>CM053166.1:85976434-95976434 GCA_028571685.1 Heterohyrax brucei | reverse complement strand
CTTCAGAAGAGGAGCTATCTTAGTCATGTTGTGCTGGCATAACAGAAATAGCACAAGTGGATGGCTTTAAGAAACAGGAGTTTCTTCTTTCGTATTCTCATAGGCTACAAGTCCAAAGTTAGAGTGCTCTAGGAGAAGGATTTCTCTGTTGACTCTGTAGGAAGGTCCTTGTCATCAATCTTCCCCTGGACTAGGAGTATCTCTGCAGAAGCCCTGAGTCCAAAGAATGCACCCTGCTCCTGGCACTGCTTTCCTGGTGGCATGAGGTCCTGCTGCCTCTCTGCTCCCTTCTCTCTTATATCTCAAAAGAGATTGGCTTAAGACCCAAACTAACCTTGTAGATCTCATCAACGTAACTGCCACTAATCCATCTCTTTGACATTATAGTGGTGGGATTTACGACACCTAGGAAAATCACATCAGATGACACAAGCATAAATGAACACACAGTGCTAGAAATCAAAGCATAGCCAAATTAACACACATATTTTGAGGGGACAAAATTTAATTAATAACAGGAGCTATATGACAGCTGTCCTGGAGCTGGCCAGGAGAAGCAGAAGTCAGCTGAGACAGCAGCCAATAGCCAGCAAAGTGGGCCAAGTGGCATCATTTAGCTTCATCTTTGAAAGTTTCCTGATTGGTCAGAATGAGCATCAATTTTCAGGAAGGGTAAGCAGATCGCTTTTGAGACATAAGCAGTTCCCCTGGAGAGGTTGAAGCCCTGTGCTGGGACCTCTCCTGAACCTCGCCCTATGCATGTTTCATGTCTTTTATATCCTCTGTTTATACACTTCTCTGTTACTATTAAAGTTGTTATTGCAATTACAGCTTTTCGTGAGGTCTCTGTGACTGTTACATTAAGTTACCAAATCTAATAGAGAAAGAGTGTTGTGGGGAGAAAGGCTGATGTCAGAAATGGTGGAGAAGCTGGGCAACACAGCAATATTTGACTTTTGCGTCGTAGGAACCAATTTGGTCCTGATTCTTACCCTCAGAGGTATGCTGTTGTTAGTAGGTGCTGTTGATCCTATGTATAGAGCAACCTTATGTACAACATATGTTGTATATAGCACACCTGTATGTTGTACATAGTGACCCTATGTACAACAGAATGAAACACTGTCTGGTCTTTCTCTATCCTCATAATCGTTGTGTCTGAGCCTGTTGTTGCAGCCACTGTGTCAATTCATCTCCTTGAAGGTCTCCCCTCCCCCCCCCTTTTTTTTTGCTAACCCTCTAAGATCCTTCTCCAGGGAGTGGTTCCTCCTGATAACATATCCAAAGCATGTGAAACAAAGTCTTGCCATCCTTGCTTCTAAGTAGCATTCTGGCTGTACTTCTTCCAAGACAGATTTATTCATTCTTCTGGCTGTCCATGGTATATTCAGTATTCTTTGCCAACACCATAATTTGAAGGCATCAATTCTTTTTCTGTCCTCATTATTCATTTTTCAGCTTTCATGAACATATTGTGGTGATTGAAAATATCATGAATTGTGTCTGGTGCACCTTAGCCCTCAAAGTAAAATCTTTAATTTTATTTTATTATGTTTTAGGTAGAAGCTTACAACTCAATTTCTCATTTAAAAATTGTGTACATATACTGTTTTGTGACATTGGTTGGAATCCCCACAATGTGACAGCATGCTTCCCCTTTACAGCCCAGTTTCCTTGCATCCATTTGCCCATTTCCTGTCCCTCCCTGCTTTCTCATCTCACTTTGGGTGGAAGTTGCCCATTTTATCTCGTATATTTGAGTGAACTAAAGAACATGCTCCTCGCATGTGTTATTTTTTCTTTTATACACCTATCTATTCTTGTCTGAAAAGTGGACTTCAGGAGTGGTTTCAGTTCGGGGTTAGCAGAGTGTCTGAGGGCCACAGTCTCAGGGGTTCCTCCAGTCTCTGTCAGAATAGTAAATCTGGTCTTTGTGTGTGTGTTTGTGTATGCCTGTGAATTTTAATTCTAGTCTACATTTTTCTCCTGGATTTTTTGCTTTGATCGCTACCAGAACAGTTGTTAGTGGTAGCTAGGCACCATCTAGTTCTTCTGGGCTCACAATGGTGGAGTCTCTGGTTCATATGGTCCTTTAGTCCTCAAAATGGCAATTTTGTTTTTCACAACTTTAAAGTACTTTGTAGATTTGTCTAATGCAACAGGTCATTTAATTTCTTAGCTGCTGCTTCCGTGGGTGTTGATTGTGGATCCAAGTAAAATGGAATCCTTGACAGCTTCAATTTTTCTTCATTTATCAGGATGTTGCTTATTCATCCAAATGTGAGGATTTCTGTCTTCTTTATGTTGAAGTATAGTCCATACTGTCATCTTTGATCTTCATCAATAAGTGTTTCATGTTGTCTTTGCTTTCACTGAGCAAGGTTGTGTCATCTGCGTATCACAGTTTGTTAATAAGTCTTTCTCAAGTCCTGATGCCATGTTCTTTTTCACATACTCCAGCTTTTTGGATTATTTCTTCAGCATACAGATTGAATAAGTGTGGTAAAATAATATATTCCTGACTCATAACCTTCGTAAACCATGCAGTATTACCTTGTTCTGTTTGAATGACTGTCTCTCGGTCTAAGTACAGGTTCCTTATGAGCACAAGGGCTCTGGAATTTTAATTCTTCACAATGCTACCCATAATTTGTTATGATCCATACAGTCAAAAGTCTTTGCATAGTCAATAAGACATAGTTAAACATCTTTTTGATATTTCTTTTCAGCAAAGATCCATCTAACCTCAGGAATGATATCCCTCTTTCCAAGTTCTTTTCCGAATCCAGCTTGAATTCTGGCAGTTGCCAATGGACGTACTGCTGCAAATGCTTTTGAATGATCTTTGGCAAAATTTTACTTGTGTGTGGTCTTAATGATGTTTGATAATGTCCTTATTCTGTTGGATCACCTTTTTTTTGGAATGGACAGTAATATTGATCTCTTCCAGTTAGTTGGCCAAGTAACTGTCTTCCAAATTTTTTGGCATAGATGAGCCAGCACTTCCAGCACTGCATTCATTTGTTGAAACATCTCAGTTGGTATTCCATCAATTTCTGGAACCTTGTTTTTCTCCATTGCCTTCCATGAAGCTTGGACTTCTTCTTTCAGTGCCATCAGGTCTTGATCATATATTAATTCCTGAAATGGTTGACCATTGACCATTTCTTTTTGATACAGTGACTCTGTGTATTCCTTCCATCGTTTGATGCTTCTTTTGGTCATTCATTGTTTTCCCTTCAATATTGCAACTTGCAACTTGCAACTTGAGTTATTTCTTCTGTTCTTTCAGGTTAAGAAATGGCAAGTATGTGATTCTCTTTTGGTTTTGTAACTCTAGATCTTTGTACATTTTATTATAATACTTTATTTTGTCTTCTTGAGTCACCCTTTGAAGCCTTCTGTTTGGCTATTTTACTTCATCATTTCTTCCTTTTGCTTTAGCTACTCTAAATTCTACAGCAAGTTTCAGAATGTCTTCTGACAGACATTTTATTCTTGTCTTTCCTATCTTCTAACCAGCCTTTTGTTTTCTTCATATATAATGTCCTTGATGTCATTCCACAACTTGTTTTCTCTTTGGTCATCAGTTTTCACGTGAGCAGTTGATGGTCTGTTCTGAAGTCAACCCCTGGCCTTTTTCTGACTGAGGATATCGGGCTTCTCTATCATCTTTTTCCACAGATGTAATCTATTAATTCCTATCTCATCTGAGAAGTTCTACATGTGTAGTCACAATTTATGTTTTTGAAAAAAGGTATTTGCAGTGAAGAAATTGTTGATCTTACAAAATTCTATCATAAGATATCTGGTGTAGTTTCTATAACCAAGCCTGTATTTTCCAACTACTGATCCTTCTTTGCTTCCAGCTTTTGCATTCCAGTTACAAGTAATTATCAGTGCATGCTAATTGCATATTCAATCAATTTCAGACTGCAGAAGTTGGCAAAAATCTTCAATTTCCTCATGTTTGACATTAGTGATTAGTGTGTAAATTTGAATAGTAGTCGTATTAACAGGCCTTTATCGTTTTAGATTTAGATATATTAAGGTCTTTAATCCATTTTGAGTTTGTTTTGTGCATGGTCTGAGTTGTTTGTCTTGTTTTGTTTTTTTACAGGTGGATATCCAGTTATGCCAATACTATTTGTTAAAGAGACTGTCTTTTCCCCAGTTAATCAAAACTCAGCTTTTTTCAAATATCAGCTGCTCATAGAAGGATGGTTTTAAGTCTGGATTCTCAATTCTGTTCCATAGATCTAAATACCTGTTGGTGTACCAGTACTAGCCTGTATCGACTACTGCGGTAGTATAATAAGTTTTAAAATCAGGTAATGTGAGGCTTCCCACTTTGTTCTTCTTATTCTGTAATGCTTTACTCATCCAAGGCCTCTTCTCTTTCCATATGAAGTTGGTGATTTGTTTCTCCATCTCAGTAAAAAAAGAGTCATTAGAATTTGGATTGAATTGCATTATATCTACAGATCGCTTTGGGTTAAACAGACATTTTCACAATATTGAGTCTTCCTATACATGAACAAGGTATATAGCTATGTAAGTCCCTTTTGATTTCTGTAAGTATGCTAGTAGTTTTCCTTGCATGGGCCTTTTATATCTGTGTTTAGATTTATTACTGTGTGTTTTATCTCCTTGTGGACTATTGTAAATGGCATTGATTTGGTGCGATCACTGTAATTACCATTAAGCAGTGACATACTTCTGCCATTTTGTTATTTGTGAGTGTGTGTGTTTGTGTCTTTTGGAACTCTAGTGGCAGTGATTAACAGCTGAGCTGGTAACCAAAAGGTTGACAATTTTAATCTACCAGCTGCTCCTTGGAAACTCTGTGGGGGCTGTTCTACTCTGTTCTATAGTGTCATTATGAGTCAGAATTGAATCATTGACAATGGGTTTTACAAGTTAAACTTTATTTGTCTTTATCCTCTATTTGTGTTTGCTTTTGTATGTTTGTGGTTTATTTTAGTAAGCCATTTTTGTTTCCTTTTCATGGTTTTTAGGTATTTTTCTCAGTGATTATCGTGAATATTACATTTAACAACTTTTACTTAAGATATCCTAAGGAAATTGGCACCAATTTACCTTCAGTAATGTCCAAGGAATTCTATACCTTCACCATTCCCTCAACACCTTTCCTCATTTTATTGTTGTTATCACTAATTAAAAAAACAAAAACAGTTGCTGTTATCACTAATTATAGCTTTACATTTCGTGTGCCCTGTAACGTAACTATATCCCTGATTTTTATACATTTGTCATTAAAATTCATGAGGGACAACAATTTGAATTATCAAGCATGAATATCTTATTACTAACCCTTATACTTGTCCATGGAAATCCTTTATTAGAGATTTTTACTTTTATGCCTTTTATGTGTATTTTTGAAGTACTTTCTAGTGTCTTTTCCCTTGCATCTATGTAACTCCCATTCATATTTTTTGTAGGACTGGTCTGGTGGATATGGACTCTTTCAGTTTCTGTTTGTAGGGGCATGTTTTAATATTACTCTTATCCTTAAAGTACAATTTTATTTGGTATAGTATTCTTGTCTGATAATTTTTTCTTTCAACACTTTATTTCATTCTGTTGCCTTCTAGTCTCCCATGTTTCTGAGGAAAAAGTGTCACTTATCAGAGATCCTTTGTATGTGGCCAGCCAAGTGCCGTCGAGTCAGATCCGACTCATGGCGACCTGTTGGCTTATATCTCACTGCTTTGAGGTCTCTGTGATTACTTTTTGAGAGCCTGACCACAAGGTCAGCAGTTCAAATCCACCAGGTGCTCCTTGAATACTCTGGGGATCAGTTCTACCCTGACTCCTAGGGTAGCCATGAGTTGGATACAACCCGACGGCACTTGGCTGGACTGCAGTGTGTGTTGGTGTGACTGTCTTTGGGTTTATCTTGCTTGGGATTCTTGGAGCTTTTAGGATTTGTATATTGATGTCTTTATTCAGATTGGGGAAATTTTTGCCATTATATCTTCAAATAGTCTTTCTTTACCTTTCTCTTTCTCTCATCACCTTCTGAAATTTCCATGATGCATGTATTATGCATCTCTTGGTCTCTTGATGTTGTCCCTTAATTCTGTTAAATTGTGCTCAGTCTTCTTGAGCCACCATTCTTGTTGATTTTCAGCCTCTGTAATTTTGCCTATTTTATCTCTAATTCACTGATTCTTTCTTCTACCTGATTAAATCTTATACTAAGGCCTTATGTTGTTTCTCATTTCATTTATTGTTACTTTCAATTGCAATATATATTTTTATCCTAATTTTGTTCTTGAATTGTCTTCCTTATTTCTTTGAGATTTTTGTGTATGTTCTCACTTAGCTTTTTTTTATGTTTAGTGTTATTATAGTATAGTCTTTCATGCTTTTCATTATTTGATTATCCCTAGATGTGCTTTCAGTCTCTTGCTCATGTTCATTTGGATGGGCTGTTGTGTTTCTGTTCTTCGTGTGTCTTTTAATTTTTTGCTAGCATATTGGAATTTTTGGAGAGTATTAATTTTTCTCAATTCTCCTCAGTGTTATTATTATTATTGCATACAGTACTTTCTGCAAAAGTCTCTTAGGTGGGCTGAGCCTTGAGTGTTTGCTTAATATTTCCTCTCTCTGTGATACCTCCTTCTCCCTCCCTGGTTCAGTTAAGATCCAAAAGTTTGAGATCTTGATTTTCAACTGTTAGTGTCTCCCAAGCACACTGTAGAACACACTGTGGTCACCCTATCCAACAGCAGGTATTGCCCCTAGGGTGAGATATCATGAACTAATCAATACGTCCACCAGGGGGCACAGTGCACTCTTTCTGGTTACTACTCCTTCTGTTTCAGCAATCAGGTTTTCAGTTGGAAAAGCCACACCCAGCAAGCCTCCTTCTAGGCTGGGTGTTGACTCTTGGTTTTGCCTGAGGCCTCCTTCCCCACTGTATGGCTGCTTTTATCCAAGCTGGTATTCAAGAGAAGCACAGGAGGGTCTGGTAGTCCCCAGAAGGACCTCTGAAATGTCTCTCTTGTTGGTTTCAAAGCTCCAATGAACCTGTTGGGGATGGGGAGTAGACTTCACTTAGGTGACCCTTCTCCTGACTCCTTTATGGGGAACTTTCTTTTGGAATTTGTATCCATCCAACATCCAACAGTTAATGCATGGGGGAGGAGTTGACCTTCTCTGAAAGGTACTCCAGGGAGGTCTGCCTTGTGGCTGTCAGAGCCTGCCTCATAGTATATTCATGTGGGTACAGCATCCACACTTCCCCCAGGGAAGTGTGTCCTGTTGATTTCAGATGTCTGAGCTATGGAACAGACAGTGGAAACAGACTCCACTTCAGGGGCATTCTGTAGTATTTTGTAATAGTCTGGTAATTAATAGTTACAAGATGGGGAGTGGTTTTCATAAATAAATTTTAAAATGCTTTTTTAGACTAATTTGTTTTAAATTCTGCTTTAGGTGAAAGTTTACATAGAAAATTAATTTCTCAGTAAACAATGAATACACATATTATTTTGTGACATTGGTTACCAAACCTACAATGTATCCACACTCTCCTCTTTTTGACCTTGAATTCCTCATTTCCATTCATCCAGCTTTCCTGTTCCTTCTTCTTGTCCTTGTTCTTGGATTGGTGTGCCCATTTAGACTCCTATATATCGTTAAACTACATGTGTTATTATTTGTTTTACCACTTATCTGCTGTCTAGTTAGTGTTTTTACCCTCCCTTCCCTCATAACCAATGACTGTTTCTTTTTGTATGTAAAGCTATTCACGAATTTCATAATAGTGGTTTCATATGCATACAAGTATTTGTCCTTTTGTGATTGACGTATTTCACTCAGCATCATGCCCTCTAGATTCATCCATGTTGTGAGATGTTTCACAAAATCGTCACTGTTCTTTATTGTTAAATAGTAAGCCTTGCTGACTTTGGAGCAAAAGCGTGGGGTCTTGCTTTTTGTACAGGCAGAGGGTGTAGTGATTAGGGAATCTGTTCTTTTGTTAGGGCCACTTCTCCATTCCACAGTCACCACTGGCCCATATGCTTCTGGAAAGCTGCAAGGGATACTGGAAGAAGCTGGTTCCCTACTGCATGTTACTTTTTGTTGATTCTCAACTGTCTGTAGTTCCCCTGCTGCTTTTTTCTGTTCCTGATTCAGAATTTCTCAGAGTCAGGCAGCTTCTTTTCTATATTCATTGTTGCCTTTGGGGCTAAGCTGGAATGCTGATCTACTTATGCTGCCGTCATTCCAGAATCGCCTCTCTCAGAATTTTCAAGGCATTTCTAAATTTTTTTCAACCTTCGGTGTTTTTATTGAGAAGTACATTACCATACTGATTCCAGATGAAATCTGTTTTTTCTCTCTAAAAGTTTATAGGATCTTCTCTTGCTACCCAGTGATATGAAATTTCACAATTTTATGACTTTATGAGTCTAGTTTTATGTATTGCCTTGGGCATTTGTGGGCCATTGTGGTCCTGACACTCATGTTCTTTAGTTCTGGGAAACTAAAACAATATTTTATTTATTATTTAATTTCATTGGTTGACTCTGTTCTTTTCCTGGAAGTCATACTATTTAGAGGTTGGACTTTTAGAGGCTGGACTTTGAGAAGAAGTCTTTTAATTTTCTTGTCTCTTATATTTTCTGTATCTGTTTTCTTGCTCTAGTATCTGGATGATTTCCTCAATTATATCACCCAATCCTTTTATTAGGCATTTATTTCTGTTGTCTTAGTTTTAATTTCTAAGAGCTCTTCATTTATTTTTCTGAATTTCTTTTATCTGTATAGTTGCCTGTTCTTTTTTGATTGGTTCAGAATATTTCTAATTCCTTTGAGAGTATTTATTATAGTTTTATTGATGCTTTTTCCTTCCTAAATGGTCTGTTTCCTACATTTATTTATTTATTTTTATTATTTATTATTATTTTTTCACTATGGTTGAATGAAAATGTACATTCCCATATAAATTCGCATACTCACCTGTATGCAGCTCCCACTGCTCTCCCTGCCCAGTGACAGCACACCCCTCTTCTCTGTCCCATACATGTCCTATCTTCCCAGCAGTCTCCTATCCCCTCCTCTCCACCCACTCCCCTTCTTCCAGCAAGAGGTCAGCAGGATGACATCCTATAGATGCACAGAACCATAAAATTCCCACAAGATACACCACTCTGTGTCACCAAGTCCAATCCATTGCTGTCTGAAAAGTTAACCTTCATTATGATTTATGGACAGGGGCAGCATCAGGGCCAGGGGCCATGCTCCCAGGGAAACCCCAAAACCTCCAGATCATCAATTGTGGTCTTTTATTGGAAATCTCAGGATGCACCCCTATTTATTCTCTTGTTGCCAGTGAGACTCAACTTTGTGAGATCCATCGTGGCTATCGCTGGTGGTGGCTGGGCACCATCCAGTTCTTCTGGTCATGAGTTGATGTAGAGACCCACTCACGTGGGTCTCTCTGTCTCCTGGGTTCTCTTTTCCCCATGTTATTCTTGTCCTCGGTGATCATCCACTCCTGTTGAGTTGGGACCATTTGCTGTACACTCAAATGGCAGCTTGGTAGCTGTTAAGATCCCGGACACCACTCACTGATGAGGGTTGGAAAGAGTCCTCATTAGCAAAACGCTAGCTGTGCCGATTGGCCTTGATTTTGCCTGACAGCATGGTCCCCGGCCCCCAGCCCCAGCTACTCTGTCCTTGTAATATTGGGTTAAGATGGGAGGAGTACTCAAATTGTGTTGAAATCCAGTTATTATTAACTTTCTTTCTAATGTGTGCTGTCACTGATTTCACCCAACCAAATTTCTATTAACTAATGTAGACCCTCCCCTCTCCCCCTCCCTCCCCCCCCAGCTTTGCAGCTGTCAAAGAGTCTTTTCTTCTATGTATGAGTCTTTTTAAGTTCTTATCACAGGGGTCTCATACAATATTTGTCCTTTTGTGGCTGACTACTTTCACTCAGCATAATGTCTTCCAGTTGAAACCAGGTTAAGAGATGTTTCCTGTCATCATCGTTGTTCTTTATCATTGCACAGTGCTCCATTGAGTATGTATACCATAGTTTATCTATCCATTTCTCTGTTTTGGGGTCTCTAGGTTGATTCCATCTTTTTGCTATTGTGGACTGTGCTGCGATGAAAATTTGTGTGCACATATCAGTTGGTGTGAATGGCCTCAATTCTGTAGGATATATTCCAAGCAGTGGAATTACTGGGTCAAACGGTATATCTATATCCATTTTTTTAAGGGAGAGCCAGATTGTTTTCCAAACAGGTTGCACCAGTTTTAAATCCCACCAAAAGTGTAGGAAAGTTCCAATCTCCACATAGCCTCTCCAGTATTTGTTGTTTTGCGTTTCTTGGATCATGGCCAACCTTGTTGGGGTGAGATAGCATCTCCTTGTTGTTTTGATTTGAATTTCTCTAATAGCTAATGATCATACACATGTCCGCATGTGTTTTTTTGGCTGTCTGGATCACCTCTTTAGAGAAGTGTCTGTCCATCTCCTTTGCCCATCACTTAATGGGATGATTGATCTTTTTCTTATTGGTATTTTGTAGTACCTTATAGATTCTGGAGATCAGGTGTCGGTCTGACATAAAGTTGCCAAATATTTTTTCCCATTCTGGCCTTTTAATTCTGTTAATAAAGTCTTTGGGTGAGCAAAAGTGATTGATTCTTTGTAGTTCCCGTTTATCTATTTTCTCATCTGATTATAGTGGTTTGTTTGACAGATTTTGAAGTCTGTCTACGTTGTGTATTAAAGCTTCTGCTGTTGTTCCTTCTTTCTCTTGGATGAGCTTTATTGTTTTAGATTTGATATTTAGATCTTTTATCCAGTTCGAGTTGGTTTTTGCATAAGGTGTAAGATATGGATCTTGTTTTAATTTAGTGCAGATGGATATCCAATTTTGCCAGCATCATTTGTTGAAGAGACTGTATTCACCCCAGTTTAATGTCTTAGGGCCTTTGTCCAGTATCAACTGTTCATAGGCAGATGGTGTCATCTCTGGGATCTCGATTCTGTTGCACTAATCTATCTGTCTGTTTTTGTACCAGTACCAGGCTGTTTTGACTACTGTGGCAGTGTAATAGGTTCTAAGGCCAGGTAATGAGAGGCCTCCCAGTGTGTTCTTCTTCTTTTGTAATGCTTTGCTTGTCCAGTGCTTCTTCTCTTTCCAGATAAAGTTGGTAATTTCTTCCTCCATCTCATTAAAAAATGTCACTGGAACTTGTATTGGGATTGCACTATATAAGTAGGTGGCTTTGGGTAAAATAGACATTTTCACAATGTTAAGTCTTCCCTTCCGTGAGTAGGGAAGTTTTCTCCATTTATGTAAGTCTCTCTTAGTTTCTTGTAGTAAGGGCTTGTAGTTCTCTTCATAAAGGTCTCTCATTTCTCTGGTTAGATTTAGTCCTAGGTACCTTATCTTCTTAGGGGCTATAGTAAATGGTATTGATTTGATGATTTCTTCATTAATAGTCTCATTGTTGGTATAAAGGAATCCTACTGATTTACTTATGTTTATCTTGTATCCTGAGACTTTGGTGAACTCTTCTATCAGTTTGAGTAGTTTCCTTATGCATTCTTTGAGATTCTCTGCATATACAATCATATCATCTGCAAAAAGTGAGATTTTTAGTTCTTCTTTGCCGGTGCAGATGCCCTTTATTCTTTGGTCTTGGCTAATTGCTCTGGCTAGAACTTCTAGTACAGTGTTGAGTAGGAGAAGTGAGAGTGACATTCTTGTTTAGTTCCTGTTCTCAAGAGAAACTATTTCAATCTCTCTCTATTCAGGATGACATAGGCAGTTGGCCTTGTATAAATGGCCCTTATTGCATTGAGGAACTGGCTGTCTATTCCTATTTTGCTGAGAGTTTTTAGCATAAATGGGTGTTGGACTTTATCAAATGCCTTTTCTGCATCAGTAGACAAGATCAGGTGTTTCTTGTCTTTTTTGATATTTATGTGGTTGATCACATTAATTGTTTTTCTGATGTTGAACCAGCCTTGCATCCCTGGTATGAATCCAACTTAGTCATGATGGATTATTTTTTTTTGATATGTTGTTGTATTCTATTGGCAAGAATTCTCTTGAAGATTTTTGCATCTGGAGTCATGAGTGAGATCAGTCTGTAGTTCTCCTTTTTGGTTGGGTCTTTCCCTGGCTTTGGTATCAGGGTTATGCTGGCTTCATAGAATGAATTTGGGAGTATTCGATCCTTTCTATACTGTGAAATAGTCTTTAGTATTGGAGATAACTCTTCTCTAAAAGCTTGGTTGAATTCTTCTGTGAAGCCATCTGGGCCTGGGCTTTCTTTGGTTGGCAGTTTTTTGATGACCTTTTCAATCTCTTCCTTTGTGATGGGTTTATTAGTTGTTCTGCTTCACATTGTGATAATTTTGTTAGGTGATATGAATCAAGGAAGTTGTCCATTTCCTCTAGGTTTTCAAATTTGTTAAAATACAGTCTTTCACAGTATTCAGCTATGATATTTTTGATTTCTGTTGGATCAGTGGTGACAACTTCCCTCTCATTTCTTATTTGGGTTATTTGTTTCCTTTCTGGTTTTTGTTTAGTAAGTTTAGCCAATGGCTTGTCAATTTTGTTGATCTTTTAAAAAAAAATCAGCTTTAGGTCTTTTCAATTTTTTCAATTGTTCTTCTCTAATGCTGTTTAGTTCTGCTCTAATCTTTATGATCTGTTTTCTTCTGTTGCCTGAGGGGTTCCTCTGTTGTTCTCCCTCTACTTGTTCAAACTGTAGGGTCAGTTCTTTGATTTGGTTTCTTTCTTCCTTCCAGATGTGTGCATTTATGGAGATAAACTGACCTGTGAGCATTGCTTTGGCTGTATCCCATAGGTTCTGGTACAAAGTATTTTCATTTTTATTGGAATCCATAAATTTCTTCATTTCATCCTTGATTTCTTCTACAATCCATGGTTTTTTGAGCAAGGTGTTGTTCAGTTTCCATGAGTTCAGCTTTCTATCTATGTTTTGTCTGCTATTGATTTTGACTTTCATGGCTTTACGTTCTGAGAAGATGCTTTTCATTAATTAAATGGGGTGGATTTTGTTGAGAATTGCTTTATGTCCTAACACATGATCTATACTGGAGAATGTTCCATGTGCACTAGAGAAGAAGGTGTAGTTGTCTGCTGACGAGTAGAAAGTTCTGTATATATCCATGAGGTTTAGTTGGCTAATTGTGGCAATGAGCTCTTCTGTATCTTTACTGAGCTTTTTTCTAGATGATATTTCCAGTATTGAGAGTGGAGTGTTGAAGTCTCCTACTATTGCTGTGGAGTAATCTATCTCCTTTTTCAATGTAGTCAGTGTTTCTTTAACGTATTTAGGTGCTCTAATATTAGGTGCATAAATATTTAATATTGTTAAGTCCTGCTTGTGTATTAAATCTTTCGGCAATCGATAGTGTCCACCCTTGTCCACGATGGTGGATTTTACATTAAAATCCATTTTACCTGAGATTAGAATTGCCACACCTGCTCTTCTTTGTTCATTATTAGCTTGATATATATTCCTCCATCCTTTAATTTTCAGTTTGTTCCTATCTTTAAGTCTAAGGTGAGTTTCTTGTATGCAACATATAGATGGGCAATGTCTTTTGATCCAAGATGTCACTCGATGTCTCTTTACTGGAACATTCAGTCCATTCACATTCAATGTAATTATTGATAGGTATGTGTACAGTGCTGCCATTGTGATATGTTTATTTTTGAGTTGATGTTTTCTCTGTTGTTCTTAGTAATCTGTTCTGTGACCATCTTCTTTGTGAGTTGATTTTTCACTTTTTTCAGGATTGGTTTTGCGGTTGTTGAGACTCTTGTATTACATTTCTTGATATGGTATGTTGCTTTTTGATGATACTTTATGGTTGCCCCTGTGATCCTGTTTAATAAAGTGTATATAAACCCAATTTTGATTGCTACCAGTCTTGTCAACTTCATCTCCATCTGGAAGGACTATAATGACTGTAGTACATCTCTCTTTTTAATATGATGGTATCATAGATTACATGGTATAATCACTAGATCATTTCTGTCACTATTACAGCTTTGATTGTGTTTGGAGCCTTCCCTAACTCAGTAGGATTCTGGATAATGTGTCCATGTAAAATATAAAGTTAGCAGTTTTGTTCTTCTGAGACAAGAGATTCTTTCAGTATTTCTTGTAGCTTTTGTTTGGTTTTTACAAAGTCTCTGAATTTCTGTTTATCTGCGAATGTCTTAATTTCATTTTCATACTTGAAAGATAGTTTTACAGGATATATAATTCTTGGTTGGAAGTTCTTCTCTCTCAAGGCTTTGAATATGTCATGCCACTGTCTCCGTGCCAGCATGGTTTCTGCTGAGAAATCCGACGAAATCCTACGGGGTTTCCCTCTGAATGTCAGCTTTGCTTTGAGTCTTGCTGCCTTTAAGAGTTTCTGCTTATGTTTCATTTTGTTAAGCTTGTTTATAATATGTCTTGGAGTCTTTCTATTGAGATCTCTATTCAGTAGTGTTCAATACGTATCTTGGATATCTATATCCTCTTCTTTCATAATTTCTGGGAAGTTTTCTGTCAGCAGCTCAACCACAATACTCTTTGTGTTCTCAGGTGTCTTGCCCTGTTCAGGATCTCCAATTAATTGTAAATTCTTCTTCTTAATATAGCCCCACATGCTTCTAATGCTTCTTCATTTTTCTTGTTTCTTTTTTCTGATTTCTCTTCATAGATACTGGAGTCAGTGGCTCTGTCTTCCAAGTCAGAAAGTCTATTTTCCATTTGTTCCCTTCTGTTTTCTTGGCTTTGAATTGAAGTTTCTATGTCCTTGATTTTGTTCTTTATCTGTTGGGTTTCTGAGTACTGATTTTCCATCAGATCGAACAGCTTGCTTAATTTTTCGTTTTGCTCTGCTATATTTTGTATAAGGTCTAGGAAGGCTCTCTATATAATCCTTTTGTATTTACTTTCTGATAGTTTCAGAAAAGCTTCTTCATCTGGGAAGTTCTGAGGTGGTTTCTTTTGGGGACCTTCTGATGCCATGGATGATTGCCGGGTTACCATCTTCTCCAATGTTTGTTGCTTTTGGGGCTTCATGTGGGTCAATAGAGGCTGGGAGAGATGCTGTGAAGATGGACCACAGTTGTCTCTCTAGGCCATCTTAAAATGAAAAGTAAAAAAGTATTTGACAACTTTTAAACTCAGTCAGGTTTTCAGGTGTATACGTCTTTCCTCCCAGCTGGCAAAATAGCCACCTCTGTATTGAACCCCAGATGTTATAAACTAGCTCAAAATACAGAAAGGCTACTGGCCTGCTGGCCTCTGCTGTCAGGCCCCAGCTCTAGGTGATACTGTGTAGAATTCTGCTTTTCTGCTGAAAAAGCAGTCTCTTCTGGGTAGGCACTGCCTCCCAGCCCAGAAATTAGGTCCAGCTGAGGCTTCTGTATGGATGACTCTGCCTCCCAGCAAAACAAGACACTGTCTCGCACAAGCTTGCCAGCTGGCCAGGACCAGGCTCCTGGTGGAAGGAGAGGCCAAGAGTGCCGCAGTGCCCAGAGTCCACAGCCTCCACCGCTGGACCCCAGCCCCAGGCGACACTGTGTGAAACACTGCCTCCCTGCTGGGAAAGCACTCTCCCCCCAGCAGGTACCACCTCCCAGCATAGGAACCAAGTCCAGCTGGGGACTCTGCCTGGGCTTCTCTGTTTTCCAGTGGATCAAGATGGTGTCCTGCACAAGTGCCTCTGTATGGCTACCACATGGGGGAGGCAGAAAGATAGGCTAGAGGAGCCGAGGTGTGTAGAGTCCAAAGCCAGGCTCTCAGAACCTGGCAATTACACTTGCCAGTCCCACCAGCAGTGTGCTGGAGACCAGCAGCCAGTCAAGTCCCAGCTCTGCCCACTGACCAAGACAGAGGAAAAAAAATTAAAATAGTGACTTATCTTCGGTCTGTGCAAGCCTGTGTTCATCGAGAGTGGGGTCAGTGAAAGAGAGGAGGTTTTGCATTCAGTGGTATAAAGTCCAAATTAACAGGCCTATGCTGCATCCTAGGGCTCACTAGGTGTCCAGAAGGCTCCATTTAATTATCATTTCAGGTCTTGGTTTCCAGAGGGATTTAGGGAGATGCACCTTTAGTCCACCATCTTGACTCCACCCCCTCATACTTTTATTTTTTCTTTGTTTTATTCTTTGTGTATTTTTTATAGCCTTTCCTTAAATTTTTCATGATCTAGGATTTCTGCACATATCTAGGAGTAAAACACTAAACCCACTGCCACTGAATCGATTCCAACTCATAGTGACCCTATAAGTCACTAGAACTGCCCCATAGAGTTTCCAAGGAGCACCTGGTGGATTTGAACTGCCATCCTTTTGGTTAGCAGACATAGCACTTAACCACTACACCACCAGGGTTTCCATATCTAGGAGTAGGACATTAAATATTTACTAGAAGCATAGTGTAAGTAGTTAGGGCTTAAAATCTGTGGAATTCACCAAGGATTAATCTGACTTGTCTATTTAGTTGGGTAACACCAATGTCAGCATCTGAGGTCTTGCCTTGTGGATGAGTCATGTTCTTAACATAAAGGTCTTAAAGTCTCCTGTTTCATGAAAAAAAAAAAAATTCCATACTTTTGTTTTGGTAAGTCTTTGGAAGGAAATGTTTACTGTGGCATGGGAGAGGAAGGGGTCATATCGCTGACATATTCATAAAGGTGATTATAGCAGTGATGTCATTTTCCTTAGCATCAGAAACAGTCTGCAAGTATCAACACTTATGGGGAAAAGATGGACTTATTCTTTTGAAATGGTAATTGATAGTGTCCCTGGAGGGAGGGGAAATTGTGTGCATTTCAATTGGTGATAACTGAATACGTAGTTTTGCTTCTAGGTCTAATAGCGTCTAAAACTTTTATCACTAACCAGTAGAGGAGAAAAGGAAAGGATGAAAAGTCCAGGAGATTACTTTCTTTTTGGAAATGCTGAACATTTAGATCCATTGAATGCATTATTGCACTCATGACAAACAAGTGGCCTCAGTGAGTACTTGATTAGCCTTAAAGATAGGATAATTAAACAAATATTTCTTCTATGTTTATGCAAATAGCACGTGTCTTAGATGTTTTCTGCCAACCACAAAACCTCCTTGCAATTATTTTCCTAGGCACGGTGTATGTGTTATATATGTGTGTGTGTTATTTACATGAGTGTATTATTTGCAATAAATACCGTATTGCATCCCTACTATTTATTTATTTACTCAGTAAGTACTTGCTCAGTACTTAGTATACACCAAGCACTGTTCTAGCTATGGAAATATATTTATAAACATGAAAAAAAATCCTGTTTTAAAAGTGCTAGGCACTATTTTAGAGTCCAGGAATACAGTTTTAAACAACATTGGCTGGGTCCGTATTCTTGCATAGCTTACATTACTATCAGTAGACTGGTAGTAGAAAAAATGTTAGATAATGATCGGTGTTAAGGTAAAAGAAAACCAGATGACATAGGATAATTGAGTGACATTAAGCTGAGATCTGAATGACAAGAATGCTCTTAGGTATGTGGTATCCGGGGAAAGGACATTTATAGACTGGGGAAACAGCTAAAAGAAATGTGATGTATCAGTGGGACAGAAAGGCAAGTAGGGCTCAAGAAGAGCAATAAAGAAGGTATGGTATGAGATGAAATAAATAGGTGACTGATCATATCGGATCTAGGCATCAGTATTAAAAAGTTTGGATTTTATTCTGAAAGTAATAGTTAGGTATTAGAGGTCCTTAAGCAGTAGAAAGAGGTAATTTAACTTGTGCTTTAAAAGAATGACCCTGACTGCTCTTGGAGAATGGACCATACTGGGCAAAGAATGTAAACTGGGAGACCTATTAAATAACTACTGCAGTAGTTTAGCCAACAGAAATGACTTGGAGTAAAGCATTTAGAAAGGCTACGGAAGGATGTGGATGGATTTAGCTTATGTTGTCAAGGAAAAATTGATGGAATGGATGCAGGGTTACAGGAATAAAACATTATCAAAAATGACCCACTTTTTGTCTTGAATGATTGGGTGGATAGTGGTAGCATTTGCTGAGATGAGGAAGACTGGAGAAGGAGCAGTGTGTGGGAGAATCAAGAGTCCCTCTTTGAACACATTAAGTTTGGAATGCCTATCAAACATGCAAGTGGTCAGGTCAATTACATAGTTGGATATTCAACTATACTCAGGAACGTAGTTCAAAGATGAGACTCATCTTCATATAAATGGCCTGCAAAACTGTGGGACTGGATAAGACTCTAGGAAGAGAGTGTGGTTGGAAAAGAGAGGTGTCCTGAGACAAACCCTGAGGAATGTCAGCAGTTAATGACTGAGCAGAGGAAAACAGTAAGGGGAATAAGGAGAGGCCAGTGAGGTAGGAGAAAAACCAGGCGAATACATTGTTCTGGTTAGGTGCTGTCTTAATCTGGGTTTTCTAGGGAAGCAAAACCAGTAACACATGTAGGTACAAGGAAAGATTTATAATATAGATAGATAGATACGTACAAATATTGGAAACAGCTCACGTAATCACAGAAGCTGAATGTCCCAATCTCTGGCACAAGCCTCACGTGCCCATGGAAGCTGAGGAACCCAAGGTCAGCAAGTCAGAGAGCAGAGTTCTAGATCACTGGTTGTGTAGATCAGTGGATCCCAAGCTGGTGGCGAGACGAAGCGACAGAGGCTGGCAAAACCAGGATCAGCAGGTCAGGGAGCAGGAGCGGGCAGAGGCTGGCGAACCCAGGATCGGCAGGTCAGGAAGCAGGACTCTCAAGTGCCGACTGTAAGGATTGATGAGTCCAACAGCTGCTAGCTCAAGTCCCGGAACCAGCCGTTGGAAGCAGAGAGCAGGAGCTCCTGGCCACGTGAGCGACCAGCCGCTGTAATCAAAGGTCACGAGATGAGAGCTGAGGGGCAGGGAGCCACCACAAACCCCACCCTGCCACTTAACACAGCAGCCAAATATGTAGTAGCCAAGTTGACATAATCCTGACCACCACAGGTGCTGTCGAGTCAGTTCCAACTTATAGTGACCCTATGTGCAATGAAACGAAACACTACCTGGTCTTGTGCCATGTCCGCTGCTGTTTTTTGCTTTAGCACATCATAATGGCCACTGTGTCAATGCATCTCATAGAAGGTCTTCCTCTTTTTCACTAATTGTCCATTCTACCAAGCATGATGTCCTTCTCCAGGGACTGATCCCTCCTGACAATATGTCCGAAGTATGTAAGACACAATCTTCCATCTTTGCTTCTAAGTTTTGGCAGTCCATGGTACATTAAATATTCTTCTCCAGCACCACAGTTCCAAGGCACCAAGTCTCCTGTCTTCCTTGTTCATTGTCCAGCTTTCACATGCATATGATGCAGTCGAAAATACCATGGCTTGGGTTAGGTGCGCCTTAGTCTTCAAGGTGACATCTTTACTTTCCAATATTTTAAAGAGGTCCTTTGCAGCAGATTTTCCCAATGCAATTCATCTTTTGATTTCTTGACTGCTGCTTACATGGGCATTGATTGTGGACCCAAATAAAATGAAATCCTTGACAACCGCAATCCTGTCCCTATTTATGACAATGTTGCTTACTGGTCCAGTTGTGAGGGTTTTTGTTTTCTTGATGTTGAGGTGCAATCCATACTGAAGGCTGTGATTCTTGATCTTCATCAATGTTTCAAATCTTCCTCACTTCCCACAAGTCAGGTGGCATCATCTGAGTAATTCAAGTTGTTAATGAATTGTCCTCCAATCCTGATGCCTCTTTCTTCTTCATATAATCCAGCTTCTTGGATTATTTGTTCTGCATATAGATTGAAAACGTTGGTGAAAGGATGCACGGCTGATGCACACCTTTCCTGATCTTAAACCATGCAGTGTCCCCTTGTTCTGGTCACACAACTGCCTTTTGATCCATGTACAGATTCCTTAAGAGCACAATCAAGTGTTCTGGAATTCCTGTTTTATGCAGTTAGCTATAATTCGTTATGATCCACACAGCTGAATGTCTTTGCATAGTCAACGAAACACAGGTAAACATCTTTCTGATATTCTCTGCTTTCAGCCAGGATCCATCTGACATCAACAGTGATATCCCTGGTTCTACATCCTCTTCAGAATCTGGCTTGAATTTCTGGGAATTCCTTTTCAATACACTGTTGCAATTGCTTTTGAGTGATCTTGAGCAAAAAGTTATTTACATATGGTATTAATGGTATTGTTTGGTAATTTCCACATTTGATTGGATCATCTTTCTTTGGAATGGGCATAAATGTGGATCTCTTCCAGTCAATTGGGCAGGTAGCTGTCCTCCCAATTTCCTTGCATAGATGAATGAACAGTTCCAGCACTGCATCTGGTTTTTGAAATGTCTCAGTTGATGTTCCATCAATTCCTGGAGACTTGTTTTTCACTATTGCTTTTAAAGCAGCTTCCACTTCTTTTAGTACCATCGGTTCCTGATTGTATGCTACCTCTTCAAATGGCTGAACATCGACCAGTTCTTTCTGGGATAATGACTGTATTCCTCCTATTTTCTTTTGATGTTCCCTGAGTTGTTTAATATTTTCCTGGTAGAATCTTTCACTATTGCAACTTGAGGCTTGAATTTTTTCTTCAGTCCTTTCAGCTTGAGTGCAGAATGTATTCTTCCCTTTTGGCTTTCTGTTTCAAGCTCTTTGCACATATCATTAGAATATTTTGTCTTCTTGAGCTGTCCTTTGAAATATTCTGTTCAATTCTTTTACTTCACCATTCCTTTCTTTTGCTTTAGCTGCTTGAGATTCGAGAGCAAGTTTCAGAGTCTCTTTGACATTCAATTTGGTCTTTTCTGTTTTTTTTAATGACCTCTTGTCTTTGATGTCATTCCACAATTTGTCTGGTCTTCAGTCATTAGTGGCCAACTCATCAAATCTGTTCTTGAGATGGTCGCTAAACTTAGGTGTGATGTCCTCAAGGTCATACTTTGGCTCTCATGGACTTGTTCTAATTTTCTTCAGTTTCAATTTGAATTTACATAAGAGCAATAGATGATCTGTGCTGCAGTCAGCATCCCGTCTTGCCCTGACTGATAATACAGAGTTTTCCATCATCTTTTTCCACAGATGTAATCTATTTGGTTCCTGTGTAGTCCATCTGGTGAGGTCCATGTGCATAGTCACCATTTGTGTTGGTTAAAAAAGGTATATGCAACGAAGAAGTCATTAGTCTTGCAAAATTCTATCATGCAATCTCTAGTATATTTCCATCACTGAAGCCATATTTCCCAACTACCAACCCTTCTTCTTTGTTTCCAGCTTTTGCATTCTGATCACCAGTAATTTTCAATGCACCCTGGTTGCATGTTGGTCAATTTTGGACTGCAGAAGCTGGTAAAAATCTTCAGTTTCTTCATCTTTGGCCTTAGTGGTTTTATGTGTAAATTTAAATAATAGTTATATTAACTGGCCTTCCTTGTAGGTGTATGGATATTATCCTATCACAGACAGCGTGGTATTTCAGTATAGATTTTTAAATATTCATTTTGGCAATGAATTCAACACCATTCCTCTTCAAGTGTTTGTCCCTGGCATAGTAGACCATATGACTGTTGGATTCAAAATGTCCAGTACTGGTCCATTTCAGCTCAGTAATCGCTAGGTACTGATGTTTATGCATTCCATTTCATTTTTGACCATTTCCAATTTTCCTAGATTCATACTTTGTACATTCCATGTTTTGACTATTAATGGAAGTTTGCAGCTGTTTCTTCTCATTTTGAGTCGTGCCACATCAGCAAATGAAAATTTCGAAGGTCGACTCTACTTTGAGGAGGCAGCTCTTCCCTAGTCATCTTCTGAGTGCCTCGTAACCCGGGATCTCATTTTCCAGCACTATATCTGACAGAGTTCCACTGCTATTCATAAGGTTTTCACTAGCTAATTCTTTTCAGAAATAGACTGCCAGGTCCTTCTTCCTAATTTGTCTTAGTCTGGAAGCTCACCTGAAACCTGTCCACCCGGATGACCCTGCTGGTACCTAAATACCAGTGGCATAGCTTCCAGGATCACAGCAACAAGCAAGCCTCCACTGACAGACAAGTGGAGACTGCTCTCTCCACCTTTACTCATTCTTCCTAGCCTGCTTCCTCTTCCTATACTCAGTCTTCCTGTCAGAGTTAGCTAGGGAACCAGATCTCTGCAGCCACATACTGACATACTTTACTCCAGAATCAAACAATTTCTAGGGATAACAAAGGTCACGGTTTGCATTATAGAACACACGGAGTATTGATGAGATTATCAAGGGAAAGTGATCTGCCACATATCAACAGCTGTCCCTGGCAGTTTGTGATACAAATATAAGGTCTTCCTGGCAGTGGTGATGCAAATATAACAATTCCTCACACAGTTGTGAAGTGGCTACAGTAGCCTCAGATCCAATAAAAACCAAGTTACTACATCTCCTCCCATCTATGACATCACCACTTGCTTTTGCCAATAAAAAGCACCCTGAAAATGTATACATGGAGACTGACCCTCTTTGTAATGTACTTTCCCTTAATAAACTTTTCCATAATTTGCTGCCAAAAGGATGCATCCTTGTCTTCTTTTGGGGAGGGAGATACCAGTTTGCCAGCCATTGGGAGACCGAACTTGCTAGCTTGATCTCAGGAAAGGAATCACTTGGGATCTAATCAGCTGCATGACCTCAATGTTCCTAGCCAACTTGCCCTCCGTTTACTCAATCGTCTTAGCCTGCTCTTTCCCTTTGCTCAGTCTTCCTAGCCTACTAGCCCTTCCTTTACTCAGTCCTCCTAGTGGGCTCACTCTCCCTTTATGCAATCTTCCTAGCCTGTTCTTTCCCTATACAATCTTCCTAGCCTGCTCCCTCTCCCTTAACTCCTTTGTAATTAAGTTACCAGTTTGGATGCCTTTTTTTTATATATATATATATATTGCCTGATTGCATTGCCTAGAAACTAGCAAAATACTGAATAAAAGTGGTGACAATGGCCGTCCTTGTCTGTAGTTTCCGTTCTTAAGGGAAATGCTTTCAGACTCTCCATTTAGGATGATGTTGGATGCTGGCTTTGAATAAATTACCTATATTATGTTGCAGGATTTCCATTCTATACCTATTTTGCTGAGAGTTTTTTTCTTTTAACACAATGGGTATTGAACTTTGATGCCTTTTCTGCATCAGGTGAATATGCTATCAAGAAAATAAGAGAACAAAGTATTTCAAGAAAGAGACAATGATTAACAAGTTAAATACTGTTAAGTGCTTTAATGGGATGATAAGAGAGTTTTTTACCCTTTGGGAATACGGATGCTGTCTTGGTCATTTAGTGCTGTATAACAGAAACATCACAGGGAGATGGCTTTAACAAAGAGATATTTGTTCTCTCTCAGCCCAGTTGGTTGAATGTCCAAATTCAGGGCATCAGCTCTAGGGAAAGGCTTTCTGTCTCCATCAGCCTTTTCGTCAATCTTTCCCTGGACTAGAAGCTTCTCCTTGCAGGTATCATGGGTCCAAAAGATGTGCTGTGCTCCCAGCACTGCTTTCGTGGTGGTATGAGGTCCACAACTCTTTGTTTTCCTTTCCTTTTGTTTCCTTTGTTTGTTTCCTTTCCTTTCCTTTATCTATTGTAAGATAAAAGGTGCTGTGGCCACAACCCAGAGAAACTCCCTTTACATTGGATCAGAGATATGCAAGGGAGTTATAGTCCTACCTTAATCCTCAAATCTTGCCCCATTAACCACAGGCAGAGATTAGGATTTAAAACACATACAAAGTTACAGTCACAAAAGAGAGGACAACCACACAGGAAATTATGGCCCAGCCAAATTGCTACACACATTTTTGGGGGAAAATAATTCAATCCATGATGGATGCTACTGGTGACCTTCACAATAGTAGTGTCGGTGGAATTTTAGGAATATGAGCCCAGTTGGAATAGGTTGAATTTATAAATAGATGCAGGAAGGAGAAACATTGAGCACAGACAATACTCTGAAGGAGTTTTTCTGTGATAAGTGTGGAGGACTGGGGCAATAATAGGAAGCATGGGGTTATGATCATTAAGGCTGTGTGTCAACTTGGCTGGGCCATGATTTTCAGTGGTTTGGCAATTATGATGCAGTATGGCAGTTGTATGATGATGTGATCACTTCCATATGAGATATTAATTTGATCACCTCCATGTTGAAATCTGCTGAGCGTAGCCACTCATTTGAAAGGGAACTTCCTTAGGGATGCCAACTTCATGCAATATAGGTGGACTCTGACACATCTCACAGCCCTGCTGTCTGATATGCTGCTCTTGGGTTCACCAGCCCCCTGCCACTGTTCAAATCTGGAGAAGCCCCTAGCGTGATCCCACTGACTTGGGACACTCCAGCCTCTATGACTGCATGAGCAATATCCTTGACATACAAAACCAAAAAAGCTATTGCTGTGAAGTCAATTCTGACTCATAGTGACCCTAGACATAAATCTTTGTATATAAATACTTACAAACTTTACTGGTTTTGCTTCTCTAGAGAACCTAGCCTAAGACACATGGGGTCAGGAGACTTTTTTTTTTTTGCTTGTTTATATGCCGCCTAAGTTATCTAGTGTTGCTACAGTGGAAATACTACAAGTGGGAAGATTTAACAAACAGAAACATAGTTTGTCATAGTCCAAAACCCTTCTTTAGGGGAAAGATCTCTTTCTATTGATACTGGAGGAAGGTCCTTGTCTCTTTGAATCTCTGCTCCTGGGTGATCTTCATATGACTTTGAATCTCTTTTCCATCTTTGCTTCTCTTGTTTATTCGTTTAATCTTATATGTCTCAAAAGAGATTAAGTTAACACATACCCTACACTAGTTGTGTCTCATTAACATAATAAATAAAACTCATTCCCAAATGGGATTATAACTGCAGACAAAGGAGTTAGGATTTACAACACGTTTTTGAAGAACACAATTCAATCCATAACATTCCACTCTTTGTTGTTGTTAGGTGCTGTTGAGTCTGTTCTGATTCACAGCAACCCTACTTACAACAGATCAAAGCATTGCCTAGTCCTGCATCATGCCCACAACTGTTGTGCTTAGACCCATTGTTACAGCCACTATGTCAGTTCATCCCATTGAGGGTCTTACTCTTTTTCACTGATGCCAGCTTTACCAAGCATGATGTCCTTCTCCAGGAATTGATCCCTCCTGACAACATGTCCAAAGTATGTAGGATGTAGTCTCACCATCGTTGGTTCTAAGAAGCACTTTGTACTTCTTCCAAGAAAGATCTATTCATTCTTTTCACAATTCACAGTATATTCAATATTGTTTTCTAACACCACAATTCAAAGGCATCAATTCTTCCCACTTATTCATGGTCCAGCTTTTGCATGCATATGATGTGATTGAAAATACCACGGCTTGGATCAGGCACACCTTAGTCTTCAAGGTGACATCTTTACTTTTCAATACTTTAAAGAGGTATTTCGCAGCAGATTTTCCCAATGCAATGCATCTTTTGATTTCTTGGCTGCTGCTTCGATGGGGGTTGAGTGTGGATCCAAGTAAAACGAAACCTTTGACAACCTCAATCTTTGTTTATCATAATGTTGTTTATTAGTCCAGTTTTCTTTATGCTGAGGTATAATCCATATTAAAAGCTATGGTCTTTGATTTTCATCAGTGTTTCAAATCCTCTTCACTCCCTGCAAGCAAGGTTGTGTCATCTGCATAATGCAGGTTGTTAATGAGAGTTCCTCCAGACCTGATGCCCTGTTCTTCTTCATATAGTTCAGCTTCTTGGGTTATTTGCTTGGCATACAGATTGAATAGGTATGCTGAAAAGATACAACTCTGATGCACACCTTTCCAGACATTAAATCATTCAGTACCCCCTTTTTATGTTTCAACCAGTGCCTCTTGATCCATGTACAGATTCCTCATGTCTGGAATTCCTATTCTCTACAATGTTATCCATAATTTGTTATGATCCACACAGCTGAATGCTTTTGTATAATCAATGAAACACGGTAAACATCTTTCTGGTATTTTCTGCTTTCAGCCAAGATTCACCTGACATCAGCAATGATATCCCTGGTTCCATACTCTCTTCTGAATTTGGCCTGAATTTCTACTAGTTCTCTGTCAATATACCGCTGTAACTGCTTTTGAATGATCTTCAGCAAAATATTACTGATGTGTGGTATTAGCGTTTTTATAATTTCTGCAACTGGTTGCATCACCTTTCTTGGGAGTAGGCATAAATATGGATCTCTTCTAGTCATTCAGCTGGATAGCTGTCTTCTAAATATTTTGGCACAAATGAGTGAGCACTTCCAGGGCTGTATTAGTTTGTGGAACATCTTGATTGATATTCTGTCAATTCCCAGAGCCTTGTTTCTCTACAATGCCTTCGGTACAAATTGGACTTCTTCCTTCAGTGCCAATGGTTTGTGATCATATGCTAATGCTTGAAATTGTTGAATGTCAACCGATTTTTTCTTTTTTGTATAATGACTCTGTGTATTCCTTCAACCTTTTTTTCATGCTTTCTGCTTCATTTAATATTTTCGCAGAAGAATCCTTCAGTATTGCAACTTGAAGCTTGAATTTTTTTCTTCAGTTCTTTCAGCTTGAAAACTACAGAGTGTGTTCTTCCCTTTTGCTTTAGTATCTTCAAGTCTTTGTACATGTTATTATACTACTTTACCGTGTTTTCTCGTGCTGCCCTTTCAAATCTTCTGCTCAGTTCTTTTACTTCATCATTTCTTACTTTTGCTTGAACACCACTTGGTGTTCAAGAGCAAATTTCAGACCAGTTCAGACCAATTTGGTCTCTTCTTTCTTTCCTGTCTGGTTAACAACCTCTTGCTTTCTTCATGGATGAAGTCTTTGATGTCATTCCACAGCTCATCTGGTCTTTGGTCATTAGTCTTCAATGCATCAAATCTGTTCTTGAGATGTTCTCTAAACTCAAGTGGGATATTCTCAAGATCATATTTTTGCTCTTGTGGACTTGTTCTAATTTTCTTCAGTTTGATTTGAACTTGCATATGAGTGATTGATATGCTGTGCCACAATTATAACCTGGCCTTGTTCTGACTGGTGATATTGAGTTTTTCCATTGTCTCTTTACATAGATATAGTCAATTTGATTCCTGTATATTCCATCTGGCAAGATCCACATGTATAGTCACCATTTATGTTGATGACAAAAAGTATTTACAATGAAGAAGTCATCAGTTTTGTAAAATTCTATCATGTGATCTTTGTCATCATTTCTATCATCAAGGCCGTATTTTCCAACTACTGATCCTTCTTGTTCCCAATTTTTGCATTCCAGTCACCAGTAATTGTCAGTGCATCTTGATTACATGTTTGATCAATTTCAGACTGCACAAAGTGATAAAAATCTTTAATTTGTTCATACTGGGCCTTAGTGATTGGTGTATAAAGTTGAATGTTAGTTGTATTAATTTGACTTGCTTGTAGACTTAGGGATATTATCCTATTGCTAAAGCACTGTACTTTAGGTTAGATCTCAAATGTTCTTTTTGATGGTGAATGCAATGCCATTCCTTTTCAAGTTGTCGTTTCTGATGTAGTAGACCATATGATTTTCCAATTCAAAATGGTCAATACCTGTCCATTTCAGCTCACTAATGATGTTTATACATTCTATTTCATTTTTCACTATTTCCATTTTCCCTAGATTCATACTTTGTAAATTCCACATTCTTACTATTAATGGATGTTTGCAGCTGTTTCTTTTCATTTGGAGCCATGCCACATCATTACATTAAGGCTCTGAAAGCTTGACTTCATCCACATATAAAGGTGTACTCTACTTTGAAGAGGTAGCTCTTCCCTAGTTATCTTTTGAGTGCCTTCCAACCTATAGAGTTCATCTTCTGGCATTACATCAGACAATGTTCTGCTTCTTTTCATAAGGTTTTCACTGGCTAAGTCTTCTCAGAAGTTCACTGCCCAGTCCTTCTTCCTAGTCTGTCTTTGTCTGGAACCTCAGCTGAAACCTGTCCACCTTGGGTGACACTGCTGATATCTGAATACCAGTGGTATAGCTCCCAGCACCACAGCAACATGCAAGCCCCCACAATATGACACAGTATGATGAACTGTCAGGCACATAAGGGTTCCACCCTTTGCTCCCACCCAAATTCAAGTCCTTGCCACATGCAAAACACTTCTACTTTATGACATCATCTTGAAAGTCTTAAATCAACTCCAAGTCCAAACTTTGATCATCTCAAACATCTAAATCAAATATAAGTGAGACTTTAGAAATTTTCTTTCCTGGAGTAAAATTTCTATATATCTGTGAACCTGTAAAACCTAGAATATAAGTTATCTGTTTCTAGACTACGATGGTGGAACAGGTACAAGACAGGCATTTCCATCACAAATGTAAGAAATTGGAGGGAAAGAAGGGATAACAGGCACCGAGCAAGTCAAAAGCTCAGTAGAACAATTTACATTAGCTCTGAAGACTTGAAAATAATCCTGTGTTCTTGTAGACCATCTGAGCAATTAATGGCTCTATGCTCCAGATTCTGGGTATTGGCCACACCCTCTGGATTCTGGGTTGAAACCCTTCAGCCCTAGGCTTCAACTCTGCCTTCCAAGGCCACTAGAATGGCAACTCTGCTCCCACTGCTTCAGGTGGCCACGTTCTTTTAGTTTATCTGAATGGCATACCCCTTCCATTCTTCTGCCCCTTGAGCTTGGCAGCTGTGCCCTCAGAGCTTTAGACAGCAGTGTCATCCCCCTGGCACTCATGAGTGGCAGTGCCATACTCTGGAACTGAGTTGGTCAAGATCTGATTCTAAAACCTAGCAGACTGTTACTCCACTATTTGAAACCACTGCAGCCCTACTTCCTTTATTTCTTTCAAAAGCTCTGCTGATCTCCAGCTTTTCTGGGGATGGTTCTTTTCCTTTTTGGAGGACAACAGATATAGCTCCTTTGTCCAGTTTCTTGCCTGTAGAATTCCAAGAGGCAGACAGTGTTCTCTCCTTTCATTCCTTTCAATCTAAGCTGATGGGTTTTCTGTTGCAGTAGTTGGTTAGATAAATCAGTCACAGGTTGTTTTAGTCATCTAGTGCTGCTCTGACAGAAATATCACAAGGTGGATGGCTTTAGCAAAGAAAAGGTTATTCTTACACAGTCCAGTAGGTTACAAGTCCAAATTCAGGGTGTCCACTCTAGAGGAAGGACTTTCCTCTGTCGCCTTTCGAGGAAAATCCTTGTGTTGCATCTATCTTTGGTCAGGGAGCATCCTGGCACAGGAACCTCAGGTCTGAAGGACATGCTCTTCTCCCAGTGCTGTCTTCTTGATGGTGTGAGGCTCCCAATTCTGTGCTTGCTCCTCTTTCCTTTTATCTCCTGTAGGATGAAAGGATAAAGGGTGGTACAAGCCATACTCTAGGGAAACTCCCTTTACAGGGGAGCAGGGAAGTGATCTTATGAAGAGATTTACAACTCCACTGCCATCAAGTCATGTCTGACTCATAGTGACCCTATAGGTCAGGGTAGAACTGCCCCATACAGTTTCCAAGGAGCACCTGGCAGATTTGAACTGTTGGCCTTTTGGTTATAGTCCCACCTTAATCCTCTAACATAATCCACTATGTTAACCACAGGTAGAGATTAGAATTTACAGTATGAGAAAGTCACAAAATGGAGAGCAATCACAGAATACAGAGAATCCTGGTCCAGCCAAATTATTACACATATTTTGGGGGGGACACAATTCAATCCATGACATAGGCTTAATCTCTTTAACTAAAGATTATGTAGGCATGTCATTGGTGAATATTCTATGACAAGTGTCCTTAGTCTGTACAACAAAATTTTCCAAAACTTTAAGTTTTGCTTTTATTTTGTACAGTTCATTTTTACTATAAGTGGCAAGGAGAAACCATATGGTCCCTTTAAGATGATGCTTAGAAATCTTCACAGCTACATATCCAACATTTGAACATAATTTAGGCAAGTTTTTTGCCACTGCATAAAAGCCATCACCCTTCTTCCATTGTCCAATCACACGTCCAATCATTTTCAGTTGAAGCTTCACCAGAAGCACATTTAACGTCCGCATTTCTAGCAACATTCTATTACTGATACCATATCTATTCTCTAAGATGATAGAGAATTTCTCTGTAGCTTTACTCACTTCCTTTTGAGCCCTCACCAGAATTGCCTTTGATGCCCATAATTCTACCAACAGTCTCTTCAAGGAAATCTAGGCTTTTACTATTAGGTCCCTTAAAACTCTTTCAGCCTCTATCCATTCACCCATTTGAAAACCACTTCCACACTATAGGTATCTGTTAGAGCACCACTCTTCTCATTACCAAACTCTGTCTTAATCATCTATTGCTGCTATGACAGAAATACCACAGGTGGGTAGCTCATACAAACAGAAATTTATTTTCTCACAGTTAGGAGCCTAGATGTTCAAATTCAGGATGCCAGCTCTAGGGGGAGGGTTTCTCTCTGTGTAGCTCTGGAGGAAGATCCTTGTCTCTTTTAGTTTCTGCTACTAGGAGATCTTCTTAATGGTTTGACATCTCTTTTCCTCCATCTCTGCTTCTCTCACTTGCTTGTTTAATCTCTTTTGTATCTCTAAACAGATTGGCTTGAAACATATCCTATACTTATCCTGTCTCGTTAACACAACAAAGTAAACCTATTCCCAAATGAGATTGTAATTGCTGATGGAAGCACTAATATTTACAACACTTATTTCTGGGGACACAATTCTATCCATAACATGCACTAATAAGAATGGCCTACTAGATTGGGATGAATTGGTGATGCAGGAGAGAGTGAGTTCAGGGCCAGCAGGTCCTGAACTAGAAAAATGAAACAAAAATCTTGAAGACTTAATATAGACCATGGCCAAATCCATTAGAGTTTCCTCGAATTCAACTTTTGTCAAGATTTCTTTAATTTTTTTACTTCTCTCACTTAAGCACCTATAAGGTTCATTATGAAGAACAGGGAAGTCCTGCTCTGTAATGACCATGCCTGCGATTTATTAATTGTCCTTGACTTGCTTGATCAACTCTTTACTACCAGTTTTACAAAATTTGTCCTTTGGAAGCTAACAGTATTATTTGTGGACTTGTAAGATGGCATCTTAAATCAGACACAAGCACTGTGGATATAGATGCATGATATTTGGTCTTTATAGTGTTCTACATGCATATCTGTGACTTAGCTTTATATATTTGATGACTTAATAAAGAGATAATCATCTAGGTACTACTAATAGTTACTTTTTATTGAGCACTTACATGTGCTAAACACTAAGTGATTTCTACATATCTTATTATCATTATTAATAATTTTTAGTTCTCACAACCATCTTAAGTTGGTACTGACAGTCACTCTATAAGATGGAATTGACTCCACAACAGTGCGTTTGATTTTTTGTTGGTTTTAATGTCCTTATCAAAGTACTGCAAAAAATTTCATCTTTTATGTTTCTCCTAATGTCCAAGATATATCCAAGTAGCTGGAGAACTGGACCTAGCTCAGTTTTCTATGTGTGTATGTGTTGTGTAACTGTGTTATTTGACCTGTTTTTAGCTTACTATTCATCTTTGATGCAAGCCCTTAGAGGGTATTTCTGGAATTTTTTTGGCCCTTGATTGATGATCATGTGACCCTAAATGAAAATTTACTCCATTCTTATACCACAGAGATGGTATTTTGACATCTTTGTTGCCACCTCCTAGAATGCACCAGCCCTCTCTCAGCTAGCTGAACATCACCAGCAGCAGGAGGGCAAATCCTTTTAGCCACAGAACAGACTATTTACTTAGGGCTAAGGACCAGTAACTGGCCGATTCAGTTCTGTGGTTAATCAGAAAACTCCCCACACCTAAGATGGAAGAATTTTTGTGAGGGCCACAGTTTCCGTTACAGACCCAGCTATAACCCACACTGAAAGACTGTTGCCAATGTTGCTACTAGACCTGAGTTATATAGATGAGCACAGTCTCTAAGCTTCTGTCATATGGGGCAGGGCCGATGAAGCAAATGGTTTGTAGGGAAGAAGAAAAGAGAGGAGTCCAAGTAGTCAAAGGAATAAGATATACCTCATTTCCAGAGTTTGGAGGAAATTTAAGGCTCAGGAAGTCAAGTAGATTTGGCAGGAGTGGCAGGATGAAGGAACAGAAGCTAGGGGTAAATACTGAGGGATACATATCACTTTCCCTCACAGTGACCTCTGGCTGAGTCAGAACTACAGTGGGCCAGTTGCACAGCTGGCCTTCCCTGATATTTCCATCTTCCTTGTTTTGCCCTAGTGAGTTCTATCCTCAGCCACAGTGGGCTGGGTGACCTCCAGTTCCATGTACCCAGGCTTAAGAGTCTTTGGATGAATTAAATGAAACATTCATGTGCAAGGTTAGTGATATAAATTAAGTAGGGAACATTCACTCTGATGTGCTCATTGTGTCAATTTTTATTATTTAAGTTCAGCATGACAGCATATATAAATCTTTAAGGAATCGTAAAAGGGATGTATGAAAAATAACATTTCTTTTGTTGCTTTTACAATTATTCATAAAAATGCAAACCTATGTGTTCAACTAAATTGACATAATAATCAATGTTTTCACAAAAGATTGAGTTTTGCAAGATCAGACAGTTCCACAAATTATTCTAGACTGAACTTGAGCTAATTATTTATGCAAATTGGCAAATATGTTTTCTTTTTTTGATGGGATAAATTTACTTTTTAAGATCTCTGAGGTTTGAAAGTCATTGTTCATTATAAAATAAACTAAGGAAACTAGAATTCATAAGACAGAGAATATGAAATAACATTTCTAAGAAGCATGGTTACTTGCTTCTATTAATAATTACTAGTGGCAAAACCCAGAAGTGCTTAAGATGTTCATATTTTTTGAACAATTGACTGGCTTTTTATTTATACATAAGAGAAAAAACGTTGAGTGGGGAGAGAAAATCTGTTGCTGCAGAAATGTGAAAGTCACATTTTTGGTACTATTCCCCAGCTGATGTCATTCTGGGGAATGTGCTAAAGGCCATGATTTTCCAGAGAGAGCAGATTTTCTGTTTTTTTCATAGCTGTCTGTTTGTGGGCACTTCCTGTCTCCTCTGAAGTCAGGCCAAAACCAAGCTGAGCCTTTTTTCTGCCTTGTTTGACAGCTCAAGATTGAGCCCACTTTGAAGCAGGAATCCAGAAACTTTGCTGGTCACTAGGCCCAGCCACACCCTGCTCCCTCATATCTTCTCTTCCGGGACCTCTCAGTTACTTGGCCTTTTGTTCAGGCTTCTGGGAAGGTTGGATTTTCACTGCTGTGTGGAAGCACTAGAGGCTGCCAGAGATGGGTGTGTGTGTGCATGTGCATGCATGCGTGTGTGTGTGTGTGTAGTCTGGGTCGGGGCTTGACCTAGCTATTCTCACTCTCCCTTGCCTTCAGAAGGTTCCCAAAGAAAAATGGGCTATAGATTCCATTTCTGGGATGGTCCCTCCCTTTTGCACCCTCCCTCCCCCTTTCCAGCCTAATCTCTGTGATCCTATATAGAGCTTCCAAGAGACCTTCTAGGAACTACTTGCCAAAGTCTTGAGGACTTTTCTTGGGTTCATTTGGTATAAAACAAAAAGACCATGAAATTGGCTGGCAGTTTAGTTTGGGCCACACAAGGCCAGGCCTGGGTTATCATTATCTCCCTACCTCCTCAAAATATAGTTAGATATATATACTTCAGGCTCATTCACACCTCCAAACCTTCACTCTGACTTTAACAAATAGTTGTTTCACCATGTCCCATACCAAAAAATTCATCACTGACTCCTTATTGCACTCTCGTTTGGTTCAGGCCTCTCTGCTTGGCTTACAAGATCCTCTAAGACCTGAGTCCAATTTTTATCTCCTGTCGTTCCCCAACACTCATTCTTTAGCCTATTAGTATCCATTTATTCATTTCGTGAATGAAATTCTAATTTACAATGCTTAGTGCTCTAGTGAAGGCATTTATACAAAGCATGATGACACCCCAAGTGAAAGTGTGAACATTTTTGCTCTGGGTAGTCAGAGAAGGTTTTACATCTATGATGATGCTCAGAGCTCAAAAGTGAAGGTTCAGAAGGAGTCCACCAGGAGAAATAGTTTAGTTATGTCATGGATTGAATTGTGTCCCCCCCCAAATGTGTGTAGCAATTTGGAGGGGCATGATTCCTGGTATTGTGCAATGTTCCTCCATGTTGTAAATCCCACCTCCATGATGTTAATGAGGGAGGATGCGTAGCAGCTGTGTTGGTGGGCTGGAACTCAATGTGTAAGATTGTCTTGTGCCTTGAGGCAATTTCTTGGGATATAAAGGAAAGGGAAGGAAGTTGAGAGTTAAAGAGACTTCATGCTATCAAGAAAGCAGTCCTTTGGAAAGGACCTGGGTTTCCTGTACCACAAAAGCTCCCAGTTCGGGGCAATATTGACAAGGACATTCATCCAGAGTCAACAGAAAGAGACTTTCCCTGGAGCTGATGCCCTGAATTGAGACTTTCTGCCTGTTGGACTGTGGCAGAATTCTAGCTGAATTTGGACTTACAGGCTACTGGGCTGTGACAGGATAAACTTTTTCTTTTTAAAACCATCCACTTGTGGTATTCCTGTTAAAGCACAGCTAGATGACTAAGACAGAATTTGGTACGAAGAGAGTGGGGTGCTGCTCTAACAGAAACCTAAAACGTTGAGCCAAGCCAAGCCAAGTGCCATAGAGTTGGATCTGGCTCATGTTAAAGAGGTTCTTAAACTGTAAACACATAGAGGACTCAGAAGGAAGTGAGAACTTTTGACACCAAGAAAGATACAGAAGGTGAGAAGCAGCAGAGGGTGTGTAGCAGCAGACCCAGGAAGCCAGTGTAAGATAGCACTGGAGCCAACATATGGAGCAAGAGAGCTGAGCACCCATGTGCAGGAGGCTTCCTGATGGAGTAGGGTGCATTTGAGCACTTATCAGTGGAGCTACAGAACTTTGGAATATTTGTCCCAGCTGGGCAGATGTGGGTGTGAGGCCCAGGCCAAGAGGCCACAGGAAGCAGAAGCTGAAGAGACAAGGAGCACAAACAAGGAGCTAAGCTGCCTCAGTCTCAAAAGGTATAGCCACGACCTCAAGGGTTTCAAAGGTGGAGCTGTGGCTCCTGGTATTTCTAAGGGTGGAGCTGCCATACAGATGGAAAATGGTGTTACCAAAGCTGAGGGAGCAAAGTTACTGTCCCAGTGGGCCTGGAAGATGGAGCTGTAGCCCAGGGCCAAGGGGCCTCCACTCAGATTCTGGAGTATGTAGCCAATACCTGGAGTCTGGAGGGCAGGGCAATTGTGTAAAATGTCTCAGAAAATGGAAGATTATTTTCTTTGCTTGCACCCTCTGTGCCTTCTTTGCCTGCAATTCCTCCCATTTGTCGTGGAAATATCTAGCTTCTGCCTGTTCTGCCACTGTACATTTGGAAACAGATAACTTACGTTCTGGATTTCACAACTGAAGAGGAATTTCTTGATTTTTGGACTTGGACTTAAGACTTTTGTTATGACACAGTAAATATATTTTGCATGTTATAAGGATGAGACTTTGGGGGGCAATGGTATGGAATGTCATGGATTGAATTGTGTCCCCCCAAAAATACATGTAGCAATTTGACTGGACCATGATTCCTGGTGTTGTGTGATGTTCTTCCACGTTATAAACCCTGCCTCTATGATGTTAATGAGGGAGGATGGGCAGCAGTTGTGTTGGGACAAGACTCAATATGTAAGTAAGACTATATTGTGCCTTGAGGCAATCTCTTAGACTGGAAAGGAAAGGGAAGCAAGCAGACAGTTGGAAGGACCTCATAGCACTAAGAAAGCAGTGCTGGTTGAAGAGATGTCCTTTAGAAAGAATCCAGGGTCCCTGTGCCTCAGAAGCTCCCAATTCAGCACAAGACAGAAGTCAAGGACTTGCCTCCAGAGCCAGCAGAGAAAAATTTCCTCTGGAGGTGATGCCCTGAACTGGGACTTTTTGCCTATTGGGCTGTGACAGAATTAGAGCTGATGCCACAAATTTGAACTTATAGAATACTGGACTGTGACAGAATGAAATTTCTCTTTTAAAAGCCATCCACCTGTGGTATTTCTGTTACAGCAATACTACATGACTAAGATAAGTTAGAACATGGGCAGATTTCCAGGTATCTGTAGGTCCCTAGCTTTTTTCTTGCTGTCTATCTTAGACTAGATTCTATAGAGAAGCGAAGCCAGTAAAAAGTATAAATACTTACACAGAGAGAGACTTACATTAAGGAAATGGCTCACACAGTTGCAAAGGTTGGACTATCCCAAGTCCATGGGTCAGGATGAGGCTGCTTCTGATTCAGGTAGCCACAGGGGCTGACAAACCCTAGACTGGCAGGTCAGAGAGTAGGACTCCTGCTCACAAGCTGTGAAAATCAATGAATCCCAAGACTGCAGGCAAGGCTGCAAGTCAGCTGCTAGTTCAGGTCCCAAGAACTGGAGGTCAGATGGCCATGAACCAGCTGCAGGATACAAAATGAGCAAAAGCCCATAAGCCTTGCCAGAATACCTACTTACCAGAATATCTACTTACATTCAATGCAGGGCACATGCCTAAGGAGACTTCCTTTTAACTGAGTGTCTACTCACAGCAGATTCCATCATGGAGATGATCGCATGTTATCCAATCTCATCACAGGAGTGATCATGACATCTTATGACTACAAAACCACTGAGAATCATGGACCAGCAAAGTTGACACACAACCTTACCATTATAAATGTGGTGGTTAAAGCTCTTCTCATAGGCTCATTATCCTTGCATCCTTCCATAAGCTTCCTTGGTACCAATTACATCAGAAACTCAAGCTCAGATAAAGAAAAGCAGCTCAAAATCCTATCTCATAGCACAGCAGCAGCAGGAGACAGTTCCTTAAAGATTGTCTAGCTTTGTTCATTTATTTTACAACTGAGAAATCTGAAACCCTACAAGATGAAGACCATAGACTTAGTTAATAGCAAAGGTAGAACTAGAAGTAGAGTGACTCCTGGGTTACCATTCCAGGCTTTTTCCATTAGGTTGCTGTGTGACTTTTGTTGTTGTTGTTATTGTTAGGTGCCATCGAGTTGGCTCTGACTCATAGTGACCTATGTACAACAGAAGGAAACACTACCCAGTCCTGCACCATCCTCAAAATCATTGTTGTGTTTGATCCCATTGTTACAGTTACTGTGTCAGTCTATCTCGTTAACAGTCTTCCTCTTTTTTGCTAACACTCTACTAAGCATGATGTCCTTCTCCAGGTCCTAGTCCCTCCTGATAGCATACCCAAAGTAAATGAAGTGTCCCAATCACCTCTTTGATATTTTCTTTTAGAAACTCCCATCTACCTCAATTCACTAAAATATGGTTCTCATTCAAGTCTAGTTAACAATGTGTGCTGTAACCTGTTTCCTATATGAATTTAAGAAAATCATATCCCTTCTCTGAGCCTTAGTTTCCCTATCTAAAAATCAGAGGAATTTGACTAACAGGTTTCTACATTCTAGGCCTTAGAGAAGGGGGCATACAGCCGTTAGTTTGTGCAGAAGCTTCAAATTTTTGTATTTTTCCTGGGATGAAGCTCAATCTCAGTGGGGCTAACAAAAAGTGATGAAAAAAATAGTGGGACTTGAGAACTCAAAAGCGTCCTGTTGTTGAATTCCATTGAGTTGATTTTTGCCTCATTCGGATCATGTGTAACAGACTGGAACTGCCCTGTTAAGGGTTTTCTAGGCTGTAATTTTAATGGGAGCAGATCCTCAGGTATTTCTCCTGCAGAGTCACTTGCTGGATTCAAACCTTAGCATCCAAGTATTTCAGTGTGTCACTTGGGCACCTTAGAAGCTTACTACAGGCTTGAAAGCAGATACATACTCTAATTGTAGTCCTCTTATTTTATTTATCTATTTTAATTTATTTTTTCATTGCACTTTAAGTGAAAGTTGACAATTTGGGTCAGTTTCTCATTCAAAAACATACAGATACTTTGCTAGGTGACCTTAGTTGCTCTCCCAACACTGATAGCACATTCCTCCTCGCCATGCTGTATTTCTCAAGTACATTCAACCAGCTCCTGTCCCCCTGTGTCTTCTCATTTCACCTTCAGAGAGGAGCTGCCCAGTTAGTCTCATGTATCTACTTAAGCCAAGAAGCTCACTCCTCACCAGTATCATTTTATATATACCAGTTCAATCTTTGTCTGACGAGCTGATTTGGGGAATGGTTTCAATTCTGCACTAACCGAGTCTGGCAGCTGTGTTTTCCAGGAACCACCCAGTCTGTCTGATCATCACCTCTGGTCGTTTTACTATATTTCAAGTTCTGTACCCTATATTTTCTCTCTCCTTCAGGGACTCTGTTGAGTTCACTGTAAGGGAAATCAGCGATAGTACACAGGCACTATCTAGTTCTTCCTGGCTCATATTGGTGCAGTCGGTCTATAGTTTATGTGGCCCTTTCTGTCTCTTGGGCTCATATTTTCCTTGTGTCTTTGAAGCTCTTCATTCTCCTTTGTTCTGGGTAGGTTGAGACTAATTGATACTTCTTAAGTGGCTTCTTGCCAGCTTTTAAGACCCCAGACATCACTCACCAAAGTGAAATATAGAATATTTTCTTTTTTCCCTATACTTATTTATTGTGTTTGAGTGAAAGCGTACAATCAGTTTAAATTTGCATGCCCACTTGTGTGCAGCTCCTACTGCTCTCCTTTCCTGGTGACAGCACACTCTTCCTTACTGTTCTGTACATGTTATATCCTCTTAACAATTTCCTGTCCCCTCTTCTCCACCTTCTCCACTCCCCTCTAGTAAGAGGTCGGTAGGATGACATCCTATAGATGCATACAACCATAAAGGGCACATACAATATAGTCACTCTGTGTCTGATTCCAACCTATTCCTGTCCAAGGAGTTCACCTCAGTAATGATTTATGGACAGGGGCAGCTTCAGGTCTTAGGGTCCACGGTCCTAGTGGAACCCTGAGGCCTTGAAACCATCAGTTGTGGTCTTTTAGTGGAGTTCTCAGGGTGCACTCCTTTTTATTCTTGTGTTGCCACTGAGACTCAACTTTGTGAGCCGCATCATGCCTGTCTCTGGTGGTTTCTGGGCACCATCTGGTTCTTCTGGTCATATGTTGATGTAGACACCCATTCAGTTGGGTCTTTCTCTCTTCTGAGTTCTCTTTCCCTGATGTCCTTGTTGTCCTTAGTGATCATCTTTTCCCGCTGAGTTGGGACAATTTGATGTACCTCAGATGGCAGCTTGCTAGCTTTTAAGACCCCAGATGCCACTCACTGATATTGGGTGGAGAAGACTGTCTTAGCAATATGCCAGTTATGCCAGTTGGCCTCCATGTCCCCTGAGAGCATGATCTCCAGACCCCCACCCGTGCTACTCTGTCCTTGCAATATTGGGTTAAGATTGGAAGAGTACTCATGTTATGTTGAAGTCCAGTTAAATTGATGTTCTTTCTAGTGTGTGGTATCACTGATTTCACCCAACCAAATTTCTATCAACTATCTAATCTATAGCCTACCCTCTATTTCCCTCCTTCTCTACCCGTGCAGCCACGAAAGAGTCTTCTTCTGTACATGAGTCTGTTTTTAAGTCCTTATAGTAGGGGGTCTCATGCAATATTTGTCCTTGTGCCACTGACTGATTTCACTCAACATAATGTCTTCCAACTGAAACCAAGTTATGAGATGCTTCCTAAAATCACCATTGTTCTTTATCATTGCATAGTGTTCCATTGAGTATATATACCATAGTTTATCCATTCATCTGTTGTTGGGCATCTCGGTTGATTCCATCTTTTGGCTATTGTGGATTGTGCTGCAATAAACATTTGTGTGCATGTGTCTGTGTGACTGCCCTTGTTTCTGTATCATATATTCCAAGCAGTGGGATTACTGGGTCAAATTATGTATCTATTTCCAGCTTTTTAAGGAAGCACCAGATTGCTTTCCAAAGAGGTTGTACCATTTTGCATTCCCACCAGCAGTGTAGGAGAGCTCGAGTTTCTCCACATCCTCTCCAGCATTTATTGTTTCGTGTTTTTTGGATCATGACCAGCTTTATTGGGGTCAGATGGTATCTCATTGTAGTTTTGATTTCAGTTTCTTTAATAGCTAATGATCGTGAGCAATTCTGCATGTGTCTTTTGGCTCCCTGGATATCCTCTTTAGCGAAGTGTCTATCTCCTTCACCCATCACTTAACTGGATTATTTATCCTTTTCTTGTTGATATTTTATAGTACCTTATAGATTTTGGAGATCAGATGTCAGTCTGACATATAGTTGCCGAGTATCTTTTCTCTTTCTGTAGATGGTCTTTTAATGCTTTTGATAAAGTCTTTGGGTGAGCACAAGTGTTTGATTCTTAGTAGTTCCCATTTGTCTGTTTTCTCCTCTGTTGTCTGTACATTGTTTGTCAGATTTTGAAGTCTGTCTGCATTGTGTATTAAAACTTCCATCGTTGATCTTATTTTTTCTTGGATGAGCTTTATCGTTTTAGACTTGATATTTAGGTCTTCTATCCACTTTGAGTTGATTTTTATATACGGTGTAAGATATGGGTCTTGCTTCAATTTTTTTAAAGATGGATATCCAATTTTGCCAGCACCATTTGTTAAACATACTGTTTTCACCGCAGTTTAGAATCATAGTGGCTTTGTTGAATACCAACTGTTCGTAGGAGGATGGTGGTATTTGTGGGGTCTCAACTCTGTTCCACTAGTTTATATGTCTCTTTTTGTACCAGTACCATGCTGTTTTGACAACTGTGGCAGTATAATAGGTTCTAAAGTAGGGTAGTGAGAGGTCTCCCAGTGTGTTCTTCTTCAGTAGAGCTTTACTTATCCAGAGTTTCTTCCCTTTCCAAACACAGTTGGTGATTTGTTTCTCCATCTCACTAAAAAATGTCTCTGAAATTTGTATTGGGATTGCATTATATAAATAGATCGCTTTGGGTAAAATAGACATTTTCACGATGTTAAGTCTTCCTATCCATGAACAGGGTAGGTTTCTCCATTTATGTAAGTCTCTCTTAGTTTCTTGTAATAAGGGCTTGTAGTTCTCTTTGTAAAAGTCTTTTATTTCTCTAGTTAAATTTATTCCTAGGTATTTTATCTTCTTGGGGACTATAGTAAATGGTATTGATTTGGTGATTTCTTCTTTAATAATCTCAGTATTGGTATAGAGGAATCCTACTGTTTTACTTATGTTTATCTTGTATCCTGATACTTTGCTGAACTATCAGTTTGAGTAGTTTAATTATGAATTCTTTAGGGGTCTATGTGTATACAAACGTATCATCTGCAAATAGGGAGATTTTTACTTCTTTGCTGATGCAGATGCCCTTTATTTATTGGTCTTGTCTAATTGCTGTGGCTAGAACTTCTAGTACAATGTTGAATAGGAGAGGTGAGAGTGGGCAGTTCCTGTTCTCAAGGGGAATTCTTTCAGTTTCTCTCCACTCAGGTTGATGTAGACAGTTGGCTTTGTATAAATGACCCTTATTGCACTGAGGAATTTGCCATCTATTCCTATTTTGCTAAGAGTTTTTAGCATGAATGGGTGTTGGGCTTTATCAAATGCCTTTTCTGCATCAATTGACAAAATCAGGTGATTCTTGTCGTTTGTTATTTATGTGGTTGATCACAATAAGTGTTTTTCTGATGTTGAACAGGCTTGCATCCCTAGTATCAATCCAACTTGGTCTTAATGAATAATTTTTTTGATATGTTGTTGAAGATTTTTGCATCTAGGTTCATGAGTGTAATTCTCTTTTTCTGTTGGATCTTTCCCTTGCTTTGGCATCTGCATTATGCTGACTTCATAGAATGAATTTGGGAGTATTCCACCCCTTTCTATGCTGTAAAATAGTCTCAGTAGTATTGGAGATAACTCTTCTCTAAAAGCTTGGTAGAATTCTGCAGTGAAGCTATCTGGGCCAGGGCTTTTTTTGGTTGATGGTTTTTGGATGACTTTTTCAATCTCTTCCTTTGTGATGGGTTTATTAAGTTGTTCTGCTTCAACCTGTGATAATTTTAGTAGGTGATATGAATCTAGGAATTTGTCCATTTCTTCTAGGTTTTGAAATCTGTTAGAGTACAGTCTTTTGTAGTATTCTGTTATGATATTTTTAATTTCTGTTGGATCTGTTGTGACAGCTCCCATTTCGTTTCTTATTCAGGTTGATTGTTTCACTTCTTGGTTTTCTTTGGTAAGTTTAGACAATGGTTTGTCAATTTTGTTGACCTTTTCAAAGAACCACCTTTTGGTTTTGTTAATTTCTTCATTTTTTTCTTCTATTTTCTAATTCATATAGTTCTTTTATAATCTTTATGATCTTGTTTACTTCTGGTGCCTGAAGGGTTCCTCTGTTGCTCTCTTTCTACTTGTTCAAGCTGTAGGGTTAATTCTTTGGTTTGGGTCCTTTCTTCCTTCCAGATGTGTGCATTTAGAGAGATAAGTTGACCTGTGAGCACTGCTTTGGCTGTATCCCATAGGTTCTGGTTGGAAGTGTTTTCATTCACATTTGAATCAATAAATTTCTTTATTTCATCCTTGATTTCTTCTACAACCCATGGCTTTTTGAGCCAAATGTTGTGCAGTTTCCATGAGTTCCAGTTTCCATGTATGTTTTTTCTGCTATTGATTTCAACTTTTATGGCTTTATGGTCTGAGAAGATACTTTGGATTATTCAATGGTATGGATTTTGTTGAGATTTTCTTTATGTCCTAACACATGGTCTATTCTGGAAAATGTTCAATGTGCACTGGAGAAGAAGGTGGTAGTTATTTGTTTATGGATAGAAAGTTTTATATATGTCAATGAGGTCTAATTGTATAATTGTGGTAATAAGATCTTCTGTGTCTTTATTGAGCTTTTTTCCAGAACATCTGTCCAATACTAAAAGTGGAGTGTTGCAGTCTCCCACTATTCCTGTGGAGTGATCTATCTCATTTTCCAATGTTGTCAGTGCTGCTTCAACTTATTTAGATGCTCCAGTTTTGGATGCATAAATATTTAGTATTGTTAAGCCCTGCTTGTGTATTGAGCCTTTCAGCATTAAATAATGTCTATCCTAGTCCACAGTGGTGGATTTTACATTAAAATCTATTTTATCTGAGATTAGTATTGCCACATCTGATCATCTTTGTATGTTGTTAGCTTAGTATATATTCTTCCATCTTTTAATTTTCGGTTTGTTCATATCTTTAAGTCTAAGGTAAGTTTCTTGTAAGCAACATAAAGATAGGTTGTGTCTTTTGATCCAAGATGTCACTTGTCTCTTTACTGGGGCATTTAGTACATTTACATTCAACATAATTATTGTTAAGTATGTTTTTAGTGCTGTGATTGTGATATGTTTATTTTTGTGTTCATTTTTTTCTGTTACTCTTAATATTCTCTTCTGGAACATTTCTTATGGGTTGATTTTTCACTCTTTTCAGTGTTAATTTTTTGTTTGATATGGTGCATCTTTATTGTGCTTTGTGGTTACCCTTATGATGCCCCTTAATAATCTGTTTAAATTCAGTTTTAACTAATATGTTTAACTAATAAGTTTAAACACAATTTTAACTTCTACATATCTTACTAACTTCCTCTTCATCTGGAAGGACTATAACTGCTGTAGTACATCCCTCTTTTTAATGTGATGACTTCATAGTTTTCATGATATGATCACTGGATTCTTTCTTTTAATATTATACCTTTGATTGAGTTTGAAGCCTTCCCTAACTGAGTAGGATTCTGGATGATGTATTCTGTATTGCCTCCTAAAATACAGAGCTAATGGTTTTGTTCTTCTAAGCCAAGAGCTTCTTTCAGTATTTCTTGTAGCTTTGATTTGGTTTTCACAAAGTCTCTGAGTTTCTGTTTATCTGTGAATGTCTTAATTTCATTTTCATATTTGAAAGACAGTTTTGCAAGATATATAATTCTTGGTTGGAAGTTTTTCTCCTTCAAGGCTTTGAATGTGTCATCCCACTGGCTCCATGCCAGCATCGTTTGTGCTGAGAAGTCAGATGAAAGCCTGCAGGGTTTCCCTCTGAAAGTTAGCTTTGCTTTGAGTCTCGCTGCCTTTAAGAGTTTCTGCTTATGTTTCATTTTGTTAAGCTTGACTATAATATGTCTTGATGTCTTTATTTTGTGGTCTGTATTGCGTGGTGTTGAATACACATCTTGGATATGTATATTCTCTTCTTTCATAATTTCATGGAAGTTTTCTGTCGGCAGCTCAACAACAGTACTCTCTGTGTTTTCAGATGTCCCTCCCTGTTCAGAAATTCCAATTAGTTGTAGATTGTTCCTTTTGATAGAGTCCCACATGTTTCTTAATGCTTCTTCATTTTTCTTGTTTCTTTTCTCTGATTTCTTTTTATAGATGCTGTGGTCAGTAGGTCTGTCTTAAAAGTCAGAAAATCTATTTTCGATTTGTTCAATTCTGTTTTCTTGGCTCTGAATTGAATTTTCTATTTCTCTCATTTTGCTAGTGATCTGTTGGATTTCAGAATGCTGGTGTTCCATGAGTTCGAACAGTTTGCTTAATTTTTCATTTTGCTCTGCTGCATTTTGTATAATGTCTAGGATGACTCTACATATAATCCTTTTGTACTTGACCTCCAATAGTTTCAGAAAGGCTTCTTCATCTAGGAAGTTCTTTGGTTCTTTCTTTTGGGAGCTTTCTGGAACCATAGGTGGATTTTTCTTTAAGCGTCTTGCCAATGTTTGTTGCTTTTTGGTCATCTAGAGGTTGTTTAATTCTTCTGGTGTTGACTTGACAGGTTTTGAGGTACAGTCTGAGAAGGAAGGTGATCACCAGTCACTTTCATGTATTCCAGTGACTGGGCCCAGTGAAATCTCTGGTGTAGCAGATTCCAACTCCTAGTTGGCAAAGACACGGCCCTACTTATGGGGTCACTGGGGTGCCATCAACTGACCTTATGATGTGGGTCAGTAAAGGCTGGAAGAGATGACATCAGGATGCACCACAGTTATTTCTCTAGGTAGTCTTATTTTGAAAGGTGAAAGCTATCTGACAGCTTCCAAAATCAGTCAGATTCTCAGGTGTGCAAGTCCTTCTTTCCAGCAGGAAATGGAGGCAACTCTATATCTGTCCCCAGATGCTGTAATCTAGTTCCAAGTATGGACAGGCTACTGCCCTGCTGTCATCCACTGTTGGGCCCCACCCAGAAGGCTACACTGTGCTAAACACAGCTTTTCTTCCGGGAAAGCACTCCCCAAGCTGACACTGCCTCCCAGCCTGGGAATTAGCCCCTGCTGGGGCCTCCGTTTGGGTAACTCTGCCTCCTAGTGGAACAAGATGACATCCTGCACAAGGTTTCCCACCACTGTGAAATAGCCAAATCAATGGCAGAGGTTTGGAAAGAGAGAATAGAGGATAAAAGTTACTCAGAGTCCAGAGCCAGGATCTCAAAATGTGGCTATTCTATCTGCTGTTCACATCTACAGTGCAGCAAGCTTTGCTGGCAGTTAAGTCCAAGCCCTGCCTGCTAGCTAAAACAGAGAAAAAAAAAGTTAAAAATGCTGTTACCTTCAGTCCATGAGAGCTGGTTGCAAGGGCAGGGGTCAGCAAAAGAGAAGAATTTTCCTGTTCAGTGGCATGTAGTCCAAATTGACAGCCCTATGCTGTGTCCTAGGGCTCACTGGGTGTCCAAAAGTCTCCATTTAACTATCAATCCAGGCCTTATCAGAAGGAATTAAGGAGACGTGTCTAGTCAGCATCGTGACTCTGCCTCCCCCAGAATATTTTCTTAATAAATTTCCTTATGTCAGTTGACCTAGATGTCCCCTGAAACCATGATCCTAAGACACTTGCCCCTCCTACTCTGTCCTTCAAAGTATTTGGTTATATTTAGGAAACTTCTTAGCTTTTGGTTTAGTCCAGTTGTACTGATTCATCCTCTACTGTGTCTGTTCCTTCATTGAAAATAATTCTTATCTACTATTTAATTAGTGATTATCCCTCTCCCTGTCACCCCCCTCATGCCCATCCAAGACTAATTTCTTCTGTGTTTAAGCCTTTTCTTGAGTGCTTGTAATAGTGGTATCATACAATATTTGTCCTTTTGTAACTGACTAGTGTCACTCAGCATAATGCCTTCCAGATTCCTCTGTGTTATGAGCTATTTCCCAAATTAATTGTTGTTCTTTGTCATTGCATAATGTTTGATTGTGTAAATATACTATAGGTTGTTTAGCCATTCAGTCACTGATTGACACCTAGGTTGATTCTTTTTTTTTTTTTTTTTTTTTTGCTATTGTGGACAGTGCTGTAATGAACATTGGTGTGTATATCACACCAATGGTGTAGAGATCCTGGTTTTTTATTTTCCTTTCTGGTGTTTGTGCATTGTTAATAATGTTTTCTATTCTGTTTATGGTGTGTTTTAGGGCCCCAAAATTGTCACTAATTTTTCATCTATGTTGTTGTTGTTATTTCAGATTTGATATTAAGTCTTTGATCCACTTTCAGTTAGCTTTTGTGCATGGTGTGAGATATCGGTCTTCTTATATTTTTTACAGATGGATATTCAGGTAAAGAGATTGTCTTTTCCCCAATTTATAGACTTTAGGCCTCTGTCAAATATCAGCTGTTCATAGGAGGATGATTTTATGTCTGGATTCCCGATTATGTTCCATTGGTCTATACATCTGTTGTTGGACTAGTACCAGGCTATTTTGACTACCATGGTGGTATAATAGATCTTAAAGTCAGGTAGTGTGAGGTCTCTCACTTGTTTCTGAGTAATGCTTTGCTTATCCATAGCTTGATCCCTTTCCTCATGAAGTTGGTGATTTGTTTCTCTATCTGATTAAAAAATGCCATTGGAATTTGGATCAGAATTGCATTTCATCTATAGATCACTTTGGATAAAACGGTCATTTTCACAACGTTGAGTCTTCCTATTCATAAGCAAGGTACATTTTCCCACTTACGTAGGTCTCTTACCTTCTTACAGTAGTATCATGTTGTTTTCTTTCTATAGAACTTTTACATGTCTGATTATACTTATTCCTAGGTACTTTACTTTCTTGGGGAATATTGTAAATGGTATTGATTCAGGGATATCCTCTATGATACTCTGTTTGTTGTTGTAGAGGAATTCAAATGGTTTTTGTATCTTTATCTTGTATTTGTGTTTTTATAGTTTCTATATTTGGTTGGATCACCTTTCTTGGAAATAGGTGTAAATATAGATCTCTTCCAGTCAGTTGGCCAGATAGCTATGTTCCAAATTTCTTGGCATACACAAGCACTTCTAGCATTACATCCACTTGCCAAAACCTATCAGTTGATATTCCATCAATTCCTGGAGCCTTGATTTTTGCCAATACTTTCAGGGCAGTTTTGATTTCTTCCTTCAGTGCCATCAGTTCCTGGTCTTATGCTACCTCTTGAAATGGTTGAATGTCAACCAATTCTTTTCGGTATAATGACTCTGTATTCCTTCCATCTTCTTTTGATGTTTCCTGAGTCATTTCATATTTTCTCTTTAGAAGCCTTCACTATTGAAACTCAAGGTTTGAATTTTTCTTCAGTTCTTTCAGCTTCAGAAATACAGAGTGTGCTCTGCACCCCACATTGGTGAGTGGCGTCTGGGGTCTTAAAAGCTGCCAAGCTGCCATCCGAGGACACAGCAAATGGTCCCAACTCAGCAGGAATGGATGCTCACCGAGGACCAAACTGACATGTGGTAAAGACAACCTAGAAGACAGAGAGACCCACAAGAGTGGGTGCCTACATCGACTTGGGACCAGAAGAATCGAATGGTGCCTGGCTACTACCAGTGATAGCCACAGTGGAGCTCACTGGGTTGAGTCTCACTGGCAACACAAGAATAAAAAGGGGTGCATCCTGAGATCTCCACTAAAAGACCTCAACTGATGGTCCAGTGGTTTCGGGGTTCCCCTCAGAGTATGGCCCCGAGCCCTGATGCTGCCCTTACCCATAAATTATAACAAAGGTCCACTCTTTGGACAGGAATGGATTGGACTTGGCAATGCAGAGTGACCAGATATTGGTTGCACTTTATGGTTCTATACATCTATAGGATATCATCCGGCTGACGTCTGGCTGGAGGAAGAAGAGTGGGTGGAGAGGAGCGGAAAGGAGGCTGTTGGGAGGATGAGACATGTATGGAGCAGAGAGGAATAGTGTACTGTCACCGGACAGGGAGAGCAGTGGAAGCTGCATATAGGTGGGCATGTAAATTTATATGGGAATGTACATTTTCACTCAGCCATGTTAAAGAAAAAAAAAAAAGAGATTATGGGCACAGGGATGTCTGAGTCACTGGGGACCATAATTATAACAATCCAACGTATCTTCCTATTTAAAATTGCAACCTCTCTCCTATTTATTTTCGTAGCTATTATCCTTAGTTAATAAACTGTAAGTTCTTTGATGATGAAAAAAAAAAAAGAAATACAGAACGTGTTTTTCTGTCTCCAGCTTTTTGCATATGTCATTATAATACTTTACTTTGTCATCTCAAGCTGCCTTTGAAATCTTCTGTTCAGGCATTTACTTTATCCCTTCTTTGTTTTCACTACTTGATGGTTCAAAAACAAGTTTCAAAAAACAAAGGAAATTTCTAAGTGTCTTTCAACATCCCGTTTAGTTAGTCTCTTCTTTCTTTCCTGTCTTTTTAATGACTTCTTGCTTTCTTCATGTATGATGTCTTTGATGTCATTCCACAATTTGTCTTTAGTTTTTAATGCTGAATTCATCAAATATGTTTTAATTATTTTTTATCATGATTAAGTGAAAGTATACAGTCCAAATTAATTTTGCATGCTTTCCTGTATGCAGCTCCTTCTACTCTCCCTGCCCCATGACAGCACATGCCTCCTTTTCATTCTATGCTTGTTGTATAATTTTAACAATTTCCTGTCTCCATTTCTGCACCCTATTCTCTTCCATCTAGAAAGAGACCAGTAGAACAGCATCCTATAAACGCATAGTGCCATAAAGTACACACATCATATTGTCACGTTGTGTCCCCAAGTCCAGTCCATTTTTGTCCAAACAGTTGACCTCAATAGTGTTTTCTGCTCAAGGGCAGCAGCAAGTCTAGGGACCATGTTTGCAGGGGACAGCCCCAAGCCATGAGACCACCAAATGTTGTCTTTTAATAAAGCTCTTGAACTGCATCATTCTTTTTCTCATGTTGCCACAGGGACTCAATATTATGTGCCCCATCATGGCAGTCTTGGGTGGTGGCTGGGCACCATCTGGTTCTTCTGATCACATGTTGATACACTCGCCCATTCACATGGGTCCTTCTGTCTCCTGAGCTCTTTTTTCCATGTGTCTTTGTTGTTCTTGGTGATTATCTGTTCCAGATGAGTTAGGACCATTTGGTATACCTCAGACTCACCAACACAGGGTGTGGAAGACTCTCTTAGCAATAGGCTAGTAATATCAGTCGACCTCACTGTCCCCTGAGAGTATGGTCCCCAGACCCCACCCCCACTACACTATCATTGCAATACTGGTGCCATGGATTGAATTGTGTCCCCCCAAAGATCTGTGTTGTAATTGTCTGGGCTGGGAATCTCTGTATTCTGTGATTGCCTTCCATTTTGTAGTTTTCCTGTGCTGTATGTTAACGGAGTAAGGGGGGACTGCAAATGCCTTGATAAGATCATCTCCCTGCTCCACTGTAAAGGGAATTTCCTGGAGTATGGCTTGCACCACCCTTAGTCCTTTTATCCTGCAAGAGACAAAGGAAAAGGAAGCAAGCAGAGAATTGGGTACCACACACCATCAAGAAAGCAGCACCGGAAAAAGAGTGCATCCTTCCAACCTAAGGTTCCTGTGCCAAGCTGCTCCCTGGACAAAGACTATGCAATACCAGAAATTCCTCAAGAGCTGACAAGGAGGAAAGCCTTCCCCTGGAGCAGACATCCTGAATTTGGACTTGTAGCCTACTGGACTGTGTAAGAATAAGTTTTCCTTTGTTAAAGCCATCCACTTTGTGGTAATTCTGTTAGAGCAGCACTAATTGACTAAAACAATTGGGTTGAGATTAGAAGAGCTTTCAGTTTATGTAGGAGTCCATTTAAATTGATCTGCTTTTTACTGTGTGCTGTCTCTACTTTCACCTAACCAAATTTCTATCAAATATCTCTATTCTGATGTATAGGGTCACTATGAGTCAGAATCAACTAGACAGCAGTAGCTAGCTTTTACCTAATCGATGACCAAACCTCTCCCTCCCTGCCCACAATTGTAGCCATCAAAGAGTCTTTTCTTCTGTATGTACGTAAGTCCATATAGCAGGGGTCTCATACAATATTTGTCCTTTTGCTGCTGACTGATTTCACTCAGCATAATGTCTTCCAATTGAAATCAGATTATGAAATGCTTCCTAAAATCATTATTGTTCTTTATCTTTGCGTAGTGTTCTATTGATTATATGTGTCATAGGTTGCTTATCCATTCATCTATTGATAGGCATCTAGGTTGATTCCGTCTTTTTACTATTATGGGCTGTGCTGCAATGACCATTCATGTGCGTGTATCTGTTCATGTGACAACCTTTGTTTCAGTAGGATATAGTCTGGGCAGTGGGATTACTGGATCAATTGGTGTATCTATTTCCAGCTTTTTAAGGAAGCATCAAATCACTTTACAAAGAGATTATACTATTTTGCAGTCCCACCAGCAGTGTAGGAGAGTTCACGTCTCCCCACAGCCTCTCCAGCATTTGTTGTTTTGTGTTTTTTAGATCATGGCCAACCTTGTTAGGGTGAGATGGTATCTCACGGTAGTTTTTATTTGGATTTCTCTGAAGGCTAATGATGTCAATCATTTCCTCATGTGTCTTTTGACTGCATGGATGTTCTCTTTGGTGAAATGTCTGTCCATCTCCTTTGCCCCATCGCTTAATTGGGTTATTTACCTTTTTCTTGTTGATATTTTGTAGTACCTCATAGATTATGGAGATCAGACATCAGTCTGATGTGTAGCTGCCAGGTACTTTTTCCTATTCTGTAGTGTTCTTTTAACTCTTTTGATAAAGCCTTTGAATAAGAAAATGTGTGGGATTCTTAGTAGTTCCCATTTAACTGTTTTCTCTTCTATTGATCATGCTTTGTTTCACAGATTTTGAAGTCTGTCTAAGCTGTGTATTAAAATTTCCATTGTTGACCCTATTTTTTTCCTTGCATGATATCTATGTTTAGGTTTAATATTTAGGTCTTTGATCCATTTTGAGTTAGTTTTGGTGTAGGGTGTGAGATATGGTTCTTCTTTCAGTTTTGTGCATATGGGTATCCAATTTTGCCAACACCATTTGTTAAAGACTGTTTTTACCCAGGTTTACAACCTTAGGCCTTTGTTGAATATCAACTGTTCATAAGAGGATGGTGGTGTCTCTGGGGTCTCAGCTCTGTTCCATTGGTCTATATGTCTCTTTTGTTACCAGTACTAGCTGCTTTGACTACTGTGGCAGTGTAATAGGCTCTAAGGTTGGGTAGTATGAGGCCTCCCACTGTGTTCCATTTCTTCAGTACTGCCTTGCTTATCCAGGGTTTCTTACCTTTCCTAACAAAATTGGTGATTTGTTTCCCCATCTCATTAAAAAATGACACTGAAATTTGTATTGCGATTGCATTGTATATACTTAGATCCCTTTGGGTAAAATAGACATTTTTACAATATTAAGTCTTCCTATCCATGAGTAGGGTAAGTTTCTCCATTTATGTAAGCCTATCTTGGTTTCTTGCAGTAAGGTCTTATAGTTCTCTCTGTATAGGTCTCTTATTTTCCTAGTTAGATTTATTCCTAAATATTTTATATACTTGTGGGCCATAGTAACTAATGATTTGGTGATTTCTTTTTTGATGATCTATTTGTTGGTATAAAGGAATCCTACTGATTTACTTATATTTATCGTATATCCTGATACTTTGCTAAACTCTTCTATTACTTCAAGTAATTTACTTATCGATTCTTTAGAATTCTCTGCATTTACAATTATATCATAGGGAGATTTGTACTTCTTCTTTGCCAATGTGCATGCCCTATGTTTCTTTCTCTTGTCTAATTGCTCTGGCTAGAACCTCTAATATAATGTTGAATAGAAGTGGTGAGAATGGGTGTCCTTGTCTGATTTCCATGCTCAAGGGGAATTCTTTCAGTCTGTCTCTGTTGAGGATTATGTAGGTGGTTGACTTTCACAGATGCCCCTTACTGCATTGAGGAATTTCCCTTCCATGCCTATTTTGCTAAGAGTTTTTAGCGTGAATGGGTGTTGTACTTCATCAAATGCCTTTTCTGCATCAATTCACAAAATCAGATGATTGTCATTTATGTTATTTGTGTGGTTGATCACAATAAATATTTTTCTGATGTCGAACAGGTTGTTTTAGTCAGCTAGTGCTTTTCTAACAGAAATACCACAGAGTGGATGGCTTTAACAAAGGAAAGTTTATTCTTACACAGTCTGGTAGGCTACAAGTCCAAATTCAGGATGTCCACTTCAGGGGAAGATTTTCCCCTTTGTCAGCTCTGCAGGAAAGTCCAGTATTGCATCAGTCTTTGTCCAGGGAGCACCTTGGCTCAGGAACCTCGAGTCTGAAGGATGCACTCTTTTCCTGGTGCTGCTTGCTTGATGGTGTAGGGTTCCCAATTTTCAGCCTGCTTCTCCTTCCTTTTATTTGTTGCAGGATGAAAGGATTAAGGGTGGGGCAAGACATACTCCAGGGAAACTCCCTTTACAGTGGAGCAGGGAGGTAATCCTATGAAGGAATTTACAGCCCCACCCTAATCCTTTAACACACAGCATAGGAAGACCACAAAATGGAAGACAATCACAAGATTCTGGGAATCATGGACCAGCCTCATGGCTGCACATATTTTGGGGGGGGACGCAATTCAATCCATGACACAGGCCTTGCATCCCTAATATGAATCCAACTTGGTCTTGATGAATTATTTTTTTGATATATTGTTGAATTCTATTGGCAAGTATTTTGTTGAAGATTTTTGCATCTAGGTTCATGAGTGATACTGGTCTGTAGTTCTCCTTTTTTGTTGGATCTTTCCCTGGCTTTGGTATCAGGGTTATGCTGGCTTCATAGAATGAATTTGGCAGTATTCCATCCCTTTGTCTGCTGTGAAAAAGCCTCAGTACTATTGGAGTTAACGCCTCTCTAAAAGTTTGGTAGAATTCTCTGGTGAAGCCATCTGGGCCTGGACTTTTTTTAGTTGGTAGTTTTTTAATGAGTTTTTCAATCTCTTCCTTTATGAAGGTTTTTTTCTAAGTTGTTCTACTTCTTGTAACAATTTTGGTAGGTGATATGAATCTAGAAATTTGTCCATTTCCCTTAAGTTTTCAAATCTGTTAGAGTACTGTCTTTCACAATATCCTGTAATGATAATTTTTATTTCAGTTGGGTCTGTTGTAACATCTCCCATTTTATTTCTTATTCAGGTTATTTCTTTCCTCTCCTGTTTTTCTTTTGTTAAGTTTAGCCAATGTTTTATCAATTTTGTTGATCTTTTCAAAGAACCAACTTTTGGTTTTGTTAATTTTTTCATTTTTTTCTTCTATTTTCTAATTCATATAGTTCTTTTCTAATCTTTATGATCTTGTTTTCTTCTGGTGTCTGAGGGGTTCCTCTGTTGCTCTCTGTTTTTCAAGCTGTAGGATTAATTCTTTGGTTTTGGGTCCTTTCTTCCTTCCAGATGTGTGCATTTAGAGAGATAAGTTGACCTATGAGCACTGCCCTTGCTGTATCCCATAGGTTCTGGTAGGATGTGTTTTCATTTCCATTTGCTTCCATAAATTTCTTTATTTTGTCCTTGATTTCTTCTATAACCTATGGATATTTGAGTAAGTTGTTGTTCAGTCTCTCTGAGTTGAAATTCCTACCTATGTTTTTTCTACTATTGATTTCAACTTTTATGGCTTTATGGTCCGAGAAGATGCTTTACAATAATTCAATGGTTTGCATTTTGTTGAAACTTGCTTTGTGTCCTAACACATGGTCTATTCTGGAAAATGTTCTATGTGCATTGGATAAGAAGATATACTTATCTGTAAAGGGGTAAAAAGTTCTTTGTATGTTCATGAGGTCTAGTTCATTAATTGTCACAATAAGATCTTCTGTGTCTTTACTTAGCTTTTTTTCTGCATGATCTGTCCATTACTGAAAGTGGAGTGTTGAAGTCTCCAGCTATGGTTGTGATCTGTCTCATTTTTCAATGTAGTCAGTGTTTGTTTGATGTATTTAGATGCTCTGGTATTGGGTACATAAATACTTAATTTTGCTATATCTTGCTTATATATTGAACCTTTTAACAGTAAATAGTGACCATACTTGTCCATGATGGTGGATTTCACATTAAAATCTTTTTTGTCTGAGATTAGTATTGCCGCTCCAGCTCTTTTTGGTGTGTTGTTGGCTTGCTATATATTTTTCCATCCTTTAATTTTCAGTTTGTTCATATCTTTGATTCTAAGGTGTGTTTCTTGTAAGCAACACATAGATGGATTGTGTCTTTTGATCCAGGATGTCACTCGATATCTCTTTACTGGAGTGTTCAGTCCATTTTCATTCAGTGTAATTATTGACAGGTATGTGTTTAGTGCTGTCATATTGATATATTTATTTTGTGTTGTTGATGTTTTCTCTGTTGCTCTTAATATTCTATTCTGGGTCCTTCTTTATGGATTGACTTTTCGTCTTTTTCAGTACTGGTTTGGATTTGTTGAGAGTCCTGTAGTGTGTTTCCTGTTTTGATATGTCACAGTGTTATTTTGCTTTGCGGCTACCTCTATGATCCTCTTTAATATTCTAAGTTTAAACCCTATTTTAATGTCTGCATATCTTTTTTATAATTTTTTAATTTTTATTTAACATGACTGAGTGAAAATGTACATTCACGTATAAATTTACATGCCCACCTATTTGCAGCTTCCACTGCTCTCCCTGTCCGGTGACTGCACACTATTCCTCTCTGCTCCATACATGTCTCATCCTCCCAACAGCCTCCTTTCCCCTCCTCTCCATCCACTCCCCTTCCTCCAGCCAGAGGTCAGCAAGATAATATCCTATAGATGTATAGAACCATAAAGTGCTTCCAATATATGGTCACTCTGCATTGCCAAGTCCAATCCATTCCTGTCCAAAGAGTGGACCTTTATTATAATTTATGGGAAAGGGCAGCATCAGGGCCGGGGGCCATGCTCTCAGAGGAACCCCAAAACCGCTGGACCATCAGTTGAGGTCTTTTAGTGGAGATCTTATGATGCACCCCTTTTTATTCTTGTGTTGCCAGTGAGACTCCTGTCTGTGAGCTCCATCGTGGCTATCACTGGTGGTGGCCGGGCACCATCCGGTTCTTCTGGTCCCAAGTAGATGTAGGCACCCACTCTTGTGGGTCTCTCTGTCTTCTCGGTTGTCTTTACCGCGTGTCATTTTGGTCCTCGGTGAGCATCCGTTCCTGCTGAGTTGGGGCCATTTGCTGTGTCCTCAGATGGCAGCTTGGCAGCTTTAAAGACCCCAGATGCCACTCACCAATGTGGGGTGCAGAGAGCTCTCTTAGAAAAATGCTAGTTGTGCCAATTGGCCTGGAATTCGCCTAAGAGCATGATCACCCCCCCCACCCCAGCTATTCTATCTTTGCAGTATTGAGTTAAGTTGGAAGGAGTACTCAAGTTATGCTGAAGTCCACTTAATGTTGTTCTTGTTTCTAATGTGTGATATCACCACTTTCTCCCAAGTAGATTTCTAGTAACTATCTAAACTAAACCCTCCTCCCCCCCTCCCCGTTCCTCCCTCCCCTCCCTTGCAGCTGTAAAGAGTCTTTTCTTCTATACACAAGTCTGTTTTTGAGATCTTATCGTAGAGGTCTCATACAGTATTTGTCCTTTTGTCGCTGACTACTTTCACTCAACATAATGTCTTCCAGTTGAAACCAGGTTAGAAGATGTTTCCTGGAATCATCATTACTCTTTATCATTGCATAGTGCTCCATTGAGTATATGTACCATAATTTACCTATCCATTCTTCTGTTGTTGGGCATCTGGGTTGATTCCATCTTTTTGCTATCATGGACTGTGCTGCGGTAAACATTCTGGTGCATGTGTCCGTTGGTGTGAAAGCCCTTGATTCTGTAGGATATATTCCAAGTAGTGGAATTACTGGGTCAAATGGTATATTAATATCCATTTTTTTAAGGAAGCAGCAGATTGCTTTCCAAAGAGGCTGGACCATTTTGCAACCCCACCAACAGTGTAGGAGGGTTGCACTTTCTCCACAGCCTCTCCAGCATTTGTTGTTTTGTGTTTTCTGGATCATGGCCAATCTTGTTGGGGTGAGATGGTATCTCATTGTTGTCTTGATTTGAATTTCTTTAATAACTAAAGATCATGAACATGTCCACATGTGTTTTTTGGCTGCCTGGATCTCCTCTTTAGTGAAATGTCTGTCCATCTCCTTTGCCCATCACTTAATTGGATGGTTTATCTTCTTCTTATTGATATTTTGTAGTATCTTATAGATTATGGAGATCAGGCGTCGGTCTAACATAGAGTTGCCAAAAATTTTTTCCCACTCTGTGGGTGTTCTTTTAATTCTATTAACAAAGTCTTTGGATGAGCAAAAGTGTTTGATTCTTAATAGTTCCCATTTATCTATTTTCTCTTCTGTTGATTGAGGTTTCTTTGACAGATTTTGGAGTCTGTCCTCACTGTGTATTAAAACTTCCATTGTTGTCCCTACCTTTTCTTGGATGAGTGTGTGCATATCTTTTTAATTTCCTCTACATCTGAAAGGGTTACAGCTACTGTAATATATCCCTCTTTTTAGTGTGATGATATCATAGCTTTTGTGTTCTAGTCACTGGTTCCCTTCTTTTAAATGTTGTAGTTTTGGATTCCCTGGGAGTTTTCTGGAGCCATGGTGTACTGCTTCTTGTACCAGAACCATAGTTCTGACTAATGTGATGGCATACTAAGTTCTAAAATAAGATAGTGTGAGACTTCCCACATTGTTTTTGTTGTTGTTGTTAGTAATGATTTACTTATCTAGGACCTCTTTCCTTTCCATAGGAAGTTGGTAATTTGTCTCTCCACCTCATTTTTTTAAAAGTCATTGGGATTTGGATTGGGATTACATTGTATTTACAGATCACTTTGTGTAGAACAAACATTTTCACAATGTTGAGTCTTCCCGTCCATGAGTATGGTATTTGTCTCCAATTATACAGGTCTTTTTTGGTTTCTTGCAGTAGTATCTATGGTTTTCTTTCTGTAAGTCTTTTATATCTCTGGTTAGATTTATTCCTAAGTATTTTATCTTCTTGGGGGCTACTGTAAATGGTATTAATATGATGATGTACTCTTTGAAGTTCTGTAGGTTTAGAGGAATCCAGCTAATTTTTGTATGTTTACTTGTATCCTAATACTTCTATGAACTTTTCTATTAGTTCCAGTAGTTTTTTCCTAGATTCTTTAGGGTTTTCTGTGTATAAGATCATATGATTTGTGAAAAGAGATACATTAACTTCTTCCTTACCAATTTCAATGCCCTACATTTCTTTTTTTAGCCTAATTGCTCTAGCCAGAACTCAAGTAAATAATGAATAAAAGTGGAGACAAAAGACATCCTTGTCTGATTCTCATTCTCAAAGGGAATTGTTTCAGACACTATTCAGGATGATGTTAGTTATTGACTTTGTTTAAATGTCATTTGTTATGTTGAGGTATTTCCCTTCTTTTCCTATTTTGCTGAGAGTTTTTCACATGAATGGATGTTGGAATTTGTCAAACGCCTTTTCTGCATCAGTTGCTAAGATTATGTGGCTCTTTTGTTTTATTCATCTGATTGGTTACATTGTTTTTCTAATGTTGAACCATTTGTGCATACTTAGTATGACTCCCACTTGATAATGGTGAATTATCTTTTTGATACGTTGTTGAATTCTATTGGCGAGAAATTTGATGAGGACTTTTGTTCCTATATTCATGACAGATGTTGCTCTATAATTTTCTTTTTTGGAGGTATCATTACTTGATTTTGGTATCAGGGTTGTGCTTGCTTCATAGAACAAGTTTGGGAATATTCTGTCCTTCTCTAAGTTCTGACATACCTTTAGAAGTAGTGGTATTAACTCGTCTTTGAAAGCTTGGTGCAATTTTCCAGTGAAGTTGCCAGTGCCAGAACTTTTTGGGGGGGGGAGTGTCTTAATTATTTTTCAATCTCTTCTCTTATTATACTTTTATTTAATTGTTCTCCCTCTGTTTGGGATATTTTAGGTAGGTAGTGTGTTTCTAGAAATTTGTCCATTTCCTCTAAGTTATCAAATTAGTTGGAGTGTAAATTTTCCTAGTATCTGTTATGATGTTTTAAATTTCTGCTGGATGTGTTGTGATGCCACCCCTGTCATTTATTATTCAGGTTACTTGCTTCCTTTCTTGTTTTCTTTTGTAAATTTGGCCAAAGTTTTATTGATTTTGTTGATCTTTTCAAAGAACCAGCCTTTGGTCACGTTAACACTTTCAATTGGTTTTTTAATTCTCTAATTCACTTAATTCTGCTTTAATTTTTATTTTTTCCTTTTTTGTGATGCCTAAGGCTTCTTTCCCCCACTTCTGTGTCAGTTTGTTGTACTATGGGGCTTTTGTGTTGCTGTGATGCTGGAAGCTATGCAACTGGTATTCAGATACCAGGAGGGTCACCCATAGCAGACAGGTTTCAGCTGAACTTCCAGACTAAGACAGAGTGGGAAGAAAGACTCAGCAGTCTACTTCTAGAAAGAATGAGCCAACAAAAACCTTATGAATAGCAGCAGAATGTTGTCAGATATAATGACAGAAAATGAGCCCCCCAGGTTGGAAGGCACTCAGAAGACAAATAGGAAAGAGCTGCCTCCTCAAGTTACAGTCTACTTCATTAATGCAGAAGGAATAAAGCCTTTGGGACCTTCATTTGCTGATATGCCATGACTCAAAATTAGAGGTAACAGCTACAAACATTCATTAATGATCAAAACATACAATGTACAAAGTATGAACCTAAGAAAGCTGGAAATTATAAAAAATGAAATGGAATTCATAAACAATGATATCCTGGGCATTAGTGAACTGAGATGGCCTAGTATCAGCCATTTTCAATTAGATGATCATATGGTCTGCTATGCTATGTCAGTGGAGGCTTGCTTGTTGCTGAAAGAACTAAAGAAAAAATTCAAGCCTCGAGTTGCAATAGTGAAGGATTCTACAGGGAAACTACTAAACAACTCAGAAAGCATCAAAAGAAGATGGAAGGAATACACAAAGTCAATATACCTGAAAGAACTTGTTGACATTCAGCCATTTCAAGAGGTAGCATATGATGAGGAACCAATGGTATTGAAGGAAGGAGTTGAAGCTGCATTGAAGGCATTGGCAAAAAAAAAACAAGGCTCCAGGAATTGACGGAATATCAATTGAGATATTTCAACAAATAGATGCAGCACTGGAAGTGCCCACTAATTGATGCCAAGAAATTTAGAAGACAGCTATCTGGCCAACTGACCGGAAGAGGTTCATATTTATGGCCATTCCAAAGAAATGTGATTCAGTGGAATGTGGAAATTACCGAACAGTATTGTTGATATCACATGCAAGCAAAAGTCTGCTCAAGATCTTTCAAAAGCAACTACAACAGTATATTGACAAGGTACTGCAAGAAATCCAAGCTGAATTAAGATGAGGATGTGGAACCAGGGATATCAATGCTGATGTTCAAATGGATCTTGACTGAAAGCAAACAATACCAGAAAGATGTTTACTTGTGTTTCAATGACTATGCAAAAGCATTTGACTGTGTGGAGCGTACTAAACTATGGCTAACATTGTGGAGAATGGGAATTTCAGAAGACATAACTATGCTCTTAAAGAATCTGTATGTGGATCAAGAGGCAGTCGTGTGAACAGAACAAGCGGACACTGCATGGTTTAAAGTCAGGAAAGGCGTGTGTCAGGGTTGTATCCTTTCACCATACATTTTTAACCTGTATGACGGCACTTGGCTTGGCTGGCCAAGCAAATAATCTGAGAAGCTGGATTATACGAAGAATGAGGCATCAGGATTGGAGGATGACTCATTAACAACCTGTGTTACACAGATAACACCAGCTTACTTGCTGGAAAAGAAGATTTCAGATGCTTACTGATGAAGATCAGGGGCCACAGCCTTCAGTGTGGATTGCACCTCAACTTAAGGAAAACAAACATCCTCACAACTAGACCAGTAAGCAACATTGTCATAAATGCAGAAAAGATTGAGGTTGTCAAGGATTTCATTTTACTTGAGTCCACAATCAATGACCATGGAAGCAGCAATCAAAAAATCAAAAAACGTGTTGCATTGGGAAAATCTGCTACAAAGGACCTATTTAAAGTATTCAAAAGTAAAGGTGTCACCTTGAACACTAAAACACACCTGACCCAAGCCATGGTATTTTCAATTGCATCATATCCATGTGAAAGCTGGACAATGAACAAAGAAGACAAAAGAATTGATGCCTTTGAACTGTGGTGTTGGAGAAGAATGTTGAACGTACCATGGACTGCCAAAAGAACAAACAGATCTGTTCTGGAAAAAAGTACAATCAGAGTGCTCCTTGGAAGCAAAGATGGCAAGATTTCATCTTATATACTTTGGACATATTGTCAGGAGGGATCAGTGGCTGAAGAAGGACATCATGCTTCGTAGAGTGGAGCATCAGTGTAAAAGTGGAAGACACTCAAGGAGATGGATTGACACAGTGGTTGCAACAATGGGCTTAAGCATAAAAATGATTGTGGGCATGGAACAAGACCAGGCAGTGTTTTGTTCTATTTGCATAGGGTTGCTATGAGTTGGAACTCGACATCACCTGAAAACAAGACTTCTTTTACTGCTTTTTTCATTTGTTAGAATTGTAATGTTATTGCTTTATTTGGGCCCTTTCTTCTTTTGGAAGTGTGCGTTTATTGATGTAAATTGACCTCTGGGCACTGCTTTTGCTGTGTTCCAAAGGTTCTGGTAGGACGTATTTTCATTTTCATTTGATTCTGTGAATTCCTCATTCCATCCTTAATTTCTTCTATAACCCAGTCGTTTTTGAGCGAGGTATCATTCACTTTCCATGTCTTTGTTTCTCCCCCCTTGGCTTTTTTATTACAGATTTCTACTTTTATGGTTTTATGGTATAAGGTGTTTTGTAGTATTTTGATGCTTTGGTTTCTGCTAAGGCTTGCTTTATGAAATAATATGTGATGTATTCTGGAGAGTGTTCCATGTGCATTATAAAAAGAAGTATATTTGGCTACTCTTGGTTGTGGTGTTCTGTATATGTCCGTAAGGTAAAGTTTGTTGATTGTAGCATTTGGATCTGCTGTGTCTTTGTTGAGCTTCTTTCTAGATGTTGTCTACTTCACCACAAATGGTGTACTAAGTCTCCTACTGTAACTGTAGAGCTATCTGTTTCTCTTTTCTGTGCTGTTAGTTTGTTTTAGGTATTTTGGAGCTGTATCGTTGGGTGAATAAGTAGTTGATGCAGCTATGTACTCCTGAAATATTGACTTTTTAATCATTGTATAGTGTCCTTCGTTATCCCTTGTGGTGGATTTTGCTTTAAAGTCTATTGTCAGAAAATAATATTTCCAGGGTTGGGGAGAAGATGGCAAGCTAGACACACATCTCCTCAACTCCCTATGAGAACTAAGGCCCACATTGATAATTGAAGGGAGCACTCTGGACACCCAGGGAGCCCTAGGATATGGCATAGGGTTGTCAGATTGGACTGCATGCCACTAAACAGGAAAGTACCTCTCTCTAACATGAGGAAGAGCATGCTGAGCCCCACTCCTGCTGACTCACAGCTTGAGTGAACTGAGGGTACTGATGCCTTCTTTGTTATCTGGGAGGCAGGGGATGGGCATGAGCTGGCCAATATGCCAAAATGCAGTATTAAAGTAAACAGTGTACACTGCAACAGAGAGGCAGTGCATGGGAGAGCCACATTTTGAGACTAGAGCTACTGGCTGAGGGCACCACTGCCCCTCCATCCTCTCTTTTCTGACCTCTGCCATAGATTCTGCTGTATACTGGCTGGAAGGGCAGCACAGCTGGGATGGCATCTTGGTCAGCTGAGAGGTGGATTCACCCAATTGAAGGACTCACCAGAGACTAATTCCCAAGCTGAGAAGCAGTGCCAATCCGGAAAGTGCTTTTCCAGCAGAAAAGCTGTGTTACAGGTAGGGCCTGGTGGAGGATGATAGCAAGGCTGTAACCCCTCCCTACTTTGAAATATATCATACCATTTGTGGACAGCTGAAAAGATGCTTCCATTGTAAGCAAGAAAGTGGGACAGAGCTTGGAACACCTGATAGCCTGACTGATTTCAGGAGCGTTGGACAGCTTCCAACTTTTTAAAATAAGACTGTCTTGAGAAATAACTGCTGAGTGGCCTGGTGGCATCTCTTCCAGTTTTTACTGACACACATCATAGGATTGGTTGATGGCCCCCCAGTGACTCCATAAGTAGGGCGCTATCTCTGCCAGCCAGGAGGCAGAGCCTGCCAACCCAGAGAGTCCACAGGGGCCAGTCACTACAGTACACAGAGGCAGCTGGCGACCAACTCCCTTCTCAGAACTATGCCTCAGCTCCTCTTGAGGTAACACCAGAGATGTTAAACAGCCTCTAGATGGCCCAAAGGGAACAAAACATAGGAACCATTTAAAGAAACAGTCCAATATGACTCCAGAAAACTCCCAAAATAAAGAATCAGAAAATTTCCCAGAAGAAGAAGCCATTCTGAAAGTATTCGAGATTGAGTACAAAAGAATTATATAGAGAGCATACTTAGTCAGATCCGACTTGACGGCACTTGACTTGGCCTAGAGATGAAATGAAATGCAGCAGAGCAAAATGAAAAATTAAGCAAGCTATTTGAACTCATGGAACATTGATGATCTGAAATCCAGCAGGTGAATAACAAAATTACAGAATTATACAATTCTGTATAATTATACAATTCTAAAGTGAAAAGAGCAGAACTGAGGAGATGGAAGTCAGACTTAGGGACTTTGGGGATAGAGCAACCGACACCAGCATTTATGAGGAGAAATCAGGGAAGAGAAATAAGAAAAATAAAGAAGCATTAAGAAACATGTGGGACGCTTTTAAAAGGAATAATCTACAGTTTACTGGAGTTCCTGGACATGGTGGGATGGCTGAAAACACAGAGAATACTGTTGTTGAGTTGCTGACAGAAAACGTCCCTGAAATTATGAAAGAAGAAAACACTGATATCCAAGATGCATATTGAACACCACAAAAACTAGACCCCAAAAGAAAGATGTCAAGCCAGCCAAGCCAAGTGTCATCGAGTATTATACTCAAGCTTAATAAAATGAAACATAAACAGATTCTCTAAAATGCAGTGAGGCTCAAAGCAAAGCTAACGTTCAGAGGGAAGCCATGTAGGATTTCCTCTGACTTCTTGGCAGAAATGATCTTAGCAAAGAGGCAGTAGGTTGACACATTCAAAGCCCTGAAGGATAAAAACTTCCAACCAAGAATTATAAGTCCCACAAAATTGTCTCCCACACATGAAGATGAAATTAAGACATTCACAGATAAACAGAAGCTTAGAGACTTTGTAAAAACCAAACCCAAACTACAAGAACTACTGGCAGAAGCTCTTTGCTTAGAAAAACAAAGCCATTAAGTGTATAGTTATGAGGCAAAGCAGGACATAGTGTACAGAATCCTACTGAGATAGGGAAGTCACAAAACTCAATCAAAGCTACAATATGTAAAGAAGGGAACTAGTGATCATATCATGAAATCTATGATACTATCACACTAAAAAGAGGAATATACTTCAGTAGTTGCAGTCCTTTCAGATGGAGAGGAAGTTAAAAAGATATGCAGAAGTGAAAATTAGATTTAAACTTACAGTATTAAGGGGGAACATAAGAGTAGCTGCAAAGCAAAGTAACAATGCAACATATCAAATCAAGAAATGTAAGATAGGAGTCTCAACAAACCCAAAACCAACACTGAAAAAGACGAAAAGTCAACACATAAAGAAGGACCCAGAACGGAATATCAAGGGCCATATTATAGCAAACAACACAAAAATAAATAAATTAAAATGACAGCATTAAACACAAACCTATGAATAATTACACTGAATGTAACCAGACTGAATGCTCCAATAAACAGACAACAAGAGACATCTTGGATCAAAAGACATGACCCATGTATATGTTGCTTACAAGAAACAGGCCTAAGACTCAAAGGTATGAAGAAACTGAAAATTAAAGGATGGAATAATATATACCAAGCTAACAAAATACAAAGAAGAGCAGCTGTGACAATACTAATCTCAGATAAGATAGATTTTAATGTAAAATCTACCACTGTGGACAAGGATGGTCACTTTATTGCTGAAAGTTTCAATACATAAGCAGGACTTAAAAATATTAAATATTGGGGACAGAGTCAAGATGGCAGACTAAACACACATGTCTCTAAATCCCTCTGGAAACCAAAGCCTGAACTGATAATTAAACGGAGCCTCCTGGAAACCTAGTGAGCCCTAGGACATGGCACAGGGCTGTCTATTTGGTCTACATACCACTGAGTGGAAAACTTCTCTTTCACCAACCCCTGCCCTTGTTGAGTCCCGGTAATTGTGGACTAATGGTAAATCACCATTTTGACTTTTTTTTCTGTCTTGGCCAGCTAGAGGGGCTGAGGTGACTGGCAGAAAGGTGCAGATACACTGCTGATGAGATCGGTGAATGGAGTCACCACATTTTAAGAGCCTGGTCTTGGAATCTGTGCAACTCGGCACCTCTAACCTCTCTCTCTATCTCTTGAAATCTCCAGATCTCCAACACTGAATAGCCTTTTCGGAGGTGGATGGGAGAGCTTGTGTGAGACATCATCTTGATTCACTGGGAGGTGGAATTTCCTATACAGAGGCCTCAGCTGGACCTAATTCCCAGGCTGGGAGGCAGTGCCTGCCCAGAGAGTGCTTTTCTGGCAGTCAAGCAGTCTTTGATACAGAAAGGTGCTTACTTTGCCAGCTGGGAAGAGGGATTTGCACACCTGAAAGCCTGACTAATTCTAGAAGCTGTCAGATACCTTTTACCTTACAATAGAGAAATAACTGCAGTGCATCTGGAAGGCTTCTCTTCCAGCCTTTACTGTCTCACATTATAGGATCAGCTGATGGCTCCCCAGTGACTCCACAGGTGGGGCTGTGTCTTTGCTAATCAGGTGGTGGAGCCTGCTACCCAAGAAATTCCCCTGAGCCCAATCACTGCAGTACATAGAGGTGTCTGGTTATCAGCTTCCTTTTCAGACTAACCTTGAACCCTCTTAAAGTAAAACCAGAGAAACAAAACAGCCTCCAGATGCCCAAAAAGCAACAAACTTTGGACCAGAACATTAGGAAGAATTCACCTATGGCTTCAGATGGCCCACAAGAGAAAGATCCAAAGAACTTCCCAGATGAATAAGCCTTTCTGAAACTATCAGAGGACGAGCACAAAAGGATTATTTATAGACCCTCCTAGACCTTATACAAAATGCAGCAAAGTAAAATGAAAAATTAAGCAAGCTGCTTGATCTGATAAAACACCAGTACTCTGAAATCCAAGAGATCGATAACAAAATCAAAGAGATAGAAAATTCAGTTCAAAGCCAAGAAAACAGAATGGAAAATAGACTTTCTGACTTGGAAGACAGAGTTGATGACTCCAGCATCTATGAGGAGAATTCAGAAAAAAGAAACAAGAAAAATGAATAAGCATTAAGAAGCGCGTGGGACTCTATGAAGAGGAACAATCTGTGAGTAATTGGAGTTCCTGAACAGGGTGGGATACCTGAGAACACAGAGAGTATTGTGGCTGAGCTGCTGACAGAAAACTTCCCAGAAATTATGAAAGAAGAGAATATAGATATCCAAGATGCAAATTGATTGCCACTCAATATAGATCCCAAAAGAAAGACTCCAAGACATATTATAATCAAGCTTAACAAAATGAAACAGAAGCAGAAACTCTTAAAGGCAGCAAGATTCAAAGCAAAGCTAACATTTAGAGGGAAACCTGTAGCCTTTCATCTGATTTCTCAGAAGAAACGATGCTGGCATGGAGACAATGAAATGACACATTCAAAGCCTTGAAGAAGAACTTCCAACCAACAATTATATATCCTGCAAAACTACCTTTCAAATATGAAAATGAAATCAAGACATTCACAGACAGACAGAAACTCAGAGACTTTGTAAAAACCAAACAAAAGCTACAAGAAATACTGACAGAAGCTCTTGGCTTAGAAGAACAAAACCATTAATTTTACATTTTAGGATAAAATGCAGGATGTATCATCTAGAAACCTACTCAGTTAGTGAAGGCTCCAAACTCAAAGTTGTAATATTAAAAGAAGTGATCCAGTGATCATAGGATGAAAACTATGATGTCATCATATTAAAAAGAGGGATATACTACAGTCATTATAGTCCTTCCAGATGTAGAGGAAGTTAATAAGACTTTTAGTAGTTAAAATTGGGTTTTAGCATAGACTTCTAAGGTGGATCACAGGGGCAACCGCAAAGCACAATAAAGATGCACCATATCAAATCAAGAAACGTAATACAGGAGTCTCAACAACCAAAAAAACCAACACTGAAAAAGGTGAAAAATCAACTCATAAAGAAGAATGTTCCAAAACAGAACAATAAGAACAACAGAGAAAACATCAACACAAAAAGAAACATACCACAGTAACAGCACAAAACACATACCTATCAATAATTACATTGAATGTGAATTGACTAAATGCTCCAATAAAGAGATAACGAGTGGCATCTTGGATCAAAAGACATGACACGTCCATGTGTTGCTTACAAGAAACTCACCTTAGACTTAAAGATATGAACAAACTGAAAATTAAAAGATGGAAGAATATATATCAAGCTAACATTACACAAAGAAGAGTAGGTGTGGCAATACTAATCTCTGAGAAAACAGATTTTTAATGTAAAATCCACCATCAGGGACAAGGATGGACACTATTTATTGCTGAAAGGTTCAATACACAAGCAGGACTTAACAATATTAAATATTTATGCATCCAATACTAGAGCATCTAAATACACTGAAGAAACACTGAGTATACTAACAAATGAGATAGATCCCTCCACAATAATAGTGGGGAGACTTCAACACTCCACTCTCTATATTGGACAGATCATCTAGAGAAAAGCTCAATAAAGACATGGAAGAGCTTATTGCCACAATTAACCAACTAGACCTCATTGACATATGTAGAACTTTGTATCCATCAGCAGATAACTACACCTTCTTCTCCAGTGCACATGGAACATTTACCACAATAGACCATGTGTTAGAACATAAAGCAATTCTCAACAAAATCCATGTCACTGAATTATTGCAAAGCCGTAAAAGTCAAAATCAATAGCAGAAAAAACATAAATAGAAAGTTGAACTCATGGAAACTGAACATCTTGCTCAAAAAGCCATGGGTTATACAAGAAATAAAGGATGAAATAAAGAAACTTATGGATTCCAACAAGAATAAAAATACATCCTACAAGAACCTATGGGATACAGCCAGAGCAGTGGTCAGAGGTCAGTATATCTCCATAAATGCACACATCTGGAAGCAAGAAAGAACCCAAACCAAAGATCTAACCCTACAGCTCGAACAAGTAGAGAGAGAGCAGCAGAGGAACCCCTCAGGCAACAGAAGAAAACAGATCCTAAAGATTAGAACAGAACTAAATGAATTAGAGAATAGAAGAACAACTGAAAAAATTGAAAAGACCAAAAGCTGGCTTTTTGAAAAGATAAACAAAATTGACAAACCATTAGCTAAACTTATTAAAGCAAAACAGGAAAGGAAACAAATAACCCAAATAAGAAGTGAGAGAGGAATTGTCACAACAGATCCATCAGAAATCCAAAGTATCATAACAGAATACTACAAAAGACTGTACTCCAACAAATTTGAAAACCTAGAGGAAATGGACAAATTCTTAGATTCATATCACCTACCAAAATTATCAGAAGTTGAAGCAGAACAACTTAATGAACCCATCACAAAGGAAGAGACTGAAAAAGTCATCAAAATGCTACTAACCAAAAAAACCCCTGGCCCAGATGGCTTCACCACAGAATTCTACCAAACTTTTAGAGAAGAGTTATCTCCAACAGTACTGAGACTATTTCACAGCATAGAAGGTGGTGGAATACTCCCAAGTTCATTCTATGAGCCAGCATAACCCTGATACCAAAGCCAGGGAAAGACCCAACAAAAAAGGAGAACTACAGAACAGTATCACTCATGAATCTGGATGCAAAAATCTTCAACAAAATTCTTGCTAATAGAATACAGCAACACATCAAAAAATAATTCATCACGACCAAGTTGGATTCATACCAGGAATGCAAGGCTGATTCAGCATTAAAAAAACAATTAATGTGATCAACCACATAAATAATGCAAAAGACAAGAACCACCTGATTTTGTCTATTGATGCAAAAAGGGCATTTGATGAAGTCCAACATCCATTCATGCTAAAAAGTCTCAGTGAAATAGGAAAAGATGGCAAATTCCTCGATGCAATAAGGGCCATTTATGAAAAGCAACTGCCTACATCATCCTGAATGGAGAGAGACTGAAACAATTCCCCTTGAGAACAGGAACTAGACAAGGATGCGCACCATTACCTCTCGTATTTAACATTGTACCAGAAGTTCTAGCCAGAGCAATTAGACAAGGCCAAATAAAGGACATCTGCACTGGCAAAGAGAAAGTAAAAATCTCTCTATTTGCAGATGATATGATTGTGTATGCAGAGAATCCTAAAGAATCTGTAATTAAACTACTCAAATTGATAGAAGAGTTCAGCAAAGTGTCAGGATATAAGATAAACAGAAGTAAACCAGTAGGATTCCTTTATACAAACAAACAGTTCATTAAAGAAGAAATCACTGAATCAATACCATTTACCATAGCCTCTAAGAAGATAAAATACTGAGGAATAAATCTAACCAGAGAACTGAGAGAGCTTTACAAAGAGAACTATAACACCTTACTACAAGAAACTAAGAGAGACTTACATAAACGGAGAAAACTACCCTGCTCATGGATAGGAAGACTTAATATTATGAAAATGTCTATTTTGCCCAAAACAATCTATTTATATAATGCAATCCAAATACAAACTCCTGTGACATTTTTTTAATGAGATGGAGAAACAAATCACCAAGTTTATTTGGAAAGGGAGGAAGCCCCGGATAAGCAAAACACTTCTGAAGAAGAAGAACACGGGGAGGCCTTTCACTACCCTACTTTAGAATGTAGTACACTGCCACAGTGGTCAAAACAGCCTGGTACTGGTACAAAAGAGACAAATAGATCAATGGAACAGAATCGAGACCCCAGAGAAGACACCATCTTCCTATGAACAGTTGACATTCAACAAAGGCTCTAAGACATTAAACTGGAGTAAAAGCAATCTCTTCAACAAATGGTGCTGACAAAACTGGATATCCATCTACAATAAATTGAAACAAGACCCATTTCTCACAACTCATACAAAAACTCAAACTGAATAAAAGACCTAAATATCAAATCTAAAACAATAAAGCTAGTTCAAGAAAAATTAGGATCAACAACTGAAGCTTTAATACACAATGTAGACAGACTTCAAAATCTGACAAACCACAATCAACAGAAGAGAAAACAGATAAATGGGAACTACTAAGAATTCAACACTTTTGCCCATCTGAAGACTTTATCAACAGAATTAAAAGACCACCTACAGAATGGGAAGAAATATTTGGCACCAATATGTCAGTGCGATGCCTGATCTCCATAATCTATAAGGTACTACAAAATATCAATAAGAAAAAGATAAATCTTCCAATTAAGCAATGAGCAAATGAGATGGACAGACACTTCTCCAAATAGGAGATCTAGGAAGTGAAAAACCACATGCGGACATGCTCACAATCATTAGCTATTAAAGAAATTCCAATCAAAACTACAGTGAGATACCATGTCACCCCAACAAGGTTGGCCATGATACAAAAAACACCAAACAACAAATGCTGGAGAGGCTGTGGGGAAAGTGGAACTCTCCTACACTGTTGGTGGGGTTGCAAAACGGTGCAACCTTTCTGGAATGCAATCTGATGCTTGCTTAAAAAGATGGAAATAGATGTACCATTTGACCTAGTAATTCCACTGTTTGCAATATATCCTACAGAAACAAGGCCATTCACACTGACTGATACGTGCACACGAATGTTTATTGTACAGTCCACAGTAGCAAAAAGATTAAACCAACTCAGATGCCCAACAACAGAGAAATGGATAGGTAAACTATGATATATATACTCAATGGAACACTGCGCAATGATAAAGAACAATGATGATTGTAGGAAACACCTTATAACCTGGTTTCAGGTGGAGGATGTTATGTTCAGTCAAAGTAGTCAGCGACAAAACGACAAATATTGTATGAGAACCCTACGATAAGAACTTAAAAACAGACTCATGCATAGAAGAAAAGACTCTTTGATGGCTGCAAGGGTGGGGAGGGAGGGAAAGGGTAGGGTATAGATTAGATAGTTGATATAAATTTGTTTGGGTGAAATCAGTGACAGCACACATTAGAAAGAAGATCACTTTTAACTGATCTTCAACATAATGTGATTACTCCTCTCATCTTAATCCAATATTGCAAGCACAGAGTAGCTGGGGCAGGGTGCTTGAGACATTCTCTCAGGAGAAATCGAGGCCCATAGGCACAACTAGCATTTTGTTTAGAGTGTCTTCTGCACCCCAAATTGGTGAGTGGCTTCTGGGGTCTTAAATCTGCTAAGCTGCCATCTGAGCTACACCAAATGGTCCCAACTCAGCAGGAATGGATGATCTCCAAGGACCAAAATGACATGGGGCAAAGAGAACCCAGAAGACGGAGAGACCCACGTGAGTGGATAACTACATCGACATGTGACCAGAAGAACCAGATGGTGCCCAGCCACTACCAGTGATAACCGCGATGGAGCTCACTAGGTTGAGTCTCACTGGCAACACTAAAATAAAAATGGGTGCACTCTGAGATCTCCACTAAAAGGCCACAATTGATGGTCAAGAAACCTCAGAGTTCCCCTGGGAGTATGGACACTGGCCCTGATGCTGCCTCTGTCCATAAATCATAACGGATGCCAACTCTTTGGGCAGAAATGGATTATACTTGGTGACACAGAGCAACCATATCATGTGTGCACTTTATGGTTCTGTGCATCCATAGGTTGTCATCCAACTGATGTCTTACTGGACATGGGGGAGAGGGGGGAGAGGAGGGGGTAGGAGATTGTTAGGAGGATATGACATGTACAGAGCGGAGAAGGAGAGTGTGCTGTAACCAGGCAGGGAGAGCAGTGGGAGCCACTCATTGGTGAGTATGCAAATTTATATGGGATTGTATATTCTCACTCAATCATAACGTATATTAAAATTAAAATTAAAAATATTAAATATTTATACACCCCATACCAGAGCATCTAAATACATCAAACACTGACTACATTGAAAAATCAGATAGATCACTCCACAATAATAGTTGGAGAATTCAACACTCCACTTTCAGTAATGGAGAGATCATCCAGTAACAAGCTTAGTAAAGACACAGATCTTATTGTGACAATTAACCAACTAGACCTCATCAACATATACATAACTTTTATCCAATCAACAGATAAGTATACCTTCTTCTCCAATGCACACAGAACATTTTCCAGAGTAGACCATGGGTTAAGACAAAACAAGTCGCAACAAAATCCAAAGCATTGAATTATCGCAAAGCATCTTCTCAGTCCCTAAAGCCATAAAAGTTGAAATGAATAGCAGAGAAAACATAGGTACAAATTTGAACTCATGAAAACTGAACAACTTCAGTTGCTCAAATATCCATGGGTTATACAAGAAATCAAGGATGAAATAAATTTATGGAAGCAAATGAGAATGAAAATACATCCTACCAGAACCTACAGAATACAGCAAAAGCAGTACTCAGAGGTCAATTTATCTCCATCAATAAACACATCTGGAAGGTACAAAAGGACCTAAACCAAAGAACTAACCCTGAAGTTTGAGTAAGTAGAAAGAGAGCAACAGAGGAACCCCTCAGGCACCAGAAGAAAACAGATAATAAAATTAGAGCAGAACTAATTAGAGAATAGAAGAAAACCTGAAAAAAATTAACAAAGCCAAAAGCTGTTTTTTCACAAGATCAACAAAACTGATAAACCGCTGGCTAAAGTTACAAAAGAAAAACAGAAGAGGAAACAAATAACCCAAATAAGAAATGAGATAGGAAATGTCATGAAAGACCCAACTGAAATCAAAAGTATCATAACACAATCCTAAGAAAGATTGTACTCTTTAACAGATTTGAAAACCTAGAGGAAATGGACAAATTCCTAGATTCATATGACCTACCAAAATTATCACAAGGAGAAGCAGAAAAACTTAATAAACCCATCACAAAGGAAGAGATTGAAAAAAGTAATCATAAAACTACCAACCAAACAAATTCCTGGCCCAGATGGCTTCACCAGAAAATTCTACCAAACTTTTAGAGAAGAGTTCACTCCGATACTACTGAGACTGTTTCACAGCACAAAAGAGGATGGAATATACCCAAATTTATTTGATGAAGCCAGCATAACCCTGATACCAAAGCCAGAGAAAGATCCCACAAAAAAAGAAAATTACAAACCAGTATCACTCATGAGCGTGGATGCAAAAATCTCCAACAAAGTACTTGCCAGTAGAATTCAACAACATATCAAAAAAAAAATTTTTTTTTCACCATTCTAGTTGGATTCACACCAGGGATACCAGGATGGTTCAACATCAGAAAAACAGTCAATGTGATCAACCACATAAGTAACGCAGAAGATAGGAATCACCCGATCTTCTCATTTTGTGCAGAAAAGGCATTCAGCAAACTCCAACACCCATTCATGCTCAAAACTGTTAGCACAATAGGAATAGAAGGGAAATTCCTCAGTGAAATAAGAGGCATCTATGCAAAGCCAACCTACATCATCCTGAATGTAGACAGACTGAAAGAATTCCCTTTGTGAATGGAACCTAGACAAGGATGCCCACTCTCACCACTTCTATTCAACATTGTACAGGAAGTTCTAGCCAGAACAAATAGACAGGACAAAGAAATCAATTTTTCTTCTATTCCCTAATTCATTTAGTTCTGCTCTAATCTTTATTATCTTTTTTCTCCTGTCACCTGAGTGGTTCCTCTGTTGCTCTCTTTCTACTTGTTCAAACTGTAGGATTAATTCTTTAGTTTGAGTCCTTTGTTCCTTCCTGATGTGTTCACTGATGGAGATTAATTGACATTTGAGTACCGCTTTTGCTGTATCCCTTAGGTTCTGGTAGGATGTATGTCCTGCTGTGCTGAAACTTTTGGCTGGGAAGCCTCTGGCACATGACCTCCCTGCATCGGCAAAGAAGAAGCAAAAATGTCCCTATTTGCTGATGATATGATAGTATACACAGAGAATCCTAAAGAATCCATAAGTGAACTACTCAAACTAAAAGAAGGGTTCAGCAAAGTATCAGGATATAAGATAAACAGAAGTAAATCAGTAGGATTCGTTTATACCAACAAACAGTTCATCAAAGAAGAAATCACCAAATCAATACCATTTACCATAGCCCCCAAGAAGATAAAATATCTAGGAATAAATCTAACTAGAGAAATAAGAGACCTATACAGAGAGAACTACAAGACCTTACTGCAAGAAACCAAAAAAGACTTACATAAATGGAGAAACCTACCCTGCTCATGGATAAGAAGACTTACATCATGAAAATATCTATTTTACCCAAAGTGATCTACATATACAATGCAATCCAAATACAAATGTCAGTGTCATTTTTTAATGAAATGAGAAACAAATCACCAACTTTGTTTGGAAAGGGAAGAAACCCTGGGTAAGTAAATACTACTGAAGAAGAGGAACGTAGTGGGAGGCCTCAGACTACCTGACCTTAGAACCCACTACACTGCCAGAGTAGTCAAAAGAGCCTGGTACTGGTACAAAAAGAGACATATAGGCCAATGGAACAGAACTGAGACCCCAGAGATGCCACCATCCTCTTATGAATAGTTGGTATTCAACTAGGGAAAAAAAAACAGTCTCTTTAACAAATGGTGCTGGCAAAATTGGATATCCGTCTGCAAAAAATTGAAACAAGACCCATATCTTACATCTTACACAAAAATTAACTCCAACTGTATCAAAGATCTAACTATTAACCCTAAAACGATAAAGATCATGCAAGAAAAAATAGTGTCAACAATGGAAGGTTTTTTTTTACTTTATTATTATTATTTTTTATTATGACTAAGTGAAAATGTACATTCCTGTATAAATTTACATGCCCAACTATATGCAGCTTCCACTGCTCACCCTGTCCGGTGACAGCACACTATTCCTCTCTGCCAAGCTGTCATCCAAGGGCACAGCAAATGGTCCCAACTCACTAGGAACGGATGCTCACCGAGGACCAAAACGACATGGGGTAAAGACAACACAGAAGATAGACAGGCCCACATCAGTGGGTGCCTACATCAACTTGGGACCAGAAGAACCGGATGGTGCTTGGCCACTACCAGTGATAGCTGTGATGGAGCTCACTAAGTTGAGTCTCACTGGCAGCACAAGAACAAAAAGGGGTGCACCCTGAGATCTCCACTAAAAGACTGCAATTGATGGTCCAGTGGTTTTGGGGTTCCCCTCGGAGCATGGCCCCTCGCCCTGATGCTGTCCTTGCCCATAGATCATAATGAAGGTCCACTCTTCAGACACAAATGGGTTGGACTTGGCGATGCAGAGTGACCATATACTGGATGCACTTTATGGTTCTATGCATCTACAGAATATCATCCTGCTGACCTCTGGCTGGAGGAAGGAGAGTGGGTGGAGAGGGGGGAAAGGAGACTGTTGGGAGGATGAGACATGTATGGAGCAGAATGGAAGTTTTAATACACAACTTAGACAGACTTCAAAATCAGAGAAACAAAGCACAATCAACAGAAGAGAAAATAGATAAACGGGAACTACTAAGAGTCAAACACTTCTGTTATCCAAAGGCATTATCAAAGGAATTAAAAGACTACCTAAAGAACAGGAAAAAAAAATTTAGCAACTACGTGTCGGACCAATATCTGATCTCCATAATGTACAAGGTACTGTAAAATATCAACAAGAAAAAGGTAAATAACCCAACTGAGCAGTCAGCAAAGGAGGTGGACAGACACTCCACCAAAGAGGACATCCAGGCAGCCAAACGACACATGCGGAAATGCTTGCCATCGTTAGCTATCAAAGAAATCCAAATCAAAACTGCAATGAGATAACATCTCTCCCCAACAAAGTTGACCACGATCCAGAAATTACAACACAAAAAATGCTGGAGAGGCTGTGGGGAGATCGGAACTGTCCTACACTGCTGGTGGGATTTCAAATTGCTACAACCTCTATAGGTATCAATTTGGCACTTCGTTAAAAAGCTGGAAATAGATATACCATTTGATCCACTAATCCCACTGCTCAGCATATATGTCCTACAGAATCAAAGGCAGTCACATGAACAGATACATGCATACGAATGTTTATTGCTGATAATTGTGCTGATTATAAATGGATGTATCTCATGGTGAGATATAAAGGAAAGAAGCTAGCAGTTCTATGCATCTATAGGATGCTGTCCTACTGGCCTCTTACTAAGGGAGAGGAGAGGGTGAAGAGGAGGGGACATGAGATTGTAAAGAGGATAGAACGTATACAGAACAAAAAGGGGGAATCTGCTGTCACTGGGCAAGGAGAGCAGCAGGAGCTGCAGATAGGTGGGCATACAAATTTAATTTGTATTATATACTTTCATTTAATCACAATAAAAATACAAATAAATAGATAATGCCAAGTGCCGTCAAGTCAGATCCGAAAACGAAATTAATATTTCCAATCCTGTTTTGAATTTTGTTTGATTAATACATATTTTTCCACCCTCTGAGTTTGTTTGTGTCTTTAAGTCTAAAATGTGACTCTTGTAGGCAGCATATAGATTGGTCATGGTTTTTTTTTTATCTGTCTGTTGTTTTTTAGGTGCATTTAATCCATTTATAATCAGCACAATTATCAACAAGCAGAATATAGTGCTGTCATCTTGGTGTCTTTTTGTGTGTATTGTTGACAGTTTCTTTTTTCCACTTAATTTTCTCCTGACTTTTTTTATTATGACTGAGTGAAAATGTACATTCCTGTATAAATTTACATGCACACCTATATGCAGCTTCCACTGCTCTCCCTTCCCGGTGATAGCACACTATTTCTGTGCTGAGTCATTTCTTTCTGTATTTTCTTTTCATCGTTCTTATTCTTGTTGATTTGGTATTTGCTGAGTCTATGTTATTCTTGTTTTCTATTTTTGATGTGTACAGCTGTTAGTTTCCTTTGTGGTTACCTTAATATTTACCCCTATTAAACCAGTCTTCCATTTTTTTATATTGCCTTGACTTTCCTCTCCTAATGAAAGATCTGTGACTACATTTTTAATCTCTTTTTTTTATAGTGTCATGTCTTACATAATGATGTCTCTTTTTCCCTACTTTCAGTGTTCTAATTTTTATTTATTTTTGTGACTTCCCTATGTGTCATGGATTAAACTGTGTTCTCAAAAAAATGTATATGGCAGTTTGGCTAAGCCACGATTGCTGGTACTGTGTGATGTTCCTCCATGTTATAAATCCTGCCTCTAGGATGTTAGTAAGGGTAGATGGGTGGCAGTTGTTTTGGTGGAGCAGCACTCAGTGTGTAAGATTGTTTTGTGCCTTGCAGCAGTCTCTCGAGACATAAAGGAAAGAAGCTAGCGGAGAGATTTGGGGACTTCATACTACCAAGAAAGGAAGCAGTGCTGGAAGTTGAGCACGGCATTTGGAAAGGACTAGGGTCCCTGTACCCCAGAAGATTCCAGCCCAAGGGAAGATTGATGACAAGAATCTTCCTCTCAAGCCAGCAGAGAAAGCTTTCCCCTGGGGCTGACACCATGAATTTGGACTTTTAGCTTACTGGATTGTGACAAATACAATTTCTCTTTTTATAAGCCTTGCACTTGCCGTATCTCTGATAGAGCAGCACTAGATGACTAAGACACTATGTGAGTTGATATCTGGTTGCTCTGTCCTGCGTTCCAATCTGGTTGTTATTAAACTTCACTGATTTTGTAATCAAAAGACTCCCTTTTGTGGTTCTTGTAGTTTGGGTTTTGTTTTTGTAAATTCTCTAAACTACTGTTCGTCTGGAAATGTCTGAATTTTCTTATCAAAGTTGAGAGACAGTTTTGCAAGATACATAATTCTTGGTTAGCAACTCTTTTTCCTTCAAGACTTTATGTATGTCATCATGTAGCCTTCTTGGCTACATGTTTTCTGTGGGATAGTCTGAGCTTAGTGTTACTGACTCCCCTTTGTAGATGACTTTTTGTTTATTCCTAGCTGCTCTAAAAGTTTCTCTTTATGTATGATTCTGGCAAGTTTGATTAAAATATATTTTGGTAACTTTATTTTGGGATCACCTTGTGTCAGATCCAATGATCCTCTGGGATAGATACATTCTCATCCTTCAGGACATTAGGGGAATTTTCTGCCAACAAATCTTTAATGACTATCTGTATTTTCTGTTATCTTCCTCCTCCTCCATTACAGTACTCCTATCACTGTAGGTTATTCTTTCTGATTCCCACATAATTCTTTGGTTTATTCATTTTTTAAAATTCTTTTGACTAGCTTTTCCTCAAATATGTTACTTTCAAGTGTTTTGTCATTAATCTCATTAATTCTGCCTTCTATTGCCTCAACTTGACTCCTACGTCCTTCTACAGAATTGTCTAATTCTGAAATTTTACAGTTAAACTTATGAATTTCTATTTGCTTTCTATGAATCCTTAAAGCCTGTTATATCTGTCATTTGCTGTTCTCTAATGTTTTGAAGTTCCTCTGTTTCTGTGTCTGTGTGCTTCATGGCTTCTTCTGCATTTTGCCTGATCTCTTTCCTGACCTCCTGAAATGTTCTGTACATTAAACTTTTGTATTTTTCCTTCAGATATTCCAGGAAGTTTTCTTCACCTGTTAGATTTCTTGATTCTTTGTTTTGGGAGTTGGTGTAGCCATGATAGTCTGCCTTTTTATGTGATTTGATGCTGACTGTTGTCCCCAAGCTAGCAATAAGTTAATATATGTGTTAATTTTATGTTTGTGTTTTGTTTTGATATGTCTTGGTTGTGTTGTTTGAGCTACTTTCATTATCGGTGACTTTAAAGCTGTAACATGCTGTAACCAGGTTGTTAGAGCTGTTCCTAGCCATGTGAGCACAGGAGTAGATTTTCTTTTTATGTATAGATTCAGCTACAGAGTATCCAGGTAATCAGTTACCAAGTATGTGGTGCAGGTTCTCACCAGCAGTTCTAGAAGAGGAGGGGTAACTGGAGGAAGCACATGTATCTGGCTGTATTACGGTTTCACATACTGAGCAAAGCTCTTTTTCCTTTTTTTTAAATTGGATTATTTCTCTTTTTATTATAGATGTGCTGGATTTTCTTGTAGATTTTGTATATTAGACTTTTGTCTGATTTGTAATAGCCAAAAGTATTTTCCCAGCCTGTAGGTTCTCCTTTTCCACTCTTGGTGAAGTGTTTTATTATTATTATTCCAGTTTTTTTATTTTTTTATCTTTTATTTAATATAACTGAGTGAAAATGAACATTCCTGTGTAAATTTACATACCCACCTATATGCAGCTTCCACTGCTCTCCCTGCCTGGTGACAGCACACTATTCCTCTCTGCTCAGTACATGTGTCATTCTCCCAACAGTCTCTTTTTCCCCTCCTCTCCACCCACTCTCCTTCCTCCAGCCAGAGGTCAGCAGGACGACATCCTATAGATGTATAGAACCATAAAGTGCATCCAATATATGGTCACTGCATAGCCAAGTCCAATCCATTTCTGTCTGAAGCATGGACCTTCGTTATGATTTATGGGCAGGGCAGCATCAGGGTGAGGGGCCATGCTCTCAGGGTAACCCCGAAAAAACTGGGCCATCAATTGAGGTATTTTAGTGGGGACCTCAGGGTGCACCTCTTTTTATTCTTGTGTTGCCAGTGAGACTCAACTTAGTGAGCTCCATCATGGCTGTCCCTGGTGGTGGCTGGGCACCATCCGGTTCTTCCAGTCCCAAGTCGATGTAGGCACCCACTGATGTGGGTCTCTTTGTCTTCTGGGTTGTCTTTCTCCCGTGTCATTTTGGTCCTCGGTGAGCATCTGTTCCTGCTGAGTTGGGACCATTTGCTGTGCCCTCGGATGGCAGCTTGGCAGCTTTTAAGACCCCAGACGCCACTCACCAACGTGGGGTGCAGAGAGCCCTCTTAGCAAAACACTGGTTGTGCCAATTGGCCTCGTTTTCGCCTAAGAGCTGGTCCCCCGCCCCCTGCCCCAGCTACTCTATCCTTGCAATACTGGGTTAAGATGGAAGGAGTACTCATGTTATGTTTAAGTCCACTTAATATTGTTCTTTTTTCTAATATGTGCTATCACCGATTTCACCCAACCAGATACCTAGCAACTATCTAATCTAAACCCTCCTCCCTCCCTGCCTCTCTCCCCTCCCTTGCAGCTGTCAAAGAGTCTTTTCTTCTACACACAAGTCTGTTTTTGAGATCTTATCATAGAGGTCTCATACAATATTTGTCCTTTTGTTGCTGACTACTTTCACTCAACATAATGTCTTCCAGTTGAAACCAGGTCATGAGATGTTTCCTGAAGTCATTGTTGTTCTTTATCATTGTGTAGTGCTCCATTGAGTATATATACCATAGTTTACCTATCCATTCCTCTGTTGTTGGGCATGTGGGTTGATTCCATCTTTTTGCTATCGTGGACTGTGCTGTGATAAACATTCTCATGCATGTGTCTGTTGGTGTGAAAGGCCTTGATTCTGTAGGATATATTCCAAGTAGTGGAATTACTGGGTCAAATGGTATATTAATATCCATTTTTTTAAGGAAGTGCCAGATTGCTTTCCGAAGAGGCGGGACCATTTTGCAACCCCACCAACAGTGTAGGAGGGTTCCGCTTTCTCCACAGCCTCTCGAGCATTTGTTGTTTTGTGTTTTTTGGATCATGGTCAACCTTGTTGGGGTGAGATGGTATCTCATTGTCGTCTTGATTTGAATTTCTTTAATAACTAAAGATCGTGAACATGTCTGCATGTGTTTTTTGGCTGCCTGGATCTCTTCTTTATGAAATGTCTGTCCATCTCCTTTGCCCATCGCTTAATTGGATGATTTATCTTCTTCTTGTTGATATTTTGTAGTATCTTATAGATTATGGAAATCAGACGTTGGTCTGACATAGATTTGCCAAATATTTTTTCCCATTCTGTAGTTGTTCTTTTAATTCTATTAATAAAGTCTTCAGATGAGCAAAAGTGTTTAATTCTTAATAGATCTCATTTATGTATTTTCTCTTCTGATGATTTTGGTTTGTTTCACAGATTTTGGAGTCTGTCCATATTATGTATTAAAACTTCCATTGTTGTTCCTACCTTTTCTTGGATGAGCTTTATCGTTTTAGGTTTGCTATTTAGGTCTTTTATCCAGTTGGAGTTGGTTTTTGTATAAGGTGTAAGATATGGATCTTGTTTCATTTTATTCCAGGTGGATATCCAATTTTGCCAGCACCATTTGTTGAAGATCCTGTTTTTACCCGAGTTTAATGTCTTAGGGCCTTTGTCGAATATCAACTGTTAATAGGCAGATAGTGTCATCTCTGGGGTCTCAGTTCCATTCCACTGATCGATCTGTCTGTTCTTATACCAGTACCAGGCTGTTTTGACCACTGTGGCAGTGTAACATGTTCTAAAGTCAGGTAATGAGAGGCCTCCCAGTGTGTTCTTCTTCTTTAGTAGTACCTTGCTTAACTGGGGCTTCTTCTCTTTCCAAACAAAATTGGTGTTTTTTTTCTCCATCTCACTAAAAAAGTCACTGGAACTTGTATTGGGATTGCATTATATAAATAGATTGCTTTGGGTAAAATAGACATTTTCACAATGTTAAGTCTTCCTCTCCATGAGCAGGGTAGGTTTTTCCATTTATCTAAGTCTCTCTTAGTTTCTTGTAGTAAGGGTTTGTAGTTCTCTTTGTAAAGGTCTGTTATTTCTCTGGTTAGATTAATTCCTAGGTACTTTATCTTCTTAGGGGCTATCGTAAATGGTATTGATTTGATAATTTCTTCTTTGACAGTCTCGTTGTTGGTATAAAGGAATCCTACTGATTTACTTATATTTATCTTGTATCCTGAGACTTTGCTGAACTCTTCTATCACTTTGAGTAGTTTACTTATAGATTCCGTGGGATTCTCTACATATACAATCATATCATCTGCAAACAGGGAAATTTTAACTTCCTCTTCGTCAATGCAGATGCCCTTTATTTCTTGGTCTCGTCTACTTGCTCTGGCTAAAACTTCTAGCACAATGTTGAATGGAAGAGGTGAGAGTGGGCATCCTTGTCTAGTTCCTGATCTCAAGGGAAAGTCTTTCAATCTCTCTCCATTCAGGATGACGTGGGCAATTGACTTTGTATAAATGGCCCTTATTGTGTTGAGGAATTTGCCTCTATACTCATTTTGCTAAGAGTTTTTAGCATGAATGGGTGTTGGACTTTATCAAATGCCTTTTCTGCATCAGTGGACCAAATCAGGTGATCCTTGTCTTTTGTGTTATTTATGTGGTTAATCACATTAATTGTTTTCCTGATGTTGAACCAGCCTTGCATCCCTGGTATGAATCCCACTTGGTCATGATGGATTATTTTCTTGATATGTTGTTGTATTCTATTGGCAAGAATTTTGTTGAAGATTTTTGCATCTAGATTCATGAGTGATATCAGTCTGTAGTTCTCTTTCTTTGTTGGGTCTTTCCCTGGCTTAGGTATCAGGGTTATGCTGGCTTCATAGAATGAGTTTGGGAGTACTCCATCCCTTTCTATACTGTGAAATAGTTTCAGTAGTATTGGAGATACCTCTTCTCTAAATACTTGGTAGAATTCTGCAGTGATGCCATCTGGACCCGGACTTTTTTTGGTTGGCAGTGTTTTGATGACATTTTCAATCTCTTCCTTTGTAATGGATTTATTAAGTTGTTCTGCTTCACGTTGTGATAATTTGGGTAGGTAGTATGAGTCAAGGAATTTGTCCATTTCCCCGAAGTTTTCAAATTTGTTAGAGTACAGTCTTTCATAGTATTCTGTTATGATATTTTTGATATCTGTTGCATCTGTGGTGACAACCCCCCTGTCGTTTCTAATTTGGGTTATTTGTTTCCTCTCCTGCTTTCCTTTAGTAAGTTTAGCCAGTGGTTTGTCAATTTTGTTGATCTTCTCAAAAAACCAGCTTTTGGCCTTTTCAATTTTTTCAATTGTTTTTCTATTCTCTAATTCATTTAGCTCTGCTCTAATCTTTATGATTTCATTTCTTCTGGTGCCTGAGGGGTTCCTCTGTTGTTCTCTTTCTACTTGTTCAAGCTGTAGGGTTAGTTCCTTGTTTTGGTTTCTTTCTTCCTTCCAGATGTATGCATTTATGGAGATAAACAGAGCTCTGAGCACTTCTTTGGCTGTATCCCATAGGTTCTGGTAGGAAGTGTTTTCGTTCTCATTGGAATCCATGAATTTCTTTATTTCATCCTTGATTTCCTCTATAACCCATGTTTTTTTGAGCAAGATGTTGTTGAGTTTCCAAGAGTTCCACTTTCTATCTAAGTTTTTTCTGCTATTGATTTCAACTTTTATGGCTTTATGATCTGAGAAGATGCTTTGCAGTAATTCAGTGGTATGGATTTTGTTGAGTATTGCATTATGGCCTATCACGTGTTCAATTCTGGAGAATGTTCCATGTGCACTGGAGAAGAAGGTGTAGTTTTCTGCTGATGGGTAGAAAGTTCTGTATGTATCAATGAGGTTTAGTTGGTTAATCATGGCAATGAGATCTTCTGTATCTTTACTGAGTTTTTTTCTAGATGATCTGTCTAGTATTGAGAGTGGAGTATTGAAGTCTGCCACTATTATGGTGGAGTCAGCTAGCTCTCTTTTGAGTGTAGTCAGTGTTTCTTCAACGTATTTAGGTGCTCTGATATTGCCAAAGCCATTAGGTGCATAAATATTTAATATGGTTAAGTCTTGCTTGTGTACTGAAACTTTCAGCAATAAATAGTGTCCATCTTTGTCCACGATGGTGGATTTGACATTAAAATTGATTTTGTCTGAGATTAGAATTGCCACCCCTGCTCTTCTTTGTTCATTGTTAGCTTGATATGTATTCTCCCAACCTTTAATTTTCAGTTTGTTCCTATTTTTAGGTCTCAAGTGAGTTTCTTGTAGACAACATATGAATGGGTCATGTCTTTTGATCCAAGATGTCACTTGATGTCTCTTTACTGGAGCATTCAGTCCATTCACATTCAATGTAATTTTTGATAGGTATGTGATCAGTGTTGCCATTGTGATGTGTTTATTTTTATGTTGATGTTTTCTCTGTTGTTCTTATTAGTCTGTTCTGGGACATTCTTTTTTGTGAGTTGATTTTTCACCTTTTTCAGAGCTGGTTTTGTGGTTGTTGAGACTCCTGTGTTGCCTTTCTTGAAATGATATGATACATCTTTGTTGTGCTTTACAGCTGCTCCTATGATCCCCCTTAATAAACTATATATAAACCCAGTTTTAATTACTACCGGTCTTGTCATCTTCCTCTCTATCTGGAAGGAGTATAACAACTAGGAACACCCCTCTTTTTAATATGATGACACCATAGTTTTCATGATGATCACTGGATTGCTTCTTTCCTTATCAAAGCTGTGATTGGCTTTGGAGCCTTCCCTAACTGAGTAGAGTTTTGAGTAGTAAAGTCATTCTAAAATATAAAGTTAGCGATTTTGCTCTTCTAAGCCAGAGCCAAGAACTTCTTTCTTTGGTTTGGTTTTTACAAAGTCTCTGAGTTTCTGTTTATCTGGAAATGTCTTGATTTCATTTTCATATTTGAAGGATAGTTTTGCAGGATATATCATTCTTGGTTGGAAGTTCTTCCCCTTCAAGGCTTTGAATGTGTCATGCCACTGTCTCTGTGCCAGCATGGTTTCTCCTGAGAAATCTGACGAGAGCCTACAGGGTTTCCCTCTGAATGTTAGCTTTGCTTTGAGTCTTGCTGCCTTTAAGAGTTGCTGCTTATGTTTCATTTTGTTGAGCTTGATTGTAATATGTCTTGGAGTCTTTCTTTAGAGATCTATATTGGGTGGCGTGCAATATGCATCTGAGATGTCTATATTCTCTTCCTTCATGATTTCTGGGAAGTTTTCTGTCAGCAGCTCAGCAACAATACTCTCTGTCTTCTCAGATGTCTCACCCTGTTCAGAGACTCCAATTAATCGAAGATTGTTCCTCTTAATAGAGTCCCACATGCTTCTTAATGTTTCTTCATTTTTCTCGTATCTTTTTTCTGATTTCTGTTCATAGATGCTGGCCTCAGTAGCTCTGTCTTCAAAGTCAGAAATTCTTTTTTCTATTTGTTCCATTCTGTTTTCTTGGCTTTGCATTGAAGTTTCTATGTCTTTGGTTTTGTTCTTGATCTGTTGGATTTCAGAGTATGTTGTTCAGATCGAACAACTTGCTTAATTTTTCATTTTGTTCTCCTGCATTTTGTATAAGGTCTAGAAGGGCCCTGTATATAATCATTTTGTATTCACTTTCTGATGCTTTCATAAAAGTTTCTTCATCTGGAAAACTCCTTGGTTGCTTTGTGTGGGACAGTTCTGAAGCCATGGCTGATTTCTTGTGTGCCACAAGTGTCCGTTGCTTTTTGAGACCCATGTGAGTATGTAGAGGCTGGAAGCGGTACTGTGAGGATGGACTGCAGATGTTTCTCTAGGCTGTCTTTTTTATTTTTTTATGTTTATTTAACATGACTGAGTGAAAATGTACATTCACGTATAAATTTACATACCCACATATATGCAGCTTCCACTGCTCTCGCTGTCTGGTGACTGCACACTATTCCTCTCTGCTCCATACGTGTCTCATCCTCCCAACAGCCTCCTTTCCCCTCCTTTCCATCCACTCCCCTTCCTCCAGCCAGAGGTCAGCAAGATGAGATCCTATAGATGTATAGAACCATAAAGTGCTTCCAATATATGGTCACTCTGCATTGCCAAGTCCAATCCATTCCTGTGCAAAGAGTGGACCTTTGTTATAATTTATGGAAAAGGGCAGCATCAGGGCCGGGGGCCATGCTCTCAGAGTAACCCCAAAACCGCTGGACCATCAATTGAGGTCTTTTAGTGGAGATCTCATGATGTCTCTAGGCTGTCTTAAAATGTAAAGCAAATGATATCTGACCACTTCACAAGTCAGTTAGGTTTTCAGGTGTTCTCTAATTCATTTAGTTCTGCTCTAATTTTTATTATCTGTTTTCTTCTGTAACCTGAGGGGTACCTCTGTTGCCCTCTTTCTTCTCATTCAAACTGCAGGGTTACTTCTTTGGTTTGGGTCCTTTCTTCATTCTGGAAGTGTGCTTTTATAGAGATAAATTGATCTCTGAGCACTGCTTTTGCTGTATCCCATAGGTTCTGGTAGGATGTATTTTCATTCTCATGTGATTTCATAAATTTTTTTGTTTTGTCCTTGATACTGTCTATAAAACATGGCTTTTTGAGGAAAGTGTTGTTCAGTTTCCACGAGTTCAAATTTTTACCTGTGATTTTTCTGCTACTGATTTCAACTTTTATAGCTTTATGGTCCAAGAAGATGCTTTGCAATAATTCAATTGTTTGGGTTTTGTTGCAACTTGATTTATGTCCTAACACATGGTCTATTCTGAAAAATGTTTCATGTACTTTGGGGAAGAAGGTATACTTATCTGTGGATGGGTAAAAAGTTCTATATATGTTGATGAGGTCTAGTTAGTTATCCTCTGTATCCTTACTGAGCTTTTTTCTGGATGATCTCTCCATTTCTGAAAGTGGAATACTGAAGTCTCCGACTATTATTGTGCAGTAATGTATCTCATTTTTGAATGTTGTCAATGTTTTTTCAGTATATTTAGATGCTCTGGAATTGGGTGCATGAGTATTTAATATTGTTATGTCCTACTTACGTACTGAACCTTTCAGAAATAAGTAGTGACCATCCTTGTCCACAATGGTGGATCATACATTAAATTCTATTTTTTCCAAGGCTGGTATTGCCTCTCCTGCTCTTCTTTGAAAGTTGTTGGCTTGGTATATATTTTTCCATCCTTTAATTTTCAGTTTGTTCATGTCTTTGAATCTTAGGTGTGTTTCTTGTAAGCAACATACAGATGGGTTGTATTTTTTGATCAAGGATGTCCCTTGTTGTCTCTTTATTCAAGCATTCAGTCTGTTTACGTTCAGTATAATTATTGATAGGTATGTGTTTAGTGCTGTCATTTTGATGCCTTTATTTTTGTTTTGTTGATGTTTGTTGCTCCTAATATTCTGTTCTGGGTCATTCATCTTTATGAGTTGACTTACCTTTTTCAGTGTTAGTTTTGTGCTTGTTAAAACTCCTGTATTATGTTTATTGTTTTGAAATGTCAAATTGTTACTGATATGCTGGATTTCAGATCATTGATGTCCCATCATTTGACATAATTTACTTAACTTTTCTTTTTTTTCTGCTTCATTTTGTTTAATCTGTAGGAGGGCTCTATACACAATTATTTTGTTCTCAACCTCCAATAGTTTCAGAAAGGCCTCTTGATTTGGGAAGCTTTTTGATTCTTTATTTTGGGAATTTTCCAGAGCCATGGTGGACTATTTCTTTAAATGGTTACCTATGGTCTGTTTTTCTGTGTGCCGTCTAGAAGCTGTTTGATATCTCTGGAGTTACCTCAACAGAAGCTGAGGTATAGTTCTAAGAGTGGAGTTGGTTACCAGCCATCTCTGTGTACTATATTGACTGGCCTGAGGTAGACTTTCTGGGGTGGCAGACTTGGTTCCTTGGATGGCCAAGATGGCACCGTAGTTATGGAATCACGTGGGGGGAGGTCAGCCAACTCTATCATATGGATCAGTGAAGGGTGGAGGAGATGCTGCTTGGCCTCTTGGCAGTTCTCCAGGTGGTCTTATTTAAAATGGAGCTTCTAAGCTGTCCAAATGCTGCCAAAAACAGCCAAGCCCTCAGGTGTGGCAGGCCCTGCCTTCCAGCTGACAACAAAAGTAACTTGTAGGCTATCCACAGATGCTATGATGTGGTGCAAAGTAGGGAGTGGTTAAGGCCTTCCAGCCACCCTCTGGCCGGCCCCACCCGTGAATCTAGACATGAATTGTCTCAAATGCCACTTTTCTGCTGGAGGAGCACTTGCCAGATGGGCTGCTGCTCTGCTTTAGAATCAGCTGCAGCTTAGGTCCCTGGCTGGGTGACTCCGCTTCCCAGCCAACCAAGATGGCATCCTGGCCAAGCTGCCCTTCCTGCTGTGAAACTGCAGAGTCTGTAGCACGGTTCAGAAAAGAGAAGGTGGAGGGACAGTGGTGCCCTCAGTCAGCAGGCAGACTCTCAGTGTGTGGCTATTCTGCACACTGCTTCTTTGCTGTACTATACACTGTTTACTTAAGTGCTGCAGTTTGGTGTGTTTGCCAGCTCATGCCTAGTCCCCACCTTCTGGATAACAAAGCAGGTGTCTGTACCTGCAGTTCTCTGAAACAGTGAGTCATCAAGAGTGGGGGTCAGCAGTGGCTGCCTCATCTTTCAGAGAGGTAGTTTAGTCCATTGGTAGTGTCTAGTCAAATCTGGCAATACTATGCCAGATCCTAGGGCTCCCTAGATGCCCACTGCTCCCTTCAGTTATCACTCCAGGCCTTAGTTCTCAGAGGGAATTGAGAAAATGTGTGGCTAATCTACCATCTCAGCCCTGACTCTCAGGGTGTATTATTTTTTTGATGTGGCTGAAGTCTGTTGGCTAGAATTTTGTTCAGAATATTTGAATCTATATTCATGCAAGATATTGATCTGTAATTGTGTGTGTGTGTGTGTGTGTGTGTGTGTGTGTGTGTGTGTGTGTGTGTAGTGTCTTTGCCTGTTTTTAGTATCAAGGTTATGCTGGATTAACAGAATGGTTTTAGAAGCATTGCTTCCTTTTCTATGTTCTGAAATAGTCTGAACAGTACTGGCATAACCTTTCTCTAAATGCTTCATAGAATTCTCCAGCGGAGGCTTCTAGATCAGGACATTTTTTTCAGTTGTGAGTTTTTGGGGTTTGGTTTTTTGCTTTAACCTTTTCAGTCTCTTGTTATGGGTCTGTTCAAATTTTCAACATCATTTTGTGGTAGTGTGTGTAGGTTCTGTGTTTCTAGAAATTTATCCATTTTCTCTAGGTTTTGAAATTTGTTGGAGTATAGTTTCTCATAGTAGTCTATTATGATCCCTTTTATTTCATGTATACATGGCAGAATATCCCCCATTATATTTCTTATTTGGTTTATTGGTGTCCTCTTCTGTTTTTCTTTTGCCAATTTGATCAGTGGTTTGTCAATTTTGCTCATCCTTGCAAAGAATCGACTTTTGGTAATGTTTATTCTTTCTATTGTTTTTCTTTCTCTTGTTCATTTGTTTTTGCTCTGAGCTATATTATTTCCTTTCTTCTGTTGACTGCATAATTCTTTCTCTGTTCTCCTTTTTTTTGTTCAAGTTGAGTAGTTAATGTTTTGATTTTGTTCCTTTATTCTTTTTGTGATGTGTGCATCTATTGGTATAAACTAATTTCTGAGGAATGCCTTTGCATCATCCCAAAGGTTTGGGTATGATGTGTTTTCAGTCTTGTTTGATTCTAACAATTTTTTTATTCCATCTTTCATTTCTTCTATTATCTAGTGGTTTTCAAAGAGTGTTATTCAGTTTTCATATAATTGATTTTTTTCTTTGCTGTTCCATTGTTAATTTATATTTTGGTAATACTGTGGTCAGAGAAGATATTTTGCATTATCTCAGTGTTTTCGATTTTGTTGAAGGTTTCTCTGTGGCTTAAAATGTGGTCTATTTTACAGAATGTTGTACATGCGTTGGAAAACATACATACTTTGCAAGTGTTGGGTGGAGTGTTCCATTCTATATAAGTACATGAGGTCAAGTTGGCTGATTACGTTTTTTAATGCTTCTGTTTCTTTGTTGAGTTTCTTCCTAGATGTTCTGTCCTTTACCAAGAATGGTGTGTTGAAGTCTCTTACTATTAGTGAGGAACTGTCAAATTTCTCTTTTCAGTGGTTTTAGAGTTTCTTTTATGCATTTTGAAGCCATGTCATTGAGTATGTAGATGTTTATTATGGTTAATCTTCATGATGAATCATTCCTTTAATTATTATACAGTGCCCTTCTTTGTGTTTTGTGGTGGATGTTGTTTTAAAGTCTGTTGTATTTGAGGTTAATTTTGCCCCTCCTGCTCTTTTTTAGTAGCTATTTATTTGATATAAATTTTTCCATCCTTTAATTTTTAATAAATTTACATGTTTGTTTCTAAGGTATGTCTCTTGTAGACAGCATATTAATGGATCTTGAGTGTGCATGCGGGCAGGTGAATGTGCATGTGTGCGTGTGTGTGTTTTAATCATTCTGCCATTCTCTCTTTACAGGTGCATTTAGACCATTTACATTCAGTTTGATTATTGATATATGTGAGTCCATTTATGTAATTTTGTAGTACTAACATATTCTTATCCCCCCTTAAATACGTGTAGCCTTGTGGTTTTTTTTTTATTTTTATGATTTTCCTCCATTTTGTGATTTTTCTATGCTGAATGTTAAAGGAGTAGGGTGGGATTGTAAATCCCTTTATAAGATGACTTCCCTGCTTCACTGTAAAGGGAGTTTCCCTGGAGTATGGTTTGTGCCACCGTTTATCCTTTCATCCTGCAAGAGATAAAAGGAAAGGGAAGCAAGCAGAGAATTGGGAACCTCACACCATCAAGAAAGCAGCCGGAAGAGCACGTCCTTCACACCTGAGGTTCCTGAGCCAAGATGCTCCCTGAACGAAGACTGATGCAACACAACGACTTTCCTCCAGAGCCAACAGTGGGGAAAGCCTTCCCCTGGAGTGGGCATCCTGAATTTGGACTTGTAGCCTACCAGACTATGTAAGAATAAATATTTCTCTTTTTAAAACCATCCGCTCTGCGGTGTTTCTGTTAGAGCAGCACTAGCTGACTAAAACACTTCCTGTGCTAAATTCCTTTAGCTGGTGGATTTCTCTTTCATTTCTTTTGTTTTTGGAGGTTTTGTTTTTATTCAGTACTATGTATTTTTCTTCTTTATTTTGATAAGTAGAGTTTGTTAACTTTCTTTATGGTTACCTTGGAATTTACTCTTATCTTCTTAGGTTTGAACCAATCTACTTCTCTCCATTAGAAAGTTCTATACCTATACCATTTATTCTCTGTTTTATTGTTCTGATGCTGTTGTTGTTGACATTAAAATGTCTGGTTCCCTGTTGTTAATCTTTTGGTTTTAAATAATCCTTGTGATTTCATTTCCCAGGTTTGTATCTGTGTAATGTGATCTTGCATCCTAGACACAGGCTGTGGTCTGATATTTGTTCTGAGACCAAAGGACTCTGTTTAATAATTCTTGTAAGTTTGGTTTGATTTTTACATATTCCTTTAACTTCTGTTTTCTGAAAATGTCATAATTTCGCCATCATATCTGAATGAGAATTTTGGAGTAAATATTATTCTTGTTTGTGATTTCTTTTTTTTAATTTCAAGGTGTCTTATCATTGACTTCTTGCTCACATAGTTTCTGCTGAATAACCAAATCTTATTCTTATTTTTTCTTCTGTATGTGACTTTTTGCTTTTCTCAAGCTGCTCTCCTGATTTTTTCTTTATCTTTGTTTTTAGTGTGTGTGATTATGATATGCTGTGGTGATTTTCTTTTGGGGTATATCATATATGGGGTTCATTGTGCTTCTTGTATGGTCAGGTTTACATCTTTCATTATATCAGGGAAGTTTTCTGTTAGCAATTCTTCAGTTATCCTGTCTATGTTTTCCATTTTCTCCTCCTGTTCTGGAACTCCAGTCACATGCAAATTTTTGGTTTTGAGTGTATTCCACACAATTCTCATGATTTCTTCATTTTTCTTCATTCTTTTTCTTTCTGACTTTTCCTCAGAGTTGTATCCAAGTGTTTCTCTTTAGTTTTGCTGATCATGACTTCCATAGTTTCAAACCTGCTCCTCAGACCTTCTATGTATGACACTATTTCTGAAATCTTGTTTATCTTTTGATTTCCAGTTGTTGCTTTCGTATGACTTCTAGTTGTGAATTTATTTTGGCATTTTGTTCCTATATTATTTTCTGGAATTCTTCATTTTTTTTAGCTGTGTTTTCCATGAATTTGTCTGGATTTTCCTCATTTTCATTTGCTTTTCCTTCATCTCTTGGATATCTCAGAATATTAGAGATTAGAATTCCTTATCTGGTGGTTCCAGTACCTTTTCTTTTGCTGGAACATCATTTTTTTTTTTTTTTGTCCCCTACTGGAACCATCTTGTCTTTTATATATAGTCTCTACTGGAAACCCTGGTGGCGTAGTGGGTTAACTGCCATGTCTACTAATCAGAAAGTTGGCAGTTCAAATCTTCTAGGTGCTTCTTGGAAACTCTATGGGGCAGTTCTTCTCTGACCTCGAGGGTTCTTATGAGTTGGACTCAACAGCAGTGTTTTTTTTCCACTGTCTTTGGGACATTCAGTATTTATTTTCTTTGTTTATTGATTGTAGATCTTGTTTTTTCATCCTGTTTTTTATTTTATTTGATTATATCTGAGCAGACAGACTATGCATTCTTTGCTGTTTGCTTGTCTGTAGTCATATACTTTTCACTTCTTTGCCCAATGGGTAGGGCCAGTTGCTCACCTAATGTGCAGCAGGACAGGTCTAGCTGAAATGGAGGTGATGGGATGGGCTGTCTTTGATGTGTTCTGTGGCTAAGGGGGTTGACCAGGAATCAGTGCTGAGCAAGTTCCGGTAGGGTGTAGATGTGCTACTTGGGGGTATGATGTCCAGTGCACAACGCATGTAGTCAGGAAAAAGTGGGGTGGTTTTGATATATGTAGCTAACACGGATATGGGAAAAAGGAGACAGAAACAAACAAAAAGATTGCTAAGGCAGCTTGTTGGAGTAGAGAAATGAGAAACTAAGAAATGAAGAAAAGCAAGGAAATAAAACACAGAAAAATAAGAAAAAAAATAACCAGATAAATATTTGGGAATAGATAAGAAACGTCACTAGGAGTCACACTGGTTCAGTGCAAAAACCAAGAAAGTGGGTCTTAGGCTGGGATTACAGCCTAGCTAGAAGGGGTATAGATGTCACACTTTCACAGGTATTCCAGAGATAGCAAAAGAAGGTAAATATAGAGGGATGAGAACTGATAAAGAAAAAAAGAGTGAAAAAAAGATTTTTTAAAAAAGTATGCCCCCAGGGATCCTACTCACCCAGCTGTGCAGACCAGGAAAATGCCTCCTCAGCTGCACAGTACAGAATGGCTAGAAAGGTCTTCCAAGTCACAAAAAGAAAAGGAAAACCAACAAAAGAAATCAAAGTTGGAAGAAAAAAAAAAAGCCCTGCAGATCCCACCAGTGTGGTATTGTGGGCTGGAAGAGTGGTTCCCAGTTGAGCAGTGCTTTACAACCTTTCAATAAGAAGCAAAGATGGCACATAGTGCCAAGTGGAACCCATTTTTTAAAGGAAATCAATGTATCTGCTCTTGTTGAGACAATAGGTAGGGTGGTAGAGGCTCAGGTCACCTCTAGAACTCCAGAACAACAAGGAATGCAGTTTGATCTTTGACTGACTGAGCTCTCAAGGGTCTTCTGAAGTTTTGTAATTTAGAGGCTTTCCTGGGCATTAGCATAATGGCTAGAGATCAATAAACTTTTTATATAAGGAGACAAACCAACCAAAGCAAACCCATTGCTGTCAAGACAATTCTGACTCAGCGATCCTGTAGGTCACAGTACAACTGCCCCATTGGGTTTCCAAGAAGCAGCAGATGGATTCAAGCAGCTGTCCTTTTGGTTAGCAGTCACAGCTCTTAACCACTGCACACCAGGTCTCTATATAAAAGGCCAAATACTAAATATGTTAGGTTTTGCAGAGCACTGTGATCTCTTCCCCTGTATCATCCTTCTTCTCCTCCTTTTTCTAACAATTCTTTAAAAATGTAAAAACCATTCTTAGTTCACAGACAGTTCAAAAACAGGCCATGAACAGAATCCAATCTTTGAGACACAAGTTGCTGACCCTATGGTATGACTCCAGCACTGAACACCCGGCACATGTTACCAGGTATGTAGTTGGGACAGTATAGCTTATTCTCCATCCCCAACAAGACCTGTGTACAACCTGAAGCTTCCAGGCTGCTCTTGGCTGCATCTGGGTCGGGGAAGTAGACATAGGCTTACTTCCTGGAATCTGAGCGTCACACCCACATGAGGCCTTACTTGAAGGAAGTCAGTTCACCCTGACCCACAACCCCTTAGACTGAGCTGTGCCTTTCCATATGCTCACAGCCTCAGGGAAGGCACAGATTGTGATAGTGGCACAAGCTGGCTTGGGAACAAGAAGGGTAGCTATTTGTTGCAGACAAACTGAGAGGGGATGAGGGCAAAGGGGACCATGCAAACATCAGAGAGGAGAGGAGGCCTAATTGTGATCAGATGTCTCTGCAGAGCAATAGCACTGCCACCTGGTTATCAACATTTTAGTTTTTCAGAACTCAAAAGGGCTTTCCAAGACAGCATTTATTTAATCTTCACTATGCTCTTGAGAGAGAAAGAAGGGGAGGTGATTTAACTGCAGTGGAGAGAAAAGAGCTCTCACTTAGAAGTCCAGAGCAGCACCTCTTTCACTGACTAGTAGTGTAATCTTAGACAAGGCTTTTCATGTCTCTGGACTTCATTTTGCTGTTTGGTAAAGCAGTAGGACTGGACCAGATCAGTGTTTCTCTAAGTAGGAGATCCCCAGACCAGTAGTTCAGCATTACCTGGAAACTTGTCAGAAATGCTAATTCTGGCATAGGGCCAAGATGGCAGACTAGACACATGTCTCCTCAATCTACTCTGAGAACTAAGGCCTGGAATGATAATGAAATGGAGCAGCGTGGACATCCAGGGAGCCTTAGGACCTGACATAGGGTTGTCATATTTGAATTGGTGCCAGTAATGGAATAATTACCTCTCTCAAAGATGAGGCAGTGGCCACTGAGTCCTGTGTCTGCTGACTCACCATTTCAGAGGAGAGCAGGTACTGATACCTTATTTGTTATGCAAGAGGTGGGGACTAAGCATGAGCTGCCTAATACACTAAACTGCAGTGCTTAAGTAAACAGTGTGTAACACAGCAGAGAGACTGTGTATGGGATAGCCACATATCAAAAGCCCGGCTATTGGCTGAAGGAACCACTGCCTTCTCTTTTCTGAGCTGCACCATAGATTTTGCTGTTTCATGGCAGGAAGGGCAGCTTGGGTGGGACTCCATCTTGGTCAGCTGGGAGGTGGAGTCACCAACTTGGGGCCTTAGTTGGGCTGATTGTAAAGCAGAGCAGTAGGCCAAGTCTGACAATTCTTTCTCCAGCATAAAAGCTACATTTGAGACAATTCATGTCTAAATTTATGGGTGGGGCCTGGAAGAGCATGGCAAGAAGGCCTTAACCCTTTCCTACTTTGACCCACATCACAGCATCTGGGGACAGCCTGTGAGATGCTTTCATAGTCAGCTGGAAGGTGGAGACTGCCACACCTAAGGGCCTAAATGATGTTGGCAGCTACTGGACGGCTCCTCACATAGCAGTAAAGTGTCTTTTTAAATTAAGATTACCTGGAGAAACGATTGCAGAGAGCCCTGGAAGCATCTCCTGCAACCTTCACTGAACCACACCATAGGGTCAGCTGATGGCCCCCCAGTGGCTTCACAACTAGGGTTCTATCTTTACCAGCCAGGAGGCAGGGCCTGCCACCCCAGAGAGTCCACCTGGGGACAGTTACTAAAGTACACAGACGCAGCTGGTGACCAACCCCCCCCCTTGAACTACACTTCAGCTCCTATTGAGGTAACACCAGAGAAATCAAAAAGCTTATAGATGCCATACGGACAATCCGTAGCTAACCATTTAGAAGGGCAGTCCACCATGGTTCCAGAAAACTCCCAAAACAAAGAATTAAAAAGCTTCCCAGATGAAGAAGCCTTTCTGAATATATCAGAGGTGAAGTACAAAAGAATTACATATAGAGCCCTCCCTCCTACAGATTAAACAAAATGCAACAAAACAAAATGAAAAATTAAGTTATTTGAAATAATGGCATATCAATGATCTGAAATCCAGCAGATCAATAATAAAATTACAGAATTAGACAACTCAATCTAAAGCCAAATGAGCAGAATTGAAGAAATGAGAGTCAAATTTAGTGATGTTGAAGATAGAGCAACTGATATCAGCATTTATGAGGAGAAATCAGAGAAAAGATATAAGAAATATGAAGAAGCATTAAGAAACATGTGGGACTCTACTAAGAGGAATAATCTATGAATAACTGGAGTTCCTGAATAAGGAAGGATAGATGAAAATACAGAGAACATTGTTGTACAGTTACTGACAGAAAACTTATCTGAAATTAGGAAAGAAGAGAACATAGATATCCAAGATGTGAATCGAATGCCATACACAAAAACTAGACCACCCTAAAAAACACCAAGACCCATTATAATTAAGCTTAATAAAATGAAACATAAAGAGAGGCTCTAAAAGGTAGTGAGGCTTAAAGCAAAACTAACAGTCAGAGGGAAGCCCTATAGGCCTTCGTCTTAATTCTCAGCAGCAACAATGTTAGCAAGGAGGCAGTGGGGATAATACATTCCCAAAGCCCTGAAGGAGAAAAACTTCCAACCAGGAATTATATATCCTGCAAAACTGTCTTTCAAATATGATGGTGAAATTAAGACATTCTCAGATAAACAGAAGCTTTGAAACTTTGTAAAAACCAAACCAAACCAAAACTACAGGAAATACTGAAAGAAGCTCTTTGCTTAGAGACACAAACACAGTAAGTGTATACTTAACGGTGCAATACAGAATCCAGAATCCTAGTCACTTACGGAAGTCACAAAGCTCAATCAAAACTACAGTATTAAAAGAAAGGAATCAGTGATCATAACACAAAAACTATGACATCATCAGACTAAAAAGAGGGATATATTACAGTAGTTATAACCCTGTCAGAAGGTAAGGCAATTAAAAAGATATGCAGGGGGCGGAGTCAAGATGGCAGACTAAGCACATGTCTCCTTATATCCCTCTGGAAACCAAGACCTGAATTGATAATCAAACAGAGCCTTCTGGTCACCTAATCAGCCTCAGGACATGGCACAGGGCTGTTAATTGGGACTTCATACCACTGAGCGAAAAACCTCCTCTCTTTCACTGACTCCCGCTCCTGGCTAGCCCTGGCTCTCACGGACTGAAGGTAAACGCACCATTTTGACTTTTTTTTCTGTGTCTTGGCCGGTGGGTGGAGCTGGGTCTTGCCTAGTGGCTAGACTCAGACGCTCTGCTGAGGGGATAGGCAGGGGAAATTCCCATATTTTGAGAGCCAGGCTTAGGACTCTGTTAATCTAGCCACTTTGAGCCTTTCGTTTTATATCTGCCTCAGCGGGGTTTGTACGGAATTTCATAGTCAGTGTGTGGGACACCATGTTGGTACCAAGATTTTAGCCGGACCTAATTCTTAGCCTGGGAGCCAGTTCCTGCAAACAGGACAGCGCTTCTCTGACAGAAAAGCAGTAATTTACCAAAGGCCACCTACGTTGGGGGCCCTGCAACAGAAGCAGAGGAAACACTACCTCTCGGCACCTTTAGCCCCTCTATCTGCTGTCTGTGCAGAGGACGCCATCTTGGATACGATGGCTGCAGCTGGACCTAATTCTTAGCTTGGGAGCCAGACCCTGCCCACAAGAGAGTGCTTTTCTATCACAAAAGCAGTATTCGACGCAGTTTTGCCTAAGGCTAGGCCCTGTCAGCAGAGGCCAACAGGGCAGTAGCATTGCTATATTCTGAACTAGTTTGTTATCATCTGAGGTTGGATATAGTGGCGCTTACTTTGCCAGTTGAGAAGAGGGACCTCTACACCTGAAAACCTAACTGATTTGTGAAGTGGTCAGAAACCTTTTGCTTTACATTTTAAGACAGCCTAGAGAAACATTTGCAATCCATCCTCACAGTACCTCTTCCAGCCTCTACATACTCACATGGGACCCAAAAAACAAAAGACAATTGTAGCATACAAGAAATCACCCATGGCCTCAGAAGGCTCTCAAACAAAGCAACCAAGGAGTTTTCCAGATGAAGAAACTTTTATGAAAGCATCAGGAACTGAATACAAAATGATTATATACAGAGCTCTTCTAGATCTTATACAAAATGCAGCAGAACACAATGAAAAATTAAGCAAGATGTTCGATTTGATGGAACACCAGTACTCTGAAATCCAACAGATCAAGAACAAAATCAAAGACATAGAAACTTCAATGCAAAGCCAGGAAAACAGAATGGAACAAATAGAAAAAAGAATTTCTGACTCGGAAGACAGAGCTACTGATGTCAGCGTCTATGAGCAGAAATCAGAAAAAAGAAACAAGAAAAACAAAGAAACATTAAGAAGCATGTGGGACTCTGTGGTGGTCAGGATTATGTCAACTTGGCTACTACATATTTGGCTGCTGTATTAAGTAGCAGGGCGGGGTTTGTGGTGGCTCCCTGCCCCTCAGCTCTCATCTCGCGACCTCGGACTATGGCTGCTGATCACTCACGTGGCCAGGAGCTCCTGCTCTCTTTTTCCAGCATCTGGTTCTGGGACTTGAGTTAGCAGCTGTTGGGCTCATCAGTCCTTACAGTAGGCACCTGGGAGTCCTGCTCCCTGACCTGCTGATCCTGGGTTCGCCAGCCTCTGCCACTCCTGCTCCCTGACCTGCCGATACTGGGTTCGCTAACCTTTGCCCGCTCCTGCTCCCTGGCCTGCTGATCCTGGTTTTGCCAGCCTCTGTCGCTTCATCTCGCCACCAGCTTGGGATCCACTGACCTACACAACCGGTGATCTAGAACTCTGGTCTCTGACTTGCTGACCTTGGGTTCCTCAGCTTCCATGGCCATGTGAGGTTTGTGCCAGAGCTTGGGACATTCAGCTTCTGTGATTACGTAAGCTGTTTCCTATATTTGTATCTATCTATCTATCTATCTATATATATTATAAATCTTTCCTTGTACCTACACGTATTCCTGGTTTTGCTTCCCTCAAAAACCCAGCCTAACACAGACTCTATTAAGAGGAACAACCTTCGATTCATTGGAGTCCCTGAATAGGGTGAGACATCTGAGAACACAGAGTGTATCGTTGCTGAGCTGCTGACAGAAAACTTCCCAGAAATCATGAAGGAAGAGAATGTAGACATCTCAGATGCATATCGTACGCCACCCAATATAGATCTCAAAAGAAAGACTCCAAGACATATTATAATCAAGCTTAACAAAATGAAACATAAGCAGCAACTCTTACAGGCAGCAAGACTCAAAGCAAAGCTAACATTCAGGGGGAAACCCTGTAGGCTTTCTTCAGATTTCTCAGCAGAAACCATGCTGGCATGGAGACAGTGGCATGACACATTCAAAGTCTTGAAGGAGAAGAACTTCCAACCAGAATTATATATCCTGCAAAACTATCTTTCAAATATGAAAATGAAATTAAGACATTCCCAGATAAACAGAAACTCAGAGACTTTGTAAAAACCAAACCCAAACTACAAGAAATACTGAAAGATGTTCTTGGCTCTGGCTTAGAAGAACGAAACCACTAACTTTACATTTTAGAAAGACACACTACTCAATACTCATTTAGGGAAGGCTCCAAAGTCAATCACAGCTTTGATACGGAAAAAAGCAATCCAGTGATCATCATGAAAACTATGGTATCATCATATTAAAAAGAGGGATGTACTACACTTGTTATAGTCCTTCCAGATGGAGAGGAAGATGACAAGACTGGTAGTAATTAAAACTAGGTTTACATATAGTTTATTAAGGGAGATCATAGGGGCAGGTGTAAAGCACAACAAAGATGTATCATACCATTTCAAGAAATGTAACACAGGGGTCTCAACAACTACAAAACCAGGTCTGAAAAAGGTGAAAAATCAACTCACAAAAAAGAATGCCACAGAACAGACTAATAAGAACAACAGAGAAAATATCAACATAAAAATAAACATATCACAATGGCAGCAGTGAACACATACCTATCAATTCAATTCACATTGAATGTGAATGTACTGAATGCTCCAGTGAAGAGACACCGAGTGTCATCTTGGATCAAAAGACATGAACCATCCATATGTTGTCTACAAGAAATTCACCTGAGACCTAAAGATAGGAACAAACTGAAAAGTAAAGGATGGAAGAATATATATCAAGCTAACAATGAACAAAGAAGAGCAGGGGTGACAATTCTAATCTCAGACAAAATCAATTTTAATGTCAAATCCACCATCGTGGACAAAGATGGACACTATTTATTGCTGAAAGGTTCAGTACACAGGCAAGACTTAACTATATTAAATATTTATGCACCTATTATCAGAGGACCTAAATACATCGAAGAAACACTGACTACACTCAAAAGAGAGTTAGATCACTTCACAATAATAGTGGGAGAATTTAACACTCCACTCTCATTACTAGACAGATCATCTAGAAAAAAGCTCAGTAAAGATACAGAAGACCTCATTGACACAATTAACCAACTAAACCTCATTGATATATACAGAACTTTCCACCCATCAGCAGACAACTACACCTTCCTCTCCACTGCACGTGGAACATTCTCCATAATTGACCATGTGATAGGCCATAATGCAATGCTTAACAAAATCCATAACATTGAATTACTGCAAAGCATCTTCTCAGATCATAAAGCCATAAAAGGTGAAATCAATAGCAGAAAAAAACATAGATAGAAAGTGGAACTCTTGGAAACTCAACAACATCTTGCTCAAAAAAACATGGGTTATAGAGGAAATCAAGGATGAAATAAAGAAATTCATGGATTCCAATGAGAATGAAAACACTTCCTACCAGAACCTATGGGATACAGCCAAAGAAGTGCTCAGAGCTCTGTTTATCTCCATAAATGCATACATCTGGAAAGAAGAAAGAAACCAAAACAAGGAACTAACCCTACAGCCTGAACATGTAGAAAGAGAACAACAGAGGAACCCCTCGGATGCCAGAAGAAACGAGATCATAAAGATTAGAGCAGAGCTAAATGAATTAGAGAATAGAAAAACAATTGAAAAAATTGAAAACACCAAAAGCTAGTTTTTTGAAAAGATCAACAAAATTGACAAACCACTGGCTAAACTTACTAAAGAAAAGCAGGAGAGGAAACAAATAACCCAAATTAGAAACGACAGGGGGGTTGTCACCACAGATGCAACAGAAATGAAAAATATCATAACAGAATACTTTGAAAGACTGTACTCTAACAAATTTGAAAACCTAGGGGAAATGGACCAATTCCTTGACTCATACCAGCTACCCAAATTATCACAACGTGAAGCAGAACAACTTCATAAACCCATCACAAAGGAAGAGATTGAAAATGTCATCAAAACACTGCCAACCAAAAGAAGTCCGGACCGAGATTGCTTCACTGCAGAATTCTACCAAGCACTTAGAGAAGAGTTATCTCCAATACTACTGAGACTATTTCACAGTATAGAAAGGGATGGAGTACTCCCAAACTCATTCTATGAAGCCAGCATAATCTGATACCTAAGCCAGAGAAGGACCCAACAAATAAAGAGAACTACAAACCAATATCACTTATGAATCTAGATGCAAAAATCTTCAACAAAATTCTTGCCAATAGAATACAACAACATATCAAGAAAATAATCCATCATGACCAAGTGGGATTCATACCATGGGTGGAAGGCTGGTTCAACATCAGAAAAACAGTCAATGTGATTAACCACATAAATAACACAAAAGACAAGAATCACCTGATTTGGTCCACTGATGCAGAAAAGGCATTTGATAAAGTCCAACACCCATTCATGCTAAAAACTCTTAGCAAAATGGGCATAGACGGCAAATTCCTCAACACAATAAGGGCCATTTATACAAAGCCAATTGCCCACATCATCCTTAATGGAGAGAGACTGAAAGACTTTCCTGTGAGAACAGGAACTAGATAAGGATGCCCACTCTCACCTTTCCTATTCAACATTGTGCTAGAAGTTCTAGCCAGAGCAATTAGACAAGACCAAGAAATAAAGGGCATCTGCATCGGCAAAGAGGAAGTTAAAATTTCCCTGTTTGCAGATGATATGATTGTATATGCAGAGAATCCCAAGGAATCTATAACTAAACTACTCAAAGTGATAGAAGAGTTCAGCAAAGTCTCAGGATACAAGATAAACATAAGTAAATCAGTAGGATTCTTTTATACCAACAACGAGACTGTCAAGGAAGAAATTATCAAATTAATACCATTTACGATAGCCCCTAAGAAGATAAAGTACCTAGGAATTAATCTAACCAGAGAAATAACAGACCTTTACAAAGAGAACTACAAGCCCTTACTACAAGAAACTAAGAGAGACTTAGATAAATGGAAAAACCTACCCTGCTCATGGATAGGAAGATTTAATATTGTGCAAATGTCTACTGTACCCAAAGCAATTTATTTATATAATGCAATCCCAATACAAGTTCCAGCATCGTTTTTTAATGAGATGGAGAAACAAATCACCAATTTTGTTCGGAAAGGGAAGAAGCCCTGGATAAGTAAGGTACTACTAAATAAGAAGAACACACTGGGAGGCCTCTCATTACCCAACCTTAGAGCATACTACACTGCCACAGTGCTCAAAACAGCCTGGTACTGGTACAAGAACAGACAGATGGATCAGTGGAACAGAACTGAGACCCCAGAGATGACACCATCTGCCTATTAACAGTTGATATTCGACAAAGGCCCTAAGACATTAAACTCGGGTAAAAACAGTCTCTTCAACAAATGGTGCTGGCAAAATTGGTTATCCATCTGCAAGAAACTGAATCAAGATCCATGTCTTACACCTCATACAAAAACCAACTCCAACTGGATAAAAGACCTAAATAGCAAAACTAAAACAATAAAGCTCATCCAAGAAAAGGTAGAAACAACAATGGAAGTTTTAATACACAATGAGGACAGACTCCAAAATCTGTCAAAGATACCACAATCAACAGAAGAGAAAATAGATAAATGGGAACTATTAAGAATCAAACACTTTTGCTCATCCAAAGACTTTATTAATAGAATTAAAAGAACACTCACAGAATAGGAGAAAATATTTGGCAACTCTATGTCAGACCGATGCCTGATCTCCATAATCTATAAGATACTACAAAATATCAATAAGAAGAAGATAAACCATCCAATTAAGTGATGGGCAAAGGAGATGGACAGACATTTCACTAAAGAGGAGATCCAGGCAGCCAAAAAAACACATGTGGACATGTTCACGATCTTTAATTATTAAAGAAATTCGAATCAAGAGGACAATGAGATACCATCTCACCCCAACAAGATTGGCCATGATCCAGAAAACACAAAACAACAAATGCTGGAGAGGCTGTGGAGAAAGTGCAAGCCTCCTACACTGTTGGTGGGGTTGCAAAATGGTCCAGCCTTTTTGGAAAGCAATCTGGTGCTTCCTTAAAAAAATGGATATTGATATACCATTTGACCCAGTAATTCCACTACTTGGAATATATCCTACAGAATCAAGGTCTTTCACACCAGCAGACACATGCATGAGAATGTTTATCGCAGCACAGTCCACGGTAGCAAAAAGATGGAATCAACCCACATGCCCAACAACAGAAGAATGGATAGGTAAACTATGGTACATATACTCAATGGAGCACTACGCAATGATAAAGAATAACGATGATTCCAGGAAACATCTCCTAACCTGGTTTCAACTGGAAGACATTATATTGAGTGAAAGTAGTCAGCGACAAAAGGACAAATACTGTATGAGACCTCTACGATAAGATCTCAAAAACAGACTTGTGTATAGAAGAAAAGACTCTTTGACAGCTGCAAGGGAGGGGAGGGAGGGTGGTTGAAGAGGGAAGGGTTTAGTTTAGATAGTTGCTAGAAATCTGGTTGGTAGAAATCGGTGATAGCACACATTAGAAACAAGAACAACATTAAGTGGACTTCAGCATAACTTGAGTACTCCTTCCATCTTAACCCAATATTGCAAGGATAGAGTAGCTGGGGCAGGGGGCAGGGGACCATGCTCTTAGGCGTAATCGAGGCCAATTGGCACAACTAGCGTTTTGCTAAGAGAGCTCTCTGCACCCCACGTTGGTGAGTGGCGTCTGGGGTCTTAAAAGCTGCCAAGCTGCCACCCGTGGACACAGCAAATGGTCCCAACTCAGCAGGAACGGACGCTCACTGAAGACCAAAATGACATGCGGTAAAGACAACCGAGAAGACAGAGAGTCCCACAAGAGTGGGTGCCTACATTGACTTGAGACTGGAAGAACCAGATGGTGCCCGGCCACCAGCAGTGATAGCCATGATGGAGCTCACAGAGAGGAGTCTCACTGGCAACACAAGAATAAAAAAGTGTGCATCCTGGGATCTCCACTAAAAGAGCTCAATTGATGGTCCAGCTGTTTCAGGGTTCCCCTGAAAGCATGGTCCCCGGCCCTGATGCTGCCCTTACCCTTACCCCTTACCCTTATCCACTCTTCGGACAGGAATGGATTGGACTTGGCAATGCAGAGTGACCATATATTGGATGCACTTTATGATTTTTTACATCTATAGGATATCATTCTGCTGACCAGTGGCTAGAGGAAGGAGAGTGGGTGGAGAGGAGGGTAAAGGAGACTGTTGGGAGGATGAGACATGTATGGAGCAGAGAGGAATAGTGTGCCGTCACCAGACAGGGAGAGCAGTGGAAGCTGCATATAGGTGGGCATGTAAATTTATATGGGAATGTACATTTTCACTCAGTCATGTTAAACAAAAAATAAAAAAAAATTTAAAAAAAGATATGCAGAAGTTAAAGTCTGATTTAAACTTAGAATAGTAAGGGGGATGATAGAGAGAGCCACAAAGCAAAATGCAATGTGACATATCAAAAGAAGAAGCATAATACAGGAGTCTCAACAAAAACAAAACTAACAGTGAAAAAGATGATAAGTCAACTCACAAGGAAGAATGATCCAGAAAAGAATATCAAGAGCAGCAGAGAAAACATCAATAACGCAAAAATAAAGGCATCAAAATGACAGCACTAAACACATACCTATCAGTAATCATGCCAAATGTAAATGGATTGGGTGCTTCAACAAAGACACAGCGAATCACAGTGTGGATCAAAAGACACAACTTGTCTATGTGTTCTTACAAGAAACACACCTGTTTTAGTCAGCTAGGGCTGTCCTAACAGAATTACCACAGAGTGAATGGCTTTAAGAAAGGAAGGTTTATTCTTACACAGTCCGGTAGGCTACAAGTCCATATTCCGCACGTCTGCTCCAGGGGAAGGCTTTCCCCCTTGTCGGCTCTGGAGAAAATTCTGGTATTGCATCAGTCTTTGTCCAGGGAGTATCTTGGCACAGGAACCTCAGGTCTGAAGGACGCGGTCTTCTCCCGGTGCAGATTTCTTGATGGTGCAAGGTTCCCAATTCTCTGCCTGCTTCTCTGTCCTTTTATCTCTCATAGGATGAAAGGATTAAGGGTGGGGCAAGCCATACTCCAGGGAAACGCCCTTTACAGTGGAGCAGGGAGGTAATCCTATGAAGGGGTTTACAGCCCCACCCTAATCCTTTAACATACAGCATAGGAAAACCACAAAATGGAGGACAGTCACAAGACACTGGGAATCATGGCCCAGCCACATGGCTACACATATTTTTGGGGGGACACAATTCAATCCATGACACCTACGTGTTGCTTACAAGAAACACATCTAAGACTTAAAAATATGAACAAACTGAAAATCAAAGGATGGAAGGATACATACCAAGCCGACAACATACAAAGAAGAGTGGGAGTGGTAATACTAACCTCAGGTAAAATAGACTTTAATGTAAAATCCACCATCATGGAAAAGGATAGTCACTGTTTATTGCTGAAAGTTTCAATAAATAAGTAGGACATAACAGTATTACATATTTATGCATCCAATACTAGAGCATCTAAACACAGCTAACAAACACTGACAACATTGAAAAATGAGATACATCACTTTACAGTAATATCTGGGGACTTTAACACTTTACTTTCAGTAATGGACAGATCATCCAGAAAAAAGCTCAGTAAAGATACAGAAGATCATATTGCAACAATTAACCAACTAGACTTCGTCAACATATATAGAATGTTTCACCCGTCAACAGATAAATACACTTTCATCTCCAATGCACATGAACATTTTCCAAAATAGACCATGTAGTAGGACACAAAGGAAATCTCACCAAAATCTAAACTATTTAATTATTGCAAAGCATCATCTCAGACCATAAGGCCATGAAAGTTGAAATCAAGAGCAGAAAAAAACATAGGTAGAAATTCAAACTCATGGAAACCAAACAACACTTTCCTCAAAAAGCCGTGCATTATAGACAATATCAAGGACAAAACAAAGAAATTTATGAAATCGTATGAGAATGAAAACACATCCTACCAGAACCTATGGGATGTAGCAAAAGCAGTGTTCAGAGATCACCGTATCTCTATCAATACATGCATCCAGAATGAAGTAAGGGCCTAACTAAAGAATTAACTCTACAGATTGAACAAGTTAGAAAGAGAGCAACAGAGGAACCCCTCAGGCACCAGAAGAAAACAGATAATAAGGATTAGAGCAGAAGTAAATGAATTAGAGAATAGAAGAAAAATTGAAAAAATTAACAAAACCAAAAGCTGGTTCTTTGTAAAGATCAACAAAATTGATAAACCATTGGCTAAGTTTACGAAAGAAAAACAGGAGAAGAAACAAATAAACCAAATAAGAAACAAGATGAGAGATGCCACAACAGGCTCAACTGAAATCAAAAGTATTATAAAAAGAATACTAAAAAGACTACTCTAACAGATTTGAAAACCTAGAGGAAATGGACAAATTTCTAGATTCGTACCACTTACTGAAATTATCACAAGAAGTAGAACAACTTAATAAACCCATCACAAAGGAAGAGATTTAAAAAGTCATCAAAAAACTAACAACTAAAAAGTGTCCTGGCCCAGATGGCTTCACCAGAGAGTTCTACCAAACTTTTAGAGAAGAGTTCATTCCAATACTACTGAGACTATTTCACAGCATTGAAAAGAATAGAATACTCCCAAATCATTCTATGAAGTCAGCATGGTCCTGATACCAAAGCAAGGGAGAGATCCAACAAAAAAAGGAAAATTGCAGACCAATATCACTCATAAACCCAAATGCAAAAGTCTGCAATAAAACCCTAGCCAACTGAATTCAACAACACATCAAAAAAATAATCCATCATGACCAAGTTGGATTCATACCAGGGATGCAATGTTGGTTCAACATCAGAAAAACAATCAGTGTGATTAACCACATAAATAGCACAAAGAATAAGAATCACCTAATAATGAGTCGGATTCGACTCGACGGCACTTGGCTGGCAATTTTGTCAATTGATGCAGAAAAGGCAATCGCCCAAGTCCAACACCCACTCATGTTAAAAACTCAACAAAATAGGAATAAAAGTGAAATTCCTCAATACAGTAAGGGGCGTCTACACACAGCCAACCACCTACATCACCCTGAATGGAAAGATACTGACACAACTGCCCTTGAGAACAGGAACTAGACAAGGATGCCCACTCTCACCACTTCTATTTAACATTGTACTGGAGGTACTAGCTAAAGCAATTAGAAAAGACAAAGAAATACAGGGCATCTGCATCGACAAATAAGTAAAAATCTCCCTATTTGCAGGTGATATGATTGCATATGCAGAGAATCCTAAAGAATCCATAAGTAAGCTTCTGGAACTAATAGAAGAGTTCAGCAAAGTATCAGGATATAAGATAAGCAGAAGTAAATCAGTAAGATTCCTTTATACCAACAAAGAGATCATCAAAGAATAAATCACCAAATGAATATCATTTACTATAGCCCCCAAACGATAAAGTATCTAGGAATAAATCTAACTAGAGAAATAAGAGACCTATACAGAGAGAACTATAAGACCTTACTGCAAGAAACCAAAAGAGACTTACATAAATGGAGAAATCTACCTGCTCATGGATAGGAAGACTTAATATTGTGAAAATGTCTATTTTACCCAAAGCAATCTACGTATATACAATGCAATCCCAATACAAATTTCAGTGTCATTTTTTAATGAGATGCAGAATCAAATCACGAACTTTGATTGGAAAGGGAAGAAACCCCGGGTAAGTAAAGCACTACTGAAGAAGAGGACCATAGTGGGAGGCCTCACACTGCCCAACCTTAGAACCTACCGCACTGCCACAGTTGTCAAAACAGCCTGGTACTGGTACAAAAAGAGACATATAGGCCAATGGAACAGAGTGGAGACCCTGGAGATGCCACCATCCTCTTATGAACAGTTGATATTTGACAAAGTCCCTAAGATTGTAAACTGGGGTCAAAACAGTCTCTTTAACAAATAGTATTGGCTAAAATTGGATATCCATCTGCAAAAAATTGAAACAAGACCCATATCTCACACCTTACACAAAAACTAACTCAAAGTGGATCAAAGACCTAAATATCAAACCTAAAATGACAAAGATCATGCAAAAAAAGTAGAGTCAATAATGGAAGTTCTAATACACAGCTTAGACAGACGTCAAAATCTGACAAAGCATGAACAACAGCAGAGAAAATAGGTAAATGGGAACTACTAAGAATCAAACACTTAAGCTCATCTGAAGACTTTATCAAAAGAGTGAAAGACCACCTACAGAATGGGAAAAAATATTTGGCAACTGCATGTTGGACCAACATCTGATCTCCGTAATCTACAAAGTACTGCAAAATATCAACAAGAAAAGGTAAATAACCCAGCTGAGCGATGGGCAAAGGAGATGGACAGACACTTCACCAAAGAGGAAATGCAGATGGCGAAAAGACACATGAGGAAATGCTCGCCATCATTAGCTAGTAGAGAAGTCCAAATCAAAACTAAAATGAGATACCATCTCACCCCAACAAGGTTGGCCATAATCCAAAAAACACAAAACAGATGCTGGAGACACTGTGGGAAGGTCAGAACTCTCCTACACTGCTGGTGGGATTGCAAAATGGTACTTCTTTGGAAAGCAATTTGGCGCTTCCTTAGAAAGCTAGAAATAAATGTACCATTTGATCCAGTAATCCCACTGCTCAGAATTTATCCTACAGAAACAAAGGCTGTGACATGAACAGACACATGCAGATGAATGTTTATTGCAGCACGGTCCACAATAGCAAATAGATGGAATCAATCTAGATGCCCATCAACAGATGAATGGATTAAAAAAAAAAACAACCTGTGGTACATATACTCAATGGAACACTATGCAATGATAAAAAACAATGATGGTTTTAGCAAACATCTCATAACCGTTTCAATTGGAAGACATTATGCTGACTGAAATCTGTGGCAGAAGAACAAATATTGTATGAGACTCCTGCTATAATGACTTAAAAATATGCTTATATACAGAAGAAAAGACTCTTTGATGGCTGCAAGGGTGGGGAGGGAATGAGAGGACTTGGCATAGATTAGATAGTTGAAAGAAGTTTTGCTAAGTGAAAGCAGTGACAGCAAATAGTAGAAAGAAGATCAATTTGACTGGACTTCACAATAAACTGAAAGCTCTTCTAATCTCAACACAATATTGCAAGGATAGAGTTGCAGCAGCAGCCTTGGGGACCATGCTCTCAGGGGACATTGAGGTCAACTGGCATAATCAGCCTATTACTAAGAGAGTCTTCTGTACCCCATATTAGTGAGTGGCGTCTGGGGTCTTAACAGATAGCAAGGTGCCCCCTGTGGTACACCAAATGCTCCCAATTCATGCAGAACAGATGATGACTGAGAATAACAAAGACACGAGAAAAGAAGAGCCCAGGAGTCAGAAGGACCTATGTAAATGTGGGACTATATCAACATGTGACCAGAAGAACCCGATGGTGCCCGGCCACCACCAAAGGCAACCGTGATGGTGCATACAATATTAAGTCTCTGTGGCAACATGAGAAAAAGAGGGGTGCACCCATATCGGTGAGCAGCATCTGGGGTCTTAAAAGCTAGAAAGCTGCCATCTGAGGTACACCAAATGGTCCCAACTAACTCAGTTGGAACAGATGATCACCAAGGACAACAATGACAAGAGGGGAAAAGAGCCCAGAAGACAGAAAGACCTGTGTGAATGGGTGACTCTGTCAACATGTGACCAGAAGAACCAGATGGTGCTCAGCCACAACAAATGATAGCTGTCATGGGGTTCACAATGTTGAGTCCCAGTGACAACTTGAGAAAAAAGAGGAGCACCCTAAGAATTCCACTAAAAGACCACAGTTGATGGTGCAAAGGCCTGGGAGTTCTCCTGTGAGCATGGCCCTTGACCTGATGCTGCCCCTGATCATAGATCATTACTGGGGTCAACTCTTCAGATAGGAATGGATTGGACTCAGGGACACAGAGTGACCATATTGTGTGTGCACTTTATGGTTCTATGCATCTATAGGATGTCATCCTACTGGCCTCTTACTAGAGGGGAGTGGAAAGGGTAGAGAGGAGGAGACAGGAGACTGTTAAGAGGATATGACATGTGTAGAACGTAAAGGATGAGTGTGCTGTCACTGGGCAAGGAGAGCAGAAAGAGCTGCAGATAGCTGGGCATGCAAATTTAATTTGTATTGTAAACTTTCACTCAATCACAATAAAATAGAAAAAAGAGGAGTGCAGCTGAAGAACTCTACTAAAAGACCACAATTAATGGTCTGCTGGCCTGGGGGATCCCCTGAGAGGATAGGCCCTAGACCTGCTGCTGCCTCTGTCTAGAAAACACTACTGAGATCAACTGTTAGGACAAAAATTGACTAGACTTTGTGACACAATGTGACCAATGGTGTGTGTACTTCATGGCATTTATAGGATGCTGCCCTGCTTGTCTCTTTCTGGATGGGAGTGAAGAGGGTGGAGAGGAGGGGACTGGAGCTTGTTAAGAGGACACAAGTATGGAACGAAAACCAGGAGTGTGCTGTCATGGAGCAAAGAGAGCAGAAGGAGCTGTAGATAGGCAGGCATGCAGAATTGATTTGGATTGTATGCTTTCACTTAATCATGATAAAAAAAGAAATGCTAATTCTCAGACTCTGAGACCTGCTGACTTAGATGCTCTGTAAGTGAAGCACATTTCAAGAATGATGATGATGACAATGATGCTCCTGTTGCTGTGGCATTCCTCAATAGCCATGTTTATTCTCTGAGCCAAGGCCATGCTATTCAACCCCTCGTCCAATAGGGAGTTTCTCTCAAGGTCTTATGTAAAACAGAGAACTGCTCACAGGAGATTACACACTATGTGAGCAGGTAAATTGGGTAGGAATAGCTTTCCATATGGTTGGTGTAGGAGCCACAAAACAACTGTTTTGAAGAGCACAGAATAGAGATTTAACAACCAGTGTTAGAGACTGAAGAAGAGGGAAAGCTCACTATGGGCTAGAAAGGAGACAGTGTTAGAAAAACTTCCCATATTAGTGGTGATGTGTGTTGAGATAGTTCTTGAAGGATAGGGAGGATGTCAACACTTTCCAGGAATGTGTGAGGACATTGTAAGAGATAAATACAGGAGAGGCACAAAGGAAGGAAAAAAACCCACATGATCTCAGCTTGCTATAACATTAAAACCAGGAGAATTCTTATATTCATCTAGGGTTCTGGTGATTATCCACATAGTGGCTGTAACACCAGTCATTTCCTCCCACTTTGGAAAATATATTGAAATAAAGTGAATATGGGTGACATTATATGGAGGACCTACACTTTCTTTTAGAATATGTAAGCTCAGTTATTCACAAACATTTATACTTTAATTTGGCAACAAATAGATTTTTAACAACCAGGTGATCTCAAGGAATCTCAACACTCTATACATTATGTTTGATAAATATCAATTTTTCCTCCCACATATAGGAGGCTCAGAAGAGAATAAATGACTTATCCAAGGTCACCAAGAAAGTTAATGGCTGAGCTGGGACAGCTTTCTTAACTTCTAGTCCAGTGTGCCTTTTCTTGTACCCTGTTTGTGCTAAGACCTGTGAGTAGAGTATTAAGGCAGAAATACAGTTTAGAAGGCATGTGTTTAAGGTACAGCTAGAGGAATGCTAGGGCAAGACTGTGCCAGGATGAAGTTTTTGCATTTTCTCCTGTATGTAATGACATGCTTGTGAAAGTTCTGCAGCTTAAATATGGCACTACCTACAATTTAGGAATTTTGTTGTCATGATTTAAAGCAGCAGTACTTGATGGGTTGAAGTGGGAGAGTGCTTAAAGGGAGCAAAACAGGTAAGAAGAAGTAGCCCCAAATGTAAGCCAGAAATGCCATAGATTCAACTGCTCACATCATGAGTACATTAGTATTTTTAACCAAACAAATGCTTTAGCAGAAAAACATGATTTTTCTACTGGGACTTCAGCCATTTGTGACAGGGATATTTGGGAGCCAGAGCCTTCCTAGCCATGGAATATAGCAGTGTAGAGGAGATCTCCTTCCTGAACTACACTCAGACAAGCTCTTGGTAAAGCCCATCTGCTCTCTGCTCCCTAGTTTCATTCTACACTAAGGTTTCTATGTATTATGAGGCAGTGGTCCAGAATTTAGGGAGTACCCAGCTCCACCTTTCACTCCCGTAAAACCCCAGGCCCAATGTCAGTTTCATCACCTATTCAGTGACAGAGACTGTAGCTACAACAAATACCCTTAGTTTATGGTTTCTAAAGTTCCCTCAGACACATCATCTCACTTAATTCTCACAACAGCCTTGTAAGGTGGGCCAGGCCTGTTATATATATAACTTAATTAAATGAACTCAAAGTAAGAGTGGGGAAAATAATTTGTCATGCGGCCAATTAACAGTGCTGCCCAGTTCTGTTTCCAAGCAGTCCTCCATACTTCCACTTGTGCTGCTGGGGTTGTGGTGGTTATTTTTATAAACATTGAAAACCTCCCACACTTTAGGCAGGGCCCAGGCTGGGGCATGGAAGGAAACCGAAAATCAGGAAGGAGACCAGATTTTTCTTTATATTAAGTCCAAGGTATTTCCCTTAATGCTGTGCTGCTTAATGCTAGAGCATACTGGAAGACTTTTATGGGAAAATTCTTGTTCCTGCTTATGCACAGCCCTGTGGCCCTCTCCTATATGATTCCAGCAATATTCTGGATGAGAATGTGTCATTGTTGCCTGAAGCCTGCCATGTTTCATTTTTGCCAACCTGTCCCCTCACTTTGAGTTGCTAAAGCAGAGGTTCAGTTAAAGGGCTGCCCTTCCCTAGGTTACCTCAAGTGGTAAGGCTCACAACAACCCAGATCTTCTTGGGACAGTACAAAAAAATAATTGACTCAGAGATCAGGTCAACACTAGACAATGACTTTTAAAACATGGATGGCATAACGTCTATGGCTGAAGCTGCTTTGACCAGACCATTCCAGCACTCCAACTGTGTCCTCAGTGTGAGCCAAAGACAACACCAACCAGAGTAGAATCATCCTGGTTTTCAAAGTTTGTACAATACCATGCTGTCTAGATTTTCATCATGAATGTTCCTCAGACTTAAATGCAAAGAGAATTGGGTTGATTTCAACTAGAAAATATTCCTGCCACCTCAACATTTTCTGGAATAACCTACTTTCAGCTGTCATGGGGCTGCACCTTCTCTGTAGTACATGGCTTTTCCAAGGCTTGGGCTTAAGGGAGATGAAGGGGAAGAGGAGGAGGGGACTGGATTTTGTACCTCTCTGCGAAACCTGGATAATGCTTGAATTTTCAGGACTGGAATTGGGTCTCTGAGTTTGGGAGAGAGGGTTTCATGCAAGAGGGCTTTACTGGGTAGGTCACTGTTTGCAACTGGTTGCATTTTAAAAAATCTGATTGACTTCTAACAGGAAGAAGTCATCTTCTGGTAGAAGAACATATATCCCGTCCTTAGATAAAAACTATCTGGCTGGGGGTCGGGAAACCTGGATTTAGGTCCTGGCTATGCCATCAACTTGCATTGTGGTTTTACAGTAGGTCAGCCATCACCTCTCTGTGTCTAGGCTTCTTCCATTTAAAACAAAGATACTATTACCTGCTCCTCATGTATATAAAGGAAGAGCAAGGTACAGAGGACATTGATGAATATACTAGGGGAAATGAAAAGATGTTAGGATTTTATTATTGTAACCCCTCCCTCCCAATCCAGGGATCTAAATAGTTGTTTTTCTTTCCTTCCCAGTTGTCCCATGATACCAGTAAGATAGGCAGGGTTTGGAATGCCTCCAGGGATTTAAATGGGCATTTAGATGGCCAGGACATGAAGGGAAGAACAGTGGTATAAGCAGTAAATAATGAAAGTAGGGTTACCCTTGGGAGGAATCACTAAAACCTCATCACAGAGATGTTTATAACCAGCTAGGAGCAATATCCTGTGAAAATAGGAAACAAGGAGTGATGCCTACGTTACTAAGAAGGTAGACGGTATGAAAGACAAATTTCATTTCTTCTTACCATTGTGCCCTGGACAAGGATTAATCCAACTTTACAAATTTCCTTTATTAGCTTCCCGGATTGCCATGTTTCTGTCCTAGTTTTTTATTTCCAAGCCTTCGATTTACTTTGTATCAGAGTGGTACCTGGGCTGCATATACCTGGTAAGAGATACCAGAGTACAGAGAACAAACAGCCTCTGACCTAGGATCACAGCTCACATTGGTTCTACCTATGCTCTGGCACACTGTCTCTGTCTCATTGACATCTTGAGATCTAGACACGTGCTGTACAGTATGATAGCCAATACCCAGATGAACATCCTTGCATTTCTTACAAGCCTAGATGACAGTATGGATAGCTTAGGAGAAGTTCAGCACTGATGCAGGATTTCAGAGCTCATATTCTACTGAGAAGAGGGTAATGCACTCATTTTTTACAAAGGCTGTTTTATAGAGCACTAAACAAACAAATAAGGAAAAGAAAACCTAAGAAAGTATAATTGGACTAGAATTCTTATCATCTAGCGATCAGATACTTCCATTTGCAGTGAGCCTAAACCTAGATTATCCTCAGGCCTCCTGTTCCATAGCCTTTTTATATTGGAAAGAGCGTTCGCAGCATTCCTTTTTTTGTGTGTGTCTTCCTAATACTGTAGATGCAAGTATAAAAGAAGTTATATCCATTTGACACACACACAAAAACCTGATGCTTAAAGTCAGGGCCAAGAGGCAGAGTAGTCAGATGCTTCCTGTGGTCCCTCTTACAATAAACCACCGCCCCCAAGCATTTGAGTAATTATACACGATAATCTAAGAACCCTGAACATCAAAGGCAAAGTGGATGAATTGGACTGAACAATGGTTCACCATCAGTGAGGAGCTGCCAGACCTGACCTGATGGGAAAAGGCACCCTACAGGGTGGATCGGCTGGTATGTGTGGTACAGCAAGCAGTGGTGCTCTGCATACATTTTCCACATCAGAAGAGTTCGAGCAGCAGAGAATCTACTTAAGCCCCCAGAATAAGTGAAAATGAGTGCTCAATTGGCAAAAGGTAAGTGCATGCATCTAACCTACTGCACAGGTGAAAAAATATACCTGTTGGGAAGAACATCTCTTCCATTTACTTGTCCCTTCCCTGCTGTGCACTGGATCCTGGGCCAGCTTCAGTGATTTTCATATTCCCTGAGCCATTCTGCCAGCGTTGGATAGGAAACAAATTAACTAACAGGAAAAAAAAATCTTCCAGCTCACCTAAGCCAGGAATTCAGGCCAGACACGGTTCTTTTGCCTAGACACAGCCATAGGTGGTCCATGGATTTTGAATGCCTTTTACGCCAGCATAGTCTGGTATGGGACCACTTCAACAGTGTAGGTCCTCATTAGCATAGTACAGTAAGGTAACATACTTGAAACCTAACTTCAGCTGTATCCACTATATGGTAGAACAGCAGGTTCATGACATTTGACTCCACCCTTTCCAATAAGCATAGTCCTCACCTACTCACATCAGGGGCCAGAGGACTGGTGGCTCTAGCTATGCCACCTAGCCACCCATGACAAGGGTATGAGAATAAGTGGTGCCTCCTAGTCCTTATAGCCAACAGCATTAGGTGCACATAGTCCAGCTGCAATACCCACTCACCTACACAATCTAGGGAACAGGAATACACTTTCATCACAGATAGTCAGAGGCAGCTGACAGGTATCTGCTTTGCTGAGCACACTGCAGACAGATACCTGTGCCTACACAAATCATGCCTGCCTGTCCAGGACTGTAGGTTAGAGCCTTCACCACATACTTGGTGACTGTTAGAGCAGTACTAGCTGACTAAAACAGAATTAATCCTGTTAGCTAATTCTGTTCTAACAGTGACCAACTACCTGGACACCTTAGCAGAATCCATAGAAGACAAGTAAATGAACTTCTAGGCTCACAAACTTAGTCACAGCTCTAACCACCTGGTAATAGGACATGACAGCTTCAAAGGTGCAAATAACTAAACTAGCTCACAGAAGCAGCCTAACTGGGCATATAAAAATAAAAGTAAACAAAGCAAGAAGCTAAGACACAATAAGCAAATGTAAATAATTTATCAATGGCTTAGCAACAGCAGTCAATAACAAATCACATAAAGAGGCAGATTATGATGGCTTCAGTAAGTTTCCAAAACAAAGAATCAAGAACTCTTCCAGTGGAAGGGAGTTTCTTGGGATTACTACAGGTAGAATACAAAAGTTAATATACAGTACTCTTCAAGATATTAAAAGGCAATCAGGCAAAATAAAATACAAGCCAAGCAACACATAGGCAAAGCAATAGAGAAACTTAAGAAGATTACAGAAGAGCATAATGACAAATTTAACAGGCTACAAGAATCTATAGACACCAAACGGAAATCCAGAAGATGAACAATAAAATTTCAGAATTAGATAACTCAATAGAAAGTCATAGGAGCAGAACTGAGGCAATGAAAGTCAGACTTCATGAGACTGAAGATAAAGCACTAGACACCAACTCATTTGAGGAAAAAATTTGGTAAAAATAACTTTAAAAAGTGAAGAAACCCCAAAATTATGTGGGATCTTATCAAAAGGAATAACCTATAAGTGATCAGAGCACCAGAAAAGGGGGTGAGGGGAGCAACAGAATATACAGAGAGAATTGTTGAATACTTGTTGGCAGAAAAATTCTCTGAAATCGTGAAATGTGAGAAGATATCTATTCAAGATCCTCATAGAAATCCACACAAGGTAGATCTCAAAAGACAGGCCCCAACACGTAATCAAACTTGCCAAAACCAAAGTGATTTTAAGAGTGGCTAGGAAAGTTCTACTGTGTCCTGTAGGGTCACTGTGAGTCAAAATCAACGCCATGGCAATGGGTTTAGGAAACCCTCATGGTTTAGTGGTTAAGTACTGTGACTGCTAACCAGAAGGTCAGCAGTTCAATTCTGCCAGGCGCTCCTTGGAAACTCTACAGGGTAGTTCTACTCTGTCCTTACAGGGTTGCAATGAGTTGGAATCAACTCAGTGGCACTGGATTTGGTTTGGGGTTTGGTTTTAAGGATAAACGAAAAGTCATATACAAGCCAGCCAAGCCAAGTGCCGTCAAGTTGGATCCAAGAAAGGAGAGTTAGTAAGACTAATCTTGCACTACTTGCCAGAAACCATGCAGACAAGAAGGCAATGGAATGACATACACAAAACCTTGAAGGAAAGAAATTGCTAGCCAAGAATTACAGATCTAGCAAAACTGCACCTCAAACATGATGGCAAAATTAAGGTGTTTCCAGATAAGCAAAAATTTGGAGAATTTGCAAAAATCAAACCAAAATTACAAGAAATATTAAAGGGAGTCCTCCAGTTAGAAAATCAGTAACATTAGATAGCAACCCAAGACTACAATACAGGACAGAGTAATCAGATATCAACTCAGATGGGGAAATCACAAAAATAAATCAAACCTAAAACAGTGAAAATAGGGAAGCAGAGATGTCAATATGTAAAAGATGACACTATTAAACCAAAAAGAGAGAATAAAAAATGTAGTAACAGATATTTAATATAAAGAAGTCACAGCAATACAAAGAAAAAAAAGCTGGTGTAAACTAAGAAAAATTAGAGCAAATATTATAGTCACAACAAAGGAAACTAACAATCCTACATATCAAAATACAAAACGAGAAAAGCATAAAGAGTCAGCAAATAGAAAAACAATAGAAAAGTAAAGAAGTGACTCAACAGAGAAAATTAAGTGGAACAAAGAAACTGTTAACAACACACACAAAAAGACATCAAAATGACAGCACTAAACTCATACCTCTCAATATTTATGATGAATGTAAATAGACTAAATGCACCAATAAAGAGATGGAGAGTGGCAAGTTGGATTAAAAAACGATACATCTATATGCTGCCTAGAGGAAAGACATTTTAGTCTCAAAGATACAAGTAAACTACAAATCAAAGGATGGAAAACATTCTATCAAGCAAATAACAATCAAAACAGAATAGGAATAGCAATACTAATCTCTGACAAAATAGACTTTAAAGTTAAATCTCCTACAAAGGATAAGGTAGAACACCATATAATTATTAACAGGTCAATGTAACAGGAAGACATAACCATAACAAATATTTATGCACCCAACACCACCACAACCACTAAAGATATTTCAGAGCACAGAAAAGGATGGAATACTACCAAGGTCCTTTTATGAAGGCAACATAGCCCTGATATCCAAACCAAGAAAAGATGTCACAAAAAGAAAAAGTTACAAACCAATGTCTTTCATGAACTTAGATGCAAAAATTCTCAACAAAATTCTAGCCCATAGAATTCAACATGTCAAAAGAATAATTCACCATGACCAAATGGTATTCGTTCCAGGTATGCAACGATGGTTCAATGTTAGAAAAATAAACAATGTAATCAATCACATAAATAAAACTAAAGACAAGAACTACATAATCTTATCAATTGGTGCATAAAAGACATTTGATAAAGTCCTACACCCATTCAAGATAAAAATTCAAAGAAAAATAGGAATAGAAGGGAAACGCCTCAACATAATAAAGAACAATTGTACAAAGCCAACGGCCAACATCATCCTAAATGGACAGAGTCTGAAAGCATTCCCCTTGCAAACAGGAACCAGACAAGGATGTCCTTTATCACCACTTGTATTCAACATTGTGCTTAAGTTCTAGCTAGAGCAAATAGGCTAGAAAAAGAAATAAAGGGCATCCAAATTGGTAAGAAAGAACTAAATATAGTTCTATTTGCACATGATATGATCTTACACACACACACACACACACACACACCCAAAAAAAAAGAAGCCTAAAGAATTCACACGAAAAATACTGAAACTGATAGAAGGTTCCAGCAAAATATTAGGATACAAAATAAACATAAAAAACTAGTTGGATTCCTCTACAACAACAACAAAGAGAACTTTGAAGAGGAAATCACCAAATCAAATAGCATTTACCATAGCTCCCAAGAAGACGAAATATCTAGAAATAAATCCAACTAGAGACATAAAAGACCTACAGCAAGAAAAGTACAAGAAACCAAAAGAGACCTACATAAGTGGAGACACATACTTTGCTCTTGGATAAGAAGACTCAACATTGTGAAATGCATGCTGTACTGAAAGCAGTGTACAGATACAATGCAATCTTAATCCAAATTTCAATGACATTTTTTAATGAAATGGATAAACAAATGGTCAACTTCATATGGAAAAGGAAGAGGGCTCAGGTAAATTCAGCATTAGTGAAGAAGGACAAAGTGGAAGCCTGATATTGATACAACAGACACATAGACCAAAGGAATAAAACTGAGAATGCAGATGAGCAGCAAATATTCGACAAGGGCCCAAAGTTTGTTAAATTGGGAAAAGACAGTCTCTTTAACAAATGGTGTCAGCACAACTAAATATCCACATGCACAAAAATAAATACAGCAAGACTCATGCCTGACACTATGCACAAAAACTAATTAAAAATGTAAAATACAAAAAGAAAACTTTATGGGAGAAAAATAGGGACAATACCAGGAGCCGTAATATATGATATAAAGAGAATACACAACATTACTAACACACAAATATAAGAAGAGAAAATAGATAACTGAGAGCTCCTAAAAATCAAACGTTTATTTCACCAAAAGAGTAAAAAGACAACATACAGAGAGGGAAAAAATTTTGGCTATGACCAAAGACCAGACGAAGTGTGGAATGACATCAAAGACATCATCCATGAAGAAAGCAGAGGTCAGCAAAAGACAGGAAAGAAAGAAAAGACTGAACAGATGTCAGAAGAGACTGAAACTTGCTCTCAAACATCGAGCAGCTAAAGCAAAAGGAAGGAATAATGAAATAAAAGAACTGAAGACTTCAAAGTGCAGCTTGAGAAGATAACATAAAGTATTCTAATGAGATGTGCAAACAGCTGGAATAGAAAGCAAAGAACACTTTCTTCATTTCTCAAGCTGAAAGAACTGAAGAACAAATTCAAGCCTGAAAATGCAATTGTAAAGGATTCTACAGGGAAAATATTAAACAACTCATGGAATATCAAAAGAAGTTGGAAGGAATACACAGAGTCATTATACCAGAAAGAACTTGTTGATGTTCAGCCATTTAAAGAGGTAGCATATGATCAGAAATCTATGGTACTGAAGGAAGAAGTCGAAGCTACACTGAAGGCATTGGTGAAAAACAAGGCTCCAGTAATTGACTGAATATCAACTGAGACAGTTCAACAAACAAATGCAATGCTGGAAGTGCTCACTCATCTATGCCAAGAAATTTGGTGGACACCTACCTGGCCTACTGACTGGAAGAGATCCATATTTATGCCCATTCCGAAGAAAGGCAATCTAACTGAAACAACTGAACAGTTTCACTAATATGACAGGCAAGAAAAATTTTGCTGAAGATCATTCAAAAGTGACTGCAATGATATATTGACAAGGAACTGCCAGAAATTCAAGTTGGATTCAAAAGAGGGCATGGAACCAGGGATATCATTGCTGATGTCAGGTGGATCTTGACTGAAAGCAGACAATACCAGGAGGATGTTTACCTGTGTTTCATTGACTATGCAAAGGTGTTCAACTGTGTGGATCATAACAAATTATGGCTAACATTGTGCAAAATGGGAATTCTGAAACACTTAATTGTGCTCTTTAAGGCCTATTCATGGATCAAGAGATAGCTGTGTGAACAAAACAAGGGGACACTGCATGGTTTAAAGTCAGAAAAGATGTGTGTCACGATTGTACCCTTATAAATCTGTATGATGAGCAAACAATCAGAGAAGTGGGATTATATGAAGAAGAATGAGACATCAGGATTGGAGGGCAACTCATTAACAACCTGTATTACACAGACAAGACCACCTTACTTGCTGGAAATGAAGATTTGAAGCATTTACTGATGAAGATCAAAGACCACAGCCTTCAGTATGGATTACACCTTAACATCAAGAAAACAAAAGTCCTCACAACTGGACCAGTAAGCAACATCATCATAATTGGAACAAGGGTTGAGGTTGTCAAGGATTTCATTTTACTTGGGTCAACAATCAATGCCCATGGAAGCAACAATCAAGAAATCAAAAGATGGAGAGGAGCGGAGTCAAGACGGCGGACTAAATACATGTCTCCCTAAATCCCTCTGGAAACCAAGACCTGAAATGATAATTAAATGGAGCCTTCTGGACACCCAGTGAGCCCCAGAATGTGGCATAGGGCTGTTAATTTGGACTTCATGCCACTGAATGCAAAACCTCCTCTCCTTCACTGACCCCACTCTCAATGAGCACAGGCTTGCACAGACTGAAGGTAACTCACCATTTTGATTTTTTTTTTCCTCTTTCTTGGCCAGCAGACAGAGTTGGGACTTGACTAGCTTCTGGTCTCAGATGCACTGCTGGTGGGACTGGCAAGTGTAATTGCCATGTTCTGGGAGCCTGGATTTGGACTGTATATACCTTGGCTCCTCTGGCCTATCTTTCTGCCTCCGCAGTGTGGTAGCTGTACAGATGCACTTGTGCAGGACGCCATCTTGATTCACTGGGAAACAGAGAAGCCCAGGCAGAGGCCCCAGCTGGACTTGGTTCCAAGGCTGGGAGGTGGCGCCTGCTGGGGGGAGAGTGCTTTCCCAGCAGGGAGGCAGTATTTTGCACAGTGTCACCTGGGGCTGGGGCCCAGTGGCAGAGGCTGTGGACTCTGGGCATTGTGGCACTCTTGGCCTCTCTTTCCACTGGAAGCCTGGTCCTGGCCAGTGGGCGAGCTTGTGTGGGATGCCATCTTGTTTTGCTGGGAGGTGGAGTCATCCATATGGAAGCCTCAGCTGGACCTAATTCCTAGGCTGGTAGGCAGTGCCTACCCAGAGAAGATCACTTTTCCAGCAGAAAAACAGAATTCTACACAGTATCACCTACAGCTGGGGCCCGACAGCAGAGGCCAGCAGGCCAGTAGCCTTTCTGTATTTTGAGCTAGTTTATAATATGTTGGGGTTCAATAGAGGTGATTACTTTGCCAGCTGGGAAGAGGGATGTATACACCTGAAAACCTGACTGACTTCAGAAGTTGTCAGATACTTTTTACCTTTCATTGTAAGATGGCCTAGAGAGACAACTGTGGTCCATCTTCACAGTGTCTCTCCCAGCCTCTGTTGACCCACATGAAGCCCAAAAAGCAACAAACTTTGGAGAAGGCAGTAACCCAGAAATCACCCATGGCATCAAAGAAATCACCTCAGAACTTCCCAGATGAAGAAGCTTTTCTGAAACTATCATAAGGTGAATACAAAAGGATTGTATAGAGAGTCCTGCTAGACCTTATACAAAATGCAGCAGAGCAAAATGAAAAATTAAGCAAGCTGTCCAATCTGATGGAACATCAGTTAAATCCAACAGATCAAGAACAAAATTGAAGACATAGAAACTTCAATTCAAAGCCAAGAAAACAGAATGGAACAAATGGAAAAGAGAATTTCTGATTTGGAAGACAGAGCTACTGACTCCAGCACGTATGAGGAGAAATCAGAAAAAAGAAACAAGAAAAATGCAGAAGCGTTAAGAAGCATGTGGGACTCTATTAAGAGGAACAATTGATGATTGATTGGAGTTCCTGAACAGTGCGAGACACCTGAGAACACAGAGAGTACTGTGGCTGAGTTACTGACAGAAAACTTCCCAGAAATTATGAAAGAAGATAATATAGATATTCAATATATGTATTGAACACCACTCAATATAGATCTGAATAGAAAGACCCCAAGACATATTATAATCAAGCTCAACAAAATGAAACATAAGCAGAAACTCTTGTAGGCAGCAAGACTCAAAGCAAAGCTGACATTCAGAGGGAAATCCTATAGGCTTTTATCGGATTTCTCAGCAGAAACGATGCAGGCACAGAGATGGTGGCATGACACATTCAAAGCCTTGAAGGAGAAGAACTTCCAACCAAGAATTATATATCCTGTAAAACTATCTTTCAAATATAAAAATGAAATTAGGACACTTGCGGATAAACAGAAACTCAGAGACTTTGTGAAAACCAAACCAAAGCTACAAGAAATACTAAAAGAATCTCTTGGCTTAGAAGAACAAAACCACTAGCTTGATATTTTAGAAGCAATTACAAGACCCATCACCCAGAATCCTACTCAGGTAGGGAAGGCTCCAAGCTCAATCAAAGCTATAATAGTGAAAGAAATGATCCAGTGATCATATCATGAAAGCTATGATGTCATCATATTAAAAAAGAGGGATGTATTACAGTCATTATAGTCCTTCCATATGGAGAGGAAGTTGATAAGAATGGTAGTAATTGAAATTCGGTTTATACGTACTTTATTAAGGGGGATCTTAGGGGCAACCATAAAGCACAATAAAGATGCAACGTATCAAATCAAGAAACATAATACATGCATCTCAACAACCACAAAACCAACCCTGAAAAAGGTGAAAAATAAACTCACAAAGAAGAATGTCCCAGAACAGATTAATAAGAACAACAGAAAACATCAACACAAAAATAAACATATCACAATGGCAGCACTGAACACACACATATCAATAATCACACCGAATGAATGGACTGAATACTCCAGTAAAGAGGCATCGAGTGACATCTTGGGTCAAAAGACATGACCCTTCCATATGTTGCCTACAAGAAACTCACCTTAGACTTAAAGACACAAACGAACTGAAGATTAAAGGATGAAAGAATATCTATCAAGCCAACAATGAACAAAGAAGAGCAGGCATAGCAATTATAATCTCAGAAAAAATCTATTTTAATGTAAAATCCACCATCGTGGACAAGGATGGACACTACTTATTGCTGAAAGGTTCAATATACAAACAGGACTTAGCAATATTAGATATTTATGCACCTAATATTAAAGCATCTAAATACATCGAAGAAACACTGACTACACTCAAAATGGTGATAGAACACTCCACCATAATAGTGAAAGACTTCAACACTCCACTTTCAGTATTGGACAGATCATCTAGAAAAAAGCTCAGTAAAGACACAGAAGACCTTAGTGCCACAATTAACCAACTAGACCTCATCGACATATACAGAACTTTCTCTCCATCAGTGGACAACTATACCCTCTTCTCCAGTGCATATGGAACATTGTCGAGAATAAACCATGTGTTAGGACGTAAAGCAATTCTCAACAAAATCCATGCCATTGAATTAATGCAAAGCGTCTTCTCAGATCATAAAGCCATAAAAGTCAAAATCAATAGCAGAAAAACATAGATAGAAAGTGGAACTCATGGAAACTGAAGAATATCTTGGTCAAAAATACCATGGGCTATAGAAGAAATCAAGGATGAAATAAATTTATGGATTCCAACAAGAATGAAAACACTTCCTACCAGAACCTACGGGATACAACCAAAGCAGAGCTCAGAGGTCAGTTTGTCTCCATAAATGCAGGAAGAAAGAAACGAAATCAGAGAACTGACCCTACAGCTTGAACAAGTAGAAAGAGAACAACAAAGGAAGCCCTCAGGCAACAGAAGAAAACAGATCATAAAGATTAGAGCAGAACTAAATGAATTAGAGAATAGAAGAACAATCGAAAAAAACTGAAAAGACCAAAAGCTGGTTTTTTGAAAAGATCAACAAAATTGACAAACCTTTGGCTAAAATAGGAAAGGAAACAAATAACCCAAATTAGAAATGAGAGGGGAGTTGTCATAACAGATCCGACAGAAATAAAAAATATCATAACAGATTACTACAAAAGACTGTACTCTAACAAATTTGAAAACCTAGAGGAAATGGACAAATTCCTTGGTTCGTATCACCTACCAAAATTATCAGAAGCTGAAGCAGAACAACTTAATAAACCCATCACAAAGGAAGAGATTGAAGAAGTCGTCAAAAAAATACCAACGAGAAAAAGCAGAGGCCCAGATAACTTCACCGCAGGATTCTACCAAGCTTTCAGAGAAGAGTTATCTGTGATACTATTGAGACTATTTCACAGCATAGAAAGGGATGGAGAACTCCCAAATTCATTCTATGAAGCCAGCATAACCCTGATACCAAAGCCAGGGAAAGACAACAAAAAGGAGAACTACAGACCAACCTCACTCATGAATCTAAATGCAAAAATCTTCAAGAAAATTCTTGCCAGTAGAATACAACAACATATCCTAAAAATAATCCATCATGACCAAGTTGGGTCCATACCAGGGATGCAAGGCTGGTTCAACATTAAAAAAACAGTTAATGTGATCAACCACATAAATAACACAAAAGACAAGAATCACCTGATCTTGTCCATTGATGCAGAAAATGCATTTGATAAAGTCCAACACCCATTCATGCTAAAAACTCTCAGCAAAATAGGAATAAACGGCAAATTCCTTGATGCAATAAGGGCCATTTATACAAAGCCAAGTGCCTACATCATCCTGAATGTTGAGACTGAAACAGTTTCCCTTGAGAACAGGAACTAGACAAGGGTGCCCACTCTCACCTCTCCAATTCAAAATCATAGTGGAAGTTCTAGCCAGAGCAATCAGACAAGACCAAAAAATAACAGGCATCTGCATCAGCAAAGAAGAAGTAAAAATCTCCCTACTTGTAGATGCTATGATTGTATGCACAGAGAATTCTAAAGAATCCATAAGTAAACTACTCAGACTGATAGAAGAGTTTAACAAAGTCTCAGCATACAAGATAAACGTAAGTAAATCAGTAGGATTCCTTTACAACAACAATGAGATTATTAGAAAGAAATCACCAAATCAATACTATTTACCATAGCCCCTAAGAAGATAAAGTACCTAGGAGTAAATCTAACCAGAGAAATAACAGACTTTTACAAAGAAAACTAACTGCAAGTCCTTACTACAAGAAACTAAGAGAGACTTACATAAATAGAGAAACCTACCCTGCTCATGAATAGGAAGACTTAACATAGTGAAAATGCCTATTTTGCCTAAAGCAATCTGCTTATACAATGTAATCCCACTATAAATTCCAGGGACATTTTTTAATGAGATGGAGAAACAAATTACCAACTTTGTTTGGAAAAGGAAGAAGCCCCAGGTAAGTAAAGCACTGCTGAAGAAGAAGAACACACTGGAAGGCCTCTCATTACCTGACTTTAGAACATATTACACTGCCACAGTTGTCAAAACAGCATGGTACTGGTACAGAAACAGACAGATCAATGGAACAGAATTGAGACCCCAGAGATGACACCATCTGCCTATGGACAGTTGATATTTGACAAAGGCCCTAAGACATTAAACTGAGGAAAAAACAATCTCTTCAACAATTGGTGCTGGCAAAATTGGATATCCATCTGCAAAAAATTGAAATAAGACACATATCCTATACCTTATTTGGCTTGCCTGTACCTTACACAAAAACCAACTCAAACTGGATAAAAAACCTAAATATCAAACTTAAAATGATAAAGCTCATCCAAGAAAAAGTAGGAACAACAATGGAAGTTTTAATACACAATGTAGACAGACTCCAAAATCTGTCAAACAAACCACAATCATCAGAAGAGAAAATAGATAAACGGGAACTATTAAGAATCAAACACTTTTGCTCATTCGAAGACTTTATCAGAAGAATTAAAAGACCACCTATAGAATGGGAAAAAATAATTGGCAACTGTATGTCAGACCTACGCCTGATCTCCATTATCTATAAGGTACTACAAAATATCAATAAGAAAAAGATCAATCATCCAATTAAGCGATGGGCAAAGGAGATGGACACTTCTCTAAAGAGGAGATCCAGGCAGCCAAAAAACACCTGCGGACATGCTCACGATCATTAGCTCTTAAATAAATTCAAATCAAAACTACAATGAGATACCATCTCACCCCCAACAAGGTTGGCCATGATGCAAAAAACACAAAGCAATAAATGCTGGAGAGGCTGTAGCGAGACTGGAACTCTCCTACACTGTTGGTGGGATTCCAAAATGGTGCAATGTATTTGGAAAGAAAGCTGGTGCTTCCTTAAAAAGCTGGATCTAGATATACCATTTGACCCAATAATTCCACTGTTCGGAATATATCCTACAAAATCAAGGCCATTCACACCAACTGATACATGCACACAAATGTTTATCGCAGCACAATCCACAATAGCAAAAAGATGGAATCAACTCAGATGCCCAACAACAGAGGAAAGGACAGGTAAACTATGGTATATGTATTAAATGGAACTCTATGCAATGATAAAGAACAATGATGATTTTAGGAAACATTTCATAACCTGGTTTCAACTGGAGGACATTATGTTGAGTGAAAATGGTCAGTGACAAAAGGACAAATATTGTGTGAGACCCCTATCATAAGAACGTAAAAACAAACTCATACATAGAAGAAAAGACTCTTTGAAGGCTGCAAGAGTGGGGAGAGAAGAAGGGCAAGGGGGTACAGTTTAGATTAGATAGTTGATAGAAACTTGGTTGGGTAAAATTGGGACAACACACATTAGAAAGAAAATCAGTATTAACTGGACTTGAACATAACATGATTACTCCTCCCATCTTAATCCAATATTACAAGGACAGAGCAGCTGGGGTGGGGGGCCGGGGACCATGCTCTCAGGGGAAACTGAGGCCAATAGGCACAACTAGCGTTTTGCTAAGAAAGCCCTCTGCACCCCACATTGGTGAGTGGCATCTAGGTCTTAAAAGCTGCCAAGCTGTCATCTGAGGGTACAGCAAGTGGTCCCAACTTAGCAGGAACAGATGATCACCAAGGACCAAACCAACAGAGAACCCAGAACACAGAGAGACCCAGGTGAGTGAGTGACTACATCAACGTGTGACCAGAAGAACTGGATGGTGCCTGGCCACCACCATGGATAGCTGTGATGAAGATCACAAAGTTGAGTCTCACTGGCAACACAAGAATAAAAAGGGGTGCACCCTGAGATCTCCATTAAGAGACTGTAGTTGGTGTTGCACAGGTCTCAGAGTTCCCCTGGGAGCATCGCCCCTGGCCCTGATACTGCCCTTGTCCATAAATCATAATGGAGGTCAACTCTCGGACAGAAATGGATTGGACTTGGTAACAGAGTGACCCTATCATGTGTACACTTTATGGTTTTATGCATCTATAGGAGGTCGTCTTGCAGACCTCTTACTGGGGGAAGGGGTGTGGGAGGAGAAGAGGGGATAGGAGATTGTTGGGAGGAGAAAACATGTAAGGAGCAGAGAGGAAGGGTGTGCTGTCACTGTGCAGGGAGAGCAGTGGGAGCTGCATATAGGTGGGCATGCAAATCTATATGGGAATATATATTTTCATTCAATCATAATAAAAATAAAAATAAAAGAAATACCTAGAATAGGCAAATGCATGGAGACCAAAGTTTATTAGTGGTTACCAGAGCCTGGAGGTAGGAAGTAATGGAAATTATTGTTGAAAGGATACACAGCTTCCATTTATCAAGATGAAAACCTTTTGGAAATGGATAGTGATGATGGCAGCATAACACGGTGAATTTGTTAACATCACAGAATTATATACTTAAACACAGTTAAAATTCTAAGTTTTTGTTATGTATACCTTACTACAGTACTTTTTAAACATTTTTTAATGCACCTGAGTGATAAGTAAAATATAGGATAAGATTATATCAAGCATGGGAGATTTCCTGAAAATTATTTTTTAAAATGCTGAACAGTGCTGATAGCTTGCATAAAAACCCACTGCCATTGAGTCGATTCTGACTCATAGTGACCCTACATGACAGAGTAGAACTTCCCCACAGAGTTTCCAAGGAGCACCTGGCGGACCGAAACTGTCGACCTTTTAGTTAGCAGATGTAGCACTTAACCACTACTCCACCAGCGATTCCATAGCTTGCACAGAGCCCCAAATTTGGCTTATATTTCATATTTTTTAATTCTTACTTTAACTGATATTTTTTACATGCCCCTTATGGTGCATGTGTTCATTGAGTGACTAAATTATGAACTCCTGAAATAGCAATGAACAAATCTGTCTTGGATGAAGTACAGTCAAAATGCTCCCAAGAAGCAACAATGGTGGTGAGACTTCATCTCATGAACTTTGGATGTACTATCAATAAGAGACCAGTCCCTGGAGAAAAATATCATGCTTGGCAAAGTAGAGGGTCAGTGAAAAAGAGGAAGACACTCAATAAAATGGATTGACATAGTGGCTGCAACAATGGGCTTACACGTAGCAGTGATTGTGAGGATGGCACAAGAGCAGCACCTAACTACAACAGGATAGCAATGCCATTTACTTCCACAACACAAAAGTTTCTTGTCTTATCTTCACATACTGCATATTCAATGACAAATGGTGTGGAAAACTAGTTACGGAAGGCAGCATCGTGAACAGTTAAAGAACAGTTTCCAGAGTCTGCAGTGTCTGGATTCACATCTCTGTTTTGCCATCACCTAGCTAGGTACCTTAGACCAAATCATTTTGTTTTTGGAGCCTTTGTTTCTTTTATCTATGAAATAAAATAAAATACAAAAACACTAAGAACTACCTCACAAGCTTTTAAAATTACATGAGCTAATCCGTATAGTGTATAGGAAAATTTCCTAAAGTTTCTTGATTTACTATACCCTTAGTGTCTCGATAATTTTTTCACAGAACCCCTAAACTACAAGAAATGCTGAACAATTCTGTTTAGTAAGTAATGTATAAAAAAACTTAAGAGTAGTAGTTTATGTGGTGTCTAACAGATATAACTATTTTGCTCAAAAATTTAAAATATCTTGCAGTACCCTGTGAATTCACAGTATCATGGGATATTTTGGCACACCGTTTGGGAATAGAACACTGTCAGGCACATGGTTGGTTATGTATTATTACTGTGAAATGTATGCAGTTATCATGAAGGACCTGAGTACCAAAGAGAGTATGCTGATCTTTAAATTTGACCCAGACTTTGAATATCACTGAGAGGAGGGTTCTGTGTAGTTCCAAGTGTCTTCCAGATGAATACATATGAAGTAAACATTTTCTATGTGCACAGGCAAGAAAACTTCATCTTCAAGAGAGTGCCATTTTCTACCCTCACCAAGATTTTGCTACTCTCCTACTCTCATTCCACCAAAAGCCACTCTTTCAGAAGACAGTTCTATATGTTAGCTCAAAAGTACTTGCCTCTGTATTTGCCTGGTCTGCTTTACTGCTTTTTCCCTCCTCTTGTTTTCTACATGTACCTGGGTGAGTATCTGAACCTAGCCCCTGCCACTCCATGATTAGGGAGGCTGACATCTTAATTCAGGAAAAATGATTGGTTGGACTCAGTTTGGGGTTTCAGTTTAAGCTGACAAGAACATGGGATGCTGATAGCTCATTCCTGCATAACTCTTTCCTTTAACCTTAGGGAACAGAGCAAATACATTTAAACATAGAGACTCCATGTGAGCTTGGGCACCCTTGATAGGCTGAGATAAGTATAGGTCAGGATCATGTTGAATATCTAATCCTGAGGAATTGAATCCTGGGATTTTTATCATTTCCTTAGAGGCTGGAGCTAACTTTAGTTCTACTTGGTTATTTAGATTCATTGAAGGGAAATCTAGTATTTGAGGAAAGAGAAGAAATGAAATAGCAGACCTGTCCATACACTGTTGACTTTGGGCTGCGTTGGTGCTGGCCAACAGAGATCGGGAGCGGCTGACTGGCTTTTAGCCCTGGCCGGCGGCGTTTGCTTTGGCCATTGTGGGGAAACAGCACTTTGTGGAAAGCTAGCCTTCCCAGCCAACGACCTATTTTGGTCCTCAATCTGTTGCGTCCAGCCTAGAGGCTGGGTCCAGGATCAACAGAGGCCATGGAAAATGGGATTGGCTGCCTGGCAGCCAGAACTGTGGGCTTTGTCTTCCTGACCAGTGCATTCAACCCTGAGACCATGAAGGCAGGAATGATGGGGAGCTGGAGAACTTGTGGCATCAAGGCCGGAAAGAGATAGCTGATCTTTGCATGGTCATTGCAGCCCAGGCCTGGCTTGAATGCATTCCTATGCTGCACTACTTTCCAGGCTATCCAGTCTAGTTAAGTGGATGTGTGGCTAGAGCTGACCCAACTCCCAAAGTACCTAGGATCCCCCTGGTGAGGCTTCCCTACAACTGGAGGATTGCAAATCATTAGGCTGGTATCTTTACCTACTTACTAATCAAGTGCTATGAGACTACAGAGATGTATCAGTTGTGATCCTCTTCACCTGTGGTCTCAGGGTCTTACCGGGGAAACAGGCCACTTTATAAAGAGATACTTAAAATACCAGTCAGTGGGGACCATGTGAGTAGCACAAAGAGCTGAAGAAATTCAGAAGGCCAGAGCCCTGGGGGAGGTGTGGGCTGACTGGAGCCCTGAAAGATAAGTAGGAATCAGAGGTGATGAGAACTCTTTTTCGCTACTAACGTAAAAATCATTTGAAATTGACTGAACATAGTGACGAGAGTTGCAGGAAAATGGGATAGGTTGGTTTGACTCTAGGATCCTGGTCTCCAAAAGTATTGTGTTCAGACTAGGGTGTCCACACTGAACCTGAGTTAGCAAAATGATGTGAACTTCTCAGACCAACACAACTTGTCTAGAGCTGGGATGGAACTATGGTGATGTCTAGGAGCATGAATCATCTTTCTCAAATTCTGCTTTCACCCAACACTACTGAAACCTGAAACCCAGTCAAGGCTTTTCCTTTGCTTCCAGATAGCCAAGCATCTGTGTTTGGTGTTCAAGGCCTTTTAGCAGTCTGATACAAACTTTCCCTTCCCATTTGTTTTCTCATTCTTCTTAAAGATCTCCAACTCTCTACACAAGATAATTCCATCCCTATCCCCTGGAAACACACGGGAAGTGGCTTGAAATTCTTTGTGGGGCCAAAGGCCTTTGGCAGCAGCCCTTCCCCTCCTTCTGAGAAGTTGGGGTTGTCTGTGAGGTTTCTCTCTCTCTCACATTTACCACTCCAAATAGCACTTTTTTTTTTTTTACTTAAACAGTCTTGTTGAAGACTGGCACTTTATTGCTCTAGATTGTAGTTCTGTCCTGTCAAGTTTGATTTGCACTCACAGGTCACTATGATTATGAGTGCTCCAGACTGGGGATTGACAAACTTATTCTGTGCAAGGCCAGATAGTAAATATTTTAGGCTTTGAGAGTCGTTGTGTCTTTGTTGCACTTAACCAGCTCTGTTGTGGTAGCAGAGAAGCAGCCAGAGACAACATGTAAATGAATAAGCATGGCTGTGTTTCAATAAAACTTTATTCATGGACACTGAAATTTGAATTTTGTATAATTTTCACTTGTCAAAAAATATTCTTCTTTTGTTTTTTTTCAATCATTTAAAAATGTAAGTGCGATTCTTAGTTTGTGGGCTATACAAAAACAAGAGGTAGCCTGGATATGGACTGCAAGCAAGCCACAGTTTGCCAACCTCTGCTCTAGATAAATAGTAGAAACTATGGGAGAGAGATTTTGACTCCAAATAAAAAAGTGACCAGAGTTGTAGGAAAATGGGATAGGTTGTCCAGGAACTACTCATTTTTCACCAGGGGTATTCAGCACCTCTGGTTAGGATGTCATAGGAGAATTCAAATGTCTTATAAAGGCTAATATTTGTTTTCTGAGTCTGTAGAATACTTTGTCAAAGCTTTGCTTCCTCCACAGTTCCCAAATACATGTTCTTTCCCTCTTATTTTTGAATGTCTTTATCTCCTGTTCTTCTCCATCTATCTATTGATAAGATGCTATCTCAATTTGCTCCCAATTTTTTTTCCCACATGTATACATATTATTCCCCCTCCAGAAACCCAGGGGTTAATGTCAAAAGGGCAAGGCTCATCTGGCAGCTGCTACAGTGTTGCCTAGCAATTGTCAGGGACAGCTGAGAATTACTGCAGAAGTATTTGTGGAAAGATTGTTTGATCCACCCATCAGGGCAGGGTAAAGATCAAATGAGATAATATAAATAAATGCATTTTATTAACTGTAAAAACAGAATTTTGTTCTGTCTTACAGAATATCGTGTCCTCTTTTACTTTATTAAAATTTTATTCTTATTAAAAAGAATAAAATTTGATTCAAGAAGTTTCCACTCCTTTTTGCTCCCCTGTCTTCCACAGTACTTTAAATCTGCTTCTTGGAAGAGCATCCCCTTTCTGCCAATCTTCTGCAGTGTACTGATCCTGTCTCAAAGACTTCTGTTGCTGTCAAGTCCATTCCAATTTATAGTGACCCTATAGGACATGACAGAACTACCCTATACGGTTTCCAAGGCTATACTCCTTATGGAAGCAGACAACCACATCTTTCTCCTTCCGAGCCTGACCTTTTGGTTAGTAGTGGAAGACTTAACCACTGTTCCACCAAAGCTCCTTGTTTCAAAGACTACCAGGTCCATTTTCTCCTTACTTGCCTCTTTTCTAAGCTTCTGCCACAGTGCTTTGATGGTGCCTTAGAAAAAAGCATCCCTGTTCAGCTCCCTAAATATCTCAGTGCTTTTCATCCTGTCTTGAGAGCATCAGCATCTTCTCCCCTCTCATCTCACCCAATGATTTGATTCTGTGTCATTGAACATCAGGTTCTTTTTTGTAGCTCCTCCCCTAGGGTCCACAGGGTTTGATCCTACCTCATTTTCTGATCCTTTTGGACTCCTCTCCAGCATCACCAACACAAATGGTATAGTCCTTAAAATCAGGTCATTTTGTCATCCCCTTACACCAAGCATGTTGAAATAGCCTTATTCCTTATTCATCCTGACGTCCTCAGTGGATTCCTCCCTCATTAGCAGTGTAAAACTGACCCACATGGGTTTAAAGTGGTCACAACTTGCTCTTGACCAGTTTCATTCTATTCTGACAAGAGAAAATCTGTTCTGATCACTTCAAACCTATTTTGACCTGTTTCAACTAATTCTGCAGAGCTGGAGTCTGAAGTTGGAAAATCCAGGAAGATGGCTGAAAACAGTGCTGATTCAAGCCAAAGCAAGGAAACAGGTACTTAGAGAAGTTCAAACTGAGCCAAGAACTAGAAAAGAAGACAGATCAAATAAGAAGACAGGAAAATACAAGGGCCTGGGTTGGATGAGAGGAAGCTCAAAAAAGATTAGTTGCAGTCAATCTTTCCCCTATTTTGTTTGAGAGATGAGTAGCCATTCTGAGGAGGTAATGCATGGTTTTAGACCCTGCCATGGTATGTCTGGGAAGCAGCATGGGAGTAGACGCTCTCCAGCAGCTCCATCTGGCTACAGCTGAAACTCAGTTGTTTGTGGACTCAGTGATTGCTAGCTCTGCAAGCCAGTCCCTGGGGCCATTCTTTCTATCTGGCCCCACCTCGGGGCACAAATATTTCAGTTATAAATGATAAACAACAACCTTTCCACCTCACTGACTATTGATGGTCATGATGTTGCTTAGCCGTTTAGGTTAGAAGGAGGGACTGGTAAATCTTGAAGTAAAGAGCTAATTACAAAAGGTAAGACATTAAGCGAATGATTCAATTACTTAGAATAGAGCTGAGAAGGTACACCTTGCAATTTTTTAGAGATATGCAGAAGAAGACGGAAGGTTGCGAATAGTATCTAACCACTGATCCCTGTGACTGGTTATCCATCTGCTTATTGATTGTGGTATGAATGAAAATTGGCCTGTTTTGTCTGGATTTCTCCTGGGTGTCTGTCCTTCTATTTTTTGAGGGGACTGAAGCTAAAGGGTAGGGGGCTGAAAATCATGGAGAATAAAAAAATGTAATTTTCATAGACTACAGCATTTCTAGTTTGCTCAAAATCTCTGCAGTAGGACAATGGACAGGTCAGATACTTTGATGATGAATGACATAATGCTAATGAAGCAGGGCGAGAGCCTGCAGGCCATGATTTCAAAGGGGAAATTAAAATAGACAGTCAGAACTAATTCTTTGCCTGTTTTATAGAACTGATTTTTATACTTATTTTTTCTTTTCTTAAAATTCCTAGCTTCCTTCACGTGGCTCCAGCAGGAGGTCTTGCATTAGCTAGCAGGAGCCACTGGGATAACAGCTCTGCAAGCTTTTCTTAACAGCTTTTCAGAAATATCAAGGGAGAGAAGGTGCCAGTAAAGGCCCTGGTGAGGACCGCCTGCCTCAGATGACAACTGAGAGTTTCCTGGACTTCATAACTAAAGCAGCCTGTTCCGGGATGGGTGCCACTCCCAAATTGCTCTCATTGTTCTTTTGACCCCCAAACCCCTGTGCTGGCACAGCACATAGTTTCCCCTTTAAATACCAGAACATTGCCTCACAAATTTGGACAGGCTCAGAGAATGAAAATGCTGTCTATCCCCCATGTACATGGAAAATAAACCACTGATCACTTACCCAAGCTTCCTGTCTTCAAAATTGGTTTAGTGGCATGTAGCCAAACCCCAGGTCTTTGTCTGGCAACACTGCAAGGTTGAGGATGGGGTTGGACGTTTGGCTTGGTAGTAGTCTCATCATCTTTTTTGCAGCTAGTAATATATGGAGACTTCATGATCACTTGCCTGTCATGTGAAAAAGAGAGGATTCCTAGAATGTCATGGGAACTTGGCTGCATAGGAGCAAAATTGAAAGGGAATTGAAAGTTGTCTTTTATGAAGATAACGCCAGTTAACTACTGCCCATTTCTTGATAGAGCAAGATGCCAGCCATTTTAGTCAAGGCAGCTGAGTGACACTTCAAAATGTGGAGGTTAAAAAAAAAAAACTAGAAGACTTGGAGTCACATAATCCAAGCTTTGGATCTGGCTCATTTGCTATGTGGACCATGAGCAAATTATATAACTGGGTGTTTTCCTTATTCTTAAAATCAGCCAACATCACCTGCCTGTTTTACACACAAAGAAAACAGGTCTCTGGGAGGTTACATAATTTGCTCATATAAATATGAACATTAAACTCTAAGGTTCCTAAATATAAGAACTTTAGAGTTTAATGCCTAATGCTTTTTGGAGAAAAATGACTTTTATTTAACATTGACTACATTAGATTATGTGGCAGGAATTTGTGTGTGTGTGTGAACAGTGTATAATTTAGCTTGACAAAGGAAATACGAAATGTTTTTAGCAATGTTGCCCCCATAAGAAGCTACTGAATTACTGTGAGGAGCAAGGGGGAAATTCTTTATTGAAGCACTTTATAAACTACAAATCATGATAAAGATGTGGGAGATTATTTTTATAATGGCATTGATTGTCATTAAAATGACATTTAGAAAAGATGCAGTATAAAATGGCTTCCAGTGCTGCAGATTCATAGACCTCTATTGTCCCAGATGCATGTCCTGTCCTACTTCATCCTGGACCTGTGGACACCAGAAGCCCTGAGATGTGGTATGAAGGATCGTAAGTCACTGTGAACCAAGGTGGAGTGGAAGTCATGTCAAAGATATAGGTTATGGCTGGGGCCTGTCATGGCCAAGATAGGGTATCACAATCAATCCTTCAACCATAAACATCTTGGAATCATTTTATTCCAATGCAAATATGGATTATCTTGCCTGGATTCTGTCACTCTCCCTGGAAAGAGCGGGATCGGGTGAAGGAGTAGCAGGTACTGAAACTGCCATTCATAGGAAAGGGGGGTGGGAATGAAGTCAGGCAGTAGAACCTTAGCTTAAAATTTTTAATTTCAATATATTTGTGGCCATAATTGCCCTATCAGGGAGCTGTGTCCTATCCTCAACTTGTGGGCTGAAGCACATGGCCTTTTTCGATACGGTAATTTGATTAATAAATGTGGATATGTGATGGTCACGGTGTATCTGTTGCGACAAGACAAAATTTTATTTTTATGATATCTTTGTGAACAAGATAGAATAAGACCTGGATCATGGAGCATTATGTTTTAGTTGTATTCTGAGCCAGATTTAAAATAAATAAATAAATATCATACTGAGTATTTATTATGTGCCATACACTGTGCTAAGTACTTTATGGGCATCAGTCATTTAGTCCACACAACAATGCTATGTACTACATATTATTAGCTGTATCATATAGATGAGGAAACTGTTTCCAAATAAATGTTTCTATGTTTACCCAGAGCAAAAATTTTTAAGGGAGTCATTGATGAGGGCATAGTCTCCGAGAGGTTTATCAGAACAACATAGATGAGCGTTTTTCTAAGCACAGAAACCTTTTCCCTCATTTTAAAACTCCTTCTGACTCGACAGCACTTGCCTGGCTGGCTGTTGGATATAGCTGATGTTTCATGAGTTATGTGACTGATGTGAATGGGTGAGTGGTGGGACCTTCAGGTGTGTTGGGACACGAAAAATGTTGAGCTTTACCAGTGTGAAGAAAGGCCCTTGGCTGTAGGCAGCAGAGCTTTGTACCTGGCTCTGTCTTGGTTTCAACATTTTGATTAATAACTTGGATGGAGACTTAAAGAAGTTTGCTCATGAAGTGTGAAGAGAGAATTGGAGCAGGAGAGCAAGTATATATGCTGGATGACAGAACCAGGAATTCAAGAGTTTACTAGAGTACAAACATGGTCCAAAACAACAAAACAACTTTTGTAAGTCTGAATGTGCCCTCTTGCCTTAGTTTTCATAGAACAAAATAAAATTTAAAGAATTCAGCAACTCTGTAAGATGGGTACATGTTTAATATACCAAAATAAAACCCATTGCTGTCAAACTAGTTCTGACCCGTCGCTGCCAAAAGAGTTACTGGAAACTCAGTCTGTATCAATAGTCATACAGAACTTAGAATGTGGGAGGTGATTATTTTTACTCAATAATCACCTCAAGTATTGGGCTCAGTTCTGGCAGTTACCTTTAAAAATATTTGACAGTTTTAGTGAGATATAACTCACATGGCACACAATTTGCCCGTTAAAAATGTACAATTCAATAGATTTTAATATGTTCACACGATTAGGCAATCATCACCACAATCACTTGTAGGACATTTCCATTACCACACACACAAAAAAATCTCTATACCCATAAAACAGTCACTTCCTTTTTTTCCCCAAAGCGTGCAGCCCCAGCCTGTTCTGACCCATGGCCACCTCGTGGGTGTCAGAGTAGAAAAGCATTCCATAGAGTGATTTTGCAGAAGTGGATTGCCACAGCTTTCTTCTTAGAAGCATCTGGGTGGACTCAAACTACCAACGTTTTTGGTCAGCAGCTGAGCATGTTAACTGCTTATATGGCAGTTATCTTTTTTAAATGAACAAAGACAAAGTAGAAGTTAAGAAGAGAAGCCTGGAGGCTAGAGTGGGGCATTGTTGCTGTCTACCAATGTCTGTATGATTGTCATGGGAAAAGGGATTTTTATCTATGTGGTGTGGCCTCCCAAGAGACAGACTTAAGACTGGTGGGTGGAAGTTATAGCAGAAATGACTGAAGGTGAGTTGGGCTGCACAGAAGGAAATGAGTTCTTTATCAGAGGAAACAGTTAAGCATAAGCTGACTGACTGCTTGTTAGGAATCTAAGCTCTGTTTGAGGTCTCAAATGAAGGGTCCCACCAAGAAAAACACTGAAGGAAAGAAACACTTACTGAGTACGTAGTATACACATGGTACTTTTACACACATTATTTCTTAACTTTTAGAACCATCAGACAAAGTATGTATTATTAGCTTTCTTTTACAAATGAGAAAACTAAGGCTGAGAGAGGTAAAGTGACTTGCCCAAGGTCAAGCAGTTAGTAAGTGACCTTGGGGGAGCATAACAGAACCCAACACAGGGAAGTAAGTCACAGAATTTCTACTTTTACCTAATCATTTCTCCAGTTGAGTGAGAAGTAGTATTGCCAGAGACAAGCCAGAACTATGTGGACAAATGCGTCATGCTGGGCTGGGTGCCTGGAGTAGATGAGAATATCATGAAGATATATGATCAGCCTCTAGTCCAGCAGGTCCTGGAGGATGGTGTTGGAATGCAGCTGGGCTATTACACATGCTAAATGGCATGACTGTTTATTCATAATGTCTGTATCTTAAATGGAACACTGTCTCCTATAGATTCTCAGAATGACATGGCATTAAGAAGACATACAGATCCTGGGGCCCAGACAAGCCTACCTATTTGAAAGATCAGGAAATGTAGTGCAGAGAGGCAAAAGAACTTCTCCAAATTCTTCTGCTTAATAATTTTGCCCATGATATTGCCATAGATTCCTTTTTTCTTTCTCTTTTTCCTTTAATTGTGATTAAGTGAAAGTATACAATACAAATTAAATTTGCAGGCTCACCTATCTGCATCTCCTTCTGCTCTCCTGGCCCAGTGACAGAACACTCCTTCTCGTTCTACATATGTTACATCCTCTTAACAATCTCCTATTCGCTACTCTCTGCCCTTCCTCTGCCTTCTGGTAAGAGGCCAGTAGGACAGCTTCCTATAGATGCATAGACCCATAAAGTACACACACTATGTGGCTACATTGTGTCCCTGAGTCCAGCCATTCCTGTCCGAATAGTTGACCTCAGTAATGTTTCATGATGAGGGGCAGCAGCGGGTCTAGAAGCCATGTTCCCAGGGGATCTCCCAGGCCACTGGACTATCAACTGCAGTCTTTTAGTGGAGTTCTTGAGATGCACCCCTCTTTTTCTCATGTGGCCAGTGGGACTCAACACTGTGTGCCCCATCACAACTGTCTTTGGTGGTAGCGGACACTATCTGGGCCTTCTGGTCACATGTTAATACAGTCACCCATTCACACGGGTCATTCTGTCTCCTGGGCTCTTTTCCCATCTTGTCTTTGTTGTTCTTGGTGATCATTTGTTCAGGATGATTTGGGACCTAGTATACCTCAGATGGCAGCTTTCTAGCTTTTAAGACCCAAGATGCCACTCACTAATATGGGGTGCCAAAGAGTCTCTTAGTAATAGGCTAGTTATGCCGATTGGACTTGATGTCCCATGACAGTATGGTCTCCAGACACCCAACCCTGCTACTCTATCCTTAAAATATTGGGTTAAGATTAGAAGATATTGAAATCCAGTTAACTTGATCTTCTTTATATTGTGTGCTGTCACTGCTTTCACCTAACCAAGTTACTATCAAATATCTAATCTATGACCAGCTTTCTCCCTCCCTCCACTCCCTTGCAGCCCTCAGAGTCTTTTCTTGCATACATGAATCTATTTTTAAGTCCTTATAGCAGGGGTCTCATACAATATTTGTCCTTGTGCTGCTGACTTATTTCACTCAGCATAATGTCTTCCATTTGAAACCAGGTTATGAGATACTTCTTAAAATCATCATTATTCTTTATCATTGCATAGTGTTCCATTGAGTATATGTACCATAGTTTGTTTATCCATTCATTTGTTGTTGGGCATGTGGATTGATTCCATCTTTTTGCTATTATGGACTGTGCTGCAAAAAACATTCGTGTGCATGTATATGTTCATGTGACTGCCCTTGATTCTGTAGGATATATTCTGAGCAATGGGATTACTGGATCAAATGGTGTATCTATTTCCAGCTTTTTAAGGAAGCGCCAGATTGCCTTCCAAAGAAGTTGTACCATTTTAAAATACCACCAGCAGAGTAGGAGAGTTCCACTCTCTCCATAGCCTCTCCAGCATTTGTTATTTTGTGTTTTTTGGATCATGGCCAGTCTTGTTGGGGTGCCATAGTATCTCGTTGTAGTTTTGATTTGGATTTCTCTAATAGCTAATGATCACGAGCATTTCCTTATATGTCTTTTAGCTGCCTGGATGTCCTCTTTGGTGAAATGTCTGTCCATCTCCTTTGCCCGTTGCTTAATTGGGTTATTTACCTTTTTCTTGCTGATATTTTGCAGTACCTTGTAGATTATGGAGATCAGGCAGCAGTCCAACATGTAGTTGCCAAATATTTTTTCCCATTCTGTAGGTGGTCTTTTCACTCTTCTGATAAAGTCTTTGGATGAACAGAAGTGTTTGATTCTTAGTAGTTCCCATTCATCTATTTTCTGTTGATCGTGCTGTGTCAGATTATGAAGTCTGTCTAAACTGTGTATTAAAAGTTCCTTTGGTGACCCTACCTTTTCTTGCATGGTCTTTATCATTTTAGGTTTGATATTTAGGTCTTTGATCCAATTTGAGTTAGTTTTTGTGCAAGGTGTGAGATACGGGTTTTGTTTCAATTTTTTTGCAGATGGATATCCATATTAGCCAGCACCATTTGTTAAAGAGACTGCTTTTACCCCAGTTTACATTCTTAATGCCTTTGTTGAATATCAGCTGTTCACGAGAGGGTGATGGCATCTATGGGTTCTCAGTTCTGTTCCACTGGTCTATATGTCTCTTTTTGTACCACGCTGTTTTGACTACTGTGGCAGTGTAACAGATTCCAAGGTTGGGTAGTATGAAGCCTCCCACTGTGTTCCTCTTTTTCAGAAGTGTTTTGCTTATCTGTTGTTTCTTCCCTTTCCAAACAAAGTTGGTGATTTGTTTCTCCATCTTGTTGAAAAATGTGACTGGACAGCACACATTAGAAAGAAGATCATTCTATACATCTATAGGTGACCTATAGGTGCTGACCTCTGGCTGGAGGAAGGAGAGTCGGTGGAGAAGAGGGGAAAGGAGGCTGTTGGGAGGATGAGACATGTATGAAGCAGAGAGGAATAGTGTGCTGTCACCAGACAGGGAGAACAGTGGAGCTGCATATAGGTGGGCATGTAAATTTACACAGGAATGTACATTTTCACTCAATCATATTAAATAAAATATATATAGAGAGAGAGAGAAAGAAGATCAACTTAAACTGAACTTCAACATAAACTGAAAACTCTTCTAGTCTTAACCCAATATTGCAAGGATAGAGTAGCAGGGGCAGGGGTCCAGGGACCATGCTCTCAGGGGACATCTAGGCCAATAGGCATAACTAGCCTATTGCTAAGAGAGTCTTCTATAGTCCATATTGGTGAGTGGCATCTTTATGATAAAATGGCATCTTTAAGGCTAGCAAGCTGCCATCTGAGATACACCAAATGGTCCCAACTCAGCCAGAACAGATGATCACCAAGGACAACAAAGACATGAAGGAGAAAGAGCCAAGAAGACAGAAGGCGCATATGAATGAGTGACTATATCAACATGTGACCAGAAGAACCAGATGGTGCCCAGTCACCACCAATGACAACCGTGATGGGGCACACAATGTCAAGTCCCAATGGCAACATGGGAAAAAGAGAGGTACCCTTCAAGAATTCCACTAAAAGATCACAATTGATGGTCTGAAGCCTGGGAGTTCCCCTGGGAGCATAGCCCCTGGACCTGCTGCTGCCCCTGTTCAGACAGGAATGAATTGGACTCAGAGACACAATGTGACCATCTGGTGTGTGCACTTTATGGTTATATGCACCTATAGGATTCTGTCTTACTGACTTCTTACTAGAAAAGAGAGGAAAGAGTGGAGAAGAAGGGACAGGGGATTGTTAAGAAGATATAACATGTATAGAACAGAAAGGAAGAGTGTGTTGTCACAAGCCAAAGAGAGTAAAGAGAGCTGCCGATAGGCGGGCATGGAAATTTAACTTGGATTATATCCTTTCACTCAATCACAATAAAAAATAAAATAAATAAATAATGTCTCTGGAATTTGTATTGGAATTTCATTGTATATGTAGATCACTTTGAGTGAAATAGACATTTTCACAACGTGAAGTCTTCCTATCCATGAGCAGGGTTGATTTCTGCATTTATGTAAGTCTCTCTCTTGTTTCTTGCAGAAAGGTCTTATAGTTCTCTCTGTATAGGTCTCTTATTTTTCTAGTTAGATTTATTCCTAGATATTTTATCTTCTTTGGACTGTATAGTAAATGTAATTGACGTGGTGATTTCTTCTTTGATTATCTCTTTGTTGATATAAAGGAATCCCACTGGTTTACTTATATTTATCATACACCTTGATAGTTTGCTAAACTCTTCTATTAGTTCAAGTAACTTACGGATTCTTTAGGATTCTCTGTGTATACAATCATATCTGCAAATAGGGAAATTTTTACTTCTTCTTTGCAGATGTGGATGCCCTTTATTTCTTTGTCTTGTCTAATTTCTCTGGCCAGAACTTCTAGTACAATGTTGAATAGAAGTTGTGAGAATGGGCATTCTTGTCTAGTTCCCATTCTCACGGGGAATTCTTTCAGTGTCTCTCCATTCAGGATGATGTAGGCAGTTGGCTTTGCATAAATGCCCCTTATTGCGTTGAGGAATTTGCTTTTGACTTCTGTTTTACTGAGAGTTAGCATGAATTGGTGTTGGACTTTGTCAAATGTTTTTCTGCATCAATTGACGAAATCAAGTGATTCTTATCTTTTATGTTATTTGTGTGGTTGATCACATTAATGGTTTTTCTGATGCTGAACCAGCCCTGCATCCCTGGTATGAATCCCACTCGGCCATGATGAATTTTTTTTTTGATGTGTTGTTGAATTCTAATGGCTAGGATTTTGTTGAACATTTTCACATCTAGGTTTATGAGTGTTGTTGGTCTGTAGTTTTCCTTTTTGTATGTGTGTTATTTTTGCTTCTTAGAATAAACTTGGGAGTTTTCCATCCCTTTCTATGCTGTGAAATAATCTCAGTCATATTGGAGTTAACTCTTCTCTAACAGTTTGGTAGAATTCTCTGGTCAAGCTATCTGGGCCAGGACACTTCTTGGTTAGTAGTTTTTTGATGATGGCTTGGATATTTTGTGATGGGTTTATTAAGTTGTTCTGCTTTTCCTTGTGATACTTTTGGTAGGTGATATGAATCTAGAAATTTGTCCATTTCCTGTAGGTTTTCAAATCTGTTAGAGTACGGTCTTTCATAGTATTCTGTTATGATACTTTTTATTTCAGTTGAATCTGTTGTGACATCTCCCGTTTCATCTCTTTTTCAAGTTATTTGTTTACTCTCCTGTTTTTCTTTTGCAACTTTAGTCAATAGTTTGTCAATTTTGTTAATCTTTTCAAAAAACCCGCTGCTGTGTTTTATTTTTTCAATTGTTCTTCTGTTCTCTAATTCATTTAGTTCTGCTCTAATCTTTATTATCTGTTTTCTTCTGATTCCTGAAGGGTTCCTCTGTTGTTCTCTTTTTACTTGTTCAAGCCGTAGGGTTAATTCTTTGGTCTGGATCCTTTCTTCCTTCCAGATGTGTGCATTTAGAGTGATAAACTGACCTCTGAGCACTGTTTTTGCTGTATCCCATAGATTCTGGTATGTTATATTTTCATTCTCATTTGCTTCCATAAATTTCTTTATTTCATCCTTGATTTCTTCTATAACCCATGGATATTTGAGCAAGGTGTTGTTCAGTTTCCATGAGTTCAAATTTGTATCTATGTTTTTTCTGCTATTGATTTCAACTTTTATAGCTTTATGGTCCAAGAAGATGCTTTCCAATAATTCAGTGGTTTGGGTTTTGTTGTGATTTTGTTTATGTCCTAACACATGGTCTATTCTGAAAAATGTTCTATGTGCATTGCAGAAGAAGGTGTACTTACCTGTTGATGGATAAAAAGTTCTGTATAAGTCGATGAAATCTAGTTGCTTAATTGTCATAATAAGATCTTCTGTGTCTTTCCTGAGCTTTTTTCTGGATGATCTGTCCATTACTGAAAGTGGAGTGTTGAAGTCTCCAACTATTATTGTGGAGTTACCTATCTTATTTTTCAGGTAATTAGCATCTGTTTGACTTATTTAGATGTTCTGGTATTGGGTGCATAAATATTTAATATTGTTAAGTTCTGCTTGTGTATTGAACCTTTCAGCAATAAATAGTGGCCCTCTTTATCCACGATGATGGATTTTACATTAAAATCTATTTTTTCTGAGATTACTATTACCACACCTGCTTTTCTTTATATATTGTTAGCTTGGTATCACTCGACGGCACTTGGCTTGGCCTGGGTATCTATTAGTCCATCCTTTAGTTTTCAGTTTCTTCATGACTTCAAGTCTAAGGTGTATTTCTTGTAAGCAACATATAGATGGGTTGTGTCTTTTGATCTGGTATATCACTCACTATCTCTTTATTGGAGCATTCAGTCTGTTTATATTCAGTGTAATTATTGACAGGCATGTGTTTAATGCTGTCATTTTGATGTATTTATTTTTGTGTTGGTGTTTTCTGTGTTGTTCTTAATATTCTATTCTGGGTCACTCTTCTTTATGGGTTGACTTTTCATCTTTTTCAGTGTTGGTTTTGTGTTTGTTGAAACTCCAGTATTACATTTCTTGTTTTGATATTTTACACTGCTATTGTGCTTTATGGCTACACCAATGATCCCCCTTACTATTCTAAATTTAAACCCAATTTTAACTTCTGCATATCTTTTTAACTTCCTCTCCTTCTGAAAGGACTATCACTGTAGCATATCCCTCTTTTTAGTGTGTTGGTGTTATGGTTTTCATGATATGATTACTGGTCCTGCATTACCTCCTTAAATATACACTTAATGATTTTGTTTTTCTGAGTAAAGAGCTTCTTTCAGTATTTCTTGTAGTTTTGGTTTGGTTTTTACTAAGTCTCTAAACTTCTGTTTATTTGAAAATGTCTTAATTTCATGTTCATATTTGAGAGACAGTTTTGCAGGATATGTAATTCTTGGTTTGAAGTTTTTCTCTCTCCAGGCTTTGAGTGTGTTATCCTCACTGCCTCCTTGCCAAGATCATTTCTGCCAAGAAGTCAAACAAAAGCCTACAGGGTTTCCCTCTGAATGTTAGTTTTGCTTTGAGCCTCACTGCCTTTAAGAGAATCCGTTTATATTTCATTTCATTAAGCTTGATTACAATATGTCTTGGTGTCTTTCTTTTGCAGTCTAGTTTTTGTGGTGTTCAGTATGCATTTTGAGTATCAATGTTCCCTTCTTCCTTAATTTCAGGGAGGTTTTCTGTCAGCAACTCAATAACAATATTCTCTCTGTTTTCAGCTATCCCTCCCTGTTTGAGAACTCCAATTAAGCATAGATTGTTCCTCTTGACAGAGTCTCACATGTTTCTTAATGTGTCTTCATTTTTCTTTTCTCTGATTTCTCCTCGTAAATGCTGGTGCCAGTCACTCTGTCTTCAAGGTCACTAAGTCTGACTTCCATCTCCTCAATTCTGCTCTTTGGGCTTTGGATTGAGTTGTCTAATTCTGTAATTTTGTTATTGATCTGTTGGACTTCCTATCATTGATGTTCCATCAGTTGAAATAGCTTGCTTAATTTTTCATTTTGCTCTGCTGCGTTTTGTTTACTCTCTAGGATTTTTCTATTTACAATTCTTCTGCACTCAACCTCTGATATTTTCAGAAAGTCTTCTTCTTCTGGGAAGTTTTTCATTTCTTTATTTGGAGAGTTTTCTGGATCCATGATGGGCTGTTTCTTTAAATGGTTAGAGATGATCTGTTCCCTTTGGGCCATCTAGAGGCTGCTTAGTTTCTCTGGGGTTAGTTCAGCAGGAGCTGAGGCATAGTTCTGAGAAGGGAGTTGGCCACCAGCTACCTCTGTATACTCTAGTTACTGGCCCCGGTGGACTCTCTGGGGTGGCAGGCTCTGCCTTGTATCTGGCAAAGATGGCCCCCTACTTATGGAGTCACTGGTCAGCTGTCAACAAACCCTATGATGTGAGCCAGTAAAGGCTGGAAGAGATGCCACTGGCCACTCAGAAGTTATTTCTCCAGGCAGTCTTATTTTCAGAATTTAGGAGCTATGTGACAGCTGCCAAAATCAGTCAGGCCATCAGGTGTGGCAGGCCCTGACTTCCAGATGGCAATGGAAGCATCTCTTTGGCTGTCTCTAGATGCTTTTAAGTAATTCAAAGTACGGAGAGGTTACGCTCTTGCTACCATCCTCAGTCAGGCCATACCTGTAAAGTAACACTGTGCTAAATGCAGCCTTTCTACTGGAAAAATGCTTTCCAGAGTGGCAGTGCTTCTCAGCTTGGGAATTAGCCCCAGCTGAGGCCTCTGGTTGGGTGACTCCATCTCCCAGCCGACCAAGATGGTGTCTCAGCTGAGCTGCCCTTCCTTCTGTAAAACAGAAGAATCTATAGCAGAGCTCAGAAAAGAGAGGGTGAGGGGGCAGTGGTGCCCTCAGTCAGGAGGTGGGCTCTCAAAATGTGGCTATTCCATACACTGTCTGTCTGCTGCACTATATGCTGTTTACTTTAACACTGTAGTTCAGCATATTTGCTGGCTCATGCCATTCCTGCCCCCTCCCCACCTCCTGGATAACAAAAAAAGAGAAGAAGAAAGAAAAACTTGTCAGTACCTGCAGTTCACCCAAGTGTCAAGTGAGCAGAAGCAGGGCTGAGTGCACGCTTCCTCATCAGAGAGAGGTAGTTTCCTGTTTAGTGGCATGTAGTCCAATCTCACAACCCTGTGGTGTATCCTAGGGCTCCCTGGGTGTCCAGAATGTTCCATTCAATTATCAATGCAGACGTTAGTTTTCAGAGACAGTTGAGAAGACATACCTGGTCTGCCATCTTGGCTGCACCCCCAGATTTATTTTTTTAATGTAATCCAACAAATTTTAGAATTAGAGCTTCTTAGAGCAGAAAGGATGAACTCTCCCATGAAATTTGCTGCTCTGTGTCATAGCTATAAGGCAGATACATAACATTTTGGTTTTCTTTTTTAGTATTGCAGAAGTCTGTATGGCAAAGTGGAAAGAACATAAGTCTTATATTGAATTTAGTTTTTTTCTAGTGCCAGAGGAAATTCTTTAACTGTTTGAGCCTCAGATTTCTTATTTATGAGAATGAGAACAATAGTAATTTGATTTTCAGCCATATGGAGTTTGAAGTACTTGTGTCAAATCCAAGTGGAAAGATCTAGGGTAAGCTAAAGCTCAGGAGAATTACCCAGTCTGTAGCTACAGAATCCAGGTAAGTTGTCATATTCTGATACCTTGATCTTGAGATCAATAAAGAATGAACACACAGAAAAGTTTATATAAATAAAATTGATACTTAGCTTATGTAAATTACACACAAATTCTATATAATCTTTATGACTCAAGTATGTTATATGAGGAATGAATTAAGGGTGAAGTGTTGGACATTGACCGGGGAGAAAAGAAAGGAACAAATATTTTTCAAGCTTGTTAAGTGTCATATCTATTATCTCATTTAATTTCACTAAATATGCCTGACAAAACTGTGAAGTAAGAGATTCCTTCAATCTGACAGATGAAAACTAATGAGGGCTTGAAAGTGGGTGGGGTAGTTGAGCTCGCAAGGATGGGACTTACATTTTGGAAATAAGATTGGAATGGCAGAGGCAACAATGGAAAGACTGGTAACTGGCTTAACTATAATGCACAAGATAGTCTTTGGACTCTGCCTCGTTCACATGATTGTGTCAGGGTTCAATGAAATAAAAGATATGGTAGCACTCTGTAAATTGCAGATCACTGCACCAATGAGATGTACTCAGAGGCTTTGAGCCTGGGTAATGTGGGAGAATGGTGAGGCTGTTGACAGAGGTACAGATCTCAAGCAGAGGAGTATATTGTAAAGAAGATGATATTTCCTAAGTTTTCCAAATTTCCCTTGTGCTTGCCAGTTCACCCTAGTCACAGCACTCCTATTGTCTTCTACCATTGTGTATAAAGGCATATGTGTATATATGTAAATATTTGCAAATACATCGAAATTTCTTCAGTTACATAAAAGAAATTTATCAGTGTTAACCTCCAGAAAAGGCAGTTGGGTCGGAATAGGAGTACATTTTTCACTTTGTATCCTTTGTACTTTTTGAAGGTGGCAGTGGGGTCATACATATGTGTTACCAACTTAAAATATATATAAAACAAATTTCAGAACAAGTTTTAATAATACCTCATACCTTCACCAATAGATTTTCACCTCCTGTTCCTTGATCACAAGTTTTCCCTATGTCCTATGGCCTTACATTTCCATGAATCTTTCTCTAACAAGTTTAACCAATAAGTTATCTCTATGTTCTCTGACCACTTGATGTAAGAGCCAGTGGGAAGAAGGAAATTAGAGCTAACAAGTGTGTACTACTCTTGCAAAAAAAAAAAAATAGTGGAGAAAAGAAGAGTATTAGCTAAAGTGGAAGGCTGAGGTCAAGATAGGATTTCTAATTTAGGTATTTATTTAAGTCAGAATTGACTCAACAGCAATGAGTTTTATTTGTACCTGAGACATTTTAGCATGTTTACAGACAGGAGCTAAGGAGCCAGAAGAGAGGGGAAAGAAGTTGAAGATAAATGAATGCAGTCACAAGGGGGGTGGGGTGTTAAAACGGGGTAGTTAGTAGCTGACCAAAATTATCCACAATGTTGACAAAGCAAATGAATGTGCTACTAGGAAACTTCCGAAAAGTGCAAAACTTTTCGTTGGGAACAAAATCCCAGTACAGCCGACTCTGCAGCCATTTCCAGCAGCAGCTTCCTCATAGCTAGCCCTCTTGAGTCAGCTGAGATTTATTGCTCATTTATTCAATACATGTTAAATGACTGTTATGAAAAAGACATAGCACAGGGAAGGAGTTGTGTAACTTAATTAATTGCACTGATTTAACATTCATAAAAGGGAGAGAGTTTCTGTGAGAATAAGTGTGCTTGAATATAGATTTTGTGATAGGTTGAAGTGTTGTAAATTCTAACAGAGCCTTTTCAGTACTTGGTTCCCGGTAGGTGTTCGCTAAGTGTTTGTGACATAATTCACATATTGAGCAACTACTACCAATAAAGCACTGTGTTAAACTTTGAGATCATATAGGCAAATTAGACAAATGGAATCAGGTTGCACTGTGTAAAGGGGCGAGTGTGGGCAGAAAATTCAAGACAATACATGTAGACTATTCTTACAAGAACCTTAGGAGGAGAAAGACAGAAGGCAGCAGCAAACAGAGATAGAGGCAAGGATAATGGACTGTTTTTCAAAAGATGAGAGGTCTGAATGTATCGTTGTACAGAAGAGAAAAATTTGCTAGATAGAGAAGTAAAGACACAGAAGTTGGGGTGGTGATTCACAGAAATAGATTTCTGAGGATACAGAAAAGAATGGGAAAGACAGTTGTCCAGGAACTGGGAATATTCCTGAAGCAGGAGACTATGAATTTTGGGATGATAGCAGGTAAAAACAAAATAAGTTAAGAGTATGGTAAAAATAGTGCTTTATAATGGATTATAGGGCCCAAGCCAGTCAGGGAAAGTAGGCTGGAGGATACTGATAAATTGGGAGAAAACAAGGGATGAAAGAAAGAGAAAGTAAAAGCTCTTAATGGAAAAAGAGTAGACAGAGAGTGGAATATATAAATTTAAGATTTCAGAATTGGAGCAATTCAGACCAGACCTGGATGTGGCTTGTAGGTATGAATAACTGAAGTGTAAGGAAAGGTCACTGGAGTGGAGGTAAGGAAGCAAGGTTGTATGGCTCATCTCTGTGGATGTTGAAATCCCTCCAGGATGCTATAAAGACCTGCGTCAGAAGCCAAACTTTCCATTTATGGTTTGGAGAAACAAGACAGTAGGTAGGTTGTCAGTGATGAGACTCATTGTTAGAGGAATGCTAGTATCTCAGTTGTCATTCACTTCTCCTAAATGAAGCGGTAGGTGAGGGGAGATGTGCTCAGTATGACTTGGCTTCCTTTCCTTGCAAGGATTCTAAGGGAATGAGATGGCAGACTCAGACTATATAGGGTGTTTTATCTGACTGCGGAGTCTAGCCTTCCTCAGTATCACCAGCTTCCTAAAGGCCTAGCTAGCAGGGTAAGGAGGTACAGTGATTATCCATATATGGCCACTAACATGTGACTCCTTAGGAGCAAAGAGAGGTGTAGGGGTAAGGAAGAACGGAATCATGCAAGGGAGATGGAAACAACGTGTTCTGGGCTGAGTAATTCCCCAGAAGAGTATGGTGAGTTGCTGGTGTCTATGTATTTCTATGGTCTTTACAAGAACAGTAATGAATACTAGCATATGATACAGTTTATCTCACTGATGCTGCGAGAGGACTATCAGATAGTGACACCAAGTTTTTCTTGGCTTTTGAGGTACGATTTTAGTTACCAGTTAGCTCCAGAATTTGGATTTTAGTGGGGAAAGTACTCCAGAAAAGGAGTAGTGACAGGTACTCCAGAGTTGTTTACATGTATCTATCACACATGTATCTACCACACAAACCCAAACCAAACCTGTCGCCAGTAAGTCAGTTTGAACCCATGATGACCTTACTAGACAAAGGAGAACTGCTTCACAGGGCTTCCAAGGCTGGAGTCCTGATGGCACAGTGGTTAAGAGCTCAACTCTAACCAAAAGGTCAGCAGTTTGAAGCAACCAGACACTCCTTAAAACACTATGGGGCAGTTTTACTTGGGCCTATAGGGATGGGAGGAAACCCTGGTGATGTAGTGGGTTAAGTGCTACATCTGCTAACCAAAAGGTCGGCGGTTCAAATTCGCCAGGTGCTCCTTGGAAACTCCACAGGGCAGTTCTACTCTGACCTCTAGGGTCACTGTGAGTTGGACCCTACTCAACGGTAGTGGGTTTGGTTTTTTTATAGGAAAGCAATGAGTCAAAATTGACTCGATGGCAAAGGATTGGGTTGTGTTGGATTGGGTTTGGTTTGGTTTAGTCTTAACAGGAGCAAATTGCTACATCTTTCTCACATGGAGCACCTGCACCACCAAGAATCCTTATCTATCACACATCTTTGCCAATTCACCTTTTTACAGATGTGCAACATATTGATAGCAATTACCTTACTCGACTGTGCAAAACTATCCTTAATCAATGAAATTTTTCCATCAATGTACACTGGAACGCAATACTCCATAAACAATAATCCAACTCCTGTTTACCTTTGATAATTACTAACAAAGTATGGTCTCTATACATTTACCTGTTCTTGTCTTTTTATATCAGTGAGGTCATACAACATCTGTCCTTTTGTGACTGACTTACTTCACTCAGCATAGGAGCACCAACAATTAAGTCTGCAAACTTAATTGTTCTAAGTGCTACAAACCTCACTGCTGAATACTTCCTACTCACCACCTTTGAAGAACACCCTGTGAAGTGTACTGATGCCAAAGCCTTGTCCACCCTTCAAAGCAATTTTGGAACTCTTTCTGGAATGGCCATTGCACCTGGTGGCACGCTAGCAAGTTTGTGAATTTCATTGTACAGTTGTCTGTGAAGGAGTTTTTAGCCAGTAAACAAATAAGTGTGTTGGAACACCCTCCCTAATCACCTGATCTGGCCCCCAATGACTTTTTTCTTTACCCAAAGATAAAGAAAATATTGAAAGGAAGACATTTTGGTGACATTCAGGACATCAAGAGTAATGCAACTACAGATCTGATGGCCATTCCAGAAAAAGAGTTCCAAAATTGCTTTGAAGTATAAACTTGATGCTAGCATTGGTGCATAGCTTCCCAAGGGGAGTACTTTGAAGGTGACCGAAGTAATATTCAGCAATGAGGTATGTAGCACTTTTTCTAGGATGGGTTTGTGAACTTAATTGTCAGTCCCTGTAACGTCTTCAAACTCCATCCATACTGTAGCATGTATGAAGACTTCATTTCTTTTTCCATTGTATGTATGTACCACATTTTGTTTCTGCATTCATCCATTCATCTGATAATGGGGATTTAGGTTGTTTTCACTACTTGGCTATTGTGAATAGTGCTGCAGTGAACATTGTGCCAGCCAGCCAAGTGCTGTCGAGTCAGATCTTTCTCATGGCGAACATTGTGCACATGTCTCTTTTTGAGCCTTTTTTTTTTTTTGTCAGTTCTTTTGGGTATATATGTAGGAGTCGAATAGCTGAGTCATAAGGTAGTTATATTTTTAGTTTTTTGAGGAATTGCTGTACTGTTTTCCACGGGAGCTGTAACATTTTTCATTCCCACCAACAGTGGAAGTGCGTTCCAATTTCCCCACATCCTCATCAACATTTGTTATTTTCTATTTGTTTGTTTGTTTTAATTGTAGCCATCCTAGTCAGAATGAAATGTAACATCATTGTGGTTTTGATTTTCATCTCTCTGATGTCTAATGACATTGAGCATCTTCATGTGTTTGGTGACCAGTGAAAGCCCTTTTTGGTGAAATGTCTATTCAAATCCTTTGCCTGTTTTACACAGTTGGGTTGTCTTTTTGCTGTTAAGTTGTCCAAGTTCTACATATATATTTTGTTTCTTAAATTGTCTTCAGACGACTTCTGAAAATAGTCTCCTAGTCATTACCTTGTCTTTTCACTTTTTTGGTAGTCTTTTGATGAATGAAAGTTTCAATTTTTATGAAGTTCATTTATTTATTTTGTCTTTTGCTGTTTGTGATCTTGTTATTATATTGGATAATCCATTGTTAAAAGCTAGGCCCTACAGTGTTGCCCCTGCATTTTCTATTAAAAATCTTACAGTTTAAGTTTTCACACTTATGGATTTAATCCATTTTGAATGTGTTCTTGTATATGATGTGAGGCATGGATCCTGTTTCATTTTTCTGCTTGTGGAAATCTCATTTTCCCAATGCTGTTTAAAGAGACTCTTCTTTCCTCGTTGAATGGATTTAGCACTCTTATCAAAAATCAGTTAGCCATATGTGTTGGTGGGGCGGGTTGTTTGTTCAGTCTGGACTCTCCATTCCATTCCATTGATCTATGTGTCTATTGTTTTACTAGTACCAGACTGTTTTGATTGTTGTAGCTGTATAATATGTTTTATAATCAGGAAATGTGAGTCCGCTTTTGTTCTCTTTCTTCATTGCTTTGGCTATTCGGCACCTCTTGCCATTCCATATAAGGTTGAGAATTTCTGTTTTCCATTTCTGTAAAAAAGGTTGTTGGAATTTTGATCAGGAATGCATTGAATCTGTAGATCATTTTGGGTGGCACTGACATCTTAATGATATTAAGATTTTCAGTCTATTAACATAGAATATCTTTCCATTTATTTGAGTTTTTTTTTTTTAATTGCTTTCAACAGAGTTTTATAAACTTCATTGTACAAGTCTTTCACATCTCTGGTTAAATTTATTTTATTTACTTAGGTGTTACTGTAAATGAAATTGTTTTCTACTTCTCTTTTAGGTTTCTCATTGCTGATGTATAGAAATCCAACTGATTTTTGCTTATTGACCTTTGCCTTAATAATCTAGTGCTGCCATGTAACAGAAATATCAAAAGTAGATGGTTCTAACAAAGGGAATTTCATTTTCTCACAGTTTAGGAAGCTGGAAGTCTGCACAGTGGTTAAGAAATGGGCTCCTATGCAAAAGGATGGCAGTTTGAATCCATCAGCCACTCTGAAAACTATATGGGGTGTTTCTACTGTGCCTTATAGAGTTACTATGAGTCAGAGTCAACTTGACAGTTGTCAAGGATTGAATTGTGTTCCCCCCAAAAATGTATGTGTCAAGTTGGCTAGGCCATGATTTCTGGTATTAGGTGATATTCTTGTATGTTATAAATCTTGCCTCTAATATATTAGTGAGGGAAGATGAGAGGCAGTTGTGTTGGTAGGGCAGGACTCAAATGCCTTGAGGCAATCTCTTGTGCTATAAATGAAAGGCAAACAAGCAGGAAATTGGATACTTTATACCACTGAGAAGCAGAGTCTGTCCTTTGGAAAAGACCCTGGGTCTCTGTGCCTCAGAAGCTCCCAGACCAAGGGAAGATTGACAACAAGGACCTTCCTCTAGAGCCAACAAAGGAAGTCTTCCCCTGGAGCTGATGCCCTGAATTTGTACTTGTGGCCAACTGGACTGTGACAGAATAAATTTTTCTTTGTTTAAGCAATTCACTTGTGGTATCTGTGTTATAACAGCACCAGATGACTAGGACAATAGCAAAGGTTTTGTGTGTGTGTATTTTTTTGTTTGTTTGTTTGCTTTGGCTATAGGAAAAGGCTTTCTCCACTGGCTCTGAAGAAAGATTCTTGTCTCCTCACCTTCTACTTCCTGGTTCCTTGAATATCTCTATGTTCCTTGAATATCTCTCTTGGCAGTTATCTTACCCTGTCTCTCTCTTTTTGTATGTTTTAAATCTTTTTTATATCTCAAAAGATATTGACCCAAGATATATCCTACACTAATCCAGCCTTATTAACATGACAAAGACAACCCATTCTCAAATGAGATTATAAGTAAAGATAAAAGATTTAGGATTTGCAGCATATCTTTTGGGGAATATGATTCAATCCATAACATTCCACACTTTGCCACCCCCTGTCCTGAAAATTTATGTCATTGCCACATGAAAAATGCATTCATTATGTCACAACATTCCACTACTCTTAACTCTACTCCAAGTCCTAAATCTCATCTAAGTCAGCTAAATCAAATATGGGTGAGATATAGATGTGTTCCATCTTAGGGCAAAATTCCTCTTCACTTGTAAACCTATAAAATCTAGAATATCTGTTTCTGAAGTACAATGATGGGACATTTACAAGGTAAACATTTCCGTGACAAATGGGAGAAATGTAAGGGAAAGATGGGATAACAGGCACCAGCCAGTCAGCCAAGTACCATCGAACAGGCACCAAGCAAGTCCAAAACCCAACAGAACAATTTATATTACTTCTTGAGATCTTAAAATAATCTTCTGTTCTTTGAGTTCATCTGGGCAAGGGCCCTGCCCCCCAGACTCTGGGTGTTGACCACACCCTCTGGATGCTGGATGGAGGCCCCTCAGCCCTGGGCTTCAGCTCTGTCTACCAGGCCCACTGGTATTCCAAATCGGTTCCATTGCCTTTGGCTGGCCTATTCTCCTACTCCATCCAAATGGCAACCCCACCCTACCCATGCACCCAGCAGATCCTGTTCTTCTGCCTCCTGGACATGGTAGACCTGCTGTCCTCATATCTGGGCAGATGCCTCATCCTCCTGGCACCTTTTTTAAAAAATTTATGTTTTTCATTGTGTTTTAAGTGGAAATTTACAATTACAGTCAGTTTCTCATACAAAAACCTACACACACTTTGCCATGTGTCCCAAGCTACACTCTCCACACTGTGACAGCACACCCCTCCCCTCCACCCTAGTTTCCCATGTCCATTTAACTAGCTTCTGATGCACTCTGTTGTCCCCTCTTGCCTCTGAATAGGAACTGCCCAGTTAGTCAAGCCAAGAACCGCACTCTTCACCAGGAACATTTTATGCCTCACAGAGTAATTCACTCTTTGAAGAGTTGGCTTCTAGAATGGTTTCATTTCTGTGCCAACAGACAGTCTGGGGACAATGTCTTCTGGGGACCCTTATGTGCATCAGACTGTCAAGTCTGATCTATTCTGCACTCCACATTTCTCCCACTCCATCAGTAACACTTTGTTGAGGACCTGTAAGGTCAGCCTTTGGTGGCAGTCAGGCACCATCTAGTTTACCTGGTCTCATATTGATGTAGTCTCTGGTATACATGCCCCTTTCTGTCTCTTGGACTCATATTTTCTTGTGTCTTTGGTACTTTTCTTTGTCATTTCATCCAGGTGAGTTAAGATCAATTAATGCTTCTTGTATGGCTACTTGCTAGCCTTTAAGACCCCAGATACCACTCAAAGTGGAATGCAGAACATTTGCTTAAAAAATTTTATTATGCTAATTTACCTAGATATCCACTGAAAATAATGGTTCCTAGAACCCTGACCCTGCTACTCTGTCACTGAAGTGTTTTGTTTCTTTCTTTTATTTTCTATTATTCTTATCAATTTTATTTATTTTTATTTAAAATGTATTAATTACAGTAAATGAATAAAATTTCTAACATCTAAAAATTATCTCATCTATGGTAAACCGTCACCCCTTCCACCCTTGTAGCCAACAAAATTATTTTATTCTCTAGAAAATTCTACTTTTAGGTCCTTATAGAAGGGTCTCGTACAATATTTGTCCTTTTGACACTGAATGATTTCACTGAGCATAATATCTTCCAATTGAAACCGTGTTATGAGATGTTTTCTAAAATCTACCTTGTTTTTTATCATAGCATAGTGTTTCCTTGAGTATATGTACCATAGTTTGTTTATCCATTCATCTGTTGATGGGCATCTAGGTTGATTCCATCTTTTAGCTGTTGCGGACTGCGCTGCGATAAACATTCATATACATGTGTCTGTGTGGCAGCCTTCGTTTCTGAAGGATAAATTCCAAGTAGTGGAATTATGGGATCAAATGGTATATCTATTTCCAGCTTTTCAAGGAAGCACCAGGTTGCTTTCCAAAGAGGTCATACCAACCTGCAATCCCACCAACAATGTAGGAGAATTCCAATCTCTCCACAGCATCTCCAGCGTTTGTTGTTTTGTGTGTTTTTTTGGATCCTAACCAACTTTGTTGGGATGAGATGGTATCTCATTGTAGTTTTGATTTGGATTGTCTCTGATAGCTAATGATCATGAGCATATTCTCATGTGTCTTTTGGCTGCCTGGATGTCCTCTCTGGAGAAGTGTCTGCCCATCTCCTTTGCCCATTGCTTAATTGGGTTATTTATCTTTTTCTTGTTGATACTTTGCTGTACCTTGTAGATCATGGAGATCAGATTATAGTCTGACATGTAGTTTCCAAATATTTTTTCCCATTCTATAGGCGGTCTTTCAACTCTTTTGATAAAGTCTTTGGATGAACAGAAGTGTCTGATTCTTAGTAGTTCCCATTTATCTATTTTCTGTTAATTGTGCTTTGTTTATTAGATTTTGAAGTCTATCTAAACTGTGTAATAGAACATCCATCATTGATCCTATTTTTTCTTGAATGATTTTTATTATTTTAGGTTTGATATTTAGGTCCTTTATCCATTTAGATTTAGTTTTTGCATAAGGTGTGAGATATGGGTTTTGTTTCAGGTGTTTTTTGCAGATGGATATCCCATTTTGCCAGCACCGTTTGCTAAAGAGATTGTTTTTACCCAAGTTTGCAATCCTAGGGTCTTGCTAAATATCAACTCTTCATAAGAGGATGGTGGCATCACTGGGATCTCCACTCTATGAGGCCTCCCATTGTGTTCCTCCTCTTCTGTAGTGCTTTACTAAGCTGGGGTTTCTTCTCTTTCCAAGAAAAGTTGATATGTTTCTCCATCTCACTAAAAAATGACACTGGAGTTTGTATTGGGATTGCATTGTATAAGTAGACCACGTTAGGTAAAATAGACATTTTCACAATATTAAGTCTTCGTATCCATGAGCAGGATAGCTTTCTCCAATTTTGTAAGTCTTTTTGGTTTCTTGCAGTAAGGCGTTATAGTTCTTTCTGTATAGACCTCTTATTTCTTTAGTTAGATTTGTTCTTAGATATTGTATCTTCTTGGAAGCTATAGTAAATGGTATTGATTTGGTGGTTTCTTCGTTGATGAATTCTTTGTTGGTATAAAGGAATCTTACTGACTTACTTTTCTTTATCTTGTATCCTGATAGTTTGCTCAACTTCTCTATTAGTTCTAGTAGTTTACTTATGGATTCCTTCGAACTGTCTGTATACACAATCATATCATCTGCAAATAGGGAGACTTTTACTTCTTCCTTGATGCTATGGGTGCCCATTGTTTCTTTGTCTTGTCTAATTGCTCTGGCTAGAACTTCTAGCGCAATGTTGAAGAGGTGAGAGTGGGTATCCTTGTCTAGTTTCTGTTCTCCAGAGGAATTCTTTCAGTCTTTCACCATTTAGGATGATGAAGGCAGTTGGCATTATGTAAATGTCACTAATTGCATTGAGGAATTTCCCCTCCATTCCTATTTTTCTGAGAATTTTTAGCACGAATGGGTGTTGGACTTTGTCAAATGTCTTTTTTGCATCAGTTGACAAAGTTAGATGATTCCTGTCTTTTCGTTATTTATGTGATTAATCACATTAATTGTTTTTCTGATTTTGAGCCAGCCTTGCATCCCTGGAGTGAAACCAACTTGATCATGATGAATTATAATTTTTTTTTATGCTATTGAGTTCTGTTGGCTAGGATTTTGTTGAAGATTTTTGCATCTAGGTGAGTGATATTGGGCTTTAATTTTCTTTTTTTGTGGGATCTTTCCATGGCTTTGGTATCGGGATTATGCTGGCTTCATAGAATGAATTTGGGAGATTTCTGTGTGAAATAGCCTCGATAGTATCAGAGTTAACTCTTCTCTAAAAGTTTGGTAGAATTCTCCAGTGAACCTGTCTGAGCCAGGACTTTTTTGGTTGGCATACTTTTTATGACTTTTTGAATCTCTTCTTTTGTGATAGATTTATTAAGTTGATCTATTTCTCCTTGTGATAATCTTGGTGGGTGATAAGAATCTAGAAATTTGTCCATTTCCTGTAGGTTTTTCAACCTGTTAGAGTACAGCCTTTCATAGTATTCTGTTATATTTTTATTTCAGCTGGGTCTGTTGTAACATCTCCCATCTCATTTCTTAATTGGGTTATTTCTATCTTCTGCTGTTTTTCTTTTGTAAGGTTTGCCAATGGTTTGTCAATTTTGTTGGTCTTTTCAAAGAACTGCTTTTGGTTTTGTTAATTTTTTCAATTATCCTACTATTCTCTAATTCATTTAGTTTTGCTATAATCTTTATTATCTGTTTTCTTCTGGTGCCTGATGGGTTCTTCTGTCACTCTCTACCTGTTCAAGCTGTAAGGTTAAGTTGTTAATTTGCACCCTTTCTTCTTTCTGGATGTGTGCAGTTATAGAGATAAATTGATCTCTGAGCACCGCTTCTGCTGTATCCCATAGATTCTGCTTGGATGTGTTTTCATTTCTCATTTGAGACCATAAATTTCTTTATTGTGTCCTTAATTTCTTCTATAACCCAAGGCTTTTTTAACAAAATGTTGCTCAGTTTTCATAAATTTGAATGTCTACCTATGATTTTTCTGTTATTGATTTCAAGTTTTATAGCTCTATGGTCCGAGAAGATACTTTGCATTAAATCAATGGTTTGGACTTTATAGAGAATTGACTTACAACCTAATACATGGTCTATTCTGGAGAAGGTTCCATGTGCATTGGCGAAGAAGGTGTACTTGTCCATTTATGGGTGAAGAAATCTGTATATATTGATATGGTCAAGTTGGTTGATTGTTGCAATAAGATCTTCTGTATCTTTACTGAGCTTTTTTTCTGGATGATCTATCCATAATTGAAAGGGGAGTGTTGAAGTCTCCAACTATTATTGTGGAATGATCTCATTTTTCAGTGTTGTCAGTGTTTGTTCAATGCATTTAGATGGTATGGTATTGAGTGGATAGCCAAGTGCCGTCGAGTCGGATCCGACTCATGGCGACCCTAGGGGCCAGGGTAGAACTGGATAAATATTTAATATTGTTAAGTCCTGCTTGAGTATCGTTTTGTTTCCTTTAATATCCTTGTAAGCTTTTGGCTTAGTCCACTTGAGCTGAATTCTCCTCTGTTGTGTGTTGTCTCTCCCTTCATTTAAAATAATTCTTGTCAATTGTCTGATTACTGACTACCCCTCTCCCTCCCAACCCCCAACCTGTAATCTCAAAGAATGTTTTCACCTGTGTTTAAACCAATTATTGAGTCCTTGTAAAGCAGTCTCATACAATATTTGTCCTGTTGCAATTGACTAATTTTGCTCACCATAATGCCTTCCAGATTCTTCCATATTATGAGATGTTTCCCAAATTCAAAATTGTTCCTTATCATTGCATAAAATTTCATTATGTGCAGTTTCCTTTGCCCATTTTTCAATTAGATTATTTGTCTTTTTGTTACTGATGCTTTCCAGTATCTTTGAGATTATGAAGATTAGAGGCTAATCAAATTTGTGGTAGCCAAAATTCTTTTCCACGTCTCTAGGTTGTCTTTTTATCCTTTTGGTGAGGTCTTTGAATGAGAATAAATGCTTGATTTTTAGGAGTTCCCTCTTAACTGTTTTTTCTTTTGGTGTTTGTGCGTTTTTATTTTTGTAATCTGTTTTTGCCTTGTATTAGGGGTCCCAGTGTTGCTGCTATTTTTTCTCCCTGATATTCATTGTTTCATTTATATATTTTGAAAAATTTTTTGTGGTTTAAGTAAAAGTTTGCAATTCCAATCAATTTGCCATATGAAATCCAAAACACACACCACTAAGCAACTCTAACTGTTCTCCCCACCACCAGCCCATGATGGTACACTCCTCCCTTCCACCCTGTACTTCCCGTATCCATTCAAGCAACCCCTGTACTCCTCCATCGTCTCATCTCGCCTCTAGAGAGGAGTTGCTCAGGTAGCTTCATGCAAAAATTTAAGTTAAGAAGCACAGTTTTCACCAGCGTCACTCTATATCTTATAGTCCAGTCCAATCTTTGTCTGCCAACATAATAACAAGATCACAAACAGCAAAAGACAAAATAGAGACTTCATAAAAATTAAAACTTTCATTCATTAAGAGACTGCCAAAAAAGTGAAAAGACAAGCTGCTGACTGGAAGACTATCTTCAGAAGCCTTGTATCAGAAGACAACATAAGGAAAAAAAAATATATAAAACTTTGACAACTTAACAGCAAAAAGACAAATAACCCAATCATAAAATGGGCAAAGGACTTGAATAGACATTTCACCAAAAAGGACATTCAAATGGTCACCAAACACATGAAGATGCTGATGTTGTTAGCCATCAGAGAGAGGCAAATCAAAACCACTTCACTCTTGCCAGGATAGCTAACATTTAGAAGAAGAAGAAAAAAAAACCCCAGCAAATAACAAATACAAGCAAGAAATGTGGGGAAATTGAGACCCTTTTCCATTGTCAATGGGAATGAAAAATATTACTGCCTCTGTGGAAAACAGTACAGCAGTTACTCAAAACACTAAAAATAGTATCTATAAAACAAACAGTAACACACATGAGGAATGTGAGTATCAATGCAATCAAGTATATGTGACCAAACGGGCAACACTTGCCCCTAAACAAAGACAAGAATGCAGGAAGAGACAGGAAAACTGGACAAATGGATACCAGGAAACTATCGTGAAAATAAAGAGTGCTAACAAATCACAGGGATTGCACCCACCATCAGAAAACAATTTTATGAGTAAATTTTTGAATGAGAAATAGATTTATATTCTAAATTGTCATCTAAAGCATAATAAAAAAATCTAAACATAGAACTACCATATGAGTCAAAATTCCACTCCTAGATATATATCCAAGGGAACTGAAAGCAGAGACTCAAATAGATACTATGGCAATGTTCACTGCAGCACTTTTCACAATAGCCAAAAGGTAGAAACTACTTAAATATCCATTAATGGACAAATGGATTAAAAAAATAGGGAACATAAATATAATGGAATATTACTCATTCGGTATCTACAACATGGGTGATGTATACTATAATATAGGTGGAACCTGAAGATACTATGGTGAATGAGATAAGCCAATCACAAAAGAACAAATACTGTATGACCTCACTTATACGAAAAGACAAGAAAAGGCAAACATACAGAGATCAAAGCTTGTTAGTGATTACCAGAGGCAGGAAGGAGGAAAATGAGGGTTAATTGTGATGGAAAAATTTGATTAAGGGTAGGGTTGCACAGCCAATTATTGTAATTTCTGACAGTAAGTTGTAAACCTGTAAAGAACATAATTGGCAAAATTTTGTGGTAGATATGTTTATGACAATAACAAAAAAGGCATAGCTGCTGAGGATGCTTATCTACAACCAAATACTTCTTGGAATTTGGTTTCTTGGTGTGGAGGCTTAGGACCATAGTCTCGTGGGACATCCTGGTTAATTGGCCTAATAACGCATTTAGTGTTTCTGTTCTGCCAACCAGTTCACTGCGCAGTGCCTGGGGTCTTAAAAGCTTGCATGTGTCCATCCGAAAAACAACAATTGGTCCCTATTGACCTAAAACAATGAAAACAAGAAAGGGAATCAGGAATAGGAGGAGGAAATATAATGTGTGGCTAACTGACTCTGAGAACAGCTGTCTCCTCTGCCATGGTACCAGATGAACTTGATGGTGCCTGGGTACCATTACCGAACATTTTGATTAAAAATTCTCTAGAAGAATCCTGATCAAAAGGGAGAGAACGGAAAATATAATTTCAAATTTTCATGGAATCCAGAATTCTGGAGCTATGGAGACTGGATGAACCCTCAAAACTCTTGGCCTTAGAATCTTTAAACCTTAAAAAGTAAACCAAAAACATTCCCTGAAGTCTTCTTAAAACTAAGCAATAGTTTAGCTAAACTAGTAAGGAATACCAGCTTTGAGCATTGTAATCTTTTAAAATCTATGTATGATCAAATTGATAACAGCAACTGAAAAGATTAAACAAAAACGTTAGGGGTAGTAAGTTTATGTTAATGGGGGAGGAACAACATGGAAAACAAGGATGAGAATTATGCAACTTGCAGAATATAATCAGTGTCACAGAACTGTACATGTGGAAATTGTTTTTTTTATTGTGATTCAGTGAAAGTGTACAATCTAATTTAAATTTGCATGCCTGCCTATCTGCAGCTCCTAATGCTCTCCTTGCCCAGTGACAGCACACTCGTCCTTTACGTTCTATACATGTCATAGCCTCTCAACAATCTCCTGTCTCCTCCTCTCCACCCTTTCCACTCCCCTCTAGTAAGAGGTCAGTAGGACGACATCCTATAGATGCATAGAACCATAAAGTGCACACACAATATGGTCACTCTGTGTCCCTGAGTCCAATCCATTCCTATCTGAAGAGTTGACCTCAGTGATGATCTATGACCAGGGGTAGCATCAGGTCTAGGGGCCGTGCTCCCAGGGGAACCCCCGGGCCTTCAGACCATCAACTGTGGTCTTTTAGTGGAGTTCTTAGGGTGTACTCCTTTTCTTTCTCGTGTTGCCATTGGGAATCAACATTGTGAGCCCCATCATAGCTGTCTTCATGGTGGCTGGGTACCATCTGGTTCTTCTGATCACATGTTGATAGTCACTCACTCACGTGTGTCTTCCTGTCTTCTGGGTTCTTTTTCCCTCATGTCATTTTTGTCCTTGGGGATCATCTGTTTCCACATGTGGAAATTGTCAAATTGGTGTATGTTCTGCTATATGTATTCTCAATAACAACAAACAGAATCTAAAATTATGTAAAACAAAACCCACAAAAAGTCAATTGTTGTTGAAAACTAGGTCCCAAAGCATTATACTGATGTTGTCCTCAAAGAAATTTATGGTTTCAGAGCTAATATTTATGTCTTTGACATTTTGAATTAGTTTTTGTATATCGTGTGAGGTGTGGGTCCAGATTCATTCTTTTGTTTGTGGAAATCCAGCTGTTCCAATACTAGTTACTTAGGAAAATATCCTTTCCCCATTGCACAGACTTAGTGGCCATGTAGAAAACCAATGGACCATAGATGTCTGGATTTGTTTCTGGACTTTCAAATATATTTCATTGGTCTATGTGTCTGTATGTCTATGTGAATACCAAGTTGTTTTCATTAATGCAGCTTTATAATATATGTTGAGATTGACAAATGTGAAATCCTCCAACTTCTTTTTCAAAATGTTTTGGCTACTTGGTGCCCACTGCAGTTCTATACAAATTTGAGGATTATCTTTTCCATTTCTTCAAAGAGAGACATTGGAGTTTTCATGGGTAATGTGTTTAATCTACAGATTGTGTCATGGATTGAACTATGTCCCCCCAAAAATGTGTGTAGCCATTTGGCTGGGCCACGATTCCCAAAATTTTATGATTATCCTCCATTTTGTTATTTTCCTATGCTATATGTTAAAGAGATTAGGGTGGGACTATAAATCCCTTCCTAAGGCCACCTTCCTGCTCTGCTGTAAATGTAATTTGTCTGGATTGTGGCTTGCACCACCTTTTTTAAAAATTATTATTGTGAATTAAGAACACTTTTACAGTCTGTGTCATGTTGCCATATAACACCCAGAACTTTAACCTCTATTCTCTTCCACCTTCCCCCCTCCACGTGACAGCATGCTTCCCCTTCTGTTCGGGTCTTCCTGTGACATTTCGGTAAACGTCTGGCCCTCCTCACCCAATCAACTCACCTCCAGCAAAATGTCCCTCAGACAACCATATGTACATTTTTAAAGGTTTGTTCACTTCCAGCATCATTTTATGTTTTGTATGGTCTAAGTCAGTCTTTGTCCGGTAGGCTGTCCCTGGTGCTGGATGCAGTTTGAGGTTAGAGAGTCTGGGGGCCATGCTCCCAGAGGAGCCTCTGTTCAGAAGGACCATCAAGTGTGGTCTTTTGGTAGAGTTCCAGCTCTGCCCTCTACTCTGTCACCTGCTGTGTCTGGAGCTCCATTCTGCGTACCCCATCCAGTCTGTCATTAGTGGTGGCAAGGCACCATCTAGTTCTAGTCCCATGCTGAAGCAGGCTATGGCTGATACGGACCCTTCCACCTGGTGGACTCATATTTTTCTCCAGTCCTTGATGTCTTCCATTTGACCTAGGTCCAGATGGATTGGGATCATTTGCTTGCACCACCTTTTATCCTACAAGAGAGAAAAGGAAAGGGAAGCAAGCAGTGAGTTGGAAACTTCACACCATCAAGAAAGCAGCACAGGCAGTAGAGCACATCCTTCAGACCTGAGTTTCCTGTGCCAAGATGCTCCCTGACCAAAGACTGATGCAACACAAGAGGTTTGCTCCAGAGCTAACAGAGGGAAAACTTTTCCCTGGAGTGGACATCCTGAATTTGGACTTCTAGCATACTGGACTGTGTAAGAATAAACTTTTCTTTGTTAAAGCCATTCACTGTACCAGATAACTAGAACAGATTGCTTTAGGAATTACAGACATCTTAACAATATTAAGATTTTGTATCCATGAACATAAAATATACTTCCATTTATTTAGGTCATTAATTTCTTTCATCAGTGTTTCATAGTTTTCAGTTTACAAATCATTAACTTTCTTGGTTATATTTATTACTTTGTATTTCCATCTTTTATATAATAAATAGAATTGTTTTCATAATGTGTGTTTTACTTGTATCCTTCAGTTATGCTGAATTGATTTATCAGCTCTGGTAAGTTTTGAACCGTAAGTATTGTAACAAAATAGAAAACTGATAAATGAACCTCATAAAAATTTGAAAATTTGTTCATCAAAGGACATTATCAGAACACCTACAGAATGGGAAAAAATATTTGGCAACTCTATGTCAGACCGACGCCCGATTTCCATAATCTATAAGATACTACAAAATATCAACAAGAAGAAGAGAAATCACCCAATTAAGCGATGGGCAAAGGTGATGGACAGACATTTCACTAAAGAAGAGATCCAGGCAGCCAAAAAACACATGTGGACATGTTCACGAAATTCAAATCAAAAAGACAATGAGATACCATCTCACCCCAAAAAGGTTGGCCATGATCCAGAAAACACAAAACAACAAATGCTGGAGAGGCTGTGGAGAAAGTGGAACCTTCCTACACTGTTGGTGGGGTTGCAAAATGGTCCAGCCTCTTTGAAAAGCAATCTGGCGCTTCCTTAAAAAAATGGACATTGATATACCATTTGACCCAGTAATTCCACTACTTGGAATATATCCTACAGAATCAAGGCCTTTCACATCAACGGACACATGCACCAGAATGTTTATCGCAGCACAGTCCACGATAGCAAAAAGATGGAGTCAACCCAGATGCCCAACAACAGAAGAATGGATAGGTAAACTATGGTACATATACTCAATGGAGCACTACGCAATGATAAAGAACAACGATGACTTCAGGAAACATCTCATGACCTGGTTTCAACTGGAAGACATTATGTTGAGTGAAAGTAGTCAGCGACAAAAGGACAAATATTGTATGAGACCTCTACGATAAGATCTCAAAAACAGACTTGTCAATAGAAGAAAAGACTTTTTGACAGCTGTAAGGGAGGGGAGGGTGGGGAGGGTTTAGATTAGATAGTTGCTATTTGGGTGAAATAGTTGCTGGTTGGGTGAAATCGGTGATAGCACACATTAGAAACAAGAACAATATTAAGTGGACTTAAACATAACATGAGTACTCCTTCCATCTTAACCCAATATTGCAAGGATAGAGTAGCTGGGGCAGGGGGCAGGGGACCATGCTCTTAGGCGAAAGCGAGGCCAATTGGCACAGCTAGCGTTTTGCTAAGAGGGCTTCTGCACCCTACGTTGGTGAGTGGCGTCTGGGGTCTTAAAAGCTGCCAAGCTGCCATCTGAGGGCACAGCAAATGGTCCCAACTCAGCAGGAACAGATGCTCACCGAGGGCCAAAGTCACATGGGGGAAAGACAATCCAGAAGCAGAGACCCACATCAGTGGGTGCCTATATCGACTTGGGACCGGAAGAACCGGATGGTGCCCGGCCACCACCGGTGATAGCCATGATGGAGCTCACTAAGTTGAGTCTCACTGGCAACACAAGAATAAAATGGGGTGCATCCTGAGATCCCCACTAAAAGACCTCAATTGATGGTCCAGTGGTTTCAGGGTTCCCCTGGGAGCATGGCCCCTCACCCTGATGCTGCCCTTGACCATAAATCATAATGAAGGTCCACGCTTCGGACAGGAATGGATTGGACCATATATTGGATGCACTTTATGGTTCTATACATCTATAGGATGTCATCCTGCTGACCTCTGGCTGGAGGAAGGAGAGTGGGTGAAGAGGAGGGAAAAAAGAGACTGTTGGGAGAATGAGACATGTATGGAGCAGAGAGGAATAGTGTGCTGTCACCGGGCAGGGAGAGCAGTGGAAGCTGCATATAGGTGGGTATGTAAATTTATACGGGAATGTACATTTTCACTCAGTTATATTAAATTTAAAAAAATTTTTTTAAAAAAGGACATTATCAACAAATTCAAGTGACAACATATGGATCTGGAGAAAATTTTGGACAATTAAACATCTGCTTAGGGTTTAATATTGAGAATAGAAAGAACACGTACAACTTAAAAGCAAAAAGACAAATAACCCAAGTAAAAAATGTGCAGAGGACTTGAATAGAATCTTCACCAAAGGAGAAACACAAATGACGAATAAGCATATGAAAAGATGCGCAACATCATTAGTCATAACGGAAATGCAAATCAAAATCACAAGAAGATATCACTTCACAGCCACTAAGATGTCTGTGATTTAAAAAATGGTGGCAACAGGTGTGATTGAGTATGTGGAGAAATTGAAACTTTCATCTATTGCTGCTAGGATTGTAAAATTGTTAAACCACTGGGAAAAATAGTTTGGGGGTTACTCAAAAAATTAAGAATATAATTACCATGTAATCCAACCCTCCCACTTCTAGGTACATAACTCGCTGCTGGTGAGTTGATTCAGACTCATAGCAACCCTATAGGACATAGTAGAATTGCCTATAAAGCCTCCAAAACTGTACCTCTTAACTGGAGCAAACCACTATGTCTTTCTTCTGTGGAGCCTTTGGTGGTTTCTAACTGCTGAATTTTCAGTTAGTAGCCAAGCACTTAGCCATTGGGACACCAGGGCTCTATTCAAGGTATATACCCAAAAGAACTGAAAGCAGAGCTCAAATGGACCCACATATATCAATGTTCATTGCAGCATTATTTGCAATAGCCATACAATGTAAATAACCTAAACATCCTTCAACAGATGACTGGATAAGTGAAATGCTGTACATACATACAATGATGTAATGTTACATAGCTATAAAGAGAAGCATAGTCCAGATACAAGGTGTATGAACATTGAAAACATTATGCTGAGTGACATGTCAGTCACAACAGGACAAATATTGTATGATCCCGTTTATACGGAGTATCTAGAATAGACAAATTTATAGAGATAAAAATTTATTAGTGGTTACCAGCGGTGGGTGGGAAAGAAAGGGACAAGGGGATTCAATGCATGAGAACACTGAACTTCTGTTAAGACTAATAGAAAAACTGAGAAGTGTATAATGTTGATAGTTAAAACAACATGATAAACTATGTCGCTGAAGGTTGATATGGCAAATGTTTTGTTATATTTTTATCTACCACTGTATAAAATAAGGAAGTGTCAAGTATGTAACACAATTGTTTGGTGTATAATAAGTACTCAGTAACTGATGGTTGTTGTTAGATGTTATCAAGTCACTTTCAAATCACAGTAACCTTATGTGGCATCGTCTCCATCATTATGCTTAAAGCCATTGTTGCAGCCACTGTGTCGATGTATTTTATTGAGAATCTTATTTGCTGACCCTCTACCAAGCATAATGTCCCTCTTTAGGGATTGCTCCCTCCTCACAAAATCTCCAAAGTATATGAGACAAAGTCTTGCCATTCTTGCTTCAAAGGATTATTTAGGCTGTACTTCTTCTGAGACAGATTTGTTCATTCTTTTGGCGGTCCATGGGTAGGTACACCTTAGGCCTTAAAGTGACAAATGACCTCTTTGCTTGTTAACACTTTAAAGAGGTCTTTTGCCTGCAATTGATGGTCCAGGGGCTTCGGGTTTGCCCTGGGAGCATGGTCCCTGGCCCTGATGCTGCCCCTGTCCATAAATCATAATGAAGGTCAACTTTTCGGACAGCAATAGATTGGACTTGGTGATGCAGAGTGACCATATCTTGTGGGAGTTTTATGGTTCTGTGCATCTATAGGATGTCATCCTGTTGACCTCTTGCTGGAGGAAGGGGAGTGGGTGGAGAGGAGGGGATAGGGGACTGTTGGGAGGATAGGACATGTATGGAGCAGAGAAGAGGGGTGTGCTGTCACCAGGCAGGGAGAGCAGTGGGAGCTGCATATAGATGAGTGTGCAAATTTATATGGGAATACACATTTTCATTCAATCATAATAAAAAAAAAGAAAGAGGTTTTTTGCAGACAATTTTCCCAGTGCAAAGCATCATTTTATTTCTTGACTGCAGCTTCAATGGGTGTTGATTGTGGATCTAAGTAAAAGGAAATCCTTGACAACTTCCATCTTTCCTCTGTTTATCATGATGTTATTTACTGGTCCCGTTGCTGCTATGATTTTAGTTTTCTGTTTGTTGAAGGTTGTGGTCTTTGATCTTCATCAGTAAGTGCTTCAAGTCCTCTTCACTTTCAGCAAGCAAGGTTGTGTCATGTGAATATTACATGTTGCTAATGAATGTTCCTCCAATCCTGATCCAGCTTCTCTGATTATTTGCTCAGGATATGGATTGCATAAACATGGTCAAAGGACATAACCCTGACATACACCTTTCCTGACTTTAAGGCACACAATATCCTGTTGTATGTTTGAAAGACTGCCTCTTGGTCTATGTACAGGTTCCTCATGAGCACAGTTAAGGGTTCTGAAATTCCCATTCTTCACAATGTTACCCATAATTTGTTACTATGCAAAAAGTTTAATGCTTTTGCATTGTCAATAAAATACTGGCAAACATTTTTCTGATATTCTCTGCTTTCACCCAGGATCCATCTGACATCAACAAAATATCACTGATTCCATATCATCTTCTGAATCTAGACTGGATTAGAGGCAGTTGCCTGTTGATATACTGCTGCAACCACTTTTGAAACATCTTCAGCGAAACATTACTGGTGTGTGGTATTAATGATATTGTTCAATAATTTCTCCATTTTGTTGGGTTGCCTTTCTTTGGAATGGGTACAGATATGAGTCTCTTCCAGTTGGTTGGTCAGGTTATTATCTTCCAGATTTCTTGGCATAGACAAGTGAGGGCTTCCAGTGCTGTATTTGTTTGTTGAAACAGCTCAATTAGTATTTGTTCAATTCCTGGAGCCTTGTTTTTTGCCAGTATTTTCAGTGCAGCTTGGACTTCTTCCTTCAGTACTTTGAAATCTTCTCTTTAGTTCTTTTACTTCATGATTTCTTCCTTTTGATTCAGCTGCTCAACGTTAGGAGCAAGTTTCAGAGTCTCTTCTGACATCCAATTTGATCCTTTTCCTGTCTTTTTAATGACCCCTTTCTTTCTTCATGTATGATATTGTTAATGTCATTTCACAGCTTATCGATTCTTCAGTCATCAGTGGTCAACGCATCAAGTCTATTATTAAGATGGTCTTAGAACTCAGGCAGGATACATTCAAGATTGTGCTTGGGCTCTCATGGACTTGTTCTACTTTTCATCCATTTCAGTTTGAACTTGCATAGGAGCAATTGATTATCTGTTCCATAGTCAACACCTAGTCTTGTTCTGAGTGATGATATTGAGATTGTCCATCATCTTTCCACAGATGTAGTTGATTTGATTCCTGTGTGTTTCAACTGGTAATGTCTTGTGTATAGTCACTGTTTTAGTCAGCTAGTGCTGCTCTAACAGAAATACCACAGAGTGGTTGGCTTTAACAAAGGAAGGTTTATTCTTACACAGTCTGGTAGGCTACAAGTCAAAATTCAGGATATCCGCTCCAGGGAAAGATTTTACCCCTTGTCGGCTCAGGAGGGAAGTCTGGTATTGCATCAGTTTTTGTCCAGGGAGCATCTTGGCACAGGAACCTCAGGTCTGAAGGATGTGCTCTTTTCCCGGTGCTGCTTTTTTGATGATGTGAGGTTCCCGATTCTCTGCTTGCTTCTCTTTCCTTTTATCTGTTGTAGGATGAAAGGATTAAGGGTGGGGCAAGCCATACTCTAGGAAAACTTCCTTTACAGTGAGCAGGGAGATAATGCTATGAAGGGATTTACAGTCTCACCCTAATCCTTTAACATATTGCACAGGAAAATCACAAAATGGAGGACAATCATAGAATACAGGTCACATGGCTACACCTGTTTTTAGGGGGACACGATTCAGTCCATGACAATCACCATTTATTTTGGTGAAAAAAGGGGCTTTCTTTTGCAATGGAGAAGTCATTTGTCTTGCAAAATTCTGTCATGCGATCTCTGGTATCATTTCTATCACCAAGGCCAGCTTTTCCAACTATTGATCCTTCTTCTTTGTTTCCAACTTTTGCATTCCAACCACCAGTAATTATCAATGCATTCTGACTGCGGGTTCAATGAATTTCAAACTGCAAAAGCTAGTAAATATCTCAATTCTTTCATCTTTGGCCTTAGTGGTTGGTGTATAAATTAGAATAATAGTCATATTAACTGGCTTTCCTTGCAGATGTACGGATATTATCCTATTACTGACAGCACTGTACTTCACGATAGGTCTTCCAATGTTGTTTTTGTCAGTGAATGCAACACCATTCCTTTTCAAGTTGTCATTCCCATGGTAGTAGACCGTATCACTGTCCAATTCAAAATGGCCAGTGCCAGTCCATTTTGGCTCACTAATGCCTGGAATATCAATGTTTGTGTGTTCCACTTCATTTTTGATGGTTTCCAATTTTCCTAAATTTGTACTTTGTACATTCCACATTCCAACTATTAATGAATGTTTGCAGCTGTCTGTCAGTTTGTTGTACTGTGGGATCTTGTGTATTGCTATGATGCTGTAAGCTATGTCACTAGTATTCAGATGCCATCAGGGTCTCCAGTGGCAGACAGATTTCCACTGAGCTACCAGACTAAGACAGAGTAGGGAGAAGGACCCAGCAGCCTACTTCTGAAAAGAATTACCCAGTGAAAACCTTATGAAGAGCAGCAGAACATCATTGGATATAGTGCAGGAAAATGAGCCCCCAGGTTGGAAGGCATTCAAAAGATGACTAGGAAAGAGCTACCACCTCAAAGTAGAGTCAGCCTTAATGATCTTGGATGGAGTCGCTTTTGGGACCTTCATTTGCTGATGTTGCACCTCTCAGAATGAAACAGCTGCAAACATCGGTTTTCACATTTATTATTTTGCTAACTAAGGACCTTATAAAACAACAACTTTATAAAAGAAAGGACATTTTAACACCCAAAATTAGAGAGGACATGCTCTCAAAATTGAAAATATTTACAAATTTTAACTTTGTAAAACAATTACTGCATAGACTTTGTTTTCCTAATTTTTTTCTTTGGACCAGAGTAATCTTCATTATGGACTGATATTTAAGTATCACCCCACTAAATCTAAGTTATAATCTTGACTCTGCCAGTAACTTACTGTGTGATATTTTGTCACATTTCTTCTCCATTTTGGGTCTCAGTTTCCTCATCTCTAAAGTGGGACCAGCTAGGTTAGATGATATCCAATGTCCTTTGCAGCCCCAATGCTCAGGATTCTGTGACTTCTAGAGATTAGTTCTTGTCCTTGGAATCTGAGTTCATGCTGGGAAAAAAATAAACATTTTGCTTATAATTATAGAGTCTAAAATCAAGTAGCAAGCAATTCACATTTCTGGCACGCATACAACAGAGAGTATTTGCAGCAGCTGCAATGCCAGACATGAGGCCTTTCTTTCTTTATTGTCTTCAAAAATGTTTTTCATTTATAGTCTTTTTTTTTTCTTTTCTGGCTTACATCTTTGAAATGTAATTGCTACTTCTCTAACATTCCCCACAGTCACTGCATTCTCCTGTTGGCTTTACTTTTACCCCAAAGTCATGTAAACTCAAAGCCTCCAGCCCCTTACAGTGCCTGTGTCTGTTTGACTTGGTTGATTTAAAAGACTTTTACTTCTTGTCTCTTTTGTCTCCCTCCTGTCCGTATCCCCTAATATGTACTTTCCCTAAATCCTTCTCTATTATTTTTCTTTTTTTTCCTTTAGACAAAAAACATAGCTTCAAATGTTGGCATGGTCTATAAATGGTATTAACTGAATTCTTGACAAAATCCGAGTTGGGAATATTGGGCTGCAGTTCATTCATGGTAGAAAGAGGAAATATATCACTAATTAGCAACGTAATTTTGTGCTTTACCGAACTTGTGAAAGTGCACCAGTGTTTGCATTAATGAGTACTTTCTGGCTAAAGTCCTACTCTGTTGTTTTAAGAAAGCCTGGAGTCAAAACGTGACATTTTCAGAAAAGTGATCATTTTATTCACAACCCCAACATCACTACCAGGGCAAAAAGTATTGAAAATATTCATGGCTGCAAGGTTACTGTCATGGGGTTTAAAGAGAGTTCAGCCTGTACTTAAGAGGCCCTAATTCTCCATAGATGAAGTTCTGCTTCCCTATCTTCACCCATGACTCCTGTGACTTTCTTTTTGTTGCTTTCTTGGTATTTGTTTGTGTGACATCTTAAGAATGGGCTGTTAAAAACAAAACAAAATATGATATTCAAGAGGCAGCCCAAACTTGTGTGTGTGCGTGTATGTGTGTGTGTAACCAAGTTTATTTAAAAATCAGCTACAATAATACAATCCAAAATTCAAGTTTGGATCCAATTCTTCCAGTTGCATGCTGTTGCGAACGGGGCATTGCTTTGTCTCAGGAAAAGCCTGAGCTGAGGCTGCTTTCTTGTGATCCGCAGCTTGCCCCTCCCCCTGCCAGTGTTTCCACCCCAGCCTTCATCATTGCCCTAGACGTGGGCCTTCACAGCCTGGGGTAGTGGGACTGGGGTTTGGTGTACTTCTCGATTCTTCCAGCTGTACTCTCACTGGGGAAAATCAACTTTGAAGTGAAACTGGGGGCTTGCCAGGAATCTGAACAGGGATTATTAAAAATGGTATTTTTCAAACCACGAGTGATGTTTTGCTAGCAGAGGGTAACAGGTTACTTGGAATCAGAAGTGCTTTGGGTTTTGGATTAAATTTCAAAGTTGGCTGAGATTTCAGACCCCCAGGGTCTTGAAGGTTGAGAACACAATTGAAAGCGTATTAGATGCTAGCTGCATCTATATAATACCAACCAACTAGTAGAAAGAGAGAATTCACTAAAATTTATTTATTCAGTATCATGAATTCAAAATATGTTTGACTGAATTTAACCTCGTTCTTTTTTTATTTAGTTTTATTTTACCGAATGCAAATTAAACTATTTGGATATGGAAATAACCTGTATTTCTACTGTAAGCATCATATTGCTTAGAATTCTGCCTTAAAAAAATAAACAGTAAAACAAACCCATTGCCAGAGAGTAGATTCTTACTCATAGTGACCCTGCAGATCAGAGTAGAACTGCCTCATAGGATTTCCAAGGCTGTAATCTTTTTGTGCAGTGGTTAAATGATATAGCTAGTAACCAAAAGGTTGGTGGTTCAGATCTACCAGTTGCTCCTTGGAGACTCTATTGAGCAGTTCCCACTCTGTCCTCTAGAGCTGCTATGGGTTGGAACTGACTCATTGGCAACAGGTTTTGGAATCTTTATGGAAGTAGACTGTCACATCTTTCTCCTGCAGAGTGGATGGTGGGTTTAAACTGCTGACTTTTCAGTTAGCAGCTGAGCCCTTTAACCAGTGCATCACCATTTTCTCACCATTTTCCTACCCTTAACAGCTTTCAGTAGTGGTGATTCTACCTTCAGTGCAAATAAAAGAGTTCCACAGGTTTCTTTGCAACATAAGTGTCTCACTTAATTCTCCATACTGTTTTCCCTACCAAACTATGACAGTACCTCAAATTTCACTATTAGCCTTTTAATGTTTTACTCATTTGGGTCCTTAAGGAGTTTTAGTTTCCAAGAGTCCTTATTGCCCCGTTTGTGTATGATTTATTCAAGTCTCCATTCAGGCATCATTTCCTCTGGCTCACAGTTGACAACCCCAGTAGCGTGAAAGGCTGTCAGTCATGTGCCTTCCTGTTGGAATCTTAGAGGTGTTTTCTTCTATAGTTCTGTCTAAAAAAACATTTCCCAGACTCTTGATTTCCAAACACTGTACCACTTGCTATTCCTTCAACATGCTTAAGTTGTATTAGCTAGAGTCTGAACCTGAGCCTTAATTGTAGCAGTCTTGAGCCATGTTCTTTAGGGCACGAGTCACTAAGAAAAGTTTGCTTGGTAAAAAGTAGGGGAAAAATAGCTGCTATATATGTCATTATTAACTCGTACTGATTTTTCTATCCTGCAAACCTGAAGTGTTCAGCTACTTTTGCTTTGAGCGTGGACACCTGGAACCGTGCTGTAGACTTCGCCTTGCGTTTCCTACTCTCCTTTCTCCTTTCCAGACCTAAGACACTCCCTAAAAAAATGATTTGGTGAGCTTCGGCCAAAGTGTGTTGAGGTTGGTGGAGGTTTGTGATAGGGTAGACAACAACTTCCAAATGTCTAATTCTACTTGGATATTTTCTAAATTCAGAATCCCAGAAATGACTTAAAATATTTGTATTGGTAAGATACTTAGAGATCCATTGGTGCAACCAAATTTCTCATTTTAATGATGAAGAAACCAAAGTTGGGCTAGGGATTCACCCAAGGTCATACAGCTAGTGAGTGGAAGAACTGAGATGAGAACTTTAGTCAGTAGAATAAATTGTCTAATGTTATAGTTAATAAGCATTGGTGTTAAGGATTCAATTTGTGATCAGTTCAACTGTTACGTTACTCTTCCCATACTTCCTCCCAGTCTACGGGAGAAAAGACAACTAACAAAACAGTAAGCACACAGAATATACCAAGTGTTAGGGTTTTGTAAGGGTTGAAATTTCAGCTACACCTTTTCGGCTCTGGCCAGTATCCCGCAGTCACCCCTCCCTATGGGATATCTGAAGGAGGGGTCTTCCTTGTTTGTCTAGGGTAGACCATGGTGAGAAGATGAGAGAATTGCTCTGCCTCCACAGAAGGCCAGTGCTGGCCTCGGGCCAAGTTTCCAAAGTTTCTCCTAGGTACATTCCACAGTAGATCGAGGTAGCAGGAGGCACAATTGGCTTACATTATTTTTATTTAATCCGCAGTGTAGAAGATCAGACTTTCTGAAGAGAATTGAAAACACTTCTTTCTTTGGGTTCCTGAGGCTGTGTAGGAGAATACTGGGCTCCCACTTGGCACAGGGCTGATTACAACATTCAAAGAAAGCTCCAATATTGTTGCCCAAGGCTGAATGGAAAGTTTCCTTCCACTTAGGGCTGACTCCTAAACCCCACACCTTCTCAAGTCTTTGATTAGCAGACACCTGCCGCCAAGGAGACCAGCAAACAATAAAGTGGTGAGAGCCTGGCTCAGAAAACTCCTAAGGATGGATATGCATTAATGGAGCCTTGACAGGAGGAATATAGTGATTTTGTGCCTCATCTAGGTCCCTAGGAACACAGAAAACTCAGTATTTTTTGCTGAGAATTAAAAAAAAATTGCTTTGAATCTATAGAAATAGAGTTTGCCTATTACTTATACTGAACTTATCAAAAGTATCACTTTGCTAACTGCTGCTGTAGACAAAGAGTTAACCCTTTTCTCTCCATTTTTCACTTTAGGGTGAGAATGCCAGCTTTTTCATCTTTGATCAGTTAACTTTTTTCAAAATTATTTAAAGAGAATGGATTAGGAACAGGAAGATATCTATACTACTGATGACTACTTTAGGGAAATTCGTGGTTTGAAAGATGGTATTAGAAGACATTTGTGGTTAATACACAGGAAAACTAATAATAATGATTCACCAACAGAGGGAATTTAGACTTAAATTTCTAGATCCTCCTAATGAATCTACCTGCATGAGAGATTATTTGTGGAAATAAGCCTCCTAACAAGCCACATAAGGAACTATTTAAAAATAATAATGATTATTTATCTATAGCCCATGTACTTTCAGAAAATATTTTAGATTTCTAGGAGTAAGAATTTTGATCAGATGGGAAGTCATTACAGAGAGGCTCCTTCTGTAACTGGCCCTGTTGAGATATTTACTGAGAGCAAAGCACATTGAGTGGCCTAGTTGTCTTGGTGATAGACTACTTGGCGTCAACAGCTGTCTGCACAGCTCTGAGGTGGGGTTGAACTGTCTGTAATGACTCCATTCAAGTTTGGTTAGTTGAAATCAGGAAGAAAAATTAATGCAGAAAGAAGGTAATAAACTTACATCTCCCTTCAGGTTTTACATACCTGTCAATGTCTTGGGTAAAAAAGGTTTAGAGAGTTCCTGTTCTGTTATTTTTACCGTTTTATTATTATACATTAGCTGGGTACAATAGCCTCCAAGAGAGGGTTAGCAGTTGTTGCAACGTACCAGTTTTCCAAGGATCCCAAGTGACGTTTATCTATGTCACTATCCACACTTCTATCTAAGGCACAAAAAGCAAGGAGTTCATCTAAGTAAGGTGACCCTGTTAGCATCCAGGTAAGAATGTCATGTAGTTAGGAAAGGAAGCACTGTTCATAGTACCAAAAGAGCCACTACAAGGGCCCTTAAGCTCAAATCTATGCATCTGTAGAAATTGAATCAAAAAATTAATGTATATATGTAAATGTGCATTTTCCTGGAGTCCCTAGCTTTTATCAGATTCTCTAAGGATCTGAAACCCTCTAAAAGTTAAGAACCACTACCACACAGATTCAGATTTGCAGATTTGGCCTCTGCTTAGTATTTCCTGTTATTTAGGTATTAGGTTACAGGGAAGATTGGGTAGGATCTTACTTTGACCATGTGGAACCATGGCCTAGGCATCCCCTAGTCCAGGTTAGTTGAGTATAGATTATTTATCCTATTATTATTTGGGTAAAATAAAAGCATAAATATTAATCTTTATTTTTTCTTAGATATATCAAAGTATATAATGTACAGTAAGGTTTAAGGAAACACAAACATACAAACTAAAAATCTTATCTATTTTATTAGGGTAAACATACATGTAAAAGATATCTGCCATTTTATACATGTACAATTCAGTGACATTAATTACATTCATCATGTTGTTCAGTTGTCATCATTATCCCTTTCCAAATTTTTCCATCACCCTTAGCAGATCCACAGTGCCCCCTAAGTAATGTATCTCCATTTTCCCTGGTAACCATTAATATACTTTGGTCTGTATATACTATGTCATGGATTGAATCGTGTCTCCCAAAAAATGTGTATAGCAATTTGGCTAGGTCATGATACCTGGTACTGTGCAGTGTTCCTACATGTTATAAATTCTGCCTCTATGATATTAGTGAGAGAAGATGGGTGGCAGTTGTGTTATTGTGGCTTAACTCAATCTGTAAGATTGTATTATGCCTTGAGGCAATCTCTTGGAATATAAGGGAAAGGGAATCATGCAGAGAGTTGGTGACCTCATACCTCCAGGTAAAAAGCAGTCCCGGAAGCAGAGCACATCCTTTGGACCTGGGGTCCCTGTGCCTTAGAAGCTCCTAGTCCAGGGGAGGACTGATGACAAGGACCTTCCTCCAGAACCAACAGAGAAAGCCTTCCCCTAGAAGGGATACTCTGAATTTGGACTTGTAGCCTACTGGAGCATGACAGAATAAATTTCTCTTCCTAAAGAAATCCGCTTGTAGTATTTCTGTTATAGAAGTGCTAGATGACTAAGACAATATCTGCTTATTTTAGATATTTTATATAAGTGAGACTTATTTCACTCAGCATAATGACTCATATTCATCCATGTTGCAGTCTACATCAGAACTACATTTCTCTTTATGACTGAATAATATTCCATTGTGTGTATATGCCACATATTGTTTATCCATTCATCTGATGATAAACATTTAGGTTGTTTCTATCTGTTGACTATTGTGAATAATGCTGCAATAAATATGGGTATACAAACACTGTTTATGTTTCTGCTTTCAGTTATTTGGGGTATATATCTGGGAGTGAAATTGCTAGGTCCTATGGTAATTCTGTGTTTATCTTTTGGAGGACCTGCCAAGCTGTTTTATATAGCAGATATGCCATTTTACAATCCTACTACTTTTTGTCCATTTCTATGTGACTAACTTAGTCTTGCCTTCATGCATTAACTTATCTCTCACTTCCATCAGAGTATTGACATTATCATCCTCACTTCTTCAATTTATAAAGTCACTATGCCTCTCTCTGTTAAGCTGTTGGCATTAGTGAAGTCTCATTTGTTGACACAGTCTTCCTTACTCTGATATTATGCTTTGTGATCACTAATTTATCAGTATCGTGCACTCTGGCTCCCATTCTTTTCTAACTCAGCCACTGTGTCTTACTGTCAAAAATCTAAAGCATAACATTTTGACCTTATCCTTTTCATTAAACTGTTCCCACTAGGTCCTATTGAAATATAAAACTATTTTTCAAACTTAACAGCTGATGTGTATAGCACACATCTCTACCTAATGTCAATCCTTATTAACAGGCTGTTTCATTTTCTCCTTTATTAATTTATTTTCAAAAATTTTAAGTTAGAAAAAAAGAAATAAAATACGTATCTGTTATAACTAGGTTAATATTTACCGTGTTATCAATAATGTTTTATAAAACCTTGAAATAAAAGATCACTGTGATATTATATAGAATATGTATATTATTGACATGCCTGAGATTAGTATTAAAATTCTACTGATGGTTTTCTGTATAGTCTGGATCTAAAAACAAGAGATGATAATGTAGCTCAAATATCTTCGTTACCCAATCTCTTTGACTTTTACAGAGAAACTAAAATATTTGAAGTCTATACCATAATGCAAATAAATTTTTAGAGAATGGGAAGATGGTTTACTGAGCATGATTGTTGGCCCTTTATAACATGTCCAAGGGCAGTCAACACACTGTTTTCCATAAATAAGAAGCACAAATATGTCAGGTTACCACTCCATCCTTGGACCTTACTGGTGCTTCCCTGCAGTAGAAACTGCTTTTACAATGAGTCCCAAGAATGGGGTTAGGAAATCTCTCTTACACATGACTTGGTAATTTATAAAACAGCTAAAAGTATAAGAGTTTATTTTCTAAGTTACATCAAAATGACTGGGTTACAGTGCTGTTGTTGCTGTTAGGTGCTGTTAATTTCACTCAAAATCACAGGGACCTTACGTACATTGAAGTAAAACACTGCCCAGTAGTGCGCCATCCTCACAATGGTTGCTATGTTGAGCCCGTTTTTCAGTCACTGTGTCAGTCCATCCCATTGAGAGCCTTCTCTTCTTCACTAATCCTCTACTTTACCAAGCGTGTTGTCATTTTCCAGGGACTGGTCCCGCCTGATAACATGTCCAAAGTAAACAAAACGAAGTCTCACTATGCTTACTTCTAAGGTGTATTCTGGCTGTATTTCTTCCAAGATAGATTTGTTCATTCTTCTGGCAGTCCACAGAATATTCAGTATTCCTCATCAATACCACAATCCTAAGGAATCAGCTCTTCTTCTGCCTTCCTTATGAATTGTCCAGCCTTAGCATACATAACAGGTAACTGAGAATACCATGGCTTAGGTCAGAAATATCTTAGTTCTCAAAGTAACACCACTGAAGTTCAGTATTTTAAAGAGGTCTTTTGCAGCAGATTTTCCCAATGCAACATGTCACTTGATTTCTTCACTGCTGTTTCAATGTGTATTGCTTATAGATCCAAGTAAAATACAATCCTTAACAACTTCAATACTTTGTTCATTTATCGTGATGTTTCTTATTGGTCCAGTTGTGAGAATTTTTGTTTTCTTTATGTTAATGTTGTCTCAACTTCATCAGCAAGTGCTTCAAGCCATCTTTACTTTTAGTAAGCAAAGTTGGGTCACCTGCATATTTGTAGGTTGTTAGTGTTTCTCCAATCCTGATACTGCATTCTTCTTCATACAGTCTAGCTTCTCAGATGATTTGTTCAACGTACAAATTGAATAAGTACAGTAAAAAGATACAACCCTGATGAACACTTTTTCTGATTTTAAGCTACTCAGTAGCTTCTTGTTCTGTTCAGACAACTGCCTCTTGGTCTATGTGTAGAATACTCATGAATACAATGAAGTGTTCTGCAATTCCCATTCTTTGCAATGCTACCCATAATTTTTTTCGGTTCGCACAGTCGAACTCCTTTTCATAGTCAATAAAGCACAGGTAAACATTTTGCTGGCATTTTCTGCTTTCAGCTAAAATCCATCAAACATCAGCAATGATATCCCTTGTTCCATGTCCTCTTCTGAATCAATATCTACCTACCCTGAAGTACAACACTGTCAATGATAGGACATTATACATAAGCCTACAAGGAAGACCAGTTAATATGACTATTATTCAAATTTATGCACCAACCACTAAGGCCAAAGATGAAGAAATTGAGTATTTTACTAACTTCTGTGCCTGAAACAGCTCAAATATGCAATCAAGGTGCACTGATAATAACTAGTGATTGGAATGCAAAACTTGGAAACAAAGAAGGATCAATAGTTGGAAAATATGGCCTTAGTGATAGAAATGATGTCAGAGATCACAAGATAGAATTTTGCAAGGCCAACAGTTTCTTCATTGTAAATACCTATTTACAGCAACATAAAACAAATGAAAAAACACACCGCCATCAAGTCAGTTCTGGCTCACAGCAACCCTATAGACAGAGTAGAACTGCCTCATAGAGTTTCCAAGGAATGCGTGGTAGATCTGAACTGCTAACCCTCTGGTTAGCAGCCATAGCACTTACCCGCTATGCCACCAGGTTTTCCTACAACAACATAACCAGCTACTATATACATGGACCTCACAGGTGAAATAAACAGGAACCAAATTGATCACATACATGGAAAGAGACTATGGGGAAGCTGTATGTTATCAGTCAGAACAAGATCAAGGGCTGTCTGTGGAACAGACCAGCAATTGCTCATACACAAGTTCAGGTTGAAGGTGAAGAAAATTAGTACAAGTCCACAAGAGGCAAAGTACAATCTTGAACGGATTTAGAGACCATTTCAGGAATGAATTTGATACACTGAACATTAATGACTGAAGACCAGACAACTTTGGGAAGGACATCAAGCGCATTGTACATGAAGAAAGCAAAAGGTTGCTAAAAAGACAGGATAAAGAAGAAAAACCAAAATGGGTATCAAAAGAGACCCTGAAAGTTGCTCTTGAACACGGAGCAGTCAAAGTGATTCCAAGAAATGATGGAGTAAAAGAGCTGAACAGAAGATTTGGAAGGGCAGCTCAAGAAGACAGTGTATTATAATGACATGTGCAAAGATCTAAAGTTAGAAAACTAAACAGGAATAACGCAGTTGGCATTTCTCAAGATGAAAGAACTGAAGAAAAAATTCAAGCCCCAAATCAAAATACTGACAGATTATTTGGGCAAAATATTGAATTGTTCAGGAAACATCAAAAGAAAGTGGAAGAAATATACAGAGTCACTGTACCAAAAGAACTGGTTGATGTTCAGCCACTTCAGGAGGCAGCATGTAATTAAGAACCCATGGTACTGAGGGAAGCAGTGCAAGCTTCATTGCAGGCACTGGCTATAAAGAAGGCTGCAGGAATTGACGGAATTCCAAGTGAGATGTTTCAGCAAATAGATGCAACTCTGGAAGTGCTCATTTGTTTCTGCCAAGAAATTTGGAAGACAGTTACCTGCCTAACCAACTGGAAGAGATCCATATTTGTGCCCATTCCAATGAAAAGTGATTCAACAGAATGTGGAAATTATTGAATGGTATCAATACTACACTCATTTTGCTGAAGATAATTCAAAAGCAGTTGCAGTGGTACATTAATAGGGAACTGGAAGAAATTCAAGCCAGGTTCTGAAGAAGATGTGTAAAGAAAGATACCATTGCTGATGTCAGGTGGTTAAAGTAGCCAGGTCAAAAAGTACCTAGTGTCAAAAATGGCTTCATAAAAATCTTAATTTATGCTCAGTACAAGTGACGCTTCTTTTATGGAGGTTTCCAAGATGCTCCCAGTACAAATTAACTGCTATCCTTCTACTCTTACTCTTTTTATTCTGTACTTTCATTATAACACTTGGATTTCAGTAAATTGTTTACACCAGTGACTTTTATTATATTGTGAGCTCTTTGAGAGCATGAGCCATGTCTTACTCATCTTTGTCAGCTAAGCGTGCCTTTTACTAATTAATGTATTGGTCATCAAATATGTTAAATGCGTATCATGTGCCAGATATTCTGGTGCTGGAAACCTTAAGATGAAAAGACACAGTTTCTGCCCTCAACTTTAAACTCAAAAAAAAAAAAAAGAAAAGAAAAAGAAAACTCATTGCCATTGAGTCAATTGCAACTCATAGAGACCCTATAGGACAGAGTAGAACTGCCCCCATAGAGTTTCCAAGGAGCACCTGTGGATTTGAACTGCTTATCTTTTGGTTAGTAGTCATAGCACTTAACCAGGGCACCACCAGAGTTCTCAGTGCCTTAGAGTCTGGCATATCATGAACTTAACAAATGTTGAACTACTATGTTTCTCCATTTCTATTATTTTGGTTTAGAATACTTAATGTAATGATACTTATAAGAGGAAATCTTCATATTCCTAACTCCCATGTCCTGAAGACTGTCATTTTTCTCTTCTAAGAGTTTAAAAAGAATACCTTAGAAATTCAGAGATTTACTCACATGTATTAAAAAAAAAAAATTTGGTAGCCACATGTGACCTAGAACGAAGTCTTTTAGTGTGCAATTTATGACTTAAATCTGAACTGAAAATCATAAAGCATTGAGAGTGGGGGTGGGGTTAGAGGAAGTAAAAGAGTGTATTCTGGAACATGATCCAGTAATTGCAGCACGTGAACACAAGCTGTATATGTGGTGGGAGGAAGGTGAAGCCAGTGTGTAAGAGGATCCGATTATGTCGGCGTGAGTTTCCAACTTGATGAAATCTGGAATTGACTAGAGGAGAGGTGAAGTCTCCCCTGATGTCACGTTATTGGAACAAGAAAATTCCCTTGCTCCTAGGATATATTTAACCTGGATGCATATATCTTAATGTTTGTTCACATCTTGGGTTTAATATTTTGATCTGATGGCTATACATGCTTTTTATTTGGCTCAGCTTCAGAATGTAAGCTACCAGTGAGCAGGACTAAACTTGTGTAAATCTTATTTCAATACTCTGTGTGTAGTGAAGTTTCTAACTGCTTTTTGGTGCTACTGATGACACTGACAATCATTTATGGAATGGTGTATTAAGGATGAAAATTGCTAAAATTCACAGTAGAATTGAGAAACTCAAATGTTTCAGGGTACAAATGACACATCTAAAAATGCTTCCAGGGTCTACCTTGAGTTAATGACAAGTAGTTACTTGCAATTTTGTTTTTCTACAAATTATCTTGCAGTTCAGATTTTCTGTATTGGCTTTGGCCTTGCATGTTTAATACATACCAGGAAAGAAAGCAACCACTTACTTTAGAGGATATGTGATTCTTTAAAGAACACTACACTCTTCTCCCTTCCCCTAAACAGTTCTTTCTATTCTTATCATTGCATCCAATGGCATGAACAGAATCTGTTAAATTTGATTGTTTGATAGACTGAATGGATTGATTTATTGACAGAACTGGTCAATGGTTATTCTGAATTAATTAATTTTTGAGGCATAGCTGTTCTGTTAGAGGGAGTTATCTATTTGACATAACTGCCTGATTGAACTGACTGTCAAAGTATTTTCTTAAATTAACATAATTTTTTAGATTTACTTAACAAACTGACTGTGACTGAATTAACACTTTTCATGCCAGAAAGAACTTATCTGTTAAGTCAAAATGATTGATTTGATAGCCATCTATTGACCATAAACAAAGATGGAAAAAAGTTGCAGAACTAAATATTCTCATCTTGGAGTATGGTAGTTCAAAAGGAATGACTTTGAACTGAGAGTCTGACTGAGAAGCTTTGGGCTTGCAAAATACTCCATTACTCTTATCTAGACCTATTAAGTGTACACAAACAGACACTTTGGTCTGATGAATTGGAGGCTCTTGCTGCAACATCAGCTCTCTGATGGGCACTGGCTCACTCCCGGAAACAGATGAAAAAGTTAAAATTAGTTATTGTGAATTCTGTGTGATCTGCAGAAGTAACAAGAATAGCAGTAGCCAAGTAGCCAAGTGCCATCGACTCTGATCCGACTCATGGCGACCAATATAAGTAATTTCAAAAGTAACATCAGAAAATAAGTACATCAAAACATATATACTAAATGTATTTAGAATTCACTGCAAGTACGATAAACTGAATCAAACTTTTAGAAACAAAAACAATGCTATCCTATCTACTGGCAGATGAGTGGCTGGAATGGGAATGAGGAAGGTTAATGTAGTGACCTCATATTTTCTAGTAGTTTTCTCTGGAGGAAGGAATTTGATGTAATCTTTTTTATCTTCCTCCCTAGGACTTTTCTTCCAGCCTCATAAATAGGACTCATATTTATCTTTCATCCTTTCAAAATCACCCATAGCCCCATTCTCTATTCAAATTGCCATTTTCAAGTCGTCTTTTGTTTTGAGACACAGCTAAAGTCTTTCATTCCTGTGAGTCTGTAGTTTTAGAATCAAGAAGTACTGCTGGTTCCACAGCCCATTCAAATGTATAAAATGAAGCACATTCACTTCTGCATGTCCTGCTTGATTGTACATGACTTCCCTTCCAAATATGATATCCTCTAAACAGAGCTTGGGAAAGTGTTGTAAGACATAATAATCTTCACTGAATTGGCTCAGAGGAGCTGAAGTACCCTATTAGCAACTCTAAGAGGTGGTAATCGTTAACGGTACTTGAAAATTCTCCCACTCTTACCTTTCATTCTCTGGAGCTCTTGAATCAAGGGGCTCTGACAATTGGCTTTCTCAGGAAGCAGGAGGGTGGTAGGAAAGGGAATTTGGTAGATATTCAGTGGGAAACAGGTTTAGGGGAACCTCTCATATCACAGCAACTTGGGGACAGTTGGCTGTTGCATAGGAAATATGTAAACTTGGAACTGTCCCTGGTTACTGGGGCACATTCAAAAGTTTCCAAATAGGTGAAAATACAGTCAGTCTTGAGGACCAGATGGCATACCTTAAATGTTTGGAAAGTTCTCAAAAGCTGACCATGTAACAGTCTGGGGTTGAGGGTGGAACTTAGAGACAAGTCTATCTGTAAGCATGCTAAAGTTTAGTTCTTATGGCTTGAGCAACCATCAGATGGTTGTCTTTACTGGGTGAGTAATTTTGGCAGTCACTGTCACAATCAAGTCACAAATAACTGGAAAAAAAACTAGTAATAACTAAAAGTTTTTGAGCATCTGCTATGTGTCAGGAAACGTTCTAAGCATTTTTACATGAATTTACTCTTCAATATAGTTATAAGAGGTTATAATTATCTCTACTTAAAGATAGTGAGACTGATAAAGAGAGTTCCTGATCACAAATGGCTTAGCCAAGATTTAAATGCAGGCAATCTGACTATAGGCTTGGTTAATTCGTATAAATTACTATTGTATCTCTACCACCTTACATTTATGTGATTACGTTATTTTCTTTTTACAACGTATATGCATCTGTGTGTTTGTTTATACCCTACCTTATTCCAGAAAATATACAGCTTAGAATATCATTTAAGATAAAAAGCACAGAGAATATTATTTTTCTTTTGTGAGGAGCAAAGCATAGAAAAATTCAGCTGGATAGGAGGGTGTCTAGGCACAGAAGCTGAGTTTACTGACTCATGTAAGGGCAAATAGAATTCTAATTTATTTGACAAAATTTTATAAGTGTTATGAAGCACAGTTAAATGGAAAATTTGAAAAAACTGAGTATGTGGTAACATCCCAGTTCCACTGGAAGGGTCTTATATGCTAGGTGTTTTAGTTAGCTAGTGCTGCTCTAACAGAAATATCGCAGAGTGGATGGCTTTAACAAAGGAAAGTTTATTCTTGTGCAGTCCAGTAGGCTACAAGTCCAAATCCAGGATGTCTGCTCCAGGGGACGGCTTTCCCCTTTGTTGGCTCTGGAGGAAAGTCCAGTGTTGCATCACTCTTTGTTCAGGGAGCATCTTGGTGCAGGAACCTCAGATATGAAGGATGCGCTCTTCTCCCAGTGCTGCTTTCTTCATGGCATGAGGTTCCCAGTTCTCTGCTTGCTTCCATTTCCTTTTATCTCTTGCAGGATGAAAGGACAAAGAGTGGTGCAAGCCATACTGTAGGGAAACTCCCTTTACAGTGGAGCAGGGAGATAATCTTATGAAGGGATTTACAGTCTGACCCTAATCCTTTAACATACAGCATTGGAAAATCACAAAATGGAGGACAATCACGAAATACTGGGAATCATGGCCCAGCCACATGGCTACACATTTCCGGGGAGGACACAATTCAGTCCATGACACCAGGACTGCTGATTAAGTTCATGAACTAATCCTCAAAAAAGTACTACATACCTCACTGCTAATTATCACTGTGGTCACCTTCGAAATACTCCCCTCCGGGAAGCTATATACTGACACTAGTGCCCAATCAACCCTACAAAGCAATTTTGGAACTCTTTTTCTGCAACGTCCATCAGACTTGAGATTGTATTACCCTTGATGTCCTGAATGTCATCCAAATGTCTTCCTTTCAATATTTCCTTTATCTTTGGATAAAGAAAAAAGCCATTGGGGGCCATATCAGGTGAGTTGGGTGGGTGTTCCAATACACTTACTTGTTTACTGGCTAAAAATTCCCTCACAGACAATGAAGTCTGTGAACTTACCACTGTGCAACTGTGTGCAATGGCAGTTGCAGAAAGAGTTCCAAAATTGCTTTGAAAGGTGGACTAGGCGCTGGCTTCAGTGCATAGCTCCCCATAGGGAGTACTTCAAAGGTGGCAGTAGTGATATTTAGTAATGAGGTATGTAGCACTTGCAACAATTAAGCTTACGGACTTAGTTGTTGGACCTCGTATAGCGAGTGTATAGTAAGTATTAAGACATACTGTTCAGGTAAATTAGGCAAGATTGTTGCCTACAAGGAATTCATAGTTTATTTGGAGAGTAAGCCATGATTACAATAATGTGATCCATGCTGTGATGACAGATGAGACACACAGAGCAGTCATGAATGAATTCGTGTGTCATGCTTAAGTAGTTGGGGTTTTATCCCCAAGGCAATGCAGACTAATTCAACTAGGACAGTTTTCTGACCAAATTTGTGGGAAAGTTCACACTGGTACAAATACGGAGAATAGATTGGAAAGAAGTAAAACTGGAAACTTCCAAATTCAACCCATTCCTGATTATTTTGTGTAGTTCATGGCTTTTTCCTTCAATTTGTTAATTTGATTTTATACAGAAATTTTGCAGTGAATATGCACAATCTTTGCTATGTGTAATGGATACATGAGTCAAAAGAACAGTCCCTGCCCTCAAAGAGTTCACAGCCCGGTTGGAGAGATATTCGTTATAAATATAGCGATGGCAACACAACTTCCTAAGTATTTTAATTGTCACATGAGCACAGTTATGGGGACCATACTCTGGACTGTTCGGAGAGCTTTAAACCTATTTGATTTTAAGAGCTTCTTGAAGACACATAATTGTCTTTTGTCTCCCGGTATCCATTGAAAACAGTGCATATACACAATTAGAGCTCAGTTAAACTGTGTTGTCAGTGTCTAGCATTTCCAATTACAGTCCCACCCTAATCCTTTAACATACAGCATTGGAAAATCACAAAATGGAGGGCAATCACAAAATACTGGGAATCATGGCCCAGATGCATGGCTACACATATTTGGAAATATTTGGTCACACATTGGTTAAGACCCCACTTTAGATATCCAAAGCCCTGACCCTAATCCTTCTAGTTTTAAAAGCCTCCCTAAATACTATTTGATGCTGCATAAACTAAACAATTAAGTTATAAAATAACAGGCTGTAGGAATAGAAGTTGATAATTTTAATATCAAGATGATAACCAATGGAAGAATTGCAGCTGGACAGAGAGCAAACTGGATCCACTGTCTTGGATTTAATAGTGCTTTGGGAAGTCTTTGGATGAGTGACTCATCAAAGAAATCTGCCCCAAATCTGTTCCAGAAGGCTTTCAGTTAAGTTGAAAACAAAGACCCACACTCATTGCTGTTGAGTGACCCTATAAGGAGAAATAGAACTACACTATAGGATTTGGTGGTGTAGTGGTTAAGTATTACATCTGCTAACCAAAAGGTCAGCAGTTCGAATCCTCCAGGTGCTCCTTGGAAACTACAGAGCAGTTCTACTCTTTCTTATTGGGTCACTATGAGTCAGAATCGACTCGACAGCAGTGGGTAGGGTCTTGGTTTTATAAGGATTTCCAAGGCTGAAATCTTTATGGAAGCAAACTGACTGCTGTATCTTTCTCCCACAGAGTGGCTAAACCCAAAAAACCAAAGCCAGTGCCACTGAGTCAATTCTGACTTATAGTGACCCTACAGGACAGAGTAGAACTGCCCCATTGAGTTTTCAGAGCAGCGAGTGGGTTCAGACCATGAACCTTTTATTTGACAGCCATGTGCTTAACCACTATATAACCGAGGTTCCTTCGGTAAGGTTCAATATTGGAAAAAGACTGTTGGTTATGGACAAGTGCTTTTGTTTTGCCCTGATTCAGAAATGTTCATTACAGGGCTGCAACTGGTGACTCCGACTTGCCTTTAATTTATGGTCAAATGATAATTGCTGACCTCAAGCATATATATTTTTCAATCCTTAAAAAGATTGTGTCACATCCTTTATTTCCTTGTAATAGGACAGGTTTGGTAAAAATGCAAAATGGGTAAACATTTCTGGCTCAGGCCAAGTTTGCTCTGTGTGTGTGCTTTATTATTATTTTGAAGCCCATTATTTGCTGAGACCCTTGAGCCATCAAATTGTGATTTGTGTTTTATGAATTAGTATATGTTCAAGAAAGGTAGGAATAGTTTCCATGTCACATACATAATTATGAAACAAGTTTAGTTGGCTAACCTGAGCAGTGGGTTCCTCTCGTTATTCCGCAAGAGGGAGGGAGAATGGGGCAAAAACCAAGAGAGAGGAAGGAAGAGAGCGAGACTCTAAAATTCAATCAAAAGCAAAGGAGTGAAAATTAAATTATGGAGATTGGGAAGGGATAAGACAATTAGATTTTGCTAAACTAGCAATAAAATCCTGTTATTTCAAAAACCACCCCAAATTCCCATCTTTCTGTCTGAGCTAATGATTTGCTTCAGACAGTTACTCCAGTTCCAGGTAACTGACCCTAGGTTGAGAGGGAAAAGAAATAAAACAAGATGTTTTTTTTGACAGCAGTTCAGGCCTGGTGTAAGCTGTCTACCTCTCTGTCTGGCTGTCTAAAGAAGAATATCCATTTTATTAAAATTTGATCAATAAAACTATGAAATGTCTGTCTGTCCTATAGCCAGGATGGGGACTCAGAGGGAAATTCAGAGGTTCTAGGGAAACCCTGGTGATGTAGTGGTTCAGTTTTATGACAGCTAACCAAAAGGTTGTCGGTTTGAATCCACCAGGCATTCCTTGGAAACTCTGTGGAAGTAGTTCTACTCTGTTCTACAGGGTCCCTATGAGTAGGAATTGACAATGGTGAGTTTGGTTTTGTTATCACCACCCTGGTGGCATATTGATTAAGTGCTACAGCTACTAATCAAAAGGTCAGCAGTTTAATTCCACCAGGAGCTCCTTGAAAATTCTATGGGGCAGTTCTGCTCTGTCATATAGGGTTGTTATGAGCTAGACTCCATGCCAATGAGTTTGGTTTGGTTTAATACCCAAAGATATTTCCCACAAATGCTTTAATAACCAGAGGACAATGTTTTTTTGTGGACTGGGCCAGTAAAAAAAAAAAAATACTAATAGTGTTAAGACAACAAAATTATAAGATTTTTCATTGTTTCTACACTTGATATCTTTGATTTTATTTCAAACAACAGATGCCAGTTTTCCTCTATGATGTTTGTAAATTTCTGCAGTGGTAGGCTCAGCCATTTTGTGAACTTCCAGGATATGCACCAGATGGACATTTTACCTTGCAGTAAGTACGACAACTTGAGTTTTGTCTGGAGGGCCCTGCATGTTCCACATTCCTGAGTAGAGGGTCTTATGATTTATTTCAGAATGAAACAAACCTTGTAAGAACTGACATTTGCTAGTCAGAAAACCTGAGGTGAAGGTTATTCAGAACACTGGAAAGCTGAAATATAAGTTTCCAGAAAGAATATGTAAAAGACATTTTTGTGGGAAAAATATATTAATTTTTAATGTTTGAATCATCCATGCAGCATTCTTTTCCTGATAATGACCTAGCCTCTGATTATACACACTAATTGTCCCACATATCTGCCTCTACTTGAGCCCATAAAGGAACTCAAGAACTTCTCAACACTATACCAAAGCCAAGTGCCATTTAGTCAAAATAGTAATGTTTAACCATTAAGTACTTTGTGATAAGGCCTGGTCATTGCTTATTATTGACTCAGTCAGTATCTTCCAAACTGGGCTTACTTTCACATAATCAAACTCAACTCTGCAACATATTAATATTTGCAAAGCTTTCAAGTTACCAGTTGTCCCAATCACAACTGTTCTTTATACCAGGCAAAATACATCCCTGAGAAGCAGATGTTTTCTCTTACCCTATCTGTGCACTTTTGCTCATGCTGTGTCCAAAATTTAGACTATGATTTCATCCTCCTCTCAATCACTATAAATCCTATATTCTTCAAGGCAAGATTCAACTTCGTCTCCATAATGAAGACTTTCCTATCGTTCCAATTCATGAGGCTCTCTTTCTCTCCAAACACAAAGAATTGACCATACACATTATAGCATTTTCCCTACTTATTTGAAAAATCCTTTTTAAGAAAATCCCTATTTGTGGCACACTATTATGGATTGAATTGCACACCCCCTAAAATATTTGCTGGAATCCGAACTCCTATACCTGTGAATGTACTCCAGTTTGAGAATATGACTTCCTTTGTTATGTTAATGAGGTCATATTAGTGCTGGGCAAGTTCTAAACCTAATCACTTTCAAAGTAGGAAAAGTGGATTATATGCAGAGTGAAGGGAGCACAAACTGGAGATAACAGAGCACAAGTGCCAAGGAAACCGAGAACACAGAAGTTACACACAGAAGCTGAAACGAAGTTCTTCTCCAAGGGTTGATAGAGAAAAAGCCCTCCCATGGAGCCAACACTCTGAATTCAGACTTCTAGCCTCCTAAATTGTGACAAAATAAATTTCTCTGTGTTAGAGCCATCCAACTGTAGTATTTCTGTTACACCTATACTAGAAAACTAAGATACCTTCTGTGTGCCAGATCCAATAGGGAACACAAAAATGAACATTAACAGGGTCTTGGAACTTATCCATGGACACAGTCAATCATTTGGCCACAAAACAGAACCCTAGTAATGGAGCAACACAACTATTTTAACTGCAGCTTCTATCACTAGGTAGATGTTGACAGTAAAATGTAAGCAGCTTTGATGTGAAATGAAGTGAGGTGTGGAGAAAAGATTTGAAACTTAGCAAGAAAGACTTGAAGATTCTCTAGAACTAGGGATTCCAAGAGCAGTCTAAAGAGCTTAGAGGTGAAAAGAGCCAGAAATGGAAAAAATAAGAGTTTGTATGTTAAGACAACATGACATAGTAGAAAGAACACATGACCAGGGGTTAAATGTTCTGAGTTCTAGTTTTGGCATCTATTACTTACCTGTACATGCAAGTGATTGAACGTTGTTCAGTCTACCTCTTAATACTGTGAGCAAATTAATATTGCAGCCCCCCTACTTATCTGCTAATTTGTTACACTGTGGGGCTTGCATGTTACTGTGAAGTTGGAAACTATGCCAGCAGTATTCAGATACCAGTAGGGTCACCCATGGCAGACAGATTTCAGCTGAGCTTGCAGACTAAGATAGACTAGGAAGAAGAACCCAGCTGTCTACTTCTGAAAAGAATTAGCCAGTGAAAACCTTATTGATAGCAGAGGAACATTGTCAGATATAGTGCTAGACAATGAGCCCCCCCAGGTTGGAAGGTACTCAAAAGATGCCTGGGGAAGAGCTGCTTCCTCAATGTAGAGTTGAACACAATGATGTGGATGGAGTAAAGCCTTTGGGTCCTTCAATTGCTGATGGGGCATGACTCAAAATGAGAAGAAACAGTTGCAAACATCCACTGATAACTGGAAAGTGGCATGTATGAAGTATGAATCTAGGAAAATTGAAAATCATCACAAATGAAATGGAATGCATAAACATCGATATTGTAGGCATTAGTGAGCTGAACTGTTATCAGTATTGGCCATTTTGAATCAGACATTAATGTGTTCTACTACACCAGGAATGAAAATTTGAAGAGGAACATTCATCTGTTTGCATTCATCATCAAAAAGAACATTTTAAGATCTGTCCTGAAGTACAATGCCATCAGTGATAGGATGATATTCATGCACCTACAAGGAAGACCAGTTAATACAAATATTATTCAAATTTACACACCAACCACTAAGGCAAATGATGAAGAATCTGAAGATTTTTACCAGCTTCTGCAGTCTGAAATTGATTGAACATGCAATCAAGATGCATTGGTAATTACTGGTGATTGGAATGCAAAAGTTGGAAACAAAGAAGGGTTAGAAGTTGGAAAATATAGCCTTGGTGACAGAAATGATGCCGGAGGTCTCATAATAGAATTTCCCAAGATCAATGACTTCTGCATTGCAAATACCTTTTTTCACTAACATAAATGGCAACTATACCTATGACCCTTGCCAGATGGAATACACAGGAATCAGATTGACTACATCTGTGGAAAGAGATGATGGGAAAGTTCAATATCAGCAGTCCAAACAAGACTACATGCTGACTGTGGCACAGACCATCAATTGGTCATATGCAAGTTCAAATTGAAACTGAGGAAAATTAGAACAAGTCCACAAGGGCCAAAGTATGACCTTAAGTCTATCCTACCTGAGTTTAGAGATCATCTCAAGAACAGATTTGATTTGTTGAACACTAATGGCCAAAGACCACAAAAATTGTGGAATGACATCCAAGACATCACCCATGAAGAAAGCAAGAGGTCATTAAAAAGACAGGAAACAAAGAAAAGACCAAATTAGATTTCAGAAGAGACTCTGAAACTTGCCCTTGAACATCAAGTAGCTAAAACGAAAGGAAAGAAGAACAAAATAAAAGAACTGAAGATTTCAACGGGCAGCTTAAGAAGACAAAATAAAGCATTACAGTGTCATGTGAAAAGAGACGAAAACAGAAAACCAAAAGGGAACAGCACATTCTACATTTCTCAAGCTGAAAGAACTGAAGAACAAATTCAACTCCTAAGTTGCAGTAGTGAAACATTCTACAGGGAAAGTATTCAATGACTCAGGAAGCATCAAAAGAAGATTGAAGAAATATACAGAGTCATACCAGAAAGAACCGGATGACGTTCAACCATTTCAAGAGGTAGCAATATGATCAGGAACCAGTGGTACTGAAGGATGAAGTCAAAGCTGTGTTGAAGTCATTGGTGAAAAACAAGGCTCCAGAAATTGATGGAAAATCAACTGAGATGTTTCAACAGATAGACGAAATGCCAGAAGTGTTCACTTGTCTATGGCAAGAAATGTGGAGGACAGCTACCTGGCCAACTGACTGGAAGAGATCCATATGTATGCCTGTTCCCGAGAAAAGTGATACAACTGAATGTGTAAATTATCAAACAGTATCATTAATATCACACGTAAGTAAAATTTTGCTGAAGATCATTCAAAAGCAACTGCAACAGTGTATTGATAGAGAACTGACAGAAATTCAAGCTGGATTCAGAAGAGGATGTACAATCAGGGATATCATTCTTGATGTCAGATGGACCTTGGCTGAAAGCAGAGAATACCTGTGTTTCATTGACTATGCAAAGGCATTTGACTATGTGGATCATAACAAATTATGGATAACATTGCAGAGGATGAGAACTCCAGAACACTGAATTGTGCTCAAGAGGAATCAGTATATGGATCAAGGGGTAGTCATGTGAACAGAACAAGGGGACACTACATTGTTTGCTTTCACCATACTTTTTCAATCTGTATGCCAAGCAAATAATCTGAGAAGCTGGACTCTATGAAGAAGAATGAGGCATCAAGATTGGAGGAAGACTCACTAACGACCTGCGTTACGCAGATGACACAATCCTGCTCCCTGGAAGTGAAGAGAATTTGAAACACTTACTGAAGAAGATCAAAGATCATGCCTTCAGTATGGATTGCACCTCAACATAAAAAGAAAAATCTTCATAACTGGACCAGTAAACAACATTGCAATAAATGTAGGAAGGATTGAGTTTGTCAAGTATTTCATTTTACTTGTTTCTACAGTCAATGCCCCTTAAAGCAGCAGTCAAGAAATCAAAAGACGCATTGCATTGAGAAAACCTCCAGCAAAGGACTTGTTGAAAATATTGAAAAGTAAAGATGTCTTCTTAAAGACTAATGTGCACCTGACCCAAACCATGGTATTTTCAATCACATGATATGCATATGAAAGTTGGATGATGAATAAGGAGCACAGAAGAAGAACTGATGCCTTTGAATTGTGGTATTAGAGGAAAATATTGAATGTATCATGGACTGCGAAAAGCACGAACAGAGCTATTCTGGAAGAGGTACAATCAGAGTGCTCCTTGGAAGCAATGACAGTGAGACTGTATCTCACATATTTTGGACATACTATCAGGAGGGATCAATCCATGAAAAGAACATCATGCTTGGTAGACGGAGAGTCAGTAAAAAAACAGGAAGACCCTCAACAGAGTGGATTGACACAGTGGCTGCATCTATGGGCTTATGCATAAAAGCTATTGTGGGCATGACACAGGACCGGGCAGTGTTTCATTGTCTTGTGCATAGGGTTACTAGGAGTCAGAACTAACTCTATGGCACCTAACAACAATAATATTGTGAAAATTAATTCAAATCAAATGATCTTCAAAAATGGTAAAGTACTACATAAATATTGTTTTTCTTGTTAGGTTCTGTTGAGTCAGTTCTGACTCATATTGACTCTATATCCAACAGAACAAAACACTGCCTGGTCTTATGCCATCCTCACAATCCGTGTTAGACTTGAGTCATCATTTCAGCCCCTGTGTATCCATCTCATTGAAGGTCTTCCTCTTCTTCACTGACCTTCTACTTTACCAAGCATGATGTACTTCTTCAGGGACTACTTTCCACTGTTAACATGTTCATATACGAGATGAAGTCTTGCCATCTTTGCTTCTAAGGAGCACTCTGGCTGTACTTTGCCCCCTGAGACAGATTTGTTTATTCTTCCGGAAGTCCATGGTATGTTTAGTATTCTTCACCAACACTGTAGTTTAAAGGCATCAGTTTTTTTCTTCCTTATTTATTATCCAGCTTTCACATGTATACGAAGCAACTGAAAACACCAGTCGCTTGGGGCAGGCACACCTTAGTCCCAAAGGGCTTCAGTCAGGCACACCTTAGTCCTCAAAGTGATATGTTTGCTTTTTAACACATTAAGAGATCTTTTTCAGCATATTTGCCTAATGTAATGAGTCCTTCGATTTCTTGACTGCTGCTTCTTTATGGGTGTTGGTTGTGGATCCAAGTAAAAGGAAATCCTTGACAACTTCAGTCTTTTCCCCGTCTTCGTGATACTCCTTATTGATCCAGTTGCAGGAATTTTTGTTTTCTTTATGTTGAGCTGTGGTGTTTGCTCTTTATTGGTAAGTGCTAAATCATCTGCACTTTCAGCAAGGTTGTGTCATCTGCATATTTCAGGTTGTTAATGAATCTTCCTCCGATCTTGATGCCCTATTTTTCACATAGTCCAGCTTCTAAGATTATTTGCTCAGTGTATGGATAGAAGGAAGATGTGAAAAGATGCAAACCTGATGCACACCTTTAACTTTAAACCATGCAGTATCTCTCTGTCACATTTGAACATCTGTATTTTTGTTTCAGTACAGATTCTTCATGAGTACAATTAAGTGTTCTGGAATTCCCATTCTTCACAATACTACCCATAATTTATTATGATCCACAGAGTTTAATACCTTCCCATAGCCAATAAAACACAGGTGAACATCTTTCTGGTATTCTCTGCTTTCGGTTAAGATTCATCTGACATTAGCAATGCTATGACGTCTGACAATTAAGTCCACAAACTTAACTGTTCTAAGTGCTACATACCTCATTGCTGAATATCACTACAGTCATTTCTGAAGTATTCCTCTTGGGAACCTATGCACCAATGTCAGCATCTAGTCCACCCTTCATAGCAATTTTGGAACTGTTTCTGGAGTGGCCACTGCATGTGGTGGCACAGTGGCAAATTCACATGCTTCATTGTATAGATGTCTGTGAGGAAGTTTTTAGCCAGTAAACACATCACTGTATTGGAACACCCTCCCCACTCACCTGATCTGGCCCCCAGTGACTTTTTTCTTTACCCAAAGATAAAGGCAATATTGAAAGGAAGACATTTGGATGACATTCAGGACATCAAGGGTAATACAAAGACGGCTCTGATGGCCATGCTAGAAAAAAGTTCCAAAATTGCTTTGTAGGGTAGACTAGGCACTGGCATCGGTGCATAGCTTCCCAAAGGGAATACTTTGAAGGTGACCACAGTGATATTCAGCAGTGAGGTATGTAGCACTTTTTCTAGGATGAGTTCTAGAACTTAATTGGCAGTCCTTATATCACTGGTTTCACGTCCTCTTCTGAATTCAACTTGAATTTATGGTAGTTCCCTGCTGATGTACTGTTCAATGACTATTGAATGAGCTTCAGCAAAATCTTACTTCTGTGTGATACTGATACTGTTTGGTAATTTCCATACTCTGACGGATCACCTTTCTTTGGAGTGCGTACAAAGATGGATCCCTTCCAGTTGGTTGGACAGGTAGCTGACTTCCAAATTCTTGGTATAGATAACTGAGCACTTCCAGTAGTACTGCATCCCTTTGTTGAAACATCTCAGCCGATACTCCGTCAGTTCCTGGAGGCTTGTTTTTTGCCAGTGCCTTCAGTGCAGCTTGGATCTCTTCCTTCAGTACCGTTCACTCTTGATCAAGTGATCAAGAACCTCCTGAGATGGCTGAACATTGACCAAGTCTTTTTGATACAGCAACTCTGTGTATTCCTTCCATCTCCTTTTGATGCTTTCTGTGTTGCTTGGTAACTTGCTCATAGAATCTTTCAATATTGATCTCAAGCCTTGAATTTTTTCTTCAGTTCTTTGAGCTTGAGAAATGTTGAGTGTGTTCTTCACTTTTGGTTTTCTACCTCCAGGTCTTTGTACATTTCATTTCTTTGTTTTCTTGAGTTTCCTTTTGAAATCTGTTCAGCTGTTTTCTTCAACATGTTCTTCCTCTAGTTTTAGCTACTTCTTATTCAGGATCAACTTTCAGAGTCTCTTTTGTCATTCATTTTGATCTTTTTTTTCCTTTCTTGTATTTTTAAATGACTTCTCTCTTCACATAGGATGTTTCTAATGTCATTCCACAATTTATTTGGTCTTTGAGTACTAAGTTCAATGCATCAAATCTATTTTGGGGATAGTCTACAGTCAGATGAGATATACTCGAGGTCATACTTTGGCTCTCACGGACTTTTTATAATTTTCTCCAACTTCAACTTGAAGTTGCATGTGAGCAGTTGGTGGTCTGGTTAACAGTTGACCCTGGTCTTTTTCTGACTAATGATATTGAGCTTTTCCATTGTTTCTTTCCACAGATGTAGTCAAATTGATTCTGATGTATTCCATCTAGAGAGGTCCACATATATAGTAATCGTTTATGTTGTTGAATATAAATATTTATAATGAAATGGTTTGTCCTGCAAAATTCTAATATGCAATCTCTGACATCATTTCTATCACCAAGGCCATATTTTCCAACTGCTGATCCTTCTTCTTTGTTTCCAACTTTTGCATTCTGATCATCAGTAATTATCAATGCATCCAGATTACATGTTTGGTCAACTTTAGACTGCAGAAGTTGGTAAAAATCTTCAGTTTCTTTACTGGTGGCCTTAGCATTGGTGAATAAATTTAAATAATAATATTAAACTCATCTTCTTTGTAGTCATATGGATATTATCCTACCACTAATAGCATTGTAAATTACTTCAGGATAGTCTTGAAATGTTCTTTTTGATGATCCCTCTTCAATTTGTCCTTCCTAGTACAGTAGGCCATATGATTGTCTGATTTAAAATGGCCACTACCGATCCATATCAGCATAGTAATGCCTAGGATATTGACAATTATGTAGTCCAATTCATTTTTACAACTTCAGTTTTCTTAGATTCATAATTTGTACATTTCATACTCCAATTATTAATGAATGTTTGCAGCTGTTTCTTCTCATTTTGCATCATACCACATCAGTAGATCAAAGTCCTGAAAAGGTTGACTCCATCCAGATAAGGGAGATTAACTCTACTTTGAGGAGGCAGCTGGCTCTTCCCCCATCCTTTGAGTGCCTTTCAAACTGAGAGTCTCCTCTTCCTGCACAATATCAGACAATGTTCTGCAGCTATACATTAGGTTTTCATGGACAATTTTTTCAGAAGTAGACTGCTGTATCCTTATTCCTAGTCTGTTAGTCTGAAAACTCTGTTGAAACCTGTACAACCAGGGCACCCCTGCTGGTATTTGGGGCACCAGTGGCAAATCTTCCAGTATCATATCACACAAGCTACCACAATACAACAAACTGACAGCCATGTGGTAGATATAAATATTAGGTGTTCTTATTAATACTCTTACTTTTCCTACAACTTAAGCCAGCCAAGTGCTGTCGAGTCAGATCCTATAACTTAGCCATTTAAAAATGGAATAGGTTAACTGTCTTAGTCATATAGGCTGCTATAACAGAAATACTGCAAGTGGACAGCTTTAAAAAGAGAAATTTATTTTGTCACAGTCTAGTACACTACAAGTTCAAAGTCAGGGTATTGGATCCAAGGGAAGGCCTTCACTGTGACTCTAGAAGAAGGCCATTGTTGTCAATCTCCCCCTGACTGGGAGATTCAGAGGCACAGGGACACTGGGTGTACATGAAATGTTCTTCTCCTGGCACCACTTCTTTCCTGATGGCATGAGGTCCCCAGTTCTCTTCTCTCTTGTCTTTCCTTATGTCCCAAGAGATAGTCTCAAGGCACAGCACAATCATATAAATTAAGTCCTGCCTCACTACACAACCACTGCCCACCCTCCCTCATTAACATCGTACAGGCAGGATTTCCAGCATTTAGGAACATCACACAATACCAGGAATCATGGCCTAGCCAAATTGCTACACACATTTTTCGGGGGACAAAATTCAGTTCATGACAGTGACTATATTATATGCCTGTAATTTACTTATCTTCAGTCTTTAGTATTTGATTTTCCAACACTGTACTAAACCAATGCTCTCTGACATATACTATCTTAATAATATACTACAGAGTATTGGAAGCATAGAAAAAAGCAAAGAACAAAGGTCACAGTCCTGAAATTTTGGTCTAAAGTATTCTAAACTTGAGTGGTGACAATAGAACATACTGACTTGTGTGGTGGCCTTGTTTTAAAGGTTCTCTTTGTATGTTGCTCTTTAAAGCTCAGATGAAAGCTGAATCAAAGATTAGAACATATGTCCATACCCTCAATTTATTCTTTCTTTCCTCTTAAACTCCAAGGTATTCAAGCTATGCTCTATTTTTTTTCCTTCAGAAGCATCAATCAGCCAAAAAGAGAAAGAAAGACAGGTTTAATCCAAACTACCAGTTTCTGTTATCTTAAGCTGCCTCAGTGTTTCATTTTGTTCTCTGTTTGTTTGCTTGTTTGCTTGCTTGTCTGTTTGTTTTTGATGGAATGAAATTTCTCATACTTGGTCTTTGGCCTGTGGTATATGCCGCACTTCAATCAAATTGCCTGCAACATATAGAAGTGAGTGCCTAGAAAATATGAGTTCCTCTTTTTTTTAAGGCTGAATATTTCCTATAAAGGCAGTGAACTAAAGAGAGGATAGTTTTCAAGGCTATGTCATAGAGCTACCCACTCCCAGTGTTGAAAGAGCTCTGTTTTCCATAAGACAGAAAGATGTGTAGTTACAATACTATGTCAGAAACTGCAGATTCCATGGGCTTCATTCAAAGCCCTCCAAACTCCAGTCTTGAACTCCTATTCTATTCTAATCTTCAACTGAACTCTTTCAGTTTTGATTCATTTTATCTGAATGCTTTTGATGCACTGACCCCATAGTAGGTACTGGTGATAAACAGATGAATAAGATGCAATCCCCTCCTCAAGAAGCTTAGAAATTCATAGACGCATAAGGGAAAGTTCTAAAGTGACACGCCTGAGGAATGGAATTGTAACAGCTTGCATTAGGTTCAACAGTCATACATGAATGAAGGGTAACCATCACAGGCCACTGTTTCTTTTCCGACAGGCTAGGGAAGTAGTAGAGAGTAGAGAATAAATGAGTGACACAGGAAGCATATGTCCTGGGGTCTAGTCTATTGTGCTGATTCTGAGCAAGTCACTCTTCTCAAGATATACAAATTGAATATCATTTTCCTTCTTAATCATAGGGAGGAGCTGGACAACCCGCAAAGGATGAGATAGAACCATCATAGAATTTTCTTCCAGCATTCAAAACAGGAGCATTGGCCCTTCTAACAATTTTAGGAAAAGCTTAGAAAGCAGGAAATATTCTGACATTCCAGTAGGCTGGATGTGTGCAAAACTACCAACTTTTATTTATCTGGGGATGGAATGCTGAAGATATCAGGTACCCAAGTTCTACCTGTGTTTCCCCTTGATGGTCCACTGTCCCCTGAGACATTTGCCATAACAGAGTTGTGGATATTCCAGCTGAGAAGAGAGAAGGATGTCTTGGTCCTGCAGATATAGATTAAAGGAATTTGTAATGGTAGACAGTAGGGGTTCAACAGGTTTACACTGCATTCTCTTGGCAGTAGGCCCACTTGCTCCAGATATTTCTAAAGCAAAGAGTGGGGATGATGCATAAAGAAGAAGGAAGAGAAAATCTGGTGCTTCAATGGAAGCTTTGTGCTTGTAAAAAATGAAGTTCAGGTAACCAGAATACCTGGGTTCTGATCGCAGTTCTGCCATTGACTTGCTATTTGACCTTGACAGGACGTTTTCTAGTTCTAGGCCTCAGTTTCTTTACATGTAAAATGAAAAGTGGTTGTATTAATTGATTTCCTAAGTTCCTACTCATGCTGACTTTCAATACTTTGGATCCTCATATTCTCTAGAGAGGGAACAAATACCAAGACTGCTAGACATCCTAAGCTGGAAGTTATAAAATATCAAAATAATAAAATAAAGCAATTTTAGACTACAGATGCACAAGCAAGAAGTATGTGTTCTGTTATTAATACGCTGTTCTATGTACTGCCTAGAATTCCCATGACAAATATTATGTCATGTTGTCTCCAGAAACAATCCAGATGTCCTAGGAAATGCTTCATCATTCCAATTACATCTCTTCAGTTGCCTTGTTCAATCAAAAAAGATTTCAGAATATCAATTTTTTTATTCTTTTTTAAAAATTTTTTTTTTATTATGACTGAGTGAAAATATATATTCTGTATAAATTTACATGCCCACCTATACGCAGCTTCCACTGCTCTCCCTGCCCGGTGACAGCACACTATTCCTCTCTGCCCCATACATGTCTCATCCTCGCAGCAGTCTCCTTTCCCCGCCTCTCCACCCACTCTCCTTCAATTTTTTTTTTTTATCAGAAACAAATGCCCAATTTTCACTTTAGAAAAGACAATCACCGTAACTCTACAGCACTCACCTAATCTTTTCTTTCTAGGTTCTTCTTATGCACTTCAGTTTCTTTCATCATTGTAAAAAATGTTCAAAGCCATTGGAAGTTTCTGTCAATTTAATCTGCTTGAGGCATTTATTATTCATAAATTACATGTGTTTTGGAATATAAAGAATCATTCTTAAAACAAGACATTTTCAGTGAATGTTTGAAATAGACAAAGGGGCCAACTAGGTTCCTCTACTGTAAGGTTCTAGAGACAGAGGGCAGAAGACACTAGGGAAGGTGGGGAAGGGGGAGGAACAGCAACAGGAACAGGACAAGAAGTTCCAATATCCTTGGTATGTGGTCTCAGTTTGTGGGGACTGGGAGCCAGCAGTTTTACACTTAGGTGAAGGAGCAGACCAAAACTCTCTCCTGTGTATCAGATTAGAACTTCAAATTGTTTGCTCTATATCCGTGTTTGGGCTTCAAACTCTTTCCTCCAAAACTTTTTCTTCTCCTGAATTTACCGTTCCTGTTACTTTGTCATTTTTTTATGTTCTGAATCTCTAGACTCACAACCTAGCAATATCCTTGATTCTTCCACTGCTCTGCTAAATCCAGTCAGTTGCCAAGTTGTATGGATATTCCTTCATCGTCTCCGCTGCAGTCAGATAGGCCTCTATATACTGACTGTCATCACCCTCATTCAGGTCTTCATGCCTTCTCATTTCAAATATTTTAGTAATCTCTTATCTGGTCCTTTCCCTCTAAACCTTACGCATTTCAATCATTAAAAATCTACAGCAACTTTTAGCTTATTTTCCTTTCCTGCCATTGGTGTTAAACCAAGTGTGTAGGGAGGAGATAGTGTCGTGTTTTCAGTGATATGAGTACATTTTGCATTGAGAGAGTGATGAAAGAACAGCAGGAGTAGTATCAGTCTGCAGGACTCTAGGAGTGCCAATGTGCACGGCCATTGAGTCAATTGCAACTCATAGTGACTCTATAGGACAGAGTAGAACTGCTACATAGAGTTTCCAAGGACAGCCTGGTAGATTTGAATTGCTGACCTATTGGTTAGCAGACATAACACTTAACCACAACACCACCAGGGTTTCCAGGAATAGCTAGAAGCAATTTCAGGAATTCACAGTGATCTAAGGAAATATACTTCCATCAGATTTATATCTAACTCTGAAGTAATCCTGTTTTATATTTTTATCCTACTTTGAATGTTAAAGCGGACCAAACACCTGTGGCTTTCCCCTTGGTCAAGATTTAAGTTTTCATCTTCTTTTCTTCTTACCTTATGCATCTATACCAGCTGAATGTTTTTCTGTTGCTTTTTGTCTTCCAGTTTCATTGAATCCGTCTCGCAGATGTTGGGGGTTCAGGGATTCCTCTTAGGTTTGAGCATCTCTTCCCTCATTATCAGCCTTGATCTCTTCCCACAATCATGTTTCCATCACTCACATGGACTTGGACATGTGGCAGCTTTGCTAATGAGCTCTGCAGCAATATCCCACAAACCCAGGCCAAGAGGTAACATTCAATATATCCACAGGGTATACTTCCATCCTGCCAAAGCTGTAAAAGTTGTTTATAATTGCAGTCCCTTCCAGTATCTGTACTGGGAGTCACCTGCTAATGACAACAATCAATTCAGGTGGCTTGTAGCAGGGAAGTAAGGCCAGAGCAGCCCTAGATTACTGGTTTAGGCTCAGAGTTCTTGAAACTCTCAAGCTATATGGTACGAAAGGTCCACTGGGTATTTTTGAAATCTGTTCCAAAGACCAGAAAATATCCAAGCATATGGGAAAGGAAGGTGAGGAAAACACTAATGTCCTAGCTATGAGACAAAAGCTGTCCCCTCAGTGGAGCATGGGATAGCGCAGTCCATAGTACCAGCACAATCACCTCAGGACTGTTGTCTCTTTAGTAGTTCTGCTTGGCTGACTCTGCCAGCAGCTCTGGAAGGCTTGCCCAGACTCCCAGACATGTGCAGTGCTTCCATGTAACTCAAAACACATGCAAAATGATCATGTCATACTTGGCACATAACCAATCGAGAAAAGCATCAGAGGGTTCCAGACCTCAACTCGTTTGAACAAATGTTCAAAAAACATTTCTAAGAGGATATTCCAGAAAAAACATACTCACTTAAGGTCTCAAAACAGATGTTTGGTCTCTAGGATTGTGTTGCTTTATAGTCAGTAAGTAGGAGCAAATCACTTCAAGATTTGAAATACAGTGGCTCTTTAGATTTTTCTTGAAGCTTTGCTGTGGGTCAAGGAAAGGATGGGTCAAAGAGCAGAGAATAATGCTAAGGCAGTATATTGTAATACTTCAGTGTCTGGGTTTCAGAGTTAGGTGACAAAGGTTTAGACCATTAATTCGCTGAGTGATAGTCACTCAGAGCTTCAGTTTATTTATATGTAAAATGGAGGTAATAACATCACTTACTTGATAGATTTGTGACACAGACTAAAGGAGGTGTCACATATAAAAGGTCTGAACAGCACGTATCTTATGCACTCAGTAAGTTGCTATTGTTATTGCTACTACTGCTGCTAGAAGTGTTGTTACCTTTGCTGCTGCTGCTACTGCTACTGCTACAACTACTGATGCTGCTGCTGCTACTGCTATTACTGGTACAGACAAATGGGGCTGTTCCCAGATCAGGTGGGGATTTGAAAATGGCCTTAATACTATGGTCTAGGAGGAGGAGGTAGCATTTCAAGGAGGAAGATTCAGTAATGTGATTCTAGCTTGGAAAAGGACAGATACCAGAGCAGAGCAGGCATACAGCATTTTATTTCTGTAATCTCAGACACAATCCTTTCCATCCTTCATTAGTCTTCTATATGAGCTAGCCCAAAACATTTTACTTCACTGGGTTTTAGTAACTACCTTTAAAAAATCAAACTCCATAGCACTTACTTGCAAGCTAATTGTCTTGGCCCCAAGGCCTGATCTGATAGTGCGACATTATAGGAGCAAATGCGCCCACAAGGGCCATGGTATCAGCCCCTAAAGGCAGTAAGTTAAACAGATGCTAATCCAGAGACATGCTATAATCACTAACAGAATCTTTCTTAACTACTACCAAACAGTGTTGGGTTCATTACCAGAAGCAAGCACTATCTTCTTGGTATTTTATACCTGATCATTTATGTTTACTGATCTATAATAACTCTTAAAGAAATTTAGTTCATTCATTCAACAAACATTCATTGAGCAACTACAGTGTGCCAGATATTGTTCTAGGCACTGAGGATATGGCAGTGAGCTAAACAGACATCATGAAGCTGCCGGGTTAGCTGCCAGGTCTGCCCTAGTACGGTGTGAAAAGAAACTGTATTGAGATAAGTTCAGTGTAGCTTTTTGAAGCAAATAATGGTCAATATTCTTCCACTGGTCATGTCTTCAGGGAGGAAGGCCTGGGCAGAAAGGGAGGAAATGGTCTCAGATCCAGCCTGACAAAAGACTAAGAGAGTGATTTGTGAAAGGGCTTTAATAATGATATGGCTGTACTTTGAATTCTCATATTACCGACTCGACAGCACTTGGCTTACTTGGCTTCGGCATACTTTGAATTCTCATATTAATCTCATTTATTTAAGTTATACAGCTAATACATTGTATAGCTGATGTATATCATATACACCATCTTTTGAAATATTACAAAAAAGTAATGTGACTTTCACTGTGTAGTTCACAAATTGGCTGTGAAGGCAGTTCCAAAAATAGCATGTCAAAAATATTCTAAGTAATATCAGAAACATTGGATAACTATATATCAGTCTTTGGAAGTACTTTGAAAAATGCATCCTGCATTTCTGTGTACTCCTTCTAGTATTTTCTTTAATTTTTTTATAGTAATTAAGTGAAAATTTCCAACGCAAGCCAATTTGCCATATAAAATCCCAAGCACCCACCTCTATGCAACTCTATTCTCCTTACCCTGTGACAGCACACATTTCTTTTCCTCCCCTTATTGTGATTAAGTGAAGGTTTGTAATACATCTAGTATGTTTTCAGGATAAACATTAAATTAGAAGTGAATTTTTTTTAAGTAAAAATTTAAAAACAAGACAAGGGTAGGGCAAAGATGGCAGACCAAACAAACATCTTCTCAACTCCCTTTGAGAACTAAGGCTTGGAATGATAATTGAAAGGAGTAGCGTGGCTATCCTGTGAGCCCTAGGATCTAGAATAAGGTAGTCGGATTGAACTAGGCACCAGTAAAGGGGAAATTACCTCTCTCAAAGATGAGGCAGCAGCACACTGAGTCCTGCTTCTGGTGACACATTGTTTGGGAGGACTACAGGTACTGACAGCTTCTTTCATATCTGGGAGGTGGAGACTGGGCTTGAGCCAACAAATACGCCGAACAGCAGTACTTGAATAAGCAGCACATAGCACAGGACAGACTGCGCTTGGGATAGCCACATTTTGAGAACCCAGCTGCCAAGTGAGGACACCACTGCATCTCCACCATCTCTTTTCTGAGCTGTGCCACGGATTTCACTGTCTCATGGTAGGAGAGACCGCTCGGGCAGGATACCATCTTGCTCAGCTTAGAGGCACAGTCAGCCACCTGGAGGTCTCAACTGGGGCTAATTCTCATGCTAAGAAGCAGTGCCTGTCCAGGTAGGATGTCTCCAGCAGAAAAGCTACATTTAAGGAGATCCTGCCTAAAGATACTGGTGGGGCCTGTGGAGGTGGATAGCAAAATTCTACCCCTCGCTTCTTTGAACCGCATCATAGCATCTGGGGACGGCCTATGAGGTGCTTCTGTTGTCAGCTGGCAGGTAGGGCCTGACACACCTGAGGGCTTCACTAATTGGCAACTGATGGACAGCTCCTCCCTCACCACTTATGCACCTTTTTTTTTGTTTTTGTTTGTTTGTTTGTTTTTTCCTTTTTTATTGTAGTTAAGTGAAAGTATACTATCCAAATCAATCTTGCATGCCTACCTATCTGTAGCTCCTTCTGCTCCCCTTGACCTGTGACAGCACACTCCCCCTTTTCATTCTATGCTTGTTGTTTCCTCTTAACAAGCTCCTGTCCCCACCTCTCCACCTTCCTCTCTCCTGTCTAGAAAGAGACCAGTTAGAGAGCATCCTGTAAATGCATAGAACCATAAAGTATACATACCATATAGTCACATTGTATTGTCTGAAGAGTTTACCTCAGTAGTCTTTTCTAAACAGGGGCAGCAGCAGGTCTAGGGGCCATGCTCCCAGGGGCCCCCCAGGCTGTTGAACCATCAGTTGCAGTCTTTTAGTACAGTTCTTCAGCCGTACCCCTGCCAAAGGGACTCAACATATGTGTGTCCCATCACAGCTGTCTATGGTCATGGCTGGGCACCACTTGATTCTTCTGGTCACATGTGGATACACTTTCCCATTTACACGGGTCCTTTTATCTCCTGGGATCTCTATTCCTCATGTCTTTCTTGTTCTCAGTGATCATCATTCTGGATGAGTTGGGATTATCTGATGTACGTCAGGATGGCACCTTGCTAGATTTTAAGACCCCAAATGCCACTCACCTATATGGGGTGCAGAACACTCTTAGAAATAGGCTAGTTATGCCAATTGGCTTTGATGCCCCCCAAAGCGTGGTCCCCAGACCCTGACCCTTGATTCGCTATCCTTGCAATATTGGGTTCAGATTAGAAGAGCTTTCAGTTTATGGTGAAGTCCACTCAAGTTGATCTACTTTCTACTGTGTGCTGTCACTGCTTTCACCTAACCAAATTTCTATCAACTATCTAATCTATGCCAAACCTTCTTCCTCCCTCCCCATCCTTGTAGCCACCAAAGAGTCGTTTCTTCCATACATAAATCTATTTTTAAGTCTTTACAACAGGGGTCCCATGCAATATTTGTCCTTTTGCTGCTGACTGGCTTCACACAGCATGATGTCTTCAAACTGAAACCAGGTTATGAGATGCTTCTTAAATCATTATTGTTCTTTATCATTGCATAGTCTTCCATTGAGTATATGTACCATAGTGTGTTTATTCATTCATCTGTTGACAGGCATCTAGGTTGATTCTGTCTTTTTGCTGTTGTGGACTGTGCTGCAACAAACATTTGTGTGCATATATCTGTTGGTGTGACAGCCTTTGTTACTGTAGAATATATTCTGAGAAGTGGCATCACTGGATCAAATGGTGTATCTGTTTCCAGCTTCTAAGGAACTGCCAAATTGCTTTTCAAAGAGGCTGTACCATTTTGCAATCCCACCAGCTGTGTAGGAGAGTTCTGATCTCGCCTGTCCCGTCACCCTTGTAGCTGTCAAAGAGTATTCTTCTGTACATAAGTCTATTTTTAAGTCCTTGCATCAGGGGTCTCATACAATATTTGTTCTTTTGCCACTGACTGATTTCGCTCACCATAATGTTTTCCAGTTGGAACCAGGTTATGAGATGCTTCCTAAAATCATTATTGTTCTTTACCATTGCATAGTGTTCCACTGAGTATATGCACCATAGTTTGTTAATCCATTTATCTGTTGGGCATCTGGGTTGATTTCATCTTTTGCTACTGAGGACTGTGCTGCAATAAACATTTGGGTGCATGTCTCTGTTCATGAGACAGCCTCTGTTTCTGTAGGATAAATTCTGAGCAGTGGGATAACTAGATCAAATGGTGTATCTATTTCCAACTTTTCAAAGAAGCACCAAATTGCTTTCCAAAGAGGCTGCACCATTTTGCAATCCCACCAGCAGTGCAGGAGAGTTCTAATCTCTCCAAGGCCTCTCCCGCATTTGTTGTTCTGTGTTTTTTGGATCATGGCCAATCTTGTTGGAGTGAGATGGTATCTCATTGTAGTTTTAACTTGGATTTCTATAATAGCTAATGATCGTGAGCATTTCCTCATGTGTCTTTGGGCTGCTTGGAAGGCTTCTTTGGTGAAGTGTCTGTCCGTCTCCTTTGCCCATCACTTAATTGGGTTATTTATCTTTCTCTTGTTGATATTTTGCCATATCTTGTAGATTATGGAGATCAGACGTTGGTCCAACATGTAGTTGCCAAATACTTTTCCCCGTCTGTAGGTTATCTTTCAACTCTTTTGATAGTCTTTGAATATGTGTTTGATTCTTAGTAGTTCCCATTTATCTATTTTCTCTTCTGTTAATCGTGCTTTGTCAGATTTTGAAGTCTGTGTAATCTGTGTATTAGAACTACCATTTTTGACACTATATTTTCTTGCGTGATCTTTATCGTTTTAGGTTTGATATTTAAGTCTTTGATCCATTTTTGAGTTAAGTTTTGTGTAAGTTGTGATCCATGTTTTTTGCAGATGGATATCCAATTTTGCCAACACCATTAGTTAAATAGACTGTTTTTACCCCCGTTTACAACCTTTCGGCCTTTGTCAAATATCAGTTTTTCATAAGAAAATGGTAGCATCTCTGGGGTCTCTATTCTGTCCTATTTGTCTATATATCTTTTTGGACCTGTACCCAGACTGTTTTGATTACTGTGGTAGTGTAATAGGTTCTAAGGTTGGGGCCTCCAACTGTGTACCTCTTCTTCAGTAGTGCCTTACTTATTCTGGGTTTCTTCCCTTTCCAAACAAAGTCTGTGATTTGTTTCTGTATCTCATTAAAACATGACACTGGAATTTGTATTGGGATTGCATCGTACATGTAGACTGCTTTGGGTAAAACAGACATTTTTCACAATGTTAAGTCTTCCTATCCATGAACAAGTATGTTTCTCCATTTATGTAAGTCTTTGTTCACTTCTTGCAGTAAGGTCTTGTAGTTTTCTCTGTATAGGTCTCTTATTTCTCTAGTTAGGTTTTTTCCTAGGTATTTTATCTTCTTGGGAGCTATAGTAAGTGGTATTGATTGGGTGATTTCTCCTTTGATATCTCTTTGTTGGTATAAAGGAATCCTACCAATTTACTTCTGTTTATCTTGTATCCTGATACTTTGCTGAACTGTTCTATTTGTTCCAGTAGTTTACTTATGGATTCTTTAGGGTTCTCTGCATGTACAATCATATCATCTGCAAATGTGGAGAAGTTTACTTCTTCCTTACTGATGTGGATGCCTTTTATCTCATTGTCTTCTATAATTGCTCTGGCTAGCACCTCGAGTACAATGTTGAATAGAAGTGGTGACACTGGACATCCTTGTCTAGCTCCCATTCTCAAGGGGAATTTTTTCAGATGTAGATGGATGGCTTTACATAAATGCCCCTTATTGCAGTGAGGAATTTCCCATCTATTAGTGCTTTGCTTAGAGTTTTTAGCATGCATTGGGTGTTGGACTTTGTCAAATGCCTTTTCAGCATCAACTGCCAAAATCAGGTGATTCTTACCTTTTGTGATATTTATCTGGTTGATTACATTGTTTTTCTGATGTTGAACCACCCTTGCATCCCGGGAATGAATCCAGCTTGGTCATGGTGAATTATTTTTTTGATATGCTGTTGAATTCTACTGGCTAGGATTTTGTTGAAGATTTTTGCATCTAGGTTCATGAGTGATATTAGTCTACAATTTTGTTTTATTGTGGGATATTTTGCTAGCTCTGCTATCAGGGTTTTTCTGGCTTCATAAAATGAATTGGGGAGTATTCCTTTCTAAGCTGTGAAGTAGCCTCAGTAGTACTCAAGTTAACTCATCTCTAAAAGTTTGGGAGAACTCTCCAGTGAAGCCTTCTGGGCCAGGGCTTTTTTTGGTTGGTAGTTTTTTGATGACTTTTTAAATCTCTCCCTTCATGATGGGTTTATTAAGTTGTTTTCCTTCTCCTTGTATAATTTTGGTAGGTGACATGACTCTAAAAATTTGTCCATTTCCTCTAGGTTTTCAAATCTTTTAGAGTACAGTCTTTCATAGTATTCTGTTATGATTTCATAACAGATTTCATTTTAGAATCGTTTTGATTTCAGTTGGATCCGTTGTGACATTTCCCATCTCATTTCTTATTTGGGTTATTTGTTTCCTCTCCCATTTTTCTTTTGTAAGTTTAGCAAATGCTTTATCAATTTTGTTGATCTTTCCAAAGAACCAACTTTTGGTTTTGTTAATTTTTTCAATTGTTCTTCTATTCTCTAATTCATTTACTTCTGCTCTAATCCTCATTGTCTGTTTTTTTCTGGTGTCTGAGGGGTTCCTCTGTTGTTATCTTTCTACTTGTTCAAGCTGTAGGGTTAATTCTTTGGTTTGGACCCTTTCTTCATTCAAGATGTGTACATTTATAGAGATAAACTGACCTCTGAGCACTGCTTTTGCGGTATGCCATAGGTTCTGGTAGGATGTCTTTTCATTCTCATTTGATTCCATAGACATGGTTCATGGCGCCCCAAAACAATTACAATAGTAACACTAAAGATCACAGATCACCATAACAGATATAATAATAATGAAATTTTGAAATATTGTGAAATTACCAAAATGTTACACAGAGGCATGAAGTGAGCACACACTGTTGCAAAAATGCTGCTGGTAGACTTGCTTGATGCAGGACTGCCACAAACCTTCAATTTGTAAAAAATGTAATGTCTACAAAGCACAGTAAAGCGAAGTACAATAAAATGAGGTATGCTTCTATATGTCTGGGTTTATGGTTGTACAGTACAATTCAATAAGCACTTATGAAATTAGTTCACTTGTAAAACTACTAAGCAAACTTTCTTCTGCAATTACACAGGTTCTTAGGGTCAAATCATATACAATCTTCTGCATATGCATCTTAATACATACATTATAATTATTTGGCCATTACCTATGCTATGTTACATTTTTATGGGAAAATCAATCTTCTGGTTATGTGACAGGCCTCCAGAAATACTACTTTCTGACTTGAAGCCAATGTATGATATAGTTTCTTTCATTTTAACTGGTATTTACATTCCACGTAGAATGTTAAATCTGGAATTGTAAACAACTCCTAGGCAATGTATGTAATGTTTGTAAGATATTCCTAGACATTGTTCACAATGTCTGTAACATACAAGGTGTAACCATTAAGTCCATGAACTTAATTGTTCTAAGCACTACATACCCTATTGTGGAATACCACTACAGTCACCTTCGGAGTACTCCCTTTAGGAAGCTGTGTACTGATGCCAGTGCCTAGTCTACCCTTCAAAGCAATTTTGGAACTCCTTCTGAAATGGCCATTGTGCATGGTGGCATGGTGCAAGTTCACAAACATAATTGTATATTTGTCTGTGAGGGAGTTTTCAGCCAGTAAACAAATAACTGTAGTGTAGCATCCTCCCTACTCACCTGATCTGGCCCCCAAAGACTTTTTGCTTTACTTGAAGATAAAGAAAACATTGAAAGGATGACTTTCAGGACATCAAGGATAATACAACGACAGCTCTGATGACCATTCCAGAAAAAGAATTGCACTGGCATTGGCACATAGCTTCCCAAGGGGAGTACTTCGAAGTTGATCATAGTGATATTCAGCAATGAGATATGTATTGCTTTTTTCTAGGATGAGTTTGTGAACTTTATTGTCAGTCCTCATATACACAACTAGCAAGATGTCTGAAATATATAGGAAACACTCAAGATGATAACTGGCTATCCCTAGAGCACAACATTTATTTTAGAAACTCTACTTGTTTATCTCCTTTTATGTCTATATATTAATCATAATTCTAGTAATAATAATAATTCTTTATTTTCATAACTTTTATGGATTCCTGGATTTTTACCAGCTGTTCAATGACCCAGGCTTTGGACATGTTCATTTTAAGAGACACTAAGAACAAAAAGAACCAATGAATAGGAATAAAGTGAATTTTGTTGGTCACATGCCCTAAGTCCTGACCCAAAGTTTGCTATTCTTGTTCACAAGCATTAGCCCAAGCTTCCTTGTCCTTCTTTCCTACTCATATGACTCTCTCTAAACAGTTTTTGATATCGTAACTCCTCCAACCTTTGCAAAACAAGCCCAGTCACTTTTTACCAACCTCACACTGTCTAATCGTGACACTTTCTCGCCTCTTACTCCTCACTTCCCATCTAATGGGTCTGGATCTCTACATGATGAAATGGTTTAATTCTGTATATTCAATGCCTATCCATGTTTACCTTATTTTCATTTACTACTTTGAAATGATCAAAATATTGGTTTATGTCAGCATTGTTTTTTATGTGTTATATCTGTGTAACTCCCAAAACCAATTTAGAGATGAAGAAAAGAAGCCCAATTAGTCATGCTTTTGACTCCTAAAATCACATCAAATCCCTGACAAGACTTTCACCTTCTCAGGCTGGAATAATTCTAATCCATCTAGACAATTAAACTGGTTGAGTTAACTTCTGAGAAGCCAGTGTAACTTGATCATCCCAGGGAGCACAGTAAAATGAGGTCAGGTATAGGCTGACAAGTTGTAGGACCAAGGGGGAAATCTCCTTATGGCTGGGCAGGGCCTTCTGATAATTGACCTTAGAATCAGTATGGTAAGATACTGCTGGGCAGAATTTCACAGTCATATTAACAAGTTTTCTAATCTGCTTAGACAATAATCCTCACCATCACTTCTACACCCATTGCATCCAGATGTAATCCTGTCTCTCAGGATTGAACTCAGTCCCATTTCCTCTCTGAAGTCCCTCTGATTGTTTCAGTATACAGGGGTCTGTCTTTTCTTTGAACTTCTCTAGCTCTTTAAGTTCATTTTGCCTCTATTTAGCACTGACCTGCCTCAATCTATTTATTTGCTGTGTGATACTTTTCATGTATACCTTGTACTTATGGTGGCTGTATTTTCTAAACACAAAATCAGAACACATCTTATGAAAATTTAGGTAGACTATTTGAAATTAGCAGTGGTATTGAAAATACATGTTTATACTCCTATGTGTCGCTCATACAGTAAATATGCAATATTGGCTGCTGTTAATGATATAAAGATATAGGATACAAGGTGGCATCTACTAAGTGCCAAGTGAAAGACACTGATATTCTTTGTCATGTCAAGTACAAAACTCAAATGCATTGTCATTGTGCTGGAAGAATGATGTAATTAACCTGAAAAAAACAGTGGGAAAGAAGAGGACAACAAAAAGTACCAGTAGTGATATTATATAAAGATCATATCATATAAGATATCATATAAAAGGAGCCTATAAAGATGACACTTTACTAGTCAGAAAGTCAGAAGAGAAAGATATCAGTGCAGTATGTGGGGATGTGGATTACATGAACTTGGATTTGTTTACCAAATTCTGTCTTCACTGAGCTATGTACATTCTCCCCACACCAAAATCAGTAGATTTAGAAAAATAAAAGGGGTGTCATACACATGGAACTTGTTATTTTGAAAGGCAATACAGGCTAAGAATGTAGCTGAGAGAGGAGTTTAGGTTCATTTAAGGCTGGCATACCCATAAGGGACATTAAAGATTTTATCCATTAATTCTTTAACTGTATTAGCTAGTAAGACAACTAGTTAACCCATTACAGAACAGAAAGCAGCTGTTTCATCTAGAATCAGACATCCTGACAAGAAGAAGATACAGTTTACGGTGAGGTGTAGATAAAAGTGAAGAGAATTATTTAATAATAACTATGTGGAGTCAGTTCATGACCTAACTTTCTTACATACTTCAATTACACAGGAGAGTAGCACAGTGTTCATGCTTATAATGGTTACCTTGAGCCATTAAGACACATTGAAACCATGTTCCGTCTACTCTGTTTGTACGGAATTCATGATTCTTAAAAACGGGGCTCCAAGAAATTCTTCTTACTGTAACTGGAAAGTGTCATAATCACACCTTGAGTTTTTTTTTCATACTGAGAAAGAGGGTTATAAGATAAAAATGATTTCCAAACATAAGAAACAAGGGGTGGGGGGTGTGTTAAATAACAGTCCATCTTATAGAAGATTGTGGACAGCAAGATGGGATGCTCCTGTTAATAAAATCTGTTAGACTTTGAAAGATCACAAACAGAATCATAGTGATATAGTGCATTTTTATCCTTCTGTCAGACACTGACAGCATTTCTTGGCAAGCCAGGTAAACTAGAGTACTCTGAGGTCCCAGAAGGGAAAGAGTAATGATTTTAGACATTCTTTAGATTAAGTATTATCAGCAAATCCTGGAGTCCTTCAGGAAGCATTTTCAAATCCAATTTTTCTAATACACAATACTCCTGACTAATGGCCCCAAGGGAGGGTGGCATTTGGAGGCCATCATTCACTATGACAGTCTGCAAGCCAGCCACAGAGTATGTGGTGGCATGCCAACACAAACTGTAACTGGGAGATAAACACTTTTCAGCATGTGGCAAGCCACTGTGTAAATTTAGAAGATTTATTATAAAAGTTAGTTTTGTCCCTTCTTTTCAGAAGAATGAGCCTTGTTACTAATCATACTCAGCTTGGTAAATGATCTTTGGTACAATGACTTGTGCTGTATTTGATACTAATAATCTGGCTCTGTTATATGTTAAAGTCATTGAGGGTAGTGACTATATTTGATTTCCCTCTCTATCTCCATTCTGTTACTCTACATCCTCCACCCCACCCCACAGTGTCCTGCACATAGTAAATTTCAGTAAGTACTACAAAAATAATGAATGCTTTAAACATCTTTGATATTTGTTATTAACGCACAAATAGAGTACTATTAAACCAGGGAGTAGGGGTTGGAGAGATGCCAAGAACAAACTTTTAAGTGTTCAAAATAGCTGCCTTAGCTTTGGGATATTAATACAGGGTTATAAAATACACAAAGTCCTCTGCTCTTAGGATTTGAATCTGAATGCATTGAGAAGTTGTGGGCATGCTATTCTTGGAAAATTTTAGGCAGAGACCGAGCTACATAATGCTCGTCAGGGATTTTACAGATGGAATTCCTGTATTAGACTGGGACAGAGAGTTGTTAAATAACATTTAAGTTAAGATTTTTGATAAAAGCAATATGATCCAAGAAACAAGGATTCTAATTCAAGAAAACATGGAAATCTCCTGGGGATGACTGCAAACCTTTTGCTAAAGACTAGTTCTCTCCTATCTGTACAGACTTCCAAATCATTTATCAAGAAAACAAGGACTTAGAGTTATCCAAATGAGACTTTTTGTCTCACTTGGATCATCTATGTAGATGGACTCCTCCATGCTCGATTCTGTGTTACTTCAAGTGAAAACTGGTTCAGAGGCTTTAATAGAGACAAGGACTTTCTAAGCTTTTAACTTTGGAGTGTTAGTGTGTTGTATTGCTATTGGGAGCCCAGCAGAGAGCTGGGCATTGTGAGACACAAACAGTATGAGACTTTGTTTTTGCCCTGGGAAGGCTTAGGGGAGAGCTTAGTAATTAACTTGACATTACTTTCCGCTGTGAGTACCATGCACCTGTCTCTTCCTCTTTCTATTCCCATTCTCTGCTAGGAAGTAATACAGGTTCTCATTATCTTTTCTTTTTTCTTTTTAAATTCTTCTTTAGGTGGAAGTTTACAGAGCAAATTGGTGTCTTGTTAAATAATTGACACACAAATTGTTTTGTTACACTTCTTGCATTCCCTATGATGTATCAACATTCTCCACTCAGGTTCCCAGTTGCCATTTGTGCTGTTTTCCTGTCCCTTCCAGCATTCTTGTCTCTGCTTTTGGGCAGGTGTTGCCCATTCTGTCTCATTTACATGACTGAGCTAAGAAGCAAATTCCTCCTACATGCTACTTTTCGTTTTATAGACCTGTGTAAACATTGCCTGAAGGGTGAACTTAGGTAGTGACTTCAGTTCTGAGTTAAAAGAGTACCTGGGACCCATAGTCTTGAGGCTCCTCCAGTCTCTGTCAGACCAAGAAGACAGGTATTTTTTTTTCTGAATTTGAATTTTGTTCCATTGTTTTCTCCTGCTCTGTCTGGAACCTTCTATTGTGATCCCTGTCAGAGTGATCAGTGGTGGTAGCTGGACACCAACTAGTTATTCTGGGCTCAGGCTGGTGAATGGTGTGGTACTTGTGGTCCATTAGTTCATTGGAATAACATTCTCTTGTGTATGGTTTTCTTCATTCTCCCTGGCTCTGAACAAAATGGTATAACAAGTAGATACATCTCAGATAACTGCTTGTAAGATTTTAACACCCCAGACACTACTCATCAAAGTCAGATGTACATTTTCTTTTTTAACTATGCCAGTTGACCTGGATATCCCTTGAGACCCTGGTACCCAGACCTCAGCCAGTAACTCAGTCCGTCAGGGCATTTGGATGTGTATATAAATCTTCTACGATTTTGCCTTAGTCATATTGTGTTGACTTCCCCTACAGTGTGTACTGTGTTTGCCATCACTAAAGCTACCACGTATCTGCTATCTAGTTAGTGATTTCCTCTTCCTAATCATCCCCTCCTCATAACCAACAAAGATTGTTTCTTTCTGTAAATCTTCAAAGGAGTTTTTATAATTGTAGTCTTATACAGTATTTGTCCTTTTGTAATTGACTTATTTCACTCAGCATAATGCCCACCAGATTCATCCATGTCTTGAAATATTTCACAGGTTCATCATTGGTCTTTATGGTTGCATAGTACTCAATTGTATGTATGTACTATAATTGGTTTATCCATTTGTCTTAGTCATCTAGTACTGCTACAACAGAAAAACCACAAGTGGATGCCTTTAAAAGAGAATTTTTACTTTGTCACACTCCAGTAGGCTAAAAGTACAAATTCAAGGTGTTAGCTCAAGGGAAAGACTTTCTCTGCTGGCTTTGGAGGAAGGCCTTTGTCACCAGTCTTCCCCTGGACTGGAATCTCCTAGTGTGCAGGGACCCCGAGTCGATTCCAAAGGATGCACTCTACTTCGGCACTGCTTCTTGGTGTTATAAAGTCCCCAGATCTCTTCTTGTTCTCCTTTCCTTTATATCCAAAGAGACTGCCTCAAGGCACAAGACAAGCTTACACATTGAGACGTGCCTCACTAACGGAACCACCACCCAATTTCCCTCATTAACACCATAGAGGAAGGACTTACAACATATTGGAATCATGGCCTAGTCAAATTGCTCAACACATTTTTGAGGGGTCACAATTCAATCCATGACATTCTGCCCTTTGGTACCCCCAAAATCACATCCTTGCAACATGTAAAACATATTCACCTTATCATAGCAAAAATCTTGAGTCTAAGTCCAAAATCCAGAAACTCTTCTTCACCTGTGAAATCTGGAACACAAGTTATCTGTTTCCAAAATATAATGGCAGAACAGGCAAGCACAAGTTAGACATTTCCATTACAAATGGGAGAAATTTCAGGAACAGATTGCATAACAGGCACCAAACAATTAAGCAAAACACATTCTATCATCCCTTAAGGCTTTGAAAATAAACTTCCATTCTTTGAGACATTTTACACAATGACTCTGCCCTCCAAACTCTAGGTATTGGCCACATTTCTCTAGATTCTGAGTGGAGGCCCCTTGGCATTCCACATCCAATGGGACAACAACTCTGCTCACTTGCACACCATTTTTGTAGTCCAACTGAGTGACAACTCCACTCTTAGAAACACCAGAGGTCATGGCTCCACCCTTAGAAACTCCTGAGGTCATGGCCATACCTTTTGAGACTGAGGCAGCTCAGGTACTTATGCAAGAAGTTTGGGAAACACATACAACCAAAAATCAGCGCTTGGAGCAGAGCTTGCCCTTTGGAAAGGACTGGGGGTCCCTGTGCATCAGAAGCTTCCAGTCCAGGGGAAGATTGATGACAAGGACCTTCCTCCAGAGCCAACAGAGAAAGCCTTTCCCTGGAGCTGACACCCTAAACTTGTACTTTTAGCCTAATGGAATGCGACAAAATAAAATTTCTCTTTTTAAAGCCATCCAATTGTGATGTTTGTGTTATGGCGGTACTAGATGACTAACACACCATTTATCAACAATCAGATTGTTTCCATCTTTTTGCTATTGTGAATAATGCTACAATAAACATGGGTGTGTGTATGTCTATTCATGTGACAGCTTTTATTTCTCTAAGATATATTCTTAGGAGTGGGATTGTGGGACGTATGGTATTTCTATTTCTAGATTTTTAAGGAAGCACTATATCATTTTCTATAGTGGTTGTACCATTTTGAATTCCTACCAGCAACATACGAGTTCTAGTCTCCTTGCAGCCTCTTCAACATTTGTTACTTTGTGGGTGTTTGTTTGTTTGTTTGTTTTCTTGGATTACTGCCAGTAATATTAGAGTAAGAAGGTATCTTGATGTAGTTTTGATTTGCATTTCTCTAGTGGCTAATGATCATGAGCATTTCCTCATGCATGTGTTAGCTACCTGTTTTAGGCTGGGCTTTCTAGAGAAGCAAAATCAATAAGGTATGTATATACAAGGAATGCTAATTAAGTTCTTGAACTCATCCTACAAACTGTTACACACTTCATTGCTGAATATCACTATAGTCACCTTTGAAGTACTCCCCTTGGGAAGCTATGCACCAGTACCAAAGCAATTTTGGAACTCTTTCTGGAATGGCCATCAGAGCTGTCATTGTATTAGCCTTGATGTCCTGAATGTCATCAAAATGTCTTCATTACAATATTTCCTTTATCTTCAGGTAAAGAAAAAAGTCATTGGGGGACAGATCAGGTGAGTAGGGAGGGTGTTACTTGTTTACCAGCTAAAACTCCCTCACAGACAACTATACAATTAAGTTCACACACTTGCCAGCCTGCCACTGTGTGCAAGGGCCACTCCAGAAAGAGTTCCAAAATTGCTTTGAAAGGTGGACTAGGTGCTGGCAATAGTGCATAGCTTCCTAAGGAAAGTACTTTGAAGGTGACCGTAGTAATATTCAGCAATGAGATACGCAGCTCTTGAACAATTACGTTCGCAGACTTATTTGTCAGACGTCATAAATATACACACATACATATACACACAGAGAGAAGTTTATATCAAGGAAATAGATCACACAGTTATAGAGGCTGGGCCATCTCAAATCCATAGATCATGCTGAGCTTCTCCTGATTCTAGTGGTCACAGAAGTTGATGAATCCAAGATCGGCAGGTCAGACAGCAGGGCCATGGCTCACAGGCTGCAGAGACTGACAGATCCTCAAATTGGCAGGTGAGATGACAGGTAAACTACTAACTCAAGTCCCAAGAACCAGAAGTCTGTCGAATAGGAAAAAACTACAGAATCCAGAGCAAGCAAAAGCCTACAATCCTTGCCAGAATGCCCACATTTATTGGACCCCAGACCACACCCCAAAGGAGATTCCCTTTCTTACATATGATCACATTATATTAGATTTTATCATGGAGGTGATTACATCATTATATGGCTGCCAAACTAAAGCATAACTGCCAAACCACTGAAAACCATGGCCCAGCCAAGCTGACACACAACCTGAGAGATCATACTGCCTGAATGTCTTCTATGGTAAAGTCTATTCATCTCCTCTACCTATTTTTTAATTGGATTATTTGTCTTTTTTTGTACAACTGTTGGATTTTCCTATAGATCTTTAGATTAACTCTTTCTTGTATATGTCATAGCCAATGTTTTTGCCCAGTCTTAACATCTTTTTTTACTCTTTTGATGAAGACGTTTGAGGATGTTAGTATTTGATTTTTAGAAGATACCAGTTATCTAACTCATCTTCTAGTTTTTGTGTATTGTTAGTTATGGTTTGTGTCCTGTTTATGTTGTTGTATTAAGGCTCCTAGAGTTGATTCTACTTGTTCTTCCATAATATTTACAGTTTGGGGTTTTATATTTAGGTCTTTGTTCCATTTTGAATTAGTTTTGTGTATGGTGTGAAGTATGGCTTCTGTTTCATTTTTGTATAGATGGATATCCAGTTTTGCAGCACCATTTGCTAAAGACTATCTTTCCTCCATTTAATGGAATTTGAGCCTTTGTCAAACATTAGGTAACCATAAGTGGATAGACTTACATCTGAGTTCTTGATTCTATTCCACTGGTCTATGTGATTGTTGTTGTACCAGTACCAGGCTATTTTGACTACCATAGCTGTATATTAGATTCTGAGATCAGGTAGTATGAGGTCTGCTACTTTATTGTTCTTCCTTAGTAGTACTCTACTAATCTGGGACCTTTTTCTTTTCCATATAAAGATAATGATGAGTTTTTCCATCTCTTTAAAGAATGCTGTTGGTATTTGGATTGGGATTGCACTGTATTTATAGATTGCTTTGTAGAGAATTGACATTTTCACAATGTTGAGTCTACTTATCCATGAGCATAGTATATTTCTCCGTTTATGTAGATCTCTTTTGGTTTCTTGCAATATTTTACAGTTTTCTTTTTATAGGTCTTTTGCATCCCTGGTTAGATTTATTCTTAAATATTTTGTATTTTTAGGGGCTATTATAAATTGTATTGCTATTGTGGTTTCTTTTTTGTAGTTCTCTTTATTGGTATATAAGAATCCAACTGATTTTTGTAAGTTGATCTTGTATTTCACTACTCTACCTACTCTTTCTATTAGTTCCAGTAGTTTCCTGTGAAGTCTTTCAGGTTCTCTATGTACAGTATTTCTCTTTTTAGCATCAGAATTATTTTTAATGTATTTTGGAGCCCTGTAGATGGACGTGTAGATGTTTATTAAGGTGATGTCTTTTTGGGGTGTTGTCCCTTTAATCATTACATAATGTCCTTACTTGTCTTTTATGGCTCACTTTGCCTTCAAGTCTGTTTTATGCCACTCCTGTACTTTTCTAGTTGCTGTTTCCTTGATACATTTATTTCCATCCTTTGATTTTTAATGTACTTATGTCTTTGTGTCTAAGTTGTAGCTCTTGTAGACAGCATATTGATGTGTCATGTTTTTTTTTCTTCCATTCTGTCACTCACTGTCTCTTCACGGCTTCATTTAAGCTATTTGAGTCCAATGAAGTTATAGATAGTTGAGTTTATTGCTATCATTTTTGTTGTAATTTTTTGTGATGCTGATGTTTTCTTTGTTCCTCTTACTGTTCTGTTCTGAATTACTTTCTTAATAGAATGTTTTCATTTCTTCTGTTATTACAAAAAACTCACTGCTGTTGAGTTGACTGCAACTCATATTGACTCCATAGGGCTTCCAAGGCTATAAATCTCTATAGAAGCAGACTACCATATCTTTCTCCTGTGAAGTTGCTGGCAGTATTCAACTGCAGACATTTGGGTTAGCAGACGATCTCTTTCACCACTGCACTACCAAGGCTCCTTTTTGTTATTGTAGATTTTATGATTATTAAGTCTTTGTATTTTTCTTTTCTTTTTTTTAATTTGATGAGTAATTTTGTTAACCATCTTTTTGGTTACAGCAAAATTCAGTTATCTTTGTAAGTTTAAATCGATCATTTATTACTTGATTTTGCCTCCATTTAAAAGCTTTGTATCTACATCCTTTATTTCCTATTTTATTGTTTTGACATTGTCATCATTTACATACTGACATCTCTGATTCCATCTTCTAAATTTTTTTGTTTTGTTTTACTATTGAGAGTTCTTTAGGTTGGTATCTGGTTGATGCTCTATTTGTCTTAGCCTCAGGTTATTATCTGATGTTGTTGGTTCTCTAACCAAAGGAGTTCCTTTAATATTTCTTTTAAGGTTGGTTTGGTTTTTACAAATTCCCTTAGTTTCTTTTTATCTGGAAATGTCCTGATATTGTCATCATATTTGAGACAGAGTTTTTGCAGCATAAATTATTCTTGTTTGTCAGTTTTTTGTCTCAGGGTTTCATATGTCACCCCATTACCTTCTTGCCATGAGTCGAATCTGACTTGACGGCACGTGGCTGGCTTACCTTCTTGCTGCATTGTTTCTGCCAGGTAATCAGAGCTTAGTCTTATTGTTTCCCCTTTGTAAGTGACTTCTCTTTTTTCACTCGCTGTTCTCATGACTCTATGTCTTCAGTTTTTGCAAGTGTGATTACAACATTTCTTGGTGATTTTCTTTTGTGGTCTATCCTATATAGGGTCACTGAGCTTCTTGAGTGGTCAACTTCTCATCTTTTATGATACTAGCGAAGTTTTCTGCCAGCAAATATTCAACAATACTTGTTTTTTCCATTTTATCTCTTTTTTTCTGGAACTCCTATCACATGCAACTTTTTTCTCTTGATTGTATCCCACATAATTCTTAGGTTCTCTTCATTCTTTTCTCTTATTTTTCCTGAAATAAGGTTGTGCCCATGAATTTGTCTTCAATCTCACTGATTTTGTCTTCCAATGTTTCAAATTTGTTCCTAAAACCTTCTACTGAGTTTTCCATTTCTGAAATTTTGTTGTTTATCTTTTGGATTTTTTGTTGCTGTTTTTTACATGATTTCAAACTGTTTATTTTTTTCTTCCTATATTGTTTTCCTCAAGTCTTCCATTGCTCTATCAGTGTTTTCATTGATTTGGGGCTATGTTTTTATAAATTTTGTCTGTGTTTTTCATCATTTTCTCTATCTTTTCTTTGGTTTTATCTGTGTTTCCCTGCTATCTTTCTTAATCTTGTAGAGAACCCTAAGTATTAGTCTTTTGAATTCCATATCAGGTAGTTTCACTGCCTTTTCTTCTACTAGAAAGTAATCTGATTCTTTATTTTGGTCACTTGGTGGAGCCATCTTTTCCTGTTTTATATATGTTTTAATATTATGTGCTGCCTTGAGACATTTGAGTATTATCTTCTTTATTGATTGATTGTATGTTTGTTTGTTTTGCCCTGCCTTTTTTATTCTTGTTATTTTGATACATCTAGGCAGGCAGACTGGGCATGCTTTCTTACTTGCTCATTTTTTAGCAAAATAGCTCTCACCAACTTGTCTGGATGTACAGGGCAGTATGTTCAGCTATGATGCAGCAGGGTGGGTCTGATAGCTCGGAAAGTCATCAGGCTGGAACACTGAGCTGCAGGTCATCTGTATAAAGCCAATGAAAATGGAGGAGCATATGGCTCAGTTGCTTGGCTGTGGTATAGCAGGACAGATCTGGCATGGGAGGTGTGCAGGACCAGATTTCTTTGTTGTAACACAATACGGCACAGCTGCTAGGGAGGTAGAGTAACAGACTGGAATGCAGGGCAGCCGGTTGAAGCCAGCAAGGTGAGAGGAGCAAGGTCAGGGGTGGTCAGCTGTGGTGCATTTAGGCAGAGTTGGAAGGAAGGGAGGGACATGGGGTCAGTTCCCTCAGCTGCAAGGCCCAGAGTGAGAAGTGTGTGGGACTGGGTTAATCAGCTGTGGGGCAATGGGGTGGACCTGATGGGGAGGAAAGGGGTGCAGAATTGGTTTATCTAGCTGTGTAACAGCTAGGTGGAGCTGATGAGGGAGGGACATGGGGCTAAGCCACTGGGCTGTGAAACAGTATATAAGAGCTGACAGGGAGGGAGGTGTGTGAGCTAGGATTATCAGTTTCAGAGCAACAGGGTAGGTAGAGTTGGGAGGGAGGGAGGGGCATACACCAGCATGCTCAACTGTAGTACAATAGCTTGGAACTGGCAGGAAGAGAGTGAGTGTGAACATAGGACAAAGTCACCTGGCTGCAATGCAGCAATGAAGAGCTGGAGGGGAGGGAAGAACAAGGGCCAGGGTGCTTAGCTGCAGCACAGCAGCTTGAAGTTGACAGGGAATGATGGAATGTGGTTCTAGGTGACACTGTTATGATGCAGCCAGACTAGGCAGCAGAGAGAGAGGTGTGCAAAGCCAGGTATGTTGGCCGTAGTGCAGTTCAGTGTGGCTGGCAGAAAGAGAGGCAGGAGGGTGAATGGGGGCAGATGAATTTAGACAGGTGGAGCAATGAGGGATTTGTACTGTAGTCCCCTCCAGTCGGGGCTTCTGGAACTGGGCAATCCTTGCCACCACTTACCAGAAGAGTAGGAGTTGTAGGAGCATGCTCCACTCCTCTGTTTACAGTGTGAGAATATCTGGGCACTTCTTTGATTGAACTGTAGCAACAAACTGACTTTGCATCATTCTGTGTGTGACCATGACTTTCCTCTATGTTCTACTGGAAGTTCTGTGAAGATGGCTTTCTGTGTTCTTTGTATGGAGTTTTTTACTTTATAATAAAATGGTTGCGCTGCACTACAGAAGTTACAGGGAGCAGTGACTCTGTGTCTCTACTCATTCACTTTTTTGATGTTTCTTCTCAGTGGCTTCTAATCTAATATTTTAGCTTTTCATTTAAAGTTCAGGGTTTCATAATTGATGTATATATCTTCTCTATTTGGTTTCTTGGGTATTTGTTGCAGAGGGACAGCTTGGAGTGTCTGACTAGTCCAGCATGTTGGCTCAGAGGAGTCATTATCTTCTGTTTAGATTTCTGAAGGAAATTTTTAGCAAGACTCTGCCTCTAGGCTGCTCTTCTCAAATATAACCTTCACATTGTACCTGAAATTTTTACTTAAAGCGTAGATATGACCATGTCATTACCGACTTTATAAATGTTCAGTGACTTCTTATTGCCTGTGGCATTAATTCCTAACACTTGGAATAGCACTCAATGGCCTTTAACAAATACAAAAACGAAAACAAAATCCACTGCTGTCCTGTCAATTCTCACTCATAGCAACACTGTAGGCCAGAGTAGAACTGCCCAATAGGCTCTCCAAGGAGTAGCTGGTGGATTCAAACTGCCAACCTTTTTATTAGCAGCCCAAGCTCTTAAAAACTGCACCACCAGGGTTCCAGGCAATTTGCAGTCTGGACTTAATCCACTTTAAGTTCAACTACCATCATTCTACCATATATCTTATTCTCCAACCTCATCTAACCACTCCCCATTTCTTTAATACAGCCAGCCAAGACAAGTGCCGTTGAGTCGGATCCGACTCATGTCGACCCTAGGGGTCAGGGTAGAACTGACCCCCAGGGTATTCAAGGAGCACCTGGTGGAGTACATTCTTATATATCTGTTTATTATTTCATCTACTCCCTGCCTGGAATCTCCTTCTCTAATCCTTGGCCATCTGGCAAAATCTCATTGTTAGCTGTTGTTGAGTTCTGACTTATAGACACCCAATGTACCACAGAACAAAACACTACCCCGTTGTGCACTATCCTCACAATTGTCTTGCTTTAGTCCCTTGTTCTACCCACTGTGTTAATCTGTATTGTTGAGGATCTTCTTTCTCACTGACCCTCTAATTTACCAAACATGACTTACTTCTTCAGGACTGGTCTCTCCTGATAACATGTCAAAAATATGTGAGAGGGGCGGAGTCAAGATGTCGGACTAAGCACATGTCTCCCTATATCTCTCTGGAAACCAAGACCTGAATTGACAATCAAACGGAGCCTTCTGATCCCCTAATCAGCCCGGGGACACGGCACAGGGCTGTTAATTTGGACTTCATACCACTGAGCGAAAAACCTCCTCTCTTTCACTGACTCCCGCTCCTGGCTAGCCCTGGCTCTCATGGACTGAAGGTAAATGCACCATTTTGACTTTTTTTTCTGTCTTGGCCAGCTGGCGGAGCTGGGTCTTGACTAGTGGCTAGACTCAGATGTGCTGCTGGCAGGATAGGCAGGTGAAATTCCCATATTTTGAGAGCCAGGCTTCGGACTCTCTTAATCTAGCCACTTGGGGCCTGTCTTTTCATCTCTGACACAGCAGGGTCTGTACGGATTCCCTCTGCCAGTGTGCAGGATGCCATGTTGGGTACAGAGATTTTAGTGGGACCTAATTGTTAGCCTGGGAGCCAGTGCCTGCAAACAGGACAGCACTTCGCCAGCAGAAAAGCAGTAATTTTCACAGTGCCAACTACGGTGGGGGTCCTGCAACAGAAGCAGTAGAATCACTCTCTTTCTGCACCTTTAGCCCCTCTATCTGCTGCCTGTGTGGAGGGCGCCATCTTGGATACAGTGGCCGCAGCTGGACCTAATTCTTAGCTTGGGAGCCAGAGCCTGCCCACAGGAGAGTGCTTTTCTAACAGAAAAGCAGTACTCTACACAGTGTCGCCTAAGGCTGGGCCTTGGCAGCAGAAGCCAACAGGGCAGTAGCGTTGCAGTATTCTGAACTAGTTAGTATCATCTGGGGTTGGATATATAAGTGCTTACTTTGCCAGTTGGGAAGAGAGACCTCTACACCTGAAAACCTGGCTAACTTGGGAAGTGGTCAGATACCTTTTGCTTTACATTTTAAAACAGCCTAGGGAAACATCTCCAGTCCATCCACACGGTATCTCCTCCAGCTTCTACTTACTCACATGGGACTCAAAAAGCAACAGACACTGAGGCACACAAGAAATCACCCATGGCTTCAGAAGCCTCCCAAACAACGCAACCAAGGAGTTTTCCAGATGAAGAAACTTTTATGAAAGCGTCAGAAAGTGAATACAAAATGATTATATACAGAGCACTTCTAGACCTTATGCAAAATGCAGCAGAACAAAAGGAGACATTAAACAAGCTGTTCAATCTGATGGAACACCAGTACTCTGAAATCCAACAGATTAAGAACAAAATCAAAGACATAATAGCTCCAAAGTCAATCACAGCTTTAATATGGAAAAGAAGCAATCCAGTGATCATCATGAAAACTATGGTGCCATCATATTAAAAAGAAGGATGTACTACAGTCGTTATAGTCCTTCCAGATAGAGAGGAAGATGACAAGACTGGTAGTAATTAAAATTGGGTTTATATATAGTTTATTAAAGGGGATCATGGGGCAGCTGTAAAGCACAACAAAGATGTATCATACCATTTCAAGAAATGTAACACAGGAGTCTCAACAACTACAAAATCAGCTCTGAAAAGGGTGAAAAATCAACTCACAAAAATGAATGTCCCAGAACAGACTAATTTAGAACAACAGAGAAAACATCAACATAAAAATAAACATATCACAATGGCAGCAGTGAACACATACCTATCAATAATTACATTGAATGTGAATGGACTGAATGCACCAGTAAAGAGACATCAAGTGACATCTTGGATCAAAAGACATGATCCATCCATATGCTGTCTGCAAGAAACTCACTTGTGACCTAAAGATAGGAACAAACTGAGAATAAAAGGATGGAAGAATACATATCAAGCTAACAATGAACAAAGAAGAGCAGGTGTGGCAATTCTAACCTCAGACAAAATCAATTTTAATGTAAAAACCACCATCATGGACAAAGATGGACACTATTTATTGCTGAAAGGTTTAGTACACAAGCCAGACTTAACTATATTAAATATTTATGCACCGAATATCAAAGCACTTAAGTACATGGAAGAAACACTGACCATACTCAAAAAAGAGTTAGATGACTCTACAATAATAGTGGGAAACTTCAACACTCCACTCTCAATACTGGACACATCATCTAGAAAAAAGCTCAGTAAAGATACAGAAGACCTCATTGCCACAATTAACCAACTAAACCTCATTGATATATACAGAACTTTCCACTCTTCAGCAGACAACTACACCTTCTTCTCTAGCGCACATGGAACATTATCTAGAATTGACTATGTGTTAGGACATAATGCAATGCTAAACAAAATCCATACCATTGAATTACTGAAAAGCACCTTTTGAGATCATAAAGTCATAAAAGTGAAAATCAATAGCTGAAAAAACATAGATAGAAAGTGGAACTCTTGGAAACTGAACAACATCTTACTCAAAAAAACATGGGTTATAGACAAAATCAAGGATGAAATAAAGAAATTCATGGATTCCAATGAGAAAGAAAACACTTCCTACCAGAACCTATGAGATACACCCAAAGCAGTGCACAGAGTTCTGTTTATCTCCATAAATGCACACATCTGGAAGGAAGAAAGAAACCAAATGAAGGAACTATCCGTACAGCTTGAATAAGCAGAGAGAGACCAACAGAGGAACCCCTCGGACGCCAGAAGAAACGAGATCATAAAGATTAGAGCAGAGCTAAATGAATTAGAGAATAGAAAAACAACTGAAAAAATTGAAAAGACCAAAAGCTGGTTTTTTGAAAAGATCAACAAAATTGACAAACCACTGGCAAAACTTACTAAATAAAAGCAGGAAAGGAAACAAATAACCCAAATTAGAAATGAGAGAGGAGTTGTCACCACAGATCCAACAAAATTCAAAAATATCGTAACAGAATACTATGAAAGACTGCACTCTCATAAATTTGAAAACCTAGAGGAAATGGACAAATTCCTTGACTCATACCACCTACCCAAATTATCACAATGTGAAACAGAAAGACTTAATAAACCCATCACAAAGGAAGAGATTGAAAAGGTCGTCAAAACACTGCCGACAGTAAAAAGCCTGGACCCAGACGGCATCACTGTAGAGTTCTACCAAGCATTCAGAGAAGAGTTATCTCCAGTACTACTGAGACTATTTCACAGCATATAAAGGGATGGAGTACTCTCAAACTCATTCTATGAAGCCCGCATAACCCTGATACCAAAGCCAGGGAAAGACCCAACAAAGAAGGAGAACTACAGACCGATATCACTGATGAATCTAGACGCAAAAGTCTTCAACAAAATTCTTGCCCATAGAATATAACAACATATCAAGAAAATAATCCATCATGACCAAGTGGGATTCATACCAGGGATGCAAGGCTGGTTCAGCATCAGAAAAATAATTAATGTGATTAACCACATAAATAACACAAAAGACAAGAATCACCTGATTTTGTCCATTGATGCAGAAAAGCTTTTGATAAAGTCCAACACCCATTCTTGCTAAAAATTCTTTGCAAAATATGCATAGACGGCAAATTCCTCAATGCAATAAGGGCCATTTGTACAAAGCCAATTGCCCACATCATCCTGAATGGAGAGGGACTGAAAGACTTTTCCTTAAGAACAGGAACTAGACAAGCATGCCCATTCTCACCTCTCCTAATCAACATTGTACTAGAAGTTCTAGCCAGAGCAGTTAGACAAGACCAAGAAATAAAGGGCATCTGCATCGGCAAAGAAGAAGTCAAAATCTCCCTGTTTGCAGATGATATGATTGTATATGCAGACAATCCCAAAGAATCTATAAGTAAACTATTCAAACTGATAGAAGAGTTCAGCAAAGTCTCAGGATACAAGATAAACATAAGTAAATCAGTAGGATTCCTTTATACCAACGTGACTGTTAATGAAGAAATCATCAAATCAATACCATTTACTATAGCCCCTAAGAAGATGAAGTACCTAGGAATTAATCTAACCAGAGAAATAACAGACATTTACAAAGAGAACTACAAACCCATACTACAAGAAACTAAGAGAGACTTAGATAAATGGAAAAACCTACCTTGCTCATGGACAGGAAGACAAAACATTGTGAAAATGTCTATTTTACCTAAAGCAATTTATTCCTATAATGCAATCCCAATACAGTTTCCAGCGTCTTTTTTTAATGAGATGGAGAAACAAATCACCAATTTTGTTTGGAAAGGGAAGAAGCCCCGGATAAGTAAGCTACTACTAAAGAAGAAGAACACACTAGGAGGCCTCTCATTACCCGACCTTAGAACATATTACACTGCCACAGTGGTCAAAACAGCCTGGTACTGATATAAGAACAGACAGATCGATCAATGGAACAGAATGAGACCCCAGAGATGACATCATCTGCCTATGAACACTTAATATTCAACAAAGGCCCTAAGATATTAAACTGGGGTAAAAACAGTATCTTCAACAAATGGTGCTGGCAAAATTGGTTATCCATCTGCAAGAAACTGAAACAAGATCCATATCTTACACCTTATACAAAAACCAACTCCAAATGGATAAAAGACCTAAATAGCAAACCTAAAACGATAAAGCTCATCCAAGAAAAGTTAGGAACAACAATGGAAGTTTTAATACACAATGAGGACAGACTCCAAAATCTGTCAAAGAAACCACAATCATCAGAAGAGAAAATAGATAAATGGGAACTATTAAGAATCAAACACTCTTCCTCATCTGAAGACCTTGTTAATAGAATTAAAAGAACACCCACAGAATGGGAAAAAATATTTGGCAACTCTATGTCAGACCGACACCTTATCTCCATAATCTATAAGATACTACAAAATATCAATAAGAAGAAGATAACTCGTCCAATTAAGCAATGGGCAAAGGAGATGGACAGACATTTCTCTAAAGATGAGATCCAGGCAGCCAAAAAACACATGCAGACATGTTCACGATCTTTAGTTCTTAAAGAAATTCAAATCAAGATGACAACGAGATACCATCTCACCCCAACAAGGTTGACCATGATCCAAAAAACACAAAACAACAATTGCTGGAGAGACTGTGGAGAAAGTGGAACCCTCCTACAGTGTTGGTGGGGTTGCAAAATGGTCCAGCCTCTTTGGAAAGCAATCTGGCTCTTCCTTAAAAAAATGGATATTGATATATCATTTGACCCAGTAATTCCACTACTTAGAATATATCCTACAGAATCAAAGCCTTTCACACCTGCAGACACATGCACGAGAATGTTTATCGCAGCACAGTCCATGATAGCAAAAAGATGGAATCAACCCAAATACCCAACAACAGAAGAATGGATAGGTAAACTATGGTACATATACTCAATGGAGCACTACGCAATGATAAAGAATAACAATGATTCCAGGAAACATCTCCTAACCTGGTTTCAACTGGAAGACATTATGTTGAGTGAAAGTAGTCAGCGACAAAAGGACAAATATTATATGGGACCTCTACGATAAGATCTCAAAAACAGACTTGTATATAGAACAAAAGACTCTTTGACGGCTGTAAGGGAGGTGGGGAGGGAGGGGGGGAGGGTTTAGATTAGATAGTTGCTAGAAATCTGATTGGGAGAAAGTGATGATAGGACACATTAGGAACAAGAACAACATTAAGTGGACTTCAGCATAGCTTGAGTACACCTTCCATCTTAACCCAATATTGCAAGGAGAGAGCAGCGGGGGCAGGGGCAAGGGACCATGCTCTTAGGCGAAATGGAGGCCAATTGGTACAACTAGCATTTTGCTAAGAGGGCTCTCTGCACCCCACATTGATGAGTGGCATCTGGTGTCTTACAAGCTGCCAAGCTGCCATCCGAGGACATAGCAAATGGTCCCAACTCAGCAGGAATGGATGCTCACCGAGGACCAAAATGACATGGGGTAAAGACAACCTAGAAGATAGAGAGACCCACATGAGTGGGTGCCTACATCGACTTGGGACCGGAAGAACCAGATGGTGCCTGGCCACCACCAGTGATAGCCTCTGTGGAGCTCCCAGAGAGAAGTCTCACTAGCAACACAAGAATAAAAAAGGGTGCATCCTGAGATCCCCACTAAAAGACCTCAATTGATGGTCCAGCGGTTTTGGGGTTCCCCTGAGAGCATGGCCCCCGGCCCTGATGCTGCCCTTACCCATAAATTGTAATGAAGTTCCACTCTTTGGACAGGAATGGATTGGACTTGGCAATGCAGAGTGACCATATATTGGATGCACTTTATGGTTCTATACATCTATAGGTTATCATCCTGCTGACCTCTGGCTGGAGGAAGGAGAGTGGGTGGAGAGGAGGGGAAAGGAGGCTGTTGGGAGGATGATACATGTATGGAGCAGAGAGGAATAACGTGCTGTCACCGGACAGGGAGAGTAGTGGAAGCCGCATATAGGTGGGCATGTAAATTTATATGGGAATGTACATTTTCACTCAGTTATATTAAATAAAAAAAAAAAAACAATCGAACACTTTTGCTCATACGAAGACTTTATTAATAGAATTAAAAAAAAACACCTACAGAATGGGAAAAAGTGTTTGGTAACTCTATGTCAGACTGACATCTGATCTATATAATCTGTAAGATGCTACAAAATATCAATAAGAAGAAGATAAATCATCCAATTAAGTGATGGGCAAAGGAGATGGACAGATATTTCTCTTTCTAGAGCCACCCTTTGAAATCTTGTTCAGTTCTTTTGCTTCGTCTTGTCTTCCTTTCATTTTAGCAATTCTACATTCAAGAATAATTTTCAGAGTCTTTTCTGATATACATTTTGGTCCTTTGTTTCATTCTTCACTTTTTAATGGCCTTGTGGTTTCTTCATGTGTAATATCCTTGATGTCATTCCACAGTGCACCTTGCATTTGCTCATTAGTGTTCAACGTGTCAAATCTATTCGTGAGATCATCTTTAAATTCCAGTGTGATGTACTCAAGGTCATACTTTGGCTCTTATGGACTTGTTCTAATTTTCTTCAGCTTCAACTTCAACTTGTATGTAAGCAATTCATAGTCTGTTCTCTAGTCAGCCTCAGACCATGTTCTGACTGGTGACATTGAGCTTTTCCATCATCTCTTTCCTTAGATGTGATGAATTTGATTCCTGTGTATTTCATCTGGTGAGGTACATATGTATAATCACAATTTATGTTGTTGGAAAAAAGTATTTGCAGTGAAAAAGGCATTGGCCTTCAAACTTCTAACATGGGTTCTCTGGCACCATTTCTATTACCAAGGTGGTATTTTCCAAGTACCAATCCTTCTTTTTTCCAGCTTTCCTATTCCAATCATCAGTAGTTATCAATACATTTTGATTACATATTTGATCAATTTCAGACTACAGAAGTTGCTAAAAAATCTTCAGCTTCTTCATTTTTGGCCTTGGTGGTTTGTGCATAAATTTGAATAATAGTCATATTAACTGGTCTTCCTTGTAGGCATATGGATACTATCCCATCACTGACAGCATTGTACTTCAGGACAGATATTGAAAAGTTCTGTCTGACAATGAACACAACACCATTTCTCTTCAAACTGTCATTCCTAGTTTAGTAGAACATACAATTGTCTGATTTAAAAGGGCCAATACCATCAGTTCACTAAATACAGAGAAACACAGTTAAGATGCAGAGTAGTCAAATGCTTCCTGTGATCTGTCTAGTAACAAAGACCAAAGAGAGAGAAAATTAACTACATGTGACATTCTATGAATCTGCTCATCAAAAGAAAAGTAGAGATATTGGACTGACAGGGAAAGCAGAGTAAGTTCAGAAGTACCTAGGACTGGCTAGATGTGACCTGACAGGAATCAGCACCCCATTAGTAGCTCACAAGCAGTGAATGTGGTGAGCAAAGCAGTGGCTTTTGAAAAGCATTTTCCACATTGGGAAAGAGGGAGTGGCAGTAAAAAATGGCATTCTATTGACAAAAGCTAAGTACCTTGCATACAACCTGCTGCACACGGATCTAAAACATTCCTTCAGGATAAACCCTCTCCCTCTTCCCAGTGCTTTCCCCTGCCTTCTCTGCACTGTACTAAGTTCCAGAGACTGAAGCATTACCTTTGGTGAATGTAGGATTCCTTATGGGTATGCTGAGTCATTCTCCTAGACTCAGAATAGGAACAATTTAACAAATGTGGGTGAGAGGGAGGTTGGGAGATCTGCCAGCTCTTCTAAGCCAAGAATTCAAGGAAGAAATAGTTCTTTTGCCTAGGTAATGCATAAGAGGACACACCTTCCTCCCAGACACTCATGGATGGCTGTCAGCCCCCTACCATTCTCAGCACATGAAGTGAGATACCTGTGTCTACACCAATCACCCTGCCCATGTAGGACTGTAGGGGAGAGCCTGAACTATACACTTCGTGAACAACTGCCTAGGTACTTAAGCTAAATGCTACAAGAAAAGTAAATGGACACCTGGGCTCGCATGCCTAATAATAGCTCTAACTACCTGGTGACAGAACCTTAGAGCCACAAGGCCAGCAATAAACAAACTAGCTCACATGGCCACCTAATTTTGGTATTTTAAAACAAAACAAGAAGGAGTGAAGCCAAGATGGTGGACTAGACACCTGTCTCCTGATTTCCCTCTAAAAACTAAGGCCTGGATTGATAATTGAATGGAACACTCTGGATACCCAGGGAGCCCTGGGATATGCCATAGGATTCTCAGATTGGACTATATGCCACTAAACAGGAAGCTACCTCTCTCTGATGAGACAGAGTCACTGAGCCCCGCTTCTCCTGACTCACTGCTTGGGCGCACTGCAGGTACTGATATTTTTTCACAATTTTTTTCTTATCTGGGAGGCAGAAGATGGCATGACCAAGCAAATATGCTGAACTGCAGTGCTAAAGTAAACAGCATACAACACAGCAGAGACACAGTGCCTCAGATAGCCATATTTTGAGACCCAGGCTCCTGACTCAGGGTACCACTGCCCCCACCACCCTCTCTTTTCTGAGATCCACCATAGATTCTACTGTTTCATGTCAGGAAGGGCAGCTTTGCAAGGATCCCATCTTGGTCAGCCAGAAGGCAGAGTCCCCCAACCAGAGGCCGCAGCAGGGGCTAATTCCCAAGCTGAGAAGCAGTGCCAGTCTAGAAAGTGCCTTTCCAGCAGAAAGTCTGGTTTAGCACAGTGTTACCTTATGGGTAGGGTCTGTCTGAGGATGGCAGCAAGTCTGTAACCCATCCATACTTTGAATTACATCGTAGCATCTGGGGATGGCTGAAAAGGTGCTTCTGTTGTCAGCTGAAAGGCAGGGCCTGCCACACCTGATGGCCTTACTGATTTTGGAAGCTACCACATGGCTCCTAAAATTTTGATAATAAGACTTCCTGGAGAAATAACTGCTGAGTGGCCCAGCAGCATCTCTTCCAGGCTTTACTGGCCCACATCACAGGCTTGGCTGATGGCTCCTGTTAACTCCATAAGTAGGGCATTCTCTTTGCCAGATAGGAGGCAGAGCCTGCCACCCCAGCGAGTACACTGGGGCCAATAGCTAGAGTACACAGAGGCAGCTGGTGATCAACTCCCCTCTCAAAACTAACTTCAGCTCCTGTTGAGGTAACACCAGAGAAACTAAATGGCCTCTAGATGGCCCAAAGGCAATAGTTCATCTCTAACTATTTAAAGAAACAGCCCACCATGGCTCTGGAAAACTACCAAAATAAAGAATAAAAAAAAACTGCCTAGATAAACAAGCCTTTCTGAAACTATCAGAGGTCAACTACAAAAGAATCATATATAGAACCCTTGTAGAGATTAAACAAAATGCAGCACAGCAAAATGAAAAATTAAGCAAATAATACGAACTGATGGAGCATCAATGATCTGAAATCCAGCAGATCAATAACAAAACTACAAAATTAGACAATACAATCGAAAGCCAAAAGAGCAGAAGTGAGGAAGTCAGACTTAGTGACCTTGAAGACAGAGCAACTGACACCACTGTTTATGAGGAGAAATCAGAGAAAAGAAAAAAGAAAAATGAAGAAGCATTAAGAAACATGTGGAACTCTATCAAGAGGAGTTATCTATGATTAATTGGTGTTCCTGAACAGGGAGGGATAGCTGAAAACACAGAGAATATTATTGAGTTGCTGACATAAAGCTTCCCTGAAATTGTGAAAGAAAAGAACACAGATATCCAAAATGTGTATTGAACACCACAAAAATAGACTCCAAAGGAAAGACACTTAATCATAAACAGATTCTCTTAAAGGCACTGAGGCTCAAAGCAAAGCTAACATTCAGAGGGAAATTCTCTAGACTTTTCTGTGACTTCTCAGCAGAAATGATGTTGGCATGGAGGCAGTGGGATGGCACATTCAAACCTTGAAAGAGAAAAACTTCCAACCAAGAATTACATATCCTGAAAAACTGTCTCTCAAATATGAAGATGAAATTAAGACGTTCACAGGTAAACAGAAACTTACAGGCTGTAAAAACCAAACCAAAACTGAAGCTCTTTGCTTGGAAAAACAAAACCATTAAGTGTAACTTAAGGAGGCAATGCTGGGAAAAGCATCCAGAAATCTACTCAGTTAGGAAAGTCACAAAACTCAATCAAAGCTACAACACTAAAAGAAGGGAACCAGTGATCGTATCACAAAAACTATGACACAGTCACACTGAAAATAGGAATATACTACAGTAGTTACAGTACTTTCAGCTGGAGAGAGTTAAAAAGATATACAGAAGTTAAAATTGCGTTTAAACTTAGACTATTAAGGGTGTCATACAAGTAGCCACAAAGCACAATAACAATGCTACATATCAGAAAAGAAATATAATACAGGAGTCTCACACTTAAAAAGGTGAAAAGTCAACACTTGAAGAAAAATGACCCACAACAGAATATTGAGAACATAGAAAACACCAACACAAAGATGAATACATGACAATGGCAGCACTAAACACATACCTATCAATAATCACACCAACTGTAAATGGACTGTATGCTCCGATAAAGAGATAGCAAGTGATATCCTGGATCAAAAGACATCACCTATCTATATATTGCTTACAAGAAACACATCTTATAAGTAAAGATAAGAACAAACTGAAAATTAAAAGATAGAAAAATATATACCAAGCTAACAATATACAAAGAAGAGCAAGTGTGGCAATACTAATCTCAGATAAAATGGATTTTAATGTAAAAGCCACCATTGTGGACAAGGATGGTCACTATTTATTGCTGAAAGGTTCAATACACAAGCAAGACTTAACAATATTAAATATTTATATGCCCAATACCAGATCATCTAAACACATCAAACACTGAGTACATTGAAAAATGAGGTAGATAACTCCACAATAATAGTTGGAGACTTCAATACTTCACTCTCAGTAATGGACAGATCATCCAGAAAACAACCAAGAATCTAGAACACAGTCAGTATACATAAAATGAACAACTTACTGATGGCTCAGAGACAATAGTCAATGAAATCACTTAAAGAGGCAGACAATGAAGGCTTCAGAAACTTCCCAAAACAAAGAATCGAGAAATTTTCCAGATGAAGGGAACTTCCTGTAATTATAAGAGGTAGTCTACAAAAGATTGCCATACAGAATTCTTTTAGAGATCAGGCAAAATGCAGCACAGCATAATGACAAATTGAACAAGCTGCAAGGAATCCTTGGTGGCATGTTAGTTAAGTATACAGCTGCAAAAAAAAAAAAAAAAGTAGACATTTTGAACCTGCCAGGTGCTCCTCGGAATCTCTATGGTGCAGCTCTACCCTGTCCTATAGGATCACTATAAGTCAGAACCAACTTGATGGCAAAGGGTTTGGGTTTATTGGGGGAGCGGGGGGAGTCAAAGACTACAGAGAGACAGGATTCAGAAATTCAAAAGAATAATAACAAAATTACAGAATTAGACAACAAAACAGAAAGTTAAAGGAGCAGAATTAAGACAATAGACGTCAGAATTAGTAAGAATGAAGATAAAGCACTTCACACCAAGATATTTGAAGAAAATTCAAATAAAAGAATTTAAAAACATCAAGAAACCCTAAGAATTATGTGTAACTCTGTGAATTAGAATAATCTATGAGGGATTGGAGTACTAGAACAGGAGTAGTGGAGACAACAGAAAACTGTTGAAGATTTGTTGGCAGAAAACTTCTATGATATCATGAAAGATATCTATCCAAGATGCTCATCAAGCTCAACATAAGGTAGGTTCCAAAAGAAAGACACTAAAACATATTATAATCAAAGTTGCCAAAACTAAAATTGAGTAGGTAATTTTAAAAGTGGCTAGGGGTAAACGAAAGCTAATCTTCAAAGTAGACATAATAAGGCTAAGCTCAGAATACTCAGCAGAAGCCATGCAAACAAGAAGGCAATGGAATGACAGACACAAGTCTTGACTGAAGGAAAAAAGTTACCAACCAAGAATTATACATCCAGTGAGTCTGTGGTGAACTTAGGCAATTTCCAGATAAACAGAAATTAAGGAAATATGCAAAAACCAAAACAAACTCACAAGATCTATTAAAGGGAGTTCTTAAGATAGAAAATCAACAACATTAGATAACAATCTGAGACTAGAACACAAGATAGAGCAAACAGACACCAACCCTGATAGGGAAATCACAAAAATAAATCAACCACAAAACTTTGAAAACAGGGAAACAGAGATGTCATTATGTAAAAGATGACAGTATTTTAACAAAAAAGACAGATTAAAACAATGTTGTCTTAGATCTTTCATATGGAGAGCAAGTCAAGGCAATACAAAGAAATAAAAGTCTGGTTTAAATTTAGAAAAACAGGGGTAAACATTAAGATAACCACAAAGAAAGTTAACAATTCTATACATCAAAATTAAAAAAAAGAGAAAAACACAGTCTCAGCAAACACAAACCCATAAACAATGAAAAAGATGAAAAGAAGATACATAAAGAAAAATGACCCAGCACAGAAAATCAAGTGGAACAAAGAAACTGTCAACAATGGATTAAAAAAAAGAATACAAAATGACAGCATTAAATTCATACCTAGCAATAATTATGCCAAATGTAAATGTCTTAAATGTATCAATGAGGAGACAGAGGGTGGCAGAATGGATTTAAAAACAAACATTCAGAGAGGGGGCAGTCAAGATGAAAGACTAGACACATGTCTCCTTAGTTCCCGCTGAAAACTAAGGCTTGGATAGATAACTGAAAGGAGCTTTCTGGACACCCAGTGGCATAGGGCTGTAAGTTTGGACTACATGCCGCTAAGTGAGAAACATCCTCTCTAGTGCTGAGCTCTGCCTATGTGGAATGGCTGGCTTGTGTGGTCCAAAGTTACTGGAATTTTCAACTTTTCTTTTTGTTGGCCAGTAGGCAGGGGATGGGTATGAGCAGGCAGCTATGCTGAGCCAAAGTTCTGAAGTAAACAGCGTGCACTGCAGCAGACAGACAATGCGTGGAATAACCACATTTTGAGAGCCCAGTGGCAGACTGGAGCACCATATCCCCCCCACTCTCCCTTTTTGGAGCTCTGCCATAGAGTCAGCTCTTTCACGGCACAAGTTGTAGCTTGACTGGGAAGCTATCCTGTTTGGCTGGGAGGTGGATTTACCCAACTGGAGGCCTCAGCAGTGGTTAATTCCCAGGCTCGGAGGCAGTGCCAGTCCAGGTAGCACATTTCCAGCAGAAAGGCTGTGTTTAGCACAGTGTTGCCTCAAGGGTAGACCCTGGCAGGTGATGACACCAGCACAGCAGCCTCTCCCTACTTTGAAATATATCACAGCTTCCGAGGATAGCCATAGAGGTGTCTCCGCTGGCAGCCAGAAAGAAGGGCCTGACATATCTAATGACCTGGCTGATTCTGGAAGTGGTCAGGTAGCTTTTAGCTTTTTAAAATAAGACTACATAGAGAAATAACTGCAGTGCAGGGGGACTGCATCCCTTCCAGCCTTTACTGACCCACACCATAGGGTCAGTTGACAGCCCCTAGTGACTCCATAAGTAAGGTGATATCTTTGCCAGCCAGGAGGCAGAGCCTGCCACCACAGAGAGTACATGGGGGCCAGTCACTAGAGTAAAAATAGGTAGCTAGTGACTGAATCCTTTCTCAGAACTACACCCCAGCTCCTGTTAAAGCCAACACCAGAGAAATTAAACAGCCTGTACACATCTTGTAAGCAATAAACAATAGCCAGGCATTTAAATAAATATCTGATCAAGGTTCCAGAAAACTCCCAAAATAAAGAATCAAAAACTTTCCAAATAAGAAGGCTTTCTGAAACGATTGGAGGTTGGGTACAAAAGAATTGTATATAGAATCTTCCTAGTGATTAAACAAAATACAGCAGAACAAAATGAAAAATTAAGCAAGCTATTTGAGCTGATGGAATACCAATGATCTGAAATCCAACAGATCAGTAACAAAATTACAGAATTAGACAACTCAATCACAATCCAAAGCCCAAAGAGCAGATGTGAGGAGATGGAAGTCAGACTTAGTGACCTTGAAGACAGAGTGACTGGCACCAGCATTCATGAGGAGAAATCAGAGAAAAGAAATAAGAAAAATGAAGAAGCATTAAGAAACATGTGGTATCAACAACGAGACCATTAAGGAAGAAATTATCAAATCAGTACCATTTATGATAGCTCCTAAGAAGATAAAGTACCTAGGAATTAATCTAACAAGAGAAACAACAGACCTTTACAAAGAGAACTACAAGCCCTTACTACAAGAAACTAAGAGAGACTTAGATAAATGGAAAAACCTACCTACTCATGGATAGGAAGACTTAACATTGTGAAAATGTCTATTTGACCCAAAGCAATTTATTTATATAATGCAATCCCAATACAAGTTCCAGTGTCATTTTTTAATGAGATGGAGAAACAAATCACCAATTTTGTTCGGAAAGGGAAGAAGCCCCGGATAAGTAAGCTACTACTAAAGAAGAACACACTGGGAAGCCTCTCATTACCCGACCTTAGAACATACTACACTGCCACAGTGGTCAAAACAGCCTGGTACTGGTACAAGAACAGACAGATGGATCAATGGAACAGAATTCAGACCCCAGAGATGACACCATCTGCCTATAAACACTTGATATTCGACAAAGGCCCTAAGACATTAAACTGGGGTAAAAACAGTATCTTCAACAAATGGTGCTGGCAAAATTGGTTATCCATCTGCAATAAACTGAATCAAGATCCATATCTCACACCTTATACAAAAACCAACTCCAAATGGATAAAAGACCTAAATAGCAAACCTAAAATGCTAAAACTCATCCAAGAAAAGGTAGGAACAACAATGGAAGTTTTAATACACAATGAGGACAGACTCCAAAATCTATCAAAGAAACTACAATCATCAGAAGAGAAAATAGATAAATGGGAACTACTAAGAATCAAACACTTTTGGTCATCCAAAGACTTTATTAATAGAATTAAAAGAACACCCACAGAATGAGAAAAAATATTTGGCAACTCCATGTCAGACCGATGCCTGATCTCCATAATCTATAAGATACTACAAAATATCAATAAGAAGAAGATAAACCATCCAATTAAGTGATGGACAAAGGAGATGGACAGATCTTTCACTAAAGATGAGATCCAGGCAGCCAAAAAACACATGCAGACATGTTCACGATCTTTAGTTCTTAAAGAAATTCAAATCAAGATGACAATGAGATACCATCTCACCCCAACAAGGTTGACCATGATCCAAAAAACACAAAACAACAATTGCTGGAGAGGCTGTGGAGAAAGTGGAACACTCCTACAGTGTTGGTGGGGTTGCAAAATGGTCCAGCCTCTTTGGAAGGCAATCTGGCGCTTCCTTAAAAAAATGGATATTGATATACCATTTGACCCAGTAATTCCACTACTTGGAATATATCCTATAGTCAAGGTCTTTCACACCAACGGACACATGCACCAGAATGTTGATGACAGCACAGTCCACGATAGCAAAAAGATGGAATCAACCCAAATGCCCAACAACAGAAGAATGGATAGGTAAACTATGGTACATATACTCAATGGAGCACTACGCAATGATAAAGAATAACGATGATTCCAGGAAACATCTCCTAACCTGGTTTCAACTGGAAGACATTATGTTGAGTGAAAGTAGTCAGCGACAAAAGGACAAATATTATATGAGACCTCTACGATAAGATCTCAAAAACAGACTTGTATATAGAACAAAAGACTCTTTGACAGCTGCAAGGGAGGGGAAGGAGGGAGGGTGAGGGTGAGAGGGTTTAGTTGAGATAGTTGCTAGAAATCTGGTTGGGAGAAAGTGATGATAGGACACATTAGAAACAAGAACAACATTAAGTAGACTTCAGCATAGCTTGAGTATTCCTTCTACCTTAACCCAATATTGCAAGGATAAAGTAGCTGGGGCAGGGGACCATGCTCTTAGGTGAAATGGAGGCCAATTGGCACAACTAGCATTTTGCTAAGAGAGCTCTCTGCACCCCACATTGGTGAGTGGCGTCTAGTGTCTTAAAAGCTGCCAAGCTGCCATCCGAGGACATAGCAAATGGTACCAACTCAGCAGGAACGGATGCTCACCGAGGACCAAAATGACATGGGGTAAAGACAACCTAGAAGACAGAGAGACCCACATGAGTGGATGGCTACATCGACTTGGGACCAGAAGAACCAGATGGTGCCCAGCCACCACCAGTGATAGCCACGATGGAGCTCACAGAGAGGAGTCTCACTGGCAACACAAGAATAAAAAGAGGCGCATCATGAGATCTCCACTAAAAGACCTCAATTGATGGTCCAGTGGTTTCAGGGTTCCCCTGAGAGCATGGCCCCTGGCCCTGATACTGCCCTTACCCATAAATTATAATGAAGTTCCACTCTTTGGACAGGAATGGATTGGACTTGGCAATGCAGAGTGACCATATATTGCATGCATTTTATGGTTCTATATATCTATAGGATATCATCCTGCTGACCTCTGGCTGGAGGAAGGAGAGTGGGTGGAGAGGAGGGGAAAGGAGGCTGTTGGGAGGATGATACATGTATGGAGCAGAGAGGAATAGTGTGCAGTCACCGGACAGGGAGAGCAGTGGAAGCTGCATATAGGTGGGCATGTAAATTTATACGGGAATGTACATTTTCACTCAGTCATGTTAAAAAAAATAAAATAAAAAGAAACATGTGGGACTCTATTAAGAGTAATAATCTGCAGTTAATTGGAGTTCCTGAACAGGGAGGGACACCTGAAAACACAGAGAACATTGTTGTTGAGTTGCAGACAGAAACTTTCCCCAAAATTATGAAAGAAGAGAAGGTAGATGTCCAAGACATGTATTGAATATGACAAAAAGCAAATCCCAAAAGAAAAGCACCAAGACACATTATACTGAAGTTTAATAAAATGAAACACAAGCAGAAACTCTTAAATACGGGAAGACTCAAAGCAAAACTAACATTCAGAGGGAAACCCTGTAGGCTTTTGTCTGACTTCTCAGCAGAAATGATGCTGCCACAGAGGCAGTGGAATGACACATTCACAGCCTTGAAGGAGAAAAACTTCCAGCAAAGAATTATATAAACTGCAATTGTCTCTCAAATATGAAGATGAAATCAAGACATTCAGAGATAAACAGAAGCTTAGAGACTTCATAAAAGCTAAACCAAAACTACAAGAAATACTGAAAGAAGCTCTTTGCTTAGAAAAACAAAACTATTAAAAGTATATTTAAGGAAGCAATGCAGGACACGACATACAGAAGCCTACTCAGAGAAGGCACAAAATTCAATAATAGTAACATTAACAGAAGGGAACCAGTGATCATATCATGAAAATTAAGATACCATCACATTAAAAAAGAGTGATGTTCTACAGTAGTTACAGTCCCTTAAGTTGGAGATAAAGTTACTAAGATATGTAGAACTTAAAATTGGGTTTATCCTCATAATATTCCAGGGGATCACAGGGGTAGCCACAATCCACAATAACAATGCAACACATCTAAATGAGAAAAGTAATACAAGAGTCTCAACAATCACAAAAGCAGCACTGAGAAAGATGAAAAGTCAACCCATAAAGAAGAATGACCCAGAAAAGAATATTAAGAGCAACAGAGAAAACACCAAGACAAAAATAAATACGTCAAAATGACAGCAATAAACACATACCTATCAATAATTACACCAAATGTAAACAGTCTAAATGCTCTAATAAAGCAACAACAAGTGACATCTTGGAGCAACAGACACAACCAATCTATATATTACTTACAAGAAACACACCTTAGACTTAAAGATATGAACAAACAGAAAATTAAAGGATGGAATAATATATACCAAGCTAACAATACACAAAGAAGAGCAGGTGTGACAATACTAATCTCAGATAAAATAGATTTTAATGTAAAATTCACCATCATGGACAAGGACTGTCATTATTTATTGCTGAAAGAGTCAATACACAATAAGTACTTAACAATATTAAATATTTGCTCTCTCAATACCAGAGCATCTAAATGCATGGAACACTGACTACATTGACAAATGAGATAGGTTACTCCACAATAATAGTTACAGACTTCAATGCTCCACTTCCAGTAATGGACAGATCATCTAGAAAAAAGCTCAGTAAAGACACAGAAGATCTTATTGTGACAACTAAGCAATTAGAGCTCATCGACATACATAGAACTTGTTATCCATGAACAGATAAGTACACGTTCTTCTCCAATGCACATGGAACATTTTCCAGAATAGACCATGTGTTAGCACATAAAGCAAATCTCAACAAAATCTAAACCACTGAATTATTGCAAAGCATCTCCTCAGACCGTGAAGCCATGAAAGTCAAAACCAATAGCAGGAAAAAAGTTGATAGAAATTGGAACTCACAGAAACCGAACAACACTTTGCTCCAAATGCCATTCATTAGAGAAGAAATCAAGGATGAAATAAATAAATTTATGGATTCAAAGGAGAAAGAAAACACATCCTACCAGAACCTATGGGATATAGACAAAGCAGTGCTCAGAGGTCAATTTATCTGGAAGGAACAAAGCACTCAAACCAAAGAATGAACCGTACAGCTTGAACAAGCAGAAAGAGAGCAACAGAGGAACCCCTCAGGCACCAGAATAAAATAATTAAAATTAGAGTAGAACTAAATGAATTAGAGAGTAGAAGAATAATTGAAAAAATTGATAAGACCAAAGGCTGTTTTTTTTTTAAAAGATCCACAAAATTCACAAACCACTGGCTAAACTTACTAAAGAAAAACAGAACAGGAGACAACCTGAATGAGAAATGAGACAGGAGATGTCATAACAGATCCAACAGAAATCAAAAATATCATAACAGAATACTACAAAAGACTGTACTCTAACAGATTTGAAAATCTAGAGGAAATCAACAAATTCCTAGATTCCTATCACTTATGAAGATTATCACAAGGAGAAGTTAGAACAACTTAACAAACTCATCTCAAAGGCCAAAGCCAACCAAGCCAAGTGCCGAGATTAAAAACGTCATCAAAAAACTATCAATCCAAAAAAGCCATGGCTTCACTACAGAATTCTACCAACCTTTAGAGAGGAGTTAACTCCAATACTCCTGAGGCTATTTTACAGGATAGAAAGGGATGGAATACTCCCAAATGCATTCTACGAAGCCAGCAAAACCCTGATACCAAAGCCAAGGAAAGATCCCACAAAAAAAGGAATATTACAAATCAATATCAGTGATGAATCTAGATGCAAAAATCTTCAACAAAATTCTTGCCAATAGAATTCAACAACCTATCAAAAAACTAACTCACGGTGACCTAGTTGGATTTGTACCTGGGATGCAAGACCAGTTCAACATGAGAAAAACAATTAATGTAATCAACCACTCAAGTAACACAAAAGATAAAGAATCACCTGACTTTGTCATTTGGTGAAGAAAAAGCATTTGATAAATTTCGTCACGCATTCATGCTAAAAACTCTCACCAAAATAGGAATAGAAAGGGAATTCCTCAACACAATAACGGGCATCTGTACAAGGCAAATGGCCTACATCATCCTAAACAGAGAGAGACTGAAAGAATTTCCACTGAGAATGGGAACAAGACAAGCATGCCCACTCTGACCACTTCTGTTCAACATTGTGCCAGAAGTTCTAGCCAGAACAATTAGACAAGACAAAGAAATAAAGGGAATCCACGTCAGCAAAGAAGAAGTATAAAATCGCCCTATTTGCAGGTGATACAATTGCATACGCAGAGAATCCTAAAGAATCCATCAGTAAACTAGTCAAACTGATAGAGGAGTTTAGCATAGTAAGGGGATACAAGATAAACATAAGTAAATCAGTAGGATTCCTTTATACACAAAAAAAGATATTATTAAAGAAGAAATCACCAAATCAATTCCATTTACTGTAGCCCCCAAGAAGATAAAATACCTCGGAATAAATCTAACTAGAGAAATAAGAGATCTTTACAAAGAGAACTACAAGAACTTGCTACAAGAAACTAAGAGAGATTTACATAAATGGAGTAATCTACCCTGCTCATGGGTAGGAAGACTCAACATTGTCAAAATGTCTATTTTGGCCAAAACAATCTACTTATATAATGCAATCCCAATACAAATTCCAGTGACATTTTTTAATGAGTTGGAGAAACAAATCATCATCCTTGTTTGGAAAGGGAAGAAACCTCAGATAAGTAAAGCACTACTGGAGAAGAAGAACATACTGGGAGGCCTCTCACTACCTGACTTTAGAACCTATTACAGTGCCACAGTTGTCAAAACAGCCTGGTACTGGTACAAAAAGAGATGTATAGACCAATGGAGCAGAGTTGAGACTCCAGCGATGCCACCAACCTCCTATGAACAGCTGATATTTTACAAAGGCCTCAAGATTTTAAACTGGGGTAAGAATGGTCTCTTTAACAAATGGTGCTGGAAAAATTGGACATCCTTCTGCAAAATTGAAACAAAACCCATATCTCACACCTTATACAAAAACCAACCCAAATTGGATAAAAGAGCTAGATATAAAATCTAAAATGATGAAGCTCATCCAAGATAAAATAGGATCAACAATGGAAGTTTTAATACACAATGTAGACAGACTTCAAAATCTGACAAAACACATTCAACACAAGAGAAAATAGACAAATGGGTACTACTGAGAATCAAACACTTTTGCTCATCCAAAGACTTCATCAAAAGAATTACAAGACCACCTACAGAATGGGAAACAATATGTGGCAGCTATATGTCAGACCAACATCTGATCTCCATAATCTGTAAGGTATTACAAAATATCAACAAGAAAAGGATAAATAATCCAACTAAGCAATGGGTGAAGGAGATAGACATTTCTCTAAGGAAGATATCCAGGCAGCCAAAAGACACATGCAGAGTTGCTCACAATCATTAACTATTAAAGAAATTCAAATCAAAACTACAATGAGATACCATCTCACCCCAGCAAGGTTGGCCATGATCCAAAAACACACAAAACAACAAATGCTGGAGAGGCTGTGGAGAAACTGGAACTTTCCTACACTGCTGGTGGGATTGTATGATGATACCTCTTTGGAAAACAACCTGGCACTTCCTTAAAAAGCTGGATAGATATACCATTTGACCCTGTAATTCCACTTTTGGTAGAAAACAGAACATCCAGAAAGAAGCTCAGTGAAGAACACTGAAGAGCTAGCAAATGCCACAATCAACCAACTTGACCTCAATAGGAATATGCATGAACAGCAGCCTAATGTACTTTCTTTGCCAACCCACTTTATTAGGTCATAAAACAAGCCTTAACAAAATTCAAAGCACTGAAATAGCGCAAAGCATTTTTTAAGACCATAAAGCCATAAAAATAGAAATCAATAAAGGAAAAGAAAAGGGAAAACAATCAAACACGTGGAAACTGAACAATGTCTTGCTAAAAATTACTGGACTGTAGGAGAAATCAAAGACAGAAAAATAAATTCACAATCAAATGAGAATGAAAGTGCATCGTACCAGACCTTTTAGGATACAGCAAAAGCGGTACTCAGAGATCAGTGTATTTCAATAAATGCATACATTCAAAATGAAGACAGGGCCCAAATGGAAGCATTAACCCTACAATTTGAACAAGTAAAGAGCAAGGAAAGACGTCCCAGGGCACCAGAAAAAAGCAAATAATACAGATTAGAGCAGAACTAAATGAATTAGAGAATAGAAAAATGATTGAAAAGGTAAACAAGGCCAAAAGCTGCTTCTTGAAAAGATCAACAAAATTGACAAACTATTGGCCAAAAGTGACAAAAGAAAAACAGGAGGTGAAGCAAATAACTTGAATAAGAAATGAGGTGAGCAAATCACAATAGACCCAACCGTAACTTCAAAAACTCATTACAGAATACTATGAAAAATTGCACTATGACAAATTTGAAAATCTAGAGGAAATCAACAAATTTCTAGAAACATAGTATCTCCCTAAACTAACAAGAACAGAGGTGTTGTTGTTATGAGGTGCTTTGCAGTCAGTTCTGGCTCACAATGACCCCATGAACAACAGAATGATATACTTTCTGGTCCTCTGCCATGCCCACAATTGTTTTCATACTTAAATCCATTCTTGTACCCACTGTGTAAATCCATCTCCTTGAGGGTCTTCCTCTTTTTTGCTGACCCTCTACTTTACCAAGCATGATGTCCTTCTCTAGGGATTGATTCTGCTGACAATATCTACAATATATATAAGATGCAGTCTCACAACCCTTGTTTCCGAGGAGCACTCTGGTTGTGCTTCAGGATAGATCTTAAAGATGAGTCAAGTTTTCTTTCACTGAATCTGCCACTCTGCATCTCTTTATTGATGCATTTAATCCATTTACATTGAGTGTGATTGTTAACAGGTATGAGGTTAGTGCTGTCATTTTGACTTCTTTTGTTGTGTGTTGTAAACAATTCCTTTGTTCCATTTAATTTTCTGTCTTGAGTCTTTATGTGTTTTCATCTTTTTCATTGTTGGTGGTTTTGTATTTGCTGAGACTTCATGTTTTTAATTTTGATGTGTAAGACTGATAGTTTACATTGTGGTTACCTTAATGCTTACCCTTATTTTCTAAATTTAAACCAGTCTTTAATTTCTTTATATCATCTTGACTCCCTTGCCATATGAAAGATTTATAACTACATTTTCTTTTGGGTCTATCGTTTTTAACATAATGTTTACATAACACCTCTTTCACTCCTTTCAGTGTTTTGCCTGTGATTTACATCTGTGATTCCACTACTTGGGTTGATATCCAGTTACTCTGTTCTGGTCTTTTGTTGTTACCTGGTGTTCTAGTCAGCTAGTGCTGCTCTAACAGAAATACCACAGAGTGGATGGCCTTAACAAAGGAAAGTTTATTCTTACACAGACCAATAAGCTACAAGTACAAATTCACAGTGTCCACTCCAGGGGAAGGCTTTCCCCCTTGTTGGTTCTGGAGGAAAGTTCTTTTGTTGCATCAGTCTTTGTTCAGGGAGCATCTTGGCGCATGAACCTCAGGTCTGAAGAATGCACTCTACTCCCTGTGCTGCTTTCTTGATGGTGTGAGGTTCCCAACTCTCTGCCTGCTTCTCTTCCCTTTTATCTCTTGTAGGATGAAAGGATAAATGGTGGTGGAAGCCATACTCCAGGGAAACTCCTTTTACAGTGGAGCACAGAGGTGATGCTATGATGCTATGATGCTATGATGCTACAGTCCCACCCTAATCATTTAATGTACAGCATAGGAAAATCACAAAATGGAGAACAAATATAAAATATTGGAAATCATAGTCCAGCCACATAGCTACATATATTTTGAGACGGGGGGACACAATTCAATCCATGACACCTGGTGCTATTGGTTTTCTATCCAAAGCACTCCCTTTAGACCTTTAGGTAGTTTGGGTTTGGTTTTTGGCAAACTTCCTAAATTTCTGCTTATCTGGAAATGTCCTAATTTCGCCATCATATATGAGAGAAAATTTTTCAGGATAGATAATATTGGCTGGCTCGTCTTTTCCTTTAAGGCTTTGTATACACCATCCCATTGCCTTCCTGCCTGCGTGGATTCTGCTAAAGTAGTCTGAGTTTAGCCTGACTCTCCTTTGTAGGTAATTTTTTTCCTTTATCTCTAGCGATTTTGAAAAGTGTCTTCTTATCTTTGGTTCTGGCAAGTTTGATTATAATGTGCCTTCTTGTCTTTTGGGAGGTATCTACCTTATGTGGCATTTCATGATCATCTTGAATAGATATCTTCTAATCTTTCATGATATCAGGGAAGTTTTCTATCAGCAAATCTTCAACAATTCTCTCTGTATTTTCAGTTATCTCCCACCCCTCCATTATGATACTTCAATTACTGGTAGAGTATTCCTCTTCATAGAGTCCCACATGATTCTTAGTGTTCCTTGATCTTTTTTAATTCTTTCATCTGCTTTTTTCTCAAATACAATAATATCATATGATTTATCTCCAGTCTCACTAACTCAGGATTCCATTTCCTCAATTCTGCTCTTTTGACTTTCTGCTGAGTTGTCTAACTCTGTAATTTTATTATTAATTTTCTATTTTTCCTTTTTTTAAACCTTTTATTATTTTTTATTAACTACAATAAAAGAATAAAATTTCTAACATCCATCAGCTAACTCATCTATGATAAACCTTCAGCCCCCACCCACCCATGTAGCCAACACAGTCATTTTCTTCTATGGATAATTCTCTTGTTAAGTCCTTATAAAAGGGGTCTCATACAAAATTCGCCCTTTTGACACTGATTGATTTCGCTCAGCATGATCTCTTCCAAATGAGACCATGTTATGAGATGTTTTCTAAAACTATTGTTTTTTATCACAGCATAGTGTTCCATTGAGTATACAGTTTGTTTATCCACTCATCTGTTGATGGGCACTGGGATTGATTCCAACTTTTTGCTATTGTTGACTGTGCTGCCACAAACATTTGTGTACAAGTGTCTGTTCGTGTGACAACCTTTGTTTCTGAAGGATAAATTCTGAGCAGTGGAATTACAGGATCAAATGGTATATCTATCTCCAGCTTTTTAAGGAAGCACCAGACTGTTTTCCAAAGAGGTTGTACTACTTTGCAATCCCACCAGCAGTGTAGGAGAATTCTGATTTCTGCACAGCCTCTCCAGCATTTGTTGTCTTGTGTTTTTTTTTTTATCATGGTCAACCTTGTTGGGGTGAGATGATAACTCATTGTAGTTTTTATTTGAATTTCTTTAACAGCTAATGATCGTGAAGAATTCTGCATGTGTCATTCGGCTGCCTGGATATCCTCCTTAGAGAAATGTCTGTCTACCTCCTTCGCCTATCACTTACTTGGATTATTTATCCTTTTCTTGTTGATATTTTGTAATACCTTATAGATTATGGAGATCAGATGTTGATCTGACATAGAGTTGCCACATATTGTTTCCCATTCTGTAGGTGGTCTTGTAATTCTTTTGATGAAGTCTTTGGATGAGCAAAAGTGTTTGATTCTCAGTAGTACCCATTTGTCTATTTTCTCTTGTGTTGAATGTGTTTTGTCAGATTTTGAAGTCTGTCTACATTGTGTATTAAAACTTCCATTGTTGATCCTATTTTATCTTGGATGAGCTTCATCATTTTAGATTTTATATCTAGCTCTTTTATCCAATTTGGGTTGGTTTTTGTATAAGGTGTGAGATATGGGTTTTGTTTCAATTTTGCAGAAGGATGTCCAATTTTTCCAGCACCATTTGTTAAAGAGACCATTCTTACCCCAGTTTAAAATCTTGGGGCCTTTGTAAAATATCAGCTGTTCATAGGAGGTTGGTGGCATCGCTGGAGTCTCAACTCTGCTCCATTGGTCTATACATCTCTTTTTGTACCAGTACCAGGCTGTTTTGACAACTGTGGCACTGTAATAGGTTGTAAAGTCAGGTAGTGAGAGGCCTCCCAGTGTGTTCTTCTTCTCCAGTAGTGCTTTACTTATCTAAGGTTTCTTCCCTTTCCAAACAAGGATGATGATTTGTTTCTCCAACTCATTAAAAAATGTCACTGGAATTTGTATTGGGATTGCATTATATAAGTAGATTGTTTTGGCCAAAATAGACATTTTGACAATGTTGAGTCTTCCTACCCATGAGCAGGGTAGATTACTCCATTTATGTAAATCTCTCTTAGTTTCTTGTAGCAAGTTCTTGTAGTTCTCTTTGTAAAGATCTCTTATTTCTCTAGTTAGATTTATTCCGAGGTATTTTATCTTCTTGGGGGCTACAGTAAATGGAATTGATTTGGTGATTTCTTCCTTAATAATCTCACGGTTGGTATAAAGAAATCCTACTGATTTACTTATGTTTGTCTTGTATCTCAATACTTTGCTGAGCTCCTCTGTTAGTTCCAATAGTTTACTTATGGATTCCTTTGGATTCTCTGTATAAACAATCATATCATCTGCAGAGAGAGAGATGTTTACTTCTTCATTGCCCTTTATTTCTTTGTCTGGTCTAATTGCTCTGGCTAGAACTTCTAGCACCATGTTGAACAGAAGTGGTCAGAGTGGGTATCCTTGTCTAGTTCTCATTCTCAAAAGGAATTCTTTCAGTCTTTCACCATTCAGGATGGTGAAGGCAGTTGGATTTGCATAGACGCTACTGATTGCATTGAGGAATTTCCCCTCTATTCCTATTTTTCTGAGAATTTTAAGCATGAATCGGTGTTGAACTTTGTCAAATGCCTTTTCTGCATCAATTGACAAAATCAGGTGTTCTTATCTTTTATGTTATTAATGTGGTTGCTTACATTAATTGTTTTTGTGATGTTGAACCAGCCTTGCATCCCTGGAATGAAACCACCTTGATCATGATGAATGATTTTCTTTTTATGCTGTTGAATTCCATTGGCTAGGATTTTGTTGAAAATTTTTGCATCTAGGTTCATGAGTGATACTGGTCTGTAATTTTCTTTTTTTGTGGGATCTTTCCCTGCTTTTGGTATCAGGGTTATGCTGGCTTCACAGAATGAATTTGGGAGTATTCCATCCCTTTCTATGGTGTGAAATAGCCTCAATAGTATTGGAGTTGACTCTCCTCTAACAGTTTGGTTGAATTCTCTGGTGAAGCCATCTGGGCCAGGACTTTTTTTGGTTGGTACATTTTTTATGCCTTTTTCAATTTCTTTTGTGATATATTTATTAAGATGATCTACTTCTCCTTGTGATCATCTTGGTGAGTCATATGAATCTAGAAATTTGTCCATTTCCTCTAGGTTTTCAAACCTGTTAGAGCACAGCCTTTCACAGTATTCCATTATGATATTTTTTATTTCAGCCAGATCTGTTGTAACATCTCCCATGTCATTTCTTAATTGGGTTATTTGTATCTTCTGCTGTTCTTCTTTTGTAAGTTTAGCCAATGGTTTATCAATTTTGTTGATCTTTTCAAAGAACCAGCTTTTGGTTTTGTTATTTTTTTTGACTGCTTTTCTATTTTCTAATTCATTTAGTTCTGCTGTAATCCTTATAATCTATTTTCCTCTAGTGCCTGAGGGGTTCTTCTGTTGCTCTCTTTCTACTTGTTCAAGCTGTAAGGTCAGTTCTTTAATTTCGGCCCTTTCTTCTTTCTAGATGTGTGCAGTCATAGAGATAGACTGACCTCTGAGCACTGTTTTTGCTGTATCCCATAAATTCTGGTAGGATGTGTTTTCATTCCCATTTGAATCCACAAATTTCTTTATTTTGTCCTTAATTTCTTTCATAACCCAAGGCTTTTTGAGCGAAGTGTTGTTCAGTTTCCATAAGTTTGAATTTCTACCTGTGAATTTTCTGTTACTGATTTCAACTTTTATATTTTTTATTATTATTATTCTGAATTTCTAATTCTTGCCATACAATGCTTTCTTGCAGATTGTTCAATTTGTCATTAAACTCTGCCACATTTTGCCTCATCTCTTTCCTCGTCTCTTGAAGAGTTTGAGATATTAATCTTTTGTTTTCTACCTCTGATAATTCCAGGAATTCTCTTCCACTGAAAAATTTGATTCTTTGTTGTGGGAGCTTTCTGAAGAGATCATGGTCCACCCCTTTAAGTGCTTTGAGACGGAATGCTGTTTCCAAGCCACCAGTAAATTGTAGTCATTTATGTTATTCCTTGGAAACTCATTGTGGCCGTTCTGCTCTACCCTATAGGGTAGCTGTTGAGTTGGAATCGACACAACGACACTGGGTTTTGGGTTTTTTTTTCCTGTGTTCTAGCTTCTTGTTTCAAAATGTACAGTTTACTTTTCTTATATGGACTCCGCTCAGGTGTCCTGGTGGTCAGTTTCCCATTGTGTGATGTAGGCTCCAATGTGCTGTCCTAGATGGGCAGGATGATTGGTATAGGCACAGGGGTGTAGCTGCAGCTTCTGAGAAAGGCTGGACTTTAACAGCTACCCCTGAGTGTCTGTGAGGTTAGGGTATACCCTTATGGCTGGATCTAGGTGAAGGAACAGTTTCTGCCCTGATTTTCTGACTTAGGGATGTCAGCAGGCCAAAAAAAACCACTTTTTTTTTTCCTTTTCCTCCTTTTCCCGAGTTTGCTGTTTTTCTCTCCGAGTCTTGGAGAATGGTTCAGGGTAGGCTTAAGGAATGCTACTTCTGTCTCAGTTAATGGCATCAGACTCCAAAGTCAGGCACAGTGCAGAGAAGGGAGGTGGAAAATGGCTCAGGGAGGGATTGAAGAGTCCTACTTTTGGCTCAGTTAATGGTGTCAGATTCCACCACCAGTCACAGTTCAGTGAACGAAAGGGAGACCATCAGGAGAAGGGAGTCAGGCCAACATCAAAGGAAAGACTGAGATCCATGCACAGCAGGCTACGCAAAATGACACAACTTTCTACAGTCTGGTGCTGCCCCACACTGGCTCCAGAAGCACAAATGGGTTCTGCAGGCAATCCCCTTCATGCTGCTCCCATCAAGCAGCTCTTTCCCAGTGGGTCAGGTCTATGGAATCCCATGCACTACTGGTGCTATTCTCCCTTTCCCTTTGCTCAGTCCAATTTTTCAAATTTCCCTTTGATGTTCAGGATCCTAAGATGTCATATTTACTGAATTCATCTGTCCTTCTGGGTCTTTGTTTTTAAAGGAGCCACAGGAAGTATCCATCTACTTTACCATCTTGGCCCTGGCTCCTCCATTTCATTTTTTACTATTTCCAATTTGCCTAGATTCATAGTTCGTATATTCCACATTTCCATTATTAATTGATGTTTGTACTCTTTTATCTCATTTGCAGTCTTTTTCTTTTTATTGTGATTAAGTGAAACCATACAATCCAAATTGATTTTGCACACTCATCCATCTGCAGCGCCTTCTGCTTTCCTTGTCCAGTGACAGCACACTCCTTTTCATTCTATACTTGTAGCCTCTTAACAAGCTCCTGACCCCTCCTAACTAGAAAGAGACCAGTAGGACAGCATCCTATAAATGCATACAACCATATAGTACACACACCATGTGGTCACATTGTGTCCCCAAGTCCAGTCCATTTTTGTCCAGAGAGCTGACTTCAGTAGTATTTTCTGTTCAGAGGCAGAAGCAGGTCTAGAGGCCTTGCACCCAGGGGGTCCCCTAGGCTGTCGGACCATCAGTTATGGTCTTTTAGTAGAGTTCTTGAGCTGTACCCTCTTTTTCTCATGTTGCCACAGGGTCTCAACATTGCCCCATCACAGCTGTCTTTGGCGGTGGCCAGGCACTATCTCATTCTTCTGGTCACATCTTGATACATTCTCCTATTCACATGAGTCCTTCTGTCTCATGAGCACTTTTTTGCTCGTCTTTGTTGTCCTCAGTCATCATCTGTTCCAGATGAGTTGGGAGTATTTGGTGTACCTCAGATGGCAGCTTGCTGGCTTTTAAGACCCTAGATGCCACACACCTGTTTGGAGTGCAGAAGACTCTCTTAGCAATAGGCTAGTTATGCCAACTGGCTTTGATGTCCTCTCAGAGCAAGGTTCCCAGACCCGCAACTGCTGCTCCATTTTTGTAATACTGAGTTGATATTAGAAGAGCTTTCAGGTCATGTGAAGTCCAGTTAAGCTGATCTACTTTCTACTGTGTGCTGTCACTGCTTTCACCCAACCAAATTTCTTTTTTTAAAAATTTTTTTATTGTGATTAAGCGAAAGTTTACAATCCAAGTTAATTTTCCATATCAAACCCCAAGTATCCACTTCTTTGTATCCGTCTGCTCTCCTCACCCTGTGACAGCACACACTTCTTTTTCACTCTTCCAGTATCCACCCAATCAACACTTGTGCCCTCCTCTCTACCTTCTCCTCTCCCCTCTAAAACTCTAAAAAGAAACCAGTAGGATAGTCTCATATATATATTAAACCATAAAGTACACACACTACATGCATCCCTCTGTGTCCCCAAGTCCACTCCATTCTTTGTCTGAAGTGATGGCTTCATTCATTACTGGTTTCAGCTCTAGGCTAGCAGTAAGCCCAGGGACCATGTACTTGGGAGACACTCCAGGTTGTCAGACCATCAAGTTAGGTTTTTAAATAAAGTTCTAGATCTGTGCACCTCTTTTTCTCATGCTGTGTTAGAGACTCTACCTTGTGTCCCCTATCAAAGCTGTCTTTGGTATTAGCCAGGCACCATCTGGTTCTTCTGGTGTCATGCTGATGTAGTACCCCAATCATATGGGTCCTTCAGTCTCCTGGGCTCACTTTTCCTAATGTCTTTGATGTTCTTGACTGTCATCTGTTTCAGACGGATTGGGAACAACTGATTTCCTCAGATGACAGCTTGCTAGCTTTTAGTACCCCGGACACGACTCACCATTACGGGGTGCAGAAGACACTTGGAAAAAGACTAGTTATGCCAAGGCTGTCAGTCTTTGTGGAAACAGACTGTCATATCTTTCTCCCATGGAGCTAGTGGGATTTGAACCAGCAACCTTTGGTTAACAGCCAAGCCCTTGACTATTGTGCTACCTAACACCTTTTAGCCCTTTGTTATTGTTAGCTGCTGTCAAGTCTGTTCCGACTGACAAGGACCCTAGGCACAACAGAAAGAACCACTGCTCAGTCTTGTGCCATGCCCACAACTGTTTATTTTTCTTTCCTTCTTCTTTCTTTATTTTTTTATTTTTTATTTTTTTAATTTAATATGACTGAGTGAAAATGTACATTGCCGTGTAAATTTACATGCCCACGTATATGCAGCTTCCACTGCTCTCCCTGTCCAGCAACAGCACACTATTCCTCTCTGCTCCATACATGTCTCATCCTCCCAACAGTCTCCTTCCCCTCCTCTCCACCCACTCTCCTTCCTCCAGCCAGAGGTCAGCAGGATGACATCCTATAGATGTATAGAACCATAAAGTGCATCCAATATGTGGTCACTCTGCATCGCCAAGTCCAATCCATTCGTGTCTGAAGAGTGGACCTTCATTATGATTTACGGGCAAGGGCAGCATCAGGGCGAGGGGCCATGCTCCCAGGGGAACCCCAAAACCGCTGGACCATCAATTGAGGTCTTTTAGTGGAGATCTCAAGGAGCATCCCTTTTTATTTTTATGTTGCCAGTGAGACGCAGTGAGCTCCATCGCGGCTATCACTGGTGGTGGCCGGGCACCATTCGGTTCTTCCGGTCCCAAGTCGATGTAGACACCCACTCATATGGGTCTCTCTATCTTCTGGGTTGTCTTTAACCCCATGTCATTTTGGTCCTCGGTGAGCACCCGTTTCTGCTGAGTTGGGATCATTTGCTGTGTCCTCGCATGGCTGCTTGGCAGCTTTTAAGACCCCAGACGCCACTCATCAATGTGGGGTGCAGAGAGCCCTCTTAGCAAAATGCTAGTTGTGCCAATTGGCCTCAATTTTGCCTAAGAGCATGGTCCCCTGCCCCCTACTCCAGCTACTCTATCCTTGCAATATTGGGTTAAGATGGAAGGAGTACTCAAGTTATGCTGAAGTCCACTTAATGTTGTTCTTGTTTCTAATGTGTGCTATCACTGATTCTACCCACCCAGATTTCTAGTAACTATCTAATTTAAACCCTCCCCCCATCATCCTCCCTCCATCCCCTCCCTTGCAGCTATCAAAGAATCTTTTCTTCTATACACAAGTCTGTTTTTGAGGTCTTATCGTAGAGGTCTCATACAGTATTTGTCCTTTTGTCACTGACTACTTTCACTCAATATAATGTCTTCCAGTTCAAACCAGGTTAGGAGATGTTTCCTGGAATCATCGTTATTCTTTATCATTGCGTAGTGCTCCATTGAGTATATATACCATAGTTTACCTATTCATTCTTCTGTTGTCGGGCATCTGAGTTGATTCCATCTTCTTGCTATCGTGGACTGTGCTGCGATAAACATTCTGGTACATGTGTCCATTGGTGTGAAAGGCCTTGATTCTGTAGGATATATTCCAAGTAGTGGAATTTCTGAGTCAAATAGATCATGACCAACCTTGTTGGGGTGAGATGGTATCTCATTGTTGTCTTGATTTGAATTTCCTTAATAACTAAAGATCGTGAACTTGTCCACATGTGTTTTTTGGCTGCCTGGATCTCCTCTTTAGTGAAATGTCTGTCCATCTCCTTTGCCCATTGCTTAACTGGATGATTTTTCTTCTTATTATTGATATTTTGTAGTATCTTATAGATTATAGAGATCAGGCGTCGGTCTAACAGAGTTGCCAAATATTTTTTCCCGTTCTGTAGGTGTTCTTTTAATTCTATTAATAAAGTCTTTAGATGAGCAAAAGTGTTTGATTCTTAATAGTTCCCATTTATCTATTTTCTCTTCTGTTGATTGTGGTTTGTTTGAAAGACTTTAGAGTCTGTCCACATTGTATGTTAAAACTTCCATTGTTGTTCCTACCTTTTCTTGGATGAGCTTTATCGTTTTAGGTTTGATATTTAGATCTTTTATCCAGTTGGAGTTGGCTCTTGTATAAGGTTTAAGATATGGATCTTGTTTCAGTTTCTTGCAGATGGATATCCAAGTTTGCCAGCACCATTTGTTGAAGATACTGTTTTTACCCCAGTTTAATGTCTTAGGGCCTTAGTCAAATATCAACTGTTCATAGGCAGCCAACCGAATTTCTATCAGCTATCTAACTTATGACCAATGTTCTCCCTCCTTCCCTACCTTTATACCCATCAGAGTCTTTTCTTCTGTACGTGTCTATTTTTAAGTCATTATAGCAGGAGTCTCATACCATATTTGTTCTTTTGACACAGATTTCACTCAGCATAATGTCTTCCAACTGAAACCAGGTTTTAAGATGCTTCCTAAAATCATCATTGTTCTTTGTCATTGCATAATATTCCATTGAGTACGTATACCATAGTTTATCCATTAATCTGTCAGTGGGCACCTAGGTTGATTCCATCTTTTACTATTGTGGACTGTGCTGCAATAAACATTTGTGTGCATGTATCTGTGTGACAACCTTTGTTTCAGTAGTATCTATTACAAATAGTGAGATTACTGGGTCAAATGGTGTATTTATTTACACTTATTTAAGTATATTTATTTCTTTTAATGAAGCTTCAAATTGATTTCCTAAGACGTTGTACCATTTGCAATCCCACCAGCAGTGTAGGTGAGCTCTGATCTCCACAGCCTCTCCAGCATTTCTTGTTTTTTGCATTCCATATTATGGCCAACTTTTTTGGACTGAGATGGTATCTCATTGTAGTTTTGATTTGGATTTCTCTAACAGCTAATGATCATGAGCATTTCCTCCTGTGTCTTTTGGCTGCCTGGATATCTTCTTTGGTGACGTCTCTGTCAATCTCCTTTGCCCATTGCTTAATTGGGTTATTTACCCTTTTCTTGTTGATATTTGACAGCACTTTGTAGATTATGGAGATCTGATGTCAGTCCAACATGTAGTTGTGAAAATTTTTTTCCCATTCTGTAGGTGGTCTTTTAACTCTTTTGATAGTCTTTGGATGAGCAAAAGTGTTTGATTCTTAATACTTCCCATTTATCTATTTTCTCTTCTGTTGATTGTGCTTTGTCAGATTTTGAAGTCAGTCTAAGATGTGTATTAGAACTTCCATTGTTGACCCTATTTTTCCTTGCATGATCTTTATCATTTGGGGTTTGATATTTAGGTCTTTGATCCATTTTGAGTTAGCATTTCTGTAAGATATGAGATATGGGTCTTCTTTCAGTTTTATGCAGATCAATATCCAATTTTGCCAGCACCATTTGTTAAAGACAGTGTTTTTATCCCAGTTTACAATCTTAGGGCGTTAGTTGAGTATCATCTGTTCCTAAGAGGGTGGTGGCATCTCTAGGATCTCAACTCTGTTTCATTGGTCTACTTGTCTCTTTTTGTACCAATACTAGGCTATTTTGACTACTGTGGCAGCATAAGCACTTCTAAGGTTGGGTAGTGTGAGGCTTCCCTCTATGTTCCTCTTCTTCAGTAGTGCTTCAGTTATTTGGGGATGTTTCTCTTTCTAAACAAATTTGGTGATTTGTTCCTCCATCTTATTAAAAAATGACACCAGAATTTGTATTAGCATTGCATTATATAAGTATATTGCTTTGGGTAAAATAGACATTTTCACAATGTTAAGTCTTCCTATCCGTGAGCAGGATAGGTTTCTCCATTTATATAAGTCTCTCTTGATTTCTTGCAGTAAAGTCTTCTAGTTCTCTCTGTATAGGTCTCTTATTTTGCTAATTAAATTTATTCCCAGATATTTTATCTTTTGGGTGGCTATAGTAATTGGTATTGATTTGTTGATTTCTTCTTTGATGATCTCTTTATTGGTATAAAGGAATCCTATTGATTTATTTATGTTTATCTTATATCCTGATACTTTGCTGCACTCTTATATTAGTTCCAGTAGTTTACTAATGGATTCTTCAGGATTCTCCACATATATAATCACATCATCTGCAAATAGGGAGATTTTTACTTCTTCTTTGCCAGTGCAGATGTCCTTTCTTTGTTTTGTCTCATTGCTCTGGTTAGAACCTCTAGCACAATGTTGAACAGAAGTAGTGAGAGTGGCGTCCTTCTCTAGTTCCCATTCTCAAGGGGAATTCTTTCAGTCTCTCTCCATTCAGGATGATGTAGGTGGTTAGCTGTGTATAGATGCCCCTTATTGCATTGAGGAATTTCCCCTCTGTTCCTATTTTGCTGAAAGTTTTGAGCATAAATGGGTATTGGACATTTTCGAATGCCTTTTCTGCATCAAATGACAAAATCAAATGATTCTGATTCTTTGTGCTATTTATGTGGTTGATCACATTAATTGTTTTTTCTGGTGTTGAACCAGCCTTGCATCCCAAGTATGAATCCAACTTGGTCATGATTAATTATTTTATTGATACGTTGTTGAATTCTGTTTGGCTAGGATTTTGTTGAAGATTTTTGTATCTAGGTTCATGAATGGTACTGGTCTGTAATTTACTTTTTCTGTGGGATCTTTCCCTGAATTTGGGAGTATTCCATCCTCTTGTATGCTTAAAATAGCCCCAACAGTATTGGAATTAACTCGTGTCTAAAAGCTTGGTAGAATTCTCTGGTGAAGCCATCTGGGCCAGGACTGTTTTTGGTTGATAGTTTCTTTATGACTTTCAATCTCTTCTTTTGTGATGGGTTTGTTAAGTTGTTCTACTTCTCCTTGTTATAATTTTGGTAGGTGATGTAAATCTAGAAATTAGTCCATTTTTCAAGGTTTTCAAATCTGTTGGAGTACAGTCTTTCATAGTATTCTATTATGATACTTCCTATTTTGGTTCAATCTGTTGTGATATCTCCCATCTCATTTCTTAATCAAGTGTTTCTTCTCCTATTTTTCTTCTGTAAGTTTAGTCAATGGTTTACCACTTTTATTGATCTTTTCAAAGAACCAGTTTTCTGGTTTGTTGATTTTCTCCAATTGTTTTTCTATTCTTTGATTCATTAAGTTCTTCTCTAATTTTTATTTTCTGTTTTCTTCTGGTGTTTGAGGGGTTCCTTTGTTGCTCTCTTTCTACGTGTTCAAGCTGTAGGGTTAATTTTTGGGTTTGGGCCATTTCTTCATTCTGGATGTGTGCATTTATAGAGATAAATTTACCTCTGAGTGCTGCTTTTGCTGTATTCCATAGGTTCTGATTGGTTGTGTTTTCATTCTCATTTGATTCCATAATTTTTTATTGCATCTTTGATTTCTTCTATGATCCAAGGATTTTTGAGCAAGGTGTTGTTCAGTTTCCATGAGTTCAGATTTCTTTCTATGTTTTTTCTGCTACTGATTTCAACTTTTATGGCTTTATGGTCCAAGAAGATGCTTTGCAATAATTCAATGCATTGGATTTTGTTGAAACTTGCTTTATGTCTTAACACATGGTCTATTCTGGAAAATGTTTCATGTGCATTAGAGAAGGTATATTTACCTGTCGATGGATAAAAAGTTCTGTATATGTCGATGAGGTCTAGTTGATAAATTGTTACAGTAAGCTCTTCTGTATCTTTACTGAGCTTTTTCTGGATGATCTGTCCGTTACTGAAAGTGGAGTGTTGAAGTCTCCATTTATTATTCTGGAATGATCTGTCTGATTCTTCAATGTTGGCAGTGTTTGTTTGATGTATCTACATGCTCTGGTATTGAGTGCATAAAAATTTAATATTGTTATGTCCTGGTTATGTATTGAAATTTTCAGCAATAAATAATGATCATCCCATTCTATAAAGTCAGATTTTACATTAAAGTCTATTTTATCTGAGATTAGTAATGCCACTCCTGCTCTTCTATGTTCTTGGCTTGGTATATATTTTTCTGTCCTTTGGTTTTCAGTTTTTTCATATCTTTGATTGTAAGGTGTGTTTCTTGTAAGCAACATATAGACAGATCATGTCTTTTGATCCAGGATATCACTCGCTGTCTCTTTTTTGAAGCATTCAGTGCATTTACATTCAGTGAAATTATTGACAGGTTTGTGTTTAGTGCTGTCATTTTGATGCCTTTATCTTTTGTGTTGCTGATTTTTTCTATGTTGATCTTAATATTCTGTTCTGGGTCATTCTTCTTTATGGGTTGATGTTTCATCTTTTTCAGTGTTGGTTTTGTGTTTGTTGAGACTCATGTATTATGTTTCTTGTTTTGATATTTCCCATTGTTATTTTGCTTTGTAGTTACCTTTATCATTTCTCCTTACTATTCTAAGTTTAAACTCGACTTTAACTTCTGCATATGTATCTTAATTTCTTCTCCATCTGAAAGAACTATAACTACTGTAATATATCCCTCTTTTTAGTATAATGATGTCATAGTTTTCATGTTATGATCACTGGTTTCCTTCTTTTGATGTTGTAGCTTTGATTGAGTTTTGTGACTTCACTAACTGAGTAGGATTCTGGATGCTGTGTCATGCATTGCTTCTTGAAGTATACCCTTAATATTTTTATTATTCTAAGCAAAGAGCTTCTTGCAGTATTTCTTTTAGTTCGGGTTTGCTTTCTACAAGTCTCTAAGCTTCTTTTTTTGTTGATAGACTTTTTATGCCTTTTTCAATCTCTTCCTTGGTGATAGATTTATTAAGTTGATCTACTTCTCCTTGTGATAATCTTGGTGGATGATATGAATCTAGTAATTTGTCTATTTCCTCCAGGTTTTCAAGCCTGTTAGAATACAGACTTTCATAGCATTCTGTTATGATTTTTTTATTTCAGCTTGATCTGTTGTAACATCTCCCATCTCATTTCTTAATCATGTTATTTGTATCTTCTGCTGTTTTTCTTTTGTAAGTTTAGCCAATGATTTATCAATTTTGTTGATCTTTTCAAAGAACCAGCTTTTGTTTTTGTTAATTTTTTTGACTGCTTTTCTATTTTCTAATTCATTTAGTTCTGCTGTAATCCTTATAATCTATTTTCTTCTAGTGTCTGAGGGGTTCTTCTGTTGCTCTCTTTCTACTTGTTCAAGCTGTAAGGTCAGTTCTTTAATTTCGGCCCTTTCTTCTTTCCAGATGTGTGTAGTTATAGAGATAAACTGACCTCTGAGTATTGCTTTTGTTGTATCCCATAAATTCTAGTAGGACGTGTTTTCATTCTGATTTGAGTCCATAAATTTCTTTATTTTGTCCTTGATTTCTTCTATAACTCAAGGCTTTTTGAGCAAAGTGTTGTTCAGTTTTCGTAAGTTTGAATTTCTACCTATAATTTTTCTGTTGTTGATTTCAACTTTTATAGATCTATGGTCCAAAAAGATACTTTGCAGGAAATCAATTGTTTGGATTTTATACAGAATTGCTTTATGACCCAACACAGGGTCTATTCTGGAGAATGTTCCATGGGCATTGGAGAAGAAGGTATACGTATCTGTTGACGGATGAAAAGATCTGCATATGTCAATAAGGTAAAGGTGGTTGATTGTTGCAATGAGGTCTTCTGTATCTTTGCTGAGCTTTTTTCTGGATGATCTATCCATAACTGAAAGGGGAGTGTTGAAGTCTCCAACTATTATTGTGGAATGATCTATTTCATTTTCCAGTGTTGTCAGTATTTGCTCAATGTATTTAGATGCTGTGGTATTGGGTGCATAAATATTTAATATTGTTAAGTCTTGCTTGAGTACTGAGTCTTTCAGCAATAAATAGTGAGTATCCTTGTCCACCATAGTGGATTTTACATTAAAATCTATTTTATCTGAGATTAGTATTGCCAGACCTGCTCTTCTTTTATTTCAGGCACAGATGGCTTCACTGGAGAATTCTACTAAACTTTTAGAGAGGAGTTAACTCTGACACTATTGAGGCAATTTTACACCATAGAAAGGGATGGAATACGCCCAAATTCACTCTATGAAACCAGCATAACCCTAATATCAAAGCCAGGGAAAGATCCCACAAAAGAGAAAATTACAGACCAAGATCACTCATGAACCTAGATGCAAAAATCTTCAACAAAATTCTAGCCAACAGAATTCAACAGCATATAAAAGAAATAATTCATCATGATCAAGTTGATTTCCTTCCTGGAATGCAAGGCTGGTTCAACATCAGAAAAACAATTAATGCAATCAACCACATTAATAACATAAAAGATAAGAACACCTGATTTTGTCAATTGATGCAGAAAAGGCATTTGACAAAGTTCAACATCCATTCATGCTTAAAACTCTCAGAAAAATAGGAATAGAGGGGAAATTCCTCAATGTAATCAGTAGCACCTACACAAAGCCAACTGCCTTCATCATCCTGAATGGTGAAAGACTGAAAGAATTCCCTTTGAGAATGGAAGGGACAAGGATGCCCACTCTGACCACTTCTGTTCAACACGGTGCTAGAACTACTAGCCAAAGCTATTAGACAAGACAAAGAAATAAAGTGCATACGTATCAGCAATGAAGACATAAAAATCTCCTTATTTGCATATTATATGATTGCATATACAGAGAATCCAAAGGAATCCATAAGTAAACTATTGGAACTAATAGGAGAGTTTAGCAAAGTATCAGGATACAAGATAAACGTAAGTAAATCAGTAGGATTCCTTCATACAAAAAAAAGATATTATTAAAGAAAAAATTACCCAATCAATACCACTTACTGTAGGCCATGAGAAGATAAAATACTTAGGAAAAAAATCTAACTAGGAAAATAAGAGATCTTTACAAAGAAAACTACAAGACGTTACTACAAGAAACTAAGAGAGATACACATAAATGGAGTAATCTACCCTGCTCATGGATAGGAAGACTTAACATTGTGAAAATGTCTATTTTGCCCAAAGCAATCTACTTATATAATGCAATCCCAATACAAATTCCAGTGACATTTTTTAATGAGATGGAGAAACAAATCACCAATTTTGTTTGGAAAGGGAAGAAATCTCAGATAAGTAAAGCACTACTGAAGAAGAAGAACACACTAGGAGGCCTCTCACTACCCTACTTCAGAACCTATTACACTGCCACAGTTGTCAAAAGAGCTGGGTACTGGTACAAAAAGAGACATATATACCCATGGAGCACAGTTAAGACCCCAGAGATGTCACTATCCTCCTATGTACAGTTGGTATTCAACAAAGGCCCTAAGGTTTTAAACTGGGGTAAAAATGGTCTCTTTAACAAATGGTGCTGGCAAAATTGGATATCCATCTGCAAAAAATTGAAACAAGGCCCATGTCTCAAACCTTATACAAAAACCAACTGAAACTGGATAAAAGACCTAAATATAAAAATCCTAAACAATAAAGCTCATCCAAGATAAAATAGTATCAACAATGGAAGTCTTAACACAATGTAGACAGCCTTCAAAATCTGACAAACAAAGCACATTCAACAGAAGAGAAAATAGATAAGTGGGAACTACTAAGAATCAAACACTTTTGCTCATCCAGAGACTTCATCAAAAGAATTAAAAAGCACCTACAGAATGGGAAGAATATATTTGGAAACTCTGTGTCAGACCGACGTCTGATCTCCATAATCTATAAAGTATTACAAAATAGCAACAAGAAAATGATAATCCAATTAAGTGATGGGTGAAGGAGATGGACAAACATTTCTCTAAATAAGATATCCAGGCAGCCAAAAGACACATGCAGAATTGCTCACCATCATTAGCTATTAAAGAAATTCAAATCAAAGCTACACTGAGATACCATCTCACCGCAACAACGTTGGCCGTGATCCAAAAAACACACAAAACAACCAATGCTGGAGAGGCTGTGGAGAAATTGGAACCTTCCTACACTGCTGGTGGGATTGCAAAATGGTACAACCTCTTTGGAAAACAATCTGGCACTTTCTTAAAAAGCTGGAAATAGATATACCATTTGGCCCAGTGATTCCATTGCTTGGAATTTATCCTTCAGAAACAAAGATTGTCACATGAACAGACATATGTACACGAATGTTTGTTGCAGCACAGTCAACAATAGCAAAAAGTTGGAATCAACCCCAACGCCCATTAACAGATGAATGGATAAACAAACTATGGTACATATACTCAGTGGAACACTATGCTATGATTAAAAAAAAAAGCACTGATAATTTTAGAAGACATCTCATAACATGGTCTTATTTGGAAGAGATCATGCTGAGTGAAATCTCTCAGTGTCAAAAGGACAAATTTTGTATGAGACCCCTGTTATAAGGACTTAAAAAGAGAATTATCCATAGAAGAAAATGACTGTGTTGGCAACAAGGGGGGGGGGCTGAGGGTTTATCACAGATGAGATAAATTGATAGATGTTAGAAATTGTATTCTTTCACTGTAATTAATAAAAAAAAGAAAAAAGTCTCTAAGCATCTATCTGCAAATGTCTTAATTTCACATTCATATTTGAGAGACAATTTTGCAGGATATATAATTCTTGGTTAGAAGTTTTTCTCCTTCAGTGCTTTGAATGTGTCATCCCACTGCCTTTTCAACAGTGTTTCTGCTGAGAATTCAGACAAAAGCCTACAGGGCTCCCCTCTGAATGTAAGCTTTGCTTTCAGCCTTGCTGCCTTTACAAGTCTTTATGATTCATTTTATTAAGCTTGATTATGGCTCGATGTCTTTCTTTTGAGGTCTGGTTTTTGTGGCATTCAGTATGTGTCTTGGATATCTATGTTCCCTTCTTTCATAATTTCAGGGAAGTTTTCTGTCAGCAACTCTACAGCAATACTCTGTATTTTCAGCTATCCCTCCCTGTTTATGAACTCCAATTATTTGTAGATTACTCCCATTAATGCAGTTCCACATGTTTCTTAATGCTTCTTCATTTTTTTTATTTCTTTTCTCCATTTCTCTTCATAAATCCTGGTGTCAGTTGCTCTATCCTCCAACTCACTAACTCTGACTTCCATCTCCTCAATTCTGCTCTTTTTGCTTTGTATTGAGTTGTCTAATTCTGTAATTTTATTATTGATCTGCTGGATGTCAGATCATTGATGTTTCATCAGTACAAATAGCTCACTTAATTTTTCATTTTGTTTTGCTGCGTCTTGTATCATCTCCAGGAGGGCTCTATACGTAATTCTTTGTGCTCAGCCTCCAGTGGTTTCAGAAAGGCTTCTTGACTTGAGAAGTTTTTAGATTCTTTATTTTGGGAGTTTGGGGGAGGCATGGTAAACTGCTTCTTTAAATAGTTAGCTATTGATTGTTACCTTTGCACCTTATAGAATCTGTTTGGTTTCTCTGGTGTTACCACAACAGGAGCTCAAGCATAGTTCTAAAAGGGGAGTTGGTCACTAGCTGACTCTATACCTAGTGGCTGGCCTGAGGTTGACTTTCTGGGGTGACAGGCTCTGCCTCCTGGCTGGTAAAGGTGGCAGATTACTTATGGAGTCAGTGAGTGGGGCAGTCATGAGCCAATGCTATGATATGAACCAGTGAAGGGTGGAAGAGATGTTGCCAGGCCTCTCAGCAGTCAGTTCTCCAGGTGCTCTTATTTTTAAAAGGTGCTATATTGCTAAGCCAGGGGCTGTCTAACAGCTTCCAAAAATCAGTCAGGCCTTCAGGTGTGGCAGGCCCCATCTTCTAGCTGATAACAAAAGCACCTCATAGGCTGTCACCTAATGTTATGACATGCTTCAAAGTAGGGAGGGGTTATGGCCTTGTTGCCATCTTCTGCCAGGCCCCACCCATAACTCTGGGAACCACTGTCCTGAACCCAGCTTTTCTGCTGGAGAAGCACTTTTCAGACAGAAACTGTTACTTCATGTGAGAATTAGCCCCATCTAAGAGCTGTGGTGACACTACCTTCCAGCTGTCCAAGATGGTGTCCCTCCCGAGCTGCCCTTGCTGCTGTGAAACAGCAGAATCTATGGTGCAGCTCAGAAAAGAGAGGGTGGAGGGGCAGTGGTGCCCTCAGTCAGCAGCCAGGCTCTCAAAATCTGGCTATCCCAAGCACAGTCTGTCTGTCTTACTATACACTGTTTACTTAAGCACTGCATTTCTACCTATTAGCTGGCTCATGCCAAGTCTCCACCTCCCAGATAGCAAAAAAGGCATCAGTACCTGATTTCCTGCCAAACAGAGTCAGCAGAAGCAGGACTCAGTGTGCCACTGCCTCATCTTAGACAGTGGTAGTTTCCCCTTTACTGGCACCTATTCTAATCTGACAACCAGATCCTAGGGCTCTCCAGATGTGCATGCTGCTTTGTTCAATTATCATTCCAGGCCTTAGTTCTCAAAGGGAATCGAGGAGATATCAGTCTAGTCCTCCACTTTGGCCCCTGCCCCAGAATGTCTCATTTTGAGTCTTGGCACATCACTGAATGAAAGTCCCAAATGCTTGACTCTATGCATGTCATTATGGTCCACTCTAGTCTGGGAAGGCTCTTCTCCTTTTGTTTTTTGAAAGCCTTTCAATCTGAGAGGCTCATCTTCTAGCATTGTTTCAAACTATCTTCTGCTACTACTCATAAGATTTTTACCAGTTAATTCTTTTCAGAAATAGACCACCAGTTCCTTCTTCTTAGCCTGTCTTAGTCTGGAAACTCAACTGAAGGCTCTCTGCCATGGGTTACCCTGCTGGTAACTGAAAACCAGTGGCATAGCTTCTAGCATCACGCCAACACATAAGCTCCCTCAGTATGACAAACTGACAGATGTGTTTCGGGGGTGGTGTAAAATCCTACTTATCCTTTATACATTACCTTTTCTGAAGTTTTTCTTTCTTCTCCCTGACATCCCCAGGCAGATTTATCTGCCCTTTCTTTGTACACTCATAGCTGGGAAACATAAGGACTTATAGTCATGGTCAGCTTTGCTCATAACACTCAAAGTAGCTTTCACAGTTTAATTTGAGGCCTTTGGGGAAGGTCTCTGTCATTGGCAATTCATAGACTTTAGCTACTGGAGACCTTAAAGCTGGCTTGTCCAAACTCATGCTAGTGAGGGTCATCAAAAGTCAGTAAAAGTGAAACAACTTGTTCATGTTTACATAGCTAGGCAGCGCTATGTCCTTAAGGAAAAATCAGTAACAGACTCTCATTCTTACCCCTGTTCCACTTGCATTGCATTGCCTCTTATGATGAACCAAAGTTCTTTTCTAGAATTACCAATTTAACCCTATACCTTAGCTTTTTATTTAAACATTGTTTCCGCCCAGCTTCTTTTAAAATGCAGTGCTCCGGGAAACAGTATCATCTTAAGTCCTCAACAACTCAATGTAAATACATTTATCGAATCAATTTCTTTTGCACAGACGATATTAACAGGAACAAGAGAGTATATAGAACGAGATGGGAATAATTTAGACCAAGTTTCTAGTTTGGTCCTGATTCATTTTCCCCGGAGAAAACAAGTAATCGATAGAGACATAGGAAGATTAGAGAAATTTAAGAGGTTAAACATGGCATTTCTTACCAGCTACTGAATACTATAGTCACAGAGATTTTCTCTTAACTCCGGTACTCTACTGGCACCAGCAGTATCCATGACAAGCCCAGATGTACCCTGCCTTTAAATAGATGTTAACAAATTGAAGAAATTTCAGATTTATTGAAAGATGACTGGGATCAATAAAATAGAATCTAATACTTCCTGATCACTAAGGGCTCTAGAGATATAGAGACTGGCTTACTGCCTACTAAGAGCTGAGAAAGAAGAAGAAACTATGATCACAACACACAAATATGAGAAATTGAGAACAGTTACTTGAACTGGAACCAGTAAAATAAAGATTAACGGTATAAAATTAGTAAGATGTAGCAGTATATAGGCCAACAAGGAGGAAAATATCTTAGTAGATAAATTATGAATGATGGCATCATATTCTGAGGAGGAGGAGATAGAAGCTTTGGAACTTGAAAAATACCCAAGGCATAAACAACAGTATATAGTGTTGACAAAAAACGTGACTACTTTTAGCCTAGGTGACAGGATGGGTATTTTCTAGGGTAGATCTTCAGGCCTTAGGAAGTCTGAGCACATTTCATGTAAAATGTTTTGAGTAACATGGAAATAGCACCAAAGTCGGTGGTGAAATATAAGCCTGAGGTGAGAGGTGAAATTTTTGGTGTGTTTTGAATGTTTTCTGGATTTTGAGGTACAAAAGCCAGAAATGGTAACCATGTAAGTCTAAGATTGTCTTCCCTTACTTAAAAGAAATTTTTTTTTCATTGTGGTGAAATATATGTAACTAAACACAAGCTATTTTTATGTGTACAGTTCAGTGACATTAAATACATTCGCCATGCTATGCAACAATCACCTTAAACTTTTTCCAGTTTTTTCATCTTCTTTAACAAAATTTTGTCTTTAATTGTCAGATGCTTAATTATGATGTGTCTTTGCTTGGGCTTTGGGTTTACACTATTTGATATTTTCTCAGCTTCTTGAATCCATGGGTTTATATCTTCCAAAACTTGCAAACAAATTTGGGAAATTTCCTGTCACTATTTCTTCAAATACTCTTCACTCCACTCTCTTTCTCTTCTCTTTTTGGGACTTGAATAAGAATGTTGGATCTTTTGGTATCGTTCCACAGATCCCTAAGACTGTTCTATTTTCTCTCTGATGTTCAGGATAGGTAACTTCTGTTTATCTTTTCTCAAATTTCCTGATCCTGTCTTCTGTTGTCTACACTTCACTATTGAACACATCTAGTGAATTTTTTCTTAATTCTGTTATTATAGTTTTCATTTTTTATAATTTTTTTGTTTGGGTCTTTATTTTAACTTCCTTTGTTGAGATTTTCTATGTCTTCATTTGTTTCAAGGTAATTTATAATGCTTCTTGAATCATTTTTATGATGGTTGCTTTAAAATTCTTTTCAGTGTTGGTATCAGTTGATTGTCTTTTCTCATCCCAGTTGTGATGTTCTTTGTTCTTGGTATGGCAGGTTATTTTCTCTTCATATTCTGGACACTTTGTTTGTTATGTTAGCAGATTCTGAGTCCCTCTGTCAGAACCAACCAACCACCCGAAGTCTCTTCCTGGAGGAATGCAAAGTTTCTAGGCTAGACATGAAAGAGAGTGCATTCCCTGACCACTTACTGTCAGCATGAGAAACAACTACCCTTGACTCTGTTGGTCTGGCATTGCATTGTAGGAGAGACTTCTGTGCCATCTGTGGAAGCAATAAGTCTACCTGCAATGATCTGGGTAGTCAGACTGGTGATCTGGAAATGCTGAGTCTGAGTAACTTTCTTCTGTTTGAGTAGCATGATGTAAGACGCTATGCTACTGCATTGTTCCTACGGTCTTAAGGGGTCCCTAACAAGTTCATCTTTCTCTTTCTACCATTTAGGTTTTTCCTTTGTTTGTTTCTTACAGTTGTACTTAGCAGAGAAAATGAAAACCTTTCACTGTCAAGTTGATTCCAATTCATAGTGACCATGGCCCTACCAGAGATAGTAGAACTGCCCCATAGGGCGTTTAAGGAATGGTTGGTAGATTGGGACTGCTAATCTTTGGGTTAGCAGCTGAGCTCTTAAAACGATATCACCAAGGCTTCTAGCAGGGAGAAGATGGAAATATGAGTCTATGCCATCTTGTTCACACAGGAAATCCTAAGTATATGTCTTCCCTTTATTTTACTTGTACAAAGAACAGCATGCTTGATGGTGACTAGAGTGAGTATAGCACTGACTTTGGCTAAGGATCAATGGAAGATGAGAGATCTTGAGAATACATGGTAGCTTCAACAAAAGGTTGTGGAAGAGGAAGAGAAATTAACTGAGCAAGCTACATTTTGTCTCCAGGGTAGCTAAACCCATTGCCATCAAGTCAATTCCAACTCCTAGCAACCCTATAAGTCAGGGTAGAACTGCGCCCGTAGAGTTTCCAAGGAGCTCCTGGTAGATTTGAACTGCTGACCTTTTGGTTAACAGCCATAGTACCTAAACCACTAGGCCAGCAGGGTTCCTTGGGGATTACTATTCCTGCCACTGACATTTTGAATCACTCTCTCAAATCATTTCTATTCCTGAAGGATCTGTCTAATACTTGCTGGGTAGAACTCACTTGTCATGGCTACTATTTCTTTCCTGGTTTTTCTAATTAGACTAGGTTTACAACTACTATGTACATCTTGTCTGGTTCTTTGGTCTCTAGCTAGCGTAATCTGAGACTCCACCTTACTTTGCTCTTGTTTTTGGCTTTTCCACTCTGACTCTTTGAGTTCCTTTTGAGTTTATTTCCATCCTTACCTCGATGAAATTGACAGCGTGGTCTATCAGCATTTTGGGATCTCTGGTGATCCTCCCTTTCTGCTGGCTTACTGTTGCTCCTACCTGTAATTGGTGAGTAATCACTGTAATTGCTCAATTCAAAACTTATTTTAGTTTTGAGTTCTGATAAATCCTAGATTTATTAGAGAAGCTACATTTGTCCGGGACTTCTACCCATTGGTAGTATGTAGGACAAGTCTAATTTTCGCTTCCTATGTTAACCCCTAGAATAACTAAATGTCTCTTCTTCGTGATAAACAATTTTAGTTTATTTTACTGTTTCTCATGTTAGATAGTTTTCAGGATCATCCCCATTCACCATCCTGGTTACTACTTTTAGAACACAATCCATTTTATCTATATCATTCATAAAGTATGGTATCCAACAGTAAAAACATTATCTTGAGTGTGGTCTTACCAGACCCAAAGTGAAACTATCACCTTCCTAATTCTGAACATGAGCTTTCTGTTAATATGACCTAATTGCATTAGCATATTTGACAGCTTCCTGACTTATCCTGAACTCAGAATCAACTAACTGGGCTTTAGTTTGTAAAGTCTGTGCCACTGCAGAGTTATGACTTCTCGACCCTACTTTGTTGGGGCTATTTGGGAACCACATGAAGGCACTTACATACATATTTGAGAACTGTGTGGATATCTCTGGGGAAGAAATTCAGTTCCAGGATATAGAACAGTTGCAGGGGTCATCTCTTTGCCATGCAAACAATTAGCAAAATGATTTTTAACAGCTTGTCACTAGTCTGTTTTTTTCCTAGTTGCCACTCCTCCTCACTTCTGTTTGTATTTGTGCCATGAAAGCAGTGGATAAACTCACCCCACCTTCAGTTTCTCTGCACCTGTCTGCTGTGAGCTTTCAGCTTGACTCCCTGCTGAGCCTGCTGAAAACCATTAAACACACTTTGTTGTAATTATCTTCTTGGCCAAAAACAACAGGGGCAGTTATCCAGATAAGGACAGGCTAATGGGAGCTTTGGCTCTAGGGTGTGGGTGGATTACCTAAGGGGTCAACAGGGATAAGCATCTTAGAGCCACTCCCTCCCTAGCTCTTAGTGGAGGCCCACCCCATCTCAGGGGTCATCAGAAGGATGAATCACAGGGAGCTACTACTGCATGATTGAATATTCCTCAAATCCAAACCCAAGTCCAGGCAGACAGACCATCTGAAGGAAATCAGGCTTTGCTGGACACCAAGAGAGATGTGGATTTGACAGGAGGAAATAGTTTGCTATGGAACGAATCAGGGAAGACAACACTGTAAATTTTTAGCCATAGGGTAGTATATGGTAGGTATGCTATCTTCTAGTACTGAGTCCCTGAGTGGCACAGTCTATGCTCAGCTACTAACCTAACGGTTAATGGTTCAAACACACTCAAAGCCACCTTGGAAGAAAGGCCTGGCAATCTGCTTCTGTAAACATTACAGTCAAGAAAACCCTATGGAGCTCAGTTCTACTCTCTCACACACTGGGTCATCATAAATTGGAATAGATTTGATAGCAACGAGCTTTTGTTTGTTTGTTTTAGTACTCTCTGACTGGGAGGACAGAAGAAACGAAGCCTGAATATTCTGTGATAGATGGACTCCATTCCAGTGTGACTGCTCAAATGGAATATATCCAATGAGTCAGATTCTTTTCTGCAAACCTGTCATCACATTCTTTAGGACAGGGCAGAAGAGCAACAGAGACTGTTGTCCTCCATTTGTCTCTCCTTTCTTAAAACAGCTGCTTGCCCTCCCCTCTCCAGCACTCACATTTTTCCCTTACTTACCCCTGTGAAACAAGAAAGGCCTGGTGGATGTGCTATTGCAGTGTAATATCTCTCACAGAAACCTTAGTGCAACATAAATCATTGGGTCAGGTAGCATGCTTCTCTGTCCTTGCTGGCAGAGCTGTTGGGGTTTCCAGTATTAATGTTCACTTGAGACTGTAACCTTCAGGGCAGGACTGGAAAACAGCTTTTCTAAAAGGAGGCTTTAGAGGAAATACTGCTGACAGTATAGGCATTAGGAAACACTCTTTGCTGGGAAACTGAGGTAGAAAATCATCAAGAAAGGAAAGGGGTATGTTCTTATGATCCAAAATTATTGCAAAGAGTCATTTTTTCCAAAAGGTACACTGTACTGTTTCTTGGATTGTTACATTGAGAGGAGGGGGAAGTGGAGGGTGGAGGTGAGATGAGTAACACTTTTGGAGCATATGTCAAAGGACTAAAAAGCTCAGTGGAAATGTTACATTTTTTCCTCATTTTATGTCTAGTTGAGATTATATTAAAAGAGACCAAAGAAGAAAGAAAATCCTAACCCAAGAAACTCTTCCCAACACATTTTCAAATATATCACCCTGTAAGGGAAACCAATAAAGTCCAAATTTAATCTTCCATCTCTCCTTTATGAAAATTCCTGGCTTTTGTTTTCAATTCCTGTAGTGGACTAACTTTCTCTGAGCTAAAGGGGAAATACAGAGTCCTTGATTGTATTTCTATTTCATTTCCTTTTTCCTTTCTGTTTTCTGCCTCAGGTTAATGAGAACATCCTAGGAGCAGTATTCAATGTCATAAAATTATGCAAAAGCAGTAGAGTGCAGTGATTAAGAATGTGGACTCTCACAACAGACTGAATTCAAATATTGGCTCAGATACTTACTAGCTATATTCATGAGCAAGTCATGTAATCTTCTTATGCCTTAATTTTCTTACCTCAAAAGTGCAGATAATAATACCTATTAGAGTTATTGTGTAGATTAAATAACTATGTGTAATATATATACAGGTAATCTCTGATTTACAATGTATTTAAGTTGTGACAAACTACACTTATGACTGTCTAGGGTTATTTTTGTACATCTTATTGTTAGTAATACGTACTATCCACTCATATATAATGTTAAAATGTATTTCTAAATTTATACGCGATGTTTCCAATCCCTAAAGACAAATAGGATTTATAAAGATATTCATAATAAAAGGCAATAACAATGAAAACAAAAACGAGAGATTTGACTTAGGAAGAGTCATTGGAATGGAACCCCGTTATAAGTAGGAGACTACCTGTTATATATATCAAACGCTAATGGTGTACTGCTAAAGTGCTACAGTTGCTAACGAAAAGCTCAGCAGTACGAATCCACCATGCACTCCTTGAAAACTCTATGGGGCAGTTCTACTCTGTCCTATAAGGTTGCTATGTGTCAGAATTGACTCAATGGTAATGGACATATATATATAGACCAGCTTACATGGCTGGCTGGTGGCACAGTGGCTAAAGCACTCAGCTGCTAATCAAAAGGTCAGTGTGTAGAACCCACCAGCTGCTCCATGGGTGAAATACAGGACAGTATGTTTCTATGTAAATTCATACTCCTGGAAACCCTATAGGGCAGTTCTACTTTGTGCTGTAGGATTGTCATACGTCAGAATCAACTCAACACACATATGAGATCTGACAATTAAGTCACAAACTTGTCATAGAAAAATTGCTACATACCTCATTGCTGAATCTCACTATGGTCACCTTCAAAGTATTTCCCTTGGGAAGCTATGTACTGATACCAGCACCTAGTCCACCCTTCAATGTAATTTTGGAACTCTTTTTATGGAATCGCCATCAAAGCAGTCATCATTATTATCCTTGATGCCCTGAATGTCATCAAAATGTCTTCCTTTCAATATTTCCTTTATCTTTGGGTAAAGAAAAAAGTCATTGGGAGCCAGATCAGATGAGGAAGGAGGGTGTTCCAATACAGTTATTTGTTTACTGGCTAAAAACTCACTCACAGACAGTGCCATGTGAGCTGGTACATTGTTGTTATGCAAGAGCCATGAGTTGCTGGTAAAAAGCTCAGGTCATTTTCATCTAACTTTTTCACACAGCCTTTTCAGCACTTCCAAATAGTAGACTTGGTTAGCTGTTTGTCCTGTTGGTACAAATTAATGACGAACAGTCCCTCTGATATCAAAAAAGTTAGGTATGTCATTTTGACTCTTAATTTGGAATGACAGAACTTTTCTGGTCATAGAGAATTGGCTGACTTCCACTGTGCACTTTGACACTTTGTTTCAGGGCCATGTTGGTATATCCATGTTTCATCACCAGTGATAACACAGTCCGAAACATTGTCTTACCTCTCCAAAATGTCTTGGCAAACTTCAACTCTCCTTTGCATTTGTTCATTCATTGGTGAGCTCCTTCAGGACCATTTTTGCACACACTTTTCTCATGCCAAAATTTATTTAGTTAAGATTTTCCTAATCGTTTTCCTATTGATGTCTACATGGTCTGCTCTGCTTCTTATAGTCAGCTGATGATTTTGATGCACAATTCAACAAATTTTTGCAATGTTTTCATCAGTTCCATTTGTTACCAGCTGCTCTAATCTCCCTTCATCAGTGATGCTTTCTTTCCCTCAGATAATGTTTAATCCACTTGCACACTGCCATTTTCTTCTGGCATTATCCCCATAAACTTGAAGTACATGTCCCTGATTTCACTTCCACTCTTGCCATGTTGAACAAGAAATTTAATGTTTGTTCTTTGCTCTAATTCAAGTTATGACATTCTTGCAACAGCACACAAAAACACACAACAAGAATGAATGCCACTCAGCAAGATACCACCACATGTTGACACAAAGCTGTGAGACACTGAAATATCAAGGTAATGAAACCTCACCAAGTGGTTTGTACAGAGCTGCCAATGTAAGCACATGGTGGCAACTTCACAAACTTAATTGTCAGAACATATATATGGCTCAGAATAGTGCTTGACATTACATAACATAGCTATAAAGTTGGGTGAGGTGAGCTCTGCTTGGAGGTAGAAAACAGAAAGTATGGCCTCTGGTAGCTGCTTTCAAATTTGGAATTACAGCCATCTTAGAAAAATTCAGAAGCCAACAGCCAACATCATCCTAAATGGAGAGGGTCTGAAAACATTTCATTTGAGAATGGGAACTAACCAAGAAAACCCTTTGTCACCACTTTTATTCAACATTGTGCTGGAAGTTCTACCCAGAGCAACTAGGCAAGATAAAGAAATAAATACCATACAAATTGTTAAAGATGCAGTAAGAGTATCTCTATTTGGAGATGATATGATCTTATACACAAGAAACCCTGAAGAATAAACACACACACACACACACACACACACACACACACACACTTACTGGAACTAATAAAAGAGTTCAGCAAAGGATCCAGATGTAAGAAAAATAAACAAAAATCAGTTGGATTCCTTTACACCAACGAAAAGATCATTAAAGAGGAAACAACTGAATACATACCTTTTACAATAGCCCTCACAAAGCTAGAATACTTAGAAATAAATCTAGCCTGAGACACAAAAGACATATACAAAGAAAATCACAGGACTCGACTGCAAGAAACCAGAAGAGATCCACATAAATGAAGAAACATACCTTGCTCACGGATAGGAAGACTCAACATTGTAAAAATGTCCATTCTACTCAAAGTAATCTATAACTACAATGCAACCCCAATAAAAATTCCCATGGCATTTTTTGATGAGATGGAGAAATGAATCACCAACTTTATATGGATAGAGAAAAAGCTCTGGGTAAGTAAATCATTACTAAAGAAGAACAAAGTATGAGGCCTTACATTATCTGACTTTAGGAACTATTACACTGCCACAGTAGTCAAAACAGCCTTATACTGGTACATAGATCAATGGAACAGAACGGAGAATTCAGATATAGCATCATCCACCCCTGAGTAGCTGATATTTGACAAAGGCCTGAAGTCCATGAACTGGAGAAAAGACAGTCTCTTTAATAAACGGCATTGGCATAACTGGATACCATCAGCAAAAAAATGAGACAAGACATATATCTCATACCAAGCATAGAAACTAACTCAAAATGGATCAAAGGCCTGTATATAAAATTAGAACAATAAAGATCATGGAAGAAAAAAACAGGAACAGTGCTGGGAGACCTAACACTCAGCATAAACAGACTACAAAACGTTACTGAGAATGCACAAATACCAGAAGAGGGAATAGATAACTGAGAACTCTCAAAAATCACTTAGATTCAGCCAAAGATTTCACCAAATGTGTAAAAAGACAACAGACAGATTAGGGGAAAAGTTTTGGATTCTACAAATTCAATTAGTGTTCTAAACTGCATAAGCTATAAAATACTGCAAAACCTCACCAAGAAAAAGACAACTAACCCAATTAAAAAATGGGCAAAAGATATAAACAGGCACTTCACCAAATAAGACACCAGGTTCCTAACAGATATATAATGAAATGCTTGTGATCATTAGTATTTAGAGAAATCCAAATCAAAACTACAATGAGATACCATCTTGCCCCAACAAAACTGGTATTAATCCAAAAAACACACAAAATAATAAATGTTGGATAGGTTGTAGAGAGACAGGAAAACTTCTACATGGCTCTTGAGTATGTAAAATGGTAAACCACTTTGCAAATAGATTTGGCTCTTGATTAAAAGCTAGAAATATAAATGCCATATAATCTAGCAATCCTGTTTCTTGGAATATATCTTAGAGAAATAAGAGTTGTTACATGAATAGATACATGCACAGCAATGTTTATTGCAGCATGGTCTACAAGAGCAAAAAGATGAAATCAACCTAGGTGCCCATCCACAGATAAATGGGTAAACAAAGTATGATATATTCACATAATGGAATACTAGGAAATGATAAAGAACAATGATGATCTTGGGAAACATAACATGGAATAATCTGGAAGACATTATGCTGAGTGGAATTAGTCAGTTGCAAAAGTACAAATATTGTATGAGACCACTATTACAGAGATCCAAAAAAATGTTTAAGGACAGAAGAAAACAGTCTTTTATGGTTACAAGTGTGGGGAGGGAGAGAGAGGGGTATTCACTGATGATCTAGCAGCTAGGAACTGTGTCAGGTGAAGGGAGTGACAGCACACAGTCAAAGGAAGGTCAGCATGGCTGGGCTAAACCAAAAGCTAAGAGGTTTCCTATACATGACCCAACACTTCAGAGAACAGAGTAACAAGGGCAGGGGTATGGGGACTATGGTTTTAGGGGACATCCAGGTTAGTTGGCATAACAGTTTGTTATGCATCCCACTTTGGTTAATGGTATCTGAGGTCTTAAAAGCTAGCAAGTGGCCATCTAAGTAGCATCAATTGGTCTCAATCCACCTGAAGCAGTGAAGAATGAAAGAAATCAAAGATATATGGAAACTATAAACCCAAGCGACTACATCAGCATAGGACCAGAAGAACTAGATCATACCCAGCCACAACCAATGACTGCCCTAACAGGGAATACAACATAGAGACCCTGGTGTAGCAGAATAAAAATGGATATGCAGAGCTAGAACTCTATTAAAAGATCAGACTTGATGGTCCAACAGACTGGAGGGTCCCTGGAAGATATGGCTCCCAGACTGTATGTTAGTCTACAACTGAAACAAGTCCTGAAGCCATCTCTTCAGGCAAAGATTGGACTATACTTTAATACATAAAATGATACTGGCAAAGATTGTGTTTCTTGGCTTCAGTATATACATAATGCTAACTGAGTAGCTCCTGTCCAGAGGTGAGATGAAAGGTGGAGGAGGACAGGAACTGGATGAATGGACATGGGAAACACAGAGTGGAAACAAGGGTAAGAAGAGCAGCTAGAGTTACATAGCAAGTGTGTGTGCCAAGATTTTATATGACAAATTGGTTCAGACTGTAAACTTTCACTTAAAGCACAATACAATATTTAAATAAATACAAAGAGCTTATGGCTGAAAATTCTACAAATTACTAAAGACATGAACCTGCACATGCAAGCAGCTTTACATGTTCCAAGTAACTGGTTGAAGCCATAGAGATTCACACCAAAACAAATTATACTCAAACTCTCTAAAGCCAAAGAAAAAGAGACATTCTTGAAAGTAGCAAGAGATAAGTGAATCATTACATGCAAGGGATTCTTCATAAAATTAAACACTGATTTCTCCTCAGAAACCATGGAAGCCACAAGGCAGTGGAATGACACAGTTAAATGTTCCAGTAAGGATGCCCTATTTTTCACAGCTCACAGCGGCCCTATTTTTGAACTATGGTGCCCATATTTATCACACTTTTTTGATTATTGTTATTGTTGTTAGGTGACATCAAGTTAATTCTGACTCATAGCAACCCTACAAAACACTGCCCAGTCTTGGGCCATGTCCACTATAGTTTTTATGCTTAAGCCCATTGTTGTAACCATGTCAATCCATCTCATCGAGATTCTTCCTCTTTTTCACTGACCCTGCAACTCCACTAAGTATAATGTCCTTCTCCAGGGACTGATCCCTCCTGACAACATGTTCAAAGTATGTAAGATTTCAGCCTTGACATCTTTGCTTCTAAGGTGCACTCTTGTACCTCTTCCAGAACAGAACAATTTGTTCTTTTGTCAGCCCATGGTAAATCTAACATTCTTCATACTTGAAATGCATCAGTTCTTCTGTCTTCTTTGTTCACTGCCCAGCTTTCAGATGCATATGACGCAACTGAAAATACTGGGACGTGGGTAAGGCACACATTAGTTCTCACGGTGGCATCTTTTCAACACTTTAAAGAGATCCTTTGCAGCAGATTTTCCCAATGCAATGGGTCTTTTGATTTCCTGACTGCTGCTTCACGGGCATTGATTGTGGACCCAAGTAAAATGAAATCCTTGACAACCTCGGTCGTTTCTCCACTTATGATGATGTTGCTTATGGTCCAGTTGCAAGGATTCTCATTTTCTTGATGTTGAGGTGCAATTCATACTGAAGGCTGTGGTCTTTGATCTTCATCAGTAAATGTTTCAAATCTTCTTCACTTTCAGCAAGTGAGGTGGTGTCATCTGCATGACATAGGTTGCTAATTAGTCTTCCTCCAATCCTGATGCCTCCTTCTTCATAGAATCCCGCTTCTTGGATTATTTGCTCAGCATACAGATTGAAAAGTTATGGTGAAAGGATACAACCCTGATGCACACCTTTCCTGAGGTTAAACCATTCAGTGTCCCCTTGTTCTGTTCACATGACCCCCTCTTGATCCATAGACAGATTCCTTAAGAGCACAATTAAGTGTTTTAGAATTCCCATTTTACGCAGTGTTAGCCATAATTTGTTATGATCCACATATACAAATGTTTCTGCATAGTCGATGAAACACAGATAAACATCTTTCTGATACTGTCTGCTTTCAGCCAAGATCCATCTGGCATCAGCAATGATACCCCTGGTTCCACGTCCTCTTCTGAATCCAGCTTGAATTTCTGTCAGCTAGTTGTCAAAACACTGTTGTAGTTGATTTTGAATAATCTTGAGTGAAGTTTTGCTTGCATGTGATAATAATATTACTTAATAATTTCCACATTCAGTTGGATCACCTTTCTTGGGAATAAGCATAAATATGGATCTCTTCCATTCAGTTGGCCAGGTAGCTGTCCTTCAAATTTCTTGGCATAGACAAGTGAGCACTTCCATGCTGCATCTGTCTGTTGAAATATCTCAATTGATATTCCATCAATTCCTGGAGCCTTGTTTTTTGCCAGTGCCTTCAATGCAGCTTCAATTTCTTCCTTCAGTACCGTTGGTTCCTAGTAATTTGCTACCTCTTCAAATGGCTGAACATCGACCAGTTCTTTCTGGTATAATGACTCTGTGTATCCACCCTCTTCTGATGCTCCCTGAGTTGTTTTATATTTTCCCTGTAAAATCCTTCACTACCGCAACTAGAGGCTTGAATTTTTTTCTTCAGTTCTTTTAGCTTGTGAATACAGAACGTGTTCTTCACTTCTGGTTTTCTGTTTGTGGCTCTTTGCACATGTCATTATAATCCTTTATTTTGTAAAATACACACACACACGTAGTTGGAAAAGACCATCTGAGTAACCATCTATAAGCCAAAGAATAACATGAAACACTTGGGGCTACTGGCAAACAAGAATTCTCCCCTACAGCTGATGCCATCTATTGAACTTCTAACTTCCAAAACTATGAGACATTAAATTTACGTTCTTTGAAGTTACCCATTTGTGATATTTTTGTTGTTCTCATTATCATAGTACTAGGTAACAGAGACAGTATGATTTTGTTATTGTCTTTATTTGGTGATTTAAGTACGGCTTAAGGATACGTGTATTGATTCCATATACTGTGATGGCATATACTGTGATGGCTAGTTTTATATATCAGCTTGGCCAGACTACACTCTTCTACTATTCAATCAAATGCTAATCCATGTGTTTCTGTGAAGGCGTTTAGTGAATGCGATTAAAGCCCATAAACTGCTGACTTTAAATAAAGGTGATTATCCTAGATAATCTGATTGGTCCTGAACCAATCACTTGAAAGACCTTAAGAGCAAAATTGAGGTTTCCCTGAAGAAGAATTATTTTACGTGTGGAAAGCAGATTCAGCTTATGCCCAAGAGTTTTAGCCTTAGCTTCATGATGGCTTTCCCAACAGATTTTGGATTTGCTTAGAGAGCCCCCATTTCTTAAGCCAATTCCTTAAAATAAATCTCTTAATATATATCTCCTACTGTTTCTCTGGTTGTACTAACACATTCACCAAGAATGAGTGTTACATGACATTGTTCCCCTGGCCACAGCAGATTTGTTCAGGCATAGATACATCTGCTTAAAACTGGGTCAATCAGATTTTCTCTCTTGTAAAGTTTGAATTTTAAACATAAAGACAGGGAGATGAAAAATATGTAACTGAATCACTTTAATGATTAAAGAACTCTTCTTGCTGAGGTCCCCAGGGATGCTGTGGTATTGTTCTTTGTGTCCTTGGGTTCTGTGACAGACTCTGATTTCTCTCTAAAAAAAAATCCATTTTCTTTCTTTATTTATTTATTAAGCAAGATAGTTTCTTATTTTTGTAACCTGAGAATTCTAAAAGACACATAGGGAAAACCTGGACCTAGAGTAGTAGATTGTGTCCAACACAAGGCAAAATTGTTTCTACTTGTGGTGGTGTTGTTGATAGTCATCCTGTTGTCAGTTCCAACTCAATGTGATCATATGTACAACAGAAGAAAAGATTGCCTAGTCCTGCACCATCCTAGAAATTCTTGCTGTGTTTGAGCCCATGCTTACAGCCACTGTGTTAATACATGTCATTGAAAGTCATCCTCTTTTTTGCAAGCCCACTACTTTACCAGGTGTTTTAGTCACCTGATACTGCTCCAACAGAAAATACCACGAGTGGAAGACTTTATGAAAAGAAATTTTATTGACACAGCCTGGTAAGCTGCAAATCCATTTATGAGTTCCAAGTCCATTCAGTAAGAGAAATTACCACAGTCTAATAGGTTGAGTCCAAATCCACTGACAGCATCTAGACACAAGAACCTCGAGTCCAAAGGATGTGCTTTGCTCTCAATGCTGCTTCTTGGTGGTATGAGGATCCCAACTTATTCTGCTCACTTCTCTCCCTTATATCCTGCAAGCTGGTAACTTGAGTCCTGCCTCACCAGCACAACTGCTGCCCATTTTCCCGCATCAACATTACAGAGGCAGGATTCAAAACACACTGGAGGAATCACACCATATTGTGACTCAGAGTCAAGTCAAATCAATACATACATTTTGGGGGGAACACAATGCAATCCATGACACCAAGCAAGATATTCTTCTCCAGGAACTGGTCCCTCCTGATAACATGTCCAAAATACAATAGACAAAGTCTCACCATTGTTACTTTTAAGAAGCATTCTGGCTGTGCTTTTCTAAGATAGATTTGATCTTCTGGCCAAAGCCACTGCTGTCGAGTTAATTCTGACTCATAGTAAACCTATAGGTCAGAGTAGAATTGTCCCATGGAGTTCCCAAGGAGTGCCTAGTGGATTTGAACTGCTGCCTTTTTGGTTATCAGACACAGCACTTAGCCACTATGCCACCAGGATTTCTATTTTCCTGACAGTCTATGGTATACTCAATATTCTTTGCAAACACCGTAATTCAAAGGCATTAATTCTCCTTCTGTCTTCCTTTCTCATTTTCCAGCTTTCATATGCATATCAGGTGATTGAAACTATCACAGCTTGGGTCAGAAACACCTTAATGCTCAAAGTGACATCTTTGCTTTTCAACACTTTAAAGAGGTCTTTGAAGCAAATTTGCACAATTCAATTATTACTGGTGTGCCATCAAGTTGATTCTGACTCATAGCTACCCTATAGGACAGAAGAGAACTGCCCCATATGGTTTCCAAGGAGCAGCTGGTGGATTTGAACTGCAAACTTTTGGGTAGGCAGCCAATGTCTTAACCGGTGTGCCACCATGGCTCCTTGTGTTCCTTATAGGCATATGGATATTACATATCCATCGATGACAGCATTGTACATAAGGATGGATCTTGGAGTGTCCTTTTTGATGATGAATATGGTGCCATTCCTCTTCAATTTGTAATTTCTGCATAGTAGACTACATGATTGTTCAAAATGGCCAATACCAGTTCATTTCAACTCAGTAATGCCTAGGATACCAGTCTTCATGCATTCCATTTCATTTCTGAGAACTTCCTATTTTACTAGATTTATACTTTGTAAACTCCACCTTCTGATTATTAACAGATGTTTGCAGCTAGCTGTTTCTTCTCATCAGCAAATGAAAGTCCATCCACATCATTAAGAATGACAATACTTTGATGGGAAGCTCTTCCCCAGTTGTATTTTGAGTGTCCTCTAAATTGAGAGACTCATCTTCTGGTACTATATCTGAAAATGTCTTGCTTGCTATTCATGAGATTTATACTGCCCATTTTTTAGATCATGAGGTTCTACTTCACAATCTGTCTTAGTCTGGAAGTTCACTTGAAACCTGTTCCCTATAGATGACCCTGGTGATATTTGAAATACCAGTAGAGTAACTTCCAGCATCACAGCAACATGCAAGAAACTGTGGTATGACAAACTGACAGACAAGTGGTGGTTACTTGTGGTAGGAAATTATTATCCACTACCCCCCCAGTGTGTTGCACTGTAATTTTGGATCACACATATGAGGTCTATTAAGTGCACAACCTTAATTGTTCCACATGCTACATACCTCATTGCTCGATATCACTATGGTTACCTTTGAAGTACTCCCCTTGGGAAGCTATGCACTAATTCCAGTGCTTAGTATACCCTTTAAAGCAATTTTTGAACTCTTTATAGAATTGCCATTGCACATGGTGGCACAGTGCCAAGTTCACAAACTTAATTGTATAGTTGTCTACGAGGGAGTTTTTAGCCAGTAAAAAAATAACTGCATTGGACTACCCTCCCTACTCAACTGATCTGGCCCCCAATGATGTTTTTCTTTACCTGACGATAAAGTAAATATTGTAAGAAAGACATTTTGATGACATTTAGGACATCAAGGGTATGCAATGACAGCTCTGATGGTCATTCCAGAAAAAGAGGTCCAAAACTGCTTTGAAGGGTAAACTAGGTGATGGCATTGGTACATAGCTTCGCAAAAGCAGTACTTCAGAGATGACTGTAGTGATATTCAGTAGCCCTTTTTCTAGGATGAGTCTGTAAACTTAACTGGCAGTCCTCATAAGCATGATTAATACTATAGTTCCAGGGAAATTAGACTAAGATGGCAGAGTAGCCACACATGCCCCGTGATCCACCTAATAACAAAGAACAAGAAAAACAACTGAATGGATTATATAGGATATTCTAGGAGATGTAAATATCAGGTGGGAAGCTAAGAGAGCAGACTGGGTGACAGGGATGAGATAGCAGGTCCAGAAGCAACTACTTAAGCCAGAATTAAATCCGCACCCCACAGAGGTGCCTGCTTCTGCCAGCCAAGCTGAGCCATGGTAGAGTGGTGAGGCAGGAAACAGAACAGTGGTGCCACAGACAACATCTTTCTCAGCATGGAAGTTTAGCTTCACAAGGCCATGCCAGAACTGCAGAGGACTTTCTCTTAAATACTGTAAGCTAAGTGCTTGCAAAGTCTAGTGGCTATAAATCTTTCCTATGCAATGATTTTTCTCCATTTTGCCAGTACTTCTCCCTCCGTTCTCTGCTCTGCATGAGGAACTAACTTCTGATGCTCTACCTGGGCCAGAAGTGGGGCACCTTATGTGTACACCCTGAGCTAATGTCCCAGACTTGGAGAAGGAAACAAAGAAGGGGGAGAGAAAAATGTCTCCTGGCTCTGCTGAACAGGGAAATCTTTATATCTTTCTCAGCATGCTCATAGCCCTAACCACCCAGTGACAGAGCATTGGTGTTTCTAAGGCTCCAATCATCAAACTACCTCAAATGACCAGACAAGAAGATACCTATCCAAGATGTTCATACAACTTCACACAAGTTATATCTCAAAAGAAAGACACCAAGATATATTATAATCAAACTTATGAAAACTAAAGATAAGGCCAAATCAGCTAGACATGACTAAAAAATAACATACAAAGGAGAGTCAATAAGGCGGAGTTCAGATTACTCAGCAGAAACAATGTTGGCAAGCAGGCAATAGGGATGACATATATAAAGCCTTGAAGGAAAAAAAACTGCCAACCAAGTATTATATACCTTGAAAATTGTCTCTCAAACACAATGGGAAGATTAGGACATTCTCAGATAAACAGAAGTTTAGAGAATTTGCAAAAACAACAAAAATTACAAGAGACACTGAAAGAAGCTCTTCAGTTAGAAAATTAATAACATAAGATATATACTCAAGGCAGGAAAGAGTATGCAGATATCAGTATACATAGGGAAACCACAAAAATAAATCAAAGCAAAAATACTAAAAATATGGGAACACAGATCTCAATATGAAAATTACAACATTATACTAAAAAAAGGACTAATTAATGTATTCATGCGTCATGTAGATGGAGAGGAAATCAAGGTAATACAAAGAAATTAAAGATTGGTTTAAACTTAGAACATTAGGGGTAAATACTAAGATAACCATGAAGGAAATTAAGAATCCTACACAACAAATAAGAAACAAAATCAAGAAGTCTAAGAAAACACAAAACCAACAACAATGAAAAGAAAACCCATGAAGAAAAATGAGTCAGCACAGAAAATTAAGTGGAGCAAAGAAACTGTCAACAACACAGAAAATAAAGTACAAAAATGACAGCATTAAATTCATACCTATCAATAATTATATTGAGTATAAGTGGTTAAATGTACCAATAAAGAGATCAACAGTAGCAGAATGGAATGAAAAGAGAGAATATGATCCAATAATCTGTCTATATGCTGCCTGCAAGAGACACACCTTACACTTAAAAATAAAAGAAAACGAAACTCAGAGGATGGAAAAATACATACCAAGCTAACAACATTCAAAAAAGAGCAGGAGTGATAATATTGATTACAGATAAAATAGACTTTAAAGAAAAAATCCACCATAGTGGACAAGGAGGGTCACTACATACAGCTTAACCCATCACTACAGGAAGGCAGAGCCAAGATAGTGGACTAGACACCCATCTCCTCAATTCCTTCTGAGAACTGAGGCCTAGAACAGTAAAGGAACACTGTGGACATTCTGGAAGCTCCAAGGTCAGGCATAGGGTCATGAGGTGGGACTACACAAACAGGAAGGGGGAAAATACCTTGTCAGTGGCAAGACAGTGGCACAGTGAGCTCTGCTTCTGCTGGTGCAGTGCCTGAGAGGACTGCAGATACAGAAGCCTTGTTTGTCAGCTGGGAGGCTGGGACTGGGTCTGCCAAGCTTGTGAATCTGTCACAGCCTGGCTTCTTTGCTGATCTGCAGTACCTAAGTGATCAGCATGTCCCACAGCAGAGAGACAGTGCTTGGAACATCCACATTTAGAGATCCCAGTAGTGGTGAGCTACACCATAGAATCTACTGAATCACATTGTAAAAAAAGGCAGCTCAGGTAGGACACAATATTGATCAACTGAGAGTTGGATTCAGTCTCACCCAAGGGCTCAGCTGAGGCTAGTTTTCACGCTAACCAATGCTGCCTGTCTGGTTAGTGCTGCTCCCAGCAGAAAAGCTGCTCTTAACACAATTGTACCTAGAGAAAGTACTGGCAGTGGGGAGCATAGTGTGATTAGGTCCTAACCCCTTCTTAAGCCACATCATAGCATCTGCTTACTGCCAAGGAGGTACTATCTTTGTTAGTCAGGAGGCAGGGCCTGCCACCCCTGAGAGCCTGATTCCTATCAGCTATGACTGGTCAATGCCTCTCTGCAGAAAATTCAGCTTTTGAGACCTACACCACAACTCCTGTCTGTGTAACACTGGAGAAATTGAACAGTTTCTGGATAGCACAAAGACAACATTAACCATTTAAGGAAGCAGACCACTATGGCTCTGGAAAACTACCAGAATAAAGATTCAAACAACTTCCCAGATAAAGAAGCCTTTCTGAAATTATCAGAGGTAGAATAGAAAAGAATTATGCATACAGTCCTCCTAGAGATTAAGCAAAATGCAGCAGAACAAAATGAAAAATTAAGTAAGGTTTATACACTGCTAGAACATCAACTATCTGAAATCCAGCAGATCAATAATAAAATTGCAGACTTAGACAACTCAATGAAAAGCCAAAAGAGCAGGTTGGAGGAATTGGGACACAGAATTAGTGAAACTCAAAATAATGCAACTGACACCAGGATTTCTGAGGAGAAATCAGATAAAAGAAGCAAGGAAAATGAAGAAGCATTAACAAGCATGTGGGACTTTATCAAGAGGAATAATTTGCAGATAATTGGAGTTTCTGAAAAGGGAGGGATAGCAGAAAATACAGGGAGAATTGTTACTGACTGAAAACGTCCCTGACATCATGAAAGAAGAGAACAGAGATACTCAAGATGCTTATTGAACACCACAAAAACTAGACCCCAAAAGAAAATCACCAAGACATATCATGATCAGGCTTAATAAAATAAAACATAAAGAGAGACCCTTAAAGGCAGCAAGGCTTAAAACAAAGCTAACGTACAAAGAGAAGCTCTGAAGGCTTTTGTCTCACTTCTCAGCAGAAACCATGTTGGCAAGAAGACAGTGGGATGACACATACAAAGCCTTGAAGGAGAAAAATTTCCAACCTAGAATTATATATCCTGAAACATTGTCTCTCAAATATGACAGTTCAATTAGGACATTCTCAGACAAACAGACACTTAGAGACTTTGCTAAAACCAAACCAAAACTACAAGAAATACTGAAAGAAGCTCTTTGTTTAGATAAACAGTAAACATTAGTTACATAGTTACAGAGGCAATGCAGGACAGAGCATCCAAAATCCCCATTCAATCAGGAAGTCACAAAGCTCAATCAAAGCTAAAATATTTAAAGTAGGGAACCAGAGATCTTAACATGAAAACTATAACATCATCACACGATAAAGAAAGATATATTACAGTAGTTATAACCCTTTCCGATGGAAAGGAAATTAAAGAGATATAAAGAAGTTAATCATTGGCTTATATTTAGAATATTAAGGGGGACCAAAGGGGTAGCTGCAAAGCAAACTAACAGTGCAACATATCAAAACAATAAAGAATACAGGAGTCTCAAAAAACACAAAACCAACACTGAAAAAGATGAAAAGTGACACCATAAAGAAAAATGGCCCAGAACAGAATATTAGAAGAAGCAAAGAAAACATTAACAACACAAAAATAAAGGCATCAAAATGCCAGCACTAAACATGTACCTATCAATAATTACACTGAATGTAAATGCACTGAATGCTCCAATTGAGAGGCAGAGAGTGAGAGCTTAGATCAAAAACACAATCTGTCTGTATGTTGCTTACAAGAAACACATTTTAGACTCAAAGATATAGACAAACTGAAAATCAAAGGATGAAAGAATACATAGCAAGCTAACAACACACACAAAGAGCAGGAGTAGCAATACTAACCTCAAATAAAATAAACTTTAATGTAAGCTGTACCATCATGGACAAAGATGGTCACTATTTATTGCTGAAAGGTTCAATACATAAGCAGGAGGTAACAAAATTTAATATTTATGTACCTAATAGCAGAGCACCTACATACATCAAAGAAAAGCTGACAAAATTTCAGAAAATGAGAGAGATCACTCCACAATAACAGTGTAATTCAACACTTTATTTTCAGTAGTGGACAGACCATCAAGAAAAAGGCTCAGTAAAGACACAGAAGATCTTATTGCAACAATCAACCAACTACACCTCATTGATATACATGGAACTTTTTACCCAACAACAGAAAAGTACACATCATTTTCCAATGTACATGGAACATTCTCTGGAATAGACCACCTTATTAGGACATAAAGCAAATCTCAACAAAATCCAATGCACTGAATTATTGCAAAGCATCTTCTCAGACCATAAAGCCATAAAAGTTGAAATCAATACCAGAAAAAACATAGAAAGAAATCTGAACTCATGGAAATTGAACTTTACACCCTGCTCAAAAATTCTTGGGCTATAGAAGAAATCAAAGATGCAATAAAGAAATTTATGGAATCAAATGAAGATGAAAACACAACCAATCAGAACCTATGGGATACAGCAAAAGCAGTACTCAGAGGCAAATTTAACCCTATAAATGCCCATATCTGGAATGAAGAAAAGCCCCAAACCAAAAAATTAACCCTACAGTTTGAAGAGGTAGAAAGAGAGCATTAAAGGAACCCCTCAGACACCATAAGAAAATAAAATAAAGATTAGAGCAAGACTAAATGAAGTAGAGAATAGAAAAATAATTTAAAAAACAACAAAACCAAAAACTCGTTCTTTGAAAAGGTCAACAAAATCAATAAACCATTGGCTAAACTGGCAAAAGAAAAACAAGAAAAAAATTACGTGATTAAGAAATGAGATGGGAGATGTCACAAGAGATTCAACCAAAATCAAAAGTATCATAATAGAATACTATGAAAGACTGTACTCCAACAGATTTGGAAACCTAGACAAAATAGACTAACTTCTAGATTTACATCACCTACCAAAATTATAACAAGGAGAAGTAGAACAACTTAACAAACCCATCACAAAAGAAGAGATTGAAAGTCATCAAAAAACTATCAACCAAAAAAAGTCCTGGCCCAGATGGCTTCACCAGAGAATTCTACCAAGCTTTTAGACAGCAGTTAATTCCAATACTACTGAGGCTATTTCACAGCACAGAAAAGGATGGAATACTCCTAAATTCATTCTATGAAACCAGCATAACCCTGGTACCAAAGCCAAGGAACAATCCACAACTAAAGGAAATCACAGAGCAATATCACTCATGAACCTAGATGCAGAAATCTTCAACAAAGTCCTAGCCAATAGAATTCAAACAACATATCAAAAAAATAATTAATCATGACCAAGTTGGATTCATACCTGAGATGCAAGGCTGGTTCAACATCATAACAACAATTAATGTGATCAATGACATAAACAGCACAAAGGATAAGAATAGCCCTAAAAACTCTCAGCAAAATAGGAATAGAAGGGAAATTCCTCAGTGCAATAAGGGGCCTCTATGCAAAGCCAACTGCCTACATTATCCTGAATGGAGACTGAAAGAATTCCTCCTGAGGACAGGAACAGGGCAAAGATGCCCCCTCTCACCACTTCTATTGAACATTGTGCTAGAGGTTCTAGCTAGAGCAATTAGACAACACAAAGAAGTAAAAGGCACCCACAATGGAAAAGAAGAAGTAAAAATCTCCCTATTTGCAAATGATATGATCATATATACAGAGAATCCTAAAGAACTCATAAGTAAACTTCTGGAACTAATAGAAGAGATCTGCAAAGTACCAGGATATAAGATAAACATAAGTAAATTGGTAGGATCCCTTTACACCAACAATGAAATCATCAAAGACAAAATCACCAAAACAATGCAATTTACTGTAGCCCTCAAGAAGATAAAACACCTAGGAATAAATCTAAACAGAGGAACAGGAGACCTATACAGAGAGAATTACAAGACCTTATTGCAAGAAACCAAAAGAGATCTACATAAGTGGAGAAGCCTACCTTGCTCATGGATAGGAAGACTTAACATTTTTTACCCAAAGCAATCCAAATATACAATGCAATCCCAATGCGAATTCAGTGTCACTTTTTAATGAGAGTAAGAAATAAATCACCAACTTTGTTTGGAAAGCGAAGAAACTCCAGATAGATAAAGGACTACTGAAGAAGAGAAACACACTACCCAACTTTAGAACCTACCTACTACACTGTAGTCAAAACAGCCTGGTACTGGTACAAAAAGAGACATATAGACCAATGAAACAGAAATGAGACCTCAGAAATAGCACCATCCTCTTATGAACAGTTGATATTTGACAAAGGCCCCAAGGTCATAAACTGGGGTGAAAGTAATGTCTTTAACAAATGATGTTGGAAAAATTGAATATCCATCTGCAAAAACTCAAGCAAGGCACATATCTCACACCTTACACAAAAAGTAACTCAAAATGGATCAAACACATAAATATCAAGCCTAAAACAATAAAGATCATGGAAGAAAAAATAGGGTCAACAATGGGAGTTCTAATACATGGCTTAGGCAAACTTCAAAATCTGACAAACAAAACATAAACAACAGAAGAAAAATTAGATACATGGGAACTACTAAGAATCAAACACTTTTACTCATCCAAAGACTTTATCAAAAGAGTTAAAACACTACCTACAGAATGGTCAAAAAATATTTGGCAACTATATGTAGGACAGATGTCTGATCTCCATAATCTACTAGGTACAGCAAAATATCAACAGGAAAAAGATAAATAACTCAACTAAGCAATGGGCAAAGGAGATGGACAGACACTTCACCAAAGAAGAGATCCAGGCAGCCAAAAGACACAGGAGGAAATGCTCATGATCATTAGCTAGTAGAGAAATCCAAATCAGAACTACAATGAGATACCACCTCACCCTAGCAAGATTGGCCATAATCCAAAAATAAAATAAAATAAAATAAACCACAAAACCACAAATTCTGGAAAAGCTGCAGAGAGACTGGAACTCTCCTACACTGCTGGTGGGACAGATCGCAAAATGATACAACCTCTTTGGAAAGCAATTTGGCACTTCCTTAAAAAGCTAGAAATAAAATACCATTTGATCCAGTAATCCCACTGCTTGAAATATATCTTACAGAAATAAAGGCAGTCACACGAACAGATACATCCACACAAATGTTTACTGCAGCACTGTCCACAATAGCAAAATGATGGAATCAACCTAGATGCCCATCAACAGATGAATGGATAAATAAACTGCAGTACATACACTCAATGGAACACTATGCAATAATAAAAAACAATGATGATTTTAGGAAGCATCTCGTAACCTGGTTTCAGCTGGAAGACATTATGCTAAGTGAAATCAGTCAGCAACAAAAAGACAAATGTTGTGTGAGACCTCTGCTATAAAAACTTAAAAATAGACTTATACACAGAAGAAAAGACTCTTTGATGGCTACAAGGATAGGGAGGGAGGGAGGGAGTGGGTGGGTCATAGATTAAATGGTCGATAAAAATTTGGTTAGGTGAAAGCAGTGACAGTACACAGTAGAGAGTAAAACAACTTCACTAGACTTCACCATAAACTGAAAGGTTTTCTAAACTCAACCCAATATTTCAAAGGGCAGAGTAGCAGGAATATAGTTCTGGGGATCATTTATTCAGGGGACATTAAGGGCAATTGGTATAACTAATCCATCACTAAGAGGGTCTTCTGCACCCCATATTGGTGGGTGGCATCTGGGGTCTTAAGAGCTAGCAAGCTGCCATCTGAGATACACCAAATTGTCCCAACTCATCCAGAACAGATGATGACGAGAACATCAAAGACACAAGGGAAAAAAATCCCAGGAGACAGAAGGACCCATATGAATGGGAAATTGTATCAACATGAGACCAGAAGAACCAGATGGTATCCTGCCACTACCACAGACAGCCATGATGGGGGACACAGTGTAGAGACCCTGAACCAACATGAGAAAAAGTGGGGTGCAGCCCAAGAACCTCTTCTAGAACAACTGAATTGATAGTCTGACAGCCTGGATACTCCCCTGGGAACAGGGAACCCTAGAACTGCTTCTGTCCCAGACCAGAAACCACTAAAGAGGTCAGCTTTTCAGACAAGAATGGACTGGACTCAGGGACACAATGTGACCATATAGTATGTGTACTTTATGGTTCTATGCATGTGTAGGAGGTGAGACTACTGGTCTCTTTCCAGATGGGAGAGAAGAGGGTGCAGAGGAAGGGACAGATGCTTGCTGAGAGGACACTACAAGTATGGAATGGAAAGGAGGAGTATGCTGTCACTGGGTGGGGAGAGCAGAAGGAACTGCAGATAGGTGGGCATGCAAAACCAATTTAGACTGTATATTTTCACTTAGTCACAGTAAAAAAATGTAAAAAAGAAAAAGAGAGAAAAAAGAGTTCACTATGTCAGGAGGACACAGTCATATTAAACATTTATGCACCCAGTGACTGAGCTTCTAAATACATCAAACAAACTCTAACACCATTGAAAAGTGAAATAGCACCACAATAATAGTGGGAGACTTCAATACACCACTTTCAGTAGTGGACAGAGCATCCAGAAAAAAGCACAATAAAGACATGAAAGATCTAAATGCCACTATCAAACAACTTGACTTCATAGCCATATACAGAACACCCAACAACAGACAAGTCTACTTTCTTTTTGAATGTGCATGGAACATTCTCCAGAATATACCACACATTAAGCTAAAAAGCAAGCCTTTGCAAAATCGTAAACATTCAAATATTGCAAAGCATGATTTCAGACTGTAAAGCCATAAAAGTCTAAATCAGTAGCAGAAAAAGCAAAGGTAAAAAATCAGACACATGGAAACTGAACAACACCTTGCTCAAAAACTTCTGAATTATAGAAAAAATCAAGAACAGAGGAAAGAAATTCATTGAATCAAATGAGAATGAAAACACATCCCACCAGAAGCTATGGGATACAACAAAAGCAGTGCTCAGAGGTAAATTTACCTAAATCAACATACACATCCAAAAGAAGAAAGGACCAAAACCAAAGAATTAACCCTACAACTTGAACAAGTAGAGAGCAACAAAAGAACCTGTTAAGCACCAGAAGAAACCAAACAACAAAAATTAGAGTAGAACAAAATGGATAACAGAAAAGAAAAACAAGTGAAAGAGTTAACAAGACCAAAGGCTGATTTTATGAAAAGATAAACAAACTTGATAAATCACTTGTCAAATTGACAAAAGAAAAACAGCAAAGGAAGCAAACAACACAAGTAATGAGATGGGCGATATTACAATAGGCCCAGCTGAAATTAAAAGAATCACAACAGAATACTATGAAAACTTACATTCTAATAAATTTGAAAACCTAGAAGAAATGGGCAAATTTCTAGAAACACACTACCTGCCAAAACCAACACAAACAGAAGTAGAACAGATAATGAAACCATCACAAAAGAAGAAATTTAAAAAGTAATTTGAAAATGCCCAAAACAAAAAAGTCCTGACCGAGATGGCTTCACTGGAGAATTGTCACAAACTTTTACAGAAGAATTAACACCACTATTAATCACTAAAGGTATTTCACAGCATAGAAAATAGGGAATACTCCCAAATTTATTCTATGAAGCCAGCATAACCCTGATACCAATACTGGGTAAAGGTAGCACAAAAAAGGAAAATTTCAGACCAATATCTCTCATGAACTTAGATGCAAAAATGCTAACAATTAGAATTCAGCAACATATCCAAAAAGTAATTGACCATGATCAAGGAATGCAGGGATGCTTCAACATTAGAAAAACAACTAATGTAGTAAACCACATAAATAAAACAAAAGATAAGAATCACTTGATTTTATCAAGTGATGTACAAAAGGCATTTGACAAAGTCCAACACCCACTCATGCTAAAAATTCTCAATAGAATAGGAATAGAAGAGAAACTCCTCAACATAATAAGGAGCTTCTGTGAAAAACCAATAGCCAATATCATCCTAAACGGAAAGAGTCTGAAAGCATTTCCCCTGTGAATGGGAACCAGACAAGAATGGCCATTGTCACCACTTTTATTCAGCATTGGGCTGAAGGTTCTAAAAAGAGCAATCAGACAACATAAAGAAATAAAGGTCATCCAAACTGGTAAGCAAGAAGTAAAAGTATCTCTGTTTGCAGATGACATGATCTTATACACAGAAAACCCTAAAGAATACACAAAGGAACTTCTGGAACTAAGAGAAGAGTTTAGCAAAGTATATTAGGATACAAGATAAAGATACACAAATCAGTTGGATTCCTTTACACCAACAAAGTGATAATGAAAGAGGAGATTGTCAAATCAACAATATTTACAATAGTCCTCAAGAAGATAAAATTCTTAGGAATAAATCTAACCAAAGATGTAGAAGACTTATACAGAGGGAATTATAAAACTCTACTGCAAGAAATCAAGAGAGAACTACATTAATGGAGAAGCCTATCTTGCTCAGCAAAGTTTCAACGTATAAGGAAACTTAACATTGCAAAAACGTCTATTTTACCCAAAGTGATCTATAGATACAATGCAGTCCCAAAACAAATTCCACTGTTGTTTTTAATAAATTGGAGAAACAAATTACCAACTGCGTATGGAAAGGGAAGAAGCCCCAGACACTTAAAGCATTACTGAAGAATAGCAAAGTGTAAGGCCTCACATTACCTGACCTTATAACCTGTTACACAGCTATGTAGTCAAAACAACCCAATATTGGTACAAATACGAATACATAGACCAATGGAACAGAATAGAGAATCCAGATGCAACATCATCCACCTATAGGTAGCTGATATTTGACAAACGCCCAAAGTCTGTGAACTAGGGCGGGGGAGGGGGAGAAGCAGGCTCTTCAACAAATGGTGTTGTCAAAACTAGACATCCATCTGCCAAAAAAAGACACAAGACACATATTTCACACCATGCACAAAAACTAATTCACAATGGATCAAAGACCTAAATATAAAGTCTAGAACAATAAAGATCATGGAAGAAAACATAGGGACAATGCTAGGAGCCCTAATTCACGGCATAAACATATTGCAATACCCACAGTATACAAACACTAGGAAAAAAAAAAGATAAATGGGAACTCTTAAAAATCAAACATTTATGCTCAACCAAAGACTTCACCAAAAGAGTAAAAACACTCCCTATAGACTGGAAAAAAAAGGCAACCACGAATCTTATCAGTGTCTACTTTCCATAATGTACTACGTACTACAATATCTCAACAAGAAAAAGACAAATAACCTGATTAAAAAATGGGCAAAGGATATGAACAGGCACTTCACCCAAGAAGACACCCAGTATGCTAAAAGATACATGAGTAAATAAATCCTGACAATCATTAGTCATTAGAGAAATCCAAATCAAAACTGCAATGAGATACCATCTCACCCCAATGAGGTGGACATTAATCCAAAAAAAAAACACAAAATAATAAATGCTGAACAGGTTGTGGAGAGACTGGAACTCTTCTACAGAGCTGGTGGGGATGTAAAACGGTACACTTTGGAAATCAATTTGGCACTTTCTTAAAAAGCTAAAAATAGAAACACCATACAATCTGGCAGTCCCACTGCCTGAAATATATCCTAAAGAAATAAAGGCTGTCACATGAATAAATATATGTACATTAATGTTTATTGCAGCACTGTCCATGATAGCAAAAAGACATAATCAACCTAGGTGCCCATCAATAGATGAATGGTTAAATGAACTATGAACTATTGTATTAACTATTCATACAAGGGAATACTATGCAATGATAAAGAACAATGGTGATCTTGGAAACAACTGATAAATGGAGTCATCTGGAAGACATTATGCTGAGTAAAATTAGCTGCAAAATGACATTGTATGAGACCACAGTTATGAGGACTCAAGCAACAGTTTAAGCACAGAAGAAAATAATCTTTAATGGTTACAAGCATGGGGAGGTGAGGAGGGAATATTCATAGAGTAGATAGTGGATAGGAATTGGGTTAAGTGAAGAAAGTCACAGCATGCAGTAGAAGGAAGATTAATACTGCTGGACTACACCAGAAGCTAAGAGGTTTCCTAAATAAACCCCAAATTTCAAAGATCAGAGTAGAAGAGGCAGGCATCTGGGGACCATCGTTTCAGGAGACACCCAGGTCAAGTGGCATAACTAAGTTTTGTTTTTAAGAAAATGTTCTACATCCCATTTTGGTGAGTGGCATCTGGGGTCTTAAAAGCTAGCCAGATGCCATCTAAGTAACATCAATTCGTCTCCATGCACCTGAAGCAGAGGAGAACAAAGAACAACAATGACATGAGGAAAATATGAACTCAGAAGACAAGAGCCACATGATCGGAAGAGTACATCAGCATGAGACGGTGCCTGGCTAGACGGTGGTGACTGCCCTGAAAGGGAACACAATGTACAATCCCTGACGTAGTGGGATAAAACTGGGGGAGCTGATCTAGAACTCTATTAAAAGATTGGACTTCATGGTCCAACATACTGGAGGGTCCCCTGAGGACATGGCCCCTGGACTCTCTGCCACCCTAGAGCTGAAACCAGTACCAAATCCAACTCTCTAGACAAAGATTGGACTGGACTATAGGATACAGAGTGACGCTGATAAAGTGCGTGCCTCTTAGCTTAAATATATACATGAGGCTGTTAGAGCAGCTCCTGACCAGAAGCAAGGTAGGAGGATGGAGAGGGAGGAACAGGAGGTGATTGAATGAATACAGGAAGTAGAGGTGGGAAAGGAAGAGTGTGCTGTCATAGGGTGGCAAGAGCAGCTAAAGTTGCATAGCAGTGTGTGTGCAGGATTTTATATGGCAAATTGACTTGGATTGTAAACTTTCACTTAAAGCACAATAAAATATCTTTTAAAACATCTATACATTCACAGTGTGATATGAATAATCAGAATAAGAAAGGAATACCTTAGAAGAGGTGTGGATTTTCAAGAGTCTTTACCAAGGGATTCAAAACTTCGTTTTAGATTTGGCTGAATATGTACACTAACAAGAAAAACTTCATTCAAGTATAGGCAACAGGCAGACATTCTTATAGTTAGCTGGACTGTATTATGGAAATAAGTTCCAGTGGAGGCCTACTTTAGTTGCCATTGATATATCAAATGCCCTTGGTGCAATCTAAAATAACGAGTTAAACGATTGACAGAGGAGCAAAGCCGATGGCTTTGGTCAATCCAAGGCCCTGTCTAACAGGTTATTTGAGCAAAAACTCTGTCACTCACCTTTGTCAGAACTCTGGAAGATAGTCAAAGACTTAAAGCAGCCAAGCGAAGACTGAATCAACAACAAAACATGTAACTTAAAAATGGTAGAAAAGTGACCTACAGATATGATGCAATCCTGATCAAAATTTCAACACCATTCTTTACAGAAATTTTAAAACTAATCCTCAGTTTTATATGGGAAGACAGCAGACCCAGAATAGCCAAAACTTAATTTTGAAGAACAAAGTAGGAGGGCCTCATGCTTCCTGACTTCAAATTACAGGTTAAGTGCTACATAACCTGTTTGCTGACTATCACTATGGTCACCTTTGATAAGCTATGAGCTGATACTAGCACCTAGTCCACCCTTCAAAGCAATTTTGGAACTCTTTTTCTGGAATGGCTATCTGGCCTGCCGTCATATTACCCTTGATGTCCTGAATGTCAGCAAAATATCTTCCTTTCAATATTTCATTTTTCTTCAGGTAAAGAAAAAAGTCACTGGGGGCCAGATCAGGTGAGTAGGGAGGGTGTTCCAATACAGTTATTTGTTTACTGGCTAAAAACTCCCTCACAGACAATTCAGTTTGCGAACTTGCCACCATGCCACCATGTGCAATGGCCATTCCAGAAAGCATTCCAAAATTGCTTTGAAGGGTGGACTAGGCACTGGCATTGGTGAATAGCTTCCCAAGGGGAGTACTTCAAAGGTGACCATAGTGATATTCAGCAAGTAGGTATGTAGCACTTAGCACCATTAAGTTCAAACTTAATTGTCGGATCTCGTATTGCACAGGTACAGTAATCAAAACAGCCTACTACTGGATTATTGATAGACCCATAGACCAATGAAATAGAATTGAAAATTCAGGAATATATCCAAATGTCTATGTTCAATTGACTTTTGAAGAGTACCTCATCCACTTAATGGGGAAGGAACAGTTTCTTCAGCAAATGATATTGGCAAAACTGGATTTCCACATGCAGAGAAATGAAAGGTCCATAGCTCACACCATATGCAAAAACTAAATCATAATAAATCAAGGGTCTAAATGTTAACTCTAAAGCCATTAAATTATTGGGAGCAAGTATATGAGTAACACTTTGGGACCTAATTTTTTCCGTGATAGATTGTCAAACACACCAGAGAATGCGTGATCAACAGAAAACACATTAACTGAGATCTCATAAAAGCAAAGTACTTAAGTTTACCAAGAGAGTGAAGAGGCAATTTACAGACTGGGGAAAAGTCAGGGGGAGTGATATAACTGATAAGGGTCACATAACTATATTTAAAAATGCTTGAACAGCACTTGGCTTTTGGCTTGGCTGTGCAATTTAACAACAAAAAGACAACCCAATCAAAAAGTGGGCAAAGGACATGAACAGACATTTTGCCAAAACTGATATCCAAATAATTAATAGATACATGAGATGATCAATGTCGTTAACCATCAGAGAAATGCAAATCAAAACCAAAATGAGATAGCATTTCACTCCCATAAGAACGACTAAGATACAGAAAAATAATATATATTGGAAAGGATGTAGAGAACTTGGCATCTTCATTCATTGCTGGTAGGAGTACGATATGGAACAACCAGTATAGAAAACAGCCTGATGTTGGCAGGGAGGGGGGCAGCTAGAATAGAATAGAGGTGAAAGTTCTGAGTGTTACGTGGCAACATGATATAGACTGTGAAATTGTTCTTAATTCACAATAACAAGAAAAAGAAAAAAAGCAGCCTGAAGGTCCCTCAAAAAACTAGAGATACAGCGCCATATGACCCAGAAATTCCACTCTTAGGGATCTCATAGAAGTGACGTGAACAAACATATGCACACCTATGTTTATTTCAGCGCTATTCACAATACCAACTAGATGGAAACAACCTAAGTGCCCATAAACAAATGAATGCGTAAGTAAAATGTGGTACATACGTACATTGGAATACTGCTCAAAAATAAAGAAAACTGAGTTCCCAAAACCTCTTGGAACATAGATGAAACTTGAAGATACTATTTTGAGTGAAATAAGTCCATCACAAATACATGCATGCATACACACACACACACATATATGCACACACATACATATAGTATGTTCTCACTTTGGGGAAATGATATGAACAGATAAATTTAGTGGGTACCATATTAGTGAGTGTTGGAGATGAGGGGAGGGGATTAACTCTCTAGATAGTAGACACTTGCTATTTTTAGTGATGGGAAAAGTAACACCAAATTAGGGTGAAGTGTACACAGCTTGATGAAGGCAAATTATGTCAGTAAAAAAAACACACAAGTGCAAAGGACCTTTTGGTAATTGCTATGATATATAGTTTTGAAACAACAACAAAAAGAACCAAAAATATATGTGCAAGTGTAAATGTATGTAGACATGTATGTGTATAGGTATGAGTAGCTTTGAGTTGGAATCAACTCAGTGGCACTGGGTTTGGTTTTGTTTGGTTTATAGGTAAATGTGTATGTATATGCATTTGACTGCATGCACATAAATTAATATATATAATAAAGTACATAGGGGCACAGTTGAAGATACTTCTTACACATAACTAAACAGCTACTCAAACTAAATTTCTAGATTCAAAGTATTAGGACCATAGTCTCATGGGAAATCCCAGTCAATTGGCATGATACAGGTCATAAAGTTGTGTTCTACATCCTAATTTGGTGAGTAGAGTGTGCCACCTTGGAAGCTTGCAAGTGGCCATCTAAGGTGCAATTACTGGTCTCTGTTCATCCAGAGCAAAAAAGAAAGGACACCAAGATTCAAAGAAGAAACTAGTCTACAGTTTAAGAAGACTAGTATACTAGTCTACAAAGAAGAAAATGGTCTCCATAAACCATGGCATCATCTATCCTGAGGATGGAAAAACTACACAGTACCCAGCTACCACTACTGACCATTCTAATCATGGCCGCAACAGATTCACCAAGATACAATGGGGAAGAAAAAATGTGGAACAGAACTTCAAATTCCTGAAAAAACAGACGTACTGGGCTGATTGAGACAGAGAACTTCCCAAGACTATTGTTCTCACATACACTTCAAACCTTGAATTGAAACTAACAATTGAGGTCCCTTTGTAGATAAATAACAAACGGGCTCAAAGTATAGTGAGTATCACCCTGTAAATGCTGTGTTCCTTTAAATCATCACCTATATGAAGCCAAATGGTCAACAATTACTTTAAAACAAAGATGAGAATGTAAGGGGAGAGGGAAAATAGATCAATAGAAATTGAAAAACCAGAAACAGAAATAATGTGACTGTTCACTAACTGTTACCAATGTCACTGAACAAACCAAAAAAACAAAAGCCGGTGCCGTCGAGTCAATTCTGACTCATAGTGACCCTATAAGGCAGGGTAGAACTGCTCCATAGAGTTTCCAAGGCATGCCTGGTGAACTCAAACTGCCAACCCTTCAGTAGGCAGACATAGCACTTAACCACTATGCCACTAGAGTTTTTCGTCACTGAACTATTTGTATAGAAACTGGTTAATGGGAACCTAAACTGCTGTATAATCCTTCACCAAAAACACAAAAGAATGTTATGTTTTTAAATGGTAAGAAAACATTGTAGCAGTTTTTCTTGCCTTCATCCATCCTCCTCCCCAAATCAACTGTGACCTTGAAGACAACAGTCCCCATTCTCATTGTGTAGACAGCAGAACAGACATTCTTAAAGAATTGTTTTTATCCTCTCTGATGTGCAGAAGCTACCTGAAAGACTAAGGAGAGATACTTGCTTTTGTTTGGCTTAACTCAGACTTACTTCAGGGTGAAAAAGCTGCTCTGAAAGAGCATTCTATGAAAGCATTGTAAGGAAAAAAACAATGCACTGCCAATTTGGTAAAAAGATTACAGTTGAAATAATCAGTAGACATGCCAAAGGCACAGGAAAGAAAGCTGAGGAGAGGGTTTCTTTGGGAAATCAGGCCATTTAAAAGTACCCTCATTCAATAAAATCGGTATCAAAATTTCAATAGTTTTCTTTGCAGGATGAAAATGGCAACCACCAAGTTTATACAGAAGGGCAAGAAACCCTGAATAGCTAAAAAAAAAAATAAAGTAGAAAACTCCACTTTCGATATCAAACATACTATAAAGCCACAATAATTAAAACAGTCTGGTAGTGGCATCATAACACATTTGTGTTGCTGTTATTAGGTGCCACTGAGTCAGTTCTGCCTCACAGTGACCCTATGCACAACAGAACAAAACACTACCTGGTCCCGTGCCATGCCTACAATTGTTTTTATGCTTAAGCCCATTGTTGCAGCCCCTGTGTCAATCCATCTTGTTGAAGGTCTTCCTCTTCCATTGACTCCCTACTTTACAAAACAATAGACTTGTAGAACAATGAAATAGAATTGACAGCCCATAAATAAATCCACACATCTGTGGTTGACTGGTTTTTGACAAGTACAAAGGCCATTCAGTGGGGAAACAAAAGTGTCTTAAATAAATGTTACTGGAAATTTGGATTTTCACATTCAGAGGAAATAATCAGGATCATACTCTCACACCGTACATAAAACCAATTTTTAAAAAAAGATCTAAAAGTGAAAATTAAAATATTAAAAGTGTTAGAAGACAATGTAGGGATGAAGTTGTGGAACACAGTTTTAAGCCACGAGCTATCAGATGTGACAACAGAAGCATGGTGATGAAAAGATAGACAAATGGGACCTCATGAAAATTAAATACTTTTGCTCCTCAAAGGACTTCATCAAAAAAGTTAAATGACATCCTGCGCATTGGGAAACAGTTTAGGGGAACCATGTTTTATATCAAGAATATATACAGCATGTTTTAGTCAGCTAGGGCTGCTCTAACAGAAATACCACAGAGTGGATGGCTTTAACAAAGAAACATTTATTCTTACACAGTCTGGTAGGCTACAAGTCCACATTCAGGGTGTCCGCTCCAGGGGAAGGCTTTCCCCTTGTTGGCTTTGCAGGAAAGTCCGGTATTGCATCATTCTTTTTTCAGGGAGCATCTTGGTGCAGGAACCTCAGGTCTGAAGGATGTGCCCTTCTCCCAGTGCTGCTTTCTTGATGGTACGAGGTTCTCAAATCTCTGCTTGCTTCTCTTTCCTTTCATCTCTTGAAGGATGAAAGGATAAAGGGTGGGGCAAGCCATACCCCAGAGAAACTCCCTTTACAGTGGAGCAGTGAGGTGATCTTATAAAGGGATTTACAGTCCCACCCTAATCCTTTAACATACAGCATAGGAAAAACACAAAGTGGAGGACAGTCACAACATACTGGGAGTCATTCCCCAGCCACATGGCTACACATATTTTTGGGGAGACACAAGTCAACCCATGACACAGTACTTCTATAACTTAACAACAAAAACAATCCTATCAAAAATGGGCAAAGGACTTCAACGAACATTTCACCAAAGAAAATATTCAAATGTCCCATAAGCACATGAAAAGATGCTCAAAATCATTAATCATTAGAGAAAAGCAAATAAAACCATAATGAGATACCTCCTCAGCCCCATTAGAATGGCAGTGATAAAAAAAAAAAAAAAAAAGTAGGTGCTGACAACATTGTGGAGAAATAGGAACACTCATCCATTATTTATGGAAGTGTAAAATGGCATAACCACTGTGGAAAACAGTTTGATAGGTCCTCAAAAAGTTAAACATAAAATTACCGTGTTGTCCTTAGGTTGTTGTTAGGAGCCATCAAGTTAGTTCCAACTCACAGAGACTCAATGTGTAACAGAGAAACTGCCCTATTCTGAAACATCTTTTTTTTAAATTACAATAACAGAATAAAATTTCTAACATCTATCAGCTAACTCATCTATGATAAACCCTCAGCCCCCACCCATCCGTGTAGCCAACAGTCATTTTCTTCTATGGATAATTCTCTTGTTAAGTCCTTATAACAGGGATCTCATGCAAAATTTGTCCTTTTGACAGTGATTGATTTCACCCAGCATGTTCTGTTCCAAATGAGACCATGTTATGAGATGTTTTCTAAAATTGTCATTGTTTTTTATCATAGCATAGTGTTCCGTTGAGTATATGTACCATAGTTTGCTCATCCATTCACCTGTTGATGGACATCGGGGTTGATTCCAACTTCTTGCTATTGTCGACTGTGCTGCAACAAACATTCATGTACATATGTCTGTTCATGTGACAACCTTTGTTTCTGAAGGATAAACTCTGAGCAGTGAAATTACAGGATCAAATGGTATATCTATCTCCAGCTTTTTAAGGAAGTGCCAGACTTTTTTCCAAAGATGTTGTACTATTTTGCAATCCCACCAGCAGTGTAGGAGAGTTCCAATTTCTCCACAGCATCTCCAGCACTTGTTGTTTTGTGTTTTCTGGATCATGGCCAACTTTATTGGGGTAAGATGATATCTCATTGTAGCTTTGATTTGAATTTCTTTAATAGCTAATGATCATGAGCAATTCTGCATGTGTCATTCGGCTGCCTGGATATCCTCCTTAGAGAAATGTCTGTCCATCTCCTTCACCTATCGCTTAACTGGATTATTTATCCTTTTCTTGTTGATATTTTGTAATACCTTATAGATTATGGAGATCAGATGTCAGTCTGACACAGAGTTGCCAAATATTTTTTCCCATTCTGTAGGTGGTCTTTTAATTCTTTTGATGAAGTCTTCGGATGAGCAGAAGCGTTTGATTCTTAGCAATTCTCATTTATCTATTTTCTCTTCTGATGAATGTGCTGTGTCAGATTTTGAAGTCTGTCTATATTGTTTATTAAATCGTCCATTGTTGATACTATTTTATCTTGGTTGAGCTTTATCATTTTAAATTTTATATTTGGGTCTTTTATCCAATTTGGGTTGGTTTTTGTATAAGGTGTGAGATTGGGTCTTGTTTCAATTTTTTGCAGATGGATATCCAATTTTGCCGGCATCGTTTGTTGAAGAGACTGTTCTTACCCCAGTTTAAAATCTTAGGGTCTTTGTAAAATATCAGCTGTTCATAGGAGGATGGTGGCATCTCTGGGGTCTCTACTCTGTTCCATTGGTCTATATGTCTCTTTTTGTACCAGTACCAGCCTCTTTTGACTACTGTGGCAGTGTAATAGGTTCTAAAGACAGGTAGTGAGAGGCCTCCCAGTATGTTCTTCTTCTTCAGTAGTGCTTTACTTATCCGGGGCTTCTTCCCTTTCTAAACAAAGATGATGATTTGTTTCTCCATCCCATTAAAAAATGTCACTGGAATTTGTATTGGGATTGAGTTATGTAAGTAGATTGCTCTGGGCAAAATAGACATTTTTACAATGCTGAGTCTTCCTATCCATGAGCAGGGCAGATTACTTCATTTATGTAAGTCTCAGTTTCTTGTAGTAAGATCTTGTAGTTCTCTTCGTCAAGATCTCTTATTTCTCTAGTTAGATTTATTCCTAGGTACTTTATCTTCTTGGGGGCTATCGTAAATGAAATTGATTTGGTGAATTCTTCTTTAATAGTCTCACTGTTGGTATAAAGGAATCCTACTGATTTACTTATGTTTATCTTGTATCCCGATACTTTGCTGAACTCCTCTATTAGTTCCAATAGTTTACTTACGGATTCCTTTGGATTCTCTGTATAAACAATCATATCATCTGCAAAGAGGGAGATTTTTACTTCTCCATTGCCAGTGCAGATGCTTTTTATTTCTTTGTCTTGTCTAATTGCTCTGGCTAGAACTTCTAGCACAATGTTGAAACATTTTAAAATCATTCTTAAACTTGAGTCTATTGTTGCAGTCACTGTGTCAATCCATCTTGTTAAGGGTCTTCCTCCTTTTCACTGACCTTCTATTTTACCAAGCATGATGCCCTTCTCCAGGGATTGATCCTTTCTCATAACCTGTCCAAAGTATGTGAGAGGAACTCTCACCATCTTCACTTCTAAAATGTGCTCTGGTTGTACTTCTTCTAAGACAAATCTGTTCATTCTTTTGGCACTCCATGGCATATTCAATACTCTTCTCCAACACCCCAATTTAAAGACTTCAATTCTTCTTCTATCTTCCTCATTCATTATCTAGCTTTCACATGCATATGGTGTAACTGAAAATACCACAGCTTGGGTCAGGCTCAGTTTGGCCCTTAAAGTGACATCTTGGCTTTTTAACATTTTAGAGAGGGCTTTTGCAGTGAATTTACACAATGCAATAAGTTATTTGATTTATTGACACTGCTCCCATGGGCATTGATTGTTGATCCAAATAAAATGAAATCCCTGACAAACTCAATCTTTTCTCCTTTTATCATAATGTTTCTTATTGGTCCGGTTGTAAGGATTTTGTTTCCTTTATGTTGGCATGTAACCCATACACCACCTTGTGGTCTTTGATATTTATCAGTGTTTCAAGTCTTGTTTCCTTTCATCAAGCCAAGTGGTGTTACCTGAATATTTCAGGTTGTTAATGAGTCTTCCACCAATCACAATACAACCTTCTACTGTATCATATAGTTCAGCTTCTTGGATTATTTGTTCAGCAGACAGGCTAAGTATGGTGAGAGGATACAACCTTGACACACATCTTACTGGATTCTAAATTATACAGTATCCCTTTGCCCTGTTTGAATGATTGCCTCTTCATCTATGTATACATTAAAGGACACTGGAATTTCCATTATTTGCAATGTTACCCATAATTTGTTATGGTCCACACAGTCAAATGCCTTTGCATAGTCAGAATTTCCATATGACCCATGAATTCCACTGTTAGATATATACCCAAGAAACTTGAAAGCAACAACAGAAACAGACACATGTATGCCAATGTTCACTACAGTACTATTTACAATGGCCAAAAGGTGGAAAGGACCAAATTGTTCATCAACAGATAGAGAAAATGTGGTATATACATACAGTGGAATATTAGTCAGTCATAAATAGAAATGAAATTGTGATACACACCCCAAAATGAACTGAACCTTGAAAGCAGCATACTGAGTGAAATTAGTTGCAAGAGAACTAATGATGTATGATCTTACTTAAATGAAATAAGCAAGTCTAAAGAAACTAAAAAATGTTAATGCTTACCAAGGGTGTGAGGGAGGGGTAAAAGGGAAGCTCTGGCTTAGGGAACAGTTAGTTTAGGTTAAGGCTGGTAGAATAATTTAGAAAAGAATAGAAAGATCAGTTGCACAACTTGAGTAATGTAATCAATGTCACTGAAAAATACATGTACAAATTTTTTAACTAGTGTATGTCTTACTGTGGAGATTTTCACCAAAATAAAAATAAGTTCTTCCATAGATAACTTGGAGGTGGTGCAAGATATCAGGATAAACACCGCATGCTCTGACAATCTCACAAGTAATCTAGAAAAAGAATAAGCAAAAAATTATGGAATCGTCAGTCTCAGAAGTCTGAACACAAGGAAAAGAGTTGGAGGACCAGTGTGAACACTGAATGAAGAAAAGGGAACATAAATAGTGGGAGAGCTATGGTTCTCCATGCATCCATATTACACCTCTTCCACAGACAGGTAAGCACAACCATCTTGGAGTGATGGCAGTGACCAGTGCCTCCAGATATTGTCACCTGTTGCAACAGCACAGCCAGCACTCCCAGCCAAGGATCCAGGCAGTGAAACATTGATATTCAGTGTCTGCATGCAGATAGCCTATTAGTGAAACAGCAATGAGCAGTGTTCCTGGGTGGGGAGTCTCATGTTGGAGTGGCACAGCCAGTACCCTCAACAGGAAGCCTGTTGATGTCTGAAGTTCCCAGGCAGGGAGTTTTGCAGTGAAACAACATCAGCTAGTACCCCCAAACAAGGAGCCTATTGATAAAACAGCAATAGCTGGTGCTCTCGGGTGTGGAGTCTGGTAGTAAAACATCAGTGGCTGATACTGCCAGGTAAAGAGCTTACCAATAAAACAATGGCTGGTGCTTCTCAGGAAAATATTTTTGTTGGAGTAGCACAATCGATGGACCCCAAGCAGAAAACCTATTTGATGATCAGTGCTCTCAGGCTGGAAAGTTGGCTGTGAAACAATATTGATCAGTGATCCCAGGCAGGGAACTTATTGGTGAAACAGTGATGGCCAGTGATTCCCAGGGCAGTCTTGTGTTGGAGCAGCACAGCCAGCATCCCTAGGTTGTAAAACACTGACAGCCAGAAACCCTGGGCAGAGAAACCAATGGTAAAGTGGTCACAGTCAAGGGTCAAAGCAAAGAATTACAGATTTCACCTCTCTCTGGAAATCTGTCCTATACTCAGAAAATGAACTGGACTGTACTTCATCACCATCAAATCTACCTCACTGTTATGTTGTTTGGGTGTCTGATGGCATGTAGTAGGATAATTAGAAGGAAACTTGGTGATGCAGTGGTTAAAGGGTCAGCTACTAACCAAAGATCAAGGAATTTGAATCCACCAGCCATTTCACAGGAGAAATACATGGCAGTCTGCTTCTGTAAAAATTTACAGCTTTGGAAACCTTATGGAATAATTCTACTCTGTCCTATAAGACTGTTATGAGATGGAATTCACTTGAAGGCATTTCAGCGAGTATAATAATAATAATAAAGAGCCAAACATGGGAAAGAGAAGCAACCTTATCTCCAGAGTTACCAGAATACAATCATTAAATGTTCCAGTTTCAACAAAAAAAACCAAGGCATATTTAAAAAATGGAAAAAATAACCCACACTAAAAACCAAAATAACGTGATGAAAACCACACCCGAGGAAGAATAGACAATGAAATTACTAGATGGAGACTTTAAAACAACATTGCTAAATATTCTCAAGAGTCAAAGACAACATGCACACAGAACTAAAGGAAATAAGGACAATAATATAAGAACTTCAATAAAGAGAAATTTTTAAAAAGAACCAAGCAGTAATACTGGAGCTGAAAATGAAATAAACAGAAATGAAAATATTTCCTGAGGAGGCTTAACAGAGAATTTGAATTGGCAGCATAAAAATAAAAATGAGTGAACTTGAAAATGTGGCAATTGAGATTATTCAGTCTAAGGAGAAATTAGAAAAAAGAATAAAGGAGAATAAAGCCTAAAGGACAAGTGAGATACCAACAAGCAAATTAATACATGCATTATACAAAACTCCCAGAGGAGAGAGAAAATTACAGCAAAAAAAAAGAGATTTCCAACCAACATGGCACTATAGACAGAAGCACCACGCCATCCCTTAACAGCAAAGACCCAAAAAACTAAATGAAACAGAGACAAATGTCACTCCTGGAACCTGAAGTATTAAATGAAGCCAAAAGAATTCAATCAAACCCTGAACGGGATAAGAGACTGACAGAGAACAGAGAGCAAGAAGAGATATGAGGGAAGACTCCTATCAGCTAACCCAGCATGGATTTACCATCTTGGACTTCCACAGGAGATTGGCAGAGAGCATGGGAAAGCAACTTCATAGAAATCCCACAGGAGTCAAAGCACCTGGTAACCAGTGATACATGCTTTCCCACTCTCTATCCTCTTCCTCCTTCTGTACCTCCAATGCTTCCTGGCTGGCTACAATGACTTGAACAGCTGAGAAGTGTAGAATCTGTGCCACTTGGATTCACCATACCCACATCAGAGATCCATGGACAGGGGATACATGAAACCTGCTCCCAGTTGGACACAATTCACCCCATAACCAGTAATATATGCTTTCCTAACCCTCAGCCTTCCTCCACACCCCCAGATTCCTTTGCTTCCCAGTGCAGTCTCTTGGCCAAGAGGCAACTGCTTTGAATCCAGCCACTTGGATTCACCCTGCCCACATTGGCTGGTTCCCTAAATGCCATTTGTCTGCAGCTGGTGTTGCTTTATTCGTTTCTTTTGGTGGAAAACTACTTCCTGGGCCTATGACATACACTGGTGGAATCTCCAGGACTTTTTGTTTTGTTTTGTTTTGATATATTGTTTTGTATTTTTTTTTTTGTTTTCATGTTCTTTTCACAGCTTGGGAGCCACTTCTAGTTGAGCTGTACTGCATGGCTTAGGATGCACTTCCACAGTGTGTGCAGCTGCATCAGTGGGATCCCTGAGGGTATTGTTTTTATTTTTATTTTTCTCTTTTTTGTTTTCTGTCTCTCTTCATTTCTAAATTCTCATCTCTCTATACTTACCTTATTTCCCATTCTCCCGAAAACCTGTCACTGTGAGATGTCTATACCCCTTCTAGCCAGGCTATCCTGTACAACCTGGGAGATACTTCCCTAGTCTTTGAAGCCACACCAGTGACACTCTTGGGAGTCCTTCTTTTCCAATTTTTTATCCAGTTTATTTTCTTTTTCTTTTCCTCTTTTTTCTTTTTGTCTTTCTCCATTACTTAGTTTCTCATCCCTCTAACAGCAAATTCTCTTAGCACACTTTCTCATCTGTTGTTTGGTTTTTGGCTTCTGTTTCTCTCTTCTTTCTCCTCTTTCCTGTACCCATCTTAGTTCCACACATTACAACTTCCCCCTCCTTCCTGCCTACCTGCACTGTGTGATGAAAATCACACTCAAGCAACAAGGGTATGACCTCCTGGAAGCTACCCAGCACTGATCTCTGGCCAGCCCCTTATGCAGTAGTACATGCCACAAACAAACAATCCAAGTCCTTTTCCTTCAACTGAACCATCCCTACTGCAACATAGCACTACTCATTGAACAAGGAGGTGAAAAGTGTTATGACCACAGACAAGGAAACAACAGAGAATGCATAGCCCACCACTCTGACATCATAACCAAATAAAACAAAAGAGAAAAAACAGATTTACAATCAATAAAGGAGAAAAATAACAACTGAATGTCCCAAAGACAGCAGAAAATATTAAAACATACAAAAATAGGACAGTAAGGTTCCAATAAGCATCCAAAATAAAACATCAGATGATTTTCTAGTAATAGCAAAGGCAGTAGAATTACCCGACAGGGAATTCATATCTCTAATATTCAGAGCTATCCAAGAGTTGAGGCAAAAGGCAGATGAAAATGAAAATAGATAAATTTATCAGAGAATTCAGGAAAATAATACAGGAACAAAATGTCAAAATAAATTCACAATTAGAAATCACACAAAACAACAATTAGAAATCTAAAAGATAAACAACAAGATGCCATACATGAACAGTGTCATAGAAGGGCTGAGGAACAGATTTGAAGTGATGGAAGAAAGGATCAGTAAAATTGAAGACAAGTACTTGGATGCAACTCTGAGGAAAAAATGAGAACAAAAGGACAAAGAAAAATGAAGAAACCCTGAGAATTATGTGGAATAAAATCAAAAGCAAAAATTTGTGACTGATCAGAGTTCCAGAACAGGGGGACAAAACAGAAAACACAGAAAGGATCATTGAAGAATTGGTGATAGAAAACTTAGCTAATTTGTGAAAGATGAAAAGCTGACTATTCAAGAAGCTCAATGAACCCCATGTAGGATAGACCCCAGAAAAAAATCACCAAGGCATATCATAATAATACTCATTAAAGTTGAAAGTAGAGAAGAAATTCTGAAACCAGCTTGATAAAAACAAAAGGTCACATACAGAGGAGAAACAATAAGACTGAGCTCCGATTCTCCAGCCAAAACTTTGCAGTCAAGAACCAATAGGATGACATACATAAAACCCCAAAAGAAAAAAAATTGCCAACCAAAATTAACATAGCCTGTAAAACTTCTGTTCAAGTGTGATGGTGAAATCATGACATTTCCAGATAAACAGAAATTAAAGGAGCATGTAAAAAACAAACCAAATTTACAAGAACTATCCAATGGTCTACTATGACCTATAGGGTTACTATGAGTCGGAACCTAACTCGACAGCAGTGGGTTTGGGTTTACTTTATTCAATGTAGTCCTTTGGTCTGAGAACAAACAAGATCAGACCACAGCCTGAAACTAGGATGCAAGATTGTATCAGCCTAAGAAATGAACTCTCAAGGACCATCTAAAACCAAAAGAATTACAACAGGGAACCAGAGAGGATAATCTGCAAATGACAACAATGTCAGAACAATAAAACAGGGAATAAATGGTGTAGTTGTAGAAACTAATGGAGTGGAAGGCAAGGTGATACCAAATAACAACAAACTGGTTCAATCTTAAGAAAATAAGGATAAATTACAAGTTAACCACAAAGGAAGTTAACAAACCCACTCATCAAAATAAGGTAGAAAAACATAAAGTCTCAATAAAAGCAAAATCTACAAAAACAAGAGAATTTAAAGAGAAATCTGAAAAAAAAAGAATTTGGAATAGGAGAGTAAGAGGAACAAATAAAATTTCAGCACCACCAAAAAGAAGCCACTACAAAGTGATCAATAAACTCACACCTATCCATAATTCTACTGAATGTAAGTGCACCCACTAAGAGACAGACAAGATAGATTAAAAAAAAAAAAAAAGGATCCATCAATATGCTGTTAACAAGAGAAATAAAGTTCTAAATTTATTAAAAATCAAAGGATGGGAAAAATATTTCAAGCAATTAGAGACCAAATAAATGCAGGAGTGGCAATATTAATCTCAGATGAAATAGACTGTAAAACAAAATCCACCATAAAAGACAAAGAGGGAACCATGTAATTATTAAATTAATGATCCAACATGAAGATCTAGCTGTAATAAACATCAGTGCACCCAGTGACAAAACAAAACAAACATGTTGCCATTGAGTCCATTCTGACTCATATTGACCCTACAGAATACAGTAGAACTACTGCACAGAGTTTCCAAGGAGCACCTGGTGGATTTGAAAGGTCAGCCTTTTGGTTAGCAGTCATAGCATTTAACCATCGCCAATTACAGGGCTCTAAAATACATAAGGCAAACTAATAGCACTGAAAAGTGAAACTGGCAGTTCTGCCGTAATACTAGGAGACTTCAACATACCACTTTTGGTAATGGAGAGAACATCTAGAAAGAAACTGAACAAAGATATGGAAAAGCTAACCACTGCTAACCACAAGGTCAGTAGTTCAAACCCACCAGGTGCTCCTTGAATACTCTGGGGGTCAGTCCTACCCTGGCCCCTAGGGTCACCATGAGTCAGATCTGACTCGATGGCACTTGGCTTGGCTTGGCAAAGGGCACAATCAGTCAACTTGACATCACAAACATGTGTAGAACACTGCACTCAGCAGCTGCAAAGTACACATTCTTTTTCAATGCACATGGAATGTTCTCCAGAATAGACCACATCTGTCATGGATTGAATTTTATCCACCCAAAACTGTGTGTAGCATTTTGGCTGGACCATGATTCCCAATATTGTGTGGTTGTCTTCTATTTTGTGATTGTAATTTTCTTATATGCTGTGAATCCTATGGAACCAAGGTTCCTGGGCTGATGTGTTCCCAGACTAAGGGAAGACTGATGATGAGTAATTTCCTCCAAAGCCAACAGAGAGAGAAAGGCTTCCCCGGAGCTAAAGCCCTGAATTTGGAATTGTGGCCTATTAGAATGTGAGAGAATAAATTTCTCTTTGTTGAAGCCCTCCACTTGTAGTGTTTCTATTATAGCAGCACTAGATGCCCAAGACAATATCTTAGGCCACAAAGTATCTCTCAACAAAATCCAACACAATGAGATACTACAAACTATCTTCTCTGATCACAATGCTATCAAAGTAAACATTAGAAACAGGAGGGAAAGGGGGAAAAAAGACAATTACAAGAAAACTGGGTAACACTTTGCTTAAGAACCACTGAGTAATAGAAAAAAAATCAAAGATGAAATTTAAAAATTCCTAGGATCAGACAAAAACAGAAACATATCAAACCAAAACCTTTTAGACACAACAAAGGCAATGCTTAGAGGTCAGTCTATAGCAATAGATGCACACATCAAAAAATAAGAAAGGGACAAAATCAAAACATTAGCTATGTGACTCAAACAGGGAAGAAAACAGGAAAAAAAAAGCCCAGTCACTTGAAGAAAAGAAATAATAAAGATCAGAGCAGAAATAAATGAAATGGAGAATAGGAAAAAAATAGAATCAACAAAACCAAAAGATGGTTCTTCAAAAAGATCAACAATATTGACATATCACTGGCGAAACTGAAAAAGAGAAACAGGAGAGGCTGCAAATTAGGCAAAACAAGAAATAAAACAGGCAACATTACAACAGACCCAACTGAAATAAAAAGGATCAAAACAGACTATTATGAAAACTACACTCCAACGAATTTGAAAACCCAGCCAGCCAAGTGCCATCGAGTCGGATCTGACTCAGAGGAAATGAAAAAATTCTAGAAACACACTGCCCACCCAAATTAATACAAAATAATATGAAATATATGAAGAGACTCATAACAAGAGAAGAAACTGAAAAGGTTAAAAAAAAAACTATAAACAATAAAAAAACCCTGGCACAGATGGCATCACTAGAGAATTCTACCAGTCAGAGAAGAGATTACACCAGTACCACTCAAACTATTTCAGAACATAGAAAAGGAAGCAATACTTACAAATTCATTCTATGAAGCCAGCGTAACCCTGATACCAAAACCATTCAAACCACCTCGACCGTTGAGTTGATTTTGACTCATAACAACCCTATAGGTCAGAGACGAACTGCCCCACAAAGTTTACAAGGGTCACCTCATGAATTTGAACTGCCAGTTGTTTTGGTTAGCAGACATAGCACTTAACCACTATGCTAGAAACATTTCCATTAAACTAGGCAAAGACATCACAAAAATAAGAAAACTACAGGCCAATATGTCTTATGAATATAGATGCAAAACTTCTCAACAAAATTCTAGCCAATACAACACAGCATCATATCAAAATAATAATAATAATACCACAACCAAGTAGAATTCATGTGAGACATGCAAGGATGGTTCAACATTAGAAAATCAACATATGCCATCACATGAATAAAATTCATAAGAATGATGAGATCATATGGACTGACACAGAAAAGACATTCAACAAAGTCCAACATGCATTCCTGACTTAAAAAAAAAAAAAAACTCTCAATAAAATAGGTATAGAAGGGAAATTCCTCAACATAATAAAGGGTGTATATACAAAACCAACAGTCCACATTATTTTTAATAGAGAAAGGCTGAAAATATTCTCCTTTAGAATAGGAACAAGATAAGGATGCCGTTTATCACCACTCCTGTTTAACATTGTGCTGGAAGTTCTAGCTAGAACCATAAGGCAAAAGAAAGACATAAAGGGCATTCAAATTGGTAAGAAAGAATTAAAACTGCCCCTACTTGAAGATGATATGATATTATACATAGAAAACCCAAAAGACTCCATGAGAAAACAACCTGAACTATATAGAAAGATTCAGCAGAGTAGCAGCAGGATACAAGATAAACATACAAATGATTCCTATACACCAATAAAGAGAATGAAGAAAAGGATATTAGAAAAACAATGCCATTTAAGTTACCCCCTGAAATAGTAAATACTTAGGAGTTAATCTAACCAGGAATATGAAAGACTCGTACAAAGAAAACTATGGAACATTAGTGCAAAAAACCAAAAGAGACCTATATGAATGGAAAAATATACCATGCTCATGGATAGGTAGACTAAACATTGTGAAAATGACCATTTTACCCAAGCCAATCTACAAATACAGTGAGATCCCAATCCAAATATCAACAACATTCTTAAAAAGGTGGAAAAACTAATTATCAACTTTATTTGGAAAGGGAAGAAGCTACAGATAAGTAAAGTACTATTGAAGAAGAAGATTAAAGTGGGAGGACTTACACTACCCGACCTCAGAACCTACTATACAGCTATGGTAGTCGAAACAGCCTGATACTGGCACAATAACAGACCTGTTAACCAATGGAACAAAATTGAGAGCCAAGATGTGTATCTATTCATTTATGACAACTTGATCTTTAACAAGGGCCCAAAGTCCATCAAATGGGGAAGAGACAGTCTTTTAACAAAGAGGGAGGGAGGGAGGGAGGGATGGAGAGATGGAGAGACAGAGGGAGGGACAGACAGAGGGAAGAATGGACAGATGGAGGAAGGAACAGAGCCCATACCTCACACAGTATACAAAAACTAATTCAAAATGGATCAAAGACTTAAAGCCAAAACTGTAAAGTTCATAGAAGAAAAGTAGGATCAACAATAGAAGATTCAATACATAGCATAAATAGGATACAGACCATAACCACAACACACAGATTCCGGAAGATACGCTAGATAATTGGAATCTTCTAAAACTTAAATACTTATGCTAATGAAAAGACTTCATCAAAAGAGGAAAAGGAGAACCTACAGAAGGGGAAAATTTGGGGGGGCTATTACAAACAATCATCTAATCTTCAAAATCTATAAGAAAATCCAATACCTATACAGCAGAAAGACAAATAATCCAATGCAAAAATGGGCAAAGGAAATGAGCAGACACTTCACCAAAGAAGACATTCAAGCAGCTAACAGACACAGAAGGAAATGCTGGCAATCATTAGCCATTAGAGAAATGCAAATCAAAACCACAATGAAATACCATCTCACTCCAGCATCACTCATACGAATCAAAAAACGGAAAATAACAAATGTTGGAGAGGCTGCAGGGAGATTGGAACTCTCATGCCCTGCTGGTGGGAATGCAAAAATGTTGCAACCATTTTGGGAAACAATATGGTACTTTGTTAGAAAGCTAGAAATGCAGATACCATATGATCCAGCAATACCACTCCCAGAAATATATCTTAGAGAAATCAGAGCCATCAAATGAATAGACATATGCACACTCATGTTCATTGCAGCACTGTTCACAATAGCAAAAACATGGAAACAATCTAGGTTCCCATCAACAGATGGATAAACACACTGTGGCACATGCACACAATAGAGTATTATTACACACCGATTAAAAGCAACAATGAATCTGTGAAGCATCTTGTAACATGGAAGAAACTAGAGGGCATTATGCTGAGTGAAATAAGTTAATCACAAAAGGACAAATATTGCATGAGACTACTGCTGTAAAAACTCATAAAAAGATTTACATAAACAAAAAAAGGAATAATCTTTGGCTACAAAGGAGGGGAGCAATGGAGATGGAAGAACACTAAATAGACATAGATAAGTGGCAACTTTGGTGAACGGTAAGACAGTACACAATACTGGGAAATCCAGCACAGCATATAAAAGGAAAGGTCATGGAAGCTCCACAGATACTTCCAAACTCCCTAAGGGACCAGATTGATGGGCTGAGTGCTGTGGAGGCCATGGTCTTGGGGAACATCTAGCTCAATTGGTATACATTCTACTTTGGTAAGTAGCACGTGGGGTCTTAAAACCCTGTGAGTGACTGGCCATCTAGGATACTCCACTGGTCTCATCCCTTTGGGAACAAAGAAGGATGAAAAAAAACTAAAGATACAAAGCAAAGATTAGTCAAAAGGACTTATGGACCACATCTAGAATGCAACTAGGTGGTGCCCAGCTACCAACACTGACTGCTCTGACAAGGATTATAATAGAAGTTCCCAGACAGAGCTGGAGAAAAATGCAGGACAAAATTCTAACTCAAAAAGAAAGACCAGACTTGCTGGCCTGACTGACACTGGAGAAACCCTAATAGTATGGCCCTGACATCTTTTTAGATCACTAATGAATTCACTCCTCAGATTCAGCCTTCAGCCAAAGATCGAAGAAGCCCGTGAAACAAAACGAGAGTAAAGGATCATGACCGCCCACTGAGAGAGGATGGAACACAGGAGGGGAGAGATAAGCTAGTAATAAGGAACTTGTCATGGTTTGAATTGTGTCCCCCCAAAAATGTGTGCAGCCATGTGGCTGGGATATGGTTCCCAGTATCTTGGAAATGTCCTCCATTGTGCGGTTTTGCTAACCTGTATGTTAAAGGCTTAGGGTGGGGCTGTGAATTCCTGCTATGGGGGAAGTTTCCCTGGAGTATGGCTTGCCCCACCCTTAATGCTTTTAGCTTGCAAGGAATAAAAGGAAAAAGAACCAAGGACAATTTGAGAACCTCGCTACCATCAAGCAAGCAGCACCGGGAGCAGAGCGCGTCGTTCAGACCAGAGGTTCTTGCGTTAGGACCCTCCCTGGAAAATGACTGATGCAATACCGGACTTTCCTCCAGAGCCGTCAAGGGGAAAGTCTTTCCCTGGAGCGGACACCCTGAATATGGACTTGCAACCTACCGGACTGTGTAAGAATAAATCTTTCTTTGTTAAAGCCATCCACTCTGTGGTATTTCTGTTAGAGCAGCCCTAGCTGACTAAAACAGAACTCAAAGTTGAGATGGGAGATGTTGACGTACTGTAGGCTTCTTAACTAACGTCATAAACCAATATATGCACCGTTGAATGAGAAACTAGTTGCTCTGTACTTTCCTTTAAAGTACCATTAAAAAAAAAAAACTAATGATGTCTCTATAGTAGAGACTAGAGGTGTTCCTTATCAAACTAGCTAAAAACAAAAACCCATTGTCATCAAGTCAATCCCTACTCATAGTGACCCTATAGGCAGAGTAGAACTGCCCAACAGAGTTTCCAAGGAGTACCTGGTGGATTTGAACTGCTGACCTTTTGGTTAGCACCTGTAGTACTTAACCGCAAAGCCACCAGGGTTTGCTATCTAACTAAATGTTGCATTTTTTACATAGTATTAAACCACTTGGCTGATCCAGAGGAATAATTTAAATTATGGGCATTTGAACATGGTAGGAGAGGAGGGTAGAATACATGGTCTTCAAATCAAGTAGACTGTGTTAATCACTTTTCTGGATTATCTCAAACTTCTAAAATGTGCCTGGGGGACCTGAAATTATATATTACATTTCCGGGAATAACCTAGCATCTTTGCAATTGTTTTCACTTCCCACTTGTTAGTATCTATAGAATGTCCTTTAGCAACTAGGTTTTATGTTTACTTTGTTTCCGTTATTCCATAGCTGAGGACTCAATCTTTCTTCTTCCTTTACCTCCCTGGCTCTGAAATGAAAAGCTAATAGGTCGTTACACCCTGAAACACAAGTCCAAAATCACATCTGACATGACAAATCAATCTAATTAAGTTTTTATTTCCACACCTTCCAACACACCATCTCCACTTCAGTTCTATGCAATGGGTAGCAGCAAAAGATGATTTTCGCTTCAGGTTAATGAAACCAAACTACCAAGTGCGCCTGAGAAATAAACCTAAAGGCATGATAAAACAATAGGCTTCATCCCAAGACATTGCAGTCACTACAACAGTAGTGAAAATAGTGTAAGCAAAGTCTATCCTTGAAAAGGCCCCTGACTTACTGACATACTCTGGTTATCTCAAGATATAACCTGTGGATTATTTGAGCCTATCCCTGATGGATACCCAGAGTTAAAGGGAAGCTGGTGACATTTTACTTGCTGTCCAAGGCTACCTAGTGGCTTTCATCAGAAATGGAATTATTTTTAAATATGGCACAAGGGAGACATAAGAGAAGTTGTTATTGTGAAGGGATGGCCCCAAAGCAGAATGCTGTCTCTTCTTTCAAGCTGTGAAATACTAACTCATTGTATCTGTGAATTTTTAGCTAACAATCTAAACAGGAGAAAATATGAAATTCAGACACTCTCCAACTCATTGGGAAGAAGAATCAACTCCATTTATCATTAAGATTTGTAGCTCAAGAACACATATACCTTTTATGTATGACATTTTTAGAATCTATTATAAAGACTGTTACTGAACAGCAACATGTCTACTACTATATTTTATCTACTACTATATTTTATCAAGAGAAGAAGCTCCTTTACTCATTTCTCTTCTAAAAAATTATGCTTGCTTATGCATTCCCTGAAGGTAATTTTTGCTTATTCAAAAAAATGTCAAGCATGACTCCAAGGGCGGGGAAGGAGGGAGAGGGTTGGTTATAGATTATAGTCAATAGAAATTTGGTTAAGTGAAAGCAGTGACAGCACTCAACAGAGAGCAGATCAGCATAACTGGACTATACCATAAACTGAAAGGTTTTCTAGACTCAACCCAACATATCAAAGGATAGAGTAGCAGGGACAGTAGTCTGGGGACCAAGTTTTCAGGGGACATCTGGGTCAACTGACGTAACTAGTCCTTTTCCAAGACAGTCTTCTGCACCCTATATTGGTGAGTGGTATCTGGGGTCTTAAAAGCCAGAAGCTGACATCTGAGGTACACCAAATGGTCCCAACCTATCTGGAATAGACGATGACCAAGAACAACAAAGACTAGAGGAAAAATGAGACCAGGAAAAAGAAGGACCCATGTGAATGGGAGACTATATCGGCATGAGACCAGAAGAACCAGATGGTGCCTGGCAGCTGTGATGGGGGACACAATATAGAGTCCCTGAGGCAACGTGAGAAAAAGAGGTGTGCAGTTCAAGAACTCTACTAAAAGATCGCAACTGATGGTCTGACAGCCTGGAGGTTCCCCTGGCAGCATGGCCCCTGGACCTGCTGCTGGCCCTGACCAGAAACCAGTATTGAAGTCAACTCTTTAGAAAAGAATGGGCTGGTCTCGGCAACACAGTGTGAACGTATAGCATGTATACTTTATGGTTTTCTACATTTATAGGAGGCTGTCCTACTGGTTTCTTTCTAGATGGGAGAGAAGAGGGTGGAGAGGAGGGGACAGGTTCTCATTAAGAGGATATTAGTAGTGTAGACTGAAAAAAGGAATGTGCTGTCACTGGATGAGGAAAGCAGATGGAGCTACAGATGGACTGGTATGCAATATTGATTTGGATTGTATACTTTCACTTAATCACAATTTAAAAAATGTCAAGAACAAATGTTGATGGAAGTCCTTTTTATGGTAATTTTGGATAAATGAACCTAAAGGCATGATAAAACAATAGGCTTCATCCCAAGACATTGCAGTCAACTTCAACAATAGTGAAAATCATGTAAGCAAAGCCTGTCCTTGGAAAGGCTCCTGGCTGTCTTACTGACATACTCTGGTTACCTCAAGATATCAGGTAACATTTGCAGTGGAGCGTATTTTCCTTCAGGGAGGTACCATTAATCAAAATACATTTTCTCACAGAACTTCCATCAGCTTGAGCCAGGAAGAACTAGATGGTTCTGCACTACCACCACTAACTGCTCTGACATGGATCACAACAGGAGACACCCAGGCACAGGGAAAAAAATGTGGGACAAAATTTAAATTCATGAAAAAGACCAGACTTGCTGGTCTAACAGAGACTGGATGAATCCCTGAGACCATGTTCCCTGGACACTCTGCTAACCCAGAACTGAAATTACTCTCAAAGCCCAAACTAAGATTAGACAGGCTTATAAAACAAAACGTAACACATGTGAAGAACATAATTTGTAATTCAATCAAATACATAAGACTAAATGGGCAGCTTCTGTCTAAAAGCAAGATGGGAAGGCAGAAGGGGACAGGAAATGAACGAATGGATGCAGATAACATAGTATGGAAAGGTAGAGCATGCTGTCACACTGGGGGCACTTCAAACAAAGTCACAAAGCAATACATGTAAAAATTTTTGAAAGATAAATAAACTCAAGCTGTCAACTTTACCTAAAGCACAAAAACCCCAATCCCAATGCCATCAAGTTTATTCCAACTCATAGTAACTCTACAGGACAGAGTAGAACTGCCCCATAGAGTTTTCAAGTAGTACCTGGTAGATTTGAACTGCTGACCTTTGGGTTAGCAGCCATAGCACTCAATTACAATTCTACCAGGGTTTCCCATAAAACACACTAAGTTTTAAAAATTTTTTTCCTCATCCTTTGGGACACAGACACAGATATCTCTATAGAAGCTGAGACTGTGAGTTATAGGCCCAATTAGCCATAATTCACAAGAGGAAAAGGGAAAAAGTACAGGGGGCAAGCAATGCAGCAGCTCACCGTGACAAAAAAGCCTTTTCCCTGGTAGTTCCTCCATATTCATGCATGTAAGCACAGAAGCTGCACAATGCCTTCATAAACCATATGCCTCATGGCCATTTATTTCTTTACTTCCCAAAGCACTTGGCATAGTGATTCACATATAGAAGGTTGCTTTCAAGGATATCACAAAAAGTATTAGGAAGCTGAATTTGGCAACGGTTTTAGCTTGGCATTCGTGGTTCTTCACAATTGGGTCCTAATTTTAATAAAAGCATCTCCTGTTATTTTCCAGCATGAACCTTCAACTGGAGCTCAGTTCTTCTGCTCATTATGAAAAAATGTCATTTACATTCCTGCCTTCACATTTCCTTAAATGTCACATCCATTCCCTGACCTGGAATTTCCTTATTCTTCCTCTGCTCTCTATCTACATGTTTCTAAGACATCGAGGCTCAGATCACACCACATCTTCTCCAGTTTTTGTTTTGTTTTAATAGTCCACACTCCTACCAGCCCACTGAAGCAACCTCCTCTGATGTCATAATCTGTACCACTCATTCTATGTTTAGCAGCTACACTACTGACCTCTTTCTTACCTCCCAGACTCTAAGCACTGTCTATCTAGACTAGTAAAATTGTCACATTCAGGCTACATATCTGTTTTGTTTAGCCTTCACAGGGTTTAAAACTGAGTCAATATTTTAAGATTGGGAGATTTAACATTTTTAAAATCCATATTTATGGTTTCCTTAAAAAACTAGAATATTAGCCATCTTGGGCTTGCATTCCCACTTGGCAGCAACTGGTTAGAACTGGGTAGTAACTGCTTCCATTAGATTAGTTTATTTTATCTCCGCGCAGCCTACCTTCTTCACCTATATTATGTGATTGATCCTCATGTATTTGAGTTTGCAACACTTGGCCTTAGATCTAGGACACCTACTTGACTTTTCCTATTTTAGCTGACTTTATAAAACAAGCATTCTGCCTGACATATATTCTTGATCATATCATAAAATAGCTCTATCTATTCTTCTGTAAATCGACCCTAATCTTGTTTTCTAGACTCATATTATTCTGTACTTTCTTACCAAACTCTGTGTCTTCATTGTCTAATACAGAAGTCACTAGCCAAATGTGGTTATTTAAATTAACTAAAATTAAACAAAATTATAAAAATTCAGTTCTTCAGTTACACTAGCCACATTTCAAGTACTCAAAAGTTTCATATGAATAGTGGCCATGTGGCATAGCACAAGTATAGAACACTTCTGTCGTTGCATAAAGTTGTGTTGAACAACACTGCTATCTATTTGATAACACTGTTATCTGTTGTTGTCTATTGAACAACAAATCCCATCTTTGCTTACCCAGAATTCACTACCTCTACTCAACAGGTCAAAAATTAATCTTCCAAGCTTCTACCTCTTTGATATAATGAAAAAATCAACATTTAGAATTATTTTTTTCTAACCATCCCACACTAGTCATACTTGGATGATCCAGGCAACTGATATTTTTTAATTGTGGTAAATATATACGTAACAAAACATTTGACATTTCAACAATAGCCACATGTACAGTTCAGAGACATTAATTGCGTTTATCATGTTCAACCAAAATCCATATCCGTTCCCAAATTACACCATCAACAGAAGTTCAGTGTCCCATATACGTTAAGTCCTACTTTTCCTCTCCCTTCTGCTTGCCGCTAATAACCACTAGTGAACTTTGGTCCTTAATACTTGTCTGTTTCAGATAGTTCATATAAGGGGTATCATACAACAGCAGTTCTTTTGCATTCCATTCTTACCTGGACTTGTGACAAGACCACAGAATATTCCAGGATCTAGGTTCTATATTTAGGCCATGCCTATATGAGTGTGGCAGGAGGGGTAGCTGACTCAGTACCAATATGTTAATTTTAATAAAAGATCATGATTAACACAATATTATTAGTAACACTTAATTGTTGAACATCTATCATGTGGACTCGATGGCAGTGGGTTTGGTTTAGGTTTGAACCATGTGCTAGGAAATTTCTATAAATTATCTCATTCGATCCACATGACACACCTGCAAAGTCAGATTTTTAATATATAATTTTAATTATTTTATTGTTATTGAGAATATACACAGTAAAACATATGTCAATTAGAGGTGAAACCAAGATGGCAGAGTAGGTAGATGTTTCCTGTGGTCCCTCTCACAACAAAGACCTGAAAAAACAAGTGAACCTATTATATATGACATTACAGGAGCACTGAACATGAAAGGCAAAGTTAAAAAAATGGACTGAAGGGCAGGCAAAGGGAAAAATGCTTCAGAAGCAGCAGGGATTTTCCAGGCATGACACATCAGTAACTGGCATCCTGTGGGCTGTATTTGATGGCACTCACAGTGAGACAAGCAATGGGATTTGGGATGCAAATCTGGAGAGACCATACAGTGGAGTGTCCACTCATGTCTCCAGAATCAGTGAAAAGCAGCATTCCATCAGCAAAAGATAAATAACTTGCTTCTAACCCACCTGACACATCAAAAACACTTCACTGGGATAAATCTCTTTTTCATTTACCTAACTGCCCTTCTCCCACTCTGTACTGGGGCCAAGCCAACTTCAGAGACTTGCACATCCCCTGAGCTGAAAGTACAGTCCGCATACACACCCTGAGCCATTCTACGAGCTTTGGAGAGGCAGCAAAACAACAAACAGGAAAAAAAAATCTGCCAGCTACCTAAGTGAGGAATAAGTGCCTAAACAGTCCTCTGCCTAGGCAAAAATATAAGGTTTAAATGGACTTCAAATGCCTTTTATCGCTCCTGCATAGACCAATATGGGCCCATTATAACAGCACAGGGCCTTATTAGCCAAATACAACGGGTATATACGAACCCTAATTTCCTGTATCAGCTATATGGTGGAAAAGAAAAGCACGTTGATGATATTTGACATTGTGCTGTCTATCAAGCTGGGTCCTCACATACCCACAGCAGGGGCCTGAGGAAAGACCCTCAAGGGCATGCCATGCTCAGCACCTGACCCCCTACTGCAGTCAGATACCTGAGCCTATGCTAATCACCCCCACCCAATTAGGACTGTAAGTGAGAGCCTGCGCCACACACTTGGTGACTGGCTACCTAGATACCTGAATTGAATGCATACAAGGAAAGTAAATAGACTCCTGGGCTCACATACCTAGTAACATCTCCAACCACCTGGTGACAGGACATTAGAGCTTCAAAGGTGTCAATAATCAAACTAGCTCACATGAGTAGCCCTATTGGGCATACAAAAAACAAAACAAGAAGCTAAGATATGGTAAGCTACCATAAAACAAGTAAATATAATAACTTACTGATAGCTTCCCATGTACTCCCAAATCAAATTATTCAGGCAAGTTTGGGCCATATCTGAGGGCTGATGAGTGAAGAGACAAATAATTTTGTGGGGTTGTATTGAGGGATTCCCATTTACTCTAAAATCAAATTGTTCAGGCAACTTTGGGGCCAGACCTGAGGGCTGGCGAAGGGAGTAGAGAAGTAATTTTGTGACTGTGCTTTGTTTCCATATGGCGAGCTATCTTGCAGTATTGTGGAAAGACCACAAGCTTTACAGTCAGACTAATCTAGTTCTGGATCTCAGTTCTACTACTTTATAACTTCGTGATTTTATGTATGTTTCATAAGGTCTCCAGGTCTGCTGTCGTATTTAAAATATAGTGATAATAATAACTACTTCATACAGTAGTGGCCGTGAAACAGAGCTTTGTAGGGGCCGAAAGCATTACTCTGTGGGAATGTGATAAGTACACCCAAGTCCTAGAAAATAATAAACAGGAAGGAAAAACTGTCTCCTTCACCATGAGAGTGGAAGAACTGGGTGGCGCCTGGCTACCCTTACTGAAGGTTTTGGCTCTCTAAGAATAATCCTGATCAAAAGGGAGAATGCTGAACAGAATTTCAAATTCTAATGGAGTCCAGACTTTGGAGCCATGAGGGTTGGATGAAGCCCTGAGACTGTTACCCTCAGATAGTCTTTAAAACATCCCCTGAAGTCTTAAAACGAAATAATACTTGAACTTCACTAATAAAAGAAAAAGTCTACCTTGAGCATCAAGCTTTTTTAAGAACTATCTGTACAGAGTCAGAGTGACAAGAACAACTTGAACGCTAGATAAGAATCTCAGGAGGCATTGAATTTATGTTACTGGGGAGGAATAATGCAGAAAAGAAGGCTAAGAATTACAGGACAACTCAAATAATATTACAGGACAACTCAATCTCACTGAATTGTATAAGCAGAAATGGTTGAATTGGTGTATTTTGTTGTGTATGTTCTCAGAAACAACAGTAAAATAAACTTTTTTTAAAAAAGAGACATGAAAACAAGGGTACAATTTTAAAGAAAGTAAACACCAAGGAAGGAGGTTTAGAATCATCCCAGATAGTCTAACCAGTAGCAATAGGTTGAAGACAAGGAAAGGAAATATTAGACAAAAGAGTAGGAAGAATTAAAAACAAGTTATATTAAAGCACAGAATGATTTTTCCCAAGGGAAACTGTGAGAGTCACTGGGTTTGAGTCATCTCACATTTAATTAAAGTAAGGTAAGGTAGAATTTATTTGGGGAGAAATTCTGCCCTGCCTGTGAGACCAAAGAGATGAGCTAATAAGGGCTTTTTATTTGCCTTTTTTCCTGATACAGGGGTGGAAAAGTTTCTCAGATGCAATCAGCATGGAGTCTGAGCCACCTGGAGATGATATGGACAAAAGGAAACCACAGATGGGAGAGAGAAAAAAGAAGGAATGCAGGACATGGATAACTACAGAGAAACAGGAAAAGTGGCATACAGACTAAAACACAAAGAAAATGAAGACAGGGAGAAATAAGAAGATGGCAGAGTAAAGCAGAGGCAGGGAGAAAAAGGATAGAGAGGAGTAACCAAGAAGGGCTTTAGACAAGGGCACTGGGGCACAGTGATGCTGATACCCACTGTTCATCGACGATGCATCCTCTCAATACACAGACCTTGTGACTTGAGAGTGTCTTCAGAAGACAGCTGATTTTTAACTGCTAATAAATAAATAAATTCAAGCCCAGAGATGATCAGACAAAAACATCTTTTTTTCCTCCCCAGTGAAATAACTTTTTTTTCTTCTTTTCTTCTCCAAAAGGTAAACAATACTTGCTTCCTAGAAACAGTTGGAAGTAAAGGGAAGAATATTAGCTGTTCTTGCCAGCTCCAGAGTTCGTTCTAGGGAGCCAGTTCCCTTTCTTGTCCTACTGGTTCTTTAGCTAGCTCATTTGCAGAGATGAAGCAGTCTCATCTGTTTTACCTATGCCAAAGAAAGCAAGGCCTTTTAAGCCCCTTCAGAGTCCACAGACTTTTGGTAATGACCTCCATTATGAGACGGCATCACATAAACACTCTTACACAAAAGAAAAAAAGTCTAAGATTTTCCTTTTAGATAGAATCAGGAACATCTGCGTAAGACATTGACTATTTCACCTTGGCTTTTATGCATTGCATTTCTTGTTCTTCTATGCCCAGTCTCATCCTCCAATACCTTATATAGCTCTTGCTGACCTACTCTACACACCCCTACTCTCAACTACTCATGACTCTCAGTCATCTTTTTCCATGTTCTCTTCACAGGGCTGTAGTGGGAAAAGATGAATCTAGAGGTGATCATAATGTTAACAATCATCAGTCAGAGTGCCTAGAAAGAAGCACTGAGCAACAAACTGCCTACCCCTTCCTACCTTGGGGAATCTGTCCTACTTTAACCTGTGTGAGACACCAAACCATAATCAGGCCAGTGATAAAAATAATCCTGCATTTTCTTGTGAGCACTTTACAATAGTTGCATAATCATTATCATATTTGAATCTCAACATCCTGTAATATTGTGATGCAAACATTCAATTTACAGTTCAGGAAACATAAGAAGGTACAAACTGAAAGAAATGTTTAAGTCTTGATTTTTGAAATCAATGACATAAGTGTTGGACTTAAAATAGGGTCTCCACTAAGCCAATTAAACAACTGCCCAGTGGCCAGTGGCAAGATTAGTCTTGTAAAATGCTATTTCCCTACTTGGAATTTCAGACCTCATGATTAAAATTCTTTTTCCACTAAGTTGACTACATAATTATTGACTCTTAGGATTTTAAAAGAACATAATAAGAATTTGATCCAATTCCTTATGTAGTATCTGATCCCACCTACAGTATTCCTATTAATTGGTAGTTGGGACTCTCAAAAACTTTCAACAAGAATTGACGACTTCTTCACAAAACAACAAATTCTGGAGAGGCTGTGGGAAGACTGGAACTCTCCTACGCTGTTGGTGGGATTGCAAAATGGTACAGTCTCTTTGGAAAGCAATCTGGAGCTCCCTTAAAAAAATGGATATAATATCATCCTGCTGACCTCTGGCTGGAGGAAGGAGAGCAGATGGAGAGGAGGGGAAAGGAGGCTGTTGGGAGGATGAGACATGTATGGAGCAGAGAGGAATAGTGTGCTGTCACCGGACAGGGAGAGCGGTCGAAGCTTCATATAGGTGGGCATGTAAATTTATATGGGAATGTACATTTTCACTCAGTCATATTAAATAAGAATAAAGAAAATTTTTTTAAAAAAAGGATATAGATATACCATATGACCCAGTAATTCCACTGCCTGGAAGAATTGACTACTTCTTGAATCATTCCAAGCTTCTGAAATAGCAAGTTCTTTCTATTAACTTAAAATCTGTCCTTTCATAGCATCTACTTATCAAACCTCAACATAACTGTTGAATCAGGATTGAAGTCACCCCTATTCCCTGTAAGAGCCCTTCACACAGCTAAAAGTGGGGCCAGGCTTTCGTGGGGCTTTCCCTTGGCTGCTCATCTGAACTACTCTTCTCACATGGTGTAGTTCAGAGTCGCTTCATCATTCTGATCCCAGCCCTGAAACCACTCTAATCCTCCTTTTGTCTCTCACGAAACATGATACTAAGCTCTGAACATCGCACTCCTGCTTTACCATGACAAGTGAGAAACAGTGAGCCTGTTATCACCCTCTTCCTGGATTCTGAATTTCTGTCCATGTAATCCAACACAAGGCTGACTCATGCTGGCCCTAATAATTGGGAATTGCTTTAGGAGATGTGCATTTAATTGGAGAAATATTTTATGTCTCCATGGGAAAGTCACATTTACCCAGCTTATTCACTTCTTTGCTTAAGCCATTATCACACTAAGCAGGACAACTCTCAGCATTGTTAAATTTACATGAATTACAGTATGTTTGAGTTTGAAGAGTTTTTAGGAAACTGAGAGGCTCATGGAGGTAAATTTTTCTGTTCAAAATCATGCAAGGAGTTAGTGGCTGAGATAGTCTAGGACTCAGATTCTTTGAAGCCCAGATCAGAACTTCTTGGGGTCTGGGAGAGTTCATCTTCAGGTGACTTTTTAACAATTCTTATGTTCAGGCCACAGCTCACCAGTGAAAACACGGATCCCGAAAGATTTCAAATATTTCTCTCACAATCCCTTTTCTATTATTTCCACACTACTGCTTGGCTTCCCCAGGAGCCAAAACATGGTAGAAGCTCAGGCTGCATTAGTAAAGGGCCTAAGGAACCTCTGCTTAAAATAAACTTATATCATGGATTCTGCCACCAGAAAATTTAAAACTCTTCAGGACTCATCGTACCTGTTTTTTCACAATGCTCTGTAGACTGATGCCAGGCCCAAGATCTAGGCTGAATATTTCTTAGGTAAGTTTAATTATATACTAGAGTATGACTAGTTTACTCAGGCCCTAGAACCATCACATCCTCCAGGAATCATGGGTGGCTCACCTGAAATCTCAAACTTTGGCAGATGGCTCAAAGCTGCTCAGGTAATGGATCCATAAAGTAGCATACCCTTGGATTTTCCCTCATTTCCTGAATGTATCAAGTTCCTAGAAGGTAGGAGTAGATCAGGTTGGGGTGGGAGAAATAAGTATGCAAGGTAAGAGAAATGAATCTTCTAGGTAAAGCTGGCAGACTGAACACATATATCTCACTCTGTAATGTCTTTAAAACAATAAAAAAGTGATCTCTTTTGGAGGCATAATCCCACACAGATGGGGAAATAGGAGAAGAAATAGAGAAAGTAATGTTTAACGGCCAGAATGCAAATGGACAAATAACAATGAATTAAGCATACCCAAGAAAACACAATCCAATATTGGTAGTAGAGAAAACCTGAGAAACAATTTTCATACCAAATCATCCTTATGAAGCTCAGGAATTGATGGCAATAGTTGTTTCTGAATTAAGTGTGAAGAAGAGTCTATTGGTAACAAGAGATTAAGTTATACTGTGGTAAGAAACAATACCACAATCTCAGGCTTAAAACAAAGGAAAAAATGTTGGTGTTTGCTCACACTACATGTTCAACATAATCATTTACATACCAAGGTTTATGAAGAATCAGACTTGGGATGTGACTGTCATACCAGTAAAAAACTAACATGGTGAATTATACACTCACTCTTATTTATTGTGGAAAAATATATATAACATAAAATTTCTCGTTTTAATGATTTTCATTGTATGAATCAGTGGCCATTGATTACATTTGCCATACTTGCAACCATCATTGCTACTTATTTACAAAATAGTTTCATCACCCTAAACAGAACTTTGTACCTATTAAGCAATGACTACCCATTCCCCTCTACCTTCAGCCCTTGTAAACTTCTAATCTACTTTCTGCCTGGAAATTTAATTATGTTAGATATTTGGCACAGTGGTTAAGCAGTCAGCTGCTAATCAAAAGGTCAGCAATCTAAACCTACCAGTCACTTTGTAGAAGAAAGATGTGGCAGTCTACTTCTGTAAAGTTTATAGCCTTTGATGGAAAGTCAAAAGTGACACAAAGAAATTAAAGACTGGTTTAAACTTAGAACATTAGGTGTAAGTAACTGTGAAGGAAATTAACAATCCTGCACATCAAATAAGAAACAAAATCAAGAAGTCTCAGCAAATATAAAACCAACAACATTGAAAAGGATGAAAAGAAAATCCATAAACAAAAAATATCAGCACAGAAAATTAAATGTAACAAAGAAACTGTCAACAACACACACACAAAAGACACCAAAATGTTATTACTAAATTCAGACCTATCAATAATTACATTGAATGTAAATGGGTTAAATGCATCAATAGAGAAACAAAGAACAGCAGAATATATGACCAAAAAAAATCTATATGCAGCCTACAAAAGACACACTTCAGACTTAAAGATAGAAACAAATTAAAACTCAAAGGATGGAAAAATAGATACCAAGCTAACAGTCTAAAAAGAGCAACAGTGGCAATATTAATTTCAGATAAAATAGACTAAGTAAAATCCACTGCAGTGGACAAGGAAGGCCACTATATATGGGCTGAAAGATGAATACATCACAAGGTTATAACAGTATTAAATATTTATATACCCAACAACAGAGCTTCTAAATACATCAAATGAACTCTAACAACATTGAAAAGTGAAATGGACAGATCGACAGTAATAGTAGGAAACTTCAACACACCACTTTCAGTGATGGACAGAACATCCAGAAAGCTCAGTAAAGACAAGGAAGATCTAAATGCCACAATCAACCAACTCAACCTCATAGACATATACAGAACACTACAACCAACAACAGATAAGTATATCTTCTTTTCCAATCCACGTGAAACATTCTCCAGAATACACCACATATTAAGCCATACAGAAAGTCTCGGAAATATCCAAAACATTGAAATATTGCAAAACGTCTTTTCAGATCACAAAGCCATAAAGGTTGAAATCAATAGCAGAAAAAGCAACGATAAAAAATCAAACACATGGATACTGAACAACACATTGCTCAGAAACTTCTAGGTTACATAAGAAATCAAGGACTGAATAAAGAAATTCATAGATTCAAATGAGAATGAAAACACATCCCACCAGAACCTACGAGACACAGCAAAAGAGCTTAGTGGTCAATTTATCTCAATAAATTCAAACATCCAAAAAGAAGGGCTGAAATCAAAGAACTAACCCTACAACTCAAACAAGTAGAAAGAGAGCAAAAAACGAACCCTCAAACACTGGAGGAAAACAAATAATGAAAATTGGGGTAGAACTAAATGAATTAGAGAAAAAAAAAATGAAAGTATTGACAAAGCCAAAAGCTGATTTTTTAAAAAAGGTCAATAAAATCAATAAACTATTGGCCAAACTGACAAAAGAAAAACAGCAGAGGAAGTAAACAGCTCAAATAAGAAGTGAGATGGGCAATATCACAAAAGACCCAACTAAGATTAAAAGAATCATGACATTATAACATACTATGAAAAACTGTAGTCTATTAAAGTACAGAAACCTAGAGGAAATGAACAAATTTCTGGAAGCACACAGCCTATCAAAACTGACACAAACAAAAGTAGAATGACTTAATAAACCCATTACAAAAGATGAGACTGAAAAAGTAATTTAAAAATAACCAACCAAAAAACAGTCCTGGCCCAGATGGCTTTACCAGAGAATTCTACCACCACTGCTACTAAAGGCATTTCACAGAATAGAATAGGAAGAAATACTCCCAAATTCACTCTATGAAGGCAGCATAAGGCTAAAACCAAAATTGGCTAAAGACAGCATAAAAAAGGAAAATTACAGATCAACATCTCTCATGAACTTAGATGAAAAATCCTCAACAAAATTCTAACCAATAGCATTCACCAAGGTAGCAAAAAAATTATTCACTATGATCAAGGGATGCAGGGATGGTTCAACACTAGAAAAATAGCTAATGTAGTAAACAACAGTAATAAAAGAATCACTTGACTGTATCAATGCTCAAAAAGCAACTGACAAAGTCCAACATCTACTCATGTTAAAAACTCTCGTTAGAATAGGAATAGAAAGGAAATTCCTCAACACAATAGGGGGCATCTATGCAAAGCCAACAGCCAACATCACCCTAAATGGGAGAGAATCTGAAAGTATTCCGCTGTGAACCTGAAAGCATTCCATTGTGAATGAGAACCATACAGGATGCCCATTGTCACCACTTTTATTCAATATTGGGCTAGAGGTTGTAGAGAGAGCAATCGGGCAAGATAACAAAATAAAAGATATGCAAACTGTTAAGGAAGAACTAAAAGTATCTCTGTAAATGATATGATCATATGCACAGAAAACCCTAAAGAATAAACAAAGAAATGTCTGGAACAAACAGAAATCTTCAGCAAAGTTATCACAATATAAGATATTGCTGTTGTTGTTAGATGCTGTTGAGTTGCTTCTGACTCGTACCAACCCTGTACACAACAGGACAAAATATGGCCCAGTCTTGCACCATACCCACAGTTGTTTTTACACTTAAGCCCATCGTTGCAGCCACTGTGTCAATCCATCTTGTTCAGGGTTTTACTCTTTTTTGCTGATCCTCTGCTCTACCAAGCATCACGTTGTTCTCCAGAGACCGATCCCTCCTGATGATATTTCCAAAATAGGTAACACACAATCTCACCATCTTTGTTCCAAGGAACACTCTGGTTGTATTTTTTCCAGGACAGATTTGTTTGTTCTTTTGGCACTCCCTGGAACATTCAATATTCTTCTCTAGCACCACAGTTCAAAGGCATCAGTTCTGCTTCTGTCTTATTGGCTGCCAAAGGATATAAGGTAAGATAAAACCCAAAAACCCAATGCCATTAAGTCGAGTCCAACTCATAGCAACCCTAGAGGTCAGAGTAGAACTGCCCCAAAGAGTTTCCAAGGACTGCCTAGAGGATTTGAACTGCTGACCTTTTAGTTAGCAGATGCAGCACTTAACCCACTACACCACCAGTATTTCCTAAGGTAAGATAGACATACATAAGTAATTTGGATTCCTTTACACCAACAAAGAGACCACTGAAGAGGAAATCACTAAATCAATAACATTTACAATATCCCCAAGAAGATAAAATACTTAGGAACAAATCTAACCAGAGATGTAAAAGACCTATACAAAGAGAATTACAAGACTTTACTGCAAGAAACCAAAAGAGACCCACATAAGTGGAAAAGACTACTTTGCTCGTGGATAGGAAACTTAACTTCATGAAAGTGTCTATTCTACCCAAAGCAATCTATAGATACAATGTGATCCCCAAACAAATTCCAATGTCATTTTCAATGAGATGGAGAAACAAATTACCAACTTCATATGGACAGGGAAGAAGCCCCAGATAAGGAAAGTATTATTGAAGAAGAACAACAACAAAGTTGGAGGCCTCACATTACCCAACTTTAGAACATATTACACTACTATAGTCATCGAAACAGCCTGAAGCTAGTATAAAAACTTACATGTAGACCAATGGAACAGAATAGAGAATCCAGATATAACATCACCTACCTATGAGCATCTGATATTTGACAAAGGCCCAAAGTCCATCAACTGGGGAAAAAACAGTCTCTTCAACAAATGGTGTTGACAAAATTGGATATCCATCTGCCAAAAAGTGAAACAAGACCCATATCTCTTGCCATGAACAAAAGCCAGCTCAAAATGGATCAAAGACCTAAATATAAAATCTAGAAAAATAAAGATCATGGATGAAAAAATAGGGACAACATTGGTAGCCCTAAAGTATGGCATAAACAGACTACAAAATATTACAATGTACAAAACCCAGAAGAGAAAATAGATAAATGGGAACTCCTATAAATCAAACTCTTAGGCTCATCCAAAGACTTCAGCAAAAGAGTAAAAAGACTACCAACAAACTGGGAAAAAAAATTTGGCAACCACGAATCTATCAGTGTCTAATCTCCATAATCTAGAAGGTACTACAAAACCTCAACAAGAAAAAAACAAATAACTCAGTTAAAAAATGGGGAAAGGATATGAACAGACACTTCACCAAAGAAGACATCCAGGATACTATCAGATACATGAGGAAATACAATCATTAGTCATTAGAGAAATCCAAATCAAAAGCATAGTAAGACACCATCTCACTACAAGACTGAAATTACTCCAAAAAACACAAAATAATAGAGGTTGGAGAGGTTATGGAGAGACTGGAACTCTTCTACACAGCTCATGAGAATGTAAAATGATACAATCACTTTGGAAATAAATTTGGCATTTTCTTAAAAAGCTGTTATTGTTGTTCCTTTTCTTGTTGTTAAGTGCCATCAAGTCAGTTCCGACTCATAGCAACCCTGTGTACAACACAACAAAACACTGCCAGGTCTTGCGTGATGTTCACAATTGCTTTTCCACTTAAGCCTATTGTTGCAGCCACTGTGTCAATCCACCTTGTTAAGGGTCTTTCTCTTTTCACTGACCCTCCACTCTACCAAGCATGATGTCCTTCTCCCAAGACTGATCCCTCCTGAAAACATGTCCATAGTATATAAGATGCAGTCCTGCTGTCTTTGCTTGCAAGGAGCACTCAGGTTGTACTTCTTCCAAAACAGATCTGTTTGTTCTTTTGGCAGCCCATACATTCAGTATTCTTCCCCAACACCACAATTCTTCTGTCTTCCTTATTCATCATTCAGCTTTCACATGCATATGATGCAATTGAAAATATGGCTTGGGTCAGACACTAAGGTGAAATCTTTACTTTTCAGCTTTAAAGAGGTCCTTTTGCAGTAGATTTTCCCAATGCAATGCATCTTTTGACTCCTTGACTGTTGCTTCTGTGGCTGTTAATTGTGGAACCAAGAAAAATGAACCTGTGACCCCACAGCTAACCCACTGAACAACAAACAAAAGCAGGAACAGACTGAGATCTCAGATCTCTCAACAGCAGTTGAAATGTTAGAGAGCTGAGGTGAGTCATGGAATAGGGGAAAGAAAAAGCAGTAAAGGCAAAGGAACTGAGAGCTTCTGGCCACAGGCATCTGGAGGAATTGACTCACTGCAGCCATTTTGGGACAAGGATGACAACACCCTGAATAAAGAATGCAGGAGGAGAGTAAAAACTACAGAAAAATGTAGTCCAATTAAGTTGGCAAAGATTGGCTGGGGGGATTCATAAGCCACACAATTGGGAAGGGGCATGGGAAAACTGAGATGCTGTGAGTGCTATTGAGTCTTGCTCAGACCCAAGATTGAAGGTCTCTAGGACCCAGGGCGGCAGAAGAGCCAGGAGATTCATTCATCATCCAAAACCAAAAAAAAAAACCCACCAAACTTAATGCCATCTAGTGGACTGAAAAAAAAATACATCAAACAGAGCCTGTTCTGAGTTCCCCTAGGAAAGAAAAGTATTCCCACTTCTACCTGTGCCCAGGAGAAAACTCCTGTGCTTTTAGTTACTCACAGAGAGAAAGCCTGTGCCCCAGTCCTAACAAGAGAAGTAAGGGAATCCAGCCCCAGGAATGCAACCATGTGGGGAAATTTTCAGCCAAATCCACAGAAAACAGAGGCACTCTGACACCAGTTGAGTCAAATACCTCAGAGAAAACCAGTCAGAATAAGTACCCAGAGACTTAAAACTTCCTAAAACACCCCAAATCTATGAAGTCAAACTACCATCTAGCAGTAGTAACAGAGAAATCCTCAAAGAATTGCTATCTGAGCACTGAAAAAAAAACTAAATGATCAGAGTGCCCTCTAGTGGATCTTAGAGATGATAGTGGAGATAAACCTAAGAAATTGAAATACAGAAAACTGAATTTCAAATTACCTCAGGGTCGACAAAACGCAGGAAAGTATACAGGACCACAGTTAAGAAGAGTTAATCAAGAGAGAAGCATAAAAGAGTAGAGACATCTCCTGTGGAAACTGGGATGATGGAAAAAAGAGAACACAGATGATAGTGTAAAACATGTTTAAACAAAGAAAAAAACAGAAAAAATTAAAGGAGATCAGGAAAAACGAAATATAAGACATCAATAAGGAAATAGACAACATAAAAAAAAACAAGAGACTACTAATGGAAGTCAAGAACAAAATAACTGAATTAGAAAATGTGAAAGAAACATGCAACAGCAGTTTCAAGAAGACAATGCATGAACCTGAAGTCAGAAACAGAAAGTATTAAGTTTGAAGAAAAACAAGAGAGAAGAACAAAGAAAAGAAAAGTAAGCCAAATGGAAATGTAGGTTTCAAGTAAGAAATCTAGCATTAATAGTTTTGGAATTACAGGACATCAGGATAATAATAAAGGCATAGAAAGAATTTTTCAAGAGACAATCATCAATAATTTCCTAGACCTGAATAAGGACCAAAGTCTACAAATGCAGAAAGTTACACAAAGTCCAAATAAAAGAAATACAATGAGATCTACTCCAAGACACAAAGTAATAAAAAATCCTTGAAAACTGAAAACAAGGATGGGGTCTGGCCAAGACTGCAGACTAGTCACATGTCTACTCAATTCCCTCAGAAAATAAGGCCTAGAAAAATAATTGAATGGAACAGTGTAGACATTCTGGGAGCCCCAAGATCAGGCAATTGGGTTGAAAGATTGGATTGGGCAACAGGAAGGGGAAAATTACCTTTGTCAGAGGTGAGACAGCAACACAGTGAGTCTCACTTCTGCCGGTGCAGAAGCTGAGAGGCTTACAGGTATGGATGCCTTCTCTGTTAACTGAGAGACAGGGACTGGTGCTGCAGAGTCTGAGAGCCTGGCAGGGGCAGGCTACTATGCTGAGCTGCAGTGCCTAAGTAAACAGCATCTTCCACAGCAGAGAGACTGTGCTTAGGATAGTCACATGTAGAGAACCCAGCAGTGGCTGGTGACTGAGGGTACCAGTGTCCCTCCCTCCCCTCGTCTTTGAACTGTGCCACAGATACTGCTGACTCAGTGCAGGAGAGGCAGCAGGCAGGACACCTTCATTGTCAGCTGACAGGTGGAGTTAACCACACCTGAGGGCTCAGCTGGGGTTAGCTCCCACACTGAGGAACAGTGCCTGTCTGGCCAGTGCTTCTCTGAGTAGAAAAGCTGTTTTTAGGGTAATCTTACCTAGAGAACATAATGGCCACAGGCAGCCAAGTGAGGCAGTGCCATAGCCCCTCCTTTCTTTGAGCTATGTCATAGTGTTTGCCGACGGCCCATGAGAAATTCCATAAGTAGGATGCCATATTTTTCAGCCAGGAGGCAGGGCCTGCCACCCCTGATGGCCTGGATGCTCTTAGCTGCCACTGGACAACCGCTCTCTCAGCAGGAAAGCAGTTTTCAATATAAGTACATCTAGAGAACACAGTGGTAACTGGTAGATGAGTACAGCAGTGCCATTTCCAACTTGTTTCACTGAGCCATGCCAGCATCTGCTGATGAGCCCCTGAGAGACTCCATAAGTAGGGTCTTGCAGCTATTAGCTACCAGGGACCAGTTTTCTTCTCAGTAAAAAATCAGTTTTTAAGTTAAGCGCATTGAGAGAATGTAGCAATTCCTGGCAGCTGAGTGTGGTGGCATCCTTCTCTACTCCCTTCTCTGAGCTCTGCCGTAGTGTCAACTGGCATGATGCTGGAGAGTGAGCACAAGTGGGTTGTCATCTTTATCAGCCAGGAAGTGAGGCCTGCCATACCTGAGGACCCAGGTGGGGGCCAGCCACCAAGCTGAGCAGCATCACAGTGCTTGACAAGCATCTCTGTTAACAGAGAAGTTGTACATAAGTCAGTTGCACCTGGAGAACATAGAGGCAGCTGGTGGACAACCCTAGCAGTACCTTTATTTACTTCCTTCTTAGAGACATGCCACAGCTCCTATTGATTCAGGAGAAGGTGAACAGCTTTTTGATGGCATGAAGACAACAATCAATATCTAACCATTCAAAGAAGCAGACCACCATGGCTCTGGAAAAATCCCAAAACCGTTTCAGATGAAGAAGCCTTCCTGAAATTACTGGAAGTAGAATACAGAAGAATTATGTATAAAGCTCTTCTAAAGATTAAACAAAGTGCAGGAGAACAAAGTGAAAATTTAAGTAAACTATATGAACTGCTAGAACATCAACAATCTGAAATTCAGCAGATCAATAATAAAAGAACAGAGTTAAACAATTCAGCACAAAGCCAAAAGAGTAAGACTGAGAAAATGGAATGCAGAATTTGTGAGATTGAAGATAAAACAACTGACATCAGCATTCATGAGGAGAAATAAAACAAACAATAAAAGGAGCATTAAGAAGCATGTGGGACTCTATCAAGAGGAATAATCTGTGAATAATTGGAATTCCTGAACAAGGAAGAATAGCAGAAAATACAGAGAGAATTATTGAAGAATTGTTGACAGAAAATTTCCCTGAAATAATGAAAGAAGAAACCACAGATATTCAAGATGTTTATCAAACCCCACAAAAGGTAGGCCACAAAAGAAAAACAACAAGACAACAATAATCAAGCTGAACAAAATGAAACATAAAGAGAAGCTCTTACAGGCAGCTAGGCTTAAAGCAAAACTAACATAAAAAGGAAAGCTCTATAGGTTGTCCTTGACTTCACAGAATAAACCATGTTGGCAAGAAGGCAGTGGGATGACCTATACAAAGTCTTGAAGGAGAAAAGCTTCCAACCAAGAATTACATGTTCTACATCAGCTATGACGGTGAAATTAAGACATTCTCATATAAGCACCTTACAGACTCTGCAAAAATCAAATAAAAATTTCAAAAAATATGGAAAGAAGTTCTTTATTTAGAAAATCATAAAAGCAGGATGCAATGCAGGACACAGAATCCAGAGCCCCACTCAGTTAGAGAATTCACAAAGCTCAATCAAAGCTAAAATATTAAAAGTGGGGAAACAGAGACTTTAATATGTAAACTATGACATCATCACACTATAAAGAGGGGTATTCTACAGTAGTCATAGCCCTTTCAGATGGAGAGGAAGTTAAGGAGATATAGACAAATATAAAAGATTAGTTTAAATTTAGAGCATTAAGGTAGAACAAAGGGGTAGCCACAAAACAGACTAACAATACTACATGTCAAAACAAGAAAAATAATACAGGAGTCTCAACAGCCACAAAACCAACATGAAAAAGGAAAAAAAGAAAACTGATAAAGAAAAATGACCCAAAACAGAATACTAACTGAAACAAAGAAAAAGTCCATAACACAGAAATAAAGGCACCAAAATGACAGCACTAGACACATATCTATCAATAATTACACTAAATGAAAATGATCTGAATGCTCCAATAAAGAGGCAGAGAGTAACAGGTTGGATCAGAAAACACGATCTATCTATATGCTGCTTACAAGAAACAAACCTTAGACTCAAAGATATGAACAAACCAAAATCAAAGGATAGAAAAATATATACCAAACCAACAACAAAAAAAGAAGAGCAGGAGTAGTAATACTAATTTCAGATAAAATAAATTTTAATCTAAAACCCATTATTGTAGACAAAGATGGACACTATTGCTGGAAGGTTCAATATATAAGCAGGATATAACAATATTAAATATTTATGCACCCAATACCAGAGCATCTAAATACATTGAACAAATGCTGACAACATTGAAAAATGAAACAGATCATTCTGCAATAATAGTTGGAAACTTCAACACTTCCCTTTCAGTTATGGATAGAACATCCAGAAAAAAGCTCAATAGAGATACAAAAGATCTTATTGCAACAATCAAACTAGACCTCATTGACATGTACAGAATTTTTTATGCAACAACAGATACATACACCTTCTTTTCCAATGCACAGAGAACATTCTCCAGAATAGACCACGTACTAGATCATAAAGCAAGTATCAACAAAATCCAAACCACTGAATTATTGCAAAGCATCTTCTCAGATTGTAAAGCCATAAAAGTTGAACTCACAGGTAGAAATTTGAACTCATGGAAACTAAACAACACCTTGCACAAAACTTCATGGTTTATAGAAGAAATCAAAGGCACAATAAATTCATGGAATCAAATGAGAAAGAAAACACATCCTACCAGAACCTACGAGATACAGCAAAAGCAATGCTCAGAGGTCAATTTATCTCCCTAAGTGCAAACACCCGTAATGATGAAAAGGCCCAACCCAAAAAATTGCGCTATAACTTGAACAACTAGAAAAAGAACAATAAAAGAGCCCCTCAGACTCCAGATTACAGCAAAACTAAATGAATGAGAGTATAGAAAAACAGCTGAAAGAATTAACAAAACCAAAAGCCAGTTTCTTGAAAAGATCAACAAAATTGATAAACCATTGGATAAACTCATGAAAGAAAAACAGGACAGGAAACAAATAACCAAATAAGAAATGAGATGGGAGATGTCACAACAGCCCCAACTGAAATTAAAAGTTTCATAGCAAAACACTAGGAAAAACTGTACTCGAACAGATTTGAAAACCTAGAGGAAATGGACGAATTTCTAGATTCACATTGCCTACCAAACTCGTCACCAGGAGAAGTAGAATAACTTAGCAAACACATCACAAAAGAAGAAATTGTAAAAGTAATCAAAAAGCTACCAACTAAAAAAAGTCCTAGCTCAGATAGCTTCACCAGAGAATTCTACCAAACTTTTAGAGAGTAGTTAATTACAATATTATTGAGGCTACTTGCCAACATAGAAAAAGATGGAATATTCCCAAATTTGTTCTATGAAGCTGGCATAACCCTGATATCAAAGCCAGGGAAAGATGTCACACACACACACAAAAAAAAAAAAAAAAACAAAATTACAGACCAATATCACTTATGAATCTAGATGCAAAAATCGTCAACAAAATCCTATCCAATAGAATTCAACAGCATATCAAAACAATAACTCTCATGAACAAGTTGGATTCATACCAGCATTGCAAGGCTGGTTCAGCATCAGAAAAACAATTAATGTGATCAACCATATAAATAACACAAAGGATAAGAATCACTCGATTTTGTCAATTGATGCAGAAAGGCATTTGACAAAGTCTAACATCGATTCATGTTAAAAACTCTTAACAAAATAGGAATAGAAGGGAAATTCCTTAATGCAATAAGGGGCATCTACACAAAGCCAACTGCCTACATCATCCTGAATGGACAAAGGCTGAAAAAATTCCCCCCGAGAACAGGAACTAGACAAGGATGCCCACTGTCACTACTTTTATTTAACATTGTGCTAGAGGTTCTGTCCAGAGCAGTCAGACAAGACAAAGGAATAAAGAGCATCTACATAAGTAAAGAAGTAAAAATAACTCTATTTGCAGATGATATGATCGTATACACAGAGAACCATAAGAATCCATAAATAAACTACTGGAACTAATAGTAGAATTCAGCAAAGTATCAGAATATAAGATAAACATAAGTAAATTAGTAGGCTTCCTTTACACCAACAAAGAGATCATCAAAGAGGAAATCACCAAATCAACACCATTTACTATAGCCCCCCAAGAAGATAAAACAACTAGGAATAAATCTAACAAGAGAAGAGACCTATACAGAGAAAATTACAAGACCTTACTGAAATAAACCAAAAGAGACTTACATAGATAGAGAAATCTTTATTGCTCATGGATAGGAAGATTTAACATTGTGAAAAATGTCTTTTACCCAAAGTGATCTAAGTGTACAATGCAATCCCAATACAAATTCCAATATAATTTGTTAATGAAATGGAGAAACAAATCACCAACTTTGTTTGGAAAGGGTAGCAACTCCAGATAAGTAAAGCACTACTGAAGAAGGGGAACACAGTGGGAGGCTACACACTACCCGACCTTAGAACCTACTACACTGCCACAATAGTCAAAACAGCCTGGTACTGATACAGAAGGAGATATATAGACCAATGGAATAGAATAGAATAGAGACCGCAGAAATATCATCATCCTGTTATGAACAGTTTATATTTGACAAAGGCCCAAAAGTCATAAACTGGGATAAAAACAGTCTCTTTAACAAATGGTGTTGCCAAAATTGGATATCCGTCTGCAAAAAACTGAAACGAGATCATATCTCACACCCTACACAAAAACTAACTGAAAATGGGACAAAAAAACCTAAATATCAAACCTAAAACGATAAAGATCTTTCAAGAAAAAACAGAGACAGAAATGGAAATTCTAGTACATGGCTTAGACATACTACTAACTCTGACTAACAATGCACAAACAACAGAAGAGAAAATAGATAAATGGGAACTACTAAAAATCAAGCACTTATGCTCATCCATAGAAATCATCAAGAAAATTAAAAGAGTACACACAGAATGGGAAAAAAATACTTGACAACTACATGTCAGATCGACGTCGGATTTCCATAATCTACTGCAAAATATCAACAAGAAAAGATAAATAGTCCAGTGAAGCCATGGCCAAAGGAGATGGACAGATACTTCACCAAAGAAGGCATCCAGACAGCCAAAAGGCACATGAGGAAACGTTCACGATCATTAGCTATTAGAGAAATCCAAATCAAATTTACAATGAGATACCATCTCACCCCAGCAAGGTTGGCAATAATCAAAAAATACAAATGACAAATGCTGGAGAGACTGTGGAGAGACTGTAACTGTCCTATGCTGCTGGTGGGAATGTAAAATGGTACAACCTCTTTGGAAGGTAATTTGGCACTTCCTGAAAAAGCTAGAAATAGAAATACCATATGATCCAGCAATCCCACTGCTTCGAATATGTCCTACAGAAATAAAGGAGATCACACGAACAGATACATACACACGAATGTTTATTGTAACACTGTCCACAATAGCAAAAACGTGGAATCCACATAGGTGCCCATCAACAGATGAATGGATAAACAAACTGTGGTATGCATACACAATGGAACACTATGCAATGATGAAGAACGATTGATGATTTTAGGAAACATCTCACAACCTGGTTTCAACTAGAAGACATTATGCTGAGTGAAATCAGCTGCAAAAGGACAAATACTGTACGACACGTCTGCTATAAGGACTTAAAAATGGATTTATGTACAAAAGAGAAGACTTTGCAGGCGACAAGTCTGGGGAGAGAGTTAGAGGGATGTTTACAGACTAAATAGTTGATAGGAATTTGATTAGGTGAAGGTAGTGATAGCACACAGTAGAGCACAGATCAGCTTAACTGGAGTACACCATAAGCTGAAAAGTTTTCTCAACTGCACCCAATATTCCAAAGGATAGAGTAGCAGGGACAGGGGTCTGGGCACCATGTTTTCAGGAGACATCAAGGTCAGCTGACATAACTAGTCTTTACGCAAGACAGTCTTGTGCACCCCATGTTGCTGAGTGCTGTTCGGGGTGTTAAAAACTAGCAAGCTGCCATCTGAAGAACACCAAATGGTCCCAACCCGTCTGGAACAGAAGACAACTGAGAACATCAAAGACATGAGGAAAAATTAGCCCAGGAGATAGAAGGACCCATATAAATGGGATATTGCATCAGCATGAGACCAGAATCATCAGATGGTGCCTGGCCACTACCAAAAGCAGCCGTGATGGGGTACAAAATGTAGAGTCCCTGAGGCAACATGAGAAAAAGAGATGTGCAGTTCAAAAACTCTACTAAACGACCAGAATTGATGGTCCAACAGCCTGGTGGTATCCTGGAAACATAGTCCCTAGACTTGCTGCTGGCCCTGTCCTGAAACTAGTATTGAGGTCAACTCTTCAGACAAGAATGGACTAGACTTGGGGACACAGTGTGAGCATGCAGTGTGTGTATTTCATGGTTTTTCACTTTTATAGAAGGCTGTCCAACTGGTTTCTTTCTAGGTGGGAGAAAGGAGGGTGGGATGGAAAGGACAGGTGCTCTTTCATAGGATGCTAGAAGTATAGAATGAAAAGGAGGAATGTGCTGTCACAGGGTGAGGAGAGCAAATGGAGTTGCATGTAAGTGGGCATGCAAAATTGATTTGGATTGCATGTATTCACTTAATCATAACAAGAAAAGATTCCAGACAGTAAAAACAGGATAGAATTCGGAAAGCATCAAGAGAAAAGCACAATATGACGTATCGAAGGTCTATGTCATGGATTGAATTGTGTCCCTACAAAAATGTGTGTAGCAATTTGGCTAGGCCATGATTCCCAGTATTGTGTGAAAACCTTCCATTCTGTGATTTACCTATGATGTACGTCCTAATTCCTACTGTGGTTAATAGACTGGATTATGTTAAAGAGGATTAGAGTAAGACTGTAACACCCTTCCTAAGGTCACCTCCTGGCTCCAATGTAAAGGAGGTTTACCTGGAGTGTGACTTGCACCACCTTTTATCCTACAAAAAATGAAAGGAAAAAGAAGCAAAGAGAGAGGTGGGGACCTTATACCATCAAGAAAGCAACACCGAGAGCAGAGTGCATCCATCAGACCTTAGGTTCTTGAGCTGACATGTTTTCTGACCAAAGAAATTGAGATACAACACAAGGACCTTCCTGAAGAGCCAACAGAAAAAGAATAGGTTCCCCTGGAGCACAAGGACATTCTTCAAGAAAAAACAGAGAGAGAATGGGTTCCCCTGGAGCTGGCACCCTGCATATGGAGTTCTACCCAACTGGTTTGAATAGTAGCAGAACATTGTTCGATATAGCAGCGTTGTTGGAGAATAGTAACAGAAGATGAGCCTCCCAGATTGGAAGGGACTTAGAAGATGACTTGGGAAGGGCTGTCTCCTCAAAGCTAAGGTGATCTTCATATTGTAGATGGAGTAAAGCCTTCGGAATTTTCATTTGCTGATGGGCCATGACTCAAAATGAGAAGAAACAGCTGCAAACATCCATTAATAACCAGAAAACATAATGCATGAAGTATGAATCTAGGAAAATTGGAAATGGTCAAAAATGAAATAGAACACATAAACACCAATGTCCTAAGCATTTGTGAGCTGAAATGGACTATTATTGGCCATTTAGAATCCAACAATCATTTGTCCTACTATGCTGGGAATGAAAATTTGACAATGAATGGTGTTGCATTCACCATCAAAAAGAACATTTCAGGATCTGTCCTGAAGTACAATGCTGTCAGTGATACAATTATATCTAAATATCACATATAACACGTACAAGGAAGCCAGTTAATACTATTATTCAAACGTATGTACCAACCACTAAGGCCAAATATGAAGAGACTGAGGATTTTTACCAGCTTCTGCAGTCTGAAGTTGATCAAACATGCAATCAGGATGGACTGATAATTACGGGTGACTGGAATGCAAAAGCTGGCAACAAAGAAGAAGGATCGGTAGTTGGAAAATATAGCCTTGGTGATAGAAATAACACCGGAGATGGTACAATAGAATTGTGTGAGACTAATGACTTCTTCATTGCAAATACCTTTTTTAACCAACACCAACAGCGACTGTACACATGGACCTCACCAGATGGAATACACAGGAACCAAATGGACTACATCTGTGGAAAAAGATGATGGAAAAGGTCCATAACAGCAGTCAGAACAAGACCAGGCACTGACTGTGGCCCAGATCATCAACTACTCATACGTAAATTCAAATGCAAACTGAAAAAAATTAGAACAAGTCCACAAGAGCCAATGTATGACCTTGAGAATATCCCTCCTGAGTTCAAAGACCACCTCAGCAACAGATTTCATGTCTTGGCCACTAATAACCAAAGACCAGATGAATTATGGAATGGCATCAAAGACATCATCCATGAAGAGAACAAGAGGTCATTAAAAAGATGGGAAAGAAAGAAAAGACCAAATTGGATGTCACAAAAGACTCTGAAATTTGCTGTTGAATGTTGAGCAGCTAAAGCAAAAGGAAGGAATGGTGAAGTAAAAGACCTAAACAGAAGATTTCAAAAGGCAGATTGAGAAGACAAAATCAAGTATTATAATGACATGTGCAAAGAGCTGGAAATAGAAAACCAGAAGGGAAGGACACGTTCTTCATTTCTCAAGCTAAAAGAACTGAAGAAAAAATTCAAGCCTGCAATAGTGAAGGATTCTACAGGGAAACTATTAAACGACTCAGGAAGAATCAAAAGAAGATCGAAGGAATACAGTCATTATACCTGAAAGAACCGGTTGATGTTCAGCCATTTGAAGAGGTAGCATATTATAAGGAAATGATGGTAATGAAGGAGGAACTCAAAGCTGCATTGAAGATATTGGTGAAAAATGAGGCTCCAGGAATTGATGCAATGTCAATTGAGATATTTCAACCAACAGATGCAGTGCTGGAATTGGTCGCTCATCTATGCTAAGAAATCTGGAATACAGCTACCTGGCCAACTGACTGGAAGAGATCCATATTTATGTCCATTCCAGAGAAAGGTGATCCAACCGAATATGGAAATTACTGAATGGTATCGTTAATATCACATGCAAGTAAAATTTTGCCCAAGATCATTCAAAAGTGACTGCAACGGTGTATTGACAAGGAACTGCCAGAAATTCAAGCTGGATTCAGAAGAGGATGTGGAATCAGGGATATCGCTGGTGATGTCAGACAAGTCTTGACTGAAAGCAGAGAATACAAGAAAGATGTTTATTTGTGTTTCATTGACTATGCAAAGACATTTGATTGTGTGGATCATAACAAATTATGGCTAACACTGTGTAAATTGAGAATTCCAGAATACTTAATTGTGCCCTTAAGGAACCTGTACATGGATCAAGATGCAGTTGGACAAATAGAACAAGGATACACTGTATGGTTTAAAGTCTGGAAAGGTGTGTGTTGGGGTTGTATACTTTCACCATACTTTTTGAGTCTGTATTTCCAGCAAATAATCTGAGAAGCTGGATTACATGAAGAAAAATGAGGTGTCAGGTTTGGAGGGTGACTCATTAACAACCTGTGTCACTCAGACGATACCACCTTACTTGCTAGAAGTGAAGAAGATTTGAAACACTTACTGATGAAGATCAAGGACCACAGCCTTCAGTAGGATTGCACTTCAACATCAAGAAAGCAAAAATCCTTGCAACATCATCACAAATGGAAGAAGGACAGAGGTTGTCAAGGATTTCACTATACTTGGGTCCACAATCAATGCCCATGGAAGCAGCAGTCAAGAAATCAAAAGACCCGTTGAATTGAGAAAGTCTGTTGCCAAGAATCTCTCTCAAAAATTGAAAAGTAAAGATGTAACCTTAAACACTAAAGTGCGCCTGACCCAAGCCATGGTATTTCCAATCGTATCATATGCGTGCAAAAGCTGGACAATGAACAAGGAAGACAGAAGAAGAATTGATGCCTTTGAATTGTGGTGTTGGAGAAGAATATTCAATGCACCATGGACTGCCAAAAGAACAAACAGATCCGTTCTGGAAGAAATACAACCACAGTGCCCCTTGGAAACAAAGACGTCAAGACTGTGTCTTACATCTTCGGACACGTTGTCAGAAGAGATCAGTCCCTGGATAAGAACATCATGCTTGGTATAGTGGAGGATCAGTGAAAAGAGGAGGACCCTTGACGAGATGAATTGACACAGTGGACGCAACAATGGGCTTAAACATAAAAATGATTGTGGACATGGTGCAAGACGGAGCAGTATTTTTTCTGCTGTGCATAGGGTCGCTATGAGTCAGATCTGACTCGATGGTACTTAACAACAACAAACTGATTCCTGGCTCTAAATATAATCCTGTTGCTTAGTTCCTCCTTTGTGTTAAAGCTTTACTAGTGATTAACATCTTTTTAGGAAACCCTGGTGGTATAGTGGTTAAGTGCTACAGTTTGCTAATGAAAAACTCAGCAGTTCAAATCCATCAGGCTCTCCTTGGAAACTCTATGGGGCAGTTCTACACTATCTACGGGGTCACTGTGGGTTGGAATCAATTCAGTGGCAATGAGAAATGTGCTTTCAGACTGTAGAGAACAACTAATACTGACCTGAGTCCATAGTGGCAAAAAGTAGTCAATATGCTCAAGACAGAAACATCGTGACCACACAAAAGGAAAAGAGACTCATTATCCTCATCCCACTTCCTTCTCATCTCTCTGTTTGTGGTTGATTTGCAAGTTAGCTACCCAGAACCATGTTAACAAGAAGCTTGGGTGACTTCCAAGTGACTCCATTCAGTAATGAGTCCAGCCTAGGAAACAAGAAACTCATGTCAAGGAACTAAAAACACTGGATGCACATCACTAGAATATCACAACAAAAGAAAACAACTCACAGCCATTGAGCTGATTTCAACTCATAGTGACCCTATAGGACAGAGTAGAACTGCTCCACAGAGCTTCCAAGGAGTGCCCAGAGGATTCAAACTGCCAACCTTTTGGTTAGCAGATGTAGCACCTATCCGCTATGCCACTATTATTTCCCACCATGATATCGTTGCCCCTGTTTTAGGAGCAAGGAGTCTGACCCCCATTTCTGTGCCAAGTCTCAGCCTGACCCCTTTTTAAATATGCATGCCATTTCCCAGGAATTTAATGAATATGTATAATTTCCCTGTCTCCTAGACAGTATAGAACTTCTCACAGTCTTTTGTTCAGGCAGACATGCTTTGGAAGCTCATTCACTCTTGTCTCCTTATATGTCCATATAAAAAGCTCTTGCTTCTTACCTCACCCATGTCTCAATAATTGTCTGTTTGTGCAGGTTGCTCTAACTCATGAATTTTGGTAACAGTAACCACATAGGAAGTTGTCATGGATTAAATTATGTCCCCCCAAAACATCTGTCAGATTAGCTAGTCATGATTCCCAGTATCATATGATCAATTTCATTATGTGTTGTAAATTCTATCACTACGATGTAATAAGATGAATTAGCAGCACTTATATTGATGAGATCTACAAGATTAGATACGTCTTCAGTTAATCTCTTTTGAGACATAAAAGAGAGATTCAAGCAGATAGACAGAGTTACCTCGTACCACTAAGAAAGCGGCACTTGAACCAGAGCATGTCCTTTGACCTGAGGGTCCTACCCTGAGATGCTCCCAAACAAAGCGAAGACTGATGATAAAGACCTTCCTCCAGAGCTGACAGAGAAAGAAAGCCTTCCCCTGGAGCCAGCACCCTGAATTCAGACTTCTACCCTGCTGGACTGTGAGAGAATAAACTTCTCTTTGTTAAAGTCATCCACTTGCGGTATTCTGTTAGAACAGCACTAAATGACTAAGGTAAAAGCTAACAGATTTACCCATCAACATAAAAAAAGAAGAAATGCATTGCAAATGCAAAATCAACAATAATGAATGAGATGAGTAGAAAATATATAAACAAAAAAGAACTCAGCACAGAAAACTAAGTGGAACAAAAAAACTATCAACACCACACACACACACACAAAGACAGCAGTAAATTCATACCTATCAATAATTGCACTCAATACAAAAGGCCTAAAAGCTCCAGTAAAGAGACAGAGAGTGGCAGAATGGATTAAAAAAAAAAAAAAAAGCTAGCTATCTACGTTGTCTACAAAAGACACATTAGACACAAAGTCATAAGCAAACTAAAGCTCAAAGAATAGAAAAAAATACATCAAGCACACAATAACCAAAAAAAGAGCAGGAGTGCCAATATTAATCACCAATAAAACAGACTTCAAGCAACATGCAGCATAAAGGATAGAAAGGGCCTATTTTATATGATGACTGAAGGGTCAATAAACAGAGAATATAACCATAATAAATAAACATGTACCCAATGACAGGGCTCCAAAATACATCAGACAAATTCTGCCAGCACTGAAAAGAGGAACAGAAAATTCCATAATAATAGCAGAAGACTCAAATACACCATTTTCGGTGAAGGACAGAACATCTAGAAAGAAACTCAATGAAGATACAAAAGACGTACATGCCACAGTCTATCTGCTCGACCTCACAGATATACACAGAAGACACCACCCAATAGGAGCAAAGTATATGTCCTTTTCCAACACACATAGGACATTCTCCAGAAAAGACCACACATTAGGCCACAAAGCAAGTCTTAACAGAATCCAAAACATTGAAATATTACAAAGCATCTCTGATCATAGTGCCACAAAGGTAGAAATCAATAACAGAAACAGCAAGAAAAAAAGTCAAATACATAGATACTGAACTTACTTAAAAACTATGGAGAAATAAAAGAAATAAAGGATGGAATAAAAAAGATTCATACACTCAAATTATAAGCTAAATACATTTTACCAAATCCTTGAGACACAGCAAAGGTACTATGTTATGCATTGAATTGTCTTCCCCCCAAACATATATCAACTTGGCTAGGCCATGATTGCCAGTATTGTGCGATTGTCCACCATTTTGTCATCCGATGTGATTTTCCTATGTGTTGTAAATCCTATCTCTATGAACTTGATAGATGTGATTAGCAGCAGTTATGTTAATAAGGTAAGACTCACTACAAGATTGGATTGTGCCTTAAGCCAACCTTTTCTGAGATACAAAAGAACTGAGCAAAGAGACATGGGGACCTCATTTCACAAAACCAGAAAATCATGCATGTCCTTTGGACTCAGGTCCCTGCACTGAAAAGTTTCTAGACCAGGAGAAGATTGTTAACAAAGACTATCCTCCAGAGCTGGGAGAAAGAAAGCCTTCCCTCCATGGAGCTGACACCCTGAATTTGGGCTTCTAGCCTCCTAGATTGTGAGGGAATAAATTTCTGTTCACTAAAGCCATCCACTTGCAGTATTTCTGTTATAGCAGTGAGACAGGGATCCTAGAAGCCTCTGTAAACAACTTTCAGTAAACCTTATAATTGAAACTACAAACAGGTAGTGGGAGATAAAACGACCCAATAATAAACCACATTCTGGGACAAGACTGTCCTCTGGGTACTTCAGAAACCCCCAAGGATGATTATGTCATAAACAATATCAGGGCAATATGACCAAGACTACTGATTAATATACCACAGATATCAAAAGCACAAGAACTTCTTTCAGTTGTTTTTCGAGATGAATCGGGATGAATCATAGCACATGAATGTGCTATGTGAAGAGAATGTGCAGTGGAATGACAAACAAGAAATGATGTGGGTGATACCATAACAGATTTCACTGAAATAAAAAGGATTATAACACAGTACAGTGAAAAATTATACTCCAACAAATTTGAAAATCTAGATAAAATGGATGAATTTCTAGAAACACACTACTTACCTAAATTAACACAAACTAAGGTAGGAAAATTAAACAGACCATGACCAAAGAACAGATTGAAGAGATAATTCTAAAACAAAAACCAACACTGCCATCAAGTTGATTCTGACTCACAGCAACCTTATAGGACAGGCTAGAACTGTCCCATAGGATTTCCAAAAAGCATCTGGTGGATTTGAACTGACAATGTTTTCCTTACCAGCCCTAGCTCTTGACCACTATGGTTTCCAATTAAAAAAAACAAAACAACAACAACAACAAAAACCCTTCTCCCCCCAAGACCCTGGCCCAGACTGGAGAATTCTCATAAATTTTCAGAGAAAAGCTAACACCAATACTACTCAAGATATTGTAGAGCATAGAAAAGAAAGGAATACTTCCAAATTCTTTCTAGGAAGCCACCATAAACCTGATACCAAGAGTATCAGAAAGATGATATCAAAGTGCGATCGACAGAATAGAAAATAGATAAATGGAAACCACTAAGAATCAAACAGTTTTGCTCATCCAAAGACTTTATCAAAAGAATTAAAAGACCACCTACAGAATGGAAAAAAATATTGGGCAACTATATGTCAGATCAACATCTGATCTTTATAATCTGCAAGATACTGTAAAATATCAACAAGAAAAAAGGTTAATAACCCAATTAAGAGATGAGCAAAGGAGATGGACAGACATTTCACCAAAGACAACATCCAGGCAGCCAAACGACTGCTATTACAGAAATCCAAATCAGAACTACAGTGAGATACCGTCTCACCCCAGCAAGGTTGACCATGATCCAAAAAACTCAAAACAACAAATGCTGGAGAGGCTGTGGAGAAACTGGTACCCTCCTGCACTGCTGGGAGGATTGCAAAATGATACAACCTCTATGGAAAGCAATTTGGTACTTCCATAAAAAGCTGGAAATAGATACTATTTCATCCAGTAATCCCACAAATCAGAATATATCCTACAGAATCAAGGGAAGTCACACAGATACATGCACACGATTGTTTATTGCAGCACAGTCCACAATAGCAAAAAAGATGGAATGAAGCCAGCTGCCCAACAACAAATGAATGAATAAACAAACTATGATACATAAACTCAGTGGAACATTATGTAATAATAAAGAACAATAGTGATTTTTGGAAGCATCTCATTACCCAGTTTCAAGTGGAATATATTATCCTGAATGAAATCAGTCAGTGGCAAAAGGACAAAGATTGTATGACACCCTTACTGTAAGGACTTAAAAATAGACTTATATACGGAAGAAGAGACTCTTTGATGGCTGCAAGAGTGGGTAGGGAGGGAGAGGGCTGGTCACAGATTAGTTATTGGAAATTTGGTTGGGTGAAAGAAGTGACAGCACATAGTAGAAAGAAGGTCACCTTAAATGGGCTTCAACATAAACTGAAAACTCTTCTAATCTTAACCCAATATTGTAAGGATAGACTAGCAGGGGTGGGGGTCTGCGGACCATGCTCTCATGGGCCATCGAGGCCAATTGACATATTGCTCAAAGAGTCTTCTGCACCCCATATTGGTGACTGGTGTCTGGGGTTTTAAAAGCTAGCAAGCTGCCATCTGAGGTACACCAAATGGTCCCAACTCATCTGGAACAGATAATCACCAAGCACAACAAAGACATGATAAAAAAAAGAGCCCAGGAGACAGAAGGACCCATGTGAATGGGTGACTCTATCAACATGTGACCAGAAGAACATGTGCCCAGCCACCACCAAAGAGAGCCGTGATGGGGCAGAGAATGTTAAGTCCCAGTGGCAACAAGAGGAGAATTCCACTAAAAGACCACAGTTGATATCTGGCAGCCTGGGGGTTTCCCTGGGAATGTAGCCCCTAGACCTGCTGCTGCCCCTGACCAGGACACATTACCGAGGTCTACTCTTCAGACAGGAATGGACTGAACTCTGGAACACAATGTGACCATATGGTGTGTGTATTTTATGGTTGTATGCATTTATAGGATGCTGTCCTACTGGCCTCTAACTAGAAGGGAGAGAATAGGATGGAGAGGAGGGGACAGGAGATTGTTAGGAGGATACGCCATATATAGAACAAAAAGGGGGAGTGTGTCACTGGGCAAGGAGAGTAGAAGGAGGTGCAGATAGGCAGGCATACAAATTTAACTTGGATTGTATACTTTCATTTAATCACAATAGGAAAAATAAAAGAAGCTGTTGATCTTGCAAAATTCTATCATGTAATGTCCAGCATTATTTCTATCACCAAGGCCATGTTTCCCAAATACCAATCCTACTTTGTTTCCAACTTTCACATTCCAATCTCCAGTAATTATCAATGCATCTTGATTCCATGTATGATCAATTTCAGACTGCCGAAGCTGATAAAAAATCTTCAATTTTTTCATCTTTGGCCTCAGTGGTTGGTGTGTAAATTTGAATAATAGTTGTATTAACTGCCCTTCCTTGTAGGTATATGGATATTATCTTATCACCGATAGTGTTGCACTTCAGGATAGATGTGAAAATATTTTGGGTTTTTTTTTATGATGATGAATGCAAAATCATTCCTGTTCAAGTTATCATTCTGGACATAACAGATGATATGAGGTCTGACAATTAAGTCCATGAACTTAATTGTTCTAAGTGCTACATGCCTCATTGTCGAACATCACTACTGTCACCTTCAAAGTACTCCCCTTGGGAAGATATGCACCCAAGCCAGCGCCTAGTCCATCCTTCAAAGAAATTTTGAAATTCTTTCTGGAATGGCCATTGCACACAGTGGCATGGTGGCAAGTTCGCCAACTTAATTGTATAGTTGTTGTGAGGCAGTTTTTAGCCAGTTAACAAATAAATGTATTGGAGCACACTCCCTACTCACCTGATTTGGCCCCAGTAAGTTTTTTCTTTTCCCAAAGATAAAGGAAATTTTGAAAGGAATACATTTTTATGACCTTGATGCCATCAAGGGTAATACAATGACAGCTCTGACAGACTTTCCACAAAAAGAGTTCCAAAATTTCTTTGAAGGGTGGGCGAGGCATTGGTGTCAGTGCATAGCTTTCCAAGGTGAGTACTTGGAAGGCGACTGCAGTACTATTCAGCAATGAGATAGGTAGCACTCTTGCTAGGATGAATTCGCTGACTTAATTGGCACTCCTCATATGAGTGTCTAATTCCAAATTGCCAATAGCAGTCCATTTCAGCTCACTAATGCCTACAATACTGATATTTATGTATTCCATTTCATTTTTTACAATTTCCTTTTTTTAATTCATACTTTGCACATGTTCTGAATATTAATGGATGTTTGCAGCTGTTTTTCAGTTATGCCACATCAGCAAATGAAGACCCCAAAAACTTGAATACTCAAAATGATAGAAATAGAAATAACATGGTCCAGCAATCCCACTCCTAAAAATATTCCCTAGAGAAATATGTGCTGTTACAGGAATAGACATATGCACTCTCATATTCATAGAAGCATTATTCACAATAGCAAGAAGATGGAAACAATCTAAATGCCCATAGATATATGAATGGATAAACAAATTATGGTATATATACACAATGGAATACTATGCAAAAATAAGGCACAATGATCAATCTGTGAAATGTTTCACAGAATGGATAAATCTGAAGGACATTACACTGAGTGAAATAAGTCCATCACAAAAGGATAAACATTGTTTGAGACTACTATTATGAGAACTTAAGAAAAGGATTACATGCAGAAAAAAAATGAAACTTTATTTGAAGTTTACAATGGTGGGGAGTGTGAGGGAAAGAAAATTACTAACTTGATAGTACACAAGCGTCAACTTCAGTGAAGGGTGAGACAACACATAACATAGGGGAAGTCAACACAAGTGAACCAAAGTAAAAACACAAAAGTTTCTTACACATGTGCAGACACTCTAACGTATTGACTAGCTGGGGCTGGGAACTGGAGACCACAGTTTTGGGGACATCTAGGTAAATTGGCATAACATACTTCACAAAGAAAATGTTCTGAATCCCACTTTGGTGAGTAGCATCACTTCAGTGAGCAGCGTCTGTAATCTTAAAAGCTTGTGAGCCACAGTCTAAGATACATCTATTGTTCCCATTTCATCTGGAGGAAACGAAAACGAAGAAAACCAAAGACAGAAGGAAAATACTAGCCTAAAGGACCACATGAACAATACCGTCCACCAGCCTGAGACTAGAAGAAATAGATGGTGTCCAGCTACCACCACTGACTGCTCTGATAGGAATCCAAACAGAGAGCCTCAGAAAGAGTGGGAGAAAAATGTAGAATAAAATTCAATTTCAGTATCAAAGACCACACTTACTGGCCTAACAATACTGAGACCATGGCCCCTGGATCTTCTGCTAACTCAGAACTGAAACCATTCCCAAAGCCAACTTTTCAGACTACCATTAGGCAGGCCTACAAAACAAGAAATAATACACATGAGAAGTGTGCTTCTTAATCAAGTATATGAGACCAAATGAGCAACTCTTGTCTTAAGGCAAGATGAGATGTCAGGAAGGGACATTAACTGGATGAATAAATACAGGGAACCCAGGGTGGCAAGTAAGAGGGTGCTGGCACACTGTGGGGATTGCAACCAATGTAACAAGAGAATATACATATAAATCTTTGAAGGAGAAATTAAATGGAGCTACGAACTTTCACCCAAAGCACAATACAATTAAAAAGAAAAAACCCAGTGCCATCAAGTCAATTCTGACTCATAACAACCCTATAGGACAGAATGGTACTGTCCCATGAGGTTTCCAAGAAGTAGGTGATAGATTCAAACTGCTGACCTCTTAGCAGCCAAACTCTTAACGACTGCCCCACAAGGCTTCCCATTCAAAGCCTACTTGCCAACAAGTTGATTTTGACCCATAGTGACCGCATAGGGTTTCCTAGGCTGTAAATCTCTAAAGAAGTCAACTGCCACATCTTTCTTCTCAGGAGCCATGCTGATTTTGAACATTGGAGCTTTTAGCTAGCAGTTAATCACTTTAAACACAGTGACAAGTATCCACTAGCCATTAGATAGATGCAAATAAAACTACAGTGGTAATACCATTTCACCCTCGCTAAAATAGCACTAATTAAAAAAAAAAAAAAACAGACAACACCAAATTATGGCAAGGATGTGAGGAGACTAGAATCCTTCTCTACTGTTGGGAAGAAGGATCAGGCAGTCTGCTTCTAAAAAGTGTGCACACTTTATGGTTCTATACATCTATAGGTTGTTGCCCTACTGACCTCTTGTCAGAGGGGAGTGGAAAGGGTGGAGAGGAGGGGACAGGAAATTGTTAAGAGGATATGTCATGTATGGGACTGAAAGGAGGAGTGTGCTATCACTGGGCAAGGAGAGCAGAGGGAGGTGCAGATAGGCGGGCATGCAAATTTGAATTGTATTGTAAACTTTCACTTAATCGCAATAAAAAAAAAGTCCGGTGAAAACCTCATGAATTGGAGTGAATCACTGTCTAATACAGTGCTGGAAGATGAGCCCCTCAGTTTGGAAGGCTCTCAAAATGCAACTGGGAAAGAACTGCCTCCTCAAAGTCAACTTTAATGACGTGGATAGAATCATGCTTTCAGTACTTTCGTCTGCTGGTTTCATAGGACTTAAAATGAGAAGAAAATGTCACAAACATCCGTTAGTGTTTGGAAGGTGGAATGCATGCATTATGAATAAAGGAAAATCAGAAGTAGTCAAAAATTAAACAGAATACATAAACATTGAAATCCTAGGCATAGTGAGTTGAAATAGACTGATATTAGCCATTCTGAATTGGAAAATCATATGTTCTACAATGCTAGGAATGAGAAATTGAAGAGGGGATGGCATCATGTTTCTCATAAAAAAGAATATTTCAAAATCTATCCTGAAGTTCAACATTGTCAGTGATAGGGTAATATCCATATTCCTACAAGAAGACCTGTTGATAGGATTACTCAAATTTACACATCACCCACTAAGGCCAAATATGAAGACACTGAGGATTTTTACCAACTTCTGCAGTATGAAACTGATCAAACATGAAATCAAGATGCATTGATAATTACTGGTAATTGGAATGCAAACACTGGAAGAAAAGAAGGATCAGATGTTAAAAAAATATTCCTTAGTGATAGAAACAATGTCGGAGATTGCATGATGGAATTTTGCAAGATCAATGGCTTTTTCATTGTAAATACCTTTTACCACCAACATAAATAGTAGACCTCACCAACTGGAATACAGGAATCAAATCGACTAAATCTGTGGAAGCAGACAATGGAAAAGCTCAGTATCATCAGTCAAAACACAGTCAAGAGCCGTCTGCAGAACAGACCATCAATTGCTCATCTGCAAGGTTAAGGTGAAATTAAAGAAAATTAGAATAAGTCCACAACAGCCAAATTATGACGTTGAGTATATCCCACCTGAACTTAGAGACCATCTCAAGAATAGATTTGATGCATTGAAAACTAACAAGAGAAGACTAGATGAGTTGTGGAATGTGAAGGACATCGTACATGAATAAAGCAAGGAAGTAACAAAAAGACAGAAAAGACACTGGAAGCTTCTCTTGAAAGCAGCATATATGAAGTAAAAGAGCAGAACATATTTCAAAAGGTGGCTCAAGAGGAAAAAGTACACATTATAATGAAACTTGCAAAGACTAAGAAAAAGAAAACCAAAAGGGAAGAATATGCTTGGCATTTCTCAAGCTGAAAGAACTGAAGAAAAAAATTAAGCCTTAAGTTGCTATATTGAAGCATTCTACAGGAAAAATATTACACAATGCAGGAAGCATCAAATGATTATGGAAGGAATACACAGAATTGATCGACATTCAACTATTTCAGGAGGTAGAATATGATCAAGAACTGATGGTACTGAAGGAGATCCAAGATGCACTGAAAATACTGGTGAAAAACAAGGCTTCAGGAATTGACAGAATACCAACTTAGATGTTTCAACTAATGGATGCACTCACTAGCCTATGCATAGAAATTTGGAAGACAGGTGCATGTCCAAAGGGCTGGAAGAGATCCATATTTGTACACATTCTAAGAAAAGATGATTCTTCAGAATGTCAAAATTATCGAACAATATTATTAATATTGCATGCAGGTAAAATTTTTCTGAAGATCATTCAAAAGTGGTTGCAGCGGTGTGTCAAGAGGGAATTGCCAGAAATTCAAGCCAGATTCAGAAGAGGATGTAGAACAAGGATATCATTGCTAATGTCAGATAAGTTATGGCTGAAAGCATAGAACATCAGAAAGATGTTTACCTGTAGAAAAATGTTTACCTGTGTTTTATTGACTATGGAAAGGCATTTTCAACTGTGTGGATGATTACAAATTATGGATAACATTGGAAAGAATGAGAATTCCAGAACACTTATTTGTGCTCATGGGGAACCTGTACATATACCAGGAGGCAATTGTTCAAACATAACAAGGGGATATTGTACTGTTTAAAGTCAATAAAGGTGTGCATTAGGGTTTCACTATACTTCTTCAATCTATATGCTGAACAAATAACACAAGAAGCAGGAGTACATGAAGAACATGGCATTAGGATTGGAAGAAGACTCTTTAACAACCTGTGATATTTAGATGACACAACCTTGCTTGCTGAAAGTGTAGGGAACTTGAAGCACTCACTGATGAACATCAAAGACCCCAACCTGGCATATAGGTTACACCTCAACAAAAATCCTCACAAGTGGACCAATAAGCAACATGATGATAAATGGAGAAAACATTGAAGTTATCAAGGATTTCATTTTACTTGGATCCAGAACTAACACCCATCCCTCTGCAGCAAAAATATGAAAAGCTAAATAAAACAGATACAAACATCAGTCCTAGAACCCTAAGCATCAAATGAAGGAATAATGAACACAATCAAGCACCAAAAGCAACAAGAAACTGACACAAAATGAGTACAGCTGTGAAATGCAGCTAATACAAGCTAATACCAGCTAACACGGCACAGATTTACCTTCTTGCACTACGGCCACCAAGGAGACGGAGCACCCAGTAACCAGAGACACAAGCGTTCCCAAACCTCACCCTTTCCTGTACGAGCCTTCACTGTATGACGTCTCTGCCACTTTCCAATGGACCATGGTTGTTCAGCTAGAGAGACATCAGTTCACTGTTTCCCGGGTCCTTTCCACCCCTACTGGCCAGGCCCTTCAGTGCCATATTTTGGTTTGTGTTTTGTTTTTCTTTTTTTTCTCTTTTTGTTGTTATTGTTGTTGTTGCTTCCCTCTTTCCCTTCTTTCCTTTCCTTTCTCACCTCCCAGTGAGCCCACTATGCTGTTCCCTTCCCTTCTTGACAGGCTGTGATTTTTCTGTTTATTTTTGTTGTTGCGGTTTCTTTTTTCCTACTTCTTCTCTCCTTTCCTTCTTTTCTCCCAATCACCAAGACCTGTTCACTACCTCTGCCACTTCTTGAGGGGCTGTGTTGCACTGCTTGACTAGAGAGTCACTGTGTGCAGCCTCCCTGGGTCTGCATCACAGACACCAACCAGCTCTTTCACAGACATTTTATTTACTTATTTTTTGTTTGTTTGTTTTTGTTAGTTTCACTGTTGTTGTTATTCCCTTCCAGTCTTTTCCTTCATTTCTTGCCCACACCTAGCCCTGTACACTGTCCCTCCCCACTTCTTGGCAGGCTGTACTGAACCTCTCCATCAGAAACCCTCGGGTACATGGCCTCATTGGGTCAGTGCTGCCCCCACAGGCAGGCTACCTAAGTACCACATTTTTTTTTCTTTATTTTTTCTCCTTTCCTGTTTCCTTCTCTCTACCACCTAAGCCCTGTGCTGCCTCTCCTCAGTTGTGACAGTCTGTCCCATACCATCCAACTAGAGAGATATCAGCTTGCTGCCACCCCGGTTCTGCCCTACTCCCAAAGGCTAGATCCCCGACCACTATATTTTTTAGTTTCTCTTTTGGTTTCTCCTCTTTCCCCTCTTTCCCTTCTTCTGTTCTACCACAAAGCTCCATGTTTAACCCATGTCCCTCCTTGACAGGCCAAGCCACATCACCCAGGTGGAATGCCATCAGTAGTACACAGCTTTGCTAGATCTACCATGACCCCACTTGCTGAATCCCACCACACCATAATGCTGTTTACATTTTTCCTCTGTTTTCCTCTTGTTTTGTTTGTTTTGGTTTTGGTTTGGTTTGGTTTGGGTTTTGTTTAACTCTCTTCTTTCACTTAGCCCTAAACATCACATCATCTCCTGTCCCTCTGTCCTAACAGCACTGAGGACTCTGCACTGCTCACCAGCCCCATACCATCAGCCCAAATTCTTACTACAAACTATCCATCCCCACCACTCCATCCTCACTAGACCCACCCTGCTGCACCAAAGTTGTGTCACTGGCTCTACCTACCTTGACAAGTAGCAAGAAGTATCATGCCCACAAGGGAGCAAGCAACAAAACATGGTCAGACAATCTGATCAACATAACAAGAACAACAAAATGACACACACAAAAAATCTACAAACAACAAATGAAGAAAATGATTCTTGAATGTTCTAGAGACAATAGGCAATATCAAAACATAAATAAAAGGACAGAATAGCTCCAGAAACTGAACAAAATAAAACACCATGAAATCTTCCAGTAGAAGAAAAGGCACTGGATCTTTGTGATAAGGAACCGAAAACTCTAACATTCAGGGTTTTCTAAAAGATAAAGGAAAATATAGACAAAAATGAGTGAAAAGTATACAAAATCACGGGAAACACAGACAAAATCAGGGAAAATACAGAAAAGCAAGGGAAGAATTCAGGAAAATAAGACAGGAACAAAATGTTAAAATAAATAACACCTAGCAATCATACAAAAACAGCTATTAGAAATTCAAAAGATAAACAAGATTTCAGAAATGAACAATGCAATAGAAGATTTTAGGAACAAACTTGAAACAATGGAGGCAGTATTAGCGAAACTGAAGATAAATCCTTCAATAAGATTTTCCCTAAGCAGAAATCAGAGAAAAGAAAATGAAGAAATCTTGAGACCAGTGTAGGATACAATTGAAAGTAAAAATCTGCATGTGATTGGAGTTCAAGGGCAGAGACAGAAAATGGAAAAATCACAGAAGATCATTAAAAATTTGCTGACAGAAAACTTCTCTAATATCATGAAAGACAAAAATCTGATTATCCAACAGGCTCAGTGAGCCCCATATAGGATAAATCTCAAAATAAAATCTCCAAGACATAACATAATCGCATTTGATAAAGCCAAAGACAAAGAAACAGTCCTGAGAACAGCTCTAGAAAAATGAAGTCATGTAGCAGGAAGAAACAAGACTAAAATCTGATTACTCACCAGAAACCATGCAGACAAGAGGGCAATGGGATTACATATATAAAACCTTGAAAGAAAAAAAAAAAAACTGACATCCACAAATAATATATCACAAAAAACTCTTGCACACATATGATGGCAAAATTAGGAGATTTCCAGATAACCAAAAATTAAACATGTCATAGGTTCAATTGTGTCCCCCAAAAAACGTGTGGATCAATTTCACTACGCCATGATTCCTGGTATTCTTTGATGTCCCTATATGCTGTAAACCCTACCTCGATGATGTCAATGAGGGAGGATAGATGGCAATTGTGTCTGTGGGGCAGGACTCAATGTGTAAGATTGTATGAGATCTGACAATTAAGTCCACAAACTTAATTGCTCTGAGGGCTATATACCCCATGCTGTGTATCACTAGAGTCACCTTTGAAGTACTCCCCTTGGTAAGGTATGAATCAATGCCAGTGCCTAGTCCATCCTTCAAAGCATTTCTGGGACTCTTTCTCGAATGGCTATTATGCACTGTGGCACGGTGGAAATTTCATGAACTTAATTGCATAGTTGTATGTTGGGGGTGTTTAGCCAGTAAACAAATAACCATACTGAAACATCCTCCCTACTCACCTGATCTGGCCCCCAATGACATTTTTCATTACCCAAAGATAAAAGCCATATTTAAAGGAAGGTATTTTGATGACATTCAGGACATCAAATGTGACAACAGCTCTGATGGCCATTCCAGAAAAAGAGTTTTGAAACTGATTTGAGGGGTGGGCTAGGCACTGGCATCATTGCATAGCTTCCCAAGGAGAGTACTTGGAAGGTAACAGTAGTGGTATTCATCAGTGAGGTATGCAGCACTTTTTCTAGGATGAGTTCACAAACTTAACTGGCAGTCCTCATATCATACCTTGAGGAACTCTATTGGTATATAAAGGAAAGGAAAGTAAGCAAAGATGTGGGGACTTCATACCACCAAGAAACCAGTGCTGAAAGCAGAACACATCCTTTGAAAAGGACCCAGGGTCCCTGTGCCTCAAAACTTCTCAGTCCAGGAGAAGATTGATAACAAGGACCTTCTCCCAAATCCAAAAGAGGACACCTTCCCCTGGAGCTAACATCCTGAATTTGGACTTCTGGCCTGCTAGACTGTGACAAAATAAATTTCTCTTTGTTAAAGCCACCCATTTATGGTATTTCTGTTATGCCAGTACCAGATGACTAAAAAGGGGAAATATGTAAAACAACATGCCAAACTTACAATAATTGTTAGAAAGAATCCTTCAGTTGGAGAACAAACAATATCACAGGGTGACCCAAATATAGGACATGGGTCAGCATCAGCCAGATACCAACCTAGGAAACAAACTCTTGAGTTTAAAACAAAACTAAAACATTAACAACAGGGAACCAGAGAGGTCAATCTGTCAATGACAACATCAGAATAATAAAAAAGGGAATTAACAGTGTAGGTATAGAGCTTGCAAATGTAGTGGAAGTCAAGGAAATATGAAGTAATATAAGACAGGGTTAAACGTGGGAAGATATCAGTAAATTTCAATGTAGCCACAAAGTTAACAACCCTACTCATCAGAACAGAGAAGAGAAACAAAACAAAAAAAAAACAAAAATCTCAGCAAATGCAAATTCTACAAAAAGAAAAGAAAAAAAACAACAAACAAAAGGAATTCATCACAGAAAACTCAGTGGAACAAATAAAACGTCATTATCACTTCTGTTGTTTCACGGTATCAGAGAACTGCAACTTCTGCAAACAGCCAGTAACGTATTTTCACTGTCAGCAGGAAAGCAGAGTCTTCTGCTCCTGATAGCCTGTTTTTGGCCAGTTAATTGGACAGCTCCTAGTTCAACACCCGGACAGTTCTCTGCATAGAAGTGAAGTTTGCTTTTAAGGCTGAGAGGCCGATATATTTGCCTGGAGATCTGTCTGTTGAGAGGCCTGGAATCTTTTCCTCTCACCCTTCTCTGATCCACATTGTAGGGTTGGCTGACAGCCCCCTGTTTTTCCATAAGTATGGAAAAATCTTTGCCACCCAGTAAGCACAGACTTCCACTTCAGAGAGTCCACCTGGGGCAAATCACTAGAGTATGAGAGGCAGTTGGTGATCAACAATTCTCTTAGATCTCTAATACCAGAGAAATCAAACAACGTCTACATGGGATGCAGGCAGCAGAGCATAATTAATCATTTAAAGAAGCAGCCTTTAAATGCTCCAGGAAACTTCCAAAATAAAGATTCAAAAAACGTCCCGGATGAAGAAGCCTTTCCGAATCTATCAGAGGTCAAGTACAAAAGAATTATATATAGAACCCTCCTAGAGATTAAACAAAATGCAGCAGAATAATGAAAAAAATTAGTAAGCTATTTGAACTGATGGAACATCAACGATCTGAACTACATCAGATCAATAACAAAATTACAGAATTAAATTACTCAATCCAAAGCCAAAAGGGTAGGATGGAACAGATAGAAGTTAGACTCACTGACCTTGAGGACACAGCAACTGACACCAGCATTTATGAGGAGAACTCAGAGAAAAAAAACAAGAAAAATGAAGAAGTATTAAGAAGCATGTGGGACTCCATTAAGAGGAATAATTTACATTTAATCAGAGTTCCTGAACAAGGGAGGATAGACGACAATATAGAGAGTATTGCTGTAGAGATGCTGACAGACAACTCTCCTGAGATTATGAGCAGAGAACATAAGTATCCAAGATGTTTATTGAACACCACAAAAGCTAGACCCCAAAAGAAAGACACCAAGACATATTATAATCAAGCTTAATAAGCTAAGACATAAACTGATATTTTTGAAGGCAGCAAGGCTCAAAGCAAAGCTGACACTCTGAGGGAGACCCTGTAGGCTTTCATCTGACTTCTCTGCAGAAATGATGCTGGCTAGAAAACAGTGGGATGATACATTCAAAGCTCTAAAGGAGAAAAACTTCCAACCAAGTATTATATATCCTGCAAAACTGTATATCAAATATGATGGTGAAATTAAGACATTTTCAGATAAAGAGGAGCTTAGAGACTTTCTAAAAACTAAACCAAAACTATATGAAATATTGAAAGAAGCTCCTTGCTTAGAAAAACAAAACCATTAAATGTGTATTTAAGGTGACAATGGAGGATACATCATCCAGAATTCTAATCAGTTAGGGAAGTCACAACACTTAATCAAAGCTACAATATTAAAATGAGGGAATCAGTGATCGTATCACGACAACTATGATACCATCACATTAAAAGAAGGATACACTACAGTAGTTATAGTCATTTCAGATGGAGAGGAAGTTAGAACTATGCAGTAGTTAAAATTGGGTTTAATCTTAGTATGTTAAGGGGGATAACAGGTGTAGCCATAAAGCAAATTAGCAACAAACATATCAAAACAAGAAATGCAATACTGGAGTCTCAACAAACACAAAACCAACACTGAAAACTCAACCCATAAAGAAGAAAGACCCAGAGCAGAACATTAAGAGCTGTATAGAAAACATCAACATAAAGATAATTACATCAAAATGATGACACTCAGCACATATCTATCAATAATTACACTGAACATAAATGGACTGAATGCTCCAGTAAAGAGACAGTGAGTGACATCCTGGATCAAAAGACACGACCCATCTGTATGTTGCTTACAAAAAACACACCTCAGACTTAAAGATATGAACAAACTGAAAAGTAAAGAGTGAAATAACATATACCAAGCCAACAACATACAAGGAAGAGCAGGTGTGGCAATACTAATCTCAAATAAAATAGATTTTAATGTAAAATCCAGTATTGTGGACAAGGATGATCACTATTTATTGCTGAAAGATTCAGTACTCAAGCAGGATTTATAAATATTAAATATTTATCCACCCAATACGAGAGCATCTAAATACATTGAAAAAACACTGACAACACTGAAAAATGAAATAGATCATTCTTCAATAGTAGTTGGAAACTTCAACACTTCCCTTTCAGTTATGGATAGAACATCCAGAAAAAAGCTCAGTAAAGATACAGAAGATCTTACTGCAACAATCAACCAACTTGACCTGATTGACATATACAGGTCTTTTCATCAGTCAATGGATAAGTACACCTTCTCCAATGCACATGAAGTATCCTCCAGAACAGACAATGTGTTATGTAATAAAGCAATTCTCTATAAAATCCAAACCATTGATTTAATGCAAAGTATCTTCTCGGACCATAGAGCCATTGTCTTAGGCTGGGTTTTCTAGGGAAGCAAAACCGGTAACACGTGTAGGTATAAGGAAAGATATATAATATATATATATATATAGACAGATAGATAGATAGATACAAATATAGGAAACAGCTCACATAATCACAGAAGCTGAATGTCCCAAGCTCTGGCACAAGCCTCACGTGTCCACGGAAGCTGAGGAACCCAAGGTCAGCAAGTCAGAGACCAGAGTTGCAGATCACCGGTTGTGTGGGTCAGTGGATCCCAAGCTGGCGGCGAGACGATGCAACAGAGGCTGGAGGTCGGTGGATCCCAAGCTGGTGGCGAGGCGAAGTGACAGAGGCTGGAGAACCCAGGATCGGCAGGTCAGGGAGCAGGACTGAGCAGAGGCTGGCGAGCGCAGGATTGGCAGGTCAGGGAGCAGGACTCTCACGTGCCGACTGTAAGGACTGATGAGCCCAACAGCCGCTAGCTCAAGTCCCGGAACCAGACGCTGGAACAAGAGAGCAGGAGCTCCTGGCTACGTGAGCGATCAGCAGCTGTAGTCCAGGGTCACGAGATGAGAGCCGAGGGGCAGGGAGCCACCACAAACCCCGCCCTGCCACTTAATACAGCAGCCAAATAGGTAGTAGCCAAGTCCAAGTTGACATAATCCTGACCACCACAGCCATAGAAGTTGAAATCAGTAACAGAGAAATCATAGGTAGAAATTCAAACTTATGGAAACTGAGCAACACTTTGCTCAAAAAGCCTTGGGTTATAGAGAAATTAAGGACAAAGTAAAGAAATTTATGGAATCAAATGAGAATAAAATCACATCCTACCAGAATCTATGGGATACAGCAAAAGCGGTGCACAAAGGTCAAGTCAGTTTATAACTGCACACATCCAGAAAGAAGGGCCCAAATTAAAAACTTAACCTTAAAGCTTGAACAAGTCGAAAAAAAGCAACAGAAGAACCCCTCAGGCACCAGAAGAAAACAGATTATAAGGATTAGAACAGAACTAAATGAATTAGAGGATAGAAAAACAATCAAAAAAATTAACTAAGCCAAAAGCTAGTTCTTTGAAAAGACCAGCAAAATTGAGAAAACACTGGCTAAACTTACAAAAGAAAAACAGCAGAAAATACAAATAATCCAATTAAGACATGAGATGGGAGATGTTACAACAAACCCAGATGAAATAAAAAATATAGCAGAACACTGTTGAAAGGCTGTACTCTAACAAGTTTGAAAACCTGGAGGAAATGGACAAATTTCTAGATTCGTATCACCCACCAAGATTATCACAAGGAGTAGATCAACTTAATAAATCTATCACAAAGGAAGAGATTGAAAAAGTTATCAAAAATCTACCAACCAAAAAAGTCATGGCCCAGATGGCTTCACTGGAGAATTCTACCAAACTTTTAGAAAAGAGTTAACTCCAATACTATTGAGGCCATTTCACACCATAGAAAGAGATGGAATACTCCCAAATTCATTCTATGAAGTTAGTACAACCCTAATACCTGAGCCAGGGAAAGATCCCACAAAAAAAGAAAATTACGGGCCAATATCACTCATGAAGCTAGATGCAAAAATCTTCAACAAAATTCTAGCCAATAGAATTCAACAGCGTATAAAAAAAATTAATAATTCATCATGATCAAGCTGATTTCATTCCAGGAATGCAAGGCTGGTTCAACATCAGAAAAACAATTAATGTAATCAACCACATAAATAACACAAAAGATGAGAATCACCTGATTTTACCAGTTGATGCAGAAAAGGCATTTGACAAAGTCCAACACCCATTCATGCTAAAAACTCTCAGAAAAATGGGAACAGAGGGGAAATTCCTCAACGCAAGCAGTAGCATCTACCCAAAGCCAGTTGCCTTCATCGTCCTGAATGGTGAGACTGAAAAAATTCCCTTTGAGAATGGGAACTAGACAAGGATGCCCACTCTCACCACTTCTATTGAATGTTGTGATAGAAGTTATACCCAGAGCAATTAGATAAGACAAAGAAATAAAGGGCATCTGTATTGACAATAAAGAAGTAAAAATCTCCCTATTTGCAGATCATATGATTGTACATACAGACAATCCAAAGGAATCCATAAGTAAACTATTGGAACTAATAGAGGAGTTTAGCAGAGTATCGGGATACAAGATAAATATAAGTAAATCCATAGGATTCTTTTATATCAACAATGAGATTATTAAAGAAGAAATCACCAAATCTATACCAACTACTATAGCCCCCAAGAAGATAAAATACCTAGGAATAAATCTAATTAGAGAAATAAGAGACTTACACAAAAAGACCTACAAGACCTTACTACAAGAAACTAAGAGAGACTTACATAAATGGAGTAATCTACCCTGCTCATGGATACAAAGACTCAACATTGTGAAAATGTCTATTTTACCCAAAGTAATCTACTTATATAATGCAATCCCAATACAAATTCCAGCGACATTTTTTAATGAGATAGAGAAACAAATCACCAAGTTTGCTTGGAAAGGAAGAAACCTCAGGTAAGTAAAGCATTACTAAAGAAGAAGAACACACTGGATGGCCTCTCACTACCCAACTTTAGAACCTATTACATTGCCACAGTTGTCAAACCAGCCTGGTACTGGTACAAAAAGAGGCATATAGACCAATGGAACAGAGCTGAGACCCCAGAGATGCCACCATCCTCCTATGAACAGCTGATATTCAACAAGTGGCCTAAGATTTTAAACTGGGGTAAAAACAGTCTCTTTAACAAATGGTGCTGGGAAAATTGGATATCCGTCTGCAAAAAAACTGAAACAAGACCCGTATCTCACACCTTACAAGAAAACCAACTTGAACTGGATAAAAGACCTAAATATAAAATCTAAAATGATAAAGCTCATTCATGAAAAATTAGGATCAACAATAGAAGTTTTAATACACAACATAGACAGACTTCAAAATCTGACAAACCATGATCAGTAGAAGAGAAAATAGATAAATGGGAACTACTAAGAATCAAACACTTTTGCTCATACAAAGACTTTATCAGAAGAATTAAAATACCAGCTACAGAATGGGAAAAATTATTGGGCAACTATATGTCACACTGACGTCTGATCTCCAAAATCAATCAGGTAGCACAAAATACCAATAAGAAAAGGATAAATAATCCCATTAAGTGATGGGCAAAGGAGATGGACAGAGATTTCTCTAAAGATGATATCCAGGCAGCCAAAAGACACATGTGGAATTGCTCATGATCATCAGGTATTAAATTCAAATCAAAACTATGATGAGATACCATCCCACCCCAACAAGGCTCATGATCCAAAAAAACCAAAGCAACAATACCATTTGATCCTGTAATTCCACTGCTCGGAATTTATCCTTCAGAAACAAAGGTTGTCACATGAACAGACACATGTACCGAATGTTTGTTGAAGCACAGTCCACAATAGCTAAAAGATGGAATTAACCCAGATGTCCATCAACAGATGAATGGATAAACAAACTATGGTACATATACTCAATGGAATGCTATGCTATCATAAAAAAACAAGACAATTTTAGAAAACATCTCATAACATGGTCTCATTTGGAAGAGATCATGCTGAGTGAAATCAGTCAGTGTTAAAAGGTCAAATATTATATGAGACCCCTGTTATAAGGACTTCAAAATAAAATTATCTACTGAAGAAAATATCTGTGTTGGCTACAAGGGTGGGTGGGGGTGAGGGTTTATCATAGACGAGATAACTGATAGGTGATAGAAATTTTATTCTTTTAATGTAATTAATAAACAAATAAAATTAAAGGTTAAAAATAAAGCCCCATGATAGTAATGCCAACTGCCTTTGAATCGGATCTGACTCATGGAGACCCTATCCTCTGAATTATTGAACATGCTCCTTGGTTATTTTCCTTTAATTATTCATTTGCTGAGCAATTTTCATGCACAGAACACCCTAACTTAGAGGAGTTAAACTATGAACATGAGAAAGATGAAGCTACAAAGTGAGTTAGAACATGAAGACCCTAGCATACCAATACCAGTGGCTCAGGGTATGTTAGAGGAGAAATCTATTGGCTGAAAGATCTGGGGAAGGCCTTTTAAAAGAAAGAAGGACCTCACTGAGACACTGGGGTGCCAAGTGATTTGGGATAAAAGCAATTCGGTTGAAATTAGATTTGGTGTGGGAAAAATAAAAACATCCCTGCTTAAGGATTTTCTAGTATTGGTAACTGTGGTACACTTCAGGATAGTTTGATAGCTCTTTTAAGTAGATTTTATTTCTGCTCAGATTTTGTGTGACTTTATTTATTTTGTCTTTAAATAAATTTTTTCCTACCTAAAAAAAAAAATAAATGAAAAATGACAGCAATAAACTTACATCTATCAATAATCACACTGAACATAAATGGCATAAATGCACCCATAAAGAGACAAGGAGTAGCACTGACAGAATGAATATTTAAAAAGTACCCATCAATATGCTCTCTACAAGAGATGCACCTTAGAAACAAAAACATAAATATATTAAAAATTGCAAGATGAAAAAATACATATCATGCAAATAGCAAGCAAAAAAAAAACAGGAGTTGCAATACGAACTTCAGATAAAGTGGATTTTAAAATAATATTCACCATACAAGACAAGTAATGACATTATATAATGATTAAAAGGACAATACAATAAGAAGACATAACCTTAAGTAAATTTATGCATACAATGACAGGGCTTCAAAATATGTAAAACAAATTAACAGCACCATAAAGAACATAAAGAAAAATAGAAAAACAAGGGCACTATATAATGATTAAAAGGCCAATGCACCACAAAGACATAACCATAATAAATATCTATGAACCCAATGACAAGGCACCAAGATACATAAAACAAACTCTAATGGAACTGAAAAGAAAAATTGATAGTTCTACAAAAATAGTAGGTGATTTCAAAACCTTCCTGGAAAAGGAAAGATCATCTAGAAAAACACTCAACAAGAATGCAGAAAATCAAAATAACACAATCAACCAATTTGACCTCAAAGAAATGCATAGAATACTCCACCCAACAGCAGCAAAGTACACATTTTTCCAATACACATGGAATAGTTTACATCTTAGGCCACAAAGCAATCCTCAACAAAACACAAAACACTGAGATACAAGTACTGACAATTAAGTTCGCAAACTCATCCCAGAAAATGTGCTACATAACTCATTGCTGAATATCACTATGGTCACCTTCTGAGTACTCCCCTTGGGAAGCTAAATAGTGATCCCAGTGCCCAGTCCACCCTTCAAAGCAACTTTGGAACTCTTTAACTGGAATGGCTATCAGACCTGTCATATTACCCTTGATATCTTGAATGTCATCAAATGTCTCCCTTTCAATATTTCCTCTATCTTCAGGTAAAGAAAAAAGTCATTGGGGACCAGATCAGGTGAGTAGGGAGGGTGTTCCAATATAGTTATTTGTTTACTGGCTAAAAACTCCCTCACGGACTACTACACAATTAAGTTCATGAACTCGCCACAGTGCCACCATGTGCAGTGGCCATTCCAAGAGAAAAGCATATCCTTCAGAGCTGGTGTTCCTGATCCACGATGCTCCCTGGCCAAAGACTAATGCAATACAAGGACATTCCTCCAGAGCTGACAGACGGAAAGCCTTCTCCTGGAGCGGACACTCTGAATTCGGACTTGTAGTCTACCGGGCTGTGTAAGAATAAACATTTTTTTATTAAGTCATCCACTTTCTGGTATTTCTTTTAGAGCAGTACCAGATGACTAAAACAATGACATTATACAGAAAAGAGGGACTAATTAAAGCATTCATATATCTTTCAGATAGGGAGGAAGTCAAAGCAATACAAAGAAATAAAAGACAGGTTTAAGCTTAGAACATTATGGACAAATGTTAAGATAAATGCAAAGGAAATTAACAATCCTACACACTAAAATAAGAAATAAAATCAAGAAGTTTCAGCACATACAACAACAATAAATAAGATGAAAAGAAACCCCATGAAGAAAAATGATTCAGCACCGAAAATTAAGTGCCACAAAGAAATTGTCAACAAGACAAAACAGACATGAAAATGACATCACTAAATTCATACCTATCAATAATTACATTGAATGTAAATGGGTTATATGTACCAATAAAGAGACAGAGTAGCAGAATGGATTTAAAAAACACAACTGATCCGCCTGAGCTCCATAATCTATAAGGTACCACAAAATATCAATAAGAAGAAGAGAAATCATCCAATTAAGCAATGGGCAAAGGAGATGGACAGACACTTCTCTAAAGAGGAGATCCAGGCAGCCAAAACACACACGTGGACACACTCACGATCTTCAGCTATTAAAGAAATTCAAATCAAAACTACAAAGAGATACTGTCTCACCCCAAAAAGGATGGCCATGATCCAAAAAATGCAAAACAACAAATGCTGGAGAGGCTGTGGAGAAAGTGGAACTCTCCTACTCTGTTGGTGGGATTGCAAAATGGTCCAACCTCTTTGGAAAGTAATCTGACACTCCCTTAAAATAATGGATATAGATATATCATTTGATTCAGTAATTCCACTGCTTGGAATATATCCCACAGAATCAAGGCGATTCACAACAACTGATACATGCATGCAAATGTTTATCACAGCACAGTCCACGATAACAAAAAGATGGAATCAACCCAGATGCCCAGCAACAGAAGAATGGATAGGTAAACTATGGAACACTACGCAGTTAAAGAACGATTATTTCAGGAAACATCTCGTAACCTGGTTTCAACTGGAGGACATTATGTTGAGTGAAAGTAGTCAGTGACAAAGAGACAAATATTGTATGAGATCCCTATGATAACATCTCAAAAACAGACTTATGTATAGAAGAAAAGACTCTTTGACAGCTGCAAGCAAGAGGAGGGAGGGGGGTAAGGGGGGAAAAGTTTAGATTGGATAGTTGCTAGAAATCTGGTTGGGTGAAATTGGTGATAGCACACATTAGAAACAAGAACAATATTAAGTGGACTTCTGCATAACTTGAATACTCCTTCCATCTTAACCCAGTATTGCAAGGATAGAGTAGCTGGGGCAGGGCATGGGGGACCATGCTCTTAGGCAAAATTGAGGCCAATTGGCACAACTAGCGTTTTGCTAGGAGGGCCCTCTGCACCCTACATTGGTGAGTGGCGTCTGGGGTCTTAAAAGCTGCCAAGCTGCCATCCGAGGGCACAGCAAATGCTCCCAACTCAGCAGGAACGAATGCTGACCGAGGACCAAAATGACATGGAGTAAAGACAACCCAGAAGATAGAGAGAACCACATGAGTGGGTGCCTACATAGACTCGGGACCAGAAGAAGTGGATGGTGCCCGGCAACCACCAGTGATAGTCGCAATGGAGCTCACTAAGTTGAGTCTCACGAACAACACAAGAATAAAAAGGGGCACACCCTGAGATCTCCACTGAAAGACTGCAGTTGATGGTCCAGCGGTTTCGGGGTTCCCCTGAGAGCATGGCCCCCATCCCTGATGCTGCCCTTGCCCATAAATCATAACGAAGGTCCACTCTTTGGACACAAATGGATTGGACTTGGCGATGCGAGTGACCATATATTGGATGCACTTTATGGTTCTATGCATCTATAAGATATCATCCTGCTGACCTCTGGCTGGAGGAAGGAGAAGGGGTGGAGACGAGGGGAAAGGAGCATATTAGGAGGATGAGACATGTATGGAGCAGAGAGGAATAGTGTGCTGTCACCAGACAGGGAGAGCAGTGGAAGCTGCATATAGGTGGGCATGTAAATTTATACGGGAATGTACATTTTCACTCAGTCATAATAAAAAAAAATAAAAAATAAAAAAACAGACTTATGCATAGGAGAAGACTCTCTGAGGGTTGCAAGGGTGGGGAGGAAGGGTAGGTGGGGGGAGGGTTTAGATTTGATAGTTGATAGAAATTTGGTTGGGTGAAATCGGTGACAACACACATTAGAAAGAAGAACAATATTAAGAGGACTTCGACATAACTTGAGTACTCCTTCCATCTTAACCCAATATTGCAAGGACAAAGTAGTTAGTTGGGAGGGGCCAGGGACCATGCTGTCAGGGGAAATCGAGTCCAATTGACACAACTAGCATTTTGCTAAGAGGTCTCTCTGCACCTCACATTGGTGAGTGGAGTCTGGGGTCTTAAAAGCTGCCAAGCTGCCATTTGAGGGTACAGCAAATGATCCGAACTCAGCAGCCACAGATGATCACTGAGGACCAACACAACATGGGGGAAAGAGAACCCAGAGGACACAAAGATCCACATGAGTGGGTGTCTACATCGACTTGTGACCAGAAGAGCCCTTAACGGAGCTCACAAAGTTGAGTCTCACTGGCAACATAAGAATAAAAAGGGGTGCACCCTGAGATCTCCACTAAAAGACCACAATTGATGGTCTAGGGGTTTTGGGGTTCCCTTGGGAGCATGGCCCTGGCCCTGATGCTGCCCTTGCCCATAAATCCTAATGAAGGTCTGCTCTCTGAACACGAATGGATTGGACTTGGTGACGCAGAGTGACCATATCTTGGGAGCACTTTACAGTTCTATGCATCTATAGGACATCATCCTATTGACCTCATACTGGTGGAAGGGGAATGGGTGGAGAGGAGGGGAAAGGAGACTGTTGGGAGGATGGGACATGTATGGAGCAGAGAGGAAGAGTGTGCTATCACCAGGCAGGGAGAGCAGTGGAAGCTGCATATAGGTGGACACGTAAATTTATACGGGAATGTACATTTTTATTCAATCATAATAAAAAAAATCACAATCCATCTATATCTGCATAATAAACTGAAACTCAAAGGATGGAAAAATATGTACCAAACTAACAACATTCAAAGAAGAGCAGGAGTGGCAATATTAATTTCAGATAAAATAGAGTTTAAAGTAAAATCCACCACAGTGAACAAAGAAGGTCATGTACGCATTAAGGGTCAATACATCAGAGGACAGAACCATATTAAATATCTATGCACCCAAAGACAAAGCTTCTAAATACATCAAATCAACTCTAACAGCATTGAAAAGTGAGATAGACAGCTCCACAATAATAGTAGGAGACTTCAACACACCACATTCAATGACAGACAGGACATCCAGAAATAAGAAGCTCAATAAACACACCAAAAAAAGAACCACTGCCACTGAGTCAATTCTGACTCATAGTGACCCTATACAATAGAGTAGAACTGCCCCATAGAGTTTCCAAGGAACACCTGGCAGCTTTGAACTGCTGACTTTTAAGCTAGCAGATGTAACACTTAACCACTATGCCACCAGGGTTTCCAAAAAAGACATGGGAAATCTAAATGCCACAAGCAACCAATGTGACCTTATAGACATATACAGAACACTCCGTCCAACAACAGACAAATACACCTTCTTTTTCAATGCACACGACAAATTCTCCAGAATGGACCGCATATTAGGCCATAAAACTAGTCTCAACAAAATCCAAAATCCAGAACACTGAAATATTGCAAAGCATCATTTAAGACTATAAAGCCATAAAAATTGAAATCAATAGCAGAAAATACAAGGGTAAAGAATCAAACGCATGGAAACTGAACAACATCTTGCTCAAAAACTTCTCAGTTATAGAAGAAATCAAGGATGGAATAAAATAATTCATAGAATCAAATGAGAATGAAAATATATCATACCAGAACCTATGGGACACAGCAAAAGCAGTCCTCCAAGGTCAATTTCTCTCAGTAAATACACACATCCAAAAAGAAGGGCGGAAATCAAAGAATTAACCTTGTAAATCGAACAAGTAGAAACAGAGCAACAGAACAACCATTCAAGCACCAGAAGAAAACAAATAATTAAAATTAGAGCAGAATTCAATGAATTAAGAGAATAGAAAAATAACTGAAAGACTTAACAAGCCAAAAGCTGATTTTTTAAAACATCGACAAAATGAATAAAGCATTGGCCAAGCTAACAGAAGAAAGACAGGAGAGAAAACAAATAATTCAAATAAAAAATGAGGTAGGGATATCACAATGGAAGCAAGTGAAATTAAAACAATCATAATGGCATAATACAAAATATTGAATATTAACAAATTTGAAAATGTAAAGGAAACGGAAAAATTTCTAGAAACACATTACCTAGAAAAACTAACACAAACAGAAGTAGAACAACTAAATAAACCCATCACAAAAGAAGAGATTGAAAAAGTAATTAAAAGCCTCCCAAACAAAAAAAGTCCAGGCCCAGAAGGCTTTACTAGAGAATTCTACCAAATTTTGAGAGAAGAGTTAACACCATTGTTACTTAGTGTATTTGCATCACAGAAAAGATTGAATAGTCCCAGATTCATTCTATGAAGCCAGCAGAACCCTAATACCAAAATGGAGTAAGCCAAGCAAAATGGGATAAGGAAGCACAAAACATGAAAATTACAAGCCAGTATCTCTCATGAACTTAAATACAAAAATCCTCAAAAAATTCTAGCCAATAGAATTCAACAACATATCAAAAAAATAGTTCACTATGAACAATTAGGATTCGTACTGGGAATGCGGGGGTGGTTTTGCATTAGGAAAACGATGTAGTCAATCATATAAATAAGAGAGTCATTTAATTTTATCAATTGATGCAGAAAAGGCATTTAACAAAGTCCAACATCCATTCATGTTAAAAACTCTTAGCAAAATAGGAATAGAAAGGAAATTCCTTGACATAATAAGGGGCACCAATACAAAGCCAAGAGCCAACATCATCCTAAATAGAGAGAGTCTAAAAGCATTCTCATTGAGAACGGGAACCAGACAAGGTTGCCCATGGTCATCACTTTTATTCAACATTATGCTGGGAGTTCTAGCCAGAGCAATAAAGATATAAAAGTCAGCCAAACTGGTAAGAAAGAAGTAGAAGTATCTCTATTTGCAGATGATATGATCTTATACACAGAAAACCCAAGAATCCACCAAAAAAGGGGGGAAAAATCCTACTAGAACTAATAGAAGAGTTCAGCCAAGTGTCAGGATAAAAGATAAACATAATAAATCAGTTGGATTCCTTTACTCCAATAAGGAGACCATCAGAGAGAAAATTACTAAATCAGTAACATTTATAATAGCCCCCCAAGAAGATAAAATACTTAGGAATAAATCTAATCAGAGTGACATGTAGTGAACAGAAAGGAGGAGTGTGGCATTCACCAGGCAAAGAGAGGAGAGGGACATTTGCAGATAAGCAGGCATGCAAATTTGAATTGTATTGTAAACTTGGGCTCAATCACAATAAAATATATACATATTTATAAAATCAGAGATATAAAAAACCTATACAAAAAAAATTACAAGACTCTATTTCCAGAAACCAAAAGAGACCTACATGAGTGGAGAAACCTACCTTGTTCATGGACAGGAAGACTCAACATCATGAAGATGTCTATTCTACCCAAAGTGATCTATAGATACAATGCAATCCCAATACAAATTCCAATGGCATTTTTCAGTGAGATGGAGAAACAAATTACCAACTTCATATGGATAGGGAAGAAGTCCCAGATAAGGAAAGCATTACTGAAAAAGAACAAAGTAGGAGGCCTCACATTACCTGACTTTAGAACCTATTACACTGCCACAGTAGTCAAAACAGCCCGCTACTGGTACAAAACCACACACACAGAACAAGGGAACAGAACAGAGAATCCAGATATAACTCATGAGCAGCTGATATTTGACCAAGACCCAAAGTCCATCCACTATGGACAAAACTGTCTTTTCAACAGTGTTAGAAAAACTGTGTATCAATTTGCAAAATAAAATAAGACCCATATCTCACACCATGCACAAAAACTAACTCAAAATGGATCAAAGATCTAAATATGAAATACAGAACAACAAAGATCATGGAAATAAAAAGTGGAGACAATACTGGAAGCCCTAATACATGGCATAAATAGACTCCAAAATATTACTCACCATGCACATACACCAGAAGAGAAAATAGGTAACTGGGAACTCCTAAAAATCAAACACTTATGCTCATCCAAAGACTTCACTAAAAGTGTAAAAAGACTACTCACAGACTGGGAAATAATTTTTGGCTACCATGAATGCAGTCAGCATCTAATCTCCATAATCTACAAGGTACAGCAAAACCTCAACAAGAAAAAGACAAATAACCCAATTTAAAAATGGGCAAGGGATATGAGCAGGCACTTTACCAAAGAAGGCGTCCGAATAGCTAGTAGACACATGAGGAAATACTCATGATCTTTAACCATTAGAGAAATCCAAAACAAAACTACAGTGAGTTACTGTCTCATCCCAACAAGGCTGGCATTAATCCAAAAAACACAAAATAATAAATGTTGGAGAGGTTGCAGAGAGACTGGAACTGTTCTACACTAATGGTGGGAATATGAAATGGTACAACCACTTTGGACATCAATTTGGAACTTTCTTTAAGAGCTAGAAAGAGAAACACCATATGATCCAGTAATTCCACTGCTTGGAAAACATCCTAGAGAAATAAGGGCTGTCACACGAACAGATACATGCACACCAATGTTTCCTGTAGCAGTGTACACAATAGCTAAAAACTGACATCAACCTAGGTGCCCATCAACAGATGAATGGTTAAATAAACTATGATATATTCACACAAAGAAATACTATGCAATGATAATGAACAATGATGATCTTGGGAAACATCTGATAACATGGAGTCATCTGGAAAACATTTTGTTGAGTAAAATTAGTTGCAAAAGGACAAATACTGTTATGAGACTGCTATTAAAATAACTCAAGAAAAGGTTTAAGAACAGAAGAAAATAATCTTTGATGGTTACAAGTAGGGGAGGGAGAGGGGTCTTCATAGACTAGATAGCAGACAGGAAATGGGTTAGGTGAAAGGTGTGACAGCACACAGCAGAGGGGAGATTAACACTGCCAGACTATAACAAAAACTAGGAGGTTTTCTGAATACGACCAGCATTCAAAGGGCATGGTAGCAGGGGCAGAGTTCTGGGAACCATGGTTTCAGTGAACAGCTAGGTCAATTGGTATAACTAAATTTTTTTAAAGAAAATGTTGTGCGTCCCATTTTGGTAAGTGGCATCTAGGCTCTTAAAAGCTACTAAGAGACCGTCTAAGTAGTATCAATTGGTCCAAATTCACCTGAAGCAGAGAACAAAGGACATTGAAGACATGAGGAAAACATGAGCCCAGGAGACAGAAGGGGCCATATGACTGGGAGACTACATCAGCATGAGACCAGAAGAACTAGATGGTGCCCAGCTACCACCAATAATTGTCCTGATAGGGAACACAACAGTCCTTAATATAGCAGAAAAAAATGGGGGTGCAGATCCAGAGCTCTATTAAAAGACCAGACTTGATGATTGAACATTCTGTTAGCATCCCCTGAGGGCAATGGTCCCTGGATTGTCTGCTAGCCCTGTGCTGAAACTAGTACTGACATCAACTGTCCGAAGATTGGGCTGGACTACAAGACATAGACTGACCCTTGTGAAGCATGTGCTTCTTGGTTTAAATATATGCGTGAGAGTTTCAGAGAAGCTCCTGTCCAGAGGTGAGATGGGGGGTGGGGGTGGGACGGACAGGAGTTGGTTGAATGAATAAGGAAAGTACAGGGTGGAAAGGAATGTCCTGTCACAAGATGGGAAGAGCAGCCAGAGTTCACAGCAGTGTGTGTGCAGAGTTTTGTATGGCATATTGACTTGAATAGTAATTTTTCTCTTAAAGCACAATAAATAAGTAAAAAGCAAATGCTGTCTACCACATCTATTTCATTAATCACTTTACTAGTCACCTGAAGACAGTGACTTACCGCTAATTTCTCTAACCAGCTCATGAGAAGTGGTGCCCTCCACAAGAAATTTAAATGTGTAAAAGATAGGTTGATTTTACCATAAAACCTCAAAACTACATTTTTGGGAGAAAGAAATTTTTAGTTACATGAGTATTCCCAAAGATAGCAATTAAGTTGTAGAAGTCATATTAAAAAAAAAAAAAAAAACTTACTTTACACTCTTTTCATCTTTCTGTCTCCAAGGCTACAGTAACAGAACTTATATCCCATTGTTATGTTGATGACGTCATCCACAACAAAGTAAAGGACTCTGGATGATATGTACTTACGGATGCAATGTCTATTCAACTGAGAATGAAGAAAAGATGTTTTTAAGGAAATTGTGCATATTTTCTTTCCTCCCAACATTCAGTGTTAAAACCAAGTTTTACAATTCAGAGATGGATGACTTATTTCTTGAAGTTCAGATTCAGAATATTTCACCTTCAACTGTGTTCATTCAAAAGGTTTCCTTAGACCTATCTGTAATGTACACTGTGGCAGAATTGAATAAAGTCAACCAGGCTGGCAATGATGAGTGTACTTTTGGAACAAGGACATTTTTGCAGTCAATGGAAGGACGCCAGTACTTATACCACCTTCAGCTCAAGCAGGAATTTATGGATAAAATTAGTACCATTTGGGGACTGACAAAAATGGGAAAATTGGATATAGTGTGGAAAAGAAATCTAGGTGAAATGGCACTGCTTTACACAACCCAACTTGAAAGAGAAGTTCTACGATACAGAAATTTGAGGTTGTCTCTAGAGACAATTCCAGATACTGTAATTCTAGAAGAGCCTTTTCATATTACCTGTAAGATAACAAACTGCAGTAAGAGGAAAATGAAACTGATCTTGACAATGAGTGATACAGATTCTGTTCATTGGTGTGGAAGTTCAGGAAGGTGTCTTGGAAAGCTGCCTCCAGGTTCATCTCTCTGCTTTACACTCACACTACTCTCCTTGAAACTGGGCCTGCAGAGTATCTCTGGCATACAAATAACAGATAAATTATTAAGAAGAACATATAAACATGTTGATGTTGCGAAAGTCTATGTAATATCTTCCCATATAAAAAGTTAAAATAAAAAGATGAAGAAAATTTCTGATGTTATGCTTTCTGGTGAGTTTCATTGAAAAGTTTTTTATGTATTTGACAGTAGTAAACTGATCAACTACCAGCACATATAAGGGCAAATCATTTTGATTTATTTTCTGTAAGATTCTGCATTAAATATTTGTTGTTTTTAAAAAGTAAAAATATTTATTACCATCTTATATGAACTATTTTGTAATTCTACCCTTATATATTTCCTAATTTTTATGACTTCATTAAGGTCATTACAGATGGCCATTAGGCTAGTCTTTTTAACAATGAGGCTATCATTTGAAAATTATGACATCTGCTTTCCAGAAATAACTTAGTAGCATTAACACTGTTTCACTCATGTTGGCATCAACAGACTATAAAAATTTCTTAAGTATTGTCATATTTTAATGAAAAGAATTATTATAGTTTATTTGGTATGCTTTCAACTTATCCTGTTTTCTTTCTTTCCTCCTTTAGAGTCAAGAGAGAACTATCCATGACTGTGCTTAAAATAATTAAGGATAGTCCTCATTACTCAAACCTGTCGACATTTGCTACTTGCAAAGGATATGATCTTTTCCTAACACTATTCCAAACATTGGGGCTGTAGCATTGCATTTATGTTATACATTGAACTGGCTTTTTCATTTACTGGTCTTGGCAGATATCTATGGACTGTTGTCGTTAGCTAAGATTTGAGTAGATCACAATCATAGCAACCCCATACACAGCATGACTGGACCATTGTTATCCCTATTGTTTTCAGTGGCTGAGTTTTTGAAAGGAGATCACTAGGCCTTTCTTCCTGTAAGTCTGAGTCTGAAGGCTCGTCTAAAACCTCTTCAGTGGCATAGCAACATACGAGTGCTGGCTGTTTGAGGTTCACTGGCTGGTAAGGGGATCAGTAGATAGCTGCATGTGGGCTTTTAAGGCCCCAGTCACTACTCATCACTGTCAGATTTAGAAAAAAATCTATAGAATATAGTGCCATCTTAAAAAAAAAATCCAATCTTTCATTCATATAGACACTTTTATTTAGAAAAATAAGACCACTTCAGACACTAATTACTGATTTTTGAGAATATGTGAACCATACTTCAATGATGATATGTTCCCTTAAGCCTTTACCCTTCCATTGCATTGATTTTATATTAATGCTTAAGCACTGATTTTTGTCTTAGTGTGGAAGCAATTCATGGATGGGTTATATATGCATTCATTGCAATGTCAATTAAAGTTAATTAATGCTAACAAGTTACAAAACAGCACGCTGTATTCGTACAGAACAAGTATTTCTGGGAACCTTGAGCGAAAAGGGTAAAGCAAGGAAAGGCAAGAGGTGAGTGAGATACATGGTGAAAAGTAGGCATCAGGTAATGTATTATGCCATGTTTCAATGTAAGACTGACCTTCGTAACTAGTCATACTTTAGGAACTGCAGTGTCAAGGTTAAATATACATTTCCATTTCTTCGGCACCTATGTTTAGATTCCAGAGATGTCATAATAATGGCAGTTAAACCAGTGTGGGATCCCTTGCCTTTGTTCAGGCACAAAATGAGGGTTTTCACAAGGGCAATGGTAACATGGTTGTACAATTAAGTACACAAAGAACAAAATGTAATGAGACCTCTAAGTCTCACTCCTCTAAATCAGGAGACCTCTAAGACAACACTTCCAAGAACAACTTGTAGCTGTTTTCTCCAAGTTCACAGATTGCATTGCTCAATACAACATTTTTTTCCTTTGTTACACTTAGAAAAGTGCCATATTATTCATAAATATTTTCTAGACATTAAAATGCAAGATCCTTGCTGGGATGTCATAATAATTTTCATTTACAAGAGGGAGATTAGAGGTTTGGGTGTAAAGAAGCTGCCATGGATTTAACTGTGTCCCCCAGAAAATGTGCTTAGTTATTTGGCTGGCCCTTGATCTCCCCACTGTATGTGATCGACAACCATTTTGTGATTTTCCTATGCTGTAAATCCTGATCTCTACCTGTGGTTAATAGAGTGGATTATGTTGGGGAGGATTAAGGTGGGATTGTAACATCCTTCCTAAAGTCACCTTCCAGCTGCGATGTAAAGTGAGTTTCCCTAGAGTGTGGCGTGAACCATCTTTTATCCTTGTATCCTACAAAATACAAAAGGAAAGGGAAGCAAGAGGAGAGTTGGAAACTTCATACCATCAAGAAAGCAACATCGGGAGCTGAGTGTGTCCTTCAGACCTGGTGTTCCTGTGCCCAAATGCCACCTGACCAAAGACTGATGCAATACAAGGAATTTCCTCCAGAGCCAACAAAGAGGGAAAGCCTTCCCCTGGAGCAAACACCCTGAATTTGGACTTGCAGCCTACTGGACTGTGTAGGAATAAACTTTCTTTTGTTAAAGCCATCCACCTGTGGTATTTTCTTTTAGAGTGGTACCAGATGACTAAAACAGGAGCCAATATTTCCTTAGACTTTTTTATTTTTTTAGAATATCTACTACCTAAATATGATTATACCTGCTTTACAGAAATCACTAATGGTAATTGTCATACTGTTTAATTCAAGTTAGCACTGACAGGAAGTAAAGTTTTCTTGGAAGCATGTTGACAAGTGATTAAAAATAATACATTAAATTGGTAATATTTTAATAAGCCCCTACAAAAGAGAGTTACCAGGGATAGTATTTAAAATAATTCAGGATGTTATTAGATGCTCTGGGGGGTTCTGACTCATAGTGACAATAAAACACTGCTCAGCCCTGCACTGTCTTGGTTATATAGTGCCGCGGTAACAGAAATAACACCAGTGGATGGCTTCAACAAACAGAAGTTTATTCTCTCAGTCTAGTAGGCTAGAAGTCTAAATTTAATGTATCAGCTCCAGGGGAAGTCTTTCTCTGTCAGCTCTGGAGGAAATTTTCATCAATTTTCTCCCTGGATTAGGAGCTTCTCCAGGCAGGAACCCGGATTCAAAGGCTGCACTCAGCTCCCAGTGCTTTCTTGGTGATATGAGGTCTCCAAGTCTCTCTGCTCCCCTCTTTCTTTTATATTTCAAAAGACATTGGCTTAAGACACTATCTAACCTTGTAGATTCCATCAGTGTAACTGCTGCTAGATCATCTCATTAATACTATTATTATTATTAGGTGCCGTCTTGGCTGGTGAGTCAGTTCCGACTCATAACGACCCTATGAACAACAGAACGAAACACTGCCCGGTCTTGCACCATGTCCACAATTGTTTTTATGCTTAAGCCAATTTTTGCGGCCACTGTGTTGATCCATCTCATTGAGGGTCTTCCTCTTTTTTGTGGATCCTCCACTGTGTGAAGCATGATGTTCTTCTCAAGTGACTGATCTTTCCTGACGACATGTCCAAAGTATGTAAGATGCAGTCTTCTCATCTTTGCTTCCAAGGAGCACTCTGGTGGTACCAGAGTGCTCCTTGTTCCAAAACAGATCTCTTTGTTCTTTTGGCAGTCCATGGCACATTCGACCTTCTTCTCCAGTACCACAATTCAAAGGCATCAATTCTTCTTCTATTTTCTTTGCTCATAGTCCAGCTTTTGCATGCGTATGACGTGACTGAAAATACCATGGCTTGGGTCAGGCGTGTTTTAGTCTTCAAGGTGACATCCTTACTTTGGAATACTTGGAAGAGGTTGGCAATCATACAGTACTGGGAATCATGACCTAGCCAAGCTGACCAATATTCTGGGGGGTAAACAACTTAATCCATGACATGCACCATCCTCATAATTGTTGCTATGTTTGATCCTATTTGTTGCAGCTGCTGTGTCAGACTATCTCATTGAGGAACTTCATCTTCTCACTGAACCTCTACTTTACTAAGAATGGTGTACTCCATTTTCATCTTTTCTTCTTATCTGTCTTTTTAATGACCTCTTGCTTTCTTCATGTATGATGTCCTTGATGTCATCCCACAACTCACAGTACTTTAGTCGGTAGTGGTCCATGTAGCATGTATTTCCCAGAGAAAATATATAATCACAGTTGTACTTTGGCTCTCATGGACTTATCCTAATTTTCTTCAGCTTCAACTTGAACTTGCATATGAGCAATTAATAGTTTCTTCCGTAGTCAGCCCCAGGACTTGTTCAGATTGATGATATTAAGCTTTTCCATGGTCTCTTTCCACAGATGTAGTCAATTTGATTTCTATATAGTCCAGCTTGCAAGGTCTACATGTTTATCCTGTTGAAAAACCGTATTTCCACTGAATAGGTCCTTGGTCTTGCAAAGTTCTGTCACCAAGGCTGTATTTTCCAACTACTATTCTCTCTTTGTTTCCCATCACCAGCAATTATCAATGCATCTTGATTACATGTGATCCATTTCAGAATGCAGAAGTTGGTAAAAATCTTCAGTTTCTTCACCTATAGCATTAGCGATTTGCACATAAATTTGAATAATAGTCTTATTCACTGCTCTTCCTTCAGGAGTATGGATATTATCCTATCACTAACAGGATTATCTTAGGTTAATGTAACTTTGGGATACATCTTGAAATGTTCTTTTTTAAGATGAATATGACACCATTGCTCTGTAATTTTTCATACCTGGCATAGTAGACCATATGACTGTCTGATTCAAAACATCCAATATCCAGGTCCTTTCAGCTCACTAACACCTACATATCTATTTTCAAGTATTCCATTTCATTTTTGACAAGTTCCAATTTTCCTAGATTCATATTTGTACACTCTACCTTATTACTAATAGATACTTTCAGCTGTCTCTTCTCATTTTCAATCACGTCACATCAGTAAATGAAGGTCCAGTCCACCACTCATCTGTCAGTTTATGGAACTGTGGTGGCTTGCATGTTGTAGTGATGCTAGAAGCTATACCACTAGTCTTTCAAATACCAACAGGGTCACCCATGTTGGAGAGGTTTTCAGTTGAGCTTCTAGACTAAGACAGACTAGAAAGAAGGATCCTACATTCTACTTCTTCAGAAATTGAACAGTGAAAACTTTATCAATAGTGGGGTAACACTGTCTGATATAACACTAGAAGATGAATCTCTAAGGTTGGTAAGTACTCAAAATACAAGTGGAGAAGAGTTGCCTCCTTGATTGAGGACAGTTCTCGTTATTTAACCTTTTGACATATAGTATTAGCAAAGGACATGATCTGCTCTAATATTTTCAAACTCTTTGGACTATAGTGTTGCATTTCGGTGGCATATTGAACTGACTCAAATTCTGATTGTCGCAACATTCATTAAAAAGCCAACAGCATTGGTTTGTTTTCACCAGTTGTTATCGATACACGAGGTTGGGAGAGTTATTAAAACTACGTTATAAAGTTGCCTTTTAACCATTTAGCTTAATTGTTTGCCTCTCATTCAAGCTCCCAAATTAGCTCTATGGCCACTGAAAAGATTTAGCAGCAGGCTCACAAGTTCTCAGAGGAAGAACTAAGACAGACATACATACTGACACACTATACATACACCATACACAAAAATACACTCCAAAATCTCCCTAATAGATACATTCCTACACTGAAATAGCGTCAACTCATAACTCTTGTAATTAATGATGACAGCTCATAACTCCTGTTTTTCTTAACAGCATTTCTTTTTTTCTCACAAGTTTTCCACAGCCCATTTCACATACAATCAGTATTATAAACATATATGTATGCTCGGTCTCACACCATCATATATAGTAGAACTATTATAGTCTTTCTTTCCTTATAAAAATGGTATCAAATAATATATACTTCTATTCATCTTGCTTTTGTTGTTTAACAAAAACACTGTAGCAATATCACTGACTTAATCTTTCATGTCTGCCTCATTTTTCACTGGCATGGGGTTGCTATGAGTCAGAATCTTTTTGACAGCAGCACGTTTGGTTTCAGATTTTTATTTTATTAAATAATGTCATTTTTGCTTAATGCATTTTCAAGCTATCGAATTAATCTTTGTTTTACATCTCATTTTGTTTTATTCTTGTGAGTTCCATTTTAAATGGCGTAAGTAACAACAATTTAAATTGTTTAAGTAACAACTAACTAGGATTTCTGTTAAATAGGTTCATTCTTTCCCAGGATGATAAGTGACATGGAAATGAGGACAATGTAGTTGATTTTACTAACTTAATTTGTTGTCATTATAAGCACCTATTCCTACATACTAATAAAATATGGCCTTGAAATTAATAATATTTTACCATTTTTTTAACTTAGTTTTATAATCAAAGCGGCTATTTCAATGAATGAGACTGACTGAAGAACACATCTTCCTGAGGTTTTTTTGTGACCCTTTCCTCGGTATTGTACTTTGCTCAGTCAAACAATTTTATCAAGGACTGGATAATGACTCTTCTTCCAAATTCCACAGCAACAGTTCTAATTCCATAAAACAGAATCCGTAAAGAGGAAAAGTTTCATGGAAGTCCATCTATGAACTCTAAACAAGTGACATAAATTAAGTTGTTCAGAAGAATGAACACCAGAAAAGAGACCTGAATCTACCTTGCAGACATGAATTTAACTCCAGAAAGGGGTTTCTGATATCTTGTATAAAAAAGTGAATTTTCTTTGATACAGTGACTAATATCTACTTTAGAGCCACTGAATCAAAGTGATTAACAGCACAGATTCTGAAAGCACACTGTCTGGGTACAAATGCCCCTCTCAGTAACATCCTAAGCATTACACTAAACAATTTTTGTGTGTTACGCCATTTATTTAAAAAAAAAAAAAACCTGAGGCAATGATTTATTATCCAAATGTTAGATAACAAAATTGAGGCTTAGAAAAACTTAAATTCATAGAGAAGTCCCTGACTACAAGAAGATGAATGTCTCAAAAGAAAGTAGAATAAGAGTAAGAGAATTGGGGTTGGACTGAAAGTTACGGAAATTTTAACAGCAGAGACCGTTGTTTAACTGCAACATTAAGAGAAACCAAAGTTTACAGAATATACAGACTTAACATTTATTTTTGGAGCATGTTGAAGGTGAATGAGGTATCTTTGGAACATTTTGATGGTAATGTTTAGGACATAGATGGGCATACTCATTCTTAGGAGAGAGATATGGGTTAGAGACACTGCTTTGGGTATCATCAGCACACAGGTGTGGATGTGATTATCCAGGGAGATAATACTGAATACCTGTATTCATTGTTCTTAACTGAGGAGTGTGGCGAGTGATAGAAGGACAGTATGAGGTTTTTTCAAACCATACATACTTGCTTTTCACCCTGTCCTCATTCTGATATGCTTGTCCCATTGGGTGGATATGATGATTCTACCCACTCCCCCATTCCTCTTACCACAGCTTACCAGAATTAGGTAAGAAAAGCACTAGTGTCAGTGTGTAGTTCGAAAAATAGTTGTTGTTGCTGTTAGTCGCTACCATGTCAACTCGGACTCATGGCAACCTCATATACAAAAGAACAAAATGCTGCCCTAACCTGTGTCACCTTCATGATCTTTGATATGTTTTCGAGTCTACTGTTGAAGCTATTGTGTCAATCCATATCGCTGAGGGTTTCTTTTCTCTTTACTGACCCTCTACTTCAGCCACCACGATGCTCTTTTCTAGTGACTGGTCTTTCCTTATGATGTGTCCAAAATAAGCAAACTGGAGGCAAAGTAAGATGGCAGCACTAGCAATTGCATACCCTGAATCCCCACAACTATTACAGAAGAAAAAAATCGATAAAATCAATAGTCTCAGAACTCTGGGCATCAGACAAAGGGTCGAAGGATCAAACCCAAAACCAAATCCACTGCTGTTGAGTTGATTTCAACTCATACTGACCATATAGGACAAAGTAGTAGTGCCCCATAGAGTTTCCAAGGAGTGCCTGGTGGATTTGAACTGCTGACCAATCGGTTAGCAGCTAACCACTTAACCACTACACCACCAGGGTTTCCTGAAGGACCAAAGGGAACATTTAATCAAGTAAAAGGTAACATACTGAATTCAGGAGAGCAGAGGTTCACAGAGAATCCTCACTTTATTCTCTTCTCACACTCAGCATAGCCATATTGGGGTGGTGTAGGGTACAGTGAGGCCCAGTGTTTGCGAACAGCCAGGTCTCAGTGAAGACACTGCAAGCAGGGAAGTTAAGCATGTTGATCACTATGACACACAGGAAGCCTGGGTCTGTGTGGGTCCCATCAAGGTACACCACATGGAACTTCACAGCCAGCCAGCCCTCAGTGAAGGCACCAAGGGTAGGAAGTGTCTGCACGCAGACCTAAGAAATGGTATCTTGAAACACCTCTAGTCTGGGGCCTTGTGGGTATGGGTCCTGGTAGGAAGCAGCATGAATTGTGCAGTGAGGCTGGGACGTTCAATCAGACAGGCCCCAGTGAAAGCACCGTGGACAGAGAAGTCTCTGCAGCATACCTAAGAAAGGGCACTGTGGCACACCAGAGATCTGAGACCACATGGGTCCCAGAAGGGAGTGGCCTACAGAACATAGTCAGGCCCAGACTTTGTAAACAGCCACGGCCCATTGAAGAGACTACAGACAGAGAAGCTTGAGTAAGCAGACTTAAGAGAGGACATTCTGGTACACTGCAGGCCTGGGATGATGTTGGTCAAATGGATATGGGAAGTACAGGGTGGAAAGGAGGAGTGTTCTGTTGGCAGGGTCGGGGGAGCAGTTAGAGTTGCATAGCAGTGTGTGCACAGGCTTTTAGACAGCAAATTCATTTGGATTGTAAACTTTCATTTAAAGCACAACAAAATATTTTTAAATCATTAGAAAAAAGATTAAAGGAAAACACAGAAAAAGAACTAAAGAAAATTAGGAAAATTATGTAAGAACAAAACAAGAATTTCAATGAAGAGATAGAAATTTAAAAAAGAAAGAAAAAATACAAGAACTGAAAAGTACAATAACAGAATAGAACAGTTCTCTGGAAGGGCTTGGCAACAGACTTGTATTGCCAAAAGAATTGGTCAGCTCGAAGATTGGGCAATTGAGGTTGTTCAGCCTGAGGAGTAAAAAGAAAAAATGAACAAAGCCTATGGAACCAGAGGGATAATACCAAGTGGAATAATATATACATTATGGGAGTTTCAGAATAAGAAAACAGAGAAACAAGACAGAAAAAATTTTTGAAGAAATAATGACAGAACATTTCCCAAATATGATGAAGGTTCTTCTTAGGTTCTTGCACAACCAAGAAGCTCAGTGAATCACAAGGGAAATCCAAAAAGAGCCAAACAAAGGCAGATAATAATCAAACTACATAAAACCAAAGACAAAGAGAAAATTTTGAGACCAACTGATGAGAAGTGAAGTATCACATAAAAGCAGTCTTCAGTAAGATTAAATGCCAATTTCTCTGCACAAATCATGCAGGTAAGAAGGCAGTAGGAGATATATTTAACATGCTAAAATAAAATAACTATCATCCAAGAATACCATATCTAGAAAAACTGTCATTCATAAATGAGAGTGAAATTAAGACATTCTCAGATAAACAAAAGTTGGAAGACTTTGCTACTGCCAGACTAACTGAACAAGAGATACTCAAATGTCCTCCTGAAGGAAAGCAAGGACATTTGCTGGCAACTTGAGGTCGTACATAAGCCAAACCAAAAACCAAACCCAGTGCCATCAAGTCAACTCCAACTCATAACCCTATAGAATAGAGTAGAACTGCTCTATAGAATTTCCAAGGAGCACCTGGTGGATTTGAACTGCTTACCTACGGGTGAGCAGACATAGCACTTTAGCCACTATGTCACCAGGATTTCTGAAGCTGTACATACAGCATGGAAAAAAATTACCATTAAAGGAAATAGTTTGACAAATATAAAAGCTAGTGTTATTATTGGTTGGCAAGTAAAATAAAACACACACACACAATAGCAATAAAATTAAAGTTAAATTACAAGGTATCTGAGGCATAAAGATTTAATCAATGATAACAACAACATGAAAGGGGGATAGGTGTGGCATAGATATAGACTGTAAATTACTTAAGTTGGCATGAACATAACCCAGATTTGTTTAATGTAAGTTGTTCAATGTAATCCTCATGGTAACCACAAAGACAGCAAATAAAAAATTATACACAAGAGAAACAAAATGAGTTAACACACACAAACACACACACACACACACAACTATACACAAAATAAGTCAGCACTGGAGGAAAAGAGGGCAAAAAAGGTATGTAGAAGACATACAAAACACAAACAAAAAAAATTGCGGAAATTCTTCATTGGTAATCATTGTGACAATAAACACATTAAACACTACAGTTGAGACACACAGAGTAGCAGTTTGGATAATAAAACATGACCCATTCATGCTATCTATGAGAAACACATCTCAGGTGCAAAGACACAAATATACTGAAAGTGAAAAGATGAAAGAACACATCCCATGAAAAGAGGAACTGTGAGAAAGCAAATGTGGCAATTTTAATAACAGACAAAATGTTCTTTAAGTCAAAATTTATTATGAGACAAAGAAGCACACTAAATAGTGACAGAAAGAACAATTTATGAAGAAGACACACTTAATAGGCCCCTAACCGGAGAGCCCCCAAATTTATAAAGCAATCACTGACAAAATCAGAGGGAAAAATAGACAGCTATGCAATAATACCTTTCTGCCAGTTTGTCCTACTCTGGCAGACTGCATGCTGCTGTAATGCTGGAAGCACGGTCACCCAGGGTAGACTGGCTTCAGCAGAGCTTTCAGAATAAGACAGATTAGGAAGAAGGACATAGTGATCTACTTTTCAAAAAAAAGAAAATTAGCCAGTGAAACCGTTATGAATAGCAGTGGAACATACACAGAAACAGCACTGGAAAATGAGGTCCTCAGGTTGGAAAGCACTCAAAATGTGACTAGGGAAGATCAGCCTCCTCAAAGTAGAGTCAACCTTAATGGAGCAGATGGAGTGAATCTTTCAGAACCTTCATTTGCTCGTATGGCATGACTCATACCTGTAAGAAACAGCTGCAAACATCCATTAATAATTAGAACATGGAAGGTAAAAAGTATGAATGTAGGGAAATTGGAAGTCATTAAAAATCATAAAAAATACCTCAAGATGGATATCCCAGGCATTAGTGAGCTGAATGGACTGCTGTTGGCCATTTTGAATTTGATAATCATGTTATCTACTATGTCATGAAAGATGAATTGAAGAGGAATAACACCACATTAACATCAAAAAGAACATTAAAAGATCTGTTCTGAAGTATAAAGCTGTCAAAACCAAACCATACCCTCTGCCAGCAGGTCAACTCCAAATCACAGGACAGAGTAGAACATCTTTCCAAGGTTTTCAAGACCATAATCTTTATGGAAACAGATTGTCACAGCTTTCTTCCATGGAACAGCTGGTGGGTTTCGGTGGCCCTTTTGGTTAGTTATGGGAAACTTAATTACCACATCACCAGGGTGGCTACAGCATTGCCAGGATAACATCCATAGACTTACAGGGAAGACTAGTTAGTGCAACTACTAACATATGTGACCAACTGCTAATGCCAAAGATGGAAAAATTGATCAAGCATGCAACCAAGGTGCCATGATAACTACTGGTGATCAGAATGTGAAAGTTGGAAACAAAGAAAGATTGGTAGTTGGAAAATATGGCCTAGGTAACAGAAACAGTGCTGGATATCACATGACAGAATTCTGCAAGACCAATGACATATTCATGGGAAATGCCTTTTTTCAATAACAAACGGTGACATCACTGGAAGGAATACACGGCAATCAAATCGACTACATCAGTGGAATGGGATGATGGAGATGCTCAATATCACCAGTAAGAACAAGGTCATGGCTCCAGAACAGACCATCAATTGCTCATATGCAAGGTCAAGTTGAAGATGAAGAAAAGTAAAACAGATCCATGACAGCTAAAGTATGACCTTGAATATATCCCTTCTGAATTTAGAGACTGTCTAATAAACTCCAAGGCAGTGGGTTTGGTTGGGGTTTACTCCACTAGCTCTGCTACAATTGCTGACCACCTCCCCTCATTAACATCATAGAGGCAGTATTTACAACACATAGGAAAATCACATCAGGTGACAAAATGGGGGACAATCACACAACATCAGGAATCATGGCCAAGCCAAACTGATAAACACATTTTTTGGCTGCCCGGATCTCCTCCTTAGAGAAGTGTCTGTTCATCTCCTTTGCCCATTGCTTAATTGGATGATTTATCTTTTTCTTATTGATATTTTGTAGTACCTTATAGATTACGGAGAGAAGGCACCAGTCTGACATAGAGTTGCCAAGTACTTTTTCCCATTCTGTAGGTGGCCTTTTCATTCTATTAATAAAGTCTTTGTATGAGCAAAAGTGATTGATTCTTAGTAGTTCCCATTTATCTATTTTCTGTTGTTCTGGTTTGTTTCACAGATTTTGAAGATTGTCTATGTTGTGCATTAAACCTTCCACTGTTGTTCTTACTTTTTCTTGGATGAGCTTTATTGTTTTAGATTTGATATTTAGGTCTTTTTGGCTTCATCCAGTTTGAGGTGGTTTTTGTACAAGGTGTAAGATATGGGTCTTGTTTTAATTTAGTGCAGATGGATATCCAATTTTGACAGCACCATTTGTTGTAGAGATTGTTTTGACCCCAGTTTAATGTCTTAGGGCTTTTGTCAAATATCAGCTGTTCATAGGCAGATGATGTCATCTCTGGGGTCTCGATTCTGTTTCACTGATCTATCTGTCTATCTGTTTTTGTACCAGTACCAGGCTGTTTTGACTACTGTGGCAGCATAATAGGTTCTAAGGTTGGGTAATGAAAGGCCTCCCAGTACGTTCTTCTTCTTTAGTAATGCTTTGCTTATCTGCTTATCTGGGGCTTCTTCTTTCCAGACAAAGTTGGTAATTTGTTCCTCCATCTCATTAAAAAATGTCACTGGAACTTGTATTGGGATTGCATTATATAAGTAGGTTGCTTTGGGTAAAATAGACATTTTCACAATGTTGAGTCTTCCTATCCATAAGCAGGGTAGGTTTCTCCATTTATCTAAGTCTCTCTTAGTTTCTTGTAGTAAGGCTTTGTAGTTCTCTTTGTAAAGGTCTCTTATTTCTCTGGTTAGATTTATTCCTAGGTACTTTATCTTGTTAGGGGCTATAGTAAATGGTATTGACTTGGTGATTTCTTCCTTAATAATCTCGTTGTTGGTATAAAGAAATCCTACTGATTTACTTATGTTTATCTTCTATCCTGAGACTTTGCCGAACTCTTCTATCAGTCTGAGTAGTTTCCTTATGGATTCTTTGGGATTCTCTGTGTATACAATCATATCATCTGCAAATAGGGAGATTTTTAGTTCTTCTTTCCCGATGCAGATGTCCTTTATTTCCTGGTCTTGTATAATTGCTCTGGCTAGAACTTCTAGTGCAATGTTGAATAGGAGAGGCGAGTGTGGGCATTCTTGTCTAGCTCCTATTCTCAAGGGAAACTGTTTCAGTCTCTCTCCATTCAAGATGATGTAGGCAGTTGGCTTTGTATAAATGGCCCTTATTGCATTGGGGAATTGGCCGTCTATTCCTATGTTGCTCAGAGTTTTTAGCATAAATGGGTGTTGGGCTTTATCAAATGCCTTTTCTGCATCAATAGACAAGATCAGGTGATTTTTATCTTTTTTGATATTTATGTGGTTGATCACATTAATTGTTTTTCTGATGTTGAACCAGCCTTGCATCCCTGGTATGAATCCCACTTGGTCATGATGGATTATTTTTTGGATATGTTGTTATATTCTATTGGCAAGAATTTTGTTGAAGATTTTTGCATCTAGATTCATGAGTCATCTCGGTCTGTAGTTCTCCTTTTTGGTTGAGCCTTTCCCTGCCTTTGGTCAGAGGGTTATGCTGGCTTTGTAGAATGAATTTGGGAGTATTCCATCCCTTTCTATACTGTGAAATAGTCTCTGGGTATTGAAGATAACTCTTCTTTAAAAGCTTCGTAGAATTCTGCAGTGAAGCCATCTGGGCCCCAGCGTTTTTTTTTTTTTTTGGTTGGCAGTTTTTTGATGACTTTTTCAACCTCCTCCTTTGTGATGGTTTATAAAGTTGTTCTGTTTCACCTTGTGATAATTTGAGTAAGTGATATGAATCAAGGAATTTGACCATTTCCTCTAGGTTTTCAAATTTGTTAGAACACAGTCTTTCATAGCTATGATATTTTTGATACCTGTTGGATCTGTTGTGACAACTTCCCTCTCATTTCTTACTTGGGTTATTTGTTTCCTTTCCTGTTTTTCTTTAGTAAGTTTAGTCAATGGTTTGTCAAGTTTGTTGATCTTCTCAAAAAAACAGCTTTTGGTCTTTTCAAGTTTTTCAGTTGTTCTTCTATTCTATAATTCATTTAGTTCTGCGCTGATCTTTATGATCTGTTTTCTTCTGGTGCCTGAGGGGTTCCTCTGTTGTTGTCTCTCTACTTGTTCAAGCTGTAGGGTCAGTTCGTTGATTTGGTTTCTTCCTTCCAGATGTGTGCATTTATGGACATAAACTAACCTCTGAGCACTGCTTTGGCTGTATCCCATAGGTTCTGGTAGGAAGTGTTTTCGTTCTCATTGGAATCCATGAATTTCTTTATTTCATCCTTGATTTGTTCTATAACCCATGGTTTTTTGAGCAAGGTGTTGTTAAGTTTCCATGAGTTCCACTTTCTATCTATGTTTCTTCTGCTATTGATTTAGACTTTTATGGCTTTATGATCTGAGAAGATGCTTTGCATTAATTCGATGGTATGGATTTTGTTGATAATTGCTTTGTGTCCTAACACATGATCTATTCTGGAGAATGTTCCATGTGCACTGGAGAAGGTGTAGTTGTCCGCTGATGGACAGAAAGTTCTGTATATGTCAATGAAGTCTAGTTGTTAATTGTGGCAATAAGGTCTTCTGTGTCTTTATTGAGCTTTTTTCTAGATGATCTGTCCAATATTGAGAGTGGAGGGTTGAAGTCTCCTACTATTATTGTGGGTGATCTATCTCCTTTCTGAGTGTAGTCAGTGTTTCTTTCACATATTTAGGTGCTCTAATATTAGGTGCATAAATATTTAATATTCTGTTAAGTCCTGATTGTGTATTGAAACTTTCAGCAATAAACACTGTCCATCCTTGTCCACGATGGTGGATTTTACATTAAAATAGATTTTATCTGAGATTAGAACTGCCACACCTCCTCTTCTTTGTTCATTGTTAGCTTGATATATATTTTTCCATCCTTTAATTTTCAGTTTGTTCATATCTTTAAGTCTACAGTGAGTTTCTTGTAGGCAACATATAGATGGGTCATGTCTTTTGATCCAAGGTGTCACTCGATGTCTCTTTACTGGAGCATTCAGTCCATTCACATTCAATGTAATTATTGATAGGTATGTGTTCAGTGCTGCCATTGTGATATGTTTATTTTTGTGTTGATGTTTTCTCTGTTGTTCTTATTAATCTGTTCTGCAACCTTCTTTGTGAGTTGATTTTTCACCTTTTTCAGGGTTACTTTTGTGGTTGTTAAGGTATGTTGCTTCTTTATTGTCCTTTACGGCTGCCCCTATGATCCCACTTAATAAACTATATATAAACTTGATTTTGATTACTACCAGTCTTCTCAACTTCCTCTCCATCTGGAAGGACTATAACGACTGTAGTACATCCCTCTTTTTAATATCATGATATCATAGTTTACATGATATGATCACTAGATCTTTTCTTTCACTATTATAGCTTTGATTATGTTTGGAGCCTTCCCTAACTCAGCAGGATTCTGGATAATCTGTCCTTCTAAAATACAAAGTTAGCAGTTTTGTTCTTCCCAGCCAAGAGATTCTTTCAGTATCTCTTGTAGCTTTGGTTTGGTTTTTACAAAGTCTCTGAGTTTCTGTTTATCTGCGAATGTCTTAATTTCATTTTCATATTTGAAAAAGATAGTTTTGCAGGATATATAATTCTTGGTTGGAAGTTCTTCTCATTCAAGGCTTTGAATGTGTCATGCCACTGTCTCCATGCCAGCATTGTTTCTGCTGAGCAATCTGACGAAAGCCTGCAGGGTTTCCCTCTGAATGTCAGTTTTGCTTTGAGCCTTGCTGTCTTTAAGAGTTTCTGCTTATGTTTCATTTTGTTAAGCTTGATTATAATGTCTTGGAGTATTTCTATTGAGATCTATATTGAGTGGTGTTCGATACGTGTCTTGGATATCTATATTCTCTTCTTTCATAATTTCTGGGAAGTTTTCTGTCAGTAGTTCAACAACAATACTCTGTGTTCTCGGGTGTCTTGCCCTGTTCAGGAACTCCAATTAATTGTAAACTGTTCTTCTTAATAGAGTCCCACATGCTTCTTAATGCTTCTTCATTTTTCTTGTTTCTTTTTTCTGATTTCTCCTTGTAGTTGCTGGAGTCAGCGGCTCTGTCTTCCAAATCAGAAATTCTCTTTTCCATTTGTTCCATTCTGCTTTCTTGGCTTTGAATTGAAGTTTCTACGTCTTTGATTTTGTTCTTGATCTGTTGGACTTCCAAGTACTGATGTTCCATCAGATCAAATAGCCTGCTGTATTTTGTATAAGGTCTAGAAGGGATCTATATATAATCCTTCTGTATTCACCGTCTTATAGTTTCAGAAAAGCTTCTTTGGGAAGTTCTCAGGTGGTTTCTTTTGCGGGACTTCTGATGCCATGGATGATTGCTGGGTTACCGTCTTCTTCAATGTTTGTTGCTTTTGGGGCTTCATGTGGGTCAATAGAGGCTGGGAGAGACGCTGTGAGATGGACCACAGTTGTTTCTCTAGGCCATCTTAAAATGAGAAATAAAAAGTATTTGACAACTTCCAAAGTCAGTCATGTTTTCAGGTGTATACATCCCTCTTCCAAGCTGACAAAGTAAGCACCTCTATATTGAACCCCAAATGTTATAAACTAGCTCAAAATACAGAAAGGCTACTGGCCTGCTGGCCTCTGCTGTCGGGCCCAAGCTCTAGGCGATACTGTGTAGAATTCTGTTTTTCTGTTGAAAAAGCAGTCTCTTCTGGGTAGGCACTGCCTCCCAGCCCAGGAATTAGGTCCAGCTGATGCTTCTGTATGGAATACTCCGCCTCCCAGCAAAACAAGATGGCATCCTGCACAAGCTTGCCAGCTGGCCAGGACCAGACTCTCACGGAAAGGGAGGCCAAGAGTGCCAAAATGCCCAGAGTCTACAGCCTCCACCACTGGGCCCCAGCCCTAGGCAACACTGTGCAAAACACCACCTCCCTGCTAGAAAAGCACTCTCCCCCCGGCATGTGCCACCTCCCAGCCTAAGAACCAAGTCTGGCTGGGGCCTCTGCCTGGGCTTCTGTTTCCCAGTGGATCAAGATGGCGTCCTGCACAAGCACATCTGTATGGCTACCACGTGGCAGAGGCAGAAAGACAGGCCAGAGAAGCTGAGGTGTATAGAGTCCAAAGCCAGGCTGTCAGAACCTGGCAATTACGCTTGCCGATCCCACCAGCAGTAAGTCTGAGATCAGCAGCTAGTCAAGTCCCAATTCTGCCCTCTGGCCAAGACAAGGAAAAAAAAAGTCACAATGGTGAGTTACCTTTGGTCTGTGCAAGCCTGTGCTCACCAAGAGTGGGCTCAGTGAAAGAGAGGAGGTTTTGTGTTCAGTGGTATGAAGTCCAAATTAACAGCCCTATGCCACATCCCAGGGCTCACTAGTTGTCCAGAAGGCTCTGTTTAATTATCATTTCAGCTCATGGTTTCCAGAAGAATTTAGGGAGACATGCGTTTAGTCCACCATCTTTACTCCACTGATAAACACATTTTGGGGGTACACATTTCAATCCATGACAGAGATCATCTCTAGATATGATGTGCTGAATACTAATGACTGAAGATCAGAAGAGCTATTGGATAGCATCGAGGACATCATATATAAACAAAGAAAAAGGTCATTAAAAAATGGGAAAGAAAGAAAAGACCAATATGCATGTCAGGATAGACATTGGAACTTGCTCTTTACATAGAAAATTCTTGTATTTCCTGAGCAATAGTAATCTAGAAGTATAGTGACTCTTTGTTCTGCAGTGACTGAAATTTCTTCTATCTTGGTCCACAACCTAAACGTCTTTCACCACACAATCCAAGATGACGAATTAAGACCCATTTATCATGTCCATATTCCATCCCTCAAGAAGGAAGAGCCTCCTGTCTTTAATGACATATCTGCAGAGTCTTTAAGCTCATATCTAGTGTTATGGATTGCACTGTAGCCCGCCCAAAAATGTGCATATAGATTTGGATAGGCCATGAGGTTCCAATATGGTGTTGTTTCTCCCATGTATTGTGAATGCTGCCTCCATGATGGTAGTGAGGGAGAATGGGCAGCAGCTGTGTTGGTGAGGCAGAACTCAATTTACAAGCTTGAATTGTGTTGTGGTCACCTCTTGGTAGATAAAAGAAAAGTGAGCAAACCGTTGGGAACCTTACAACCACCAAGAAAGTAGCACTGAGAGCAGAGCACGTCCTTTGGATCTGAGGTTCCTGCGCCAAAATGCTCTCTTATTAAATTTGGATTTGTAGCTTAGTGGACTGTGATAATAAAATGAATTTGGACTTGTAGCTTACTGGACTGTTAAAATAATATTTCTCTTTCTAAAGCTATCCACTCATGGTATTTTCTGTTATAGCAGCACTGGATGACTGAGACACCTAGGCACAAAGTAATCCAGGAAATGTAGTTTTTATTCTGTGTAGTCAAGTGCCTAATTCAAAAAAATCAGAGATTCTACTGCTGAAGGAAAATAGGAGACTAGATATTGGACAATAACTATCAGTCTCTGACAAAACTTGTATCATCTATATTTTTGTGGCTACTTTTTCTTTCTAGCATGTCTCTTAAACTACTCCTCCCAACATTAGATTGGAATGGCAGAAGCACACCACCAGAGGAAATAAACTCAGGCCATAAACTCCAAACACATTGTGTTTGCACATTGTGTTTTTGGTCCCAAATACTTTTTCTGTGTTTGACCTTCCCTGTCATTTCTTTCAAGATTCTTTTTTATACCACAAGCTATACAGATGCAGGATCTTTGCTCTCATCAAACTTTAGTTACACTATTCTCTTCTCCACAGGCCCCTGAACTCTGTTTCACCCCAAATCTGAGCAAGCACTAAGTTGCAGAATGAAAGGGAGGAGGGAGAGAACAATGAATTCATGATGTCATTCCAAGACTTAGAAGTGGCTCCAAAAGCTTAAAGGTAAGAAGACCACGAAGTTTTTTCTCCCTTTATGCCTATCCTTATCCTCAGCTCTCTCAGTCATTACCTTGTTTTTCAAGCCAGAATCCCTGTTTTTGTTCTATCTTTTCCTGGCCTTGCTGAATGCTCTGCTCCATCTCACAGCAGTAACTACAGGTAACTCAGAGCAAGAAACATCTTCAGTCTCACTGTGAAAAGATTAATTCCAGGAAAGAGGATCCCATTACAATGTGCTTCTATACGAGAAAGGAATGGAGCTAAGTTCTGGCACCCATGCATAGAGCCAGAGTACTCATTCATCCTCTGCTGTCTTTCCCAGTGATTTTTCCTTCTCCTTTGGTAGAATCTTAGAGAAATCTCTTAAACAGTTGGGTCCAAGCAATTGGGTTGGTTGTTTTTATATTGTGCAATAGCAAAATATTTCCTGAGGGCAGCACTCTTTCAACCAAATGTTTAAGCTCTCTGCTGATACATAATCCACACTGAATCTGAAATTCTGATCACATTTGCCAAATAAAGTATTTCCACAAGTGAGTCTACAACTTGTACCATTTTTAGTATTATACTATACTATACTACATTGCATATATTTTAGATTAAAATAGCCTACTGTTGATTGCTTAGAGGATCTACTTAGTATTCTCCAAATGTGAATATATATTCAAAATATGACCCTCACTTAGAAATAATCTCCTCTAGTATAAACTGCTTTGATAATGATGACAGTCTATATTTTAATAATCTGTGATTTGTTAGAAAACATTTGAATCATTTTGAGCTGTTAGGCCTGAATTCAGATTCAGTGTGGATTATGTATCAGGAGAGAGTTTAAACATTTGGTTGAAAGAACACTGCCCTCAGGAAATATTTTACCATTGCACAATATAAAAACAACCAGCCCAATTGCTTGGACCCAACTGTTTAAGAATTTTCTTTAAGATTACACCAAAGAAGAAGGAAAAAGCCACTGAGAAAGACACAACAGAGGATGAGTGAGTACTCTGGCTCCATACATGGGTGAAATCCAGAGGCACTCCGAAGTGTTACTGGAAGAAACATAGGATAGTAGCTGGCAGGATGTTGAGGATATCTGTGTTTGATTCCTAACTTCAACACTTATTATGAGATCTCAATCAAGTAATTTATCTCAGATTCTGTTTGCTGACATATAAAATAAGCATACAAGTATCTCTCTTACAGCATTTAATAAGAATGATCTGTAACACTTAGCACAGTATCAAAGATACCAATAATGATTATGGTATTTCATCTGTTTCCTAAACAGGACACTGGAGTACGATTCAGTTGGTACAAAAGGATTGTATGTCTAAAACTGCATTAAAACCACAAATTTAGACCACAGATATCTTTTTCATGACAGAGTGGTTTTGAGGAAAATTGTGTGCAGAGATAAACCATATGGAGATCTGTATAAAAAATGATTTAAAAGACTATAATATGGAGTGGTATTCCTAGAGCATCAAGCCTTAAGTAGGCAGTATAAGGGTCTTCAGAGGTACTGTACTTTTTATTATGATGCCAAAGCCAAGTGCCGTCGAGTCACATAATCTCCTCTAGCATAACCAGCTCCTATAGTGAGGACAGTCTATATGTCCTTGACCACTGTCATTACCCCACTTGTAAACTTCACTTAAACTTCAGAGACAGAAGTCAGTCATCTCAATGACACTCTTACAGTTATCCAAACTAACCTAACTGTAGTTTAGTTCCCAAAAGTGTTAACCCAAAGGAAAGGAAAACCTGCCCTTTTGTGATAGTTAAGGTTGTATATCAATTTGGCTGAGCCATGATTCTCAGTGGTTTGACAGTTGTATGATCTTTTGATCGTCCTATATTGATTGCTGATAACTGGGATTCGACGATTTTCACATCCTGCCAGCAAGATCTTTGCCCTCCAACCTGCCGACTGTGGGTTCACCAGCCTTAGTGGCTACAATAATTAAGAAAAGCTTCTATCCTGATACACAGATCTGGAGCGTTCCAACCTCTACAACTGTGTGAGCCATTTCCTTGATAGAAATCTCTCTCTCTCTCCCTCTCTCTGTGGATGTGTGTATACATATATGTACACACAAAGCAATTTTCAACTCTTTCTGGAATGTCCCTCAGAGCTGTCATCAGATGTGGTCTGACAATTAAGTTCACAAATTCATATACATAGACATATGTATATATACATATGTAAGTGTGTGTGTGAATCCATATACAGACATATGTATATATACCTGCATGTATACACACACACACACACACACACACACATACATATGCTTTGCTGGTTTTGCTATTCTAGAGAACCCAGCATCATACACCTTTCTTGACAGGCTGCCTAAATGATGGGGTGGATTTAACATCTTCTTGCCTCAATTTAAATAATTAGTTTCATCTTATCAATATCAATCTAATGTTCTGCTTAGAGTGATAGAGGTATTAGTGTTATCACTGTATATACTAGGAAAAAAAAGAAGTAAAACATCAAAGTGTCCCATGGTCACATAAGTCAAATAATAAAACTCAAACCCACAGCTTTTAACTATAAATTTTATGTTCCTTCTGCAAAAAAAAGAAGTTACTGCAGATAAGCTGTCACTTTTTTTTTACTATCTCTGTGCATCTTTTTCTCTCTCAATTAGTTATATATATCAATTATATATATAATCAATTACTTATATATGAGGTAGGACAATTAAGTTCGTGAACTCATCCTAGAAAAAGTGCCACATACCTCATTGCTGAATATCACTATGGTCGCCTTTGAAGTACTCCCCTTGGGAAGCTATGCACTGATGGCAGCACCGAGGCCACCCTTCAAAGCACTTTTTCTTTGCTCTGTTATAAACAGGGTCACTATGAGTCAGTGCCAACTCAAACGTACCTAACAAGAACCACCACCACCACCACATTCTGAATAGATCACAGATATTTATACACTATGTAAAGCTTGGCTTGATAATATCCCCCAAATAGTTCAGAGCAATGACTCTAACTACAGTGCTAGCACCTAATAACAGGATCACCTATTCACCAGCTTCTAATCATGTGTTCTCTATTTCCTTCTGAATTCTCCCCAGAAGTATCCTCCAAGTCCATATTGCTGGGAGTCTGTTGAAGGCTTTCTCTATCATGTTCCTCAAAAATTTTGCAGTCTCTTCCCACTGCCTGATTTCAAAGCCATTTCCACATTTTAGGTACTTGTTACAGCAGCACCCCACTGTCAGGTGCCAAAAGCTGTATTAGTTTTCTATTGTCTACCTGCCTGCCTGCCTGGGTCTTCTATTCAAGGTCACAAAGGGCTGAAATCAAGGTGTCAGCCAGGACTGCAATTTCGTCCAAGGTTTGTAGTTAAAGATAGCAGTTTGAAGAATTTAGTTCCTTGTAACCAGATGACTAAAATCCCCATTTTCTTATAAGCTATTATCCAGGGAATGCTTATAGATGGCTTCCCTTGGGTGCCTGCCATGAGGCCCCCTCCTCTCACAATGTAATTATTTATTTTCACAAAACCAACTGAAAAACATCTTCTGCTGCCTTTTCCCTTTTGTCTCTTTTAAGGGTCCATCTGATTAAGTCAGATTCACCTGAAATGATTTCCCTTTATATTAACTCAAAATCAAATGATAAGTAACTTAATCACAAGACTGAAATCCCTTCACGCTCATAAGTCTTGTCCACACTCAATAGCCAGGAATTAAACAAGGCATGTATACCAAGGGGTAGGACACTTGGGGGCCATCTTAGGATTCTGCCTACCATACCAGAGTATCATTCATCCCACTGTTTTCACCTTAACAGGCAGGCAAGCAGACGATAAAACTAATACAGCTTTTGGCACCTGGCAGTGGAATGCTACTGTAACAAATACTTAAAATGTGGGTATGGCTTTGAAATCAGGCAGTGGGAAGAGACTGTAAAATTTTTGAGGAACGTGATAGAGAAAGCCTAAATCACCTTGAACAGACTGTTAGCAATATGGACTTGCAATGCTGTTTGGTACTACTAGCCTCTTACAATGCAGCTGAAGTGCTCAATGTTCTTAGTCCCCTCCTTTATGCCAGTTTTCTTCCCCTAGTCCTTGGAGAAATGCTGCTTGTTTTAAAGTAGTCAAACCTTCAAACATATGTTTCTTGATCTCTGTAAAACCAATCAGAGAGAATTACTGCAATTGTCCTGCTAGTGAGCAACCTGTTAGAGGCCATGAGAGACAAAATTGTATGCAGTCAATAAACTTTATTCTTACCCAGACCCTGAGGCAATATGTATGCCAAGCCAAATATGTATGGAAGCATGTTTTTGTAAATACTTAAGAACATATGAACTAGAAAAAGTTGATATAATAAAGGTTTTTAATAACAAAGTCTGTCTTGTATGAAGTACTTAATATTCTCTTGCCCCTTAAAAAGGTTATATATTTACAAATGAAAACCCTCAACAAATGTTTAAACATTTGAAAGACTATGAGAATTCATAGAGAAACCTATTTTCTTTGTACACAATTGTTGCTGCTAGCCGTGTGCATCTCTAGCTCAGCTCTTGATTAGGAGATAACTCACCAATTAAGTTCAATTCTTGTTTTTCTATGTCCACTGTAAAAAAAAGTCTGATTCCCCTACCTTCTCTGCTCTGATAAATCCTTTTCTGCATGATCATATTACAGTTAGACTTGTAAGAACATTTGCAGTACACACTGTAAACACTATGATTTCTTCTAACTAGTTTTAGCAATAAAGGTTAGTAAGTCTATACCAGCCACCAGCCAAGTGCCATCGAGTCGTAAGTCTATACAGACGTGAACAAAGCCGTAAGTCTATACAGAAGTGAACAAACTTTTATAAACATGTTAGAATAACTGAAACACATATTCTTAAAAGCAATTAGATGACAAAGATCCTGTCCTAACAACATAAAATCATTTTCTTAATATTTGAAGTCTGACAAAATGTCATTTAAAAATATGTTCAATTTATTGAGAATTATGAAACAACCTATAGACTAGGAAAAAATTTCAAGAATTATGTGTGTATATATATGTATGTGACATATGCACATATATATACACACACATACACACACACGGAAATCCTGGTGGTGTAGTGGGTTAAGTGCTACACCTGCTAACTAAAGGTCAGCAGTTCAAATCCACCAGGCGCTCCTTGGAAACTCTATGGGGTAGTTCTACTCTGACCTCTAGGGTCGCTATGAGCCAGACCTGACTCGACAGCAGTGCATTTATATATGTGTGTATATATATATAAATAATCAGGTGGGACCAAGATGGTGGAGTAGTCAGGCATTTCTTGTAATCCTTCTAACAACAAAGACCAAAAAGAACAGATGAATTGATTACATATGACATTTTAGGAGCCCTGAACATCAAAGGGAAAGGTGAGAAATTGGACTGAGCAACCGATAAGGGAGAGTAGGTCCAGAAGCACCTAAGACTGGCCAGACCTGACCCATGAGGACTCAGCTGCAGCCACTGAAGCAGTAGCATTCAGAGGGCGTCCTCCTCAGCTGCAGAGACACAGCAACAGAGAGTATACTCACATCTCCAGAACCAGTAAAAAGTGGCACTTGATCGTCAAAAGCTAAGTGGCTTGCATCTAACCTACTACTCATGGATCTAAATCTTTCCTCTGGTATCAATCTCTCTCACTCATCTCAGCAGTTCCCTTTCCCTACTCTGCATTGCCCCTGGCTCTAGAGTCGGACACTATTACCTGAGCCAGAAGTATGACTCCTTAAGCCTGCCCTGAGTCATTATCCTAGACTCAGAGTGGGAACAATTTAACAAACTGGGGGAAGGCAGGGGCAGGAATCTGCTGACTCTCCTTACCCATAATTCAGGACAGAAACAGTTCCTTCATCTAGAATCACACTTAAGGGGACACATCATTCTCACAGACACTTGGGGATGGTTGTTAGCCCCCTGACTTTCTCAGTGCCTCCAGCTGGAAATCTGTGCCTACACCAATCTCCCTGCTCATCTAGGATAAAAAACAAACAAACAGAAAAAGCAGTGCCATTGAGTTGATTAGACAGTAAGGAAAAATCTACACCACATACTTGGTAACTGACTACCTGGACACCTGAACTAAGTCTATACAAGAAAAGTGAACGGACTCCTGGGCTCACATGTCTAGTAATAGCCTAACCTGGTGACAGGATGTCAGAGCTTCCAAATCTGAAAGAGCCAAAGTATGACCTTGAATACATCCCACCTGAGTTTAGAAACCATCTCAAGAGTAGATTTGCTGCACTGAACACTGATGACAGAAGACCAGATGAGTTGTTCAATGACATCACCAGGCAAGGAGAGCAGTGGAAGCTGCATATAGGTGGGCATGTAAATTTATACGGGAATGTACATTTTCACTCAGTCATAATAAAAAAAAATTTTAAAAAAGATATCACACATGAAGGAAAGCAAAAAGTCATTACAGAGAAAGAGAAGACCAAGTTTGATGTCAGAGGAGACTCTGAAACTTGCTCTTAAAAACATCAGGTAGCTAAAACAAAAGGAAGAAATGATGAAGTAAAAGAGCTTAACAGAAGATTTCAAAGGGCAGCTCAAGAGAATAAAGTATTAAGACATATACAAAGAGCTAGGGATAAAAAACCAGGAGGGAGAAACATGCGCTGTCTTTCTCAAACTGAAAGAACTGAAGAAAAATTCAAGCATCCAGTTGCAATAGTGAAGGATTCTACCAGAAACAATGCTGAACAACTCAGGAAGCATCAAAAGAAGATGGAGGGAACACAGAACTGGTCAACATTTAACCATTTCAAGAGGTAGCATGTGATCAGGAACCAATGGCATTGAAGGAAGAAGTTGAAGCTGCACTGAAGGCATTGGCAAAAAACAAGGCTCTGGGAATTGATGGGATATCAACGGAGATGTTTCAGCAAAGTGCTCACTCATCTATACCAAGAAATTTGGAAGGCAGCTACCCGGCCAACTGACAGGCAGTAATCCTTATTTATGCCTATTCCCAAGGTGATCCAACTGAATGTGGAAAATTTTAAACAATATCGTTAATACCACATGCAAGTAAAGTTTTCCTAAGGATCACTCAAAAGTAACTGCAGCAATATATTGACAGGGAACTGCCAGAAATTCAGACCAGATTCAGAAAAGGGCGTGGAACCAGGGATATAACTGCTGATATCAGATGGATCCTGGCTGAAAGCAGAGAATAGTAAAAGATGTTTCTTGTGTTTTTTTGACTATGCAAAGGCATTTGACTGTGTGGATCATAACAAATTGTGGATAACACTGCAGTCAATGTGAATTCCTGAACACTTAATTGTGCTCATGCAGAATCTGTACATGAGTCAAGAGGCGGTCATGCAAACACACCAAGGGGACACTGCATGGTTTAAAGTCAGGAAAGCTGTGCATCAGGGTTGTACCTTTTCACCACAACATTTCAATCTATGTGCCGAGCAAATAATCCAAGAAGCTGTATTATATCAAGAACAAGGCTTCAGGATTGGAGCAAGACTCATTAACAACATGTGTTATACAGATGACACAACCTTGTTTGTTCAAAGGGAAGAGGATTTGAAACACTGATGAAAATCAAAGACTACAACCTCCAGTATGGATTATATCTCGACCTCAAGAAAACAAAATCTTCACAACTGGAGCATAAGCAACATCATGATAAATGGATAAAAGACTGAGGTTGTCAAGAATTTCGTATTACTTGGTTCCACAATCAATGCCCACAGAAGCAACAGTCAAGAAATCAAGATGCTGCTGCACTGGGAAAATCTGCTGCAAAAGATGTCTTTAAAGTGCTGGAAAACAAAGATGCCACCTTGAAAACTAAAGTGCACCTGAACCAAGCCATGGTATTTTCAATAGCATCATATGCAGGTGAAAGCAGGAAAATGAGTGAGGAAGATGGAAGAAGAATTGATGCCGGTGAATTGTGTTATCGGAGAACACTGAATATACCATGGACTGCCTAAAGAACAAAGGGATTTGTTATAGAAGTACACCTAGAGTGCTCTTTAGAAAAGCCAGAATGGCAAGACTGTATTTTCCATACTTTGCACATGTTGTCAGGAAGGATCAATCCCTAGAGAAGGACATCATGCTCAGTAGAGTGGAGGGTCAGCAAAAAAGAGGGTGACCCTTAACAAGATGGATTGACACAGGGGCTGCAACAATAGGCTTACGCACAAAACTGATTGTGGGCATGGAGCAGGACTGGGTAGTGTTTCATTTTGTTGTGCATAAGGTTGTTATGAGTTGGAACCAAACTAATGGCACCTAACAACATGTCAGATGTATCAAAGGAAAAGACAAAGTTAAAGTCACTTTTCAAAGGGCAAGAATCAACTTCTTATTCCTACACCACGTACAATTTATTAGGTATAAAGCAACTTTACTATAGCAAACAGTTAAAAGAATTAAGAAACCGGCATAAGTCATTTTATACAAGACATGGCTGAAGACAGTATGCACCTGAAAAAAATGCCAAGTATTAAATAATTTTAAATGCCTTTTTCAAGTGAAGCATAGGCCCAGATAATCATAAGAAATGAAGGTAATTATTTACAAAATTTCTTATTTCATCAACGGTGAGAACCAAGAAACAAACACTTGAGATCCCAGTAACAGAAACCCCACTGTTAGAGTCATACTAATAGATACAACGCAGTTCGTACAAACAGAGCAGCTCCTGATTAGGCTCGAAAGACGTCCTTCTGCTTGTTCTTCAACTGCCCAAAGACATATATTTAACCCCAGAGGTCTGTTCAACTAGCACCGTAGTATTGATAGGCTCAGCTGAATCATAGCTTCCAGAGTGCTGTTTCCTGTCTACCTTAACATAGCTGTTACATTGCCTCTGTTGGTTTGTTGGCTTTATTCTCATTTTCTCCTTCTGTCAGCTCCTCTCTCTCCTTCACTTTCGACTTTCTCTTCTCCTTTGTCAGCTCTCTTCTTTCCTTCTTTGTCCTCCACACTGGTGTAAACTGCTTTGTTATAGCCTTCCCGATTCCGAGCAATTTCAATGGCAAAAAACTGTATTCTGGGGGCTGGAAGGCAAATAAAATTGGTTATTGTCCTATCCCATTACTTCTCTAAATCTACTGGAAATGTACTGACAAAGCTCAACCATGTGCAAAGCATTCAAGTATAGTTATAAGCTTCAGAGATCTAGAACTCTAAGTCTATACTATACGAAGTTGAAAATATTTAACTATCTCACTGTTATTTTAAAAACAGCAACATGATCTTTACAGTATAACAAATAAAATGATCCCCAAGCTAATTATCAATGCCATTAATTAATCTATAAAGCCAGATCCCTCCTCTCCTTACACATAAACAGTTCCAGAGGCAAGAAACTTACCAAATACAGTGTTTTCCTCAGTGTAGCCCTGAGTACAATCTAGTCGCAACAAAGTGCCATAGTTGAAGTCTTCTATAATCCCATCAAACTTCAGGCAGAACGGTCTCCACTTCTATAAACACAAAAACACTGTCTTAGCTGACACATTAGGAGGCTAATGTATTTATCCAGTACAATAAAGGGGCTTTCACTTCCCCAGAAAGGGAAATAACCATACTTAAAGTGACTAGGATTGAAACTGATTGTTAGTTCTTCTGAGAATAAAACTAGCAGCAAGTTTCTGTGCCATCTATTGTGTCTTTAGATCAGAATTTCACAACACAAATAATATTTTAACCTTACAAGATTCTTAAATCCTTTATTACAGAATTAAAATTTGATTTCTTAAATAGATTCTCTTTTGTTTTTAAGTTATTGGCCAATTCAGTCCAAAAAGGTTATGTATCCCCACTGAAGCACAAATAAGACAGAGGAGGCAAGAATTTGGCCCAAGTCATAAAATTAGATTTTAAGAAAGAAATTCAGTACACCAAGGTTCATTGAAGCTCTGTTTATAATAGCCAAGACATAGAACAACCCAAACATTCATCAACAGAAGAATGGATAACAAAAATGTGGTATATAAGTACAAAAAAATATTACTTATCCATCAAGAGAAAGGAAGTTCTGATACATGCTACAACATGGATTGAACTTGAAATGTTCAGTGTGAGATAAATCACAAAAAGACAAATGCTGTATGATCCTACTTACATGAAACAGACAAATGTATACAGACCAAACTTTATCATTGGTTACCAAGTGCAGGACAGAGGTGGAAAGGCTGAGTTTCTACTTAGAAGGTGCTGAGACTCTACTAATAGTGCTGGAATAATCTTCAAACAGTCAGTGGTGATGGTTGCACAACATGATGAATGGAACTAACCAATGTCACTGAATTATACATACACAAATTGTTGAATTGACGCAGCTGGAATAGATGACAACCAAGAACATCAAAGACACGAGGAAAAATGAGCCCGGGAGACTACAGCAGCATGAGACATGAAGAACCAGATGTTGCCTGGCCACCACCAAAGACAGTCATGATGGGGGACACAAATATAAAGTCCCTGAGACGACATGAGTAAAAGAGGTATGCAGCTCAAGAAAAGACCAGAATTGATGGTCCAACAGCATGCAGGGTCCTCTGGGAACATGGCCCCTAGACTTGGTACTGGCCCTGAACTGAAACCAGTACTGAGGTCAGACAACAATGGACTGGACTCAGGGACACTGTGAGCATATGGTGTGTGTACTTCATGGGTTTATACTTTTATAGGAGGCTGTCCTACTGGTTTCTTTCTAGATGGGAGAGAAGAAGGTGGAGAGGAGGAGACAGGTACTCATTAAGAGGATACTAGAAGTATAGAGTAAAAAGGAGGAATGTGCTGCCACAGGGTGAGGGGAGCAGATGGAGTCGCAGATAGGCGGGCATGTGGAACTGCTTTGGATTGTACATCTTCACTTACTCATAATAAAATAAATTGTCAAATTGGTATTATGTTTTGGTATATGTATTTTACCATGATAAAACAATTTTTTTATTATGATTGAATGAAAATGTACATTCCCATATAAATTTACATGCTCACCTATATGCAATTCCCACTGCTCTCCCTGCCTGGTGACAGCACACTCTTCCTCTCTGCTCCATACATGTCTTATCCTTCCAACAGTCTCCTATCCCCTTCTTTCCACCCACTCCCCTTCCTCCAGTAAGAAGTCAGCAGGATGATATCCTATAGATGCATAGAACCATAAACTGCCCATTAGACATGGTCACTCTGCGCCGCCAAGTCCAATCCATTGCTGTCTGAAGAGTTGAACTTCATTATGATTTATGGACAGGGGCAGCATCAGGGCCAGAGGCCATGCAGCCAGGGGAACCCTGAAGCCCCTGGACCATCAACTGCGGTCTTTTAGTGGAGATCTCAGGGAGCACCCCTATTTATTCTTGTGTTGCCAATGGGACTCAATTTTGTGAGCTCCACTGAGGCTATCACTTGTGGTGGCTGGGCACCATCCAGTTCTTCCGGTCACGAGTCGATGTCACCCACTCATGTGGGTCTCCCTGTCTTCTCGGTTCTCTTTCCCCCATGTTGTTTTGGACCTTGGTGATCATCCGCTCCTGCTGAGTTGGGACCATTTGCTGTACCCTCAGATGGCAGCTTGGTAGCTTTTAAGATCCCAGACGCCACTCACCAATGTGGGGTGCAGAGAGTCCTCATTAGGAAAACGCTAGTTGTGCCAAATGGCCTCGATTTCACCTGAGAGCATGGTCTCTGGCCCCCCGCCCCAGCTACTTTGTCCTTGCACTACTGGGTTAAGATGGGAGGAGTACTCAAGCTGTATTGAAGTCCAGTTAATATTGATCTTCTTTCTCATGTGTGCTGTCACCGATTTCACACAACCAAATTTCTAATAACTATCTAATCTAAACCCTCCCCCACTCACACTCCCTCCCTCCCCACCCTTGCAGCCATCAAAGAGTCTTTTCTTCTATGCATGAGTCTGTTTTTAAGTTCTTATCGTAGGGGTCTCATACAATATTTGGCCTTTTGTCGCTGACTACTTTCACTCAACATAATGTCCTCCAGTTGAAACCAGATTATGAGATGTTTGCTGAAATCATCATTGTTCTTTATCATTGCATAGTGTTCCACTGAGTATATATACCATAGTTTACCTATCCACCACAATAAAACAATTTAAAAGAAAAAAAAAGGAAAGAAGGCAACCATTTAGTAGTGACAATTTAGTAACAACCTACTGGCATTTCTATTAGGTACTGTGGAGTGGGCTCACACCTATAATGACTCTATGTACAACAGAATGTAACATTGTCCAGTCCTGCACTACCTTCACAATAGTAGGTAGTTTTAAACTTATTGGTGCAGCCACTTTGTCTGTTAGGAGTTAAAAGTTTACATTCCTCACAAGCCAAAGGCCTAATCTCAAGTGCTTTCCCCAAGGGAGTTTTAGTGTCCTGCAAAAGTACAAGGTTTCCTTCCAATTATCTGTGGCCTGTGGTAACAGGAACTCTAATCCAGAGAATCAAAATATCTCTCTGCCACTCTCCCAGCCAAATTTTTGGGCTAATTTACTTACATAAATAAATTGATTACTCCTGGGACCGGACGAATCGGATGGTGCCCAGCCACCACCAGTGATAGCCACAGTGGAGCTCATAAAGTTGAGTCTCACTGGACAACACAAGAATAAAAAGGGGTGCATCCTGAGATCTGCACTAAAAGACCTCAATTGATGGTCCAGCAGTTTCAGGGTTCCCCTGGGAGCATGGCCCCTGGCCCTGATGCTGCCCTTGCCCATAAATCATAACGAAGGTCCACTCTTCGGACACAAATGGATTGGACTTGGTGATGCAGAGTGACCATATATTGGATGCACTTTATGGTTCTATACATCTATAGGATATCATCCTGCTGACCTCTGGCTGGAGGAAGGAGAGTGGGTGGAGAGGAGGGGAAAGGAGACTGTTGGGCAGATGAGACATCTATGGAGCAGAGAGGAATAATGTGCTGTCACCAGACAGGGAGAGCAGTGGAAGCTGCATATAGCTGGGCATGTAAATTTATACGGGAATGTACATTTTCACTCAGTCATATTAAATAAATAAAAAATTAAATTAAATTAAATAAATTGATTCCTTCTGCATATAACAGCTGGGTGAGAGGGAATGAAATGGCCCAGTTTGGGAGAAAGAAAAAAGCATATCTGATGAATGTTTTTTAAAAAAAAACCCTCATAAACCAGATAAGCATTCCTTTGATAACAGTAAATTAGAACTCTAGTTCTCTAAGTAGTTTCCTTAAAACAATTTAAATATATAAAATATACTCACAATCAACAATTGTTGGTCAAATGTTAGCTATCATTTAAGAGAGAGAATTCTTACCTCTTTAGCCGATTCTGATTTTAGCTCTTCTGGATCCAGTACATCTATTCTGAGTCTCTCAAATTTTTCCCGGAACTCGGAGTAGATTTGATCATCCACTTTGGTAAGTTTCAGGGACTGTGGGTCGACTGATGAAATCAGCTGCCAGACAATACACAGACATTAGTCTCTAACTTGTGACACTTCTATCCCCTTCCCCCAGCAAAACCCTTATGATTCTCAGGGCAGAACCTATTAGTATGTATAGACAGCCTAGGGCCTGATAGAGTCAGGTCATAACATATCATAGACCCTTTCAACAACTCAAACTCATTTGGCCCAGGTATTGCCTGGTTATTTCCCTCTGTGGAGTGTTCATTCATTCAACTTTTATTAAGTGCCTACAGTGGAACATACACCTTTTGCCAGTTAACATCAAAAAACTGAAGAAACAGAAATTCTCATTGTAAAGCAAATTCACCTCCACTTTCCTATTCTCTGTGCGTAAGATCTTATAGCAATAAAAATTATCAGCAAAACCCAACTACTTAACACACTGAGAATAGTGATTAGCAGAGTAACATGCACTATAATTACATATTTAATTCTGCTTAATAATGATGAAGACAGACAACTTACCTTATAATACACTTCAGCATGCTGCAATGCTCTCATGGCCCAAGCCATTTCAATATCAGGCTGCAAAGGAGTCAAGAATGCCAGGTCAGAAATCTGCCGATCTCACTACTGGATAACAAAGAAGTCTGTGAATATCTAATGTTGAAGAGGTCCATCAAATATGGTGTTACTGTCAAAAGACAGACAGTAGATTCCTAGACCTAAACAATGTAACACTTCATCCTTATGTCAACCAAAAGAAGCTACCCACACAATCTAATAAAAAAATAGGTCTGTGGCTATCCTTATCAGCAGCTAGTGTGAAAGCATGAGAGAATGAATACATAAAGCCATAGGTAAATCTTCTCAGGGCAGAGTTAAATCATTGTAAAACTGTAAGATGATATACCCACCCATCTACACTGCTGAGTTGTTGAGAAAACAAAGTAAGATAAGGGAAATGAAACTACTTTTCACTTTTAAGAGTGTAGCATGTCACAGATGGAGTCCCGGAGTGGGCCAAATGATGAAGCACTGAATGACTAACCAAAAGGCTCCTGGTTCAAACTCACCCAGAGGCACCTCAGAAGTAAGGTCTGGCAATCTGCTTCTAAAAAGCTCATAGCCTTAAAAACCCTATAGAAGAGTGCTCTTTTGCACACATGAGATCACCATGAGCTAGACAGCAACTAACAGCAACAATGTGTCATTGATATCATTTGTATTTCCATCCTACAACAGCTAGCAATGAATCAGTACCACAAAGCAGGTCAGTTTATAAATATGCCTTCCACTGGAATTTCCCACTCCAACTAGACTGCTTTATGTCACCAGCCTCAAAAAAATCGGCTTGCATTTGTACCACCCTCTCCTGGCTTCAGTACCCTCCCCAGTCAACTGGTATACTTCTTCCACCTACATTTTGAGAGCTCCAATTCCTAGATAAAGGCTTCCATCGAATTAGGTCCTTAAGGGTCTCTTCTTCAGTTAAACTCTTTTAGATCTTACAGCCAGCCAGCCAGCCAGCCAATTGCTGTCGAGTCGGATCCGACTCATGGCGAGCCTGACCATAAAATTCACACATATCACATCCTTATTTAGCCAAGCCAGCCAAGTGGGTGTTATTAATATGCTCATGTCCCTGTGCCTTGTTTTTTATGCTTTTTTTTAAGGCTTTGAACCAGGTACATCGTAAGTCAGTTCAATTTTGGTGCACAGTGGACTCAACCGAGAATCTTGTAAAAATGTTGCTTCCTGGCTCCCATTTCCAGATATTCTGATTTAATTGGTATGAACTGCAACCTCGACATGGCAATTTTTAAAAGCTCCCCAAGTGATTCCACAGTGCAGCAAAGTTTGGGAACCACCTGCACTGGCGACAGCCCGGCGTTGTGAACCAAAAAGATTACATTATAAGAAGGCCCAGTTTTCGGCGGGCAAGGAAAGGGTGTGCAAAAAACATCAGAGCAAAACGTTCCAATTTAGTGGCAGGCCCTGCAGAAATGGTGGGAGCTGAGGGTGAGTCATACTTACATCGTTGCCATAAGACTCTGCTGGGAGAGAAAGAGCATGTGCCACAGACATCAGCTCCCCGGAAACCTAAGAATGGAAGAAAGAGAGGAGAAAGTGCTCAGTGCTGGACTTGGCTCGACTTCCTCAGTCATCCATCCCCATGGCAAAGTCTCACCGGCTGATCACTTGAACTAGTTGCCTCCATCTCGCAGCCCAGAGAACGTGGTTTCACTTCCTCGGAAATGACGGCTCATGATCTCCTCCCCTAGTCAGTCGGAAAAGGAGAGCGGGGCAAAAAAACGTTCCCACTGGACTGCGCCTGCGTGCAACCCATACTCATCCAGGGGAGGCTGTCACTTGCCCCGCCTCCCCCGACCTGCGCGGGGTCGGAAGTGACGCTTTGTTTTATAGTCTGGTTGGCCTGAGCTATATGAGCTGGTCGGCTGCCTGGCAATAGCGAAGACAATTCTGTGAAAAGCTTGAATTTAATTAACTCGGCATTAGTGTCCCCACCCGATGTGTGCCGGGCAGACATTCGAATTCCCACGCTCCAGGCGCCGGTCCGCGGGCTGCTCGCATGGAAACAGACGCGCACACGAAAACCAAAACCAAACACGATTCCGTCTAGCTACTCTGTAAGACAAAGTAAAACTGTGCCATAGAGTTGTCAAGGAGCGCCTGGCAGATTCGAACTGCTCACCTTTAGGTTAGCAGACGTTGCACTTAAGCACTACGCTACCACGGAATGGAGTTGGCTCTACGCGTCAATGGAAACTGGTGGTATAGTGGTGAAGTGCCATGGCTGCTCACCAAACGCTCGCCAGTTCGAATCTGCCAGTCGCTCCTAGGAAACTTTGGGACAGTTCTACTCTGTTGTTATGGGTCGGAATCGACTCGTAAGCAGTGGATTTGATTTGGTTTGATATACACCAATACCCCAGGGAGTGAATCGGAAATAAACAAGGTGCTGGGCACTGGAGTGAAGGGATGAAGAACTTAGTCCCTGTCTTAACAGAACTAGATATAGCGGGGAAACAGGTGGAACGTGATGATTACAGAATAGCCCAATATTCTGTGGGAGCTTGAAGAAAGGACACCTAAGCTGAGTTATGAAGGACACTTAGCCAGGTAGCCAAGGCAGGTAGGAAGGGAAACTGGGCATAAAGAACAGCATGTGCTAAAGCACTGATGAATTAAACATCATGGCACCTGCTGAGAATTGCAAAAACAGTATACTTATAGCAAGAGTGCAGTCACCTATGATTCTTCCGAGGAGCACAGAGGTTTTTGCATGTTGAATATTAAGGAGTTGAAACTTAACTGGTAAGATATTGAAGGACTTTAAGCAGCCCAGTCTCATGATCAGACTTACATTTTAGGAAGATCATGCTAACACATTGTGGAAAATGAAGGAAAGCAAAATTGGAGGTAAAGAGACCAACTAGAATGCAGCAGGTGGTGAAAGATTAAGGAAGGAAACACATTGTGGAAGATTAAGGAAGGAAACATATTGTGGAAGATTAATTCATGGAAGGCAAAACTGGAGGCAGAGAGACCAGCTAAAAGCAGTAGGTCATGAAAACCTAAACCAAACAGTGATAGTTGAGAAAGGGTGAATTTTGAGAATTACTAAAGGAATTAAGATCAAGAGAAGTTTTTGATGAATTGGATGTGGAGCATAGAGAAGGATTAGGATTCCTTTACAACTCCCAGTGTTTAGAATTATGGGCATGATAGAAGGCTGGGCAGTACTTACAGAGACTAGGAAATACCTGTACTTCCCAGTAATGGAGGGCTATTGATGGCACCTGAGTCATGAATGTGACTGCAACCTCTGCTGGCCACTGCACCCTATTTAACACTGAGCAAGATCTTCATGGATTTGTAAATCTCCATGTCAAAAAGAGTTGCCATGTGTCAGATCCGACTCGACGGCACTTGGCTGGCATGTCAAAAAAGACATAGTGAATTGTGAAGGAAAAAGTTCAAGTAACACCCCACAATATCAGGTAATGATAAAATTCAACCTTGGATTCCAATTTCCCCACTTATTCTTTTTTTTTACAAGGTCCCCCCTTTTTTCAGATATTGAGTGGGAGTTTTTCTACGATTAATGACATAGTGGGGAACATAACCCAGCATAGAAGTGTTATTCAATTTGTGGGAACTCATGTTTCTATTTACTAATGGTAAACACATGCCTAAAAGAAAATATTGGCTGTTCCATGCTGTCACCTGCAGCACAACTGGAAGTCAGAATTCCTAAATGATCACTGAACACAGTGCCATGGACCATAAGAAAGGACCTGTCGTTGAATTTCCATCTCCTTGGCTAGTAACAAATTGCTGGCATGTGGAAAGCAACAAAGCCTTATAAATGAATGGAACCTGAAGAATATGGAATAAGCACCATTAACAGAGTTCACAGACAAAATCTGCTGCCTCTAGGGGAACTGGGAAGCAAAGCTGGCCCAACAACACTATGCGTAGTTGGGACATATGTAGATCTTGGAGTGACATAACTGCTTCTGGGTAGGTTTTGGAGGTCCAGATCCTACAATGTTTTGAGAAACAGGCAAGGGAAGCCAGTGAGTTAGAGTAGAAGGGAGGACTTTCATTTTCTTCCTCTTCCACATTTCATTTCTTATGTCCCTGGTGTGTCAAGAAGGTGTATCACATTGAGTGGCAGTATGAAAGACGCACTGGGCCCTATAAAGCAGACCTAGATTGATGAAAGAGTATGTTTAAGTCTGGATATTCTTTTTCATCATCATAGCAAAGATGTATTTTCATCCAAGTGTTAGAGGCCATGGTTCATTTTGCAAAGGATGTTTTGGGGTATTATAGAAGCTTCCTTTATTGATATCCCTCATTCAACCTAAAGCCAGTTCTTCCCCTTAGTGTGGTTTGCATTCCATTCACTTTATGTTTTATCTACTCTTTGTGCTCCTCATTTCTTTCATGTAGCATAAAGCTCATGAAATTTTTCAGTCAATCCCCAAATACTTGGTAACTTACTCACAACTGTGTCTGTATGTGGCTGTGTCCTAGACATACAATGCTGAATAATACAGGAAACTTCTCATTAGAAACTCACCTTGTGAGAGATATTGTTACACAGAAACTGATAACAATGATAAGACTATTGTACTTGGAATGACAGCAATCCCAACGAATAGCACAGAAGCTGGCATATGTTGTAAGAGCTCCATAAAGTATTTGTTGAATTAGTGGATTGATGACAATTCATTTGGGGTATTATGGGAGGAAAGAAGAAAGCATATCAAATATCCTGGGGACAGGGGGTCTTCTGGAATCTGTTTGACTTCTGAAATGAACAGATTGGAAGCCCGAACATTATTGTTGTTAGGTGCCATCGAGTTGGTTCCAACTTATAGTGACCACATGTACAATGGAAAGAAACACTGCTCAGTCCTATGTCATCCTCACAATCATTGCTATGTTTGAGCCCCTGGTTCCTTTTTGGTTTTTGGTTGTTTTTTTTTTTTTTTTTTTTTTTTGCTGACCCTCTGCTTTACCAAACATAATGTCCTTCTCCAGGGACTCGTCCCTTCTGATGACACGTCCAAAGTACGTAAGACTCCTCACTTCTAAGGAGCATTGTGGCTGTACTTCCAGGACAGATTTGTTCGTTCTTCTGGCAGTTCATGGGTAGATTCAATATTCTTCATCAACACTATAATTCAAAGGCAAGTGAGGAGGATAAATGGAAATATGTTAGCCCTGGTATTTGTGGGTTCAGCTGCGACTCTCTGGTACTGTGTTAGCTGTGGCTGTTGGTCATACCTGGACCAAAGTCATACCATGGGCTTTCCCAAGGTGAAGTTCTGAAAGCTCTATAAGCATAGTATCAGGCTGTTACTCTCCGGTTTTACTCTCAGCCTGTTATAGATAATAAATTGGGGTTCTAGAGGCAGACAGCCCTAGGTTTCAAGGGAAAAAAAATAACCCAAAGCTTACATTCACACTTATTTAGTCACTTCCTTCATCTTTATTCTCTTTCTTTCCCTTGCCTCCGTCATGTCTTTCTTTTTTGTAACCATAGAGGAATTTTTTTTTCTTTTTCTTTCTTTTTTTTTTTAATTTTTATTTAACATAACTGAGTGAAAATGTACATTCACGTATAAATTTACATGCCCACCTATGTGCAGCTTCCACTGCTCTCCCTGTCCGGTGACAGCACACTATTCCTCTCTGCTCCATACATGTCTTGTCCTCCCAACAGTCTCCTTTCCCCTCCTCTCCGTCCACTCCCCTTCCTCCAGCCAGAGGTCAGCAAGATGATATCCTATAGATGTATAGAACCATAAAGTGCTTCCAATATGTGGTCACTCTGCATTGCCAAGTCCAATCCATTCCTGTCCAAAGAGTGGACCTTTGTTATAATTTATGGGAAAGGGCAGCATCAGGGCCAGGGGCCATGCTCTCAGAGGAACCCCAAAACTGCTGGACCATCAATTGAGGTCTTTTAGTGGAGATCTCATGATGCACCCCTTTTTATTCTTGTGTTACCAGTGAGACTCCCCTCTGTGAGCTCCATCGTGGCTATCACTGGTGGTGGCCGGGCACCATCCGGTTCTTCCAGTCCCAAGTCGATGTAGGCACCCACTCTTGTGGGTCTTTCTGTCTTCTCAGTTGTCTTTACCGCATGTCATTTAGGTCCTCGGTGAGCATCCATTCCTGCTGAGTTGGGACCATTTGCTGTGTCCTCGGATGGCAGCTTGGCAGCTTTTAAGACCTCAGACGCCACTCACCAATGTGGGGTGCAGAGAGCTCTCTTAGCAAAACGCTAGTTAGCCAATTGGCCTGGAATTCGCCTAAGAGCATGGTCCCCCGCCCCCCGCCCCAGCTACTCTATCCTTGCAGTATTGAGTTAAGATGGAAGGAGTACTCAAATTATGCTGAAGTCCACTTAATGTTGTTCTTGTTTCTAATGTGTGCTATCACCGCTTTCTCGCAACTAGATTTCTAGTAACTATCTAAACTAAACCCTTATCCCCCTCACCCTCCCTCCCTCCCCTCCCTTGCAGCTGTCAAAGAGTCTTTTCTTCTATACACAAGTCTGTTTGGGGGATCTTATCATAGAGGTCTCATACAGTATTTGTCCCTTTGTCGCTGACTACTTTCACTCAACATAATGTCTTCCAGTTGAAACCAGGTTAGGAGATGTTTCCTCGAATCATCGTTATTCTTTATCATTGCGTAGTGCTCCATTGAGTATATGTACCATAGTTTACCAATCCATTCTTCTATTGTTGGGCATCTGGGTTGATTCCATCTCTTTGCTATCGTGGACTGTGCTGCAGTAAACATTCTGGTGCATGTGTCTGTTGGTGTGAAAGGCCTTGATTCTGTAGGATATATTCCAAGTAGTGGAATTACTGGGTCAAATGGTATATCGATATCCATTTTTTTAAGGAAGCGCCAGATTGCCTTCCAAAGAAGCTGGACCATTTTGCAACCCCACCAACAGTGTAGGAGGGTTCCACTTTCTCCACAGCCTCTCCAGCATTTGTTGTTTTGTGTTTTCTGGATCATGGCCAATCTTGTTGGGGTGAGATGGTATCTCATTGTTGTCCATAGAGGAATTTTTAATGAAAAAAAAAAACTATTGCCAATGAGTCAATTCTGATGCATAGAAACCCTATAAGACAGAGTAGAACTGCACCATAGTGTTTCCAAGGAGGGTCTGGTGTACTCAAACTTCTGACTTTTTAGTTAGCAGCTATAGCACTTAACCACTACACCACAAGGGTTTCCAATTCTTTTTAGAAACAGAAAATGCCTTTCAGTGTTATTAACACTTTTTAATTCAAGTCTCATCTTCCAATTTTCTCAGCTAGAAATTTTGGAAATTTTTTTTTTTGCCTGTATTGTGCTTTTCTTTCTAACAAATCAGAAAATTTAGTCATTCAAGACTTGGATCCATTCATTCAGAGACCTCTGAGGCCTTATCTATGCCAGTCATTCAGATTTCCTCTGTCATTTCATTCCATTACTTTCCTTTCCATTCTTGGGTGAGAATATATTACTCTATGACAGAATGTGCCATCAAACCTGCCCCCTGCCTGAGGCTGGTAATAACCCTTGGTACCCGTCATATCCTGGTTAGAGCCATATACTATATTGCTGTAGAACTCAGACAGGAGGACTCCTTGGGCAGCCAGAGGAGGGGTAAGAAATGAGGCCAGTGATATCCCATCATGTGGACATGATGTTTACTCTACCCTGATTCAGGCACATCTATGAGAGAATTCAGAGCTCTGGATGGTGGGTATCACCAGCAGCAGATTTCTCTGTAGTGACTCCCATGGTGCTAGTGGCACAAGGCATTCTTTGTTCTAACCATAGGCTCACCAGCTGTGCTGATCACCTGTCGTGAGTGGGAGCCACTGGGGCCATTCCAGGTGACTTGGAGTGCTTCATCAATCTTATGGAGACAAAACTCTTTCCATTTTTACTCTCAGCCTCATTGTATTTATATTTAATATCATCAAGAGCTGGGCCCAGAGATAAAGCTGAGTAACCATATTAGTTCTATCCTCAGAATCACTGTTTTCCTCAAACAACCACAGTGCTGTTACTGGGTCAAGTTGGACTTCCTGGTTCTTTCTTCTCATAGGATGTCACATCCTAGTATCCTTTTCAGTCTCTAAATAGTCGTCTCATAAAGGAAAAAAAATTGTCATCTCACTGTGGTTAAAATTTTCATTGACTGCATTTGATGTTAAGCGTCTTTTACCATGAAGGGTGGAAGAGGTGGGAAGGGTTGCAAGGGTAGAGATTCCTGTAGGTCACCACACACACAATATTCAAGTTGGAAAAAGAGACACCATTTCATCTAAGGGTGGTAGGATGGTTTCTACATTGTTTTTTTTTTTTAAGTGTGGTGAAGATATAAACAAAAGAAATGCACATAAATTCTACATTTTTTACATATATAATTCAGCTACATTGATTACATTCTTCAAGTTGTGCCTCCATTGTTACTATCCATTTTCAAATTATTCCACCACCATTAACATAAACTCAGTGCTCTCCTCGCTTCATCTTTCTCCTTCCCTTTTATCTCTCACAACCATGAATAATTTGAGGCTTCTATGTACTTGTTTGGAAACCCTGGTGGTATATAGTGGGTTAAGTGCTACATCAGCTAAAACAGTTCAAATCCACAAGGTGCTCCTTGGAAACTCTATGGGGCAGTTCTACGCTGACCTCTAGGGTCACTATGTGTTGGACCTGACTCAAAGGAAGTGGGTTTTCAGGGGTTTTTTTATGTACTTGTTTATTTCATGTAAGATTACACATTATCTGTCCTTTTGCAACTGATTTATTTTGCTTAACATAATGTTTCCAAAGTTTACCCATGTTGTGGCATGCACTAGGGCTTCAGTTCTCCTTGTGACTGAATAATGTTCCATTGTATGTATATACCACATTTCGTTTAACCATTCTTCTATTGATGGACATTTCAGTTGCTTCCATGTTTTGGATATTGTAGACAGCACTGCAGTTAACTTTGATATACAGGCATCTATTTGTGTTCCTGTTTTCATTTCTTCTGGGTATATACCTAAGATTGGGAGTGTTGGGTCATATGGTAAGTCTATGCTCACCATTTTGAGGAACTCAAAACTATTTTTCACCGTAGTTGTACCATTTCATATTACCACCAGCATTGGATAAGGGTTCCAGATTCAAAGCCATTCTGAAACTCTTATTCAGAAATGGCCATCAGAGCTGTCGTCATATTACCCTTGATGTCCTGAATGTCATCAAAATGTCTTCCTTTCAGGACATCAAGGCCAACTGTCATAATTAGACTATTGCTAAGAGAGTTTTCTGCACTTCATATTGGTGAGTGGTGTCTGGGGTCTTTAAAGCTAGTAAGCTGCCATCTGAGGTACACCAAATGTTCCCAACTCATCCAGAACAGATAATCACCAAGAACAACAAAGACACGAGGAAATAAGAGCACAGGAGACAGAAAAACCCATGTGAGTGGATAACTGTATCAACATATGACCAAAACAACCAGATGGTACCCAGCCACCACCAAAGACAGCAGTGATGGGGCACATAATGTTTACTCCTTGTGACAACACGAGAAAAAGCGGGGTGCACCTCAAAAACTCTACTAAAAGACCACAACTGATGGTCTGACAGCCAGGGGATTCCCCTGGGAGCATGGCCTGTAGACTTGCAACTGCCCCTGTCCGGAAAACACTACTGAGGTCAACTCTTCAGATAAAAATGGGATGGACTCAGCGACACAATGTGACCATATAGTGTGTTTATTTTGTGGTTCTATGCATTTATAAGATGCTAACCTATTGGTCTCCAGATGGGAGAGGAGAGGGAAGAGAGGAGGGGAAAGGAGATTGTTAAGAGGGTACAACATATAGAGAACGAAAAGAAGGAGTGTGCCATCACTGGCAAGGAGCTGTACATAGGCAGGCATGCAAATTTAACTTGGATTGAATACTTTCACTTAATCACAATTTAAAAAAAAAAAGTCTTCCTTTCAGTATTTCCTTTATCTTCAGGTAAAGAAAAAAGTCATTGGGGGCCAGATCAGGTGAGCACTGAGGGTGTTCCAATACATTTATTTGTTTATTGGCTAAAAATACACGCATACACAACTATACAGTTAAGTTTGCAGACTTGCCACCGTGCCACCATGTGCAAAGGCCATTCCAGAAAGAGTTCCAAAATTGCTTTGAAGGGTGAACTAGGTGCTAGCATCAGTGCATAGCTTCCCAAGGGAAGTACGTCAAAGTTGACTGAAGTGATATTCAGAAATGAGGTATGTAGCACTCGGAACAATTAAGTTTTCAGGCTTAATTGTCAAACGTTGTATTTGTGTGTGTGTGTGTGTGTACACACTTCACCAATTTAGGTTCTCTACAGAACCTAGCTTAAAACATTTGGTACTGAGAGTGGTCCTAGGAAAGCAAAATTGTAAGCATAAGTCTTTTAAACTAGTTCTTGAGTCTGGTTAGTCTTAAAGGTGTTGATAATTCTGCTTCCAGTAGTAAAGGTGGCCCTGCTAAGCCATTGCATGAGGTGGCGATAGAAATAAGCAAAATTTCACCAGTAATAGAGCGAGTATTGATGAGAGGCAGAGTTTGGGGTGACTGCATATTTGATACTTTTCTACAATTTTGTAAGAATGAAAAGTATAAGGAAACCAATTCATTAGTCCTTCTTTTGCTGGACAAAGTGGAGAAAGAAAGAGATGAACTGAGGGTTTCAAAGTCAAAGCTCAAGTGCCACCAAAACCTCAAAATCTCCACTTCTGCCTTCAAAGGAAACGTAATTTCTACAGTAGCAGAGCTGATACTTCCAAAAAACAAATTCAGAGTCTAATCCTAAAAGTGGCTGAATTACACCAACTGGATTCCCAAGGAATTCTCAAGTTAAAGTGAGGGAAGTGATTGGAAAGAAATGGAATCCTGTAACTTGATATGGGAACATATCAACCTTCTCACTCCTGCTTGAGGAAATTACCCCATCTTCCTCTGCTAAATTACCCTCCCCAGCAAAACTGTTAGCCTCTCCGCCCACGTCTGATGAGATTAAACCTGCTACATTTGAAGAGCTTTGGTCTGAAGCAGCACCTGAGTCATTGTTGGGGGTCATTGCCCAAGGCAAATGCCTTACACAGACATCGTTGAATATTCTCAGAACATGGGAATGGCTACTAAGGACATGGGATAATGCTGCTGGTAACATAAAATTGCATCACCGTGAGTTTATTGATATGGGCCCATTTAACACAGATTCTTTATTCAGTATTTCAGCTCAAAATGTTAGGAAAGGATCTAATAGTTTATTTGGTTGGTCAACTGAAGCATGGATTACACAATGGCCTACACTAAATCAAGTTGAAGTACCAGACCTGCCTTGGCACACTGTGGAAGAAGATATCCAAAGGCTTAGGGAAATTAGCACATTAGAGGGGATTTATCAGGTTAGACCCACAGACCCACACATGGAGTGTGCAGAGGACACACTTTTTACCACAAAGGTGAGGAACAAATTTGTAAAGGTAGCTCCAGCTTTTTTGAAGACTGCTGTGATTGCTATTTTATGTAAGTCAGATTTGACCACAGGAACCACCTGCCATGGATTGACTTATGTCCCCCCAAACTATGTGTAGCCATGTGGCTGGGCCATGATTCCCAGTATCTTGTGACTGTTCTTTATTTTGTGGTTTTCCTATGCTATATGTTAAAGGATTAGGGTGGGGCTGTAAATCCCTTCATAGGATTACCTCCCTGGTCCACTGTAAAGGGAGTTTCCCTGGAGTATGGCTTGCCCCACCCTTAATCCTTTCATCCTATGAGAGATAAAAGGACAGAAGCAGGCAGAAAATCAGGAACCTCATACCATCAAGAAAGCAGCACTGGGAGAAGAGCGCATCCTTCAGACCTGAGGTTTCTGCACCAAGATGCTCTCTAGACAAAGACTGATGCAATACCAGACTTTCCTCCAGAGCCAGCCTTCCCCTGGAATGAACACCCTGAATACAGACTTGTAGCCTACCGGACTGTGTAAGAATAAACCTTCCTTTGTTAAAGCCATCCACTCAGTGGTATTTCAGTTAGAGCAGCTCTAGCTGACTAAAACACCACCCTAACTGAATTAAGACACCTATCTACAATGGGGATGATTGGACTCTGGTGGTAGGAACCAAGTGGTTGGACTCAATCCTAAAAACAAAGTAGATATTGTTGCTGTAATGGACAGCAGAGTCAAAGCAGTAATTAGAACAGTCTGACTCTTACGGTGTTGTGATGTCGGGTACTTAGTCATAATGTCCCTAGGAGTGAAGTAAATGGGAAATCTACATGTTTACTTTATCTGTACAAGCAGAAGACTTCTAGGTCAAGTGAGTAGTAGTCTAACTTGAATCATCTGAATAGAGAATCACAGAACCTCAATCACTTTCCACACTTGAGCAGTTTACAAACCAAGAAGCCTTTGAGTGGAGAATAGTTTAGGTACCCTTGAGGATGGACCCCACTAGACTGCCAAAAATTTATGCTGGTAATTTTTCTCCCAGCCTTCTCAAAGGAATCTGAAGCCTTTTACAAAAGTGACTGTTCACTGAGGAAATGGACATTGACTTTTCAGGGATTACTGGATGCTGGCTCTAAACTGACACTAATTTCAGGACACCCAAGGTGTCACTATGGCCCGTTAGTCAGAATAAGGACATGTGAAAGTCGAGTTACTAATGTTTGGACTCTTAAATCAGGTTCATCTCACAAATGGTCTAGTGTATCCCCAAACGCGTCCTTTAGTGATCTCCCCACATCTCTTTTCAAGTCTGAACCTGTCAGAACATTCTCTTGGTGTGGACCCCATTCGAAACCAGCAGCTTTTCAAGTCACTTGATGAAAAAGCTGGAGTAGCACACCCAAATGAGGGATATACTGCCTCCCAAATCCAAAGTGGCACACTAGGCATTGTACCTCTTTTTTTAGTTGTAGGAAGGCCCGATGCAATAACTTATCCTTCCCTGTAGAAGGAACATCTCAACATATCCCACACCATTGGACCCTTGGAAATTTCACTGCGGTGGAAGGCCCCTGAATTTTTGTCAGATTAATTTTCCACTCTCTAGTAGGCTAATGTTTTACCAGTAAGTCTAGAGTCATTTTTATTCTTGTGTTGCTGGTGAGACTCAACTTTGTGAACCCCATCACGGCTATCACTGGTGGTGGCCGGGCATCATCTGGTTCTTCCAGTCATATGTCGATGTAGTCACCTACTCACGTGGGTCACTCTGCCACTTGGGCCATGTTATCTGGCTGATCCAATGGTGCTCGAAATATCAGTGGCACATAGAGATGCTGCTGTTCAACCTCTTTGACATCCCCTATTGGTGAATAATATTTTGAAGCAAAGCCCTTCCATCCTCTACAGATAACTAGTCTTCTTGTGAGAAGCAGATTTGGGCTTGTTACTGGGGCTTCTAGACTGAACACTTAACCATGGGCCACCAAGTCACCACACAGCCTGAGCTGCCCATCATGAAATGGGTGTTGTCTGACCCACAGAGTGATAAAATTGGACATGCACAGCAACATTCTATCGTTAAATGGAAGTGGTACGTACAAGATTGAGCCCAAGCAGGACCTGGAAGAACAGGTCAGTTCCATGAGGAAGAATCTCATGTGCTCATGGTCTCCACTCCTGTCACATTACCTGCCCTCTCATAGTCCGCACTTGCAGCTTCCTGGGGCGTTCCTTAGGATAATTTGATGGGGAGGAGAAAACTCACGCATGCTACAGAGATGGTTCTGCGTGATATGTAGGCACCACTCAAAAGTGGACAGCAGCAGCACTTCGACCCCTTGCTGGGACCTCCCTGAAGGACAGTGGTGAAGGACAATCCAATCCTGTCAATAGACAGAACTTTGAGTAGTGCACCTGGTCGTTCACTTTACTTGGAAGGAGAAATGGCCAGGTGTGTGATTCTAAACTGATTCAAGGGTTATGGTCAGTGGATTGGCTGGATGGTCAGATACTTGTTAGGAACGTGGTTGGAAAATTGAAGACAAGTAGGTATGTGGAAGAGGTATGTGGACAGACCTCTCTGAATGGGCCAAAGAAATGAAGATTATTTGTGTCTCATGTGAATACTCACCAAATGATTCCCTCGGCCATTAGTAACCAGTGGCAAGAAGAGGGCTAGCAAATGTTATGAGTATTTCTTTCTTGTATGTGTACATCAAATATTTTTGTTTTCTTCACTTATAATATGTAAGCTGTAAACAGGACTAGTGTGTTTTTGATTGTATACATGTTAGTTGTTATTTATATTAGGCACAAGTTAGACTTTGTAATTGTCTTTACTTAGAAATTGTGTATGATTTACCATGACAGCACACATTCAAAAGAAGATCAATTTTAACTGGACTTCAACATAACATGATTACTCCTCCCATCTTAACCCAATATTGCAAGGATGGAGTAGCTTTGGTGGGTTTTGGGGGACCATGCTTTCAAGGGCATCGAGGCCAACTGGCATAAACTAGCGTTTTGCTAACAGTCTTCTGCACCCCACATTGGTGAGTGGTGCCTGAGACCAAGAGGTGCCTGGGGTCTTAAAAGCTGCCAAGCTGCCATCTGAGGTACACCAAATGGTGCCAATTCAGCAGGAATGGATGATCTCCAAGGATCAAAATGACATGGGGCAAAGAGAACCCAGAAGACAGAGTGACCGACGTGAGCAGGTGACTACATCGACATGTGACTGGAAGAACCGAATGATGCCCGGCCACCACCAGTGATAGCCGTGATGGGGCTCACAAAGTTGAGTCTCACAGGCAACACAAGAATAAAAAGGGATGTACCCTGAGATCTCCACTAAAAGACTGCAACTGATGGTCCAGGGGCCTCGGGATTCCCCTGGGAGCATGTGGCTCTGATGCTGCCCCGTCCATAAATCATAATAGAGGTCACCTCTTCAGATGGAAATGGATTGGACTTGGTGACACAGAGCAATCATATCATGTGCACATTTTATGGTTCTACGCATCTATAGGATATCATCCAGCTGACCTCTTACTGGATGCGGGGGAGAGGGTGGAGAGGATTGGATAGGAGATTGTTAGGAGGATATGACATGTACAGAATGGAGAGGAGGAATGTGCTGTCACCGGGCAGGGAGAGCAGTGGGAGCCGCTCATTGGTGGGTATGCAAATTTATATCAGATTGTATACTTTCACTCAATCATAATAAAAAAAAAAGAAAAGAAATTGTGTATGATTTAAAGAGATGTGTACAGATACAAAGGTGACCAGGGTTGTATTGTGACGGTTAAGATTGTGTGTCAACTTGGTTGAGCCATGATTCTATGTGGTTTAGTCTTATGTAACAATCTGGTTTGGCAGTTATGTAATGATATTCTTGTTGTTAGGTGCTGTTAAGTCAGTTCCTACCCATAGCAACTCCATGTACAACAAAATGAAACACCACTTGGTCCAAAGTCATCCTTACTTCATTGTTTTGGATGAACTCATTGTTGCAGCCACTGTGTCAGCTCATCTTATTGACAGTCTTCCTCTTTTTTTGCTAACCCTCTTCTCTACAAAGTATGATGTCTTATTCGAAGGACTGATCCTTCCTGATACACACACACAGTGCCGTCGAGTCAGATCTGACTCATGGCGACCCTATAGGCCAGAGTAGAACTGCCCTATAGAGTATTGGATAACATGCACAAAATATATGAGACAAAGTCTTGCCATCTTTGCTTCAAAACAGCATTCTGGCTCTAATTCTTCCAAGATAGATTTGTTCGCTCTTTTGGCAATACATAGTATATTCAATGTCTTGAACATTGAATATATTATGTACTTCATCAATACCCTAATTCAAAGACACCAATTCTTCTTTCATTTCCTTTTTCATTACCCAGCTTTCACATACCTATGAGTCAAGTGAAAATGCCATGACCTGGGTAAGTGTACATTAGTCCTTAAAGTGACATTTTTGCTTCTTAACACTCAGAAGAGATCTTTTGCAGCAGATCTGCCCAGTGCAATGTGTTGTTCCATTTCTTGACTGATGCTTCCATGGGCGTTGACTGTGTATCCAAGTAAGATGAATTTCGTTTAAATATTTTCTCCATTTATCATGATGCTCTTTATTGTTCCAGGTGTGAGAATTTTCATTTTCTTTATGTTGATGTGTAATCCAAACTGAAGGCTATAGTCTTGGATCTTCGTTAGTAAGTACTTCAAGCCCCCTTCACTTTCAGCAAGCAAGGTTGTGTTATCTGTATATCACAGGTTGTTAATGAGTCTTCCTCCGATCCTGATATGCCATGCTTCATGTAGCCCAGCTTCTCGGATTATTTGCTCACTCATCTATGTTAAGAAATTTTGATGGCAGAAATTCAAGAGACACTCGAAAGAGGACATGGAACCAGGGAAATCACTGATAGTATCAGATGGATCCTGGCTGAAAGCAGAGAATGCCATACACATGTTTATTTGTGTTTTATTGACTACGCAAAGGCATTTAACTGTGGATCATAACAAATTAAGGATAACATTGAAAAGAATAGGAATTCCAGAACACTTAATTGTGCTCACTCATGAGGAACCTTTACTGAGACCAAGAGGCAGTCGTTCAAAGAGAACAAGAGGATATCAATTGGTTTAAAGTTAGGAAAGCTGTACATCTGTGCTGTATCCTTTCACCATACTTATATAACCTGTATGATAAACAAATAATCCAAGACGCTGGACTATACGAAGAAGGATAGAATCCTTCAATAATGCAATGTGAGGCTTAAATTTTCTATTCAGGTCTTTCAGTTTGAGAAATGTCAATCATGTTCTTCCCCTCTAATTTTCGAATTCCAGGTCTCTGCACATTCACCAAAAGGGTTACATAGAAATCACACTGGATAGTAGGGGAGGTCTATAGCACACTTGAAGCAAAGCAAAGCCTCCTGGAAAGATAAGGTCCCAGGCCCCATAAAGAAGGAAAAGGAAAGGCAAGTCAAAAAGAGAAAAAGAACCAGGCTTCCCCCCACCCCCGCCAAACTCTGAGGTTTGGTGGAATGAAGCCTGTAATCTGTGCCAAAGGCCCTAACCTAGCAGCTTTTGTTGTCCATGCTCTAGTGCCAGCACTTCCTAATCCTACTGGGCCCTTCATTGTTCTACCCTGAGGCTAGTTTTTGTTTTTCTTTTTAATTGTGATTGAGTGAAAATATACAGTCCAAATTAAATTTGCATGCCCACCTAGCTACAGCTGTTTCTGCTCTCCTTGCCCGATGACAGCACACTCCTCCTTTCTGTTCTGTACATGTCGTATCCTCTTAACAATCTCCTGTCTCCTCCTCTCCACCCTCTCCTCTGTCCCCTCTCCTCTCCCATTTAGTAAGAGGCCAGTAGGATGACATCCTACAGATGCATAGAACCATAAAGTGCACATACCATATGGTCACATTGTGTTCCTGAGTCCAATCCATTCCTGTCCAAAGAGTTGACCACAATAATGTTTTCCAGTTAGGGCAGCAGCAGGTCTAGGGGTCATGGTCCCAGGGGAACCCACTGGCCTTCAGATCATCTTTTAGTGGAGTTCTTGAGGTGAAATCCTCTTTTTCTCGTGTTGCCACTGGGACTCGACATTGTGTACCCTATCATGGCTGTCTTTGGTGGTGGCTGGATACCATCTGGTTCTTCTGGTCACATGTTGGTACAGTCACCCATTCACATGGATCCTTCTGTCTTCTAGGTTTTTTTTTTTCCTACATGTCTTCGTTGTCCTTGGTGATCATCTGTTCCAGCTGAGTTGGGACCATTTGGTGTATCTCAGATGGTAGCTTGCTAGCTTTTAAAACTCCAGACACACTCACCAACATGGGGTACAGAAGACTCTCTTAGCAATAGGCTGATTATGCCAGTTGACCTCGATGTGCCTTGAGACTGAGGCTAGTTTTAAGAGTCTAGGAACTAGTGCAGGGAATGAAGCAGCAAATATATCTGTATTTTGTGGTAATCGAAGTCTCTTCATTGATAAGTCACGAAACAATGTGAAACCAGAAAGAAGCTGTTATCATTATAACATCATCAAAGCCATATAAATCTATTCCTAATGTCTTCAACTGTCATTTCTTCCAAGAAGCTTAATCTGACCACCTATCCACTGCATTTTTTTTTCTGTCATACTACCCCCTTTTCTTACTACCACTTATCACTCTGAAATTAACAACTCGGTGATTACTTTTTTTATTGTCTGTCTCCATTTACTAACATAATCTGAATCTACCAAAAAAAAAACTACAATCAAGTCAATTCTGGCTCACAGAGACCCTATAGACAGAACAGAACCGCCCAACAGAGTTTCCAAGGAGGCACCTGGTGAACATGAACTGCTGACCTTCTGATTAGCAGCCACAGCACTTAACCACTACACCACACAGGGTTTCCACTGACCCTACGAACGCCAGTAAATTTAAATTAGTCCTTAAACTAGCACAAGTCAGATTTGATCCACTCTGAGTGTGCAGAAGGGCCAGTTGTGACAGCTAATCAACCTCAACACAAGGACACAGCAAAAAAGAGGAACAAGTCAGAAGGAAAGTCATGACCTGGACCCTATTCTCAAGTGAGAGGTCTGAAAAGAACCACTTAACCTCCTATTTCCCAGCCACTTTCTAGAATTTACTGTCCCCAGTATGCCTGGTAGCATAGTGGTTGTTCGGCTGTTAACCAAAAAGGATGATAGTTCAAATCCACTAAGCACTCCTTGGAAATGCCATGGGGCAGTTCTATTCTCTCCTATAGGGTTTCTATGAGTCAGAATTGACAATAATGGCTTTGTTTATTTTTTTTAATGGGTACATCTACATGCCTGCCACCTTACCACCCAAATCACATATAAGCCCTGTTTCCTCAAGCGTCAACCTTGGTGGCATAGTGAAGTATTACTTCTGCTAACTTAAAAGTCAGTGGTTCAGATCTGCCAGGTGGTCCTTGGAAACTCTGTGAGGCAGGGCTTATCTGACCTATAGGGAAGCTATGAATCAGAATGAACTCGAAGGCAGCGGCTTTGGCTTTTTTTGGCTTTTCCCCATAGCTCAGGGAGTTAGACATGAGGAACTTCCTCTCACCTCCTTGCACTTTACATTGCAATAAAGTTACTCTTTCTTTGCCAAAGACCAGTTTCCAGATAATTAGCAAGTCTGTACAAGCAGGGCAAGGAATCACCTTCCTGGGCTTGATAATCCTAGAATGAAAGTTCCTTGACACAGAGCCCTTGTGTTCTTAGGGCTCCCCATGGTCTAAAATGGTGTTTGGTCCGTTAATAGGAGTTCAGCAAATAGATGGTCCGTGGATGTATGAATGTATGATGTGCTTGTAAGGGTTTCCAGGGCTAGCTGGACTTCTTTCTCCCACTTAAGCACCCAAGCCCTAACCCACAAAATGAAGGGAGAAACTTCCTGTCAAAGAACTTGGTATACATGACACAACTGGCTTGACAATTCTGTGACTCTTTAAGGCACATGGTAAACCCTGGGGGTGAAGTGGTTAAGTGCTACATCTGCTAACCAAAAGTTAGGCACTTCTAATCGGCCAGGTGCTCCTTGAAAACTCTATGAAGCAGTTATACTCTGTCCTATAGGGTTGCTATGAGTGGGAATGAACTCAACAGCAGTGGCTTTGGTTTGGTTTCGGTTTAATGCACATGCCCAGACAAGACTGAGCAAATCCTTCTTTGCATGACTTGTGGAGAAGACTCTTAGAGTGAGTCCAAGGACTAAAGTTGCCACAATGAAGCAAGGATTCAGCCACCTGCCTCAATAGTCAATCATACAGTGTCGAAGTGACTAGCAAGAGCTTTAATATTTATCAGTATGTAAGAAGGAAGAGGAGAATGGATTCCTCCAAAGCCTGTCTCCCTGAAATGAAGACTAACTGGAGGTTATATAGGAAAAGGCAGATAAGGTTTTATGAGTCCTAAGAATTTGTAGAATGTTAGTTGTTTTTTAGGTGGTCACAGAGGTCACCTCTCAGATGTATTGACTTTTTAATTGGTATTTGGGGCCAAGAGGTGGTCTGGCTATCATCTAAGTCCCCAGTCAGAAGGCAAATACCTTGGTTTTTATTTTATGGTTTTCAGATTTCTTAAAAAATATTTAATCATGCTCTAAGTTTACAATCCAAATCAACTTGCCATATAAAACTCTGAACACTCACCACCATGCTGTTCTAACTGTTCTCTCCAGCTCCCTACCCCATGGCAGCACACTTCTCCTTTCCACCCTTTACTTCCTGCATTCATTGAACCAACTGCTGTCCCCCTCCACTCTCTCATCTCACCACTAGAGAGGAGCTCCTCAGGCAGCATCATGTTTATATTTAAGCCAAGAAGCATGTTCTTCACCAACATCATTCTGTGTCTTATAGTCCAGTCCAATCTTTGTCTGAAGAGTTGGCTTCGGTATTGGTTTCAGCTCTGAGTTAACAGTCTAAGGGCCACGTCCTCAGGGGACCCTCCAGTCTAATGGACCATCAAATGGAGTCTTTTAATAGAAGTCTGTTTCTGCACACCTATTTTTCTCCTGCTTCATCAAGGACATTATTCTGTGTTCCCTGTCATAACAGTCATTGTTGGAGGCCAGGCACCATCTAGTTTCTTTGGTCTCATGCTGAAATAGTTTCTGGACCATATGGCACCCTCTGTCTGCTGAGCTCATATTTTCCTCTTATCTTTGATGTCTTTTCTCTGCTGCTCCAGGTGAATTGGGACCACTTGATGCTACTTAGATGGCAGCTTGCTAGCTTTTAAGACCCCAGACACCACTCCCCATAATGGTATGCAGCATATTTTCTTTAAAAAAAAAAAAAAAAGTATGCCAATTACCTTAGATGGCCCCTGAAACCATGGTCCCTAGGCCCCTATCCCTACTACTCTTTCAAAATGTTGAGTTGTATTTAGGAAACCTTTTAGCTTTTGGTGTAGTCCAGTTGTGCTAACCTCCCTTCTACTGCATGCTGTAACACCCTTCACCCAACCCAATTCTTATCTAGTATCCAATCTATGGAAACCATGGTGGTGTAGTTGTTAGTGCTACGGCTTCTGGCCAAAAGGTTGGCAGTTCAAATCCACCAGTTACTCCTTGGAAACTCTATGGGGCAGTTCTACTCTGATCTGTAGGATCATTATGAGTCAGAAACGACTCAACGACACTGAGTTTTTTTGTTTTGTTATCTAATCTACAGGAAACCCTGGTAGTGTAGTGGTTAACTGCTACATCTGCAAACCCACAGGTCAGCAGTTCAAATCTGCTAGGTACTCCTTGGAAGTTCTATGGGTAGTTCTACTTTGACTTATAAAGTCACTGTGAGTCAGAATCAACTCTATGGCAATGGGTTTGGTTTTGGCTATCTAATCTATATAAACTCTTCTCCCTCCCTACCCACCCTTATAACCATCAAAGATTATTTTCTTCTGTCCTTTATTAAACCTTTCAATAAATCTTTATAATAATGGCCTCATACAATATTTGTCCTTTCGCAACTGACTGATGTCTTCCAGATGATTCCACATTATATTTCCTGAAATCATCATTGTTCTTTAACATTGCATCATATTTCATTGTGTGGATATACCAGTTTAACCATTCATCTGTTGATGGGCACTTAGGTTGATTCCATCTTTTTGCCATTGTGAACAGGGCTGCACAAACATTCATGTGTGTATGTCTGTTCATGTGGCAGCCTTTATTTCTCTAGGACATACTCCAAGAAGCGAGATTTATGGATCATATGGTATTTTTATTTCTAGCTCTTTACAAAAGTGCCAAATTGATTTCCAAAGTCATTGTACCATTTTGCAATCCCACCAGCAGTGTACAAGAGTTCAAATCTCTCCACAACCTCTCCAACATTTATTATTTTGTGATTTTTGGATTAATGCCAGCCCTGTTAGGGTGAGATGGTCACTCACTGTAGTTTTGATTTGGATTTCTCTTATGGCTAATGATTGTGAGCATTTCCTCATGTATCTGCTAGTGTCCTGAGTGGCTTCATTACTGAAGCGACTGTTCATATCCTTCGCTCATTTTTTAATTGGGATACTTGTCTTTTTCTTGAAGTTTTGCAGCACCTTGTAGCTTATGAAGATTAAACACTAAGGTTTTCAGATTGATTGTTTTTCCACAGTCCTAAAGAGAACAAATACTTAACTTGAGAGGAACTAAGGAAACAGTAGACTCATGCTTGGGAATATGTGCTTGGAGACAGCATTAAGAAATAAAATAGTGCAGGTTATGCTCAAGATGGGGCTACTTATACTACTACATCTGTTCAAATCTTCCCTTTTGCTACAGGTTTTTCAGTGTTGGAAGATGGAACATCATGGCCCCCTGTCTACTTTGTGCTGGATTGAGGCACCACTGTATGAATGTTTTGGAATAGGTTTTAATCTGAATTCTTTGATATACAGGCTAGAGAGGCATATACCCTTTGTTATGGGGAGGATTTTGGAGGACATATATGCCGCTGACCTTTAACCTATTTTCAGTAAATCAGGTGGGAGTGTGGAGAAGACATAGGCTAAAATGAGAAGGAACACAAGGATTACTAGTGATACTAGGTCTTTTAGTGGAGGCTTGCTTGCTGCTGTGATGCAGGAAGCTATTCCACTGGTATTTAGGTACCACCAGGGTCACCCATGGTAGACAAGTGTTAGCTGAGCTTCCAGACTAATACAGACTAGGAAGAATGACCTGGAAGTTTATTTCTGAAAGCAATTAGCCAGGAAAAACCTTATGAATAGCAGCCAAACCCTGTCATTTATAGTACCAGAAAGTGAGCCCCCAGGTTGGAAAGCACTTGGAAGGTGACTGGGGAAGAGTTGCCTCCTCAAAGGATAGTTGACCTTAATGACATGGATGGAGTACAGCCTCCGGGATTTTTGTTCACTGGTGTGGCATGACTCAAAATGAGAAGAAACAGCTGCAAACATCCATTAATAATTGGGACATGGAGTGTATGAAGTATGAATCTAGAAATGCAAATTGTCAAAAATGAAATGGAACACATAAACATTGACACTCCAGCAAGCTGAAATGGGCAGGTCTGGGCCATTTGGAATCCAACAATCATGTGGTCTACTACGCTGGGAAGGAAAACTTGAAGAGGAACGGTGTTGCATTCATCATCAAAAAGAATATTGCAAGATCTGTCCTGAAGTACAATGCTGTCAATGGTACGATAATATCCATACACTTACAAGGAAGCCTAGTTAATACAACTATTATTCTAATTTACACAACCACAAAGGCTAAGGATAGCCAAGCCAAGTGCCGTCGAGTCAGATCTGACTCATGGCTAAGGATAAGAGGTTGAAAAGTTTTAACAGCCTCTGCAGTCTGAAATTTATCAAACATGCAGTCAGGATACATTGATAATTACTGGTGACTGGAATGCAAAAGTTGGAAACAAAGAAGAAGGATGGTTAGTTGGAAAATATGACCTTGGTGATAGAAATAATGCTGGAGAACACATGATAGAATTTTGCAAGACTAATGACTTTCTCATTGCAAATATCTTTTTTAATCAACACAAATGGTGACTGCACACAAGGACCTCACCAGATGGAATACACAGGAACCAAATCAACTACATCTATGGAAAAAGATGATGGAAAAGCTCCACATCAGCAGTCAGAACAAGACCAGGTGCTGACTGTGGCACAGCTCATATGCAAACTCAAGTTAAAACTGAAGAAAATTAGAACAAGTCCACGAGAGCCGAAGTATGACCTTGAATTTATCCCTCCTGAGTTTGAAGACCATCTCAAGAACAGATCTGATGTGCTGATCACTGATGACTGAAGACCAGACGATCTGTGGAATGACATCAAAGACATCATCCATGAAGAGAGCAAGAGGTCATTAAAAAGATAGGAAAGAAAGAAAAGACCAAATTGGATGTCTGAAGAGACTCTGAAACTTGCTCTTGAATATCAAGCAGCTAAAGCAAAAGGAAGGAATGGTGAAGTACAAGATCTAAACAGAAGATATCAAAGAGCAGCTCAAAAAGACAAAAGAAAGTATTATAATGACATGTACGAAGAGCTGGAAATGGAAAATGAGAAGGGAAGAACATGTTCTGCGTTCCTCAGTGTGAAAGAACTGAGGAAAAAAATTCAAGCCTCGAGTCACAATAGTGAAGGATTCTACAGGGAAACTATAAAACGACTCAGGGAGCATCAAAAGAAGATGGGAGGAATACACGGAGTCATTATACCAGAAAGAACTGGTCAATGCTCAGCCATTTGAAGAGATAGCATATGATCAGGAACCAATGATACTGAAGGAAGAAGTCAAAGCTGCATTGAAGGCATTGGCAAAAAACATGGCTTCAGGAGTTGATAGAATATCAATTGAGATATTTCAACAAACAGATACAGCAGTGGAGTCTTCACTCGTCTATGCCAAGAAATTCATAGCACAGCTACCTGGCCAACTGACTGAAGAGATTCATATTTATACCCATTCCAAAGAAAGGTGATCCAACCGAATGCAGAAATTACCAAACACTATTGTTGATATCACGTGCAAGTAAAATTTTGCTCAAGATCACTCAAAAGCAACTACAACAGTGTACTGACAAGGAACTGCCAGAAATTCAAGCTGGATTCAGAAGAGGACATGGAACCAGGGATATCATCGCTGATGTCAGACGGATCTTGGCTGAAAGCAAAGAATACCAGAAAGATGTGTGTTTCATTGACTATGCAAAAGACTTCGACTGTGTGGATCATATTAAATTATGGCTAACAGTGCAGAGAATGGGAATTCCAACACACCAAATTGTGCTCTTAAGGAATCGGTATATGGATCAAGAAGCAGTCGTGCAAACAGAACAAGGTGACACTGCATGGTTTAAAGTCAGGACAGGTGTGCGGCAGGGTTGTAACCTTTCACCATACCCTTTTAATCTGTATGTCCAGCAAATAATTTGAGAAGCTGGATTCTATGAAGAACGAGGCATCAGGACTGGAAGATGACTCATTAACGAGCTGCATTACACAGATGACACCATCTTACTTGCTGGAAGTGAAGAAGATTTGAGACACTTACTGATGAAGATTAAGGACCACAGTCTTCAGTATGGATTGCACCTCAACATCAGGAAAACAAAAATCATCACAATTGGACCAGTAAGCAACATTGTCATAAATGGAGAAAAGATTGAGGTTGTCAACGACTTCATTTTACTTGACTCCACAGTCAACGTCTATAGAAGCAGCAGTCAAGAAATCAAAAGACACATTGCATTGGGAAAACTGGCTGCAAAAGATGTCTTTAAAGTATTCAAAAGTAAAGATGTCACCTCAAAAACTAAAGTGTGACTGACCCAAGCCATGGTATTTTCAACTGCATTATATGCATGCAAAAGCTGGGCAAGAACAAGGAAAGCAGAAGAATCGATGCCTTTGAACTGTGGTGTTGAAGAAGAAAGTTGAATGTACCACGGACCACCAAAAGAACAAACAGATCTGTTCTGGAAGAAGTACAACCAGAGTGCTCCTTGGAAGCAAAGATGGTGAGACTGCATCTTACATACTTTGGACGTGTTGTCAGGAGGGATCAGTCCCTGGAGAAGGACATCATGCTTGGTAGAGTGGAGGGTCAGTGAAAAAGAGGAAGACCCTCAACGAGATGGATTGTCACAGTGCTTGCAACAATGGGCTTAAGCATAAAAACAACTGTAGACATGATGCAAGATCGGGAAGTGTTTTGTTCTGTTGTTCATGGGGTCACTATGAGTCAGAACCAACACAACAGCTCTTAACAACAACTACAATGATACTAAGAAAGGAAGGTACCAGAGTATAGAGGGCAGCATTTGTTTCACATTGTTCCACATGGCAGTTGGACCTGGGCCATGATTGAATTTATGCAGCCACTTAGTTTTATTGTAAATTTTTGGCACATTAATATCGAACTCACCTGAAGAGGTGACATGGTGTAATAGGAGGTCTTAGATACCATACAAACCTGCCCTTGTTTTAGGGATTTAGATAGAATAGATATTTTAGGAAAGTTTAGATAGAGTAGATATTTGAGGGCAATCCAGGATAAGAACTAGTAGAAAAGTAAAGGGTGGCAAGAAAAGGCTAAGTTGAAACCCCAAATTAATTAAGAGAATTATTATTTATCTGAGCAACCTAAACTGTTTAAGCAGAATATATAGGTACAGGAAACAAAAAGCTGACATAAAAGTGATTAGTAGTGTTAAGAATCATCGTAAAATCTTACCCATGTAGAAAGATGTCACCAAAACAAATATTCAAACTTTTGGACTGATTTATATGCCCAGTTTCTCCATTCTGATGAGTTTGTCCTTTGGCATTCAAGGGAGGAGAGAAATATTTGGGCTCCTACTTGGGCGAGAGAATATGGTTAAGTCCAGCACAGGGGAGACAGAAAAGCATACGAACCTAGAAAATGAAAACCATTACAGTAAAGAAAGTCACTCTATGGCAACAACACCACGTATCCTTAGGGCACGTTGAGTCTAATGCACGGAAAATATCAGTGAATAAGAGCTTAGCTGGTACGAACTTCTTTCTTAATTGTTGGTACAGATTTCAGTAAAGACAGTCAGGAGGTCTTCATTGGTCTAAATTTTCTACTCACTAAATGTTAATATACAAAGTTAAGAGTGGAAAGTCTTTTGTGTTCTGTTTGAATGGCTTATGTGAAAGCTTCACTGAAAGATATTTTTCAAGATTATCTTAGCTATTATCTTCATATCTCAGGGCCCAGTCGATGCGTCATTGTGAGTCCAGCTCCAGCTTGGTGACGTTCTCTATGCTCAAGGAAAAGGAATAACTAATGATTTATTTTCTAAATCATTCCTTCCTTTTTGATTGGAGATTGGAGATAACACATTGATGATTAATAACCTGGACTTAGTTGAATTCCTAGAAATGGTGGCCATTGCAGGTCTTCTAAACTCACAGTGCTGAATTTCTATCAGGTACTATCTGGTTCTTCACCAGGTTATTAAACAAGAGTAATGTTCTCATCAATAATAGCACAGGGTTACCAGACTCAGTTTACATCAACATTTTAGCCCTAGGCCTTCTTTTGCCATTTAAGTATGTAAGACAATAAACAAAAACAAAGCAAACCTACTGCCATTGAGTTGTTTCCGACCGATAGCAACCCTACAGGACAGAGTAGAACTGTCCCATAGAGTTTCCAAGGAGCACCTGGTGGATTTGAACTGCTGACATTCTGGTTAGCAGCTGTAGCACTTAACCACTGTGCCACTAGGGTTTCCTGAAAGACAACAGAAGACAAATTTTATTAGGCTTAATACTATCAGAATGCAGAATAAGACTATTACTATTCCTTGCAGTCGGACCTAGCCTATGTACTCATTCCTGATGGTAACCAACCAAGTACATTTGGTGTTTGTCTGGATGCTACAGTGTGTAACCAAGTATCTTGCTGCCTAATTCTACAGCACAAACTATCTTCTTGCACTAAGAAAAAGGCTATTTTGTTATTTCTAGTCAGCTTCCTTTATGAGATCAGAGATTACTGTTGTGTTTCTATCCCACTGGCAGCTTCATCTCTTATTTGCCCCATTTAAAAAAAAAAAAAAACAAAACCCTCCGCTGTCAAGCCAGATCTGACTTATTGTGACCCTAAAGGTCACAGCTAGAACTGCCTCATAGAGTTTCCAAGGAGCGCCTGGCAGATTTGAACTGCCCACCTTTTAGATGGCAGATGTAGCACTTTACTCACTACACCACCAGGGTTTCCAACTATACCACAAATAGAATTTAAAACTCTTAGAAATGACTAATAACACCTTTAGTGATGAGCCCATGAGATTTCTTATGACTCCCTTTTTACCATTTGTGACAGCTTAACATTAGCTTTCTAGTATTTACTAGCACCATTACTATGAATAGCTAAAGGTAAATTTAAAGTTTCCAAGGTATATTGGCCACACATTTGCCAGGATTATAAATAAGAGATTGTCCATACAAATTCATTGTTAATTGCAAAAGGATCATATAAATAAGTATAGTTGGTTATACCACAAAAAAAAACCATGTATCTATAGAGAGCACACAAAGTTTGTCTAGAAAAAAACAAAGTCTAGAAAATTTTACAAGTCACAAGAAAGTTTTCATTAAAGAATACATGATGAGCAACATAATACAAGATGAACCTCTCCTCTTCAAAGTCTTCAATTAACCTCCTTAGAACATACTAAGTGTTCTTTCCAAGGACAAGCTGCCTTTCCTTGGTTTGCCTATCGACAGTCATGAGTCACTGTACCAGAGGCAGAAGTGGAACCTAGGACAAAATGGAGTCTGAGCCACGAGGTTGATCTCTTCTGACAACCTGATCTCTTTAAGATGTATAATTTCCTGTACAGTAAGAGGGTAAGTTTGATTCCACACTTTAGACAGACATGATATACACCATTGTCTTGAAGACTGATTAAAATCTTTGTTGATTTACCTTAAACATAATTTTCAGTTTGATCTTTGAAATTAATTTCTTAGTACAGTCTGAATTCTTAAAAAAACAAAACAATGTCCAGAGCAAAATGGTCTCACTAGTTTATCCGGAACATTGTTTGACTCAAAGAGCCTTCAAGAAGGAGAGCAGTGGAAGCTGCATATAGGTGGGCATGTAAATTTATACAGGAATGTACATTTTCACTCAGTCATATTAAATAAAAAAATAATAAAAAAAGAGCCAGTTTTTTTTTGTTTGTTTGTTTTCAAAGCTTGAGTTTCAAAAGGACACTCAAAGGCCTATGTGGCTTATCCCAACTTCCATGAAAGCCAGAAATCTGAGTTTCAGGAGCATTACAACTGTTTTGTGATTTCCTCCTTTGAATCACGATCTTGCCATAGAATTTTTTTTTCTTTTTTATTTAACATGACTGAGTGAAAATGTACATTCCTGCATAAATTTACATGCCCACCTATATGCAGCTTCCACTGCTCTCCCTGTCCGGTGACAGCACACTGTTCCTCTCTGCTCCATACATGTCTCATCCTCCCAACAGCTTCCTTTCAGCTCCTCTCCACCCACCCTCCTTCCTCCAGCCAGAGGTCAGCAGGATGATATTCTATAGATGTATAGAACCATAAAGTGCAACCAATATATGGTCACTCTGTTTTGCCAAGTCCATTCCATTCCTGTCCAAAGAGTGGAACTTTGTTATAATTTATGGGTAAGGGCAGCATCAGGGCTGGGGGCCATGCTCTCAGGGGAACCCCAAAACCGCTGGACCATCAATTGAGGTCTTTTAGTGGAGATCTCAGGATGCACCCCTTTTTATTCTTGTGTTGCCAGTGAGACTCAACCTAGTGAGCTCCATTGTGGCTATCACTGGTGGTGGCTGGGCACCATCCGGTTCTTCCGGTACCAAGTCGATGAAGGCACTCACTCTTGCGGGTCTCTCTGTCTTCTAGGTTGTCTTTACCGCATGTCATTTTGGTCCTCGGTGAGCATCCGTTCCTGCTGAGTTGGGACCATTTGCTGTGCCCTCGGATGGCAGCTTGGCAGCTTTTAAGACCCCAGACGCCACTCACCAATGTGGGGTGCAGAGAGCTCTCTTAGCAAAATGTTAGTTGTGCCAATTGGCCTCGATTTCGCCTAAGAGCATGGTCCCCTGCCCCCTGCCCCAGCTACTCTATCCTTGCAATATTGGGTTAAAATGGAAGGAGTACTCAAGTTATGCTGAAGTCCACTTAATGTTGTTCTTGTTTCTAATGTGTGCTATCACCACTTTCTCCCAACTAGATTTCTAGCAACTATCTAAACTAAGCCCTTCCCCCCTCACCCTCCCTCCCTCCCCTCCCTTGCAGCTGTAAAGAGTCTTTTCTTCTATACACAAGTCTGTTTTTGAGATCTTATCGTAGAGGTCTCATACAGTATTTGTCCTTTTGTCGCTGACTACTTTCACTCAATATAATGTCTTTCAGTTGAAACCAGGTTAGGAGATGTTTCCTGGAATCATCGTTATTCTTTATCATTGCGTAGTGCTCCATTGAGTATATGTACCATAGTTTACCTATCCATTCTTCTGTTGTTGGGCATCTGGGTTGATTCCATCTTTTTGCTATCGTGGACTGTGCTGCGATAAACATTCTCGTGCATGTGTCCGTTGTTGTGAAAGGCCTTGATTCTGTAGGATATATTCCAAGTAGTGGAATTACTGGGTCAAATGGTATATCAATATCCATTTTTGTAAGGAAGCACCAGATTGCTTTCCAAAGAGACTGGACCATTTTGCAACCCCACCAAGAGTGTAGGAGGGTTCCACTTTCTCCACAGCCTCTCCAGCATTTGTTGTTTTGTGTTTTCTGGATTTGCCATAGAATCTTTAACCAAAAATATTCTATAAATGTTAGTTGGGCACTATCTAGTTTTTAAGATCCCAAGCACCATACAGCAACTTAGGAGATAGACTTGAAGTACTAACAATAATAGTAGGCCAATTATCTGAAATAACAGATGAAATCATGACCCTAAATATCTTTGAACCAAGGAAACAAATTTCATGACATGTTGGTCTACACAGCATCAGTTACTGTTTTTTACATGCCTCAGCAGCAATTGAGTTCTGTAAAACCTCAGTTTGTATATTAATATAAATACTGCAACATTTATCTATTAAGGCACAAACTGTTTATTCATAGAAAAGGAAATATAATGTTATTCTAATTTATAAATTCATAACTCAAACTTTAGACACTTCTCTGGTTATTATTTATAACTATTTATGTTTACAAACAGGAATTTCTCATTTGAGGGCTACAATATCTAAACACATTATTGAAATAATTTAAGAAAAAGGAAAATGGTTTCTTAAATACAGAAAGCAGGACCTTGAAATATCAGTAGTACTCCCACTTAAGTCCCATAGTATCCTTTCCTTTACTGAAGTCTGATGTCTAACTTGTGTCTGTTCTACTATTATACCTTTAGAAATAAATAACTTGTATTCCAGATTTCACAAATGAAGAGGAATTTTTGGACTTTGGACATGGAGTTAAGACTTCTGGTATGATATGAATGTGTCCTATACATTGCAAGGATGCCATTTTGGGGAGGTCAAAATTATGTCCCCCTAAAAAGGTATGTGTCAGTTTGGCTGGACCATGATTCTCAGTACTTTGTCATTTCTCTATATCCTGTATAACTTGCCTCTATGATGTTAATGAGGGAGAACGGGCAGCAGTTGTGTTCATGAGGCAGGACTCAATGTGAAAGATCTTATTGGGCTGTTGTCCAATTAAGGTCTCTGCCTGGAGCAACAAGCCAATGAAATATGAGGTCTGATAATTAAGTTCATGAACTCATCCTAGAAAAAGTGCTATGTATCTCGTTGCTGAATATCACTACAGTCACCTTCAAAGTACTTCCTGTAGGAAACTGTGCACCGATGCCAATGCCTAGTCCACCCTTCAAAGCAATTTTGGAACTCTTTTTCTGGAATGGCCATCAGAGCTATTGCCATATTACCCTTGATGTCTTGAATGGCATCAAAATGTCTTCCTTTCAATATTTCCTTTGTCTCTAGGTAAAGAAAAAGTCACTGGGGCCAGATCAGATGAGTAGGTAGGGTGTTCCAATACAGTTACTTGTTTACTGGCTAAAAACTCCCTCACAGACAACTATATAATTAAGTTTGCAAACTTGCCACTGTGCCACCATGCACAGTGGCCATTCCAGAAAGAGTTCCGGAATTTCTCTGAAGGGTGGACTAGGCACTGGTATCAGTGCAAGCTTCCCAAGGGGATTACTTTTTGACTGTAGTGATATTCAGCAATGAGTTATGTAGCACTTAGAACAATTAAGTTTGCAGACTTAATTGTCAGACCTCGTATACTGCAGGTCAGCAGAGAAAGAAGATTTACTAAATAGGAGGTATGATACCATTGGAGACTTGACAGCAACACAGGCTGTTCTCCATGGAGTCTCAAAATACAATTTTTTTACAGTAGAGTTTACGTATCATTTTGGCAACGATTTTTAAGCACATAGCCCACAGATAATTATGTATATCACAAAATAACCACAAGAAACTATTAAACTATAGGGATGTATGTCAGACACCTGGACCCTAATCCATATGTTTGTAACAGGCAGAGACAAAACTTATATAAAAATTCCTTGGCTAGTAGAACTGCCTTGCGAAGTCCACTCTGCCTGAGATAAGGAACAAGAAAGAAAGTTCTAGATACAAAAAATGCCAGACATCCTTCCTAGCTGCCATCTCATAGGCTGATGTCCATTTCTCAAGAGAGCAAAGAAGAGGATGGAGATCAAGGCAGCAGGAGCCGAGAGAGCTCTGTGCCCCTTTGGAAAGAGGCCAGCATAGCTGGTGCAACAAAAACGCTTACAGATCATTTAGATTATCATTATGGCATTAGTTATGTCAAGCTCTCAACTACCCATTTTAAAAAGAAGAAAACATGTTAAAGGTATTAGGTAATAGTGCCTTCACTCAGTTTCTTGGGATAGGGAGGAAAGGGACGCAAGCAGAGAGTTGGGAAACCTCTCATACCATCAGGAAAGAAGCAGTGCAAGGAGTAGAGTACATCCTTCAGACCTCAGCTTCTGCATTGAGATGCTCCCAGACCAAAGGAAGACTGATGTAACACAAGAACCTTCCTCTAGAGCTATCAGAAGGAAAACCCTTCCCCTAGAGCTGCCACCATGAATTCAGACATGTAGCCTGCTGGAATACGAGAGAATAAACTTACTTGTTAAAGACATCTACATGTGGCATTTCTGTTATAGCACTGCCAAGCTACTAGAAGTCTAAATCATAAGACAGACGCAAGACAGTTTTTCTGGAGGAAAGAACTGATATTCTAAGACAGACTTAAAAAAATATAGCAAATCACAGCCACAGCCATCAACCTAATACAAGACAAAATTTAGACACAACATTCTAGGCCAGAAGTAAGTTTCCAGCACAAAAAAGGAAAAAAAAAAAAAAACACTTGGGGATTCACAGAATACCTCCAGTGTTCTACACAACATGCCAAAGCAAACACACAGAAACAGAGTGAATGCAACCTGAGGCTACAGAGGCAATTTTAGCAGACTCGAACTCCTAAACAGCCAGCCAGGTGACTGAGGTAATTCGATGCCACAACCTCCAGACAACCCGCGTCTCACAAACACACAGAGAGAGACAAACAGAACGACAAGGACCCAAGTCAGAGTCAACAGAAGCAATCTTGACAGCATCAACCACCCAGACAGACAGACAGGTGATGGAGGTGATCTTGATTGTCTTAACCTCCTAGAGGCATGCTTTAAAATGACACGTGCTTGGTGAACTTCTTCTGATCTCTGAAACTAATTATCTATGTTGTAAAATATGAACCAGAACTACTCCTGAATCTGGTAGCAAATCTTATCCAATAGGGGTTTATGCAATGGGAGGCACCAACGTTTTTCAGAGAAACAAGCACATATAAAACAACAGACAGTCACACACTGGGACAACAGACAAATAAATATCTGACAGGAATAAGCCTGAAATGACAGAGGTACTCTCAACAGCCTAAACCTCCCAGATGACCAGCGTGGTGACAATGATGATATTAGTAATTCATGCCTCTCAGACAACCTCAGGAACATACTCACAAACCCTGAAACCAAGACTTTAGAGTCCCCAAGTGTTCTTCTTGACAGTCCTCCTCAAGGGATCAGTCACCGACAGTGAGACTTGCTGCAGAAACCAAGAGTCTTTTTCTCTGTTGGCTTAGGTTCTGTGGGGCTCAGAAGGGGATGGTGGATGCAGGGTTCCCTTTACAAAAAGGTCTTGCTTATATACTCACCTCTTCAGGAAAGGTTGGAGACGAGTGATGTCATGACTAGACCAGGACCTACCAACAGTGTTCAGAGACCAGAAAACCTCTAGGGGCCACCTTTGACAACAATGCAAAGTGTGCCCAGACACCCTCCTCACAAATGGCTGACTCTTACTAAGGGTGCCAAAATTTGTTACCACAATGACCCATTCTTGAGACAGGATTGAGGTGAGTAGCAGAAGCTTTACTATAAACCTCCTATAAAGGAGGCGGAGGGGAATGGATTCCTCCAAAGCCTGTCTCCATGACATAGAGACTAGCTGGAGGTTTTATAACTGGTATTTTGGGCCCAGAGGTAGTCTGGTCATTCTGACACAGGAACTAGAAGGGCCAGCCTAACCACACCTTGGAACATTCTAGAGTGATAAGCAACTTATTTTATCACCCGCACCTGATGACCAGTTCCTTAAATTATCCCTAAAGTTGTTTCTCAGAGAAGTCAGTTCAGATCCAGTTCAGAGGCATGTGAAGACAACATAGAGGTGACCGCTATATGTCCTTCCAACGATACATCAGAGTGCTAAAATTGAGAGCAGGAAATCGAACCAACGGCCCAAGAAACTGCGCACATGCAACACCCTGTAATACGTCCTGACACCAATCCCCAAAGCCCCTGTGGCAGGACGCATCTTAAAGTACGCATGCACTCACAGCCGATAGACAAGCAGCCTGCCAAAGGAAAATATTTCAGATCCCCAGTGTAACCCTGATACCTTTCAACATGTTTTCTCCTTTTCAAAATGAGTAATTGAGAGCTTGGCATAACTAATGCCATAATGATACTCTAAATAATCTGCGTTTTTTAATTGAACCAGCTACACTGGCCTCTTTCCAAAGGGGCACAGAGTCTCCTTAGCTCTTGTGACTGTGGTCTCCCTCCTCTTCTTTGCCCCCTTGAGAAATGGCCATCTTTTGTTGGATCCACAGCCTTCTTTATTGCCCCTTATCTCAATCAGAGTGGACTTGGCAGGCTAGTTCCACTAGCCAAGAAATTTTTATATAAGTTTTGTCTTTGCAAACATGCAGATTAGAGTCCACATGCCTGACATTTACATCTGTAGTTTAATAAAGCAGTTCTTGTGGTTATTTTGGGCTGTATACAATAATCTATGTGCTATGCACTTAAAAACATGAAGCAATCCTTGCCAAAATGATATGTAAACTCTGAGGTAGAAAAGTGTCTTCTGAGACTCCATGGAAAACAGCCTGCATTGCTGTTGAGTCTCCAGTGTTATCATACCTCCTAACAGACCTTCTTTCTCTTTCTGACTTGGAGTATGTTTCAATGGCTCGACTGCTCCAGAGCACAGACCCAAACCAGGTAACAAATTTTGGCCTTCAACATGGGACTGGTGGGCTCAAATTATTAATGCCCTGATTCCGTCTCCCTAAAGACTGAGCCCTTGGGATGGACCCAGGAAGAGAAGGTGCACCCTGCCTCAAGCTGTGGAGGTCTCTCAACCTGTGGTGGCCCAGAGATCAAGTGATGTGAGAGGACTCCATGGCAGCAAGCTCCAGAGAGAGGGAGAATGTTTCTGGTGGCCATGGTAGGGAATCGGGCATCAGGTGGTAAGTCCTCTGTAAAAGCTCTAGAAGGTGTTGGTTCTCATAGACTCTCTCCAAGAACAGGTGACTAGGTCTGTTGGTCCTGGTGACTAGACTCACTCCAAGGTCCCATGAGATAGGGTAAGAGACTGATGAGGTTCGTTGATTGCGAACGGTACCCAGGAAGGTAAGGTTCTGGTTGAGAGTCCACTAGGAACTAGACTTATTTAAGAAGGGATCCCCAAGTAAGAGATATCTTTACATTTTGTGTCATCAAGTACAGCCTGTAGATGACTCTAGAGATCTTGGTATGATTGTGGAGCTTGATCTGTACTCAAACTAACAAGTGAGCACTAAATTAGGTTGTGTGAATATGTGTGTATGTGTGTGGTGCTGATAAGAGAAAAAAGCTCAAACCGCTTCTGTGTATGTGAAATATTTTATCACTTTATGCATGGAAAAAGGAAAAGGCCTCTATATGAGCCCTTCTTGTACAGGTAAATGATGATGAAATGACAGGATGAAAAATGAAGAACTGAAGGATGTTCTTCTCATTCCCCCACCTTAGAAAACAGAAACCCCCACAGCACCCCTTTGTGAGCCCTCCCTGGTGGGATCAGAAGATGAGGATGGGAAGGCAGAAAAAAGAGCTAGAGAAGGTGGGACAGATATGCTCTCCTACCGCACACTAGGAACGGGGTGTAATTTGGCCTGGCTCCCCGTGAGGGCTTTACCCACTCCCGAAGGTACCAGTTCTCGCTGCAGAAAGGCCATCTCAGATGACATGGGACTATAATCCACTCCTGGCACCTGATTTGCACCATTGAAAGAGAAACTTGCTTGAGTAGCAGGAGGACCCACACGCTGTGACTGAGCATTTTCCCTACATTTTTGCTATCCATCATCCTAAATCACACAGGCTGATTGTCAGACTTTATTAGAGGCACTCCTAATATCCAAAGAAGGATGGATGGTCTTAGTGAAAGTCAAAGAGAAGGCAGAAGAAAAATGTAATAAAGAAGTAATGGGAGCTGAAATACCAGCAGATGAAGCAGTACTGGCTCAGGTACCACTGTGGGACCCCGAATGTAGCAAACGTAGAGAAAGAAAGAATAATGTGAAAGGTGAAGAGGAAGTAGACAGAGAGAGAAGACAGAAGGTTAGATAGCTAGGGTAAAACAGAGGAGGCAAAAGAAAAAGGCAAAGAAGAAGAAAAAAAGGATAGAATAGCGAGAGAGGTGAAAAAAAAACAGAAAGAGACAGGGATCTGAAGAAACAGGCTAATCTACTAGCTGCTATTCTGGGATCTACTGGAGGAAGACACCAAGACAGAGGTAAGGATGGTTCCCGGCTAAAGGAAAACTAATGTGTATTTTGCAAGGAGGGGGGACACTGGAAAAATGAGTTCCCCCAAAGGAAAATAGGAAAAGGGCCAGACAAGACTGAAAAGGGTAAGAAACTTTTTCACGGAATTACGAAAAAGCAGGAGGAGAACTCTAAATAAGGGGGGGGGCAGTCAGCCTTTAACTCCCCTCGCACCGATGCCCCGATTAAAGTTACAGCAGGAAGGCAACAAGCAGACTTTTTGGTTGCTAATGGAGCAGCCTTCTTGGTACACACCCAGAAGCTCAAAAGGACTGTCTTGATTAGCAATACTCAAGTAGTTGGGGTGACTGGAAAAGAGGTGACTAGACCTTTCTCGCAGCCAATGAACTGTGAAATAGGAGAAACTAAGCTATCTCATTAACTTCTATGCAAGCCAGAATGCCTGGTCCCTCTCTGGGGTGGGATTTCCTAATTAAAGTGCATGCTGAAATCTTCTTTGATGGAAAACTCTTGTCTGATAGCACTGCCAGCAAATGCTTGGAAAGTGTGAACAGCTCTTTTAGCTCGCACACTGCAGGCGCTGTCCCCAACATTTGTCTCACCCACAGTTCAAAGAGTAGTTGCTGCTCTAGCTCTGTGGGTTTGGACAAGTGAGTTCCGACTTCCTCCAGGTGAAGAAGACACCTACGGGTGAATACCATTTTGTTCAAGACTTGCAGGTTGTTAATAAAGTTACAAAGACTCAAATAGCTCTTTCAACTTCCTGTAATTATTTTACTGTTTTGAATTTAAAAGACACTTTCATTTCTATCTTGCTAGCCACCAAGAGGCCTAATCTTTACTTTTAAGTGAAAAGGGAATACAGAAAAGAAAGAACTCTGTTGGGTCATGCTGCCTCAAGGGTTTAAGAACTCTCCTACTATTTTTGGAACAGTTCTGACCAAAGATCTAGAGCAATTGCCTCTCTTCAACCCAAAAGTGGTCCTGCAATATACAGACCTGATAGAAAACTAATCTGAGGAAGATTCTATTACAAATAACTTTGGCTGCCTCTAATTTCTTTTGACCAAAGCTGAGTATGGTCTAAGCAAGTTACAAGCTAACCCCACATCTGGTTACTCAGAGAGGGGCAGAGACAGACCCTATCAAATGGACTCCTGACAGTCAACAATTTTTTGTGATCTAAAGTCCCAGTTGATGAAAGCCCCGAGTTTTATCAAAAACTCAGCTTTGGGGGAAGTCTTTTGACTTCTGTGAAGCGTTCAAGGCTGAACACTGGATGAAATATTTATTGGTGTGTGCGTAGATGCTTTTTCAGGATGGGCAGAGACTTCTCCCTGCTGGACCAAGACAGCTGGAGAGGTTTCAGCGGTCCTAGGCAACAAGTAGAAACTCCACGCAGCATGGAAATTTCAGCTTGGTGAAAAAGCAAATGAGACCACAAATTGTCGTCTTAGTATATTGTGCCAAGAGACTAGGCTACCCTGGGTGAATATTCTGCACTGGCCCTCTTCTGAGTCCGTACAGCATTCTAGGGAAAACTTAAAATTAGTCCCTTTTTGAAATAATTTATAGGAGACAATATTGTCTTAACCAACTCTCCCCACCGTCCTCTACCCAGGCCCCTAATGTAGTCTGAATACTTGCTTTCTCTAACCAAAATTGTCTTCCAGTTGTATTGAGAAGTGTGAATTCGGCAGAAGTTTCCTCTTGATATAGCTGCACATTCTTTGCAACCAGGAGATCAAGTGCTTCTCAGAATGCAGAAGGACCTCCGTTACATCCCAGGAAGGCTGGACCCTTCACCATACTACTCAGCATTCACACAGCAGAGAAACTTGCAAGAGTCAATCGAGAAATCCATTATTCCTGTGTCAAGCCCTGCCTGGCCTACAGTGACAAGGAGCCCAACCCACTGACAGCTTGCAGTTAAGACTTTCTAGGGTTAAAAAGTAAAAAATTTGTGATCTTAGTTTGGATGGGATCACTATCAGGGGAAATTTTACCATTTTTAAGCACATAAAGAAAGTTAAACCATTCTGATATTTATAGTTGGGGGCCCATTGCAAGATTCAGACAGGAATGTATAGTCTTTAGTTTTCCTTGACAACTGGGTCTCTAATTGTGTAATGTCCTTAAAGTATCAGACAAGCTGTGTTAATCTAAAAGACTAAGTTGAAGCTTGGGATAAATGTACATGGCCAAGCTTCAGAAGATGGGAATATGTAACCCTAATACCTTGCAACATGTTTGCTCCTTTGCCAAATGGGTAATTGACATAACTAATGTCACAATGATATACTAAATAATCCGTGTTTTTTTATTGCACCAGCTGCATTGGCCACTTTCCAAAGAGGGGCAGAGCCTCCTCAGCTCCTGTGACCTTGCTTTCCCTCTTCTTCTTTGTTCTCTTGTGAAATGGTCTTCAGCCTGGGAAACAAGAGTTACGAAGACTGCCTAGCATTTATTGTATCCACAACTTTCTTTCTTGCTCCTTATCTCAGTCAGAGGGGACCTGGCAAGGAATTTCTATTAAAGTTTTGTCTTTGCCTGTTACAAACACACAGATTAGAGTCCAGGTGTCTGCCATACATATCTGTATTTCAATAAAGCATTTATTATGGCTATTTTGTACTATATATATAATTATCTGTGGGCTATGTGCTTTAAAACCTGAAATAATCCTTCTCAAAATGATATATAAACTCTGATGTAAAAAAATCATCTTTTGAGACTCCAGGGAGAACAATCTGTGTTGTTATAGTCTCAGGTGGTATCAGACCTACACAGATCTTCCTTTTTCTGACTTGGAGTGTTTCATTTGCTTGACTGCTCCAGGACACAGACCTAAATCAGGTAACACCAATGCTAATATGTTGACCTATAGGGTCGCCATGAGTCAGAATCAACTTGATGGCAGTGGGTTTGGTTTGGGAGCTTTTTTCAGTATACCCTGTGGCACAGTGGGTCAAATGCTACGCTTGCTAACCAAAAGGTCAGCAGTTCCAATGTGCCAGGTGCTCCTTGGAAACTCAATGGGACAGTTCTACCCTGTCCTATAGGGTTGCTATGAGTCAGAATCAACTCCTCTACATTAGGTTTGCTTTTGGTTTGTGGGGTCACCTAAACTGTCTATAAAAACCCAACCCGAACTTGCTCAATGGCACCACCTGCTGGAATGCCGTATGCTTTGCTGCGGCCTCACTTGGAAGGGCTTTCATTTTCCCATCAAGATTCCTCTTGTGTGCCAGCCAAGTCTCCATGAGTAATTCTTTCTCATGGGTCTAACAAGGATCCTTGAGGATCTTCAGAGATCCCTGGTAACAGGCTGGGAACCCAGATGGCACCCTCAAAATCGCATGGGATCTCCAAACCCCGACAAAGAAAGCCAAGCCACCTCACCGATGGGACCAGGCAAGTGGCCACCTGAACATTTTGACTCCAAGCCTTCTGCTGTGGTGAGTGGCTACTCTGGCATCCTGAAGAGTAAGAGAATGAGAAAATCTTAATTTTTTTCTTTCTTCAACTTGCCTCTGTCCTCCACAGCACAACTACCCACCCTTTATCCCTTGTGTTTTGCTTTTCCTTTAGAAAGGCCCAGAAACCAGCATTAGATAAGGGGCCTCTTATTTTTTTAATGGGGGCAGAGGACTGGTCTCCCTTGGTTGGATCAGCATGCTGTCTTTTGGTTTGTTGAATTTTGGGTTGGATTTGGGGGGCAAGGCTCACACACTCGTTTTGTAATAAGTCCTAGAGAAAGTCCTAAGGCCTTGAGGACAGGGTTGAATACCCTTCACCCCACTCTGTCCCTTGGATGGTTACCTCATCCTGGAAAACGAAATCTGCGGGTGCTCCATCTTCTTGGACCATTCTTTATCCTCTAATCTTTGTTCTTGCCTCTTATTGACCTCCTTTGTGTCTCTCCTCGAAAATCTCCCGATCCCAATGTGGTGACCCATTGTGACCCTCGGTCCTGCTCTCAGTCCTGAGATAATCTGGAGAGGAGGTTCCCCTAACCCCAGGCATCTGATGAACAAGCAGCTGCTGAGACTGACTTCTCTCATGCTTCTCTGCTCAGTGGGAACTCCCTCCTCACCCATTTCTTAGGGCCTGACAGTAGTTTCTGCTTTTGTGGGTCCTCCCACCACCTTCTGGACCCTTGGTTAGAGCAGGGAGCCTCTTTTAACCTTCTCCTGTCTAACCAGACATCTTGTCCGCTGCCACACCATACTGAGATCTGTTTTGATACACTACACAGTAACACACGGTCTTGGGCTGGATCAGAGAATTGCTTCTCCTTCCAGTGTGTGGAAATTCTGGTGACATAGTGGTTAACTGCTATGGCTGCTAACCAGAAGGTTGGAGTATGTGGCAAGACATCATTATCATGACCAGAGCCCCATTCCACCTGAAGGACCTTGCCAGCTCCAAATTGTTACAATTTCTTTGCTATTTAGACACAGTGAGACTAGTACCACTCTTAAAGAGGACTGCAGCCCCAGTTCTATCTTCTTTGTGTTTTCTTTTCCCACTGGCCTACCGCTGGGCAACCTGTTTTTCAAAACTCATTATTTTCGTGAAGTATGTGTTCAATTGTGAGTGTTACCGGAAAAGCCAGTGAGTTCAGCAACCTGCCACAAAAAGTCAATTCACTGAGACAGGAGCTTTTGGGGTGAGAAGGTTTTATTTGCAAGCTGGCATTGCAAAGGGACAGGGAGATATTCTCATCTTCATAGCCTGTCCATATCAGTCAGGCAGTCTTGAGTATTTAAATGGCAAGACCACATGTAGATGTAGGGAACAATGTGGGCAGCTGGGCAGCTGGGGGTTGACTGAGTGGAGGGTGACCGGGCAGAGGGGGTCAACTGGGTGGAGGTCTGCTTCACAATGTGGCAGACCAGCACCTGCCATGAAGGAAAACAAAGTGGTGTTCGACTCCTCTGGTCAGTAACCAAGAATAATGCTAAAACACAAGTTACTTCATCTTCCCAGCCTCCTGCTTCATCCTTTTATTACTGGTTTTATCAAGATAAGGAGTCATTTATTGTCTATAGTTCACTCAATCTATAGTAGAGCCTATAGACGGCCTCACCCTGGCATCGCTGCCTGGGGCTTGTGCAGTGTGGAAGTCACGTCTTCCCTCGTGTGTTAGGGGTAATCTGAAACAATGTCTCCCACGTCTCCTTAGTTTTGAGCACCCCTCCCATGGAGGCTTTTTCAGCCTCTGGTTTCAATCATATTCAGTTATCATTCATTGAGCATTTCTCATCAAAGATTTCATGCAAGATCATGATCCAAAAGAGGGAACCATGAAGTGTTGTAATTGCTCTGGAATCTAGATTACTGACTTTCGTGGGGATTGAGGTAACCCACACAGGCTACTACTATCATTGTATATCCTTTGTAACTATGGGCTTTAGAGAAAACTGGTTCCTGAAGCCACTTTAAGTCAAATAATGCTCCAGATAAACTAGTCAGGCCAGTTTTACTCTGGGTGTTGTTTTGTAAATGTGAGGGCAAATGAAGAAAAATCCCCTATGTACAGACTTTTATGGACCTCAAAGCAGGAAACCCTGGTGGTGTAGTGGGTAAAGTGCTATGTCTGCTAACCAAAAGGCTGGCAGTTCAAATCCACCAGGCACTCCTTGGAAACTCTACAGGGCAGTTCTGACCTAAAGGGTTACTATGATTTGCACTCTACTTGATGGCAGTGGGTTTGGGTTTTTCTGTTTTGGTATCAGGAAGTTCTGCAGCATAGTGGTTAAGTGCTACCTTTGCTAACCAAAAGGTCAGCTGTTCAAATCTGCCAAGCACTCCTTAAAAACTCTATCAGACAGTTCTACTTTGCCTTACACAGTTACCATGAGTCAGAATTGACTTGATGGGGCTGGGTTCAGTTTTGTTTTTGGAATCAGGACCCACACCTGAAAGCGAACTGTCTCATTAAAATCAGAAGAGAGTAAAGACTCAACTCTCCAACCCTGTTTTTAGCTACAGACCCCCAAACAACCCAGCTCTTTCTCACTAGACTCACTGGACCCTTTAAACAGAATACCAATATGGATCCTGCAAGTACAGAAAAAAATCCATTATACTCATGCATTTTATATCTAGTCCACATCAGACATAAGCCAACAATTACAAAAGCCTGAGGCAGAACCTCTGACCCTCACTTTCCTGACGGATAAAAGAGACTTCTAAGGTGTATAATACCAGAGATTTGGTGGCAGAGGAGAAAGGATGAAAAAGAAAGCCCAGTTGTTCACTGTAGCTTTACAAGGTCCACTTGAAGGTAACCCAGTTGGCACCCAAAGATCAGGAACTGGATCACCTCACTGGCCAGTGAGTACTAATCCCAATCAATGTAAATAGTTGAAAATAAGACCACTGGAAGGTGGGGTGTCCTGAGAGCCCTAAAACAGGACACCCAGTTGATGGCCCCAAAGGCCTAGAGGGACAGGTCCTACTGGAGGGATGATTCTCTCAGAAGAGCAATCTAAAGAGACTGGCCACTGACAGGGGTCCTGAGACCTGCCTAGCCCCCAGCAAGAGACTGAATTGTTGTTAGGCACGAGAGCCACCTTCTCTGTCCTAAATTACCCTATCAGCCTTCTCTCCAAGTGAGACTGTGTGGTTATTGGTTTAGATTAAAAAAATACAAAATGAGAAAGTCTACTCTTATGTCTGATGAGGTCACAATTGGTAAAAGTATTCCTTTCTGTATGTCCCCGAATGCCCTGTTGTGGGCATTTTGCTGGGACAAAAATTACCGAGTAACTTGGGGACACAAACACATTTAAAAACTAAACAAAACATAAGAAAGGAATTGCTTGTATTGTTGGTTAATATATTAAAAACTAAACAGCCAAAGGGCACACATCAAAAGAAATTATCAGTGAGATTACATCAGAAGTTTAGGACTTTGTACCATACCAGAGAAAGCTGTGCTATTGTAAACCAGAATGATCAGCTTTTAGCATCCCGTAAATAACTGACTCTGCACCACTCTGCAGGTTTGGTTCGGTCTTGTCACTCCTGCATAGTCCTTCTCAGTAACCCCATCTTCAGTAAAGTTAAAGAGAATTAAGATTTAAATATTCCAGGTTACAACAGTTCCAAGCAAAATTAATGATGTTCCACGAGTTCTAACCGACACCTAGTGATAGTCATCCTGGCTCTTAGAGATCATTAGCACAGTCAACGAGAGATTTACTCTGATAGGCAGGTCTACATCCCTTTTCAGCACCAAGCAGACACAGAAGAGGCGTCCCTCTATAGTCTCACAAAGTATGAAAGTATGACATCTCTGAGGGGGCAGTGAGACAGGAACTAGAAAAGGTAGCTTAACCACACCCTGGAACATTCTGGAGTAATAAGCAACTTATATTATCACCTACACCCAGAAACCAGTTCCTTAAATTATCCCTAAAGTTGTTTTTCAGAGAAGTCAGTTTAGATCCAATTTAGAGACATGTGAAGATGACACAGAGGTGACTGTTATATGTCCTTCCAATGGGGACCCCAGTGAGCTACAATCAAGACCAAGAAATCAAACCAAGAGCATGCACAACACCCCACAATAAGTGCTATGATCAGTCCTATAAAACCCTGTGGCAGGAACCGTTTCAAAGTCTGCATGCACTCACAGCCAAGAAACATGAAGCTGCCTGCCAAAAAAGGAAATACTTAAGATCCCAGAGCTGATTTGTTGTCCCTAGCTATACCCTGGGCCTAGATGAGCTACAAAAATCCAACTCCGAATTTGCTCATTAGTGCAACCTGCCGGAATGCTGTACACCCTTTATTGCCCCACCTTGAAATGCTTTCACTTTCTAACAAACATTCCTCTCCTGGGCCAGCCAAGTCTCCCTGAGTAATGACCCCTGACGGTCTTCAAGGACCCCCAGTAACAATTCTTAGTCATAAGGCAAATTCCTTTCTTTTATGGGTTTTAGATTACAATCACTTGTTTTCCCAGTCCTAAAGAGCATAGATTAATCCTTGAGAAAAACTAAGGGGAACAACGGACTCGAGGTTCACAACAAGCACCTGGAGGGCAAGGTTATGCTTAAGGCCATTTACATCACTCTGACTGTTACACTGACATCTTGCTTGCTCTCCTTCATGATGCCTGCTAGGACAGGAAACATAAGGAACTATTCAAAAAATAAACCTAGGCCCTAAGTTCCCAAACGGAAGCAGAACTGGGTACGGTCCTCATAAACAGAAGCCCTGGTTGTCTACCGGTTAGCGCCTTGTCTGCTAACCAAAAAGTCTGCAGCTGAAATCTACCAGGTGCTCCTTGGAAATCCTCTAGGACAGTTCTACTGTGTCATATAGGTTACTATCAGTCTGCATCTACTCGCAGTGGCAGTTTCCTTTGGGTTATCTTACGTAAATAAGCTTGCTCCCATCAGCCACTGTGCGCTCCTGCCCCTTTAACAGTCGCACAAGAACAGCATCAACTTCCTCTTGCCTTTGTCATGGCTTCCAAGCAGTTCCGGAGACCTCATCTCTTAAATGCAAGGTCGACTGCACAGGCGCTCCCTGCTAGACTTTTCTCTTTCCCTCCCGGGTTTATCTTGCTCAGGTCCCAGTGGACTAAATCAGGTCCAAGTGGACTAAACCAGATCCAGGGATAGAAATCAATACGCATACAGCACGTTCTCCCAGGCTACCAGTTTCAAGTTTTGGGCCACTAGGTGGCACTATGGCTCCATCAAAACACTGCACCTCCACCTTTCCCCCCTCCTTTTGTGTTTAGAAAAAAAAAAAAGCTAGCTCCAGGACAAAACTCCTTCCTATGGTGCAGTCTCCCGAACAGCTTTTTAAAGCTTCTTTCATTGAATCAAGAAACCCTGGTGGCAATAATGGTGAACTGCAGCGTCTTCTACCCAAAAGGTTGATAGTTCAAATACGGCAGGCACTCCTTGGGGCGGCTCAAGTGTGAAATACAAGATCACTGTAAGTCAGAATCGAATGGACAGCAGTGGGTTTGGTTCACTTAAACAAGAAACAGAATAAATAAGCCCTACAGAGTGTATATAAATGTTCATGGCTGGTAATGCTATGTAATAAATATTTTCACAGCCATTAAAAAGCTGCCCACAATGTTTGTTTCATCGTGTTATCAAAGATACAAAACCAAAACCAAACCCACTGCCATGGAGTCAATTCTGACTCATAGCGACCCCACAGGACAGAGTAGGACAGCCTGAGACTTTTCAAGGAGTATCTAGTGGATTCGACCGGCCAATCTCAAGGGTAGTAAACGTGGCACTTAACCACTATGCAACCAGGGTTTCCGTGGAAGATACAGTGACGAATTTTACCTGAGTCCTGTGATTCACTTAAATATTACTGGTTAAAAACCCCAAGTCACCCTTTGAGTTAGAGAGCTTACTACAAACAGCTGCCCTTCACATAACACTCACAGATGCCGTGTTGTTTACCCATGGCAGGGCCAGGCACCAAAAAAAAAAAAAAACACACTGCCATCGCCGATTTCAATTCATAGCTACCCTAGAGGAGTGGAAACTGCCCAGTTTCCAAGGAGTACCTGGTGGATTTAAACCACCAACCTTCTAGCAGCCACAGTACTTAACCATTATACCCCTACTTTTCACATCTCACAGACCCAATCCTTTGCCTCATGATTAACTGAACTGCTTGTCCCCAATGATCCCATAAAATGCTTGTTGACTAAATTTTGGTTAAGCTTCTCTCCTTCCTCCAATAACTTAAAATCTGAACCTCAACGTTTAATGGACAGCCGAAAGAACCTTTAAGAATAATGGGGCAAGTCACAGAAAATCTTCGTAAACAAGTTTATTAAGGTGAAAGGTCTACAGAATTGGGATGGCTGGCCTCAAAGTCTCTGAACAAAGGATAGTCCCAGTATTTCAGGAGTCTGAGGAAACATGGGACCAAGATACACCGGGCCTGTGGAGAGTATGGCCTGGTACTTAAGTGCAATGGATATAACAGCTTCCACAGCGAAGACTGCTGGATTTGTAGTTCAACTTTGATTCCCGGATCCTGATTGCTGTCTTCAGGGCAAATTGGAAGTTCTAGCAGTACTCTAGAACTTAGGATTTCCTGAAAAAAACAAAACTGAGGAATTTTATCTTGTCCTGTGGTAGTTTATCTCAATGTGCCAGGGTATGTTGAGGCCTTTGGTTTGTGACAACTTACTTGAATGCCCCAGGAATTGTAAGTTTTGACAAACCATAAAAGCTGTTGAGGTCTGGCTGCAAGCACTGTTCTGCTTGTTAAGAAAAAAACAAATGCAAAAAGCACCTGAATTCCCTAGTGCCTGCTTCAGTACCGAGACACATTCATCCCCCGAATTCTTTATAGGAACATGGAGGTCTCCAACTTCTTCACACTGAATTGGCCTTGAGTCAGACTCACGTTTATAACTACCCTATAGGTCAGTGCAGAACTGCCCTGCAGTCTTATTCCCTAGTCCAGCAGAACTCTTGAGTAGAAATTTGTTCTAAAGCTTCCTTTGTGAGGCCTGATTGTGAAGGGTATCTTAATCTAGATTTGATGTGAAATTGTTGTAACCTGGGGAAAAAACAGGCTGAGACAAAGCTAACAATAAGTAAAAAAGGAAGGTCTTCATGAAGGTAAAAATCAAATAATGGATGGGATTTAATTTTTTTATTGTACCCCACATTAGCTCATTGTGACTGGGACTTGAGTCACTGGGCATTTTATAATTGTAGAGTAAGTCATAGTAACTAGAAAGTTTATTGTACAGTAACAGTTAACAGCAAGTTACAGTAAGAGAACAGTGCTTACTTTTAGAATGGAAAATATGAATAAAAGCTAGGGATACATGAACTTAACTATTGGCACAGGTATCAGTAAGTCGAGGGTCTTCATAAATAGTTCAATTTTCTACTTATTTTAGTGGCAAAATTTAAGACATTTTGAAATTGAAGCTTTTAGCTATTTTTATACCTCCAGGCCAGCCCAGTTTATACATTCTTATGAGTCTAGGTCCAGCTGTGTCACACCATCCATGCTCAAGGACAAGGAACAGTGACTATCACTTCCGAAGTACTTTCTCCTTCTCTAGATTAACCAGTGATTTAACACGTGGAATAGGTTTCTCTCCTAGATGGATGCTATTCACAAACTATAAACTCAATACTAGTTTTTCCATGTGACACCATCTGGTCCTTCACCAGGTTACTAAGAGCATTGCCTGGATGAGCTGACTCACTGTGTGGCAACATTTCATACAAGTCTTCTTTTGCCTTTTAGATGTATACGACATTAAAGGGTCTTATGTTCACTACCACCAGAATGCAGTACTGGAAGAAACCTAGCTTATGTACTGATTGTTGGTGGTGACTTTTTCTACTCAGCTAGTGCTGCTGTAACAAATACCAGAGTGGATAACCTAACAGTCCAGTATGCTACAAATCCAAATTCAGGATGTCCGCTCCAGGGGAAAGCTTTCCCCCTTGTCAGCGATAGAGTCCTTGTGTTGCATCAGTCTCTGTCCAGGGAGCATCTTGGTGCAGGAAACCTGAGGTCCGAAGGATGCGGTCTACTCCCTGTGCTGCTTGCTTGGTGCGAGGTTCCCAATTCTGCTTGCTTCCCTTTCATCTCTTTCAGGATGAAAGAATTAATGGTGGCACAAGCCATACTCCAGGAAAACTCGCTTTGCAGTGGAGAAGGGAGGTGATTCTACAAAAGAACTTACAGTCTTACTCTAATCCCATTAACATATAGCATAGGAAAAAAATCACAAAATGGAAATCAGTGGAAATCATGGCCCAGCCACATGGCTAGCCATTTGGAGGGGACACAATTCAATCGATGGCAGTGACCAACCAAACAAATCTGGTGTTTTCAAGGATGTTACAGTAACTAAGTTTACTGTCTACTTCCAAGGCACAATACTGCACTCTTGGAATAAAAAAATGTCTGTTTTGTTACCTCATGTCAGCTCAGTCTGAGGTCTCACTACTAACAATCTTAAGCATTCAAAACTTCTTAGAAACTTAACTACACAGTAAGCAGTAACTGAAGTTCCACTAACCCTATCCTTGAGTGTTGGACACCAAGACCTCTCACTACCTTTCAGCACCTACTAAAATCACCACGAATACCTAAAGGTAATTTTAATTTTTTTTTTCTTTTTCTTTTTTTTTTATTTAACGTAACTGAGTGAAAATGTACATTCACGTATAAATTTACATGCCCACCTATATGCAGCCTCCACTGCTCTCCCTGTCCACTGACTGCACACTATTCCTCTCTGCTCCATACATGTCTCATCCTCCCAACAGCCTCCTTTCCCCTCCTCTCCGTCCACTCCCCTTCCTCCAGCCAGAGGTCAGCAAGATGATATCCTATAGATGTATAGAACCATAAAGTGCTTCCAATATATGGTCACTCTGCATTGCCAAGTCCAATCCATTCCTGTCCAAAGAGTGGACCTTTGTTATAATTTATGAGAAAGGGCAGCATCAGAGCCGGGGGCCATGCTCTCAAAGGAACCCCCAAACCACTGGACCATCAGTTGAGGTCTTTTAGTGGAGACCTCATGATGCATCCCTTTTTATTCTTGTGTTGCCAGTGAGACTCCTCTCTGTGAGCTCCATCGTGGCTATCACTGGTGGTGGCCGGGCACCACCCGGTTCTTCCGGTCCCAAGTCGATGTAGGCACCCACTCTTGTGGGTCTCTCTGTCTTCTCGGTTGTCTTTACCACATGTCATTTTGGTCCTCGGTGAGCATCCGCTCCTGCTGAGTTGGGACCATTTGCTGTGCCCTCGGATGGCAGCTTGGCAGCTTGGCAGCTTTTAAGACCCCAGACGCCACTCACCAATGTGGGGTGCAGAGAGCTCTCTTAGCAAAACGCTAGTTGTGCCAATTGGCCTGGAATTCACCTAAGAGCATGGTCCCCCGCCCCCTGCCCCAGCTACTCTATCCTTGCAATATTGGGTTAAAATGGAAGGAGTACTGAAGTTATGCTGAAGTCCACTTAATGTTGTTCTTGTTTCTAATGTGTGCTATCACCGCTTTCTCCCAACTAGATTTCTATTAACTATCTAAACTAAACCCTCCCCCTCCTCCCTCTCCCTCCCTCCCCTCCCTTGCAGCTGTCAAAGAGTCTTTTCTTCTATACACAAGTCTGTTTTTGAGGTCTTATCGCAGAGGTCTCATACAGTATTTGTCCCTTTGTTGCTGACTACTTTCACTCAACATAATGTCTTCCAGTTGAAACCAGGTTAGGAGATGTTTCCTGGAATCATCGTTATTCTTTACCATTGTGTAGTGCTCCATTGAGTATATGTACCATAGTTTACCTATCCATTCTTCTGTTGTTGGGCATCCGGGTTAATTCCATCTTTTTGCTATCGTGGACTGTGCTGCGGTAAACATTCTGGTTCATGTGTCCGTTGGTGTGAAAGGCCTTGAATCTGTAGGATATATTCCAAGTAGTGGAATTACTGGGTCAAATGGTATATCGATATCCATTTTTTTAAGGAAACACCAAATTGCCTTCTAAACAGGCTGGACCATTTTGCAACCCCACCAACAGTGTAGGAGGGTTCCACTTTCTCCACAGCCTCTCCAGCATTTGTTGTTTTGTGTTTTCTGGATCATGGCCAATCTTGTTGGGGTGAGATGGTATCGCATTGTTGTCTTGATTTGAATTTCTTTAATAACTAAAGATTGTGAACATGTCCACATGTGTTTTTTGGCTGCCTGGATCTCCTCTTTAGTGAAGTGTCTGTCCATCTCCTTTGCCCATAGCATAACTGGATGGATTATCTTCTTCTCATTGATATTTTGTAGTACCTTATGGATTATGGAGATCAGGTGTCGATCTGACAGAGTTGCCAAATATTTTTTCCCACTCTGTGGGTGTTCTTTTAATTCTATTAATAAAGTCTTTGGATGAGCAAAAGTGTTTGATTCTTAATAGTTCCCATTTATCTACTTTCTCTTCTGTTGATGGAGGTTTCTTTGACAGATTTTGGAGTCTGTCCTCATTGCGTATTAAAACTTCCATTGTTGTTCCTACCTTTTCTTGGATGAGCTTTATCGTTTTAGTTTTGATATTTAGGTCTTTTATCCAGTTGGAGTTGGTTTTTGTATAAGGTGTAAGATATGGATCTTGATTCAGTTTATTGCAGATGGATAACCAATTTTGCCAGCACCATTTGTTGAAGATACTGTTTTTTACCCCAGTTTAATGTCTTAAGGCCTTTGTCGAATATTAACTGTTCATAGGCAGATGGTGTCATCTCTGGGGTCTCAATTCTGTTCCATTGATCAATCTGTCTGTTCTTGTACCAGTACCAGGCTGTTTTGACCACTGTGGCAATGTAGTATGTTCTAAGGTCGTGTAATGAGAGGCCTCCCAGTGTGTTCTTCTTCTTTAGTAGTACCTTACTTATCCGGGGCTTCTTACTTTTCCAAACAAAATGGGTGATTTGTTTCTCCATCTCATTAAAAAATGATGCTGGAACTTGTATTGGGATTGCATTAAATAAATAAATTGCTTTGGGTAAAATAGACATTTTCACAATGTTAAGTCTTCCTATCCATGAGCAGGGTAGGTTTTTCCATTTATCTAAGTCTCTTAGTTTCTTGTAGTAAGGGCTTGTAGGTCTCTTTGTAAAGGGCTGTTGTTTCTCTGTTTAGATTAATTCCTAGGTACTTTATCTCCTTAGGGGCTATCGTAAATGGTATTGATTTGATAATTTCCTCCTTAACAGTCTCGTTGTTGGTGTAAAGGAATCTTACTGATTTACTTATGTTTATCTTGTATCCTGAGACTTAATTTTAAATTTTTTCGAAGTGTGTGGCCCATGAGCTTGTCAGGAATGTTAACAACCATCAACTTTGTCAGAAAATGATCGCTTTTACCAGGATTACACAATATAACCCTTTGCAAGGTTAATAGTAAGGTAAACACAGGACAGACCAATCTTGCAGGAGGTCCTCAGCACATCTTGCAAAACACATGCAATGTTCAAAGGCAAGCCGGGTTTCCTGTTCTATTAACATTCGTGGGTTACCATCTTCGTTTAGTGCTGCTTTAAGAAAGATAAAAACTGTCAGTCTATGACAATGGAAAGTCCAAACCGACCAAATCCACTCTAGGACTTATTTGCTGGATTTGGAAGGTCCTTGTCAATCTCCCCCTGGACTGGAAGCTTCTGAGGTGCAAAGACCACACCCCACCCCAGTTCTGACAAGGAGCCCAGAGCTCAGATTCAGCTCCTAACACTGCTTCCTGATGGTATGAGGTCCCCAACTCTGATTCATCTCACGAGATTGCCTCAAGACAGAATACAATGCGAGTCCTGCCCTACCAACACAACTAATGTCAATTCACCCTCCATCACAAGGGCCAGTTATCATGGCCAAGCTAATTTGCTACACATTTGTAATTGTGATTTAAAGTGCACAATCCAAGTTAAATTTGCATGCCCACTTTACTGTGGCTCCTGTCCTTTGCCATGACAGCACACTCCTTTCTGTTGTATGTAATATTCTCTTTATCTCCTCTCTGTTCTATTAAGAGGCCAGTAGGACAGCATCCTATAGGTGCCTGAAACCATAAAACACACACCATATGGTCACTTTGTGTGAGTCCAATCCATTCCTGTCTGAAGACTTGATCTCAGTAATCATCTATGAATAGGGCAGCAGCAGGTCTAGGGGCATGCTTCCAGGGAAACTCCCAGCCCTTAAGAGCAACTGCAATTTTTTAGTGTTTTTGTGGTGCAACCCTTTTTTCTAGTACTGCCACTGGGACTCAACATGCGTGCCCCACCGTGGCTTGTCGCTGGTGGTAGCCAGGCACCACGTGGTTCTTCTGGGCATGGATACCGTCACCCATTCACGTTGATTCCTTCTGTCTTCGGCGCTTTTTCCCTCATCTTTGTCATCTTTAGTTACATGTTGCAGCTGGGTTGGAACCATCTGGTGTACTTCCTCATCGCAGCTTCCTAGGTTTTAATACCTCAGACACCACTAAGCAATTTGGGGTGCCGGTAGACTTTTAGCAATAGGCTAGTTATGCCAATTGGCCTCAATGTCCTGAGAGCATGGTCCTGGACCCCTACACCTGCTACTACATGTTTGCAATACTGGCTTAAGATTAGAAGATTCTTCAGTTTACGTTGAAGTCCAGTTGATCTTCTAACAGGGGCTTAACCAGTCTATTATAGCCAGTCCTCTACCTCCTTTGCAGCTGTCAAGTCTTTCCTTCTGGATATGAGTGGTTCAAGTCCTTATAACAGCAGTCTCATACAGCATTTGTCCTTGTGCCGCTGACTGATTTACTCAACATGACGTCTTCCAATTGGAACGAGGTTATGAGATGCTTCCTAAAATCATCATTGTTCTTTATCATTGCAGTGTTCCATTGAGTATATGTACCATAGTTTATCCATTCATCTGTTCTTGGGCATCTGGGTTGAGCTCCAAGATTTTGGGGGGCAAACAATTTAATCCTGAGTGTCTCAGATGCGGAAATGGACTGAAGACAAAATAGTCTTGAGTTAAAAGGTCGTGCGGCTCTTCCAGGAACCCGTTTTCTTTAAGATACGTAACTTTCTGTATAGCAAGATGATGAAAACTTATTGGATGAATATGTACATCTTCAAGACTGATTTAACTATTTGGTGACTTACCTTAAAAACATCAATTTCATCTTCCTTGATTTTTTTTCTTCAAAAACGGCCAAGAACCAAACAGACTTACCTGTTTAGTTGAAACATTTTTTTTTACCTCAAAGTGACTTTGGAAACCAGTTTTTTTCCCCCAAGTCAAAGATGAAAAGGATGCCTAAAGGCTGTAGTCCATGTGAGTTATTCAACCATCCATGAAAATTCAAATAACTAGACTTCAGAGGAATTACATAACTCTCCCATTGTTTTCCTGTCTCTGGTTGTGACACTTACAATTCTGTTAAATTTACAAATATTAAAGACTTACCGTGTTTTAAACACACTAACAACTTTAAGGAAAACAGGTCTTATATTTATAAAGCAGAACCTTAAAACATTCCGTAATATTGCTCATAAAACCCACAGTGTCTTCTGTCTTCTCAGTCTTATGTAGTTATTCCTACATGATTTTGTATCAGTTGTAATCTGCAAACTCAGTTTCTATATAAGCATTCTGTTAATAGCAATTCATAGTCACCTTCATCACAAGTCCAATACAATCTTTTTTGTTGAAATCTCTTGGTCAAACTTTTTCAGAAAAGCTGATTGATTACTTCGTAAATACAAGTATTTTACTTATAAAGACACATAAAAGTTAATTATAAACAAAATAGAAAGTCCGAAAGAAACTGTTAAAAATAAACTAGACAACAGCACCTCTAAACACAACTATTAACCATATTTAAAAGGGCTCCAAACACCACACTAGCTTTAGTAATACTATATAGTCAGAAAACACCAAGATTATATACTCTAAGATTTTCAAGTCTCTTAAGTAACTAACTTTTTAAATAAATTGGAATTCCCGACTCAGGGTAAACATTCTAATCTTCAGTCATAATACCATAGTCAGGCTACACCAAGGTTATCAAGTCTCTAAATACCTGGATATAATTTTATAATTTGAATTCCCCAGTCAGAGCCTTGCTTTAATGTTCTAAACCAAAAAAATCCCAAACCTACTGCCAATTCCAACTCATAGTAACCTTCAAGTGAGAGAATAAAATTGTTGAACAAATTTAGGTAAAAAAATATACATACCTATAGATACACAACAGATATGGTAAAATATTAGGTAAAACGTTAGAAGGAAATATAACATTTAGTTTAACCCAAGTGAGTATCAGGCACGTCTCTTAATTTCAACCTGTGCCGTGAAATTAACTGTAAAACAGACGCCAGAACAATCCCTGAAGTCTGGGCTACCATGCCTCCGTGGCTCACACTCCCACGAATTAGCAGAGCGGCATAAACACTATAACCGTTCAAATCCCAAAACCAAACTCACTGCCAGTGAGTTCATTCCGACTCATAGTGATGCTTTCAGTCACCTTTTAAAGAAAATTACAAAGACACACACCAACTAGCAGAGCGACGGAAACCATCGTTCAGATCCCCTTCCACAAGTTACAAAACCGAGTACCTCAGACAACCCTTTATCAAAATAAGCAATCGAGAAAAGGTGGCTAGACAAATTCTGCGTGAAAGGATATAATACAGAAAGGCTGCATTACCGTCAAGAACCTCTTGTCCTCCGCGAAGGACCCACGGCGCACAAACCAGCAGACCACGAGCTCCACTTCCCCACTCCCCATCACATCGGGGACACTCTCTTGCGCTTGTCCAGAGTGCCTCTAGTTCCAACAAACCAAACTGCTAAACTGGTAAATGAACTCTTTTGAGGGGCCAGGCCCGACAAGCGGCTTTTCAACCAGTGAATAATCCACTCTTATCCGCAGTCACTCATGTTCGGCCCTTGATCAGTCAAAATCAAGGGAGGCAAAGAGAGATAAGTTTTGAGTTGCTCAGAGGAAAGCAATAGTAAAATAAAATAGGCTCACAGGGTGGCAGAGGAGGAGGAAATCCACACCGGCGAATGACAACTGCTCGTCAGTCCACGAGGTTTGATAATCCTCCACTCCAATCCACCCCGGTGCCGAAGTTGGGACACAAAGGGTCCCGGTAAAACTCCTGGCTCGCAGACCAAAACAGTTATGTGGCAGCTGGAGGCGCAGACTCAGGATTTCTGCTTGCACCTTTAAGAATAAAGGGACAAGACACACACACACACACACACACACAGAGAGAGAGAGAGAGAGAGACAGACACACACACACACACACAGAAAGTCTTTCCTCATGAGCATAAGTTTGTTAGGCAGAAAAGACTGCAGCAAGAACAAAGTAGATGGCAAGAGTCCAAAAGGTCGGAAAAATGCCGATCCCCGGTATTTAAGGCGTTTGACGTAGGGCGGGGCAATGATCTAGGGCACCTAGGAGGGGCGGTGCGCCCCCAGACAGGTACCTCGTTGCTTCTGCAGTGAAGACTTCTGGGATTTGTAGTTTGTCTTTATTTTCCAGGACCGCGTTGTCGTCCTCTGTCCAAATTTGGGCTTCCTGCCTGCCCCCTCGAACTGGGTTTCCTGAAAGACAACTCTCAGGAATTTTACATTGTTAGGGGATGGCTTGGCTTGGCTGGCTATCTCAGTGTCCCAGGATATGTTAAAAACCCTTGCTTTGTTTTGTGATGGGTTATTGCATTGTCCCAGGAAATAGTAAAAGCTTTTGGTCTGTCTGAAAAGGTTTTTGCATAAAAGCTATTCAGGAGGTCTGGTTCTGGGCACTGTTTTGCTTGTAAAGAAATGCAAAAAGAGGCCTGTCTGGTTCCCTAGTACCTATTTCAGCTGCTCCGGGAGAAAATCCAAAAACCCACTGCCCTCCAGTCAATTCCTACTCAGAAGGACCGTATATGTCGGAGCAGAACTGCCCCATAAAATTTCCAAGGAGCACCTGGTGGATTTGAACTGCACATCTTTTGGTTAGCAGATGTAGCAGTTAACCACTATGACACCAGGCGCCGTTGTACTCTGACCTATAGGGTCTCTAAAAGTTGGAATCAGCAAGACAGCAGTGGCTTTTTTCTTTGGCTCGGGGAATACTGAAATATAGACTGACCTCACTGTAAAACCCTCAGTAAGATGGACTGACACAGAGTCTGCAACAATCGGTCCAGCACAACAATGATCTTGGGGATGGTGCAGGACCGAGTAGTGGTTCCTTCTGTTGTACACAGGGTCCCTCTAAGTCAGAACTGGGTGGGAGATGCCAAACAACAACTGTGTAAAACATAATTTTCACTCCTGTGCTGTCAGTCGAACAATAAGCATGCCGATGAGAACCAAGTGTGGGGAAGTACGATAATAACTGGTGATAGGGTCTGAAAGTGTTACTGGGTTGAAACCACAGGTTGTTGTTTGGCGTGGCTCCCCTTGGCCAATAAATGACAGACTGAGGTGGGAGTACGGGAAAGGCACTTTTATTTTTCATTGTCGGTAGGAGTCAGCAGAAACTTCTGTTGTCAAAATTGCTCCCCAGGGCCGGCAGGCAAGTTATTTTTAAGGTATTTATAAGTATCAAGTTTACATAAATTACCTCAGTAATGTTTTTAACCACAACACTCAAGCAATACCAAAAATCAAACCCAATGCCAACGAGTCCATTCTGACTCACGGTGACGCTATAGACTCTGGAGCCATAGGATTTACACATAAGCTGCAAGAAAAAGAAGATTCAAATGGAAAGCTAACGAGTAGGAACAGCAAAGGAAAGCGGATTTTTAATGCACCGGTATAGGGCACCGTCTCACTATTCTCTTTCCTAGACATGGGTCATTTCGGACCAGTGTCCCTTTTGAACTATACAGCCTTGCTTGGAATTGTTTGACATCTATCTTCGAGGTGGCAAATATTGCACCTAGGCCTTTCAATGTGGCTCCTGACCTTTTGTCACTTTATAATAACTAAATACAAGGTAACTATGAGCTAGAATCTACTCGAAAGCAACATATTTTGATTTTTGTTTTTCTTTTTTTTCTATTTACTAAATATTAAAAGAAAAAGAGTGGACTTTAGGTCTCATTTACGTGACTGTATTCCTAAAAGAGTTTTTTTTTTTCTTTTTGGTTGTCCTACCTATTGTCTTTGTAACTCTGGGCCAAACTGACGTGTCTTTATGATTCTGTGTGAGTCTGGTCTTAGCTGGGCCGCATTTTGTATGTTTGGGGAGAGAATTAATATTATTTAATTTACTTACATGCTTATTTATTTATTATCCAAGATGGGAAATAACACATTGATGATTAATACTTGGACTTATTTCAGCTCTTAGCTGCATGGCAGGATCTTTAAACTTTTGGTGTTGTTTTCACCGGATACTGCCTGGTTCTTTACCAGAATCTTAAGAGCATTGTTTCCATTAATCGCATTTTTCAAGTGAGCATACTCAAAGTACCTCAACATTGTAGCCTCAGACTTTTTTAACTGTGAGATAATGAAGATAAATTTTGTTATACCTAATACTATCAAGATGTGGAAGCCCTGGTGGTATAGTAGTTAACTACTACAGCTGCTAAACATAAGGTCAGCAGTTTGAAACCTCTAGGAGCTCCTAGGAAACTCTATGGGGCAGTTCTATTCTGTCCTTCAGGGTTTCTATGAGTCGGAATCGACCCCACAGCAATAGGTTTGGGGATCAAGATGTAGACTATTAATATTATTTCTTGCAATAGTGATTTAGCTAGTATATTATTTTTGATGGTAAGTAACCAAATCTGGTGTTTGTAAGGATGTTATTGTGTGTACCCAAGTAGCTCTTTGTCTAAATTTATGTATATTTTATTTGTGTGTGTGTTAATTTTTTAATACAAGAGGTATTTGTTACATACAGATTACTTTTTTTAAAGCAAAAAACAAAATCCAAGGCTATTTTGTTATCTCACACCACTTTGGCTAATGAGGTCAGACATTACTGCTTTGTTTTTATGTCATTAGCAACATGTCTGTTAATGTGCTCAAAATGGTGGCTAATTTTTTTTTGCAATCTATGTTATGATAGGAATTAAAGCTACCAACAGCACTCTGACTATTGGACTAATGGTTTTGTTTTGTTTTGCTTTATGAAGTATAACCATTTAACATTGCAGTCTAGGTCCTGTAACTGATTATGTCAACCTTAGCTAGGGAACCCGATCACTACCGCCGCATACTAACGTATTTTAATCCAGAATCTAACATTTTCTAGGGATAACAAAGATCGTGGTTTGCATCACAGAACACACGCAGTATTGATAAGGTTGCCAGGGGAACCTGTTCTGCCACAAATCAACATCTCTCTCAGGCATTTCCTGGCAGTTGTAATGCAAATAGAACAGTTCCTCCTGGCAGTTGTGAGAAGGCTCAGGTGGCCACAGGCCCAATTCCAAAATCTATCTGGTGTCTTTCTCCGGTGTTGGAGACTGACCCGTTCCTTCTTACTTTCCTGTCATTTCCTACTGAAAAGGATGCGTCGTGTGCTTCGGGAAGAGTCATCCTAGTTTGCCACCTCTCTGGAGGCCGAACTAAAAGTCCGCCAAAGCACACGAGGATGCAAACTCTTCAGTAGCAAATGACAGGAAAGTTTATTAATATTAAGGTTAAGTATGTTCCAGAGAGGCAAGGGGTCACTCTCCACAGTAATTGATGACGTTACCAAGGGAACTTGATCAGCCACATATCTACAGTTCTCCCCGGCAGTTGTGATGCAAATACAACAATTCCTCCCAGCAGTTGTGAAGTGGCTACAGTAGCCTCAAACCTAATCAGAAACCAAGTTACTACCTCCACCTCCTATCTTTGAAATCGCCCCATGCTTCTGCCAATAAAAAGCACCCCCAAAATCTATGTTGGGGCTTTCTCCACTCATGGAGACCGACCTGTTACCTCTTTGGAACGTACTTTCTCTTAATGTACTTTCTCTTAATAAACTTTCTATCATTTGCTACTAAAAAGGATGCATTCTTGTGTGCTTTGGGGGAGGGGGAGCCCAGTTTGCCACCCTTCAGGAGACAGGACTTGCTAGCTCGATCTCCGGAACTCGAATCAGGTCACTGAGGTATAATCAGTTACATGACCTCAGCAACTCTGCCTCCTAGAAATGTATAAAACCATAAAGTACATATACCACATGCTCGTACCGTGTCCCTGAGTCCATTCCATTCTTAGTCTGAACTGCTGACCCAGTACTGGTTTCAGGTGAGGGCCAGCAGCAATTCTAGGGGCCATGTTCCTAGGGGACCCTCCAGGCTGTTGCACCATCAATTCTGCTCTCTTGAACCACACACCTCATTTTCTCATATTACCTCAGGAATTCTACATTGTGTCCCCCATCACAACAACCTTTGAGAACCTAGTTTTTTTAAGATACACAATTTTTTTACATAACATATAGGTGACAGTTTGATTCCTAACATTAGATAGGCAGGTTGTTCATAAGTCACTGTCTCGAAGACTAAACCAGTTACTGATTTAGCTTAAACTTAGCTCTCAGTCTGGTCTGATCTTTGGAGTCAGCTTCACAAAACAGACTGAATCCTTTTTAAAAAAAGCACAACACTCAGGATACTGAAAATAAAGACTGGAGGGGATAAATGTGCTGGCACAGAGCAGACAGACTTGCATAGCGATGGGTGCTCAGGATTTTGTATGCCAAACTGACTTGAATTGTAAACTTTCACTTAATCACAACAAAAATTTTTTTAAACAGAGCACAACACTGAAGTGAGGATATGTATGTGTATATATATATATACACATGTATATACGTGTGTGTGTATATATATATAAATAGAATATATAGTAAAGTGGAGTCTTGTCATAAACATAGGTTCGAATTTCTAAAATGTCAGTTGGCTAAATCATTAAACACAAAATGCCTGTGCTTGAGCTAATTAAGATGGTGAGAAAATACAAAGTCATGGTGAAGAAGTAAAAGTGAGAAAACCAACTGCCAGATGGACACGGCACAGATGGTCAGAGAGATGATAAAGACCCCAACCAATCAGAAAGAAGTCAACAACTTGAGATACCAGAAGATAAGACTTATACACTGACGGATAACAACCAGAACCAAACAACTTTTATCAAAAACCCAGCACCCTGGACTTGGGGCACAGCAGTCCCCTCCAGCGGTTTGTGCCCACGGTCTGCTGGCCTGATCTCATTCGCCCCATCTTTGAAATCCTAGGGACACAGTCCCCTCTGGGAGTCTGTGCCTGCGGTCTACATCGTCGAAGGTCTGGGGCCCAACCTGCTCCTCAGAGTCTGTGACCGCTGGTTTGCTGTGCTGTGACCTGATCCTGGGATCTCATCCACTTGCCATCAAAGATTGGTTCGAGTGGCTGTGGATGTGACTGTTTTCCTGATACTGCCTAAGCCTCCTATGCTGTCCCTACTGGCAGATCTACTTCCAAGATGCCTTATCATTCTCCTGATGTCTAAACGACCTACTTTCAGTGACAAAGACAAGTTTTTTGTTAGTGTCTGAGCCTGGTGTTGTGTTCCTGCCTGTTTCACTTCAGAGATGTCTTGCTGTCATAAAAATTCTACTTCAACTTCTCCTGATGTCAGAATGGTGAGAGCACAGCCAGTTCTTACATTCCTTAGAGTGAACCCTACTTTTAGAGAAGTGAGTGTGTTGGCATACTAAAGTTATGACTTGACCACTGCAGTCTCTGTGGGACCCGGTGGAACCTGTGGGTTTCTTAACTAATTTAAATGAGAGTTCTTAACTAATGTGAATGAATGTAAATCAAGAGTGCTTTATGTCCTGGTGTTAGCACCTCCTTTCCCCTCTGCTCAATTGTAAAAGTGCAGTTTGATTAAATAAAGCTCATTATTGACCCCAAGCCTTGTTAGTTACTTATTTCCCTCCTGCAACCACTGACATTTTCTGGGTGCTCACAACAAACACTCAGAGCAAAAATTCTCATACTACTTTATCTGGATTGTTTTTGTTTTTGTATTTTCAGATACAATATGTAAGAATTTTGAGACATAATACTATATAGTCAGGATGCTACTGCAGTGGAGTAAGGTTCAGGCCACCCGCCACAATAGGTAATTTTTGAGAGAGGAGTGAGTAGCATGAGTTTTATTATATGTTAATATATGAGGAGACAGAGGGGGATGAATTCCTCAAAAGCCTGTCTCCCAGAATGGAAACTAACCTATTGCCATTGAGTCAATTCTGTCTCATAGTGACCCTGTAGGACAGGACAGAACTGCCCCACAGGGTTTCAAAGGAATGTCTGCTATATTAGAACTGACAACCCTTTGTTTAGTAGCAGTAGCTCTTAACCACCACGCCACCGGGGTTTCCAGAAAAGGAGACTAGCTGGAGGTTTTAAAGGAAAAAGGGGATAAGGTTTTATGAGTTCTGGGAAATTGTGGTCACACTGGTCACATCCCAGAAATGTTGATATTTTAATGGGTATTTTGGGCCCAGTGGTTGTCATGGATTCATGTGTGTTCCCCAGAAAACATGTGCAGAAGTTTGGTTAGGTCAGCATTCCTGGTATGGTGTGATGTTCCTCCCTGCTGGAAATCCTGCCTCTTATAATGTTAATGAGGGTGGGTGAGAAGAAGCGGTGTCAGCAGGGCAGGACTTAACGTGTGAGATTGCTCTGTGTCTTGCGGCAGTCTCTTCAGCTATAAAGCAAAGCAGCTAGCGGAGATTAAAAATAAATAAATATACACAGCCATCAAGTCAATTTGGAGACCCCATCAAGAGATTCCAGGACTTCATACCACCAAGAAGCTGGGCAAGAAGCTGAACATGTCATTTTGAAAGGACCAGGATTCCTGTACCTCAGAAGCTTCTGGTCCAGAGGAAGACTCATGACAAGGACCTTCCACCAGATCCAGCAAAGAAAGCCTTCCTCTGGAGCTGATTATCTTGAATTTGGATTTTGAGCATGCTGCCAAGCCAAGTGCTGTCTGTGACAAAATAAAATTTCTCTATTTAAAGCCATCCACTTGTGGTATCTCTGTTATAGCAGCAATAACTGATTAAAACAAAGGTGGTCTGGCCATCATGTAAATTTTTGATAACAAGGTAAATTTATTTGTTATTCTTTTACGGTTTTTATATTATTATCACTTGTTTTTTCACAGTCCTAAAGAGAGCATAGATTAATGCTTAACTTGAGAGAAACTAAGGAAACGATGGACTCATGATTGTGAGAATATGTGCTTGGAGACAGAATTAAGAAACAAAGCAGTGTAGGTTGTGCTCAAGACACAGTCACTTATTTTAACTCTGTTCAGATCCCCACTTCGTTGTAGATTTCTCAATCTTTGACATCCTGTCCTTCTGGCTACTTCCTGCTGGATGGGGGCATCACTAGATGAATGTTTCAGCACAGGTTTGAATCTGAGACCTTTGATCTACAGGCTAGAGATGTATACAAACTGCTCTGGAGAGCAGTTTGGAGAGCAGGATATATATGCCAATGACTTTTAACCTATTTTCAATAAATCAGGTGGGAGCACGGAGAAGACATCCTGGGCTGAAAATGAGGAGGAACATAAGAATTACTAGCGATATTAAGAAAGGAAAGTATCAGCTACAGAGGGCGGCATTTGTTTCACACTGTTTCAAATGGCAGTTGGACCTGGGCCCTGATTCAATTTATGTATCGACTTAGTTTGGTTGTAAATTTTTTGCACATTAATATTGAACTCACCCAAAGAGATGACAGTGCAACAGGAGGTCTTAGATACCACACAAACTTCTCCTTTTTTGAGGGATTTAGATAGAATTGATATTCTAGGGCAATTCGGAATAAGAACTAGTAGAAAAGTATTCGATGGCAAGAAAAGGCTATGTTGAAACTCCAAATTAATTAAGAGAATTATTGATTATTTATCTGAGCCACCTGAACTGTTTAAATAGAACATACAAGTACAGGAAACAAAAAGCTGACATAAAGGTCATCCGCAGTGTTAAGAATTGTTGTAAAATCTTACCCATGTAGAAAGGTGTCACCAAAACAAATATTCAAACTTTTGGACTGCTTCATAAGTTCATTTTCATACTTCTGGCGAGTTTGGCCCTTGGCATTCAGGAAAGGAGAGAAATACTCGGGTTTTTATTTGGAGCAGAGACTATGGTTAAGTCCAGCTGAGAAGACACAGAAAAGCATACAAACCCAGAAAACAGAAAACATCATAGTGAAGAAAGTCACACTACAACACCATGTATTTTTAGAGCACACTGCATCTAGTGCAAGGAAAATATCAGTGAATAAAAGCTGAGGCTACTTAGCTGTTAGGAACTTCTTTTACGATTACTGGTACAATTTTCAGTAAAGACAGTCAGAAGGGTCTTCATCGGTCCAACTGTCCTGCTCATTAAATGTTAATATAATAAGTTAAGAATGGAAAGTCTTGTGTTCTCTTTGAATGGCTTATGTGAAAGGTTCCCTAAAAGATATTTTTCAAGATTATCTTAGCTATTGTCTTTATACCTCAGAACCCAGCTGATGTGTCCTTGTGAGTCCAGCTCCAGCTGGGTCACATTCTCTATGTTCAAGGACAAGAAATAATGATTCCAACATTGTTTTCTAAATCAGTCCACCCTTATTGATTAGAGATTGGAGACAACACATCTGTAGTTAATACCTGGAGATAGTCACGTTCCTAGATGGTAGCTGTTGGAGGCCCTGTAAACTTACACTGCTGGTTTTCCACTGGGTGCCACCTGGTTTTTCACCAGATTATTAAGAAAGAGCAGTGTTCTCTTCAGTGGTGTCACCAGGAGTTAGCAGATTTAATGTACCTAAACATTTTAGCCACAGGCCTTTTTGTTTTGTCCTTTAAGTCTATAAGACAATAGAAAATAAATTTTGTTGGGCCTAATACTATCAAGATGCACAATAATAATATTAGCATTCCTTGCAGTGGTGACCTAGCCTATGTACTGATTCGTTATGGTATCTGGTGTTTGTAAGAATGTTACAGTATGTAACCAAATATCTTGCTGCCTACTTCTACAACACAGATTATCTTCTGGGACAATAAAATGGCTATGCTGCTACCTATTGCCAACTTGCTGTACGAGGTCAGAGATCACTGTTGTGTTTCTATCCCACTAGCAACTTCATCACTTATTTGTCCCACAAACCAAAAACCCAACCCAGTGCCATCAAGTTGACTCCGACTCACAGCAACCCTACAGGGCAGGGTAGAACTGCTCTATAGAGTTTCAAAGGAGCACCTGGCAGATTAAAACTGCTGACCTTTTGGTTAGGGGCTGTAGTACTTAACCACTGTACCACTGGAGTTTCCATTTGTCCCATAGCTACTGATACAGTTGAACTGGAGAAATCTTCAAGAAATTTATCAATAAGTAGAAATGAAAGCTCTTAAAATGACTAACCTACCCTCAGTACTGGGCCAATGAGATTTCTTCTGACTCATTTTACAATTTATAAGATTTTAACATTACCTTTCCAGTATTTACTAGCATCATTACTATGAACAGCTAAAGGTAACCTTAAAATTCCCAAAGTGTATTCGCCACTCATTCACCAGGAATCTACACACCAGATTGTCCACATAAATTCAGTGTGAGTTGCAAAGGGACCATCTAAATCAGTACAGGTGGATCTACCTGAAATGAGGATATGTATGTGTATATATATATATACATGTGTGTATATACATATGTATATGAAAATAGAATATATGGTTAAGTGGAGTCTTGTCATAAACAGTTAAAATTGGCTAAACTATTAAAACACAAAATGGCTGTGTTTGAGCTAAGTAAGACGGTGAGGAAATACAAAGTCATGGTGAAGCAGTAAAAGTGAGAAAACCAACTGCCTGATGGACATGGCCACAGATGGTCAGAGAGATGATAAAGACCGTAACCAATCAGGAAGAAGTCAACAACTTGAGGTACCAGAAGGTAAGACTTAGGGACTAACCGATAACAACCAGAATCAAGCAAACAGCTTGTATTAAAAACTCAGCATTCTGGACTTGGGGAGCAGAAGTCCCCTCCAGGGGTCTGTGCCCACGGTCTGCTGCCCTGACTTTGTTTGCCTCATCTTTGAAGTCCTAGGGACGCAGTCTGTCTCTGGGAGTCTGTGCCTCATCTTCAAGGGCCTGGGGCCCAGCACTCTCCTGAGAGTCTGTGTCTGCTGGCTTGCTGTGCTGCGAGTTGATCTTGGGACCTCACCTACTTGCCATCAAAAGTTGGTTCAAGTGGCTGTGGCTGTGACTGTTTTCCTGATGCTGCCTAAGCCTCCTATGCTGTCCCTGCTGGCCGATCCACCTCTGAGATGCCTAATCATTCTCCTGATGTCTAAACAGCCTGCTTCCAGTGACTGTAACAAGTCTCCTGTTAGTGTCTGAGCCTCGTGTTGCGTTCCAGCCTGTTTCACCTCAGAGACGTCCTGTTGTCATAAAAATTCTACTTCAACTTCTCCTGATGTCAGAACGGTGAGAGCACAGCCAGTTCTTACATTCCTTAGAGTGAACCCCACTTTTAGGGAAGTGAGTGTGTTGACATATAACGTCATGACTTGACCGCTGAAGTCCCTGTCGGCCCCTGATGGAACTTGTGGGGGTCTTAATTCATGTAAATCAGAGTTCCTAACTAACATGAATATAGAGAAGAGTTCTTAAGTAATGTAAATAAGAGTGGTTTGTGCGCTGGTCCTAGCACTTCCATTCCCCCCTGCTGAATTGTAAATGTGTGGTTTGATTAAATAAAGCTTATTACTGACCCCAAACTTCGTTAAGGTACTTATTTTCCTTTCGCAAACACCCACATTTTCTAGGTGCTCACAACCGGAAAATTTCTGGTGCAGCGAGCAGCTGCAGACACACCAGATTGTCCACATAAATTCAGTGTGGGTTGCAAAGGGACCATCTAAATCAGTACAGGGGGATCTACCTGAAATGAGGATATGTATGTGTATATACATATACATATGTATATACATGTGTGTATATACATATGTATATGAAAATAGAATATATGGTTAAGTGGAGTCTTGTGCTAATAATAACAGGAGTTGATTAATATTTAATAAATAATAATATAAATTATGTGGCCATATTATTGAGGAAAACATGGATACTAGAGTGACTAACCCTTTATGCCCTTTATGGAAGACAAAATATTGACAGCAAAGGCACCTGTTTGGAAACTACCTATAGGCCTTAAAGGGCTCAACAAGGGAACTGAGTATCAGATAATTAAGGTCAAACAGATGAAAATGTATCCGTTTGGTAAAAGCCCAGGAGTTCTCACGTTATTGTCAGGCAAAATTGCTATAAATTAGAAACAAAGATTATAAAGAGTACTTCTTGGACCTGGAAGAACAAGTTTAACTGTAGGATAGCAGTACTACTTTATTCAGTATCTATTTAGCTCCACAAGTTAGGCTACCAGGAAAAAAATACTAATAATAAAGGAAGGACTCTGCTTTAGGTGCCGTCTAAGTGGCCCATTCCGATAACACCATGCCACCAAAGGCCTGGTGGAGGAAGTTCAAAGGCTTCCTTTCGAGTACTAGATTGTTGGTAAAAGGGTACTTTACCAGGTGGTAGAGAGTTCTCAGTGAGTTTTATGATTAAAACCCCTTTGTCCAAGATATGACTGCTGGCCCGCAGAATGGGAAGGTTGTTCTCATACGTTCCTCCTCTGATAAGAACCAGAGAGAGCTTTTCGTTAGAGAGATGTCCCTCTGAGGGCTGTGATCCATAAGGGAGATGGGTTTGCATAGGCCAGACACCCCATGATAAAGAGACAAATTGTTGGTGCTAATGGAAAAATTATTACTTGGGTGGAAACCGTGGATTTTACCCCAACAAGAGCTGCAGCAAATGAGAATGAATTTTTGTCAGAAAGAAATTTCTGATGCTAAATTGTTTCTGAAAATTTGAGACAAAGGGGCAAGCACAGTAGTGTTATTAGGTCAGGAAATTATTAGAGATGACTTGAAAGAAGCCATGAAAGTGATAAGAAAGTTAGCAATTATGGCGTTGGTCCATGATCAGACAAAGATATTTCTAACACCTTTTGCAGTACCTGGTAGTAGCACCATCAAGAAGGCATTCTTGATGGGAGCACCCAAAGAACAGCAAAGGGCCCTAACACCTATGGTAGTCAGCGCAAAGAATATGCAAAAATTGGCAGATATAGTGAGATTTCTACAAGAGGTCCAGGGACAAGCTAAGCAAACCTTCCAGGCCACTCCTCCTCCGGTACAAAGAGGAAACATAAGCTTACTAGACAGGCTAATATAAGTAGAAATAATAATAGCCAGCCTCACAACCAGGTTCTGAGAAACAGGCCTAATAACTACAACCCTCAGGGAAGATTTCCTAGGAATAATTGGAGACCCCAAAATCTAAATCAAGGGAGAAATTTCTGGAGGCCTCCAAAGTTTAATAGAAATAGAAATAATTGGAGATGAGATAATAACGATAGGAATAACAATGATAAAAATTACCACAGGTGAAATCTTTGCAGGGCCTGCACCCCATGTAAACCAGGAAGAGTGGTTGAGAGAGCAGAGAGAGGCAGTACAGTCAATGGCAAGATGAATCAAAAAACTTCCAGAGTCCTGGGAGGAAAAACCATAATTAATAAAGCTCCTGGGCAATAATAGATCTCATATACAACTAAAAGTGAAAATTAGAGGAATATAATGTTTTAATAGACAGAGGATCTCAGATATCCGTAACAGACCATCAGGTGTCTCCAACTAATGAGGAAATACATATTAATGGTTTAGAAAATAACCTAGTAACTGCACACCTTGCTGAAGTTCAAATTTTAAACTATGATAGGGAGCCAGTATATCACATATTCACAGCAAACCAGCAGACACAGACTCTCAGGAGGACGCTGGACACCAGGCCCTCGAAGATGAAGCCCAGTAGCAGATCACTGGCACAGATTCCCAGAGGGAGACCACGCCCCCAGGCCTTGGAAGATGAGGCAAAGTCAGAGCAGCAGACCTTGGGCACAGACCCCTGGAGGGGACTGCTGCGCCCCAAGTCCAGAGTGCTGGGTTTTTAATACAAGCTGTTTGCTTGGTTCTGGTTGTCATCAGTCAGTTCATCAGTCTTATCTTCTGGTACCTCAAGTTGTTGACTTCTTCCTGATTGGTTATGGTCTTTATCATCTCTCTGACCATCTGTGGCATGTCCATCTGGCAGTTGTTTTTCTCACTTCTGCTTCTTCACCATGACTTTGTATGTTCTCACTGTTTTACTTAGTTCAAACACAGCCATTTTGTGTTTTAATAGTTTAGCCTTTAACTTATATTTATGACAAGACTTCACTTTACTATTCTCTTTTCATACAGACACACACACGTATATACATATGTGTATACACACGCACACACGCACACACACATCCCACACCCACTGCCGTCAACTCAGGTCCGACTCATAGAGACCCTAGAGGTCAGAGTAGAACTGCCCCATAGAGTTTCCAAGGAGAACCTGGTGGATTTCGACTGCCCATCTTTTGGTTTAGCAGATGTAGCACTGAACCCACTACGCCACCAGGGTTTCCTATGTATTATGTGTATATACATACACATCCTCATTTCACTACCGCACAAAAACACATATTCATGAAGAGCACACAAAGTTTGTCTAGAGAAAACAAAGTACAGAAAATGTTACATGTCTCAAATAAGTTTTCATTAAAGAATGCATGATGAGCAGCACAATACAGGACGGACCTCTCCTGTTGGAGGTCTCAGTTAACCTCCTGAAAACACACTAAATGTTCCGTCCCAGGGCAAACCACCCCTCCTTCGTTTGCCAATCAACAGACATGGGTCACTGTATCAGAGGCAGAAGTGGAACCTAGGACAAAATAGAATCTGAGCCATGAGGTTGATCTCTTCTAACAACCTGATTTCTTTTAAGATGCACAATTTCCTGTACAGTAAGAACGTGAGAGTTTCTTTATACATGTTAAATAAACAATTCATACAACATTGTCTTCAAGACTGATTAAACTCTTTACTGATTTATCTTAAACATATTTCTCAGTTTGATCTTTGAAATTAGGTCCTTAAAACAGACTGAATGCTTAAAAAAAACCAGAATGACTAGAGCAAAACGGTCTCAGTTTATATGCACATTGTTCAATTCAAAGTGGATTCAGGAACCAGTTTATTTTGTTTAAAAGCTCTAGATTCAAAAGAACACTCAAAGGACTGTATGGCTTACCCCAACTTCCACGAAAATCAGAAATCTGGGTTCCAGGAGCATTACAACTCTTTTGTCATTTCTTCCTTGGATCATGATCTTGACATAGAATCTTTAACCAAATATATTCCATAAATGTTTGGTGGCAGCCATTTAGTTGTTAAGATCCCAGTCACCATACAGTGAATATAAGACAGAATATAAACTCTAAGACTACACTAATTATCTGAAATAACAAATGAAATCATGATCCTAAGGTCTCTGATCCAATGAAACAAATCTCATTAGGTGTTTGTCTATATAAAGTAGCATTGGTAACTTTTTCACATGCCTCAGCAGCAACTCCATTCTGTAAAACCTCAGTTTGTGTTTTAATACAAATACAGCAACATTTATCAATTAAGGTGTAAACTGTTTCTTGATACAATGCCGAGTAACCAAGTGCTGTTGAGTCGGATAGGAAGTTTAATGTTATTCTATTTTGTAACTGCATAGCTCAAACTTCAGATACTTCTCCGGTTATGATATTTAGAACTTTATTAAGTTTAGCAATAGGAACTTTAATTTGAGAGTTACAATGTCTAAACCCATTATCAAATATTTCTAAATATAACCATTAACAATATTTTGACAGAATATCAAATAATTTAGGAGAAAAGACAATGGTTTCTTATATCCAGAAAGTAGGATCTTAAAACATCCCCAATACTTCCTTTCAAAGGCCAATATCCTTTCCTTTACTCGGTCTTATGTAGTTCTTTTCTATTCCATGAGATTCTGGATAAGCCACAGTCAGCCAATCCATCAGTTTCTGCACAAGAGTTTGGAAACTTCAATTTAGAATCCTTTTCATAAGTCCAATATTTTCCATCTCTGTTTCTAGTCAAACATTTTCAGCAAATCAATAAGTTAAGACTTATCTGCAGACGGCAGCACGTAACACGGCCATGATTAATTTACAAAACTAAATACTCTTAATAGTGAAAGACATGACAGAATTACAAACAAAACATAAAGGCCAATGAAATAAAATCTGTTAAAACTTTAGACAATAATATTTCTAAATATAACCATTAACGATATTTTGACAGAATATCAAACGTCATACATAATAATCATGAGGCATAATACCATATAGTCAGGGTATACCAAGAACACATATATACTGTTTCAATCATCTGGTACTGCTCTAACAGAAATACCGCAAGTGGATGGCTTTAAAAAGAGAAATTTTATTTGTCACAGTCCAGTAAGCGAAAAGTCCAAATTCAGGGAGTCAGCTCCAGGATAAGGCTTTCTCTCTGTCGGCACTGGAGGAAGGTCTTGTCCTCAGTCTCGACCTGGACTGGAAGCTTTTGAGGCACAGGAACTCCAGCCCTTTCCAAAGGATACACTCAGCTGCTGGCACTGCGTTTTGGTGCCATGAGGTCCCCAAATCTCAGCCTGCCTCCCTTTCCCTTATATACCCCAAGAGAGTGCTTCTAGGCACACAACAGTCTGACACATTGAATCTTTCTGTACCAACACAACTGCTGCCCATCGTCGTGGTTAACAACATAGAGGCAGGAATCCAGCATGGAGGAACATCACAGGATACCAGGAATTACGGCCCAGCCAAACTGCTAGATTTTTTAGGGAACATAACTGAATCCATGACATACACCAAGATTATCAAAGTTTCCAAATACCTGAATCTTAAGCCTAAAAATTATTGTGGGTATGGCACAGGACCAGGAAGTGTTTCACTTTGTTGTGCGTAGGGTTGCTATGAGTCAGAACTGCCTAGACGGCACCTAACAACAACAAGGAATACCTGAATAGTGTAAAAGTAACTCCATAGGTAAATAATTTAAATTCCCCAGTCAAAGCATTGGCTTTGATAATGCTGAACTCGACGGCACTTGGCTTTGGCTGTCATAGCCAAGTTAGCAATTGAGAAATAATAAAACTATGACATAATATTATGCATTTCCTATATTATACTATAGGGTTGCTATGAGTCAGAATCGACTCATAGCAGTGGCTTTCGTATTTATATATATACAATATTAAGGAAAAACATGAGAAGAAATAACTAACGTATAAATTTTGACCCAATGAGTATCACACCCTTCTCTTGATTTTAACCCATTACATGTAATTTATTAAATAAAAATTTATGGCACTTTTTCTCTATAAAAAATATTTGCCACTTTCCATGAAGTATCAGAGTTGTCAAGAGTTTACTATTGGCTATCAAGATGCGATGTTAAAGGTATTTAACTAAAGATATCAAAGTAAAAGTCTTAGTTTTTGCTTCTTCAAGCCTCAGGGCTTCGTTTTTACTCAGGAATCTTATTTTAAGGCAAGGTCAAACTCTTGCCTTCCAGACAGATTAAGCAAAGGATAAATGAACTCTTTCACTCAGGAGTCAAAGAAAATTTTGTTATTTTAACTGTGGAAAACCCAATTCTTTGTTTTACATGCTATCTAACATTAAAGCTCTTAAAAATCTCATACATTATATCACCAAATTTTACTCAAACAAAACTTTTTTTTTATTGTGATTAAGTTAAGGTATACAACCAAAATTGGTTTTGTATGCCACCTATCTGCAGTTCCCTCTGATCTCCTCACCTGGTGACAGCACACTCTTTTCACTCTCTATACTTAGTATCCTCTTAACAATCATCTGTCTCCCCCCCTCCCCATTCTCTTCTCCCCCATCTAGAAAGAGACCAGCGGGACAGCCTCCTGTAAATGCATAGAACCGTAAAGTATGCACCACATATATGGTCACATTGTGTCCCAACTCCAGTCCATTCTTGTCAGACAAACAAAACTTTTGACCATGTGCAATTAACTTTTTTCAATAAACCTCTTAATGTTATTTTGTTGTTGTTGCTGTAAGTGACAGTATACAATCCAAATTAAATTTGCATACCTGCCTATCTGCAGCTCTTTGCTCTCCTTGCTTCGTGACAGCACACTCCTCCTTTTCAGACTACATGTGTCATTCTCTCTTAACAATCTCCTGTCTCCTCCTCTCTACCCTCTCCTCACCCTTCTAGTAAGAGGCCAGTAGGACAGCATCCAATAGGTGCACAGAACTATAAATTGCACCCACCATACAGTCATATTGTGTCCCCGAGTCCAGTCCATTCCTGTCCGAAGAGTTGACCTCAGCAGTGTTTTCCGGTCAGGGGCAGCAGCAGGTCTAGGGGCCATGCTCCCCGGGGAACTCCCAGTCGGCCAGACCATCAGTTGTAGTCTTTTAGTGGAGTTCTTGATAAACTTCTTAATGTTATTTTTGTTGCATACCTTTTATAACGTATCTCTTGAAATAGCAAAAACCAACTCACTCATTAAAACACAAATATTCTCTCTTTTGGTATGAAAAGTAAACATATATAAACAAAAATTATGACAGATATCTGTAAATTAAATTTGAGTGTTGGAGCTGTTGTTAGGGGCCATCTAGTCAGTTCCTCCTCACAGTCACCCTATGCACAACAGAACAAAACACTGCCCACTCCTGCTCCATGCCCATAGTCATTTTTATGCTTAAAACTATGGCTGCAGACACTGTGTTAATCCATCTTGTTGATAGCCTTCCTCTTTTTCACTGACCCTCCACTTTACCAAGTATGATGCTCTTCTGCAGGGACTGATCACTTCTGACAACACATTCAAAGCATGCAAGATGCAGTCTCGCCGTACTTGCTTCCAAGGAGCACTCTGCTTGTACTTCTTCCATGACAGATCTGTTTGTTCTTTTGGCAGTCTATGGTATATTCAGTACTCTTTTTCAACACCTCAATTTAAAGGCATCAACTCTTCTACTGTCTTCCTCGTTTGCTGTCCAGCTTTTGCATGGATAGTATGCAACTGAAAATACCGTGGCTTGGGTCACGTGCACCTTAGTCTTCAAGGTGTTATCTTTAATTTTCAACACTTTAAAAAGCTCCTTTACAGCAGATCTTCCCAGTGTAATGCATCTTTTGATTTCTTTCCTGCTGCTTCCATGGGCATTGATTGTGGAACTAAGTAAAATGCAACCCCTTGACAACCTCAGTCTTTTCACCATTTATCATGATATTGCTTATTGGTCCCATTGTAAGGTTTTTTGTTTTCTTGATGTTGAAGTATAATCCATACTGAAGCCTGTGGTCTTTGATCTTCATCAGTGTTTCAAATCCTCTTCACTTTCAGCAAGGAAAGTTGTGTTATCTGTATAACGAAGGTTGTTAGTGAGTCGTCCAATCCTGATGCCTCATTTTGCTTCATATAGTCCAGCGTCTCCAGTTGTTTGCTCAGCATACATACCGAATAGATAAGGTGAAAGGATACAACCCTAACACACACCTTTCCTGACTTTAAACCACACAGTGTCTGCTTCGTCTGTTCGAACAACTGCCTCTTGATCCATGTACAGATTCTTCATAAGCACAATTAAGTATTCTTGAATTCCCATTTCCTACAATGTTATCCATAATTTGTTATGATCCACATAGTTGTATAATCAATGACACATAGATAGACATCTTTTGGTATTTTCTGCTTTCAGCCAAGATCCATCTGACTTCAGCAATGATATCCCTGGTTCCATATCGTCTTCTGAGTCCAGCTTGAATTTCTGGCAGTTCCCTGTCAATATACTGCTACATTCACTTTTGAATGATCTTAAGCAAAATTTTGCCTGTGTGTATATTAATGATATTACTTAATAATTTCTGAATCCAGTTGGATCACCTTTATTCGGAATAGGCATAAATATGGATCTCTTCCAGCCAGTTGGCCAGGTAGCTGTCTTCCAAGTTTCTTGGCATGGATGAGTGAACACTTCCATGGCAGCATCCATTTCTTGAATCTCAATTTATAGTCCATCAGTTCCTGGAGTGCTGTTTTACGCCAATGCCTTCAATGCAGCTTTGACTTCTTCCTTCAGTACCATCAGTCCTGATCATACTCTACCTTTAGAAATGGTTGAATATTGACCAATTCTTTTTAGTGTAATGACTCTGTGTATACCTTCCATCTTCTTTTGATGCTTCCTTAGTCATTTAATATTTTCCTTATAGAATCCTTCACTATAGCAACTTGAGGCTTGAAGTTTTTCACTTTTTTCAGGTTGAAAAATGCTGAGTGTGTTCTTCCCTCTTGGTTTTCTGTCTCCAGCTCTTCGCGCATGTCATGTAATACTTTGCCTTCTTGAGCTGCCCTTTGAAATCTTCTGTTCATTTCTTGTACTTTATCATTTCTTCCTTTTGCTTTAACTATCTGACATTCAAGAGAAAGTTTCAGAGTCACTGCAAACATACAGCTTGGTCTTTTCTTTCTCTCCTATCTGTTTAATGACCTCTTGCTTTCTTCATGTATGGTATCTTTCCACAACTCATCTGGTCTTTGGTCATTAGTGTTCAATGCATCAAATCTATTCTCGAGAATGCCTCTAAACTCAGGTGAGATAACTCAAGATCATACTTTGTCTCTCTTGGACTTGTTCTAATTTTTTTCAGTTTCAGTTTGAACTGACATGAGCAATTGATGGTCAGTTCTGCAGTCAACACCTGCTCCTGTTCTGACTGATGGTATCTAGTTCCTCTACTGCTTCTGCCCACAGATGTAGTCAACCTGAATTCTGTGTATCCTATCCGGGAGGTCATTGTGTACAGTTGCCACTTATGTTGGTGAAAAAAGGTATTTAGGTATTTGCAATGAGAAATTCTATCATGCCATCTCTGGCATTATTTCTGTCACCAAGGCCGTATTTTCCCACTACCGATCCTTCTTTTTTGTTTCCAATTTTTGTGTTCCAATCACCAGTAATTATCAATGTATCCTGATTGCAAGTTTGATCAGTTTCAGACTACAGAAGCTGGTAAGATCTCCAATTTCTTCATCTTTGGCCTTAGTCGTTGGTTTGTAAATTTGAATAATAGTCGTGTTACCTGGCTTTCCTTGCAGGCTTATGGATGTTATCCTATCACTGCCAGCATTGTACTTCAGGACAGATCTTGAATGTTCTGTTTGATGATGAATACAATGCCGTTCCTTTTCAAGATGCCATTTCTGACATAGGAGATCATATGACTGTCTGACTGAAATGGCCAGTACCAGTCTATTTCAGCCCACTAATGCCTTGGATATTGATGTTTATGCATTCCATTTCATTTTTGATTATTTCCAGTTCTACTAGATTTATACTTTATGCATTCCATGTACTGATTAATAATAGACGTTTATAGTTGTTTCTTTTCATTTTGAGTTGTGCTACATCAGCAAATGAATGTTCCAAAAGCTTGACTCCATCCTGTTGTTAAGTTCGACTCTACTTTGAGGAGGCAGCTCTTGCCCAGTCGTCTTTTCAGTACCTTGGAACCTCGAGAGGTCATTTTGAGTTACTGTATCTGACAGTGTCCTGCGGCTATTCAGAAGGTTTTCACTGGCTAATTCTTTTCAGAAGTAGACTGCTGGGTCTTTCTTCCTAGTCATAGTCTGGAAGCTCAGCTGAAACTTCTCTGCCACCAGTGACCCTGCTCTTATCTGAATATCGCTGGCATAACTCCAGCATCACTGAAGCACGCAAGTCCCCAGAGTATGACAAAATGACAGACCAGTGGCGGTTGATTTCTGTAAGTTACCTTAAAGGTCTTGGAAATTATTTTAAGCCTGTAATTCAAATAATGTTTGTTTACACATTCCACATTTCCATTCAACTTTTACTATGTCTCATATTTTTCCCCATCTAATTTTAACCCTTATGGATTTCATCAACTGACTTTGGAAATCCCAAAGTCTCTGCTCAGGTGACCAATTAATTGATATGGATATAACCTTAAGAATCTCGCTTGGGACATTTTTTCAGGCCATTTCAGATGTATCTGAAATGTAATAGAGAGAACTCCTTTACAATTCTTCTAGGTTTGGTATCAACTCAATTTCTAATAATTATAGTAAAGCATCAATTCTTCTTATCTTTCGTCTAAAGAGTATCTGGAAAGGGTCTTTCAAAAGCTTCCCCTGAGCAATATGACCTTGGAGACTAGGGGATAGGGAAGCCTGATTCTGCCCTGCCCTCATTCTCTTGACTCATGAAAGGCACTTATATATGTCTGTCATATGACAAACCATATAGGAGGCTTGCATGTTTCTGTGATGCTGGAGTTATGCCAGCAGTATTCAGATAGGAGCAGGGTCACTGGTGGCAGAGAGGTTTCAGCTGAGCTTCCAGAATAAGACAGAATAGGGAGAAAAGAATTAGTCAGTGAAAACCTTATGAATAGCAGCAGAACACTGTCACATGACCTAGGAATTTTGAAGGGCAAAAATTATTAATTTCTATCCCTTTTACTATTCTGGAACTGCTACTTTAACATGAGACTATCCTTTTTCTTTTGATAAAACACATTTCATATACTATCTAGCTTAAGTTAATTAGAAAGGTTTTGCTTTTAAAACTGACATACAAAACACAACAATTTTAGGGCACTTTTCAAATAGGCCAATTTATATTAAAGTTTTTCTATGTTGATGCATCATGGATTGAATCATGTTGCCCTGAAAGTCTTGTGTCAGGTTGGCTTGGCCATGATTCCCAGCACAGCGTGGTTTTCCTACACAGTATAATTACTGGCTCTATGATGTTAATGAGGGATGATGGGCTGCTATTGTGTTGGTTAGGCAAGACTCAGTATGCCTTGACTGTCTCTTGGAATAAGGAAAGAAAAGCGAGCCAAGAGTGGGGAACCTTTCATTATCATCAGTAAAAGAACAGTGCGAGGAGCAGAGCACATCTTTCACAGCTGAGTTTGCTATGCTGAGATGCTCCAAGTCTAAAGGAAGCCTGATAGAAAAGAAGGACTTTTCTCCAGAGTTGACAGAGAGAGAAAGCCTTCCTCCGGAGCCGGCACTCTGAATTTGGACTTACAGCCTAATGGACTGTGAGATGATCTATTTTTCTTTGTTAAAGCCATCCATTTGTGGTATTTCTGTTCTAGCAGCACTGGATGACTAAGACAGTATAGTAGAAGTCTAAATCTTAAGATAGATAAAAGGCAATTTTTCTAGATATTGAAAGAACTGAGGTTCTAAGATAGCCTTACAATAAAACCACAAATCTCAGCCACAGTCACCAACCTAATACAAGACAGAACTTTAGGCACAACACTGTAAGCCAGAAACAAGCTCTCAGAACAAAAAAGGAGACAAAAAAAATTAAACACTTGGAGCTTGATGGTGTAATTCCTATTCTCTACACAACACACACAGGCACACACACTCACAGAGTGACTAGGACTGAGATGGCAGAGGCAATGTGGGCGGCCTCAACCTCATAGCCAGGTAACAAAGGTTATGCGTCAGCCGCCTTGAAGGTGTCTTTTAAAAGCCTATGCCCTGTGGTACCCAGGGTGAAGACTGTGGACTCGGATCCCTTTACAAAAAAGTTTTGCTTACATATGCAAGTCTTCATGGCCCAGTTGGAGACCAGACCAGCAACGCCGGGACCAGACCGGGACCCTCCTGACTTTCAGAGGTAAGAAAATCTCTGGTGGCTGCTTTTGAAAATAATGACGATCTAGCCTGATCCCCCATGTCACAAGTGGCTTAGCCCATTGCAGAGCACCAAAATTTGTTACCACAATGAAGCGAGGTTCAGGTCACCTGCCACAGTATCCAATTCTTGAAACAGGGTTGAGGTGAATAGCAAAAGCTTTATTACATACTTCTTGGCTTGGCTATATCAGGAGAACGGGGAGAATGGATTCCTCCAAAGCCTGTCTCCGCAATATGGAGACTAGCTGGAGGTTTTATAGGAAAAATGGGAAAAGGTTTTAAGAGTTCCAGGAATTTGCAGAATGTGAGTTCTTTATGTGTATCACAGTGATCATGTTGTTGGTAACAAAGATCATTTAGGTTATTAAGCTACATGCCATCCTCTCCCTTAATTATCAACCTAAGACCAGATTAGCAGGTTTGCATTCCTCTCTCTCTCTCTGAGGAAGTAAAATTGATTAAGACCTCAGAGAGAGACAATGAAATTTGGGGTAATTGGCACTGTTTGATAAGATGTAATGAAATCTTATGACGTAATGAAATCTTGTGACAGACATCATCCCTTTGAATTCTGGCTATGAAAACCACTGGAAATGTAACCCAATGGGGGACAGTATTTGGAGAAGTTATTCTCACTGTTCCCCTAGATTTGCTGGCTATCTGCTAATAAAGCATTGAACTTTTTCCCCCGTCTATGAATTTTGGCTGTCAGTGACAGGTGGAATGAACTTAAGTTTGGCAGCATTTCCCCAGATGTAGTGGTATTTCCCCAAATGTGTTGGTATTTTGGGCCCATAGGTGATCTGGCCATCGTCTGAGTTCCCAATCACAAGGCAAGTTCCTTTGTTTTTCTTTTATGGTTTTTAGATAATTTTTCACTTATTTTATCACAGTCCTAAAGATAGCATAGATTAATCTTTAATGTCAAGGTTAGCTAGGGAACTTGATCTCTGCCTCTACATACTAACATAATTTTATTCCGGAATCTAACATTTTCTAGGAATAACAAAGGTTGTGGTTTGTATTATAGAACACACAGTATTGATAAGGTTACCAAGGGAATCTGATTTGCCACAATGTAAGTTCTTCCGGGTAGCTGTGATGCAAATGTAACCATTCCTCCTGGCAGTTGTAAAGTGGCCACAGTAGCCTCAAATCCGATCAAAAACCAAGTTAACTACCTTCCTTTCCATCTGTAACATCACCCCTGCTTTTGCCTATAAAAAGCACCTCGAAAATGTATACTGGGTCTTTTCTCACTCCTGGAGACTGATCCGTTGATTCCCTTTGGAAAGTACTTTTGTTACCCCAAAAGCCAGGGAGCTGTAGCCTGGGGAGGTGTAGCCAGGGGAGGTGTAGGTGGGGAGTTGTAGCTGCAAAAAGCCAGTTCTCTGAGACTAGAGCTTTTAGGGTGAAATCAAAGGTTTTATTTGCAAGCCGGCACTGCAAAGGGACAGGGAGATATTCTTATCCTCAGATCCTGTCCAAACTGGTCAGGCAAAGTCTGAGTATTTAAAGGGAAACATCACATGTAGATGTGGGGCACAACGTGGGCAAGCTGGGGCATGTGGAGTCAACTGAGTGGAGGTCAACTGGGTGGAGGTCAACTGGGTGGAGGCCATCAATGGTGTGGAGTTCTGCTTCACAATCTCCTCTGGCCAGTAACCTAGAATAATAATGCTCAAACACAAGCTACTTCTCCATTCTCCAGACCTCCTGCTTGGTTCTTTAATTGTTGTTTTATCAAGACAAAGGCAGTCATTAATTTTCTATAGTATACTTAATCTACAGTGGAGCCTACACTGGGCCCCACCTTAGTGCCCCAGCCGCTTGGGGTTTGTGCCGTGTGGAGGTCATGTCTTTCCCTGTGGGTTAGAGGTGAACGGAAACAATGTCACCCAGGTCCCCTTAGTTCTGAGCACCAGTGACATGGAGGCTAGTTCAGCCTCCAGTTTCACTTTACCTTAATAAACTTCTAGTCATTTGCTACCAAAAAGGATTCATCCTTGTGTTCTTTGGGGAAGGGGGAGCCCAGTTTGCCACCTTTCAGGAGACTGAACTTGCTAGCTCGATCTCGGGAACCGAATCAGTTCACTGGGGTCTAACCAGTTACATGACCTCACCACTTAACTTTAGAGAAACCAAGGAAAACAATGAGCTCATGCTTGAGGATATGTGCTTGGAGAAAGATTAAGAAACAAAAGGTTGAAGGTTCTGCTCAAGACAAGGTCACGTATCTGTTCTGCCTGTTTCACTAACATCCTGCTTGCTCCACTTTTCATGACACTTACGAGCATGGGGAACAAAAGAAACAATCTACAAAATAAACTCAGGTCTTGAGTTCTAAAGAGGGAGCAGAATTGGATACTGCTCTCATATAAACGGACACCCTGGTGGCATAGTAGTGGGTTAAGTATAACCTCTGCTAACCAAAAAGTTGGCAGTTTAAATCGGCCAGGCGTTCCTTCGAAACTATGGGGCAGTTCCACTCAGACCTCTAGGGTTACTTACGGGTCGGACCCAACTCGATGGCAGTGGGCTTTTTTTTTTTTTTTTTTTTTCCTCATATAAACACGCCTGCCTGTACCCATCAGCCACTGTGCTCTTGGTCCTTTAAAAGTCGCACAAGAACAGCGTCTACTTCCGGCTGCTGTTGCTTTGGCTTTAGAGCCAGATTTCTGGAAGTCTCCTACTTCGGAACTGCAGCTTGACTCCTTTGGCGCGCTCGTTGACTGGTGCCTGGGCTTCCTGCTACATTCCTGTCACTTTCCTTTCCCAGTTTAACTTGTTGAGATCGCGGAGAGAACTAATCCATGTCCAGTAGTAGAAGTCAGGCCATGAAAACACGTTTTCCCAGGCATTTGTGAATCTCAGTTAATTTTAGCCGTTTGGTGGCAGTATGGCTCCATCAAAGAGTGCAGCTCCACCTTTCTGGTTGAACAAAAAAACAAGCCTCCACAGTAACGCAAGAAAAATCCCTTCCGTGGTGCCCAGTCTCCAGAAGAGTCCTTACAAACCTTTCTTTCATTTAATAACCCCAAAAGCCCCAGTGCTGTTGACTGGATTCTCACTCAAACAGCGACCCTGTAGGTCAGAGTAGAACTGCCCCACAGTTTCCAAAGAGCACCTGGCGGATTTGAACTTCAGACCTTTTGGTTAGCTGAGGTAGCACTTAACCACTACATCAGAACAAAGCACTAAATAAGCCCTACTAAGTGTATATAACTGCTTAAAATTAGTAGTATCATTTATGTAGTGTTTCTCACACTCATTTAAAAACTATTCACAACGTTTTAAAGAATTTCATTCTGTTTTAAAAGTTAGTGTTGAATTTGTCTAAGCCCAGTGATCCAAGTAAATAGCAGTGGTTGAAAACAACCCCAAATCACCCTTTGTGTTCCAGAAAACCACCACTCTTCACCCTGTGACTTAGATAAGACTCATGGATGCCCATTTCTTTACCCATGGCAAGGCCCAAATTAAAAACAAACAAAAAAAACCCCACTGCAATCTAGTCAATTCTGACTCATAGCAACCCTACAGGCCAGGGTAGAACTGCTCCAGAATTTCCAAGGACAGCCTGGCTAATTCAAACTGCTGACCTTTTGGATAGCATGATAAGGTTAAGGGAACCTGATCACTGCCATTGGAGAAGGGTGGTTACAAATATGTTTTTTTTTTTTTCCTGGCAGTTTGTGATGCAAGTATAACTTCTTCTGGATACCTGCAAAGCAAATACAACAGTTCCCTTTGGCAGTTGTGAGGTGGCCATAAAAGGTGAAACCCAGCACCATGAACCAAGTTACTACCTTCCCCTCCCATCTATGACATCATCCCCTGCTTTTGCAATGAAGGGGACCTGCCAAATCTGTCCTGGGTCTTTCTCCATTCCTTGTTTGGAATGTGCTTTCCGTTCATAAAATTTTTCTACCAAGAAAGTTGAGTCCTTGCATGTTTTGGGGAATAGGGAGCCTGCTTTGCCTCTTCTTGGGAGACCTGACTTGCTAGCTGGATCTGTGGAACCTAAACCAGGTCACTCAGGGTCTGATCTCTGGAAATCCTGAACCAGGTCACTCAGGGTCTAATCAGTTACAGGATCTCAACCAGCAGAGACAGCACAAACTCTGTGCCACCAGGGCAAGTCCAAGAACCTAAAAACCCCCTGCCATCAAGTCAATTCTGACCCACAGTGACCCGACAGGACAGAGTAGAACTGCTCTGCAGAGTTTCCAAGGACAGCCTGGCAGATCTGAATCGCTGACCTTTTGGTCAGCAGACACAGCACGTAACCACTATACCACCAGGTTTTAATTCCCAATCCTTTGCCTCAGAACTAATTAACTGAACTGCTTGTCCCCACTGATCAATCAACAATCAAATGGTTGTTGACCAAACGTAGGTTAAGTTTATCTCCTTTTTCCACATCTCTAAATTTTGACCCAACCGCCTTGTGGAAAATACTGGAATACGGGCCCGCCTCAGTATAAAACCTTCAACAAGATGGACTGACACAGAGTCTGAAACCATGGGCTCAAGCCTAACAATGATCATGAGGATTGGTGCAAGACCAAGCAGTGGTTCATTCTGTTGTACACAGGGTGCCTCTGAGTCAGAAAATACTCAAATGTTCCTAACAATAACAGTGTAAAAAAAAAAAAACTACTGTGAGTACTCTGGAAACCCTGGTGGCATAGTGGGTTAAGTGCTACATCTGCTAACCAAAAGGTCGGCAGTTCAAATCCACCAGACACTCCTTGGAAACTATAGAGCAGGTCTACTCTGAGCTATATGGTCACTTAGATGACTGTCGTGGCAGGCTCTTTAAACTTACAGTGTTATTCTTATTGGATACTATCTGGTTCTTTACCAGCATCTTAATAGCAATGCTTTCATTACTTGAATTTTTGAAGTGAGCAAAATCAGTGTATGTATCACAGCATAAGGCTTTTTTAAGTGTGTAAGACAAAAGAAGGTAAGTGCTATTATGCCTAATACTATCAAGATGTAGCCTATGAATATTTCTTGCAATAGTGATTTAGCTCATATATTTATTTTTGATAGTAAGTAATCCAATCTGGTGTCTATAAGGATGTTATAGTGTGTACCCAAGTAGCTGGTTGTCTAATTTTATGTATAATTTCTTTTTCTTGTGTTAATTTAGTTAATATAATAAGAGTTATTTACTACAGTACAGATTACCCCTTTTTGAGCTAAAGAAAAGTCTAAGGCTCATGCCACTTTGGTTAATGAAGCAGAGATTACTGCATTGTTTTTACCTCATTAGCAACAATGTCTGTTTTTTGTCTCATAAAGATTGACAAAATTTTTAAAAAGATTTTGTTTTCAAATCTATGTTATGACAGGCATTAAAACCTACAAACCCACCCCGATTATTGCACTAGTGTTTTTGTTTTCTTTTGTTTTATAAGGTATAATGATTTAACATTACTGTCTTAATGTTTAGTGGCATTATTACTATATCTAAAGGTATTTTTAAAATATCTGAAGTGTGCAGTCATTTACCAAGAGTTTAAACACAAGATTGTCCATGCAAACTCACTGTCAGTTGGAAAAAAAAAACTAAAAACAAACAAAACCCACTGGTGTCGATTCCAAATCATAGTGACCCTATACGACAAGGTAGAACTGCCCTATAGGAGTTTCCAAGGAGCACCTGGCAGATTCAAACTGCTGACCTTTTGGATAGCAGCTATAGCACTTAACCACTACACCACCAGGTTTCCGTCAGTTTGAAAGGGATCATTTAAACTAGTATAGCTGGATTTACCACACAAAATCATACATATATTTATAAGGATCACACACAGTTTGTCAAGGGAAAACAGAAAATAAAGAAAAATTTACTATGTGACAACGAATTTTTATTAGAGAACATATGATTAGTAAAATACGGCAGGACAGATGTTTTTTTGGTAGGTCTTCAGTTATCTGTAAAACATACTAAGTTCTTTCCAAAGGCATGCTGTCCCTCTTTAGTATACCTATTAACAGTAATGGGAGACTTTTTTGGAAGCAGAAGTGGAACCTAAGACAAAATGGATCTGAGCCACCAGGTTGATCTCTTCTAAGAAATGGCTTTGTTTTTAAGGCACATAAATTTTTGCGTAACATGAAGGTGACAGTTTGCTTGCAAACATTAGAAAGGGTTTTCATAAGACACTGTGTTGAAGACTAAACTCATTGTTGATTTACCTTAAGCTTAGCTCTCAGTCAGATCTTTGGAGTCAATTTCACAAAATAGACTGAATATTTAAAATAAAAAACAAAAGCACAACATTCAAAACAAAATGATCTTACTAGTTTATCTGGTTTGTTTTTGTTTTTGGCTTCTCAGATACAATATATAATCATTTTGAGACATAATAACTGTGCAGTCAGGATGGTATCACAATAAAGCAAAACACAGCCATGACCTCTGGTGTTTCTTCCAAGTGTGGGCGCTGCCATTCTGCACCTAAAACTGAAGGAACAGATTTGCTGTCCCATTTGGCCTAGAAGCTAGAGCTGTTGCCCAGGGCCAAGAAGCTTCCACTCAGCATCTGAAGAGTGTGGCCCATACCAAGAGTCTAGAGGGCAGGACCATTGTGCAAAATGTCTTAGAAAACAGAGGCTAATTTTCAAAGCCTTGAGGACTTACGTTTTCCGCTGACTTGCTTGGTACCTGATATCCCTTCTTTCCCTCAAATTTCTCCCATTTGTAATGGAAATGTCTAACTTGTGTCTGTTCTACCTTTATACCTTTAGAAATAGATAACCTGTATCACAGACTGATTTCATAGATGAAGAGGAATTTTTGGATTTTGGACTTTAAGACTTTTGCTACATACGATACTAATATATTTTACATGTTGCAAGGGTATGGTTTTTGGAAGGCCAAAGTGTATACTCTGATGCATTGAATTATGTTCCCCCCAAAATGTATCATTTTGGCTGGGCCATGATTCCTGGTACTGTCATTTTCTTATATCCTGTAAATCCTGCCTCTATGATGTTCACGAGGGAAAACAGGCCACAGTTGTGTTGCCAATGCAGGCCTCAGTGTGTTAAGATCTCATGGTGCCTTGACTCAATGTTTTAGGATAGGAAGGAAAAGAAAGCAAGAAAAGAGTTGGGGATCTATCACACCATAAGGAAAGAAGCAGTGCTAGGGGCAGAGCACATCCTTCAGAGTTGAGCATCTAGCCCCGAGATGTTCCTAGTCCAAGGGAAGACTGATGCAACACAAGGACCTTACTGCAGAGTTGACAGAAAGGCAAGGCCTTCTCCTACAACTGGTACCCTGAATTCAGACTTGTAGCCTACTGGACCATGAGAGAATAAATTTTTCCTTTTTAAAGCCATCCACTTGTGGTATTTCTGTTATGGTAGTGCTAGATTGACGAAGACAAGCTAGTAGAAGTCTAAAGCTTAAGACACACATAAGCCAGCTTTTCTAGAAATGGAAAGAACTGAGGTTCTGACATACCCTTACAAAAAAATAGCAAATCTCAGTTATAGCCACCAACCTAATAGAAGACAGAAATTTCCACAAAACACTATGCCAAAAGCAAGCTCTCAGAACAAAAAAGGAGGCAGAAAAATAAAACACTTGGGAGATTAAGAGCATACCTCCCATTGTCTATGCAACATACACAGCCACACATGTGCACAAACAGACTGACTAAGTAAGACCTGAGGTGACAGAGGCAATCTTGGCAGCCTCAACCTCTCAAACGTCCAGGTGACAGAAGTGATCTTGGTTGCCTCAACCTCCTTGGAGGTATCTTTTTAAAATGATGTGTCCCTAGTGAACTTCTTTAGATCTGTGAAAATGTTTATTTGTGTTGTGGAAACTGAACCATAAATACTCCTGAATCTGGTAGCAAGTCTTACACTAGTAGGGGTTATATAACGGCAGAACTCATGTTCTTCAGAGGAACAAGCACATATAAACATGAAGCCATGATGCAATTTGATAAGAGATAATCAAACATGAGAAATGAATAAACCTAAAATGAAAGAGGTGCTATCAAGAGCCTGAACCTCCCAGACATACAACCTGGTGACAGAGGTGATCCCAGCCATTTCAACCTCTCAGACAACCAAAGGAACACACTCACACATCCTGAAACCAAGACTTTAGAGTCCCCAAGTGTCCCTTTTGACAATCCTACTCAATGGGTAGGTCATGTAAGGCACTGCTTGCCAAGAGTCTTCTCTCCTATTCACATGGGCCCTATGGTACCCAAGGCAGGGAATGCTGACTTGTAGATTCCTTTACAGAAGAGTCTTACATACTCACCTCTTTATGGTGTAGCTTGAGAACGGCAATGCCAGGATCCAGCCAGGATCCTCCTGACAGCCATCAGAAAATCTCCGGTTACTGCTTTTGACAATGATTGTGAAGGAGCACGGGGTCTCCAAGTCTCAAACACCTGAGCTCCACAACAGTCAATTCTTGAAACAGGGTTGAGTATCAAAAGCTTTATTATATATGACCCTATAAAGAGACAGGGAGAACAGCTTCCTCCAAAGCATTTCTCCATGGTATGGAGACTAGTTGGAGGTTTTGTTAAGTTCTAGGAATTTGTGAATGTGAGTTCTTCTTTAGGTAGTCACAGTGGTCATGTCGGAGATGTGCTGGTATTTTGAGCCCAGAGTTGGTCTGACCATCATCTAAATTCGTCGTCACAAGGCAAATTCCTTTCCTTTTCTTTTATGATTTTTAGATTATTATCACTGTTTTTCTATAGTCCTTAAGAGAGTATAGATTAATCCTTTACAGAAACTAAACAGTGAACCCGTTTGGAAATATGTGCTTGGAGAAATAGTTAAAAACTGATACAGTTTATACTCAAGATAAGGCCATTTATATTATTTTGACTGTTCCACTAACATTTTCCTTGTTGTCCTCAGTAACATCTGCTAGAATGGGGAATAAAAGACAGTGACAGAGTAATAACTAGGAAATTTTAACTATAGGAAATTCTTAGTCAAGCAAGTTAAGTTTTAAACTTTTACTTTATCCACAGGGGGGGAAAAATGTAATTACCTCTATTCTGCTCTATTAAGCACAAGAGATTGTTTTCCCAGGTCCTCAGGCCATTCTTCTAGATCACTGTGGGCGATGCCAATTTACAGCCTACTACCCAGATAAACAGCCTAGGTACGGAGCGGCAAGACAGTTATCTCTGGACAATCATCCTAAACAAAAGAACTACATTCCATTCCCCATTCCGCCACACCCGAAGACTCCCTTTTCTCTTAACCCTCCATACAACCTACTTGAAGGCCCTGAGATGTAAACAAGGATTTTTAGGGTACTAACCCGCCATCTTCTCAGATCGTCAGCAATCTGAATAAAGGTCTCTTAAGGGATTCGATCCCTGTCTCTGCGTTTGGCTCAGTAGTTACAAGCAGCACGAGCCTGTGCTGGGTTTCCTCCGGTATCAAAATCATCCACAAAATAAACCGAGGCCCCAGTTCCAAAGAGCGAGCTGAGTTGTGCACCGCCCTCATGTAAACCAGCCGGCCTGACCTATGAGCCACTCTGCTCCTGCTCCTTAACAGTCGCAGGAAAATAGCATCAACTTCCTGCCTTCGTTGCAAGACTTTTGCGCAGGACAAGGAGTCCTCCAGCCTGTTAACTGCAGGTTGACTACTACGGTGCTCTCACTGACTGGTGCCTGGGCTCCCCGCTCGACTTTTGTCACTTTCCCGTACTAGTTTAACTTGCTGTGGTCTGTGAGTGCACTAATTCGAATCCAAGAGCAGAAATCAGGCCACAAAAACAACGTCCCCATTGGCTTTCCGTCTCTCTGTTAAATTTTGGCCCTTGGATGGCGGTATGGCTCCATCAAAACAGTGCAGCCCTGCCTTCCCCCACCCTTTGTGTTTAGAAAAAAGTTTCACTGCTGTTAAAGGAAAAGATCTTTTCTACTTTGCCGGGCCTTCGGAAGAGTATTTTTTTTTTAATTTTCTTGCATTTAATAAATTAAAAACAATCCACTAAATGATCCCTGTAGAGTGTATGTACTGTGTATAACTGGTAACATGTATGTAATATTTTCATGTTCAGTATAAGCTGTTCATAATGTTTTAAAGAGTTCCATCGTGTTTTGAAAGTTATAGTGTAGTATTTTACTAGAACTCTGTGATCCACGTAAACAGTGGTGGTTAAAAACAAGCCCCTATCACCTTTGTATTCCAGAAAACAGCTTACCGCCCCCCTTCACCCTATGGCCCCATGTTTACCCACAGCAAGGACTGGCTTAGAACCCCCAAATTCTCAGTTCATTGCTTCATAAATGATTAGCTGAACTGCTTATCCCCAGGACAAAATGCTTGTTGACTAAGTGTTGGTTAAGTTTTTCTCCTTCCTCTAAATTCATAAACTTTGTCCTCATCTCAACCTGAGCCAACACACCAGGCCTTCTCTAAGGGCTTCTCTTGCAAACTGGAATATGGGCTAACCTCGGGATAAAATCTTCAACAAGATAGATTGACACAGAGGCTAGAGCAGTGGGCTCAAGCATAACACTTTGCATCAGGAGGATGGTGCAGGCCCAAGCAGTGGTCAAAACTGACTGGAAGGCACCTAAAAAATTGTCACTACTGTAGTGTCAGTCAAACGATAAGCATGGCAGTAAGTACCGGGTGTGGGTAAGTAGGATAACATGGTGTTACAGTCTGAAAGTGTTACAGGGTGGAAATGCCAGGTTCTTGTTCAGCGTGGCTCCTGTTGGCTAATGACTGAGGTGGGAGAACAGGAAAAGCTCTTTCATTTCATACACAGAGTGACACTGTTAGCTAGGGAACCTGATTGCTGCGACTATATATTTTACTCTAGAATCTAACATTTTGTAGGGATAACAAAGGTCATGGTTTGAATTACAGCACACACCTGGTATTGATAAGGTTACCCAGGGAACGTGATCTGCCCATATCAACAGTTCTTCCTGCCAGTTTGTGATGCAAATATAACAGTTCTTTGTGGCATTTGGGATGCAAATACAACAATTTCTCCTGCCAGTTGTGAAGTGGCTACAGTAGCCACAAACCCAATCAAAAACCAAGTTACCTACCACCCCTTCCTATCTATGACATCGCCCCCTGCTTTTGCCAATAAAAGCACACCCAAAATCTATACTGGGTCTTTTTTCCACTCATGGAAACTGACCTGTTCTCTCTTTGGAATGTAGTGTCCCTCAATAAACTTTTCTGACATTTACTGAGAGAGGAGAAAACTTTTAAGAAGATTCCACTTGAAGATTCACAGAAGCCCAGATGATTCTCTACCTGTACCAGCTCAAGGACACTTCCCCCTCCCCTCACAGCATTTCCTGAGATAAACCCCGCTTCTAAAGGAAGGGAATTTCGTCCTTGTAACTTAACACTGACTGCTTATCCTTGCCTCTGTAAGTTTGTTGATGCCAACAGAAAAGCACTATGAAGATCTGTAAACCTTCTAATGCCAATTAGAAAGCTGTGTGGAAATTTCTTTGCTTTCTTGATAAAATGTACAAAAGGGATGTTTTGATAACAAGACGCGGTGCACGGCCATTTTGGACCTGAGTCCCGCCGCTGCACTGCTAGTAATAAAGCCTCTTCCTCTTTAAACAAAGCTTGTTTGAGGTGTTTTCTGCTCCGCGGGCCGAGCTTATCTTTTTCCTGCAACATTACTACCAAAAAATATGCATCCTCCTGTGCTTTAGGAGACAGGGGCCCAATTTGGCACCCTTCAAGAGACCGAACTTACTAGCTAGGTCTCGGGAACCAAAATCAGGTCACTCGGGATCTAATCAGTTACGTGACCTCGACATGCCACAAAAGATATGTCTCAAAAGACACCAAGGCGTATCATAATCAAACTCGCCAAAACTAAAGATAAGGAGACAACTTTAAAACTCACTAGGGATAAGTGAAAAATAAATCTACAAAGGAGAGTCAGTAAGACTAAGGATGGATGACTCAGCAAAAACCATGCATGCAAGAAGGCAATGGAATGCCATAGACAAAGGCTGAGAGGAAAATAAACTGCCAGCCAGGAATTATATCTCTAGCAAAACTGTCTCTCAAATATGCGGCTGAAATTAGCACATTTCCAGATAAATAGATATTTAGGGACTTTGCAAAAATCTTTGTAGGGAAGTTTTCTGTCAACGAATATTCAACAATTTTCTCTGTATTTTCTGTTATCCTCCCCTCTTCAGGTACTTCTGTCACTGATAGATTATTCCTCTTGATAGTGTCCCACATAATTCTTAGGGTTTTTTGATGTTTTAAAATTCTTTTACCTGATTTTTCATCACATACGTTGATGTCACATGCTTGATCTTCAGTCTCACTAACTGAGACTTCTATTGCCTCAGTTCTGCTCTTTGACTTTCTATCGAGTTGTCTAATTCTGAAATTTTATTATTAATTTATTATTTATTATAAAATTCTGTGAATTTAGTATTTCTGAGTTTCTATTTTCTATCTCCTCCAAAGCCTATCTCCCTGATATAGAGACTAGTTGGATGTTTTACAGGAAAAAAGGGTAAGGTTTTCTGAGTCCTAGAAATCTTAAGAATGTGACTTCTTTAGGTGCTCACTGTGGTCATATCCCAGATGTGTTGACCTTTATTTGGTATTTTGGGCCCAGAGGTGATCTGGGTGTCATATAAATTCCATAAGTTACAAGCCAAACTCCTTTATCTTTTTTTTTTTTTCTGTAGAAACTGTATGTTTTAGTATATTTACTTGGGATTTTAAAATTTTTATTTGTTATTGTGATTAAGTCAAAGTATAAAATCAAAATCAATTTTGCATTCCCACCTATTTGCAGCTCCATCTGCTCTGCCGATCAGGTGACAGTGTCAAGGTTAGCTGGGGAAGCTGATCTCTGCCACTACATACTAACATATTTTACTCCAGAATCTAACATTTTCTAGGGATAACAAACGTCATGGTTTGCATTATAGAACACACAGTATTGATAAGATTACCAGGGGAACCTGATCACCACACATCTACAGTTCTTCCTGGTGGTTTGTGATGCAAATATGTTTTTCCTGGTAGTTGTGATGCAAATACAATTTAATTCCTCTTGGCAGTTGTGAAGTGGCTACAGTAGCCTCAAACCCAATCAAAAACCAAGTTCCCTACCTCTCCCTCCCATCTATGACATCGACACCTCCTTTTGCCAGTAAAAGCACCCCCAGAACCTATGCCAGCATTTTTTCCACTCATGGAGACTGACCCATTTCCTCTTTGGAATGTACTTCCCTTCAATAAACTTTTCTGTCATTTGCTGTCAAAAAGGATGCATCTTCGTGTGCTTTGGGGAAGGGGGAGCCCAGTTTGCCACCCGTTGCGAGACCGAACTTGCTAGCTCCATCTCTGGCATCTGAGTCAGGTCACTTGGAGTCTAGTCAGTTACATGACCTCGACAACACCACATTTCTCCTTTTGACTCTATACTTCTAGTATCCTCTTTACAAGCACCTGTCCCTGGTCTCCACCCTCTTCTCTCTCATCTAGAAAGGAACTAGTAGTACGCCCAGTGTGGATTGCCTCTTATAAATGTGCAAAACCATAAAGTACACATAGCATACGGTCACACTGTGTCTCTGAATCCAGTACATCCTTGTCTGAAGATTTGACCTCCGTACCGGTTTCAGGCCAGGGCCAGCAGCAGCCTGTCTGGAGGCCATGTTCCTAGGGGACCCTCTAGGCTGTCAATCAGCTCTGGTCTTTTAGTAGAGTTCTTCAGCTGCACACCTCTGTTTCTCTTGTTTCCTCAGGGACTCTACATAGTGTTCCCATCACCGCTGTCATTGGTGGTAGCCAGGCACCATTTGGTTGTTCTAGTCTCATGTTGAAACAGTCTTCCACTCACATGGGTCCCTCTGTTGCAGGAAAAAGATAAGTTCGGCCCGCAGAGCAGAAAACACCTCAAACACCACTTTGTCTTTAAGAGGAAGAGGATTTATTGCCGGCGGTGCTGAGGTCAGATCCAAGTGCGAAAAATAGCCACGCACCCCGTTCCATACCTATTTATGTTTTCTCAAAGAAGCAAACAAAGGAATTTTCATACATCCTTCTAATTGGCAAGTACAGGTTTACAGATTTTTCATATTGCAATTTCATTGGCATAGCATGCTTAAAGAGGCACTAGATAAGCAATTGGCCTTAGGTTACATGGGAAGAAGCTACTTTCTCTTTAGAAGCTAGGCTTATCTCAAGGAATCCTTGAGGAGTGTCCTTGGGCTGACCCAGAGAGATGGGCAGACTCAGAAGCTGACTGAGAGAGATGCAGCTGGGCTTCTGTAAATCTTTTCTCCTCTCTCACCTCTGTCTCCTGGGCTTTTTCCCTCGTGTCTTTGTTGTTCTGAGTCTTCATCTATTCCAGAGGGGTTGGGGCCATTTCATGTACCTCAGATGGCAGCTTGCTAGCTTTTAAGACTGCAGGCACCACTCACCAATATTAGGTGCAGAAGACTCTCTTAGCAAAAGGCTAGTTATGCCCAATGACCTTGATGTCCCCTGAAAACATGGTCCCCAGGCCCCTGTCCCTGCTACTCATCATTTGAAATATGGGATTGAATTTAGAAAGTCTTTCAGGCAAACTCCTTCTTTAAAAATGATTTTCAGATTATTATCACTTGTTTTTCCAAAGTCTTAAAAAGAATATAGATTAATCCTTAACTTGAGGGAAATTAAGGAAAACAATGGACTCCTTCTTGGGATTATGTGCTTGGAAAAATGATTAAAAACCAAAATGGTGGTTGTTCTCAAGACGAGGATACCTATATTACTCTGCCTGTTCCACTAGTGTCTTCCTTGCTCTGCTCTACACCTGCCAGCACTGGGATTAAAAGAAACTATGGACAAAATAAACTGAGGCCCTGAGTTCTAAAGTGCAACCCTAATTAGGGGCTGACTTCCCAGTATAAGCAGACCTTCCTCTGGCAGTAAGTGTAAAGATCTAACAAAATTCACTGAAATTATTAAACCGCATTCCATACTCTCCCTCAATTGTCACCCTCAGACCAGATTAGCAGATCTGCATTCCTCTCCCTATCACTGAGGAAGTACAATTAAATAATACCTCAGACAATGAAATTTTGGGTAATTCACACTATTTGATAAGATGTAATGAAGTCTTGTGATATAACGAAATCTTGTGACTCGTGACTATTCTGTGATAAACACTATCGCTTTGAACTCTATAGCTATTAAAAACTGCTTGAAATCTAACCCAAACGGGAAAGTTTTTTGGAGAAACTATTCTGGCTGTCTCCCAGATTTGCCGGCTATCTGCAAATAAAGCATTGAACCTTTCTCCCTGTCTCTGAATTTTGGCTGTCAGTGACTGGCGGAGCGAAGGAACAACCCCGCTATGCGTCAGCTGCGGTGCTCTGGTTCCTTTAAGAGTCCCCAAGAATAGTATCCACTTCCTGCTGTTGTTGCTAGGGCTTCTGAGGAAGACTTAGGGTGATCTGCTGTCTGGAACCCTGGCTGTTTAGTGGTTAAATGCCAAGTCTGTTAACCATGAGTTTGGCAAATGGCATCTGCTGGTTGCTCCTTGGAAACTCTCTGGAGCAGTTCTATTCTGACTTATTGACTAGAAGGCAGAGGGATTGGGTGTTGCCTGCCTCTTACTTGTAGAGTGATTCACATGGCGTGCTCACAGATGGTGCCCGGGCTCTCTGCTAGACTGTTGTAGCTTTCATTTCCTAGTTTAACCCCCTTCAGGTCCTTAAGTGGATGAATCTGGGTCCAACAGCAGCAATCAGGCCACAGAAAAAATGACCTTCCATGGTTTTGTCCTCTTAGAGTTAAGTTAAGGCCATTTGGTGGCAGTATTGCCCCATGAAAACAGTGGGCCTCTACCTCTCCCCCACCCTTCGTGTTAAAAAAAAATGTTGTTCGTGTCACAGGAAAATTACATTTTGTAGAGCCCAGTTTTCAGAAATGGTTTATGTAAACTTTTCTTTTAATAAACTAATAAACAAACAACCTGAAAACAGAAACACAACTGTTGTTCAGTGGATTCTCACTCATAGCAACCTGAGATAGGACAGAGTAGAACTGTTCCATAGAGTTTCAAAGGAGTACCTGGCAACTGGAAGCTGCTGTTACCGGAAAAGCCAGCCAGTTTGGCTACCTGCTGCAGAAAGCCATTTCAAGGAGGCCGGGGTTGCAAACGGACAGGGAGATATTCTCATCCTCAAATCCTGTCCAAATTGGTCAGGCCAAGTCTAAGTATTTAAAGGGAAGACCACATGCATATGCAGGGAACAATGTGGGCAGGATGGGGCATGTGGGGGGTCAGTTGAGTGGAGGCCAAATAGGTGGAGGCCGATTGGGTGAAGGAAATCTATTGGGTGGAGTTCAACTTCACAATCTCGCAGGCCATCGAGGAAAACGGAGTGGTTTTAGTTGTCATCTGGCTAGTAATTTAGAAGAATAATGCTCAAACACAAGTTACTTCTCTGTCTTCCTGGCCTCCTGTTTGGTTCTTTTATCATTGGTTTTATCAAGACAAAAGGAGTCCTTCATTGTCTTTAGTACACTGAATCTCTAGTGGAGCCTACAGAGGGCCCCACCCTAATGCCCCTGCCTGAGGCTTATGCAGTTTGGAGGTCTTGCCTTTCTTGTGTGTTAGGGATTGTCTGAAACAGTGTCTCTCAGGTCCCCTCTGTTTTGAACACCCCTGAAGTGGAGGCTGAAAAGCTGGAGGCCTTTTCAGCCCTCCGATTTCATGTTTCTCTAAAAGGTTTTTTTTTTTTCCTGGATTGTCTTTAGCTATCATTTTTTATAACTCAGGGCCGGCTTGATGTGCGTTTATGACTGTTTAGTTTTAGCTGGGTCACTTTTTTATGTTTAAGTACAGGGAATAATGAGCTTAACGTATTTTTTAAGTTTTTTTGTTATCTGAGATTGGATATAACACATTAAAGATTAATACTTGGATTTAGTCAAGCCATTAGATGACTGCCATGACATACTTTTTAAATTTATGGTGTTCTTTTTTTTTACTGCATACTATAGGGTCACTGTGAGTTGGAATCAACTTGACAGCAGTGAGTTTGGTTTGGTATCTGGTTCTTTACCAGAATTTTAATAGCAACCTTTTCATTCATCACATTTTTAAAATGACCTGACTCAATGTCAATCAGCATTTTAGCCTGAGTTTTTGTCAAGTGTATAAGACAATGGACGACCTCCAGGGTTGTTATGGGAGAAGTCCTAGAGTTCTGCTACCTGCTACAAAAAGCCAATTCATTGAGACAGGAGCTGTTGGGGTAAGATCAAAGGTTTGATTTGCAAGCTGGCATATTCTCACCCTGTGATCTTATCCAAACTGGTGAGGCAAAGTCTGAGTATTTAAAGGGAAAGACCACATGCAGATGTAGGGAACAATGTGGGCAGGATGTGGCATGTGGCAGTCAACTGGGTGGAGGCCAACTGTGTGGAGGCCTGCTTCACAATGTGGCCGGCCATCAAAGAAAACAGAGTGGTGTTAGTTGTCATCTGGCCAGTAACCTAGAAGAATAGTGTTCAAACACAAGTTACTTCTCCATCCTCCCTGCCTCTTGCTTGATTCTTTTATCATTGGTTTTATCAAGACAAAAGGAGTTACTTATTGTCTATAGTTCACAGAATCTATAGTGGAGCCTCCAGAGGGCCCCACCCTAGGGTCACTGCCTGGGGCTTGTATAGTGTGGAGGTCGTGTCTTTTTGTTGGAGGTGATCTGAAACAATGTCACCCAGGCCCCCTTAGTTTTGAGCACCCCTGACATGGAGGCTATTTCATCTTCCAGTTTCAGCGTCTCTATGAGTCAGACTGACTGGATGGCAGTGGGTTTTGTTTTTTTTCGAAGACAATGAGATAAATTCTATTATCCCTAATACTATCAAGACATAGAGTATGAATATTATTTCTGGCAATAGTGATTTAGCTCATATATTTATTTTTGATGGTAACTAACCAGATCAGGTATTTATAAGGGTGTTAGAGTGTGTACCCAAGTAGCTTGTTTAGTTTCATGTGTCATGTGTCAGTTTTTTGAATAAAATAAGAATTATTTGTTACAGTACAGCTTAGCCTTTTTGAGCTAAAAAAAATAAGGCTATTTTGTTATCTCACAGCATGATGGCTAATGCGGTCAGAGATTACTGCTTTGTTTTTATCTCATTAACAATGTTGTTTGTTTCATAATGATTGATAAAATTTTTAAATCTTTTGTTTTTCATTCTATCTTTGTTAAGATAGGAAGTAAAGCTACTTACCATGCTAACCAAAAGGTCAGCAGTTCAAATCCAACAGGCGCTCCTTGGAAACTATGGGGCAGTTCTAATCTGTCCTGTAGGGTTGCTATGAGTTGGCATTCATACCACCGCTCTGGGTTTGTTTATTCTTAACCCCACCCTGAATATCAGACTAATGTTTTTGTTTTCTTTTCTAAGATGTAACAATTTAACATTTCCATTTTAATATTTATTAGTATTATTATTATGAATAGCTAAAGCTAACCTTAAAATACTTAAAGTGTGTGGTCTATGCATTTACCAGTAATTTAAACAAGAGATTCTCCACTTAAGTGCACTGTCAGTTGGAAAGGGATTATTTAAACAAGTATGGTTGGATTTACCACACAGAAACATATATTTATAAGGATTACAGAAAATCTGTCTAGGGAAAACAGAAAATGAAGAAAATGACACATGTAACAACCAATATTTTTTAAAGAATGTATGCTTGATTAGTAAGATAATGCAGAATGGGCCTTTTTCTTGTTCTGTGTGGTAAGAGGTCTTCAACTGAAAGGGGAGGCATGTGAGGCAGTCTTGACTTAAAGCACAGCCATCTTGACCACAGCCTCAGTTGTCTTTCCAGGAAGTATGCTTAAAGAAACACCTGTACATTCAGAAGTGCCCTAAAGGTTACGACCCATGTCATAAACCACCAGAGCACTAAGGAATGACAAATGCCTCCCCTCTTGCCACACCTGTACATTCCACCCGCAATACAAGATGATGCCAGATAGTGAGTGCAGACTCAGGAGAATGACCATAAAACGCTGATAGAAAATTGAGATAAGACCACCAGATCTCCTTAAAGGGAACTTCAAAGGAAAATCATAAATTCCACACAGTATCTTCCCGCTCCCCGCCCTCCAAAACCAAACGCACTGCCCTCAAGTAGATTCTGACTCAAAGTGACCGTATAGGACAAAGGAGAACTGCTCCATAGTTGCCAAGGAGTGCCTGGCAGATTTGAATTGCTGAAGTCTTAGGTTAGCAGATACAGCACTTAAACCACTATGTCACCAGGATTCTTGGCCCCAAGCACCCTTTAAAAACCCCTTCTTGTAGACTGTAAACAGGCAAGCTTTGGAGGAAGATTGTTGCCCCTGGCTCTTGTGTGATTACCATACCTCTTTGTCTCAGACTTTGGCTTCATAGCAGGTGGCATGAACCTGGAGTTTGTCCCATAACACAAGCTCTAAAACATGCCAAGTATTCTTTCAAGGGCTTGCTGTCCCTCTTTGTTATACTTATTAACAGTTATGGATGACTTTTTTAAAAGTAGAAGTGGAACCTAAGACAGCATGGAGTCTGCTTCACAAGGCTGAGCTCTTTGGAGAACCTGTTTTCTTCTTGAAGATGCATAAGGTTTTGCATAACATGGAGGTGAGAGTTTGAGTGCAAACATGAAACAGGTTTTTCATAATACACTGTCTTGAAGATTAACTAATTACTGATACACCTTAAACTTAGCTCTCAGTCTGATCTTTGGAGTGAGTTTGACAAAACAGACTGAATTTTGTATTTTAAAAAACCCATAGCATTCAGAGCAAAATGGTTTTTCTAGTTTATCTGAATTGCTTTTGTTTTTTCAGATATAATATGTAACAATTTCGATATATTATGTTGTCAGGATGGCACTGTAGTGAAGCAAGATTCCGGCTACTTGCTGCAATAGTCAAATTTTCAGAGAAGGGTAAGGTGGATAGCAACAGTTTTATCTTACACCAGCATACAAGGAAATGGGAATGGATTCCTCAAAGCCAGTCTCCCAGAAATGGAGACTAACCCATTGCCATCCATTGGATTCTGACTCATAGAACCTATAGGACAGGGTAGAACTGTCCCATAGGGTTTCCAAGGAGTGCCTGGTGAATTCTAGCTGCCAACTATTTGGTTAGCAGCCATACCTCTTAACCACTCTGCCATCAGGGCTTCTGAAAATGGAGACAAGCTAGAAGTTTTATAGGAAAAAGGAAATACGGTTTTAAGAGTCCCAGGAATGCATGAAATATTAGTTCTTCTTTATGTGGTCATGCTGGTCATGTCCTAGATGTGTTGACCTTTTAATTGATATTTTAGGCCCAGAGGTGGTCTTCAAGCAGAACAAATGGACAGCCTGTACTGAGCCCCTTAACATCAGTGGCTTCATCTTAAATTCTGAGGTTCCATTATGAACTGTAAGTAACTTCTCTTGCTTTAGTAGTTCAGTTTTAATTAGACTGAGGAAGGGTATGATAAATGGCTTGTTCTGAACATTTTTCAGATCACCAGCCAAGACCAGGTGATTCATAACAGTCTCATCATCCCCTGCTGACCTGTGTGAAAGATAGGAGTATAGAAATCCAGACTTTCTTTTGAGCACCTCCCACGTTCCAAGCCCAATTCTTGTACTTATCTATCCCTACCCTAACATGTAACTTCCCTTTATACACCTCTCTGATATGGTAAGGGACAGACAGACTTGAAACCAGAGGTGGAAAAATCCCCCATATCAGGGGTGCTCAAAACTAAGGGGACCTGAGAGATATTGTTTCAGATTATGCCTAACACACAGGGAAAGACATGACCTTCACACTGCACAAGCCCCAGGCCACAATGCTAGGGTGGGGCCCTCTGTAGGCTCCACTAAAGATTCAGTGAACTATAGGCAATGAATGACTCCTTTTGTCTTGATAAAACCAATGATAAAAAAATGAAGCAGGAGACCATGGGAAGATGGAGAAGTAACTTGTGTTTCAGTGTTATTCTTGAAGGTTACTGGGCGGATGAGTCTAACACCACTTTGTTTTCCTCGATGGCCAGTGATGGCCTGCCAGACTGTGAAGCAGACCTCTACCCAGTTGGCTTCCACTCAGTTGACCCCCTTCACCTAGCAGGCCTCCACTCAGTTGACTTCCACTCAGTCAACACTCAGATGCCCCAACTGCCAACGTTGTTCCCTACATCTGCATGTGGTCTTTCCCTTTAAATACTCAGACTTTGCCTGCCCAATTTGGGCAGACTTTTGAGGATGAGAATACCTCCCTGTCCCTTCGCAATGCCGGCTTTCAAATAAAACCTTTGATCTCACCCTAAAGCTCCTGTCTCAGTGAATTGGCTCTTTGTAACATATAGCCGAACTTCCAGGCTTTTGTGGTAACAAATGCTGGCAACCCTGCCTGGGTTCAACGACCTTCTGGTGGAACAGGGACTGGGGGCCCCCTTAAGTGGCTGCAAGACCTCTGCTGACTCCCTCTTCTTGCCAGGACTTCAGTGGCCTCAAACCATGCTTTCTAAGGATGAGTATCAAATGTTTTGGGTGAAAAGATGGGTTTCTGGGTTTGTTTCTGCAAGTTTTTTGTTCCCGTGGTGCCAGGGACCAGTGCCTGGTTTTTCTGCCAATTGGAGTGCTTCTCCTGGTGGACTGGTCCCCTGGGGTGATTTTTTTCCCTCTGCTAAATGTCTTCAGTGAGTAGGGTAAATCCTGGTCTTTTTTCCCCAAGGGAGTGCTTTTCCTTTCTCTTCCTTGCTCAGTGAGAAAAACATGCTGGTTTGTGGCAAGGACATGTACTCTGTTTTTTTTCTGTTTCTGGCAGGGCAAGCCCTCTGACTTTTTCTTTCTGGTTGTATGAGTGTGGTGGAGCTTGTTCAGTGTGTGTATGTGTATAATGGTGTGACTGACGGATTAGGTGAGTGCCCAGGTTTTGACAAGGTAACTCAGAAAAGCACAAAGCTACTTTAGTTAAGAAAGGAACAGGCTGCGTTTGTATCTGGTAAAGCTGGATGTGTGTGATAAAGTGAGGCCGCCTATGCATGAGTCAAATCCGACTCCACGGCATTTGGCTTGGCCTGTATTTGATAAGGTAAATGTATTTATAGTGTGGTTTTGTATTTCCCTTTGTGAGATTTTTGGAAATGTCTTTTTCATTGTTTTTCATTGTTCAAACTGTTTGTGAGGACCCCAAATTTGTAACTTTCTGTGACAATGTCTGATCCTTGTGCACTGAGTGTTTAACGTCTGTGCAAGTCTTTACAAGTTTGGCCTCAAGCCACTTGGTATTATCTTATTCTACATCTCTCTTTTGTAAAACAGTGTTTGCCCATTAAGTGTCTTACATGTCTGAATTTTGTATGTCTTAGATTTCCTTGTCATTGCCAAGGTATGAGATCCCTCCTCCCTAACCTAGTCTAATTTTAAGATATTTCTTGTTTTAATTCTTTGAGACATACTTGTTTGGCAGGTCAGAAAAGGTCTTCCATGCTCAGGAGTGGGGAGAGTCTTGCTTGAGCTAAAATAGATGAGAAAGCTGAATTTCCCGTTCAGCAGATATAATGTAACTGGGCTGAAAGAAAAAAAAAAAAAAACTTAACAGAGCAAGATCAGCCTCAGGTCATACCCCAGGAAAGCTTTTGAAACACCCCTCATAATTGGGTGGAGACCTTTTTGAAACACAGATAACAGATAAAATTGCTACTTTAATTATCAGAAGTTGGATAAATCCAAACCCTAACTAGATTTGAAGTTCTGTGTATATCAGTAATTGTTTAGAAACAGAGACTTTACAATTTCTAAAAGTCAACTGATGAAACCTTAAGAATTAAAGACTTGGAGTGCCTTAGACTTTGGGGTAATTGGGTTAATAGATACCCAGTATAATGTAAATGTATATACTATTTCTGAGTGAGTTGATCTTTACTGTTTTAGGAATGTACTACAAAAGTTTATTGAAAAATATTTGGTACAGTCGAAAGTTTTGTCTGACAAAATTTTAATGGTTTAATTTTAGATTTTTAAGAACATTAATGTTTAAACCAAGATGTTCTTTGTACATGCACAATTCTGCTGAGTCCAGTTTTAAAATCCTGTAAACAACTGACTCCACACCACACTCTGGAGCTGTGTTAGCCTCCTTTACCACTCAGGTTGGTAGAGCCAGCTGTCTATAAATAGTTTGAGCATATAAAGTCCTGGACCATTCTTCTTTTCTTTACTGTTAGAACCATGCTCATATACATCTTTGGGCCCTGTATCCTGACAATAGTTACCAGGAGAATGGCCCAGACCCCACCAGATGTGGGGAGTGTTTATTCTTGACAGTGTTCCCTTAGAGTTAACATACTCTTGGGTTCAATAGGACATGGTGGCTTTTCACACCTCTGGTGGGGTCTCCCCTGTACTAATAACCTTCATGCCCTCCAGTGCTCCCATTCAGCAGGAAGTAGTCAGAATGGTCTGTGCCCCCTTCCCAAGATTGTGAAGGTTTAAAACAAAAGGGGGGATTGAAACTGGAGGCTGAAAAAATTTCCATGTGAAGGGTACACAAAACTAAGGGGACCTGAGAGATGCTGTTTCAGATTACGCTTAGCACGCAGGGAAAGATATAACCTCCACACTACACAAGCTCTAGGCCGTGACACTAGGCTGGGGCCCTCTTTAGGCTCCACTATAGATTCAGTGAACTATAGGTAATGAGTGACTCCTTCTGTCTTGATAAAACCAATGATAAAAGAATCAAGCAAAAGGCAGGGAGGATGGAGAAGTAACTTGTGTTTGAGCATTATTCTTGAAGGTTACTGGCAAGATGAGTGGGACTCAACACCACTTTGTTTTCCTTGATGGCCAGTGATTATGAAGCAGACCTCCACCCAGTTGAACCCCTCTACCCAGTCGGCCTGAACCCAACTGACTTCCACTCAGTTGAACCCACATGTTCCCTCTGCCTACATTGTTCCCTACATCTGCATGTGGTCTTTCCCTTTCAATACTCAGACTTTGGCTGACCAATTTGGGCAGGCTTTGAGGATGAGAGCATCTCCCTGTTTCTTTTCACTGCCGGCTTGCAAATAAAACCTTTGATCTCACCCCAAAGCTCCTATCTCAATGAATTGGCTTTTTGCAACAGGTAGCCTTAACTCCCAGGCTTTTGCGGTAACAGATTTTGGAGGCACCATTCCCCTTTATCTTTTGTATATTAATATACAGTAAACCTCTTCATAATTCACCACACTACTGTCACAATATTGGCTTTGTGGCAGGCAGCATGAACCCATGTTTTACAGTAACAGTCTGGCCACCATATAAGTTCCCAGTCACAAGGCAAATTCTTTTTCTTTTATGGTTTATAGATTATTTTCACTTGTTTTTCTAAAGTCCTAAAGAAAATATAGATTAATCCTTCACTTGAGAGAAATTAAGTGAAATAATGGACTCATGCTTGGGAATTATGCCTGGTGAAAGAAGAGACTACGTGGTGAATATCGTACTCAAGACAAGGCCACTTAATGTTACTCTGCCTGCTCCACTAGTGTCTCTTTGCTCTCCTTCTCCATAACAGCTGCTAGCATGGGAAACCAAAGAAACTATTCACAAAATAAATCAGGCCCTAAGTTCCAAAAAGTGAACAGAATTGGGCACGGCCCTTACATAAATACACCTGCCTCTCCTCATCAGCTGCTGTGTTCCTGTTCCTGTAACAGTCGTACAAGGAAAGCATCACTTCCTGCTGCTGTTGCTTTGGCTATGGAAGCATCACTTCCTGCTGCTGTTGCTTTGGCTATGGAGGCCGACTTCAGGAAATCTACCTCTCAACTGCAGTTCGACTCACTGGCTCTCACATTGACTGGCGACTGGTCTCCATGCTTGATTTTTGTCATGTTCCTGTTTCAGTTCATGTTGCTCAGGTCCATGAGTGGACTAATGTGGGTCCAGTACCAGAAATCAGGCTGCAGAAAGACAGTCTTATCAGCGTTTTGTTGTCTCCCTGTTGAATTTTGACCATTTGGTGGCAGTATGGCTCTACGAAAACAGTGCAGCTCCACCATTCACCTCCAGAGAAAACCTCCTTAATGTCACAAGAAAAATTCTTTTTGTGGTGCCTGATCTTCAGAAGACATTTTTAAAAATTTCTTTTGTTTAATAATGCACTGAATGAGTCCTACTAAATGTATATAACTGTTGGTAGTATTATTTATGTAGTATTTTCACATTCTTTAAAAAGATCTTCACAATGTTGTAAAGATTTCTATCCTGTTTAGAAAACTAGTGTTGATTTTTCTCCTGAACCCTGTGATTGAGGTAACCAGCATTAGTTAACCCCCCCAACCATTCTTATGTTCCTATAAACAGCCCACTACAAACAACTACGCTTCACCGTATGACTTAGATGAGACTCACAGATGAAGGCGAGCGAGGCACAAACCCTCCAAATTCCCAATCCTTTGCATCATAAATGACTAACTGAACTACTTGTCCCTACCAATCACTCATAACAAATTGCTTCTTGATCACACTTTGGTTAAACTTTCAAGTCCCTGAACTTTGTCCCAACCTAGCTTGAGGTAACATGCTACCACCTCTTTGACCGTCTCTTCCTGAAGAATACTGGAGCATAGGCCCATCTTAGTGTTAAAAAGTCTCAATTTGAGCAATTAACAGGCTTGAACAATGGGCTCAAGCATAACAATCATCATCAGGATGGTTTGGGACCAAGCAGTGGTTCATTCTGTTGTACAGAGGGTGCCTCTCAGTCAGAAGAGACTCACAAGCTCCTAACAACAACAGTGTAAAACATTACTGTCAGTACTCAATGTCTAGGTGGTGCAGCTGATTAGACTCCAAGTCATCTGATTTGGTTCCCGAGATCAAACTAGCAAATTCGGTCTCCTTAGAGGTGGCAAACTGGGCTTCCCTTCCTCCAAAGGACACCAGGAGGCATCCTTTTTAGTAGCAACCGATGGAAAAGTACGTTCCAAACTGAACGTGTCAGTCTCCATCAATGGAAAAAGACCCAGTGCACGTTTTCAGGTTGCTTTTTATTGGCAAAAGCAAGGGTCAGGTCATAGATGGGAGGGGAGGTAGAAACTTGGGTTTTGATTGGATTTGGGATACGACCGCTTCACAACTGCCTGGTGGAACTAACTGTTCTATTTGTATCACAACTGCCAGGAACAACTTATATTTGCATCACAAACTGCCAGGGAGAAGTGTTGATAGGTGGTAGTTCATGTTCCCTTGGTAACCGTATCAATGGGAAACCATGATCTTTGTTGTCCCTAACAACAACAACTAAACTGAAATCAGAAGACCAAGATAGTGTTTCTGGATGAAGAAATAACTGAGGTTCTAACATAGCCTTACCAAACACAGCAATTTTTAGTCACAGACTCCAACATGATGCAAGATAGAAACACACAATCTAGACCAGACACAAGCTCTTAAAAGGAGATAGAAAGATCGCGTAAACTCACTGAATAATACCACAAAAAAAACAAGGATATAGGAATTCTAGTTTCTTAAGGTGTAAGTAGCAAATTTTGATAAGATCACCTCAATTCAATTGGAAAAAACATCGTCTAGATAAGACTTATTGTCAGAGCCTCAGATGTAGGAATGTCAGACCTTTTAACAAAACCTGAAAATTTAAGCAAAAATTCCTCAAAGAGGAATGAAAAGGCAACAAAAATGAAAGCTAATTTTCTCCAAATGGTCACTGAAATTTTAAATTACTTCCAGTATATTTGATTTATAGCGTTTTTAAATATGAACCTCCAGTGAGTGTCTTGGTGGCATTTATGAAGATGTTAAGTTCTGAGGTTCAAGCTTTTGGTTTCTTTGTTTTAGAACTTAATTCATTCTGCTGATTAGAGACTTAGTGTCTTATTTTAGACCTTAAATATACTAGTTCTTTCAGGTGTAAAGTACTTCAGTAGCTACTAATGATTGTAACATTTTGAGCTTCCTCCAAAGTCTGTTTCCCCAAAATGGAGACTAGTAGAAATTTTCTAGAAAAAGGGGATGAAGTTTTAGAAGCCCTAGGAATTTGTGGAATGTTAGTGCTTCATTAGGTGGGTGGGCACAATGGTCACTGTTGGTATTTTAATCAGTATTTTGTGCCTTGAGGTGACCTGGCTATCATAAATTTCTCCTGTCAGGAGGCAGCTTTGTTTTCCTTTTATGGTTTCTGGATTAGTGTTACTGGTTTTTCCACATTCCCAAAGAGAACATAGATATGTCTTTATCTTGAGAGAAACTAAGGGAAACAATGGACTCATGCTTGGAGACAGAGTTAAGAAACAAAATGGTGCAGGTTGTGCTGAAGGCACAGCCACTTATTTTACTTTGCCTATTCCATGTTTTATCACTGAAACAAAAACCCACTGCCAGCGAGTCGATTCTAATTTATAGCAACCCTATAGGACAGAGGACAGAGTAGAACTGCTCCACAAATTTCTAAGGAGCCCCCGGCAGATTCCAAATGCCGACCTTTTGGTTAGCAGCTCTTATCCCCTATGCCACCAGGGTTTCCAATTAAATGAAGGAAACCATTAAAAAAAAAAATTTTTTTTTAAGTTCTTCTGAAGATTATCACTGGAGTGATTTTTCTTGTTACGTTAAAGAACTATATTTTCTAAACGTAAAGGGAGGGGGGAAAACTGAGCTGCACTGTGTTCATTAAGCAATACTGCCACCACATGGTCAGAAATTAACTGAGCGACAACAAAGCCTGTCAGGGCTTTCTTTTTGTGGCCCAGTTACTGCTCTTGAACCCGGTGTAGTCCACTCGGACTTGAAAGAGATGAACTGGAAAAGGAAAGTGACAACAGTCTAGCACGGAGTATACATGCTAGCCAGTGGGAGCACCATGCGAGTCAACCTGTATTTGAGAGACAGTAGGTCTCCGTAAGTCCTGTTCTGAAGCCATAGCAACAGCAGCCGGAAATTGAATGTGTATTTCTGCGACTGTTAAAGGGGCGGGATTACAGTGGCTGATGGGTAGAGGGAAGCAGGCTTGTCTTTATGCGGACGGTACCCGATTCAGTTTGCTTTTTGTAACTGGGGACCTGAATTTATTTGTGGATGGTTTCTTAGGTTTCCCGTGGCAGAGGTGTTGTTATAAAACACGGATCTGATGTGGAAAAACGAGCCGCACCACCAGGTTAGAGAAGCAGTAGCAGTTTATTACGCTGGCAGGCCAGCGCAGGTTAATGCTCGCCAAAGCGCTGGCCCCAGTGTCAGGGGTTTGGGTGTTTTATGGGGTTGGTTGCAGGCGGGGATGGAGCGGCTAGGGGAAGCGGAGGGTCGATGGGGGGGATGGAGTGGCTGGGGGATGTGGAGGGTGGGGTGACGGGGATCTTATCGGTCTGGTTCTGGAGCGGGGCAAGGTGCCACAAGGGGGCACTGGGGTTAACTAACTTCCTCTTCAGATCCATCCATGCCGCCTGTCGCAAAGCCAATACTGAAACAGGGTGCGGTGGGTTATCTAGAGATTTATCTATTGTATATCAGTATACAAGACATGGAGGAATCAAGTTCTTCAAAGGTTATGGCCTTCTTCAGTCAAGCTGAGGGTTTTTATTGAGTAGCTAAGGGTGGGCAAAGGTGGATAGTTGCCTGTAAACATTTAGGTCTGGGGAACAGTAATCGTGGAAGAATGTAGGTAATTTGTAGAGGGGGCTCTGGAGATGGATGTCCAGAGCCCAGAGGGATCTGTCTGCAGACAGATGTCCAATGCCCGGAGGGAGTCTGCAGTTCTGCCAGCTGTCCTCTGGCACTGGCATCTGGACAGGGGGTTGGTGACTGACACCTCCACCTGCCTTCATCTGGTGGTGATCCGGAGAAAACACCAAACAAACCAGCTGTAAAGATTTTATTGTACCTGGTGCCTTGGGCAACACCATCCCTTTTCATAGTTTTGGTGGGTTATAAATTAATGTGTAATCTCCCTCGGGCTGTATAGTAGTACAAGGAAGCTAGGACCTTAAGAAAAATACAGGCATTCATGGAAAGAAGCGGAGTAAGCCCTGCGCAGTTCTTTATGCCACCTACTTCAGAGGGAGTTATATTTGAAGCCCATCATGTGTTCCCAAGCATGATTTTGCTTTGCTTAGTTTCTCTCAAGTTAAGGATTAATTTATATTCTCTTTAGGACTGTGGTAAAACAAGTGATAATAATCTAACAACCATAAAAGAAAAGAAAAGGAATTTATACTGTGACTGGGAACTTAATATGGCTACCAGACCACTTCTGGGCCCAAAATATGAATTAAAAGGTCAACACTTTGGGGATGTGGCTGTTGTGACCACCTAAAGAAGAACTCACATTCTACAGATTCTTAGGACGTATAAAACCTTACTTCCTTTTTCCAATAAAGCCTCTATCCAGTTAGTCTCCATATTGGGGAGACAGGCTTTGAAGGAATCTGTTCTCCTCTGACTCATTATATACTGGTACATGGTAATGCTTTTGCTACTCAACTCAACCCTGTCTCAAGAATTGGGTATTGTGGCAGGTGGCCTGAATCTTGCTTCACTGTGGTAAGAAATTTTGAGCTCCACATGGGCCTCAGATGTTTGTGACTCTGGGCAGAGTCCCAGGCTTATTCTGCAGGATTGTCAAAAGTGGCCACCAGAGATTTTCCTGTCTCTGAAGGCTGTTGGGAAGGTCCAAGTCTGGCCATGTCTCAAACTGTGCCACAAAGAGGTGAGTATCTATGCAAAATACTTTCATAAAGGGATCCAACAGTTGACAGTCCTCTCCTTGGGCTCCACAGGGCCCGGGTGGACAGGGAAAGAGCCCCTTGGTTTCTGGGGCAAGCAGTGCCTTCGATGACTACCCCTTGAGTGGGAATATCAAGAGGGACACTTGGCAACTCTAGAGGTTTGGTTTCTGTATATGTGTGTGTTCCTGAGGTTGTTTGAGAGGTTCAAATGGCTAAGATCACCTCTATCACTAGTTTGGTCTCCTGGGAGGTTGATGTTGTTGAGAGCACCTCTGTTGTTTCAGGCTTATTCCCTTAAGATACTTGATGTTCTATTGTTGCATTGTATCACTGCTTGCTATTTATGTGTGTTTCTTTCTCTGAAGAAGGTGGGTGCTGCCATCACATAAACCCCTTACTTGCGTAAGACTTGCTACTAGATTCGGGAGTATTTTGAGTTCAGATTCCACAACACAACTAATTGTTTTCACAGATCTGAAGAAGTTCACTATGCAGCTATCATTTTATAAAGATGCCTCCAAGGAGACTAAACCTTCACAGGAAGACTTTCTTGCTCTGGAGGAAGGTCCTTGTGTTGCATCAGTCTTCCTTTGGTCTGGGAGCATCTCACTGAAGGAACCTCAGATGTGAGGGACACCCTCTGTTTCTGGCACTGCTGCTTTTGTGATGGTAGGAGACATCCCCACCTGTGTTTGCTTCCCTTTTCTTCCTATCCTAAGAGATTGGCTGAAGATGCAGTCCAGTCTTACACGTGGAGTCCTGCCTCACAAACACAGCTTCCCCTCATCTTCCTCCGTTAACATCATAGAGGCAGGGTTTACATCCAGCATGTGAGAAAATCACACAGCGCTAGGGAAAATCATGGCCCAACCAAAGTGATAAACACATTTTGGGGGGATATAATTCAATCTATGACATAATTACTTAGAAAAACTTTTAATACAAATTGGCCTATTTGATAAGTGTAATGAAATTTTTATGTTGTGTATGTCAGTCTTGAAAACCCTGGTGGCATGGTGGTTAAATGCTAAACCTGCTAACTAAGAGGTTGGTGATTCAGATTCACCAGGCATTTCCTTGGAAACTCTATGGGGGTAGTTCTACCTTGTCCTATACAGTCACTATGAGACAGAATCAACTCGACAGCAAAGGGTTTGGTTTTTTTGGTTTATGTCAATCATAAAAGCAAAACTTTTCTAAGTAACTTAAGCCAGATATTATAGTAAATGTGTTTTATTTTAAGAAGAAGAATAGTTTTGTCTTAATGTTAAAATAGCCGTTCCAGAATAGGAAAAGGGCAAGAAATTAATACTTTTGCCATTCAGTGCCGGGAGCCGGTCCCAACACTTTACAGGGTCACGCACGGAGGGAGGGAGAGGCGCGGCGGGAAATGAATCAAGGAGACAGAAAAGACTTTTCTGGTTTAAGGCAGCCCGACCCAGAGAGCAAGAGAGAAGGCTGTCTGTCTTTATTGTTTTTATAGTAAGAGTGACGTGAATTTTACCCTGCCCACTGACCATACAATCTATTGGCTAGTTTAAAACCAAAAACCTCGTGGTCTTGAGGTGATGTAATTTTTTACCCTGCCACATGAGCTATCAGTTAACTGAAACCTGGTGATCCTTTTAACTGTCAAGGCTTTTTAGATAATGGCCTAAGGATGCCTCGAGCTCAATCAGCCCTACTTATACCTCAAGGTTAAAAGGTTCACGAGGAAGGGTCTAAAGTTTATGATCTCTATTTGTTCCTACTTTGCTCTTTATCTCCTCCTGCGGGGATAGTAAACATCTACCGTCCCCCACCCTATGTCCTTCTCAAGCTGTTCTAAAGAGGATAATTCCTTTCACATGGGTGGGGATGTGCAGTTGGGGGAAGTCAGCAGAGGTTGGGCTGGCCTTGCTGCTCTCAAGCTGGCTGTGTTAGAAATCATTCCTCTGAGCTCTTTCTCCAGAAATTCCTGTACAGGTTTTCCCAATATTATTTCATAAACCAAGGGGGTAGTAGAGGGCCCCTCTCAGAAGGCATCTCCCCTGATCCTTGTGCCAGGAGAGGAGGGGGTATCTTTTTGAAGAAAATTTGATTAGGAAGCCAAATAATATCAAGGACAGTAGGCTAAAAAACATGTCACAGGTGAGATGCTTCAGCCCGTCATTTGCAGGAGCTCGTGACTTTGTCTACAAGGCTGATGGCGGACCTCCGCAATTCAGAATTCCTAGATCAACTTAAACATATGTGTCTTCCATGGGTTAAGAGAATGAGGGCAGAGCAAGATCAGGCCTCCCTGCTTCCCAGCCTCCAAGGTCACAAAGCTCAAGAGATGCTTTTCAAAGACCCTTTCCAACTAGGTGGCAACATTTTTTAGGCAAAAGATAAATAAAAATTGTTGGTTTACTATAATTATCAGAAATTGGGTGGATCCCAATCTTAAAAGAACTGTAAACAAGTACTGTCCATTGTAGGAAAACTTTTAAGACACACGTGAAATGGCCTGAAACAATGTTCCAACCCTAGCAAGATTCTTAAGGTTATATCCTATCAATGAATTGGTCAGTTGAGCAGAAACTTTGGGATTTCCTTTAAAGGTTAAAATCAGATTGGGAAGAGTATGAGATATAGTAAAATTTGAATGAAAACTTGGACTGTCTATACAAACTTTATTTCAATTACAGGCTTAAAATTATCTCCAAGACATTTTAGGTAACTTATTGATGTTAAATTAATAGATATTTGTCATAATTTAAATGTATATACTTGCTTTTCTTACCACAAGAAAAAACACACACGTGCGCACACACGAGTTCTGACAATTCTGTGAACTTACTTGTTCTAGGTGCTGCATATTTCATTGCTGAATATCACTAGTCACCTTCAAAGTACTCCCCTTGGGAAGCTGTGCACGAATACCAGCTCCTTCAAAGCAATTTTAGAACTCTTTCTGTAATGATCATTGCACATGGTGGCAAGGTGGCAAGTTCTCAGACTTAATTGTATAGTTGTCCATAAGGGAGTTTTTAGCTAGTAAACAAATAACTGTATTGGAATACCCTACCTACCCACCTGATCTGGCCCCCAGATCAGGTAAAGGAAATACTGAAAGGAAGACATTTTGATAGCATTCAGGACATCAAAGATAATATGATGACAGCTCTGATGGCTGTTCTGGAAGAGTTCCAAAATTGCTTTGAAGGGTGGACTTGGTGCTGCCGTCAGTGCATAGCTTCCCAAAGGGAGTACTTTGAGGGTGACTGTAGTGATATTCAGCAATGAAGTATGTAGCACTTTTTCTAGGATGAGTTCGCAAACTTGTCACCTCGTGTGTGTGTGTGTGTGTGTGTGTGTGTCTGTTGAGAAAGCTAATTTTTGCTATTTATAAGGGTGTACTACTATAAAAGGCATGCAACAAAGAGAACATTAAGAGGGTTATTAAAAAAGTTTAACTTGATCAAAAGTTTTGTTTCTCTGAATAAAGGTTAATTTAATTTATGAGATTTTTAAGAACTTAAGTGTTAGAAAGCATATAAAACAAGGAATTGAGTTTTTCTCTGTTAACATAAAATTTACTTTCATTTCTGAGTGAAATGGTTCGTTTATTTGTACAATCTGCCTGGAAGGTAAAGGTTTGGCTTTTCCATAGAATAAGTTTCCTGAGTCAAAAATGAAAGCCACAAGGCTTGAAAAAGCAAAAGCTGAGGTTTTCACTTTAAGATCGTTGGTTAAATAACTTAATTATTGTTTCTTGATAACCTATAGTAAGCTCCTGACAACTCTGAAACTTAATGGAAAGCCACAGATATTCTTTTTATAAAAGAAAAGTTCTAAAAAGTTGGTTTTTTTAAAAAAAAATTAAATTACACGGAACGGGTTAAAGTCAAGAGATGTACGTGATTGTCATTAGGTTAACTTTTATGTGTTAGTTATTTCCTCTTATGATTTTTCCTAATATGATATAACGAAAATAAATAAATAAATAAACCCACTGTCATTGAGTCAATTCTGACTTATAGTGAGCCGGTAGACAAAAGTAGAACTGTTCCATAGTTTCCAAGGAGGGCCTACCAGATTTGAATTGCTGACCATTTGAATAGCAGCTGTAGCACTTAACCACTGTGCTACCATATGCCATTCATGATGTCATGAATGTATAATATTATGTCATAATTTTATCATTTCTCAACTGCTAGCTTGGTTATAACTTTTTTTTTTTTTAGTCTAGCATCCTCAAAGCCAGTACTTTGGGGAATTTAAATTATTTACCAATACCGTTAATTTTATACTATTCATGTGTTTTGAGAATTGATAATCTTGTTGTATATCCTGACTATATGCTATCACACCTGAAGATTATTATGTATGACATTTCAATTTCTTTAAAAACATAGCTAACGGTAATATTTAGAAATACTATTCCTAAAGTTTTTGAACAGATTTTATTTTGTTTGGGCTTTACTTTTTGCTTTTAACTAACTTTTATCAGGTTATTCACTATTAAGAGTATTTTTATAAAGTAATTATTTGCATAGTCATTGATTGCTGCAGCTGGTAACCAGAAGGTTAGCACTTTGAATCCACCAGGTGCTCCTTGGAAAATTTTTTAGAATAGTTGTATTTTCTCCTGTATGGTGGCTATGAGTTGGTATTGCCTCAGTGGCATTAGCTTAGATTTTGACATCTGCAGATAAGTTTTAATTTTCCTGATTTTCTGAAATTTTTTTACCAGAAATTCTCAACAAAAAGATGAACTGTATTGGACTTGTGAAAACAACTGTGAATCGAGATTTCTGGAACTGTTACGTGGAAACTGACAGATTTGGAGACTGTCAGTGATCCAGAACACAAGGAACAGAAAATAACTATGTGAGAATGAGTAAAGGAAATGATACTATGGGTTTTATGTCAGAATATTGGCTGAAGTTTTAATGTTCTCTTTCCTGGATATAAGAAAACATTTTCTTAGATATTGTAACTCTCAAATTAGAAGTTCCTGTTGGTAAACTTAACAAAGTTGTAAATATAACCAGAGATGTGTCTGAAATTTGAGCTATGAATGTACAAAATAAAATAACACTAAATTTCTTCTTCTGTCAAGAAACAGTTTGTGCCTTAAGAGGTAAATGTTTGTGTGTTTATATTAATATAGAAACTGAGATTTTATAGGATTTAGTGGCTGCTGAGGCATGTAAAAAACAGTTACGGATGCTACTTTATATAGACAGACACCTCATGACAGTTGTGTCCTTGGTTCAAAGACCTTAGGGTCATGGTTTCATTTGTCATTTCAGACAGTTGGCCTAGTATTATTGTTATGTTTCTGTTCAGTCTCCTAATTTGCTGTATGGTGCCTGGGATCTTAAAAGCCAGACAGTGCCCAACTAACATTTACAGTGTGTTTATGATTAAAGATTCTATGGCAAGATTATGATCCAGAGGAGGAAGTGACAAAATAGTTGTAATTCTCTTGGAGGCCAGATTTGTGGATTTCATGGAGGTTGGGGTAACCCACACAGGCTTCTGAGTATCCTCTTGAACGTCAAGCTTTGGTAAAAAAAAAAAAACCTGGTTCCTGAAGCCACTTTGAATTGAACAAGGCACACATAAATTAATTAGACCATTTTGCTGTGGTTATTCTGTTTGTTTTTGAAGAAACAAATTTCAAAGATCAGATTAAGAATTATGTTGAAGGTAAATTGGAAAAGGTTTCAATCGGTCTTAAAGACAGTGTTGTACAAGATATCTGTCTAATGTGTGAAATCAAACTCATGCTCCTACTATGCAGGAGATTATGCATCTTAATGAGATCACGTTGTTAAAAAACATAAACTTCATGGCTCAGACTCCATTTTGTCCTAGGTTCCACTTCTGCTTCTGATACAGTGACCCATGAGTGTTGAGAGGCAAACCAAGGAGGGGCTGCTTGCCCTGGGATAGAACATTTAGTATGTTTTCACGAGGTTAACTGAAGACCTCCAACAGGAGAGGTTCATCCTGTATCATATTGCTCATCATGTATTCTTCAATGAAAACTTGTTTGTCGCACATAACATTTTCCATACTTTCTATTTTCCCTAGACAGTTTTTTTTATTGTGGTTAAGTGAAGGTATACAATCCAAATTGATTTCACATGCCCACCTATCTGCAGCTCCCTCTGCTCTCCTTGCTCTGTGACAACAAACTCTTTTCATTCTATACTTGTTGTATGCTCTTAACAAGCTCTTGTCCCTTCCTCTCCACCCTCTTTTCTCCCATCTAGAAAGAGACCAGTGGGACAACATCCTCTAATGCATAGAACCATAAAGTACACACATGATGTGATCACACTGTGTCCCCAAGTCCAGTCCATTTTATCCAAAGAGCTGACCACAGTAGTGTTTTCTGGACAGGGGCAGCAGCAGGTCTAGGGCCTGTGTTCCCACGGGACACCCCAGGCCATCAGACCATCAGTTGTGGTCTTTCAGTTCACTAGACAGTTTCGGGGTTCTCTTTATAGATACATGTTTTTGTGTAGTAGATCCAGCTGTAGAGATTTAGCTATCCCTTGGCAACTGAAATGAATATATGTGGATAGTGTCTTGTTTAGATTCCTGCCAAAAGCATGGGCAATACACTTTGGAACCTTAAGGTTACCTTTAACTATCTGTAGTAATGATGCTAGTAGATACTGGAAAGGTAATGTTAAATTGTCACACATTGTAAAATTATTAGAGTCAGAAGAAATCTCATTGGCCCGACACTCAAGGTAAGGTTAGTCATTTCTAGAAACTTATTTTCTATGTGTAGTGTAGTTGAATTGGAAAAATCATTAAGAAACTTATCCATCACTATGGGACAAATAAGAGATGAAGTTGCTAGTGGGATAGAAACACAACAGTGATCTCTGACCTGATACAGCGAGTTGACAATAGCTAACAAAATAACATTTTTAGTAATCCAAGAAGATTTTCTATGCTGTAGAAGTAGGTAGCAAACTGCATGTTTATACACTGTAAGGTTCTTACAAGCACTATATATACTCCATTGGTTACCATCAAGAATGGGTACACAGGCTAGGTCACTACTGCAAGGAATAGTAATCTTATTTTACATCCTGATTGTTTTAGGCCTCATAAAATTTAACTTTTATTGTCTTATAACTTAAAAGGCAAGAAAAAGGCCTCTGAGTAAAATATTGGTGTACATTGGGTCTGCTCAGTGCTGGTGATACCATTGAAGAGAATATTGTTCTTTCTTGATAACCTGGTAAAAAAACGAATGGTACCTGGTGGAAAACTAGCACTGGAAGGTTAAAGGGCCTACAATGGCCACCATCTAGGAATTCATCTAAGTCCATCAATCTGTTATCTCCAATCTCCAAAATGAGCTGAACCTGGATTCATAAGGACACATCAACTGCACCCTGAGCTATAAAGACAATAATTAAGATAATCTTGAAAAGTGTCTTTTAGTGATGCTTTCACATGAGTCATTGAAACAAAACTCGTAAAACTCGTAAAACCTTAAGTTTTTCTATTAACGTTTAATGAGTAGAAAATTTGGAAAAATGAAGACCCTCCTGACTGTCTTTACTGAAATTTGTACCAATGATTAAAGAAAAAAACTCCCAGCAGCTGAGTAGCCCCCGCTTTTATTCACTTGCTATTTCCCGTGCATGTCATGGTTTGAATTGTGTCCCTCTAAAAATAGGTGTAACCATGTGGCTGGGCCATGATTCCCAGTATCTTGTCACTGCCCTCCATTTTGTGGTTTTCCTATGCTGTATGTTAAAGGATTAGGGTGGGACTGTAAATCACTTTATAAGATTACCTCCCTGCTCCACTGTAAAGCGAGTTTCCCTGGAGTATGGCTTGCCCCACCCTTAATCCTTTCATCCTACGAGAGATAAAAGGACAGAGAAGCTGGCAGAGAATTGGGAACCTCCTACCATCAAGAAAGCAGCACCAGAAGAGTGCGTCCTTCAGACCTGAGGTTCCTGCACCAAGTTGCTCCCTGGACAAAGACTGGTGCAATACCGGACTTCCTCCAGAGCCAACAAGGGGAAAGCCTTCCCCTGGAGCAGACACTCTGAATATGGACTTGTAGCCTACCGGACTGTGTAAGAATAAACCTTCCTTTATTAAAGCCGTCCACTCTGTGGTATTTCTGTTAGAGCAGCCCTAGCTGACTAAAACCGTGCACTAGACCCAATATGCCCTGAGAATACATAATGTTGTTGTCTTAGTGTGACTCTCTTTACTATACTGTTAGTGTCTCAGCTTGAATGCTTTTCTGTGTCCTCCCTGCTGGAATCAACCATATTCTCTGTTCCAAGTAAGAGCCAGAGAGTATTTCTCTCCTTTCCTGAATGCCAAGGTTAAACTCACCATAACTGTGAAAACTAGACTTGTGAGTCAGTCCTAAACTTTGACTGTTTTGCTGACACTCTCCTACATGGCTAAGATCTCCCAAAGACTGAACACTACTAATGGCTTTGATGTTGGCATTTTCTTTCCTATACCGGTAGCTCTACTCACACAGGTTATATTGTGCAGATAATCAATAATTCTGATTAATTTGGGGTTTCAATATATCCCTTTACTACCATCCAATACCTTTCTACTAGTTCTAGTTTTGCACTGCCCTGGAATATCTATTGTCCCAACAATGGGAGATTTGTGTTGTACCTAACACTGGCTTGTTGCACCCATCAACCCTTCTGGTGAGGTAGAAATTAATGTGTAAAAAATAATAAGACCATGTAGCTACATAAATTCAATCTGGGTCCAGATTCAACCCCCATTTGGAACACTGTTAAATAAATTCTGCCCTCTGTAACCTGGTACCTTCTTAGGATCACTAGTGATCCTTATGCTCCTCCTGCTTATCAGCCTGTTTCTTCTCCGTATTCCCATCTGATTTATTAAAAAATAGATTAAAGGCAACTGGCAATATTTGTCCTCTGTACTCCTCCCCAGAATGAAGGGTACACACCTCTCTAGCCTGTAGATCAAAGGTCTCAGATTCAAGCCTATGCCAAAACATTCATCCAGTGACACCCCTATCTGGCAGGAAGTAGCCAGAAGGACATGACACCCCATCTCCCAAGATTGAGAAACCCACAACAAAAGGGAAGATTTGAATAGGTGGAGTAAAATAAGTGGCCACATCTTGAGTGTAACCTGCACCATTTTGTTTCTTAATTCTCTCTTCAAGCACATATTCCCATGCATGAGTCCATTGTTTCCATTATTTTCTCTCAAGTTTAGTATTGATTTGTGTTCTCTTCAGACTGTGCAAAAAACCATGTATAATATTCTAAAAACTGTAAAAAAGGAATTTGCCTTTTGATTGGGATTGTATATGATTGCCAGAACAACTCTCGCCCCCAAATACCAATTAAAATGTGAACACATAAAGAAGAACTAACATTCTGCAAATTCCTGGGACTCATAAAGGGTTATTCCTGTTTTCCTATGTAACTTCCAGGTAGTCTTCATTTTGAAGATACGGGTTTTGGAGGAATCCATTTTCCTGTCTCCTTATATATTGTTATGTAATAGAGCTCTTGGAAAGCCTGGTGACGTAGTGGTTAAAAGCCATGTCTGCAGTTCAAATCCTCCAGGTGCTCCTCAGAAACTCTATGGAGCAGTTCTACTCTGTCCTATAGGGTCATTATGAGTCAGAATTGACTCGATATCATGGATTTGATTTGGGGGGGTTAATAAAACTCTTAGTACTTAGCACTGTCTAAAGAATTCACTATTGAGGCAGGTGTGCCAATCTTTCCTCCATTAGTGTAACACAAGTTCTTAGACCCATTCTGAGAGTCTTCATGAGTCATGTAAAGATGAACATACCCCATCCTGACTGTGCATGCACATTAACACTGTATAGAATTCTCAAGCCAGTTGCATCATTTACACCAAGAAGGTCTTTGATGAGAAGTTTCCCCTGTTCCTTCACTTTGTACATCAGGGCCTGGGTACTTTAGCTGGAGAAACAGAAAGCCAGGTACCCCTTGAAACCCTTTTAAGTACATCATTTCAACCATGTGTTCATTCATAAAACGAATATTCATTGAACACCCACTGTGTACCAGACATAGTATTAGACCCTGGGGATCCAAGACACTAACAAACACAAGAGTCCTGTATCAGATAACTTTCATTCTAATTTTCTAGAACCCAGGAAGATAGGTAAATTTCTGGCTTGCCCAGATCTGCCAATTGTCTGGATGCCAGTCTTTGGAAATGAGGAAGTAACTTTATTGCAATGTGAATTGCAAGGAGCCAAGAGGACAGGCCTCAAATCACAGAGCTTATATATGATTTGGGTAGGAAAATGGCGACCACACAGGGGTACCCACTTAAAAGAAAAAAAAACCAAACCTGTTGACTTTGATTCGATTCTGACTCGTAGCTGTCGTATAGGACAGAGTAGAACTGTCCAATAGGGTTTCCGAGGAGCACTTAGCAGATTTGAGCTGCCAACCTTTTGTCTAGTGGCCAAACTGTTAACCACTATGCCACCAGGGTTTCCTGTACAGGCGTACTGGGGACAGAAAATTCTAGAAGGTGGCTAGGTGTTTTAGTCAGCTAGGGCTGCTCTAACAGAAATAACACAGAGTTGATGGCTTTAACAAAGGAAGGTTTATTCTTACACAGTCCGGTCGGCTACAAGTCGATACTCAGGGTGTCCACTCCAGGAGAAGGCTTTCCCCCTTGTCAGCTCTGGAGGGAAGTCCGGTATTGCATCAGTCTTTGTCCAGGGAGCACCTTGGCGCAGGAACCTCAGGACCGAAGGACGTGCTCTTCTCCCGGTGCAGCTTTCTTGATGGTGCGAGGTTCCCAATTCTCTGCCTGCTTCTCTGTCCTTTTATCTCTCATAGGATGAAAGGATTAAGGGTGGGGCAAGCCATACTCCAGGGAAACTGCCTTTACAGTGGAGCAGGGAGGTGATCCTATGAAGGGATTTACAGCCCCACCCTAATCCTTTAACATACAGCATAGGAAAACCACAAAATGGGGGAGAGCCACAAGATACTGGGAGTCATGGCCCAGCCGCATGGCTACATGTATTTTTGGGGGGACACAATTCAATCCATGGTGCTAGGAAACGGGCCAGGATGTGGTTTTTCTCGGACCTCTTGTGGCAGAATAAAGTCTAGTTGATGGTATTTCTTCTGATTCATTATTCCTCTTGCTGTGTCCTCTGTTGAGGTTAATTAGCAGTCACAACCAGCTCTTCTGCCCATTCAAGGTGGACCAAGTCTGACTTGTGCTAATTTAAGGGCTAATGTAAATTTACTGGCATTTGTAGCATGAGGTTACACTAGTGCATGGACAGACAATAAATAAATTAATTACTAAGTGGATAATTTCAGAGTGTTGACTGCCAGGGGCCAGCCTTGGCAAGGTCTGGGATCATGAAGAGACACAGACAACCAGGAATATGGAGACTCGCAGCCTGTTAGGGCCTGTTTTTATTTTTTATACAATCGGTGACACGATTTCACCCTGCCCCCCTGACCACACAAGCTTTTGGCTAACAAGGAAGTTATACCTCTGGCCTCTTTTCATGTTAATTATTGGGGCCTACCTGATAATGGCCTGAGACAAGTGGTCTCTTTACATGTTAATCATTAGGGCCTTCTAGGTAATGGCCCAAGACAAGTACATTGCGATCATAATCAACAGTGAAAACAAAAGTTATGTCTTGAGCTTAATCAGTTCTATCTATGATTCAAGGTCAAGAGGTGCAGGGAGTAGAAAGGCTGTGTGTGGGGTCGTCCCTGGGGAGCTTCCCAGGGCCTTCCTGCAATCTTGTATTTCACATGTGGAGGGGGATGTGCAGTTGGGGGAAGCCAGCGGGTCTGGGCTGGCCTTGGCATTCCCAGGCTGGGCGTTCCCAGGCTGGGTGTTTTCAGAAGGCATCTTCCTTAATCTTTGTGCTGGGAGATGAGAGGGTAATTTTGAGGAAGATTTAATTAGGATGAAAGATATCATCAGGGAGAGTACGGCCAAAAATATGTCAAAGGTGAGATGCATCCACCCACCATCACATAGGTGTGTAGCTTTGGTCACAGAGGCCTTTGTGGGTGACGGGCCTCGGCAGTTGACTGTAACAAAATGGGGTATCATGACAGAAAAAGTTGGTCAGATTCAGCTTCTTGGAGGAAACAACAATTGAAGACATCTTACACGGCTTTCATGACACAAAGATAAAGCTGCCTTTCTGGTTTTACATTGTTTCATGTCTTATCAATGGAGACTTAGAGCACCATAAAATATGGATACATTTGCTGCTTCATTCCCTCCAGTAACTCTTAAGACTCTTTAAACTAGTGTCAGGATAGAAAAAAGAAGGGCCTAGTAAAATTGTGCTCAAGATCATTCAAAAGTGACTGCAACAGTATATTGACAAGGAACTGCCAGAAATTCAAGCTGGTTTCAGAAGACGATGTAGAACCAGGGATATCATTTTTGATGCTAGATGGATCTTGGCTGAAAGCAGAGAGTACCAGAAAGAAGTTTACCGTGTTCCATTGACTATGCAAAGGCATTTGACCGTGTGGATCATAACAAATTATGGCTAACATTATGTAAAATGAGAATTCCAGTACACTTAATTGTGCTCTTAAGGAATCTGTCTACAGATCAAGACGCAGTCATGTGAACAGAACAAGGGGACTCTGAATGGTTTAAAGTCAGGAAAGGTGTGCATCAGGGTTGTATCCTTTCACCATACTCTTTCAATCTGTATGCTGGGCACATTATACAAACAACATTGCATTATACAAACAACAATAAGGCATTCAGTATTGGAGGATGACTTAGTAACAACCTGTGTTACGCAGATGACACCACCTTACTTGCTGGAAGTGAAGAAGATCTGATCTGAAACACTGATGAAGATCACGGACCACAGCCTTCAGTATGGATTGCACTTCAACATCAAAAAGACAAAAATCCTCACAGCTGGACCAGTAAGCAACATCATGATAAATGGAAAAAGGATTGAGGTTGTCAAGGATTTCATTTTACTTGGGTCCACAATCAATGCCCATGGAAGCAGCAGTCAAGAAATCAAAAGATGCATTGTATTGGAAAAATGTGCTGCCAAGGACCTCTTTAAAATATTGAAAAGATGTCATCTGGAAGACAACAGGGTGCCTGACCTACTCCATGGTATTTTTAGTCGCATCATATGCATTCGAAAGCTGGACAGTGAAGGAAGAAGTCAGAAGAAGAATCGATGCCTTTGAATTGTGGTGTTGGAGAAGAATGTTGAATGTACCATGGACTGCCAAAAGAATAAACAGATTTGTTCTGGAAGAAGTAAAACCAGAGTGCTCCGTTCAAGCAATGATGGTAAGACTGTGTCTTACATACTTTGGACATGGTGACAGGAAGGATCAGTCCCTGTAGAAGGACATCATATGTGGTAGAGTGGAGGGTCAGCAAAAAGAGGAAGACCCTTGATGAGATGGATTAACACAGTGGCCACAACAATGGGCTTTAGCGTAAAAACGATTGTGGACATGGTGCAAGACTGGGCAGTGTTTTGTTCTGTTCTCCATAGGGTCCCTATGAGTCAGAACCGACTCGATGACACCTAACAACAACATTCTTTCAATAAGTGGTCTCATATAACATGTGTCTTTTTGTTTCTGGTGTATTTCACTTAGCACATTATTTTCAAAGTTCCTCCAATGTCAAAGCATGTGTCAGAAATTCAGTTCTCTTTGTGCATGAAAAATATAATGCATAATATATTTCTATATTGTTATAATACACAATTATGCATATATAAATTCCATGTTGGGCAGCAATAGGATCCCCTCTGTTTTCCCAGGCCTGGAGGAAAGAGGAGAGTTTAAGGGAAATCTGAAAAACAGGCCTCCAGAAATAATGGCCACAATGAGATTCAGAATTTGACTTCCCAAGCTAATATTCATAGAGTCTTCACTTGAGAAAATTGGGTCTGGGGCAAAAGAACTGTAAGGAGACAAAGAAAGATGAATGGCCACAGTAGGTGTATAAGGGGAGGAGAGGGTGAGACTGCAAACGGGTTGTTGCATTATGAGGTAGAACCTAATAAGAGTCCCTGATGCCCGGTTAGGGGACACTTACATGCTTGTCTTGAGGATACACAGTTGATTAGGGCAGGGTATCTGTTAGATGGTAAGTTGCAGGTGCCTATGATTGTCATTTATTTCTGCCATCAGCACCTACCTTTTCTTCCCGGTATAGGCCATAATAGAATTCAGCTTCTATGTTCTGAGTACTAAAATTTAGGATTATCCATAATTTGCATATAATTTAACTACATTATTTTGGGGCCAGAATTTATAGAGACAGGGGAAAAGGGAGGATAGAGGAGGATGGAATGTCTGCCATAGTATAGTTTGGTCCACAACAGTAATAAGTTGCCCACAGTCATTCTCACAATCATAACACTTTACCTTGTCTTCTGGAGCTATCCTTTGAAATCTTCTGTGCAGCTCTTTTACTTTATCATTTCTTTAGTTCACTTTAGCTACTGTGTACTCAAGTAAATTTCAGGTCCTTTTCTGACATCCATTTTGTTCTTTTCTCTCTTTCCTGTTTTTGCAATGACTTCACTTTCCTTATGGTTGGTGTCTCATGTCTTCCCTATACTCTCCTGTTCTTCCATCATTTGTGTTTGGTGCAGCAAATCTATTCTTGTGATGGTCCGTAGCTTCAGACGAGATGTATTTAGGGTTGTATTTTGGCTCTCATGTGTTTGCTTTGATCTTCATCAGCTTCACCTTGAAGGTGAACATGAACAGTTTATGGTCTATGTCATGGGTTGAATTGTGTCCCCCCCCAAAAATATGTGCAGCTGTGTGGCTGGGACATGATTCCCAGTATCTTGGGACTGTCCTCCATTCTGTGGTTCACTAAACTGTATGCTAAAGGAGCTGTAAATTCCTGCATAGGATTACTTCCTTGCTCTGCTGTGGGGGAGCTTCCCTGGAGTATGGCTTGCCCCACCCTTAATGCTTTTAGCTTGCAAGGAATAAAAGGAAAAAGAAACAAGGACAATTTGAGAACCTCGCTACCATCAAGCAAGCAGCACCGGAAGCAGAGCGCGTCGTTCAGACCAGAGGTTCTTGCATGAGGACGCTCCCTGGACAAAGACTGATGCAATACCGGACTTTCCTCCAGAGCCGACAAGGGGAAAGTCTTTCCCTGGAGCGGACACCCTGAATATGGACTTGCAACCTACCGGACTGTGTAAGAATAAATCTTTCTTTGTTAAAGCCATCCACTCTCTGGTATTTCTGTTAGAGCAGCCTAGCTGACTAAAACAGAATTGGTACTGTGGGAGTGGGGTGCTGCTCTAGCAAATACCTAAAATGTGGAAGCCACTTTGAAACTGCGAATGGATAGAAGATTCAGAAGGAACGAAGAAGGCGCAGATGGTGAGAAACAACAGAGGACCGGCAGCAGCGGCAGCGGCAGCAGCAGAACCAGAGGCAGCGAGCGCTGGAGCCGACCCGTGGAGCGAGAGAGGTCAGTGCCTGCGCAGAGTTTTCCTCGCGGAACGGGGTGCCTCTGGGCACTTGAATCGGTGGAGCTGGCCTTGCTGACCCACGGAGTGAGAGAGTTGAGTGCCTTTGGGCAGGACGCTTTCCAGCAAGAGTGGGGTGCCTCCGGGCACTTAAACCAGTGGAGCTTTGGAACACTTGCCCGGCAGGGCAGATGTGGGCCTGAGGCCCGGGCCATGCGGCCATAGGAAGCTGAAGCTGAAGAGACAACTGGCGTGAGAAGCTGAGCTGCCTCAGTCTCAAGAGGTATGGCCATGACCTCAGGGGTTTGAAAGGGTGGAACCATGGCGTACTGTGTTCGTAAGGGTGGAATTGCCACTCATTTGGGCTTAGGGTGCTTCTAAAGCCAATGGGACAGAGTTTCTGTCCAAGTGGGCCTTGAAGGCAGAGTTGTAGCACAGGGCTGGAGGTCTCCACTCAGAAACCTGAAAGTGTGGCCGATACCTAGAGTCTGGAAAGCATTGCTGTTGTGTAGAATGTCTCAGAAAATGTAAGAGTATTTCCAAAGCTTTGAGGGCTAATGTAATGTGTTCTGTTAACTTGCCTGTTGCCTGTTAATGCCTTCTAAGTTTCACAGATATAGAAGAGTTTTTGTATTTTGGACTTGGAACTGATTTAAGACTTCTGTTATATGGATGGACATAATTTTGCTATGGTGAGATGAATGTGTTGAATGTTTCTGTGATGTGATTTTTGGGTTGTCAAAGGGTGGGATGTCATGGGTTGAATTGTGTCCCCCCAAAAATATGTGCAGCTGTGTGGCTGGGACATGATTCCCAGTATCTTGGGACTGTCCTCCATTCTGTGGTTCACTAAACTGTATGCTAAAGGAGCTGTAAATTCCTGCATAGGATTACTTCCTTGCTCTGCTGTGGGAGAGTTTCCCTGGAATATGGCTTGCCCCACCCTTAATGCTTTTAGCTTGCAAGGATAAAAAGAAAAAGAAACAAGGACAATTTGAGAACCTCGCTACCATCAAGCAAGCAGCACCGGGAGCAGAGCGCGTCGTTCAGACCAGAGGTTCTTGCATGAGGACGCTCCCTGGACAAAGACTGATGCAATACCGGACTTTCCTCCAGAGCCGACAAGGGGAAAGTCTTTCCCTGGAGCGGACACCCTGAATATGGACTTGTAACCTACCGGACTGTGTAAGAATAAATCTTTCTTTGTTAAAGCCATCCACTCTGTGGTATTTCTGTTAGAGCAGCCTAGCTGACTAAAACAGTATTTCACAGTAAGTTCCTGAGTGTCATGGATTGAATTATTTCCCCCCAAAAATGTATCACTTTGGGTAGGCCAGGATTCTCAGTACTGTGTGGTTGTCTTTTGTGATTCAATTTATGTTTAAGAGGATTAGGTTGGGCTTGTGACATCCTTACCCAGGTCACTTCCCTGATCCAAAGAAAAGGAAGTTCTCCTGGGGTGTGGTCTACACCATCTTTTATCTCTCATGAGATGAAAGGGAGACCAGCAGAGAGTTGGGGATCTCATACCACCAAGAAAACAGTGCTGGGAGTAGTGTACATCCTTTGGACCTGGGGTCCTGATACCTGAGAAGCTCCTCAGCTAGAAGAAGATTGAGCACAAGGACCTTCCTCTAGAGCCAATAGGGAGAAAAAGCCTTTCCCTGGGGCTGATGCCCTGAATTTGGACTTTTAGCGTACTTTACTGGGAGGAAATAACTTTCTCTTTGTTAAAGCCATCCGCTTGTGGTATTATCTGTTACAGAAGCACTAGATGACTAAGACACTGGCTTTGCCTTGACTGATAATATGTAGCTTGTTTGTTGTCTATTTCCATGGATGTAGTTGACTTGATTTCTATGTAATCCATCTTGTGAATATGCAAAGGCCTGAAGTTAGAAAACTAAAAGGGAAGAATGTAATCGACATTTCTCAAGCTGAAAGACCTAAGTAAAAAATTAGAGCCTCAAGCTGCATTAATGAAGGATTCTATGGGCAGACAGCTGAATAATGCAAGAAGCATTTATGAGGGGATGGAATTATACACAGAGTCACTGTACCAAAGAGACTTGGTCGGTGTTCAGTCTTCTCAGGAGGTAGCATATGATCCAGAACTGCTGGTATTGAAGGAAGAAATTAAAAGGCTTATTGAGTACGTTGGCAAAAAACAGGGCTCCAGGAATTGTTGGAATACAAACTGAAGGAAACAATAGCCACAACAATAGACTCAGACATATCAATGATTGTGAACGTGGTGCAGGACCAGGTAACATTTTGTTCTGTCATACATAAAGTCACCTCGAGTCAGAGCTAACTCAGTGGCAACTAATAACAACAACATAGCCATTCTGGATTTACCGTGTTCTAGGCCCCTGTTGACTCAGTGGTTAAGAGATCAACCGCTAATGAAAAAATTGGTAATTTTAATCTACCAGCCACTTCTTGGAAACCCTATGGGATAGTTCTACTCTGTTCTATAGGCTCACTATGAGTTGCAATCAACTTGATGGCAATGAGTATTTTGGGTTTGGTATCTTTTTGATGATCCTGTTTGGAAATAAGGTTTTCTTTTGTTCTGTTAGTGATGTCAGACCACTGTAGGGTGGATATTCAACCTAATCACATTTGAGTTATAAAAAGAACAGAATAGACTCAGAAACACACATAGGGATGGGAATGTGAGGGAGGGTAGAGGCAAATGTCATGTGAAGACTGTCTACAAGCCAGGGAACACCAAAAAACCAAGAAATGCTCGGGGCTATGGGCAAAGAAAGAGTCAACAAAGCTGAGATATACACTGGAAATTTAAGCCTCCAGAACTGTAAGAAAATAAGTTTCTGTTCTTTGCAGCTACTCACTATTGGCATTTGTATTATAGCAACACTAGGAAACTGAGACAGTGAGGAATCAGAACTGTTCTGGAATTCGTCCAGCCTCCCTGGCAAACGATTCTGAGGTAAAAGGGGAGCATAGTATATCTGGTAGTGAAATGATGGCAGACACTGCCTGGCATAGTACATGTAGGCAGAGAGTAGACTGAAAAGAAGCAGCATAGCCCTCAGATATAATCTCCTACCCATTGGGAAACTGGTGAGGAAGGTTGCCCTTGTACCTGTGGAACTAGGTACTTGACTTCAGTTTAGGTTAGGTGGTGAGCAGAGTGTGTTGATGAATGTAAGAATCTAATAAAGCTCACTTAAGTTATCAAACTATATTCCACCCCCTGCCCCAGTTATCACCCCAAACCAGATTAACAGGACTACATTACTCCCCCTGTCTCTGGAGTAGAAAGTCAATTATTCCAAAGACCTTAGAAAGCTAATGATATTTTGGGAAGTTTATACTGTTTGATAAGATATAATGGAATCTTGTGACTCCTTGTTATTTTTCTGTGACAATCTTTAGATGCCAATCACTTTGAAATCTGGCTACAAAAACTTGAAAGTGTAACCCAAGCAGGACAATTTTTTGGAGAATCTATTCTCACTGCTCCCCTAAATTTGCTGTCTTATTTGTTAAAAAAGCATTCCTTGAACCCTTCACTGTTTCTGAATTTTTGGCTACAGTGGCAAGTGGAATGAACTTGCTTTGGTTCGGCAACAAGTAGAGAGGCACTGAAAACTTATTTGCTCAAGTAGATGACACATGCCCTCCTCTCCAGTATGCACAAATCTGCATTCAGGAGCTGGAAGGTCAGCAGAAGCCTCAGTTTTCTGAGTGGATTGCAAAGAACTGTTCTAATCTTGGAACATCCATTGTCTCTCTTTAAACTAAAATATCTTTTCATTGGATTTTTAGTCCAAATCCTCAAACTACTAATTTCTCTCATGCTCCCGACCCCTGCCACCCTTCTCTTTCACAACTCATTTTCTCTCTTTGAACCTGCAACATTGCCTCCTGGGTCCTCACTCATAGCTGATGACCTTCTTTTTCTAATTCACTGAGAAAATTACATGAGAGTAAACCCAAATTAACAAGTCTAAAATTGAACTAATTCCCTTCCCCTGCAAAACTTCTCCTAACATTGCCAAGTAATGGCTAGTCTATCCTTCCAATTGTTTGCGCCACAGACTTGAGAATGAGTGATCTTTCACTCCTCTCTTTTCACACACCTCATTTCCAATCTGTCAGGAAATCCCATGGGCTCTATTTTCAAGACAGTGTCATAACCTGACCACTTTTCATCACTTCGGCTGCTATCATCCTGTTCCAAGACACCACTGATTTTCCTCTAGACTTCTTTGTCTGCTTCATCACCCCTCCCATTTATCAATAATAAATCTAACAACTACACTAATGCTATTAAAACATAAAGTCAGATCACAAAATGCCTCTGCTCAAAACTGACAGCTCCTATTTCATTTAGGGAAAATACAGAGTCCTTACAATTGCCTAAAAGGCCAGATGAGACTTGACCACTAGTGCCTGTCTTACCTTATCTCTTAGTTCTATCCTCCTTCCTCATTCCTGTCTGGCCACAGTGATTCCCTGCTGTCCCGAAAGTAGGGACTTTGACACTGCTTTTTAGGCATTGAACGTTCTTTCCATATGTGTCTGCATAATAGAGACTGAAAAATTCCTCCCCCTCCTTGCTGTTCCTGCACCTGCTGAACCCCCCCCCCTTCATTTCACAGCAGCTCTGGCCAGACAAGGACGCTCTCCCGTTGATAAGCCCGGTGCCTGCTTGTTCCCTTTCAAAGTCTTACACCCGCCTGATAAGATGCAGCTGCTCCCCATCAAAGCCTCCCACCCACCTAGCAGGATGCCCCCTCCTCAGAACCCCGCCCACTCACCCCATTTGTCTGAACCATGACTACACTATAACTAGCGGCTCGAAACTTGACTTGGGGCCATTTTGTTGGAACCTGCAGAGGTCCCATTTGGCCCATCGACATAATAAACAGCCCCTTGCCTCCTCCTGGGTGTCGTTTGCTTCTTCATTTTTCTATAACAATTGGTTCCCTGACCGGGAAGCAAACGAAGTGACCCCTTGAGTCACTGGCCTCTCGGGACCTCGGCAGTCGGCTGGGGCAGACAGGCCAGGAGGGACCCACGCCACTCGTTTTCCGGTTAAGGAGGTTCCTCCACCTCTCCACCCTTACCCGCAGGAGAGGCTTCCAAAGACACAGGACCCTCAAAGGATCAGGTAACAGGCATCAGGCACCAGGCACCGGAAAACTTCAGTTCAGGTAAGGGCCGCCCCCAGCTCAGTCAGGACCGCCCTCAAGAAGGGTGAAGGGAAGTCTGATCACCTCCCGGCCTTTGTGCCCCAGTTCAGGATTCCCCCTCCGGGTGGAAGTCTCAGTCTGTGTGAGTGAATTCTGAGTTGCATGAAGGTATTTGTGCCTCCAAGTTTGCGAGGAGGCTGTTTAGGCCTTTTTCTGTGGTTCCGTGTGGACTCATAAGACAGAATAGTGTGAGCAGAGCCCACCTGAGTCCCTGCGAGGGGAACGGCCAGAGGGACATCTGAGTGGTCCTCAGGGCAAGTCTTTCATCTCACTTGAGGCACTGTCAACATGGGTGGGACACACAGCAAACCTACTTTTAAAAAGTTTATGAGCCATAAAGAGTTCTAAAAATAAGGGAGAACTTTTTATAGTTATTGAAGTGTGAAGATTGTGCCGTGGGGAGTCTAAAGAAAGAGAAGACTCCTTACAGAAAACCTCTCTGTAAATATCTTTTCTTACTGGAATCTAATCTGTTATTCTGACTGATATGAGAGATTCTCTTCCCGAGTCTTTTTTTCTCCTTCCTCCTTTAAAAATCAGGGGAGCCGGCAACTGCCAGAGAATTTAAAAGAACAGGCTGCTCATTTTTTTTTTTCCTGCTCTCAGGCAGCCATGCACGCAGCTGCGTGGGCAGCTGCACGAGAGGATTTAAAGGAACTGGCTATCTAGTTTCTTTCTGCACTCAGTCTCGTGGGTTCGCGTGGTGCCCCCTGCCAGGCGTTTCTCAAGGAAGGCACCTCTTCTTTGTGCTGGTCGGTAGTAGAGGACAATTCTAAAACCAGAATTAATACCTGAAGCCGTTTGGGAACCCCTTCTTTTTAAACCTCTTAACAAGTAAAGTTATGTGCCTTAAAGGGTTCTAAAAACTGAATTCTTTATAGATATTTGATAAGCAAGAAGGATGGGCTGTAAAGAGTCAAAGCAGAGAAAACTTTGCGAAGGTAATTAAGAATTTATTATGTCAACAAAGGGTTAAGGTTTCCACTAAAGATTTAACAGCCTTCATGGATTTCAGGAGTTTGCCCCTGCTTCCCCACAGTAGACATGCTGGGAAAAAAAAATGTTTATTCTCTGGCTGGTATAAGCCTGAGCCACTTTGCAGCTTCAGCAGAGAAAAAAAAAACAGACTACCCCAGGACTTCTGTGCCTTAAGGGCAATCAATACAACAATGGAATTCGTAGAGTTTTGCAACCTGAGTTCCCTCCCTCTTCACTTTTAGTTTTGTTTTTAATCTGCCATCAGAGAATTTCAAATGGCCTTTCCAGCATTATCAGTGGAAAACCCCCCCCAAGGAATGAAAAACAGTCTCACCCTTTGTCAGAAATTTATTGATGCTGCTATAAAGTTCAAAAACAATTTCACTCTGTTCATCTCATTCATTATATGGATGATATTTTGTTAGCTCACCCCAATCGTTCTTTTTTACAGGAGTGCTTAATAACACTCACCTATGCCCTAAAAATTAGAAACTTGGTCATTTACTCCAGATAAAATCTAAACTCAACCTCCAATTTCTTACTTGGGCCGTGTTTTAAATAACAGTGGCTTGTGTTCCCTTTGTCTTGAAAACTTCCCACCTAAAAACTTTAAATAACTTTTAAAAACTGCTTGGTGAGATCAACTAACTGCAGCCCTTAAACCTAAAATTAACTCCTACAAGGCTGGTCTGAGTACAGTGTGGGGCTTACAGCTAATTAATCACAACCAGTTACAGATTCCTTTGTTCCTTCTCCTTTAATCTCCAAGGACATGGCCTTTGGACTAGAAAACAAAAACTACATTTAATATATTCACAACGTGCTTTCTTACTTCTTATCTCTATAAAAATGTAAGTTTAACAGACTAATTTCATTAACTGAAAAATTTTCTCTTAGGTTTTAAACTTTGCCTGATACAAACAACCTGGCTATCAGTGTCTTTGACAAAAGAGCCCTCGAAAGGCTTACATTCGCTTTCATTGTCTTGTAAAGTAGTTGTTAATTCTCTGGCTTCGACAGCCACTCTCTCAATAAAAGGAAAGCAGGCAAAGCTAAAAAGCCACAAAGATTGGAAATAGCAGTCTACAAATATATGAAAAATCATTTACCTCCTCTACAGTTTGATCAAACATATCCTTTATTTCTCTTCAACTAACTAACCTCACCCCACTGGATGATGCAGAATTAGCTTTTGCTGATGATTCCTCTAACAGAACTACTGTTACAGAATTCTAACTTCAGAGACATCTGCACAAAGGACTAAGCTCCTTACAATGTGAGTGGTTTTTTCAATGCTACATGACAAAAAATTCAACCTGTATACTTACTCACAATACATTATTAGGCTATTTCCTCACATTAAAACTGCCACATTACATCCCACAAAGAATATTGTCATAGTTCTCTTACAGTCTTTGCAGGATTTAACACTTATTCTCATTTAATTACGGCCTCAGCCTGCACGGGAGAAGCTTACAAGGATGTAATTTGACACCTCTTTCACTGTTTTACAAGTTGCCAGCTTCCCTCACATCTCAAAACAGACTGCTCTGGCTTATACTTCTAGGAGCTTTCAGAAATTTTATAACACATTTAAAATTATAAACACAGCTTACCATATCATTTAATAAAACATACCCTTTTGTTATCAATCACTTGCTATTAGCCAAACCATAGAGATAGAAATTGTTTTCACAGGATGCTGACTTTCCTATCTAAATTCTTGAGAGGTTAATTCGAGTCACAGGCGCAACCTGACACCATTCCCTCTGGGAGATCTCCCCAGCAACAGTGAAGTCGCCGCCGAGATGTCGTGTGATTGGTGCCTGCCGACTCCTCCGTCCCTTCCTCCTCATTAACCCTTTTCAGATACTACAGCTGCTCTCTCCCAAGATTTCTCTCCTATAGCCAGCTCATCACGGTGCAATCGCCAACAAGCTCCCCCATCAACTTAGAATGACTCAGGGGGCTATGCTGCCAATGGCCAAGATGGAGAGAACTCTGGACTCGGACATAAACTAACCCAATCTCTCCTGAATAAAACAGTCACCACTTGTGTAACAGGGACCAACATAATGCTGAAAGGAAATTCCAGTAAGCAAAATGTAAACATGACTTGAAAAAAGGTGACTGTCACACAGGGCAATGAAACCTGCCAATATAACCTGTTTTAACTGTAATCTTGCTAATTGTGTGGGCCCCCTTGGAGAAGGGAAATTTATGATCATTCTACATCAGCCTCACTTTGTGTTACTGCCTGTAAACTTGTTGGGACAGAGGGCTACAGGTGATAAAAAGATTGCAAGAGTTGATTAGGCCTAAGCAGGCTGTAGAATTAGTTATTATGGGAATAAATGCACTTGTATCTGCTATAATCGCCGTGGCCATTACTCAGAATGTAGAGACTGCTCAATTTACAGATAATGCGGTTCATAATATGTCAACTTATGAATACTCAGGAAATGATTGATCTAAAAGTAAAAGAAAGTTAGAACTACTGTTTAAAACTTGTTGGTTAAGTGCTATGTCTGTTAACCAAAAGACTGGCACTTTAAACCCACCAGGTACTCCTTGGAAACTCCGTGGAGCAGTTCTATCACTCCATCCTATAGGGTCACCATGAGTTTAAATTGACTCAGTGGAAGTGGATTTGGGTTTAAATCAGTTTTAATAACTAATACAATTTGAAATAAATAACTTTTGGGAAAAATGTCATAGACTTCTGATAGACTAGTCTTTCCTTTAAAAGACAAATTTGATGTCCTGTCTATGGATCCAGTAGCCTCTTCCCAGTCTTCTGTTTACTTAATCTCACGACTAATTGACCTTCTTCTACCTTATCTCCTTCAAAATTCTCATTTTGTTTCTGTGATGACATAGTAATAGGAAATCTGGTCCAAACTTAGCAACACCAAGCCAGGCTGATCTGTCATGCTAAATTTATCTAGATTTATATAACTAACAAAACTCGAAATATGAGCACAGATACATGGGAAAGAGTTAAACAACATCTAGAAGATATATAAAAACATACTAATGAAACTCTGCACGTAACACAGTTACATTCAGAAATTCTAGCACTAGATTATGCCCATTTACCCTATAATACTGCTGCGACAGCTGAAAATTTTCTGAATAACCTTAAGAGCATGTTTTCTGGTCCTCTTAACCAAATCTGGCACGTATTAGTCCCCATGATCATAATCAGGAAAGCTGTCCTCTTGATAATACTCTACACACCTTGTCTGCTTAAACTAGTTTGCAGAAGTCTGCAACAGCTACTGATAAATGGCCACTAATAGATGTTCATCACCTGAAGCTGCAAATGCAGCGTGGACCCCCCATGTTTACTATGTAACCCACTGCGGTAGTCAAGGACGGGTGAGATGCTTCTTGATCTGTGTTCGCCTAAGACAGGATCCTATCGCTAGAGGATAGGGTTCTGATGATGGGAAAGACACAGAGATAAAGAAGTATGACCTAAGACAGACACGCAGGTGGAGCAGCTGGGAGCCAGCTGATTTGTATAATAAAACAAGGGGGAGATGTCGGGAACGGCCCCCCCTCCCAACGTGAGGATCAAGAAGGTGCCTTCTAAGAGGGGCTTCACAACCCCTCGATTTATGAGATTATATCAGGACAATCTGACCAGGAACTTCTGAGGAATAGAGATCAGAGGAATGGATTTCAATACAACATGCCTAATAACACTGAGGCCTGCCCAGCTTCACTGGCTTCCCCCAATCACATCCCCCCCAACACAGATTTACAGAGTAGCTTTTGACAGACTTTCCAAGGAATTCTCCACACAGCCATTAAAGCTATACAAAGGGCTAGATTAGGAGATGGCAGACACTCCCTGCTCAGGAAGAAATGAATAAAAAAGTATCAGAGACACTCAATACAGACATGGACCAAGTTACTGACACACTTCTTATACTTCAGAATCAAATTAACTCCTTGACAGCAGTTACTTTACAAAACAGACAAGCATTAGACTTATTACTGGCAGAGAAAGGTGAGACCTGTATGACTCTGGGCAAAGAATGTTGATGTTTTATAAGTGCTTCTAACATTGTCACATCTAAGGTTACAGAGCTCAAAAGCCAAATCGAACAGAGGCAACATGAAACTACCCAGACTGGATGGGGACTCATGTCAAATTGGGCCACCTGGTTGGTCCCCCTTGTGGGGGCAACTCGTGTTCGGATTCATAGTCCTGACCTTCGGACCCTGCCTCCTACATCACCTGCGAGACCAACTACAACAGAACTTACTCAACAAAACTGTCTCCAGGGCCCCGACCCTCCAAACTTGTCAACAACTTTCCCAAGCTGACGTTAAAGAATGGTGATACCCACCCTTATCAAAGAGGGTTATCAAAGGGGGGAATAATATAGGGACTGAAAATTCCCCCCCCTTGCTGTTCCTGCACCTGCCGAACCCCACCCTTCATTTCACAGCAGCTCTCGCCAGACAAGGACACTCTCCCGTTGATAAGCCCGGTGCCTGCTTGCTCCCTTTCAAAGTCTTACACCCGCCTGATAAGATGCAGCTGCTCCCCATCAAAGCCTCCCACCCACCTAGCAGGATGCCCCCTCCTCAGAACCCCGCCCACTCACCCCATTTGTCTGAACCTCGACTACACTATAACTAGCGGCTTGAAATTTGACTCGGGGCCATTTTGTTGGAACCTGCAGAGGTCCCATTTGGCCCGTCGACGTAATAAACAGCCCCTTGCCTCCTCCTGGGTGTCGTTCGCTTCTTCATTTTTCTATAGCATGCATGGCTTCTTCCCCCATCTCTTTTATGTCTTTGATTAAATGTCATCATTCAATGTGGCTCACCTTAAACAATCTTATTTCAGATATTATCCTTCCCCCACAATTGCCCTTTACCTTGCTTTTTTTTTCTTTTTTTGACTACATTGTCTTCTACCATACTATTATTTCATTATTATTGTTTACTTGTCTGAGACCCCTAGAACATAACCTCTACACAGCTCAGGCTTTTTTGTTTTAAAATGTGTGTGTCTATTTGATCACTAATGCATCCCAATAGTGACCAGTACGTAGCAGGTTCTCAACAAATCTTTGTGGTGTGAATAAATATGGATAATCAACATCACAGTAAAGAACAAGAATGAGATGTTAACAGTCCCACAAAATCATGTTACTCTCAATTTTCCCTTTTAATTCTAACATCATCAACACAATCCCAAGACAAAGCTAAGTATTCCTCACAAACCAGCCAAGTACCGTCGAGTTGGATCCAACTCATGGCAACCTGTATTCCTCACAGGTGAAGAATAAACAGCCCTAAGAAACAAAAGGAGAGATAATAAATAACATGCCAAACAGCAAAAGAAACAAAGCATTAGGACACCCATAAATAAATGGTAATGTACACAGATAATTTGTTAGTGATGTTGAGGATAAGGAAACAAACTACTTCTGCTTAACTGTGCTCACAGTGAGGGTAATGTAAAAAGTGAAGTTATGCCTTCTGAGCAGTTAAGTTTAATCTCAGGGACATTAATGACTTCAGTGGAGAATCACATTTCCCTCTACTTTTTGTCAGCTGGAAAACTTATATCCGTATCAGTGGCCCACTGATGTTAAGTGTATAGAATCTTAGTGTTCAAATAAGTCTTTTGATTAGACATCCTCATTTTAATGTCTACTTAGTTTCTCTGCCCATGTATATTTTAAATCTTTTTTGTCCTTTATAGTGATTTATCTTTTGAGATGTATAATTTCTTACCTCAAAGTCCTCCAAATGACTTCTGGTATCACTCAGAAGAAATGCCAAGTCTTTGCCCTGTAAAACACTATAGGGCTTAATTCCTGGCTAACTCTGAATTCCTGTCCTATACTCTGCTCCCTTCCTTTCACTTGTCACTGGATGAAACTCAGGTTTTTCTTCAGAGTGACTTTTATTGGCCAATAAACAAGAGAACAAGGTGGGAGACTGGAAAGGTGCCTTGATTTCATTAGGCAAGAAAAGGAGGCAGTCCGGGCTGCTACCATCAAGACTACTTCTTGAGAGTACAGGAAATACTGTTTTCAAGGGGTTTACAAGTAGGGTGTTCCTATGAATTACTACAGCAGCATTCTTAGTCATACTGTGCAGGTGCTAGGATTCTCACAGTGCAGACTGAGGAAATGAGCTGGAAATCTGGTGCAAAATTGTGGGGCTGGCCAAGCAAGCTGCAGTGGAATTCTAATGCAAAACTGAGAAGCTGGCCAAGCAAGCTGCAGCAGAATTCTAATGCAAAACCGGGAGGCAGGCCAAGAAAGCTGCAGGGGACTTCTAATGCAAAACTGGGAGGCAGGCCAAGAAAGCTGCAGGGGACTTCTAATGCAAAATTGGGAGGTCGTCCAAGAAAGCTGCAGTGGGAATTTTCTGCAGCCTGGGAATCTCTGTATTATTCTCTCATTTTCTTTCTTGGACGTTGGTCATTCAGGACCAGTGTTCATTCTGAACTATGGCCTGGTTTCAGAATTGTTTGATACGTTCTCAGGAAGGATGTGTGTATTGAACATGATTAAATAGTTGGCCTTTTCAACTAGGACATGCAACCTGAGATACATTTTAGGCAACAACAGGAGCATATACTGTTAGGCTGAAACCCAAGCCCCCTCCCCCAACCATTCCAGGAGCGGCCTGAGTCAAAACGTTTCATCGGCCAGCTATCCCGGAAAGTCCATTCAAAGGAGACTAGCTGCCCAGGGCGACTAGCTATCACTTCTTTCCCATAGGCTCAACTCCACAAATAATACCACCTTATGTTAATTAAGTAACTCTAATCGTCCACAACCCCATAGGCTACTTGCCGCGGACACCGTTCTCATCATCATCCCAGGCGCTATTTTCATCGCTGTCCTCAGCAAGGTCCGCTCGCCCCCCTTTATAAACCCCAAACCCCGAGCCAGCGCGCGGTTCTACAGACTCCCATCTGAGAACTCTTGTAAAGCCGCCCGGGATGCAAATAAACTCTTCCTTTTCTTTCTCCTCCTCTCTCTGGTTTTTCCTCTACATAACTTTCGGTTAAATGAAACCCAGTACCTCCAAAAATCTCTAACATATACCTATGACCGTTATTAACACTATAAAAGTAACCAGTGATTTTAACCATCCTAGGTTGAGTAACTATGATGTTGTTACCAAAGAAAACTCCAGGTTCTTGTTACCTGTCCCAAATAGCCCATCTCTGAGACTAGTGTTCTGGGTTAGTGATTAAAAAGAAGTTTATTTTCTGTGTGCTAGCAAAACATAGGGAACAGGTGGATTGCCCCGACCCGCGGGGCGAATCAATGGAGGGACAAGGGGGAGCCTGTGAAAATGAAAGTGGAGCAAGAGACGCGAAGAAATGGAGGCAAGACAAAATTCTGATCAAGCCTCGAGGTTTTATTGTAGCAGAGTAATATATATAGAAGTTGGGGAGGGGAAGGGCTTAGGACCGGAAGATAGCTGGTATGAGACAGTTGGCGTTTTATGATTGGGCAGACAGTATGCCTGTACAGTTGAGGTTAGGCAGTGACGCCGGGCAGTGACGCTGGGTAATTTTCGCACACGCGTGTTTTCAGGGGCTTTCCAGACTTCCTGTTTTTTGGGGCCTGAAGTTTTTTCATGGCCCCCGACAGTGGATATTGCTCTATCTAGTACCTGTTAGAAAATTATCAGGTGGGGATTGGGTATATAAGGGACCAGGGTTGCATGCAAATGGAAATACAGATATTTGCCCTGGTGTCAGGGTAACAATGGGATTGATTAGAGGTTAAGTGCAGGATCCATCCAGAGGTCTCAAGCGTCCTTTGTCAGAGTAGGAATCTAGACTGCTTTTGATTGTCGTTCCAAGCATAAGGTTCTACCTGGCATCTGGGCCTTTGTTTTGATATTTCCAACAAAAGCTGTGAAAAACTGCAAAAGATATTATTTCCGTGGTTCCTGTGAGTTAAATGTGCGATTTCACGCCAGGGCCAGGAAAAGAGAAAAAAACAAGTAAAAGATCAGTCCTGAAAAATAGGTGAAAGAATTAGTTCTGGCTTCCTGCCCCAGTTCTCTCTTTTTAGAGGAAAATGGCATTTATCTGTTACAAATCTCCACTTATTTTTACAGGGTTTTCAATCTTGGGAAGGAGGGTATAGATCAGTCTGAGTACTCCCTACTGAAGAGGGCTGAAGGCTGTTAATTTGGGGAATGTGTGTTTGTGGTATGAAAAGCTGCCACATCTCATTGGACCCAAGAGGTATGTGGAGTTGGAGGTGAGATTGTCAGGAGTAACTGTTTCCCCTTTAGATTCTGGGCTATTTTCTTAATCACTGTTTGAAAAATGTAAGGTCCAGAGGTAAAGATGAGAAAAATGAGTGAAGGAGTAAACAAGAAGGAAATAATTTCAAAATCTGTGGATTTAAGCCACTCAGACAGCTAGCTAGGCCTAGCAGCAGGTCTGGTCAGCAATCAGAATCATCCACTCACCTGCCTGGTAGATGTCTTAGGCCGTTTTCCACTTCTTCAGAAGTGTTGACCCGTGGGAAACAGCTCTTATTAATAATGTTGCAAACTCCTCCAACTTCTTCTAGAAACAATTTCAAGGTCAGGCAGTTTTCTAGTACCATCCTGGCCAGGGAGTTTATAGAGGTCTGTTGGCCCAGAGGGCTCTTTCTATTCCCTCAGCCAAAACATGGATGGTGTCAGAGAGATTTTGAATTGTCATTTTTACCTGGGTGATGAAGGACACTAATTCAGGCTTTTCTTCCAGTTGGTCTGCCCCTACCCTGTCAGCTAGGAAAAAAAAAAAAAGAAAATGATTAGGATAACTCTTTTGTGTATCTGTACTTTAGCTTTCTCAAGTGAGTGTGTTAGGGTCCGCGATTTTCAAGATGCGACACTGTTACTTTAAAGGTTAAATTTTATTTAAAAATATGCCCAATAGGAAAAATACTGGTGCACCAGGGACACACCCCAAGCTACACAGAGCAGGGGGCGACGGGGAGTTTCCTCAGCGCCCAGTATTTAAGTCGTGAGATTGCAAAGCAGGGAGGGTGAACTGACCTTTACATTGATTGGTTAACTCCTATTAGTTGTAAAATGTGGTCAAGGTCTAGGGGTCACTTGCAGGCTGTCACTTGCAAGGTTGCCCCCAGGCTTGTCTTGTGACAGTGTTTTGTAAGACAAAGGTAAGATTATTCTATGGTATTTTCTGCTATTAAGTTGTTTCCTGGGGCTTTCTTCAATACCTCCAATTTTTACCGGGCCCTTCCTCATTTCAACAGGTGCACCAGGGACGCACCCCAAGCTACACAGAGCAGGGGGCGACGGGGAGTTTCCTCAGCGCCCAGTATTTAAGTCGTGAGATTGCAAAGCAGGGAGGGTGAACTGACCTTTACATTGATTCGTTAACTCCTATTAGTTGTAAAATGTGGTCAAGGTCTAGGGGTCACTTGCAGGCTGTCACTTGCAAGGTTGCCCCCAGGCTTGTCTTGTGACAGTGTTTTGTGAGACAAAGGTAAGATTATTCTATGGTATTTTCTGCTATTAAGTTGTTTCCTGGGGCTTTCTTCAATACTTCCAATTTTTACCAGGCCCTTCCTCATTTCAACAATAACATCATAAAGTTTCATTACATCTCATCAAGCAGTATGAATTACCCAAAATTTCATTTATCTCTCTGAGGTTTTAATCAATTTTACTTTCTTATGTTACCAGAAAAGCCTGGGAGTTTGGCTACCTGCCACAAAAAGCTAATTCACTGAGACAGGAGCTTTTGGGGTGAGATCAAAGGTTTCATCTGCAAGCTGGCACTGCAAAGGGACAGGGAGATATTCTTATCCTCAGATCCTGTCCAAATTGGTCAGGTAAAGTCTGAGTATTCCCCACATGCAGATGTGGGGAACAACGTGGGCAGGTTGGGGCATGTGGGGGTCAACTCAGTGGAGGTCAACTGGGTCGAGGCCAACTTCTCCAGCCATCAAGGAAAACAGAGTGATGTTAGACTCCTCTGGCCAGTAACCTAGAAGAATAATGCTCAAACACAAGTTATTTTTCCAACCTCAGGGCCTCCTGTTTGGTTCTTTTATCATTGGTTTCATCAAGACAAAAAGAGTCATTTATTGTCTATTGTTCACTGAATCTCTAGTGGAGCCTACAGAGGGCCCCACCCAAGTGTGGCGGCCTGGGGCTTGTGCAGTGTGGAGGTCATGTCTTTTCTTTTGTGTTAGAGGTGATATGAAATAACGTCATCCAGGTCCCCTTAGTTTTGAGCACCCCTGACATGCAGGCTATTTCAGCCTCTGGTTTCACTCAGAGATATGGAGAGGAATCCAGACCTGCTAATCCAGTCTGAGGGTGGTAGTTGAAGCAGGGGATGGAATGTAGCTTAATAACCTGTTACCACCATTGGCGAGTGATTTGGGCCTTCTTGGGAGATACCTGGTATCCACACATAGCCAGGTGATTGAGGGTTAGGACAGTGTTCAGGTCTGATTCCTTCTGGATATGGCTGGCCACAAGTATACTGTTGACATACTGTAACCTAACCCCATTTTGGAGTTTTAGGCTTGTGAGATCCAAGGACAGAATTTCCCTGAAAATACTGGGGGAGTTTTTGAAGCCGTGGGGCAAAACTTACCACGTAAAGTGTTGTTTCACTTCCCTTTTGACATCTGTCCATTCAAAAGCAAATAGAGGCCAGGATTCTGGATGCAGCAGGATGCATTTAAAGAAAGCCCTAGGAAACAACTTAGTAGCAGCGGGATGCAGCACCATGCAGCATTGTGAACTAGTCACAGCACCCAGGGAGTGCTACTGTTACTGGAAAAGCCCAGGAGTTCGGGTACCTGCCACAAAAAGCAATTCAGTGACACAGGAGCTTTTGGGGTTAGATCAAAGGTTTCATTTGCAAGCTGGCATTGCAAAGTGACAAGGAGGTATTTTTGTCTTCAAAAGCCTGTCCAAATTGGTCAGGCAAAGTCTGAGTATTCAAAAGGAAAGACCACATTTAGACGTAGGATACTATGTGGGCAGTTGGGGGCATGTGAGGGTCAAATGAGTGGAAGTCAACTGGGTGGAGGTCGACTGGGTGGAAGTCAGGTTCACCATCCTGCAGGCCATCACTCGTCAAGGAAAATAAAGTGGTGTTAGACTCATCTGGCCAGTAGCATAGAAGAAGAATGCTGAAACAAAGTTACTTCTTTATCCTCCCCAGCCTCCAGCTTGATTCTTTTGTTAGGGTCGGCGATTTTCAAAATGCGACACTGTTACTTTAAAGGTTAAATTTTATTAAAAAAAATATGCCCAATAGGAAAAATACTGGTGCACCAGGGACGCACCCCAAGCTACACAGAGCAGGGGGCGACGGGGAGTTTCCTCAGCGCCCAGTATTTAAGTCGCGAGATTGCAAAGCAGGGAGGGTGAACTGACCTTTACATTGATTGGTTAACTCCTATTAGTTGTAAAATGTGGTCAAGGTCTAGGGGTCACTTGCAGGCCGTCACTTACAAGGTTGCCCCCAGGCTTGTCTTGTGACAGTGTTTTGTAAGAGGAAGGTGAGATTATTCTATGGTATTTTCTGCTATTAAGTTGTTTCCTGGGGCTGTCTTTAATACCTCGAATTTTTACCGCGCCCTTCCTCATTTCAACACTTTTATCATTGGTTTTTATGAAGACAAAAGGAGTCACTTATTGTCTATAGTTCACTGAATCTATAGTGGAGCCCACAGAGGGCCCCACCGTAGCATGGAGGCCTGGGGCTTGTGCCGTGTGGAGGTCATGTCTTTCCTTGTGTGTTAGGGGCAATCTGAAACAAGGTTTCTCAGATCCTTTTAGTTTTTAGCACCCCTCACACGGAGGATTTTCAGCCTCAGGTTTCACTACGAGAAGCACGTAGGATAGATGTCCTCTACAATGCGGTTTATTTTTCTGAGGTCTTGTACAAACCAATACTCCTGATTGCCTGGCTTCAACACCAGAAGGATGGGAGTATATCCTAGGCTGATTGACATGGGATATGTACTGACACAAACCACTGGGGCTGCCCACAGGCATCCACTCCGGCCAGCACTTCCCTAAGGGATATTGCCCTGCCTAGGCTAAGTTGCTGCCCTTCCCAAACTGGGTTCCTTGCCTAGCATGGGCTGGGGAGGCCACCCTGAAAGTGGAACTTACCTGAGGAGAATTTTTAGTGGTTGTGGCTGGCCTCCCGGGAGAGTAGACATCTGAATTCGTGGTATAAGGTGGTAACGGAGGGGCAGCTTGCAGCTGTCTCTCCATCTGTATTGGTTGATGGGGTAGAAGTGCTGGAGGGGTGACAGGGCTCAGATCCATCCACCCATCCACCAGGAAGTCCTCAACAGAGGAGTCTGGGGGTCCTCTCTTGTTGGTACATTTTTCTTCCGGAGAGATGTGTTCTTTAGCATAATGACCTAAAAGCCTGTATATAGGGGATTTCTCCTCATTTTGCTTCCTTCCAACAAAACGGGTTTAATTTACAAAGCATACTGTGCTCCACTGATCCAAATTCAGGCCAGCAGACTGTCTCCAAGAACATACTGAGACCAGTCCACAGTGCAAAGTGGAATTATTTTCTTTTTGGTCATTAGGTCATATATGAATTGTTGAAATGAGGCATAAGTGACAGCCTTTGAGGAAGGGTGCAGTAAAAATTCAAGGTATTAAAGAAAGCCCTAGGAAACAACTTAGTAGCAGAAAATACCATAGAGTAATCTCACCTTTGTCTTACAAAACATCTGTCACAAGACAAGCCTAGGGACAGCTTTGCAAATGACCCCTAGACCTTGACCACCGACAGCCTTGCAAGTGACCCCTAGACCTTGACCACATTTTACAACTAACAGGAATTCCAGGTGGCCTTAACCAATCAGTGTAAAGGTCAGTTCCACCTCCCTGCTTTGTAATCTCACGACTTAAATACTGGGTGCTGAGGAAGCTCGTCGTCGCCCCCTGCTCTGTGTAGTTTGGGGTGTGTCCCTGGTGCACCAGTATTTTTCCTATTGGGCATATTTTTTAATACAATTTAACCTTTAAAATAACAGCATCACATCTTGAAAATCATGGACCCTAACAGAATTGCCCCCAATCCTCCAAAATGCAACCCAGGGGCAAATTTTCTGGGATAGACTGGCTATTTTGCACACTGGTCACTAGATAGTTGTCTTTCCTGAGCTATTGAACATCAGAGCTCAATTTTCTGTGTGAAAGACGGCTTCAGCTTTTTTGTTGCTGTGATTTCCAGTAGGAGATATTTGGAGCTCTGTTTTATCTTACCCCTAACTTGGAGCCTGATCTTAATACAGGTTCAGGGTACTTAGGTCTCCTGCAGCTTTCTTTCCCCCAGTCCTGATGTGTTCAGTCTAGTTATGAGAAACAGGCAAGAGCTTTCCTTTTGGGAGACATGGAAAACGTAGGTTCTGAATTTTGCACCATGCCTGGCACTGAGGGATATCAGTGGAGTCAGTGAGGACTCGCTGAGTCCTCTCGTTCGATCACTCACACACACACTGACACACACACACAGTCCAAAGCTGGCTTCCACTGGGAACACTCGCAGCTGCTGTAGTTACAGAACTTTCTAGCAAGAATCCCACCAACACGTCCCAACTGAGAGAACCAGCCCCTGAGAGAACACAGCAACTCCTCAGCAGGAGTTACGTCTCCCCAGGAACCTGTCTGTAGCTACACGTGGTAAACCGATTGCTCTGGAACGTTCCAACAGAGAAAAACCAGGATCTATCCCCTAGACGTCACATGGAGGGATACATGTAGAAGCCTGTAATCTGAGACGTCCTGGCTTTCACGGGGCAGTAACCCCCACCCCCAAAACTGTTTTGCCCTAAAGAATTTTTAATTGCTTATGACTAGTTGGTGCTGTTTAGAAACAGACCATAACCCGGTGAGACGGAGAAGGCCAATAGACACCCAGAGGTTTTCCTGGCCTCTTTGGGAGAAAAAAAAAAAAATCCCTGTAAGCCCTCCCGTGCTGGCCCAGAGAATCCTGGAGCTCAGGTAAGCGCTTTTCCTGGGTGGCTTGCCAAAGTTCTTACAGCACAAAACTCCAGGTTCTCGTTGCCTTTCCCAAATAGCCAATCTCTGAGACAAGTGTTTTGAGTTAGTGATTAAAAAGACATTTGTTTTCTGTGTGTTAGCAAAATCGACGGCACTTGGCTTGGCAGCAAAAACTCAAGAACAGCCTATATTTCTCCATTTAAGACCTGTTCGAAAATCATCAGGTGAGGATTGGGTACATCGGGGGCTAGGTTTGGATGCAAATAGAAGTACAGGTATTTGTGGAGGGAAACAAGGGGATTGATTAGAGGTTAAGTACAGGATCCATTCACAGGCCTGCAGAGTCCTTGTCAGAAGCAGGAATCCAGACAGCTTTCCATTGTCAACCAAAGCAGGGCTGGGGTGGAGGGTTCCACCTGGCATCTGGGTCTTTGTCCTGTTTTAATGTTGCCACAAAGGCTGTGAAAAACTGAGGGTTCCTGTCAGTTAAATGTGTGTTTTCCTGCCAGGGCCAGGGAAAGATGGGGGGAACCCCAAACAAGTAAAAGATCAGTCCTGAAAAACAGGTGAAAAAAATTGATTCCGACTTCCCATCCCAATTCTCTTTTTTTTTTGAGGAAAATGGCATTTCTAGGTTACACTAACAACCTTCACCCAACTTCTATACCCCTTTTCAGCATGAAGAAGCCAGAGAGAGAAATCTGTGCTCCCTTCCCAAGACTGTGAAGATTTCAAACAAAAGGTGGGATTGAAACCAGAGGCTGAAACAGCCTCCGTGTGAGGGGTGCTCAAGATTGGGGGTTTTGTTAGGGGTTCGGTTGTTGGTGTGCGTCCGTGGTGCACCATCCTTTTTCTTATTGGGCATATTTTTCAATAAAGTTTAACCTCTAAAGAAATTCTGGGTCGCGTCTTGAAATCCAAACCCCAAATATACGGCAGAGGAGTTAGCTCGGTACGTTCCAGTACAGAGGTGCCGTAAATAAGGGAATCTATTCAAGGATCCCTCCTTATTCAGCACGCACAACCCAGATCCTGTGACTTCCTGGAGTGTTATCACTGGAAACTTTCCCCATGAACACTTGGAGCCTGGATGAGACTCTGCAGACAGGTTTCTTTCAGTGGCCCATCCAGTATAAAAAGGGGGCCTAGAGTCTAAGCATAGCCAGTAGTCCTCTCTAGTCATGTTAGTAGTTAAATTGAGATAGTTGTAGGTAAAATTCAGTAGTGAGTATAAGGTACTCGTGCCAGGACTAGTGTTATGTGGGGGAGGTACTGTGGGAGGAATCTGGCCAGAGGGTAAGGTTTGGGTGTAGTTCTTTTTTGTCAGGAAGGGTCTTGTCGTGGGTCCCCTTGGACCAACTGGGTTGGGGGCTGCCAGTCCAATGGCAACTGGTGGGGGGCTATAGGGCTGTGGCAGCCTCTGAATCTTGAAGAGGAGCCCCCAGTCATACCCCGTAAGTTACAGCCTGAGTCCCCAGATTTTTCCTGCCTCCCAACCTCTTGTCTTTCCCTCGTTCAGTTAGAGATATGGAAATGGGGTTTTGTCTGTTCTGACTGGTCTCATTTTTAGCTCCACTGACCCTAATGAGGTCCCTATCTTCTCAGGGTGCATTGCTTTCACAGCCCCATGCATAACAGAAATAGTCATTTGTTTCTCCACATGATCCATAGTCATTAACCCCGGGGCAGACGTAAAATTGTTGTTTGACCAGTTGTTGCATGAGGCAGTCAGTAGCACAGCTCCACCCACCCCTGCAGCGGCAAGGGTCCCCTTTTAGCATATACGAACCGAGTTTGCGGTCTCCAGGAGAGTCTCCTATAAGGTCACATAAACCAAGGTGAAAAACTGGTGAAGTTACCTCGGGTGGGCCGATTAGGGTTAGCTCCTGAACTTGCCGGCCGAGGTCTCTTGGAGCTGTCTCAGGGCCAGTGAGGATCCACCTGTAGGTCTCTGGTTTGTGTGGGTTGGTGGATCGGGTGACCATGGCCGGCAACAGGAGAGCCTAATATAGAGACTGAAAAATTTTCCTCCCCCGCATCCTTGCCAGTCCTACACCCACCTAGCTCCCCCTTCATTTCACAGCAGCTCTCGCCAGACAAGGACACTCTCCCTTGATAAGCCCGGCTCCCAGGCTGGCTGGATACCCCCTGTTTCCTTTTCCGGGCTCGACTCCCCAGCTGGCCAGAGACTCCCCTTTTCCTTTCCCAGCCCGGCCCCCTTCCCTTGCCAGATGGGATAGTTCCCTTTGACGAATCTCACGCCTATGCTCCCCTTATCAAAGCCTCCCATCCACCTAGCAGGATGCCCCCCTCCTCAGAACTCCGCCTGCTTACCCCATTTGTCTCAACCACAACTACACTATAAGTAGAGACTCAAAACTTGACTTGGGGCCATTTTGTTGGAACCTGCAGAGGTCCCATTTGGCCCATCGACGTAATAAACTGTTCCTTGCCTCCTCCTGGGTGTCGCTCGCTTCATTTTCCTATAACAATTGGTTCCCTGACCGGGAAGCGAAGGGACTGAAGCAAACGAAGTGACCCCTTGAGTCACCGGCCTCTCAGGACCTCGGCCGTCAGCCCGGGGCGGACAGGCCGGGAGGGACAGGCGCCACTCGTTTTCCGGTTAACGAGTTTCCTCCACCTCTCTGCCCCTGCCCTCCGGAGAGGCTTCCAGAGATGCAGGACCCTGAAAGGACCAGGTAACAGGCATCCGGTACCAGGCGCCAGAAAATTTCAGTTCAGGTAAGGCCCCGGGGCCGCCCCAGCTCAGTCAGGACCGCCCTCAACAGGGCGAAGGGGAGTCTGATCACCTCCCGGCCTTTGTGCCCCAGTTCAGGATTCCCCCTCCGGGTGGAAGTCTCAGTCTGTGTGAGTGAATTCTGTGTTGTGTGAATGTATTTGTGCCTCCAAGGTTGGGAGGAGGCTGTTTGGGCCCGCCTAAGTCCCCGTGAGGGGAACGGCCAGAGGGATATCTGAGTGGTCCTCAGGATAAGTCTGTTGTCTCACTTGCGACACCATTAACATGGGTGGGACTGACAACAAACCTGCTTTAAAAGGTTTAGGAGCCATAAAGAATTCCAAAAGAGAGAATTCTTTATTGTTATTTAAGAGCGAAGAATTGTGCCGTAGGGAGTCTAAAGAAAGAGAAGACTCCTTATAGAAACCTCCCTTTCCTGAGTCTTCTTTCTCCTCTTCCTAAATAGCTGCGGCTCCTTTAAGAAGCCAGCAGCCAGCAGCTGCCGCTCTGCCGCGCCTCCGCCGCTTCAGCCGCATTGGTTGGCAGGCACAGAAGATTTGGAGGAGCAGACCACCCGTTTTCTCTCTGCGCTCAGCCTCCCCCGCCCCCTGGGGCTTCTGTGCATGGTGCATTAGTGGCCTAGGGGCAATCAGTGCAACAGTGGAATTCGTAAAAGTTTTACTACCTGAGTTCCCTCCCTTTTCACTTTGTTTTGCTTTTAATCTGCCATCAGAGAATTTCCAACTGACTTTCCAGCGCTATCAGTGAAATGCCCTCCCCCCGGGGGATGAGAAACAGTCTCACTCTTGGTCGGAAGTTTGTTGATGCTGTGATGGAAAGTGTTAAAAAAACAAGTTCACTCTGTTTCTGTTGGCTCACCCTAATCATTCTTTTTTACAGGAGTGCTGAATAACTCTCACCTCTGTCCTAAAAGCTAGAGGCTTCGTAATTACTCCAGATAAAATCCAAACTCAGCCTCCAATTTCTTACTTGGTCCGTGTTTAAATAATACCACAGTACCTTGTGTTCCCTTTGTCATAAAAACTACACACTTAAAAACTTTAAATGATTTTCAGAAAGCTGCTTGGTGCTATCATTTAACTGTTATTACAATCAACTCCTGCAAAGCTGGTCCGAGTGCAGCATGGGGCTTACGACTAATTAATCACGGCCAGTTACAGGTTCCTTTGTTCCTTCTTTGATCTTTAAGAGGTTAACCTTCAGACTGGAGTACAAAAACTACATTTTATATATTCACAGTGCGGTCTCTTGTGAGAATGTATAGCTGAAAAATTTTCTCTTGGGTTTTGGGCTTCGCCTAATATAAACAGTCTGGCTGGAGTTTCCTGTGACTATGATGTGCACAATTGTCTGTGAAATCCCAGGTGTGACAAATATGAAGGGAATATAAAGAGGATATGAGCAAGTGAAAAAGGCTGAGTAGTTAAAGGAGAAGAAAATATTGGAAAAGGCTGGATAGCTAAAAGGGAAGGAAGGCTGAAGGAGAGAGAAATAGAAAGAAAGAAAAGAAGGTGTCACACAGATAAAAATTGAAAAAAGAAAAAAGACAAGGAAGTCAGAACATGAGACTGGGGGGAATCTTTAAATTGGGTTTGATAAATGCAATTTTCGGCAGTCGATTTTACAGTCCACCGAGACTGAATTTGTCTCAAAAATTCTTGCCTGGCTAAGGTGATTGTATATATCATAAAAGTACATACTTTTGTTGAAATGAGGAAGGGCCCGGTAAAAATTGGAGGTATTGAAGAAAGCCCCAGGAAACAACTTAATAGCAGAAAATACCGTAGAATAATCTTACCTTTGTCTTACAAAACACTGTCACAAGACAAGCCTGGGGGCAACCTTGCAAGTGACAGCCTGCAAGTGACCCCTAGACCTTGACCACATTTTACAACTGCCGGGGGCCAGCCCCGACACTTTACAGGGTCACGCACGGAGGGAGGGAGAGGCGCGGCGGGAAATGAATCAAGGAGACAGAAAAGACTTTTCTGGTTTAAGGCAGCCCGACCCAGAGAGCAAGAGAGAAGGCTGTCTGTCTTTATTGTTTTTATAGTAAGAGTGACGTGATTTTTACCCTGCCCACTGACCACACAATCTATTGGCTAATTCAAAACCAAAACCTCGTGGTTGGCAAATTTGAAACGAAAATCCTCGTGGTCTTGAGGTGATGTAATTTTTTACCCTGCCACATGAACTATGAGTTAACTGAAACCTGGTGATCCTTTTAACTGTCAAGGCTTTTTAGATAATGGCCTAAGGATGCCTCGAGCTCAATCAGCCCTACTTATACCTCAAGGTTAAAAGGTTCACGAGGAAGGGTCTAAAGTTTATGATCTCTATTTGTTCCTACTTTGCTCTTTATCTCCTCCTGCGGGGATAGTAAACATCTACCGTCCCCCACCCTATGTCCTTCTCAAGCTGTTCTAAAGAGGATAATTCCTTTCACATGGGTCGGGATGTGCAGTTGGGGGAAGTCAGCAGAGGTTGGGCTGGCCTTGCTGCTCTCAAGCTGGCTGTGTTAGAAATCATTCCTCTGAGCTCTTTCTCCAGAAATTCCTGTACAGGTTTTCCCAATATTATTTCATAAACCAAGGGGGTAGTAGAGGGCCCCTCTCAGAAGGCATCTCCCCTGATCCTTGTGCCAGGAGAGGAGGGGGTATCTTTTTGAAGAAAATTTGATTAGGAAGCCAAATAATATCAAGGACAGTAGGCTAAAAAACATGTCACAGGTGAGATGCTTCAGCCCGTCATTTGCAGGAGCTCGTGACTTTGTCTACAAGGCTGATGGCGGACCTCCGCATACAACTAATAGGAGTTAACCAATCAATGTAAAGGTCAGTTCACCCTCCCTGCTTTGCAATCTCACGACTTAAATACTGGGCGCTGAGGAAACTCCCTGTCGCCCCCTGCTCTGTGTAGCTTGGGGTGAGTCCCTGGTGCACCAGTATTTTTCCTATTGGGCATATTTTTAAATAAAATTTAACCTTTAAAGTAACAGTGTCGCATCTTGAAAATCGCGGACCCTAACATTTGGGGGATCATCCGGGATTTCAAGAGTGACCTCCGCGGCCAGCCGATCTGGTTTGGACCTCACCGGTGAGTCTGGATATTGTCTGTCTGTGCTCGAGCTCTGGTTCTGGGACTCACTAAGAGAGAATCTGGACGCAGAACTGCTCTCGAGTCGGAGGCTGGGGGACGCCTCAGCTCTCCATCTGGGCGGGCACCGCTGGTTCCTTTTTGGTTCTGCGGCCTGTAAATCCCGTATCTGGTTTCTGTTTTGTTTCTTCTGTGACTGGTCTGTGTCTGTTCCGTTGTCTGTTTGATTGTGTTGTTTGTCCTGATTGTTACTTTTGCCACCATGGGGCAATCTTCTTCTCACTCTGTAACACCCCTAGGCCTATTCCTTAACCACTTTCAGATTTCCAGAAACGAGCCCGAGACTTCGGCAAGGTGCGATCAGGAAAACTCTGCACACTTGGTAATCTGGAATGGCCGGCTTTTGGTACTGGATGGCCACCCACGGGATCCCTAGACATTAAAACGAACCCACTCTGTTTTTCAGGTCATCTTTGGTGATCCGGGTCACCCTGACCAAATGCCATACATTGTTGCTTGGCAAGACCTCCTCAGGCGGCCACCTGTGTGGCTGCAACCCTATGTTCCCTCTAAACAACCTCCTACAACCCTGGCGGCTCAGGGCTCCTCAAAACCCCCGCGAGCTTCCCTTCCTCCGTCTGACTCCTCTGACTGAGTCTCCCACTTCCCTACCCCCCTGTTCCCGTTTCTCCTCCTGCTGCCACCGGGGCTGAGGGAGCCAAAGCCAGTCTCCGTGGCCTGTATAGGGTCCCTGCAGACCCTCCAGTCCTGACTGCTCCCCGGACCCCCGCCACTTCTGCAGCACCACCTTCCTCTGATCTCCAGAGCCCAGCCCATACCCGCTCAGGTTGATCTTTTCAACCACTTATAGAAGCCTCCCTCATGTTTTCCCCTTGCGAGCTATAGGGCACATGACTGAGGCTGGGACCCCCTTCTTGGTCTATACTCCTTCTACAACCTCTGATCTTTACAATTGGAAAATGCTGAATCCCCCTTTTTCTGAAAAACCTCAAACCTTGATATATCTCTTAGAAACCATCTTTGTAACACACCAGCCCCACTTGGGAGGACATACAGCAACTTCTCCAAGCCCTCTTTACCACTGAGGAGAGGACTAACGTTGTTTCCCTAGCCAGAAAACACATGCCACGAGATGATGGAAACTTTACTCGTGGTTTAGATGAGATTAACCACGCTTTTCCCCTGACCCGCCCAAATTGGGACCCAAACACCACTGCAGGTAAGCAGCGCCTGTCTACCGCCAGATTCTTATGGGGGGGTCTCCGGGCCGCCGCTGGGCGCCCCACAAATTTGTCTAAAGTAACACAGGTAATTCAGGAACCCTCAGAATCCCCAGCAGCCTTTCTGGAATGACTGAGGGAGACATACCGCACAGATACTCCCATTGACCCTGAGTCTCCCAAAAATCAACGGGCCATTAACATAGCCTTCGTGGGACAGTCAGCCCAGACATCAAAAGAAAAAAAAATACAAAAAATAGAAAGATTCGAGGGAAAGAATCTATCCGAGCTGAACCGCGAACTACCAGAAGACAAACAAGCCAAGAAGGTAAACAGAATCCTCCTGGCAGAAGCCCAGGGCCACACGCCACTGCGCCCTTGGGAGAAGAAACCGGATCAGATGAGGAAGCCAGGAAAGCCTCCCCTGCAGAGAAACCAGTGTGCTACTACAAGGAAATTGGACGTTGGAAGGGTGAGTGCCCCTAAAGAAAGCCCCCTCCAAAGGTTCTTAACCTAGAGGCCTGAGGGCGTCAGGGCTCACCAGGCCCGGCCCCGAGCCCAGGGTAACCTTAAAAATAGGGGGACAGCCAGTAGAATTCATGGTCAACACCAGGGCTAGCAACTCAGTTCTAATTGAACCCCTAGGACCTGTAACTGAAACCAAAACCCTAGCACGAGGAGCTACTGGGGTTAATGCCTACTCATGAACTGATGAACGATCTGGGAGCTAAGACTGTTTCCCTCTCCTTTATAGTAATGTCTGAATGCCCGTACTCTTTTACTTGGAAGAGACTTGTTATCAAAAATGCAGGTGACTATCTGCTTCGCTGGGGATCATGCTTACCTGACACCCCAAGTCAATGTGATAGCCCCTTTAGAGGAAGAATACAGATTTTATGATGGTTCTGACAGGGGCCCCTGCTCTATCGTCGTGATATCAGTGAATCCATTGATCAAAGAGATTCCTCGGGTTTGGGCTGAAAACAACTCCCCAGGGCTGGCCAAACACCAACCACTGGTTATAGTGACTTTAAAACCATCTGCCAGCCCGATTGAGGTGCCACAGTACCCCATTGTGCCAGAAGTGAAGAGAGGGATCAGGGCCCACATTCAAAGACTCAGAAAACATGGAATACTGGTGCCCTGCCAGTCGCCCTGGAATACTCCTCTCCTGCCGGTGAGGAAGGCAGGAGGGCTGGACTCCAGACCAGTTCTAACCCGTACACTCTCCTGAGCTCTCTGTCACCAGAACACCGGGTGTATTCAGTGCTGGATTTAAAGGATGCATTCTTCAGTAAACCTCTGAGCCGCAGGGTCAGCCCCTCTTCACCTTCGAATGGCAGGACCCAGAAGATGGCTCCAGCGGGCAGCTGACCTGGACTGCCTGTCACAAGAGTTCAAGAACTCTCCCACCATCTTTGAGGCCCTTCATCAGGACTTACGTGAGTACAGGTATCAGTGGCCTGACATTTCCCTTCTACAATATGTAGATGACTTACTACTCGGGGCACCTGATGAAGACACTTGTTTAAAGGACACCAAGTCCCTGTTAACTCTCTTGGAGAAATTGGGATATCGAGTCTCTGCTAAAAAGACACAGGTCTATGTCCAGAAGGCGACTTACTTGAGTTTCCAATTCAAGGGGGGACAATACTCCCTATCCAAAGCAAGAAAACAGATTATCCTTGGGATTCCCACCCCGTGTACGCCGCGGCAGGTGAGGGAGTTCCTGGGATCCGCTGGGTTCTGCCAACCCTGGATCCCAGGATTTGCAGAGATAATGCGCCCCCTATACGAGCTGACCCGAGGAAAGGAAAAGAATTTTATGTGGACTAAAGAAACAACAGGTTTTCCAGACTATAAAGAAGTCGCTCCTGGAGGCACCAGCATTGGCATTAAAATAAAAGAATAGCCCAGGGAGTCCTTACTCAGACACTCGGCCCATGGAAAAGGCCGGTGGCCTGTCTGTCTAAACAGCTAGACCCAGTGGCCTCAGGATGGCCAAGGTGCCTTAGAATTGTTGCAGCCACTGCTCAACTAGCAAAAGACTCTGATAAAACTGACTATGGGACAGCCCCTGACCATCACTACCTCCCATGCCATCGAGGGAGTCCTGCGTAGCCCACCTCATAAATGGATTTCCAATGCCCGGCTAACCCACTACCAGTGTTTATTACTAGATCAGCCCCCAGCTGTGTTTGCTTCTAGCTCAGCCTTCAACCCAGCAACATTGCTGCCTGATCTGGAGCTGGAGGCCGAACCGCATGACTGCACTGAGGTGCTTAGCCAACAGCGTGGACTTCGCCGAGATCTTACGGACGTTCCCTTGCGGGACCCTGATCGCACTCTGTTCACTGACGGGAGCAGTTTTATCAGGGATGGCACCAGGCACACAGGGGCAGGGGTGGTAGCCGACGATCGGGAACATCAGTGCAACAGGCTGCCCTCAGCGGAGGCTGCACTGGCCGGGCGCCTGCCCCTGCTGCGCGGCCTCAGCAGCCTTCTCAACGCCAGCGGGGGCTCGTGGCGGGAGCTGGAGCGTGTCTACAGCCAGCACAGCCGCACCCATGACGAACTGAGCCACACAGCCCAAGTTCTGGACAGATCCCGCCACAGCGCTGGCATTGCCAACGTGGGCCCCGTCGCCGGCCCCACCGCTCCACGCTGCCCAGTCAATCTTGACACTACATTAGCGGTGCTGTACAAGGAGATGTTGCCTACAGGTGGGACTACGAGAACTGGACATGTCGCTGCTGTGCCAGCTGTGAGGTCTGTATGAGTCAATCCAGGACTATAAGCACCTGTGCCAAGACCTGAGCCTGTGCCAGGATTTGCCCTTGTCCCTGCACTCTGACAGCTCCTACCCACCAGATCCGGCCTCTCAGATGACGAGGAGCCTCCTGATGCCAGCCTGTCCCCTGACTTGCCACCCCTCACTGTGCCCCAGACGCACAATGCCTGTGACCAGTGGCTACGAGATGCCTACCACATCATCGGGCTGAAACAATGGAAGCCCGAGGCAATAACCTACCCAACCGAGCAGCTAAGGAAGCTGCCCTCAGCCTCCTGGAGATCAGTTCCATCCAGCTCCCCGAGCCAACCCTTCCCGAGGAGCCCACCTAGAAGAGAAGAAAGGATGACACTATACTTCGGGAGGGCTCCCCATTCTCCCTCAAAAATTGGAAGAGAAGCTCATCCGCCAGATCGCCAGACCACCCATCTGGGAGCAACAAAATCCAAGAACTTCTATCTCCAAGGTACTATATACCCTAGCTACCCTGGTTGGCTAAAGGAATAACGCACACCTGCCAAGCCTGCCAGGCCACTAATGCAAGCAGCTCCGGTAAGGCCCACCAAGGTAAGAGAGAGAGGCACTATGCCTGCAGTACATTGAGAACTGGACTTCACTGAAATTAAGCCCAGCAGATACAGATATAAGTACCTTTTAGTTTTCATAGACACATTGTCTGGGAGAGAGACAGCACAAGTAGTTTCAAAAAAAAATAAATAAATAAAAACTCCTGGAAGAAGTCATACCTAGGTTTCGGGGGTTCTGTTGATGCTAAGATCAGACAATGGCCCTGCCTTTATGGCCATAGTCTCTCAGGGAGTAACATCTGTTCTGGGGGTTAATTGGAAACTACATTGTGCCTATCACCCCTAGAGTTCAGGACAGGTAGAGAGGATGAACCAGACCCTTGAGGAGACCTTAACCAAATTGACCCTAGAAACTGGCGGTGACTGGACGGCCCTGCTTCCCTTTGCCTTAATGCGTCTGTGTAATTCTCCCTACACCCAAGGCCTTATGCCCTGTGAAATTGTTTTTGGGAGACCACACCCCTCTGCCCTAAACCAAGGGATGACATACTTGCTGAAATTTCTAATCATGACCTGCTTAAGTCCCTCCAGGCCCTGCAGAAAACTCAAGATCTGCTTTTCCCCTTGTCGAGACGCCTCCACGATCTCCCTCCTGTAAAGCCACATCAGTTTCAGCCGGGGGTCTAGTCTGGGTCCTGAGACACCGAAAGGAGACTTTGGAGCCCCGTTGGAAAGGACCCCACACAGTAATCCTGACAACCCCCACTGCCGTCAAGGTTGACAGGATCCGGCCCTGGGTCTGTCACTCCCATCTACCTTCAATGGAAGGTGCGACAACATACTGGCCCTGAGGTGACTCCAAGAAACCTCCCCCGGCAAGTTCAAGAACTGACCCTAACTGGCCCTCCCGAGGTGACTTCACCAGTTTTTCACCTTGATTCATGCGACCTTGTGGGGGGTTCTATAGGCTCACAGCTTAAGAAAGACCCATACCCGGTTTGTCCACACGAACACTCATAAATACTGGGGGATGTATACATGCTGATGGGTGGGGGTGTGCTACTAACTGCCTCATGCAACAACTGGCTAAGAAACAATTTTACGTCTGTCCCGGGGCTAGTGTCTGGATCATATGGAGGAACAAATGATTATTTCTGTTATACATGGGGCTGTGAAACCAATGCACCCTGGATCAGGAAAAATAGGGGACCTCATTAGGATCGGTTGAGTCTCTGTTCTCCTGGTCTCCGTGGCTGACCACCCTTGTCACTGCGTTAACAGGACCACTTGTCCTCTTCACCTTAACTTTAAAACAGTGGGTCCCTACATTCTAAATTACTTAAGAGAAAAACTAGCCAGCCCCTGGTCCTAAAACATCAGCCCCAACACCAGACCTACCAGCCCCTGACCAGCCAGGACCTTGATCAGCCTGGCACCCACTCAGAGTCTAAGATTTGACTCTGGAATAAGAACTCAAGGGGGGAATGTTGAAATGAGGAAGGGCCCGGTAAAAATTGGAGGTATTGAAGAAAGCCCCAGGAAACAACTTAATAGCAGAAAATACCATAGAATAATCTTACCTTTGTCTTACAAAACACTGTCACAAGACAAGCCTGGGGGCAACCTTGCAAGTGACAGCCTGCAAGTGACCCCTAGACCTTGACCACATTTTACCACTAATAAGAGTTAACCAATCAATGTAAAGGTCATTTCACCTTCCCTACTTTGCAATCTCACGTCTTAAATACTGGGCGCTGAGGAAACTCCCCGTTGCCCCCTGCTCTGTGTAGCTTGGGGTGCGTCCCTGGTGCACCAGTATTTTTCCTATTGGGCATATTTTTTAATAAAATTTAACCTTTAAAGTAACAGTGTCGCATCTTGAAAATCACGGACCCTAACATGATGTGTTACTTTAACTTGCCCGAGAATTCCCAAGTGATAGAGAATAAATTAAAATGGTGGAGAATATTATGAATAACATCAAAGCAACTATCTTCATTTAAAGCTTATTTCATAGATATGCAATTGACGATTGAAGAGTGGGGAATGTTGATGAACATAAGAATCTAATAAAGGTCACTTATCAAACTACATTCCATCCCCTGCCCCAGTTATCACCTCAAACCGGATTAACAGACCTGCATTCCTCTCTCTGTGTCTGGGTAGAAATCAATTATTCCAAAGACCTCAGAGAGATAATGATATTTTGGGAAGTTTACATTGTTCAATAGATATAATGGAATCTTGTGACTCTCTGTTATGTTCTGTGACAATTTTTAGATGTTAATCCTTTTGAAATTTGTCTATAAAAACTGCTGAAAATGTAAGCCAAGTGGGACAGATTTTAGAGAAGTTATTTTCACTGTTCCCCAGATTTACCAGCTTACCTGCTAATAAAGCATTCCTTGAACCCCTTGCCATCTGAATTTTCAGCTACAGTGACAGGTGGAATGAACTTGCTTTAGTTCAGCAACAGGATCAACTACCACACGTGATAAAGAGACATTATTTCTCTTGTCTACTTTTCCTTTAACTACCTTGAAAACATCCTTCACTGAGTACAGCAAATAGTGAATATAAATAGTTTTATATCACTCACTGACTTTGGAATTACTTCAGGTTTGCTCCCTTCCTGTTCTCTTTCTTTGAGCTTTGCTGTTGAGGAACAGCCTGCTTTAGCTTATCTGTGGACTCCCCTCATATCTTTAGCACGCTAGTTACTGTACTTAGCTTCTTGGCTCTTGACTCATAGATGTGATATGTGTATCATTCTGATTTACTAGTGGGATGACTCAGTTTTTCAATGTTCCTTGTCTTCCGAAATATGTGACTCCTGGACTTGGGGTATTTGGGTACTTTGTTTCCTTTCTAAGTTCTCTTTTAACTTTGGGTGATCAAGACTACACACAGCTGTGGGTAAGAGCTTAGCTACATATCCCTGTAACATTCCAAATAACCATCCAATTCCCAAAAATAAATAAATAAAAATGAAACCAAACAAAGATTTCCTGAGAGAGTCAGAGCTAAAACTCTGATAAGGCTTCAAATTCAGTAACAACACATTTGGCTCCTGCAGCCAGAAATAGTTTCAACAGATCCCAAAATGAGGTCATATCAGACCAAACAGGCAGTCTTTCCAGAGGATGCTGAATTTATCATTACGAGTTAGAGTTGACTTGATGGCAATTATTATTTTTTTGTATATTCTAGGCATCTGGACGAAGATCCTATCTTAGGATTCTGAGTCCCTGAGCCTGAAAGATGCGGAACTTTCCCCAGGATATTCTCTACGTGGAAAACTGTGATCATCTATCCTGATTACAGCTGTGCTGTACTGAACATGGGAAAACTCAGAGCTCCAGAGTCTCCCAGAGACAGATGGAATTCAAGCAGATCTTCAGTATGGCAGTGAATGGGCTATTCATCTAGGCTGGAAAGGCCTATACACAGGTTTTATATGTTGGACACAAAGCTACCGACCAGTCACATTGAAGGTGGTCCTCAAGGGCACACATGAACACTTGTTCTTTTTCAGGGGACTACCTAGGTGGTCTGAGGTATTGTATTTATTTTCAATTTTGAATACTGCTGAGACACAGTTATCCAGGATTTTCTCTTTGGCATGATTTGGCAAGCACTTTGGTGAAGTGGCATGCCTTGTAAAAAATATCAAATGATATTTGAGTTGTGGAAATGAATAAAACCTATGCAGTGATCATGGAAGTTTATATTATTGGAATTTTGTGGTGGTCACTGAAAATGTAATGTTTCTCTTTTATAACCATGCAGTATTTTGGGAACTCCAGCTCTGTCCTTCAGAAGGCTTAGGTGCCGGGAGCCGGTCCCAACACTTTGTAGGGTCCCGCACGGAGGGAGGGAGAGGCGCGGCGGGAAATGAATCAAGGAGACAGGAGAGACTTTTCTGGTTTAAGGCAGCCCGACCCAGAAAGCAAGAGAGAGAGCTGTCTGTCTTTATTGTTTTTATAGTAAGAGTGACGTGAATTTTACCCTGCCTACTGACCACACAATCTATTGGCTAGTTTAAAACCAAAACCTCGTGGTTGGCAAATTTGAAACCAAAAACCTCGTGGTCTTGAGGTGATGTAATTTTTTACCCTGCCACATGAGCTATTAGTTAACTGAAACCTGGTGATCCTTTTAACTGTCAAGGCTTTTTAGATAATGGCCTAAGGATGCCTCAAGCTCAATCAGCCCTACTTATACCTCAAGGTTAAAAGGTCCACGAGGAAGGGTCTAAAGTTTATGATCTCTATTTGTTCCTACTTTGCTCTTTATTTTATCTCCTCCTGTGGGGATAGTAAACATCTACCGTCCCCCACCCTATGTCCTTCTCAAGCTGTTCTAAAGAAGATAATTCCTTTCACATGGGTGGGGATGTGCAGTTGGGGGAAGTCAGCAGGGGTTGGGCCGGCCTCGCTGCTCTCAAAGCTGGCTGTGTTAGAGATCATTCCTCTGAGCTCTTTTTCCTCAGAAAATTCCTGTACAGGTTTTCCCGATATTATTTCATAGACCAAGGGGGTAGTAAAGGGCCCCTCTCAGAAGGCATCTCCCCTGATCCTTGTGCCAGGAGAGGAGGGGGTATCTTTTTAAAGAAAATTTGATTAGTAAGCCAAATAATATCAAGGTCAGTAGGCTAAAAAACATGTCACAGGTGAGATGCTTCAGCCCGTCATTTGCAGGGGCTCGTGACTTTGTCTACAAGGCTGATGGCGGACCTCCGCACTTAGGGGTATTTATTGAAATCCTCAGGGAAAGTCTCATCAGGACTCTCCTATGTACTTGGGTATCTTGCTTGGTCGCAACACTCTCAAGTGCTGCTGGTGTACCCACAGTTTATCGATATTCAGCTCTATTTCTCTGTAGGAGTCAAATAGCAGCCCAAGGAGCAGGCACTTGGACATGTGCAGGCTCTTCTCCAAATGCTCCTTCAGCTGAAATGCAGATTCTCTTCTTCTGGTTTATAGTTTTATAGTCAGCCCATTCCACGCAAGACATTAGGAACATTAGGTTCCACTTTGAAATTTTCCCTAAACTTTCACTGTAAAATTTGTCCTTATACAGCATTTACTTACCAAAAACCAGTATAATTTTTTTCACAGTGCTTTAAGTAAAAGTTTATAATTCAAAGTCAGTTTCTTATACAAGCACTTGTACACCCCTTTTCATGTGACCCTACTTGCACTCCCTACAATGTGACAGCAGACTCCTCCTCTTCACCCTGTATTTCCCTTGTCCATTCAGCCAGTTCCTGTCCCTTTCCACCCTCTCATCTTGCCTCTGCACAGGTCAAATCCCAGTATAATTTCTGAGTCAGGTTTGAAGTCACCCTTCTTCCCCAAAAGAGCCCTGCAGACATCTGAGAATGGGGATATACCTTCCTGGGTGGTCTTTTCCTGATTACCCTTCCTCGGACTCCTTTTGCTTAGGTGGTATACTTCAGAGTAGCCTTATTCTGTTTACAGCACTGAAACCAACTATAGTCTTTGTGTCTCCCAGAAAACGTTATACTCAGCTTTGAACACCACAGTCCTGCTTTACCATGACAAGTGAGAAACAGTAAGCCTGTTTCTACCCCCTTCTTGAATACTGTCCGTACAGTCCATCACAAGGCTGACTCAGGCTCAGCCTGATAATTGGGAATTGTTTTAAGAGATGGGAATTTAATTGGGGAAACATTTTTTTTTATTATGATTGAATGAAAATGTACATTCCCATATAAATTTGCATGCTGACCTATATGCAGCTTCCATTGTTCTCCCTGCCCGGTGACAGCACACTGTTCCTCTCTGTTCCATACATGTCTTATCTTCCCAACAGTCTCCTATCTTCTCCTCTCCACTCATTCCCCTTCCTTCAGTATGAGGTCAGCAGGACGACCTCCTATAGATGCCTAGAACCATAAAGTGCCCATACAATATGGTCACTCTGCGTCACCAAATCCAATCCATTGGTGTCTGAAAAGTTGACCTTCATTATGATTTATGGACAGGGGCAGCATCAGGGCGAGGGGCCATGCTCCCAGGGGAACCCCGAAGTCCCTGGACTATCAATTGTGGTCTTTTAGAGGAGAGCTCAGGGTGCACCCCTATTTGTACTTGTGTTGCCAGTGAGACTCAGCTTTGTGAGCTCCAGTGTGGCTATCACTGGTGGTGGCTGGGCACAGTCTGGTTCTTCTGGTCACAAGTCAGTGTAGACATCTACTCATGTGGATCTCTCTGTCTTCTGGATTCTCTTTCCCCCATATTGTTATGGACCTTGGTGATCATCCATTCCTGCTAAGTTGGGACCATTTGCTGTACCCTCAGATGGCAGCTTGGCAGCTTTTAAGACCCCAGATAGCACTCACCAATGTGGGGTGCAGAGAGTCCTCATTAGCAAAACCCTAGTTGTGCCAATTGGCCTCGATTTCCCCTGAGAGCATGGTCCAATTGGGGAAACATTTTGTTGCTCCTCAGGAAAGTCACACTTTACTTGGCTTTTCATTTCTGAAGACATTATCACACTAAGTAGGACAATTCTCAGTATTGTTAAAATTTCATGAATTACAGAATGTTTGAGCTAGAGGGGATTTTAGGATACTGAGGTTCAGCATGACCTCAGAGTCTCAGAAGTTGCTGAAGGAAATGGTTTGTAGACTAGGACACTGTGGCAGGGAAAAGGGGGAACTTCTTGCACAAAATCACAATAGCAACCTTACTTTTCCCAGAGAAAAGTTCTTTTGGCAAAAGGTCCCAGATAAGTTTTAGCTCATCTAGACAAGTAATTTAGCCTCTTTATTCTTCAATTTTCTCATCTATGAGAGGATAATAGTACCTACCTCACCAGCCTGTTTAAATAAGCTAATGCTTATAAAACACTTAGCAAGTCCCTTACCAACTGCAAAAGCTCAATGAATATTAGCCATTATTATATTGGATAGTCTTTTCCACCTCCCAGGATGCAGTGAGCCACATGCTGCCAACTGCTGTCTCACTTCTTCCGGCCTCCTATCCTGTACATAAGATTTTAGTTTCTCCTTGAATATAGATAGTACTACAGTTGGTAAGGAATAGAAGAGGAAAGAGTATTTTGAAGTATGTCAGAAATCAGTGCTTATAAAGTTTGAGGGGGTTGGGAAATTTTCTGATTGATACTAAGTAGTATATTACTTCTGTTACTGAACCAGTAGTCAAAGAGTGAGAGGTATTAAGGGTGTAGCATATAGAAAGAGTCCCAGTTTGGATTCTGACAGGCCTGTTATTGAATCTCAGCTCTATCTCTTATTATATGACAGTAGGAAAGTAGAGCAGTTGAGCTCTCAGAGTCAATTTTCTCACTTGTGAAACACAGCTTATAATATACTCAGAGAATAATTGTGAAGAATACAGAGGAGGAAATGTGTATGTGTGTGTCATGTTTGTATACACATATATGTATGTATGTATGTATGTTGTTGTTGTGTGTCACTGTGTCAATTTCAACCCACGGTGACCCTATAGGACAGAGTAGAACTGCCACATAGTGTTCCCTAGGCTTTAATCTCTACAGGAGCATGTCACTAGGTCTTTACTCCTATGGATCAGAGCAGCACAGAAAATGGAATGCAACAGAGAAACTGTCCACAACACCCAAAAAAGGCATCAAAATGACAACACTAGCATCGTATATATCAATAATCACACTGAATGTAAATGGACTAAATGCCCTGATTAAGAGTAGCAGATTGGGTAAAACAAAACAAAACAAAACCAAAAACATGACCCATTTATATGCTGCTTACAGGAAATACACCTTAGACTGAAAGACACAAACTATAACTCAAAAGGTTGGAAAAAATATATCAGGCTAATAACATTGAAAAAGAACAGGAGTGGCAATACTAATCTGACAAAATAGACTTCAAAGTTAAATCTACCATATAAGATAAAGAGAGTCACTATCTAACCGTCAAAGGCTCAATTCAACAGGGGGACATAACCATGCTAAACATCTACACACCCAATGACAAGGCTCAAAAATACATAAAACAACCAGTATTTGCACTGAAAACAGAAGTAGACAGCTCCACAATAATAGTAGGAGACTTCAACACAGCACTGTCAGTAAAGGACAGAACATCCTGAAAAAAGTGTAGTAAACACAAGGAAGATTTAAAAGCGACAATCAACCAACTTGACCTTATATATTTGGAACACTTCATCCAACAGCAGTGAAGTATACTTTCTTTTCTGTTACTCATGGAATGTTCTCCGTAACTGACCACTTATTAGGCCACAGAGCAATACTCAATAAAATTAAAAATACTGAAATAATACAAGGCTGCATTTCAGACCACAAAGCCATAAACCTAGAAATCAATAACAGAAAAAAGATGCCCCCCTGCCAAAAATGTGGAAACTGAATAACATTTTGCTCAAGAACTACTGGGTAATAGAAGAAATAAGGATGCAATAAAGAATTTCACAGAATTAAATGAGAATGAGGACACATCCTACCAAAATCTATGGGACACAGCAAAAGCAGTGCTAAGAGGTCAATTCATCTCAATAAATGCATACATCCAAAAAGAAGAAAGGGCACAAATCAAAGAATTAACTCATCAACTTGAACAACTGGAAAGACTCAGCAAAAGAACCTACCAGACTCCAGAAGAAAGCAAATTATTAAAATTAGAGCAGAAATAAATGAAGTAGAAAATAGAAAAACGATTGAAAGACTAGACAAATCCAAAAGTTGATTCTCTGAAAAGATCCACAAAATTGATAAGCTATTGGCCAAACTGACAAAAGAAAAAGAGGAGAAGAAACAAATAATCCAAATAAGAAATGTGATGGGTGGTACCATAGTAGACCCTGTTGAAATTAAAAAGAATCATAGAAGAATATTATGAAAAATTATAATTATACTCTGATAAATTTGAAAACCTAGAGGAAATGGACAATTTTCTTGTAAAACACCACCTACCTAAACTAGTAAAATCAGAGCTAGAACAACTAAACGAACCCATTACAAAAGAAGAGCTTGAAAAGTTAATTAAAAAACTTCCATTGAAAAAAAGTCCTGGCCCAGATGGCTTCACTGGAGAATTCTATCAAACATTCAGAGAAGAGTTAACACCACTACTTCTAAAGATATTCCAGATATAGAAAAGGATGGAATACTCCCAAATTCATTCTATGAAGCTAGTGCAATCCTGGCACCAAAACCAGGTAAAGACAACACAAAAAAGGAAAATTGCAGACTAATATCCCTCACGAACTTAGAAACAAAAAATCCTTAACAAAATTCTAGCTAACAGAATTCAACATCATATAAAAAAAATAGTTTATCATAACCAAGCAGGATTCATACCAGGGATGCAGGGATGGGTCAACATAAGAAAAACAATTGATGTAATCAACCACATAAAATAAGAGACAGGAACCACCTGATTCTAAATCGATGCAGAGAAAGCATTTGACGAAGTCTGACTTGAAGGCACTTGGCTTTTGTCTGGCTAGCACACATTCATGTTAAAAACTCTCAGCAAAATAGGAGTAGAAGGGAAATTTCTCAACATAATAAAAGCTGTCTACACTAAAGCAAAGACATCATACTTAATGGAGAGAAGCTGAAAACATTCCCCTTAAGAACAGGTACCAGACAAGGGTGCCCATTGTCACCACTTCTATTCAACATTGTCCTGGAGGTCTTAGCCAGAGCAATTAGACATGATAAAGAAATAAGGGGCATCCAAATTGGCAAAGAAGTCAAAGCATCACTATCTGTGGATGACATGATCTTATACACAGAAAACCCTAAAGAATCCATACCCCTACTAGATCTAATAGAAGACTTCAGCAAAGTATGAGGATACAGTACAAATGTACATAAATCAGTAGAATTCCTTTACACCAACAGAGACAACCAAAGAGGAAATCATGAGATCATTACCATTAACTGTAGCCCTCAAGATAATGAAATACCTGGGGATAAATGTAACCAGAGATGTAAAAGACCTATACAAAGAAAACTACAAGACCCTACTGCAAGAAATTAAAAATGACTTACACAAGTGGAAAAATCTATACTGCTGCTGGATAGGAAGACTTAACATTGTCAAAATATCTATACTTCCCAAAGGAATCTATACATACAATACAATCCCAATTCAACTTCCAAATTTTTTAACAGGATGGAGAAACAAATCACCAATTTTATATGGAAAGGAAGGAAGCCACAGATAAGTAAATTATTGCTAAAGAAGAGGAACAAAGTGGGAGGCCTCACCCTTCCTGACCTTAAAAACTACTACACTGCCATAGTAGCCAGGACAACCTGGTACTGGCACAAAAATAGACACATAGACAAATGAAACAGAATTGAAAATCCAAATGTAACTTCATCCACCTATGATCAGCTGATGCTTGATAAAGGCCCAAAGACTACGAACTGGAGAAAAGACAGTCTCTTCAACAAATGGCATTGGCATAATTGGATATCCATCTGCAAAAAAAAAAGAAACAAGACCCTTATCTCACACCATGCACAAAAACTAATTCAAAATGGATCAGATACCTAAATATAAAGCTAAAACAATAAAATTCTTGGAAGGAAAAGTTGGGAAGATGCTGGAAGCCCTAACCCATGGCATCAACAGTCTACCAAAAACTGCCAACAAACTTCAGTCATTAGAAATGAAAATAGATAATTGGGAACTCTTAAAAATTAAACAAAGCCTTCATCAAAAGAGTAAAAAGATTGCGTACAGAGCAGAAACAAATATTTGCCCACCCCACTTCCGACTGTCACCTAATCTCTCTAATCTACAGGATACTTCAATCTGAACAAGAAAAAGACAAATAGCCCAATTAAAAAATGGGCAAATGACATGAATAGGCACTTCCCCAGAGAAGACATACAGGTTGTCAAAAGATACATGAGGAAATGCTCACTATCGCTAGCCATGACAGAAACTCAAATCCAAACCACCCAAACCACATACCATGTCACCCCAACAAAGCTGGCAATAATGCTAAAAACACAGAATAATAAATGTTGGAGAGGATGTGGAGAGATTGGAACTCTTCCACACTGTTGGTGGGACTGTAAAATGGTTCAACTACTATGGAAATCGATTTGACACTTTCTTAAAAAAACAGAAATTGAAACACCATATGATCCAGGAATCCCACTCCTTGGAATGTATCCCAAAGAAATAACGAACACCACTCAAGCAGATACTTGCACGCCAATGTTTTTTGCAGTTCCCTCCACAACAGCAAAAAGTCTGAAGCAACCTGGATGCCCATCAACAGATGAATAGTTAAACAAACTAGTATAGTCACACAATGAAATACTATGTAATGATAAGAAATAGTGGTGGCTTGGAGAAATATCTGTCAATGTGTGGCCTTCTAGAGGAAATTGTGCTGAGTAAAATTAGCCAGACACAAAAGTACAAATTTTGTATGAGACCATTATTATAAGGATGCAACTAATCATTTAAGCACAGAGGAAACAATATTTGACAGCATGGGACCAGAAGAACTAGATGGTACCTGGCCATCACCAATGACAGCCTGGATGGGGTACCTAAATGGAGCTCTGGACACAACAGATGACGGAGTAGAGTGAAGAGCTAGAACTCTACCAGAAGACCACACTTGATGGTCCTTCTGAACAGAAGACCCCCTGGCAGCGTTGCTTTAACCCCAAACTGCATCCAGCACTGGGGCCAACTCCCCAGATATAGACTGACCTGGACTATACAAAACACAGAGTGATACTGGAGGCAAAGAAATCTTTAAACATGTATATGGGATTGTCTCGGGGGACTCTTTGTGGAGACAAGTTGATTGGGTGAGAGGCCAGACCTTGGTCAAAATGTTATGGGGAGTTTGGAATAAGAGGGGAAGTGTTCTGTCTCATAGTAGGGGTGGGGTGGGGTGGGGCGGGGGCAACTAGAACAGAATAGAGGTGAAAATTCCGGGTGTTGTATGGCAACATGATATAGACTATAAAATTGCTCTTAATACACACACGCACACAGACAAAAACCAAACAAAAAAGCCAGTAAAACTCCATTAGAAAAATGAACAAAGGATACAGACATTTTAAAGAAAAACAGCCAAATAACCAACAGATAATGGTGGAAATACTTAACCTTAGAAGTAACTATTAAAAAAGACAAATCAAAACAATAATAGGATAATACTTGATTATTTGTCAAATTAGAGAATATTTTAACAAAGACAAAATAGTAGCAAAGATGCAGAATAAGATCTTGGTTTCTAGAGCACGTCACCTGACTTTGTGAATTGATGCAGAAAAGGCATCTGACAAAGTTCAACACCCATTCATGCTTAAAACTCTCAGAAAAATAGGAACAGAGGGGAAATTATTCAATGTAATCAGTAGCATCTATGCAAAGCCAACTGCTTTCATCATCCTGAATGGTGAAAGACTGAAAGAATTCCCTTTGAGAATGGGAACTAGACAAGGATGCCCATTCTCGCCACTTCTATTCAACATCGTGCTGGAAGTTCTAGCCAGAGCAATTAGACAAGTCAAAGAAATAAAGGGCATCTGTATTGGCAATGAAGAAGTAAAGATTTCCCTCTTTGCAGATGATGTGATTGTTTATACAGAGAATCCAAAGGAATCCATAATTAAGCTTTGGAGCTAAAAGAAGAGTTCAGCAAAGTATCAGGATACAAGATAAACATAACTAAATCAATAGGATTCCTTTATACCAACAGTGAGATTACTGAAGAAGAAATCACCAAATCAATTCCATTTACTATAGCCACCAAGAAGATAAAATACCTAGGAATAAATCTAACTAGAGAAATAGATTTTTACAAAGAGAACTATAAGACCTTACTACAAGAAACTGGGAGAGACTTACATAAGTGGAGTAATGTGCCCTGCTCACGGATAGGAAGACTCCAAATTGTGAAAATGTCTATTTTGCCCAAAGCAATCTATTTATACAATGCAACCCCAATACAAATTCCAGCGACATTTTTTAATGAGATGGAGAAACAAATCACCAACTTTGTTTGGAAAGGGAAGAAGCCCCGGATAAATAAAGCACTACTGAAGAAGAACACACTGGGAGGCATCTCACTACCTGACTTTAGAACCTATTACACTGCCACGGTTGTCAAAACAGCCTGGTACTGGTACAAAAAGAGGCATATAGACCAATGGAACAAAGTAGAGACCCCAGGGATGCCACCATCCTCCTATGAACAGCTGATGTTTGACAAAGACCCTAAGATTTTAAACTGGGGTAAGAACAGTCTCTTTAACAAATGGTGCTGGCAAAATTGGATATCCATCTGCCAAAAATTGAAACAAGACCCATATTTCACACCTTATACAAAATCAACTCAAATTGGATAAAAGAACTAAATATAAAAGCTAAAATGATAAAGCTCATCCAAGATAAAATAGAGTCAACAATAGAAGTTTTAATACATAATGTAGACAGACTTCAAAATCTGACAAACACAGCACATTCGTCAGAAGAGAAAATAGATAAATGGGAATTAATAAGAATCAAACACTTCTGCTCATCCAAAGACTTCATCAAAAGAATTAAAAGACCACCTACAGAATGGGAAAAAATATTTGGCAACTCTATGTCAGACTGATGCCTGATCTCCATAATCTATAAGGTACTTCAAAATATCAATAAGAAAAAGATCAATTATCCAACTAAGCAATGGGCAAAGGAGATGGACAGACACTTCTCTAAAGAGGAGATCCAGGCAGCCAAAAGACACATGTGGACATGCTCATGATCATTAACTATTAAAGAAATTCAAATCAAAACGACAATGAGATACAATCTCACCCCAACAAGGTTGGCTATGATCCAACAAACACAAAACACTAAATGCTGGAGAGGCTGTGGAGAGATTTGAACTCTGCTACACTGTTGGTGGGATTGCAAAATGGACCAACCTCTTTGGAAAGCAATCTGGCACTCTCTTAAAATAATGGCTATAGATACACCATTTGACCCAGTAATTCCACTGCTTGGAATATATCCTACAGAATCAAGGCAATTCACACCAACCGATACATGCACAGGAATGTTCATCGCAGCACAGTCCACGGTAGCAAAAAGATGGAATCAACCCAGATGCCCAACAACAGAGGAATGGATAGGTAAACTATGGTATATATACTCAATGAAACACTATGCGACTATAAAGAACAATGATGATAGCAGGAAACATCTCTTAACCTGGTTTCAACTGGAGGACATTACGTTGAATGAAAGTAGTCAGTGACAGAAGGACAAATACTGTATGAGACCCCTACGATAAAAACTTAAAAGGAGACTCATGCATAACAGAAAAGACTCTTTGATGGCTGCAAGGCTGGGGAGGGCGGGAAGGCGAGGGGCGAGGGTTTAGATTAGACAGTTGTCAGAATTTGGTTGGGTGAAACTGGTGACAGCACACGTTAGTAAGAAGATCAATATTAATGGGACTTCAACACAACTTGTGTATTCCTCCCATCTTAACCCAATATTGCAAGGACAGAGTATGTACATTTTCATTCAATCATAACAAAAAAAGAAAATTGATTTTTCATTTTTAAAAGGCTAGGAAACCGGTTTCTTGTCGGTGGAGTCGTATGTCTTGACCTTAAAGCTTTTGCTAAAGGGAAAAACAAGATGAAGATGTAGGGAGGAGTTTTCAGAAAGCAAACTTGCCTATCTAGGTCACCAAGGAACACAGGGACTTCCCCAATTCTATCTCTGGAATCACCACAGGAAGTAGTAATCATGGGGGGAGGGAGGAGGTTGTGGTGTGTTTTGTAAGAGATCAGGACCATAAAGAAAAGTTTGAAATCCCAAATCTTCATTTCTACTGGGCCTTTCTGACTCCCCAACTCCCTCTGACTCAAGAGCTTATGTTTTAGACAGTTCGTGCTATTTTTGAAGCAGGGTAGGTGCCTTCAGGCCCCCAATTTCAAAGGGGAAATCAAAACAGACAGGACTAATTCTTTGCCTGTTTTATAGAACTGACTTCTTTACTTTTGTTTTGTGTTTTCTTAAAATTTCTGGCTTCCTTTACCTGGCTCCAGCAGGAAGTCCTGCATTAGCTGACAGGAGCTACTGGAGTAATAGATCAGCAGCTTCTCTTCACAGCTGTTTTAGAAATACCTAGCGAGTGGAGGTGCCAGTGAAGGCTCTGGTGAGGACCCCCTGCCTTAGCTGACAACTGAGCATTTCTTGGACTTCGTATCAGATGCAGCCTGCTCCCAGACGGGTGCCCCTGCCATAGTTCTTCTGACACCTCCTGCCCCTCCCCCACTCCCACGAGTGCTGGCACTGCATGTAGCTTCTCTTTTAAATATCCCGACCTTGCTTGAGTGTTGCAGACAGGCTTGGAGAATGAAAATGCTGTGTGTCCCTCATGTACACAGGTAGTAGAAAGTCTTTGATCATTCACCCACACCTGTCTCCACAGTTGGCTTATTGGGTGGCAGGCAGCCATAGACCACAGGTCTTTGTCCTATAACAGCTTCTCCTTATCAGCTGACACGTAATGAATTACTTAATATGGCCCTTCTAGTCACAGTCTTTGTGACTCACACATAATGACTGGGTGAGAATTGCTGATAAAGTATACAGAATCTGTGGTGGTTGGGTTCTGTGTCAACTTGGATAAGCCATGATTCCCAATGAATATTGTTCCCCATTTTATGTGTTGTGGATCCTGACCTCTGTATGTTGATGAGACAGGAAAGGTGCAGGGTGTATGCTGAGTTGCAGCCTTGCAGGAAGGCTTGGCTCAAAGTCCCACTCTTACTCAAGTTATGCTGCTCCTTGAGGTATGCCCTGCATCTAAGATACTTGCGTGTGTCCTGGAAGGGCTCTCCCCCTGCCTCTGGATCTGTATCTTGTTTGTGGTCTGTTGAAACTAGAGCCAGAGGCCTGCTGTCTGACTTGCCAATTCTGTAATTTGCTTGGCCTCCACAGCCCCTTGAGGGGAGGGAGACTTGCTGGCCTCCACAGTCACATGAGCCACTTTCTTTACACAGTTTGAGTTCTGTGAGATGTTGCTGCAAATTAGGGAATCCAAAGCCAAGACAGAGTACTGAGGGGACAGGAAGTAGCTGATGTTAGAAATGATAGAGTGATAGAACAGCTCGGAAAAGTTTAACATTTGGGACACCTTCAACCTCTGTCTCATAGGAAACAGCTTTGTGCTGATGCTTATAAAAGACACTATTCATTTACCAGCATACATAGTTGTTGAATTGCAGTCAGAGCCTTACGTACTTCACTCCTGGGGCATTCTCTTTTTATTATCCAGTACACATTATGCATAAACTGCATAAAACAGTTCTTAAAGCAGGTACTAGAAAGGAGAGGGCATCATTTAAATAAATAGTCAGAGAATGGTTGAACTACTTGTAGAATACCAATGGAATACTTTGTGACTATTAAATTGAGAGCTTTAGCTCAGGAATTCAGGCTCTCTCCTGGAACTTGTAGCTTTTTCTTGATTTTTCTTTGGCTTATTACAGAGACGAAAACCCTGGTGCTTTAGTGGTTAAGTGCTAGGTCTGCTAACCAAAAGGTCGGCAGTTCAAACCTACCAGGCACTCCTTGGAAACACTATGAGACAGTTCTACTCCGTCCTGTAGGGTTGCTATGAGTCGGAATCAACTCGACAAAGTGGGTTTGGTTATTATGCAGACCCCACCAGGTATAACAATGGACTGAGAGAAAGAGAGAGATTTGATACAAAGAGATTGAGCAAAGAGCTTGTTATAATTGTTTCAGATTGAAACATTAACAACAGGTATCTATTTAGCACTTCCTTGTGCCAGGTGCATTCTAAGCAAGTTACATATTTAATCCCCAGAACAATCCTATGAGGCAGCTACTGCTATTGTCCCAATTTTGCAGATGAGGAAACTGAGACAAAGAGAGATGGTGTATTTACTTCAGGGTCAAGTAGCTAGTGAGTGGATTTCCCCAGGTCTGCCACAGGAAGTCCAGCACTAGTAGAGTGACATGTATTCTAAATGTTCTTAATTTATACATTTAACTGACCTAGAGGTAAGGATCATTTTCAGAGTATGGGTGGACGTGCGGCTAGACCTACTAGTGCAAGTCAGACCTTTCCTATACTTGAAGCTTTTCTTCTGGTCTGTGAGTGAGTATTGACTCAATGGCAATGAGTTATTTATTTATTTTATTTATTTATTTTTTACGTGCCGAGAGGTTACTTGGTTTCCTGTCTTCCGAAACCCCCATGTAATCATTTTTACTGCCTAGGTTGTACCTGAAACAGGCTTTTCTGCAAATGAACTGACAGAATTCTCACTGGTTTTAATAGTCACAAAGTATTCCATTGGTATTCTACAAGTAGTTCAACCATTTTCTTTCATGTGAACATTTATTTTGTTTCTACTTTTATTTACTTATTTATCAGCCACTGTTCACTCACAGTGTTGCAATAAACACCCTTACTTCTTTGAGGCGAAATGTCCCATCATAAGGTTGCTAGGTTGAAGGGTATTCTTAGTTTTAGAAAATGTATTAACTGATTGTTTTATGCACAAGCAAAAGAAGTAACAATACCACTTTCACCAAGCAATTATAGAAAGACTCTCAGTCCCACATCTTTTCAGAGATAAATATTATCACATTTGAAACTTTTTGCCAATATTGAGGAAAGAAAGGATATCTACTTTTAGCTTTAATTTGCTTCCTCCCTTTTGTGAGAATGAACCTCTTTCATATTCTTTCTGAGCACTTTGAACTCCTTAATCTATGAAAGCCTTCTTCACAGCCTTTGCACATTTTTCTATTGAGTTGGTAATTTCTTATCAACTTGTAAGGATTCTTTGTGTGTTATACAGATTAGTCTCATATTTACTATAGACAATGAGTTGGAGTTGACGCCTTAGCAGCAGGATTTTTTTTTTTTTTTGGCTTGTGCAAATATGTCTCTTAAGTCTTCATTTATTTTTTTATTTTGTGTTTTGTATTTTTTACCATTTAAAATTATTAATTTATTTAGTCAAATGTGTCCTTTTTTCTCTACTGGATTCTAGATTCCTTGTCTTCCTCAAAAGGATCTCTTCAACCTTTACATTATGTGTATTTATTCCTACATTTTCTTCAAAATGTTTGAATTAAAATGTTTATTTTGAGATAGGAAACCCTGGTGGCATAGTGGGTTAAGTGCTACATCTGCTAACTGAAATGTTGGCAGTTCAGAACTGCCAGGTGCTGCTTGGGAACTCTGTGAGGCAGTTCTACTCTGACCTCTAGGGTCGCTATGAGTCAGACCCAGCTTGATGGCAGTGGGTTATTTTGAGATAACTGTGGATTCATATGTGCAGCTGTAAGAAGTGATTGATAGATTTACTGTATCTTTTACTCAGTTTACTGCAATAGTAACATCTTGAAAAACTATAGCATACGACATCCAGGAAATTCATGTTGATACAATCCACCAATGGTACTCATTTCTCTCCAGTTACATATGTATTCATTTGTGTGTGTGCACGTGAATGTGTGTATTTGGTTCTATGCAATCTGTCTTAAAAGAAATACAGACAGAATGCTCCTTAGAAGTGAGGATGGCAAGGTTCTATCTCCGTTAATTTGGACATGTTATAAGGATGACCAGTTCTTGGAGAAGGACATCGTGCTTGGTGACATAGAGGGTAAGGGAAAAAGAGGAAGACCACCAACAAGATGGACTGAGACAGTGGTTGCAATAATGGGCTCATATATGACAACAATTGTGAGGATGGCCCAGAACCAGGCAGAGTTTGGTTCTGATGTATGTAAGGGTGCTACGTGTTGGAACCGTCTTGATGTACCTAACAACAACAAGTTTTATCATATTGGTGTATTTGTGAATTCACCAACATACTCAAGATACAGAAGAGGTTCATCACCACAAGTGCCCCTTGAATGTTGCGTTTTCATAGCTGCATCCAGTTGCTTCTGTTGCTCCTACCTGGTCCTTAATAACTGGCAACTACGCATCTCTTCACTATCTCTCGATTTTGTTATTTCAAAAGTGTTATATAAATGGGAATCATACAGTATGCAACATTTGGGGATTTGTGTTTTTTTACATTCAGCATAATACCCTGGAGATACATTCAAGTTGTTGTGTGTATCAGTAGTTCATTTCTTTTTATTGCTGAGTAGTATTTCATGGTATAGACCTATACAGTTTGTTTAACTATTCACTCATTGAAGCACCGGGTGGTTTCTAGTTTGGGGCTTTTAAGCATAAAGTTGCTATGAATATTCATGTATAGGATTTTATATGGGTATAAGTTTTCCTTTGTCATGGATATACACCCAAGAGTGCAATTGCTGGGTCATATAGTTAACAAATGATTAATTTTATTGTAAACTGCCAAAATATTTTCCAGTGGGCCATCTCACTGTATCCTCACTAGCCTTTGATATTATCACTATTTTTTATTTTATCCATTTTAATAATCATATTTCTTTTTTTAAAACTGGGATAAAGTTCATATACCTTAGAATTCACTGCTTTAATGTATAAAATTCAGTGGGTTTCAGTGTGTTTATAAGGTTGTGCATCTATCATTACTATCAGATTCCAGAACATTTTATCACAAAAAGAAACCCAATACCCATTAGTTGTCGTTCCTCATCCTCTCTCCTCATTCCCTGGCAACTACTAATCTACTTTCTGTTTCTATGAATTTACCTAAAAAAAAAAAAAAAGAATATTTTTACCATAGCTAATCTTTGGATCATGTTTAAACTTTCTTGTTTATTTAGAATGATTCTGATTTTCTGTTTCTTGATCATAAATTCTGATTTCATGGTACATAAAACCGAATCAATCATACTTGTTTCCACCAAATAAATTCAGACTTATACCGAACTTAGAGGACAGGGCAGAACTACACTATAGGGTTTCCAAGGAGTAGCTGGTGGATTTGAACTACTTAGGTTTTGGTTAGCGCTAATTTCTTAACCACTGCACCAGTTTCTAACCAGGCTCTTCATGAATTGACCAGTTATGCATACAATGGGATATAAATGAATCATATAATATATGGCCTTTGTGTCTGGTTTCTTTCACTTGGTATAAAGGTTTCAAGGTTCATCTACGTTGTATTCCTCAAAGATTCTTCAGTGAATTTTTTAACATTGTGCTTTACTTGGAAGTTTACAGTTCAAGTAGGTTTCTAATACAAAAACTTATACACACATTGTTATGTGACCTTCGTTACTCTTCACACGCTGTGACTATACACTTCTCCTCTCCACCCTGTATTTCCCATGGTCATTCAACCAGCTCCTGTCCCTGTCCCCTTCTGCCTTCTCATCTTGTCCCTAGACAAAAACTGCCCACTTATACTTGAGCCAGTATCATTTTATGCCTTTATAGTCCAGTCTAATCTTTGTCTGAAGAGTTTGCTGTGGGAATGGTTTTAGTTCTTAGCTAACAGAGAGTCTGGAGACCATGTCTTCTGGAGTCCCTTCAGCCTCAGTCAAATCATCAAGTCTGGTATTTTGACATGAATTTGAATTTTGCACCCCATTTTTCTGCTGCTCATTCAGGGAATCTCTGTTGTATACTAGGAGGTCATTAGTGGTAGCCAGGCAACAACAGCTAGTTGCTCTGGTCTCAGGCTGATGGAGTCTCTGGTTTATCTGGCCTTTTCAGTCTTTTGGACTCATTTTCCTTAAGTCTTTGATGTTCCTCATTCTTCTTTGCTCCAGGTGGGTTGGGATCAACTGAATGGCTGCTTGATAGCTGTTAATACCCCAGATTCTACTTACCAAAGTGAGATGTCAAATATTTCCTTAATAAACTTTGATCCGCGCCCCTGCTACTCTGTCCCTCAAAGTATTTGATTGTATTCAGGAAACTTCTTAGCTTTTGGCTTAGTCCACTTCCCCGTATTGCATGTTGCCCTTCCCTTCCCCTAAAACAATTCAGTGAATACCCCTTTTCTTCTCTCCTCACCCTCGTAACTATCAAAGAATGTTTTCTTCTGAGTTTAAACCTTTTCCTGAGTTCTTATTATAGTGGTCTCATACAATATTTGTCCTTTTGTGACTAATTTCCCTCAGCATAATGCCTTCCAGATTCATCTATGAAATAAAATGTTTCTTGGATTCATAGTTGCTCTTTATCATTGCTTAGCATTGCATTGTGTAAAAGTACCATAGTTTTTTTTTTTTATTTAACATGACTGAGTGAAAATGTACATTCATGTATAAATTTACATGCCCACCTATATGCAGCTTCCACTGCTCTCCCTGTCCGGTGACTGCACACTATTCCTCTCTGCTCCATACATGTCTCATCCTCCCAACAGCCTCCTTTCCCCTCCTCTCCGTCCACTCCCCTTCCTCCAGCCAGAGGTCAGCAAGATGATATCCTATAGATGTATAGAACCACAAAGTGCTTCCAATATATGGTCACTCTGCATTGCCAAGTCCAATCCATTCCTGTCCAAAGAGTGGACCTTTGTTATCATTTATGGGAAAGGGCAGCATCAGGGCCGGGGGCCATGCTCTCAGAGGAACCCCAAAACTGCTGGACCATCAATTGAGGTCTTTTAGTGGAGATCTCAGGATGCACCCCTTTTTATTCTTGTGTTGCCAGTGAGGCCCCTCTCTGTGAGCTCCGTCGTGGCTATCACCGGTGGTGGCCGGGCACCATCCGGTTCTTCCGGTCCCAAGTCGATGTAGGCACCCACTCTTGTGGGTCTCTCTGTCTTCTCGGTTGTCTTTACTGCATGTCATTTTGGTCCTCGCTGAGCATCCAGTTTTTTAAATTCATTTATCAGTTGATGGACACCTAGGCTATACCCATACCACTGTCGTGAACTGTGCTGCAATGAACATGTGTGTGGATATACCTGTTCGTCTGAGTGCTCTTATTTCTCTAGGATGTAATCCTAGGATTGCTGGATCACATGGCACTTCTATTCCTAACTTTTTAAAGAAGTGTCAAATCGATTTCCAAAGTGATTATACCAGTTTACATTCCCACCAGCGGTGTGTAAGTGTTCCAGTCTCTCTACAACCTCTCCAACATTTATTATTTGATGTTTTTTTGGAATAATGCCAGTCTCACTGGGGTGAGATGGTATCTCATTGTAGTTTTGATTTGCGTTTCTCTAATGGCTAATATTCATGAGGATTTCTTCATGTATCTGTTAGCTGTCAGACCGTCTTCTTCAGTAAAGTGTTTGTTCATACAGTTTGCCCATTTTTAATTGGGTTATTTGTCTTTTTGTTGGTGAGGTTTTGCAGTATATTATAGGTTTAAGAGATTAGATATAATTTGGATTTTTCATATTAAAATTTTTTTCCCCAGTCAGCAGGTTGTCTTTTTATCCTTTCAGTTAAGTCTTTGGATGAGCATAACGGAAACACCCACTGCTGTGGATTATGGCTGCATGGATTATGGCTGAAAGCAGAGAACCCAGAAAGATGTTTATATGTGTTTTGTTGACTATGCAAAGACATTCAACTGTGTGGTCCATAACAAATTATGGATAACTTTGCAGGCAATGAGAATTTCAGAACACTTGATTGTGTTCATGAGCAACCTGTACATAGGGGATACAGTGTGGTTTAGTCAGGAAATGTGTGCATTAAGTTTGTATCCTTTCACCATAACTGTTCAATCTGTACGCTGAGCAAATAATACAAGAAGCTGGACTGTATGAAAAATAGCAGGGCATCAGGATTGGTGGAAGACTCATTAACAACCTGCTTTATGTAGATGACATAACCTTGCTTGCAAAAAGTTAGGAAGAGTTGAAACCCTCCCTAATGCAGGTTAGAGACCACAGCCTGCAGTATGGATTATACCTTCACACAAAGAAAACAAGTCCTCACAACTGGACCAGTAAGCAACATCATGATAAATGGAGAAAAAATTGACATTGTCAAGGATTTCATTTCACTTGAGTTCACAATTAACACTCATGGAAGAAGCAGCAGTCAAGAAATTAAAAGACCTGTTGCAAAAGATCTCTTTAAGAGTTGTAAAGCAAAGCTGTCACCTTTAACACTAAGGTGCACTTGACCCAAGACATGGTATTTTCAGTCACCTCCAAACATGTGAAAGCTGGACAATGAATAAAGAAGACTTAAGAAGAAATGATGTCTTTGAATTGTGGAATTAGAGAAGAATATTAAATATGCCATGGACTGCAATTAGAACAAACCTGTCTTGGAAGAAGTACAACCAGAATGCTCCTTGGAAGTAAGGATAGCAAGACTACATCACACATACTTTGGACATGTTGTCAAGAGGGACTAGTACCTCGAGAAGGACATGATTCTTGGTCACACAGAGGGGTCATTGAAAAAGAGGAAGCCCTTCGATGAGATAGATTGACACAGTGGCTACAACAATGGGCTTAAGTATAACAAGATTGTGAAAATGGCACAGGATCTGGCAGTGTTTGATTCTGTGGTCCCTATGAGTTAGAATTGGCTCACTGGCACTTAACAACAGCAACATTGTTGAGACATTATTCTTTTACTTTCCTTTAGTTCTTTAGACATGGTTTTCTTTAGCTGTTTCAATTATCTATTTCATCTTGATTGAGTTTGGATAGTCCGTGTTTTTAGAGGAACTGGTGCATTTCTTTTAAATTGTTCAAATTGAAGTGCAAAATTGTTCATTGTATTACCTTATAATATTTTTAATGGGTTTAGTATCTGTAGTGATACCCTGTTTCATCCTCAATGATGTTAATTTTCATCTTTTCTCTTTTTATTTTTGTCAGTCATTTTTCATTTGTATTACTGGTTGCTTGACAATGTTTCATTAGTCTTGTTACAAGTTTGTCAGTTTTATTTACCTATTCTCAAAAGTAGCTCTGTAAAACTTATTTTCTCTTTTATTTATTTATTTTCCCTTGTTTTCAATTTAATTTATTTCCAGTCTTCATTATTTCCCTCCTGTTTGCTTGGTGTTTATTTTGCTCTTCTTTCTCTTGTTTCTCAAAATAGATTATAAATTTAAGATTTTTCTTTTCTATTGTAAGCCTTTACAGCTATAATTTTGTCTGACCATTACGTTAGCTGATTCCCACATATTTTGATATTTACATTTTAATTTTCATTTAATTCTACTTATTTTTTTCTTTTATACTTTCTGTTTAATTCAGTGATTACTTGTTAGTTTGTTGTCTATTTTTCAAGTGCTTATAGTTTTTCCTGTTTTCTCTGTTATTGTTTTTCAGTTTGATTCATTTCTGGACAATCTACTTTAAACAATTTCAATTATTTTCCATTAGTTAAGGTTTGTTTTCTGACCTTCCAAAAAAGTCTATGTTTCCTATGATTCCGTGTACCTTATACTTACTAATATATATTAATCATATACTTGTCAACTAATGCAACACATTGTTAATTATATAAATAAATATCCAAGTATTTAACCCCAAATTAATTTGATGATGGAGTTTTCGAGTGTTTTCGTGGTGAATGGTTCTAAGATTTTTCATCTATTTTACTGTAGCTACAGAGAAGTCAAGGTTTCAAAAGCACTTGTTTCTTCTTATTTAGCTGTTATTCTAAATAGCTTTCTATAGGTGGCAGTAGAGTAGCACAAAAGAATACCAACTCCTCTTCTACAACCCCCTCCCTTTGTGTTTTAAAAAAAAGACAATAAAGTGGGTCTATTGCCGCTGTCTTGGAAACCTTGTTGGTGTGTTGGTTAAGTGCTAAGGCCGCTATACAGAACACTGGCAGTTCAAATCTGCTAGGCTTTCTTAGGAAACTTTATGAGGCGGTTCTACTCTGTTTATAGGGTAGCTATGAATCAGAATTGATTCGACAGTAGTGATTTTATTGCTGCTGTCTTTAAAAGTGGGATACTCGCTTTTAAAATATCTTTATTTTGTTTTCTTTTTGCAAATTTAAGAGATTAAAAAGTATTATTTTATAAAGTGGCCTTTTCTGGTTGCTACTTACGTTGCTGAGGAGCCCTGATAGTTAAGAACATGACTGTTAACCGACAAGTTTAGCTAGGTAGCCTGATCACTCCCTCTTGAAGGATAGTTACAGATATAATAGTTTGTTTCTGGCAGTTTGTGATGCAAATTTAACAGTTCTCACCTGACAGTTGTGGTGTTGATATAAGGATTTTCCTGGCAGTTGTGAGGTGGCCACGTGTTGCCTCAAACCCAACCAAGAACCAAGTCGCTACCTCCCCGTCTCATCTATGACATCACCCCCTGCTTTTGCCAATAAAAACCACCTCCCAAATCTATACTGGATCTTTTTCCGCTCATGGAGACGGACCTGTTCTCTGTCTCCAATGTACTTAATAGATCGGTACTGAGATCAGCTCTTCGGATAGGAAAGGATTGGACTCGGAGACACAGAGTGACCATATTGTGTGTGTGCTTTATGGTTCTATGCATCTATAGGATGTCATCCTACTGGCCTCTTACTAGAGGGGAGTGGAGAAGGTGGAGAGGAGGGGACAGGAGATTGTTAAGAGGTTATGACATGTATGGAACAGAAAGGAGTGTGCTGTCACCTGGCAAGGAGAGCAGAGGGAACTGCAGATAGGCAAGAATGCAAATTTGAATTGTATTGTAAACTTTCACTCAATCACAATAATAAAAAAGAGAATTAAAAAAAAGAAAACTTTCCCATTATTAGCTACCAAAAAGGTTGTATCCTCATGTGCTTTGAGGGAAGGGAGCCCAGTTTGCCACCTTTTGGGAGACTGAATTTGCTGGCTCAATCTTTGGAACCCAAACCAGGTCACTTGGGTCTAACCAGTTACAGGACTTGTTCAGTAACCAAAAGGTCAACATTTGGAATCCAACAGTTGGTCCTTGGAAACCCCATGGAGAAGTTCTACTCTGTTCTGTCGAGTCAGAATACCGTGGGTGGCAAAGGGCTTGGTTTTTTTGATCTGAGGTTGAATTTTCTTTTTGATGTTTATTAACTGTTGTCTCTGTTGAAATGAGACATAAGTGACTCCATTTTGAGCCTCAGACTCCATTTTTTTGAGGAAGGGTGCAGTGAAAATTCAGGGTATTAAAGTAGAAGGCCCCAGGAAGCAACTTAGCAGAAAATAAAAATACCACAGAGTGATCTCACCTTTAAAACATCTGTCACAAGACAGAGCCTGGAGACAGCCTTGAGCCTAGAGACAGCCTTGCAGATAACCCCTAGACCCTTGACCACAATCTACAAAAACATATGCTGACGACTATGTTTTATAACCTACGAAAATTCCGGGTGGCCTCAACCAATCAATGCAAAGGATAGCTCCTCCTCCCTGCTTTTTGGTTTCCTGGCTTAAATACCTCGTGCTAGAGAAGCTTGGGGTCATCTCCTGCTCTGCATAGTTTGGAGTGCGTACCTGGTGCACCAGCCTTTTCCCTATTGGGCACATTTTTAATAAAACTTAACTTTCAAAGAGAAACTGTGTCGCCTCTTGAAATCTGGACCCTAACAGTCTCCCCCTAATTTATTTTATAATTTCTCTTGTACCTTTCCCTGTTGGGAGTCTTATGATTTGTCATTTTTAACATTATAAAGTATTGTATCCCATTAGAGTAAAATTAGAAATTTCAAAGGCTTGTGAAGGAGAAAATAACACTCCCAGGCTACCACTGTTAATATTTTGGTATTCTTTGCCTATTTCTATATTGGTGTTTTTGTGGGAATTTTTTTAAGGGTTAAAATTATGTTTTGTCCAGTTTTGCTGTCTAGTATTTTCACTGAATTAACCTTGTGGCCACTTGCATATCTCATCAAATGTTCTTTCTTATCATTTTAGAAAATTAAATATAACCAACCCACATCTAATTCTTTTTGCAAATAATTTTTTTTATGTTTATGTCTCCAGATTACATTTTGAATAACTTTGCCAAACCCTTCCCCATTTAGGATTTTTAAAATTTGAGTTGCTTGAAATCTATACATTAATTTTGGAAGAAGTACAATTTTAAAATGGTGAGTTGCCTGATTCAGTAGCATAGCTTAACCCTTTCCTTATGTCTTTCATCTCCCCCAGTAAAATTTTACTGTTTTCTCCATATGAACTATAGAATATTTCTTCCTATGTGTATTCCTAGGTATTTTCTATTTTCCTAACAGAATAGAAAGTGGTTTGACAGCGAATGAGGAAAATGAAAGTTAATTAATTTCATCACAGAATTATTAACATGCAATTGTTATAGGAAATCAACTGACACCCAAGGAGAGAAAAAGCAGCTGTTTATTCAAGTAATGCTAGTGGGCCAGACCTCCGACTGGCTCAGATGGGGAAGTGGAACAGGTTTTTATGGCCAAGGCAGGGTGAGGCATGGTCAGAGGCTATATGCAGAGCAGAGGGTTGTGAGCAGAAGGGCCAGATGCAGAGCAGAGGGTCGTGAGCATAACGGTGTGGAATAAGATGAGGAAAGGTGCAAGACGGGGTTGTGGGCAGAACGGGGCACGATAAGGTAAGGGGAAGTTTCTTTCAGGGTTTTTTTCCTTCACATTCCCCCTTTTGATACCCTCCCTTTAATGACATGGGGGAGGAGTGTCACACAAGCTGTTCTGGGTATAGGGGCCAGTATCCCTGGAGTGCTAGGACCTGGGAGGTGGTCTGGTCTACTGTGGTTCGCTCCAGGGTCTGGGATAGGAACTGGAACATGCAAGGTAGGACATACATTACATAAAACAGCAAATAGTCTACAAACAATTGCTAGTTTGTATAGTCAGCCTAGGTTGGGAGTCTTGAAAATATTTCTTTAAATTCTGTCCCAAAGAAATCTTCCTGCTGTTAAAGGAACTGTGATGTTCTCTTGACTCTGTAGTTTTTCAGGTCCCTGGGCAAGGTGGGGGTACGTTATCTCATTCAGTCTTCTTGGCAGGATCTAAAAAAAAAAAACCACTTGAATCTCCAGGTTAGTTACAGTGTGGGAGATCAGGTAAAGATTTTCAATCAACATTTTACAATTATTAGCACTTTCATTTCCTATAGAAGTAATTGTCCTGGTCATTAGCATATTTTTACTATAATCATTCTGAGAGATTTCATACTCAAAATCTTCATGGGAAAATGGGTGGAGGTCTCTTCTGTATCTGCTTCATGCCGAGTAGGGGCATAGGCCTGCCTATCTGAGTAGAAATCTCTCCTTGACAGCCAAGCCAAGTGCCGTCGAGTCGGATCATGACGACAGTGTCAATCATTTATAATGGCCAGGATGACAATGACTGAGTATCAGTCAGGGCCCACAAACGTTATTTTATTTGGAATTGTTGTAGTCTGAGAGATAAAAGTTGTCCCGGAAACCCAGACTGGAGTTACCTAGTTTTATATCTTTTTCTCTTTCTCTACTCTTTCTTTACCTACTCTTCACTTTCTTAGTCTTTTTTTTGTTTTTTCTTTTCTATTTCTTCTTTACTTTTCCTATACTTTCTTAGTCTTTTTTCCTTACGTGGCAATGTCTCAACAACTGTGACCCCATCAAACACAAAAGCAACTTTTTATTTCAGATTTTTAGTCTAAGTCAGTAATGACACAGTCCCTCTTGAAGAGTAGACCCACTGAGTAAATTAAAGTAGGTAGAGAAGGTGGCTATTGTGTAAGACAAATACAATTTTCTTACCTTCCATGTCGAGTATAACCCTTCATTCTCTGATGTGTCCAGGAGGCAGACATTCCTGTCACTGGTCAGTTTTTCAGACTTGTCTTCTGAGCAAGTCCAGGAGGGTCTGTCTATCTGGGCCGTACAGACGTCTATCAACATCCTGCTGTAGAATACTCAGGACACTATGCCTTAAAATGGCCTCATTTTTGACAGTACCTGTGATGACTGGGGTCCATATTCACTGGCTGATGAGGTGTTTTAAATCTCGAACACCAACTGGGTTACCTGAGGTGACAGCCAATAATAGCCTTTCTTTCTTTTTCTTTTTTACTGCCACTAAATCTCTGATTAAACACCTTAGGGGTCTCCTCTACCAACAGGAGAGTGGGGTCTAAGATTTTGTCTCAAGCTTTATAATCTTTGTTTTATGTCTGATGTGGACCAGGATAAAAATATATGGCCATAATGGCCTTTTATCACATTTTAAAACTGGCACCAGCATTTTTTTTTTTTTTTGAAAGGCTTGGTGAGTCTGTCAGGGTAAAACCTCAGAGTAAAACCACTTTCTCTTTTCTTCCAGGTCCCTAGCTGAACTGGTGCTTTATCTTTCTTAATGTAAATCTCTGTAAGGCCCAGATAGACAGACCCTCCCGGACTTGCTCAGAAGACAAGTCTGTAAATCTCTCAGGCCTCTCCCTTGGATATCTCAAGTCACGGTCCTTCTTATAAGTCTAAACTCTTCATTAAATATTCTGGTCAAATGTTTTCAGAGAAACCAGTGAAAACTGCAGATGATGAAAATTATTAAGATTCAGATTAATAAAAATAAATAGAACATAAGGGTCAAAATTTAACCCATCAGATAATAATTTTTAAGTGTAATTATTATCCATACCATTAAGAACTTCAGATGTCATATATAAAAATCTTGAGGCACAATACCACACAGTCAGGACATATCAAGATTATTAACTTTCTAAATATTCATGTAGTATAAAATAGATTTATAAGTAAATAATCTGAATTCTCCAGTCAAAGCATTGGCTTTGATGATGTTAGATAAATTTATAACCAAGTTAGCAACTAAAACCAAACCAAACCAAATGTTATGGGGTTAATCTTGAATCACAGCAACTCTATCAGGCAGAACAGAACTGTTTTACAGAGCTCTAACTGTTGACCTCTGGCTAGCCGACACAGCACTTAACCAGGGTTTTTCCAGATAGTAATTAAAAAAAATAATAAAGTTATGACAATATTCTGTATTTGTTAGACAATATAAGGCAAAAAAAAAAAAAAACCCACACACAAGACAAAACCACAAGAGAAAATAACCAACATAAATTATGACCCAGTGAGAACTGGGCACCTGATTTTAACCCATGTCATATAACACATCAAATAAGACTACTTTTACCTTCTTCCCTCAGAAAAGGATACTCATGGCTTTTCATGAAGTTTCAGAGCTGTCAAGAGTTTTATAGGTCAACAAGAAACAATATTAAAGTTGTTTAAGCATTTAAAGGTAAGAAGACTTTAGCTTCTCTTTATTAAGTCTTGTGGCATGATTTGCTGACTCAAGGAATCTTATTTTAATAAGAGATCAAACCTTTGCCTTTAAGAGAGACTATACAAGGAACAAGTTAACCGTTTACTCAAAAATCCGAGAAAATTGTTATTTAGCAGTGAATAAGTCAATTTTTTCTAATATTAATGTTCTCAAAGAATTTTTTTCCCAAAAACCCTTATTACTTAAATCATTAAACTTTTGTCAAACAAAACTTTAACCATATTAAATATTTAACAGACCTTTACAAATTCCTTAACAAACCCCTACTGTGTTGTGTCTTATCAACAAACCTCTGTAATTCTTTAAACAGCAAAGAATTCTGTAAGACTTATTTTATTGTTGCCTGAAAGGTAAACAGTGTATAAGTTTACATTGTATCAGATATTTGTTACCTTCAATTACCCTTAAAGTCCAGGGCTTAAAAAAAGCTTATTTAAACATTTCATGTCCCCAACTAACTCCTAAGGTTTTATTAGGTACGTTTTTTATACCTCTCAGATAAGCCTCAGAAGTCCTAATTTATGACTATCAAAGTAGAGCAGTAGTCTTTACCTGGTTTTTTTTTTTTTTGGTCTCAAAGTTTCCCTGCAGTTTGAGGACAATTTCTGCTTCCCTTTTACTCTTCTGGAATTGCTGCTGTCTCTTTAAGATAAAGCCATCTCTAGTTGAGGGCTGTGAAGTTAGGTTTTCTCTAGCCCAGCCAATATGCCTGGATTTATTTTAGAATTCGGATCTTCATCAACCTTAATTTAATTTAGTTCAAGTAAGACTCTTAAAATTGGCAAAGACAAAAGACACTTTTTCACTGAAAATATTTTCAAAACCCGACAAGCACACCACAACCATATTTTTTATCAAACACACGGGAGGCCTCACACTTTATCACACACACATATCCAGCTCCACCAGTAGTACACAGACTGTTTCTTTAACTAAAAATGAGCTCATGAGCACTTTAAGATGACTTTATGGAACCATTTAATTGTTCCAATATCTTGCCCAGGCCATATTATTACAAGTGGGTACCCACACTGCCAATAAACACTTGAACAGACACGGTACTGAGATTTACAATTTCCAGGAGTTTTTATCAAAGGGGAGTAAGTTTGTCACAGAAGTGACCTTTGTCAGGCCCTTGCATCCACCATCATTATTTTAACCCAACAAGAACCAGGCAGCCTTCTGATTAGCTTTCCTGCAAACCCTTCCAGTTAGCCCTAGTTACTTCTCTGGCTGTTTCAGTCCTTGTGGGGAACGCTTCTGCCTGTCTGGAGTAGGTGCAAACAATTACTAGCAAATGCTGGAAACCCCCACCCCGGGGGGGGATTCAGTTCTGTTCAGGGGCCTTTGGGTTAAAGGGTATCTACATTCTGCAGCACTGACAAAGTCTTTCGTCATCCCCTGTGGGCTGGTGGGTGGTTTCCATGAGCTCGATGATGGCCTGGGACCTCTCTGAATAGGAGGACATGTGGTGTTTCCAACTGAGCGCATCTATATTTGTAAAGAGTCGGTAACAATTATGTGGGCCAGACGTCGGTTCTCTCTAAGGTACATTTGTAATACACCTGAGAACGTCTGGTCTGAGGTCTGTGGGACGTTTCTGTCTTGGGCTGCCCTTGCTCCTACTCCAGGGGCACGGGGGGGGACTGAAGGTGGTGGGGTTTCAGGTACAGTGGGCCCTGCTGGTTCTGGGGCCTTGGGTAGGTGAAAAATATGGAGGGGGGCCTCTTCTTCTGGGGCTCCTTGAAACACTGGTGAGCGCTGATCTTGCTTATTGGTGCAGAACCGCACCCAAGGGGGAAGAGGTATCCACTGATCTGGGTGTCCAGGGATACTGGTGACCCCTTTCCACACAGCCCTGACACTGGTCACTTTTAGGGTGCCCTCAGAGGGCCAATTTAACTCCGTAATTGCCACTGTATCCCTTCTTGAAAGTTTTCACCATGCAGTCTAATCCGGTGGGCTTAGATTCTGACCCTCATGTTGTAATCTGCAAGTTTGTAGCTTGAGACTTGCCTTACTAACACAACTGTTGCCCATTTTCCGTCATCAGTCTCACAGAGGCAGGATTCACAACACATGGGAGGAATAATGGCACCATATTGGGACTCATAGCCAAGTCACACACAATTCAATCCATGAAATCCCACCCTTTGACACCCCCAAAATAACAGCAACAGTTTTCACACACGAACAAAGGACTTTATCACTCAGGTGCTCAGCTGGCTGCCCTTCTCATGAAGGTTTAAGGCACTGTCTTGGCTGAAGGTGTCCCTGTAGAAACCCCGGGGCGGAGGGTGGAGTGCCTACACCGTTAGCCTTTCAGCAGCGCCACAGAGCCACAGTTGCGAGCCCACTCAAGCTCCACGGCTATTGCCTTGGAGTATCATAGAGACACACACAGACATCACAGGGACACACACAGACGTAAGGAACAGAGGCCTCACTTCCCACATTACAGAGTATCAGTCAGACAGAATTTGCCCCAATAGGCTCTTTTCTTAAGTGGGACAGATGTCCCTTTTACCAGACAGACAGTACCAAGACAGACAGGAGCTCCAACCTGGTGAGAACTTGAATTCTCTACAAGCACACAGAACACAACAGACTTCCTTCCGATAGGGTTATCCCTATTCTGAGCTCCAACTGGGTCTAGGAGGTGATCAGTCTCCTCTTCTACCCGTTGGGGTAGGCCTGACTGGGTTCAGGGTCCCGGGACCTTATCTGACACTATTTTCTCACTGGGTTTTCGGTCTGGTTCGTTTCTCCTGCTGGGTTCCGTCGTCCCCGTGCTTGGGAGCGCCTGGGGTCAGAGAGGGAAGACCCCGTCAAAAAGAAATGGGTGACACAGTCTCGTTGGTCCCAACAGGACCCGGACGCAACCAAGCCGGGGAGGGCAGATGGCTCAAGGAGAGAAGCAGCCATTTATTGAAGTAACGCTAGCAGGCCAGCGGGGGCTTACAGACCTCCAACAACTGGCCCCGATGGGGAAGTGGAACAGGCTTTTATGGCCGCGCCAGGGTGAGGCGTGGTCAGAGGTTGTGTGCAGAGCAGAGGGTCGTGAGCAGAGGTGCCAGATGCAGAGCAGTGGGTCGTGAGCAGAACGGTGTGGAATAAGATAAGGAAAGGTGCAAGATGGGGTTGTGGGCAGAACGAGGCAGGATAAGACAAGGGGAAGTTTCTTTCAGAGGGTTTTTCCTTCACACAATAATGGTATACAGATTGTTCCTATCAAGACAGTTCTGATTGATAGTGACCCTCTGTACAAAAGAACAAAACACTGCCCGGTTCTGTGCCATCCTCATGGTTATTGTTATACTTGAGCCCATTGTTGCAGATGCTGTGTCAGTCCATCTTGTTGAGGGTCATCCTCTTTTTCACTGACCCTCTGCTCCGCCAAACATGACATCCTTATCCAGGAACTAATCCTTCCTGATAACATGACCAAAGTCTGTGAGGTGAAGTCTCTCCATACTTATTTCTAAGGAACATTCTTACTGTACTTCTTGCAAGACTTATTGGCTTATTCTTTCAGCATTCTGTGGTATGGTCAACATTCTTCTCCAATGCCATAATTCAAAGGTGTCAATTCTTTGTATTTCTTCATTCATTGTCCAAATTTTGCCTGCTTAGAGGCTATTGAAAACACAGTGGTTCAGGTGAAGTGCTCCTTTGTCTTCAAGGTGGTATCTTTGTTTAACACTTTAAAGAGGTCTTTTGCAGCCGATTTGCCCTATGCAACTGTCTTTCAATTTCTTGACTGCTGTTTCCACAGGTGTTGATTGTGATTTCAGGTAAAATGAAATCCTTGACAACATAGTTCTTTCCTCCATTTATTGTGATGTTGTTGACTGGTCCAGTTGTGAGAATTTTTGTTTTCTTTGCGTTGAAGTGTAATCCATACTGAAGGCTGTGGTCATTGACTTTCATCCAAGCAAGTGCTTCGACTCCTCTTCACATTTAGCAAGCAGGGTTGTTTTAGCTGCATAACGCAGGTTGTTAATGAGTCTTCCTCCAATCCTGATGTCCTGTTCTTCTGTATATAGTCTGCTTTCTCAGATTATTTTCTCAGTATACGGATTGAGTAGGTAGTGAAAGTGTATAACCCTGATCCATGCTGGATCCCTTTGTTTTGTTAGAATGACTACCTCTTGGCCTAAGTGAAACTTTCTCATGAGCACAATTAAGTGTTCCGGAATTCTTTGCAATGTTATCCATAATTGGTTATGATCCACACAGTGAAAAGCTTTTGCATAGTGCATAAACCACAAGTAAATGTCTTTCTAGTATTCTCCACCTTCAGCCAGGATCCATCTGCCATTGGTACTGGTACCCCTCTCCCCATGTCCCATTTTGAATCTGGCTTGGTTTTCTGGTAGTTTCCTGTTGATGTACTGTTGCAGCTGCTTTTGAATTATCTTTAGTAAAATTTTACGTGCCTGTGATTTTAATGATACTGTTCAGTAATTTTTCCATTCATTTGGGTGACCTTTGTTTGGAATAGCCATAAATGTGGTTCTCATCTGGTTGGTTAACCAGGTAACTGTCTTCCAAATTTCTTGTCATAGACAAGTGAACACTTCAACTCTGCATCCATTTGTTGAAATGCATCAATTTATGTTCTATCAATTCCTGGAGCCTTGTTTTTGCCAATGTTTTCAGTGCACCTTGAACTTCTTCCTTTAGTACCAGTGACTTCTGATCATTTGCTATTTCCTGAAATGGTAGAACGTCAAACAATACTACTAGGTATTTCGTGTATTCCTTTCATCTTTTTTTGATGTTTCATGCATCATTTAGTATTTTCTCCATAGAATCCTTGAATATTGTAATGCACAGCTTTTATTTTTCCTTCAGTTCTTTGAGCTAGAGAAATATCCAACATGACCCAGTCAAACCTAGTGCCGTCGAGTTGAATCCGACTCATGGAGACCCTACAGGCCAGAGTAGAACTGCCCCATAGAGTATTCAAGGAGTGCCTGGTGGATTTGAACTGCCGACCTTTTGGTTAGCAGTGGTATCACTTAACCCACTACACCACCAGCGTTTCTCAATATTCAATATATTCTTCTTCTTCTTTTTTTTTTTTTTTTTTTTTGGTTTTCTGACTCCAGGTATTTGCACATGTCAGTATAATACTTTTTCTTTTCAGGTTACCCATTGAAATCTGTTCAACTCTTTTACTTCATCATTTTTTCCTTTTGCTTTAGCTACTCTGTGTTCAAGAGCAAGTTTCAGAATCTCTTCTGACATCTGTTTTGTTTTTTTTTTTCTTGCCTGTATTTGTAATGACCTCTTGCTTTCTTCATGTATAATATCCTTGATGTCATTCCCCCAATCCTTTGGTCTACAGTAGTGTTGAATGCATGCAAGGTATTCTTGGAATTGTTCTAATTTTCTTCTGCTTCAACGTGAACTTGCATATGAACAACTGATGGTCTCTGTTCCATAGTTGGCCCTTGTCCTTGTTTTCCATCATCTCTTTCCACAGATGTGGTTGATTTGATTCCTGTATATTCTGGTAAGGTCTGGTAAGGTCTACATGTAGAGTGGCTGTTTATGTTTTGAAAAAAGGTATTTGCAATGAAGAAGTCATCGGTCTTGCAAAATTTTATCATGTGATCTCTGGGACATATTTTCTATTACCAAGGCTGTATTTTCCAACTATAGAACATTCTTTGTTTTCAAGTTTTGCACTCTAACCACCAGTAACTGCCATGGATTGAACTGTGTCCCCCAAAAACTTGTGTAGCCATTTGGCTGGGACATCATTCCGAAAATTTTGTGATTATCCTATGATGCGAATCGTAATCTCTGCCTGTGGCTAATAGATAGGAAGATTATGTTAAAAGAGGACTAGGGTGGGACTGCAACAACCTTGCTAAGAGAATTTCCCTGGAATGTGGCTTGCATCACCTTTTATCCTTTCATCCTACTGGGAGATAAAAAGAGAGGGAAGAAAGCAGAGAATCAGGAACCTCATACCATCAAGGAAGCAGCACTAGGAGAAAAGCGTGTCCTTCATACCTGAGGTTCCTGCTCCAAGATTCTTCTTGACCAAGGACTGATGCAACACAAGGACTTTCCTCCAATGCCAACAAGGGGGAAAGCCTTCCTCTTGCACAGACACCCTGAATGTGGACTTGCAACCCACTGGACTTTATAAGAAAACTTTCCTTCATTAAAACCATCCACTCTGTGGCATTTCTGTTAGAGCAGCGCTAGCTCACTGAAACAGTAATTTTCAATCACTTTGTTAGTACATTTGATCAAATCTAGACTACAGAAGTTGGTAAAAATCTTCAATTTCTTTACCTTTCGCGATGGCACTTGCCCTTGCCTTGCTCTGCAGGTCATGCATAAATTTGAATAATAGTCATGTTAATTAGTTTCCCTTGTAGGTGCATAGGTATTGTGCCATCACTGGCAGGTTTTACTACCCCATGCATCTGTCAATTTGTTGTATTGTAGGTGTTTTAAGGTTGTTCTGATGCTGGAAGCTATGCCACTGATACTCAAATGAGCTTCCAAACCCAGAATGTTTTTATTAAAGATACTATAAAAGAATCCTGATCCACAGGGGACAATATGTGGAACAAAATTTAAATTTTTATGGATTCCAGACCTTCTGGAGCCATTGAGGCTGGATGAATTTGTGTTATCTGCATAACACAGTTTGTTAATGACTCTTCCTCCAATCCTGATGCCTCACTCTTCGTCATAATAAGCTTCTCAGATTATTTGCCCAGCATACAGGCTGAATAAGTATGGTGAAAGGATATAACCCTGATGCATTCCTTTCCTGATTATAAACTTGTTGAAAGACTGCCTTTTGGTTTATGTGCATGTTCTATAATTCCCATTTTTCACAATGTTACCCTCAATCTATTATGATCCACACAATCAAATTCCTTTGCATAGTCAATAAAACATAGGTAAACATCTTTCTGGTATTCTCTGCTTCCTGGCAAGATTTATCGGACACTGTCCTCTTCCGAATCCAGCTTGAATTTCTGGCAGTTCCCTGTTAATGAACTGCTGCAACTACTTTTGAATGATCTTCAGCAAAATTTGCATGTAGTGTTAACGATATTGGTTCATAATTTCCTCATTTTGTTGGATCATTTCTCTTTGGAATGGGTACAAATACGTATCTGTTCCGGTTGGTTGGAAACCCTGATGGTGTAGTGGTTAAGTGCTATGTCTGCTAACCAAAAGGTCAGCAATTTGAATCCATCTGGTGCTCCTTGGAAACTCTATGGAGTAGTTCTACTCTGTCCTGTAGGGTAGCTATGAGTTGGAATCAACTCAACAGCAGTGGGTTTCCAGTTGGTTGATCAAGAAACTGTCTTCCAAATTTCTTGGCATAAGTGAATGAGAACCTCCAGCACTGCATCCGTTTGTTGAAACATCGTAATTAGTATTCCATCAATTTCTGGAGCTTTGTTTTTTGCTTATGCCTTCAGTGTAGCTTGGACTTGTCCCTTCAATACCATCAGTTCTAGATCATATGCTGTCTCCCGAGATGTGTGAATTTTGACCAAGTTTTTTTGGTACAGTGACTCTGTGTATTCTTTCCATCTTCTTTTGATGCATTCTGCAATATAGAATCCTTCAATATTGCAACCCAAAGCTTGAATATCTTCTTCAGTTCTTTCAGTCTGAGCAATTCCAAATATGTTTTTTCCTTTTGGTTTTGTAACTTAGGTCTTTGCATATTTCTTTTTTTTACAGTAAAGCAAAAAGAAAAGTTTTATTTAGAATAGGCAAATGATGTGGATACCCTAGTCAAAGTTTGATCAAGTCAGCAACTAGAAAAAGAATAAGATATAATATAATATTACGCATTTGCTATTCAGTGTTATGTAAAAACATAAGAGGAAACACTGACATATAAATTTTAACCCCCAAAGAATCAGGTACTTCTTTTGATTTTAACAACACATCCTGTGTAATTTATAACATATTAAATACAATTTTTAGAACTTTTCCCTTGAAAAAAATTTTTTTTTTGTGTGTGTGTGTGTGGCTTTCTATGAAGTTTCAGTGTTCAGGAGTTTATTATAGGTTATTGATCTTACAAAGATCTTAAAGGTAAAACCTTACTTTTTTTTAAAAAACCAAGTGGTATGGTTTTTGACTCAAAAATCTTATTTTAGTGAAAGATTGAACTTTGTATTAGAGTAGGATTATATGACAAGTTAATCCTTCAATCCAGCAATTAAATAAAATATTGTTATTTCATCAGTGAGAAACCTTTCTTTGTTCTATATGCTATTTAATATTAAAGCTACTAAAACTCTCATAAGTTAAATCATTAAACTTCATTCAGATAAAACTTTTGTTACAGAAATTCTCAGATTAGAGCCACCCGTGGCATAGAGCCAGCTCTTGAGATGGGTGAGGTGAGCAGCAAGAGCTTTATTATATACCAGTATATAAGGACACAAGGGGGAATGAGCTCCTCCAAAAGCCTGTCTCTTTGAACAAAGGCTGTGAGAAGTTTTATACTGTAGGAAAAGGGGAGTTGTATATGTTCATTAAATTCCTGGGAAATAGCATGTATGTTAATAAGAGGCTGAGCTGACACTTTGCACGGAAATGGGGGTTGGACTCCTCGCTCCTAAATTGGGTCTGGTTAAGACCTATGTCTGGTGTTTCCATTCCCTGACACAAGTTTCTTAGTTCCTGGACAGGACTCATTATGGGATGGAGTCATCTGGTGGTCACCTAAGATTTTTGTTGGCATGGTTCTGGACAGCCGACCTAAAAAGTAACTATAAACAGGGAGATGAGAGGGGTGTGAGATGGGGGTTTCAAGTCTGTTTTCCTTTTGTGTAGTCACGGTGATTGCGTCTTGGACATGTTGACCTTTTTTTTTTTTGCCATTATGGACTCAGATCAATTTTATTTGTTCTGTGCAGTTTGAGAGGACATTAATCATTAGTAAAGATTGAACAAAAAAGAGGAACTAAGCAACAGAATTAGAGGCAGAAATAAATTTAGAAGGAAAAAAATGGCACAGTTAGGCTCAAGATATAGCCTTTTATTTTGCTGTGCTTGTTCCACTTATGATCAGTATCAAATAAATTACTTTTTAATAAATCTCTTAAATGTCATTATTATCTTTTGTACTACATACCGCTAAATGGCAAAACAAACACTCTAATTAGCAGAACCAAATATATATTTACATATCCTTTCTCTGTCACATAAAAAGGAAAAGTATATAAACTTAAATTTTAATAAATATCTATTTACTCAATCTAATTTATGTAGGTTATCTAAGGAGCTCTGGTGATGCAGTGGTTAAGAGTTACAGTTGTTAACATAAAGGTTGGTAGTTTGAATCCATCACTGCTCCTTGGAAGTCCACTTAGGAAGTTCTACTCTGTCATATAGGGAATTTATGAGTTGGATTCGAATTGAAGGCAATGGGTTTTGGGGTTTAAGTTACCTAAAATGTTTGGAAATTATTTTAAGTCTATATACCATAAAACACAACTGTTGAAATAAAGTTTTTTTAAAAAACATTTCAAGTTTTTATTTAGCTTTTACAATTTCCCAATCTAATTACAGCCTAAGACTTGGGACCGGAAGACCTGGATGGTGCCCGGCCACCACCAGTGATAGCCACGATGGAGCTCACTAAGTTGAGTCTCACTGGTAACACAAGAATAAAAAGGGGTGCATCCTGAGATCTGTTTAACTATCTGTTTAACTATCATTTTAGGTCTTGGTTTCCAGAGGGATTTAGCGAGACGTGCGTTTAGTCTGCCATCTTGACTCCGCCCTCCCAGATAGTGTTTTTTTTATCCAAGCTGTAACTCTCTGCCTGTTTTTTTGAGCATTCAATCCATTTACACTCAGTGTAATTATTGACAGATATATATTTGGTGCTGTCATTTTGATGCCTTTATTTATGTTGTTGACATTTTCTTTGTTCTACTCGATATTCTGTTCTGGGTGATTTTTCTTTATGGGGTTTCTTTTTATCCTCTTCAATGATGGTTTTGTGTCTGTTCAAGCTCCTGTATTATGTTTCTTGTTTTGATATATAGTATTGTTAGTTTTCTTTGCAGCTATACCTTTGATCCCCCTTAATAGTCTAAGTTGAAAACAATCTTAAACTTCTGTATATCTCCTTAACATCTTCTCCATCTGAAAGCACTGTAAGTACCATAATATATCCCTCTTTATAGTGTGATGATGTTGTGGTCTACATGTTAAGATCTTTGTTTCACTAATTTTGATGTTTTAACTTTTATTGCACTTTGTGAATTCCCTAACTTAGTAGGACTCTGCATGCTGTGTCTTGCATTGCATCTTTGAGTATATGTCTTATGTTATGATATTCCAAATTAAGAGGTTCTTTCAGTATTTATTGCAATTTTAATTTGGTTATTGCCAAGTCTCTAAGCTTCTGTTTATCTGAGAATGTTAATTTCACTGTCATATTTGAGAGACCATTTTGCAGGATATATAATTCTTGTTTGGAAATTTTTTCCTTTAGGGATGTGTCATCCCACTGCCTTCTTATTAACATGATTTCTGCTGAGAAGTCAGAGGGAAGTCTACAAGGCTTCCTTTTTAGGTTAGTTTTGATTTAAGTGTAGTTGCCTTTAAGAGCCTCTCCTTATGTTTGATTTTATTAAGCTTGCTTATAATAGTTCTTGTTGTCTTTCTCTTTGAGTCTATCTTTTGCAGAGTTTGATGAGCATCTTGAATGGCTATCTTCTCTTCTTTCATGATGTCAGGAAAGTTTTCAATCAACAAATCTTCAACAATTGTGTCTTTATTTTCTGCTTTTCCTCCCTGTTCAGGAGCTCCAATTACTCGTAGATAGTAACTCTTGATATAGTCTGTCATAGTTATGAATGCTTCTTCATTTTTCTTGTTTCTTTTATCTGATTTCTCATCATGAATGCTGGTCTCGGTTGCTTTAGCACTGATGTTCTAGCCTTTCATATATCTTGCTTAATTTTTCATTTTCTTCTGCTGGACTTTGTTTAATCTCTCTCTTTACATAATTGTTTTATTTTCTGCCTCTGATAATTTCAGGAAGGCTTCTTTATCTGGGAAGTTTTTTGATTCTTTATTTTGAGAGTTTTCCAGAGCCATGGTAGTTTGCTTCTTTAAATGCTTAGATATTGATTGTTGTCTTCAGACCATCAAAAAGCTGTTCAGCTTATGCAGTGTCTTTCATGCTGGGAGAGGTGTTGCTCTGCAGCAGCTGTTCCTTCGGGGGTGACAGGTCTTCTACCTGGCTGACAATGATGGAGACCTACTTGTGCAGTCTCTCAGGGTCCATGTCAGGGGATGCTGTGATATGGCGTAGAAGAGGGAGGGGGAAAGGACACCATCACTGTCATCTCCCAGCCGCTGCTGCAATTTCTAGATGCAATTGTCGTAAAAACAGCTTTTCTGCTGGGAGAGGTGCTGTCCAGCAGTATCATTTCCAACTGGACCCTTAGGGGTGGAAGGCTCCACTTCCAGACTGACAAAGATGGTGACCTACTTATTGACACAGGGATTTTTGAGAATAGAATTACCTATTTGATGTTCCAAACTCTTGAATAAGGATACCAAACTATGATTTGCTGAAAAAGTTATTAAATGTCACTCTGAACCAAACAATCAAGTAAAAATCTAAGAATGATTCTCCTTAATGAAACAACCAGTTCTTAAACAAATATGCCAAACAAAATTTAAGAAAACAAGAAAAAAAAGAAAGCAAAACATAATGATATTTTTTTAAAAAAGGGCAAAAACTCCTTTTCTGACTGCACTTGCCCTGTTGCTGTCAAAGGAACATGGAGTGCCAATGTGTGGTTGCAGAAGATAGAACTTCTCTTTGCTGGCTTCTGCTCTTCAGTTCAGGTCTCTTCAAGTTCCACTGGTTTCGTGTCTTCAGAATTTCCTGCAGTGACTATACCATTAATTGCATCAGGGTAAAAATTGCCACAAAAAATTAAACCCCAAACCCATTACTTTTAAGGTGATTTCTACTCACATTGATTTTGTAGGACAGAATTGCACTGTCCTATAGGTTTTCTGGGGATTGACTGTTGGATTTGAACTGTTGATCTTTTGGTTAGCAGCCATGATCTTAAACACTGTGCAAACACAAAGCTATATAGTAAAGTAAAAAGAAAGGTTTATTCTGCATAAGTTAAAATAGGTCAATGTTGGTAACAGACAAACATGCTCCCAAGGTATCCCTGCCCAAGCCCAAAGAATATTACAGAATAGGAGAAAGTGAGAAAAAGATGCATGCTGCTACAGACGTGTTTCCTGGAGTCAGCTGCATATTTCCTTATAATGCTTTACTTTGTTTTCTTGAGCCACCCCTTGAAATGTTTTGTTCATTTCTTTTACTTCATCATTTCTTCCTTTCACTTTAGCTGGCCTACATTTAAGAGTATGTTTCAGAGTTTCTTCTGACATTTATTTTGGTCTTTTCTTTTTCTGTTTTCATTGTGACTGAGTGACAGTTTACAATACAGTTCAAATTTGTATGCCTGCCTATCTGTGGTTCCCTTTGCTCTCCTTGTCCAGTGACAGCACACTCCTTCCTTTCAGTTCCATATGTGTCATAGCCTCTTAATGATCTCCTGTCTCCTCCTCTCCACCCTCTCCACCCTCTCCACTTGTGTCTAGTAAGATGCCAGTAGGATGACATCCTATAAATGCATAGAACCATAAAGTGCACACACAATACAGTCACTGTGTGTCCCCAAGTCCAATCCATTCCTATCAGAAGAGTTGACCTCAGTAATGATTTATGAACAGATACAGCATCAGGTCTAGGTGCTATGCTTCCAGGGGAACCCCAAGGCCTTTGGACCATGAATTGTGAAATTTTAGTGGAGTTCTCAGGGTACATCCCTTTTTATTCTTGTGTTGCCACTGGGACTCAACTTTGTGATCATCTGTCCCTGCTGGGTTGAGACCATTTGGTGTACCTCAGGTGGAAGCTTGCTAGCTTTTAAGACCCAAGATGCCACTCACCAATACAAGGTGGAGAAGACTCTCTTGGCAATAGGCTAGTTATGCCAATTGGCCTCGATGCCAGCTGAGAGCATGGTCCCCAAACCCTGCCCCTGCTACTCTGTCCTTGCAATACTGGGTTAAGATTGGAAGACTTTTCAGGTTATGTTGAAGTCCCGTTAAATTGATCTTGTTTCTCCATTTGTTCCATTCTGTTTTCTTGGCTCTGAATGGAAGTTTCTATGTCTTTGATTTTGTTCTTGATCTGTTGGATTTCAGAGTACTGCTGTTCCATCAGATTGAACAGCTTGCTTAATTTTTCCTTTTGTTCTGCTGCATTTTGTATAAGGTCTAGAAGCGAGCCAAGCCAAGTGCCGTCGAGTTGGATCCGACTCATGGCGACCCTAGGGACCAGAGTAGAACTGACCCTCAGAGTATTCAAGGAGCGCCTGGTGAAGGACTCTCTATATAATCATTTTGTATTCACCTTCTGATGATTTCAGAAAAGTTTCTTCATCTGGAAAACTCCTTGGTTGTTTTGTATGGGAGCCTTCTGAAGCCATGGGTGATTTCCTGTATGCCACAAGTGTCTGTTGCTTTTTGGGTCCCATGTGACTAAGTAAAAGCTGGGAGAGATACTGTGAGGATGGACCACAGATGTTTCTCTAGGCTATCTTAAATGTAAAACAAAGGTATCTGACCACTTCCCAAGTCAGTCAGGTTTTCAGGTGTAGAGGTCCCTCTTCCCAACTGGCAAAGTAAGCACTTCTATATTCTACCCCAAATGATATGAACTAGTTCAAAATACAGCAATGCTACTGCCCTGTTCACCTCTGCTGACAGGGCCTAGCCTTAGGCGACACTGTGTAAACTACTGCTTTTCTATTGGAGAAGCGCTGTCCTGTTTGCAGGCACTGGCTCCCAGGCTAAGAATTAGGTCCCGCTAAAATCTCCGGATCCAACATGGCATCCCACACACTGGCAGTACAGTTCCATACAAACCACACTGTGGCCATGATAAAAAGACAGGCCCAAAGTGGCGAGATGAACAGAGTCCTAAGCCCGGCTCTCAAAATATGCAATTTCACCTGCCTATCCCACCAGCAGTGTGTCTGAATCTAGCCACTAGGCAAGACCCAGCTCTGCCCACCAGCCAAGACAGGGAAAAAAAAAAGTCCAAATGGTACATTTACCTTCAGTTCGTGAGAGCCAGGGCTAGCCAGGAGCAAGAGTCAGAGAAAGAGAGGAAGTTTTTCATTCAGTGGTATGAAGTCCAAATTAACAGTCCTGTGCCGTGTCCTGGGGGCTCACTAGGGGACCAGAAGGCTCCATTTGATTATCAGTTCAGGTTCTGGTTTCCAGAGGGATATAAGGAGACATGTGCTTAGTCTGCCGTCTTGACTCCACCTATGATCTTGTTTCTGATGTGTGCTGTCACTGATTTCACCCAACGAAATTTCTACCAACTATCTAAACTATAATCAGCCCTCTCACTCCCTTCCTCACCTCTCTTGCAGCTATCAAAGAGTCTTTTCTTCTGTACAAGAGTCTGACCCCTCTTATAGTAGGGGTGTCATACAATATTTGTCCTTGTACTGCTGATGAATTTCACTCAAATAATGTCTTCCAATTGAAACCAAGTTATGAGATGCTTCCTAAAATCATCATTGTTCTTTACCTTTGCATAGTGTTCCACTGAGTATGTTATGCCATAGTTTATTTGTCCACTCATTTATTGTTGGGCACCTAGGATGATTGCATCTTTTTGCTATTGTGGACTGTGCTACAGTAAACATTTATGTTCATGTTTCTGCTCATGTCACTGCCCCTGCATCTGTAGGATGTATTCCAAGCTATGGGATTACTGGGTCAAATGGTATATCTATTTCCAGCTTTCTAAGGAAGCACCAGATTGCTTTCTAAAGAGATTGTAGCATTTTGCAATCCCACCAGCAGTGTAAACGAGTTCTGATCTCTCTGTAGCCTCCCTAGCATTTGTTGTTTTGTGTTTTTTCAATCATGGCCAACCTTGTGGTGTGAGATGATATCTTATCGTAGTTTTGATTTCAATTTTGTTAATGGATAATGATCAAGAGCATTTCTGCATGTATCTTTTGGCTGCCTGGGCATCCTCTTTAGAGAAGTATTTGTCCATCTCTTTTGCCCAATGCTTAATTAGGTTATTTATCCTTTTCTTGTTGATATTTTGCAGTACCTTGTAGATTACAGAGAGCAGATGTTGGCCTGATATATAGTTGCCAAATAGTTTTTAGCCATTCTGTAGGTGGTCTTAAATTATTTTGATGAAGTCTTTGGATGAAGAAAAGTGTCTGATTCTTTGTAGTTCCCATTTATGCTTTTTCTCTTCTGTTGATCATGCTTTGTCAGATTTTGAAGTCTGTCTATGGTGGGCATTAAAATTTCCGTTGTTGATTCTGTTTTTGCTTGCATGAGCTTTATAGTTTTAAATCTGATATTGGGGTCTTTATCGAATTTGAATTGATTTTTGTGTAAGGTATGAGATATGGGTCTTGTTTCAATTTTTTTGCAGATAGATATCCAATTTTTCCAGCGTCATTTGTTAAAGTCATGGTTTTTGACCCAGTTCACATTTTTAGGGTCTTTGTCGAATATCAACTGTTAATAGGAGGATGGTGGCATCTCTGGGGTCTCAATTCTGTTCCATTGGTTTCTATGTCTCTTTTTGTACCAGTACCATGCTGTTTTGACTACTGTGGCAATGTAATAGTTTCTGATGTCGGGTAGTGAGAGGCCTCCTAGTCTGTTCTTCTTCTTCAGTAGTGCTTTACTTATCCGGGCCTCCTTTCCTTTCCAAACAAAGTTGGTGATTTGTTTCTCCATCTCATTAAAAAATGTCACTGGAATTTGTATCGGGATTCCATTGTTTATGTAGATAGCTTTGGGTAAAACAGATATTTTTATAATATTAAGGCTTCCTATCTGTTTGCAGGGTATTTAGGTATGATTCTCTTAGTTTCTTGCTGTAAAGTCTTGTAATTCTCTTTGTATAGGTCTCTTATTTCTCTAGTTAGATTTATTCCTAGGTGTTTTATCTTGCGGGCTATAGCAAATGATATGGATATGCTAATTTCTTCTTTAGTGATCTCTGTTGGTATAAAGGAACCCTACTTATTTGCTTATGTTTATCGTATATCCTGATACTTTATTGAACTGTTCTATTAGTTTGAGCAGTTTATTTATGGATTCTTTAGAATTCTTTGTACGTACAATCATATCATCTTTAAATGGGGAAATCTTTACTTCTTCTTTGCTGATGGGGATGCCCTTTATTTCTGTGTCTTTTCTAATTGCTCTGGCCAGGACTTGTAGTACAATGTTGAATAGGAGAGGTGAGAGTGAGCATCTTTGTCTAGTTCTCGTCTCAAGGGGAATTCTTTCGGTCTCTCTCCATTCAGGATGATGTAGGCGGTTGGGTTGCATAGATGCCCCTTACTGCATTGAATAATTTCCCTTCTATTACTATTTTGCTGAGAAGTTTGAGCATGAATAGCTGTTGGAATTTGCCAAATGCCTTTTCTGCATCAATTGAGAAGATCAGCTGGTTCTTATCTTTTGTGTTATTTACGTGGTTGATCACATTAATTGTTTTTCTCATGTTGAACCAGACTTGTATCACAGGTATGAATCTATGTTGGTCATGATGAATTATTTTTTTGATATGTTGTTGAATTCTGTTGGCAAGGATTTTGTTGAAGATTTTTGCATCTAGATTCATGAGTGATATTGGTTTGTACTTCTCTTTTTCTGTTGGACCTTTCCCTGGCTTTGGCATCCAGGTTATGCTGGCTTCATAGAATGTATTTGGGAGTATTTCATCTATTTCTATGCTATGAAATAGTCTCAGTAGTATTGGAGTTAACTCTTCTCTAAAAGCTTGGTAGAATTCTGTGGTGAAGCCATCTAGGCTAGGGTTTTTTTAAGTTGGTAGTTTCTTGATGACTTTTTCAGTCTCTTCCTTTGTGATGGGTTCATTAACTTGTTCTACTTCTCCTTGTGATAATTTTGGTAGGTGATATGAATCAAGGAATTTTTCCACTTCCTCTATGTTTTCAAATCTGTTACAGTACCATCTTTTGTAGTGTTCTGTTATAATACTTTTGATTTCTGTTGCATCTGTTGACAATCTCCCATCTCATTTCTTATTTGGGTTATTTGTTTCCTGTTTTTCTTCTTTACGTTTAGGCAATGGTTTGTCAATTTTGTTGATCTTTTCAAAAAACTAGCTTTTGGTCTTATCAGCTTTTTTTCAGTTGTTCTTCTATTCTCTAATTTATTTAGTTCTGCTCTGATCTTTATGATCTGTTTTCTTCTGGTGCCTGAGGAGTTCCTCTGTTTCTTTCTACTTGTTGGAACTATAGGGTTAATTCTTTGGTTTGGGTCCTTTCTTCCTTCTGGATGTGTGCAGTTATAGAGATAAACTGACCTCTGAGCACCGCTTTTGCTGTATCATAGAGATTCTGATAGGATGTGTTTTCATTCTCATTTGAATCCATTTCTTTATTTCATCCTTGATTTCTTCTATCACCTATGGTTTTTCTTAGCAAGGTATTGTTCAGTTTCCATGAGTTCCAATTTATATCTGTTTTTTCTGCTATCGATTTTCATTTTTATGGCTTTATTTTCTGAGTAGATGTTTTGCAATAATTCAATGGTTTGGATTTTGTTCAGATTTGCTTTATGTAACACATGGTCAATTCTTGAAAATGTTCCATGTGCACTGGAGAAGAAGGTATAGTTATCTGTTGATGGATAAAAAGTTCTGTATATGTTGATGAGGTCTAGTTGGTTAATTGTCACAGTAAGATCTGTCTCTTTACTGAGCTGTTTTCTAAAAGATCTGTGCAATACTGAAAGTGGATTGTTGAAGTCTCCCACTACTGCTATGGAATGATCTCTCATTTCAATGCAGTCGGTGTCTCTTGGATGTATTTAGATGCTCTACTATTGGGTGCATAAATATTTAATATTGTTAAGTCCTTCTTGTGTGTTGAACCTTTCCTCAATAGTGACCATCCTTGTCCATGATGATGGATTTTACATTAAAATCTATTATATCTGAGATTAGTATTGCCACACCTGCTCTTCTTTGTTTATTTTTAGTTTGATATATATTACTCCATCCCTTAATTTTCAGTTTGTTCATATCTTTAAGTGTAAGTTGAGTTTCTTTTAAGCAACATATGGACAGGTCATGTCTTTTCTTCCAAGATGTCACTCATCGTCTCTTTACTGGCGTATTCAGTCCATTTACATTCAGTGTAATTATTGATAGGTGTGTGTATAGTGATGTCATTTTGATGTATTTATTTTTGTGTTATTGTTTTCTATGCTGCTCTTACTATTCTGTTCTGGGTAATTCTTATTCATGGCTTGATTTTTCATCCTTTTTCATGGTGGTTTTATGTTCATTGAGACTCCTGTGTTATGTTTCTTATTTTGATATGCTGTATCACTATTGTGCTTTGTGGCTACCCTTATGGTTCCCCTTTAATAATCTACATTGAAATCCAGTTTTAAATTCTACATATCTCATTAACTTCCTGTCCATTTGGAAAGAGTATAACTACTGTAGTATATGTCTCTTTTTAATATGATGGTATCACAGTTTTCCTGGTATGATCACTGGATCCTTTCTTTTAATACTATAGCTTTGATTGAGTTTTGTGCCTTCCCTAACTAATTAGGTTTCTGGATGTTGTGTCCTGCATTGCCTCCTTAAATATACAGTTTGGTTTTGCTTTTCTAAGCAAAGAGCTTCTTTCAGTATTTCTTGTAGCTTTGGTTTAGTTTTTACAAAATCTCTAAGTTTGTGTTTATCTGTGAATGTCTTAATTTCGTCTCATATTTGAAAGACAGTCTTGCAGGATGTATAATTCTTCGTTCAAAGTTTTTCTCCTTCAAAGCATTGAATGGATCATCCACTGCCTCTATGCCAACGTCATTTCTGCTGAGAAGCCAGATGAAAGCCTACAGTGTTTCCCTCTGAATGATATCTTTGCTTTGAGTCTCACTGCTTTTAAGAGTTTCTGCTTATGTTTCATTTTGTTAACCTTGATTATAATACCTTGTGGTGCCTTTCTTTTGGGGTCTAAATTTGTTCAATACACATCTTGGATATCTATTTTCTCTTCTTTCATAATTTTGGGGAAGTTTTCTGTCAGCAAGTCAACAACAATTGTCTCTGTGTTTTCAGAAATCCCTCCCAGTTTAGAAACTCCAACGAATCGTAGGTTATTCCTCTTCATATTGTCCCACATGTTTTTTAATGTCGCCATGAGTCAGATCTGACTCGACGGCACGTGGCTGGCTTATTGTTCTTGTTTCTTTTCTCTGCTTTCACCTCATAAATGCCAGTGTCAGTAGCTCTGTCTTTAAGGTCAATAAGTCTAATTTCTAGTTGTTCAATTCTACTGTTTCTGCTTTGAATTGCATTATCTAGTTCTGTTGTTTTGTTATTGATCTGTCGGATTTCAGAATGCTGGTGTTCCATCGGTTTGAACAGCTTGCTTAATTTTTCATTTTGCTCTGCTGCATTTTGCATGTCTAGGAGGGCTCTCTATATAATTATTTTCTACTCGACTTTTGATAGTTTCAGAAGGGCTTCTTCATCTGGGAAGTTCTTTGGTTCTTTATTCTGGAAGTTTTCTGGAGCCATGGGTGAATTTTTGAAAATGCTTAATTAGGGTTTGTTGCTTTGGGGACATCTAGAGGCTCTTTAGTCTCTCTGGTGTTGCCATAACAGGATCTGCAGCACAATTCTGAGAAGGGAGTTGGTTATCAGCCTCCTCTATGTACTCCAGTGACTAGGCTGAGTGGAATCTCTGGGTTAGCAGGCTCCACCTCCTGGCTGGAAATGACATGGCCCTACTTATGGGGTCACTGGAGAGCTATCAGATAACCCTATGATGTGGGTCCGTAAGACTAGCAGTGATCATGTCAGGCTGCACCACAGTTATTTTCCAGGCAGTCTTATTTTGAAAGGTAAAAGCTCTCTCAGAGCTTCCAAAATCACGAATGCTGTCAGGTGTACAAGCTCCTCCTTCCAGTTCACAATGGAGGAATGTGTTCAATTGTCCTCAGATGCTGTGATATATTTCAAAGTAGGGACAGGCTACTGGCCTGCTGTTGTCCCCATCTCGGCCCTACTATTAAGGCTACACTGTGCTATACACAGCTTTGCTGCTGGAAAAATGCTTCCTGGCTGGGACTACCTCCTAGGTTGGGAATTAGATCCTGCTGAGGCCTCTGGTTGGGTAACTCTGCCTCCCAGTCAAACAAGATGGCATCATGGTCAAGCTGTCCCATCCCCATGAAAGAGCAGAATCTAAGGTAGAAGTCCTAAAAGAGAATGTGGAGGGGCTGTTGTCCTCTGAGTCCAGAGCCAGGCTCTCAAAATGTAGCTATTCCACCTGCTGATCACTTCATGACTGCAGCACTGTGTAGCTGCTGGCTAAGCCCATCCCCCACCTGCTGGCCAACAAAAATAAAAAATGTTAAAAATAACAGTTACCTTTAGTCCTTAGGAGCTGGTGAATTCAACAAGATCAGGTGGGGCTCAACTAAAGGGAAGAAGCTTCCTGTTCAGTGGCATGTAGTCCAAACTGACAGCCTTATGCTGCGTTCTAGGGCTCACTGGATGTCCAGAAAGCTCCATTTAATTATCAATCCAGGCCTTAGTTTTCAGGGAAATTAAGGAGATGTGTGTCTAGTCCACCATCTTGACTCCGCCCCTTTGGGTTTTTTTTTTTTTGACCAGTTAAAAAAACCAGAGATGTTGTAGGAGACCATCAAGGCCACAGTATGTGAAGAGAGCAAAAAATCATTAAAAAGACAGGAAAGAAGAAGAGGATGTTATGGATTTAATTGTGTCCCCTCAATATGTGTATCAACTTAGCTAGGCCATGTTTCCCTGTACTGTGTGATTGTCCAGAATTTTCCCATCTGCTGTGATTTTCAAATGTGCTGTAAATGTTACCTCTATTGTCTAATGAGACAGGAGCAGAGGCAGCTATGATTGTGGTACTTCTGTTATAGTAGCCCTCAAATCAAGAAAAGTAGCACTTACACTAATATATGATGCTTATGAGAATAAAATAGCAGCTCATTATAATTATATATACACACACACATACATATACATTATATAAAACAACAGAAAATCTTGAAGAGGATGTGGAGAAATTGGCACACCTATCTGTTGCTGATGGTAAAGTGAAATGATATCACTATTGTGGAAAACAGTATGTTGATTTCTCAAAATATTAGAAAGGGAGCTGCCATATTATTGTTGTTGTTAGGTGCTGTTGACTTGGTTCCAACTCATAGCTACCCTTTGTATTATGGAACTAAACACTGTCCTGTGCCACTCTCACAGTTGTCACTATTTATGAGCTCATTGTGACAGCCACTGTTTCAATCCATCTTGTTGAAGATCTATTTTTTCTGTGCTCTCTCTTCTTTACCAAGCATGATGTCTTTCTTCAGGGACTGGTACCTCCTGATAACATGTCTGAAATACTTGAAACAAAGTCTCACCATCCTTGCACCTAGGTGATATTTTGGCTGTACTTCTTCCAAGACAGATTGGTATGTTCTTTGGCAATCTGTGATATATTCAATATTCTTCTCCAATAGCATAATTCAAAGACATCAATCCTTCTTCAGTCTTCCTTATTGACTGTAGAGCTTTTACATGTGATTGATGTGATTCAAAACACTATGTCATGTTCCCGGAGTGCCTTAGTCCTCAGGGTTACATTTTTTTTTTCAGACACTCAAAAAACCTACCATATGACCTAGTGATTTCACCCTAACAGTCAAGGTAACATCTTTGGCTTTTAGCACTTAAAAAAATTCCTGTATGACTTAGCAATTTCAACCTAGTTATATATCTTAGGGAAACTCTGGTGATGTAGTGGTGAAGTGCTATATTTGCTAACCAAAAGGTAGACTGTTTATATCCACCAAGCACTCCTTGGAAACTCTATGGGGTAGTTCTACTCTGTCTTGTTGGGTGCTATGACGCCATGCGTTGGAATAAACTTGAGGGCAATGGGTTCATTTTTTTGTTTTTGTTTTTTACATCCTAAGGATCTGACTCGATGGCATTTGGCTTGGCAAGGACTTAGAAAAGTGACACCAACAGATATGTACATTGATTCTCATTGGAATATCGCTCACAAGTGAAAAAATGGAAATAACCCAAACGCATCATCAAATGAATGGTTAAACAAAATGTGCCATATACATACTATGGAAGCACTTTGAAACTTAAAGAAAAATGAAGTCTTGATATGTGCTGAAAAATGGAGTAACTTGAAATATATTTTGCTGAGTGAAATAAGTAAATTAGAAAAGGACAAACGTTGTATGGTTTCACTCACATAATGGCAAGAATAGCTGAATATATAAAGGAAATATATATCAGTTGTCACCAGAGGCAGGAGAGGGGAGAAGGAAGGGAAATCATTCTTTTGGATGCAAAGAATTTTTATTCATGTTGATGGGAAAAGTGACGTTGATTAAGGGTAATGGATAAAAAAACTGGCTATTGTAACTGACATCACTGAGTTTTACACCAGAATAAAAGAAGGTGAAATGGTAAATAGAATGTTATATATAATTTTACCACAAAGACAGCAGTCAAAATAAAAAGTACGGGAGGGGTGGGGAGGGGAGTTGGCCTCAGCTGTTGATGCTACTTAGATATGAAAAAACATCTTGTGGTATTATTTTTCTTTGTTCAATGTTTGGGGTCACAGTTTTGTGTGTCTGTCCAGTCTATTGACCTAATATCAGAATATCTGCTCTAAGTCCTAGTTCAATGAGGTCTTAGAAACTTACCTGCAACCACAGAGGGAGAAGAAGAGTACAAGACGCAGAAATCAGAGAAAAAAATGGACTGCTAGTCTACTTGCCTTCATAAAGTACTAAGCCCTTTCCCATGATACCAGAAATGGATGGTGCTTGGATACTACTACTGAACATTTTTTTAAAATTTTTTATTTAATATAACTGAGTGAAAATGTACATTCGTGTTTAAATTTACATACCCACCTATATGCAGCTTCCACTGCTCTTCCTGCCCGGTGACAGCACACCATACCTCTCTGTTCCACAAATGTCTCATTCTCTCAACAGTCTCTTTTTTCCCTCCTTTCCACCCACTCTCCTTCCTCCAGTGAGAGGTCAGCAGGATGACATCCTATAGATGTATAGAACCATAAAGTGCATCCAATATATGGTCACTGCATTGCCAAGTCCAATCCATTACTGTCCGAAGCGTGGACCTTCATTATGATTTATGGTCAAGGGCAGCATCAGGGTGAGGGGCCATGTTCCAAGGGGAACCCCCAAACCACTGGACCATCAACTGAGGTCTTTTAGCGGGGATCTCAGGGTGCAACTCTTTTTATTCCTGTGTTGCCAGTGAGACTCAACTTAGTGAGCTCCATCGAGGCTATCACTGGTGGTGGCTGGGCATCATCTGGTTCTTCTGGTCCCAAGTCGATGTAGGCACCCACTGATGTGGGTCTCTTTGTCTTCTGGATTGTCTTTTCCCCATGTCATTTTGGTCCTCAGTGAGCATCCGTTCCTGTTGAGTTGGCACCATTTGCTGTGCCCTCGGATGACAGCTTCGCAGCTTTTAAGACCCCAGACGCCACTGACCAACGTGGGGTGCAGAGAGCCCTCTTAGCAAAACGCTAGTTGTGCCAATTGGCCTCGATTTCGCCTAAGAGCATGGCCCCCCCCCCGCCCTAGCTATCTATCCTTGTAATATTGGGTTAAGATGGAAGGAGTGCTCATGTTATGTTTAAGTCCACTTAATATTGTTCTTGTTTCTAATGTGTGCTATCACCGATTTCGCCCAACCAGATACCTAGCAACCATCTAATCTAAACCCTCCTCCCTTCCCTCCCTCCCTCCCTTCCTTTGCAGCTGTCAAAGAGTCTTTTCTTGTATACACAAGTCTGTTTTTGAGATCTTATCGTAGAGGTCTCATACAATATTTGTCCTTTTGTCGCTGACTACTCTCACTCAACATAACGTCTTCCAGTTGAAACCAGGTCATGAGATGTTTCCTGAAGTCATCGTTGTTCTTTATCATTGCGTAGTGCTTCATTGAGTATATATACCATAGTTTACCTATCCATTCTTCTATTGTTGGGCATCTGGGTTGATTCCATCTTTTTGCTATCATGTACTGTGCTGTGATAAACATTCTGGTGCATGTGTCCGTTGGTGTGAAAGGCCTTGATTCTGTAGGATATATTCCAAGTAGTGGAATTACTAGGTCAAATGGTATATCAATATCCATTTTTTTAAGGAAGCGCCAGATTGCTTTCCAAAGAGGCTGGACCATTTTGCAACCCCACCAACAGTGTAGGAGGGTTCCACTTTCTCCACAGCCCCTCCAGCATTTGTTGTTTTGTGTTTTTTGGATCATGACCAACCTTGTTGGGGTGAGATGGTATCTCATTGTCATCTTGATTTGAATTTCTTTAATAACTAAAGATCGTGAACATGTCCGCATGTGTTTTTTGGCGGCCTGGATCTCTTCTTTAGTGAAATGTCTGTCCATCTCCTTTGCCCATCGCTTAATTCGACGATTTATCTTCTTCTTGTTGATATTTTGTAGTATCTTATAGATTATGGAAATCAGGCATCAGCGTGACATAGAGTTGCCAAATATTTTTTCCCATTCTGTAGGTGTTCTTTTAATTCTATTAATAAATTCTTCAGATGAGCAAAAGTGTTTAATTCTTAATAGATCCCATTTATCTATTTTCTCTTCTGATGATTGTGGTTTGTTTGACAGATTTTGGAGTCTGTCCGTATTGTGTATTAAAACTTCCATTGTTGTTCCTACCTTTTCTTGTATGAGCTTTATCGTTTTAGGTTTGATATTTAGGTCTTTTATCCAGTTGGAGTTGGTTTTTGTGTAAGGTGTAAGATATGGATCTTGTTTCAGTTTCTTGCAGATGGATATCCAATTTTGCCAGCACCATTTGTTGAAGATACTGTTTTTACCCCAGTTTATTGTCTTAGGGCCTTTGTCGAATGTCACTTGTTCATAGGCAGATGGTGTCATCTCTGGGGTCTCAATTCTGTTCCACTGATTGATCTGTCTCTTCTTATACCAGTACCAGGGTGTTTTGACCACTGTGGCAGTGTAATATATTCTAAAGTCAGGTAATGAGAGGCGTCCCAGTGTGTTCTTCTTCCTTAGTAGTACCTTGCTTAACCAGGGCTTCTTCCCTTTCCAAACAAAATGGGTGATTTGTTTCTCCATCTCATTAAAAAATGTCACTGGAACTTGTATTGGGATTGCATTATATAAATAGATTGCTTTGGGTAAAATAGACATTTTCACAATGTTAAGTCTTCCTATCCATGAGCAGGGTCGGTTTTTCCATTGATCTAAGTCTCTCTTAGTTTCTTGTAGTAAGGGCTTGTAGTTCTCTTTGTAAAGGTCTGTTATTTCTCTAGTTAGATTAATTCCTAGGTACTTTATCTTCTTAGGGGCTATCATAAATGATATTGATTTGATCATTTCTTCCTTGACAGTCTCGTTGTTGGTATAAAGGAATCCTAGTGATTTACTTATGTTTACCTTGTATCCTGAGACTTTGCTGAACTCTTCTATCAGTTTGAGTGGTTTACTTACAGATTCCTTGGGATTCTCTGCATATACAATCAAATCATCTGCAAACAGGGAGATTTTAACTTCCTCTTTGCCAATGCAGATGCCCTTTATTTCTTCATCTTGTCTAATTGCTCTGACTAGAACTTCTAGCACAATGTTGAATAGGAGAGGTGACAGTGGGTATCCTTGTCTAGTTCCTGATCTCAAGGGAAAGTCTTTCAGTCTCTCTCCATTCAGGATGACGTGGGCAGTTGGCTTTGTATAAATGGCCCTTATTGTGTTGAGGAATTTGCTGTCTATGCCCATTTTGCTAAGAGTTTTTAGCATGAATGGGTGTTGGACTCTATCAAATGCCTTTTCTGCATCAATGGACAAAATCAGGTGATCCTTGTCTTTTGTGTTATTTATGTGGTTAATCCCATTAATTGTTTTTCTGATGTTGAACCAGCCTTGCATCCCTGGTATGAATCCCACTTGGTCATGATGGATTATTTTCTTGATATGTTGTTGTATTCTATTGGCAAAAATTTTGTTGAAGATTTTTGCATCTAGATTCATGAGTCATATCGGTCTGTAGTTCTCTTTCTTTGTTGGGTCTTTCCCTGGCTTATGTATCCGGGTTATGCTGGCTTCATAGAACGAGTTTGGGAGTACTCCATCCCTTTCTATACTGTGAAATAGTTTCAGTAGTATTGGATATAACTCTTCTCTAAATACTTGGTAGAATTCTGCCGTGAAGCCATCTGGACCTGGACTTTTTTTGGTTGTCAGTGTTTTGATGGCCTTTTCAATCTCTTCCTTTGTAATGGATTTATTAAGTTGTTCTGCTTCACACTGTGACAATTTGGGTAGGTGGTATGAGTCAAGGAATTGGTACATTTTCTCTAAGTTTTCAAATTTGTTAGATTACAGTCTTTCATAGTATTCTGTTATGATATTTTTGATTTCTGTTTCATCTGTGGTAACAACGCCCCTCTCATTTCTAATTTGGGTTATTTGTTTCCTTTCCTGCTTTTCTTTAGTAAGTTTAGTCAGTGGTTTGTCAATTTTGTTGATCTTGTCAAAAAACCAGCTTTTGGTCTTTTCAATTTTTTCAATTGTTTTTCTATTTTTTAATTCATTTAGCTCTGCTCTAATCTTTATGATCTCGTTTCTTCTGGTGCCTGAGGGGTTCCTCTGTTGTTCTCTTTCTACTTGTTCAAGCTGTAGGGTTATTTACTTGATTTGGTTTCTTTCTTCCTTTCAGATGTGTCCATTTATGGAGATAAGCAGACCTCTGAGCACTGCTTTGGCTGTATCCCATACGTTCTGGTAGGAAGTGTTTTCATTCTCATTGGAATCCCCGAATTTCTTTAATTCATCCTTGATTTCCTCTATAACCCATGTTTTTATGAGCAAGATGTTGTTCAGTTTCCAAGAGTTCCACTTTCTATCTATGTTTTTTCTGCTATTGATTTCAACTTTTATGGCTTTATGACCTGAGAAGATGCTTTGCAGTAATTCAATGGTATGGATTTTGTTGAGCATTGCATTATGGCCTATCACATGGTCAATTCTGGAGAATGTTCCATGTGCACTGGAGAAGAAGGTGTAGTTGTCTGCTGATGGGTGGAAAGTTCTGTATATATCGATCAGGTTTAGTTGGTTAATTGTGGAAATGAGGTCTTCTGTATCTTTACTGAGTTTTTTTCTCGATGATCTGTCTAGTACTGAGAGTGGAGTGTTGAAGTCTCCCACTATTATGGTGGAGTCATCTAACTCTCTTTTGAGTGTAGTCAGTGTTTGTTTGACTTATTTAGGTGCTCTGATATTAGGTGCATAAATATTTAATATAGTTAAGTCTTGCTTGTGTACTGAACCTTTCAGCAATAAATAGTGTCCATCTTTGTCCACGATGGTGGATTTGACATTCAAATTGATTTTGTCTGAGATTAGAATTGTCACCCCTGCTCTTCTTTGTTCATTGTTAGCTTGATATATATTCTTCCATCCTTTAATTTTCAGTTTGTTCCTATCTTTAGGTCTCAAGTGAGTTTCTTGTAGACAACATATGGATGGGTCATGTCTTTTGGTCCAAGATGTCACTTGATGTCTCCAGTAGAGAATTCAGTCCATTCACATTCAATGTAATTATTGATAGGTATGTGTTCAGTACTGCCATTTTGATGTGTTTATTTTTATGTTGATGTTTTCTCTATTGTTCTTATTAGTCTGTTCTGGGACATTCTTTTTTGTGAGTTGATTTTTCACCTTTTTCAGAGCTGGTTTTGTGGTTGTTGAGACTACTGTGTTACATTTCTTGAAATGATATGATACATCTTTGTTGTGCTTTACAGCTGCCCCTACGATCCCCCCTAATAAGCTATATATAAACCCAATTTTAATTACTACCAGTCTTGTCATCTTCCTCTCCATCTGGAAGGACTATAACAACTGTAGTACATCCCTCTTTTTAATATGATGACACCATAGTTTTCATGATGATCACTGGATTGCTTCTTTCCTTATCAAAGCTATGATTGGTACTATTGAACATTTTGATCAAAGACCCAACAGATGGATTTTAATCAAGGCTGGGAAAAATGTGGAACAGAGTTTCATATTCCTATGAAAATCAGACTCACTGGATATATTGAGACTTGAGGAACCCTTGAATGTATTACCTGGAAACAACTTTTAAACTTTGTAGTAAAACTATCCTATGAAGTCATATTTAAATTAAACAGATCAGCTCAGTTAGTAAAGAATGTTTGCCTTCAGCACTGGACTTTTCTAAAGAACTATCTAAATAAAATGAAATTGGCAACAATAACTCTGAAATACAATGAGAACCTTAAAGGCAGTCAATCTATATAAACAGTGGTGAAACAATATTGGCAGAGATAGTGAGATGGTGACACAGTGTGAAGTATGTAACCAGTGTCATTGAATTGTACATGTAAAAATTGTTTAATGGCTGCATGTTTTACAGTATATATATTTACAAAAGTATTTAAAAATGTGTATTTAATATATTCCAAGGAGGTATTAAGAGAAAGTTAGAAATTTTGGCAAAAAAAGGAAACTATGAAGTCTTACAAATTAAAATGTTAAAACTGAAAGATAAATGAAATTAATACTTGAATGTTCATTGTGAAAATGTCAATTCTACCCAAAGCAATCTACACTTACAATGCAATCCCAATCCAAATAACAACAGCATTGTTTAAAGAGGTGGGAAAACTAAACATTAACTTTATATGGAAGAGGTGCTGGATAAGTAAACCAATATTGATGAATTAAAATAAAGTAGGAGGACTCTCAGTGCCTGACTTTGGTAGCTACTGTATAGCTACAATTCTCAAAACAGACTGGTGTCAGTAAAATGACAAACCCATTGATCAGTGGAATAGAACTGAGAACTCAGGTGTAAACCCATCCACCTACAGTCACCTGCCTCCATGTTTCTGTTGGTTTGTCATAGTATAGGGGCTTGATCATTGTTAAGATGTTGAAAGCTATGCATGCTACTGGTATTCATATACCAGCAGGGTCAGCTATGGCTTCTAGACTAAGACCGACTGGGAAGAACAACCCAGCAATCTACTTCTGAAAAGAATTAACCAGTGAAAATCTTATCAATAGCACCAGAACATTTTCTGATACCGTACCAGAAGATGAGTACCCCAGGATTGAAGGCCCTGAAAGAATGACCGAGGAAGAGCTGCCTCCTCAAAGTAGAGTCAACCTTAATGACATGGATGGAGGCAAGTCTCAAAATGAGAAGAAACAGTTGCAAACATCCATCACTAATTAGAACATGGAATATATGAAGCATACATCTAGGAAAATTAGAAATTGTCAGAAGTGAAATGGAATGCATAAACACTGATATCCTAGGCATTAGTGAGCTGAAATGTACTGGCGTCAGCCATTTTGAATTGTATAATTATATGGTCTACTATGCTGAGAATGACAACTTGAAAAAGAATGGCATTGCATTCATCAAAAAGAGCATTTCAAAATCTGTCCTGAAGTACAATGCTGTCAGTGATTGGATAGTATCCATATGTGTACAAGGAAGGCCAGTTTTATGCACCAAACGGTAAGTCCAAAGATGAAGAAAGTGAAGATTTTTACCAGCTTCTACAATCTGAAATTGATTGAATATGCAATCAGGATGCACTGGTAACTACTGGTGATTGGAAAGTGAATGTTGTAAACAAAGAAGGATTAAAGAAAAACGAAAAACAAATCCACTGCCATTGAGTTGGGTCCAACTAATAGCGACCCTATAAGTCAAAAGCAGAACTGCCCCATAGAGTTTCCAAGGAGCACCTGATAGATTTGAACTGCTGAGCTTTTGTTTAGCAGACATAGCACTTAACCACTATGCTGCTTCCTGCAAAGAAGGATAGATAGTTGAAAATATGGCCTTGGTGATCAAAATGATGTCAGAGATCACGTGGTAGAAATTGGTAAGACCAATGACTTCTTCACTGCAAATACCTTTAGTCACCAACATAAACAGTGACTATACACGTTTACCTCACCAGAAGGAATACACAGGATTCAAATAGACTATATCTCTGGAAAGAGACAATGGCAAAGTTCAGCATCATCAGTCAAAACAAGACCAAGCGTTGTTTATAGCATGGACCAGCAACTGCTCATATGGAAGTGTGAATTGAACTCGAAGGAAATTAGAAGAATTCTATGAGAGCCAAAGTATGAACTTGAGTATATCCCATCTAAGTTTAGAGACCATCTCATGAATTGATTTCCCATGCTGAACACTAATGACCAAAGACCAGATGAATTGTGGAATGACATCAAAGACATTATACACAAAGAAAGAAAGATATCATTAAAAAGAGAGGAAAGAAAAGACCCAAGTGGATATCAGAAGACACTCTGAAATTTGAATGGCGTTTTGCGAAAGCAAAAAGAAAAATGATAAAGTGAAAGAACTGAATAGAATATTTCAAAGGGTGGCTTGAGAAGAAAATGTATTTTACTGAAATGAGCAAAGAGCTTGAGATAGAAAACCAAAAAGAAAGAACATCCTTAGTGTTTCAGTCATCTACTGGAAACTCTGGTGGTGTAGTGGTTAAGTGCGATGTCTGGTAACCAAAAGGCTGGCACTTCAAATCTGCCAAGTGCTCCTTGGAAACTCTATGGGGGCAGTTCTACTCTGTCCTGTAGGGTTGCTATGAATCAGAATCTACTCAAGGGCAGTGAGTTTAGTGGGTTATTGCTGTTTTAACAGCAATGCAACAAGTGGAACGCTTTAAAAAGAGAAATTTTATTTTGTTACAGTCCAGTAGGTTAAAAGTTCAAATTCAGGGTGTCAGCTCCAGGGGAAGGCTTTCCCTGTTGGCTCTAGAGGAAGGTCCTTGTGGTAGATCCTCCCCTGGACTGGACGCTTCTGAGGTGCTGGGACCCCGGTATCTTCCAAAGGACATGCTCAGCTCTCAGAACTGCTTCTTGGTGGTATGAGGTCCTCTAAATCTCTGCTTTGTTTTGTGTGTATCCCAAGATACTGCCCCAAGGCACAATAAAATCCCACACATTGAGTCCTGCCCCATCAACACAACTGCCACTCATCCTTCCTCATTAAATCTTTAAGGCAGGTTTACAACATAAAGGAACATCTCATAATATCTGGAATCATGGCCCAGCCAGATTGCCACATGTTTTGGGAACACAGTTCAACCCAGGACACTAAATAAAGCTGAAAGAGCTGAAGAAAATTCTAAGCCTCAAGCTGCAATAACGAAGGATACTATGGGAAAAACATTAAACAAAGCAGGGAGTATCACAAAGAAGATGGAAGGAATACACAGAATCATTATATCAAAAAGAATTGGCTGACATTCAATCATTTTAAGAAGTAGCATAACGTCAGAAACTGTTGGTACTGAAGGAAGAAGTCTCAGCTGTACTGAAGGCACTGGAAAAGCAAGGCTCCACAAATTGACAAAATACTGAAGTGTTACAAAACGCAGATGTATCTCTGGAAATGTTTGCTCTTCTATGTCAAGAAATGATAGCCAACTGACTGGAAGAGATCCATATTTATGCCCATTCCCAAGAAAGGTGATATCGTCAAATGAGAAAATTATCTAACAATATCATTAATATCATATGCAAGTAAAGTTTTGCTTTAGATCATTCAAAAGCACTGTAGCACTATCTTGACAGGGAAATGCCAGAAATTCAAGCCAGACTGAGAAGAGGATTTGGAACCAGAGACATTATTGTTGATGTCAGATGGATCTTGGCTGAAAGCAGAGAATACCAGAAAGGTATTTGCCTGTGTTTTATACAGTATGCAAATACGTTCAACTGTGTGGATCATAAGAAACTAGGGATAACATTGCAGAGAATGGGAATTCCAGCACACTTAGTTGTGCTTGTGAGGAATCTATACATGGATCAGGTGGCATTTGTGTAAACAAGGAGACACTGCATGGTGTAAAGCCAGGACAGATGTGTATCAGGGTTGTCAAAGATTTCATTTTACTTGGATTCACAGTCAACATCCATGGAAGAAGCAAAGACATCAAAAGATGTAATTCTTTGGACAACTGCCGCAGGAGACTTCTTTAATGTGTTAAAAAGCAAAGACGTCACCCTGAAGACTAAAGCGTGTCTCATCCAAGGCATAGTGTTTTTGACTGCATCACATGCATGGGACAGCTGGACAGTGAATGAAGAAGACAGAAGAAGAATTGAAACTATTGAATTATGGTGTCCTACATACTTACCATATGTGGATCAATTTCTGGAAAAGGGCATCATCCTTGGTAAACTAGAGGGTCGTTGAGAAAGAGTAAAATCCTCAAGAAGATGAAATGACACAGTGGCTGCAACAACAGGCTCAAGCATAACAATTGTGGGCATGGTGAAAGACTGGGTAACATTTTGTTCTGTGGTACATAGGGTGACTATGAGTTGGAACTGACTCAATGGCACATAAGTACAACAACAGCAACACAGTCTCCTGATCTTCAACAAAGGCCCCAAGTTCATAAAATAGGAAAAAGGCAATCTGTTTAAGAAACGGTGCTGGACAAAATTTGATGCTTATCTGTAAAAAAAGGAAACAAAAGCCATAACTCACGCCATACACAAAAACTAACTCAAAATGGATCACAGACCTAAATATAAAACCTCAAACAATAAAGACCATAAAAGAAAATATATCATCAGTGCTAGGGGCTTTAAAACACTGTGTAAATAAGCATGAACATAGCACAAACAATCCATACCTAACAATGCACAAACACCGTAAGATAAACCAGATAACTGGCATCCTCTGAAAAATAAAACAGTTACACTTGTCAACTAAGGCCAAAGAAGAAGAGATTGAAGATTTTTTACCAGTTTCTGCAGTCTGAAATCGATCAAACATGCAACCAGGATGCACTGATAATGACTGGTGACTGGAATGCAAAAGTTGAAAACCAAGAAGAAGGATGGCTAGTTCAGAAATATGGCCAGTTCAGAAATACCATCTTGGTGATAGAAATAATACCAGAGATCACGTGATAGAATTTTGGGAGATAAATGACTTCTTTATTGCAAGTACCTTTTTCAACTAACACAAACTATGACTGTACACATGAATTTCATCAGATGTAATACACAGGAACCAAAGTGACTGCATCTGTGGAAAAAGACAATAGAAAAGCTCCATATCATCAGTCAGAACAAGATCAGGCACTGATTGTGGCACAGATCACCAACTGCTCATATGCAAATTAAAATGGAAACTGAAGAAAATTAGAACAAGTCCACAAGAGCCAAAGTATGACCTTGAGTATGTCCCTCCTGAGTTTAAAGACCATCTGAAGAGCAGATTCAATGTGTTGTCCACTAATGATCGAAGACCAGACGAACTGTGGAATGACATCAAAGACATCATCCATGAAGAGAGCAAGAGGTCATTAAAGAGCCAGGAAAGAAAGAAAAGACCAAATTGGATGTCAGAATAGACTCTGAAACTTACTCTTGAATGTCTAGCAGCTAAAACAAAAGGAAGGAGTGATGCAGTAAAACAACAGAAGAGATTTCAAAGGGTAGCTTAGCAAGATAAAACACAGTAGTATAATGACGTGCAGAGAGCTGGAAATGGAAAATAGAAGGGAAGACTATGTTCTGCATTTCTCAAGCTGAAAAAACTGAAGAAAAAAATTAAGACTCGAGTTGCAATAGTGAAGTATTTTACAGGGAAAATATTAAACGACTCAGGGAGCATCAAGAAAACATGGAAGGAGTACAGAGAGTCATTATACTAGAAAGAACGGGTCGATGTTCAGGTATTTGAAGAGGTAGCATATGACCGGGAATGGTGCAGAAGAAAGAAGTCACTACTGCATTAAAGGCCTTGGCAAAAAATAAGGCTCCAGGAATTGATAGAATATCAACTGAGATATTTCAAGAAACAGATGCAGCGCTGGAAGTGCTCACACGTCTATGCCAAGAAATTCGGAGTACAACTACCTGGCCAATTAAAAACCACCCCATATTTAAGCCCATTCCAAAGAAAGGTGATCCAACTTAATGTGGAAATTACCAAACAGTATCATTAATATCACACACAGGCAAGTAAAATTTTGCTCAAGATCATTCAAAAGTTACTGCAACAGTACATTGCACAAGGAACTGCCAGAAATTCAACCTGGATTCAGAAGAGGACGTGGAACCACAGATATCGTTGCTGATGCCAGATGGATCTTGGCTGAAAGCAGAGAATATTAGAAAGATGTTTACCTGTGTTTCCTTGACTATGCAAAAGCATTTGACTGTGTGAATCATAGCAAATTATGGCTAACATTGCATAAAATGGGAATTCCAGAACATTTAATTGTTGTCTTAAGGAATCTGTATATGGATCAAGAGGCAGTCGTGTGAACAGAACAAGGGGACACTGCATGGTTTAAAGTCAGGAATGGTGTGCTCCAGGATTGTATCCTTTCACCATACCTTTTTATTCTGTATGCTGAGCAAATAATCTGAGAAGCTGGACTACAAGAAGAATGAAGCATCAGGATTGGAGGATGACTCATTAACAACCTGCGTTACACAGACACCACCACCTTATTTGCTGGAAGTGAAGAGATTTGAAACACTTACTGATGAAGATCAAGGACTACAGTGTTCAGTATGGATTGCACCTCAACACCAAGGAAACAAAAATCCTCACAAGTGCACCAGTAAGCAACACTGTCATAAATGGAGAAAGGACTGAAGTTGTCAAGGATTTCATTTTACTTGAGTCCATAAGCAATGCCCAAGAAATCAAAAGATGCTTTGCACTGGGAAAATCTGCTGCAAAGGATCTCTTTAAAGTACTGAAAAGTAAAGATGTCACCTTGAAGACTAAAGTGCACCTGACCCAAGCCATGATATTTTCAACTGTATCATATACACAGGAAAGCTGGACAATTAGCCAAGAAGATGGAAGAATTGATGCTTTTGAATTGTAGTGTTGGAGAAGAATGTTGAATGTACCATAGACCGCCAAAAGTATAAACAGATCTGTTCTGGAAGAAGTACAACCAGAGTGCTCCTTGGAAGCAAAGATGGCAAGGCTGTGTCTTATATACTTTGGACACGTTGTCAGGAAGGATCAGTCCCTGGAGAAAGACATCACGCTCAGCAGAATGGAGGACCAATGAAAAACAGGAAGGCCCTAGAAGATATGGATTGACACAGTGGCTGGCAACAATAGACTTATGCATTAAAAATTATTGCGGGCAAGGTGCAAGACTGGGCAATGTTTCATTCTGTTGGGCATAGGGTCCCTATGAGTTGGAACTGACTCAACAGTGCCTAATGACAACACCAGCATGCTCATCAAAGAGTTCACCAAAAGTGTAAAAGAGAAGCTATAGACTGACGAAAGAATTTTGGCTATGAAAAATTCAGTAAGGACATAATCTGTAAAATATACAGGAAAATTCAGAAACTCTACAATGAAAAAGAAAAATACTCCAATTAAAAATAGGCAAAGAATATGAGCAGATACTTCAACAATACATTCAAGCAGCTCACAGATACATAAGGAAAAGCTTGTGATTATTAGCCGTTAGAGAAATACAAATCATGACCACAAATGAGATATGCCACGTCACCCCAACATTACTGACATCATTTAAAAAAACAGAAAATAACAAATGTTACAGAGGCTGCATGGAGACTGGAAATCTTATGCACTGCTGATGTGCGGAGGTCCGCCATCAGCCTTGTAGACAAAGTCACGAGCTCCTGCAAATGACGGGCTGAAGCATCTCACCTGTGACATGTTTTTTAGCCTACTGTCCTTGATATTATTTGGCTTCCTAATCAAATTTTCTTCAAAAAGATACTCCCTCCTCTCCTGGCACAAGGATCAGGGGAGATGCCTTCTGAGAGGGGCCCCTCTTTTACTACCCCCTTGGTCTGTGAAATGATATCGGGAAAACTGTACAGGAATTTTCTGAGGAGAAAGAGCTCAGAGGAATGATCTCTAGCACAGCCAGCTTTGAGAGCAACGAGGCCGGCCCAACCCCTGCTGACTTCCCCCAACTGCACATCCCCACCCATGTGAAAGGAATTATCCTCTTTAGAACAGCTTGAGAAGGACACAGGGTGGGGGACGGTAGATGTTTACTATCCCCGCAGGAGGAGATAAAAGAGCAAAGTAGGAACAAATAGAAATCATAAACTTTAGACCCTTCCTCGTGAACCTTTTAACCTTGAGGTATAAGTAGGGCTGATTGAGCTCGAGGCATCCATAGGCCATTATCTAAAAAGCTTTGACAGTTAAAAGGATCACCAGGTTTCAGTTAACTAATAGCTCATGTGGCAGGGTAAAAAATTACATCACCTCAAGACCACGAGGATTTTGGTTTCAAATTTGCCAACCACGAGGTTTTGGTTTTGAACTAGCCAATAGATTGTGTGGTCAGTGGGCAGGGTAAAATTCACATCACTCTTACTATAAAAACAACAAAGACAGACAGCCTTCTCTCTCTTGCTCTCTGGGTCGGGCTGCCTTAAACCAGAAAAGTCTTTTCTGTCTCCTTGATTCATTTCCCGCCGCGCCTCTCCCTCCCTCCGTGCGGGACCCTGTAAAGTGTCGGGGCTGGCTCCCGGCACTGATGGGGATGCAAAATAGTATGTTGCTTTCTTAAAAAACTAGAAATAAAAAAACTATACTCGTATGATCCAGTAGTCCTACTCCTAGCAGTACGTTATTGAAAAATAAGAGCCATCACAAAAATAGACATGCACATCCACATCCATTATAACATGTTTAGAAATTTCTTTATTGTGATTAAGTGAGTTTCCAATCCAAGTCACTTTGCCATATAAAACCCCAAGTACCCGCCTCTCTGTAACACTATCTGGTCTCCTCACCTTGTGACAGCACACTCTTCTTTTTCACTCTTTACTTCCGGTATCCACTGAACCAGCGCTTGTCTCTGCCTCTTCAACCTCTCCTCTCTCTCTTAAAAAGAAACCAGTAGGACAACCTCATATTGATACAAAACCATAAAGTACACACACCGCATGCATACCTCTGTGTCTGTGAGTCCATTGTCTGAAGTGTTGGCTTCAGTAATGGTTTCAGCTCTGGGCTAGCAGCAAGTCCAGGAATCACTCTAGGTTGTCGGACCATCAAGTCTGGTCTTTTAATAGAGTTCTAGATCTGCACACCTCTTCTTTCCATGCTGCGTTAGAGACTCTACCTTGTGCCCCCATCAGGGCTGTCTTTTGTGGTAGCCAGGCACCGCCTGTTTCATGTGGTCTCATGCTGAGGTAGTCTCCCAATCATATGGTTCCATCTGTTTCCTGGGCTTATTTTTCCTCGTGTCTTTGATGTTCTCGGTTGTCATCTGTTTCAGATGGGTTGGGACCAACTGATTTTCCTCAGATGGCAGCTTCATTACAGCATTTTCTATAATACTAAAATGATGGAAAAAATAATAGACAAATGACCGGATAAACATAATATGTGCACGCACACAAAAGAGTACTGTTGTTCTTATGTGCCACAGAGTCTGTTCTGACTTATATATATCAGAAGAAACTGCCATGTTCTGCAACATCCTCAAAATCATTGTTATGCTTTCGCCCATAATTTTAGCCACTGTAGTAATCCATCACACTGAGGGTCTTCCTCTTTTTTTTTTCTTTTTTGTTTAACATGACTGAGTGAAAATGTACATTCCCGTATAAATTTACATGCCCATCTATATGCAGCTCCCACTGCTCTCCCTGTCCGGTGACAGCACACTATTCCTCTCTGCTCCATACATGTCCCTTCCTCCAGCCAGAGGTCAGTAAGATGATATCCTATAGATGTATAGAGCCATAAAGTGTAACCAATATATGGTCACTCTGCATTGCCAAGTCCAATCCATTCCTGTCCAAAGAGTGGACCTTTGTTATAATTTATGGGAAAGGGCAGAATCAGGGCTGGGAGCCATGCTCTCAGGGGAACCCCAAAACCGCTGGACCGTCAATTGAGGTCTTTTAGTGGAGATCTCAGGATGCACCCCTTTTCTTTCTTGTGTTGCCAGTGAGACTCAACCTAGTGAGCTCCACCATGGCTATCACTGGTGGTGGCCGGGCAACATCCGGTTCTTCTGGTCCCAAGTCAATGTAGGCACCCACTCTTGCGAGTCTCTCTGTCTTCTAGGTTGTCTTTACTGCATGTCATTTTGGTCCTCGGTGAGCATCTGTTCCTGCTGAGTTGGGACCATTTGCTGTGTCCTCGGATGGCAGCTTGGCAGCTTTTAAGACCCCAGACGCCACTCACCAATGTGGGGTGCAGACAGCTCTCTTAGAAAAATGCTAGTTGTGCCAATTGGCCTCGATTTCACCTAAGAGCATGGCCCCCCATCCCCTGCGCCAGCTACTCTATCCTTGCAATATTGGGTTAAGATGGAAGGAGTACTCATGTTATGTTTAAGTCCACTTGATATTGTTCTTGTTTCTAATGTGTGCTATCACCGCTTTCCTCCAACTAGATTTCTAGCAACTATCTAAACTAAACCTTCCCCCCGTCCCCCTCCCTCCCTCCCCTCCCTTGCAGCTGTCAAAGAGTCTTTTCTTCTATACACAAGTCTGTTTTTGAGATCTTATTGTAGAGGTCTCACACAGTATTTGTCCCTTTGTCGCTGACTACTTTCACTCAACATAATGTCTTCCAGTTGAAACCAGGTTAGGAGATGTTTCCTGGAATCATCGTTATTCTTTATCATTGCGTAGTGCTCCATTGAGTATATGTACCATAGTTTACCTATCCATTCTTCTGTTGTTGGGCATCTGGGTTGATTCCATCTTTTTGCTGTCATGGACTGTGCTGCGATAAACATTCTGGTTCATGTGTCCATTGGTGTGAAAGGCCTTGATTCTGTAGGATATATTCCAAGTAGTGGAATGACTGGGTCAAATGGTATATCAATATCCATTTGTTTTAAGAAGCGCCAGATTGCTTTCCAAAGAGGCTGGACCATTTTGCAACCCCACCAAGAGTGTAGGAGGGTTCCACTTTCTCCACAGCCTCTCCAGCATTTGTTGTTTTGTGTTTTCTGGATCATGGCCAATCTTGTTGGGGTGAGATGGTTTCTCATTGTCGTCTTGATTTGAATTTCTTTAATAACTAAAGATCGTGAACATGTCCGCATGTGTTTTTTGGCTGCCTGGATCTCCTCTTTAGTGAAATGTCTGTGCATCTCCTTTGCCCATCGCTTAATTGGATGGTTCATCTTCTTCTTATTGATATTTTGTAGTATCTTATAGATTATGGAGATCAGGCGTTGGTCTGACATAGAGTTGCCAAATATTTTTTCCCACTCTGTGGGTGTTCTTTTAATTCTATTAATAAAGTCTTTGGATGAGCAAAAGTGTTTGATTCTTAATAGTTCCCATTTAACTATTTTCTCTTCTGTTGATTGTGGTTTGTTTGACAGATTTTGGAGTCTGTCCTCGTTGTGTATTAAAACTTCCATTGTTGTTCCTACCTTTTCTTGGATGAGTTTTATCGTTTTAGTTTTGATATTTAGGTCTTTTATCCAGTTGGAGTTGGTTTTTGTGTAAGGTGTAAGATATGGATCTTGACTGAGTTTGTTGCAGATGGATAACCAATTTTGCCAGCACCATTTGTTGAAGAGACTGTTTTTACCTCAGTTTAATGTCTTAGGGCCTTTGTCAAATATCAAGTGTTCATAGGCAGATGGTGTCATCTCTGGGATCTCAGTTCTGTTCCATTGATCCATCTGTCTGTTCTTGTACCAGTACCAGGCTGTTTTGACCACTGTGGTAGTGTAGTAAATTCTAAGGTCGGATAATGAGAGACCTCCCAGTGTGTTCTTCTTCTTTAGTAGTACCTTACTTATCCGGGGCTTCTTCCCTTTCCAAACAAAATTGGTGATTTGTTTCTCCATCTCATTAAAAGTGACGCTGGAACTTGTATTGGGAGTGCATTATATAAATAAATTGCTTTGGGTAAAATAGACATTTTCACAATGTTAAGTCTTCCTACCCATGAGCAGGGTAGGTTTTTCCATTTATCTAAGTCTCTCTTAGTTTCTTGTAGTAAGGGCTTGTATTTCTCTTTGTAAAGCTCTGTTATTTCTATGGTCAGATTAATTCCTAGGTACCTTATCTTCTTAGGGGCTATCGTAAATGGTATTGATTTGACAATTTTTTCCTTGACAGTCTCGTTTTTGGTATAAAGGAATCCTACTGATTTACTTATGTTTATCTTGTATCCTGCAACTTTGCTGAACTCTTCTATCAGTTTGAGTACTTTACTGATAGATTCCTTGAGGTTCTCTGCATATACAAGCATATCATCTGCAAACAGGGAGATTTTAACTTCCTCTTTGCCAATGCAGATGCCGTTTATTTCTTGATCTTGTCTACTTGCTCTGGCTAAAACTTCTAGCACAATGTTGAATAGAAGAGGTGAGAGTGGGAATCCTTGTCTAGTTCCTAATCTCAAGGGAAAGTCTTTCAGTCTCTCTCCATTCAGGATGACGTGGGCAGTTGGCTTTGTATAAATGGCCCTTATTGTGTTGAGGAATTTGCTGTCTATGCCCATTTTGCTAAGAGTTTTTAGCATGAATGGGTGTTGGACGTGTTGGACTTCATCAAATGCCTTTTCTGCACTAATGGACAAAATCAGGCGATCCTTGTCTTGGTCTTCCTCTTTTTTGCTAACTCTGTACCACGTGTGATGTCCGTCTCCAGGGAATGATCCCTCCTGATAACATGTCCAAAGTATGAGATGTTATCTCACCATTATTGCTTCTAAGAAGCATTCTGGTTGTGCATCTTCCAAGACAGATTTGTTCATTCTTTTGACAGTACACAGTATAGTCAATATTCCTTGCCAGCACATTTCAAATGGATCATCTCTTCTTTTGTCTTCCTTATTCATTGCCAGTTTTCACATGCGTACGAGGTGATTGAAAATACCATGGCTTGGGTCAGGGGTACTTTAGTCTTCAAGTTGATATTCTTGCTTTTTAACAATTTAAAGGTCTTTTGTGTCAGATTTACTCAGTGTAATATGTGTCTTTTGATTGAGTGACTGCTGCTTTCATGGATGTTGTTTGTGATCCAAAATGAAATTCTTGACAACTTCAATCTTTTCTCCCTTTATCATTGTGTTCCTTATTGACCCATTTGTGAGGATTTTTCTCTTCTTCATGTTGAGAAATAACCCATAGGGAAGGCTTTGGTGTTTAAATGGTAAGGAACAATGATGTATCTACAAAACATCTTACAACATGGATGATTCTGCAGGGCATTATGTTAAGTGAAATAAGTCAATCACAAAAGTACAAATACTGTATGAGACTGCTGTTATAAAAACTCATGAACAGGTTCACACACAAAAAGAAAAACAATCTTTGATTGTTATGAGGGAGGGTAGCCGTAGGTTTGGAAAACAACAAATACACAGAAGATAAGTGGTAACTTTTTTGAAGGTTAAGATTGGAGCAGACACCTCAACGTGTCCAAGACAAGGTCATGTAAACTGCATGGAACCACCAAAACTCCCTAAAGGACCAAATTACTGGGCTGAGGGCTGCGGGACCATGTTTTCAGAGAACATCTAGCTGAATTGTTCTTTATAAACATGGTTTATAAAGAAAATGTTCTGCATTTTAGTTTGGTGAGTAACGTCTGGGGCTTTGGAAACTTCTCAGTGGCCGTCTTAGATACGCTACCCCATCTGGAGCAAGGGAGAATGAAGAAGACTAAAGACACAAAAGAAAGATTAGTTCAAGGAACTAATGCACCACCAGTACCAAAGCCACCACCACAATGAGTCCAGCACAACCAGATGGTACCAGGCAACCACCACGAACTGCTCTGACAAGAATCACAAGAATGTCCTGGACAGTGCTGGTGAAAAGTATAGAACAAATTTCTAAACCACACATAAAAAGACCATTCATACTGATCTGACACTGGAGAAACCCCATGAGTATGACCTCTTGACACTTATAGTTCAATGCTGAAGTCATTCCCGACACTCTTTATGCAAAGATTAAAACCCCCAAAACCCAAACCCTCTCCTGATGACTTGAATCCAACTGATAGTGACCCTGGGCAGGTCCATAAAACAAAATGGGACTAAATGGACACACCAGCCCAGGGACAAGGATGAAAAGGCAGGAGGGGACAGGAAGGCTGGTAACGGGAAACATTCAGTTGAGAAGAGGGAAGTGCTCACACGCAGTGCGGCTGGCAACCAATGTCAACCACACACGCATGCAAACATGTATTAACTGTTTAATGAGAAACTAATTTGCCCTATAAACTTTCATGTAAAGTACCATAAAAAAAAACAAACTTTAGTTTTTGGACGTAAATAACATGGCAAAATAAATTCAGAGTTGCTTTGGCATTTAACGTAAAGGTTTTCTAGAAACCGGAAAGAAGTTTCAAATGTTCACCAAGAATAGAGTGAGTAAAAACAGTATAATAATTCAATAGACTATCATAGAATTATGGTAATAAATATAGGAATGGTTCAATAACATAATATTAAGGAAGAAAAAACACTATGCACTGTATGATTTTACTTATCTAAAGTTCAAAAGACTGCAAAATTAATTTTTGGTGTTAGATGCCAAGTTTGGGACTGAAGAATAATATTAAAAGAGGACAAGCAGGGTGCTTCTAAATTGCTGGTAATATTCTATTAATTGATGTGGACCATGTTTCAAGGACCTATTCATTTTACTACTTGCCATTGAGCCATATGTTTGTTTAATGCTTTTATTTCTTTTTTTATATGATAGGGTATCAAATTACACAGTTTACTTTTTATTGCACTTTAGTTGAGGGTTTACAGAACAAATCAGTTTGTACACACACACCATTTTGTAAGTAAACAACATGGTAAAATTTTAATTAAAAACAATTAAAATAATAAATTAATATGTATATTGTTTTATGGCATTGGTTGTCTAGTCATGGCATGTCAACACTCTCCCCTTCTCAGTCTTGGGTTTCCCATTGCCAGCTTTCCTGTTCGCTTCTGCGTTCCTGTCCTTGTCCCTGGAATGGTGTGCCCATTCAGTGCAATTTTGTTTTGTGGTTCTGTCTTTGTCTGAAGCATGAATCTCAGGAGTGAGTTCACTACCAGGTTAAACAGGTGTCTTGGGGCCATATTCCCAGGGTTTCTCCAGTCTCTGTCAGGCCAGCAAGTCTCATCTTTTATTTTTTGTGATTTGTAAATTTGTTCAACATCTTGCTCCAGCTCTGTCCAGGACACTGTACTGTGACTCCTGTCAAAGAAGTTGGTGGTTGTGGATGGGCACCAGCTAGTTGTGCTGGACTCAGTCTGGTGGAAGCTGTGGTACTTGTGGTCTGTCAGGCCTTTGGACTGATCTTTCCCTTTTGTCTTTAGTTTTCTTCATCCTCCCCTGCTCCAGACGAAGTGGGATCAGTGAAGTATTCTAGATGTCTGCTCAGAAACTTTTAAGACAGAAATCAGTTTCTCACATAAAAACTTATTTTCACATGGTTTTGTGACCCTAGTTGCTCTCCAGACAATAGGTCTGACAAGTAAGCCCATGAACTTAATTGTTCTATGTGCTGCATACCTCACTGCTAAATAACACTATGGTCACCTTCAAAGTATTCCCCTTGGCAAGCTATGAACTGATGCCAGTGTCTAGTCCACCCTTCAAAGCAGTTTTGGAACTCTTTCTGGAATGGCCATTGCACATGGTGGCCAGTCCACAAACTTAATTGTTTAATTGCCTGTGAGGAAGTTTTCAGCCAGTAAACAAGTCACTGTATTGGAACACCCTCCCTCCTGACCTTATCTGGCCCCCAATGACTTTTTTGCTTTACCCAAAGATAAAGGAAATATTGAAAGTAAGGCATTTTGATGGCATTTAGGACATCGAGGGTAACACGATGACAGCTCTGATGGCCATTCCAGAAAAAGAGCTCCAAAATTGCTTTGAAGGATGGACTAGGTGCTGGCATATGTGTATAGCTTCCTAAGGGGAATACTTTGAAGGTGACCATAGTGATATTCAGCCATGAGGTATGCAGCAGTTTTTCTAGGATGAGTTTGTGAACTTACTTGACAGGTATCGTATAACACTACGTTCTTCCTCTTCACCCTGTATTTTTAGTGTCCATTTAGCCAGCTTTTGTTCCTTTCTGCCTTCTCAGGTCACCTCCAGACAGGAGTTGTCCATTTATTCTCATGTATCTACTTGAGTCACAAAGCACACTCTTCATCAATTTCATTTTGTGTCTTGTAAGCCAATTTCATCTGCATCTGACGAGTTGGCTTCGGCAATGGTTTTAGTTCTGGACTAACAAAGAGTCCAGTGGCGATGTCTTCTGGGGTCCCTCCAGGCTCAGTCAGAGCATGAAGTCTCATCTTTTTACTAGAATTTGAGCTCTGCACCCTACTTTTGTCCTACTTCATCAGGGTCACAAGTTCCCTACCAGGGTAGTCCACCCTTCTAGCTGGGTACCTTTCAGTTCTGGTCTCGGGCTGATGGAGTCTCTGGTTTATGTGGCTTTTTCTGTGTCCTGGGCTCAAATTTTCCTTATGTCTTTGGTGTTCTTGATTTTCCTTTGCTTTAGGTGGGCCAGGACACTAGGTGCGTCTTAGATGGCTGCTTGTTAGCTTTAAGACCCCAGACTCCACTCACCAAAGTAGGACGCAGAACATTTTCTTTTTCTTTTTTGTAGCAAAAGATAGAAAGTATCTTCCAAAGTGGGAACGGGTCAGTCTCCATGAGTGGAAAAAGACCCAGCATAGATTTTGGGGGTGCTTTTTATTGGCAAGAGCAGGGGCGATGTCAAAGGTGGGAGGTAGAGGTGGCAACTTGGTTTTTGATTGGGTTTGAGGCTACTGTAGCCACTTCTTAACTGCCAAGAGGAATTCTTGTATTTACATCAGAACTGCCAGGAAGAACTTACATTTGTATCATAAACTTCCAGGGAGAACTGTCAATCAGGTTCGCTTGATAAACTTATCAATACTCTGTGTATTCTATAAAGCAAACCATGACCTTTCTTTATCCCTAGAAAATGTTAGATTCTGGAGTAAAATATGTTAGTTTGTGCCAGCAGAGATCAGGTTCTCTAGCTAACCTTGACATTTCCCCCTTGAAGAGACATGAACCTGAAATCTTGAAGAGAACATGAGAAGTTGACTTCTCTTTGGCTACTTCCTGCTGTTTGGGAGCATAGCCCTACCTTCATGTCAGACCCATGTTCCTCCAGTGCCTTGTCTGGGAAACATTTGAGTTGCCTGATCTCCTACCTTTCTGGAGGATATAGGCTGGTATTGTTATAGCACCATGAGTTCAACTTGGAGTTGTAGCCTGGAAGAAGTAAAGTGAAATAAGGCATTAAGAATTAGGGGCCCAAAGGTAAGGATAACCAAAAAGATTAGTAACAGAATTACCAGTGGTGGTGATAGTGACATTAACCAGTTGGGTTTTACAGCCAGTCTATGTCCAGGGTATAAGCTGGGGACAAATTATGAATGGGGAGCTGAAGTATTTCCTTTTTGGGTGGCAGCTGCTTGTCCTTGGTTTGAGTCCCTGGTACTGATTGTAGCTCTCTGGTGCCCCCATTGGAAAGACACTGTAGCAGTGGAGGGGAGCTTTCTGAGTATGTCTTCGGGAGTTGGTTCCAAGTGAAAAACAACTTTGATGAAGTTTACACAGTTGTTTGGGGACTTATCTCAAGTGTCCCAGGACACAGTTAATATTGTTTTGTCAGTAGTTTTAGTCACACCACAGACGCCCTTAGGCTCCCTGTCTTACTCCTGACTGTTGACTCAAAGGCAAGGTGAGCCCAGCCAGAGTAAAACTGCTGGCTCTTTTCCTCCAGGTCCCCAGCTAAAAAGGTAGCTTGAGAACTAGTCCTTTGTCTGTTCTAATGTGAATTACACACTTCTCTCAGTCCTCCTTGATGGGGTAGGGATGGGCCATAAAGTTGTAAACTGGGGTTCTATTTTTGTTTTGCCCCTTTGCCGGGAGCCAGCCCTGACAACTTTTTTGGGCTCATGGAGGGAGGGAAACGGTGTTGGTGGGAAAATGATGAGACTGAGACAGGAAAGAGTTTTGGAGAATGGCAGCCCGTCAAGGTCTGTCTTCCTTTATTTTTTATAGTCAATGAGGTACCTGTACTTTGACAACGTAGGTGATTGGCTAGCAAGAAGTGGGTACCTTGTGGTCTCTCTTCATGTTAATCATTAGAGTCTTCTATGTAATGGCTTGAGACAGTGGTCTCTTTTCATGTTAATTATTAGGGTCCTCTCTGTTGGCTAGTAAAGAATCAATACCTTGTAGTCCTTTTTCATGTTAATCACTAGGGCCCTCTAAATAATGGTTCAAGACTAGTATATTGTGATTATAATCAACAGTCGGAGCAAGGCTAATCCTAGAACTTCTATTAAATCTACCTACGCTTCGAGGTCAAAGGTGCAGGAAGAGAGAATAAACTCATCTTAAAAAGTTATACTCTGACAGTCTCTATTTGTTCCTTCTCTGCTGTTTCTTATCTCTTCCTGTGGGGACAATAAGTGTCCACGGTCCCTCACTCCAAGCTTCTCTTAAACTATTCTAAGAAGGGTATTTCTTTAGTATTTGTCTATGTGCCATACCAAACACAATAAACTTGGAAGCCTATCTGTCTTCCTGATGTAGGGAGTGGAATATCTATATTCTAAGGGCTGTGTGAGGTGGGGGTTGGCCATCCCTGGGGAGCTTCCCAGAGCCTTTCTGCAATCTGCTTATCATCTGTGACCGGATGTGCAGTTGGGAGAAGCCAGCAGGGTTCGGCTGGCCTTGGTGCTCTCAGGTGGGGTGTGCTGTATTGGAATTCATTCCTCTGAGCTCTTTTTCTTGGGAGTTCCTGGTCAGATTTTCCCAGTATTCTTTCATAAGCCAAAGGGGTCGTAAAGCCCCTCTTAGAAGGCATCTTCCTTGATCCTCGTGGCAGGAGAGGAGGGGGTATTTTTTGAGGAAGATTTAATTAGGAAACAGAATATTATCAGGGACAGTAGGCTAAAAATATGTCACGGGTGAGATGCCTCCACCTGTCATAACATAGGCTTGTAACTTTGTTCACAGGGGCCTCTGTGGGTGACAGACCTTGGCACCCCTTGTGGCAAAAGGGTTCAGTGGCTTCAGGATCCAGCTTTTCCTTTTAAAAGCAGTAGCCTGTATGGGTTACCTCAGTCTCCATGGAAGCCAGAAATTTAGATTTTAGAAGAATTACATGTATCTTTCACGGTTTCCCTTTTGGATTATCATCTTACTATAGAATCTTTGATCAAGAATGCTCAATAAATGGTATTTCAATACCATCAAATTTTTAAAATCCCAGGCACCATACAGTGGATTAGGAAGTAAAAGAAGCTCTAACAATATCAGGCCAGTTATCTCAAATAGTCGATGAAACTATGACCCTAAGGTCTTTGGATAAGGAAATAAATCTAAATACCTGATAAGTAGCATCAGTAACCTTTTTTTCATATGTCTCGAAAGAAATTGTAGTCTGTAAAACCTCAGATTCAAATCCATTAAATATTTTAGGATAAAAGAAAATGTTGACTTATATTTGGAAAATAAAACCTTGAAACAGCAATATTTCCACATAAAGCCCATAGTATATTTTTACATACTCAGCCTCATGTAGTTATTTTCTGTTCCACCTGATTTTGGATAAGCTGCAGTTTGTGAGGCTACTGAAATGAGGATATGTATATGTATATGTATGCATATATGCATATACATATGTATGTGTGGGTGTGTATATATATATATGAAAGTAGAATATATAGTACAGTCTTGTCATGCACATAAGTTAAAGTTGGCTAAACTATTAAAATACAAAATGGCTGTGATTGAGCTAAGATGGTGAAAAAATACAAGGTCGTGGTAAAGAAATGAAAATGAGAAAAACAACTGTCAGATGGACATGGCCACAAATGGTCAGAGAGATGATAAAGAACATAGCCAATCAGAAAGAAGTCAACAACTCGAGGTATCAGAAGATAAGACTGATGAACTGACTGATGACAACCAGAACCAAGCAAACAGCTTGTATTAAAAACCCAGCACTCTGGACTTGGGGTGCAGCAGTCCCCTCTGGGGGTCTGTGCTTATGATCTGCTGCCCTGACCTCGTCTGCCTCATCTTCGAAGGCCTAGGGGTGCAGTCTCCCTCTGGGAGTCTGTGCTCATGGCCTGTTACTGTGCCTCATCTTCAAAGGCCTCGGGTCCAAACTCCTCCTGAGAGTCTGTGTCTGCTGGTTTGCTGTGCTGTGACCTGATCCTGGGACCTCATCTGCTTGCCATCAAAGGTTTGTTTGAGTGTCTGTGACTGTCTTCCTGTTGCTACCTGAGTCTCCTATGCTGTCCCTACTGGCAGATCTACCACTGAGTCCTGACGTCTAAATGGCCTGCTTCTGGTGACTGTGACAAGTCTTCTGTTAGTGTTTGAGCCTGGTGTTGTTCCTGCCTGCTTTACTTCAGAGATGTCCTGTCATCATAAAATTCTACTTCGAATTCTCCTGACATCAGAACATTGAAACAATAGCCAACCATTAAATTTCTTAGAGTGAACCCTACTTTTAGGGAAGTGAGTATGTTGACATCCTAGCAGTCCCTATAGGACCCCTGCTGGCGTCTTAACTAATGTAAATGAGAGTTCCTAACTAATGTGACTGTGGCTAAGAGTTCTTAAGTAATGTAAATGAGTGCTTTTTGCCCTGGTGCTAGCACCTCCCCTCCCCCTCCTTAATTGTAAATCTGTGGTTTGATTAAATAAAGCTTATTACTGACCCCAAGCCTTGTTAGTTACTTATTTTCCTCTTACAACCACCGAGGTTTTCTGGATGCTCATGACAGGTAAATTTCTGGTGCAGCGAGCAGGGTATGTGCTAATAATAACAATAGGAGTTGATTAATATTTAATAAATAATATAAATTACTTGACTATATTATTGAGGAAGACACGGGGGATATTTGAGCAACTAGCCCTTTATGGAAGGGAAGAAAATATTGGAAGAAAAGGCACCTGTTTGTAAACTATCTATGGTCCTAAAAAGCTCAGTAAGGGAACAGATTATCAGATAATTAAGGTTAGATGGATAAAAATCTATCCACTTGGTAAAAGCCCAGGAATTAAGCCTCGTGTTGCTGTTAGATAGAATTGCTGGAAAAGCCTACAAATCAAAACCAAGATTGTAAAGAGTACCTCTTGGACCTGAAAAAACAAGTTTAATTGTAGGACAGTAGTACTGCTTTATTCAGTATCTATTTGGCTCCAAAAAATAGGCTATTAGGGAAAAAATAAGAGAAGGGCCCTCCGTTTTAGGTGCCACCTAAATGGCCCATTTTGATAACACCATGCCACTGAAGGCCTGGTGGAGGAAGCTTAAAGGCTTCCTTTCATGTAGTTACAACAAAGTTCCGGCAGAGGATCCATGGTGGCCTGCCAAGGAGATTGTTTGTAAAAGGGTACCTTACCAAGTAGCAGACAATATACAGATAAATATGAAGCAGCCCAGAAATGTAGAGCCAACTCTTAGAAAAGCATGACCTAAGGAGGTGCCTGCTATTTTGATGCTGATAGGCAGAAGGGCAAGGTACTAGCACAGAGAATGCTGGGTAAATTTTCTAATAGAAAAGGCTTTGCCCAAGATATGACTGCCGGCCAGCAGAATGGGAAGGCTGCCTCTCCAGACTCCCCACCTGAGGGACGCAAGGGGGACTTTCCATTAGTGGAATGCCGCTTTCATGGCTGTAATCCATGGGGAGATGAACTTGCATATGTCAGATGCTCCACAATAAAGAAATTGTTGGTGCTAATGAAGAGACTTAATGCACTTTGAAACTGCATATTTCACTCTACAAGAGATGCAGCAAATGAGAACCGATTTTTGTCAGAAAGAAACTTCTGATGCTGAATGGTTGGTTCCTCAAAATTTGGGACAAGGTGACAAGCACCTTGTTAACAGGTCAGGAAACATTACAGATGAGTGGATTGATGGAAGGCATGTTAGCAAATCAGCACTTAATGAAACTGTGCCAGGAACAGCCAAAGACTTAGTATAGTCTTTGGGACTGGGTTACTGCAGCATGGTGAAAAACCCACCAATATGTAGATCCTACTAATTATGGAGATCAGCTAAAGTGGTATGATTTGAAAGGAGCCATGAAAGGGATAAGAAAGTTAGCAATTATGGCCTTGGTCTATGATCAGACCAAGACATATCCAACACATTTTGCAGTACCTGCCAGTAGCACCATCAAGAAGACATTCTTGATGGGAGCACCCAAAGAACAGCAAATGGCCCTGACACCTATCGTAGTCAAGAATATGCAAGAATTGGCAGTTGTAGAAGGATTTGGACAGCAGGTCCAGGGGCAGGCTAAACAAACCTTCTAGGCCACTGCCCCACCGGTCCAAAAAGGATATATAACGTTTACTAGACAGACAAATATGAAAACAGATAATAATAATAAGCCTTGGAACTAGACCCAGTAACTACAATCCTCATGGAAGATTTACTAGCAATAATTGGAGACCGCAAAATCCAAATCAAGGGAGGAATTCCTGGAGGCCTCAGAATTTTAATAGAAATAGAAATAATTGGAGATCAGATGATAACAATAGGAATAACAATGACAAAAATAGTACAAGACATATCCAAGTGGAATTTTTGCAGGATCTGCACCCATGTAAGCCATGAAGAGTGGCTGGGAGAGGAGAAGCAGGCAGTGCAGTCAACTAGGGAGTTCAATAGGCAAGATGCATTGAAAAACTTCCAGAAGCCTGGGAGGAAAAAATCACAATTAGTAAGACTCCCAGGCAATAACAGACCTTATGTACATCTAAAAGTGAAAATTAGAGGAAAGGAAGAGGAACATACCATTCTAGTAAACTCAGGATCCCAAATATCCATAATAGCCCATCAGGTGCCTCCAACTAAAGAGAAAATACATATTAATGGTTTAAGAAATAACCTAGTAACTGCATACCCTGCTGAAGTTCAAATTTTAAAGTATGATAGGGACCCAATATATCATATATTTGCAGAAAGCCCACATTTAGAAAATTTAATTGGAATGGATCTGTTTTAGTCAGCTAGTGCCGCTCTAACAGAAATACCACAGAGTGGATGGCTTTAACAAAGGAAGGTTTATTCTTACACAGTCCGGTAGGTTGCAAGTCCATATTCAGGGTGACCGCTCCAGGGGAAGGCTTTCCCCGTGTCGGCTCTGGAGGGAAGTCCGGTATTGCATCAGTCTTTGTCCAGGGAGTGTCTTGGCGCAAGAACCTCTGGTCTGAAGGACGCGCTCTTCTCCCGGTGCTGCTTGCTTGATGGTAGAGAGGTTCTCAGTTGTCCTTTGTTTCTCTTTCCCTTTTGTCTCTTGCAAGCTGAAAGCATTAAGGGTGAAGCAAGCCATACTCCGGGGAAACTTGCCCTACAGCAGGGCAGGGAAGTAATTCTATGCGGGAATCTACATTCCCACCCTAATCCTTTAACATACAGTTTAGCGAAACCACACAATGGAGGAGAGTCCCAAGATACTGGGAATCATATCCCAGCCACGTGGCTACACATATTTTTGGGGGGACACAATTCAACCCATGACAGGATCTAATACCAAAGTTGTTTAAATTATGGTTATCATTAAAAAGATTGAAATAGAGTGAGGCAAGATTGTTACAAGCAAAAGTACCACCAGTACATTTACCAGAGGTATGAGGGACTTCATTCACTAAGCAGCATCTTTTGAAGGGAGGCTACCCTGAGGTAACTACAAAGATAGGGGAATTATTAAAAGAAGGAACAACTGAGCCCACTAGATGCTCAGTATGCAACAATCCAGTTTGCCGTGTAAGAAAACCCAATGGAATTTACAAGATGATAGCAGATTATAGAAATACAAATGCTAAGACTCAAAAACTTCCTGGTACCTTGCCAGATGCTGAAGGAGTCATAAATAAGATTAGTAACGCAGGAAAGAAATACTATGTTACTATAGAAATGAATGATATGTTTTTTGCTGTACACATACATGAAGATAGTAGAGACTACATGACCTTTTCCTGAGAAGGAAGACATTATAGGTTTAAAAGACTGCCACAGGGATATACAAATAGTCCAGTAATAGCTCACTCTTTTATTTATTTATTTAATTTTTATTATGAATGAATGAAAATGTACATTCCCATATAAATTTGAATGTCCACCTACATACAGCTTCCACTGTTCTCCCCGCCGAGTGATACTACACTCTTCCTCTCTGCTCCATACATGTCCCACGCCCACAACAGTCTCCTTTCCCCTTCTCTCCGACCACCCCCCTTCCTCCAGTAAGAGGTCATAGCAGGATGATATCCCATTGATGCATAGAAGCATAAAGTACACCCAAGATATGGTCACTTTGTGTCACCAAGTGAAATCGATTCCTGTTCAAAGAGTGGATCTTCATTGTGATTTATGGTCAGGGGCAGCATCAGGGCTAGGAGCCATGCTCCCAGGGAAACCCCAAAGACCCTGAAACATCAATAGCAGTCTTTTAATGGAGATCTCAGGGTGTGCCCCTTTTTATTCTTGTGTTGCCAGTGAGACTCAACTTGTGAGCTCCATCGTGGCTATCACTGGTGGTGGCCGGGAACCATCTGGTTCTTTTGGTCATGAGTCGATGTAGACACTCACTCACATGGGTCTCTCTGTCCTCTGGGTTCTCTTTCTCCGATGTTGTTTTGGTCCTTGGTGATCATCCATTCCTGCTGAGTTGGGACCATTTGCTGTACCCTCAGATTGCGGGTAGCTTGGCAGCTTTTAAGACTCCAGATGCCACTCACCAAAATGCTAGTTGTCTTAGCAAAATGTTAGTTGTCCCAGTTGTCCTGGATTTCACATGAGAGCATGGTCCCCAGCCTCCCACCCCAGCTACTCTGTCCTTGCAATATTGGGTTAAGGTGAAAGGAGTACTCAAGTCATGTTGAAGTCCACTTAATATTGTTGTTCTTTCTAATGTGTGCTGTCACCGATTTCACTCAACTAAATTTCTATCAACTATCTAATCTAAACCCTACCTTGCCCAACCTTCCTCCCCTCCCTTGAAGAATCTTTTCTTCTGTGCATAAGTCTGTTTTTGAGTTCTTATTGTAGGGATCTCATACAGTATTTGTCCTTTTGTTGCTGACTACTTTCACTCAACATAATGCCCTCCACTTGAAACCAGGTTTTGAGATGTTTCCTAAAACCATCATTGTTCTTCATGATTGCATAGTGCTCCATTGAGTATATATACGATAGTTTACCTATCCATTCCTCTGTTGTTGGGCATTTGGGTTGATTCCATCTTTTTGCTATTGCAGACTGTGCTGCAATGAACATGCATGTGCATGTATCAGTTGGTGTGAATGGCCTTGATTCTGTGGGATATATTTCAAGCAGTGGAATTACTGGGTCAAATGGTATATCTATATCCATTACTTTAAGGGAGTGCCAGATTGCTTTCCAAAGAGGTTGCACCATTTTGCAATCCCACCAACAGTGGAAGAGAGTTCCACTTTCTCCACAGCCTCTCCAGCATTTGTTGTTTTGCATTTTTTGGATCACAGCCAACTTTGCTGGGGTGTGATGGTATCTCATTGTAATTTTAATTTGAATTTCTTTGATAGCTAATGACTGTGAGCATGTCCACATGTGTTTTTTGGCTGCCTGGATCTCCTCTTTAGAAAAGTGTCTGTCCATCTCCTTTGCCCATAGCTTAATTGGATGATTTATCTTCTTCTTATTGAAATTTGGTAGTACCGTATAGATTATGGAGATCAGGCGTTGGTCTTACATAGAATTGCCAAATATTTTTTCCCATTCTGTAGGTGGCCTTTTAATTCTATTAATAAAGTCTTTGGATGAGGAAAACTGATCAATTCTTAATAGTTCCCATTTATCTATTTTCTCTTCTGTTGTTTGTGGTTTGTTTGGCAGATTTTGAAGTCTGTCTACATTATGTATTAAAACTTCCATTGTTGTCCTACCTTTTCTTGGATGAGCTCTATCATTTTAGATTTGATATTTAGTTCTTTTATCCAGTTGGAGTTGGTTCTTGTATAAGGTGTTAAGATACGAGTCTTGTTTCAATTTATTATAGATGGATATCCAATTTTGCTGGCACCATTTGTGGAAGAGATTGTTTTTACCCCATTTTAAAATCTTAGGGCCTTCGTCAAATATCAGCTGTTCACAGGCAGGTCATGTTATCCCTGGGGTCTCGATTCTGTTCCATTGATCCATCTGTCTGTTTTTGTACCAATACCAGGCTGTTTTGACCACTGTGGCAGCATAATAGGTTCTGAAGTTTGCTAATGAGAGGTCTCCCAGTGTGTTCTTCTTTTTAGCAGTGCTTTACTAGTCTGTGGCTTCTTCCCTTTCCAAACACGATTGGTGATTGTGTCTCCATCTTATTGAAAAATGTCACTGGAACTTATATTGGAATTGCATTATATAAGTAGATTGCTTTGGGTAAAATAGACATTTTCACAATGTTAAGTCTTCCTATCCAAGAGCAGGGTAGGTTTCTCCATTTATGTAAGTCTCTCTTAGTTTCTTATAATAAGAACTTGTAGTTCTCTTTGTAAAGGTCTGTTATTTCTCTGGTTAGATTAATTCCTAGGTACCTTATCTTCTTAGGGGCTATAGTAAATGGTATTGATTTGATGATTTCTTCATTAACAGTCCTGTTGTTGGTATAAAGGAATCCTACTGAGTTACTTATGTTTATCTTGTATCCTGAGACTTTGCTGAACTCTTCTATCAGTTTGAGTAGTTTAGTTATGGATTCTTTGAGATTCTCTGTGTATACAATCATATCATCTGCAAACAGGGATATTTTTACTTTTTCTTTGCTTGTGTAGATGCCCTTTATTTCTTGGTCTTGTCTAATTGCTCTGGCTAGAACTTCTAGTACAATGTTGAGTAGGAGAGGTGAGAATGGGCACCCTTGCCTAGTTTCTGTTCTCAAGGGAAACTCTTTCAGTTTCCATTCAGGATGACATAGGCAGTTAGTTGGCTTTGTATAAATGGCCCTTATTGTGTTGAGGAATTTTCCATGTATGCCTATTTTGCTGAGAGTTTTTGGCATGAATGGGTGTTGGACTTCATCAAATGCCTTTTCTGCATCAATGGACAAAATCAGGTGATTCTTGTCTTTTGTGATATTTATGTGGTTAAGCACATTAATTGTTTTTCTAATGTTGAACCAGCCTTGCATCCCTGGTATGAATTCAACTTGGTCATGATGGATTATTTTTGTGATATGTTGTTGGGAACCATGGGAAAGCCCCCAGGCCCCAACATACAGGAAGCTTGGAAAGTCCCTAAAAAGCCCGCGCGCGCCAAGTTTAAAAAGCCCGCGCGCGCGAAAACTTCCCGCCTGATGTCACTGCCTTAGTCTTATGCATACCCAATCCCAAGTCAACAGCTACCTCACTCCAGATGTCACCCGATCCCTACGTCACTTAATCCTTCCCTCCATTCCCGTTGCTATATATACCGCGCTGTAGCAATAAAACCTTGAGGCTTGATCAGAATTTTGTCTTGCCTCCATTTCTTCGTGTCTCTTGCCCTACTTTCATTTTCGCAGGCTCCCCCTCATCCCTCCGTTGATTCGCCCCGCGGGCCGGGGCAATATGTTGTTGTATTCTATTGGCAAGAATTTTGTTGAAGATTTTTACATCTAGATTGGCGAGTGATATTAGTCTGTAGTTCTCCTTTTTGGTTGGGTCTTTCCCTGGCTTTGGTATCAGGGTTCTGCTGGCTTCTTAGAATGAATTTGGGAGTATTTCATCCCTTTTTATACTGTGAAATAGTCTCAGTAGTATTGGTGATAACTCTCCTCTAAAAGCTTGTTAAAATTCTGCAATGAAGCCATCTGGGCCTGGGCTTTTTTTGGTGGCAGGTTTTTTTTTTATGACCTTTTCAATCTCTTCCTTTGTGATGGCTTTTTTAAGTTGTTCTGCTTCACCTTGTGATACTTTTGGTAGGTGATACGAGTCAAGGAATTTGTCCATATCCTCTCGGTTTTCAAATTTGTTACAGTACAGTCTTTCATAGTATTCTGTTATGATATTTTTGATTTCTGCTGGATCTGTTGTAACAACTCCCCTCTCGTTTCTTATTTGGATTATTTGTTTCCTTTCCTGTTTTTCCTTAGTAAGCTTAGCCAATGGTTTGTCAATTTGGTTGATCTTTTCAAAAAACCAGCTTTTGGTCTTTTCAAGTTTTCCGGTTGTTTTTCTATTCTCTAATTCATTTAGTTCTGCTCTGATCTTTATGATATATTTTCTTCTGGTGCCTGTTCTCTCTCTACTTGTTCAAGCTGTATGGTCAGTTCTTTGATTTGGTTTCTTTCTTCCTTCCAGACGTGTACATTTATGGACATAAACTGACCTCTGAGGACCGCTTTGGCTGTATCCCATAGGTTCTGGTAGGAAGTGTTTTCATTCTCATTGGAATCCATAAATTTTTTTATTTCATCCTTGATGTCTTCTATAACCCATGGCTTTTTGAGCAAGGCGTTGTTTAGTTTACATGAGTTCCACTGTCTATCTATGTGTTTTCTGCTATTGATTTAGACTTTTATCACTTTACGATCTGAGAAGATGCTTTTCATTAATTGTGATATGGATTTTGTTGAGAATTGCTTTATATCCTAATACACGGTCTATTCTGGAGAATGTTCCATGGGCACTGGAGAAGAAGGTGTAGTTGTCCACTGATGGATAGAAAGTTCTGTATATGTTGATGAGTTCTAGTTGGTTAACTGTGGCAACAACATCTTCTGTGTCTTCATTGAGCTTTTTTCTAGATGATCTGTCCAATATTGAGAGTTGAGTGTTGAAGTCTCCCACTATTATTGTGGAGTGATCTGTCTCCTTTTTGAATGTAGACAGTGTTTCTTTGATGTATTTAGGTGCTCTAACATTAGGTGCGTAAATATTTAATATGGTTAAGTCTTCGTTGTGTACTGAACTTTTCAGCCATAAGTAGCGTCCATTCTTATGCATGATGGTGGATTTTATATTAAAATTGATTTTATCTGAGGTTAGAATTACCACCCCTGTTCTTCTTTGTTCATTGTTAGCTTGATATCTATTCTTCCATCCTTTAATTTTCAGTTTGTTCCTATCCTTAAGTCTAAGGTGAATTTCTTGTAGGCAACATATGCACAGGACATGTCTTTTGATCCAAGATGTCACTGGATATCTCTTTATTGGAGCATTCAGTCCATTCACATTCAATGTAATTAGTGATAGATATGTGTTCAGTGCTGTGAGATGTTTATTTTTGTGTTGATGTTTTCTCTGTTGTTGTTATTAATCTGCTCTGGGACATTCTTTTTTGTGAGTTGATTTCTCACCTTTTTCAGAGTTGGTTTTGTGGTTGTTGAGACTCCTGTATTACATTTCCTGATATGATATGTTGCATCTTTGTTGTACTTGACAGCTACACCTAAGATCCCCCTTAATAAACTATGTATAAACCCAATTTTAATTACTGTCTTGTCGCCTACCTCTGCATCTGGAAGGACTATAATGACTGTACTACATCTCTCTTTTCAATATGATGGCACCATAGTTTTCATGATATGATCACTCAATTACGTCTTTTAATATTAGAAATTTGATTGAGTTTTGAGCCTTCCCTGAGTAGGATTCTGGATGATGTGTCCTTCTAAAATATAAAGTTAGTGGTTTTGTTCTTCTAATCCAAAGCCAAGAGATTCTTTCAGTATTTCTTGTAGCTTTGGTTTGGTTTTTACAAAGTCTCTAAGTTTCTGTTTATCTGCAAATGTCTTAATTTCATTTTCATATTTGAAAGATAGTTTTGTAGGATATATAATGCTTGGTTGGAAGTTCTTCTCCTTCAAGGCTTTGAATGTGTCATGCCACTGTCTCCATGCCACCATGGTTTCTGCTCAGAAATCTGATGAAAGCCTATAGGGTTTCCCTGTGAATGTTAGCTTTGCTTTCAGTCTTGCTGCCTTTAAGTGTTTCTGCTTAGATTTCATTTTGTTAAGTTTAATTATAATATGTCTTGGAGTCTTTCTTTTGAGATCTATGTTGAGTCGCATTCGATATGCATCTTGGATATCTATATTCTCTTCCTTCAAGGTTTCTGGGAAGTTTTCTGTCAGCAGGTAAGCAAGAATACTCTCTGTGTTCTCAGGCGTCTCGCCCTGTTCAGGAGCTCCAATTAATCATAGGGTGTTCCTCTTAATAGAGTCCCACATGCTTCTTAATGTTTTTTCATTTTTCTTGTTTCTTTTTTCTAATTTCTGCTCATACATGCTGGAGTCAGTAGCTCTGTCTTCTAAGTCAGAAAGTCTCTTTTCCATTTGTTCCATTCTATTTTCTTGGCTTTGAATTGAAGTTTCTATGTCTTTGATTGTGTTCTTGATCTGTTGGATTTCAGAGTAGTGGTGTTCCATCAGATTGAACAGGTTTCTCAGTTTTTCATTTTGCTCTGCTGCATTTTGTATAAGGTCTAGTAGGGCTCTGTATATAATCCTTTTGTATTCACCTTCTGATAATTTCAGAAAAGCTTTTTTTTCTGGAAAGCTCCTTGTTGTTTCATTTAGGGGTCTTCTGAAGCTATGGGTGATTTCTTTTTTTACCATTTTCTCACGGCTCTCTTACTTTTTGGACTTCATGTGAGTAGATAAAGGCTGGGAGAGATACTGTGATGTTGGACTGCAGATGTTTGTCTAGATTGTCTTAAAATGAAAAATAAAAGATATCTCACCACTTCCCAAGTCAGTCAGGTTTTCAGGTGTAGAGATCCCTCTTCCCAACTGGGAAAGTAAGCACCTCTACATCCAACCTCAGATGATACGAACTATTTCAAAATACAGCAACGCTATTGCCCTGTTGGCCTCTGCTCACAGGGCCCAGCTGTAGGCGACACTGTGTAAACTACTGCTCTTCTGGCAGAAAAGTGCTGTCCTGTGGGCAAGTGCTGGCTCCAAGGCTAAGAATTAGGTCCAGGTGTGGCCACCATATCTAAGAAGGTGCCCTGCATAAGATTGCCACTGGTTTCGTACATACTACCCTGTGGCAGAGGCGGAAAGAGGAACCAATGGTGCTGAGATGCAGTGTGTCCTCAGCCTCTGTTGCCAGGCCCCAGCCATAAGTGACACTGTGTAAACTACTGCTTTTCTGTTGAAAAAGTGCTCTCTTGTAGGCAGGTGCTTACTCCCGGGCAAGCAATTAGGTACAACTAAAATCTCCATATCCTAGATAGCATCCTGCACAAGTACGCCATCACTTCTGTACAAACTACACTGTGGCAGAGGCTGAAAGGCAGGCCCAAAGTGGTCAGGTGCACAGAGTCCTAATCCTGGCTCTGAAAATGTGATAATTTAGCCTGCTCATCTAACCAGCAGTGTATCCGAGACTAGTCGCTAGGCAAGACCCAGCTCTGCCCTCCGGCCAAGACAGAGGAAAAAAAGTCAAAATGGTCAGTTACCTTCAGTCCATGAGAGCCAGGACTAGCCAGGAGTGGGAGTCAGCGAAAGAGAGGATGTTTTTCATTCAGTGGTATGAAGTCCAAATTTACAGTCTTGTGTCATGTCCTGGCTCTCACTAGGTGACCAGGAGCGTCCATTTGATTATCAGTTCAGATCTTGGTTTGCAGAGGGATTTAAGGAGATGTGTGCTTAGTCTGCCATCTTGACTCCACCCCCAGCTCATTCTATTTTAATAGAACAACTATCCAAGTTAAGACTCACTAGTCTAGTTATTTCTTATATTGATGACATTATTCTGGCCCATGGCAGTCAGAGTATATTACAAGAAGAGAAGGTCATATTAATTCAGTATTTAAGGTCATTGGGATGGACTATTAATGATGAGAAAACAGAAGGTCCAAGTACTGAAGCTAAATCTTTAAGTATTATGTGGTTGAGTGAAGGCAAAGGAGTTCCTCAGACCATACTCGACAAAGTAGATAACTTGACAGAACCAAAAAACAAATAAGAAACACAAAGACTAATAGTTTCATTTCAACATTGGAAGAATCATACACCCTTCCTCACAGTACTACTTAAGCCTATATATTAAGTGACTAGAAAGGCAGAAGAATTTTACTGGGGAGATGCACAGAAGGAAGCCTTTTATGAGGTTAAGAAATATCTACACCAATTCTATTTGTTGCAATACCCCACATCCCAAACACAAATAAGGCTAGACTTGTTGTATACTCAAGATTATGGAACATGGGCAGTTTTGAAAAAAAGAATAAACAAGATAGCAAGTTCATGAGTGTTGGATTTTGAACTCAGAGATTTCGTTACGCTAACAACAAATATTCTCCATTTGAAATGCACATACGGCTTCTTTATGAAGCTTTAATACATAGCTCACCCATTACAGGAGGAGGAAGGATAATTGTTAGGTGCAATTTATCATTTCTATAGTGGGTAAAGTTAACATCTGAGGAGTTAAATGAGTTACAGTAAATTCCAAATTGTTAGGATGGAAATGGTATATTCAGTCTAGGGATATTCAGATGGTAGGGCAACCATTCACATTAATAGAAGAATTAACATCTGTTGAAATAATTCCTACTAATATTACTTGGGAGGGGCCTTCTACTAAGCCAGTCTCTAAAACTGGCCCTGCCTATAATCCTCTAACCAAAGCTTGGTTTACAGATGGATCCTCAATGGTTTCTGCAGGAAAAACAGTATGGAAGGCAATAGCACTCTGTCCCAGCACAAAAACAATTTTAACTCAGGAAGGAAAGTCCTCCTTGGCACAACATGCTCAAATTAAAGCTGTAGTGTTAAAAAATAAAAAAATAAACAATAATTTTTATCTATACACAGACTCATGAGCTATATATAATGGATTAACTATTTTGTCAGCTAATTAGAGGAAGTCATAGTAGACAATTAATGGTAAAGATTTGTAGTCTAAGGGTAGTTGGCAAAGAATAGATGAAGTTTCCCAGCATCTTAAAATTTTGGTCACACATGTATCTCCACATAGGAAAGATAATTCTTTAGAAAACAGATATAACAAGTTAGATAAAACTGCTAAAGATATTCAAAGAGAAGAGGTTGATTTGTAAGCTAAAACATTTAAAGTATGGAAAGATAACAGAGATAAGTAAAGGAAAATTCAGGAACTTTTATTTTAAGGTTATGGAAAGATCACGAAGGACAATCGGAAACTCCCACAATTCCCCCACTGAAACAACAAAAGAAGAATGGACAGTGGGAGGTCCAAAGGGAAAGTCCCAGCGGACAAGTCAATATATTTTAAAGGTACGTGAAACCTTAGGACATGATAGAGTACATGCTTAATATAAATGGATAGAAGACAGAAATATTAATTTAACCTGACAACAAATAAAACATACCATTCAGAAATGTCCAATTTGTAAAATTAACATATATAAATTTAAGCTAAGAAATCCTCCAGATACTTATAAACCAGATACTTTTAACTTCGCAGTTCAAATTGATTTCATAGGACCAACGGATCATAAATTTGGTCAGAAATATGCTTGTCCTATAGTAGACATATTTTCTGGAATAGGGATAGCAGTAGCTTCTCAGCATCTGGATGCTAGGACAACTATTAGAACATTACAACAAAGGCTTGCCCATTATGGAGCCCCTAAATTAATAGAATGTGAGCAAGGATCCCATTTTACCATTGGGGAAGTACAAAGGTGTACCACCCAGATGGATATTTTGTGGAATTTCCATCTAACTTACAACCCTACTCCAACAGAAACAGAAAAGATCAATGGATTGTTAAAGGAAATTTAAAGTATCAAAATTAAGCTAAAGCTTTTCAGGAAATATTAAATTTGACCTGTCATACATTGAATCAGAGATATAGGTTAGGAAGGCCTCTATCCCATGCAACTTTAAATAGTCCCATACAGGATATAGTTAAGCATACCGAGATAAGATCTAAGATAATGCCTTACAAGGTATTCTGTAGGAGTTGAAGTGACTCTAAGGTTTTCCCATAGGAAATTTTGGTGAAAAGAGACAGACCCACTTACTGGACCACTGACAACAAAGAACAATTACAGCTATACAAGATACAATAACTTTCACCTAGATATACTATCTATTCTTCATATCAACTATAGTCTGTCTGGTATTCTGCATAGAGCAACCAATCCCCAAGGAAGTTTTAATACCAAGAACCATATTAATAGGGACGGAAAAACACATCTACACCTTAATAATTACAGTAGTAATACAGTGTGTAATCAAGTGACATTTGCCAGTGCGCCAACCAGGCACTACAAAGCTTAGTGTTGCTTTGTGTAATATTTATAGGGTTTAACATTGCCTCATATCACACCAATTGTGTTTATACTAATACGACATCTCAAGTGGAAAATAACCTAATTAGCAATACTAATGATAGTCCAAATTATGCCATAAGGCATCATGTCAATAACCTTAGTATGACAGCACTTAATCGCACAGGGTGCTTAGCACACACGTGGTGGAATAAATAGCTGTGTTCCCACCAATTTACCTTTACATTATAGACTGAACCATTGGGAAGAACAACTAGATAGCTTCTTCAGAACATGGAACAACAAGTAAGCTCAAATCTACAAGAAGATCTATCCCAAACTGATACAAATTTCTGTCAAAGAAGCCAACATAGATCACCTTCACCCATCATTCCGCCTAGATCACCACCTCTGGTGAGACACCAATCAACTCACCGCTCTCAATTATCCTGTAGAAGATGCAGACTTGGTAGGATCCCCGCAACATCACCATACAAACTTTATCACACTGGACGTTATCCTTTTCTACATTTCAATCTTTTTTCAACAATACATGAGCAAATCTGAAATATTTAGGCTAGGTGTCTTTGAGAGAACTCAGAGAAAAAGAATTAGAATTTTTAACATTTTTTACTAGATACTACCCTGAACAAACATCATATTATCAGTCTATAGGTATGTGTAACAATGCTTGGGTAGTTAGATCTGATTGCAAAGCTATTTTACAATATCAGTACTTTACACCATGGTTTACTAAGACAATCTTGAGAACTAATCTCTTAATCCAAAATTCTGCAGAACAAGGAACTGTAGAGGACCAGTTAATGTTAGCCAGTGGTTGACCTTCCTGGTGGCCCATATTCATAAAATGCCTACCAGGGACACAGAGATTACTGCCATCCCAGACACCATCAGACAGGTCCTTACAAAAATTTACTTGTGTTATTATAGTGTCATGCTCACATTTTAATGGACAGTGTCCTTCAGATGGTAAAACAAGTAGTTATGGCTATGTTCTTAACCCCCTTTGCCTGTAGTAAATGTCTCTTCATTATATATCTTGTTAGTATCTTGTTAGCATCATAGGAACATGGGCTCCCATACAACATCGATGCTTTCATCAAGTAGTATTAGATCCCTGCAGCAATTTACCACCTCAGATTTCTTATAAATGCGTACATCCCATAAAGAAAACCATAAGCAATGTAACAATACAAACACCTACAATCCATCCTACAGCTAATATTGATTTCGCTAATGCTACAAAACCAATAACTTGTATCAAGATGTATATGAAGGAAAACCACTATATGTAATGCTAAAAAAATTACAATAGTCAAGGGAGGAAATGTGTCTCTCATAGATCAATTACTAACTACTCACTGTAATAAGACAACTTACAAGGCTAAGTTAGCTACTGTTAAGTCATTGTGTACTTACTCTGATAATTTAGCATTGTGTGAGTGAGGATCATGTGTATGCTTCTTTCAGATGACATCATTCTTATAATTTTAAGAAAAATAATAGTATAGAATTCTGTACAGAAAACATGTATAAATGTGATTTTCCTTTTATGTGTGTTTATAATAAGAATTTTAGTAATATAGTGCATCAATAGAGTGCCTTTTTAGTAAGCAGTACAAGGTTAAAGAAGTCTAATGTAAAAGTTGTATTTAGTTCAGCCAAGCCAGCCAAGTGCTGACAATAAAAGGACATGCCCCTCTTCAGGTTTTACTTTAAATAAATATATCCTAAATCTAAAATACAACAAAATAAAATATCATGGTGGAGAAATTATGTACAAATTTCTCTCATAAAGAAAGTAGACTAGCAATAACTAAGGCAGATCCAGGTTTTGGGTCTTATTATTTTAATATACTTCTGCCTATAGATGGAGAATGATCTCTTTCCATTTTTTCTACATAAGACCCAGTTCATGATAATTTAACTTTAACAAATACTACAGTACCAATTTATACTGCAAAAGGTGTAAATTTTTATAAATGTAAAGTACCTTATAACTCACCAGGACCATGTAAAATCGAATGAGTCTGTTACAATGCCACACATTGTTTAAAAACCTTACAAACCTCAGGGGATGCATGGAATAACCAAACCACCACCAAAAATAATAATACCTAACCTATTTGAGCCAGTACTATACAATCCTAAGAGATTAATTTATAAACCAACTTTGTGAAATATAAAACTTTTAGAAAAAAAAAACGATTTACCATCAGCTATATCCTACCTCAGTGCAGTGATAAACAAGTTCCTATTTTACAATTATCAGACATACCACCCATTACCTCTATTAGGCTCAGAAAACCGTTACAACTTTTCTTGGGAATTGGGAAGATAGCATCACTTATAACGGGAGGAATTAATCGGGGGCAAATAAAGACTTACACGATCAGTTATTGCAAGTTAACAGACAAGCAGATACTTTAGTTAAGGATATGACTCATGTTAATGAACAAATTTCAAAACCGCTAGTACAAATCCACAAAACAATAGACCAGATCTACTCATTACAACAACAACAAGAAAAACTTACAAAGTAGTCAAGGATAATTCAAAAGCCATAAAGTACATTTCAGGTGAGCAACAACAATTTAAAGAACAAATAATAGGTAGAATTAATAAAATGACTTCTACTCTATTATGTAACAGATTATCTAGCTTATTAGCACAGGCTTAGAATGATATATGAAACCTAATAATTTATCAAAAGAAAACTATAGGTCAATGAGATAAAGATGTAGTAGTACTTAACCCTGTTAAAAAATAAAAATGTAAGAAAAATGGGAATTGTGAATTATATATAATTCAAATGGTACAAGGAGAATCATTTATAATATATCCTACAATATCTACACCTAAGATAGTTACAAAGATATAACTTTAATACCTACAACTGATATATTTTATATAGATGGCTATTATATCACTAAGAATATAATGTGTCAATGGAATGATAATATCTTCTATACTTTCCATGACTTGTTGATAATTACTGATAAAATACCTATGATTGAAACTAGTAAACCTGAGATATTTTATAATATAGAAGACTATACTTGGATTATTTGTCAAGAAAATGCTAAAATAACATTTTGCAACCATACTGAAGAGGAAGATCAGTACATAGAAATTGATAATGAATGTGTTAAGTTAGTAAATGCTATAAATGTTAGCATTTAAAAGTTTATACTTAAATGTAACCAAGTTAACAAACCACATGCCTAATTATTCTTACTGTAAATTACCTCAGTCATATAAATTCCAGATTAAACAAGTGGAATGGATTAACACCAAACATGTAGATCAGATAATACAACAAAATCGACATTTCTTACAAGAAATACATAAAGATGCTGAGGAAAACATTAAATATATTGGTAAAACTAAACAGGATGTAGAACATCTAATTAAAGTACAAAATATATTAAACCTTCAATTCTTAACAGATGTCAGAACTACAAAACATTTTACTAAACAATGCTCTTTCTTTCAATTAATAAAAAAGTCCCTCAATATTAAAACTACTACCTCACTACGTACAGGTACTTGGAAAAATTGCAACCCTTTTTTCCTGGATTGCCACTGAATTTAAAATTATTTTATACACAGTCTGGAAAAATTTACAATACGCTGCTGTTATTCTTCTTACTATTGTGTTTACTTTTATATGCTTCAAAATATGTTGTAAAATAACTTGTGCCAGATTATGCAAAAGTGAAAATACTTAGATGATATTTGTTAAGGCTATTGTAATTTTCTAGCTAATTAACCTTCAAGGTTCACTAAAAATAAAATTGTTAATATTCACTAAAAATTGTTAACATTTGTAATTCTTATAATAATTTGATTGTTAAAACTCAGTAAGCTTAAGTTAAAATGTAGTATCATTTTTATTACGATTTATTGAGATATATTAGCTGTTATGACATTTATTGTTTCGCTTAAGATGTACTACTCCTTGAGACACCATAAAAATATATATTCTTGATTCTTTCAGAATTTAATTCTTTAGAATCAGGGAATGGATTGAAATGAGGATATGTATGTGTATGCACATATGCATATACATATGTGTATGTGTGTGTATATGCATGTATGAAAATAAAATATATAGTAGAGTCTTGTCGTACACATAAGTTAAAATTGGCTAAACTATTAAAATACATAATGGCTGTGCTTGAGCTGAGAGAGTGAGAAAATACAAGGTCATGGTAAAGAAGTGAAAGTGAGAAAAACAGCTGTCAGATGGACATGGCCACAAATAGTCAGAGAGATGATAAAGACCATAATCAATCAGGAAGAAGTCAACAACTTGAGGTACCAAAAGATAAGACTGATGAACTGACCGATAATAACCAGAACCAAGCAAACAACTTGTATTGAAAACCCAGCACTCTGTGCTTGGGGTGCAGCAGTCCCCTATGGGAGTCTGTGCCCAGGGTCTGCTGCCCTGACCTCGTCTGCCTCATCTTCGAAGGCCTGGGGGCCCAGTCTCCCTCTGGGAGTCTGTGCTCACGGCCTGTTACTGCGCCTCGTCTTCAAAGGCCTGGGGTCCAATCTCCTCCTGAGAGTCTGTATCTGCTGGTTTGCTATGCTGTGACCTGATCCTGGGACCTCAACCACTTGCCATCAAAGGTTTGTTCAAGTGACTGTGACTGTTTTCCTGTTGCTGCCTGAGTCTCCTATGCTGTCCCTACCGGCAGATCTACTACTGAGTCCTGATGTCTAAATGGCCTGCTTCTGGGACTGTGACAAGTCTTCTGTTAGTGCCTGAGCTTGATGTTGCTCCTGCTTGCTTCACTTCAGAGATGTCCTGTCATCATAAAATTCTACTTCGAATTCTCCTGACGTCAGAACCTTGAGAGGACAGCCACCCTTAAATTCCTTAGAGTGGACCCTACTTTTAGGAAAGTGAGTGTGTTGACATACTATCGTTAGGACCAGCTGCAGTCTCTATGGGACCCCTGCAGGGGTCTTAACTAATGTAAATGAGAGTTCCTAACTAATGTGACTGTAGCTAAGAGTTCTTAAGTAATGTAAATAAGGCTTTCTGCCCTGGTGCTAGCACCTCCCCTCCCCCCTGCTTAACTGTAAATCTGTGGTTTGATTAAATAAAGCTTAATAATGACCCCAAGCCTTGTTAGTTACTTATTTTCCTCTCACAACCACAGAGGTTTTCTGGGTGCTCATGACAGCCATCTGTTTCTGCATAAGAGTTTTGGGTTTCTGATGTCATAGTCCTTTTTACAAGTCTAATGTCTTTGTTGAGATACTCTGGTTAGATATTTTCAGAAAATCAGCCAAAAAGTGTAGATGACAAAAACTTAGTATCACATGATTAATAAAAAAGCAAAATATAAAGGCCAAATGAAATCCAATCTGTTAGAAAACTTTAGACAACAGCACTTGTAAATATAATCATTATCCGTATTTTTAAAGAAGTTCAGATATCATACATAATGTTGAGGCATAATAGCACATAGTCCAGAGGTACCAAGATTATTAAATCTCTATCTATCTATATAGTATAAAAATAAATTTAAAGGTAAATAATTTGGATTCCACATTCAAAGTATTGGCTTCGATGATGCTAGATAATAATAATAATAATAATAATAAAGTTATAGCCAAGTTAGCAATTCAAACCAAACCAAAACAAGTGTTGTGGAGTTAATTCCAAATATTAGCAACCCCATAGGACAGAGTAAAACGTCTCCACAGAGCTCCAGAGGACTGCCTGGTGGACTCGAACTGCTGACGTTTTGGATAGCAGGCACAGCACTTAACCACTATGTGACCAGTATTTCTCCAGATAGCAATTAGGAAATAATAGTAAAATTATGACTTAGTATTATTCATTTGTTAAATAATTTTAGACAAAAACAAAGAAGAAATAACATATAAATTTTAACCTATGCCTTATAATTTATTAAATAAGACTCTTTTAGAAAAGGCTATTCATGGGTTCACATGAACTTTTAGAGTTGTTAATAGTTTGTTACAGATTATAAGAAACAATACTAAAGTTATTTAACTAAAGATCTTACAGTAGGAAAATCTTAGTTTTTCTCCCTTACCCAGTCCTGTGGTTTGATTTTCTGACTCAGGAATCTTATTCTGATTAGAGGTCAAATCTTTACCTTCACGGGAGATAACACAAGGAATAAATTAACTGTTTACTTAGAAATCAGAGAAAAGTTTGTTACTTTAACTGCAAAAATCCCCATTTCTTTCTACCATTAATGTTCTTAAAAATCTCATAAATTAAACCGTTAAACTTTGGTCAGACAAAACTTTTGACCATATCAAATAAATACTTTTCAACAAACCTCTACAGTATATCACTTAAACAGCAGAAAATGAACTCACTTATTAAGATTTATATATATTTCTCTCAAAAAGATATCTATTTCTCAAAAAGATATATGTATTTTTCTCTTGAAAACTAAGCATATGTATATTTAACTTGTGACACGTATCTATTAACTCAATTTATAATTAGTAAGTTACCCAAAGGGTCCTGGGAATTATTATTATTTTTTATTATGATTGGGTAAAAATGTTCAATCCTGTATAAATTTGCATGTCCACCTGTGTGCGGCTCCCACTGCTGTCCTTGCGCGGTGACAGCACACTTCTTCTCTCCATTCTACATATGTTATATCCTCCTAACAATCTCCTATCCCCTACTCTCCTGCCTCCAGTAAGAGGTCAGCAGGACGACATTCTATAGGTGCACAGAACCATAAAGTGCACACACGATGGAGTCACTCTGTATCGCCAAGTCCTGGCAATTATTTTTAAGCCTATAATTGAAATAAAGTTTGTTTAATTTTCACTATGTGTCTCATATTTTTCCAACCTAATTTTAACTCATAAAGTTTCTATCAACTGGCTTTGGAAATTACAAATTCTCTGCTCAACTGACCAACTCTCTTGTTAGGGTTGGAACACATTTTTTCATAGCAAAGTTTTACACACACAGCAAACAGTCAGCCTACAAGAGTAACACAATCTTTCAGACACTTTCCAGAGAAAGTCACAAACCAGCAGTCCCCACAAGTGAACACAAATGTCGCAAAAATAACGAGGGGTTGAAAAACATGTTGTTGGACAGAAGGCCAGAGTGGAAAGTAAAGACAAAGATGGAAATGAGGCTGCAGTCTCCTTCAGGATCGATACTGGTGCCACAAGAAATCTGGAGAGATAGAACTGAGCACCAGTGGATTTCATTCTCCAGATTGAGGTAATGGTTGTAAAGGACAGAGTGAGGGGAGGGGCTATGACCCCAATAAAAGGCATTATGGACATCTCTTCTTATTACTAAATGCCTAGGTTGTTACAGGACTTTTCCCTAAAACTTATTACAAAATGAGTGTCTGGGCCTGGCCCCCAGAATACAAACCAAATTTCAACAAAGCAAAAGATGAAGCAGGCAGACAAAACTGAGGGTGAGCGGTCCTCGGCCCAGAGAAGACAAACTATGCGGGTAAATGGTGGATAGTTGCATTGTGGAGGAAGGAGAGGCAAGTTGAAGAAGCTACCTCATTCTCTCACGCGTTCAGACACTAGAATAGCCTTTCACCTCAGGAGAAGGCTTGGAGTCAAAATTGCTTCAGTGGCCATTAGACTTGTCCTGTTGGTGAGATGGCTTGTCCATCTGTCTGTCAGGGTTTGGAGGTCTCAGCTGATTTCAGGGTCCCCAGCTGGTCACCAGTCAGTCAGGGACCTGATCTGGGACTTGGTATGATCACCAGATGTGAAACAGGTAGATAGCTATTGGAGGGGCCCTACAAAAGCGGAAATGCCAAACCTCATTTTCAGCCTGGACAGGGGGCAAATAGAGGATGACCCATAGAAGGGTTCCCACATGCGGTAAGGGCAACTGTTCCCTAGGGATCCCCATCAGTTACCAGCAGAAAGAAGAGGAAAATCAAGCCAAAGACGAACCAACTCTCAGTTGTCGGCTTCAAAATGTTGAGGTCTTGCAGCTGATTAGACCCCGAGTGATGTGATTCGGGTTTAGGAGATCGAACTAGCAAGTCCAGTCTCCTGAAGGGTAGCAAACTGGGCTCCCCCTCCCCCAAAGCACACAAGGATGCATCCTTTTTAGTTGAAAAAGATAGAAAGTTTATTAAGGGAAAGTACCTTCCAAAGAGGGAACAGGTCAGTCTCCATGAATGGAAAAAGACAGAACATTTTCTTAATAAATTTGTTATGCCAGTTGATCTAGATGTCCCCTGAAACCATGGTGCCCAGAGCCCCACCCATGCTACTCTGTCCCTTGAGATGTTTGGTTGCATTCTGGAAACTTCTTAGCTTTTGGTTTAGTCCAGTTGTGCTAACTTCCCATGTATATGTTTGTTGTCCTTCCCTTCACTTAAATAATTCTTGCATACTAAATTTATCTAGTGAACACCCTGTCCCTCCCTCACCATCCTCCTAGCCATCAAAGAATGTTTTCTTCTGTGTTTAACCTTTTCTTGACTTCTTACAATAGTAGTCTTATACAGTATTTATCTTTTTACCACTGACTGATTTCACCCAGCATAGTACCTTCTAGATTCACCCATGTTATGATATGTTTCATGGATTCATCATTGTTCTTTATCATTGCGTATAGTCCATTGTGTGAATATATCATAATTTATTTATCTATTCACCTGTTGATGGGCACCTAGGTTGATTCCATCTTTTTGCTGTTGTCAACAGTGCTATAATGAACATGAATGTGCATATATCTGTTCATGTGAAGGCTCTTCTTCCTCTAGAGTATATTCCAAGGAGGGCAATGGTTCAATTATATGGTACTTCTATTCCTAGCTTTTTAAAGGAAGCACCAAATTAATTTCCAAAGTGGCTGTATCATTTTACATTCTCATCAGCAGTGTATAAGTTTTCCAGTCTCTCCACAATCTCTCTAGGATTTATTATTTTTTGTGTTTCAGATTAATGCTAGCCTTATTAGAGTGAGATGATATCTCAGTGTAGTTTTGATTTGTATTTCTCTAGTGGCTAATCATTGTGAGCATTTCCTCATAAATCTGTTGGCCACATGAATGTCTTTTTTGGTCAAGTGGCTGTTCATATCTTTGCCCATTTTTTGCTTGGGTTATTTGTCTTTTTGTTGCTGAGGTTTTGCAGTATCTTAAGGATTTCAGAGATTAGACTTTGATGAGATATGCAGTATCCTCAAATTTTTCCCAGTCTGTAGGTTGTTTATCTACTCTCTTAGTGAGGTCTTGGGATGAGGTTGTTTGATTTTTAGGAGCTCCCAGATATCTAGTGTCTCTTCTAGTGTTTGTACATTGTTTCCAAAGCTTTGTATTTTTTTAATGTTGTATAGTAGGGCTCCCAGGGTTGTCCCTATTTTTTCATCCATGATCTTTATTGTTTTAGATTTTATATTAGAGCTTTGATTCATTTTGAGTTAGTTTTTGTGTGTGGTGTGAGACATGGGTCTTGTTTCATTTTTTTGGAGATCTTTATCCCTTTATTGTAGTACCATCTGTTAAGGATACTGTCTTTTCCCCAATTAATGGACTTTGGGCCTTTTTCCAATATCAGCTGCTCATAGGTGGATGAATTTGTGTCTGAACTTTCAATTCAGTTCCATTTCTCTATGTATCTGTTTTATTTTTCAACCAGTCACAGACTGTTTTTACTGTTGTGGTGGTATAATACATTTTAAAATCAGGTAGTATGATGCCTCTCACTTTTTTCTTCTTCTTCAGTAATGCTTTACTTATCTGGGGCCTTTTCCCTTTCCATATGAGGTTGGTTTGTTTCTCCATCTCATTAAAAATACCATTGGAATTTGGATCAGGATTGCATTCTATCTGTGAATTGTTTTGGGTAGAATGGACATTTTCACATTGTTAAGTCTTCCTACCTATGAGTAAGTATGTCTTTCCACATATGTAAGTTTCTTTTGGTTTCTTGCAGTGGTGTCTTGTAGTTTTCTTTGTATAGGGCTTTTAGATCTCTGGTTAGATTTATTCTTCAATATTTTATCTTCTTGGGGTCTATTGTAAATAGTAATGATTTGGTGATTCCATCTTTGATATTGTCTTTGTTGATGTAGAGGAATCCAACTGTATATTCATCTTGCATTCTGATACTTTCTTGAAGTCTTGTATTAGTTCCAGTAATGTTTTTGTGGATTTGTTATGGTTTTCTGTGTTAAGATCATATCATCTGCAAAAAGAGATACTTCTTTGTCTTCTTTACCAGTTTTGATGCACTTAATTTCTTTTTCTAGCCTAGTTGCTCTGGTTAGGACCTCCAGAAGAATGTTGAGTAAGAGTGGTGACAAATGGCATCTTTATCTGTTTCCTGTTCTCAAGGTAAATTCCTTCAGACTCTCTCCATTTAGGATGATATCAGCTGTTGGCTTTGTATAAATATCCTTCATTATGTTGAGGAATTTCCATGGCGCAAGCAGTTGTGGAGACTAGAAAATCCCATGTCCATGGATCAGGACAGAGTCTTCTTTTGAGTCATACAGCCACAGGAACTGGTGAACCCAAGATCAACAGGTCAGAAAACAGGGCTCTGCTCCCAGGCTGTGAAGATCAATGAATTCCAAGATCTGCAGATCATGTCCTAAGAGCTGGAGACTAGCTAATAGGAGGCAGCTGCAGGATCCAGAGTGAGTAAAAATCTGCTTGTATACAGATACAGGCTTCATCCCCAAGGAAACTCACTTTAAAAAATTTTTTATTGTCCTTTAAGTGAAATTTTACAATCTAAGTCAACTTGCTGTATAAAACCCCACATACATACCACTATGCAACTGTAGCTACTCTCTACACCCTGTGACAACACACTCTTCCTTTCCACTCTGTGCTTTCCCTATACATTCAATCAACTCCTGTCCCCCTCCACCCTTTCATCTTGCCTCTGGGCAGGAGCTGCTCAGACAGCCTCATTGCTGTTGTGAACAGTTCTGTAATGAGACATTAAGACTCCAGACTCCACTCACCAAAGTGGGAAGTAAAACATGTTCTTAATAAATTTTGTTATGCCAGTCGATCTAGATGTCCCCTGAAACCATGGTACCCAGACCCCTGCCCCTTCAAGCCAAGAAACACACTCTTCACCAGCATCACTCTGTGTCTTATAGTCCAGTCCAATTTTTGTGTGAAGAGTTGGTTTTGGTACTGGTTTCAGCTCTGGGCTAGCAGAGAGTCTGAGATCCATGTCCTCAGGGGACCCTCCAGTCTGTCAGACCATCGCATCTAGTCTTTTAAAGGAGTTCTCATTATGCACACTCATTTTGCTCCTTCTACTTCAAGGACTCTACGTTGTGTTACCCCGTCTGGGCAGTCAGTGGTAGTGGCCAGGCACTATCTAGTTCTCATCTCACACTGATGTAGTCTTCAGATCACATGGCCCCTTCTGTTTCCTAGGCTCATATTTTCCTCATGCCTTTGATGTCTTTCATTCCCCTCTGCTCCGTGGGGATTGGGACCGATTGATGCTACTTAGATGGCTGTTTGATCACTTTTAAGACCTCAGATGCCACTCACCAGTGTGGGATGCAGAACACTAGGAAACTTACTGTCAACTGATTGGCTGCTCACATCAGATGCAATTTTGGGAGTGGTTACATATAAAAACTGACAATCATGGTCCAGCCACTTTGACAAACAATCTTAACCATCACATCCCACCCTTTGTCAAATTAGCACATGTTCACCTCTCCTTAAACCATGCACAATCTATGAATAAAGATAATTATAAATTCATACTGCACCTAATATGATACAACTAACATGTATATAGCCAAAAATGCACTAGTCCCATTTACATCTTATATTTTATAACTGAACAAAACAAAAATATTTAATGCACACCTAAAAAGTGGAATCTACTGTAACAATGATAGTTTTTCCTGCAAGTGGTCACATGGCTGTAACTGGTGTTTAAAACTACCTTCTTCCACCATAAATTCCAGATTCCCTCTGCCCTCAGCAAGCAACTCAGCTGGTCATATTTTTTTGCCTGGTGAGGTGATATAAGCCTTCATTGCAGAAGGGTCTGGCATATGAGTAGTCATACCAGAATTGGATTGCTGTAACTTTCCATTTACTTTTATCACAGGGCATGGTAGTACTAAGAGATGCCTAAGGGGTTTCTTGCATGCCAAACATATTCTTTTTTATGTCCGTTATGTAATATCAATCTAATTTCTTCTTGATAATCAGGATCAATTACACCAATCAGTATGATAATTCCATTTTTTGCCTGCTGATCCAGAGACATAAAGAGCCAAAGTGTCCAGGTGGTGTTCTTAGCTTCCAGTTCAATGGAATCAGTGATGTGTCTCCAGGTAGAAAAATTCCTCGTTTTGGAATTAAGACCTCTAGAATTGCACAGTATAATGTCTTGGAAACAGGAATCAAGTATCTTCCGAGTGGGTTACTAGGGGTAATAGTGAGTGACATCACTCCAATTTCTACCCCTCAATTCTGGGAATCATGAATCCTGGCTATGGGAAAACCAGCACGATATAGTGGACAGTGGTACAGAGCATACACAGCCCTCTGGGGAACACTGCCCCAATGCTGCAAGGTATTGCCACCTAGCTGGTGCAGTAATTGTGTCTTTAGAAGGTCATTCCATCATTATATCAAGCCAGCTGTTTCCAGAAGATGAGTAACATGCTATGACCAATGAAACTCATGAACATGGGGCCACTGTCGCACTTCATTTGCTGTGAAGTGAGTTCTTTGTTCTGAGGCAGTCCTGCGTGGGATACCACGATGGTGGATACGGCACTCTGTAAGTCTGGATGGTAGTTTCGGTAGATTGCATGTAGGGAAGGCAAATTCACATCCAAAGTAAATGTCTATTCCAGTAAGGACAAAATGCTGCCTTTCCATGATGAAAGTGGTCCAAAGTAATTAACTTTGCGCTAGGTTTCTGGTTGACCACCTTCAGGGGTGGTGCCATATTGAGGACCTAGTGTTTGTCTCTGCTGCTGGCAGATTGGGTGCTCAGTAGCAGCTGTAGCCAAGTCAGCCTTGGTGAGTGGAATTCTATATTGCTGAGCATAACATCCATCCCTGCCACCAAGACCACTTTGTTCATGATCTCATCGATCAATGAAAGGAGTAGCTGGAGAAAGATTATGAGTGGTTTTCTCTCAAAGGATCATTCTATACACTTGATTGTTAAAATCCTCGCTGCTGAGTTCACTCTTTGTTGAGCATTGACATTAGACAAATATCTTTACTTCTTTGGCCACTTCAGAGAGGTTTATCCACATACGTCTTCCTCGTAAATTCTTGTCCTCAATTTTCCAGTCATGTTCATTTCAAATCCCTGACCATCCAGCCAAACCATTGGCTATAGTGCATAACTCAATACACAACTGCAATATGGCCATTTCTCCTTCCATACAAAGTGAACAACCAGGTGTGCTCCTCAAAATTCTGCTCATTGAGAGGACTTCCCTTCACCTCTGTCCTTCAGGGAGGTGCCAGGAAGGGAATGTAGTGCTGCTGCTGTCTACTTTTAAGTTGGTGACTGCATACCATACAGACCTGTCTGTAAAGCATGCTTGAGTTTTCTCTTCTTCAGTCAAATGACCATAAAAAACTTCCATGAGGTTGTAGGTGCAGAATGGTGGTGGAATGTAATGTGATAGAATGGGAGACCATGGGCTATTAGGCCTCTTCCTCATGCAACTTATTTGTGTCTTTAGGTTCTGATCTCATATATAGCATCTCCATTTAATTATGGAGTGCTGCTGCACATGTCCAACTCTATGTCTCTGCGGCTAATGCAACATCAAATTCATGATGGGAAGCTCAGGCTCTATGGTGACTTAGTGTCTCTGGTTAAGCATTAGTCTCTACTAAGACCCAGTAAGAAGCCAAAGCTATTTCCCAAAATGAGAGTAGTTATCTGCAGAGGATGGCAGGGCTTTGCCCCCAAATCCCAACGGGGGCCTGCCGTAGACTCCAAACAGCATCTCTACCTGCCATTGACACTTCAAACACCATTGTATCAGCTGGATCATACAGCCCAACCCAAATGGCACAGTGAGTTTCACAGCAGCCTGAACCTGTCACAAAGCCTTCTCTCATTCTGGGCCCCACTCAAAATTAACTCTTTTTTTTGGTGACTAAGTGAAAGAATACAATCCAAATCACTTTTGCATGTCCACCTATCTGCAGCTGCCCCTGCTCTCCCCACCTGGTGACAGTACACTCCTCCTTTTCACTCTATATATTTCGTATCCTAATAACAAGCATGTGTCCCCTGCCCCATCTGCTGTGTAGAAAGACAGCAATAGGGCAGCCTCCTGTAAATGCACAGAACCATAAAGTATGCACACTACATGTTCACACTGTGTCCCTTAGTCCAGTCCATTCTTATCTGAGGAGTTGACTCATTAATGGTTTTCCATCAGGGACAGCAGCAGGTCTAGCGGTTGTGTTCCCAGGGGATCCTCCAGGCTGTTGGACTGCCATTCAGGTCTTTTAGTAGAGTCCTTGGGCTGCACACCTCTTTTTCTCATGTTGCCTCAGAGTCTCTATAGTGTGTCTCTTTTCAAGGTTGTCTTGGTAGTAGCCAGGCACTATCTGGTTCTTCTTGCTTCATGTTGATACAGTCTCCCATTCATATGGGCCCTTCTGTCTCCTGGGTTCTTTTTTCCTTGTATCTTTGTTGTCCTTGGTCATCATCTGTTCTGGATGAGCTGGGACCATTTGCTATACCTCAGATGGCATCTTGATAGCTTTTAAGACCTCAGACAATACTCACCAATATGGGGTGCAGAAGACTCCCTTAGCAAAAGACTAGCTATGCTAATTGACCTTGATGACCCCCGAATATGTGGTCCCCAGACCTGCATCCCTGCTACTGTATCTTTTGAAGTATTAGAATGAGGTTAGAAAGCCTTTCAGGTTATGGTGAAGTCCAGTTAGTTGATCTACTCTTTGCTGTGTGCTGTCACTGCTTTCACCTAACCAAATTTCTATCAACTATCTAATCTATGCCCAACACTCTCCCTCCCTCCCCACCCTCGTAGCGATCAAAGAGTCTTTTCTTCTGTGCATAAGTCTATTTTTAAGTCCTTATAGCAGGGGTCTTGTTTTTGTCATCTAGTGCTGCTCTAACAGATACACCACAAAATGCGTGGCTTTAGCAAAGAAAAGTTTATTCTTACACAGTCCAATACGTTACAAGTCGAAATTCAGGTGTCCACTCCAGTGGAAGGGCTTTTCTCTGTCAGCTCTGAAGGAAAAGCCCTTGTATCTTTGGTTAGGGAGCATCTTGGCTGATGAACCTCGGGTATGAAGAATGGGCTCTTCTCCCAGTGCTGCTTACTTGATGGTGCGAGGTTCCCAACTCTGCCTGCTTCCTTTTCCTTTTATCTCTTGTAGGATAAAAGGATAAATGGTGGGGTAACCACACTCCAGGGAGACTCTCTTTACAATGGAGAAGGGAGGTAATCTTATGAAGGGATTTATAGTCACCCTAATCATCTTTTAAAGTAATCCTCCTATCTATTAGCTACAGGCAGAGATGAGGATTTACAGCATCAGAAAATCATAGAATGGAGGACAATCATAAAATATTGGCAATCACGTCCCAGCCACATGGCTGCACACATTTTGGGGGGTACACAGTTCAATCCATGAGTGGTCTCATACAATATTTGTCTTTTTGCCGCTGACCGATTTTACTAAGCATAATGTCTTTCAGCTGAAAACAGGTTGTGAGATGCTTCCTGAAATCATCACTGTTCTTTATCATTGAGTGATGTTCCACTGAGTATATGTGCCATAGTCGTTTATCCATTCATCTGTTGATGGTCATCTAGATTGATTCTGTAATTTGCTATCATGGACAGTGCAGCAATAAACATTTGTGTGCATGTGTCTGTTTGTGTGACCGCCTTTATTTCTGTAGAATATATTCCATGCAGTGGGATTACTAGATCAAATGGCATTTCTATTTCTTGCTTTTTAAGGAAGCACCAAGTTGCTTTCCAAAGAGGTTGTACCATTTTGTAATCCCACCAGCAGTATAGGAGAGTTCCAATCTCTCTGCAGCCTCTACAGCATTTGTTGTTTTGTGTTTTATAGATTATGGCCAATCTTGTTGGGGTAAGATGGTATCTCATTGTAGATTTGATTTGGATTTCTCTAATAACATTTCCTCATGTGTCTTTTGGCTGCCTGAATGTCCTCTTTGATGAAGTGTCTGTTCACCTCCTTTGCCTGTTACTTAGTTGGATTATTTACCTTTTTCTTGTTGATATTTTGTAGTATCTTGTAGATTCCGGAGATCAGATGTTGGTCTAACGTGTAGTTGCCAGATATTTTTTCCTATTATGTAGGTGGTCTTTTAATCCTTTTGACAAAGCCTTTGGATGAGAAAACATTTGATTTTTGTAGTTCCCATTATCTGTTTTCTGTTGATCATGCTTTGTTTGCAGATTTTAAAGTCTAAGTTGTGTATTAAAACTTCCATTGTTGACCCTATTGTTACTTGCATGATCTTTATCATTTTAGATTTGATTTTTAGGTCTTTTATCCAATTTGAGTTAGTTTTTGTATAAGGTGTAAGATATGGGTCTTGTTTCCATTTTTTTTGCAGATGGATATCCAATTTTGTCAGCACCATTTGTTAAAGAGACGGTTTTTACCCCAGTTTGCAATCTTGGGGTCTTTGTCAAATATCAATTGTTCCTAAGAGGATGGTGGCATCTCTGGGATCTCAACTCTGTTCTGTTGGTCTATATGTTTCTTTCTGTACCAGTACAATGCCGTTTTGACTACTAGTGCAATAGTTTTCAAGGTTGAGTAGTGTGAGACCTCCCACTGTGTTCCTCTTCTTCAGTAGTGCTTTGCTTATCCGGGGATTCATCCTTTTCCAAATGAAGTCGGTGATTTGTTTCCCTATCTCATTAAAAAGTGTCACTGCAATTTGTTTTGGGATTGCATTGTATTCGTAGATTGCTTTGGGTAAAATAGACATTGTCACAATGTTAAGTCTTCCTAGTCACGGGCAGAGTAGGTGTCTCCTTTTATGGAAGTCACTCTTTGTTTCTTGCAGTGAGGTCTTGTAGTTCTCTTTGTATAGGTCTCTCATTTTTCTAGTTAGATTTATTCCTAGGTATTTTATCTTCTTGGGGGCAATAGTAAATGATACTGATTTGGTGATTTCCTCTTTGATGATCTTGTTGCTGGTATAAAGGAATCCTACTGATTTACTTACACTTATATCCTGATACTTTCCTGAACTCTTCTATTAGGTCCAGAAGTTTACCTATGGATTCTTTGGGATTCTCTGCATATAAAATCATCATCTGCAAATATGAAGATTTTTACTTCTTCTTTGCTGATGCAGATGCGCTTTATTTCTTTTTCTTGTCTAATTGCTCTGGCTAAAACTTCTAGTACAATGTTGAATAGAAGTGGTGAGAGTGGGCATCCTTGTCTAGTTCTCTTTCTCAAGTGAAATTCTTTTAGTCCCTCTCCATTCAGGATATGTAGGCAGTTGGCTTTGCATAGATGTCCCTTATTGTGTTGAGGAATTTCCCTTCTATGCCTATTTTGCCGAGAGTTTTCAGCATGAATGAATGTTGGACTTTGTCAAATGCCTTTTCTGTATCAATTGACAAGATCAGGTTATTCTTATCTTTTGTGTTATTTACGTGGTTGATCACATTAATTGTTTTTCTGATGTTGAACCAGCCTTGTATCCCTGTTATCACTCCCACTTGGTCATGATGAATTATTTTTTCTCTTACGTTCTTGAATTCTGTTGGCACAGACTCTGTCGAAGATTTTTGCACCTAGATTCATGAGTGAATTTGGTCTGTAATTTTCTTTTTTTAAGTGGGATCTTTGTCTGGCTTTGATATCAGGGCTATGCTGACTTCATAGAATGAATTTGGAAGTATTCCATCCCTTTCTATGCTGTGAAATAGTCTCAGTAGTATTGGAGTTACATCTTCTCTAAAAGGTTGGTAGAATTCTGTAGTGAAGCTAACAATAATTCTCTAGTGGGCTAAGACTTTTTTGCATGGTAGTTTTTTGATGACTTTTTCAGTCTCTTCCTTTGAGATGGGTTTATTAAGTTGTTCTACTTCACCTTGTGATAATTTGGTAGGTGATATGAATCTAGAAGTTTATCTATTCCCTCTAGGTTTTCAAATCTGTTAGAGTACAGTCTTTCATAGTATTCTGTTATGATACTTTTGATTGCATCTGGGTTTGTTGTGACGTCTCCCACCTCATTTCATATTGTTTATTTGCTTCCTCTCCTGTTTTTCTTTTTTAAATTTAGCCAGTGGTTTACCAATTTTGTTGATCTATTCAAGAACCCAGCTTTTGGATTTGTTAATTTTTTCAATTGTTCTTCTATTCTCTAATTCATTTAGTTCTGCTCTAGTCTTTATTATCTATTTTCTTCTGGTGCCTGAGGGGTTTGTCTATTGCTCTCTTTCTACTTTTTTCAGCTATAGGATTAATTCTTTGGTTTATGTGCTATCTTCTTTCTGGATGTGTGCATTTACAGAGATAAGTTGACCTCTGAGTACTGCTTTGGCTGTATTCCATAGGTTCTCGTAGGCTGTGTTTTCTTTCTCATTTGCTTCCACAAATTTCTTTATTTCATCCTTGATTTCTTCTATAACCCTTTACTTTTTGAACAAGGGGTTGTTCAGTTTTGATGAGTTGAAATTCCTATCTATATTTTTTCAGCTATTGATTTTACCTTCTATGGTTGTATGGTGTGAGAAGATGCTTTGCAATAATTCAGTGGTTTGGATTTTTTTGAGATTTGCTTTATGTCCTAACCCATGGTCTGGAAAACATTGCTTGTGCACTGGAAAGGAAGGTGTAGTTATCTGTTGATGGGTAAAAAGTTTTGTATGTGACAATGAGGTCTAATTGCATAATTGTGGCCATAAGATTTTCTGTGTCTTTATTGAGCTTTTTTCTAGAGGATTGGTCCAATACTGAAAGTGGAGTTTTGAAGTATCCCACTATTATCTTGGAGTGATCTATCTCATTTTTCAATGCAGTTAGTGTTTCTTCAACATATTTAGATGCTATACTATTGGGTGCATAAATATTTAATATTGTTGAGTTCTGTTTGTGTGTTGAATCTTTCAGCACATCCTTGTCCACAATGGTGGATTTCACATTAAAATCTATTTTATCTGAGATTAGTATTGCCCCACCTGCTCTTCTTTGTATGTTGTTAGCCTGGTATATATTATTCCGTCTTTTCAACTCTAATTGTCTTTCTTGTAAGCAACATGTAGACGAGTCATGTCTTTTGATCCAGGTTGTCACTCATTGTCTCTTTATTGGCATATTCAGTCCCTTTACATTCACTGTAATTATTGATAGGTATGTGTTTAGTGCTGTCATTTTGATGTATTTATTTTTGTGTTGTTGATGTTTTCTTTGTTGCTCTTAATATTCTGTTCTGAATCAATCTTCTTTATGGGACGACTTTTCAACTTTTAAGTGTTAGTTTTGTGTTTGTTGAGACTTCTGTATTACATTTCTTCTTTTGATATATTCTGTTGTTATTGTGCTTTGTGGCTACCCCTATGCTCCCCCATAATATTCCAAGTTTAAACACAATTTTAACTTCTTTATAGCTTTTTAACTTCCTCTCCATCTGAAAGGACTATAGCTACTGTAGTGTATCCCTGTCTTTAGTGTGATGGTGTCATAGTTTTCATGATATGATCACTGGTTTCCTTCTTTAATGTTGTAGCTTTGATTGAGTTTTGTAATGTCTGTAAATGAGTTATGGATGATTCTGAATGCTGTATCCTGCATTGCCTCTTTAAATATACACTTAACGATTTTGTTTTCCTAAGCCAAGATCTTCTTTCAGTATTTCCTGTAGTTTTGATTTGGTTTTTACAAACTCTCTAAGCTTCTATTTATTTGTTAATGTCTTAATTTCATCTTCACATTTGAGAGACAGTTTTGCAAGATATATAATTCTTGGCTCCAGGTTTTTCTTCTTTGAGGCTTTGCATGTGTCACCCCATCGCCTCCTTGCTGACATCGTTTGTGCTGAGAAGTCTGTCAAAAGCCTTTAGGGCTTGCCTCTGAATGTTAGCTTTGCTTTGAGCCTTGCTGCCTTTAAGAGCACCTGTTTTTGATTCATTTTATTAAGCTTGATTATAATATGTCTTGGTGTCTTTCTTTTGGGGCTTAGTGTTTGTGGCTTTCAATATACATCTTGGATTTCTATGTTGTCTTCTTTCATGATTTCAGGGAAGTTTTCTGTCAGCAACTCAGCGACAATACTATGTGTTTTCAGCTATCCCTTCCTGTTCAGGAACTCTAATCAATCACAAATTATTCCTCTTGATAGAGTCCTACACATTTCTTAATGCTTCTTCATTTTTCTTATTTCTTTTATCTGATTTTTCCTCATAAATGCTGGTATCAGTTGTTCCAGCCTCAAAGTCACTAATTCTGACTTCCATCTCCTCAATTCTGCTCTTTTTGCTTTGGATTGAATTGTCTAATTCTGCAATTTTGTTATCTATCTGCTGGATTGCAGATCATTGCTTCATCAGTTGAAATAGCTTGCTTAATTTTTCATTTAGCTGTGCTACATTTTGTTTAATGTCTAGAGAGGCATCACATATAATTGTTCTGTACTCAGCCTCCAATAGTTTAAGAAAGACTTCTTCATCTTGGAATTTTTTGGTTTTTTATTTTGGGAGTTTTCCAGCATCATGGTGGACTGTTTCTTTAAATGGTTGGGAATGGTTTGTTGCCTTTGGGCCATATAGAGGCTGTTTAGTTTTTCTGGTGTTACCTCAACAGGAGCTGAGGCATAGTTCTAAGAAGACAGTCGGTCACCAGCCTGCTGTGTTTACTGCAGTGATTGGCCCTGTTGGACTCCCCAGGGTGGCAGACTCTGCCTCCATTCAAAGGTATCAGTTCTTCTTCTGTCTTCCTTATTCATCATCCAGCTTCCAGATGCATACGATGCCTCTGAAAATACCAGTAAGTTCGACTCTACCTTGAGGAGTCTTTTCTTCCTCAGTTGTCTTTTGAGTGTCTTCCAACCTGGGGGCTCATCTTCTGGCATTATTTTAGACAACTGTACCATGATATTCACACAGATTTTGCTGGCTGATGCTATCAATAAACGAACTGCTGGGTCCTTCTTCCTAGTTTGTCTTAGTTTAAAAGTTCAGCTGAAATCTCTCTATCATTGTTTATCCTTCTGGTATCTGAATACTGGTTGCATAGCTTCCAGCATCACAGCAACACCCAAGCCCCCACAGTACGACCAACTGATAGACATGTGGGGGTCATTTATTCCTAGTTGGTCTTAACATTCTCTCTTAATCTTTGGTTTTGGCAAGTTTGATTATAACATATCTTAGTGGCTTTCTTTGGGGATCTACTTTGTGTGGGGTTCAATGAACATCTTGTTTTTCACAGTATCAGGGAAGTTTTGTGGCAAAAAATCTTCAGCAATTCCCTATGTATTTTCTATTTTTCCCTGGCCCCATTCTGGTACTCCAATCACTCATAGGTCATTTGGCTTGATAGATTTCCATGTAATTCTTAAACAACAACAACAACAAAAAGCATTATCATTGAGTTGATTTTGGCTCATAGTGACCCTATGGACAGAGTAGAACTGCTCCATAGAGATTCCAAGGAGAGCCTGGTGGACTTGAACTGCTGACCTTCTGTCTAACAGTTGTAGCACTTAATCACTACACCACTAGGGTTTAAAAAAATGTTTAAAAAATCTCTTATCTGATTTTTTCCTCAAATCTGTTGATATCAAATGTTTTCTCTTTATTCTCACTAATTCTGACTTCTATTTTACTGAATTCTATTTCTATGACTTTCTACTGGGTTGTCCATTTCTGAAAGCTTATTGATACTCTTTTGAAATTCTGTTTCTTTTCTCTCCCTCAATTCCTGCTGCCTATTAAATTTGTTGTTATGCCTATGTTGTCTCCAAGCCATAAAGAAGTTATTGTATTTATTTGTTTTATGCTTGCTTACTATGCCACTGTGTCCTAGCTTCATTTTTTTTTTAATGCCCAAGTAGGCTTGTCTCATGAGCGAGTTTGGCTATTGGAGCCTTTGAAGCTCTCACATTCTGTCACTCAGTGATTAGAACTGTTACAAAGTTTATGAGCCCAGGAGTTCATTTACTTTGCTTGTATAGATTCAACTCATGTATCCAGGTAGTTGGTCACAAGTGTGTGATGTAGGCTTCCACCTACAGCCCTAGACAGGCAAGGGAGATTGGTATAGGCATAGGTATCTGGATGTAGCAAGGGGTCATGCACTGAACAAGACATGGAATGAAAGCTGCTGCTGAGTATCTGTGAAGAATGAGCATTCCTGTTCCCTACAGCATGCATGTGGGTTGGTTTTGCAGCCAGAATATGGGCATGCAGAGCTATTAACTCTAAAGACTGGGAGGCATCACTTATTCTTGGAGCCCTGTCATGGATGGCTAGGTGGCATGGGTGGAGCTACTGGTCCTCAGGCCCCTTATATGGACAGGTTAGGACTCTACTTAATAGACAGAGTGGTGTGAAATGACACAGACCTTCCTTTCCTCCATATAGCTGAAACATTTGAATTTCAACTTCAGGTACATATGCTGTTGTGCTGTGCTAGTGAGGGCCTACACTACTGAAATGAGCTCATGGTAGTCTAAGCAGGTTTGAAAGGCATTCAAAGTCCATGTACCCCTTATGCCTGTGCCTCAGCAAAGGAACTGTTACTGCCCTCAGTTACCAGGTTAGGGGAGCCCTTGTCCCCAAAGAATTGAAGTTGGTGATTATTTTGTGGTTGCAAAGAGTGAGACTGTTCCATTGTGTTCTGGAAAGTGGGGAAGGCAGCTTCTGTGTATGCTCCATTGGATCCTCCCTGCCTTTCCACCATGGTTGTATGCCCTTTGCAGATCTCTTTGGCCCTGGTTTCTGTGACTGGTCACAGGGTCTCTAGAACAACTTTTCCGAGTACAGTTCTGCTCTGGGTTCGAAAAGAGCAGGGCTCCTCCCATCAGGAGCAGGACAGGCTAGAAATCTAGAACAAACTTCAAGAAAAATGTTTACAGGAACAGGATATTAGGGTCTAGGGCATCACGGAAAAGGATTCTTCTCAGAGAGAGACATAATAGCTAGGGTTTCATTCATTTACCTCAGAGCCCCTTTCTATCCTGAGAAGATAATCCAGAAAAAATACGTATGGATGTGTACACACAGACACATGCTCACTTGAAAATGAGCTCTGTCTGCTGTGGGAGTGGGCAGTGATGTGTATCTGACTTTTAAAAACAAGTACCGAAATTATAGGCAGTTGTCTTTCTTATGGTGTTCTCATCCTACTCATCCTAGTACTCTTCTTCTTCCTCTTTTCTTTCATATCCTAGTCCTTCTTTTTCTAAAAACCTTATTTATGTTTTTATTGTACTTTAGATGAAGGTTTACAGAACAAACTAGTTTCTCATTAAATAGTACACATATTGTTTTGTGACAATGGTTAACAACTCCACAATAGGTCAACACTTTCCCTTCTCAACTTTGGTTCCCTAGTACCAGCTTTTCTGTCCCTTCCTGCCTTCTAGTTCTTGCCCCTGGGCTTGTGTGTTCCTTTAGTCTCATTATGTTTTATAGGTCTGTCCAATCTTTGGCTTAAGGGTGAACTTCGGGAGTGACTTCATTACTAAGCTGAAAGGGTTTCCTTGCACCACACTTTCAGGGTTTCTCCAGTTTCTGTCAAGCCAGCAAGTATGGCCTTTCTTTCTAAGTTAGAATTTTGCTATACTTTTTTCTCCAGTTCTGTCTGGGACTTTCTGTTATGATCCCTGTCTAAGTAGTCAGTGGTGGCAGATGGGCATCATCTAGTTGTACTCGACTGAGTCTTGTAGAAGCTGTTGCAGATCTGGCCTACTAGTCCGTTGTATGAATTTTCCTTGTTTCTTTAGTTTTCTTCATTCTTCCTTGCCCCTAAAGGGGTGAGACTAGTGGAGTATCCTAGATGGCCACTCACAGTGTTTTAAGACCCCAGACACTACTCACCAAAGTAGAATGCAGAACACTTTCTTTATAAACAATACTATGCCAATTGAGCTAGATGTTTCATGAGACCATGGTCCCCATAGCCCTCAGTCTTGCAATTTGGATCTTCAGTGAGTTTCATCCTTGATATCCTCACCCTAATCCTCATTCTCCACATCGTTGTCCTCTTCCTCCTCTTCTTACATTCCATGCTTTCCTCTATTCCTCCATGTTTCCCTCCCTCATTCCTCCCTCACTCTTTTATTTTTCCCTTTCTGTGATCCCTGGTGGTTAAGTGGTTAAGAGTCATGGCTGCTAACCAAAAGGTCAGCTGTTCTAATCCTCCAGCCACTCCTTGGTAACCTTATTGGGGCAATTCTACTCTGTCCTATAGTGTCACTATGAGTTAGAACTGACTTGACAGCAAAAGTTTGATATAAAGAAAAATACCAAACTCACTGCTATGTAGTCAGCTGTAACTCATGTCTTATTACCTTTTGGATCTCTTTGTTTCCATGGCAATTCTGACCACAGTCACCATTTTTATCTATTCTACTTGAATCTCTTCCTCATTAAAGCCATGTAACCTTTTCCTGTAGACCAGAAGGAACGGCATCAGAGACCTTCAGACAAGTACACAGAGGATACCTCTTCCCCACCATGTTCCCTGAGATACAAGTTGTGAACATATAGTCACAGTGGTTGATACCCAGAGCTGTATGCCCAGTGCCTAGGGTAGTGCAAGGCATATAGTACATACTCTTACCACTGCCTGGCACTTCTACTAAATAGAGCCTTGTAAAATTTGTCATGATACCTGTTATCCATTCACAGATCTGCCAGTAATTCAGAGTCTGGTTTGGTGACTGTCATTTCCTCACTGTGTGTGTATTTTTTCTCTATCTATACACTGATGAGAGCCTCTTAGGCCTCATTCTGTGTACACAAGTTGTCCCATTTATAAAATGATAGAGACCTCTTAGATGCCTTCAAATTAGATTCATGCTCCCCTAGGTTGTATAGTAAGATATCCTGGGGGGGGGGGGAGGGAAACACTGCAGATCAGTTCCAGCTACTGCATAAGGAAGGGACAGACATTTTTTATTTTGTTAAATCATGTTACATAATAGTTAGGGAGGGATTTGTTTCTTTACTCCATTTGTTTCTTTCTTCCATTCCCTCTTAACAGTACCAGTCCCCTCCCATCACTTAAGTAACAATCTTCCCTCTTTGGCTTACAAATCTTGTAGAGTCTCCTGCAGAGTTAGGAGTTACATTCTCTATTCTCCTTGTCCCTATCCTAATTCTCAACCCACTCTCCATTTATCTGGTCTATATTATAAGCCTGGAGACCTGGTTTCTCATCCTAGTTCTGCCCAAAAGGAGCTGTGTGGCTCTGGGATGGTTGGATTCCCTCTCTGAGCTTCATCTATTTTTAAAATGAGGGGTTGACCAGCCTGGGCTCTAAATGGAGGCAGACTGGTATCTTAGAGGGAGCCCTGCAATGATCCTCAGCAGCCCTGGACTTCAGTCATAGGTTTGCTGCTAACCCAGCAAATGATTTAAATCCAGTCCCTTTTGACTTCTGAGCCACAGTTTCTCATGTGAATAGCTGTTACTGATGATTAAGGAGTCTTAGATTCCTGTATATGAGGTCCTTTGTCCTCTAACCCGCCTGTGTCTTTCAAAAAGTCCTATTTTTATATATTGAGCAGAGGGAGATTTTTCTTATTCTTTAGATTACTTCTTGGAAATATCTCCAATGAAAAGTCCTGTATTTTGTGTTTACTGTTTCATTTTCCTGGTTATGCCTGAAGCTTCCTCTGCATTGGGTCCTGTGAGCCCTGTATTTACGGGCTTTTAATCTCATAAGGCTATCAATTAGGGTAATTATTCTCAGTTTCGGTCTTGACCCTCTCCCTGCACTGTCTCCATCCCACTTGAGATTTCTTCTTATTTTAACTTAGACAGCAGAGATCCTGGCTGCATTACCATAGCAACTAGAAACTAGGGCCAATTAAGCCTTGACTGAGTTAATAGACACCTAAGCTTATTATAGATTCCAGAATATTGATGAAAGAGAGAGACTGACAGAAAGGAAAACAAAGCAGGTCTTACTAGGAGGAAAGATGGCAAGAGGGTGGCTGAGTGCTGCAAATCATCCCCCACCATGCTTCCTGGGAGCCACGGACCTAGGTGTCGGTAGATACCACGGTATGTTCCCTTCATCATCAAGCTAGAGAGTGGGACACCCCAGCCCCTTCTACCCCCAGGGAAGTAAATCTGATAAACTACTTGCTAAAATGTCCCAATCACAGTCATCTAGGGCAACTATAACAGAAATATCACAAAGCTTTAACAGAGTCTGCCTTCAGGGCACTGGCTCCAGGGGAAGGCTGGAGAAAGGTCATTGTCATCAATCAGTCTTTCTCTGGCCTAGGAGCAACTCTGCATGGGAACCTCAGGTCCAAAGGATATGCTCTGCTCTCAGCACTGCTTTCTTTGTGATATGAGGTCCCCATGTCTAGCTGCTAGCTTCTTTTATATCTCAGAAGCAATTGGTTTAAGGTACTATCCAATCTTATGCCATTGCTGTTAGGTGCTGTTGAGTTGGTTCTGACTCATACGGACCCTATGTCCAACTGAATGAAAGAAATACTGCTTACTCCTGCACTGCGCCCACTATCATTGTTATGCTTGAGCCCATTGTTATAGCCACTGTGTCAATCCATCCCATTGAAGGTCCTCCCCTTTTTCCCTGACCCTCCACTTTACCAAGTACGATGTCCCTCTCCAGGGATTGATCTCTCCTGACAACACGTCCAAAGTATGTAAGATGTCTTGTCATCATAGTTTCTAAGGAGCATTCTGGTTGTATTTCTTCCAAGACAGATCTGTTCATTCTCCTGGAAGTCCATAGTATAGTCAATATTATTCTCCAATACCATAATTCAAAGGTGTCATGTCAATTCTTCTTCTGTTTTCTTTATTCAGCATCTAGCTTTTGCACACATATGATGCAATTGAAAATACCATGGCTTGAGTCAGGAGAGTGTAAGTCTTCAAGGTGACGTCTTTGCTTATCAACACTTTAACGAGGTCTTTTGCAGCAGATTTGCCCAATGCAATGATCTTTTGATTGATTTCTTGACTCCTGCTTCCATGGGTGCTAACTATGGATCCAAGTAAAATGAAATCATTGAAAATCTCAACCTTTCCTCTTTATATTATGATTATCCTTAGTGATCCAGTTGTGAGAATTTTTTTTTTTTTTTATGTTGAGATATAATCTGTGCTGAAGGCTGTGGCCTTTGCTCTTCATCAGTAGGTATTTCAAGTCTTGTTATTTTCAGCAATAAAGGTTGCGTCATCTGCCTAATACAAGGTTGTTAATGGGTCTTCCTCCAAACCCGATGTCCTGTTTTTCTTCATATAGTCCAGTTTCTTAGATTATTTGCTTGGCATACAGATTGAATAGGTATGCTGAAAGGAAACAACCCTGACGCACACCATTCCTGACTTTAAACCATCAGTGTCACCTTGTTCTGTTCAAATAACTGCCTCTTGTCCTCATGAGCATAGTTAGGTGTTTTGGAACTCCCATTCAATGCAATGTTATCCATAATTTGTTATGAGCCACACAATTGAATACCTTTTCATAGTCAATAAAACACAAGTAAACATCTTTCTTGTATTCTTTGCTTTCAGTGAAGATTCATCTGACAACAACAGAGGTATTCCTGGTTCCACATCCTCTTCTGATTCTGGCCTGAATTTGTCACAGTTCTCTGTCCATAGATTGCTGCAGCCGCTTTTGAGTGACCTTTAGCAAAAATTTTCCTTGTGAGTGATGGTAATGATACTTGAAAATCTTCACATTCTGTTGGATCACCTTTCTTGGGAATAGGCATAAATATGGACGTCTTCCAGTCAGATGGCCAGGTAATGGTTTTCCAAATTCATAGACATAAACAAGTGAGCACTTTAAGAGCTACATCTGCTTTTGAAACATCTCCAATGATAATTTCATCAATTCCTGGAGTCTTGTTTTTTCACCAGTGCCTTCAATGCTGCTTCAACTTCATCCTTAAGTACCATCAATTCCTGTTCATATGCTAACTGTTGAAATGAATGAACCTCAACCAGTTTTTTTTTTTTTTTTTTTTGGTATAATGACTCTGTGTATTCCTTCCATCTTCTTTTGATGCTTCCTGTGTTGTTTAATTTTTTTTTTTCCTGTAGAATTCTTCATAATTGCAGCTTGAGGCTTAATTTTTTTCTTTAGTTTTTTCGGTTTGAGAAATGCAGAGTGTGCTCTTCCATTGTTATTTTCTGTCTCCACTCTTTGCACATGTAATTGTAATACTTTAGTTTGTTATCTCAAGCTACCTCTTGAGATCTTCTGTTCAGTTCTAATCTTGTAGTCTTCATCGGTATAACTCCTGCCAATCCACATTATTAAATCATGCTGATAAGATTTGCAACACATATGAAAGTCTCATCAAATGACAAAGTGGCAGATAATCACATAGCACTGGAAATCATAGCCCAGCCAAATTGATCCATACATTTCTAGATGGACACAATTCAGTCCATGACACACAGGGACTTTAGTCTCAATTTTAAAATAAAATTCAGAATCTAACACAAGGACTTGGGTCTGAATGTTCAAATAAGACTTAGAGTAATAGGCAGAGTCTATTACTGATTTCACTCTGAGTCCTAATCAGGTGGAGACTTTCCTTGCCCTATGCATTACTTCTTGGAACTTTCTTTAATGAAAAAGCCTCTTCCTTCACATTCAGGGCTCCACTTTCCCTGTCATGTGCCCCATTCCCCTATCCTGTGTTTATTGGATTTTAGTAACAAAATATTACGAACTATCGTAATTAGAATATTCAAACTACAATTCCTTTCCTGCCACCATGAAGTCTGCTACACCAGTTTCAAGTTCCATTTTTATTTAGTGAGGAAAGCTCTTGATAGGATTGTTACAGAAACCAGGTAGATTAGGTCATTGAGTATCTGGGCATTGATGCTCAAAGCTGATAATGGACCTAGGAACTTGGATGGTAGAGTGAGAATATTGGAATGAAGACGGTGTGGCTTTTAGTGGCAGAGAATGGGCAACAGATCTCCTCAAGTTTCCAAGCAAAGCCCCTCCACCCACCTTTAGATCTTCCATCTGACTTCATCTTTACCCCCCGTACCCTTCAGGAGAGTAGTAAAAGAGAGGGTAAAGTGGGAGAGCTCTCCTCTATTAAGCACAAAGGTCTAAGTTAGAACACCAAGAGTTTGTGCCCTTGGGCTAACCACTAGTCTCCATTAGGTGTTCCCAGTTCCTAAAGAGTCACCTGGCATAGAGGAGGTGCTTATAGTACTTGCTGCCCTGCAGTCCCTAGAAGGACTGGAGGGAGAACACTGAAACCACCTTGAAGAGTAATCAAGCAAAGGCTTCCTTATCTGGTGGTTTATTCTGGCAAGCGACTCTAATTAAGAGTTTCTGAAACCCTCGTGGCATAGTGGATAAGTGCTGTGGCTGCTAACAAAAAGGTCAGCAGTTCAAATCCACCAGGCATACTTTGGAAACTCTGTGGGGGAAGTTCTACTCTGTCCTGTAGAGTTGCTGTGAGTCAGAATCGATTCAACAGCAGTGGGTTTGATTTTGGTTTGGTTTAAGGCTTCCACTTCATTCATGTTCTGGCTCCTCTGCCTTCTAATGATGGTGGTGACCAAGGAATGGGTGAGGAGTGTTAGGATGTTCTCTCCTGCAAGGAATTGCCCTTCTGTATCGTTGTCCCCTCCACCCCTCAGTCATAGGCTTCCACTAGGTTTCACTGAGAGAGCATAGCTCCTGGCTGCATTTGCACAGCAACCAGAAGCCAGACAGAGTAAGAACACAAAGCATTCATCTGACACCAAAACTTACCGTAGGGTCTGCAGAAGAATGGCGACCTAGCACGGAGACAAACACATTCACACTCAGATGGAGAGAAGCGTGTAGCTAGGTGCCTCGGTGCTCCAACATAAGCACCATTCCATCCTCCACTTCTGTGTCTCCTAGTGTAGAGGGATCACCACATACCTCTCTTATGCATTTTCCCAAAGCAACACATGTGAGTCAATAGATGCTACTCATGTGCATTACTGTGCCTAGAATAGTATCAGAAATATGGTAGGTGTACTTGGTGCAGTCCATCCACTCTGTCTTAGACATTACACATTGCACCTTTTCATCTCTCCTCGAAACTCCACTACCCCTCAAACAACCACATTTACAGTTGATGATATTGACTCCTATTTCACTGAGAATGCAGAAGCAATGAAAAAACAAAAAAACTTTCTGAAACTTCCTACCTACTGCTTCTGTGAATTGATACTCTGCCCTTCCTCTTTTCACTATTGATGTACTGTACATGCTTCTGTTAAAAGCTAACCTTAGGAGGTGGAGCTAAGATGGAAGAGTAGACAGATGCTTCACATGACCTCTCTAACAACAAAGACCCCAGAGAACAAATGAATCTAGTACATATGACATGCTAGGAGCCCTGAACATCAAAGGGAAAATTGAGAAGTTGGACGGAGCAAAGGGGAAGGGAAACATCACACCAGAAACACATAGGATTCCACAGACTTGACCTGCCAGGGAGCAGCCATGGTCCCATGTGCTGGGCCTAGCGTGGAGGTTAGTGGACATTTCCTTCAGTGCAGGTGTTTGTCTGGAGAACCCACTCACACCCCTGGAGCCAGTGATGGACAGCATCAGACTGTTGAAAACTATGTCTTTCCATGTAACCTACTGCACATGGATCTGTATCTTTTCTTCAACATAGGTTTGTCTCCCTTCTCCCCGTGTTCCCTTTCCCCATTCTCTGAATTGCACCTGGTGCTAAAGTCTGACACCATTAACTGAGCCAGAAGTAGAAGTCCTTGAGCCCACCTTCAGCCATTCTCCGAAGTTGGAGGGAGAAGAGTTTAGCACACTCACAGAAGGGAGAAAAATGAAAACAATTTTTTTCTGTTGACTCTCCTAAGCCAGAAAATCAGGGCAGAAACTGTTCCTTCACCTAGATTCAAACGTAAGGGAACACACTAACCTCACCGATGGTCAGGGATGGCTGTTAGCCCTGACTTTCTCAACAGCTGCAGCCAGACACCTGTGCCTATACCAACCACCCCAGCCCATCTAGGACAATAAGTCAATGCTTGCACCACACACTTAGTTTCTGATCACCTGGATGCCTTAGCTTAATCCATGTAAGAAAAGTAAACTGCATTTTAAAACAAGAAGCTAGAACACAGTGGGCAAACATAAATAACTACAACTTACTGAAAGCTCAGGAACAGCAGTCCATATCAAAGCACTTAAAGGGTTGGACCATGATCTCTTCAGAAAGCACCCAGAAAAATGTTTCCAGAGGAAGAAAAATTTTGGGATAGATTAGATAAGTAGATAGGAATTGGGTTAGGTGAAGGGAGTGACAGCGTGCAGTAGAAGGGAGGTTAGCACAACTGAACCACACCAAAAGCTAAAAGATTTTCTAAATACAACCCAACATTTTGAAGGACCGAGTAACAGGGACAGGGGTCTGGGGGCCATAGTTTCAAGAGACATCTAGGTTAATTGGCGTAACTAAGTTGTTTTAAAGAAAATGTTTGGTATAGCACTTTCATGAGTGGTGTCTGGAGTCTGAAAAGCTAGCAAGCTGCAATTTACATAGCATCTACTGGTCCCAATCCACCAGGAGCAGAGGAGAATGAAGGAAACTAAAGACATGGGGAAAATATGAGTCCAGCAGACAGAAAGTACCATATGATCCACAGACTACATCAGTATGAGACCAGAAGAGCTAGGTGGTGCCTGATCATCACTAATGACTTTGACAGGGAACCCAACCCAACATAAAGTCTCTGATGCAGCGGGAGGAAAATGGTGTACATTAACTAGAACTGTATTAAAAGACCACACTTGATGATCTGACAGACTGAGGGTACCATGAGGACATGGCCCCTGAACTCTGTGTTAGCCCACAGCCAAGACCAGTACCAAAGCCAACTCTTCAAACAGAAGTTGGACTGGACAATAAGACATAGAGTGATTCTGGAAAAGAATATGCTTCTTGAGCTAAATATATATCCGAGGCTGTCTGAAGAGAACAACAACGGTATAGCTATGCAACTATTTGATAAAGAGATTAGAGGTACGACCTATGGATTCAATCAACCATCTTATCAGAATTTCTGTCTTAGACAGAAGACAACAGACATGGGGTAAATTGAAAAAATGCTGCCCAGTTTTTGGAATTTCACAGTCAGGAAACATCATAACAGTCCTGCTTGGTTACGAATATCTGTTGTCCCCCAAGCAAAGGAAAAAATGATGACAGGAGTAGTTCAGAGAACTACCAGGACATCCAACATGAGAACAGGTGATAGGACCACCACCTTGGTTCCAAACGGTGGGATTACTACCTTACTGTTTTGGGAGAATGAATGGTGCTGCCATGCAAACCTGAGGGGGCAAAGTCATGGACCTACTGGGCTATGAGAACTGGGCTGTTACACAAAACTGAGGTGGCAAGGTCAGTGCCCAGGGCCAGAGAACCACTATCTAGAATCTGAAGGGCAGGGCCATTGACAAGATGGATCTGGAAAATAATGGATTGTTTTAAAAATCTGCGATTTACTGAAAAGTGTCTTTTTGGGTTATGGTATCTGTCTTAGTTATCTAGTGCTGCAGTAACAGAAATACTACAAATGAATGGCTTTAACAAGCAGAAATTTATTTTTCCACATTTTAAGAGGCTTGAAATTCAAGTTCAGGGTGCCAGTCCTAGAGGAAAGCTTTGTCTCTCTGTAGTCTCTGTAGGAACCTCCTCCTCCTCTTTTTTGATCTTCTGTTCCTGCATGATTTTCATGTGGCTTTGGATCTGTCTTTCTCCATCTATGCTATGTCACTTATTTGTTTACTCTCTTTTGTATCTCAAAAGAGATTGATGTAAGATACTCCCTACACTACTCATATCAATTAATGCAACAACTAAAGCCCACCCCCAAAGATACAGGGAGTTGAATTTACAACATGTATTTTTGGGGAGGTGAGGCACTTCAATCCATAATAGTATCTGTCACCTTCTCTTTTTTTCCAATTTCTGCTTTTTGGAATGGAAATGTATACTTTTTGCCTATGCCACTGTTGTACTTTGGAGACAGATAACATTTTAGGTTTTACAGGTTTACCAAAACCAAACCAAACCCACTGCCATTGAGTCCAGTCTGACTCATAGCAACCCTAGAGGTGAGAATAGAACTGCCCCATAGTGTTTTCAAGGAGTGCTTGGCAGATATGAACTGCTAAACCGTTGTTTAGCAGACATAACACTTACCTACTACACCACCAGGGTTTCCTTACAGGTCCACAGAGGGATAGAAATTTTGCCCCAATATGGACCATATCCAGAGTCTCATTGATTCCTGATTTAGATGATTCAGAAGATAAGATTTTGGATGTAGAGTAGATTATGTTGTTGTTGTTAGGTGCCGTCGAGTCTGTTCTGACACATAGACACCCCATGAATAGTAGAACAAAACACTGCCCGGTCTTGCACCATGACAACAATCATTTTAATGCTTAAGCTCATTGCTGCGGCCACTGTGTCAATCCATCTGGTCAAGCATCTTCCTCTTTTTTGCTGACCCTCAACTGTACCAAGTATGATATCTTTCTTCAGGACTGATCCTTCCTGACAACATGTCCAAAGTATGTAAGACACAGTCTTGCCATCTTTGCTTCCAAATAACACTGTGGTTGTACTTCTTCCAGAAAAGATCTGTTGGTTCTTTTGGCAGTCCATAGTACATTCAACATTCTTCTCCAACACCACAATTCAAAGACATCAATTCTTCTTCTGTCTTCTTTATTCATTGTCCAACTTTCACATGCATATGATGTGACTGAAAATACCATGGCTTGGGTTAGGCACACTGTAGTCTTCAAGGTGACATCTTCTGAATATTTTAAAGAGGTCCTTTGCAGCAGATTTTCCCAACACAATGCATCTTTTGATTTCTTTTTTATTTATTGTGATTGAGTGAAAGTGTACAATCTAGCATGAATTTGCATGCCCACCTATGTGCGGCTTCTGGAGCTCTCCCTGTCCAGTGACAGCACACTCCTCTGATTTGTGCTATACATGTCGTGTCTTTGGATTTGATTTCTTGACTGTTGCTTCCATGGACATTGATTGTGGACCCAAGTAAAATGAACTCCTTGACAACCTCAATCTTTTCTCCATTTAAGACAATGTTGCTTACTGGTCCAGTTGTGAAGATTTTTGTTTTCCTGATAGAGTAGATTATAGAACAGGTTAATACCTTTGAGAATGCTGAGATGGGGTGGTATGACTACATCTTACATTGAGGGAAGGACATAATGAGTGGACAGAAGGTGGAGTGTGATGCATTGAATTTTTCCCCACAAAAGAGATACGTTAAATCCTAACGACTGTACCTGTAAAATGTGACCTGTTTTTAAATAAAATTTTTCTTTTGTCATCAGTTATGTCATACTGCAGTAGAGCAGATCCTGTTCCTAATTCCTTCTGAATGATATTTTATAAAATGTTAGGTACAACCAAACACTCCAGCGGATTTGGTTTCATGGTTTGGAGGTTTTGAGTCATGGTTTCTTGGAACATCCCTATTAATTGGCCTAATAATATGTTTAGTGGTTCTCCTCTACCTGCTAATTTCTTAGGTAGTGCCTGGGGTCTGAAAAGCTTGCAAGTGGCCATCCAAGGTACAGCAATTGGTCTACATTTTCCCAAGGAAGCAGAGGAAAAGGAGTCATGAATAAGAGAAGGATGTGGAATACATGGCTGACTTCATGAACAACTGTCTCCTTTGTCATGAAACAAGAAGGATTAGATGGTGCTGGGCTACAATTATGGAATATTTTGATAAAAAAATTTATAGAAAAGATTGCAACATGGTGCTGTTGACAGAACCACCACACCATCTCTATACAGCAAAAAGCCAAAAACAACTATAACTAAGAAAAAAAACCCACCTAAGTACAAGAATTACAATGATCAATCCTGAAACCCTAAGTGGCAAATGAGGTTATAAAAAAAACTCAGCTAAGCACCAAATGAAGTTGAAGGCTGACAGAGAGGACAGAGGACAAGGAGAATTGCAGAATAGGGGTTGCCGATGAGCTGATGATGAACGGACACCATAGTGGACTCCTCAGCCACCACGTGCATTAGACAGTGAGGACAGGAAGGCTCCTTCACGGAATTCCCAGCAGGAGACAGAGCACAAGTGACCAGTCCTGTCTACCTGGACAAGGTGGTGAGATGTATCATGCCCCCAAATGAGCAAACAAGCAAGTTGAGTCTGCCTGCCCAGAAATAATGAAATAAAACTAAAAAGCAGGATGAAACAGATAAATCTACAATCAGTAAATGAAGAAAATAATTCCCCAAACTCCTGAAGACAACAGAAGGTATAAACACATACACACACATGCACACGATGTCATCAGAAAGCATCCAAAATAAAACATCAGAGAACCTTCTGGTACAAGGAAAGATACTGGAACTACCTGATAGAGAATTCAAAACTCTAATATTCTGGGATCTCCAAGAGATGATGAAGCCGTGGTGCTGCAATAATTAAGATTTCAACTGCTAATCAAAGTTCAGCAGTTTGAATACACCAATAGTTCCTTTGAAAACCATGTAAGTACAGCCAATTTGGAAATCGATTTAGTGCTTTCTTTAAAAAGATAGAAATTGAAATACCACGCAATTGTGTATGGTCCCTCAAAATTTACATTGTGTCCCTCAAAAAATACATGGAGCAATTTGGCTGGGCCATGATTCCATTACTGCCTCATATTCCTTTATGTTGTAAACCCTGCCTCTATGATGTTATTGAGGGAGGATGGGCTACAGTAGTGTTTATGGGACAGGCCTTAATGTGTGGGATTGTACTGTGCTTTTGGGTAGCTTCTTAGACTACAAAAGAAAGGGAGCAAGCGGAGAGTAGAGGACCTCATACCACCAAGAAAACAATGCTGGGAGCAGAGTGAGTCCTTTGGAAAGGACCTGGGGGTCCCTGTGCCTCAGAAGCTCCCAGTCCAGGGGAACATTGATGACAAGTACCTTCTTCCAGAGCCAACAAAGAAACTTATGTCCTGCATTTGGACTTGTAGGCTACTAGACAGTGACAGAATAAAATTTCTCTTTTTACAGCCACCCACTTGTGGTATATTTGTCATAGCAGTAGTAGATGACTAAGACACCAGCAATCCTACTTCATGGAATAGATCCTAGAGACATAAGAGCTGCCACCAAACAGATACATGCACATCAATGTTCATGGCAGTACTGTTCACAATAGCAAAAAGTAGGCTCAATCCAGGTACCCATCAATGGAAGAATGGATAAATAAACTATAATATATTCACACAATAAAACAGTACACAATGACAAAAAACAAAGACAAATCTGGGAATCATGTCATAAATTGGATGACTCTGGAAGGCATCATGCTGAGTGAAATTAGTCAATTGCAAAAGGACAAAAATTGTATGAGACTACTATTGCAAGGACACAAGACTAGGTTTAAATACAGAAGAAAACATTCTTTAATGGTTACAAAGGGGGAATGGAAGCAAGAGGGGTATTCTCTAACTAGATAATTGACAAGAATTATTTTAGGTGAAGGGAGAGACAACAAACAGTACAAGAAAAATCAGCACAAATGAACTAAACTCAAAGCTTAGGAGTATTTTAAATAAAACCAAACACTTTGAAGGAAAGATTAGCAGGGTTGAAGCTCTGAGGACAATGTTTTCAAGGGACATCCAGGTCAATTGACATAAAAAAACTTATTAAAATGTTTTGCATCCCATGTTGGTGAGTGTCGTCAGAGGTCTTAAAAATCTAGCATATGGCCATCAAAGTATCAATTGATCTCAACCCACCTGGAGCAAAGGAGAAAGAAGAACAATGAAGACAAAAGGAAAGTGTGAGCCCAAGAGACATAAAGGTCCACATAAACCAGAGACTAGATCAACATGAAATCACAAGAACTAGATGGGACCTGACCACCACCAAAGACTGCCTTTACAGAGAACTCAACAAATAGTCCCTGATGGAGTGGCAGAAATGTGGGGTGCAGAACTCAACCTTGGGAAAAAAGACCAGACTTGATGGTTTGATAGACTGGAGTGTTCCCAGAAGACATAGTTCCCATACTCTATGTTAGCCCAGAATTGAAATTGAACCCATTCCAGAAGCCAACCATTCAGACAAAGATTGGCCTGGTATGTAAAACAAAATGATACTGGTGAAGAGTGCACTTCTTGGCCTGAGTTCATAAGGGAGACTAACTGGGCGGATCTTGTCTGGAGGCAAGATGAGAAGACAGAGCGGGCCAGGAGCTGGATAAATGAACACAAGAGATCTAGGGTAGAGGGAAGGAGTGTGCTGTCAGAGTGTGGGGAGAGCATCTAGGGTCACAAGGCAAAGTGTAAGTTTTTGTATGATAAACTGACTGGAATCGTAAACTTTTAAATAAAAACAAAAACTTTTTAAAAAAGAAAGAAAATCAACATCAGATGAGTACCTGAATCTGGGAATCATGACTGCATCATCCAGATGACAACCTAGGAAACAAGCTCTCAAGGATAAAACAAAACAAAATATTTACAAAAGGGAACCAGAGAGGTGAATCTGTAAATGACAACAATGTCAGGACAATGAAAGAGGTAATAAACTCTGTACATATAGACTTTTCAAATGGAAAGGGAATCAAAGCAATACCAAGCAAAAAAGACTGGTTCAAACCTAGAAAGATATGAGTAAATTTCAAAGTAATCACAGAGAAAGCTAACAAACCTATTCATAAAAATAAAGAAAAATAACCTTAGTAAACATAAAATCTACAAAAATGAAAGATACTGAAAGCAAAATACACCAACAAAGGGAATTGAGCACAGAGGAGTAAGAAGACAAAGAGAACATCAGCGTGATACACATACACAAAAGCACTAAAAATGGCAGCAATAAACTCATAGCTATCAGTAATTACAGTGACCATAATAGGCTTAAATACATCTGTAAGGAGATAGACAGTGTCAGAATGAATATAATACAACAGAACTCATCAATATGTTGTCTACAAGAGACAAATCTTAGAAAAAAGACAAATATGTTAAAAATCAAAGGATGGAAAAAAAATATCAGGCAAACAGCAACCCCAAATGAGCAGGAATGGCAATACCAATCTTAGATAAAATAGACTTTAAAACAAAATTCACCATATAAGAAAAAGAAGGACATAACATAATGATGAAACAGATGATCCAACATGAAGACATCGCCATAATAAACATCCATGCACCCAAGGACAGAAGTCCAAAATGTATAAAACAAACCCTAACAGCACAGAACAGAGAAACTGACAGCTACCCAATAAGAGTTGGTGACTTAAAACACTCCACTGCCGCTGAAGGACAAAACACATAGAGAGAAACTCAACAAAAGTATTGAAGATTTAAAGGCCAAAATCAGCTAACTTGACCTCACAGACATATATAGAAAACTTCACCAGTGGCTGCAAAGTACACGTTCTTTTTGATGTATGTGGAACATTATCCAGAATAGAGCACATTTAAGTCACAAGACAGCCATCAACAAAATTCAAAGCATTGATATGGAACACATCTTCTGTGATCACAATGCTGCTAAAGTAGAAATCAATAACAGGAAGAGCAAGGGTGGTGGGAAACACATGAAAACTGAGCAACACTCTGCTTAAAAACCACTGGGTAATAGAAGAATGAAAAAATGGAATTAAAAAAATCCCCAGAATAATCAAGGACAAAACACATCATACCAAAAACTTTGGGACATGGGAAAGGCAGTGATCAGAGGTCAACTACAGCAATAAATACACATATCAGGAAAGAAGAGAGGGACTAAATAAAACATAAGCTACACAACTCAACATAGAGAAAAAGGACAGTTAAAGAAGTCCACATTCACTAGAAGAAAGGAAGTTTCATAGCTCAGAGCAGAAACAAGTGAAGAAAATAGCAAAGCTATAGAATCAATAAAACCAAAAATTAGTTTTTTGAAAGGATCAAAGAAATTGAGAAAACATTGACAAAACTGACAAAAGAAAAATAGCAGAGGATGCAAATAACCCAAATAAGAAATGAAATGGGGAACATCAAAACAGACCCAACTGAAATAAAAAAGATCATAACAAAAACCAAACCCATGCAGTCGAGTCATTTCCAACTCATTGCAACCCTGTAGGACAGAGTAGAAATGCTCCAGAGAGTTTACAATGAGTGCTTGGTGGATTTAAACTGCTGAGCTTTATTTAGCAGTCATAACACTTAACCATTGTTACAAAAAACTAGTCCAACAATTATGAAAACCTGGAGGAAATGGACAAATTTTAGAAATACATTATCTACCCAAACTAACACAATCTCAGGTTGAAAATCTGAACAGATCTATAACAAGAGAAGGGATTTAACAGGTAAGCAAAACAAAACAAAAACACATTTCCAACAAAAAAAGCTCTGGCCTGGATGAATTCACTAGAAAACTGTACAAAACATTTAGAGAAGAGCTTACACCAGTTCTACTCAAACTATTTCAGAATATAAAAAAGGAAGGGATACTTCAAAATTCATTCTATGTAGCCAGTATAATTCTGATACCAAAACCAGGCAAAGATACCATAAAAAAGGAAATTACAGCCCAATGTCTCCCATGAACATAGATGCAAAAATGCTCAACAAAATTCTAGCCAATAGAATTCAGCATCATATAAAACATTATAATACAGAACTACCAAGTGGAATTCATACCAGGTATACAAGAATGGTTCAACATTAGAAAATCAGCTAACTTAATCCATCACATAAAGAAAAGAAAAGAATTGTATGATTATCTCAATCAAGGCAGAAAAGGTATTCCATAAAGTCCAATACCCATTCCTGATAAAAACTCTCAGTAAAATAGGCACAGAAGGGAAATTGCTCAGCCTAGTAAAGGACATTGCCACGGGTTGAATTGTATCTCCCCTGGGCCATGATTCTCAGTATTTTGTGATTGTCTTCTTTTCTGGGATTTTCTTATCAGGTAAATTGTAATTTCAGTTAGTGGTTAATAGATTGGATTATGTTAAAGAGACTTCGGGTGAGTTGCTGCTCTAACAGAAAATACCACAGAGTGGATGTCTTTAACAAAGGGAGGTTTATTTTTACACAGTCCGGTAGGCTGCAAGTCCATATTCAGGGTATCCGCTCCAGGGGAAGGCTTTCCCCATGGTGGACTCTAGAAGGAAGTATGGTATTGCATCAGTCTTTGTCCAGAGAACGTCTTGGCACAGGAACTTCAGGTCTGAAGGACCTGCTCTTCTCCCAGTGCTGCTTTCTTAATGGTGTGAGGTTCCCAATTCTCTGCCTGCTTCCCTTTCCTTTTATCTCTTCTAGGATGAAAGGATTAGGGGTGGGGCAAGCCATACTCCGGGGAAACTCCCTTTAAAGTGAAGCAGGGAGGTAATCCTATGAAGGAATTTACAGCCCCACCCAAATCCTTTAACATACAGCATAGGAAAACCACAAAATGGAGGACAGTCACAAGATACTGGGAATCATGGCTCAGCCACATGGCTACACACATTTTTGGGGGGACACAATTCAATCCATGACAGGGTGGGACTGTGACACCCTTCCTAAGGTCACTTCCCTGATCCAGTGTAAAGGAAGTTATCCTTGAGTGTGGCTTACATTTTATACTTTTGTCCTGCAAGAGATAAAAAGGAAAGGGAAGCAAGCAGAGAGCTGAGGACCTCATACCGTCAAGAAAGCAGCATTGAGAGCAGAGTGTGTCCTTTGCACCTGAATTTCCGGGACAAAGTGCTCTCAGGCCAAAGACTGATGCAGTACAAAGAACTTCCTCCAGATCCGACAGAGGTAGAGCGCATTCCTTGGAGCTGGAACCCTGAATTTGGACTTCTAGAACTACTGTAGTTTGTTAGAATAAACTTTTCAATGCTAAAGCCATCCACTAGTGGTATTTCTGTTAGAGCGGTACCAGGTAACTAAAACAGGCATAAATACAAAAACAACAGCCAACATTATTCTTCATGGAGAGTGACTGAAAGCATTCTCCCTGAGAACAGGAACAAGACAAGGATGTCCTTTGTCATCACTCCTGTCTAACATTGTGCTAGAAATCCTAGCTAGAGCAAGAGGGCAAGAAAAAGCTAGAGCATCCAAATTGGTAAAGAAGAAGTAAAACCGCTCTTATTTACAGATGATTTGATACTGTGTATAGAAAACTTGGAAGACTTCATGAGAAAATTATTGGAACTAATAGAAAAATTCAGCAGAGTAGCACAATATAAGATAAACACAACGAATATTAGTTGGATACGTACACATAAAGAAAGAACGGAAAGAAATCAGGAAAACAATACCATTTAAAATATTGCTGTTAGGTGCCACCGAGTTGGTTCCAACTCATAGTGACACTATGAACAGCAGAATGAAACTACTTGTTTTGTGCCATGTCCACAATTGTTTTTATGCTTAAGCCCATTGTTGTGGTGGCCACTGTGTCAACTGACCTTGTTAAGGATCTTCCTCTTTTGCTCTGACCCTCCACTCCACCAAGCATGATGTCCTGCTCCAGGGGCTGATCCTTCCTAATAACATGTCCAAAGTATGTAAGATTCAGTCTTGCCATCTTTCTTCCAGGGAGCACTCTGGTTGTACTTCTTCTAGAACAGGTCTGTTTGTTCTTTTGGTGGTCCACGGTACATTCAACATTCCTCTCCAACACCACAGTGCAAAGGCATCAATTCTTCTGTCTTGTTCATTGTCCAGCTTTCACATGCAATATGATTTGATTAAAAATAGCACGGCTTGGGTCAGGTGCACTTGAATCTTCAAGGTGACATCTTTACTTTTCAAAACTTTAAAGAGATGCTTTGCAGCAGATTTTCCCAATGCAATGCATCTTTTGATTTCTTGACCGCTGCTTCCAAGGGTGTTGATTTTGAACACAAGTAAAATGAAATTCTTGACAACTTCAATCCTTTCTCCATTTATCACGATGTTGCTTGCTGGTCCAGTTGTGAGGACTTTTGTTTTCTTGATGTTGAGGTGCAGTCCATACTGAAGGCTGTGGTCCTTGATCTTCATCAGTAAGTGTTTCAAATCTTCACTTCCAGCAAGCAAGGTAGTGTCGTCTGCATAACGCAGGATGTTAATGGGTCATCCTCCAATCCTGATGCTTCATTCTTCCTCGTATAATCCAGCTTCTCAGGTTGTATGCTCAACATACAGATTGAAAAGGTATAGTGAAAGATACAACCCTGATACACACCTTTCTTGACTTTAAAGCATGCAGTGGCCCCTTGTTCGTTTCACATGACTGCCTCTTGATCCATATACAGATTCCTTAAGAACACAATTAAGTGTTTTGGAATTCCAATTTTACGCAATGTTAGCCATAATTTGTTATGATTCACACAACTGAATGCTTTTGTATAGCTAATCACACAGATAAACTTCTTTCTGGTATTCTCTGCTTTCAGCTCAAGATCCATCTTATATCAGCAATGATATCCCTGGTTCCATGTCCTCTTCTGAATCCAGGTTAAATTTCTGGCAGTCCCTTGTCCATATACTGTTGCAGTCACTTTTAAATGATGTTGAGCAAAATTTTGCTTGCGTGTGATTTTGATATTGTTTGGTAATTTCCGCATTTGGTTGGATCACTTTTCTTTGGAATGGGCATAAATATGGATCTCTTCCAGTCAGTTGGCCAGGTAGCTGTCTTCCAAATTTCTTGGCATAGATGAGTGAGCACTTCTAGTGCTGCATCTATTTCTTGAAATATCTCAATAGAAATTCCATCAATTCCTGGAGCTTTTTTTTTTTGGCCAATGCAGCTTCAAGTTTTTCCTTCAGTACCATTGGTTCCTGATCATACGCTACCTCTTCAAATGGCTGAACACTGATCAGTTCTTTCTGGTATAGTGACTCTGTGTATTCATTCTATCTTCTTTTGATGCTCCCTGAGTTGTTTAATAATTTCCTTCACTATAGCAACTCGAGGTTTGAATGTTTTCTTGAGTTCTTTCAGCTTGAGATAGGCAGGATATGTTCTTCGCTTCTGGCTTTCCGTTTTCAGCTCTTTGCACATGTCATTATAATACTTCATTTTGTCTTCTCTTCTTGAGTTGCCCTTTGAAATCTTCTGTTCTGTTGCTTTGCTGCATCATTCCTTCCTTTTTCTTTAGCTGCTCAGCAATGAAGAGCAAATTTCAGAGTCTCTTCTGACATCCAATTTGGTCTTTTCTTTCTCTCCTGTCTTTTTAATGACCTCTTGCTCTCTTTATGAATGATGTCTTTGATGTCATTCCACAATTCATCTGGTCTTTAGTCATTAGTGGTCAACACATAAAATCTGTTTTTGCGATAGTCTTTAAACTCAGGAGGGATATACTCAAGCTCATACTTTTGTTCTTGTGGACTTGTTCTAATTTTCTTCAGTTTCCATTCGAATTTGCATATGAGGAATTGATGATCCGTGACACAGTCAGCACCTGGTCTTGTTCTGACTGCTGATATGGAGGCTTTCCATCATCTGTTTCCATAGATGTAGTTGATTTGGTTCCTGTGTATTCCATCCGGTGGAGTCCATGTGTGCAGTCACCATTTGTGTTCCTTAAAAAGGTATTAGTAATGAAGAAGTTGTTAGTCCTGCAAAATTCTATCATATGACCTCCAGCATTATTTCTATCGCCAAGGCTATATTTTCCAGCTAGCAGTCCTTCTTTGTTTCCAACTTTTGCATTCCAGTCACCAGTAATTATCATTGCATCCTGATTGCATGTTCTGTCAATTTCAGACTGCAAAAGCTGGTAAAAAAAATCTTCAGTCTCTTCATCTTTGGCCCTAGTGATTGTTGTGTAAATTCAAATAATCAACGTATTAACTGGGCTTTCTTGTAGGTGTGTGAATATTATCTTATCATTGACAGTATTGTACTTCAGGACAGATCTTGAAATGTTCTTTTTGATTATGAATGCAACACCGCTCCTCTTCAAGTTTTCATTCCCAGCATAGCAGATCATATGATTGTCAGATCCGAAGTGGCCAATATCAACTCATTTCATATTACTAATGTCTAGGATATCTATGTTTATGCATTCCATTTCATTTTTGATGATTTCAAATTTTCCTAATTTCATGCTTTATGTGTTCCATGTTCTTATTTTTAATGGCTGTTTGCATCTGTTTCTTCTTGTTTTGAGTCATGCCACATTAGCAAATGAAGATCCCGAAGGCTTTACTCCATCCACAGCATTAAGGTCTCCTCTACTTTGAGGAGGCAGTTCTTCCCTCATTTTCTTCTGAGTACCTTCCGACCTGCAGGGATTCCTATTCTGGCACTGTATCTGATAATGTCCCTTTGCTATTTATAAGATTTTCCCCGGATAATTCTTTTCATAAGTAGACTGCCTGGTCCTTCTTCCTAGTCTGTCTTAGTTTAGAAGCTGAGGTGAAACCTGTCTACCATGGGTGACCCTGTTGGTACCTAAATACCAGTGACATAGCTTCCAGCATCAAAGCAACAAAAGAAAGTTTCCACTGACAGACAAACAGAGACTGCTCACTCTGTCTTTACTCCTCCTGCCAGCTAAGATGCCTAATCAGTGCAATCATTCCAGAACTCTGCAGGGCAGAACAGACTCCTACTGGCTCAGATACCCGATCAATGCAATCATCTCAGAATTCTGCAGGGCACAACAGGCTCCTATCAGCTACGATACCTAATCAACACAATTCTCCATTTATAATAGCCCCTAACAAAAGAAAATACTTAGGAATAAATCTAACCAGGGGTGTATATATCATGCATTGAGTCGTGTCTCCCAAAAAATGTATGTAGCAATTTCACTGGGCCATGATTCCCAGTATCATGTAATGCTCTCTATTTTATGCTTTTTCTGTGCTGTCAATCCTAATCTCTAACTGTGGCTAATAGATAGGATTATGTTAAAACAGGATTAGGCTGGGACTGTAAGACCCTTACTAAGGGAATTTCCCTGGAGTGTGGCTTGTACCACCTTTTATCCTTTTATCTTTCAAGAGATAAAAGGAAATGGAAGCAAGTAGAAAGTTGGGGACCTCATAGCATCAAGAACATAGCACCAAGAGCAGAGTACATCCTTCAGACCTGAGGTTCCTGTGCTGAGATACTCTCAGAACAAACAAAGACTGATGCAACACAAGGACCTCCTTCCAGAGCAGATGGAGAGAGAGTGCAGTCTCCTGGAGCTGCCACCCTGAACTCAGACTTCTAGCCTACTGGACTATGTGAGAATAAACTTTTTTTTTCTTAGAGCCACCCATTAGTGATATTTCTATTAAAGCAGTATCACATGACTAAGACAGTATACAAAGACCTACATGAAGAAATCTACAAAATACTACTGCAGGAAAACATATCATACTGCTGCATAGGTAGACCAAGCACTGTAAAAATGTCAACTTTACTGAAAGCAATCTAAACATACAACTCAATCCTGATCTAAATACCAACAGCATTCTTAAAGAAATGGAAAAACTAGTTATTAACTTTATATACAGAGAAAAGAGGCCCTGGATGAATAAAGCACTACTGAAGAAAAAAAAAATAAAGTAGGAAGGCTCATACTACCTGATCTCAAAACCTGCTACACAGCTAAGTTTGGCAAAACAGCCTGGTACTTTTACACAGACAGATGCATTGATCAGTGAAACAGAATTGATAATTCAGATGTAAATCTATCTGCCTATGGTCACTTGATTTTTACAAAGGCCCAAAGTTCATTAAATGGGGAAAAAAAATAGTCTCTAAAAATGATGCTAGTAAAACTGAATGCCTTTTTGCAAAAAAAAAAAAAAAAAAAAAAAGACTCATACCTCATATCATACACAAAAACTAATTCAAAATTGATGGAAAGCCTAACTATAAAATTAAAAATAGGGAAGATCACAGAATGAAAAATGAAATCAGCCCTAGGGGTCCTTATATGAGTCATAAACAAATCAAAAATAGTGATACACAGACATCAGAATATAAGCCAGATAACTGGGATCTTCCAAAAATTAAACACTATGCTCATCAAAAATCTTTACTAAAAGACTGGCAAAAATGTGGAGTTATTACAAATACAACAAAGTGCTAATATCTAAAATCTCTAGGAAAAGCCAATACCTCTACTACAAAAAGACCAAAAAATCCAGTTAAAAAATGAGCTAAGGATACTAGCAGACACTTCATCCAAGAAGACATTCAGCTGGCTAAAAGACATATGAGGAAATACTTGTGATCTCTAGCCATTAGAGGAATGTAAACCCAAACCACAGTGAGATAATATCTCACCCGACATTACTGGCATGAATCAGAAAACAGCATGTTGGAAAGTCTGTAGAGAATGCCAAATGGTACAACCATTTTTGAAAATGATACAGCACTTCCTTAAAGAGCTATCTTATTTCTAGGAATATACCTGTTTTAGTCATCTAACTCTGCCCTAACACAAATACCATGAAGTGGGTAGCTTTAACAAGAAAAGTTTATTTTCACACTGTCAAGTAGGCTACGAGTCCGAGCTCAGGTTGTCCATTCCACGGGAAGGCTTTCCTTCTTCGTTGCCTCTGGAGGAAGGCCCTTGTGTTGCATCATTCTTTGTTCGGGGAGTATCTTGGCGCAGGACCCTCGGGTCTGAAAGATGTGCTCTGCTCTTGGTGGTGCTTTCTTGATGATATGAGATTCCTAATTCTCTGCTTACCTCCCTTTCTTTTTATCTCCCATAGGATGAAAGGATAAATGGTGGTGCAAGACACAATCCAAGGATGCTCCCTTAGCAAAGGTGTTGCAATCCCACCCTAATCCTCTGTTAATGTAATCATCCTACTAGCCACAGACAGAGATTAGGATTTATGGCATAGGAAATTCACCAAATATTTGGAAAGATGGTCCAGCCAAATGACTACACACATTTTTTTGGGGGGGGACACAGTACAATTCATGATGATTTTCTAGAGAAATAAGAGCCATTACAAAAGCAGACATGTACATACGTGTGTTCATTGCAGTGTGATTCACAATAGCAAAAAGGTGGAAACAGTCTAAGTGGCTATCAACAGATGAATTGACAGATAAATATGGTACATATACACAGTGCAATACTACCTAACGATAAAGAACAATGACAAGTCTGTGAAACTTCTCACAATATGGGTGAGTCTAGAGGGCTTTATGATGAATGAAATAAGTCAATCACAAAGGACAGATATTGTATACAAATACTATTATAAAACTCATGAAAAAGTTTACACACAAAAAAGAAAGATCTTAGATGGTTATTAGGGAGGGGAGTTTGGGGGAGAGCAAAACACCTAGTAGACAACAGATAAGTAGTATCTGTTATGTAACAAAGGATAAGATCGTACACAATGCTTGGGAGGCCAGAACAAATTGAGAAGACAAGGTCCCAGAAGCTCCACAGACACTTTGAAACTCCCTGAAGGGCTGAATTACTGGGCTGAGGGCTGGGGCTGGTGGTCTGGAGAAATGCCTAGTACAATTCACGTAACAGTTTATAAAGAAAATGTTCTGCATCCTAGTTGGGTGAATAGTGTTGGCATCTGTGAAGCTTTTGAGTGGCCATCTAAGATATTTCACTGGCTTCATCCCATCCAGAGCAAGAGAGAATGAAGAAAACCAAAGACTTAAGGGTAAGATTGGCTCAAAGGACTAACAGATCACAAGTACCACAGCTTACACTAGACTGAGTCCTGCACAAAGAGATGGTGCCACGATACCACCACTGACTGCTCTGACAGGGATCACAGTAAGGGTCCTGGAGACAGCTGGAGGGAAGTATAGAATAAAACTCTAACTCACAAAAGTATGTCCAGACTTAGACTTACCGGCCCGAGAGACTGGATAAACACTGAGGGCGTGGTCCCCAGATAGGTTTTTAGCTCAGTACTAAACTCACTCCTGAGGCTGATCCTTTGGTCAAAGACTTTAGGCATGCCCATAACAAAAATGAGACTTAAGGAACACACCAGCCCATAGGTAAGTACTAGAAGGTTGGAGTGGACAGGAAAAGCTGTAACAGGAATTCCAAGGTCAAGAAGCAGAGAGTGTTCACATGTTGTGGATATGGCAACCAATGTTACAAAACAATATGTGTATTAGTTGATTAATGAGAATTTAATTTGCTGTGTACACCCTCATCTAAAATACAATAAAAAATTTAGTACTTTATGAGCATTAAAAAATTCTATGGAAAATTTTTGATCAGAGAGGGGAAATGAAGAACGAAATTTTAAAATCTCATGAAATCCAGATGTTTTGGAGCCACAGAGGCTAGATAAACTCCTGAAATGATTGCTCTGATATAATGTTTATATCACAATCCAAATTATTCCCGGAAATCTTAAAATCAAATGAGAGGTTAGCTTAATTAGTAAAGTATGTCTGTATTGATCATTGTGCTCTTTTGAGAACAATCTGTATGAGACCAAACTGACAACAGCAACTTAATATATTAGGGAGTTGTATTAGGGGCCAGTGAGTTTATGTTAATATGGGAGAAAAAAATTCAGAAAAGAGGATGAGAATGACTGTACAATTTGAAAAATGTAATCAATGTCACTGAATTATAACCTAGACATTGTTAAATTGATGTATGTATGCTGTGTATATTATCAATAACCACAACAAAAAGTAAAATTTAATTAGGAAAGTGATAGAACAGACATAAACAGATAATCACACAGGAGGAAGATGCCATGTGAAGATGCATCTCCAAGCAGTAAAGGAACACCAAGGGTTGACAGTACCCATTACAAGGGAAGAGACAGGCATAGAAGAATTTCTCTTAGAACCCTGAAAAAGCAATCAATTCAGCCAATACTTCATTTGGATTTTTAGCCTTTAGAATTATAAGACAATAAATTTATGTTCTTCAAAGCAACCTACCTTGTGACATTTTTGTTACAGCAGTCCTAGGAAACTGACAGACTGAAAATACTGAAATCGTCAGACATAGCACATAGTATAGCTGATACAGTGCCAGAAGACTAGCTTCCCACGTTGGAAGGCACTCAAAATACACCTGGGGAAGAGCTGCTTCCTGAAAGCACAGTTGACCTTAATGACAGGGAATGGAGTAAAGCTGTCGGGAACTTCATTTGCTGGTGTGGCATGACTCAAAATGAGAATAAACAGCTACGAACACACACTAGTAACTGGAAAGTGGAATGCATGAACCCAGGAAAATTGGAAATTGTAAAAAATGAAATGGGCACACATAAACATCAGTATCTTAGGCATTAGTGAGCTGAAATAGACTGGTGTTGGCCATTTGGAATCCTTCAACCATATGGTCTACTATACCAAGAAAGACAACTTGAAGAGGAATGATGTTGCATTCATTGCCAAAAAGAACATTTCAAGATCTGTCCAAGTACAACGGTGTCAGTGATAGGATAATATCCATAAGCTTACAAGAAGATCAGTTAATAGGATTATTATTCAAATTTATACAGCAAACACAAAAGCCAATGATGCAGAAAATGAAGATTTTTTAACCAGCTTCTGCAGTCTGAAATTGATTGAGGTTGCCAAGGATTTCGTTTTACTTTGATCATCAACGAACACCATGGAAATAATAGTCAAGAAATGAAAAGGCACATTGCACCGGGCAAATCTGCTGCAAAGGACCTTTTTAAAGTGTTGAAAAGCAAAGCTATCACCTTAAAGACTAAGGTGAATCTGACCTAAGCCATAGCATTTTCAGTTGCATCGTATGCATGTGGAAGCTGAACAATGAATAAAGAAGAAGGAAGAAGAATAGACACCTTTGAACTGTGATGCTGGAGAAAAATGCTGAATATACCACGGACAGCCAAAAGAATTTATGAATTTGTCTTGAAAGAGTGTTCCTTGGATGCAAGAATGATGAGACTACATCTTATATACTTTGGATGTGCTGCTACGAAGGATCAAACTCTACAGTCAGAACCAACTCAGCGGTGCCTAACAACAACATGCATGACTATGACATATTCCAAAAAATTATGTAACCTAGAGGAAATGGACAAATACCTTGAAAGACATAAACTACAAAAAATGACTCAAGAAGAATGCAATCTGAATAGGCCCATAACTAGTGAAAAGATTGAATTACTTATCAAAAAATTTCCTACAAAGGGAAGCCCAGAACCTAGTGGTTTTATTGTATACGTATACCAATATTTTATTGGAAATTATCACAGATTCTGTACAAAAGATCTCACATTCACGTGATCAGTATCCCTGTTGGAAAGAATAAAGATGATGGGCTGAAAAGTACATCAAAAAGTAATGGCCGAATGATATTGATGTTTGCTGAAAGACATACATCTACAGACTGTAGAAGCTGAGCACACAACAAAGCAAAATTTGCACAAGATGCAACATCTTAAATCATAGTCAGACTTTTGAAAACTACCAAAATATATGTTGAAAGCATTCCGAGTGAAATATATTGTTATGAACACTGGAAAAAATTTAAATCTGTCAGAAACTATGAAAGACAGAATGATGCAGCATAATATACATGTTTTTGTTTTTTTTTTAAATTCTGTATCCAGCAGAAAAATTCTTTAGGAATAAAGAATCAAGACACTGTCAGATGAAGAAAAACTAAGAGATTGGTGTCTAAAAAACCTACCCTAAGAAATGTTTAAGAGAAGAGGGGGCAGAGCCAAGATGGCAGACTAGACACACATCTCCTCAATTCCCTCTGAGAACTAAGGCCTGAACTGATAATTGAATGGAACGCTCTCGACATCCAGGGAGCACTAGGATGTGGCACAGGTTTGTCAGATTGGACTATGAACTACTAAACAGGAAACTACCTCTCTCTATCAGAAGCCAGCTTACAAAGAGCTGCTCTCCTACTGACTCATTGCTTGGGCAGACTGCAGGTACTGACTCTTCTTTTTTGCTGTTGTCTGGGAGGTGGGGGATGGGCACGAGCCAGCAAATATGCTGAACTGCAGTGCTAAAGTAAACAGCATATAACAACAGAGAGAACAATGAATGGGATCGCCACATTTTGAGAGCCCAGCTGCTGACTGAGGGCACCACTGCCCCTCCACTGTCTCTTTTCTAAGCTGTGCCATAGATTCTACTGTTTTGTGGTAGGAAAGGCAGCTTGGCTGGGATGCCATCTTGGTTGGCTGGGTAGCAGAGCCACTCAACTGGAGGCCTCAGGAGGGGCCAATTCCCAAGCTGAGAAGCAGTGCCAGTCCAGAAAGTGCTTTTCCGGAAGAAAGGCTGTGTTCAGCACAGGGTTACTTTACGGATGGGGCCTGACGAAGGATGACAGCAAAGTCATAACTCCTCCCTGCTTTCAACCCCTCCCTACTTTGAGAATCTGGGGGTGGCCAAAGAGGTGCTTCCTTTGTCAGCTGGAACGGAGGGTCTACCACACTTGCTGGCCTGAATGATTTTGGCAACTGTCAAACAGCTCCCAGCTTTTTAAAATAAGACTGCCTGGAGACACAACTGTTGAGCGGCCCAGTGGCATCTCTTCAGACTTTAGTGACCCACATCATAGGGTAGGTTGATGGATCCTCAGTGACTGCATAAGTTGGGTACTGCCCTTTCCAGCCAAGAGGTAGAGACTGCCACCACAGAGGGTCCACAGGGGCCAGTCACTAGAGTACACAGAGGCAGCTGGTGACAAACTCCCTTCTCTGAACCACATCTCAGCTCTTGTTGAGGTAACACCAGAGAAACTAAACAGCCTCTAGATGGCCCAAAGGCAACAAACTATTCCTAACTATTTAAAGAAACAGTCCATCATACTCCAGAAAACTCCCAAAATAATCAAGAAACTTTCCAGATGAAGAAGCCTTTCTTGAACTATCAGAGGTCGAGTACAAAAGAGTTATGTATAGAGCCCTCCTAGAGACTAAACAAAATGCAGCAGAGCTAAATGAAAAATTAAGCAAGCTATTTGAACTGATGTCATTCTAATATGACAGTTAAAAAAAAACATGTATATTGTGATGCTTCATTCTGTCTTTCATAGTTTCTGATAGATTTGAATTTTTTCCACTGTACATACTACTATATTTCACTCTGAATACTTTCAACATATATTTTCTTAGTTTTCAAAAGTTTGACTACAATTTAAGATGTTGCATCTTGTGCAAATTTTGCTTTGTTGTGTGTTCAACTTCTACAATTTGTAGATGTATGTCTTTCAGCAAACATCAGTATCATTCAGCTATTATTTTTTTGAGTACTTTTCCATCCTGCATGTCAAAAAATGATAAAGGTCATGCAAAAAAAAATTGGGTCAACAGTGGAAGTTTTTATGCACAACTTAGATAGACTTCAAAATCAAACAAACGGAACAGTAACAACAGAAGAGAAAGTAGATAAATGGGAACTACTAAGATCGGATCTGACTCGATGGCACTTGGCTTAGCTGGCAAGATTCAAACACTTCTGCTCATCCAGACTTTGTCAAAAGAATTAAAAGATCATCTATATAATGGGAAAAACTACTTGGCAACTACATGTCAGACAGACATCTGATAGCCATAGTCTTCAAGGTACTGCACAATATCAAAAGAAAAAGGTAAGCAATCCAGTTAAGCAATGGGCAAAGGAGACAGACACTTCACCAAAGAGGATATCCAGGTAGCCAAAAGACACATGAATAAATGCTCATGATCATTAGCTATTAAAGAAATCCAAATTGAAACTACAATGAAATATCATCTCACCCTGACAAGGTTGGCCATGATCCAAGTTCAAATTCACTGTATCAGCTCCAGGGGAAGGCTTTGTTGGTTGGCCTTCTTTTCTGGAGTAGGAGCTTCTCTGTGCAGGCACCCCCTGTACAAAGGACCACTCTGCTCCCAGCACTGCTTTCTTGGTGGTACGAGGTCCCAAACTCTCCCAGCACTCTTCTCTTTCCTTTATATCCCAAGAGATTGCCAACACAATCCAAGTTTGAAGATTAAGTCCCAGCTCACTACCGTAACTGCCACCCATTCTCCCTCATTACCATCAGAGAGACAGTATTCACAATACGTGGGAAAAAAATCACACAATACCAGGAATCATGGTCCAGTCAAAATGACACACACATTTTTGGGGGGACTTAATTCAATCCATGACAGTTACAGTCTAGTCATACTGGACTCAGTGTGGTGGAGGCCATGGTAGTTGAGGTCCACTAGTCCTTTGGACCAATCTTTCCCTTGTGTCTTTTGTCTTCTTCATTCTCCCTTGCTCATGGCTGTGTGAGTTCAGTGGAGTCTCTTAGATGGCTATGCAAAAGTTTTTAAGACCCCCAAATGACAGTGAACAAAGCGAAATATTGAAAAAAAATTAAATATACTATGTTATGCCTGTTGAGCTACATGTTGCGTGAGACCATGGTCCCTACGGCCCTCAGCGTAGTAGTTCGGTCCTTTAAGGAGTTTGTATGTGTCTACAGAGCTTTCATGTCCTTGCCTTGAACAAGTTGTGCTGACTTACCCAGTACTATGTACTGTGTTACCTTTCACCAAAGGCAACAATCATCTGTTGTCTATTTAGTGATTTTCTATCCACACATCTCCCTGTCAAAGATTGTTTCCCTATGTGCATAAATCTTTTCATGAGTTTTTATAGTAGTGATCTCATACAATATTAGCCCTTCTGTGATTTACTTATTCCACTCAGCATAATGCCCTCCAGATTTATCCATGGTGTGCGATGCTTCACAGGTTCATCATTGTTCTTTATCATTACATAGCATTATATTACATGTATGTACGATAGTTTTTCCGTTTGTCTGTTGATGGGCATCTACATTGTTTCCATTCTATTACTATCGTGCACAGTGCTGTAATGAACATGGGTGTGCATACGTTTATTTGTGTGATGGTTTTTCTTTCTCTAAGATGTATTCCTAGGAATGGGATTGCTGAATCGTATGGTATTTATATTTTCTAGCTTTGAAAGGTAGTGCCATATTGTTTTCCAAAAACTTTGTATCATTTTGCATTCCCACCAGCAGTGCACAAATGTTCCGCTCTCCTTGCAGCCGTTCTATGATTTGTTATTCTCTCTCTTTTTTAATTCTTGTCAGTAATGCTAGGGTCAGAAAGTAACCCACTGCATTTCTTTAATGGCTACTCATCAGAAGCATCTCCTCATGTATCTGTTAGCTGCTTGAATGTGAAGTGGTTTTATTTTTTCTTTATGAAGTTTCTATTCATTTCTTCTGCTTGTTTTCTAACTGGATTATTTGTCTTTTTGTTGTAGCGGTGTTGGATTTTCCTGTAGATTTTAGAGATTATAGCTTCATTGGATTTGTTATAGCTAAATTTTTCTTCTTAGTCTGTAGGTCCCGTTTTTACTTTTTCAAAGACTTTTGATGAGCATTAAGTGTTTGATTTTTAGAAAACTCTTGTTATCCAGGTTATATTTGGAAATTTGCGTGTTGTTAGCTATTGTTTATATCCTGATAATGCAGTACATTAGGGCCTCTGGCATTGGTCCCATATTTTCTTCCATGACTGTTACTTGTTTTGGTTTTATGTTTAGGTCTTTATCCATTTTGAATTAGTTTTTCTGTATGGTGTGAATTATGTGTCCTGTTAATGTTTTTGCAGACGAACATCCAGTTTTTCTGGCACAATTTGTTAAAAAGACTGTCTTTTCCTCCATTTAATGGACTTTGAGCCCTTTCAAAACTAAGGCAACCTTAGGTAGATGGATTTACATCTTGGTTCTCAATTCTACTCCATTGGTCAATGTATCTGTCACTGTACCAGTACTGGCATGTTTTGACTACTGTATTGTAGGTTGTGAGGTCAGGTAGTACTTTCTTCTTCAGTGGAGCTTTATTTATCCAGGGCTTCTTCTCTTTCTGTATATAAAGTTAATCATTATGAATGTTGTTAATATTTTAGTTGGAATTGCATTGTGTTTGTAGATTGCTTTGGGTCCAATTAACATTTTCACAACGTCGAGTATACCTGTCCATAAATATGGTATGTTTTCAATTTATGTGGTTCTCTTTTGGTTTATTGTAGTAATGTTTTGTAGTTATATTTGTATAGGCTGTTTACATCCTTGGTTAGATTTTTTTTATTATTAATTATAGTAAAAGAATAAAATTTCTAACATCTATCAGTTGTCTCATTTATGATAAACCCTCAGCCCCCCACCCACCCATGTAACCAACACAGTCATTTTGTTCTTTGGATAATTCTCTTTTTAAGTCCTTATAACAGGGGTCTCATACAAAATTTGTCCTTCTGACACTGATTTCATTCAGCATGATGTCTTCCAAATGAGACCATGTTATGAGATGTTTTCTAAAATCGTCATTGTTTTTTATTGTAGCATAGTGTTCCATTGAGTATATGTACCATAGTTTGTTTATTCATTCGTCTGCTTATAGGCATCTGCTTATAAGCATCAGAGTTGATTCCATTTTTTTCCTATTGTGGGCTATGCCGCAACAAACATTTGTGTACATGTGTTTGTTCGTGTGACAACCTTTGTATCTGAAGGATAAATTCCAAGCAGTGGAATTACTGGATCAAATAGTATATCTATTTCCAGCTTTTTAAGGAAGTGCCAGATTGTTTTCCAACGAGGCTATACCAACCTGCAATCCCACCAGCAATGTGGGAGAGTTCCAATCTCTCCACAGCCTCTCCAGCATTTGTTGTTTTGTGTTTTTTGGATCATGGTGAACCTTTTTGGGGTGAGACAGTATCTCATCATAGTTTTGATTTGAATTTCTTCAATAGCTAATGATCATGGGCAATTCTGCATGTGTCTTTCAGCTGCCTAGATACGCTCTTTAGAGAATCGTCTGTCCATCTCCTTTGCCCATCGCTTAATTGGATTATTTATCCTTTTCTTGTTACTATTTTGTAATACCTTGTAGATTATGGAGATCAGATGTCGATCTGACATGTAGTTGCCAAATATATTTTCCCATTTTGTAGGTGGTCTTTTAATTCTTTTTATGAAGACTTTGAATGAGCAAAAGTGTTTGATTCTTAGTAGTTTCCATTGATCTATTTTCTGTTGATCGTGCTTTGTTTGTCAGATTTTGAAGTCTGTCCACATTGTGTATTAAAACTTCCATTATTGATCATATTTTTTTCTGGATGAGCTTTATCATTTTAGATTTGGTATTTAGGTCTTTTATCCAGTTTGAGTTGGTTTCTGCATAGGGTGTGAGATATGGGTCTTGTTTTAGTTTTTTGCAGATGGATATCCAATTTTGTCAGCACCATTTGTTAAAGAGACGGTTTTTACCCCAGTTTAAAATCTTAAGGCCTTTGTTGAATATCAACTGTTCATAGGAGGATGGTGGTATCTCTGGGGTCTCAACTGTTTCATTGGTCTATATGTGTCTTTTTGTACCTGTACCAGGCTCTTTTGACAACTGTGGCAGTGCAATAGGTTCTAAAGTTGGGTGGTGAGAGCCCTCCCAGTGTGTTTTTGTTCTTCAGTAGTGCTTTACTTGTCTGAGGTTTCTTCCCTTTCCAAACAAAGTTGGTGATTTGCTTCTCCATCTCATTAAAAAATGTTGCTGGAACTTGTATTCAGATTGCATTACATAAGTAGACTGCTTTGGGTAAAATAGACATTTTCACAATATTGAGTCTTCCTATCCATGAGCAGAGTAGATTAGTTCATTTATGTAAGTCTCTCTTTGTTTCTTGTAGTAAGGGTTTGTAGTTCTCTTTGTAAAAGTCTGTTATTTCTCTGGTTAGATTTATTCCTAGGTATTTTATCTTCTCGGGGACTATAGTAAATGGAATTGATTTGGTGATTTCTTCTTTAATAATCTGGTATGAAGGAATCCCACTGATTTACTTATGTTTATCTTGTATCCCAATACTTTGCTAAACTCCTTTATTAGTTCCAATAGTTTACTTATGGATTCCTTTGGATTGTTTGTGTATACAATCATATCATCTGCAAAGAGGGAGATTTTTCCTTCTTCACTGCTGATATGGATGCTCTTTATTTCTTTGACTTGTCTAATTGCTCTGGCTAGAACTTCTACCACGATGTTGAATAGAAGTGGTGAGTGTGGGCATCCTTGCCTAGCTCCCATTCTCAAAGGGAATTCTTTCAGTCTTTCACCATTTAGGAAAAATTTGAACATAATTGGCATCTGTTCTTCTCTGAATTGTTGGTAAAATTCCTCACTGAAGCCATCTGGTCCTTGACTTTTTTAAATTGTGATTAAGTGAAAGTAAACAATCCAAGTTAATTTTGCATGCTGCCTATCTGCAGCTCCTTCTGCCCTCCTTGCCCAGTGACAGCACACTCCTCCTTTTCATTCTATACTTGTCCTCTTAATTATCTCCTATCCCCTCCTCTCCACCCTCTTCTGTCCCATCTAGAAAGAGACCAGTAGGACAGCATCCTATAAATGCGTAGAGTCATAAAATACATATGGTCATACTGTGCCCCTGAGTCCAGTCCATTTCTGTCCAAAGAGTTGCCCTCAGTAGTGTTTTCTCAACAGGGCAGCAGCAGGTCTAGGGCCCATGCTCCCAGGGAATCCTCCAGGCCACTGGACCACCAGTTGTAGTCTTTTAGTAGAGTTCTTGAGCTGCACCCTTCTTTTTTTCTCGTGATGCACCTGGGACTTAACGTTGTGTGCCCCATCACTGCTGTCTTTGGTGGTGGCCGGGCACCATCTGGTTCCTCTGGTCACATGTTGATACAGTCTCCCATTCACATGGGTCCTTATGTCTCCTGGGCTCTTTTTCCCTCGTGTCTTTGTTATTCTTGTTGATCATTTATTCCGGATGAGTTGGGACACGGTCCTGGGCTTTTTGTTGTTGTTGGCAGGTTTTTTTCGTTTGTTTGTTTTTAAGTGACATCTTCAGTCTCTTCTTTTGCTATGGGTATGTTTAGATTTTCTACCTCCATTTGAGTTAGTTTGTGTAAGTAGAATGTTTCTAGTAATTTGCCTATTTCATCTAAGATTCTGAATTTGCTGATGTATAGTTTTTCATAGGATTGGTATTATCCTCTTTGTCTTAACTGAATCTGCTGTAATGTCTTCAATTTCATTTCTAGGTTTTTGCATATTTTTGGATTTCTCTTTCTTTCTCTCTTTCTTCCTCTCTCTCTTCTCTCGTCTCTTTCTTTCATCTGCCTAGCCAGTGATTTGCCTATTTTACTGACCCTGTTTAACAACCAACTTCTGGTTTTGTTGCGTTTTTCCTACTGTTCTACCTCTTTCTATTTTGTTTACTTCTGCTCTGATCTTCATTATTTGCTTTCTTCTTGTAGCGGTGGGCTTCTCCTCCTCTTTTTTCTTTTTGCTCAAATTGTCGTTTTAAGTTGTTGATTTTATATCTTTTCAAATTTAGTCACTTATTGTTGATGTTCCCTTTGAGCACTGATTTTTCTGTTTCCCCAAATTCTGATATGCTGTGTTTTCTTTTCACTTTGATTCTATGATTTCTTTTTAAGTTTTTTCCTTCTTGAGGTGTTCTCTCCTTTTGAATCTAAGCATTTTTTAAAATTCCACCATTGATGTTCTCTGTGACCCAGGTGTTGTTTTAAAACTAGTGTGTTATTTAGTTTTCACATTATTATTATTCTCTCATTCTTCCTGTTGATTTCTAGCTTCATATAATTACAGAGAAGGTACTTTGTATGATTTCAATCTTTTTAAAAAATTATGTATTTTTATGGCCTAGCGTATGATCTAACTCAAAAAATGATCCATATGCATTTGAGAATAATGGCTATTGTTCTGATGATAAGTGGAGACTTATATTTGTCCATTAAGTCAGATTTGCTTACGCTTTTATTGTCCTTACTGATCTTCCTTTCAGATTTTTTAGATACAGTTATAAAGAAGAGAACCTGAAACTTGCTAAAGCAAATGGAAGAAATGAAGTAAAAGAGCTGAACAAAAATTTCAAAGGTGACCCAAGAAGACAAAGTAAATTATTATAATGAAATATGAAGATCTGGAGCTAGAAATCCAAAAGGGAAGAACATGCTCTGCATTTTTCAAGCTGAAAGAACTGAAAGAAAAATTCTATCCTTGAGTTACAATATAGGAAGATTCTATGGGGAAAATATTGCATGATGCAGAAGGCATTAAAAAAAAAGATGGAGGGAATACAAAAAGAGTCACAGTGCCAAAAATAACTGATCCATGTTAAATTATTTCAAGAGGTAACATGAGACCAAGAACCAATAACACTGAAGGAAGGAGTCCAAGCTGCATTTAAAGGAATGCTGAAAAAGTAGGCTCCAGGAATTGATTTAATACCAGTTGAGACATTTCAAACAGATGCAGTGCTAGAGGTGCACATTTCTCTATGCCAAGAAATTTGTAAGGCAGCTACCTGGCCAACCAACTGGAAGAGACACATATTTGTTCACATTTCAAATAAAGGTAATCCAGCAAAACGTAGGAATTATAGAACAATATTGTTAACAGCATACATAAGTAAAATTTTGCTGAAGGTCATTCAAATGTGATTGCAGCAGTACATCAGTAGGGAACTGCCAGAAATTCAAACTGGACTCAGATGAGGACATGAAACAAAGAATATGTTTGCTGATGTCTGATGGATCTTGGCTGAAAGCACAGAATGCTAAAAAGATGGTTACTTGTGTATTATGGACTATGCAAAGGTATTCAACTGTGGGGATCAGAACAAATTATGAATAACGTTGCAAAGAATAGGAATTCCAGAACACTGACTTGTGCTCATGTGGAAACCACACAGACCAAGAGGCAATCATTTCAGCACAACAAGGTGTTAGTGCATGGTTTATATTCAGGAAAAGTGTGTTTCAGGGTTGTATTTTCCACCATACTTACTTAGTCTGTATGCTGAACAAATAATCCAAGAACCTGGACCATATGAAGAAGATCTTGGCTTCAGGATGCAGGAAGACTCATTAACAACCTGTGATATGCAGGTAACACAACCTTGTCATTGAAAGTGAAGAAAACTTGAAGCATTCACTGGTAAAGATCAAAGACTATAGCTTTCAGTATGGACAGCAGCTCAACATAAAATAAACAGAAATCCTCACTACTGGAGGTGAGGCCAAGATGTTAGAATAGTCAGAACACTTCTGTGGTCCCTCTTACAGCAAAGACCCTCAACAAGATGGATTGATATAGTGCTGCAATGATGGGCTCAAGCATAGCAACCTGTGGGAGGATAGTGCGGGACGAGAGAGTGTCCCATTCTATTATTCATAGAGTTGGTATGATTCAGAACTGACTTGATGGCAGCTAGCAATACTTACAATTGAAACTGTTGTGTTAAAGTCCCAAAGTGTTATTGTGTTTGCAGCTGTTTCTTCTTTCATATTATTCAGCATTTATTTTGTGTATTTGGAAGCACTGATGTTAGGTGCTTGCCTATTTATGTAACTGCTGTGTCTTTTTGAAGGATTGACCCTCTTATTATCATATAATGTCCTTTAATTCTTGGAATTTTGAGTTAAAGTTTATTTTATCTGGTATTAGTATGAATACTTGTCTTAGGCTGGGTTCTCTAGAGAAAAAGACAGTGAAGTATATAAATATATACAGAAACTTGTATCAAAGAAATGGTTCACACAGTTTTAGAGGCTGGAATATCCCAAGTACTTGGGTCAAGATAAAGGCTTCTCCTGATTCGTATAACTGAAGTGGCCTGTGAACCCAGGCAGGTTGAAGAGCAAGGCTCTTGCTCACAGGCTGCAAAGTTGACATATCCCATGATTAGCAGGCAATATCACAGGTAAGGTGCTAGCTCAAATCCCAAGCACAAAAGGGCAGACAAATAGGAGTCAGCTACAAGATCCAGAACTACCAAAAACCCACAAGCCATGCCAGAATGTCCACTTATAATCTATGCAGGCCACACACCTAAGGAAACTCTCTTTCTACTAACTGGCTGCTCTCAGCAGATCCCATCACAGATGTGACCACATTATGTTGAATCTCATCCTGGAAATAATCACAACATTATACTACTGTGAAACTACATCATAACTGCCCCAAAACTGAGGATCCTTGAGTTGACACACAACCTTAACCCTGACATCATCCTTAATCTTTTTGGTTACTGCATTGCATGGATTTTCCCCCCATCCTTTTATTTTCAGTTTGTGTCTTTATGCCCAAGGTGTGCTTCTTGTAGGCAGTAAAGGATAGATCATGATTTTTTTAACCATTCTGTCACTCTGTCTTTTGCTTAGGACTTTAGACCACTTATATTTAAGGTAATTACTGAAAATAAAGGATGTACTTCTTTCTGTTCACTGTGTTTTAAGTGTCATAACTTCTTTGACTTTTTATTCTCGTTTTCTCATATTTTTTGTGTTTTGCTGTTTTTATGATAAGTCTTTTTTATTGCTTTCATTTTTTTCTTCTGTGAATTTTTTCTAGGTGTTTTCTTAATGGTTATCACAATTATTACATTACACAACTTGTAATTGTAACAACATTTAACAATGAGTAGCATACAACATTAACATATGCAATTCTTCATGTTTTACTTTTCTCCCCCTCTTTTGCAGGTGAATCTTCATTGAGGTAATTATATTTTGTATATTTGACAGATTTACTTTGTATTTATTTCTTATTTACTTGATATTGTATTGTTTGTGGAGTTTATTCTCTGAAAATATCATATAGTCAACCCATACATTTGCCCATGCTAGTAACTAGAACAGATCTGTTCTAGAAGAGGTACAAGACTGCTCCTTGGAAGCAAAGATGGCAAGACTGTCTTACATACATGTTGTCAGGAGGGATCAGTCTCTGGAGAAGGACATCGTGCTTGGTAGAGTGGAAGGTCAGAGAGAAAAAGGAAGACACTCGAAGACATGGCTTGACACAGTGGCTGCAACAATGGGCTTAAGCATAAAAATGATTGTGGACAAGGCGCAAGACCAGCAGTGTCTCGTTCTGTTGTTCATAGAGCCTCTGTGAGTGAGAACTGACTAGATGGAACCTAACGAAAACAATGTATCTTCCTTTTAGATCTCTCTCTCTCTTTTTCTTATTCTGTCTCTTAATTTTGTTTTTATTTCCCAAGTGTAGATTTAAGTATTTGTTTAATGTCTTTCCTTTCCACTTGGAGAACTCCATTAAGTAAGACTTGCGGAGTTGGTCTGATAGTGGCAAATTCCCAGAATTTCAGTTCAGTGATGTCATTAGGGTTGGTGTTACACAGTGTGGTAACTCATGGTATCACTCCCCCATGGAATTCCTCCACAACCAGTAGATATAAAATCCTTAGTAACGTTTTTTATACTAGTGTTACTCATAATTGTAATTCACGTGTATCACTGAATATAATGGCTATAGTAGTGACATGAACAACTAGCAAAATTAAAATTGCACTTTTAAATTATAATATCCATGAATTTTCACTTTAACCACATAAAACTATATAATTTATAGTTATGTAGTAATACGTAGCTTCATGTGGTTAAAGTGAAAATTTAGTTAAGAAAATAATACAATTGGAAGTAAAAACATTTAAGAACTCTTTCAATGTGATGTCATTTTAATGTTAAACTTTACCACTACATGAGATACAGTAATAGATTAAGTTCACATAATCAACAATGGAATAAATAATATAGCTGTAGAAAAATTCATACAGAAATATATTCATAACTGAAACAATATCATAAAAGGCAGGAAAAAACACACAAGCATTTCAGCACTTAGTGAACATCTCGACTAAGCTGGAACTTTCTTTCCCTTGCCTTCAGAGTTGTAAAATTGTGAATGACTTCACCAACATCAATGCCTTTCACCAACTTACTTTTTAAATGTTAGTAATTTTTAAACCACAATTAAAACTTAAATACTGAAAATTTCATTAAAGTCAGATATATACTTGCAAAAAAATGATACTTTAAAAGAAAATTTTAAAGGAGCTAAAATTAAAAAAAGCTGAATTTCAAATTTATGTTATATTTTTAAATATACATCAAGAAATCTCTATCTAGTTATCAAAGAGTTTTATGAGGTCTGAGAATTAAGTTCATGAACTCATCCTACAAAAACCACTACATACTTCATGCTGAATATCACTATGGCTGCCTTTGAAGTACTTTCCTTTGGAAGCTAAGCACTGACACCAGAGTCTAGTCCACCCATCAAAGCAATTTTGGAACTCGTTTTCTGGAATGGCCATCAGAGCTGTTGTCATATTACCCTTGATGTCTTGAATGTCATAAAAATGTCTTCCTTTCAGTATTTCTTTTACCTTTGGGTACAGAAAAAGTCATTGAGGGCCAAATCAGGTGAATAGGTTGTGTGTTACAATACAGTTATTTGTTTATTGGCCCCAAACTCCCTCACAGACAATGCTGTGTGAGCTGGCGCATTGTGAAGCAAGAACCACGAGTTATTCTCAAAAAGTTCAGGTTGTCTTCGTCTAACTTTTTCACAGCCTTTTCAGCACTTCCAAACAGTAAACTTGGTTAACTGTTCATCTAGTTGGTACAAATTCATAATGAACAATCCCTGTGATATAAAAAAAAGTTTTAGCAACATCGTTTTGACTCTTGACTTTGACTGATGGGAGTTTTTGGTCATGGCGAATTGGCTGGCTTCCATTGTGTACTTTGATGCTTGTTTCAGAGTTGTATTGGTTACATCCATGTTTCATCACCAGTGATAACATGGCCCAAAACATAGTCTTCTCTCTCCAATACTCTCCTTTGCTTTTGTTCGTCAGTGAGCTCCTTTGGGACCATTTTTGCACACGTCTTTCTCATGCCAAGATTTTTAGTTAAGATTTTCTTAGCTGTTTATTGATGTTTACTTGGTCTGCTATGCTTCTCACAGTCAGCTGACAATTTTGACACACAATTTGACAAATTTTTGCAATGTTTCCATCAGTTCAGCTCTGTACTGGCTGTCCTGACTTCTAGTCTTCAGTGATGCATTCTCTCCTCTCAGAAAAACATTTAATCCATTTGTGCACTGCTGTTTTCTTCATGGTATTATCCCCGTAAACTTGGACTAACGTGTCCCTGATTTCACTTCATCTTGCCAAGTTTAACAAGGAATTTAATTTTTCTTTGCTGCTCTAATCCAAGCTCTGACATTCTCATGATGAAACACAAAAACACATAACAACAATAATGAATGCCACTCACCAAGACACTGTCACATGTCAATATGAATGCAGCTGTGAGACAGTGACATACCAAGGTTATGAAGTCTTGCCTAGTTGTGTGTACAGTGCTGCCAGTGTAAGTGTATGGTGGCAAGTTCCTGAACTTAATTGGCAGACCTCGTATTTAATGTTTCCTTGCATTTCCTAATTCAGTGCTTTTATTCATCATTTCTATTATTACTCTGTCTCTTTTTAAAATGTTTCCAGTCTCCTTATTGACTTTCTCATGTTGAATATCATTTTGTTTCCTGATACTTATTAGTTTCCTTTCCGTATGTTCTTTGCTTTCTTTAAATGTATTTAATATTATTGTCTGGAAGTGTTCTCCCCCCCCCCATTATCTTGGTCTCTATGAAGAAATTTCCACTTATTTATTGTTTTGATCGGGCCTGCTTCTATTGTGATACTGTGTGTTGTACTACTTTTTTTTGTGTTGCTGTTGAATACATGAAATTGTGATATCTTACTGTGGTAATTTGAAATTCAGAGTTTTCTGTATTTTAAAAAATTTCTTAGGTTTACCTGAACTGTCTCCTCCTAAATTCCACAAGAGGGCACACTGGCACTTTGGTTCTTTCGGTGCCGACTCAGCGGTTCTGTCTAAGGCTTTATCTCTATTACTATTGAGTTCTAGTTCGACTCCACAGGTTTCTGGTGTTTTGGAAAGTGTTAAGTCTCTGGGTGCTTACTCTGGCTGGGCTTCACTAAGGTGGTTGAATATACTGGCGTAAGGGTCCCTCTGCCCTCTGTGGGTGTGACGGAAGCCTTCCCAAGATGATTGCACTTCTGGGGATTTCATCACTTCTCTTTGTAGGAAGGGACAAAACTTTCAATCTGTTACTAATTGTGTGTGCACAGGACTTTTCCACTGGCTGCAGATAGAAGTGGAGGTATTCATTTTCCCTAAGGTGAGGGAGGGGAGAGTTTTATAGCCTTTCCTCGCAGGTGACCCTGAACAGGCTCTCCTATGGTGCCTGTTTGTGGGGAGAGGGCCAGCTGTTTCCCATTGTGTGGCCTGTTTCATATATTTTTCTTACCTTGGAAGATAAATGGATACAGTTGGCACTTTTGCTGCCTTGGATCCTGGAGACCATCTGCCTCAGTTTTCAGTTACGTTCAATAGTTCTCACTCATAACATCTCAGCTTCCCTGTGCCCCTTCTCAAATGCATGCCTTGTGAATTCCCCTAGCCAATCTATACCACTGTAGTCACACTACACTCGGCTTGCCTTAGCTCACATACAGCATTCATTGTTCAGACTATTGCAGTCCTCATTGCAAAATGGCCACAGTAAGCCAAGGCACTTAGATTCTTACAGCCAGAAACTCAGCTCCTGTGCCAACCCTGCTCCCCCTCTCCCCTGTTTTATGACTCATCTCATCTCTCCAACACTTCAGCTGTTGTCCAGAGCCTGAAATCTCAGTCTGCTCATGTTTTTATTCATTGTGCAGTGTAAGGGATTGAATTGTGTTCCCCAAAATGTGTGTCAGCTTGGCTAGGTCAGGATTTCCCTTATTGTGTGACTGTCTACCATTTCGTCTTCTGATTCGATTTTATGTGTCCTAAATCCTACTTCTATGATGTCAATGAAGTGGGATTAGTGGCAGGTATGTTAATGAGGCTCCACTGTGTCTATCAGTTTGTTGTACTGTGGGGGTTTGTCTGTTGCTGTGATGCTGGAACCTATGCCACTGGTATTCAGATACGAGCAGGATCACACATGGTGGACAGGTTTCAGTTGAGTTTCTAGGCTAAGACAGACTAGGAAGAAGGATCCAGCAGTGTGCTTCTGAAAACAATTAGCCAATGAAAACTGTATGAATAGCAATGGAACACTGTCTGCTATACCGTCCGAAGTTCAGCCCCAGGTTGGAAGACACTCAAAAGATGACTGGGGAAGTACTGTCTCTTTAGCGTAATGTCCACCTTAATGACGTGGATGGAGTCAAGCTCTCAGGACCATCATTTGCTGATGTGGCATGATTTCAAGCCATAAGAAAGAGCTTCAAACATCCATTAACAACCAGAAGTGGAATGTATGAAGTATGAATCTAGGAAAATTGGAAATAGCGCAAATTGAAACGGAACACATAAACATTGTTATGCTGGGCATTAGTGAATTGAAAAAAACTGATATCGGCCATTTGAAATGGGCCGATCATGTGGTCTACTATGTCTAGAATGACAACTTGAAGATGAAGGGTATTGTATTTATCATCAAACAGAACATGTCAAGATCTATCCTGAAGTGCAGTGCTGTCAGTGATAGGATAATATCCATCCATCTAAAAGGAAGACCTTGTAGTCAATATGACTGTGATTCAAATTATACACCAACCGCTAGGCCAAGGATGAAGAAATTGAAGATTTTTACCAGCTTCTGCAGTCTCAAACTGATTGAACATGCAGTCAGGATGCATTGAGAATTATTGGTGATTGGAATGCAAAAGTTGGAAACAAAGAAGGATGGAAAATATGGCCTTAATGATAGAAATGATGCTGGTGATCACATGATAGAATTTTGCAAGACCAATTACTTTTTCATTGCAAATACCTTTTTTTCACCAGCGTAAACAGTGACTACACACATTGATGTCAGGAGATGGAACATACAGGAATCAAAGCAACTACCAACAACATCCGTAGAAAAAGATGATGGAAAACCTCACTATCATTAGTCAGAACAAGGCCAAGTGTCAATTGCATCACAGACCATCAATTGCTCATATACAAGTACAAACTGAAACTAAAGACAGTTAGAAAAAGTTCATGAGAACCAAAATATATCTCACCTGAGTTTAGAGACCACCTCAAGAATAGATTTGATGCATTGAACACTAATGACCAAAGACCATATGAATTGTGGAATGACATCAAGGACATCCTATATGAACAAAGCAAGGAGTCGTTAAAAAGACAGGAAAGAAAGAAAAGACAAAATTGGATGTCAGAGGAGATTCTGAAGCTTTCTTTTGAATGTCAAGCAGCTAAAGTAAAAGCAAGAATCGAGGAAGTAAAAAAACTGAAAATTTCAAAGGGTGGCTTGAGAAGACAAAGTAAAGTATTATAATGATATGTGCAAAGAGCTTGAGATAGAAAACCAAACGGGAGGAACATGTTCAGCATTTCTGAAGCTGAAAGAACTGAAAAAAAATTCACACCTTGAGCTGCCATAGTGAAAGTTTCCCCAAGGAAAATATTAAACAACACAGGTAGTGTCAAAAGAAAGTGAAAAGAATATACAGCATCATTATACCAAAAAGAATTGATTGATGTTCAACCATTTCAAGAGGTAGAATATGATCAGGAACTGACAATGAAGAATTTGAAATGTTCTTGAAATGTTCTGTTTGATGATGAGTGTAATACCATTCCTCTTCAAGTTGTCATTGAAGACATTGGCAAAAAACAAGGCTCCAGGAGTCAATGGAATGTTAACTGAAATGTTTGAACAGACACAACGTTGGAAGTGCTCATTCATTTATACCATGAAATTTAGAAGACAGCTACCTGGTCAACTGATTGGTAGAGATCCATGTTTATGCCTATTCCCAGGAAAGGTGATTCAACCAAATGTGGAAATTATTGAACAATATTATTAATATCACACAAGTGAAATTTTGCACAAGATCATTCAAAGGTGGCTATAGCAGTATATTGACAGGGAACTGCCAGAAGTTCAGGCCAAATTGAGGAGATGACACGGAACCAGGAATATCATTGCTGATGTCAGATGGATCTTGGCTGAAAGCAGAGAATACCAGAAAGATGTTTACCTGTGTTTCATCGACTATACAAAGGCATTCAACTGTGTGGATCATAACAAATTATGTATAACATTGTGGAGAATGGGAGTTCCAGAATACTTCATTATGCTCATGAGGAATCTGTACATAGATCAAAAGGCAGTCCTTTGAACAGAGCAAGGGAACACTGCATCGTTTACAGTCAGGAAAGGTGTTCATCAGGGTTATATCCTTGCACCACACCTATTCAATCTGTATGCTGAGCAATAATCAGAGAAGTTGGACTGTATGAAGTAGAATGAGGCATCAGGATTGGAGGACGACTCATTAACAACCTGTGTTGTTAATGTGACACTACCTTCCTTCCTGAAAATGAAGAGGGTTTGAAATACTGATGAAGATCAAAGACCACAGCATTCAGTATGGATTGTACCTCAACATCGAGGAAACAAAAATCCATACAACTTGACCAAAAAGCAACATCGTGATAAACAGAGAAAAGATTGAAGTCATCTTGGATTTTTTTTTACTTGGAATGTGAACACCCATGGAAGCAGCAGTCAAGAGATCAAAAGATGCACTGCACTGGGCAAATCTGCTGCAAAAGACCTCTTGAAAATATTGAAAGGTAAAAGATGTGAAGACTAAAAGACTGAAAGATGCTGAAGACTAAGATGTGCCTGACCCAAGCCTTGGTATTTTCAGTCACAGCATACGCATATGAAAGCTGGTCAATGAATAAGTAAGGCAGAAAAATAGGTGCCTTGAGAAGTATAACCAGGGTTTTCCTTAGACAGAAGGCTGGTGGAATTATGTCTTACATAAACTGAACATGTTGTTCGGAGGGATCAATCCCTGGAGAAGGACTTCGTGCTTGATGAAACAGAGGGTCTGCAAAAAAGAGGAAGATCCTCAATGAGATGGACTGACACAGTGGTTGCAACAATGGCCTCAAGCATAACAGCAATTTTGGGCATGGTATGATACCAGGCAATATTTCATTCTGTTGTACAAAGTATCACTATGGTTCAGAGCCAACTCATTGGGTCCTGTTTTATTCAGCTAGTGTTGCTCTAACAGAGATACCACAAATGAATGGCTTTAAAAAGAGAAACTTTATTTTGTCACAGTCCATTAGGCTAAAAGTCCAAATTCAGAATGTCAGCTCCAGGGGAAGGCTTTCTTTGCTGTGTTTGGAGGAAGGTCCTTGTCAGTTTTCCCCTGGACTGGAAGCTTCTGATGCCCAGTGATCCCCATCCTTTCCAAAGGATACACTCAGCTTCCAGCACAGCTTCTTGGTGGTGTGAGATCCTCAAGTCTCTCTGCTAGCTTCTTTCCTTTATATCCCAAGAGACTGCCTCAAGGCTCAAAACAATCTTACATATTGAGTCCTGACCCACCAACACAACTGCTGCCGTCCATACTCATTTACATCATAGAGATGGCATTTAGAACGTGGAGGAATACAACACAATACCAGAAATCATGACCTAGCTAAATTGCTACACAGATTAGTTTTGGAGGATACAATTCAATCCATGACATTTCACCCTTTGTTCCCTAAAAAATCACATCCTTGCTACAAGTAAAACATATTCACACCATCACGGCAAAAGTCTTAAGTCCAAGTCCAAAATCTAAAAATTCTTCTTCAGCTGTGAAATCTAGAATACAAGTTATCTGCTTCACAGATACAATGGCAAACAGGCAGGTGTAAATTAGGCTTTTCCATTATAAATGGGAGAAAGAAGACAAAACAGGCAATAAGCCAGTCAGCAAAACATATTACAGTAGCCCTCAAAACTTTTAAAATAATCTTTCATCCTCTGAGACGTTTTACACAATGGCTTTGCCCTCCAAACTCTGTGTATCAGTCACACTCTCCAGGTTCTGACAGACAGCCCCTGGCCCTGTGCTACAGCTCTGCCTTTTAGGTCCACTGAGACACCAACTCCATCCCACTGTAAAAAAAAGAAAAAACTTGTTGCTACCGAGTTGGGTCTGACTCATAGAGACCCTACAGATCAGGGTAGAACTGCCCCATAGAGTTTCCAAGGAGCACCTGGTGGATTTGAACTGCTGACCTTTTGGTTAGCAGATGTAGCACTGAACCCACTATGCCACCAGGGTTTCCATCAGCTTTAGGCACACCCTAATCCGAACCGAGTGGTAATTCCACCCTTAGAAACACAGGAAGTCATTTCTTGACCCTTTCAAACCCCTGAGGTCATGTCCATAGCTTTTGAGACTGAGGAACCTCAGCTTCACATACTCTTTGCCTCTTCAGCTTCTGTCTCCGATGGCTTCATGGCCTGGGCCTCAGGCCCTCACCTGCCCTACTGGGGCAAGTGTTCCAGAGCTCTGTAGCTTCACAGATTCAAGTGCTTGGAGGCACCCCACTCTGCTAGAGAAGCCTCCTGCACACAGGCATTGAGCTCTTTCACTCTGTGGGTCAACAAGCCTAACTCCATCAATTCAACTGCTCAAAGGCACCTTCTTTCCTAGGAAGCCTCCTGCACGCAGGCACTCACCTGTCGTGCTCCATGGGTCAGCAAGCCTAGCTCCACCAATCAAGTGCCTGGAGGCACTCCACTCTGCCAGGAAACTCTGTGCACAGGCACTCAGCTTTCTCGCTCCATGGGTTGGCTCCAGTACTACCTCGTGCTGGTCTGTTTCTGCTGCTTCCTGTCCGTTGCTGCTGTTGCTGATCCTCTGCTACTTTTTTCTTGTCATCTGTGCCTTCAGTGATGGTAACAGTTCTCCTGGGTAGCTTCTGATTCTTTTATCCATTCAGTTTCAAAATCACTTTCACATTTTAGGTATTTGCTAGATCAGCATCCCAGTCCTGGTGCCAAATCTGTTCGAGTCATCTGGTATTGCTCTAACAGAAAATACCATGAGTGGATGGCTCTGTCAAAGAAAAGTTTGCTCTTACACAGTCCACTAGGCTGCAAGTCTGAATTCAGGGAGTCTTTTATAGAGAAAAGACTTTCCCTCTTTGTTGGCTCTGGAGCAAGGTCCTTGCAACACAAAGACTGTTGCTTTAGCACAGGGTAGCTAACACAGAAGGAAAGAATGATGTAGCAAAAGAACTGAAGATTTCAAAGGGTGGCTCAAGAACACAAAGCACATGGAAGAAATGAATCTAGATAAAGGCCATATACCTCTTACAAAAATTAAGTCAAAATGGATCGCATAGGGTCTCCATGAGTCGGATCCAACTCGACGGCACTTGGCTATCTAAATATTAAATGAATAACTATACAATTGTTAGAGGATAACAAAGGAGAAAATCTAGGTGACATTGGGTCACCTAGATTTAGATTTAGATGCAACACCAAAAGTATGACGTAAGAGTTAAAAAATGTTATGTTTAATTTCATTAAGATGAAAAGCTTCTGCTCTGTGAATGTTCCTAAAAACAAAAATCATCAGGAATAAATGTAACCAGGGATGTAAAAGACCTATACGAAGAAAATCACAAAACCGTACTTCAAGAAACCAAAAGGGAGCTACATACGAGGTCTGACAATAAAGTCTGCGAACTTAATTGTTCTAAGTGCCACATGTCTCATTGCTGAATATCACTATGGTCACCTCTGAAGCACTCCCCTTGGGAAGCTATGTACTGAAGCCAGTGCCTAGTTCACCCTTCAGAGCAATATTGGAACTCTTTCTGAAATGGCCACTGAGCACGGTGGCAAGGTAGCAAGTTGATGAACTTAATCGTATAGTTGTCTGTGAGGGTGTTTTTAGCCAATAAATGAATAACTGTATTGGGATACCCACCCTACTCACTTGACTTGGCCCCCAGTGATTTTTTCTGTTACCCAAGGATGAAGGAAATATAGAAAGGAAGACATTTAAATGACGTTCAGGACATCAAGAGTAATACGACGACAGCTCTGATGGCCATTCCAGAAAAAGTTTCAAAACTGTTTTGAAGGGTGGACTAGGCACTGACATTGGTGCATAGCTTCCCAATGGGAGTACTTTGAAGGTAACCATAGTTATATTTAGTAATGAGGCATGTAGCACTTTTTCTAGGACGAGTTTGGTCACTTAATTGGCATTCCTTGAAAATAAAAATATATACCACGTTCACAGATAGGTAGACTCAACATGGTGAAAAGAAACATCAGTTCTACCCAAAGCCATCTAGAAATCCAAGTCCAGATTATTATACTGGTGAATTCTAACAGATATTTATGTCAGAGATGATATCAATTTTGTACTCTTTCAGACAATGGAAACAGATGGGTCAACTCTTAATTCATTCTATGAGACCAGCATTAGGCTAATACCAAAAAGAAACAAAGACATTACAAAAAAGGAAAATTGCAGCCAATATCTCCCATGAACTAAGATGAAAAATCCTTAACAAAATATTAGCAAACCCAGTACAACAACGTATAAAAAATTATACACACAACCAAGTGGATAGATTCCAGAATCGCAAAGCTGGCTCAACCTTTGACAATTATTTAATGTGGTCCATAAACACAACAGGTTAAAGAACAAAAATTATATGATTTTATCTACAGATGCAGAAAAAAAATTCGGCAAACTCTAACACCTATTTATGATAAAAATTCTCAGTAAACCAAATATAGAGGAAAACTATCATTGCACGGTAAAGAAAGTTGTCGTATTGGTAGATGCCATCAAGTCTGTTTCAACTCATAGTGACACTATGAACAATATAACAAAACACTGCCCTGTCTTGCACCTTGTCCATAGTTGCTTTTATGCTTAAGCCCATTGTTGCGGCCTCTGTGTCAATTCATCTTGTAGAGGGTCTTCTCTTTTTCGCTGACCCTCTACCAAGCATGATGTATTTCTTAGGCTGGGTTTTCTAGGGAAGCAAAATCAGTAACATATATAATTGTGTGTGTATACATATACATATACATATATATATATACATATACATATACACGAAAACTTTGGTAGTGTCGTGGTTAAGTGCTACGGCAAAAGGTTGGCACTTCAAATTTACCAGGCGCTCCTTGGAAACTGTGTGGGGCAGTTTCAAGACAGAGAGAGGGATTTCTACCAAGGAAATGGCTCTTGCTGTTTTGGAAACTGGAAGAATCCCAAAGATTATCAGGCAAGACCACAGGTAAGCTGATAGCTCAAGTCCCAAGAACCAGAGGTCAGATAAAAAGAAACAAGATCCAGAATGAACAAAAGCCTTGCTGGAATATCCACTTATATTGATTGTAGACCACACGCCTCAGGAAACTCCCTTTCAACTGACTGGCTACTCACAGCAGATCCCATTGTGGCGGTGATATGTGAAAGACACTTTTAAGGGAATGAAAAGATAAGCCATTGATGGGGAGAAAATAGTTGAAAAACACACAGCTGAGAAAAATGTAAAATTCCATTTAAATAAACAGGCAAAAGATTTGAATAGAACATCACTTTTTTAGGCACATAGATGGCAAATAAATGTATGTAAGATGCTCAACATTATTAGAGAATTTTTAATTAAAAAATTGAATACCACTATAAACCCATTGGAAACTCAGATAGCATAGTGATTAAGCACTATTGCTGCTAACCGAAAGGTCAGCAGTTCCAATCCACCAGATGTTTCTTGGAAAGGCTAAAATCCAAAACACTGACAACATCCAATACTGATAAGGGTGTGGAGCTCTCATTTTTGCTGGTATAATAAAGACTGTACAAGCACTTGAGCAACTTTGCATATGTTTATTTGTCAGCTGTAAACCTTTGGTGAGCTTTTGCTCAGACATTTTACCCGTATTTGTAAAGGAGATACATTTAAGTTTATCATTTTATGTACTCTAAGTGAAGATTTACACAGTTAATTAGTTCCTCGTTAAACAATCAATATACATGTTGTTTTGTAACACTGGTTTCCTGTCCAGGACATCTCAACACTCTCCCCATCTCGCCCTTGGGCTCCCCGTTACCAGCTTTCCTATGCCGTCCTATTTTCTGTTCTTTATCCCTAGGCTGATGTCCCATTTAATTTCATTTTCTTTTATGGGCCTGTCTAATCTTTGGCTGAAGTGTGAACCGCAGGAGTGAATTCAGTATAGAGTTAAGATGGTGTCCAAGGGCCATACTCTCACCATACTCTCAGGGTTTCTCCAGCGTCTGTCAAACTGGTAAATCTGGTCTTTTTATGAGTTAGAATTTTATTCTGTTTTCTTCAGCTCTGTCCAAGACCCTCTATTAGGATCCTCAGCAGAGTAGTCAGTCGTGGTAGCCAGGCACCATCTAGTTGTGTTGGATTCAGTCTGCTGGAGGCTGTGGTAGCTGTGGTCCTTTAGTCCTTTGGACTAATCTTGGTGTCTTTGGTTTTCTTCATTCTTCCTTCCTCTGTAAGGGGTGAGACTAGTGGAGTATCTTAAATGGCCACTCATAAGATTTTAAGGCCCCAGATACAACTCACTAAAGTAGAATGTAGAACTTTTTTTTATACTCTATGTTATGCCAACTGAGCTAGATGTTCCCTGAGACCATGGTTCCATAGCTCTCAGCTCAGTAATTGGTTCCTTGGGTAGTTTAGATTTGCGCTTAAAGCTTCCAAGACCTACATTGCTCAAGTTTTGCTGACTTCCCTAGTATTGGGTACTGTCTTACCTTTTACCAAAGTTACCACTTACATTGTCTAGTAATGTTTTCACTCCCCACCTTTTCCCTCCCTAAACCAAAAGAAACTCAAATCTACTACCTGCAAGTTGATTCTGACTCATAAGCAACCCTATAGGACAGAGTAGAATTGTCCTACAGGGTTGCCATGGAGCCGCTGGTGAAATTACACAGCTAACCTTTTGGTTTGCAGCTGTAGTGCTTAACCACCACAGCACCCGGGCTCCTTCACCTCCCTAGTAACTGTCAAAGATATTTTCCTTCTATGTGCGTGAACTTTTTCGTGAGTTTTTATGGTAGTGGTCTCAATACAGTATGTTTTTTCGTGATTGACTTATTTCTGTGAGCATAATGCTTTCCAGATTCACCCATGTTATGAGATGTTTTGCAGATTCATCATTGTTCTTTTTGTTGCATAGTATTCCATTGTATGCATGTACCACAGTTTGTTTATTCATTCATCTGTTGAAGGTCAGTTAGGTTGTTTCCATCTTTTTGCTATTCATGAATAATGCTGCAATCAACATGGGTGTACATATGTCTATTCGTATGATGGCTCTTATTTCTCTAGAATGTATTTCTAGAGTAGGTTAGCTGGATTGTATGGTATTTCTATTTCTAGCTTTTAAGTACACACGATATGTTTTCCAGTGGTTGTATCAGTTTACCTTCCCAACAGCAGTGCAGGAGTGTTCCAAACTCCCCACAGCCTATCCAACTTTTGTTATTTTCTGTTTGACTTGGGCTAGTAGTGTTGAGGTGAGATGGTATTTCACTGTAGTATTAATTGGCATTTCTCTAATGGCATGAGTCCGACTCGACGGCACTTGGCTGGCTAATGGCTAGTGATAACTAGCATTTCCTCATGTGTCTGTTAGCCACCAGAATGTCTATTTTGGTGAAATGTCTGTTCATATCCTTAACCAATTTTTAAATTGGATTATTTGCCTTTTTGTTGTGGAGGTGTTTTATTTTACTATAAATTTTAGAGATTAGATCTTTGTCAGATTTGTCATAGACGATTGTTTCCTCCAGTCTATAGGCTCTTTTTACTCTTTTGGTGAAGACTTTTGATGAATACAAATGTTTACTTTTTAGGCGATCCTAATTCTCTAGCTTATCTTCTAGTATTTGCCTATTGTTAGTTATGAGTTTATATCCTACTTATGCTGTATATTGACCCATAGAGTTGACCTGTAGAGTTGACCCTATTCTTATTTCTATAATTGTTACAGTATTTTTCATTTTAAATTTCAGTCTTTGATATCTTTTGAATTAGTTTTTGTGTATGGTATAAGGTACGGATTCTGTTTCCTTTTTATATAGATGGACATCCAGTTTTGCCAACACCATTCATTGAAAGGGCTGTCTTTTCATTGTTTAATGAACTTTGGGTCTTTGTTGAAGATCAGGTGACCGTAAGTGGATGGATTAACACCTGGGTTCTCAATTCTGTTCCATTGGTCACTATGTCAGTCATTGTACCAGTAACAGGCTATTTGGATTATCATAGTTGTATAGTAGCTTCTGAGCTAAGGTAGGGCAAGTCCTTCTCCCTTTTTTCTTCTTCAATAGTACTTTACTTATCAGGAGCCCTGTTACCTTTCCTTATAAAGTTAACGATTTTTTCCTCCTATGTCATTAAAGAATGCTGTTGATATTTGGATTGGGAATTCACCGGATTTGTAGATCATTGTGGGTAGAATTGATGTTTTCACTTCACTAAGTCTACCTATCTATGAGCATAGTATGTTTTTCCATTTATGTAGATCCTTTTTGGTTTCTTGCAATACTGTTTTGTAATTTTCTGTGTATAGGTCTTTTACATCTCTGGTTAGATTTATTACTAACAATTTTATTTTTCTTAAGGATTATTACAAATGGACTATATGAACAAAATCAGGCATAAAGATAGGAAGAAGATTCATTAATCACCTGTGTTATGCAGATGACACAACTTTGCTTGTTGAAAGTAAAGAGGACTTGAAGTACTGACTGATGAAATCACAGACTATAGCCTTCACTGTGGATTATATTTCAACCTAAAGAAAACAAAAATCCTCACAACTGAAACAGGAGGCAATATCATGAAAAATGGAGAAAAGACTGAAGTTGTCAAGGATGCCATTTTTTTGCACCCCGAGTCAATATCCACGGAAGCAGCAGTCAAGAAATGAAAAGACACATTGCACTGGGAAAATCTACTACAAAGGTCTTCTTTAATGTGTTAAAAAGCAAAGACCACACTTTAAGGACCAAGGTGTGTCTAATCTAAGTCACACGTTTTCAATGGCTTTTTATGCAAGCAAAAGATTGATAAGGAATAAGAAAGATGAAAGAATTGACACCTTTGAATTATGGTGTTGGTGAAGAATGCTGAATATAATAATCCTTGTGAGGATGATCCAGGATTGGAAAGTGTTCCATTCTGTTATTCATACAGTTTCTGTGACTCAGAACTGACTTGATGGCACCTAACAACAGCAGTTTACATTTGAAAATGGTGTTTTAGAGTCCAGAAGAACCATTATGTTTGTATTTATTTCACCTTTCACATTAGTCAGCATTTATTTCATGCATTCGGCAGCACTGATGTTGTTGTTTTTAGGTGCCATTGAGTCAGCTCTGACTCATGGTGACCCTGTGTACAACAGAACAAAACATTACCTGGCCCTGTACCATGACCATGATTGTTATTATGCTTGAGCCTATTTTCTTGGCCTGTGTCAATTCCCCTCATTGAGAGTCTTCCTCTTTTTTGCTGACTCTCTACCAAGCACGATGTTCTTATCCAGGGGTTGATCACTGCTGACATTTCCAAAGCACTGAAGACATAGTCTCACCATCCATGCTTCTAAGGAACACTCTGGTTGCAGTTCTTCCAAGACAAATCAGTTCGTTCTTTTGGCTGTCTGTGGTGTATTCAATGTTCTTCTCTAATACCACAATTCAAAGGTGTCAATTCTTCTTCTGTGTTCCTTATTCACTGTCTAGCTTTTGCATGCATATGACACTATTAAAAATACCGTGGCTTGGGGAAGACGTACCTTAGTTTCAAGGTGACTTCTTTCCTTTTCAACACTGCAAAGCAGCCTTTTGCTGCAGATTTGCCCAATAAAATGCATCTTTTGATTTCTTGACTGCTGTTTCCATGAGCGTTGATTGTAAAAGTAAAACAAAATCCTTGACAGCCTTAGTTTTTTCTCCATTCATCATGATGTTTGCTGGTACAGTTCTGAAAATTTTGCTCTTTTTTTTACGTTGAAGTGTAATCCATACTGAAGGCTGTGGTCTTTGATTTTCAGGAGTGTTTCAAATTCTCTTCACTTTCTACAAGCAATGTCATGTCATATGCATAATGCAGGTTGCTAATGAGTCTTCCTCCAGTCTTGATGCCTAGCTCTTCTTCATAAAATCCAGCTTCTTGGATTCTTTCCTCAGCCTACAGATTGGGTAGATATGGTGAAAGGATACAACCCTGATGCACACCTTTCCTGACTTCAAACCATGCAGTGTCTCCTTGTTCTGTTTGTAAGATTGCCTCTTGATTGAGATACAGATTCCTCATAAACACAATTAAGTGTCCTGGAATTCTCATTTTCCACAGTGTTATATATAATTTGCTATGATCCACACAGTTGAATGCCTTTGAATAGTGAGTAAAACACAAGCAAACATCTATCTGGTCTTCTCTGCCTTCAGCCAAGAGCCACCTGACATCAGCAATGATATCCCTGATTCCACATCTCTTCTGAATTTGGTCTGAATTTCTGGCAGTTACCTGTCAATATACTGCTGCAGCCACATTTGAATGATCTTCAGCAAATTTTACTTGTGTGTGATATTAATGATATTGTTCAATAATTATCCCCATTCAACTGGATCACCTTTCCTGGAAACCTGAAATATAATGCTGTCAGTGATAGAATACTACCCATATGTCTACAAGGAAGGCCAGTTAATATGACTATTATTCAAATTTATGCACCAACCACTAAGGCCAAAGATGAAGAGAATGAAGATTTTTAGCGGTTTCTGTAGTCTGAAATTGATCCAACATCCAGGATGCATTGATAATCACTGGTGACTGGAATGCATAAGTTGGAAACAAAAAAGGATTGGTATGTGGAAAACACAGCCTTGTTGATAGAAATAATGCCAGAAATTGCATGATAGAATTTTGCAAGACCAATAACTTCTTCATTGCAAATACCTTTTTTTTAACCAACACAAACAGTGAGTGTACACGTGGATCTCATCAGATGGAATACACAGGAACCAAATTGACTACATCTGTGGAAAAAGACAATGGAAAAGCTCCATATCAACAGTCTGAACAAGACCACAGTCTGACTGTGGCACAGATCATTAACTGCTTATATGCAAATTCAAATTGAAACCATGGAAAATTAGAACAAGTCCACAAGAACCCAAGTATGATCTTGAGTATATCCCTACTAAGTTTAAAGATGATTTCAAGAACAGATTTGATGTGTTGATCTCTAATGACTGAAGACCAGATAAATTGTGGAATGACATCAAAGACATCATCCATGAAGAGAGGAAGAGGTCATTAAAAAGACAGGAAAGAAAGAAAAGACTAAATTGGATGTCAGAAGAGACTGTGAAACTTGCTCTTGAACTCTGAGCAGTTAAAGCAAAAGGAAGAGATGGGGCCAGTCACTAGAGTGCACAGACGTGGCTGGTGACAAACTCCCTTCTTGTCTCAGCTCCTATTGAGGTAACACCAGGGAAACCACACAGCTTCTAGATGGCAAGAAGACAAAAATCAATAGCTAAGCATTTAAAGAAGCAGTCTATCATGGCTCCAGAAAACTCCTAAAATAAAGAATAAAAAAATCTCAGATGAAGCAGCCTTTCTGAAACTATCAGAGGTCAAGTACAAAAGAATTATGCATAGAGCCCACCTAGAGATTAAATGAAGTGCAGGAGAATAAAATGAAAAATTAAGTAAGTTATATGAACTGATGGAACATCATGATCTGAAATCCAGCAGACCAAAAATAAAATTCAGGATTGGACAATTCAATCTAAAGCTAAGGAGCAGAATTGAAGAGAAAAAAGCCAGCATTAGTGAGCTTGGGGATAGAGCAACCAACACTAGCATTTGTGTAAAGAAATCAGAGAAAAGAAATAAGAAAAATGAAGAAGCATTAAGAAACATGTGGGACTCTATTAAGATGAATAATATATGAATAATTGGATTTCCTGAACAGGGAGGGATGGCTGAAAATACAGACAGTATTGTAGAGTTGCTGACAGAAAACATCCCTGAAATTATGAAAGAAGACAACATAGATATCCAAGATGTGTTTCAAATGCCTCAAAAATGAGACCCCAAAAGAAAGACACAAAGGCATACTATAATGAAGCTTAATGAAATGAAACATAGAGGGTGTCTCTTCAAGGCAGAGAGGCTTAAAGCAAAGCTAACATATAGAGGGAAGCCCTGTAGGCTTTTGTCTGAATTCTTGCCAGAAACGATGTAGGTAAGAAGGTGGTGGGATGACACATTCAAAGCCTTGAAGGAGAAAAACTTCTAAACAAGAATTATCTATCTTTCAAAACTATCTCTCAAATATGAAGGTGAAATTAAGACATTCACAGACAAATAAAAGCTTACAGACTTTGTAAAACCCAAATGAAAACCACAAAAAATACTGAAAGAAGATATTTGCTTAGAAAAACAAACACATCAAGTGCATACTTAAGGAGACAATGCAGGACACAGCATCCAGAATCCTATTTAGCTTAATCGAAGCTCAATTAAAGCTATAATATTAAAAGGAGAGAACCAGTGATCATAGCACAAAAACTACAACACCATCACACTAAAAAGAGGGATGTTTTACAGTAGTTATAACCCTTTCAGATGGAGAGGAAATTGAAAAGATATGCAGAAGTTAAAGGCTGGTTTAAACATAGAATGGTAACAGGGATCATAGGAGTAGCCGCAAAGCAAAACAACAATGCAACATATCAAAACAAGAAGCATAATAGAGGAGTCTCAACAAACACAAAGCCAATGAAGATGAAAATCAACCCATAAAAAAATGACCCAGAACAGAATATTAAGAGCAACATAGAAAACATCAGCAATGAAAAATAAATGCATCAAAGTGACAGTACTAAACACATACCTATCAATAATTACACTACACGTAAACAGATGGAAGCTGCAATAAAGAAACAGCGAGTGGCATCCTAGATCAAAAGACAGGATCTATCTGTATGTTGCCTATGAGAAACACAGTTTAGACTCAATGATATGAACAAACTGAAAATCAAAGATGAAAAAATATATACCAAGCCCAGAACATACAGAGAAGAGCAGGTGTGGTGATACTGATCTCAGATAAAATAGACTTCAATGTAAAATCCAACATTGTGGGCAAGAATGGTCACCATTTATTCCTGAACAATTCAATACATAAGCAGAACATAGGTACGCACTCAATAGCCAAACCCCCCAAAAACCAAACCCACTGCCATCAAGTTGATTTCAATTCACAGCAACTGTATAGGTCACAGTAGAACTGCCCCATAGAGTTTCCAAGGAAATCCTGATGGATTTGAACTGTGGAATCTTTTGGCTAGCAGAGGTAGCACTTAACCACTATGCCACCGGGATTTCCTCACCGAATACCAGACCATCTAAATACATTGAACAGACACTAACTACATTGAAAAATGAGATAGATCACTCCACTTTCCGTAAGGGACAGATGATCCAGAAAAAAGCTGAGTAAAGTTACAAAAGATCTTATTGTAACAATCAACCAACTAGACCTCATTGACATACACAGAACATTTTACCCATCAACAGATAAGTACACCTTCTTCTCTAGTGCACATGAAACATTTTCCAGAATAGACCATGTGTTAAAACATAAAGCAAGTCTCAACAAAATCCAAACCACTGAATTATTGCAAAGCATATTCTTGGACCATAAAGCCATAAAAGTTGAAATCAATAGCAGAGAAAAAACATAGGTATAAATTTGAACTCATGGAAACTGAACAAAACCTTGCTCAAAAATCCATGGGTTATAAAAGAAATCAAGGATGAAATAAACAAATTTATGGATTCAAATGAGAATGAAAACACATCCTACCAGAACCTATGGGATACAGCCAAAACAATGCTCAGAGGTCAATTTATCTCTATAAAAGCACACATCCAGAAGGAGGAAAGGACCCAAACCAAAGAATTAACCCTACAGCTTGAACAAGTAGAAAGAGAGCAACAGAGGAACCCCTCAGGCACCAGAAAAAAATAGATAATTAAGAATGGAGCACAACTAAATGAATTAGAGAATAGAAGAACAATTGAAAAAATTAATGAAATTAAAATCTGATTCTTTGAAAAGAGGAACAAAACTGATAAATCATTGGCTAAACGTACAAAAGAAAAACAGAGGAGGAAACAAACAACCTGAATAAGAAATGGGATGGGAGATATCACAACACACCCAACTGAAATAAAAAGCATCACAACAGAATACTATGAAAGACTGCACTCTAACAGACTTGAAAACCTAGAGGAAATGAGCAAATTCCTGGAATCATATCACCTACCAAAATTATTACAAGAAGAACAACTTAATAAACTCATCACAAAGGAAGAGGTTGAAAAAGTTATTAAAAAACTACAAACCGAAAAAAGTCCTGGCCCAGATGGCTTCACCAGAGAATTCTACCGAACTTTTCGAGACGAGTTAATTTCAATACTACTGAGGTTATTTCACAGCATAGAAAGCAGTGGAATACTCCCAGATTCATTCTATGAAGCCAGCATAACCCTGGTACCAAAGCCAGGGAAAGATCCCCCCCGCCAAAAAACAATTATAGACCAATATCACTCATGAACCTAGACGCAAAAATCTTCAACAAAATCTTAGCCAATAGAATTCAGCAACATATGAAAAAAAAAATTATCATGACCAAGCTGGATTCATACCAGGGATGCAAGACTCGTTCAAGATCAGAAAAACAATTAATGTGATCTACCACATAAATAGCACAAAAGATACGAATCACCTGATTTAGCCAATTGATGCAGAAAAGGCATTCAAAGACTCCCACACCAATTCATTCTAAAAACTCTCAGCAAAATAAGAATAGAGGGCAAATTCCTCAATGGAATAAAGGGCATCTATGCAAAGCCAACTGCCTACATCATCCTGAATGGATAGAGACTGAAAGAATTCCCTCTGAGAAGGGGAACTAGACAAGGATGCCCACTCTCACCATTGTACTTGACGTACTAGCCAGAGCAATTAGAGAAGACAATGAAATAAAGGGCATCCACATCATCAGAGAAGCAAAAATGTCCCTATAGATGATATGATTGTATAAGCAGAGAATCCTAAAGAATCTGTAAGTAAACTATTAGAACTAACAGACGAGTTCAGCATAGTATCAGGACATAAGATAAACATAAATAAATCAGTAGGATTCCTTTATACCAACAAAGAGATCATCAAATAAGAAATCACCAAATCAATACCATTAACTATAGCCCCTGAGAAGATAAAATACCTAGGATTATACCTAACTAGGGAAATAAGAGACCTTACTTACCTTGCAATACCTTACTGCAAGAAACCAAAAGAGACTTAGATAAATACAGAAATCTACCCTGTACGTGGATAGGAAGACTTACTATTGTGAAATTGTCTGTTTTATCCAGTGTGATCAACATATACAATGCAATCCCAACACAAATTCCAGTGACATTTTTCAATGAGATAGAGAAACAAATCACCAACTTTGGAAAGGGAAGAAACCGCAGATAAATAAAGCACTACTGGACAAGGCGAACATAGTGGGAGGCCTCATGCTGCCTGACCTTAGAACCTATTACACTGCCACAGTAGTGAAAACAGCCTGGTACTGGTACAAAAAGTGGCATATAGACCAATGGAACAGCATTGAGACCCCCAAGATGCCTCCATCCTCTTAGGAGCAGTTGATGTTTGACAAAGGCCCTAAGATTGTAAACTGGGGTAAAAACACTCTCTTTAACAAACGGTGTTGGTAAAATTTGATGTTCATATGCAAAAATCTGAAACAAGACCCATATCTCACACCTTACACAAAAACTAACTCAAAATGGATCAAAGACATAAATATGAAACCTAAAATGATAAAGATCATGCAAGAAAATATAGGGTCAACAATGGAAGTTCTAATACACAGCTTAGACAGACTTCAAAATCTGACAAACACAGCATGATAAACAGAGAGAAAATACATAAATGGGAACTACTAAGACTCAAGCACTTTTGCTCATCCAAAGACATTATCAAAAGAGGAAAAGACCACCTACAGAATGGGAAAAAGCATTTCACAACTACCTGTTGGACCAACATCTGATCTCCACAATCTACAAGGTACTGCAAAATATCAACAAGAAAAAGGTAAAAAAGAAAGAAAAAGGTAAATAACCCAACTAAGTGATGGACAAAGTTGATGGACAGACACTTCACCAAAGAGGACTTCCAGGCAGCCAAAACATACATGAGGAAATGTTCATGATCATTAGCTATCAGAGAAATCCAAAGCAAAACTACAATGAGATACCATCTCACTCCAACAAGGTTGGCCATAATCCAAAAAGCACAAAACAACAAATGCTGGAGAGGCTGTGGAGAGGTTGGAAGTCTCCTACACTGCTGGTAGGACTGCAAAATGGTACAACCTCTTTGGAAAGCAATTTTATGCTTCCTTAAAAAGTTAGAAATAGATATACCATTTGATCCAGTAATCCCACTGCTCGTAATATATCCTGCAGAATCAAGGGCAATCATACAAACAGATACATGAACACGAATGTTTATTGCAGCACAGTCTACAATATCAAAAAGACAGAATCGACCTAGATGACCATCAACAGATTACTGGATAAACAAACTATGGTATATATACTCAATAGAATACTATGTAACGATAAAGAACAATGATGATTTTAGGAAGCAACTCATAACATGGTTTCAACTGGAAGATGTCATGCTGAATGAAATCAGTCAGTGGCAAAAGGACAAATACTGTATGAGACCCCTGCTATAGGGACTTAATAATAGACTTATATACAGAAGAAAAGACTCTGATGGCTACAAGGATGGAGAGGAAGGGAGAAGGTTGGTCATAGTTTAGATAGTTGATAGAAATTTGGTTAGGTGAAAGCAGTGACAGTAGAAAGTAGATCAATTTAACTGGACTTCGCCATAAACTGTGAACCCAATATTGCAAGGATAGAGTAGCTGCCATGGTGTCTGTGGACCATGCTTTCAGGGAACATAGAGGACAACTGGCATGATTAGTCTATTGGTAAGAGTGTCTTCTGCACCCCATATTAGTGAGTGGTGTCTGGGGTCTTCGAAGCTAGAAAGCTACCATTTGAGGTACACCAGATGGTCCCAACTTATCTGGAACAGGTGTTCACCAAGAACAACAAAGACATGATGAAAAAAGAGCTCAGGAGACAAAAGGACCGATGTGAAATGAAGACTGTATCAACATGTGACCAAAAGTACCAGATGGTGCCCAGCCACCACCAAAGACAGCCCTGATGGCACACAGGCCCTGTGGCAACAGGCCAAAACTAAGGTGCAGTTCACCACAGTTGATGGTCTGATGGCTTCGGGAGTGCCTTGGATGCATGGCCCCTAGACCTGCTGCTGCCTCTGACCAGAAAACACTACTGGTGTCAACTCTTTGAACAAAAATAGACTGGAATCAGGGATGCAATATGAACATTTTGTGTGTGTACTTTATGCTTCTATGCATTTATATGATGTTGTCCTACTGGTCTCCTTCTAGATGGGAGAGAAGACGGTGGATAGGAAAGGACAGGAGCTCGTTAAGAGGATACGACAAGTATAGAATGAAAAGGAGGTGTGTGCTGTCACCAGGCAAGGAGAGCAGAAAGAACTGCAGATAGGCAGGCATGCAAAATTAATTTGGATTGTATACTTTCATCTAATCACAGTATATAAAAAGAAACAAAACAAAAATCCTTACAACTGGACCAGTAAGCAACATTGTCATAAATGGATAAGGGACTGAGGCTGTTGAGTAGTTCATTTTACTTGAGTCCATAGTAAATTCCCATGGAAGCAGCAGTCAAGAAATCAAAAGATCATCACATTGGGAAAATCTGCTGCAAAGGACCTCTTTAAAGTATTCGAAAGTAAAGTTGTTACCTTGAAGACTAAAGTGCACCTTACCCGAGCCATGGTATTCTCAGTTGTGTATGTATGCAAAAGCTGGACAGTGTGTAAGGAAGACAGAAGAAGAATGGATGCCTTTGAATTGTGATGTTGGAGAACAATGCTGAATGTATCATGAACCACTGAAAGAACAGATCTGTTCTGGAAGAAGTACAACCAGAGTGCTCCTTGGAAGCACAGATGGCAAGAGACTGCATCTTACATACTTTGGACATGTTGCCACGAAGGATCAGTCCCTGGAGAAGTACATCATGCTTGGTGGAGTGAAGTGTCAGCAAAAAAGAGAAAGATCCTTGATGAGATGGCTTGACCCAGTGGTCGTAACGATGGGCTTAAGCGTAAAAACGATTGTGGACATGGCACAAGGCTCGGCAGTGTTTCATTCTGTTGTACATAGGATCACTATGAGTCAGAACTGACTCGACAACACCTAATAACAACAGCAACAACTTTATTTTTGTGATTTTCCTGTCAGGGTTGATATCTAGTTGTTCTGTCCTGTGGCCTAGTCCTGGGCTGTTATCTGATGTTATTGATTTTCTAATTTAAGCACTCCCTTTAGCATTTCTTGTAAATTTCGGTTTATTTTTTAAAAATTCCCTAAACTTCTGTTTATCTGGAAATGTTCTACTTTTGTCATCATATTTGAGATACGGTTTTGGTGGATATATAATTCTTGGTAGGCTGTGGGAAATCATGTTAAACACTCTTGACATAAGTTCAGCCATCTTGGATGCTGAACCGTTACTTCACTCTGTGTAACCTCCTATGACGTTTGTGTACTGTAACCTAGAGATAGCCTGGAAATATTTCCAAGCCCTTGGCCCGAACATGTAGAACAATGTATGACCGAAACTGCGCCTATCTGACTTAGTTACCGTATGTTTCAGTTCCTTGTATGCCTAGTTACCAAAAGAGTATAAATGCTGTAATAAAACTTTGCTCTAGGCTCTCGGCTGGGGATAGCCGTTAGCCCCCTGACTCCCAAACTGTCTCATGTCTGTTCTTTCCTAAAGTGCTCGGTGTCAAGCCTCCTCCACCCATGTTCGTCGGGGAACTCTCTCCGTCATCTGGCGCCCGAACGTGGGGCAGGAGGAAGGCTTCCTACTTGTTTTTGCAGGTTCCAGCGGACCAGCCCCGAAGTAGAAAGCTGTGACTCCCGAGCTTCATTCCGGAGAAGAATTCCTGAATCTGCACCCTACTGCGCTGGTAAAGGGTTTGTAAGCCCGGGATAAGCATCAGAGTCACAATGAGTAATGATTTATAAGTTTATGTGCCAGAGGAACAAAAGTTAGGCTCTCTTGTCTTATTCAAATAGAGCTGTATTTCACCTGCAACAGGTATAATTAAAGAGAGTCTATCAGTAATTATGGGAGGTAATTTATCTTTTTCTCTCTCTTGGGAACTCATATTCTTTCAGATTTCTGTAATCTTTAAAGTTACAATGGAGCCTCTACAATCAGAGGAGAAGTTAAAAAATGGCAGGGAAGGAAAGGGCGAGGAGACCGAGGGGGGCGACTGGCCATCGCCACCTTCGTCCTCTCCTCTGCCTTCCCCTAAGAGTTTAAAGCTAAGCGCTCCTTCACCCTCCCCTATTCTTTCTGAAGGCTCAAAGCCAAGTTCATGATATTTTCCTGCAGTCTCAGAAGGCATTAGAAAAGCCAGAAAGGCAGGAGATGTGGATGCTTATTTGTGTCCAGTAATAATTCCAGAAGTGACTCCGCCTGGTCGGAATGAGAAAAATCCTGTCCCTTTCACTATCGTGAAAGAAATAAAGAAAGCTGTCAGTCAGTATGGCCCCACTGCTCCTTTTACTATGAAAATACTAAGAGGGCTAGCAGAAGGAGAGCGCCTCATTCCCCGCGATTGGAAGACGCTAGTGCGGACTTGTTTACCCTCAGAAGCATATTTACAGTTTCGAACGTGGTGGTCTGATGCTGCCCAGCAGCAAGCTCAAAGAAATATTCAAGCTCAGATTGATGTATCTGCTGAACAATTGTTAGGAGTAGGCACCTGGACTGACATCAAAGCTCAGTCAATGATGAACGGTCAAGCTATATGTCAAGTTACATCTGTGAGTATAAAAGCTTGGGAGAAAATCAGTCAACCAGGACAAGAAACTCCCTCATTCTGCTCCATAAGACAAGGAGCTAAAGAGCCGTATGTTGATTTCCTTGATAGACTCAAAGATGTTTTGCAGAAAACTATTGAAAATCCAGGTGCCCGAGATATGATTCTAAAAGTTCTGGCATTCGATAACGCCAACCTAGATTGTAAGAAGGTTCTTCGCCCCCTTAAGGGACGAGGAAATTTAGAAGATTATATTACAGCTTGTCAAGTAGTGGGGACTGAAACTTTTAAAGCTGCCACTTTGGCAGAAGCAATGGTAGCACTGCATATGAAGAATAAACGCTGTTTTGGCTGTGGCAGATCAGGCCACATAATAAGGAATTGTAAAATAATTAGTATAAAATCTGACTCGAGTGCCGGAAAAGCGGCACCGAAACTGTGTCCTAGGTACAAGCGTGGAAATCAGTGCAGATTTAGACAATCAATAGTGCCACAGAGAAGTTTAAAGAATTATATTGAAACTTATTAAGGAATGAAGTCAAAAATTTTTTTAAGGTTGCCGCTAGATGTTACTATAAAAGCAGTAAATGTAAGAAACCTTTAAAGTTGCCACTCTAGCCGAAGCAGTGGTAGCGCTACATGTAAAAAATAGTTATTATGAAGACAATAAGTGTAAGAGATCTCGAAACCTTGTAAGCCTGGAGGCTGAGGGACGAGAAGAACAGGGGGGCCCCAAGCCTGTTCCTCTGTCTTCCCTTGCTCCTTTTAAAGATTAACTCTTTCTAAAACTTTTAGTATGGCTGTGTCGTTTCTGTAACTTTAGAACCTATGCTATAACAGGACAATGGAGAGCGAGAAGGATCCCTAGTCTATTCCTCCCTCCTCAATGCCATTTAAGACGAGTTAAAAACAGAAAGAAGCTGGGAGGTGAAGGGAGCGACTGGCCATCGCTACCTTCACCTATTCCCAAAGAGAGCGAGAGAGGTGACTGACCATCACCGCTCCAGTCTGCTCTTTTATTTTTGATGTTATCATCTAAGAAGGAACCAGACAGTGATGAGGAATTAGGGAGCGGGGAGGGAGAGGGAGGTGGACGGCCCCCGCCACCTTCTCCTGCTCTTCCGTTTTCTCCTATTCCTTCTAAGAAAGTAAGGCTAAGCACTAACACCATATACTCCTCTATAGAAACTAACAACAAACTGCAAAGGTTAAAGATTAAGAGCGTAACTAATGAACTCAGATCTGAAAAGAAAAAGTCCACCTAAAACAAGAAATTAGAGCTATTCAAACTAAGAAAAATTGTCAGCTTTACAAGCTTTAATATTTAAATAACTAGAACAAAAATATATAAAGCCTTTCGTCAGTCCTTAAGATTCTTTTATACTTAGTAATTAGAAAATGTCAACAGGTCTGGAAATACGTTTTTTTCGAAAACTGTTGGAAAGTGATTGGTTACAGCCCACCAATTTAGTTTACCATTTTTATTAAATAAAAAAGGGGGAGATGTCTACCCCCCTAGTTTTTAAGTATATCCCTCATAATTCTTCAAATATCCAAAAACAACCTAAATGATGGAAAACTATTAACTATGGGGAGAAGGCTTTGCTCATGTTTCCTCAGGTTCTAAGATCAGCTTTAGGTGGATACCATCACGGAGAACTTGCCCCAGATATGGAGATGGCGATGATGAAGATAATGAAGACTCTGGTGGCAGCCCCTCACACGCACCTACCGGCCTTGGGACAGCAAAGAACAACTCGGAAGGCGAAGACTTTGCCCCTTAACGTTAAACAATTCTTTGCTTGTCTCTTTACATTAACTGTGGCCACGGTTGGTCAGACTGTGATATTTGGGTGTTGGGCTTCTACTTATTGTTTATTGCCTCTTATAATGAACATCTATATGAAGGTTACTGATTCCATTCTATAAGTTTAAGATTTTCCCCCTGAATTAGTGTTATGGCCATATGAGGCTGTCTCCTCTAGGGAACTGATGTCATGTATTCAGTTAAGAAAAAAATTGGATTTTCCCTGAAACCCAGAATGGGCTACAAAAGAAATATAACATCTCTATCTATAGCTTCGTGATCCCCAGTGCTCGGCTGGTCAGTCGGATGGGTAAGACCCCTCACGCGGAGGGGCGACCTAAGTTAGGCACAGTTGCCAGGGATCACAGAGCAAGGGACTGGTGAGCCAGAGATGGGTAAGACCCCCCAGAAGGGGGTAACCTAAGACAGGCCCAGTCACCAAGAGGCTATCTGGAAACATTCTCACTATGAGATACAAGTCAGAGAAACAAAGTTCCTCACTCCGAGATGTGAAAATGAGAAGTAAAAAAGTATACTGCCCTGTAATTACAATTAGAAAATCAAATAACAGAAACATGACAAACAGTTACCCCAGCCATGATTTCACCAAACACTTCAGCTTCATTTTTTTTTATTAAATAAAAAAGGGGGAAATGTGGGAAATCATGTTAAACACTCTTGACATAAGTTCAGCCATCTTGGATGCTGAACCGTTACTTCAACTCTGTGTAACCTCCTATGATGTTTGTGTACTGTAACCTAGAGATAGCCTGGAAATACTTCCAAGCTCTTGGCCCAAACATGTAGAACAATGTATGACCGAAACTGTGCCTATCTGACTTAGTTACCGTATGTTTCAGTTCCTTGTATGCCTAGTTACCAAAAGAGTATAAATGCTGTAATAAAACTTTGCTCTAGGCTCTCGGCTGGGGATAGCCGTTAGCCCCCTGACTCCCAAACTGTCTCATGTCTATTCTTTCCTAAAGTGCTCGGTGTCAAGCCTCCTCCACCCATGTTCATTGGGGAACTCTCTGATCTCCGACAGTAGGCAATTTTTTTCCTCAGGCTTTATATGTGCCATCCCATTGTGTTCTTTCCTGCATGGTTTCTGATGAATAGTCTGAGCTTAGTCTTACTGACTCTCCTTTGTAGATGATCTTTTATTTATTCCCTGTTGATCTTAAAATTATATCATTGGTCTTGGCAAGTTTCATTACAATGTGTCTTTGTGAGTTTGTTTTGGCATGTAGCTTGTGTGAGGTTTGTTGAGCATTTTCAGTAGATATCTTCTCATGCTTCACGATGTCAGGGAATTTTTCTGTCAACAAATCTGACAATTCTCTCTGAATTTTCTGTTACCCTTCCCTGTTTTGGTACTCCAATCACTTGTAGGTTATTCCTGTTGATGAAGAGGAAGCATATTTTCAGGAACCAATGGTAATGAAGGAAGAAGTTGTAGCTTCATTGAAGGCACTGGCAACAAGCAAGCCTCCAGAAATTAATGGAATATCAACTGAGAGATTTCAACAAATGGATGCAGTGCTGGAAGTGCTCACTCTTCTATGCAAAAAAAATTGAAGAACAGCTACCTGGCGAACCAACTAAAAGAGATCCATATTTATGCCTATTTCTAAGAAAGGTGATCCAACTGAATGAGGAAATTACCGAACAATATCATTAATATCCCATGCAAGTAAAGTTTTGCTAAAAATCATTCAAATGCTACTGCAAAGATATATTGGCAGGGAAGTGCCAGAAATTCAAGTCGGATTCAGAAGAGACCATGGAATAAAGGATATCATTGCTGGTGTCAGATGGATCTTGACTGAAAGCAGAAAATACCAGAAAGATGTTTACCTTTGTTTCATTGACTACAAAAAGGTATTCGACTATGTGGATCATAACAAATTATGGCTGACATTGCAAGGAATGGGAATTCCAGAACACTTGTGTTCTCAAGGAACCTGTGCATGGATCAAGAGGCAGTCATGTGAATAGAACAAAGAGACACTGAATGGTTCAACATCAGGAAATGTGTGCTTCAGGACTGTGTCCTTTCACCATACTTTTTCAGTGTGTATGCTGAGCAAATAATCTGAAAAGCTGGACTATGTGAAGAAAAACAAGTCATCAGTATTGGAGGAAGATGCATTAAAAAACCTGCATTATGCAGATGACGCAACTTTGCTTGCTGGAAGTAAAGAGGATTTGAAATACTTGCTGATGAAGATAAAAAACCATAACCTTCAGTATGGATTGCACCACAATATCAAGAAAGCAAACAACCCTCACAACTGGACCAGTAAGGAACATCATGATAAATAGAAAAGATTGAGATTGCCAAGGATTTCATTTTACTCGTTTCCACAATCAATGCCCATGGAAGCAGCAGTCAAGAAATTAAAAGATGCATTGCATTGGGAAAATCTGCTGCAAAGGATCTCTTCAAAGTATTGAGAAGTACAGAAGTCACCTTGAAGTCTAAGGTGCATGTGGCCCAAGCCATGTTATTTTCAATCTCATCATATGCATGCAAAAGGTGGACAACAAATAATGAAGACAGAAGATGAATTGATGCCTTTAAACTGTGGTGCTGGAGAAGAATATTCAACGTCCCATGGAGTGCCAAAAGAACAAACAGATCTGTCTTGGAGGAAGTACAACCAGAGTGCTCCTTGGAAGCAAAGATGACAAGACCGTGTCTCACATGCTTTGGACATGTTTCGGGAGAGATCAGTCCCTAGAGAGGGTCATTACACTTGGTAGAGTGGGGAGGGGGGGTCAGCAAAAATGAGGAAGACCCTCAACACAACGGATTGAAACATTGGCTGAAATGATGGGCTTAAGCATAAAAACTATTGTGGATATGGTGCAGGACTCAGCAGTGTTTCATTCTGTTGTGCATACGGTTGCTATGAGTTGGATCTGACTCAACTGTACCTAGCAACAACAACTTCAAGTTCAAATATCCTTTTATGTAAGTTTTCCTCAAATGTGTTGGTGTCAAGTGCTTTATCTTTAGTCTCTCTAATTCTGGCTTTAATTGCCTTTGTTCTGCTTCTTTGAGTTCCTATTGAGTTTTCTAATTCTTTAATTTCAATTGATATTTTATAGTCAATCCTCTGCATTTCTGTTTGATGTCTCAATGTGGATTTTTTCAACCTGTTAAACCTATCATTGTGTGGTTCTCTAATCTTTGTAAGTTCCTCTATTTCTGTGGCTATGTGCTTCTTCACGTTTTCTGTGCACTGCCTGATCTGCTTCCTGATCTGTTGAAGAGCTCTATATATTAATCTTTTGTATTCTGCCTCTGGTAATTCCAGAAAGTTCTCTTTATCTGGAAGATTTCTTGATTCTTTGTTTTAGGAGCTTTCTGAAGGCATCACATTCTGCCTGCTTATGTGATTTGATATTGACTGTTGTCTCTGAGGGAAATCCTGGTGGCTTAGTGGTTAATTGCTATGTCTGCTAACCAAAAGGTTAGCAGTTGAAATCTGCTTGGAAACTCTGTGAAGGCAGTTCTACTCAGTCTTCTCGGGTCACTGTGAGTCCGAATTTCCTCAATGGCAGTTGGTATGGATTTTTGGTTGTCTCTGAGCCATCAGTAAGTTACTGTATATATTTATTTAATGTTTGCTTCCTGTGTCCTATCATTTTGTTTTGAAATGCCCAAATAGTCTGGTCATGTGATCTACTTTGATTATTAGCACCTTTGGAGCACTAATGTCCTGTCCCCAGATGGTTAGGACTGTTACTATATATTTGAGTTCAGGTGTCCATTTATTTTCTTGTATGGAGTCAGCTCAGGAGTCCACATAGTTGGTCACCAAGGGTCTCACTTACAGTCCTAGACATGCAGGGATGATTGGTGTAGCCACAGACATCTGGCTGCAGTGAAAGGTCATGTGCTGAGCAAGGCAGTGCATGACACTCACCTCAAGTGTCAGTGAGGAGAGCATATCCCTGTTCCCTTGAGTGTGTAGGTGGATGTGTTTTGCATCTGGATTATGGGTACCCAGTGCTATCATTTATAAGGACTGGGAGGCACCACTTATACTTGGACCCCTATCATAAACGGATAGGTGGTGTGAGTGGAACCACCAGTCCTCAGGCCGTTGCCGTTGGTAGGTGAGGACTCTGCTTAATAGTCAGCACAGTGACAAATATCATGAACCTGCCTTTTCCCCAATAATTGATACAGTGAAGTTGATGTTCAGGTATATACCCTGTCTCCTGCGCCAATGAGGGCCCATCCTGTTGTTGTGTGTTCACACAGGTCCATGCAGGTGCAAAAGGCGTTAAAAGTCAGTGAAATCCTTATGCCTGTACTTCAGCAAAGAAATTTTTTCTGCCCCAAGTTCCAGGCTTAGGGAACTGGTACATTATTTTTTACCTGCTTGTTAATTTGTTCCATCTCCAAGGCTGGGAAAATGGCTTAGGGCACATAAGGGGTCACAATTCTAGTCCACTGGCTGTGTCAGTTTCTGAAGCCGGCTCAGATCCAGTGTAGAGCAGTAGGAGGACAGGAAAACAGGAGATAGATTTATCCCAAAGGACTGTTTTTGATTCACATGGCGAGTTAAAGACAAGTTACTTATCTTTTGCAGGTCGAGCGGCCCAAGTGGTGCTGGTTTCTGCTGGGTCAGAGCTGGCAACTCCTTGTTTCTCCTGAACCATTTCTCTGTCCTCCTGCTGTTCAGTCCAATTCTTCATTTTTGTCTTTCATGTTCAGAGCTCCTAGAATGTCATGTATAGTTGATTCACTTGTTTTTTCAGGTGTTTGTTGTAAGCAGTACTGCAGGGAGCATCTGACTACTTTACCATCTTGGCCCAGCCTCTGCTTAAAATGTTCAGAAATGAAAAAAAAACTGGAATCCATAAGATAAAAACAGTGACCTTGTTTTAAAAATAAGGCATATTTCAGAAAAGAAAATAAATTCTAGAGGTAAAAATGATATACATTGAAATAAAAACTTTAACAGATTGGCCATACAGTTAACCACACTCAAAACTGAATAGTGAGTTTGAACACAGATCAGATGAGAGTCACATCTGATTTCTCACTGTACCCCAGTACCTAATACAAGAAGGGCAACATATAGTAGGTTTTCAGCAATCAGTTATTGAAATGGCCTAGTTAGGTAGCCTTTGCACAAACCTGACATCTAAGGACTCTTCTGGTATAGATGAGTCTCATGATCCAGGAAATCTTCAGATAGAATCACGGCCCAATGGACTGCATATGGCTTATAGTGTGTGGAGTTGGCAGTGAAAACATGTAGGCAGAAGGTATTGGGACTTCCATTAACTTCAGAGACAGGTTTTCCCTGTCAGATCTTCAGCTCAACACCTCCTTATCTAGTATGTCTCTGGCTAGTGTCCTTCTTCTCTTTTATGAACTATAAGGATGCGGTCATATTTGTGTGAGGGGACATTAAGTAAATGGCTTACGTTCACAGTTGTGCCAAAGTTCTTTGTCCTCATTCCTTCTTCTTAGGCATTTCACCCTTTCCCAGTTTCCAGGGGCATTCCTATGTACAACCAGTCCTGCATACCTGGCCCCACAGCTGTATCTCAGAGTGGCCTCCTTAACAGACTGGAATGGTGAACAGTTCCCTGCACAACATCCTTGTGAGGGTTAATTTTATGTGCCAACTTGGTCAAGCTATGGTGTCCAGTTGTTCGGTCAAATACTATTCTAGACATTGCTATGAAGGTACCTACAAGTGATAAACATTTCAATCAGTTGACCTTAAATGAAGCAGATTTCCGTCAATAGTATGGGTGAACCTCATTCAATCAGTTGAAAGCCTTCAGGACAAAAATTTAAAGTGCTAAAGGAATTATGCCTTAAGAGTATAAATAGTAATTTTCAGCCTGTTGCCTGACAAACTGATTTCAGACACAAGACTCCTAGAATTTTCAGCCTTTGGCTCCACCTATTGTCATGCATTGAATTGTGGCTCCCTAAAAATGTGTGCAGCATTTTGGCTGGGCCACGAGTCCCAGTATTGTGGGGTCATCCTTTATTTTGTGATTTTTCTGTGTTGCAAATATTAATCTCTGCCTGTGTTTAATAGGTCGAAGTTGGACTATGTTAAAAAGGCTTAGGGTAGGACTGTAACACTCTTACTAAGGTCACCTCCCTAATCCAGTATTAACGGAGTTTCTCTTGGGTGTGGCTTGCACCACCTTTTATCTTTTCATCCTGTAAGAGTTCAACAGCAAGGTAAGCAAGTCGAGAGTTGGGGACACATATCACCAAAAAAGCAGTGCCAGGAGCACAATGCATCATTTGGACCTGAGGTTCCTGCACTGAGATGTTCCCAGACCAAAGAAAAGATTGATGAATCACAAGGACCTTCCTCCAGAGCCAAAAGTAAGAGAAGGGCTTCCCCTGGACCCGGTGCCCTAAATTCAGACTTCTAGCCTACTGGACTGTGAGAGAATAAACTTCTCTTTGTTAAAGCCATCCACTTGTATATTTCTGTTACACTGGCACTAGATGACTAAGACATCTATGAATTTTGGACTGGCCAATCCACATAATAACATTAGCCAATTCTTTCAATCTCTCTCTCTGTATATAAACATAAATGTAAACATATATATAAATGGTTCTGTTTCTCAAGAGTACCCTAAGATGTCTATCTTTGTCTTGAAGAAAAGTAACTTAGGCCAGGGCCTTTCTAGAGTACCACGTTGTCTTTTAGTCCTCACAGTCAGGGAAACGTCTCTGGAGTTGTGGTCTAAGCAAACTAGAGTTTCACAACAAAAGGCAGTTCCAGAAGCAATGACCATGACTGTATTCCTTTATTGATTCCCTTTCCTTATATATCTAGGGAAGTGGCCTCTAAAAGGACAGAGGCCCTACTGTGGCTGGCCCAAACCAAACCAAGTGCTCTCAAGGCAAATGGGCTGCTTGGACCTTAGGACTCAATTCCCAACTCTCTCCCTAACACTGTCCCTTGAAAATGGAAGTCATCTTCTCTGACTATGAACCCTAAGTGGTAAGACAAGTGGTTTCTCATGATACAGCAAGGAGACTGTTTTAGTCAGCTAGGGCTGCTCTAACAGAAATACCACAGAGTGGATGGCTTTAACAAAGAAAGATTTATTCTTACACAGTCCGGTAGGTTGCGAGTCCATATTCAGGGTGTCCGCTCCAGGGAAAGACTTTCCCCTTGACGGCTCTGGAGGAAAGTCCAGTATTGCATCAGTCATTGTCCAGGGAGCGTCCTAACGCAAGAACCTCTGGTCTGAACGACGCGTTCTGCTCCCGGTGCTGCTTGCTTGATGGTAGCGAGGTTCTCAAATTGTCCTTGGTTCTTTTTCCTTTTATTCCTTGCAAGCTAAAAGCATTAAGGGTGGGGCAAGCCATACTCCAGGGAAACTTCCCCATAGCAGGAATTCACAGCCCCACCCTAATCCTTTAACCTACAGGTTAGCAAAACCGCACAATGGAGGACATTTCCAAGATACTGGGAACCATATCCCAGCCACATGGCTGCACACATTTTTGGGGGGACACAATTCAAACCATGACATCCCACCCTTTGACAACCCAAAAATCACATCACAAAAACATTTAACACATTCATCTCACTACAGCAAAATTATGTCCATCCATATAACAGAAGTTTTAAATCAGCTCCAAGTCCAAAATACAAAAACTCTTCTACATCTGTGAAACTTAGAAGGCATTAACAGGCAACAGGCAAGTATACAGAACACATTACATTAGCCCTCAAAGCTTTGGAAATACTCTTACATTTTCTGAGACATTCTACACAACAGCAATGCTCTCCAGACTCTAGGTATTGGCCACACTCTCTGGTTTCTGAGTGGAGACCTCCAGCCCCGTGCTACAACTCTGCCTTCAAGGCCCACTTGGACAGAAACTCTGTCCCATCGGCTTTAGGAGCACCCTAAGCCCAACTGAGTGGCAATTCCACCCTTACGAACACAGCACGCCATGGTTCCACCCTTTCAAACCCCTGAGGTCATGGCCATACCTCTTGAGACTGAGGCAGCTCAGCTTCTCACGCTATTTGTCTCTTCAGCTTCAGCTTCCTATGGCCGCATGGCCTGGGCCTCAGGCCCACATCTGCCCTGCCGGGCAAGTGTTCCAAAGCTCTGTAGCTCCACTGGTTTAAGTGCCCGGAGGCACCCCACTCTTGCTGGAAAGCGTCCTGCCCAAAGGCACTCATACCAGGAGTGGGGTGCTGGGGCTGCTCTAACAGAAATACCACAGAGTGGATGGCTTTAACAAAGAAAGATTTATTCTTACACAGTCCGGTAGGTTGCGAGTCCATATTCAGGGTGTCCGCTCCAGGGAAAGACTTTCCCCTTGACGGCTCTGGAGGAAAGTCCAGTATTGCATCAGTCATTGTCCAGGGAGCGTCCTAACGCAAGAACCTCTGGTCTGAACGACGCGTTCTGCTCCCGGTGCTGCTTGCTTGATGGTAGCGAGGTTCTCAAATTGTCCTTGGTTCTTTTTCCTTTTATTCCTTGCAAGCTAAAAGCATTAAGGGTGGGGCAAGCCATACTCCAGGGAAACTTCCCCATAGCAGGAATTCACAGCCCCACCCTAATCCTTTAACCTACAGGTTAGCAAAACCGCACAATGGAGGACATTTCCAAGATACTGGGAACCATATCCCAGCCACATGGCTGCACACATTTTTGGGGGGACACAATTCAAACCATGACAGAGACCATGAGCTTGCAGTAAACATGTCTTGTGGTTGGGTATCTGCAAAGTACATAGTATTGATGCAGCTAAATATCATTAATTCCTAACTACTTGGGGTTAGTATTTACCTAAGAATCTATTAAAGGTAATAAACACTAGTAAATCTAAGAAACCAGTAGCCATCCAAACTTAGCTACTGTTATGGATTGAATTGTGTCCCCCCAAATATGTATGTATCAATTTGGCTGGGCTGTGATTCCCAGTATTTTATGATTGTCCTTCATTTTACGACTGCAATTCTCCTATGTTGTAAATCTTAATTTCTGTCTGTGGTTAATGGGGCAAGGTTGGATTATATTAAATAGGATTAAGGCAGGACTGTAATACCCTCTCCTAAGACCACATCCGTTATCCAGTGTCAAGGAAGTTACACTGGAGTGTGGCCTGCACCACCTTTTACATTAGAAGAGATAAAAGGGCAAGGACAAGACAGTGGATACTTCCTACCACAAAGAAAGCAGTGTTGGGAGCACAGCAGGCCCTTTGGACCTGAGGCTCCTGTGCTGAAGTGTTCCTAGACAAGGGAAGATTGATGATAAAGATCTTCCACCAAAGCCAACAGAGAAAGCTTCCCCCTAGAGCTGACACTCTGAATTTGGACTTCTAGCATTCTACACAGTGAGATAATAAGCGTCTCTTTGTTCAAGTCACCCACTTATATTATATTATATACTTATATTATAGCAGTACTAGATGATCAAGACAACTACCAAGGTGATGACAAGTAGCAGTCTTAAGGACAGTGATGTAGCATGGAAATATCACCACCAAAGGTACAGCTCTGACATCAGCAAATGGTAGATTTGTGATCCTGGGCTCTCCTATCCATTTCTTGAAAATACTTTTAAATGGTCAAAAAATAGGTTTGAAGTAACTCGTCCATGTTCTCATGGTTAGAAAGTGACAATGGAGTCTTTCTCTGTTCAAATCTGATAACTGTGCCTCTTTATCATATACTTGGTTCAGTCCATGGGAACTAGAACAAAAGCATTTCAAAGAGCAAGTCACACTCTAGTAATTCCTTTCCAAATTTCTTTACAACTAGCCTCAAATCCCCACCTGCAAAGAGCACTTTAAGATGTTGTTGAGTATTCTCTGAACAGAAAAAACCTGCTCAGTGAGAAATCTCACTGTCTGGAAGTCCTCTCTAGGAAGGCAAGGAGAGATTAAAGGTCATTGTATGAATCTGATGGGTGTTTCAGGGCTAGTCTAGATAACTGGTATCGTAAGACTTAGGTGCAGCAATCCTGGAACTGAGAGAATGGCTTTGAAGCTCACATTTACAAATCCAACTAAGCTTTTCCTCAGATTGTAGATTTATTAAGGGATGGCTTGAGTGTGTGTACACAGAAGCTGATAGAGAGAAAGCATAGAAAAAAAAACTTCCCTGACAACCTGTTTTCTCTGAAGGAGTAGTCTTGTGAGCCAGGAACAGAAAATGAACGTGTTCTCAATTTTTTTTTCCCCCAGAAAGAACCCCAGTCATAGGTCAAAAGGAATTCTGGGTAGCATTGTGTATACAGGATGATGATGTATCCTTGAGACTTTATCCAGTCAACACCCATTGTGCTAGCTCCAGCTTGGGCAAAACTGCCATATTAGGTGAGTAATGATGGATCATAGACTCTGGAGATGAACTCAGACCTTACCCTTTTCCAACTGAATTCACATAGATAAGGTGTACATTTGGCTCAGTGTTTTAAAGGCTTAATAGTGATTGTACATTGGAGTGATTTGTGCAACATCCTCTGTCTTTCTTACCAGACACCCACCTTCACCCTAAGCATTTTTCCCAGGAGATGCTAATTCTAAATTAGCACCTGTCTTAGTTATCTAGTGCTGCTACAGCAGAAATACCACAAGTGGATGGCTTTAACAAGCAGAAACTTATTCTCTCACAGTGTATTAGGCTAGAAGTGTGAATTTAAGGCATCAGCTCTAGGGGAAGGCTTTCTCTCTGTGTTGGTTTTGAGGGAAGGCTCTTGTCATCAATCTTATCCTGGCCTAGGAGTTTCTCAGGGCAGGGGCCCCAGGTCCAAAGGACATTCTCCACTTTGGGCACTACTTTCTTGGTGGTATTAAGACCCTCTCTCTCTCTGCTTGCTTCTTTTATATCTCAAAAGAGAGTGACTCAAGATACAACCTAATCTTGCAGACTGAGTTCTGCCTCATTAACATAACTTCTTCTAATCCTACCTCATTCACATCATAGAGGTAGGATTTAAAATACATAGGAAAATCATGTCAGATGGCAAACGGAGGACAACCATGCAATACTGGGAATCATGGCCTAGCCACATTGACACACATTTTTGGGGAGTACAATTCAATCCATAAAAGCGTCTGAAGGAAGGAGAGCATCCAAACCTGTCCTGTGAGGCTTCCTCGGTATACTCTCCTCAAATCTCTTGGAATAACTATAGCCACAGAGAGCCTATACCCTTTCCTTGATCACGGAAATGTGCCCCAAACTGTTATCTTAGTCATTTCCGAGAAACTGCGTGTAGCATCTGTGACACAGGGGCTGTTTTTCCCTTCCACTCTTGGATCCCAAGCTCTCTTGGTTGGGCAACAGAGGAACTTTCATCATTCCTTCAGGATTGCATAGGACATGACAAAACACTTCTAAACCCCCAAACCCAAACCAAACCCATGGCTGTCAAGTCCGGTGCAACTCATAGCGACCTTAGAGGTCAGAGTAGAACTGCTCCATAGAATTTCCAAGGAGCGTCTGGTGGATTTGAACTGCCAACTTTTTGGTTAGCAGGCATAGAACTTAACATGCCACCAGGGTTTCCAAAACATTTCTGGAGGTCCTTAAATGGCAATGTCTGACTCACCCTGGGCAAAAGCCATCAGATAAGGTTGTGGACTTGTGGAGAAGATTGTAACAGTGAAGCCTCATAGGACAGGAAAGCAGGATTAGACAGAAATGCATATCCTACACCTGTATAGTTCTCAGCCTTACTTTCATCTTTTTTCTGAAGGCTTTCTTCTTGCCCCTCTGACTCTGGCCACACAGTTGTTGTTTGTATCTCCTGAGAGTCAGCAAATTGGAATCAGAATACAGCACAAGCTTGAAAGAAGCCTGTGACGTAGTTCACTAGAAAAAGGGTAAACTTTAGCCAAAGGCATCCTTGGACTCAATTCCAGCTTTCACTGATGCCTGTGTGGCCATGGACATATTACTTGAGGCTCAGTCTCCTATAGTGTCAAATGGAGCTTTTAAAATACTTCTTTGAGTAATGGTAGAGAGATTAGCTCTAAAGCCATGAAGAACTCAGTGGAGTGCCGCACAAATAATTGAGTACTAAAAATACAGCCGTTTTACTTTATTATTGGTCCAGACTCTACACCTTTTTCTTGGCATGTTTCTGTCTCCTATAGCCCCTAGAAGACCCAGAAAGTGCATCCATCCAAAAAGGCAGAGCAAGAGAAACTTGCCACCTGAACCTGTTGCCTTCCATCCTCCTCCTCCCTCCTCCATGACCATGTAAAGGTAAAGGGTGCTAGTCGGCTGAAGAATAAGACCTCAGCTTAGTATGCACTCCAAGGTCTCAAGTTTTGAGTGAATAGTTGGATATACTCCGGCCTCATGACCCAACTCCCATCTCATTTTTTCAGAACTCCTTTAGCTCAAGCTCTCTAAACAACAACAAAAACCCCAAACTGTTGCTGTTGATTCTGATGCATAGCAACCCTACAACACTGAGTAGAACTGCCCCGCAGTTTCCCAGGGGCTCCTGGTAAATTTGAACTGCTGACCTTTTGGTTGGCAGCTGCAGCACTTAACCACTGTGACGCCAGGGTTTCTCTAGTAACTCATTTTCTCATCACTAGAAATCCCAACCTAGCATTCAGTTCTCCACTGAACATTACTCTGTAGATAATCTGCGATGCAGTGAAAGTTGCATCTCCCTGGAGACAGCAGAGTGCACCTGCTCAGTGACTTTCCTAGGCTGGCAGCTCTAATCAGGCTTCTATAAGGCAGTGAGACGTAGAGGACAAGACTCCCACTGCCTCCTCCCATGGTTAGAGGACTGTGTCTCTTTCTGAGGCGGGCAAAGCATAAGGAAAGTTTTCCAAGTGCATCTAACAGGAAGTGGTGGTTGGGGGTAGCCTCTGTGGTTTAAATTTATGAAAAGAGCAAAGCTTGCTGGTACCAGCTGGTGAGGGAGCACAAAACTTACGCAATTGGTAGACAGCCTCCCTCTCCACTGTTTCACTGGCGTATTTCATGTAACACCCACAGCTGTGCCTGCTGTTCTTTCTCAGAAATTGTTACTTGCAGGTTTTCTAGGGCAGGCATGTGGAGAGTTGCCAGTTGGCTTAGAAGCTGTGAAAGGGATCAAGATGAAGACAGCCAAAATACTAATGCCTTAACAATTTGCACACTGAAATAATCTGAGGTGGCAATGTCAAGATCTCTTGTAGAGCTCCTCCAAGTGGGTTGTTCAGCTTGATCCAAGATCAAGACCAGTCACCTTCAGGAGAGCCATTCTTGATTTCTAACACCCACTCTCTGAGGATATGGATCCTTGTTACCTCTTCCACAGGCTCATCTCTCCGATTTCCTCCTTGAACTCAACTTTGAGTATTTCTGAGTCTTCAAATGTCTCGAAACACAATGATCCTGCCATAAACAATCCTTCCCTCCCTCCCTCCAACCTAGGTCTTCAATACAAAACCAATGCAAACCTACTGCCATTGAGTTGATTCTGACTCACAGTGACCCTATAGGACAGAGCAGAACTACTCTACTTTCCAAGGAGTACCTCGTGGATTCGAACTGCTGAGCTTTTGATTAGCAGATGTAGCACTTAACTACTACAACACCAGGGTTTATAGGTGTCACTAAAGCACACCTTGCCCCCAGCCCTCCACATGCCTCCTCCCCACTGTCATCCCTAACCACTCCCTCACTCATTTTCTGCTTTATACTCTGTCCCTTCCCAACACTTCTTGGACCCCATCACCTCCACTGCCTCCTCCCAGAACCTAAAGCTGAGTGCTGGGGACTCCCACAGCACTGTGAGCTTACCTATACGATTTGTGAAAGTATATTATAATTGCTGGTTTACTTTCATGACCTTCCCACCCCAAGCCTTGCTCAGTCTTCTTCAACCTCCTATTTCCAGCACATAACACTGTGCTCAGAACATGGCAGGTGCTCAATAATGTTTGTTGAATAAATGAATGCGTAAGCATATTTTCTAATTCATTATGATTTTATTTTTCACTATACCCTGGAACAGCAAAGCAAATACTCGTAAATGTCAGTCTTTTCTTTTTACATACAACACTAGACACAAAAGGAGGACAACAGCGTATCTACAGTTTTTGTGTTTGTTTCTGGTGTACATGTGTTGTTATTTTATTCCAAAAGCCAGATCATTTTAAAGATTATTTCAAACTATCAAGCAACGACTATATACTCTCCTCCACATCACAGAATAAGATGTAAGTACATTTTAACATTGCTATTTGAATTTCTGTACTGCAACAAGACAGAAATGACAAATAAGCAATTTCATTTATAAACACTGATCATAAACCTAATTCAGGAATATATTAAAAGGAGGAAGGAAATACTATCAGAACTGGAACACAGCAAAACAAATAGCAAGGACTGTGGGTACCCCCTAATCCTACCTGATTTTTTTATTTGGGGCTCCAGTTCTCATTTCCCCAGGGCCCCTTTAAATGACACCATCTAACTGAAGTTACACATCTTCACTAGGTTTTACACAGGGCCAAAGGAGAACATGGAAGTTGCCTCAGATCTGGCTCTGACCTCCTCATCTTCAACAGCTTCCCTATATTGCTCTGGCCAGTCCTGTGGTTGCTTTCTGTAGAGCCTGGCCACGTACTCCAAAGCTTTCATTTTGGTGGTTTCAAGGTGAGCTCGGGGACCCCACAGAAGCTCATATTCAACTGGATTAGAGTAAGAAAGTGGCCTGCATTCCAGATAGCGCTGCCTCATAAGCTTACAGGTAATGGCATGCTTTTTCCCTACATCCACTCCAAATCTACAAAGCAAGTTCCAGACACTGGCCTCTTTCACACGGTTGCCCATCAGGAAGATTAAACCCAGGATTGGCATCACATATTCTTGAGTGGGTCTCCCCAGGCTCTCTAGCATTACTTGCTCTTCTTCTGATTCTGGCTGCTGAACAAGGAGGTAGATGTGCTCACTGGTATCAACCTCGATCAGAGAGAACCCATAGAACAGATCGAGGATTAGCGTAGCTCGGCTGAGGATATTTGGGAACACATCCTCAAATTCTTTGCCAGTGTGAGCCAACAGCTCATCCTGATGTATAGGCAGAAGTTCCTCTGTGACATTAATGACTAGTTGCACCAAATCATTTGCCTTATCATTCATAGCATCCTCTGACCAGAACTCTAAGCCAGCAAGCTGGCTTCTTTCTTTGGCCTTGTCAGCTTCCAGAGCCTTGTTGTATTCTTCTAGCCAGTTCCAGGGTTCTTCATCATGGGCTTCTGCCACAAATTTCAGGGCTTCCATCTTTGTGATTTCCCTGTGGGCTCTAGACCCCCACAAGAATTCAAATTCTAGGGGATTAGTGCCATACACTGGCCAGTACTCCAAGAACCGCATGCGCACAAAGTCAGTAGTGAGAAGGTTTCTCGTGTTCCCAAACACGCTGTTGATCCTCTGGGACTCATTCAAAACATCAACCTTTAACAGAAGGTCCCAAATGGAGGCCTCTCTGGCTCGGTTGCCATTCAGGAGGATATGGCCCAGGACCAACGCCAGGAGACCTGCCTTGTGTATGTCCAGGGACTCTGCCATCTGACCTGTGGTCTGGGGATCCCGTTTGTTAATCAGGTTGTAGGTATGGGCCTGGGGATCAAGAACCCTCAGATTCAATCCAAAGACTTGATCCAGGTGGGCTGAGGCTCGTCTGAGTATTTCAGGGAACTGATCTGAGTACTCTCTAAGGAATTCCAGCATCTCTGTCTGCTGGATTGACCCCTCAGTTTGGCTTTTCATTTGCATGAAGTTTACCAGAGCAACCGCTCTGTCTTCTAGAGGGTCATGGAACCTGAGCGCCCCCAAACGTCGGGACTGCTCATCGATCAGGACATCCAGTTCATTCGGGTCCCCCGCGGCCTGGGAATCTCTGGCACCCTGAGGGGAGATTGGGGCCCGAAGGCCTCCAAGGCCCTGGGGGGCATCAGCGACTAGCATGGACGTAGGGACTCCAGAAGTGTTAGGAGCCTGCATTTCATCCCGGCAGTCGCTGGACTCTGCAGTGGTCTCTGCGCCGCCACCGCGCGCGTTCTGGCTTACCAGAGACATGGTTCCAACCGACAGGAGCAGGGAACCAAGAAGCCAGCGATCACTCGGAGAGAGTAAGGCAGCTGCGTCAGTGACTCGAAACAATGGCAGAAGCCAGGGTCCAGGAACTGTGTGGATCTGCAGTGAAAGCTGATGAGAAGACCGATTTTCCTACACAATAACCTGCTAGCGGTGATTGCAAGCCTCAGAGCGCTTAGCTTTGCGGCAGGGCTGTCTACGCACAGTCGTGCTCTGCCGTGTGGTGGCCACGCCCCGTTCCCACCCCCCTAAGTTCTGCCTGGGAGACGTGGCTGGTTGAAATGTTCTTGCTAGACTCAGACTTGTTAAAGAAGAGACTGCAAAAAACGAGCTAACATTAAGAGGGATAAAGCAAAAGGATTCAAGAGCCGCTTGAAGTTTTTAGGTGGCATATAAAGCACTGTGCTGTTAGGCAGTAGAGAAATCGAGAAGGGGAAAGAGTCCTAACCATGAAAATTATTTTACTGATTCATTAATTCATCTACCCACTAGACAGGTATTTCTTGAGCACTTGCCACGTGTCAGGCACTGTGGTAGGTACAGGGGCTGTTTCAAAAGACAGACATGATGATGGTCCCTTTCTGAGTTGAGTTTATAGTCAGGGGATGGTTTACACAGTAAAAATAAAGAACTAACCTTTATGGGGCATTTATTGGGTGTCAGACACTGTTTCCAGTGCTTTTGCTTTCTGCGTATTAAGTCCTTTAATACTATGCTAGGAAGTAACTACTGTTACTGCTCCTCATGTTATAGATGAGGAAACTAAATCAGAGACTAGAAATTACCTGTCCAAATTCAGGTAGAAGAGAGCAAGATTTGAACCCCAATATGTCAGATTCATAAGTGTAAGTACTTTCACATGATCTCCCCTTCAAGGAATGCTTAGCCTTATTTATTTTTAAAAAGTGACTCTTTGTAGGTAGGTGTTGCTCTAATACAGAGTCAAGTAACACATAGTACAAACATATATGAAGGAGAAAGCAATGAATTCTGGTTTATTCTGAGGTGTCTTGCGTTGAGGACTGTCACAGAGAAAGCCCCAAGGAGGAGTTGAGCACTAAATGATAAATAGAAGGGGAAGGGTTGTAACAGCTAGGTTAAAAGAACAGCATCAGGAAAGGCCTGAAAGTTCAAAATTGCTTAACTGACCAGTCACCCAGAGTGGATAAAACCAGAGTGCAGTAGGATAGGGTGTAAAATAGCATTAAAATGACAAGACAACAAGGATCAAATATCCTGTTTCTTTGGTAAGCAGTATGTCAGAACTGGTTAGGGGGCCACAGAGTAGAAATGGGAGCACCAGAATAGGGTGTCTAGACATTCAAATGGTTGGCTGTCCCTCAGCCATCAAGGTATGCAGTGGTAAGAGAAAAAAGCTACATGCAAATGCTTTCGGCAGCCACAATTAAAATCCTTCCCCGATTTTTAATTATATCAACACTCCATTTTCAGTAATGGACAGGCCATCCAGAAAAAAGCTCTGGAAAGACTCAGATCTTATTGTAACTATTAACCAATTAAACCTCACCGAAATATACAACCCTTTTATCCATCAACAGATAAGTACATCTCCTTCTCCAATGCACATGGAACATTTTCCAGAATAGACCATGTGTTAGGACATAAAGCAAGTCTCAACCAAATACAAACCATTGAATTATTGCAAAGCATCTTCTCAGACCATAAAGCCATAAACATTGAAATCAATAGCATAAAAAACATAGATAGAAACTAGAACTCATGGAAACTGAACAAAACCTTGCTCAAAAATTCATGGCTTTTGGAAGAAATCAAGGACGCAATATGAAGAAATTTATGGAATCAAATGAAAACGAAATGCATCCTACCAGGACCTATGGAATACAGCCAAAGCAGTGCTCAGAGGTGAGTTTGTTTCCATAAATGCACACATCTGAAAGGAAGAAAGAAACCAAACCAAAGAACAAACCCTACAGCTTGAACAAGTGGAGAGAGAACAACAGAGGAATCCCTCAGGCACCACAAGAAAACACATCATAAAGATTAGAGCAGAACTAAATGAATTAGAGAGTAGAAGAACAATTGAAAAAATCGAAAAGACCAAAAGCTGTTTTTTTGAAAAGATCAACAAAATTGATAAATAAATGGCTAAACTTACAAAAGAAAAACAGGAGAGGAAACAAATCACCTGAATAAGAAAGGAGATGGGCAATGTCACAACAGACCCAGCTGAAATCAAAAGTATCATAACAGAATGCTATGAAAGACTGTACTCTAAAACAGATTTGAAAACCTAGAGGAAATGGACAAATTCCTAGATTCATATCCCCTACCAAAATTATCACAAGGAGAAGTAAAACAGCTTAATAAATCTATTACAAAAGAAGAGATTGAAAAAGTTATCAAAAAACTACCAACCCAAAACAGTCCTGGCCCAGATGGCTTCACCAGAGAATTCTACCAAACTTTTCGAGATGAGTTAATCCCAATTACAGACCAGTATTACTCATGAACCTAGATGCAAAAATCTTGAACAAAATCCTTGCCAATAGAACTCAACAACGTATCAAAAGGATAATCCATCATGAGTAAGTTGGATTCATTCAAGGGATGCAAGGCTGGATCAACATCAGAAAAACAACATGATCAACCACATAGATAACACAAAAGATAAGAATCACCTGATTTTGTCAATTGATGCAAAAAAAGGTGTTCAACAAAGTCCAACACTCATTCACGCTAAAAACTCTCAGCAAAATAGGAATAGAGGGCAAATTCCTCAATGCAATAAGGGCATCTATGCAAAGTCAACCTCCTACATCATCCTGAATGGAGAGAGACTGAAAGAATTCTCCTTGAGAATGGGAGTTAGACAAGGATGCCCACTCTCACCACTTCTAGTCAGCATTGTACTAGAAGTTCTAGCTAGAGCAATTAGACAAGAAAAAGAAATAAAGGGCATCTGAGTCAGCAAAGGAGAAGTAAAAATCTCCCTATTTGCAGATGCTATAATTGTATAAGTGCAGAGAATCCTAAAGAATCCATAAGTAAAGTACTGGAATAATAGAAGAGTTCAGCAAAGTATCAGGATATGAGATAAACATAAGTAAATCACTAGGATTCCTTTATATCAAAGCAAAGAGATCATCAAAGAAGAAATCACCAAATCAATACCACTTACTGTAGCCCCCAAGAAGATACAATACCTAGGAGTCAATCTGACTAGAGAAATAAGAGACTCACACAAAAAGAACTACAAGACCTTACTGCAAGAAACCAAGGGAGACTTAAATAAATGGAGAAACCTACCCTGCTCATGGATAGGAAGACTTAACATTGTGAAAATGTCTATTTTACCCAAAGTGATCTACATATACAGTGTAATCTCAATACAAATTCCAGTGATATATATTTTTTAATTTTAATTTTTATTTAACATAACTGAGTGAAAATGTACATTCACATATAAATTTACATGCCCCCCTATATGCAGCTTCCACTGCTCTCCCTGTCTGGTGACTGCACACTATTCCTCTCTCCTCCATACATGTCTCATCCTCCCAGTGATATTTTTTTAATGAGATGGAGAAACAAACAACAACTTTGTTTGGAAAGGGAAGAAATCCCAGAAAGTAAAACACTACTATAGAAGAGGAACATAGTGGGAGGCTTCACACTACCCTACCTTAGAACCTATTACACTGCCACAGTAGTCAAAACAGCCTGGTACTGGTACAAAAAGAGAAATACGGAGTTGAGACCCCCGAGATGTCATCATCTTCTTAGGAACAGCTGATGTTCGATAAAGGCCATAAGACTGTAAACTGAGGTAAAAACAGTCTCTTTAACAAATGGTGCTGGTAAAATTGGATATCCATGAGTTGGATCCAACTCGACGGCACTTGGCTGGCTGGCTCTACAAATAACTGAAACAAGATCCACATCTCACACCTTACACAAAAACTAACTCAAATTTAATAAAAAACCTAAGTATCAAACCTAAAAACGTTAAAGATCATGCAACAAAAAACAAGGTCAACAATGAAACCTTTAATAAGCAGCTTAGACAGACTTCAAAATTTGACAAACACAGCATGATCAACAGACATGAAAATAGATAAATGGCAACTACCAAGAATCAAATAACCAAGAATCAAATACTTTTGCTCATCGAAAGACTTTATTTATCAAGAGAATTAAAAGACCACCTACAGAATGGGAAAAAATATTGACAACTACATGTCAGACCGACGTCTCATCTCCATAATCTATATGGTACTGCAACATATCGGCAAGAAAAAGGTAAATAACCCAATTAAGAGATGGGTAAAGGAGATGGACAGACATTTCACCAAAGAGGACATCCAGGTAGCCAAAAGACACACGAGGAAATATTCATGATCATTAGGTATCAGAGAAACCCAAAGCAAAACTACAATGAGATACCATCTCACCCCAACAAGCTTAGTCATGATCCAAAGAACAACAAATGTTGGAGAGGATGTGGAGAGATTGGAACTCTCCTACACTGCTGGTGGGATTGCAAAATGGTATAACCTCTTTGAAAAGCAGTCTGGTGCTTCCTTAAGAAGCTGGAAATAGATACAGCGTTTGATACAGTAATCCCACTGCTTGGAATATATTCTACAGAATCAAGGGTAGTCACATGAACAGATACGTGCACACGAATGTTTATTGCAGCCCAGTCCACAATACCAAAATGATGGAATCAACCCAGATGTCCAACAACAGATGAATGGATAAACAAACTATGGTATGTGTACTCAGTGGAACACTATGCAATAACAAAGAACAAGGATGATTTTAGGAAGCATCTCATAACCTGGTTTCAATTGGAAGACATTATGCTGAGTGATATCAGTCAGCAGCAAAACGACAGATATTGTCTGAGACCCCTACGATAAGGTCTTGAAAATAGACTTACGTACAGAAGAAAAGACTCTTTGATGGCTGAAAGAGTGGGGAGGGAGACAGAGGGGCTGGTCATAGATTAGATAGTTGATAGAAATTTGGTTGGGTGAAAGCAGTGACAGCACACAGTAGAAAGATCAGCTTAACTGGATTTCAACATAATCTGAAAACTTTTTTAATCTTAACCCAATATTGCCAAGAGTAGCAGGGACAGGGGTCTGGGGACCATGCTCTCAGGGGGCATGAAGGCCAGTTGGCATAACTAGCCTATTGCTAAGAGAGTCTTCTGCATCCCACATTGGTGAGTGGCATCTGGGATCTTAAAAGCTAGCAAGCTGCCATCTGAGATACACTAAATGGTCTCAACTCATCTGGAACAGAAGATCACCAAGAACAACAAAGACACACAGAAAAAAGAGTCCAGGAGACAGAATGACCCACGTGAATGGGTGACTGTATCAACATGTGGCCAGACAAATCAGATGGTGCCCAGCCACCACCAAAGACAGCCTTGATGGGGCATAGAATGTTGAGTCCCAGTGGCAACATGAGAAAAAGGGTGGTACAGCTCAAGAACTCTACTAAAAGACCACAGTTGATGGTGTGGCGCCTGGGGGTTCCCCTGGGTGCATGGCTCTTAGATCCGCTGCTGCCCCTGACCAGAAAACATTACTGAGGTCAATTCTTTGGATAGGACTAGACTGGACTGGGAGACACAATATGACCATATGGTGTGTGTACTGTATAGTTGTATGCATCTACAGGGTGGAGAGTAGAGGAGGGGACAGGAGACTGTTAAGAGGATATGACATACAAAGAATGAAAAGGAGTGTGCTGTCACCAGGCAAGGGAAGCAGAAGGAGCTGCAGATGGGCAGGCATACAAATTTAACTTGGACTGTATACATTCACTTAGTCACAATTAAAAAAAAATTCTTAGTGATAATGAATACAGTTACATATAGTTATCCAATAAATACCCTGGAGTACTTTCAGGGATACTGTCTTCAGATGTCCAGGACAGGTGCTCACATCTGACATTTTAGTTATCTCAGTGCTTTCTATGGTAGCAAAATAGGTGGTTCAGGACATGGATTTGGCCAACTGGGCTAAAGAGATCAATGTTTGCAAAATGATTGTGCGTGTTCTATAATGTAGAAATGTTGTATTTGTGTGCTAATTGTTTCTTGGAAGAACCTTGTGGACAGTGAGAACATCTTCTGAGCTGCCACAGTATATGACTGAAGGAAAATCTAATGGATTATTTTACTCTGGTTTTTCCCTCTCTCCAGATGGAGTTCTATGTTCCTTCTCTTAAATGGGTGCTACACAGGGATAAACTCAGGAATTTTTTTAAATTGTACTTTAGATGAAGGTTTACAGAGCAAATTAGTTTCTCATTAAACAATACACAAATTGTTTTGTGACACTGGTTGCCAACACCATCATATGTCAACACTCCCCCCTTCTTGACCCTGGGTTTCCCATTATCAGCTTTCATGTCCCCTCATGCTTTTTTGTCCTTGCCCCTGGACTGGTATGCTCATTTCGTCTTGTATTGTTTTATGGATCTGTCTAGTCTTTGGCTGAAGGATTAGCCTCAGAAGTGACTTCAGTACTGAGTTAAAAGTGGTCTGGGGCCATACTCTCAGGGTTTCTTCAGTCTCTGCTAGGCCACTAAGTCTGTTCTTGTTTTGTGAGTTAGAATTTTGTTCTATGTTTTTCTCCACCTCTGTCTAGGACCCTCTATTGTGATCGCTGTCAGAGCAGTCAGTGGTGGTAACCAGACACCATCTAGTTGTGCTGGACTCAGTCTAGTGGAGGCTGTGGTAGTTGTGGTCCATTAGTTCTTTAGACCAATCTTTCCCTGGTATCTTTGGTTTTCTTCATTCTCCTGTGCTCCACAGGGAGTAGGACCAATGGAAGATCTAAGATGACTGCTCAGAAGCTTTTTTTTTTTAATTTAACATAACTGAGTGAAAATGTACATTCACATGAAAATTTACATGCCCCCCTATATGCAGCTTCCACTGCTCTCCCTGTCCGGTGACTGCACACTATTCCTCTCTGCTCCATACATGTCTCATCCTCCCAACAGTCTCCTTTCCCCTCCTCTCCGTCCACTCCCCTTCCTCCAGCCAGAGGTCAGCAAGATGATATCCTATAGATGTATAGAACCATAAAGTGCTTCCAACATATGGTTACTCTGCATTGCCAAGTCCATTCCATTCCTGTCCAAAGAGTGGATCTTTGTTATCATTTATGGGAACGGGCAGCATCAGGGCCGGGGGCCATGCTCTCAGAGGAACCCCAAAACCGCTGGACCATCAATTGAGGTCTTTTAGTGGAGATCTCATGATGCATCTCTTTTTATTCTTGTGTTGCCAGTGAGGCTCCTCTCTGTGAGCTCCGTCATGGCTATCACTGGTGGTGGCCGGGCACCATCCGGTTCTTCCGGTCCCAAGTCTATGTAGGCACCCACTCTTGTGGGTCTCTCTGTCTTCTCAGTTGTCTTTACCGCATGCCATTTTGGCCCTCGGTGAGCATCCGTTCCTGCTGAGTTGGGACCATTTGCTGTGTCCTCGGATGGCAGCTTGGCAGCTTTTAAGACCCCAGACGCCACTCACCAATGTGGGGTGCAGAGAGCTCTCTTAGCAAAACGCTAGTTGTGCCAATTGGCCTGGAATTCGCCAAGAGCATGGTCCCCCGCCCCCAGCCCCAGCTACTCTATCCTTGCAGTATTGAGTTAAGATGGAAGGAGTACTCAAGTTATGTGCTCAGAAGCTTTGAAGACGCTAGACACAACTCATCAGAACAGGATGTGAAATACTTAGTTTATAAACTATGTTATGCCAATTGAGCTAGATGTCTCCAGAGTCCGTGGTCCCCAGCCATCAGCTCAGTAATTTGGCCCCTCAAGGAATTTGGATGTGTCTATGAAGCTCCCTTCCAATGTGCAGGCTCACTTTCTGGCACCGTATCTGAAAATGTTCTGCTGCTATTCATAAGGTTTTCCCTGGATAATTCTTTTCAGAAGTAGACTACTGGGTCCTTCTTCTTAGTCTGGAAGCTCAGCTGAAACTTTTCTACCATGTGTGACCCTGCTGGTACCTAAATATGAGTGGCATAGCTTCCAGTATCACAGCAACAAGCAAGCCTCCACTGACAGACAAGCGGTGGCTGCTCATCTATCTTTTACCCTCCTTCCCTGATGCTGTTATCCTCCTTACCTGACAGTTAACCTGTGTTACCTGATGCTGTTACTCTCCTCACTTGATGCTATTACCCTCCTTCCCTGGTGCTGTTACCCTCCTTACCTGATGCTGTTACCCTCCTTACCTGATGCTGTTACCCTCCTTACCTGATGCTGTTACCCTCCTTACCTGATGCTGTTACCCTCCTTACCTGATGCTGTTACCCTCCTTACCTGATGCTGTTACCCTCCTTACCTGATGCTGTTACCCTCCTTACCTGATGCTGTTACCCTCCTTACCTGATGCTGTTACCCTCCTTACCTGATGCTGTTACCCTCCTTACCTGATGCTGTTACCCTCCTTACCTGATGCTATTACCCTCCTTCCCTGGTGCTGTTACCCTCCTTACCTGATGCTGTTACCCTCCTTCCCTGGTGCTGTTACCCTCCTTACCTGATGCTGTTACCCTCCTTACCTGATGCTGTTACCCTCCTTACCTGATGCTGTTATCCTCTTTACCTGATGCTGTTATCCTCCTTACCTGATGCTGTTATCCTCTTTACCTGATGCTGTTATCCTCCTTACCTGATGCTGTTACCCTCCTTACCTGATGCTGTTACCCTCCTTACCTGTTATTAGGCTCCTTACCTGACGCTGTTACCCTCCATATTGCAACAGCATATTGACAGTAACTGCCAGAAATTCAAGCTGGATTCAGAAGAGGACGTGTGTCATGGATTGAATTGTATCCCCCCCCCCAAAATATGTGTAGCCATATGGCTGTGCCATGATTCCCAGTATCTTGTGACTGTCCTCCATTTTGTGGTTTTCCTATGCTGTATGTTAAAGGTTTAGGGTGGGGCTGTAAATCCCTCGATAGGATTACCTCCCTGCTCCACTGTAAAGGAAGTTTCCCTGGAGTGTGGCTTGCCCCACCGTTAATCCTTTCTTCTTGCAAGAGATAAAAGAAAAGGGAAGCAGGCAGAGAATTGGGAACCTCACTCCACCAAGCAAGCAACACCGGGAGAAGAGCGTGTCCTTCAGACCTGAGGTTTTTGTGCCAAGATGCTCCCTGGACAAAGACTGATGCAATACTGGACTTTCCTCCAGAGCCAACAGGGGGAAAGCCTTCCCCTGGAGCAGACATCGTGAATATGGACTTACAGTCTATTGGACTGTGTAAGAATAAGCTTTCCTTAAAGCCGTCCACTCTATGGTATTTCCAGCTGACTAAAACAACATGGAACCAGGGATGTCATTGCTGATGTCTGACGGATCTTGGCTGAAAGCAGAGAATACCAGAAAGATGTTTACTTGTGTTTCATTGACTGTGCTAAGGCATTTGATTGTGTGTTGTTGTTGTTAGGTGCCAGCAAGCTGGTTCTGACTCATAGCGATACTATGAACAACAGAATGAAACACTGCCCAGTCTTGCGCCATGTCTGCAATTGTTTTTATGCTTAAGCTCACTGTTGCAACCACTGTGTCAATCTATCTCGTATAGGGTCTTCCCCTTTTTCGCTGACCGTCCACTCTACCAAGCATGACATTCTTCTCCAGGGACTGATCCTTCCTGACAATATGTCCAAAGTATGTAAGATGCAGTCTTGCCTTTTTTGCTTTCAAGGAGCATTTTGGTAGTAGTTCTTCCAGAACAGATTTATTTGTTCTTTTGGTGGTCCCTTACATTCGACATTCTCCTCCAACACCGCAATTCAGAGGCACCAATTCTTATTCAGCTGTGTGGATCATAATAAATTATGGCTAACATTGTGGAGAGTGAGAATTCCAGAACACCTAACTGTGCTCTTAAGGATTCTGTATGTGGATCAAGAGGCAGTCATGCGAACACAACAAGGCGGTGCTGCATGGTTTAAAGTCAGGAAATGTGTGCGTCAGGGTTGTACCCTTTCACCATACATTTTCAATCTGTATGCTGAGTAGATAATCCGAGAAGTTGGATTCTACAAAGAAGAACAAGGCATCAGTATTGGAGGATGACTCATTAACAACCTGTGTTACGCAGATGACACCACCTTACTTGCTGGAAGTGAAGATCTGAAACACTTATTGATGAAGATCAAGGACCACTGCCTTCAGTATGGATTGCACCTCAATCTCAAAAAAACAAAAATCCTCACAACTGGACCAGTAAGCAACATCAGGTTGTCAGGGATTTCATTTTATTTGGGTCCACAATCAATGCCCATGGAAGCAGCAGTCAAGAAATCAAAAGATGAATTGCACTGGGAAAATCTGCCTTCGTGGACCTCTTTCAAATATTCAAGAGTAAAGATGTCACCTTGAAGACTAAGTTGTGCCTGAACCAAGCCATGGTGTTTTCAGTCACATCATATGCATGTGAAAGCTGGGCAATGAACAAAGAAGACAGAAGAATTGGTGCCTTTGAATTGTGGTGTTGGAGAAAAATGTTGAATGAACTGTGGGCTGCCAAAAGAACAAACAGATCCATTCGGGAAGAAGTACAACCAGCCTGCTCTTTGGAAGCAAAGATGGCAAGATCGCATCTTACATACTTTGAACATGTTGTCAGGAAGGGTCAGACCCTGGAGAAGGAAATCATACTTGGTAGAGTGGAGGGCTAGCAAAAAAGAGGACGACCTTCAATGAGATGGATTGACACAATGGCCGCAACAATGGACTTAAGCATAAAAATGATGTGGACATGGCACAAGACTGGGTAGTGTTTCGTTCTGTTGTTCATAGGGTTGCTGTGAGTAGGAACTGACTGGACGGCACTTAAGAACAACAACATGAAGCTCCCTTGACCTTTTCTTGGTCAGATTGTGCTGACTTCCCCAGTATAGTGTACCGCCTTAGCCTTCACCAAGGTTAACACTTATCTGTTGTCTAACTAGCGCTTTTTCCTTCTCCCTCCTTCCTTCCTTCTCTCATAACCATCAGATTTTTTTTTTTCTGTGTGTAAGCCTTTTCATGAGTTTTTATAGTGGTGGTCTCATACAGTATCTGTGTTTTACAATTGATTTATTTCGCTCAGTCATGCCCTCCTCATTCATTCGTTTTGTGAGATGTTTCTCAGACTCATCATTATTCCTTATTGTTACATAGCATTCAATTTTGTGTATATACCATAGTTTGTTTATTCATTCATCTGTTGATGGGGACTTAGGTTGTTGTTTCATCTATTTTGCTATTGTGAATAATGCTGCAATGAACATGGGTGTGCGTATGTCTATTCACGTGATGGTTCTTCTATCTTTAGACTATATTCCTATGAGTGGGATAGCTGGATTGCATGGTATTTCTATTTCTAGCTTTTTATTGAATTGTTATATCCATTGTGCATTTACCCAACAGTGCATGAGAATTCCAATCTCCTTGCAGCCTTTCCAACTTTTGTTATTTTCTCTCTTTTTGATTTGTGCCGGTAATATCTGGGTGAGATTTTATCTCACTGTAATTTTAATTTGCATGTCTCTAATGGCTAGTGATTGCAAGTATTTCCTCGTGTCTATGTTAGCCATCTGAATGTCTTCTTTGATGAAGTGTTTGTTCATATCTTTTATCCATTATTTAATTGTGTTACATGTCTTTTTGTTGAAGAGGTGATAGATTTTTCTATGGATTTTAGATATTAGAGCTTTGTTAGATTTCCAATAACCATTTTTTCCCCCAGTCTGTACATTTTCTGTTTACTCATCTGGTGAAGTCTTTTTATGAGCATAAATGTTAACTTTTAGAAGATCCCAGTTACCTAACTTATCTTCTGGAGTTTTTGTATTGTTAGTTAGGGTTTGTATCCTGTTTATGCCGTGTATTAGGGCCCTTAGCAATGACCCTGTTTTTCTTCTGTAATCTTGACAATTTGGGATTTATATTTAGGTCTTTGATTAATTTTGAAGCAGTTTTTGTATACAATTTGTGATAGAGGTCCTGTTTCACTTTTTTGCAGATAAACATCCAGTTTTGCCAGTACCATTTGTTAAAAAGACTGTCTATTCCACACTTAATGGACTTTAGGCTTTTGTGAAAGATTACAGGACTGGAGGTGAAAGCATCTACATTTGGTTTCTCAATTCTGTTCTGTTGAGTGTGTCTGTTATATTAGCACCAAGCTGTTTTGATTACTGTAGCTGTATAGTAGGTTCTAAAGTCAGGTAATGTGAGTCCTCCTCTGTCTTCAGTAGCACTCTACCTATCTGGGGCCATTTTTCATGTGATTAATTTTTCCATGTCATTAAAGAATGATATTGGTAGTTGGATCAGGGTTGCACTGCATTTGTAGATTGCTTTAGATATAATTGATATTTTCACAGTGTTGAATCTACTTAGCTATGAACACAGTATGTTTTTTCTGTTTATGTAGATATTTTTGAGTTTCTTGCAGTAGCGGTTTTAGTTTTCTTTTTTATAGGCCTCTTATATTTCTGGTTAGATAGTCCTAAGCATGTTATTTATTTAAGGGCCATTATAAAGGATATTGCTTTCTTAATTTCCTTTGGATAGTTCTCTTTATTAATACATAGGAATCCAACTGAATTTTGTATGTTTATCTTTTATTATGCTCCTCTGCTAGATCTTTCTATTAGTTTCAGCAGTTTTCTTGTGGAGGCATTTTTGTTCTCTATGCATAGTATCATATCATAGGCAAAGAGGGACAATGTTACTTCTTTCTTACAATTTTGATGTGCTTAATTTCTTTTTCTTGACTTATTGCATTTGCTGGAACTTCCAGCACAAGGTTAAATAGGATTGGTGATAAAGAGCATCCTTGTCTTATTCCTATTCTCAAAGGGAATATTTTCTGTCTTTCTCCATTAAGAATGATGTTGGCTGTTGGTTTTGTATAGGTGTCCTTGACTATGTTGGGGAACTTCACTTCTGTATCTATTTTAGTGATAGTTTTTAAAATCAGAAATGGGTGTTAGACTGTTGAATGTCTTTTCTGTGTTGTTTACAGTGATCATGTAATTCTTCTATTTACGTGGTAGATTATGGTGACTGATTTTCTAGTGTTGCATACCAAGTATGAATCCCATCTGGTTGGGAAATGTCGTTTCTTTTTTTAAACATGATGCTGAATTCTTTTGACCAGAATTGTGTCAAGAATTTTTGCATCTGTATTCGTAAGACGTATTGGTCTGTAATTTTCTTTTTTTAATGTCTCTGGTTTTGGTGTCATGGTTATTCCAGCTTCATAGACTGAATTTAGAAGTATCCCTTCTTTTTCTATGTTCCAAAGCAGTTTAGTAGTACTGGTGCAAGCTCTGTCCTGAATGTTCGGACAGAGAAGTCATTTGGGTCAGTACTTTTTTTTGTTGTTGGGAGTTTTTTTGTATTACTCTTTCAATCTCTTATCTATTCAGATTTGTGACCTCAGTTTCTGTTACTGTAGGTAGGTAACTTGTTTCTCGAAATTTGTCCATATCTTGTTGTATTTCAAATTTGTTGGGTTATAGCTTTTCATAGTACTTTGTTACAGTTCTTTGTATTTAAGTTGGCTTTATTGTGATGTCTCCCTATTGCATTTCTTACTTGGGTTATTTGTTTTGCTTCTGTTAATTTGCCCAGTGGTTTGTCAATTTTATTGAACTTTTCAAGGAACCAACTTTTGAGTTTGCTGATTCTTTGTATTGCTTGTCTCATTTTTCTTCTGGTAATTTGCCCAGTGGTTTGCTGATTTTATTGATCTTTTCAAAGAACTAACTTTTGGTTTTGTTGATTCTTTCTATTGTTTTTGTATTCTCCATATCATTTATTTCTGCTTTGATCTTTATTTTTTCTTTTCTTCTGGTGGCTGTGGGAAACCCTGGTGGCATCATGGTTAGGAACTCCAACTATTAATGAAAATGTCAGCAGTTTGAATTTATCCGGCACTCTTTTGGAAATCTGCAGGGCCATTCTACTCTGTCCTATTGGGTTACTATGAGTTGGAGTCAATCAGACAGCAATAGGTTTGATAATGGATTTGGTTGCTTTTCAGGGAGGAGTGGCCCTCTGGTCTTCTTTTGCTGTTTTCTTTCTATTTGTTTGAGTTTTATAGCCAATGTATTGATGGTGTCCCTTCTTTTTTTTTTTTTTTTTGCTGTGTATGTCTATTGCTGTAAATTGACCCCTGAATACTGTCTTTGCTGTTTCCCAAACATTTTGGTATGATGTTCTTTCATTCTCATTTGATTCTAGGACTTTTTAAGTTCCGTCATTGATTTCTTCTACTACCCAGTGTTTTCTAAGTACTAAATGTATTATTTAGTTTCTATGCATTTGATTTGTTTTCCTTGCTCTTTATGTTATTAATTTCTACTTTTATGGTATTGTGATCTGAGAAGACTCTTTGTATTACTTTGCTGTTTTTGAATTTTTTGAGGGTGGCTTTGTGGTCTAAGAGGTGTTCTATTTTGGAGAGCAGTCAATGTTCATTGGAATAAAATGTGTACTTTCCTGTTGTTGGGTGAATTGTTCTACATGTCTATGAGGTCAAATTTCTTGACTGTGGCCTTTGTATGTTCTGTATCTGTTGAGCTTCTTTCTAGTTGTTCTTTCCTGACAGTGGTGTGTTAAAGTCTCCTGCTATTAGTTTTGAAACATGAATTCTTTTTCTTTTCATTGCTCTTAGATTTCTTTTTAATATATTTTGGAGCCCTGTCACTGGGTAAGGAGATATTTATTATACTTGTTTTTTTTCCTCATGGTGAATTGTCCTTGTAATCATATAATGTCCTTCTTTGTCTTTTGTAATGAATTTTACTTTAAAGTTTCTTTTCTTTTTCTTTTTTTTATTTAACATAACTGAGTGAAAATGTACATTCACGTATAAATTTACATGCCCCCCTATATGCAGCTTCCACTGCTCTCCCTGTCCGGTGACTGCACACTATTCCTCTCTGCTCCATACAGGTCTCATCCTCCCAACAGCCTCCTTTCCCCTCCTCTCCGTCCACTCCCCTTCCTCCAGCCAGAGGTAAGCAAGATGATATCCTATAGATGTATAGAATCATAAAGTGCATCTAATATATGGTCACTCTGCATTACCAAGTCCAATACATTCCTGTCCAAAGAGTGAACCTTTGTTATAATTTATGGGAAAGGGCAGCATCAGGGCCGGGAGCCATGCTCTCAGAGGAACCCCAAAACCGCTGGACCATCAATTGAGGTCTTTTAGTGGAGATCTCATGATGCACCCCTTTTTATTCTTGTGTTGCCAGTGACACTCCCCTCTGTGAGCTCCGTCATGGCTATCACTGGTGGTGGCTGGGCACCATCCGGTTCTTCCGGTCCCAGGTCGATGTAGGCACCCACTCTTGTGGGTCTCTCTATCTTCTCGATTGTCTTTACCGCATGCCATTTTGGCCCTCGGTGAGCATCCGTTCCTGCTGAGTTGGGACCATTTGCTGTGTCCTTGGATGGCAGCTTGGCAGCTTTTAAGACCCCAGACGCCACTCACCAATGTGGGGTGCAGAGAGCTCTCTTAGCAAAACGCTAGTTGTGCCAATTGGCCTGGAATTCACCTAAGAGCATGGTCCCCCACCCCCCGCCTCAGCTACTCTATCCTTGCAGTATTGAGTTAAGATGAAAGGAGTACTCAAGGTATGCTGAAGTCCACTTAATGTTGTTCTTGTTTCTAATGTGTGCTATCACCGCTTTCTCCCAACTAGATTCCTATTAACTATCTAAACTAAACCCTCCCCCCCTCACCCTCCCTCTCTCCCCTCCCTTGCAGCTGTCAAAGAGTCTTTTCTTCTATACACAAGTCTGTTTTTGAGATCTTATCATAGAGGTCTCATACAGTATTTGTCCCTTTGTCACTGACTACTTTCACTCAACATAATGTCTTCCAGTTGAAACCAGGTTAGGAGATGTTTCCTGGAATCATCGTTATTCTTTATCAATGCGTAGTGCTCCTTTGAGTATATGTACCATAGTTTACCTATCCATTCTTCTATTGTTGGGCATCTGGGTTGATTCCATCTTTTTGCTATCGTGGACTGTGCTGCGGTAAACATTCTGGTGCATCTGTCCATTGGTGTGAAAGGTCTTGATTCTGTAGGATATATTCCAAGTAGTGGAATGACTGGGTCAAATGGTATATCAATATCCATTTTTTTAAGGAAGCGCCAGATTGCCTTCCAAAGAGGCTGGACCATTTTGCAACCCCACCAACAGTGTAGGAGGGTTCCACTTTCTCCATAGCCTCTCCAACATTTGTTGTTTTGTGTTTTCTGGATCATGGTCAATCTTGTTGGGGTGAGATGGTATCCCATTGTCGTCTTGATTTGAATTTCTTTAATAACTAAAGATCGTGAACATGTCCGCATGTGTTTTTTGGCTGCCTGGATCTCCCCTTTAGTGAAGTGTCTGTCCATCTCCTTTGTGCATCGCTTAATTGGATGGTTCATCTTCTTATTGATATTTTGTAGTATCTTATAGGTTATGGAGATCAGGCGTTGGTCTGACATATAGTTATCAAATATTTTTTCCCATTCTGTGGGTGTTCTTTTAATTCTATTAATAAAGTCTTTGGATGAGCAAAAGTGTTTGATTCTTAATAGTTCGCATTTATCTATTTTCTCTTCTGTTGATTGAGGTTTCTTTGACAGATTTTGGAGTCTGTCCTCATTGTGTATTAAAACTGTCATTGTTGTTCCTACCTTTTCTTGGATGAGCTTTATCGTTTTAGGTTTGCTATTTAGGTCTTTTATCCAGTTGGAGTTGGTTTTTGTATAAGGTGTAAGATATGGATCTTGATTCAGTTTATTGCAGATGGATAACCAATTTTGCCAGCACCATTTGTTGAAGAGACTGTTTTTACCCCAGTTTAATGTCTTACGGCCTTTGTCAAATATCAGCTGTTCATAGTCCGATGATGTCATCTCTGGGGTCTCAATTATGTTCCATTGATCCATCTGTGTCTGTTCTTGTACCAGTACCAGGCTGTTTTGATCACTGTGGCAGTGTAGTATGTTCTAAGGTCGAGTAATGAGAGGCCTCCAAGTGTGTTCTTCTTCTTTAGTAGTACCTTATTTATCCGGGGCTTCTTCCCTTTCCAAACAAAATGGGTGATTTGTTTCTCCATCTCATTAAAAAATGATGCCGGAACTTGTATTGGGATTGCATTATATAAATAAATTGCTTTGGGTAAAATAGACATTTTCACAATGTTAAGTCTTTCTACCCATGAGCAGGGTTGGTTTTTCCATTTATCTAAGTCTCTCTTAGTTTCTTGTACTAAGGGCTTGTAGTTCTCTTTGTAAAGGGCGGTTGTTTCTCTGGTTAGATTAATTCCTAGGTAATTTGTCTTCTCAGGGGCTATCGTAAATGATATTGATTTGATAATTTCCTCCTTAACAGTCTCGTTGTTGGTATAAAGGAATCCTACTGATTTATTTATGTTTATCTTGTATCCTGAGACCGTGCTGAACTCTTCTATCAGCTTGAGTAGCTTACTTATAGATTACTTGGGGTTCTCTGCATATACAATCATATCATCTGCGAACTTCCTCTTTGCCGATGCAGGTGCCCTTTATTTCTTCGTCTTGTCTAATTGCTCTGGCTAGAACTTCTAGCACAATGTTGAATAGGAGAGGTGACAGTGGGCATCTTTGTCTAGTTCCTGATCTCAAGGGAAAGTCTTTCAGTCTCTCTCCATTCAGGATGATGTGGGCAGTTTGCTTTGTATAAATGGCCCTTATTGTGTTGAGGAATTTGCCGTCTATGCCCAGTTTGCTAAGAGTTTTTAGCATGAATGGGTGTTGGGCTTTATCAAATGCCTTTTCGGCATCAATGGACAAAATCAGGTGATCCTTGTCTTTTGTGTTATTTATGTGGTTAATCACATTAATTGTTTTTCTGATGTTGAACCAGCCTTGCATCCCTGGCATGAATTCCACTTGGTCCTGATGGATTATTTTCTTGATATGCTGTTGTATTCTGTTGACAAGAATTTTGTTGAAGATTTTTGCATCTAGGTTCATGAGTCATATCGGTCTGTAGTTCTCTGTCTTTGTTGGGTCTTTCCCTGGCTTAGGTATCAGGGTTATGCTGGCTTCATAGAATGAGTTTGGGAGTACTCCATCCCTTTCTATACTGTGAAATAGTCTCAGTAGTATTGGGGATAACTCTTCTCTAAATGCTTGCTAGAATTCTGCCGTGAAGCCATCTGGGTCCGGACTTTCTTCGGTTGGCAGCGTTTTGATGACCTTTTCCATCTCTTCCTTTGTGATGGGTTTGTTAAGTTGTTCTGCTTCACGTTGTGATAATTTCGGTAGGTGGTATGAGTCAAGGAATTGGTCCATTTCCCCTAGGTTTTCAAATTTGTTAGAATACAGTCTTTCATAGTATTCTGTTATGATATTTTTGATTTCTGTTGCATCTGTGGTGGCAACTCCTCTCTCATTTCTAATTTGGGTTATTTGCTTCCTTTCCTGCTTTTCTTTAGTAAGTTTAGCCAGTGGTTTATCAATTTTGTTGATCTTTTCAAAAAACCAGCTTTTGGTTTTTTCAATTGTTTTTCTATTCTCTAATTCATTTAGCTCTGCTCTAATCTTTATGATCTCGTTTCTTCTGGTGCCTGAGGGGTTCCTCTGTTGTTCTCTTTCTACTTGTTCAAGCTGTAGAGTTAGTTCCTTGATTTGGTTTCTTTCTTCCTTCCAGATGTGTGCATTTATGGAGATAAACAGAACTCTGAGCACTGCTTTGGCTGTATCCCAAAGATTCTGGTAGGAAGTGTTTTCGCTCTCATTGGAATCCATGAATTTCTTTAATTCATCCTTGATTTCCTCTATAAGCCATGTTTTTTTGAGCAGGATGTTGTTCAGTTTCCAAGAGTTCCACTTTCTATCTCTGTTCTTTCTGCTATTGATTTCAACTTTTAAGGCTTTATGATCTGAGAAGATGCTTTGCAGTAATTCAATGGTATGGATTTTGTTGAGCATTGCATTATGGCCTATCATGTGGTCAATTCTGGAGAATGTTCCATGTGCACTGGAGAAGAAGGTGTAGTTGTCTGCTGATGGGTGGAAAGTTCTGTATATATCAATGAGGTTTAGTTGGTTAATTGTGTCAATGAGGTCTTCTGTATCTTTACTGAGCTTTTTCTAGATGATCTGTCTAGTAATGAGAGCGGAGTGTCAAAGTCTCCCACTATTATTGTGGAGTCATCTAACTCTCTTTTGAGCATAGTCAGTGTTTCTTCGACATATTTAGGTTTTCTGACATTAGGTGCATAAATATTTAATACAGTTAAATCTTGCTTGTGTACTGAGCCTTTCAGCAATAAATAGTGTCCATCTTTATCCACGATGGTGTAGTTGACATTAAAATTGATTTTGTCTGAGATTAGAATAGCCACCCCTGCTCTTCTTTGTTCATTGTTAGCTTGATATATATTCTTCCATCCTTTAATTTTCAGTTTGTTCCTGTCTTTAGGTCTCAAGTGAGTTTCTTGTAGACAACATATGGATGGGTCGTGTCTTTTGATCCAAGATCACACTCGGTGTCTCTTTACTGGAGCATTCAGTCCATTCACATTCAATGTAATTTTTGATAGGTATGTGTTCACTGCTGCCATTGTGATATGTTTATTTTTATGTTGATGTTTTCTCTGTTGTTCTTATTAGTCTGTTCTGGGACATTCTTTTTTGTGAGTTGATTTTTCACCTTTTTCAGAGCTGGTTTTATTGTTGTTGAGACTCGTGTGTTAGATTTCTTGAAATGGTATGATACATCTTTGTTGTGCTTTACAGCTGCCCCTATAAACCCCCTTAATAAACTATTCATAAACCCAGTTTTAATTACTACCAGTCTTGTCATCTTCCTCTCCATCTGGAAGGACTATAACAACTGTAGTACATCCCTCTTTTTATTATGATGACACCATAGTTTTCATGATGATCACTGGATTGCTTCTTTCCATATCAAAGCTGTGATTGACTTTGGAGCCTTCCTTAAATGAGTAGAGTATTGAGTAGTGTGTCGTTCTAAAATATAAAGTGAGTGGTTTCATTTTTCTAAGCCAAAGCCAAGAACTTCTTTCAGTATTTCTTGTAGTTTGGGTTTGGTTTTTACAAAGTCTCTCAGTTTCTGTTTATCTGGGAATGTCTTAATTTCATTTTTGTATTTGAAAGATAGTTTTGCAGGATATATAATTCTTGGTTGGAAGTTCTTCTCCTTCAAGACTTTGAATGTGTTGTGCCACTGTCTACGTGCCAGCATGGTTTCTGCTGAGAAATCTGATGAGAGCCTACAGGGTTTCCCTCTGAATGTTGGCTTTGCCTTGAGTCTTGCTACCTTTAAGAGTTGCTGCTTATGTTTCATTTTGTTAAGCTTGATTATAATATGTCTTGGAGTCTTTCTTTTGAGATCTATATTGGGTGGCGTACGATATGCATCTGAGATTTCTATATTCTCTTCCTTCATGATTTCTGGGAAGTTTTCTTTCAGCAGCTCAGCAGTGATACTCTCTGTGTTCTCAGATGTCTCACCCTGTTCAGGGACTCCAATTAGTCGAAGGTTGTTCCTCTTAATAGAGTCCCACATGCTTCTTAATGTTTCTTCATTTTTCTTGTTTCTTCTTTCTGATTTCTGCTCATAGACGCTGGCATCAGTAGCTCTGTCTTCCAAGTCAGAAATTCTTTTTTCCATTTGTTCCATTCTGTTTTCTTGGCTTTGCATGGAAGTTTCTATGTCTTTGATTTTCTTCTTGATCTGTTGGATTTCAGAGTACTGGTGTTCCATCAGATCGAACAACTTGCTTAATTTTTCATTTTGTTCTGCTCCATTTTGTATAAGGTCTAGAAGGGCTCTGTATATAATAAATTTGTATTCACTTCCTGAGGCTTTCATAAAAGTTTCTTCATCTGGAAAACTCCTTGGTTGCTTTGTTTGGGAGCCTTCTGAAGCCATGAGTGATTGCTTGTATGCCACAATTGTTTGTTGCTTTTTGGGTCCCATGTGGGTATACAGAGGCTGGAAGAGGTACTATGAGTATGGATTGCAAATGTTTCTCTATGCTGTCTTCAAATGTAAAGCAAAAGGTATCTGACCAGTTCACAAGTCAGTTAGGTTTTCAGATGTAGAGGTCCCTCTTCTCTTCTGACAAAGTAAGCGCCACTATATCCAACCCCAGATGATAGCAAACTAGTTCAAAATACAGCAATGCTACTGCCCTGTTGGCCTCTGCTGACAGGGCCTAGCCTTAGCCAACACTGCATCGAGTACTGGTTTTGTGATAGAAAAGAACTCTCCTGTGGGCAGGCTCTGGCTCCCAAGCTAAGAATTAGGTCCAGCTGCGGCCACCGTATCCAAGATGGCGTCCTCCACACAGGCAGCAGACAGAGGGGCCAAAGGTGCCAAGAGGTAGTGATTCCTCTGCTTCTGTTGCAGGGCCCCCAACATAGACAGCACTGTCCAAAATCACTACTCTTCTGTCGGAGAAGCGCTATCCCGTTTGCAGGCACTGGCTTGCAGGCTAAGAACGAGGTCCCGCTAAAATCTCGGTACCAACATGGCGTCCCGCACATTGACTGCGAAGCTCCGTAGAAACACTGCTGAGGCAGCTAAGAAACGAAAGGCTCAAAATGGCTAGATTAACAGAGTCCCGAGCCTGGCTCTCAGAATATGGGAATTTCGCCTACCTATCCCCTCAGCAGCGCGTCTGAGTCCAGCCGCCAGGCAAGACCCAGCTCACCCACCAGCCGAGACAGAGGGAAAAAAAAGTCAAAATGTTGCGTTTACCTTCCGTCCATGAGAGCCGGGGCTAGCCAGGAGCGGGAGTCAGCGAAAGAGAGGAGGTTTTTCGCTGAGTGGTATGAAGTCCCAACTAACAGCTCTGTGCCGTGTCCTGAGGCTGATTAGGTGATCAGAAGGCTCTTTTTGATTGTCAATTCAGGTCTTGGTTGCCAGAGGGATATAAGGAGACGTGGGCTTAGTCGGCCATCTTGACTCCGCCCCCCTTAAAGTTTCTTTCATCTGAGATTGGTATTCCTACTTTTTTTGGTTGGCGTTTGCTGTGTGTGTTTGTGTTTGTATCCATTTGTTGATTTAGATGTGTCTCTTCTAGTTAGTTGTTTTCTCCCCTCATTCTGTAACTGTCTGTGTCCTTATTGGTACATTGAAGCCATTCACATTCAATGTGATTATTGATAAATGTCAATTTATTGCTGTCATTTTGTAGAGTGGTTTTGTGTGTATGTGTGTGTTACTTTCATTTTCTTTGTTCCTTTTACTATTCTGTGCTGAATTCCTTTTGTTTTTTAGATTTTTTTGTTTCTTTTATTTTTGTAGATTTTTGTGTTTAATGAGACTTTATGCTTTTCTTCTTTATTTTGTTGAGTGAGTTTGCTAGCTTTCTTTGTGTTTACCTTAAAATTTAGCCTTGTCTTTGAAAGTTTAAACAAGTCTTTTATTACTTCTTATCACCTTGACTTCATCGCTGTTTGAAATTTCTATACCTAAACAGTTTATTCCCTCTTTTATTGTTCTGATGTTGTTGTCATTTACAAATTGATCTCTCTTGTAAATCTTTTAGTTTTTTTTTTTTTTTTTCCGTCCTTTAGAATTCATTCCCTGGGTTGGTATCTAGCTGATGCTATCCTGTGTCCTAGAGTCCGGTCATTTTCTGATGTCATTGATTGTATAACTGAAGGCCTCTTTTTAATAAATCTTGTAAGTTTGGTTTAGTTTGTAATTCCCTTAATTTCTGTTTATCTGGATGTGTTCTAATTTTCTCAACACATCTGAGCAAGCATTTTACAAGATATTTTATTCTTGGTTAACAGTTATTTTCTTTCAGTGTTTTATTTATTGTCATCCCACTGTCTTCTTGCCTGTGTGGTTTTTGTTGAGTAATCAGAGCTTAGTCTTATTGTTTCTCATTGGCATTTGACTTTTTTTTAACATTGTCTTGGGATTCTTTGTCTTTGGTTTTAGTGTGTGTAATTATGATATGCCTTGGTTATTTTATTTTAGAGTCTGTTACACAGCAATCTTGCTGAGCTTCTAGATCATCAGCTGTTCATTTTTCATGATTTTTTCCTCCTGTTCTGCAACTCAATCACCCACAAATTTTTGCTTTCAACTGTATCCCCCATGATTCTCAGGGTTTCTTAATTTTCCTTTGCTATTTCCTATGACTTTTCAAATTTGTATCCAAGGACTTGTCTTCAATTGTGCTGATCCTGTCATTCGTTGTTCAAACTTGCTCCTAAAACTTTCTGTGGTACTATTTATTTCTGAAATCTTGTTTATCTTTTGGATTTTCAATTACCATTTTAAAAAAATGATTGCTATGTATTTACTTTGACATTTTATTCCTGTGTTTTTTCTTGAATGCTTCAATCGCATTGTGTGTGTTTTGCCTGATTTTGTCTGATTTTCCATGATTTTCTCTATTTTTTCTTTGTTCGTGTCAGAGTTTTCCTTCATCTTTTTGAGAGCTTCCCTATCAGGTACCAGAAGGTCAAATGATGTTTTTTTTGTGGTCTCTTTCTGGAACCATCCCATCCTGTTTATATAAAGTGTTTTGATACATCTGCTCTCTTTAGGACATTCAGGAGTTATCTTCTTTTTATTAAAATTATTGTACTTTTTTCCTGATTTTTTGTTTCATTTGTCTGAGTAGGTAGGATGAGTGTGCTTTGTTGCTCGCTTGTGTGAGGGTGTGATAATTTCCTGGTGGGCAAGGCTGATTGCTCAGCTCTGGTGCATGAGCGTAGGTCCAGCTGGGAGACAGGAGAGGGAACTGATGTATTGCAGCATGCACTGTTGCTAACAGTGTAGTCCCAGGGGGCAGTGTATGTCAAGATCCAGTGGTTCACCCCAGCGCCTCTTGGTGGAGCTGTACTTGGCGTATGGTGTAGATAGATAGGAGGGAAAGTAAAGAATATGCTGTGTGAAGTTAAGTAAGTGAAAAAATGAGAGAAAAGTAAGTACAATGGAGGGTTCAGCCAGTGGGTTCACAGCAAAACCCATGAGAGCATGCGCCAGTAGCTTTCTAGCTGAGTGGAGCTGCTCAGTCTATTGAGAAGTGCCATAGGTGTTGCATGGGGCTCAGAGGGCAGGAGAATTGAAATGAAAGAAGGTAAATAGAAAAACAGCAACAAAAAAAATAAATAAAACAACAACAATAAGTAAATATGGTACTGGGAGAGCTGGACATTGGGGGTGGGGCAGAATTGTGGGGGTGGTGAGCTAATGTCTCTTTTGCCAAGTGTCATGGCAAAGCCATCTGTCATTGGCCGAGGCAGTGCAGGGCTCCATTGCAAGGGAGAAGGAAAAGGGGTGAGGAGAAAGCTAAAGGAAAATGAAAAAATAATGTGCTGAGGGAGTTGGGTCTGCGGGGCACAACAGATCTAGGGATGGCTGTGTACCAGAGGCTGTTTAGATGAATAGTACAGCAGAGCCTATTGAAAAGGTAGGGTGGTACACAGGACTAGGTGAGTCGGAGTAAAGGAAGGAAGGATGAAAGAGTGAGAGAAGAAACAACAACAAAAAAGAAGGCAAAAAACAAAAGGAAAAACCAAATTAAAAAAATAAAACAAAACAAACAAACAAAGAAAAATGAGCCTGGGGGAGCCTGTCCATCAGAGTGGTAGTGACCAAAGGAGGCTGTGTACTCACGCCTCTCTAGGTAACTAGTGTGACATCATCTGTCCAGTAGAGGCTAGCTTTGCAGGAGGAGGAAAGGAAAGGAGAGGGAAAGAGAAAACTTTGAAAAAGAGAGAAATAAATTGTGCTGAGGGAGCCTATCAGTAGAATGGTGTGGATCCCGGGAGGCCATGTGCTGGTGGCTCTCTAGCCTAGTGGTATGGCACAGCCTGTGAAGAAGGGCCAAGGATGGCATACTGGGCTGTCTACAGGGTGGGGAGAAAGGAAAAGAGGAAGGTAGAGAGAAGAAACAATAAAAAAAAAAATAACCAAAGAATATCAACAAAAACCACTAAAATGGCACATAAAGAGCCATCTGGTGGGGGTGGGGTAGATCCAAGCAGTAGTGAACACGGTGTCTTTCCAGCTAAGTGACCGCGTCCTGTTAGAAAGCAATGGAGGCCCTGCAGAGACAAGAGGGTTATTTATTTATTTTTTGCTGTTTTTTTTCTATTTCTTTCATTCCAGTTCTTCTGCCCCTCTAAGCCCCATGTAATACCTATGGCCCTTCTCAATAGGGTGAGCAGCACCACTCAGCTAGAGAGCTACTGGTGTATGCCCTCATGGGTTCTGTCATGTACCCACTGGTGGTGGGAAAGCATTCCTGATTACCAGGTGTTCTGTCTCCTTTTGTAACTTTATGAAGCTGCCTTTCTATGCTTTTGTTCACCATTCTTAGTGACTGAGGTCCAAGATGCTAAATGCTTGTGGCGTTAGCTAGTGGAATACATCTATTCTGTAACTTTCTTCGTTCTCTGTTCTTTGTCAGTTCTTATTCCATTTGGTGTTTCTTTATCCTTTCATTTGATGTTTATGGTTCCAAGATTGATGTTTGTATCTCGTTTTCCTTAGTTTTTCAGGTCTTTGCTCTACAGGGGTGGCATGGTGCTTCTGTCTATAGTGCCATATTTCTCTGCCCCAGAGTAAGGGAACTCTGTCCCTGAAATTCAGAGAGGTTGTCTTGTCCAACGATCAGAGCTTCCATCAGCTGAAAAACCAGGTAGGCCCCACCTGGTATAACCATAATAACTTTATGCCTGTTTTCCCTACCCTCCTAATTGAAAGCTCTTCAGTGATCAAAATCTTGACCATAAACAAACCTTAGCCCTTCCCCTCCTAATCAATACTTCTCCCTTATTCAGACCCTAAGTCTCCTAACCAGAATTTCTTGCTACCATTCTGTCTTTCCTTATCAAACCATAAAACTCCTTACCCCACACTACCTCACTGAAACTTTAAAACTATAAAAAACCAGCCCTACTAGGGAGAGGCAGTCTGAGCTACTCTCGGCTAAGACCCCACTCTCTTTCTCTTTCAATAAACTTCACTGGACCCTTAGACTGGTGTGTCTCTGCCTCTGTTTCGGGCCACCCTCTCCCCAACACAGAGAGAATTTTTAATCTCCTTAATCATAAAGGAAAAAAAAGATGTTTTCCTCTGAAACCTGGGTCACATTTTGCCAGGATGGATCTTCTACTACCCCTCTATCTGACAGGTGAAAACAACATTCAAAGGCAGAATCTTACCTCTGATATGACATTCAGGTCTCCTTCAGTGGCATTCAGTCCCTTCACAAATCATTGTCTACTTGTCTCTTCACTATCATCTTTATTCCCATATTACTGTCTTCCATGAAATTTGCTCCCTAGCAACATCAAGCTACACTTCTGATCACAGCCAGTTCTAGCCCATAGGTGTCCTAAGCTGCTGCCATCAAGTTGATTCCTAGTCACAGTGGCCCTGTAGGACAGAACAGAAGTGCCCCATAGGGCTTCAAAGACTGTAATTTTTATGGAAGTCAATTTGTCAAATCTTTCTTCCTGAGGTGCATTGGAGCCTATCATGGATTGAGTTGTGTGTGCACCCAAGCCCCATGTGTGGGGCAGGACTCAATGTGTAAAATTACATTGTGCTTTGAGGCAATATCTTGAGATATAAAAGAAACAAGCTAGCAGAGATATTTGGGGACCTCATACCACCAAGAAGCAGTGCCAGCAGCAGAGCTCATCCTTTGGAAAGGACTCAAGGCCCCTGTATCTCAGAAGCTCCCAGTTCTGGGGAAGATTGATAAGGACATTCCTCAGAGTCAACAGAGAAAGATTTCTCCTGGAGCAGATGTCCTAAATTTGGACTTGTAGCTTACTGGACTGTGACAAAATTTTTCTTTTTAAAGCTATCTACTTCAGGCATTTCTGTTATAGCAGCTCTATATGACTAAGAGTCCCTGACCTTTGGGTTAGCAGTTGAGCACTTAATACTGCACCACCAGGGCTCATATAGGTGCCCTAGCTATTGCTAAATGAATAGTCAAGCAGCTGTGCCTGTGACTGTGACATGTGGCATGTTCTTCACTATGCTTAAAGTTGAATGTGAAATGATGCTGTCATACTCCCCATTCTAAACTCCTTTTGATATTTTCTGACCTTTTTATACTTAAAAGAATGACTATTTTCCACAGAATTGTTCACTTTCAGCATTTTAACTTTTTTACTTTAATAGGGTTTTTACTGAACTATGATATAATGTGTTAATTTGTACATGTTAAAACCATAGAGTTTGATAAACTGTGGCAAATTTAACATACTACCTGACCACCATGAACGTAGGAAACAGACATTACCAGTGCTGCTTAACTAAAGTAAGTTTGTTTTGCTTGTCACTGTAGCTGAAAATTCAGAGATGGTGTGGAGTTCAAGGAGTGCTTTATTAGCAGGTAAGCCAGCAAATCTGGGTGAACAGTGAGAATAACTTCTCCAAAAACATAAATAAATAGAACTGTCCACCCTTTTGGGTTACACCTGCAGCAGTTTTTATAGCCAGATTTCAAAGGGATTGGCATCTGAAGATTGTCACAGAAGAATAGTGGGGAGTCACAAGATTTCATTACATCATGAGATTCCATTGTATTTTATCAAATAGTGTGAGTTACCCAAAATTTCATTATCTCTCTGAGGTCTTAATCAATTTTACTTCCCCAGAAATAGAGAAAGGAATGCAGACCTGCTAATGCAGTCTGAGGGTGATAATTGAGGTAGAGGATGGAATGTAGGTTAATAACCTAAGTGACCTTTGTTAGAGTCTTGTATTCATCAACATTCCTCACTCCTATTTTTTATATTTCATATCTATGAAATAGGTTTTGAATAAAAATAACTGCTTTGATTTATAGCACCACTCTAGGATCAAGTCTTTGATTATGAGCAGACTCTCTACAACATGAGGTACAGTTAGCCATGAGGCACAGTTAGCCATGAGGCAGGGCATACACTGTATAAAGCAACAAATAGTCCACAAACAATTGTGATTATGATTCCCATTATTAGTGTGTGTAGCCAACCTAGGTTGGGAAGCCATGAAAATAATTTTTCAAATTCTGCCCTGAAGAAGCCTTCCTGCTTGATGTTATTTGTAATACCTTTCACTATTTTTAATTTGTTCTCTATCATTTGGGAATCATCAGACAAGGTAAAGCAACACATCCCCTTAAAATCTTCACATCAATGATTATGTCTCAGGAGTTGTTAGGGTCCGGATTTTCAAGATGTGATGCAGATTCTCTTTAAAAGTCAAGTTTTATTAAAAATGTGCCCAGTAGGAAAAAGGCTGGTGCACCAGGGACACACTCCAAACTACACAGAGCAGGAGGCAACCCCAAGCTTTTCTAGCACGCAGTATTTAAGCCGTGAGATCACAAAGCAGGGAGGGGGAGCTGACCTTTACATTGATTGGTTGAGGCCACCTGGAATTCCTGTTAGTTGTAAAATGTGGTCGTTAGCAAATGTTTTAGTAGACTGTGGTCAAGGTCTAGGGGTCATTTGCAAGGCTGTCTCCAGGCTTTGTCTTGTGACAGACAGATGTTTTGCAAAACAAAGGTGAGATTACTCTATGGTATTTCCTGCTATTAAGTTGTTTCCTGGGGCTTTCTACTTTAATACCTTGAAATTTTACTGCGCCCTTCCTCAAAATGGAGTGTGAGGCTCACAATGGAGTCACTTATGCCTCATTTTAACAAAAAGCAAAGATTTTATCTCTCACTGAGACAAGATTCTTGAGTCACAAAAACCAAGCCATGAGGCTTGGAAATGGAGAAAAAGCAAAAGCAAAGGGTAGCCTTTCTTGAGAGAAAAGGGATGAAAGGTTTTGGAACAGATTGTAATCAAAGGGTGCCCAGTTCTTATTGGTTTAAAATGTATGTTTTTTTTCTTCTCAATATTATCTAACAAAAATTAAATTATGATTTATTATTATCTCTCAATTGTTTACTGTAAAAAATACCTGGTTACATAGTGATGAATCCTATGTTTTACTGATCAGAAAATTTGCAATTCAAACCCACCAGCTGGTGGGCAGAGCAGTTCTATTCTGCCCTATAGGGCCTCTGTGAATTAAAATTGGCTCCACGACACTGAGTTTGATTTGGTTTTAAGTTGTTAATTTGACCTGATTGGGAAACAGAAGCTGAGCTTGGAAGCTGAACTGCCTCAGCTGCAAAGGTGTACCTCAAGTGTGTGAAAAATGGAGCCACACCCCCTGATGTTTCTAATTGTGGAGTTGCCACTTCCGTGGGCTTGAAAACTTGTGTGCCTGAAGCCCAGGGAGCAGGAGGTGCTTCCCCAATGGCCTGGAAGGCAGAGCTATAGAACGGGGCCAGGGGGCTTCCACTCAGAATCTGGAGACAAGAGCCATTGCCTCGAGTCTAGAGAACAGGGCCATTGTGTAAAATGTGATATGTTCTGTAAAACTGCTTCGTGCATTGTGAAGCACCTCCTTTCACTTGTGGCTTCTCCCATTTGCAATCAAAATGTTTTTGAAAACAAGAGATATTAGATAATCAGATTATTATGAATACTGTTAAAATTTCAACACCAACTCTCCACTCCTCTCCTGAGGAACAGCTCCCCCTTATCAAGCTGAAGGCAGCTTAGATGCGGTCTTGCCATCACACATCCAGCAGGGAACCCAATTTGCTAGGGGATCAGGGATAACATGGCCAGGCAACACCCTCTTTGACAACTCACAATTGGAGTAAGTCAACTAGGGCAACCAGCTAGCTAGTTTCAGGCACACACGCCATTTACCACCTCCAATTTATTAAATTGAAAGAGTTCAATATTTGCCACTCATAACCCCGACTGGGCCGATATTCAGGCTTTGTTAAATGTACTTCTCACTAAAGTGCTTGGTCCCAGGTTAAACAAACGAAGAAGCTGAGAGGCTTCAGGCTAAAAGCCCAAACAACGCTCCTGACCCAGCAATTGCCATCCCAGCAACCAAGCCTAATTGGGACCCCAGTGACAAGGACTTGCCTCTCCTAAAATGTCATAAAAGGTGTACTTTAGCAGATCTCCAAAATGGAGTCCCTAAGCAGAGAATTTTGGACATGGTATAAGAAGTACATCAAAGGGCCACCAAGGATCTATCCACGTTGCTGGAAAGAATCCGCAGTGCCTACTGTAAATACACAGATGGACTCTCAAGTGCCTGAAAATCAGAGAATAATAAACATGACTTTTATCTCCCAAAGCACACCAGACCTCTGGAAAAAGCTACAGAAGTTGGACAGAGTTTTGGGAACGAATACTGTCTAGCTGGTGGAAATTACATTCAAGGTATTTTAATAACAGGGAATTCAGGAAGACCCAAGCTGCCACCATATGCATGGAGGCAACGTAAGGTAACAGGGACCGTGGGGACAACGAGCCCTGATGAGGGATAATCAACGAGCATATTGCAAAGAAGTAGGGCACCGAAAAAATGAATGCCCTAAGAAAGAGGCTGCAAGCACTGGTAGAACAGGCTGCCAAATGGTTGAGCTATCAGGAATGGAAGATGGATGAAGAGGCCTGAGGTTGCAGCCAAAATTAACTACAGCATTGTAATTGACCCTCCCAAAGCCTCAGGTAGAATTAAGAGTGGTGAGAACAAATGGTGGATTTCCTAGTGGATGCTAGAGCCACATATTTTGTCCTCAATAACCCCTTTGGTGACCGGCTACTCAGTCAGTCCTGGTGATGGGAATAACAGGGCAATTGACTGTCAGATTGGAGAAAAGCAGATGACTCACCAGTTTCTGTATATGCCAGACTGTCCTTTCCTGCTATTGGAAAGAGACTTATTGTCTAAGCCTAATGCCCAGATCACTTTCTTCCCCGAGGAGAAGAGCCTCCAGATGGAAGTACCTCATGAAACGCCTGGCAGCACCTGATCCAGCATCCAGAGGTAGAGCCTGACTCACTGAGAGAAATCAGTGATCAGAAAGTGAGCAAATTCCTGGGCATTAGATGGAGACCATACACAGCCTGGAGACCACAGTCATCAGAAAGGTTGAAAAGATGAACCATACTTAAAAGAGACAGATCTCCTAGCTATGTCAAGAAACTTATTTACATTGGAATCAGGTCTTAACAGTTGCCTTGTTTATAATCCAGATGTCGGTTACAAGCAGGCTCAGACTGAGCCCCTGTAAAATTGTGCACAGGAGACCTTTCCAGGCTGCCTCAGTACAGCTTTCCCCACAGTGGAAAATGAGCTTAAAGTTCAGATTTCACCAGTTTTCTCTCCCTAGGTCTACACTCTTTCCTCGGATAAAAACTTGTAGAGAGGGGCCTGAAGAACACCTGGAAGAGGAGTGAACTGGCCCATGAAAAATCCTCCTGACAACCCCCACTGCCATGAAATTGGCTTGACTGAAGGACTAAACATGTCGTATCCTGGTGAAGTTGTACCTCTTAGCAGACGTGAACATGCCAGATCCTGACCACAAGTGGTGAACTGCTGCTCCTGAAAGAGAAACCAGCCAGAATCCTCTGTCTTCCTAGGACTCTATTTAGCTCTGAGACTTTCACAAGACATTATCCCTTTCTGACAAAGTAAAAATGCATGGACTTACCTTGCACACAATGTAATGAATATCTCTTATTTCTGTCTAGCAGGAGGTTCTTGTATTGAAAACAATTTTTACCTAATGTTTAATTGATGTATGCACCCCCCACCTTAGAATAGATTGAAAATTACACCATGCTCAGATGTGTTCAAAATGACATCACTTATAGGAATATGTATAACTGGGGACCAGCTAAGAAAGAGAAGGATGGAGAGATGTTCATAATCCAGTTCGAGACTATCACCCCAAGTGAAAACTGTCAAATTTTCAGGATGCCCTCCTTCTATTACAGTCTTAATAACCCCATCCTCAGATGTAACAGCAATATAACAGTGTTCTATGCTAATCAACGGAACTTGGCTTGGCTATGCTAATAACCACATTAAGTTACCTAGAGGATGGTTCTTGTTTTATTTAAATCAGACCTTTGTCCCTGCAAATGCTACAGGGGGACCTTGTTCTCTAGGGAGGCTCACCCCATTCTTGCCCAGATTAAGGACACTTGACCTAACCATGCCTGGACTGTAAGAAAAATTAACCTTCCTGAAGACTGCCACAGTGGCATACATTTACTCAGTCCCTTTTTGTCATGCCTACCATGGTGATAGGTTTAAATGTTAAAATTAATAGATTGGCCTGTGCCATGGTTAAGGTATTCATTAAACGCTACCTCACAGACCATAAGCAGTTGAGGTGCTGACTTGAGACAACCCAGAGAAGCAGTTCTAGAAAACCAGGTGGCTATAGACTACTTACTCTGTTAAACTGAGACATAAGTGACTCCATTTTGAGCCTCAGACTCCATTTTGAGGAAGGGCGCAGTAAAAATTCAAGGTATTAAAGTAGAAAGCCCCAGGAAACAACTTAATAGCAGGAAATACCATAGAGTAATCTCACCTTTGTTTTGCAAAACATCTGTCTGTCACAAGACAAAGCCTGGAGGCAGCCTTGCAAGTGACCCCTAGACCTTGACCACAGTCTACTAAAACATTTGCTAACGACCACATTTTACAACTAACAGGAATTCCAGGTGGCCTCAACCAATCAATGTAAAGGTCAGCTCCCCCTCCCTGCTTTGTGATCTCACGGCTTAAATACTGCGTGCTAGAAAAGCTTGGGGTTGCCTCCTGCTCTGCATAGTTTGGAGTGCATCCCTGATGCATCAGCCTTTTTCCTATTGGGCACATTTTTAACAAAACTTGGCTTTTAATGAGAATCTGCACCGCATCTTGAAAATCCAGACCCTGACACTTTTAAGGGATAAATTAACTATTTCACTCAGAAGTCAGAAAATTTTGTTTTTGTAATGTTAATGTTCTTAGAAATTTCATAAATCAAACCACTAGACAAACAAAACCTTCGACCATAATAAATATTTCTAAACAGCAAAAATAAATTCACTCTTTAAGACCTATAACACATATATTGTTTCCTGAAAAAGAAAAAGTGTATTAAATTATAAAAGACATCCACTAATTCACTCTAACATCAGTAACATACCCCAAAGCTTCTGGAAGTTATTTTAAGTCTGTAATTTTGAAATAAAGTTCATTTAAACATTTCAATTTTTTTTTTAAACCATATTTTCCCAATCCAATTTAACTCAAAGTTTCCATCAACTGGCTTTGGAAATCACAGTCTCTGTTTAATTAACCAGTAACTGATATACAGGGAACTTTAAATCTCGTTACAGTTAAAACATTCCTCCAGGCTATTTCAGATGTCTCAGAGTTGCCCTGCAGCAGAGAGAACTTGTTTGCATTTTTGAATCCACCCAATTTCTGATAATCAAAATAAAGTAGTAATAAGTTTTTGCCTTAAAGTTTCCCACCCAGTGATAACGTTTTTTTTTTTTTTTTCCCCAAAAGCTTCCCTGGGACTATGACTTGAGGCTGATCCTGCCCTGCCCTCCTCTTCTTCCTGGCAGGCAAAAGATCATTAATTTCCCATTTATTGTTCTTGAATTGTTGCTTTCTCTTTTAGACAATACTATCCCTTTAACTAAGGACCCTTAGTTTTTTAGCTCAGGGACAGTGTGTCTGGATCTACTTGAGATTTGGCTTTCTTATTTATTTTAAGTCAAGTAAGACTTTCCCCCATCCTTGAAAAGGAGGATCTGAGCATTAAGAGCTTTTCTGATCTTCCAAATGAGTTTTTCTCAAAGAATTAAAACAAGAAATATCTTCAAATTAGACCACGTGAAACCTACACGGGCAATAACAAGATATAAGACATTTAATGAGCAAAGACTGTTTTACAAATAAGACAGTCATTGAATAAAACACTGTATGGCTCAAGACCAAACTTGTGGAGTCTTGCACAGTCATTAAACACTCAGTCCACAGGGATCAAGCATTTTTTCAGAAACTTACAAATTTGGGGTCCCAACAAACAGCTTGTAGAAGGACAACAAAGACCTTTCCAAAACCTCAAAGGGAAACACAAAACCACACTATAAATGCATATACACACAGTTTCACTTATACCACATACACACAGTTTCACTTGTACCACATACATACAGCTTTACCTGAAGTGAGCTTAGCGAGCGTTTTCCTGATTTAGTTGCGCTTGGTAAAATAGGTCTATTCAATCACTAACTTTCTCCAGAGTCTAGCTGGTACATTGGTGAGGTTATGGTATAGATAGGTGGGTACCCATACCCAGACCAAACAGACAGAATCCACCCCAGTGGACTTTTCCTAAGAACCAAGGCCTTCTCATATTACAGAATATACAGAGACAGCTTTCTTAACTGATACAGAAGTTCAAACCCTGAAGAGAATCTGAGTTCTCCACATGCAACTGGAAGACATGGATAGCCATACTGAAACCAGACAGACAGAATCTGCCCTGTCGAGCTTTTCATAGGAACAGAGGCCGTATTTCCCATATTACAGAGTATACAGATACAGCAAAAGCTTTCTTAGTTGGGACAGATGTTCCTTTCTTACCAGACAGACTGTACCAAGACAGACCAAGTTCAAACCCTTATGAGAACCTGAATTCTCTGCACATACCCAGGATAAAGCACTTGAACCCTTTTTGAATTTGTAAGTTTACAGTGGGTGTAGATGGGCAGCTTTCAAAGGCTCCCAAGAAGAAGATTCTTGGTAGCGCTGCTCAAGAGCATTCGAAAGCCATACCTCCAGACCCGTTTGTCCAGGCGGACAAGGGGGACTTGTCCAAATTCGCTCTGTCCCAGGTTTAGCCTAAGAAGAGGATAGGAGAAAAGGAGAGGAGGCTGAAGTATCTGCTTTTAAAGCTAACAGGATAGCAGAGGTCCAGGGAAATGGGAAGCGTTATTCTTGGATCAATGTGTACCTCACATTGTGCGGAGTTTGTCTTGTGGGGGAAGATACTTTCCTCATCTGTTCTACACACTTGCTAATCTTGTCACAAGAGCCGTCTGGTGGCAGATGCCCTTTGGCTCTTAAATGTCTGACCCATGCCCACAAATTATTTTATTGGCTTTATCCTTAGCCTTTGAATGGAACAGATTGGTACCCTCACCTGACTGAGCCAGCATTATTGGGGTGGTATGAACAGTTGGGCCTTCAGAATTCACCAGGCAATGCCCTGGTCAGAATTCTTCCATTGCTTTGGCAGCTATGTACCTGTTCACTGAGAGTTTTAGGGATGTAGCAGACAGGTGGAGGAGAGAAAAGCTGGCTCTTCCCTGGGGAAGAACTTACCGGAGGGGTCCCTGAAGTCCTGCCATGGTCTCCAGAAATGCTGCTGAAGTAAAGGAAGTTCATTCTACATGTCAATGTGTCCGAAAATTCAGAGATGGCATGGGGTTCAAGAATGCTTTATTAAGAAGATAAGCCAGAAAACCTAGGGGAACAGTGAAAATAACTTCTCCCCCCAAAAACTTTCCCCCCACATGGGTTACATTTGCAGCAGTTTTTATAGCCAGGTTTCAAAGGGATTGGCATCTGTCACAGAACAATAGTCGGGAGTCACAAGATTCCATTACATCATAAGATTTCATTACATGTTATCAAACAATACGAATTACCCATTATCTCTTTGGGGTCTTAATGAATTTTACTTCCCCAGAGATAGAGAGAGTAATGCAGATCCGCTAATCCAGTCTGAGGGTGATAACTGAGGCAGAGGACAGAATGTAGCTTGATAACCTAAGTGACCTTTGTTAGAATCTTATATTCACCAATACCAGCATCTCAGAAGAAACTCTGGTGCCTCTTCCTAATATTTTCTCTCCACCTACTGGAAATCCTGGTGGCATAGTGGTTAAGTGCTATGGCTGTTAATCAAAAGGTCAACAATTCAAATCCACCAGGTGCTCCTTGGAAACTCAATGGGGCAATTCTAGTCTGTCCTCGAGGGCCACTCTGAGTCAGCGTCTACTCACTGGCAGTGGGTTTTGCAGTTTTATTCTCAAGAGGTACCCTCTATTCTGACTTCTAACATCACGTATTGGTTTTGCCTGTTTCTGGATTTTATATAATATCGATTGAATTACACAATATGCACTCGTTTGTATCGCTCTTCTTCCAAAAGGAAAGAAAAAAAAACAACAAAAAACTATGCTGTGTTGTTTATCCATGTTGTCTATAGCAGTAGTTGTTCCTTTTTCATTACTATATACATTACCATTGTACAATGTACCACAGTTTATCCTGTCATCTACTGAGGGATATTTACCTTGCTTCCAGTTTTTGGCTATTACAAGTAATGCCACTATGAACGTTATTGTATGTGCCTTTTGGTTCATGTGTACATTCATGATGGACAAAAATCTTTGAGTGAAATTGATGGATCATAAGTATGTGTATGTTTACTTTTCATAAACTTTTCCCAGGAATTTTTCAAAATTATTGTACAAAATCATGTTGCCACTGGCAGGTTATAAAGAAATCCTGGTGTCACAATGGGTTAAGTGCTCAGCTGTTAACTGAAAGATTGGTGGTTTGATTTGACCCAGTGCCTCTGTGGAAGAAAAACGTGGAAATCTGCTTCCATAAAGATTATAGTCAGGAAAACACTATGGGGTAGTTTTATTCTGTCACATGGGATCACTACAAGTAGGAACTGACTCAGTAGCACCCAGCAACAACAGTAGTATATCAGGAGACCCTCGGTGATACAAATGATATATACACTCAACTGCTAACGAAAAGGTTTCAGCTCATCCAGAGAAACCTCCCAGAAAAGTTTGGTGATCTATTTTAAAAAAGATCAGCATTGAATACCCTCTGGAGCAGTTTTAGCCAGACACACATGGGCTTCTCATAAGTAGGAAGAGACTCAGTGGCAGCTGTTTTTGTTGTTTCTTTTTAAAATTTAAAATTTTATTTATGTTTGTTCTTATTGTTGAAAATACATATAGCAAAATATACACCAATTCAACAGTTTCTATATGTACCATCTAGTGACATTGATTATATTCTTTGAGTTGTGCAACCATTCTTACCCTGTTTTCCTGAATCATCCCTCCTCAATTAACATAAACTTACTGCTTCCTAACATTTATGTCTAATCTTTCAAGTTGTTGTTGTCACTTTGATCCCATGTGAATAGTTCTAAAAGAACATAATGCTCAAGGCAGACATTTTTTTCCCTAAGTTTAACATTCTAAAGAAAAATCCTGATCAAAAGGGTGGAAATTCAGAACAGAATTAAAATTTTTATGGGCTTCAGACTTCTTGGAGCCATGAAGATTGGATAAACTCTTGAAATGATTGCCTTGAGATAATCTTTAAATTTTAAACTCAAACGTCTCTGGAAGTCTTAAATGTTGTTGCTCTTTAAGCAGTGTATGAGTATTCCTACTACTCCTTATTCTTGTTAACACTTGGTATTATCAGTCTGTTTAATTGTAGGTGTTCTGGCGGTTGTGCTATTGTATATCATTGTGGGTTTTTTCAATGTTCATATTTAAGTATTTATATTTTCTATCTCTTTTCAAACAAGACTAGTCATTTGTTTCTCTAGGCCAATAGGTATTAAAGACAGAAAATTAAGAAGGGGAAATATTACAAGTCAGCTCATGGACAGTGGCCATAAGAGAGAAGAAGATGGAAACAATATTAAAAACTGACTTTATAATTAAATTACTGTAGTTTTCTTAGGGCATTCAGTGCTATGACAAAAAGAAGACGACGTCCTAATTGTTCAAAATTCTTCACTGTATAATTTTCAGTGATCTAGATTTATCAGAAAAAGTTAACTTCTGCTTAAGAAGGCACATGAGTGTTTATTATAGAAGTATTAACCCAGAAAATAGATAATTTTTTTTAAAGAATAGGTTGATACTCAAAGGAACGTATAGAAAAATCAAGTATGTAGAACCTCATTTCTGAAGGATGCTGGATGAATATAGTATTGTTGTTGTTTTAGTCAGCTAGTGCTGCTCTAACGGAAATACCACAGAGTGGATGGCTTTAACAAAGGAACATTTATTCTTGCATAGTCCGGTAGGCTACAAGTCCACATTCAGGGTATCCACTCCCTTTCCCCCTTGTCAGCTCTGGAGGAAAGTCCGGTATTGCATCAGTCTTTGTTCAGGGAGCATCTTGGCACAGGAACCTCATGTCTGAAGGACATGCTCTTCTCCAGGTGCTGCTTGCTTGATGGTACAAGGTTCCCAATTGTCTGTCTGCTTCTCTGTCCTTTTATCTCTTGTAGGATAAAAGGATTAAGGGTGGGGCAAGCCATACTCCAGGGAACTAACTCCGTTTACAGTGGCGCAGGGAGGTAATCCTATGAAGGGATTTATAGCCCCACCCTAATCGTTTAACATACATTTAGGAAAACCACAAAATGGACAGTCACAAGATACTGGGAATCATGGCCCAGCCACATGGCTACACATATTTTGGAGGGGACACAATTCAATCCATGACAGTTGTATAATTCTATTCAGATTTTTTAAATAATATATATTTCTTTATATCCAAAATTCTGATGATTACTTAGATTCTATTTTAAAACATCATATTCTACTCATATTCTAATAAGACTTGACTATCGTTAAGTTAGGATATACAAGAACATGTCAAAAATGAAAAAAAAGATCCATGTTCCCATCAACTAGAGACATTTACTATTAGCATTTTAGCATGTCTTTCTAGTTTCTTTCTCCCTAATTTTTATTAAAATATGACATTTCTATAGAAAAGTGCATAAATCGTAAGTTTACCGATCACTGTGTTTTCACAATTGGACATACTAATGTAACCAGTCAACAAACAGAAAATCACCAGCAACCAGAATCCTCCCTTGTGCCTCCTTCTGGTCACTGCCACACGCTTTGACCCATGTATAAAACACCATCCTAACCATGGAGTCATGTTGCCCATTTTGAACTTTATATAGTTCAAATCATACATTAGAATTCTTTTTGTGTTTAGTTTCTTTTGCTCGATATAATATTTGTGATATCCATCCATATTGTTGCTTCTAGCTGTCAATCACTTATTTTCCTTACTGTTTAGCAATACTTGTTAATCCATCGCAATTTTATGGTCATTTGGGTATTTTACATATTTTGTAATAACAGTGCTGCTATGAATATTCTAATATCTGTCTTTCTGTGAACATTTGCATGCATGTTCATTGGGTACCGAAGAATGCGTTTGCTGCATCACAGGTTATGCATGTGTTTAACTGCGAGTGGCCAAAGCATTTTATAAAGCAGTTGTGTCAACTTATGTACCTTGAGCAGAGAATGAGTGTTTTAGTTGCTCTGCATCTTAAACAACACTTGTTATTTTCTTTCTTTCCCATTATGACTATTTTTATTTGTTCATTACCAAAGGTTAAATTTCTTACAAAGTTTTCTAATTGAAATTACGAGTTAAATGACTCCAATATTTCCTATTTTTTTTAAAATAAGAATTATGTGTATAAGAGTGCATTCAACTAAACAAAATGATAATACGGTGCCTTTGAAGGTGTCTTAGTCACCTGGCACTGCTCTAACAGAAAATACCACAAGTGGAAGGCTTCACAAGGAGAAACTTTTATTGTCACAGTATGATAAGCCACAAGTTCATTAACAAGTTACAAGTCTATTCAATAAGAGAAGTTATCGCAGTCTGGTAGGATAAGTTCAAGTCCAGTGAGAGCATCTCAGCACAGGAACCTTGGGTCCAAAGGACATGCTCTGCTCTCGGTGCTTCTCTCTTGGTGGTGTGAGGTTCCCAACTTCCTCTGCTGACTTCTCTCCCTTATGTTCCGCAAGCTTGTAGGTTGAGTCCTGCCTCACTAACACAACTGTTGCCCCTTCTCCGTCATCAGTGATCACAGAGGCAGGATTCACAACACATGGGAGGAATGGCACCATATTAGGACTCATGGCCAAGTCAAATCAACACACACAATTTTGGGGGGACACAATTCAATCCATGACAGAAGGGTTTAAATTTTTGTGATTGAATCAATGCGTACTATCCAGTTTAAATTTGCTCGGCTACCTATCGGAGGCTCCTTCTGCTCTCCTTGCCTGGTGACAAAACACTTCTCCTTTCCGTTCTATTCATGTGATATCCTCTTAACAATCTCCTGTCCCCTCCTCTCCACCTTCTTCACTCCCCTCTAGTAAGAGGCCAGTAGGACGACATCCTACAGAACCATAAAGTACACACACAATATGGTCAATCTGTAACCCCTGAAGGGTTTAATTTTATGAAAGCTTTTACATTGATGCAAGTCGTAAAGAGTTAATATGTTAGCTAAGTTGTAATTTCAAGACAGTTAACTAACTGTAAGAATTTAGACTTAGGTTAATAAATAACTTTTTGATGCCTGTACAGTTCCTAAATAAAAGGATGCAAAAACTGATTAAGAAAGATAATTTTTAATTTACCTTAACTTCGTAAAATATCAGTTAGGAAGAATACGCAAATACTTTTGAATGATAATTTGTGAAATTACAAACTTTCTGTCTCCTCAAAATTTTAAAATAGTGTGAAAATAGTGCTCACTGGAAAAACAGGTAGATTATCCTTGAATTTTTGTCTTATGAGTTTCTATTGTATATAGACAGAAAATTCAGATAACTTTAATTAAACAGTATATATCGTATTTTTTAATAGATTGGGTACACTAATTACAGAGATATGGTTATTTGTGCAGGATGATGGATGCAATTTTCTGGTTATTAAAAAGTTGTTACACATTTCAAAAAAAAAAACAACAATAGAAGAATAAGGAATACTCCTTAACTCATTCTGTGAGGCTGACATCCTGATAACAAAACTTGACAAAGATACCACAGGAAAACAAAAATATGGGCCAATATCTTTTATGAACATAGATGAAAAACTCCTCAACAAAATACTACCAAACTGAACGGAAAACTATGTTAAAGGATTATCTGCTGCTGGCTGCTAGGAATGTGCTGTCTCACCTATTGTCTTTCCGATGTAGGTTTAGGCTTTTCTCGGGTGTGGCAGAGCCTCTGAGAGCCTGACCTTTGCCTCTTTCTCCTACCTCGTGCCCTGGTGATACTTCAATGCATGGGTCAGCCAATCATGAGATGCCCCAATACCATTGTAACCATTTTTGGCAAAATAGACCACCCTGCCAGCCTCCTCCTGATTGTAACCCTATAAATGAAGTTTCCTATTGAGGAAAGGTGGCCATTGTTCTCTTTCAGAGACCTTGGTCTCACCTGGCTTCAACTTTATCTTGTGTGATGTGAGTGAGTTTTTTCTCATCCCCTTTCCGGTCTCCCCTGGATATGGGTTTTTCCCAGTGTTGGTCACTAGGGTGCCAGACGTGACAGTTATCAAGTGTGATTTATCCCAGAAATACAAGAATGGCTCAACATTAAAAAATCAATCAATGTAATCATATGACTACAACAAAGGAAAAGAACTACACGCTCATCTCAGTTGATGCAGAGAAGATTTTTGGCAAAACTGAACACACTTTGGTGATAAACAAGACAGAAATAGAAAGGAAATTCCTCAGGTTGATAAAGGGCAATCTCAACTGAGAAAGAATGATACTTTTCTCCTTGCGATCAAGAACAAGACAAAAATGTCTACTGTCAGCACTGCTATTCAATATTTTACTAGAAGCTCTAGCTAGAGCAATTGGACTAGAAAAAAAAGTATCCAAATCATGAAGGGAGAAACAAAACTATCCCCCTTTGCAGGTGATATGATTGTATATACAGAAGATCCCAGAGAAGCCAAAGAAAGACGCCATTAAAAATGAATTCAGCAAAGTGGCAGAATTATAATGTCAACGTGCAAAAATTAGTTCACACAATCAGCCACAAAGACAAGTGGGCTCATACAGGGCTGTAGCTCTCAATAATGAATAGACGCTACCCAGTGGCATTTTATAAGTTTTTATTTACTTACATTGCAGTTTAGGATACTTATGAATGAGTTAAGGTTCACTGTGGCACTGGCCTCCTTCAGACCTCTGTTCTAGCATGAGTTGACACTGAAAATCTCTTCTGCACATATAAGGTTTTAAGTTTATGTTGTAGGTGAAAGGCTGAGAAGCACCAAGTTCTTGGGACTTTATATCTCAGAGTGCACGGGAAAAGGAAAAGGAAAAAGGAATAAGAGGAAGGGGCATTTTTTTTAGCTGCACTTGGCCTGACTCTCTTGTTGTCAAACTTTGTTCAGATTCAAACAGCACTGCAGTCTTGAGACTGGGTACATGACCAGGAAGAACATTTCTTCCCCTACTACCTGCAAGATTAATTAGTTTAGTACAATTAAGTAAACATAAGAGCTCAGGTGATGCAGTGGTTAAGCACTCAGTTGCTAAATGAAAGTTTGGCTGTTTAAACTCATCAGCCACTGTGGGCAGAAGATGTGGCAGTCTGCTTCTCTAAAGATTTACAGCCTTAGAAACACTGTGGGGGCAATTCTATTCTGCCCTTTAGAGTTGCTACGAGTCAGAACAGATTTGAGGCAATGGGTTTAGTTTGGTTAGGCACTCCTAAAGACACGCTAAGTTACTGTGGTTTCAACACAGTGAGGAAGCTTTCTGTGACAGACAGAATGAGGAAAGATAGATCCAATTCTCAGCCTTCCTATCAGAGAATGGGTTGATTCCAAGGCTTGACCTTGGGTAGCCTGGATGTCAACTGTCAAGGCAGACCACCCTCTCAGCAACTGGGTTTCTATACATTGGCAATGAACATTCTGAAAAAGAATATAAAAGTAACAGTCCATTTACAATAGAATTTAGAAGAATAAAATACCTAAGAATAAATTTAACCAGATAGTGAAATATTTGAACACTGAAAACTATTAAACACTACCAAAAGCAGTAAAGATCTTAATAAATTGAAGCACATTCCATCCTCAGGAAACAGAAGACAATATTATCAATATGTCAATACTACCTAAAATAATCTATAGATCAATAAAATACTCATTAAAATTCAAACAGCCTTCTTTGTGAAATGGAAAAGTCAGTTTTCAAATTTATATGGAACTTCAAATGGCCCAGAAGAGACAAAGCAAACTTAAAAAACAGTAGGAAGACTCTCAGCTCCCCAGTCTCAAAATGTATTATAAAGCCACAGTAATCAAAACAGGCTAGTACTAGTACAATGATTGACCAATGGAATAAAATGAAGACTTCAGCAATAATCGTGCTTATCAGTGTTCAATTAATCTTTGACAAGTGTGCTAAATTCATTCAATAGGGAAAAACTAGTCTCTACAATAAATGGTGCTAGGACAACTGGATTGTCACATGTGAAAGAATGAAATTGTACCTCACCTTATATGAAAACTAACTCAAAACTAAGTAAATTTAAGCCCTAAAAATCATAAAACTCTTAGAAGAAAACATATATGTAATGCTTTGAGACCTTGTCTTCAACAATAGATTCTTATACCAACAGCATAAACAACAAAATAGATATGTAAGTGGGATCTCATCAAAATTACAAACTTTTGTGCAGCCAAAGACTTTACAAGCAAAGTAAAGAGGCACCATAACAGGCTGGGAAAAAAAAATTTGAACCATGCATCAGATAGGGTTTAATATTCAGAATATATAAAGGAAACAAAGGAGTTGGGACTACTAACGATTGTGAGAATGGTGCAGGACTGGACAGTGTTTCATTCTGTTGCACATAGAATCACTATAAGTCAGAAATGACTTGACACCACCTAACAACAACATATTAAGGACACCTACAGAGACACAGCCAACACTGTGCTATAGACAGAAGCCCCATGTGGTCCCTCTGCAGCAAAGACCTGAAAAACTAAGGAAAACAGATGCAAACATTAATCCTGGAGCTATAAGTATCAAATAAATGGATAAAGAATTAAACCATGCACTGAATGGGAAGAAGAAACCTGATAGACAACAGAGATCTACAGTGTAGGTCCCTTGCCATCTAAAGCAGCACAGATTAACCACCCTGGAACACAAGCACCAATTACCTTGGATGGGGAATGCAGGCAGGCAACTTCACAGAGCCCCCAACAAGAGACAAAGCACCTGGTAACCAGGGAAACAGGCTTTCCCAAACCTCACCCTTCTGCCCTGTAAACTGCCTTTGCCACTTTCCAGTGACTCATAATCACTCAGCCAGAGAGACACTGGCTCACTGCTGCACTGGGTCCGCCTGCTCCCAACAGCCAGTTCCCTCACGGCAGTATTTTTTGTTTGTTTGTTTCTTCTCTCTCTTTCCCTTCTTCCCTTTCCTTTCTCCTGCCCCAAGAGCTAGCCCTGTCTCATTTTTTCATGCCATGGCTCACCATCCTACTAGAGAGCCACTGGCTTACAGCCTCCCTGAGTCTGTGCCACTCCCACTGGCCAGCTCCCCCAATGCTATGTTTAAAATTTTTCTTATGCAAAATGGTACAACCTCTTTGGAAAGCAATTTGGCACTTCGTGAAAAAGCTAGAAATAGAAATACCATATGATCCAGCAATCTCACTGCTTGGAATATATCCTACAGAAATAAAGGTGATCACACAAACACATACATGCACATGGATGTTTATTGCAGCACTGTCCACAATAGCAAAATGATGGAATCAACCAAGATGCCCATCAACAGATGAATGGATGAACAAACTATGGTACAGATACTCAATGAAACACTATGCAATGATAGATAAAAAGAATAATTTTAGGAAGTGTCTCATAACCTGGTTTCAGTTGGAAGACATTATGCTGAGTGAAATCAGTCAGCAGCAAAAGGGCAAGCATTGTATAAGACCTCTGCTATAAGGACTGAAAAATAGACATATAGAAGAAGATACTCTGGCAGCTACAAGGGTGGGGAGGGAGGGAGAGGGGTGGTCATAGATTAGACAGTCAATAGGCATTTGGTTAGGTGAAAGCAGTGACAGCACACAGTAGAGAGCAGACCAACATAACTGGACTACACCATAAATTGAAATGTTTTCTAGACTCAACCTAGTATTTTAAAGGATAGAGCAGCAGGGACATGGGTCCGGGAACCGTGTTTTCTCGGGACATCGAGGTCAATTGGTATAACTAGTGTTTTGCTAAAAGAGTCTTCTGCACCCCATATTGGTGAGTGGTGTCTGGGGTCCTAAAAGCTAGCAAGCTGCCATCTGAGGTACACCATATGGTCCCAACTCATCTAGAACAGAAGATCACCAAGAACAACAAAGACTTGAAGTAAAAAGAGCCCAGGAAACAGAAGGATCCATATGAATGGGAGACTGCATCAACTTGAGACCAGAAGAACCAGATGGTGCCTGGCCACCACCAAAAGCAGACATGATAGGAGTCACAATGTAGAGTCCCTGAGGCAGCATGAGAAAAAGAGATGTGCAGCTGAAGAACTCTACTAAACCAGAACTGATGGTCTGACATCCTGGACGGTTCCCTGAGAGCGTGGCCCCTAGACCTGCTGCTGGCCCTGACTGGAAACCACTACTGAGGTCAACTCTTCAGACAAGAATGGACTAAACTCGGGGACACGGTGTGACCATATGGTATGTGTACTTTATGGTTCTATACAGTTATAGGAGGCTGTTGTGTTTTTTTTTCCTAAATGAGAGAGAAAAGGGTGAAGAGGAGGGGACAGGTTATTGTAAAGAGGATACTAGAAATACAGAGTGAAAAGGAGGAATGACTGTTACTGGGTGAAGAGAGCAGATGGAGCTGCATGGAGGTGGGCATATAAAATTGATTTGGATATATACTTTCACTTAATCACTATAAACAAATTTTATTTTCTTTATTTTTCCCATTCTCCCTTTTCCTTCTATCTCCTACCTAGACCCTGAACTGCCTCCTTCCTGATAAGCCATGCCTCACCACCCAGCAAGAGAGATACCAGCTCACCACCACCCCAGTTCTACCATGCCTCCAACACCTGGTTTCCTCAGCTCCATATGTTTTTTTGTTTCTTCTTTCTTTCTCCTCTTCCCTTTCTTTCCCACCCACATAGCCCTAGACACTACTCTCACACCACTTGGCTAGGGAGCCACTTCAAAATGGTCTTTCCTGGTCTTCCCTTACCCACATGTGGACCCCCCCATGCCACCATTTTATGTATTTTCCTCCTGTATTTAAAAAAATTCTGTTCGTTTCTCTTCTTTCTCTTTTCCATTTGTCAATACACGTCACACTCTTTCCATTTCCTCCTGCCTTGTGCATTGCTCACTGAGCACCATGTCACTGAGTGGCACTTGTGTGGACCTCTGGAAGCACTCAGACCTGCTCTGCCGAATGTCCTACTCCTCAAAAGCACTGGTCCTAGTTCCACTCTGATGTCCCTATAGCAAGTGACCCACCTCTGCCCCTTTGGCACCACTGTACCTGCTCTGCTGCACCACAGCTGAGTGGCTGGTACTGCACACCTGGACAAGATGGTGAGAACTACAGTGCCCACAGAAGAGCAAGCAACAAAAGATGCCCAGCTCACTGGCCTGCCCAGGCATAATCAAATGGAATAAGAAATCAGGATGAAACAAATAAACCTAAAATAAACAAAGAAAAAAATTTCTGACTGTCTCAGAGATAGCAGACAGTAACAAAGTATATTGGGGGTGGGAGAACAGAATAGGATGGCTCCAGAAAATGGTCAAAATCAAATACGTAATGACCTTCTGGTAGGGAATTCAAAAGTCTAGTAATATTCAGGGGTCTCAGGATATAAGGAAAGAGATTCAGGAAAACACAGACAGAACAAAGGAAAAATGTGACAAAGTCATGGAAATTACAGGTAAAATTAGGAAAAACAGACAAAGTAATGGAAAATTTCAGGAAAGTAATACAAGAACAAAATGTCTAAATAAATAAATAGCAGTCGTACAAAATCAGGAGGGGGAGCCAAGATGGTGGAGTAGTCAGACGCTTCCTGTGATCTCTCTTGCAATAAAGACTCCAAGAAACAATTGAATTGATCATACATTATATTCTAGGAATCCTGAACATCAAAGGCAAAGATGAGAAGGCAAACTGAATAGCAGGAGAAGGACAGTAGTTTCAGAAGTAACAAGAAGTTGGTTGACCAGACTCAATGAGAATCAGCGTGCCACAGGCTGGATAAACTACTGTGAGTGTGGTCAGGTAAGCAGTGGTATTCAGAATGTGTTTTCCGCATTGGGAGAAATCTTGTGGCAGAGAGTCCACTCACCCCTCCAGAATCAGTGAAGAGCAGCATGAGATTGTCAAAAGTTAAGTAACTTGTGTCTAACCAAGTTACCAAATGGATCTAAAAACTCTCCTTTGGAACAAATATCTCTCCCTTTTACTTTCACTCCTCCCTCTCTGCACTAGGCCTGAGCTGGCTCCAGAGACAGATGCATCCCATGGGCCAGAAGTAAGCCCCCTTACATGCCCTGAGGTTTGGAGAGGGAAGAAATTAACAAACATAACAAAGAATCTGCAGGCTCTCCTAAGCTAGGAACTCAGGTCAGAAACAATTCCTTTGTCTAGGCAAAGGCATAAGGGGTCCATGGAATTAGAATAGCTTTTACCCCTACATAAACCTGTGTGGACCCACTACAACAATTTATGGCTTAATTAGCATAGTACAACAGGGTATATACCTGAACCCTAATTTTACTGTGTCAGCCATATGGTGGAAAGCCAGGATCCTAATATTTGATATGGAGCTTCTTATTAACCAGGATCCTCACCTACCAAAAGCAAGGACCTGAGGACAGGTGGCTTTACCCATGTCACTTGGACCCATGACATGGGGCTCAAGAATAAGTGGACCCTCCCATTTCTTACAGCCAACAGCTTTGGGTACCTATATTCCTCCTGTAAAATCTACCCAACCACATGTTGTAGGCAACAGGAACATACTTTCATTACAGGCAAACAGAGGTGGCTGTCAGACCAATGCTGTGCTCAGTGCATGCTGCCAGATACCTGTGCCTACACCAGTCACCCCTGTCTGTCTGGTACTGTACACGAGAGTCTCCACCACACACGTGGTTACTGACTACCTGGATACTTAAGCTGACTCCATAGAGGAAAAGCAAACATACTCTGGGGTTCACATATGTAGTGACAGCTCTAGCCACCTGGTGACAGGATGTCAGAGCTTCAAATATGCTGATAATCAAACTAGGTTACATGACTGTCATGGATTGAATTGTCTCCCCCCCAAAATGTCTGTAGCCATGTGGCTGGGCCATGATTCCCAGTATCTTGTGATTGTCCTCTATTTTGTGGTTTTCCTATGCTGTATGTTAAAGGATTATGGTGGGGCTGGAAATCCCTTTATAGGATCACCTCTCTGCTCCACTGTAAAGGGAGTTTCCCTGGAGTGTAGCTTTCCCCACCCTTAATCCTTTCATCCTGCAAGAGATAAAAGAAAAGGGAAACAGGCTGAGAATAGGGAACCTTGTACTATCAAGAAAGCAACACTAGAAGAAGAGCGCATCCTTCAGACCTGAGTTTCCTGTGCCAAGACACTCCCTGGACAAAGACTGATGTAATAGCGGACTTTCCTCCAGAGCTGACAAGGGGAAAGCCTTCCCTTCAAGTGTATTAGGTATTCCCCTAAAGCCATCCACTCTGTGGTATTACTGTAGAGCAGCTGCGGCTAACTAAATTAATGACTAACCTATTTGGGCATTTCAAAACAAAACAATAAACTAGGACACAGTAAGCAAGCATTAAATAAATACAATAACTTATAGATGGCTCAAAACCAACAGTCAATATCAAATCACATAAAGAGGGAGAACATGATGGCTTCAGAAAGCTCCCAAAACAAAGAATTAAGAATCTTCCAGATGAAGAGTATTTCCTGGAATTACTGGAAGTAGAATAAAAACGATTAAAACAGAGAACTCTTCAAGAGATAAGGAAGGAAATTAGGAAAAATTCAGAATAAGCCAAGAAAAACACAACCACAGAAACTGAAGAGCCTATAAAGTTTAGAGCACAGCATAATGACATATTGAATATGCCACAAGAATAGAGACAACATACAGAAACTGAGAGAATTAACTGTAAAATTTCAGAATTAGATCACTCAAGAGAAAGTAAAAGTAGCAGAACTGAGGCAATGAAAGTCAGAATTAGTGAGACTGAAGATTAAAGCACTTGACACCATAATATTTGAGGAAAAATCATAAAATAATTTAAAAAAATGAAGAAATCCTAAGAATTACACAGAATTTTATCAAGAGGAATAACCTCTAGGTGACTGGAATATCAGAATGGTGGTAGTGGTGAGGGTCACTGAAAATACAGAGAGAACTGTTGAAGATTTTTTTGAACAGAAACTTCTCTGATACTGTAAAAGATGAGAAAACAACTATCCAAAATGCTGATCTGACTCTATGTAAGGTGAATTTTCAAAACAAAGTCACCAAGACATATTACAGTCAAGATTGCCAAAACTCAGATAAAGAGAGAACTTTAAGAGCAACTAGGGATAAACAAAAGTAGTTATACAAAGGAGAGTCGATAACACTAAAGTGACACTACTCAGCAGAAACCACACAGGCATGGCATATATATAACCTTGAAAGAAATTGTCAGCCAAGAATTATATATCCAGCAAAACTGTCTTGCAAATATCATGGCCTAATTGGGACATTTCCAGATAAAAAGAAATTAAGGGAATTTGAAAAAGTCAAACCAAAATTATAATAAATACTAAAGGATGTCTTCCAATAACACCAGATAACAATCCAAGACCAGAACTCAGCATGGATCAGCCAGATATCAACGCAGATAAAGAAATCACAAAAAATAAATTAAAGCTAAAACATTGAAAAATAGGGAAACTGAGATGTCATTATGTAAAAGATGATGATGGAGAAGAAGTCAAGGCAATAAAAAGAAATAAAATACTGGTTTAAACACAGAAAAACAGCAGTAATTAAGGTAACCATAAAGGAAACTAAAAGCTTGCACATCAAAATAAAAATCAAGAAAAACAAAGACTCAGTAAATACAAAATCAACAATGAAACAGTTGAAAAGAAAATACATGAGGAAAAACTACTCAGCACAGAAAATTAAATGTAGAAAAGAAACTGTTGAAAACCCCCCAAAAAGCATCAAAATGACAGAACTAGACTCATATGTATCAGTAATTATGATGAACATAAAAGGATTAAATGTGCCAATAAAAAGAGTGGCAGAATGGATTTTTTAAAAAACCATGATCTGTCTACATGCTTCATATAAGAGGCACCCCCAAGACTTAAAAACACAAACAAAATAAAACTCAAAGAATGGGAAAACATACATCAAGCAAACAGCGCTCAAAAAGGAACAGGAGTGGCAATATTAATTTGTGACAAAATAAACTTTAAAGTAAAATCAACTACAATGAATAAGGAAGGACACTATGTAATTATTTAAGGGTGAAGACACAAAGAGGACATAAACATACTAAAGTTTCATTTGCTAACCCAACAACCCAAAAATCAAACCAAACCTACTGCCATCGAGTTGATTCTGACTCATAGCAACCCTGGTAGCATAGTGGTTAAGTGCTACAGCTGCTAACCTGAAGGCTGGCAGTTCAAATATGCCAGGTGTTCCTTGGAAACTTTATGGGGCAGTTCTCCTCTGTCTACAAGTTTGCTATGAGTCACTCAACAACAGGGCTCCTAAATACATAAAACAAACTCTAACAGTATTGAAAAGAGAAACAGACAACTTCACAATAATGATTAGAGACTTCAATACAAGATTTTTGGTGAAGGACAAAACATCTAAAAATAACCTCAATCCTCACAACTGGACCAGTAAGCAACATCATCATAAATGGAGAAATGTCAAGGATTTCATTTTACTTTAGATGTGCTGTCAGGAAAGATCAGTCCCTGGATAAAGACATCATGCTTGGTGGAGTGGAGGGTCAATGAAAAAGAGGAGGACCATCGATGAGATGGATTGACACAGCAACTGCAACAATGGATGTTTTTGTCAGCTAGTGTTGCTCTAACAGAAATACCACAAAGTAGATGGCTTTAACAAAGGAGAGTTTATTTTTACACAGTCTGGTAGGCTACATGTCCAAATTCAGGATGTCCACTCTAGGGGAAGGCTTTCCCCCTTGAGAGCTCTGGAGGAAAGTCCTTGTGTTGCATCAGTCTTTGTCCAGGGAGTGTCTTGGCACAGGAACCTCATGTCTAAAGGACACGCTCTTCTCCCGGTGCTGCTTTCTTGATGGTGTGAGGTTCCCGGTTCTCTGCTTGCTTCCCTTTCCTTTTACCTCTTGTAGGATGAAAAGATTAAGTGTGGTACAAGCCATACTCCAGGGAAACTCCCTTTACAGTGGAGAAGGGAAGTGATCCTATGAAAGGATTCACAGTCCTATCCTAACCCTTTATCATACAGCATAGGAAAAATCACAAAATGGAGGGCAATCATACAATACAGAGAATCATGGCCCAAGCACATCGCTACATATATTTTTGGGGGGACACAATTCAGTCCATGACATGGGCTTAAGCATAAAAATGATTGTGGACGTAGTGCAAGACCATTCAGTGTTTCGTTCTGTTGTTCATAAGGTTGCTATGAGTTGGAACCAACTTGACGGCACCTAACAACAACAACATACCCCCAAGAAAATAAGATATCTAGATATAAATCTAACCAGAGAAGTAAGAGACCTATACAGAAAAAGTTACAAGACTGTACTGGAAGAAACCAAAAGAGACTTACTGCCCACAATAGCAAAAAGGTGGAATCAACCTAGGTGTCCAACAACAGATGAATGGATAAGCAAACTATGGTACAGATACTCAATGGAACACTATGCAATCATGAAGAACAAGGATGATTTTAGGAAGCATCTCATAACCTGGTTTCAACTGGAAGACATTATGCTGAGTGAAATCAGTCAGCAGCAAAAGGACAAGTATGAGGACTTAAAAATGGACTTATATACAGAAGAAAAGACTGACGGCTACAAGGGTGGGGAGGGAAGGAGTGGATTGTTCGTAGATTATATAGTTACCAGGAACTCCATTTGGTGAAGGGTATGACAGCACACAGTAGAGAGCAGATAGGCATAACTGGACTATACCATAAACTGAAAGATTTTTTAAGCTCAACTCAACATTTCATAGGACAGAGTCACAGGGACAGGAGTCTGGGGACCATGTTTACAGGACACATCAAGGTCAATTGGCATAACTAGTCTTTTGCTAAGTGAGTCTTTCTGTACCTCATATTGGTGAGTGGTGTCTGGGGTGTTAAAAGCTAGCAAGCTGCCATCTGAGGAACACCAAATGGTCCCAACCCATCTGGAACAGATGATGATCGAGAATATCAAAGATATGAGGAAAAACTAGCCCAGGAGACAGAAAGACCCATAAGAGTGGGTGACTGAATCAGCATGAGAGCAGAAGAATCAGACAGTGCCAAGCCACCACCAAAGGCAGCTGGGGGACATAATGTAGAGTCCCTGAGGCAACATGAGAAAAAGAGGTGTGCAGTCCAAGAACTCTACCAAAAGACTAGAATTGAAGGTCTAACATCCTGGAGGGTCCCCTGGGAACATAGCCCATTGACTTGCTGCTGGCCACGACCTGAATCCAGTACTGAGGTCAACTCTTCAGACAAGAATGGACTGGACTCGGGGATACAGTGTAAGCATATGGTGCATGTACTTTATGGCTTTCCACATTTATAGAAGGCTGTCCTACTGGTTTATTTCCAGGTGGTAGACGAGAGGGTAGAGAGGAGAAGGCAGGTGTTCATTAACAGGATACTAGAAAAGACAGAGTAGCAGGGGTAGGGTTTGGGGACCATGCTCTCAGAGAACATTGAGGCCAAATGGCATAATTAGGCTATTGCTAATAGAGTCCTCTGCATCTCATATTGGTGAGTGGTGTCTGGGGTATTAAAAGCTAGCAAGCTGCCATCTGAGGTACACCAAATTGTCCCAACTCATCCAAAACAGACAGTCATGGAGAAAAACAGATGCACAAGGGAAAGAGCTCAGGAGACAGAAGGACCCATGTGAGTGGGAGACTGTAGCAGCATGTGACCAGAAGAACCAGAAGGTGTCCGGCCACCACCAAAGACAACCATAATGGGACACATAGTTTGAATCTCTGTGGCAACATGAGAAAAAGAAGGGTGTAGCTCTGGAACTCTACTAAAAGGCCACAGTCAATGGTCTGACAGCCTGGGGAAATCCCCCGGGAGCATGACCCCTAGACCTGTTGCTGCCTCTGCCAGAAAACATTACTGAGGTCATCTCTTCAGACAAAAATGGACTGGACTTTGGGACACAATGTGACCATATGATGTGAACACTTCACAGCTTTATGCATTTATAGTGTGCTGTCCTACTGGTCTTTTTCTAAATGGGAGTGAGAAGGGTGGAGAGGAGGAGACAGGAGCTTGTTAAGAGGATAGAACAAGTATAGAATGAAAAAGAGGAGCGTGCTGTCACTGGGCAAGGAGAGCAGAAGGAGCTGCAGATAGGCGGGCATGCAAAATTAATTCGGATTGTATACTTTCACTTAATCACACACACACAAAAAGGATACTGGAAGTAAAGAGTGAAAAAGAGGACTGCGCTGTCACAGAGTGAGGGGAGCCGATGGAGTTGGAGATAGGCAGGCATGCAAAATTGATTTGGATCGTATACTTTTTCATTTAATCATAATAAAATTTTTTTTTAAAAGGAATTAACAAGACCCAAAGCTTGTTTTTTAAAAAGATCAGAAAAATCAGTAAACCACTGGACAAACTGACAAGAGGAAAACAAGTAGAAGAAACAAATAACCTGCACAAGAAATAAGATGGGTGATATCACAATAGACCCAACTGAAAGTCAAAGTCATAACAGAATACTATGGAAAATTGTACTCAAATAAATTTGAAAAACTAGCGGAAATGGACAAATTTCTAGAGATCCACTACCTATCTAATACAACACAAACAGAGGTAGAACAACTAAATAAACCTATAATGAAAGGATAGATAATTACAAAAACTCCCAACAAAAGAAATTCCTGTTCTTGAAAGCTTCACCAGAGAATTCTACCAAACTTTTAGAGCAGTGCTAATATCACTATTTCTAAAGTTATTTCAGACCATAGAAAAGGATGGCATACTCCCAAACTCATTCTATAAATCCAGCTTAACCCTGATACCAAAACCAAATTAGACACCACCAAAAAAGAATATTACACACTAATATCCTTCATGAATTTAGATGGAAAAATTCTCAACAAATTCTAACCAATATAATTGAACAACATATGAATAAAATAACTCACCATGACCAACTATGCAGGGATGGCTCTATATTAGAAAAACAATCAAAGTAATCCATCACATAAATAAAACTAAAGAATAGAAACTCATTATGTTATCAACTGATTCACAAAAGGCATTTGACAAGTTCCAGCATTCATTCATGTAAAAAACTGTTGTAAAAATAGTAATAGAAAGAAAATTCCTTAACGTAATAAAAGATATTTATACAAAGCCAATGGCCAACATCATCCTAATGGAGAGTCTGAAAACATTCCCTTTGAGAACAGGAGCCGATTAAGGATGCTCTTTGTCTCCACTACTATTCAATACAGTGCTAAATGTTCTATCCAGAGTAGCTAGGCTACAAAAAGAAAGTCTACCCAAATTGGTAAGGAAGAACTAAAAATATCTCTATTTGTAGATGATATTACCTTATACACAGAAAACTGTAAAGAATCCACAAAAAGGCTACTGGAACTACTAGAAGATTTCAGTAATGTATCAGAATACAAGATAAGCATACAAAAATTAGTTAGAGGGGCGGACTCAAGATGGCAGACGAAACGCACGTCTCCCTAAATCCCTCTGGAAACCAAGACCTGAAATGATAGTTAAACGGAGCTTTCTGGACACCTAGCAAGCCCAGTGAAGTGGCATAGGGATGTTAATTTGGACTTCATACCACTGAACGCAAAACCTCCTCTTTTACACCGACCCCACTCTCAGTGAGCACAGGCTTGCACAGACCAAAGGTAACTCACCATTTTGATTTTGTTTTTCCTCTGTCTTAGCCAGCAGGCAGAACTGGGACTTGACTAGTTGCTGGTCTTGGATTTACTGCTGGTGGGTCCAGCAAGCATGATTGCCAGGTTCTGAGAGCCTGGCTTTGGACTCCATACACCTTGGCTCCTCTGGCCTATTGGGAAAAGGAGAAGCCCAGGCAGAGGCTCCGGCCAGACTTGGTTCCTAGGCAGGGAGGTGGAGCCTGCCTGGGGGAGAGGGCTTTTCTAGCAGGGAGGTGGTGTTTTCCACAGTGTTACCTGGGGCTGAGGCCCAGTGGTGGAGGCTGTGGACTCTGGGCATTTCAGCACAGTTGGCCTCTCTTTCTGCTGGGAGCCTGGTCCCGGCCAGCTGGTGAGTTTACGTGGGACACCATCTTGTTCTGCTGGGAGGTGGGGTCATCCATATGGAAGCCTCACTTGGACCTGATTCCTGAGCTAGGGGGCAGTTTCTACCTAGAAGAGACTGCTTTTGGACAGCAAAAGAGAATTCTACACAGTATCGCCCACAGCTGGAGTCCAACAGCAGAGGCCAGCAGGCCAGTAGCCTTTCTGTATTTTGAGCTAGTTTATGACATCTGAGGTTCAACATAGAGGTGCATACTTTGCCAGCTGGGAAGAGGGATGTTGACACCTGAAAACCTGACTGACTTTGGAAGTTGCCAAATACTTTTTACTTCTCATCTTAAGATGGCATAGAGAAACAACTGTGGTTGATCTTCACAGCCTCTCTCCCAGTCTCTATTGACCCACATGAAACCCGAAAAGCAGCAAACATTGGAGAGGACTGTAACCCGGAAGTCACCAATGGCATCAGAAGGCCCCCAAAAGAAACCATCTCAGAACTTCCCAGACAAAGAAGCTTTTCCGAAACTATCAGAAGGTGAATACAAAAGGATTATATACAGAGCCCTACTAGACCTTATACAAAACGCAGCAGAGCAAAACGAAAAACTAAGCAAGCTGTTCGATGTGATGGAACATCAGTACTCTGAAATTCAACAGATGAAGAACAAAATCAAAGACATAGAAACTTCAATTCAAAGCCAAAAAAACAGAATGGAACAAATGGAAAAGAGAATTTCTGATTTGGAAGACAGAACCACTGACAGCAGCATCTATGAGGAAAAATAAGAAAAAAGAAACAAGAAAAATGAAGAAGCATGTGGGACTCTATTAAGAAGAACAATCTACGATTAATTGGAGTTCCTGAACAGGGTGACACACCTGAGAACACAGAGTATTGTTGCTGTGCTGCTGACAGAAAACTTCCCAGAAATTATGAAAGAGAATATAGATATCCAAGATACATATCAAACACCACTCAATATAGATCTCAACAGAAAGACTCCAAGACTTATTATTATCAAGCCCAACAAAATGAAGCCTAAGCAGAAACTCTTAAAGGCAGCAAGAGTCAAAGGAAAGCTAACATTCAGAGGGAAACCCTGTAGGCTTTCATCAGATTCCTCTGCAGAAATGATGCTGGCACGGAGACAGTAGCATGACACATTCAAAGCTTTGAAGGAGAGCAACTTCCAACCAAGAATTATATATACTGCAAAACTATCTTTCAAATATGAAAATGAAATGACATTCCCAGATAAACAGAAACTCAGAGACTTTGTAAAAACCAAACCAAAGCTACAAGAAATACTGAAAGAATCTCTTGGCTTGGAAGAACAAGACTGCTAACTTTGTATTTTAGAAGAACACATTATCCAGAATCCTACTCAGTCAGGGAAGGCTCCAAACACAATCAAACCTATAATAGTGAAAGAAATGATCTAGTGATCATATCATGTAAACTATGATATCATCATATTAAAAAAGGGGTGTACTGCAGTCATTATAGTCCTTCCAGATGGAGAGGAAGTTGACAAGACTGGTAGCAATCAAAATTGGGGTAATATATAGTTTATTCAGCGAGATAATAAGGGCAGCTGTAAAGGACAATACAGAAGCAACATACCATATCAAGAAATGTAATACAGGAGTCTAAACAACCACAAAACCAACCCTAAAAAAGGCAAAAAATCAACTTGCAAAGAAAAAGGTCACAGAACAGACTAGGAAGAACAACAGAGAAAACATCAACTCAAAAATAAACATATCACAATTGCAGCACTGAACACATACCTATTGATAATTACATTGAATGTGAATGGACTGAATGCTCCAGTAAACAGACACCGAGTGACATCTTGGATCTAAAGACATGACCCATTCATATGTTGCCTACAAGAAACTCACCTTAGACCTAAAGATAGGAACAAACTGAAAATCAATGGATGGAAGAATATATACCAAGCTAACAATGAACGAAGACGAGCAGGTGTGGAAATCCTAATCTCAGATAAAATCGATTTTAATGTAAAATCCACCACCGTGGACAATGATGGACAAAATTTATTACTGAAAGTTTCAATAGACAAGCAAGACTTAACAATATAAAATATTTGTGCACCTAATATTAGAGCACCTAAATACATCAAAGAAACACTGACTACACTCAAAAAGGAGATAGATCACTCCACGATAATAGTAGGAGACTTCAACACTACACTCTCAGTATTGGACAAATCATCTAGAAAAAAGCTCAATAAAAACACACAAGACCTTGTTGCCACAATTAACCATCTAGACCTCATCAACATATACAGAACCTTTTATCCATCAGCAGACAACTATACCTTCTTCTCCAGTGCACATGGAACATTCTCCAGAATCGACCATGTGTTAGGATATAAAGCAATTCTCAACAAAATCCATACCATTGAATTAATGCAAAGTGTCTTCTCAGATCATAAAGCCATAAAAGTTGAAATCAATAGCAGAAAAAACACAGAAAGTGAAACTCATGGAAACCGAACAACACCTTGCTCAAAAACCCATGGGTTATAGAAGAAATCAAGGATGAAATAAAGAAATTTATGGATACCAATAAGCATGAAAACACTTCCTACCAGAACCTATGAGATACAGCCACAGCAGTGCTCAGAGGTCAGTTTATCTCCATAAATGCACACGTCTGGAAGGAAGAAAGAAACCAAATCAAAGAACTGAACCTACAGCTTGAACAAGTAGAGAGAACACCAAAGGAACTCCTCAGGCACCAGAAGAAAATAGATCATAAGGATCAGAGCAGAACTAAATGAACTAGAGAATAGAAGAACAACTGAAAAACTTGAAAAGACCAAAAGCTGGTTTTTTGAAAAGATCAACCAAATTGAGAAACCATTGACTAAACTTACTAAAGAAAAGCAGGAAAGGAAACAAATAACCCAAATAAGAAATGAGAGGGGAGTTGTCACAACGGATCCAGCAGAAATCAAAAATATCATCGCTGAATACTATGAAAGATCGTATTCTAACAAATTCGAAAACCTAGCTGAAATGGACAAATTCCTTGATTAATATCACCTACCAACATTATCACAAGGTGATGCAGAATAACTTAATAAACCCATCATAAAGGAGGAGATTGAAAAAGTCATCAAAAAATTGCCAACCAAAAAAAGCCCGGGCCCAGATGGCTTCACTGCAGAACTCGATGGCACTTGGCTTGGCTATCTTCAACACTACTGAGACTATTTCACAGTATAGAAAGGGATGGAATACTCCCAAATTTGCTCTATGAAACAAGCATAACCCTGATACCAAAGCCAGGGAAAGACTCAATCAAAAAGGAGTACTACAGATTGATATCACTTATGAATCTAGATTCAAAAATCTTCAACAAAATTCTTGCCGATAGAATACAACAACATATCAAAAAATAATCCATCATGACCAAGTGGTATTCATACCAGGGATGCAAGGCTGGTTGAATATCAGAAAAACAATTAATGTCATTAACCACATAAATAGCACAAAAGACAAGAATCAACTGATTTTATCCATTGATGCAGAAAAGGCATTTGATAAAATCCAACACCCATTCATGCTAAAAACTCTCAGTAAAATATGAATAGATAGCCAATTCCTCAATGCAATGAGGGCTATTTATACAAAGCCAACTGTCTATGTCATCCGGAATGGAGAGAGACTGAAACAGTTTCCCTTGAGAACAGGAACTAGACAAGGATGCTCACTCTCACCTCTCCTATTCAACATTGCAGTAGAAGTTCTAGCCAGAGCAATTAGACAAGACCAAGGAATAACGGGCATCTGCATCAGCAAAGAAGAACTAAAAATCTCCCTATATGCAGATGACATGATTGTATATGCAAAGAATCCCAAAGAATCCATACGGAAACTATTCAAACTGATAGGGGATTTGCCAAAGTCTCAGAATACAAGATAAAAATAAGTAAATCAGCAGGATTGCTTTATACCAACAACGAGATTATTAAGGAAGAAATCAAATCAATACCGTTTACTATAGCCCCGAAGAAGGTAAAAATACCTAGGAATAAGTCTAACCAGAGAAATAACAGACCTTTACAAAGAGAACTACAAACCCTTACCACAAGAAACTAAGACAGACTTACATAAATGGAGAAACCTATCCTGCTGATGGATAGGAAGACTTAACATTGTGAAAATGTCTATTTTACCCAAAGCAATCTACTTACATAATGCAATCCCAATACAAGTTCCAGTGACATTTTTTAATGAGATAGAGGAACAAATTACTAACTTTGTCTGGAAAGGGAAGAAGCCCCGGATAAGTAAAGCATTACTAAAGAAGAACCCCACACTGGGAGGCCTCTCATTACCCGACCTTAGAACCCATGACACAGCCACAGTAGTCAAAACAGCCTGGTACAGGTACAAAAACAGATAGATCAGTAGAACAGAATCGAGACCCCAGAGATGACATCATCTGCCTATAAATAGTTGATATTCGACAAAGGTCCTAAGACATTAAACTGTGGTAAAAACAATCTCTTCAAAAAATGGTGCTGGCAAAATTGGATGTCTATCTGCACTAAATTAAAACAAGACCCATATCTTACACCTTATAGAAAAACCAACTCAAAATGGATAAAAGACCTAACTATCAAATCTAAAATGATAAAGCTCATCTAAGAAAAAGTAAGAACAACAATGGAAGGTTTAATACACAATGTAGACAGACTTCAAAATCTGTCAAACAAGCCACAAAGAACAGAAAATAGATAAATGGGAACTACTAAGGATCAATCACTTTTGCTCATCCAAAGACTTTATTAACAGAATTAAAAGGCCACCTACAGAATGGGAAAAAATATTTGGCAACGCTGTGTCAGACCGATAACTGATCTCCATAATCTGTAAGGTGCTACCAAATATCAATAAGCAAAAGATGAATCATCCAATTAAGCGATGGGCAAAGTAGATGGACAGACACTTCTCTAAAGAGGAGATCCAGGCAGCCAAAAAACACACGCGGACATGCTCACGATCATTAGCTATTAAAGAAATTCAAATCAAGATGACAATGAGATACCATCTCACCCCAAGGTTGGCCATGATCCAAAAATCGCAAAACACTAAATGCTGGAGAGGCTGTGGAGAGATTGGAACTCTCCTACACTGTTGGTGGGATTGCAAAATGGTGCAACCTCTTTGGAAAGCAACCTGGCTCTCCCTTAAAATAATGCATATAGATATACCGTTTGACCCAGTAATTCCACTACTTGGAATATATCCTACAGAATCAAGGCCATTCACACCAACTGATACACACACACAAATGTTTATCGCAACACAGTCCACAATAGCAAAAAGATGGAATCAACGCAGATGCCCAACAAGAATGGATAGATAAACTATGGTATATATACTCAATGGAACACCATGCAATGATAAAGAACAAAGATGATAGCAGGAAACATCTTTAACCTCGTTTCAACTGGAGGACATTATGCTCAGTGAAAGTAGTCAGCGAGAGACGGGCAAATATTGTTTGAGACCCCTACGATAAGAACTTAAAGGCAGACTCATGTGTATAAGAAAAGATTCTGACAGCTGCAACATTGAGGGGGGCAGAAGGACGAGGGGGGAGGGTTTAGATTAGATAGTTGTTAGAAATTTGGTTGGGTGAAATTGGTGACAGCACACATTAGTAAGAAGATCAATATTAACGGGACTTCAACACAACTTGTGTACTTCTCCCATCTTAACCCAATATTGCAAAGACAGAGTAGCTGGGGCAGAGGGCTAGGGACCATGCTCTCAGGGGAAATTGAGACTAACTGGCATAACTAATGTTTTGCTAATGAGGTCTCACCGCACCCCACATTGGTGAGTGGTGTCTGGAATCTTAAAAGCTGCCAAGGTCTGAGGGTACAGCAAATGGTCCCAACTTAGCAGGAATGGATGATCACCAAGATCCATAACGACATGGGGGAAAGAGAATCTAGACGACAGACATCCACGTGAGTGGATGTCTACATCGACTTGTGACCAGAAGAACCAGATGGTGTCTGGCTACCACCAGTGATAGCCATGTGGAGCTCACGAAGTTGAGTCTGACTGACAACACAAGTATAAATAGGGATGCACCCTGAGAGCTTCACTAAAAGACCACAATTGATGGTCCACAGGCCGCTGAGTTCCTCTTGGATCAGGGCCCCTGGCCCTGATGCTGCCCCTGTCCGTAAATCATAATGAAGGTCAACTTTTCAGACAGCAATGGGTTAGACGTGGTGACGTAGACTGACCATATTGTGTGGGCACTTTATGGTTCTAGGCATCTATAGGAGGTTGTCCTGTTGACCTCATACTGTAGGAAGGGGAATGGGTGGAGAGGAGAAGATAGGAGACTGCTGGGAAGATAAGACATGTATGGAGCACAGAGGAAGAGTGGGCTGTCGCCATGCAGGGAGAGCAGTGGAAGCTGTATGTAGGTCAGTATGCAAATTTATATGGGAATGTACATTTTCATTCAATCATAATAATAATAAATTAGTTAGATTCCTCTATACCAACAAAGAGAGTTTCACAGAGGAAATCACTGAATCCATACAATTTATAATAGTTCCAAGATTATAAAATACTTACAAATAAATCTAATCAAAGATGTAATCGACCTACTTATACAAAGAGAACTATAAGACATTACTGCAGGGAACCAAAAGAGCCTTATATAAATGAAGAAACATACCTTACTCATGGATAGGAAGACTCAGCATCATAGAAATGTGTATTCTAATCCAAAGTAATCTATAGATACATTGAAATCCCAATCCAAATTCCAATAGCATTTTTTAAGGAGATAGAAAACAAATTATCAACTTCATATTGAATAGGAGGATGCCTCAGAAAAGTAAATTGTTACTGAAGATGAACAAAGTGAGAGAACAAAGTCATACCACTTGACTTCAGAACCTATTATATCACCACAGTAGTCAAAACAGCCTAGTACTTGTACAACAGGTATATAGAGCAATGGAACAGAATAGAGAATGCAGACACAAAATCATCTACTTACAAGCAGCTGATATTTGACAAAGGCTTAAATTCTTTTAACTGGGGGAAAAGACAGTCTCTTTAACAAATGATGCTGACATAACTGGATATCCTTCTTCAAAAAATAAAACAAGACCCCTCCCTCACACCATGCACAAAAACTAACTAAAAATGGATCAAAGACCTAAATATAAAATCTAAAATGGTAAAGATCATGGAACAAAAAATAGAGACAACACTAGGCACTCTACTATATGGCATAAGCAGTATACAAAACATTACTAACAGTGAACAACTACAGAAGAGAATCTAGATAACTGGTAGATCTTGAAAAACAAACACGTAATCATATGCTCATAGAAAGATTTCACCAAAAGAGTCAAAAGACAATCTACAGACTGGGAAATAATTTTTGGCTACAAATCTGATCAACATTTAATCTCTAAAGCTTGTAAGATACTGTAAAACCTCAATAATAAACAGACAACCCAATTAAAAATGGGCAAAGGATATGAACAGGTAGTTTACCAATGCAAATTTTCAGGTAGCTGATACTTGTGGAAATGCTCATGATCATAAGCCATTAAAGAAATACAAATCAAAACTACAATGAGATACCATTTCATGTCAACAAGTCTAGCATTCATTCAAAACACATGAAATAATAAATGGAGAGACTGTGGAGAGACTGGAACACTTACTGCTGATGGGAAAGTAAAATAGCATAACCACTTTGAAAATTGATACGGCCCTTCATTAAAAAGCTAGAAATAGAGATACCATAGTATCCAACAATCCTAATCCTTGGAATTTATCTTAGGGAAATAAGAGGTGTCACAGGAATAGATATATGCACACCAATGTTTATTGTAGCACTATCGACAAAACCCAAAGATAGAGTCAACCTAAGTATTCATCAACAGATGAATGGATAAACAGATTATGGTATAGACACATAAGGAAATACTACATAATGTAAAGAACAATGATGAATTTGGGAAGTAAAACATGGAGGAATCTGGAAAGCTTCACGCTGAGTAAAATCAGGCAGGAGCAGAAGGACAAATATTGAATGAGACTACTATTATAAGAACTCAAGAAAAGGTTTAAACATAGAAGAAAACATTCTTTGATGGTTACTAGTGTGAAGAATTGGTATTCACTAACTGGATAGTAAACAGGGATTATTTTAGGTTAAGGGAAGGATAACACGCAATTCAGGAGAAGTCAGCATAACTGGACTAATTCAAAGGCTAACTAAGTTTTCTTAACACAACAAGATACTTTGAGGCACAGAGTAACAGGGCAGGGGTCTGGATACCATGGTTTCAGGGGACATCTAGGTCAATTGGCATTTCAAAGTTTATTAATAAAACATACTGCACCCACTTAGGTCTGTGGCATTGGAGTCTTAAAACCTAGCAAGTGGTCATCTAAGAAGTATAAATTTATCCCAACCCACCTGAAGGAAACAAAAATGAAGAACACCAAAAACATAAGGACATTATGAGCCCCAAAAACCGATGGGATCATGTAAACCAGAGACTGTATCAGTATGACACCAGAAGAACTACATGTTATCTTGCTACCACCAGTGACTACCCTGACAGGGAACACAACAAAGAGTTCCTGATGTGGAGGGGAACAAGTGAGGTGCAGAACCCAAACTCTATTAAAAAGATCAGGCTTGATGGTCTGACAGACTTGGGGGCCCCTAGAAGAGATGCTTCCGGGACTTTCTGTTATCTCGGAATTGAAGCCATTCCAGAAGCCAGCTCTTCAAACAGGGATTAGACTGGAGTATTATAAAGAAAATGACACTGGTGAAGAGTGTGCTTCTTGGCATAAGAAGATATTTGAGACTAATTGGGCAGCTCCTGTGCAAAGGTGAAATGACAGGGTAGAGGAAGACAGGAGTTAGTTAATTGAATACTGGAAATATAGGATGGAGAGGAGGACTGTGCTTTCACAGTTTGGGGAGAGAACCTAAGGTCACAGAACAGTGTGTGGAACTCTCTATATGATAAACTGACTTGAATTTTAAACTTTCACTGAAAACACATTAAAATATAAAGAAAAACAAGAAGTCATGCAAAATTAGCAATTAAAAATCCAAAAATATAAAGAAGATTTCAGAAATGGACAATGCAATAGAAGGCTTTAGGAGGGAATTTGAAACAGTGGATGACAGAATCAGGGAAATTGAAGACAAATTTTTGGCTACCACTTTTAGGAAAAATCAGGGAAAGAATGAAGAAAAATAAAGAAAGCCTTAGAAGTGTGTAGGCTATAAATAAGAGGAAAAATTTGCATGTGATGTGAGTTCCAGAACAGGGGGGCATAACAGAAAGCACAGAGAGGATCACTGAATGTTTGCTGACAGAAATCTTCTCTGATATCACAAAAGATGCAAAGTTGACTATCCAGGTGGCTCAAAGTATCCCATATAGGATGGACTTGTGAAGAAAATCACCAAGACATAGCGTAATCTCATTTATCAAAACCATACTCAAAGAAAGAATCCTAAGAGCAGCTCAATAAAAACAAAAGTGGCATACAAAGGGGAAACAATAAAACTAGTTTCTGATTACTTGACATAAACCATGCAGGTGAGAAGGTAATAGGATAACATATATAAAATCTAGAAAGAATATTATAGACCAAAGTCTCCAATGAATATACATGCAAAAATTCTCAACAAAATTCTAGCCAATAGAATTTAGCCAATAGAATTCTAGCCAATTCTATACATCATGAATAAATGGGATTCATAGCCGTTACACAAGGAAGGTTTAACATTAGAAAATCAAGTAACAATCCACCACATAAATAAAATCACATGATCATCTTAATCAATGGCGAAAAGTCATTCAGTAAAGTTCAATACTCATTCCTGATAGAAACACTAAATAAAACAGGAATGGAAGGGAAATTTCTTAACACAATAAAGGTACTCTATATACAGGGCTGTTATGAGTCAGAACCAAATCAATGGCGTTTTTTTTTTTATGAGTCAGAATTGACTTGATGGCAGTGGGTTTGGTTTTTTGTTTTAGGTTTTATATAAAACCAAGAAACCTGGTGGCTTAGTGATTAATAGTTCAGCTGCTTAGCAAAAGGCCTACAGTTCAAATCTACCAGGCACTCCTTGGAAACCCTACAGGGCAGTTTTACTCTGTCTTATAGTGTCACTATTACTTGGAATCAACTCAGCAGCAACAGCCTTGGGCTTTTTTCTGGTATACAAAACCAATAGCCAACATCATTCTCTGTGGTGAGAGGCTGAAAACATTCTCCCTGTGATGGTTAAGACTGTGTGTCAATTTGACGGGACCATGATTCTCAGTGTTTATATGTGATCACTATTGTGACTAAACCCTGGTAATGTAGTGGGTTAAGTGCTTTCTCTGCTAACCAAAAGGTCAGCAGTTCAAATCCACTAGGCGTTCCTTGGAAACTCTATGGGGCAGTTCTACTCTGACATCTAGGAGGGATGCTATGAGTCAGACCCGACTCAGCGGCAGTGAATTTGGGTGGATACTCCCATGATTGCATCTGATGTGAATAGCCAACCAGTTTAAAGGGAGTTTCCTTGGAGTTGTGGCCTGCATACATATGTAAGCAGATGTTCTGGCTTTTTATTTGCTTCAGATCTTGTGGCTGCCTCCAATTCCTGATTTCTGCCTCTTGGGACTTGAGCTATCAGGTTATCTGCAGATCTTGGAATTCATCAGTCTTCACAGCCCCAAAGTAGTCCTGTTCTCTGGCCTCCCAATCTTAGGTTTGCTGGTTTCTGTGGCTACGTGAATTGTCCATCCTGATCCACAAACTCAGACATTTCAGCTCTACAATCACATGAGCTGTTTCCTTGATAAAAATCTCTCTTTATATATACTTATATGCTTTACTAGTTTTGCTGTCTTCTAAGACACTCCCTGAGAACAGGAAAAAGACAAGGATGCCCTTTATCATCACTCCTATTTAATATTGTATTTTAAGTCCTAGCTACAGCAATAAAGCAAGGAAAAGAAATAAAGGACATCCAAATTGTTGTTGTCGTTGTTGTTAGGTGCCATCAAGTTGGTTCCAACTCATAGCAACCCTATGAAAAACAGAACGAAACACTGCCCAGTCTTGCACCATGTCCACAACTGTTTTTATGCATTAAGCCCACTGTGTCGATCCATCTTGTCTAGGGTCTGCCTCTTTTTTTCTGACCCTCCACTCTACCAAGTATGATGTCCTTCTCCAGGAAGTCGTCTTTCCTGATAACACGTCCGAAGTAAGTAAGATGCAGTCTTGCCATCTTTGCTTCCAAGGAGCACTCTGGTTGTACTTCTTCCAGAACAGATCTTGTCATTCTTTTGGCAGTCCATCATACATTCAACATTCTTCTCCAACAGCACAGTTCAAAGACATCAATTCTTCTTGTGTCTTCTTTGTTTATAGTCCAGCTTTTGCATGCATATGATGCAGTTGATTTATTCCTATGCATAGGAATGAATGGGTCAGGTGCAATTTAGTCTTCAAGGTGACATCCTTACTTTGGAATACTTTGAAGAGGTCCTTTGCATCAGATTTTCTCAATGCACTGCATCTTTTGATTTGTTCACTGCTGCTTCCAGGGGCATTGATTGATTACCAAATTGGTAAGGAAGAAGTAAAACTACCCCTATTTGTAGATGATATGATACTATACGCCCCATTTGTCTGTTAGTTTGTTACAGTGTGGGGACATGGAAGCAGCAGTCAAGAAATCAAAAGACATTGCATCAGGGAAATCTTCTGCAAAAAATATCTCTTTAAAGTTTTAAACAGTAAAGATGTCGCCTTGAAGACTAAGGTATGTCTGACCCAAGCCATGGTATTTTCAACCCCATCATATACATGCAAAAGCAGGACAATGAATAAGGAAGACAGAAGAATTGATACCTTTGAATTGTGGTGTAGGAAAAGAATACCGAATATACCAGGAACTGTAAAAAAGAACAAACTGATCTGTCCTAGAAATAGTACAAACAGAGTACTCCTTAGAAGCAACAATGACAACACTACATCTTACATACTTTGGACATGCTGTCAGGCAGGATTAGTCCCCGGAGAAAGACACCATACATGGTGAAGCAGAGAGTCAGTGAAAAAGAGGAAGACCTTCAACAAGACAGATTGACACAGTGGCTACAACAATGGGCTTATGCATAAAAACCATTGTGGACATGGCACAGGACCAGCCAATGTTTCTTTCTGGTGTACATAGTGTTGCTATAAGCCAGAACCAACTCAGTGGGACCTAACAACAACAACATGAAACTATACATAAAGAACCCAGAAAGGCTCCACAAGAAAACCAATGAAACAACAGATTAGCAGGATATAAAATACAGGAACAAAATTCAGTTGATTTCCTATATACCGGTTATAAGAACTATGAAATGGAAATCAGGAAAGCGATACCATTTATCATGTTCCCTAGATAAATAAAATACATAGGAATAAATCTAACTAGGGATGTGAAAAATTTATATGAAGAAAGCTACAAAGCACTACTGCAAGAAACCCTGACACCTATATAAATGCTTATGGATACATAGACTCAACATTAAGAAAATATCAGTTTGACCCAAAACGACCTACAAATCCAATTCAATCCCTATCCAAAAATCAACTGCAATCTGGAAAAACCAGTCATTAACATTACACAGAATGGAAAGAGTCCCCAGACAAGCATTATTGCAGTAGAAGAACAAAGTAGGAGGCCTCATACTACTTGTCTTAGTCATCTAGTGTTGCTATAACAGAATTAACACAAGTGAATGCCTTTAAAAAGAGAAATTTTATTCTGCCCCAGTCTAGTAAGCTACAAGCCCAAATTCAGAGCATCACCTCCTGGGAAGGCTCTCTGTCAGCTCTGTAGGAAGGTCTTTGTTATCAATCTTACCCTGTACTAGGAGTTTTGGAGGCACGGGGACCCTGTATCCTTTCCAAAGGATACACTCTGTTCAGGGTACTGCTTCTTCCTTTATGGTATGAGGTTCCCAACACTCTGCTAGCTTCTTTTTCCTTTATATTCCAAGAGTTTGCTTCAAGGAACAATACAATCTTGCACACAACTGACACTCATCCTCCCTCATTAACATTATAGTGACAGGATTTACAACATGTAGGAACATGACACAATACTGCAAATTATGGCCTAGCAAAATTGCTACATACATTTTGGGGGGTGTACAATTCAATTCATGACACTGCCTGACCTCCGAATCTTCTATACAGCTATAGTAGTCAAAACAGCTTAGTATTTGTACAAAGGACATGTTGATCAATGGAACAGAATCGAAAACTCAGGTATAAATCTACCCATCTGTGGTTACCTGATCTTTCACAAAGGCCCAAAGTCCATTAAATGGGGGAAAATAATCCTTTTAACAAATGATACTAATGATACTGGCAAAACTAGGTATCCATCTGCAAAAATATGAAACAGGACCCATGACACAAAAAATATGCATAAATACTAATTCAAAATGGACCACAGACTTAACTATAAAACCTAAATCTATAAAGTCCATGGAAGAAGAAATAGGGTCATTGCTAGGAACCTTAATGCAGCAAAAACAGGACACAAACCATAAGTAGCAATATACAAACATCAGAAAATAAACTAGATTACTGGGATTTTCTAGAATTTAAACACTTTATGCTCATTGAATGACTTCACAAAAAGAGTGAAAAGAGACTCTATGGACTGGGGGAAAATTAGTTATTATAGATCCAATGAAAGTCTGATCTCTAAAATCTATAGGAAAATCCAATACCTCTACAACAAAGAGACAAATAATTCCATTTAAAAAAGGGTCCAATATATCACCAGACACTGCACAAAAAAAATACATTCAGGAAGATAAGAGACACATTAGATATACTTGAAATTGCTAACCATTAGGGGAATGCAAATCAAAATTACAATGAACTATGAGGCCTGACAAAGAGAAGAAACAGCCACAAACATCCATTAATAATCAGAACAGGGAATATACGAAGTATGATAATCTAGGAAAGTTGGAAGTTGTCACAAATGAAATGGTACACATAAAAATTGATATCCTAGCCATTAGTAGCTGAAATGGACTAGTACTGGCCATTTTGAAGCAGACAATCATATGGTCTACCATGCTGGGAATGGTGTTACATTCATCATGAAAAGAATATTTCAAGATCTATCCTGAACTACAATGCTGTCAGTGATAGGATAATACCTATAAGCCTACGAGGAAGGCCAGTTAATATGACTCATTCAAATTTACACATCAATCACTAAGACTAATGAAGAAACTGAACATTTTTACTAGCTTCTGTTTATGGGCATGGGAAAACTGACAACAATTATGTGTGATGATTGCACTGTGATTATTGTAACTGATACCACTAAATTATACAACTGAACAATGTGGTACTGGCAAATGTAGTGTCATATGAGGTCTGACAATTAAGTTCACAGACTTGCCACTGTCCACTTACATTGGCAGCTCTGTGTAAACAACTCAGTAAGGTTTCATAACCTTGGTATATCAGTGTCTCACAGCTGTGTTCCTATAGACATGTGGTGGTGTCTTGCTGAGTGGCATTCATTATTGTTGAATGTTTTTATGTGCCATTGCAAGAATGTTGGAGCTTGCATTAGAGCAACGAGCAAACTTTAAATTTCTTGTTAAACTTGGCAAGAGTGGAAGGGAAATCAGGGACATGTTAGTCCAAGTTTATGAGGATAATGTCATTAAGAAAATTGCAGTGTACAAATGGATTAAATCTTTTTCTGAGGGGACAGAAAGCATCACTGATCAAAAGGGGTCAGGGTGGCCAGTAAGGAGCAGAACTCACAAAAACATTACATTGCAATAAGTCGTCAAATTGTGCATCAAAATCATTGGCTGATTGTGAGAAGCATAGCAGACCAAGTAAACATCAATACAGAAACAGGAAAATCTTAACTGAAAATCTTGGCATGAGAAAAGTGTGTGCAAAAATGGTCCTGAAGCTCACCAATGAACAACAGCAAAGGAGAGTTGAAGTTTGCCAAGACCTTTTGGAGAGGCAAGATGACGTTTTGGTCTGTGTTATCAGTAGTGACGACTATGGGTGTACAAATACGATCCTGAAAAAAGGTGTTAAAGTGCACAATGGAAGTCAGCCAGTTCCCCATGACTAAAAAATTTCCATCAGCCCAAATCAAAAGTCAAAACAATGTTGCTAACTTGTTTTTGATATCAGAGGGATTGTTCACTATGCGTTTGTACCAACTGGATAGTTAACCAATTTTACTATTGGAAAGTGCTGAGAAGGGTGCGTGAAAAAGTTAGACGAAAATGACCTGAACTTTTGGCCAACAACTCATGGCTCTTGCATCACGACAATGCATCAGCTCACACAGCAGGGTGTGTGAGGGGGATTTTACTCAGTAAACAAATAGCTGTATTAGAATACGGTCCCTACTCACCTGATCTGGCCCCCAATGACTTTTTTCTTTACCTGAAGATAAAGGAAATATTGAAAAGAAGACATTTTGATGACATTTAGGACATCAATGTAATATGACAATAGCTCTGATGGCCATTGCAGAAAAAAAGTTCCAAAATTCATTGGAAATGTAGATTAAGCACTGGCATCAGTGCATAGCTTCCCAAGGGGAGTACTTGGAAGGCAACCTTAGTGATATTCAGCAATGAGGTATATAGCACTTTTTCTAGGATGAGTTTGCAAACTTAATTGTGAGACTTTGTTCACAGAGCACTCCACCCAACAGCAGCCAAGTGTGCTTTCTTTTCCAACGCACAGGGAACTTTCTCCAGAATAGACCACGTATTAGGCAATAAAGCAAGTCTTAACAGAAAACAATGTATCAAAATATTATATTACAAAGCTGTTTTAGGACTACAAAGACATAAAAGCAAAAGCAAAATTAATAACAGAAAAAGGAAAAAAAATCGAACAAATGGAAAGTGAACAACACCTTGCTAGAGAGAAAAAAAAACACTACTGAATTATAGAAGAAATCAAGGATGGAATAAAGAAATTCACAGAATCAAATGAGAAGGAGAACATTGTTTTAGTCATCTCGTGCTGCTCTAACAGAAATACCACAGAGTAGATGGCTTTAACAAAGGAAAGTTTACTCTTACATAATCTCATAGGCTACAAGTCCAAACTCAGGATGTCTGCTTCAGGGGAAGGCTTTTCTCCTTGTTGGCTCTGGAGGAAAGTCTTTGTGTTGCCTCACTCTTTGTTGAGGGAGCATCTTGGTGCAGAAACCTCAAGTCTAAAGGGTGCACTGTTATCCCAGTGCTGCTTTCTTGACGGTGTGAGATTCCCAGTTCTCTGCTTGCTTCCCTTTCCTTTTATCTCTTGTAGGATGAAAGGATTAAAGGTGGTACAAGCCATACTCCAGGAAACTCCCTTTACAGTGGAACAGAGAAGTGACCTTATGAAGGGATCTACAGTCCCACCATAATCCTCTCAAACATAATCCATTCTGTTAACCACAGACAGATTACAATTTATAGCTTCAGAAAAATCACAAAATGGAGGGCAATCACAAAATACAGGGATCCTGGCCCAGCCAAATTATAACATATATTTTTGGAGGGACACAATTCAATCCATGACACACATTCTACCAGAATCTTTGGGGCACAGTAAAATCAATGCTGAGAGGAATGTACACACCCAAAACAAGAAAGGACCCGAGTCAAAGCATTAACTCTATAATTTGAATAAGTAAAAAGAGAGCAAGAAAAGAAGCTGTGAGGAACCAGGAGAAAGCAAATAGTATAAATTAGACCAGAATTAAATAAATTAGAGAACAGAAAAATGGACAGTTAACAAGACCAAAATCTCATTCTTTGAAAAGATCAACAGACTTGATAAACCATTGACCAAACTGACAAAAGAAAGAAGGGAGAGGGAGCAAGTAACTTGAATATGAAATGAGATGGGTGATATCACAACAGCCCCAACTGAATTAATAAAAGAAAAATCATTACAGAATACTATAAAAAACTGTACTCTAAAAAACTTGAAAACCTAGAGGAAATGGACAAATTTCTGGAAACACACTACCTGCCTAAGGCAACACAGAAGTAGAACAACTAAATAAACCCATTACAAAAGAAAAGATTGAAAAGGTAATTAAAAACTCACATTAAATGAAAACTCTGCCCCTGATGGCTTCACTGGAGAATTTTACCAAACTCTTAGAGAAGAGTTAGGACCACTACTAAAGTATTTCATAGCATAGGAAAGGATGACATACTGTCAGATTCATACTATGAAGCCAGCATAACCCTGATATGAAAACTAGGAAAAGATACCACAGAAAAGAAAATTACAGACAATATCTCTTATAAACTTATCAAAAAAATAATTCACTATGACCAATGGCATTCATACCAGGGATGCAAGCATCGTTCAACATTAGAAAAACAATCAATGTAATCAATCACATAAACAAAACGTAAGAAAAGAACCATGTGATTTCATCAGTTGATATAGAAAAGGCATTTGACGCACATTCATGTTTAAAACTCTCAACAAAATAGGAATAGAAGGGAAATTCCTCGACACAATAAAAGGAAATCTATACAAAGTGAACATCATCCTAAATGTAGAGAGTCTGGAAGTTATTTCCCTTGAGAACAGGAACCGGACATCCTTTTATTCAACACTGCTAGAGCTTCTAACCAGAGCAATCAGGCAAAAAAAGAAAGAAAGAAAGAAATTAAGTGCATCAAAATTGGTAGAGAAGACGAAAAACCATCTCTGTTTGAAGATGATATGAACTTAGACACAGAAAACTCCAAAGAATACACACACATACACACAAAACTACTGGAACTAACGGAAGAGTTCAGCAAAGAATCAGCATATAAGCTAAACATACAAAAATCAGTTGGATTCCTTTACACCAACAAAGAAATCAACAAACAGGCAATCACCAAATGCACTACTATTTACAATAACCCCCAGGAAGATAAAATACTTACAAATAAATCTAACAAGAGGTACACAGATCCATACAAAGACAATTACAAGATACTACCGAATGAAATCAAAAGAGACCTACTTAAGTAGAAAAACCTATCTTGTTCTTGGATAGGAATATTCTATGTTGTGAAAATGTCTATTCTACCCAAAGCTATCTATACATACAATGCACTTCTGATCCAAATTCCAAGGCACTTTTTAGTGAGATGGAGAAACAAATCACCAACTTCATACTGAAAAGGAAGAATCCTTAGGTAAGCAAAGTGTTATTGAAGACCAAAGTCATAGGTCTTACGCTACCTGACTTTAGAAACTATTACACTGCCACAGTAGTCAAAACAGCCTGGTACTGGTACAACAATAGATACATAGACCAATGGAACAGAATTGAGAATCAAGATATAAAATCATCCACCTATGAGCAGCTGATATTTGACAAAGGCCCAAAGTCCATAAATTGGGGAAAAGAAAGTATCTTTAGCAAATGGTGCTGGCATAACTGGATATTTATCTGCAAAAAATGGAACAAGACCCATATGTCACACCATGCCCCAAACTAACTTGACATGGGTCAAAGACCTAAATATAAAACAATTAAGGTTATGGAAGAAAAATTAGGGACAATCCTGGAAGCCCTGATAAATGGCATAAGAAAATACAAAACATTGCTAACAATGCAGAAACACCAGAAGAAAAATAGACAACTGGGAATTCCTAAAAATCAAACACATATTCATGCTTATCCAAAGACTTCGCAAAAGAGTAAAAAGCCAGCCTACAGACTGGGAAAAAGAAATTGGATACAGCAGATCTTGTCAGTGGCTAATGTCCAAAATCTACAAGTTACAGGAAAACCTCAACAGCAAAAAGACAAATAACCCAATTAAAATATAGGCAAAGGCTATAAACTGGTATTTCATCAAGAAGACATTCAGGCAGCTAACAGATGCATGAGAATTGCTCATAATCATTAGCCATTAGACAAATTCAAATCAAAACTACAATGAGATACCATATCACCCCGATGAGATTGGCATTAATCCAAAAAAACCAGAAAATAATAAACATTGGAAGGGCCAGCTGGTACACTTGTATGTTGGTGGTAGGAATGTAAAATGGTACAACCACTAATTTATTTGGCCCTTTCTTAAAAAGCTAGGCATAGAAATACCACATGACTCAGCAACACTTCAACATGGGGAAGGCAAAAATCCTCACAATTGTATCAGTAGGCAACATCACGACAAATGGAGAAAGGATTGAGATTGAAAAGGATTCCATTTTACTTGGTTCCACAATCAATGCCCATAGCAGCACTCAAGAAATCAAAAGGCACATTGCATTGGGTAAATCTCCTGCAAAAACTTCTTTACAGTATTGAAAAGCTAAGATGTCACCTTGAAGACTAAGGTGTGTCTGATCTGAGCCATGGTATTTTCAATCATATTATACACATGTGAAAGCTGGACAGTGCTTAAGGAAGACAGAAGAATTGAGGCCATTGAATTCTGGTGTTGGAGAAGAATATTGAATGCAGCATGGACTGCCAAAAAGACAAATAGATCTTTTTTAAAGAAGTACAACCAGAATGCTCCTTGGAAGTAGGGATCATGTGACTGTGTCTTATATACCTTGGACATGTTAACATAGGGGATCAGTCCCTGGAGAGGGACATTATGTTTGGTAAAGCAGACGGTCAGCGAAAAAGAGGAAGACCCTCAAGGAGAAGGACTGACACAGTAGCTGCAACAATAGACCTAAGCATGACAATGATTGTGGGCACGGCACAGGACTGGGCAGTGTTTCATTCTGTTGCACACAGGGTTATCATGAGGCAGAACCAGCTTGATGGCACCTAACAACAACATCTGCATTAAGGAGTCTTTAACAAATTATATTTAGAATAATTTTTAAAAATCTTTTTGAGGCCTTTGTTATACAACCAAAATAAAAAAATCCATTCTTTTTCTCAGTGTACTTTTATAATTAATAAGTTCATAGCAAAGTTTCTTGGAGTAACTACTGAAACCCCAAATCATAAGACAGGCACAAGAGGCAGTTTTTCTTGGAGCTGAGGCATGGAGTGACATCATGATGGTATATGGGAAACAAAACAAAAAAGCAAACCAAACATTCCCTTTATATGGAGTCAAAATTGAAGTTTTCAACACGAAATCTCATCCATCTTTTTAGGTGATCCAACACAAAATATGCACAAGTGGATGATATCTTTGGTGAGAAGCATACATTCAGTGCTATGTTGAGACAGCTCAAACAAGATTATAGGATCTACACACATGTTCTCCCCCACGTGTCTGTCTGTTTGTTGTACTCTGGGAACTTGTGTGTTGCTATGAAGCTGAAAACTGTGCCATCAGTATTCAAATGCTAGCCATAGCATCAACCAAGCTTCCAGACTAAGACATACTAGGAAGAAACACTTGGTAGTCTGCTCCTCAAAAGAATTAACTAGTGAAACCCTTATGAATAGTAGCAAAATACCATCTAATATACTGCCAGAAGATGAGTATTCATGTTGGAAGGCACAAAGGAAGAAGAGCCACTTTCTCAAAGTGTGATCAGCCATAATGATGTGGATGGTGTCAAGCTTTTGGGGCCTTCATTGGCTGATGTGGCAAGACTCAAAAGAGAAATAGCTGCACACATTCATTAATAATAAGAATGCAGAATGTACAAAGTATGAATCTAGGGAAATTGGGAAAAAAATATAAAAAATGAAATAGGACACAAAGATTGGTATACTAGACATTGTTGTTGCTATTGTTAGGAACTGTCAAATTGGGTATCACCCTATGTACAATACAACAAAACAATACCAGGCCCTATGACGTGTCCATAGTCATTGCTATGCTTGAGACCACTGTTGCAGCTACTGTGTCAGTCATTTCGTTGAGGGCTGTGATGGTGCAGACTGTGTGTCAACTTGGCTGAACCATGACTCTCAGTGCTCTGGCAACTGTATAAAGTGGCAGGGTTGGGGCCTGGGGTGGCTCATCATCCTTCTGGTACTGCTGTAGCAGAAATACCATGAGTGGATGGCTTTAACAAAGAAAAAGTTTATTTTTACACAATCCAGTAGGCTGTAAGTCCAAGTTCAGGATGTCCCATCCAGGACATCCCTCTTTATGGCTCTGGAGTAAGGTCCTTGTGTTAAATCAGTCTTTGGTCAGAGAGCATCTTGGCACAGGCATCTCAGACCTGATGGATGCATTCTACTCCCAGTGCTGTTTATAGTATGAGGTTCCCAACTCTCTGCTTGCTTCCCTTTCCTTTTATTTCTTGTAGGATGAAAGTATAAAAGGTGGTGCAAGCCACACTCCTGGGAAATTCCCTTTACATTGGAGCTATGAGGTGACTCTTAGGAAAGGACTTAAAGTCCCACCATCATCCTCTTTTAACATAATCATCCTATCTATTAGCCACAGGCAGAGATTAGGATTTGTAGCACAGGAAAATCACAAAATGAAAGACAGTCACAGATTATTGGGAACGATGGCCTAGCGAAACAGCTATACACATTTGGGAGGGGGGACACAGTTCAATCCATGACAATGGTATATTCAATATTCTTCCGTATCACCATAATTCGAAGGGGTCGATTCCTCTTATGTCTTCCTTATATATTGTCCAGCTTTCTCATGCATAAGATGTGACTGAAAATATCATGGCTTCTCAGGTGTACCTTAGTTTTCAAGGTGACATCTTTGCTTTTCAACACTTTAAAGAGGTCTTTTGCAGCAGATTTTACCAATGCAAATACATCTTTTGATTTTTGGCTGCTTCTTCTATGGACGTGGATTGTGCTTCTAACGGAAATGAAATCTTTGACAACCTCAACTTTTTCTCCGTTTATCATAGTGTTGATTATTGGTCCAGTTGTGAGGACTTCTGTTTTCTTGGTGTTGAGTGCAACTCATGCTGACGTCTGTGGCCACTGATCTTCAACAGTGTTTCATGTCCTCTTAACTCTCAGCAAGGGAGGTTGTGTCATCTGCAGAATGCAGGTTGTTAATGAGTCTTCCCCCAATCTTGAGGCTTCGTTGTTTTTCATGGAGTCCAACTTCTCAGATTATTTGCTTGACATACAGATTGGATAGATATTATAAAAGGATATAACCCTAACTCACACCTTTCCTGACTTTAAAGGATGCAGTGTCCCCTTTTTGTCTTTGAATGATGGCCTTTTGATCCATATACAAATTCCTTATTAGCACAATTAAATATTCTGGGATTCACATTCTCTGCAATGTTATTTATAATTTGTTATGATCCACACAGCAGAATGCCTTTGCATAGTCAATGAAGCACAAGTAAACATCTTCGTGGCATTTTCTGCTTTCAGCCAAGATCCATTTGACATCAGCTCTGATATCACTGGTCCCATGTCCTCTTTTGAATCCAGCCTGAATTTCTGGCAGTTCCCTTTTAATACAGTGCTTCAGCCAGTTCTGAAAAATTTTTAGCAAAATTTAACTTGTGTGTGATATTGATGATATTGTTCCGTAATTACTGCATTTCATTGGATCACCTTTCTTGGGAATAGGCATAAATATGGATCTCTTCCAGTCAGTTGGCCAGGTAGCTGTCTTCCAAGTTTCTTGGAATAGATGAGTGAGCAGTTACAGTGGAGCATCTGTTTGTGGAAACATCTCAATTGCTAGTCTGTTAATTCCTAGAGCCTTGTTTTTTTGTGATTGCCTTCACTGCAGCTTAGAAGTTTTTTTCAGTACCATCAGTTCCTGATTACATGCTACCTCTTGAAATGGTTGAATGTTGACCAGTTCTTTTTTATGTAATGACTCTGTGTATTCCTTCCATCTTGATGCTTCCTAAGTCATTTAATATTTTCCCTGTGGAATCCTTCACTATTTTATCTTGAGGCTTGAATTTTTTCTTCAGTTCTTTAAGCTTGAAAAATTCTGAACATGTTCTTCCTTTTTGGTATTCTATCTACAGCTGTTCGCATACGTCATTATAATGCTTTACTTTTTCTTGTCAAGCTGCCATTTGAAATCTTCTGTTAAGTTCTATTTCTTCACCATTTATTCCTTTTGCTTTAGCTACTTGATGTTCAAGAGCAAGTTTCAGAGTGTATTTAGACATCCAATTTGATCTTTTCTTTCTTTCCTGTCTTTCTAATGACCTTTTGCTTTCTTCATGCATCATGTCTTTGATGTCATTCCATAATTTGTCTGATTTTCAGTCATTAGTGTTTAATGCATCAAATCTACTCTTGAGTTGGTCTCTAAATTCAGGTGGGATATATTGGCTTTTGTGGACTTGTACTGATTTTTTCAGTTTCAATTTAGATTTGGATAAGAGCAATTGATGGTCTGTGTGACAATTGGTACCTGGCCTTTTTCTGACTGATAATATAATATTGAGATTTTCCATCATCTCTTTCCACCTATGTAGTTGATTTCATTCCTGTATATTTCATCTGATGAGATCCATATGAACGTTGCTGCTCATGTTGGTGAAAAAAGGTATTTGCAGTGAAGAAGTCATTGGTCTTGAAAATTCTGTTATGTGAGCTCTGGCATCATTTTTGTCATGAAGGTTGTATTTTCCAACTGTCAATCCTTCTTCTTTGTTTCCAATTTTTGCATTTCAATCACCAGCAATTATCAACGCATCCTGATTACATGTACAATCAATTTGGGACTATAGAAGTTGGTAAAAATCTTCTATTTCTTTATCTTTGGCCTTAATAGTTCGTGTGTAAATTTGAATAATAATTTTATTAGGTTTTCCTTTGTAGGCGTATGGATATTATCGTATACTGACAGCACTATATTTCAGGATCCTAAGAATTTGTGAGCTGAAATGGATTGGTATTGGCCATTTTGAATTGGACAACCGTATGGTCTACTATAGCAGAAATGACAGATTGAAGACAAATGGTGTCACATTCATTATCAAAAAGAGCATTTCAAGACCTATCCTAAACATGTATAGGTTCACTATGAGTCAGAACTGACTTGACAGCATCTAACAACAACAACAACAGTAGAGACTGGACACTTAACCATGGGCAACCAAGTCATTACATGGCCTGAGCTGCCCATCATATATTGTGTGTTGTCTGACTCATAGAGTCACAAATTTAGACAGGCACAGTTGCACTCCATTTTTCAATGGAAGTGTTATATATGAGATTGAGCTTCAGCAGGACTTGAAGACACAGATAACTTACATGGGGAAGTTTCCCCAGTACTCACAGTCCTCACTTTTGTGACATTATACTCATTCTCCCAGTCTGCACCTATAACCTCATTGGGAGTTTCTTGTGATCAATTGACTGAGAAAGAAGTCCAGGCCTGCTTTATGGATGATTTTACACAATACAAAGGCAACACTACTATGCAGATAGGGGCAACATGCAACCCTTTTCTGTGATCTTTCGGAAAGACAGTGGTTAATAAAAATGATCCCAGAGGGCAGAACTTTGAACAGTACACCCGCTTGTTCATTTTCCTTTAAAATAGAAATGACCAGATATGTGGTTATATACTAATTCATGGATCATGGACAATGGTTTAGCTAGCATTGCTGTTGTTGTTAGGTGCCATGGAGTGGTTTTAACTCATAGCAACCCTATACACAACAGAATGAAACACTGCCTGGTCCTGTGCCATGCCCACAATCATCGGCATGCTTGAGCTCATTGTTGCAGCTGCTGTGTCAATCCATCTCGTTTATAGTCTTCTCTTTTTCACTGACCCTCTACTTTACAAAGCATGAGCTCCTCCAGAGACTGAACGTTCCTGACACCACATCCCAAGTATGTAAGATGTGTTCTCACCTTCCATGCTTCCAAAGAACACTCTGGTTGAACTTCCAAGACAGATATCTTTGCTTTTTTGGTAGTACGTGGTATATTCAATACTCTTTTCCATCATCACTATTCCAAGGCATCAATTCTTCTTCCGTCTTCTTTATTCATTGTCTAGCTTTCACATGCATACTAGTATGTCACAATGACTGTCAGTTAAATTCATAAACTCATCCTAGAAAAAGTGCTATGTAACTCATAGTTGAATATCACTACAGTCACCTTCGAAGTACTTCTTTTGGGAAGCTATGCACTAGTTCACCCTTCAAAGAAATGTTGAAACTCTTTTAGGGTTGCCGTGAGTTGGATCTGACTCAACGGCACTTGGCTTTGGCTTTATGCATTGGCCATCAGAACTGTCACCATATTATCCTTGGTGTCCTGAATGTCATCAAAATGTCTTCCTTTTAATATTTCCTTGATCTTCAGGTAAAGAAAAAAAGCCATTGGGGGCCAGATGAAGTGCATAGGAAGGGTGTTTCAATACAGTTATTAGTTTACTGGCTAAAAACTTCCTACCGGACAACTGTGCAATTAAGTTTGCATACTTGCCACTTTGCCACTGTGCACGATGGCTATTCCAGAAAAAGTTCTAAAATTGCTTTGAAAGGTGGGCTAGGTGCTTGCTGTCATGCATAACTTCCCAAGGGGAGTGCTTCGAAGGTGACCATAGTGATATTCAGAAATCAAGTATGTAACACTTAGAACAATTAAGTTTGTGGACTTAATTGTCAGACTGAAAATACCATGGCCTGGGTCAGGTGCACTTTAGGTTTGAAGGTGACATCTTTGTTTTTTAACACTTTAAAGAGGTCTTTTGCAATAGATTTGCCTGATGCAATGCGTCTTTTGATTTCTTGACTGCTGCTTCAATGACTATTCATTTTTGATCCAAGTAAAATGAAATCCTTGACAAGCTCATTCTTTTCTGTGTAATATTATGTTGCTTATGGTTCCAGCTGTGAGGATTTTTGTTCTCTTGATTTTGAGGTGTAACCCATACTGAAGGCAGTGGTCTTTGATCTTCCTCAGTACGTGCTTTACATCTTCACTGTCAGTAAGCAAAATTATATCATCTGCATAATGCTGAGTCTTCCTCCAATCCTCATGCCCTTTCTTATTCACATAGTTCATCTTCTCAGATTATTTGGTCAGCATACAGTGGCAACAATTAAAAATTCAGAAGGTTAAAAATAAAATTACAAAATTAGACATCTCAATAGAAAGTCAAAGAATCAGAACAGAGGAAATGGAAGCCAAATTAGTGAAACTGAAGATGAAGCATGTGACACCAACATATTTGAGGGAACATCAGCTAAAAGAATTTAGAAAAAGAAAGAAACTTTAAGGATTATGTGGGACTGTATAAAGGGGACTAATCTACAAATGACTGGAGTAGCAGAACTCGGAGGCAAGAGGAGGGACAGAAAATACTGAGAAAATTGTCAAAAATTTGTTGACAGAAACCTTCCCAGATATCACAACAGATGAGAAGATATTTACACAGATACTCACCAAATTCCACACAAGGCAGATCCCAAAAGAAAGGCATCAAGGTATATTACAATCAAACTTTCCAAAACTAAAGACAAGGAGACCATTTTGAAAGTATCTATGGATAAACAAAAAGTGACCTACAAAGGAGAATCAATACAATTAAGATCAGGCTTTTCAGGAGAAACCATGCAGACAAAAAGGAATGGAATGACATATACAAAGTCTTGAAGGAAAATAAATGCCAGTCAACAATTACATTTCCACCAAACTGACTCTCAAATATGATACTGAAGTTAGGACATTTCTTAATAAACAACAATTTTTGGAATTTGCAAAAACCAAATCAAAACTACAAGAAATACTACAAGAGAACTTTGATTAGAAAATCAGTAACACCAGGTAATATCTCAAGACTAGAGCACAAAGTAGAGCAAACAGATATCAACTCAAAAAAGGGAATCACAAAAATAAATCCTAAGCAAAACACTACAAATAGGGAAGCAGAGGTGTCATTATATAAACATTATAAGAAAAAAAGAGTAACTTAAATGATAATGTAGTCATATCTTTCACATGGAGAGAAACAATGCAATATAAGGAAATTTAATACTAGCTTAAATTTATAAAAATAGAGGTAAATATTAAAGTAATCACAAACATCAATCTTAAGCATCAAAATATAAAACAAGAAAAACAAAGTCTTAGCAAGTACAAAACCACCAACATTTAAAAAGTGAAAAAAAGGAGGCACAAAAAGAAAAACACTCAGGATGAAATACTAAATGGAACAAAGGAATTGTCTACAATGCACAAAAAATACAGCACTAAACTCACACTTATCAGTAATCACACTGAACATAAATTTATTCAATGCACTAATAAGGAGATGGAGGGTGGTAGACCAGATTAAAAAAAAAGACAACCCATCTATATGTTGCCTACAGGATACACATCTTAGACTCAAAGACATGAACAATCAAAACTCAAAGAATGGAAGAAAATATATCAAGCTAACAACATTGAAAAAACGCACAAGAGTGTCAAGATTAATCTATGATAAAATAGACCAATGTAAAATCCACTTGTTCAAGGTGTAAGATTAATTCTTTGGTTTGGATCCTTCTTTCCAGATGTGTGCATTTATAGAGATACACTGGCCTCTGAGCACTGCTTTTTGCTGTATCCCAGAGGTTCTGGTAAGATGTGTTTTCATTCTCATTTGATTCCGTGAATTTCTTTATTTTGTCCTTGATTTCTTCTATAATCCATGGCTTTTTGAGCAAGATGTTGTTCAGTTTCCATGAATTCAAATTTCTGTGCTCAAATATCTATGTTTCTTCTGCTATTGATTTTGATTTTTATGGCTTCCTGGTCTGAGTAGATGCTTTGCAATAATTCAATGGTTTGTATTTTGTTGAGACTTGCTTTATGTTCTAACAATGGTCTAGGCTGGAGAATGTTCCATGTGCATTGGAGAAGAAGGTGTATTTATCTGTTGATGGATAAACAGTTCTGTATATGCTGATGAGGTCTAGTTAGTTAATTGTCACAACAAGATCTTCTGTATCTTTACTGAGCTTTTTTTCTGGATGATGTCTCCACTTCTGAAAGTGGAGTGTTGAAGTCTCCAACTATGATTGTGGAGTGATCTATTTATTTTCCAATGTAGTCAGCGTTTGTTTGATGTATTTATATGTTCTGGTACTGGGTGCATAAATATTCAACATTAAGTCCTACTTTTGTATTGAACTTTTTAGCTATCAGTAGTGACCATCCTTGTTCATGATGTTTTATCTGAGATTAGTACTGCCACATCTGCTCTTCTTTGTATGCTGTTTTCTTGGTATATGCTATTCCATCCTTTCATTTTCAGTTTGTTCGCATCTTTTAGTTTAAGATATGTTTCTTTTAAGCAACATGTAGCTGGGTCATGTCTTTTGACCCAGGATGCCACTTGCTGTCTCTTTACAGAGGCATTCAGTCTGTTTACATTCAGTGTAATTATTGATAGGTATATGTTTAGTGTTGTCATTTTGATGTATTTATTTTTGTGTTGGTGTTTTCTATGTTGCTCTTAGTATTCTGTTCTGGGTAAATCTTTATGGGTTGACTTTTCATCTTTTTCAGTGTAGCTTTTTGTTTGTTGAGACTCCTGTATTACATATCTTGTTTTGATATCTTGCATTGTTGTTGTGCTTTGCAGCTATCCTTATGCTCCTCCTTAATATTCTAAGTTTAAATGCAGCTTTAACTTCTTTTTAACTTTCTCTCCATCTGAAAGGACTATGATGGCTGTTGCATATCCCTCTTTTTAGTGTGATGGTGTCACAGTTTTCATGATATGATCACTGGTTGTCTACTTTTAACATTGTAGCTTTGATTGAGTTTTTTGCTTTCCTTAATTCAGTAGGATTCTGAATGCTGTGTCCTGCATTGCCTCCTTAAATATACAGTTAATGGTTTGCTTTTCTAGGCAAAAATTTTGTTTCAGTATTTCTTGTAGTTTTGGTTTGTTTTTTACAAAGTCTGTAATCTTCTGTTTATCTGAACATGTCTTAAGTTCATCTTCATATTCGAGAGAGTTTTGCAGGATATATGATTCTTGGTTCAAAGTTTTTCTCCTTCAAGGCTTTGAATGTGTCATCCCACTGCCTCCTTGCCAACATCATTTATGCCAAGAAAGTCAGACAAAAGCTTACAGAGCTTACCTCTGAAGGTTAGCTTTGCTTTGAGCCTTACTGCCTTTAAGAACACCTGTTTATGTTTCATTTTATTAATCTTGATTATAATGTGTCTTGGTGTCTTTCTTTTCAGGTCTGGTTTTTGTGGCATTTGATACATGTCTTGGATATCTATGTTGTCTTCTTTCATAATTTCACAAAAGTTTTCTGTCAGCAACTCAACAAACAATACTCTATGTTTTCAGCTATCCCTCCCTATTCAGAAACTCCAGTTTATCATAGATTATTTCTCTCAGTGGAGTCCCACATGCTTCTTAATGTGTCTTCATTTTTCTCATTTCCCCCCCCCCGTCTGATTTCTCCCCATAAATGCCGGTGTCAGTTGCTCTATCCTCCATATCACTAAGTATGACTTTCATCTCCTCAATTCTGCTCTTTTGGATTTGGACTGAATTGTCTAATTCTGTGACTTTATTTTTGATCTGCTGTGTTTCAGATCGTTGTTGTTCCATCAGTTTGAACAGCTTGCTTAAGTTTTCATTTTGCTCTGATGCATTTTGTTTGATCTCTGGGAGGGCTCTCTATATAATTCTTTTGTACTCAACCTCCAATAGTTGCAGAAAGGCTTCTTCATCTGGCAAGGTTTGGGTTCTTTATTTTAGGAGTTTCCTGGAGCCATGGTGGCCTGTTTCTTTAAATGGTTAGGAATGGTTTGTTGCCTTCAGGCCATCTAGAGGGTGTTTAGTTTCTCTGGTGTTACCTCAACAGGAGCTGAGGCATAGTTCTGAGAAGGGGGTTTGTTACTATCCATCTCTATGTATTCCAGTCACTGGCCCCAGTGGACTCCCTGGGGTGGCATACTCCACCTCTTGGCTGGCAATGAGGGCTCCCTAATTATGAATTTACTAGCAGCTGTCAACCAACCATATGATGTAGGTCAGTAAATGCTGGAAGAGATGTTTCCAGGCTGCTCAGCAGTTATTTCTCCAGGTAGTCTTATTTTGAGAAGCTGGGCGCTGACTGACAGCTGCTGAAATCAGTCAGGCCACAAGGTGTGGCAGGCCCCACCTTCTTGGTGACCATGGGAGCACCTCTTCAGCCATCCCCGGGTTACCACTGAACTACATTACCTGATGTAGTTCAATTAGGGAGGGGTTATGGCCTTGCTGTCATCCTGAGCCAGGCCCTGCTCATTAGTTAACACTGTGCTAAACATAGCCTTTCTGCCAGAAAAGCACTTTTCTGGAATGGCACTGCTTCTCAGCTTGTGAATCAACGCCTTCTGAGGCGTCTGGTTGGGTGACTCTGCCTCCCAGCCAACCAAAATAGCAACATGGCCGAGCTACTCTTCCTACTGTGAAACTACAGAATCTATCTTGCAGCTCAGAAAAGAGAGGGGCAGTGGTGCCCTCAGTGAGCAGCCAGACTCTCAAAATGTGCCTATCCCACGTACTGTCTCTCTGCTTCACCATAGGCTGTTTACCTTAGCACTGCAGTTCAGTGTGTTTGCCAACTCGTGCCCGTCCCCCACCTCCTGGATAACAAAGATGACATCAGTCAGCCAAGCTGTAGTCGGCCCAAGGAGTGAGTAAACAAGAGTGGGGCTCAGTGCTCACTGCCTCGTCAGAGAGAGATAGGTTCCTGTTTAGTGGCACATAGTCCAATCTGACAATCCTATGCTGTATCCTACAGCTTCCTGAGTGTCCAGAGTGGTCCATTCAGTTACTCATCGGGTCTTAGTTCTCAGAGGGAATTGAGGAGATGTGTGTCTAGTCCACCATCTTGGCCCCACCTGAATGGTATTTCTATTTCTAGCTTTTAAAGAAAGTGTCAGATCAATTTCCAAAGTGTTTGTAACATTTTACATTCCCGCCAGCACTATATAAGTGTTCCAGTCTCTCCACAACCTCTCCAACATTTATTATTTTGTGTTTTTTGCATTAATGCCAGCCTTGTGGAGAGTGAGATAGTATCCTATTGTGGTTTTGATTTGGATTTATCTAGTGGGTGATGATCATGAGCATTTCCTTCCTGCTGGCATCCTGGATGTCTTTTGAAGTGAAGTGCTTGTTCACATCCTTTGTCTATTTTTCAACAGGGTTATTTGGTCATAACAAAATTCTTTTTCCCAGTGGGTAGGTTGTCTTTTTAGTCTTTGGGTGAAGTCATTGTATGAGAGTGTTTGATTTTTAGGAGTTCTCAGTTGTCTATTTCCTCTTCTGGTGTTTGTGCAGTTAGTAATGTTTTGTATTCTGTTTATGCCATTTATTAGGGCTCCCAGGATTTTTCCTATTTTTTTGTCCCATAACCATTATAATTTTATATTTTGTATTTATGTTTTTGATCCATTTTGTGTGTGAGTTATGGGTCTTGTTTCACTTTTTCACAGATAGATATCTGATTATGCCAACACCATTTGTTCAAGCAACTATCTTGCCCCTACTTATGGACTTGTGGCCTTTGTCAAATACCAGCTGCTCATAGGTGGATGATTTTATGTCTGAATTCCCAAATTCTGTTCCGTTAGTCTATGTATCTGTTGTTCTACCAGTACTGGGCTGTGTTGAGTACAGTGGTAGTGTAAGAGATTCTAAAGTCATGTAGCCTGAGGCCTTCCACTTTGTTCTTTGAGGTAGAATTCTTAATAGAGAGCAGTAGAAATGTGGTAGGACTGCACCCTGACAAAGGTAGACCCAGAGGTAGACTCAGAAAAACAAATCAGTCTTGCTGAGTGCCAGCTTTTGCAGGTTTCACTGGCATATCACAATGGGATATTGTTCAGGTATAAAAATAAATGACATCTTGATACATGTTACAACATGGATGAACCTTGACAGCATTTTGCTAAGTGAAATAAGCTAGACACAAAAAGACAGATATTGTGTGGTCTCATTTATATGAAATATCTAGAGTAGGCAAATTCATAAATACAGAAAGTAAATTAGTGTTTATCAGGTCCTGGAAGAAGAGGACATGAGGAATATTTAATATTTATGGAGCTTTTTTTAGGGGTGATGAAAATGTTTTAGAAATAAATAGTGCTGATGGTTGGACAACATTGTGTGAATATAATTAATGCCACTTGTTCTTACATTTTAAAATGGGAACTTTTATGGTATATGAGTTCTATAACAATTTTAATAAAAGTTAATTCACTGTAGCTTCTGATTTCAGTTGGGAAGATACAATGATATGGAAAAATCATCACTGATTTCATACAAACAGAAACCCATTAGACAAATTGTAAGTTAAAAGAATTTTCTTAATTTCTTTAGAGAAGTGAGGTTCAAGGATTGACAGCTAACCTGAAATCTGGATAGAAGTGCCTGCAGAGGTGAACAAAATCCAGTCAATGTTTACGTAAGACAGATGTCACTGAATGCCATATAAGCTGGCAGGAATACTAAATTTGATGTTTTTAATGAACTGCAAAGGTTGATAATGGGCTACAATGAGAACTAGAGCCTTTGGGAGCTACTGGCATAAGTGGGTTCCCACTCTTTTGATTGTTTTTCTTCCAGAGCCCCCACTAGATGCCTACAAGTAAAGCCTGAGGGGTGGGATTCTAAGAAAGTGTTCTGTCTACATTTCTGGCTAGGGAAGGGAATAACAGCTTCAGCTAAAATTCACACAGATCAACACACCTTTGTCTGCATTACAGAACAAGAGACTTCAACTGCAGGGCAGTGTTCTGGTACAATCTCATTGCATATGGGTGGGGAAGATTACCACCAAATCTCAGTGCTTATCCATCTTCCGTATCTTTCTTTAAGCAAAAGCAAAAGCTTTAATCAGCAGAGAGATGGGCTTCATAACCATAGCCAAAGGGAACTGTGGGGATTCTTGCTGATGCTTAGTGAGAGAAACCGATGGGAAAAATGCAGCTTATACGTTTGGAAGGAAGATAAGCATGCTAGTGAAGAACGTAACCCAGTACTCATGTTCTCTTATCTAAGAATGCAATTTAAAAAAAAAGTAAGAGAATGCCTTCTCATCACCTTTTACAACCCTGCTAACAAGTCTTGAGTAAAAATAATAGTAGAGTGCAGCTGGAAGAATGCCAACAGATAGACTTTCTATGGGTAGCAAAACAAAAGAAAGATACAAAGCCAAATGAGACAAAACAAGGTACCACTAGAGGAATGTAAAGTCTCCAGTCCCCAAATCAGCAATGAAATACAACTATGGTAACCATAGCAACTGTGGTAACCAAGGCAATTTGAAACCCATTCCAACTCATGACTAGATCAACACAATACCCCACACTAGAAGCCCAGCAGAGAAAAATTATGAAAATCTCCAAGTACATGCATATATAAATCTCCCCAGTTTCCGTCCTATGCAAGGAGCCCTGTTGTGTAATGGTTAAGAGTTTGGCAGCTAATAAAAGATCAGCAACTGGAACTCACCAGCTACGGCGCTGGTAAAAATTATGGCAGTCTGCCCTTATAAAGATTACAGCTTTGGAAACTGTATGGGGCAGTTTGACTCTGACACAGGTTCACCGTGGGTCAGAACTGACTCAGCGTCAATGGGTTTGGTTTGACTGCTCCATACAATACATCCATTTTTCAGCAAAAAAAATATGTAACATGCCAAAAAGCATTAAGAAAATCTATTTGACCATAGCAAGGAGAAGGCATATACAAACAACGGACCGCACCAAAACCATACAGAGGCCAATAACACAAAACAATAATTAAACAATACAAAGGAAAATAACCAATCCAAAAAAAATGAGAAGAAGCTAAGCTCCTGACAAAACAAAACAAAGACAATCATGTGATTATTGTCATAAGATACCATCAAGTTGATTTGGATTTATAATGACCCATGTAAAACACAATGAAACACTGCCCACTGCTGTGCCATTCTCACAATCATTGCAATAATGAGCCATTTGTTACATCCGCTGTCTCAATCTTCTTTATCACTAACTGTCTACCAAGCATGTCCTTCTCCAGGGAATAGGCCCTCCTGATAACATGTCCAAAGTATGTGAGTTGAAGTCTTGCCATTCTTGGGTCTAATGAGCACTTTGCCTGCAATTCTTCCAAGAAAGATTTGTTAGTTCTAACAGTCCGTGATATAGCCAATGTCCTTCACTAACACCATAATTCAAAGGCATCAATTCTTCTTTAATCTGCCTTATTCATTGTCCAGCTTTCACATGCTTTTCAGGCAATTGAAAACACCACGGCTTGGGTCTGGTGCACCTTAGTCCTTAAAGTGACATCTTTGCTTTTTACACTTTATTCAAATCTTCTGTGGCAGATTTGACCAATGCAATGTGTCCTTTGATTTCTTGACAGCTGCTTCCATTGGGCGTTGACCATGGATCCAAGTAAAATGAAATTCTTGACAACTTCAGTCTTCACTCCAATTATCGTGATGTGGCTTATGGGTCCAGTTGTGAGGATTTTTGCTTTCTTTATGTTGGGTATAATTCCTGCTGAAGGTTGATATTCATCAGTAAATGCTTCAAGCCCTCTTCTCTTTCAGCAAGCGAGTTTGTGCCACCTACATACCACAGGTTACTGCTGAGTCTTCTTCCATCCTGAGGCCCTGCTCTTCATAGAATCCAGCTGCTCAGATTATATGCTCAGTTTATGGAGTGAATAAGTGCAATGAAAGGATACAGTCCTGATGAACACGTTTCTGACTTTAAACCAATAAATGTCCTCCTGTTCTGTCTGAATGACTGCCTCTTCATCTAAACACAGATTTCTTGTGAGCTCAGTTAAGTGTTCTGAAATTACAGTTCTTCTCAATGTTGTTTCATAATTTGTTATGATCCACACAGATAAACGACTTTGCATAGTCAATAAAACACAGGTAAACATCTTCCTGGTATTCTTTGCTTTCAGCCAGAATCCATTTGACATCAGCAATGATATCTCTTGTTCCACATCCCCTTCTGAATCCAGCTTAAATTTCTGGCAGTTCTTGTGGCGGTCAGGATTATGTCAACTTGGCTACTCCATATTTGGCTGCTGTATTAAGTGGCAGGGTGGGGTTTGTGGTGGCTCCCTGCCCCTCGGCTCTTATCTCCTGACCTTCACTGTGGCTGCTGGTCTGCTCACTGTAGCCAGGAGCTCCTGCTCTCTTCTTGCGGCATCTGGTTCTGGGACTTGAACTAGCAGCTGTTGGACTCCTCAGTCCTTACAGTTGGCACTTGAGAGTCCTGCTCCCTGACCTGCCTATCCCGGGTTCACCAGCCTCTGCCGCTCCTGCTCCCTGACCTGCCGATCCTAGGTTCACCAGCCTCTGTCGCTCCTGCTCCCTGACCTGCTGATCCTGGGTTTGCCAGCCTCAGTTGCTTCGTCTCGCCACCAGCTTGGGATCCACTGACCTACACAACCGGTGATCTAGAACTCTGGTTTCTGACCTGCCGACTTTGGGTTCCCCAGCTTCCGTGGCCACGTGAGGCCTGTGCCAGAACTTGGGACATTCAGCTTCTGTGATTACGTGAGCTGTTTCCTATATCTGTATCCGTCTATTTATCCATATATATTATAAATCTTTCCTTGTACCTACATGTGTTACTGGTTTTGCTTCCCTCGAAAACCCAGCCTAAGACAGTTCTCTACACAGGTACTGATGTAACCCTTCTGAATGATCTTCAGCAAAATTTTCCTTGTGTGTGATACTAATGATTGTTCAATAATTTCCATATTCTGTTGGATCTCCTGTCTTTGCAATGGGTACAAATATGGATTACCCTAGTCAGTTGGCCAGGTAACTGTCTTCCAAATTTCTTGGCATAAATGAGTGAGCACATTCAGCACTGCATCCGTGTGTTGAAACATCTCAATTACTATTCAATCAATTCCTGGAACCTAGTTTTTTGTTTAATTTTTTTTCTCCCCTCTCCCTCTTTTAAATTGTAGTTCTGAAGAAAGTTTACAGAACAACCCAGTTTCTTATTAAACAGCACACATATTGTTTTACGACATTGGTTAACAACCCCAGAAAATGTCAACACTTTCCCTTCTCAACCTTGGATTCCTTATTACCAGGTTTCCTGTTCCCCAGTGCTTTCTAGTCTTTGACTTTGGGCTAGCATGCTCCTTTAGTCTCATTTTGTTTTATGGGCCTGTCCGATCTTGAGCTAAATGGTGAATCTCAAAAGTCACTTCATTAGTGAGCTGAAAGGCTATCTGGGGGCTAGCCTCTCAGGATTTCTCTAGGCTCTGTCAGGTCAGCAAGTTTGGTCTATCTTTTTGAGTTCCAATTTTGTTCTTCATTTTTCTGTAGCTTTGTCTTTTGACCCTCTGATGTCATCACTATCAGAGTAGTTAGTGATGCTAGCTGGGCACCATTTAGTTATACTGCACGCAGTTTGGTGCAGGCCATTTATAGATGAGGTCCATTAGTCCTTTGGACTAGTCTTTCTCTTGTGTCTTTAGTTTCTTTCATTCTCCCTTACTCCCAAAGGGGTGGAACTGGTGATGTATCCTAGATGGCCATTCATAGGCTTTTAACCCCCTAGATGCTACTCAACAAAGTAACTTTTTCTTTATAAACCAGGTTATGCCAGAGCTATTCCCGGAGACCATAGTCTACACAGCCCTCAGCCAAGCAATTTGGTCCTTCAGGGAGTTTGAACATGATAATGGAGCTTCTATGACCTTGCCTTGTAAAAGCTGTACTGATATCCCCAATACCGTGTTATTCTCTTACCCTTACCAAAGTTACCACTTATCTATTTTCTATTTAATGTTTTTCCATCTCCACTCCTCCTGTCCCTTATAACTGTTAAAGATCGTTTCTTTCTTTCTTTCTTTTTTTTTTTTGTGAAAACTTTGTCATGAGTTTTTATAGTGGTGGTCTCATACAATATTTGCCCCTTTGTGATTGACTTATTTCACTCAAAATAATACTGTCCAGATTCAGATTCATCCATGTTATGATGTGCTTCACAGATTCATCACCATTTTTTGTTTTGTTTTTGGGTAATACTTCATTGTGTATATACCAGTTTGTTTTTTTTTTAATACATTTATCTATTGATGGGCATAGTTTTTGCTACCGTGTTCTATTCTCTATTTCATTCATTTCTGTTCTGATATTTATTATTTCCTTTATTTCAGTGGCTCTGGGTTTATTTTGCTATTCTCTTCTATTTGTTTGAGTTGTGTAGCTAACGTTTTGATTTTATCTCTTTTGTCTTTTTAGGTGTGCTTCTATTGCTATAAATTGACCTGCCTTTGCTGTAACTTGCCTTTGGTATGATATGTTTTCATTCTTGTTAGATTCTGAGAATTTTTTTATTTCGTATATTACCCAGGTTTTTTGCTTGTTTGTTTGTTTAAAAAAAACAAACAAACAAGATGTTATTCAGGTTCTGTGTATGGAGACTTATTTTTTGCCAATGCCTTTAGGGCAGTTTGAGCCTCTTCTTTCATGACCATAAGTTGTTGGTCATATCCTACCTCCCCAAATGGTTAAATGCCAACTTTTTATTTTTGATGTGGCTCTGTGTGCTCTTTCTGTATGTTTTTGGTGTGTCCTTCATTGTTTAATATTTTCCCTGTAGAATTCTTCAATAGTACAACTTAAGGGTTGAATTTTTCTTCCATTCTTTCAGTTTAAAAAATGCTGAGTGAGAGATGGGACTAAGAAGGCAGAGTGGCCATATGGATTCTGTAATCCTTCTAACAACAAAGAAACAGAAAAACAACTGAACAGATTATATAGGACATTCTAGGAGCCCTGAATATCAGGAGGAAAGCTGAGAGATTGGACTGGGTGACAGGGGGTACAAAGCAGGTCCAGAAGTAACTAATTCATCCAGAATTAAATCTGCACCCCATAGAGTGACCTGCTTCTGCCAGCCAAGCAGAGCTATGGCATGGTGGTCAGTAGCTGAAAAGAGTAGCAGTGTGATAAGCAGAGGACAGCTTTCTCAGTGGAGAAGCTGAGCTTCTGATGGCCACACTTACAGCAGATTATCATAAATGCTTTCAAAATCCTGCAGATTTAAATATTTCCTACTCCTGATTTCCCTCCCTTACCCCAGCAACTTCCCCTCCCTTCTTTATTCTGCACGAGGAGCTAAACTCTGATGTGCTACCTTGACTGAAAGTGCAGCATCTTACGTGTGACCCCTGAGCCATTCTCCTGAACATGGAGAGGGAAACAAAGGGGGGAGGGAAAAAGAAAGATCTGCCAGATCCCCTGAGCCCCAAACTCCTCCTACTTTTCTCAGCACGTTCATAGTTCTAACCACTTTCAACAGGGCACTGGAATTTTTAAGACTCTAATAACTAAACTATCCAAAGTGACCAGACTTCTAAAAAGTCAAATGAACTCTAACAGTATTGAAAAGTGAGATAGACAGATCCACAATAATGGTAGGAGACTTCAACACACCACTTTTGGTGACAGACAGAATATCAAGAAGGAAGCTCAACAAAGACATGGAAGATCTAAATGTCACAATCTGATAGACATCCCACCTGATAGACATACAAAACATTCCATCCGAAAGCAGACACGTATACCTTCTTTTAGAATGCACAGGGAACATTCTCCAGAATAGACCACATCCTAGGCCATAAAGTAAGCCTTCACAAAATCCAAAGTACTGAAATAATACAAAGTGTCTTCTCAGACAATAAAGCCATGAAAGTGTAAATCAACAGCTGAAAAAGTACTGGTAGAAAATCAAACACATGGAAACTGAACAACACCTTGTTCAAAAGCTTCCGGGTTACAGAAAAAATCAAGGATGGAATAAAGAAATTCATAGAATCATATGAGAAGGAAAACACAAGCTATCAGAACCTATGGGACACAGCAAAAGCAATGCTCAGAGGTCCATGTGCCTCAATAAATGCACACATCCAAAAAAAAAGAGAGTCCAAATTAAAGAATTTACCCCACAACTTAAACAAGTAGAAATAGAGCAACAAAAGGTCCCCCAAACTTCAGAAGAAGACAGGCAATAAAATAGGAGCAGAATTAAAGGAATTAGAAAATAGAAAAACAACTGAGAGTTAACAGCAGCAAAACCTGGATTTTTTTCAAAGATCAATACAATCAATAAACCATTGGCCAAATTGAGAAACAAAAAACAGGAGAGGAAGCAAATAAGTCAAATAAGAGATGAGATAGACAATATCAAAACAGTCCCAACTAAAAATAAGAGAATTCTAAGAGAATACTATAAAAAACTGTACTCTAATAAATTTGAAAACCTAGAAGTAATGGACAAATTTCTAGAAACATAGCACCTACCCAAACTAACGCAAACAGAAGTAGAACAACTTAATAAACTCATCACAAAAGAGGAGATTTAAAAAGTAATTTTAAAACTTCCTAACAAGAAAAATACTGTCCCAGACAGCTTCAGTGGAAAATTCTACCAAACTTTTAGAGAAGAATTAACACCAATATTACTAAAAGTATTTCACAGCATAGAAAAAGATGGAAAGAATTGACACCAATATTATTAAGGGTATTTCACAGCACAGAAAAGGATGGAATGCTCTCAAATTAATTCTATGAAGTCAGAATAACCCTGATGCCCAAACTGGATACAGGTAGCACAGTAAAGGAAAATTACAGGCCAATACCTCTCATGATCTTAGATGCAAAACTTCTCAACAAAGTTCAGAGAATAATTCACCATGACCAAGTAAGATTCATAGCAGGGATGGTTCAACATTAAAAAAATTTGTTATAGTCAACCACACAAATAAAAGAATCACTTGATTTTATCATTTGATACAGAAAAGACATTTGACAAAGTTCAACACCCTTTCATGTTAAAAACTCTCAGCAGAATAAGGATAGAAGGTAAATTCCTCCACATAATAAGAGGAATCTATGCAAAGCTGACAGCCAACATCATCCCCAAAGGAAGAGGCTGAAAGAATTCCCCTTGAGAACAGGAACCAGGTAAGGATACCAATTGTCACCACTTTTATTCAACACTGTCCTGGAGGTTCTAGCCAGAGCAATCAGATGACATAAACAAATAGGTGGTATCCAAACTGGTAAAGAAGAAGGAAAAGATCTCTATTTGCAGATGATATGATCTTATATGCAGAAAACCCTAAAGAATCTACAGAAGAACTATTGGAACTAATAGAAGAATTCAGCAAATTACCAGGATATAAGATAAACATAAATAAATCAGTTGAATCCTTACATCAACAAAGAGACCATCAAAGAGGAAATCACTGAATCAATACCATTTATAATAGCCCCTATGATAAAATACTTAGGGATGAATCTAACCAGAGATGTAAAAGACCTACACAAAGAAAATTATGAGACTCTACTGCAAGAAACCCAAAGAAACCTACGTAAGTGGAGAAACCTACCTTGCCCATGGATGGGAAGACTTCAAATCATGAAAACATCTATTCTACTCAAAGTGATCTATGCATACAATGCAATGATGTTCTTGGGAAACATCAAATAACATGGAGTCATCTGGAAGACATTATGCTGAGTCAAATTAGTCAGTTGCAAAAGGACAAGTATTACATTAGACAGCTATTAATAGGACTCAAGAAAAGTTATAAGCACAGAGAAAAATAATCTTTAATGGTTACAAGGGAGAGGGGTTATTTATAGATTAGCTACCAAAATACAAAACCAAACTCAGTGCCATTGAGTTGATTCTGACTCATAGTGATCCTAATAGGACAGAGTAGAACTGCTCTATGGAGTTTCCAAGGAGCACCTGATAGATTCAAACCGCCAACTTTTTGGTTAGCAGATGTAGCACTTAACCAGTACGCCACCAGAGTTTCCAACATTAGGTTAGATTAGATAGATTAGATAGCAGACAAGAATTAAGTGACAGTAAGCAGTAGAAGGGAGATTACCACTGCTGGACTACACCAAAAGCTGAGTTTTCCTAAATACAACCCAACATTTCCAAGGTCAGAGTAGCAGGGGCCAGGGGCCAGAGACTGGTTTCAGGGTACATCTAGGGCAATTGGCATAACCAAGTTTTCTTTTTTTTTTTTTTAAAGAAGATGTTCCACATCCCATTTTGGTGAGTGGTATCTGGGGTCTTAAAATCTAGTAAGCTATCATCAAGTAGCATCAACTGATCCCAATTCCCCTGGTGCAGAGCAGAATGAAGGACATCAAAACACAAGAAAAATATGAGCCCAGGAGACAGAAAGGGCCATATGATTGGGAGACTACATCAGTGTGATACCAGAAGAACAAGATGGTACCTGGCCACCACCAATGTCTGCCCTGACAGGGAACACAAAGTAGAGGCCATGATACAGTGGGAGGAAAATGGAGGTGCAGATCTAGAACTCTATTAAAACACCAAACTCGATGGTCCAACATCTTGGAATATCCCCTGAAGACACGGCTCCCAGACTCTCTGCTAGCCCAGAGCCAAAACTAGTACCAAAGCCAACTCTCCAGATGAAGACTAGACTGAACTAGAAGACATAGAGTGATGCTGGTGAAGTACATGCTTTTTCACTTAAATACATACACAAGGCTGCTGAAGCAGCTCCTGTCCTGAGGTGAGATGGGGTGAAGGGACAGGAATTTGTTGAATGAATACAGAAAATATAAGGTGGAAAGGAGGACAGTACTGTATCTCAGTGGGGAGAGCAGCTAAATTTGCATAGAGGTATGTGGGGTAGTTTTATATGGCAGACTGAGTTCTATTGTAAACTTTCACTTAAAGCACAATACAATATTTTAAAAACTCCTGAGCATGTTCTTCCTTTTTGTTTTTCTGTCTCCAGCTCTTTACTTTGTTTTCTCAAGCCACTCTTTAAAATCTTCTCTTCAGTTTTTACTTCATTATTTCTTCCTTTTGATTTAGCTACTGTGCTTTCAAGAACAACTCTTAGAACTTCTTTTCATATTCATTGGTCTTTCTTTTCATGTCTTTTTAGAAACCTCTTGCTATCTTGATGTATCATGTCTTTGATGCCATTCTATAACTTGTCTGGTCCTTGGTCATTAGTGCTCAATTTGTCAAATCAATTCTTGAGATGGTCTCTAGATTTAGGTGGCTCGCAGGGACTTGTAATTGTCTTCAATTTGCTTAGGAGCAATTGATGGTCTATTCCACTGTCAGCCCCAGACCTTCTTCTAATTGATATTGAGATTTTCCATTGTCTCTTTCCACATATGTAATCAGCTTGATTCCTGTATATTCCATCCAGTGAGGCCTACATAAGTAGTCACCATTTATTTTGTTAAAAAAGGCATTCACAATGAAGAGTTTGTTCATCTTGTGATCTACATCATCATTTGCATGAATAGGCTGTATTTTCCAGCTACCAATCTTTCTTTGGAAACCTTGGCGGTGTAGTGGTTAAGTGCTACATCTACTTACCAAAAGGTCAGCAGTTCAAATCCACCAGGTGCTCCTTGGAAACTCTATGGGGCAGTTTCACCCTGTCCTATATGATCGTTGTGAGTCAGAATTGACTTGATGACAAGGGGTTTGGTTCTTTTTTAAATCTTTCTTTGTTTCCAATTTCTGCCTTCCAATCTCTAGTAATTGTAAGTCTTTATTGCATGTTTGATCAATTTTAGACTGCAGAAGTTGATAAATTCTTCCATTTCTTCATTTTTGGCCTAGTGTTTGGTGTATTAATTTGAATAATTGTCATATTAGCTGGTCTTCCTGTAGACCTATGGGTATTATCCTATCACTGCCAGTATTGTACTTCAGAATAGACCTTGAAATGATCTTTTTGATGATGAACGTGATGCCATTCCTCTTCAATGTATCATTTCTGTTGTAGTAAACCATATGACTGCCTGATTCAAAATGGCAGTTCCCTCCCATTTCAGCTCACTGATGCCTAGGATATCAATGTTTACACATTCTATTTCATGTTTGACAGTTTTCCAGTTTCCCTAGATTCATGTTTTTCATATTCCATGTTCCTATTATTAATGAATGTTTGCAGCTGTTTCTTCTTATTTTGTGTCATGCCACATTAGCAAATAAAGGTCCCAAAATTTGTCTCCATCCTGTCAATAAGGTCAACTGTACTTTGAGGAGGCAGCTCTTCCTCAGTTGTATTTTGAGTTCCTTCCATTCTGAGGGGCTTATATTCTGGCACTGTGTCAGACAATGTTTTGGTGCTATTCATAAAGGCTTACTAGCCAATTTTTTCAGAGTTACACTGCCAAATCCTTCTTCCTAGTCTAACTCAGTCTGGAAGCTCAGCTGAAACCTGTCCGCCAAGCCTGATCCTGCTGGTATTTGCAATACCGGTGACAAAGCTTCCAATATCACAACACAGAAGCTACTACAGTACAAAAGTTGACAGACAGCTGATGGGTCATATGATTTTATATGTATACATTTAAAACCTCTAAGACAGTAGTCAATTACAAATTGCAAATTCCATGAAGAGACAAGAAAAGATCTTTCAGGAAAATGAACAAAATAAAAAGATGTGATCTATGAGGAAGAACAGATAGTGGAGCTACTGAACAAAACTTCAAAATGTTAGTATTATGTTTCCTGAAAGAGATCAAGGTAAACACCAAAAACCAATAGAATTCAGTAAGACAATTTAAGAACAAAAGAAAAAATAAACAAATCCTTACAAATACAAGAGCTAGAAATTTAACAAAAAATTAACTAAAATTAACAACTGAATTGATGGCCACACAAGAAGAATTAAAGCAATAGAAGGAATAATCAGGGTAACTGAGGAGACTTATATTGTTCATTATGAAGAACAAAGAGAAAAAACTAGAAGTAAAACAAAGAAATTATACAGGTTATTTAGGACTCCACCAAGAGAAATAATACATGCATGTAGGAAATCCTAGAACAGAAAGAGGTAAAAAAAAAAAAAATACAGAATCTTTGAAGAATTAATGGCAGAAAACTTCTCAAATATCATGAAAGATGAGAAGACTTTTATCCAAGAAGCTTAGTGAACTCCATATAATGTAGACCCCAAAAGAAAGTCACCAAGACATACCATAATCAAACTTTCCAGATCCAAAGAGAAAGGAAGACTTTTCAGAGCATCATGTGAAAATGAAAATATCACCTGCAAACAGGTATCAATGTAGTTAAATGGTACCTTCTCACCATAAACTGTGCAGGAAGGAAGAAAACCAGATGACATATACAAAGTCCTAAAGAAAAGTATTGTTAGCATAGAATGAAGTATCCAGCAAAATTATCATTGATAAATGAAGGAGAAGTTAGGACATTCTAAGATAAGCAGAAATTAAAGGAATTAGTAACTACCACATCAGCCCTGCTAAAAATACTGAAGGAAGACCTTCAAATAAAAAACCAACTACAGAAAAAAAAAAATCTAACAAAAAGTGCATGAAAGTATCCCCCAGATACCAAGCAATCACAACAGTAGAATAAAGTTAAGAAATAGTTACTGGGAATGTCAACATAGGTCTATGGAACTAAGAATCATGCCTTCCTTCTGCAGTGAAAACCCCCAAAATAAAGTAAAACAGATAAAATGTCAGTCTTGGTATTCTGAGCATCAAACAAAGAAATAAAAAGAGCTAGATCAAGCACAGAATGTCAAAAGAAACTGACAGAAAACAGAGAACAAAGAGAGATGTGGAGTGGAGGTTCTCTGCCAGCTAACACATCACAGCCAACAACAACCTCAGACAAGGGGTACAGAAAGTCAACTTCATGGAGTGCCCAACAGGAGACAGAGCACCCAGCCTATGAACCAACCCTCCCTCCCACTGGTCCTTGACATGCTGCTGTAGTAGAACATCCCCCATGCACAGGCCAACCACCACACCAGACCCATACTGTCCACCCTCTTACCACCTGACTAGCTGCTGAACAGTGGGAAGCAAGCCTGCACCACTTCCCACCTATCACTCTCCCTTATCAGACAAGGAGCTAGGAAAGCTCTCACAGCATTGGACCAACATCAAAAATCAGATAGTGCCTAAACAGTCCACCCTCAGCCATCCTCGTCAAACCAGTGTGCAGTAGAGCAAGCTCATCAATACGTTGCCTACAAAAGACACACCTTTGGCACAAAGATATAAACAGATTTAAAATAAGAGGACAGGGAAAAAAGAACACACTAAGCAAATAGTAATCAGAAAAGAGCAGGAGTGGTGATACTGGTATCTGACAAAACAGACTTGAAGTCAAAATCCATTATAAGAAACAAAAAAGGACATTATAAAATGATAAAAGAAGTAATTCACCAAGAAGACATAACAATTATAAATACTTATTGACCCAATGCCAAAGCCCCAAAATTCATAAAGTGAACCCTAACAGATTTAGAGATAAACTGACAGATATACAATAATTACAGGATATTTAAATACACCATTTTTTAAAATGGATAGAATAACTAGAGAAAATCAATAAAGATAGAAAAGATCTGAGTGACATTGTTAACCAACTGGACCTGATAACGATATAAAGAACACACCACCCAACAACAGCACAATACACATTCTTTGTCAATAAACATAGAATATTCTCCAGAATAGATCATATCTCAAGTTACAAAGCAAACCTCAATGAATTTTTTTAAAAAAATGAAATCATGCAAAGCATCTACTCTGACCATAACACTATGAAGCTAGAAATCAATGACAGGAAAAATAAAAGAAGAGAAATCAATATGGGAAAACTAATACACTGCTAAAAAATTGTTGGGTCATAAATCAAGAGTGAACTTTAAAAATATTTGGAATTAGACAAAAATAAAAACACAATATACCAAAACCTATGGCATGCAGTGAAAGCAATGCTAAGGAGGGAAATTCATAGTAAAAAAGTATACCGAAAATCAATAGCCTAAAGTGACATCTTGAACACATAAAAAAGCAAGAGCAAAAGAAGATCAAATATACCACAGGAAGTGAAATAACAAAGATCAGACTAGAAATAAATGAAATAGAAAACAGAAAAATAGTAGGAAGACTCAACAAGACAAGAAGCTGGTTCATTGAAAGGACTGATACAACAGACAAACGACTGGCTAGACTCACAAGGAAAAAAAATGTTTTTGTTAAGTACCATCAAGTCAGTTCCTATTCGTAGTGACCCTGTATACCACAGAACAAAACAGTACCTGATCCTGCACTATCCTTGCAATCATTGTGCTTGAGCCCACTGTTGCAGCCACTGTGTCAATTCATTTCCTTAAGAGTCGTCTTCCTTTTTTCTGACCCACTACTTTACTCAGCATGATGACTTTCTCCAGGGACTGGTACCTCCTTTAAGTTGTCCAAAGTAGGTGAGATTTAGTCTTTTCATCCTTGCTTCCAAGGACCATTCTGGTTGTACTTCTTCCAAGACATATTCATTCTTTTGCCAGTCCCCAGTATAGTCAATATTCTTCATCAACACCGCAATTCAAAGGCATCACAGTTCTTCAGTCTTCCTTATTCATCATCCAGCCCTCACATACATATGAGATGACTGAAACCACCATGGCTTGGAGCAGGCACACCTTAGTCTTCAAGGTGACATCTTTGCTTTTCAACATATTAAAAGAATGTTTTGCAGCGGATGTGCCCAATGCAATGTGTCCTTTTATTTCTTGATTACAGCAGCTTTCATGGATTTTGATTGTGGATCCACGGAAAATGAAATCCTTGACAACCTCAGTCTTTTCTCCAGTTATCACGATGTTGCTTATTGGTCCAGTCTTTATGTTGAAGTGTAATCCATGCTAAAGGCTATGGTCTTCAATCTTTACCAAAATAAGTTCTTCCAATTCTTTTTTCTTTAAGCAAGAAAAGTTGTGTCATCTGCATAATGCAGGTTGTTAATGAGTCTTCCTCTAATCCTGATGCCCCATTATTCTTCATATAGTCCACCTATATGAAGATTATTTCCTATTTCCAGATTATTTCCTCAGCATACAGACTGAATAAGTATGATGAAAGGATACAACCTTGACACACATCTTTCCTGACTTTAAACCATGTAGTATCCCCTTGTTCTGTTCAATAAACTGCCTCTTGATCTATATACAATTACCTCATGAGCACAATTAAATTTATGAAATCTCCATTCTTCACAATGTTATTCATAATTTGTTATGACCCACACAGTTGAATATCTCTGCATAGCCAATAAAACACAGGAAAACATCTTTTTGGTAACCAAAACAAGAAATGCAATTGGAGACATTACAACAGAGTCAACCGAGATAAGGAAAATTGTACTCTGAGAAATTTGAAAACCTGGAAAAAAATAACAAATTCCTAGAAACACACCAGTTACTTTTAGTAACACAAGTAGAGATAAGATATCTAAACAGATTCGTAACAAAAAAAGAGTTTTAAGATGCCATCAAACCCTCTTCCCACCCTCCCCTCAAAAACAAAACAAAACCCAGAGTTAGATATCTTAACCAGAGAATTTGATCACCTAAAGTGACAACTTTAGCAAACAAAAAAAGCAAGAGCAAAGGTGATCAAATATACCAACACCAATTTTACTCAAACTCTTCCAAAATGTAGAAGAGGAAGCACAAGACCTTAATTTATGCTGTCAAGCCAGAATCACCCTCAATTCCCAGCCAGGTAAGCCAAGCCAGGTAAAGACATCAATAAAATAAAATAAAATGTTTACAGGCCAATATCTATCAAACAGACTTTGACAGCATTTTAAGAAAATCACATGTCCTGATCAAGTGAGATTCATGCCAGGAATGCAAGGGTAGTTCAATATTAGAAAATCAATCAGTGTAATTTACCACATAAATGAAACAAAGGAAAAGAACCACATGATCATCTCACTGATACAGAAAGACATTTGATAAACTTCAACACACTTTCCTGATAAAAGCTATCAGGAAAACAGGAATAGAGGAGAAATTCTCATCATATTTAATAGTGTATATTGAAAACCCACTGCCAACATTATTCTCAATGGGAAAAGAATGCCTTCCTCTTGAGATCAAGAATGAGACAAGGATGTGCATTATTACTGTTGTTATTCAGTATTGTTCTGGAAGTCTTAGACCATTAAGGCAAGAAAATAATATATCCAAATCGGAAAAGAAGTAAAACTATCCCCATTCCAGGAGGATGTGATCCTATGTGTAAACCCATAACCAAACCCACTCCATAGAGTTTCCAAGGAGTGCCTGGAGGATTCAAACTGACAACCTTTTGGTTAGCAGATGTAGCACTTAACAACTATGCCACCAGGCTTTCCAGTCCCGCATACAGAAAGCCTAAAAGATTCCACAAGAAAGGTTCTGATTCTAATAGAAATATTCAGCAATACTACAGAGTACAAGATCAACATACAAAAATCAGTTGGATTCCTTTACACTCTAGGGGGAATTCTGAAAAGGTAATCAGGAAATCAACACCATTGGCAGTAGCCCCCCAAATGACATTAACACACACATACACACACGGACTAAATTTAACCAGGAATTTAAGACTTATCCAATGAAAACTACAAAACACCACTATAAGAGACTAAAAGAGACCTACATAAACAGAAGGACAGCCGTGCTTATGGACTGGCAGATTTCTTGTCATTAGGTGCCATCTAGTCAGTTCCAATTCATAGTGATGCCATGTACAACAGAACAAAATACTATTCAGTCTTCTGGCATCTTCACAATCATTCCTATGTTTGAGCCACTGTGTCAATCTATCTCATTGAAAGTCTTCCTACTTTTTTACTGACACTCTACTAAGCATGATGTCCTTCTTCATGGTCTGTTCCGCCTGATAATATGTCCAAAGTATGTGAGACACAGTCTCATCATCCTTGCTTCTAATGAACATTCTTGTGTTTCTTCTAACACAGATTTGTTTGCTTTTCCGGTAGTCCATTCTGTATTTAATATTCTTCGGGAATACCGTAATTCAAAGGTATCAATTCTTCTTCAGTCTTCCTTATTCATGTGAAAATGTCAACACTATGCAAAGTGATTTATAAATACAATGCATTCATGATTTATATACCAACAGTATTCTTTACTGAAATGGAAAAATAATGACCAACTTTAGTTAGAAAGGAAAGAGGAAGAAAGAACAAAGTAGAAGTTGTCACACTCCCCAAGGAGCCAAAGAATTCAAAATCCATTCAATGAGGTATTACAGTATCTAAAAAATGGTGTTGGCGAAATGGATATCCCCTTGCAGAAAAGTAAAACAAGAACTATACCTCACACAATATACAAAATATAACTCAAAGTGAAACAAAGACAAATCTTAAACCTACAGCTACAAAGTTCTTGGAAGAAAACATAAGAAAAAAATTATGGGACCTAACTTTTTATAGAAATAAACTATCAAGCTCAACTATAAATGTATGAACAGCAGAAGACATACTTGATAACTGGGATATCTTAAAAATTAAATACTTAAGCTCATCAAAAATTTTATCAAAGTAGTAAAAAGACAACCACAGACAGGGGAAACTTTCAGAAGCAATATACCCAATAAGTGTCTAATCTCTAAAACATATAGAAAATTTCAACAACTCAACAATGAAAAGATAATCTAGTTAAAAAGTGGGCCAAAGATATGAACAGACACTTCAACAGGGATAGCATTCAAGTGGTGAACTAACAGATGTTCGCAGTCATCAACCATTGCCAAGCCAAGTGCCGTAGAGTCTGAGGATGTAAATCAAAACTACAGTGAGATATCATCTCACTCCTGCTAAAACGGTACTAATCAAAAACAAAAGATAAGGACTGCTGGAGAAAATGTAGGGTAATTGGAACTTTTATTCACTGCTGGTGGGAATGTAAAATGTCACAGTAACCACGGAACATGATATGCCACCTTCTAAAACAACTACAAATAAAACCACCATATAATCCCACAATCCCACTCCTAGATATATCTTACAGACCTAATAGAAATGATACGAACAGACATATGCACACCTATCTTCATTGCAGCACTATTCACAGTAACAAAAAGATAGAAACAACCTAAATGTCCACCAGCAGATGAATGGATAAACAAAATGTAGTACATACATATGACGGAATACTACATAACCATAAAGATTAGTGATGAGTTCTCAGAATATGTTAGAAGGTTGATGAATCTGGAGGACATTATACTGAATTAAATAAGTCAATTATGAAAGGAGAAATATTGTGTTATTTCTGTAAAAAGACAAGAATAGGCATACATGCAGATACCAACAGTCATTTGTGGTTACCAGGAATGGGAAGCACTGGGGGTATCACTCTCCAGGTGGTAAGTACTAGTTATCTTTGGTGATGGAAAAGGTAACACCAAATGTGGGTGAAATGCATACAGTTTGACCAAAGTAAATGACACCACTAAGAAGAACATAAGGAAAGTTTTTGGTAAATGGTATAACATATACAATTTGAAACAACAGCAACTACAACCTCAAAAATGTGTCTGTTTACATAAGTATGTATATACGCATACATGTGCATAGGTAATTTCATGTGTGTATATATACATGTGCATGTATAGGTTTATCTATAGTCATACATATATACATGTATATATATGCTGCATATATATTCATATGCATAATAAAGCACATGGAGGACAGTTACAGATACTTCTTAGATATAAGCAGTTTGTGAGATTAATTTACTGGGTTTCTCTTGAGAAAATTCAGTGAATCAGCATAAAGCTTATATTCTACACCCTAATTTGGTGAATAGCTTCTGGGCTCTTAAAAGCTTGTCAGTTACCATCTAAGATACAACTATTAGTCTCTATGCAACTGGAGCAAAAGAGAAAGAAAATGATATTAGTCTACTGTACTAAGAGCCTATAGGCAGCACATTCTTATATGCCCAGAAACAGAAATGGATGGTGCCCAGTTACCGTGACTGAGCCTTCTAATCAGAGACACAATAGATGGACCCTGATGGAAGGGCAGAAAAATGTAGAACAGTACTCAAATTCTTAAAAAGTACAGATTTACCATACCAATTGAGACTACTGGATACCTTGAGACTATTGCCTTGAGACACCCTTTAAACTGAAACTGTTCCTAGAAGTCACGTTTCAGCTAACTTTAACAGATTGGATCATAAACAGTATAATCATTGAGTACTATGTTCCTTTATAAAATCATCTATAGAAGTCTTGGTGGTGCAGTGGTTAAGAGCTAACCAAAAAGGTCAGCAGCTCATATCCCCCAGCTGTACTTTGGAAACATGACAGAGTGGTTCTACTGCATCCTATGTGGTCATTGTGAGTTGGAATCAAATCAATGGCAGTGGGTTTGGTTTGATTTGCTGTATGAAGCCAAATGTCAACATTTTCTGTAAAGCAAAAATGAGAAGGTAACGAACATCATACAAATTAGATTAGTGAAAGTGAAACAACCAGAATGGAAAATAATGAGAATGTGGATACATTGTGAAGAATTAAAACAATGTCAATGATCAATCTGTGTAGAAGTTGTTAAAAGGGAACCTATTTGCTATGCAAACTTTCACTGAAAACACAATGAAATATAACTTTTTAAAAAACTGTGTGAAGTGACAAAGAGATAATCATCAGAGGCATATTCAGATATGACAGTTGTTGGAACTATCATTGGAAGGAATTTAAAACAACTGTGACTGACATGTTTAAGCACTGGTTCTCAAAAAAAAAAAAAAAAGAAAATTCAATTTCCCCCCTGAAATATTTTAGCAACATTTAGAAACACTTTTGGTTATCAAAAAAAGACATACACTAATCTTATCTATTAGGTAGATGCTGAGGATGGTGCTAAACATCTTACAAGGCAAAGGACAGCACACACAACAAAGAATTTACTGACCAAAAAAGTCAATTTATGCTGAGTTTGGGAAATCCTATATTAAATATTGCAATGAAAAAGGTAGAAAACATGCAAGACTACATCATTACTGTAGCAGAAAGAAGAAAACATAAGAAAATATCAAATTACAATGATAGGAATAACAGTATTACAACAGAAATAAGACAGTCTTTCACAGGTTATGAAAAGTAGACTCACCACGGCTTGAGGAAAGAATCAATAAATTTAAAGAGAGATCAAAAGAAATTACCCACATCGGGGTTCCAAGTCAAAAAATGGGAAAAAGTAGTACAGCATTTGAAGGAGCTGTGGGACAATAACAAATGATCTAGTATACATGTCACTGGAATCTTAGAAGAGGGAGAAAAAACAGAACAGAGGAAATTTTGAAGAAACAATGGCTGAGAATTTTCTAAAGTTACTGACAGAAACCACATATTCAAGAAGTCCAGAGAACATCAATCAGGATAAACACAAAACAAGACCAAAAACATCATACACACCTAGTCTGCTGCTGTCAGAGCCAGGCATATTGTATTCACACTGCTGAAAACCAAAGCATAGATGTTATCTTGAGGACTAAGATGTACCTGACCCAAGTCATAGTATTTTCAGTCTCATCCCATGCATGTAAAAGCTGAACAAGGAATAAGGGGTACTGAAGAATAATTGGTGCTTTTGAACTGTTTTGGTGAAGAATAACTGAATATACCATGGACTGCCAGAAGAATAGAGCAGTGCAATGAATAACTTAATATGGCCCTTCTAGCCATAGTCCTGTGACTCATACACAATGACTGAATGGAACTATGCAAACAAGGTATATGGAATCTGAGATGGTTGGGATCATGTGTCAAATTAGCTGGGCCATGGTTCCTGTTACTATGTGGCTGTCCTCTGTATTATGGTTCCTGACCTCTACATGTTGATGGGGCAGGACCGGTGTAAGGTGTGCCTTGATTCCCAGCCTTGCAGGAGGCAGTGACTCACATCTTTCCCTTGCTAAAGTTATGCCCTTTCCTAGAGTGTGGCCTGCATCAAGATACATGTGTGTGTCCAAGCAACTCTCTTTCTCTCTGTCTGCATCCGGATCCAGTGTCTGATTTATTGTTATTTGACCTCCTTGTAAGCCTAATGTCTGATCTGCCAATGCTGGGACTCATGAGCCTCCATAGGCCTTTGGGCTAGTGGCCTACTGGGTAACCTGATTCATGAGCTCCAACAGCTTTGTGAGCCAGTAGCCTGTGGTCTGAACTGCTAGTTTGGGTTCATTGATTCCCTTTAGCCACATAGGTTGAATGAAGCCTATGCCTGACCCATGAACTTGAGACTTGACAGCCTCCACAACTGTGTGAGTCATTTCACTTATATGGTTCATGAATTCTGTGAGGCTTTACAGCAAATTAGGGAAACCAAAGAAGAGAGGGAGAGTGCTGAAGGGAGATGAAGTAGCTGCAATTCGAGATGGGGGAGTGGTACAGCAGCTTAGAAATACTGGACATTAGTTGCCTGAGGCAACTCAGGTTCTTAATTTGAAACAATATAGGATACCTGATGGACAAAAGGAGATTACTGCCTTGATTAAAGACATGGTGAAAGCTGGAGTATTGGTGCCAACAAATTCTTTGTATAACAGCCCTGTATGGTCCATGATAAAAGTAGATGGCTCATGGGGACTAACAATAGATTACTGAGGCCTACATAAAGTAGTGCCACTCATGACTTCACCCATTCCAGACATGGTATCAGCTGTGGAGCAAATACAGTAGGCTAAGGAAAATGGTACTCAGAGACTGATCTTGAAAATGCTGTTGTCTCCAGGCTAATCTCACAAAAGAGCTAGCCAGTTTACTTTCATGTGGGAAGGATCTCAGCTTCCTTTCACTGCACTGCCACAGGGTTACCTAAATTCACCAGTTTACTGTCACAGTTTGGATAGAAGAGACTTAGACTTGCTATATCATTATACATATTGAGTATAATGATACATTACAATGATGATATTATGTAAATATCAAACACTGAATTGCTTGATTTGAATACAGTGGTGGCCCACAGGACCAACAGAGGCTAGTTAATACATCCAGCAAAAGTACAAGGCCCTGTCCAAATGGTGAAATTCTTGAGAATAACTTGGGAAGGAGCAACCTGTGACATTTTGCAGGCAATTAAAAATAAGATGTTGTTACTATATACCTCCAAGACTAAACAGGAGCCTCAATAGTTGGTTTATTTAGGTTTTTGAGAATGCATATTCCACACTCCAGAATATTGTTAGCTCCCATCCATCCATAAAACCACTTGGAAGAAAATTGCATCGGAATGTGAGCCAGAACAATAGCATACTATGTTTCAATTACAAAAACAGATTTTGCTTTCCCTTCCTTTAGGCTCTTTTTATTCATATTCAGACATGATTTTGGAGGTAACTGCCACATGTGCTTATGCAGATAGAAGCTTATGACAAAAACCTGATAATGCTGCCCTATGGCAAACACTAGGATTCTGGACTAGAAAGTTTCCAGATGTTGCAGCATAGCACACGCCATTTGAAAGGGAATTACTTGCCTGCCATTTGGTGTTGATTCAGATTGCTTCAGTGATGGAAGAACATAAAATCATCATAAGACCTGAAATATCTATAATTTCTTGGGTGATGTTAGAGAAACCTCTACTAAAAAAGATGGTACCCAAAATAGTTCCATAATAAAATAGAAACTGTTCCTATAAGAACAAGCTACTGGGGGATTGCAGGGAGGCACCCATCATATTCACAAGGCAGGAAGCCCCTTTTACCATACATCCTACCCTGACACCACGTGAGAAGCTACAAGAACCCATTTCTATATGGACAGCACTCTATGAACAATTTTATGCTTACTAGTAGAAGAATGCTTTGTTCACAGATGGCAGTTCCAAGGTACATGGACAGCACGTGCTATGGAAAGCTGCTGCATTAAGACTAGCAGATGGAAAGATTATGATTGAAGAAGCTCAGTGAACTGAACTACGCGCTGTCTTCCTAGCTGTGATAGAAGAACTGTACAATGGTGAAGGGCCATATACTTGGAATTTTACCAGTTCATTGGCAGTGGCCAAAATATTGACTACATAGTCAGACAAATGGGCAATCAAAATAATTTATTAACACAGGCCAATTTTGTGGGGCATGAAGCTATGGAAAGCCCTCCAAGAACTTACAGGGCATATCAGAGTACGGTAGGCCAATTAGAAAAATCCGTTTTCTGAATTGGAAGGTGATTTGGGTCAGCAAGTGATCCTGCTGGTACCCTTGCTTGAGATCACCAACTGAGTCCATGAAATGACTGGACACAGGGGTGCTGCAGCAATGCAGAGATGGACTGAATCTAGATACATTCCTCTTGCACTCCCCAAGGCACAAAATACTAATACGAACTTCTCTGTCTATTAGCAAGAAAGATGCAGGTTTCAGATGGCTATGGGCCAGACTGCCTAGGTGAAAAGCCCTGCATATAGCTAGCAAATTGATTATACTGGACCAATGATGCTGATGGGACCAGTGGCTACAAATGGGTCCTCACAGGCATATTTACTCTGGCCTGGGCTTTACACATCCCACGACAGATTCAAATGACAAAAATCACATTAAGAGATTAAAACAAAAGATATTTTATCTCTTGGGGCCCCCGAGTTATATTTTTATTGGACCAAGGAACACACTTTGTGGCCCATAGAGTGCAGCAATGGACCAAGAACCATCACACTGAACAGGCATTCCATGTTGCATACTACTCTCAGAGTAATGTTTTGATAGAGAAATGGAATGGCCATTGAAACATTTGTTATCTAAAACAGGGAGATAATGGCATGAAGCATTGGATCATATGACTTTATGAGTGTGTACTCATGCTCAGTATGAGGGGAACAAAGAGAATCACCATTGGACAGAGTCCCACAATTCTCTGAGGGATCTAGGAAAGAGGAAGTGAGGGAGGATACTAGTTCCAGTCTACAGTTCTTCACCATGTCTCCTAAAATCGCCTTTTCCCTGTTGGATGTTATGGTTTCAGGACCAAACATGAAGCTGTGGGTGCCACAAAAGGGGATGATCCTTCAACAGACTGTAACTATACTGCTGATCGTGTATGCCAGAATTCCCAAGGGCCTGGTGGAATGATTGTATCTTCCCCATCTGGAAAAACTGAGGCTATTATTATGAGTCAGAACCAACTTGATGGCACTTAACAACAACAAAGAGAACTTCTAAAAGGAAATCAACAAACCAATACCACTTACAATAGCCCCCAAGAAGATAAAGTGCTTAGGAATAAATCTAACCAGTGATATAAAAAACCTATACAAAGAAAACTACAAAATACTACTGCAAGAAAACAAAAGAGATCTACATTAGTGGAAAAACATACCATGCTTATGGATAAGAATACTCAACATTATGAAAATGTCAATTCTATTTAAAGCAATCTACAGATAAAATGCAAATGCAATCCAGACCCAAATCCAAACACCATTTTGTGGCAAGTTGGAGAAACAAATTTCCACTCTGTATGGAAAAGGAAGAGGCTTCAGATAAGTAAAACATTACTGAAGAAGAGCAAAGTAGGGGTCTCGCATTACCTGGTTTTGGAACCCATTTTACCACCACAGTACTCAGCGCAGCCTGTTACTGATGCTATCACAAGCCCACAGAACTATGGTACAGAATTGAGAGCCCAGATGTAAATCTATTAACTTATGACAAATTGAAGAGAATTGGTGTTATATTCATCATCAAAAAGAATGTTTCAAGATCTATCCTGAGGTACATTGCTGTCAGTAATAAGATAACATCCACACACCTACAAGGAAGGGCAGTTAATAAGACTATTATTCAATTTATGCACCAACCACTGGGAAACATGAAGAAATTGAGTATTTTTACCAACTTCCACAGTCTGAAATTGATAAAACATGGAACCAGGATGCAGTGATAATTACTGGTGATTGGAATGAGGAGGCTGGAAAGCAAAGAAGGATTGGTAGACACAGTATCAACATCTTTGCTTCCAAGGAACACTGTGTCGTACTTTTTCCAGAAGAGATCTGTTTGTTCTTTTGGCGGTCCATGGTACATTCAATATTCTTCTCCAGCACCACAATTCAAAGGCATCAGTTCTTCTTCTGTCTTCTTTATTCATTGTCTAGCATTTGCATGTGCATGATTCAATTGAGAATACCAAAGCTTGGTATTCAAATGCACCTTAGTCTTCAAGGTGACATCTTTACTTTTTAACACTTTAAAGAGGTTCTTTGCAGCAGGTTTTCCCTGTGCAATGCATCTTTTGATTACTTGACTCCTGCTTCCATGGCATTGATTGTGGCTCCAAGTAAAATGAAATCTTTGACAATATTAATCCTTCCTCTATTTGTCATGATGCTGCTTACTGGTTCAGTGGTGAGGATTTTTGTTTTCTTAATGTTGAGGTTCAATTCATACCAAAACCTGTGGTCTTTGATCTTTGTCAGTAAGTGGTTCAAATCCGCTTGACTTCCAGCAAGCTGGGTTGTGTCATCTTCCTCCAATCTTGATGTCTTGTTCTACATATTGTACAGCTTCCCGGATTATTTGCTTGACATACAGAGTGAAAAGGTATGGTGAAAGGATACAATCTTGACACACAGCTTTCCTGACTTTAAACTATGCAGTGTCCCCTTGCACTTTTCACACAACTGCCACTTGATCTATATACAGATTCCTCGTGAGCACAATTAAGTGTTCTGGAATTCCCATTCCCTGCAAGGTTACCCATAATTTTGTTATGATCCACACAGTGGAATGCCTTTGCATAGTCAATGAAACACAGGTAAACATCTTTTGGTATTCTCTGATTTCAGCCAAGATTCATCTGATAACAGCAATGACATCTCTGGTTCCACAGCCTCTTCTGAATCTGGCTGGAATTTCTAGCAGTTTCCTGTCAATATACTACTGCAGATGCTTTTGAGTGATCTTTAACAAAATTTTACTTGGGTGTGATATTAACGATACTTTTCAGTAATTTCCACATTCAGTTGGATCACTTTTCTTGGCAGTGGGCATACATATAGATCGCTTCCAGTCAGTTGGCCAGGTAGCTGTCCTCCAAATATCTTGGCATAAATGAGAGAGCACTTCTAGTGCTGCATCCTTTTCTTGAAAAATCCCAGTTCATATTCCACCAGTTCCTGGAGCCTTGTTTTGTTCAGTGCAGCTTTGACTTCTTGCTTCAGTACCATTGGCTCCTGATTACACTCTACCTCTTGACATGGTTGAACATCAACTGGCTCTTTCTGCTATAATGACTCTGTGTATCCCTTCCATCTTCTTTTGATACTTTCCGAGTCATGTAATATTTTCCTTGCAGAATTCTTCACTATTGCATCTTAAGGCTTGAATTGTTTTCTTCAGTTCTTTAAGCTTGGAGAACTGTAGAGTATATTCTCCCCTTTTAGTTTTCTATTTCCAGCTGTTTGCATATGTCATTCTAATACTTTATTTTGTCTTCTTGAGCTGCGCTTTGAAATCTTCTGCTCTGTTGTTTTACTGAGTCATTCCTTCCTTTTCCTTTAGCTGCTTAACGTCCCACAGTCTCTTCTGACATCCAACTTGGTCATTCAAAAAATGAAACTCAAAACTACAAGGAAAAAGCATCTCACACCACCAAGGCTGGCATTGATTCAGAAACACACAAAATAACAGATGCTGGAGAAGTTTTGGAGAGATTGGAAATCTTATGTACTTCTGGTGAGAATGTAAAGTGGTATAGCCATTCTGGCAAATCGTATGGAGTTTCCTCAAAAAGCTAGAAATAGAGATACCATAGGATCAGCAATCCTAAGAGACTAAGAGCTGTCACACAAATAGACATACGAGGACTGCCAATTAAGTTTGTGAACTCATCCTAGGAAAAGTACTACATACCTCACTGCTGAACATCACTATGATCACCTTTGAAGTACTCTCCTTGGAAAGCTATGCACTGATGCCATTGCCTTGTTCATGCTTCAAAGCAATTTCAGATCTCTTTTTATGGAATGGCTATCAGAGACATCATCATATTACCCTTGATGTCCTGAATGTCATTAAAAGGTCTTTCAATATTCCTTTTATCTTTGAGTAAAGAAAAAAGCCACTGGGGGCCAGATCAGGTGAATATGAACGGTCAATACAGTTGTTTACTGGCTAAAAACTCCCTCACAGACAGCTATACAATTAAGTTTGTGTACTTGCCATCTTGCCACTGTGCACAATAGCCATTCCAGAAAGAGTTCCAAAATTGCTTTGAAGGATGGACTAGGTGCTGGCTTCAGTGCACGGCTTCCCAAGGGGAGGACTTCTAATGTGACTGTAGTGATAGTCAGCAATTAGGTATGTAGCACTTAGAACAATTAAGTCCGCAGACTTAATTGCCAGACCTTATATGCATGCCCATTTCACTGTCTGCACTATTCACAAAAGCAAAAAATGGAAACAAGAAATGTCCATCAACAGATTTATGGATAAATTGTAGTGTATAGACACCATGGAATACTGTGCAACAATAATTAATCTGGGAAACATCTCACTACTTGGATGGAGGTGTTATGCTGAGTGAAATAAGTAAGTCACAGAAGGATAAATATTGTATTAGGCCATTATTATAAGAACTTATGGAAAGGTTTAAACACAGAAGAAAATGTTCTTCAGTGGTTATCAGGGTGAGGAGGCAACTTGAGGGGAAATCACTTAAATAGGTAGTAGACAAAGATCAAGTTTGGTGAAGGAGAGGACAACACACAACACAGGAGAAGTCATCACAATTGGATCAAAGCAAAAGCAAAGATGTTTCCTGGACACATCCAAATACTTTGAGGGATAAATCAGCTTGGGCTGAGGCCTGGGAACCATAGCTTCAAGGGACATCTGAGTCAACCAGAATAACATATTTTGAGGGGCATCTGGGGTCTTAAATGCTAGTGAGTAGCCATCTAAGATATAGCAATTGCTCCCATCCTGCTTGGAGCATAGTAGAATGAAGAATACAAAAGACACAAAGAAAATGCTAGCCCAAAGGACTAAAGGGCCACATGAACCAGAAACTCCACCAGCCTGAATGTAGAACTAGTTAGTATTCGGCTATCACCAATGACCACCTTGACAGAGCATGCAATAGAGAGTCTAGGACAGAGCAGGATAAAAATGTAGACCAGAACTCAGCTTCACTTAAAATCACCAGACTTAATGGTCTGGCAAATACTGAAGGAATCCCTGTAACTATGACTCCCAGACTATTAACCCAGAACTGAAACCATTCCTGAAACCATTGTTCAGACAAAGATTAGACAGGACTATAAACCAAAAAAATAAAGCTCATGATGGATGTGCTTCGTAGTTCTATCAAATATATGAAATCAAATGGGCAGCTCCTATGCAAAAGCAGGATGAGAAGGGAGGAACTGAACACAGGGAACCCAGGGTGGCAAAGGGGAGTGTGCTGTCACATTGTGATGACTGCAACTAATGTTCCAAAACAACATGTGTATGTAATTTTGAATAAGAAATTAACTTAAGCTGTAAATGTTCACCTAAAGTATAATACAAAAAAACAGAAAATTACAAAAAAAGATACAACCTAATCTTGCAGATTGTGTCCTGCCTCACTAACATAATTGCCTCTAAACCTGCATCACGAACATCATAGAGGTGAGGATGTACATATGGGGTGATTATGTCAGAACATAAAATGGAGGACAATCACACATAATCCTGGGAATCATGACCTGGCAAAGCTGATGTGTTTTGGGGGGAGACACAATTCAGTTTACAACAGTACCAGTATCTCCTATTGCTATTGCAATAGGATGGAATACCAACTGAGCTGTTTCAACAAAGAGCTGCAGCACTAGAAGTGCTCACTTGTCCATGCCGTATGTACTACTGCAACTGCTTTTGAATTATCTTCAGCAAAATTTTACTGGCATGTAATAGTAAAGACACTGTTAGGTAACTTCTGCGTTCTGTTGGAAATGGGTACAAATCGAGATCCATATCGAGGTTGATATGGATAGATACAGATATGGATATGGATATAGATATTGATACAGATATTGGTATAGATACAGACACAGACACAGACACGGACAGACACAGACACAGATACAGACATGGATATAGACATAGGTGATGTAGATATAGATACAGTAAAGATCCACAATCATCACTTATGGAAGCAGCAATCAAGAAATTAAACAATATATGACATTGGGCCAAGCTGCTGCAAAAGACCTCTTTAAAGTGTTAAGACTAGATCTGGGTTTGTACCCATTTCCAACAGAATGCAGAAATTATCAGTGAGTGGTGTCTAGGATCTTAAAAGCTAGCAAGGTGCCATATGAGGTACACCAAATAGTCCTAACTCAGCTGGAACAGATGATCACCAAGGACAACAATGACATGAGGGAAAAAGAGCCCAGAGGACAGAAAAACCCGTGTGAATGGGTGACTATAGCAACAAGTGACTGGAAGAACCAGATGGTGCCCAGCCACCACCAATGACTGCCATGATGGGACTCACAATGTTGAGTCCCAGAGGCAACACAAGGAAAAAAGGGGTGCATCCTAAGAACTCCACTAAAAGATCACAATTGATGGTGCAAAGGTTTAGGAGTTCCCCTGGGAGCATGGCCCCTAGACCTGATGCTGCCCATGATCATAGACCATTATTGAGGTCAACTCTGGACTCGGGGACACAGAGTGACCATATTGTGTGTGTACTTTATGGTTCTATGCATCTATAAGATGGCCTCTCACTAGAGGGGAGTGGAGAGGGTGGAGAGCAGGGGACAGGAGGATATGACAGGTATGGAACAGAAAGGAGGAGTGTGCTGTCACCAGGCAAGGAAAGCAGAGGGAACTACAGATAGGCAGGCATGCAAATTTGAATTGTATTGTAAACTTTCACTCAATCACAAAAACAAAGAAAGAAATTACCAAACAGTATCTATACTACTACATGTAAGTAAAGTTTTGCTGAAGATAATTCAAAAGCGGTTGCAGCAGTACATAGACAGGTAACTACCAGAAATTTAAGCCAGATCCAGAAGAGTACTTAGAACAAGTGATATCATTGCTGATGTCAGATGGATCATGGCTGAAAGCAGAGAATACGAGAAAGATGTTTACCTGTGTTTTACTGACTATGCAAAGATATTCAACTGTGTGGATTATAACAAATTATGGATAACATTGTGAATGATACGAATTCCAGAAAACTTAATTGTGCTCATGAGAAACCTGTACTTAGACCAAGAGGCAGTGGACCAAACATAACAAAGGAGTACTACATGGTTTAAAGTCAAGAAAGACATATCAAAGTTGTATCCTTACACCATACGTATTCAATCTCTATGCTAAGCAAAAAATCAGATAAGCTGGACCACATGAACAAGAATGCAGCACTAGAATAGTGTCACCTACAACTTACAGTATGTAGGTGACACAATACTTCTTGCTGAAAGTGAAGAGGCCTTGAAGCATTTATTGATGAAGATCAAAGACCACAGCCTTTAGTACGGATTACACCTCAACGTAAAGGGAACAAAAATCCCCATGACTGGATCAATAAGCAACATCATGATAAACAGAAAGAGGAATGACAAGGTTGAGTATTTTATCTTACTGAGATCCACAATCATCACTTACAGAAGGAGTAAACAAGAAATTAAACAATATGTTACACTGGACGAATCTGCTGCAAAAGGCGTCTTTTAAGTGGTAAGTAGCAAAGATGTGACATTAAGGACTAAGGTGGGCCTGATCCAAGTCACGGTGTTTTCAGTTGCCTCCTATTCACATGACAGCTGGACAATGGATATAGAAGGCCAAAGAAGAACTGATGTCTTTGAATTATGGTGTCCATGAAGACTACTGAGTTTACAATAGACTCCTAGAAGAACAAATTTGTCTTGGAAGAAATACAGCCAGAGTGCTCCTTAGAAGCAAGGATGACTAGATTTCATCAACAAACTTTGGACATGTTATTAGAAGGGACCAGTCCCTGTAGAATGAGATCATTCTGGTAAAGTAGAAGGCCAGCAAAAAGAGGAAGACTCTCAGTAAGATGGATGGGCACAATGGCTACAGCAATGTGCTCAAGCATGGCAACTATTATGAGGATGGCACAGGACTGGGCAGTGTTTCACTCTTTTGTATATAGTGTTGCTATGAGTCAGAATTGGCTCAACAGCAGCTAACAACAACAGCATATATATATATAATATACATTATATATAAATGTATAATGTATATATTACACATGTATATAATTCCTCTCTTTTGTCTATGTTTGTGGTAGAGTAGAAAATGGATAATAGAGGAAAACATGCAGTTTCTGTCCCAGACACCAAACTGGAAAAAGAGAACACATAGTTCCTATTAAGGTGGATGTGATGACAAACTGAGCGGTACACTATGGTACACACACACTCTTGCAAACTAAAGTGTGAGTTAATAGAGACTGTATTAGAAGATATTCCAAGTAAAGTGAATCTGAGAATAGGAAGAATTTTATATGATAATTTAGTTAGCTAAAAGTAGTGACAATAAGTGGAATGGGTACAACAGAAATCAAAACAGTAACCAAACGAAGAACTATTTTTTGCTACACTGGGTAAATATACAAAGAAATGATCTTGGAATAGGACCGGACTAAAGCTGGGACATACCAGATCCTAGGTGGGTGAACTGAAGTCAAGATAGGAAATAGACTTTGAATCTCAATGCAGTTTACAAGACAGGAACTCTGATCTCTGTACCCGGTCCGTGAGATTCTGGTAGTGCTGTGCTGATCAAGAGTGAGTCCATAAAGCTCCCTGGCCTCTGACTCCCAAGGGAGTCACAGGTTAAGGATGGAGGCTAGAGTCTGAGAGGCATCGCTGGATTATACTGAAAAGCTTTGTTTGGTCTGTGGAATGATTTTTAAATTGTTGAATTTGAATGCTTTTACAGTTGACTTGAATCCTCATCATCCCCTGTTGTCTCATAACAGGCCAACTTGAGGTGTAAAGGGCAGATGAAGCCAGAGGTCAAGAGTGTGCCAGCCCATATCAGCTGCATGTGTGCTTGCACTTTTGTGTCTGCATATATGTGCCTTCATGTGTGTAATATCTGTCATCTAGTACCACATTAGTCTCTGTGATCCTTACGCAAGCATGCTGAAACAAAATGGGGCTCCCTAAGACGCATATGGTCTTGAGAGAAAACATGACCACTCCTCACACAAATCTAATCATGCAATCACCTCTGAGCAAGGGAAGGAAACATGGCTGCTCAATATGTAAGTATATATTCATCTGTTGGCTTGTTTCTTGGGAGAGGATTGGCATTATGATTCTTCTAAGGTAGCATGGCAACCCTGGTGGTATAGCGGTTAAGTGCTACGGCTACTAACCAAATGGTCAGCAGCTGGAATCTGCCAGATGCTCCTTGGAAACTCTATGAGGGCAGTTCTACCCTATAGGGTTGATATGAGTAGGTGTTCACTCAATGGCACTGGATTTGGTTTTGGTTTAAGGTAGCCTATACACATAGGTGTTCAGGATAGAACCCTCCCACGGCCGCCTACTCTATCCTCCAGAGGCCAGGGACCTGGGCACAGGGTCCCCACCAGCTTTCTCCCTCCTGACCTCACTAGCTCCCTCTGGAGCATGGATACTAGAGTCCCCGTTATGTTTCTGGATTTCAGAGAGCAGCTCTTGACGCCATAGCCACTCCAACACCTTTTGTTCCTCTCTTGCTATGTTCCAGCAATAGCAAATACCAGGATGGCTGGAACCTTGTAAAGAAGGAGTTGCATAGCAGGAGATGAGATAAAGAAGTTAATGGGATTGTATAATGTTTGGTAGGCCACTGAGTACATGTGACAGGAAATCATAGGAGAGCTCTGAGAAGTGACGTGATACCACATGGTAATTAGTCCAGTCTAGTGTGTCTACAATAGACTGTAAGGGAGCAAGGCAGGAACAAGGAATCCAGTTAGGAGGTGACGGCAGTAGCAGAAGTGAAAAATGAAGGTGAACGTACCAGTACCAGGGTGATACATGTAGAAGACAAAGAGAAGTATGGGAATTTGGAGTCTATTTTGAGGGAAGAAATGAGAGTATCTAAAAATGTGGGGTGAGGATGAGAGGAATCAAAGATACTTTCAAGGTTTTTGCCCTGAGCAAGTAGAAGGATGAAGCTGCCATTTCTTAAGATAGGGAAAATGATGGAAGGAGTAAGGTTGACAGGACGGGGACTCAGGGGGAAGTTTGGGGAATGATGAATTTCAATTTGAGATGAATATTACACATCTAAGGGGTGATGTTGAAAAGGCAACTGAATATATGAGCCTAGAGTTCAAAGAGAGGACCGGGCCTGAAAATTAATGTGTGATTATTCTATGTGCGTGTAGAACAAAAGTCAAGAGACTATACATGATTCTGTAGGAAGTGAGAGTAGATAATTGTAGTTTAAATATTCTAGTTATAATAACTGATAATCTTTTTTATTTAAATCCCATAAACACAGGCCAAGGGAATGGGGACTTGACTGGGTAAAAGGACTATCAAACAGGAAGGAAGAGGCTGTATTCATTAGAGAAAGTTTCAAAGAATGATCCATAGGGTAAGGAAAGACTTCTCCTGATTAGGACTCAGTGAAATCAGTAATAGACTCTGCCTGTTACTCTGAATTTTATTTAAAAATTCAGACCCAAGTCCTTGTCTTTGGGGCATGTTGACAGGAAATTGTCCAGATTTACTTTCCTGAGCGAGGATGGGGTCTGGTTGCCCCTCCCTCTGACTTGATGGTTGAGGGAACATATACCATGGTGTCCACAGACGCTCAGGCCTATGACTCCCAGGGAAGCCAGATGGTGGATGGCTTGAAGCACTCAGCTACTTACCTGCCCTCTTTCCTCCTTCTATGACCTGCCTTGTTTTCCTTCTGTCAGTCTCCTCCAGTCAATATTCTGGAATCTATAATCAGCTTAGCTGTCTAATGACTCAGTCATGGCATGATTAGCCCCAGCTGCTGGTTGCTATGGTGATGCAGCCAGGAGCTCTGCTCTCTAAGTTTGAATAAAGAGAAACCTGAGATGGGAGGGGAACAATGCAAGCAAAGAGGAAAGATCAAAGATGAGAATAATTGCACTAACTGATATCTTTTTGTGGATAAAAGCCCACAAATACAAGCCCCCAGGGCCTAAGGCAGAGAAAGTTGGAGGCATACCTGAGAAAATGAAGAATCAAATACAAAGGAAAAGGCTTTTCATTAGAGACATTTTCAAGAAGTAATTCAAAAGATATGAAAATGCTCCACCTGCTCAGGATATCAGCGTATGAGTTTTAGAAAGACACAGCAGGTGAAAGATCTGAGGCCCTTATATGTAGGAATCTAAGACTCCTAAATCATCAGTCATAGCTGTTCATACAGGAAGTTCCAGTGGGAGAGGACTGGATCTCAATCATTTGCTGGGTTTGCAGCAGAGCCATGACTGAAGTCCAGGGCTGCTGACAAGCCTGGCAGGGCTTTCTCCATGTTGTCAATCTGCCTGCAGTTGGAGACCAGGCTGGTCAACCTGTCATCGTACAAAGAGATGACACCTAAATAGAGGAAGCAACTGGCCTAGAGTCACACAGTCCCTTTTGGGCTAGGATGAGAACTCAGCTCTCCTAGTTTATTCATAGACCAGATAAGTGGCAACTGAGTTGAGAACTGGGACAGAGACAGTAAGAATGCAGAATAGAGCTCCTTCCTCTACAGGGGACACTACAGGATTCGTACAACAAGGAGGGAAAGATTGTCACCTAAATGATGGGAGGGGACTGGTGCCTTTAAGAAAGAAGGGAAGAAAGGAACAAAAGAGAAAGGAGAGGCACCTCTTTGCCTATTATGTACTATGTATGATTTTCTTTGGAAATGGTCCCTTCTTTGTGATGTAGCTGGAAATGATCCACAGAGATTTTTTTCCCTACGCATCTTGCTAGATAACTTATGAGATCATGATCCTAATTTGAAGGGGTCTAAGAGGCCCATCAGCATATAAATGGGAAAATTTGTGTACCTGGAATGAGGCCTAAGAGGTTCTCATCAGTGAATAGATGGAGAAACAAGTTTATGCACAGGGAAGAAATGACACCCCCCAAATCAGACTCTGGATTACTGGCATAGCTGCAAGTAGATCCCAGGATTTACGATTACCGTGAAAAGACGCTGTCTAGTGGAAGTGTTAGGCAGCAATAAGAATGTTTCAGGGGATGTGCTCGGGGAGAGTAATCTCCCACGTACTTTCCTGAAGGGTTCTGGGGCCACTCGTTCTGACCTGCAGGAAAAGGTTACAGGGCTCTGATGAAGATGATGTGAAAGTAGAGTCAGTGAAAATGGTGGCTGGTCAGAACTGGCATCACAATAGTGAGAAATAAAAGGTGATAGGGCATGAATCAGAAGCGACTAGACAGCAATGAGTTTGGTATTTTTGTTTGATGTAATGGAATTAAATCATGGAGTGGCACAAATGGTTTGATATTAGCTACTAATAAAAAAGTTGGTGGTTCACCATATGTTCATAAGATTACAGTCATTGAATACACTATGGAGCAGAGTTCTGCTCTGAAACACATGTGGTCACCATGAGCCCAAATCAGTGTGATGACAACGGGTTTGGTTATTTTTATAACCAGACACGACTGATATTCGGAAATGACTGGAAGATACACCAGACAACGACGACAAAAAGAATGAGGGCACATAACCCTGGAGGAGTCTGCAAAGATCAACTGAACACAGATGTCACAGCGTGAGGTGGAATGAGATCCCAAGTAGGTAACTGGGAGAGGGCTGTGGTTGTTAACACAGAAAGAAAAGAATAAAAGACAGAGAGGAATGAGGGAGGGAGACATGATGAACAGAGGAAGGAGGGAGAGGAAAAAGGAGGAGAAGGAAGAGTGCAAAGATGAGGAGGATGGGGAGGAGGTTGAGGAAGACAATGAAGACATGGAGGACAAGAAAGATGGGGACTAGGACATGAAAGAAAAGAGGTAGAAGATGGAAGACGAGCCCACAAGAGAAAACCATCTATTCCTCTGAGGAACCCACAAGACAGAGCACTCTCTATTACTCTGATATTTGTTTTTAAAACTCAGACACATATTGAGAAAAGAGCAGAGCAGAACACAAATTCGCATAAAATACCAGACTTAATGGTCTGGCAGAGACTGGAGGAACCACAGAAATTTTGCCCTGTGGATGCCTGTTAACTCAGAACTAAATCGTTCCCAAAGTCCGCTCTTCAGACAGGTCTAATGACAATAATACGTGTGAGGAGTGTGCTTCTTAGTTCAATCAGAAACATGAACTACGTTGGGAAAGCCCTCTCTCTCTCAAAACCCTGTCCTCTTTTCAATACCTGACTTCCTGGTCTTGGGATGAAAGCTTGCAGAGATTTTTAGCCTGCTACCTGACTTGCAGATTTTGGATTTACCAGCCCCAGAAATCTTGTGTGTCATCAGTGGTCTCCAGCTTGTCACTTGTCACATGCATTTGGGACTAGCCAACCCCTGGAACTGTGTGAGTCATTTCCTTGAAGTAAATTCTTCTGTGTATATTTACATGTACAGGTCTGACTAGTTTTGCTCCTTTGGAGAACTCAGTAAGACATTTTGGTACTGAGAGTGGTTCTAGAGAAACAAAATCTATTATTATTATTATTGTACTTTCGACTCGACGGCACTTGGCTGGCTTGGCTAGATGAAGGTTAACAGAACAATCTGGTTTCTCATTAAACAGTTATAGTAAATACCATTTTATATCCCTACCAGTAGGATATGAGTGATCCAGTTTTTCCACATCCTCACTAGCATATGCTACTGCCATTTTTTTCATTTTAGCTAATCTCATAGATGTGTAGTGATATTGCATTGAGGTTTTAATTTGTGTTTCACAGATAATTAATAATGTTGAACTTACTTTCCTATGTAGTTTCCCTTTATATATTCTCTTTGGTGAAATAATGTCTTTTCCCATTTTCTAACTGGATAGTACATAATCTTTACTATTCAGCTTTGATAGTTTATTTTATTTATTTACTTATTTAGTATTATTGCATTCCTGATTTCCTTCCCATTGTTCTCTTTATGGTACATAAGAATCCAATTGATTTTTGTATGTTTATCTTGTTTCCTGGTACTTTGCCGACTCTTTGTATTAGTTCTAGCAGTTTTCTTGTGGAGTCTTTAGGGTTCTGTATGTATAGTATCGTATCATCTATGAACAGGGATAGTTTTACTTCTTCCTTACCAATTTTGGTGCCCCTCCCTTTTTTTTCTTTTTCTTCTATTATACTTTAGATGAAGGTTTACGGAACAGACAAGTTTATTATTAAACAGTTAGTACACATATGGTTTTATGACATTGCTTAACAACCCCGCAACGGATCAATGCTTTCCCTTCTCAGCCTTAGGTTCCCTGTTACCAGTTCTACTGTTCCCTCCTGTTTTCCAGTCCTCACCCCTGGGTTGACAGTCCTTTTTAGTCTCGTTATGTTTTATGGTCCTGTCCAATCTTTAGCTGAAGGGTAAACCTCAGGAGTGACTTCATACAGAGCTGAAGAAGTGTTCAAGGGCCATACTTTGAAGGTTTCTCCAGTCTCTTTCAGGCCAGCAAGTCTGTTTTTTCTTTCCGAGTTAGAATTTTGTTCTACATTTTTCTCCAGCTCTGTCTAGGACCATCTGTTGTGATCTCTGTCAGAACAGTCAGTAGTGATAGTGGGTAACATCTGGTTATACTGGATTCAGTCTGCTGAAGGTCATGTAGATGTGGTCCGTCAGTCCCTTGGACTAACCTTTTCCTTGTTTCTTTAGTTTTCTACATACTTCCTTGCCACCGAATGGAGTAAGACCAGTGGAGCATCCTAAATGGCCCATACGCTTTTAAGACCCCAGATGCCACTCTCCAAAGTAGAATGCAGAATACCTTCTTTGCAAACCATATTATGCCATTTGAGTTAAATGTTACCTGAAACCACAGTCCCTACAGCCCTCATCCCAGCAATCAGGCCTCTCGGGGAGTTCGGAAGTGTCTATGGAGCTTTCATGACCTTGCCTTATATATAAGTTGTACTAGGATGCCCTTATTTCTTTCTCTTGCCTTCTTTGCTGTAGCTAGGATATCCAGTACAGTTTTAAACAGCAGTGGTAATAAAAGGCATCCATTCTCAATGGGAATGTTTGCAGCCTCTCTGTGTTGAGAATGATGTTAGCTGTTGGTTTTGTATAGATGTCCTTTATATTGTTGACAAATTTTCCTTCTGTTCTTACTGACAGTTTTTATCAGGAGTGAGCGTTACACTTTACTGAATGCCTTTTCTGTGTCAATTGAGACAATCGTGCGATTTTTTTTCTTTTATTTATGTGGTGGATTACATTGCTTGATTTTCTAACGTTGAGCTCTGCTTGCATACCTCATATGAACCTTACTTGGTTGTGGTGTGTTGTTGTCTTTATATGGTGCTGAGTTCTATTGGCTAGAATCTTGTTGAGAATTTTTGAATCTATATTCATGAGAAATACTGATCTGTAATTTTCTTTTTTGTGGTGTTTTTCCTGGTTGTGCTGTCAGGGTTATTTGTGCTGGTTCCATAGAATGACTTTGGAAGATTTGCTTCCTTTTCTGTGTTCTGAAATAGTTTGAGCAGCACTCATGCAAACTCATGCAAGCTCTTCTCTGAATGTTTGGTGGAGTTCTCCAGTGAAGCCATCTGGGCCAGGAATTTTTTGGTAATTACCTGCTCAATGTTTTCTCTCTTATACTTTTGTTCGGATTTTCTCTATTAGCTTGTGTTAGTTTTGGTAGGTGACAATTTTTATGTATTTTAGATACTAGTCATTTCTGAGATGTTAGTTTTGCAAATATTTTCTCTTAGTCTATAGCTTATTGTTTTCTGTTCTTCACTCAGTTTTTAAAGAACAAAATATTTTAATTTTGATGAAGTCTGACCATTTTTTCCTTTTATGAAGCAGTCTATTAATGTTGCTGCTTTCAAGATTTGTTCTTTTTCTTTAGTTTTCAGAATTTTGACTATGATTTGTTTTATGTGGATTTCTTTGGTTTTATCATTTTGGGGATTCACTCTCCTTTTTAAATCTGTAGGTTTGTGTCTCCCACCAAATTTAGAAAGTCTGTGGCTGTCATTTCTTTTAGTGCTTTTATGGACCCACACTCTTTATATTCTCGTTCCAGGACTCTAATAAAATGGGTATTAGATCTTTTGTCACTGTCCTGCAGGTTTCTGAATCTCTGCTAATTTTTTTCAGTATATTTTATCTCTATTTTTCAAATTGGGTAATGTCTATTTTTGTCCTCTTCCATTCTACTTTTGAGCCTATGCATTAGCATTTTCTTTTTTTTTTTTTTTTACACAACAGGCTAATTATTAGGGCCATCATGTTGACAACTCACATGTAAAGGATGATCATACTGAGGAGGCCCTCAGACTCAGATGGCACATAGAGTCACCAGAAGGGGAAGAGGACAAAGTAACTCCTGGAGAAGAGAGAGAAAAGAAGGAGACTATGCAAGCTTATGAAAGGCCCACTGTAGCAAGGTATGGTGTCTTGGGTCAGAGCTGCAAAGGGTAGCAGCATCTTGGTATCCCAATAACTACAGAGTTTTAGCTTGTTTGTAAGGAAACAAACTCAAAAAAGCTAAATCTGCTTCTTTCAAACATTTTTGAAGCTTTTATTGTAGAATATGCATAACAAAAATTGCCATCTTAACCATTTTTTTGTATGTACAGTTCAGTGAAATTAATCCCCTTGGCAAACCCAGCTGCCAGCCCCTGGTAATAAACTTTGTTTTGGGTTCTCTGCCTATACTAAATATTTCATGTAAGTAGAATAATACAATAATTGTCCATTTTTGATTGAGAGACTTCACTCAGCATAGTATTTTCATGTTTCATTCATGTTGTATCATGTTGTCAGTTCATTTCTCTTTACAGTTGAGTAATCTTCCTGTGTGTGCATGTGTATGTGTGTGTGTATACACCACATTTTGTTTATCCACTCACCTGCTGATGGACATTAGCTAATTTCTACTTTTTGGTTATTGTGAATAATGTTGCAGTGAACATGGGTGTAAAAGAACCTGTTTACCTGTTTCAACTTGAAATGGCTACACTGGGTCATATCATAATAACCATGTTTAACTTTTTGAAGAAGTACCTAACTGCTTTCCACAGTAGTTGTACCATTTTGCATCCCCAGCAGTAAAGCACAAGGATTCAAATTACTCCACATCCTTGACAACATTTGTTAGTTTTATGTTTTTGTTTGTTTGATTGTTTTTTTTTTTCCTTTATGATAGCCATCCTAATGAAGTGGTGGAAACCCTGGTTGTGCAGTGTGTTAAGTGCTATATCTGCTAACCAAGAGGTTGGCAGTTCAAATCTGCCAGGCACTCCTTGGAAACTCTGTGGAGCAGTTCTACTCTGACCTATAGGGTGGCTCAGAGTCAGACCCGACTCGACAGTAGTGGTTTTTGTTTTTTTTAAATGAAGTGGTATGTCATTGTGGTTTTGATTTGCATTTCTCTAATGGCTAATGGTGTTGAGCATCTTTTCATGTGATTACCAGCCATTTATATACTCTCTTTCTTAGTCATTTAGTGCTGCTATAACAGAAATACCACATGTGAATGTCTTTAAAAAGAGAAATTTTATTTCGTCACAGTCCAGTTGCCTAAAAGTCCAAATTCAAGGTGCCAGCTCCAGGAGAAGGCTTTCTCGACTGGCTCTAGAGGAAGGTCCTTGTCATCAATCTTGCCCTTGACTGGTTGCTTCTGATATGCAGGAACCCCAGGTCCTTTCCAAAGGATGCACTCAGCTCCCAGCACTGCTTTTTGGTGGTATGAAGTCCCAAAGTCTCCGGTGGCCTCCCTTTCCTTTATGTCCCAAGAGTCTGCCTGAAGGCACAATGAAATCCAACATATCGAGTCCTGACCCACCAACACAACTACCACCCATCCTCCCTCAATAACATCATAGAGGCAGGGTTTACAACGTAAAGGAACACCACCCAATACCAGAAATCACGGCCTAGCCAAAATAAATAATGCACATATTTTGGGGGGGACACAATTCAATACGTGACATGTATCTTCTATGACGAAATGTCTATTCTAGTCCTTGACCTTTTTATAAAAATCCAAGCAAATAACATGATATTATTTCATTTTCTGTGAAATTGTTTATCTTTATATCTGTATTTTGGACTTTATTGTGAGGAAATGTATTTTATCATGAAAATTACTTTTTAAATCACTCTTAAATGCACAACTCAGTGACATGAATTATACTCACCATGCTGTACAACCGTATGATTACCCATTTCTCCCTGGAAATTATCACCAAAGCAGAAACTCAGTGCCCGTTGAGCAATAACTGCCATCTTCTCCCTTTCCCTGTGGGATCCACTGATAAACTTTTGTCTCTATACATTTCCTAGTACAGATATTTCATATAAGCAGAATTATACAGTATTTGTCCTTTTGAGTCTGACATTTACCTTAGCATACTCTTTTCAAGGTTTATCAATATCTTGTTGGTTTTCTTGTTGTTCAGTGCCTTTGAGTCAGTTGTGACAATGACACTGTTACAATGACGTAGTCAGTGACACTATACTACAACAGAACAAAATACCGCCTGGCTCTGCGCCATACTTACAATTGTTGTTATGTTTGAGCTCACTGTTGCAGTCATTGGGTCAGTCCATCTCACTGAGGGTTGTCCTCAATTTGTTGACCCTCTACTAAGCATGATATCCTTCTCCTTGGACTAGTCTCTCCTGAAAACATATCCAGAGTATGTGAGATGAAATCTTGCAACCTTGCTTCTAAGGGAGCATTCTGGCTGTACTTCTTTCAAGACAGATTTGTTCATTCTTCTGCTAGACCACAGTATATTGGAAGTTCTTTGCCAAAATTACAATTCAAAGCAATCTATTATCCACTCTTTCTTATTCATCACCTAGTTTTCACATGCATATGAAACAATTGAAAACACCATGGCTTGGGTCAGGAGCACCTTAGTCTTCAAGGCAACATCCTTGCTTTTTAACACTTTAAGGAGGTTTTTTGAACCAGATTTGCCCAATACAATGCATCTTTTGATTTGTTGACTGCTGCTTTTATGGGTGTTGACTGAAGCCTGTTTCACAAGTGACTTGAAAAGCCGCTAGTTTTGTTTGGGGCCCAGAACAAGAGAAGGCTCTCTAACAGGTTCAGGCTGCCATGCAAGCTACTTTTCCATTGGGCCATATTATCCAGCTAGCTCAAAGGTGCTTGAAATGTCAGTGGCAGAGACAATGGCTGTTTGGGGTCTTTGGTGGGCCACTATTTGTGAAGCACAACATAGACTCTTAGGATTTTTGGAGCAAAGTGCTGTCATCCTCTGCAGATAGCCGTTCTCCTTTTAAGAAACAGCTTTGGCTTGTTACTGAGCCTTAGTAGAGACTGAACTCTTAGCCATGAAACACCAAGTCACCATGTATCCTGAACTCCCTATCAGGAACAGGGTGTTCTCTGAGGACATGAACAGAAGCACTCTATCATTAAACAGAAATGGTATATACAAAATCAAGCCCAAGCAGGAGCTGAAGGCACATGTAAGTTGTATGAGGAAGTGGCCCAAATGCCCATGTCCACTGATGCCATGTTACATCCCATCTCGCAGTCTGTGGCTATGGCCTCCTGGGGAGTTCTTTATGATCAATTGACTGAAGAAGAGAAAACTTGCACCTGGTTTATAGATGGTACTGTGAGATATGTGGATACCACTCTAAAGTGGATATCAGCAGCACTACCGGCCCTTTCTGGGAATTCCCTGAAGGACAGTGATGAAGGAAATTCCTTCCAATGAACAGAACTTTGAGTAACACACCTGGTTGTTCACTTTACTTGCAAGGACAAATGACCAGATGTGCAACTATATATGGACTCCTGGGTTGTGGTTGGTCAATTGTTCTCCTGGATGATCAGGGACTTGGAAGGAATATGATTGGAAAATTGGACACAAGAAGGTATGAAGAAAAGGTATGTGGCTAGACTTCTCTGAATGGGCCAAAGAAGTGAAGATGTTTGCACCTCATGTGAATGCTCACTGAAGGGTGACCTCAGCAGATGAGGATTTTAACAATCAAATGGCTAGGATGACATGTTTCGTGGAAACTAGTTATTTCCATCATTGCTCACTGGGTTTGTGAACAAAGTGGCAATGGTTGTAGGGATGGAGGTTATTCATGGGCTCAAAAATGTGGACTTCCACTCGCCAACACTGACTCAACTACAGGCAATGTTGAGTACCTGACCTATGAACAGCAGGACCAACACTGAATCCCCAATATGGCACCATTCCTTGAAGTAATCAGCCAGCAACCTTGTGGCAAGTTGCTGTTGGACCACTTACATCAGAGAATGGGAAACTCTTTTTCCTTACTAGTATAGACACTGTGGATATGGATTTGCCTTCATACACACAATTCTTCTCCCAAAACTGCCATCCATGGACTTACAGAAAGTCTTATCCACCATTAGGATATCCCACACAACATTGCCTCAAAGCAAGTGACTCACCTCATAGCAAATAACGTGTGTGGCCATGGGGCCGTGCTCATGGAATTCACCGCTGTTACCATGTTCCCCACCATCCTGAAGCAGCCGGCTTGATGGAACGATGGAACAGCCTCCTGAAGACATAATTTCAGTGCCAGCTATGTGGCAATATCTTGCAACGTCGACACAAAGGTCTCCACGAGGCAGTATATACTCTAAACCAGTGTCCAATATATGGTGCTATTTCTCCCATAGTCAGGTTTAATGGGTCCAGAAATTAAGGGGTAGAAATGAGAGTGGAACTCCTTTCTATTAGTCCTAGCGACCGACTCACAAGATTTTTGCTTCTTATGACTGCAACCTTATGCTCTGCAAGTCTAGAGGTCTTAGTTTTAAAAGAAGGAATGCTCCCACGTAGAGACACATCACTGATCCCAGTGAACTGGAAGCTAAGAATGCTACCTGGCCACTTTGGACTCCCTGTGCATCTGGATCAGCAGGCAAAGAAGGGAGTAACCACACCGGCTGGTGTGATTGATCCCAATTACCAACAGAAAACTGGATGGATATTGCATAATGGAGATAATGAAGAGTATGTCTGTAATGCAGAAGATCCCTTAGAGAGCCTCTTAGGACTACCATACCCTGTGATTAAAGTCAACGGAAAAAGACAGCAATTCAATTCCAACATGACAACTTATGGCCCAGACCCTTCAGGAATGAAGGTTTCTGTTACCCCACCCAGCAAAGAGTCACAACCAGCTGAAGTGCTTGCTGAGGGCAAAGTGAACACTGAATGGATGGTAGTAGAAGGTAGTTCTAAATACCAGTTACGTCTACACGACCAACTGTAGGAATGAGGACCGTAATTGTTATGAGTATTTCTGCTTTGTATGTATCCATCAAATATTTTTATTTTCTTCACTTATAAAATACAAAATATAAACAGGGCTGGTGCATTTTCAGATGTACATGTGTTCATTGCATCATGTTGCACCTAAGTATGACTCTGTACTTGTCTTTATTCAAAGACTGTGTATGGTTTAAGGAGATGTGTACAGGTGCCAAATGGCAAATGGGTGGACTGTGATGGTTATAATCATGTTTCGACTTGGCTGGGCTGATTCTCTGGTTTGGCGGTCATATGATGTGATCATCTCTGTGATGGCAGTGAGCCAAACAGTTGAAAGGGAATTTCCTTGGGCCTGTGGCCTGTAGTGAATATAAGTGGACATTCTGGCAAAGCTCATGGATTTGCTCACTCTGGATCCCACAGTTAGCTGCTGTTCCTCTGACCTCCGATTCTTGGGACTTGAGCTAGCAGCTTACCTTCAGTCTTGACTGCCAGTCCTAGGATTCACTAATCTTCACAGCCTGTGAGCAATAGACCTGCTCTTTAACCTGCCGATCTTAGATTCACCAGCCCCTTTGGCTATGTTAATCAGGAGAAGTTTCCAGCCTGACACATGTACTTGGGACATTGGTTTCTACAACTGCATGAGCAATTTCCTTGATATAAATTACTGTCTGTGTATATTTATACATTGTACTGGTTTTCCTTCTCTAGATAACTCAGCCTATGATAGATTATATCATAAGTGGAATTATTTTCTAAATTTTCTTTTCAGATGGTTCACTGCTGCTGTGTAGAGCGTAACTGATTTTATGTATTGGTGTTAATCCCTCCAACTTTGTTGAATTCACATCTGTTAGCTTCTTTGTGGATTCTTTGTGATGTTCTGTATCTAGGATTGTATCATCTGTGAACAGAGGTATCTTTTACAGTATGGATGACTTTTATTTCCTTTTCCTGCTAACTGCTCCAGCTACAGCTTTCAGCACAATGTTGAGTATGGTGGTGAAAGCAGGCATCCTTGTCTTGTTCTTGATCTTAAAGGGTCTTTTATCATCGAATATACTGCTAGCTGTGGGTTTTTATAAAAGATCTTTATCTTGTTGAGATATTTTCCTTCTATTTCTATCTTGATGAATGTTTCTATCATGAAAAACTGATGTTTGTCAGATGCATTTATTGCATCAATTGAGATAATGTTTTTTTTTTTTCTTTTCTTATATTAATGTGATGAAGTACATTGATTTTCTGATGTTGAACCACCCTTGCATTCCTGGGATGAAATCAATGTGATCATGGTAGAAAACAATTTTTATACGCTGATGAATTTGGTTTTCTAGTATTTTCAAAGATTTTAAAATATATATTCATAAGGAATATTGTCCTGTAGCCTTCTTTCCTCGTGGTGTTTTTATCTGGCTTTACTATGAAAGTAATGCTAACATATAAGAATGATTTAGAAACTCTTCCCTCCTCTTCTGTTTCTGGAAAAGTTTGAGAAAGTATTGTGTTAATTCTTCTTTAAATATTTGCCAGAATTTTCTAGTGAAGCCATCTGGTCCAGAACTTTGCTGTTGTCGGGAAGTTTTTGATTATGTTTCAATCTCTTCATTTATTATTCATCTGTTCATATTTTCTGTCTCTTCTTAAGTCAATTTAGGCAGTTTATGTATTTTTAAGAACTCATTATTTGCAGATGACATGATCTTATACACAGGAAAGCTCAAAGAATTCACAAGAAAGCTAATGGAACTAAAAGATTTTGGCAAAGTCGCAGGATACAAGATTAACATACGAAAATTATTAGGATTTCTCTACAAGAAAAAAGAGAACTTCGAAAAGGAAATCACTAAATCAATATCATTTACAGTAGCCCTCAGGAAGATAAAGTACTTAGGAATAAATCTAACTAGAGATGTAAAAAACCTATACAAAGAAAACCACAAAACACTACTGCAAGAAACCAAGAGACTTACACAGAACATACTCTGATAGATTTCACTCAACATTGTGAAAAGGTCAGTTCTACCCAAATCAATCTACAGATACAATTCAATCCTGATCCAAAGTCCAACAGCATTTTTTTTTTAAGGAGATGGAGAAACAAATCACCAACTTTATATGTAAAAGGAAGACACCCTAAAAAATATTACTGAAGAATAACAACAAAATGAGAGGCTTCACACTAACTGATTTTAGAACCTATTACACTGCCATGGTAGTCAAAACTGCCTGGTTCTGGTAGGACAGACCCACAGACCAATAGAATACAATGAAAAATCCAGATGTAAACCCATTGACCTATGAACAGCTGATATTTGACAAAGGCCCAAAGTCTGTTAATTAGGGAGAAGACAGAATCTTTAATAAATGGTGCTGGCATAACTGGATATCCATCCATTAAAAAAAGAAAGAAAGAAACAGGACTCATACCTCACATAATACACAAAAGTTAACTCAAAATAGAACTAAGACCTAAATATGAAATTTCAAATGATAAAGATCATGAAAGAAAAAACAAGGACAACACTAAGAGCCTTCATACATGACATAAACTGCAAACAAACCATAATTAACAGTGCACCAACACCAGAAGAGTAGCTAGATAACTGGGAACTCCTAAAAATCAAGCACACACTCAACAGAAAACTTCATCAAAAGAATAAAAAGAGAATCTGCAGACTGCAAAAAAGAATATTTGGCTCTGATGTATCTGATAATGGTCAAATATCTAAAGTCTACAATACTTCAACAATAAAAAGGTAGATAATCCAATTAAAAATGTGCAAAGGCTGTGAACAGCCATGTAGGATACTCCACTGGTCTTATTCCTTCGGGAGCAAGGAAGAATGAAGAAAACTAAAGAAATAATGGACCACAGCTACAATGGACTTCCCCAATATAAACTAGATGGTACCTGGCTACCACCATGGGCTGCTCTGACAGGGGAGTACATTAGAGGGACCTGGACAGAGTGGGAGGAAAAAATGTAGGAAAAAACACTAACTCAGAAAGGAAAAACCAGAATTTCTGGACCGACGGAAACTGCAGAAACCCTGAGAGTAGGTTTTCTGGATACTCTTTCAGCCCAGTGATGAAGTAACACTTGATGTTCACCGTTCAAAGATTGGACAGCCTCATAAAAGAAAACAAAACTTAAGGCACACACCAGGCAAGGGTACAAGGCAGGTGGCGACATGAAAGCTGGGGATCGGGAAACAGAAAATTAAGCAGGGAAAGTGTTGACCTATTGTGGGGTTGTTAAATGTCATGAAACAATATGTGTGCCACCTGTTTAATGTGAAACTAATTTGTTCTATAAACCTTCGTCTAAAGTACAAGAAAAAATAAATAAAATTTAGCAAAGGATTATGGACAGACACTTCACCAAATAAGACATTCAGCTAGCTAAAGATACATGAGGAAATGCTCCCTATCATTAGCTATTACAGAAATGCATATCAAAACTACAAAGAGATACATCTAACCCTGACAATGCTGGTAGTAACCTAAAAGACACAAAATAACAAATGCTGGAGAGGTTGTGGAAAGCTTGGAATGATTTTTTTTTTTCTTTCTCGTTCTAATTTAATTTTTTTCTTACTGTGCTGTAAGGGAATGTTCATAGGTGAAGTCAGTTACCTTCGCTCCACCGAGTATTTCCTATGTCTGTTCTACCAGCTCCTGTTCCCCGCTGCCTTTGCAGCTCACCTCCAGAAAGGAGCTGCTGCCCATATAGTCACATGTATCAGCTTAAGTCAAGAAGCACATTCTTTATCAGTATCACTTTCTGTCTTATAGTCCAGTCCAATCTTTGTCTGAATAGTTGGCTTTGGAAATGGTTTCAATCCAGGGTTAACACTGAGTCCAGGGAGCCATATCTTAAAGGGACCCTTCAGTCTGTCAGACCACCAAGTCTGGTCTTTTTACTACATTTTGAGTACTGTGTCCCACTTTTCTCCAGCTCTGTCAGGGACTCTGTTGGGTTCCCTGTCAGGGCACTCATTGGTGGTAACCTGGCACCATCCAGTTCTCCCACTCTCACGCTGATGTGGTCTCTGATTTATGTGGCCCTTTCTGTCTCTTGGGTTTATATTTTCCTTATGTCTTTAGTGTTCTTTATTCTCCTTTGCTCCAGGTGGGTTGGGAGAAATTAATGGTTCTTAGGTGGCTGCTTGCTAGCTTTTAAGATCCCCAGAGGCCACTCACCAAAGTGGGATATAAAATATTTTCTTAATAAATTGTTTATGCTAATTGACTAGATGTTCCCTGAAACCATGGTTTCCAGATCCTTGCCCCTGCTACTTGGGCCCTCAAAGTGTTTGGTTGTATTCAGGAAACTTCTCAGCTTTTGGTTTAGCCCAGTTGTGCTAGCTTCTCCTGCATCGTGTGGTGCTTTTTCCTTTACATAAAGTAATTCTTGTCCACTATCTACTTAGTGAATGCCCCTCTTGCTCTCTCCTAGCTCTTGTAACCATCAAAGAATGTTTTCTTTTGAATGTAATTTTTTTCTTGAGTTCTTATAATAGTAGTCTTATACATTATTTGTCCTTTTGCAACTGACTAATTTCATTCAGCACAATAGCTTCCAGATTCATCCATGTTATAAGGTATCTTGCAGATTTATCACTGTTCTTTATCATTGTCTAGTATTTGGTTGTGTAAATGAATATACCGTGATTTGTTTATCCATTCATCCATTGATGAGCAACTAGGCTGATTACATCTTTTTGCTGTTGTGGACAGTGTTGCAATGAATATGGGTGTGCATATATCTGTATGAGCATATTTAATTCTCTAAGATATAATGTTTCTATTTCTAAATATTTAAGGAAGTGCCAAATAGATATTCAAACAGGATATTCAATCTTGTATTTCCAGCAGAAGTGTATAACTGTCCCCGACTCTCCACAACCTCTTCAACATTTATTATTGTGTTTTTGGAACAAAGCTAGCTTTGTTGAGTTGAGACGGTATCTCATTGCAGTTTTGATTAGCATTACTCTAACGGCTGATGATCATCAACATTTCCTCATGTATTTGTTGGCAGCCTACATGTCTTCTTTGGTGAACTGCCTGCTCTTCCTTTGCCCTTTGCATTATTTGACTTTTGATTATTTCGATTTTGCAGTGTGTTGTAGATTATGGAGATTAGATGCTGATAAGATTAGTCCTGGCCAAATTGTTTTTTCCCAGTTTGTAGACTGTCCTTTTACTCTTTTGATGAAGTCTTTGGATAAGCATAGTGTTTGATTTTTAGGAGTTCTCAGTTATATACATTCTCTTCTAGTGTTTGTGCCTTGCTTGTAATGTTTTGTATTCTGTATATGCTGTGTATTAGGGCTCCTAGCATTTTGTCTACTTTTATTCCATGATTGTTATCACTTTAAATTGGAAATTTAGGTCTTTGATCCATTTTGAGTTAGTTTTTGTGCAAGGTGTGAGATATGGGTCTTGTTTCTTTTTATTTTTTTTTTGCAGATGGATATCCCGTCATGCCAATGTCATTTGTTAAAGAGACTGTCTTTTTCCCAGTTTATGGACTTTGGGGTTTTGTCAAATATCAGCTGCTTAAAGGCAGATGATTTTATGTTTGGATTCTCAACTCTGTTCCACTGGTCCATGCATCTGTTGTTGTACCAGTACCAGGATGTTTTGACTACCCTGGCAGTGTAAAAGGTTCTGAAGTCAGGTAATGCAAGGCCTCCTACTTTGTTCTTCTTCAGTAATGCTTTACTTGTCCATGGCTTCTTCCCTTTCCATATGAAGTGGATGACTTGTTTCTCCATCTCGCTAAAAAATGCCATTGAAATTTATATTGGGATTGCATTGTATCTACACATCACTTACCGTAGACTAGACATTTTCACGATGTTGATCAAGGTAGGTTTCTCCTCTCACGTGGGTCTCTGTTGGTTTCTTGCATGAGAGTTTTGTAATTTTTTTTGTATAGGTCTTTTACATACCTGGTTAGAATTATTCCTAAGTATTTTATCTTATTGGGGTCTATAACAAACGGTATTGATCCAGCAATTTCCTCTTTGATGATGTCTTTGCTGGTGTAAAGGAATCCAACTAATTTTTGTATGTTTATCTTGTACTCTGATTATGTGCTGAACTGTTCTATTAGTTCCAGTAGGTTTTTGTAGATTCCTTGGGCTTTTCTTGTATAGGATCAGGTCATTTGCAAATAGAGATGTTTTAATAATTCCTTACCAATTTGGATACCCTTTAATTTTTTTCTTGCCTTACTTCTGTGGTTAGAAGCCCCAGCATGTGTTAAATAAAAGTGGTGACAAAAAGAATCCTTGTCTGGTTCCCATTAAGGGAAATGCTTTCAGATTCTCTCCATTTAAGATGATGCTACCTGTTGGCTTTGTATAAATGCCCTTTGGTATGTTAAGGACTTTCTCTTATATTTCTATCTTGCTGAGAGTTTCTTACATGAATAGGTATTGGACTTTGTCCAATGCCTTTTCTGTATCAATCGATAAAGTCACATGGTTCTTGTTTTTTGTCATATTTATGTTGTTGATTCCATTAATTGTTTTTTCTAATGTTGAACCATCCCTGCACCCCTGGTATGAATCCCACTTGGTCATGCTATTTTTTCGATATGCTGTTGAATTCTATTGGCTAGAGTTTTGTTGAGGATTTTTTCAACTAAATTCCTGACAGATACGGTTTGCAATTTTTCTAATAAAGAGAAAGTTTCAACATAACTTTTAGATAATGTATTATTTTTTGACACCTTGTCCCATGAATTCTAGCCCACTCCAATAGTGTGTTGTAATTTCAAGCTAGACAGTTGGAAGAGAGTGGAGAAATTTGAAACTGATCTTTATGGAATGGTAAGAGAACTCAACAGGAAAATACAGATGGAAAGATATTCTGGGTTGGAGGTTCTATTTTATGATAATTAGGCATATCAATAAAGCTGAGAAGAAACGTAGAAGGAGTCTCCATAGGTCACACACTCCTTAATGGTCTGATGAAGGGTAGAATCATGGTACCATGGCTATGATGCCCAGAGCTTTGTTTCACATCATGTTGATTCTATGCAGGAAAAGGTACCCATCTAATTATAAGTCATTGTATTAGTCGTTGTGATGGTTAGGATTGTGCGGCAGCTTGACTAGGCCATGATTCCTAGTGTGTTTTGGCAGTTGCATAATGTTATGGTCACTGCCATGATGGAATATGCTGGGGTACCAGCAGGGGTAGGGCCTGTGGTGGCTCACCATGCCATTAGCCTTCATCACTGCCATCTGTCACCTACTTCTTGCCTGCTCACCTTGCCAGTGTTCTGGCTTGTTGTGGATGCAGCAGCTGGCATTCTCTTGTCTACTGAGGTCCAGTTCTTGGGACTTGAGCTAGCAGCTCTTGGGATTCATCAGTCTTCACACCTGCAAAAAGAGTCCTGTTTCCTGACCTGCTGATCCTGCATTCCTGCAGCTATGTGAATCAGGAGAAACCTAGCAGTCATGCCTGCCAACTTGAGATTGACCAGCCTTCACATCCTGTGAGCGGGAACCTTGGTCTCTGACCTGCTAACCTTTGGTTTGCCAGGTTCTATGATCACATGAGGCTTGTATCCTGATCTAGGACTTGGGATGTTTCAGCCTTGACAGTTGTGTGAACTTATGTAAATCTCTCTCTCTATATATATATGTTTATACACTTTACTGGATTTGCTTCTCTAGAGGATCCAGAACTAAGACAGTCATCTAGTTCTGCCACAACAGAAATACCACAAGTGTGTGGCTTTAACAAAGAGAAATTACTCTTCCACAGTCTAGGAGGCTAGAAATCCAAATTCAGAGTACCAGCTGCACAGGAAGGCTTTCTGTCTATACTGGCTCTGGGAGAAGATCCTTGTCATTAAATCTTGCCCTGTTCTAAGAATTTTCCACGCAGGGATCCTGGGTTCAAAAGACTTGTGCTTCTGGCTCTACCTTCTTGGTGGTATGAGTTCCCACTGTCTCTTTGCTTGTTTTTCTCTTTAATATTTCAAAAAGGGTTGATTTAAGACACAATCTAATCTTGTAGGTTGAATACTACCTCATTAACGTCATAGAGGTAGGATTTATAACACATTGGAAAATCACTTCAGATGACAAAACGGTAGACAGTCACACAATACCAGGAAATGTGGCCTAGCCAAGTTGACACACGTTTTAGGGGACATAGTCCAATCCATAGCAGTCACTGTGTGGGTTATGCAGGTGAGGGTATTGTAATTTAAATTATGTGAGAGAACGTGGAAGATGTGATGATGAGAGGCCAATCCAGCAGGAATGTTTTTAGCCTAAAATTCCTTCAACTTGTCACTATGAGTCGGATCCGACTTGACGGCTCTTGGCTTTTGGCTACTTTTACTTATCTTCTTGTGGACATTTGAAGAATTAGAAGCCATAAATCCACTTGTCAGTAGACTCTAATGTATGTAGGTTAGGACATTTAGGGTAGAAAGAGAATGACACATCTGACTAATCACTTCTCACTCAACCGGTTTTAGCATAATGGATACACCAATGAGATTGGGAGTACAAAAGAAAGGAAAATAAGATCTCATAGGATCATGAAGTGTATTAAACAGAATCTCTGGCTCTCTGCACGTGTAGTATCAAAGAAAAATGTGCACATACTTCTTCTGTATAATGGTTTTCCTGGAGATCATCAACAGGTATCAGTGAAAAAATTAAGAAATCATCAAGCTGTGGAAACATTACAGAGCTCTCATGCTCATAGTCTCTGATTTCTCGCTCTTGGATCAGAATCAATGGTGATATGAGAAAGCCAACTTTGGACTGAAGAATATTGGTGAGAGATGCCTGAAATGGTTGACTAAGTGTTATGTTGGAGAAATGTACAACAGAAAGCAGGTACTTGCCTTAGAAGTACAAGTACCCCAATCTGAGAAATGCAACAGTCACCCATGGATGAATATAATAAAAAACTGCAACTTAGACTGCCTTCCAAATGACCCGCACAGCAGCAGTCTCTCTACCCTAATTGATCTGCTAGGTTTTATTATTCCTGGAGTAATCTGTCTAGTGCACAAATCTGAACTCTATTTCATTCTACTGCCCCCAAATCACATTCATTGATCTAAAAAATATGATTTAGTATCTACTATCAGCCAGACACTACTATGGGCATTTGATTTAAGCATTGCTTCTTTAACTTCTTCTCCAACATAAACCTAGAAACCCCTTGATTAGACAGGGACCATCAAGTTCTGACTCATGCTTCATTCCTAGCCCCAAAAATGTCCTACAGCATGTTCCAGCTGTAGTTGACTAGGGAGCCTGACCCCCAAAAGGGCCCTGTGAACAAACTCTCAGATTATCCCTTCTAACCTGAACTAATCTCCACCCCAGAATCAAGTCATTGAAAATCATGCCGATATTTTATAACAACATTCAAGTACTCATGGTTTCCTGTATTTGACATTGTTATTCTGCCTCCTCTGCCCCATAATTCTATTTTTGAAATCAACACTTCCATTATGGCATATATCGTTTACTGCCTCTAGATATTAAAATCATCTGCACATGCACGGATTCTATCTTCTAATAGATACGTCCTAGAGAGGAACAATGAAGTCTGTTTTTCCTGTACTTTTCACAAAGCCAAGTGGATTGCCCTGCACAAAGTGAGGATTCAAAGCATATTCAGGGACAAGTGGTTAGAAATGGGAAAACAAGATCTGAAAGGGAAGTAGTTTTTTTATTTGTACATGTTTTCTACATTATAATAGCAGTTGGAGTTATGGGTTTAAAATGGTAATGGGAGCAGAGGCAGGGAAAAAAAGACAAAAATCTTTTTATCACCTGTTTTCCCAGATCTTCAATTTCTTTTGCAAATCTAGTGAGAGAGCCAAAAACCCATAGGCTACTTCAGGACAAAATGAAACCTAACCCATTGCCATCAAACGGATTCTGACTTACAGCAACCCTATAGGAGAGAGTAGAACTGCCCTATCGGGTTTCCAAGGAGCACCTGGTGTATCCAAACTGCCTGCCTTTTGGTTAGTAGCCATAGCACTTAACCACTATGCCACAGGATTTCCAGGACAGGCCTACTCCTGGTTTATCCAGCCAAAATAAATAAAGATAACACAATGACTCTTCGTTCCTGAAATGCTGAATGACAAAAGGAAAACGAACAAAAAAGACAAGAGATGAAGACATGATATCTGTTTCACTGATTACATACATACTCTCAATTCAGTGCCCTTATCTAGCTAACTTTCTATAACCTACGTGACAACTGGTAAAAGACCACTTTAGAGTCATTGTTATGAAGAATGAAAATATTCAGAACCAGGGAATGTGACAAAGCAATGCTCTTGAAGAAATGTATCCTTAAAAAATAATACTAAAAAATAAGATAGTTTGAAAATGAATAAATAAACAGAGAGGGAAAAGGGAAACACCAATTTCAAATGAAAAGTTAGGTAGATATTAATAAAATGATGAGCTTTAAGAATAAAATAAATGATTGTTTGACTGAAAATAACAAAATAAAACTTGTTAACTTTATACCTTGGGCCAGTGGAGCAGTGCAGCCAGCGCTGTCTTACAGAATCAAGAGAGACAAGGTTTGGGAGGAGGGGTGAGAAGCTTGAAGGACAAGAATTCACCTCTCCAGCAGGGACTTTTCAAGACATGAGATGAGGGATGCCAGTAAAAGGTTTTATGCAGGAAGCGAGGCAGCAGGCGGTGCAGACAAAACCTGAAGGGAAAAAAATCCTGAAAGACCAGGGACAGAGGACTAGCCTCAGAGCAGACACAGATGCACAACTTGGGATCAGTAAGCAGAGAGATCCTGCTTGGAATGTCTTGCTGGAGGCACAATGTGCAGTTGGCAGAAACTATTATTACAGGGGGTGGAGGTTGGCAGTGGGAGGGGACCTCACTTACTTTTTTGTTTTGATTTGTTTAGGTTAGTTTTGAGTAACTTTTATTTTGATTTTGATTTCACTGTGGTCACATTTAATGAATGTTCAGTGCATGTATCCAAGTGACTTGCATAAATGTTCAGTTTGTATTTACAGGTTTAAATATTGTCATGGATTGAATTGTGTCATCCAAAACGACGTGTATCAATTTGGCTAGGCCACAGTTCCCAGTATGGTGTGATTCTCCACCGTTTTGTCCTCTGATATGATTTTCCTATGTGTTGTAAATTCTGCTTCTCTGATAACGAGAGAGCACAAGTGGCAGTTATGTTAACGAGGCAGGACTCAATCTAAAAGACAAGATTGTGGCTTGAGCCAATTTCTTTTAGCATATAAAAGAGAGAATTGAGCAGAGAGAACAGGGGAAACTCGTACCACCCCAAGAAAGCAGTGCTGGATCAAGAGTGGTTCTTCTGTGGGGAAATTCCTAGTTCAGGGAAAGACAGATGAAAGGGACTTCCTCCAGAGCTAACAGAAAGGGAAAGCTTTCCCCTAGAGCTCAGGCTGAACTCAGACTGCTAGCCTATTTTATTTACTGTGAGGAAATAAATTTCTCTTTGTTAAATTCATCCACTTGTGTTATTTCTGTTATAGCAACACTAGATAACTAAGATATACCAAGGATGGAAGGAGCATTGGTAGTTCTATGGTAGAATTCTCACCTTCCATGTGTGACGGGTGTTCAATTCAGTTACCATCAGCCTGTCATTGGAGGCTTGCATGCTGCTAGACGATGAACAGTTTTCAGCATAGCTTCCAGACTAAGATGGACTAAGAAGAAAGGCCTAGTTATCTACTTGTGAAAATCAACCATTGAAAACCCTGTGGATCACAACTGTGTGATCTCCAGTCGATCATGGGGATGGTATAGAACTGGGTAACTTTTTGTTCCGTTGTGCATGGATTGCCATGAGTCAGGAACTGACTCACCAACAGCTAATAGCAACATCATCTAGACAGCATCCAAATTGACTTGAGGTTAAGAACAAAAGCTCTTACAGCCCCAGGAACAAAGTTAAAACGTGTGTTGGGGGGTCAGGTGGGGATGGGAATGTAGTCTCTTATTGAAAATTACTCCATGATGGAGAACTGAGGTCATCTCCTGTGTTACTTGATGGTGGGGATAGGAATTAAAGCCACTCTGAATACCAGGATGTCCGCATCTTGAATGAGGGGAGAAGGAAGCCATGGGAGAAGGATCTCTCAGCATCTATCTTGTCTTCATCCACCTATACAGGGCTGTCGTATCACCATGAGGTTTCAAGAAGAACATATAAGTACCTGCTTTTCTTCACGCTACTGTTATACAAGAAAAAGGAACCAGGAGATTATAAAGTGCATTATAAGATTACAGAGGTCTACTAGTGACGGTTTCTTATTTTACTGAGGGAGAGAGCAAAGAACAAAGAAAATAAACTGAATTTCGAGTCTCCAAAGTTTGTTTTCTTAACCAATGAAGACTCAAGTTCAAACTTCTAAGTTGAAATGATCTTCCTCTACATTTAAATCATATTTCCTTCTCACTTTATCCTGGTGACCTCCCCAGATGTCATGCATTAAAATGAATTCCTCTCTCCCTTCCTGTGATGATTAATGTTATGTGTCGGATCCGACTCGACGGCACTTGGCTTGGCTACCTAGGGTATCATTCTCAATGGTTTGTCAGACACAATGTAATCACCTTCCGTTTGTGATCTGATGTGAGCAACTGACCAGTTGAAAGGGGTGTTTTCTTGGGGGTGTAGCCTGCCATAAATGGATGTTCTGACAAAGCTGTCTGTCTCTCTCAGCTGTGTACTCTTCTTGCTGTCTGACCTCTGGTTCTTGGGACATAAGCCTCAAAAATCTCCAGCCTGCCACCTGACCTACAGATTTTGGGTTCATCAGCTCCTGCAACCACATGAGCAGGCAGAGGTCTTCAGCCTGTCAAACAGGATTTGGGACTTACTAGCCCCCAAGATAGCATGAGCTATTTCTTCACAATTCTGTGAGCCATTTCCTTGAAGTAAATATGTCTCTCTATATTTATATATGTTTCACTGGTTTTGCTCCTCTAGAGAACCAGACTAAGACATATTCTCTCTCACTGAAAGACCTCTACTTATCACAGACTCAGTTATTTCTCCCTCTCACTCATTGGCTTCCTTTATTCTGAGCCCTTGAAGGACACCTCTGAATATTACCATAGAAACACTGCCTAACACTGCAAAAAAAAAAAAAAAGTGTTCATGCATTTGAAGTTACCTCAAAGGGATTTAAGGTATCTTAGACTCATCTGGTATTACTCTCTTAATATTAGAGACAAGAAAACTGGATATGGGACATATTTAGCAATGCTACACAGGGCATTCAAATAATTATAAAGCCACAACTCTTTGTCTAGAAGGAGTGTTTAGAATTCTTTCTAGTCTATACACAACTTCTAGATTACATCAGTGACGGTATTACCATATTCATAGGACTCATGAAAGAGGGAGAAAGGAGAAGGAAATAGTGAGAATGGAGAAAAGGGAAGTGGGCAGGGTAATGTCACTTGCTATGCACTTATGTCTCAGAACTTGTGTCCTCTTCAGGAATTTTAAGTCAGGGCCAGAAGTCAGCAACCTTCTGGGTAACAGGGCCATAAAATCTGTACATAAGTATATTCCAGACTATAAGACACTTAATGACACTACTACAACTCAATGACCATACAGGACAGAATAGAGCTGCCCCACAGAGTTTCCAAGGAACACCTGGTGAATTTCACCTGCCTACATTTTGGTTAGCAGCCAAGATCTTAATTACTAGATCACCAGAGTTTTTATATTGTAGTTAGGCATTATTTGCTCTGTTTGATGCCCCCCAAAATGAGACTAAAAACAAAACAAAGTTCAGAGTAGACTTGCCTGATTATTTACACTTTCAGTTTATTCCTCCAGAACTGCTTCCCATGGATACCTGTCATTAGCATCTCCTTGAGATTAATGGAAATAGAGAATCCAGCCTTTCACATAAGGATACAGTAGAGGACTCTGCACTGACCCAACACACTCAGTTCGTGTTCATGGTGGGGAAGAATCGAGGTCTTCGGAATAAATCCTTGTGGTTGAGATTTAGAGTAGAAGAAAAAGGGCCATCCTGGGGTGAAGACATCCACCCTTTTGTATTTTGGCTTGGTATCTTCTTTCTGCTTCCATATCCTCCCAGAACTTCAGTAGGAAGCAGCAACCCTGGCCAAGGGGTAGGTGAAGAAGTGTAGCTCACAACTTCAGTGACTCCTGTCCATGAGCACTGATGACAAATAAATCTCAAAATTCTGTCTTATAGATATGGGAGAGCTGTAGGAAGTTTCTTGAGAGTGGATAATAGAAGTATTTTTACACTTCAGATTTCTATAAGTGGTTCTTACAAGGGAAAAACAAAAAGATACTAGGTCTATATTTCACAACCTTTCTCAATAATAGATTTCTGGTAAAAGTATATCTGGTCACCTATACCAGTATTTTTAGATAAAGAAAAATTGCCTGAGCGATGTGATCTCTGCAATTGGTCTATATCATTTTCAACCCTGGTTGAGTAATTTTCAGAACAGTCTATCAGAGTGCAATGTTGTCATGGAGACACTAAGGCCAATGTTACCTAATAAATACAGGCCTTGAAACAACAATCCTAGATAAAATTTCTGGAAATATCTTTGCAGCAAGGAATGCAACAGTCATTTCAAACAGAAATTAAAGAAGCAGTGAGTGTATTTTTCCCTTTGTTTGTTACTTTGCTTCTTTCTCTGTACTCTAATTTGCTCTGAATGGAGACTTTCCCTTCTACCACACACACACACTTCAGTCAAATCCTGGAGAATCTCTCTCTACCGGCATTTCTAAAAGCTGATATCTTTTACCTATTTGCACTAAGCCTTTCCTTGTACATATCCCAAACTCTCTTACTGGCCTGTTTTATTAACTTTCTCTCTGGTCCCTGAATACAGCTTCTTCCTCTCAGGGTTTCCAAACATTTCTGTCTAAAACACAGATTTAATCTCTTAGCATTTCCCTGCACAGAAACCTCTAATCATGCAGGATGCTCCATTTCATGTACCAGAGATTGCCAAACATTTTCTGTAAAGGGCTGGATAGTAAGTATTTTAGGCTTTGCAGGCCATGTGATCTTGGTCACAACTATTCAACTGTTACAACACAAAATCAGCCATAGACAATGTGTGAACAAATGGGCAAAGGTATGTTCCAATAAAAGTTTTATTTACAAACACAGATAATAGGCTAGATGTGATCTACTGGTTGTAGTTTTTTCGCCCACTTATATAATTCACGTGGACAGTATTCTTTCAGCAAAACTTACTCCCTTCAGGCTTTGCCTGATATCTTAGGCTCCCTGGAGCTAAGACAAGATTTTCCCACTCCACTCTGGATACCCTTCTAACTCATAACTGAAGCCACTCCTTTCAGCCAAACATTAGTCAGTCATATAAAACAAACAAAAACACACGTGAGGAACATAATCTTAGATATATAAAGTATATGAAACCCAATGGGAAAAATTTGCCCAAAAGCAAAGACAAGAAGGCAGGAAGGGACAGGAAAACTGGATGAATGAAAACAGGGAATCCCACGGGAAAGAAGAGAAAAGCTGAAGCACTGCAAGTATTACAAGTGTCATGAAAAAATGTATGTACAAATTTTTGAATGAGAAATTAATTTGCTCAGTAAACTTTCACCTAAAGCATAATAAAAGATTTTCCCACTCCACATGCCTGTGAACTGACCCAGAAGGAAAGCCTGCTCAGTTGATTAATCCATCAGCCCCATCCTTTTTCTGACTCTATATAACCACAGAGATGCCTGTCAGGAAAAACTAAGAAGAAAACTCACCAGGAGAGTCATTCAAAGCATGTACTACACTGGAATCAGGAATATAAGAACTACTAACAAGAGATTTCCTTCCAAGTGACTGTGAGGGAGCTTGTAATGAATGGGACAGGAATACTTAATAATAGACAATGGGAATACAAATAACAGTAACAGCAGGCAACACAGAAAGGAGAAATGATTGAAGGATAGTTGTCAAGGCAGATGAGCCCTTTAGGGAAGTTCTCTTTTTCTATTCCCATACTTCTGAGGATTTTCAGCCTCTTATAAGATTATTGTTGTTAACCACCATTAAGTGCCATCAAGTCACCCCTTGACTAGTGGTGACCCCACACACGACAGAAGGAAACACTGTCCAGTCCTGTAAAATTCTCATGGTCAGTTAGGGATCAGACCATTGTGCTCCATAAGGTTTTCATTGGCTGATTATTACTGGATTGCCAGGCCTTTGTTACTAGTCTGTCTTAGCCTGAAATCTGTTCAGCATTATAGCAACATGAAAATCTCCACTGAAAAATAATGACTACACATGAGGTGCACTGGCCAGAAACTGAATTCAATCTTCCACAAGGCAAGAATTCTGTCCAGTTAATAGAAGTCCTTGGGTGGTACAAATGGTTAGGCAGTTGACTGCTAACTGAAAGGCTGATGGTTTGACCCCACACTGAGGCAGCATGGAAGAAAGTTCTGACAATCTGCTTCTGAAAATCCTATAAAATGCAGTCCTACTCTTCAGCACATGGAGTTGACTGTGTGACTACTAAAAATTAGTTGCCATGGTGTGGATTTCAACTCAAGACAACTCCACATGAGGGTTCACCATGAATCTATATGACTAGTCTCCTATGAAAACTTTGAACTCTGAATCTTTAATGGACTTCCACGGTAGACAAAATTTCATATGTGTTGCTTGCTGCATTTTTGTTTCTGAGGGAAGACTGAGCAGTGTGTGAGTCCACTCAAAGAAAGGAAAGAGTATAAGGAAAACTGCGCATGGACACAAGACCCTTCTGTGTTACTTGTTTGCTGGTTTGTTTTCCTTACTGCATCACTTTAATAAATAGCAGCTTCGAGTACAGCTATATGCTGAGTCCTGTCTTTCTAGCAAATCACTGAACCTGAGAATGATCTTCAGGCTCTTCAACATAAAACGCTTATTTACTTAGCCACTTACAGATAACCTCAGTGCACAAAAGTGTTTTATGTCCTGTCTAAACTGGCCTGAAATTTAGACATATTGTTCTGCCATACCTCCCTAAGCAGCCACTATAGCCCATTCAAAACTCGGAACATGGTTAATGAGTGCAAACTTCATTTTATCATACAGCAAAGACGTATTGAACACCTTCTCTATGTAAGGCACTGTGACTGCAGATTGAGGAGAGACCTGGAAAGCTCAAAGCATTACTCTATCTTATTCTGACAACCAAATTCTCCATGGTATACTATTTCATTGGACTTAAGCACTGACGAAGATGGTACAATTTTTTCCCTCTTTTCTGGACTACCGTTTATGACTACTACTGTAACTTTGTTTATCAAATAACTATTCTGCCTTCATGAACTTCAAGTGACCCCATAGAACAGAGTGGAACTGCTCCACAGAGTTTCCAAGGAGAACCTGGCAGATTCAAACTCCTGACCTTTTGGGTCACAGATGTGGCACTTAACCTGCTATGTCATCAGGGTTTCCTATGAACTAAATAACAATCTGAAATGTGACCAAGGCCCTCATTTAATATCCTGGCTTTGAAAAGCAGGAAGGAAAACAGATCCCTCATATGCAGATCCACTTGTATATCATCTAATACCTACAGACCAACAGGTAAAACAACAGACATGTTTTAACCAAGTTCTAGAAGTGTACCTGAACTGTCACATCTCTTCAAACAATATTGCTAGTTCTTGTATTTTACAATTCATTACATTATTTAACCGGAAACACAGACCTTCACCTGTTGCTTTTATCCCCACAATTTCTCTGTATCACTGAGCAATTCCACAACCCTGGAAGTTCACACATTACCCGGAAGAGTTAAAGGCTACTCAGTCTTCTTGAGGGCTATAGTAAATGGTATTGATTTGATGATTTCTTCATTAGCAGTCTCACTGTCAGTATAAAGGAATCTTACTGATTTGCTTATGTTTATCTTGTATCCTGAGACTTTGCTGAACTCTTGTATCAGTTTGAGTAGTTTACTTACAGATTCTGTGGGATTCTCTGCATATACAATCCTATTACCAGAAAACAGGGAGATTTTGACTTATTTGCCAATGCAGATACCCTTTATTTCTTGGTTTTGTCTAATTGCTGTGGCTAGAACTTCTAGCACAATGCTGAATAAGAGAGGTGAGAGTGGGCATCCTTGTCTAGTTCCTGTTCTCAAGGGAAACGCCTTCAGTCTCTCTCCATTCAGGATGACGTAGGCAGTTGGTTTTGTATAAATGGCCCTTACTGCATTGAGGAATTTTCCATCTACGCCTACTTTGCTTAGAGCTTTTAGCATGAATGGGTGTTGTACTTGATCAAATGCCTTTTCAGCATCAATGGATAAAATCAGGTGCTTCTTGTCTTTGGTGATATTTATGTGGTTAATCACATTAATTCTTTTTCAGATGTTCAACCAGCCTTGCATCCCTGGTAGGAATCCAACTTGGTCAGGATGGATTATTTTTTTAATATGTTGTTGTATTCTATAGGCAAGAATTTTGTTGAAGATTTTTGCGTGTAGATTCATGAGTGATATCGGTCTGTAGTTCTTTTTTGTTGGGTCTTTCCCTGGCTTTGGTATCAGGGTTATGCTGGCTTCATAGAATGAGTTTGGGAGTACTCCATCCGTTTCTATACTGTGAAATAGTCTCAGTAGTATTGGAGATAACTCTTCTCTAAATGCTTGGTAGAATTCTGCAGTGAAGCCATCTGGGTCCGGACTTCTTTTGGTTGGCAGTGTTTTGATGACCTTTTCAATCTCTTCCTTTGTGATGGGTTTATTAAGTTGTTCTGCTTCACATTGTGATAATTTGAGTAGGTGGTATGAGTCAAGGAATTGGTCCATTTCCCCTAGGTTTTCAAATTTGTTAGAGTATAGTCTTTCATAGTATTCTGTTATGATATTTTTGATTTCTGTTGCATCTGTGGTGACAACCCCCCTCTCATTTCTAATTTGGGTTATTTGTTTCCTTTCCTGCTTTTCTTTAGTAAGTTTAGCCAGTGGTTTATCAATTTTGTTGATCTTTTCAAAAAACCAGCTTTTGGTCTTTTCAATTTTTTCAATTGTTTTTCTATTCTCTAATTCATTTAGCTCTGCTCTAATCTTTATGATCTCGCTTCTTCTGGTGCCCGAGGGGTTCCTCTGTTGTTCTCTTTCTACTTGTTCAAGCTGTAGAGTTAGTTCCTTGATTTGGTTTCTATCTTCCTTCCAGATGTGTCCATTTATGGAGATAAACAGAACTCTGAGCACTGCTTTGGCTGTATCCCATAGGTTCTGGTAGGAAGTGTTTTCGTTCTCATTGGAATCTGTGAATTTCTTTAATTCATCCTTGATTTCCTCTATAAGCCATGTTTTTTTGAGCAAGATGTTGTTCAGTTTCCAAGAGTTCCACTTTCTATCTCTGTTTTTTCTGCTATTGATTTCAACTTTTATGGCTTTACGATCTGAGAAGATGCTTTGCAGTAATTCAATGGTATGGATTTTGTTGAGCATTGCATTATGTCCTAACATATGGTCAATTCTGGAGAATGTTCCATGTGCTCTGGAGAAGAAGGTGTAGTTGTCTGCAGATGGGTGGAATGTTCTGTATATATCAGTGAGGTTTAGTTGGGTAATTGTGGCAATGAGGTGTTCTGTATCTTTACTGAGCTTTTTTCTAGATGATCTGTCCAGTATTGAGAGTGGATTGTCGAAGTCCCCCACTATTATTCTGGAGTGATCTAACTCTTTTTTGAGTCTAGTCAGTGTTTCTTCAATGTATTTAGGTGCTCTGATATTAGGTGCATAAATATTTAATGTAGTTAAGTCTTGCTTGTGTACTGAACCTTTCAGCAATAAATAGTGTCCATCTTTGTCCACGACGGTGGATTTTACATTAAAATTGATTTTGTTTGAGATTAGAATCACCTCACCTGCTCTTCTCTGTTCATTGTTAGCTTGATATATATTCTTCTATCCTTTAATTTTCAGTTTGTTCCTATCTTTAGGTCTCAAGTGAGTTTCTTGTAGACAACATATGGATGGGTCATGTCTTTTGATCCAAGATGTCACTGAATGTCTGTTTACTGGACCATTCAGTCCACTCACATTCAATGTAATTATTGATGGATACGTGTTCACTGCTGCCACTGTAACATGTTTATTTTTACGTTGATGTTTCTCTGTTGTTCTTATTAGTCTGTTCTGGGACATTCTTTTTTGTGAGTTGATTTTTCACCTTTTTTAGAGCTGGTTTTGTGGTTGTTGAGACTCTTGTATTACATTTCTTGATATGGTATGATACATCTTTGTTGTGCTTTACAGCTACTCCTAAGATCCCCCTTAATAAACTATATATAAACCCAATTTTAATTACTACCAGTCTTGTCGACTTCCTCTCCATCTGGAAGGACTATAACGACGGTAGTACATCCCTCTTTTTAATATGGTGGCACCATAGTTTTCATGATTATCACTGGATCGTTTCAGTATTAAAGCTGTGATTGAGTTTGGAGCCTCCCCTAACTGAGTAGAATTCTGGATGATGTGCCTTTCTAAAATGCAAAGTTAGTGGTTTTGGTCTTCTAAGCCAAAGCCAAGAACTTCTTTCAGTATTTCTTGTAGTTTGGGTTTGGTTTTTACAAAGTCTCTGAGTTTCTGTTTATCTGGGAATGTCTTAATTTCATTTTCATATTTGAAAGATAGTTTTCCAGGATATATAAATCTTGGTTGGAAGTTCTTCTCCTTCAAGGCTTTGAATGTGTCATGCCACTGTCTCTGTGCCAGCATGGTTTCTGCTGAGAAATCTGATGAAAGCCTACAGGGTTTCCCTCTGAATGTTAGCTTTGCTTTGAGTCTTGCTGCCTTTAAGAGTTGCTGCTTATGTTTCATTTTGTTCAGCTTGATTATAATATGTCTTGGAGTCTTTCTTTTAAGATCTATATTGGGTGGCATACGACATGCATCTGGGATATCTATATTCTCTTCCTTCATGATTTCTGGGAAGTTTTCTTTCAGCAGCTCAGCAACGATACTCTCTGTGTTCTCAGGTGTTTCATCCTGTTCAGGGACTCCAATTAATCAAAGGTTGTTCCTCTTAATAGAGTCCCACATGGTTCTTAATACTTCTTCATTTTTCTTGTTTCTTTTTTCTGGTTTCTGCTCACAGGCGCTGGCATCAGTAGCTCTGTCTTCCAAGTCAGAAATTCTTTTTTCCATTTGTTCCATTCTGTTTTTTGGCTTTGAATGGAAGTTTCTATGTCTTTGATTTTGTTCTTGATCTGCTGGATTTCAGAGTACTGATGTTCTATCAGATAGAACGGATTGCTTAATTTTTCATTTTTTTGTGCTGCATTTTGTATAAAGTTTAGAAGGGCTCTGTATATAATCCTTTTGTATTCATCTTCTGATGATTTCTGAAAAGTTTCTTCATCTGGAAAACTCCTTGATTGTTTTGTTTGGGACCCTTCTGAAGCCATCAGTGATTTCTTGTATGCCACACGTGTCTGTTGCTTTTTGGGTTTCACGTGAGTAAGTAGAGGCTGGGAGAGATACTGTGAGGATGGACTGCAGATGTTTCTCTAGGCTGTCTTAAAATGTAAAACAAAAGGTGTCTGACCACTTCCCAAGTCAATCAGGTTTTCAGGTGTAGAGGTCCCTCTTCCCAACTGGTAAAGTAAGCACCCCTATATCCAACCCAAGATGATACGAGCTAGTTCAAAATACCACAATGCTACTGCCCTGTTAGCCTCTGCTGACAGGGCCCAGTCTTAGGCGACATTGTATAAACTACTGCTTTTCTGGTAGAAAAGTGCTCTCCTGTGAGCAGACTCTGGCTTCCAAGCTAAGAATCAGGTCCATCTGTGGCCACCGTATCTAAGATGGTGCCCTACACATGGTTGGCGGATAGAGGGACTGAAGGTGGTGAGACATAGTGAGTCCTCAGCCTCTGTTGCCGAGCCCCCAGTATAAGCGACACTGTTTAAACTACTGCTTTTCTGTCAGAGAAGCACTGTCTTGTTTGCAGGCACTGGCTCCCAGGCTAAGAATTAGATCGCACTAAAATCTCCGTATCCAACATGGTGTCCTCTACATAAGCCCCATGGTTCCGTACAAACCACGCTGTGACAGAAATAAAAAGAGAGGCCCAAATTGGCTAGGTGTACAGAGTCCTAAGCCTGGCTCTCAAAATATGACAATTTCACCTTCCTATCCCACCAACAGTCTGTCTGAGACTAGCTGCTAGGCAAGACCCAGCTTCACCTGCTGGCCAAGAGAGAGGAAAAAAAGTCACAATGGTGAGTTACCTTCAGTCCGTGAGAGCCATGGCTACCCAGGAGTGGGAGTCAGTGAAAGAGAGGTAGTTTTCTGTTCAGTGGTATGAAGTCCAAATTAACAGCCCTGTGCCGTGTCCTGGGGCTTGCTAGGTGACCAGAAGGCTCCGTTTGATTATCATTTCAGATCTTGGTTTCCAGAGGAATATAGGAGATGCGCGCTTAGTCCGCCATCTTGACTGACTCATAGTGACCCTATGAACAACAGAATGAAGCACTGCCGAGTCTTGTGCCATGTCCACTTTGTTTTTACGCTTAAGCCCATTGGTGCGGCCACTGTGTTAATCCGTCTCATCTAAGATCTTTGTCTTTTCCACTGACCCTCCACTCTACCAAGCATGATGTCCTTGAGGGACTGCTTCTTCCTGACAACATGGTCAAAGTGTGTAAGATGCAGTCTTGCCATCTTTGCTTCCAAGGAGCACTTTGCTTATACTTCTTCCAGAACAGATCTGTGTGTTCTTTTGACGGTCCGTACAGTCAGCAGTCTCCTCCAACACCAGAGTTCAAAGGCATCAGTTCTACTTGTCTTCTTTGTTCATTGTCCAGCTTTCACATGCATGTGATGCAATTGAAAATGCTATGGCTTGGGTCAGGCACGTTTTAGTCTTCAAGTTGACATCTTTACTTTTGAATATTTTGAAGAGGTCCTTTGCAGTATATTTTCCCAGTGCAATGAGTCTTTTGATTTCTGGACTGCTGCTTCCAAGGGCTTTGATGGTAGATTCAAGTAAAATGAAATCCTTGACAACCTCAATCCTTTCTCCATTTATGACAATGTTACTTACTGGTCTAGTTGTGGGGATTTTTGTTTTCCTGATGTTGAGGTGTAATCCAGGTGCAAGATTGTACGTTCATAATAGTCAGATAAGGTATGAATGGGGGGGGGGAGATCCATTGCCATCAAGTCAATTTTGACTCATGGCGATGCTATAGGACAGAGTAGAACTGTTCTGTAAAGTTTCCAAGGAGTAGCTGGTACATTTGAACTGCTGACTTTTTGGTTAGCCATCAGGTTCTTAACCACTGCACAACCAGGGCTCCAGTGTATTAACCGGGGAATATATAAAGTATAAGATGTTGAAAGCAGCAGACAAGACTGCTTCGGAAACGTCAGCATTAACTGACCCTGACAAAAATACCTGTGGCTACTGAAGACCACGTTAACATTTTAATTTCCAATTGCTTCTCACTCATATAGCTCTTTAAAAATATATGTATTGTGCTTTAAGTGAAAATTTATAATCCAAATCAATTTGCCATATGAAACCTGGCACACACACCACTATGCAACTCTATTTGCTCTTCCCTTCACCAACCCTGACAGCACACTCCTCCTTTCTACCCTATATTTCCCATATCCATCCAGCCACCTTCTATACCCTTCCACCTTCTAACTTGCCTTTGGACAACAGCTGCCTAGACAGCCTTATGTATATGTTGAGGCCAAGAAACACAATTCTTTGCCAGCATCACTCTATGTCTTATAGTCCAGTCTAATCTTTGTCTGAAGAATTGGCTTCAGTACCGGTTTCAGCTCTGAGCTAACAGAGAGTCCAGGGACCATGTCCTCAGGGGACCCTCATGTCTGATGAACCATGAAGTGGGGTCATTTAACAGGGTTCTAGTTCTGCACATCCATTTTTCTCCTACTTCTTCAGAGACTTTATGCTGTGTTCCCTGTCAGGGCAGTCATTAGTGCTGGCTGGGCACCATCTAGTTCTTCCAGTGTCATGCCGATGTAGTCTCTGGATTATATGGCATCTTCTGTCTGCTGGCCTCATAATTTCCTCATGTCTTTGATGTCCTTCACCCATATAATTCTAGTCTCTCTTCCACCATTTCCTGCTAGGCCCTATCCATTAAAAGCATCCCATGCCTTTCCACCTGCCTGAGAAACTCTGTATGAAAACCAGAACATACGATGAAGCGTTAGATTTCCATTGATGCTAATCACTTTAACTATTTGATGCAATTGGACGGGTGTGAGCTAGAAGAACTGTCATGGGAACTTGCTTGCCACCACAAAACATTCTAAAATATGTCAGATTTTTCCTTAAGACAAACCGAGGAATGATGCTGCCCAGTCCAGGAAATGAGTGTCTGTTTTACCATTATTCCTTTCAATCTGACTAACCCACCTAAGAACCACACTTTGGCTGATTCATAAAACCAAGCTGCTGAGGCTAATAGGAATTCTAACAATCACCTCAGACCTCCCTCGTACCATCTATCAACACATACTCTAATCCAGCATTCTTTACCACTAGTCAATTACCCCTTCTTCCCACTACATGCTGCCATTGATCCCAACTAACTTGAATTTGTGCTGCCTTTCATCCTTTTATCACTCTGCCCTGGGTATCTGACTCTGTAGTTCAGCTTCAATTCCTGTCTCTAGCCATCTTTGATGTGGGATAACCCCCAGTCAGTTTTTGCCACCGTTTAGTCCTCATGTTTCCCATACTGTTTCAATTCAGCATGTTTTATAGTTTGGTCATCCCAAGATGCCTTGGGTGGAAACTTGCTGCTCTCATCTTGGGTCTTATGAGACCCCCGTCATCCAGCCTAGCCAATTTCTACCTATTTTCTTACAGAAGATGTGAGAGATTTTGACCCTCTAGTGTTTATGTTTGCTGTTGGGCCTTCTTGGTGTCTGAACCTTGTCTGTTTTTCAACACCAAGAATTGACAAATTTTCCCTGTAGTGGATAGGCTTTGTGCACCACGTGATCTCTGTTACAACTACTTAGATTTGCCATTGTGATTGTCTTAGGCTGAGTTCTCTAAAGAAGCATAAATATATGCTTTACATCAAGGAAAGAACTCATGTGGTTGTAGAAGCTGGAATGCCACAAATCTGGTATCAGGATAGAGGCTTCTCTTGATTCATGTAGCCACAGGGGCTGGTAACCCAAGATCAGTAGGTTGGAGAGCAGAGCTCTTGCTCACAAGGTGTGAAAATTTATGAAGCCCATGTTCAGCAGGTAAGCCGCTAGCTGAAGTCCCAAGAACCAGAGGTCAAACAAAATGGAGCCAGCTGTAGAATCCAGAGAGGCAAAAGCCAGAATGTCTGCTTATATTCACATGCAGGTTGTATGTCCAAAGAAACTCCCTTTCAGCCAATTAGCTACTCACAGGAGATCCTGTCGTGGGATCAATCACATATAAACACTGAGAATCATAGCCCAGCCAAGCTGACACAGAATCTTAACCATCACAATCCACCTCTTGTCAACATGGCACACACATACATCTCCCTAAGCCAGACATGATCTCTGAAAAAAGACAATTATAAAGTAGTATTGGGCCTAAAATGATACAACAAACACACATACAGCCCCAAATTGGACTAGCCCTATTTACATCTTATATTTCATAAGTGAAGGAAAAAAATATTAGATGCAGAAATATTTATAACAGAGTCCTGATGTCTGCAACTGGTCACATGGCCATAACTGGTTTTTAGAATTACCTTCTACCATTAGCCATTCCATATTCCCTTTGCCTCAGGAATCACTCCTGCTGGTCATGATTTTTGCCCAGTGGGATGACCCAAACCATCATTCCTGCAGGGTCTAGGTCATGAGTAGTCATGTTGGAATTGAGTTGATGCAGTGTTCCATTGACTTAATCACAGGTCATTGTAGTACTAACATTTATCTTAAGGGATCTCCTTCATTCCAGAATACTCTTCTATACCTCCATTATGTAATATCAATCCAATTTTCTCCTGGTAATCAAGATCAATCACACCAGCCAGTATGGTAACTCCCTTCTTCACCTGTTGCTCTAGAGGCTCAAGAAGCCCTAAGTGGCCAAGTGGTATTCTTAGCTTCAGTACAAAGGAATCAGTGATGTGTCCAGTTGAGTACATTCTTCCCTTTAGAAGTAAGACATGTAGACCTACAGAGCATGAGGTTGCAAGGACAGGAAGCAAAAATCTTGTGAGTGAGTCACTTGAGGTAATAGTGAATAGATCCCACTTCCGTTTCCACCCATTGATTTCTGGACTTCTGAATCCTGGCTATGGAAAAACACCTACATATATCGAATGCTGGTTTAGAGTATATATAACTTCCTGAAGAACATTCCACCAACCTTGCAAGATATTGCCACCTACCTGACACTGTAAATGTGTCTCCAAGAGGCCATTCCATTATTCTACCAAGTTAGTTGCTTCGGATGATGAAGAACATGGCAAGACCAGTGAATTCCATGATCATAGGCCCACTGTTTCACTCTGAGTAATTGTCTATCTTGGTAAGAACAAAACATTACCATTCTCATGATGGAAGTAGTCCACTGTAATCAACTTGCTGATCATTTTGACGGGTGGTACTATATCAGGGACTTAGTGTTGGAATGAGCATTCTGTAGTGCCTGTAGTCAAATTAGGCTTGGTGAGATGTAAGTCAATGTTTCTGGGCTTATGCATTACCTCTAACTGTACTACAAGTTCAGAGTGCTGGGTGTTTAATACAAGCTGTTTGCTTGGTTCTGGTTGTTACTGGACAGGCCGTAAGTCCTATCTTCTGGTACCTAAAGCTGTTGACTTCTTCCTGATTGGTTATGGTCTTTATCATCTCTCTGACCATTTGTGGCCATGTCCATCTGGCAGTTGGTTTTCTCACTTTTACTTCTTCACCATGACTTTGTATTTTCCCACTTCTACTTCTTCACCACGACTTTGTATTTTCTCACCATCTTACTTAGCTCAAGCACAGCCATTTTTCTGTTTTAATAGTTTGGCCAATTTTAACTTATGTGTATGACAGCCATAGCCAAGTGCTGTCGAGTTGGATCTGATTATGACAAGACTCTCTATATATTCTATTTCCATATAGATATATATGTATATATGTATCTGTGTATGTATATATATACACACACATACATACACATACATATCCTGATTTCACAGTAGTGGTAAAAGATGTGTCCTCTGTGTTATAGAAAATAAGGAAGTGAAAGACCCCCAGGAAGAGGCAAGAAGCTGTTTATTACACCGGCGGGCCACCAAGACCTTCTCAGGTTCCAAAAAATGGCCCCTAATGCTGTTTCGGAAGGGCAGATATAGTGCAGTTTGAAGATGTTGAGGCTGAGACAAATGGGGTGAGTGGGCGGAGTTCTGAGGGGGGCCTCCTGCCAGCCGGGGAGCCAGGCTGGGAAAGGAAAGGGGAAAGGGATTATCGTATCCTGCCAGCTGGGGAGGCGGGCTGGGAAAGGAAAGGGGAAGTGTCCTGTCAGGCAAGTGCTGGCTGAGAAGGGAAGGGGGAATCGTATCAGGCACCGGTGGTCCTGTCAGGCGAGGGGGGGCGGGGTTGAGAAGGGGAGATGGAAGTGACTCGTCAGGCAGGAGTGAGGAGTGTCCTGTCGAGTGGGCGCGGAGTTCTGGAGGGGAGTGTCCTTGTTCAGCGAGAGCTGCTGTGAAGGGGGGGTTAGATGGGTGCAGGAACTGCAAGGAGGGGGGGAGGAAAAATTTTCAGTCTCTATATTATTCCCCCCTTTGACACCCCCCTTTGATAAGGGTGGGTATCACAATTCTTTAACGTCGGCTTGGAGAAGTTGTTGATAAGTTCGGTGGGTCAGGACTCTGGAGATGGTTTTGTTGAGTAAGTTCTGTTCTAGTTGGTCTCGCAGGTGATGCAGGAGGCAGGGTCCGAAGGTCAGGACTATGAGTCCAAAGGTGAGTGGCCCCCACAGGGGGGCCAGCCAGGTGGCCCAATTTGACATGAGTCCCCATCCAGACTGGGTAAATTCACATCATCTGTGTTCGATTCAGCCTTTGAGCTCTGTAACCTTAGATGTGACAATGTGAGAAGCATTTATAAAATAACAACATTCTTCGCCCAGAGCCATACAGGTCCCGCCTTTCTCTGACAGTAATAAGTCTAACGCTTGACTGTTTTGTAAGGTAACTGCTGTCAGGGAGTTAATTTGATTCTGAAGTATAAGAAGTGTCAGCAACTTGGTCCATGTCTGCATTGACTGTCTCTGATAGCTTTTTTCATATCAATTATAATGGACTTGAAAGTTTATCTATCTTACTGCTGTAGGGAGTGAGATGTTTGTGTAGTTTTAATGGCTATGTGAAGAAGTTCTTGGAAAGACTGTCTAGAGTTTCTTCGTAAACCTGTATCTGCGGAGAAAAAGGGAGGGGGAGATGCAGTTAGGGGAAGTCAGTGAGGCTGGGCATGCCTCAGTGTTTTCAGGCATGCTGTATTGAAATCTATTCTTCCAAGCTCCTTTCCCCAGAAGTTCCTTGTCAGATTTTTTTTCAATATAATTTCATAAGTCGAGGGGATTGTAAAGCCCTAGGGTCGGCTCTCTACATCTCCCCTTTTTTATTATAAAATCAGCTGGCTCCCAGCTGGCCCTGTACTATGTGCCTGGCTTAGGTTGCATTTATTGACACAGTCTCTTACCCGTCTCTGGAACCTAGCCCTCCTTTCATGGCAAGGCCCTGTCTTAGGTTGAGAAAGGTCAATTAAATGTCTTACCCGTCTTTGGCTACCGCAGGGAGCTATGTAGTAAACATGGGGGGGTTCATGCCGCATTTATAGCTTTAGGTGATGAGCATCTATTAGTGGCCATTGCCACCAACAGGTGTCAAATCTGGTCAAGAGGTCTGGCAAACATGTTTTTAAGGTTATTCAGAAGATTTTTGGCTGTTGTAGTAGCATTAAAGGGTAAATGGGCATGACTTAGTGCCAGAATTTCTGAATGTAACTGTACTAAGTGCAGAGTTTCATTAGTATGTTCCTACATATCTTCTAGATATTGTTTAACTTTTTCCCATGGATCTGTGTTTATATTGTGAATTTTGTTAGTTACACAAATCTAGATAAATTCAGCATGACAAGTCAGCCTGGCTTGGTGTTGTAAAGTTTGGACCAGACTTCCTATTATTCCTACAGTTTCAAACAGTAACTCTAACTTTTGTTCTACTTTTAGATCAATCGTTTCCTGGGTACTCATAAGTGGTAACATATTATGAACTACATTATCTGTAAATTGAGCAGTCTGTACATTCTGAGTAATGGCCACAGCGATTGTAGTAGATACAAGTGCAGTTATTCTCATAATAACTAATTCTTACAGCCCGCTTAGGCCTAATCAACTCTTGCAATCTTTCTATCACTTGTAGCCCTCTGTCCCAACAGGTTCACAGACAGTATCACAAAGGGAGGCTGATGTAGAACAATCATAAGTTTCCCTTCCCCAAGGGGGCCCACACAATTAGCAAGATTACAGTTAAAGCATATTATGTTATCCCACACCCTTAACAGCCAGTCCTGCACATATTCCAAAGTTGTCTGTTTGTACATATAAGAAAAGTCAAACAGTTTTTTTGGAGCATAGCATACCCACTCCTGGTTCATACTTTGTGCTTCACCATTTTGGGGCTCATGGGGACTCAAGCCTAGTAACAAGCCAGAATCTGTTCGCCAAGTTGTTTTGAGAACATTCAGCATTGTCTTGTAAAGCATCTGCCTCAGGCAATGCTCCAGGCAAGACTCAATCGATTACTTTTTAGAGGTAATTGGGATAGGGCTAATTTCATCACATGGTGCTGTAGGGGCTAAAGGTTTTGAGGGAGGGTGGTACAGCAGGCAAGCATGCAATAATATTCTCCAATTGGAGTGGTTCTGTTGGCAGGAGTGTTTCAATGGAATTTAGGGGCTCACTGTCTCCAGCTTCCTGATTACCTCCACGTATGTCCTGATTCCAAGTTTCAGGATTCAATTTGTTCCCAATTAATGCCCTCACCTTAACTTCAGACACCTCTTGAGGTTGACAATTGAGTTGGCATTGTAATTCAGCTACTTTTAAAATAAAACTCTGAGTTTGCGTTTTGGCAATTTCAGCTCTGTTACAAGAAATAAGGCTTTCTTTTGAAGTACAAGTGGAAATGTTAAGGTCACTAAGTAGCACTTGAGCTTTGACCCTGAAACCATGAGTGTACCAGTTTGTCTGGTGAAAGGGGGACAAACCAAACAGCTTCCTTATACTTGTCATTCTGACAAAACTATAGAAAGCTGTTCACCCAGAGCTTTACCTTTCGCTAATACCTGATCTATTGTTGGTAATATTTTGTGTACTTGTATTACCACTTCATGGCATGGATTAGCAGTGCCTTCTTCACTGCTGGAAGCAGAATCATCAACATCTTTAAGATGAATCAGACTTGAAAACCAGTTTTGAAAAGTTGTGTTTCTTTAATTTGAGCTCTTTCTTCTTTCCAGATGTGTGCAGTTATAGAGATAAACTGACCTCTGAGCACTGCTTTTGCTGTGTCCCATAAATTCTGGTAGAATGTGTTTTCGTTCTCCCTTGAATCCATAAATTTCTTTATTTTGTCCTTAATTTCTTCTATAACCTGAGGGTTTTTGAGCAAAGTGTTATTCAGTTTTTGTAAGTTTGAATTTCTACGTATGAATTTTCTGTTATTGATTTCAACTTTTATACCTCTGTGGTCTGAGAAGATACTTTGCAGTAAATCAATGGTTTGGATTTTACAGAGAATTGCTTTATGACTTAACACATGATCTATTCTGGACAATGTCCTATGTCCATTGGAGAAGAAGGTGCACTTATCTGCTGATGGATGAAAAGATCTGTATATGTCGATAAGTTCAAGTTGGTTGATTGTTGCAGTAAGATCTTCTGCATCTTTACTGAGCTTTTTTCTGAATGATCTATCCATAACTGAAAGGGGAGTGATGAAGTCTCCAACTATTATTGTGAAATGATCTATCTCATTTTTCAGTGTTGTCAGTATTTGTTCAATGTATTTAGGTGCTCTGGTATTGGGTGCATAAATATTTAATATTGTTAAGTCCTGCTTGAGTATTGAACCTTTCAGCAATAAATAGTGACCATTCTTGTCCACAACAGTGGATTGTACATTCAAATCTATTTCATCTGAGATCAGTGTTGTCACATCTGCTCTTCTTTGTGTATTGTTAGCTATATATATATTATTCCAACCTTTAATTTTCAAGTTGTTCATATCTTTAAGTCTAAGGTGTGTTTCTCGTAAGTAACATATAGATGGGTGGTGTCTTTTGATCCAGGATGTAACTTGCTGTCTCTTTACTGGAGCATTCAGAACATTTATGTTCAGTGTAATTATTGATAGATATGTGTTTAGTGCCATCAATTTGATGTAATTACTTTTATGTCGATGTTTTCTATATTGCTCTTAATGTTCTGTTCTGGGCCCTTCTTCTTTATGGGTTGTTTCGGTGTTGGTTTTGTGTTCGTTGAGACTCCTGTATTGCATTTCTTATTTTGATACAATGTGTTGTTAATCTGCTTTATGGCTACATGTATTATCTCCCTTAACATACTAAGATTAAACCAAATTTTAACTACTACATAGCTCTGAAACTTCCTCTGCATCTGAAACAAATATAACTACTGTAGTGTATCCCTCTTTTAAAGTGATGGTATTATAGTTGTCATGATATGATCACAGATTCCCTCATTATAATACTGTATGTAGCTTTGATGAAGTTTTGTGACTTCCATAACTGATTAGACTTTTGGATGAAGTGTCCTAAATTGTCACCTCAAATATACATTTAATGGTTCTGTTTTTGTAAGGGAAGAGCTTCTTTCAATATTTCATGTAATTTTAGTTTAGTTTTTATGAAGTCTCAATTTCTCTTTATCTTCAAAAGTCTTAATTTCAACATTATATTTGATAGACAATTTTGCAGGATAAATAATTCTAAGATGGAAGTTTTTCTCATTCAGGGCTTTGAATGTGTCTACCGACTATTTTCTAGCCAGCATTGTTTCTGTAGAAAAGTCGGACAAAAGCCTATAGGGTTTCCCTCAGAGTGTTAGCTTTGCTTTGAGCCTTGCTGTCTTCAGAATCATCTGCATATGTTTTAACTTATTAAGCTTGACTATAATACGCCTAGGTGTCTTTTCTGGGGGGTCTAGGTTTTGTGGTATTCAATAAACATCTTGGATACCTATGTTCTCTTTGCTCATAATCTCAGGAAAGTTTTCTGTCAGTATCTCTACAGCAATACTCTCTATATTGTCCTTAATCACCCCTTGTTCAGGAACACCAATTAAATGTAAATTATTCCTCTTAATGGAATCCTACGTGTTTCTTAATGCTTTTTCATTTTTCTTATTTCCTTTCTCTGATTTCTCCTCATAATTGCTGGTGTCAGTTGCTCTGTCTTCAAGATCACTGAGTCTAACTTCCATCTGTTCAATCCTACTCTTTTGGCTTTGGATTGAATTATCTAAGTCTGTAATTTTGTTATTGATCTGATGTATTTCAGATTGTTGATGTTCCATCAGTTCAAATAGCTTACTAAAGTTTTCAATTTGTTCTACAGCATTTTTTTTAATCTCTAGGAGGGTTCTATATATAAATCTTTTCAATTCCACCTCTGACAGATTCAGAAAGGCTTCTTCATCTGGGAATTTTTTTGAATCTTTATTTTGGGAATTTTGGGAGCATTTGAAGGCTGCTTCTTCAAATGATTAATTATGGTTGCTGCCTGCATGCCATCTAGATACTGTTTGATTTCTCTTGTATTGGATCTAAGAGAATTGTTAGTCATCAGCTGTCTCTAGTACTCTAGTGATTTGCTCCAGGTGGACTCTCTGGGGCGGAAGACTCTGCTTATTGGGTGGCAAAGAGGCTGCCCTATTTATGGAGAAACTGGGGGCTGTCAGCCAACCTTATAATGTGGGTCAGAGAAGGGTAGGAGGAAAACTGCCAGGCCTCTCAACAGATCTCCAGGTAAATGCATAGGCTTCTCAGCCTTAAATGTAAACTTCACTTCTATGCAGAGAACTGTCCAGGTGTTGAACTAGGAGCTGTCCAATGTGCTGGCCTGAACAGACAGTCCGGCGCAGCAGACTCCACCTTCCAGCTGATAATGAAAGTACATTACTGGCTGTTCGCAGAAGCTGCAGCTCTCTGATACCGTGAAGCAGCAGAAGCAGAGGTCAGATGGTCACTGGCTAATTTTTGAGAGCGGAAGATTAGTCTGATACTGGTGCCCAGTCAAATAAGCTAGGTCCTAGGGCTTTGCAAATGTTCAGTGCTCCATACAAATATCATCTAGGACTTAGTTCTCAGAGGGAAATGAGGAGACGTGTGTCTACTCTGCCATCTTTTAATGGTCAATCCTCAAGAATTAAGTTTACAGCTTGAACAAATAGAAAGAGAGCGATAGAGGAACCCCTCAGCCACCAGAAGAAAACAGATCATAAGGATTAGAGCAGAACTAGATGAATTAGAGACTTGAGAAGAAATTGAAAAAATTAACAAAACCAAAAGCTGGTTCTTCAAGATTAACAAAATTGATAAACCATTGGCTAAACTTACAAAAGAAAAATAGCAGAAGATACAGATAACCTGATTAAGAAATGAGATGGGAGTTATTACAACAGACCCAGTTGAAATAAAAAATATCATAACAGAATACTATAAAAAGCTGTACTCTAACAGGTTTGAAAACCTAGAGGAAATGAACTAATTTCTAGATTCATGTGATTCACCAAGATTATCACAAGGAGAAGTAGATCAACTTAATAAATCTATCACAAAGGAAGAGATTGAAAAAGTCATCCAAAGTCTGCCAACCAAAAAAAGTCCTGGCCCAGATGGCTTCACTGGAGAATTCTGCCAAACTTTTAGAGAAGAGTTAATTCTGATACTGTTGAAGCTACTTCACACCATAGAAAGGGATGGAATACTCCCAAAATCATTCTATGAAGCCAGCATAACCCTGATACCAAAGCCAGGGAAAGATCCCACAAAAAAAGAAAATTACAGACCAATATCACTCAGGAACCTAGATTCAAAAATCTTCAACAAAATTCTAGCCAATAGCATTCAACAGCATATAAAAAAAAAAAATCATTCATCATGATTAAGTTGGTTTCATTCCAGGGATGCAAGCCAGTTCAACATCTGAAAAACAATTAATGTAATCAACCACATTAACAACACAAAAGATAAGAATCACCTGATTTTGTCAGTTGATACAGAAAAGGCATTTGACAAAGTTCAACACCATTCTTGCTTAAAACTCTCAGAAAAATAAGAATAGAGGGCAAGTTCCTCAATGTAACCAGTAGCATCAATGTAAAGGCAACTGCCTTCATCATCGTGAATGGTGAAAGACTGAAAGAATTCCCTTTGAGAATGGGAACTAGACAAGGATGCCCACTCTCACCAATTCTATTCAACATTGTGCTAGAAGTTCTAGCCAGAGCAATTAGACAAGATAAAGAAATCAAGTGCATCCTCATCGGCAATGAAGAAGTAGTAAACTCCCTCTTTGCAGATGATATGGTTGTTTACACACAGAATCCAAAGGAATTCATAAGTAAACTGTTGTAACTAATAGAGGAGTACAGCAAAATATCGGGATACAATATAATAATAATATCGGGATACAAGATAAATGTAAGTAAATCAGTAGGATTCCTTTGTACCAACAGTGAGATTATTAAAGAAGAAGTCACCAAATCAATTCCATTTGCTATGGATAAAGATGGATAAAGATAAAATACCTAGGAATAAATCTAACTAGAGAAATAAGAGATCTTTACAAAGAGAACTATAAGATCTTACTACAAGAAACTGAGAGACTTACATAAATGGAGTAATCTACACTGCTCATGGATAGGAAGACTCAACATTGTGAAAATGTCTATTTTGCCTAAAGCAATCTACTTATATAATGCAATTTCAATACAAATTCCAGCAACAATTTTTAATGTGATGGAGAAACAAATCATCAACTTTGTTAGGAAAGGGAAGAAACCTCGAATAAGTAAGGCACTACTGGAGAAGAAGAACACACTGGGAGGCCTCTCACTACCTGATTTTAGAAACTATTACACTGTCACAGTAGTGAAAACTGGCTGGTACTGGTACAAAAAGAGACATATGGACCAATGGAACAGAGTTGAGATCACAGAGATGCCACCATTCTCTTATGAGCAGCTGATATTTGACAAAGGCCCCAAGATTTTAAACTGGAGTAAGAATGGTCTCTTTACAAGTGGTGCTGGCAAAATTGGATATCATCTGCAAAAAAATTGAAACAAGGCCCATATTTCACACCTTGTACAAAAACTGAATAAAAGACATAAATATAAAATCTAAAGCGATAAAGCTCATCCAAGATAAGATAGGATAAACAATGGAAGTTTTATTACACAATGTGGACAAATCTGACAAACAAAGCACATTCAACAGAAGAGAAAACAGACAAATGGGAATTAGTAAGAATCAAATACTTTTGCTCATCCAAAGATTTCATTGAAAGAATTAAAAGACCATCTATAGAATGGGAAAAAATGTTTGGCAACTCTATGTCAGACCAACGTTTGATCTCCATAATCTATAAGGTATTACAAAATATCAACAAGAAAGGGATAAATAATCCACTTAAGCAATGGGCAAAGGAAATGGACAGACATTTCTCCAAAGAGGATACCCAGGTAGCCAAACAACACATGCAGAATTGCTCACGATCATTGGCTATTAAAGAAATTCAAATCAAAACTACAATGAGATATCATCTCACCCTAACAAGGTTGATCATGCTCCAAAAAACACAAAACAACAAATGCTGGAGAGGCTGTGGAGAAATTGGAACTCTCCTACACTGCTGGTGGGATTGCAAAATGATACAACCTCTTTGGAAAACAGTCTGGTGCTTCCTTAAAAATCTGGAGATAGATATACCACTTGATCACGTAATTTTACTGCTCAGAATTTATCCTTCAGAAACAAAGTTTGTCACAGGAACAGACACATGTACATGAATATTTGTTGCAGCACAGTCCTCAGTAGCAAAAAGTTGGAATCAACTCTGATGTCCATCAACAGATGCATGGATGAGCAAACTATGGTACATATACTCAACGGAACACTATGCCATGATAAAAAACAATGGCAGTTTTAGAAAATACCTCATAACATGTTCTTGTTTGGAAGAGATCATGCTGAGTGAGATCAATCAGTGTCAAAAGGACAAATTTTGTATGAGACCCCTGTTACAAGGACTTAACAAGAGAATTATCCACAGAAGAAAATGGCTGTTGGCTACATGGATGGGTTGTGGGCTGAGGGTTTATCATAGATGACATAATTTGATAGATGTTAGAAATTTTATTCTTTTACTGTAATTAATAAAAATAAAAAAAGTTAAAAAAGTCATGTTTCCAATTTTGTTTCTCTAGAACCACTTTTGGTACCAAGTGTCTTAGGTCTGGTTCTCTAGAGAAGCAAAACTAGTGAAATATATGTATACATGCACATGAGTTCCAACAATTAAGTCTATGAATTTTATTGTTCTAAGCGCTACATACCTCATTGCTGAATATCACTATGATCACCTTCGAAGAACTCACCTTGGGAAACTATACACTGACACCATTGCCCCTTCACCCTTCCAAGCAGTTTTGGAACTCTTTCGGGAATTGCCATTGTGCACAGTGGCAAGGTTGCAAATTTAATTGTATAGTTGTCTGTGAGGAAGATTTTAGCCTGTAAACAAATAACTGTATTGGAACACTCTCCCTACTCAACTGATCTGACCCCCAGTGACTTTTCTCTTTATCCAAAGATAGAAGAAACGTTGAAAGGAAGACTTTTTGATGACATTTAGGACATCAAAGGTGATATGATGACAGCTCTGATGGCCTTTCCAGAAAAGGAGTTTCAAAATTGCTTTGAAGGGTGGAATAGGTGCTGGCATCAGTGAATAGCTTCCCGAGGTAATCACTTTGAAGGTGACCATAGTGATATTCAGGAATGAAGTGTGTAGTACTTTTTCTAGGATGAGTTCGTGGACTTAATTGTCGGACTCTCTCTCTCTGTGCATGTGTGTTTAGAGAGAGACACAGAGACAGAGAGTTAGATCGAGGAGACAGCTCCCACAATTATAGAGGTTTAAATGTGTTAAGTATGTGAATTAGGATAGAGGCTTCTTCTGATTCATGTAGCTGCAAGGACTGGTATACCCAAGATTAGCAGGTTGGAGGGCAAGACTCTTACTCACAGTGAAGAATGATGAATTCCAAGTTTTGCAGGTCCAAAGAACTGGAGTCCCAAGAACTGGAGGTCGGACAAACAGAAGCCAGATGCGGGATCCAGAGAGGCAAAAGGAATAAACATCCACTTACATTCAGATGGTGGTCATATGAAAACATAAGAAAACACCCTTTCAACTTATTAGCTGCTCACAGTAGATCCTGTCATTGGCAGTGATCATAAGTAAATTCTAAATATCATGGTCCAGCCAAGTTGACACACAATCTTAACCGTCACAATAGTATAAAAGCAGTCACAAACTATACTATATGAGTGGATGTGGCAGTGTTCCAATGAAAGTTTATTTACAAAAACAGGCAGTGGACTATATTTGGCTCATCGGCATAGTTTGCCAACTGCTGCCACAGACAATTGGACTTGGTTTGTCTCTCCAACTCTTGGCCCTCTACTCTATTGTGATAAATGTAGCCCTATCAGTCCCAGACTACCTGATTGGTGCCAGGCCACCTTAAAAGATGAGGATTTAGACAAAACTTGTCATGTAAAAAAATAAAAGTTATCACTTTCCTCTATTCTGTTCTTATTATATTCCTTGTAAGAGTGATTAGCAACACCGTTCATCCAGGCATGGAAGTTAGAAATTCCATTGTTAGCTTTAAGTTATCCAAATCCTCACCTGCCCATTGGTCAACAAGTTCTGTTGAGTCTTTCTGCAAAACTCTCTTACATCTGTTACCTTTTCTCTCTTCCTTCTCTTTCTTTTTTTTTTTTTTTTGGCTAGGCTTTAACTGTCTCTTATTTCAAACAAGACTAAATTGCTTTCATTCTTCCAAAATTACTGTAGTGTTTCACGATATTTACTGCTAAATATTTTTTTTTGCCTTGAATTCCTTTCCCTTTTAACTCCTATCCCCACCTCTTCTTATTGAATGCCTGCTCATTATTCAAAAACCAGCTCAAATTTTCCCTTTCACATTTAACCACTGTCTGCTTAGATCTACTTAATATAGATAGTACATTTGATATTCCCAAGTATGTGTTCCAAGAACCCAGAATTTATGAATAATGGAAATTATAAGGACCAATATTAAACACTTAGAACTCAATAATCAGACTATTAGAATAAATATTTCAACTAAAATAAACTCTGCATTTCATTTTAGCATTCATATAATAACAGTTCAACCATAAAGTTAATGTAATCTGAAAAACAAACTCAAGCTCTTATCACTTCAGGAAAGTTGTTACTTTCATAACTGTGAATGAAGAATATAGAATAATGTTGTTAAGAACCTTACCTCTCCTCCCCAGCTTCCAGGCTGTCATCCTCTCCATGATCCTGTCAGTTACTTTACAAAAACGTATCTCCGATAATGTCACTTTTTTGTCTCTAAATATTTGACAGCTCTTAAAAATATGCTTTACAAATTATGTCCACATACTGTGGTACGACATGTAAGGGCCTTCAGACTCTAGCCTCAGCCTGTCTTTGCAGTCTTAACCCAGCATCCTCTCTCTCTCTCTTTTTAACTTTTAAATTTTTTATTAATTACAGTAAAAGAATAAAATTTCTAACATCTATCAATTATCTCATCTATGATATACCCTCAGCCCCCTGCCCCATGTAGCCAACTGTCATTTTCTTCTGTGGATAATTCTCTTGTTAAGTCCTTATAACAGGGGTCTCATACAAAATTTGCCCTTTTGACACTGATTGATCTCACTCGGCATGATCTCTTCCAAACGAGACCATGTTATGAGTTGTTTTCTAAAATTGTCATTGTTTTTTTATCATAGCATATTGTTCCATTGAGTATATGTACCATAGTTTGCTTATCCATTCATCTGTTGATGGACATCAAGGTTGTTTTAGTCAGCTAGGGCTGCTCTAACAGAAATGCCACAGAGTGGATAGCTTTAACTCAGGAAGGTTTAGTCTTACACAGTCCAGTAGGTTACAAGTCCAAAATCAGGTGTCCGCTCCAGAGGAAGGCTTTCCCCCTTGTCGGCTCTGGAGGAAAGTCTGGTATTGCATCAGTCTTTGTCCAGGGAGCATCTTGGCACAGGAACCTCAGGTCTGAAGGACATGCTCTTCTCCTGGTGCTGCTTTCTTGCTGGTGTGAGGTTCCGAATTCTCAGCCTGTTTCCCTTTCCTTTTATGTCTTGCAGGATGAAAGGATTAAGGGTGGGACAAGACATACTCCAGGGAAATTCCTTTACAGTGGAGCAGGGAGGTGATCTTATAAAGGGATTTGCAGTCCCACCCTAATCCTTCAACATACAGCATAGGAAAACCACAAAATGGAGGACAGTCATGAGATACTGGGAATCATGGCCCAGCCACAAGGCTACACATATTTTCGGGGGGGCACAATTCAATCCATGACAAGGGTTGATTCCAACTTTTTGCTGTTGTGGACTGTGCTGCAACAAATATTCGTGTACATGTGTCTGTTCATGTGATAACTTTTGTTTCTGAAGGATAAATTCTGAGCAGTGGAATTACAGGACCAAATGGTATATCTACCTCCTCACACATGCTCTCTGCAAGCCACATTAGCTGTTTCTCAAACACTTTTGACTTTCATTACTCTACGTCTTTGCAAGGCTGTTTCCCCTGTTCGAGAGGCCCTTTACCTCACATTTGCTTAGTAAACTTCCATCTATTATTGAAATTTAGTGTAAATGTCACAATCTTTGTATTTGTACCTGAACCCTCAAAGAATCAGTGTCTCCTCCATTAGTTTCCCTGTAACGATATATTCATTTATTAATTTCTTAAAGTCTAGATTTTTAATTTATGCTTTTAACTCTTGCCTTTAAGTTTGATCTTTTTTCAAAATAATTGTTATTTGGGTCAAAGCTCACAGCTCAAGTTCTCATACAAAAATTTATACACATATTGTTATGCGATGTTAGTTTCAATCCTTATAATGTGACAGCAGACTCCCTCTTTCCAAAATCTGTTTCTTGTGTCCATTCAATCAGTTACTGTCCCTTCCTGCCTTCTCATCCTGCCTCTAGACAAGAACAGCCCATTTGGTCTCATGTATCTGCTTGAACTAAGAAGCATGCTCTTCACGAGTATTATATTTTATAGTCCAGTCTAATCTTTGTCTCTACCATGTGTCTGTCATTTTGTCGTACTGTGGGGGTTTATGATGCTGAAGCTATGCCACTGGTATTCAAATACCAGCAAGATATCTCATGGTGGACAGGTTTGAGGTGAGTTTCTAGATTAAGGCTAGAAAGAAGGGAATAGCAGTGTACGTCTGAAGAGAATTATCCAGTGAAAACATCATGAATGGTAGTGAAAAATTGTCTGATATGGTTCCAGAAGATGAGCCCCTCACGTTGGAAAGCACTCAAAATATGACTGGGGAAGAGCTCTGTTTCAGTCAGCTAGGGCTGCTCTAGCAGAAATACCACAGAGTGGATGGCTTTAACTAAGGGAAGTTTATTCTTACACAGTCCGGTACGTTACAAGTCCAAATTCAGAATGTCCACTCCAGGGGAAGGCTTTCCCCTTGTAGACTCTGGAGGAAAGTCCAATACTGCGTTAGTCTTTGTCCAGGGAGCATCTTGGCACAGGAACCTCAGGTCTGAAGGACATGCTCTTTTCCTGGTATTGCTTTCTTGGTGGTACGAGGTTCCCAATTCTCAGCCTGTTTCCCTTTCCTTTTATGTCCTGCAGGATGAAAGGATTAAGGGTGGGGCAAACCATACTCCAGGGAAACTCCCTTTATAGTGGAGTAGGGAGGTGATCTTATAAAGGGATTTACAGTCCCATCCTAATCCTTTAACATACAGCATAGGAAAACCACAAAATGGAGGACAGTCACAAGATACGGGGAATCATGGCCCAGCCTCATGGCTACACATATTTTTGGGGGGACACAATTCGATCCGTGACAAGCTCCTTCTTCAAAATAGAGTCCACCATCACGATGTGAATGGAGTCAAGCTTTTGGGGCCCTCATTTGCTGATGGTACATGACTCAAAATGAGAAGAAATAGCTACAAACATCCATTAATAACCAGAACCTGGAATGTACGAACTACAGATCTAGGAAAATTGGAAATTCTCAAAAACGAAAATGCAGACATAAACATCAGTATCCTAGGTATTAATGAGCTGAAGTGGATTGATATTTCTCATTTTGAAGTGGACAATCAATGGACAGTTCTACTATGCTGAGAATGACCACTTCAAGAGGAATGTCATTTCATTAGTCCCTAAAAAGATAATTTCAAGTTCTATCCTGAAGTGCAATGATGTGAGTGATAGTATAATATCCATAGGTCTACAAGGAACACAAGCTGATACGACTATTTATTCAAATTTACACACCAGCCACTAAGGCCAATGATGAAATAATTAAAGATTTTTATTAACATCTGCAGTCTGAAATTGATCAAACATGCTATCAAGATGCACTGATAAAATTACTGGTGACTGGAATGCAGAAGTTGGATGCAGGAAGCATCAAAAGAAGGTAGAGGGGATACATAGAGTCACTGTACCAAAAAGAATTGGTCAACATTCAATCATTTCAGGAGGTAGTATATGATAAAGAACTGATGACGATGAAGGAAGTAGTCCAAGCTGTGCTGAAGGCATTGCTGGAAAACAAGCCTCCAGGAATTGGCAGAATACTAATAGAGATGTTTCAGTAAATGGGAGCATCATTGGAAGTACTCATTCATCTATCTCAAGAAATTCTGAAGACAGCTACCTTGCTGACTGGAAGAGATCCATATTTATGCTGTTCTAAAGAATGTGGAAATTGTTATTATTATTTTAAATATTTTATTGTGATTGAGTGAAAGCATACAATTCAAATTAAATTTGCATGCCTGGCTATGTGCAGCTCCTTCTGCTCTCCTTGTCTGGTGACAGTACATTCTTCATTTTCTTTCTATGTATGTTATAACCTCTTAACAATCTCTTGTCTGCTCCTCCCCACCCTCTCCTCTCCTTTCTAGTAAGAGGACAGTAGGACAGCATCCTATAGATGCATAGAACCATAAAGTACACATACCACACGGTCACATCATGTCCCCGCATCCAGTCCATTCCTATCCAAAGAGTTGACCTCAATAATGTTTTCTGGTCAGGGGAAGCAACAGGCCTAGGAGCAATGCTCCCAGGGGAACCCCCAGGCTGCCAGACCATCAGTCGTGGTCTTTTAGTAGAGTTCTTGAGGTATAACCCTCTTTTTCCCGTATTGCCATTGGGACTCTACCTTGTGTGGCCCATCACTGCTGTCTTTGGTGGTGGCCAGTCACCATCTGGTTCTTCTGGTCACGTGTTGATACAGTCGCCCATTCATATGGGTCCTTCTGTCTCCTGGGCTGTTTTTTCCTTGTGTCTTTGTTGTTCTTGATGATTATTGGTTCCAGCTGAATTGGGACCATTTGGTGTGCCTCAGGTAGTGGCTTGCCAGCTTTTAAGACTCCAGAGGCGAGAATGTGGAAATTATTGAACAGCATCATTAATATCACATGGAAGCAAAATTTTGCTGAAGATCACTCAAAAGCTACTGCAGCAGTACATCAATAGGGAACTGCCAGATATACAAGCTGGGTTTAGAAGGGAATGTGAACAAGGGATATCATTGCTAACGTCAGATGGATCCCGGCTGCAAGCAAAGAGTATCAGAAAAATGTTTACCTGTACTTTATTCACTATGCTAAGGCATTCGACTGTGTGGATCATAATGAATTATAGATAACATGCAGAGAATGGGAATTTCAGAACACTTAATTGTGCTCATGAGGAATCTGTACAGGGATCAAAAGAGCCAGTCAGCCACTGGAACAAAACAAGGGGATACTGCATGGTTTAAAGTCAGGAAATGTGTGCATCAGGGTTGTATCCTTTCACCACTTACTCAGTTTGTATGCTGAGGAAATAACACAAGAAGCTGTACTATATGAAGAAGAACAGGCAACAGGATTGCAGGAAGACTCATTAGCAACCTGTGTGTGTGATACAGATGACACATCCTTGCTTGCTGCAAATGAAGAGGACTTGAAGCACTTACTGATAAAGATCAAGACCACAGCCTTCAGAATGGATTATGCTTCGACATAAATGAAACAAAAATCCTCATAACTGGACCAATAAGCAACATGATGATAAACAGAGAAATGATTGAAGTTGTCATGATTTTATTTTACTTGGATCAACAATCAACTCTCAGCAGTCAAGAAATCGAAGGACTCATTGCATTGGACAAATCAGCTGCAAGAGAACTCTTTAAAGTGTTAAAAAGCAGAGATGTCACCTTGGACACTAAGGTGCCTGACCCAAGCCATAATATTTTCAATTTCTTTATATGCATGTGGAAACTGGACAATGAATAAGACTGAAGATGAGTCAGAAGTGATTAGACAGCAATAGGATTTGGTTTGGTTTGGAAGAACTGGTGCCTTTTAAATTATAGTATTGGCTAAGAATATTGAATATACCATGGACTAGCATAAAGAATGAGCATGTCTGTCTTGGAAGAGGTACAGCAGGAATGTTCCTTGGAAACAAGGATGGCAAGACTTCATCTCACACACTTTGGACATGTCAGGACAGATCAGTTCCTGGAGGACATCATGCTTAGTAAAGTGGAGGGTCAGAGAAAAGGAGGAAGACCCTCAACAAGATGTTGATTGACACAGTGGCTGCAACAATTGGCTCAAGCATAGCAACAACAGTGAGGATGGTGCAAGCCAGGGACATGTTTTGATCTGTTGTGCCTGGGATTGCTGTGAGTTGGAATCCAATTAACAGCACCTAACAACAACAACAAAAAACAATACTTGTCTAAAAAGTAGGCTTTAGGAATGGTCTTAATTGTGATTAACACAGCATCTTAGGTCATGGCTTTATGGGTTACTCCAGTCTCAGTAAGACCACTAAGTCTGGTCTTGTCATGTGAATTTGAGTTCTGCTCCACTCTTTTCTCCCACTCTGTTAGGGATTCTGTTGTGTTCCCTGTCAGGGCAGTCACTGATAGTAGCAAGTCATCTTCTAGTTCTGGTCTCAGGCTGATGGAGTCTCTGGTTTATGCAGCTCTTTTGTCTCTTGGGCTAGTATTTTCCTTGTGTTTTTGATATTCGTCATTCTCCTTCACTTCAAGTGGAGAGGGATCAATTGATGCATCTTAGACATCTATTTGCAAGCTTTTAAGACCCTAGACATCATTCACCAAAGTGGGATGACAAACACTTTAAAATAAACTTTGTTATGTCACTAGATGTCCCCCCAAACCGTGGTCTCCATACCTTAGCCCCAGCTACTCTGTCCCTCAAAGTGTTTGGTTGTATTCAGGAAACTTCTTAGTTTTTGCTTTAGTTGTGTTGACTTTCCCTGTATTGTGTCCTGCCCTTCCCTTCACCTAAGATAATTCCTGTCTAATATTTAGTTAGTGAATTACCCTTCCCCACTCTCCTTGTAATCATCAGAGAATGTTTTCTTCTGTATTTAAACCTTTTCTTGAGTTCATGTAATAGTGGTCTCATACGGTATTTGTCCTTTTGCAACTAATCTCACTCATCATAATGCTCTCCAGATTGCAATGTATTTATTTGGTTTGTAGATGAACAAGTATAACTCCTAAGGGAGGGAAAGTGAGAAGGGGAAACGCCCTGTCTCTAGACTTTTCCAGCAGTGACTGCAGCACTAAGAGTTGACACTATGTCATGCAGCAACGGGAAGATGAAGCTGGATGACCTTTAAGTCAGGCGATGCTGTGGCTGGCGTCTTTCACACTGTGTGTGTGTTCCTGTCTGTGTTTGCAAAAGAGAGAACCCTAGAGTAGAAGAGCGAGATACAAAAGGCAGAGATGTGAGAAATTAAAGGGTAAAGGCACCGCTGTAAAAGCAGACGGGCAGTCCCAAGTGTCTTCTACTTAAAATCAGATACTGTAGCAAGGAAGGTGAAGAGGGGCGGAAAGCGGAGGGTCCTCACTCCCTCTAAGAGAGCCCAGCCTCGACAGCCTGTTGGAGTATGTTCAGCTCCTACAAGGCAGGTTCCCACTCGCCCTAACTCCAGCCGATTCAGTGCAGCCCAGTAACTGACGCCGCCTTGGTTGAGCGGTTACCGCCAGGCTAGGCAGTGGAGCGCCGTTCCAACCCAGCGCCAGCAGGCCTGCTCGATCGATCTTCGAGTCAAAGATGCGTCGAGGCTGGAAGATGGCTGTGTCTGGGGGACTGCGGTGCTGCCGCCAGGTATTGTCCTGGGTGCCAGTGCTCGTTATCGTCCTCGTTGTGCTCTGGTCCTACTATGCCTACGTCTTTGAGCTCTGCCTGGGTAAGTGGGACTGGGCACTTAAGGCAGGGAAATTATGCTCCAACATAATCGTCTGCCCTATCGTTCAGACTGGTGTCCCCGCTGTGTTTTCAGCCATCATACTGCGGTTTTCCTTTCTCTCCCTGAAGAGCTCCGCGCCTCCAACCTCTTGCCTCTCAGTATTAATTACGTCCTCCCCTTAGGATCCTACTTCGTGGCTATCGCCTCCCACATAGGGTTTCTTACATTATTTCTTGGCTCTACCCACAGTAATTTTCTGACTTTTCAGCTAGTACCCCCTTTACTCCTACAGGACAAACACTTGTTCCTTTATTGTGGGGTGGGGACACCCTACCTAACTGAGGAAACAATATAGTCTTTGTCCTTAAATTTTCCTCTCCCTCTAGGAATACCATCATTGCATCCAATTAGGAGCCCCACCATTTTGCCATTCCCTCCCACGCCCAGTGCCGTCGAGTCGGATCCGTAGGAGTCCCCAAATATTTTCTGTCCCCATTTACTACCTCCCCTTTATCCACTCTGGGTTCGATCCGTTGTTGTTGTCAAACCTATTCATTTATTTTTTTCTCATTCAAAAACTTATATACGTACTGTTTTGTGACGTTGATTGCAATCACCGCAGTGTGATAGCACGCTCCTCCTTTACACCCCGGGTTCTCTGTGTCCACGCAAGTTCCACTCCTGTCCTGCCTTCTTGTCTTGCTTTTGGACAGGAATTACCCATTTGTTCTCCTATATTTTACTGAGCTAAGAAGCTTTTTCCTCTTGTGTGTTATTTTTGTTATAGGCCTGTCTAATCTTTGAAAAGTGGGCTTCAGGAGTGGTTTTAGTTCTGAGTATCGATACTTTTTTCCCTCCCAATCATGTCACACTGACTGAAGAGTTTCACATCTTTTCCCAATTGGGATCCCACAGTACACCCTGTCCTATCCCATTGGGATGCCATCTTTTCATACAATGGTAAGCCCTTAATCCTGTTTCCTTATAGGCTTCACCGTTTTCTCATCTTCTCCAGTGGGGTGGAAGTCCTTTAATATATCCTGTCCTCTCACACTCCAGCCCCTAATTTATTCTCAGTGGAGTTTACCATAGTCTTCTGCCTTCCTGCTTTGAAAAGCACTCACTTCTTCCTGTTAGAGGCCCCACACCATTTCCTAACACCTCATACTAGCCAAGCCAAGTGCTGTCGTACTAGTGACCCTATTTTTGTTTCACCAGTATCTTCCCGTGTTCAATGTCTTCTCACACCATTGTACTCATACCTTCTGTGGTAGCCTCACATTTCAGTACTGAGTTGGTGAGATCTGACTGTTTGAAACAGAGGAGGCCAAAGTTCTTTCCTTTGAAATCCAGGAGGCCGTGGTCCCACACTTTTGAAACCTAGGAGGTTATGGCTTCACCATTTGAGCATAGGAGATGATGGTTCCAGTCTTTGAACAGTTCTGCTGATCTCTGAGCTGCTCCAGGGATGATCCTTTTCTTTTCTTGGAGAACAACAGATGTAGCTCCTTTGACCTGTTTCCTGCCCATAGAATTCCAAGAGGCACATGACTTTTCTTTTCTTTCGTCCTGTCCCTGTCCCTTCCAGTCTAAGCTGCTATGTATTCTGCTGTGGTAGTTGGTTAGCTCCGTCAGTCACAGGCTTGATGTCATTAACAGAAGATTGAGTAGTGATGGAAATTCTAGGACATGTCCTTAGTTTGTACAACAGAATTTTCCAAATCCTTAAGTTCTGGTTTCATTTTGCAGTTTGTTTTTCAGTATGTCTCTTTTCCCCCTCGCACTTTTCTGTAAGTGGCTTTGTGATCATGTGGAATGTATCTTCCCCTGCATTTGTGCTTGTTTGCTTACTTCTTGTATATCTCAAGAGAGATTAACTTAAGACACACCCTACACTGATATTGCCTCGTTAACATAACAGAAAATCCATTCTTAGGTACAGTTATAACCACAGTTATAAGGGTTATGATTTACAGCTGCTATTTGGGGGGAACAGTTCAGTCCATAACATCCTCTCACAAGGTTTCCAACAGTCTCTCTCATGTCCTTCAAAGGGCCCTTGTTATCCTTTCTCTCTGCTGGGGACCCTGCTTCCCACCTCCTACAGTTCTTTTCAACTGTGAGCTCCACATTTTTCCATTCCATTCCTCTGGAGCACCTAGGTATTATTTTCTCTTTTTTCTCTATAGGATTACACTTACCCTGTCTTCTGAAACTGGGGAACCCCATCCTTTCCACCTGAAATTCCTCATATTAATTGTTACCCCTCCCAATGAAGACCTCATTTCTTTTTCCCTTATTAGACCACCTCTGTTATAAATCTGAGGTCTCCTCTTATACTGTCCTATCACACTAGGAGGCACCCCATTCCTTCTTTATCTATTAAATGGCTTACGCAGTATATCTTGTGCCTTCAAACTTAAGAATTCCACACTAGCTCTTGATACAAACTCCAAGAACCTCCCCTATTTTTTCCCTACTTAGATTTTCCCTAGTCCCTGATTCTTATCACCAATGGCTTTATAGTATTTTTACTAACTCACAGTGGAGTTTTCATGTTACGTATTGTCTTCTCATGCCAAGACTCCATTTTTTCGTATCTTGCCTTGTCCTGTCATATTGAAGTATTTGCATCTCCTCCCACTGGATATTCCACTAATATTTATTATCACTTCAACACTAGAATTCCACTACTCTTGCTCTTAAACTTGTGTCCATCAATGTTCCTATTTATTCACTGTGAGAGTTCAGCATATTTTCAGTCCAATCACAGTAGGACTCCTACTTGTCTCACTGGATATCCTCTCACTCCCAGGTCTTTCCCAGACTCCTTTATTTCTTCATACCAGACTCCTCTTACCATGCAGATTCTGGTTGGTATGCCACTTTCCCCATTCTAGGACCCAAATCTACTTATAGCTCCTTTATTTTACAGAATTGACGAGGCAGTAGTCTACCCCAGGTAGATTGAGGTTACCTGTGGAGGCAAGAGATAATCATCTCTTCCAAAATAGGATTTTCTTCTACTCAATTCAGAATCTTAATTTTTCTCACCTCCTTCTTAGAAATATTATGGAAAATACAGAAAGAGACTTTAAAAATTAATTCAGTTAGTTGCTTTCATGAGCATACATTTAGGCTTTTTACATCAGAATCTAGTACTGAGATTCACTAAGCCTCAGAGCTCCCCAGTGAGTGGAAGTTGGGCTGTTCTCAAACCTTAGCACTGTAGCTTTTTTGAGTGATTGAAGAGTCAAAAGTTCAACACCATTATTATGGTAGGAACTGTGTTTCTAGGATTAATGTTATAACCACTATTAAAATAGTTAGGAATTTTTCAGTAGACTCGCATGAGCTTTGCCAAGAAATATTTTAGAAAATTTGATAATTATAATGTGTAACACTTATATAGCACTTACTCTGTACTGGGCAGTGTTCTAAGTACTTTTAGATATATTAACTATGTATTAACTCATTCAACCCGTTACTATAACCACATAAGGCAGGTACCATTATTATCTCCATTGTGCATATATGTAAACTTAGGCACAGATGAGCAAATTGAGGTAAATACCAAGTTAGAATCAGTGCATGTAATCAGCTTTATTATAATTTCTTATTGAATACTGTAATATTTGTAGCTGAAAGGAGTCTAGAGATCTATTTGCATTTTATTTAAAATATCTGCTTACTGCATGGCAGACACTGTTTCTAAGTGACTAAGCATGCACACATACCCCACACACCCATATACCGCTTCATCCGTAAAACAGGCTTGTGAGGTATGTACTGTTACTATGCTTATTTCACAGGGATAGATATAGGCAGATTAAATAGCTTGCCTAAGGTCACACCCAAGCAGTCTGACACCATAGTCCATGCTGTTAACCACCGCGCTATCTTAACTCTCTGTCTCTTCTCAACTAATTCAGAGGTCAAACTGGTGATTCACAGGTCAGTTGCGGCCTGCAGGTGTATTTTATTTGGCCTGTGTAGTGTATTCTTAACATTTTATATCGTTTTCTGTTATTCAGAAATCAGAAGAGTAAGGCAGCCTTGAATTCCAAGTCTGGATCTACCAGTTCATCCTGTCATTTCACAATCTTTCAACAAATGAAGGACCTGAATTTCAAAAAAGTTAAATGATGTTAAAAAGGTACACGTATAATAAATAATTGAGATTGAATTGGAAACTAGGGTGCCTGATGCTAAAGGCCATGACTGTTTCTGTTGTGACCGAGTTAACAGGTTTGAGTTGCAATATGATTAAAAAAGTAGTATTAAGGACCTTATGTCTCTGTAGAAATAGCACCTGATGTCTTATCCCTAATGTCAGGTTAGAACCAAAGCCGGAAGTGGCGTTTTTGTTCTATAAATCCTACAGTTTGAATTCTGTCACTTACTAGCTAAGAGACCTGGGCAAGTTACTTAATTTCCTTCAACCTCGGTTGCCTCACATGTGCCTTGGCTATAGGGTTGTTGAGTCAAAACATGAACCTTGCTTAGCAAAGAATTATTTTTTTGAAGTTTAAATAATATGGTGCTTGAAGAGCATGTATCAAATTTCACAACATGTTGTAAGGGCTCATTAAATAGTAATTTATTACCACTATTGTTTATGAATATGTAAGGATTCTGCTTGTCACAGAACAAGGTGGTTGGGGTTTTAGACAGGGAGGAAAGGAATATTATTCTTTTTAAATTGAGATAAAATTCACATAACATAAAATTAACCATTTTAGAGTGTTCAATTTGGTGGGATTCAGTACATTCATAAGGTTATGCAGCCATCACACCTATCTAGTTCTGAATATTTCCATTGCCCTCAAAGGAAATCTAATACTCATTTAATAGTCATTTCCCATTCTCCCCCTCCCTACTCTGGTTGTAGAAACCAGTAATCTGTGTTTTGTCTAGATGGATTCACCCATTCTGGATGTTTCATGTAAGTGGACTCTTACAATCTGTGTTCTTTTTTATCTGGCTTCTTTCACTTAGCATGATGTTTTCAACATTCATCCATGTTATAACATGTATCAGTACTTGATTCCTTTATATGACTGAGTAATATTCCATCATATGGATATGTCACAGTTTGTTTACTCATCAGTTGGCTCTTTCCTCTTTTTGGCTTTTGTAAATAATATGGCTATAAGCATTTGTAGGAAATCCTGGTAGCGTAGTGGTAAAGTGCTACAGCTGCAACCAAAAGGTTGGCAGTTTGAATCCACCAGGTGCTCCTTGGAAACTCTTTGGGGCAGTTCTCCTCTGTCCTCTAGGGTCACTGTGAGTTGGAATCAACTTGATGGCAGTGGGTTTGGTTTTCTTTTGAAGCACTGTATACAAGTATTTGTTCCAGTACTTGTTTTTCAATTCTTTTGGGTATGTACTTGAGTCCGAGGGGCAGGGGTGGATGTGTGGTCTTAGTTATCTAGTTCTGCTATAATAGGAATACCACAAGTGGATGTTTTTAACAAACAGAAGTTTGCTCTTTCAGAGTTTAGTAAGCTAGAAGTAAGAAATATAGTCAAGGAGCTTCTCAGTGCAGGGATTCTAGGTCCAAAGGACACACTATACCCTGGCTTTTGTTTCTTGGTAGTATACGGTTCCTATATCTCCCTGCTCTCTTCTCTCTTTTGTATCAGAAGAGATTGGCTCAAGATAAAATTCAACCTTGTAGATTGAGTCCTGTGTCATTAACTGCCACTAATCCTATCTCATCAACATCATAGAGATAGAATTTACAAAGTGTAGGAAAATTGCATCTGATGTCAAAATGGTAGATGGTGACACAGTACTGGGAATCATCGCCCAGCCAAATTAATGCGCATATTTTTGGGGAGCTCAACTCCATCCATGACAAGGGGATTGCTGGACCATGTGATAATTCTGTGTTCGTGAGGAATCACCCAGCTGTTTTCCACAGCAGCTGCACCATTTTACATTCTCACCAACAATATTTGAGGTTTACAATTTCTCCACACTCTCTCCAATGCTTTGTTTTATATTTATTTTTGTTGTTACTGATGTCGTAGTGAGTATAAAGTGGTATTTCATTGTGCTTTTGATTTGTATTTCTCTAATTACTAATGATCTTGAGCATTTCTTCAGTGTACTCATTAGACATTTATATGTCTTTGAAAAAGTGTCTATTCAAGTCTTTACCCATTTTTTTAATTGTGATTAAGTGAAAGTATACAACCCAAATCAAGTTTGCATGCCCGCCTATCTGCAGCTCCTTCTGCTTTTCTTGCTCGGTAACACCACACTCTTCCTTTTTATTCTGTACTTACAGTATCCTCCTAACAAGCTCCTGTCCCCTCCTTTCCATCCCCTTCTTTCCCACCTGGAAAGAGAGCAGTTGGACAGCCTCCTATAAATGCCTGAAACCATAAAGTACACACACCATATGATCACATTATATCCTCGAGTCCAGTCCATTCTTGTCTGAAGAGTTGACCTCAGTAGTATTTTCTGGTCAGGGGCAGCAGTAAGTGTAGGGACCATGCTCCCAGGGGATCCTCCAGGCTGTCAGACCATTAATTTTGGTTTGGTCTATTTTTTAAATTGGGTCGTTCATATCTTGTTTGTTGAATTTTAAGAATTGTTTATATATCCATATCCTGGATACTCCATTCTTATTAGATATATGATTTGCAATTATTTTTTGCCTTTCTGAGGGTCATCTTTTTACTTTCTTGATAGTGTCCTATACAAAAGGTTTTAATTTTAGTGAAGTCTAATTCAGCTATTTTTTCTTTTGTTGCTTATGCTTTTGATATCGTATCTAAGAATCCATTGCCAAATCAAAGATCAAAAAGATTTACCCCTATTTTTTTTTAAGAGGTTTATAGTTTTAGTGATGACATTTATGTCTTTGATCCATTTTGAGTTAATTTTATGTATGCTATAAGGTAAGGATCCATCTTCATTCTTTTGCATACAGATATCCAGTTATCACAACATCACTGGTTGAAAGACAACCCACTGAATGGATTTGGCATTTTATTTTATTTTATTTTTATTGTGATTAAGTGACAGTTTACAATCCAAGTCAATCTGATGTATAAAACCCTGAAAGCACACCTCTGTGCAGCTCTGCTTTCCCCATCCTGTGAGAGCACAGTCTTCCTTTCCACCCTGTACTTCCAGTATCCATTCAACCAACACCTGTCCCGTCCTCTCCACTCTCCCTTCTCCCCTCTAGAGAGGAACTAGTTGAACAGCCTCATATATATATCAAGCCAGGAAGTAAACACACCACCTTCGTCACTCTGTGTTCCATAGTCTGGTCTAATGTTTGTGTGAAGAGTCGGCTTCAGTACTAGTTTCAGCTCTGGGCCAGCAACAAGTTCAGGGGCCATATTCACAGGGTACCCTCCAGGGTGTTAGACCATCAAGTCTGTTTTTTTAAATAGAGTTCTAGATGCACTCCCCTTTTTCTTGTGCTATGCCAGGGACTACATTGTGTTCCCTGTCAGGGCAGTCTTTAGTGGTGTCTGGGCACCGTATAGTTCTAGTCTGATGTTGATGTAGTCTCCCAATCATATGGACCCTTCTGTCTCTTAGACTCATATTTTCCTCATTTCTTTGATGTTCTTTGCTTTCATCTGCTCCAGGTGGGTTGGGACCACTTGATGTTCCTTAGATGGCAGATTGCTGGCTTTTAAGACCATAGGCACCACTCACCAGTATGGGATGCAGAACAATTTCTTAGAAAAAAATTAGTTAATGCCAGTTGACCTTGATGTTCCGATATCATGATCCCCGGACCTATGTCTGCTACTCTGTCCTTTAAAATGTTAAGCTGTGTTTGGAAAACCTTTTAGCTTATGATGTAGTCCCCTTGTGCTGACCTCCTTTCTACTTGTGCTGTTACTTCCTTCACCTAATCGAATTCCTATTGACTATCGTTTTGAAAATCAGTTGATCATCAATATAGGAGTTTGTATCTGGACTCTAAATTATGTATTTTTGAATAAGAATTGGCATGAATGAATGCCCCAAATGTGAAGATTGAGCTAGTCCCTGCATCTCTACTTCTCAATAATTGCTGGTACTAGCTACTCAGGGGCACACTTTATCTCTAACCCTACCTAGTCACTTGGAGCTAGGGCATATCTCATTAATTAAAAGGACATTGTCCTTTAGACTGCCAGATAGACATACACCAGTCACAAAATTGGTGGTCTACACAACAGCCTCACAGATGACTCTCCCTTCTTCTTTGGTTTCGATAATTTGAAGGAAAAACAGAACTCAGGGAAAGTACTATGCTTATGATTATAGATTTACTATACTAAAAGCGTACAAAACAGGATCATCAGAAGGAAGACATACATGGTGAGGTCTGGGAGGGTCCCCAATGCTGAGCTCCATGTCTCAGAGGGGGCATATCATCTTTCCTTGTTGTTGCCAAATTGTGCATGTCATATTATTTAGCATAGCAATAACTTTATCTTGTGTGCTTCTTAGTGGCATCATTTGCTTTGGTCAAGCTGTACTCATTACGTCCACATTCAGTGCTATCTGTCTATCTCTATCAGTCTCCATCTATTGATATCTGTGCCTCTTCCTGTACCTATATATATCTATATATAGATATCTATATCGATATCTATATATCTATGCCTATACCTGTGTGTGTGTGTGTACATATATCTTCTTATAAAAATAGGATCATACAGTATTTGTGCTTATGTGATTGACTTGCATCTCTCTCAGCATTGTGTTCTCCAGATCCATCCATATTATAATGTATAAAAATGCCTTGGGGACACTGTCTAACCTCCTCCAACCCCACAAAGGGGAAGGAGAACCAAGATCAATAGTGCAAGGCTGACTCCCATGAGGTAGAGGTCAGACAGGCCTCCTCTCCCTACGATCTTTACTGATTCTGACACAACCATCTCTCACACAGCACTCTGTATTTGATAATTTATTGCAGTGACCACACAGAACTCACAGACCATGCTCACAATTATGAGGTTTGTTAGGGAATAACAATTACAATTTAGGCTCAGGAATACTCAGGATATAATTCTTTTATCAGGACAGCCTCTTCCCAACTGTGTTCACAGGAACACATCTCCTAGGTCCTCTTTCTTGTCTAGTCCTAGGCCTCTTTCTTGTCTGTCCTGTTTTCCTCAGTACAGGGATGTCAGGTCCACATGATGCACTCTCAGTTCCTGGTTTTTATTCCTTGGTGGTGGTAGGATCCTCCTCTCTGCTCTGGAATTGGCTCCCTTTTGAGGCAGAACTGACCGATCCTCCTAGCCAAGTGCCAAGTGACCGATCCTCCTAGGGGGCCACAATTACAATCCTGCCCAACCACCTGGGTGGGAATTACAAAACCATGGGTAAAAAGGCTGTCACACGCAAAAGTAATTAATCTACTCCATATGTTTCACCAACTCAGTCTTTGTTCTTTTTGATTGTGTTATGTGTATGTACCATATCTGGCTTATCCATTTATCTGTTGAAGGGCACTTAAGCTGTTCCCATTTTTTTGCTATTATAAATATTGCTTCACTGAACATAAACCCCCAAACCAAACTCACTGCTGTCAAGTTGATTTTGACCCACATAGGGGGTGTGACTTCTGTTAGGATTTTAGGGTATATAGCTAAGGGTGAGTTGGTGATTATAAGGTAAGTTCTATTTGTAGGTTTTTGAGGACGTGTCATCTATTTTTCATAGTGGTTGTACCATTTTACAGTACCACATCAATGGGTAACAGTTCCAGTCTCCCCATATCCTCACCATCATTTGTTGTCTGTTTTTATTAGTGTCTTTTTTTACCCAGGGTGAGAAGGTATCTCATTATATTTTGATTTGCATCTCTCTAATGCTTAGTGATTACAACAATCTTGTCATGTATTTATTGGCCACTTGAATGTCCTCTTTGGTGAAGTGGCTGTTCATGTTCTTTGCTCATTTTGTAACTGGATTGTTTATCTTTTGTTGTTGTTTTCTGTGTATTTCAGAAAGGACTGTATTGGATATTGTCAGGGAGTAAATGTGTTCCCTAAAAAATCTGTAACAATTCGACTGTGCCATAATTCCTGGTATTGTGTGATGTTCTTCCATGCTGGAATTCCTGCCTGTATGATGTTAATAAGTGTGATGGGCAGCAGTTGTGTTGGTAAAGCAGGATTCAATGTGTAAGTTTGTTTTGTTCCTTGAGGCAGTCTCTTGAGCTATAAAGGGAAAAATCTGGCAGAGAGATTTGGGAACCTCACACTATCAAGAAAGCAGCATGGGGAGAAGAGCGTGTCTTTCAGACCTGAGGTTCCTGTGCCAAGATGCTCCCTGAGCAAAGACTGATACAAAACAAGGACTTTCTTCCAGAGCCGACAAGGTAGAAAGCGTTCTTCTGGAGCAGACCTCCTGAACTTGTACTGTAGCCTACGGGACTATGTAAGAATAAGCTTTCCTTTGTTAAAGCCATCCACTGGTGGTATCTCTGTTTGATTAGCACTAGCTGACTAAAACAGATATGTTGTTTCCAAAGACCTTTTCCCAGCCTGTATTTGTCTTTTCAGTCTTTTGATATAGTCTTTTGATGAGCATAAGTGTTTAATTTTCATGACCTCCCAGTTACGTAATTTGTCTTCTGCTGCTTATGCATGTGTATTTGTATTTGTTAGCTTACTTTTTTAAAATAAATCAGTTCCCATAGTTTTCTCCCAGGAAATTTATAGTTTTAGGTTTAGCATTTAGGTCTTTGATCAATTCTGAATTAGTTTTTTGTATGATGGGAGGTATGGGTCCTGTTTTATTTTTATGCAGGTAGATACGTGGTTTTTTTTTAGCATCATTTATTAGAGACTGTTTCTTCCCTGTTGAACTAATTTTGATCCCTTGTAGAAAATTATTTATTCTTAAGTTGTTGGCTTTATTACTGAGTTCTTAATTCTATTGCACAAGTCTGTGTGTCTGTCATTGAACCAACACTAGGCTATTTTGACTGCAGTGGCTGCATACTATGTTTTGCTGTTAGGGAGTGTGAGGCCTCACACTTTTTTCTTATCTTATATTGCTTTCACTATTTGGAGCCTCTTTCCTTTACGCATAAAGGTGGTCTTTGGTTTTTCCATTTCAGTGAAGAATGTTGTTAGGATTTTGTTGAGATTGCATTTTATCTGTAGGTTGACTTAGGTAGTATCGGCATTGTCACTGTATTAAATCTAATCCACGAACATGGAATATTCTGACATCTATATAGGTCTCTTTTAGTCTCTTGTGGTGTTTTGTACTTTTCAGTGTATAAGTCTTTTGTGTCCCTGGTTAGGTTAATTCCTGGATATCTTACAATTTTTGTGGCTGTAGTAAATGGTATTATTTTCTTGAGTTACTTTTCAGAACACTTCTTGTTAATGTAAAGGAATGCAGCTGAGTTTTGTGAGTTGATTTTATACCCTGCAACATCACTGAATTCTCTGTTAGATCCAGACGTATTATTGTGGAATCGTTAGGATTTTCTATGTATAGGGTTGTGTCATCTGTGAATAGTGATAGTTTTACTTCTTCCTTTCTGATTTGGATATCTTTTTTATTTCTCTTTCTTGCCTTCCTAATCTGGATAGCACATCCAGTACAATGCTAAGAGTCATGACAATGGGATCCATATCTCATTCCCATTCTCAAGGGGAAGCCTCTCAGTCTTCTCCATTGAGTATAATGTTGGCTCTTGGTTTTCCTTACATGCCCTTAATTATGTTGAGAAATTTCCCTTCTATTCCTATTTTGCCGAGTTTTTATCAGGAAAGGGTCCTGGGTTTTATCAAATGCATTTTCTTTATCTGTTAGTAGGATCAGATAGCTCTTTTCCTTTTTCTGTGGTGAAAATACACTGACTGATTTTCTAATGTTGAACTCCGCTTAATCAAATCCCAGTGTTGAATCCCACTCGATCATGGTGTATGTTTTTTGGTATGTCGTTGAATTCTGTTAGCTAGAAATTTTTTGACAATTTTCACATCTATTTTTATGATGGATATTTGTCATTTTCATTTTTTGTGACATGCTTGCCTGGTTTTAGTATCTGGCTTCATAGAATGAGTCAGGTAGTATTTCTTCCTTTTCTATATTTTTGAATATTTTGAGTAGAATTGGTGTTAACTCTTCTCTGAATGGTAAAATTTCCCAGTGAGTCTGATCCTGGGCTTTTTGTTGTTTATTGTTCTTGACATTTTTTTGATGACATCTTCAGTCTCTTCTTTTGTTATTGTTCTGTTTAGATTTTCCACCTGTCTGTGTTCATTTAGGAGGTAGTGTGCTTCTAGGAACTTGTCCATTTTATCTAGGTTTTCAAATTTGTTGGAATACAGAGTTTCATAGTATTCTGTTATGATTGTCTATCTCAGTTGAGTCTGTTGTAATGTTTCCAATTTCATTTTTTATTTTGATTATTTGCTTTTCTTCTCCTTTTGTCAGTCTGTCCACTGGTTTGTATGTTTTACTGATCATTTTGAAGAATAGACTTCTGGTTTTTTTGATTCTTTCTATTTTTTTTTGTTTTCTATTTTTATTTCTGCTCTGATCTTTGTTATTTCCTGTATTCTGTTAGCTTTGGGGTTCTTTTGCTCTTCCTTTTCTGTTTGTTCAAGCAGTCAGTTTAAATGACTGATTTTGGATCTTCCTTTTTAAAATAGTATCTTGTGTATTTGGTGAATATTTACACAGTAAGTTAGCTTCCTCTGATAGTTTCCACAAAATTGATCATTGACATTAGTTACATTTTTCACTTTGTGTAAATATTCTTTTTGTTTGTGTTCTGGTCGTTCTATTTACAGTACTCTATTTTCCTTACCTCCCTTATCTTCTGATATTTGCTTTGGATTAAATGTTAACTTTTGGACTAATACAGGTAGTTTTTTAATGTGTCATATTCTTAATTTTGTGTGTCATTCTGCTTTTCTGCTGAAAGGTGATGTCAGGAGACAGATTTTCTTCAAGATTTAAAGACCTTCCCAGGACATTAGTCTCAGAGAGTCTTCTGGTCTCAGGTGGTCCAGTTAGTCTGGCTTTTTATAAGAATTTGAATTTTATTCTACATCTTTCTCCCATTCTGACTAAGATCATCTATTGTGCCCCTGGTCAGATTAGTCAATAGTGGTAGTTGGACACCAGCTAGTTCTGGTCTCAGGATAATTGAGGTCATGGCTCATGGAGGCAATCAGCCATCTGTATGTGATCCTAGAGTCATTTTTTTTTCATCTTTGTTGGAGTTGTTGCCCTTTTTATGTCAAATTCTTTAGTACAGGCATCTTTTTGTCATGAGCGCTTCTCAGAGACATCATTTACTTTAGTCATGCTGTGCTCACAAAACCCACATTTGGTACTATTTTTCCCATCACCAAAAATAACAAATGTCTATGATCTGGTGCGTGCTTCCCCTTCTCTTCCATATCCTGATAAGCACCAGGAGACACTGATCTCTTTACATACTGTGTTTTTACACAGATAATGTGCACTTTCTATATTTGTTTGTGAACTCCTCCCTCACCCCGTATGGTATTTTCCTAAGTGTACTGTGCTAACTTTTTTTTTACAGCATCATGCAAAAAAAATTGACTTAGCAGTGCTTTTGAACATACTCCGTGGAGTAAGGAGTAAGATTTCTCATTGTTTTATTAGAGTGAAATTTACTTTTTCAAGTTAAGAGATGAATTTTTTCTCCTTTCTTCCTCTCTCTCTTTCCCCCTTCTTCTTTCTTTCCCTGATGCTGTTCTATCTCTTATTTCAGTAAAGATCATATTTTTTTTCTTTCTCCTGGGGAGTGAACCAACTGAAGCTTCCTGGAATGTTTTTCTTCATAAAGCAGATTTGTAAGCATAACTTTTTGTGTTTGCATTGTGTGTGCATTCAAAATGATCATCCATAACACTTATTTCTTCTCAGTTAGTGTATGGTATTCCCACTGTAAGTCATTATCCATCTAGTTTAACTAGGAGAATGAAAATTTAAGAGTATACAATAACCTGAAGTTCATTTGGGGGAATAGAATGCCAATCCACACACCCTGCTTTCAACCTTGACTTGTTGGTTTAGAGCTCAAGTTTCAAGTAAGCTTGTAGCTTTTTCCTTGGGTAACAAATAAAAAAAGAAAATACCTCATTGGGGGAAAGAGTGGTTGACAAACATAGAAGGCACACATTATTTTTATGAATATATGGTATTTCTTTAGTTGTCTTCTTTTAAGAAGGATCGTATAATATTTGTGCTTATGTGCTTGACTTATTTCAGTTAGCATTATGCCTTCCACGTCTACTCATGTCATAATATGATTCGCGGACTCGTCATTTGTCTGTTTGGTTGCATGGTATTCTGTTGTATGTGTCTGCAACATTTTGCTTATCCATTCATCCTCCGATAGGCAGTTCACTAGTTTCCTTTTATTTTTTTTTTCTACTATTAGTAAAGCTTCAGTGTATGTAGGTGTGCATATGTGTGTTTGTGTCACTACTTTTAGGTCTCTAGGGTATATACCTACGAGTGGGATTGCTGGATTATAGGGTAGTTCTATTTCTAGTTTTCTGAGGATATACCGTAATATTTTCCATAGTGGTTTTACCACCAACAAAGGATAATGGTTCCAGTCACTCCACATTATTGCCAATATTTCTTGTTATCTGTTGCTGTTTGAGCTGGGGTTAGATGGTATCTCATTGTGGTTTTTGACTTCCATCTCTCTAATAGCTAATGGGAAAACCTGGTGTCGTAGTGGTTAAGCGCTACCGCTGCTAACCAAAAGGTCAGTAGTTCAGATCCACCAGGCGCTCCTTGGAAACTATGGGGCAGTGCTACTCCCTCCTGTAGTGTCGCTATGAGTCAGAATCAACTGGATGACAATGGGTTTGGCTTGGTTTGGGTTAATAGCTAATGATCGTGAGCCTTTTTTTTTTCATATCTTTGCTGTTTGGATGTCCCCTTTGGTGAAGGTTCTGTTCATGTCCTGTTACTGTTTTTCAATTTAGTTGTTTGTCCTTTTGTTGTTGAGATGTTGAAGTTTTATATATATCTTGGAGACTGGATCCTTATCGAATATATATTCTTTTTGGAATTATTTTTTCCCCAGTTAGCAGGTTGTCTTTTTACTCTTTTGATAATGTCTTTTGATGAATGTAAGTTTTTTGTTTTTATGAGGTCTTTTAATCCTCTTCATTTTCTTTTATTCATGCATTTGTTATTATTTTTGTTATCCAATATTTACAAAAGGTTAGATCCCATAGTTTTCTCCCAGGAATTATAGTTTTATGTTTAACATTCTTGGGCCTTGTCAGTTTGTTATAATGTAGTGGCTTGTGCATTCTGGAAGCTATGCCACTGGTATTTCAATTATCAGCAGGGTCTCCTATATTAGACAGGTTTCAATGGAGCCTCCGGACTAAGCCAGACAAGGAAGAAGGACCTGGTGGCCTACATCTTAAAAAATTGACCAGTGAAAGCTTTCTTAATAGCAGTGGAGCATTGTCTGATACAGGAAAATGAGCCCCTCAGGTTGGAGACACTTGATGTGCCACGGCGGAACAGCTGCCTCCACAAAGTAGAGTTGACCTTAATGCTATGGATGGGGTACAGCTTTCAGGAACTTTATTTGCTGGTGTGACATGACCCAACATGAGAAGAAACACCTGCATGTAGTCATTTATAATCAACATGGAATATGTGAAGTAGGAATCTTGGAAAACAAAGTCATCAAAAATTAAATGGAATGCATAAAGATCAGTATCTTAGGCATTAGTGAACTGCTATTGGCCATTTTGAATTGGATAATCATATCATCTACTATGCTAAGAATTATATACATTGAAGAGGAGTAGTGTAACATTCATTGTCAAGAAGAAAATTTCAAGATCTATGCTTAAGTACAACACTCAGTAACAGGATAATGTCTGTGTGCCTACAAGGAAGACCAATTAGTACAACTATCACTCAAATTTACGTATCAACTGCTGTCGTACGTTGAATTGCCCCAAAATGTGTGTCAACTTGCTTATGTCTTGATTCCCAGTATTATGTGATTGTCATCCATTTCGTGATTTTGCTGTGTGTTGTAAATCATAATCCCTACCTAGTCGGAAACTCTGGTTGCATAGTGGTTAAGTGCTGCGTCTGCTAACCAAAGTGTCAGCAGTTCAAATCCGCCAGACAGTCCTTGAAAAATCACCTATGTGTTTGCTATGAACCGGAATCAACTCAATGACAGTGGGTTTGTTTTTGTATTTGTTTTTCCATTGGTATAGTATGCTTCGATAGGGAGGAGTGTGAGGCCTTCTACTTTGTTCTTCTTCAGTATTGTTTTGGCTATTCAAGTCCTCTTTCCTTTACGTATAGAGTTGGTCATTATTTTTACCATTTTAGTAACAAGTGTTGGGATTTGTATTGGATCACATTTTTGTCTGTAGATTACTTTAGGTAGTATTGACATTTTTACTCTATTTTACTATATTAAGTATTCTAGTCTGCAAGCATGTCCTTCCATTTATGTCAGTCTCTTTTAGTCTCTTATAGTTGTTGTTTTTAGGTACTGTCAAGTTGCTTCTAACTTACAGGAACCGTGTCAGGCCTGCAACATCCTCATGATGTTTTTCTGCTTGAGCCTGTTGTTTCAGCCACTGTGTCAATCCATTTCATGGAGGGCCTTCCTGTTTGTTTTTCCTTAATATTTTATTGTGTTGAGTAAAAGTATATAATCCAAATTAAATTTGCATGCCTGCCTATTTGCAGCTCCTTCTGCTGTCCTTGCCTGGTGACAGCACACTCTTCCTTTTTGTTCTATATATGTCGTATCCTCTTAACAATCTCGTGTCCCCTCCTCTCCAACCTCTCCTCTCCCTTCTAGTAAGAGGCCAGTGGGACAGCATCCTATAGATACATAGAACTGTAAAGTACATGCACCTTATGGTCACATTGTGTCTCCGTGTCCAGTCCATTTGTGTCTGAAGAGTTGACCTCGATAATGTTTTCTGGTCAGGGGCAGCAGCAGGTCTAGGGGCCATGCTCGCAGGGGAATTCCTAGGCTGCCAGACTGTCAACTGTGGTCTTTTAGTGGAGTTCTTGAGGTGCACTCCTCTTTTTCTGAGATTGCCACTGGGACTCACCATTGTGTGCCCCATCATAGCTGTCTTTGGTGGTGGTCAGTCACCATCTGGTTCTTCTGGTCACGTGTTGATAGAGTCACCTGTTCACATGGGTCCTTCTGTCTCTTGGACTCTATTTTCCTCATGTCTTTGTTGTTCTTTGTGATTATCTGTTCTGGCTGAGTTGGGACCATTTGGTGTACCTCAGATGGCAGCTAGCTAGTTTTAAGACCCCAGATGCCACTCACCAATATGGGGTGCAGAAGATTCTCTTAGCAATAGGCTAGTTATGCCAGTTGGCCTCTATGTCCCCTGAGAACACGGTCCCCAGACCCCTGCCGCTGCTACTCTATCCTTGCAGTATTGGTTTAAGATCAGAAGAGATTTCAGTTTATGTTGAAGTCCAGTTAAGTTGATCTGCTTTCTACTGTGTGCTGTCACTGCTTTCACCCAACCAAATTTCTATCAACTTTCTAATCTGTAACCAGCCAACTCCCTCCCTCCCCTCTCTTGCAGCCATCAAAAAAGTTTTTTTTTTTTTAATACATAAGTCTGTTTTTAATTCTGTGTAGTAGGGGTTCATACAGTATTTGTCCTTTTGCCACTGACTGATTTTTTCACCCAGCATGGTGTCTTCCAATTGAAACCAAGTTATGAGATGCTTCCTGAAATCATCACTGTTCTTTATCATGGCATAGTGTTCCACTGAGTATATGTACTTTAGCTTGTCTGTCTGTTCATCTGTCATTGGGCATATGTGTAGATTCCACCTTTTTGTTATTGTGGACTGTGCTGCAATAAACATTCGTGTGCATGTATCTGTTCCCGTGACCGCCCTTGATTCTGTAGGATATATTCCGAGCAGTGGGATTACTGGATCAAATGGTATATCTATTTCCAGCTTTTTAAGGAAGTGCCAGATTGCTTTCTATAGAGATTGTACCATTTTGCAATCCCACCAGCAGTGTTGGAGAGTTCCAATCTCTCCACAACCTCTCCAGCATTTGTTGTTTTGTGTTTTTTGGATCATGGCCAACCTTGTTGCAGTGAAATGGTATTTATTTGTAGTTTTGATTTGGATTTCTCTAATAGCTAATGATCATGAGCATTTCCTCACGTGTCTTTTGGCTGTCTGGATGTCCTGTTTGGTCCACCTCCTTTGCCCATTGCTTAACTGGGGTAACCCGACGATGGAGGTCAGACATAGGTCCAACATGTAGTTGCCATATATTTTTTCCTATTCTGTAGGTGTTCTTTAAACTCTTTTGATGAAGTCTTTAGATGAGCAGAAGTGTTTGATTCTTAGTAGTTCCCATTTATCTATTTTCTGTTGATTGTGCTTTGTCAGTTTGAAGTCTAAGTTGTGTGTTAAAACTTCCATTGTTGACCCTATTTTTTCTTGCATAATCTTTATCATTTTAGGTTTGACATTTAGGTCTTTTATCCAGTTTGAGTTAGTTTTTGTATAAGGTGTAAGATATGGATCTTGTTTCAGGTTTTTGCAGATGGATATCCAATTTTGCTGGCATCATTTGTTAGAGACGGTTTTTACCCCAGTTTATGACTTTTGGGCCTTTGTCGAGTATCAGCTGTTCCTAGAGGACACTGGCATCTCTAGGGTCTCAACTCTGTTCCATTGGTCTGTTTGTCTCTTTTTGTACCAGTACTGGGCTGTTCTGACTTCTGTGGCAGTGTAACAGGTTCTAAGGTTGGGTAGTGTGAGGTATCCCACTGTGTTCCTTTTCTTCAGTGGTGCTTTGCTTATCTGGAGTTTCTTCCCTTTCTAAAAAAACTTGGTGATTTGTTTCTCCTTTTCATTAAAAAATGTCAGTGGAATTTGTATTGGGATTTATTGTATATGTAGATTGCTTTGGGTAAAATGGGTTATTTTCACAATGTTAAGTTTTCCTATCCATGAGCAGTGTAGGTTTCTCTGTGTAAATCTCTCTTAGTTTCTTGCAGTAAGGCCTTGTTGTTCTCTTTGTATATATAGGTCTCTTGTTTCTCTAATTAGATTTATTCCTAGGTATTTTATCTTCTTGGGGGCTATAGTAGATGGTCTTGATTTGGTGATTTCTTCTTTGATGATCTCTTTTTTGGTATAAAGGAATCCTGCTGATTTGCTTATGTTTATTTTGTATCCTGATACTTTGCTGAACTATTAGTTTGAGTAGTTTATATATCGATTCTTTAGGATTCTCTGTATATACAATCATATCATCTGCATGTAGGGAGGTTTTTACTTCTTCTTTGTCGATGTGGGTGCCCGTTATTTCTTTGTCTTGTCTAATTTCTCTGGCTAGAACTTCTAGTATAATGTTGAATACTAGTGGTGAGAGTGGGCATCCTTGCCTAGTTCCCATTCTGAAGCAGATTTCTTTCCATCTCTCTCCATACAGAATGATGTAGGTGGTTGGCTTTGTGTAGATGGCCCTTATTGCACTGAGGAATTTTCCTTCTATGCTGATTTTGCTGAGAGTTTTTAGAATGAATGGGTGTTGGACTTTGTTGAATGCCTTTTCTGCATCAATTGACAAAATTAGGTGTCATGGATTGACTTGTGTCCCCCCAAAAACATGTGTAGCCAGCCATGTGGCTGGGCTATGATTCCCAGTATCTTGTGACTATCCTCCATTTTGTGGTTTTCCTAAAGTGTATGTTAAAGGATTAGGGTTGGGCTGTAAATCCCTTCATGAGATCACCTCCCTGCTCCACTGTAAAGGGAGTTTCCCTGGAGTATGGCTTGCCCCACCCTTAATCCTTTCATCCTATGAGAGATAAAAGGACAGAGAAGCAGGCAGAGAATGGGTAACCTCGTACCATCAAGCAAGCAGTGTGGGAAGAAGAGCACGTCCTTCAGACCTGAGGTTCTTGTGCTAAGACACTCTCTGGACAAAGACTGATGCAATACCGGGCTTTCTTGCAGAGCTGACAAGCCTTCCCCTGGAGCGGACACCCTGAATATGGACTTGTAGCCTACCGGACTGTGTAAGAATAAACTTTCCTTTTTTAAAGCCAGCCACTCTGTGGTATTTCTGTTAGAGCAGCCCTAGCTGACTAAAACATTAGGTGATTCTTATCTTTTGCTTTATTTATGTGGTTGATCACATTCATTGTTTTTCTGATGTTGAACCAGCCTTGCATCCCTGGTAAGAATCAAACTTGGTCATAATAACTAAATTTTTTTGATATGTTGTTGAATTCTATTGGCAAGAATTTTGGTGAAGATTTTTGTGTTTAGGTTCATGAGTGATATTGGTCTGTAATTTTCTTTTTCTGTGGGATCTTTCCTTGGCTTTGGTATCAGCGTTATGCTGGCTTTATAGAATGAATTTGGGAGTATTCCATCCCTTTCTATGCTATGAAGTAGGCTTAGTAGTATTGGAGTTATCTCTTCTCTAAAAGTTTAATTGAATTCTGTGGTGAAGACATCTGGGCCAGGACTTTTTGTGGTTGGTTGTTTTTTGTTGACTTCAATCTCTTTCTTTGTGATGGGTTTATTAAGTTGTTTAACTTCTCCTTGTGATAATTTTGGTAAGTGATTTGAATCTAGAAATTTTCCTGAGCTTTTTTCTGGATGATCTGTCCATTACTGAAAGTGGAGTGTAGAAATCTCCCACTATTACTGTGAAGTGATCTATTGCATTTTTCACTGTAGTTAGAGTTTGTTTGAAGTATTTAAGATGCTCTGGCATTGAGTGCATAAATATTTAATATTGTTAAGTTTGCTTGTGTATTGAACCTTTCAGCAATAAATACTGACCATCCTTGTCCAGGATGGTGGATTTTACCTTAAAATGTAGTTTATATGTGATTAGTATCACCACACCTGCTCTTCTTTGTATGTCATTAGCTTGGTATGTGTTATTCCATTCTTTAATTTTCAGCTTTTTCATGTTGTTGAGTCTAAGGTGTGTTTCTTGTAAGCAACATATAGACGGGTCATGTCTTTTGATACATGCTGTCACTTGCTTTCTCTTTATTGGAGTATTTAGTCTGTTTACATTCAGTGTAATTATTGATAGGTATGTGTTTAGTGCTGTCATTTTGATGTATTTATTTTCATGTTGGTGTTTTCTCTGTTGCTCTTAATATTCGGTTTTGGGTCAGTCTTCTTTATGGGTTGACTTTTCATCTTTTTCAGTGTTGGTTTTATGTTTGTTGAGATTTCTGTATTACATTTCTAGTTTGGTGTGTTGCATTGTTATTGTACTTGGTGTCTCCACCATACTCCCCCTTAATATTCTAAGTTTAAAACCAGTTTTAACTTCTGCATATCTTTTTAACTTCCTCTCCATCAGAAAGGACTATAACTATTGTAGTATATCCCTCCTTTTTGTGTGATAGTATCATAGTTTTCATGATATTAGCACTGATTCCCTTCTTTTAATATTGTAGCTTTGATTGAGTTTTGTGCCTTCTCTAACTGAGTAGGATTCTGAATGCCATGTCCTACATTGCCTCCTTTAGTATATACACATAATGGTTTTGTTTTTCTAAGCAAAAACCTTCTTTCAGTATTTCTTGATGTCTTGGTTTAGTTTTTACAAAGTCTCTAAGCTTCTGTTTATCTGTGAATGTCTTAATTTCATCTTTGTATCTGAGAGACCATTTTTCAGGATAATAATTCTTGTTTGGAAGTTTTTCTCCTTCAAGGTTTTGAATGTGTCATTCCACTGCCTACTTGCCAACATGGTTTCTGCCAAGAAGTCAGATGGCTTCCCTCTAAATGTTAGCTCTGCTTTGAGCCTTACTGTCTTTAAGAGCATCTGTTTATGTTTCATTTTATTAAGCTTGATTATAATATGTCTTGAAGCCTTTGTTTGGGGGTCAGTTTTTGTGGTGTTTGATACATGTCTTGGACATCTATGTTCTCTTCTTTCATAATTTCAGGAAAATTTTCTGTCAGCAACTCAACAACAATACTCTCTGTGTTTTCAGCTTTCCCTCCCTGTTCAGGAACTCTGATTAATCTTAGATTATTGCTCTTAACAAAGTCCCACATGTTTCTTAATGATTCTTCATTTTTCTTTCTTTTCTCTGATTTCTCCTCATAAATGACGGTGTCAGTTGGTCTGTCTTCAAGCTCACTAAGTTTGACTTCCATCTCCTCAGTTCTGCTTTTTTGGCTTTGGATTGAATTGCCTAATTCTGTGATTTTGTTATTGATCTGCTGGCTTTCAGATCATTGTTCCATCAGTTCAAATAGCTTGCTTAATTTTTCACTTTGCTCTGCTGCGTTTTGTTTAATCTCTTAAGAGGAATCTATGTATAATGCTTTTGTACTCAACCTCTGATAGTTTCAGAAAGGCTTCTTCATCTGGGTAGTTTTTTGGTTCATTTTGGGAGTTCTCCAGAGCCTTGGTAGACTGTTTCTTTAAATGCTTAGCAATAGTTTGTTGCCTTCAGGCTGTCTAGAGGCTGTTTAGTTTCTCTGGTATTATCTCAACAGAAGCTGAGATGTAGTTCTGAGAAGAGAGTTGGTCACCAGCTGTTTCTGTGTACTCCAGTGACTGGCACCAGTGGACTCTCTGGGACGGCAGGCTCCTCCTTCTGGCTAGCAAGGATGGTTCCCTACTTGTGAATTCACTAGTAGACTGTCAATGAATACTGTGGTATGGGTCAGGAAAGGCTGGAAGAGATGCTTCCAGGCTACTCAGCAGTTATTTCTCCAGAGAGTCTGATTTTTAAGAAGCTAGGAGGTGACCGATAGCTGCTGAAATCAGGTCATCATGTGCGGCAAGCTCTGCCTTCAGGCTGACAACAGAAGCACCTCTTTGGCTGTGTTCAGATGGTATGATGTTGTTCAGTTAGGGAGGGGTTGTGGCTTCACTGCCGTCCTCAGCCAGGCCACTCCTGTAAGGTAACACTATCCCACACAGACTTTTTGGGGGAAAAGTGCTTTCTGAATTGGCACTGCTCTTCACCTTGGGAATTAAGCCCTGCTGAGGCCTATGGTTGGATGACTCTGCGTGCCAGCTAACCATCATGGCGTCTTGGCTGAGCTGTTATTCCCACTGTGAAACCACAGAATCTGGTGCAGCTCAGAAAGAGAGGGTGGAGGGCAGTCATGCCATCAGTTAGCAACCAGACTTTCAAAATCCCACATACTGTCTCTGGTGCTCTATGCACTGTTTACTTTAGCTTTGCAGTTCAGTGTATTTGACAGCTCATGCCTATCCCCTGCCTCCCAGATAATAAAGACAGTGTTAGTACCTGCAGTCCGCCCAAGTGGTGAGTCAGCAGAAGCAGGGCTCAGCAAGTGCTGCCTTGTCAGAGAGAGGTAGTTTCCTATCTAGTGGCATATAGTCCAATCTGACAACTCTATTCCATATCCTAGGGCTCCCTGGGTGTCCACAGTGCTCTGTTCAATTATTAATTCAGGCCTTAGTTCTAAGAGGGAATTGAGGAGACTTGCGTCTAGTCTGCTATCTTGGCCCTGCCCCCCTTCTTTTTTTTTTTTTTTTTTTTTTTACCTAGCACGGTGTCCTTGTCTTAGACCCAGTTCCTCCTGATAACATGTCCAAATTACGTGAGATGAAGTCTTGCCATCCTTGCTTCTAAGGAGCCTTTTGGCTATACTTTTTTCCAGACAGATTTGTTCTTTTGGTAGTCTATGATCTGTTCTTCACCAACACTTTAATTCAATTCTTCTTTGGTCTTCATTAGTCACTGCCCAGCTTTTATGTACATTTGAGATGATTCAAAATGCTATGGCTTGGGTCAGGTCCACTTTAATCCCTAAAGTGACATCTTTGCTTTTCGACACTTTAAACAGGTCTTTTGCAGCAGATTCATACAATTCAGTGTGTCCTTTGATTTCTTGACTGCTGCTTTCATGGGTATTGATTAGAATCCAAGTAAAACAAATCCTAGACTACCACAATCTTTTCTCCATTTGTCATGTTATTGCTCATTGGTCCAATTGTGAGGATTTTTTGTTTTCTTTCTGTTGAGGTGTAATCCATTCTGAAAGATGTAGTCTTTGATTTTCATGAGTAAATGCTTCAAGTCCTCTTAACTTTCAGTGAACAAGGTTGAGTCATGTGCATATACATGCTATAAATGAGTATTCCAATCCTAATGTTGTATTCTTTTTCACATAGTCCAACTTCTCTGATTATTTGCTAAGCATACAGATGGAATAAATGTGGTGAAAGTCACAACCCTGATGAACACTGTCTTAGGCTGGGTACTCAGCCTAAGGAAGCAAAACAAGTATTGCATATAAATATATAGAGAAAAAAATTATATAAAGGAAAAACAACTCATGCAATTGTAAGGCTGAAATGCCTCAAGTGATGGATTGGAATACAAGCTTCATGTAGCTGCAGAAGTGGTGAATCCAAGTTTGGCAGGTCAGAGATTAGAGTTGCAGCTCATAGGCTGTGAAGGTCAGCAAATCCCAAGATGGCAGATGAGACTGCAAGGTTTGATTCATGTAGCTGGAGGGACTGGTGAACCTGGGATCAGTAGGTCAGAGAATAGGACTCTTACTCAGGCTGTGAAGATTGATGAATCACAAGGGCTGTTAGTTCAAGTCACAAGAACTGGATATAAGAAGACAAGAGAGTGGCAGTTGCTTGATCTGCAATAAGCCAAAACCTTGGCAAAGTGAGCAGACATGATATAGGTGGTGCAAGGTGAGAGATGATGGCTGAGTGAGTGGTAAGCCACCACAAATCCTGCCCCTGCCACTCTATACAGCTGATAAAACATTGAGAATAGTGGTCTAGCAAGGTTGACATACAATCTTAATTGTCACAGTCTATCCCTTGTCAACTTGGCATCTGTGCACATCTCTACATACCATACATAACCTGTGAATAAACACAGTTACAAAGTCATACTTATGTGTAACATGACATAACTGACACATGTAAAACTGAAAATGTATTAGCCCCATTTACATGTTATGCTAAATAAATAAAGAAAACAAAAGATATCTGATGGACACATACAAAACAGAAATACTCATAACAGTTATGGTCCTTGTTTATATAACTAGTCATGTGGCCATAACTGGTATTTAGAACTACCTTCTTCTATAAACCATTCCATATTCCTTTGCCCTCCAGCAAGTACCTCAGCCTGGTGGGATGACCCAAACCTTCACTCCTGAAGGGTGTAGGCTATTAGTAGTCTTATTGGAATTGGTTTCTGTAATTTTCCATTGACTTTAATCACAGGTCATGATAGTACTAAGAGGCACCCTAAGGGATCTCCTGCATTCCCGACATACTCTTCCTTACCTCCATGTTTAATATCAATGTGATTTCCTCATGGTACTCAGGATCAATCACACCAGCCAGTTTGGCAACTTCCTTTTTTGCCTGTTGATCCAGGGGCATAAAGAATAGAGCTCTATTGGGAAGAACAGAGCCCTGGAATTCTCTGCCATTTTTGATAACCAATATCATCTGTTTGAGTTTTAAAAATAAAATGCCCAGGCAGGGGACCACGCTCTCAGGGGGCATTGAGGCCAATTGGCATAACTAGCCTAGTGCTAAGAGAGTCTTCTGCACCCCATATTGGTTAATGGCATTTAGGGTCCTAAAAGGTAGCAAGCTGCCATCTGAGGTACATGAAATGGTCCCACTCATCCATAACAGTTGATCACTGAGAACAAAGACATGAGGAAGAAAGAGCTCAGGAGACAGAAGGACCCATGTGAATGGGAGATTATCAACATGTTACCAGAAGAACCAAGATGGTGATTGGCCACCACCAAAGACAGCTGTGATGGGACACACACTTTTGAGTCCCTGTGGCAACATGAGAAAAAGAGGGGTGCAGCTCAAGAACTCTACTAAAAGGCCACAATTGTTGGTCCAGTGGCTTGGGGGTTCCCCTGAGAGCATGGCCTCTAGACCTGATGCTGTCCCTGACCAGAAAACACTACTGAGGTCAACTCTTCAGACAAAAATGGACTGGACTTGGGGACACATTGTGACCATATTGTGTGTGTACTTTATGTTTTCTGTGCATTTATAGAACATTATCCTACTGGTTTCTTTCTAGGTGGGACAGGAGCTTATTCATAAGATATAAACAAGTATAGAATGAAAAGGAGAAGTGTGCTGTCACCAAGCAAGGAGAGCAGAAGGAGCTGCAGATAGGTGGGCGTGAAAAATTAATTTGGATTGTATACTTTCACTTAATCACAATTAAAAAAAAATACCGAGGCAATAATTCCACTCAAAACTAGAAGCTATTAAGAGAGTCAGAAGAAATGGAAAACCAATAAACATAAAATCAGGATTATTTTTACTAACCGAGTTTCTATAGAAGTAAAAGTGGTGTTACCACATGGTTATTACCACATTTAACATAGTTTTATAAGTCAATCATATGGCACTAATTAAATGTATCACACCTGAGTAGTAAGATATATTATACACACTTCTAAATTAACTCCAGTGTTTCTTAAACTTGGCCAATAATCTGAATCTTATGTTGAGCATTTAAGGTACAAATGTGTGGACCTCTATCCAGAGATTTATGTGAAGAGAATTTTGGAAACCCACATTTTTATAAGGGTTTTTAGGTGATTACAAAGATCTCACAGATTTGAGACTGGCTTTCTGAAGTAAATGAGTGGCTGGTATAAGTAAGTGTTTTTCAGAGGAGTAAGTGAAGACTGGTGTCATTAGCTTCTCTGAATAAGCAGAAAATAATCAGAAATCTGTCTCAGTTCCCCATTTCAAATTATGTTCTGTCCCCTAATTTAGCATCCAAGGAATACGTAAGGGAAAAAGTGAGAATCAGTGATACTAATTTTGACATTGAACACATTATTTTAAAATCCTCGTATATAGCTTTGGGAATCAATACCATAATTAACATTGTTAAAAATAAGACTTGTCACAAACAAGGGACCCCTGCTAGCATAGTGGCAAAAGTGATAGTTCAAACCCACCAGCTGCTCCAGGGGAGAAAGATGTGGCAGCCTGCTTCTGTAAAGAGTTACAGCTTATGGGGCAGCTCTCCTATGTCTTATAGGATCACTATGAGTTGGAATCAACTTAGCAGCAGTGGATTTTTTTGTTTGTCTCATACTTACTGTTAAAAAACAAAAAAACCTTACCTCAGTGAACAGTTTACTATCCACAGAAAAATAATAACAAATAGCTAAAAATAACAGTACTCCCAAATAACAGACTCTGAAACACTTTATACATTTTATCGTTTAATTCCTGTAACAACTTTATAGCACAAATAGTTTTATTTCATCCCATTTTTATAGATGGGAAAATGAGGCTTACAGAGATGAAATAATTTGTCCGCAGTCACACAACAAATAAATGGCTTATTCAGAATTTGAATACATATCTTTTTGATACCAAAGCATATCCTGTACATCAGTACAATAAACTACCCCCCAAAACAGGTCATTAATTAAAGGGGAACTTTGCATTGTAAGTAAGCACTCATGTTAATGGACTCTTAATTTTTTGACTTCTGTACTCTCCTTTAAAAAACTTTTTGAACTGTAGTGTTCAATAGCCACTAGCCACATGTGGGTATTAAGCACTTGAAATTTGGCATCTGAATTGAGATGTACTGGAAATGTAAATTACATGCCAACTTAGTCTTAGTGTAAAAACAAGAATGTAAAGTATGTCATTAATCATTTTTATATAGATAAAATGTTGAAATGATTTTTTATATACTTGATTAAATAAAATATATTATTAAACTTGATTTCACCACTTTTTAGAAAATGTTCTAGTATGCCTACTGGAAACTTTAAATTATGTGACTTACATTATGTTGTTATTACATAGTAGTACTTTAGAGTTTTTTCCATAACCTTTTTACTACATTTTAGTAGTTTAGAGTTTCTTCCATAACCTTTTTACTATATTTGTTGATCTTCCCCATTGTTTTAGTCAGCTAGGGCTGCTCTAACAGAAATACCACAGAGTGGATGGCTTTAACAAAGAAAGATTTATTCTTACACAGTCCGGTAGGTTGCAAGTCCATATTCAGGGTGTCTGCTCCAAGGGAAGGCTTTCCTCTTGTCGGCTCTGGAGGAAAGTCCGGTATTGTATCAGTCTTTGTCCAGGGAGCGTCCTGACGCAAGAACCTCTGGTCTGAAGGACGCGCTCTGCTCCCGGTGCTGCTTGCTTGATGGTAGCGAGGTTCTCAAATTGTCCTTTGTTTCTTTTTCCTTTCATTCCTTGCAAGCTAAAAGCATTAAGGGTGGGGCAAGCCATACTCTAGGGAAACTCCCTCTACAGCAGGAATTTACAGCCCCACCCTAATCCTTTAACATACAGGTTAGCAAAACCACACAATGGAGGACAGTCCCAAGATACTGGGAACCATATCCCAGCCATGTGGCTGCACACATTTTTGGGGGGACACAGTTCCAACCACGACACCCATCTAGCTCCAAACTATATTTATTGTATTGATACCCTTCTGTGAATCCTACAGCATGCATCTGCTTAAGGGAAGTATGAGATATGCTGTGATTTAACACCAAGGTTTCTAAGATGAAAAGCTCTTCCATGTATCTTGTCTTTTCCTCTATACCTTGTGTATTAGTTTCCTAGGGCTTCCATAATGAAATATCACAAACTAAGTGGCTAAAAACAACAGAAATGTATTCTGTCACAGTTTTAGAAGCTAGAAGTCAAATCAGGGTATCAGGAGGCCCATACTCACTGCAGAATATCTAGGGGAGGATACTTGTCTTTTCCAGCTTCTGTTAGCCCCCAGCATTTTTTGGCTTGTGACAGTGAAAACTCAACATCTATCTCCCTCTTCCCTATCTGCTTCTTCTGTGTCTCTTCTCCTCTGTGGATAAAGACACCAGCTATAAAAAGATTAGGGCCATCTTTTTTTACATTTTTTTAAAATTGTGATTGAGTGAGAATATACAATCCCATATAAATTTGCATAACTGCCAATGAGCGGCTCCCACTGCTCTCCCTGCCTGGTGACAGCACACTCCTCTTCTCCATTCTGTACATGTCATATCCTCCCAACAATCTCCTATCCCCTCCTCTGCACCCTCTCCCCCGCATCCAGTAAGAGGTCAGCTCGATGACATCCTATAGATGAATAGAACCATAAAGTGCACACATGATATGGTTGCTCTGTGTCACCAAGTCCAATCCATTTCTGTCTGAAGAATTGACTTCCATTGTGATTTATGGACAGGGGCAGCATCAGGGCCAGGGGCCATGCTCCCAGGGGAACCCTGAGGCCCCTAGACCATCAATTGCAGTCTTTTAGTGGAGATCTCAGGGTGCACTCCTTTTTATTTTTGTGTTGCCTGTGAGACTCAACTTTGTGAGCCCTATGACAGCTATTACTTGTGGTGGCCGGGCACTATCTCTTTCTTCTGGTCACACGTTGATGTAGTCACCCGCTCACATGAGTCTCCCTGTCTTCTGGGTTCTCTTTGCCCTGTGTCGTTTCTGCTGAGTTGGGACCATTTGGTGTACCTCAGATGGCAGCTTGGCAGCTTTTAAGACCCCAAACACCACTCACCAATTTGGGGTGTGGAAGAGTCTTAGTAAAACGCTAGTTGTGCTAGTTGGTAGGGCCATCAAAATGACATCTTTTTAATGTAATTAATTGTATTTGCAACAGTCTGATTTTGAATAAGGTCATATTCAGACGTACCAGCAGCTAGAGCTTGAACATTATCTTTTGGGGGAACATAGTTCAACTGATAGCACCTGGGTTGTAGAGAACCAGTAAATAGAGAGAAAAGAGTGGAGTGTAGAAGCTTTCTGATAACAACTCTAGTCGTTTATCTCCCCAGTAATGAGTCAAAATCTGAAAGAATAGAGAGGGTGTACAATCACACATTATCACTAAGTCACTGTATAATTATGCATGGCAAGATACTCATAGAATCCCTAAGTGTACTCTTGCCCAAGAGATTGATGATAAAGTATTTGTTTTCATTTTAAATATGAGTGAAGTATTTTTAGCATCTCTTAAAAATGCAAAAGTGAGTATTAGAAAGACAAAGGAAAGGGGAACTACGATGTTTTGGAATACAGGGTTTTTTTTTTCCCCCCTTCTCAAGAGGGGTCCTTGGGAGGTGATGGTTGTTATTGTTAGGTGCCATTGAGTCGGATCCGACTTAGAGACCCAGTGGACAACAGAACGAAAGACTGCCTGATCCTGTGCCATGTCCGTATTTTTGTGCTGAGGCCCAGTGTTGCATCCACTGTGGCAAGTCCTTCTTGTTGAGGGTCTTCCTCTATTTTGCGGACACTGTACTTTAACAAGCATGCTGTCCTTCTCCAGGTATTGATTGCTCCTGAAAATATGTCCAATGTATGTAGGACACGATCTTGCCATCCTTGCTTCCAAGGAGCACTCTGGTTGTACTTCTTCCAAAAGAGATTTTTTTTTTTTGGCAGTCTATGGTACATATGGTATTCTTCTCCAATACCACAATTCGAAGGTGTAATTTCTTTTGTCTTCCTTATTCAGCGTCCAGCTTTTGCATACATATGATGCAGTTGAAAATACCATGGCTTGAGTGAGACCTACTTTAGTCTTCAAGATAACATCTTGACTTTTCAACACTTTAAAGAGGTCTTTTGCATCAGATTTTCTCAGTGTAATGTGTCTTTTGATTTCTTGACTGCTACTTCTGTGGGTTTTGATTGTGGAACCATGTGAAATGAAATCCTGGACAACCTCAATTCTTTCTCGACTTATAATGATGTTGCTTACTGATCCAGTTGTGAGGATTTTTGTTTTCATGATGTTGATGTCTAATCTATACTGAAGGCTGTGGTCTTTTTACCTTCATCAATAAGTGTTTCAAATCCTCTTCACTTTCAGTAAACGAGGTGATTTGCATAATGCAGGTTGTTAATGAGTCTCTAATTCTAATGCCTCATTTGTCTTCATATAGTTCAGCTTCTCAAATTATTTACATGACACACAGATTGAAAAGGTGTGGTAAAGGATACAACATTGATGCACACCTTTCCTGACTTTAAACCATGCAGTGTCCGCTTGTTATGTTTGCATGACTGCCTCTTGATCCATGCACAGGTTCCTTATGAGCACAATTAAGTGTTCCAGAATTCCCATTCCCTGCAGCGTTATCCTTAACTTGTTATGTTCCAAACAATTGAATGCCTTTTTATAGTCAATAAAGCATAAGTAAACATCTTTCTGGTATTCTCTGCTTTCAGACAAGATCCTTGTGACATCAGCAATGATATCCTTGGTTCCACGTCCTCTTCTGGATACAGCTTGAATTTCTGGCAGTTTCTTGTCAGTATACCAATGCAGTTGCTTTTGAATGATCTTTAGCCAAAGTTTTACTTGCATGTAATATTTATGATATTGTTCAATAATTTCCACCTTTGTTGTGAATAGACATAAATATGGATCTTTTTCAGTCAGTTGGCTAGGTCTTCCAGATTTCTTGGCATTGCTGAGTTAGTACTTCCAGTGCTACATCTGTTTGTTGAAACATCTTAGTTGATACTCCATCAGTTCCTGGAGCCTTGTTTTTTGCCAGTGCCTTTAAATTAGCTTTGATTTCTTCCTTCAGTACCATGGGTTCCTGACCATATGCCACCTCTTAAAATGGTTGAACATCGACTAGTTCTTTCTGGTATAATGACTGTGTTTGCTTCCCATCTTCTTTTGATGCTTGCTGAGTCGTTGACTAGTTTCCTTGTAGAATCCTTCACTATTGCATCTCGAGGCTTGAATTTTTTCTTCAGTTCTTTCAGTTTGAAAAATGATGCTTGAGATAGCATGATAGAATTTTGCAAGACCAACAACTTCTGCATTGCAAATACCTTGTTTTTACCACTGTAAATGGCAACTATACACATGGATCTTGGCAGGTAGCATACACGGGAATCAAATAGATTATATCTGCGTAAGGGGTGATCATAAAACTCCATGTCATTGGTCAGAAGAAGACCAGATGCTGATTGAGGCACAGACCATCAATTGCTCATATGCAAGTTCAAATCGAAGCTGAAAAAAATAAGAAGAAGTCTACGAGAGTGAAAATATGACCTTGAGTATATCCCACCTGAGTTTTGAGAGTACCTCAAGAACAGATTTGATATGTTGAACACTAATGACTGAAGACCAGATGAGTTGTGGAATGACATCAAAGACATCATCCATGAAGAAAGCTAGAGGTCATTAAAAAGACAGGAGAAGAACAAAGTGGGAGACCTCTCTCTGTCTGACTTTAAAACATATTAGACTGCCACAGTTAGTCAAAACAGCCTGGTACTGGTACAAAAGCAGATACATAGATCAGTGGAACAAAATTGAGAATCCAGATATAACATCATGCACTTATGAGTAGCTGATACTTGACAAAAGACCAAAGGCCATGAACTGGGGAAAAGACAGTTTCTTTAACAAATGGTGTTGGCGTTATTGGGTACCCTTATGAAAAAAAAGTGAAACAAGACCCATATTTCACACCACACACAAACACTAACTAAAATGGATCAAAGAGCTAAATATAATATCTAAAATAAAGATTTTTTTTTTTTAAAAAAAGGTACAATGCTGGAAGCCCTAATGTATGACATAAACAGAGTACAAAAAATTACTAGCAGTGCACAAACACCAGAAGAGAAAATAGATAACTGGCATCTCCTAAAAATCAAGCACTTATGCTCATCCAAAGACTTCACCAAAAGACTAGAAAGATAGAGTGGGAAAAAATTTTTGGCTACCACAAATCCGATTAGCATCTAATCTCTGTAATCTATAAGATACTGCAAAACCTGAACAAGAAAAAGACAAATAACTCAATTAAAAACTGGACAAAGGATATGAACAGGAACTTCACCAAAGAAGACATCCAGGATGTTAACAGATACATGAGGAAATGCTCACCATCCTTAGCCATCACAGAAATCCAAACCCAAACTACAGTGAATATTACTTCACGTCAGCAATGCTGGCATTAATCCAAAAAACACAAAATAATGTTAGAAAGGCTGTGGAGAGGCTGGAACTCTTCTACCCTGCTGTTGGGAATGTGAAATGGTACAACCACTTTGGAAATGGATTTGACACTTTCTTAAAAAGCTAGAAATAGAAATACCATATGATCCAGCAATCCCACTGCTTGGAACATATCCTAGAAACATAAGGGTTGCCACAGGAACAGATACATGCACACCAACTTTTATTGCAGCACTGTCCACAGTAGGAAAAAAGATGGAATCAACCTAGGTGTCCATCAGCAGATGAATGGATAAACAAACTATGGTATATTCACACAAAGGAATAGTATGCAACGATAAAGAACAGTGATTTTAGGAAATATAATGTGGAATCATCTGGAAGGCATTATGCTAAGTGAAATTAGTCAGCTGCAAAAGAACAAGTATTATATGGGTGGGAGGGAGAGGGACTGTATTTAGGAAACCATTTAGCTTTTGGTGTAGTCCAGTTGTGCTAACGTCCCTTCTACTGCATGCTGTCACACCCTTCACCTAGCCCAATTCCTATATATCTAATCTAAGACTTCCCCTCTCCCTCTCACCCTTGTAACCATTAAAGATTATTTTCTTCTGTGCTTAAACCTTTTCTTAAGTCCTTATATTAATGGTCTCATATAATATTTGTCTGTTCCTGTGGCAACCCTTATCTTGTCAAGTAGGTATTGTTAGGAAAATTAAGGAACTTACCCAGGGCCACAAAATAGTAGGACAGGGATTCTATCCCAGTCTGACTCCAGAGCAGGCGTACAACCTCTACACTGTATTACCTCAAAATATACAAGAGAAGCTTGGTATTACTGTTGAGAGACATCATACAGTGAAAACTTTGGGAAATAAATAATCGTAACTTACCAGTTTTTAAAATTCTTAGTGCCATGTTCTATTATTTGTTTACATTTGTTGAGTTTTTTTTTTTTTTTAATAAAGTACACAAGAATAAAAAGGGGTGCACTCTGAGATCTCCACTGAAAGACTGCAGTGATGGTCCAGGGGCCTTGGAGTTCCCCTGGGAGCATGGCCCCTGGACCTGATGCTGCCCCTGTCCATAAATCATAATGGAGGTCAACTCTTTGGACAGGAATGGATTGGACTTGGTAACAGAGCAACCATATCATGTGTGCACTTTGTGGTTCTATGCATCTATAGGATGTCATCTTGCTGACCTCTTACTGGATGTAGGGGAGAGGGTGGAGAGGAGGGGATAGGAGGATATGACGTGTACAGAATGGAGAAGAGGAGTATGCTGTCACCGGGCAGGGAGAGCAGTGGGAGCTGCTTATTGGCGGTTATGCAAGTTTATATGGGATTGTATATTCTCAATCATAATAAAAAAAATATAAAAAAAAGAAAAATAGTTTTTAAAAGTATCACTAATGTTCACTTCTCTGTCTTTTCACAGTGACTGTGTTGAGCCCAGCAGAAAAAGGTAAGAAGAAGTTGTAAATTGTATTGGTTAGGAATATATTCTTCTGTCTATCTAAAAGTGAATTATGTAAAAACCTATTAATTGAGCAACATTTCCAGGAATACACTTACATGACTGGAAAGTTTAGGCAAATGGTTTTCAGGAAGTGTACCCAGAGGCAGAAAACAACATATTTTCACTGGCTTCTTTGCCTGTGGGACAGAGCTTGGAGAATACTAGGATTTATGATAGAGAAGGGCACGAATGACCACCCTGTCTGTGGTAGTGATCTTAGGCTCTTGGTCAGTCTGTCACCGTTATTCTAGGTACCTTGCCTTTCTGGCATTTCCATCTCCTTTTCAAGGCATAGGGGAAGGTCTCTAAGGACCCACAGGGGGATTTTAAGAACTAAGTCCTTTACCAGCTCTATTCCAGCATATTTACCTTATTTATCTCCACCTTTCACCCCTGTCTTGGCTTGATCTTCAATCTTTACTACCTTTCTTAAAAAAATTGAGGTATTTTTTTAAAGTTTAAGCTAAGCATGAATCTTAACAGACCTTTAGTTTTATATTATTGTATCAGTAATGGCCAGCCTAGCTGTCATGATATTTTAAAGCTCCAGTGTGCTATTACTCATTTAACACAAGCATTAACTATGGAGGCAAAAGAGCAGAGTGAGTGGGAAATAATAGACCACACTAGTTAAAAGTGTTGGCTCTGGGGCTGGACTGAATTCAAATCCTTGTTCTCCTACTTACTAGGAAATTATTTGACTTCCTCATGCTTTGTTTATTCATGTGTAAAATAGGAAATAATACTACCTATTCCATAGACTTGTGAAAATTTAACCAATTGATATATGTGTCCACTTAGAAGACTTAGAACTTAATAAAGCACTTATAACAGAGATTAATAAAGTATATACTGATGACTCGAATGTTTGTTATTGTTAGTCTTAGAGCAAGTTTGAGTTGCCTCTTATGTGTGTTTCTTAAGGCTGTAAATCATTTTCTGTATGCTTACATGAAATAAACAAATTTCCCACAATGAACTTGCATGGTAGGTTTGGTGGGGGCTTAGGTGATGCTGTACTGTAATAATCATGACATCGATATTTTTTTATTGTGATTAAGTGCAAGTATACAATCCAGATCAGTTTTGCATGCCCATCTATTTGCAGCTACATCTGCTCTCCTTACCCAATGACAGCATGATCCTCCTTTTCACTCTACATTTCTAGTATCCTCTTAACAAGCACCTGTCCCCTCCTCTTCACCCTCCTCTCTCATCTAGAAAGAAACCAGCAGGACAGCCTCCTATAAATGTATGAACCATAAAGTACAGCCACCATATGGTCACGCTGTGTCCCCGAATCCTGTCCATTCTCTGAAGAGGTGACCTCAGTACTGATGCCTGGTTAGGACCAACAGCAGGTCTAGAGGCCATGTTTCCAGGAAACTCTCCAGGCTGTCGGACCATCAATTCTGGTCTTTTAGTAGAGTTCTTGAGCTGCACCCCTGTTTTCCTCATGTTGGCTCAGGGACTCTACATTGTGTCCCACATCATGGCTGCCTTTGGTGGTGGCCAGGTACCATCTGGTTCTTCTAGTCTCATGTGGATACAATCTCCCATTCATATGGATCCTTCTGTCTCCTGGACTCTTTTTTTCCTCATGCCTTTGTTGTTCTCAGGGACCATTTGGTGCACCTCAGATGGCAGCTTGCTAGCTTTTGAGACTCCAGACACCACTCGCCAATATCGGGTACAGAAGACTCTTAGCAAAAGACTAATTTTTCCAATTGGCCTTTATGTCCCCTGGAAACATGGTCCCTAGACCTCCGTCCTTGCTACTCTATTGTTTGAAATATTGTGTTTAGAAAACCATTCAGTTCATGGTATAGTCCAGTTATATTGATCTGTTCTCTACTGTGTGCTGTCACTGTTTTTACCTAACAAAATTCCTATCAACTGTCTAATCTCTGCCTAGCTGTCTCCCTCATTCCCCACCTTTGTACCCACCAAAGAGTCTTTTTCTTCTGCACATAAGTCTGTTTTATAGTCCTTATAGCAGAGGTCTCATACAATACTTGTCCTTTTGCTGCTGACTGATTTCATTCAGCATAATGTCTTCTGGTTGAAACCAGGTTATGAGATGCTTCCTAAAATCATCCTTGTTCTTTATCATTGCATGATGTTCCATTGCTTATATGTACCATAGTTTGTTTACCTATTCATCTGTTGATAGGCACCTAGGTTGATTCCATCTTTTAGCTATTGTGAACAGTGCTGCAATAAAAATTTGTGCCCAAGTATCTGTTCATGTGACTGCCTTTCTGTAGGATATATTCTGAGCAGTGAGATTGCTGGACCATATGGTATTTCTATTTCCAGCTTTTTAAGAAAGTGCCAAATTGACATCCCAAAGAGGTTGTAGCATTTTGCATTCCCACCAGCAGTGTAGGAGAGTTCCAGTCTCTCTGTGGCATCTCCAGATGTGCTTTTTGGATTATTCTCAACTTTGTTAGGGTGAGAAGGTGTCATGCATTGAATTCTGTCTCCCCAGAAATATGTGTAGTAATTTGGCTGAGCCAAGATTCCTTGTATTCTGTGATTGCTCTCCATTTTGTGATTTTCTTATGCTGTAAATCTTGATTGCTGCCTGTGGTTAACAGAGTGGATTATGTTAGAGAAGATTAGGATGGTATTGTAAATCCCTTCTTAACGTCACTTCCCTGCTCCATTGGAGTTTCCCTTGAATGTGGCTTGCACCATCTTTTATTCTTTTATCATGCAAGGGATAAAAAATGAAAGGGAAGCAAGCAGACAGTTGGGAAGCTCACACAATCAAGAAAGCAATACCAGGAATAGAGCACATCCATCAGACCTGAGGTTCCTTTGCCCAGATGCTGGCAGAGGGAAAGCCTTCCCCTGGAGTGGACACCCTGAATTTGAACTTGTACTTACTGGACTGTTTAAGTATAGAATTTTCTTTGCTAAAGCCATCTACTTGGTTGTATTTCTGTTAGAACAGTAATAGATAACTAAAACAGATGGTATCTCATTGTAGTTTTGACATGGATTTCTCTTATAGCTAATGATCATGAGCATTTCTTCATGTGTGTTTTGGCTGCCTGGATGTCTTCTTTGGTGAAGTGTCTGTCCATCTCCTTTGCCCATTGCTTTCTTGGGTTATTTACCTTTTCTTGTTGACATTTTGCAGTATGTTGTAGATGAAGGAAGTCAGATGTCCATCTGACATATAGTTGCCAAATATTTTTTGTCATTCTGTGGGTAATCTTTTAACTGTCTTGATGAAGTCTTTGGATGAGCGTAAGTGTTTGATTCTTAGTAGTTCCAATTTATCTATTTTCTCTTCTGTTGTTTATGCAGTGTTTGTCAGATTTTGCAGTCTGTCTAAGCCGTATATTACGACTTTCATTGATGACTCTATTTTTCCTTGCGTGAACTTTATCGTTTCAAGTTTGATATTTAGGTCTTTGATCTGTTTTGAGTTAGTTTTTATGTAAGATGTGAGATATGGGTCTTGTTTCAATTTTTGGTAGATGGATATCCAGTTTTGCTAACACCATTTGTTAAAGAAACTGTTTTTACCCCAGTTTACAATCTTAGGGCCTTTGTCGAACATCAGCTGTTCATAAGAGGATCATGATATTTCTGGGGTCTCAATTCTGTTCCATTGGTCTGTATGTCTCTTTTTGTACAAGCATCAAGCTGTTTGGACTACTGTGGCAGTGTAATAAGTTCTAAGTTTGGGTTGTGTGAGGCCTCCCACTCTGTTCTTCTTTAGTAGTGCTTTACTTATCTGGGGTTTCTTCCCTTTCCAAACAAAGTTGGTGATTTGTTTCTCCATCTCATTAAAAAAATGACACTGAAATTTGTATTGGGATTGCATTGTATATGTAGATCACTTTGGGTAAAATAGACATTTTCACAATGTTAAGTCTTCGTGTTCATGCACAGGGTAGGTATTTCTGTTTATGTAATTCTCTTTTGGTTTCTTGCAATAAGGTCTTGTAATTTTCTATGTATAGGTCCCTTATTTCTCTGGTTAGATTTATTCCTAGGTATTTCATCTTCTTAGGGGCTATGGTAAATGGTATAGATTTGATGATTTCCTCTTTGATGATCTCTTTGTTGGTGTAAAGGACTCCTACTGATTTACTTATGTTTATCTTATATCCTGATAGTTTGCTGAACTCTTCTGTTAGTTCCAGTAGTTTGCTTATGGATTCTTTAAGGTTCTCTGTGTATACAGTTGTATCATGTGCAGATAGAGAGATTTTTTACTTCTTCTTTGCTGATGTGGATGCCCTTTCTTTCTTTGTCTTGTCTGATTGCTCTGGTCAGAACCTCTTGCACAATGTTGAAAAGAATTGGTGAGATTGGGCACCCTTGTCTAGTTCCTGTTCTCAGGGGGAATTCTTTTAGTCTGTCTCCATTCAGGATGATGTAGGTGGTTGGCTTGCCCCTTATTGCATTAATACATTTCCCTTCTTTTCTTATTTTCTTAAGGGTTTTTAGCATGCATGGGTATTGGACTTTGTCAGTTGCCTTTCTGCATCAATTGACAAAACCAGGTGCTTCTTATCCTTTGTGTTATTTATGTGGTTGATCACATTAATTGTTTGTCTGATGTTGAACCAGCCTTGCATCCCTGTTATGAATCTAACTTGGTCATGATGAATAATTTTTTTGATGTGTTGTTGGATTCTATTGGCTAGGATTTTTGCATCTTGGTTCATGAGTGATATTGGTCTGTAATTTTCTTTTTCTGTGGGATCTTTCCTGGCTTTGGTTTCAGTGTTATGCTGGTTTCATAGAATGAATTTGGGAGTGTTCTGTCCCTTTCTGTGCTGTGGAATAGCCTTAGAAGTGTTGGAGTTAAATCCTTTCTAAAAGTTTCGTAAAATTCTCCAGTGAAGCCATCTGAGCCAGGACTTTTTTACTTCATAGTTTTTTGATTACTTTTTCAGTCTCTTCTTTTGAGATGGGTTTATTAAGTTACTCTATTTATTCTTGTGATAACGTGATGTGAATCTAGAAAATTGTCCCTTTCCTCTAGGTTTTCAAATCTGTTAAGAGTACAGTCTTTCGTAGCTTTCTGTTACAATAGTTTTGATTTCAGTTGTGTCTGTTGTGATATCTCCAATCTCAATTCTTACTGAGTTTATTTGTGTTCTCTCCTGTTTTTCTTTTGTGAGTTTACTCATTGATTTATCAGTTTTGTTGATCTTTTCTAAAAACCAACTTTTGGTTTTGTTAATTCTTTTGATTGTTTTTTTTCTTCTCTAATTTATTTAGTTCTGCTCAGTCTTGATTATCTGTTTTCTTCTGGTGTGTGAGGGGTTCTTTTGTTCTCTTTCTGCTTGTGCAAGTTGCAGAGTTAATTCTTTGGTTTGGACCCTTTCTTCATTCCGGATGTATGCATTTAGAGAGATAAATTGACCTCTGAGCACTGCTTTTGCTGTATCCCATAGGTTCTGGTGGAGTGTTTTCCCTCAATTGATTTGATAAATTTCTTTATTGCGTCTTTGCTTTCTTCTGTAACCCATGGATTCTTGAGCAAGGTGTTGTTCAGTTTCCATGACTTCAAATTTTTATGTATGTTTTTTCTGCTGTTGATTTCAACTTTTATGGCTTTGTGGTCCAAGAAGATGCTTTGCAATAACTCAGTGGTTCAGATTTTGTTGAGACTTGCTTTATGACCTAATATGTGGTCTATTCTGGAGAACACTCCATGTGCATTGGAAAAGAAGGTGTACTTAGTTGTTGAGTAAAAAGTTATGTATATGCCATTGAGGTCTATTTGATTAATTGTTGCAATAAGATCTTCTGTATCTTTACTGAACTTTTTTTCTGGATGATCTGTCCATTATTGAAAGTGGACGGTTGAAGTCTTGTACTATTATTATGGAATGATCTATTTCATTTTTCAGTGTTGTCAGTGTTTGATATATTTAGATGCTCTAGTATTGGGTGAATAAGTAGTTAATGTTGTTATATCCTGCTTATTTATTGAAACTTTGAGCAATAAATAATGACCATCCTTGTCTGCTGTGGTGGATTTTACACTAAAATCTATTATATGTGAGATTAGTATTGCCACTCCTGCTCTTTTTTGTATGTTGTTAGTTTGTCAAATATTTTTCCATCCTTTGATTTTCAGTTTGTTTATAGATCTTTGAGTCTAAGGTGTGTTTCTTGTAAGCAACACGTAGATGGAGCTGTATTCTCTGCTTTTTTAATGGAGCATTTAGTCCATTTACATTCAATGTAATTGTTGATAGATATGTGTTTAGTGCTGTCATTTTGGTGCCTTTATTTTTGTGTCATTGATGTTTTCTGTGTTCCTTTTAATATTCTATTCTGGGTCATTTTTCTTTATGGGTTTACTTTTCATCTTTCTCAGTGTAGATTTTGTATTTTCTAAACTCCTATATTATGTTTCTTGTTTTGATATGTCGCATTTTACTTTTCTTTGTGGCTACCCATTTGATCCCCTTTAGTGTTCTAAGTTTAAACTAATCTTTAACTTCTGTGTATCTTCTTAATTTCATCTCTATCTGAAAAAATTATATCTACTGTAAAGTACCCCTCTTTATAATGTGATGATGTCATAGTTTTCATGTAAAAGATCACTGGTTCCCTACTCTTAATGTTTGAGCTTTGATTAAGCTTGGTGACTTCCCTAACAGATTAGGCCTCTGGATGCTGTGTCCTTCATTGTACCCTTAGGTAAACATTTGATGTTACTGTTTTTCTAAACATAGAGCTTCTTTCAGTATTTCTTGTAGTTTTGATTTGGTTTTGACAAAGTCTCTATGCTTTTGTTTATCTGTGAGTGTTTGAATTTCATTGTCATATTTGAGAGACAATTCTGTAGGATGTATAGTTCTTAGTTGGAAGTGTTTCTCCTTCAAGGCTTTGTATGTGTCATCCCACTGTCTTCTTGTGAACATGGTTTTTGCCAAGAAGTCAAATGAAAGCCTACAGGACTTCCCTCTGTACATTAGGTTTGCTTTAAGCCTTGCTGCCTTTAAGGTCCTCTGTTAGTGTTTTGTTATGTTAAGCCTGATTATAATATGTTTTGGTGACTTTCTTTTGCAGTCTAGTTTTTGTGCTGTTCGGTAAGCATCTTGAATATCTATATTCTCTTCTGTAATGATTTCAGAGAAGTTTTCCGTCAGCAACTGTTCAGTAATTCTCTCTGTATTTTGTGTTATCCCTCCCTGTTCAGGAACTCCAGTTATTTGTAGATTATTCCTCTTGGTAAAGTGCCATATGGTTCTTAATGCTTGTTCATTTTTCTTTTGTCTCCTCATAAATGCTGGTGTCAGTCGCTTTATGTTCAAGCTCACTAATTCTATATTCCATTTCCTTGATCCTGCTCTTTTGGCTTTGCGTTAAATTGTCTAATTCTGTAATTTTATCTTTGATCTGCTAAATTTCAAATCATTTCTGTCCCATGGGTTCATATAGCTTACTCAATTTTTTGTTTTGTTCTGCTGCATTTTGTGTAATCTGTAGAAGGGCTCTATACATAATTCTTTTGTATTCTACCTCTGATAATTTTAGCCTGGGAAGTTTTGTAATTCTTTATTTTGGGAATTTTTCCAGAGCCATGGTGTTCTGCTTCTGTAAATGGTTAGATATTGGTTGTTGCCTTCATGTCGTCAAGAAGCTGTTGAGTTTTTCTTGTATTGCGCCAGTGGGAGCTGTGGCAAAATTCTAAGAAGAGAGTAGATAAGGATACTGATAGCTTTGGTCATCTGCTGTCAGTGTGTTCTTTAGGTGCAGCTGACTTATATCTAGCTTCTCTGGCAATATAGATAGTTCCAAGCCCTGCAATGCTGCTTGGCTTATTGGCTGTCTCCAGCTGGACCCTCAGACGTGGCCAGCCCTGCTTTCTGGCTGCTAATGGTGGTAAGCCTACTTGTGCTGACTCTCTGTCATGATGCCAGTTGAGACTATGGTGTAGCTCAGGGAAGGGAAGAGAGAAGGATGCCACCACACTCGGCTGCTGGGGATTCATGTGTTTTCTAAAAGCGTTTGTCTTAAAAACTGCTTTTCTGCTGTGAGGGGTACTGTCCAGCAGTCCCCGAAAGCAGCTGTGCCCTCAAAAGTGGCAGTCCCCACCTCCTGCTGGCAAAGATCACACCCTACTTATGTAGTGTCTAGGGGCCACCTGATGATGCTATGATACGGCTCATTGAAGGGTAGTGGAAATCACACCACCAAATTCAGGTCTAGTCACCACTGTATTCTCTTGCTGCTCTATTCTGAAAAGCTGCTTTTGCGCTGAGAGAGGTATTGACCATCAGCAGAGGAAATCAGCTGGGCCTTCATTGGTGGTGAGCTCTGCTTCCTGGCTGACAGAGGCAGCACCTGGTAGGCTGTCCCCAGAAGATGTGACCTGGCTCAAGGAGGGGACCATTTAGGGCACTGCTGTACTCATTCACTGTCCCCCACTATGATCTGTAGGTACGATCATCTTCAAAACAGCTTTCCTGCTGGGAGAAGCACTATCCAGATGGGCACTGTTGCTCAGCATGGGAATTCACCCCAGGTTTGACTTCATGCATAGCTAACTCTGCCTCTCAGCTGACCAAGATAGTGTCCCACCTGAGCCTCCTTTCCTGCACTTAGCCAGTGCTAGCTATGGTGCCGCTCAGAGAAGAGATGGGGGAGAGGTACCAGCACCCTCAGTCAGCAGCTGCAGCTGAGATCTCTAGATGTGGCTGTTCCAGGCACAGTCTCTCTGCTGCAGGATACGCTGTTTACTTAAGTACTGCAGTTCAGTGTAGTTGCCTTGTTGTACCAGGCTCACAGGCTCAGCAGTCCCATTCCCAGCCTCTTGGTTAACAAAGAAGGCATCTGTACCTGTAATCATCCCATATGACTTGCCAGCTGCAGCAGGACTCAGTGTGCTGCTACCTCACCTCTGATAGAGTTAGTTTCCCCCTTCCTGTTTCCCAGTCCAAACTCACAACTCTATGCCAGATCTTTGAGTATCCACACTGGTCTGTTCAATTATTTTTCTAAGACTTAGTTCTCTGAGGGAATCAAGGAGATGTGTGTCTTGTCTGCCATGTTGGCTCTGCCCCCTGACAATAACATTGTTTTTATTGAAAACTACAACTTGTTGAGTACTCTGCTAAGTTTTATATATATATTATATTCTACATTATTTATATCAATATAGTGACAGATACTCTTATGTCCATTTTGTAGAAAAAGAAACTGAAGTTTACTAGCACCGTGACCTTTGGAAAGTAGCTCAACTTCTGTGAACCTCAATTTCTGTAAAATGAAGACAGTGTAATTATATCTTACAGATTTATTATAAACTAGTGTGGTCCTGAAAACCCTGGTTGTATAGTTGTTAAGTGCTATGTCTGCTAGCTAAAAGGTCAGCAGTTCGAATCTGTCACACACTCTTTGGAAGCTCCAAGGGCCAGTTGTACTCTGTTCTATAGGGTCACTATGAGTTGGAATTGATTCAGTGGCAGTGGGTTTGGTTTTAGTGCAGAGTGATGCAAACAGTTAGCATGTGCTTGCTGCTAACTGTAAGTTTGGAGGTTCAAGTCCCCCAGAGGCATCACATAAGAAAGGCCTGGTGATCTACTTCTGAAAAAAAGAAAAATCAGACATAGAAAACCTTATGGAGCCCAGTTATACTCAAACATACATGGAGTTGCCATGAGTTGGAATTAAGAGAAACTGGTTTAGTAGCTGTTAATCATTAATAATCTCAGTTGTAGCTTTTTGATATATCTGGATTCTCAAAGGCAGTGGGATTTATAAACTAAAAATCAGATTCCAATGTAACCAGAAGTTGAAGGTTAGACTTATAAAGAGCTTATGACCACTGGAGGAAGTTACTAAGGGATGCTGTAGAATTTCCATTTTGTAAAATATCAGACCTTTGACTATTTGGCTTCAATCAGTGAGTCTTACCTAAAAGCAAATTAATAGGCCTAATGACCATCAGAAGTTACTTCTAGTTCTGTGAATTTGTGATTCATTTTAAATTGTATATTAAAGGAAAATGTAACACATTATATGTTTACTTGTGTTTCACTGACTCTGCAATGGCATTTGTCTGTGTGGATCGTAATAAATTATGGCTAACGTTGTGAAGAATGGGAATTCCAGAACACCTAATCATACTCTTAAGCAATCTGTATATGGATCAAGTGGTAGTAGTGTGAACAGAACAAGGGAACACTACGTAGTGTGAAATCAGGAAAGGTGTGCATCAGGGTTGCATCCTTTCACCATACCTTTTCAGTCTGTATGCTGAGCAAATAATCTGAGAACCTGGATTTTATGAAGAACAGCGAAGCATCAGGATTGGAGGACAACTGAGTAATAATCTGTGTTATGTAGACGACACCACCTTACTTGCTGGAAGTGATGAAGGTTTGAAACACTTACTGATGAAGATCAAGGACCACAGTCTTCAGTATGGATTGCACCTCAACATCAAGAAAACAAAAATACTCACAACTGGACCAGTAAGCGATATCTTCATACATGGAGAAAGGATTGAGGTTGTCAAGGATTTCATTTTACTTGGGTCCACAATCAATGCCCATGGAAGCAGCAGTCAAGAAATCAGAAGACACATTGCATTGGAAAAATCTGCTGCCAAGGATCTCTTTTAAGTATTGAAAAGTAAAGATACCACCTTGAAGACTAAGGTGCCTGACCTAAGCCATGGTATTTTCAGTCTCATCATATGCATGTGAAAGCTGGACAGTGAACAAGAAGACAGAATACTTGATGCCTTTGAATTGTGGTGTTGGAGTAGAATGTTGAATGTAACATGGACCACCAACAGAACAAACAGATCTGTTCTGGAAGAACTACAGTGAGAGTGCTCACTGGAAGCAAAGATGGGAACACTGTGTCTTACATACTTTGGACTTGTCAGGAAGGATCACTTCCTGAAGAAGGACCTTATGCTTGGTAGTGTGGAGGGTCAGAAAAAAGAATAAGACCCTCGATGAGATGATTGACACAGTGTCTGCAACAATGAGCTTAAGCATAAAAGTGACTGTGGACATGGTGCAAGACTGGACAGCGTTTTGTTCTGTTGTTCATAGGATTGCTATGAGTTAGAACTGACTTGATGTCACCTAACAAAAACAACAACATGTGGCTGCCAGTAGCAATACTGTTTGGCATAGGCATAGAAAATACAAAGGCAGATAAGTGAAAGCTCAAATGATAAAACCTTTCATTCAGTCTCCAAAGCATAAGAAAACCATAGTCAAACTAGGATTTGTTAATTTTCAAAAGCTTTTCAATGCCTTATCTAATGTATACAAGCAGAAACGTGGGGAATGTGTGTGGGAATGGCTATTAAGGTTGTGAGATATGGTGACAGGAGCATAAAGTTGAAGCAGTCTGAGTTTATTGATAATGGGTCCACCCAGCACAGAGTCTTCATTCAGCGTTTCAATTTGAGAGGTTAGAAAAGGATCTAATAATTTATTTGGTTAGTGTACTGAAGAATGGATTAAGCTGGGAGGGAATGCTTTCAGACTTTCTCCATTTAGGATGATGTTGGCTGTTGGCTGTTGGCTGTTGGCTTTGCATACATGCCCCTTATTATGTTGAGGAATTTTAATTTTATTCCTGTTTGCCTGAGAGTTTGTAACATGAAAGTGTGTTGGGCTTGGTCAAATGCCTGTTCTGTATCAATTGGTAAAATCTAGTGGTTCTTGTCTTTTGTTTTATTTATGTGGTTGATTCCACTAGTTACTTTTCTAGTATTGAACCTTTCCTGTATCCCTCTATGAATCTCTCTTGGTCATGGTAAATTTTTTTTGATATGTTGTTAAATTCTGTTGGTTACATTTTTGTTGAAGATTTTTACATCTAAGTTCATGAGAAATATTGGTCTGTAATTTTCCTTTTTTTGTTCTGTCTTTACCTGATTTTGGTATCAGGGTTATGCCAGCTCCATATAATGAATTTTGGAGTAGTCCATCATTTTCTATGGTCTGAAATGCCTTTAGTAATATTGGTGATGTCTGTTTTCTAAAAGTTTGGTAGAATTTTCTGTCCAGTGAGGCTGTCACAGCCAGGACTTTTTTGTTGTTGTTGAGAGTTTTAAAATTACATTTTCAACTCTTTCTTCTTGATTGTGATGGGTTTATGTAATTGTTCTACTTGTGTTTGTGTTAGTTTTGGCAGGTAGTGTGTTTCTAGAAATTTACTTATTTCCTCTAGGTTTTCAAATTTATTATAGGACAATTTTTTGTAGTATTCTGTTATGATTCTTTAAATTTCAGTTTGGTCTTTTTTAATATAGCTCGTCTCATTTCTTATTTGAGTTGTTTGCTTCCTCTTCTGTTTTTCTTTTGTCAGTTTTTCCAGTGGTTTATCAATTTTATTGCTCTTTTCAAGAAACTGCCTTTTGGTCTTGTACTCTTTCAATTATTTTTCTGTTTTCTAATCTATTTAGTTCTGCTCTAATTTTTATTAGTTATTTTCTTCTTGTGCCCAAGGGGTTCTCTTGCTGCTGTGTTTCTACTTATTTGAGTTGTAGGGTTAATCCTTTGATTTGGGCCCTTTCTTCTTTTTGGATGTGTGCATTTATTGAGATGTATTGACCTCTGAGCACTGCTTATGCTGTGTACCAAAAATTCTGATAGGGTGTCTTTTCATTCGCCTTTGGTCCTATGAATTTCTTTACTTTGTTCTTCATTTCTTCTGTAACTCAGTCACTTTTGAGCAAGGTTTTGTTCAGTTTCTGTGTGTCTGATTTTTTTTTCTGTTAGTAATTTCTACTTTGATGGTCTGAAAAGATGCCTTGTAATGTTTCAATACTTTTAATTTTGTTAAGGATTGCTTTGTGGCCTAATTATGTGGTCAGTTCTGGAGAATGTTCCATGTGCCTTGGAAAGGAAATTATAGTTGTCTGCTGTTGGGTGGTGTGTTCTGTATATGTCTTTGAGGTCATATGTCTGTGAGATCTTCCATGTCTTTATTGAGGTTTTTTTCTAGATGTCCCATCCTTTGGTGACAGTGGTGTATTGAAGTCTCCTGCTATTGTTTTAAAGCTATCTGTTTCTGTTTTCCATGCAGTTAGTGTTCGTTTCATGTATTTTGGAGACCTGTTGTTGGGTGTGTAGATACTTAATATGGTTATGTCCTCCTGACGTTTTGACCCTTTAATCATTATATAGTATCCTTATGTAATATGTTGCATTTTACTTTAAAGTCTATTTTATCAGTGTTTAATATTGCTACTCTTGCTCTTTTGAATGCTATTAACTTGGTATTTTTTTTCTATCATTTGAATTTTTGTTTGTTCATGTCTGTGAGTCTGATATGTGTCTCCTATAGGCAGACAAGGAACCATGATTAGCTGAGGTGCAAAGAGAGTATGGAATAGGTGATGGAGGGTGCAAGTTCCAAATATCGGCTAATGACCACATGACCAGTTACAGAAATAAGGACTGTAATTGTTATGAGCATTTTTTCCTTGCTTTATTAGATGTGTATGTGTGCATGTATGTTGTTGTTAAATGACATCAAGTCAGTTGATTCACAGTGACTGCATGTACAATAATGAAACAGTGTTCCATCCTTCTCTATCCTCACAATTGTTGCTATGTTTTAGCCCATTGTTGCAGCCAGTGTGTCAGTCCATCTCATTTTGGGTCTTCCTCTTTTTAGGTGACCCTCTACTTTACCAAGCATGATGTTCTTCTCCAGGGATTGGTCCCTCTGATAACATGTCCAAAGTATGTGAGATTAAGTCTTGCCATCTTTCTTTTCTAACAGTATTCTGGCCATACTTCTTTGTGACAAATTTGTTCATACTTCTGGAAGTCCATGACATATTCAATGTTCTTCAACAACATCATAATTTAAAGGCAGCAGTTCTTCCTTCAGTCTTCTTTATTCATTGTACAGCTTTCAAATATCTATGATTAGCCAAGCCAGCCAAGTGCCGTCAAGTCGGATCTGACTCATTGCGACCCTAGATTAGGTGATTGAAATATCCATGACTTGGGTGAGGTAAACTTTAGTCCAAAGTGACAGCTTTGCATTTTAGTCCTTTAAAGAGGTCTTTTGCAACAGAGTTGTCCAATGCAAAATGTCATTTTATTTTTTGACTACTGTTTCCAGGGACATCAATTGTGGAATCAAGTAAAATGAAGTATTTGACAACTTCAGTATTTTCTTCCTTTCTCATGATGTTAGTTATTGGTCCAGCTCTGAGGATTTTTGTTTTCTTAATGTTCAGTTGTACTCCATATGGAAGACTGTGGGCTTTGATCTCCATCAGTAAGTACTTCAAATCCACTTCATAAGCAAGGTTGTATCATCTGCATATCACAGGCTGTTAATGAGTCTTCCTCCATCCAGTGAAGCTTACTAGATTATTACCTCAGCATGCAGATCTAGGAAATGTGGTGAAAAGAAGCAACCTTGATGCACACCTTTTCTGGTTTTAAATCAGACAGTATCTCATTGTTTTTTCAAATGATTGCTTCTTGATCTATGTATAGATTCCTCATGAGCATAATTAAGCGTTCTGTTTTTACTGTTCTTTACATTGTTATGCATAATTTATTATGATCTGCACAGTCAAATGCCTTTGTGTAGCTAATGCAACACAGGTACATATCTTTCTGATATTCTCTGCTTTCAGTCAGGTTCCATCTGATGTCAGCAATTATATTCCTTGTTCCACATTCTCTTTTGAGTCTGGATAGAATTCCTGGCAGTTCCCTGTTGGTGTACTGCTGCATCCATTTTTGAATGATTTTCAGCGAAATTGTACTTGTGTTTGATATTATCTACATTCTGTTGGATTACATTTCTTTGAAAGAGGCACAAATTTGGGTCTCTTCCAGTTTGTTGGCCCGGTAGCTCTCTTCCAGGATTTCTTGGCTTATTTGAATGAGCATATCCGGCATTGCATCTGTTTGTTGAAATATCTCAATTTGTATTCTGTCAGTTTTTGAAGTCTCGTTTTTCACCAATGCTTTCAGAGTAGCTTAGACTTCTTCCTTTAGTACCATTAGTTCTTGATCATACGCTGCCTCCTGAAATGGTTGAATATCTGCCAATTCTTTTTTTGTGTAGTAACTCTATGTTCCTTTCATTTTGTTTTGGTGCTTCTTGCATCATTCAATATTTGGCCCATAGAATCCTTCAAAATTGTACTTGATGCTTGAATTTTTTCAGCTTTTTCAGCTTAAGAAATGCTGAGTGTGTTCTTCCCTTATGGATTTCTAACTCCAAGTCTTTATACATTTCATTATAATAATTTGCTTTGTCTTTTTGGGCTGCCCTTTGAAATTTTTTTTTCTGCTCTTTTACTTCACCATTTCTTACATTCTCTTTAGCTACTTTATGTTGAAGAGCATACATCAGTGCACATATCCTTAAATTATGCAAAATTTCTAGATAAAGATGGGCCATATTCTGACTGGTTTTGCAGCTGTGAGGTAGTTTGGCAGCTATGTAACGATGTAATTACCTCTGTATGATATCTAACATAATGTAATCATCTCCATGATGAAATCTGCTATGAGCACCCACTCAGTTGAAAGTGAGTGTCCTTGGAGGTGTGTTCTATATCCAGTATATCTAGACCTTTGGTAAAGGTCATTTCTTTTTGCTCACTCTCGATCCTGCAACAGGCACTTGTTCATCTGACCTGTAGTCTTTGGGACTTGAGCAATCAGTGTATTTGCTGATCTTGGGATTCATCAGCCTCCACAGCCAGTGAGCCCGAGAGCTGCTGTCTGATGTACTGATCTTGGGTTTGCCAGCCTCTACAGCTATAGGAGTCAGGAGAAGCCTCCATTCTAACCCACAGACTTGGGACTTTCTAGCACACACAACTTTGTGAAGCACTTCCTTGAATTACATGTGTGTGTATATGTGTTTGTATGTGTATAAAAAAACCAATCCAACTGCCATTGAGTCAGTTCTGGCTAATAGTGACCTTATAAGGTCAGAGTAGAACTGCCCCATAGAGTTTCCAAGGAGTGCTTGGTGGATTTGAACTACCGACCTTTTGGTTAGCAGACGTAGCACTTAACCACTATATTTATATATATATGGAAACCCTGGTTGTGTGGTGGTTAAATGCTATGTCTGCGGGTGCCCCTTGGAAACTCTGAAGCAGTTCTACTCTGTACTATAGGGTCACTGTGAATCTGAATTGACACAATAGCAGTGGGTTTCATTGGGTTTTATATAGCCTGTTGCTGTAGAGTTGATTCTGACTTATAGTGACCCTATGGGACATAGTAGACCTGTCCCATTGAGTTTCCCAAGTAGTGCTGACTGCCAGCCTTTTGCTTAGCAGAGCCAGCTCTTAACCATTATGCAACCAGGGTTTCTGTGTGTGTCTGTGTGTGCACACATGTGCATACATATATACATTTCACTGGTTTTGCTCTTCTGTTGAACTCAGCCTAAAACTGGTTCCTTCTTGTTTTGTGAATCTATGACTTGTTTTATTATACTGCAGTGTTAAAGTAGAATATAGCATAGTATATGACTACCACTAGGAACACTGTTAGGTACAGGCATAGAAAATTTAAGGGTAAATATGGAAGCCTCAAATCATATAACCTTTCATTCTAAAACATAGTCAAACATGCAGTCAAACCTTCTACAAAAGTTTTTGAGTTTCTTGTCTGCTTGATGGTTCTTGATAAATTTTAATCCCCAATGTCAGCAGCATAATAACAATAGAAGATAAGCACAGACTTTGTTGTCAACCTATCAGGGATCAAGTCTTGATTTTGAGTCTTATAGCATATATGACCTTGGCAAATTCACCTCAATAAAGTTCACTCCCTTCCTCAGTAAAATGGAGCTAACAATTCCTAACTTTCATGGTAGTTTTGAGTACTAAATGAGATAATGCATAAAATTTCTAAGCATAGTGCTTGGTAAAAAATACATAGTAGCAGATACTATTATTATCATTACTTCATTACTATTGTTATATTGGTATATATATAGTGGAGAGTACCTAAAAATTATTAATCCTAAGAAGTATTTTTTGTTTCAGGTCTGTAATTTTCTACATCATTCTTTGTTAGTAAATTTTCAAAACTTACACATTTGTATGCTATAGGTTGAAAAACTGAGACCCAAAGAAGTAATAAGTGTTTACCTAGTCATGCTGATTCTAGGGTACAGGAAGGGCTAAAGCCAGGGCCATCTGAACCATATTAGAATATTAGAAATGTATTCCAGAATATTAGAAATGTATCAGCCATTGTTACACAGGACTCAGAAATTCTTCTTTTGTTAAACATGAGTCTGCCTTCTTCCATAGATGATGTGAAAAAACATTCTAATGATATATATGTTTTGTTTTCATTAAGAATGCTTTGTGTAGATGATTTTATTTGGCATCATATTTTTCATATTTCTAAGATCTTGGATTAGGAAATGTTTCTCCTCTGTTTCTCAAATGAGGACATGGAGTAAGCAGGGGGTTAGGAATTTAGTAAAGGCCGAGGATGGGGTGAGGCTCAGGGATGAACTTGGCAATGAGATAGACACCTGTCAGACAATATACAGATTACCAAGTTATATATTGATTATTGTTGCGTACCTTTAAGAAGGACATAAAGCATTTCAGGCAAAAGATCTGTTCATTCTCTGAGAATTCATTTGTGTTTTGATTGCTTTGCACCCTAAATTGTATAATAACATCTCTTAAAATTAAAATGGTTATAATGATTTACTGAACTTACCCAAATTTTCATTTGAAAATCCAGAGCATGGAAATAACTGCTTTGTTTGTACTGCTTCTTGATTATATTGATTTCAATTTATTGGAAATATATTAGACATTCGGAAGGTAGAAGGGGACTAGAAGGAAAAAGTTTGAGGCACTGTATGATATTTAATATTCACCTCCAAACTGTATAGAGAATCCTCAGATAGGTTTTGAGCAGTTATCTCTATGCTCTCAGTGGTATACTATTTTATGTTCTTTTTGCAAAATTATTTTATGATGAAGGTTTTGGGGACCAGACAGAATTCCTGTCTAGAGGCTAATCCATTTCTAGAAGATAGTTTAATATTAATATTATCATGAGTCGGATCCAACTCGACGGCACTTGGCTTTTTGGCTTTTGTTACCAAAATAATGCTTATAGAAAATTTAAATAATATAGACGTATGATTAAAAAAATTAAAAATCTCCACATAAAATCCCCCTTCTCATCATTACCTACAGGTAGCTAATATATTTAATTTGATTTGTATTCTTCTAGATCTTTTTCTCTACAGTCACATACAAATACTCATATAGATGCATGTATTTGTATAGGCTTTTTAATTGTATTACACTAAGCATATTGTTTTATAACTTGCTTTTTCATTTAATAACATATAATCAGTATCTTTCCATGTTAACAAATACCAAGTTATTTTATCTTTTAATGATCTCAGAGTAACCTATAATACGCATATACTAATACTTATTTGGGAAACCCTGATGGTATAGCAGGTTTAGTGCTACATCTGCTAACGAAAAGGTCAACAGTTCACATCTGCCACACACTCCATGGAAACTCTATGGGGCAGTTCTACTCTGACCTCTAGGGTTGCTATGAGTCAGACCCAACTTGATGGCAGTAGGTTTGGGTTTAATACTCATTTGACCTTTTCCCAATGATGAACTTAAAAAGAAACTCTTTATTGTTTTTCTTGATTATGAAAGTAATGGCACCTTCTAAATGCAAACAATACAGAAATCAATAAAGTAGAAATTATAGCCAGCCAGGCCAAGTGCCGTCGAGTCAGATCCGACTCATGAAATTGTAAGCTTTTTGTAATTCCTGCACTGCGTGTGTTAGAGATGGAGTAAGGTTCAGTGGTATCCATTTATACATATCACTTGGTACACTTTTTAAAAGTGATTTTTCCCTTTTTACATTTTGACATGTCTCTTTGGATGTAGCTACAGCTGAATATACCATTTTTAAAGCTATGACACCTCTGTGCTCATCTCTTCTCCCTGGATGAGCTAGAACTTTCATGGTCTTGTGCCCTTTGCTATATGTTCTAGCACCTCTCACTTGTATCAGGTCATCTCTGGGTGGGGGCAGATCCAGAGCCAAACATTATGAGCTCCCTATGTTTAAGGAAAGATCAGGCCAGAGTTGCACTAGTGCCAGGTTTCAGAGTCATGATTTTGCTTCCTACCTTAGCTGTTTGCTTATGCTCATTGCTTTTAATGCTATGGCCTATAATGCTCCAATCCGTTAGAATATGACTGTTGGATAAAATAAAAATGTTAGACTGGAAAGTCAAAATAAATACCGTCATCTGTTATGCTAAATATTGGAAAATCTAAGATAACAATACGTCAGAGGTAAAGGCCCAATTTTAGGTCCCTTTGGTTTTGTTTGTTTTTGTCAGGTTTATCAAGCCATAAGTTACCTACAGTAAAAATTACCTTTTTAAAGTATACAGGCTGATGAGATTTTACATATATGTACAATGATGTAACCACCATTTCAATCAAGATAGAAAATATTTACATGATCCCAAAAGATTACCTCTGCCCATTTGCAAGCAGTCCTCTTTGCCCCTGCCCTTGGAAACCCCAAATCGGCTACTTGTTACTATAGTTTTGCCTATTCCAGAATATCTTCTAAGTGAAATCATACAACATATGGCCTTTTTATCTGGCTTCTTTTGTTGAGCAATATGCATTTAAAATTCATCCATGTTAGTGTGAAAAACTTACTCTTTCTATTGCTGAGAAGTATTCTATATTACAAATGTAACACAGTTTGCTTATTCACTTACAGGTTGATGGGTATTTGGGTTGTTTTCAGTTTTAACTGTTAATAAGAATGATGAGATATATAGGTGCAGGTTTTTGTGGGGATACATGTTTTTATTTCTCTTGTGTAAATACCTAAGAATGGGATTGCTAAATTGTATGATAAGTGTTTAACTTTGTAAAATACTGCCAAACTGTTTCCTAAAGTTGTTGCACCATGCTGTATTCCCAACAGTGATATAAGTTCCAGTTGCTCCATGTCTTCACTAGCACTTGATATTTATCACTTGTATATCTTTTGTGAAGTATATGTTTAAGTCTGTTGGTCAGCTTTTATTGTTTTCTTACAGAATTTTAAGAGATCTTTTACTGTTCTGGATATAAGTTGCTTTGTTTTCAAGTAAATTTGATGCTTCCCAGAGGACAAAATTAGGACCAATGGGAAGAAGTTACCAGGAGGCTTATTTCTACTTAATATGAGGAAGATTTGCCTAACAATCATAATTTTCCAGCAGTAGAATGACTGACCCCAGGGCTTGATTAAGTGTCCTTTCATGTAAGATATTGAAACAAAAGCTGGGATTATTAGGGATAATATAAAGCAGATTTATGCATCATATAGACCATTGGACCAGATGGCATCTAAGTTTTCTTCCAACTCTCATATTTTATGAAATTAAATGAAAACAAGTCAGCATCATATTAATGAAATACAGGATATTTTGACTGTATCAACAAAAGATATCATTTTTAAGGGATCAAGCTATGATTGGGAGTACTCTTAACACCTTCTCAGCCAGCAGAAAAGTGGAACACAAGTCTCTACCCACGATATAGACAATAGAAATTCTCTGTTCCCTTTTTGAGTGTACTGTGACTTTCCCTAACAATATAGAGCCGTCATCAGGCTATACTTAATCCAAAGTACATATGAAGTCTGACAATTAATAAACAATTAATAAACACTGTGTGTTTATGTTGGTAGCACTGTGCAAACAACTCAGTAAGTTTTCATAACCTTGGTATATCAGCATCTCAGAGCTGCGTTTGTGTTGACATGTGGTGATGTCTTGCTGAGTGACGTACATTATATATATTTTTTATTGTGATTAAGTGAAAGTATAAAATCCAAATCGAATTTGCATGCCCACATATCTGCAGCTTCTTCTGCTCTTCCTACCTGGTGACAGCACAGTCCTTCTTTTCACTCTGTATTTCTAGTATCCTCTAAACAAGCATCTGTTTCCACCTCTCTACCCTATTCTCTCCTATCTAAAAAGAGACTGGTAGGAGAGCCTCATATAAATTCATAGGACCATAAGTGTACACACCATGTGGTCATACTGTGTCTCCACGTCCAGTGGATTCTTAAGAGTTGACTTCATTACTGGTTTCCCATCAGAAATAGCAGCATGTCTAGGGGCCATGTTCCCAGGGGACCCTCTGGACTGTCAGACCATCAATTTAGGTCTTTTAGTAGAATTGTTGGGCTGCACATCTCTTTTTTTTATATTGCCTCTGAGACTCCACATCTTGTCTCCCGTCATGGCTGTCTTTGGTGGTGGCTAGGCATTATCTGCTTCTTCTGGGCTCATGTTGATGCAGTCTCCCATTCATGTGGGTCACTTTGTCTCGTTGGCTCTTTTTTCCTCATATCTTTGTTATTCTCAGTGACCATTTGTTCCAAATGAGTTGGGACCATTTGGTGTACCTCAGATGACAGCTTGTTAGCTTTTAAGACTCTAGACACCTGAGTGGATTTCGTTATTGTTGTGTGTTTTTGTGTGGCATTGCAAGAATGTCAGAGTTTGAATTAGAGCAATAAACAAACATTAAATTTCTTGTTATACTTGGCAAGAGTGGAAGTGAAATCAGGGACATGTTAGTCCACATTTATGGGGATAGTGCCATGAGGAAAATGGAATTGTAGAAATGGATTTAACATTTTTCTGAGGGATAGAAAGTATCACTGATGAAGAGAGGTCAGGGTGGCCAATAATGAACAGAGCTGACAAAACATTGCCAAAATTTCTTGAGTTGTGCATCAAAATAGTCCACTTACTCTGAGAAGCATAGCAGACCAAGTAAACATTGACAGAGAAACAGAAAAATCTTAACTAAAAATCTTGGTGTGAGAAGCCAAGCCAAGCCAAGCCAAGATGTCTGTAAAAATGGTCCTGAAGAAGCTCACCAATGAACTGAAGCAAAGGAGAGCTGAAGTTTCCCAAGATGTTTTGGAGAGGCAAGACGATGTTTTGAGTCATGTTATCACTGGTGATGAAACATGGGTGTACCAATGCAACCCTGAAACAAAGTGTCAAGAAAGTCAGTCAATTGTGCACTTCCAAAAATGTTCCCTCAGTCCAAATTAAGAGTCAGAATGATGTTGCTAACCTTTTTTCTATCAGAGGGGTTGTTCATTATGAATTTGTATCAACTGGGCAAACATTTAACCAGGTTTGTTATTTGGAAGTGCTGAAAAGGCTGTGTGATAAAGTTGGATGAAAATGACCTGAACTTTTCACCAACAACTCTTGGCTCTTGCATCATTACTATGCATCACCTCACATGGTGCTCTCTGTGAGGGAATTTTTAGCCAGTAAACAGAAAACTGTATTGGAACACCCTCTCTACTTACCTGATCTGTCACCCAGTGACTTTTTTTCTTTACCTGAAGATAAAGGAAATATTGTAAGGATGACACTTTGATGGCATTCAGGACATCAAGGACAATACAACAGCAGCAATGATGGCCATTCCAGAAAGAGTTTGATAATTGCTTTCAAGGGTGGACTAGGCAGTGATGTCAGTGCATAGCTTCCCAAGGGTAGAACTGCAAAGTGACAATAGTGATATTCAGCAATGAGGTATGTAGCATTTTTCTAAGATGAGTTTGTGAACATAATTGTCAGTCCTTGTATACGGAGAGTTGATTTTCCAAATACCCATTTAAAAGCAGGAAATAAGCCAAAAATTGTTCCCCAGTGGAAGACACTGTCTGTACTTGTATACACCCTAGATCAGTGTAATGTTGGGTAGACATTGTTAAGAAGAGGGTTGGAAACAAACTGTTTTCCTATTTTGAACAAATCAGTGCTGTGTCTGTGTCCAACATCCTCTGTGTAATTTTCATCACCATATCTACGAAAACAAATCTGAGATTCAAAGTGAGATAACAAACAAATCTGAAATTCAAAAAGAAGGAAAGGGGAAGATGGCGGACTAGACACATGATTCCTCGATTCCCTCTGAGAACTGAGGCCTGGAATGATAATTGAATAAAGCAGCGTGAACATCTGGGGAGCCCTAGGATCTGGCATAGGGTTGTCAGATTGGACCAGGCAAAAGTAAGGGGGAGATACCTCTCTCTAAGACAAGGTAGCAGCTAGTAGAGTCCTGCTTCTGCTGGCTCATCATTTGGGATGACTACAGGTACTGATGCCTTTGTTTTCTGAGAGGCAGAGGGTGGGCATGTGCCTACTAATACAATGAAGTGCAATGCTTAAGTAAACAGCATATTGTGCAGCAGAGCGACTGTGCTTGGGATAGGCACATATTGAGAGTCAAGATGCTATCTTGGTCAGCTGGGAGGCAGAGTCACCCCCTCAGAGGTCTTCAGTGGAGTTAATTCTCACACTGAGCAGTAGCTTGTGTCTGGAAAGTGCTTCTTGAGCAGGGAAGCTGTGTTTAGGACAGTGGCACCTAGAGTTATGGGTGGGGCCTGGCATAGGATGGCAGGAAGGCCCTAAACCCTCCCTTCTTTAAACCATGTCATAATGTCTGGGGATACCCTGTGAGGTGCTTCAGTTGTCAGCCGGAAGGCGGGGCATGCCACACTTGAGGGCCTGACTGATTTTGGCAGCTATTGTAAAGCTCCTCACTTAACAGTGAAGTACCTTTTTAAAATAAGATCACCTGGAGAACTGACTGCTGCGTGGCCTGGCAGCATCTCCTCCAGTCTTCACTGATTCATATCATAGGGTCAGCTGATGGCCCCCCCAGTGACTCCCTAAGTAGGATGCCGTCTTTGCCAGCCAGGAGGTAGAGCCTGCCACGCCACAGAGTCCACCTGGGGCCAGTCACTAGGGTACATAGAGACAGCTGGTGACCAGCTCCCTGCTTAGAACTACGACTCAGCTCTGGTTGCGGTAACACCAGAGAAACTGAACATCTTCTACATGGCCCAAAGACAATCAATAGCTAACCATTTAAAGAAGCCATCCACCATGGCTCTGAAAAACTCCCAAAATGAAGAGTGAAAACACTTCCCAGATCAAGAAGCCTTTCTGAAATTATAGGAGGTTGAGTACAAAAGAATTGTGTATAGAGCTCTCCTAGAGATTAAACAAAATGCAGCAGAGTAAAACGAAACTTTTACTGTGCTATTTGAATGGATGGAACATCAGCAATCTGAAGTCCAGCAGATCAGTAATGAAATCACAGAATTAGACAATTTATTCCAAAGCCAAAAGAGCAGAACTGAAGAAATGGAAGCCAGAGTTAGTGATATTGTGGATAGAGCAACTGACACCAGCATTTATGAGGAGAAATCACAGAAAAGACATAAGGAAAAAAAACATTAAGAAACTTGTGGGACTCTATTAAGAGGAATAATCTACCAATACTTGGCATTCCTGAACAGAGCGTGATAGCTAAAAATGCAGAGTATTGTTCTAGAGTTGCTGACAGAAAAGTTAACTGAAATTATGAAAGAAGAGAGCATAGATATCTAAGATGTGTATGAAACACCACAAAAACTAGACTCCAAAAGAAAGACACCAAGACATATTATAATCAAGCTCAACAAAATGTAACATAAAGAGAGGCACTTAAAGGCAGTGAGGCTTAAAGCAAAGGTAACATACAGAGGGAAGCCCTTTAGGCTTTCATCTGAACTCTCTGCAGAAATGAAGTTGGCAGGAAGCCAGTGGGATGACACATTCAAAGCCTTGAAGGAGAAAAACTTCCAACCAAGAATTATATATCCTGCAAAAGTGTCTCATAAATATGAAGGTGAAATTAAGACATTCACAGATAAACAGAAGCTTAGAGACTTTGTAAAAACCAACCTAAAACTACAAGAAATACTGAAAGAAGCTCTTTGCTTAGAAAAACAAAAAGATCAAGAGTATACTTAAGGAGGCGATGCAGGGCGCAGCATGCAGAATCCTACACAGTTAGGGAAGTCACGAAGTTCAAAGCTACAATATTAAAAGAAGGGAACCAGTGATGAGAACATGAAAACTATGACATTATCACACTAAAAAGAGGGATATTTATACTTGAGTATAACCCTTTCAGTTGGAGAGGAAATTAATATGCAGAAGTTACAGTCTGGTTTATACTTAGAATAGTAAGGGGGATCATAGGAATAGCTACTAAGCAAAATAACAATGTGACATGTCAACACAAGAAACATAATCCAGGAGTCTGAACAAAAAATCAACACTGATAAAGATGAAAAGTCAACCTAAAAGAAGAAGGATCCAGAACAGAATATTAAGAGCAACATAGAAAATATCAAGAACACAGAAATAAAGGTATCAAAATAACAGCAGTGAACACATGCCTATCAATAATCACACTGAATGTAAACAGACGGAATGCCCCAATAAAGGACAGAGTGAAATCCTGGGTCAAAAGACACTATGTGTCTATATGTTGCTTACAAGAAAAACACCACAGATTCAAAGATAGAAACAAACTGAAAATCAAAGGATGGAAGAATATATACTGCTAACAACATACAAAGAAGGTCAGGAGCGGCAATACTAATCTCTGATAAAATAGATTTTTTTAATTTTATTATGCCATATTATGAATGAGTGGAAATGTACATTCCCATATAAATTTACATGTCTACCGATATGCAGCTTCCATTGCTCTCCCTGCCCAGTGACAGCACATTATTCCTCTCTGCTCCATACATGTCTCATCCTCCCAACAGTCTCCTTTCCTATCCTCTCCACACACGCCCCTTCCTCTAGCAAGAAGTCAGCAGGATGACATCCTATAGATGCACAGAACCATAAAGTGCATCCAATACATGGTCACTCTGCATCGCCAAGTCCAGTCCACTCGTGTCCAAAGAAAGGACCTTCATTATGATTTATGGGCAAGGGCAGCATCAGGGCCAGGGGCCATGCTCCCAGGGGTACCCCGAAGCCACTGAACCATCAGTTGAGGTCTTTTAGTGGAGATCTCAGGGTGCACCTCTGTTTATTTTTGTGTTGCCAGTGAGACTCAACTTAGCTCCATTGCAGCTGTCACTGACGGTGGCTCTGATAAAATAGATTTTAATGTAGTATTCACCATCATGGGTAAGGATAGTCACCATTTATTGCTGAAAGTTTCCATACATAAGCAAGACGTAACAATATTAAATACTTATACACTCAATACCAGAGCATCTACATACATTCAACAAGCCCTGACAACATTGCAAAATGAGATAGATCACTCCACAGTAGTAGTTGGAGACTTCAACACTTCACTTTCAGTAACATACAGATCAGCCAGTAAAAAGCTCAGTAAAGATACAGAAGATTTTATTGTGACAAGTAATCAACTAGACCTCATTAACATATACAGAACTTTTTATCCATCAACACATAACTAAACCTTCTTCTCCAGTGCCCATGGAACATTTTCCGGAATAGACCATGTGTTTGTACAGATACAGTGCAATTCTCAACAAAATACAAACCACTGAATTATTGCAAAGCATCTTCTCAGACCATAAGCCATAAAAGTTGAAATGAATACCATAAAAATTATAGATAGAAATTTGAACCCATAGAAACTGAATGACACCTTGCTCAAAAATCTGTGGGTTATAGAAGAAATCAGGATACAATGAAGACATTTATGGAATCAAATGAGAATGAAAACTCCTCCTCCCAGAAACTATGAGAGGCAGCCAAAGCAGTGTTCAAAGGTCAGTTTATCTCTATAAATGTACACATCCAGAAGGAAGAAAAGACCCAGACCAAAGAATTAACCCTACGGCTTGAACAAGTAGAAAGAGAGCAACAGAGGAGCTCTTTAGGCACCAGAAGAAAACAGATACTAAAGATTAAAGCAGACTTAAATGAATTAGAGAATAGAAGAACAGTTGAAAAAATTAACAAAACCAAAAGCTGGTTCTTTGAAAAGATCAACAAATTGATAAAGCATTGGCTAAACTTAGAAAAGAAAAACAGGAGAGAAACACATAACCCAAATAAGAAATGAGGTGGGACATGTTGTTACAGACCCAATTGAAATCAGAAGTATCATAACAGAATACTGTGAAAGACTGTACTCTAACAGATTTGAAAACTTAGAGAAAATGGACAAATTTCTAGATTGAAATCATCAACCAAAATTATCAAAAAGAGAAATAGAACAGCTTAATAAACCCCTAACAAAGGAAGAGATTCAAAAAGAGATCAAAAAACTACCACCCCCAAAAGTCATAGTCCAGATGGCGTCACCAGAGAATTCTATGAAACCTTTAGAGAGGAATTAATTCCAATACTGCTGAGGCTATTATTTCACAGTATAGAAAGGGATGGAATACTCCCAAATTTGTTCTATGAAGCCAGCGTACCACTGATCCTGAAGCCAGGGAAAGATGCCACAAAGAAAAAAATTACAGCCCAGTATCACTCATGAACTTAGATGCAAAAATCTACAACAAATCCTAGCCAATAGAATTCAACAACATATCAAAACAGTAATTCATCATGACCAAGTTGGAGTCATACCAGGAATGGAAGACTGCTTCAACATGAGAAAAACAATTAATGTGCTCAACCACATAAACAGCACAAAAGATAGGAATCACCTGATTTTGTCAGGTGATGCAGAAAAGGCATTTGACCAAGTCCAAAACCCATTCATGCTAAAACCTCCCAGCAAGATAGGAATAGAGGGGAAATTCCTCAGTGCAGTAAGGAGCATCTACTTAAACGCAGCCACCTACATCATCCTGAATGGAGAGAGACTGAAAGAATTCCCCTTGAGAACAGAAACTAGACAAGGACACCCACTCTCACCACTTCTATTCAGCATTGTACTAGAGGTTATAGCCAGAGCAGTTAGACAAGAGAAAGAAATAAAGGGCATCTGCATTGGCAAAGAAGAAGTAAAAATCTCCCTATCTGCTAATGATTTGTATATGCAGACAATCCTAAGAAATCTATAAGCAAACTACTAGAACTAGTTAAAGGGTTCAGCAAAGTATCAGGGTATAAGATAAACATATGTAAATCAGTAGGATTCTTTTACACCAACAAAGAGATTATCAAAAAAGAAATCACCAAATCAATACCATTTACTATAGCCCCCAAGAAGATAAATACCTAGGAATAGATCTAACCAGGGAAATAAGAGACCTATACAGAGAGAATTACAAGACCTTTTGCAAGAAACCAAGAGTCTTAGATAAATGGAGAAACCTACTCATGGATAGGAAGACTTAACATTGTGAAAATGGCTGTTTTACCCAAAGTGATCTACATATGCAATGCAATCCCTATACAAATTCAGGTGTCTTTTTTTTAATGAGATGGAGAAATAAATCACCAACTTTGTTGTGAAGGGGAAGAAACCCCGGATAAGTAAAGCACTGCTGAAGAAGAGGAACACTGTGGGACGCCTTACACTGCCCAACCTTAGAACCTGTTACACTGGTACAGTAGTGGAAACAGCCTGGTACTGGTACAAAAAGAGAAATATAGACCAATGGAACAGAGTTGAGACCCCAGGGGTGCCACTATCCTCTTATGAACAGTTGATATTAGACAAAGGCCCTAAGATTGTAAACTGCAGTAAAAACAGTCTGTTTAACAAATGGTGTTGGCTAAATTGGATAGTTGTCTGCCAGGAATTGAAGCAATACCTATATCTCACACCTTACACAGAAACTAACTTAAAGTGGATCAAAGACCTAAATATCAAGAAACAATAAAGTTCATGAAAGAAAAAATAGAGTCCATGCTAGAAGTCCTAATACATGACATAAACAGACTTCAAAATCTGACAAAGCACAATCAAGAGAAGAGAAAATAGATCAATGGGAACTGCTAAGAATCAAACACTTGCTCATCCAGAGACTTTATCAAAAGAGTTAAAAGACCACCTACAGAATGGGAAAAAATATTTGGCAGCTTCATGTTGAACCAATGTCTAATGTGTATAGTCTACACAGTGCTGCAAAGTATCAACAAGAAAAAAGATAAATAACTCAATTAAGCAATGGGCAAATGAGATGAACTGACGTATCCAAGAGGACATCTAGGCAGCCAAAAGACACATAAGGAAATGCTCACAATTATTTGGTATTAGAGAAATCCAAGTCAAAACTACAAGGAGATACCATCTAACCCCAATAAGGTTGGTTATGATCCAACAAACACAAAATAACAAATGCTAAATAGGCTATGGAAACATGGGAATTCTCCTGTAGTGCTGGTGGGATTGCCAAATGTAACCTCTTTGAAAAACAATTTGACACTTACTTAAAAAGCTTGAAGAGGGGACAGGAGATTGTTAAGTGAATATGACATATAGAACAGAAAGGAGGAGTGTGCTGTCATGAGGCAAGGAGAGCAGTGGGAGCTGCACATAGGCAGGCATGCAAATTTAAACTGGATTGTATACCTTCACTCAATCAGAATAAATAAATTTTTAAAAAAAGCTTGAAATAGATATACCATTTGATTTTTTAATCCCACTGCTCAGAATAATATCCTACAGAAACAAAGCCTGTTATGTGATTGGATATATGTACACGAATGTTTATTGCAGCACAGTGCACAATAGATAAAAGGTGGAATCAACCTAGATGCCCATCAACAGATGAACTGATAAACTGTGGTACATATACTCAATGGAACACTATGCAATGATAAAGAACAATAATGATTTTAGAATATAGTTCATAACGTGGTCTCAATTGGAAGAGATTATGCTGAGTGAAACTAGTCAGCGGCAAAAGGACAAATATTGTATGAGATCCCTGGTATAAGGACTTAAAAATAGACATATACAGAAGAAAAGCATTTATTATGGCTGCAAGGGTGAGGAGGGAGGGAGGGTATTGGTCATAGATTAGATATTTGATAGAAATTTGGGTAGGTGAAAACAGTGACAGCACAACTTGACTAGACTCCACTATAAATGGAAAGGTCTTCTAATCTCAACCCAATATTGCAAGGATAGAGTAGCAGGGTCGAGGTCTGGGGACCATGCTCTCAGGGGATGTTGAGGCCAATTGGCATAACTAGCCTATTGCTTAGAGAGTTTTCTGCATCTCATATTGATAAGTGGCATCTGGGGTTTTAAAAGCTAGCAAGCTGCCATCTGAGGTACACCAAATGGTCACAACTCATCCAAAGCAGATGATGATCAAGAACAACAAAGACACGATGAAAACAGCTCAGGAGATAGAATCACTTATGTGAATGAGTGACTGTATCAACATGTGACCAGAAGAACTGGATGGTGCCTGGCCACCACCGAAGAAAGCTGTGGTGGAGCATACGGTGTTGAGTCCCTGTGGCAACACAAGAAAAAGAAGATTGTAGCTCAAGAACTCTACTAAAAGACCACAGCTGATAGTCTGGCGACCTAGGGGATCCTCTGCAAGCATGGCCCTTAGACCTGCTGCTGCCCCTCTCCAGAAAACACTACTGAGGTCAACTATTCTGATAAAAATGGACTGGACTTGGGAACACAGTGTGACCAGATGGTGTGTGTACTTTATGGTTCTATGCATTTATTGAAGGCTGTCCTACTGGTCTCTTTCTAAGATGGGGGACAAGATGGTGGATAGGAGGAGATAGGAGCTTGTTAAGAGGATACTGTAAGTACAGAATGAAAAGGAGAAGTGTGCTGTCACTGGGCAAGGAGAGCAGAAGGAGTTGCATATAGGCGAGCATGCAAAATTAATTTGAAATGGTCCAGCCTCTTTGGAAAGTAATCTGGCGCTTCCTTAAAAAAATGGATATAGATATACCATTTGGGCTTGGCTGGCTTGGCATTTGACCCAGTAATTCCACTGCTTGGAATATATCCTACAGAATCAAGGCTATTCACACCAACAGATACATGCACAAGAATGTTTATCGCAGCACAGTCCTCGATAGCAATAAGATGGAATCAACCCAGATGCCCAACAACAGATGAATGGATAGGTAAGCTATGGTATATATACTCAGTGGAGCACTGTGCAATGATAAAGAACAATCATGATTCTAGGAAACATCTCATAACCTGGTTTCAACTGGAAGACATTATGTTGAGTGAAAGTAGTCAGAGACAAAAGGACAAATATTGTATGAAACCCTTACAATAAAAACTCAAAAACAGACTTACGCATAGAAGAAAAGACTCTGTGACGGCTGCAAGGGAGGGGAGGGAGGAAGGGGGAAGGGGAAGGGTTTAAATTAGATAGTTGGTAGAAATTTGGTTGGGTGAAATCAGTGACAGCACACATTAGAAACAAGAAGAATATTAAGTGGACTTCAACATAACTTGAATACTCCTTCCATCTTAACCCAATATTGCAAGTTCAGAGTAGCTGGGGCAGGGGGCAGGGGACCATGCTCTTAGGCGAAATCGAGGCCAATTGGCACAACTAGCATTTTGCTAAGAGGGCTCTCTGCACCCCACATTAGTGAGTGGCATCTCGGGTCTTAAAAGCTGCCTAGCTGCCATCCGAGGGCACAGCAAATGGTCCCAACTCAGCAGGAACAGATGCTCACTGAGGAACAAAACAACAAGGGGGAAAGACAACCCAGAAGATAGAGAGACCCGTAGGAGTGGGTGCCTACATCGACTTGGGACCGGGAGAACTGGATGGTGCCTGGCCACCACTTGTGACAGCCGCGATGGAGCTCACAAAGTTGTGTCTCACTGGCAACACAAGAATGAAAAGGGGTGCACCTGAGATCTCCACTAAAAGACCGCAATTGATGGTCCAGCAGCTTCGGGGTTCCCCTGGGAGCATGGCCCCTGGCCCTGATGCTGCCCTTGCCCATAAATCATAATGAAGGTCCACTCTTCGGACAGGAATGGATTGGACTTGGCAATGCAGAGTGACCATATATTGGATGCACTTTATGGTTCTTTGCATCTGTAGGATATGATCCTGCAGACCTCTGACTGGAGGAAGGAGAGTGGGTGGCGAGGAGGGGAAAGGAGACTGTTGGGAAGATGAGACATGTATGGAGCAGAGAGGAATAATGTGCTGTCACCAGGCAGGGAGAGCAGTGGAAGTGGCATATAGGTGGGCATGTAAATTTATATGGGAATGTACATTTTCACTCAGTCATAATAAAAAAAAAATTAATTTGGATTTTAGACTTCCAAGTTAATCACAGTAAAAAATAGGAAATGGGAGGAAGAAAACTGATGTTTTTTAAGTGCTTTAGCATGTCAGATTTCCACATTTAAGTCAGTTCTCACAATAGCCTTGCAAGGTCTTAGGTAGGTATTAGCATATACCTCCCTCCTCCCGCTCTGTGTGTTAAGAGAGAGGTTAGTGATAGCAAGGTTAACCAGGTTTCAAAGGACCAAAAACAACTATTAAGTGGCTGATCCAGAGTTAAAACCCCAGTCATCTGATGCCACAACTATTGTATTTTACATGGCACTTCCATGAACACAGCAGACCAAAAAGAAAAGATCTTTTTAGTAAGGGAGAAACAAAACTGCAAGGAGCTTTAAGTTTCTAAACATATGAAGACAATGGATTTTATTAGATTGATGTTATTCAGCCAATTCCAATACACTAGCATTAGAAAGCTCTTTCAAGCTTAAAAAAGAAAAGTTTAAGACATGTAAAAGAAAGCACTGCTTTTCACAGTGGGTGGCACACTTGGGAGACTCAATACCCCCAAGAATTGGTACAGACTGAAAATACCACTGGCTTTATAAAAAGGTTTATGTCAAGTTTTTTTCTAGAGGCTTAATGACTCTAGAGGTCTTTGGGGGTTCAGTGGTAGAATTCTTTCATGTCCCATGTGGGTGTCCCTGGTTTGATTTCCCAGCCAGTGAACCTCATGAACAGCCAATACCCAATTGTCTTTGGAGGCTTAAGTGTTGCTCTGATACCGTGTAGGTTTCAGCACAGTTTCCAAACTAAGAAAAGATAGGAACAGAGGCCTGGTGGTCTACTTTTGAAAATCGGCAAAAGAAAACCCTGTGAATCACAGTGGTCCAATGCATGACCAGTCATGGGGATGGTACGGAAATGAACAGCATTTCATTCCATTGTACTTGGGTTGCCGTGAGTCAGGCACTGACTGTAAGGCAGCTCACAAGAATAATGCCTAACTGATAACTAAGAGAAATTAAGATTTCTTGGAAGCAACCTCTGTTCAAAACATGATGCTATATGCTGGCACTGGAATTTGATACCAGTATCAGAGAGCCTCTTAGAAATCCTGCCTGCAGTGGTTAAGAGTTCAACTGCTAACCAAAAGGTTGGCAGTTCAAATCTACCAGCTGCCCCTTAGAAACCAATAGGGGCAGTTTCACTCTGTCCTATAGGGTCACTATGAGTTAGAATCGACTCAACAGTAGTGCGTGTGGTTTTTGGTATAGGATCACTATGAGTTGAAATGAACTTGATGGCAACAGGTTTGGTGTTTTGGTATCAGAGAGACTGCTCAGGGGTAGCTGGCTAAACCAGGGAAACAACTGTTGGGGAAAAATGTTGAAATCTCCTACCCAGCCAAAAGCCAAATGCACTGTGGTCAAGTTGATTCCAACTCATGGGAATCCTATATAACATAATGGAACTGCCTCTTGGAGTTTCCAAGGCTGTAAATCTTTATGGAAGCAGAATGACACATCTTTCTCCCATGGAGCAGCTGGTGAGTTTAATCTACTGGTCTTTTGCTTGGTAGCCAAGTGCTTTAATCAGTATGCTACCGGGGCTTCTGAATTCTTCTAGGGAGTAGCTAAATCACAGAAACAACTTTCGATCAATTCTTGTAGAATCATTAAACCCTTGGGCACAAACTGTGGACCTTTTACCTTTTTCTCCCCAGGCTCCCGTTTCAATAAGTATTCAAATAACAAGATCCAGCTCTTTGTTAGCACTCTTACGGCAGTGAAAGTAATCAACTGTAAAGATCAGAGAACTTGAATATTAGAATCAACACCTCATTGCTAGGCATTCTACTCGAAGGGAGAAGTGACTGTCTGGCTGCAGAATAACAGCCAGATTTGTATTCTGAGCAAAAATGAGGATTTTAGTGAGCTAAAGCTATAGCTACTCTTAAAGTATAGCATGTAGTTGCATGGTATGCCCCTCATTAACCCCCTCTACCAACGCAAATGCATTTAGTTATCAATTGATATGAAAGATATTACAGAAAAATACCATCTTTGTAAAACAAGATTTCTGACAAAAGCTTTTGACGAAATAGATACGCTAGGTAATTGTCACAGTAACCACTTTAGTGTATATGTGTCAGAATGTATGTAGTGAAAGGTGTGTTACTTTCCTCCTTTCCCCATCTAAGTACTCAGCTTGCTACATTCAGAGCTATGTGTTACATTCATACCTGTTCACACAAGCATGAATGTGCATTTGTGCGTGCATGCGCGCGCGCGCGCACACACACACACACACACACACATATATACAGTCACTCCCTTCCCATTAGTCCCTCAGAGTAACACCTAGAAAAGCTATCCTGCTGATGAAAGATATTGCTAATAACAATTTGGTGCTACTTCCACCATGTAATTTCAGATTCTACAATTTTTATCAAGGCATTTGAGTCGTTATTTTAGGGAATAATCTCAAATAGTCATTCTCATTTCAGAAACTATTTCTGAAATGAGACAGTCACATTGCAACAGAGTCTAAATTCAGAATAACTACATGCTTACGTGGATTCTTGGTAGTTGGTCGTGTTCCTTGGGGTATATTTTTATGCCTGAAAACCTTTACACCTGTGGGAAAGGGGGACAGTTGAAAGGCTTTTGGCTTTCACATGGTAATCATAGCTTCAGCAGCTTCAGAAGATCCATGACTGTGATCACTGCAAGTTAAGTACAAGGCTCTACTGTTTTCCATTTACTTAAAAAAAGATGTTTAACCATTTCATTCTGATGTCAATTAGTAGTGATAGTTCAAGGATGCAGTTCAGAAGCCCTTTGACTTCTGCAGTGATCTGAAATGTCACTGGTGCATGACACTTAAAAGGAAGAGATCAGTGTCCCTGCATTTACAAGAAGGGCTATTCTAGGTGAAAAAGAATTAATTATAAATATATATGTTGCATGTTTTTAAGGCAAAGAAAGAATGGACTTTCACACATCTGTGAACCATAGCTTAGGGACATCATGTATATAGAGAAAAACATAAAATTGGGAATCATGAGGTCTGTCCAGAGTTCAAGAGTATTTACCCCACAGTGAGTTGTGGCAGAGGCAGGCTCATCACATGCCATGGATGTTGAAGAGATGCTTCCTCTTTGGGGTGGTAGGCTGAACAACCAGCTGGTTGATCTCTAAGGCCTTGTTTCTCATGGTTTATTTGCCTCAAAATCGTCTAGGGAGTTTCTGCATTATTGGACCTTATCTCAGACTGCTGATTCAGAATATTTTGTGTAGGATTTGGGAATCTGATTTCTAACAACCTCCCTAGATGATTTTGTTCCACAATGAAGTTTGTGAACCACTGCTCTAAGGAAAAGAGCTCTAATCTGGGAGTGAGGAAACCTGGATTCTGGTTCCATTGTTTCTGTAACTTTGTTGGACCATGAGCCAGCCCTTTGCTGCCTCTGGGTCTCAGTTACCTGTCTGTAAAATAAACCCACTGCCGTCGAGTCAGGTCTGACTCATAGTGACCCTACAGGTCAGAGTAGAACTGCCCCCATAGAGTTTCCAAGGAGGGCCTGGCAGTATTGAACTGCTGACCTTGTGGTTAGCAGACATAAATTAGGGGGTTGAATTAGATGATCTCTATGGTCCCTTCTACCTGTAATCTTTTATTAAATCTACAGTGTATTCCTATTCTACCAATCTATTTAATGACCTTTACTTGATCCCTTCAAGTTGCCTTAGTGCCTTGCAGCTCTAAACAAACAAAAACAAAACAACCACTCATCACCTCTGCCAAACACTAGGATACAGTAATGGGAACTAGCCATTTCAAGTTCTATGATTAAACTATTTATTATAATGTAACCTGAGTCAAGTTAAAGTTTCACACTTGCCACCCCAATCACTGAAATAAAAATTAAGCTAATACCTTTAAAATATTGTCAAGTGTAAGAGGTTTGTTCTCACACGTGCCGTCATGTTGGGTCTGCTTCAGGTGACCTAAATTACGGAATCTCATTACCTTTTAAGTGTCAGGGATAAGATAAGCATAAAATTGTCTCCCTGCCAATTTCTCTACAATCCAAAGATTCCATACTCTCATTCCGTATTAAAGAAACCTGGGTTAATATATTTCACTTCAACCTTAATAATGGAATCTTCCCTGCATGAGCCTCATAAAATCAAAGAAACATTAAAAAAAAAACACACACACACACAAAACAACAAAAGATAATACATTTAGAAATGGCCTAAAAGTCTTACTTAAGATTAAAAAAATTCTGATAACACTTCATGTGGGCTGTGGAAAAGGAGCACTCTCATTGACTGGTTTTGGGAGTGTAAACTAAATACAGCTTTTCTAAAGAGTAATTTGGTAATGTATACCAAAAGGCATACCCTTTAGCTGAGTGGTCTCTCTTCAGGAAATTGCTACTATGATCTTCTTTGTACATGTGCCAGTAGCATAAACAGAGTTATCCATTGCAGCATTATTTTATTAACAAGAGAAGAAACTAAATGTTCACCAGAGATAGCCTGGTTAAATGAATTATGATATATTTGTGCAGTTGAATCCCCTGCAAATTTTTCATAATAAAAGAAAGAGGGAACTCAGTCTCTCTAAGTCCTGTTGAGTGAGATGATCTCCAATTTACAGTGAATGAAAAATAAAAATAAAATGCAAAATAGTGTATTAAAAATGTGTGGAAGAAACCATACTATCTGTGTGCTTTTTCATGTATAATATCATAAAAGATACACAGTAAACTTATGATGTTATGACATTGGCTGCCCCAAGGAAGGGGATCTGGGTAGCTAAGGGACAAGGATAGGAGGGAAACTTTTCACTGTATACTTTTTTATACCTTTCAGTTTTCAACCATGTGAGTATATTACCCTTCAAAAAATACAATGAAAAATTTAAAAATATTATAAAAATACATATATATATATAGTGTACATATATTCATATAAACATGTAGAAATGTGAACTCCAGGATACTTAATTGTGCTCATGTGAAATCTGTACATAGAACAAGAGGCAGTGATTCACACATAGTAAGGCAATACTGCGTGGTTAAAAATTAAGGAATGTGTGTATCAGGGTTGCATCCTTTTACTATACTTAGTCCCTTACTATACTTACTCAGAATACATTGAGTAAATAATCTGAAAAACTTGACTATATGAAGAAGAATGTGGCATCGGGATTGGAGGAAGACTCAGCAACACCCTGCGTTATGCAGATGATACAACCTTTCTTGTTGAAACTGAAGAGGACTTGAAGCACTTACTGATGAAGATCACAGACTATATCCTTTGGTATGGGTTACACTTCAACATAAAGAAAACGAAGATTCTCACAACTGAACTAATAAGCCATATCGTGATAAATAGAGAAAAGATTGACACTGTCAAGGATTTTGTTTTACTTGAATCCACAGTCAACACCCACAGAAGCTGTTGTTGTTAGGTGCCATCCAGTCAGTTCTGACTCAAAGCGACCCTGTGAGCAACAGAATGAAACACTGCCTGGACTTGTGACATGTCCACAATAATTTTTTTGCTTAAGCCCATTGTTGCGGCCACTGCATCAATCCATCTCATGAGGGTCGTCGTCTTTTTCACTGACCCTCCACTCTACCAAGCATGATGTCCTTTTCCAGGGACTGATCTTTCCTGACAACATGTCCAAAGTATCTAAGACACAGTCTTGCCATCTTTGCTTCCAAGGAGCACTCTGGTTGTACTTCTTCCAGAACAGATCTGTTTGTTCTTATGGCGGTCCATGGTACATTCAACATTCTTCTCCAACACCACAATTCAAAGGCATCAGTTCTTCTTTTGTCTTCTTTGTTCATTGTCCAGCTTTTGCATGCACATGATGTGATTGAAAGTACCATGGCTTGGGTCAGGCACGCTTTAGTCTTCAAGGTGACATCTTTACTTCGCAATACTTTAAAGAGATTGTTTGCAGCAAATTTTCCCAATTCAGTGCGTCGTTTGATTTCTTGACTGTTGTTTCTGTGGGTGTTGATTGTGGACCCGAGTAAAATGAAATCCTTGACAACCTCAATGCTTTCTGCATTTATGACAATGTTGTTTACTGGTCCAGTTGTGAGGACTTTTGCTTTCTGAATGTTGCAGTCAGGAAATCAAATAGCACATTGCGCCAGCGAATCTGTTGCAAAAGACTTCTTTTAAACTGCTGTCTGAATACTATCATCTTTCTGTACCCACAATGGCAGAGATACATAGTTTCATATTGGACATTTCGCCCTCCAGGATCATGTGGCAGCTTTTGAAAATATGAAACATAAAGTCTGTGGTTAAAATTTAGCATTTTTCCAGGTTTCTTGCACTTCTGTTGCTTCCAAGCAGGAGAAAATGATAAGAATGAGCATTGCATAATAATACAAGAGAATACCTGGTAGTAGAAAAACAAAATAGAAATTTGTCACTGAATTTTTTGTTTTTCTGAAGCTTTATAAATGGATAAAATGTAATCTAAACCTTGAATGTTTTCTTGTTTCAGTTGTCTACCTCATACTCTACCATGCCATCTTTGTGTTCTTTGCCTGGACCTACTGGAAGTCTATCTTTACACTACCACAGCAGCCAAACCAGAAGGTAAGAATACTGGTTTATTTCTAAAGCTAAGAACAGAAGAAAGTAAAGATGCTAGTAAAGCAGGAAAGTAGACAGAAAGAGGAGGAAATAGCTTTCCATTACAAAAGAGAAATCGAGGATAATCTTAATGGAGAATTCGTAGTGATAAAGGTAAATTAAAAGGCAGATATGACAGTTGATGGAATTTGTGTAATCACCAGCCCTGGATATCTTTAAGACTAGGAAACCACTATTTACTTTACTGATAAAGTTAGAGATGCAAGAATCCACTTGGATTCTGAAGACTTACCTCTTTAATTCTATAAAACTTCCAGCAAGACTCTGGAAGTCAATTCAGAGAAAACAAGCAATAATTAAATAAGTTGCTTTCAAGCTGAATTACGTGAATCAAAATATTTTTTGTAGTATTTGCGGTGGTTTCATGAAAGAACATGTGATCATATCAGACATTCATGATATGTGACTAAACCAGTTTAGATTCCAAAGTAAAAACAAGCAATGGAAGAAGAGATTTTCAGCCTCCAAACATTAGGAAATATACTGTTTAAAATGTCCCTTTCGTGAAATCATAATGGTACTTTGGAAGAAGACAAACACAAAAGAAGACAACAATGCAAGAATTAAGGAATAAAGAGAAAAATATAAAGCATAAAAAATAAATAGCAAAATGGCATATATAAATCTTGCCTTATCAGTAACTACATATATTAAATACATAAACTCTCCGAAGAAAAGGAAGAAATAGGCAGAATGGATTTAAAAATATTATTCAACTGTCTGCTGTCAACAAAAGACTCACTTTGGAATTAAAGAGACAAATAAATTCAAAATGAAATAATGGAAAAAGATAGTGCAAATGGTAACCAAGTAACTAGCATAGCTATACAAAACAGACTAAGTAAAAAATTGTTATAAGAAGCAAAGAAGGATTTTATGTATTGACATAACAGTTAATTTATCAAGAATATTGTAATGTTACTGAGAACAACAAAGACACAAGGAAAAAAGAGCCCAGGAGACAAGGACGTATGTGAATGGGAGACTGTATCAACATGTGACCAAAAGAACCAGATGGTGCCCAGCCACCACCAAAGACAGCTGTGATGGTACACACAATGTTGAGTCCGTGTGGCAACGTGAGAAACAGGGGTGCAGCTCAAGAACTCTACTAAAAGACTACAGTTGATGGTCTAGGACCCCTGGGAGCATGGCCTCTAGACCTGCTACTGCCCCTGTCCAGAAAACACTACTGAGGTCAACTCTTTGGACAAAAATGGACTGGATTTGGGGACACAATGTGACCGTATGGTTTGTATACTTTATGGTTCTGTGTTACTTCATGGCAGTGGGTTTGGGTGGGTCCTATTGGTCTCTTTATAGATGAGAGAGGAGAGGAGGGCACAGGATATTGTTAAGAGGATACAACCAGTATAAAATGGAAAGAGTGTGCTGTCACTGGGCAAGGAGGGCAGAAGGAGTTGCAGATATGTGGGCATGCAAATTAAATTTGGATTGTGTACTTTCACTTAATCACAATAATAACAATAAAAAAAGAATATTGAATTGTGGATTGAATTGTGTCCCACCAAAATGTGTTCCCTCAAAATGTGTATTGACTTGGCTAGGCCATGGTTCCCAGTATTGTGTGATTGTCCGCAGCTTTGCCATCTGATATGATTTTCCTATGCAATGTAAATCCTACCTCTATGATGTTAATGAGGCAGGATTAGAGGCCATTATGTTAATGAGGCAGCACTCAATCTACAAGATAAAGTTATGTCTTAAGTTAGTCTGTTTTGAGGATATAAAAGAAGTGAACAGAGAGACATAGGACCTCATACCACCAAGAAACAAGATCTGGGTGAATAGTGTGTCCTTTGGATCCAGGGTGCCTGTCCTGACAAGTTCCCTCACCTGGGAAGATTGATGACAAGAGCCTTCTCCGAGAGCTGACAGAGAGAAGACCTTCCCCTGGATCTGGCATCCTGAGTTCAGACTTATAGCCTCCTTTACCGTGGGAGATTAAATTTCTCTTTGTTTAAGCTATCAACTTGTAGTATTTCTGTTATCAAACAAAAAACAAACCTACTGCCATCAAGTCCGACTCATAGCGACCCTAGAAGTCAGAGTGGAACTGCCCCATAGAATTTCTGAGGAGCGCCTGGTGGATTTGAACTGCCAACTTTTTGGTTAGCAGATGTAGCACTTAACCCACCAGGCCACCAGGGTTTCCAGCAGTACTAGATGCCTAATAAAAATATATAAAAATTATAAACATGTGGATACCTAAAAAAGGAGACCCAAAATATAGAAAGCAAATGGTGAACATTGACACAATTGAAAGAAGAAATAGGCAGTTTTACAATAATAGGAGAATTCAATGTACAACTCTTAATAATGGATAGAAAAGTAGACAGAAGATCAGTAAGGAAATAGGAAGACTTGCGAAACACTATAAACCAAGTAGACTAAACACATGTATAGAACAATGCACCCAACAGCAATAGAATGAACATCCTTTTCAAATACACGTGAGACGCTATCCAGGATAGACCACATGTGAGGCCACACAAATCAAGTCTCAGTAAATTTTAAAAGCTTGAAATTATAGAAAGTAACTTCTCTGACTACACTGGAATGAAACTAGAACTCAGTAACAAAAGGAAAACTAGAAAAATACACAGATATGTTGGCATTCAAAAACACCCCTTCTGGTCTTAAAAGCTACGAAGCAGCTGTGAAAATAGCATCAATTGGTCCCAACCCATGTAGAACAGAGGAGAATGAAGGATATCAAAGACAAAAAGAAAGTATAAGCCCAAGAGACAGAAAGGGCCACATAATCCAGAGACTACATCAGCATCAAACCAGAAGAACTAGATGGATTGGCACAGCTAGCTTTTTCCTAAGATAGCCCACTGCACCCCACATTGGTGACTGGTGCCTGGGATCTTAAAAGCTGCCAAGCTGCCATCTGAAGGTACAGCAAATGGTCCCACCTTAGCAGGAACACATGATCACTAAGGACCAAAATGACATAGGGGAAAGAGAACCCAGAAAACAGAGACGCACGTGAGTGGGTGGCTACATTGACTTGTGACCGGAAGAACCAGATGGTGCCCCACCACCAGCAGTGATAGCCATGATGGAGCTCACAAAGTTGAGTCTCACTGCCGACACAAGAATAAAAAGAGGTGCACTCTGAGATCTCCATTAAAACACCACAACTGATGGTCCACGGGCCTCAGAGTTGCCCTGGGAGCATGGCCCCTGGCCCTGATGCTGCCCCTGTCCATAAATCATAATAGAGGTCAGCTCTCAGACTGGAATGGATTGGAGTTGGCCACACAGAGAGACCATATCATGTGTACACTTTATGATTTTATACATCTATAGGATGTCATCGAGCTGACCTCTTACTGGAGGAAAGGGAGTGGGTAGAGAGGAGGGTATGGTAGATTATTGGAAGGATAAGACATGTGTGGAGCAGAGGGGAAGAGTGTGTTGTCACCGGGCAGGGAGAGCAGTGGGAGCTGCATATAGGTGGGCATGCAATTTATATGGGAATGTACATTTTCATTCAACCATTAAAAAAAAAAAACTTCTGTTGTTCATCCTATTTTTTCTTGCATGATCTTGATCATTTTGGATTTGATCCGACTCGATGGCACTTGGCTTTGGCATTTAGGTCTTTTATCCACTTTGAGTTGGTTTTTGAGTAAGGTGTGAGATATAGGTCTGTTTCAATTTTTTGCAGACGGATATCCAATTTTGCCAGCACCATTTGTTAAAGAGACTGTTTCTACCCCAGTTTCCAATTTTAGGGCTTTTGTTGAATATCAGCTGTTCGTAGGAGGATGGTCATGTCTCTGGGGTCTCTACTCTGTTCCATTGGGCTATATGTCTCTTTTTGTACCAGTACCAGGTTGTTTTGACTACTGTGGCAGTGTAGTAGGTTCTAAAGTCGGATAGTGAGAGGCCTCCAAGTGTTTTCTTCTTCAGTAGTGCTTTGCTTGTCTGGGGTTTCTTCTCTTTCCAAACAAAGTTTGTGATTTGTTTCTCTATCTTATTAAAAAATGTCACTGGAATTTGTATTGGGATTGCATTATATATGTAGAATGCTTTGGGTACAATACCCATTTTTCATGATATTAAGTCTTCCTATCCATCAGCAGGATAAGTTTCTCCATATATGTAACTCTCTCTGAGTTTCTTGCAGTAAGGTCTTGTAGTTCTCTTTATACAGGTCTCTTTTTTCTCTAGTTATATTTGTTCCTAGGTATTTTATCTTCTTCAGGGCTATTGTAAATGGTACTGATTTGGTGATTTCTTTGTTAATGATATTTTTGTCAGTATAAAGGAATCCTCCTCATTTACTTATGTTTATCCTGATGCTTTGCTGAACTCTTCTATTAGTTCGACCAGTTTACTTATGGATTCTTTGAGTCTCTGCATATACAGTTGTATCATCTGCATATGGGAAGATTTTTACTTCTTCTTTGCTGATGCAGATGCCCTTTATTTGTTTGTCTTACCTGATTACTCTGGCCAGAACTTTTAGTACAATGTTGAGTAGAAGTGGTGAGAGTGGGCATGTTTGTCTGGTTCCCATTCTGAAGAATTCTGTGAGTCTCTCTCCATTCAGGATGATGTAGGTGGTTAGCTTTGCATAGATGCCCCTTATTGCATTGAGGAATTTGCCTTCTATTCCTATTTTGCTGCAAGTTTTTAGCATGAATCGGTGTTGGACTTTGTCAAATCCCTTTTCTGCATCAATTGACAAAATTAGGTGATGCTGATCTTTTGTGTTGTTTATGTGGTTGATCATGTTAGTTGTTTTCAGATGTTGAACTAGCCTTGCATTCCTGGTATGAATCCAACTTGGTCATGATGAATTATTTTTCTCATATGTTGTTGAATTCCATGGGCAGGGGTTTCATTGAAGATTTTAGCATTTAGGTTCCTAAGTGATATTGGTATATAATTTTCCGTTTCTGTGGGGTGTTTCCCTTGCTTTGGTATCAGGGTTATGCTGGCTTCATAGAATGTATTTGGGAGGATTCCATACTTCTCTATGTTGTGAAATATCCTCAGTAGTATTGGAGTTGCCTGTTCTCTAAAAGCTTGGTAGAATTCTGCAGCAAAGCCATCTGGGCCAGGGCTTTTATTTGTTTCTAGTTTTTTGATGACTTTTTCAATCTCTTTGTGATGTGTTTAGTAAGTTGTTGTACTTCTCCTTGTGATAAATTTGGCAGGTGATACAGATCTAAGAATTTGTCCATTTCCTCTAGTTTTTCAAATCTGTGGTAGTACAGTCTTTTGTATTCTGTCATGATGCTTTTGGTTTCTGTTGGATCTGTTGTGACATCTCTCATCCCATTTCTTATTTGGGATATTTGTTTCCTTTCCTGTTTTACTTTAGTAGGTTTACCCAGTGGTTTGTGAATTTTGTTGATGTTTTCAAAAAAGCAGCTTTTGGTTTTACCAAGTTTTTTAAATCGTTCTTCTATCCTCTAATTCATTTAGTTCTGCTCTGATCTTTATTATCTGTTTTCCTCTGGTGCCTCACAGGTTCCTCTCTTGCTCTCTTTCTACTTGTTCAAGCTGTAGGGTTAATTCTTTGATTTCGGTTCTTTCTTCTTTCCGGATGTCTGCATTTATAGAGATAAAGAGACCTCTGAGTACTGCTTTAGCGGTGTCCTATAGGTTCAGGTAGGATGTGTTTTCATTCTCATGTGAATCCACAGATTTCTTTATGTCATCCTTGATTTCTTCTGTAACCCATGGCTTTTTTTTTTTAGTAAGATGTTGGTCAGTTTGCATGAATTCAGATTTCTGTCTGTGTTTTTCTCTGCTATTGATTTAGACTTTTATGGTCCAAGAAGATGCTTTGCAATAATTCAGTGGTTTGGATTTTGTTGAGATTTGCTTCATATGCTAACACATGGTCTATTCTGGAAAATGTTCTGGGTGCATTGGAGAAGAAGGTATACTTATCTGTTGATGAATAAAATATTCTAAATATGTCGATGAGGTCTAATTGGCTAATTGTTGCAATAAGATCTTCTGTGTCTTTATTGACCTTTTTTCTAGATGATCTGTCCATTACTGATAGTGTAGTGTTGAAGACTCCAGCTATTATTGTGGAGTGATTTAGGTCATTTTTTAATATAGTCAGTGTTTATTCATTGAATTTAGATGCTGTAGTATTGGGTGCATAAATATTTAATATTGTTAAGTACTGCTTGTGTATTGAACCTTTCAGCAATAAATAGTGACCATCCTTGTATACAGCGATGGACTTTACATTAAAATCTATTTTATCTGAGAGTACTACTGCTACACCTGCTCTTCTTTGTATACTGTTAGCTTGGTATATATTATTCCATCCTTTAGTTTTGAGTTTGTTTATTTCTTAAGTTTAAGATGTGTTTTGTGTAAGCAGCTCGTAGACAGGTCATGTCCTTTGATCCAAGATGTCACTTGTTGTCTCTTTACTGGACTGTTCATACTGTTTACATTCACTGTACTTATTGATAGCTATGTGTGTAATACTGTCAGTTTGATGTATTTATTTTTGTGTTATTTTCTCTTTTGCTGTTAATATTCTATTCATGGTCATTCTTTATGGGTTGACTTATCATCTTTATCATAGTTGGTTTTATGTTTCTTGAGTATCCTGTATTGCATTTCTTGTTTTAATGTGTTGCAGTGTTATTGTGCTTTGCAGCTACTGCTCTGATCCCCCTTAGTATTCTAAGTTTAAACCCAATATTAACCTCTACATATCTTACTACCTTCATCTCCATCTGAAAGGAGTGTAACTACTGTAGTATATTCCTCTTTTTAGTGTGATGGTATCTTAGTTTTCATGATATGATCACTGGTTCCCTTTTTCTAATGTTGTAGCTATGATTGATTTTTATGCCTTCCCTAATTGAGTAGGTTGCTGGATGTTGTCTCCTACATTGCCTCCTTAAATATACAGTTAATGGTTTTGTTTTTGTAAGAAAAGAGCTTCATTCAGTATTTCTTGTAGTTTTGGTTTGGTTTTTATAAGGTCTCTAAGCTTCTTTTTATATGTGAATGTCTTAATTTCATGTTCATATTTGGATGACAGTTTTGCAGGATATATAATTCTTGTTCAGAAGTTTTTCTACTTCAAGGATTTGAGTGTGTCTTCTCACTGTCTCCATGCCGACATTGTTTTGCTGAGAATTTAGACAACTGTCTTCAGCACTTCCTTGTGAATGTTAGCTTTGCTTTGAGTCTCACTGCCTTTAGGAGTTTCTGCTTATGTTTCATTTTATTAAATGTGATTATAATATGTGTTGGTGTTTTTCTTTTGGGATCTATTTTTTGTGGCATTCGATATGCATTGTCATCCATCCACTGGGTGCTACTCGTAAGACAACGCTGTGCTAAACACAGCCTTTCTGCTGTAAAAGTTTTCCCTAGACTGGCACTGCCTCCCATCCTGGGAATTAGTTCCTGCTGAGGCCTCTGGTTGAGTGACTCTGCCTCTCTGCTGAATAAGATAAAATCCAGGTGAAGCTACCCCTTTCACTGCTGTGCAGCCAAATCTGTGGCAGAGGTCCGAAAAGAGACTGTAAGGGGGTGCTGTAGTGCACCATTCCGCCACTGGGCTCTCAAAACATGGCTGTCCTACACACTGTCTCTGCTGTAGCACATGCTGTTCACTTCAACACTGCGATGCAGTGTGGCTGCTCGCTCATGCCCATCCCCTGCCTACCAGCCAACAAAAAGAAAAAAAAATTAAAACTGCCAGTACCTTTGATTTGGGCAAATTGGCCATTCATCAAGAGCAGTGCTCAGCAAGAGAGAGGAAGTTTCCTGCTTAGTGGCTTAGTAGTCCAAACTGACAGCCCTCTGCCATCTCCTATGGTTCGCTGGATGTCCAGAATCCTCCATTCAATTATCTAGCCAGGCCTTAGTTTTCAGAGGGAATTAAGGAGACATGTGTCTAGTCAGTCATCTTGACTCCACCCCCTGTTTTGTTCTTTTTTTCTGATTTTTCCTGAATGAGAGATACATGCAACGGTTTTAGTTTTTCTGATTCTGTGATCCATTGTTTCAAATCTGCTTTACAGCCCTTCTGTGACATTATTTCTGAAATCATGTTGTTTATCCTTTGGCGCACCTTACCTAAGTCATGGTATTTTCAGTCCCATCATAGGCATGTAAAAGTTGGATAGTGAATAAGAAAGATAGAAGAAGAATTGTTGCCTTTGAATTGTGGTGTTTGAGAAGAATACTGAATGTACCATGGACTTTTGGAAGGACAAACAGACCGATTCTGGAAAAAGTAGAACCAGTGTGCTCCTTGGAAGCAAAGACAGTGAGACTGCATCTCACATACTTTGGACACATTGTCAGGAGGTATCAACACCTGGAGGAAGACACTGTACATGGTAGATGCAAGGTCAGTGAAAAAGAAGAAGACCCTCAACAAGATGGATTGACATAGTAGCTGTAATGATGGGCTTAAGCATAAAAATGATTGTGGGATGGTACAGGACTCAGCAGTGTTTTGTTCTGTTGTGCATAGGGTCAGTATGAGTGGCACCTAACAACATCTTTTGGATTTCTAATTTATTTTGTATGATTTCTAGTTGTGAATTTATTTTGGCATTTTGTTACTGTATTATTTTCATGAATTCTTCCATGAATTGGTCTGCCTTTTCCATAAATTTGTCTGCTGTTTTTCTCATTTTTTCTGCTTCTTGCTTCAATTTTTGAAAAGCTCTGAATATTATACATTTGAATTTTCCATCAGGTAATTCTAGTACCTTTTTTTCTACTGGAAAGCCATGTGGTGTTTTATTTTTGAATACCTACTAGAACCTTTCTGTCCTGTTTTTTGTATGTTTTGATGTTATCTTCTGTCTTTGGACCATTCAGTTGTTACTGCATTTGCTTATTGATTGTAGTTTTGTGTGTTTCATCCTGCTTTTTTGTTTCATTTGGTTACAACAAAGCAGGTGGAAGTCTGTGCATTCTCTGTTGTTAGCTTGTCGGTACTTCTGATGTTTTTCATCTACTTGTCCAATGGGCAGGGCTAGTTGCTTACCTGTGGTGCAGCAGGGCAGGTACAGGGGTAATCTGTGTCTTAACTATGTGCTCCTCAAGGTGCTTTGATGTACTTCCTATCTACCAATCTCTGGTGCTGGTGTGGTGAATCCAAGTGGCATGGATATGTCATTTCCTAGAAATTTGAGTTGCTGTAGCTAGCCAGGAGGAATTGGAGGTACAGCAATGGAGAAAAGGTGTGGTAGGAGTGGGAACACATTTGTCAATTTTTATCAGGTACTTTTACTTCTGCTGAGATTTCTGTGAATCTTCTCGTCTATACTCTGTGTCTGCCTGTCTCTTACTGGTGTCCATAGTGGTGCATCTTCACTGGGTTAGCTAATAAGGAACTTTCTCTAGTGTCTCTTCTCATCTTTTGTTTTCTGTCAGTTTGTTGTTCCATTAGTTTAGGGCTGAGATCTTTCTGTCTTCATTTAACATTTCATGTTCCAGGATTGACATTAGTCTTTATTTTACTTAGATTTTTGGGGTTTTGCTCTGTAGGAGTGGCATGGTGCTTTTGTGTATGGAACCATGTTGTCCAGAAGTCCAACATCATTCTTAATGGAGACATGCTGAAAACACTACCCTTGAGTAGAGGAGCAAGACAACGATTCCTTTATCAGCACTCCAATTTAACATTGTGATGCAAGTCCTAGCTAGAGCAGTAAGGCAAGAAAAAGAAACAAAGGACATCCAAATTGGTAAGGAAGAAGTTAAAATGTCCCTATTTGTGTAGAACATGATACTATACATAGGAGAGTCAAAAGATTCTACAAGAAAACCACTGGAACTAATAGAAAGATTCAACACAGTGATGGGATACCATATTAATAAAAAAATCAGTTGGATTCTTACCCATCGATAAAGTGAATGATGAAAACAAAATCAGGAAAATGATACCATTTAAAAATCACCCGTTAAAAAAATAAAATACTTAGGACTAAATCTATCCAGGGTGTGAAAGACTTATACAAAGCAAACTATAAAACAGTGCTGCAAGGAACCAAGAGACATCTGTGTAAGTGGAAAAACATACTGTGCTCATTGACAGGCAGATTCAACATAGTGAAAATATAAGTTCTACTGAAAGCTATCTACAAATACAGTGCAATCTGAATCCAAGTACCAACAGCATTCTTTAATGAGATAGAAAAAAAAAATCTTAAATTTATATGAAAGGCTAGAAGCTCTGGATTAACAAAGCTTTATTGAAGAAGAATAAAGTATGAAGACTTGTACTACCTGATGTCAGAACCTACTATACAGCTACGGTAGTCCAAATAGCCTGGTACTGGTACAATGATAGATACATTGACCGATAGGACAGAATTGAGAACCCAGATGCAAATCCATGCACCTCTGGTCACCTAAGCATTAACAAGTACTCAAAGTCCATCAGATGGGGAAAAAAAGTCTTTTTAAGAAGTGGTGCTAGCAAAACTGGATGTCCATCTTCAAGAAAATGAAATAGGCTGTATACTTCGTACCATACAGAAAATGTAATTCAAAATATGAAGCCAAAATGTATAAAATTCATAGAAGAAATAAAAAACAGGATCATGCTAGTAGCCCTAATACATGCAATTAACAGGATACAAAGCATAACCAACAATACACAAATTCCCAAAGATAAGCTAGATAACTGGAATCTTCTAAAAATTAAACACTTATGGTTATCAAAAGACTTCACCAAAAGAGTAAAAAGAGAACTTACAGACTGGGAAAAAAAAATTGGCTATTACATCAGACAAAGGTCTAATCTCTAAAATCTACAAGAAAATCCCAAATCTCTACAACAAAAAGACAAATATTCCAATTAAAAATGGGCTAAGGAAATGTACAGACTCTTCACTGAAGAAGACACTCATGCAGCCTATAGATGCGTAAGGAAATGCTGGTACTAACTAGCCATGAGGGAAATGCAAATTAAAACCACAATGAGAAACCGACTCATCCTGGCATTACTGGCATGAATGAAGAAAAACAGGAAATAACAAAAGGTGGGGAGGCTGCAGGGAGTTCAGAGCCCCTTGTACACTGATGGTGGGAATACAGAATGACACAACCATTTTGGAAAATGGTATGGCTCTTCCTTAGATAGCTAGAAATAGAAGTACTATATGGTCTAGGCATCCCACTCCTAGAAATATATTCTGGAGAAGTAAGAGTCATCACACGATTAGACATATGCACGCACATGTTCATTGTAGCATTGTTCACCATAGCAAAAAGATGGAGACAACATAGATGCCCATCAACAGATGAATGAGCAAAAAAACTGTGGTATATGCCTACAATGGACCATTACACTATGATAAAGAATAGAGATGAATCTGTGAGGCATCTCATGGGTATATGAATCTGGAGAACATTATGCTTAAATAAGTCAGTCACGAAAGGACAAATACTGTATGAGACTGCTAATGTAAGAACTCATTAGAAAGTTTGCACACTAAAGAAGAGACCAATCTTTGATGGTTATGGGAGATGAGGGTTGATTTGAAAAATGCTAACTAAGCAATAGATAAGTAGTAATTTGTTGAAGGGTATAACTGTACACATTATTTGGGAAGCCACCCCAACTTTTACAAGGCAATCTACGGAAGCTCCATAGACATACCCAGACTCCCTGAGGGCCTGAATTACTGGGCTGAGGCTGTGAGGAACATGGTCTTAGATAAATCTAGCTCAGCTGGCGTAACATAGTTTATAAGAAAATGTTCTACATTTTACGTTGGTGAGTAACATGTGAGGTCTTAAGCTAGCAAGCGCCCATCTAAACCAAAAAACCAAACCCATTGCATTGAGTCAAGTCCAACTCATTGTGACTTAGCAGGATAAAGTAGAACTTCCCTATGGAGTTTCAAAGGAGTACCTGGTAGATTTGAACTGCTGACCTGTTAGCAGCTGCTACCAGGGTTTCTAGCAGCCATCTAGGAAGTATCCATTGGACCCAAACCACCTGGAGCAAAGGAGCATGAAGAGCACCAAAGACACAAGGAAAATATGAGCTCAAAAGACAGAAATGGCTGCATGAACTAGAGACTGGATCAACATGAGACTGGAAGAACTAGATGGTGTCAAACTGTGACCAGTGACTGCCCTGATAGGAACATAACAGAGGGTCCTGATGGTGCAGGAGAAAACTGGGTTGTAGTATTCAAATTCACCTCAAAAGGCCTGACTTGATGATCTGACAGACTGAAGGGACCCCAGAAGACATGGCCCCCAGATTCTCTCTTAGCCCAGAACTAAAACCATTCCTGAAGCCATGTTTTCAGACACAGATTACCTGGACTATTAGATATGAAATGATCCTGGTGAAGAATGTGCTTCTTGGCTGAAGTAGATGCATGGGACCAATTGGGCAGCTCCTGTCTGGAGTTGAAATGAGAAGTCAGAAGGGCACAGGAGCTAGCTGAACGGACACAGGAAATACAGGCTGGGGAGAAGGAGTTGTGCTGTCACATTGTAGGGAGAGCAACTAGAATTACATAACAATGCTTGTGTAAGTTTTTGTGTGAGCAACTGGCTTGAATTGTAAATTTTCAGTTAAAGCACAATAAAAGTGAATAAAACCCTGAGCTTCAGCCTTTTGTTTGCGACAGGTCTTAATTATGTGGGTCTGACCAGCTTATTACAGAACCCTTAGCGTCCTCGGCCCCCTTCCACTAAATGCCCATAATACACTGTACTTACTGTAATAGCCGAAAATGCCCCTACTGATTTCCAAATGCCCCCTGAGTGTGGTGCCTTAAGTTGAAAATAGTAATTGATAATGGCAGTATACTATAAAAATACATCGTTAAGTTTGGTTCTTAAAATAGAATGCTTGATTATATGTATTTTCAACTTATAAGTGATTATCATGGATTGAATTGTGTTCCCTAAAATTATGTGTCAACTTGGCTAGGCCACAATTCTCAGTATTGTATAATTATCATCAATTTTGTGGTATTGTATAATTATGTATGTATTATAAATTGTAAACCTCTATATATAACTGAGGCAGGATCAGTTTGGTGTATATCTTGTACTGAATGGCATGATTCAAGTCACAGCCTTACTCGGGTTGTCACCTTATTGAAATCACAGCCTTACTCAAATCACACCCTTGCTTGTTGTTATTGTGTGGTGCCCTCAAGTTGATTCCAACACATAGCAACCCTGTGTACAATAGAACAAAACACTGCTCTGTCCTGTGCCATCCTCACATCTGTTGTTATCCATTGCTGCAGCCACGGTGTCAATCCATCTCATTAAGGGTCTTCCTCTTTTTGGCTGACCCTCCACTCTACCAAGCATGATGTTCTTTTCCACAGACAGGTCTTTCCTGACAGCATGCCCAAAGTATGTGAGACGAAGTCTCACCGTCTGCCATTCCTTGAATTGTGTCCCTGCAAAAAAATGTATGTAGCAATTTGGCTGAGCTATGATTCCCAGTATTGTGTGGTTGTCCTCCATTTTGTGATTTTCATAAATTGTAATCTAATTGTAATCTAATCTCTTTCTGTGATTAATAGGATAAGTTTGGATTACATTAAAGAGGATTAGGGTGGAACTATAACATCCTTACTAAGGTCATCTGTGTGGCCCAATGTAAAGGGAGTTTCCTGGGGTATGGCTTGTACCACCATTAATCCTGCAAGAGAGGGAAAAGGAAAGGGAAACAAGCAGAGAGTTCAGAACCTCTTGCCACCAAAAAAAGCAGTCCTGGTAAGAGTCTTCTGTACCCCACATTGGTGACTGACATCTGGGGTCTTAAAATCTGCCAAGCTGCCATCTGAGGTATACCAAATGGTCCCAACTGAGCAGGAACGGATGACCACCAAGGACCAAAACGACATAGAGGAAAGATAACCTAGAAGACAGAGAGGCCCACGTAAATGGGTGACTACATCGACATGTGACCAGAGGAACAGGATGGTGTCCAGCCACCACTAGTTATAGCCATGATGGGGCTCACAGTTGAGTCTCACTGGCAGCACAGGAGTGAAAAGGGGTACACCCTGAGATCCCCACTAAAAGACCACAGTTGATGGTCCAGGGGCCTCACAGTTCCTCTGGGAGATTGCCTCTGGGAGATTGCCCCTGGCCCTGATGCTGCCCCTGTTCATAAATTATATTGGAAGTCAACTCTTCAGACAGGAATGGATTGGACTTGGCAACACAGAGTGAGCATATCATGTGTGCACTTTATGGTTCTATGCATCTGTAGGATGTTGTCTGGCTGCCCTCTTACTGAAGACAGGGGCGTGGGTGGAGAGAAGTGGATAGGAGATTGTTAGGAGGATATGACATGTATAGAATGGAGAGAAGGAGTGTGCTGTCACTGGGCAAGGAGAGCAGTGGGAGCTGCACATAGGCGGGCATGCAAATTTATATGGGATTGTACGTTTTCACTCAATCATGAAAAAAAAGCAGTGCTGGGAGCAGAGCATATCCTTTGAACCTGTGGTTCCTACATAGAAATGCTCTCAGATCAAGGGAAGACTAATGACAAGGATCTTCCTCCAGAGCTAACAGAGAGAGCCTTCACCTGGAGCTGATACCCTGAATTTGGACTTGCAGCCTACTAGACTGTGAGAGAGTAAAATTCTATTTGTTAAAACCATTGACTTGTGGAATTTCTGTCATAGATGCACTAGATGACTGAGACACGATCCTTGCTTCTAAGGAACGTTCTGGCTGTACTCTTTTCAAGATAGATTTGTTCCTTCTTCTAGTAGTCCATGGTGTATTCAATATTCCTTGCAGAGACTGTAATTCAAAGACATCAATTCTTCTTCGGTCTTGTTTATTTTTTGTCTAGTTTTCACATGCCTGAGAGCATGGTCCCCGGCACCCTGCCCCAGCTACTCTGTCCTTGCAATATTGGGTTAAGATGGGATGAGTACTCAAATTGTGTTGAAGTCCAGTTAATATTGATCTTCTTTCTAATGTGTGCTGTCACCAATTTCACCCAACCAAATTTCTATTAAGTATCTAATCTAAACTCTCCCTGCCTGACCATCCCTCCCTCCCTAGTCTTGCAGCCATCAAAGAGTTTTTTCTTCTATGCATGAGTCTGTTTTTAAGTTCTTATTGTAGGGGTCTCATACAATATTTGTCCTTTTGTTGCTGACTACTTTCACTCAGCATAATGTCCTCCAGTTGAAACCAGGTTAAGAGATGTTTCCTGCTGTCATCGTTGTTCTGTATCATTGCATTGTGTTCCATTGAGTATATATACCACAGTTTACCTATCCATTCCTCTGTTGTTGGGCATCTAGGTTGATACCATCTTATTGCTGTTGCAGACTGTGCTGCGATGAACATTCATGTACATATATCAGTTGATGTGAATGGCCTTGATTCTGTAGGATATATTCCAAGTAGTGGAATTACTGGATCAAATGGTGTATCTAAAACCAGCTTTCTAAGGAAGTGCCAGATTGCTTTCTAAAGAGGTTGCACCATTTTGCAATCCCACCAACAGTGTAGGAGAGTTTCAATCTCTCAACTGCCTTTCCAGCATTTATTGTTTTGCGTTTTTCGGATGATGGCCAACCTTGTTGGTGTCAGATGATATCTTATTGTCATTTTGATTTGAACTTCTTTAATAGCTAATGATCATGAGCATCTCCACATGTGTTTTTTGGCTGCCTGGATTGCCTCTTTAGAGAAGTGTCTGTTCATCTTCTTTGCTCACCGCTTAATTGGATGATTTATCTTTTTCTCATTGATATTTTGTAGTACCTTATAGATTATGGAGATCAGGTGTCAGTCTGACGTATAGTTGCCAAATACTTTTTCCCATTCTGTAGGTGACCTTTTAGTTCTATTAATAAACTCTTTGGATGAGCAAAAGTGGTTGATTCGTAGTAGTAGTTCCCATTTATCTATTTGCTCTTCTGATGACTGTGGTTTGTTTGACAGATTTTGAAGTCTGTCTATGTTGTGTATTAAACCTTCCATTGTTGTTCCTACCTTTTCTTGGATGAGCTTTATTGTTTTAGATTTGATATTTAGGTCTTTTATCCAGTTTGAGTTGGTTTTTGTATGAGGTGTTAAGATATGGGTCTTGTTTAAATTTATTGCAGATGGATATCCAATTTTGCCAGCACCATTTGTTGAAGAAATTGCTTTTACCCCAGTTTAATGTCTTAGGGCCTTTGTCGAATATCAACTGTTCATAGGCAGATGATGTCATCTTTGGGGTCTCTGTTCTGTTCCATTGATCTATCTGTCTGTTTTTGTATCAGTACCAGGCTATTTTGACTACTGTGGCCCTATAATAGGTACTAAGGTTGGATAATGAGAGGCCTCCCAGTGTGTTCTTCTTCTTTAGTAGTGGTTTACTTATCTGGGGCTTCTTCCCTTTGTAGACAAAGTGGATAATTTATTCCCCCATCGCCTTAAAAAATGTCACTGGAACTTGTATTGAGATTGCATTATATCAGTAGATTGCTTTGGGTAAGGTAGACATTTTCACGATGTTAAGTCTTCTTATCCATGAGCAGGTTTCTCCATTTATGTAAGTCTCTCTTAGTTTCTTGTAGTAAGGGTTTGTAGTTCTCTTTGTAAAGGTCTGTTATTTCTCTGGTTAAATTTATTCCCAGGTACTTTATCTTATTAGGGGCTATAGTGAATGGTATTGACTTGGTGATTTCTTCCTTAATCATCTTGTTGGTATAAAGGAATCCTACTGCTTTACTTAATGTTCATCTTGTATGCTGAGACTGTGCCAAACTCTTCTATCAGTTTGAGTAGTTTCCTTATGAATTCTTTGGGATTCTCTGCATATACAATTATATCATCTGCAAATAGGGAGATTTTTACTTCTTTTTTGCCGATACAGATGCCCTTTATTCTTTGATCTTGTCTAATTGCTCTGGCTAGGACTTCTAGTACAATGTTGAATAGGAGAGCTGAGAATGGCATCCTTGTCTAGTTCCTTTTCTTAAGGGAAACTGTTTCAACCTCTCTCCAGGATGATGTAGGCAGTTGGCTTTGCATAAATGGCCCTTATTGCATTGAGGAATTTGCTGTCTATTCCTTCTGCTGAGAGGTTTTAGCATGAATGGGTGTTGGACTTTATCACATGCATTTTCTGCATGAATAGACAAGATCAGGTGATTCTTGTCTTTTGTGATATTTATGTGGTTGGTCACATTAAGTGTTTTTCTGATGTTGAACCAGCCTTGCATCCCTGGTATGAATCAAACTTGGTCATGATGGATTATTTTTTGGATATGTTGTTATATTCTATTGGCAAGAATTTTGTTGAAGATTTTTGCATCTAGATTTGTGAGTGATACCGTTCTGTAGTTCTCCGTTTTGATTGGGTCTTCCTGTGTCTTTGGTACCAGGGTTATGCTGGCTTCATAGAATGAATTTGGGAGTATTCCATTCCTTTCTATACTGTGAAATAGTCTTAGTAGTATTGGAGATAACTCTTCTCTAAAAGCTTGGTAGAATTCTGTAGTGAAGCCATCTGCGCCCAGGCTTTTTTTGGTTGGTAATTTCAATCAATCTCTTTGTGATAATTTTGGTAGGTGATATGAATCAAGGAATTTTTCCATTTCCTCTAGACTTTCAAATTTGTTATAATACAGTCTTTCATAGTATTCACCTATAATATTTTTTTATTTCTGTTGAATCTATTGTGACAGACTCCCCTCTGATTTCTTATTTGGGTTATTTGTTTCCTTTCCTGTTTTTCTTTAGTAAATTTAGCCAGTGATGTGTCAATTTTGTTGATCTTTTCAAAAAACCAGTTTTTGGTCTTTTCCATTTTTGAATTGTTCTTCTGTTCTCTAATTTGTTTAGTTCTGCTCTAATCTTTGTGATCTGTTCTCTTCTGGTTCCTGAGGGGCTCCTCTGTTGTTCTCTCTATACTTGTTCAAGCTGCACGGTCAGTTCTTTCACTTGGTTTCTTTCTTCCTTCCAGCTGTGTGCGTTTATGGAAATAAACTGACCTCTGAGCAGTCCTTTGGCTGTATCCTGTAGGTTCTGGTAGGAGGTGTTTTTGTTCTCGTTGGAATCCATAAATTTATTTATTTCATCCTTGATTTCTTCTATAACCCATGGTTTTTTGAGCAAAGTGTTCAGTTTCCATGAGTTCCACTTTATATCTATGTTTTCTCTGCTACTGATTTTGACTTTTATAGCTTTATGATCTGAGAAGATGCTTTGCATTAATTCAATGGTATGGATTTTGTTGAGAATTGCTTTATGTCCTAACACATGGTCTATTCTGGAGAATGTTCCATGTGCACTGGAGAAGTTGTAGTTGTCCACTGATGGATAGAAAGTTCTGTATATGTCGATGAGGTCTAGTTGGTTAATTGTGGCAATAAGGTCTTCTGTGTCTAGAGTTTTTTTCTATATGATCTGTCCAGTATTGGGAATGGAGTGTTGAAGTCTCCTACTATTATTGTGGAGTGATTTATCTCCTTTTTGAGTGTAGTCAGTGTTTCTTTGACTTATTTAGGTGCTCTGATATTAGGTGCATAATATTTAATATTGTTAAGTCCCCCTTGTGTATTGAACCTTTCAGTAATAGTGTCCATCCTTGTTCGTGATGGTGGATTTTACATTAAAATCTATTGTATCTGAGATTAGAATTGTGAGACCTGCTCTTCTTTGTGTATTGTTAGCTTGATATATATTCTTCTATCAAGCTATCTTTAAGTCTAAAGTGAGTTTCTTGTAGCAACATATATAGATGATCATGTCTTTTGATCCAAGGTGTCACTTGATGTCTCTTTACTGGAGCATTCAATCCATTCACACTGAATGCAATTATTGATAGGTATGTGTTTAGTACTGTCATTGTGATATGTTTATTTTTGAATTGATGTTTTCTCTGTTGTTCTTGTTAATCTTTTCTGTGACCTTCTTCTTTGTGAGTTGATTTTTCACCTTTTTCAGGGTTGGTTTTGTGGTTGTTGAGACAGCTATATTACATTTCTTGATATGGTTTGGTGCTTCTTTATTGTGCTTTACGGCTGCCCCTATCATCCCGCTTACTAAACTATATATAAACCCAATTTTGATTGCTGCCAGTCTTGTCAACTTCCTCACCATCTCTCAGGAGTGTAACGACTGTAGTACATCCCTCTTTTTAACATGATGATATCATAGTTTACATGATATGATTACTAGAACGTTTCTTTGACTATTACAGCTTTGATTGTGTTTGGAACCTTCTCTGAGTAGGATTCTGGATAATGTGTCCTTCTAAAATTCAAAGTTAGCAGTTTTATTCTTTCAAGCCAAGAGATTCTTTCAGTATTTCTCGTAGCTTTGTTTTGGTATTTACAAAGTCTCTGAGCTTCTGTTTATCTGTGAATGTCTTAATTTCATTTTCCTGTTTGAAAGATATTTTTGCAGGATATATAATTCTTGGTTGGAAGTTGTTCTGCTTCAAAACTTTGAATGTGTCATGCCACTGTCTCCATGCCAGCATCAGTTCTGCCAAGAAATCCAACGAAAGCCTACAGGGTTTCCCTCTGAAAGTTAGCTTTACTTTCAGTCTTGCTGCCTTTAAGAGTTTCTGCAGTAGGGTCACTATGAGTCAGATCGAACTCGACAGCACTTGGCTGGCTGGCTGGCTGGCTTATGTTTCATTTTGTTAATCTTGATTATAGTATGTCTTGGAGTCTTTCTATGGAGATTTATATTGAGTGGTGTTTGGTACGTATCTTGGATATCTATATTCTCTTTTGTAATTTCTGGAAAGTTTTATGTCAGCTGCCTAGCAACAATGCTCTGTTTTATCAGGTGTCTCTCCCTGTTCAGGAACTCCAATTAATCGTAGATTGTTCTTTTCAATAGAGTCCCACATGCTTCTTCATTTTTCTTGTTTCTTTTTTCTGATTTCTCCTCGTAGATGTTGGCATCAGTAGCTCTGTCTTCCAAATCAGAAAGTCTCTTTTCCACTCGCTCCATTCTGTTTTCCTGGCTTTGAATTGAAGTTTCTATGTCTTTGATTTTGTTCTTGATCTGTTGGATTTCCAAGTACTGATGTTCCATCAGATCGAACAGCTTGCTTAATTTTTCATTTTGCTCTGCTCCATTTTGTATAAGGTCTAGGAGGACTCTCTATATAGTCCTTTTGTGTTCACCTTCTGATAGTTTCAGAAAAGATTCTGCTTCTCGGAAGTTCTGAGGTGGTTTCTTTTGGGGGCCTTCTCATGCCATGGGTGATTTCTGGGTTACTGTCTTTTCCAAAGTTTGTTGCTTTTTGAGCTTCATGTGGGTCAGTAGAGGCTGTGAGAGATGCTGTGAAGGTGGACCACAGTTATTTCCGTAGGCCATCTTAAAATGAGAAGTAAAAAGTATTTGACAACTTCCAAAGTCAGTCAGGTTTTCAGGTGTACCCATCCCTCTTCCCAGCTGACAAAGTAAGCACCTCTGTATTGAACCCCAGATGTTATAAAGTAGCTCAAAACACAGAAAGGCTACTGGCCTGCTGGCCTTTTCTGTCGGGTCCCAGCTGTAGGTGATGCTGTGTAGAATTCTGCTTTTCTGCTCGAAAAGTGGTGTCTTCTGGGCAGGCACTGCCTCCCAGCCCAGGAATTAGGTCCAGCTGAGGCTTCCATATGGATAACTGCCCCTTCCAGCAAAACAAGATGGCGTTCTGCCAGCTGACTGGAACCAGGCTCTTGGTCGAAAGAGAATCCAAGTGTGCCAAAATGCCCAGAGTCCACAGCCTCTGCCACTGGGCCCCAGCCCCAGGTGACACTGTGCAAAACTCTGCCTCCTTGCTGTAAAAGCACTCTCCCCCCGGTGGGTGCCACCTTCCAGCCTAGGAACCAAGTCCGGCCGGGGCCTCTGCCTGGGCTTCCACGTTTTCCAGTGGCTCAAGATGGCATCCCACACTAGCACTTCTGTATGGCTACCACATGGCAGAGGAAGAAAGATAGGCCAGAGGAGCCGAAATGCATAGAGCCCAAGCCCAGGCTCTCACAGCATGGCATTTATGCTTGCTGGTCCCACCAGCAGCTAGTCCGAGACCAGCAGCTAGTCAAATCCCAGCTCTGCCTACCAGCCAAGACGGAGGAAAAAATAAATGAAAATGGTGAGTTACCTTCAGTCTGTGCAAGCCTGTGCTCGCCGAGAGTGCGGTCAGTGAAAGAGAGGAAGTTTTGTGTTCAGTGGTATAAAGTCCAAATTAACAGCCCTATGTTGCATCCCAGGGCTCACTAGGTGTCCAGAAGGGTCCGTTTAATTAACATTTCAGGTCTTGGTTTCCACAGGGATTTAGGGAGATGTACGTTTAGTCTGCCCTCTTGACTCCGCCCCTCAAATTTTCTAACTAATGTGTGGCAGAGATGAGGTTTAAACCCAGACATTCTGATTACAGATCTTTCTGCTGTTTACCTCTACCTACCCTCTGCCCAGACAGAAGAAAGCTTCCAGGTCTACATTACTATGGAAAATAGTTGGCATATCTTTTGCAAGCTTAATGTAGTGTGGCAATAAGCTCCCTCCCACAGACAAACCTGCTGTCATCAAGTTGATTTTGACCCATGGTGACCTGGTGGGATGCAGTAGAACTGCCCTGTCTTAGTTATCTAGTGCTGCTATAACAGAAATATCACAGGTGGATGGCTTTAACAAACAGAAACTTATTCTCTCACAACCTAGTAGGCTAGAAGTCGAAATTCAGGGTGCGAGTTACAGGGGAAGGCTTTCTCTTTTGGCTCTGGAGGAAGGTCCATGTCATCAGTGTTCACTTGGTCTCGGAGCTTCTCTGCCCAGGATTCACAGTTCCAAAGGATGCACTCTGCCCCTGGTGCTGCTTTCTTGGCCATATGATGTCCTGATGTCTCTCTGCTCACTTGTCTTTTTTATTTCTCAAAAGAGATTTGGCTTAAGACACAGCCTAATTGTACAGACTGAGTCCTGCCTCATCAACATAAAGCTAGAATTTATAACATATAGGAAAATCATATCAGATGGTATGGGAAATCATATCAGATGATACCGGGAATCATGGCCTAATCAATTTGGTGTATATTTTGGGAGGACACAATTCAATCCATGACATGCCCCATAGAGTTTCCAAGGCTGTAAATGATTATGGATGCAGACTGCCATATCTTCCTGCTTAACAAACTAAAAATTGCTGAAGTAGTAATGTCTAATTTTGTACTCATTTGCAAGATTAGAATATGAAGACATTACAAGCCGTAACATCTAACTTCTCTAAAAATATTATCAATGTCACTTATGAACCATACTTACCACTTAATAATAAGACATGGTTAACTAGTACAGTGTGTGTGATACCATATTATGGTGTGAAGGAAGGAAACCAAAATGAAACCTATTGCCATTGCTGTTGAGTGGATTTTGACTCATAGCAGCCCTGTGAGACAGAATAGTACTGACCCATAGGGTTTCTGAAGAGCAGTTTGTGGATTGAAACTGTTGATCTTTCAGTTAGCAGCCAAACTCTTAACCACTCTGCTACCAGTCCCCCAATGGAGGGGAAGGGGCACATGAATTAGATGAACTGAATTTAGGGGCCAGCTTGGCTCTGGTACTTACTAAATAAGTGAGTACAGTTTTGGATAAAGTGTTTAATCTAAGTGTCCCACCAATTTCATAGGTTTATGGGGATTGAGCCATAGAAAATAATAAGCCAGATTGGTGCTTGGCCCTCAAGGGTAGGTACCTACTATTTCCTTTTAAATATTTCTTGTTGTTAACATTATTACTGTTAATCTTGTCTGTGAAGCCTAGAAAGTAAAGTTTTGTCTATTACTTCTGCTTCCAGTTTCACTTGTCTTATACAGACAAGGAACGCTATGAAAATGAAGAGAGACCTGAGGTGCAGAAGCAAATGCTTGTTGATATGGCCAAGAAGCTACCAGTTTACACAAGAACCGGGAGTGGAGGTCAGTTCGTCCAAGGTTAGCTAGATAAGGAGAGGCATCGCAGCAAAAATGTCACAAAGTCGTATATGTTCACAAGCTAGCCCAGTGTTTTCCTTCCATCTTCTGAAAACCATGGTGGAGTTTTCTCTAACATTTTATAGAAATTTCAAACATATATCAAAGTTGAAAGAGCTGTTTAATGCCCATGTGTACTCTTACCATGTAGTCTACCATTAACATTTTTTACTGTGTCACTTTATTGTATTGAGGTGAACTGCAATGAAAAAATGGGCTTGTAGAGGGCTGTAACTCTCAGTAAGTGGCACTACCCAGTGATATTTTACGAGCTTTTATTTACTTATATAATGGTTAGGACACAGATGAATGGAGTAAGGTTCATCTTCGGGTGGTCTTTCTCAGGCCTCAGTCTCAGGGTCAGTTGACACAGGAAGTCTTTTCTGTACATATATGATCCAAGTTTACATTACAGGCAAAAAACTACAAGGCAGAGGGCTTCAGGGCTTTTATACCTAAAAAAGGGTGGGAATGGGATGGGAGTAAGAGGAAGGGCCCTTTTTTCAGTTTCACCTGGTGTGACAATTCTGTTGCCAAGCTTTGTTCAAATGTAGATAGCATGGCAGTCTTGTGATCATGGTTATATGACCAGAAAGAACATTTCTTCCCCTATTAGCTACAAGATTAATTGCTTTAGTATGATGAAGTGGTCATAGAGACAGAGAAAGATACTGTGAGTTCAGAACAGGTAAGAAGCTCTCTCTGATAGGCAGAGGGGACTGGGAGAGGGAGAGACCCAACTCCCACCCTCTGTGTCAGAGAATGCTTTGAGCCCAAGGCCTCGACATAGGCATTCTGGATGGCAATATTAAAGGCAGATTACCCTACCAGCACACATATCTCTTCATATATCAGTCCCTCTCTGCATCATCCATCAAGCCATCTTATTTTTTAAATTAGCATATGTTTCTATTAATAAATATTAATAAAAATAAAATTTTCCATAGCTTTACTAAATACAAAGTTAACATACGTTTAATGATTTATGTTTTCTTCCCATTTTATTGTACTTTGGAAACCCTGGTGGCATAGGGGTTAAGTGCTACATCTGCTAACCAAAAGGTCAGCAGTTCAGATCTTCCAGGCGCTTCTTGGAAATTATATGGAGCAGTTCTACTCTGCCCTGTAGGGCCACTATGAGTCAGAATTGACTCGATGGCATTGGGTTTGGGTTTTTTTTAATTGTACTTCAGATGAAGGTTTAGAGACCAAATTAGTTTCTCATTAAACAACCAATACATATATTATTTTATAACATGAGTTGCCAAACTAAAATGTGTCAGCAATCTCCCCGTCTTGACCCTGGGTTGCCCATTCCCATTCAATGAGCTTTGTTGTCCTCTCCTGTCTTCTCGTCCTTGCCCCTGGTCTGGTGTGCCCATTTAGTCTCATAAATATAGTTGAGCTACATTTATTATTGTTTGCTTTATGGTCCTATCTGATCTTGTTTGTTCTATGGGCCTATTTAAATTCTGGCTGAAGTGTGAACTTCAGTAATGACTTTAGTCCTGAGTTAAGGCTATCTGTAGGCCATCCTGTCAGGGTTTCTCCAGTGTCTGCCAGACCAATAAATCTGGTCTTTTTTTGAGAGTTAGAATATTGTTCTACATTTTCTCCAAATCTGTCTGGTAGCCTCTATTGTCATCCATGTCTGAGGCGTCAGTGATGGTAACTGGGTACCATCTAGTTGTGTAGGACTCAGTCTGGTAGAAGCTGTGGTAATTGTGGTCCAGTAGTCCTATAGACTAATTTTTACCTTGTACCTTTGGTTTTCTTCATTCTCCTTTGCTCTAGATGGGGTGGGACCAGAGTATCTTAGATGGTCGCTGACAAGCTTTTAAGACCCAGATGCTGCTCACCAAAGTAGGATGTAGAACATTTTCTTTATAGCTATGTAATGCCAGTTGAGCTAGATATCCCCCAAGACCATGGGCTGCAGCCCGTAGTCCAGTAATTTGGTCCCTGTGGGAGTTTGGATGTGCCTATGAAGCTTCTATGACCTTCCCTTGGCCAAGTTGTGCTGACTTCCCCATAACTGTGTACTGTCTTACCATTTACCAAAGCTACCAGTTATCTATGGTCTAGTTAGTGTTTTTCTTTTCCTATTTCTCTTCTCCCTAAGCCATTAACCATTACCACCAAGTCAGTTCTGACACATAGGAATCATAAGGACAGAGTCAAACTGCCTCATACAGTTTCCAAAAAGCAACTGGTAGATTTGAACTTCTGACTTCTTGTTGAGCAGCCTGAGCTTTTAGCCACTGTGCCACCAGGACTTTTCACCCTCTCTAGTATCCATCAAAGACTGTTTCTGCCTGTGGGTAAACCTTTTTCTGAGTTTTTATAATAGTGCTCTCCTACCATATTTGAATTTCTGTGCTTGTCTTATTTCACTCAGCATAATACCTTCTAGATTCATCCATGCTGTAAGATGTTTCTGAGATTCCTCATTTTTCTTGTTGTTGCATAGTATTCCATTGTGTGTATGTACCACAATTTGTTTATCTGTTTACATGTTCATGGGCCCTTAGAATGTTTCCATCTTTTTACTGTGGTGAATAATGCTGAAATGAACATGGATGTGCACATGTCTGTCATGTGATGTCTCCATTTCTCTAGGATATTTTCTTATAGGAGTGGCATTGCTGGGTCATATGGTATTTCTATTTCTAGCTTTTTAAGGAAGTACCATATCATTTTCCAAAATGGCTTGACCACTTTACATTCATACAAGCAGTGGGTAAGGGTTGCAGTCTCCCAACAGCCTCTCCGACATTTGTTATTTTCTGTTTTCTGAAATTTGTGCCAGTGATGTTGGGGTAAAGATGGTATCTTATTGTAGTTTTGATTTGCATTTCTCTAATGGCCAGTAATCACAAGTATTTCTTCATGTGTCTGTTAGCCACTTGAACTTTCTTATTTGATGGTGTCTGTTTATATGTTTTGATCATTTTTTGATAAGATTATTTGCTTTTTGTTATAGAGATGTTTAGTTGTCCTGTAGACAAAGGTCCTATAGCCAGCCAAGCCAAGTGCCATCGATTCGGCAGACCTTTGTCAAATATGTCAAAAATTCTCCCAGGGTGTAGGTTCTCTTTTTACTCTTTTGGTAAAGTCTTTTGATGAGTATAACTGATTTTTAAGAGCTCCCAGTTATCTAGCTTATTTTCTGGTGTTTGTGTATGATAAGTTATGGTTTGTATTCTTTTTGTTCCTATAGCCTTGAACCTGTTTTTTCTTCTGTGACCTTTATATTTTTTGCTTTTATGTTTAAGTCTTTGATCCATTTGGAATTTGTTTTTCTGTACAGTATGAGGTATGGTTCCTTATTCATGTTTTTACAGATGAACTTGGAGGTTTGCCAGCACCATTTGTTAAAAAGACTATCTTTTCTCATTGAATGGATTTGAGCCTTTGTTGAAGATCAGGTGACCGTAGGTGGATACATTTACATCTGGATTCTGTTATTCTAATTTGTTGGTCGCTGTGTCAGTCATTGTACCAATACCAGGTGTTTTGACTACTGTAGCTTCTACAGTAGGTACTGAGGTCAGGTAGTGTGAGGCATTGTACTTTATTCTTCCGTAGTGCTTTACTTATCTGGGTATTTTCCCTTTTCCTATAAAGTTAATGATTAGTTTCTCCATCTCATTAAAGAATGCTGTTGGTATTTTGATTGAGATTGCATTGTATTTGTAGATTGCTTTGAGTAGAATTGACATTTTCACAATGTTGAGTCTGCTTATCCATAAGCATGGTATGTTTTTCCATTTATGTTGGTCTAATTATTGATTTCATACAGTAGCGTTTTGCAGTTTTCTTTGTATAGGGCTTTTATGTCCCTGGTTGAATTTATTCCTAAATATTTTCTTATGTTAGGGGATTTGTAAATGGTATTGCTTGCCTCATTTCATTTTGAAGTTCTTTGTATTCGTATATAGGTATTCAACTGATTTTTGTTTGTTTATCCTGTATCCTACAACTCTACTGAATCTTTTTTTTTGCTATTCTTAATTCTATTTTTTATCAATTACAGTAAAAGAATAAAATTTCTAACATCTATCAATTATCTCATCTATGATAAACCATCAGCCCCCGCCCCATGTAGCCAACACAGTGATTTTGTTCTGTGGGTAATTCTCTTTTTAAGACCTTATAACTGGAGTCTCATAGAAAATTTGTCCTTTTGACACTGATTGATTTCACGCAGCGTGATCTCTTCCAGATGAGACCATGTTATGAGATGTTTTCTAAAATTGTCATTTTTTGGTCATAGCATAGTGTTCCATTGAGTATATGTACCATAGTTTGTTTCCATTCATCTGTTGATGGGCATCGGGGTTGATTCTACCTTTTTGCTGTTGTGCATTGTACTGTAGCAAACATTCGTGTACATATGTCTGTCCATGTGACAACCTTTGTTTCTGAAGAATAAATTCCAAGCAGTGGAATTACTGGATCAAATGATATATCTATTTCCAGCTTTTTAAAGAAGTGCTAGATTGTTTTCCAAAGAGGTTGTACCATTTTGCAATCCCACCACCAGTATAGGAGAGTTCCAATTTCTCCACAGCCTCTCCAGCATTTGTTGTTTTGTGTTTTCTGGGTCATGACCAACCTTGTTGGGGTGAAATGGTATCTCATTGTAGTTGGGATTTGAATTTCTTTAATAGCTAATGATCATGAGCAATTCTGCATGTGTTTTTTGGGTGTCTGGATATCCTTTTTAGGGAAATGTCTGTCCATCCCCTTTACCCATAGTTTAATTGGATTATTTATCCTTTTCTTGTGTCTATTTTGTAATACCTTGTAGATTATGGAGATCAGACATTGGTCTGACATATAGTTGCCAAATGTTGTTTCCCATTCTGTAGGTGGTCTTGTAATTCTTTCAGTGAGGCGTTTCGATGACCATAAGTGTTTGATTCTTAGTAGTTCCCATTTAGCTATTTTCTCTTCTGTTGATCATGCTTTGTCAGATTTTGAATTCTGCCTACATTGTATATTAAAACTTCCATTGCTGACCCTATCTTTTCTTGGATGAGCTTTCTTGTTTTAGATTTGATATTTAGGTCTTTTATTGAATTAGAGTTAGATTTTGTATAAGGTGTGAGATATGGGTCTTGTTTCAGTTTTTGTCAGATGCATATCCAGTTTTGCCAGCACCATTTGTTAAAGAGTCCGTTTTTAACCCAGTTTAAAATCTTAGTGCCTTTGTTGAATATCAACCATTTGTAGGAGGATGGTGTCGTCTCTGGGGTCTCAACTCTGTTCCATTGGTCTATATGTCTCTTTTTGTACGAGTACCAGGCTGTTTTCACAACTGTGGCAATGTAATAGGTTCTAAAGTTGGGTAGTGAGAGGCCTCCCACTGTGTTCTTCTTCAGTAGTGCTTTACTTATCCAAGGTTTCTTCCCTTTCCAGACAAAATTGGTGATTTGTTTCTGCATCTCACTAAAAGATGTTGCTGGAATTTGTATTGGGATCACATTATATAAGTAGATTTGGGTAAAATAGACATTTTCACAATGTTGAGTCTTCCTGTCCATGAGCAGGATAGATTACTTCATTTACGTAAGTCTCACTTAGTTTCTTGTAATAAGATCTTGTAGTTCTCTTTGTAAAGGTCTCTTATTTCTCTAGTTAGATTTATTCCTAGGTATTTTATCTTCTTGGAGACTATAGTAAATGGAATTGACTTGGTGATTTGTTCTTTAATAATCTCATTCTTGGTGTAAAGGAATCGTATTGATTTACTTATGTTTATCCTGTATCCTGATATTTTGATAAACTACTCTATTAGTTTCAATAGTTTACTTATGGATTCCTTTTGGATTGCCTATATATACAATCATATCATCTGCATAGGGAGATTTTTACTTCTTTGTTGCCAATAGGGATGCCCTTTATTTCTTTGTCTTGTCTAATTGCTCTGGCAAGAACTTCTAGCACAATGTTGAATAGAAGTGGTGAGAGTGGGCATTCTTGTCTAGTTCCCATTCTTAAAGGGAATTCTTTCAGTTTTTCACCATTCAGGACGATGAAAGAAGTTGACTTTGCATAGGTGCTACTGATTGTGTTGAGGAATTTCCCCACTATTCCTGTTTTTCTGAGAGTTTTTAGCATGAATCGGTATTGAAGTTTTCTTCATCAATTGAGAAAATCAGGTGATTCTTATCTTCAGTGTTATTAATGTGGTTGATTAAATGAATTGTTTTTCTGATGTTGAACCAGCCTTGCATCCCTGGAATGAAAGCAACTTGATCACGATAAATTTTCTTTTGTCTGCTGTTGAATTCTATTGGCGAAAATTTTGTTGAAGATTTTTGAATCTAGGTTCATGAGTGATATTGGTCTGTAATTTTCCCTTTTTGTGTAACCTTTCCCTGGTTTGTTATTAGGGTTATACTGGCTTCATAAAATGAATTTGGTAGTATTCCATCCATTTCTATGGTGTGAAATAGCCTCAATAATATCACAGTTAACTCTTCTTTAAAAGTTTGGTAACATTCTCCAGTGAAGCTATCCGGGCCAGGACTGTTTTTGGTTGATAGACTTTTCATGACTTTTTCAACTTCTTCCTTGGTGATACTTTGTTAAGTTAATCTATGTCTCTGTGATAATCTCGGTGGGTGATATGAATCTAGAAATTTATCCATTTCCTCTAGGTTTTCAAACCTGTTAGATTGTAACCTTTCTTAGTATTCTGTTACGATATTTTTTATTTCAGCTGGGTCTGTTGTAACATCTCCCATCTCATTTCTTAATCAGGTTATTTGTATCTTCTGCTGTTTTTCTTTTATAAATGTAGCCAATAGTTTATCAATTTTGTTGATCTTTTCAAAGAACCAGCTTTTGGTTTTGTTAATTTTTTCAATTGTTTTTCTGTTCTCTAATTCATTTAGTTCTACTCTAATCCTTATAATCTTTTTTTCTGGTGCTTGATGGTTTCTTCTGTTGCTCTCTTTCTACTTATTCAAGCTGTAAAGTTAATTCTTTAATTTGGGCCCTTTCTTTCTGGATGTATGCAGTTATAGAGATAGACTGGCTTATGAGCACCACTTTTGCTGTATCCCATAGATTCTGGTAGGATGTGTTTTCATTTTCATTTCTTTCCATAAATTTCTTTATTTTGTCCTTGATTTCTTTTATAACGCAAGGCTTTTTGAGCAAAGTGTTGTGCAGTTTCTGTAAGTTTGAATTTCTACCTATGATTTTTCTGTTATTAATTTCAACCTTTATAGTGCTATGGTCCGAGAAGATACTTGCAGTAAATCAATGGTTTCGATTTTACAGAGAATTCCTTTATGACCTAACGCATGGTCTGTTCTGGAGAATGTTCCATGTGCATTGGAGAAGGTGTACTTGTCCAGGAATGGATGAAAAGATCTGTATATGTTGGTAAGGTCAAGTTGGTTGGTGGTTGCAGTAAGATCTTCTGTATCTTTACTGAGCTTTTTTCTGGATGATCCACAACTGAAAGGGGAGTGTTGAAGTCTCCAGCTATTGTTGTGGAATCATCTATATCATTTTTCAGAGTTGTCAGTATTTGTTCAATGTATTTAGATGCTCTGGTACTGGGTGCATAAATATTTAATATTGTTAAGTCCTGTTTGAGTGTTGAACCTTTCAGCAATAAATAGTAACAATGCTTGTCCACAGTAATGGGTTTTACATTAAAATCTGTTTTATCTGAGGTTAGTATTGCCATGCCTGCTCTTCTTTGTACGTCATTAGCTTGGTATAGATTATTCCATCCTTTAATTTTCGATTTATTCGTATCTTTAAGTCTAAGGTGTGTTCTTATAAGCAACATATAGGTGTGTCATGTCTTTTGATCCAGGATGTCATTCACTGTCTCTTTACTAGAGTGTTCAGTCCATTTACATTCAGTGTAATTATTGATAGCTATGTGCTTAATGCCATCATTTTGATGTAATTATTTTATGTTGATGTTTTCTATATTTGTCTTAATGTTCTGTTCTGGATGATTCTTCTTTATGGGTTGTTTTTTCAGTATTGGTTTTGTGTTTGTTTAGACTCCTGTATTGCCTTCCTTATTTTGATACGATGCATTGTTTATTTGCTTTATGGCTACATCTGTTAATCCCCCTTAACATACCAAGATTAAACTGAGTTGTAAGTATTGCATAACTGTTTAACTTCCTCCTCATCTGAAACGACTGTAACCACTGTAGTGTATCCCTCTTTTAATGTGATGGTCTTATAGTTGTCGTGATATGATCACAGATTCCCTCATTTTAATATTGTAGCTCTGAGTAAGTTTTGTGACTTCCCTGACCAATTAGAATTTTGGATGATGTGTCCTACACTGTCACCTTAAATATACATTTAATGATTTTGTTTTTCTAAGGAAAGAGCTTCTTTCAGTATTTCATGTAGCTCTGGTTTAGTTTTTAGGAAGTCTCTAAACTTCTCTTTATCTGCAGAACTCTTGATTTCACCAGTATATTTGATAGACAATTTTGCAGGGTAACTACTTCTTGGTTGGAAGTTTTTCTCCTTCAGGGCTTTGAATGTGTTAGCCCACTGTTTTCTAGCCAGCATTTTTTTCTGCAGAGAAGTCAGATGAAAGCCTACAGCGTTTCCCTCGGAGTGTCAGCTTTGCTTTGAGCCTTGCTGCCTTCAGAAGCATCTGTTTATGTTTCATCTTATTAAGCTTGATTATAATATGTCTTGACATCTTTATTTTGGGGTTTAGCTTTTGTGGTGTTCAGCAGACATCTTGGATACCTATGTTCTCTTTGCTCATAATCTCAGGAAAGTTGTCTGTCAGATTCTCTACAGCAATACTCTCTATATTGTCATTTACACTCCCCTTGTTCAGGTACTCTAGTTAAATGTAAATTATTCCTCTTAATGGAGTCCTACATGTTTGTTAATGCTTCTTCATTTTTCTTATTTCTTTTCTCTGATTTCTCCTCATAAATGCTGGTGTCAGTTGGTCTGTCTTCAAGATCACTGAGTCTAACTTCTATCTGTTGAATCCTACTCTTTTGGCTTTGGATTCAGTTATCTAATTCTGTAATTTTGTTATTGATCTGATGTATTTCAGGTCATTGATGTTCCATCAGTTCAAATAGCTTACTAAATTTTTCATTGTGTTCTGCTGCATTTTGTTTAATCTCTAGAAGGGTTCCATAGATAATTCTTTTGTACTTGGCCTCTGATAGATTCAGAAAGGCTTCCTCATCTGGAAGAGTTTTTGAATCTTTATTTTGGGAGTTTCCTGGAGCATTTGAAGGCTGCTTCTTTAAATGATTAATTATGGTCTGTTGCCTATGTGCCTGCCATCTAGACACTGATTTCTCTGGTATTAGATCTAAGAGAATTGGTGATCACCCGCTGTCTCCAATGCTCTAGTCATTTGCCCCAGGTGGACTCTCTGGGGTGGAAGCCTCTGCTTATTGTGTGGCAAAGGCACCACCCTACTTATGGATAAACTGGGGGCTGACCCTACAATGTGGGTCAGAGAAGGGTGGGAGAAGAAATCTGCCAGGCCTCTCAACAGACAGATCTCCAGGCAAATGCATAAGCCTCTCAGCCTTAAAAGTAAACTTCACTTCTATGTGGAGAGCTGTCCAGATGTTGAACTAGAAGCTGTCCAACGTGCTGGCCAAAATAGGCCTTCAGGAGCAGCAGACTCCGCCTTCCAGCTGATAATGAAAGTATATTACCGGCTGTTTGTAGAAGCTTCAATTCTCTGATACTGTGAAACAGCAGAAGTGGAGGTCAGATGGCCGCTGGCTCATTTTTCAGAGGGGAATCCTATTGATTCCAATTGTTTTCTTGTGGAGTCTTCTCTACATATAATATCATATCATCTACAAATAGGCACTAGTTTTAGTTCTTCATTATCAATTTGACTGCTCTTTATTTCTTTTTCTTTCCTTAGTACTCTGTCTAGGACTTCCAGTACAGTGTTAAATACAGGTTGTGGTAAAGGACACCCATGTCTTGTTCCTGTTCTCAAGGGGAATGTTTTTAGCTTTTCTCCATTTAGAATGATATTGGTTGTTGCTTTAGTGTAGATATGCTTTGTTATGTTGAGGAATTTGTCTTGTATGCCTGTTTAATTGAAAATTTTTATCAGGAATGGGAGTTAGACTTTATCTAATGCCTTGTCTGTATTGAGTGAGATGATCATGTGATTCTTTTATTCTAATTATGTGGTAGATTATGTTGACCAATTTTGTAATGTTGAACTGTCTTTGCATACCTGGTGTGAATCTCGTTTAACTCAAACCAACTCATTGCCATTGAGCCAGTTCTGACTCACAGTCACCTTATAGGGCCAAGTAAAACTGCCTCATAGAGTTTCCAAGGAGTACTTGGTGGGTTTGAACTGTCAGCCTTTTGGTTAGCAGCTGGGTTTGAACTGTCAGCCTTTGGTTAGCAGCTCATTACACCATCAGAGTATCAAATCCCACTTAGTTGTGATGTAATATTTTTTCTTTATGTGATGCTGAATTTACTGGCTAGAATTTTGTTGCAAATTTTTGCATCTATATGAGAGATTCTGGTCTGCAATTTTCTTTTTGTGATATCTTTGCCTTGATTTGGTATCAGGATTATTCTGGCTTCATAGAATCAATTGGAAAGTATTTCTTTTCTATGATCTGAAACAGTTTAAGTTCTCACTGATATGAGTGATTCTTTAAATGTTTGGTAGGATTTGTTTTGTTGTTGGGAATTATTTTTTAATACCTTTTAAGTGCCTTCTGTTGCTATGCATTTGTTCAGATTTTTTACCTCATTTTGTGTTAGTTTAAGTAGGTACTGTGTGCATAGAAATGTGTTCATTTCCTTTAGCTTTTCTGATTTGCTTGAGAAATGTTTTTCGTAGTACTCTGTTAATGATTCTTTTTATTTGAATTAGATCTGTTGTAATGCCCTGCATTTCATTTCTTTTTTTAGTTACTTGCCTCCATTCTTGTTTCTCTTTTGTTAATTTGGCCAATGGTTTGTCAATGTTTTTGATCCTTATGGTTTTGTTGATTCTTGAATTGTAAAAAAGGTTTTCCAATAATGGTGCCTTGTCTTTGAGCTTGAATTAAAGAAGTTGTGTAAATGATACAGTTGTAATTGCTTTATTATTTTGAAGTATATTTGATGACATCATCTGTGGAAAAAAAATTCAGGTAAATGGCTACCATGGCACCTTCTAAATGGGGCCCAATATAACCCGTTACCATATCCTGATATCTTTTCCCATTGACAGCCACCACCTCTCCTCCTTCATCTTGGGAAAAATGAGGCCAGTGATTCTGCTGGACCAACATCCATACCAAATGGTAACTTTTGAGGGCTGAAGTGGACATCCTCATATGAAGATTTATACACACATTGTTTTGTGACATTAGTTGCATTCCCAACAATGTGAGAATACACTCTCTCTTTCCACTCTGTGTTTCGTGTCCATTGAGGCAGTTCCTGTCCCTTCTTGCTGTTTCATCCTGCCTCAATTCAAGAGCTGTCCATTTGGTCTGTGTATCTGATTAAACTAAGAAGCACACTCCTCATGTGTATTATTTTTTGTTTTACAGTCCTGTCTAATCTTTCTCTGAAGGGTGCACTTGAACAATGGTGTCAGTTCTGGATTAACAGAGCACCTGGGGAGCTAGAGTTTTGGAGGCTCCTTCAGTCTCTGTCAGACCATTAAATTTGATCTTTTTACATGAATTTCAGCCCTGCTCCATAATTTTCTCCTGATCCACCTGGGACTCTCTGTTGTGTTCCCTGTCAGGGAGGTCATTGAAGGTATCCAGACACCATCTAGTTCTTCTGCTCTCAGAGTGGTGGAACCTCTTGTTTATGTGTACTTTTGTCTCTTGGACTAATATTTTCCTTGTGTCTTTGATTTTCTTCTTTTTCTTTTGCTCCAAGTGGAATGGGACCAATGGATGCATCTTAGATGGATGTGTCCAAGTTTTTAAGGCCCCACATGCCACTCCTCAAAATGAGATGCCTAACATTGTCGTAATACATGTTTTAGTCAGCTGGTACAGCTTTAACAGAAAATACCATGAGTGGAAGGCTTTATGAAGAGAAATTTTGTTGACAATCCAGTAAGCTACAAATCCATTTATGAATTATAAGTCCATTGAGCAAGAGAATTTATCACAGTCCAGTAGGCTGAGTCGAAATCCAATGAGAGCATCTTGGCACAGGAATCTCATGTCCAAAGGCCATGCTCTGCTCTCAGTACTGCTTCTTGGTGGTATGGGGTTCCCAACTCTCTGTGCTTACTTCTCTCCCTTATATACCACAGCTGGTAACTTCAGTCCTGCTGTACCAGCACAACTGCTGCCCGTTGTCCATCATCAGTATGACAAAGGAAAGATTCGCAACACATGAGAGGAATCGCTCCATACTGGGACTCATAGCCAAGTCAAATCAATGCATTCGTTTTTAGGTGGTCACAATGCAATCCATGATGGTACACTTTGTGTGCCAGTTGACCAAGAGGTCTCCCAAAATTATGGTTACCCAGGCCTGAGCCCTGGGAATTCTCCCAAAAAATGTTTGGATGTGTTCAGGAAATTACTTTTACTTTGGTACAGTTGTGCCAACATGTGCTGTATTATGTGTTCTCCTTCCCTTCTCTACTGTTACAATCATCAAAAAATGTTTTTTTCCCTGTGTTTACACTTTTTCTTCAATTCTTATAACAGTGGTCTTGTACAGTTTGTCCTTTTTTGACTGACTTATTTCACTCAGCTTTCTATCCTCCAGATTGATTCGTGTTGTGAGTTGTTTCACAGATTCATCATTTGTCTTTATCATTGCGTGGTATTGCATTTTGTGTACGTGTTGTAATTTAAAATGATTTCACTTCTTGATGGGCACCTAGGTTGCTTGCATCTTTTGGCCATTACAAACAGTGCTGCAATGGGCATGGGTCTATCTATGTCTGTACATGTGATGGCTCTTACTTCTTTAGGAGTGGGATAGGTGAATTTTATGGTGTTTTTATTGATAGCCCAATTGTTTTCCAAAGTGTTTGTATCCTTTTACATTCCCACCAGCACTGCATAAGTGTTCCAGTCTATCCACAACATCTTCAACATCTATTATTTTGTGTTTTTGGGATTAGTAAAGGACTTGGAGTGAGATGGTATTTCATTGTAGTTTTATGTTGCATTTTTCTGATGGCTAGTGATCTTGAACATTCCTCGTGTAACTGTTAGCCACCTGAATGTCTTCTTTGGTAAAATGTCTATTTGTATCCTTTGTATCCTTTATTTTATTTTGTAATTTTCATTGCGATTAATTGAAAATATACAATCCAAATCAATTTTACATGCCCGCCTATCTGCAGCTCCTTCTGCTCACCTTGCCCAATGACAGCACACTCCTCCTTTTCATTGTATACTTATATCCTCCCAGTGATCTCCTGTCCCCTCCCCTCCACCCTCTTTTCTCCCATCTAGAAAGAGACCAGTAGAACAGTATCCTATAAATGCATAGAACCATGAAGTACATAAACCATATGGTCACATTGTGTCTCTGAGTCCAGTCCAGTTTTGTCCAAAGAGTTGACCTCAGTAGTGTTTTCTAGGCAGGAACAGCAGCGGGTCTAGGGGCCATGCTCCCAGGGAATCCCCCAGGCTGTTGGACCATCAATTTTGGTCCTTTGGTACAGTTCTTGATCTGTGCCGCTCTTGTGTTGCCACAGGGACTCAACATTGTCTGCCCCATCACTGCTGTCTTTGGTGGCGGCCAGACACCATCTGGTTCTTCTGGTCACATGTTGATATAGTCTCCTATTGACATGGGTCCTTCTGTCTCATGAGCTCCTTTTTCCTTGTGTCTTTGCTGTTCTTGGTGATCATTTGTTCCAGATGAGTTGGCACAATTTGGAGTACTTCACATGGCAACTTGTTACCTTTTAACCCTGATGTGATTCACCAATATGGGGTGCAGAAGACTCTCTTAGCAATAGGGTAGTTATGCCAACTGACCTTCATGTCCCCCAAGAGCATGGTCCCCAGACCCCGCCCCTGCTACTCTATCCTTGAAGTATTGGGTTGAGGTTAGAAGAGTTTTCAGTTTATGGCGATGAAGTCCAGTTAAACTGATCTACTTTCTATTGTGTGCTGTCACTGCTTTCACCTAACCAAATTTCTATCAGCTATGTAATCTATGGAAACCTTGGTGGCATAGTGGTTAAGTGCTACATCTGCTAACCAAAAGGTTGACAGTTCAATTGCACCAGGCACTCCTTGGAAACTCTTTGGGGCAGTTCTACTCTGTCATGTAGGGTCACTATCAGTCAGAATCAACTCGACGGCAATGATTTTTTGTTTAATTTAATCTATGACCAACTCTCTCCTTCCCTCCTCACCTTTGTAGCCATCAAGGAGTCTTTCCTTCTGTACATGAGTCTTATTTTTACATCCTTATAGTAGGGGTTTCATGCAGTATTTGTCCTTCTGCCACTGACTGATTTCACTCAGCATAATGTCTTCGTATTGAAAACAGGTTACAAGATGCTTCTTAAAATCATCATTGGTCTTTATCATTGTCTAGTAGTCCATTGATATATACCATAGTATGTTTATCCATTCATCTGTTGATAGGCATCTAGGTTGATTCCATCTTTTTGCTGTTGTGGATTCTGCTACAGTAACCATTCATATGAATGTATCTGTTTGTGTGACAGCCCTTGTTTCTGTAGGATATATTCTGAACAGTGAGATTACTGGATCAAATGGTATATTTCTCTCCAGCTTTAGAAGGAAGTGCCAGATTGCTTTCCATAGAGGTTGCATTCCCCCCAGAAGTGTAGGAAACTTCCCGTCTCTCCACAGACTCTCCTGCATTTGTTGTTTTGTGTTTTTTGGATTATGTCTAACCTTATTGGGATGAGATGGTGTTGCATTGTAGTTTCGATTTGGATTTCCCTGATAGCTGATGATCGTGAACATTTCCTCATGTGTCTTTTGGCTGCCTGGATGTCTTCGTTGGTGAAGTGTCTGTCCATCTCCTTTGCCCATTGCTTAATTGTTCATATTTTGCAGTACCTTGTAGATTATGGAGATGTCAGTCCAACATGTAGTTTCCAAGCATTTTTTTCCATTTTGTAGGTGGGCTTTTAACTCTTGATAAAGTCTTTGGATGAACAAAAGTGTTTGATTCTTAATAGTTCCCATTTATCTATTTTCTCTTCTGTTAATTGTGCTTTGTTTTTCAGATTCTGAAGTCTGTCTAAGCTGTCCATTGTTGACCCTATTTTTTCTTCCATAACCTTTATCTTTTTAGATTTGACATTTAGGTCTTTGATCCCTATGGAGTTAGTTTTTGTGTAGGGTGTGAGATATGGGTCTTATTTCAATTATTAGCAGATGGATATGAAATTTTGCCAACACCATTTGTTAAAGAGACTGTTTTTATCCCAGTTTACAATCTTAGGACCTTCGTCAAATATCAACTGTTCATAAGAGGATGGTGGCATCTCTGGGGTCTCAACTCTGTTCCATTGGTCTGTATCTCTCTTTTTGTACCAGTACCGGGCTGTTTTGACTACTTTGGCAGCGTAATAGATTCTCAGGTCGCATAGTGTGAGGCTTCTCACTGTGTTCCTGTTCTTCGGTAGTGCTTTACTTATCCATGGTTTCTTCCCTTTCCAAACAAAGTTGGTGATTGTAGCTCCATCTCATTAAAAAGTATCACTGGAATTTGTATTTGCATTGTATGCATAGATCACTTTGGGTATGATAGACATTTTCACAATGTTAAGTCTTCCTATCCATGAGCAGTGTAGGTTTCTCTACTTAAGTAAGTCTCTCTTGGTTTCCTGCAGTAAGATCTTGTAAGTCTTTGTACAGATCTCTTGTTTTCTCTAGTTAGATTTATTCCTAGGTATTTTATCTTCTCGAGGGCTATAGTAAATTATATTGATTTGGTGATTTCTTCTTTGAATCTTACCGATTTACTTACGCTTGTCTTATATCCTGATACTTTGCTAAATTCTTCTATTAGTTTCAGTAGTTTATGTATGGTGTCTTTAGGATTCTCTGCATATACAATCATATCATCTGCAAATAGGGAAACTTTTACTTCTTATTTGCCGATGCGGATGCCCCTGCTTTGTCTTGTTTAAGTGCTCTGTCTAGAACTTCTAGTATAGTGTTGAACAGAAGTGGGCATCCTTTTCTAGTTCCCGTTCTGAAGGGTAATTCTTGCAGTCTCTCTCCATTCAAGATGATGTGTAGGCTGTTGGCTTTGCATAGATGCCCCTTATTGTGTTAAGGAATTTGCCTTCTATTTCTATTTTGCTTAGAGTTTTTAGCATTAATGGGTATTGGACTTTGTGAAATGCCTCTTCTGCATCAATGAACAAAATCTGGTGATTCTTATCTTTTGTGCTGTTTATGTAGTTGATCACATTAATTGTTTTTCTGATGTTGAAGCCGCCCTGAATCCCTGGTATGAATCCAACATGGTCATGATGAATTATTTTTTTGATAGCTTGTTGAATTGTGTTGTCAAAGATTTTGTTGAAGATTTTTGCTCTAGGTTCATGGATGGTATTGGTCCATAATTTTCTTTTTTGGGGGGGATCTTTCCCTGGGTTTGGTATCAGGGTTATGCTGGCTTCATAGAAAGAATTTGGGAGTATTCCATCCCTTTCTTTGCTGTGGAATAGTCTCAGTAGTATTGGAGTTAACTCTTCTCTAAAAGTTTGGTAGAATTCTCCAATGAAGCCATCTAGACCAGGACTTTTTTTTTTAATTGGTAGTTTTTTTGTTTTGTTTTTTTTTTTAAGATATTTTCAGTCTCCTCCTCTGTGATGGGTTTATGAAGTTGTTCTACTTCTCCTTGTGATAATTTTGGTAGGTTATATGAATCTAGAAATTTGTCTGTTTCCTCTAGGTTTTCAAGTCTTTTATAGTCTTTCATAGTATTGTGTTTTGATACTTTTGATTTCCATTGGGTCTGTGGTGACATCTCCTACTTAATTTCATATTCAGGTTATTTGTTCTCCTTTTTTTCTTTTTAAGTTGAGCCAGTGGTTTATCAATTTTGTTGGTCTTTTCAGAGAACCAGCTTTTGGTTTGGTTAATTTTTTCAGTTGTTCTTCTATTCTCTAAATTCATTTAGTTCTGCTCTAATTTTTATTATCTGTTGTCTTCTGGTGCCAGAGAGTTACTCTGTTGTTCTCTTTTTACTTGTTTAAGCTGTAAGGTTAATTCTTTGGTTTGGACCTTTTCTTAATTCCAGATGTGTGCATTTATATTGGCCTCTGAGCTCTGCTTTGGCTGTATCCTATAGGTTCTGGTAGGATGTGTTTTAATTCTCATTTGATTCCATAAGTTTATTTTTTCCTTGATTTCTTCTATAACCCATGGGTTTTGGAGCAAGGTGTTGTTCAGGTTCCATGAGTTCAAATTTCTATTTTTTTTTTTTGCTATTGATTTCAACTTTTGTGGCTTTATGGTCCAAGAAGATGCTTTGCAGTAATCCAGTGGTTTGGATTTTCTTGAGACTTGTTTTATGTCCGAACAGATGGTCTATCCGGAAAATGTTTCATGTACATCAGGCAAGAAGGTGTACTTATCTGTTGCTGGTAAAAGATTCTGTATATGTCTATGAGATCTCGTTGGTTAATTTTTGCCATAAGATCTTCTGTATCCTTACTGTGCTGTTTTCCAGATGATCTGTCCATTACTGAAAGTGAACTGTTGAAGTCTCCAACTATTATTGTGATACTTCTATGTCAGTGATCTATGTCAGTTTTCAGTGTTGTCAGTGTTTGTGGAATGTATTTAGATGCTCTGGTATTGGGTGCATAAATATTTAATATAGTGTGTTTTAGTCAGCTAGTGCTGCTCTAACAGAAATACCAGAGTGTGGCTTTAACAAAGGAAGGTTTATTCTTACACAGTGCGGTAGGCTACAAGTCCAAAATCAGGATGTCCACTCCAAGGGAAGGCTTTCTTCATGGTCAGCTCTGGAGCAAAGTCCAGTATTGCATTAGTCTTTGTCCAGGGAGCATCTTGGTGCAGAAACCTCAGGTCTGAAGGATGCGCTCTTCTCCTGGTGCTGGTTTCTTGATGGTGTGAGTTTCCCAATTCTCTGCTTGCTTCTCTTTCCTTTCATTTCTTGTAGGACGAACAGATTAAGGGTGGGGCAGGCCATACTCCAGGGAAACTCCCTTAACAGTGGAGCAGGGAGGTAATCCTCTGAAGGGATTTAAAGTTCCACCCTAATCCTTTAACATACAGCACAGGAAAATCACAAAATGGAGGACATTCACAAAATACTGGGAATCATGGCCCAGGCACATGGCTAGACATATTTTGTGGGGGGGACACAGTTCAGTCCATGACATTGTGTGTCTCCTGCTTATGCATTAAACTTTTCAGCAATACATAGTGACCATCCTTGTCTGTGATGGTGGATTTTAGATTAAAGTCTATTTTATCTGAAATTAGTATTGCTACCCCTCCTCCTCTTTGTATGTTGTTGGCTTGTATGTATTTTTCAATCCTTTAATTTTCAGTTTGTTCCTATCTTTGAGTCTAAGGTGTATTTCTTGTTAGCAACATATAGACATATTGTGTTTTTTGATACAGGCTGTCACTGTCCCTTTTTTGGAGCATTCAGTCCATTTACATTAAGTGTAATTATTGATTGGTATGTGTTTTGTGCTGTCATTGTGATGATTTTATTTTTGTGTTGCTAATGTTTTCTGTGTTGCTCTTAATATTCTTTTCTGGATCATTCTTCTTTATGGGTTTACTTTTCATCTTTTTCAGTGTTTGTTTTGTGTTTGTTGAGACTCCTTTAGTATGTTTCTTGTTTTGATATGTTACGTTGTTATTTTGTTGTGAGGCTACTCCTGTGCTCCCCTTAATATTCTAAGTTTAAACCCAGTTTTAACTTCCGTATATCTTTGTAAATTCCTCTCCATCTGAAGGTTGTAAGTAATGTAATATATCCCTCTTTTTAATGTGACGATGTCATAGTTTGATGGAGGAATGATCTGTCTGGCACCAGCGTCATCCTACATATATACCCAACCCTCCCTGCCTCTGATGAGAAGGGTTCAAAATTCAACAGAAATGTGGCCCCAAGGTACAATGTAGATTCTTAGTCTAGAATCTATAATAAAGTATGTAGTTGGCCTTAAAGATTTTACAGAATAGAATCTTCAGAGTATTTAGGGTAATGTTTGCCCTATAGGTATCACCTCAGATGTGGAGAAGGTATATATAATGCTTCGTAATAAAAAATAGTTACTGTTTTGCAACGTGTATCAAAACATTATTATTATGTTAAGGATGTTTTAGCATATCTGGAAGTGTGTCACATTTTTATGCATAGAAAAGTACAGTATGTACTATATACTAAAACAAATATTTGAGAAACTGATGTTAGATATGAACCATACCTAACTGTCCCAACTTAATGTATAAATTCAATTTAAAGACATTTAGGATCAGAACTTATTCCTAATATAAGACTGCCTATACAATTCAGTGATATGCATAGCATTTTTCAAGCTGTGCAACCATTCCCACTATCATTTTGAAAATTATTCTAGCACCATTAATATAAAATTCCCCTTAAGCTTCTCACCTCTCATGAACTGAGTTTTATGCCCCCCCCAAAAATGTGTGTATTAGTTTGACTGGACCATGATTCCTTGTATTGTGTGACTGCAGAAATCCTGCCTCTGGGATGTTAATGAGGAATGATGGGTGGCAGCTGTATTGGTGAAGCAGGACTCCTTCTATAGATCTTGTAAGATTATATTGTGTATGTGTGTTTTTTTTAAATATTTTATTGTGCTTTAAGTTAAAGTTTACAATCCAAGTCAATTTGCCATATAAAACCCTGCACCCACACCTCCATGCAACTCTAACTACTCGCCCACCCAGTGACAGCACACTCCTGCTTTCCACTGTGTACTTACCACATCCATTCAATCAACTCCAGTCCTTCTCTACGCTATCATCTCGCATCTGGACAGGAGCTGTGCAGACAGCCTCATGTATATATTGAAGCCAAGAAACACCACTCTTCACCACCATCACTCTGTGTCTCATAGTCTAGTCCAGTCTTTGTGTGAAGAGTTGGCTTCAGTAGTGGTTTCAGCTCTGGGCTAACAGAGAGTCCTGGGGCCGTGTCCTCAAGTGACCCTCCAGTCTGTTGGATGATCAGGTCTGTTCTTTTAATAGAATTCTACTTCTGAATACCCATTTTCCTCCCACTACTTCAAGGACTCTACGTTGTGTTCCCTGTCAGGGCAGTCATTGGTGGTGGCCAAGTACCATCCAGTTCTTTTGGTCTCATACCAATGTAGTCTCCAGATCGTATTGCATCTGCTGTCTCCTGGGCTCATATTTTCCACATGTTTTTAATATCCTTCATTCTCTTCTGTTCCAGGTGAATTGAGACCAGTTGATACTATTTAGATGGCTACTTGTTAGCTTTGGAAACTCTGGTGGTGTAGTGGCAGCACTCCTTGGAAACTCTGTGGAGCAGTTCTACTCTGCCTTATAGGGTTTCTATGAGTTGGAATCGACTTGATGGTTGGGGGTTTGGGTTTGGGTTTGGTAGCTTTAAGACCACAGATGCCACTTGCCAAACTGGTATGCAGAACATTTTCTTTAAAAAAACTTAGTTATGTCAGTTGACCTAGATGTCCCCTGAAACTGTGCTCCCCAGACCCCTGCTCCTTATATTCTGTCCTTCAAATTGTTGGGTTGTATTTAGAAAACCTTTTAGCTTTTGGTGTAGACAGTTGTGCTAACTTCCCTTCTACTTCATGCTACACTCCCTTCACCTAACCCAAGTCCTATCTACTATTTAATCTATGAATACCACTCTCCTTCCTTCCACACCCTTGTAACCATCAAAGATTATTTTCTTCTGTGCTTAAACCTTTTCTTTAATCCTTCTAATAGTGTTCTAATATTTGTTCTTTTGCAACTAATTTCAATCAACTTAATGTCTTTGAGATGACTCCATGTTATCAGATGTTTACTAAGATCATTTTTGTTATGTATTATGACATAGTATTCCCTTGTGTGAATATACCATAGTTTGTTTATACATTCATCTGTTGATGGGCATCTAGGTTCATTCCATCTTTTTGCTATTGCAGACCAGCTGCAATAAACATTAGTGGGCATGTATCTATTTTTGTGACAGCCCTTATTTCTCTAGGATATATTCAAGGAAGTAGGAGTGCTAGATCAGATGTATTTCAGTCTCTTGCTTTTTAAGAATGCACCAAAGTTGTTGTACCATTTTATGTTCCCACTAGCTGTGCAGTAGAGTTCCAGTCTCTTCACAACCTCTCCAACATTTATTATTTTCTTTTTTATATTAATGCCAGCCTTGTTGGGGTGAGATGGTATCTCTGTAGTTTAGCTTTGGATTTCTGTAGTGGCTAGTGATCATGAGCATTTCCTCATGTATCTGTGAGCCACCTGGAAGTCTTCAATGCCGAACTGCCTGTTCATATCCTTTGCTGATTTTGTGATTGGATTATTTGTCTTTTTGTTGCAGTAACTTATAGATTATGAAGATTAGATTGATTGGATTTCTGGCAGCCAAAAATTTTTTCCCAGTATGTGAGACTTCTTTTTACTCTTCTGGGGAAGTCTTTGGATGAGTAAAAGTGATTGGTTTCTTTCTAATTTTTTTAATTGTAATTAAGTGAAAATTTACAATTCAAGACAGTTTGCCTGACAAAACAGTGAGCACCCACCTCTCTGCAACTCTGTCTGCTCTCCTCACCCTGTGACAGCACACTCTTCTTTTCCACTCTACTTGCAGTATCTCCTCAACCAATACTTGTCCCTTCCTCTCCATGCTCTCCTCTCCCCTCTCCCCTCTAAAAACAGACCAGTAGGACAGCCTCATATATATTATAGTTGACTTTTTTTTTTTTTAATTGTGATTGAACATCTCATAACCTGGTTTCGGTTGGAGGACATTCTGTTGAGTGAAATTGGTCAGCAGCACAAAGACAAATATTGTATGAGACCCCTACTATAAGGACTTGAAAACAGACTCATGTACACAAGAAAAGACTCTTTGACGGCTGCAAGGGAGGGAAGGAAGGGTGGAAGAGGGCTGGTTATAGATTAGGTAGTTGATAGAAAAATAATTAACTTTTTGAAGTTTCCAGTTGTCTATTTTTTATTTTGGTTTTTGTTCATTGTTAGTGATATTGCATAGTCTGTTTATGCTGTGTATTAGGGCTTCTGGTGTTGTCCTTACTTTTTCTTCCATGATGTTTGTTGTTGTAGATTTTATATTTAGGTTTTTGATCCATTTTGAGTTATTTTTTGTGCTTTGTGTGAAATATGGGTCTTGTTTCATTATTTTGCAGATGGACACCCAATTATACCAACACCATTTGTTAAAGAGACTGTCTTTTCCCCAGTGTATGAACTTTGGGGCTTTGTTAAATATCAGCTGCTCATAGGTGGATGATGTTTTTATCTGTATTCTCAGTTCTGTTCTATTGGTCTGTGTATCTGTTTTTGTACCAGTAACAGGCTGCTTTGACTACTGTGGCAGTGTAACAGGTTCTGAAGTCAGGCAATGTGAAACCTCCTGTTTTGTTCTTCTTAAGTAATGCTTTATTTAGCTGTGGCTTATTTCAATATGAAGCTGCTGATGTGTTTCTCCATCTCATTAAAAAATACCATTGGAATTTGTATTGGGATTGCACTGTACCTATAGATTGCTTTGGGAAGAATAAATAGTTTCCTGATGCGAAATCTTCCTATCCATAAACAAGGTAGTTTTCTCCATTTATGTAGGTTTCTTGCAGTAGAGTCTTGTGATTTTCTTTGTATAGGCCTTTTAAATTTCTGGTTAGATTTATTCCTAAGTATTTTAAATTCCTGGGGGCAATTGTAAATGCTGTTGATTTGGTTATTTCCTCTTTGACTGGCTCTTTATTGGTGTAAAGGAATCCAACTGATTCGTGTATGTTTATCTTATATCCTCATACTTTGCTGAAGTCTTCTGTTAGTTCCAGCAGTGTTTTTTTTTTTTTTTTTTGTGGTGGGGGAGGTCCTTAGGGTTTTCTGTTTATAAGATCATATCATGTGCAAGTAGGGATACTTTTACTTCTTCTTTACCAGTTTGGTTGCCCTTTACTTCTTTTCTTGCCTAATTGCTCTGGCTAATGTCTCAGCACATGCTGAATAAAAGTGGTGACAATGAGCATCTTTGTGTGGTTCCTGTTCTTAAGGGGAATGCTTTCAGACTCTCACCATTTAGGATGATGTTGGCTGTTGGCTTTGCCTGGATGTGATGAATTTATTTAGTTGTTCTACTTCCCCTTGTGTTAGTTTTGGTAAGTGTGTGTTTCTAGAAATTTGTCACATTTCCTCTAGGTTTTATGTTGAGTAGTTTTCCTTCTACTCCTATTTGCTGAGAGTTTTTAACATGAATGTACTTTGACAAAGGCCTTTTCTGCATCAATTGGTAAAATTAAGTGGTTCTTCTCTTTTGTTTTATTTGTGTGGTTCATTACATTAATTATTTTTCTGGTGTTGAAGCATCACTGCATCCCTGGTATGAATCCCACTTGTTCACAATGAATTATTTTTTTGATATATTGTTGAATTCTGTTAGCTAGAATTTTGTTGAGGATTTTTGCATCTAAGTTCCTGAGAGATGTTTATTCTGTGATTTCCCTTCTTTGTGCTCTCTTTCCCTGGTTTTGGTCTCAGGGTTATGCTGGCTTCATAGAATGAATTTGGGAGTATCGAATTGTTTTTTATGCTCTGAAATGCCTTTAGTTATACTGGTGTTAAGTCTTCTCCAAAATTTTGGCAGAGTTTTCCAGTGACTCTGTGAAGGTTAGGGCTTTTTTGGTTAGGAATTTTTTAATGATCTTTTTAGTCTCTTTTTTTGTGATGGGTTTATTTAGTTTTCTACTTCCACTTGTGTTAGTTTTGGTAGATGTGTGTTTCTAGAAATTTGTCACATTTTCTCTAGGTTTTCAAGTTTGTTAGAATACAGTTTTTCATGTTGTTCTTTTAGGCTTTTTTAATTTCAGTTGGGTCTGTTGTAATGTTGCTTATCTTCTTATTCAACTTCTTCTGTTTTTCTTTTGTCAGTCTGGCCAGTGTTTTATCAATTTTGTTTATATTTTAAAAAAACAGCTTTTGTTCTTGTCAAGTCTTTCAATTGTTTTTCTATTTTCTAATCCTTTTACTTCTGCCCTAATTATTATTAGTTGCTTTCTTTAGGTGCACAAAGTATTCTTTTGCTGCCCTCTTTCTACTTGTTTGAGTTGAAGGCTTAATTCTTTGAGTTGTACCCTTTCTTTCGTTGTCATTGGTGTTCCTAGGTGCTGTCGAGTCAGCTCGTACTCATAACGACCCTATGAACAACAGAAAGAAACACTGCCCAGTCTTGTGCCATGCTCACAATCATGTTTATGCTTAAGCCCATTGTTAATCCATTTCATTGAGGGTTTTCCTCTTTTTCACTGACCCCCTACTCTAGAGGGTCAGCATGATGTCCTTCTCCAGGGACTGATCCTTCCTGACAACATGTCCGAAGTATGTAACACACAGTCTTGCCATCTTTGCTTCCAGGGAGCACTCTGGTGGTACTTTTTCCAGAACAGATCGGTTTGTTCTTTTGACAGTTTGTGGTACTTTCAACATTCTTCTTCAGTGCCACGATTCAAAGGCAACAGTTCTTTTGCTTTCTTTGTTCATTGTCCAGCTTCTGCATGCATATAATGTAATTGAAAATACCATGGCTTTGATCAGGTGCACGTTAGTCTTGCAGATGACATTGTTGCTTTTCAACACTTTAAGAGGTCTGTGGCCGCAGATTTTCCCAATGCAATGCATCTTTTGGTTTCTTGACTGCTGCTTCCATGGGTGTTGATTGTGGACTGAAGTAAAATGAAAACCATGACAGCCTCAATCCTTTCTGCATGTGTGACAATGTTGCTTACTGGTCCAGTTGTTAGGATTCTTATTTTCTTGATGTTCAGGTACAGTCCATCCTGAAGGCAGTTGTCCTTGATCTTCATCTGTGTTTCAAATCTTCTTTACTTCCAACAAGTAAGATAATGTCGTCTGCATAACGCAGGTTGTTAATGAGTGATCCTCCAATCTTGATGCCTCATTCTTCTTCATATAACCCAGCGTCTCAGATTATTTGCTCAGCATGCAGATTTGAACAGGTGTAGTGAAAGGATACAACCCTGATGCACACCTTTCCTTAATTTAAACTATGTAGTGTCCCTGTGTTCTGTTTGCATGACTGCCTCTTGATCCTTAAGAGCACAGTTAGATGTTCTGGAATTCCCATTCTCCACAGTGTTAGCCATACTTTATTGTGGTCCACATAGTCAAATGCCTTTGCATAGTCAGTGAAACACAGATAAACATCTTTCTGGTATTCTCTCCTTTCACCCAAGATCCACCTGACATGAGCAATGATATCCCTGGTTCTATATCCTCTTCTGAAACCAGCTTGAATTTCTGGCATTTCCTTATTAATATACTGTAGCAGTTGCTTTTGAATGATCTTGAGCAAAATTTTATTTGTGTGTGATATTAATGATATTTTTCAATAATTTCCACTTTCGATTCTATCACCTTTTTTTGGAACAGACATAAATATGGATCTCTTCCAGTCAGTTGGCCAGGTAGCTGTCCTCCAAATTTCTTGGCATAGATAAGTGAACACTTCTAGCACTGCATCTGTTTGTTGAAATATCTCAATTGATATTCCATCAATTCTTGGAGCCTTGTTTTTCCAATGCCTTCAGTGCAGCTTCAACTTCTTCCTTCAGTACAATCAGTTCCAGATCATATGCTACTTCTTCAAATGGCTGGACATTGACCCGTTATTTCTGGTATAATGACTGTATATTCCTTCCATTTTCTTTTTGGGCTCCCTGAGATGTTTAATATCTTCCTTGTAGAATCCTTCACTATTGCAACTCAAGGCTTGAGTTTTTTCTTCAGTTCTTCAGCTTGAGAAATGCAAAACATATTCTTCCCATCTGGTCTTCCATTTATGGCTCTCTGCACATCTCATTATAATTCTTTATTTTGTCTTCTCGTGCTGCTCTTTGAAATCTTTTTAGGTCTTTTGCTTTGCCATTTTCTTCTTTTGCTTTAGCTGCTCAATGTTCAAAAGCAAGTTTCAGAGTCTCTTCTGACATCCAGTTTGGTCTTTTCTTTCTTTCCTGTCTTTTTAATTACTTCTTCCTCTCTTTATGGATGATGTCTTTCATGTCATTTCCACAACTTGCCTTAAGTCATTAGTGATCACCACATCAACTCTCTTCTTGAGATGGACTTTAAACTCAGGAGGGATATATTCAAGGTCATACTTTGGCTCTTGTGGACTTGTTCTAATTTTCTTCAGTTTCCATTTGAATTTGCATATGAGCGGTTGATGATTAGTGCCACAATCAGCACTTGGTCTTGTTCTGACTGCTGATGTGGAACTTTTCCATTGTCTTTTTCCACAGATATAGTTAATTTGGTTCCTGTGTATTCCATCTGGTGAGGTGCATGTATACAGTCTCCATTTGTCTTGGTTGAAAAAGGTATTTGCAATGAAGAAGTCATAAGTCTTAAGAAAATTCTGTCATGTGATCTTCTGCATTATTTCTATCACCAAAGCCATATTTTCCAACTACTGATCCTTTTTCTTTGTTTCTAACTTTTGCATTCCAGTCACCAGTGATCATCAGTGCATCTTGATTGCACATTTGATCCATTTCAGACTGCAAAAGTTGGTAAAAATCTTCAATCTCTTCTTCTTTGCCCTTAGTGGTCCCCCAAAAATATGTGTAGCCACGTGGCTGGAATATGATTCCCAGTATCTTAGGACTCTCCTCCATTGTGTGGTTTCGCTAAACTGTATGTTAAAGGATTAGGGTGGGGATGTAGATTCCCGCATAGAATTACTTCCTTGCCCTGCTGTAGGGGGAGTTTCCCCAGAGTCTGGCTTGCCCCACCCTTGATGCTTTTAGCTTGCAAGAGATAAAAGGGAAAGAGAAACAAAGGACAATTGTGAGCCTCGTTATCATCAAGATAGCAGCACTGGGAGAAGAGCACATCCTTCAGACCTAAGGTTCCTGCGCCAGGACACTCCCTGGACAAAGACTGATGCAATACCGGACTTTCCTCCAGAGCCAACAAGGGGAAAGCCTTCCCCTGGAGCAGTCACCCTGAATATGGACTTGCAACCTACCGGACTGTGTAATTACCCTGAATATGGACTTGCAACCTACCGAACTGTGTAAGAATAAACCTTCCTTTGTTAAAGCCATCCACTCTGTGGTATTTCTGTTAGAGCAGCCCTAGCTGAATAAAACAGTGTGTAACTTTGAATAATAGTCATATTAACTGGACTTCCTTGTAGGCTATGGATATTATCCTATCACTGACGGCATTATACTTCAGGACAGATCTTGAAATGTTCTCTTTGATGATGAATGCAACACTGTTCCTCTTCAAGTTTTCATTCCCAGCGTAGTTAACCATATGATTGTTGGATTTAAAATGGCCAAAACCAGTCCATTTCAGCTCACTAATGCCTAGGAGGATATCGATGTTTATGTGTTCCATTTCATTTTTGATGATTACCTATTTTCCTAGAGTCATACTTCATACACTCCATGTCCCAATTATTAATGAATGTTTGCAGCTGTTTCTTCTTATTTTAAGTTGTGCCACATCAATGAACTAAGATCCCAAGGCCATAGTCCAACCATATTGTTAAGGTCAACTCTACTTTGAGAAGGCAGCCCTTCCCTAGTCATCTTCTGAGTGCCTTCCAACTTACAGGGCTCATTTTCCAGCACCACATATGACAGTGTTCTGCTGATATTTACAAGGTTTTCTCTGGATAATTCTTTTCAGAAGTAGACTGCTGGGTCCTCCTTCCTAGTCTGTCTTAGTCTAGAAGCTCAGCTGAAACCTGTCTACTGTGGGTGACCCTGCTGGAACCTAAATACCAGTGGCATAGCTTCGAGCATTGCAGCAACAAGCAAGCCTCCACTGATAGAGAAGTGGGTGCTGCTCACTGTCTTTACCCTCCTTACCTGATGATCTTATCCTCCTTACCTAATGCTGTTATGCCCCTTACCAGATGCTGTTACTTTCCCTACCTGGATGCTATTACCCTCCTTACCTGATGCTGTTACCTTCCTTACTGTTGCTGTTATTCCCCTTACCTGATACTGTTACCCTCCTTACCTGATGCTGTTACCCTCTTTACCTGATTCTGTTACCTTCCTTACCAATGTTATTACCCTCTTTACCTGATGTTGTTACTTTCCTTACCTTCTTTTTGGATGTGTGGATTTATTGAGGCAAATTTTCTTCTGACAAATACTTTTTCTTGTATGCCATAAGTTCTGGTAGGATATGTTTACATTCTCTTTAGTTCTATGAATTTCTTTATTTTGTCCTTAATTTCTTCTATAACTCAGTAATTTTTCAGCATGCTATTGTTTAGTTTCAATGTGTTTGATTTTTTTTTCCTTTTTTCTGTTATTGATTTCTACTTTTATGGCTTTATGGTCTGAAAAGATGCTTCACAATATTTAATACTCTGCATTTTTGGTAAGGATTGCTTTGTGGCCTAATGTGTGGAAGGTCTCGAGACAGTTCCATAAGCACTGGGAAAAATAAATATACTTGGTTCCCATTCGTAGAGTGTAATATGTCTGTGAAGTCAATTTGGTTGATTGTAGTGTTGAGACCTTCCGTGTCATTATTGAGCTTTTTTTCTGGATGTTCTGTGTTTCACTTAAAGTGGTGTTTGAAGTTTCCTACTATTATTTGAATGCTGTCTTTTTCTGTCTTCCTTGCAGTTAGTGTTTATGTATTTTTGGAGACTTGCTTTTGGATGTGTTGATATTTAACATGGTTATGTCTTCTTTTACTGTTTATCCTTTAATCATTGTATAATGTCCTTCTTTAGCCAATGTGATGGATTTTACTTTAAAGTCTATTTTATCAGAGACTACTACTGCCAATTGTTGCTCTTTTTTGAATGTTGTTAGCTTGATATATTTTTTCCATCCTTTGAGTTTTAGTTTGTTCGTGTCTTTGAGTCTCTGAGTCTGAGGTGTGTCTTCTGTTGGCAGCACATATATGGATCATGATTTTTTTTATCCAATATCTGCTTTCCATCATTCAGCATAATTGATAGTTAAGAGTTTAGTGCTGTGAAGTTCGTTGTAGGCAATTCGTTTGTTCCATTTAATTTTCTGTGCTGAGTCTATGTGTTTTCATCTTTTTCAATATTGCTGGCTTTATATTTGCTGAAACTTCATCTTTTTCTTGTTTTTTACTTCGGTTCATAGGATTGATAGTTTCTTTTATGATTACCTTAATATTTACCCCTAGTTTTCTAAATTTAAACAAATCCTTGGTTTTCTTATATCTCCATGACTTCCTGTCCGTGTGAAAGATCTATGACTGCATTTTCTTTAAGTCTCTCTTTTTGGTCATATTTACATAATGACATCTCTGTTTTCCTATTTTCAGTGTTTTGACTTTGCTTCCCCTATTTGGGTTGATATCTAGTTCCTTTGTTCTGTGTTCTACCCTTTTGTTGTTACCTGATGTTAGTGATTTTCTAATTAAAGGACTCTCTTTGATAGTTCTTCTAATTTGGGGTTAGCTTTTGGTAATTCTCTAAATTTCTGTTTATCTGTAAACATACTAAGTTTGCCATCATATTTGAGGGACAGTTTTGCTGGGTATATAATTCTTGGCTGGTAGTTATTTTCTTTCAAGCTTTTGTATATGTCCTTTCATTGTCTTCTTGCCTGCATGGTTTCTGCTGAACAGTCCAAGCTTGGTTATTTTTTGTTTATCCCTAGCCAGCTTTAAAATTGTCTCATCTTTAGTTTTGGTAAGTTTGATTATATTATGTCTTGTTGTTTTTCTTTTGGGATCCAACTTGTGTGACGAGTTCATTGAGTGTCTTGGACAGATATCTCCTCATCTTTCATGATATCAGGAAAGTTTTCAGTCAATAAATCTATAATTCTCTGTATTTTCTGTTATTCTGCCCCCCAATTCGGGTACTCTAGTTACTTGGAGATTATTTATCTTGATAGAGTCCCACGTAATTGTGTTTCTTGATTTTTTTTAATTCTTTCACCATATTTTTCCTCAGATATGTTCGTGTCATGTGCTTTTTCTTCAGTCTCAGTAATTCAACTTTCCATTGCCTCAGTTATTCTGCTTTGGCTTTTTGTTGAGTTGTCTAATTCTGGGATTTTATTATTAAGGTTCTGAATTTCTAGTTCTTGCCCCTTGCTTTCTTGTAGCCTGTTCAACTTATCATTATGCTCTGTGGCATTTTACCTCATCTCCTTCCTGATCTCTTGAAGAGATCGAAATATTAATCTCTTGTATTCTATTTCTGATAATTCTAGGGAGTTCTCTTCCTGTGGAAAATTGGAATCTTTGCTTTGGGGGCTTTCTGAGTCATAATGGTCTTCTTCTTTAAGTGACTTGAAATTCACTATTGTCTCCGAGACATCAGTTGTATCTATTTATTTTGTTTGCCTGCTGTGTTCTAGCTTCTTATTTTATTTTGAAATGTCCAAATAGGCTGGTCATGTGTGATAGTTTGGTTATTGTTGCCTTTGAAGCCCTAATGTCCTGTCATGAGATGGTTAGAGTTGTTCCTAGATATGTGAGCCTATGAGTCTTACGTTACATGGATTCAGCTCAGGTGTCCTGGAAATCAGTCACCAAATGTTTGCTTTAGGCTCTTTCCTACTGTCCTAGGCATGCAGGAGTGATTGCTATAGACACAAGTGTCTGACTGCAGCTGCTGAGAAAGGCAGGTTGCTAAAATCTGTCCCTGTGTCCCTGTGAGGATGGCATTTCACCTGTGTCTGAATCTAGTCAAAGTAACAGTTATGCTCTGAATTTCCAGCTCAGAGGAGTCAGCAGACTTTTTTTTCACCACCTCTCCCTGTTTGTTGAATTGTTTGTGCTCTGAGTCTTGGAGAATGGTTCAGGTCAAGTTTAAGGAGTCTTTCTTCCAACTCAGTTAATGCCATGAGACTCCGGAGCCCAGCACAGAGCAGAGAAGGGAGGGGGAAACACTGGGAAAAGGGAGAAAGGTTTACCCTGAATTAAAGATTTAGACTTGTGTACATGGTAGCTTATGTGCAGAGACTTAGCTTTTGACAACCTCTTGCTGTTTTTCATTGACTCTGGAGACTTAAGTGGATTCTCCAGTCAGTTCGTCCTGCTGGAAAGGATGCCCTCCAACCACCATGCTCAGCTTACCACACTGGCCATAGCTGTTTTCCAGCCAGTCAGATCTGGCAGATCTTACTCACCCTTTCCCATTGTTTAATCCAATTTTTCAACTTTCCCTTTCATATTCTGGGCTCCTGTGATGTCGTATGTAATAGATACTTTTGTTCTTTCAGGTCTTTGTTAGTATGGTCAGAGGAAGCGTCTGACTACTCCACCATCTTGACCCCACCTCTGGACTGTGTTTTGAGCCAGTTTCTTTTGGGATATAATAGAGGAAAGTAAGCAGAAGGATAGGGACCCTCACATCACCAAGGAAGAAATGCTAGGAGCAGAATGTGTCCTTTGGACTTGGGGTCCCTGTGAGGAGAAGCTACTGTTTCAGAGGAAAATTGATGAGAAGGCCAGCAGAGAGAAATAGCCTTCTCCCAAAGCCCATGCCCTGAATTTGGACTTTTAGCCTACTTTACTGTGAGGAAATAAATTTCTCTTTTTTAATGCTATCCACTTGTATTTTTATTATATATAGCAGCACAAGATGACTGAGACATCACCTAACCTTTTGAACTGGTGTTGTCAATTTGATTCCACATACGTAATTTTTTAAAAGAGCACAGTGCTTGAAGCAGACATACTGTACTGGTGTATAGAAATACAGTTGATTTTCCTGTGTTGCTCTCGTACCCTGTGACTTTGCTGAATTCATTTATTAGCTCTTATAGCTTTCTTGTGAATTCTTTGGAGTTTTCCATATATAGAATGATGTTATTTGTAAAAAGGGTTAGTTTTATTTCTTCCTTATCTGGCTAGAATGTATAGTACAATATTGAATTGCAGTGGTGAGAGGAGGCATTTTTGTCTTGATCTTGATTCTGAGGGGGACAGCTCTCAGTCTTCTCTCCATTGAGTCTGATGTCAGCTGTGGATTTTTTATAAATGCCTTTTATCGGATTGAGAAATTTTTTATCTTTTATTACTTTGTTGTATATTTTTATCATTATAAGGTGTTGGCTTTTGCTAAATGCCTTTTGTGTGCCAATTGATATGATTATATAGCTGTATTTCTTCTATTAATATGATGTATTACGATGATTCATCTTATAGTGTTGAACCACCCTTACATTCCTAGAATAAATCCCATTTTGTCATGGTATATAATCCTTTTAATATGGTGTTGGGTTCAGTGTGTTAGCATTTTATTGAGGATTTTTGCATCTGTGTTCATAAGGAATATTGGTCTGTAATTTTCTTGTAGTTTCTTTGTCTGGCTTTGTAATCAGGATAATTCTTGCCTTTTGAATGATTAGGAAGTATTCCTCCCTTTTCTGTTTCATGAAGAGTTTAAGAAGGATTTGTGTCAATTCTTCTTTAAATGTTTAGTAGAATTCATCAGTGAAGCCAGCTGGTGTAGGACTTTTGGGGTGGGGGAAGTGTTTGATGATTGATTCAGTGTCTTCACTTGTTTTGAGTCTTTGGAGAGTTTCTGTTTGTTCATGAGTCAATTTATTTGCTTTAGAAATTTGTTCCTTTCGTCTAAGTTATCTAATTTGTTGGCCTAGAATTGTTTAAAAAAATGACTTTTTGTATCAAACTTTTGTGTTGAAGAGAACCTTAAACTAACAAGTTAGGAAAACTCTTTAGTTATCAGTCACTTGCTGTGTAACCTTGGGTAAGTCACTTGATATGACCTAGTTCTTTATCTGTGAGGTGATCATTTGAACTGACTGCTCTAGTGTATCTCTTCTATTTTCAAAATTGTTATTCTGAGAACCACTATTTTAATTAATGCTGTTGGAGTTTTATCCACCTAATACAATTCAGCCTGTAAAGACAAGAGGTAAATTATGAATACTTGTTTTCTGATAAAGAACTTGGGTTACACCAAGGCTAAATGCTTTGCCGAAGATCATTCAAGCAGTTGATAGCAGTTTGTTTTATAATATAAAAATCTTATGCTCATATATCCATATATGAAAGCTTTTGCACTCCACCTGTGTCTCCTCAGAATTTGCTTTCAAGATTAATACAACAGGTAAAAAATACACAACACAATCGATCTATGTGATCTTTTTGACTGATAACTTGAAACAGTTAGTTCACTACACTTAGTCAGTGTGTAAAAGACATTCAGCTAGGCAAGTAAGATATAACATTTTGTTTTGAGCTCAAGTCAGTGCTAATCATCTTATTTTTCCTACAGCTGTACGATTTTGTGATCGATGCCATCTAATCAAGCCAGATCGCTGCCACCACTGCTCTGTCTGTGCTATGTAAGTGACAGCCACATTTCTCCTGAGCTGATTCTAACATGTAATCATACCTATAGTAAGAATATTTTCTTTCAACCATGATGAACCCATGTGAAATACTCTCATAGGGATCATGATGATTCACCCATTATAAAGATAGGAGAGAGAAATGAAACCTCATTTTAAAACTAAGCTATTTTAGAACATTTTTAGATATAGAATTAGTGCAAAAATAGTATAGACACTTCTCTTGCATCCCACAACGATTTCCCCCCTATTAGCATTTGTATTAGTACAGTACATTTGTTGCAATTAAACAACCAATATTCATGGTTTGTTCTTAAACTAAAATCCATACCTTATTTAGTGTTTTTAATTTTCCCTAATGTCCTTTTTTTCCTCCCCAAGTCAGATCTAGGATACTGTATTACATTCAGTAGTTCCATTGTCTTACAGTCCTTCTTGGCTGTGACAGTTCAGACTTCACTTGTTTTTGATGACTTTGGTTAGTCAGGTATTTTGTATAATATCACTTGATTTGAGTTTGTTAATGTTCTTCTCATGACTAAACTGCAATGATCTGTTTGTCATACTGTGGTGTCTGATATACTGCTGTGATGCTAAAAGGTATGCCACCAGTATTTTGAATACCAGCAAGATCACCCATGGTAAACAGGTTTCAGCTGAGCTTCCAGACAAAAGACTAGCAAGACTAATAAGAACATCCTGGCAGTTTACTTTTGGAAAAAAAAAAAAAGTGAGCAGGAAACCCTTCTAAATAGCAGCATAATATTGTCTGATGTAGTGCCAAAAGATGAGCCTGTCAGGTTCGAAGGCAATCAAACTATGACTGGGAAAGAGCTGCCTCTTCAAAGTATAGTTAAACCTAATGAAGCAGATGGAGTAAAGCTTTTGGGGCCTTTGTTTACTGGCATGACTGAAAATGAGAAGAAACACTGCAAACATCCATTAATAATAGGAATAAAGAATGTACAAAGTGTGACTCTAGGAGAATTGATTCTGCCAAGCCAACTGTTTCAGAATGACATGATAAGACCAGTGAATTCCATGAGCATGGGCTCTTTTCTGTACTTCATTTGCTGTGAAATGAGTCCCTTTGTCCAAGGTGATTTTGTTTGGGATACCATGAAGGTAGATAAGGTACTCTGTATGTCCACAGATGGCAGTTTTGGCAGAAGGGAAAAAGGCAAATCCATATCTAGAGTGAGTGTCTATTCCATTAAGAACTAAATGCTGCCCTTTCCATGATGGAAGCAGCCTAATGTAATGAGCCTACCCGGAGGAATGATGCCATGTTGGGGTCTCAGTGTTGGTCACTGCTAACAGATTGGGCATTCAGCCGTGGCTGTAGCTGTTGGCTTTGGTGAGTGGAAGTCCATATTTCTGATCCCATGCACAATCTCCGTCACTGCTACCATGGTCACTTTATACATGAACCCATTAGACAATGACAAGAATGGGTAAGGAAAGAAGGTGACTGTTGTCCATAGAATTGTGTCATTCTATCCACTTGAGTGTTAAACTTTCCCTCTGCTGAAATCACTCTTTGGTGAACATTCACATGAGACACAAATATATTCACTTCTTTGACCCATTTAGAGAGGTCTGTCCACATGCCTCTTCCCTATAACTACTTGTCTTCAACTTTACAATCATGTTCCTTCTAAGTCCCTGAAGATCGAGCCAAACCATTGGCCACAGCTCACAAATCAACATACAGTCACACATCTGGCTATTTCCCCTTCCAAGCAGTGAATAACTGAGTGTACTGTTTGATGTTCTACCCATTGGGAGGATTTCCCTTCACCACTGTCCCAGAAAGCAGGACCAAACTCTATCTCAGTTATGTAGTACTGCTAAAACAGAAATACAACAAGTGAACAGCTTTAACAAACAGATTTATTCTCTCACAATTCAGTGGGCTAGAAGTTTGAATTCAGGACACGAGCACTAGGGGAAAACTTTTTTTTTCTCTTGGCTGCAGAAAAATGTTCTTGTCATCAACATTCCCCTGGTCTAGGACCTTCTTTTTTATTTATTGATTGATATTTTAATTATGATTTAATGAAAATGTACATTCCCATATAAATTTGCATGTTCACCTATTGCAGCTCCCACTGCTCTCCCTGCTTGGTGACAGCACACACTTCCTCTCTGCTCCATACATATCCTATCCTCCCAACAGTCTCCTATCCCCTCCTCTCCACCCACTCCCCTTCCTCCAGTAAGAGGTCAGCAGGATGACATCCTATAGATGTATAGAACCATAAAGTTCCCACAAGATATGGTGACTCTGCATCGCCAAGTCCAATCCACTGCTGTCTGAAAAGTTGATCTTCATTATCATTTATGGACAGGGGCAGCATCAGGGCCAGGGTCCATGCTCTCAGGGGAGCCCTGAAACCACTGGACTCTCAATTGCAGTCTTTTAGTGGAGATCTCAGCATGCACCCCTATTTATTCTTGTGTTGCTAGTGAGACTCAGTTTTGTGGGTCCCATCATGGCTAACACTGGTGGTGGCCAGGCACCATCTGGTTCTTCTGGTCACAAGTTGATGTAGAGACCCACATGAGTCTCTGTCTTCTGGGTTCTCTTTCCCCCATGTCGTTCTTGTCCTTGGTGATCATCCATTCCTGTTGAGTTGGGACCATTTGCTGTACCCTCCTATGGCAGCTTGGCAGCTTTTAAGACCCCAGACGCCACTCACCAATGTGGGGTGCAGAGAGTCCTCATTAGCAAAACGCTAGTTGTGCCAGTTGGCCTCGATTTCACCTGAGAGCATGGTCTCCGGCCCCCTGCCCCAGCTACTCTGTCCTTGTAATATTGGGTTAAGATGGGAGGAGTACTCAAATTGTGTTGAAGTCCAGTTAATATTGATCTTCTTTCTAATGTGTGCTGTCACCAATTTCACCCAACCAAATTTCTATCAACTATCTAATCTAACCCCCCTACGTCCCTCCCTCCCTCCCCGCCCTTGCAGCAATCAAAAAGTCTTTTCTTCTATGCATGAGTCTGCTTTTAAGTTCTTATCATAGGGGTCTCATACAATATTTGTCCTTCTGTTGCTGACTACTTTCACTCAGCATAATGTCCTCCAGTTGAAACCAGGTTATGAGATGTTTCCTGCAATCATCATTGTTCTTTATCATTGCACGGTGTTCCACCGAGTATATATACCACAGTTTACTTATCCATTCCTCTATTGTTGGGCATCTGGGTTGATTTCATCTTTTGGTATTGCAGACTGTGCTGCAATGAACATTCATGCGCATGTATGAGTTGGTGTGGATGGCCTTGATTCTGTAGGATATATTCCAAGTAGTGGAATTACTGGGAATTAAGGGAGCACCAAATTGCTTTCCAAAGAGGTTGCACCATTTTACAATCCCACCAACACTGTAGGAGAGTTCCAGTCTCCCCACAGCCTCTCCAGCATTTGCTGTTTTGTGATTTTTGGATCATGGCCAACCTTGTTGGGGGGAGATGGTATCTCATTGTCGTTTTGATTTGAATTTCTTCAATAGCTAATGATCGTGAGCATGTCCTCATGTGTTTTTTTGGCTTCCTGGATCTCCTCTTTAGAGAAGTGTCTTTCCATCTGCTTTGCCCATCACTTAATTGGATGATTTATCTTTTTCTTATTGATATTATGTAGTACCTTATAGATTATGGTGACCAGGCATAGTCTGCGACTTTCTTAATGCAGAGAACTAAAGTCCAAAGACCGAGCTCCACTTTCAGCTTTTCTTTCTTGGCAGTATGAGGTCCAAGAAAGGGACTGTAGTGCTGCCACTGTCCCCTTTCCAGTGGTACCTATATGTTGCACAGAACCATCCGTAGGTATAAGTTTTCCTCTGTCTATTAATCATAAAGAACATCCTGTGAGACCATAGATACATACTGAGAGGTTGAAGGTAATGTGACAAGAGAGGAGACCACAGGCATCTGGCCCACTTTCTCACACAACTTGTGCATTCAGGTCCTGCTCCAATCCGATCCTGTGTATACTACTTTCCATTTAATGATGAAATGCTGCTGTTCATATCCAAATTTGTGGCTCTGTGGGTCTGACCACACAAACAGTTCATGATGAGCAACTCAGGTAACATAGTGGCCCATGGTGAAACATTTGGTCTCTACCAAGGTCCAATATACAACCCAAAAGCTGTTTTTCAAAAGGAGAGTAGTTGTCCACAAAAGTTATCTGCAAAACAAAAACTTTGTTCCCAAATCCTAAGGGTTTGCATTGTGATTCAGTAATAGCACCCTGTCAGAGACTTCATAGGATATCTTTATCAGCCACTGACAAGTTTAAGCAACATGAGATCAGCCAGAGCTTGTTGTCCAAGTGGCAGAGCTGCTTGCCTGGCAGCCTGAGCTTGTTGAAGAGCCTTCTGTTCTGGGCCCCACCCAAAGCTACCAGCTTTTCAAGTCATTTGATGAACAGGCCAGAATAGTACATCCCAGTGGGGGATATGTTGTCTCCATAATCCAAAGACATTCATGAGGTCTTCTACCATCTTTTTAGTTGTGGGGGTGGGGGCCAGATACAATAACTTATTCTTTACTTTAGAAGGAATATCTCTACATACCTCACACCGCTGGACCCCTAGAAATTTCACTGAGGTACAAAGCACGTGAATTCTTGTTGGATTAATTTCTTACCTGCTAGCGTGCAAATGTTTTATTAGTAAATCCACAGTCATTGAAACGTCTTACTTACTGGGTCCAGTCAGCATAATGGCATAAATTTAATGGGCCATTTAATGGCATAAATTTAATGGGCCATTCTTGTAGAAAGGGAAAGGCAACAAAGCTATCTGTGGACTAAATTACGACATAGGGCCAGAAAGTTGATATAGCCCTTAAGTAGGAGACTGTGACAGAGTACTGCTGGCCTTTCCAGCTGAAAGCAGACTTCTTCTGCTGGTCCTCTATAGCAGGTATGGAGAAAAATACATTTGTGAAATTGGTAGCTGCATACCAGGTGCCAGGAGATGATTTAATTTGTTCAGGTAGTGAAACTATACCTGAAACAGTTGCTGCAATTGGAGTCATCACCTGGTTAAGTTTTTCATAATCCACTAAAATTTTCTATGACCCATGTGTTTTTTACACAGGCTGAATAGGCAAGTTGAATGGGGATATGGTGGAAATCACCACTCCTGCATCTTTCAAGTATTTGGTAGTGGTAGTAATCTCTGCAGTCTCTCTAGGAATGCAGTATTGCTTTTGGCATGTTATCTTCCTAGGTAGGGGCAGTTTGCATGGCTTTCGCATGGCTTTTACTACCATAGTAGCCCTTCATTTGTCAGAGACATGATGTGGAAATCCTGCCAGGGCTGAGTATATCTATTCCAGTTATGCGTTCTGAAACTAGGGAAATCACTACAGGATGGTTTCAGGGACCTATTGGACCTACTATGAGATGGACATGAGCTAAGACTCCATTAATAACCTGATGTCTGTATGCTCTCAGTCTGACTGGTGGGCTTTACAGTGATGTTTTGGGTCTCCTGGAATTAGTGTCACTTCAAAGCCAGTATGAAGTATTTCACAGAAAGTGTAACTATTTCCTTTTACCCAGTGAAAAATCACTTTTGTAAAAGGATATAGATCCCTTTGGGAAAGGCTGGGAGAACTAAAGACTAAAGTTTGTGGAAGTACGATGGACCCCTTCCTCAAGGGGACCAGGCCTCTCCTTCATTCAAGGGTTGTAAGTCTGTAAACTGGCTGTGGTCTGGGAATTTACTAAGGGTCTGGAACTTTCTATTCCAGTGATTCAAGTTAGACTGCTGTTAACTTGACTTAGAATTCTTCTGCTTGTACATATCAGGTAAATATTTAATAGATTGCCTATCTAGCCCTATAACCCACCTCAACTCATGCCTGCTGGGCTACACTACGTTGCCTTGGCTAGAGAGCTACTAGTCCACCACTACCCTGGATCTACTTCACCCCTACTCACCAGCTCCTGCTGCAAACCTTAAAATTTTTTTTCTGTTTTTCCCTATTCTTCACCTTCTTTCTCCTTCACACCTTGCCCTGTACCCCTTCCTTGTAGGCCTTGCCACATCACCGTGATTAGAGAGCTACTTAGCTGCTATCACCTGGGTCCCCTATGCCCCACCCACTAGCTCCCACAGTACCATTTTTCCCTTCTTTCCTTTTCTTTCTTCCTCCTACCACACTCCATGACACCTATACCCCCTTCCACTGGGCCACATAGTGCCATCAGGCTGCCACCAGGCTTTGTCTACCCCACCACTACCTGCTGACTCCTACCATGCCATTCTTTTTTCCCTTTCGTCGTTTTCTTTCTTCCTCTAACCTAGCTCATTCACCACCTCTAACGGTTTCTACCAAGCTATGCCACACCACAATGACTAGAGAGCCACCAGTCCACTGCCATCCTGGGTTCACCTGGCTGTCATTCACTGGATCCCACTGCACTGCTTTCTAATTTTTCCTATTCCTTTTGTTCTTTGGGCATCCTTTCTTATGCCATATGACACCCTTCCACCAGCCCTCAGGTCTGCCCCATCCCCACCCACCAGTTACCTTTATTTCTTTCTCTCTGTTTCCCCTACAAGGCTGTGTACACCAACTCCCCTTTCTCGCTGGTCCTTACAGTGCCAACGAGGACAGAGCATCCTTGACTCAGGCCTGCCACTGATCCAGGCTCACACTACCCCTCCACTTCTGCAAGTTGACCAGCAGCTAAACAGAGGGAAATGATCCGATACCATTACCTGTCTGACACCCCTGTATCAGGCAAGAAGCTGTGATTGCTCCCACATTGTTGGACCAACACCAGAAGTCAAACAGCAAATGCCCAGTCTACCTTCAGCCACCATGCCAAGCCAATGTACAGTGAATTGGGCTTGACCTTCCTGCTGCTGCCCTGCCCACTTGGACAAGATGTTGAGAGCTTTTATACCCACAGACAAGCAAGTAGCAAAGCACACCCATCCCTCCCACCCTGGTACATCAAATCAAAACAAAGAAGCAAGACAAAGCAAATGAACAAGAAATCAATAAACACAGAAAATATACCTAACTGTCTTGTAAACAGCAGGTATTATCAAAACATATTTAAAAAAATTGGGCAGTATGGCACCAGCAAATGATGAAATTAAAGAAACAGATGACCTTCCACTAGAAGAAAAGGCAATAGAACTACCCAATATGGAATTCAAAGGACTAATATTCAGGGCTCTCCAAGAGATTAAAAAAGAGCCAGTAAAACAGACAAAACCAAGGGAAAAAATAGACAAAATCATGAAAACACATACAAAACCAACAAAAACGTAGCCAAAATCAAGAATGACACAAAGCAATAGAATTCAGAAAAATAATACAAAAACAAACATCAAGATAAATAATTAAAAATCATATAAAACAGCAACTAGAAATGCAAAAGATGAACAAAAAATTTGAGAAATAGAGAACTCAATGGAAGGTCTTAGAAGCAAATTTGAAGCAATGGAAGACAGACTGAAGACAAATCAGCAAGATTGAATACAAATCCCTTGAGGCCGCTTAGAAGAAAACTCAGAGAAAAACTGAAGAAAACCTAAGAATTATGTGAGACACAATGAAGAGAAAATTTTTGCATGTGATCATAGTTCTAAAATAGATTGACAAAACAGAAAATATAAAGAAGATTGTTGAAGATTCACTGGCAGGGTATTTTCCAGATACCATATAAGAAGAAAAGTTGACCATCCAAGAAGCTGAAACAAACTTAATATAGGATAGATACTTAAAGAAAATCACCAAAACATATAATAATCACATTCACCAAAGACAAAGAAAGAGTTCTGAGAGCACTTTAAGAAAAACAAAAAGTCACTTATACAGGGGAAACAATAAGACTAAAGTATGATTTCTCAGAAGAAACTATACAGACAAGGAAGCAATGGGATGACATACATAAAACCTTGAAAGAAAGAAAACTACCAAGAATAATACATCCTGTAAAACTTTCTCTCAAATTCATTGTGAAATAAGGACATTTCCAGATAAAGAGAAATTAAGGGGATTCATGAAACCAAAGCAAATTTAAAATAAATATTTAAAGTGAGTCCTTTAGTAAGATAAGCAACAATGTGAGACAACTGGAATCTAGAACATGGGATATCATCAGCCAGATACCAACTATGTAAACAGTTCACAACAGTAATAATAATAAAAGTGAAAAAGACTTAAAACAGAACAGCAAAGGCATCAATATGTAAGTGACAATGTAAAAACAATAATGGAGAGAAAATGATTTAGGTATAGAGCTTTCAAATGAAGAGGAAGTCAAATAATATCAAGTATTGAAAGACTTGTACAAACTTGTGAAGATAAGGGCAAATTTCAAAGTAACCACAAAAAACAAAGCTACACGTTAGAATAAAAAAAGAAAAAAATATGAAGTCTCAGCAAATACAAAGTCTATTTCTGAAAAGAAAATACATAAAAAGGAACTGAACAAGGAAAGTAAGACAAAGAGAACTTCATCACAAGAGAAAAACATACCAATGTGACAGCAATAAAATCATATATATTGATAATTACACTGAATGTAAATGGCTTAAAATGTGCCTGTAAAGAGTAACAAAATGAATTTTAAAAAACTCATGAATATTCTGTCTACAAGAGGCACAAAGTGGAAACTCTTGTGGCATAGTAGTGAAGTGCTGTGACTGCTAACCAAGAGGTAAGCAGTCCAAATCCACCAGGCACTCCTTGGAAACTCCACAGGGCAGTTCTGCTTTGACCTGTAGGGTCACTATGACTTGGAACCAGCTCAATGGCACCAAACAACAACAGCAACAACAAGAGACACAAAGTCATATTAAAAGAAAAGGATATACGCCAAAATGGTGGATTAGATACATGTCTCCTCAGTTCTCTCTGAGAACTAAGGCCTGGAATGATAATTGAATGGAGCAGCGTGAACATCTGGGAGCCCTAGGATCTGGCATAGGGTTGTAAGACTGGACTACACACCAGGAAACGGGAAACTACCTCTCTCTAACATGAGGCAACACACGCTGAGTCCTGCTTCAACTGACTCACTGGGAGGACTGCAGATACTGACACCTTCTCTGTTATAGGGGAAGCAGGGACTGGGCATGAGCTGGCTAATATGCTGAACTGCAGTCCTTAAGTAAACAGCGTTTGGAGCAGTAGAGAGATTGTACGTGGGATAGCCAAATATTGAGAGCCTGGCTGCTGACCGAGGGTATGTTGCCCCTCCACCCTCACTTTTCTGAGCTGCGCAATAGATTCTGCTATTCCACAGCAGGAGGGGCAGCTCGAGCTAGATCCCATCTTGTTCAGCTGCGAGGCAGAGTCACTCAACCAGAGGTCTCAGTGGGGGCTAATTCTCATGCTGACAGGTAGTGCCTGTCTGGGAAGTGCTTCTCCAGCAGAAAAGCTGTGTTAAGGATGGTGGAGCCTCTACAATTATGGATAGGGGCTAGCAGAGGATGGCAAGAAGGCCATAACCCCTCCCTACTTTGAACAACATCATAGCATCTGTGGACAGCCTGTGAGGTGTTTTCATTGTCAGCCAGAAGGTGGAGCCTGCCACGTCTGAGGGCCTGATTTTGGCAGCTGTTGGACTGCTTCTCCCTTAGCAGTAAAGTGCCTTTTAAAAATAAGATCACCTAGAGAACTGACAGCTGAGCAGCCTGCAGCGTCTCCTCCAACCTTTACTGATCTACATCATAGCATTGGCTGATGGCCACCCAGTGACTCCAAAACTAAGTTGCTGTCATTGGCAGCTAGGAGACAGAGCTGGCCACCCCAGAAAGTCCACCTGAGACCAGTCACTACAGTACACAGAGGCAGCTAGTGACCAAATCCCTACTTAGAACTAAACCTCAGCTCCTGCTGAGGAAACTCTAGACAAACTGAACAGCTTCTAGATCACATGAAGGCAGTAATCCGTAGCTATCCATTTAAAGAAAATGTCCACCATCACTCCAAAAAACTCCCAAAATACATAATGAAGAAATTAGCCAGATGGAGAAGTTTTTTATAAAAATATCAGAGGTCAAGTACAAAAGAATTATATATAGGGCCCTCCTAGAGATTAAACAAAACACAGCAGAACAAAATGAAAAGTTAATCCAGCTATTTAAACTGGTGGACCATCGATGATCTGAAAGCCAGCAGATCAATAGTGAAATTAGTTGGACAATTCAATCCAAAGCCAAAAGAGCAGAATTGAGGAAACGGAAGTTAGGGGGAAAGAAAAAGATGGTGGACTAGACAGACGTCTCCTCATTTCCCTCTGAGAACTAAGGCCTGAAATGATATTTGCATGGAGCACTGAACATTTGGGGAGCCCTAGGACCTAGCATATTTGGCTAGGCACCAGCACTGGACTAATCTTCCCCTCTCAAAAATGAGCCAGCAGCCCACTGACCTCCACTTCTGCTGTTTCACAGTATCAGAGAACTGAAGCTTCTGCAAATGGCTGGTAATGTTCTTTCATTATCAGCTGGAAGGCAGGGTCTGCTGCTCCTGAAGGGCTGTATTGGCCAGGACGTTGGATAACTCCTATTTCAACATCTAGACAACTCTCCACATAGAAGTGAAGTTTACTTTTAAGGCTGAGAGGCTTATGCATTTGCCTGGAGAGCTGTCTGTTGAGAGGCCTGGCAGATTTCTCCTCCCACCCTTCTCTGACCCACATTGTAGGGTTGGTTGGCAGCCCCCAGTTTATCCATAAGTAGGGTGGTGCCTTTGCCACACAGTAAGCAGAGGCTTCTATCCTAGAGAGTCCACCTGGGGCAGATAACTAGAGCATTAGAGACAGTGGGTGATCACCAATTCTCTTAGATCTAATACCAGAGAAATCAGTGTCTAGATGGCAGGCACATAGGCAACAGACCATAATTAATCATTTAAAGAAGCAGCCTTCAAATGCTCCAGGAAACTCCCAAAATAAAGATCCCAAAACTCACCCAGATGAGGAAGCCTTTCTGAATCTATCAGAGGCCAAGTATAAAAGAATTATCTATGGAACCCTTCTAGAGATTAAACAAAATGCAGCAGAACACAATGAAAAATTTAGTAAGCTATTTGAACTGATGGAACATCAACGATCTGAAATACATCAGATCAATAACAAAATTACAGAATTAGATAATTGAATCCAAAGCCAAAAGAGTAGGATTCAACAGATAGAAGTTAGCCTCAGTGATCTTGAAGACAGACCAACTGACACCAGCATTTATGAGGAGACCTCAGAGAAAAGAAATAAGAAAAATGAAGAAGCATTAACAAACATGTAGGACTCCATTAAGAGGAATAATTTACATTTAACTGGAGTACCTGAACAAGGGGGGTGTAAATGACAATATAGAGAGTATTGCTGTAGAGATGCTGACGGAAAACATTCCTGAGATTATGAGCAAAGAGAACATAGGTATCCAAGATGTCTGCTGAACACCACAAAAGCTAAACCCCAAAATAAAGATGTCAAGACATATTATAATCAAGCTTAATAAGATGAAACATAAACAGATGCTTCTGAAGGCAGCAAGGCTCAAAGCAAAGCTGACACTCCGAGGGAAACGCTGTAGGCTTTCATCTGACTTCTCTGCAGAAAAAAATGCTGGCTAGAAAACAGTGGGCTAACACATTCAAAGCCCTGAAGGAGAAAAACTTCCAACCAAGAAGTAGTTACCCTGCGAAATTGTCTGTCAAATATACTGGTGAAATCAAGACTTTTGCAGATAAAGAGAAGTTTAGAGACTTCCTAAAAACTAAACCAGAGCTACATGAAATACTGAAAGAAGCTCTTTCCTTAGAAAAACAAAATCATTAAATGTATATTTAAAGTGACAGTGTAGGACACATCATCCAAAATTCTAATTGGTTAGGGAAGTCACAAAACTTACTCAGAGCTACAATATTAAAATGAGGGAATCTGTGATCATATCACGACAGCTATAAGACCATCACATTAAAAGAGGGATACACTACAGTGGTTACAGTTGTTTCAGATGAGGAGGAAGTTAAACAGTTACACAGTAGTTACAACTCGGTTTAATCTTGGTATGTTAAGGGGGTTTAACAGATGTAACCATAAAGAAAATAAACAATGCATCTTATAAAATTAGAAATACAATCCAGGAATCTCAACAAACACAAAACCAACACTGAAAAAACAACCGATAAAGGAGAATGGGTCAGAACAGAAAATTAAGAACAATATAGAAAATATTAACATAAAAATAAATCAAAATTGTGGCACTTGTGATGGGGCCCATAAAGTTGAGTCTCACTGGCAACGCATGAATAAACAGAGGTGCACTCTGAGAGCTCCACTAAAAGACTGCTGTTGATGGTCCAGGGGCCTGAGGGTTCACCTGGGTGCATTGCCCCTGACCCTGATGCTGCCCCGGCCATAAATTATAATAGAGGTCAACTCTTCGGACATGAATGGACTGGACTTGGCAACACTGAATGGCCATATCGTGTGTGCACTTTATGGTTCTATGTATCTATAGGATGTCATCCTGCTGACCCCTTACTGGAAGAAAGGGAATGGGTGAAGAGGAGGGGATAGGAGATTATGGGAGGATAAGACATGTATGGAGTAGAGAGGAAGAGTGTGCTGTCACTCGGCAGGGAGAGCACTCGGAGCTGCACATAGGTGGGCATGCAAATTTATATGGGAATGTACATTTTTCACTCAGTCATAATTAAAAAAAAAGATGGCACTAAGCACATACCTAGCAATAATTACACTGAGTGTAAGTGGACTGAACACTTCAGTAAAGAGACAGTGAGTGACATCCTGGATGAAAAGATACAACCTGTCTATATGTTGCTTACAAGAAACACATCTCAGACTTAAAGATACAAATAAATCTAAAATTAAAGAATGGAGTAATCTATACCAAGCTAATGACATACAAGGAAGAGCAGGCGTGGCAATACTAATCTCAGGTAAGATAGATGTTAATGTAAAGTTGTAAAATCCACTATTGTGGACAAGGATGGTCACTTGCTGAAAGGTTCAGTACTCAGACAGAACTTAATGATATTAAATATTTATGCACCCAGTACCAGAGCATCTAAGTACGCTGAACAAATACAACACTGAAAAATGAGATAGATCATTCCACAATAATAGTTGGAGACTTCAACACTCCCCTTTCAGTTATGGATAGATCATCCAGAAAAAAGCTCAGTAAAGATACAGAAGATCTTATTGCAACCTTCAGCCAACTTGACCTTATCGACATATATCAGCAGATAAGCACACGTTCTTCTACATTGCACATGAAACGTTCTCCAGAACAGACCATGTGTTAGGTCATAAAGGAATTCTCTGTAAAATCGAAACCATTGATTTACTGCAAGAGTATCTTCTCGGACCATAGAGCTATAAAAGTTGAAATAAATAACAAAAATCATAGGTAGAAATTCAAACTTATGGAAACTGCGCAACACTTTGCTCAAAAAGCCTTACATTATAAAAGAAATCAAGGACAAAATAAAGAAATTTATAGAATGAAATGAAAACACATCCTACCAGAATCTATGGGATACAGCAAAAGTAGTGCTCAGAAGTGAGTCTACCTCTATAGCTGCATACATCTAGAGAGAAGAAAGGGCCCAAATTGAAGAATTATCCTTACAGCTTGAGGAAGTAGAAAGAGAGCAACAGAAGAACCCCTCAGGCACGACAAGAAAACAGATTATAAGGACTGGAGTAGAACTAAATGAGTTAGAGAATTGAAAAACAATTGAAACAATTAGTAACACCAAAAGCTGGTTCTTTGAAAAGATCAACAAAATTGATAAACCACTGGCTAAACTTACAAAAGAAAAACAGCAGAAGATGCAGATAACCCAATTAAGAAATGAAATGCGAGATGTTACAACAGACCCAACTGAAATAAAAAATATCATAACAGAATACTAAGAAAGGCTGCACTCTAACAGGTTTGAAAACCTAGAAGATATTGACAAATTTCTAGATTTCATATCACCCACCAAGATTATCACAAGGAGTAGATCAAATTAATAAATCCATCACAAAGGAAGAGATTGAAAAAGTCATCAAAAATCTACCAACCAAAAAAAGTCCTTGGGCAGATCGCTTCACCAGAGAATGCTACCAAGCTTTTAGAGAAGAGTTAACTCTGATACTATTGAGGCTATTTCACGTGATAGAAAGGGATGGAATACTTCCAAATTCATTCTGTGAAGCCAGCATAACCCTAATGCCAAAGCCAGGGAAAGATCCCACGAAAAAGGAAAATAACAGACCAATACCACTCATGAACCTAGATTCAAAAATCTTCAACAAAATTCTCGCCAATAAAACTCAACAGCATATAAAACAAAATTTATCGTGATCAAGGTGCTTTCATTCCAGTGATGCAAGGCTGCTTCAGCATCAGGAAAGCAATTAATGTAATCAACCACATTAATAACACAAAAAATAAGAATCAGCTGATTTTCTAAATTGATGCAGAAAACTTCAATACCCATTCATGCTAAAAACTCAGAAAAATAGAAGTAGAGGAGAAATTCCCTAACACAGTATCATCTATGCAAATGCAAAGGCAACTTCCTTCATCATCTTGACTTGTGAAAGACTGAACGAGTTACCTTTGAGTACGGGAACTAGACAAGGATGCCCACTCTCGCCACATCTATTCAACATTGTGCTAGAAGTTCTAGCCAGAGCAATTAGACAGGACAAAGAAATAAAGGACATCCATATCAGCAATGAAGAAATAAAAATCGCACTATTTGCAGATGATATGACTGTATATACAGAGAATCCAAAGGAATCTGTAAGTAAACTATTGGAACTAATAGAGGAGTTTAGCAAAGTATAGGGATGCAACATAAACATAGGTAAATCAGTAGTATTCCTTTATACCAACAGTGAGATTGTTCAAGACCAAATCACCAAATCAACTCCATTTACTGTAGTCCCCAAGAAGATGAAATACCTGTGAATAACTCTAACTAGAGAAATAAGAGACCTTTACAAAGAGAACTACAAGATCTTACTACAAGAAACTAAGAGAGATTTACCTAAATGGAGTAATCTACCCTGCTCATGGATAGGAAGACTCAACATTGTGAAAATGTCTATTTTACCCAAAGCAATCTACTTATATAATGGAATCTGAATACAAGTTCCAGCAACATTTTTGAATGAGATGGAGAAACAAATCACCAACTTTGTTTGGAAAGAGAAGAAACCCTGGATGACTAAAGCACTACTGAAGAAGAAGAACACAATGGGAGGCCTCTCACTACCTGACTTTAGAACCTTTTACACTGCCACAGTTGTGAAAACAGCCTGATACTGGTACAAAAAGAGACATATAGACCAATGGAACAGAGTTGAGGCCCCAGAGGTGCTGCCATCCTCCTATGAATGGTTTATATTCGACAAAGGCCCTAAGATTTTAAACTGGGGTCAAATATGACTCTTTAACAGATGCTGCTGGCAATATTGGATATCCATCTGCAAAGAATTGGAACAAGACCCATATCTCACACCTTATACAAAAACCAACCCCAATTGGATAGAAGACCTAAATGTAAAATCTAAAATGATAAAGCTCATCCAAGAAACAATAGGATCAGCAGTGGAAGTTTTAATACACAATGTAGGCAAACTTCAAAATCTTACAAACACAGCATGATCAACAGAAGAGAAAATAGATAAATGGGAACTACTAAGAATCAAACACTTATGCTCATCCAAAGACTTCATCAAAGACTTAGACAACCTACAGAATGGGGAAAAATATTTGGCAACTCTGTGTCAGACAAACATCTGATCTGCATAATCTACAAGGTATTACAAAATAGCAAGAAGTAAAGGATAAATCATCCAAGTAAGTGATCGGCAAAGGAGATGGACAGACATTTCTCTAAAGAGGATATCCTGGCAGCCAGAACACACATGCAGAGTTCTCACAATCCTTAGCTATTAAAGAGATTCAAATCAAAACTACGATGAGATACCATCTTACTCCAACAAGGTTGGCCGTGATCAAAAAAATACAAACCAATGAATGCTGGAGAGGCTGTCGAGAAATTAGAACTCTCCTACACTGCTGGTGGGATTGCAAAAGGTACAACCACTTTGGAAAACAATCTGGTGCTTCTTTAAAAAGCTGAAAATAGATACACCATTTGATTCTGTAATTCTACTGCTTGAAATTTGTCCTTCAGAAACAAAGGTTGTCGTATGAACAGACACATGTACATGAATGTTTGTTGCAGCACAGTCCACAATAGCATAAAGATGGAATCAAACCCAGTGTCCATCAACAGATAATAGATAAACAAACCATGGTATGTATACTCAATGGAACACTATGCTGTGATAAAAACGATGGCGATTTTAGAAAACATCTCATAACATGGTCTCATTTGGAAGAGATCATGCTGAGTGAAATCAATCAGTGTCAAAACTATATGAGAGCGCTGTTAGAAGGACTTAGAAAGAGAATTATCCACACAAGAAACGACTGTGTTTGCTACATGTTGGGCTTAGGATTTATCGTATGAGATAACTGATAGATGTTAGAAATTTTATTCTTTTACTGTAATTAATAAAAACATAAAATTAAGGAAGAAAAACAAAGATGTAAAGATGCCACAAGAAAAACAAATACAAACATAAGTGCATCAAAATGGCAGCACTAAATAAATAACTATCAATAATTGTGTTGAATATAAACAGACTGAATGCTCCAATAAAGAGACAGCGAGTGAAATCTTGGATCAAAAGACACAACCCATCTGTATATTGCTTACAAGAAACACACTATGGACTCAAAGATACGAACAAAATGGAAAATTAAAGTATGGAAAAATATATAGCAAGCCAACAACATACAAAGAAGAGCAGGTGTGGCAATAGTAAAATCAGATAAAATAGACTTCCATGTAAAATCCACCATTCTGGATGAGAATGGTCACTATATATTGCTGAATGGTTCAGTACATACCAGGGCATAACAATATTAAATATTCATTCACCCAGTCCCAGAGCCTCTAAATACATTCAGCAAACACTGACAACATTGAAAAATGACATAGATTACTCCACAATAATACTTGGATACTTCAATAGTCTGCTTTCTTTAATGGACAGATTATCCAGGAAAGAAGCTCAGTAAAGATACAAAAGATCTATTGTGAAAATTAACCAACTAAACCTCATTGACATATACAGAACTTTTTACCTATCAACAGGTAAGTGCACCTTCTTCTCCAATGCACCTGGAACGTTTTCCAGAATAGACCATGTGTTAGGACATAAAGCAAGTCTCAATAAAATCCAAACTATTGAATTACTGCAAAGCGTCTTCCCAGACCAGAAAGCTATAAAAGTTCAAATCAGTAGTAGAAAAAATTGGTAGACATTGGAACTCGTGGAACCTGAATAACACCTTGCTCAAAACTCCATAGGTTATAAAAACAATGAAGGATGAAATTAAGAGACTTACGGATTGAATGAGGATGAAAACACATCCTGTCAGAATGCATAGGATACAGCAAAAGCAGTCCTCAGAGGGTAATTTATCTCTATAAATCTACATACCTGGAATGAAGAAAGTACTCAAACTAAAGAATTAACCTAAAAGCTTGAACAAGTAGAAGGAGAGCAACAGAGGAACCCCTCAGGCACCAGAAGAAAGCAGATCATAAAGATTAGAGCAGGATTAAATGAATTAGAGAATGGAAAAACAATTGAAAAAAATAATAAAACCAAAAGCTGGTACACTAAAAGGAACAACAAGATTAATAAACCACTGACAAACCATGCAAAAGAGAAACAAGACGAGAAACAAGACAAGAAACAACCCAAATAAAAAAATAAGATGGGAAATGTCACAAGAGACTCATCTGAAATAAAAAAAATCATAAGAAAATACTACAAAAGACTGTACTAAGTGATTTGAAAACCTAGAGGAAATGGACAAATTTCTAGATTCACATCACCTACCAAAATTATCACAAAGGGAAGTAGAACAATTTAATAAACCCATCTCAAAGGAAGAGATTGGGAAAGTCATCAAAAAACTACCACCCGAAAAAGTCTTAGCCCAGATGGTTCACCAGACAATTCTACTAAACTTTTAGAGAACAGTTAACACCAGTACTACTGAGGGTATTTCACAGTATAGAAAGGGATGGAATGCTCCCAAATTAATTCTAGGAAGCCAGCATGACCGTGATACCAAAGCTAGGGAAAGATCCTCCAAAAAAAAAAAATTACAGACCAATAGCACCCATGAATCTAGATGAAAAATCTTCAACAAAATGCTTGCCAAAAGAATTCACCAACATATCAAAAAAATAATTCATCATGATCAAGTTGGATTCATATCAGTGATGCAAGCCTTGTCCAGCATCAGAAAAACAATTAATGTGATCAACCACATAAATAACACAAAAGATAAGAATCACCTGATTTTGTCAATTGATGTAGAAAAGGTATTTGACAGTACAACACCTATTCTTGCTCACAACTCTCATCTAAATAGGAATAGAGGGAATATTCCTCAATGCAATAAGGTGCATCAATGCAAAGCCAATCACCTACATCATTCTGAATGAAGAAAGACTGAAAGAATTCCCCTTGAGAACAGGAACTAGAGAAAGATGTCTGCTCTCACCACTTACATTGAACATTTTACTAGAGGTTCTAGGCACAGCAATTGGACAAAACAATAAATTAAAGGGCATCCACATCATCTAAGAAGCAGTAAAAATGTACCTATTTTCAGATGATATGATTATATATGCAGAAAATCCTAAAAAACTAAATAAGTAAACTGTTGGAACTAATAGAAGAATTAAGCAAAGTATAGGATACAAGATAAGCATAAGCAAATCTCTAGGAATCCTTTATACCAAGGAGATCATCAAAGTAGAAATCACCAAATCAGTACAATTTGTTGTAGCCCCTAAGAAGAAGTACTAGAGATAAATCTAACTAGACAAATTAGAGACCTATAGAGAGCACTACAAGACCTTACTGTAAGAAATCAAGAGAGACTTACATAAATGCAGAAACCTACCCTGCTCAAGGATAGGAAGACTTAATATTGTGAAAATGTCTTTTTTACTAAAGCTACCTAGATATACAATGCATTCCCAATACAAATTCCAGTGACATTTTTCAATGAGATGGAGAAACAAATCACCAACTTTTGAAAGGGAAGAAACCCTGGATAAATGAAGCACTACTGAAGCAAAGGAACAGAGTGCGAAGCCTCACACTACCTTACTTGAGAATCTATTACAGTGCCACAGTAGTCACAACAGCATGGTACTAGTATAAAAAGAGACATATTGACCAATGGAACAGAGTTGAGTCCCCAAAGATGCCACCATCCTCTTATGAATAGTTGATATTCAGCAAAGGCCCAAAGGTCGTAAACTGGCGTAAAAACCCTCTGTTTAACAAATGATGTTGGCGAAATTCAATATCTATCAGCAAAATACTGAAACAAGAGTCATATCTCACACCTTACATTAAAAATAACTTAAAATGGATCAAAGACCTAAATATGAAATGTAAAATGATAAAGATTATGCAAGAAAAAAGAGTCAACATTGAAAGTTCTAATACACAGCTTAGAGAGACTTCAAAATCTGACAAAGCATCATCAACAGAAGAGAAAACAGATAAATGGGAGCTACTTAAAGTCAAACACTTTTGCTCATCCAAAGACTTTATCCAAGGAGTTAAAAACCACCTACAAAGTGGGAAAGAATATTCGGCAACTACATGTCGGACCAACATGTGATCTCCATAATCTACAAGATACTGCAATATATCAGGAATATAAAGGTGCCGTCTGAGGTACACCAAATGTCATGAACTCATCTGGATCAGATGATCACCAAGAACAATAAAAGACACAAGGAAAAAATAACTCTGGAGATAGAAGGGCCCATGTGACTTAGAGAGTGTGTCAACCTGTGATGAGAACAACCCAATGGTGTCTGACCACCACCAAAGACAGCTGATAGGTCACACAGTGTTAAGTCCCTGTGACAGTGTGAGAAAAAGAGCAGTCCAGCTCAATAACTCTACTAAAAGACCAAAAGTAATGGTCCAATGGCCCCGGGGATCCCTTGGGAGCGTGGCCCCTGGACCAGCTGCTGCCCCTGTCTAGAAAACACTACTGAGGTCAACTCTGGACAAAAAAAGACTGGATTTAGGGACACAATGTGACCATGTGGTGTGTGTACTTTATGGTTCTTTGCATTTGTAGGAGGCTGTCCTACTAGTCTGTTTCTAGATGGGAAAGGAGAGGGTGGAGAGGACGGGACAGGAGATTGTTTAGGAGGATATGAGAAGTATAGAATGAAAAGCAGGTGTGTGATGTTACTGGGCAAGGGGAGCAAAAGGAGCTGCAGATAGGTGGGCATGTAAAATTGATTTGGATTGTCTACTTTAACTTAATCACAATTAAAAAACAAAAGCTAAAAATAATCAAAAAGATAGAACAAATATTTCAAGCAAACAATAAGTCAAACAGGGCAGGATTGGTGAAATGAATCTCAGATAAAACAGACTTAAGGTAATATTAACCATAAAAGATCTCTGCACCCAATGACGGGGCTCCAAAATACGTAAACAGTGCTGCAAAGAGAAATAGTTTCAGAACACTGAGTTACTTCAGTACTCCTGTTCTGAATTAATTCAGTGAAGCTAGGCAAACCCTGATACCAAAGCCAGACAAAGTCATTACAAAAAGAAACAGAGACCAATATCTCTTATCAATATACATGCAAAACTTCTAAATAAAATTCTATCTGGTAAAATTCAGCATCATATGAAACAAAAATAATATGTCGTGACCAAGTGGATACTGTACCAGGTATAGAAGGATTGTTCTATATTGGAAAATCAATGAAGGAGATCAACCACAAAGTAGAGCAAGAGAAAAAATCACAGGATTATCTCCATCAATGAAGAACAGGAATTTTGCAAACTCCAACATCTGTTGCATATAAGATCTCTCAGTAAGGTAGGAAAAGAAGGAAACTTCCTGAGTATAAGGATGAGTATCTGTACAGGACCAACAGCCAGCATTAGTCTCGAGGCTGAAAAGATTACTCCTGAGAACAGGAGCAAGAAAGGATGCCATTTATCACCACTTCTATGTAACATTATATTGGAATTACGAGCAAAAAAAGACAATGAGAAGATATCAGTGACGCTCCAACTGGGAAAAAATAAATAAGACTATAACCAATTTTAAGATTATATGACCCTATACATGGAGAACTGCAGATATTCCACAAGAACATTACTGGGACTAACAGAAAAATTCAGAAAAGTTCTAGGATATAAGATAAACATGCAATAATGAGTTGGATTCCTATACAACAACAAAGAGAACATCAAAAAATGAAAATCAGAAGGCAGTGGAGCCAAGATGCTTGTCTAGACGCCTGTCTCCTCAATTCCCTCTGAAAACTAAGGCCTGGAATGATAATTGAATGGAACACTCTAGACACCCAAGGAGCCCTAGGATATGGCATAGGGTTGTCAGATTGGACTACACGCCACTAAACGGTAAACTTCCTCTCTCTTGCATGAGCCAGTGCATGCTGAGCCCTGCTCCTGCTGACTCTCTGCTTGAGTGGACTGCAGGTACTGATGCTTTTTTCTTTTTCCTTTTTTTTTTGTTATCTGTAAGGCAGAGGAGGGCATAAGCCAGCAAATATGCTGAACTGCAATACTAAAGTAAGTAGTATGTAGTGCAGCAGAGAGACAGTGTGTGGTACAGCCACATTTTGAGAGCCCATCTCCTAACTGTGGGCACCACTGCTCCTCCACCTCCTCTTCTCTGAGGTCCTCCGTAGATTCTGCTGTTTTGTGGTGGGAAGGGCAGCTTGGCCAGGAAGCCATCTTGGTTGGCTGGGATGCAGAGTCTCTCAAGTGGAGGCTTCAGCAGGGGCTAATTCCCAAGCTGAGACGCAGTGCCAGTCCAGAAAGCACTCTTGCCCCAGAAAGGCTGTGTTTAGCATGCTGTTACCTTCTGGGTAAGGCCCAGCTAAGTATGGCTCCAAGGCCATAACCCCACCGTACTTTGAACTATGTCATAGCCTCTGGGGATGGCTGAAGAGGTGTGTCCGTTATCAGCCAGAAGGTGGGGCCTGCCGCACCTGACAGCTGACTTATTTTGGCAGCTGTTAGATAGCTCCTAATTTTTTGAAATAAGACTGCCTGGAGAAATAATTGCTGAGCAGCCCAGCAGCATCTCTTCCAGCCTTTACTGACCCACATCACAGGGTTGGTTCACATCCCCCAATGACCCTGTAAGTAGGGTGCTGTCCTTGTTAACCAGGAGGCAGAAACTGACACCCCAGATAGTCCACAGGGACCAGTCACTAGAGTACAGAGAGGTGGCTGGTGACAAGCTCCCCTCTCAGAACTACGTCTCAGCTCCTGTAGAGTTAACAGAAGAAAAACTAAACAGCCTATAGTTACCTGAAAGGCAACATACCCTCTGTAACCACTTAAATAGAAGCCCACTATGACTTTGGAAAATTCACAAAATAAATAATAAAAAACTTCCCAGATGAAGAAGGCTTTCTGAAAGTATTGGAGGTGAAGTACAAAAGAATTATATATAAAACCCTCCTAGAGATTAAACAAAATGAAACAGAGCAAAATGAAAAATTAAACAAGCTATTTGAACGGATGGAATATCAACAGTCTGAACTCCAGCAGATCAATAAGAAAATCACAGAATTAGACAATTCAATCCAAATCCAAAAAGAGCAGAATTGAGGGGAAGGAAGTCAGACTTGGTGACCTTGAGGACAGAGCAACTGACCCAAGTATTTGTGCGGAGAAATCAGTGAAAATAAATAAGAAAAATCAAGACAAATAATCTATGACTAATTGGAGTTCCTGAACAGGGAGGGAGAGCTGAAAACACAGAGAGCATTGTTGCTGAGTTGCTGACAGAAAACTTCCCTGAAATTATGAAAGAAGAGAACATAAATATCCAAAGCATATATCTAACACAACAAAACTATACCCCAAAAGAAAGATTGTTAGGATTATAATACATCTCTAAGATGTATTATAATCAAGCTTAATAAAATGAAACATAAACAGGTGCTCTTGAAGGCAGTGAGGCTCAAAGCAAAGCTAACATTCAGAGCAAACCCTGTAGACTTGCATCTAACTTCTCAGGAGAAATGAAGTTGGCATGGAGGCAGTGGGATGACACATTCAATGCCTTGAAGGAGAAAAATTTCCAAACAAGAAGTATATCTTCTGCATAACTGTCTCTCAAATATGAAGATGAAATTAAGACATTCTCAGATAAACAGAAGCTTAAAGACTTTGTAAAAACCAGTCCAAAACTACAAGAAATATTGAAAGAAGGGCCTTGCTTAGAAAAGCAAAACCATTAAGTATATATTTAAGGAGGGAATGAAGGACACAGCACCCAGGAACCTGCTCAGATAGGGAAGGCACAAAACTCAATCAAAGCTACAATGTTAAAAGAAGCAACCAAGGATCTTATCACAAAAACCATGACACCATCACACTAAAAAGAGGAATATACTACAATAGTTATTTCAGATGGAGAGGAGTTTAAAAAGATATGCAGCATTTAAAAGTGGCTTTAAAGTTAGAATATTAAGTGAGATCAAGGGGTAGCCACAAAGCACAATAGTAATGCAACATATCAAAACAAGAAACATAGTACAGGAGTCTCAACAACCACAAAACCAACACTGAAAAAGATGAAAAGTCAACGTATAAAGAAGACTGACCCAGAACAGAATATTAGAAACAACATAGAAAACACCAACACAAAAGTAAATACATCAAAATGACAGCACTAAACACATACCTATCAATAATTACACTGAATGTAAACATACTGAACACTCCAATAAAGAGACAACGAGTGATATCCTGAATCAAAAGGCATGACCTGCCAATATGTTGCTTGCAAGAAACACACCTTAGACTTAAAGATATGAAAGTTAAAGGATGGAATAATATATACCAACCTACCAATATACAAAGAAGAGCAGGTTTGGCAATACTGACCTCAGGCAAAATCGATTTTAAGGTAAAATCTCCGATCATGGACGAGGATAGTCACTATTTATTGCTGCAAGTTTGAATACACAACCAAGACTTAACAATATTAATTATTTACACACCCAATACCAGAGCATTTAAATACATCGAACAAACACTGACTACATTGAAAAATGAGATGGATCACTCCACAGTCATTCTTGGAGACTTCAACACTCCAGTTTCAGTAATGGACAGATCATGCAGAAAAAAGCTGAGTAAAGATGCAGAATAACTTATTGCAACAATTAACCAACTAGAACTCATCGACATATACAGAACTTTTTATCTATCAACAGAAATGTACACCTTCTTCTCCAGTGCACATGGAACATTTTCCAGAATAGACCATATATTAGGACATAAAGCAAATCTGAACAAAACCCAAACCACTAAATTATTGCAAAGCATCTCCTCACACCATAAAGCCATAAAAGTTGACATCAATAGCAGAAGAAACATAGATAGAAATTGGAACTCATGAAAACTGAACAACACCTTGCTCAAAAGGCCATGGATTATAGGAGAAATCAAGGATGAAATAGAGAAATTTATGGATTCAGTTGAGAATGAAAACACATCCTACCAGAGCCTATGGGATACAACCGCCTACATCATCCTGAATGGAGGGAGACTGAAAGAATTCCCCTTGAAAATGGAAACTAGACAGGGATGCCCATTCTTACCACTTCTGTTCAAAAGTGTACTACAAGTTCCAGCCAGAGCAATTAGACAAGACAAATAAATTGCATCCACATTCTCAGAGAGGAAGTAAAAGTCTCCTCATTTGCAGTGATATGATTGTATATGCAGAGAATCCTGAAGAATGCGTAAGTAAACTACCTGAACTAACAGAAGAGTTCAACAAACTATCAAAATATAAGACAAACATAAGTAAGTCAGTAGGACTCCTTTACAGCAAGAAATCATCAAAAAAGAAATCACAGAATCAATACCATTCACCATAGCCACCAAGAAGGTAAAATACCTAGAAATAAATCTAAGCAGAGAAATAAGATACTTATACAGAGAGAATTGCAATACTTTACTCCAAGATACCAAAATACTTAACATGAGTGGGGAAACCTACCCTCCTCATGGATAGGTAGAGTTAACATTGTGAAAATGTCTATTTTACCCAAAGTGATCTACATATACAGTCCAATCCCAATGCAAATTCTAGTGTCATTTTGTAATAAAATGGAGAAACAAATCACCAACTGTCTGGAAGGGGAAGAAACACTGGAAAGGTGAAGCAGTACTGAAGAAGAGGAGCACAGGAAGAGGCCTCACAGTACCTGACCTCAGAACCTATTACACTGCCACAGTAGTCAAAACAGCCTGGTACTGGTACAAAATGATTCATATAGAGCAGTGAAATAGAGTTGAGATGTCAGAGATGCCACCATCTCTTGTGAACAGTTAGTATTCAACAAAGGAACTAAGATTGTAAACTGGGGTTAAAACAGTCTCTTCAACAAACGCTACTGACAAAATTGGGTGTCCATCTGCAAAACATTGAAACAAGACCCGTATCTCACACCGTACACAAAAACTAACTCAAATTGGATAAAAGACCTAAATATCAAACCTAAAATGATAAAGATCATGCAAGAAAAATAGAGGCAACAATGGAAGCTTTAATCCGCAGTTTAGACAGACTTCAAATCTGACAAAGAATGATCAACAGAAAATAGATAAATGGAAACTACTAAGAATCAAATACTTTGATCATCCAAAGACTTTATCAAATGAGTCAAAAGACCGCCTACAACATGGGAATAAATATTGGGTAACTGCATGTCAGTCCAACGTCTGATCTCCATAATCTATTTGGTACTGCAACATTATCAGTAAGAAAAAGGTCAGTAACCCAGTTAAGAGATGGTCAAAGGAGATAGACAGACACTTCACCAAAAAGGACATCCAGGCAGCCAAAAGACACGTGAGGAAATGCTCATGATCGTTAGCTCTTGGAAAAATCCAAATCAAAACTACAATGAGATACCTTCTCATCCCTGCAAGGTTGGCCATAACACAAAAAACACGTAACAACAAATACTGGAAGGGCTCTGGAGAGACTGGAACTCTCCTACACTGCTGTTGGGATTGAAAAATGTTGCAGCCTCTTTGGAAAGCAATCTGGCACTTCCTTAAAAAGCTGGAATTAGATATACTGTTTGATCCAGTAATCCCATTGTTTGAAATATATCCTACAGAATCAAGGGTCATACAAACGGATACATGCACACGAATGTGTATTGCAGCACAATCCACAATAGCAAAAAATGAAATCAACCCAGATGCTGAACAGCAGATGAATGGATAAAAAAACTATGGTACATATACTCAATGGAACGCTATGCAATGGTAAAGAACAATGATGATTTTAGGAAGCATCTCATAATGTGGTTTCAGTTGGAAGACATTATGCTGCATGAAATCAGTTTCAGAAGGACAAATATTCTGTGAGTCCCCTACTGTAAAGACTTGAAAATAGATTCATGTACAGAAAAAAAGACTCTTTTATGGCTGCAAGGGAGGGCACTCAGGGAGAGGTCTGGTCAGGATTAGATAGTAGAAATTTGGTTGGATAAAAACAGTGACAGCACACAGTAGAAAGATCATCTTAAGTATACTTCAACATAACAGAAAACTTCTAGTCTTAACCCAATATTGCAAGGATAGAGTACAGGGGCAAGGGTCTGGGGACTATGCTGTCAAGGGACATAGAGGCCAATTAGCATAACTAGCCTATTGCTAAGAGAGTCTACTGTACCTCATATTGGTGAGTGGAGTCTGGGGTCTTAAAAGCTAGCAAGCTGCCATCTGAGGCACACCAAATAGTTCCAACTCAGCCGGAAGAGACAATCACCAAGAACAACAAAGACATGAAAGAAAGAGCTCAGGAGACAAAAGGACCCATGTGAATGGGTGACTGTCAACATGTGACCAGAAGAACCAGATGGTGCCTGGCCACCACCAAAGACAGCAGTCAGGGGCACACAATGTTGAGTCGCAGTGGCAAAACAAAAAAAAAGAAGGGTGCACCTCAAGAACACCACCGAAAGACTGCAGTTGATGGTCCAGCAGCCTGGGGTTTCCCTTGGGAGCATGGCCCCTAGACCTGCTGCTGCCCCTGACCGGAAAGCATTACTGAGATCAACTCCTCCAACAGGAATGGACTGGACTCTGGGACAACGTGTGACCATATGGTGTGTGTACTTTATGGTTCTCTGCATCTATAGGATGCTGTTCTACTAGCCTCTTAGTAGAAGGGAGAGGAGGAAGTGGAGAGGAGAGGACTGGAGGTTGTTAATGGGATATGACGTATATACAACAAAAAAGAGGATTGTGCTGTCACTGGGCAAGGAGAACAGAAGGAGCTGCAGTTAGGCGGGCATTCAAATTTAATTTGGGTTGTATGCTTTTGCTTAATCGGAATAAAAAAAAGAAAGAAAGCAAGAAAAGAAATCGGGGAAGTAACATCAGTTACAATAGATCTAGACCAGGGGCAATATTATGTTCTGTTGTACGTAGGGTTGCTATGAATCGGAACTGATTAAACGGCACTAACAACAACAGTAAAAATTATAAAATACTTAGGAATAAATCGAACCAGGGCCGTAAGAAACTCAAGTGAAGAAACCTACAAAATACTATTGCAAGAAATCAAAAGAGGCCTACATAAACTGAAAAACCATGCTCACGGATAAGAAGACTCAACATTGTGGAAACGCCAGTCTTACTCAAAGCAGTCTACGAATATAGTGAAATCCTGATCCAGTGACCTACAGTGTTCTTCATTAACCTGCAGAAAGCAGTTACCAAGTTTATATAGAAAGAAAAGATGCCTCAGATAAGCCAGGCACCACTGAAGAAAAATAACAATGTGGGAGGCTTCACGTGACAGACACAGAGGCCAGTGGAAGAGAATTGAGAATTCAGATGTAAATCTATCCACTTTTAGTCAGCTATTCATAAGGCTTTCAGTGCTAATTGTTTTCAGAAGTAGAATTTGGGGTCCTTCTCACTAATCTGTGGTAGTTTTGGAGGCTCAGCTGGAAGTTGTCTTCCATGAGTGACCTTGCTTGTATCTGAATACTGATGGCATATCTCCCAGCATCACAGCAACACGCAAGCCCCTACAGTACGACAAATTGACAGAGAAGTCAGAATGGAAAATTCCGGAACACTTAGTTGTGCTCATGAGGAATCTGTATGTGGATGAAGAGGCAGTCATGCAAACAGAGCAAGAGTACACTGTGTGGTTTGAAGTCAGGAATGATGTGCGTCATGGCTATATCCTTTTACCATACTTTTTCAATCTCTATGCTGAGCAAAGAATCCGAGAAGATGGATTATATAAAAACTGGGACATCAGGATTGGAGGAAGAATCATTAATAACCTGTGTTATACGGATGACACATCCCTGCTTGCTAGAAATGAAGAGGATTTGAAGTGCTTATCAGTGAAGATCACACACCACAGCCTTCAGTATGGATTTCACCTCAACATCAAGAAAACAAAAATCCTCACAACTGGATCAGTGAGAAACATGATAAATGGAGCAAGGATTGAGGTTGTCAAAGATTTCATTTTCCTTGGGTTCACAGTCAATAATGCTTGGAAGCAGCAGTCAAAAAATCAAAAGATTCATTGCACTGGGAAAATGTGCTACTAAGGACCTCTTGAAAGTATTGAAAAGTAAAGATGTCACCTTGAAGACTTAAGGTATGCTTGCCCAAGCCATGGTATTTTCAGTTACATCATACACATGTGAAAGATGGACAGTGAATAGGGAAGACAGAAGAATTGATGCCTTTGAATTGTAGTGTTGGAGAAGAATAATGAGTGTACCTTGGACTTCCCAAAGAACAAGAGATGTATTCTGGAATAAGTACAACCAGAATGCTGCTTGGAAGCAAAGATAGACTTCATCTCACATACTTTGGACATGTTGTTAAGAGGGATCAATTCCTGGAGAAGGATATCATTCCTGGTAGAAGGGAGGGTTAGTGAAAAAGGGGAAGCCCCTCAACAAAATAGATGGACACAGTGGCTGCAACAGTGGGCTCAAGCATAAAAGAGTATGGTGCAGGACCAAAAAACCCAAACCAAGCCCAGTGCCATCTAGTCGATTCCAACTCATAGTGACCCTATAGGGCAGAGTAGATCTGCCCCATAGAGTTTCCAAGGAGTGCCTGGCGGATTCAAACTGCCAGCCTTTTTGTTAGCAGATGTAGCACTTAACTACTGTACCACCAGAGTTCCAGGGTTTCCATAGCGTTAGGACAGGGCAGTGTTTTGTTCTGTTGTGCACAGAGTTCTTATGAGTCGGAACAAACTCAGCGGCACCTAGCAACAACAGCATGGTCAGCTGATCATTGACAAAGGACCGAAGTCTGTTGTTAAATGGGGCAGAGACAGGTTTCTCTTGTTGTTTGTTTTTTAACAAATAGTGCTTGCAAAAACTGCATGTCCATCTGTAAAAAAAATGAAGACCCGTACCTCATACCATAGACAAAACTAAGTTGAAATGGAGCAAAGACTTAAATATAAAAATGTAAAAAAATGATAAAGATTATAGCAGAATAACTAAGGATGATGCTAAGGGCTGTGATAGCAAAACAACAACAACAACAAAACCCACTGTCATCAAGTTGATTCCTACTCATAGCATCCTTATAAGGGCCCTTGATACATGGTATAAATTCAATACAAACTTTAGTTGTCTACAAACATCAGAAGATAAACTAGATCACTGGGAGCTCATGAAAATTAAACACATAGGCTCATCAAAGACTTCGCCAAAAGAGTAGAAAGAGAAGCTACAGACTGGGGAGAAAACAATTGGCTAAAATATATCTGACAAGGGTCTAATCTCCTGAAACTATAGAATACATAAAAAAACATGATAACAAATGACAAATAATCCAGTTTAAAAATTGGCAAAGGAGACATTCAGGCAGTTAACAGACACAAGAGGAAATGTTCGCAATCATTAGCCAATAGTGAAATGCAAATCAAAATTACAGTGAAATACCATCTCGTCGTAACATTACTGGCACAAATCAAAAAGACAGAAAGTAACAACTGTTGGAGAGGTTGTGGAGTGATTGGCACCCTTGCATATTGCTAGTGCAAATGTAAAATAGTACAGTCACGATGGAAAATTATATGGAGCCTCCTTAGAAAGCTAGAAATAGAAATGCCGTAGATCCAGCAATTCCACTCTTTGGAGTATATCCTAGAGAAATAAGAGCCATCACACAAATAGCCATATGTACACCTGTGCCCACTGCAGCTTTATTCACAATAGCAAAAGAATGAAAACAACTTAAATGCCCATCAACAGATGAGTGGATAAACAAATCTGGGTACATACACGCAATGGAATAATACTAGCAGTGATAAAGAACAATGGTGAATCTGTGAAATCTCACAACACAGATAACTGTGGAAGGCATTATGCTGAGTAAAATAAGTTAATCACAAAAGGCCAAATACTTAATGAGACCATTATTACAAAATCTCAGGAGAAGGTATATACACAGAAAAAAAATCTTTGATGGCTACAAGGGAAGGAAGGTATGGGGAGAGATCACTAACTGGCTTATAGACGAGTGTTAACTTCGGTGAAAGGATTGAGAACACACAGTACGGGGGAAGTCAACACAACTTGACCAAGACAAACACATACAAGCTTCAGAGACACATGTAAACTTCCTGTAGGACTTTGTTACTGAGGCTGAGAACTGGGGACCATGTTTTCTGGGGACGTCTAGGTCAATTGACATAATATAGTTCTTCCAGAAAATGTCCTACATCTTACTTTGGGTGAGTAGTATCTGGGGTCTTAAAAGCTTTTGAGTAGCCATCTAAAATACATCTGTTAGTGCCGTCATGTTCAGTGTAAAGGAGAATGAAGAAAACTAAAGACACAGGGGAAATACTAATCCAAAGGACGAATGGAGCTCATGAACCATAAACTACACTAACCTGAGCCCAGAAGAACTAGATAGATGGTACTGGTACCACCACCTACCACTCTGATAGGGGTCATAATAGAGGGTTTGAGATAGACAGGGAAAAAATGTAAAACAAAATTCAAATTTGCAAAAAATAGGCCATACTTACTAGTCTGACAGAGACTGAAGGGACCCACAAAACTATGGCCCCTGAAACTTGCTAACTCAGAACTGAAACAATTCCCAAAGTGCACCTTTAAGCCAAAGATTAGACAGGACTACAAAACAAACAATATGTGTATAAAGAAAGTGCTTCTTAGTTCAGTTAAATATAGAAGATCTAATGAGCCCGAAAGCAAAGATGAGAAGGCAGGAAGGGACAGGAAACCTGGACAAACGGACACGGGAAACACAGGGTGTAAAGAGAGAGGGAGAAGTGCTGACACATTTTGGGGATTGCAACAAATAGCGCAATACAATGTGTATATAAATTTCTCAATGTGAAAATAATTTGTGCTGTAAACTTTTACCTAAAACACACAAACACACAGTTGCAGAAGTAAATCAATGGAGAGCTACTAGAAATTGAAGCTGAATTCAGAAGAGGATGTGGAAGGAGAGATCATTGCTTATGTCAAATGGATCTTGGCTGAAAGCAGAAAATAACAGAAAGAAGTTTACCGGTGATTTATTGACTGTGCAAAGGCATTTGACTGTGTGGATCATAACAAATTATGGATAAATTGCAAAGAATGTGAATTCTAGAACACTTAGTTGTAGCCCTGCAGAACCTGTATATAGACTAAGAGAGGCAGTTATTCAAACAGAACCAGGGGATACTGTATGGTTTAAAATCAGGAAAGGTATTTCAAGGTTGTATTCTTTTACCATACTCATTTAATCTGTATACTGAGCAGATAATCTAAGAATCCAGACTATAAGAAGAAGAATGGGACATCAGGATTGGAGGAAGACTCATTAACAACCTGTGTTACTCAGATGACACAACCTTGCTTGCTGAAAGCAAAGAGGACTTGAAGCACTTACTCCTGAAGATAAAATGCTGCAGCCTTCAGGATGGATCATACCTCAACATAAAATTCTCACAGCTGGGCCAATAAGCAACATCATAGTGGATGAAGAAAATACTGCAATTGTCAAGGATTTCATTTTACTTGGATCCACAGTCAACAACCATGGGAGCACTCAACCAATCAAATGAAGTATTGCACTGGGCAGATCTGCTGCAAAAGACTTCTTTAAAATACTGAAAAGCAAAGTTGTTACTTTGAGGGCAGAGATGTCCCTGACCTGTGCCGTGATATTTTCAATAGATTCACATGAACCCAAAAGCCAAACAATGGATAAGAAAGGCTGAAGAATTGATAGCTTTGAATTATGGTGTCGTCAAAGAATATTTAGTGTACCAGGGACTGCCAGAAGAATGAACAAGTCTCTCTTTGAAGAAGTATAGCTAGAGTGCTGTTTGGAAGAAGGATGGTGAGACTTCATTTCATGTACTTTGGAAATGTTATCAGGAGGAACCAGTCACTAGAGAAGGACATCATGCTTGGTAAGGTGAAGGGTCAGCAAAAAGATGAAGACTGTCAAGATGGATTGACACAGTGGCTGCAAATTGGTTCAAGCATAACAGTGCTTGTGAGGATGGTGCAGGCAGTGTTTTGTTGTGTTATACATAGGGTTGCTGTGAGTTAGATCTAATTCAGTGGCACCTAACAACAACACAACAATGTGCTTTAGAGAGAAAGGACACAGAGAGAAAGTGCTATTCTCATCAGATCACGATAAGGATACTTACTGTTAACTGATTTACCACTTTCAGTACTCATCTCAATTACCTGGCTGAGATACTGTTTGTCAGGTTTCACCTCTACAGGGTTATTCTTTTTTTTTTTTTCCCCTCCCTTTCCATACTGCATTCTTTGGAAAGAAATCACAAAAGCACTAAGGGAATGGAGAGTTATGCCCCAACCTCCTTGAGGGTGATGTATCTACAAAAATTGTCTAGAATTTTGCACGGCCGATTTGTCTCTTTTCCTATATTTATTTAGCCACTTAAACTTGTGTAAGTGTGGACTTAAGGATATTTATTTTTATTTTATACTTTGGGTTATAACCCAGTGCTATTGTATTTACTTGGTTACTCCAATTTTCACAGCTTTGTAAAGCCTGATTTGTATGTTAGTAAGTATAATGTTCGTGGGTGCTTAACTCTACTCATTTTTCCCATACTTTTGATTCAGGTGTAAGTTATACCGTATACTTTCTTCTGTATTTGTATTAAATTGAGTATTGAAAAAAAAAATGAGACACCTTGGATGTTGTCTCTGAATCAGTACCCTGGAGTTCATAATTACTTTTAAAAGGCTGGACTTCTAGGCTTTATCAGGTGTTGTGATTGCTTCATTCTAGGAATAACTGAGGACCTATAGTTTCAGTGTAGCTATAATGGAAACCTGGGGATGGGAGTACTAAAAATGTGTAAAACTACTGGTGAGACCTTGAGTGCAATTATAAGGTGTTACTTCATTTCCTTTTTTTCGCCTTTTGTAGGTGTGTATTAAAGATGGACCATCACTGCCCGTGGTATGTCCCTTTTATTTATCTCTCTCCTCTGAATCAATGGCGCTTGGCTTGACTTGGCTTGGCTTGGCTCCTCTGAAGGGTCAAAATTTCTCAATATGCCTATTTTCCTAAGCACAGCTGTGATATTCCTATTTATGACACCGTAATTCACTGAGATTGGTATTTGTTTGGGGGACAGGGGAGAAGTAACATTTTACAGCAAGAATAAATGTACCACCAATGGTATGGTGGTGTGTTTCTGGGGTCACAAACCTAATAGTCTCCTGTTCATTAGCTTTAGCAGTTGGGCATAGTAATGAAGAAAAGCACAACTTCTCTTTGATACTACACAACTCAATTGTTTTTAGCTGGCTTGATGTTTGAGTCCACTGTGCAGTAGGATTGTTAAATTCAGCAGTTTTTCTCCAAATTTTATATGACAGACCTGGAAATCAGTCTCAAATCATCTAACCACAAAGAGACCACACCATGGCAAGTGCAGCGGCTAAGACTGTAATATGTTTTAAATATCCAGCATCCAGCCTTGCCTGGGTATGTCAGAAATCAGTTCTCATCTATGAGGTAGACCAGGTATCTCTGTGCCTATAAATGTAAGGAAAAACAAGTGAAATGTGAACTTGTTTTTCTAGGCTGTTCCTATTAAGAAACTTCAGTCTCTGTGGGTTTCTGCATGACGCATAATGAAGCAGCATGAGTAACATTTGCCTATTGTTTAGTTCACTTATGTATCAGTCTGTTGTCAATCAATGGGTTCTGATTTCAAATTATATTTTCTTTCTTTTTAGGGTTAATAACTGCATTGGATTTTCGAACTACAAATTCTTCCTTCAGTTCTTAGCTTACTCTGTTCTCTATTGCCTGTACATTGCTACAACAGTCTTCAGCTATTTCATCAAATACTGGAGAGTAAGTTTAAAACTCTTGAAGTGCCCTCCCCTTGCTCCCCCCCCACCCCCGTCCAATCTGTGAAATAGTTCACCTTATCTTTTTTATGTTTTGGAGTAGCTAATACTGAAGTAACCAGAAGGTAAGCCATTAAAAGTAAGTTTTCTACAAGAATAAAAAGGGGTGCACCCTGAGATCTCCACTAAAAGACCGCAATTGATGGTCCAGCAGCTTCAGGGTTCCCCTGGGAGCACGGCTCCTGGCCCTGATGCTGCCCTTGCCCATAAATCATAATGAAGGTCCACTCTTCAGACACGAATGGATTGGACTTGGCAATGCAGAGTGACCATATATTGGATACACTTTATGGTTCTGTGCATCTGTAGGATATCATCTTGCTGACCTCTGGCTGGGGGAAGGAGAGTGGGTGGAGAGGAGCAGAAAGGAGGCTGTTGGGAGGATGAGACATGTATGGAGCAGAGAGGAATAGTGTGCTGTCACCGGGCAGGGAGAGCAGTGGAAGCTGCATATAGGTGGGCATGTAAATTGATATGGGAATGTACATTTTCACTCAGTCATAATAAAAAAAAAGAAATGAAAAAAGAAAAGTAAGTTTTCTGTGTTTAATACTTTAAGATTTATAGGAAGGATGTTAAAGATTCCAGTTAAATTTCTGTAACACTTGAGAATCTTTTTAAGTTCTTCAGGAATTCTTGAATACTTCACTAGTCAGGTTTTAAAAATCCACTTCTTATCAGTTATATATTTGACAAATACTGAAACTAATTCTAAATACCCGGTTTTCCAAGAAAAAGAGTAATTAACCACCCCCCACTGTTTGAAAATACTTTCTAATTCCATGTTCAGAGGTGAGTTGCAGTATTCGTACACAACAGAAAGGTACACTGATCATTTTCACATATGACCAGAATGAAATGATGAATCTCATATGAACTCTGTGTAAAAAGAACATTAGTTTGAGAATTAGGAAAAAAGCTGACTTTTAATGCTAGCTCAGCTACCTGCTTCATAGGTTCATTGCCAAGATCAAATAAAATAAATATTGAAAATGATTTACCTTTCAAAATATAATTCCAGTAATTAACGAAATTAAAAAAAAAAGTCCTACTTGCGTCATTCTTGTACTTGACTTTTATCAATCTTCTCCTATCTATTTCCAGTTTATATATTTATTGACAATCTGGCAGCAGTCTAGTAGAAATATATATTTTTAATTTCATACCAATGAACCCCAAAGGATGTCTCTTCCTCACAATTGCATCACACTAACTAAGACATCATAACCTTGCTATGATGATCATCTAGACTGAAACTGAGTAGCAGAAGACAGATACAGGCAGAACTACTGTAATGGCACAAGAGCAGGAATGTCTCACATCAGGTAGGGAGGCAAAGCAGCAGGGAAAGAACATGAATCTTGTCATAAGAATACAAATTGTAAAGAAGGAAAGAAACAAAAAAGGGAGAAGAAAAACAGGAGGAAAGGAAGGCAGCGAGAACTTACATAGTTAAGAATATGTAATTTACTAATTAACCCTCTGATACATAGGACTTTAGACAGTATAGTATAGAAAATTATAGTAATGTGTGTTTTCTAGTCTCCCTTCAGATTGCTTAGTCAGTTCAGATATTTAATAACTTTAGTAATCAGGAATTACAAAATCTTCAGCTCAGAGATACAAACAAAAATATAAGCAGAAATGAAATATTCTCATAAATTTTCTCCAAATACAAGATGCTTCACCATGTATCTTAGCATCTCTTCTCTGACCCTTTTGCACAGCACAGGACCTCTTAGGTATTGCTCGGATTTCTCTGACCTGTTTGGCATTCTGTCCATGTTCTGAGCTTCTCCCATAGATGTGAAGGAAATCTGCCTCATCCAATCAGCCAGGGAAAGTATGAAACTTAATTACAGCACTTTCTTAAGACGTGTCTTGATCCTTAAAATTGTAAGTTATTACTGTTTAAGAATCTAACTTCACTCCCAAAACAGCGTGAACAATGTTGCATCTCACACTTTGCTTTGGCCTCTGCTAAACTGGACCCCAAACAAACCCTTGACCATCAAGTCAATTTCAACTCATAGTGACCCTACAGGACAGGTTAGAACTGCCTCATAGGGTTTCCAAGGAACACCTGGTGGATTTGAACTGCCAGCTTTTTGGTTAGCAGCCATAGCTCTTAACTACTAAGCCACCAAGGTATCCAGGGCTCCTAGTCAGGTGATAATTAAATACCACCATATCAGCCAGATACTATATGCTATCTTCACTCTTGAAAGATGATATTTAGAAATGAAATAAACATCAGAAATGTGCCAGTATTTACAAGGTGAATATAGTCTTATCATTTTCCTATTCCCTTGTTTCTTCCCAATAATAGGCTGACTGCTGCCTAACAAGTGAGAGGTGAGGAAACGTGTCTTGGCTAGCCCTTATATGGAAAAGCCCATTGACAGTTCAGGGAAATGCTTCTTCGCAGTCTCTCCAGGCAAAAAACACTTTAGTATGGTTTAGGGATGCTTTTCTGAGTTTAAATTGAATCTACCCTTAAAATGAAAAGTAAGCAATACTGTGTATTTTTAAAGCCATGTATCAGGGACTGGTTGTGTTCATAAGACCACCTCCATCTGTATGGTATTTTACAGTTTTCAAAGTGCTTTTATATCCATTATATCACCCAATCCTAATCACAACCCTGTGAAGCAGGTAAAATAGGAGTTAGTCTCACTTAAAGATGCTAAAACTGAGGCTGATAGTGAAGTGACTTTTCCCAGAGACTCATAGCTTGTACATTTCAAAGTTAGGACTTGAATCTATGTCTGGCCCTAAGCCAAGTAATCTGAAACACTGTACCATATCCTGCTGCTCATTATGCTTCTAGTTTGCTATGGAGAAGCTCCAACTCCTTTGGATAAGTCCTCCTTTCTCAATATTAAAGAAGAGCTGCTTTGATAGGAGATTGATTTTTACCTTATGCAAGAGAGATTCAGTAATATATAGCTCCCACGCTGGCACATGAATGTCCTCAGAAAGGCTGTGGATTGTTTTAGAAAAAAAGGTAATTGCATTATTCTACCAGTGTTCTCTGAACACAGGTATTGCTTTGATTAATTTAGTTTGGTCATCTCTTGAGAAGGTAATTTTGAACACAGGGCTGTCATCCTCTTCTAACACAAAAAGTTTGATACTAAGGGCTTTATCAAGGGACAGCGCCATAGATAGGCTGTGGCAGACAGAAGAGAACTCTATAAGAGTAACTGGTTGTGGAGGGAGGTGTGGGGAGAGACTTCCAGCTCAGCTACACAGGGTGTGAACTGACCTTCTGTCAATCCCTCTCACCCAGACATTTTCTGTTGCTCATTTAAAACTGAAAGAATTAAAACAAGTGATTTTTAAAAAGCTTTTAAAGAGTACTCAAAAACTGGATTATGAAAGCAGAGCCCCAACCAGGCCAAAACTATTACAAACTGATACTTAGAGTCTTTTCTATAAATTCAAAACCAAACAAACATAGCAACTGAATTCAGTTTGTATGCTTAGGCCAAATTGAGTCTGTCTGAAAATGAAAAGTAAAAAATGCCATCTATTTTTAAAGCCACATATCAGGGACACTAGCTGTGGTCCTAGTTCCTGATAAAGGTTCATGAAGGTTGAAGTCCATCAGTTAGGTATTTCCTGGACTGCTCTTCCCCCATAAAAATTTCACCCAGTCTACCCGTCAGCTGAAAGCATCTGGCTAGCTTACCCCTCTTATCTTCGTCTTTCAAACATATAGATCCTGGATGATTCCCAGTATTTCCTGATAACAAATTAATAAAAATCTCCTCTAAGAGAAGAAAAAAATTATATAATATCTGATTTTGCCACATCTTGCTAAACCTCAATTTTTCTTTGCAGACTAGAATCGAATGAGATCTGAATGTTGAGGTCCACCTCATTCAAGAAACACTTTTAATTTAACTACTAGAGATCATCTAGAAATATTTCAGAGATTAATTAGACCAGAGCAATGTCATACAGAAAAACAGTGCCCTAGCTTCTTACTGTAGTGTTTAGCCACTGAGTTCCAAAATTGTCTACAAAATCTCAGTTGATTTTTACTGTCTAAACAACTGCTTGACAAGATATAGTACATCAGCACATTCCACTTCAGCTACACAACATTTGCACAGTTTAAAATCAAGTCATGACTTATAGGTAGGACATTTTAAAATTCTATGTGCTTTAACTTTCTCTATATACCACTGTGACATTTTCAGCACACTTATGTCCAAAAAAATGACACATAAAGAAGTCTAAACTAACCTACCTTAACCCAAGAGGATGAACTGTACTGCTTCAAGATCACCAGTAGCCCATGATTCATAATTACACTATTAAATCAAGTACAAGCTTTAAAGAGGTTGTATGCTAATTATGGCCTAAGTATACCCTTCTCATAGTACTCTTTTCTAATTGGTAGATTTTATACTTCACTGCATTTAAATAAGGATCCATTTCAGGCTTTCTAGACTGAGAGCATATCCCTGATGAGGTATTCAGGTTACCAATAGAAGGAATTGTTTCGTAAATCTTTTATAAAATCTGTATTTTAAATGGTAGCTAGATATTGTATACATATCAAAAGATGACTAACCTGTATAAAAAAAAACTAGCCATGCCTTGCCACTTTAATATTTTGGTTTTTTCCTGTTGTTTATTATTTCTTTTCTAGGGGGAACTACCCAGTGTTCGCTCCAAGTTTCATGTTCTGTTTCTCCTCTTTGTGGCCTGCATGTTTTTTGTCAGCCTTGTGATTCTCTTTGGTTACCACTGTTGGCTTGTCAGCCGAAACAAAACCACCTTAGGTAAGATGAGAAAATTTTCCAATGAAGCATTTTAGCTGCAGCATCATCCTTTTGGCTCTAAACTGAGACAGATGGAAACACTTTTCATGAAACTAGAGAGCCATAATGAATGAAGCTTACAGACTAAAGAAGGTGATTGTGAATGAAACCCCATGCAACAACAAAAATGATCAATGCTTTTTATAGATCATATTGGGTAATACCAGAACCAAATCAAATCCGTTGCTGTCACATTGACTACAACTCACAGCAACCCTATGGAACAGAGTAGAACTGCCCCATAGATTTTTTCCAGGGAGCAGCTGGTGGTTCAAACCACTGACCTGTTGATTGGCAGCCAAGCCTTTAACCACTGTACCACCGGTGATCATATTGGATAGTAACACTCCAGAATTGTAGCTCAAAAGATGTCTAAAAGGCAATCATGTGAGGAAGTGAAAGAAGAGAAGAAAAAAATAGTACAGAAGAAAAGATCAGAAAAGGGAGATGAAGGTCAATGCAAGATAAAACATATCCAAAAACAGAGCCCTGGAAAAGAATTTAAATCAGCAAATCTTTGAATGTCTGCAGTCATCAGTGAACTGTGTAGAGACAATGAAAGGTATTAGAATACGTAAAGTCCTGTTTTCAGTGAGCTTATAGGCTTCCCATGGAGATAAGACATACACACATGAAAAGAAACATAATATACTAGCTAGAAATTTATTGCCTAATGATAGTATAAGCTACATCTGTCATCAGTGCTATTAGAGATTTGAGAGGAAAGTTAGAGGTAGGTCTGGAAGGATAGGTGAGATTTGCCTGGAAAAAGACATATGGTGGAAAGGAATAGGTCAGATGTGTGTTGAGATGAGAGGAAGCAAAGAAATTTGGCATCAGCAGAGTCCAGAAAGGTATATGGCAGGAAAAAAATGAGTGAGTGCCAGATCAGGAAGACATAAAAAGTCATCTTTTAGGTCCTTTGGTTTTGTAAGGGCATGTAAGATGGCCTGAGAAGAGATGACTCTAGGAGATTACTGCAGGATTTTAGACAAGTTAGAACTGAGAGAATGGCGTTAGAGATGTAATAGATGAGAAATTGCCAGAAACTTTGTAACAACAAAAGGATATACAAGGCTTGGTTACTTAATTGGTTATTATCAAAGGGAAAATTCCAAGGTACCTTATCTAAGTTTATATATCCAAGTCCCCTGCCCTCAGAAAGCTTACTAAATAGTTGGGGTACATGACAAACATAAAAAAAGTAACTAGCAAAATAAAGTAATACATTTTTGTCAAGTAAGTATAGTTGTAAATAAGTGTTATGGGAAGAGATTGCTGCTTGTTTAGAGAGGGACAAAAAGGGACAACAGCAACAGAAAGGACCCATGAGGCAAATGTTGAACTCAAAGGAATGAGACAAAACACATTACATTAAACAAGCAAGTATCTAGAAAATGAGTACAAGAAATGATCTTTCTTTCTGTCCATTACTGTATAGTCTGGACTGTTATTTGGATAACAGTATTTCTGATGGATTCCATTGCAACAGCTTTTTCATCATGGTGTACAAATCAGTACATGAGATGTGAGAACAAAGCATTCCAGAGTTGGATGTTTAGCTAGGATAGATTTGAGGAAAGTTTAGTGCAAAAGCTACTATGCTTTGTGAATTCATTTGTTAATAATGTTAAAAGCTAAGAAAGTTATTTGCACACATTTTGTAAACCAAATATATATGTACCACTTAGTTGCTAGGGTGATAGATGAGCACATTTGGCTTATAGATCAGCTGTAAACTAAAAGTTTCGTGATAACAGTCTTTAAAAGCAAAGAACAAATAAATGGGAAATGGCCAGATGCAGCCAGAGTCCAACAGTAAAAGTGTTTGCGTAATGGGGTTTGTGGAGTAAAACTTAGTGCCTCATGTTGTAGTCCTCAGCAAGAATATTTTTGTTCCTGAAATGTTTCAAAAGTAAATCAGTGTTATTACCATTGCGTTCATTACTTTGTTTCCTAGCTCTAAAGAAGGAGAAGAAACTGGTGGCATAGTGGTTAAGTGCTACATCCGCTAACCCAAAAGTCAGCAGTTCAAATCTACCAGGCACTCCTTGGAAACTGTATGGGGCCCTTCTACTCTGACCTATAGGGTCACTATGAGTCAGAATCATCTCGACAGCAGTGAGTTTTTTTTAAAAATAGAGAACAATTGGCTGTTGCCACTAGGATTCAAATAAAGTACTGTTAATTTTGCTTTTTCACCCTTTCATCCAGCAGTACAAAATACATGTCGCCATCATGGCTGCTTAATTATTTCTACCAAACAAAATGCCAAAAAACTAGTTATCGGTATTGCATAACAGTCTTACTTTATATTATGTGATTAAACCAGTTTTTACTAAGTAGTTTAGCAGTAATTAATAATAAAAGGCCTGTGTTTCTGCAGCAAAAAGATATCATAGAAACAAATCACATTTGTGGAGAACTTTAAAATAATAACTGTCCTGAAATTGTTCCTTCTTTCCCCTTTCCTCTTTCTACCAACACCTCTGCCCTTCTATAGAGGCCTTTTGTACTCCAGTATTTACAAGTGGCCCAGAGAAAAATGGGTTCAACTTGGGCTTCATCAAGAATATCCAGCAGGTGTTTGGAAATAACAAGAAGTTCTGGTTAATACCTATTGGTTCCAGGTAAGTAATTGTAACTACTGAAAGAAGTTGATGTTAGACCATTTCAATAATTTCTTCATATACAGTTTGGTGACACTAGTTACATTCTTTGAGTTGTGCTACTACTCTCATTATTCTTTTCTAAATTCTTTTACCACCTTCTTAAACTCACTGCCCCATGAGCTTCCTATTCAGCAGTCTGAATTGCTATTGTCAGTTTGACCTCATATAGGACATTCTTTAAAAGCACAGTGCTCAAAGTAGATGTGCTTTACTAAATAACCCATTGCCACTGAGTTGACTCCACATCATAGCAACACAATAGGACAGAGCAGAACTGCCCCAGTAGAGTTTTCAAAGAGTGACTGGAGGATTCAAACAGCTGGCTATTTGGTTAGCATATGTGCATCTTAACCACTATGCTACCAAGGCTCCAAGGAATTTATAGTTTGACTCATAGCAACCCTTAGGACAGGATAGAACTGCTCCATAGTGATTCCAAGGAGTGGCTGGTGGATTTGAACTTACAACCTTTTGGTCAGCAGCTGATCTCTTGACCACTATGCCACTAGGTCTCCTCTTTACTAATTATTATAAGCTATTTTGTGGTTCAGAGAAGACTTTAGGGAGTAGTTTTCTTGTTTTAAGTTTTAAATTTAATGGTCATCTCAGGGCAATAGTTTCAGAGTCTTATCCATCTTCAGTGACTTCAGAAATTCTGGATGCCTTAAGAATTTGACGTTCTCTTCTGTGTTTTTCCTCTTTTGATCAGGATTCTTTTATAGACTCCTTGACCGAAAACTTCAGTAATGGTAATCAGGTACCATCCAGTTCTGGTCTCAGGGCAAAGGATGCAGTTGTTGACAAAATGGATAAAAAATTAGGACCCATCAATATGCTATCTACAGGAGATGCACCTTAGACATAAAGACATAAATATACTAAAAATCAAAGGATGAGAAAAAATATATATGAAGCAAATAGCAACCAAAAAGAGTGGGAGTGGCAGTGCTAATCTCAGATAAAGTAAACTTTAAAACAAAATCCACCACAAAAGACAAGGATGGATATTATATAATGATTGAAGGAACAATTCACTGTGAGGATATAGCCATAACAAATAGCCATGTGCCCAATGGCTGGGCTCCAGAATACATGAAACAAACCCTAACAGCACTGAAAAGAGAAATTTACAGTCCTGCAGTAAAAGTAAGAGACTTCAACACAGCACTCTCGCTAAAGGGCAGAACATTTAAAAAGAAACTCAACAAAGATACAGAAGATCTAAAGGCCATAGTCAACCAGCTTGACTTCATAGACATTTATAGAACATTCCACCCAAGAGCAACAAAGTATACATTCTTTTCCAATGCACATGGAATGTTCCACAAAATAGAACACATATTAGGCAGTGAAGCAACCCTCAACAAAATCCAAAGCATTGAGATAATACGAAGCATCTTTTGTGATCAAAACACCATAAACGTAGGAATTAATAACAGAAAGAGCAAAGAAAAAAAAATCAAATACATTGAAACTGAATAACACCATGCTTAAAAACCACTGGAGAATAGAGGAAATCAAAGATGGAATTTAAAAATTCCCAGAATTAAATGAGAATGAAACCAAAACCTTTGTACCAAAACCTTTGGGAAACAGCAAAGGCAGTGCTCAGAGGTAAATTTATAGTAATAGATGCACACATCAAAAAAAAAAGGAAGGCAAAACCAAAATTATTAGCTGTACAATTTGAACAAATAGAGAATAGGAGAAGTCCACAGCCATCAGAATAAAGGAAATAATATAAGATCAGAACAAAAATAAATGATATAGATAATAGAAAAGCAATGTAAGAATCAGTGAAACAAAAATCATCAACAAAATTGAAAAATTATTTGTCAAACTGAAAAGCAAAAGCAAGAGAGTAGCAAATAACCCCCCAAAAAATGAAATGGTGGATGTTAAACCATATACTCAAGGGAAATGAAAAGGATCATAACAGTACTATGAAGAATTATATTTCAATGATTATTAAAACTTAGAGGAAATAGACAAATTTCTGGAAACATTCTCCCTACCTCAATGTCTTAGTCATCTAGTGCTGCTTTAACAGAAATACTACAAGTGGATGGCTTTAACAAAGAGAAAATTTATTTTGTCACATTCTAGTAGGATAAAAGTCCAAATTCAGGATGTCAGCTCCAGGAGAAGGCTTTTTCTGCTGGCTCTGGAGGAAGGTCCTTGTTATCAGTCTTCCCCTGGACCAGGAGCTTCTGATGCACAGGGACCCCAGGTCCTTTACACAGGACTTGCTTAGCTCCCAGCACTGCTTCTTTCCTGGTGGTATGAGGTCACCAACTCAGCTTGCTTCCTTTTCCTTTGTATTCCAAAAGATTGCATCAAGGCACAATACAGTCTTACACATTGAGTCTCACCTGTCAACACAACTGCCATGTGTCATCTCTCATTAACATCATAGAAGCAGGGTTTACAGCATATAGAAATATCATACAATACCAGTAATCACGGCCCAGCCAAATTGCTACATACATTTTTGGGGGGAACAACTCAATCCATGACACTAAACTAACATAAACTGAGGTTAAAAGGTTATAAAAAGGTTAAAAAAAAAGTCCTGACCCAGATGGCTTTAGTGGAGAATTCTACTAAACGTTCAGAGAAAAGTTCACACTAATATTACTCAAATTATTTCAGAACATACAAAAGAAAGGAATACTTTCAAAATAATTATACGGATCCACCATAACCCTAATACAAAAAGCACATAAAGACCCCGCAAAAAAACACATTACAGACCAATATCTCTCATGGATATAGATGAAAAACTCCTGTTTCAATAGAACAAATTCTGTTCAATAAAACTCAGCATCATGTGCAAGGATGGTTCAATATCCAAACTCTGTCAGTATAAGCAACCACATAAATAAAAGAATCATATGATCATCTCTATGAATGGAGAACAGACAATTGATCAAGTCCCAAACCCATTCCAGATAAATACTTGTAATAAAAAGGAATAGAAGCAAAATTCAGGATATCTACCAACAACCAAAAGCCAACATCATTCTCAGATGGAGAGAAGCAGAACATTCCCCCTGAGAACAGAAACAAGACAAAGATGCCCTTTATCACCACTCGTGTTTAACACTGTCCTAGAATTCCGAGCTAGAGCAATAAGCCAAGAAAAAGAAATAAAGGATATCCAAATTGATACCGGAGAAGTAAAGCTATCTGTATTTGTGGATAATGTGATACTATATGTTATTACTGTTGTTAGGTGCCACTGAGTAGGTTCCAACACATAGCAATCCTATGTACAACAGAATGAAACACTGCCTGGTCCTGCACCATCCTAAAATAATTGTTATGCTTGAGAGCATTTTTGCAGCCACTGCATCAGTTCATCACAATGAGAATCTTCCTGTTTTTTACTGACCATTTTCCAAGCATGATATCCTTCACAAGGGACTGCTCCTCCCTGATAATATATCTGAAGTATAAGAGATGAAGTCTTGCCATCTTTGCTTGTAAGGAGAATTCTGGTTGTGCTTCTTTCAAGACAGGTTTGTTCATTCTTTCGGAGGTTCATGCTGTATTCAGTATTCTTTGCCAACACCGGAATTCAAAGACATCAATTCTTCATTCTTCTTGATCCTTTGCTGACTTTCTCCATGCATAGACACAAAACAGAAAATGCCATCGCTTGGGTCAGGCACACCTTAGTCCTCAGGTGACATCATTGTTTCCTTTTAACACTGAAGAGACCTCTTGTAGATGATTTGCCCGATACAATGTACTATTTGCTTTCTTCATTGCTGCTTCTATCAACATTGTGGATCTATGTAAAATGAAATCCTTGACCACTTCAATCTTTTGTCTGTTTATCATAATGTTTCTTATTGATCCAGTTTGTGGAATTTTTCTTTCTGTCTTTTGATGTGTAATCCTATAGTCTTTGATCATCATGATTAAGTGCTTCAAGTCCTCTTCATCTGCACAGCACAGGTTTTTAATAAGCATTCATCCAATCTTGATGCCATGTTTTTCTTCCTGTAATCCAGCTTCTCGGATTATTTCTGTGGCATACTGATTGAATAAGTATGGTGAAAGGATATAACCTTGATGCACACCTTTCCTGACTTTAAATCACAGAGTATCTGCTTGTTCTGTTAGAACAACTGCTTCTTGGTCTATGTAGACATTCCTTATGAGCACTATTAAATGTTATGGAATTCTCATTCTTCATAATGTTATCCTTAATTTGTTATGATCCACACAGTCGAATGCCTTCATGTAGTCAATAAAAAAACAGGTACATGTCTTTCTGATATTCTCTGCTTTCAGCCAAGATCTATCTGGCATCAACAATTATATCCCTCATTCCACATCCTCTTCTGAATCTGAATTGGATTTCTGGCAGTTACCTGTTGATACACTGCTGCAGTTGCTTTTGAATGATCTTCAGCAAAACTTTATTTGCATGTGATATTAATGATAGTGTTTAATAATGTCTACATTCTGATGGATCACCTTCCTTTAGAGTGGTCATAAATATGGACTTCTTCCTGTGGGTTGGCCGGGTAACTGACTTCTAAATTTCTTGGCGTAGACAAGTGAGTACCTCTAGCACTGCATCTATTTGTTGAAACATCTCAATTTATTTCTGTCATTTCCTGGGTCCTTGTTTTTTGCCAGTGTTTTCAGTGCAGTGTACACTTCTCCTTCAGTACCAGTGGTTCTTTATCATATGCTACCTCCTGAAAGATTGAACGTCAACCAGTTCTTTTTGTCACAATGACTGTGTGTATTCTTTCCATCTTTTTTGATGCTTCCTGGCCTCTTTTAGTAGTCTGCCCATAGAATCTTTCAATATTATAACTCAAAGCTTGAGTTTTTTCTTCAGTTCTTTCAGCTCGATAAATGCTGAGCATGTTCTTTATTTTGGTTCTGTAACTCCAGGTCTTTGCACATGTCATTATAATACTTTGTCTTCTCGAGCTGCCCTTTGAAATCTTCTTTTCAGCTCTTTCACTTTATGATTTCTTCCTCTTGCTTTAGCTACTTGACATTCGAAAGCAAGTTTCAGAATTTCTTCTGACATCCATTTTGGTCTTTTCTTTCTTTCCTGTCCTCCTACTGACCTCTGGCTTTTTTCATATATGCTGTCCTTGATGTCATTCCACAACTTGTCTGGTGTTAGGTCATTAGCTTTCAGTGCCTCTAATCTATTCTTGAGGTACTCTCTAAATTCACGTGGGATATACTCAAGACTGTACTTTGGCTCTGATGAACTTGTTCTAATTTTCTTCAGCTTTATTGTGGACTTGCATGTGACTATTTGATGGTCTCTTCCTCAGTCAGCCCATAGATATGTTCTAACTGATGATTTCGCACTTTTCCATCATTTCTTTCCATAGATATAGTCAATTTGAATACCTTATGAATATTCCTGTGTACTGATTCCTGTGTATTTCATCTGGTGAGGTCCACATGTGTAGTAGACCTTTATTTTGTTGTAAAAGGATATTTGCAATGAAGTCGTTGGCCTTCGTGAGATTTCTGTAACCCAGATTTTCTATAACCCAGGCTGTATTTCTAACACCGATTTTTTTTTTTGTTTCCAACTTTTGCATTCCAAATACCTGGTAATTATCAATGCATTCTTACTATTAATGGGTGTTTATAGCTGTTTCCTCTTATTTTGAGTCCTCCCACTACAGCAAATGAAGGTCCTGAAAGCTCAACTCTTCTTGTCCTTCAGGTTGACTGTGCTTTGAGGAAGCAGTTTTTCCCCAGTCATTATCCTTCCAACCTGAGGGGCTCATCTTCTAGCCCGTATCAGACCTTACTATTCATAAGGTATTCAGTGGCTGGGTTTTTTTTTTGTTTTTTGTTTTTTAATCAGAAGTAGATTGCCATTCCATCTTTGTAGTTTTTCTTAACCCCAAAGCTAACTTGAAACCCATCCATCATGAATGACCTTGCTGGTATTTGATTAGTAGCATAGCTTCTGGCATTACAGCAACAAGCAACCTACCATAGTATAACAAACTGATAGGTGCACAGAGATATGAGATGTAGACAACCCAAAATACTCCATAAGAAAGCTAGTGGAACTAATAGAAAAGTTCAGTGAAGTAGCAGACACAACATGAATTAGATTCCGATACATCAATAAAGAGAACTACTAAAAGGAAATCAGGAAAGCAATATCATTTATAAAGCCCCTAAAAAATATACTTAGGAATAAATCTAGGCAGGGATGTAAAAGACCTATACAAAGAAAACTACAATCAAGACAACAATGAGATACCATCTCACCCCAACAAGATTGGCCATGATCCAGAAAACACAAAACAACAAATACTGGAGAGGCTGTGGAGAAAGTGGAACCCTCCTACACTGTTGGTGGGGTTGCAAAATGGTCCAGCCTCTTTGGAAGGCAATCTAGCACTTCCTTAAAAAAATGGATATTGATATACCATTTGACCCAGTAATTCCACTACTTGGAACATATCCTACAGATTCAAGGCCTTTCACACCAACGGACACATGCACCAGAATGTTTATCGCAGCACAGTCCACAATAGCAAAAAGATGGAATCAACCCAGATGCCCAACAATAGAAGAATGGATAGGTAAACTGTGGTACATATACTCAATGGAGCACTAAGCAATGATAAAGAATAACGATGATTCCAGGAAACATCTCCTAACCTGGTTTCAACTGGAAGACATTATGTTGAGTGAAAGTAGTCAGCAACAAAAGGACAAATACTGTATGAGACCTCTACGATAAGATCTCAAAAACAGACTTGTGTATAGAAGAAAAGACTCTTTGACAGCTGCAGGGGAGGGGAGGGAGGGAGGGAGGGCGAGGGGGGGAGGGTTTAGTTTAGATAGTTAATAGAAATCTAGTTGGGAGAAAGCGGTGACAGCACACATTAGGAACAAGAACAACATTAAGTGGACTTCAGCATAACTTGAGTACTCCTTCCATCTTAACTCAGTATTGCAAGGATAGAGTAGCTGGGGCAGGGGGCGGGGGACCATGCTCTTACGCGAATTCCAGGCCAATTGGCACAACTAGCGTTTTGCTAAGAGAGCTCTCTGCACCCCACATTGGTGAGTGGCGTCTGGGGTCTTAAAAGCTGCCAAGCTGCCATCCGAGGACACAGCAAATGGTCCCAACTCAGCAGGAACGGATGCTCACCGAGGGCCAAAACGGCATGCGGTAAAGACAACCGAGAGGACGGAGAGACCCACAAGAATGGGTGCCTACATCGACTTGGGACCAGAAGAACCAGATGGTGCCCGGCCACCACCAGTGATAGCCACGACGGAGCTCACAGAGAGGAGCCTCACTGGCAACACAAGAATAAAAAGAGGTGCATCATGAAATCTCCACTAAAAGACCTCAATTGATGGTCCAGCGGTTTTGGGGTTACTCTGAGAGCATGGCCCCCTTCCCTGATGCTGCCCTCTCCCATAAATTATAAGAAAGGTCCACTCTTTGGACAGGAATGGATTGGACTTGGCAATGCAGAGTGACCATATATTGGAAGCACTTTATGGTTCTATACATCTATAGGATATCATCTTGCTGACCTCTGGCTGGAGGAAGGGGAGTGGACGGAGAGGAGGGGAAAGGAGACTGTTGGGAGGATGAGACAGGTATGGAGCAGAGAGGAATAGTGTGCTGTCACCAGACAGGGAGAGCAGTGGAAGCTGCATATGGGGGGCATGTAAATTTACATGTGAATGTACATTTTCACTCAGTTATGTTAAATAAAAATAAAAATAAAAAAAAAGAAAACTACAAAATACTATTGCAAGAAACCAAAAAAAAGACCTACTTAAATGGAGAAATATATCATGCTTATGGATAGATAGACTCAGCGTTGTGAAAATGTCAATTCTACCCAAGGCAGTCTATGAATACAATGCAGTCCTGATCCATATACTAACAGTATTCTTTAATGAGATGGAAAAACAAATCATTAACATTATATGGAAAGGAAAGAGGCCCTGGATAATAAAACATGCACTAACTGACTTCAGAACCTACTGCACAGCTAAAGTTGTGAAAACAGTCTGGTACTGATACAATCACAGATACATTTACCAAAGGAATAACATCAAGAACACATGTGTAAGTCCATTGACTTATGGTCACCCAGTCGTCATCAAAGGCCCGAAGTCTATCAAATGGGGAAAATACAGTCTTTTAAACAAATTGTCCTGGCAAAACTGGAAGGCAATCTTTTAAAAAAAAGTGAAACAGGACCAAAACCTTACACTATACACAAAAACTAATTCAAAATGGATCAAAGTCCTAAAGGTAAAACCAAAAACTATAAATCTCATGGAAACAAAAATATAGTCAACACTAGGTGTCTTAATACACAGCATAAATGGGATACAAGCCATAACTAACAATACACAAACACTGGAAGATAAGCTAGATAACTTGAGTTTTCTAAAAAGTAAACAGTTTTGCTCATCAAAAGACTTTAAGGAAGAGTAACAAGAATCTACAGCTTGGGAAAAAATTTGTGGCTACAATATATCCAATGAATTTCTAGTCTATGTAATTTATAGGAAAATCCAACACCTCTACAACAAATAGACAAATAATCCTCCCAAAAAATGGTTAAAGGACGTGAACAGATACTTCACCAAAGAAGAAATTCAGGCAGCCAGCAGACACATGAGAAAATGCTCAAGATCACTAGCCATTGCCAAGCCAAGTGCCGTCGAGTCGGATCCGACTCATGGCGCCATTAGAGAAATGCAAATCAAAACCACAGTGCGATACCATTTCACCCCAACATTACTGGCACAAATGAAAAAAAGAGAGAGAGAAGAAAAATAAGTGTTGAGGAGATTAGAATTCTTATGCACTGCTTGTAGCAATGTAAAATAGCACAACCACTTTCAAAAATAGTATGAAACATCCTGAAAAGGCTAGAAATATAAATACCATAGGATCCAGCGTTCCTACTCCTAGGAATATATCTTAGAGAAGTAAGAGTCTTCAATTGAATAGACATATACATACTGATGTTCATTGCAACATTATTCACAATAGCAAAAATACAGAAACAAGTGCCCATCTACAGATGAATAGATAAACTATGTTATATACACACAATGGAATATTATTGAAAGGATGAGGAACAGTGATGCATGATCAAAGCATCTCACCACGTGGTTGAATCTGGTGGACATTAAAAAGATAAATATTGTATGAAACCACCCTTATAAAAACTCATGAAAAGGTTTACACACAGAAACAGTGTTTTATGTTTATGAGGGAAGCAACTGGTGAGGAGGGATAAGTTCTAAAATGCCTTAGATAGTAGATAAGGAATAATATTGATGAAGAGTAAGACAGTACACAATACTGGGGAAGTCAGTACAACTTGAGCAAGACAGGGTCATGGAAGCTTCATACCAAAACTAAAAAATCCCCACCCACTACTGTCAAATCTATTCCAATTAATAGCAACCTCCATGGTCAGAAGCTTCATAGACATAGAAATTCCTGCAGGTAGTGAGTTACTGGGCTAAGGGCTAAGGACCATGGTCTCAGGGACAGCTAGCTCAATTCGCATCACATAATTTGTAAGGAAAATGTTCTATGTCCTATTTTGGTGAGTTGCATCTTGGGTCTTAAAAGCTTGTGATTGGCCATCTAAGATGCTCCACTGGTCCCACCCCATCTGGAGCAAGAGGAAATGAAGAGAACCAAAGATACAAGGGGAATATTAGTCCAAAGGACTAATGGAACACAGCTACCATAGCCTCCAGCACAACCAGATGTTTTACTGTTACTACCACTGACTATTTTGACAGTGATCATAGTAGAGGGTCCTGTACAGAGCTGGAGAAAAATGTAGAGTAAAATTCAACTTACAAAAAAAGATCAGACAACTTCCAGTCAGCATGGACATAGACAGAAGACAGAAGTACCATGTCACCCTTCCACACAAAGACCTGAAAAATTTAAGAGAGACAAACATCAATTTTGGAATGCAAAGTGTCAAATGAAGAGATAAAGATATCAGCCAAAAACCAAATGGAATAGGAAACTGACGAAAAATAGAGATTGAGAAGAGATACAGAGAATGTTTGCTATCAGCTAACCCAGCACAGATTCACCATCTTGGACACCTGTCAGAGGCTGTCAGACAGGGAACACAGGAGAGCAGATTTCCAGAGGTCTTAGTGGAGGACAAGCACCTGGTAGCAAGCAAGGTATGCTTTTCTATCCCCATCTTCTCCCTGCTGCTCTACCTCCAATGCTTCCTGGCTAGCTACAATGGCTCAGCTGGCTAGGAAGTGCAGCATCAGTGCCGCTTGTATTTGCCACACCCACATTAGATATTGGCAAATGGGAAGTACCTGAAAGCACCTTCAGTAGCTCCTAGCAGAACATACATTATCTCTTAGATCTGCACCATAGTTGAGCAACTGGCCCTGCCTATTAGACAAAGAAGTGAAAAATATTGTGACCAGAATGTACAGCCTGCCTATTCTGACATAACCAAATAAAACAAAAAGAAGGATGAAATAAACATCTACAGTCAGTAAGCAAAGAAAATAACTACTGAGTGGCCCAAAGACAGCAGACAGTATCAGAACATACTAATAAAAGGAAAAGAACAAGAAGAATCCCATAAGTGTCCCAAATAAAATACCAGACAGTATTCCAGTAGAACAAAAGGCACTAGAATTACCTGATAGGAAATTCAAATCTCTAATATTCACAGTTATCCAAGAGTTGAAGCAAAAAGCAGACAAAAATAAGGAAAAAAGGACAAATTCATTAAAAAGGCAGACAAATTCATCAAAATAATACAGGAACAAAATGCCAAAATAAGTTCACAACTAGAAATTGTACAAAAACAACAATTAGAAATCCAGAAGATAATCAACAAGATTTCAGAAATGAGCAGTGTCAAGGGGCTGAGGAGCAGGTTTGAAATGATGGAACACAGAATCACTGAAATTGAAGATGAACACTTGGGTACAGCTCTGTTTGAGGAAAAATCAGAAAAATGAACAATGAAGAAACCCTGAAAATTACGTGAGATACAATTAAGAGCAAAAATTTGCAAGTGATTGGAGTTCTAGAACAGGGGAGAAAGTGGAAAACACAGAGAGGGTTATTGAAGAATTGCTGACAGAAAACCTCCTTAATATCATGAAAGATGAAAAGCCAGCTAGCCAAGAAGCTCAGTGAACCTCACATAGAACAGACCCTAGAAGAAAATCACCAATGCATTATCATAATTACACTCGCTAAAACCAAAGTCAGAGAAAAAACTTCTGAAAGTAGCTCAAGAAAAACAAAAAGTCACATACAGAGGAGATGAGCTATATAAAACCCTGATTATTCAGCAGAAACCATACAGGCAAGAAGGCAGTGCAATGATCTATATAAACCTTGAGAGAAAAAGTAGTCAGCCCAGAATAATATATCTGTAAAACTGCCATTCAAATATGATGGTGAAATTAAGACATTTCCAGATAAATGGCAATTAAGGGAATTGTACAAACCAAATCAAACTTAGAAGAATTATTAAAGAGAGTCCTTTGGTCTGAAAACAAACAGTATCAGACCACAGCCTGAATCTAGGATGCAAGATTATACCCTAGGAAGTGAACTTTCAAGGACTGTCTAAAACCAAAAGAATTACAACAATGACAACACAGCATCAGAACAATAGAAGAGGGAATTATTGGCGTAGCTACAGAACTTTCTCATGAACTAGAGGGCAAGGTGCTACCAATTCATGATAGACTGGTTCAAACCTAGGAAGATATGGATAAATTTCAAGGTAACCACAAAGAAAGCTAATACACCCACTCATCAAAACAAAGAATGGAAGCAAAGTCTCAATAAAAACAAAATTGACAAGAACAAAAAGAAATGATAAATCCATAAACCAAAGGAAGTCAGCACAAGAGAATGAGGGGAAGAAAGAAAATGTCAGCAGCACAGACACAAAAAATAAAATTACAAAGTGACAGCAATAAACTCACATCTGTTAATAGTTACACTGAATGTTAATGACCTGAATGTACCCATAAAGAGACAGAGTAACAGAATGGATTTTAAGAAAGCAGGACTTATCAATATGCTGTTTACAGGAACCCCCTTAGAGACAAAGCTGCCTTGTTCTGGTACAGTGACAGATACATTGACCATTGGAACTGAATTGAGAACCCAGATGTAAATCCATTCACCTATGGTTGCCTGATCTTTGATGAGAGCCATAAGTTCATCAAATGGGAAAAGGACTGTCTTTTTAGCAGATGATGCTGGTAAAACGTGATGTCTTCTCATAATGAAGCAAACCACGGGATGTTATGTTGAATGAAATGAGTCAATCACAGAGAGACAGGTATTGTGTGAAACCACTGCCATGAAAACTCATGAAAAAGTTTACACATACAGAGAAACAATCTTAGATGGTTACCAGGGAGGGGAGAGGTGGGGATGGAAAAAAGATGGAAAGATCAGACTTACTGGCCTGGACTGGACAAACCTCAAGAGTACAGTTCCTGGACAACCTTTTAACTCACTACTGAAGTCATTCCTGAGGTTCACCCTTCAGCCCAAGATTAGACATGCCCATGAGAAGGCAATAATGCACATAATAATGCTCAACCGTTTGTACAAGACTGAATGGACATAGCAGCCCAGTGGTGAGGAGGAGAAAGCGGGATGTGACAGGAAAACTGGATGAATGGAAGTAGGCATGGCGCAGGATCAGAAAGTGTTCTGTTGAGCGTGGGGTCACCATGAGTTGGAACCAACTTAAAGGCACCTAACAACAACAAGGTTGAGAAGGCAAGAATACTGACATCATGGGATTGGTGACAAATGTCTGAAAACAATGTGTGTGTTAATTGCTTACTGAGAAACGAATTTGCTTTATAAACCTTCTACTAAAGCACTATTTAAAAAAAAAAAAAAAAGGCAGTGGTTCTTAGTGGCAACCAGACACACATTTCATTTTCTCTTTTGATTCCTGACTCTCCTCCTTCCTCTATTGCTTTAGGTGAATAGAGACCAAATGTTGAGCCATGGGTGGCAACTTGATAGTTTTAAGACACTAGTTACACCACAGCAAACTAGGAGGTATAACAGAAGCATTGAGAAGCAATTTTAGGCCAACTGACTGGGATGTCCCTCACAACCATGACCCTGAATCTCCACATTAAGGAAACAAATCTTATGTGGCATTTGATTACTCACAGTAAGCCTCAACATCTGATTTTATTTTTATAAAAATAAATTTATCTGTAACTCAACATTTCCAATTCAGCATTTTTTTGTGTGTACAGCCTAGTGATACCAATTACATGATTCCTGAGTTTTTCACTTCTGAGTTAGTAAAGACAAAGCAGGAGGTGAGGGTATAGTAAAATAGATATTTTCATGTTTTGTTTGTGGCAGTGCAAACTGGTTTCACTCTTTTAGAAATGAATTTACTGATATGTATCAAAAACACATAATAATATACGTCGATTGATCCAATAATTCCATTTATGGAACTGTATTCTAAGGACACAAACAGGTTATGCACAAAAAATGATCATCAAAGTGCTATTTACAGCCGATACTTAGGAAACAACTAACCAACAGTAAGGTGGATAAATATATATATAGCTACCAAAGAGGATATTATGTTAAGCAAAAGTGATGGTGATAAAGACTGTATCACAGTAAGGGGAAATGCTTATCATATTTTCTGTGAAAGATGTAGACTCCAAAATGGTATGTTCATTGTGACCAAACATATGTATAGATATATATAGAAGAAAAACAGAAAGGAAGTATACCAAAAATGCTACGTGTGGTAAAGGCAATAGTATTGGAAATTATTTTTCTTCTATTTTTTTTGTATTTTGCAGTGAAATGCTTATATTACTTTTATGAAGAAAAAAATTAAAACAAAAAGCAAGAACAAAGATTTATTTAGAGATTATAGATAATTCTTGGGACTGCATCAGGAATGCAGGGACAACTGTAAGGAGAGGGCAAGAACAAAGCTTGTATCCGCCAAGTGACTTCGTAAACCAGAGTCAACTACCATCAACTAAACTAGCTCTGAGGCAGAGCTTGTTTATCGCTGTCTTGAAGCTCACTTTAGGTCAACTTCTCAGTCAAGGATACATTCATTTGTTCATTTATTTGAAGAAATTTGGAGAGAAGCAGTGGTAATTAGGGAAATTTTCTCCTTCCGTTCATTCACTGCCTTGATTTTTCCTCTGCACCACATTGTTATCTTACAGGCTGTCTTACTTATTTAAATACTGGGGTATATCCTACTATCCTGGCAATAAATCATAAAACAAAACTGTGTCAGTGGATGATGTTAATAATGTTTCCTAGCAGTTATCTATGCACCCCCCAATTATATATGCACCATCACCAGGTCAAAGGGTGGTCTAAAATGAGCCTTCTCTGGAATAAAAAACAAAAATCAAAGCCCACTCACTTAGATTCAGCATACTTACATTCTCTGTAGATTACTATCAATAAGCTGTCAACATTCAGTTAACCACATTCATGGACAAGAGAAAAGGTATCGATAATATCTAATGATTAATCCATAAATCACTTTGATGTAAATTTGAAACACATTCACCTATATAGTCTCAAATGTTAAAACTAACTCACTCTAGCCAGTGCCAGCTTAATTGCCTCCAATGCATCCAATCTGTTAATGGCCAGAGACTGACCAGGGAAGTGACTGTAGGTTACTGTCATGGATTGAACTGTGTCCCCCAAAAAATGTGTGTACCCATTTGGCTGGACCATGATTCCCAATAGTTTATGATTGTCCTCCATTTTGAGATTTTCCTATGCTGTATGTTAAAGAGGATTAGGGTGGGGCTGTAAATCCTTTCCTAAGGTCACCTCCCTGCTCCAGTGTAAAGGGAGTTTTCCTGGAGTATGGCTTGTACCACCCTTTATGCTTTTATCTTGCAAGAGATGAAAGGGAAGCAAGTAGAAAACTGGAAACCTCACACCATCAAGAAAGCAGCACTGGGAATAGACTTGAGGTTCCTCTGCCAAGATGCTCCCCGACCACAGACTGATGCAACACAAGGACTTTCCTCCAGAGCTGACAAGGGGAAAAGCTTTCCCCTGGAGTGGACACCCTGAATTCGGACTTGTAGCCTACTGAACTGTGTAAGAATAAACCTTTCTTGTTAAAGCTATCCACTTTGTGGTATTTCTGGTAGAGCAGCACTAGATGACTAAAATAGTTACCATAGATATGTACAAAATAGACCATATTTGCAGATAGTTTTCTCCACGCATATAAAGATACTTCACTCTGGCTTGTCCTCTCAGCTTCTAATAACCTTGAACAAGCTAAATAAATAGCAGGGCACTTAGACATTATCACCAGCTCACAGCAGCTTATCTTTTCTGTATTAAATGACTCTGAATTGACTAATCTTGAAAATTCAGAATGAAAGTTCTAAAATAATCAAATATAGATTGGCATCAGCAGCCGCAGATGATAGCTGTGAAGCTTACTGTGTGTGCATGTTGTCATATGGGGTGTTGTGGAAAGCAGGTTAGGAGTCGCTTGCAAAAACAGCACTGATGCCGACCAACCAATAACATAATAGAAACAGAGAACAATGCAGCTTAATATTGAAAGCATATGTAAAATTTCTACAGCTTAACAATAAAAAGACAACCTTTCAAAAAATCAGCAAGGACACAAACAGATACTTCACCAAGAATAATATTCAAGCAGCTAGCAAACACATGTAAAGAAGGTCGAGATCATTAGCCATTACCCACTACTTGCAAGTCAATCTTGACTTATTTATAGCCCTATAGGACAGAGTAGAGCTGTTTCATAGGATTTCTAAGGCTGTAAATCTTTACGGAAGTGCACTGCCGTATCTTTGTCCCCCATAGCAGCTGGTGAGTTTGAACCACTGACTGATGTTTTCATTAGCAGCCAAGTGAATCACAAAGCCACCAGTGTTCCTCCATTAGCCATTCAGGGAAAAAAAAAAGCCAAAACCCACTGCCATCAAGTCAGGTCTGACTCGTAGCGACACTAAGAGGTCAGAGTAGAACTACCCCATAGAGTTTCCAAGGAGCACCTGGCGGGTTTAAATTGCTGACTTTTTGGTTGTAGCAGTTAAACCCACTATACCACCAGGGTTTCCCCATTAGCCATTAGAAAACTACAAGTCAGTGGGGAGGAGTCAAGATGGCGGACAAAGCACACATCTCCTTATATCCCTCTGGAAACCAAGACCTGAATTGACAATCCAACAGAGCCTTCTGATCACCTAACCAGCCGCAGGACACGGCACAGAGCTGTTAATTGGGACTTCATACCACTCAGCAAAAAACCTCCTCTTTCGCTGACTCCCGCTCCTGGCTAGCCCTGGCTCTCATGGACAGAAGGTAAATGCACCATTTTGACTTTTTTTTTCCTCTGTCTCAGCTGGCGGGCGGAGCTGGGTCTTGCCTGGCGGCTGGACTCAGACGCACTGCTGGGGGGATAGGCAGGCGAAATTCCCATATTCTGAGAGCCAGGCTTGGGACTCTGTTAATCTAGCCGTTTTGAGCCTTTCATTTTGTAGCTGCCTCAGTGGGGTTTGTGTGGAGCTTCGCAGTCAGTGTGCGGGACGCCACGTTGGTACCGAGATTTTAGCGGGACCTCATTCTTAGCCTGGGAGCCAGCGCCTGCAAACGGGACAGTGCTTCTCGGACAGAAAAGTAGTGATTTCACAGTGCTGCCTCCGTTGGGGGCCCTGCAACAGAAGCAGAGGAATCACTACCTCTCGGCATCTTTAGCCCCTCTGTCTGCTGCCTGTGTGGAGGACGCCATCTTGGATACAGTGGCTGCAGCTGGACCTAATTCTTAGCTTGGGAGCCAGAGCCTGCCCACAGGAGAGCACTTTTCTATCACAAAACCAGTACTCGACGCACTGTTGGCTAAGGCTAGGCCCTGTCAGCAGAGGCCAACAGGGCAGTAGCATTGCTGTATTCTGAACTAGTTTGTTATCATCTGGGGTTGGATATAGTGGCGCTTACTTTGTCAGATGAGAAGAAGGACCTCTACATCTGAAAAACTAACTGACTTGTGAACTGGTCAGATACCTTTTGCTTTACATTTGAAGACAGCCTAGAGAAACATTTGCAGTCCATCCTCACAGTACCTCTTCCAGACTCTATATACTCACATGGGACCCAAAAAGCAACAGACAATTGTGGCATACAAGCAATCACTCATGGCTTCAGAAGGCTCCCAAACAAAGCAACCAAGGAGATTTCCAGATGAAGAAACTTTCATGAAAGCATCAGGAAGTGAATACAAATTGATTATATACAGAGCCCTTCTAGACCTTATACAAAATGCAGCAGAACAAATTGAAAAATTAAGCAAGTTGTTCGATCTGATGGAACACCAGTACTCTGAAATCCAAGAGATCAAGAAGAAAATCAAAGACATAGAAACTTCCATGCAAAGCCAAGAAAACAAAATGGAACAAATGGAAAAAAGAATTTCTGACTTGGAAGATAGAGCTACTGATGCCAGCGTCTGTGAGCAGAAATCAGAAAAAAGAAACAAGAAAAATGAAGAAACATTAAGAAGCATGTGGGACTATTAAGAGGAAGAACCTTCGATTAATTGGAGTCCCTGAACAGGGTGAGAAATCTCAGAACGCAGAGAGTATCGTTGCTGAGCTGCTGAAAGAAAACTTCCCAGAAATCATGAAGGAAGAGAATATAGACATCTCAGATGCATATCATACGCCACCCAATATAGATCTCAGAAGAAAGACTCCAAGACGTATTATAATCAAGCTTAACAAAACGAAACACAAGCAGCAACTCTTAAAGGCAGGAAGACTCAAGGCAAAGCTAACATTCAGAGGGAAACCCTGTAGGCTCTCGTCAGATTTCTCAGCAGAAAACATGGTGGCACGGAGACAGTGGCATGATACATTCAAAGTCTTGAAGGAGAAGAACTTCCAACCAAGAATTATATATCCTGCAAAACTATCTTTCAAATACGAAAATGAAATTAAGACATTCCCAGATAAACAGAAACTCAGAGACTTTGTAAAAACCAAACCCAAACTACAAGAAATACTGAAAGAAGTTCTTGCCTTTGGCTTAGAAGAACAAAACCACTAACTTTATATTTTAGAACTACCCATTACTCAATACTCTACTCATTTAGGGAAGGCCCCAAAGTAAATCACAGCTTTGATATGGAAAGAAGCAATCCAGTGATCATCATGAAAACTATGGTGTCATCATACTAAAAAGAAGGATGTACTACAGTTGTTATAGTCCTTCCAGATGGAGAGGAAGATGACAAGACTGGTAGTAATTAAAATTGGGTTTATATATAGTTTATTAAGGGGGTTAATAGGGGCATCTGTAAAGCTCAACAAAGATGCATCATACCATTTCAAGAAATCTAACACACGAGTCTCAACAACTATAAAACCAGCTCTGAAAAAGGTGAAAAATAAACTAACAAAAAAGAGTGTCCCAGATCAGACTAATAAGAACAACAGAGAAAACATCAACACAAAAATAAACATATCACAATGGCAGCAGTGAACACATACCTATCAATAATTACATTGAATGTGAATGGACTGAATGCTCCAGTAAAGAGACACCGAGTGTCATATTGTATCAAAAGACAAGACCCATCCATATGTTGTCTCCAAGAAACTGACTTGAGACCTAAAGACAGGAACAAACTGAAAATGAAAGGATGGAAGAATATATATCAAGCTAACAATGAACAAAGAAGAGCAGGGGTGGCAATTCTAATCTCAGACAAAATCAATTTTAATGTCAAATCCACCATCATGGACAAAGATGGACACTATTTATTACTGAAACGTTCAGTACACAAGCAAGACTTAACTATATTAAATATGCACCTAATGTCAGAGCACCTAAACCTGTCGAAGAAACACTGACTACGCTCAAAAGACAGTTAGGTGACTCAGCAATAATAGTGGGAGACTTTAACACTCCACTCTCATCACTAGACAGATCATCTAGAAAAAAGCTCGGTAAAGATACAGAAGACCTCATTGACACAATTAACCAACTAAACCTCATTGATATATACAGAACGTTCCACCCCTCAGCAGACAACTACACCTTCTTCTCCAGTGCACATGGAACATTCTCCAGAATTGACCACGTGATAGGCCATAATGCAATGCTCAAGAAAATCCGTACCACTGAATTACTGCAAAGCATCTTCTCAGATCATAAAGCCATAAAAATTGAAATCAATAGCAGAAAAAACATAAAAAGTGGAACTCTTGGAAACTGAACAACATCTTGTGCCGGGGGCCAGCCCCGACACTTTACAGGGTCACGCACGGAGGGAGGGAGAGGCGCGGCGGGAAATGAATCAAGGAGACAGAAAAGACTTTTCTGGTTTAAGGCAGCCCGACCCAGAGAGCAAGAGAGAAGGCTGTCTGTCTTTATTGTTTTTATAGTAAGAGTGACGTGAATTTTACCCTGCCCACTGACCACACAATCTATTGGCTAGTTCAAAACCAAAACCTCGTGGTTGGCAAATTTGAAACCAAAATCCTCGTGGTCTTGAGGTGATGTAATTTTTTACCCTGCCACATGAGCTATTAGTTAACTGAAACCTGGTGATCCTTTTAACTGTCAAAGCTTTTTAGATAATGGCCTATGGATGCCTCGAGCTCAATCAGCCCTACTTATACCTCAAGGTTAAAAGGTTCACGAGGAAAGGTCTAAAGTTTATGATCTCTATTTGTTCCTACTTTGCTCTTTATTTTATCTCCTCCTGCGGGGATAGTAAACATCTACCGTCCCCCACCCTATGTCCTTCTCAAGCTGTTCTAAAGAGGACAATTCCTTTCACATGGGTGGGGATGTGCAGTTGGGGGAAGTCAGCAGGGGTTGGGCCGGCCTCGTTGCTCTCAAAGCTGGCTGTGTTAGAAATCATTCCTCTGAGCTCTTTCTCCAGAGATTCCTGTACAGGTTTTCCCAATATTATCTCACAGACCAAGGGGGTAGTAAAGGGCCCCTCTCAGAAGGCATCTCCCCTGATCCTTGTGCCAGGAGAGGAGGGGGTATCTTTTTGAAGAAAATTTGATTAGGAAGCCAATTAATATCAAGGTCAGTAGGCTAAAAAACATGTCACAGGTGAGATGCTTCAGCCCGTCATTTGCAGGGGCTCGTGACTTTGTCTACAAGGCTGATGGCGGACCTCCGCAATCTTGCTCAAAAAAACATGAGTTATAGAGGAAATAAAGGATAAATTAAAGAAATTCATGGATTCCAATGAGAATGAAAACACTTCCTACCAGAACTTATGGGATACAGCCAAAGCAGTGCTCAGAGTTCTGTTTATCTCCATAAATGCACACATCTGGAACGTGAAAGAAACCGAATCAAGGAACTAACTCTACAGCTTGAACAAGTAGAAAGAGAACAACAGAGGAACCCCTCGGGCACCAGAAGAAATGAGATCATAAAGATTAGAGCAGAGCTAAATGAATTAGGGAATAGAAAAACAATTGAAAAAATTGAAAAGACCAAAAGCCGGTTTTTTCAAAAGATCAACAAAATTGATAAACCACTGGCTAAACTTACTAAAGAAAAGCAGGAAAGGAAACAAATAACCCAAATTAGAAATGAGAGGGGCGTTGTTACCACAGATGCAACAGAAATCAAAAATATCATAACAGAATACTATGAAAGACTGTACTCTAACGAATTTGAAAACATAGGGGAAATTGACCAATTCCTTGATTGATACCAACTACCCAAATTATCACAACGTGAAGCAGAACAACTTAATAAACCCATCACAAAGGAAGAGATTGAAAAGGTTATCAAAACACTGCCAGCCAACAAAAGTCCTGGCCCAGATGGCTTCACAGCAGAATTCTACCAAGCATTTAGAGAAGATTTATCCCCAATACTACTGAGACTATTTCACACTGTGGAAAGGGATGGAGTACTCCCAAACTCATTCTATGAAGCCAGCATAACCCTGATACCTAAGCCAGGGAAAGATCCAACAAAGACAGAGAACTACAGACCGATATCACTCATCAATCTAGATGCAAAAATCTTCAACAAAATTCTTGCCAACAGAATACAACAACATATCAAGAAAATAATCCATCATGACCAAGTGGGATTCATACAAGGGATGCAAGGCTGGTTCAACATCAGGAAAACAATCTGATGAACCACATAACTAACACAAAAGACAAGGATCACCTGATTTTGTCCATTGATGCCGAAAAGGCATTTGATAAAGTCCAACACCCATTCATGCTAAACACTCTTAGCAAATGGGCATAGACGGCAAATTCCTCAACACAATAAGGGCCATTTATACAAAGCCAATTGCCCACATCATCCTGAATGGAGAGAGACTGAAAGACTTTCCCTTGAGATCAGGAACTAGACAAGGATGCCCACTCTCAACTCTCCTATTGAACATTGTGCTACAAGTTCTAGCCAGAGCAATTAGACAAGACGAAGAAATAAAGGGCATCTGCATCGGCAAAGAGGAAGTTAAAATCTCCCTCTTTGCAGATGATATGATTGTATATGCAGAGAACCCCAAAGAATCTATAAGTAAGCTACTCAAACTCATAGAAGAGTTCAGCAAAGTCTCAGGATACAAGATAAGCATAAGTAAATCAGTAGGATTCCTTTATACCAACAATGAGACTGTTAAGGAGGAAATTATCAAATCAATACCATTTACGATAGCCCCTAAGAAGATAAAGTACCTAGGAATTAATCTTACCAGAGAAACAACAGACCTTTACAAAGAGAACTACAAGCCCTTACTACAAGAAACTAAGAGAGACTTAGATAAATGGAAAAACCTACCCTGCTCATGGATAGGAAGACTTAACATTGTGAAAATGTTTATTTTACCCAAAGCAATTTATTTATATAATGCAATCCCAATAGAAGTTCCAGCATCATTCTTTAATGAGATGGAGAAACAAATCACCAATTTTGTTTGGAAAGGGAAGAAGCCCCGGATAAGTAAGGTACTACTAAGGAAGAAGAACACACTGGGAGGCCTCTCATTACCCAATCTTAGAACATACTACACTGCTGCAGTGGTCAAAACAGCCTGGTACTGGTACAAGAACAGACAGATCGATCAGTGGAACAGAATTGAGACCCCAGAGATGACACCATCTGCCTATGATCAGTTGATATTCGACAAAGGCCGTAAGACATTCAACTGGTGTAAAAACAGTCTCTTCAACAAATGGTGCTGGCAAAATTGGTTATCCATCTGCAATAAACTGAATCAAGATCCGTATCTTACACCTTATACAAAAACCAACTCCAACTGGATAAAAGACCTAAATATCAAACCTAAAACAATAAAGCTCATCCAAGAAAAGGTAGGAACAACAATGGAAGTTTTAATACACAATGAGGACAGACTCCAAAATCTGTCAAAGAAACCTCAATCAACAGAAGAGAAAATAGATAAATGGGAACTATTAAGAATCAAACACTTTTGCTCATCCAAAGACTTTATTAATCGAATTAAAAGAACACCCACAGAATGGGAAAAAATATTTGGCAACTCTATGTCAGACCGACGCCTGATCTACATAATCTATAATATACTACAAAATATCAAGAAGAAGAAGATAAACCATCCAATTAAGCGATGGGCAAAGGAGATGGACAGACATTTCACTAAAGAGGAGATCCAGGCAGCCAAAAAGCACATGCAGATATGTTCACGATCTTTAGTTATTAAAGAAATTCAAATCAAGACAACAATGAGATACCATCTCACCCCAACAAGATTGGCCATGATCCAGAAAACACAAAACAACAAATGCTGGAGAAGTTGTGGAGAAAGTGGAACCCTCCTGCAGTGTTGGTGGGGTTGCAAAATGGTCCAGCCTCTTTGGAAGGCAATCTGGCACTTCCTTAAAAAAATGGATATCGATATACTATTTCACCCAGTAATTCCACTACTTGGAATATATCCTTAAACAATGATAAAGAATAACAATGATTCCAAGAAACATCTCCTAACCTGGTTTCAACTGGAAGACCTTATGTTAAGTGAAAGTAGTCAGCGACAAAAGGACAAATATTGTACGAGACCTCTATGATAAGATCTCAAAAACAGATTCGTGTATAGAAGAAAAGACTCTTTCACAGCTGCAAGGGAGGGGAGGGAGGGAGAGTGGGGGGGGGTTTAGTTTAGATTGTTACTAGAAATCCAGTTGTGAGAAAGGGGTGATAGCACACATTAGAAACAAGAACAACATTAAGTGGACTTCAGCATAACTTCCATCTTCACTGAATACTGCAAGGATAGAGTAGCTGGAGCGGGTTGCGGGGGACCATGCTCTTAGGCCAATTCCAGGCCAATTGGCACAACTAGCGTTTTGCTAAGAGCTCTCTGCACCCCACATTGGTGAGAGGCGTCTGGGATCTTGAAAGCTGCCAAAGTGCCATCCGAGGACACAGCAAATGGTCCCAACTCAGCAGGAACGGATGCTCACCGAGGACCAAAATGACATGCCGTAAAGACAACTGAGAAGACAGAGAGACCCACAAGAGTGGGTGCCTACATCGACTTGAGACCGGAAGAACCAGATGGTGCCCGGCCACCACCAGTGATAGCCATGATGGAGCTCACAGATGGGAGTGTCACTGGCAACACAAGAATAAAAAGGGGTGCATCATGAGATCTCCACTAAAAGACCTCAATTGATGGTCCAGCGGTTTTGGGGTTCCTCTGAGAGCATGGCCCCCTTCCCTGATGCTGCCCTTTCACATAAATTATAACAAAGGTCCACTCTTTCGACAGGAATGGATTGGAGTTGGCAATGCAGAGTGACCATATATTGGAAGCACTTTATGGTTCTATACATCTATAGGATATCATCTTGCTGACCTCTGGCTGGAGGAAGGGGAGTGGACGGAGAGGAGGGGAAAGGAGGCTGTTGGGAGGATGAGACATGTATGGAGCAGAGAGGAATAGTGTGCAGTCACCGGACAGGGAGAGCAGTGGAAGCTGCATATAGGTGGGCATGTAAATTTATACGTGAATGTACATTTTCACTGAGTCATGTTAAATAAAAATTAAAAAAAAAAATACAAATCAAAAGTACAATGAGACGCCATATCACCTCTGCTAAAATGGCAGTGATTATGAAGGCAAGCAAACAACAAATATTGGTGTGGATGGGAGGGGATAAAACTCTTATCCGTTTTCTGCTGGTGGGAATGTAAAATGGTGCAACCACTATGGAAACTGTTATAGTGCTGCCCCCCCCCCCCAAATTAGAAATAGAGCCAACTTCCCAGAAGCCCCATGTGGCCAGGCATGCCCAATGCAGGAGCAGCAGCTAGCCCAGGCAGCTCCCTAGCAGGAGCCATGATAGAACGCAGAAGAGCAAGTGGCCTGTGGTGGCTAAGGGCCAGCCTATGGCTGTGGCCTCTACTGCTACTGGCCCTTCCAGATGAAATAATTTTAAGCACTTACCTCTCTTCTGCATAGTTCATAGTTTGGGTGGTGAAGATAGTGTTAAAATCTCTCTCCAGGGTCGTGCTAGGGGAATTAGAGACTCCATCTGTTTTATCTGTGCCATCTCAAATCTCAACACTTGAATACAGCAAAAGAGGAAGGGACAGTATCAAAGAAGTGTCCAGATGCAGAGGAGAGCCCAGAGTATAGAGTGGAAGCAAGTGTGTGCTTGGAACAGGAGAGTGTTCTAGTTGAGCCGCCTCTTATTTTACTGAGTATTTATTCCTGTGCTTCAGTTAGTAACAGCACAAATTACTGGTGATCCGTCGGTACACAGAAATATTTGATCATGACTGGAATTCTTCAACATCCATTTTCTGTGCTCTTTGTGTACCCCCTTGTTTCAGCTTATTTCATGAAGTTGCTCTGGCATTTGCGGTATCAGGGAGGAAGCTGAAGGCTCTTTTCCTTATCCAGGAGGTATTTGAGAGTTAGTCTCTTCCTTGTCCATATTGTTGGTCATCTGGCTTAAAAACCAAAAAAACAAACCTGTTGCCATCAAGTCAATTCTGACTCACAGTAACCTTATAGGGCAGAGGGGAACTGCCCCATAGAGTGTCCAAGGAATAGCTGATAGATTTGAACTGCCACTCTTTCAGTTAGCAGCCAAGCTCGTAACTACTATGCCACCAGGGCTCTGTCATCTGGTTAGTCTCCTGCATACGTCCTTTCTATATTCTTTATACTGCTTTGATTTCTCTGGTTCAATAAAGGAATCAAAATTCACCAGTAGTTGTAAAATACGGAACAGAATTGGTCTACTTGGATTTCGTTTGCCCTTCCCTGGTGGTGTAGTGGCTAAGTGCTGGGGCTGCTAACCAAAAGGTTGGCAGTTTGAATCCACCAGATGCTCCTTGAAAACCCAATAGGCCAGTTCTACTCTGCCTTCTAGGGTCGCTGTGAGTAAGAATCGATTGATGGCTGCTGGTTTCATTTGGTTTTGAGTTGGCTTTCCTCAGAACAATGGCAGTCCCCATACGTTGTTAGTGGCTGTCTCTTCTTCGTTTTTATTCACTATCAACACCAGTGAAGCAAACACCCCTGGCAAAGTGTATGTTTTTCAACTGTGCCTCTTCTCCTTGGTGGCCTTCTTAAGCAAAAGAGTCTTCCAACAGACAGTCTACCCATAGTCTCTTCTGAGTAGCCCAGCTTCTGCAGAGAAGTTCCCTTTATTGTGTCCATCTCCTGCCAAACTGAAGGCTGCTGCATGCCACTGACTTCACCTGCCATCCACAGGGGATGGATGGAACTGGAAGGAGGACATAGCAGCTCTTTTCCCTATTCACTTCCTCCTACCCAAGTGTGGTGGATTCAACTGTGTCTCCCTAAAGGTGTGTTTAACTGTTTGGCTGGACCATCATTCCCAGTATTTTGTGATTTTCCTATGCTCCAAATCCTAATCTCTGCCAGTGGCTAATGGGTAGGATTATGTTAGAGAGGATTAGAGTGGGACTGTAAGCTCATGTCCCAGCTTCAACGCAAAGGATGTTTCCCTGGAGTGTTTCTTGCACCAACTTGTATCCTTTTATCCTACAAGAGATCGAAGGAGAGGGAAGGAAGCAGAGAGTTGGGAACTTCACACCATCAATAAAGCAACACTGGGAGTAGAGTACATCCTTTAGACCTGAGGTTCCTGTGTCAAGATGCTCTCTGATCAAAGACTGATGCAACACAAGGCCTTTCCTCCAGAGCTGACAGAAGGAAAGCCTTCCTCTGGAGCAGACACCCTGAATTCAGACTTTTAACCTACTGGACTGTGACAAATAAAATTTCCCATTTTAAAGACATCCACTTTGTGGTATTTCTGTTAGAGCAGTACCAGATGACTAAAACACCAGGTGTCCTAGATTGAATTATATCCCCCCCAAATTTGTGTCAACTTGGTTAGTCCATGATTCCCGTATTGAGTGGTTGTCCTCCATTTTGCAGTGGATGTAATTTTCCTGTGTGTTATATATCCTAATATTTGCCTGTGGTTAATGATACAAAAATTAGATTATGTTAAAGAGGATTAGGGTAGGATGTAACACTCTTACTCAAAGGGAGTTTTCCCGGGGCGTGGCCTGTATCACCTTTTATCTTACAAGAGATAACAGGAAAGAGAAGTCAGCAGAGAGTTGGGACCACATACCACCAAGAAAGCAGCACTGGGAGCAGAGGGTCCCTCGGACCAGCGGTTCCCATACACATTCTTCTAGACCGTAAGGAAGATTGATGACGAGGATCTTCCTCTAGGGTGAACAGAGAGAAATCCTTCCCCTGGAGCTGATAGTCAGAGAATAAGCTTCTGCTTGTTGAAGCCATCTACTTAAAGACATTTCTATTATACCAGCACTATATAACTGAGATACTAGTGAAGGCAGGATCAGGTCTACCAAAGGCCCTTTACATAGTCCGTTGTCTCTGGAGAATTGGAATTTTGCCTCAGATGCACTTACGCAGAATCTTCCTGATAACCACTATGTGGATTTTTATTTTTTTGTGATTAAGTGAAAGTGTACAATCCAATAAATTTTGCATGCCCGCCTATTTGCAGCTCCTTCTGCTCTCCTTGACCAGTGACAGCACATTCCTGCTTTTCATTCTATACTTTTTTTTTTATTGTTGTGATTAAGTGAAAATGCCAAGCCAAGTGCCGTCGAGTCGGATCCGACAGACAATCCAAATTAAATGTGCATGCCGCATATCTGCAGATCCTTCTGTTCTCCTTGCCTGGTGACAGCACACTCCTTTTTGTTCTATACATGTCATAGCCTCTTAATCTCCTGTCCCCTCCTTTCCTCCCTGTCCTCTCCTTTCTAGTAAGAGGCCAGTAGGACAGCATGCTATAGATGCATAGAACCATAAAGTGCACACACCATATGGTCACACTGTGACCCAGAGTACAGTGCATTCCTCTCCAAAGAGTTGACCTTAGTAATGATTTCTGGTCAGGGGTAGCAGCAGGTCTAAAAGCCATACTCCCAAGGGAACTCTCAGGCCTCCAGACCATCAGTTGTGGGTCTTTTAGTGGAGTTCTTGAGGTGCACCCTTCTTTTTCACATGTTGCCACTGGAACACAACATTGTATGTGCCATCACGGCTGTCTTTGATGGTGGCAGGGCACCGTCTGGTTCTTCTGGTCACATGTTAATACAGTCACCCATTCACATTGGTCCTTCTGTCTCCTTTGTGCTTTTTCCCTCGTGCCTTTGTTGTTCTTGGTGACCGTCTGTTCCAGGTGACTTGGAAAAATTTGGTGTACCTCAGATGACAGCTTGCTAGCCTTTAAGACCCCAGATGCCACTCACCAGTATGTGGTACAGAAGACTGTCTTAGCAATAGGCTAGTTATGCCAGTTGGCCTCGATGTCCGATGAGAGCATGGTTCCCAGACCCCTAGTCTTGCTACTCTACCCTTGCAACATTGGGTTAAGATTAGAAGTTTTCAGTTTGTGTTAAAGTCTAGTTAAGTTGATGTTCTTTCTACTGCATGCTGTCGCTGATTTCAGGCAACCAAATTTCTATCAAGTATCTAATCTATGACCAGCCCCTCTCTCCATCCCCTACCTTGCAGCCATAAGAGTCTTTTCTCTGTACATGCATCTGCTTTTAAGACCTCATAGCAGGGGTCTCATACAGTATTTGTCCTTATGCCCCTGACTGATTTTACTCAGCATAATGTCTTCCAGTTGAAACCAGGTTATGAGATGCTTCCTAAAATCATCATTGTTCTTTGTCATTGCATAGTGTTCCATTGAGTATATGTACCACAGTTTCTGTATCCATTCATCTGCTGTTTGACATCTGGGTTGATTCCATCTTTTTGGTATTGTGGACTGTGCTACAGTAAACATTCATGTGCATGTATCTGTTCATGTGACTGCCCTTGATTCGGTAGGATACCAAGCAGTGGGATTACTGGATCAAATGGTATATCTATTTCCAGCTTTTTAAGGAAGTGCCAGATTGCTTTCCAAAGAGTTGTACCATTTGCAATCCTACCAGCAGTGTAGGAGAATTCTGCTCTCCACAGCCTCTCCAGCATTTCTTGTTGTGTCTCTTGGATTATGGCCAACCTTGTTGGGGTGAGATGATATCTCATAGTAGTTTTGAGTTGGCTTTCTCTAGTATCTAATGATAGCGAGCATTTCTTCATGAGTTCTTTTGGCTGCCAGGATGTCCTCTTTGGTGAATTGTCTGTCCATCTCCTTTGCCCATTGCTTAAATGGGTTATTTACCTTTTTCTTGTTGATATATTGCAGTACCATGTAAACTATGGAGATCAGACGTTGGTTCGACCCATAGTTGCCAAAAATTTTTTTTCTCATTCTATAGGTGGTCTTTTAATTCTTTTCATAAATTCTTTGGATGAGCAAAAGTGTTTAAGTCTTAGTAGTTACCATTTATCTATTTTCTGTTGATCGTGCTTTGCCAAATTTTGAAGTCTCTCTAAGTTGTGTATTAAAACTTCCATTGTTGGCCCGATTTTTTCTTCTATGATCTTTATTGTTTTAGGTTTGATATTTAGGCCTTTTATCCAGTTTGGGTTAGTTTTTGTGTAAGGTGTAAGATATAGGTCTTGTTTGGCTTTTTTGTAGATGGATATCCATTTTTGCCAGCATGATTTGTTAAAGCAACTGTTTCTACCCCAGTTTACAAGCTTCGTTCCTTTGTTGAATATCAACTGTTCATAAGAGGATGGTGGCATCTCTGGGGTCTCAACTCCATTCCATTGGTCTGTATGTCTCTGTTTGTGCCAATACCAGGCTGTTTTGACTACTGTGGCAGTGTAATAGGCTGTAAGGTCAGGTAGTGTGAGCCCTCCTACTGTGTTCCTCTTCTTCAGTAGTGCTTTGCATTATCCAGGATTTCTTCCCTTTCCGAAGTTGGTGATTTGTTTGTCCATCTCATTAAAAAATGTTACTGGACAGCACACATTAGAAAGAAGATCATTTTAACTAGACTTCAACATAACTTGAAAACTCGCCTGATCTTAACTCGGTATTGTAAGGATAGGGTAGCAGAGGCGGGGGTCCAGAGACTCTGCTCTTGGGACATCAAGGCCAATTGGCATAACTGACCTATTGCTAAGAGAGTCTTCTGCACTCCATATTGGTGAGTGGAGTCTGGATTTTTAAAAGCTAGCAAGCTGCTATCTGAGGTACACCAAATGATTCCAACTCAGCTGGAACGGATGACATTGGGAAAAGAGAACCCAGAAGATAGACCCACGTGAATCAGTGACTACATCAACATGTGGCCAGAAGAACCAGATGGTGCCTGGCCACCACCAATGACAGCCATAATGGGGCTCACAATGTTGAGTCCCAGTGGCAACATAAAAAAAGAAGGGTACACCTCAAAAAGTCCACTAAAAGAGCATAATTGATGGTCTGGAGGCCTGGGGGTTCCCTTGGAAGCACAACTCCTAGACCTGCTACTACCCCTGACCAGAAATCATTACTAATGTCAACTCTTTGGAGAGGAATGTGCTGGACTCTGGGTCACAGTGTGACCATACGGTGTGTGCACTTTATGGTTCTATGCATCTATAGCATGCTGTCCTACTGGTCTCTTACTAGAAAGGAGAGGGTAGGTTGGAAAGGAGGGGGCAGGAGATTAAGAGGATATGACACATATAGTACAAAAAGGAGAAGTGTGCTGTCACCGGGCAAGGAGAGCAGAAGGATCTGCAGATAGGCGGGCATGCAAATTTAAACTGGATTGTATACTTTTACTCAATCACAGTAAAAAAAAAAGTCACTGGAGTTTATATTGGGATTGCATTGTATATGTAGATAGCTTTGAGTAAAATAGACATTTTCACAATGTTAAGTCTGCTTATCCATGAGCATGGTAGATTTCTCCATTTATGTAAGTCTCTTGTTTTTTCTAAGTAGTGTCTTGTCATTGTCTGTATAGATCTCTTATATCTCTGGTTAGATTTATTCCTAGGTAATTTATCTCCTTGGAGGCTATAGTAAATGGTGTTGATGTGGTGATTTCCTCTTTGATCTGTTTGTTGGTATGAAGGAATCCTACTGATTTACTTATGTTTATCTTATATCTTGATGCTTTTCGGAACTTTTAGTTTGAGTAGTTTACTTATGAATTCTTTAGGATTCTCTCTGTATACAATCATATCATCTGCAAATAGGGAGATTTTTACTTCTTCTTTGCCAGTGTGGGTGCCCTTCATTTCTTTGTCTTCTCTAATTGCTGTAGCCGTACTTCTAGTACAATGTTGAATAGAAGTGGTGAGGGGGGCATCTATGTCTAGTTCCCATTGTCAAGGGGAATTCTTTAAGTTTCTCTCCATTCAGGATGATGACAGCGGTTGGTTTTGCATAGATGCCCCTTACTGCATTGAAGAATTTCTCTACTATTCCTATTTTGCCGTTTTTAGCACAAATGGGTACTGGACTCTGTCAAATACCTTTTGTGCATCAGTTAACAAAATCAGCTGATTCTTTTGTGTTATTTATGTGGTGGATAACATTAATTGTTGTTCTGATGTTGAACTAGCCTACCATCCCTGGTATGAATCCAACATGGTCATGATGAATTATTTTTTTTGATATGTTGTTGAATTCTATTGGCAAGGATTTTGTTGAAGATTTTTTTTTATCTAAGTTCATGAGTGATACTCATCTCTAATTTTCCCTTTTGTGGGATATTTCCCCAGTTTTGGTATCAGGGTTATGCTGGCTTCATAAAATGAATTTCAGAGTATTCCATCTCTTTCTATGCCAAGAAAGTCTCGGTAGTATTGGAGTTAAGTCTTCTCTAAAAATTTGGTAGAATTCTATGGTGAAGCCATTTGGGCCCAGAGTATTTTTTTGGTTGGCAGTTTTTTTATGACATTTCCAGTCTCCTCCTTTGTGGTGGGTTTATTAAGTTGTTCTGCTTCTCCTTGTGATAATCTTAGAAGGTGATATGAATCTAGAAATTTGTCCATTTCCTCTAGGTTTTCAAATCTCTTCGAGTACAGTCTTTCGTAGCATTCTGTTAGGACACTTTTGATTTCAGTTGGGTCTGTTGTGACATCTCCCATCTCATTTCTTCTTTGGGTTGTTTCCTCTCCTGTGTTTCTCTTGTAGATTTAGTCAATGGTTTCTCAATTTTGTTGATCTTTTCAAAGAACTAGCTTTTGCTTTTGTTAATTTTTTCAATAGTTCTTCTATTGTCTAATTCATTTAGTTCTGCTCTAAACTTTATTATCTGTTTTCTTCCAGTGCCTGAGGGGCTCCTTTCTTGCTCCCCTTCTACTTGTTCAATCTGTAGGTTTAATTCTTTGGGTTGGGTCCTTACTTCCTTCCGGATGTGTGCATTGATAGAAATAGATTAACCTCTCAGCAGGGCTTTTGCTGTATCCCACAGGTTCTAGTAGAATGTGTTTTCATTCTCATTTGATTCCATAAATTTATTTTGTCCTTGATTTCTTCTATACACCATTGCTTTTCAAGCAAAGTGTTGTTCAGTTTTCATGAGTTCCAATTTCTACCTATGTTTTTTTCTGCTATTGATTTAAACTTTTATGGCTTTATGGTCCTAGAAGATGCTTTGCAATAATTTGGTGGTTTGGATTTTGTTGAGACTTGCTTTATGTCCTAACACATGGTCTGTTCTGGAAAATTTTCTATGTACATTAGAGAAAAAGGTGTACTTATCTGTTGATGGGTAAAAAGTTCTGTGTATGTCAATGATATCTAGTTGGTTAATTGTTGCGATAAGATCTTTTGTGACTTTACTGACCTTTTTTCTGAATGATCTGTCCCTTACTGAAAGTGGACTGTTGAAGTCTCCAACAATAGTTGTGGAGTGATCTGTCTCATTTTTCAGTGTAGTCAGTGTTTGTTCAATGCTTTGAGATACTCTGGTATTGGATGTGTAAATATTTAATATTGCTAAGTCCTGCTTGTATCCGCAACCTTTCTGAAATAAATAGTGACCACCCTTGTCCATGATGGTGGATTTTAAATTAAAATCTATTTTATCTGAGATTAGTATTGCCATAGCTGCTCTTCTTTGTATATTGGTAGCTTGGCATATATTATCCTGTCCTTTAATTTTCAGTCTGTTCATATCTGTAAGTCTAAGGTGTGTTTGTTGTAACCAACATGTAGATGGGTCATGTCTTTTGCTCCAGGCTATCACTGATCTCTTTATTGGACCATTCAGTCTATTTACATTCAGTGTAATCCTTGATAGGTATGTGTTTAGTGCTGTCATTTTCATGTATTCATTTTTGTGTTGGTGTATTCTGTGTTGCTGTTAATATTCTGCTCTGGGTCATTCTTTTTTATGGATTGACTTTTCATCTTTTTCAGTATTGTTTTTGTGTTTGTTTAGACTCCTGTGTTATGTTTCTTGTTTTGATATGTTGTGTGGTTACACCAATGATTCCCCTTAATATTCTAAGTGTGAACCCAATTTTAACTTCTGCATATCTTTGTAACTTCCTCTCCATCTGAACGGATTATAACTACTGTAGTATATCCCTCTTTTTAGTATGATGGTGTCATAGTTTTAGTGATATGATCACTGGTTCCCTTCTTTTAATATTGTAGCTGTGATTGAGTTTTGTGATTTCTCTAACTGAGTAGGTTTCTGGGTGCTGTGTCCTGCATTGCCTCCTTAAATATGCACTTAATGCTTTTGTTTTTCTAAGCAAAAAGCTTCTTCCTGTATTTCTTGTAGTTTTGGTTTGATTTTTCACAAAGTCTCTAAGCTTCTATTTATCTGAAAATGTCTTAATTTCATCTTCATATTTGAGAGACAGTTCTGCAGGATGTATAATTCTTGGTTGGAAGTGTTGGTCTTTCAAGGCTTTGAATGTGTCAAGAAGTCAGATAAAAGCCTATAGGGTTTCTCTATGAGTGTTAGCTTTGCCTTTAGCCTTGCTGCATTTAAGAGTGTCTGTGTATGTTTCATTTTATTAAGCTTGATTATGATATGTCTTGGTGTCTTTCTTTTGGCATCTAGTTTTTGTGGCATTCAGTACTTTCAAAATTTCTGGGAAATTTTCTGTCAGCAACTCAACAGCAGTACTCTCTGTGTTTTCAGCTATCCCTCCCTTTTCAGGAACTCCACTTAATCATAGATTATTCCTCTTAACAGAGTCTCACTTATTTCTTAATGCTCCTTCATTTTTCTTATTTCTTTTCTCTGATTTCTCCTCATAAATGCTGGTGTCAGTTGTTCTATCCTCAAGGTTACTAAAGTCTGACTTCTATCTCCTCAGTTCTGCTCTTTTGCCTTTGGATTGAATTGTCTAATTTTGTAATTTTGTTATTGATCTGTTGTATTTCAGATCGTTGATGTTCCATCAGTTCAAATAGCTTGCTTAATATTTCATCTTGCTCTATTGCATTTTGTTTATTCTCTAGGAGGCTCTATATATAATTCTTTTGTACTCTTCCTCTGATAGTTTCAGAAAACCTTCTTCATCTAGGAATTTTTTTATTATTTTGGGAGTTTTCTGGAGCCATGGTGGTCTGTTTCTTCAAATGGCTAGTGATTGTTTGTTGCCTTTGGGCCATCTAGAGGCTGTTTAGTTTCTCTGATGTTACTTCTAACAGTAGCTGAGGCATAGTTCTGAGATGGGAGTTGGTTACCAACTGCCTCTGTGTACTCTAGTAACTCACTCCAGTAGACTCTCTGGGTTTCCAGGCTCTGCCTCGTGTCTGGCACAGATGGCACCCTAGTTATCGAGTCACTAGGGGGCTGTGAACCAACCCTATGACATGGGTCAGTAAAGGCTGGAGGAAATGCTGCTGGGCCACTCTGCAGTTATTTCTCCAGACAGTCTTATTTTAAAATCTAGGAACTGTCCAACAGCTGCCAAAATCATTCAAGCCATCAGGTAAGGCAGGCCCCCACCTTCCAGCTGACAACAGAAGCATCTATTCGACCATCCCTAGATGCAACAATGTATTTCAAAGTAGGGAGGTGTTACGGACTTGCTGCTATCCTCAGTCACGCCCTGTCCATGGGGTAACACTGCTAAACACAATCTTTCTGCTGGAAAATCGCTTTCTGGAGTGGCACTGCTTCTTAGCTTGGGAATTCGACACTGCTGAGGCCTCTGGTTGGGTGACTCTGCCTCCCAGCTCACCAAGATGATGTCCTGGCTGAGCTGCCCTTCCCACCCCAAAACAGCTGAGTCTATGGCAGAACTCAAAAAAGAGAGTGTAGAGGGGTAGTGGTACCACCTCAGTCAACACCCCTGCTATGAAAATGTGGCTGTCCCACATACTGTCTCTCTGCTGCACTATAAACTATTTACTTTAGCACTGCATTTCAGCGTATTTTATGGCTCATGGCCATTCCCCACCTCCTGGATAGCACACACAGAAAAACGTGTTAGTACCTGCAGTCTTTCCAAGTGGCAAGTCAGCATGAGCACAGGTCAGCATGTGCTGGCTTGTACCAAAGAGAGCAAGTTTCCTGTTTAGTAGTATGTAGTCCAATCTGACAGCCCTACGCTATATCCTACAGCTCCGTGGGTGTCCAGAGTACTCCATTCAGTTATCAATCCAGGCCTTAGTTTTCAGAGGAGATTGAGGTGTGTGTCTAGTCTGCCATCTTGCCTCCATTCCTTCTCATTCTATACTTCTAGTATCCTCTTAACAAGCTCCTGGCCCCTCCTCGCTACCCTTTTCTCTCCCATCTAGAAAGAGACTAGCAGGACAGCATCCTATAAATGTGTAGAACCATAAAGTAAACATACCATATGGTCACACTGTGTCCTTGAGTCCAGTCCATTCTTGTGTGAAGAGTTGACCTCTGTGGTGTTTTCTACTCAGGGGCAGCAACAGGTCTAGGTGCCAGGCTCCCAGGGCAATCTCCAGGCCATCAGACCATCAACTGTGGTCTTTTGGTAGAGTTCTGGAGCTGCACCCCTCTTTCTCTCATGTTGCCACAGGTAGTCTACATTGTGTGACCCATCACAGCTGTTTTTGGTGGTGGCTGGGCGCCATCTGGTTCTTCTGGTCACGTGTTGATACAGTCTGCCATTCACATGGGTCTTTCTGTCTCCTGGGCTCGTTTTTCCTCCTGCCTTTGTTCTCAGTCATCATCTCTTCCATAAGAGTTGGGACTATTTGGTATATCTCAGATGGCAGCTTGCTAGTTCTGGAGAATCCTGAAGCCACTCACCAGAATGAGATTCAGAAGACTCTCTCTTAGCAATAGGTTAGGTATGCCAGTTATCTTTGATGTCCCCCAAAAAGATGGTCCCTTGACCCCCATCCCTGCTACTCTATCCTTGCAGTATTGGGTTGAGATTAGAAGAGCTTTGAGTTTATGGTGAAATCTACTTAAGTTGATCCAGTTTCTACTGTGTGCCTTCAATGCTTTCACCTAACCAAGTTTCTATTAAATATCCAGTCTGTGACCAGCCGTCTCCCTCCCTCCCCACCCTTGTAGCCATCAAAGACTCTTCTGTACATAAGTCTATTTTTAAGTCCTTATCGCAGGGGTCTCATACAATATTTGTCTTTTTGCTGCTGACTGATTTCACTCAGCATAATGTCTGCCAATTGAAACCAGGTTATGGGATGCTTCCTAAAATCATTATTTTTTTTTTATCATTGCGTAGTGTTCCATTGAGTACGTGTACCATAGCATGTTTATTCATTCAACTGCTAATGAACATCTTGGATGATTCCATCTTTTTGCTCTTGTGGACTGTGCTGCAATAAACATTCATGTGCACGTATCTGCATGAGACAGCCTTTGTATCTGCAGGATATATTCTCAGTGGGATTACTGGATCAAATGGTATATCTATTTCTAGCTTTTTAAGGAAGTGCCAAATTGCTTTCTAAAGCAGTTGTGCCATTTTGCCATCCTGCCAGCAGTGTAGGAGATTTCTGATCTCTCCACAGCCCCTCCAGTACTTGGTGTTTTGTGTTTTTTGGATTATGGCCAACCTTGTTGGTGTGAGATCATGTCTCATTTTAGTTTTCATTTGATTTCTCTAATAGCTAATGATCATGAGCATTTTCTAATGTGTCTTCTGGCTACCTGGATGTGTTCATTGGTGAAGTATCTGCGCATTCCTTTTGCCCATTGCTTAATTGGATTATTACCCTTTTTGCTGATATTTTACAGTACTTTGTAGATGAAAGAGATCAGACATTGGTCCAACATGTAGTTGCCAAGTACTTTTCACCATTCTTTAGGTAGTCTTTTAACTGTCTTGATAAAGTCTTTGGATGAGCAAAAGTGTTTGATTCTTAATAATGCCCGTTTATCTATTTTGTCTTCTGTTGTTCATGCTTTGTCAGACAGAATTTGAAGTATTTCTAAGCCATATATTACAGCTTCCGATGTTGGCCTTATTTTTTCTTGCACAATATTTATCATTTTATGTTTGATATTTAGGCCTTTGATCCATTTTGAGTTAGTTTTCATGTAAGTTGTGAGATATGGGTCTTGTTTCAGTTTTTTGCAGATGGGTATCCAATTTTGCCAGCACTGTTTATTAAAAAGACTGATTTTACCCTAATCTTACGGCCTTTGTTGAATATCAGCTGTTTGTAAGACCATAGTGACATCTCTGGCATCTCAACTCTGTTGCATTGGCCCATATGTCCCTTTTTGTACCAGTATCAGGCTGTTTTTACTACTATGACAGTGTAATAGGAGGACATGTAGTGTGAGGCCTCCCACTGTGTTCCTCTTCTTCAGTAGTGCCTTACTTATTCAGGATTTCTTTCCTTTCTGAACAAAGTTGGTGATTTGTTTTTCCATCTCATTAAAAAATGACACTGGAATTTGTATTGGAATTCCATTGTATATGTAGGTCCTTTTGGGTAAAATAGCTATTTTCACAAGACAGGTTTGTCCACTTACATAAGTCTCTTGGTTTCTTGCAAAAAGGTCTTGTAATTCTCTCTGTATGGGTCTCTTACATCTCTAATTAGATTTATTCCTAGGTATTTTATCTTCTTGGGGGCTGTAGTAAATGGTATTGATTTGGTGATTTCTTCTTTGAAGATCTCTTTGTTGGTGTAAAGGAATGCTAGTGATTCACTTATGTTTATGTTATATCCTGGTACTTCACTGAACTTTTCTCTTAATTCCAGTAGTTTACTTATGTATTCTTTAGGATTCTCTGCATATACGATCATATCGTCTGCAAATAGGAGGATTTTTGCTTTTTCTTCTCCTTGTCTAATTGGTTTAGCTAGAGCCTCTAGTACATTGTTGAATAGAGGTTTTGAGAGTGTGCATCTTTGTCTAGTTCCTGTTCTCAAAGGGAATTCTTTCAGTCTCTCTCCTTTCAGGATGATGTAGATAGTTGGCTTTGTGTGGATGCCCCTTGTTGCACTGAGGAATTTACCCTTTATTCCTATTTTGTGGAGAGTTTTTAGCATGAGTGGGTGTTGGAGTTTGTCAAATGCCTTGTGTGCATCAATTAACAAAATAAGGTGATTCTTTCATGTTATTTATGTGGTTGATCACATATAATTGTTCTGATGTTGAAGCAGCCTTCCATTCGTGGTATGAATCCTACTTGGTCATGAGGAATTATTTTTTGATATGTTGTTGAAATCTATTGGCAAGGATTTTGTTGAAGACTTTTGCATCTAGGTTCATGAGTGATATTTGTCTGTAGTTTTCTTTTGTGGGATCTTTCCCTGGCTTTGGTATCAGGGTTCTTCTGGCTTCATAGAATGAATTTGAGAGTATCCATCCCTTTCTATCATGTGAAATGGCCATAGTAGTTGTCATGGATTGAATTGTGTCCCCCCCAAAATATGTGTAGCCACGTGGCTGGGCCATGATTCCCAGTAACTTGTGACTGTCCTCCATTTTGTGGATTTCCTGTGCTGTATGTTGAAGGATTAGGGTGGGGCGGTAAATCCCTTCATAGGATTACATCCCTGCCCCACTGTAAAGGGAGTTTCCCTGGAGTATGGCTTGCCCCACCCTTAATCCTTTCATCCTATGAGAGATAAAAGGACAGGGAAGCAGAGAATTGAGAACCTCATACCATCAAGAAAGCAGCACCGGGAGAAGAGTGCGTCCTTCAGACCTGAAGTTCCTGTGCCAAGATGCTCCCTGGACAAAGACTGATGCAATACCAGACTTTCCTCCAGAGCCGACAAGGGGAAAGCCTTCCCCTGGAGCGGACACCCTGAATATGGACTTGCAGACTACTGGACTATGTAAGAATAAACCTTCCTTTGTTAAAGCCATCCACTTTGTGGTATTTCTGTTAGAGCAGCCCTAGCTAACTAAAACAGTAGTATTTCTAAAAGTCGGCAGAATTCTCCGGTGAAGCTATCTGGGCCAGGACGTTTTTTGTTTGGTAAATTTTTGATGACTTTTTCAATCTCTTCCTTTGTGATGGATTTATTAAGTTCTACTTTTTGTAATAATTTTGGTAGGCAGTATAAATCTATAAATTTGTCCATTTCCTCTAGGTTTTCAAATCTTTTCGAGTACAGTCTTTCATAGTATGTTGTTTTGATACTTTTGATTTCAGTTTGGTCTGTTGCAACATGTCCCATCTCATTTCTTATTTGGGTTATTTGTTTCCCTCCTGTTTTTCTTTCATAAATTTAGCCAGTGGTTTCTCAATTTTGCTGATCTTTTTGAAGAACCAGCTTTTGTTAGTTTTTTCAGTTGTTCTTTTATTTTCTAATTCATTTAGCTCTGCTCTAATCTTTATTATCTGTTTTCTTCTGATACCTTAGAAGTTTCTTTGTTGCTCTCTTTCTGTTTTTCAAACTGCTGTAGGGTTAATTCTTTGGTTTGGGCCCTTCATTCCAGATGTTTGCATTTATAGAGATAAATTGACTTCAGAGCACTGCCTTACTGTATCTCATAAGTTGTGTAAGGATGTGTTTTCATTCTCATTTGAATCTGTAAATTTCTTTATTTTGTCTTTGATTTCTTTTATAACTCATGGCTTTTTGAGGAGTGTTTTGTTCAGTTTCTATTGGTTCAAATTTCTACCTATATTTTTTATACTATTCATTTTGACTTTTATGGTTTTATGGTCTGAGAAAATGCTTTGCAGTAATTCAATGGTTTGGATTTTGTTCAGACTTGCTTTATGTCCTAATACATTATCCATTCTGGAAAATGTTCCATGTGCATTGGAGAAGGAAATATACTTATTTGTCAATGAGTAGAAAGTTCTGTATATATGGATGAGGTCTAGTTGGTTAATTGTTGCAATAAGATCGTCTGTATCTTTACCGAACTTTTTCCTGGATGATCTGTCCATTACTGAAAGTGGAGTGTTGAAGTGTCCAGTATTATTATGGAGCAATCTGTCTCATTTTTCAGTGTTGTCAGTGTTTGCTTGATGTATTTAGATGCTCTAGCATTAGCCAAGCCAGCCAAGTGCCGTCGAGTCGGATCTGACTCATGGTGCTTAAATATTTAATATTGTTCTGTCCTGCTTATGTAGTGAACCTTTCAATAGTAGCGACCATCCTTGTCCACAGGGGTTGATTTTACAATAAAATCTATGTTATCTGAGATTAGTATTGCCACTCCTGCTCTTCTTTGTATATTGTTAGCTTGGTATATATTTTTCCATCCTTTGATTTTCAGTTCATATCTTTGAGTCTAATGCATGTTTCTCATAAGCAACATATCAACGGATCATGTCTTTTGATCTAGGCTGTCACTCTCCATCTCCATTGGAGCATTCAGTCTGTTTACATTCAGTGTCATTATTGATAGGTATGTGTTCAGTGCTGTCAGTTTGATGCCTTTATTTTTGTGGTGTTGATGTTTTCTATTTTGCTCTTAATATTCTGCTTCAGATCATCCTTCTTTATGTGTTGACATTTCATCATTTTCAGTATTGGTTTTTTGTTTGGTGAGACTCCTGTATTATGTTTCTTGTTTTGATATTCCACAATGTTATTTTGCTTTACAACTACCCCATGATCCCCATTAATATTGTAAATTTAAACCAAATTTTAACTTCTGGATATCTTTTCAATTTCATTTCCATCTGAATGAGTTATACTTAGTGTAATATATCCCTCTTTTTAGCATGATGATGTCATAGTTTTTGTGTTAAGATCTCTAGTTCCCTTCTTTTAATAGTTTAGCTTTGGTTAAGCTTTGTGACTTCCCTAACTGAGTAGAATTCTGGGTCCTGTGTCTTGCATTGCATATATACTTGATGTTTTTGTTTTTGTAAACAAAGAACTTGTTTCAGTATTTCTTGTAGTTTGAGTTTTGTTTTTACAAAGTCTCTAAGCTTCTGTTTATCTGAAAATGTCTTAATTTCACCTTCATGTTTGTGAGAAAATTTTGCAGGATATATAATCTTTGGTTGGAAGTTTTTCTCCTTCAAGACTTTGAATGTGCCTTCTTGCCAACGTCATTTCTGCCTAGAACTCAGACAAAAGCCTACAGGGCTTCCCTTTGTATGTTAGCTTTGCTTTAAGCCTGCTGTCTGTAAGAGCCTCTGTTTATATTTCATTGTATTAAGCTTGTTTATAACTTGTCTTGGTGTCTTTCTTTTGGGGTTTAGTTTTTGTGGCATTCTATAATCATCTTGAATATCTATGTTCTCTTCCTTCATATTATTAGGTAAGATTTTGTCAGCAACTTTACAATACTCTATTTTCAGCTGTCCTTCCCTGTTCAGGAACTCCAGTTATTAATAGATCATTCCTCTTAATAGAGTCCCACATGTTTCTTAGTACTTCTTCATTTTTCTTATTTCTTTTTTCTTATTTCTCCCCTTAAATGCTACCTCTGCTCTTTTGGCTTTCCTCAACTCTGCTCTTTTGGCTTTGGATGGAAGTGTCTAATTCTGCAATTTTATTATTGGTCTGCTGGAATTTGGATTTTTGATATTCCACCTGTTCATATAATTAATTTTTCATGTTGTTCTGCTGCATTTTGTTTAATCTTTAGGACTGTATCTATAATTCTTTTGTACTTGACCTCCAGTAATTTCAGAAAGGCTTCTTCATCTGGGAAGTTTTTTGATTCTTTATTTTGGGAGTTTTCTGGAGGACAGTGGACTGCTTCTTAAAATGGTTAGATATCAGTTGTTGTCTTCACACAGTCAAGAAGCTGTTTGGTTTCTCTGGTAGTACATCAGCAGGAACTCAGGCATAGTTCTACACAGGGAGTAAGAGCACTACTGGAATTGATCACCAGCCCCCTCTGTGTTCTCTAGTGACTGGTCCTAGGTAGACTCTGGTGTGGCAGGCCCCACCCCCTGGCTACTAAAGGTGGGAGTTACTTGTGGTAACTGTCATTACACCAGTCGAGACTATGTTGTAGCTGAGGGAATGGCAGAGAGAACAATGCCACCCCTCTTGGTTGCCTGGGACCACTGCATTCTGTAGATGTGTTTATCTTAAGAATTCTTTATTTACTGAGAGGAAAGCTGTGCAGTGTCCAACAAAAGCACCTGGGCCTCAAGGGTGGCATGCTGCACCTCCTGGATGGCAAACACACCACTGTACTTATGGAGTCACTAGGGGGCTGTCGGCTGACACTGTGGTGTGGATCAGTGAAGGGTGGTAGTGATGATCTGTCCATTAGCTGCCTAAATCAGTCAGGCTTTCAGGTGTGGTAGCCCATGCTTTCTTACTGACCACAAAAGCACATCATAGGCTGTCCCCAGACACTATGATGTGGTTCATGGAAAAGAGGGGTTAGGGCTTTGCAGCCCACATCTGCCAGGCCCCATGAGTAACTCCAGACACAATGATCTTAATCTCAGCTTTCCTGCTGTAGAAACATTATTCATACAGGGACTGCTGCTCTACATGAGAATTGGCTGCAGCTGAGGCATCAAGTGTGGCCAACTCTCAGCTGACTAGGATGGTGTCCTACTTGAGCTGGCCTTCCTGCTATGAGTCAGCAGAATCTATGGTAGCTCAGAGAATAGAAGGTGGAGGGGCGCTGGAGCCTTCAGTCGGCAGCTAGGCTCTCAATATGTGGCCATCCCAAGCACAGTCTCTCTGCTGCACCATACAATGTTTACTTAAGCACTGCAATACAGCATATTAGCCAGCTTATGCCCAGTCCCTGCCTCCCTGATAACAAAGAAGGTGTCAGTGCCTGCTGTCCTCCCAAACAGTGCATCACCAGCAGCAGATCTAAGTGTGCCACTGCTTTGTCTTCAAGAGAGGTAGTTTCCCCCATACTGGCATCTAGTACAATCTGACAACTCTGTGCCAGTTCCTAGGGCCCCCGGGGTGTCCACACTGCTCTGTTCACTTATCATTCCAGGCCTTAGTTCTCAGAGGGAATCGAGGAGATGTGTGTCTAGTGCTCTATCTTGGCCTTGCCTCCCCCTAGTATGTGTTTTTAACACCATGAGTCTGAAAGGGCCACCGGTGTTTCTGTAGCTATTTTCTAGCATTTGCCGGACCCGGTGCCTGGATTAATTGAATACTTTGATTCTCTTCATGTGCCATTTACTGTCACCACCACTACCTCCACCTCCCCTTTCTGCCTTACGCACTTGGATGAGTGGATTTTGCTGTAATTTCTGGGTTTGTTATTTTTGTTTTTTTTATTTCATGAAGCGCATATGTTTGATATAGCAGGTAAAGAAGTATCTCAGGTGTTCCATGTCACTCAGTTTATAGCCATCACTGTCTTGTTTCTTATAAGTCAGGCTAGGTGTCAGTGTCTCTTGCTCTACTGTAAAAAATAAAAAAAGACCCCAGATCCTCTGTTAACCCAGAACTAAAACCATTCCTGAAGCCAACTCTTCAAAGATTAGGCAGGACTATAAAACATAGAATAATACTTACATAGAGTGTTCTTCTTAGTTCAAGTAGATACACAGTACTAAATTGCCAACTCCTGTCTGGAGGTGGGATGGGAAGGCAGAATGAATAAACACAGGAAACCCTTAGTTGGAAAGAAAAGGTGTACTGTCACATTATACAGATTGCAACTAGGATCACATAACAATACGTATAGGAATTTTTTGTATGAGAATCTAACTTGAGCTGTATATATTCACCTAAACCACAATAAAAAATAAATGAGTCTAAAGAAATGCAACAGGAAGAAAGATCTCATAGCTAGATCTGTTGTCTTTTGAGAAATGATGTTTTTTTTCTCCTGGGAAGGGAAAGCTTTTCTTCAGTGATACACAGAGTTCCTCAACTGTAGAGTGGTACCAGTTCTGGAGAAGTACCACTGCAAAACAGAATACTCACAGAATACTCACAGCAGACATTTTAAACTCTGGAGATTAAAGTTTACTGTTAATGACTGCTGAAATTGTCTGCTATTTCCAAGGAATATTGGGTACTGCAAATACGAACTGAAGGGGTAAATTTATTAGATGCATTGAACCTGTGATTTGTTGACTTCATTTCTTCTCATTCTAAGGGAGTTTTTAGAGGGTGAAGGGAGGGGTGGCAGAAAATTGTATGAAGCCAGCATAACCCTGATACGAAAACCAGGGGAAGATCCCACAAAAAAAGAAAATTACAGACCAATATCACTCATGAATCTAGATGCAAAAAGCTTCAACAAAGTTCTAGCCAATAGAAATCAACAGCATATAAAAATAATCATTCATCATGATCAACTTGGTTTCATTCCAGAGATGCAAGGCTGGTTCAACATCAGAAAAACAATTAATGTAATCAACCATATTAATAACACAAAAGATAAAAATCACCTGATTTTGTCAATTGATGCAGAAAAGGCATTTAACAAAGTTCAACATCCATTCATGCTTAAAATGCTCAGAAAAATAGGAATAAAAGGGAAATTCCTAAATATAATCAGTAGCATCTATGCAAAGCCAACTGCTTTCACCATCCTGGATGGTGAAAGACTGAAAGAATTCCCTTTGAGAATGGGAACTAGACAAGGATGCCTGCTCTCACCACTTCTATTCAACATTGTGCTAGAAGTTCTAGCCAGAGCAATTAGACAAGACAAAGAAATAAGAGGCATCCGTATTGGCACTGAAGAAGATTTCCCTCTTTGCAGGTGATATGATTGTTTATACACAGAATCCAAAGAAATCCATAAGTAAACTATTAGAGCTAATAGAAGAATTTGGCAAAGTGTCAGGATACAAGATAAACATAACTATATCAGTAGGATTCCTTTATACCAACAATGAAATTATTAATGAAGAAATTGCCAGATCAATTCCATTTACTATAGCCCCCAAGAACATAAAATACCTAGGAATAAATCTAACTAGAGAAGTAAGAGATCTTTACAGAGAGAACAATGAGACATTGCTACAAGAAACTAGGAGAGACTTACATAAGTGGAGTAATCTGCCCTGCTCATGGATAGGAAGACTCAATATTGTGAAAATGTCTATTTTGCCCAAAGCACTCTGCTTATATAAGGCAATCCCAATACAAATTCCAGTGACATTTTTTAATGAGATGGAGAAACAAATTATCAGCTTTATTTGGAAAGGGAAGAAACCCCGAATAAGTAAAGCACTACTGAAAAAGAAGAACTTCCTGGGAGGCCTCTCACTACCTGACTTTAAAACCTATTACACTGCCACAGTAGTCAAAACAGCCTGTTACCAGTACAAAAAGAGACATATAGACCAATGGAACAAAGTAGAGACCCCAGAGATGCCACCATCCTCTTATGAACAGCTGATATTTGACAAAGGTCTTAACATTTTGAACTGGGGTAAGAACAGTCTCTTTAACAAATGGTGCTGGCATAATTGGATATCCATCTGCAAAAGATTGAAACAAGACCCATGTCTCACACCTTATACAAAAATCAACTCAAATTGGATAAAAGACCTGAATATAAAAGCTAAAACAATAAAGCTCATCCAAGATAAGATAGGGTCAACAATGGACATTTTAACACGCAATATAGACAAACTTCAGAATCTGACAAACAAAACACATTCATCAGAAGAGAAAATAGATAAATGGGAATTAATAAGAATCAAACACTTCTGCTCATCCAAAGACTTCATCAAAAGAATTAAAAGACCACCTACAGAATGGGAAAAAATATTTGGCAACTCTATGTCAGACCGATGCCTGATCTCCATAATCTGTAAGTTCTACAAAATATCAATAAGAAAAAGACAAATCATCCAATTAAGCAGTGGGCAAAGAAGATGGACAGACACTTCTCTAAAGAGGAGATCCAGACAGCCAAAAAACACATGCAGACATGTTCATAATCATTAATTATTAAAGAAATTCAAATCAAAATGACAATGAGATACCATCTCACCCCAACAAGATTGGCTATGATCCAAAAAAACACAAAACAATAAATGTTGGAAAGGCTGTGAAGAGATTGGAGCTCTCCTTCACTGTTGGTGGGATTGCAGAATGGTGCAACCTCTTTGGAAAGCAATATGGCATTACCTTAAAATAAGGGATATATATGTACCATTTGACCCAGTAATTCCTCTACTCAGAATATATCCTACAAAATCAAGGCCATTCACACCAACTGCTCCATGCACACGAATGTTCATTGCAGCACAGTCCACGATAGCAAAAAGTTGGAATCAACCCAGATGCCCAACAACAGAAGAATGGATGGGTAAACTTTGGTATATATACTCCATGGAGTACTATACACTGATAAAGAACAACATTGATAGCAGGAAACATCTCTCAATTTGGTCTCAACTGGAGGACATTATGTTGAGTGAAACTAGTCAGCAACAGAAGGACAATTATTATATGAGACCCCTACGATAACTTAAAAGCATACACATACATAATAGAAAAGACTCTTTGATGGCTACAAGGATGGGGAGGGTGCGAGGGCAGGAAGGCAAGGGATGAGGGTTTAGATTAGATAGTTGTTAGAATTTTGGTTGGGTGAAATTGGTGACAATGCACATTAGTAAGAGGATCAATGTTAATGGGACTTTGACACAACTTGTGTACTCCACCTCTCTTAACCCAATATTGTAAGCACAGAGTATCTACACTTTCATTTTTTTATTTAATTAAAAAAAAAGAAAATGGCAAAAAAAACCTTCTAAACAAATACTGTATACAGATCTTACTATGCAGTAGTACTGTTTCATTACTCCGTGCATTGTAATAACAAACTTCTCCATTGGAAAAGGATTTTGTTCTATAAAAATAATTACAATCATAATTGTTAATGTGAATGATGATGGCAATAATAACACCTATAATTTGTTATAAAATACTTCAATATAGACCATGCCACAAAAAAAAAATTGTAAATTTTAAAATGTCACAATTAAATGTCAGCTAGTCTTCCCCCACCCCCCAACCCCCCACAATGAAAAAAAAAGGAAAGAAAAGAAACAGAACTACCATATGATCCACGAATTTCACATCTGGTTATTTACTCTAGGGACCTAAAAATAATGATACAGACAGACACATGTACACTGATGTTCACTGATGCATTATTCACAATAGCAAAAATTTGGAAACAATCCAGGTGACCATCGATGGATGGATGAACAAAATGTTGTACATACATACAATTGAAGTCTTGAAATACACTACAGCATAGATGAACTTCAAAGACGTTGTTGTTGTTAGGTGCTGTTAAGTTGATTCTGACACATAGAGACTGTATGCACAACAGAACAAAACACTACCAGATCCTGCACCATGTCCCCAACTGTTTTTATGTGTAAGCCCATTGTTGCAGCCACTGTGTCAATCTATCTTGTTGAGGATCTTCCTTTTTCCCTGATCCTCTACTTTACCAAGCATGATGTCCTCCAGGGATTTTCTCTCCTGACGACATGTACAAAGTATGTGAGACGCACCCTCAACATCCCTGCTTCCAAGAAGCACTTTGGTTGCACTTCTTCCAGAACAAATCTGTTTCTTTGGCAGTCTGTGGTATATCCAATAATCTCCAACACCACAATTCAAAGGCATCAATTCTTATTTTATCTTCCTTATTTATTGTCCAGCTGTGGCATACGTATTATGGGATTGCCAATACCATGGCTTAGACCAGACGTACCTTAGTTTTCAAGGTAACATCTTTACACTCTGATACTTGAAAGAACTCTCTTTTTCAGGGATTTTCCCAGTGCAATGTGTCTTTTGATTTCTTGGCTGCTGTTTCCATGGCCATTGATTATGGACTCTAGTAAAATGAAATCCTTGACAACCCGAGTCCTTTCTCCATGTGTTATGATGTTGCTTACTAGTCCAGTTGTGAAGATTTTTGTTTCCTTGATATTGACGTGCAATCCATACTAAAGGATACGGTCTTTGATCTTCATCAGTAAGTGCTTCAAATCCTCACTTTGAGCAGGCAAGGTTGTGTCATCTGCAATCCATACTAAAGGATATGGTCTTTGATCTTCATCAGTAAGTGCTTCAAATCCTCACTTTGAGCAGGCAAGGTTGTGTCATCTGCATGATGCAGGTTGTTAATAAATCTTGTTCCAATCTGATGCTTTGTTTTTCGTATAGTTCAGGTGCTTGAATCATTTGTCGAGCTACACATTCAAGAGGTGTGGTGAAAGGATATAACCCTGACACACACCTTTCCTGACTTTAAACCATGCAGTTATCCCCTTGTTCTGTTTGCACAAATGCCTCTTGACCCATGTACAAATTCCTCAGGAGCACAATTAGGTGTTCTGGAATTCCCATTCTCTGAAATGTTATCCAGAGTTAGTTATGACCCACACATTAGAATGCCTTTGCATACTCAATAAAACAGAACATCTTTCTGGGTTGTCTTTGCTTTCAGCCAAGATCCACTTGACATCAGCAATGATATCTGTGGTTCCACATGCTCTTCTGAATCCAGCTTGACTTTCTGGAAGTTCCCTGTCAGTATACTGCTGCAGTTGCTTTTGAATGATCTTTTGGGTTTTTTTAATATTTAATTATTTTTTAATTATGATTGAGTGAAAATGTGCAATCCTGTATAAATTTCCATGCCCGGCTTTGTGCAGCTCCCCCTGCTCTCCCTGCCCGGTGACAGCACACTCCTCCTCTCTGTTCTATACATGTCATATCCTCCTAACAACCTCTTATCACCTCCTCTCCACCCTCTCCCCTGCCTCCGGTAAGAGGTCAGCAGGATGACATCCTGTAGATGCATGAAACCATAAAGTGCACACACGATATGGTCAACTCTGTCATCAAATCCAATCCATCCGTATCTGAAGAGTTGACCTCCATTATGATTTATGGACAGGGGCAGCATCAGGGCCAGGGCCCATGCTCCCAGGGGAACCACAAGGCCCCTGGACCATTAGTTGTGTTCTTTTAGTGGAGATCTCAGGGTGCACCCCTTTTTATTCTCATGTTGCCAGTGAGACTCAAATTCATGAACCTCATTGTGGATGTGACTGGTGGTGGCCGGGCACCATCTGGTTCTTCTGATCACATGTCAGTGTTGTCACCCACTTACGTGGGTCACTCTTTTCGGTTCTCTTTTGCCTCTGTTGTTTTGGTCCTTGGTGATCATCTGTTCCTGCTGAGTTGGGACCATTTGGTGTACCTCAGATGGTAGCTTGGCAGCTTTAAGACCCCAGATGCCACTCACCAGTGTAGGATACAGAAGACTCTCTTAGAAAATGCTAGTTGTGCCAATTGGCCTTGATGTCCCCTGAGAGCATGGTCCCTGGACCCCTGCCCCAGCTACTCTATCCTTGCAATATTGGGTTAAGATGGGAAGAGTAATCATGTTATGTTGAAGTCCAGTTGAAATTGATCTTTGTAATGTGTGCTGTCACTGATTTCACCCAGTGAAATTTCTATCAACTATCTAATCTATACCCCACCCTCGCCCTCCCTCTTTCCCCACCCTTCCAGCCGTCAAAGAGTCTTTTCTATGCATGAATGTGTTTTTAACTTTTTATTGTAGAGGTCTCATACAATATGTGTCCTTTTGCCACTGACTACTTTCACTCAACCAGGTTATGAGATGCTTCCTAAAATCATTGTTGTTCTTTATCATTTCATAGTGTTCCATTGGTTATATATACAATGGTTTACCTATCCATTCCTCTGTTGCTGGGCATCTGGATTGATTCCATCTTTTTGGTATTGTGGACTGTGCTGCAATAAACTTTCATGTGCATGTATCTGTTGGTGTGAATGCCCTTGCTTCTGTAGGATGTATTCCAAGCAGTGGAATTACTGGATCAAATGGTATATCTATTTTCAGCTTTTTAAGGAAGTGCCATATTGCTTTCCAGAGAGGTTGCACCATTTTGCAATCCTACCAACAGTGGAGAATTCCGATTTCTCCACAGCGTCTCCAGCATTTGTTGTTTTGTGTATTCTGGATCATGGTCAACCTTCTTGGAGTGAGAGAGTTTCTCAACGTAGCTTTGATTTGAGTTTCTTTAAGAGCTAGTGATGGTGAGCATTTCTGCATGTGTTTTTTGGCTGCCTGGATATCCTCTTTAGAGAAATGTCTGTCCGTCTCTTTCATCCATTGCTTAATTGGATTATTTATCTTTCTCTTATTGATATTTTGTAGTACCTTATAGATTATGGAAATCAGACGTCCATCTGACATACAGTTGCCAAATATTTTTTTCCCATCCTGTAGGTGGTCTTTTAATTCTTTTGATAAAGTCTTTGGATGAGCAAAAGTGTTTGATTCTTAGTAGTTCCCATTCATCTGTTTTCTCTTCTGTTGGTTGTGCTTTGTTTGTCAGATTTTGAAGTCTTGTCTACATTGTGTATTAAAACTTCCATTGTTGATCCTGTTTTTTCTTGGATATGCTTTATCATTTTAGATTTGATATGTAGGTCTTTTATCCAGTTTGAGTTGGTTTTTGTATAAGGTGTGAGATATGGGTCTTGTCGCCATGAGTCGGATCCGACTCGACGGCACTTGGCTCTTGGCTTCAGTTTTTTGCAGACGAATATCTAATTTTGCCAGAACTATTTGTTGAAGGGATTGCTTTTACCCCAGTTTAATGTCTTAGGGCCTTTGTCAAATATCAACTGTCATAAGATGATGGTGGTATCTCTGGGTCTCAGCTCTGTTCCATTGATCTATCTGTCTCTTCTTGTACCCGTACCAGGCCGTTTTGACAACTGTGGCAGTGTAATAGGTGCTTTTGAATGGTCCTTAGCAATATTTTGCTTGTACTTGAGATTAATGATATTTTTCAATAATTACTGCATTCTCTTTGATCACCTTTCTTGGGAATCAGTATAAATATGGACCTCTTCCAATCAATTGGCAAGGTTGCTGTCTTCCAATTTTCTTGGCATAGATAAGTGAGCACTTTCAGGGCTGCATCCATTTGGTTAAACATCTCAATTGATAGTCCATCAATTTCTGGAACTTTGTTTTTTAACAGTGTCTTCAGTGCAGCTTTGACTTCTTCCTTCAGAGCCATCAGTTCCTGATCATATGCCACCTCTTGAAATGGTTGAACATCAACCAGTTCTTTTTGGTGTAATGACTCTGTGTTTGCTTTCCATCTTCTTTTGGTCCTTCCTGAGGTGTTTAATATTTTCCCATAGAGTCCTCCACTGTCGCAACTCGAGGTGTGAATTTTTTCTTCATTTTCTTTCAGCCTGAGAAATGATGAGTATGTTTGTCTTAGTCTGGGTTTTTTAGGGAAGCAAAACCAGTAACGTGTGTATGTACAAGGAAAGATTTATACATATAAAGTACAAGGAAAGATAGATAGATAGGTAGGTATAGGAAACAGCTAACACAGTTGTAGAAGCTGAACATCCCAAGTCCTGGCACAAGCCTCACATGGCCTCAGGAGCTGGTGAACTCAAGGTCAGCAGGTGAGAGACCAGAGTTCTAGATCACCAATTGTGAAGGTTGGCAGATCCCAAGCTGGTGGTGAGACGGAGCTGCAGAGGCTGGCAGACCTAGGATCAGCAGGTCAGGGAACAGGACTCTCAAGCACCGGCTGTAAGGGTTGATGAATTTAACAGCTGCTAGTTCAAGTCCAGGAACCAGATGCCAGAAGAGAGCAGGAGCTGCTGGCTACATGAGCAGACCGGTAGTAGGTGGTGGAAGGCAGAGAGAAGAGAGCTGAGTGGTGGGAAGCCACCGTAGGCCCCAACCTGCCACTTAATACAGCAGCCAAACATGGAGTAGCCAAGTTGACATAATCCTCACCACCACAGTCCACCCCTTGTCAACTTGGCATCTACACACATCTAAGCTTACCATCTGTTTTAGTCAGCTAGGGCTGCTCTAATAGAAATACCACAAATTGGATGGCTTTAACAAAGGAAGGTTTATTCTTACACAATCCAGTAGGCTACAAGTCCGTATTCAGGGTGTCTGCCCCAGGGGAAGGCTTTCCCCTTGTCAACTCTGGAGGAAAGTCTGGTATTGCATCAGTCTTTGTCCAGGGAGCATCTTGGTGCAGGAACCTCAGGTCTGAAGGATGCGCTCTTCTCGTGGTGCTGCTTGCTTGATGGTAGGAGATTCCAAACTCTCAGCCTGCTTCCCTGTCCTTTTATCTCTCGCAGGATGAAAGGATTAAGGCTGGGACAAGCCATACTCCAGGAAAATTCCCTTTACAGTGGATAGGGAGGTGATCCTATAAAAGGATTTACGGTTCCACCCTAATCCTTTAACATACAGCATAGGAAAACCACAAAATGGAGATACTGGGAATCATGGCCCAGCCACGTGGCTACACCTGTTTTGGGGGGAACACAATTCAATCCATGACACCATTGTCTCTGAAGGAATACAAAGTCATACTTATGTCTAACATGACATAACTAACACATGTAGAACTGAAAATGTGGTAGCCCATTTATATCTTATGTTTCATAAGTAAACAAAAATATCTGATATACATGTACAAACCAGAAATACTCATAACAATTACAACCTTCATTTCTGCAACTGGTCATGTGGCCATAACTGATAATTAGAACTAGTTTCTTCTACAACCCATTCTGTATTCCCTTTGCCCTCAGCAGGCACCTCAGCTGGTCATGGTTCCTTGTCTAGTAAGGTGACCCAAACATTCATTCCTAAAGGGTCTGTGCTATTGGCAGTCATTTTGGAATTGGGTTGCTGTAGTTTTCCATTGACCTTAATCACAGGACATGGTAGAACTAGGAGGCATCCTAAGGGATCTCATGCATTCCAAACATACTGTTCTTTACCTCTGTTATGTAATGTCAATCCAATTTCATCTTCATAGTCAGGATCTGTCACACCAGCCAGTATTGTAACTCCCTTCATTGTCTGTTGATCCATAGGCACAAGGAGCCCAAAATGGCCTGGTGGCAATTTTAGCTTCCAGTTCAGTGGAATCGTTGATGTGTCTCCAGGTGGCAGCATTCCTCCCTTTGGAACTACGACTTTTAACCCTGTAAAGCATAAAATCTTGGGGACAGGAAGCAAAAATCTTGCAAGTGGGTCACTAGGGGTAACAGTGAGTGGTGCCACTCCAGTTGCCACCCCCTGAGTCATTTAATATTTTCCCATAGAGTCCTCTACTGCTGCAACTCAAGGGTGAATTTTTTCTTCATTTTCTTTCAGCCTGAGAAATGATGAGTGTGTTCTTTCCTTTTGATTTTCTCTCGCAAGCTCTTTAGACATGTCGTTATGATAGTTTACTCTGTCTTCTTGAGCTACCCTTTGAAATACTCTGTTCAGTTCTTGTACTTCATCATTTCTTCCTTTTGCTTTAGCTACTCGTTGTTCAAGTTTCATAGAACAAGTTTCATAGTCTCTTCTGACATCCAATTTGGTCTTTTCTTTCTTTCCTACTTTTTAACAAGCTCTTCCTTTCTTCATGTGTGATGTCTTTGATGTCATTTGGGAACTCATCTGGTCTTCTGTTGTTAGTGTTCAGTGCACCAATCTATTCTTGAGATGATCACTAAACTCAGGTGGGATATACTCAACATCATACTTTGGCTCTCATGGACTTGTTCTAATTTTAGTTAATTTCATTTTGAAATTGCATATGAGCAATTAATGGTCTGTTCCACAGTCAGCATATGGTCTTCTTCTGACTGATAATATTAAGCTTTTCCATCTTCTCTTTCCACAGACGTGGTTGATTTGATCCTTCTGTGCTCCACATGGGGAGGTCCGTGTGTGCAGTCACCATTTATGTTGGTAGAAAAAGGTATTTGCAATGAAGAAGTCATTGATCTTTTAAAATGCTATCATGTGACCTCCACCATCATTTCTGTCACCAAAGCCATATTTTCCAACTACCAATCCTTCTTTGTTTCCAACTTTTGCAGTCCAATTACCAGTAATTATCAGTGCATCGTGATGGCATGTGCAATCAACTTCAGACTACAGAAGCTTGTAAAAATCTTCAATTTCTTTATCTTTTGCCTTACTGATTGGTGTATAAATCTGAATAATAGTCTTATTAACTGGCTTTCCTTGTAAGTCTATGGTTATCCTATCACTGACAACATTTTACTCTTCAGGATAAATCTTGAAATGTTCTTTTTGAAGATGAATGCAATACTGTTGCTCTTCAAGTTGTCATTCCTGGAGCAGTAGACCCTATGACTGTCCAATTCAGAATGGCCAATGGTCTGTTTCAGCTTACTAATGCCTATGTGTTTATGCATTACATGTCATTTTTGACTATTTCCAGTTTTCCTGGTTTCTTACTTTGTACTTTCCATGTTGTGATTATTAATGGATATTTGCAGCTGTTTCTTCTCATTTTGAGTTGTACCACATCAGCAAATGAAGGTTCCAAAAGCTTGACTTCATGTACATTAAGGTCCACTCTACTTTGAGGCTGCAGCTCTTCCCCTGTCATGCTTTGAGTGCCTTCCAACCTTAGAGGCTCATTTTCCAGCATTGTGTCTCACAGTGTTCCATTGCTATTCTTAAGATTTTTGTTGGCTAATTCTTTTTATAAGCCAACTGCTTGGTCCTTCTTCCTAGATTCTGTCTTAGTTTGGAAGCTCATCTGAAACCTGTCAACCGTGGATGACCCTGTTGGTATCCAAATGCCAGTGGCACAGCCTCCAGCATCATAGCAACAGACAATTCCCCCCAGTATAAGAAACTGACAGACAACTGGCAATTGAAGACATTATGCTGCATGAAATAAGTTAATCATAAAAGGAAAAATGAATATTTTAGGTGGTTGTTGTTGTGTGCCATCAAGTTGATTCCAACTCATAGTTACCCTATAAGACAGAGTGGAACTGCCCCATAAGGTTTGCTAAGCTCTGATCTTGATGAAAGCAGATCACCAGGTCTTTTCTTCCATGAAGTTACTAATGTATTTGATATGCCAACCTTTAGGTTAGCAGCCAAGCCCTGAACCACTACACCAGCAAAAAAGTAAAAGAAAAAAGCACCAAACCCACTGCCGTCAAGTCAGGTCTGACTCATAGCAACCCTAGAGGTCAGACTAGAACTGCCCCATAGAGTTTCCAAAGAGCACCTGGGGGATTTGAACTGCTGACCTTTTGGTTAGCAGATGTAGCACTTAACCCACTACTCCACCAAGGTTTCCACAGCATCACTGGGGCTCTATTCTATATTTTGTGGTATAACTCATATGAAATGGCAAGAATAGGTAATTATATAGAGATCAATGGTTACTAGTGATTACTGGAGATGGGGAGGGGGAAGGAGATAGTAATAACTTTCTGGGAAATAGTGAATTTTCATTTATGGTGATGGAAAAATAGATATAAACAAAGAGTAACAGTTACACAACTTGACAAATATAATTGTTATTGCTAAGCTGTACACCAGAAAAAAGGGAAAAATGGCAAATAAAATATTTGATATAATTTTACAACTACAACATCATCAACCCTCCCCACTCCCAGGGGAAAAAAAAAGTCTGCTCTTACTGATTCTTCCTCATCTCATGTATTTAGTTTTCTTGGTTTGAAGTTTAAGGGTCATAGTTTTGTGGGTCTATCCAGTCAATTGGCATAACACTGTTTTTAGAGTATGTGTTCTGTCTCCTAATTTGGTGAATAACCCTTCAGGTCTTAAAAGCTATGTGTATCCACCCAGGATATAACAATTGATCTCTATTTGCCTGGAACCACAAAGGAATAGGAATACCCAGGAATCAGAGAAAGAAATAGACTGCAGTTTTAGCTCCCCATATAAACTACTACTACCATTACGATGAGACTAGAAGAAATGATGTCTGCCTACCATTACTGAATGTTTTGATCAAGGACCCTGTCTTATTCTGGGTTTTCTAGAGAAGCAAAACAGTAAAGCATATGTGAAAATGTGTAAAGTGTGATTTACTTCAAGGGAATGATTCATACAGTTGTGGGGGCTGGTGCATCCGAAATATGTGGGTCAGGTGGTAGGCTGAAGGTTTCTGCTGGCTAAATGGTTTTAGGGGATGATAAAACCCAAATCTGTACATCAGGTGGCCATCTGGAGGCCTCTGCTGGCTCACAGGGTTGTCTGGGCTGGTGAATCCAAAATCTGCAGGTTAGGTGTCAGGCTAAGGACTTCTTCAGGTTTATGTCCCAAGAACCATAGGTCAGAGACAACATTGCAGCAAAGAGAGAGAAGGAGCTTTGCCAGAATATCCATTTATATACTAGAGGTAGGCCACACCCAGAAGGAAACACCCCTTTGAATTGATAGACTGATTATATCAGATCACAAAATGGAAAATTACTGCATAGTGTCTGCCAAATCACTAAGAATCATATCCTAGCCAAGCAGACAAATAGCATTAACTATCACAGTCCCAATAGATAGATCCTGACCAAAAGGAGGAAAATTGTGAAACTGAACTTCAAATTAATATAGAAATCAGATTTGAGGGGTGGAATCAAGATGGTGGACTAAACGCACACCTCCCTAAATCCCTCTGGAAACCAAGATCTGAAATGATAATTAAACGGAGCCTTCTGGACATTTAGTGAGCCCTGGGATGCAGCACAGGGCTATTAATTTGGACTTCATACCACTGAACGCAAAACCTCGTCTCTTTCACTGAACCTGTTCTTGGCGAGCACAGGCTTGCACAGACCGAAAGTAACTCACCATTTTGATTTTTTTTCCTCTGTCTTGGCCAGTGGGCAGAGCTGGGACTTGACTAGCCACTGGTCTCAGATGCACTGTTGGTGGGACTGCTTGGACTCTATGCATCCCAGCTCCTCTGGCCTATCTCTCTGCCTCCGCCATGTGGTAGCCCAATAGATGCGCTTGTGTGGGACACCATCTTGATCCACTGGGAAACAGAGAAGCCCAGGCAGAGGCCCTGGCTGGACTTGGTTCCTAGGCTAGGAGGTGGTACCTGTTGGGGGGAGAGTGCTTTTCCAGCAGGGAAGGGCTATTTTGCACAATGTTTCCTGGGGCTGGGGCCCAACAGCAGAGGCTGTGGACTCTGGGAATTTTGGCACTCCTGGCCTCTCTTTCCACTGGGAGCCTGGTCCCGGCCAGCTGGCACGCGTGCACAGAACACCATCTTGTTTTGCTGGGAGGTGGAGTAATCCATACGGAAGCCTTAGCTGAACCTAATTACTGGGCTGGGAGGCAGTGCCTACCCAGAAGAGACTGCTTTTCCAGCAGAAAAGCAGAATTCTACACAGTATCGCCTACAGCAGGGGTCCGACAGCAGAGGCTAGGAGGCCAGTAGCCTTTCTGTATTTTGAGCTACTTTATAACATCTGGGGTTCAATATAGTGGTGTTTCCTTTGCCAGCTAGGAAGAGGGACGTATACACCTGTAAACCTGACTTTGGAAGTTGTCAAATGCTTTTTCCTTCTCATTTTAAGATGGCCTAGAGAAATAACTGTGGTCCATCTTCACAGCATCTCTCTCAGCTTCTGTTGACCCACATGAAGCCCAAAAAGCAACAAACTTTGGAGAAGACAGTAACCCAGAAATCACCCATCGCATCAGAATGCCCCCAAAAGAAACTACCTCACAACTTCCCAGATGAAGAAGCTTTTCTGAAACTATCAGAAGGTGAATACAAAAGGATTACATAGAGAGCCCTACTGGACCTTATACAAAATGCAGCAGAGCAAAACGAAAAACCAAGCAAGCTCTTTGATCTGATGGAACGTCAGTACTCAGAAATCCAGCAGATCAAGAACAAAATCAAAGACATAGAAACTTCCATTCAAAGCCAAGAAAATAGAATGGAACAAATGGAAAAAAGAATTTCTGACTTGGAAGACAAAGCTACTGATGCCAGTGTCTATGAGCAGAAATCAGAAAAAAGAAACAAGAAAAATGAAGAAGCCTTAAGAAGCATGTGGGACTCTGTTATGAGGTACAACCTTCGATTAATTGGAGTCCCTGAACAGGATGAGACACTTGAGAACAGAGAGAATATCGTTGCTGAGCTTCTGACAGAAAACTTCCCAGAAATTATTAGCCAGCCAAGTGCCGTCCAGTTGGATCCAATATAAATATCCCAGATGCATATCATACATCACCCAATATAGATCTCAAAAGAAAGACTCCAAGACATATTATAATGAAACTTAAAAAAGTCAAACATCAGCAGCAACTCTTAAAGGCTGCAAGACTCAAAGCAAAGCTAACATTCAGAGGGAAACCCTGTGGGCTTTCATCAGATTTCTCAGCAGAAACCATGCTGGCATGGAGACAGTGGCATGACACATTCCAAGCCTTGAAGGAGAACTTCCAACTAAGAATTATATATCCTACAAAACTATCTTTCAAATATGAAATTGAAATGAAGACATTCCCAGATAAACAGAAACTCAGAGACTTTGTAAAAACTAAACCCAAACTACAAGAAATACTGAAAGAAGTTCTTGGCTTTGGCTTAGAAGAACAAAACCACTGACTTTATATTTTAGAATGACACATCATTCATAATTCTACTCAGTTAGGGAAGGCTCCAAATTCAATCACAGCTTTAATACTGAAAGAAACAATCCAGTGATTATCATGAAAACTATGATGCCATCATATTAAAAAGAGGGATGTACTACAGTCGTTCTAGTCCTTCCAGATGGAGAAGATGACGAGACTGGTAGTAATTAAAATTGGGTTTATATATAGTTTATTAGGGGGGTCATAGGGGCATCGATAAAGCACAACAAAGATGCAACATACCATATCAAGAAATGTAACACAAGAGTCTCAAAAACTACAAAACCAGCTCTGAAAAAGGTGAAAAATCAATTCACAAAAAAGAATGTCCCAGAACATACTAATAAGAACAACAGAGAAAACATCAACACAAAAATAAATGTATCACAATGGTAGCAGTGAATACATACCTATCAATAATTATATTGAATGTGAATGGACTGAATGCTCCAGTAAAGAGACATTGAATGACATCTTGGATCAAAAGACATGACCCATCCATATGTTGTCTACAAGAAACTGACTTCAGACTTAAAGATAGAAACAAACTGAAAATTAAAAGATGGAAGAATATATATCAAGCTAACAATGAACAAAGGAGCAGGTGTGGCAATTCTAATTCAGACAAAATCAATTTTAATGTAAAATCCACCATCATAGACAAAGATGGACACTATTGCTGAAAGGTTCGGTACACAAGCAAGATTTAACTATATTAAATATTTATGCACCTAATATTAGAGCACCTAAATACATCAAAGAAACACTGACTACACTCAAAAATGAGATAGATTACGGCACAGTAATACTGAGAGACTTCAACGCTCCACTCTCAATACTGGACAGATCACTTAGAAAAAAGTTCAATAAAGATACAGAAGACCTTATTGCCACAATTAACCAACTAGACCTCATCGACATATACAGAACTTTCTATCCATCAGCAGACAACTACACCTTCTTCTCCAGTGCACATGGAACATTCTCCAGAATAGACCATGTGTTAGGAAATAAAGCAATTCTCAACAAAATAAAGACCACTGAATTAATGCAAAGCATCTTCTCAGAGCTTGGAATGTGTCCTACAGAATCAAGGCCATTCACACCAACTGATACATGCACATGAATGTTCATCACAGCACAGTCCACAATAGCAGAAAGATGGAATCAACCCAGATGCCCAACAACAGAGGAATGGGTAGGTAAACTATGGTATATATACTCAGTGGAACACTATGCAATGATAAAGAACAACGAGGATTGCAGGAAACATCTCTTAACCTGGTTTCAACTGGAGGACATTGTGCTCGATCAACAACAAAAGGGCAAATATTGTATGAGACCTCTACGATAAGAACTTAAAAACAGACCCATGCATAGAAGAAAAGACTCTTTGACAGCTTCAAGGGTGAGGAGGAAGGGAGGAGGGGGAGGGTTTAGATTAGATAGTTAATAGAAATTTGGTTTGGCGAAATCGGTGGCAGCATACATTAGAAAGAAGATCAATAATAACTGGACTTCAACACAATTGGAGTACTCCCCCCATCCTGAGCCAATATTACAAGGACAGAGTAGCTGTTGCGGGGGACCAGGGACCATGCTCTCAGGTGAAATTGAGGCCAATTGGCACAGCTAATATTTTGCTAATGAGGAGTCTCTGCACCCCTCACCAGTAAGTGGCATCTGGGATCTTAAAAGCTACCAAGCTATCATCTGAGAGTACAGCACATGGTCCCAACTCAGCAGGAACGGATGATCACCGATGACAAGAATAACATGGGGAAAAGAGAACCCAGAAGACAGAGAGACCCACATCACTGGGTCTCTACATCGACTCGTGACCAGAAGAACCGGATAGTGCCTGGCCACCACCAGTGATAGCCACAGTGGAGCTCACAAAGTTCAGTCTCACCGGCAACAGGAGAATAAATAGGAGTACACCCTGAGATCTCTAATAAAAGACTTCAATTGATGGTCCAGGGGCTTCGGGTTTCCCCTGGGAGCATGACCCCTGGCCCTGATGCTGCCCCTGTCCATAAAGCATAATGAAGGTCAACTTTTCGGACAGCAATGGAGTTGACTTGGCGATGCAGAGTGACTGTATCTTGTTGGAATTTTATGGTTCTATGTATCTGTACGATGTCGTCCTGTTGACCTCTTGCTGGAGGAAGGGGAGTGAGTGGAGAGGAGGGTATAAGAGACTGTTGGGAGGGCAGGACATGTATGGAGCAGAGAGGATGGATGTGGTGTCACCAGGCAGGGAGAGCAGTGGAGCTACATATAAGTGAGCATGCAAATTTATATGGGAATATACATTTGCATTCAATAATCATAATAAAAAAAAAAACACTAAAGAAAAAGAAATCAGATTTATTGGATCCATTGAGACTGAGAGAACCCTCAAATCTGTTGACCTACAATAATCTTTAAACCTTAACCAAAACTATCCCATGAAGTGATCACTAAACTAAACATCTGCGTAGCTCAATTAACAAAGGGTGTTTGCCTTGAGCATTACGCTCTTAAAAGAGGTATCTGCGTCAGTTGAAACTGACAGAAGTTAATCTAAAAAGCAAAAATAAGAACTTTAGGGGGCAGAGAATCTAAATGATGAATGGTGACACAATGTGAAGTATGTAACTAATGCCACTGAATTATTATTGTTAGGCGCTGTTGAGTTGGTTCCAACTCGTAGTTACCCTGTGAACAACAGAACAGAGCACTGCCCAGTGTTGCGCCATGTCCACAATTGTTTTTATGCTTAAGTCCATTGTTGTGGCCACTGTGTCAATCCATCTTGTCAAGGGTGTTCCTCTTTTTCACTGACTGTCCACTCTACCAAGCATGATGTCCTTCTCCAGGGACTGATTCTTCCTGACAACATGTCCAAAGTATGTAACACGCAGTCTTTCCATCTTTGTTTCCAAGGAGCACTCTGGTTGTACTTCTTCCAGAATAGATCTGTTTGTTCTTTTGGCAGTCCATGGTACATTCAACATTCTTCTCCAACACTGCAACTTAAAGGCATCAATTCTTCTTGTGTCTTCTTTGTTCACTGTCCAGCTTTCACATGCATATGATGCAATTGAAAATACCATGGCTTGGGTCAGGCACATTTTAGTCTTTAATCATTGAATTATGCATATAGAAATTGTGAATGGACATATGTTTGGTTGCATATAGTGCCACTAAAATTAAATTAATAAAGGAAATAGAGAACCATTACAGCAACTAAATGATGCTGTTTAAGAGCTTATTTCACCATGACTTTAGCCAGTAACCTAAATCTTCCTAATTAACCTTTCCTCCGATGTCTAAAAGATATATTACCATCACTAAAAGTCTGTGTCGTATGAAAGCGCTTACTGCCTTCTTTTTCCCCATCAGCCCTGGTGATGGACACTCCTTCCCTATGAGGTCTATGAATGAATCACAGAATCCACTGCTAGCAAATGAAGAGCCCTGGGAAGATGAGGATGACAGCAGAGGTAAGTCGGCCCAGAAGGAAGACACTTCTCTACCCAGCAGAGCAGTACGAATAAAGTCCATGTTAACACAACAAATATAATGTGGTAATTCTACAATGTCTAAAAATATTTTATACTATATAATTTTTATAATTACCCTGTGGTTGGAGAAGATCAAGTATGGTCAGATTTGTTCAACAAACATGAGTGGCTCAGATAAGATTAGATGGCAACTTCAGAGGTCCCTTACCAGTATTGTGATACCGTGATTCATGACTAGTGAGATCATTCAAGAAACTTAATAAACAGTGCCATGCATGTTTGTGAACAATCCTACTGTTGTTGTTGTTAGATGCTCTTGAGTCAGTTCCAGCATATAGCAACACCATGCACAACAGAATGAAGCACTGCCTGGTCCTGCAGCATGCCCGCAATTGTTTTTATGCTTAAGCCCACCGTTGTAGCCACTGTATCATTCCATCTTGTTGAGGGTTTTCCTCTTGTTTGATGACCCTCCACTCTACCAAGCATGATGTCCTTCTCCAGGGATCGATCCCTCCTTGACAGCATTTGTCCAAATTATGTAAGACACAGTCTCCCTGTCTTTGCTTCCAAGGAACACTCTGGTTGTACTTCTTGCAGAACAGATCTATTTGTTCTTTTGAAGTCCATGGTATATTCAATATTCTGCTCCATCACCACAATTCAAAGGCATTGATTCTTCTGTCTTCCTTCCTTATTCATTGTTCAGCTTTCACATGCATACAATTTGATTGAAAATACCATGGCTTCAGTTAGGTACACCTTATTCTTCAAAGTGACATCTTCACTTTTCAATACTTTAAAGAGGTCTTTTGCAGCAGGTTTTCCCAATGAAGGCATCTTTTGATTTTTTCGCTGCTGTTTCTGTGGGTGTTGATTGTGGACCCAAGTAAGATGAAATCCTTGACCACATCAATTCTTTCTCCTTTTATCATGATGTTGCTTACTGGTCCAGTTGTGAGGACTTTTGTTTTCTTGATGTTGAGGTGCAGTCCATACTGAAGGCTGTGGTCTTTGATCTTCATCAGTGTTTCAAGTGCTTGTCACTTTCAGCAAGCAAGGTTGTGTCATCTGTGTCATACAGGTTGTTAATGAGTCTTCCTTCAATCTTGATGCCGTGTTCTTTTATAGTCTAGCTTGTTGGATTATTTGCTCGGCATTCAAGTTGAAAATGTATGGTGAAAAGCTACTACCCTGCCACACACCTTTCTTAACTTTAAACCATGCAGTAACCCCTTGTTCTGTTTGCATAACTGCCTCTTGATCCATGTAGACTCCTCCTGAACAAAATTAAGTGTTCTGGAATTCTCATTCTCCGCGATGTTAGCTGTAATTTGTTATGATCCATACAGAGGAATTCCTTTGCATAGTCTATCAAAAATAGGTAAACATCTTTCTGGTATTCCCTGCTTTCAGCCAAGATGCATCTGACATCAGCGATGATATACCTAGTTCCACATCACTGTCTGAATCTGGCTTGAGTGTATGGCAGTGCCCTGTCAATATGCTCTTGCAATCACTTGTGAATGATCTTGAGCAAAATTTTACTTGTATCTAATACTAATGAAATTGTTTGATAATTTTTGTATTCAGTTGGATCATCTTTCTATGGAATAGGCATAAATTTGGATCTCTTCCAGTTGGTTGGCTAGTTAGTTGTCCTATTAAATTTCTTGGCACAGACAAGTGAGCACTTCCAGTGCTGCATCCATTTCTTGAAACATCTCAATTGATATTCCATCAATTCCTGGAGCCTTGTCTTTTCGCAATGCCTTCAATGCAGCTTTGACTTCATCCTTAGTACACTATCAGTTCCTGATCAGATGCTACCTCTTGGAATGGTTGCACATCCACCAGTTCTTTCATATAATGACTCTCTATTCTTTCCGTCTTCTTTTGATACTTCCCGAGTCGTTTAATATTTGCCTGTAGAACCCTTCACTATTGCGACTCGAGGCTGGAATTTTTAATTCAGTTCTTTCAGCTTGACAAATGCAGTGTGTTCCTTCCTTTTGATTTTCTATCTCAGGCTCTTTGCACGTAATTATGATACTTTCCTTTGTCTTCTTGAGCAGCCTTTTGAAATCTTCTCTTCAGTTCTTCTACATCATCATTGTTTTCTTTTGCTTTAGCTACTCAAAGTTGAAGAGCAAGTTTCAGAGTCTCTTCTGACATCCGTTTGGTCTTTTTTGCCTCTTTTTTTAATGACCTCTTGCATTCTTCATGTATTATGTCTTTGGTGTCATTCCACAACTTGTCTGGCCTTTGGTCATTAGTGTTTAACACATCAAATCTCTTCTTGAGACGGTCTCTGAATTCAGGTGGGATATACTCTAGGTCATACTTTGGCTCTTCTGGACTTGTTTTAATATTCTGCAGTTTCAGTTTGAACTTGCATAAGCAGTTGATGATCTGTGCCACAGTCAGCACTTGGTCTTGTTCTGACTGATGATATTGAGCTTTTCCTTTGTCTCTTTCCACAGATACAGTTAGTTTCATTCCTATGTATTCTGTTGAGCAAGGTCCATGTGTATAGTTGCTGTTTGTGTTTGTGATAAAAGGTATTTGCAGTAAAGAAGTCGTTGGTCCTCGCAAAATTCTATCATTCCAACTCCAGCATCATTTCTGTCACCAAGGCCATAGTTTCCAACTACTGATCCATCTTCTTTGTTACCAGCTTTTGCATTCCAGTCACCAGTAATTATCAGTGCATCTTGATTGCATGTTTGATCAGCTTTGGACTGCAGAAGCTGGTAAAAATCTTCAATCTCTTCATTCATGGCCTTATTGGTTGGTGTGTAAATTTGAATAATAGTCATATTAACTGGCCTTCCTTGTAGGTATAGCGATAATATTGTACTTCAGGACAGATTTTGAAATGTTCTTTTTGACAGTGAATGCAGCACCATTCCTCTTCATGTTTTCATTCCTGGCTCAATAGACCATGTAATTGTCCAGTGCAAAATGGCCAGTACTGGTACATTTCAGCTCACTAATGCTGAACATTTATGTGTTCCATTTGATTTTTGACAATTTCCATTATTCATACTTAGTATATTCCACATTCCTTTATTAATGGATGTTTGCAGCTGTTTCTTCTCATTTTGAGTTGTGCCACATCCGCAGGTGAAGGTCCCAAAGGCTTTACTCCATCCACGTCATTAAGGTCGACTCTATTTAGAGGATGCAGTTCTTTCCCAGTCATCTTCTGAGTGCCTTCCAACCTGGGAGTCTCATATACTGGCACTATATCTGACAGTGTTCCGATGATATTCTTAAGGTTTTCACCGGGTAATCCTTTTCAGAAGTAGACTGCCAGGCCCTTCTTACTCATTTGTCATAGTCTAGAAGCTCAGCTGAAACCTGTTCCCCAGGGGTGACCCCACATGTATCTGAACACCAGTGGCATAACTCCAGCATCACGGCAGCATGCAAGCCCCAACAGTATGACAAAGTGACAGACAAATGGGGTGAACAGTGCTACTAGGTGGTCACCTGTGGTACTTTGAGTTAATCCAGTCGCTGGGCAACATTTCACCTTTCTCTATCCTCCTTCATTCACATGTTTCAACATTCTTTCAAGGTCTCATTCTATTCTGTTTTAGAATGGTTTAAATACACTAAGGAATAAAAGATAGTGTGTTCGATCGGGGGGAGGTGTCTTATTCATCTAGTGCTGCTATAACAGAAATACCACAAGTGGATGACTTTAACAAAGTGAAGTTTATTCTCTCACAGTGCAGTAGGCTAGAAGTCTGAATGCAGGGCACCAGCTCTAGGGAAAAACTTTCTGTCTCTGTCAGCTTTGGAGGAAGGTCTCTGTGATGCATCAGTCTTCTCCTGGTGTGGGAGCATCTCCGCACATTTACCTCAGGTCCAAAGAATATGCTGCACTTCTACCATTGCTTTCCTAGTGGCATGAGGTCCCCATGTCTCTCTGCTCACCTTTCTCTCTTATAGTTCAAAAGAGATTGGTTTAAGACACTATCTAATCTTATAGAACTCATTGGTATAACTGCTGCTAATCCATCTTATTCAATCATAGTGATAGAATTTATAACACACAGGAAGATGTCATCAAATGCTGGACAATCACACAGTCATGGGAATCATGGACTACCAAAGTTGATACATACATTTTTGGAGGGATTCAATTCAATCTATGACAGGAGGTAAGCCTACATGTGCATGTAGTCTAGTTTTGTAAAGATAGAGGGGCAAATGAAGAATAAGGAAGCAAAACTTTGCCCTTCCAACATTTTTTCACCGTATCATTCATACATCTTGCTGCTTTTTATGGGGAGCTGAAACTTAAATTTTTGTGCTGTATATTTCCATTACCAGTCCTATTCTTTGACTCCATGTAATGCTTTGCCTCCTGCTGTGCCCTTGACATTTGCTTTTGTTGGTGATACCAGTCTTAAGATAGTAGTTATTAGCTGCTAGTCCTGATAATGCAGTAGCTGGCTGCAATTTTGTGTGGGAGCTTATAGCAGTTTTCACAAATAGTACGTGGAGTAAGTGAGGCTGTGGAATGGAGTTAGGACATGGAGAAGCATCAAAGTAGGGAGCAGATGTGGGAAACAAACCTTTCTAAATTTTCACCTAGTTAGATTATCTGGGCCCACATTCTGTATCTAGAAGTCTACATTTAGAGCAAGGTACTCAACCAGGACTAAGTAAGGCAAACTGGTCCCAAATCCATAGTTATGCAAGCACATTACATTCTCACAGTTCTTACCTAGCTCAAAGAAATTAAAAGCAACTTCTTTATCTCCTCTTGCTAAGTCCTTATGGGAAAGTTGACTGTAGTTTGGCCTATCTTCCTTCAGCCTTCAGCCTTTCCAAAAGGACTTTTACTTACAGCAGTCGCAAATGATAGGAACTCTTGTTTTGTTATTAAGAAACTCTAACACAAATGAGAGATTTATAGGGTCTTACCTGATTTAAAATACCCTCACAGTGGAAAAATATTTATATCTGAGCCTTGTGTTGCCAATGGGAAAGAACAGATATACAGCGAGAAAACCACCCCAAATCCACTGCCATCGAGTTGCTTCTGACTCCTAGCTACCCTATAGGACAGAGTAGAGCAGCCCCATAGAGTTTCCCAGGAGCACCTGGTGGATCTGAACTGCCGACCTTTTGATTAGCAGCTGTAGCACTTAACCACTACAGCCATCAGGGTTTTCACATGTCGATATAACAAAAAGATTGCTTTCTTAAAAAAAAAACCCAAACCCAAGGCCATCAAGTCAATTTTGACTCATAGTATCCCTGTAGGACAGAGTAGAACTATCCCCTAAGGTTTCCAAGGAGTGGCTGGTGGATTCAGACTACTTACGTTTGATTACTCTCTCTATGTTTTCTTACAGCCTGTTCAGCTTGTCCAAATCTCCTGCATTTTGCATATCTCCTTCCTGATCTCTTGAAGAGTTCTAAATATTAACCTTCAGTATTCTACCTCCAGTAATTCTAGGAAGGCCTATTCCTTTTGGAAATTTCTTAATTCTTTGTTTTAGGAGCTTTCTGGAGCCATCCTGGCCTTCCTTTTTAAGTGGTTTGAGCCATCAATAAGTTGTATTTGTTTATTTTATGTTTGCTTATTGTGTTCTAGCTTCTTGTTTTGTCCTATCCTGTCCTGTCCTGTCCAGATAGGCTGGTCATATGTGCTAGCTTTCTTATTGGTACCTTTGAAGCTCAACATCCTGTCACTTGGTGGTTAGAGCTGTTACTAGGCATGTGAGCCCACGCGTCTACTTATTTTTCTTGTATCGGTTCTGCTCCGGTGCCCAGGTGGTCAGTTACTAAGTATGTGGTGCAGGCTCTGCCCTACAACCCTAGAGGGGCATAGGCAGTTGGTATAGACACAGGCATCTGGCTGCACATGCTGAGAAAGGCAGGGGACTGACATCTGTTCCTGAGTGCCTGTGAGAAAGCCATGTCCCTTTATGCCTGATCCTAGGTGAAGGAACTATTTCTGCTCTGAATTTTTTGCTCAGGTGAAGTTGCCAGATTTTCCCCCCTGTTTGTTAAATTGTTCCCTCTCCTAGTCTAGGAGAACGGCTCAGGGCATGCGTAAGGGAGGCCTACTTCCATCCCAGGTAGTGGCATCAAACTCCGTTGCTGGGCACAGTGCAGGGAAGGGTGGGGCCAGTGCTGGGAAAAGCGAGAGAGGCTTATCTCAAAGGAAAGTTTTAGATCCACTCATGATAGGTTTGACACAAGCCACTTAGCTTTTGACAGTCGAGTGCTGGTTTTCACTGTTTCTGGAGGCCTGAGTGGACTCTCCATTGCTTGGTCTCTCCTGCCTAGGAGGACAGCCACCAAATTCCACTGCTCCATTCACCATGCTGGCTTCAGCTGATTCCCAGTGGGTCAGTCTGGTGAGTCCTAAGTACTTCTGGATCTACTTTCCCTTCCCCATCACTCAGTCTGATTTTTCAACTTTCCCTTTGATGTTCAGGGCTCCTAGAATGTTGTATGTAATCAATTCGTTTGTTCTTTTGTGTCTTTGTTATTAGAGGAATCACAGGAAGGGGCTGACTACTCCCCTGTCTTGGCCCCACCCCAAACAGACATTTTAAATAACTAGAAATAGTTTGGGTAAGTAAGTAGATCTCGGAGTGCTTTATATAGAGATGGCAGTTAAACCTATGAAAGGGGAAGGAGGTAATCAAACTGGGGAAAGGATATAAAATGCAAAATTTGGAATCACCTAAGCAGTGTTGATGTGCATCCATGTGGACAAGGAAGTGAAGGGTGTAAGAGAAAGCCAGAGGGTCAAGGATACAAAGTTAGAGGACACTCATAGTTTGGGGGAGAATATCACAAAAATATAATGAATGTAAAAGTACCCACCTGTCTTACAGATTTAAAAATCTGAGGTTAGTGTTATAGCATGACTTATGTAAAGGTTATAAAGCAGTCACTGCTCAACCTAGGTTCTTCCATTGTGTCCTTTTCCCTATTCTTCCCAGTGGCTAGAAAGGATACACATACTGTCACTGTAACTTGCCATGGTATCGAAAGATTATGTGGAAACTTAGAATTTTAAAGGAAAGGAAGAGATCTAGGACAAGACAGGAGGAGAACCAGAACCAAACCAGCTTAGACAAAGTCTAAAATGACATAATTCTTAGCTCAAGTAGACATATATTGAAAACTGGTGAAAATACTACCATCATAGGACAGCAAGAGCTGGTAGGGGTTGGAGGGATCAGTATAGGTGCATACAGAAGAAGAAGATAAATTGAATTTCTAAATTCTTTGTCTTCTGTTATGCAGAACCTGATTCTCTGAGGTATCTGAACTCTTCAATTTGGTCCTGACCAGTATTAGCTTGCATTATCAATGTAATCTCACCTGGGAGTGAACCCATGAAGGAAGTAGATGAATTGTTTTTTTCAGCTGAGGCTTCAGTGTCTACAAAGGTCTAATTTTAATTCAAATAATTGCCAGGAGGGAGTATCCTGTGCCAAATAAGACTGTGGGCTGTGGGTGAAGAAACTAGAACAAACCCACCTAGCAGAATGCTAAAAGCCAACTTTTGGGAAGGTGCATTACCTGCCAGACCACAGCTACAGGTTCTGAGACAGCCAACCATTAGTCAGGAGTGAGAATAGAAAGAATTAGCATCACTGCCCTGGAGTGGGAAAGTAAATAATGTACTGTACTTCCACAACTGCCTTTCACTGTTTGTCAGACTCCTTGATAGAAATATCAGAAAGGTGGATTGAGATGAATGTCTAAGCCTCTCTTTAAGTTTTTGAGAAATATAAGTGAGTTATTCTCTATAGTTCCTTATTTGAACAGTTGGGCCAATGTGGCTGCTTTTGGTTCAGACTTAGGGGTAACAGTCAGAAGACCGATATTCCTGATAAGACACAGTACTGTGCATAGCGTGGGGCTGTGGTTCCAAAGACAGGTTTTCTCAGAGCCATTTTTACTTTTCCCATCTTCCTGGAAGAAAACAGCCTTATCACTGGATATCTACCTGGTTGACTCAGTGGCATGGGAGTCTGCCAGCCTGCTGTGGTGGGGGTAACCCAACCTCCCCTACATGTATAGCAGCACTTTGAATGACTCATTGATTTTTATAAAGGAAAATATTCTAGGCAGAAAATGTAAGAGACAATTAGTGTCAACTTTTTTATCTCAAAGTGTCAAGCACATTATTATGCAGAAAGTATAAAGAAAGTTATTATCTGTATGTTAAACAAGTTGATTCAGAGTGTACTTTGCTCCCCTAAAAGGCTGGGTATTAAAAAAAAAAAACTCACTGCCATCAAGTCAGTTCTGACTCATAGTGACCCTATAGATAGAAACAAAAATATTTATACTGTAAATGGCATTGCTTGTTAATCCCAAAGCCTCTTATTTTCTAGAAACCTTATTCCTTTTTAGAAACACCAACGCCTGAAGTATTGTAACAGCTATCTCAAAGTCCAGTGGAGTAACAGTGAAATGGTAATTTTGAGTGTAGGAAGACTCAAAAGATTCCATTAAAGACAGATGATGTTGAGCTGTTATTCTAGCTGTTCAGGTCAAATACCAGCTAGTAAACAGATTATGCTGATTATACACACACATATATATATATATGTGTATATATATATATATATATATAAACAAATATTACATTAGATTGTAGCAGGCTAACTACTATTAGAATGTGCATGTCTGGACTGGCTACAAATGTTTTAGAGCTTTGTGGGTACTGGCTGCTTTCAGAAATTGGACAAGAAGAAATTATGCCAGTGAATGAATATCCACCCATGTAAGAGACAGGAACATGTGATCATCTTCGCTTTTCAACCTTACAGATTATCCAGAAAGCTCATCATCTCTTTCTGTGGAAATGGAAACGTAGCAGTAGTGACATTTCTCGCATCTCTCAGACAGGTCAGTATTCTAAGGGAGGCACATAAAGTGCCACCTACTACTAAGAAGCATCCTTGGGAGCAGAATTAGAAACAGGTAAGTTCTCACACTGCTGAACAAGGTGTTAAATTCTTCACTCTTCTACTGCTCACATAAACAGAAGTTCTACACATTGTTTCCCTGTGTAACGTACTGAAAAATAGACCCATGTTCTGTACAAACTCACACTCACATCACTTGGGCTAAAAGACCCCAGGGAATCCAGAAACAGCCAAACATCCCATGAGGGTTCTTTATTTCATACTGTGATTTACAAACCTTGTCCTGGTGCACTCCAGGACTCTGTTTGAAATTGTGTGGATTGCAAATAGAGTCTTTTTGCCTGACTCAACTATGTTAGTTTTTAACTTACTGTCACCCACTCACAGGTAAAACGTGTGCTCCCTACAGTCTACCCCACCTAAAATGCTGCCTATTTGTTAATCAGTGAGTGGCAGGCTGCCTTACTCACAGGATTCCCTTTGGTATCATCTTCCTCCTGAAAAAGTAAACAGCTTTCTCTTTGCAACACTCACATGTAAATAAACGCACTATAGTTCAGTATTAAAAGGAGGATTTGGGTACTAGAAATACCATGGAATTCACAGCTCTGATCTCACAAGCCTTCCAATTATTTTCCCATGACAATGCAAGCAATTATTCAGTAGCCTATCCATCTATTTGTGGGCTGTCAAGTCTTCACTTCTTCCCCTTATATAATTCCTGCTCTATACCACCAGTATAGATACTGTGTAAGACTTTGTATGTGCCAACTACTTTGTTATGTATTTAATGTATATTGTCACACTTCATCCTCACAATAGCTCTGTGAGGTGAATATTACAATTCCTATTTTATTCATAAGAAAACTGAGGTCCAGAGAGGTTAAACAACTTACACGACTTCACATAACTAGTAAGTTATCAGCATAAGCTATAAATCCAAGTATGTTCTTTCCACCGTGACGCTACATTAAAAAAAAACCTACTCAGGATATTTACTGTGCATCTTCACTTATAATCAAAGGTTGAAAAGAGGGAAGAATGAAGTCTGTCTTGTCTTTCCAAGCTCTGATGAAGTGTTTGATGTTTAGGTAAGACAGCATACGTGCTAAAGTATGTAGATTTCAGTTATCCATGGTGCTCGTCTCTTTCATTTTCTTATTTTGACATTTTACTAGGAGTGTTCTATGGACTAGTACTTCAGTGTTAATAGATGGTAATAAGTGTTGAACGGAAAAAGGTTCTCTGCTAAAATAAATTTAGGAAACTGTATAAGCAAAATTAGAATCATGTCTTTAGTCTAAGAATGCTCTTATCTTTTACTGTAATGTGCAAAATAATGGGTTTTGTAAATCTCCAAGAGAAGGATACAGTAGTTAACTGAACTCATTTGACGAAGGAATTCTTTCTTTTGTGCAGATCATGAAACCTTGTCTTTAGTGCAGTACTTGTTAAGATTTTTAATATGCTGAAGAATTTTGTGAATTTCCAAAAGTGGAATAATTTGGTTTTCAGGCATATTTGGCCATGTAACCTTTTTGTCGCAGAATACCCTGAGTCACTGAACCTTGAAATATATTTGTGATATGCGTCCCTAGCTAAGAAAATTTGCCTTTAAGAAATGTCTTTTTCCCGGGGCATTCTGTTCAAACAAATTAACTGATTAATTTTATGGGAACAACAAAGTCATGTTCTACAATAATAGAAAAGTGGTTGAGAACACATGAGAAAGGAGTGGGGGAAACATTTCAGAATTTACCATAATATGAAGACCTTTTTAATGTATGAAGATAATTATTTCAGTAATGTAAAAATTCCAAACTGGAAACAGTCTGATGTCTACCAGTAAGAAAATGGTTAAATAAGTTATGCATGTACAAATTATTAGGTATCTTACATGTATTTTCCTTTGATTTTCTTGTAAATTTTTTTTAACTGAGGAAGGGTAAAGTGAAAAAATTCCATGTGCTTATAGTTTAAAATAAACAAGTGCTAGCATTTTTTTCATTTTCTCAAATTTTTGTATGTAAGAAAGAACTGATTACTGCAATTTTTATCAAAATAATGTACTGACTGTAGATGATGTTTTCTTCAAAATTAAAAGACAGATTTGGAAAAACATTTGCAAAACAGCCAGAACACAAGCATTAACATCCTTAATTTATGAATTTCGTATAGATTAGGAAAAAAAAAAATGACAGAAAATGGCAGAGGATGCGAACAGACAATAAAATAAAAAATTAAACTGAAGAATAAACATGAAAATTGTTCAACTTCAGTATTTAAAAAAAATGCCATCAAGTAGATTCTGACTCATGGCAAGTCCCTGGGTGGCAGAAATGGTTAACACAGTAAGCTGCTAACCAAAAGATTGGTAATTAGAGTCCATCCAGAGGCTCCTAAAACTCAACCATTGAAAACACTGTGGAGGAGCACAGTTCTGCTCTAAGGCACATGGGGTTGCCAGCTTCAATATAAAGAGATACAAACTAAAATAACCCAGAATGCCGTATTTTTCCATTGTATCATTCAATTTTATACAGTATAAGTAGTGTCAACAAGAACATATTGAAACAGGTACCCATAGCTGCTGAAGGTTAAATTCACAGATCATTTCTTGAGTGCAGGTTGGCAAAACGTGCAAAACTTAAACTGTTCATACAATTTTATCTGATAATTCCATTTATGATATTAATATTTTAAGGAAATAATCATATCTGCAAAAGTATTCATCAATTTGTTATAATAACAGAAAATTGGAAAAAGAACTAAATGTATGACAATAGGAGAATGGTAAAAAGAAACTGCTACTTCATTATTGTGAAATATTATGCAGTCATTAAAAATAATTATTTTGAAGAATAATTAGTAGTAGGGTTATGTGAGAAAAACTATATGAGTACAGTTTATTGTAAAAGCACATTTCTTGTCCACTTTAGTTAGATACTTATATGCCATGTAAGTCACCCACAATTCGGTAGTTTTTAGTAGTCACAGAGTTCTGTACCATCACCAGAATCCATTTTAGAACATTTTCATCACTCCAAAGGAAACCAATACTAATTATCAGTCACTCCCTATAAAGTCAACCTAATTTTTAAAATGAACAAAGTATCTGAACAGACATTTCTCTCTAAAATTTACAAAGGAACAATAAGCACATGAGAACATGCTCAGCATCATTAGCCATCATGGAAATGCAAATCAAAGTCTCCATGAGATATCATTTCATATCCACTAGGATGATGGTCATCATTATCACCAGAAATAACAAATGTTGGCAAGGATGTGGAGAAATTGAAAACCCCATACCTTGCTGGTGGCAATGGAAAATGGTGTAGTCACTTTGGAAAACAGACTCAAAATGTTAAATATGGTTATCATACAACTCAGTAATTTTACTCCTACATGTTTACCCAAAAGAAATGAAAACATTTCTACATGAAAACTTGCAAACAAACATTCCTAGCAGTATTATTCATAGTCACCAAAAGGTAGAAACAATCCAAATGTCTATCTGTTGGTGAAGAGATAAATAAAAGGTAGTATATTCATGCAACTGAATACAGTATGGCAACAGAAAGGAATGGATGACTGATGCATGTTACAACATGAATGAACTTTGAAAACATCATGAATTTGCATTTTTTATTTTCATTTAAGACTTTTAAAGACATGCACACACAGAGGAAACAAACATACCAAAGTAGAAGGAAAACAAAATTTTACATGGGCTGACTCCTTCTCTATCTGGCCAAGGTATTTCAGCCTCTCTCTTGCCATTATTCTTATTTCCCTGACTCTGTTTCCCCAGCCAGCAAAACCCAAATAGCAGATTCTCTTCAACTGTCTGCCTTCTAATTCCTGCACCCAGGCAGATTTACAGATTTGTGGTCTTCAGCCTTGACAGGCCTGGTAATTCTTCACTATTTACCTACTTACTGTTGGTTTTTACTTCTGGTAACTAGAACTTGAGATAGTCTCTCATACCATTCTTATTCAATACCATAGTGAAAATCCTACCAAATACAATAAGACCAGAAAATATATATGTAAAGTGTTCTAATTGTAAAGAAAAAAATAAAATTATGCTTATTTACAGATGACGTGATTGTCTACATAGAAAATCCCAAGAACTATACAAAAACTCCTAGAAATGATAAGTGAGTGTACAAGTTCACAGGATACAAATTCAACACATAGACACCTTTTGTGTTTCTGTACACTGGCAATGTACTGTTGACAAACCCAAATAAAAACACAACATAATTTACAGTAACTCTAAAATATTAAGTGCCTAGGTATAAATCTGTATGCTGAAATTTACCAGACACATGAGAGACCAAAGAAGACCTAAATAAATGGAGAGACCTACCATGTTAATGGGATAGTAGATAAACTGTAGCGATAGAAAAACTGATTCTAAAATTCATATGGAAAAGGAACTAGAATAGCCAAAACAATTTCAAAAAAAGAAAAACAAAGTCAACAGACTCAAACTGTCTGATTTTAAGACATACAACTAGCCAAACAACAGAGCAATGGATAAGTAAGCTGTGTATATATACTCAATGGAACACTGTGCAATGATAAAGAGCAACGATGACAGCAGGAAACATCTCTTAACCTGGTTTCAACTGGAGGACATTATGCTGAGTGAAAGTAGTCAGCGACAAAAGGACAAATATTATATGAGACCCCTACAGTAAAAACTTAAAAACAGACTTATGCATAGAAGAAAAGACTCTTTGATGGCTTCAAGGGTGGGGAGGGAGGGAGGGTGACGGGGGGGATTTAGATTAGATAGTAATAGAAATTTGGTTGGGTGAAATCGGTGACAGCACACCTTAGAAAGAAAATCAATAATAACTGGACTTCAGCATAATTGGAGTACTCTTCCCATCTTAACCCAATATCGCAAGGACAAAGTAGCTGTTGCGGGGGGCCGGGGACCATGCTTTCAGGTGAAATCGAGGCCAATTGGCACAGCTAGCATTTTGCTAATGAGGAGTCTCTGCACCCCGCATCGGTGAGTGGCATCTGGGGTCATAAAAGCTACCAAGCTGCCATGTGAGTGGTCTCTGCATCAACTCATGACCAACAGAACCAGATGGTGGTATCACTAGTGCTACCACCAGTGATAGCCACGATGGAGCTCACAAAGTTGAGTCTCACTGGCAGCAAGAGAATAAATAGGGGTGCACCCTGAGATCTCCAATAAAAGACTTCAATTGATGGTCCAGGGGCTTCAGGGTTCCCCTGGGAGCATAGTCCCCGGCCCTGATGCTGCCCCTATCCGTGAATCATAATGAAGTTCAACTTTTCGGACAGCAATGGATTGGACTTTGCGATGAAGAGTGACCGTATCTTGTGGGAATTTTATGATTCTATGCATCTATAGGATGATGTCATCCTGCTGACCTCTTGCTGGAGGAAGGAGAGTGGGTGGAGAGGAGGGGTTAGGAGACTTTTGGGATGATAGGACATGTATGGAGCAGAGAGGAAGGGTGTGCTTCCACCAGGCAGTGAGAGCAGTGGGAGCTACATATAGGTGAGCATGCAAAAATTTATATGGGAATGTACATTTTCATTCAATCATTAAAAAAAAACCAACTACAGTAATCTAGACAGTCTGGTATTGAAGAAAGGATGGGCACATAAACCATTGGAAAAGAATAGAAAATCAAATACAGAAATAGCCAGCCAAGCCAAGTGCCGTCGAGTCGGATCCAACTCATGGTGACCCTAGAAATAGGCCCACATAAATATGGTCAGGTGAGTTTTACAAAAACATGTAATGACAATTTAATGAATAAAAGACAGTTTTTTCAACAAGTGGTGCTATAACAACTGCATTCCCCACACTGTATATAAACATGAGCTCACAATGAATCATAGAACTAAATGTAGAACTATAAATCTCTTAGAAAAAACATAGGAAAAAATCAGTGTCACCTTGAGTTAGTCCAAGAGTTCTTAGATATGACGTCAAAAGTAATATCCATAAAATAAAACATTTGCATATTGGATTTCAACAAAATTTGAAACTTTTGCTCTGTGAAGAATACTGAAAAGAGTTTTTTTTGTCATGCACTGGGAGAAAATATGGCAAAACTTATATTTGGTAGAAGACTTGTATACAAAATATGTGAAGTGCTCTTAAAGCCCCCAAATAAGAAAATAAGCAACCGAAATTGAGCAAAAGATTTGAAAGAATATTTCCCAAAGAAGATCAACAAATCACAAGCAGAAGACATTTTCAGTTACTAGCTATTAGGAAAGTGCAAAAACCACAAGGAGATTCCATTACACCCATATTCGAATGGGTTTTTTTAAAGTCTACATACTGTATGGTTCTATTCACGTGATGTTTTGGAACAAGCAAAAATATATGGAGGCAAAAGAGACCAGTGGTTGCCTAGGTTAGGTGTGGGGATGTTGAGAGTTCTGCATTCTGCCTGTGCTGGTGATTACAAGAATCTATGCATGTGCAAAAACTCATAGAACTATACACCCAAATAATGCAGTTAAATTTAAAAAAAAAACCTTTTCTCATCCTCCTACTTTCTCTTTTCCATCTCCCTCCTATGCCGATTACCAAAAGTTTCTTTCATAAAACAGTATTTTATTAAACTTTGCTAAGTTTTCTCCTGCTCAATACGTAGGGAATCTATCCATTGACTGAAAAAGCATGTATGTGGTTATAGCCACTGAGAATGTATCCCCAGCCTGTAACCACTTTTCGGAGCTCTAGACCTAAATCACCAAGTGTCTTTTACATGCCATTTAAACATTTCTTGTTCTGCACCCTCTCATTTATCCCCTCCCATATCTAATGAATCAACAAAGCATGTTTCATTGCATTTCCTAAGTATCTCTGGAAGCTGCTTGCGTTTCTCTATCCTGAGTACCATGACCCCAGCTCATGCATCACCTGTATTGCTGCAATATAGCCTCTTAACTGTTCTTCCTGCCTCCAGCCTTGCACCACCAGCCCTAGTCCATTTCCCAAGTTGCTGCTAGAATGATCAAAACTCAGATCTGTTGAATGACTCTTTCATTGATTTCAGCATAATCTGAATTCCTTAACACAATGTACAAGCCCTTTGGTGATGTGGTCCCTGCTCATCTCACCAGGCTTATTTCTCATAATTCTTGACTCTGAAACTTTATCTCCACAACTTGAGCCACACTCTACTTCTTTCAGTCCCTCAAATGTGTCCCTGCTATTTCCCTCGATTAGGAAGCTTCCTCAGCAACCTCTTACCTCCTCTACCCCAGCATCCTTCAGCTGACTATATTATATTTATCCTCAAAGTGTCAGCTTTCACATCACTTACATGGAGTATCACTGACTGACCACCACAGCTGAGGACTGTGTCCCTTCTAGGTGCTACCTGAACTCTCCTATGACAGGATTTTTATTCTGTGTTATAATAGTCAGTTAAATTGTCTGTCTCCCATACTGGATTCTAAGCTCCTTGAGGCCAAGGAACTGTGTCTTGTTCTCATTTTAGTACCATCCCCTAGCACAGTGCCTGGCATATGGTAAGCATTCAGCAAATACTTGTTGAATGAGTGAGAAAGAGGGGAATGGAAAACAGCCTCAGAGATTGTAAGTCTTTGTGTTTTTTTTTCTGTGTTTTCCAATTATTCCATGATGAACATGAGTTATTTTTATAATCATAATAATACATTTGAATTAATTTTAAAGATTTATTAAACATACTCATAATAGAGAAGAGACAAAGTTATAAAGAAATCACCCATAATCTAAACACACATTCTCAAACTTTTCTGTACTGCCCATCACATAAATCTACCATTCCTTAGGGACTCTATTCACTCCTTGACTAAAAAGGACCTCAATAGTAAAGTGCCTTTCAACTTCACCCCCCCAAAATATCCATTTCATGTTTTGCATCCTCTCCTAACTCAACATAAAGATAACTCTTGTTAACAGTTTGTTGTTATCACCTCATGTTTTTAAACTATGAGACTTACTGTGTTCAGTTTACTACTCTGCTTTTTTCAGTAATACCAAAAATAATTTTCTGTTACATCAAGGTACTGCTATTTATTTAACCATTTCTCTAATATCCAGCATTAAGATTTTATCTAGTTTTGTACTGTCATGAATAATATATAATATAAATAATATAAATAAATAATAAATAATATAAATAATAATAAATAATTGAACATGTATCTTTTCCCTCACTTATAATCATTTTCTTATGATAGAATCCTAGAAGCTAAATTACTGGTATGAACTTTATAAAGACTCTTGAATTATTTTCCATAAAGGTTATACTAATAATAGACACTAGAGTGCCTACTATGTACCAGATATTATATTTTGTAGATTTTATTATGCCTGCTTTATAGATGGGGAAGCTAAGCTCAACTGATATTATTTGCTCAGTCATAGAGATACCAAGTGGCAAAGCTAGAATTCAGATTCAGAATTGCATAATTCCCAAATCTGTGTTATTTCCACATGAATTTTTAAGATGTTTTAGAATTATCAAATCACCATATATTTACTAAAGAAAGTGTCAAAAATGCATATAGAAAGAGAAGATGAAAATAAATTACACATGAATTCACCACTTTCTTTGGTTCCAGAAACAATACCCGGGTTAAAAATAATTAACAGTTTTCAGTGCTCATCCCTACTCTTCATAAATGTGATTTTAATGACTGCTATTATGTCAAGTGGATGTTAGTTGCCATATATGCATCTACAGTTGCTCGGCTCACCTGTGAATTTCTTGTTCTCATTCCCAGGACCCAAAACCTCTTACGGAGTTCTATATTGGAAACCATTCAGTCTACAGAATAAATCACCATGGTGGATTGAAAGCTTCACAATTTAAAATCATTTCATCAAATGCTTGCTGTGCAGATGTTTCAGGACTTTACAAGTTATTTATTTTACTGACTGAACTCATCAATTTGGTAGCAGCTAATTAAAGCCAGTCTTCCTCTTTTGTTGTCTTCACTTCATTTCCCCTCCCCTAATTCCTGAAAGCCTATATGTAATATCTCTCTACCTTTCTGGAGACTCTTCAATTCATCCTTTCAGATAAAGGGAAATTAAAAAGACTTTTATGGAATCTTTCATCATTACCCTGAAAGGACTATCAATCGTATCTAAAGGGTCTTTGCAGTACTGAGGAGAATCAAACTAAGTTTGTTGCTTGTAGCATGTGCTTTTATAAACATATGTGCAGCATAAATATACACAAAATTTTGTTATGGTGTTGTGTAAATCAAGGTTAAAAAAATTAGGCATCTGAAGCTTTTATTTCACCATGCCTTTTCCCTAAATAGTGGTTTAAATATTTGCTGAGTTTTAATACCATCCAGTATCAGGTACCTAAAATTGTACAGGAAGATACAACACACTATTACTAAGGTCTTCAAACTGGAAGTTAAACAACAATGCAAAACCTCTTCTCTGTCCTGGGAAGATATCTGTCCTAGAGGATCTTGAAACACTGCTAATAGGTGATTAGATTACATCAGTCTTCCACTTTATCAAACATAACAACTGGTGTTTTAAAGACTTAATGCCAGGCTGTGGCCAAATTTCCTAATTACTTTTATTCCTTTCTCTATCTGGCTATGTTTTAGCTTGTATGAATTATATTTATAATGAAAGAAAGAAAAAAGACTGTAAGCCTCAGTCACGGGCTATCGGTTTTGTAAAGTGGTCTAAGGGTGGTTTTCAAGATTAACTACAAATCCATTAACAAGGATAAAACTTACAACTGGCATAAACCCAAGGACTAGCATTAAAGATCTGTGTTTTCACAATGAGGTTAATGTACACATATTGGTAAACTACTAGTAATATGTCGGTCTTTTTTTTAGGCCCAGCGGTAGGTAGCACGGCCGTCAAGATAGCTTACATCCGTTTCCCCATTTATTTAAAATCAGTCTTCCTTTTAGTCCTAGTACCTTGAATCAATGAGTATGGACACTAATGCTGCTTATTTATAATACCGAAGTGTATTGATGTTTTTTCATATTTCAACCAGTACACTAGTGCCCAGCTGCTGACAAAACAAGTCTCAACTGTTACAGAGATCAGTAGGAGTTAGAGGTGTCTTACTGATATCAAGGAATTGAGTTCTCAGAGGAATGGTTAGGTTTTAATAAATTACCTCCCCGAGACCATTTTTTTGAGTTAAAAAAAAAAAGAGTTGCCTGCCACAATCAGTAGTCTAGACTCCAGTGGGCCTGCGAAATCAAGCAATCCAGCTACTTAGAGCAACAAAACCTGATCATTTGGACTCTTGAGGTGTTTTTGACCAAAATGAGACTTCCAGCATAAATTAAATGGGTTGTGATCTGCATTTCATTTAAAAGATTGTTGTTGGATGCTGTCAAGTTGATTTCAACTCATAGCAATCTCATGTGATTGAGTTGACCTGCCCACAGGTTTCCTTTAGGGAAGGAGCTCACCAGGTCATTTCTCCCGTGGAGCTGCTGGGTGGGTTTGAAGATCCAGCCTTTCAGTTAGCAGCAGAGCACTTAATCACTGTGCCACCAGGGCTTCCTTTTGAGAGATCATTTTTGTTGTTGTGTACAGTCTAGTCGATTCCTACTCGTAACAACTCTATAAAACACAGAACTGCTTCAGAGGGTTTGCGAGGCTTTGATCCCCAAGAAAGTACTGCCACATCTTTCCCCTCAGGTGCAGCTGGTGGGTTCAAACCACATTTTGGTAAGCAGTCTAGTGCTCAACTGTTAACACCATCAGGGTTCCTTTTTTAGAGATTAGACATAACTAAATCTATTAGAGCCAGAGACTGGTCCTTAAACCAGAAGCTCAGCAGCCGCTTAGAAGACTATACATACACAATGAAATTGTATATGCGCAGGTAGGAAGTTTTTTGCCCCCCTTTCTTGTCTCCCACAAAAACACACTCTTGTTTAAATTTCTCTTGACAGCTTATTTGGCCATCCATCTAGTCTTATAACAGACGAGCCTTGCCTTCTATTTATATAGAAATGCACTTTTCATTCAAGGTAGGACCTCAAAGTAATCTTCTCCTATCATCTTTTAGCAGTGCAACTGCTAACTATAATCCCAAGTCATGAAGGCATCAAACATGTCTTTCATACATAGAGCGTATGAGCACTCACCTCTCACAGATATCAAGCCACAAAAGACAGCGTCAGTAAACTATAGGGAAGCATTGGAAAAGTAAAGCTCAGGAGAGCTATAATATTGAGCTAATGTCCTACAGACTTACACATTTTCAAAAGGCCAAATAAATCAGAGTTTTACCTGGAGTCTTGGAGGAAAAAGGAACCCTATTTCTATCTTGGAAACCCTGGTGGCACGGTGGGTTAAGTGCTACATGTGCTAACCAAAAGGTCCGCAGTTCACGTCCAACAAGCACTCCTTGAAAACTATGGGGCAGTTCTGCTGTGACCTCTAGAGTCACTATGAGTTGGACCCGACTCGACAGCAGTGGGTTTGGCTTTTTGTTTATTCTTAACTTAGAACCTTGATCTCACTAATTTGTAGATTTTGATAATACATGAGCATAAATATCCCTAATGATAGATCATCTGAGTATTAATTGACTAATGCCATAGGCACTACCCCCTAAACTGGTTGAAGACAGAAAGATGTGTTGGATAATTAGTGCACCCTGATCTGACTTCTTTGCTTGCTCATCCTTGGGGCTCTCTGCCAAGTAACTTCTATGGGATCTCATTCCCCAAAATCTTTGGTACTCATTTTCTCCGTTTGCAAAATGAAGATTATTCATTGCTAGGATCTTACAGCTGAAAGGTGCTATGTAACTTCCTAATGCTCTTATATGTCTTTACTTCAAGGCCGGAATGAAAAGTTTAACCACCACAGTATTTGTAAGCAAACTGGTGCACTCCATTCTTCCTGCAATGCTGTCATTGCTGATTTGTTCTTGCAGAGAGTATTTTATTAATGTTCTTTCATTAATTTTCAACAATGTCTTTGGAAAAAGAGATAAAATAAAAATTATTTCCACCTTGGTGCAGCTGGAAAAAGTAAGGGCAAAAGAAATGAAATATGCTCCAAAAGCACATAGCTGTCTTAGAAAGATCTCACCATTACCATTTCCAGTATACTCCTTTAAAGAGACTTAACTTCCCATTAGTGGAATTGTCATGAAGCAGCTTAGAAATGTGAGAAGAGTTAGGACAGGGTCACAGTCCAAAGAGTCCCACTTTGTCCAGATTCTGAAGGTATGCAGTTTATACAACTCTTACTTTCCATGTGACGGAACTGTAATATGTACCTCTTTCCCCCACTGGCCCCAAGTGACACATATATTTCATACTATGTGGCATCAGTCAGTGCTGTTATCTCCTGTGGCCTGTATGGAGCCAAATCTCAGGGCTGTTTTTGCCAGTGAAAAGAATGTGCTGCTTATGTTTATGCCAAATTACACAAAAGTGTAAAACACTGACATTAATGGAAATTGAAGCACAGTCCAAGCAGATATGTTTTCAGAATATTGAATATACATTATTGTAACATGCACCTGAAATTTAAGAGGGTCCAAACTCACAGGAATGTAACAGTCATGTAAATCTTGTCTGTTTCATTTCTCATCATACATGTACAAACACATATGCACACAAATGCACAGTTGTGTGTGCATGCTCAGACACACACAAAAAAAACCACATGTAAACGTCCCCCAAATCAGGTTGCCTGGTCACCACAAGTGAATACTTTAAAGGAATGATTTTCTGTCTCAGGAAAAAGAAGCCCAGTAGTCTGTACAAAGAAGATTCCAGTAATACATTCTAGAACCTCAGCCCTAGAGTAGCTAAGATAGTGCAGAAGACATGTTCTGTGTGTCTGTCAATCAGAGAGCATCTAACAAAATTGTTACACCCTTATACAAGCCCTATTTTTTAAAAAATTCGTGAGCTCCATCTAATCTGTAGGAAATTGTTTGCAAGTATGGAACATCTATATTTCTTTAGCCATAGCTGCAATGTACCATACTGTAGCCTTTTGCATGCAGATGTGATGTAATATAATAATGAATGAGTGGCTTCTAATAGCATGTAACTTATGACTGTTAACTTCTCCAGAGGGCTAGGTCTGTTTCTGGCACAGTGTTCAAAACTCTTAAATTTGTTCTTGGGAGAAGCCTGGTACACAGTGCAGAATGGGTTCTTTAAAAAGACAATGTAAAACATCCAGAAACAGATTTTTAGTAGTGAAAGGTATTAGAGCAATATATATATATCAGATGCACTCAAGGAGTAATTGCTTTCACCTTGCTGACTAAATCAGCAACGGAATGTGACAGAAAAGCTGGGGCTGGGTCTTAGTAATATGCACAGTGAATTAGAGAGCCAGAAGAAGAAAGGCACCAGAGGCTTCTGCTATTAAGCTCAAGTTGCCAATCTGCTACAAATCCGTTTTTTCCATCAGTCTGCTTAAAAGTGATTCTGTCTGGATTTTCTGGAGCTATGGAGGCTGGATGAACTTCATAAATTGTTGCCCTGAGGTAATCTTTTAAATCCTAAACCAAAAATATCCTCTGAAGTCTTATAAAACCAAACAGTAGTTCAGCTTAACTAGTAAAAAATGTCTGCTTTGGGCATTGTGCTCTTTTAAGATCTATCTGTAGGGGATCAAATTAACATCAGCAAATCAAAAGATTAGATGGGAAACATAGGAGGCAGTGAGATTATATTAATGCAAAGGAACAACTTGGAAAAGAAGGGTGAGAGTGGTTGCATAACTAAAAGAATGTAATCAATGTTACTGAATTGTACATGCTGAAACTGTTGAATCAATATGTTTGCTGTGTATATTCTAAACAACAATGAAAATAAATTACACATAAAGATTATCATATATAGTGTTCTTAAAACCATGTGACTTGCAGAAATACAAATTCTGGCCGCTTTTATCTTCCTATGTCCTTTATTAAAAGTATATGCATAAAATTGTTGTTTCTTTTATATATTAGGATTTTGTTAAAAAAATATTGTCCAAGCCTAAAATTTCAGACTGCTTTTATGGAAGTTTTAATACATCTCATTTCATGGGGTATAGTGGATTTTATTCACTGCTAGTTTGGTTGGTATATATGGTATGCATACTTCTCTATAACATCAGTGATCCAAAATTATTCATTCTCCACCAAAAAATATTTGAAAAGATCCTCCTGAAACAAGTTTCAAAGAAGGCTGTCCTTAACGGATGTACTATTTTTACAAAAAGTCCATTTCAGACAGAAAGTAGAAAAGCTCCTCAATTAACCCACCAGGAAGGGAGAAGTCACTGAAAAACATAAAGCTTCAAAAGATAGTTTTTGGATCATCACTGACCATCTTGACTAAATAATCATGGACAACTTGAATCACTTAGAGGAGGTCCAACCCATAGAGGTCAGGCTTAACACAAAACCAGAAAGAAATTTTTTATTCCACTAATAATAAGCTTTTTTAAAAGCACTATAAAAAGTACTTAACTTGCCCTATGTGAATACCTCAAACATCGCAAAAGAAACTCAACAAGACCACAAAGGTACAGAAGATCTAAAGGCCAAATAAAACCAATTTGACTTCATAGACAGATATACAAAACTCCATCCAACAGCAGCAAAGTATACATTCTTTTCCAACACATGTGGAAGATTCTCCAGAACAGACCACATTTTAGGCCACAAAACAAGCCTCAAAAAAATCCAAAACATCAGAATAAAGGATACTTTGTGATCACGACAGCACAAAAAGAAAAGTAACAGGAAGAGCACAGAAAAAAATAATAAAATACATAGAAACCAAATAATAAAAACAACTCAGTAATAGAAGAAATAAAAAATTCCTAGAATCAAATAAGAATGAAGACATATCCTACCAAAACTTTTGGGACACAGCAAAGGCAGTATGCAGAGGTCAATTTATAACAATAAACAAACATCAAAAACAAAAACAGGTAAAAATCAAAATCTTAGCCATACAACTCAAACAAATAGAAAGAGGATAGCAAACCAAGCCCAAAGGCATCAGGAGAAAGGAAAATAAATATTAGAAATAATCTTTAGAAATAAATGATTAGAAAAAAATGAAATGAAGAGCAGAAAAACAATAGGAAAAATCAACAAGATCAATGTTGGTTCCTTCAAAAGATCAAAAAAATAGACATACTATTGGCCTAAATAACAAAAGAAAACCAATAGAGGTAGCAAATAGTCCAAAAAAGAAATGAGATGGGGAGAATTACAACAGATCCAACAAATAAAAGTAACCATAACAATATTATGAAAAATTGTACACCAATAAGTTTGAGAACCTAGAGGAAATGGACAAATTCCTAGAAACACCCTACCTACCTAAACTGACAAAACTGAGGTGGATATATGCAATGATAAAGAACAATGATGATTATAGGAAGTATCTGATAGCCTGGTTTCAATTTGAAGACATTATGCTGAGTGAAATCAGTCAGTGGCAAAAGGACAAATATTGTATGAGACCCTTACTATATGGACTTAAAAATAGGCTCATGTATAGAAGACTCCGATGACTGCAAGGGTGGGGAGGGAAGGAGAGGGCTGGTCATAGAATAGTTACTATAACTTTGGTTGGGTGAAAGCAGTGACAGCACACAGTAGAAAGAAGGTCAACTGGACTTCAACATAAACTGAAAACTTCCAATCTTAACCCAAAATTGCAAGGATAGAGTAGCAAGGGTATGGGGACCATACTGTCAGGGGACATCGAGGCCAATAGGCATAACTAGCCTATTGTTAAGAGAGTCTTCTGCACCCTATATTGGTGAGTGGAATCTGGGGTATTAAAAGCTAGCAAGCTGCCGTCTAAGGTACACCAAATAGTCTCAACTCATCCAGAACAGATGATCACTAAGAACAACAAAGACACAAGGAAGAGCCCAGAAGACAGAAGGACCCATGTGAATGGGAGACTGTATCAACATGTGACCAAAAGAATCAGATGGTGCCCGACCACCACTATAGACAGCTATGATGAGGCACACAACATTGAGTCCCAGTGGCAACATGAGAACAAGCGGAGTGCACTTCAATAATTCCACTAAAAGACCTAGGAACATGGCCCCTGGACCTGCTGCTGCCCTTGACCAGAATGCTTTACTGAGGTCAACTCTTCGGACAGGAATGGACTGGAATCAGGGACACAAGGTGACCATATGGTGTGTGTACTTTATGATTCTATGCATCCATAGGATGCTGTCCTATTGGCCTCTTACTAGAAGGGAGAGGACAGGGTGAAGAGGAGGGTACAGGAGACTAAGAGGATACGACATATGTAGAACAAAAAGGAGGAGAGTGCTGTCACATGGCAAGGAGAGCAGAAGGAGCTGCAGATAGGTGGGCACACAAGTTTAATTTGGATTGTATACTTTCACTTCATCACAATAAAAAGAAAAAAACTGAGGTAGAAAATTTAAAGAGACCCATAACAAGAGAAGAGATTGAAGACCAAAAAAAAAAAAAAAACAAAGAAAAATTCCCACCACCAACAAAAAAAAAGCTCTGGCCTGGATGGCTTCACTGGAGAATTCTACCAGACATTGAAAGAACAGCCAACACCAGTACTACTAAAATTATTTCAGAGTATAAAAAAGGAAATGATGGTCCTGAATTCATTCTATGAAGCCAGCATAAGCCTGATACCAAAGCCAAGCAAAGACACCACAAAAAAGAAAATTACAGACCAGTATTGCTCATGAATGTAAATACAAAAATTCTCAACAGAATTCTGTCCGATAGAATTGAGCATCATGTGAAAAAATAATACACCATGACCAAGTAAGATTCATATACAATGTACGCAAGGATGTTTCAACATTAGAAAATCAGTGAAATCCACCACACAAATAGAAGAATCAAATGATTGTCTCAATTACTGCAGAAAAGGCATTTGATAAAGTCCAACAGCAATTCCTAATAAAAACTCACAATAAAATAGGAGTAGAAGGGAAATTCTTCAACATAAATAATAAAGGGCATCTATATGAAACAAAAAGCCTACATCATTCCAATTGGAGAGAGGCTGGAATCATTTCCTCTGAGAATGGGAACAGGACAAGGATGCTATTTGTCACCACTCCCATTCAACATTGTGCTGGAAGATGTGACTAGAGCAATAAGGCAAGATAAATAATGGACACTGAAATAGAAAAGGAAGAAATGAAAATCCCTATTTGCAGATGATACAGTCCCATTCATTGTTATTATTAGGCACTGACAAATCAGTTACAACTCATACAGAAAAACTACTGTTGAGTTGGTTCCGACTTATATCAACACCAGGGGACAGAGTAGAACTGCCTCACAGAGTTTCCAAAGAGTGCCTGGTGGATCTGAACTGCTGACCTGATTAGCAGCTGTAGCACTTAACCAATACACCACCAGTGTTTCTTACGACTCACAGAGATAATATTATATACAACAAAATGAAACATTGTCCCATCCTGTCCCCCTCCCACAATTGTTATGCTTGAGCCCACTGTTGCAGCGACTTTGTCAATCTATCTCTTTGATGGTATCCTACTTTTTCACTCACCCTGTACTAAGTATGATATCCTTCTTCAGGGACTGATCCCTCTTAACAAAATATGTAAGATGTAATGTTGCCAATCTTGTTTCTAAGGAGCTCTCTGGTTGTATTTCTTCCAAGACAGATCTGTTCATCCTATTGGCATTCCAAGGAATAGTCAATATTCTTCTCCAACATCATAATTCAAAGACACCAGTTCTTCTGTCTTCCTTATTCATTGTCCAGCTTTTGCATGCATATGATATAATTGAAAATACTATCGCTTGAGTCAAGCACACCCTTAGTCTTCAAGGTGACATGTTTGCTTTTTCACATGTTAAAGAGATCTTTGAAGCAGATTTGCCCAATGCAATGCACATTTTGATTTCTTGACTGCTGCTTTTATGGGTATTGATTGTAGATCCAAGTAAAATGAAATCCTTTACAATCTCAGTCTTTTCTTCATTTATGCTGATACTGCTTATTGGTCCAGTTGTGAGAATTTTTTTTTCTTTTCATGCTGAGGTATATAATCCATACTGAAGGTCAGCGTCTTTGACTTTCATCAGTATCTGCTTCAAGGCCTCTCACTTTTGGCAAGCAAGGTGGTATGATCTACATATTACAGGTTGTTAATAAGTCTTTCTCCACTCCTGATACCTCATTATTCTTCATGTAGTTGAAATTCTCAGATTATCTTCTCAGAATACAGCCCTGTCACACATTTTTCCTGATTTTAAACCATGCAGTATTCCCTTTTTCTGTTCAAATGACAGACTTTTGATATATATACAGGTTCCTCATGAGCACAATTAAGTGTTTGGAAATTTTCATTCTCCTCAATGTTATCCATAATTTGTTATGAATAATAACACAATAGCAGCATTATTCTTGCCTGGCTACGACCAAAGACTGCCCCTACAGGAAACGCAACAAAGAGTCCTTCATAGAGTGTGATAACTGTGGGATGCAAACTTGAAATCTACTGAAAAGACCATACTTGATAATCTAATGGAAGACGCGGCCCCCAAACTCTCTGTTAACCCAGCACTGAAATTGTTCTGGAAGCCAGCTCTTCAGAATAAGACTGGACTAATATAAGACATAAAATAGATACTAGTGAAGAATGTGCTTTTTGGCTTGAGTACATGCAGGAAACTAACTGGACAACATCTACCAGGAGGCAAGAGAGAATGATGGAGTGTACAGTAGCTGGTCAAATGGACACGAGAAACATGAGTTGAAGGGGAGGAGTATGCTGTCACAGTGTGGAGAGAGTAGCTAGAGTCATATGGCAAAGTATGTGTAAGTTTTCATATGAGAAATTTATTTTAAACACAGCAACAAGTAGTTTCTCTTGAAATATTAAAATATTCATTCTCATATAGTACTTAAGAATATAATGTTTATCAACCCAGATGCCCAACAACAGAGGAATGGATAGGAAAACTATGGTATATATACTCAATGGAGCACTATGCAATGATAAAGAACAGTGATGATTCCAGGACACATCTCATAACCTGGTTTCAACTGGAAGACATTATGTTGAGTGAAAGCAGACAGAGACAAAAGGACAAATATTTTATGAAACCCCTATGATAAAAACTCAAAAACAGACTTACACCTAGAAGAAAAGACTCTTTGACAGCTGCAAGGGAGGGGGGGAAGGTTTAGATTAGATAGTTGGTAGAAATTTGGTTGGGTGAAATCGGTGACAGCACACATTAGAAACAAGAAGAATATTAAGTGGACTTCAACATAACTTGAATACTCCTTCCATCTTAACCCAATATTGCAAGGTCAGAGCAGCTGGGGCAGGGGGCAGGGGACCATGCTCTTAGGCAAAATCGAGGCCAATTGGCACAACTAGTGTATTGTCGAGAGGGCTTTCTGCACCCCACATTGGTGAGTGGCGTCTGGGGTCTTAAAAGCTGCCTAGCTGCCATCCAAGGGCACAGCAAATGGTCCCAACTCAGCAGGAACGGATGCTCACTGAGGACCAAAACGACATGGGGCAAAGACAACCCAGAAGACAGAGAGACTCACATGAGTGGGTGTCTACATTGACTTGGGACCAAAAGAACCAGATGGTCCCTGGCCACCACCTGTGACAGCTGTGATGGAGCTCACAATGTTGAGTCTCACTGGCAACACAAGAATAAAAAGGGATGCACCTGAGATCTCCACTAAAAGACCACAATTGATGGTCCAGTGGCTTTCGGGTTCCCCTGGGAGCATGGCCCCTGGCCCTGATGTTGCCCTTGCCCATAAATCATAATGAAGGTTCACTCTTCAGACATGAATGGATTGGACTTGGTGATGCAGAGTGACTATATATTGGATGTACTTTATGGTTCTATGCATCTACAGGATATCATCCTGCTGACCTCCGGCTGGAGTAAGGGGAGTGGGTGGAGAGGAGGGGAAAGGAGACTGTTGGGAAGATGAGACATGTGTGGAGCAGAGAGAAATAATGTGATGTCATCAGGCAGGGAGAGCAGTGGAAGCTGCATATAGGTGGGCATGTAAATTTATATGAGAATGTACGTTTTCACTCAGTCACAATAAGAAAAAAAAGAATTTAATGTTTAGACTTCTGACTCCACAAGGGTAGAAAATACGTAATGGCAAAAAGCACATTTTAAGAAAACTTAAAAGAAGTACTTGAATGCATTTATGATTTGGAAGAAGGAGCGCTAGTGGTGCAGTGGCTAAAGTGCTAGGCTGCTAACCAAAAGATCAGTGGTTCCAACCCATCAGCTGCTTCACTGGAGAAAAATGTGACATTTTCCTTCCTTAAAGATTACATCTTGGGATATGAGAGGCGGGGCTAGGATGGCAGATTAGGTATACGTCTCCTCGATTCCCTCCAAGAACTAAGGCGTAGAAAAATAATTGAACGGAATGGTGTGGACATGCTGAGAGACTCAATATCTGGCAATATGAGATAGGACTGGGCAACAAGAAGGAGGAAACTAATTCTGTTAGAGGTGAGGCAGTGGCACACTGAGTCCTGTTTCTGCTGGCACATCATTTGAGAGGATTACAGGTATGGACACCTTCTTTGTTAACCAGGAGGCTGGGACTGGGACTGCCAAGCCTGTGAGCCTTGCACAAGCTGGCTACTACACTGAACTGCAGTACTTATGTAAACAGCATATCCTGCAGCAGAGAGACTGTGCTTGGGACAGCCACATAGAGAACCCAGATAAGGCTGCTGACCGAGGGCACCAGTGCCCTCCCTGCTCTGTTCTCTGAGTTGCACCATAGATACTGCTGACTCAGCACAGGAAAGGTGGCTCAAGTGGGATGCCATCTTGGTCAGCTGAGAGGCAGAGTTAGTCATGCCTGAGGTCTCACCTGGGGCTTATTCCTACACTGAGGAACAGTGACTGTCTGGATGACTGTCTGGATAGTGCTGCTCCCAGTAGAAAAGCTGTTTTGAATACGACCATACTTAGGGATCATAATGGGGGCTGGCAGCCAAGTGTGGTAGTGCCCTAAATCCTTCCCTCCTGGAGCCACATCATACCATCTGGGCACAACTTACAAGGTGCTATCAATGTCAGCCAGGAGGTGGGGCCTGCCATGCCTGAGGGCCTGAGTGATTTCAGCTGCTGCTGGTCAACACCTCTCTAAGTGGAAAGGCAGCTTCTACACTAAGAGTAGCTAGAGAACTCAGCAGTGACTGATATCTGAGTGTGGTGGTGCCATTTCCACTGCCCTTCACTGAGCCGCACCATAACATTGGCTGATGGTCCCCCTAGAGACTCCACAAGCAGGGCACAGTCTTTGCCAGCCAGGAGGTGGGGCCTGCAACCTCTGAAGGCCTGGCTGCTTTCAGCAGCTGCTGGACAGTGCCCCTCTCAGCAGGAAAGCAGTTTCTAAGACGAACAAATCTAGAGAATGCAGCTGTCCCTGGCAGCTGAGTATGATGGCATCCTTCTCTCCTCCATTCCCTGAGACACACCATAGTCTTTACTGGTGTGACGTTGGAGAGTAGGCACAAACAGCTCACCAGCTTTAGCATTCAGGAGGTGGGGTCTGCCACCACTGAGGGCCCAGCTTGGACCAGCCACTAAGGTGTACAGCATAACATGGCTTGACACTACCTATAGTGCTAGAGAAGCTATACCTAAGTCAGCTGCACCTAGAGAATACAGTGGCAGCTAGTGACCAACTTTAGCAATGCCCTTAACCACTCCTTTCTTAGAACCATAACACACTTCCATTGGTGTAACACTGGAGAAACTGAACAGCTTCTTGATGGCATGAAGGCAACAATCAATACCTAAACATTTAAAGAAGCAAAACAGCATGGCTCTAGAAAACTCCTAAAACAAAGACTCAAAATATTTTACAGATTAAGAAGGCTTTCTGAAATTATCAGAATTATGTATAGAGAATTATGTATAGAGCCCTTCTAGAGGTTAAACAAAATGCAGCAGAACAAAATGCAAAATTAAGTAAGCTATATAAACTGCTACAAAATCAACGATCTGAATCCAGGAGATCAATTAACATAGTTACAGAATTAGACAATTCAATGCAAAGCCAAAGGAGTAGGATCAAGGAAATGGAACATACAATTAGTGAGATTCAAGATAAAACAACTGACATCGGCATTTAGGAGGAGAAATCAGAAAAAAGAAACAAGAAAAATGAAGAAAAATTAAGAAGCAGGTGGCACTCTGTCAAGAGGAATAATCTATGAATACTTGATGTTCCTGAATGGAGAGGGATAGCAGAAAATACACAAAGAATTGTTGAAGAGTTGCTGACAGAAAATTTCCCTAAAATCATGAAAGAAGAGAATATAGATGTTCAAGATGCTCATGGAACACCATAAAAACCAGAGCTCAAAAGAAAGACACTAAGACATCTTATAACCAGGCTTAATAAAATAAAACATTGAAACTCATAAAGGCAGCGAGGCTTAAAGCAAAACTAGCATACAAAGGGAAGCCCTGTAGGTTTTTGTTGGACTTACCAGCAGAAACAATGTTGGCAAGAAGTCAGACAGATAACATGTACAAAGCATTGAAGGACAAAAACTTCCAACCAAGAATTATATATCCCGCAAAACTGTCTCTCAGATATGACAGTGAAATTAAGATATTTGCAAGACAACAGAAGGTTAGAGATTTGGAAAAAACAAACCAAACCTACAAGAAATACTGAAAGAAGCTCTTCCTTTAGACAAACAATAACATAAGTTGTATACTTAAGGATGCATTGCAGGACATAGCATCCAGGTTCCTACTCAGTTAGGGAAGTCACAAAGCTCAATCAAAGCTAAAATATTATAAGTAGGAAACCAGAGATTTTAACCTGAAAACTATGATATCATCACACTATAAAGAGGGATGTATTACAGTGGTTACAACTCTTTCAGATGGAGAGGAAATTAAGGGGATATACAGAAGTTAAAGACTGCTTTAAATTTGGAACTTTAAGGGAGATTAAAGGGGTAGCTTCAATGCAAACTAACAATGCAACATATCAAAACAAGAAAAATAATACAGGAGCCTCAACAAACATAAGACCAACACTGAAAAAATGAAAAGTAAACCCATAAAGAAAAACAACCGAGAACAGAATATGAAGATGAACAAAGAAAACAACACAGAAAGAAAGGCACCAAAATGATAGGACTAAACACATACCTATAAATAATTACACTGAATGTAAATTGCTTGAATGCTCATTAAAGAAACAGAGAGTAACAACTTAGCTTAAAAAATGATCCATCTATATTTTGCTTACAAGAAACACACCTTAGAATCAAACATATGAACAAACTGAAACCAAAGCACAGAGAAATATATACCAAGTTAACAACATACAAAGAAGAGCAGGAGTGGCAATACTGATCTCAGATAACATAGATTTTAACGTGAAATCCAACATCTTGAACAAGAATGGTCACTGTTGCTGAAAGGCTCAATACATAGGCAGGATATAACAATATTATATATTTATGCACCTAATACCAGAACACCGAAATACATCAAACAAATGCTGACAACACAGAAAAGTGAAACAAATCACTCCATAATAACAGTAAGAGACTACAACACTCCACTTTCAGTGATGGACAGATAATAATAAAAAAAGTTCACTAAAGACATAGAAGATCTTATTGTGACAATCAACCAATTAGATCTCACTGACATTAACAGAACTTTTTACCCAACAACAGATACACACACCTTCTTTTCCATTGCACATGGAACATTCTCTAGAATAGACCACATATTAGGTCACAAAACAAGTCACAACAAAATCCAAACCATTGAATTAAGGCAAAGCATATTCTCAGACCTGAAAGCCATAAAAGTTGAAATCAATAACATAAAAAATATAGGTAGAAATTTGAACTCATGGAAACTGAACAACATCTTGTTAAAAAATCCATGGGTTATAGAAGAAATCAAACACTGAATAAAGAACTTTATGGGATCAAATGAGAATTAAAACACATACTATGGCAACCTTTGGGATACATCAAAATCAGTGCTCAGAGGTGAGTTTATCTCTATACATGCACACATCCAGAATGAAGAAAGGTCCCAAACCAAAGAATTAACCCTGCAAGTTGAACAAGCAGAGAGAGAGAGCAATAAAAGAACCCTTCAGGCACCAGAAGAAAACAGATAATAAAGATTAGAATAGAACTAAATAAATCAGAGAATAGAAAAACAGTTGAAGGAATTAACAAAACCAAAAGCTGTTTTTTTGAAAAGATCAACAAAATTGATAAACCTTTGACTCAACTTACAGAAGAAAAACAGGAGAGGAAACAAATAACCTGAATAAGAAATGATACGGGAGATGTCACAAGAGACCCAATAGAAATCAAAAGTATCATAACAGAATACTATGAAAGACTGTATTCTAACAGATTGGAAAACCAAGAGGAACTGGACAAATTTCTAGATTCACGTTACCTACCAAAAGTATCACAAGGAGTAGAACAGCTTAATAAAGCCATCATAAAAGAGACTGAAAAAGTAATCAAAAATCTACCAACCAAAAATGTCCTGGTCAAGACAGCTTCACTGGAGAATTCTACCAAACTTTTAGAGAGGAGTTGATTCTAATACTACTGAGGCTATTTCACAGCATAGAAAAGGATAGAATACTCCCAAATTCATTCTATAAAGCCAGTATAACCCTGATATCAGAGCCAGGGAAACATCCCACAAAAAAAGAAAATTACAGACCAATATCACTCATGAAACTAGATGCAAAAATCTTCAGCCAAATCCTGGCCAAGAGACTTCAACAACACATCAAAAGAAAACAAAAAAATCAAACCAGGGATTCAGGGCTGGTTCAAATTCAGAAAAACAATTAATGTGATCAAGCACATAAATAACACAAAGGATAAGAATCACTTGATTCTGTCAATTGATGCGGAAAAGGCATGTGACAAAGACCAAAACCAATTCATGCTAAAAAGTCTCAGCAAAATAGGAACAGAGGAGAAATTCTGCAGTGCAATACAGGACATCTATACAAAGCCAACCACCTGCATCATCCTGAATGAAGAGAAACTGAAAAAATTCCCCCTTAGAATGGGAACTAGACAAAGATGACCTCTCTCACCGCTTCTATTCAACATTGTGCTAGAGGTTCTAGCTGGAGCAACCAGACAAGACAAATAAAGGGCATCTGCATTGGCAAAGAAGAAATAAGAATATCCCTATTTGCAGATGATGTGATCATATACACACTACAGAATCTATAAATAAAGTGCTGGAAGTAATAGAAGAGTTCAGCAAAGCATCAGGATACAAGATAAACGTAAGTAAATCAGTAGGATTCCTTTACACCAACAAAGAGATCCTGAAAGAGAAAATCATCAAATCAATACCATTTAGTATAGCCCCTAAGAAGATAAAATACCTAGGAATAAAATTAACCAGAGACCTATACAGAGACAATGACGAGATCCCGAAGGGGGGGAGGGAAAGAGAGACTTACATAAGTGGAGAAACATACCATGCTCATGGAGAAGCAGACTTAACATTGTGAAAATGTCTATTTTACTCAAAGCGATCTAGATATGCAATGAAATCCCAACACAAATTCCAGTGTCATTTTTTAATGTTATGGAGAAACAAATCACCAACTTTGCTTGGAAAGGGAAGAAACCCAGATAAATAAAGCACTACTGAAGAAGAGGAATACAGTGGGAGGCCTCACACTACTTGATCTTAGAACCTATTACACTGCCACAGTAGTCAAAACAGCCTGTTACTGGTACAAAAATGGAACAGAATTGAGACTTCAGAAATATCACCATCCTCTTATGAACAGCTGATATTCAACAAAGGCCCAAAAGTCATAAACTGGGGTAAAAACAGTTTCTTTTACAAATGGTATTGGCAAAATTGGATATCCATTTGCAAAAACTGAAACAAGATCCATATCACACACCTTACACAAAAACTAACTCGAAATGGATCAAAGACCTCAATATCAAACCTAAAGTGATAAAGATCATGCAAGAAAAAATAGAATCAACAACGGAAGTTCTAATACACAGCTTAGACAGACTACAAAATCTTTTCAAAACTGCACAAACAACAGAAGAGAACATTGATAAATGGGAGCCACTGAGAATCAAACATATATGCTCATTCAAAGACTTATTCAAGACAGTTAAAAGACTACCTACAGAACAGGAAAAAAATACTTGGCAACTATATGTCAGATTGATGTGTTATTTCCATAATCTACAAGATACTGCAAAACGTCAACAAGAAAAAGGTAAATAAATCAAATTAAGCAATGGGCAAAGGAGATGGACAGACATTCTGGGCAGCCAAAAGACACATGAGGAAATGCTCACTATCATTACCTATTAGAGAAATCCAAATAAAAACTACAGTGAGATGCCATCTCACCCCAACAAAGTTGGCAATAATCCAAAAAACACAAAACAGCAAATGGTAGAAAGGCTGTGGAGAGACTGGAACTCTCCTACACTGCTGCTGAGAATGCAAAATAGTACAACCTCTTTGGAAAGCAATTTAGTGCTTCCTTAAAAAGCTAGAAATAGAAATACCATATAAACCAGCAATCATACTTCTCAGAATATATCCTATAGGCATTCAGATCAAACAGATACTTGCTCACAAATGTTTCTTGAAGTGCTGTTCACAATAGCAGAAAGATGGAATGAGCCTGGATACCTATCAACAGATGAATGGATAAACAAGCTGTGGTACATATACTCAGTAGAATACTATGCAATGATAAAGAACAATGATGATTTTAGGAAACATCTCATAACCTGGTCTCAACTCAAAGACTTACTGAGTGAAATCAGTCAGTGGCAAAAGGACAAATATTGTATGAAACATCTACCATAAGAACTTAAAAATAGACTGATGTGCAGGAAACAAAGTCTATTTGGAGGTTAAAAGGGTGAGGAGGAAGGGAGAAGGTTGCTCACAGGTTAGATAGTCAATAGAAATTTTGTTAGGTGAAAGCAGTGACAGCACATAGTAGAGAATAGATGAACATTACTAGACTTCACCACAAACTGAAAGGTTTTCTAAACTCAACCCAATATTTCAAAGGATAGAGTAGCAGGGATGGGGATCTGGGGACTGTGTTTTTAGGTACATTGAGGTCTGTTGGCACAACTTGACTTTTGTTAAGAGAGCACCCTATATTGGTGAGCAGCATCTGGGGTCTTTAAAGCTAGCAAGCTGTCATGTGGCTAAGTTGGCTGACTTGACCCACCTCTCCTTGATTTCCTTCTGAGAACTAAGGCCTAGAAGAGTAATTGAAAGGAGCGGTGTGGACATTCTGGGACTTCCAAGATTAGGCATAGCCTTGTGAGTTTGGACTGCCCAATAGGAAGGGGTAGATATTTTGTCCGTGGTGAGACATCAGCACAGTGTGTACTGCTTCTGCTGGCGAAGTGCCTGAGAGGATTACAGGTATGGATGTGTTCTTCGTCACCCAGGAGACTGGGACTGGGTCTGCTGAACCTGTGAACCTGGCACAACCCAGTTACTTTGCTGATCTGCAGTGCCTAAGTAAATAGCATATCCTGCAGCAGAGAGACTGTGATCAGGACAGCCACATTTAGAGAACCCAGGTGTGGTGAGTGACTGAGGGTGCCAGTGTCCCTCCTACCCCTGTTCTCTGAGCTGCATCGTAGATTGTACTGAGTCACTGAAACAGAGGGCTCAGGCAGGATGCTGTCTTGGTCAGCTGAAAGGCAGAATTGGCCATGCCAGAGGCCTCAGCTGAGGCTAATTCTCACACTGAGCAGTAGTGCTCATCTGGATAGCATTTCTCCCATTGGAAAAGCTGCTTTTAACACAATCACACCTGCAGGAAGTAGTGGCGGCTGGTGGTCCAGTGTGGCTGGGCCCTAACTCTTCCCTTCTTTAAGCCATGTCATAGTGTCTGTTGGCTACAGATGAGGTGCTGTTTTTGTCAGCCAGGAGGTGGGGCCTGCCACCCCTGAGGGCCTGATTGCCATCAGCTGCAGCTGGTCAATGACTCTCAACAGAAAAGAGCTTTTAAGTTAACAACAGCTAGACACCATAGTGGTGACGGGCAGCTGGCAGCAGTGGGGCCATTTCCATTGCCCTTCACTGATCCACATCATAGCATTGGCTAATGGCCCCCAGGAGACTCCATAAGTAGGGCACCATCTCTGTCAACAAGCAGGCGGGCCTACCATCCCTGAGAGCACAGCTGCATTCAACTACTGCTGGACAGCACCCCTCTCAGCAGAAAAGCAGTTTTTAAGTGCATCTAGAGAATGCAGTGGGTCCTGGGGGCTGAGTGTGGTAGCATTCCTCCCTCATCCCTTCCCTGAGCTACACTATAGTCTAGACTGGTGTGATGCCAGAAAGTCAGCACAAGTAGCTCATCACCTTTATCAGCCAGGAGGTGGGGCCTGCCACCTCTGAGGGTCCAGCTGGGGCCAACTACCAAGCTGACCAGCACTGTGGGCTGGTCAAAGTCTATATTGCCAGGGAAGCTGCACGTAAGTCAGCTGCACTTAGAGAAAGCAGCACCAACTGCCAACCAAACCACATGGTCCCCTTACTCACTCCCTTCTTAGAGTTATGCCACAACTCCCATTGGTATAACTCCAGAGAAACTGAACAGATTCTTGATCGCACGAAGACAGCAATCAGTACTGAAACATTTAAAGAAGCAGACCACCATGGAACTGGAAAATTCCCAAAATATTTAAACAACTTTCCAGATGAAGAAGCCTTTCTGAAATTATCAGAGGTAGAATACAAAAGAATTATGTATAGAGCCCTTCTAGAAATTAAACAAAATGCAGCAGAACAAAATTAAAAATTAAGCCATATGAATTGCTAGAATGTCAGCAATCTGAAATCTAGCAGATCAATAAGAAAATTACAGAATTAGACAATTCAATGCAAAGCCAAAAGAGCAACATCAAGGAATTACAATACAGAATTACTGAGTTTTAAGATAAGTCAGCTGACACCAGCATTTATGAGGAGAAATCAGATAAAATAAACAAGAATAATGAAGAAGTATTAAAAAGCATGTGGGACACTATTAAGAGGAATAATATATGAATAATTGGAGTTTCTGAACAGGGAGGGATAGCAGAAAATACAGAGAGAATTGTTGAAGAGTTGCTGACAAAAAACTTCCCTGAAATCATGAAAGAAGAGAATATAGATATTCAGTTGCTTACTGACCACCACAAAAACTAGAACCCAAAAGAAAGAAGCCAGGACATATTTAGGCTTAATAAAATGAAACATAACGAGAGGCACTTAAAGGCAGTGTGTCTTAATGCAAAACTAATGTACAAAGGGAAGTCCTGTAGTCTGTCTTCTGACTTCTTGGCAGAAACCACGCTGACATGAAGGCAGCGGGATGACACATACAAAGCCTTGAAGGAGGAAAATTTCCAACCAAGATTTATAAACGCTGCAAAATTTTCTCTCAAATATGACAATGAAATTAAGACATTCTCAGACAAGCAGAAGCTTAGAGACTTCGCAAAAAACAAACCAAAACTACAAGAAATACTGAAAGAAGCTCTCGGTTTAGAAAAACAACAACATCAGCAGTATAATTAAGGATGCCTTGCAGGACAGAACATCCAGTGTCCTACTGAATTAGGGAAGTCACAAAGCTCAATCAAAGCTAAATATTAAAAGTAAGAATCCAGAGATATTAACATGAAAACTATGTCATCTTCACAATATAAAGAGGACTATGCTACAGTAGTTACGGCCCTTTCAGATGGAGAGGAAATTAGAGAGATATACAGAAGTTAAAGATTGGTTTAAAATTAGAATATCAAGGAGAATCAAATGGGTAGCTGCAAAGCAAACTAACAATGCTACATATATCAAAACAAGAAACATAACGTAGGAGTCTCAACAAATACAAAACCAACACTGAAAAGGATAAAAAGCAAACTCATAAAGAAAAACAACCCAGAATAAAATATTAAGAGAAATGCAGAAAACAACGACAACAAAATAAAGGCACCAAAATGACAGCACTAAACACAAACATATCAATAACTGCACTGAATGTAAATAGATTGAATGCTCCATTAAAGAGACAGGGAATAACAGCTTGGATTAAAAAACACAATCTGTCTTTAGTTTACTTACAAGAAACACACCTAAGACTCAAATACAAGAACAAATCGAAAATCAAAGGATGGAAAAACATACGAAGCTAACAGCAAACAAAGAAGAGCAGTAGTGGCAATACTAATCTCAGATAACATAGATTTTAATGTAAAATCCAGCATCGTGCACAAGTATGGTCACTACTGCTAAAAGGTTCAATACATAAGCAGGATATAACAATATTAAATACTTACACACCCACTACCAAAGCATCTAAGTACATCAGACAAACACTGACAATGCTGAAAAATGAGATAAATCACTCCATAATAATAGTAGCAGACTTCAACACTCTACTTTCAGTAATGGGCAGATCATCCAAAAAAAACCTCAGTAAAGATACAGAAACTCTTATTGTTGCAATTAACCAACTAGACCTCATTGACATTTACATAACTTTTTACCCAACAACAGATAAGTATACCTTATTTTCCAATGCATATTGAACATTGTCCAGAATAGACCACATATTAGGTCATAAAGCAAGTTTTAACAAAATCCAAACCATTGAACCCTTGCATACTATCTTCTCAGACAATAAACCCATAAAAGTTGAACTTAATAGCAGCAAAAACATGGGTAGAAATTTGAACTCATGGAAACTGAACAACACCTTGCTCAAAAATTCATAGTTTATAGGAAAAAATCAAAGACACAATAAGGAAACTTATAGAATCAAACGAGAATGAAAACACATCCTACTGGAAGCCATGGAATACAGCAAAAACAGTCCTCAGTCAATTTATCTCTATAAATGCACACATCCAGAATGAAGAAAGGGCCCAAACCAAAGAATTAACCCAACAACTTGAACAAGTAGAAAGAAACCAACAAATGAACCTCTCAGGCACCAGAAGAAAACAGACAATAAAGATTAGAGCAGAACTAAATGAATTAAAAACCCAGCTGCCGTCAAGTTGAGTCTGACTCATAGTGACCCTAGAGACCCTAGAGGTCAGAGAAGAACGGTCCCATAGAGTTTCCAAGGACTGTCTGATGGATTTGAACTGCCAACCTTTTGCTTAGCAAATGTAGCACTTAACCCACTATGCCACCAGGGGTTCTTAAATGAATTAGAGAATAGAAAAACAATTGAAAGAATTAATAAAACCAAAAGCTGGTTTTTTTTAAAAAAAAAGATCAACAAAACTGATAAATCACTGGCTCAACTTACAAAAGAAAAACAGGAAACAACTCAAATAAGAAATGAGATGGGAGATGTCACAACAGACTCAACTGAAATCAAAAGTATCATAGCAGAATACTACGAAAAACTGTACTCTAATAGATTTGAAAACCTAGATGAAATGGACAAGTTTCTAGATTCACATCACCTACAAAAATTACCACGAGGAAAAGCATAACAACTGAATAAAGCCATCACGAAAGAAGACACTAAAAAAGTAATTAAAAAGCTACCAAGAAAAAATATCCCAGCCCAGACGGCTTCAGTAGAGAATTCTACCAAACTTTTAGAGAGGAGTTGATTCCAATACTACTAAGGCTATTTCACAGCATAGAAAAGGATAGAATACTCCCAAATCCATTCTATGAAGCCAGTATAACCCTGATATCAAAGCCAGGGTAACATCCCCCCAAAAAAGAAAATTACAGACCAATATCACTCATGAACCTAGATGCAAAAGTCTTCTACCAAATGCCAGCCAAGAAAATTGAACAACATACCAAAAAAATAATTTGTCATGACCAAGTTGGATTCATACCAGGGATTCAGGGCTGGTTCAACATCAGACAAACAATTAATGTGATCGATTACATTAATAACACAAAGGATAAGAATTACCTGATTTTGTCAATTGATGCAGAAAAGGCATTTGACAAAGTTCAACACCCATTCATGCTAAAAACTCTCAGCAAAATAGGAATAGAGGGGAAATTCCTCAGTGCAATAAGGTGCATCTATGCAAAGCCAGCTGCCAACATCATCCTGAATAGAGAGATACTGAAAGACTGTCCGAAAAGAGGAACCAGACGAGGATGTACACTGTCACCATTTCAGTTCAGAGGTTCTGGCTAGAGCAATCAGAGAGGACAAGGTAATAAAGAGCATCCTGATCAAAGAAGCAGGGTGGAAATGAGAGGTGGCCGGGCTACAAAACTGAATTTTAAATTCTCATGGATTCTAGACTTTCTGGAGTTATGGAGGGTGGAAGAACTACTGAAACTATTGCCCTGAGAGAATCTTTAAAACTTAAACCAAAGATGTGCTCTGAATTCTTCTTAAAACCAGCTTATTTTAACTAGTAAAACATGTTTGCTTTGAGCATTATGCTCTTTTGAGAACTGTATGGGATCATAGCGACAATAGCAACTTGAAAATTTTGATAAGGAACTTAGGGGGCAGTGAGATTATGTTAATGGGAGAGGAACAACTCAGAAAAAGAAGGCAAGAATGGCTGCACAACACAAAGAATGTAATCATTTGTCACAGAACTGCATATGTAAAAATGGTTGATTTGGTGTATGTTTTGCTGTACATACTCTCAACAACAAAATTAAAATGAATTTCAAAAATAGTAGCCACAACTAGATGGTGCTCAGCTCGCACCACCAACTGCTCTGACAATAAGGGGTCCTGAACAGAGCTGGTGGAATTCTTACTCACAGACACACAAAATATACCAGACTTACTAGTCTGACAGAGACTGGAGAAACTACAAGAGTATGGCTCCCAAACACCCTTATTGCTCAGGAATGAAGTCACTCTTGAGGTTTACCCTTCTGCCGAAGATAAGATGGGCCCATAAAGCAAAATGAAACTAAACAGGCACATCAGCCCTGGGGCAAGTACAAGAAGGCAGGAAGGGCCTGGAAAGCTGTTAATGGGGAAACCAAGGTCAAGAAGGAGAGAGTGTTCACATGTTGTGAAGTTGGCAACCAATGTCACAAAACAACGTGTTTATGAATAGTCTAATGAGAAACTAGCTTGCTCTGAAACCATCATCTAAAGAACAATACAATTTTTTAGAATAAAAATACGATACAATCAATAAAGAAAAGAAAATCCATAAAAATGGACCCAGAAATGGCTAAGATGGTAGAATTTGTAGAAAAGAATATTAAAATAGTTATAACTACATTTTGCACTTTGGAAAAGAAAGAAGCAAGCATAAGCATGGTAAGGGAAAATGTGGAGGATATAAAAATTGAAATTCTAGTGTTAAAAAAGGATAAGGATGAAAGATACACTGAATGGGATTAACAGCATGTTAGACACTACAGAAAGAAGATTGGTGAACTTGGTGTAATAGCAATGGAAACCATTAAAAATTATACAGAAGGAGAACTTCTTACACTTCTTACACTGTTGAATCATTTCCATCTCATGGCAACCCCTTTGTTACAGAACAGAACCGCCCCATAGGATTTTCTTGGCCACAATCTTTATGGAAGCAGATTTCCGGGCCTTTTGTGAAATGAAATACAAGGAAGAATCAGTAAGCTGTGAAACAATTACTAACGACATACGGTTGCTAACTGAAAAGTTGGTAATTTGAACCCACCCAGCAAGACTGCAGAACAAAAGGCCCGGAAATCTGCTTCCATAAAGATTGTGGCCAAGAAAATCCTATGGGGCGGTTCTGTTCTGTAACAAAGGGGTTGCCATGAGATGGAAATGATTCAACAGTGTAAGACAACAACAAAGGCATACAGTAAACAAAGAAACAATAACCAAGAAAACAAACTAAACATCACTGTGTGCACTGAGAGTCTCTGGCATTTGAGACACAGCCGGCTTCCTCTATTTACCCCTCACCCAAGCTCACTTGTACAACAGAAATTCAGTGCCAGGAGATGTAAACTGAGAAGACCAGAGGCCACTGCCCCTACTAAATGGTGTGCTCGTAACTAGGAATGTCACTTCAAGAGAAGCAGGCCATTTTCCCTGCCAACAGATCTGGAGCAGTGGCACAAAAATACTGTTCCGAGAGAGGCTGGCAATAACAACAGAGAGCTCCAAAGTTCTCCACAAGGGAAATGAATTTCACTGGAATACAATATTGAAATTCAATTCTGAAGGTGTTCCCAAAGATAATAAAGAATTGGATGGTAAGCAGTTAAGAGGTGGTTACTGCCTCTTTGTTTTTAAAATGTGATTGAGTGAAAGTTCACAATACAATTTAAATTTGCATGCCTGCCTATCTGCAGCTCCTTCTGCTCTGCTTACTGGGCAACAGCACACTCCTCTTTTTCGTTCTATACATGTCATATCCTCTTAACAATCTTCTGTACCCTCTTCTTCACCCTCTCCACTGCCCTCTAGTAAGAGGCCAGTAGGACAACATCCCATAGATGCATAGAACTATAAAGTGCACACATGATCTGCTCGCTCTGTGACACCAAATCCAATCCATTTGTATCCAAAGAGTTGACCTCAGTAATGTTCTATGATCAGGGGCAGCATTAGGTCTGGGAGCTATGCTCCCAAGGGAACTCCTAGGCCTTTGGACCATCCGTTGCAGTCTTTTAGTGGAGTTCTTAGGGTTCTTCTTTTCTCATGTTGCGACTGGAACTCAACATTGTGAGCCCCATCACGGCTGTCATTGGTAGTAGCCGGGCACCATCTAGTTCTTCTGGTCACGTATTGGTATAGTCACCCACCCAGTCATGTGAATCTTTCTGTCTTCTGGGGTCTTTATCCCTCACGTCATTGTTGTCCTTGGTGATCAACTGTTCCAGCTAGGTTGGGACCATTTGGTGTACCTCAGATGGCAGCTTGCCAGCTTTTAAGACCACAGACGCACTCACCAATATGGGGTAGAGAAGACTTTCTTAGCAATAGGCTAGTTATGCCTATTGTCCTGGATGTCCCCAGAGAGCATGGTCCCCGGGCCCCTGTCCCTGCTACTCTGTCCTTGCAATATTGCGGTAAGATTGGAAGACTTTTCAGGTTATGCTGAAGTCCAGTTAAACTGATCTTCTTGCTAATATGTGCTGTCACTGATTTCATCCAACCAAATGTCTATCAACTATCTAATCTATAATCAACCCTCTCCCTTTCCCCTCTCCTTTGCAGCCATCACAGTCTTTTCTTCTGTACATAAGTATGTTTTTAAGTCCTTATAGTAGGGGTCTCATACAACTTTCGTCCTTGTGCCACTGACTGATTTCTGTCAGCATAAGGTCTTCAAGTTGAAAAGAGGTTATGAGATGCTTCCTAAAATCATCATTGTTCTTTACCATTGCATAGTGTTCCACTGAGTATATATATATATATACTATAGTTTGTTTATCCATTCATCTGTTGTTGGACATCTGGGTTGATTCCATCTTTCTGCTATTGTGGATTGAACTGAAAAACATTTGTGTGCACGTATCTGTTTGTGTGACTGTCCTTGCTTCTGTAAGATATATTCCAAGCAGCAGGATTACTGGGTCGAATGGTACATCTGTCTCCAGCTTTTTAAGGAAGTAGCAGATTGATTTCCAAAGAGGTTGTACCATTTTGCAATCCCACCAGCAGTGTAGGATGGTTCCAATTTCTCCACAGCCTCTCCAGCATTTGTTGTTTTGCGTTTTCTGGATCATGGCTGACCTTGTTCGGGTGAGATGGTATCTCATCATCGTTTTGATTCAGATTTCTTTAATAGCTAATGATCGTGAGCATTTCCTCATGTGTCTTTTGGCTGCCTGGATATCCACTTTAGAGAAGTGTCTGTCCATCTCCTTTGCCCAATGCTTAACTGAGTTATTTATCCTTTTCTTGTTGATATTTTGCAGTACCTTGTAAGTTATGGAGATCAGACATCAGTCTGACATGTATTGCCACATATTTTTTCCCATCCTGTAGGTAGTCTTTTAATTCTTTTTATAAAGTCTTTGGGTGAACAAAAGTGTTTGATTCTCAGTAGTTCCCATTTATCTATTTTCTCTTCTGTTGATGGTGCTCTGTTTGTCCGATTTTGAAGTCTGTCAGAGTTGTGTGTTAAAACTTCCACTGTTGATCACATTTTTTCTTGCATGATCTTTATTGTTTTAGGTTTGATACTGAGGTCTTTTATCCAATTTGAGTTGGTTTTTGTGTAAGGTGTGAGATATGGGTTTTGTTTCATTTTTTTGCAGATGGATATCCAATTTTGCCAGCATCATTTGTTAAAGAGACTGTTTTTACCCCAGTTTACAATCTCAGGGCCTTTGTCCAATATCAGCTGTTCATAGGAGGATGGTGGCATCTCTGGGGTCTCAACTCTGTTCCATTGGTCCATATATCTCTTTTTGTACCAGCACCAGGCTGTTTTGACTACTGTGGCAGTGTGATAGGTTCTAAAGTCGGATAGAGAGGCCTCACAGTATGTTCTTCTTCAGTAGTTGCTTTTCTTATCTAAGGTTTCTTCCCTTTCCAGACAAAGTTGATAATTTGTTTCTCAATCTCATTAAAAAATGTCACTTGAATTTGTATTGTGATTCCATTGTATATGTAGATTGCTTTGGGTAAAATAGACATTTTGACAATGTTAAGTCTTCCTATCCATGAGCAGGGTGGTTTTGTCCATTTATGTAAGTCTCTCTTAGTTTCTTGCAGTAAGGTCTTGTAGTTCTCTTTGTATAAGTCTCTTATTTCTCTGGTTAGATTTATTCCTAGGTATTTTATCTTCTTGAGGGCTGTGATAAATGGTATTCATTTGGTGATTTCTTCTTAAATGATCTCTTTGTTGGTATACAGAAATCCTACTGTTATCCTTATGTTTATCTTGTAGCCTGATACTTTGCTGAACTTTTCCATTAGTCTGAGTAGTTTACTTGTGGATTCTTTAGGATTCTCTGTATATACAATCATATCATCTGCAAATAGGGAGTTTTTACTTCTTTGCTGATGTGGATGCCCTTTATTTCTTTGTCTTGTCTGATCATTCTGCCCAAAACTTCTAGTACAGTGTTGAATGGGAGAGATGAGAGTGGGCATCCTTGTCTAGTTCCTGTTCTCAAGGGGTATCCTTTCAGTCTTTCTCTATTCAGTGTAAGTGGTTGGCTTTGTGTAGATGGCCCTTACTGCACTGAGGAATTTACCTTCTATTCTTATTTTGCAGAGATTTTTTTTAGCATGAATGGGTGTTGGATTTTATCAAATGCCTTTTGTGCACCAATTGACAAAATCAGGTGCTTCTTACCTTTTGTGTTATTTATGTGGTGGATCACATTTTTTTCTGATGTTGAACCAGCCTTGCATCCCAGGTATGAATCCAACTTGGTCTTGATGATTTTTGTTTTTAATATGTTGTTGCATTCCATTGGCAAGGATTTTGTTGAAGAGTTTTGCATCTGGTTCATGAGTGATATTGGTTCATAGTTTTCCTTTTTTTATTGAATCTTTCCCTGGCTTTGGTATCAGTGTTATGCTGGCTTCATAGAATGAATTTAGGAGTATTCCATCCCTTTCCATGTTGTGAAATAGTCTCAGTAGTACCGGAGCTAACTCTTTTCTGAAAGCTTGGTGCACTTCTGTGGTGAAGCCATTTTAGCCAAGAATTTTCTAGGTTGGTAGTTTTTTTTTAATGACATTTTCAGTCTCTTCCTTTGTGATGGATTTATTAAGTTGTTCTGCTTCTTGTGATAAATTTAGTAGGTGATATGAATCTAGGAATTTGTCCATTTCCTCTAGCTTTTCAAATCTGTTATATTCTGTTATGATATGATACTTTTGGTTTCTGTTGGATCTGTTGTGACATCTCCCATCTCATTTCTTATTTGGGTTATTTGTTTCCTTTCCTGTTTTTCTTTAGTAAGTTTAGCCAATGGTTTTCCAATTTTGTTGACCTTTTCATAAAACGTGCTTTTGGTTTTACCAATTTTTTTTGATTGTTCTTCTATTTTCTAATTTTCGGATCCGACTCGACGGCACTTGGCTTGGCTACTCTAAGCTTTATGATCTGTTTTCTTCTGGTGCCTGAGGGGTTTCTCTGTTGCTCTCTTTCTACTTGTTCAAGCTGTAGGGTTAATTCTTTTGTTTGGGCCCTTTCTTCCTCCCAGATGTGTGCATTTATAGAGATAAATTGACCTCTGAGTGCTGCTTTGGCTGTATCCTATAGGTTCTGGTAGGAAGTGTTTTCACTCCCATTTGAATCCATAAATTTCTTTATTTCATCTTTGATTTCTCCTATAACCCATGGCTTTTTGAACAAGGTGTTGTTCAGTGTCCATGAGTTCCAATTTCTATCTGTGTTTTTTCTGCTATTGATTTTAACTTTTATAGCTTTATCATCTAAGAAGATGCTTTGCAATAATTCAGTGGTTTGGATTTTTCTGAGATTTGCTTTATGTCCTAACACATGGCCTATTCTGGAAAACATTGCATGTGCACTGGAAAGGAAGATGTAGTTATCTGTTGATGGGTAGAAAGCTTTGTATCTCACAATGAGGTCTAATTGTGTAATTGTGACAATAAGATCTTCTGTATCTTAAGGTTTTTTCTAGAAGATCTCTCCAATACTGAAAGTGGAGTGTTGAAGTCTCCCACTGTTATCGTTGTATGATCTATCTGATTTTTCAATGTAGTCAGTGTTTGTTCCGTGTATTTAGATGCTCTAGTGTTGGGTACATAAATATTTATTGTTGTTAAGTCCTTCTTGTGTATTGAACTTTTCAGCAATAAATAGTGACCATCCTTGTCCATGGTGGTGGATTTTACATTAAAATCTATTTTGTCTGACATTAGTACTTCCATACCTGCTCTTCTTTATATATTATTAGTTTGGTATATATTATTCCATCCTTTAGTTTTCAGTTTGTTCATATCTTTGAGTCTAAGGTGAGTTTCTTGGAAGCAACATATAGATGGGGCATGTCTTCTGATCCAAGATGTCAATTGTTGTCTCTTTACTGGACCATTCAGTCCATTTACATTCAGTGTAATTATTGATAGGTATGAGTTTTGTACTGTCATTTTGATCTATTTAGTTTTGTATTGGTGTTTTCTCTGTTCCTCTTAATATTCTGTTTTGGGTCATTTTTTATGGGTTGATTTTTCATCCTGTTCAGTGTTGGTTCTGTGTTTGTTGAGACTCCTGTGTTATATTTCTTGTTTTGATATGCTGTATATTTGTTGTCCTTTATGGCTATCCCTGTAATTCCCATTAATAATCTTAGTTTAAACCCAATTTTAACTTCCACATGTCTTAGTAACTTCCTCTCCATCTGGAAGAACTATAACTACTTTAGTGTGTCCCCCTTTTTAATGTGATGGCACCAGAGTTTTCATGAGATGATCACTGGATCCCTTCTTCTAATATTATAGCTTTGATTGAGTTTTGTGCTTTCTCTAACTGAGTAGGTTTCTGAATGTTGTGGTCTGCATTGCTTCCTTAAATATACACTTAATGGTTTTGTTTTTATAAGCAAAGAGTTTCTTTCAGTATTTCCTGTAGCTTTGGTTTGGTTTTTACAAAGTCTCTAAGTTTCTGTTTATCTTCAAATGTCTTAATTTCATCTTCATATTTGAGAGATAGTTTTGCAGGATATATAATTATTGGTTGGAAGTTTTTCTTCTTCAAGGCTTTGAATGTGCCATCGCACTGCCTCCGTGCCAACATCATTTCTGCGTAAAAGTCATACGAAAGCCTATGGGCTTCCCTCTGAATGTTAGCTTTGCTTTGAGTCTTGCTGCCTTTAAGAGTTTCTGCTTATGTTTTATTTTGTTAAGCTTGTTTATAATATGTCTTGGCGTCTTTCTTTTAGGGTCTATTTTTGGTGGCATTCAATACATATCTTGGATATCTATGTTCTCTTCTTTCCTAATTTCAGGGAAGTTTTCTGTCAGCAACTCAACAACAATATTCTCTGTGTTTTCAAGTATCCCTGCCTGTTCAGGAGCTGCAATTAATCATAGATTATTCCTCTTGATATAGTCCCACAAGTTTCTTAATGCTTCTTTGTTTTTCTTCTTTTCTATGATTTCTCCTCATAAATTCTGGTGTCAGTAGCTCTATCTTCAAAGTCAGGATGTGTAATTTCAGTTGTTTAATTCTGCTTTTTTGGCTTTGAATTCAATTGTCTGATTTTGTAATTCTGTTATTGATCTATCAGATTTCAGAATGCTAGTGTTCCATCAGTTTGAACAGCTTGCTTAATTTTTCATTTTGCTCTGCTGCATTTTGTATAATGTCTAGGAGAGCTGTCTATATAATTCTTTTGTACTTGACCTCTGATAGTTTCAGAAAAGCTTCTTCATCTTGGAAGATCTTTGGGTCTTTATTTTTGGAGTTTTCTGGAGCCATAGATGGATTTTTTTAAAAAAATGTTTGAGTAGGGTTTGTTGCTTTTGTGAACTCTAGAGGCTGTTTAGTTTCTCTGGTGTTGACTTAACAGGACCTGAGGTGCAGTTCTGAGTAGGAAGTTGATCACCAGCTACTTCTGTGTTCTCCCGTGACTGGGCCCAGTGTAATCTTTGGGGTGGCACACTCTACCTCCTGGCTGGCAATGACATGTCCCTACTTATGGAGTCTCTGGGGGGTCATCAGCCAACCATATGATGTGGGTCAGTAAAGGATAGAAGAGATGCTCTCAGGCTGCACCACAGTTATTTCTCCAGACAGTCTTATTTTAACAGCTAAAAGCTATCTGACCACTTCCAAAATCACTCAGGCTGTTAGGTGTGGTGAGCCCGTCCTTCTGGCTGACAAAGAAGGTATCTATTTAGCTGTCCTCAGATTCTGTGACACAGTTCAAAGTAGGGATAGACTACTGGCCTGCTGTTGTCCCATTATGGGCCCCATCCATACAGCTACACTGTGCTAAACACAGTTTTTTTTTGCTGGAAAAGACTCCCTGGGCTCAGTCTGCCTCCCAGCCTGGGAATTAGCTTCTGCTGAGGCCTCCAGATGGGTAGTTCCACCTCACAGTGAAACAAGATGGCATCCTACTCAAGTTATACTGCCCCCATGAAACAGCAGAATCTATGACAGAGGTTAAAAAATAGAGGGAGGAGTGGCTGTGGTGTTCTGAGCCTGGAGCCAGGCTCTCAAAATGTGGCTATTCCACCCTCTGATCACTTTAGCACTGTAGCTCAGCATAGGTGCTGGTTATGCCCATCCCCCACCTGTTGGCCAACAAAAAGAAAATTAAAAAAGTTAAAATTATCAGTTGCCTTCAGCCTGTGGGACCCAGCTAATTCAACCAGTGCAAGGCTTAGCTAAAGACATGAAGTTTCCCGTTCAGTGGCATGTAGGCCAAACTGACAGCCGAATGCTGTGTCCTAGGGCTTACCATGTGTCCAGAAAGCCCCATTTAATTATCAATCCAGGCCTTAGTTTTCACAGAGAATTAAGGAGAAGTGTTTCTAGTCCACCACCTTGACTCTGACCCCGGTTGTTGCTTTTTTAGAGCAGTAAGCTAACCTGTAGACAGGACACGGCATAGGGCTCTCAGTTTGGAGTACATGCCACTGAATGGGAAACTTCGTGTCTTTTAGCTGAGCCTCACTCTGGTTGAATTGGCTGGGTCCTGCAGACTGAAGGTAACTGGCGTTTTTAACTTTTCTTTTCTTTTAGTTTTGGTTGGCCAACAGGCGGGAGATGGGCATAACCAGCAGCCACACTGAGCCGCAGTGCTAAAGTGATCAGCTAGAAGTTTAACACAAAGAATCAGGGAAAGACATTGAAGATCCCTCTTGTAGTTAGAACATATCTCAAAGCCTAGCCTCAAAGATAGACACCAAAAAAAAAGCTCAAATTTGATTAGATCACACTGTGGAGAAATTTGTGACACAGGCCAGAACTGAAAAAATAGAACAATCATACAGCAATTAATGGAGGCTAACATCTCGATATGATACTAACAGAGAGAGACAGCTTGAAACAGAGATTAGGGGAAAAAAAGACAACAAAAGAGAACACTGGTAAAACCACTATCTCTGTGTAAGAGTACAGGGGTTGTGTACATGCCAAAGGCTGCATTCTCTGAAGAGTGACATAAGAAATTTCACACTGCAGGAGAAATACACTTCAATAAAATAGTCCAACCAAGTTTCTAAACAAACCAGCAAACAACAAGAAGTTTCAGATGTGAGGAGATCAGTCTGCAGAGTTGTTACCATACATTATGTGAAATGCCCAGATTTTTTTATGTTTTTTTATTGTGATTGAGTGAAAGTGTACAATCTAGTTTGTTTGCTTGCCCACCCATGTGCAGCTCCTACTCCTCTCCTTGCACAGTGACAGCACACTCTTTCTTTCTGTTCTGTACATGTCATATGCTCTTAACTATCTCCCATCCCCTCTTTTCTACCCTCTCCTCTCCCCTCTAGTAAGAATCCAGTATGACGACATCCTATAGATGCATAAAACCATAAAGTGCATACATGATATGGTCACTCTGTGTCACCGAGTTCAATCCATTCCTGTCTGAGGAGTTGACCTCAGTAATGATTTATGGACAAGGGCAGCATTAGGTCTAGTGACCATGCTCCCAGGGGAACCCTGAGGCCTTCAGACCATCAACTGTGGTCTTCTAGTGGAGTTCTCAGGGTGTATCCCTTTTTATTCTCATGTTGCCACTGAGACTCATCTCAGTGAGCCCTATTATGGCTGTCACTGGTGATGGCCATGCATCATCTGGTTTTTCTGGTCACATGTTGATGTAGTCACTCATTCACGTGGGTCTTTCTGTCTTCTGGGTTCTCTTTGCCCCATGTCATTTTGGTCCTTGGTGATCATCTGTTCCTGCTGAGTTGGGACCATGAAATGCCCAGTTTTAAAAAAATAAAAAAATTATGGAAAAATCAGAGAAGTGTGACCCATACACAGGAAAAAAGAAGGCAATAAACATGTCTTTGAAGTATAAGGAACAGAGAAAATGTCAACATCACAAAAAAAGCACTACAAAATGACAGCAATAACCCCACACCTATCAATAGTTACAATGAATGTAAATGGCCTAAGTGCATCCTTGAAGAGAGAGAGAGTGACAGAATGGATTTTTTTTTAAACAACAAAAAAAAAAGAGACAGAAAGAAACAGGATCCATCAATATGCTGTTTACAAGAGACATACATTAGAAACAAAGACATAACTTTTTTAAAAACCAAAGGATGGAAAAAAAGAGTTATCAAGCAAATGACTACCAAAAAACACAGGAGTGCCAACACTAATGTTGGAAAGAATATACTTTAAATCAAAATCCACCATAAAGGATGAAGAAGGGTGCTATATAATGATTAAAGGGATGATCCATCATGAAGACTGAAACATAATAAACATGTACTAACCCAATGATGGGTGTCCTAAACACATAAAGGAAACTCGAACAACACTGAGAAGAGAAACTGACAGTTCCATAATAATAGTAGGAAACTTCAACATATCGCTCTTGGTAAAGGACAGAACACCTAGAAAGAAATTCAACAAAACTACTGTAGAACTAGAAGGCACCATTAGACAATTTGACCTCATAGACATATACAGAACACTCCACTCAACAGCTAAAAAGTTCACATTCTCTGCCAAGGCACACAGAACATCCTCCAGAATAGACCACATATCAGGCCACAGAGCAACCTTCAACAAAATCCAAAATATTGAGATAATACAAAATGTCTCCTCCAACGACAATGCTATCAAAATAGAAATTAATAACGGGAAGAACAAGGAAAAAATTCAATTACACTGAAACTAAATAACACTCTGCTTAAAAACCATTGGGTAGGGGGCGAAGTCAAGACGGCGGACTAAGCCCACGTCTCCTTATATCCCTCTGGAAACCAAGACCTGAATTGACAATCAAAGAGAGCCTTCTGACCACCTAATCAGCCTCAGGACACGGCACAGAGCTGTTAATTGGGACTTCATACCACTGAGCAAAAAACCTCCTCTCTTTCACTGACTCCCACTCCTGGCTAGCCCAGGCTCTCATGGACGGAAGGTAAATGCACCATTTTGACTATTTTTTTCCTCTGTCTCGGCTGGCAGGTGGAGCTGGGTCTTGCCTGGCGGCTGGACTCAGACGCGCTGCTGAGGGGATAGGCAGGCGAAATTCTCATATTCTGAGAGCCAGGCTCGGGACTCTGTTAATCTAGCCACTTTGAACCTTTCGTTTTGTAGTTGCCTCAGTGGGGTTTATGCGGAGCTTCGCGGTCAGTGTGCGGGACGCCATGTTGGTACCAAGATTTTAGCGGGACCACGTTCTTAGCCTGGGAGCCAGTGCTTGCAAACGGGAGAGCACTTCTCCGACAGAAGAGTAGTGATTTTGCACAGTGCTGCCACGGTGGGGGCCCTGCAACAGAAGCAGAGGAATCACTACCTCTCGGCACCTTTAGCCCCTCTGTCTGCTGCCTGTGTGGAGGACGCCATCTTGGATATGGTGGCCGCAGCTGGACCTAATTCTTAGCTTGGGAGCCAGAGCCTGCCCGCAGGAGAGTGCTTTTCTATCACAAAACCAGTACTCAACACAATGTTGGCTGAGGCTAGGCCCTGTCAGCAGAGGCCACCAAGGCAGTAGCACTGCTGTATTTTGAACTAGTTTATTATCATCTGGGTTGGATATAGTGGCGCTTATTTTGTCAGATGAGAAGAGGGACCTCTACACCTGAAAACCTAACTGACTTGTGAATTGGTCAGATACCTTTTGCTTTACATTTGAAGACAGCCTAGAGAAACATTTGCAATCCATCCTCACAGTACCTCTTCCAGCCTCTATATACTCACATGGGACCCAAAAAGAAACAGACAATTGTGGCATACAAGCAATCACTCATCGCTTCAGAAGGCTCCCAAACAAAGCAACCAAGGAGATTTCCAGATGAAGAAACTTTCATGAAAGCATCAGGAAGTGAATACAAATTGATTATATACAGAGCCCTTCTAGACCTTATACAAAATGCAGCAGAACAAAACGAAAAATTAAGCAAGTTGTTCGATCTGATGGAACACCAGTACTATGAAATCCAACAGATCAAGAAGAAAATCAAAGACATAGAAACTTCCATGCAAAGCCAAGAAAACAGAATGGAACAAATGGAAAAAAGAATTTCTGACTTGGAAGACAGAGCTACTGATGCCAGCATCTATGAGCAGAAATCAGAAAAAAGAAACAAGAAAAATGAAGAAACATTAAGAAGCATGTGGGACTCTGTTAACAGGAACAACCTTCGATTAATTGGAGTCCCTGAACAGGGTGAGACATCTGAAAACACAGAGAGTATTGTTGCTGAGCTGCTGAAAGAAAACTTCCCAGAAATCATGAAGGAAGAGAATATAGACATCTCAGATGCATATCATACACCACCCAATATAGATCTCAAAAGAAAGACTCCAAGACATATTATAATCAAGCTTAACAAAATGAAACACAAGCAGCAACTCTTAAAGGCAGCAAGACTCAAGGCAAAGCCAACATTCAGAGGGAAACCCTGTAAGCTCTGGTCAAATTTCTCAGCAGAAACCATGCTGGCATGGAGACAGTGGCACGACACATTCAAAGTCTTAAAGGAGAAGAACTTCCAACCAAGAATTATATATCCTGCAAAACTATCTTTCAAATACGAAAATGAAATTAAGACATTCCCAGATAAACAGAAACTGAGAGACTTTGTAAAAACCAAACCCAAACTACAAGAAATACTGAAAGAAGTTCTTGGCTTTGGCTTAGAAGAACAAAACCACTAACTTTATATATTAGAACGACACACTACTCAATACTCTACTCATTTAGGGAAGGCCCCAAAGTAATTCACAGCTTTGATATGGAAAGAAGCAATCCAGTGATCATCATGAAAACTATGGTGTCGTCATAATAAAAAGAGGGATGTATTACAGTTGTCGTAGTCCTTCCAGATGGAGAGGAAGATGACAAGACTGGTAGTAATTAAAACTGGGTTTGTAAATAGTTTATTAAGGGGGTTCATAGGGGCAGCTGTAAAACACAACAAAGATGTATCATACCATTTCAAGAAATCTAACACACGAGTCTCAACAACTGTAAAACCAGCTCTGAAAAAGGTGAAAAATCAACTGACAAAAAAGAGTGTCCCAGAACAGACTAATAAGAACAACAGAGAAAACATCAACATAAAAATAAACATATCAAAATGGCAGCAGTGAACACATACCTATCAAAAATTACATTGAATGTGAATGGACTGAATGCTCCAGTAAAGAGACACCAAGTGTCATATTGTATCAAAAGACAAGACCCATCCATATGTTGTCTACAAGAAACTCACTTGAGACCTAAAGACAGGAACAAACTGAAAATGAAAGGATGGAAGAATATATATCAAATTAACAATGAACAAAGAAAAGCAGGGGTGGCAATTCTAATCTCGGACAAAATCAAATTTAATGTCAAATCCACCATCGTGGACAAAGATGGACACTATTTATTGCTGAAAGGTTCAGTAGACAAGCAAGACTTAACTATATTAAATATTTATGAACCTAATGTCAGAGCACCTAAATATGTCAAAGAAACACTGACTACACTCAAGAGAGTTAGATGACTCCACAATAATAGTGGGAGACTTTAACACTCGACTCTCATCACTAGACAGATCGTCTAGAAAAAAGCTCACTAAAGATACAGAAGATCTCACTGACACAATTAACCAACTAAATCTCATTGATATATACAGAACTTTCCACCCCTCAGCAGACAACTACACCTTCTTCTCCAGTGCACATGGAACATTCTCCAGAATTGACCACGTGAGAGCCCATAATGCAATGCTCAAGAAAATCCATACCATTGAGTTACTGCAAAGCATCTTCTCAGATCATAAAGCCATCAAAGTTTAAAATCAATAGCAGAAAAAACAGAGATAGAAAGTGGAACTCTTGGAAACTGAACAACATCTTGCTCAAAAAAACATAGCTTACAGAGGAAATCAAGGATGAATTAAAGAAATTCATGGATTCCAATGAGAACGAAAACACTTCCTACCAGAACCTATGGGATACAGCCAAAGCAGTGCTCAGAGGTCTGTTTATCTCCATAAATGCACACATCTGGAAGGAAGAAAGAAACCAAATCAAGGAACTAACTCTACAGCTTGAACAAGTAGAAAGAGAACAACAGAGGAACCCCTCGGGCACCAGAAGAAACGAGATCATAAAGATTAGAGCAGAGCTAAATGAATTAGAGAATAGAAAAACAACTGAAAAAATTGAAAAGACCAAAAGCTGGTTTTTAGAAAAGATCAACAAAGTTGATAAACCACTGGCTAAACTTACTAAAGAAAAGTAGGAAAGGAAACAAATAACCCAAATTAGAAATGAGAGGGGAGTTGTCACCACAGATGCAACAGAAATAAAAAATATCATAACAGAATACTATGAAAGACTGTACTCTAACAAATTTGAAAACCTAGGGGAAATGGACAAATTCCTTGATTGATATCACCTACCCAAATTATCACAATGTGAAGCAGAACGACTGAATAAACCCATCACAAAGGAAGAGATTGAAAAGGTCATCAAAACACTGCCAACCCAAAAAAGTCCAGGCCCAGATGGCTTCACGGCAGAATTCTACCAAGCATTTAGAGAAGAGTTATCCCCAATACTACTGAGACTATTTCACGGTATAGAAAGGGATGGAGTACTCCCAAACTCATTCTATGAAGCCAGCATAACCCTGATACCTAAGCCAGGGAAAGATCCAACAAAGACAGAGAACTACAGACTGATATCACTCACGAACCTAGATGCAAAAATCTTCAACAAAATTCTTGCCAACAAGAATACAACAACATATCAAGAAAATAATCCATCATGACCAAGTGGGATTCATACCAGGGATGCAAGGCTGGTTCAACATCAGGAAAACAATTAATGTGATGAACCACATAAATAACACAAAAGACAAGGATCACCTGATTTTGTCCATTGATGCAGAAAAGGCATTTGATAAAGTCCAACATCCATTCATGCTAAAAACTCTTAGCAAAATGGGCATAGACGGCAAATTCCACAACACAATAAGGGCCATTTATACAAAGCCAATTGCCCACATCCTCCTGAAGGGAGAGAGACTGAAAGACTTTCCCTTGAGACCAGGAAGTAGACAAGGATGCCCATTGTCACCTCTCCTATTCAACATTGTGCTAGAAGTTCTAGCCAGAGCAATTAGGCAAGATGAAGAAATAAAGAGCATCTGCATCAGAAAAGAGGAAGTTAAAATCTCCCTGTTCGCAGGTGATATGATCTCGTATATGCAGAGAACCCCAAGGAATCTATAAGTAAGCTACTCAAACTGATAGAAGAGTTGAGCAAAGTCTCAGGATACAAGATAAACATAAGTAAATCAGTAGGATTCCTTTATACCAACAACGAGACTGTTAAGGAGGAAATTATCAAATCAATACCATTTACGATAGCCCCTAAGAAGATAAAGTACCTAGGAATTAATCTAACCAGAGAAACAACAGACCTTTACAAAGAGATCTACAAGCCCTTACTACAAGAAACTAAGAGAGACTTAGATAAATGGAAAAACCTACCCTGCTCATGGATAGGAAGACTTAACATTGTGAAAATGTCTATTTGACCCAAAGTTATTTATGTATATAATGCAATCCCAATAGAAGTTCCAGCATCATTTTTTAATGAGATGGAGCAACAAATCACTGATTTTGTTTGGAAAGGGAAGAAGCCCCGGATAAGTAAGGTACCACTAAAGAAGAACAACACACTGGGAGGCCTCTCATTACCCGACCTTAGAACATACTACACTGCCACAGTGGTCAAAACAGCCTGGTACTGGTACAAGAACAGACAGATCGATCAATGGAACAGAATTGAGACCCCAGAGATGACACCATCTGCCTATGATCAGTTGATATTCGACAAAGGCCCTAAGACATTAAACTGGGGTAAAAACAGTATCTTCAACAAATGGTGCTGGCAAAATTGGTTATCCATCTGCAATAAACTGAATATCTTACACCTTATACAAAAACCAACTCCAACTGGATAAAAGACCTAAATATCAAACCTAAAACGATAAAGCTCATCCAAGAAAAGGTAGGAACAACAGTGGAAGTTTTAATACACAATGAGGACAGACTCCAAAATCTGTCAAACAAACCACAATCAGCAGAAGAGAAAATAGATAAATGGGAACTATTAAGAATCAAACACTTTTGCTCATCCAAAGACTTTATTAATAGAATTAAAAGAACATCCACAGAATGGGAAAAAATATTTGGCAACTCTAGGTCAGACCGATGCCTGATCTCCATAATCTATAAGATACTACAAAATATCAGTAAGAAGAAGATAAACCATCCAATTAAGCGATGGGCAAAGGAGATGGACAGACACTTCACTAAAGAGGAGATCCAGGCAGGCAAAAAACACATGCGGATATGTTCACGATCTTTAGTTATTAAAGAAATTCAAATCAAGACAACAATGAGATACCATCTCACCCCAACAAGATTGGCCATGATCCAGAAAATACAAAACAACAAATGCTGGAGAGGCTGTGGAGAAAGTGGAACCCTCCTACACTGTTGGTGGGGTTGCAAAATGGTCCAGCCTCTGGAAGGCAATCTGGTGCTTCCTCAAAAAAATGAATATCCATATATCGTTTGACCCAGTCATTCCACTACTTGGAATATATCCTACAGAATCAAGGCCTTTCACACCAAGGGACACATGCACCAGAATGTTTATTGCAGCACAGTCCACGATAGCCAAAAGATGGAATCAACCCAGATGCCCAACAATAGAAGAATGGATAGGTAAACTATGGTACGTATACTCAATGGAGCATTACACAACGATAAAGAATAACGATGATTCCAGGAAGCATCTCCTAACCTGGTTTCAACTGGAAGACATTATGTTGAGTGAAAGTAGTCAGTGACAAAGGGACAAATAATGTATGAGACCTCTATGATAAGATCTCAAAAACAGACTTGTGTATAGAAGAAAAGACTCTTTGACAGCTGCAAGGGAGGGGAGGGAGGGAAGGGGAGGGGGGGATGGTTTAGTTTAGATAGTTACTAGAAATCTAGTTGGGAGAAATCAGTGATAGCATACATTAGAAACAAGAACAACATTAAGTGGACTTCAGCATAACTTGAGTACTCCTTCCATCTTAACTCAATACTGCAAGGATAGAGTAGCTGGGGCAGGGGGCGGGGTACCATGCTGTTAGGCGAATTCCAGGCCAATTGGCACAACTAGTGTTTTGCTAAGAGAGCTCTCTGCACCCCACATTGGTGATTGGCATCTGGGGTCTTAAAAGCTGCCAAGGTACCATCCGAGGACAGAGCAAACGGTCCCAACTGAGCAGGAACGGATGCTCACCGAGGACCTAAATGACATGTGGTAAAGACAACCAAAAGACAGAGAGACCCACAAGAGTGGGTGCCTACATCGACTTGGGACCAGAAAAACCGGATGGTGCCTGGCCACCACCAGCGATAGCCACGATGGAGCTCACAGAGAGGAGTCTCACTGGCAACACAAGAATAAAAAGGGTTGCATCATGAGATCTCCACTAAAAGTCCTCAATTGATGGTCCAGGGGTTTGGGGGTTCCTCTGAGAACATGGCCCCCGGCCCTGATGCTGCCCTTTCCCATAAATTATAACAAAGGTCCACTCTTTGGACAGGAATGGATTGGACTTGGCAAGGCAGAGTGACCATATATTGGAAGCACTTTATGGTTCTATACATCTATAGGATATCATCTTGCTGACCTCTGGCTGGAGGAAGGGGAGTGGATGGAGAGGAGGGGAAAGGAGGCTGTTGGGAGGATGAGACATGTATGGAGCAGAGAGGAATAGTGTGCTTTCACTGGACAGGGAGAGCAGTGGAAGCTGCATATAGGTGGGCATGTAAATTTATACGTGAATGTACATTTTCACTCAGTCATGTTAAATAAAAATTAAAAAAAAAAAAACAAACTATTGGGTAATAGAAGAAACCAAAGATGAGATTAAAAAAATTCCTAGAATCAAAAGAAGACAACAATTCATTACACCAAAACCTTTGGGACACAGCAAAGGGTAGTCCTCAGAGGTCAATTTATAGAAATAGATATACATATCAAAAAAGAAGACAGTGACAAAATCAAAACATGAGCTACACAACTCAAAAACTTAGAAAGAGAACAGCAAAATAATCCCTCAGCTAACATAAGAGAGGAAATTAAAAAAATTAGAAAAGATCAGCAAAATGAAAAGTCGATTCTTTCAAAGGATCAACAAAATTGACAAACGATTGGCCAAACTGACAAAAGAAAAACAGAAGAGGGCTCAAATAACCCAAATGAGAAATGACATGAGGGACATCCAACTTAAGTAAAACAGATGATTAAAAAATGTCTTTGACCCAGTACACATTGCTCACCGGGAGGCCCAATATGTAGAACTCGGGACCCGTGCCAGTAAGGAGAGCCTTGTGATTCCAGTCTCCCAGTTTCTAGCCACACGTGTGGACAGGCAGGCTTTGCAGGTAAGCCCCTCTGCCTCTTTCCAGGCCTCAGTACCATTGCTGTCTTTCTCTGAAATGAACCAGGGGACTATTTGCAATCTCCTCTCACCTGCTCTTACCGCTATCCTTGCCAGGTTCATGGTCCAGGGACCATGCCTTTCAGGGACCCTCCATTCTGTCGGACCATTAAGTCTGTCTTTAAATAGATTCTAATTCTGCACACCTATTTTTTCTCACATTGTGTCAGGAGCTCTGTGAACAACAACAGATTTTTAAGTAGTCATTTGGGACACACACAAATTCACAAACCAGTTCCGAAGCTAACTCTTCAGACAAAGATTGGACTAGACACAGTGTGCTTCTTGGCTTAAATATATACACGAGGCTAACGAGCAGCTCCTGTCCAGAGATGAGATGAGAGGGTAAAAGGGGAGAGGACCTGGTAGAATGGACCCAGGAAATACAGGGTGGAAAGGAGAAGCATGCTGTCACTGGGCAGGGAGAGCAGCTATAGTTGTGTGTGTGTGCAAGGTTTTGTATGACAAACTGACTTGTAAACTTTTCACCTAAAGAACAATAAGATACTTTAAGAAAATGTCTTTGAGAGGTCGATGTATTGGATACATAGGCAGAGACTTCACAGCAGCTATTATAAATATTTTCAAAAAAAGCAAACTGTGTTTAAAGCAATAAAGTAAGGATTGCTGATAATGTCTCATCAAATAGAGACAATAAATGAAGTTAGGATTTACTTTTTAAAACAGGAAATTCTGGATTTGAGAAGTACAGCATTTGAAAAATACATTGGAAATGCCCAACCGTAGATATTATCTGGCAGAAGAAAGAATCAGCAAAAATGAAGAAAGGTGATGGAGATTACAGAATTTGAAGAACAAAATGAAACATAACTAAAGAAAATGAAGACAGCTTTAAAAATGTGGGACATTGTATTAGGCTGTGTTCTCTAGAGAGGCAAAACTAGTAAGACTATATGCTATGTATTGCATGCAGCACTTAGAACAATGAAGTTTGAATCTATAATTCAGTCAGGCCTATATCCCTGCATGTATCCATTAACTTGTTGTGCTGTGGCGAATTGTGTGTTGCTGTGATGATGCCACAAGAATTTAGATACTAGCAGAATAGCCCAGAGTGAAAAAGTTTCAGCTGAGCTTCCAGAGCAAGACAAACTAGGAAGAAGGACCTTATGGCCTACTTCTGAAAAAAAAAAATTATCCAGTGAATAGCTAAGGAACATTGTCTGATACAGCGCCAGAAGATGAGACCCTCAGGTTAGAAGGTACTCACAGTACGACTGGGGAAGAGCAGTCTCCTCGAAGTAGAGTTCGTTTTAATGACGTAGATGGAGTCAAGCTTTCAGGACCTTCATTTTCTGAAGCAGCAAAATGCAAAAATGAGAAGAAACAGCTGTAAGTGTTAATTAGTAATAGGATCATGGAATATATGAAGTACAAATCTGGGAATATTGGAAATCATCAAAAATGAAATGAATTAAGATCAATAGCTGAGGCATAAGTGAGCTGAAATGGACTGGTATTGGCCATTTTGAATTGGAAAATCGTATGGTCTACTATTGTGAGAATGACCAGTTGAAGAGGAATAGCATCGCTTTCATTGCTGAAAAGAAATTCCAAAATACATCCTGAAATATATTGCTGTCGGAGACAGGATAATATCCATATGCCTACAAGGAAGACCAGTTAATGTAATTTGATTCATATTTATCCACTATGGCCAAATATGAAGCAACTGAAAATTGTTACCAACTTCAGCAATCTGAAATTGATCAAACATCCAATAAAGATGCATTGGCATTTCCTAGTGACTGGAATGGGAATGAAACCCTAGTAGCAGTTAAGTGCTTTGTCTGTTAACCAAAAGGTCGGCAATTTGAATCTGCTAGAGGCTCCTTGGAAACTCTATAGAGTAGTTCTGCTCTGTCCTATAGGGTCACTATGAGTTGTTATTGACTTGATGGCAATGTTTTGTTTGTTTTGGATTAGGAAACAAAGAAGAATGGTTGGTAGTTGGAAAATATGGCCTCAGTAATAGAAACAATGCTGAAGATCACGTGATAGAATTTTGCAAGAACAAAGACTTCTTCATGGCAAACACCCTTTTTTGCCAGCATAAATGACAACTATACACGTGGACCTCACCAGATGGAACACATGGGAATCAAATTGACTACATCTGTGGAAAGAGACAATGGAAAAGTTCAATATCATCAGTCAGAACAAGAGCAGGTGCTGACTGCAGCACAGACCATCTAGTGTTCATATGCAGATTGAAACTACAAAAATTAGAAGTCCACAAGAGCCAAATTGTGGCCTAGAGTGTATCCCACCCGAATTTACAGACCATCTCAAGAATAGCTTTGATGTACTGAATGCTAATGCCTGAAGACCAGATGAGTTGTGGAAGGATATCACACATAAAGAAACCAAGAGGTCATTAGAAAGACAAAAAGGAAGCAAAAGACCAAAATGTATGTCAGAAGAGACTCTGAAACTTGCTCTTGGAAATTAAGTAGCCAAAGAAAAAGTAAAAAAATGATGAAGCAAAATAGCTGGACAGATTTTCAAAGGGTAACTCGAGAATAAAAAGTAAAGTATTGTAATGACATGTGCAAAGACCTAGAGATGGAAAACGAAAAAGGAAGAACATGTTCAGTATCACTCAAGCTGAAATAACTGAAGGAAAACAATCAAGTCTCGTGTTGCAATACTGAAGGATTCTGTGGGTAAAACACTGAATGATGCAGGAAGCATCAAAGGAAGAAGGAAGGGAGAGGTGGGGCTAAGATGGTGGAGTAGTCAGACACTTCTTGTGATCCCTCAAACAACAAAGACCAAAACAAACAAATGATTGGGTTATATATAACTTTCTAGGAGCCTTGAACATCAAAGTGAAAGTTGAGAAATCAGACTGAATGACAGGGAAGGGAGAGTAGGTCCAGAAGTACCTAGGACTGGCCAGATATGAGCCAGTGAATATCAGCATCCCATAGGCAGACCAGGTACAGCGAGTGTGGTAAGCAGAGCAGTGGCATTTGGAAAGTGTCGTCTACAACACGAGAGCCCACTCATGCTTCCAGAATTCACTGAAAAATGTCGTTTAATCATCAAAAGTAAAGTAGCTTACGTCTAATTTACCACATGTGGATCCAAAATTTTCCTTCAGGATAAACTGCTTTCCCTTTACCTGACTGTCCCTCTCTCTGCTTAGCACTATGCCCATGCCAGCACCAGAGACTAACACATTGCCTTAACTGGAACTGGGAACCCTTTAATGCTCTGAGCCATTCTCCCAACCTTGGAGAGGGAACTAAACAAATTGAGAAGGGGAAGAATCTGCTGGCCTCCCTAAGCAAGGAACTCAGGTCAGAAACAGTCCTTGGCCTGGTGCAACCAAATGGGTCCCTTGACTTTGATTGCCTTCCCATGCAAAGAGCATTGGGCATCCATAATCCGGCTGCAAAACCTATCCACCTACACACTTGTGATCCTTAAGATTGTGTGTCAACTTGGCTGGGCCATGATTCTCAGTGTTTTGGCAATTGTATAATGTTGTTGTCACCTTCATGATGGAAGGTGCTGTGCTACTGGTGTGGATGGGGCTTGTGGTGGCTCAGTGCCCCTTATCCTTAATCTCTCTGCCTTCTGCCACCTACTTCCTTCCTGCTCATCTTACCAAGGTTTTTGCCTTGTGTGGATCCAGCAGTGGTCTCTCTCTTGTCCGTTAACATCCAGTTCTTGGGACTCAAGCTGGCAGCTTACCTGTCGATCTTGGGATTCATCCATCTTCACAGCCTGTGAATAAGAGTTCTATTCTCTGACTTCCTGCTCTTGAGTTTGCCAGCCCCTGTAGCTATGTGCAGTCTTGCCTGCCAACCTGGGATTTGTTGAACTTCCCAGTCTGTGATCGGTACCATAATTTCAAACCTGCCAACTTTGGGTTCGTCAGCTTCTGCAGCTGCAAGAAGCTTGTATCCTGATCAAGCATGTGGGATGCTTCAGTCTCTACATTGTGTGAGCTATTTCCTTGATATATACGTATATATGTACTCTTTACTGGTTTTGTTTCTCTAGAGAACATAGCCTAAGATAGCACTTAAGGAACAGGGATATGCATTCCTCACAATCACAGACAGCTATCAGGGCCCTGACTTTCTCAGTACATGCAGCCTGCGTCATTGTTGTTAGGTGCTATCGAGTCAGCTCTGACTCATAGCAACCCTATGAACAACAGAAGGAAACACTGCCTGGTCCTGCACCACACCCACAATCATTTTTATGCTTAGGCCCATTGTTGTAGCCACTGTGTCATTTCATTTCCTTGAGGACTTCCTCGTTTTTGCTGACCCTCCACTCTATCAAGCATGATATCCTTAGTCAGAGACTGATCCCTCCTAACAACAGGTCCAAAGTATATAAGACACAATCTCGCTATCCTTGCTTCCGAGGAGCACTCTAGTTGTACTTCTTCCAGGATAGATGCGTTTGTTCTTTTGGCAGTCCATGGATGTTCAATATTCTTCTCCAACACCACTATTCAAAGGCATCAGTTCTTCTGTCTTCTTTATTTGTTGTCCAGTTTTCACATGTATATGGTGTGACTGAAAATACCATGGCTTTGGCGAGGTTCACCTTAGTCTTCAAGGTGATATCCTTACTTTCCAACACTTTAAAGAAGTCTCTTGCAGCAGATTTTCCCAACGCGATGTCTTTTGATTTCTTGACTGCTGCTTCCATGGGCACTGATTGTGGACCTAAGTAAAATAAAATCCTTGACAACTTCAGCCTTTTCTCTATTTATCATGATGTTGCTTACTGGTCCAGTTGTGGTGAGTTTTGTTTTCTTGATGTTGAAGTGCAATCCACAATGAAGTCTGTGGTCGTTGACCTTCATCAGTGAGTGTTTCAAAACTTCTTCACTTTCAGCAAGCAAGGTTGTGTCATCTGTATAACACAGATTGTTAATGAATTCTCCTCTGATCCTGATGACTCATTCTTCTTTACATAGTCCAATTTCTCAGATTATTTGCTGGGCATACAGACTGAAAAGGTATGGTGAAATGATACAACCCTAACATACAACTTTCCTGACCTTAAACCATTCAGTGTTGGTTTGTTTGAACGACTGCCTCTTGATCCATGTGCACATTACTTATGAGCAAAATTAAGTGTTCTGGTATTCCAATTCTCTGAGATGTTTTCCATAATTTCTTATGACCACACAGTTTAATGCCTTTGCATAGTCAGTGAAACACAGGTAAACATCTTTTTGGTATTCTCTGCTTTCAGCCAAGATCCATCTGACATCAGCAATGACATCCCTGGTTCTCCATCCACTTTTGAATCTGGTTTAAATTTCTGTCAGTTTCTGTCAATATACTGTTGCAGTCACTTTTGAATGATCTGTAGGAAAATTTTGCTTGTGTGTGATATTAATGATATTGCCCAATAATTTGTGCATTTGATTGAATCATCTTTTATGAGAATAGGCATAAATATAGATATTTTCCAGTTAGCTTTCTTCCAAATTTCTTGGCATACATGAGTGAGCATTTCCAGGGCTACATACATTTGCCGAACCATCTCGCCTGATATTCTATCAATTTCTGGAGCTTTGTTTTTCAACAGTGCCTTCGCCGCAGCTTTGATTTCTTCCTTCAGTAGCATTGGTCCCTGATCATATGATACCTCTTCAAATGGTTGAATGTTGATCAGTTCTGTCTGATAGAACAATTCTGTGTATTCCTTTCATCTTCTTTTGATGCTTTCTGAGTCATTTAATATTTTCCATGTGGAATCCTTCAACATTGCAACTCAAGATTTGAATTTTTTCTTCAGTTCTTTCAGCTTGAGAATGCAGAGCTTGCTCTTCCCTTTAGGTTTTCTATCTCAGGCTCTTTGCACATGTCTTTATAATACTTTATCTTCTTGAGCTGCCCTTTGAAATCTTCTGATCAGTTCTTTTACTTCATTTCTTCCTTTTGCTTAACTCCTTGACATTCAGGAACAAGTTTCAGAGTCTGTTCTGATGATCAGTTTGGTCTCTTCGTCCTTTCCTGTTCTTTCTAATGACCTCTTGCTTTCCTCACGCATGTTGCCTTTGATAGTCCACAACTCGTTGGTCTTTGGTCATCACTGTTCAGTGAACCAAATCTGTGCTTGAGATGGTCTCTAAACTCAGGTGGGATATAGTCATGGTTGTATTTTGGCTTTCATTGACTTGTTCTAATTTTCTGCATTTTCAATTTGAACATGTATGTAGGCAATTGATAGTCTGTGCTGCACATAGTCAGCATGTGGCCTTTTTTGACTAATGATATTGAGCTGTTTCATCATCTTTCCACAGATGTAGTCGATTTGATTCCTGTGTATTCCATCTGATGAAGTCCATGTGCATGGTCTCTGTTTATATTGGGGAAAAAAGATATTTGCAATGTAGAAGTCATTGGTATTGCAAAATTCTATCACATGATCTCCAGCATCATTTTTATCACCAAGGTCATATTTTCCAACTACCAATCCTTCGTTGTTTGTAACTGTTGCATTCCAACCACCAAGTAATCATCAATGCATTCTGATTGCATGTTTGATCAAATTTGTACTGCAGAAGCTAGTAAAAAGTCTTCAATTTCTTCATCTTTGGCTTCAGTAGTTGGTGCATAAATTTGAATAATCTTCAGATTAACTTGTCCTCTTTTTAGGTGTATGGAAATGAGTTCTGCCAATTAAGTTCACAAACTTGCCACCATGATCTTATGTTGGCAGCACTGTACAAACAACTCAGTAAGGTTTCATAACCTCACAACTGTGTTCTCATTGATGCGTGGTAGTGTCTTGCTGAGTGACATTCATTATTGTTGTTGCATGATTTTGTGCACCATTGTGAGAATACTAGAGCTTGAATTAGAGCAAGGAACAAACATTAAATTTCTTATTAAGCCTGGCAAGAGTGGAAGTGAAATTAGAGACATGTTAGTCCAGTTTGGGGGGATAATGCCATGAAGAAAACAGCAGTGAACAAATATAGTAAACATCTTTCTGTGGTGAGAGAAAACGTAAGTGATGAGAAGTCAAGGCAGTCGGTACAAGCAGAACTGATGAAAACATTGCAAAAATTCATCGAGCTGTCCCTCAGAATTGCTGGCTGACTGTTAGAAGCATACCAAACCAAGTAAACATCAATGGAGAAATAGGAAAATCGTCACTGAAAATCTTGGCATGAGAAAGTTGTGTGCAAAAATGATCCTGAAGTTCACTGATGAATAAAAGTAAAGGAGACTTGAAGTTTGCTAAGAGCTTTTGGAGAGGCAAGATGATGTTTTGGGCTGTGTTACCACTGGTGACGAAACGTGAGTGTACCAACACAACCCTGAAACAAAACATCAAACTTCACAATGGAAATCAGCCCATTCTACATGACCAAAAATGTTTTATCAGTCCAAATCAAGTCAAAAGGATGTTGCTAACCTTTTTTGATATCAGAGGGATTGTTCACTATGCTTTGTACCAACTAGAAAACAGTTAACCAAGTATACTATTTGGAAGTGCTGAAAAGACTGCATGAAAAAGTTAAATGAAAACAATCTGAACTTTTCGCCAACAACTTATGGTTCTTGCATCACGACAATGCACCAGCTCACACGGCACTGTCTGTGTGGGAGTTTTCAGCCAATAAACAAATAACTGTATTGGAACACCCTCCCTACTCATCTGATCTGGTCCCCAATGACTTTTCTCTTTAGTTGAAGATAAAGAAAATATTGAAAGGAAGACATTTTGATGACATTCAGGACATCAAGGGTTAATATGATGACAGCTCTGATGGCTGTTGAAGAAAAGAAGTTCCAAAATTGATTTGAAATGTAGATTAGGCACTGGCACTGGTGCATAGCTTCCCAAGGGGAGTACTTTGAAGGTGACCGTAGAGATATTCAGCAATATAGCACTTCTTCTAGGATGAGGTCGCAAACTTAATTGGGAGTCCTTGTATTCAATATTGTACTGAAAGTTCTAGACAGGGCAATTATGCAAGAAAATGAAATAAAAGCCATTCAGATAAGAATGGAAAAAGTAAAATAATATGTAGAAGATATAATTCTAAATATAGAAAATCCTAAGGAATACACACACACACACACAAACTCCCACAAAACTATTAGAATTAAGAAAACAGCCTAGCGCAGTTTCAGGAATGCTAAATCAAATTAAAAAAAGAAATCAATTGCATACCGTAACAGAATTAAAGTTAAAATATAAAACAGTTTCACTGAATACACCATCAAAAAGATAAAATATCTGGGACTAAGTTTAACAAAATAAGGACAAAATTTATACTATGAAAACTATAAAACATTGTTGAAAGAAGTTACAAAAAACCAAAACAAATGAAAAACATCACAGGTTCAAGTATTGGAAAGCTTAACATTTGTTACACGGCAACACTTCCCAAAATGGCCTACAAATTCAATGCAGGCCCTATCAAAATCTGAGCTGTCCGTTTTCTAGCAATTGACAAAATGATCCTAAAATTCACATGGAAATACAAGGGATGAGCAAGACAAATATAACTGTGAAAAAGAACAAATAAGGACTCATGATTCACCGTTTCAAAATTTGCTACAAAGCTACACTAATCAAAAAGTGTGGATGTACCATAGTTCCATTGGTTTATATTTTTTTGCTATTGTGAATGATACTGTCATGAACATAGGTTTGCATATGTCTATTCCTGTGGTGGCTCTTATTTCTCTAGGATACAGTCCTAAGAGTGACATTGTTGGATTCTATGGCATTTCTATTTCTAGCTTTTTAAGGAAGTGCCATACAGAATACGATGCAATGATAAATAACAATGATAAATCTGCTAAACATCTCATAACATGAGTGAATCTAGAGGGCATTCCAGAGTCCTTGAATACAAGTACTCCCAATTAAGTTCAATCACAAAAGGACAAATATTGTAGGAGACCACTACTGTAAAAACTCAAGAAAATGTTTACACACAAAACAAGAAACAATATTTAATGGTTGCAAGGGAGCGGAAGGGGGATAGAAAGAACAGTAACTAGACGATAGATTAGTGGTAACTTTGGTGAAGGGTAAGACAATACATAAAACTGGGGAAGCCAGAACAATTTCACCAAGCGAAGGTCGTGAAAACGTCATTGACACATTTAAACTCCCTGAAGTACTGAATTACTAGGCTGAGGGTTGAGACCAATGGTCTCAGAAGATGTCTAGCTCAATTGACATGTAACATAGTTTATAAAGAAACTGTTCTGTATTCTACTTTGGTGAATAGCAGCTGGGGTCTTAGAAGCTTATGAGCAGCCACACAAGATACTCCACTGGTCTCACCCCATTTGGAGCAAGGGAGATTGAAGAAAACAAAAGAAACAAGGAAAAGATTGGTCCAAAGGACTAAGGATCACAGCCTTCACCAGACTGATTCCAACACCACTAAACGGTGCCCAGCTGCCACCACTGACTGCTCTTACAAAGATCACAATACAGAGTCCCAGGTAGAGCTGAAGGTGAATGTGGAACAAAATTCTAATTCACAAAGAAAGACCAGATTTACCGATATGACAGAGAAATCCCAAGAGTACGGGCCCTGGACACCCTTTTAACTCAGTTCCAGTTACTTCTGAGGCTCACTGTTTGCCCAAAGATTAGACAGGCTCGTAAAACCAGAGTAAATGGGCACACCAACCCAGTGGCAAGAATGAGAAGGTGGGCAGGAAGGGACAGGAAAGCTGATAGTGTGGAACCCAAGTTCGAGGAGAGGAGACTGTTGATGTGCCATGAAGTTGGTAACCAATGTCACAAATCAGTCTGTGTGTTGTTTAATGAGAAACTAATCTGCTCTGTAAATCTTCACCTAAAGCACAACAAATAAATAAATAAATAAAGCACACCCACACACCCACACAAAGAAAAGGTGGTACTGGCATAAGGATAGGCATATGGACCAATGGAACAGAACTGAAATACCAGAAATAAATGGTTACATTTATAGTCAATTGATTCTTTTTTAAATAAAATTTATTTTGTTGTTGTTGAGAATACACACAGTAGTACACTAACTCAACAATTTTCTAGGCGTACAAGTTAGTAACATTGATTATATTCAAAGTGAGCAACTATTCTCACCCTCCTTTTCTAGGTTGTTTCTCTGCCATTTATATAGTTTCATTGTCCCTGAAGCTTCCTGTCTAATCTTTCCAGTTGCTGTTGTCAATTAGATCCCACATGGTTAGATCTTAGAAGGGTACAACGCTCAAGTCAGGCGTTCTTTACTAGTTAGAGCTTAACAATTGGTGTTAAGAAGTCTTCAGGGAATCATTTTCATTCAGGTTTTAAAGATCATCTCAGGGTAATAGTTTCAGGATGAATCCAGCTTATTTGGTTCCAGAAAGGTTAGATTTAATGAAAATTTGAAATCTTGTTTTTCATTTTCAGCTTTCTGATCAGGATTCTCGTATAGAGTCTTCGATCAAAATGTTCAGTAATGGTAGCTGTAACACCATCCAGTTCTCATGGGGATGGGGTTTCTTAATGGGTTGATGAAAAAGTCACAGCATTAGACTGTGATGATGGTTGCACGGCTTTGTGAATATGCTAGAAAGCATTAAGTGAACACTTTAAAAGTGTTGTTTCTATGGTATGTTAGGAGGGGAAAAAGGAATGAAAGGATGGCTTACATGCTTTTATGAGTTATGTGTTCAGGCTCAACAGGAGAGGACCAACGGGATAGTCTCCACTAGGATGGATTCCTCTGGGTTTGTGTGAAAGCCTGGGAAATGGGGAGGATACTGGTACAACTGTACAATTTTTCCTCCCACATCACCTCAAATTTCTTTCTTTCTTTCTTTCTTTCTTTTTTTTTTTTGCTCAATGCAGTAGTGTCAGGACCAGGGCTATAACTGCACTTGCTGGAATTGAGGATGATCCCTAAGAAACTGTAATTATACCTTTCAACTTCTATACTAGACATATAAAGGCCTATTGGAATGTATTATATTTTCACCCCATCTTGCAAAAATGGGATTGACAATGACGGCAGTGGTATTGCTTAGTGGCCAAGATAGCCCAATAGTTTTATTTTTTTCTGTGTGTAACTTTACTCTATACAAATAGGAATGGATCAAAGGGGAAGCACTTGCTAGACTCATGTTGTTGTTGCAAGCAATGTGGGCTAGTGCTGCCACTGAAATTAATGTTCTCTCCAAATATGGGAAGATTTGAGCTAAAATCAGTAACAAGTAGAAAGAAGAAAAATGGTAGCTGAGGGTAAAGAAATTAAATGGCTTATGCAACAAGGGAAAGCCAACATTACATTGGTTCAAGAGAGCCTCACAGCAAGATAACATTGTCCCTTAGTATGGTTATAGCAGATGCTTGAGAGGCTGAAGTTCTGTGTTTATTGGGACTATGTCCACTTTCGGTACTGGACAAGGTCAAACGGAAGTCTGAAAAAATGAATGGCATCACAATGTAAAACATTCAGTTCATATGCTATGATGATAAACAGGATCAATGGTTGATGGAATCTTGGTAATGTGCCAGTATTTTGTTTCACATTGTTGTTGTTTTTAGTTGCCATTGAGTTAGTTCACATTACATCTGCTACAAAGACTATCATTTAGGAAAAAAACTTTTCGGGAATTACTCCTTGCCACCAAGCCATGTAGTATACAACTTTTGGCAGACTAATCTCTGTGTAACTGTGATACTTTTTCACCAAATACTTGGAAAGTTTCCTATATATTATGGAAAGAATATAGCAGCTGCATATCAAAATGGCATAGTGTGCTGTCTATAAGTACACAACACCTTTTTCTCTGTGGGTAGAGGCTATTAAATAAAAGAGAAACAATGGATTTCTGATCTCAACAAGGTAGTAGACATCACACAGTTGGCTCAAATCTCCACAGAAAATGACCTGACCTTGAGACAAGGTTAGAAAAGGCCTTTACGGCATATTCAAAGCAAATTATATCCAGGTATGACTACTACGTAACTAACTTTAGTATGGGAGACTCAACATTTTTAGTCATTTATTTTTTATTGTGATTAAGTGCAAGTATACAATCCAAATTTGTTCTGCATGCCCACCTATTTGCAGCCCCTTCTGCTCTCCTTGTCTGGTGACAGTACACTCCTTTTTTTCATTCTATACTTGTTGTATCTTCTTAAGCTCCTGTCCCCTCCTCTCTACCCTCTTCTCTCCCATCTAGAAAGTGACCAGTAGGGCAGCCTCCTATAAATGCACAGAACCATAAAGTACACACACCACATGGTTACTCTGTGTCCCCGAGTCCAGTCCATTGTTGTCCATAGTGTTGCCCCCAGTAGTGTTTTCTGGACAGGGGAAGCAGCAAGTCTAGAGGCCATGCTCCCAGGGATCCTGCAGTCCGTTGGACCATCATTTGTGGTCTTTTAGTAGAGTTCTTGAGCTACACTCCTCTTTTTGTCATGTTACCACAGGGACTCAACATTGTGTGCTCCATGACGGCTGTCTTTGGTGGTGGCCAGGAACCATCTGATTCTTCTGGTCACATGTTGATACAGTCTCCCATTCACATGGGGGACCCAACATTTTTGGGTGCACAGCATGTATCCTAATTGCACTTGAGCCTTTATTACACAATGATAGCAGCATGCCCGGCAGGTTAGACAACACTGTTCCACAAGTTAGAAGAAACCTTTTAGAGATATACATGCCAGTTTAGGAATTGTAGGAAAAACTAGATTCGTTTTCAATGAGTAGTATTCAGGAGAAAAAGATTTGTTAGCTAGAATAGGCCAATTAGAAGGAACACTTTCCCAGAAGGAAGGAAAAGTATGGGAATAAGTCTGGAAAGAGAGAATTGACTCAGACAGATGCGGTGTATAATACTGGACAGTGCTAGAATTCAATGTTGCAAAAGGGCTTGTATCCTGACCCAACAGTCTCTTGACTATTTAAAAACAGATGGAGGCCAAAGATGCAATGACTTTTCATCTTAGGGCTCACTCTGAAAATCCATCTTATGGACTCCCAAACTTACAGAAGTGTTTAGACACAATTGTAATTTGCATTACTGCACCCTTCCTGACCTCATTCCAAGAAGGGATATTACAAGATATACTCTGTAGTGCAGTTATCAATAATAGGAACCATCTAAATTAAAACCTAATGACTGTGAGTCCTAGGGTAGTCTTGAATACCTCCGACACAGATACACTACAAAATATCTATTTTAAAACATGATTTTCTATGTACTACATACTATACTATACACTATATAAGCTATATACCATATGCCATATACTATATACTATATACCATATACCGTATACTATATACTATGCACACTACATACACTATATACACTATATGCTATATACCATAATATATAACAGCACACAGTGTAAACAGTCTCAGTATAATTGTGTGAACCGAATGAGACAACATAGCTGGCTTTGTCTACACCTGACTTGTGAGCTGGAAACAGCCAAAGCCTGGCCACTTGTGGCAATGCATGTCTGTAGTAACATCTTGTCTATGGGCAAGAGCTAATTCTGTTGAGGAGACATAATACATAGTTCTCTAATTTTTACTGACTTATTGTGCAATGGAATTGAACGCTACCGTAACCGTAATGTGCTATAATGTAACATTGGCATTACTGGTTTTATCTTTCTCTCTCTCTCTCTCTCTCTTTCTTTTTATTATGACTGAGTGAAAATGTACATTCCCATATAAATTTACATGCCCACCTATATGCAGCTTCCACCGCTCTCCCTGCCTGGTGAATGCACATTCTTCATCTCTGCTCCATACATGTCTCATCTTCCCAACAGTCTCCTTCCCCGTCCTCTTCACCCACTCCCCTTACTTCAGACAGAGGTCAGCAGGATGATATCCTATAGATGCATAGAACCATAAAGTGCACCCAATACATGGTCGTTCTGCATCACCAAGTCCAATCCATTCGTGTCCAAAGAGGGGACCTTCATTATGATTTATGGGCAAGGGCAGCATCAGGGCCAGGGGCCATGCTCCCAGGGGAACCCCGAAGCTGCTGGACCATAAATTGTGGTCTTTTAGTGGAGATTTCAGGTGCACCCCTTTTTATTCTTGTGTTGCCAGTGAGACTCAACTTTGTGAGCTCCATCGCGGCTGTCACAAGTGGTGGCCGGGGACCATCCGGTTCTCCCTATCCCAAGTCAATGTCTTCTGGAATGTCTTCCCCCATGTCATTTTGGTCCTCAGTGAGCACCTGTTCCTGCTGAGTTGGGGCCATTTGCTGTGGCCTCGGATGGCAGCTAGGCAGCTTTTAAGACCCCAGACGCCACTCACCAATATGGGTTTCAGAGAGCCCTCTCAGCAGTACAGTTGTACCAACTGGCCTCAATTTCACCTAAGAGCATGGTCCCCTGCCCCCTGCCCCAGCTACTCTGACTTTGCAGTGTTGGGTTAAGATGGAAGGAGTATTCAAGTTATGTTGAAGTCCACTTAATATTCTTCTTGTTTCTAATGTGTGCTGCCACTGATTTCACCCAACCAAATTTCTACCAACTGTCTAATCTAAGCCCTCCCCCCCCCCGCTCTCTCGTCTCCCTTGCAGCTGTCAAAGAGTCTTTTCTTCTAGGCGTAAGTCTGTTTTTGAGTTTTTATCGTAGGGGTTTCATAAAATATTTGTCCTTTTGTCTCTGACTACTTTCACTCAACATAATGTCTTCCAGTTGAAACCACGTTATGTTTCCTGGAATCATCATTGTTCTTTATCATTGCATAGTGCTCCATTGAGCATATATACCATAGTTTTCCTATCCATTCCTCTGTTGCTGGGCATCTGGGTTGATTCCATCTTTTTGCTATCAAGGACTGTGCTGTGATAAACATTCTTGTGCCTGTATCCGTTGGTGTGAATGGCCTTGATTCTGTAGGATATATTCCAAGTAGTGGAATTACTGGGTCAAATGGTATATCTATATCCATTTATTTAAGGAAGCACCAGATTGCTTTCCAAAGAGGCTGGACCATTTTGCAACCCCACCAACAGTGTAGGAAAGTTCCACTTTCTCCGCAGCCTCTCCAGCATTTGTTGTTTTGTGTTTTTTGGATCATAGCCAACCTTGTTGGGGTGAGATGGTATCTCATTGTCATTTTGATTTGAATTTCTTTAATAACTAAAGATCGTGAACATGTCCTCATGTGCTTTTAGGCTGCCTGGATCTCCTCTTTAGAGAAATGTCTGTCCATCTCCTTTGCCCAATGCTTAATTGAATGATTTATCATCTTCTTATTGATATTTTGTAGTACCTTATAGATTATGGAGATCAGGCATTGGTCTGACATAGAGTTGCCAAATAGTTTTTTCCATTCTGTAGGTGGTCTTTTAACTCTTGTGATAAAGTCTTTGGATGAGCAAAAGTGTTTAATTCTTAGTAGTTCCCATTTATCTACTTTCTCTTCCGTTGATTGTGGTTTGTTTCATCTACATTGTGTATTAAAACTTCCATCGCTGTTCCTACTTTTTCTTGGATGAGCTTTATCGTTTTAGAGTTGATATTTAGGTCTTTTATCCAATTTGAGTTGGTTTTTGTATAAGGTGTAAGATATGGATCTTGTTTCAATTTATTGCACATGGAGATCCAATTTTGCCAGCACCATTTGTTGAAGAGATTGTTTTTACCCCAGTTTAATGTCTTAGGGCCTTTGTCGAATATCAACTGTTCATAGGCAGATGGTGTCATCTCTGGGGTCTCGATTCTGTTCCATTGATCAATCTGTCTGTTCTTGTACCAGTACCAAGCTGTTTTGACCACTGTGGCAGTGTAATAGGTTCTGAAGTCGGGTAATGAGAGGCCTCCCATTGTGGTGTTCTTCTTTAGTAGTACTTCACTCATCCGGAGTTTCTTCTCTTTCCAAACAAAATTGGTGATTTGTTTCTCCATGTCATTAAAAAATGTCACTGGAACTTGTATTGGGATTGTGTTATATAAGTACATTGTTTTGGGTAAAATAGACATTTTCACAATGTTAAGTCTTCCTATCCATGAGCAGGGTAGATTTCTCCATTTATCTAAGTCTCTCTTAGTTTCTTGTAGTAAGGGCTTGTAGTCCTCTTTGTAAAGGTCTGTTATTTCTCTGGTTAGATTAATTCCTAGGTACTTTATCTTCTTGGGGTCTATAGTAAATGGTATTGATTTGATGATTTCTTCATTAGCAGTCTCACTGTTGGTATAAAGGAATCCTACTGATTTATTTATATTTATCTTGTATCCTGAGACTTTGCTGAACTCTTCTATCAGTTTGAGTAGTTTACTTATAGATTCTTTGGGATTCTCTGCATATACAATCCTATCATCAGCAAACAGGGAGATTTTGACTTCTTTGCTGATGCAGATGCCCTTTATTTCTTGGTCTTGTCTAATTGCTCTGGCTGGAACTTCTAGTACTATGTTGAATAGGAGAGGTGAGAGTGGGCATCCTTGTCTAGTTCCTGTTCTCAAAGGAAACTCCTTCAGTCTCTCCATTCAGGATGATGTAGGCAGTTGGTTTTGTATAAACAGCCCTTATTGTGTTGAGGAATTTTCCGTCTGTGCGTATTTTGCTGAGAGTTTTTAGCATGAATGGATGTTGGACTTTATCAAATGCCTTTTCTGTATCAATGGACAAAATCAGATGATTCTTGTCTTTTGTGCTATTTATGTGGTTAATCACATTAATTGTTTTTCTGATGTTGAACCAGCCTTGAATCCGTGGTATGAATCCAACTTGGTAGTGATGAATTATTTTTTTGCTAGGTTGTTGTATTCTATTGGCAAGAATTTTGTTGAGGATTTTTGTGTGTAGATTCATGAGTGATATCGGTCTGTAGTTCTCCTTTTTTTGTTGGGTCTTTCCCTGACTTTGGTATCAGGGTTATGTTGTCTTCATAGAATGAGTTTGGGAGTACTCCATCCCTTTCTATACTGTGAAATAGTCTCAGTAGTATTGGAGATAACTCTTCCCTAAAAGCTTGATAGAATTCTGTGGTGAAGCCATCTTGGCCCAGACTTTTTTTCGTTGGCAGTTTTTTGATGACTTTTTCAATTTCTTCCTTTGTGATGGGTTTATTCAGTTGTTCTGCTTCACGTTGTGATAATTTGGGTAGGTGACACGCATCAAGGAATTTGTCCATTTCCTCTAGGTTTTCAAATTTGTTAGAGTATAGTCTTTCATAGTATTCTGTTATGATATTTTTAATTTCTGTTGGATCTGTTGTGACAACTCCCCTCTCATTTCTTATTTGGGTTGTTTCCTTTCCTATTTTTATTTTGTTAGTTTAGCCAGTGGTTTGTCAATTTTGTGGATCTTTTCAAAAAACCAGCTTTTGGTCTTTTCAATTTTTTCAATTGTTTTTCTATTCTCTAATTCATTTACTTCTTCTCTAACCCTTATGATCTGTTTTCTTCTGTTGCCTGAGGGGTTCCTCTGTTGTTCTCTCTCTACTTGTTTAAGCTGTAGCGTTAGTTCCTTGATTTGGTTTCTTTTTTCCTTCTAGATGTGTGCATTTATGGAGATAAACAGACCTCTGAGGACTGCTTTGGCTGTATCCCATAGTTTCTGGTAGGAAGTGTTTTCATTCTCATTGGAATTCATGAATTTCTTTATTTCATCCTTGATTTCTTCTGTAACCCGCTGGTTTTATCTTAATGTAAATAAGCCATGATAATATAGATATTGATAGTCAAATGTATTGGGAATTGAATTAACACCTCCTCATAATGGTATATTAATTGAAAATCGCTGCTCTGAGGTAGAACTAGATCTAGTTAACCATCAGCTAATATGCAAAATCGTTCTGCACAAGTTTATTGAAAAATGTAAGTATCTGTTACCTACACATGTGAAGATATATCAATGGCTTTATAAGATTGATTAATTGCTTCTTCATCTACCCTTGCCCCACATTGGCTTGTTCAAATGCAGACACAGTTATGCTGATATTATTACTGTGTCTGTTGTACAAATGCTATACTAAATACAAATGCTCAGAAAAATATGATCATTTTACTGTAACAGAACCTAGACCAAAGGCCAGGAGGGTGGACTGTGCAGGAAAGAGTTGAATCAGCAAGTCTGAGCTACTCAAACATTGCACGTTCCAAAAAGGGTCTGTTTTCATAAGTGGACCTTGTCTAGTTCATGGAAATTGAGTCGTTAGAATGTTTTGACAGAGAAGAATGTTTTCTGTGATCGAAGATTTGAATCATACTATGCCAGTTTGTCTAGATAGTCTGCATAAACAACGTGATTTATTGTGAACACATGCTTTCTTTCCTTCTGGTGCTGGAGTTTCTCAGTAAATGTGATAAATGATACAGGTACTCTGTTCCTATGTGACCAAATCCTGATAAAATCTCTGGACTCTTCAGCTCAAGAGAGCTTCTCTGGTAGGCAGCACTTCACCCATGATTCTACAATGTGCAGCTAGAGGAATTAAGAGCATCCTGTGCAACTCTACTGGGTAGGGCTTCTTGGAAGCTTGAAACTGGTTGTCTCCAGATTTTCCCCATGTGACTGTGAGTCCTAGGGTAGTCTTGGGTACCTCTGACACAGATACACTACAAAATACCTATTTTAAAATACGATTTTCTAATTTATTTTTTTGTGTTTTAAGTGAAAGTTTACAGTTCAAGCAAGCTTCTCATACAAAACTTAGCTACACTTTATTATGTCACCCTAGCTATTCTCCCCACATTGTGACAGCACACCTCCCCTCCACCCTGTATTTCTTCCCATGTGCATTCAACCAACTCCTGTTTCCTTTTGTCTTCTCATCTCACCTCCGGACAGGAGTTGCCCAGTTAGTCTACTATATCTACTTAAGCCCCAAATCACACTCTTCCCAGCAGCATTTTTATGTTTTATAGATTAATTCAATCTTCAATCTTTATTCGAGGTGTTGGCTTCAGGAATGGTTTCAGTTCCGGACTAACAGTGAGTCTGAGGCCATGTATGTCAGACCATCGAGTGTGGTCTTTTTACTAGAGTTTGGGTTTTGCACCCCACATTTCTTCCACCCCATCAAGGACTCTTTGTGGAGTTCCCTGTAAAAGCAGTCATTGGTGGTAGCCAGGCATCATTTAATTCTTCTGGTCTCATGTTGATGTAGTCTCTGGATTACGTGGCCCTTTCTGTCACTTGGTCTCATGTTTTCCTTATGTTCTTGATGTTTTTCATTCTCTTTTGCTTCAGGTGGACTGGGATCTATTGACACTTCTTAGTTTGTAGCTTGCTAGCTTTTAAGATCGTAGACACCACTCCCCAAAGTGGGATGAAAAGTTTTTTCTTAGTAAAGTTTTATATGCTTATTGATCTATATCATCCCTGAAATCATAGTCCCCAGACCTCCTATGCATACTACTCTGTCCCTCAAAGTGTTTGGTTACATTTAGGAAACTTCAGAGTTTTTGGTTTAGTCTTGTGGTACTAACTTCTCCTCTATTTTGTGTTGCCCCCCATTCATCTAAAATAATTCTTATTTGTTATCAAATTGGAAACCCTGGTGGCATAGTGATTAAGTGCCACAGCTGCTAACCAAAAGGTCAGCAGTTCAAGTCCACCAGGTGCTCCTTGGAAACTCTATGGGGCAGTTCTACCCTGTCTTGCAGGGTCACTATGAGTCAAAATCAACTCAGTGACAGCAGGCGTGGTATATTTTTATTATCAAATTAGTGAATACCCTTTTCCTACCGCCCCCACACTTGTAACCATGAAAGACTGTTTTATTCTGTGTTTGAACCATTTCTTGAGTCTTTGTAATTGTGGTCTCATACAATATTTGTTCTTTTCGGACAGACTAATTTCGCTCAGTACAATGCCTTCCAGATTCCTTCATGTTGTAAGATGTTTCTCAAATTCATTGTTGTTCTTATCATTGCATAGTATCACATTGTGTCAGTGTGCCAGTTTACTTATCCATTCATCTGTTGTTGGGCACCTAGTTTGATTCCATCTTTTTGCTATTGTGGGCAGTTCTGTGATGAACATTGCTGTGTATGTATCTCTTTGTGTGGCAGCTGTTATTTCTCTAGTATATATTCCAAGAATTAGGATTGCTAAATCCCATGGTATTTCTATTTCTAGCTTTCTAAGAAAGTGCCAAATAGATTTCCAAAATAGTTGCACCATTTTACATTCCCACCAGCAGTGTATAAGTGTTTCAGTCTTTCACTGAGTCTCCAACATTTTTTATTTTCTGTTTTTTGCATTAATGCCAGCCTTGTTAGAGTGAGATGGTATCTCATTATAGTTCTGGTTTGGTTCTCTCTAATGGCTTACGATCATGATGAGCATTTCCTCAAGTACCTGTTAGCCTCCTGAATGTCTTCTTTGGTGAAGTGTCTGTTGGTATCCTTTGCCCATTCATTAACTGGGTTGTCTTTTGGTTGTTGAGGTTCTGCAGTGTCTTGTAGGTTTTAGAGATTAGACACTGCTCAGATTTGTTGTAGAAAACAATTTTTTTCCCAGTCTGTAAGTTGTCTTTTACTCTTTTGGTGAAGTCTGGATGAGCTTAAGTGTTTGATTTTTAGGAGTTTCCAGTTATCTGTTTTCCAGTGTTTGTGCATTGTTAGTAATGTTTTGTATTCTGTTTATGCAACCATGTAGTAGGGCTTCCAATATTGTCTCCACTTTTTCTTCCATGGTCTCTATCATTATAGGTTTCATATTTAGGTATTTGATAAATTTTTAGTTTTTAAGCATGATAAGAGATATGGGTCTCGTTTTTTTTTTTTTTTTCCCAGATAGATATTAAGTTATACCAACACCATTTGTTAAAGAGACTGTCTTTCCCCCAATTTCTGGACTTTGGTTTGTTGGAGTAGTGTCCTGGTGTTTTGTTTTTTTCCTGTAGATCTTTTACGTTTCTGGTTAGATTTATTCCTAAGTATTTTAGCTTCTTGGGGTTATCTTAAATGGTATTGATTTGACAATTTCCTCTTTAATGCTCTCTTTGTCAGTATAGAGAAATCCAACCGATTTTTGTATGTTTATCTTATATCCTGATTCTTTGCTGAACTCTTATATTAGTTCCAGTAGTTGTGTGTGTGTGAGTGTTTTCTTTAGGGTTTTCTGTGTGTAATATCATATCATCCGCAAATAGATACTTCTTCCTTACTAATTTTGATGTCCTTATTTATTATTATTTTATAAGCTCATTGCCCTGGCTAAAACCTCCAGTACAATTGTTGAATAAAAGTGGTGACAAAGGGTATCCTTGTCTGCTTCCCATTCTCAAGGGACATGTTTTCAGACTCTCTCCATTTAGGATGATGTTGGCTGTTGGTTTTACATAAATGCCCTTAATTATGTTGGGGAATTTCCCTTCTAGTCCTATTTTGTTGGGAATTTTTATCATGAATGGATGTTGGACTTTCTCAAAGGCCTTTTCTGCATTAATTGATAAAATCTAGTGTTTTATTTATTGGTTAATTACATCGTTTTTCTAATGTTGAACCATCCTTGCATACCTGGTATGAATCCTGGTTGATCGTGGTGATTTATTTTTTTGATATGTTGCTGAATTCTTTCGACTAGAATATTTTTTTAAGATTTTGGCTTCTAAGTTCATGAGAGATATTGGTCTGCAGTGGTCCTTTCTTGTGGTGTCTTTACCTGATTTTGTTATTAGGGTTATACTGGCTTCCTAAAATGAATTGGGGATTATTCCATCTTCTTCCATGCTCTGAAATACATTTAATAATAGTGGTGTTAATGCATCTCTGAAAGTTTGGTAGAATTTTCCATTAAACCTGTCAGGGCCAGGGCTTTTTGGAGGAAGAGGGGGATTGTTTAACTATGTTTTTAATCTTTTTGTTTTTGGTTTATTTCATTGTTCTACCTCTCTTTGTGTTATTTTAGTTAGGTAGTATATTTCTAGAAATTTGTATGTGTCCTGTATGTTTTCAGATTTGTTAGAGTACAATTTTTCATAGCATTCTGTTATGATTTTCTTAATTTTATTTGAGTGTGTTCTGATGTTGCCCATGTAGTTTTTTATTTGGGTTATTTGTTTCCTCTCCTGTTTAGCTTTTGGCCAATGGTTTATCAACTTTGTGGATCACTTCAAAGAACCAGCTTTTGGTCTTGTTTACTCTTTCAATCATTTTTCTATTCCCTAATTCTGCTCTAATTTTTATTATTTGCTTTCTTGTGGTGTCTAGGGATTCTTTTCTGCTCTTTCTACTTGTCCAAATTGTAGGGTTAATGCTTTGATTTGGGCACTTTTTTTCTAGTTGGCTGTGTGGATTTATTGAAATAAATTGATCTCTGAGCACTGGTTTTTCTATGCCACAAAGTTCTGCTATGTTTTCATTCTCATCAGATTCTGTGAATTTCCTTATTCTTGCCTTGATTTTATCTACAACCCAGTAATTTTTTTTTTTGAAGATCTTATTCAGTTTCCATGTGTTTGATTTTTTTTTCTTTGCTTTTTCTGTTATTGATTTCTACTTTTATGGCTTTATGTTCTAAAAAGATGCTTTGCAATATTTCAGTGCTTTGGATTTTGTTAAAGCTTGCTTTATGGCCTAATATGTAATCTATTCTGGAGAATGTTCTGTGTATATTACAAAAGGTATACTTGGCTGCTTTGGGGTGGAATGTTCTGTATACGCTTATTGGTCAAATTGTTTGACTGCAGCACTTAGCTCTTCCATATCATTATTGATCTCCTTTCTGAATGTTCTGTCCGTCATTGAACTCTCCTACTATTATTATGGAGCTATTTCTCTTTTCAATGCAGCTAGTGTTTATGTATATAGGAGCCTTATTGTTGGGTGTATAAATATTTAATATTGGTATGTCTGTCTAGTGTATTAGCCCTTTAATCATATAGTTTCCTTCCTAGTCCATTATGGTTGATTTTAATGTTTATTTTACCAGAAATTAATATTGTCATTCTTGCTGGATTTTTTCCAACATACTTTGCTTGAGGCATAGTTTTCCATCCTTTGAGTTTTAGTTTGTGTCTTTAAGTCTAAGGTGTGTGTCTTGTAGGCAGCATATTGACAGATCCTGCTTTTTTGTTTGTTTTTTAAAAAATCCATTCTGTCAGGCTTTTTATTGGTGCATTTAACCCATTTACATTCAGCGTAGTTATTGATAGGTATGAGTTTAGTGCTGTCATTTTGATGCTTTTTTTTGTTCATTGTTGCTAGTCTCTTTGTTCCACTTAATTTTCTGTGCTGAGTCATTTGTGTTTTTGTCATAAACTTAACTGTGTCCCTCCACAAAATGTGTGTAGTCAATGGCTTGGACATCATTTCCTCCATTTTGTGATCTTCCTATGCTATATATACTAATCTCTGCTTGTGATTAATAGGTGAATTATGTTAGAGAGAATTAGAGTGGGACTGAAACACTCTTTCTAAGGTCACCTCCCAGCTCCATTGTAATTTCCCTGGAGTGTGCCCTGTACCACCTTTTATCCATTCAACTTACAAGAAATCAAAGGAAAGGGAAGCAAGTACAGAATTGGGAACCTCATACCATCAAGAAAGCCATACTGGGAGTACGAGGTCTGACAATTAAGTCCACTAACTTAATTGTTCTAAGTGCTACATATCTCCTTGCAGAATATCACTATGGTCACCTTTGAAGTACTCCCCGTAGGAAGCTATGCACCAATGCCAGCACTTAGTTCACCCTTCCAAGCAATTTTGGAACTCTTTCTGGAATGGCCATTGTGCAAGGTGGCACAGTGGCAAGTTTGCAAACTTAACTGCACAATTGTCTGTGAGGGAGCTTTTAGCCAGTAAACAAATAACTGTATTGGAACACCCTACCTACTCACCTGATCTGACCCAATGACTTTTTTCTTTGCCCAAAGATAAAGAAAAAATTGAAAGGAAGACATTTTGATGATGTTCAGGACATCAAAGGAAATGTTATGACAGCTCTGATGGCCATTCTGGAAAAAGTTTCAGAATTGCTTTGAAAAGTGGACTAGGCACTGGCATCAGCGCATAGCTTCCCAAGGGGAGTGCTTCAAAGGTGATCGTAGCAATATTCAGCAACGAGGTACGTGGCACTTGTTCTAGGATGAGTTCACAAACTTAGTTGTCAGACCTTGTAGAGCACATCCTTCAGACCTGAGGTTCATGCACCAATATGCTCCCCAAAGACTGAAGCAACACAAGGACATTCCTCCAGAGCCAACAAAGAGGAGCAGACACCCTGAATTTGAACTTGTAGCCTACTAGACTGTGTACGAATAAACTTTTCTTTGCTCAATTGTTCCATTTTGTGGTATTTCTGTTAGAGCAGTACCAGATGATTAAAACACCTTTCATCTTTTTCATTGTTGTTGGTTTTGTATTTGTTGAGACTTCCTATTTTTCTCGTTTTTTATTTTGATGCATAGGATTGTCAGTTTTCTTTGTAGTTACTTTAATATTTATCCGCATTTTTCAAAATTTAAACCAGTCTTTTATTTCTATCACCTTGATTTCCTCACCATATGAAATATCTAGGACTATATTTTTACTTCCTTTTTTGTTATAATGTTGTCATCTTTCACATACTGACACCTCTGTTTCACTATTTTTAGTGTTTTAGCTTTATTTTTGTGTTTTTCGTATCAGAGTTATCTAGTTGCTCTGTCCTGCCTTCTAATCTTAGCTTGTTAGCTGATGTTATTTAGTTTCTGAGGGACTTCCTTTATTATTTCTTGTAATTTTGGTTCAGTTTTTGCAAATTCCCTAAATTTCTGGTTATCTAGAAATGTCCAAATTGTGCCATCATATTTGAGAGACAGTTTTGAAATACATAATTCTTGGCTGGCTGATTTTTTTTCCTTCAAGGCTTTGCTTATGTCATCCCATTGCCTTCTTGCTTGCATGGTCTCTGCTTTGTAGTCTCAGCTTCATTTTATTGACTCTCCTTTGCAGATTATTTTTCTTTTACACCTGGCTGCATTTAAAATCATATCCTATCTTTAGTTTTGGCAAGTTTGTGATGTGTCTTGATAGCTTTCTTTTGGGTTCTAACTTGTGTGGAGTTCAAGGAGTATCTTGAATAGTTACCTTTTTTTAAAATAAATTTTATTGTGATTTAAGAACAATTTTACAATTTATACCATTTTGCCATATAGCACCTGGAACTTTCACTGCTATCCTATCTTAACTGCTTTTGCTTTCCTTTCCTCTTCCCTCTCCCCTGTGACAGCACACTTTCTCTTTCATCCAGAACTTCCCATGACCTTCTTTTTATGACTGAGTGAAAATGTACATTCCCATATAAATTTACATGCCCACCTATATGCAGCTTCCACTGCTCACCCTGCCCAGTGACAGCACACTATTCCTCTCTGCTTCATACATGTCTCATCTTCCCAACAGTCTTCTTTCCCCTCCTCCCCACACACTCTCCTTCCTCCAGCCAGAGGTCAGCAGGATGATATCCTATAGATGCATAGAACCATAAAGTGCATCCAATACATGGTCTCTCTGCTTTTGAATGAGATCTGGCCCCCCTCACCCAATCATCTTGGCTCCAGTGATGAGTCTCTAAGACAGTCCCATGTACATGTTTAATTCCAAAGATTTGTTCGTAGCCAGCCTTACACTATAGTGTCTAGTCCAGTTCAGTCTTTGTCTGGAGAGCTGACCCTGGTGCTAGATGCAGTTTGAGGTTAGAGAATCTGGGAGCCATGCTCCCAGTGGGCCCTCTGGTCAGGGCCATCAAGTGTGGTCCTTTGGTAGAGTTCTTGCTCTGTCCTCTACTCCTTTTCCCACTATGTCTGGGGCTCCATACCATGTATCCCATCTGGGCAGTCATTGGTGGTGGCTGGGCACCATCTAGTTCTTCTGGTCCCATGCTGAACTCTGGCTCATATGGCCCCTCCCATGTGGTGGGCTCATATTTTCCTTCTGTTGTTGATGTGTACTGTTTAACTCTGGTCCAGGTGGACTGGGACCAGTTGATGCTCCTTAGATGGCAGCTTGCTAGCTTTAAGACCCCAGATACCACTCACCCAGGTGGTACACAGAGCATTAAAGAAAAAGCTTGGGTATGCCAATTAGTATGGATGCCCACTGAGAGCAAGGTCCCCCGATCCCACACCGTTACTCTGTCCTTCCAAAGAGGTGGGCCACATTTAGCGAACAGTTTAGTTTTGAAATTGAGCAGTTGTGGGTACCTCTCTTCTAGCACGTGTTGTCACATCCTACACACAACCTGAATCCTAACCATTAGTTTATAAAAATGCCTCCCTGTCCCCACTCTTGTAACCATCAAAGATTGATTTCCTCTGTGCTTAAATGATTTGTTGTATCTTAATAATAATGGTGATAGTTATCTTCTCATGTTTCCTATCGGGAAAGTTTTCTGTTAACAAATCTTCAACAATTCTCTGTATTTTCTGTTGTCCACCCTCCTTGTGGTACTCCAGTCAGACTATGCCTCTTGATAGAGTCCCACATAATTCTTAGTATTCCTTCATTTTTAAATTATTTTATCAGATTAATCCTCAGGTTTACGTCAAGTGCTTTCTCTTTTGTCTCACTAATTCTGATTTTGATCACCTGAATTCTGCTCCTTTGACTTTTTATTGAGCCATCTAATTATGTAATTTTACTATTACCCTTCTAAATTTGACTGCTGTTTATGCTTTCTTGAAGTCTGTTTTTTATTTGTCATCCTCTGTTGTATTCCTCCTGATTTCCTGAAGAGTTCTAAATATTAAAATCTTTTGTATTCTAGCTCCAGGAATTCCAGGAAAGTCTCTCCCTCTGGCAAATTTATTCTTTGAGAGCCATTGTGGCTTGCCTATTTAAGTGATTTGATATTGACTATAGTCTTTGAGCCATCACTAAGTTACTGTATTCATTTATTTTATGTTTGCTTACCATGTTCTAACTTCTTGTTTTGTTTTGTTCTGAATTGCCAAAATAGGCTCTTTATGTGAGCTCGTTTGATTATTGACACCTTTGAAGGTCTAATGCTCTGTCACTGGGTAGTTACAGCTTTTACTAGGCATGTGAACCCAGGTATCCATTTACTTTTCTTGTAGTATTCAGCTCAGGTGCCCAGATAGTCATCAGGTGTTTAGTGCAAGCTCTCTCCTACAGTTCTAGATGGGCAAGGGTGATTGCTGTAGGCATAGGTGTCTGGATGCATGTACCGAGAAAGGCTGATGGCCATCTCTAAGTGTCTGTGAGGAAGGCATGTCCCCTCACACCTGAGCCCCGATTATTATTTCTCCCCCTTTGTTAAAGGAAACTCTGGTGGCATATTGGTTAAGAAGCTATGGCTGCAAATCAAAAGGTTGGCAGTTTAAACCCACTAAGTGCTCCTTGGAAACTCTATGGGCAGTCTACTCTGTCCTATAGGGTCTCTACAAGTCAGAATTGACTTGACAGCAGTACGTTTGGGTCTTTTAATTGTTTAATTGTTCCCTTACCAAGACTAGGAGAATGGTTCAGGATGCATGTAAGGGATCCTACTTCCGACCTGGGTAATACATCATTCTCTGGAACTGAGCCCAGTGCAGAGAAAGGGATGGCACTGAGAAAAGGGAGAGAAGTTTATCCCCAAGGGAAGTTTCAGATCTGCACATGGTGGATTAAATGCAAGCTACTTAGCTTTTGGTGACTGAATGTTATTTTTCACTGATTCTGACAGCATGAGTGGGCTCTTTGCCACTTGGTCTCCTCCAGCTGAGGAAGATGCTTGTGAAAATCACTGCTCCAATCCATCTGCAGGGTACCTATTCATTTCTGGCCCCTAGTTAGTCCTAGGTACTTCTGGACCTACTCTCCCTTCCCTGTCACTCAGTCCAGTCTCTCAACTTTCCCTCTGATGTTCAGGGCTCCTAGAATATTACATATAATAGATTCTTTTTTTTTTTTTTTAATCTTTATTGTTAGTGGAATCACAGGAAGTATCCAACTACTCCTGCATCTTTAGCCTTGCCAGCAAAAATATCTAATGAAAAAGAAGACAGTAATGGAGGAAAAGAGAAACAAAAAAGGCCTATGACATATAAAAAACAAACAGAAAAATGGTAGATGCAAATTCTACCTTAGCAATAATTACATTAAATTTAGATGGGAAAATAACAGAAAATAGTCTTACAAAAGCAATTGAAACAAGAAGGCAGGGAAACAAATCCTTAAAGTACTGAAAGAAAAGTAGCTGCCATTCTAGAATTTTAAACCAGTGAGTATTTTTCAAGAGTGAAAGCAAAATAAATACTTTTCCAGACACACGAGTTGAAAGACTTCATTGCTAGAAGAACTACAATACAAGGAACATTAAATAATGTCCTCAGGCAGAAGGAAAATAACGTCAAATGAAAATTTGGATTCACATATATAAGTGGAAAGCACCAAAAATTTTAAGTATGTGGGTAAAAAGTACATTTTTTTTTCTATTTCTTTTTATATCTCTTTAAGAAACAACTTTGTTTTTTACAATATTTTACTGTGTTTTCAGTGAAAGTTTACAATCCAAGTCAAGTGGTCTTACAAACCACCCCCGCGACACCACTATGCTCCTCTAGCTGCTCTCTGCACCCTATGAGAGCACATTCCTCTTCCATCCTATATTTCCTGCATCCATTCAGCCAACTCCTGTCCCCCTCTGCCCTCTTGTCTCTGGACAGAAGCTGCTCAGAGAAACAACTTTGGAAAGCAAAAATAACAGCAATGTATTGTGGGGTTTATAACATGTGTAGAAGCAAAATGTATGAAAATCATAGCATAAAGGCTCAGAAAGGGGTCATGACAGTATATTGTTTAAGTTTTTGTACTGTATGTGGATTGTGGTAAGTTTAAGATGGATACTACAGACCCTAAAACCAAAACCAAACCCATTTTCTTAGGCCCTACAGACATAACTAAAAAATAAAGCATTATATCTAATAAGACAACAAGAGGTGGATAGGGAAGAACGCCTGAATAAGGAATAGGACAAAGAGAAAACAAACAGCAAGATAACAGATTTAATTCCAATCATATCAATGAGCACATTAAATGGAAATGGTTTAAATACCCCCAATTAAAAGTGACAGGCTGGCAAATGGATTAAATAAATAAATAAATAAAGCAAGACCCACTTTTAAGCTGCCTAAAACAAAATTCAGTTTAAACATAAAATATAAATAGATTAAAGTCCAAAGGAGGGAAAAAGATATGCCATGCTAACACTATTCAAAAGAAATACAGAATGTCTACATTAGTATCAGAGAAACCAGATGGTGCAGCAAATAATATCAGGGATAAAAGGAGACATTTCATAATTATAAAAGGTCAGTCCACCATGAAGATACAATAATCCTTAAAGTATATGCACCTAACAGTAGAACTTCAAAGTTCATGAAGCAAATACTGATACAACTGAAAGGATAACCAGACAAAGCTGCAGTTTTAGTCAGAAATTTTAATATCCCTCTTTCAATAACTGATAGAACAAGTAGACAGAAAATCAGTAAGGGATCAGAAGATCTTAACAATGCTATCAACAAACTTGACCTAACTGACATTTATAGAACACTCCACCTAACAAGAAAAGCATACACATACTTTTCAATGTATACAGTATTTACCAAGACAGATCATATTCTGGGACAGAAAGCAAGTTTCAATAAATTTAAAGGGATTCAAATTATACAAAGCATATACTCTGATCACAAAGGAATTAAATTAGGAATCAACAACTGAAAAAAGACTCAAAAATCCTAAATGTTTGAAAATTAAACAACACCTGTAAATAACTCTGGACCAAAGAAAGAATCAAAAGGGAAATACATGAGAAAATATTTGACTTGAAAGAAAAACACAAGATACCCAAATTTGTGGAAAACAAGTACATCACTGTTTGTAGTTTCTGTTACTAAATGCTTAGATTAGAAATGAAGAAATGTTTGAAATCAAAGTGTGGTCCCCAGATCAGCAACATCAACATCACCCGGAAACTGGGAAATGCAAATCCTCAGGCTCTGCTTCAGACCTGCTGACTTCGAAACTCAGGTTATAACTCAACAATCTGTTAGGGTTTCTTTCTTCACTAATCATTCATTAAAAACAATCTTGTTTTGAGTAGTGTGTTAATCTTATGTCAACTTTAGAAAATTTCCCAGGTCCAAAGAGTCCTGCAGATAATTAGCCTTACAAGTAACGCCTTGTTTGCAAAAAGGACAAATTTCAAAAGATGTAGTTACAATTTTCCTCGGAATCTGAAGGAGGCTGGAGGGCAAATATCAGTGGGGAATATGACCCCAGTGACTAATTCCTTCTGCACTTGCTAGGCCCTCCATGTTGGAACTAAATGTAATAAACTACCAGTTATGCTCCCTGATGAAAAGGAAGAGCGACATACTAAATATAACATGGCTGACAGTATAAAAATAAATTGCTTAAAATGTGGTATTATCTACATTTGAATATGAATGTATCTGATGTTCTGGAAAGTCATTTCAAACAAAACAAAGTTCTAACATAAGAACTTAGAATAGCAGGCATCACCTTTCCAACTAATTCTGTGCATTAATCTAAAGTAAATCTGGTACCTATTTAATTTGTGCTGGCACTCATCTTTAAGGGGACAACAGGATAGTTTGGCCTTAATAGGCTCCAGTGACGGCTTCTGCAAACAACAGACAAAATCCACACTGTATCAAAACAGTTAACTGACAGGTGTAGATGACAATTTCATGAAGAACTTGAAAGCAACATTTGCAGTAGTGGAATTTTAATATACAGAATATGAGGTATTCATCTACCAATTAATCCCAGTTTGATTACATGAGTCTTCAAAAATAAAGGGAAAAATTAGAAAAATTCTAACATTCCTAGGTTCCAAAGGGAAAACGCAGCCCATTCTTCACAGGCTTCCCTCCTCTCCCCGAATCTTTGCTCACTTTCATCAACTTTTGGTTCTTTCTGAGACATTACTTTCTGCTCTAAAAGTTCAGAGGCCCACAACAGCTGTCTATGGGGCTAGGAGAATACAACTAACCAAGTAATCAGCCAGCCACCACTATTAAAATACTTTAACATCAAAGTAAAACAAGATTAGGGTTTCACAAGCAAGCTTCAGAAAATAAATACTGATTTTTAAAATTGTTTATCTCCCTTTCGGAAGTCTACACACTTAACATATAAATATTAGTGATTTCCTTTTACACAACGATTTTTTTTCCATTTTAATATATACAGACCAAACTAAAAACCAAACCGCTGCTACTGAGTTGATTCCCACTCATAGCAACCCCGCAGGATAGAGCAGAACTTCCCCAAAGACTTTCCAAGGGTCACCTGGTTGATTTGAACTGTCACCCTTCTCGTTAGCAGCCACAGCATTCAAACACCAAGCCACCAGGGTGTCCAATACATACAGAGTTGACAAATACACAAAATACTATTTTCCAAATAAAGACCTCTAGTACAAATATCAGAATTTTTTTAAAAAAGGAACATAGCATTTAAATTTACTTACTGGCCATAAAACCCAGAAAGAAACCATCCTTTCCCCACACCTCAGAAAATCAACCACCTATTCCTTTACAGAGAATTGCTAACGCTAATAGTGTTCAGCTCTCCCTTATCATCATCCTAACATCCATGATTCAATCTGTGTCACAGATTGAAACTCTTTAGTTGCTAAAATGCCCCACCATCTTCTTTTTGCAGAGTAGCTTGGCAAGCCACAGTATGGGAAATGGGCCATGAAGAACATAGTGGCCTGATTGAAGAGTTAAGCATACATCCTGGGTTTGCCAAATGCATTAGAATAGTAACAGAAATGTAAAATCCCAGGAGACACTCTTTTTCCTCCTTTCCAAGTTACCAGCATGCATAGTACCCAGAAGCAAAGAGTAGAGGAAAGGGACAACAGACACATACATGTAATCTCTCTAGACTAAAAGCAAAATGCAAAATATGAGGGTTTTATTTGTGGCTGCAAACTGAGTAGTTTATCGATTAGGGAACAATTTCAATGAACTGAGGGTCTAACAACTTGCATAAGCATATAATTGAAATTTTCCTATTTTCTAAGAGTTGTATATGCCTCATTACTGAATTTAGTACCAACCACATAAAGAAACCTCTATAGATCCCTTTTCCTATATCCATTTTCAAAATTAAAGAGCATCCTAACATAATTTTTACTGCAGTTCCTTAGTAAACTAATAACAGAAGCAGAAACTCAAATACAAGATGATTCACTTTTCTTCAATAATTTAGTCTGTTCCAAAGTATTTCTGTCCAAAATGTGTAGGTGCAACAGGATGAACTTCAGTAGTTAAGATTGTGATCTCTGGAAACTCCTGAATGATTGATTTGGCACCTTCGAAAGATAAAAGGAAAATTGTTATTGTATCACAATCTTTTCGTAACAGTCTTAGTCATCTAGTGCTGCTTTAACAGAAATATCACAAGTGGATGGCTTTAACAAAGAGAAATTTATTTTCTCATAGAAAAGTAGGCTAACAGTAGGCATCAGCTCCAGGAGAAGTCTTTCTCTGTTGGCCTGGAGGAAGGTTCTTGTCAATCTTCCCCTGGACTGGGAGCTTCTGAGGTACAGGGACTCTGGGTCCAAAGGACACACTCTGCTCCTGACATTGCTTCTTTCCTGATGGGATGAGGTCCCCAACTCTCTGCTTGCCTCCCTTTCCTTTACACTCCAATAGATTACCTTAAGGCACAATACAAGTTCTCCCTCACCAACATGACTGTCACCCATTCTCCCTTGTTAACATCATAAAGGCAGGATATATAACATATAGGAAAATCACACAATACCAGGAATCGTGGCCCAGCCAAACAGATACACATATGTTTTGGGGGAGGGTGTGTGTGACACAATTCGATTCATGACAGTAACACTGTCAGAATTCAGGAATTTGATAGTCAGTCACTAGGCCTAATACTGGCAGAGGTCAGACAGCAATGACCTTTAGATACCTAATCATATTCAGTTAATTTCTACTTAGTATATTTATGTTTGATATCTGAAATACTTTGATAGCAGTGAGACTATGCTCTTACCTACTAATAAATTTTTAGAATCAAATTGCTTTATTTTCAAGATTTGAAAAATGTACTCAGCTATGTCAACTCTGCCTCTGAAGACTTTTTGTTTCGCTTTGATCTAAAGGTTGCTGAAATGACTGAACATACTCTTTTCTGGAAACGGACTGCTATATAAGATGATTGGTTTTGCAACTGGAACACTCCACCAGTTTAAGTTTAGAACAACTAGGTGGTGCTGGGTTACTTGCACCAACCACCTTGACAGAGATCACAATATAAGGCCCCAGATAGAATGGGCGAAAAATGTAGAACAAAATTAAAAATCTCAAAAAAAGACTAGACTTACTGATCTGGCAGAGACTGAAGGAACCCTGAGACTATGGCTCCCAGGCACCTTTTTTAATACAGAACTAAAGTTGACTCTCCAGCCAAAGATTATAGAGGCCTATAAAACAAATAACACACACGAGGAACATGTCTCTTAGCTCAGTCACGGAAATAAGATCAAATGGGCAACACCTGCCCAACAGCAAAGGCAAGAAAACAAGAACGGACAGGAAAACGGGATGAAGAGAAATGGGAAATCCAGGGTGGAGAAGGGGAGAGGGTTGATCAATTGGGCAGATTGCAACTAAGGTCACTAAACAATTTTTGTATAAATTGTTAAATGAGAAAGTTTGCTCTGTAGACTTTCCCCTAAAGTATAATGAAAAAGTCTAAAAATCAAAATTTAAAGTAAAAAGCCTCAAAAACTAAAATAAAAAAAGTCTTCATACGACAAAACCTACTTCAGTTTAAGACCAGAGCACTAACTAGAACAAGTTTCCTGCTGTTTCAGAGTTCTCAGGCTCAAGCAGAGAATCAAGGAAAGTAATGGCATTTTAGCCATTTTCAAGTCCTACCCAAATTGGGTCACCAAGAAAACAAATAAAGGGTGTTCCAAAAAAGATGTCCTATTTTTAACAGCTCATGACAGCAGTATTTGTGAAGCCATAGTGGCTATATTTATCATATTTTATTGATTAGTCTTGACAAATAGCCATGAAAAGTTCCACGATTCCACAACATGTAGAAATTACTAGTTTAATGTCAAAATGGGGTTTCCGTTCACCAGATATTCCGTGTGTTAGGTGAAATTTACAATGTGCATAATCATCCCACTGAGAGAACAATTCAACATTTAATCAAAAAACTTGAGACAAATGGGTCTGTTGCCAATCAGACAATGCTTGTGCATCAAAGAACTACATGTTCCAATGAAAACCTTGCCACCATTTATCACAGTGTACACAAGAATCCACCTGAATCAATTTCTCACTGAGTACAAGAACTGGGCCCTTCATCCACCACAGTTTGGTGGATTTTGCATCTAGACTCAATGCTTTATCCTTACAGAATTGTTTTAACTCAAGAACTGAAGTTCCACAACCATACATTATGCTGTACATTTGCTGATTGGGCTCTGGAGAAATTGGAAATTGACCCTGCTTTTGGCCAAAAAATCATCTTGAGAGACGAGGCCCATTTTTAGATGAATGGTTTTGTTAGAAAACAAAGCTGTCACATTTGGAGTGATAATAATCCAGTGGAGATTAGAGAACATCCACTTCATCCCCAAAATGTTATTATTTGGTGTGGATTTTGGTCTAGAGGAATCACTGGCCCTTATTTTTTTACAGGATGAATGAGGAGAGGCTGTGACTGTCAATGGTGAAAGATAATAGACTATGATAACTGATTAGTTTTGGCCCTACTTGGAAGGTACCACAGCAGCCATTTACCCAAAGTTCTTTGCCACACACAGTGCAATCAAATGTACTTCAAAATAATAAAACAATTGAAACTGTATCATTTACACAACTTGTTTCATTCAAGTTCAAAGAGAGGACACGCTTAATGGAAGACCCTTTATAATTTCCTTCAATGGGTTAATTCATACTTTTTCATTTGCTCAACATCAAAATGCTATGTAAATTATTATTACCAAACTTAGAAATGACAAACATAAGTTATAACTACCCAAATTGTATTTTATTTAATTTGGGGTTATATAAACTCTTCTTCCATATTAGAGACTAGAAAGATGCACACTTAATCGTTCTGTGACCTTCTGGGTCCCAGTTATTGCTCCATGCTGAACTCACCATGAGGAGTGGAGAAAAGACTGAGTAGGATGATAACACTAGGTTGAACTCCATGTTCTATAAGAACCTTTACAGCTTCAATTACAGTATTTCCAGTGCCTGAAATCAAATGACAACCAAATGCATTAGCAACTTTAACATTTATCTCAAAATGTCTTTATAGTAAGGGCAGTTCAGCAATCTAACCCTGAATGTCATCAAAATGTCTTCCTTTCAATATTCCCTTTATCTTCGGGTAAAAAGTCACTGGGAGCCAGATCAGGTAAGTAGGTTGGGTGTTCCAATACAGTTATTTGTTTACTGGCTACAAACTCCCTCACACACAACTATACTATTAAGTTCATGAGTCTGTCACCATGCCACTGTACACAATGGCTATTCGAGAAAGAGTTCCAAAATTGCTTTGAAGGGTGGACTAGGCACAGCATCAGTACATAACTTCCCAAGGAGAGTTCTTCGAAGGTGACTGTAGTGATATTCAGCAATGAGGTATGTAGTACTTTGAACAATTAAGTTCACAGACTTAACTGTTGGGCCTGTGTGTGTGTGTGTGTGTGTGTGTGTGTGTGTATAGAGAGAGAGATTTATATCAAGGAAATGGTTCACATGGTTTTAGAAGGTGTAACATCTTTAGCTAGTGGGTCATGAAAGAGCTTTCTCCTGATGCATGTAGCCACAGGAGCTACTGGATCCAAGATTAGCAGACAGGAGAGCAGGGCTGCTGCACACAAGTTGTGAAGATGAACAAATTCCAAAATTGGCAGGCAAGACCACAAGTAAGCTGCTAGCTCAAGTCCCAAGAAGTGGAGGTCAGATGAACAGGAGCCAGATGCAGGATCCAGAAGGACCCAAAACTCTCAAGCCCTGCCTGAATGTCCAACCACACTTGATGTAGGCCACACACCCAAGGAAACTCCTCTTCAACTGACTGGCTACTCATAAAAGATCCCATTATGGAGGTGATCACATAGCAAATCTCAACAGGGAAATGATTACATTATATGATTGCCAAAACACTGAGAATCATGGCCCAGCCAAGCTAACACACAATCATAACCATCACAGTCCACCCCTTGTCAACTTGGGACCTGAAAACAACTCCTTAAACCATATATAATCTCTGAATAGAGAATTAGAAAGTCATTCTTAGGACTAACATGATACAATGAACACATATACAACAGAAAATGCACTAGCCCTATTTACATCTTATATTTGATAAACCCTCACTGCTGTCGAGTCAATTTTGACTCACGGCGACCCTACAGACAGAGTAGAACTGCCCCATAGGGTTTCCAAGGACCACCTGATATGTTAAAAAAAAATACCACAAAAACTGTTTGATGCACATATATAATGTAGAAACACTCGTAACAATTACAGTCATTTCTACAAATAGTCAGGTGGCCATAACTGGTATTTAGAACTACCTTCTTCCACCACCCATTCTGTATTCCTTTTGCCCTTAGCAAGCATTTCAGCTGGTCATGGGTTTTTGTCTGGTGGGGAGACCCAACCCATCATTCCTGAATGATCTGGGCCATGTGTAGTCATGTCAGAATTGGGTTGCTGTAGTTTTCCACTGACCTTAATCACAGGGCATGGTAGTACTAAGAGATGCCCTAAGTGGTCTCCTGCATTCCAAACATACTTTTATTTACCTCCATTACGTAGTATCAATCTGATTTCTTCTTGGTAGTCAAAATCAATCACACCACCCAGTATGGTAACTCCCTTCTTTGCCTGTTGATCCAGAGGCATAAAGAGCCAAAAGTGTCCGGGTGGCATTTTTAGCTTCCAGTTCAATGGAATCAATGATGTCTCTGCAGGTGGGAGCATTCCTCCCTTTGGAACAAAGACCTCTCAAACTGCAGAACATAAAGTCGTGGGGGCAGGAAGCAAAAATCTTGTGAGTGGGCACTAAGGGTAATGGTGAATGGTGCCACTCCAATTTCCACCCTTTGATTCCTGGATCCATGAATCCTGGCTATGGGAGAAACAGCACTATATACTGGACTCTGGTTTAGAGCATATACACCCTCCTGGAGCACACTGCCCCAATCCTGCAAGATACTCTCACCTAGCGGGCACCGTAAATGTATATTTAGGAGGTCATTCCATCACTGCATCAAGTCAGCTGCTTCAGAACGATGGGGAACGTGTTAAGACCAGTTAATTCTATTAAGTATGGGAATATTTCTGCGCTTCATTTGCTGTGAGGTGAGTCCCTTGATCTCAGACAATGCTGTGTGGGATACCATGACAACAGAAAAGGCATTCTGTAAGCCCACAGATGGTAGTTTTCACAGAAATGCTGCACGTAGGGAAGACAAACCCATATCCAGATTAAGTGTCTATTCCAGTAAGAACAAAAAGTTGCCTCTTCCATGATGGAAGTGGTACAAAGTAATCAGCTTGCCACCAGGTTGCTGGCTGATCACCCTGAAGGATGGTACCATATCCAGGACTCAGTGATGGTCTGTGCTGATAGCAGCCTGGGCACTCGGCAGTGCGTATAGCCAAGTTGGCCTTGAGTGGAAGTCTATGTTGCTGAGCCCACGTATAACCTGCATCCCTGTCACCATGGCCACTTTGTTCATGAGCCCCGGGAGTAGCCAGGGGAAAACGATGACTGGTTCCCACAAAATGTGTCATCCTATATACTTGATTTTTAAAATCATCCTCTGCTGAGGTCACCCTTTGACAAGCATTTACATGAGACACAAACATCTTCACCTCCTTGGCTCATTCAGAGAAGTCTATTCATATACCTCTTTCCCATAAATCCTTGTCTCCAATTTTCAATCACACTCCTTCCAAGTTCCTGACCATCCAGCCAAACTATTGGCCACAGTCCATGAATCAGTATTCAATTGCACATCTGCTCATTTCTCCTTAAAAGTAAAGTGAACAACCAGGTGCTCTGCTTGAAGTTCTGCCCACTGGGAGGATTTCTACTCACCAATGTCCTTCAAGCAGTCCCATGAAGCGGTGATAGAACTACCACTTATACTTCAAAGTGGTGCCTGCATATCACATGCAATCATCTTTAAACCAGGCAGAGGTTTTCTCTTTCTCAGTGACAGGAGTGGAGACCATAGGCGTTTGAGCTACTTCTTCACGCAACGCACTTGCGTCTTCAGGTCCTGTTCCAATCTCATATATACCCCTTCCATTTAATCACAGAATCACTGTGCATGTTCAGCTTTAGAACTCACACTTTGTTCATACTTGGCAGCTCAGGCCACATGGTGACTTGGTGTCCCATGGTTAAGAGTTCAGTCTCTGTTAAGGCCCAGTAACAAGCTAAAAGCTATCTCTCAAAAGTAGAGTATTTATCTGCAGAGGATGTCAAAGCTCTGCTCCAAAAATCCTAAGGGTCTGTGCTATGATTTACCAATAGGGGCCTGCCAAAGGCTTCTAGCAGCACTCTATCTGTCACTGCCACTTCAAGCACCACTGGATCAGGTGGATCATATGACTCAAGGGACACAGCAGCTTACACAGCAGCCTGAACCTGTTGCAGAGTGTTCTATTGTTCTGGGCCCCACTTAAAACTGGCAATTTTTCAAGTCACTTGACAAATAGGTCAGAGTGACACACTCAAAAGAGGAATATGTTGCCTCTAAAGTCCAAAGAGATCAACTACGCATGCCTCCTGTTTAGTTGTGGGAGACAACAGATGCAATAACGTATCCTTTATTTCAGAAGGAATATCTTGGCATGCCCCACACCACTGAATTCCTAGAAATTTAACTGAAGTGGAAAGTTCCTAAATTTTTGTGGGCTTAATTTCCTACTGATTAGTGTGTACATGTTCTACCAAGAAGCCGACAGTCATTTACACTTCTTTACCAGGTCCAATCAGCATAATATCATCAGTGCAAAGGATCAGTGTTAAGTCTGTGGAAAGGAAAGGTGATCAAGGTCCCCATCGACTAAACTATGACATAGGGTTACAGCATTTTTGTAGCCCTGATGCAGGCAAGTGAACGTGTATTACTAGCCTTTCTGGCTAAAGGCAAACTGCTTCTGATGTTCCTTCGAAACAGGTATGGAGAAAGTCATTAGCCAGATCCATAGCTGCATACAAGGTACCAAGACATGTATTAATCTGTTCAAGCAATGAGACTACCACTGGAACGCAAGCTGCAACTGGAGCCATCACCTGGTTAAATTTTTGATAATCCACTGTCTTTCTCCAAGATCCATCTGTTTTTTGCACAGGCCAAACAGACTAGCTAAATGGTGATGTGGTGGAAACATCTACTCCTGTCCTTCAACTCCTTAGTGGTGGCAGTTATTTCTGCAGTTCCTCCAGGAATGCAGTATTGCTTTGGTTTACTGTTTTCCTGGGGAGTGGCACTTCAAATGGCTTCTACTTGGCTTTTTCTATCATAATAGCCCTTACTCCATTTGTCGGAGATGCAATGCTGGGGTTCTGCCAGTTACTGAGTGTGTCTATTCCACTTATACACTCTGGAACTGGGGGAATCACTACAGGATAGGTTTGGGGACCCAGTGTAACTACTGTGAGACTGACATAAGACTCTATTAAAATCCTGACCTCTATATAATGTCCTCATGTTGACTGATGGACCACAGCGATGTTTTCAGTATCCTGAAATGTGTCAGTTCAGAGCCAGTACGTAGTAATCCCTGAAAAGTCTGATTACTTCCTTTTCCCCAATGAACAGTCACTCTAATAAAAATCCATAGATCCTATGGGGAAGACTGGGAGAAAGATTAACAGTATAATTTGTTGGCAGTATATTAAACTTCTTCCTCAAGGGACCCAGTCTTCCCTTCAATCAAGGGGTTGTGGATCTGTAAACCTGTCTGAGTCTGGGAATTGATTTAGGAGTTGTGACACTCTATTCGGCAGATCTGAATTAGACTATTATTCACCTGACCTACAATTCACCTGCTTTTTATAGATCAAGGAAATATTTAGTAGACTGCCTACCTATTTCACCCCCAGGGACATCATGATTGAAAAGCAAACACCACAAGTCCATACACATGAGGTACCTAGAACAGGCCAGACCTGACCCACCAGGAATCGGCTACTGTCAGCACGGTGAGCAGAACGGTGGCGTTTGGAGGGTGATCTCATTAGTATCAAAGAGCAGTGGGAAGTACATTAGAGCCTCCAGTACCAGTGAAAAGCCAGCCCTTGACAGTCAAAAGCTAACTGATTGGCATCTATCTATCACTCACGGATCTGAATCTTTCCTTACGGATAAGCCTCCTTTCCTTTTTCCAGTACTTTCTGGACCTATTCTCCCTTCCCCATTGCTCAGTCCAATTTCTCAACTTTCCCTTTGACGTTCTGGTCTTCTAGAATGTCGTATGTAATCATTTCATTTGTTCTTTTGGGCCTTTGTTGTCAGAAGAGGGAGCACTGCTCAGCCATCTTGGTCCTTCCCCTTTCCCCCTGTCATTGGTGACTGAGTACCATCCAACCCCATTATAGTTAGGTGTCTTCATTCTATTAGGGCAGTTCCCACTGTCAAAGTTGACTTATACAAATTGCAATCATAGTGATCTTCAAGGGTGCTGGAGCTCCCCTCACAAATTTGTTCCTCACTGTTGTAAAATGTTTATCCTCTGAGGATTCCATGTGTGGGTTTGTGGGTCTAACCTGATACATCCACTCTAGGATGCCAATTTCCCTACATGTTTGGATACTTTATTCTACAATATACCAAGGCTGGTTTGGTATTTCAACTTCAGTGTAGGCCACCTCATAATCCATGCTTGAGGAAATGAATCAAATAAACTATCTGATGCTTTCCTGACTTCTCATGCTGAAACCCTGAATGAAGAATCTATGATTAGTGGACCCTTATAAATAAACTCAGGATGCTCTATCTTACTGTTCCTTGAACCATTATGCCACACCCTTAATAATCACTCCCATACATACATCCCAGGTTTCTGTCTGTCTGTATTAGAAAATTCAAGCAGCTCTTTTGGAATAGTGTACCTGTTGTCAGGAAGGATCAGTCCCTGCAGAAGGACACCATGTTTGGTAGAGTGGATGGTCAGCAAAAAAGAAGAAGGCCCTCAATGAGATTGATTGACACAGTGGCTGCAGTGATGGGCTTACGCAAAAAATGATCGTGGGCATGGCACGAGACCAGGTATTGTTTCATTCTGTTGTGCATAGGGTCGTTATGAGACAGAACCGACTCAACAGCACGTAACAACACAGTGTACTTCCTTCTGGCAAACAGTTTGAGTTTCACCTTTTGGGGCTCCTTTTGACTTAACTATATGTCTAGAAGCCACAATCGGTGGTATAGAATTGTTATGAGAACATTCAGCCTTCTTATAAAGCATCTATCTCAGGCAATGCCTCAGGAAATCACTCAGGCAAGGGCTCTTTACAGGAAGCTGGGCAACAGTTAATCTCATTAGATGGGAGTTGAGGGGCTACTGGTTTTTCTGGGCAGGGTGATTTAGCAGATAAACATGAGGTAATTTCTTCAGATGGGTGTGGTTCTGCTGGCAGGAGTGATCTGCCAGATTCTAGGGGCTCAGTGTTTCCAGCTTCCGGATTATCTGCCCATATTTCCCCATTCTAAGTTTTGAAACCTCATTTCTTCCTTATCAATACACTTAGCTTAACTTCAGACACTTCTCAAAGTTGGCAACTGGGCTGGCATTTTCATTCAATCACTCTTACAATAAGACTATGGGTTTGTTTTTTAGCAATTTCGACCCTGTTACTATAAGAAATAAAGCTTTCTTTCAAAGCACAAGTGGAAGCCTTGAGGTCTTTTATGCAGCACTTGAGCTTTGACTCAGAAGCCCTAAGTACATCTCTTTCTTTCACCAGTTTGTCTAGTGAAAGTAGAACTACTCAGCATCTAACAAAGCTCTAGAAAAACATCACACATGTATTCACTGGGAGCCTCGCCTTTCACCAATACCTGATCTACTGGTAGTGATACTCTGTGTATTTGTATTGCCACCTCATACCACGGACTAGCAGTGCCCTCTTTACTGTCGGAAGCAGAGTCATCCACATTTATAAGACTAACCCAACTTAAGAACCAATTTAGAAAACTCATCCTTACACTTTTGTTTCTCTAGAACCACTCTGAGTAAAAAATGTCTTAGACTGGGTTCTCTAGAGAAGCAAAACCAGTAAAGCATATAATTATATAGACAGAGATTTCTATCAAGGAGACAGCTCACAAGGTTGCAGAGGCTGGAATGTCCCAAATTTGTGGATCAGGATACAGGCTTCCCCTGATTTATAAAGTTGCAAAGACTGGTGAATCTAAGATCAACAGGTTGGAGGACAGGGCTCAAAGGCTGTGAAGATCAAGAAATTGCAAGTTCAGCAGGTAAGCTGCTAGTTCAAGTCCCAAGAACCAGAGGTCAGATTAATAGGAGGCAGTTGGAGGATCCAGAGTGAGCAAAAAAGACAGAATGTCTGCTTATATTCAGATGCAGGTCACATCCAGAAGGAAAGTGCCTTTCAATGGAGTGGCTACTCACAGCAGATTCAGTCATGAGAGTGATCACATATAAAGACTGAAAACCACGGCCCAGATAAGTTGACACACAATCTAATGTATCACACACATATACAGTGAGAAGTCTTTATCAAGGAAATAACTCATGTGGTTATAGAGGCTATAATGTCCCAAGTCTGTGGGTCACAAAAGAGGCTTCTTCTAATTCAAGTAGCCACAGAGACTGATGCACCCAAGATCAGCAAACTAGAAAGCAGGACTGTTACTCATAGGTTGTGAACACTGATGAACCCCAAGACTGGCAGACCAAGACTGCAGGTAAGCTGCTAGCTCATGTCCCAAGAACCAGAGGTCGGATGAACAGGAGCCAACTGCAGGATCTAGAATGAGCAAAAGTCCCCAAGACCTGCTTGAACACCCACGCACACTTGATGCAGGCCACATGCCCAAGAAAACTCCTCTTCAACTGACTGGCTACTCAAAGCACGTCCCATCACTGGAGGTGATCACACATCAAATCTGAACAGGGAAGTCACTACAATATTATACGACTGCCAAAACACTAAGAATCATGGCCTAGTCAAGTTGACACAAAATCTTAACCTTCACAGTTATCTAGTGTTGCCATAATAGAATACTACAAGTTGGAGGCTTTAAAGAACAGATTTATTTTTATCACAGTTGAGAAGGCTAGAAATATGAATTAAGGGTGTCAGCTCTAGGGAAAGGCCCTAGTTTGCCTCTTTCAGCTTCCACTAGCAATTTTTGGCATTCCTAGACTTGTATTTCCCTTTTTATAAGAGACAACCCATAAGGGATTAGGTTTAGGACTCATCCCTACTCTGGTATGACTTCATTAATATAAAAAAACTCCTATTTTGAAACATGATCATATCCACAGACATAGGGGCCAGGACTTTAATACATATTCTGGGGGGACACAATTCAATCTACAATATTTTGCTCCTATGTGTTCAAGAGAGAAGCTATTTGGAGCTAATCAAATTTGGCTAATGTATATTATCTATCACACAATCTAAGATCCCCAGCAACTCCAAATCCAGCTGAGGGGGAAAAAAACACATTTAGAAACTATTTTTACATATATATAAAGGATAAAGTCTTCTAAGACAGGCACTGAGTTGAACATAAACCCTAACCAAAAGTTACAAATTAAATTCAAGCTACTCACTCAGAATTGGGTACATCAAAAGGACTTTCCTCCGGTAAATATCTGGGGGGAACTTGGCATAATATACTTTGGCTCTTTGTGTCTCCTCATCACTCTGAATCAGGATCTTTCCAATTCTTATGGATCTACAGCAGTCTCGTAAACCTTGTTCCATTGCCTCACCTTAAAGAAGAAAATAAAAGGGCTGAAGGGAGACAGTCAATAAACAGGACACAATAGACTTCATGAATGTATTAATGTAAAGGGCATTGTCAAGAAGGAATAAATTCTTAAATTCAACAGCTTTTACTCATGATATGTTCATATTTCATACATAACAGCTGCTCATATGAGCTCCAACAATTAAGTTAGCAAATGTAACTGTTCTACGTGCTACATACCTCACTGCTGAATGTCACGATGGTCACCTTCGAAGTACTCCCTTTAGGAAGCTATGCACCAATGCCAGTGCCTAGTTCACTCTTCAAAGCCATTTTGGAACTCTCTCTGGAACGGCCATGCACATGGTGGCACAATGGCAAATTCTTGAACTTAATCGTATAACTGTCTGTGAGGGAGTTTTTAGCCAGTAAACAAATAACTGTATTGGAACACTCAACCTGCTTACCTGATCTGACTCCCAGTGACTTTTTTCTTACCTAAAGATAAAGGGAATATTGAAAGGAACACATTTTTATGACATTCAGGATATCAAGGGTATGTGATGACAGCTCTGATGGCCATTCCAGAAAAACAGTTCCAAAATTGCTTTGAAGGGTGGACTAAGTGCTGGCATCAGTGCATAGGTTCCCAAGGGGAGCAATTCAAAGGTGAAAGTAATGATATTCAGCAATGAGGTATGTAGTTCTTTTTCTAGGATGAATTTACAAACTTAATTAGCAGTCCTTGTACAATTAGGTTAAAGCCTGGTCCATGAAACTAGGGGTAGCTACATTTATTGCTGGCTTCCAAGATTAAATCTTCTATGCCTCCATGACTACAGAACATAAAATGCTTTATTAAATGACTGTGATCTTTTTAAAAATGAGAACATCTTTATGCTACATTTTGAAGAAGCCTTTAAACTACCTAAATTTAGGACTTATGTGGCCATGTCTACAGTATCTGAAAAAAATGATTTATGAAATAATGGAAATTGAAGACCAACGGATCTTTTTGATCAAGGTGGTGTCACAAGACATACCTCAACTCAGCACTGAGTTAAGCGGCAAAGGCTTTGCAGGTAAACTGTGAAAAACTTGTATGTTATTCCTCTACTCATGATATAGTTTGCCATACTGTGATGGCTTGTGTGTTGCTGTGATACTGGAAGCTACACCACTAGTATTTCAAATACCAGCAGGGTCACCCATGATGGACAGCTTTCAGAACCTCCAGACTGAGACAGACTTGGAAGAAAGACCTGGCAGTCTACTTCTGAAAAACTTAGCCAGTAAAAATAATATGAATTGCAGCAGAACACTGTCTGATACAGTGCCAGATGAGCCCCTGAGGTTGGAAGGCTCTCAAAATACCACTAAGAAAGCTGTTTCTTCAAATTAGAGTCAACCTTAATGACATGGATGGAGTAAAGCTTCTCATATCTTCACTTATTGATGTGGCACAACTCAAAATGTGAAGAAACAGTTGTAAACATTCACTAGTAATCAGAACGTGGAATGCATGAAGTATGAATCTAGGAAAAGTCCTAGGAAGAACTTCTTAGGAAATCTAGAAAGTCCTCAAAATGAAATGGAATACATAAAGATTAATATAGTAGGCATTAGTTGCTGAAATGTACTAATACCGATCACTTTGAATTGGACAATCATATAGCTTACTATACCAGAAATAACAAACTGAAGATGAACGGCATCACATTCATCATCAAAAAGAATATTTCACGATTTATCCTGAAGTACAATGATGTCAGTGATAATATTCATATGCCTACAAAAAAACCAGTTAATATAATTATTCAAATGTATGCATGAATGCTAAGGCCAGAGATGAATAAATGGAAGATTTTTATTAATGTCTACCATCTGAAATTGATAAAATATGCAATCAAGACGCACCAGTAATTACTGAAATTGGAATGTCGAAGTTGGAAACAAAGAGAAGGATCAGAGGTTAGAAAACATAGCCTTAGTGATAGAAATGATGCTGGAGATCACATGATAGAATTTTGAAGATCAAAGACTTCTTCATTGCAAATACCTTTTTTCAACAACATAAATAGTGACTATACATGGGGACACCTGCTTGTCTGTCAGTTTGTTGTACTGTGAGGGATTGTGTGTTGCTGTAATGCTGGAAGCTATGCCAAGAGTATCCAGATAGCAGTAGGGTCATCCATGGAGAAGAGGTTTCAGCTGAGCTTCCAGACTAAGACAGACTAGGAAGAAGGACCCAGCAGTCTACTTCTGAAAATAATTAGCCAGTGAAAACCTTATGAATAGCAGCAGAACACTGTCAGATGTAGTGTCCGAAAATGAGCTCCCCAGGTTGGAAGGTACTCAAAAGAGGACTAGGGAAGAGCTGCCTCTTCAAAGTAGAGTAGACCTTAATGATATGAATGGAGTAAAGCCTTCGAGATCTTCATTTGCTGATGCAGCATGACTCAAAATGAGTAGAAACAGCTGCAAACATCCATTAATAATTAGAACATGGAATGCATGAAGTAGGAATCTAGGAAAACCAGAAATCATCAAAAATGAATTGGAACTCATAAACATTGATATCCCAAGCATTACTGAGCTGAAAGGGACCGGCACTGGCCATTCTGAATCAGCCAGTCATGTGGTCTACTACGCTAGCAATGAGAACTTGAAGAGGAATGGTGTTTCATTCATTGTTAGAAAGAACATTTCAAGATGTGTCCTGAAATACAGTGCTATCAGTAATAGAATAATACCCATATGCCCACAAGGAAGGTCACTTAATACAATGATTATACAAACCTACACACCAACCACTAAGGTCAAAGATGGAAGAAATTGAAGATTTTTACCAGTTTCTGCAGTCCATAATTGACTGATCATGCAATCAGGATGAACTGGTAGTTACTAGTGGTTGGAATGTAAAAGTTGGAAACAAAGAAGGATAGTTGGAAAATACAGCTTTGGTGATAGAACTGGTGCCAGAAATCGCACAACAGAATTTCGTGAGACTGCAAATATCTTTTCTCATGAACACAAACAATGACTATACACATGGACCTTGCCAGATGTAATATACAGGAATCAAATCAACTACATCTGTTGAAAAAGACGATAGAACAGTTCAATATCAGCAGTCAAAACAAGACCAGGTACTGACTGTGGCACAGGTCATCAATTGCCCATATGCAAGGTAAAATTGAAACTGAAGAAAATTTGAACAAGTCCCCAAGAGCCAAAGTGTGACCTTGAGTATGTCCCACCTGAGTCCAGAGACCATATCAAGAACATATTTGATCTGTTGAACACTAATGACCAAAGATCGGATGAATTGTGGAATGACATCGAAGATATCATCCACTAAGAAAACAAGAGGTCATTAAAAAGACAGGAAAGAAAGAAAAATACAAATTGGATGTCAGAAGAGGCTCTGAAAATTGCTCTTGAACATTGAGTAGCTAAAGGAAAAGGAAGGAATGATAATGTAAAGGAACTGAACAGAAAATGTCAAAGGACAGCTGGAAAAGACAAAATAAAGCATTAAAATGACGTGCACAAACAGCTGGAAATAAAAAACGCAAAAGGACAAACAAATTTTGTATTTCTCAAGCTGAAAGAACTGAAGAAAAAATTCAAACCTCGAGTTGCAATAGTGAGGGGTTCTACAGGGAAAACATTAAATGACTCAGGAAGCATCAAAAGAAGATGGAAGGACTACACAGAGTCATTATACCAAAAAGAACTAGTCGACGTTTAGCCATTTGAAGAGGAAGCATATGATCAGGAACCAATGGCACCAAAGGAAGAAGTTGAAACGGCACTGAAGGCACTGGCAAAAAACAAGGCTCCAGGAATTGATGGAATATCAACTGAGATGCTTCAACAAATGGATGCAGCACTGAAAGTGCTCACTCATCTATGCCAAGAAATTTGGAAGACAGCAACCTGGCCAACCACCTGGAAGAGATCCATGTTTTATGCCTATTCCTGAAAAAGGTGATCCAAGTAAATGCAGATATTATTGAACAGTATCATCAATATCACAAGCAAGTAAAATTTTGCTCCTGATCATTCAAAAGTGACCTCAACAGTATATTGACAGGGAACTGCCAGAAATTCAAGCTGGATTCAGAAGAAGATGTGAAATCGAGGATATCACTGCTGATGTCAGATGGATCTTGGATGAAAGCAGAGAATACCAGAAAGATGTTTGCTTGTGTTTCATTGACTCTGTAAAGGCATTCCATGGTGTGGATCATAACAAATTATGGGTAATACTGCAGAGAACGGAATTCCAGAACACTTAGTTGTGTTCATGAGGAATCTGTATATGGATCAAGAGACAGTCTTGTGAACAGAACAAGGGGACACTGCATGGTTTAGTCAGGAAAGGTGTGCATCAGGGATGTCAGAATCAACTTGATGGCACCTAACAACAAGAACATCATATCTTTTCAATCTGTATGCCCAGCAAATAATCCAGATTGGAGGAAGACTCATTAACAACTTGTGTTATACAGATGACGCAACTTTGCTTGCTGGAAGTCGATTTGAAACACTTACTCATGAAGATCAGAGACCACAGTCTTCATTATGGATTGCACCTCAACATCAAGAAAACAAAAATTCTTACAACTGGACCAGTAAGCAGTATCATGATAAACTGAGAAAGGACTGAAGTTGTCAAAGATATAATTTTACTTGAATCCACAATCAACGCCCACAGAAGCAGCAGTCAAGAAATCAAAAGACACACTGCACCAGGAAAATGTGCTGTAAAGGACCTCTTTGTATTCAAAAGTAAATACGTCACCTTGAAGACTAAGGTGCACCTGACTCAAGCCATGGTATTTTCAATCACATCATACGCGTGTGAAAGCTGGACAATGAATAGGGAAGACAGGAGAAGAACTGATGCCTTTGGATTGTGGTGCTGGTGAAGACTACTGAATGTATCATGGACTGCCAAAAGAACAAACAAATCTGTTCTGAAAGAAGTACAACCAGAGTGCTCCCTGGAAGCAAAGACGGTGTTACTGCATCTTACATACTTTGGACATGTCAGGGGGGATCTGTCCTTGGAGAAGGACATCATACTCAGTGGGTTGGAGGGTCAGTGAAAAAGAGAAAGACCCTCAACAAGATGGACTGACACAGTGTCTGCAACAACAGGCTTAAGCATAAAAACAACCATGGGCATGGTGCAAGACCTGGGCAGCATTTTGCTCTGTTGTGTATACAGTCACTATGAATCAGAATCAGCTTGATGGCACCTAACAACAAGAACAACATACATGTGGACCTTACCAGATGAAATATGCCAGAAACAAACTGACTACATCTGTGCAAGGAGACAGTGAAGAAAATCAATATTATCAGTCAGAGCAAGGTATGGGACCAACTGCAGAACACACCATAAATTGCTCATATGTAAGTTGAAGTCAAAGCTAAAGAAAATTAGTGCAAGTCTACAAGAGCCAAAATATGACCTTGAGTATACCCCACCTATATTACAGACTATCGTAAGAACAGTTTTGATGCTCTGAACACTTATGACTGAAGACAAGTTGTAGAATGATACCAAGGACATCACACATACAGAAAGCAAGAGGTCATTGAAAAGACAGGAAAGTCGGGAAAGACCACAACAGATGTCAAAAGAGACACTGGAATTCACCCTTGAATGTAGAGTCACTCAAGCAAAAGGAAGAAATGATGAATTGAAAGAGCTACGTATAAGATTTCAAAAGGGCGGCTCAAGAAGACAAAGTATTATAATAAAATATGCAAAGACTTGGAGTTAGAAAATCAAAAGGAAAGAACATGCTTGTCATTTTTCAAGTTGAAAGAACTGAATAAAGAAACGCAAGCCTTGAGTTGTAATACTGAAAGATTCTATGGGGAAAAACTGAGTGATGCAGGAAGCATCAAAAGAAGATGGAAGGCATACACAGAGTCACTGTACCACAAAGAACTGCTTGATGTAGCATGATCAAGAACCAACAGCACTGAAGGAAGAAGCCCAAGCTACACTGAAGTTACTGGCAGAAAACAAGGTTCCAGGGACTGACAAAACACCAATGGATTCAGTACTATAGGTTCTCACCTGTTTATGCCAAAAAATTCGGAAGACAACAGCCTGGACAACTGACTGGAAGAGATCTGTATTTGTGCCCATTCCAAATAAAGGTGATCCAATAGAAAGAGGAAATTATTGAACAGTATCATTAATATCATAAACTATTAAAATTTTACTAAAGATCATTTAAAAAAACAGTACAAACACCAAATGGTCCCAACTCAGCTGGAACTGATGTTCACCAAGGGCAACAACAACATGAGAGAAAAAGAGCCCAGAAGACAGAAGGATCTACATGAATGGGTGACTGTATCAACATGTGACCAGAAGAACAAGATGGTGCCCAGCCACCACCAATGACAGCCGATATAGGGCTCACAATGTTGAGTCCCAGTGGCAACATGAGAAAAAAAGGGATGCACCCTAAGAACTCCACCAAAAGACCGCAACTGATGGTGGAAGGCCTGGGAGTTCCCCTGGGAGCAAGGCCACTAGACTTGATGCTGCCCCTGATCACAGATCAATACTGAGGTCAACTCTTTGGATAAGAATGGAATGGACTCTGGGACACAGAGTGACTTATTTTATGTGCACTTTATGGCTCTATGCATCTACAGGATGTCATCCTACTGGCTTCCTACTAGAGGGCAGTGGAGAGAGTGGAGAGGAGGGGACAAGAGAGGATAGGATCATATATAGAATGGAAAGGAGGAGTGTGCTGTCACAGGCAAGGAGAGCAGAGGGAGCTGCAGATAGGCAGGCATGCAAATTTGAACTGTATTGTAAACTTTCACTCAATCACAGTAGGAAAAAAAACCCCAAAATAAACAGTACATCAACAGGGAACTGCCAGAAATCCAGTTGGATTGAGAAGAGGACATGGAACAAGGGATATCATCGCTGGTATCAAATATGTGTTGGTTGGAAGTGAGAATACGAGAAAGATGTTTATCTGGGCTTTACTGACTATACAAAGTCATTTAGCTATCACAAATCATAAATAACTTTTCAAAGAATAAGAATTCTAGAACACTTCATTGTGTCCATTCGGAGTCTTTATATAAGTCATTCAAACAGAACAAGTGGATGCTGCGCAGTTTACAGTGGATGCTGCGCAGTTTACAGTCAGGAATGGTGTACATCCTTTCAGGAAAAGGACTGTATCCTTTCACCATACTTATTCAACCTGTGTGCTGGGCAAACAATCTGAGAACCTGGACTATATGAAGAAGAATGTGGCCTCAGGATTGGAGGAAGACTCATTAACAAATTACATTATATAGATGACACAACCTTTCTGTTGAAAGTGAAGAGGACTTGAAGCACTTACCAATGAAGATCAAAGATCAGTATTAATTACCCCTTAACATAAAAATAAACAAAAATCCTTACAACTGGAACAATAAACATCATGATAAATGGAGAAAAGACGGAAGTTGCCAAGGATTTCATTTTATTTGAATCCACAAGCAATCTCCATGGAAGCAGCACTCAAAAACTCAAACTATGCATTGCATTTGGCAATTCTGCTGCAAAAAGACCTCTTTAAGGTGTTTAAAAGCAAGGATGCCACTTTGAGGACTAAGGTGCACTTGACCCCTCAATGAGATGAACTGACAGTGGCTGCAACAATGGGCTTAAGTATAACAATGATTTTGAAGACAGTACAGGACCAAGCAGTATTTCATTCTATTGCACATAGGTTTGCTATGAGTTGCAACTGACTCAATGCCACCTAACAACAATGACAATCCAAGCTGGAGAAGCACTACCATCATCCCCCCTGGTTTCTGTGAACACAGATCTACTTTTGAGTCTGAATTTAAGGAAGTGTTTTCCAAAAGTCAGTCATTCTCATACCATCTTCAAGATTTTAGGTTAACATCAGAATTCTACTTATATTATTATTATAAGTTAATATTTTTTAAATTAACTTAAATTTTATATCATCACTGTAAACAAAACCATTTTCTTTCTAATATATACGAAATCCAATAAATAAATATTAAAACCAATTCTGTCTGTATATCACTCCAAGTCATTTGGTATAGACTAGTAGTACAAGAACAATACTTAGGGAAAAGCTGCCTTTGCAAAGGAGCTAAACCTTGACAAGACAAAAAGTCTGTCTCTGTTCACCAGTTTTAAAACGTTGAACAACACTGTCCTGAGAATCCTGTCATTTCTTAAGAGATGCCTCCTGTTAAAAAAATAAAAATAAAATCTTAACGCTCCTATTTCAGGTATTCAACTGTTCGCAAAAATAATCTTATAACCAGAAGAGAAAAAAAAAAATGTGTTAAAGAATTCATCTCTTTCCTGCATTACCCTCCTTTGAATCCACGGGGGCATGTCACTAGGGAAGATATTCCACAGTTAAAATTAGGTAAACTCAACAACACACCAGCCACGACTGCAAGGCACCATGAGGACACCCAACACAGGTGATGAGATTTAAGCTAAAGCAGACTCTAATGATGACAGACAAGCCCCGCTTCCTTCTGAAAAACAGCAACTTCTTTTTTTTTTAATTATAACAGCAACCTTTATGTATGAAACGAGATAAGATGTAAACATGCAAACCTACCGCTTCTCATTATGCTGACCCCGCAGTTCCCCTTCTCAAATTTTACCCCTTCATACTTGTATCCTGTTGAGGGGGAATAAAACCAAAGCATTTGTCTTTCATCACTGGAATAATCTACTTATTTTACAAGGTGCCTAGAGTTTAAATCAGATGAGTACAAAAGAACTCTTCTCTAGACACATTTTAAAAAATATTCTATTGTGATTAAAAGGCAAGTTTACAGTCCAAGTCAATTTGCCATGTAAAATCACCCCCTACACACCTCTTTGCAACTTTGGCTGCTCTCCAAACTCTGTGGCAGCATACTCTTCCTTTCTACCCTGTACTTGCTATATTCGTTCAACCAATTTCTGGACGCTGCTCTCCACCCTCCCATCTCACCTCTAGAGAGGAGCTGCTCCTACTGCCTCATGTATATACGTAAGCCAAGAGGCACACACAACACCAGCATCATTCTCTGTCTTACATGCCTGCCCAATATTTGTCTGAAAAGTTGGCTTCACTATGGGTTTCGGCTCTGGGCTAGCAGTGAGTCCAGAGACCACGTTCTCACGGGACCCTCCAGGATGTGGGACCATCAGGTCTCGTCTTTTAATCCAGTTCTAGACCTGCATCCCCTTTTTCTTCCACTTTGTCAGGGACTCTACACTGTGTTCCCTGTCAGGGCAGTCACTGGTGGTGGCCAGGAACCATCTAGCTTTTCTGGTATCATGCTTATGTGGTCTCCTGACCATATGGCCCCTTTTGTCTCCTGAGCCTCCTGTCTTTGATGTCCTTCACTCTCCTCTGCCCCAGGTGAACTGGAACAAATTGATGCTGCTTATATGGAAGCCTGCTATCTTTTAAGACCCCAGATGTCACTCATCAAAATGTGATGAAGAAAATTTTCTTAAAATACTTAGGCTAACTGACCTAGATGTCCCCTGGAACCATGGTCCCTGGACCTCTACCCTTGCTACCTGACCTTCAAAATGCTGGGTTGCAGTCAGGAAACCTCTTAGATTTTGGTGTAGTCCAGCAGTGTTAATTTCTCTTTCACTACATGCTGTTACTTCCTCATTTAACCCAATTCCTATCTAATATCTAATCTCTAATCTATGAATACCCACGCCCCTTTTTCCCCTCCCCAGTAACCATCAAAAACTATTTTCTTCTGTACTTAAAGCTTTTCTGGAGTCCTCATAATAGTAGTCTCATACAGTATTTGTCCTTCTATGACTAATTTCACTCAGCATGTTTTCCAAATGACTCCATGCTATCAGATGTTTCCTAAGATCATTATTGTTATTTGTCATTACATAGTATTTCATTGTGTGAATATACCACAATTTGTTTATCCATTCATGCACTGATGTGCACCTAGGTTGGCTCCATCTTTTTGCTATTGTAGATAGTGCTGCAATAAACACTGGTGTGCGTGTATCTATTGGTGTGACAGCTCTTATTTCTCTAGGATATAGTCCAAGCAGTGGCATCACTGGATCATATGATATTTCTATTTCTAGGATTTTAAGAAAGCACCAAATTGATTTCCAAAATGATTGCACCATTTTACATTCCCACCAGCAGTCTAGAGGAGTTCCAGTCACTCCATAAACCTCTTCAGCATTTACTGTTTTGCATTTTTTGGGTTAACAACAGCCTTCGGATAAGATGGTATCCCATTATAATTCTGATTTGCATTTCTCTAATGGCTAACGCTCATGAGAATTTCCTCAGGTATCTGCTAGCTACTTAGATGTCTTCTTTGGTGAAATGCCTGTGAATTTCCTTTGCTCATTTTTTAATTGGGCTATTTGTCTCTTTATTGTTGAGGTTTTCAAGTACCTTACAGATTATACAGACTAGACGCTGATCAGATTTCCAAGTGTTAATTTTTTTTTCCTAGTCTGTAGTTCATCTTTTTACTCTCTTGGTGAAGTCTTTGGATAAGTGTTTGATTTTTACGAGCTTCCAGTTATCTACTTTTCTCTTCTGGTGTTTGTGTACTGTCTGTAATATTTTGTAGTCTGTTTATGCTGTGTATTAGGGCTCCCAACATTGTACCTGTTTTTCTTCCATGTTCTGCACTGTTTTAAAGTTTATATTTAGGGCTTTCATCCATTTCGAGCCAGTTTTTGTGCATGGTGTGAGACAAGTCTTGTTTCATTTCTTTGCAGATGTATACCCAGTTTTGCCAACACTATTTGTTGAAAAGACAGTGTTTTCCTCAGTTCACGGGCTTCTGGCCTTTGTCAAATTTCAGCTGCTCACTGGTATATGGTGTTATATCTGGATTCTCAATTCTGTTCCATTGATCTATGTATCTGTTTTTGTACTACTGCCGGGCTGTTTTGACTACCACAGCAGTGTAATAGGTTCTTAAGTCAGTCAATGTGAAACTTCCCAGTTGGTTCTTCTTCTTCAGTAATGGGTTATTTATCTAGGGCTTCTTCCCTTTCCATATGAAGTGGTGCCTTTTTCTCCATCTCATTAAAAATGTCATTGGAATTTGTATTGGGAATAGTGTATCTACAGATCACTTTCGGAAGAGTACACATTTTCACAGTTAAGCCTTCCTATCCATGAGCAAGGTAGGCTTCTCCACTATGTGAGTTTCCTTTGATTTCTTGCATTAGAGTCTTGTAATTTTCTTTGTATAGGCCTTTTACTTCTCTGGTTAGATTTATTCGTAAGTATTTTATCTTCTTGGGGGCTACTGTAAATGGTAATGATTTGGTGATCTCCTCTTTGATAACCTCTTTGTTAGTGTAAAGAAATCCAACTGATTTATTTATGTATATATCTTGATACTTTACTGAACTCTCCTCAGTCACAGTAGCATTTTTGTGGATTCTTTAGGGTTTTTTGTATATAAGATCATTATCATCTTCAAACAGAGATACTTTTACTACTTCCCTACCAGTGTGAATGCCCTTTATTTCTTTATCTTTTCTCATTGCTCTGGCTAGACCCTCCAGCACAATGTTGAATAAAAGTGGTGAAAATGGACACCCTTGTCTGGTTCCCGCTCTCAAGGGGAATGCCTTCAATCTCCCTCCACTGGCTGTTGGCTTTGCATAGATGCCCATCATTATGTTGAGGAAATTTCCTTTCTATTCCTTTTTGTTGTGTTTTTTAACATGAATAGGTGTTTGATTTTGTCAAACATCTTTTCTGCATCAATTGATAAAATCAAGTGATTCTTTTGTTTTATTTATGGGATTGACTACTTTAACTGTCCCTCCAATGTTGAACCATCCCTGCATCCCTGATATGAATCCTACTTCGTTATAGTGAATTATTTTTTTTTTTATACACTGTTGAATTCTGTTGGCTAGAATTTTGTTGAGGATTTTTGTATCTATGTTCATGAGAGATACTGGTTTGTAATTTTCCTTTTTTGTGCTATCCTTACCTGGTTTGGGTATCAGGATTACGCTAGCTTCACGAAATGAATTTGGACATACTTCCTCCTCTTCTATGCTGTGACATACCTTTAGTAACAGTGTTAACTCTTCACTAAAAGTTTGGTAGAGTTCTCCAGTGAAGCCATCTAGACCTGGATGGTTTTTTATTGGGGTTTTTTTAAATTACTTTTTCAATCTCTTCTCTTCTGATAGGTTTATTCAGTTGTTCTACGTCTATTTGTGCAAGTTTTGGTACGTAATGTGTTTCCAGAAATTTGCCCGTTTCTTCTAGGTCTTCAAATTTATTATGGTACAATTTTTATAGTAGTCTGTTATAATTCTTTTTACTTCAATTGCATCTGTTGTGATAATGCACATCTCATTTCTTATTCAGTTATTTGCTTTCTCTCCTTTTTTTTTTTTAAGTCAGTTTGGCCAGGGGTTTATCAATTTTGTTGAGCTTTTCAATAAAACCAAGTTTTGGTCTTGTTAATTCTTTTGATTGTTTTTCTAGTCTCTTAATTCATTTAGTTCTATTCTAATTTTTATTACCTGTTTTCTTCTGGTGTTTGAGGTGTTTTTTTTCCATTGCTCTCTATTTGTTCAATTTGTATGGTTAAATTGTTGATTTGGGTCATTTCTTCTTTCTGGATGTGTGCATTTATTGAGACAAGTTGACTGCTGAGCACTGCTTTTGCTGTGTTCCATTGGTTCTGACAGGATTTGTTTTCATTCTCATTTAATTCTTTGCATTTTTTTATTCAGTCCTTGATTTCTTATATAACTCAGAAGGTTTTGAGCAAGGTGGTGTTTAGTTTCCATGTGTTTGATTTTCTATCCTTGCTTCTGACTTTTATATGGCTTTATAAAAGATACTTTGCAATATTTCAATGCTTTGGATTTTATTAAGACTTCTTTTGTGGACTAATCTGTGGCCTATTCTGGAGAATGTTCCATGTGCATTGGAAAACAACATATACTGTTTGTTGTTGGTTGGAGTGTTCTGTACAAGTCTATGAGGTCAAGTTGGCTGATTGTGATATTTAGGTCTGTATAACTGAGCATCTTTCTGTATGTTCTGTCCATCACTGAAAGTAGTGTGTTGAGGTCTCCTACTATTATTGTGGATCTATCTCACTTTTCAATGCTGTCAGAATTTGTCTGACATACTTAGAAACTCTGTCACTGAGTGTATAAATATTTAATATGGTTATGTCCTCCTGATGTATTGACCCTTTAAGTAACACAGAGTGTCCTTCCTTATCTACTGTGGCAGATTTCACTTTAAAGTTTATTTTACCTGAAATTAATATTGCTATTGCTGTTCTTTTTGAATGTGGTTAGATTGGTATACATTTTTCCATCCTCCAAGTTTCCATTTTTTGTATCTTTAAGTCTAAGACGTGTCTCTTGAAAGCAGCATATAGACACATCATGCTTATTAATCCATTCTGAGGCTCTCTGTCTACTGAATGGTGCATTTAGGCATTTACATTCAGCATAATTATTGATAAGTATGAAATTTATGCTGCCATTTTGGTGTCTTTTTGGGGTGAGTTGTTGACAGTTTCTTTGTTCCACTTAATTCTCCATGCTGAGCTATTTACTTTATGGGTTTTCTTTTCATTCTTTTCATTGTTGTTGGTTTTGTATCTGCTGAGACTTCTTGGTTGTTTCTTATTTCCATGTACAGGATTATTAATTTCCTTTGTGGCTACACTGAACTTTATCCCTAAAGTTCTAAGTTTAAACCATCCTTTATTTTTAAAAAATATTTTATTGTGATTGAGTGAAAGTATACAATCCAAACTAAATTTGCATGCCTGCCCATCTGCAGCTTCTTCTGCTGTCCTTGCCTAGTGCCAGCATAATCCTCCTTTTTGTTCTACATGTCATATCCTCTGAACAATCTCCCGTCCCCTCCTCTGAACCCTCTCTCTCCCTTCTAGTAAGAGGCCAGTAAGAAGCCATCTTACAGGTGCACAGAACTATAAAGTGCACACCCCTTATGGTGACACTGTGACTCTATGCCCAGTCCATTCCTGTCCAAAGAGTTGACCTCAATAATATTTTCTGGTCAGGGGCAGCAGCAGGTCTCAGGGCCATGCTCCCAGGGGAAACCTCAGGATGACAGATCATCACTTGCAGTCTTTTAGTGGAGTTCTTGAAATGCACCCCTCATTTTCCTGTATTGTCACTGGGATTCAACATTGTGTGTTGCATCACGGCTGTTTTTGGTGGTGGCTGGGCACCATCTGGTTCTTCTGGTTATATGCTGATATAGTCACCCATTCACAGGGGTCCTTCTGCCTCCTGGCTCTTTTTTCCTCGTGTCTTTGTTGTTCTTGGTGATCATCTGTTTTGGATAAGTTGGGACCATTTGGTGTACCTCAGATGACAGCCTGCTAGCTTTTAAGACCCCAGACGTCAGGGGTGCAGAAGACTCCCTTAGCAATAGGACAGTTATGCCAACTGGCCTTCATGTTCACTGAGAGCATGGTCCCTAGGCACCTGCTCCTGCTACTCTATTCTTACCATATCAGGTTAGGATTAGAAAAGATCTCAGTTTATGTTGAAGTCCAGTTAAGTTGATCTTCTTTCTACTGTGTGTTGTCACTGCTTTCACCCAATGAAGTTTCTATCAACTATTTAATCTACGACCAGCCCTCACCTTCCCTCCCCACCCTTGCAGCCATCGAAGAGTCTTTTCTTCTGTACATGAATCTGTTTTGAAGTCCTTATACTAGGGGTCTCATACAATATTGGTCTTTTGGCCGCTGACTGATTTCACTCAGCATGTCCACCAATTGAAACCAGGTTATAAGATGCTTCCTGAAATTATCATTGTTCTTTACTGTTGCATAGTGCTCCACTGAGTATACATACCGTAGTTTGTTTACCCATTCATCTGTTGTTGGGCATCTGAGTTGATTCCATCTTCCTACTATTGTGAACTGTCCTGCAATAAACATTCACGTGCATGTATCTGCTCGTGTGACCACCCTTGACTCTAAAGGATATATTCTGATCAATGGGATTACTGGATCAAATGGTATATTTATTTCCAACTTTTTAAGGAAGCATAAAATTGCTTTCCACAGAGGTTGTACCATTTTGCATTCCCAACAGCAGTACAGGAGAACTCCAATCTCTCCACAGCCTCTCCAACATTTGTTTTGTTTTTTGGATCATGGCCAACCTTATAGGCATGACATTGTATCTCACTGTAGATTTGATTTGGATTTCTCTAATAGCTACTGATAGTGACCATTTCCTCATGTGCCTTTTGGCTACCTGGATGTCCTCTTTGTTGAACTATCTGTTCATCTCCTTTGCCCATTTCTTCACTGGGTTATTTACCTTTTTCTTGTTGATATTCTGCAGTACCCTGTAGATTATGGAGATCACAAGTCGGTCCAACATGTAGTTGCCAAATATTTTTCCCATTCTGTAGATGGTCTTTTAATTCTTTTGATAAAGTCTTTGGATGAGCAAAAGTGTCTGACTCTTAGTTGTTCCCATTGATCTACTTTATCTCCTGTTGGTTATGCTCTGTTTCTCAGATTTTGAAGTCTAAGTTGCGTATTAAAACTTCCACTGTTGACCTTGTTTCTTCCTGCATGATCTTTACTGTGTCAGGTTTGGTATTTAGGTCTCTGATCCAATTTGAGTCAGTTTCTGTGTAAGGTGTAAAATACGGGTCTTGTTTCAAGTTTTTGCAGATGTATACCCAACTCTGCCAGCACCATTTATTAAAGAGACTGTTATTGCCCCAGTTCACAATCTTAGGGCCTTTGTCAAATACCAATTGTTCCTGAGAGGATGGTGGCATCTCTGGGGTCTCAACTCTGTTCCACTAGTCTGCATGTCTCTTTTTGTGCCAGTACCTGGCCGTTTTGAACTACTGTGGCAGTGTAAGAGATTCTAAGGTCAGGTGGTGTGAGGCCTCCCACTGTGTTCCTCTTCTTCAGTACTGCATTGCTTATCTGGGGTTTCTTCCCTTTCCAAACAAAGTTGGTGATTTGTTTCTCCATCCCATTAAAAAATGTCACTGGAATATGTTTGGGGATTGCATTGTGTATGTAGACCACTTTGGGTAAAATAGACATTTTCACAACATTAAGTCTTCCTATTCATGAGCAGGGTAGGCTTCTCCATTTATGTAAGTTTCTCTTAGTTTCCTGCACTAAGGTCTTACAGTTCTCTTTGTATAGGCCTTTTGTTTCTCTAGTTAGATTTATTCCTAGGTATTTTATCTCCTTGGGGGCCACAGTAAATGGTATTGATTTGGTGATTTCTTCTTTGATGATCTCTTTGTTGGTGTAAAAGAATCCTACTGATTTACTCATGTTTATCTTATACTCTGACGCTTTGCTGAACTCTTCTATTAGTTCCAGTAGTTTACTTATAGATTCTTTAAGATTCTATGCATATACACTCATATCAGCTGCAAATAGGGAGACTTTTACTTCTTCTTTGCTGATGCTGATGACTTTTCTTTGTCTTGTCTAGTTGCTCTGGCTAGACCTTCTAGTACAATGCTGAATACAAGTGGTAAGAGTGGGCATCCTTGTCTAGTTCCCGTTCTCAAGGGGAATTCTTTCAGTCTCTCTCCATTCAGGATGATGTAGGTGCTTGGCTTTCCGTAGGTGCCCCTTATTGCATTAAGGAGTTTTCCTTCTATACCTATTTTGCTGAGAGTTTTTAACACAGATGGGTGTTGAACTTTGTTGAGTGTCTTTTCTGCATCAATTGCCTAAATCAGGTATTTTGTGATATTTATGTGGTTGATCACATTGTTTTTCTGATATTGAACCAGCCATGCATCCCTGATATGAATCCTACTTGGTCATGATGAATTACTTTTCTGATGTGTTGTTGAATTCTATTGGCAAGGCTTTGGATGATGATTGTTACATCTAGGTTCATGAGTGATATTGGTCTGTAATTTTCTTTTTTAATGGGATCTTTCCCTGGCTTTGGTATCAGTTATGCTGGCTTAAAAAAAGGAATTTTGGAATATTTCATTCCTTTCTATGCTGTGAAATAGTCTCAGTAGTATTGGAGTTAAGTCTTCTCTAAAAGTTTGGTAGAATTCTCCAATGAAGCCATCTGGGCCAGGACTTCATTTGGTTGGCAGTGCTTTGATAACTTTTTCAATCTCTTCCTTTGTGATGGGCTTATTAAGCTGTTCTACTTCTTGTGATAATTTTGGTAGGTGATATGAATCTAGAATTTGTCCATTTCCTCTAGGTTTTCAAATCTGTTAACAGTACAGTCTTCATACTATGCTGTTATACTTTTTATTTCAACTGGGTCTGTTGTGACATATCCCATCTCATTTCTTATTTGGTTTATTTGTTTCCTCTCCTGTTTTTCTTTTGTAAGTCTAGCCACTGGTTTATCAATTTTGTTTTTCTTTTCAAAAAAACAGCTGAGTTTTTTTTTTCCCCCCAATTGTTCCTCTATTCTCTAATTCATTTAGTTCTGCTCTAATCTTTATGCTCTGTTTTCTTCTGGTTCCTGAGGGATCCCTCTGTTGTTCTCTTTCTACTTGTTCAAGCTGTCAGGTTCATTCTTTGGTTTGGGCCCTTTCTTCCTTCCAGATGTGTGCATTTATAGAGATAAAGTGATCTCTGAGCACTGCTTTGGCTGTATCCCATAGGTTCTGATAGGATGTGTTTTCATTCTCATTTGACTCCACAAATTTATTTCATCCTTGATTTCTTGTATAACCCATGGCTTTTTGAGCAAGGTGTTGTCCAGTTTCTATGAATTCTGTCTATGTTTTTTCTGCTATTGATTTCAACTTTTACAGCTTTATGGTCTCAGAAGATGCTTTGCAATAATTTAGTGGTTTGGATTTTTTTGACACTTGCTTTATGGTCTATTCTGGAAAATGTGTTATGTGCATTAGAGAAAAAGGTATGTTTATCTGTTGATGAATACACAGTTCTGTATTTGTCAGTGAGTTCTAGTTGATCAACTGTCGCAATAAGATCTTCTGTGTCTTTACTGAGTTTTTTCCTGGATTATCTGTCCATTACCAAAAGTGGAGTGTCAAAGTCTCCAACTATTATTGTGGAGTGACCTATCTCATTTTACAATGTTTCCAGTGCTTGTTTGATGTATTTAGATGCTCTGGTATTGGGTGCATAAATATTTAATATTGTTAAGCCCTGTTTGTATATTGAACCTTTTAGCACTAAATAGTGACCGTCCTTGTCCACAACAGTGGATTTTACATTAAAATCTATTTTATCTCCGATTAGTATTGCCCCACCTGCTCTTCTCCGTATGTTGTTAGCTTGGTATATATTATTCCATTTTTTAGTTTTCAGCTTGTTCAAGTCTTTAAGGTGTGTTTCTTGTAAGCAACATATAGACAGGTCGTGTCTTTTGATCCCGAATGTCACTTGTTATACTATTTATTGGAGCATTCAGTCCACTTACATTCAGTTCAATCATTAATAGATATATGTTTACTGCTGTCATTTTGATGTATTTATTTTTGTGTTGGTGTTTTCTATGTTGCTCTTAATATTCTGTTCTAGGTCAATCTTCTTTATGGGTTAACTTTTCCTATTTTTCAGTGTTGGTTTTGTGGTCATTGAGAATCTTGTATTACATTTCTTGTTTTGATGTGTCGCACTGTTATTGTGCTTTGCAGCTACCCCTATACTATCCCTTAATATTGTAAGTTTAAACCCAATTTTAACTTCTGTATAGCTTTTTAACTCCCTTTCCATCTGAAAGGAACATAACTTCTGTAGTGTATCCCTCTTTTTTGTGTGATGGTGTCATAGTTTTCATGATATCATCACTTTCTCCCTTCTTTTAATATTGTAGCTTTGATCGAGTTTTGTGACTTCCCTAACTGAGTAAGATTCTGGATGCTGTGTCCTGCACTGCATCCTTAAATACACACTTAATGGTTTTGTTTTTCTAAGCAAAGAGATTCTTTCAGTATTTCTTGTAGTTTTGGTTTGTTTTTTACAAAGTCTGTAAACTTCTGTTTTTCTGTGAAAGTCTTAATCTCATCTTCACATCTGAGAGACAATTTTACAGGATATGTAATTCTTGGCTGGAAGTTTTTCTCCTTCAAGGCTTTGAATGTGTTACCCCATTGCCTTCTTGTTGACATTGTTTCTGCCAAAACGTCAGACAAAAGCTTACAAGGCTTCCCTCTGAATGTTAGCTTTGCTTTGAGCCTCACTGTCTTAAGAGTACCTGTTTATGTTTCATTTTATTAAGCTTGATTATGTCTTGGTGTCTTTCTTTTGGGGTCTAGTTTTTGTGGCATTCGATACATGTCTTGGATATCTGTTCTCTTCTTTCGTAATTTCAGGGAAGTTTTCTGTCAGCAATTCAACTACAATACTCTCTGTGTGTTTTCAGTTATCCCTCCCTGTTCAGGAACTCCAATTAATTGTAGATTATTCCTGTTAATAGAATTCCACATGTTTCTTAATATTTTTTCATTTTTCTTACTTCTTTTCTCTGATTTCTTCTCATGAATGCTGACGTCAGTTGCTCTGTCTTCAAGGTCACTAAGTCTGATTCCCATCTCCTCCATTCTGCTCTTTTGGTCTTTGGATTCAACTGTCTAATTCTTTTATTTAGAGATACTGATCTGCTGGATTTCCGATCATTGTTGTTCAAATAACTTCCTTAATTTTTCATTTTGCTCTGCTGCATTTTGTTTACTCTCTAAGAGGGCTTTATACATAATTCTTTTGTACTCAACCTCTGATAGTTTGGCTTGGCTTGGCTCTCATAGTTTCAGCAAGGCTTCTTCATCTGGGAAGTTCTTTGGTTCCTTATTTGGCAAGTTTTCTGGAGCTGTTTTGGACTTTGTCTTTCAATGGTTATGAATGGTTTGTTCCCTTTGGGGCATCTAGAGGCTCTGGTGTTACCCTAACAGGAGCTGAGGTGTAGTTCTGAGAAGTTGGTCACCAACCATCTCTATATACTCCAGTGACTGGCCCCAGTGGACTCCCTGGAGTGGCAGTTTCCACTTCCTGGCACTCAAAAGCAGCTCCTTACTTAGGAATTCACTAGGGGGCCATCAACCAACCTTATGACATGGGTCTGTAAAGGCTAGAAGAGATGTTACCGTGCCACTCCATAGTCATTTCTCCAGGCAGTCTTATTTAAGAAGCTGGGAGTTGATGGATAGCTGTCAAAATCAGTCAGGCCTTCAGGTGTGGCAGGCCCTGCCTGCCAGCTGACAACAGAAGCACCTCTTAGGCCATCCCCAGATGGTATGATATAGTTCAGTTGGGGAGGGGTTACAGCCTTGTCCCCATCCTTAGCTGGGCCACTCCCATAAGGTAACACTGTTGTACAGAGCCTTTCTGCTGGAAAAGCACTTTCCAGACTGGTGCTGCTCCTTAGCTTGGGAATTAACCCCTGCTCAGGCCTCCAGTTGGGTAACTCCACCTTCCAGCTGACCAAGATGGCGTGCTGGTCGAACTGCCCTTCTGCTGCAAAACCACAGAATCCTTGGTTTCGCTCAGAAAAGAGAGGATGGAGGGACAATTCTAAACTTCTGCTTATCTGAGAATGTCCTAATTTCACTGTTCTACTTGAGAGACAATTTTGCAGGATATATAATTCTTGGTTGGCAGCTTTTCCTTCAAGGCTTGATATATGTCATCCCATTTCCTGCTTACCATCATGGTTTCCAATGAGTAATTGGAGCTCAGATCTCAGCCAGTAGCCAGGCTCTTAAAATGTGGCTATCTCATGTACTCTCTGTCTGCTGTGCTACATGCAGTTTACTTTAGCATTGCAGTTCAGCCTGTTTGCTGCCTCATGTCATCCCCCACCTCCTGGATAACAAAGATGGCGTCAGTACCTGCAGTCACTCCAAGTGGTGAGTTAGCAGGAGCAGGGCTCAGTGCTTGTTGCCTCATCAGACAGAGGTTGTTTCCTGTTTAGTGGCACGTAGCCAATCTGATAACCCTATGCTGCAACCTAGGGCTTCCTAGCTGTCCAGAGTGTCCTGTTCAATTATTACTTCAGGCCTTAGTTCTCAGGGTAAATTGAGGAGACGTGTGTCTAGTCCACCACCATGGCCCCTCTCTAATTTCTTTGTATCATCTTGACTTTCTCTCCATCTGAAAGATCTATGATTACATTAATTTGTCCCACTTTTGATATAATTTTGTCATTATTTATATCCTGTAATTTCTTTCTTTTAGTGTTTTAGTTTTGATTTATTTTTGTGCATTCTCCTTGGAAAATCTTTGGGGCAGGTCTACTCTGACCTCTAAGGTCGCTGTGAGTTGACTCGATTCAACGGCAGTGGGTCTGGGGCCATCCATATTGATATGTGGATGTTCTGTCCTCCCTTGTATCCTTGAGCAAGTATCTGATGTTATTGGCTTTCTAATCAAAGAACTTCCTTCAGTGTTGCCTGTAACTTTGGTTCAGTTTTTCTAAATTCTAAACTTCTGCTTATCTAAGAATGTCCTAATTTCACTGTTTTACTTGAGAGACAATTTTGCAGGATATATAATTCTTGCTTGGCAGTTTTTTCCTTCAAGGCTTGATATATGTCATCCCATTTCCTGCTTACCATCATGGTTTCCAATGAGTATTGGAGCTCGGTCTTAATGGCTCTCCTTTGTGTGTTACTTTTTGTTTAAGCCTAGCTGTCTTTAAATACATTTCCTTATCTTTACTTTTGGTAAGTTTAATAATACGTCTGGGTGTCTTTCTTTTGGGAGCTATGATGTGTGTAGTCTGACAAGCGTCTTTGATAAATATCTTCTTGTCTTTTGTGATATAAGGAAATTTTTCTGTCAATATATCTTCAAAAATTCTCTCTGTATTTTCTGTTATCCACCCCTGTTCTGGAATTGCAGTCACTGATAAATAATTCGTCTTGATAGAGTCCCACATAACTCTCAGGGATTCTTCATTTTTTAAAAATCTTTTATCTGATTTTTTCCCTCAAATACAGTAGTGTCAGTTGCTTTATCTTCAGTCTCACTAATTCTGCATTCCATTGCCTCAATTCTTCTCCTTTGATTTTCTATTGATTTGTGTAATTCTGTAATTCTACTGTTAATCTGCTGAATTTCAGATTACTGTTGCTCCAGTATTACTTGGAGCCTGTTTAATTTTTCAGTATGCTCTGCTGTACTCTGCCTTATTTCCTTCTTGATGTCTGGCAGAGCTGTAAATAATACTCCTTCATACCTCTGATAACTGCAGGCAGTCTACTTCATCTAGAAAATGCACCAATTCTTTGTTTGGGGATTTCTTCTGAAGCCATGGTGGTCTGTTTCTTCAAATGACTTGAAATACACTGTTACTTCTGAGCTATCAGAAAATTGCTGTAATTAATTTTGGTTCTTGTGCTTCAATCTGTATATACACATTAGTTTTTTAAAGTGTCTAAGTAGACTGGTCGTGTGAGCTGTTTTGTTTAATGGAGCCACAGAAATTCCAAAGTCCTCTCATCAGGTGGTTAGAGCTGTTGCTGGGCATGGGGGCCCTGGTGTCAGTTTCCTTTTCTTGCGTGTCTTCAGCCCAGCTGCCCACTCAGCTGGCCCCCAAATGTTCAGTGCTGGCTTGGCAATGTTGATTAGTGTGGGCTCAGGTTGCTGGCTTTGTGTGCTGAGAAATGTAGTGAGGGGTCTGTGCCAAGAAAGGGAGAGAGCCTGCTCTGAGAAAGATGAGTGGCTGGCAGTCCTGCCCCTATGGAAACAGCCTGTTTCTGTCCTGAATTCCCAGCTCAGTGGCACCAGAAGACTTCTTTTTCCCCCCTTTTGTTAAATAACTCCAAGTACAGAAGGACAGCTCAGGGCTCATGCAAAGGTTTGCCACTTCTGGCCCAGGTACAGCATCAAAATCAGGCATCCAGCACGGCAAAGTGAAGAAAGGGGGGAGCACCAGAGAGAGGGAGAGAACATGTGCCCCAGAGAACAATTATGATCCACTTGCGTCCTCAAGAACTTATCTTTTGACACTCAGATGAAGAAATGCTGAAATTTTGTAGGCGTGCATGTCCAACGTTAGGCTTCTCTGCTGAGAAAGATTCTCTCAAACATAGCTTTGTTCACTGCACTGATGCAGAGGGTCCTCCTATGCAGTGTGGACTCCCTTTGGCCCATCTTGTCTTGTCTGTACAACTCTGCACACACTCTCACCTCTCTGTCAGCCAGCTTGTTCTCCTGGCTTTCCCCCAGTGTTCACGGCTCTTCGAATGTCCTATTTAATCCATTAAGTTGTTTTTCTGGGTCTTTCTTTTTTAGAGGGATCAGAGGATGGCTCTGATTACTCTGCCACGTTAACCCTGCCTCTCTCCAGGCACACAGTGTAACACTTGAGGTTCCCTTCGAAAGTAATGAAATTAGTGATGCTTTTTCATAGTTATTTCTTAATTCTTAAAAAAACCTGTGGAGATAATTGGGAAAGGCAGGCTTCAACAAGTGAGAATAGGTCATATTATAGTACGGTATTCATACACATTCAGAGAAGTTAACTTCAGAGGAGAATCATTACACTCAGAGACTGGTATACTCCCAATCAATTCAAAATGGAATATCACTGTGAACACAGCAGAAAGCTTCCTCATTTCATCCCATTTTATAAGCCTTGATTCCTCCTTAAAAGCAGAGGAGATGCTGAAGTAGTTACCAAGATATGGTCAAACCTTGGTGTCATCTTGAATTTGTGTCAATTATAATGCAGTAAGCTCAGCCCTCAATTTTCATAAATTCAACCTTTAAATAGAACAATTTTCCATTACTTACTAAAGAACCAAACCAGAACTTCAAGACAGCTATGCGGATCTTTGGCTGCTTTCTTTTACATACTAAAACAAAGCACCTTTTCCAAATTCTTATTGCTGTTCTTTGTTTTGCTGTGATGTGTTTGTTGTGTTTGTTTGAGGTATTATCCTTTTACCTGGAGTTTCAAAGCCAAATCATTTAATACCAGCAGTTTCCCTACAGAGGAAGATAAGCTGCCAGCAATCTTTAACTCTGATTCCAGTGGACCATAATAAGAGGCAATACCCACATGCTGCAGAATATTAATTTACCTTTAACTTAAACTGACAAGTAAACCCTTAACAAAAAGTCACCCACATAGACTTCTTTATTAAATGTTTCTGTGTTCATTAAAGTGTTAAAAAGAACAGCTCCACCCAGACTCCTCATTTTGCATACTGAATTTTAACCAGACTGCTTTCTTTCTGTTTTCCCCCGAGTCCACCTCTGAATTCTTATTAGGAAAATATGAGAGTCACAGCCCTAGTTACCTGTTGGAGTGGTTACCATGCATTCTTTATATGGCAGCTGATTCAATCCTTCTTCTACAACAAGTCTGATCTAGAGAATCAAAGAAAGAATAAGTTGAAACCTGCTGACAACGTCTTGTTTGCTACTATTCTCATGACCTGAACACTAAGTAAAATCAGTAGCATGCTAGCCAAGACTTCAGGTTTTGGAGGTAGACAATGGCTACCACTTGTTAGATGCAAGGATTCGCTAAATGCCAGGCTGTTTGCTGCTAGGAATTCACCCTCTTTAAGGCACATAATATCCACCAAAATATTGAAGTGTGCATTCTGATTCTCATTTCTAATGCAAAATTACAAGTGTCAATAGTCATGACAGGTGACAGGCACCCATGAAAGTAATATTCTACTGGTTACTCTGGAAATAGTGTTCATTGGGAGCTGCTCAGACTTGCTCAGTGTGTTTGAAATTGCTAAGCTGGATTTTTTCTGGTAAAGGACCATCACAACGCAAATAAAGCATAAAAGTCCTATTTAATTTAATGGATGGGCTGAACAAATGCAGTGAGCTTTATGTAGGATCCAGTCAAATACACTGGAGCTTCTCAGTTAAAGAAAAGGCTCCCAACAATCTTGATGTCTGATATACAGGAAAGCATCACTCAGAAATACTAATAACTATCCCAGAAAACCAGATATGGTATTTCCATAACCAACCAGAACCTACTACAATGTACATTTTCCCTAATCAATACTACATTATTGATTGAGAATCAGGAACAGAAGGGAGAATCTACAGGCCCCATGTTGTTACCACACCACAGCTCTGCTGCAGTTAAAAATTATCAATGCTAAAAGGTTCAGCACTTTGTCAGCCTGCAGCAACAGAGGGCCCAAGAACCTCATGAGTACTCTGGGTGTGCACACATACATGCATACTCATCTCTAGCCACCATTGGTAGGGTATAACAAGATTCTTTTCTTTAAACAACTGAGATCTCCTCCACCTAGAAATACTACTCTAAGAGTCTTTACCTTCTATCCTGTCCCCTGCAACCCCTGGGACAGAAATTACAGTGTATCCAAGCCTTACAGGAAAACATAAAACCAGAAAAAGTGATTAAAATGTTGAGAACCCAAGGATCCAAGGGCCAGGGAAGCCAACCCTTGCAAAGTCAGGACAAAATTAACATCAATTATAATGGAATACTTATGCTAGATGAGATAGTGGACTAAAAATCCTCAACACTGGAAGTGTAAACAGCTCCAGTCCCTACTCCTACCACAAAGGACCATCCATTCCTTCCCCCATGCAAAATATCAGAACTCTCAGAGCTACATTCAGAGAAGAGAAAGGTCCACATTAGCACTCCTTAAGCTAAATTATGCCCTGATTTGAAGAAGACATAATTCCTGTACTTTCAGGGCAACATTTTACAATAACCATGAACTTAACTCATACTTTCTGTACAAAAAGGCCACAAGAAAAGCCAAAGAAAGAAAGAGGATGCATTTTCAACCAGTGGCCACCAATATCCTTCTTCTCTCCCCAGAATCTGTTAAATCACAAGTTCCTCCCTCCCTGAACCTGTTCCTTCGGTTTCATAAAAGCATAAAAGTCAGAATGACCTAACTATTACCCCGCAAAAGTCAACTACATTTATCTTTGTATAATCTAAGGTTTATTACTGACCCTGGAGGCTCAAATAATTTTATATAAATCGGTCTTGGAACCAAGGATATTTAACACCAAAAGTAAAATAAGAGTTGTCTAAACTCTTTTGGAATAAATTCCCCAAGTAAAAGCTAAATTAAAAGTCGTTCTCATATTCTCTTTAGTAACTTATCTTCTAATATCTAGTTCTACCTCAGAGCTTAATAAACCACATTTCTTTCTTTCCTCAACTAAATACAGGCAACAGTATTTAGATTACATGCACTGTAAAAGTCAGAATCATGTCTATATTTTTCACTGCTGTAGCCCCTTCCTATGAACACAGCCTAGCACAGTGCCTAATATATGAGTTTAGTATATATTTCATGAATGAAAGAACACTAGTAACCACAGCACAAAATGTGTCAACCTCATCCCAAGCATTGAACATAATGATTAGATATAAATAAAGTGAGGAAACACAGTGCTTTCCCTGATAAACAATCAATTTGGCCTAAGACCTTCTCAGATTATACCAATGAAACACAACTGGGCTTGGTCAGTTCTAATAAGAAGTCCCTGAGGAAAGTGCAAATAGTTCAACTTAGTATTTCACATGTGCAGATAGTATAGAAAAGAACAAGTGATTTAAAAATCCTTTCATGTAAATTTGTAGCATGATGGTTAAGTTAACTAAAAGGTTGGTAGTATGAATCCACCACTACTCCTTGGACATCCTATGGGGCAGTTCCATTCTGTCCTATAGGGTCGCCATGAGTCGGCATTGACTCAACAGCAAGGAATTTATCTGTTTTTTTCTTCATGTAAACTATAAGAAAGTATTAGTCTTTATGCATTAGCTGGAAACCACAAAAGTTAACGGCTAGTTTGTTTATATCCTTGCTTTTCTTTTAATGCATACTTCACCTCCTTGTCCTAAGATGGGTCACTTAAAGATTGCTAAGGAACAGATTACAAAGAACCATTTCAGGAGTAGTACTTGAGGACTATAGGGAATGAGTTCATAGGCAATGGTTTGGGGTGAAAGGGACTGACACAAGGGGTTAGTCAGCAAGGGAAATGATACCTGAGAAGCCTAAGATAATAGTTATTTAAAATAATCTCTTTCTCAGAATGTTCTAGAACAACAACAACAACAACAAAAACCCTTGGCCATTTATAGCAGGTACAATAATGAAATGAAAATGGAAAGCCTTCACCTACCAAACGATCCGCAGAAAACATGAAGTCCCCTCTACTGGCTGTCCTAAAAAAAAAAAAAAGTAGTACAAGTTTTAGTCTAAATAGAGCTTTAAGGTAAAATATTACCCAAGACATGAAATAATACCTACATTAAGACCCTATTACATACTAAAAGCTTGCATATATAGACTATTACTGAGGCAAGATATTTTTCAGTACAAGAACCTAAATGGATTGATTGGATGAACACTATTGGAAAATGCGTATTTGATATCAACAGTAAGAGACAGGAATTGAAAAGATCAGTAGTCTCCCATGTATTCTTCAACTAAGTGATGAAAACAGCTCCCCCAGGAAGACGGCAGCACAGCAAGCCCACAGCTCAGGTTAAGAGGGTACTATGCAGTAAGAAAACCAGGTCCTTCCCAAATTCCCCCTCACTTCATCTTGATCTAGCACCTGTACATTCAAGGTAAGTAACCCATCTATTTTGTTTCTAATACTTTTTAGAAAAAGAATGGGAACAAACAAACACATATACCTTCTACTTTTGTGACTACTTTCAAGAATGAATAACCTAATTTCCAAGACCTCTTTCTCAAACTACTAATATTTCCTTTGGCCTGTTTTTCAATCAAGTACTTCCTTCTTAATACATATTTCTGCCATTTTCTTACAGTCACTACTCTCAGATCTTGGGGCACCTGTAATAATACTTCAGGGTTATACTCACCCACACTGAGCCCTGGTGTCACCTTGGTTAAGTGCTTGGCTGCTAACCAAAAGGTTGGCAGTTTGAACCTGCCAGCCACTCCATGGGAGAAAAATATGGCAGTCTGCTTCTGTAAAGATTCATGACCTTGGAAACTCTATGGGGCAATTCTACTCTGTCCCACAGGTTCGGGAATGGACCTGATGGCAATGAGTTTTTTGTTTTTTTTCTTTCAAAAACTCAAACCAAAAAACATACACGCTTTTAACCAGCCAAAAAGAAAGTGTTAAAAGGATGATTTTTTTTTTCCCCTAAACATAAAAATTTGGCTTTGTTCCTCTTCCTTCTCCACAAAATCTAAATGATCTGACAGGACTGATTAACAATTCATATACTTAAAATTCATCATCTGCCTACCCACTGCATTCCTAATATATTCCTCGATACAGTATCAAAATGGCATATTTAAGTACATATTCTTTCAGTATACTACTAGTCACCACTCTCATTTTTCAAATGCATTCATTTTTTCTCACAGAGAAAAGCAATCAAATATCTCCTGACTCAAATGACATTAGGTTTCTCACAAGTTACCACAGTTCCAACATATTACAAACAGTAACTCTCTAAAATACAGATGATAATTGAGCAATAGCAAGAATACAGGTCTGTATTCTTTATTATTTATTTATTACAGTACATGAATAAAATTTCTAACATCTATCAACTATCTAATCTATGATAAATCCTCACACTCACACACCCTTGTAGCTGTTAGAGGTTTTTTTCTTCTGTAGATAATTCTTTTTTAAGTCCTTATAACAGGGGTCTAATGCACTATTTGTCCTTTTGCCACTGACTGATTTCACTCAGCAAATCTTCCAACTGATTATGTATAAATATTCTGTAAACTCTACACAAAGACATAGAGCCAATTTAAAATAGGTTCTATTTCATCTGCAGCTTTCAAATGAAACTATACTGTAACACCCAAGCCAAAACGAAACCCCCTGCCATCGAGTCTATTCTGACTCACAGCGACTTTATTGGACAAAGCAGAACTGCTCCACAGAGTTTTCAAGGAGTGCCTGGTGGATCTGAACTGCCAAAAACATCTTTCATTTCTATAATTAATCTTTACAACATGCTTATCAAGGAAGTGAAAGGCAGTGAACTACCAAAAAACACTGAAGCCCATTCCTCTTTGCTAGACCCATATAAGCCTGTCTAGAGGCAGCCAGAATATCACTTTTCAATAGGGTAGAACAGTCTGGAATTTTCTTCTTCTTCTTCTTTTTTCTTTTGTGTACCACTTTATACATTTATACATTTATAAGTTGTGTCAAAGTCTCATTAATATTGGTCTTCTTACTAATGTGAATTGTCACCAATTTCACCCTACCAAATTTCTAACAATTAACTAATCTAAACCCTCGCCCCTCGCATTCCCGCCCTCCCACCTTCCCCACCCTTGTAGCCATCAAAGAGTCTTTTCTATTATGTATGAGTATGCTTTTAAGTTTTTATCGTAGGGGTCTCATATAATAATTGTCCTTCTGTCGCTGACTAGTTTCACTCAATATAATGTCCTCCAGTTGGGATCAAACTGAGAGATGTTTCCTGCTATCATCGTTGTTCTTTATCAGTGTATAGTACTCCATGGAGTATATATACCAAAGTTTACCTATCCACTCTTCTGTTGTCAGGCATTTGGGTTGATTCCAACTTTTTGCTATCGTGGACTGTGCTGCAATGAACATTCGTGTGCATGTAGCAGTCAGTGTGAATGGCCTTGATTTTGTAGGATATATTCCGAGCAGAATAACTGGGTCAAATGGTATACCTATGTTCATTATTTTAAGGTAAGGTCAAATTGCTTTCCAAAGAGGTTGCACCATTCTGCAATCCCACCAACAGTGAAGAAGAGTTCCAATCTCTCCACAGCCTCTCCAACATTTATTGTTTTGCGTTTTTTGGATCATGGTCAATCTTATTGGGGTGAAGTGGTATCTCACTGTCGTTTTGATTTAAATTTCTTTAATAATTAATGATCATGAACATGTCTGTATGTGTTTTTTGGCTGCCTGGATCTCCTCTTTAGAGAAGTGTCTGTCCATCTCCTTTGCCCATAGCTTAATTGGATGGTTTGTCTCTTTCTTACTGATATTTTGTAGAACCTTGTAGATTATGGAGATCAGGCATCAGTCTAACATAGAGTTGCCAAGTATTTTTTCCCATTCTGTAGGTGGTCTTTTAATTATTTTGATGAAGTCTTTGGATGAGCAGAAGTGTTTGATTCTTATTAATTCCCATTTATCTATTTTTTCTTCTCATGAATGTGTTTTGTTTGTCAGATTTTGAAGTCTGTCTATATTGCATATTAAAACGTCCATTGTTGACCCTATCTTATCTTGGATGAGCTTTATCGTTTTAGCTTTTATATTCAGGTCTTTTATCCAATTTGAGTTGATTTTTGCATAAGGTGTGAGATATGGGTCCTGTTTCAATTTTTTGCAGATGGATATCCAATATGCCAGCACCATTTGTTAAAGAGACTGATCTTACCCCAGTTCAAAATGTTAGGACCTTTGTCAAATATCAGCTGTTCATAAGAGGATGGTGACATCTCTAGGGTCTCTACTCTGTTCCATTGGTCTATATGTCTCTTTTTGTACCAATACCAGGCTGTTTTGACTACTGTGGCAGTGTAATAGGTTTTAAAGTCAGGTAGTGAGAGGCCTCCCAGCATGTTCTTCTTTTTCAGTAGTGTTTTACTTATTCGGGGTTTCTTCCCTTTCCAAATAAAGCTGATAATTTGTTTCTCCATCTCATTAAAAAATGTCGTTGGAATTTGTATTGGGATTGCCTTATATAAGTAGAGTGCTCTGGGCAAAATAGACATTTTCACAATATTGAGTCTTCCTATCCATGAGCAGGGCAGATTACTCCACTTATGTAAGTCCCTCCTAGTTTCTTGTAGCAATGACTTGTAGTTTTCTCTGTAAAGATCTCTTATTTCTCTAGTTAGATTTATTCCTAGGTATTTTATCTTCTTGGGGGCTTTAGTAAATGGAATTGATTTGGTGATTTCTTCATTAATAATTTCATTGTTGGTATAAAGGAATCCCACTGATTTAGTTATGTTTATCTTGTATTCCAATACTTTGCTGAATTATTCCATTAGCTCTAATAGTTTACTTATGGATTTCTTTGGATTCTCTGTATAAACAATCATATCATCTGCAAAGAGGGAAATCTTTACTTCTTAAGTGCCAATATAGATGCCTTTTATTTCTTTGTCCTGTCTAATTGCTCTGGCTAGAACTTCTAGGACAATGTTGAATAGAAGTGATGAAAGTGGGCATCCTTGTCTAGTTCCCGTTCTCAAAGGGAATTCTTTCAGTCTTTCACCGTTCAGGATGATGAAAGCAGTTGGCTTTGCATAGATGCTATTGATTACATTGAGGAATTTCCTTTTTATTCCATCTGCAATAAAATATATCATAACAGAATACTATGAAAAGCTATACTCTGACAGGTTTGAGAACCTGGGGGAAATGGACAAATTTCTAGATTCATATGACTCACCAAGACTATCAGAAGGAGAAATAGATCAACTTAATAAATCTATCACAAAGGAAGAGATTGAGGAAGTCATCAAAAATCTACCAACCAAAAAAGTCCTGGTTCAGACGGCTTCACTGGAGAATTCTACCAAACTTTTAGAGAAGAATTAACTCCAATGCTAATGAGGCTATTTCACACTATGGAAAGAGAAGAAATACTTCCAAATTCCTTCTATGAAGCCAGCATAACCCTGATACCAAAACCAGGGAAAGATCCCACAAAAAAAAGAAAATTACAGACCAATATCACTGATGTATCTAGATGCAAAAATCTTCAACAAAATTCTAGCCAATAGAATTCAACAACATATAAAAACAATCATTCATCATGATCAAGTTGGTTTGATTCCAGAGATGCAAGGCTGGTTCAACATCAGAAAAACAATTAATGTAATCAACCATATTAATAACACAAAAGATAAAAATCACCTGATTTTGTCAATTGATGCAGAAAAGGCATTTGACAAAGTTCAACATCCATTCATGCTTAAAACTCTCAGAAAAATAGGAATAAAATGGAATTTTCTTAAAGAAATATCCAATAATATATCTTGGGAACACATTTGAAATTCTTTTTGTACTTCTGAACATTATACATGAATTATACAGAAAAGTTAGTTTAGGAAAAGTGACTAGAGCTGCCCAAATATGTTACTTTGCTTTTGAATCAGACATTTTAAAACCTTTCACATCCTCCCTAAAATGTAGCCTCAGCTGATAACCTTTTCTTAACAAGCACCTTCTCTGCATTCAAATGATACACATACTATGAGAACCTACAATGAACTGTCATCTCTTGACAGCTATTTGGCCTTCAATAAAGCATTCTCTGTTTCAAGGCATCCCACAAACAGTAATTACTAAATCTATCTCCTGTTATTTTAGACAGACTTCAGATCCATAGTGTTTACTTTAAATCAATTAAAAAATTAAACCACGGCTAGAGTACAAGAAGTTGATGGCATTTTAAAAACTCAGGTTCTGTTAAAAGATGTCGGAGTAGACACATGTCTCCTCATTTCCCTCTGAGACCTAAGAACTGGAATGATATTTGTATGGTGCACCAAACATCTGGGGAGCCCTAGGACCTGGCATACTTGACTAGGCACCAGTATCGGACTAATCCTCACCTCTCAAAAATGAGCTGGTGGCCGTCTGACCTCTGCTTTGGCTGTTTCATGGAATCAGAGAACTGCAGCTTCTGCGAACAGCTGGTAACATACTTTCATTATCAGCAAGAAGGCAGACTCTGCTGCTTCTGAAGGTCTGTTTTCGGCCAGCACGCTGAACAGCTCCTAATTCAACACCTGAACAGTTCTCCACCTAGAAGTGAAGTCTGCTTTTAAGGCTGAGAGGTCTATGTATTTGCCTGGAGATCTGTCTGTTGAGAGGCCCAGCATCTTTTCCTCCCACCCTTCTCTGACTCACACTGTAGGGTTGGGTGACATCCCCCAGTTTCTCCATAAGTAGGCTGGTGTCTTTGCCACCCAATAAGCAGAGACTTCCACCTCAGAGAGTCTACCTGGGGGAAATCACCAGAGTATTAGAGACAGCTTCTGACCAACAATTCTTTTAGATCTTATACCAGAGAAATCAAACAGTGTCTAGACAGCATACAGGCAGTAGACCATAATTAATCACTTGAAGCAGCAGCCTTCAAATGCTCCAGAAAACTGTCAAAATAAAGATTCAAACAATTTCCAAGATGAAGCCTTTCTGAATCTATTGAACAATTTCCCAGATGAAAAAGCCTTTCTAAATCTATCAGAGGTTGAGTACATAAAAATTATATATAAAAACCTCCTAGATGAAACAAAATGCAACAGAACAAAATGAAAAATTTAGTAAGCTATCTGAACTGATGGAACATCAATGATCTGAAACACATCAAAATTACAGAATTAGATAATTCAATCCAAAGCCAAAAGACTAGGATTCAACAGACAGAAGTTAGACTCAGTGACCTTGAGGACAGAGCAACTGACACTAGCATTTACGGGGAGAAATCAGAGAAACGAAATAAGAAAACAAAGAAGCATTAAGAAACATGTGGGACTCCATTAAGAGAAATGATTTACGTTTAATTGGAGTTCCTGAACAAGGGGGGATAGATGACAATATAGAGTATTGCTGTAGAGAAGCTGACAGACAACTTTCCTGAGATTATGAGCAAAGAGAACATAGGTATCCAAGATGTTTATTGAACACCACAAAAGCTAGACCCCAAAAGACAGACACCAAGACATATTACAATCAAGTGTAATGAAAAGAAACACAAACGGATGCTTCTGAAGGCAGCAAGGCTCAAAGAAAAGCTAACACTCTGAAGGAAACCCTGTAGGCTTCCATCTGACTTCTCTGCACAAGCAATGCTGGCTAGAAAACAGCAGGATGACACATTCAAAGCCCTGAAGGAGAAAAACTTCCAACCAAGAATTACATATCCTGCAAAATTGTCTATAAAATACCATGGTGAAATTAAGACATTTGCAGATAAAGAGAAGCTTAGAGACTTTGTAAAAACTAAACCAAAACTACATGAAATATTGAAAGAAACTTTGTTTAGAAAAACAAAACCATTAAATGTATATTTAAGATGACAATGCAGTACATATCACCCAGAATTCTAATCACTTACAGAAGTCACAAAACTTAATGAAAGTTACAATATTAAAATGAAGGAATCTGTGATCATATCATGACAACTCTAACACCATCACATTAAAAGAGGGACACACTACAGAACTTATAGTTGTTTCAGATGGAGAGGAAGTTAAAGAGTTATGCAATAGTTAAAATTGGGTTTAATCTTAGTATGTTAAGGGGGACAGTAGGTGTAGCCATAAAGCAAATTAACAATGCAACATGTCAAAACAAGAAATGCAATACAGGAGTCTCAACAAACACAAAACCAACACTGAAAAGTCAACTCATAAAGAATGACCCAGAAAAGAACAGTAAGAACAATACAAAAAACATCAACATAAAAATAATTACATCAAAATGATGGCACTTGGCACATATCTATCAATAATTACACTCAATGTAAATGGACTGAATGCTCCAGTAAAGAGACAGAGAGTAACATCCTGGATCAAAAACATGGCCCGTCTATACATTGCTTACAAGAAACACACCTTAGACTCAAAGATATGAACAAACTGAAAATTAAAGGACGGAATAATATATACCAAGCTAACAACATACAAAGAAGAGCAAGTGTGGCAATACTAATCTCAGATTAAACAGAATTTAATGTAAAACCCACCATCTTGGACAAGGATGGTCACTATTTATTGCTGAAAGGTTCAACAGACAAGCAGGACTTAACAATATTAAATATTTATGGACCCAATACCAGAGCATCTAAATACATTGAACAAACACTGACAACACTGAAAAATGAGATAGATCATTCAATAATAGTTGGAGACTTTAACACTCCCCTTTCAATTATGGATAGATCATCTAGAGAAAAGTTCAGTAAAAATACAGAAGATCTTACTGCAACAACCAATCAACTTGACCTTATCAGCATATACAGATCTTTTCATCCATCCACGGATAAGTACACCTTGTTCTCCAGTGCACATGGAACATTCTCCAGAATAGACGATGTGTTAGGTCATAAAGCAAGGGTCGCCATGAGTCGGATCCGACTCGACAGCACTTGGCTTTGGCTGGCTATAAAATCCAAACCACAGATTCACAGCAAAGCATCTTCCTGGACCATAGAGCCATAAAAATTGAAATCAATAACACAAAAATCATAGGTAGAAATTCAGACTTACAGAAACTGAACAACACATTGTCCAAAAAGCCTTGGGTTATAGAAGAAATCAAGAACAAAATAAAAAAATTTATGGAATCAAATGAGAATGAAAACACATCCTACCAGTATCTATGGGATACAGCACAAGCGGTTCTCAGAGGTCAGTTTCTCTCTACAAATGCACACATCCAGAAAGAAGAAAGGGCCCAAATTAAAGAATAAACTTTACAGCTTGAACAAGTAGAAAGAGAGCAACAGAAGAACACCTGAGGCACCAGAAGAAAGCAGATTATAAGGATCAGAGCAGAACTAAATGAATTAGAGAACAGAAAAACAATAAAAAATATTAACAAAACCAAAAGTTGGTTCTTTGAAAAGATCAACAAAATTGAGAAACCACTGGTTAAATTTACAAAAGAAAAACATTAGAAGATACAAATAACCTGATCAAGAAATGAGATGCGAGATGTTACAGCAGACCCAGCTGAAATAAAAAATATCATAACAGAATACTATGAAAGGCTGTATTCTAGCAGGTTTGAAAACCTAGAAGAAATGGAGAAATTCCTAGATTCATATCACTCAACAAGATTATCACAAGGAGATGCAGATCAACTTACTAAACCTATCACAAAATGAAGAGATTGAAAAAGTCATCAAAAATCTACCAACAAAAAAATCTCTGGCTCAGATGGCTACTTCACACCATAGAAAAGGATGGAATACTCCCAAATCCATGCTATGAAGCCAGCATAACCCTGGTACCAAAACCAGGGAAAGATCCCCCCCCCCAAAAAAATTATAGACCAATTTATCACTAGATGCAAAAAATCTTCAACAAAATTCTAGCTAACAGAATTCAACAGCATATAAAGAAATATAATTCATCATGATCAAGTTGGTTTCATTGCAGGGATGCAAGGCTGGTTCAACATCAGAAAAACAATTAATGTGATCAACCACATCAATAACACAAAAGATAAGAATCACCGCATTTTGTGAATTGATGCAGAAAAGGCATTTGATAAAGTCCAACACTCATTCATACTAACAACTCTCAGAAAAATAGGACTAGAAGGGAAATGCCTCAACACAATCAGTAGCATCTACACCAAGCCAACTGCCTTCATCATCCTGAATGGAGTTGCATCCCACTCTAATCTCCTTCAGTATAGTTTAAACTTGCCTTATTAACTACAGGCAGAGATTAGGATTTACAGCACACAGGAAAACAACATCATACCACAAAATGGAGGAAAATCACACGATACCAGGAATCACGGCCTAGTCAAGTTGACATACATTTTGGGGGGATACAACTCAATCCATAACACCACATGTCGTGGACTGAATTACATCCCCCTAAAATGTGTATAGCAATTTGGCTGGTATTGTTTACCATTTTATTGTTTGATGGAATTTTCCTACGTGTTGTAAATTCTATCACTATGACTTAAAAAGATGGATTAGCAGGAGTTATATTCATTAGGTCTACATGATTGGACAGTGTCCTAAGCCAATCTCTTTTGAGATCTAAAACAGAGAAGCGAGTGGAGAGACACAGGATCTCATGCCACCAAGAAAGTAATGTCTGAAGCACAGTGCATCATTTGGACCTGAGGTTCCTGTGCTGAGATGTTCGCAGACCAAGGGAAGACTAACGCACCACAGGGAACCTCCTCCAGAGCCAAAAGAGAAAGATTTTCCCTGGAGTCGGCACCCTAAATTTAGATTTGTTGTGAGAGAATAAACTTGTGTTTGTTAATTCTGTCCACTTGTAGTATTTCTGGTACAGTAGCACTAGATGATTAAGACACCATGCACAATGTTCTTTGCCAAGCACTGGTTCCTCCTAATAACACATCCAAAGTTTGCGAGTCCAAGTTTTGCCATCCTTGCTTCTACGGAGCATTCTGACTGGACTTCTTCCAAGACTGATTAGTTCATTCTTCTAGCAGTCCATACACCATGGTCATCTCGTGCTGTTATAACAGAAATACCACAAATAGATGGCTTAAACAAAGAAAAATTTATTCTCATAGTCTAGTAGGCTACAAGTTCAAATGCAGGGCATCATCTCTAAGGGAAAGGTTTCTCTCTCAGCTTGGAGGAAGGTCTTTGTCATCAGTCTTCCATTGGTCTGGGAACATTTTCAGTGCAGGATCCTCAGGTCCAAAGGATGTACTTGACCACAGGCACAGCTTTCTTAGTGGTAGGAGATCCTCAACTCTCTGCTTGCTTCCCTTTTATCTCTTGTAAGATGAAAGATAAAAAGTGGTGTAGGCCACACCCCAGGGAAGCTCCCTTTACATTACAAATACAATATTAGTAAGGGTGTTACAGTCCCACCCTCAATCCTCTTTAATATAATCCGGTCTTGCCCCATTAACCACAGGGAGAGATTAGATTTTACAACACACAGAAAATCACACAATACTGAAAATCACGGCCCACCCAAATTGACACATATTTTTTTGGGAGACATAATTCAACACATAACACCATGGTATAGTTAATATTCTCTGCTAACCATAATTCAAAACCATCAATTCTTCTTCAGTCTTCCTTAGTCACTGTCCAGCTTTCACATGCACACAAAGAAAGTGAAAATAAGAACAGCTTGGCTGAGGAGCATCTTAGTATGTAAAATGACATCTTTGTTTTTAAACACTTTAAAGAGGTCTTCTGCAACAGATTTTCCCAATTCAATACACTGTTTAATTTCTTGATTGCTGCTTCCATAGGTGTTGATAGTAGATCAAAATAAAATGAAATCCCTGACAACTTCAATGTTTTCTCCCTTGTCATTATGTTGTTTATTGGTACAGTTGTAAGCATGTTTACGTTGAGGTATAATCCATACTGAAGCCTGTAGTCTTTTATCTTCACCAGTGCCTCAAGTCCTCTCGATTTGCAGCAAGCGAGGCTATGTCATCAGCATATCACAGAAGAATCTACCTCCAATCCTCATACTGAGTTCTTCTTTATATAGTCCAGCATGTTGGATTATTTGATCAGCATACAGATTGAATAAGTATGGTGAAATAATACAACCATAATGAACAACTTTCCTGATTGTAAACCATGCGATATCCCCTTGCTCGGTTCAAATGATAGCCTCTGGACTATTTATAGGCTCCTCACAGCACAATTAAGGGTTATGGAAATTCCATTCTTCACAATGTTATTTGTACTTTGTTACGATCCACCACAGTCAAATGTCTTTGCATAGTCAAAAAACACAGGTAAACATTTCTGGTATTCTCAGCTTTCAGCCAAGACCTGTCTGACATCAGCAATGATATTCCTGGTTCCATAAACTCTTTTAAATCTGGCTTGAATTTCTCACATCTGTCAATGTACTCTTTCCACTGTTTTTAAATTATATTTGGCAAAATTTTATTTGCATATGTTATTAATGATACTGTTTGAGAATTTCCACATTTTATTTTGATTACCTTTCTTGGGAATGGGCTCAATTATGAATTTCATCTAGCCATTTGGCCAGGTAAGCCACATTTCTTGGCATAGATGGGAGGGCACTTCCAGCACTGCATCCATGTGTTGAAGTTTGTACCCTGTCACACCCAGAGCCTTGTTTTTTGCCAATGCCTTCAGAGCAGCTCAGAATTCTCCCTTCAGTACTGTATGTTACATCCTGAAATGGTTAAACATGGATCAATCCTTTTTGGTACTGTGATTGTATGTATTACTTCCACCTTCTTTTAATGCTTCCTGTGTTACTCAGTGTTTTGCCCATAGAATCCTTCAAAATTGCAACTCAAGACTTGAAGGTTTTCTTCAGTTCTTTCAGCTTAACAGATGCTGAGTGTGTTCCTTCCTTTGGGTTTTCTACCTCCAAGTCTTTGTACATTTTATTACAATACTTTATCTTCTCGAGCTAACCTTTGAAATCTTCTGTTGAGATCTTCTACTTAATCATTTATTTCATTCACTTTAGTTGCTCTATGTTTAAGAGCAAGTTTCAGAGTCTCTTTTGACATCAGTTTCAGTCTTTCCTGTTTTTTTAATGACCTTTTATTTTCTTCAAGTCTCATGTTTCTGGTATCTGCTGGGCAATCTTTGAGTGGCAAATGATCCTCACATGTTGTCTGTTTTTCCATTGTGTGCATCTCTGGGTCTACTTTCCTCTTTTGATAACTCAGAAGTGATTAGGTTTATAATCCACCCTAAAAATTGTTATGACCACATGAAAATAGCAAAAGAAAATCTCTATTTCAAAAACGGGTCACATCCATAGGGAATAAAGCTAGGAATTCAACATACATTTTTGGATGACACAAATTCATAGCATTGGGTGTCCTGTATTTACCTGATAACTTAAGTTTGAGAAGGAAGAAGTAAATGGATCCAAATTCAGCTCTGATATGTTTTTCTTTTTTTAACTGACAAGTCTGAAGGAGGCAGAACATAAAAGCTTTCCTGGCAGGCTTAAACCAAAGGAAAGTTTCATTTATTATTTTTAGTGAAAGGTCTGAAAACATAAGCTCCACATTTATAGGTTTGACACTGTATGCAAATGATTTATAAATTTTTGTTCTCCTCCCTTCACTCTAATAAAAGGAAATCTCCAGTGAAGTACTTTAAGCAAAGCTAATCAGATGTGAAAAGTTAGAAAACAAAAATATCTTTAACTACCTGCCGCAAAGGCCACAAGTCTTATAAAAAAAAAATCAACTGCTGTCAAGTTGATTCCAAGTCATTGTGACCTCATGCATGTCAAAGTATGATTGTACTCCATAACGTTTTCAATGGTTGATTTTTTGGCAATAGATTGCCAGGTTTTTCCTCCAGGTCACCTCTGGGTAGGCTGGAACTTCCAATCTTTCTGTTAGTAGCAAGGGTGTTAACCATTTGTACCACATAGGGACTCCCACAAATCTTTAAACCCATTGCCATCAATTCTGACTCATAACGACCCCATAGGACAGAGTAGAACTGCCCTGTAGAATTTCCAAGGAGCACCTGGTGGATTCGAACTGCTGACCTTTTGGTTAGCAACCACAGCACTTAACCACTACGCCACCAGGGCTTCCCCACAAATCTTTAGCACCTTCTTACTAAACTTATAGGAGTCCCTCGATGGTGCAAACAGTTAAGCACTTGACTACTAGTAAAAAGGTAGGTGGTTTGAATAAAATCCAGAGGTACCTGGGAGGACAGGCTTGGTGATCTGCTTCTGAAAGGTCACAGTTTTAAAAATCCTATGAAGCAGTTCTACTCTGCCCACACAAAACTGCCATGAGTCAGACTCAACTTGAAAGCAACCAACAACAATAAGGTTATGAAAATAGAGTATCATTAATCATTTATTTACACTCAAAGCACAGTTAAATGAAAACATTCAAAACAGAGTAGAAAATAAGAGAAACTATCGAGAAATCTACCTCCACAACCCAAGCCTGGGTCACTTAGAAATTATTATTTTTTTAATTGTTGTTGTTACATCAATACCCCTAAGTTCCAGGTACTGTGCCAGCCCAGACCTTCTGTCTGCCTCCCCCAAGTTCAGTCTAGCTGCCAAGACAGCATTAGTACATGCCCAATAAACAGTATTACAGCAGTATGTACACTTTAAAGAGGAAACTTCCTCTCCCAAGGCATAAAGGTCAAATTAGAAAATTCAAATGGAAAACAAACACCAAAAACATTCCATGTTTTGCAGGTCAGTGTTTTCTGTGGTCAGCCTTTTGGTTTTGTACAAAGTGAAAGGACAAGTTCTAGGATTCCTCAAGTCTCACGGTGATGGAAGGCCCAGATCCCCTAGGCTGATCTATTTAGTATGTGGGATCTCTGGTCTTCTTACACACCAAATCCAAAGCTAGACAAATCAAGCAAGGGAGACTGGCAATGCTGCCAAGGGTAGGGCTCAGCCTGAGCAGAGCACTATCACCTATGGTGTGTATAAGCTATAGATGCCCAGGTTCTATCCACAACTACCCAAGCCATTTCTAATTTGAATTCCTAACAAGTTCCCAGGCCATGCTCACACTGCTGGTTAGGGACCAAGTCTGAAAACCAGTAGTAGATCAGTGGTTCTCAAAATTTATTACATGTAAGAATCACCAAGAGATTCTGATTCTGTATATCTGGGATGGAAATGTAAATTCCCTACTGGGGTTCAAACCATAAGAAACCAGTCTGAAGCCCTGACTCAAATAATCTCTAACAATGAGGACCTGAATCTTGTATTTTAAAAACAAAAACAAAAAAACTCACAGGCAATTTAATGCACAGTCTTGGCTAAGACCATTACATTACTCAGTCAGATGACTCAAATCACATTACGCTACATTCAACAGAAACATGTCCACCCATCTTGACATTAGTTCTCTCCCCTCTGAGTGACTCAAAAAGAAGGTCATAAGGATGAAGTGTTATTTCACAGACTGAAATATTTCAAGATGACTCAACTTTCATCCAAGCTGTGTGCTGTGGTCATTCCAAAGCCCCTACTAAGACAGATATACAGGAAACACTGAATATCTCAAAAACCATCTTTAATGTTTCAGGAAACAAAAAACACAAAACTATGGGCAGAATGAGGTGATCTCTTTTTTTTCTGTTTTTTGGAATAGTGGTTACTTTTTTTTCTAAACTGTTTTATTGTTGACAAAATATACAGCAAAACACACACACTGATTCAACAGTTTCTACACATACAGTTTAGTGACACTCATAACATTTTGGGTTGGGCAACCGTTCTCACTCTTCTCCTTTTCTCAATTGTTCCTTTTACTCATTAACAAAAACACACTGCCACCACCCAAGGTTCCTATCTAATCTTTGAAGCTGCTGCTGTCACTTTGATCCCACAAAGATATGTTCTTAAAAGAGTATGATCCTCAAGGCAGACCTTTTCTACTAGTAAGCTAAACATTTGGTTTTAAGACTTCAGGGGGTATTTCCGGTTTGAAGTTTAAAAGATTATCTCAGGGCAACAGTTTCAGGGGTTCATCCACCCTCCATGGCTCACAGAAGTCTATGGTCCATGAGAATTTGAAGTTCTGTCGTGCATTTTATACCCTTTGATCAGAATTATTCTACAGAAGCTTTGATCAAAATGTTCCGTAATGGTAGCTGTTCACCATCGAGTTCTTCTGGTCTCATGGCAGAGGAGGCTGTAGTTCATAGAGGCAATTAGCCTCACATTCCATATCCTCTCCTAGTCCTGACTCTCCTTCTTCCTCTGTTGTGCCAGGTGAACAGAGATCAATTTCTATGAAACAGATGGCTACATGAAAGCTTTTAGGATCCCAGGCATTACCACACAAACTAGGAGATAGAAAAGATGCACTAAACATATTGTTAGGCCAATTAACTGGGGTGTCCCATGAAATCATTACCACGAACCTCCAAACCAAAGAATTAAATGCTGCAAGGTATTTGGCTGTACATAACAGTCTCAGTAGCTGTTTTCTATTACATAACTTTTTGCCACTTCAGCTTTTAACAACTGTACATCTTACTTACAGCAATTGTAATAATCAACTGTGTAACCCTTTCCTTAATCACTGTGATTTTTCTGGGGGGGGGGTTGATCTTTCAAATACACTACATTTTCATGAATATGAAATGATGACCTATGTTTAAAGAAACAAAATGCATGACACTCAGATTCTGCCACATTTAGTATATAAAGGAGATGGAAAGAGAAGGATGTGGAATTTAATCCACTGCAACAAATAGAACTGGAAATAAAGGAGTCACTTCTTTTCCCAAACACATCAGTGACCCCTGTGTGACTGAGTAAATTATCTGATCACTCAGTGCTTATATTAGTGGGTTCTAAAAGAGAGAGAAAATCTTTTCCTTGAAATTCAATAATACAACCAATATACTATGTTTCAAAAAAAAAAAAAAACAGAAATTTTAATCAGCCCAGATGATGTCTCAATCTTTTTTTTTTTTAATTAATAACTAGACACTGATAGGCAGTCTTCCTGGCTCACTCATTATTTCCTCACATCAAAGTAAATTCATAATGCAATCCCGTCACTAAAAAATACTATGGATCAGGAACAACAAAAGGAACACATTGTGTTCCAATGGGCTCTTCTATCAGGCAGCTCATATAATGAACATATATGATGTCATAACAAAAGAGCAAAAAGCTTAAGTCCCAAGGAGAACAGGGTATACTAAATGATGGCACATTCCATAACTAAAATGAACAAACAGAAAACCTACACCAATTACCACTAAGTCAATTCCAACTCATGGTAATCTCATTTGTTGTAGAGTAGAACTGCGCTCCATAGAGTTTTCAAGGTTGCGATCTTCTGGAAGCAGATCACCAGTCCTTATTTCCAAAGTAACCCTGGCTGGTTTCAAACTGCCAACATTTCAGTTACCATTCAAACACTTAACCACAAACACCATGCACCAGCCTCCTAATGGGCCTGAAACTAGGGTTGTTTGTGTCAGAGGGTGCCAATTTTTGAAGATAAAGAAACAAAAGCCTCTGTTATCAGATTTGGTTAACAAAACCAAGACTAAAAACTGACATCAATTTGTTACCAAAAATTGTAGTAAACCAAAGCTATCACAAAGAGAAGTAGAACAACTTAAAAAAAAATCACAAAAGAAGATATTAAAAAAGTAATGAAAAACCACCAACCAAAAAAAGTCCTGGCCCAGACAACTGCACTGGGGAATTCTAAGAACTTTTAGAAAGGCGTTTATTCCAATACTGCTTAAAGCTAGTACACAACACAGAAAAGGATGGAAATTTACAAATTCATTTATAAAGCCATCATAGCCCTGATACCAAAGCTGGGTAAAGATCTCATAAAAAAAAGAAAAAAGAAAAAGAAAGAAAAAAATTAAAGACCAGTATCACTAGGGTCGCCATGAGTCGGATCCGACTCGACGGCACTTGGCTTGGCTTGGCGTCACTCACGAATCTAGATGCAAAAATCTTCAACAAAATCCTAGCCAATAGAATTCAAAAACATATCAAAAAAATAATTTATCATGACCAAGTAGGATTCATACCAGGGATGCAGGGTTGGTTCATCATCAGAAAAACAATGCGATCAACAACATAAACAAAACAAAGATAAGAATCATGATTTCGTCAATTGATGCAGAAAAAGCATTTGACAAAGTCCAACACCCATTCATGTTAAAAACTCTCAGCAAAACAGGAATAGAAGGGAAACTCCTCGATGCAATAAGGGATATCTACATAAAGCCAACCACCAACATTATCCTGAATGGAGAAGACTGAAAGAACTCCCCTTGAGAACAGGAGCTAGATAAGGATGCCCACTCTCACCACTTGTGCCAGAGTTCCTAGCCAGAGCAATCAGACAAGACAAAGAAATAAACGGCATTTGCATCAGTAAAGAAGAAGTAAAAGTATCCCTATTTTCAGATGAGATGATTGCATACACAGAAAACCCTAAACAATCCATAAATAAACTACTGGAACTAAAAGAAAACAGTTCAGCAAAGTATCAGGATATAAGATAAACATAAATATATAAACCAGCAGGATTCCTTTACACCAACAAAGAGGTCATCAAAAAGGAAATCACCAAATCAGTACCATTTAAAATAGCCCCCAAGAATAAAATACTTAGGAATAAATCTAACTAGACATATAAAAGACCTATACAGAGAAAATTACAAGACTCTACTGCAAGAAAACAAAAGAGTTATACAAGTGGAGTAACCTACCTTGCTCATGGATATGAATACTTAACATTGTCAAAATATCTATTCTACCCAAAGTGATCTACATATACAATGCAATCCCAATACAAATTTCAGTGTCATTTTTTTTTAATGAGGTGGAGAAAAAAATCACCAACTTTGTTTGGAAAGGGAAGAAATCCCAGATAAGTAAAACACTACTGAAGAAGAGGAACACAGTGCAAGGCCTCACCACCTGACCTTAGAACCTATTATGCTGCCACAGTAATCAAAACAGCCTGGTACTGGTACAAAAACAGATATACAGACCAATGGAACAGCATAGAGAATCCAGAAATGTCACCATCCTCCTATGAACAGATAATATTCGACAAAGGCCTAAAGGTTGTAAACTGGGGTAAAAACAGTCTCTTTAACAAATGTGTTGGCAAAATTGGATATCCATCGGCAAAAAACTGAAACAAGCTATTTGTTATATCTCACCCCTTATATGAAAACTAACTCAAAATAGATCAAGACCTAAATAGCAAAGCTAAAATGATAAAGGTTATGGATTGAAAAATAGGGACAACAATGGAAGTTCTAATACACGGCTTAGACAGACTACAAAATCTTACCAACAATGCATACATAACAGAAAAGAAAATAGATAAATAGGAACTACTAAAAATGAAACACACTCATCCAAAGAGCTTATTCAAGAGAGTTAAAAGACTACCTACAGAACAGGAAAAAATATATTTGGCAACTACATATCAGATTGACATCTAATTTCCAGAATCTACAAGGTACTGCAAAATATCAACAAGAAAAAGACAAATGACCCAGTTAAACAATGGGCAAAGGACATGGACAGACACTTCACTAAAGAAGATATGCAGGCAGCCAAAAGACACATGAGGAAATGCTCACAATCATTGGCTATTGGAGAAATCCAAGTTGAAACTACAATGAGATACCATCTCACTCCAATGAGGTTGGCAATAATCCAAAAAGCACAAAACAACAAATGCTGTAGAGGTTGTGGAGAGACTGGACCTTGCCTACACTACTGGTGGGAATGCAAAATGGTACCACCTCTTTGGAAAGCAATTTGGTGCTTTCTTAAAAAGCTAGAAATAGAAATACCGTATGATCCAGTAATTCCAGTGCTTGGAATACATCCCACAGAAAAAAGCACTATCACACAAACAGATATATGCACACGAATGCTCACTGCAACACTGTCCACAACAGCAAAAGACAGAATCAGTGTAGGTGCCCATCAACAGATGAATGGATAAACAAACTACAGTATATATACACAATGGAACACTATGCAATGATAAAGAACAATGATGATTTGAGGAAGTACTGGTATCAACCAGAAGACATTACACTGAGTGACATCAGTCAGTTATGAAAGCCAGTTATAAAAAGTACTGTATTGTATTGTATGAAAGTATTGTGTGAAACCACAGTGACAAGGACTTCAAAAAAGGACTTATTTTGATGGCGACATGGGTGGGGAAGGAGGGAGAAGGTTGGTCACAGATTAGATAGCTGATAGGAATTCAGTTAGGTGAAAGGTGTGACAGCACTCAGTAGAAGGTAGGTCCACATAACTGGACTACACCATAAAATAAAAGGTTTTCTAAATTCAACCGCCATGAGTCAGATCCGACTCGACAGCACTTGGCTTTTGGCAAATTCAACCTAACAATTCAAATACAGCAGCAGGGACAGGGGTCTGGGGACCATGTTTTCAAGGGACATCATGGTCAACTGGCATAATGGGCCTTCTGCTAAGAGAGTCTTCTGCACCACTCATTAGTTGGTGGCATCTGGAGACTTAAAAGCCAGCAAGCTTCCATCTAAGGAACATCAACTGGTTCCAATCTACCTCTAACAGATTTCAACAGAGAACATCAAAGACATAAGGAAAAATGAGCCCAGGAGACAGTAGGACTGATACAGTTGGGAGACTGCATCAGCATGAAACCAGAAGAACCAGATGGTACCCAGCCACTATCAAGGACAGCCTTGATAGGGGACATGATGTAGAGTCCCCAATATAGCATGAGAAAAAGAGGTGTACAGATCAAGATCTCTACCAAAAGACCAGAATTGATGGTCTGACAACCTGGACGGTCCCCTGGGAACAAGCCCCCCAGACACACTGCTGACCCAGACCTGAAACCAATACTGAGGTCAACACTTCAGACAAAGAATGCACTGGACTTGGGAACACAGCATGTGGTGTGTGTACTTTATTGTTTCATACATTTACAGGAGGCTATCCTACTGGTTTTTTTTCCAGATGGGAGAGGAGAAGGTGGAGACGATGGAACAGGTGTTCATTAAGAGGATACTAGAAGTAAAGAGTGAACAGCAGGAGTGTGCTGTCACAGGGTGAGAACAGAGTTTTAGAGAGGCAGGCATGCAAAACTGACTTGGAGTATACACTTTCACTTAATCATAATAAAATCATCATGAGTCTTTCTATATTATATCACAAGACAATAAAAATTATCTGGGCTCTCTCAGTATTGCTTTATAAAATAAAAACTTGAGGTCTACATACAGTGAAATCCTTTTACTATCTTCCAAAAGCTCAAGAAGCCAACACTTAAACATAAATTAAAACTACATACAAATCCAAATATGAAACCTTACTAATATTAATGTCTTAAGCACACACAGCTCTTTGTCATTCAAAACAAATATTCACACGTAGTATTCTATTTAAGCTTCCTAGGTACTCTATGGAAACCCTGGTTGCATAGTGGTTGAGACCTATGGCTACTAAGCAAAAAGTCACAAATTCAAATCCACCAAGTGCTCCCTGGAAACTAAGTGGGGAAGTTCTATTCTGTCATACAGGGTCACTGTGAGTCAGAATCAACTCGATGACAAAGGGTTTGGTTTCTTTGGTTCAGAGGAGCTCCATTAGATCTTATCAATATTCTCATTTTATACACAATGAAGTTGAAGTCCAGATATGCTAACCATCTTGCCTAAGATCACACAGCGTGTAGCTGCGCCTCTGGATACTGCTCTATCTCTCAAAACAGGATAAAAAAGAAAAAGAAAAGGATTCCACTTATACCCACGTATACTACACAATGCATGTTTTTCTGAGTAACAGAATGTAATCATGTCTTGTTCATTTATGAATGATGAATGCCATGCCCTCTCCACATTCTATAGCAACGGTTCTTAACCTTTACATTGTCAATGGATATCCACTTATGAAATCTAGTGAAAGCTAAGGAATTCTCACTCCATAAAAATGTACATAGATGAATGTCATAGAATTATTATTTTATTATTATATAATAATAAAAAAATAGAAATCACCCAATGTCCATTATCTGATAAATAGATAAATGAACATGGTACACCTACAAAATGAAATATCATTCAACCACAAAAAGGAATGAAATACTGACAGATGTTACAATACAGATAAACCTTGAAAACATTATGCTAAATGAAAGCAGCCACCAAAAACTACGTAGCATATGATTCTATCTGTATGAAATGCCCAGAAGAGGCAAATCTAAATGATAAAAAGTAGATTAGTGGTTGCCTAGGGCTTTGAGGAGACTGGAGGGAAATGGTGAATGACTGTTAATGGGTATAGAGTATCTTACTGAAGGGACGAAAATATTCTAAAATTGACTGCAGTGATGGTTACACAGCTGTGAATATACTAAAACCACCAAACTGTATACTTCAAATGAATGAATTACATAATATGTGAATCACATCTCAACAAAGATGCCATTAAAACTCAACCATTTAAAAATGCACATACAGATGATGGCTGCATAACACCATGAATGTAATTAACATCACTGAACTGCACACTTACAATGGTCAAAACTGCATATTTCGTTATATATGTTTCCTCCAAGAAATCTTTTTAAATGCATATACAAATAACATCTCTCAGATAAATTTCTGAGGGTTCACTGAAGCCACGAATCCCATCTACAAGTGCAATGGGGCTCAAGACCCATGGTTAGGAATTTCTTTATAGAAGCAAAAATCATCACCCATTTCAGCTGCTCTCACCACAATTACCAAGTCTATGCCTTTTTCTAACGACTTTTTTGTGTATCATTGGTAAAAGTAATACACAGTTCAGTTTTCCGTTCAACAATTTATATTCAAATTGTTCAGTGACAATGGCTACATTCTTCACAAGCACATTCTTCTATTTTTTAAAGGACACTACTTGATCTATTAGATTACGTGATCTCAGTAACTGTCAATACTGATTCATTAAAAACATTAACAACCATGTATGGGAGATCAAACTGACAATAGTAATTCAAAAGATTATATAGGAAACATAGGGGGCAGTCCCCAAAACCCACTGTTGTGGACACGATTCTAACTCACAGGCACCCTACAGTGCAGAGTAGAACTGCCCCATCAAGTTTCCAAAAAATGCAATGTGGATTCAAACTGCCAACTTTTTAGTTCAAAGCTGTAGCACTTCACCACTAAACCACCCAGGTTTCCACAGGTGACAGTAAGTTATGTTAATTGGGAGAGAACAATTCAAAAAAGGAGGGGTGAGAATGACATTGTAATCAACATCACTGATTCTAATTACAGAATTAGCGTTATGTTCTGTTGTGCATATTTTCAACAACAGAAAATAAACTGCAGAAAGTGTTAAATAGTATAGCTTCATAATACATTTTTAAGAGCTAGGAAGAACCTTAGTAACTGGACCCTCAATTAAAATTGAAATTGAAATTCAAACACGTAAAAAATGAAATTTCTGCCCTCAGGAGCTTAAAATCTAATAGGGGAGATACAACGGGTATACAAATAGCAATTTACAAACTAGAAGGTGAATCTTGCCTTCACGTAGGGAAGATCAGCAGGGAAGAATGATAAAAGGAAAACTTGGCAGAGGTAGGCTTTTAATGTTGGCTTTGACCTTGAAAATAGGTAGAAGCTGAACATGCAGTGAGGGAACAAAAGGAAATCCCAGATGAAAACAAAACCAAGATGTTTCAGAATAGTTTCTAAGAATAACATGGAGGGGCTGTCATATCAAAGTAAGGATCTTGGACTTACTTGCAGATTGTAAAGAGCCAAAGAAGGCTGCTGAACTGGGCAGTTACCTAATCAAAGCCCTGTATTAGGAGGAAACCCCGATGGTGAAGTAGTTGCAGTAGTGTCTGACTGCATGCGGACAGAGAAAAAAACTGGAGACAAGGAAACAAATTAGGAGCATAGTACAATAGTCCAAAGAAAATGTCACCACAGTCTGATTTACGAAGTGGCATCCTGACATTCAGCAGCCACTTTTAAAAGATCAAGGCATGTGCTCCACTGAAAACCAGTGGTTTTGACATGCAGTTACCTGTTGCCACTGAGTCAATTTCACCTCATAGCAACCCTACAGGACAGAGTATGTCACGCTATAGCTATTCATTTAAAGTGTTGCCAATAACCACAACTACCACAGCATCTACTAGACTGAGTCCACAACTAGATGGTGCCCTGCTACCACCGCTGACTGCTCTGACAGGGATCAGAGTAAAGACTCCTACAGAGTGGGAGAAAAATGCAGAACGAAAGTCTAACTCAACAAAAAAAGACCAGACTTACCGGCCTGACAGAGACTGGAGAAACTCTGAAAGTATGGTCCCAGACACACGTTTAGCTCAGTAATGAAGTCACGCTGGAGTTTCACCCTTTGGCAAAAAATTAGACAGGCTCCTAAAACAGAAGGAGACTAGAGAGGCACATCAGCCCAATGGCTGATGTACGAGGGGACAGGAAAGCTGGTAACAAGGAACTCAAGATCAAGAAGGGAAAAATGCTGACATCTTTGGGGTTGGTAACCAACGTCATAAAACAATACGTGTACTGACTATTTAATGCCAATAAAGAAATCACTTGTCGTTCTCCATGAAAAACATTTTCCTTGAGAAAATCCATACACCATATGATTTAAAAATCTCCTTAAAATAGAACACGAAGTCTCAGTCACAACAGTTGTGAGGTTAGGATGGTCCAAAGTCTCCTTTTGCTCCTCTACAGTAAACATAAATAGTAAACTTAAACTTGAACTCCAAGACTAAAACACCTCAGACAAAATGACATATTTGCAGTAGCAGACATTAAAGGCCAGAGTATCTGTTGACAACAGTATGTCTGACATTGCTTTTAACCCCATTTGTGAGTCTGAGGTGACTGGAAGCACAATATAACCTCGGGTAGTAACCATTTCTGGAAATCCCGGTAGCGTAGTGGTTAAGTGCTCTGTCTGCTAACCACACGCTCAGCAGTTCCAATCCGCCAGGCACTCCTTGGAAACTGTGGAGCAGTTCTACTTTGCCCTATAAGGTCTCTATGAGTCGGAATCGACTTGATGGCACTGGGTTAGTAACCATTTCTGGGCTGTGGTCAGCTACCGGGGCAGACTGTGTAGGCTGTTTGCCTACCGCTACCGGCTAGGGAGGAGTCCTGGGTGAGGCAAATGGTTAAGCCCAGAAAGGTTGGTAGCTGGAAGCAACCCGGAGGTGCCTATGAAGTCAGGTCTGCCGATCAGCTGCTGAAAGGTCACAGCCTTGAAAACCATATGGCACAGTTCTACTCTGCACACATAGGTCCCATGTGCTGGAATCCACTGGAGAGCAACTAACAAGGACAGGATTCATCATTATTCAGAAGTGAAAGAGGTGGCGGAAGCCTTTCTGAGAAGCTTCTTCTCTAAACAATGAGATGTTCAACACTGAAACTAGGGGAAGAGAGCCTTAGAGGCCTGAGTCACATAACTCCCTCAGCCCCACCCAAAGCAAAGGCCCAACCTCGCAGCCCTATTTTCCCCAGACTCTACCAAAACCAAAGCCAAAGCTAAAAAGCACTCGGCTACTACCAAAAGGTCAGCAGTTCAAAGCCACCAGCTGCTCCTGGGAAACCTATGAGGCAGTTCCACTCAGCCCTATAGGGTCGCTATGAGTCGACTAGACAGCTAATGAGATTACCCCTTTTATTTCCAATATGCGCCCACCCCCTGCGAGTCTCTCCACCTCCCTTTCCTCTTCCGTTTTTTTGCTCACTTGTCCCGGATGATGGTTTGCAGCTCCCGGATCTGATCGTTCATAGGCAGCAACTTAAGCTGTCCTCCCATCTGGTGGGAGAGTTCGCAGTCCCCTAGAATAGTGTCGCTGGCCAGTACGTCATCGTTTTCACTGCCACTGCTGTCACGGCTGCTGTCTGAGTTGAGGCTGGCGCCGCCACAGGCCTGGGGGTCCCACTCGGCTGGTGCACTGTAAAGGGTGTGTCCTGTGAAAAAAGCCAGCTTGGCCACGGAAGCGTTATTTCGCCCAGCATGGTCCGGGATCGGGTCGTCAGGTTGCAGTGGCTCGGGGCTTGTGGTAGAGGCAGAATTCACTTGCTGGTTGTGACAAGGCATGGAGTCCGGAAAATGTAACTCTGTAGCCATACACTAGGCTCCGGATTGTCCCCACTGCTACCGACCCTGAGGATAAAGTACAGCACAGAGAAGAGGCCGCTGCTACACGTGCCTAACCGCTCCTCCCCCCCACCTCCGGTCTTCACTACCTCCTCGGAAGCTAATGCCGACTGCCCTCTCACCCCGAGGCGGAGGTAGTCGCTTCCCTTCCGCACGCCCGGTCCTACACTGACGTATTGCTTGTCTGAGCACCCTATTGGCTCCTCTCTCCGCCACTCTGCGGAGCTCTGCTTGTTAACCCTTTGAGTTACTCTCGCTGTGTGGATTCCAACATCCAGCCATGCAGATCCAGCAAGACCCAAGGTGCCTAGTTGCGGTGTCTTCCGGGAACCCCTAGGATTTGTGCATGCAGAACTTTGGGTGATTGGTAGAGCCAAGGAAAATTATTACATGTATAAGGCCCATGCTTTTAGACTTTGTATCTTGGCAAACTGCATCTTCAGTTAGCTTGCTTGTGTAGCTGAAATCCGTTGCCGCCCAGTTGTTTCCTACCCACAGCAACCCTGTAGGCCAGTAAAACTACACCATAGGGTTTCCAAGAAGCAGCTGGTGGATAGGAATTGCCAAACTTTTGCTTAGCAGCCGAGCTCTTAACCACTGCTCCCAAATAAATACCTAGCGGGCTGCTGAACAGCTGAGGCTTCCCATGTATGCTTGAGTGCTAAAGTTTTTCTTAATCTTTATTAATTGGGTCCTACAGCGTACACTATGCGTACGCTATAGAACTTGTTTAAATGCAGAGTCCCGTGGTGCACAACTGAGATTCTGATTCACTAAATCAAAAATGAGACCTAACAATATTTTTAACAAGTAAGCCAGAAACTCTGATAAAAATAGTATTCTTTGAAAAATAGTGGTTTACAGGAACACTTTTTAAAAAACTATAATCTGAAAGTCAGCAAAATTGCTAATTCTGCCAAAAACTTATTGCACAACATTTGATAATCCCTTCCGCCTTCTGAACTTGACTTTCTCCGTCTACAGAGTAAGGTGGGTTAACTATTTGACCCTAAATGTTCTTTCAGTTTTGACAACATTCTGTAGTTCTATTTTCTCTTCCAAAAAGCAGACTCTAAAATTGCCTTCATTCACACAGGAACATAACGAATGCAAACAGATATTCAGTAAACTATAAGTAACAGATAATAGGAATCTGTTTTCTGTTTTCATTGGTGTGTTTGTTGTATTGGTTTGTGGTATTTTTCTCCCCCACTCTAATGTGCCCCCCCTTTGTGCCTGAGCCTCCAAGTTAGTGTACTACTAAGTGTAATTATAAAGTCGAGGGTTTAAATTTGACTGGGTGATAAAAATTGCAGCCCAGGATTATAATCCCACTCATGTTTGAAAGCCTTTCCATCTTTTAACCTAGCAAAACATATGATTCAAAAGGTCTCTAAATTTACAAGCTGCATCTGTTACTTTGAAGTGGGCAGGTGCAATCAAATGGCTACTCTGCCAGTGAATATTCTAATGAAAAACACTGAAATACAGTATTATCATCAGTAATTTAAATAAGGTACTGAATTTTAAATGGTATTGTGAGAGATCCCGGGACTAAAACTGTTCTGTAGTCATCTTTGTCTAGCGTATCAGCAGGCAAGTGGCCTTGTTCTTAGTGACACAGAATATGAATTAGAACAATACAATTGCTAGTGTGTCTCACAGGAAACATCCACGCAGACACTTACCTATATTAACCAATAAACATTAGCAGGTCTGTTTATCTAGTCAGGTTAATTGTTTAAGGCAGTTTAAAAGTAAAATTCGCCTATCATTAATTGTAAAATCACCTTAAATTTGCTGCTTTATAATTTACAAAGAGATTCATGTGCATTCTCTCGTTTAGTTCTCCGAACGCCCTTGAGGGTTAACAGTCCCCATTTACAGATGATCTGTTGGAGTAGTCTTCTGGAGGAACTCCCAAGACTATGGTCCTCAGTCATCCTTCTCACTTGGATCTGAAGCCACTCCTGGAGATCACTTTTCAGCAAAATAAACAATAACACCCATGAGGTAAGTGCTCAATAGAACCAAAAGCAAACATGAGAAGGGAGGAAAGGGCAGGGAAATCTAATAATGGAAACAAGGAACTTGGAGTAGAAATGGGGAGAGTGCCAATACATTGTGGGGATTGCAACCAGTGTTGTGGAACACTTTATGTAGAAATTTTTGAGTGAGACACTAATTTGCTCTGTGAACTTTCACCTAATACACAATTAAAAGAAAAAAAAAAAGTCTGGTGTTCTTTACCCATGCTTTCAGATTCATGAAATAATTCATTCAACAAACACTGGTTATGTATGTACTTGCTAGGTGCTAGAACAGGCACAAAGAAAAATAAATTTGAATCTTAAATTTCTCCATGATTATAAAAGTTGTAAAGATCATAGAAAGCATGGATCTTTGAAAACAAAAGGATATGTTAGCATGGAAAATTTCATCACAGATAATAAGAGCAGAATTAAAAAAAATTAGTTCTTTGGCTTCCACTTTTTGATGGTTGGTGCAAAGCATTAGTAAAATTACATAAAGTCAGATAAAACAAAAACCTAGACTATTCCCCTGGAAAAACTGAGATGACCATAAACTTCATTTTTAAGTTCTGAATTGTAAATATTAGGTGATCCTTAATAATTATGGAAATCAGCAAATTATGCACATTAATAAGTATCCTTTAAAAAACACTTTTGTAAAGATTGTCTAATTTGACATTATGGTGTAGTTAGACCAGGTGTTGTTATTCCTGCATTACAGATGAGTAAGTTGAGACTTAAGAGCCTTGTTTAAAGTCAAGTTGTACATGAAAGAGTTGGGAGAAGACAAAAGAGAATGAATATTAATGTCCACAATTTTCTATGCAGTGTGCTTGATTCCTGACTTATCTGTCAGTTTGTCATACTGTGGGGACTTGTGTGTTGCTGTGATGCTGGAAGCTCTGCCAGTGCTATTAAGATACCAGCAGGGTCATCTATGGAAGATAGGTTTCAACTGAGCTTCCAGACTAAAACAGACTAGGAAGAAGGATCTGGCAGTTTACTTTTGAAAAGAACTAGCCAATAAAATTCTTATGGATAGCAGCAGAACATTGTCAGATATAGTGCTGAAAAATGAGCCCCTCAGATTGGAAGGCACTCAGAAGACCACTGAAGAAGAGCTGCCTCCTCAAACTTGAGTTGACCTTAATGATGTGGATGGAATCAAGCTTTCAGGACCTTCAATTGCTGATGTGGTACAACTCAAAATAAGAAGAAAGAGCTGCAAACATCCATTAATAATTAGAATATGGAATATACAAAGTATGAATCTGGGAAAATTGGAAATCATAAAAAATGAAATGGAATGTGCAAACCTTGATATTCTAGGCCTCAGTGAGCTGAGATGGACTGGTAATGGCCATTTTGAATCGGACAATTTGGTCTACTACGCTGGGAATGATGACTCGAAGAAAAATAGTGCTACATTCACTGTCAAAAAAAACTTTCAAGACCTATCCTGAAGTATAATGCTGTCAGTGATAGCATAATATCCATATGCCTACAAAGAAGTCCAGTTAATACAGCTATTATTCAAATTTAAGCACAAATACTAAGGCCAAAGATCAAGAAAGTGAAGATTTTTAACAGCTACTGCAGTCTGAAATTCATCACACATACAATAGGTGGAAACAAAGAAAGATCCATAGTTGGAAAATATGGCCTCGGTGATAGAAAATGATGCTGGAGATGGCATGATAGAATTTTGCAAGACTAACAGCTTTGCCAGTGCATGTGCCTTTTCTCCACAACATGAATGGTGACTATACACACAGACCTCACCAGATGGAATAAAAGGAAGCAAATTGACTACATCTGTGGAAAGAGATGGCCGAAAAGTTCAACATCATCAGTCAGAACAAAACCAGGTGCTGACTGCAGCACAGACCATCAGTTGTTCATATGCAAGTTCAAATTGCAACAGAAGAAAATGAGAACAAATTCACAAGAGCCAAAGTATCACCTTGCATATATCTCACCTGAGTTTAGAGACCATCTCAAGAATAGATTTGATGCATTAAACACTAATGAGCAAAGGCCAGACAAGTTGTAGAATGACATCAAAGACATCATACATGAAGAAAGCAAGAAGTCATTAAAAAGACAGGAAAGAAAGACCAAATTGCACGTCAGAAGACACTCTAAAACTTGCTCTTGGGTGTAGAGTAGCTAAAGAAAAAGGAAGAAATGATGAAGTAAATGAACTTAACAAAAGATTTTGAAGGACAACTCAAGAAGACAAAGTGAAGTATTATAATGACACATGCAAAGAGCTGAAAATATAAAACCAAAAGGGAAGAATACTCTCTGCATTTCTTAAGCTCAAAAAACTAAAGAAAAAAATGCAGCCCTCGAGTTGCAATACTGAAGGAGTCTACATGGAAGATATTAACTCAGGAAGCATCAAAAGAAGATGGAAGGAGTACACGGCATCAGTATATAAGAAAGAATTGGTAAGTGTTCAACCATTTCAAGAGGTAGCATATGATCAGGAATTGATGGTACTAAAGGAAGAAATGGAAGCTGCATTGAAGGCATTGGTAAAAAACAAGGCTGCAGTAATTGATGGAATATCAACTGAGATGTTTCAACAAACAGATGCAACATTGGAAGTGCCCATTCATCTGTGCCAAGAAATTTGGAGTGCAGCTATCTGGCCAATTGACTGGAAGAGATTCATGCTTATGTCTGTTTCCAAGAAAAGTGATCCAACCAAATGCAGAAATTATGGAACAATGTCATTAATATCACGCACACGCAAAAAGAACCTGATGCCGTCAAGTCGATGCTGACTCATAGTGACACTATAGAAGAGAATAGAATTGCCTCGTAGAGTTTCCAAGGAGCACCTGGTGGATTTGAACTGCCAACTTTTGGGTTAGCATTTAACCACTACGCCACCAGGTTTCCCATTAATATGACACACAAGTAAAATTTTGCTAAAGATCATTCAAAAGCAACTGCAGTAGTATATTGACAAGGAATTGCCAGAAATTCAAGCTGGATTCAGAAGAGGACACGGAACCAGAGATACCACTGGTGATGTCAGATGGCTCTTGGCTGAAAGCAGAGAATGCCAGAAAGATCTTTACGTATGTTTTATTGACTGTGCAAAGGAATTTAACTGTGTGGATCGTAACAAATCATGGATAACACTGCAGAGAATGGGTATTCCAGGACACTTTATTGTGCTCATGAAAAATCTGTACGTGGATCAACAGAACAAGAGGTCACTGCATAGTTTAAAGACTGAAAAGGTGTATGTCAGGGTTGTGTCCTTTCACCATATCTTTTTAATCTGTATGCTGAGCAAATAATCTGAGAACCTGGACTATATGAAGAACAGGGCATCAAGATTGGAGGAAGATTTATTAACAACCTGCATTATGGAGATGACACAACCTTGCTTGCTGAAAGTGAAGAGGATTTGAAACACTTACGAAGATCAAACACCACAGCCTTCAGTATGGATTGTATCTCAACATCAAGAGAACAAAAATTCTCAAAATTGGACCAGTAAGCAGCATCATGATAAATGGAGAAAAGACAAGGTTGTCAAGTATTTCATTTTACTTGGTTCCACAATCAAAGCCTATGGAAGCAGGGGCCAAGAAACCAAAATATGCATTTATTGGGAAAATACGCTGCAAAAGACCTCCTTACAGTGATGAAAAGTAAAGATGGTACCTTAAAGAATAAGATGCTTCTGACCCAAGCCGTGGTATTTTCAATTCCATCATATACATGTAAAAGCTGGACAGTGAATAAGGAAGATAGAAGAATTGATACCTTTGAATTGTGGTGCTGGCAAAGAATACTGAACACACTATGGACTTACAGAAGAACAAACAGATCTGTTCTGGAAGAAGTACAACCAGATTGTTCCTTGAATGCAAGGATAGTGACAACACATCTTACATACTTTAGACATGTTGTCAGGAGGGATCAATCCCTGGAGAAGGACAGCATGCTTGGTGGAGTGGAAGGTCAGTGAAAAATGTGAAGACCCTCAACAAGATGGATTGACACAGTGGCTGCAACCATGGGCTTACATATAAAAATGGCCGTGGGCGTGGCACAGGATCAGGCAGTGTTGTGTTCTGTTGTGCATAGGATTGCTGTGAGTCAGAACTGAGCTGATAACACCTAACAACGACATGCGTGGTGATTCGTGGCTAATGCAACTCATATGCAGCCACCATTTGTCTGTCAGTAGAGGCTGGTGAAGGGTTTTATTGGAGGTCCGGACTAGGAAGGAAGGCCTGGGGAACTACTTCCGGAAGTCAATGAGAGACCTATATGTTACAATGGTAGGGATGGTTCAGGACAAAGCAGGGTGTCTGTTGTGCGTGGGTCTCCATGAGTGAGCTGGGTGGAGGGGTGAGTAGGGTGGGAGAACAACTTGACAGCAGCTAACAACAGCCAGCCAAGCCAAGTGCGGTGGAGTGGGATCAACAACAACATACTTTAATTATCTTGTTTAAACCTTTAAAGAACCTTAGGAGGTGGAGCCTGTTGTCATTTCCATTTTAGCAGATGAAAAACTGAGATTTGGTGAAATTAAGTAATTTGGTAATTGTTGGGAGTAGAATGGCGTGAAACAGGGGCAGAGACACACCTTATTCGAAGAAAAAGAAAAAGTGGTGTCTGAACCAAGATCTGACTCATCCCACCCAGTAGCTGGTGGGGGCAGTTTTTATAGTTTTAAAGTTCTGATAAAGAAGTGATGGGTGACTGATGCAAAAGTTATTTATGGTTTTATAGAAAGCTCTAGTAGGGAGATGGAGTTCGACTGGCACAAAAGTTATTTATGGTTTTATAGTTAGGTGCTTATGGGGCATATATACCAGGCTGTTTTCAGCTAATGGCAGGGTCTGATCATTGGATAAGATGAGTTCCCTGAATTCCAGGGACAAAGTTCCCTCAAAAAGGTCACACAAGCATTAAGCACAGGAGCAGGAAGTTGAATTCAAGTCTAATCAGGTGAATCTGTTTCAACAACTCAGATCCTCAGATTAGGGCAGGTTATATTCCTTTCCTGTATACCACACTTCATACTTCTACTCAACGGTATTTCACCTGCAGTACCTGATTAAAGCTATGAACCAAAAATTGTACAATATAACTGAACTGAGAAATCCTGATATAATTTTCTAATGAGCTTTTGGGCAATCCCTTTGTGTCCTAAACTCCCAGAATTCCTTAATTCAAGCCAACTTTGCTGATCCTTAGGCCTCTGCACTGTAATTTTAAATTTCTTATGAGAAAAAATCTGTTAATTAAAAAAAGTCACTGCTCTGAATAAGTACTGTGACTTGATTTTCTTTCCAAATGAATATCTGTATCACCTTTCAGTTATAAACCTTACTTCGATTCTGTTGCCTCCAATGATCTAAAAATGTGTGTCGATATTTTTCTTTTAAATGTGGCTTATCTTTTTTATTGTTTACTTCCTACATTTTCATAATATTTAACAACTTCTAAAATATACATTTCCTGCCTTTTGACATTAGTTTACTTAATGCAAAGCCTCACCTGTAGACCCTAAACAATTTCTCTTAAGGTGTGTAATACAAGGCAGATCTTGTATAAAAGAATGTCTCTTCTGTTGCCGTTATTGGGTCTCATTGACCTTAGCAACCCCATGTAACAGAGTAGAACTAACCCAGTTGTTACTGCTAGTCTTGGAAGGGTGCTTGTCAAACCTGTGAGAAAGAATTACTCAGGGAGATTTGGCTGGCCCACAAGAGAAATCTGTATTGAAAAATGAAAACACTTCAAACTGGGGCAGCAATGGAGTGTTAGCATTCTTGCAGTGGCTGCACCACTGAGCAAGTTTGGGGTTGGGCTTTTATAGCCTTTCTATGCCCAGGGTATAGCAGAGAACAACAAATCAGCTATGAGAATCTGATAAAATTACTTTATTGGATGATAAGCGGCTGCTGGTCTCTTGATTGTGTACCCACACAGACTTCAAGATGGTTCCTGCCACGGGAGCTTGTGGGATTGGTAGTAGGACTTATTATGGGATGTCGCAATCCACAGTTTCTTGCTCCCTGGGCTCAGTTCCCAGGTCTTTATTGTAGCTCTCTAATGCCCCCTGGAAACACTGGTGGCACAGTGGGTTAAGTGCTATGTCTGCTAACCAAAATGTCGGCAGTTGAAATCCACCAGGTGCTCCTTGGAAACTATGGAACAGTTCTTGTCTAACTTCTAGGGTCGCTATGGGTTGGACAGGACTAGATAGCAGTGGGTTTGGTGTTTGTTTGTTTGTTTGTGTGTGTGTGTGTGGGCGCCCCCATTTGAGGGACATACAGCACTTAAAGTGGGATGTTCTGCTCATGTCCTCAGAATCAGTTTCATCTGGTTCCTTCTGGAAGACAGCTCTGAGAAAATTTACCTGGGTCTGTTGTTTGGGGACTTCTCTCAGTGTCTCAGGATGTCATTAATTACTGCATCTTTTTATCCTCTGCCACTTGTTTGTAGTCTCAGTCAAACTGTTTACTCAAAAAGCATTTACAGAGACCTCTAGGTTCCCTGTCTCACTCCCAACTATTGAATCAAGAGGTACTGCATTTTGCATAGAGTTTCCATTGTACGTTTTCCTACAGAGTGTTCTGCCTACCTCACCATGGTATTTTCTTGGTTGTAGTTTTTATGGAAGCAGATGACCAAGTATTTCTTCCGTAGACCTTCTGGGTAGGTTCAAACAGCCAACCTTTGGTTAGCCACCAAGTTGCCTAAGTATTGCACCCCGAGGGCTCCTTATACTTTGCGTAAAATACATATACACCAGTGTTCATTGCGGTCTGTTGACACTATTCAAAAGGTACAAATTAATGCCCACTGACAGATAAATGGATAAACAAAGTGTGATAATACGTACAATGGGATCTTATTCAGGCATAAGGAAAAATGAAATTCTTTTATGGCATGGATGAGCCTTGAAAACACTGTGGTGACTGAAATAAGTAAGACAAAGGAACAAATATTGTATGGCCCTGCTTACATGAAATACTTAGAATAGGCAAATGCATATAGAAAAAAGTTTATTCATGTTTACCAGGGGGAGGAGGGGATGGGAGATATTGCTGAATGGGATACTAGGTTTCTTTTTGGCGTGATGTAAAACTTTTGGAAATGGATAGTAGTGATAATTGCACAATACAGTGAATATAATCAATATCACTGAATTGTGTGTGTATAAGTGGTTGCAATGACAAATATTGTTATATACCACAATGAAAAAGTTCAAGAGTGTTAAAAAATGAATTGCTAAAGTATAAGGAGTACGTGAAAGGTGATGGCACTATTGTGACTAATACATTATTTCTTATTTAAAAAAAATAAAGAAGTGAATTAACATAGATCCTTCTCCTGGTACCCCTAATGGTAACAGCTTTTATAACCAGAATATAATGATCAAAACCAGGAAATTCAATGCTATTAACTAAATTTCAGATTTTATTCCAATTTTCTTAGTTTTCCCTTGCGTATACTCTTTGTATTGCAGAATACAATGTCCCACATTGCATTTACCTGTTGATACTTCTTAATCTTCTGTCTGTTATCTTCCACGACCTTGACACTTATTTTATGAGTACTTTTTGATTATTCTGTAGAATGTCTCTCAACTTGGATTTGTCCAATATTTTCTCTTGATTAGATCAATGTTACAGAGTTTTGGCAATAATACCACAGAAGCGATGTTGTCCATCATACCACATCATATCAACATTAAGGTGAAAGATTTTATTACTGGTGACGTTAACCTTAACCTGTTGGTGTGTCTTAATCTTATGGTGTCTTCTAGATTTCTCCACTGAAAACTAATTTTCCTTTTGTAATTAATAAATGTATTTTAGGGAATACTTTAAGACTGTGAAAATATCCTCTCTCTTCAAACTTTCATCTTTTAATTTTAATATATATCAGTAGATCTTGTTTACGACAATTATTAGTGTGGCATTTGGCCTGATTGTAATTTCTTATTTTGCCTATTCCTTGTACATTAATTAGGATTCTTGTGTAAGGAAGAGTTCTCTCTTCACTTATTTATTTATTTATTCAATTAAGTTATTTATTTATATCAGTATGGATTATGAATATTTGCTTCATTTTAGGGATATACGTCAATGTTATCATTCTTTATTTTGTTGCTCAACTAACTTCAGCTTTGGCCGTTAGGAGCTCCTGAAAGGTTGGCTCCTTGCCTTTGTAATATGTCACAGTCCTTTGTAAAATATTTTTCTTATTTTCTAGCACCACTAGGTTAGCCAGGTTCATCTTAAATACTTCTGTTGAAATCCTGGATTTAACCACTTCTCTAAAGAGCTGTGGTTTCTTTTGGGGTAAAATGGTGTCTAGAAATCAAGATCTGGGCTCTAAGTGTGCTCATAATTATTGAGATTTCATGGCACAAGGAGCCCTGGCGGCACAATGGCTAACGTGCTGCACTGTTAACTGAAAGGTCAGAGATTGGAAACCATAAGTGGCTCCATGGGAGAAACATGTGACAATCTACTTTCATAGAAATTTACAGTCTTAGAAATCCTATGGGGTCGGTATGAGTCTGAGTCAAGTTGATAACAGTGGGTTTGTTTTTCATTGTTGTTTTAGGCCATCTCAAGACACAGAGCTAGAAAATATACATATGCATACTAATACATATGCATCTATATTTTTATATTTGTCTATTTATCTATCTTTCTACCTACTTATCTATCATCTGTTATGGATTGAATTCTGCCCCCATAAAAGATATGTTGAAATACCAACATCTCTTTCCTTCTTCTTCTATAAACATGACCTTGTTTAGAAATAAGTTCTTTGAAGATGGTATCAGTTAACATGAGGTCATACCAGAGTAGGATAGTTCCCAATTAAATTACACTGGTGTCCTTGAAAAAGAGACAGAGACACAAAATAAATATGGCCACATGAAGTTATATCTACATGCCAAGGAATACCTGGGGCTAATGGAAGCTTTGAGAGCCAAGACCTTAAGAATTCTTCTGCTTCAGAAAGAACATAGCCCCACTAACACAACTGAATTCAGACTACTAGCTTCCAGAACTTTGAGACAACATATTTCTATTGTTTAAAGCTACGTATTTTGTGGTATTTTGTTATGGCAGCCGTAGGAAACTAATGTCTACTACCGAAACCAAACCCAGTGCCGTTGAGTTGATGCTGACTCACAGTGACCCTATAGAACAAAGTAGAACTGCCTCATAGATTTTCCAAGGAGTGCCTGTGGATTTGAACTGCCAAGCCTTTGGTTAGCAGCTGTAGCACTTAACCACTATGGCAACAGGGTTTCCAATAGTATCTGAAAATTCATGTGTTCATACAGATACTTCTGATTTTGATTCTGATCAAACACCACAGAATTTATTCTAACTTTTCTTGATCTATATTGGTAACTTTCTCTGACTACGGGGAAATCTGACTCTCATTATCTTCTATTTGTTTGTGTATTTGTTTGATTATAGTGTACAAATAAAACAGTTTTGATATTGCTAACCCTTGCCCCATGAAAAGCAAATTGTAATATTTTAATATTTGTGTACAAATCTTTTTGCCTTTAGCCTTACAGTATGCTTTTGGGATACTGTTTTCCAAAGTTACTTGCATTAGTCCTTTTCTCCCTCACCCACTTTAGTGTGGTTACATTCTGCATTTGCAATATGGTCATGAACATTTGTATTTCAGTATTTCGTCTTGAGTTCCCCCGTGTTCTCATTGACCCTATTTATTTATTTATTTTGGAAATAGGTGAAACATTCCTGTGGTACTAGGAGTAGAGGTTCTACAAAATGGCATACTCAGACAAGTGTCATTCCTCCCTCAGTCTTACTGCCTTATTCCCGTTTCTTCATTTCGTCTACCCCTTTTACAGTCAAGCCATTGTAGGAAACCATTTCTGATTTTTCCTCCCTGTATTTCTTTGTCAAGAATGAGCACATACCTGCTGATTTTCATTTTTCTAACATAAAGAGTAATATTCTATAGATACTCTTATGTACATGACTTTTCTTCACTTAACAGTATGCCTCTTTTTTTTACAGCTAAGTAATACTTGTGACAGATAGACGCTAAGGTAACCCCATGGTATCTGCCCCCTAATATTCCCCTCCGCTTGAATGTGGGAATGACCTGTAACTTGCCTGTAATAAATAAAATACCACAAAGGTGATGGTATGTGACTTTGACTTCCATGATTAAGTTTTATCCTAAGACTGAGCCCCAACAGTGCCGTATTAAAAATCCTATATCCTTTGCTGAACTTCCTCCCTCTGCAGCTTTACATTTGAATTTTGCTTTTGCGTGGATGTCATATGTAGATCCCATTGCCCCTGCTTAGTAAGATTAAGAATGTTGCTGAGGTAACTTGCATAAACTCCATAGAAGTAACTTGTCTGCCTGCCCTTGGGGAGTGTTCTTGGCAGCAGCAGCTCTGACTGACTCCTTTTCCTTGTACAATGAAACAAAGCTGTCTTTCCTGTTCTCCTACCTCAGTCCCTCATTTATTGGTCAGTACGAGTCATGCCAATCAATTGACTCCATTGCTGGCTTTGATGAGGTAAGCCAACTGTAAGGAATTATGGAACATCTCTAGGAGCTGAGGACAGCCTATAATTGTCAACCAACAAGTGGTTAAGGCCCTCAGACTGGTAGCCTTCAAGGAAATTAGTCCTCCAATAATCACGTGACTGTGGCAGTGGATTCTTCACCATTTAAGCCTCAGATAAATTCCTGTCTTGGCTGACAACTTGTTTTCAGTCTTGAAAGAGATACTGAAGAAGATGATCCAGCTGTTTCAAGAAAAGACAATTTTTGGTGCAATCAGTGAGACAGAGACATAATATGTTGACCATACTATCTAATTTTAATCTGTATTCTAAACTAAAAGCTATGTTTTTTTTTTTTTTTTTTGAGAAAAACATGTTTTTCCTTGGCGATCAGGAAGCGTGCTGTCTGAGTGCTATTGCCAACAAGATATTTTTTGCAAGATAGACAAATGACATGTAAGCAGCTTGTGGCCATGATGTAAGCATCCTGTGAAACTGTCTGTAATTACTTACTGTTAATAATCAGTAACCAATCAATGTAATTGTTACAACAGTCATTGATTTTCTTGTAATTGCCCTCCCTGTGATTTCATTCCTCTTTTTACCCCATAAGAATACTTGTATAATGAAACTTTCGTGGGAATACCTGGTTCCATTTTTAATGGGCTACATAGTTCCCCAGTTGTTCTAAACCCTAATAAACTTATCTGTTTTAACTTGAAGCAGTGTTCAAGTTTTTTTTTCTCTACAACACAGGTTGAGACATGCCAGTATTCCTGAACAGTGAGATAATAAATGATATGTATGTGTTTTTTAAGTTGCTAAATTTGTGGGCATTTGTTACATATAATGAATACAGTACTTCACTGGCTATACCACAGTTTATTTGGCCATTCTTCTATATGTGAGCACTTAGGTTGCTTGAAATATTTTGCTATTACAAACAACTTTGCAATGAATAACCTTGTGTACATATATTTTCACATTGTTGGAAGTGCATCTTCAAGGCAGATTCCCAGAACAATGATTGCCTGGTCAAAATGCACATGCATGTGTAGTTTTGTTAAGTATTGTCGAATTTCCTACCGGAGGATTGTATCATTTGAATTACAGCGTTATGTAAAAGTAGCTGTTTCCCTGTCATTGTTGAAGGACATTGAGTTAGTTCTGACTCCTAGGGACCCTGTAAGAAAGAATAGAACTATCCTACAGGGGTAGTTCTACAGGATTTCCAAAGAGTGACTGGTGGATTTGAATTGCTGACCTTTTGGTTAGCAGTCAAGCTTTTAACCACTGTGCCACCAGAGGTATTTCTGTACAACCTCACAAACAAAATGTGTTTATCATACCTTTTAGTTTTAATTTCTTTTGGACAATATACTTGCAGTATTTTTGGAAAATTAATGAATAGATCTACTCAATTCATCAGGCTCTCCAAAGGTTGGAATTACATTCAGGAATTATATTAGAGTACTAAGTGTTTTAAATAAGCTCAACTGAGTCTTTGTGAATAAGTTCGTTAGTTTTTCAACTCTAAAATGGTATCTGAAGATTCTGGATGTTCATTCACATTGAAATGATGTGAGAAGAATGTCTTCAAGAAACAATTGATTGGAAGTAGCATAGCAGTAGAAGGAACAAGGATTTTGAACTTAATCAGACTTGAATTTGAATCCTAGATCTTCTACTTATTAGGAAAGTACACTTGGAAATTTACATATGATACAATATGTAAAGTTCCTAGCTCATAGAATTCTCTTCATGTATGTGTTGTCTCCTACTTTCATTTTTTATTACCTTAGAAAAATGAAATAATCACCCATTATCTGAACCTTTAGTGGCTGTTCTGGATTGAACTGTGACCCCCTAAAGTATGTGGTGGAATCCTAACCCCTACACCTGTGGATGTAATACCTTTTGGTTAGCAGGCTTTCTTTGTTATGTGAATGAGATCAGATTAATATAGGGTACATCTTAAACCTAATCACTTCTAAGTTATAGAAACAGCAGACTAGACAAAGAAGCAAGGAAGCACAAACAGAGGAAGATATATACCAAGAAAGAGAACCAAGGTACTGAGGTAAGTTGGGGCTCTAAAAGCTGAAACAAGAACCTTCCCCCAGAGTAGACAGAGAGAGAGCCTTTCCCTACAGTTGATGCTCTGAATTTGGATTTCTGGAAATTCTCATAGTGTTGTGGTTAAGTGCTACCTCTGCTAACCAAAAAGTTGCAGTACCAATCCACCAGATGCTCCTTGGAAACTATGGAACAGTTCTACTCTGTCCTATAGGGTTGCTATGAGTTGGAATTCACTTGACGGCAGTAGGTTTGGTTTGGTTTTTATAAACCCGGATGGAAACCCTGGTAGTGTAGTGGTAAAGTGCAACAGCTGCTGATGAAACCGGAGGCTTTTGAAAAGCCCCAGGATGAGGGGTGCTTAAGATGAAAGGCCTAAGAGGTTTTGTTTCAAATCACCCCTAATTCACAGGGAAAGACATGACCTCCATGTTCCACAGGTCCCAGGCAGTGACACTAAGGTGAGGGCCTCAGAGGCACCACTATGGATTCAGTGAACTATAGGCAATGAATGACTCCTTTTGTTTTGATAATTGAACTCTTAACTAATGATAAAGGAATTAGACAGGGAAGATAGGGAAGTAACTTGTATTTGAACATTCTTCTTTCGGATTACTGGCCAAATTGTTGCAGGAAAAGACGGAAAACAAGGCCTGGAAAGCAAGAATCACCCGAATACCTGTGGTTATAAGAGGAAGGGGCTTTATTTCAGCCGTGGAGCTGTGGTGGACTGGTGTCCAAAATGGCCACCCTCCCAGATCAGCTTTGTCTCTGTCTTTTTATAGATTCTACACAAAAAGCAAACAAAGGAATTTCCATACTGTTTCCTTATTGGCATTAGCAAGTATACAGATCTCCATACTGCTCTTTTCTAGGCATCAGTGAATTTACAGAAGCAAAAGCAAGCGTTAGTCTCAAGTTGCAGAAAATGAAGTTCCTCTTATCTATCTTTTCTACAAATTCCTAAGGGCTGGGCTCTCCCAGGAAATTCTGTGAGGATTAGTACTTGGTGTCTCTGAGAGGCCTCTAGATCTCTGGTATTTCAGATTAGAATGTAACTTTTCAGGGCTTTCTCTCTCAAAATCAGGTTTAGCATCACTTTGTTTCCTTTACAGCTGGTGATGGTTTGCGAGGTTATGAAGCAGATGACCCCCACCCAGTTGACTTCTACCCAGAGGACTTCCACATGCCCCAACTGCCCACATTTTTCCCTCCATTTACATGTGGTTTCTCACTTTAAATACTTCAACCTTGCATGACAAAATCTGAGCGGGATCTGATGCAGAGAACCCTCCCTGCTCCCTGTGTCTGCTAGTGCACAGTAATAAACTTCTTTTTGATCACTCACCCTGATACCTACCTCAGAAACCGGCTTTTTGGGGCAGGTAACAAGAACCTGGAATTTCATTTGGTAACACTAACCAAAAGGTCAGCGGTTCAAGTCCACGAGGCACTCCTTGAAAACCATATAGGGCAGTGCTACTCTGTACTATAGGGTCACTATGAGTCAGAATCCACTCAAAGGTGATGGGTTTGATTTACACACTGAGAAAATAAATTTCTCTTCTTTAAAGCCACCTACTTGCGGTATTTCTGTTAGAGTGGCACTAGGAAACTAAATCACCATCTCAATAATTTACCACCATTGTAGGGTAAAAACATCACAGTTTGTTGTTGTTAAGTGTCATCTAGTCAGTTGTGACTCACAGTGATCCTATGAATGAACGATTGCCCTGTCCTGTGCCATCTCCACAGTTGTTAGTCTTGAGCCCATTGTTGCAGCCACTGTGTCAATCTATCTTGTTGAAGGTCTTCCTCTTTTTTGCTGAACCCCTACTTTATCAATCATGATGTTGTTCTCCAGGGACTGATCGTTCCTGACACATCCAAAGTATGTAAGATGTAGTATCACAATCCTTGCTTTTAAGGAGCACTTTGTATTTCTTCAAAGAGAGATCTGTTCATTCTTTTAGTAGTCCATGGTGTAGTCAATATTCTTCTCCAGCACCACAATTCAAAGGCATCAATTCTTATTCTGTCTTTCTCATACACTGTTCAGCTTTCAAATGCATATGATGTTGGTGGTAAATGTAAGAATCTAACAAAGGTCACTTAGGTTATTAAGCTGTATTCCATCCTCTGCTTCAATTACCACCCTTAGACCAGGTTAGCAGGTCTGCATTCCTATCCTTATCTCTGAAGAAATAAAATTGATTAAGACCTCAGAGAGAAAGAATGCAATTTTGGGTAATACACACTGTTTGATAAGATGTAATGAAACCTTATGATGTAATGAAATCTTATGACTCCTGACTTTTCTGTGACAAACACCTACCCCTTGGAATTCTGGCCATAAAATACTGCTCAAAATGTAACCTAAACTGGACAGTTTTGGGCTCGTTGTCCCCCAGATTGCTAGCACATCTGCAAATAAAATATTCCTTGAACCCATCACTGTCTCTGAGTTTTTGACTACAGTGACAGTTGGAACAAACTTGCTTTAGTTCAGCAGCATTTTGATTTAAAATACCATGACTTGGGCCAGGTGCACATCAGTCTTCAAGGTGACATCTTTGCTTTTCAACACTTTAAAGAGGTCTTTGGCAGCATTTTCCCGAGCAATGAGTCTTTTGATTTCTTGACTGCTGCTTCCAGGGGTGTTGATTGTGGATTCAAGTAAAATGAAATGCTTGACAACCTTAAGACTCGACGGCACTTGGCTGGCTGGCTGTTTATTATGATGTTGCTTATTAGTCCGGTGATGAGGATTTTTGTTTTCTTGCTGTTGAGTTGTAATCCATACTGAAGGCTCTAGTCTTTGATCTCCATCAGTAAGTCCTGTTCACTTTTAGCAAGCAAAGCTGTGTCATCTGCATAAAGCAGGTTGTTAATGAATCTTTCTCCAATCCTGATGCCCTGTACTTTCGCATATAGTTCAGCTTTTCAGAGTATATGCTCAGCATACAGATTGAATGGATGTGGTAAAAGAATATAACCCTGACACATATCTGTTGAAACATTCCAAGTGGTACTCCTCCTTCCTGGAGCTTTGTTTTTCACCAGTGTCTTCAATGAGGTTTGGAATTCTTTCTTCACTACCACTGTTTCCTGATCATATGATACCTCTTGAAATGGTTGAACACTAACCAATTTTGTATATCCCTTCTGTCTTTTGATGCTTCCCGCATCATTTAATGTTTCCCCTATGGAATCCTTCACTATTACAAAGTGAGGCTTGAATTTCTTCTTCAGTTCTTTCAGCTTGAAAATGTTAGGTTTTCTATCCTTAGCTCTGAATTTAGAGGCCATTTTAAGAATGGATTTGACATGTTGAAAACTAATGACTGAAGACCAGACAAGTTGTGGAATTACATCAAGGACAACAAATATGAAAAAAGCAAGGTCATTAAAAAGGCAGGAAAGAAAGAAAAGACCAAACTGGGTGTCAGAAGAAATTTTGAAACTTGCCTTTGAAAGCTGAGTAGCTAAAGCAAAGAGAATAAATTATAAAGTAATTGAACAGAGGATTTCAAAGCTTGGCTCAAGAAGACAACATAAAGTATTATAATGACATGTGCAGAGAGAATTGGTCATGCTCACTCATCTATGCAAAGAAATTTTGAAGACATCTAGCTGGCCAACCAACTGGAAGAGATCCATGTTTATGCCTATTATCAAGAAAGGTGATCCAACCAAATGCATAAATTATTGAACAATGTAGCTTGTACCACATGCAAGTAAAATTCCACTCAACTTCATTTGAAAGCAGCTGCAGCAGTATATTAACAGGGAACTTCCAGAAATGCAGGCTAGATTGAAAAGAGGATGAGTAAGCAGGGATATCATTACTGATGTCAGATGGATCCTGGCTGAAAGCAGAGAATACTAGAAAGATGTTTATCTGTGTTTTATTGATGATGCAAAGGCATGCAACTCTGTGGATCATAAAAAATTATGCGTAACATTGCAGAGAATGGGAATTCCAGAACACTCAATTGTGCTCCTGAGGAACCTGTATATGAATCAAGAGGCAGTCATTCAAACAAGAGGACACTGAATGGTTTTAAGTCAGGACAGGTATGCATCAGGGTTATATCCTCTTACCACACCTATTCTATTTGTATGCACAGCAAATAACCTGAGAAGCAGAGCTATATGAAGAAGAACAGAGCATCATGATTGGAGGAAAATTTGTTAACAGCTTGTGTTATGTAGATGACACAATCTTGCTTGCTGAAAGAGGACTTAAGATACTTACTAGTGAAGATCAAAGACCCCCAACACTCAGTATGGATTACATCTCAATATCAAGAAAATAAAAATCTTCACAACTGGACCAGTAAGCAGTATCATGATAAGGGAGAAAAATTGGGGTTGTTAAGGGTCTCATTTCACTTGGATCCACAATCAACTCATGGAAGCATAAGTCAAGAAATCAAGACATGTTGCATTGGGAAAATCTGCTGCAAAGGACCTCTTTAAAGTGTTGAAAAGTAAAGATGTCACACTGGACACTGCTAAGGTACACCTGACCTTAGCTATGCTATTTTCAATTTCATCATATGCATGTGAAAGCTGGGCAATGAATAAGAATGACAGAAGAAGCATTGACACCCTTGAATTATGGTGTTGAAAAAGAATATTGAATGTATCATGGACTGCCAGAAAAACAAACAGATTTGTTCCGGAAGAAGTACAACCAGAATACTCCTTGAAAGCAAAGATGGTGAGACTATGTCTTACATGATTTGGACATGTTGTCAGGAGGATCAATCCCCAGAGCAGGACAACATGTAGAAAGTCAGCAAAAAAAGAGGAAGGCACTCAACAAGATGGATTGACACAGTGACTGCAACAATGGACTCAAGGAGAATAATTATCGGCAAGGCACAGGACCCGGCATTGTTTTGTTCTGTTGTACACTGAGTCTCTATGAGTTGAAATTGATTGGATGGCACCTAGCAGGCAAGCCAAATGTATGTGTGTGTGTGTGTGCACACATGTACTTCTTAGGTGCTGTCAAGTTGGTTCTGACTCATGGCAACCCTAAGTACAACAAAACAAAAACTGCCTGGTCCTGTGTGGTCCTCAATATCTTTGCTATGTTCAAGATTACTGTTGCAGCCACAGTGTCAACCTACCTCGTTGAGTGTCTTCCTCTTTTTGCTGACTCTCCACTTTCCCAAACATGATGTCCTTTTCCAGAGGACATCTATCTTGATAATATGTCCAAAGTATGTGAGACAAAGTCTTCTACAGAACATTCTGGCTATACTTCTTCCAAGACAGATTTGTTTATTTTTCTGACAGTCTACATTGTATCTAATGTTCTTTGCCAATGCCATAATTCAAAGGCATTAATTTTGATTCGGTCTTCCTAATTCATTGTCCAGGTTTCTTATGCATATTAAGTAATGGAGAATATCGTGACTTGGGTGAAGAACACCTTAGTCATCAGAATGGCATCTTTGCTTTTTAATATTTTGGAGAAGTTCTTTTTGTTATGTTAATGAAATCATCTCAACGTAGGATGTGTTTCAAACCTACTCACTTTCAAGCTATCAAAAAACCAGATTAGACACAGGAACAAGCACAAATGGTAGGAAGACAGATGCCATACCAAGTGAAGATGGCCAAGTAACTGAGGAATGCTGGAACAGACAAGGATCTTCACCCAGGTGCAATAGAAAGAGGTCCTTCTCCCTACAGTCACACACTGAATTCAGACTTCTTAGCCTCCTGAAGTTTGTACTGCTGTTAGTGCAGCACTAGGAAACTGACGACTGTCAGTTTTAAAACTTCACATCACAGAAGCTAGAAAACATGGTTAATAGAGCTTTCTCTCATTCTCTTCTAAGTGCAGTGCTGTAGGGTAATTCTTAAATCCAAATTCTTTAGCATAATGTTCAGACCCTTCAAGACCTATAATGAATGTTTTCCAGTCTTATCTGCTGTTCGTGTCCCTCACATGCCTAATACTAGGCCTCTGTTTATTTTGTTCTCATACCTGGAATGGCATTTTTTGACAAATGATTTATTTGGCATTGACCACATGGCAGACACTGGGTTGAGCATTTAACCTGCAACATAGCTCAAATAATCTTCACAACAGTCTGATAAAAGAACAAAACAAAAACTAACCAAATCCATTGCTGTTGAGTCAATTCCAACTCATAGTGACCCTGTAGGACAGAGTAGAACTGCCCTGTACAGTATCCAAGGAACACCTGGTGGATCTGAACTGCTGACCTTTTGGTTAATGTCTGTCGCTCTTAACCACTATGCCACCAGGGTTTCTTCTGATATGCTAGGTATCCTTTTTACCTGCACCCCCTCCAATCTTATAGCTGAGGAAACTGTAGCTTAGAGAAGTGAAATAATTTGGCCGAGGATACAGAAGTAGTGACAGATGGCATTGGAGTGAGAGTTCAGTCTCGCTCTGAAGTCCATATGCTTAAATACAAGGCTATTGTATCTCTCACCATTTTATGTATGCAGGTTTGCAAAAGCAAGTGCTTAGAGAAGCTGCTAATTTCCTCCTGTATACTTTGACTCCAATTAGGATGCACTGTCATCAAGCAAATTATGGTAATTGCTTCATAGTCATATGATCTCAAGAACTAGGCATAATTAAGTGAGGGGAAAAGAGGAGTGTGATTTTTTTTCCCCAAGTCTGCTTTTCTAAGAAAACAGAACTATTAAACCATCTCTGAGTGTAAATATTAAGGATACACTCACTCAAAGAAATTTAAATAACTTCTCTATAATTCAGTTTCCTCATCTATAAAACAGGGCTAATAATACTACCTACATCATAGGGAGCAACCCTGGTTGCACAATGGTTAAGCACTTGGCTGCTAAACAAAAGTTGGCAGTTAAAGTGCTCTAGCTGCTCCTTGGAAACACTATGAAGCAGTTGTACTCTTTCCGAATTGGGTAGCTATGAGTAGAAATTGACTAGATAGTAATGGATTGTTTTGTCAGGATTAAATTTGTTAATACATATAAAATTGCAAGCGTTTAGTAAATTATAATTATTTCTGTTATAAGATGTCACATTTGTATTATAAATGCTATATAATACATTTTGGAAACCCTAGTGGCATAGTGGGTTAGGTGCTATGTCTGCTAACCAAAAAGTCAGCAGTTCAAACCTGCCAGGTGCTCCTTGGAAACTCTCTGGGGCAGTTCTACTCTGACCTCTAGGGTCACTGTGAGTTGGACTGACTCGACAGCAGTGGATATATAACAGATTTTAAAATTATATTTACATACAAACACCTAGGTATGCTAAGACCCATAACCCAAACATCCACATGATTCTTTCATCTAGGGGACAAAATTGAATTTTCCGGGATAGCTCAAAACTGAAGAGAACTTTCTTCCTTAGATTTTTGATTTCCAGACAGGTAGCCACCGATCAACACTAGAACCTGTCTAGACTCTGCCGTTATGGACAGGGTTCCAGGTAACCTGCTGGGCATGACTGCATCAACAAGTGTTTACTGAATATATTTTGTTAATTACTCATGTTGTGGAAACCGTGGTGGCATGATGGTTAACTGCTATGCTTACTAACCAAAAGGCCAAAACTCTATGGGGCAGTTCTACTCTGTCCTATAGGGTTACCATAAGTCACAATTGACTTAATGGCAACTTGTTTGGGGTTTTCTTTGTATTCGTGTTGTGGCATCATCTTTTGCCATCCCTTGACTGGTCAGCTAATATTCAGCTCTTCAGAGAATAGCATAAAAGAAAGCCCTTCTTTTCATGTTACTACGAAGTTAAGTTTGTAACAAGAACAAAACTTGTTTTCATTTGCTGCTGTTTAAAGTTGTTTATATGTGTTTTATGAAAATTTGCTCCAAGTTACTTTTTTAAAAATCTTATATTTTGAGACTTAATAAGTAAATAAATTCTATGAAAACAAAGAGTTTTTCTTTCTGTAAAACAGAGGAGATGAGTGATGTTGCTTCCCCTGTCTTACTGTGATAAAGGGAAACCATGCTATAAAAGAAATAATGCCCAAATCATTGAAAACACACAATTGTCCTTGAGTGAATTTTGCTACACTTTCCCTAGTCCCTGCTGAGAATTACTAGAATTATGACAGATATAAAAGCAAAGAGCTGATATTCATGATTGATTTAAATATATACATTTAAATATTTTATTTATTTTGGTAGCAATATGTGTAACCAAATGTAGATCTATTCAAAATTTCTTCATGAACTGTTCAACAGCACTGGTTACATGCTTCACATTATGTCACCATTCTCTCTTTACCCATATTGTTTCCTCACCATTAATTTAGGGTGTCTACTTCCATAAAGGAAACCCCGGTGGCATAGTGGTTAAGTGCCACAGCTGCAAACCAAGAGGCAGGCAGTTCAAATTCACCAGATGCTTCTTGGAAACTCTGTGGGGCAGTTCTACTCTGATCTACAAGGTCTCTCTCTGTGAGTTGGAATCAACTCGATGGCACCTAACACCAACAACACTCACTTAAAGTTCTAATTTGTGCTTTACATTAACTGTTGTCACTTTACATTCCTACAGATGACTTTATATAAAAGTACTATATTCAAAGCAAACATTCTTGGTTAATTAGCCTAAACTATTGTTTAGTTTCAGAAACCCTAGTAGCACAGTGGTTAAGTGCTACATTTGCTAACCAAAAGGTTGGTAGCTCAAATCTACCAGGTGCTCGTTGGAAACTCTTCGGGGTAACTCTATTCTGTTCTACAGTGTCTCTGTGAGTCAGAATAGACTCACAGAAGGTTTGGTTTAGTTCAGTTATTGTTTAGCTTAACAATAGCTTCATGCAATAGTTTCAGTTCAAAATTTAAAGATCATTTGGGGACATTAGATTTATGAGCTCCCCAGTCTCAATAAATCCAGTAAGTGTGGTTTCCATAGGAGTTTTAAGTTCTGTTTTTCTTCCTTTTGATCAAGGACCTTGATCAAAATGCTCAGTCATTGGCAGTGCTCAGAGATCGACTTCTAGGAATAGCTACACAAATTTAAAAAAAAAAAAGGGCCAAGCTCAAAACATTAACTCTACAACTTGAACTAATTGAAAGAGAGCAACAAAAGAATCCCCAGACACCAGAAGAAAGGAAATAATAAAGATCAGAGCAGAAACAAATGCAATACAGGAGAGAGAGACAGAGAGAGAGAGAGAAAAAAAAGAATCAACAAACCGAAAAGTTGGTTGTTTGAAAGGATCAATGAAACTGACAAATCATTGGCCAAGGCAACAAAAGAAAAACAAGAGAGGAAGCAAATACTCCAAATAAGAAATGAGATGGAGGACTTTATAACAGCACCAACTGAAATAAAAAAGATTATTAAAAAACTATTATGAAAAACTGGACTCCAACAAATTTGAAAACCTAAAGGAAGTGGAGAAATTTCTAGAAACACATGATCTACCTAAACTAAACTAAACCAAGGGTAAAACTCTGAATAGACCCATAACAAGTGAAGAGTTGGGAAAAGTAGTCTAAAATTTCCCAACAAAAAAAATCCTGAGCCAGACGGCCTCAGTGGAGAATTCTACCAAATATTTGAAGAAGACCTCGTACCAGTACTATTCAGATTACTTCAGAACATAGAAAAGCAAAGGATAGTTCTGAATTCATTCTGTGAAACCAGCATAACCCTGATACCAAAACCAGACAAAGACACACACACACACAAAATTACAGACCAATATCTGTCATGAATATAGATGCAAAAATTCTAAACAAAATCCTAGCCAATAGAATTCATATATATATACATATATATGTATATATATACATATATATGTATATATAAAGAAAATAATATACCATTACCAGTTGGAATTCATACTAAGTATGCAAGGATAGTGTGGTGGTCAAGATGGTGTGAATTTGGCAACTCCATGTTTGGCTGCTGTATCCAGTGGCAGGGTGGGGCTTGTGGTGGCTTCCCTCCCCTCCGCTCTTATGTCTCCGCCTTCCACCACCTACTTCCTGTCTGCTCACGTTGCCAGCAGCTCCTGCTCTCTTTTGCATCTGGTTCCTGGTCCTGAAGTAGCAGCTGTTGGATTCACCAACCCTTACAGCCTTTGCTTGAGAGTCCTGTTCCCTGAACTGTCAATCCTTGGTTTGCCAGCCCCTGCAGCTCTGCGAATCAGCAGAGACCTTGCAGTTTCACTACCAGCTTGGGATCCACCAACCTACACAGCCTGTGATCTAGAACTCTGACCTCTGACCTGCTGACATTGGATTCACCAGGTCCTGTGGCCACATGAGGCTTGTGCCAGGATGTGGGACGTTCAGCTTCTACAATTGTATAATCTGTTTCCTTTATATATAAATCTTTCCTTGTACATATATGTGTTGCTTCCCTAGAAAACCTAGCCTAAGACAGGTGGTTCAACATTAGAAAATGAATCAGCATAATCCATCGCATAAATAAAACAAAAGAATCACATGATCATTTCTATGGATGCTGAAAAGGCCTTCAATAAAGTCCAACAACAATTTCTGATTAAAAAAAAAACTCTCAGTAAGAGAGAGAATAGAAGGGAAACTCCTCAACATAATGAAATAAAGGGCATCTATACAAAACCAACGGCCAACATCATTCTCAGTGGAGACAGGATGAAAACATTTCCCCTGAAAACAGAAACACCACAGGGATGCCCTTTATCATTACTGCTGTTTATCATTACTGCTGTTTAACATTGCGCTGAAAGTCCTAGCTAGAGCAATAATGTAAGAAAAACAAAAAAGGGCATCCAAATTGGTAAAGAAAAACTATCACTATTCACAGATGATACAAGGACTGCCAATTAAGTTCACAAACTCATCCTAGAAAAAGTGCTACATACCTCATTGCTGAAAATCACTACAGTCACCTTTGAAGTACTCGCCTTGGGAAGCTATGTGCCTAGCCTACTCTTCAAAGCAATTTTGGCACTCTTTCTGGAATGGTGATTGCACACAGTGACTCAGTGACAAGTTCACAAACTTAATTATATTGTTGTCTGTGAGGGAGTTTTTAGCCAGTAAACAAATACTGTATTAGAACACACACTCTACTCACCTGATCTGACACCTGATGAATTTTTTCTTTACCCGAAGATAAAGGAAATATTGAAAGGAAGATATCTGGATTACATTCAGGACATCAAGGGTAATATGACAATAGCTCTGATGGCCGTTCCAGAGAAAGAGCTTCAAAATTGCTTTGAAGGGTGGACGAGGAGCCTGCACTGGTGCATAGCTTCCCAGGGGGAGTACTTTAAAGGTGACTGTAGTGACATTCAGTAATCAAGTATGTAGCCCTTAGATCAATTAAGTTTGTGGACTTAATTGTTGGATCTGGTTTGATACTACACATGAAGAACTCAAAAGACTCCACGAGAAAACTACTGGAGCTAACAGAAAGGTTCAGCAGAGTAGCAGATGCAAGACAAACATAAAAACATGAGTTGGATTCCCATACATCAGTAAAGATAACTACAAAAATGAAATCAGGAAAGCAATACCATTTATAATAGCCCTTAAAAAAAAAAAAAAAAGACCCTAGGAATAAATCTAACCAGGGATGTGAAGGACCTATGCAAAGATAACTACAAAATAGCAATGCAAGAAAAAAAAAAAAAGGACTCATGTAAATGGAAAAACATACAAAGTTCATGGATAGGTAGACTCAACATTGTAAAAATGAGAGTTCTACCCAAAGCAATCTACAGATACAACGCAATCCCAATCCAAATACCAAGAGCATTATTTAACGAGTTGAAAAAAACTAATCATTAACTTTACATGGAAAAGAAAGAGGCTCCAAAGAAGTAAAGCATTACTAAGAAAAAGAATCAAGCAGGAGGTCTTGCATTACCTGACCTTAGAATCTACCACACAGCTATAGTAGTCAAAACAGCCCGGTACTGGTACAATGACAGATGCATTGACCAGTGGAACAGAATCTAGAATCCAGATGTAAATTCACCACCTACAGTCACTTGATCTTTGACGAAAGTTGAGTCCCTTAAACGGGGGAAAAGACAATCTTTTGAACAAATGGTGCCAGCAAAACTGGATATCCATCTGTTAAAAGAATGAAGCAGGACCCATACATTATATCATACGCAGAAACTAACTCAAAATGGATCAAAGACCTAAATATAAAACCAAAAATTATAAAGATCATGGAGGAAAAATAGGCTCAGTGCTATGGACCCTAATATTACCACACATAAGAAAAAATATGCAAACACCAAAAGACAAGGGAGATAACTAGAATCTTCTAAAAATTAAACACTTATATTCATCAAAAGACTTCACCAAGAGTCAAAAAAGAACCAACAGACTGGGAAAAAGATTTTGGCTGTGACAGATAAAGGTCAAATCTCTAAAATCTATTGGAGTATACAATATCTACAACAAAAAGACAAATAATCCTGTTAAAAAATGGACAAACAGCAAGAACAGACATTTCAACAAAGACAACATTCAGGAAGCTAACAGACATGCGAATCAAAACTAAAATGAGATAGCATTCCACACCAGCATTACTGGTATGAATTAAAAAAGAAAGAAAGAAAGAAAAGAACAAATGCTGGAGAGGTTGTGGGGAGTTTGAAACACTTAGCACTGCTGGTGGGAATGTAACACGATACAATCATTTTGAAAAACGATACGGTGCTTCCTTAGAAAGCTAGAAATGGAAATACCATAGATTTAGCAATCCCACTCCTAGGACTACATCCTAGAGTAATAGGAGCCATCACAGGAATAGACACATGCACACCTGTGTTCACTGCAGCATTATTCACAATAGCAAAAAGATAGAAACAACCTAAGGACCCATCAAGAGATGAATGGTTAAACAATGTTGCTTACACATAATGCAACATAATGCACCTATAAAGAATAATGATGAATCTACAAAACATCTTACAACATGGATGGATCTGGAGCACATTATGCTGAATGAGAAAAGTCAATAACAAAAGGGCAAATACTATATGAGACCACTATTATAAAAATTCATTTAAAGATTTACACTCAGAAAGAAATCTTTGATGGTTATGAGAACGGAGAGGGATGTGGGTGGGGAATTACTACATAGGCAATACATAAGAGATAACTTTGGTGAAGGATGAAACACTACACAATACTCGGGGAGTCAACTTACCAGCCCAGGGACAAGGATAAGAAGGCAGGAGCCAACAGAAAGCTGGAAGAATGGGTTATCTACCTTTCTCTTGTTGACATTTTGCAGTACCTTGTAGATTGCGGGAACCAGACGTCAGTCCGACATGTAGTTGCCTAATATTTTTTCCTATTCTATAGGTGGTCTTTGAACTCCTTTGATAACATCTTTGAGTGAGCAAAAGTATTTCATTCTTAGTAGTTTCCCTTTATCTATTTTCTGTTGATCATGCTTTGTTCAATTTTGAAGTCTGTCTAAGCTGTGTATTAAAAATTCCATTGTTGACCCTATTTTTTCTTGCATGATCTTTATCATTTTAGGTTTGATATTTAGGTCTTTTATCCAGTTTGAGTTAGTTTTTGTGTAAGGTGTGAGATACAGGTTTTGTTTCAGCTTTTTGCAGATGGATATCCCATTTTGCCAACACCATTTACAGAGACTATTTTTATCCCAGTTTACAACATTAGGGCCCTTGTTGAATATCAACTGTTCCTAGGAAGATGGTGACGTTTCTGGGGTCTCAGCTCTATTCCATTGGTATATATGTCTCTTTGTATCAGTACCAGGCTGTTTTGACTTCTATGTTAGTGTAATAGGTTCTAAGGTCGGGTAGTATGAGGCCTCCCACTGCGTTCCTCTTCTTCAGCAGTGCTTTGCTTATCCAAGGTTTCTTACCTATCCAGACTCAGCTGGTGATTTGTTTCTCCATTTCAATAAAAAATGTTGCTGGAATTTCTATTGGATTGTGGTACACATGTAGATTGCTTTGGGTAAAACAGACATTTTCACAATGTTAAGTCTTTCTATCCATGAGCAGGGTAGTTTTGTCCATTTATGTAAGTCTCTCTTAGTTTCTTGCAGTAAGGTCTTGTAGTTGTCTTTGTATAGGTCTCTTATTTCTCTAGCTAGATTTATTCCTAGGTACTTTACAACTTGTGTTGTAGTCCAGTTATGCTGACCTACCTTCTACTGTGTGGTGTCAATTCCTTCACCTAACCAAATTCGATCGACTATCTAGTCTATGAACAGACCTCTCCCACCCTCCCCACACTTGTGGTCATCAAAGAGTATGTTCTTCCATGCATAAGTCTTTTCTTTAGTCTTTATGATAGTGGTCTCATACAATATTTGTCCTTTTGCAGCTGACTGATTTCACTCAGCATGTCTTCCAGTTGATTCCAGCTTATGAGATGCTTCATAAAATCATTTTTCTTTATCATTGCACAGTGTTCCATTGTGTATATCTACCATAGTTTGCTTATCCATTCATCTGTTGATGGGCACCTAGGTGGATTCCATCTTTTTGGTCTTGTGGACAGTGCTGCAGTGAACATTTGTGTGCATGTATCTGTTTACGTGACAGCCCTTATTTCTGTAGGATATGTTTCGAGGAGTGGAATTGTTGGATCATATGGTATTTCTATTTCTAGCTTTTTAAGAAAGTGCTAAATTGCTTTCCATAGAGGTTGTACCATTTTGCCATCCCACCAGCAATGTAGGAGAGTTCCAATCTCTACAGAGCCTCTCCAGCATTCTTTGTTTTGTGTTTTGGATTATTACCAACCTCATTGGGCTGAGATTGTATCTCATTGTAGTTTCAGTTTGGATTTCTTTAATAGCCAATGATCGTGAGAATTTCCTCATGTGTTTTCTGGCTGCCTGGAAGTCTTTTTTGGAGAAATGTTTGTCCATATCTTTTGCCTGTTTTTTAAATGGGTTATTTGTCTTTTTTCTTGTTGATATGTTGTAGTACCTTGCAGATTATGGAAAATAGACATTGATCAGATACATGATTGCCAAATATGTTTTCACAATCTGTAGATATCCTTTTTACTGTCTTGATAAAGTCTTTGGATGAGCATAAGTGTTTGATTTTTTTCTTTTTTTTTATTTATATGACTGAGTGAAAATGTACATTCCCATATAAATTTACATGCCCACCTATATGCAGCTTCCACTGCTCTCCCTGTCCGGTGACAGTACACTGTTCCTCTCTGCTCCATACATGTCTTATCCTCCCAACAGTCTCCTTTCCCCTCCTCTCCACCCACTCTCCTTCCTCTAGCCAGAGATGAGCAGGATGATATCCTATAGATGCATAGAACCATAAAGTGCATCCAATATATGGTCACTCTGCATCGCCAAGTCCAATGCATTCATATCTGAAGAGTGGACCTTCATTATGATTTATGGGCAGGGGCAGCATCAGGGCCAGGGGCCATGCTCCCAGGAGAACCCCAAAACCGCTGGACCATCAATTGAGGTCTTTTAGTGGAGATCTCAGGTTGTGCCCCTTTTTATTCTTGTGTTGCCAGTGAGACTCAACTTTGTGAGCTGCATCGCAGCTATCACTGGTGGTGGTCGGGCACCATCCGGTTCTTCCGGTCCTAAGTCGATGTAGGCACCCACTCGTATGGGTCTCTCTATCTTCTGGGTTGTCTTTACCCCATGTCATTTTGGTCCTCAGTGAGCGTCCGTTCTTGCTGAGTTGGGACTATTTGCTGTGCCCTCAGATGGCAGCTTGGCAGCTTTTAAGACCCCAGACACTACTCACCAATGTGGGGTGCAGAGAGCCCTCTTAGCAAAACGCTGGTTGTGTCAACTGGCCTCGATTTCGCCTAAGAGCATGGTTCCCCTGCTCCCTACCCAAGCTACTCTATCCTTGCAATACTGGGTTAAGATGGAAGGAGTACTCAAGTTATGCTGAAGTCCACTTAATGTTGTTCTTGTTTCTAATGTGTGCTATCACCGCTTTCTCCCAACTAGATTTTTAGCAACTATCTAATCTAAACCTTCCCCCCTTCACCCTCCCTCCCTCCCCTCCCTTGCAGCTGTCAAAGAGTCTTTTCTTGTATACACAAGTCTGTTTTTGAGATCTTATTGTAGAGGTCTCATACATTATTTGTCCTTTTGTCGCTGACTACTTTCACTCAACATAATGTCTTCCAGTTGAATAAGTGTTTGATTTTTAACAGTTCCCATTTATCTATTTTCTCTTGTGTTGTTTGTGCATTGTTGGTAATATTTTGTAGTCTGTTTTATCCATATATTAGGGCTTCTAGTGTTGTCCTTATTTTTTTCTTCCATAACCTTTATCATTTTAGATTTGATAATTAGGTCTTTGATCCATTTTGAGTTGGTTTTCATGTAAGATGTAAGATATTGATCTTGTTCGGTGTTTTGCAGATGATATACAATTCTTTTACTTCTTATATCACCTTCACTTCCTCCCCATATGGAAGATCTATGACTACATTTTTGAGTCCCTCTTTTTTGTTATTTTTATGTAAAAATAACTCTGTTTCCCTATTTTCAGTTCTTTACCTTTCATTTATTTTTATGATTTCTTTTACTGGGTTGACAACTCGTTGCTCTGTCCCGTGTTCCAGTTTTTGGTTGTTATCTGGTAATATTCATTTGCTAACCAGAGGACTTCCTTTAGTATTTCTTGTAATTTTGGTTGAGTTGTTCAAATTCCCTAAATTTTTGTTTATCTGAAAATGTTCTAATTTTGCCATCACATTTGAGAAACAGTTTTGCTGGATATATAATTGTTGGCTATAAACATGTTTTCCATTGCCTTTATTACCTGCATAGTATCTGCTAATTAGTTCAAACTTAGTGTTATTGTCTTTCCTTTGTAGGTGACTTTTCATTTATTCCTAGCTGTTCCTAAAATTCTCTCTTTATATTTGGTTTCTGCAAATTAGATCATAATATGCCTTGGTAACTTTCTTTTAGAACCTACCTTATGTGGAGTTCAATGAGCATCTTGGATAGATATCTTCCCTTCCTTCATGATGTCAGGAAAGTTTACTGTCAAAAAATCATCAACAATTCTCTCTGTATTTCCTGTTATCCCTGCCCCCATTTTGGTACTCCAATCACTGTTTATGCTTCTTGATGCAGTTCTGTATAACTCTTAGATTTTTTCATTTTATTAAGTTCTTTGATTTTTCCTTACATTGGTGTCAAATGTTTTACTTCAGTCTCACTAATTCTCCCTCCATTGCCTCAATTCAATTGAAATTTTATTGTTAATCTTCTGTATGTATGTTTGCTGTCTGTGGATTCTTGCAGCCTGATAAACTGTCATTATGCTCGCTCTAATCTTCTTAAGTTCCTACGTTGCTTTCTCTGTGTGTTCCTTCTCTTGTTCTGTGTTTTGCCTAATCTCCTTTGTGATCTCTTAAGCCAGCCAAGGGCCGTCGAGTCAGAGTCGATGTTGTGTATATTAATCTTTTGTGTTCTACCTCTAGTAAATCCAGGAAGGAATCCGGAAGATTTCCTATTGTTGTTGTTGTTTGGCAGTTTGCTGAAGCCATCATGGTTTGCGTCTTCATGTTTTTTGATATTGTTTTCTCTGAGCCATCAATAATTTATGTATTTATTTTATGTTTGCTTATTGTGCTCTAGCTTCTTGTTTTGCTTTAATATGCCCACATAGGCTGCTTGTGTGAGCTAGTTTGATTATTGGAAACTTGGAAGTTCTAGTGTCCTGTCACCAGGTCGTTAGAGTTGTTTCCAGGTATGTGAGCTCAGGAGTCAATTTACTTTTCTTGTGTGGATTCAGAATAGATTTCTAGGTAGTCGGTCACCAATTGTGTGGCTAAGGCACTCACCTACAGACCTAGTCAAGCAGACGTGATTTGTACAGGCACAGGTGTCTGACTGTAGTAGAGGGTCACACATTCAGCAAGGTAGGGGGCTGACAGCCTCTGCTGTCCCCCAGTGTCTGTGAGGAAGGCATGTCCCTGTTCCTTAAAGTGTGTAGGGGATTGTGTTTTGCAGTTAGACATTAGGCACCCAATGCTGTTGGCTATAAGAACTGGGAGGTACTATTTATTCTTGGACCCCTGTTGCAAGTGACTAGGTTCCACGGGTAAGCCTATCTCTCTACCATATAATTGATACGGTAGAAGTTAGACTTCAGGTTGTGTGTTTTTTTCACAGCTTAAAAATTCTTTTTAGTGAAGTTTCCATGTATATCCTTTGCTCAAGTATATCCTTTTCATTTTTATTTATCTTTTTTGTTGTTAAGTTGTAGAAGAAGTTTTTAAGTATACATTTTGTATATTAGCCCCTTGTATATGTAATCCTCAAAAGTATTTCCCAGTCTATAGGTTGTCTTTACCCTTTCGATAAAAGTCTTTTGATGATTTCAAAATTCATTTTTTTTCAAAGCGAAAGGCCACACATTAGCTATTTTTAGAACCTAAATTTATTATACTGTCACAGTGATCAAAACAGCCTGGTACTGGCACAACAAGAGATACATAGACCAATGGAACAGAATTGAAAATCCGGGTATAAAATCTGACATTTGAACAGTTAATATTTGATAAAGGCCTAAAGTCCATTAATTGGGGAAAAGACAATCTTCTTAACAAATGGTACTGGCATAACTGGATATCCCTCTGCAAAAGATTGAAACAAGACCCATACCTCACAGCATGTGTTAAAACTAACTCAAAGTGGGTCAAAGACTTAATTAATCTAAAATGATAGAGATAATGGAAGAAAAAGTAGGAACAATGCTTGGACCCCTAACATACGGCATAAACAGAATACAAAACATTACTAACAATGCACAAACACCAGAAGAGACACTAAGTACTTACAAGTTTCTAAAAATCGAATACTTATGCTCTTCCGAAGACTATACTAAAAGACTAAAAAGACAACCTACAGAATGGGAAAAAAAATGAATACTACAAATCCAGTGAGAGTCTAATACCTAAAATCTATAAGAAACTGCAAAACCTCAACAATAAAAAGACAAATAACCAAATTAAAACATGGGCAAAAGATACAAACCGGCATTTCACCAAAGAAGGCATTCGGGTAGCTAATAGATGTATGAGGAAATGCTCACAGTCACTGGCCATTAGATAAATTCAGATCAAAGCTACAATGAGATATCATCTCACCCCAAGGCTAGCATTAATCAAAAAAAGTACAAAATAATAAATGTTCTGGAAAATGTTCCATGTGCACTGGAGAACAAAGCACACTTATCTGTTGATGGGTAAAAAGTTCGGTATATGTCAATGAGGTCTAGTTGGTTAATTGTTGCAAGAAGACCTTTTGTATTTACTCTGCTTTTTTCTGGATGATCTGTCCATTACTGAAAGTGGAGTGTTGAAGTCTCCAACTATTATTATGGAGTGATCTATCTGATTTTTCAGTGTTGTCAGTGCTTGTTTGAGATATTTAGATGCTCTGGTATTAGGTGCATAAATATTTAATATTGTTATGTCTTTCTCATGTATGGAAGCTTTTGCCAAATTTTTGTCCATGATGGTGGGTTTTACATTAAAGTCTATTTTATCTGGCATCAGTATTGCCACTCCTGCTCTTCTTTGTATGTTGTTGGCTTAGTATATATTTTTTCATCCTTTGATTTTCAGTTTGTTCATATCTTTGAGTCTAAGGTGTGTTTCTTGTAAGCAACATATAGATGGGTTGTGTCTTTTGATCCAGTATGTCACTCACTGTTTATTGGAGCATTCAGTCCATTTATATTCAGTGTAATTACTGATAGGTATATGTTTAGTGCTGCCAGTTTGATGCATTTATTTTTGTGTTGCTGATGTTTTCTACATTGCTCTTAATATTCTGTTCTGGGTCCGTCTACTTTATGGGTTGACTTTTCATATTTTTCAGTGTTGGTTTTGTATTTGTTGTGACTCCTCTATTATGTTTCTTATTTTGATATGTCACACTGTTATTTTATTTTGCAGCTACACCTATTCTCCCCCTTACTATTCTAAGTTTAAACCAGACTTTAACTTCTGCATAATTTTTAAATTCCTCTTCATCTGAACGGGTTATAACTACTGTAATATATCCCTCTTTTTAGTGTGATGATGTCATAGTTTTCATGTTATGATCACTGATTCCCTTCTTTTAATATTTTAGCTTTGATTGAGCTTTGTGACTTCCCTAACCAGTAGGATTCTGGATGCTGTGTCCTGCATTGCCTGAGCTGCCCTTCCTGTTGCAAAACAGTAGAATTTACAGTGCAGCTACGAAAAAAGAGGGTGAAAGGGCAGTGGTGCCCTCAGTCAGCAGCCAGCCTCTTAATGTTTGGCCATCCCAAGCACAGTCTCTCTGCTGTGCTATATGCTATTTACTTAAGCACTGCAGTTCAGTGTACTGGCCAGCTGATGTCCAGTCCCCAACTCCTGGATAACAAAGAAAGCATCAGTACCTGCAGTCCTCCCAAATGATGAGTCAGCAGAAGCGGGATCCAATGTGCCACTGCCTTGTCTTAGAGAGAAGTAGTTTCCCCTTTACTGGCATCTAGTCCAATCTGACAACCCTATGCCAGACCCTAGGGCTCCCCAGATGTTCATGCTACTCTGTTCAATTATTCCAGGCCTTATTTTCAGAGGGAATTTAGGAGATGCGCATCTAGTCCACCATCTTGGCCACTCCCCAAAATAATAAATGTTGAATAGGTTATGGAGAAACTGGAACACTTCTACATGCTGATAGGAGTGTCAAATTGTAAACCACTTTGGAAATTGATTTTATACTTCCTTAAAATGCTAAAAATAGAACTACCATATGATCCAACAACATTAATTCCTTGGAATATATCATACAGAAATAAGAGCAGTCACATCAATAGATACATGCACACTCATGTTCATTGAAGCACTGTTCACAATAGCACAAAATGCAAACAACCTAGGTGCCCATCAATGGATGAAGGAATGAACAAATTATGACATAGTCACACAATGGAATGCTGTGAAATGATAAAGAATAACAATGAGTCTACAAAATGTCTCATAACATTAAAGAATCTGGAAGACATGATGCTGAGTGAAGTTAGTCACAGAACAACAAAGATTGTATGAGACTATTATTATAAAAACTGAAGAAAAGGTTTACACACAGAAGAAAACATTCTTTGATGATTATAAGGGTGGGGAGGGAGAGAGAAATTATGCACTATGTGGACAGTAGACAAGAAATATTGTAGGTGAAGGGAAAGAGAATAAACAGTACACGGGATGTCAGCACAACTAGATAAAGTCAAAAGCTAGTAAGTTTCCTGAATATAACCACTCTTAGATATAGAGTAGTAGAAGCATGGTCTGGGGACCATGGTTTCACGGGACATCTGGGTCAGTTTGCATAACAAAGTTTAGTACGGAATGTACTGAATCCCACTTTGGTGACCTGGCATCTGGGGTTTTAAAAGCTAGTAGGCAGCCATCTAAGATGCATCAGTTGGTCCCAACCTACCTGCAGCAAAGGAGAAGAGGAACATCAAAGACATTATAAAAAAAAAAAACAGTTTTCTGTAGATGTATGGATTTCTTTCTGGGATCTTGACTCTATTCTGTTAGTCTGTGTGTATATCACTGAATGAGTACCAGCTGTTTTGATTACTGTAGGTGTACAGTATGTTTTGAAATCAGGTAGTGTGAAGCCTCCTACTATGTTTTTCTTCTTCAAAATTGCTTTGGCTATTTGATGCATCTTTCCTTTCTATAGAACACTGATGAGTAGTTTTACCATTTCAGTGAAGAATTCTTTTGGAATTTTAATTGGGATTGTATTGAATCGATATATCACTTCGGGTGATATTGATATTTTGACAATATTAAGTATTCTAATCCATGAGCACAGAATGTCTTTCCATTTATATGTCTATTTTAGTCTCTTTTATTAGTGTTTTCTAGTTTTCATTTTAGAAGTCCTTTACATTCCTGGCTAGGAAAGTGTGTTGTATTTTATCACAACCCTTTTTTATATGTATATTCAGATAATCACATGGTTTTTGTCCCCTTTTGTTTTATTAATGTGGTGCATTACATTCATTTTCTAAGGGTGAACCATCCTTTCATTTCTTGAATAAATCTCACTTGGTCATGGAGTATATTTATTTTAATATGTTGTTGGATTCAGGTTAGAGTTTTGTTGAGATTTTGTGCATCTATATTCATGAGGGATATTGGTCTGTAGTTTTCTTGTGATATCATTGTCTAACTGGTGCCAGTGTAATAGTGGCTTCACAGAATGAATTAAGAAATAGTCTTTCCTCTTCAGTGTTTTGAAAGAGTTTGAGTATGTTTGATGTCAATTCTTCTCTGACTTTTTGATACAACTACCCAGTGAGTCATCTAATTCAAGGCTTTTGGGGGTATGCTTTTGATGATTGATTCAATCTCTTCTCTTTTTATGTGTCTGTTGAGATTTCCTACTTCTATTTGTGTTAGTTTAGGTAGTTTATGTGTTGCTAGGAATTTGTCCATTTCATCTAATTTTTGAAGTTTGTAGGAGTACAGTTTTTCACAGTATTTTGTTATGATCTTTTGTATCTCCATTGGACCTTTTTATGGATTGAATTATGTCCCCCCAAAATGTGTTTCAACTTGATGAGACCATGATGTTCAGTATCATGTTATTGCCACCATTTTATCATCTGGTATGCTTTTCCTATGTGTTATAAATCCTACTTCTATGACGTTTATCATGGGTTGAATTTTTTGCCCTCAAAAGATGTGTATGAAAATGGACACGATTCTCAGTATTGTGGGATTGTCCACCATTTTGTCATCTGATGTGATTTTCCTATGTGTTGTAAATCCTACTTCCATGATGTTAATGAGGTGGAATAGGTGGCAGTTATGTTAGCGAAACAAGACTATCTACAAGGTTAGGTTGTGTCTTGAGCCAAACTTTTTTAGCTATAAAAGAGAGACGTGAGCAGAAATACAGGAGGACTTGATACCACCGAGAAAGCAGTGGTGAAAACACAACTTTCTTTCTCAGAAAAGTGCCTAATCCAGGGGATGATTGATAACAAAGATCTTCCTCCAGACTTGACAGAGAAAGCCTTCCCCTGGGACCAGTACTCTGAATTTGGACTTCTAGTTTACTAGACTGTGAATGAATAAGCTGCTGTTTGTTAAAGCCGTCCACTTGTGATATTTCTGTTACAGCAGCACTAGATGACTGAGGCAATGTTACTAAGGCAGGATTAGAGACTGTTATGTCATTGAGGTAGGACTTAATATATAAGATTATGTTGTATCTTGAGTCAATCTCTTCTGAGATATGAAAGAGAGAATTTAGCAGAGAGGCAGTGGGATCTCATGTCACCAAGAAAGTAGTGCCAGGAGCAGAGCATGTTCTTTGGAACCCAGGTCTCTGAGCTGAGAAGTTCCTAGTCCAAGAGAAGATTGGACATTCCCCCAGAGCAGACACAGAGAGAAAGATTTCCCCTAGAACTGGTGCCCTAAATTCAGACTTCTAGCCTACTAGACTGTGAGAAAATAAATTTCTGTTTCTTAAAGCCATCCACTTGCGGTATTTCTGTTACAGCAGCCTTACATAACTAAGATAGATCTATTATAATATTTCTAGTCCTCCACTTGTCTGTCAGTTTGCCCTACTGTGGGGGCTTGTGTGTTGCCATGAGGCTGGAAGCTATGTACCTGATATTCAGACATCAGCAGGGTCACACATGGTAGACAAGTTTCAGCTGAGCTTCCAGACTAAGACAGACTAGGAAGAAGGACCTGGCATTCTACTTCTGGGAAGAATTGGTGGCAGAACACTGTCAGATACAGTGCCAGAAAATGAGCCCCTCCAGGTAGGAAGACACTCAAAAGATGACAGAGGAAGAGCTGTCTCCTTAGAGAAGAGTCAACCTTAATGATGTGGATGGAATAAAGCCCTTGGGACCTTCATATGCTGATGAAACAGCTGCAAACATCCATTAATAATTGGAATGTGGAAAGTACGAAGTATGAATCTAGGAAAATTGGAAATCATCAAAAATGAAATGAAACTCATAAACATCAATATCCTAGGTATCACTGAGCTGAAATGGACCAATATTGGTCATTCTGAATTGACAATCATGTGGTCTATTGTGCTGGGAATGAAAACTTGAAGTAGAATGGTGTTGCATTCATCATCAAAAAGAATGTTTCAAGATCTGTCCTGAAATGAAATACTGTCAGTTATAGGATAATATCCATACACCTACAAGAAAGATCAGTTAATCTATTATTCAAAATTGCACATGGGCCAGTAAGGCCAAAGATGAAGAAGTTGAAGATTTTTACCAGCTTCTGCAGTCTGAAATTGATCGAACATGCAATCAGGGTGCATTGATAATTACTGGTGATTGGAATACAAAAGTGGGAAAAAAAGAAGGATCAATAGTTGGAAAATATAGCCTTGGTGACAGAAATGCTGCTAGAGATTGCATGATAAAATCTTTTAAGACCAATACTTTCTGCCTTGCAAATATCTTTTATCGTCAACATAAATGGTGACTGTACACATGGACCTCACCAGATGGAATGTAGAGGAATCAAATCAACTGCATCTGTGAAAACAGATGAAGGAAAAGCTCAATGTCAGCAGTCAGAACAATACCAGGTGCTGACTGCTACACAGACCATCAATTACTCATATGAATGTTCAAACTAAAACTAAAGAAAATTAGAACAAGTCCAAAAAGGCCAAAGTGCAGCCTTCAGTATATACCACCTGAGTTTAGAGGCTACCTCAAGAACAAATTTGATGTGTTGAACACAAATGAATGAAGACCAGACAAGCTGTGGAATGACATCTAAGACATCATTTATGAAGAAAGCAAGAGGTCATTAAAAAGACTGGAAAGAAAGAAAGGACTAAACTGGATGCCAGAAGAGACACTGAAACTTGCTTTTGATTGTTGAGTAGCTAAAGCAAAAGGTAGAAATAGTGAAGTAAAGGAACTGAACAGAAGATTTCAAAGGGTGGCTCAAGAAATCAAAATAAAGTATTACAATGACATGTGCAAAGAGCTGGAATAGAAAACCCAAATGAGAGAACACATTCTGCATATCTCAATCCTAAAGAACTAAAGAAAAAATTCAAGCCTCTAGTAGCAATACTGAAGTATTCTACAAGGAAAATATTATATGACTCAGGAAGCATCAATAGAAGATGAAAGGAATACACGGAGTCATTACACCAAAAAGAACTGTTTGAAGTTCAGCCATTTCAAGAGGTAGCATGTGATCAGGGATGATGGTACTGAAGGAAGAAGTAGAAGCTGCATGGAAGGAACTGGTGAAAAACAAAGCTCTGGGAATTGATGGAATATCAATTGAGATGTTTCAACAAACAGATGCAGCACTGAAAGTGTTCACTTGTCTGTGCCAAGAAATGTGGAGGACAGCTATTTGGCGAAAAGACTGGGAGAGATACATATTTGTGCCTATTCTCAAGAAAGGTGATGCAACCAAATGTGAGAATTATCAAACAATATCATTAATATAATATGCAAGTAAAATTTTGCTCAAGATCGTTCAAAAATGACTGCAACCATATGTTGACAGGGAACTGCCAAAAATTGCAGCCAGGTTCAGAGGAGGACATGGAACCAGGGATGTCATTGCTAATGTCAGATGGATCTTGGTTGAAAGCAAAGAGTACCAGAAAGATGTGTTTCACTAACTATGCAAAGGCATTCAACTGTGTGGATCATAATAAATTATGGATAACATTGCAGAGAATGGGAATTCCAGGATACTTAATTGTTCTCATGAGAAATCTGTACATGGATCAGACCAAGAGGCAGCCATGCAAACAGAACAAGGGGACACTGCATGGTTTAAAGTCAGGGAAGGTGTGCATCAGCATTATATCTTTTTACCATACCTTTTCAATCTGTATGCAAAGCAAATAATCTGAGAAGCTGGACTATATGCAGAAGAAGAAAGCATTAGGATTGAAGAAAGACTCGTTCACAACCTGCGTTATGCAGACGACACGACCTTGCTCACTGAAAGTGAAGAGGATCTGAAACACTTACTGATGAAGATCAAAGACCACAGCCTTCAGTATGGACTGCACCTCAGCATCAAGAAAACAAAAATCCTCACTACTGGACCAGTAAGCAGCATTGTGATAGCCAAGCCAAGCGCCGTGGGGGGAAAATTGAGGTTATCAAGGATTACATTTTACTTGGGTTCACAAAGCCCATGGAAGTAGTGTTCAAAAAAATCGAAAGATGCATTGCATTGAGAAAATCTGCTACAAAGGACCTCTTTAAAGTGTTGAAAAGTAAATGCGTCACCTCGGAAACTCCCACGGTGCACCTGACCAAAGCCATGGTATTTCAATCTCACCATATGCATGAGAAGGCAGGCAGTGAATAAGGAAGACCAAAGAAGAATTGATGCCTTTGAGTTGTGGTGCAAAAGAAGAATGCCAAATGTACCATGGACTGCAAAAAGAACAAAAAGATCTGTGCTGGAAGAAGTGCAACCAGAATGTTCTTTGAAAGCAAAGATGGCGAGACTGCATCTCACATACTTTGGACACATTGGCAGGAGGAATCAGTCCCTTGAGAAGGACATCATGGTTGGTAAAGTAGATTGTCAGCAAAAAATAGACAGACTGACGCAGAGGCTACAACAATGGACTTAAGCGTAGAAATGATTGTGAGCACAGTGCAAGACCAGGTAGTGTTTCATTCTGTTGTGCTTGGGGTAGCTACGAGTCAGAACTGACTCAATGGCATCTAACAACAACAGCATTTTTTATTCCATTTATTATTTTGATTACTTGCATCTTCTCTCTCTCTCTGTCTCTCTCTCTTTTGGTCAGTCTGAGACAGGCTAAGAACAAAGCCACAGGTAACAGATTGTGTCATTGAAAATTTTCCAAGCAATCATAAGCACCATCTTCTTGCTTGAACAATAATGAAGAAAGAAACCTTCACCGCACTCTCCTATTATCTTTCAGCTTGTAGTTGTTCTTCAGGTTGGCTGTTTAGAACCACAATCCCAGGCATGCCAACAAAAGACTTGAGTGGCTGCCAGAAGACTACGTCCTGTAATAAGCCCCAGCCAGGAACCAAGAAACTCACGTCAAGGAACCAAAAATGCCAGACACACATCTCCACTCAGTAACCAGACTTAATTTAAGAGTAAAGACCCACTTTGTGCCAAGTTTCAACCCAAAATTCAAAAACCAAGCCCACTGCTATCAACTTGGGTCCGACTCACAGTGAGTCTATAGGTCAGAGTAGAACTGCCCCCTAGAGTTTCCAAGGACAGCCTGGCAGATTTGAACTGCTAACCTTTTGGTTAGCAGATGCAATACTTAACCCACTATGCCACCAGGGTTTAAGTCTAGCCCCTTTTAAACATGCATGTTATTTCCTGAAAATTTAATGAATATATCTAACTTTCATTTTCATACGTAGTGTGAAACTTCTCCCAGCCCTTTGTTCTGGGAGACAAGGCTTTGAGAATAATTTCCCTGTCTTCTTCCTTGTTGCAAGTAATAAATTATGCCTTGCCTCAAACCCACTTTACTCTTAATTATTCTTAACAAGAGCACAAGTGTCAGACTCATCGTGTTCAGTTAGAAGTCTAGCCAGTGGTTTACTTTATCGATCCTTTCAAAGAATCAAAGTCTGTGTTTGTTGATGTTTGCTATTGTTTCTGTTGTTTTTATGTTCTCTATTTCATTTATTTTTATTCTGATCTGTATTATTTCCTTTCTTCTGGTAACTTTGGGCTTTCTTTGCTCTTTTTTATTTCCTCAAGTTGTAGAGTTAAGCTCCTGGTTTGTGGTCTTTTTTTTTAATAAAGGGATTTATTGCTATAAATCTCCCTGTGAGCACTGCTTTCACTGCATTGTCTGATACATTGTTTTTATTTTCATTTGATTCTAGGCATTTTTTAATTTCTGTCTTCGTTTCTATGATTTTTTTTTAAGTAGTACATTGTTACATTTCCATGTATTGATTTTTTCCCCATTATTCTTCCTGTTATTGACTTCTAGTTTCATTCCATTATGGTCAGAGAAAATGCTTTGCATGATGGTAGTCTTTTTAAATATATCAAGATTTGCCTTGTGTTCTAAACTATGGTCTGTTTTGAAGAATGATCTATGTGCAATGGAGAAGAATTTATATTGTGATGAAGTTGGGTGGCATGTTTTATAATGTGTATAAGAAACCCTGGTGGCATAGTGGTTAAGTGATATGGCTGCTAACCAAAAGGTTGGCAGCTGAAATACACCAGTTGCTCCTTGGAAACTGTAGTACAGTACTACTCTGTCCCATTGGGTTGCTATGAGTTGGAATCAACCCCATGGCAGTGGGTTTTTGTTTTTTATTTTTTTTGTAATTGGGTTCAAATGCTTATAGTGTATTCATATCTTCTCTTTTTACTGATTTTTTTTCTAGTTGTTCTACCCATCATTTAAAGTGATGTGTTAAAGCTGCCTTGCATAATTGTAGATCTATTTTTCCCTTTAATTCTGTTAGAGTTTGCTGTATAAACTTTGGAGTTCTGAGGTTAGGTGCATAGGTATTTCTAATTGTCATAATTTTCTAGCGAATTGATCCTTTTATAACTATATAATGACCTTCATCTTTTACAGTGGATTTTGACTTAAAGTTTATTTTGTGAGGTATTAATTTTACCACAACTGGTCTTTTTGGGCTACTGTTTGCTTGGAATGTATTTTTCCATCCTTTGACTTTTACCTTAATTATTTATTTGTGCCTAATGAATATCTCTTGAAGACAGCATATAGACAGGTCATTTTTTCTTAATCCATTCTGTTATTTTCTGTCCCTGAATGAAACATTTTATTCAGTTACACTCACTGTAATTACTGAAAGAGGAGGATTTACTTCACCTAATTCATTGTACTTGTTTGTGTGAGATTAATGACTTCTTTACTCCTCTTCACTTTCAGCATGGAATGCTTTTTAAATATAGATTTTCATTTCCTTTTATTTATCATTGTTTTTTTTGATTGCTATGTCTTTTTACCAAAACAATGTATTTCATTGACTATGCAAAGGCATTCAACTGTGTGGATTATAACAAATTATGGCTAACATGGCATAGAATGGGATTTCCAGAACATTTAGTTGTGCTCTTAAGGAATCTGTACATGAATCCAGAGGCAGTTATGCAAATGGAACAAGGGGACACTCCATTATTTATAGTCAGGGAAGGTGTATGCCAAGGTTGTATCCTTTTTTCATACCTTTTTACCAACCTCAATTCTTTCTCCATTGATCATAATGTTGCTTACTGGTCCAGTTGTGAGGATTTTTGTTTTCTTGATGTTGAGGTGCAATCCGTACTGAATACTGTGGTCTTTGATCTTCATCAGTGTTTCAGATCCTCTTCACCTCCAGCAAGTAAGGTGGTGTTATTTGTGTAATACAGATTGTTAATGAGTTGTCCTCCAATACTGATACCATCATCTTCTTCATATAACACAGCTTCTCACATTATTTGCACCAAATACAGATGGAATAGGTATGGTAAACGATACAGCTCTGACAGACACTTTTCCTGACTTTAAACCCTTCATTTTCCCCTTGTTCTGTTCAAATGACTATCTCTTGATCCATTTACAGATTCCTCATGAACACAATTAAGTGTTCTGGCATTACTATTCTCCTCAGTGTTATCCATAATATGTTATGATCCACACAGTCAAATGCCTTAGGATAGTCAATAAGACACAGGTAAACATATTCTGGTGTTCTCTGTTTTCAACCAAGATCCATCTGACATTAGCAGTGATATCCCTGGTTCCATGTCCTCTTTTGAATCTGGCCTGAATTTCTGGTAGCTCCCTGTCAATATACTGCTGCAGCCACTTTTGAATAATGTCTAGCAAAATTTTGCTTGTATGTGGTATTAAACAGTATTGTTCAATAATTTCTGCATTCAGTTGGATGACCATTCTTGGGAATAGGCATAAACATGTGTGTATCTCTGCCAGTCTGTTTACTAGATAATGATCTTTCAAATTTCTTGGCATAGACAATTGAGCACTTTCAGTGCTGCACCCACTTGTTGATACACCTCAATAGATATTCCATCAGTTACTGGGGCCTTGTTTTTAGCCAATGCCTTCAGTGAAGCTTTGACTTCTTCCTTCAGTACCATCAGTTCCTGATCACATGCTACCTTTTGAAATGGTTGAAAGTCAACTAATTCTTTTTGATATAATGGTGCTGTGTGTATTCCTCCCATCTTCTTTTGATGTTTCCTGCATTTTTAAATATTTTTTCTGTAGAATTCTTCAATATTTCAACTCAGCGCTTGGATTTTTTCTTCAGTTCTTTCAGTTTGAGAAATGTACAGCACATTCTTCCATTGTGGCTTTCTATCTCCAGTTCTTTGCATGTGTCACAAAGAATTTTACTTTGTCTTCTTAAGCTACCCTTTGAAATTGTCTGTTCAGTTCCTTTAATTCACTGTTTCTTCCTTTTGTATTAGTGACTCGACATTCAAGAGCAAGTTTCAGAGTCTCCTCTGACATCCAATTTGGTCTTTTCTTTCTTTCCTGCCCTTTTGATGACCTCTTGCTTTCTTCATGTATAATGTCTTTGATGTCCTTCCACAGCTTGTCTGGTCTTTGGTCATTAGTGGTCAATGTATCTAATCTATAATTGAGACTGTCCGTAAATTCTGGTGGAATATACTCAGGGTTGTACTTTGGTTCTTATGAGCTTTTTCTAATTTTCTTCAGTTTCAATTTGAACTTGCTTATGAACAATCGGTGGTTTGTGCCACAATCAGCAACTATCCTTTTTCTGACTGATGATACTGAGCTTTTTTCACAGATGTAGTCAATTTAATTGCTGATTATTTCATCCAGTGAGATTCATGTATATAGTTGTTGTTTATGTTCATGAAAAATGTATTTCAGTGAAGAAACCACTTGTCTTTCAGAATTCTTTCACACAGTCTCCAGCATCATTTCTATCACCAAGGCCACATTTTCCAACTACTAATCTTTCTCTGGAAACCCTGGGGGCATAGTGCTGAAATGCTATGGCTGCAAAACAAGAGGTCAGCAATTCAAATCCACCAGGCTCTTCTCGGAAACTATACAAGGCAGTTCTACTATGACCTATAGTGTTACTATGAGTCAGAACTGACTCAAAGGCACCTAACAACAAAAGCAATCTTTCTGTGTTTCCAACTTCTGTATTCCAATTGCCAGTAATTATTAATGTATCCTGATTGCATGTTCTATCAATTTCAGAGTGCAAAAGCTGGTAAAAATCTTCAATTTTGTCATCTTAGCCTTAGTGGTTGGTGCATAAATTTTGAATAATAGTTATATTAACTGTTCTTCCTTGTAGGCATATGCATATTATCCTGTCACTCACAGCACTGTGCTTCAAGATATATCATGAAATGTTCTTTTTGTCAGTGAATGTAACACCATTCCTTCAAAGTGTCATTCCTGGCATAGTAGATCACATGATTGTCTGATTCACAATAGCCAATACCAGTCCAGTTCAGCTCACTAATAACTACAATGTTGATGTTTATAAATTCCATTTAATTTCTGATGATTTCCAGTCTCCCTAGATTCATAATTTGTAGGTTCTATGTTCCTATTATTAATGGATGTTTGCAGCTGTTTCTTCTTATTTTGAAGCTTGCCAATCAGCAAATCAAGATTTTAAATGCATAACTTCATAAAGGTCATGAAGGCTGAGTCTATTTTGAGGCAGCAGCGCTTCTCCAGTCATCTTTTGAGTGCCTTCCAACCTGAAGGTTCCTCTTTGGGTGCTGTATCAGACAGTTTTCCAACTGCTATTCATATTATATTTAATACAATCTGCTATGTCTTGAAATTGCTTTAACTTCCTTAACATTTGAAAGTTCTATATCTAGCGATTTTTAAAGGTCGTGGGCAGTCATCTACAATACTCCACTGATCTCTCCCCATCTGGAGGAAGGGAGAATGAAGAAAGCCAAAGAAACAAGGACAAGATTAGTTCAAAGAATGAATGCACCACAACTGTCATGACTTCCACCAGACCGTGCCCAGCACAACTAGATGGTGGCCAGCTACTACCACCAACTGTTCAGACAGGGAAAACAGTAGAGAGTCCTGGACAGAGCTGGAGAAAATTATGTAACAAAATTGTGACTCACACGCATGTGTGCATGCACACGCACACACACGCACACACACGGCTTACTGCCTGACAGAGACAGGAAAAACCCTGAGAGTATGAGCCTTGCATGCCCTTTTACTTAAGTAATGAAATCACTTGGAGCTTCACCCTTTAGCCAAGTAGTAGACTGTCCCATAAAACAAAGTGAGAGTGAAAGGACATAATTACCTAATGGCAGACTGGAAGGCAGGAATGTACAGGAAAGCTGGTAATAGGGAACTCAAGGTAGAGAATGGTAGAGTGTTGACATGACCTGGAGTTTGTAACTAATGTCACTAAACAACATTTTTACTAATTGTTTAATGAGAATTTGGTTGCTCTGTAAACCTTTATCTAAAGTACAGTCGTTTCAGTCAGCTAGTGCTGCTCTAACAGAAATACCACGAAGGGGATGGCTTTAACAAAGGAAGGTTTATTCTTACACAGTCCGGTAGGCTACAAGTCCAAATTTAAGATGTCCGCTCCAGGGGAAGGTTTTCCCCTTGTCGGCTCTGGAGGGAAGTCCAGTATTGTGTCAGTCTTTGTCCAGGGAGCGTCATGGCACAGCAACCTCAGGTCTGAAGGACGTGCTCTTCTCCTGGTGCTGCTTTCTTGATGGTGTGAAGTTCCCAGTTCTCTACTTGCTTCCCTCTCCTTCTATCTCTTGTAAGATGAAAAGATTAAGGGTGGGGCAAGCCATACTCCAGGGAAACTTCCTTTACAGTGGAGCAGGGAGGTGATCCTATGAAGGGGTTTACAGTCCCACCTTAATCCTTTAACATACAGCACAGGAAAATCACAAAATGGAGGACAATCACAAAATATTGGGAATCATGGCCCAGCCACATGGCTACACATATTTTGGGGGGGGGGGGACACAATTCAATCCATGGCAACAGTAAAAAGAAAAAATATTCTGTATCTATACCAATCATCCCTCCTTTTATTTTGATGTTGTCGTCAATTACATCATTGTTGCTTTTGCCCTTGTCTCTGAATGATTTTGCTGGGTACGTTATTCTTGCCTGATAGTTCTTTCAGTATAAAATATATATACTTTTAGTATATATATTGTCCTATTGCCCTCTTGCTTTCATGGTTTCTTGAGAAAAGGCAGCGTAACCTTTTGGGGCACCCTGTATGTGTGGTACTTTGCTTTTCTCATGCTGCTCTTGAAATCTTTTCTCTTTTGGTTCTCAAGAGTTTGATTATGATATACCTCAGTGAGTTTCTTTTAGAATTTATCCTGTATGGAGTTTGTTGTGCTTCTTGGATATGAAAATTCCTGCTTTTCCTGATGTTTGGGAAGTTTTCTGCTATTATTTGTTTGAAGATTCATTCTGGGCCTATCTCTCTCTCTTCTGGCTCTGCAGTTCTGATAATGCATAAATTATTCTTCTTAAGGATGTCCTACATATTCCTTACACTTTGATCACTTTACTTCATTCCTTTTACTGTTTGCTTTTCAGAACAAGCAATCTTAGAGACCCTGTCTTAAAGCTCACTGATCCATTCTTATGCCATTTCAATTCCACATCTGTGTCCTTCCATGGTGTTGTTCAATTTTTGTTATTTTAGTTTTAAGGTTTTATTTTAGTTTCTAATTTTTAAGAAGGTTTCTGTCTTTATTAAAAATTTTTCTCTTGTTCTTGAATCATTTTCCCAATTTCTTTTAGATCATTTCGCATGTTTTTCTTTATCTCTTTGAGCATTCTTAGTACTAATGCTTTGAAATTCTTTATGGATAATTCCACTATTTGTTCTTCCTCAGGGACTACTTCTGATTCTTCACTTTGTCCATTGATTTGTGCCAACTTTATCCGTCTCTTTGTATGTTTTATCATAGTCTGTAGTACATTAAGATTTATTTATTTATTTTTGGTTGAGTAGATTATGGGATTATCTTCTTCATCTTCCTTTTATATTGCTTTTCCTATTGTTACTTCTTTCCAGGGTTTATAGTATCTCCTGTCCTAGCCATACTCATTCCTGCACATCTTGCTTAGGTACCGTGGCTTGTAGTACTTCAACCTCACCTCTCTGTGTCTGGGTACTTTGAGTGTTACGGTAGGGCATGGGAACTTGTGATGTCAGCCTTGAATGGGGTGTTATCAGTGCCACATTTGGACAGGACTGTTGCTGTACCAGTTCAAAGTGGAATAGCTGGTGAGGTTCCAGTTCAGGGGTATAGTCTGTAGTGCCGCACTGGTCTGTATGTAGGATCATGTGCTGAGCATGTGCCTGGGGTGGGGCTTTCTGGTGCCATGATCATCAGGGGCAGGGTGGGGGATAATGATGCAGCACGAATCTGCAGCAAGGAGCCATGATACAATGTGGTTCCAGGGACAGGAAGTTGTGGTTGCTTCATGGGCCCAAGGGTGGGGCCACTGGCACTGCACAGGTCTAAGGTAAGGCTGCCATCTCTGTTTGTGTCAGAGACTGGGTTACCAATGCTGTGCTGGTGCAGATCAGGCACTTCAGGCTTCTGCACAAGCGTGTGTGCCTGTGGGGTTGGATTTGGGTGGGTATGTCCACAGCGTCAGGACAGTAGCTCTTGCAACAGTTGCCTGAGGTGGGAAAGGTTTATGACATCAGCTTGTTGTGATCACATCTCATGAGGGTGGACCCAGCCAGGTGCAGGCAACCTGGATGATGTTCCTGCCATGGGTGCTTGGGCTGAATTCTTGCCTTAGCCCAGTTTGCTCCAGGTTGGGAGCTCAGCCTGTGGGTACCTTCTACCAGAGACGGTTGGGATAGCCTGTGATAGATGGCTGGAATGAGAAGTGTTCCCCGTCATCTCCAACAGACAGGCTCCCTGGATGACGTGTGTTTACAGAACCAACTTCTGGTTGTTACACTTTGTTATACTCCCCAGGCAGTAGGAGCACAAATTCATATTGTTGCTCTTTTTCTATACCCTTCCCCAGTGGCACTTGAAACAGATTTCCCGTTCCTTGCCTGGGATTTCTTACAGTTTAGTTCACATCACTGTTCTTATGTAGCAAACCCTTGGAGTTTCTGGGACTCTGTGCTACACATGAGCCCTGCTCTCTCCAGGTTGACCTAGTCCTATTACATGCCACATCCAACTCTTTATTCTGTTCCAGGATCATTTTGTTAATACCTCCATTTCATTCTTTTTTCTTCACAGAGTTTACTCTCTGTCCTTTCTACTCAGAGATGCTTTGGTCTCCACCCCAAGATGGCCACTTTGTGCCAAAGTGCCAAGTTAAGTGTGTATTTTCCACAAAATTCCACTTTCACACTCTGTATTCTACCTTCCTCTTGTTTCAGCTTTCCCTTTGATCTGCAGATCTTCAGCTGCTGTCTACGGTTCTAAGATCTTTGGTTACATTACTTCCTTATTGTCTATTTCTGACATTGCTACAGGAAGATGTAACTGTACAACCACTTACACACCAACTTGCCTCCCAGTTCAATTTTTCATATTTTTTATTTTGAACTGAATGACATTGTCATCAATAAATTCAGCAAAGTCTTTGTTACTAAAACCTTAAAATATAGCTGTGTTCTCTGCTCAGTAACAGCAACAGCGACTGAAGAAAAAAAATTGCACCCCTTTCTACAAGGAGTGAAATATAATGTATGTCCTTTGATTGCCAGAGTCATAAATGTTGGAGGCACTAGAAGTATAAGAAACTGTCAGAAGCAGCACTCAGACATCAACTTGTTTTCTACTGCATGCTTTCTTACACTCAGAAAGAAGGAAATAATCATCTACCATTTGTCATTACATATAAGGCTGTAACAACTGGACAAAACCAAAAGCTAAGAAATTTTCTAAATATAACCAAACATTTCAAGGGACAGAGCAGCAGGGTCAGGGCTCTGGAGACCATGATTTCAGGAGATATCTAGGTCAATTGACATAATAAAGTTTATTAAGAAAACATTCTGCATTCCACTTTGGTGAGTGGTATCTGGGACCTTAAAAGCTAGCAAGTGGCCATCAAAGAAGCATCAGTTGGTTTCAACCCACCTGGAGCAAATGAGAATAAAGAACATCAAAGACACATGGAAAATTTGAGCCCAAGAGACAGAAAGGGTCACATACACCAGAGACTGTATCAGCATGAGACCAGAAGAACTAGGTGGTGCTCAGCTACCACCAATGACAGAGAACTCAACAGAGAGTCCCTGATGGAGTAAGAGAAATACAGGGTGTACCACTCAAACTCTAGTCGAAAGACCAGGCTTGATGGCCTGACAGAATGGAGGACACCCAGAAGGCATGACCCTCCTACTCTCTGTTAGCTCAGAACTGAAACCATGTCTGCGGCCAACTCTTCAGACAAAGACTGAACTGGTCTATAAGACATATATGTTACTGGCGAAGAGTGTGCCTCTTGGCTTAAGTAGATACAGGAGACTAAATGACAATTCCTGTTTGGAGGCAAAACAAGAAGGTAGAGGAGAGACATGAGCTGGTTGAATGGTCATAGGAAGTACAGGGTAAAGAGGAGGCATGTGCTGTCACAGCGTGGAGAGAGCAGCTAGGGTTACATAACAAAATTTGTGGAAGTTTTTGTATGAGAAACTGATTTGAATTCACTTAGAATACAATAAGAAAAAAAATTACAAGGCTGCAATCATGCACATTTTTCTATGTAATAATAGCCTTTAATAGCCACTGATATGTAACTCTGAGTGCACTAAGATACACACAAAAGAGGCAGGGCAAAGATTCAGAGTAGTGATCCTTGTTACAACAAAGACCTGAAAAAAACAAGTGAGTTGATTATACATGGCAATCTAAGAGTCCTGAACATCAAATACAAAGTGGAGGAGTCAGATTGAGGAACGAGGCAAGGGAGAGATATTTCAGAAGCAGTGAGGATTTGCCAGACCTGACCTGGCTGGTAACCTGCAGGTTGGATAAGCTGGCATATGCAGGCTGAAGCAAGCAATGACATTAGGGATGTGTCTTCCACAGTGACAGAAACCAAATGGAGTACAGACTGTTGGGATCTCTAGAACCATGGAGAAGCAATGCCGAATTGGCGAAAGAAAAGTACAAGAGTCTAGCCTACTGTGCTGATCAAAAACTTTCCCCTCATTGGGAAGTACAGCTCTCTGATTTATCTGAACCCCCACCCACTCTGCTTTGGGTCCCAGCCTGGCTTAATGAATGCGGCATCCTCTGGGCCAGAAGTAGGAACTGTCACTCTCCCTGGGCCATTCTCTTAGCTTTGGAGAGGGAACAAATTAACAAACAGGAAAAAATAATCTGTCAGCTCCCCTAAACCAGGAAATCAGGGCAAGCACAGTCACTTTAGCTAGGCATAGGCCTAAGGAATTCATGGATCTCCATGAGCTCATTTCAAAAGCATAGGCCCTCATTAGCACAATAAAACAGAGTATACCCCTGAAACCTATCTTCAACTGCAATAGCTAAAAGTGAGTGGCAGTTCTGAGACAATTGATACCACCTTGCACATTAAGCAGGGTCCTCATCTACTCACATCAGGAGCCTTAGGACTGGTGATTCCACTCACTCAACTTAGCCAGCTGAGGCAAGGGATGAAGAAAAAGTGGTGCCTCCCAGCCCTCCCAGCCAAAAGCATTTGGTGCTCAAAATCTGGCTACAAAATGCACTCACCTGCATGCTGTAGAGAACATGGACACAGGTCCCACCGAAGCACTCAGGGGCAACTGTCAGGTCTCTGCCTTGCTCAACACGTGACCCCCTACTGCAGTCAGATACCACTGACTACTTCAATCACCCCTGCCCATCTAGGACTATGGGTGAATACCTGAATCACAAACACGGTGGCAGAAAACCTCGACACCTGAGCTGAATCCACAGAAGAAAAGTAAATGGACTCCTGGGCTCATGTACCTAGTCACAGCTCTATCCACCAGGTGACATGACATGACAGCTTCACAGATGCCAATAATCAAAGTATGTCACATGACTAGCCTATTTGGGCATATCAAAACACAACAAAAAAAAAGAAGCTGGGATGCAGTAAAACAAACATAAAATAAATGAATTATAATAACTTGCTGATGGCTCTAAGACTACAGTCAATATCAAATCACATAAAAAGGCATACCATGATGGCTTCGGCAAATGACCAAAATAAACCAAAGAGCATCCCAGAGGAATGGAATTTCTTGGAATTACCAGAGACAGAATTAAAAAATTAATGTTCAGAGCTCTTTAAGATATTAGGAAAGGAGAGCACGCAAAATATAGACCAAAAAAAGGAACACACACACAAAGCAAGAGGGGAAATTAAGAAGACTGCACAAAAGCATGACAAATGTAACATCCTGCAAGAATTCATAGACAGCAAATGGAAATCCAAAAGAATAATAGTAAAATTTCAAAATTGGACAATTCATGAGAAAGTCATAGAAGCAGAAGTCAGACAATGAAAGTCAGAATTATTGAGATTGAAGATAAAGCACTTGAAACCAACTTATTTGAGGAAAAATCAGATAAAAGAAGTTTAAAAAATAAAGAAACCTTAAGAATTATGGGGGACTCTATCAAGAGCAGTAATCTACAATTGATTGGCATGCCAGGAAAGGGGAAGGCAAAACAGAAGAAAACACAGAATTATCAAAGACTTAATGGCAGAAAACTTCCTCTGATACTGTGAAAGAGGAGAAGATATCAATTTAAGAAACTCGTTGGATCCCAAACAGGGTAGATCATAAAAGAAATTCACCGAAACATTATAATCAAAGGTGCCAAAACCAAAAATAAAGAGATCATTTTAAAAGCAGCTAGGGATAAATGAAAAGTCATATACAAAGGAGAGTCAGTAAAACTAAGTTCTGACTACTCAAAAGGAACTGCACAAGCAAGAAGGTAATGGGATAACATATATAAAGCCTTGAAAGAAAAAAATTGCCATCCAAGAATTACATATCCATTAAATCTACATCTAAACGATGATGGGAAAATTTGGGCATTTCCAGATGAACTGAACTTTAAGGAATTTGTAAAAAGTAAACAAAAATGACAAGAAATACTGAAGAGTGTACTATGGTTAGAAAATCAATAACATCAGATAACAACCTAAGACTAGAACACAGAACAGAATGACCAGACATCAACCCAGATAGGGAAGTGGCAAAAGTAAACAAAAGTGAAAGTACTGAAAATAGGGAAACAGAGATGACAACATATAAAAGATGATAACATTAAAGTAACAAGGGGAGACTAATGGTTTAATCATAGAACTTTCATATGGAAAGGAAGTCCAGGTGATATCAAGAAATAAAAGAAGGTATAAACGTAGAAAAAAAGAGGTAAATAGTAACGTAAACACAAAGGAAAGTGACAATCCTACACATCAAGATATAAAAGAAAAATATGAAGACTCAGAAAATACAAAACCAACAGCAGTGAAAAAGATGAAAAGAAATCCATAGAGAAATGTCTCAGCACAGAAAATTAAGTGGGACAAAGAAACTGTCAAGAAAACACATGCAACAAAAGTCACATTACCAAAAAAAAAAAAGACAGCACTAAACTAATACCTGTCAGTAATTACACTTAGTGTAAATGACCTAAATTCATCAATAAAGAGACAGTGAGTGGCAGATTGGATTTAAAAAACCCACAATTCTTCTACATGCTGCCTACAAGACACATGCTTCAGACTCAAAGACACAAACAAGCTAAAACCAAGGGTGGAAAAAATATATCAAGCAAGCAAACAAACAAAAAGAATCCAGCAGGAGTGGCAGTTATAATACCTAATAAAATAAATTTTAAAGAAAAATCCATTACAAAGGATAAGGAAGGACATTATATAATGATTAAAGGGTCAATACACCATAAAACCATAAACATATTCAACATTTATGCACTCAATGACAGAGTTCCAAAATACATGAAACAAACTCTAACAGCACTGAAAAGAGAGACAACCCCCCCAATAAAAGTAAAAGATGTCTCCACACCACTTTTGGTGAAAGAACATCCAGAAGGAAGCTCAATAAAGACATGGAAGATCTAAATGCCACAATCAATCAACTTGATCTCATAGGGACATACAGAACACTCCATTCAACAGCAGGCAAGTATACCTTCTTTTCCAATGCACATGGAACATTCTCCAGAATACACCACATATTAGACCACAAGGCAAGACTTAACAGAATTCAAAGCATCAAAATATTTAAAAACATCTTTTCAAAACCATAAAACCATAAAAGCAGACATGAGTAACAAGAAAGAGAGGAAAAAACAAAACAAACATGTGGAAATTGAATAAAACATTGCTCAAAAACTATTGGGTTATAGAAGAAATTTAAAGACAGAATGAAGAAATTCACAGAATCAAATCAGAATTAAGATGAAAATACATCCTATCAGAACTTTTGAGACACAGCAAAACCAGTGTCAGAGGTCAATTTATGCAATAAATGCACACATTCAAAAAGAAGAATGGGCCCAAATCAAAGTATTAACCCTACAGCTTGAAGAAAGAGAGCAGCAAAAGAAGCCCTCTGACACCAGAAGAAAGGGAATTAAAGAAAAAAACATTAGAGTAGAATTATATCAAATACAGAACAGAAAAAGAATCCAAAGAATTAATGAGACCAAAAGCTGGTTCTTTGAAAAGATGAACAAAATCGATAAACTTTTGGCCAAACTGACAGAAATAAAACAGAGAAGAAGCAAATAACCTGAATAGGAAATGAGATGGGCTTTATCACAACACACCAACTGAAATTAAAGCAATCATAACAGAATACCATGAAAAATTGTACTTTAACAAATTTGATAACCTATAGCAAACGGACAGATTTTTAGAAACACACTAACACAAACAGAGCTAGAACAACCTAATAAAGCTATAACAGAAGAAGAAATTGACAAGATAATTTTAAGAACTCCCAACAACAACAAAAAGCACTGGCCCAGACTGCATAATGGGAGAATTCTAATAAACTTTCAGAGAAGAGCTAACACCACTAAGGCATTTCTGACCAGAGAATTACAGAATACTCCAAATTTTTTCTGTGAGCCAGTATAACCCTGATACCAAAAGCAGGTAAAGAACACACACAAAAAAATAAATAAAAGAAAGAAAGAAAGAAAGAAATTTACAAGCCAATATTCCTCATGAATTTAGACACTAGAGACTTCAACAAAATCCTAGCCGATAGAATTCAACAATATATAAAAAAATAATTCAGCATGACCAATGGGATTCCTACCAGGTATGCAGGGCTGCTTCAACATTAGAGAAACAATCAATGTAACCCATTATAAATAAAACAAAAGACAAGAATCTCATGATCTTATCAACTGGCACAGAAAAGGCATTTGATGAAGTCCAGTATCCATTCCTGATAAAAAAAACTCTCAGCAAAATAGAAATAGAAATTCTTTAGTATAATAAAGGGCATTTACACAAAGCCAATGGAAACTCTGGTGGTATAGTAGTTAAGAGCTATGGTTGCTAACCAAAATGTTGGCAGTTCAAATTCATTAGTGGCTCTTTTGGAAACCTGATGGGCACTTTTGCACTGTCCTATAGGGCTACTATTAGACTCAAATCAACTGCAACAGGTTTGGTTGGGTTTTTTGTTTGTTTGTTTTTTAGCAAAGCTAACAGCCAGCTTCAGCCTAAATGGAGAGACTCTGAAAGCATTCCCCTTGAGAAGCAGAACCACCAGACAACAATGTCCTTTATTACTAGTCTCATTTAACATTGTGTTGCAGGTTCTGACCAGTGCAATTAGGCAAAATAAAGAAATACAGTCTATGGAAATTGGTAAGGAAGAGGTAAAGGCACTTCTATTCAAAGATGATATGGTCTTATGAATATACACAGAATACCCCCAAAGAATCCACAAGAAAACTACTACAGAAAATTTCGGCAAAGCATCTGGAAACCCTGGTGGTGTAGTGGTTGAGTGCTACAGCTGTTAACCAAAAGGTTGTCAGTTTGAATCCACCAGGCATTCCTTGGGAATCCTATAGGGTAGTTCTACTCTGTCCTATAGGATCACTATGAGTCAGACTCCACTTGACAGCAACGGGTTTGGATTTTTGATTTATATCAGGATACAAGTTAAACTACAAAATTGGTTGACTTCTTATACACCAACAAAGAGAACTTTGAAGAGGAAATCACTAAATGAATACCATTTACCGAGAAGAGAAAATGCTTAGGTATAAAACTAACCAGTCACACAAAAGACCCATGCAAAGAAAAATACAAGATACTGCAAGAAACCAAGAGACCTATACCAAAAAAATAAATAAAATCAAATAAAACCCACTACCATCAAATAAATTCTGACCTGTAGTGGCCCTGTAGGACAGAGTAGAACTATGACATAGAGTTTCCAAGGAGCACCTGGGGGAGTGAAACTGCTGACCTTTTGGTTAGCAGACGTAGCACTTAACCACTACACCACCAGGCTTTCCAAAGAAACCAATATGAGTGGAAAAACGTAACTTGCTGGTAGGTAAGAAGACTCAACATTGTGAAAATCTCAATTATGCTGAAAGTGATCTATAAATGCAATGCAATCTCAATCCAAATTCCACTGAAATTTCTAATAATATGGAGAAACGAATCATTAACTTTCCATAGAAAGGGAAGAAGCCCCATGTAAGTAAAACATTACTGAAGAAGAACAAACTGGAAGGCCTCACACTGCCTAATTTTAGAAACTATTATACTGTCATGATGGTTAAAACATCCTGGTACTGGTACAACAGACATAAAGACCAGTGGAGCAGAATTTAGAATACAGACATAAATCAATGCACCTATAAGCAGCTGATATTTAACAAAGTCCAGAGTCTGTTAACTGGGGAACAGACAGTTTGCAAAAAATGAAACAAGACCCACCCTTCACACCATGCCCCCAAACTAACTCTAAGTGGATTAAAAACCTAAATATAAAACATAAAAGGATACAGATCATGAAAGAAAAAATACAGACAACACTAGGATTCCTGGTACATAGCATAAACAGAATATAAAACATAGCTAACAATGCACCAGCGCCAGAAGAGAGACTAGATAATTGGGAGCTCCTAAATACCAAACACTTGTTTGTCCAAAGACTTCACCAAAAGAATAAAAAGACAACCTATAGAAGGGGGAAGAATTTTGGCTGTGGCAGATCCCATCAGGGGCTGATCTCTAAAATTTACAGATTATATCAACACCTCCAATGAAAGAAGAGAAATAATCTGATTTAAAAATCAGCAAAGGACTTGAACAGACACTTCACCAAAGAAGTGTGGCTAACGATACGTGAGGAAATGCTTGTGCTCATTAGCCATTAGAGAAATGCAAGTCAAAAGTAAAATGAGGTACTATCTCACCCCAACAAGTCTAGCATTAATCCACAAAACATGAAACAACAAATGTTGGAGAGGTTGTGGAGAGACTGGAACACTTATGCACTGCTGGTAGGAATATAACATAGTAAACCAATTTGAAAACCGATTTGACACTTCCTTAAAAAGCTACAAATAAAAGCAGCATATGATCCAGCAATCCTATTCCTTCGAATACACTCCAGAGAAATTTGAGCAGTCACATAAATAGAGACATGTACACCCATGATCACTGCAGTGTTGTTCACAATAGCAAAAAGAAGGTAACAACCTAGGTGCCCATCATCATATGAAGGGGTTAAAAAAAAAAAAAAGTATATTCACACAACGGAATACTAGGCAAAGATAAAGAACAACTGATGAATCTGCAAAACATTTCACAACACGGATGAATCTAGCAGGCATTATGCTGAGTGAAGTGAGGTGAGTCAATCACTAAAGAACACACTGTATGAGACCACTATTAAATTTATAAAAACGAAAGAAAAAGTTTACACACAGAAAAGAACAATCTTTGATGATTATTACCAGGAAGAAGAAGAAGAAGAAGGGGAAGTAACTCACTAGACAGCAGGTAAGTATTAACTTTGGTGAAGGCACAGACAATGAACAATATAGGGGAAGTCAGCATAGCTGGACCAAAGCAAAGTCATACAGCTTTTATGGACACATCCAAATACACTGAGGGGACTGAGTTACTGAGGCTGGAGATCATCTAGGTGAATAAGTTTTACAGAATACATAAAGAAAACGTTCTACATCCAGCTTTGATGAGTAGCATGTGGGGTCTTAAAAGCTTGCAAGAGCCCATCAGAGATATTTCTGTTGGTCTCATCCTTGTCTGGAGGAAAGGAGAATGAAGAAAACCGAAGACACAGAAAGGACTAACAGACAATAAGTACCACAGCCTCCTCCAGCCTAAGCCCAGAATAACTAGGTGGTGCCCAACTACTGCCATTAACCACTCAGACAAGGATCACAATAGAAAAACCTGGAGAGAGCTGGAGAAAAATGTAAAGTAAAAGTCAAATTCATGCACACACACCAAAATTAAATTAAATCATTGACAACTTCATTCGTTCCTCCATGTATCATGATGTTGCTTATTGGTCCATTTGTGAGGCTTCTTGTTTCCTTTATGTTGAACTGTAATCCGTACTCAAGGCTGTGGTCTTTGATCTTCAGTAAGTTCTTCAAGTTCTCTTCACTTTTGGCAAGGAAGGTTGTATTATCTCCACATTGCAAGTTGTTAATGAGTCTCCTCCAATCCTGATGCCCCATTCATCTTCATGTAGTCCAGTTTCTTGGATTATTTGCTCAGCATATGGTTTGAATACGTATGGTGAAAGGATACAGCCCTGTTGCGCGTCTTTCCTGATTTTAAATCATTCAGTATATCGCCTGTTCTGTTCAAATAGCAGCCTCTTGATGTACATACAGGTTCCTTGTGAGCACAGTTAAATGTTGTGGAATTCCCATTATTTGCTACGTTATCCATAATTTGTTGTGATCCACACAGTTGAATGCCTTTGCAGAGTCAATAAACACAGGTAAACATATTTCTGGATATTCTCTACTTTCAGCCAAGATTCATCTGACATTAGCAATGATATCACTGGTTTCACATCCTCTTCTGAATTGGGCTTGAATTCCTGGCACTTCTGTGTCAATATACTGCTGAAACTGCTTTGAAAGATCTTCAGCAAAATTTTACTTCTGTGTCACATTAACGATATTATTTGATAATTTTCGCATTCTGTTGGATCACTCCTCTCTGGGATTGGCATAAATATGGCTCTCTTCCAGTCAGTTGGCCAGGTGCTGTTTTCCAAATTTCTTGGTGTAGTTGAGTGAGCACTTCCAGTGCTACATACATTTGTTAAAATATCTCAAATAGTATACCTTCAGTTCCTGAAGGCTTGTTTCTTGCCAGTGCTTTCACTACAACCTGGACTTCTTCCTTCAGTAGCACTGGATTTCTGATCATATGGTACTCCCAGAAATGGTTGGACATAGACAAATGCTTTTTGATATAATGACTCTGTATATTCTTTACATCCTTTTTTGGTGCTTTCTGCATCATTTAATATTTCCCCCATAGAATCCTTTACTTTTGCAACATGAGGCTTCAAATTTTTCTTCAATTCTGTCAGCTTGAAAAGTGTTGAGTGTGTACTTCTTTTTTCGTTTTCTATCTCTAGTTCTTGGTACATAACATCATAATACTTTACTTTGAAACCTTCTGTTGAGCTCTTTTACTTCATCATTTCTTGAGCACTGAAGAGACATTGAAGAGTAAGTTTCAGAGTCTCTTCTGACATTCTTTTTGGTCTTTTCTTTCTTTTTAATGACCTCTTGTTTTTTTCGTGTATGATGTCCTTGATGTCATTCCACAACTTATCTGGTCTTCAGTTATTAGTGTTCAATGTATCAAATCTGTTCTTCAAATTCAGGTGGGATATGTGCAAGGTTGTATTTTGGCTCTTCTGGACTTGCTCAAATTTTCTTCAGTTTCAACTTGAGCTTGCATACAAGGACTGTCAATTAAGTTTGTGAACTCATCCTAGAAAAAGTGTTACATACCTCATTGCTGAATATCACTACAGTCACCTTCAAACTACTCCCCTAGGGAAACTGTACCACCAGTGCCTAGTCCACCCTTCAAAGCAATTTTGAAACTCTTTTTCTGGAAAGGCCATCAGAGTTGTCATTGTATTATCCTTAATGTTCTGAATCAAAATGTCTTCCTTTCAATATTTCCTTTATCTTGAGGTAAAGAAAAACGTCTGGGGGAACAGATCAGGTGAGTAGGGAGAGTGTTCCAATACAATTATTTGTTTACTGGCTAAAAACTCCCCCACAGAAAACTATACAATGAAATTTGCAAACTTGCCACCATGCCACTGTGTGCAATGGCCATTCCAGAAAGAGTTCCAAACCTGCTTTGAAGAGTGTACTAGGTGCTGGCATTGGTGCATAGCTTCCCAAGTGGAATACTTCAAAGGTGACAGAAGGGATGTTCAGCAATGAGGTGTGTAGTACTTAGAACAATTAAATTTGCAGACTTAATTGTCAGACCTTGTATGAACAATTTGCTGTCTATTCCGCAGTAGGCCCCTTGTCTTGTGCTGACAGATGATACTGAGCTTTTCCATCATCTCTTTCCACAGCTGTAGTCAACTTCATTTCCGTGTATTCCGTCTCCTGACATCTACTAGTATAGTCTCCATTTGTGTTATTTGAGTATCTATAAAGAAGAAGTCAATTGCCTTGCAAAATTCTATCATGTGAACTCCAATATTGGTTCTAATCACTAAGGCCATATTTTCCTATTGCCAATCCTTTTTTGTTTCCAACTGTCCAATCACCAGTCATTGTCAATGCATCCCAATTTCATGCTAGATCAATTTCAGAATACAAAATTTGGTAAAAATCTTCAATTTCTTCATCTTTGGCTTTAGTGGTTGGTGCCTTAATTTAAATAATAGTCATATTAACTGGCCTTCCTTGTAGATTTATGGATATTATTCTATCACTGACAGTGTTGTACTTTGTGATCTATCTTTAATTTTTTTTTTTTTTTTTTGGAACTTGTAGTTCTTTTTTCGTATTTTGAGTAATGCCACATCAGTAAATGAAGGCCCCAAAAGCTTGATGAAAAGCCAATGAGCACATTAAGAGATTCTCAACTTTACTAGTCATCAGGAAATTATAATACCAGTGAGATACCATTTTACATAAACTAGAATGCCAGAACAATAATAATTTTTAAAATGAACTGTATATTGCTTAGCTGAAAAAAGAACCAACCCAATAAAAAATTTAGCCAAGGACTTGGACACTTCACCAAAGAGGACATTCAAATGGTGAAGAAGCACACAAAAAGATGTTCAACATCATTACATTAGGGGAAATATGAATCAAAACAATAATGATACATTATCTCACCCCCATTAGAATGACAATGATAAAAAAGGAAAAATGAAATAACAGTTGTTGGTGAGATTGTGGATAAAATGGAACCGTCAACTATTACTGGTAGGAATGTAAAACGGTACAGTCATTGTGGAAAACAGTTTGACACCTCCTCAAAAAGATTAACACGTAATTACATATGATCCAATCATCCCAATCCTATGTATGTACCCAGAATAAGTGATGGCTGGAACACAAATAGAAACCACTACACTGAGGTTCAGGAAACGTTCTCACAATAGCCAAAAAGTAGAGACAACCGAAATGTTCACAAACAGATGAATGAATAAACAAAATGTGGTACATACATACAGTGGAATACTACTAATCTGTAAAGAGAAATGAAGTTTTGGTGCATGCCACAATATGGATGAACCTTTAAAACATAATGCTGAATGAAATAAGTCAGCCACGAAATGACAAATATGGTATAACCTCACCTATATGAAGTAAATAGGTATAAAGAACTGAAAAATAATTGTTATTAGGGGTGAGAAGGAAAAGGAAAGGACAGTTTTTGTTTGGTGGGCATTGAGTTTATGTTAATGGTGGAGGAATATTTGGGGAAAGGAAAATGATAATAGTGGCACAACATAGAAATGTAATCAATGTCACTGGATTTTTAATTATATTTTATTTTTTGTGACAATACACACAGCAACTCTGCTCACATTAAGCATTTTCTAGGTATAATGATTAGTAACAGTAATTATATTCTTCACATTGTGTCAATGTTACCATTATTTCACTCCCGTTGATTAAATTCCCTGCCCTCCAACCTTCTTGTCCATGTTTTAATGTAACTATTGTCATCAAAACATCCTGGTACTGGTATAAAAATAGACACACAGACAAAAGCCCAGAAATAAACACACGCATCTATGGTCAACTAATTTTTGAGAAGGATGCTAAGTCCATTTGATGGAGAAACAAAATTCTCTTCAATAAATGGCCTTAGGAAACTTGGATTTACACAAGCAGAAAAATGAAACAGGATCCATGCTTCACACCATACGTGAAAACAAATTTAACATCTATTAAGGACCTAAATGTGCAAACTAAAACTATAAAATCTTACAAGACAAATGGAGACAACGTCGTCAGGTCGAACTTTTAACAATGGACTGTCTAAAACAATTACAAAAGCAGAAATAATGAAAGACAAAACAAATAATCGAGACCTCATAAAAATTTAAAAATTTCCTCATTCAAACATTTTACTGAAACAGTAAAAAGACAAGCTACCTACTGGGAGAATATCTTTGGAAAACATATATCCAACAAAAGTCTAATTACCAAGTATATGTAAAATTTCAACAATTAAACAACAAGAAGACAAATAACCAGTCATAAATTGGGCAAAGGGCTTGAATACGATATCAAAGATGATATTCAAATGATCACCAAACATGAAAAGACGCTGAGCGTCATTAGCCGTCAGAGAGATCAAAATCAAAATCACAAAGAAATACTATGTTATTCCCATTAGCATGGTTAAGATTTTTAAAAAGAAGAAAAGAAAATAACAAAGGTTGGCAAATATGTGGGAAAACTGGACTCATTATCCATTGCTGGTGAGAATGCAAAGTGGTACAGCTGTTGAGGAAAACAGTACGGTGCCTTCTCAAGAAATTAAAATAGAACTACCTATGACCCAACAATTTCACTCCTAGGCGTATACCCAAAAGACTTGAAAGCAGAGACTCAGGGACTTGTACACCAATGTTCACTGCATGACTATTTACAACTGCCAAAAGGTAGAAACAAAGTAGATGTCCCTCAAGACTTGAATAAATAAAATGTGCAATATACATACAATGGAATACTACTCAGCCAGTAGAAGAAATGAAGCCTTGATACATGCTGAGATATGTATGGACCTTTAAGACATTATGCTGAGTGAAATAAGTCCATCACAAAAACAAATATTATATAACCTCTCTTACATAAAAAGACTAGAAAAGGCAAATGTATAGAAAACAAAGCTTATTTGTGGTTGCCAGGAGTAAGAGGGAGGGGATGGGGGTATTAATGGTAATGGAAATTTTAACTGATTGAGAGTAAGGTGGCACAGCCACTTATTTTTAATTGCTGTCAATAAGTTATGCACATTTTAAAAGCTGATTTGGCGAAAGTTGTGTTATAGATATATTTACAACATTGACAAAAAAAGAACTGCTTCTGAGGCTACTTACGTACAAATAAATACTCATGGGACTGGATTCTTGGTTTGGATGTTTAGGGTCATAGTTTCACAGGATTTCACAGTTAACTGGCCTAATAACGTGTTCAGTACTTCTGTCCTACCTCCTGGTTCTCTGCATAGTGCCTGGGGTCTTAAAAGTTTCCAAGCACAAAAATTGGCCCCTATTTGCCTGAAACAGAGGAAGGAGGATAGTCAGGAATAAGAGGAGAATATGGAATGTACAACTAATTGCCTCCATGAACTACTGCCTCCTTTGCCATGAGACTGGAAGAACTAGATGGTGCCTGTCTTAGTCACCTGGTACTGCTCCAACAGAAAATAAGAGTGGAAGGCCTCATGAAGAAAAATTTTTATTGTCACAGTCCGGTAGGGTGTAAATCCATTTACAAATTGTAAATCCGTTCAACAAGAGGATTTATCACAGTCTGGTAGGCTGAGTCCAAATCCAGTAAGAGCATCTCAGCGCAGGAACCTCAGGTCCAAAGGACGTGCTCTTCTCTCAGTGCTGCTTTCTTGGTGGGGTGAGAGTCTCAACTTCCTCTGCTCACTTCTCTCCCTTATATACCACCAGCTTGTAGCTTGGGTTCTGCCTCTCTAACACAACTGCATCCCATTCTCCATCATCAGTATCACAGAAGCAGGATTCACAACGCATGGGAGGAATGGCACCATACTGGGCCTTCTAGCCGAGTCAAATCAACACATACTTTTTTGGGGAGACACAATTCAATTCATGACAGTGCCCAACTACCATTATTCAACATTTTGATCAAACTCCACAGAAATGTCCTGATCAAAGGGGGGAAAATGCAGGACAGATTTGAAAATTCTCATGAAATCCAGACTTCTTGGAGCATGAATGTCAGATGAACCCACAAAACTATTGCCCTGAGATAACCTTTAAACCTCATACCAAAAATATCCCCTAAAGTCTTCCAGAAACTAAACAATAATTTAGCTTAACTAGTACGAGGGCTCAGCTTTGAACATTATACTCTTCTATGAATTATCACTATGACATTAAAATGAAAACAGGAACTTGAAAGATTAGACACAAAACTTAGAGGTCAGTGAATTTATGTCAGTGGGGGAGAAATAACTCAGAAAAGGAAGTTGAGAATGGTTACACGACTTAAATAATGCAACCAATGTCACCAAATGGTACATGTAGAAGCTGTTGAATTGGTGTGTTTTGCTGTGTATATTTTCAACTACAACAGCAACATAAATAAAATTACCTTTAAAAATCGCTGTTGTCCTTCTGGTCTTACATAATTTTTTTCTGTAAAACAGTGAAATACTCACCAGTGGCAATTTTTTTCAAAAAAAGTTTTATTAGACTGTAAGTGAAAGTATGTAATTCAAGTCAGTTTGTCATACAGTAACTTTGACACGCATAGTTATGTAACCCTGGTTGCTTTCCTTACACTGTGACAACACACACCTCCTATCCAACCTGTATTTCTTGTGTCCATTCAAACAACTCCTGTTCCCCTCTGCCCTCTCATCTCACCTCCAGACAGGAGCTGCTCAGTTAGTCTCATGTATCCACTTAAGCCAAGTACCATTTTATGTCTTATAATCCAGTCCAATTCTTGTATAAATAGTTGGCTTCTGCAATGGTTTCTGTTCTGGGCTAACAGAGAGTTTGTGGACCATGTCTTTTAAAGACCCTCCAGTTTTTAAGACCATCAAATATGGCCTTTTAAATGGAATTCAAATTCTGAACCCCATTTTTGTACCACTGTGTTAGGCTCTTTGTTGAGTTCCCTGTCAGGACAGTCTTTGGTGGTAGCTGGGCGCCGTATAGTTCTTCCAATCTCATGCTGATATAGTCTCTGGATTATATGGCCGTTTGTGTCTCTTAGGTTCATGTCTTTGGAAATCTTCATTCTCCTTTACTACAGGTAGATTAGGACCAATTGATGCTTCTTACATGGCCACTTGATGTTTGTGTGACAGCCCTTATTTCTCTAGGATATATTCCAAGAAGTGGGATTGCTGTATCATATGGTATTTCTATTTCTACCTACTTAAAAAAGCACCAAATTGATTTCCAGAGTGGTCGTGCCATTTTACATTCCCACCAACAGTGTATAAGTGTTTCAGTCTCTCCTCCACCTCTCCAACATTTATTATTTGCTGTGTTTTGGATTAATGCTAGCCACATTGGTGACAATGTCCATGGAAGCAGCAGTCAAGAAATCAAAAGACACATTACACTGGGAAAATCTGCTGTAAGAGAACTCTTTAAAGTGTTGAAAAGTAAAGATGTCACTATGAAGACTAAGGCTCACCTCACAGAAGCTATGGTATTTTTAGTCACACTATGTGCATGTGAAAACTGGACAATGAATAACAAAAACAGAAGAACCGACACCTTTGAATTGTGGTAGTGGAGAAGAACATTGAACATACCACAGACTTCCAAAAGAACAAACAGATGTGTTCTGGAGGAAGTACAACCAGAGTGTTCCTTGGAAGCTAGGATGATGAGACTGGGTCTTATATACTTTGAACCTGCTGTTAAGAGGCATCAATCCCTAGAGAAGGATATCACACTAAGTGAAGTAGAGGGTCTGCGAAAAAGAGGAAGACCTTCAATGAGATGAATTGACATAGTGGATACAGTGATGGGCTTAAGCACAGAAACGATTATGGGCCTGGTGCAGGACCCAGCAGTGTTTCGTTCTGTTGTGTGGGGGGTTGCTATGAGTTGGAACCAACTTGATGGGACCTAACAACAATGGACTTTGGGCCTTTGTGAAATAATCAGCTGCTCATCAGTGGATAGATTTACATCTGGATTCTCAATTCTGTTTCAGTAGTCTATGTGTCAGTTGCTGTACAACTGCCAGGCTGTTTTGACTGTCATGGCATTATAACAGGTTCTAAAACCAAGTAGTGAGAGGTCTCACACTTTGTTCCTCTTCAGTAATGCTTTACTTATCTGTGGCCTCTTACCTTTCTTATAAATTTGATTGTTTCTCCATTTCATGAAAAATTGCCATTGGAATGTGGACCAGGATTGCACTGTATTTGTAAATAGCTTTGGGTACAATTGACATTTTCCCGATGTTGAGTCTTCCTATCCATGAGCACGGTATGTTTTATCGTTTATGTATGTCTCTTTATTTCTTGCAGTACTGCTTTGTAGTTTTATTTGTATAGGTGTTTTATGTCTCTAGTTAGATTTTTTCCTAAGTATTTTCTTGAGGACTATTGTAAATGGTCTTAATTTTGATTTCATGTTGGAAGTTGCCTTCATTGGTGTAGAGAAATCCAACTAACTTTTGTATGTTAATCTTGGATCCTGATACTTTGCTGAAATCTTCTCTTAGTTTTTGTGGATTCTTTGAGATTTTCTGTGTATTATCCTTGAGTAGGTATACTTTTACTTCGTTACCAATTTGGATACCATATAGTTCTGTTAAGGCTTGCTTTGTGACCTAAATTTTGGTCTGCTCTGAAGACTGTTCCACCTGAATTGGAAAAGAAGGCATAATTTGCTGCTGTTGGGTGAAGTGTTCTATGTACATCTCCGGGATAAAGTTGATTGATTTTGATGTTAAATCTTCCACATCTTGACTGAGTTTCTTTTGGGATGTTCTGTCCTTTACTGAAAGAACTTTGTTGGGGTCTTTTTGGTTCCACCTATTTCTCTTTTTAATACAATTAGAGCTTTTCATATGTTTTGGGGCTCTGTTGTTGGGCGTGTAGGTATTATGGTTGTGTCCCCTTGGTGTATTGACTTTTTAATCATTATACACTCTTTTTACTGGTGCATTTAGTCTATTTACATTCAGTGAGATTATTGATAGACATGAATTTATTACCATGATTTTGCTTCTTCGTGTGCATGTGTGTGTGTGTGTGTGTGTGTGTGGTATTGATGGTTTCTTTGTACCAGTTAATTTTTTGCGCTGAGTTATTTTTATTTTTGTATTTATCTTTTCATCTCTTTCTTCACTAGTTTAGTGTTTGGTGAGCCTTTATGTTTTTCTTTTGATGAAAACGTTTGTTAACTTCCTTTGAGGTCAACTTGAAATTTACCTTTATTTTCTTTAGACTAAACTGGTCTTTTATTTCTTGATACCACCTTGACTTTTACTCCATATGGAGTTGTGATCATTTATGTATTGATATCTCTGATTCCCTGTCTTCAGGGTTTTTTTTTATTATTCTTTAATGAGATTATTTTTTCTCTCTCTATTTTTTTGCTATCATGACTGAGTGAAAGTATACAATCCAAGTTAAACTTGCATATAGTCCTGTCTGCAGCTCCTTCTGCTCTCCTTCCTGGTGACAGCACATTCCTCTTTTCTGTTCTATACATGTCGTAGCCTCTTAACTATCTCTGGTCCACTCCTCTCCACTCACTCTCCACCCTTCTAGTAAGAAGCCAGTAGGACAACATCCTATAGATGCATAGAACCATAAAGTACACAGACCATATGGTCACTTTGTGTCCCCAAGTCCAATCCATTCCTGTCCAAAGAGTTGACCACAGTAATGATTTATGATCAGGGGCAACAGTAGGTCTAGGAGACATGCTCCAAGTTTACAATGTTAGAGTCTTTGTCAAATATCGGCTGTTCATAGGAGGATGGGGGCATCTCTGGGGTCTCAGCTCTGTTCCATTGGTCTATATGTCTTTTTTTCTACCAGTACCAGGCTGTTTTTGACTATTGTGGCAGTGTAATAGCTTCTCAGGTAGGGTAGTGAGATGCCTCCACTTGTGTTATTATTCATTAGTGCTTTGCTTATCTGGAGTTTCTTCCCTTTGCAAACAAAGTTGGTGATTTCTTTCTTCACCTCACTAAAAAATGTCACTGGAATTTGTATTGGGATTGCTTTGTATATGTAGATGGCTTTGGGTGAGAGACATTTTCACAGTGTTAATTCTTCCTATCCATCAGCAGGGCAGATTTCTCTATTTATGCAAATCTCTATTAGCTTCTTGCAGTAAGATCTTGTAGTTTGTCTTTGTATAGGTCTCTTATTTCTCTAGTTAGATTTATTCCTAGGTATTCTATCTTCTTGGGGGCTATAGTAAATGGTACTGATTCAGTGATTTCTTCTTGAATGATCTCTTTGCTGGTAGAAAGGAATATCACTGACTTATGGTTACCTTATATCCTAATACTTTGCTGAATTCTTCTATTAGTTTGAGTAGTTTACTTATGGATTCTGTAGGATTCTCTGCGTATACAATCATATCATCTGCAAATAGAGAGATTTTTACTTCTTCTTTGCCAGTGTGGATGCCCTTTATTTCCTGGTCTTGTCTAATTGCTCCGGCCAGAATTTCTAGTACAGTGTTGAACAGAAGTGGTGAGAGTGAGCATCCTTGTCTAGTTCCCATTCTCAAGAAGAATTCTTTCAGTCTCTTTCCATGCAGGATGATGTAAGTGGTTGGCTTTGCCTAGATGCCCCTTATTTCACTGAGGAGTTTGCCTTCTATTCCTATTGAGAGTTTTTAGCGTGAATGGGTGTTGGACTTTGTGAAATGCCTTTTCTGCATCAACTGACAAAATCAGGTGATTCTTATTTTTTGTGTTATGTATGTGGTTGATAACATTAACTGTTTTTCTGATGTTGGATCAGCCTTGCATCCCTGGTATGAATCCAACTTAGTCATGATAAATTATTTTTTTGATTTGTTATTGAATTCTATTGGCAAGCATTTTGTTGAAGATTTTTGCATCTAGGTTCATGAGTGATATTGGTCTGTAATTTTCTTTCATTGTGAGATTTTTCCCTGGTTTTGGCATCAGAGTTATGCTGGCTTCATAGAATGAATCTGGAAGTATGCCATCCTGGTATATGCTGTGAAATAGTCTCAGAACTTAATAAGCCCATCATGTGATACAAGAAGTGTCAATCTTGACACTAACTTGTTTGAGGAAAAATCAGAAAGAAAGAATGAATTTTTCTAAAAATGAAGAAAGCCTAAGAATTATGTAGGACACATTCAAGAGGAAAAACCTATAAGTGACGGGAGTAACAGAACAGGGGATGTAACAGAAAGCAGAGAGAATGGTTGAAGATTTGCTGGCAAAAAACTTCCCTAATAGCATGAAATATGAAAAGACATCTATCCAAGAATTAATCCAATACAGGATGGAAAAAGTCATCAAAAAACTACCAACTAAGGAAAGCCTGGCCCAGATGGCTTCACCTCAGAATTCAACCAATTTTTTAGAGAAGAGTTAACTCCAATACTGGCAATTTTTTGTCTTTCAAGGTTTTATATCTTCCACTCCATTGCCTTCTTGCCTGTGTGGTTTCCCCAAGCAATCTGAGCTTAGTCTTATTGGTCCACCTTTGTAAGTGACTTTTCATTTATTCCTAGCTACTACTGTCAGGATTCTTTGTTTTTGACTTTGGTCATTATAATATGTCTTGGTGATGTTATTTTGGGGTCTATCCTGTACTGGATTAATTGAGCTTCTTGGATAGATGTCTTTTCATCTTTCATGCTATTAGGGAAGTTTTTTGCCAGCAAATCTTCAACCATTCTCTCTGCTTTCTGTTACATCCCCTGTTCTGTTACTCCTGTCACTTATAGATTTTTCCTCTTGAGTGTGTCCTACATAATTCTTAGGCTTTCTTCATTTTTAGAAACATTTTTGCTCTTTTTTTCTGATTTTTTCTCAAACAAGTTAGTGTCAAGAAATTTACCTTCCCTGTCACTAACTCTGGTTTCCATTGTCTCAATTCAACTCCTATGATCTTCTATTCAGTTATCTAATTCTGAAACTTCATTGTTAATATTTTGGATTTCTAGTTACTGTCTCTATATGGCTTCTAGTAGCCTGTTTATTCTATAGTTTTGTTCTTATATTATTTTCCTGAGTTCTGTCACTTTTCCTTGGTTTGGTCTGTGCTGTGACTGCTAAAGTGTATATGTTAGGGGGGGCAGGTAGTGAATCTGGCACTTGGTTGGTGTCATTTGGCTGGAGGGTTTAGGAGGTACTACTAATTCTCAGGCCCCTGTCATGAGTAGCTAGATGGAGTAGGTGATACCATGATCTCTCAGGTTCTTGGTATGCATTAATGAGGACCCCCCTTAGGGGTCAGGGCAGTGCAGAATGTTGCAAATCTGCAGTGCCCACTTGGCTGCTGTAGGTGAGAATGAGCTTCTGATGGATGCCCTGCCCATGGTGTCCTAATGAGGGCATGAAGTGTTTCAATCAACTCCAAAGTGCCTCAGCAGGAGTGAAGGGCTCTGTAAGTTCATGGACCTCCCCTGAATATCAGTTGCTTGGGGGAGGAGGTAGTACTTCCAGAATCAGCAGAGAGTTCACAGTTTAGGGGACATAGCACTGTTGAGTACAGCCAGACTCAAGTTGGAGCAGAAAGGAAGATGGCAGGGAGACATGAAGTACTCTTCTGTCATGGGGCTGTGGTGGGCTAAGGGCATGCAGTGGATTGGAAAGTTGCACATAACTTTTGCTAATCTGGTATTGCTCCTATTTGGCTCTGAAGGTGGAGGAGATATGCTGCTGCTTGGCTGCACTAGATGGGGTGAATTTCATCTGGGGATGTTGCTCCTTGCCTCAGCCTGTGTGCACTGTGCAGATTCAGGCAGCAGAACACAAGCAATCGCATGATCTGTAATTCCCCATTTCCACTATTCTTGAATTGTCTCTCCTTCCACCTGCTGCTCAGTCCAATTCTTGAACTTTATCTTTAATAATTAGGATTCCTAGATTGTCATACATGTTAGATTCATTTGTTTACTCCTGTCTTTGTTGTAAAAGGGACAACATGACTGTTCCACATCTTGGCCTTCTCCTTGCACTATTTTAATTGGGTGGCACTTTTATTGGATTTCCAAGATTTCAAATCTATATTTTGCTGATATACCACTCTTTCTCAGTTCTACCCAGACCAAGTACATGTTTACCCCTCTTTCCTCTCCTTTCCAATGCTATTTACTCAGTATTTCTGAGTTGTTCTGCATCTTCAGTGCAACTCCCGTCCTGTGCTCTTTGGTCAGGGCTACAGTCTGTCTTATCTCAAAATAGCCACAGTGAGCTAAGCCAGCAACAGGGTGTGGGTAGTCAAAAAAATCTCAGTCTTTGCATCATCCTTACTGTATCTCTTTCCTGATTCAGCTTCATCTTGGTTCTCCAACAATTTACCTGCTGTACAGAGCTCTGAAATCTCTTTATATGTCAATTTTTACTTGTTTACCGGCACAGTTCTAGGGAGATGTGAGGATGCAACTGTTTATACTGCTGTCTTGCTCCTCCTCCTTCAATGTAATTACATTTTAAATATATAAGATGTGCTTGTGAACATTTTGGTGTGCATATTTTCACCACATTAAGAAAATCAGCCATTGATCTGACATGTAGTTGCCAAACATTTCTTCCCATTCTGTAGGCAGTCTTTTAACTCTCTTGATAAAATCTTTGGATGAGCATAAGTGTTTAATTCTTAGTAGTTCCCATTTATTTTTCTCTTCTGTTGTCAGTGCACTGTTCTTCAGAATTGTAGTCTGTCTAAGCCATGTATTAGAACTTCCATTGTTAATTCTATTTTTTCTTGCACAATCTTTATTGTTTTGGGTTTGATGTTTAGGTCTTTGATCCATTTTGAGTTAGTTTTTGTGTAAGGTAAGAGATACGGGCCTTGTTTCAGTATTTTGCAGATACATATCCAATTTTGCCAACACCATTTGTTAAAGAGATTGTTTTACTCCAGTTTATGACCTTTGGACCTTTGTCAAATATTAACTGTTTACAAGAGGGTGGTGATACTTCTGGGGTCTCAATTAGATCCCATTGGTCTACATGTCTCTTTTTGTACCAGTACTAGGCTGTTTTGACTACTGTGGCAGAGTAATAGGTTCTAAGGTTTGAGGCCTCCCACTGTGTACATCTTCTCCAGTAGTACTATACTTAGCTGAGGTTTCTTCCTTTTCTAGATACTCCACTCTTTCTCAGTTCTACCCAGACCAAGTGTGTGTTTACCCCTCTTTCCTCTCCTTTCCAATGCTATTTACCCAGTATTTCTGAGTTTCTAGTTGGTGATTTATTTCTCCTATTCATTAAAAGATGACACAGTAATTTGGATTGGGATTGTGTTGTTATGTATATTGGTGTGGGTAAAATAGAGTTTTTCATGATGTTAAGTCTTCCTATCCATGAGCAAGGTAGGTTTTTCCACTTATGTAAGTATCTTTTGGTTTCTTGCAATAAGGTCTTATAATTTTTTCTGTATATGTCTCTTATTTCTCTAGTTAGATTTATTCCTAGGCATTTTGTCTTCTTGGGAGCTATAGTAAATGGTATTGATTTGACAGCTTCTTCTTTGATGATCCCTTTGTTAAAGGGATCCTACTGATTTACTTACATTTATCTTATATCCTGATAGTTTACTGAACTCTTCTATTAGTTCAAATAGTTTATTTATGGATTCTTTAGGGTTCTCTGTGTATATGATCATATCATTGACAAATAAGGATACTTTTCCTTCTTTTTGCTGACACAGACGCCCTTTATTTCTTTGTCTTGTCTAATCACTCTGACTAGAACCTCTAGCACAATGTTGAATAGAAGAAGTGACAGTGGTCATCCTTATCTAGTTCCCATTTTCAGGGGGAATTCTTTAAGTCTCTCTCCACTCAGGATGATTTAAACAGTTGGCTGTGTGTAGATTCCCCTTATTACATTGAGGAATTTCCTTTCTATTCCTATTTTACTGAGAATTTTTGACATAATTGGGTGCTGGACTTTGTCAACTGCCTTTTGTGCATCATCAGACAAAATCAGGTGATTCTTCTTATCCTTCGTGTTATTTATGTGGTTGATCACATTAATTGTTTTTCTGATATTGAACCAGCCTTGCATCCCTGATATGAATCCATCTTGGTCATGATGAATCATTTTTTTGATATGTTATTGAATTCTGTTGGCTAGGATTTTGTTGAAGATTTTTGCATCTAGGTTCATGAGGGAGATGGGTCTGTAATTTTCTTTTTTTGTAGAATCTTTCCCTGGCTTTGGTGTCAGGGTTATGCTGGCCTCATAGAATTACTTTGGGAGTATTCTGTCCTTTTTTATGCTGTGAAATAGCCTCAGTACTACTGGAGTTAACTCCTCTCTAAAAGTTTGGTAGAATTCTACAGCGAAGCCATCTGGGCCAGGACTTTCTTTGATTGCTAGTTCTTGGACTACTTTTTCAACCTCTTCTTTTGTGATGGGATTATTTAGTTCTGCTTCTCCTTGTGACAGTTTTTGTAGGTGATGTAAATCTAGAATTTTGTGCATTTCCTCTAGGTTTTCCAATCTATTGAAATACATTTTTTTTGTAGCATTCCATTATGATACTTTTTGTTTGAATTGTGTCTGTTACGACATCTCCTGTTTACTTTCTTATTCAGGTTATTTGTTTCCTTTTCTGTTTTTCCTTTGTAAGCTTAGCCAATGATTTCTCAATTTTGTTGGTCTTTTCAAAAAACCAGCTTTTGGTTGTCTTTTAAAGGTTTTTCTGTGCTCTAATTCATTTAGTTCAGCTCTAATATTTATTATCTGTTTTCTTCTGGTACCCAAGGGGTTATTTTGTTGCTCTCTTTCTCCTCATTCAAGTTGTAGGGTTAATTCTTTGATTTTTGGCCTTTTGTTCATTCTGGATGTGTGCATTTATGGAGATAAGTTGACATCTGAACTCTGCTTTTGCTATATCTCTTAGCTTCTGCTAGGAAGTGTTTTCATTCTCATTTGATTTCATAAATTTCTTTATTGTGTCCTTGATTTCTTCTATAACCCATGGATTTTTGAACAAAATATTGTTCACTTTCCATGACTTCTAATTTCTACCTATGTTTTTTCTCCTATCGATTTTTTTAATGACTTTGTGGTCTGAGAAGATGCTTTGCAATACTTCAGTGGTTTTCATTGTGTTGAGACTTGCTTATGACCTAATACTTGGTCTATGCTGAGGAAAGTATCATGCGCATTGCAAAAGAAGGTGTACTTATCTGTTGTTGGGTAAAAAGTTATGCAAATGTCTGTAGGGTCTAGTTGGTTGCTGCAATAAGATCTTCTACATTTTTACTGAGCTTTTTTCTGGATGATCTGTCCTTTACTGCAAGTGGAGTGTTGAGGTCTCCTACTATTATTGTGGAGTTATTTATCTAATTTTTCAATGATGCCAGCTTTTGATTGATGTATTTAGATGCTCTGCTATTGGGTATACAAATATTTAGTATTGTTATACCCTGCTTATGCATTGAATATTTCAACAATAAATAGTGACCATCCTTGTTCACAACGGTGGATTTTACATTAAGATCTATTTTATCTGAGATTAATATTGCCACTCCTGCTCTTCTTTGTTGTTAGCTTGGCATATATTTTTACATCCTTTGATTTTCAGTTTGGTCATATCTTTGAGTCTAAGGTTTGTTTCTTATAAGCAAAACATAGACAGACTGTTGTTTTTTTTTATCCTAGCTGTCACTGTCTACTCTTTAATAGAGCAGTCAATCTATTTACATTCAGTGTAATTATACAATAGGTATACATTTAGTGCTGTCATTTTGGTGCCTTTATGTTTGTGTTGTTGATGTTTTCTTTGTTCCTCTGAATGTTCGGTTCTGGATCGCTTTTCTTTATGGGTTGACCTTTCATCTTTTTTCAGTGTTTGTTTTGTGTTTTTTGAGACTTCTCTATTATGTTTCTTGTTCTGGTATGTGGTGTTGTCAGTTTGTGGCTATCTCCTTAGTCCCCCTTAATGTTCTAAGTTTAAACCAATGTCTAACTTCTGTATATCTTCTTAATTTCCTCTCCATCTGAAAGGGTTGTATCTACTGTAATATAGCCCTCTTTATAGTATGATGATGTCACAGTTCTGTGTTAAGATCACTGGTTCTCTACTTTTAATATTTTAGCTTTGATTAAACTTAGTAACTTCCCTAACTGAATAGGACTCTGGACGCTGTGTCCCGCATCACTTCCTTAAATTACTTTCAATGTTACTCTTTCTACTAAACAAAGAACTTCTTCCAGTATTTCCTGTAGTTTTGGTTTGGTTTTTGCTAAGTCTCTACACTTCTGTTTATCTGTGAATGTCTTAATTTCACAGTTTTTCAGTATATATAATTCTTAGTTGGAAGTTTTTCTCCTTCAACACTCTGAATGTGTCATCCCACTGTGTTCTTGCCAACATGATTTCTGCTGAGAAGTCAGATGAAAGCCTACAGGGCTTTCCTTTGTATGTTAGTTTTGCTTTAAGCCTTTTTGCCTTTAAATGCATTTCTTTAAGTTTGTTTTTATTAGACTTCATTGTGATATGTCCTCGTGTCTTTCTTTTGGTGTCAGTTTTTGTGGTGTTTGATAAGCATCTTGAATGTCTATGTTCTCTTCTTTCATGATTTCAAGGAAGTTTTCCGTCAGCAACTCTTCAACAATTCTCTCTGTATTTTCTGCTATCCCTCCCTGTTCAGGAACTCCAGTTATTCATATATTATTCCTCTTAATAGTGTCCCACATGCTTCTTAATTCTTCTTCATTTTTCTTGTTTCTTTTATTTGATTTCTCCTCATAAATGCTGATGTCAGTTGCTTTATCTTCAAGCTGACTAATTCTGCATTCTAATTTCTCCATCCTGCTCTTTTGGATTTGCATTGAATTGTCTAATTCCGTAGTTTTATTATTGACCTGCTGGATTTCAGATTGTTGATATTCTAGTATCTTTCTTACATTATCATTTTGTTCTAATGCATTTTGTTTAATCTCTAGAAGGGCTCTATATATAATTCTTTTGTATTCTACTTCCAATAGTTTCAGAAAGCCTCCTTCATCTGGGAAGTTTTTTGATTATTTTGGGAGTTTTCCAGAGCCATGGTGGTCTGCTTCTTTAAATGGTTAGATATAGATTGTTGTCTTTGCACCATCAAGAAGGTGTTCAGTTTCTCTGGTGTTACACTGACAGCAGCTGTGTCATAGTTCTAAGAAGTAAGTGAGTGAGTGCACCACTAGACTTGGTTGCCAGCCACTGCTGTGTTCTCTAGCTGAACCTGATTTATGTATAGTTCCTCTTGCAATATAGAGTCTGTCAAAGTGGCTTCCTTGGCCGAGCCCTCAGGGATGGCAGACACTGCCTTCTGGCTGATAAAAGTGGCAAACTGTTTGTGTCAACTATCTGTCATCATGCCAGTTGAGGCTATGGTGTAGCTCAGGGAAGGGAAGAGAGAAGAATGCTACCACATTCAGCTGCTAGAGACCACTGGATTCTCTAGATGCATTTGTGTTGAAAGCAGTTTTTCTGCTGAGTGGAGTGTTGTTCGACAGCCACCAAAAACAGCTGGGCCCTCATAGGTGGCAGGCCCCACCTCCTAGATAGTAGAGATAGTGTCCTTCTTATGGAGTCTCTGAGGGGCTGTCAGCCAATGCTATGATGTGGCTAGGTGAATGGAGGTGGAATGGTGCCACCGCACTCAGGAGGCAGACACCGTTGTTATCTTCAACCTCTTCTATCATAAAAGCTGCCTGTCTGCTGAGGGAGGTGTTGACCAGCCACAACTGAGAGATCCTGGGCCCTCAGGATTGGCAGACCCCACCACCTGGATGACAAAGACAGTACTCATATTCTGTCCCCAGACCATATAGTGTGGCTCAAGTAAAGGAGGAGTTAGGGCACTGCCACACTTGGCCACCATGTTCTGTAGGTATGATTGTCTTAAAAATGGTTTTTCTGCTGGGAGGATCACCATCCAGAAAGGCACTGTTGGTTAGAGTGGGAATTAGCCCTGGATGAGACCTCTGGTGTGGCTAACTCCACCTCTCAGCCACCCAAGATGACATCCCACCTCAGCTGCCTCTGCTACATTGAGTTAGCAGTATCCATGGCACAGCTCAGAGATAAGATGGGGGTGGGGCACCAGCACCCTTGGTTGTCCACCACTGCTGGGCCCTCTAAATATGACTGTCCCAAGCACAGTCTCTCTGCTGCAGTATGCTGTTTACTTAAGCACTGAAGTTCAGAGTAGTAGCCAGCATGTGCCAGGTTCACAGGCTTGGCAGTCCCAGTCCCAGCCTCCAAATCAACAAAGAAGTCATCTGTACTTGCAATCCCCTCAAGTGATGCACCAGCAGAAGCAAGACTCAGTGCACTGCTGCCTTGCCTCTGACAGTGGTAGTTTCCCCCTTCCTTTTGTCCAGTCCAATATTACATCCTTATGCCAGATCTTGGGTATCCCAGAATGTCCACACTGCTCCATTCATTTATTTTTCTAGGCTTTACTTCTCAGAGGGAATCAAGGAGACATGTGTCTAATCTCGCATCTTGGACTCACCCTGGGATATTTTCCTCTGTTCAGTAATTTCTGCATTTGATTGGATCTCCTTTCTTTGAAATGGGCATAAATATGAATCTCTTCCAGTCAGTTGTCCAGGTAGCTGCCCTCAAAATTTCCTGGCAAGATGTGTATGTGTGTTTCATTGACTATGCAAAGGCATTCAACTGTGTAGATCATAACAAATTACAGCTAACATGACATAAAATGGGAATTCCCAAACACTTAATCGTGCTCATGAGGAATCTGTACATAGATCAAGAAGTAGTTGTGTGAACAGAACAAGGAGACACTGCATGTTTTAAAGTCAAGAAAGGTGTGCATCGAGGTTGTATCCTTTCACCATACCTTTTCAATCTGTATGCTCAGCAAATAATCTGAGAAGCTGGATTCCATGAAGACGAATGAGACATCAGGATTGGAGGAAGACTCATTAACAACCTGCATTACACAGAGGACACCACCTTACTTGCTGGAAGTGAAGAAGATTTGAAAAATTTACTGATGAAGATCAAGGACCATAGCCTTCAGTAAGGATTGCACCTCAACATCAAGAAAATAAAAATCCTCACAACTAGACCAGTAAGCAACATCAGCATAAATGGAGAAAAGATTTAGGTTGTCAAGGATTTCATCTTACTGGGATCCACAATCAATGCCAATCCACAATCAATGGAAGCAGTAGTCAGTAAATCAAAAGACACATTGCACTGAAAAAATCTGCTGTGAAGAAGCTCTTTAAAGTATTGAAAAGTAAAGATGTCACCCTGAAGACTAAAATACACCTGAACCAAGCCATGATATTTTCAGTCGTATCGTATGCATGCAAAAGCTAGACAATGAACAAAGAAGACAAAAGAAGAAGTGATGCCTTTGAATTGTGGTGTTATGGAAGAATGTTGAATGTACCAAAGACTACCAAAAGAACAAACGAATCTGTTCTGGATGAAGTACAACCAGAGTGCTCCTTGGAAGCAAAATGTCAAGATCGTGTCTTACATTCTTGGACATGTTGTCAGGAAGGATCCATCCCTGGAGAATGATATCATGCTTGATAGACTGGAGGTTCAGCAAAAAAGACGAATAACTCGATGAGGTGGATTGACACAATGGCCGCAACAATGGGCTTAAGCGTAAAAAAGATTGTGGACATGGTGCAAGACTGGGCAGTCTTTCGTTCTGTTGTGCATATGGTCACTATGAGTCAGAATCAACTCGATGGCACCTAATAACATTTTATTTGTTTTCTTGCATTAAACATAGATGTTTTCAATAGCTATGTACAGGTCCCTTGAGCAAACCATTGTAGTAAGTTTTGTGGGGAAAATTTCCTCAAGTGATATTTTGCAATCATGATTATTGAGTCTTTTTAAGGAAGAAAAGTTTCTAGAAAAACCCATGAAAGTATTAAAATTCAAACACATCAGCATCAATATCGTCACCAACTTTTGAGAGGCTATATCTGGCACTGGAAATTGTACTGTGAATTACAAGCTAATGAATTAAATCACCCGGATACAACTTGCTGCTAACTGATGTTGAGTCCTTGAAATAGTGGCAGTTACAACATAACCAAAACCAAAACTATTACCGTCGAGTTAAATCTCACTTATAGAGTCCCTATAGTGCAGAATAGAATTGCCCCATGGTTTCCAAGGAGCATGTGGCAGATTTGAACTCCCGACCTTTCGGTTAGCAGATGAATCACTTAACTACTACACCAACAGAGTTTCCAGTTACAATGTAGTAGCCCTCTATGGTTTAAAATGCCAAGTAAAATGAATGAGCTATAACCGAACTTAAGTGGAGGTTATGTTTGGAATTTGACAATTTTGTGTGTTCATGACTGAAGAATTTTAAAAACAGTTACTTTACTCCACATTTCAATTTCTATCCATGTGGTCGGCCAGCACCTCAAATTCAACCTCTTACACAACATACTCATGATCTTTTTTCGTTCTTGGCTTGGCTCCTCAATATAGCCCAAGACCCATTCCTCTCTTTATGCCTCCTGTCCTGTTTAAATGCACTACTATATTCCCAGTCATCCTGAGTAGAAATTCCTTTTTCTTTCACAGTTCCTTCTGATCTGTCACCAAATGCTGGCTTGGCTTCACAATTCCTTCTAATCTGTCACCAAATGCTGACCAATCTACCCCCCCAATATTAAATCTTTGCTGCCCTCCTCATTTCCTCTGCCCCTACTCTACATCAATTCCTTATCATTTCCAACTGAATTGTTGCCATTACCTCCTAACTGGTATTCTTGTCTCTAATCTCTCCTTTCTAATCCATTTTTTTCCACTAGTATAGGATAGCTACCTAACCCAAGTTGAATCATATGAACTTCCAACCTGAATAACCTCCCACTGCCTACAAAATAAATTTCAAATTCCTTACATCATAGAACCCAACAGTTAACAGCATCAAACCAAAACCCACTGCCATCGAGTTAATAATAGCACAATTTTGTAAATAAAGTAGATTTGGATATGAGTCTGCTGGACCTCCTCTTCATTAGACCTGAAGATATTTAACCTCCCCGTATCTCAATTTCCTTATCCATGGAATGAACTTAAGAATACTACCAACCCCACAGAGTTGATATGAGTACTAAATGAGATCTTACAGTGTACTTAGTATAGCATAAGGGCCCAGTAAACATTAGCTACTGTGCAAAGGAACTTGACCGTGTAAACTATATAACAAATTATGGATAACATTGTGGAGAATGGGAATTCCAGAACACTTAATTGTGCTCATGGATCAAGAGGCAGCCATGTCAACAGAACAAGGAGACACTGCATGGTTTAAAGTCAGGAAAGGTGTGCACCAGGGTTGTATGCTTTCACCATACCTTTTCAATCTGTATGCCATGCAAATAATCTGAGAAGCTGAACTATATGAAGAAGAATGAGACATCAAGATTGGAGGAAGCCTCGTTAACAACCTGTGTTATAAAGATGATATCACCTTATTTTCAGGAAGTGAAGACGATATGAAACACTTACTGATGAAAATCAGAGACCATAACCTTCATTATGGATTGCACCTTACCATCAAGAAAACAAACATCCTCAAAACTAGACCAGTAAGCAACATCATGATAAGGGGAGAAAGCAGTGAGGTTGTCAAGGATTTCATTTTATTTGAGTCCACAATCAAAGCTAAAGCATTGAAAAGTAAAGATGTCACCTTGAAGATTAAAATGTGCCTGATCCAAGCCATGGTATTTTCAATCATCATATGCATCTGAAAGCTGGACAATGAATATGACAGAAGAATTTATGCCTTTAAACTGTAACGTTGGAGAAAAATATTGAAGGTACTATGGACTGCCAAAAGAACAAACTTATCTGTTTTGGAAGAAATACAACCAGAGTGCTCCTTGGAAGCAAATCTGGTGAGACTGCATCTTACATACTTTGCACATGTTGTCAGTAGGGATCAACCCCTGGAGAAGGACATCGTACTTGGTAAAGTACAGGGTCAGTGAAAAATATGAAGACCCTCAACAAGCTGGATTGACACAGTGGCTGCTATGGTGGGCTTAAGCATAAAAATGATTGTGGGCATGGTGCAGGACTGGGCAGTGCTTTGTCCTGTTGTGCATAGGGTCGCTATGAGTCAGAACTGACTCAACGGCACCTCACAACAACAAAGGTTAGATATTGCGAATATTATTTTTATCCCTCTAAAATCTTACCCATCCTACTTTTATAGCCTCATCTACTGCGACACTTTTCTTATAATACTGCAATAAGCCCTTCTATATTTTTGTTTGTGCTGATTCATTAACTTAGAATGTCCTTGGTCATAGAAACAATACCAGAAATTGCACGACAGAATTTTGCAAGACTGATGACTTCTTTACTGCAATACCTTTCTCCAGTAACATAGACTGTACACATGGACCTTCCAAATGGAATATGCAGGAATTCAACCAACAATATCTGGGGAAAGAGATGATGGAAAAGCTCGATATCATCAGTCATAACAAAGCTAGGATGTGATGGTGGAACAGGCCATCTGTTGCTCATATGCAAGCTCAAGTTGAAGATGAACAAAATTAGCACAAGCCCATGAAAGCCCAGGTGCAACCTGGAATACATCCCACCTAAATTTAGAGACTATCTCAAGAATAGATTTGACATGTTAAACACTAATGACCAAAAACCAGACAAGTTGTGGAATAACTTCAAGTATATCATACATGAAGAAAGCAAGAGGTCATTAAAGAGAGGAAAGAAAGAAAAGACCAAAAAGGGATGTTAAAAGAGACTCTGAAACTTGCTCTTGAATGGCAAGTAGCTAATGTAAAACTAGAAAATGAAGTAAAAGAGCTAAAGAAAATATTTCAAAGGGCAGACTGAGAAGACAAAGTATTACGATGAAATATGCAAAGACCTGGAGTTAGAAAACCAAAAGGGAAAAACACACTCAGTATTTCTCAAGCTGAAAGAACTAAAGAAAAAATTCAAGTCACAATACTGAATGATGCAAGGAGCACCAAAAGCTGATGGAGAGAATACACAGAGTCACTGTACCAAAAATAATTGTTGACATTTAACAATTTCAGAGGTAGCATATGATCAGGAACCGATGATACTGAAGGTAAAGGTCAAAGCTGCACTGAAGACACTGATGAAAAACAAGGCTCCAAGAACTGACAGAATACACATTGAGATGTTTCAACAATGATGTGCTGGAGGTTCTCATTTATTTATGCCAAGAAATTTGGAAGACAGCTACCTGGCTAACCTACTGGAAGAGATCCATTTTTATGCCTATTCCCAAGAGATGATCCAAATTAATGTGGGAATTAGTGAACAATATCAATATCCTACAGTGTCTGTCAGTTTGTCATACTGTGGGAACTTGCACGATGCTGTGATGCTGGAAGTTATGTCATTGATATTCAGATACCAGCAGGGTCAGCCATGGAAACAGGTTTTAGCTAAGCTTCCAGACTAAGACAGACGGGAAGAAGGATGAGGCAGTCTACTTCTAAAAAGAATTAACCAATGAAAAGTTTATGAATAGCAACAGAATATCATCTAATACAGCACCAGAAGATGAGTCCCGCAGGTTGGAAGGCACTCAGAAGATCACTGGGGAAGTGCTGCCTCCTCAAAGCAGAGTCCACCTTAATGATGCGGATGGAGTGAAGCATTCAAAATCTTCATTCGCTGATGTGGCACCACTCAAAAGGAGAAGAAACTGCTGCAAATATTCATTAATAATCAGAATGTGGAATGTACAAAGTTTGAATTTCGGAAAAATGGAAATCATCAAAAATGAAACGGAACGCATAAACACCAATATCCTAGGCATTAGTGAGCTGAAATGGACTGGTATTGGCCATTTTGAATCAGACAATTGTGTAGTCTACTGCGGCAGGAATGACAGCTTGAAGAGGAATAGCTTTGTGTTCATCAACAAAAAGAACATTTCAAGATCTAGCTTGGGGGAAAAAACCCCCAAAACTAGAGTTGAACATCTTTTAATATTCACCATCAAATGATATATTCTCTTATACAAAGTACTTGTTCAAGGCTCCTGTTGTAGTTGTTTCTTGGAAACCCTATGGGGCACTTCTATTCTGTCATATAAGGTCTCTACGAGTTGGAACTGACTCAGTTATCAACTGAGTGGAAATCATGACATTTGTATTTTTATCTGTTGTTGCAGTATCACTATAGTCAAATGTAATTTCTTTTCAGAATAAGTTGCTATTGTTAGCTGTGATTGAATCAGTTTCAACTCATGTTGTTGCTAGGTGCATTGAGTTGCTTCCCACTAATAGCAACCCTATGGACAACAGGACAAAACACTGCACAATTCTGCACCATCCTCACAATCACTGCTGTGCTTGAGCCAATTGTTGTAGCCACTGTGAAATTCTCTCACTGTGGATTCCCTTTTTTCAATGAACATTTACTCTACCAAACATGACATGCTGAAAGTACTGGTCTTTTCTAATAACATGTCCAAAGTATGTGTTCACCCTTCTGGTAGTCCATGACATATTCAATATTCTTTTTCATCACCAGAATTCTTAAAGCAATATTTCTTCCATCTTCTTTATTCATTTTCTAACTTCTGCATGCATATGAGGTGATTGGAAACATCATGACTTGGGTCAGAAGCACCTTAGTCCTTGAAGGGATTTTTTTTTTTCCTTTTGTGTGTGTGTATGAGTGAATAGTAAGCTGGAATTGGATTTCCTGCAATAAGAAGTAATAGAAAAATTTTGACATTTATCTCAGGAATCTGGTTTGTAAACAGGAAACCCACTCACAGCTGTGGGTGAAAATAAGAGTTCTTGAAAAATCTTCAGTGTTTAAGGGTGTAGGTCCATATACATACTATGCATATGGTATGGAAAAGCAATTTTTTTTTGCATAAGCAAATGCAAAACTGTCCTGTAGTGACACTTCCACAAACTAGGGAACATGTATAACTCTTAGGGAAAACAACTGTCTTTTAAGAAGAAGCCATAGTAAAATAAAATTTAAAATTAAAAAAAATTACAAAACATACAAGGAATCTCACAGCCAAAAAAGAAAGCCAGGCTGTGTAATAACAAGAAAATTTGTGCCACGAAAGTATATCTAAATAAATAATTTTTCAACCTACAGCTTGATACTTAGCTGAACTGTCATGCAAAAGTGAGAATGAAATAAAGATATTCTCAAAGGCACCAAGATTCAAAGATTGCTAGGTATACAACTTCAGTAAAAGAACCATTAAAACATGCATTCCAGCAAAGCTGAAATTGGAGATAGAGTAAGAAGCATGATATATTTAATTATGCATTACTGAGCAAAACTAAAATATTAACTTTTTTTTAAAAAAAAACCTTGTTACCTTTGAGTTCAACTGAATTCAACTTCACGTGTTTCAGAGTAAAGAATCTGGTAAATCATGTTGGAAAATCCAAATAAATATTGACTGTTGGGAAAAAAAAGGCATGGCAGGTGGAAGAGCCAACATGGTTCTACAGAAAGCAGCACCACACCATTCCTCCACAGCAAAGACTTAAAAAATAAGTAAAACAGAGACAAGCAACAATCATGGAACCCAAAGCATCAAACGAAGGGACAAATAACTCAACCAAGAACCAAATGCAGTAAGAAACTGACAAAGAATAGACAACAAGGAGAGGTACAGAGTGGAGTTCCCCTACCAGCTAACATGGCATGGATTCGCCATCTTGGACCCCTTAGCCACCAAGAACAGATAGTATGGGAAGGCAGTTTCACATAACTCTGAGCGGGAAACAGAGTAATCAGTTACCAGGAACACATGCTTTCCCAACTCCCCATGCTTCTTCCCCAGGTATGGCCAATCCTGCTTTCCAGTGGGTGGTGGTCCCTGGGCTGGGGAGACACCAGCTCATTGCTACTTGGACTTGCCCCATCCTCACCGGCTAGCTCCTTCGCTGCCATTTTTTGTTACTGTTTTTGTTTTATTGTGTTTTTTTTTTTTTTTTTTTTGGCTTCTTTTGATTTCCTCCCTCTTGCATCGTTCCTTTCCTTCCCAAACACCTGGTGCCATGTGTCATCTCTGCTCCTTCTTGGCAGGCTATGCAGCACTGCTCAGCTGGGGAAGCCCTTGCCCAATTTATGCCACTACACTGGTGGGCTCTCTGAGGGCATTTTTCTCCTCTTGGCTTCTTATCTCTCTCTCCCTACCTCCCCGTCTTTTCTTTCTCATAAACACCTGGTGCCATGTGCCATCTCCACTCCTTCTACACTGCTCATCTGTGGAGCTGCTTCCTTGGTCCATGCCACCACTCGGGTGGACTCCCTCAGGACATTTTTTCTTTTTCCGGTTTATTGTCTCTTTCTGTCTCCTTTTCTTACCCTTCTCCAGAACACCTAGCACATGTACAGTCTCTGCTCCTTTGTGACAGACTGTGCAGCACCACTGGGGAGCCTCTTCTAGTGTGCTTCCTCAAGTAGTTTTTGTTTTTTCTTTTCTTTTTTCCCTGGTTTCTTCCTTTCCTTCTACCCAACCACCTGGCTTTGTTATTTTTCTTAATATTTTCTCTCTCCCTCTCTTTCTTCCTTTTCTTTCTCCCAGCCACCTAGCCACATATGCCTTTTTGTTTTTCCAGTTTCTTATCTCTCTCTTCCTTCATTTCCTTTCTTCTTCTCACCTAGACACACCTGCCAATTCTGTCCCTTCTTGGTGGGCTGTGCCACATCACCCAGCTACAAAGCCACCAGCACCCCACTTCCCTAAGTCTCAGACTCTACAAAGGCAGATTCTCACAGCACTTTTTTAAATTTGTTTTGTTGCTACATTTACCGTTAGTTTTTGGCTTCTGTCTCTCTCCTTTCTTTATCTTTTTACTCATCCTCACGTAGTTCCACACATCACATCTTCCCATTCCCTTCTGCCTATCTGCACTGCAACTGAGCACCAAACTCCTGAGTGGCACAAGCGTGGGCCACCAGACCCTTTCCTACATTGTCCCCTGTCCTGCTTTGTCATCCCCAATGCCAAAGCTACCACAAAAGACCCATCCTAATCCCTCCCCTTCCACTGGGCTTGCCCTACTGCAACATAGCTGAACAACTGGCCCTACCACCTGAACAAAGTTATGAGAGGTATCATGGCTACAGATGAATAAACAACAAAGAAACTCAGTCAGCTTCCCAGACATAACCAATAACACAAAAAGTCAAAAACATAAAACAAGCAAATCTACAAACAATAAATGAAGAAAATAATTGACACATACCCGAGGACAACAGACAGTACTGAAACATTAATGAAGCAGCTCAGGATGCTTCCAGAAGGTGTCCAAAATAAAACAGCAGATGACCTTCTGGTAGAAGAAAATGTATTGTAAATGCCTGACAGGGAATGCAAAACTATAATATTCAGGGCTATCTAAGAGATGATTAAAAAAGATAAAAATAAGAAGAAAATACACTGTTATGAAAAATGCAGACAATTTCATAGACATGACAGGGAAAAAATGGGAGAATTCAAGAAAATAATACAGGAACAAAATGTCAAAATAAAAGCACAGCTAGAAATCATACAAATAGAACAATTAAAAATCCAGAGGTTAAACAACAGGATTTAGAAAGCTTCAGGAACAAGTGTGAAACAACAGAAGATGGGATCAGCAAAATTGAAGACAAATCCTTGAACACTGCTTTGAGGAAAAACTGGAGAAATAAATGAAAAAAACCTGACAGCAATGTGGGATACAATTGAAAAAAAAAACTTTGTAAGTGATCAGAGTTCAAAGCAGGGAGATAAAATGGGAGGCACACCGAAGATCATTGGAAAATTACTGAAGGAAAATAAGAAAATGTCCCTAATATCATGAAAGATGAAAAGCTATCAATATAAGCTCAACAAACCCTATATAGAATAGATCCCAAAAGAAAATCACCAAGGCATACCATAACCACACTCCCTAAACCAAAGACAGATAAAAAATACTGAGAGCATCTTGACAAAAACAAAAAAAGCCACATATAGAAGGGAGACAATAAGATGAAGTTCTGATTATTTGGCAGAAACCATGCAGGCAAGAAAAGTAGTGGGGTGACAGAAATTCTTGAAAGAAAAAGCATCACCAACCAAAAATAATGTATTTTGCAAAACTCTTGTTCAATTATGATGGTGACAAACAGAAATTAAGTGAATATGTAAAAACCAAACCAAACTTACAAGAACTGTTAAAAGAAGCCCTTTGTTAGAGAACAAATAACATCAGGCAACAGCTTGAATCTAAGACACAATACAGCTTCAGCCAGATACTAATCTAGGTAATGAACTCCTAAGGATAAAACAGAAAGCCACAAAATAATAAATGCTGAAGAGGATGTGGAGAGACTGGAACACTTACACAGTGCTGGAGGGAATATAAAATGGTACAACCACTTTGGAAATCAATTGACACTTTCTTAAAAAGCTAGAAATACCATACAATCCAGCAATCTCACTTCTTGGAATATATCCTAGAGAAATAAGAGCTGCCACACAAACAGATACATGCACAGCAATGTTCACTGCAACACTGTTCACAGTAGCAAGAAGATGGAATTGACCTAGGTGCCTATCAACAGAAGAATGGAATACTGTGCAGTGATAAAGAACAAATTCATTACTGTTGTTTATGAGTAATGAATTTGTTCTTTATCATTGCACAATATGATAATATAGAAAAATCTAGAAAGCATTAAGCTGAGTGAAATTACTCAATTTCAAAAGGACAAGTACTGTATGATAGTACTATCATAAGGACTCAAGAATAGGTTGAAATACAGAAGAAAACATACTTTGGTGGGGGAGAGGGATATTCATTAACTAGACAATAGACAAGAATTATTTTAGGTGAAGAGAGAGACAACACACAGTAGAGGAGAAATTAGCACAAATGGGCTAAACCTAAAGTTTAAAACTATTAAAAATAAAACCAAACATTTCAAGGAACAGAGTAGCAGGGTTGGGGGACTGGGAACAATGGTTTCAGGGACATCTAGGTTAACTGGCACAGCAAAATTTGTTAAAATGTTCTGCATCCCACTTTGGTCTGGGTCTTAGAAGCTAACAAGTGATCATCTAAGAAGCATCAATTGATCTCAATCCACCTGGAGCAAAGGAGAAAGAAGAGCATCAAAGACACAAGGAAAGTGTGAGTGCAGGAGACAGAAAGCACCACATGAACCAGCCGCTACATCAACATGACACCAGAACTAAATGGTGCCTGGCCACCACCAAAGAATGCCTTTACAGGGAACACAAAAAAGAGTACCTGATGGAGACAGAGAAACGCAGGGTGCGGAAATCAAACTCTAGTAAAAAGACCAGATCTGATGGTCTAACAGACTGGAGGGTCCCCCAGAGAACATGGCCCCCAGTCTGTCTCTTAGCCCAGAACTGAAACCAGTCCTGAAGCCAACTCCTCAGACAAAGATTTAACTGGTATACACCACATAAAATGATATTTGTGAACAGTTTGTTTCTTGGTTTGAGTAGATACAGTAGACTAACTGGTCAGTTCCTGTCCAGAGGCAAGATGATAAGACATAGAAGGTCATGAGCTGGTTAAAAGGACATGGGAAACTCAGGGTGGAGGTAAAAGTATGCTGTCACAATGTGGGAAGAGCAGCTAGGGTCACATGGCAAAGTGTGTGTAAGTTTTTATATGAGAAACTACCTCGAATTGTAAGCTTTCACTTAAAACACAATGAAAGAGAAAGTATATATATAAAGGATAGAACAAAACTAAAAGATTTCAACAGGGAACCTGAAAGGTGAGTCTGTAATTGACAACATCAGAACAATAAAGGAGGGAATAAACAGTGTAAGTATAGAACTTCCAAATGGAGAGGAAATTTAGGTGATACTAAACAATGAAAAACTGGTTTTAACTTAGGAAGACAGAGGTAAATTTCAAAGTAACTACAAAAAAGTTTTAAAAAGTTAAAACTTACTCACCAAAATAAAAAAGAAAATTAAAAAGTCTCAATAAACATAAACCTATAAAAAAGAACGTTTTAATCATCTGGTACTGCTCTAACAGAAATACCACAAGTGGATGGCTTTAACAAGGAAAAGTTTGTTCTTACACAGTCCAGTAGACTACAAGTCCAAGTTCAAGATGTCCACTCCAGGGGAAGGTTTTCCCTCTGTTGTCTCGGGAGGAAAGTCCTTGTGTTGAATCAATCTTTGCTCAGGGAGCATCTTGACACAGGAACTTCAAGTCTGAAGGACACGCTCTGCTCCTGTTGCTGCTCTCTTGATGATATGAAGTTCCCAGTTCTCTGCTTGCTTCCTTTTACCTTGATCTCTTGTAGGATAAAAGGATAAAAAGTGGTGCAAGCTACACTCCATGGACATTGACCTAGTAAGGGTGTTACAGTCTCACCTTAATCCTCTTGTAACATAATCCTATTACCCATAGGCAGAGATTAGGATTTACAGCATAAGAAAATCACAAATTGGTAGACAATCACAAAACATTAGGAATGATGGCCCAGCCAAATGGCTACACACATTTTTGGGGGTGACACATTTCAATCCATGACAAAGAAGGAAACAAACAAAAAGGAATTCAGTATAGAGAGTAAGAAAAACAAAGAAAATGTAAGCACCACAAAAAAGCGTTACTAAATAGCAGCAATAAAATCATATCTATCGATAATCACAAGGAATGTAAATAGCCTAAATGAACCCATAAAGAGACAGAGACTGACAAAATGGATTAAAAAAAAAGAAAGAAAAACAGTACCCATTATTGCTGTCTACCAGAGACACACCTTAAAAATGAAGACATAAATATATAACAAAAATATACCCAGCAAATGGCTAGCAAAAAAGGGCAGGAGTGATAATACTAATCTCAGATAAAATAGACTTCAAAAAATCTACCATAATGAACAAAGAAAGGCATTATATAATTATTAAAAGGACAGTCCATCATGAAGACATAACCATAAAAAATATCAACCCTCCCAATGACAGGTCTCCAAAACATATTAAAAAGCGCTCTGGGGAGCAGAGTCAAGATGGTGGACTAAACACACATCTCCCTACATGCCTCCGGAAACCAAGATCTGAAATGATAATTAAAAGGAGCCTTTTGGACACCTAGTGAGCCTTAGGATGTGGCATAGGGCTGTTAATTTGGAATTCATGCCACTGAACGCAAAACTTCCTCTCTTTCACTGACCCCACTCTCAGTGAGTGTGTGCTTGCACAAACTGAAGGTAACTCACCATTTTGATTTTTCTTCCTCTGTATTGGCAGGTGGATGGAGCTTGGACTTGACTATCTGCTGGTCTCAGACACACTGCTGATGGGACTGGCAAGCGTAATTCTGAGAGCCTGGCTTTGGACTCTGTGCATCACGGCTCCTTTGGCCTATCTTTTTACCTCCATCACGTGATAGCTGTACTTGGCTATGTGGTAGCTATACGGATGCTGTGACAAGCTTGTGCAGGACACCGTCTTGATCAACTGGGAGACTGAGACACCCAGGCAGAGGCCCCAGCAGGACTTGGTTCTTAGGCCGGGAGGCACTGCCTGCAGGGGGGAGAATGCTTTTCAGGCAGAGAGGCAGTGTTTTGTATGGTGACGTCTGAGGCTGGGGCCCGGCAATGGAGTTTGTGGATTCTGGGCACCTCAGCACTTTTGGCCTCTTTTTCCACAAGTAGCCTGGTCCCAGATGGGTAGTGAACTTGTATGGGATGCCGTCTTGTTCTACTGGGAGGAGAGGATAACCATACAGAAGCCTCAGCCGGACCTAATTCCTGCGCTGGGAGGCAGTGCCTGCCCAAAAGAGAGCGCTTTTCTGACAGAAAAGCAGAATTCTACACAGTATCCCCAACAGCTGGGGCCCAATAGCAGAGGCCAGCAGGCTAGTAGTCTTTCTGTATTTTGAGCTAGTTTATAACATCTGGGGGTGATATAGAGGTGCTTACTTTGCCAGCTGGGAAGAGGGACCTATACACCTCAAAACCTGACTGACTTTGGAAGTTATTAGATACTTATTATTTCTCATTTTAAGACTGCCTGGAGAAACAACTGTGGCCCATCCTCACAGCATCTCTCCCAGCCTCTATTGACCCACATGAAGCCCCCCAAACAACAAACTCTGGAGAAAACCATGGCCAGAAAATCACTCATGGCATCACAAGGCCCCCAAAAGAAGCCACCTCAGAACTTCCCAGATGTAGAAGCTTTTCTGAAACTATCGGAAGGCAAATACAAAAAGACTATATCTAGTGCCCTGCTAGACCTTGTACAAAATGCAGCAGAGCAAAATGAAAAATTAAGCAAGCTGTTTGATCTGATGGAACACCAGTACTCTGAAATCCAACAGATCGAGAATAAAATCAAAGAGATAGAAACTTCAATTCAAAGCCAAGAAAACAGAATGGAACAAATGGAAAAGAGAATTTCTGATTTGGAATACAGAGCTACTGACTCCAGCATCTGTGAGAAGAAATCAGAAAAAAGAAACAAGAAAAATGAAGAAGCATTAAGAAGCATGTGGAACCCTATTGAGAAGAACAATTTACAAATAATTGGAGTTCCTGAACAGTGCGAGACACCTGAGAACAGAGAGTATTATTGTTGAGCTGCTGACAGAGAACTTCCCAGAAATTACGAAAGATGAGAACACAGATATCCAAGATACATATCAAACACCAGTCAACATAGCTCTCAAAAGAAAGATTCCAGGACATATTATAATGAAGCTTAACGAAATGAAACATAAGCAGAAACCCCTAAAGCTAGGAAGACTCAAAGCAAAGCTAATATTCAGAGGGAAACCCTGTAGTCTTTCATCAGATTTCCCAGCAGAAACCATGCTGGCATGGAGACAGAGGCACAACACATTCAAAGCCTTGAAGGAGAAGAACTTCCAACCAAGAATTATATATCCTGCAAAACTATCTTTCAAATATGAAAATAAAATGGAGATATTCGCAGATAAGCAGAAACCCAGACACTCTGTAAAAATCAAACCAAAGCTACAAGAAATATTGATAGAATCTCTTGGCTTAGAAGAACAAAACCATTAACTTTATATTTTAGAAGGACACATCATCCAGAATCGTACTCAGTTAGGGAAGGCTCCAAACTCAATCAAACCTATAATAGTGAAAGAAATGATATAGTGATCATATCATGAAAACTATGATATCATCATATTAAAAAGAGGGATGTACTACAGTTGTTATAGTCCTTCCAGATGGAGGGGAAGTTCACAAGACTGGTAGCCATCAAAACTGGGTTTACATATAGCTTACTAAGTGAGTTCATAGGGACAGCCATAAAGCACAATAAAGATACAACAAACTATATCAAGAAAAGTAATACAGGAGTCTTAACAACCACAAAACCCACCTTGAAAAAGGTGAAAAATCAACTCACAAAGAAGAATGTCCCAGAACAGATTAATAAGAGCAACAGAGAAAACATCAACTCAAAAATAAACATATCACAGTGACAGCATTAAACACATACCTATCAATAATTACATTGAATGTGAATGGACCAAATACTCCAGTAAAGAGACATCAAGTGACATCTTGGATCAAAAGACATGACCCATCCATGTGTTGCCTACAAGAAACTCACCTTAGACTTAAAGATATGAACAAACTGAAAATCAAAGGATGGAAGAACATATGTCAAGCTAACAATGCACAAAGAAGAGTAGGTTTGACAATTCTAATCTCAGATAAAATAGAATTTAATGTAAAATCCAGCATTGTGGACAAGGATGGACACTATTTATTGCTGAAAGGTTTAATACACAAACAGGACTTAACAATATTAAATATTTATGCACCCAATACTAGCATACTTAAACATGTCAAAGAAACACTGACTATACTCAAAAAAAGAGATAGATCACTCCACAATAATAGTGGAAGACTTCAACACTCTACTCTCAGTATTGGACAGATTATCTAGAGAAAAGCTCAGTAAAGACATAGAAGAACTTATTGCCACAGTTAACCAAATAGACCTCATCGACATATACAGAACTTTGTATCCATCAGTGGACAACTACACCTCCTTCTCCAGTGCACATGAAACATTCTTCAGAATAGACCATGTGTTAGGATATAAAGCAATTCTCAACAAAATCCATACCACTGAATTAGTGCAAAGCATCTTTTCACATCATAAAGCCAAAAAAGTTGAAATCAATAGCAGAAAAAACATAGATAGAACGTGGAACTCTTGGAAACTGAACATCTTGCTCAAAAAACCATGGGTTATAGAAGAAATCAAGGATGAAATAAAGAAATTTACAGATTCCAATGAGAATGAAAACACTTCTTACTTGAACCTACAGGATACAGCCTAAGCAGTGCTCAGAGGTCAGTTTATTTCCATAAATGCACACATCTGGAAGAAAGAAATCAAATAAAAAAATTGACCCTACAGTTTGAACAAGTAGAGAAAGAACAACAGAGGAACCCCTCAGGTACGAGAAGAAAACAGATCATGAAGATTAGAGCAGAAATAAATGAATTAGCGAATAGAAGAACAATTGAAAAAATTGAAAAGACCAAAAGCTATTTTTTTGAAAAGATCAACCAGATTGACAAACTACTGGCTAAACTTACTAAAGAAAAACAGGAAACAAATAACTCAAGAAAGAAATGAGAGGGGAGTTGTCATAACAGATCCAACAGAAATAAAGAATATCATAACTGAATACTATGAAAGACTGTATTCTAACAAATTTGAAAACCTAGAGGAAATGGACAAATTCCTTGATTCATATCACCTACCAAAATTATCACAAGGCGAAGCAGAACAAATTAATAACCCCATCACAAAGGAAGACATAGAAAAAGTCATCAAAAAACTACCAATGGAAAAAAACCCAGGCCCAGATGTCTTCACTGCAGAATTCTACCTAGCTTTTAGAGAAGAGTTATCTCCAATACTACTCAGACTATTTCACTGTATAGAAAGGGATAGAGTACTCCCAAATTCATTCTATGAAGCCAGCATAACCCTGGTACCAAAGCCAGGGAAAGACCCAACAAAAAAGGAGAACGACAGACCAATATACTCATCAATCTAGATGTAAAAATCTTCAGCAACATTCTTGCCAACAGAATACAACAACATATCCAAAAAATAATCCATCATGACCAAGTTGTATTCATACTAGGGATGCAAGGCTGGTTCAACATCAGAAAAACCATGAATGTGATGAACCACATAAATAACACAAAAGACAAGAATCACCTGATTTTGTCTACTGGTGCAGAAAAGGCATTTGATAAAGTTCAACACCCATTCATGCTAAAAACTCTCAGCAAAATAGGAATAGATGTCCAATTCCTCAGTGCAATAAGGGCCATTTATACAAAGCCAACTGCCTACATCATCCTGAATGGAAAGAGACTGAAACAATTTCCCTTGAAAACAGGAATTAAACAAGGATGCCCACTCTCACCTCTCCTATTCAACATTGTACTAGAAGTTCTAGCCAGAGCAAATACAGGGCATCTGCATCGACAAAGAAAAAGTAAAAATCTTCCTATTTGCAGATGATATGATTGTATATGCAGAGAATCCCAAGGAATCTATAAGTAAACTACTCAAACTGATAGAAGAGTTCAGCAAAGTCTCAAGATACAAGATAAACATAAGAAAATCAGTAGGATTCCTTTATACCAACAACAAGACTGTTAAGGAAGAAATTATCAAATCAATAACATTTATGATAGCCCCTAAGAAGATAAAGTACCTAGGAATTAACCTAACCAGAGGCATAACAGAGCTTTACAAAGAGAACCAGCGACATTTTTTAAAAAGATGGAGAAACAAATTGCCAACTTTGTTTGGAAAGTGAAGAAGCCCTGATTAAGCAAAGCACTACTGAAGAAGAACACACTGGGAGGCCTTCACTACCCGACTTAGAAACTGTTACACTGCCACAGCAGCAGTCAAAGCAGCCCGGTACTGGTACAAAAAGAAACAGACAGATGAATGAAACAGAATTGAGATCCCAGAGACGACAGCATCTTCCTATGAACAGCTGATATTTGACAAAGGCCCTAAGACATTAAACTGGGGAATAAAATCTCTTTCACAAATGATGCTGGCAAAACTGGATATCTATCTGCAAAAATTTAAAACAAGACCGATATCTTACATCGTACACAAAACCCAACTCAAACTGGGTAAAAGACATAAATATCAAATTTAAAATGATAAAGCTCATCCAACAAAAATTAGGAACAACAATGGAAGGTTTAATACACAACTTAGACAGACTTCAAACTCTGTCAAACAAATCACAAACAACAGAAGAGAAAATAGATAAATGGGGACTATTAAGAATTGAACACTTTTGCTCATCCAAAAAAGCCACCTACATAACGGGAAAAAATATTTGGCAACCATATGTCCGACTGACACCTGATCTCCATAATCTATAAGGTACCACAAAATATCAACAAGAAAAAGACAAAGCATCCAATTAAGCAATGAGCAAAGGAAATAGACAGACACTTCACTAAGGAGGAGATTCAGGCAGTCAAAAAAACACATGCAGACATGCTCATGATCATTAGCTATTAAAGAAATTCATATCAAAACTACAATGAGATGCCATCTCACCCCAACAAGGTTGGCCATGATCCAAAAAATGCAAAACAACAAATGCTGGCCGGATGTGGAGAAATTGGAACTCTCCTCCACTGTTGATGGGATTGCTAAATGGTACAACCTCTTTGGAAAGCAATCTGGAGCTTCCTTAAAAAGTTGGATCTAGACATACTACTTGACCCAGTAATTCCACTGTTCGGAATATATCCTACAGAATTAAGGCCATTTACACCAACTGATACATGCACACGAATGTTCATCGCAGCACAGTCCACAATAGCCAAAAGATGGAATCAACCCAGATGCCCAACAACAGAGGAATGGATAGGCAAACTTGAGGACATTATGTTGAGCGAAAGTAGTCAGCAACGAAAGGACAAATATTGTATGAGACCCCTACAGTAAGAACTTAAAAACATACACATGCATAGAAGATAAGAGTCTTTGATGGCTGCAAGGGGGGAGGGAAGAAGGGGGAGGGGTAGGGTTTAGATTAGATAGTTGATAGAAAATTGGTTGGGGGAAATATGGGACAGCACACATTAGAAAGAAGATCAATATTTAGCAGACTTCAACATAACATGATTACTCCTCTCATCTTAATCTAATATTACAAGGACAGATTAGCTGGGGCAGGGGGGGCAGGGACTATGCCATCAGGGGAAACCAAGGCCGACTGGCACAACTAGCTTTTTGCTAAGAGAGCCCTCTGCACCTCACATTGGTGAGCGGCGTCTTGGGTCTTAAAAGCTGCCAAGCTGCCATCCGAGGGTACAGCAAATGGTCCCAACTTAGTAGGGACTGATGATCACCAAGGACCAAAATGACATGGGGAAAGAGAACCCAAAAGACAGACTCATGTGAGTGGCTGACTACATTGATTTATGACTAGAAGAACTGGGTGGTGCCCAGCCACCACCAGTGATAGCCGTAATGGAGATCACAAATGCTGCGGGCTGGAAGCTACTGTGTCCTAGCCCCCTTTACTGCTCCTCCCTCTGCCCATGTTCCTTGGCGCCTTGAAACTGTTTGCAGAGTAACAGGCCTAGGATGAACCATTTGCAGTTCAGGCTAAACTATTTCTTTGAAACTGTTTGCTGTTTGACTCAGGCAAAACTATCTGTAAAATAATAAGTCCTTAGCTAAGAACCATTTCCTTGAAACTGTTGACAGGATTTTGGCCTGTCCACTGTGGCCTCAGGCCCTATCCAGTGCTGGCTGCTGGGGTGCCAGACGCAGCACACAAAGTTGAGTCTCACTGGCAGCACAAGAATAAAAAGTTGTGCACTCTGACAGCTCCACTAAAAGACTGCAATTGATGGTCCAGGGGCCTCAGGGTTCCCCTGGGAGCATGGCCCCTGGCCCTGATGCTGCCCGTGTCCCTAAATCACAATGGAGGTCAACTCTTGGACAGGAATGGATTGGACTTGGCAACACAGAGTGACCATATCATGTGTGCACTTTATGGTTCTATGGATCTATAGGATGTCATCCTGCTGACCTCTGGCTGGAGGAAGGGGAGTGGGTGGAGAGGAGGGGATAGGAGATTGTTGGGACGATAAGACATGTATGGAGTAGAGAAAAAGAGTGTTCTGTCATCGGGCAGGGAGAGCAGTGGGAGCCGCATATAGGTGGCCATACAATTTATACAGGAATGTACATTTTCATTCAATCATGGTAAAAAAATAAATAATAAAAAAAAGCACTCTAACAGGACTGAAAAGAGAAAATGAAAGCTCCAAAACAATAGTATGTTTAAAAACAATACTGTTGATGAAGGTTGAAACATCTAGAAAGAAACTCAAAAGTAGATACAGAAGATCTAAAAGCCACAGTCAAATCAACTTGTCCTCATAAACATATATGGAGAACTCTACCGAACAGCAAAGAAAAAAAAGTACAGCTTTTTTTCCAATGCACATAAAGTATTCTCCAGAACAGACCACATCCTAGGTCACAAAACAACCCCCAACAAAAACTGAATCACTGAGATAATACAAAGTATCTTCTCTGATCATAACACCATGAAAGTTGAAAGTGATAATAGTAAGAGCAAGGAAAACAAAATCAAATATCTAGAAATTGAATATTATCCTGCTTTAAAACCACTGAGTAATACAACAAATTGAAATTGATATTTTAAAAAAATTCTTAGAATGAAAACATGTCACATCAAACCATTTGGGATACATTAAAGGCAGTGCTCAGAGGTCAAGATGTTATGATAGATGTACACAGCAACTGAGAACAAAGGGACAAACTCAAAACATTAGCTACACAACTCAAATAGAGAACAGCAAAAGCAAGCCCACAGCCACCAGAAGAAAGCAAATAATAAAAATCAGAGCAGAAATGAATGAAACAGAAAATAGAAAACCAATAGAATCAACAAAATCAAAAGTTAGTTCTTTCAAAGATCAACAAAATCAGTAAACTATTGGCCTAACTGACAAAAGAGACACAGGAGAGGAGTTAAAATAAGAAATGACATGGGGGACACTACAACAGACTCAACTAAAATAAAAATAATTATAACAGATTACTATGAAAAACTATCCTCCAGCAAATGTGAAAACCTACAGGAAATGGACAAATTCCTAGAAATACACTACCTACCCAAATTAACACACACTGAAGAGGAAAATTTGAACAGACCCGTAACAGGAAAAGAGATTGATAAAATAAAAACTCCCAACAAAAAAAATCCCAGGTGGTATCACTGGAGAACACTCCCAAATATTTAGAAAAGAGCTTAGACCAGCACTATTCAACTTATTTCAGAACATAGAAAAAGAGGGGTTATTTCCAAATTCATTCTATGAGGCCAGCGTAATCCTGATACCAAATCAGACAAAGATACCACACAAAAAAACCTAGTCACAGACCAATATTGCTCATGAATATAGATTCCCCAAATTCGCAACAAGATTGTAGCCAATAGAATTCTGCACCATATTAAAAAATACACCATGACCAGGTGGGATGCATGCTAGATAGGCAAGGGTAGTTCAACATTAGAAAATCAAAGTAATCTAACACATACATGAGGGGAATTAAAAGAATTACATGATCATCTCAATCAATGCAGAAAAGGCATTTGATGAAGTCCAGCATCCACTGTTGATAAAACCTCTCAGTAAAATGGGTATAGAAGGGAAATTCTTCAATACAGTATAGGGTATTTATATAAAATCAGCAATCAACATCATTCTTAACAGAGAGAGGCTGGCAACATCCCTCTTGCAAACAGGAGCAAGACAAGGATGCCATCTACTACCACTCCTATTTAGCATTGTGCTGGAAGTCCTAGCTAGAGCAGTTAAGAGAGAAAAAGAAATAAAGGGCATCTAAATTGGTCAGGAAGAAGTAAAAATATCCCTATTTGCTGATGACATGATGCTATATATTAAAAAAATCCAAAAGACTCCATGCGAAAACTAGTGGAACTAATAGATTCAGCAGAGTAAGAGGATATAAAATAAACATACAAAAATCAGTTGGATTCCTATACACTAATAAAGAGAAGGAAGAGAAGGAAATCAGGAAAACAATAGCCTTTATAATATCCCCTTAAAAATACAATACTTACTTAGAAATGAATTTTATTGGGGACGTAAAAGTCCATGCAAAGAAGTCTACAAAACACTACTGTAAGAAACCAAAAGAGATCTACATAAATGGAAAAACATACCATGCTCATGGATAGGTAGACTCAGCATTATGAAAATGTCAGTTCCACCCAAAGCAGCCTTCAGGTACAGTGCAATCCTAATCCAAATACCAGCAGTATTCTTTAAAGACATGAAAAAACTAATCATTAGCTTCATATAGAAAGGAAAGGGCCCCAGATAAATAAAGCAATATAGAGGAAAAAGAAAGAAGGAGGACTTGTAACAGCTAATTTCAGATTATAGCTATAATTATAGCTGTGGCAGTCAAAAGAGCTTGGTACTAGTACAATGACAAATGTATTGACCAATGGAACTGAATTGAGAACCCAGATGTAAATCCATCTACCTATCGTCACCTGATCTTTGACAAAGACCCGACGTCTATCAAATGGGGAAGAGACAAACGGTGCTAGCAAAACTGAGTGTCCATCTGCAAAAAAACAAAACCAAAACCCAAAACATCCATAACCCACACTATACGTGAAAACTAATTCAAATGAATAAAAGACCTAAATATAAAACCAAAAGCTAAAAATATAACAGAGGGAAAAATAGGATCAACCCTAAAGGCCCTAATACATGGCATTAACAGGGCATAAACCATAACTAACAAAACATGAACTCCAGAAGACAGACTAGATAATGGGGATCTTCAAAAAAATTAAATCAATTGACTATACCAAACGAGTAAAAAGACAGCTTACAGACTGGAAATATATTTTTGCCTATGACAAATCTGGCAAAGGTCTAATCTCTAAAATCCACAGGAAAATCCAACACTTCTACAACAAAAAGACAAATAATTGGGTTTAAAAAAGGGCAAAAGATACGAACAGACATTTCATCAAAGAATACATTCAGGTGACTGACACATGGGGAAATCACTAGCCGTTAGAAAACTGCAAATCAAAGCCACTATGAGATATTACCTCAGCCTGGCATCAATGGCACTAATTAAAAAAAGAAAAAAAAAACAGAAAATAAATGTTGGAGAGACTGTGGGAGGTTGGAACTCCATGCACAGCTGATGGGAATGCAAAATGGTACAATCGTTTTGGAAAACAATATGGTCCCTCCTTAAAAAGCTAAAAATAGAAACATCATATGATCTGGCAACCCCACTCCTAGGAATATATCCTAGAGAAATAAGAGTTGACACATGAATAGACACATTCATGTCCACTGCAGCATTGTTCACAGTAACAAAATGATAGAAACAATCTAAGTGCTCATCCACAGATGAAATGAATAATGAATAAATCTAAAGACACAAGTGAGATATTAGTCCAAAGGGCTAATGGACCACAAGTAGCACAGTATCCACCAGACTGAGTCTAGCACAGCTAGACTATGCTTGGCGACCACCAACAACTACTCTGACAGGGATAACAATAGAAGGCCCCTGACAGAACTTGAGATAAATGTAAAACAAAATTCAAACTCAACAGAAAACAAAAATACCAGACTTACTGATCTGACAGAGACTGGTGAAATTCTGAGTACATGGCCCTCAGACATCTTTGAGCTCGTTAATGAAGTCACTCCCGAGGTTCACCCTGCAGTCAAAGATAATCTACCTATCTGTTGCCTTCAAGTCAATTCCAACTCACAGCAACTCTACAGGACAGAATAGAACTGCTTCATATGGTTTCCAAGGAGATCCCGGTAGAACTGAACTGCCAACCTTTTGGTTAGCAGCCGTAGCTATTAACCACTGCTCCACCAGGGTTTCTAGCCAAAGATTAAACAGTTCCACAAAACAAAATAGGACTAAATGGACACACTAGCCCAGGGGTAAAGACAAGAAGACAGGAGAGGACAAGAAAGTTTGTAACAGGAACTCAAGATCATGAAGGGAAAACTGTTGACGTGTCCAGGGACTGGCAATCAATGTCACAAAACAATATGTTTAACGAGAAGTTAGTTTGCTCTGTAAACCTTAATTTAAAGTACAATCAAAAAAGAAAAAAAATTAAGGGCAAACAAAAAGAACCCTAGCAATCACTCAGAAAGAAAAAAAAATCAAAAGCATGATAATACTAATTTGAAGAGAAGGAGCCCCTGTGTCAAAGTGGTTAAGTGGCTGCTACATAAAATTGGTGGTTCTAACCCACCAGCCACTCTGAGGGAGAAAGATGTGGCGGTCTACTTACATAAAGATTACAGCCTTGGAAACCCTATGTCAAAAACCAAATCCATCTCCACCCATTCAATTCTGAAAGCCTAGCAACTCTGTAGGACAGGGTAGAGCTGCCTGATAGGGTTTCCAAGGAGTGTCTAGTGAATTCCAACTGCCAAGCTTTTGGTTAGCAGCCACAGTTCTTAACCACCACACCACCGGAGTACTATTCTGCCCTGTAGGGTCCCTAGGATTTGCCATAGACTAGACAGCAAAGAGGAATTTGAAGCACTATAACATGGAACACAGGAGGGAAAAATTCAGAGTTTTCAAATTCTTGTCTCTTTTAGGAGGATACTGTAAATATAAATTAACTTACACTCCATTATAAAAATGTATAGTAACATATACATCTTAAAATTTTAAGTGTAATCCATGAAAATGCATAAATAATGTGCATAACTTCCAAACCAGTAGTGAGGAGAACGCAGTCGATTCATCTAAAGGCAAAGAAAGGAGGGAAAAAGAAGCAAACAAAAACAGTTGAGAAAATAAAACACAAGGTCCCAACCGAGCTGGAAGAGATGATCACCAAGGACAATAATGACATGAGGGAAAAAGAGCCCAGCAGACAGAAGGACTCATGTGAATGGGTGACTATATCAACATGTGACCAGAAGAACCAGACGGTGCCCGGCCACCACCAACGACAGCCGTGATGGGGCTCACAATGTTGAATCTCAGTGGCAACACGAGAAAAAATGGGATCCACCCTAAGAACTCCACTAAAAGACCACAACTGATGGTGGAAGGCCTGGGAATTCCCCTGGGAGCATGGCCACTAGACCTGATGCTACCTCTGATCATAGATCATTACTGAGGTTAACTCTCCAGATAGGAATGGATTGGACTTGGGGACAACGTATTGTGACCACAGTGTGCGTACACTTTATAGTTCTATGTATCTGTAGGAAGTCATCCTACTGGTCTCTTACTAGAGGGGAGTGGAGAGGATGGAGAGGAGGGGACAGGAGACTGGTAAGAGGATATGACATGTATAGAACAGAAAGGAGGAGTGTGCTGTCACCGGGCAAGGAGATCGGAGGGAGCTGCAAATCAGCGGGCATGTAAATTTGTATTGTATTGTAAACTTTCACTCAATCACAATAATAAATAAACAAAACACAAATAAGGTGATAGAAACAACCCCAAATATATTTAAAATAAATAAATGTTTGTCTATTAAAAGAGACTCTCAGGTAAGACAGAAAAGCCACACCTAGGTGCAAGTTGCCTACAAAAGACACATAAAACACAATCAGACAGAAAGAATAATAGAAATGAGTAGAAAAAGATATATCAGGCAAAGATATGGCAATATCAGTACTTGACAAAAGAGAATTTATGGTGAAAGCTCAATTTTATTAATATAAATGTGACCCTAATGCCTTACAACATATTTTCTCCTTTTCAAAATGGGTAATTGAGAACTTGACATAATTAATGCCATAGTGATACTCTAAATAATTTATAACTGTTTTTATTGCACCAGCTACACTGGCCTCTTTTCAAAGGGGCTCAGAGCCCTCTCAGCTCGGTGACCTTGGTCTCCCTCTCTTTTTTGCTCCCTTGAGAAGTGGGCATCAGCCTGTGAGACAGCAGGTAGAAAGGCTGCCTGACTTTTTTTTTTTTTTTTAATCTTCAACTTTCTTTCTTCTTATCTCAGTCAGAGTGTATGTGGCAGGCCTGTTACACTAGCCAAAGAATTTTTACTAAGTTTTGTCTTTGCCTGTTACAAACGTATAGACTGGAGTCCAGGTGTCTGACATACATGTCTTTGGTTTAAGAAAAGAGTTTCTAGTGGTTATTTTGTGACATTTACAATTATTTGTGAACTACATACTGAAAAACATAATCCTTGCCAAAATGGTGTAAAAGTTCTGACAATTACATTCGCAAACTCATCCTAGAAAAAGTGCTACATATCTCATTGCTGAATATTACTATTGTCACCTTCGAAGTCCTCCCCTAGGGAAGGTACGCACTGATGCCAGCACCTAGTACATACTTCAAAGCAATTTTGGAACTCTTTTCCTGGAGTAGCCATCAGAGCTGTCATCACATTACCCTTGATGTCCTGAGTGTCATCAAAATGTCTTCCTTTCAGTGTTATCTTCTGGTAAAGAAAGAAGTCATCAGGGGCCAGATCAGGTGAGTAGACAGGGTGTTCCAATATAGTTACTTGTTTACTGGCTAAAAACTTTCTTCACAGACAGCTGTGTAATGAAGTTCGCAAATTTGCCACCTTGCCACCTTGCACAATGGCCATTCCAGAAAGAGTTCCAAAATTGCTTTGAAGGGTGGACTAGGTGCTGATGTCGGTGCATGGCTTCCTAATGGGAGTACTTTGAAGGTGACTATAGTGACATTTGGCAGTGAGGTATGCAGCCCTTAGAACAATTAGGTCTGGAGAATGAATTGTTGGACCTTGTATGAGCTCTGATGTAAAAATTGTCTTTTGAGACTCCATGGAGGACAGCTTGCATTGCTATCGAGTCTACTGTGTTATCATACCTCCTAATAAACCTTCTTCCTATTTCTGACTTGGAGTATGTTTTATTGGCTGGACTGCTCCAGGGCACAAACCCTAATTGGGTGACATAAATAAAACAGAAATGGCTTAGCAATAATCTTTTATTAACCACCCACAAAATACAATTATCACGAACCTGTATGCATCTCATAATATCAACTTAATATATAAACATTAATCGACCAAATTATAAGAAGAAATGAACAAATTCACGTTCATGTTATGGGAATTTTAACACTTGCAAAACAAGCATACAAATAAATAGTAAAAGTGCAGACAATTAAATAATTTCTGATATCCTATACTGTGTTGGAAACTCTGGTGGCATAATGGTTAAGTGCTACATCTGCTTACCAAAAGGTCAGCAGTTCAAATCTGCCAGGCGCTCCTTAGAAGCAAGGATAGCTACTCTTCATCTCACATACTTTGGACGTGTTATCAGGAGAGACCAGTTCCTGGAGAAGAACATGATGCTGGGTAAAGTACAGGGTCAGTGTAAAAGAGGAAGACCCTCAGTGAGGTGGATTGACACAGTGTCTCTAACAACAGGCTCAAGCTTAAAAACAATTGTGGGCATGGCAGAGGACTGGGCAGTGTTTTTGTTCTATTGCACATAGGGTTACTATGAGTCAGAACTGACCTGACTGCACCTAACAGCAAGAAGTCTGGAGATTAGATTCTCCTCCTCTGTAGTTGGTGCTTCTCTACTTTGTTAGTATTATTTTAAATTACTGAAGGTTGTAGTTCTCTGCCTCAACTCCAGGTCTCCCTTCTATACGTGCCTGTTGTCTTTTCCTGCTAGTTTTCGTGTCCACGGGTGTCAGCTATTATCATTTCATCTCTGAGTTCCCTGAGTTGGGAAGGTCACTTCAGCACCAAACTTTATGACTAGTAGCATCTGGCTTGGTTGTCTACCCACAAGATACTGGAGCCACTGCCCATGTTACTTTGGTATACTTTATGTCCTGGTTCCCTGGTTGAGGGTGGTGGCAGTGCCTCTGCAGCATCAAACTCTGGCTTGTAACATCTCTTACAGTCTCCTTACCATAAAATTTCAGCAATTTTAATCATATTGCTCCAGTATTGGATTCCCCCTCACCCAAAGGACTCTGTCTATACCCACCCCCTGGGCCTGCCCTCCTGTTTGGGCCTACTGGCTGTCTCTGAATGTTCACTGAACAATTTTCCCCACTTTGAGCACCAGCCATGCAACTCTGGCCTGAGAGCCTCCTTGAAGAGCTGCAATTGTACATGACTCATCACAATTCTCTCCTCTGGGGGCATTAGCTGTGTAGTACCAGCCTCAGAATCCAACCCTGAAGGTGGTAACTGCTGTCAATTCACCAAATCTCCTCATGTTCATGTACTCAGGCTTGCACTATGCTCTCTATATTTCTCTTCCCCACAACTCGACTGGGACTCCGGTCCTTCTGTGCTTGCTGCATGGCCTATGTGACACTGGCCTGCTCAGGAGTCTCGACCTGCACTGTTTTCAGTGTGTCTCTCTTTCCCAGGCCTGGCTGCTCACACAGTCTAGGCTGCTTTGCACACTCGACATAACTTCCTGCCAGGACTCATGAAGATTCAACCTCCCCCACTCCCCTGCCACGCTGCGTGCTGCCCTTTTGTAGCTCTGCATGCTTTGGCTTACCTGTCCAAGGTACCGGCCTCTGAGCTCTAACTGTTCACAATGTCCAGGCCACACTGTGATCCACGTGCTGCTTCCTTCCAGGAGTCAGGAGGTATTGAGCCTCTGATGCGCCACAGAGCCATTACTTAGGTCTCTGTCCTTGCCAAAGCTGCATTCACCAAAGCCTGGTAGCTCACAAGTCTCGGCCACACTGTCTGTCTGTGATGTGTATGCTACTTTTTGCTTGATTTAGTGTTCCTCGACAGCACTTGGCTTGGCTGGCAGTGTTCCTAGTCCTGAGAATAGTAATTTTATCACTATTTCTTTGTTCTCTTCTATAATTGCTGTGGGTATTCATGCCTGTTACTATTTACCTATCACCTTGCTGCAAACCCACCACCATTGATGTGATTCCTAACTCACAGCAAACATGTAGAACAACTACACAGGATTTCTAAGGAGTAGCTGGTGGATTCAAACTGTCAACCTTTTAGTTAGCTGCCAAGATCTTAACCACTCTGCCTCCAGGGCTCCAATCATCTCCATGCATGCAGAAAAATCATTTGAGAAAATTCAACACATTTCTTGATGAAAACCCTGAAGAAGATTGGAATAGAAGGGAAATTCGTCAGTATGATTCAGGACATATGTGAAAAGCCAACATTATACTTAATTAGGAAAAACCTTGCTGTCAAGTGGATATTAAATCATAGTGATGCTATAGGACAGAGTGGAACTGCCACATAGGGTCTCCAAGGCTGGAATCTTTACAGAAGCAGACTGCCATATCTTTCTCCCATACAGTGGCTGGTGGTCAGTCACCAAGTGCTTAATCACTAGACACTAAGTCTTTTTCGTCTTGTTCCTCCTTCTTTTACTGCTTTTAACTTTTTAAGTGTATTTTAGGTGAAAGTTTATAACTCAAGTTAGTTTCTGCTACAAAAATTTATATGCATATTGTCATCTGACACTAACTGCTATCTGTACAATACGACTGTGCATTCCTGTTTTCTACCCCACATTTCATATGTCTGTTCAACCAGCTATTATCTCTGCCTGCCTTCTTGTCTCACCTCTGGGCAAGAGCTGCCCATTTAGTCTCTGGTATCTGCTTGACCTAAGAAGCGAGCTCTCATGAATATCATTTTATGTCTTACAGTCCAGTCTATTCTTTGTATGAAGAGTTGGCTTCAGGAAGGTTTTTGTTGTTGTTGTTGTTAGGTATCATTGAGTTAGTTTTGACTCATAGTGACCACGTATACCACAGAGCAAAACACTGCCAGTCCTGCACCATGCTTATAAATGCTGTTATGCTTGAGCCCATCGTTGTGGCCACAGTGTCAATCCATCTCCTTGAAGGTCTTCTTCTCTTTAGCTGATCCTGTATTTTACCAAGCATGGTAAAATAGTCCCTCCCAATAACACTCCAGTCTAGGCAACTCTTGCTTCTAAGGCACATTCTAGTTGTATATCTTCCAAGACTGATTTGTTTGTTGTTTTAGCAGTCCATGGTGTATCCAGTGTTTTTTTCCAACACCATATTTCAAAGGCATCAAATCTTTGATCTTCCTCATTCATTATCCAGCTTTGACACGCACATGATGTGATTGAAAATACCATGGCTTGGGTCAGGCACACCTTAGTCTTCAAGATTACATGTTTGCTATTTCAGCAACGATATCCACAGTTCCGCATTCTCTTCTGAATCTGGGCTGAATTTCTGGCAGCTCCCTATTAATATACTGCCGCAACCACTTTTAGATGATCTTCAGCAAAACTTCCTGTTTGCTAATTTGTTCCATCTTCAAAGCCAAGAGAATGGCTTGAAATGCACCATGGGTCCTACTTTTGGCCCAGGGAACATAACAGTGTCTGAAGTCACCTGGGATATAGAACAGAGTAGGGAGGGTAGAAGTAAATGGGACAGAGGTACTTCCCAAAAGTGTTTTTTTTTTCCTTAAATTAAATCCATGAGGCAGTTTAGACATTTGTACTTTCTTTCGCCAGTCGAGCACCGTTTCTTGCTAGTTCTGGAGGTCTGAGGTGACTGTCCCCTGCTTGGTCTTCCCCATGTGGGAAACACCTCCTGAACAACACTGCTTGCTTCACTGCTGTCACCAGCCAACCAAGCCTGAAGAGTACTATAAAAGCCAGGACAGGTCTGCCAACTGCTGGTTGTTTCTGAACCATCTCCCCATCCCCCTGCTTCTTAGTTCAGTTACTCAACTTTGTCTTTGATGAGAAGGGCTTCACAATGGCCATATATAATCAATTCGTTGTTTTTCAGGTCTTTGTTGTAAGAGGGACCACAGGAAGCATCTTACTACTCCACCATCTGGGCTCTGCCTACTCTTACTGGTTTTTGTTAGTTTGTCTACAAATTATTTTTTAAATTATGATTAAGTGAAAGTATACAATCCAAGTCAATTTTTCTTGCCTGCCTCTCTGCAGCTCTAACTGCTCTCCTCACCCTGTGACAGTACATTCCTCCTTTTTACTCTTTACTTCCAGTATCCACTTAATGAACACCCACCCCCCCCACCCTCTCATCTCCCCTCTAGAAAGAAACCAGTAGGACAGCCTCCTATATATGTGAATTATCTCTTTTATGTGGGAAATTGTATCATCTACAAATGACTAAAATTTTCTGTCTTTCAGTTTTTATACTTTTTGTTTCTATTTCTTAACTTAGTAGCATTAGTTCCATCCAGTACATGTCGAATAGTAACGTCAGAAGAGGTAATTCTCAGTACAGTCCTGTCATTATGAAAACACTAATAAACTGTCATCATTAAATAGACTGGTCAATATAATTTTTTGGGGGAGGGAGGGGTGATGCCCTACACTAGATTGGAGAAAATCTTTCCAATTTCCTTTTGACTAAGAGTTTTAACCCCACTTTTCTATTAACTTGTCCTACTGTGGAAGCTTGTGTGTTGCTGTGATGCTGGAGTCTATGCCACCAGTATTCAGACACTATCAGGGTCACCCATGGTGAACAGGTTTCAGTTGAGCTTCCATACAAAGACAGACTAAAAGGAAGGACCTGGCAGTCCACTTCTGAAAAGAATTAGCCAGTTAAAACATTATGAACAGCAACAGAACCTTGTCAAATACAGTGCTGGAAAGTGAGCCCCTTGGGTTGGAAGGCACTAAAAAGAGGACTGGGGAACAGCTGTTCCATAAAGTACAGTCAACCTTAATGACGTGAATGGAGTCAAGCTCTCAAAACCTTCATTTGCTGATGAGGCACGACGCAAAATAAGAAGAAACAACTGCAAACATCCATTAATAATCGGAAGATAAGAAAATACGAAGTATGAATCTAAGAAAAATGAAAATAGTAAAACGTGAAATGGAACACAAAAACATCGATATCCTAGCCATTAGTGACCTGAAATGGACTGGTATTGGCCATTTTGAATTAGACCACCATTAGTCTACTATGCTGGGAATGACAACTCAAAGAGGAGTGGTGTTGCATTCATCATCAAAAAGAACATTTCAAGATCTGTCCTCAAGGAAAATGTTGTCAATGATAGGATAATATCCATATGCCTACAAGGAAGGCCAGTTAATAGGACTCTTATTCAAATTTAAACACCAACCACTAAGGCCAAAGATGAAGAAATTGAAGGTTTTTACTGGTTTCTGCTGTGTGAAATTGATCGAACATGCAGTCAAGATGCATTGATAATTACTGGTGATTGGAATGCAAAAGTTGGAAACAAAGAAGAAGGACCAGTAGTTGTAAAATATGGCCGGTGACAGAAATGATGCTTAAGATTACATGATAGAATTTTGCAAGACTAATGACTTCTTCATTGCAAATACCTTTTTTCAACAGTGCAAATGCTGACTATACACATGGACCTTGCCAGATGGAATATACAGAGATCAAGCTGACTACATCTGTGGAAAGAGATGATGCGAAAGCTCAATATTATCAGTCAGAACAAGACAAGGTGCTGACTGTGTCATAGACCTCAGTTGCTTGTATGAAGTTCAAATTGAAACTGCGGAAAATTAGAACAAGTCCATGAGAGCCAAGGTACAGTCCTGAGTATACCCCATCTGAGTTTGGAGACTATCTCAAGAATAAATTTCATGTACTGAATACTAATGGCTGAAGACTGAATGAGTTATGGACTGACATCAAAGAGATTGTACATGATGAAAGCAAGAGGTCATTAAAAAAACAAGAAAGAAAGAAAAGACCAAATTGGTATCAGAAGAGACTCTGAAACTAGCTCCTGAACATCAAGGAGCTAAAGCAAGAGAAAAAATGGCGAAGCAAAAGAACTGAAGATTTCAAAGGGTGGGTCCAGAAGATGAAATAAATGTTCTGCACTTCCCAAGCTGAAAGAACTGAAGAAAAACTTCAAACCTCAGTCACAATAGTGAAAGATTCTACAGGGAAAGTATTAAATGACTCAGGAAGCATCAAAAAAAGATGGAAAGAATACAGAGTCATTATGCCAAAAAGAACTGGTCAATGTTCAACCATTTCGAGAGGTGGCATATGATCAGAAACCAATGGTACTGAAGGCAGAAATCAAAGCTACATTGAAGGCACTGGTGAAAAACAAGGCTCCAGGAACTGATGGAATACAATGGAGATGTTTCAAAAAGTGCATGTGGCGCTGGAAGTACTTGCTCATCTATGCCAAGAAATTTGGAAGACAGCTACCTGGTCTACCAACAGGAGGATGTCCACATTTATGCCTGTTCCCAAGAAAGGTGATCTAACTAAATGTGGAAATTATCAAACAATATCACTAATACCACATGCAAGTAAAATTTTGCAAAAGATCATTCAAAAGTGAATCAGCAGTATATCGACAGGTAACTGCCAGAAATTCAACCTGGATTCAGAAGAGGATGTGGAACCAGAGATATCATTGCTGATCTCAGACGGATAAGAACACCAGAAAGATGTTTACCTATGTTATATTGACCATGCAAAGTTTTCAATTGTGTGGATCATAACGAATTATAGATAACATTGTGGTAAATGAGAATTCAAGAACGCTTAATTGTGCTCATGAAGAATCTGTACATGGATCACAAGGCAGTCTTGCAAACAGAGCAAGAGGACACTGCACAGTTTAAAGTCAGGAAAGTGTGCGTCACAGTTTTTTCCTTTCACCATACCTTTTCAAACTGTATACCAAGCCAATAATCTGAGAAACTGGACTACATGAAGAAGAAAAAAGGCATCAGGATTGGAGAAAGACTCATTAACAACCTATGTTATGCAGATGACACAACCTTGCTTGCTGAAAATGAAGAGGATTTGAAACACTGATGAAGATCAAACACCACAGTCTACAGTATGGACTGTACCTCAACATCAAGAAAACAAAAATCCTCACAGCTGGACCAGTAACCAACATCATGATAAATGGAGAAAGGATTGAGATTGTCAAGGATTTTATTGTACTTGTTTCCACAATGACAGCCCATGGAAGTAGCAGTCAAGAAATCAAAAGATGCATCACACTGGGAAAATCTGTAGCAAAAAGACCTCTTTAAAGTACTGAAAAGTAAAGATGCCACCTTGGAGACTACTAAGGTGTGCCTCACCTAAGCCATTCTATTTTCAGTCACATCACATGCATACAAAAGCTGGAAAATGAGTAAGGAAGACAGAAGAATTGATACTTTGAAATTGTGGTGCTGGAGAAGAATATTGAATGTACCATGGAGTATCAGAAGAACAAACAGATCTGTTTTGGAAATACAACCAGAGTGCTCCTTTGAAGCAAAGCTGGTGAGACTGCATCTTGTGTACTTCGGACACTGCAGGAGGGTTTAATCCCTGGAAAAGGACATCATACTTTGTAAAGCAGAGGGTCAGTGAAAAAGAGGAAAACTCTCAACAAGATGGATTGACATAGTGGCTGCAATGATGGGCTTAAGCATAAAAACCTTTATAGGCACAACACAGGTCTGAGTGTGATTTGTTGTACTGTGCGTAGGATCACTGTGAGTCAGAACCAACTGTGTGTCACCTAAAATCAATAACAAGAGTTTTAAAATTTTCAATTTAAGTTGAATTCTATTGAATGCTTTTTCTGAATCATGTTTTTCTCTTTAAAATTTGTCTAGTATCTGGACACTTAGCATATATGGTATACTAGTCTCAACAGCTACAGAATACAGAGTAATATATTTTTAAAAAATACTCAGCCAACTTTGCACTTGGGGAAAAAAGTCTACTTGCTCTTGTTGTAAAGGGTCCTGATAGCCCAGTTGTTAAGCGTTCAGCTGCTAACCAAAAGGTCAGTGGTTTGAACCTGCCAGCAGTTTCATGGGAGAAAGACGTGTTAGTCTGCTCCTGTAATAATTACATCCTTTAAAACCCTATGGAGAAATTCTCCTCTGTCCTACACGATCACTAGGAGTCAGAACTGACTCAATGGCAATGGGTTTGGTTTGGTTATGGTCATGTCGTTCATGTGTGTATATATATGTACATGTATACATGCACACACACATACGTACATACAGGTATATGCATATACATATACATAAACACATGCACATGAATACACATATGTATACATGCGTATACATATATACACATGTGCACATATCATATAATAAATATACATACGCATATAACTTTAATATAATGTTCCACTGAGTTCGGTGCTTTATGTTTTAGTTTTTCATTTATATTCATAAATAAGATTGACCTAAAATTTTCTCATAGAATCTTTCTTCACATTTGATTTTAAATTTACACTGGCCTCAAAAAACATGTAAGGTATACAAATAATCGTGGTAGAATTGTTGCTGTTGTTAGGTGCCGTTGAGAAGATTCCAACTCATAGCGACCCTATTAACAACAGAATGAAACACTGCTCGGTCTTGCCTCATGTCCACAGTTGTTTTTATACTTAAGCACATTGTTGCAGCCACTATGTCGATACATCTCATTGAAGGTCTTCCTCTTTTTCGCTGGCCCTCCACTCTACCAAGGATGATGTCCTTCTCCAGGGACTGATCTTTCCTGACAACATGTCCAAAGGATGTAAGACGCAGTCTTGCCATCTTTGCTTCCAAGGAGCACTCTGGTTGTACTTCTTCCAGAACAGATCTGTTTGTTTCTGTGGTGGGTCACTGTACATTCAACATTCTTCTCCAACACCACACCTCAAAGGCATCAATTCTTCTGTCCTCTTTGTTCGTAGTCCAGCTTTCACATGCATATAACGTGATTGAAAACACCACGGCTTGGGTCAGGCCTGTTTTACTCTTCCAGATGACATCCTTACTTTTGAATACTTTGAAGAGGTCCTTTGCAGCAGAAATGTGCCTTTTGATTTCTTGACTGCAGCTTCCAAGGGCAAAGACTGTGGACCTAAGTAAAATGAGATCTTTGACAACTTCAAGCCTTTCTCTGTTTATGACAATGTTGCTTACTGGTCCAGTTGTGAAGATTTTTGTTTTCTTGATGTTGAGGTGCAATCCATACTTAAGGCTGTGGTCCTTAATCTTCATCAGTAAATGTCTCAAACCTTTTTCATTTCCAGCAAGTAAGGTGATGTCATCTGCATAACACAGGTTGTTAATGAGTTGTCCTTCAATCCTGATGCCTTGTCCTTCTTTGTATAACCCAGCTTCTCAGATTATTTGCTTAGCATACAGATTAAAATGGTATGGTGAAAAGATACAACCCTGACGCATGTCTTTCTTGACTTGAAACCATGCAGTGTCCCCTTGTTCTGTTTGCACAACTGCCTCTTGATCCCTATACAGATTCCTTAAGAACACAATTAGGTGTTCTGGAATTCCCATTCTGCGCAACATTAGCCATAGTTTAGTATGATCCACACAGTCGAATGCTTTTGCAAAGTCAATGAAACAGAAGTAAACATCTTGCTGGTATTCTTTGCTTTCAGCCAAAATCCCCCTGACATCAGTGATGGTATCCCTGGTTCCACATCCTCTTCTGAATCCAGCTTGAATTTCTGGCAGTTCCTTGTCAATGTATTGTTGCAGTCCTTTTTGAATGATGTTGAGCAGGATTTTACTTGCTTGTGATACCAATGATATTGTTCAGTAATTTCCACACTTGGTTGGATCACCTTTCTTTGGAATGGGCATAAATATCGATCTCTTCCAGTCAGTTGGCCAGATAGCTGTCCTCCAAATTTCTTGACGTAGACAAGTGAGTACTTCTAGCACTGCATCTGTTTGTTGAAATATCTCAACTGATATTCCATCAATTCCAGGAGCCTTGTTTTTTGCCGATGCTTTCAGTGCATCTTCAGCTTCCTCCTTCAGTACCACTGGTTCTTGATCATACGCTACCTCTTTAAATGGCTGAATATCAGCTAGTTCTTTCTGGTATAATGACTTTGTGTACTCCTTCTATCTTCTTTTGATGCTCTCTGAGTCGTTTAATACTTTCCCTTTGGAATTCTTCACTACTGCAACTTGAGGCTTGAATTCAGTAGCGAAAGATTCTACAGGGAAACTAGTAAATGACTCAGAGAGCATCAAAAGAAGATGGAAGGAATACACAGAGTCATGGTGGAGTAATCAAACTCATTATCTCCTCTTCCTTCTAAATCCCCACTTAATTAACAGTGAAGGAATAAAACGGAAATAAACCCATAAAGACAAAGAAATTAGGATTAGAGAGGGTTATGAAATAGGTCTTCAACTACATCAGTTATTGTTTTTAAAGACCTGAAGTAAATACAGAAAAATGTTAAGCTATGACTCAGCAGGGTTATGGGTACATGGTTCTCCACTGTATTTTCCTCATAAGTTTTTGTTATGATTAAATATTTCTTCATGTCAATAGAAGACATGAAAATAAGAAGACAGTTTCAATAAGTGATAAATGCTCTAAAACAGCATTTCTCATACTTTACTATGCATATAAATAGCCTGGGAAATCTTATTCAAATGCAGATTCTGTATTAATTGGCCTGAGGTAGGCTTCAAATTGTACATTTCTAGCAAGCTCCTCTACCAGCACTACTACTGATCCATGGACTTGACGTTGAACAGAAAGATTTTAAGGGAAACCAAGCATGGAAATGTGATAGAGAGTGTCAGGGATTTCCTCACACAAAGTGCTGTTGGAAAGCTTCTCTAAGTGGGTGAAATTTGAGTTGAGATGTGCATGTCATGAAAATACCACCCATTAAAAATTCTACAGGAAGGATACTCCAGGTACAGGGAAAAGCAAGTACAAAGGCCTGAGATGGGAAAAATTTCTAACATTTTCTAGAAACAGTAGGAAGACCACTGTGGTCTTCTTGTAGTACTCAAGTAGTTCTTCCACATTTCAGGTATAACTGAAAGACTACTAGTTTTAGAGCCAAGTCATAAAACCCAGATTTGGGATCTGTCCCATTAACTCTGTGTTTTAATCATCTGATACAAGTCTGATAGAAATGATATGAGTGGATGGCTTTAACAAAGAAAAGTTTATTCTCACACAGACCAGTAGACTACAAGTCAGAATTCAGGATGCTGGCTCTAGGGAAGTGTACTCTCTCTCTGTCAGATCTGGAGGAAATCCTTGTGTTGTACGAGTCTTTCTTGCGTCCGAGAGTATCTCAGTACAGGAACCTCACGTCCGAAGGACACATTTTGCTCTCAGTGCTGCTTTCTTGATGGTATGATGTCCGCAACTCTCTGCTTGCTTCCTTTCATCTCTTATAGGATAAAATGTGGTGCAAGCTGCGCTTCATAGAAACTCCCTTAGTAAGGGTGTTACAGTCCCACTTTAATCCTCTTGTAACATAATCCTGTCTATTAACCACCGGCAGAGATTAGGATGTACAGCATAGGAAAATCATACAACAGAGCACAATCATACAATAGTGGGAATCATGGCCCAGTCAAATTGCTACACACATTTTTTTGGGAGACACAATTAAATTCATAACACTATATTGTTCCTAGGAACCTGCAATTAAATATTGTGTTTGAGTGTCAGTAACGTTGTCTACTAGAAAGAGCAATGGAACAAGAGCCAGAATGACATAATTCTAACTCTGGCTCTATCACCATGTGACCCTGGTCCTCTTTTCCCACTAGAAATAAATAACAACACCCATAGAAAGCTGCTATTAAGATCAAGCAATACAATGTGTGTGAGTGTTTCTGAAAGTGTAAAATCTAGGTTATTACGTTGTCACATCATATCAGACAATATGCATTTTCTGAGTTCCTACAGTTTTTCAAAAGTAGAACACTACTGGACAATGCCTTACCTGAAGCAGTCTGTATCCTTGATAGAAATCCTTGGTAGATATCATAGTGTTGAGTGATACTGTCTTACGTAGACTAGATGAATAAATATTTATTGATGATGATATAGTCATTGATAGAAGAGGCCATTATTGATCTACTGTCAACAATACTAAGCCAGAAACTAGAAACAGCCACTAAACCCATTGTTGTCAAGTCTGTTCCAGCTCATAGTAACCATATAGGACAGAACAAAACTTCGCCATATGTTTCCAAGGCTGTAATCTTTAGGGAAGCAGACTGTCACTATTTTTCTTTCTTAAAGCAGCTGGTAGGTTCAAGTCCTATCAATCTATCTCTTTAATATGTGTGCAGTTGATCTACTTCACTGCTACTGCTAGGCTCAGGCCTTTATTTTATGGCTGAACTATTGCATTAACTTCATGACTGCAATCAGAAGTATGTCCGATTCTGCCCTCCAACTTAAGCCAGAGTAGTTTAGTGTACATACAGATTTGACCCTGCTACTTTTCTGACTAAAACCATTCGCTGGCTACGGGATAAACTATTAGCCTCTCAGAATGAAATACAAGGTCTTTCACAATCACACCTCTGCTCATACAGGCTCATCTTGTACTGCTCTGCCACACACTTCCTTGACTCCTGAATCTGATGCACTGTTTTCTTTCTTTTTTTATATATTGAGCTTAAATGAAAGTTTACAGGGCAAATTTGTTTCTCACTGAACACTTAACATATACATTGTTTTGTGACACTGGTTGCTAATTCCATGACATGTCAACACTCTGCCCTTTTCAATGTTTGGTTCCCCACTACAAGCTTCCCTGTCCTCTCCTGTTTTTTTGTCCTTGACTGTGGGCTGGTGTGCCCATCTAATCTCCTTCTGTTTTATGGGACTGTTTAATCTTTGGCTGAAGGGTGAATCTCAGGAGTGAATTCAGTACTGAGTTAAAAGCATGTCTGGGGCCATGCTCTCAGGGTTTCTCTAGTCTCTGTCAGACCAGTAAGTCTGGGTTGGCTTATTTTCTCTCTGTCTGTCTGTCTGTCTGTCTCTCTCTGTGTCTGTGTGTGTATGAGAGAAAGACTTAAAATTTGTTCTACATGTTTCAGCAGATATGTCCAGGTCCTTCTCTAGTGATCTCTGTCAGAGCAGCCAGCAGTAGCTGGGCACCATCTAGTTGTATTGGACTCAGTTTGATAGAGTTTATGTGAAAACACTGTTTTCTTATGCCTCCTTATATTAAACATGTCACTTCCTTTACACGGAATTTCCTTCAATCTGTTTAAAAAATTCTGTGTTCTTTAAATAACTCAGTTGAAGCATTCCTTTTCCTGGGAACTTAGAGTTGAATATGAATTTTGGAACAAAGTAAAGCTAACTGCAAGGGCTACACACTATATTGATACTAGGTGCCATCAAATCAGTTTTGACTCGTAGCAACACCAAGTACTACAAAAGAAATACTGCTGAGTCCTGCACCATCCTCGCAATGGACTGGTTGCTACTATTAGGGTGCGCGATTTTCAAGATGAGATGCTGTTACTTTAAAGGTTAAATTTTATTAAAAAATATGCCCAATAGGAAAAATGCTGGTGCACCAGGAACGCACCCCGAACTATACAGAGCGGGGGCGACGACGAGCTTCCTCAGCACCCAGTATTTAAGTCGTGAGATTACAAAGCAGGGAGGGGAAACTGACCTTTAAATTGATTGGTTAAGGCCACCTGGAATTCCTGTTAGTTGTAAAATGTGGTCAAGGTCTAGGGGTCACTTGCAAGGCTGCCCCCAGGCTTGTCTTGTGACAGATGTTTTGTAAGACAAAGGTGAGATTATTCTATGGTATATTCTGCTATTAAGTTGTTTCCTGGGGCTTTCTTTAATACCTTGAATTTTTGCTGTGCCCTTCCTTATTTCAACACTACATCTTCATAAGACTTATTGTTTTAGAAAGCTAATGCTGCTCTAACAGAAATACCACTGAGTGGATGGCTTTAACAAAGGCAAGTTTATTCTTACACAGTCCGGTAGGCTATAAGTCTGAATTCAGGATGTCTGCTCCAGGAGAAGGCTTTCCCCCTTGTTGGCTCTGGAGGAAAGTCTGGTATTGCATCAGTCTTTGTCCAGGGAGCATCTTGGCACAGGAAGCTCAGGTCTGAAGGATGCGCTCTTCTCCTGGTGCTGCTTGCTTGATAGTGTGAGATTCCCAATTCTCTGCCTGCTTCCCTTTCCTTTTATCTCTTGTAGGATGAAAGGATAAAGGGTGGGGCAAGGCATAGTCCAGGGAAACTCCCTTTACAGTGGAGCAGGGAGGTAATCCTATGAAGGGATTTACAGTCCCACCCTAATCCTTTAACATACAGCATAGGGAAATCACGAAATGGAGGACAATCATAAAACATTGAGAATCATGGCCCAGCCACATGGCCACACATATTTTTGGGGGGACATGATTCAATCCATGAAAATTATCATTAGTTCACAGTGTCTTTACATAAAAAAAAGAAAAAGAAGAAAAACCTGTTGCTGCTCAGTGGATTCCACTCACAGTGACTGTGTAGGACAGAGTAAAACTGTCAGAATTTCTAAGGAGCTCCTGGTGGATTTGAACTGCTGACTTTTTGGTTAGCAGCCCCAGTGTTTCCAACTACCCATAGGAGTTGATAATTATTTGCTTGCCAGTGTATAAGTTTAAGTATGTGACAGTAAATATGAAATTGCAACTTCATTATGATCTCCAGAGTTGCAGGTTGATAGAGTTAGTAGCTGTAGAAAAATTCGTAATTAGCTTCTTTCTTAATACTTAAGCCCCCTGAGGTGCTGACACATAAAGAAAACGTAACATTCCCTTCTGACTGGCACTCACAAACATTCCTGACTTTGTTTCCCCAGGCTATTCTTGACTGATAAGCAGACAGAGTAAAGCTAATTTGCAGCCCACCCTCTCTGAGAAAAGTAACCAGCCTGCGGACGTTAGGGACAACTCGCCTTGAGACAAAGAAGTTGTGTCTTCTCCAGCTTCGCCTCCTCTGAACACTTTCATGGCAGCATTCCTTCCCTACCCCGCTTCCTGTCCCTAAACCCTTTTATAAAGTTTGCCAGCCTGGACTGAGATGTTAAGATGCTTTCTGGGGGTGCTAACTTGTCATCTTCTCAGATCGCCAGCCATCTGAATGAAGCGCTTTTAAAAATTTAATCCCTTTCTCTGTGCTTTGGCTTAGTAGTGACAGGCAACACGAGTCTACAAACGAGATTTCTACAGTAACATTTTTGGTGACCACAGCAGGACAGCATTCTCTCCTGGTAAGTTCGGAAATCTTACACAGGAGTCTAGGGGGTTGCCTGAACTGGAGAGCCCTGAGGGGAGGCACCTGACCTCTCTAAGCAGCTACTGAGGCATTTTAGCTCCAGAACTGGTTTTAGTTTCACTTTCTGGCAGGCACTCCTTGCCCTGTCACTAAAGAGATTGAATCAAGCACTGTCTGGGTTGCAAAAGCGGCAGCTCCTTAACTGGCTTCTTGGTTTGTGGACTCCATAAGGAGCTGCCTGGTTGATGCTCCACTGGTCTGTGGACACTGTAAGGGGCTGCCTGGTCTGCAGACCCTGTAAAAGACCACCTGGTATGTGAACTTCATAAGGGGACAACTAGCAGGTGTACCATTCTATCTCTGACTCCGAGGATCTGCCTGGCTAAACTGCAATGAAGGGGACTGCAGCCCATTTCTGTCCTCTTAACATTTCATGCTGGCCTTCTGTCCAGCAGCCTGTTATTTCAACCTTTCATTATTCTTTTGAAGTTTGTGTTCAGTTGGGGGGCTCTCAAGTCTGGAACTTTCTGTGAAAAGTTTCTGCGAGATATGTTATTCCTGCAGGTAGAGTGTTTATTGGGTGTTTAAAATGTCAAACGTTTGGCCTTCAGCCATAAATTTGGCCTACTTAATCTCGGAATTTTTTCCCCTTAATTATTGCCCTAATCACTATCTCTTTTTTAAAGAAATGTGTGTCTGTGTATCTTGTAGGTCTGGAGCCTTAGCCTCCTGGAGTGCTATCAACTGGGTGGCTGGTCCACTATGCAGCATTTCTCTACACAGCACTTCTCCCTCTCAGAATGAGGGCAATTCTCTTCCAAATTCTCTTGTTACTTCCTCTTAAAATTCTTTTCTAGTTGTAGGTAAGAACCTGTAGTTATCTGGTAACAGATTTTGGTAAGCCAGCCAGGAAATACATCTGGTTAGACTTGACCTTAGCTCAGATGATCCAGCACAGTAGACATCCCATCTTTGGGACCAGGCAAGGCAATCACCAGAGAGATTTCTCTCCAGGCATGCTCCCGGGGTACTTGCCTTGACTGCCACTCAGCCTGAGTGTGTTAGGGTCCGTGATTTTCAAGATGCGACACGGTTACTTTAAAGGTTAAATTTTATTAAAAAATATGCCCAATAGGAAAAATATTGGTGCACCAGGGACGCACCCCAAGCTACACAGAGCAGGGGGCGACGACGAGGCTCCTCAGCGCCCAGTATTTAAGTCGTGAGATTGCAAAGCAAGGAGGGTGAACTGACCTTTACATTGATTGGTTAACTCCTATTAGTTGCAAAATGTGGTCAAGGTCTAGGGGTCACTTGCAGGCTGTCACTTGCAAGGTTGCCCCCAGGCTTGTCTTATGACAGTGTTTTGTAAGACAAAGGTGAGATTATTCTATATTTTCTGCTATTAAGTTGTTTCCTGGGGCTGTCTTTAATACCTCGAATTTTTACCGCGCCCTTCCTCATTTCAACAAGTGGAGGACTATAGGTGTCTTTTTTAGCTTTTCTCTTTCTCTTAAACTGTCCTATATCTGGATTGTTAGTGTCTGTCACATGTTGTGAGAGTTCCCTTTCAGTTCTGCTAGTTTGGTTGTGGAACTGCATAGCACACTCCTGTCTGCTCTGTCTCTACTCTTTGACTTTGTAGGTTCCCCGCCATATTTGTGCCACTCCAAACAACTTATCCCAATTTAATTCCTTCTGTTCTGGTTGCTGGAAGCTCTGTTATTTGACATCAGTGGTTCTGTGGACTGGAGATTTGTCAGTCATTCTGTTAAGTCCGAGGGAAAAGTACTGTAACTCTTAGGCTCTGTGTCACCCACCAGAGGGGTACTTCTGTTTTGCTCTAGTAGAGGGGAGGCTGACTGATCGGGTCGACAAATCACTCATGATAGATAGGCAACTCTGTATTGCTTATGTACAAAACTCCTGTTTTTGGAACACTATTAACCAAGTAGTGTTCCGACTCGACGGCACTTGGCCTTGGCATTAACCAAGTATTCCCTTGGCCTTCCTTCTCATTTATAAAAAGATAACTTTATATCTGTGTAGAATCCTCCCCCCCTCATTTCTGCAAGCAAACCTATTGTTGACCCTGGCTCCTATCTTAGGAGTCTTTCGCACACCCTCTCTTGTCTGCTGTGATACCTTGCACTGTGTCATCATATGGGGAAAGAGGGGCCCCTTGCATCTGTTCAGGAACCCTGGTGAGGTGCTCGAAGACCCAGGGTATCAGAGGCCATTTGAGAAGCTTCTGTCTGGGGGGATTAATTATTTCATTTATTAGGCCTAAGACCTTGTTTGCTCCCAAAGCACCTTCCTGACCTCTCACTATTTTTCCTTTTTGTGTCCCCACTTCTGGAATCCCAAGTCTGTAACTTTTAATAGCCAGTCAAGTGCCGTAGAGTAGGATCTAACTCATGGAAGGTGTTTAAAAGATTGTGTCATGCATGTAGACAAAGTGTGTGTGGTTTATGTGAGCCCCATAATGTTGATCCCTGGGTTTAAGACCTACCATCTCCCAGGATTCACCTCTGGGCTACTTACTAAACACCTGTCATCCTTTTAACCTAGATGGGTTAAGGAAAAAGAGGTTTATTTGGAAAAAAAAATGATTTGATCAAAAGTTTTGTCTTACAAAAGTTTAAAAATTTTATTTATGAGGTTTTTAAGAAACTTAATGTTAGCTAAAACATAAAAAAAATGAGGGTTTTCACTGTTTAAATAGCCAAGCCAGCCAAGTGCCGTCAAGTTGGAGCCGACAATTCTTTTTTATTTCTGAGTTTTGGGCTGATTTGTTTTTTATGTAATCTGCCTCAAGAACAAATTGGTCTCTCACTAAAGTAAGATTTCTGAGCTAAAATCCAAGTCAGGGTTACAAAAAAAAAGGAAAAGACACTATACCCATACATTTTATATTCCAGTCCAGATCAGTTATAACACAAAAATTACAAATGCTTGAGGTGAAACCTCAGACTCCAGTCTCCGGATTGGTAGAGGAGATCTTTAAGTTGTTTAACAGTAGAAATCCGATGGCAGAAGAAAAAGATAATAGAAAAAAGACTCAGTTGTGAGCTGTAGCTCTCCAGGGCCCACCTCGAAATAACCCAATTGGCCCCTGAAAGTGAGGACTTAAATCATCTCACCAGCCAGTGAGCATGGACCCTGATCAGTGTAATTACTGTTGCAAATCAGGCCACTGAAAGGCACAGTGTTCCAAGTGCCCTAAAACTGGATATCCAGTTGATTTCCCCAAAGGCCTAGATAGACAGGCCCTTTGGAAAGATGATGACTCTCTCTGAGTAGGGGTCTGAAGAGACAGACCACTGACAGAGCCCTGAGACCTACATAACTCTCAGTCACACCATCAACATCTCCATGAGAGAACTAAGGTTTATACTCGACACGGAAGGTAAGGTAATTAAATTTGTCTGAGACATGAGAGCCACCATCTCTATCTTAAATTACCTAATGGTTGTACTCTTCAAGCAGGACTATATAATTACTGACTTGGATTAAAAATTCAAGGTGGAAAAAAATTTACCCTTACGTTGGATGGGTCACAATTGGTAAAAACACTCCTTTCTGTATGTCCTTAAATGAATTGTTTTGTTGCTGAGACAAAAATTACTAAGTATATTAAGGAGACAAACATTAAAAAACTCAACTAAACATAAAAAATGAGAACTTAGAATTGCTTATATTGTTGGTTAATATAAAGAGCCAGAGGACATATACCAAAAATCTCAGTCAGGTTACATTAGAAGTAAAGAGCCAGAAAGACATACAAGTTCCAACAATTCTGTCCGCAAACTTAATTGTTGTAGGTACTACATACTTCATTGCTTCAATACTACTATGGTCACCTTCTAAGTGCTTCCCTTGGGAAGCTATGCACCTATGCCAGTGCCTAGTCTACCCTTCACAACAGTTTTGGAACTCTTTCTAGAATGGTCATTATGAACAGTGGCATGGTGGCTAGTTTGTGAATTTAATTGTACAATTGTTTGTGAGGGAGTTTTTAGCCAGTAAGCTAATAACTATACTGGGGCACCCTGCTTCTTCACCTAGTCTGGCCCCCAGTGACTTTTTTCTTTACCCGAAGATAAAGGAAATATCGAAAGGAAGACATTTTGATACGTTGAGGACATCAAAGTTAATACGATGATAGCTCTGATGGCCATTCCAGAAGAGTTCTGAAATTGCTTTGAAGCATGGACTAGGTGCTGGTGGAGGTACATAGCTTCCCAAGGGGAGTGTTTCAAAGGTAGTGATATTCAGCAATGAGGTATGCAACACATTTTCTAGGATGAGTTTGAGAACTTAACTGTCAGTCCTTGTATACCAAAATTCTCTGTCAGGTTACACCAGAAGTTTGACACATTACCATACCAGAGAAAGCCATGCTATTGTAAACCAGAATAATATCATTATTACATAAGTGGAATAATCTGCCCTGCTCATGGATAGGAAGACTCAATATTGTGAAAATGTCTATTTTGCCCAAAGCACTCTACTTATATAAGGCAATCCCAATACAAATTCCAACGACATTTTTTAATGAGATGGAGAAACAAATTATCAGCTTTATTTGGAAAGGGAAGAAACCTCGAATAAATAAAACACTACTGAAAAAGAAGAACACGCTGGGAGGCCTCTGACTACCTGACTTTAAAACCTATTACACTGCCACAGTAGTCAAAACAGCCTGGTATTGGTACAAAAAGAGACATATAGACCAATGGAACAAAGTAGAGACCCCAGAGATGCCACCATCCTCTTATGAACAGCTGATATTTGACAAAGGTCCTAAGATTTTGAACTGCGGTACGAACAGTCTCTTTAACAAATGGTGCTGGCATAATTGGATATCCATCTGCAAAAAATTGAAACAGACCCATATCTCACACCTTATACAAAAAAACAACTCAAATTGGATAAAAGACCTGAATATAAAAGCTAAAGCGATAAAGCTCATCCAAGATAAGATAAGGTCAACAATGGACGTTTTAATATGCAATATAGACAGACTTCAAAATCTGACAAACAAAACACATTCATGAGAAGAGAAAATAGATAAATGGGAATTAATAAGAATCAAACACTTCTGCTCATCCAAAGACTTCATCAAAAGAATTAAAAGACCACCTACACTTGGCTTTTTGGCACAGAATGGGAAAAAATATTTGGCAACTCTATGTCAGACCGACGCCTGATCTCCATAATCTATAAGGTTCTACAAAATATCAATAAGAAAGAGACAAATTATCCAATTAAGCGATGGGCAAAGGAGATGGACAGATACTTCTCTAAAGAGGAGATCCAGACAGTTAAAAAACACATGCAGACATGTTCACGATCATTAATTATTAAAGAAATTCAGATGAAAACGACAATGAGATACCCCCTCACCCCAACAAGATTGGCCATGATCCAAAAAACGCAAAACAATAAATGTTGGAGGGGCTGTGGAGAGATTGGAACTCTCCTTCACTGTTGGTGGGATTGCAGAATGGTGCAACCTCTTTGGAAAGCAATTTGGCGTTACCTTAAAATAATGAACATAGATAAACCATTTGACCCAGTTATTCCTCTGCTCGGAATATATCCTACAAAATCAAGGCCATTCACACCGACTGCTACATGCACATGAATGTTCATTGCAGCACAGTCCACGATAGCAAAAAGTTGGAATCAACCCAGATACCCAACAACAGAAGTATGGATGGGTAAACTTTGGTATATATACTCCATGGAGTACTATACACTGATAAAGAACAACGATGATAGCAGGAAACATCTCTCAATTTGGTCTCAACTGGAGGACATTATGTCGAGTGAAACTAGTCAGCAACAGAAGGACAATTATTATATGAGACCCCTACGATAAAAACTTAAAAGCATACTCATGCATAATAGAAAAGACTCTTTGATGGCTACAAGGGTGGGGAAGGTAGGAGGGCGGGAAGGCAAAGGGCGAGGGCTTAGATTATATAATTGTTAGAAATTTGGTAGGGTGAAATTGGTGACAATTCACATTAGTAGGAAGATCAGTATTAATGAGACTTTGACACTTGTGTACTCCTCTCTTAATCTAATATTGTAAGCACAGAGTATGTACACTTTCATTTTTTTATTTAATAAAAAAAAAGAAAAGAAAAAAAAAGAATAATATCATTAATGCTAAAGCACTACCTGCAGACTAATTGGTTTAACATGAGCTCCCCACTTAGGAAACTGTACTATTCATGCACATACAGCTATTTAAAAGAAGAGAGAAAAATAGAAGAGAGAGGGAAAAAGGAGAGAAAAAATGGAAGAGAAAAATGAAGGGAAAAAGAAAGGCGCAGGAAAAAAAAGAGGTAGAATAATAAGAGAAGGAAGAAAGCAAGTAAAAGGGAAGAAAAAATAAAAAGTGAAAGAAGGCAAAGAGTAAGTAGAAAAAAGAGAAAGAAGGCCAAAAGCTACACAGGTGGTCCTACATCCCTGTTCAGCATGAAGCAGATACAGAAGAAAAGACCTCCATCCCTGTTTCTGTAAAAATTATAAGTATGAAATCTCTCAGGGGGAAGTTGAAGTAGACAAAAAAAAAAAAAAAAGTGAAAGAAATATGCTAAAGACCAGGACAATTTCTTCCACAGCAAACTAATCTCATAGATATGAGATGTTATAATACTTACAGTCCAGATTGATAGTTAATAGTCATAGAAAAATTCTTAGCTAGCTTATTTCTTAATACTTAAACCCCTTTCCCCCTCTTGTGATGCCAACACATAATGAAAACTGTAACATTCCCTTCTGACTGGCACTCACAAACATTTTTGAGTTTGTTTTCCCAGGCTAGTCTTGACTGGTAACCAGACAGAGTAATACCAATTTGCAGCCCACTGTGGCAGTGGGTTCTCTCAGAAAGCTAACCAGCCTGCTGATGACAACTTGCCTTATGACAAAGAAGGTGTGTCTTCTCCAACCTAGACTCCTCTGAACACCTACAATACAGCATCCCTCACCTACTCTCTTTCCCTTCCCTAAACCTTTCTATAAAACTTGCCAGCCTGAACTGAGATGTTACGATGTTTTTTAGGGTGCTAACCTGCCATCTTCTCAGATTGCTGGCCATCCAAATAAAGCACTATTAAAAATTCAATCCTGTCTCTGCACTTTGGCTTAGTAGTGACAGGCAGCAGGAATCTGCAATTGGAATTTTTCTGGTTACAAGGTGACATTTCCATTTGGAAATGCAGATTCCAAGACAGCTGTAAATGTCCTTAGACATTATTTTACTTGATGGTGCTGGTGACAAGAGAAGATAAAATTATCTTTAAACATGGACTTCTCTACATACATTTGTACTTTACCATCCCTCTAGACAATCTAGCCTGTTGGCAATAATTAACCAAATTGCAGGAAGTAAAAGGGGAGCTAGAAACCAACACAGTTGCTATTCAGTCAATTTCAATTCATAGTGAACTTATAGGAGAGTGTAGAACTAACTGCCTGGTAGAATTTCCAAGGAGTGCCTGGTGGATTCTAACTGCCGACTTTTTGGTTAACCAAGCTGTAGCACTTAACTGCAGTGTGCCCAGAGTTTCCACAGCTGGAAAGACAGGCAAATTAAGGTGAGTATTACGTGTGTGTGTGTTCATCTCCCAAAGTTTGTGCACAAGGAAGAACTATTAGCCAAGTAAAAGCATTTACTAGATGGCAAGGTAGTGAATCTAATAGATGAAGCCTCGTCCAGAGGGAAATTAATGCCTTTAGTTTAACGAACGTAATTCTAAGTAGTGCAGAGTAGTGAAGATAAGAATTTGCATAGGGAAAATGAAAAGTGGATTTGGAAACAGTAAAAGAAGAGTTGAATGAAGAACAATATAGGGTTGCTGGAAGGAGCAAACGCAGCACTTGGGAGATACACTAAAACGCGATCTGTTGTTTATCTGAAATTCAAATTTAACTGGACGTTCAGATTTAATAAACGCTTTCTTGGTATTCCAGATTGTGTAAGCAAAAACACTCAGAGCCCGGGACCTGCAAGCAAAAGAGGCGGCGCCAAAGTGTCCGAATTCTGTGATGAAAGCAGTTGTCAGTTTTGGGTCCTAGGAAAACTAGCGGGGTTGGGAGAGATGATTCAGGAAGCCGAGTTTGGTCCGCCGGTGTCCCACAGTCCTCTGCTCTCGGTTCCTGTTTACTCGCTCAAGATGGCGCTGGTCGCTCTACCTTGTTGGCGTTGGGCAGCCGCGGCTGCTGCTTTCGAAAAATGCCGACGCTCTGCAATTCTGATCCGGTCTCTAGTTTCTGTTCGCAGATCAGTTCCGCAATGGAGGTCACTAAAGCTTCGTACTTCGGGAAGCACTGGAATCCACCAGGTGAGATGGCGTTCACGTGGGAAGAGTGAAGGGCAGCGGGACCTAAGGGGAAAGGGGTTGCCCTCGTGACCTCGGGTCAGAGAGAGTTCCAAGAATAAAGATTGTCAGGGCTAATCCGGAGAGCAGTAAGTGAAGTAAGTTAGGGTTAATAAAGAGGAAGGGGTGAGGAAAACCTTTGGGTTTTTTCAAATGAGAACTGGAGCGGGAGTGACCGGGCAGAGGGCGCGTAGGGCTCTGGTGAATCGCAGGATTATCTTTAAAAGAAGAGATAGATACCATTTCCGACTGCTTACTTTCCTAAATGCAAAGACTGGGCTACTTGCCAGAGTTTGGAACTTGGGACCAATTTGCCTATGGTTCACGTTTTACTTGGTCGGAAGTACAGACTTTGGACATTGTAAGATGACAGCAAGCTGCTCATAGAAGTGGCAAACTGACTTAGCACCAGTTCGCTCCCTTGCTGACAGGCACTGTTTTTGATAGGTCAAAACTGTAATTATCTTTTTTTCCAAAAGACAGAACATCCTGAATTCGTATGTAAACACGGTTGTCCGTTGATCTGAAAGTACGGTTGTTTTTCTGTGTGCGCAGATGACTTTGAGAGTCATAAGGCTACTTACTTGTCTTTAATGAATGGAGGTTTGGTTGTAGCGCGTCTCGTTATATCCGTTACTGCCTCTCACTCAAGAACAGTTTTTTGATGATTTGATGTATTTCAGTGTACTATTTTATTTTGTATATACTGACAAAAAAGGGAATTGTTACTCATCAGTTTGACTAAAAGTATCATCAGCTTTGTAAGAGGAACAGATAACCTCTTAAATTTTGATTTACAATGACAGTATTTAGTGTTTATTGACAGTACCAAGGGAAACAGATCAGATATGCCTTCAAATATTGTACAATTTGGTTAAGAAGAATGGACCTATTCATTGCAAGAATAGTTAAGCTATTAAGTTAAATATTAAATACATAGTATAAACAGTAAAGGGCTATAGACATCAATAGTGTTAATTAGGAGTCAGATTATAGGAAAGATCTCATGCTGGTGATAGAACTGGGGAAAACATTCCAAGCAGTGAGCATAGTGTGTAACACTGGACTGTTGTTGTTTGGTGCCATTGAGTTGGTTCTGGTTCATAGTAACCCATGTAAAACACAAGGAAACATTGCCAGGTCCTGTGCCATCTTCACAGTCACTGTGCTTGAACCTGTTGTTCCAGCCACTATGTCAGTCTGTCTTACTGAGGATTTTCTCTTTTTTGTTGACCATCAACTTGACCTAGTACGATGTTCTTGTCCAGGGACTGCTGATCCCTCTTTATAACATGTACAAAGCATGTGAGACAAAGCGTCGCCGTCCTTGCTTCTAAGGAGCATTTGGCTGTACTTCTTTCAAGACATACTTGTTCATTCTTCTGGCAGTCCATGGTATATTCAGTACTCCTTGCTAGTACTGTAATTCAAAGGAGTCAGTTCTTCCTTGACCTTCTTTATTCATTGTCAAGCTTTCATATGCATTATGAGGCTACTGAAAACACAAGGCTTAAGTCTGGTGCACCTTAGTCCTTAAAGTCGTATATTTGCTTTTTAACACTTTAAAGAAATCTTTTGCAGAATGCATTGCATCATTTGATTTTCTTGTTTTTAGTGTGCATTTAACAGGGATCAAGGAATAAGCTTTCAGAGTTAAAACTGATGTAACCTGAGGAACCTTCAGCTTAATTAGTGACCTGTCATTAAGACTGCAAAGTAAATATTGAATGCATACTTTTAGGATAACTGCAAAATAAATATTGAATGGATACTTTTAGGATAATCACTAGTATGGAGCACAGTATTTTATAGCTGAAAGGAACCTTAGTGTAGTGTTATGAAGTTATTTTGATGGGTTGGATCAGCACTAGCCTCAGATGAAATTCAGTAGACTGGAAAAGAAAATGTCAGTGCTTTATTATAGTAAGGGAAGTATTGTTTTATGAACTTTGTTTTGTGTATATACACGTACCCACATGTATATGATCACTATAAAGCGTTGTAAAATGTATTTTTCACCCAGAATCATGCCCTAGAGCTGTGTTGTGCAGTATGGTAGCCGCTAGCTTCATGTGAAGGAGCCCTGGTGGTACAATGATTAAGTGTTCGGCTGCTTACCAAAAAGTTGGGGGTTCGAACCTCCCAAGCAGGTTCATAGGAGAAAGACCTGGAGATCCATGTTGTTAAAGATTGTTGTTACTGAGTGCTGTTGAGTTGATTCTGACTCATAGCGACCCTTTAGGACAGGGTGAAACTGCCCCATGAGGTATCCAGGGAGCCTTTTGTGGATTTCAAATGCTGACCTTTTGGTCAGAGTTAAGCCAGAGTTCTTAACTATTCGCCACTGGGGCTCTAAGAAAACCCTATGGAGCAGTTCCGCTCTGTCCCTGGGGTCACTGTGAGTCACAATTGACTGGAAAGCAGCTAACAACAAAACAGTGGTAGGTATATTGGTATAGCCTCATGTGGCTATTTAAATTGAACTAAGAAAAAATTAGTTCCTCCGTTGCACTTGGAGCATTTCAAGTGCTCAGTAGCCACTTAACAACTGCATTGAATGGCATAGACATATATTTCCATCACTGCAGAAAATTCTATGGACAGTGCTGATTTAGAGTGTATCATATCCAGTCTGTCTAATTTTGCAGATGAGGAAGCTAAGTCCCTATGTGGATAAATGGCAGACTTCAAGGCCATTTATTTATTCATTTATTGCTTTCTGTGTGTCAGGTACTTATGTAAGGATAAGTAAGAGTGACAGACAGTGGACACACAAAATGTTTGTTGAGTAATAAAAATGCTTGTTTAATAATTACTAAGACACTAGTAATGGAGGGAAATGCCTTACTGATGAAAGTAATTCTTAAGTTAGAAGATTCTGTATGATGTTATGTAGTGTCTCTACTTTTGTTGCTGTTGTGTGCTGTATAGTCAATTCCAACTCGTAGCTACCCTGTAGGACAGAGCAGAACTGCTCCATCGGGTTTCCAAGGTGTGGCTGGTAGATTCAGACTGCTGACATTTTGGTTGGCAGCCTGAGTCCTTATAGAATATTAATAGTTTTTTAAATTAGTATTTAAATGGTAGAAACTGAGACAGTGTATAGTTTCTTCTTAGCACCTTTTAGCCGAGTTTAAAGAACTCTGCTGTATTGATCCTGACATTGATCATGGTTTTTCTTCATTTGTTTTCTTTAAAACAGCTTTGTTGAGATACAATTCAAATACTATATAATATACACATTTAGAATGTACAGTTGAGTGGATTTTAGTGTGTTCATAGATATATACAACCATTGCTGCAGTAAATTCTAGGAAGTTTTTATCACCTCAAAAAGAAACTGTATGCCCTTTGGCTATCTCTTTTATGTCCCCACCCTTCCTAGCCTTAAGCAGCTACTAATCTATTTTCTGTTTCCATAAATTTGCTTAGTTTAGACATATAAATGGAATCCTAGCACATGTGGTCTTTTGTTACTGGCTTCTTTCACTTTGCACATTTGCATGTTTTCAAGGCTCATCCACTTTGTGGCATATATTAGTACTTCATTTTTATGGCCAAATAATATTGCATTGTATAGAAATACCACATTATTTTCATCCATTCATCAGTTAGTGGACATTTGGGTTATTTCCAACTTTTGACTGTTATGGATAATGTTGATAGAAACTTTTGTGTACATATTTTTGTGTGGACGTATGTTTTCCTTTCTCTTGGGTAAATGCGTAGAAGTAGAACTGCTGAGTCAGTATTGTCATTACTCAACAGCAACTAGTAAATGGTAACTCTTTGTTTAATCATTTGAGGAACTGCTAGACTTTTTCCAAAGTGGCCACACCATTTTACATTTATACCTGTAGTATATGAGGAAGGGTGTCTGTCTCTTCACAGTCTTGTCAACACTTATTATTATCATCTGACATTTTGATTTTAGCCATGCTGCTGGGTGTGAAGTGGTATCTCCCTGATTACTAAAGATATCAAGTATCTTTACAAAAGCTTATTGGTGATTTGTGTATCTTCCTGAGATAAATGTCTGTGTAAGGTCTTTTCCCATTTTTTTAATTGAGTTGTCTATCTTTTTATTATTATGTTGTAAGAGTTCTTTATATATTCTGGATGCAAGTCCCTTATTGGATACGTGATTTCTGAATTTCTTCTCCCATTCTGTGAGTTTCTTCTCTCATTCTGTGGGTTTTCTTTTCACTCTTTTGATAATATCCTTTGAATCACAAAAGTTTGTAATGATATTTTTTCCGCTTTGTCCTAGGTTTTGAATCTTCTCAACTTCATTCTTCTTTTTCAGGATTGCTTTGGCTTTCTGGATCCCTTCCAATTCCACATGAATTTAGAATCAACTTGGCAATTTGTACAAATAAGTTAGCTGGCATTCTGGGAGAGATTGCTTTCAATGTGTAGGTTAGTTTGTGGAATATTGGCTTCTTAACAATATTAAGCCTTCTGATCCATGGACGTGGGATGTGTTTTTATTTATCTAGTGCCTTCTCAATTTCTTTCAACAATATTTTTTATAGTTTTAGAGTTCTTTTGTAAAAGTTTTTCCTAAGATTTTTTTTTTTTTTTTTGATACTGTTGTGAGTGAAATTGTTTGTAAGTTCATTTTTGGATTGTTGATTACAAGTGGGTAGAGAAGTACAGTTGATTTTTGTAAATGATGTTGTATCCAGCAACCTTGCTGAACTAATCTATTAGTTCTAATAGTTTTTGGTAGATTACTTATGATTTTCTGTATATTCTATGTTCATATTCTATGTTTTCTGTCCATAGAATTTTCTGCAATGATGGAAATATATGTCTATGCCATTCCATGCAGTTGTTATGTGGCTACTGAGCACTTGAAGTGCTCCAAGTGCAGTAGAGGAACTAATTTTTTCTTATTTCAATTTCAATAGCCACATGAGGCTGTACCAGTACACCTACCATTGTTTTGTTGTTAGTTACTTCCAGTTAATTTTGACTCACAGTGACCCCATGGACAGAGTAGAACTGCTCCATAGGGTTTTCTTAGAGTCCCAGTGGTGAAGTAGTTAAGAAATCTGCCTTCTAACCAAAAGGTCATATATATTCTATATTCTCTATTCATCTGTGAATAGAGAATTTAACTTTTTCATTTGCAGTGTGGGTGCTTTTCCCCACTTTTTCTTGCCTATGTGTGCTAGCTAGAATCTCCAGTATGATGCTGAATATAAGTGGCAAGAGTGGGCGTTGTTTTTGATCTGAAGGGAAAAGCATCCAGTCTTTTTCCACTGAGTGTGATGTTAGCTGTGGGTTTTTTATAGCTGCCGTTGACAAGGTTGAGGAAGTTCCCTTCTGTTCCTAGTTTGTCATTAAAGGGAGTTGGGTTTTGTCAAATGATCTTTCTGGATCTATTGAAATGATCATATGATTTTTGTTTTTTGTTATATTGTTATATTACATGAATTGATTTTCAGATATTCAGCGAACCTTTTACCCCTGGAATAAATCCAACTTGAATATGATGTATAATTCTTGTTTTGTGTTCCTGGCTATGTTTTGCTATTATTTTGTTGACCTTTGCGTCCGTATTCATAAAAAGCCTGTTTCTTATGATGTCATTGTAAAGTATCAGGGTAATTCTGGCCTCATAAAATGAGTTGAGAAGTGTTCTGTCTTCTGTTTTTGGGAAGAGTTTTTGGTATTAATTAGATTTTCAGTATTTGGCAGAATTCAGTGGTAAAGCTGTCTGGGCCTGGGCTTTTCTTTGTTTGTAGTGTTTTGAGCATCAGAGTGCTCCTTGGAAGCAAAGATGGCAAGATTATGTCTTACATACTTTGGACATGTTCTCAGGAAGTATCAGTCTCTGGAGAACATCATACTTGGTAGAGTGGAGGGGCAGTGAAAAAGAAGAAGCCCCTTGGTGAGATGGATTGACACAGTGACTGCTACAGTGGGCTTTAGCATAAAAACAATTGTGGACATGGCACAAGACTGGGTAGTGTTTTGTTCTGTTGTTCATAGGGTTGCTATGAGTCAGAACCAACTTGACGGGCACCTAATAGCAAGTTTTTTTTTTTTAATTGTGATTGAGTGAGAGTTTATAGTACAATTCAAATTTGTGCGCCTGCCTATCTACAGCTCCCTTTGCTCTCCTTGCCCTGTGACAGCACACTCCTCTTTCTGCTCCATGTAGGTCATATCCTCTAAACAATTTCCTGTCCCCTCCTCTGCACCCTCTCCACTACCCTCCAGTAAGAGGCCAGTAGGACGGCATTGTATAGATGCATAGAACCATAAAGTGGACACACAATATGGCCACTCTGTGTCCCCGATCCAGTCCATTCCTGTCCGAAGAGTTGAACTCACAATGATCTATGATTAGGGGCGGCATCAGGTCTAGTGGCCATGCTCCCAGGGAAACTCCCAGACCATCAGACCATCAGTTGTGGTCTTTTAGTGGAGTTCTTAGGGTGGATCTCTTTTTTTCTCTTGAAAAACAAGTTTTTTAATTACTGATTCAGTGCCTTCACTTATTATAAGTTTATTCAAGTTGTTGATTTTTTCTGAGTCTTTTTCACTGATGTATGTCTTTTTAGGAATTTGTCCTTTTCACATAAATAACCAAATTGATTGGAATACAGTTGTTCATGTTGTTATTTATTTGCCATCAAGTCTTCTATGACCCATAACAACTCGTAGAACTGCTCGATAGGATTCTCAAGGTTGTGTCCTTTTTGGAAGCAGATCACCTGGGCTGTCTTCTGAGGTGCCTGTAACTGCATTTAAACTGCCAATACTTGGGTTAGTAGGTCAGTGCTTAACCATTTGTGCCACTCAGATACTCCTCAGTTGTTCGTAGTATTCTCTTACAATCCTTATTTTTGTAAGGTTGATAGAAATGTCCTCCTTTCGTTTCCGATTATATTCATTTGCCATTTTATGGATCTTTTCAAAGAAACAGCTTTTGGTTCTGTTGATTTTTTTCTAGTATCTGTTTTATTGATTTCTGCTCTAATCTTTATTATTTTTTTCCTTTTCTCTGCACAAAGTTTAGTTTGCTCTTCTTTTTCCAGTGTCTTAATGTGGAAGGTTAGGTTATTTATTTAGTTTTGTTCTTTTTTTGTATCGTTGGAAGTTACAGATGTAAGTTTCCCTGCAAGCATTGCTGTAGCTGCGATCCGTACCGTAAGTTTTAGTATGTTGTATCTTGATCTTTATTCATCTCAGAGTATTTTCTGATTTCCCTTTTGATTCCTTTTTTCACCTGTTAGTTATTTAGGCGTAGCCAAGCCAATATGCCATTTAATTTCTGCATATTTGTGAGCTTGCTAAAGTTTTCCCTTTTGTTATTTCTAATTTTAATCCATTGTTTTTGGAAACACATTTTTCATTATTTCTGTCATTTGAAACTTACTGATACCCTTTTAATAGGCTAGCATATGGTCTCTCCTGGAGAGGGTTCCTTGTGCGCTTGAGAAGAATGTGTATTCTGTTGTTGGGTGGAATGTTATATAGACCCCTGTTATGTCTAGTTGGTTTGTAGTATTGTTCAGGTCTTTTTCCTGTTTGATCTTCTGTTTAGTTTTTATAGCCATATTCAAAAGTGAGTTATTAAAGTATCCAGTGTTATTGAGTTGTCTCTTCATTTCAGTTTTTGCTTCATGTACTTGGTGCTCTGTTATCAGGTGCATGTATGTTTATAATTATTGTATGTTCTTAATAGATGGACCATTTTATCATTGTAAAATGTCCATGTTTGTCTATACTTTTTTGCTTTAAAATCTATTTCATGCTGTTTGCCTCATATATTTTTCCATTGTTTTACTCTCAACCTATTGTTATCTTTTAAAGTATGTGTCTTATAGACAACAGATAATTGGGTCGTGTTTTTTATGTGGCCTGACAGTATGCTTTTTGATTGGATTGTTTTATTATTGATATAGTTGGATTTATGGCTACAGTCTTATTGGTTGGTTACAGTCTTATTTTTCTTTCACTTATGTGTCATCTTTTTTCTCTCCTCTGTCTCCTTTACTACTTTCTTGAGTATCCTGTAATACAGCATTTAAATTTCGTGAGTGGTTCTTCCATTATACATTTTTTAGTTATTAGTAGTTGCTCTAGGGCTTACCATATTTAACTTATCAGCATTACCTTCAGCTTTATATTGGCTCGATGCCAGTAATGTGTAGCAGTGTAATGCCTGTACAACTGTATTCCTTTTTCCCCTTCTTGTGATATTATTTTTTACATACTGCTATTTATTAATGGATCCGACTCGATGACACTTGGCACTTGGCCATTTATTAATGTTACATAGTCAGCAACAACTTGTCATAATTATTATCTTACCATTTGTAATCATTTCCTTAGACCATTATAATGTTGCTTTTGCCAACTTTGTTGTTATTTGCAAATACACATATTGTACACCTTGTATGCTAGAGGCCCACACTTAAGAAAGAAAAAATATACATCTATACTGTCCAGTGTAATTATATAATTGTCTTTATTGGTATTCCTTTTTGTTTGTGTACATTTATGTTACTATCTCTGGTCACTAGCTTTCAACCTGATGAACTTCCTTCTGTATTTGTTGTAAGGCAGGTCTGCCAACATAAAATTCTCTCAGTTTTTATTTATCTGAGAAAGCATTTCATTTTCATTTTGAAATATAATTTTGCTGGGCACAGGATACTTGGTTAACAGTTTCCTTCTTTGAGTACTTTTGAATATGTTATCCTACAGCTTTCTGACAGCCAGTGTTTCTACTGAGAAGACAGGTGTTAATTTATTTGGATCCTTTTAAGTAATGTATTTCGACGGCACTTGGCTTGGCTGCTATTTTTAAGGTTTTCTCCTTTTTGACTTTAAGCATTGTTCCTTTGATGTGTCTGTGAGTCTCCTTACATTAATTCTACTGGGTTTTGTTGAGTGTTATGGATGTGCAGATGATTCTTATTTCAATAAATTTGAAAAGTTTCAACTATTATTTTTTTCAAATAATTTTCTTCTCATTTCTTATCACTTCTGGCGGTCCCATTGCATGTATATTGGTGCATGTAATAGCATTCTGCATCTTCTTGAGGCTCTCATTTTTTCTGTTCTTTGATTTGCATAATCTGTTCATTTGTCTCCAGGTTTGCTAATTCTTTGTTCTGCCAGTTCAGGTTTACTGTTGAGCCTTTCTAGTAAACTTTTAAAAAATCATTTATTGTACTTTTGTTAGGGTCCGCGATTTTCAAGATGCGACACTGTTACTTTAAAGGTTAAATTTTATTAAAAAATATGCCCAATAGGAAAAATACTGGTGCACCAGGGACGCACCCAAAGCTACACAGAGCAGGGGGCGATGGGGAGTTTCCTCAGCGCCCAGTATTTAAGTCGTGAGATTGCAAAGTAGGGAGGGTGAACTGACCTTTACATTGATTGGTTAACTCCTATTAGTTGTAAAATGTGGTCAAGGTCTAGGGGTCACTTGCAGGCTGTCACTTGCAAGGTTGCCCCCAGGCTTGTCTTGTGACAGTGTTTTGTAAGACAAAGGTAAGATTATTCTATGGTATTTTCTGCTATTAAGTTGTTTCCTGGGGCTTTCTTCAATACCTCCAATTTTTACCGGGCCCTTCCTCATTTCAACATTCCCCCCTTGAGTTCTTATTCCAGAGTCAAATCTTAGACTCTGAGTGGGTGCCAGGCTGATCAAGGTCCTGGCTGGTCAGGGGCTGGTAGGTCTGGTGTTGGGGCTGATGTTTTAGGACCAGGGGCTGGCTAGTTTTTCTCTTAAGTAATTTAGAATGTAGGGACCCACCGTTTTAAAGTTAAGGTGAAGAGGACAAGTGGTCCTGTTAACGCAGTGACAAGGGTGGTCAGCCACGGAGACCAGGAGAACAGAGACTCAACTGATCCTAATGAGGTCCCCTATTTTCCCTGATCCCGGGTGCATTGGTTTCACAGCCCCATGTATAACAGAAATAATCATTTGTTCCTCCATATGATCCATAGACACTAGCCCCGGGACAGACGTAAAATTGTTTCTTAGCCAGTTGTTGCATGAGGCAGTTAGTAGCACACCCCCACCCATCAGCATGTATACATCCCCCAGTATTTATGAGTGTTCGTGTGGACAAACCGGGTATGGGTCTTTCTTAAGCTGTGAGCCTATAGAACCCCCCACAGGGTCACATGAATCAAGGTGAAAAACTGGTGAAGTCACCTCAGGAGGGCCAGTTAGGGTCAGTTCTTGAACTTGCCAGCTGAGGTTTCTTGGAGTCGCCTCAGGGCCAGCATGTTGTCGCACCTTCCATTGAAGGTAGATGGGAGTGACAGACCCAGGGCCGGATCCTGTCAACCTTGACGGCAGTGGGGGTTGTCAGGATTACTGTGTGGGGTCCTTTCCAACGGGGCTCCAAAGTCTCCTTTTGGTGTCTCAGGACCCAGACTAGAACCCCGGCTGAAACTGATGTGGCTTTACAGGAGGGAGATCGTGGAGGCATCTCGACAAGGGGAAAAGCAGATCTTGAGTTTTCTGCAGGGCCTGGAGGGACTTAAGCAGGTCAGGATTAGAAATTTCAGCAAGTATGTCATCCCTTGGTTTAGGGCAGAGGGGTGTGGCCTCCCGAAAACAATTTCACAGGGCATAAGGCCTTGGGGGTAGGGAGAATTACACAGACCCATTAAGGCAAAGGGAAGCAGGGCCGTCCAGTCACCGCCAGTTTCTAGGGTCAATTTGGTTAAGGTCTCCTCAAGGGTCTGGTTCATCCTCTCTACCTGTCCTGAACTCTGGGGGTGATAGGCACAATGTAGTTTCCAATTAATCCCCAGAACAGATGTTACTCCCTGAGAGACTATGGCCATAAGGGCAGGGCCATTGTCTGATCTTAGCATCAGCAGAACCCCTGAAACCTAGGTATGAGTTCTTCCAGGAGTTTTTTTTTTTTTTTGAAACTACTTGTGCTGTCTCTCTCCCAGAGAATGTGTCTATGAAAACTAAAAGGTACTTATATCCGTATCTGCTGGGCTTAATTTCAGTGAAGTCCAGTTCTCAATGTACTACAGGCATAGTGCCTCTCTCTCCTACCTTGGTGGGCCTTACCGGAGCTGCTTGCATTAGTGGCCTGGCAGGCTTGGCAGGTGTGCGTTATTCCTTTAGCCAACCAGGGTAGCTAGGGTATATAGTACCTTGGAGATAGAAGTTCTTGGATTTTGTTGCTCCCAGATGGGTGGTCGGGTGGATATGACGGACGAGCTTCTCTTCCAATTTTTGAGGGAGAATGGGGAGCCCTCCCGAAGTATAGTGTCATCCTTTCTTCTCTTCTAGGTGGGAACCCTCGGGAAGGGTTGGCTCTGGGAGCTGGATAGAACTGATCTCCAGGAGGCTGAGGGCAGCTTCCTTAGCTGCTCGGTTGGCTAGGTTATTGCCTCGGGCTTCCATTGTTTCAGCCCGATGATGTGGTAGGCATCTCGTAGCCACTGGTCACGGGCATTGTGCGTCTGGGGCACAGTGAGGGGTGGCGAGTCAGGGGACAGGCTGGTGTCAGGAGGCTCCTCGTCATCTGAGAGGCCGGATCTGGTGGGTAGGAGCTGTCAGAGTGCAGGGACAAGGGCAGTTCCTGGCACAGGCTCAGGTCTTGGCACAGGTGCTTATAGTCCTGGATTGACTCATACAGACCTCACAGCTGGCACAGCAGCGACATGTCCAGTTCTCGTAGTCCCACCTGTAGGCAACATCTCCTTGTACAGCACCGCTAATGTAGTGTCAAGATTGACTGGGCAGCGTGGAGCGGCGGGGCCGGCGACGGGGCCCGCGTTGGCAATGCCAGCGCTGTGGCGGGGTCTGTCCAGAACTCGGGCTGTGTGGCTCAGCTCGTCATGGGTGCGGCTGTGCTGGCTGTAGACACGCTCCAGCTCCCGCCACGAGCCCCCACTGGCGTTGAGAAGGCCGCTGAGGCCGTGCAGCAGGGGCAGGCGCCCGGCCAGCGCAGCCTCCGCTGAGGGCAGCCTGTTGCACTGATGTTCCCGATCGTCGGCTACCACCTCTGCCCCTGTGTACCTGGTGCCATCCCTGATAAAACTGCTCCCGTCAGTGAACAGAGTGAGATCAGGGTCCCGCAAGGGAACGTCCGTAAGATCTCGGCGAAGTCCACGCTGTTGACTAAGCACCTCAGTGCAGTCATGCGGTTCGGCCTCCAGGTCCAGATCAGGCAGCAATGTTGCTGGGTTGAAGGCTGAGCTAGAAGCAAACACAGCCGGGGGCTGATCTAGTAATAAAGACTGGTAGTGGGTTAGCTGGGCATTGGAAATCCATTTATGAGGCGGGCTACGCAGGACTCCCTCGATGGCATGGGAGGTAGTGATGGTCAGGGGCTGTCCCATAGTCAGTTTTATCAGAGTCTTTTGCTAGTTGAGCGATGGCTGCAACAATTCTAAGGCACCTTGGCCATCCTGAGGCCACTGGGTCTAGCTGTTTAGACAGACAGGCCACTGGCCTTTTCCATGGGCCGAGTGTCTGAGTAAGGACTCCCTGGGCTATTCTTTTATTTTAATGCCAATGCTGGTGCCTCCAGGAGCGACTTCTTTATAGTCTGGAAAACCTGTTGTTTCTTTAGTCCATATAAAATTCTTTTCCTTTCCTCGGGTCAGCTCGTATAGGGGGCGCATTATCTCTGCAAATCCTGGGATCCAGGGTTGGCAGAACCCAGAGGATCCCAGGAACTCCCTCACCTGCCGTGGCATACATGGGGTGGGAATCCCAAGGATAATCTGTTTTCTTGCTTTGGATAGGGAGTATTGTCCCCCCTTGAATTGGAAACTCAAGTAAGTCGCCTCCTGGACATAGACCTGTGTCTTTTTAGCAGAGACTCGATATCCCAATTTCTCCGAGAGAGTTAACAGGTACTTGGTGTCCTTTAAACAAGTGTCTTCATCGGGTGCCCCGAGTAGTAAGTCATCTACATATTGTAGAAGGGAAATGTCAGGCCACTGAAACCTGTACTCACGTAAGTCCTGATGAAGGGCCTCAAAGATGGTGGGAGAGTTCTTGAACCCTTGTGGCAGGCAGTCCAGGTCAGCTGCCCGCTGGAGCCATCTTCTGGGTCCTGCCATTCGAAGGTGAAGAGGGGCTGACTCTGCGGGCTCAGAGGTTTACTGAAGAATGCATCCTTTAAATCCAGCACTGAGTACACCCGGTGTTCTGGTGACAGAGAGCTCAGGAGAGTGTACGGGTTAGGACTGGTCTGGAGTCCAGCCCTCCTACCTTCCTCACCGGCAGGAGAGGAGTTTTCCAGGGCGACTGGCAGGGCACCAGTATTCCATGTTTTCTGAGTCTTTGAATGTGGGCCCTGATCCCTCTCTTCACTTCTGGCACAATGGGGTACTGTGGCACCTCAATCGGGCTGGCAGATGGTTTTAAAGTCACTATAACCAGTGGTTGGTGTTTGGCCAGCCCTGGGGAGTTGTTTTCAGCCCAAACCTGAGGAATCTCTTTGATCAACTGATTCACTGATATCACGAGGATAGAGCAGGGGCCCCTGTCAGAACCATCATAAAATCTGTATTCTTCCTCTAAAGGGGCTATCACATTGACTTGGGGTGTCAGGTAAGCATGATCCTCAGCGAAGCAGATAGTCACCTGCATTTTTGATAACAAGTCTCTTCCAAGTAAAAGAGTATGGGCATTCAGACACTACTATAAAGGAGAGGGAAACAGTCTTAGCTCCCAGATCGTTCATCAGTTCATGAGTAGGCATTAACCCCAGTGGCTCCTCGTGCTAGGGTTTTGGTTTCAGTTACAGGTCCTAGGGGTTCAATTAGAACTGAGTTGCTAGCCCTGGTGTTGACCATGAATTCTTCTGGCTGTCCCCCTATTTTTAAGGTTACCCTGGGCTCGGGGGCGGGCCTGGTGAGCCCTGACGCCCTCAGGCCTCTAGGTTAAGAACCTTTGGAGGGGGCTTTCTTTAGGGGCACTCACCCTTCCAATGTTCAATTTCCTTGTAGTAGCACACTGGTTTCTCTGCAGGGGAGGCTTTCCTGGCTTCCTCGTCTGATCTGGTTTCTTCTCCCAAGGGCGCAGCGGCGTGTGGCCCTGGGCTTCTGCCAGGGGATTCTGCTTACCTTTTTGGCTTGTTGGTCTTCTGGTAGTTCGCGGTTCAGCTCGCATAGATTCTTTCCCTCGAATCCTTCTATTTTTTGTATTTTTTTCTTTTGATGTCAGGGCTGACTGTCCCACGAAGGCTATGTTAAAGGCCCGTTGATTTTTGGGAGACTCAGGGTCAATGGGAGTATCTGTGCGGTATGTCTCCATCAGTCATTCCAGAAAGGCTGCTGGGGATTCTGAGGGTTCCTGAATTACCTGTGTTACTCTAGACAAATTTGTGGGGCGCCCAGCTGCGGCCCGGAGACCCCCCCATAAGAATCTGGCGGTAGACAGTCAGGCGCTGCTTACCTGCAGTGGTGTTTGGGTCCCAATTTGGGCGGTTCAGGGGAAAAGCGTGGTTAATCTCATCTAAACCACGAGTAAAGTTTCCATCATCTCGTGGCACGTGTTTTCTGGCTAGGGAAACAATGTTAGTCCTCTCCTTAGTGGTAAAGAGGGCTTGGAGAAGTTGCTGTATGTCTTCCCAAGTGGGGCTGGTGTGTTACAAAGATGGTTTCTAAGAGATATATCAAGGTTTGAGGTTTTTCAGAAAAAGGGGGATTCAGCATTTTCCAATTGTAAAGATCAGAAGTTGTAGAAGGAGTATAGACCAAGAAGGGGGTCCCAGCCTCAGTCATGTGCCCTATAGCTCGCAAGGGGAAAATGTGAGGGAGGCTTCTATAAGTGGTTTAAAAGATCGACCTGAGCGGGTATGGGCTGGGCTCTAGAGATCAGAGGAAGGTGGTGCTGCAGAAGTGGCGGGGGTCCGGGGAGCAGTCGGGACTGGAGGGTCTGCAGGGACCCTATACAGGCCACGGAGACTGGCTTTGGCTCCCTCAGCCCCGGTGGCGGCAGGAGGAGAAACGGGAACAGGGGGGTAGGGAAGTGGGAGACTCAGTCAGAGGAATCAGACGGAGGAAGGGAAGCTGGCGGGGGTTTTGAGGAGCCCTGAACCGCCAGGGTTGTAGAAGGTTGTTTAGGGGGAACATAGGGTTGGAGCCACACAGGTGGCCGCCTGAGGAGGTCTTGCCAAGCAACAATGTATGGCATTTGGTCAGGGTGACCCGGATCGCCAAAGATGACCTGAAAAACAGAGTGGGTTTGTTTTAATGTCTAGGGATCCCGTGAGTGGCCATCCAGTACCAAAAGCCGGCCATTCCAGATTACAAAGTGTGCAGCGTTTTCCTGATCTCACCTTGCCGAAGTCTCAGGCTTGTTTCTGGAAATCTGAACGTGGTTAAGGAATAGGCCTAGGGGTGTTACAGAGTGAGAAGAAGATTGCCCCATGGTGGCAAAAGTAACAATCAGGACAAACAACACAATCAAACAGACAACAGAACAGACACAGACCGGTCACGGAAGAAACAAAACAAAAACCAGATGCGGGATTTACAGGCCGCAGAACCAAAAAGGAACCAGCGGTGCCCGCCCAGATGGAGAGCTGAGGCGTCCCCCAGCCTCTGACTCAAGAGAGCAGTTCTGCGTCCAGATTCTCTCTTAGTGAGTCCCAGAACCAGAGCTCGAGCACAGACAGACAATATCCAGACTCACCGGTGAGGTCCAAACCAGATCGGCCGGCCGCGGAGGTCGCTCTTGAAATCCCGGGAGAGCCCCCAAATGTTAGGGTCCGCGATTTTCAAGATGCGACACTGTTACTTTAAAGGTTAAATTTTATTAAAAAATATGCCCAATAGGAAAAATACTTGGTGCACCAGGGACTCACCCCAAGCTACACAGAGCAGGGGGCGACGGGGAGTTTCCTCAGCACCCAGTATTTAAGTCGTGAGATTGCAAAGTAGGGAGGGTGAAGTGACCTTTACATTGATTGGTTAACTTCTATTAGTTGTAAAATGTGGTCAAGGTCTAGGGGTCACTTGCAGGCTGTCACTTGCAAGGTTGCCCCCAGGCTTGTCTTGTGACAGTGTTTTGTAAGACAAAGGTAAGATTATTCTATGGTATTTTCTGCTATTAAGTTGTTTCCTGGGGCTTTCTTCAATACCTCCAATTTTTACCGGGCCCTTCCTCATTTCAACACTTTCTACCTCCAAAATTTTCATTTCACTCTTTTGAAATTTGTTATTGATATTTTCTAGTTGATGTGGCATTGTCATCACATCTTCCTTTACTTTTTAAATATAGCCTCATTTATTTTGTTGTCTTGAGAATATATATGGCAAAATGAGTACTAGTTCAGCAGTTTCTACATATACCACTTAGTGACGTGTATTATCTTTTTTGAGTTGTGTAACCATTCTGATCCTCCTTTCTGAGTTGTTCCTCCCCCGTTAATGTAAATTCTCTGCCCCAAGGATCCAGTCAGATCTTTCAAGTTGCTACTGTCAATTTGATCCTATGTAGATTGTTCTTAAAAGGAATCAATGCTCAAGGCAGACATTTTTTAAAAGTGTACTTTAGATGAGGGTTTACAGAACAGACTAGTTTTTCATTAAACATTTAGTATACATATTGTTTTATGATACTAGTTAACAGCCCCATGACATGCCACCACTCTCCCTTCACAACCTTGGGATTCCGTATTACCACCTGTCGTGGATTGACTTGTGTTGCCCCCAAAATATGTGTAGCCATGTGGCTGGGCCATGATTCCCAGTGTCTTATGACTGTCCTCCATTTTGTGGTTTTCCTATGCCGTATTTTAAAGGATTAGGGTAGGGCTGTAAATCCCTTCATAGGATCACCTCCCTGCTCCACTGTAAAGGGAGTTTCCCTGGCGTATGCTTGCCCCACCTTAATCCTTTCATCCTACGAGAGATAAAAGGACAGAGAAGCAGGCAGAGAATTGGGAACATCGCGCCATCAAGAAATCTGCACCAGGAGAAGAGCGCGTCCTTCAGACTTGAGGTTCCTGTGCCAAGGTGCTCCCTGGACAAAGACTGATGCAATACTGGACTTTCCTGCAGAGCTGACAAGGGAGAAAACCTCCCCTGGAGCGGACATCCTGAATTTGGACTCGTAGCCTACCGGACTGTGTAAGAATAAACCTTCCTTTGCCAAAGCCATCCACTTTGTGGTATTCCTGTTCGAGCAGCCCTAGCTGACTAAAACACCACTGTTCTTGTCTCTTCCTGACTTCTAGTCTTTGCCTCTGGGCTGATGTGCCCCTTTAGTCTTGTTTTGTTTTATGGATCTGTCCAGCCTTTGGTTGAAGTGTGAACCTCAGGAGTGACTTCATTACTGAGCTGAAAGGGTGTCTGGGGCCATACTCTCAGGGTTTCTCCAGTATGTTTCATGTCAGTAAAAAAACTATTGCCGTTGAGTCAGGTCCAACTCATGGTGACCCTAGAGGTCAGAGTAGAACTGCCCCATAGAGTTTCCCAGGAGCGCCTGGCAGATTTAAACCAAAAGTCAAATTTACTGGGATATGCCTAAACCTCTTCACAAAGGGACCAGATCCCATGAGGTGTTTGGCTGTATAGAAGCAGCTTTAGCAGCTTTTTATTTTTGTCATTGTTGTGAATATATCTATCATACAACTTTTGCCATTTCAGCTTTTTATAGGTGTACAACTTATTGACAGCTGTTACAGTATTCAGCCATGCAGCTGTATGTTTAATCAACACAATTTTTCTATCACCATTAACTCCCCTTTTCCTGGTCCCTGTCTCCCCTGGTAACCACTAATAAACTTTGTTCTCTATACATTTTTTTCATCTTTTTATAAAAGTAAGGCTATATAATATTTGTCCTTTTGTGATTGACTTACTTCACCCAGCATAATGTCTTCAAGCTCCATCCGTACATAGTGTAGCGCGTGTAAAGACTTTATTTTTCCTGTTGGCTCCATTGTATGTATGCACTACAGTTTGTTTATTCATTCATCTGTTGATGACCTTTTAGGTTGTTTCCACCTTTTGACTATTGTGACTAGCCTGCAGTGAACATTGGTATAGCAGTCTCTGCTTAAGAATCTCTGCTATTGAGTCTTTTGGGTATATATCTAGGAATGGAATTGTTGAGTCATATGGTACCCTTCTTTTTTAGTTTTTTGACAAACTGCCACACTGTTTTCCTCCACTGCTGTACCATTTTGCATTCCTATCAGCAAAGGGTAAGGATCCTTGCCAGCATTTGTTATTTTCTTTATTTCTTTTTTTTTAATCTTAGCCACCCTAGTGGGACTGAAATGGTATTTCCTTGTGATTTTGATGTGTATCTCTGATCGCTAATGACGTAGAACATCTTTTCATTGTTTGGTGGCTATTTGAATGTCATCTTTCATGAAATGTCTGTTGAAATCTTTTGACTATTTTATGATTGGGTTATTTTCCTTTTTGTTGTTTAGTTATCAAAGTTTTATAAACATTTTGTTTATTAGATTTTTGTCAGATGTATGATTTCTAGAGATATCCTCCCAATCAGTAGCTTGTCTTTTCTTTTTGGGGGGGAATGTCTTTTGATGAAAAAAATTAATTATCAATTAATTATTAATTAATTTAATTTTTACAAGGTCCTGTTTATTTGTTTTGTCTTTTGATGTTTGTACTTTCATTATATTAGATGATCCATTGTTGAAAGCTAGACCTGACAGTATTGTCTCTGCTTGTCTTCTAAGAATTTTATAGTTTTAGTTTGCACATTTAGGTCCTTAGTGCATGGTGTGATGCATAGATCCTGTTTCGTTTTTCTACATGTGGAAATTCAATTTTCCCCGTACCCCTTAAAGAAGAGACTTCTTTATCCATCAAGTGGACTTAGCACTTTTGTCAAAAATTAGTTGATCACAGATATATGGGTTTATTTTTGAACCCTCGTTTCTATTCCATTGATCTATGTGTCTATTGTTATACCAGGTTTTAAGGTATAGATGAGAAGGTTGGAAGGTAGGGAATTTAATCAGTGAGAGTGAAACAGCTAGAACAGAAATAATAAGAATGTTGACACAATGTGAAGAATGTAGCCAGTGTATCCCTGGTCATTATGTCTAGAAATTGTTCAATGTGAGCCTGGTTTGCTGTGTATATTTTCACAAAAAGTAAAATATTAATTAAAAAATTCAGTGACGTATTTGAATCATGTAGTACTGTTATAACAGTACTTGTTGTACCACAAGTAGATGGCTTTAAAAAGAGAAATTTTTTTTTGGTCACAGTCCAGTTGGCTAAAAGTCAGGGTGTCAGCTCCAGGGCAGGGCTTTCTCTGCTGGCTGTAGGAAGGTCCTTGTCAATCTTATCCTGGACTGGAAGCTTTTGAGATGCAGGGACCCCAGTCCTTTCCTAAGGAAGCACTATGTTCCCAGCACTGCTTTCTCTGTGGTGTGAGAGTCCCAACTCTGCTTTCTTTCCTTTCCTTTGCATCCCAAGAGTTTGCCTGTGGAGGGCAGACCCCCTCCTCTCCTGACATGAGGATCAAGGAAGATGCCTTCTAAGAGGGGTTTACAACCCCCTCGGCTTATGAAATTATATTGGGAAAATCTGGCCAGAAACTTCTAGGGAAAAGAGCTTGGAGGAATGGATTTCAATACAGCATGCCTGAAAGCACCGAGGCCTGTGACTTCCCCCAACTGCACTTCCCCCCCATGTGAAAAGAACTATCCTTTTTAGAACAGTTTATGAAAGGCATAGGGTGGGGGACGGTAGGTGTTTACTGTCCCCGCAGGAGGAGATAAAATAAAGAGCAAAGTAGGAACAAATAGAGATTATAACCTTTAGAACCTTCCTCCTGTACCTTTTAACCTTGAGGTATAAGTAGGACTGATTGAGCTCGGGGCATAACTTTGTTTTCACTGTCAATTATCACCACAACACACCTGTCTCGGGCCATTATCTAGATTGCCTTGACAATTAACAAGATCACAGGTTTCAGTTTCAAGTTAGCTAATAGCTTATGTGGTCAGGGGGCAGGGTAAAAATCATGTCACCTCAAGATCATGAGGTTTCGGTTTCAAATTAGCCAGTCACGAAGTTTTGGTTTCAAATTAGCCAATAGATTGTGTGGTCAGTGGGCAGGGTGAAACTCACGTCACTTTGACTATAAAAATAAAGAAAGTCTTTCTCGGGCTGCCATTCTCCAAAACTCTTTCCTGTCTCTCTCAATTCATTTTTCCCGCTGATGCCTCTCCCTCCGTTCAGGACCCCGAAAAGTTGTTGGGGCTGGCTCCTAGCATTTGCCTTAAGGTTCAGTACACTCTTAGACATTGAGTCTTGCCCCACTGACATAACTGCTGCCCATCTTCCCTCATTAAAATCATAGAAGCAAGGTTTACAGCATACAGTAGCATCATACAATACAAGGAGTCATGGCCTAGCCAAATCGCTACACACATTTTTGGGAGGACACAATTTGATCTATGACACATGGATTACATTTTTCATGTTGTACAACCATTATCACTATCTTTCCAAAACATTCCTTCATCATTAACATAAACTCTATGCTCACCAAACAAACTGTAGCTTTCCCCCTCATTCCCACCTTTGATAACAATTAATAATCTTTGGGTTCTTTTCATATAGGTAGAATCATGCAATATTTGTAGTTTTGTGGCTGACTTCATTCAGCATAATATTTTTAAGGTTCATCTATGTTGTGGCATGCATCAGAAGTTTGTTTCTCTTTGCAGGTTAGTATTCCATTGTATGTATGTACTATATGTTGTTTATCCATTCATCTGTTCATTGACATTATTAACATTATTTTTGGCATCCTAGTTTGTGTGAAGTGATACCTCATTGGTATTACATTTTCCTGATAACTAGTAAAGTTGAGGATCTTCTCATGTGCTTATTGGACATTTGTACATCTTTGGAGAAATAGGTATTCAGGTGCTTTGCTATTTTAAATTAAATCAGAGAACCATATCCATTGCTGTCAAGTCAATTCCAATTCATAGCAACTCTATAGGACAGAGGAAAACTGCCCCATAGGATTTCCAAGGAGTGGCTGGTGATTCAAACTGCCAACCTTTTGGTTAGCAGCCACAGCTTGCTCTGCCTTTCATTGTAGGTGTTTGTCTTAGGTTGAGTTCTCTAGAGAACAAAACCAATAAAGTGTATAAACATATATAGAGAGAGACTTATATCAAGGAGACAGCTCATGTGACTGTAGAGGCTGGAATGCCCCAAGTCCATGGATCAGGATGGAGGTTTCTCTTGATTCTTGTAGCTGCAGGAGACTGTGAACCAAAGATTGGCAAATTGGAGAGCAAGACTCCTGCCCAAATTCCAGAATCTGCAGATAAGCTGGTAGCTCAAGTCCCAAGAGCCAGAGGTCAGATGAATACAAGGCAGCCACAGGATCCAGAGTAAGCAAAAAGCCAGAACATCTGCCTGTATAGGGATGTAGGCCACATCTCCAAAGGAACACCCTTTCAACTGATTGATTACTCACAGCAGATGTATGTAATCATGGGATTGATTCCATATAAAAACTGAGAATCATAAGTCAGCCAAGTTGACACACAATCCTAATCATCACAGAGTTCTTTATGTTTGGCATATTAGATCCTTATCAGCTATATGATTTGCATATGTTTTATTCCATTCTGTGGATTCTGTTGTACTTTTCTTAATTGAAGGCTTTTATGGACAAAAAGTTTTAATTTTGATGATGGCCAGTTTGTCTGTCCCCCCCCCCATTTTCTTTGATTTCTTGTGTCTTTGGTGTCATATTTTTAAAAATTGCCTTATTGAAGGTCATGCAGATTTTCACCTATGTTTCCTGCTAAGAATTGTATGGTTTTAGCTTTTACATAAATTTGATCTTTGACTCTTTTTATTTAACTTCTGTGTATGGTGTGTGGTAAAGAGTCCAAATTTACTGTTTTCATTTACATATCCAGTTTTCAAAGCATGATTTCATGAAAAGAGTATCCTTTCTGTGTGGAATAGTCATGGCATCCTTGTTGAAATGAATTGATCTTAAATGATCGTAAATTGATCTTAAATATGGGTTTCTTTCTGGACTTTGTACCCTGTTCCATGGTTGTGTCTGTCTTTCTTTACTCCAGTACATGCTATCTTGATCACAGTGGCTTTGTACTAAGTTTTGAAATCAAGAAGTTTGGATTGTCTAAAAAAACCCCAAATCCAACATTGTTCTTTTTTCTTAAATCAGATTGTTCAGGCTGTTGTTTATCCGTTTCCATTCTATATAAATTTTAGGATCATGTTCCCATCTCTGAAATAAAGATAGTTGGGATTTTTTTTTTAATTGTGCTTTAGGTGACAGTTTATAGAGCAAACTGGTTAATCATTCAACACTTTACCCATAAATTATTTTGTGATGCTGTTTGCAATCCCTGTGATGTGTCATTATTCTTCCCTTCCCCACCCTGGGTACCCTGTGTCCATCTGTCCATTTTTCCTGTTCCCTCCTGCCTTTGCATCATTCTTTTGGGCAGGAGTTGAACATTTGGTCTTGTGTACATGATTGAACTAAGAAGCATGTTCCTCCTGTGTGTTATTGTTTATTTTATAAGCTTGTCTGTTATTTGTCTGAAGGGTACTGTTGGGAGTGGTTTTAGTTCTGTGTTAAAAGTGTATCTAGGGGTCATAGTCTTGGAGATTCATACAGTCTGTGTCAGATAAGTAAGTCTGGTCTTCTTGTTTGTGTATAAATTTGAGTTCTACATTTTTCTCCCACTCTGTTCCTACTCTTAAGGTGAGCAAGGAGCTCCCATTTATCCAGTTTATCTTCTGGTGTTTGTGCATTGTTAGTTATGTTTTTTATCCAATATATGCTGTGTATTAGGGCCCCGAAGGCTGTTCCTATTTTTTCCCCATGTTCTTTATTCTTGTAGATTTTATATTTAGGTCTTTGATCCATTTTGAGTTAGGTTTTGTGTGTGATTAGAGGGAAGGGTCCTGTTTCGTTTTTTTAAAGATCATCATTGAGTTTTGCCAGCACCATTTGTTAAGGAGACTGTCTTTTTCCCCATCAGTAGCCTTTGGCCAATTTAAGATCAGCTGACTGTAGGTAGATCCATTGATGTTTGGGTTCTCAGTACAGTTCCATTGGTCTGTGTGTCTTTTGTATCAGTACCAGACAGTTTTGAATACTGTGGCTGTATAGTGGGTTCTGAAATCAGGTAGTGTGAGGTCTCCTACTTTGTGTTTATGATAGTTGGAATTGTGATAGTGATTACACTGAATACTTCAGGTCAATTTGGAGAGTACAGTATTAACAATGTTAAGATACAATCCGTATCATGTGGATAAACAAAATGTGGTATATACGTATAATAGAATATTTTTCAACCATAAAGAGAAATGCAGTTTTGATAAATGCTGTGATAGGGTTAAAGCCTGAAAAATGTTATGTTGAGTGAAATAAGTCAGACACCAAAGGACAAACATGATCCCACTTATATGGAATATCTAAAATAGACAGGCAGAGAGACTGAAGTTTATCAGTGGTTACTAGGGGCAAGTTAGAGGCACAAATTGTGGAGCTATTACTTAAAGGGTGCTACGTTTCTGTGAAGGGGAGATGAGATAATTTGGAAACAGATAATGATTACAGTTGCACAATATGGTGAACATAATTAATGTCACTAAATTGTAAAAGTAAAAAATGGTTGAAATGTCTGATAATTTGTTACACGTATGTTCTACCACGATAAAATTTAAAAATGCAAGTGAATGTATTATATGAAAAGTGACAAGCTTCTAAAATTGATAGATAAGTGTAAAGGACTGAGTAGATATGATAGTATTGAAAAAGAAAGGTAGAGAGTGTTGCCTTAGCAGATAATAGGAATTATGAGGCTTGACAGTTAAATTGTGAATTTGCTGAATATTCTGGCATCACCTTTGAATTACCCCCCTTGGGAAGCCATGCACCGATGCCAGTGCCCTGTCAACCTTTCAAAGCAATTTTGGAACTCTTTTTCTGGAATGGCCATCAGAGCTGTCATCGTATTACCCTTGATGTCCTGAATGTCATCAAAATGTCTTCCTTTCAATATTTCCTTTATCTTTGGGTAAAGAAAAAAGTTTTGGGGGCCGGATCAGGTGAGTAGGGAGGGTGTTCCAATACAGTTACTTTTTACTCGCTAAAAACTCCCTCACAGACAACTGTACAATATAAAGTTTGTGAACTGGCAACCTTGCCACAGTGTACAATGGCCATTCCAGAAAGAGTTCCAAACTTGGCTTTGAAGGGTGGACTAGGTGCTGGCGTTGGTGCATAGCTTCCCAGGGGGAGTACTTTGAAAGGTGACCATAGTGATAATCAGCAGTAAGGTGTATAGCACTTAGAACAATTAAGTTCCCAGACTTAATTGTTGGATCGTTATAAAGCTATGGTAATTCAGACCTTTTAGTATTGGCCAAGTGTGAATACAAATTTACCCATGAAACAAAATAGAGAGTTGAGACACAGACTTGTATACATAGAAAAACTTGATTTGCGATAGAGGTGTTAATTGTAGATCAGTGGAGACAAGATGGACTTTTCAGTAAATGATGCTGGTATTCCTGGTTATCCATTTGAAATAAAATGAAAATAGACCTCCTAAGTCATATTATAAAAAAATCACTTTAGTTGATTTTGAAACCTAATCGTGACAGGCAAAAATTATTAAAAATCACTTAGACAATAAAATAGGAAACAAACTATATGACCTCATGGGGTTTGATTGTTATATACCATTAAGTCAGCTCTGACTCATACAAACCTTAATGTATAGCAGAAGGAAACACTGACTGGTCATGGGCTGTTCTCACAGTTGTAGGTATGTTTGACTCTGTTGTTGTAGCTATGGTGTCAGTCTATGTTGTTGAAGGTCTTTCTTTTTTCCTCTGACCCTCTCCTTTACTAAGCATGATGTCCTTCTCGAGGGTACTTAGTTTCTGAGTAGCATGCTTGTTGTGTTTCTTCCAGGACAGATTTGTTTTGTTCTTATATTCAGTATTCATCAACAACACCATAATTCAAATGTATCAGTCCTTCAGTTTTTGTTTTGTATTGTCTAGCTATTATGGGTCAGTGATGTGATTGAAAATATCATAGCTTGGGTCAGGTGGACATTAGTCATCAAAGTGTCAGCTTTGCTTTTTAAAAAAATTTGACAAGTGATGTTTTGCAGCACAATGCAGTGTTGTTATATTTCTTTACTGAATATTGATTTTTGATCCAGAAAGGTTGAAATCCTTGACAACTTCAATGTTTTCTCCATTTATTGTGATGTTGCTTGTTGGACCAGTTGTGAAAATTTTTGGTTTTTTTTGTGTTGAAGTATAATACATACCAAAGGCTGTATGTTGTATGTGATCTTCACAAGTAAGTACTTCGTCATCTTCACTTTTAGCAAGCAAGGCTGTGTTGTCTGCGTATTGCGGGTTTATGTCTTTTTCGAAATCTAATGTTGCATTGTTCTTCATATTGTTCGGCTTTTTCTCAGTACCCAGATTGAATAAGTAAGGTCAAAGGGTACAACCCTGCTGATACTTTTCCCAGTTTTAAACCCCACTGTCCCCTTTTTCTGTTCAAAAACTACCTCTTTGTCTACATACAGGTTCCATATGAGCGAATTTAACTGTTCTGGAATTCCCATTTGTTACAGTCGTATCCATAATTCATTATGATCCACACAGTTGAATACCTCTGCATAGTCAGTAAAGCACAAGTAAACATCTTTATGGTATTCTCTGCTTTCAGCCAAGATACATTCACATCAGCGATTAATGTCTCTCATTCCACATCCTCTTCTGAATCCAGCTTGAATTTCTGCTGGTTGCTTGTCAATGTACTGCTACAACCAGTTTTGCATGATCTTCAGCAAAATTTTACTTGCCTGTGATATTAATGATAATTGTTCAGTAATTTCTGCGTGCCATTAGATCACCTTTCTTTGGAATGGCATGAATATAAATCTCTTCCAGTTGTTTCGTCAGGTGGTTTTCTTGCAAATTTCTTGGCATAAACAAGCAAGTGCTTCCGTTTGTTGAAACATCTCAATTGCTGTTCCATCAATTCCTGGCACCTCTTTTTTTTACGAATGCATTCATTACTATCAGTTCTTGCTGGTAATATGCCACTCCTTGAAATGGTTGACCATTGATGAATCTTTTGGTACAGTGACTGTCTGTATTTCTTCCATCTTCGTTTGATGCTTCCTGCATCATTCAGTTTTGTTGCCTGTAGAAGTCTTCAGTATTGCAGCTCAGGGCTCTGATTTTTTCATCAGTTCTTTCAGTTTGAGATTGCTGAATGAGTTCCTTTGCTCAGTCCATGTCACTGAGAGTCTTCCTGTGTTTGGCTGACCTTCCGTTTTACCAAGCATGTTGTCCTTTTCCAGAGACTGATTCCTCCTGATAATGTCCAAACTGTTTCACCTGCATATGATGCAATTGAAAACACCATAGCTTGGTTCAGGCACGCATTAGTCTTCAAAGTGACGTCTTTGCTCTTCAACACTTTAAAGAGGTCTTGTTCAGCAGATTTACCCAGTGAAATACATCCTTTGATTTCTTGTTTTGTTTTGTTCAGGCTTTGGTATTTATTAAAATATTTTATTGTTCATTAAGTGAAAGTTTACAGTCCAAACCAATTTGCCATATGTAACTCTATACACATACTGCAGTGCAACTCTAGCTGCTCTCCCCATTCTGTGACAGCGTACTCCTCCTTTCTACCTTGTGTTTCCCACATCCATTTGACCAACTCCTTTCCCTCTCCACCCTGTCACCTCACCTCTGGACAGATGCTGCTCAGACAGCCTCATACATATATTTAAGCCAAGAAGCACACTCTTGGTCAGCTTCTCTCTGTGTCTTATAGTCCAGTCCAATCTTTGTTTGAAGAGTTAGTGCTGGTACTGGTTTTAGCTCTAGGCTGACAGAGAGTCAAGGGGCATGTCCTCTAATCTGTTGGACCGTCAGGTCTGGTCTTTAGAGTTCTAGTTCTGCACATGAATTTTTCTCCCACTTCATGAGGGACTCTACATTGTGTTCCCTGTCAGGGCAGTCACTGGTGGTGGCCTGACACCATCTGGTTCTTTTGGGGTCATTGTTGTTCTTTATCATTGCATAGTATTCCATTTTGTGAATATACCATAGTTTGTTTATCCATTCATCTGTTGATGGGCACCTAGATTGATTCCATCGTAATGCTGTTGTGGATAGCACTGCAGTAAACATTGGTGTACATTTATCTGTTTGTGTGACAGCCCTTATTTCTCTACGATATTTTCCTAGAAGGCTGGGTCATACCTTCTATATGTATTTTTAAGAAAGTGCCGGATTGATTTCCAAAGTGGTTATTACGTTTTACATTCCCGCCAGCAGTATAGAAGAGTTATGGTCCCTCCACAACCTCTTGAACATTTATTATTTTGTATTTTTTGAATTAATGCTAGATGTGTTGGGCTGAAGTGATATTTCATTGATGTTTTGATTTCCGTTTCTCTACTGGCTAATGATCCTAAGTATTTCCTTGTGTATCTGTTAGCATTCTGGATCTGGGTTTCTTCTTTGGTGAAGTGCCTGTTCAAATCCTTTGCCCATTTTTTAATTGGGTTATTTGCCTTGTTGAGGTGTTATAGTACCTTGTAGATTATGGAGATTAGATGCTGATCAGATTTGTGGTAGCCCAAAATTTTTTCCCAGTCTGTAGGTACTCTTTTTACTCTTTTGGTGAAACCTTTGGATGAGTGTGTTGGAGTTTTAGGAGTTCCCAGTTACCCTATTTTCTCTACTGGTGTTTGTATATTATTACTAATATTTCATAATTTGCTTATGCTGTGTATTAGGGCTGCCAGCATTGTCCCTGTTTTTGCTTCCAAGGTCTTTATCATTTTAGGTTTTGTATTTAGATCTCTGATCGGTTTTGAGTCATTTTTTTTTTTTTTTACAGATAGCTGTCTAGTTATGCCAATAGCATTTGGTGAAGAGCCTGTCTTTTCCATAGTTTACGGACTCCAGATCTTTGTCAAACATCAGCTGCTAATAGGTGAATAATGTTGTATCTAGGTTCTCAATTCTCTATTCCATTGGTCTGTATGTCTGTTTTTATACAAGTAGCAGGCTGTTTTGACTACTGTGGCAATATAACAGGTTCTAACGTCAGGTAGCGTCTCACTTTATTCTTTTTCTTCAGCAATCCTTTATGTCTGTGTGGCTTCTTTCATTTCCATATGAAGTCGGTGATTTGTTTCTCCATCTCATTAAAAAAAATGTCACTGGAATTTGTATTGTGATTGCATAGTATCTATAGATCGACTTGTGGGCAGAACAGATATTTTCATGATGTCTAGTCTTCCTATCCATGAGAAACGTAGGTTTCTCCACTTATGTAGGTGTCTTGGTTTCTTGCCATAATAGTGTCTTGTAATTTTCTGTTTAGAGGTCTTCTACGTCTCTGGTTAGACTTAATTCCTAAGTATTTTTTGGGGAGGGGGCTATTGTGAATGGTATTCGTTTGTGATTTCCTTTTTGATAGTCTCTGTTGATGTAAAGAAATGTAACTGATTTTTTTTGTATGTGTATCTGTATCTTGATACTTTGCTGAACTCTTCTGTTTTTAAGAGTTCTTTTGGGTTTTCTGCAAATAGAGATACTTTTACCTCTTTCTTTCCAGTTTGGATGTGGTTTCCTTTTTGGCCTGATTACTTTTCGCTACAGCCTCCAGCACAGTGTTAAATAAAAGTTGTGACAGTGGACATCCTTGTCTGATTCCTTTTCTCAAGGGAAATGCTTTCAGACTGTTTATTTAGGATAATGTTGGCTGTTGGCTTTGCATAGATGGCCCTTATTATGATGAGGAATTTCCTTTTCCTATTCCTGTTTTGCTGAGAGTTTTTTTTAAAAAAACATGAATGGGTATTGGACTTGGTCAAATGGGTTTTCTGCATCAATTGATAAGATCAAGTGATTCTTGTCATTTTATTTGTTTATGTGGTTGATTACATTAGTTATTTTTCTAATGAACCATTCCTGCATCCTTGGTGTGAATCCCAGTTGGTAATGGTGAATTATTTTCTTGGTATGTTGTTGAATTCTATTGGCTTAAATTTTATTGGGGATTTTTGCATGTAAGTTCATGAGAGATACTGATTTGTAATTTTCCTTTTTTTTCCGTGTTTACGTAGTTTTGATATCAAGGGTTATGCTGCCTTTTTACAGTGAATTTGGTAGCATCGTGTTCTTTTCTATGCTTTGAAATACTTGTAGTAGTAGTAGTGGTAACTCTTCCCTAGAAGTTTGGTAGAATTCTCCAGTGAAGCCATTAGGGCCAGAATGTTCTTTTGTTGGGAGTTTTTAAATTACCTTTTCAGTCTCTTCTTTTTTGATGGGTTTATTTAGTTGTTCTACTTGTTTTTGTGTGAGTTTGGGTAGAAAATGTGTTTCTAGAAATTTGTCCATTTCCTGTAGGTTTTCAAATTTATTATTGAATACTTTTTCGTAGTATTCTGTTATGATTTCTTTTTTTAATTCAGTTGGGTATGTTGTGATATCCACCATCTCATTTTTTATTTGAATTACTTGCCTCTTCTGTTTTTGTTTTGTCAGTTTGGCCAGTGAGTTACCGATTTTGTTGATGTTTTCAGGAAAGTAGCTTTTGGTCTTGTTAACTCTTTTGATCATTTTTCTGTTCTTTAATTCTTTTAGTTCTGCTCTGATTTTTATTAATTACTTTCTTTTGGTGCAGAGGGTTTCTTTAGAAGCTTTCTTTCTGCTTGTTCAAGTTGCAAGGTTAATTCTTTGATTTGGGCCCTTTCTTCTCTTTGGATGTTTGCATTTACCCTGATAAATTGACCTCTGAGCATTGCTTTTATTGTGTTCCATAGGTTTTGGCAGGATGTGTTTTTCATTCTCATCAGATTCCCTGCATTACTTTATTCCATACCTTGATTTCTTGTATAACCTAGTTTTTGAGCATGATGTTTTTCAGTTTCCATGTGTTTGTTTTTTTTCATCATTGATTTCTACTGTTATGGCTTTATGGTTTGAAAAGATCCTTTGTAGTATTTCAGTACTTTGAATTTTGTTAGGCATTGCTTTGTGGCCTAATATGTGGTCAATCTTGGAAAACGTTCCATGTGCACTGGGAAAAAAGTATACTTGTTTGTTGTTGAGGGGAGTGTTCTGTATCTATCTGTGAGGTCAAGTTTGTTGATTATGGCATTTAGAACTTCTGTGTCTTTGTTCTGTCCTTCACTGAGAGTGATGTGTTGAAGTTTGCTATTATTATTGTGAAGCTGTCATTTTCTGTTTTTGGTGCAATTAGTGTTTGCTTTATGTATTTTCAAGCCCTGTTTTGAAGTGTATACATATTTAATATGGTTATGTCCTCCTGAATTATTGATCCTTTAATCGTTATATAATGTTCTTCCTTATCTAGTGTGGTAGGTTTTACTTTAAAGGGTATTTCATGAGAGATTAATATTTCCACTCTTGCTCATTTTTGAATGTTGTTAACCTGATACATTTTTATCTGTCCTTCCAGTTTTAGTTTGTTCCTGGCTTTGAGGCTAAGGTGTGTCTCCTGTAGGCAGTATATAGGTGGGTTGTGTTTGTTTTTATCCAGTATGCCTCTCTGCATTTCTTTATTGGTGCATTTAATTCATTTAAATTCAGCATGATTATTGATAAGTATGAGTTTAGTGCTGTCATTTTGATGTCTTTTTTTGTGTGTTGCAGACAATTTCTTTGTTCCCTTTAATTTTCTGTGCTGACTTTTTTTCTTTATTTTTTTCTTTTCATCTTTCTCAATGTTAGTGGCTTTGTATTTGCTCACACTTCATGTTTTTTATTTTGATGCATAGGACTGATACTTTTCCTTTGTGATTACCTTTATATTTACCAACATTTTTCTAAATTTAAACTAGTCTATAATTTCTTTGTATTGCCTTCATTTCCTCCCTATATGAAAGATATATGACTACATTTTCTTTTGACTCTCTCTTTTTTGTTGAAATGTTTACATGATAACATGTCTGTTTCCCTATTTTCAGTGTTTTGCCTTTGATTTATTTTTAAGTCTCCCCTGTTTGGGTTGATATCCATTTGCTGTGTTCTGGTTTTAGGTTGTTACCTGGTGTTGTTGATTTTATAACCAAAGGACTTCCTTTTGTATTTCTTGTAATTTTAAGTTGTTTGTTTGCAAATTCCTTAAATTTATGTTTATCTAGAAGTGTAATACTTTCAACATCACCTTTGAGGGACAGTTTTGTTAAATATGTAATTCTTGGCTAGCAATTATTTTCTTTTAAGATTTTGTCTATCCTGTTACCTTCTTGCTTGCATAGTTTCTGTTGAGTATTCTGAGCTTTTCTTATTGATTTTCATTTATTTCTAGCCACTTTTAAAATTGTCTCCTTATCTTTAGTTTTGTCAAGTTTGATTATAATATGACTTAGTGTCTTTCTTCTGGGATCCTCCATGTGTAGATTTTGATGAGCATCTTGGATAAATATCTTTGTCTTTCTATTTACAAATCATTGACAGTTTTCTTTGTGTTTTTTGTTATCCCTTCCTTTTCTGGTACTCCATCACTTGTAGATTATTCCTCTTGATAGAGTCCCACATAATTCTTTTTTTTCTTTTTATTGTTTTTTAGTTTTGCTCTTTGTGGCAGTAAGAACAACTTTATAGTCTATGTGATGTTGCCATGTAACACCCGTAACTTTCACTTCTGTTCTGGCCACTCCACCCCTTCCCATGTGACAGCATGCTTCCCTTTTTGTTTGGGACTTCCTGTGACCTTTTGGTAAAGGTCTGGCCCTCCTCACCCAATCAACTTGGCTCCAGCAAAGTGTCCCTCAGACAACCCCATGTACATTTTGAAAGGTTTGTTCACCTCCGGTATCACTCTGCATTTTATATGGTCCAGGCCAATCTTTTTCTGGGGAGCTGGCCCCGGTGCTGGATGCAGTTTGGGGTTAGAGAGACTGGGGGCCATACTTCCAAGGGACCATCCATTCAGAATGACCATCAAGTTTGGTCTTTTGATGGAGTGCTAGCTCTGCCCTCTGCTCCATCACCTGTTGTGTCCAGAGCTCTGTTCCATGTACCCCATCCAGGCAGTCATTGGTAGTGACCGGGCGCCATCTAGTTCTGGTCCCATGCTGAAGCAAACTATGGTTCATATGGCCCCTTCCATCTGGTGGTCTCGTATTTTTCTCCTGTCCTTGGTGTGCTCCTTTGCCCCAGGTATAGTTGGATTGGGAGCATTTGATGCTATTTAGATGGCAGCTTGCTAGCTTATAAGACCCCAGTCACCACTCACCCAGGTGGTATGTGGGGCAATATCTTGAGAAAGGGAGAGAGAAAAATCGTGGATATGCCAAGTAGTCTGGATGTCCCCTGAGAGCATGGCCTCCTGATCCCAGACTATTTCTCTGTTCTGCCAAAGAAGTGGTCCACATCAAGGGAACAGTTTGATTTTGAAATTGAGTAGTTGTGGGTACCCCACTTCTAGTGTGCTGTCACATCCTGTACCCATCCTTAATCCTATCCACTATCTAATTTGTAAAAAAATCCCGGTCCCTCCCTGCCCCACCCCCTGTAGCCACCAAATAGTGATTTCTGCTGTGCTTAAATGATTAGTTGCATCCTTATAATAATGGTTTCATACAAAATTTGTACTTTTGTGTCTGGCTAATTTTACTCTGCATAATTTCCTCTGGATGGTCCCACATTGACAGGTGTTTCTCTAAGCCATTGTGATTTCTTACCATTGTGTAGTTCTATTGTATGACTATGCCATGGTTTGTTTAACCATTCATCTGTTGATGGGCATCTAGGTTGTTTCCAACTTTTTGCTGTTGTGAAGAGAGCTGTGTAAACATTAGTGTGCAAGTATCTGTTTGAGTGGTATTCATTCTTTCTTAGGGATCTATTCCAAGGAATGGGATTGCTGGATCATATGGTATTTCTATTTCTAGTTTTTTAAGAAAGCACCAAATTGATTTCCATAGTGCTTAAGCCATTTTACAGTCCCACCAACAGTGTAGAAGAGTTCCAATCTCTCCACACTCTCTCTGCATTTATTATTTTGTATTTTTTTTATTATTGATTATTTTGATTATTGCCATCTTTGTTGGGGTGAGATGGTATCTCATTGTGGTTTGGATTTGGATTTCTCTGATGGCTAACGATCATTTCCTTAGGTATCTGTTGACAGCCTGTATGTCTTCTTTGGTGAAGTGTTTGTTCATGTCATTTGCCCATTTTTTAATTGAGTTATTTGTCTTTTTCTTGTTGAGGATTGCAGTATCTTATGGACTAGAGAGATTAGGTGGTGGTCAGAAGCATGGTGTGAAAATATTTGTTTACACTCTAGGTATTCTTTTTACTCTTTTGGTGAAGGTTTTGGATGAGCATACATGTTTAATTTTTAAGAGTTCCCAATTATCTATTTTTGTTTCTGATAATGGAAGGTTGTTGGTGGTTTTTGGTGGACTGTTGATGCCGTGGATTAGTGCTTCTGTCCGGTTCCTAATTTTTCCTTTGAAGAATTTTGTTGTTTTGTCTTTTATATTTAGGTCTATGATCCATTTTTAATTAGTTTTTTTTGCATAGTGTGAGATATGGGTCTTGTTTCATTGTTTTGCAGGTGAATATCCAATTATGTCAACACCATTTGTTGAAGAGACTGTCTTTACCCTAATTCACAGTCTTTGGGCCTTTGTCAAATATCAGTGGTTCACAAGTGGATGAAGTTATATTTGGATTTTTGATGCTGTTTTATTGATCCATACATCTGTTTTTGTGCCAGTACAAGACTGTCTTGACTGTTGTGGCAGTGTAGTAGGTTTTAAGATCAGGAAAGGTGAGGCCTCCCACTTTGTTCTTCTTTAGTAATAATTTGCTTATCCATGGCTTCCTTCCTTTCCATATGAAGTCAGTGATTTGTTTCTCCATCTCATTAAAAAAAATGTCTTGGAAGTTGAATTGGGATTGCATTGTGTGTATAGATTGCTTTGGGTATTATAGACATTTTCACAGTGTTAAGTCTTTCTATCCAGGAGCAAGTTAGATTTCTCCACTTGTGTAAGTCATTTTTCATTTCTTGCAGTAGGGACTTGTAGTTTTCTTTGTGTAGGTCTTCTGCATCTCTGGTTACATTTATCCCCAGGTATTTTATCATCGTGGGGGGCTATAGAGAATGGTAATGATCTAGTGATTTTCTCCCTGGTTGTCTCTTTGTTGGTATAAGGGAATCTCAATGTTTCTCTTGTACCCTGATACTTTGCTGAAGTCTTCTATTAGATCCTGTAGTTTTTTGGTTGGAAATCCTGGTGGTGTAGTGGTTAAGTGTTTTGTCTGCTGTCCAGAAGGCCAGCAGTTTGAATCTACCAGGCACTCCTTGGAAACTCTGTGGAGTGATTCTGCCCTGTCCTGTAGGGTCACTATGAGTCAGAATCGACTCAGTGGCAGTGGTGTTTTTGTTAGCTTTTTTGGTGGATTCTTTAGGGTTTTCTGTGTGTAAGATCATATCATCCACAAATAGTGATGCTTCTTGTTTGCCAGTTTGGATGTCTCTTATTTCTTTATCATGTCTAATTGCTCTGGCTAGGACCTCCAGAACAATGTTGAATAGAAGTGGTGACTGGGCATCCTTGTCTAGTACCTGTTCTTAAGGGGAGTGTTTTCAGCTTCTCTCCATTAAGTATGAGTTTGGCTGTTGGTTTTGTGTAGGTGGCCTTTATTATGCTGAAGAACTTCCTGTGTATTCCTCTTTTGCTGAGAGTCCCACCTAATTCTTAGTGTTTCTTGATTTTTCCAAATTCTTTTATCTAACTTTTCTTCAACTGTGGGGATATCATGTGCTCTATCTTTAAGCTCACTAATTTGGGCTTACTTTGCCTTAATTCTACTCCTTTGACCTTTTGAGTAGTCTAACTCTGTAATTTTATTACTAAGTTTCTCCTTTTATAATTCTTCCCACTGTATGCCTTCTTGCAGCCTGTTTAATTTGTCACTACACTCTGCTGCATTTTGCCTCATCTGGTTCCTTATCTCTTGAAGAGTTCTAAATATTAATCTTTTGTACTCTACCTCTGATAATTCCAGGGAGATCTCTTTGTTCTGGGAGCTTTCTGAAGTCATACTGGTCTGCCTCTTTAAGTACTTTGAAATTGACTATTGTTTCTGAGTCATTAAAATTTATTTGTTTTATGTTTGCCTGCTGTGGTCTAGCTTCTTGTTTTGAAGTGTCTAAATAGGCTGGTTATGTGTGATAGTTTGGTTATTGTTGCCTTTAAGCTCTAATATTCTGTCATTAGGTGGTTAGAGCTGTTACTAGACATGGAAACTTAAGAATTTCTTTACTTGTATGGATTCAGCTCAGGTGTCCTGGTAGTCACGGAGTGAGTGGGGCAGGCTTTCACCTACTGTTAAGTGGACAGGAATGACTGCTGTAAGTACACATCTGTGACTATAGCCACTGAGAAAGGCAGGGGTTAACAGCTGTCTGTGAGTGTCTGTCAGGATGGTGTGTCCTTGCAAATCTAGGTGAAGGAACAGTTTCTGCCCTGAATTTCTGGCTCAGGGGAGTCAACAGATTTGTTGTTTTGTTTCCCCTTTCCCCATTTGTTAAATGGTTCCTTCTCTGAGTCTCAGAGAATGGCTCACAGTGGGCTTAGAGAGTCCTACTTCCTGTTTACTTAGTAGCATCACACTCCACAGCTGGAGCAGTGTAGAGAAGGAGGGGAAAGCACTAGGAGAAGGGAGAGAAGTTTACCTTGGGGTAAAATATTTAGACCAATGAGTGGTAGGTTTCTTGCAAAGATTTAACCTTTGACAAGCTAGTGCTGTTTGTCATTGGTTCTGGATATGAGACTGAATTCTCTGTTTGGTATCTTCTACTGGGATCGGTGCTCTCCAATCACCATGCTCTGTTTACCATGCTGGCTGCAGCCTTTTCCCAACATGTCAGGTCTGATTATTCAAGTTTACCTTTGATGTTCTGAGCTCATAGGATGTTTCATGTAATGGATTCATTTGTTCTTTTGGGACTTTGTTGTTTGAGGGGTGAGAAGAAGCATCTGACTGCTCTGCCTTCTTGTTTTCTTGATTCCTGCTTCCATGGACCCTTGTCATGGCTCCAAGTAAAATGCAGTCATTGGAAACTTAACCTATTTTCTCTATCATGACGTTACTTAATTTGTCTGTTTATTATGATGACATTTCTTGTTGATTGAGTTGTGAGCATTTTTGTTTTCTTTATGTTGAAGTATCATCCATGCTGAAGGCTGTAGCATGTATTGCTAGGAGTGAGACTTATGGGTCATGTGGTATTTCTGATTTTTTAAGGAAGTGCCATGTCATTTCCCAAAATGGATGTACCATTTTGCATTCCCACCAGCAGTGTGTAAGGTCTCCGTATCCGTGCAGCCTCATTTATTTTCTGTTGTTTTGATTCATGCCAATACTGTTAAGGCAAAATAGATTTTCATTGTACTTTTGTTTTACATTTCTCTAATGGCTAGTGATCACAAGCATTTCCTCATGTGTCTTTTAGCTGACTGAAGAATGTCTTTTTTGGTGAAATATCTATTCATATCCTTTGTGTATTTTTTTAATAGTGCTTTAAGTGAAAGTTTTCAGTTCAGTCAGCTTGTCATACAGAAACTTACACACATTTTGTTTGTGATCCTCTGTCCTTTCTCCACACTATGACTGCACACTCCTCTCTACCCTGCAAGTCCCATTTCCATTCAGCTAGCTCCTGTTCCCCTTTGCCTTCTCATCTCATCTTTGGACAGAAGCTGCCCAATTAGTCTCATGTGTCTACATATTAAGCCAGGAAGCACACTCCTCAACAGTATCATTTTATATCTTATACTCCAGTCTAGTCTTTGTCTCAAGAGTTGGCTTTGGGAATAGTTTCAGTTCTGGGCTAACAGAGAGGGGCCATGTCTTTCAGGAACTCTTCAGTGTGTCAGACTGTGAGATCTTTTTTCATAGAGTTCAAGTTCTGTACCCCATTTTTGTCCTCCTACCTTAGGGACTCTGTTGTCTTCCCTGTCAGGGCAGTCATTGGTGGTAGCTGGGTACCATCTAGTTCTTCTGGTTTCTTGCTAATGTTCTCTGTGGTTTATGTGACACTGTTTGTCTCTTGGGCTCACATTTTCTGTATGTCTTTGATGTTTTTCATTCTCCTTTGTTCCAGGTGGGTTAGGTCTCATTGATGCTTCTTAAGATGGCCACTTGCTAGCTTTCAGGACTGCAGAAACCTCTCACCTACGTGAGTTGCAGAACCCTTTCTTAAACTTTGTTTTTCCAATTGATCTAGCTGTGCCCTGAAACTGTGTTTCCTTAGAACCCTTACCCTGGTACTCTGGCCCTCAAAGGTGTTTGGTTGTATTCAACACCTGTTGAATACAACACCTGTATTGTGAATTGTCCTTCACCTAAAAGAATTCTTAATCTACTATCTAGTTAGTCAGTATCCTTTTCCCTCCCTTAACAACCTCATAACCATAAAGGAATATTTTCTTCTGTGTTTAAACCTTTTCTTGAGTTTTTATAATGGTGGACTCATGTGGTATTTTCCTTTTGCTGCTATATTTTCTTTTCTGACTAATTTCACTCAGCATAATGCTGTCCACATTCTTCTTTGTTATGAGATATTTCACAAATGCATCATTGTTCTTTGTATAGCATTCCATTGTGTAAATATAAATCCACGTGTTGATGGGCACCTAGGTTGATTCCATCCTTTTGCTGTTGTGGGCAGTGCTGCAGTGAACATTGGTGTGCATGTATCTATTAGTATGACAGGTCTTAATTCTCTAGAATGTATTTCAAAGAGTGGGACTGCTGGATCTTACTGGTATTTCTATTTCTACCTTTTGAAGAAAGTTCCAAATCAATTTCCAAAGACGTTGTACTATTTTACATTGCCACCAGCTTGTAAGTCTTCCAGTCTCTCCATAGACTCTCAAACATTTATTGTTATTATTTTAATTAATGTTAGTCTTGTTGGGGTGACATGATATCTTATTGTAGTTTTGATTTGCATTTTTCTGATGTTATTGACCTGAATGTCTTCTTTGGTGAAGTGCCTGTTCATATCCTTTTCCTATTTTTTAATTGGGTTATTTGTCTTTTTGTTGAGATTTTGCAGTATTTTGTAGAGCTGTAGATTAGATGTTTATCAGATTTGTTGTAGCCAAAATTCTTTTCCCAGTCAGTAAGTTGTCTTTTTACTCCTTTAGTGAAGTCTTTGGATGAGCATGTTTGATTTTTATGAGTTCCCATTATTTATTTTCTCTTCTGGAGTTTGTGCATTGTTAGTGTTGTTTTGTATTTTGTTTATGCCATGTATTAGGGCTCCTAGTGTTGTTCCTATTTTTTCTTCTGTGATTCTCATCATTTTATATTTTGTATTTATGTCTTTGATCCAGTTTGAGTTAGTTTTTGTGCATGGTACAAGATACGGGTCTTGTTTCATGTATTTTTTTTGTTTTTGCAAATGGATATCCAGTTATGCCAACACTGTTGTTGAAGAGACTGTCATTTCTCAGTTCACAAAATATTCGTCTTTCTCAAATATCAGTTGCTCATAGGTGAATGATTTTATGTCTGGGTTTTCATTTTTTTTCTGTTAGTCCACGTGTCTGTTATTGTACCTGTTTTGACTACTGTGGCAGTATAATAGGTTTTAAAATAGTGTGAAACCTCCCATTTTCTTCTTTTTCAGTAATACTTATCTGGGACCTCTTTCTATATCAAGTTGGTGATTTGTTTTTCCATCTTCTTAAAAAGTGCCATGGAATTTGGATTGAGATTGCATTGTATCTCTAGATCACTTTTGGTAGAAGAGACCTTTTCTCCACATGGAGTGTTTTTATCATTGAATGAGTGTTTCTCCACTTATGTAGGTCTCTTGGTTTCTTACAGCAGTATTTTTTTAGGTTCTTGGTTTCTTTCAGTAGTGCTTTTTAGGGGTGTGTGTGTGTGTGTAAATCTTTTACATCTCTTTATTTCTGATTATTTTATCATCTTGAGGGCTATTGTAAATGATGTTGATTTTGTGATGTCCTCTTTGGGGTTCTCTTTACTGGTGTAGAGGAACCCAACTGACTTTTGTGTGTTTATCTTGTATCTGTAAACTTCTGGACTCTCCAATTTGAATAGTTTCTTTTCTGGATTCTTTAGGGATTTCTGTGTATGAGATCGTATCATCTGCAAGTGGATATACTTTTACTTCTTCCTTACCAACTTGGATACCCTTTATTTCTTTTTCTAGCCTTGTTGTTCTGGCTAGATCCTCCAGCACAATGTTGAATAAAAGTGTTACAATGAGCGTCCTTGTCTGAATCTCCTTCCAGAGGTATTTTCAGACTCTCTCCATTTAGGATGATGTTGGCTTTGTTGTTGTATAAATGCCTTTTAATATGTTGAGGAATTTCCCTTCTATTCGTATCTTCCTGAGAGTCTTTAATATGAATAGGTGTTCGACTTTGTCAAAAGCCTTTTCTGCATCATTTGATGAAATAATGGTTCTTGTTTTTTTGTTTTATTTATGTAATAGATTACATTGTTTTCCTGATGTTGAAACCTGGTGTGAAACCCACTTGGCCAGGGTGGATTTGTTTTTGCTATGTTGTTGAATTTTATTGGTTAGAATATTGTTGAAAATTTTTGTATCTAAGTTGATGAGAGATATTGGGGTGTAATTTTCTTTACTCTTGGTGGTATCTTTACCTGGTTTTGGTTTCAGAGTTATGTTGGCTTCATAGAATGAGTCTGGGAGTGTTCCATCCTTTTCTGTGCTCTGAAATACCTTTAGCAATAGTGATGTTAACTCTTCTCTGAAAGTTTGGTAGAATTATCCAGTGAACCTGTCCATGCCAGGGATTTGGGGAGGGGGGCGGCCAGCCAAGCCAAGCCAAGTGCCGTCGAGCATGTTTTAAATTAACAGTTCAATCTTCTCTTTTGTTATAGGTTTTTTTTTAGTTTGTGTAACTGTGTTAGTTTAGGGAGGTAGTTTTTTCTAGAAATTTTTCCATTTCCTCTAGGTTTTCAAATTTATTAGAATACAGTTTTTCTTAGTATTTTATTACAGCTAGTAAAATTTTAGTTGAATCTATTGTGATATCACCCTTATTTTTTATTCAAGTTGATTGCTTCCTCTCCTGTTTTTCTTTTGTCAGTTTGGCCAGTGGTTTATTAATTTTGTTGATCTTTTTAAAAAATCAGCTTTTGTTCTTGTCAGCTCTCTCAATTTACTATTTTCTAGTTCATTTAATTCTACTTAAATTTTTATGATTTGCTTTCTTATGACTTGGTTCCTGAAGGATTCTTTTGTTGATCTCTTTCTGTTTGTTCAAGTTGTAGGATGAATGCTTTCATTTGAACCCTTTCTTCTTTCAGGATGTGTGCATTTATAACTCTAAATTGATCTCTGAGCACTGCTTTTGCTGTGTTCTAAAGGTTCTGGTTGGGTGTATTTGCATTCTCATTTGATTCTGTGAATGTCTTTATTCCATGCTTAATTTCTTCTGTAACTCAGTTTTTGAGTAAGGTGTAGTCCTGTTTCCATGTGTTTCATTTCTTTTCCTTGATTTTTTTTTTTAATTTTTATTTGACATGACTGAGTGAAAATGTCCATTCATGTATAAATTTACATGCCCACCTATATGCAGCTTCCACTGCTCTCCCTGTCCGGTGACTGCACACTATTCCCCTCTGCTCCATACATGTCTCATCCTCCCAACAGCCTCTTTTCACCTCCTCTGCATCCACTCCCCTTCCTCCAGCCAGAGGTCAGCAAGATGATATCCTATAGATGTATAGAACCATGAAGTGCTTCCAATATATGGTCACTCTGCATTGCCAAGTTCAATCCTTTCCTGTCCAAAGAGTGGACCTTTGTTATAATTTATGGGAAAGGGCAGCATCAGGGCCGGGGGCCATGCTCTCAGAGGAACCCCAAAACCGCTGGACCATCAATTGAGGTCTTTTTAGTGGAGATCTCATGATGCACTCCTTTTTATTCTTGTGTTGCCAGTGAGACTCCTCTCTGTGAGCTCCATCGTGGCTATCACTTGTGGTGGCTGGGCACCATTAGGTTCTTCTGGTCCCAAGTTGATGTAGGCACCCAGTCTTGTGGGTCTTTCTGTCTTCTCGGTTTCCTTGCTTTTTCTGTTATTAATTTCTTCTTTTATGGCTTTATGGTCACAAAAGATACTTTGTGGTATTTCAGTGCTTTGGATTCTGGTAAGGCTGCTTTATGGCCTAATATGTAGTGTTCTGTAATATGTCTAATACGGAGTGTTCTGTAATATGTCTGTGAGGTTGGGTTGGCTGATTTTAGCATGTAGATCTTCCAAGTCTTTATTGAGTTTTATTCTGGATGTTCTGTCTTTCACTGAAAGTGGGATATTGAGGCAGAAAAAGGGATGTGCAGAACTAGAACTCCATTGGAAGACCAGACATGATGGTCTGACAGACTGGAGGGTCCTCTTAGGACATAGCCCCTGGATTCTCTTGTTAGTCCAGAGCTGAAACCAGTACTGAAGCCAACCCTTCAGACAAAGATTGGGCTGAACTATAAAATGTAGCCGTGCTGATAAAGCATGTGTTTCTTGGCTTAAATAATACACATGAGGCTGTTTGAACCATTCTTTGCTGGAGGTGAGAGGAGAGGGTAGAGTAGGATAGGAGTTGGTTGAATGGATATGGAAAGTACAGGGTGGAAGGGAGGAGTGTGCTGCCACAGGGTGGAGAGGGCAGCTAGAATTGCATAGTACTGTGTTTGTGGGGTTTTATATGGCAAATTGACTTGGATTGTAAACTTTCAGTTAAAGCACAATTAAAATAGCTTTTAAAAAAGAAAGTGGAATGTTGAAGTCTCCTACTTTTTTAATGGAGCTGTCTGTCTCAGTCTTTATTGCTATTAGAAGTTGTTTTATATAATTAGGAGCACAGTTGTGTTGTTTACATAGGTATTTAATATAGCTCTGTCATGTTGGTGTGTTGACCCTTTAATCATTATATTGTGTCTTTCCTATCCATTGTGATGAGCTTTACTTTAATATCTATTTTGCCAGAAATTAATGTTGCAATTCTTGCTGTTATTTGAGTGTTGTTTGCCTGATGTATATTTTTTCCATCTTTGAGTTTTAGTTAGCTTGTTTCTTTAAGGTGTGTCTCTTATGGGTGTCTTATAAGTGGTCTTTTTTTTTGTATTAGCATTCTGCCACTGTTTCTTTATTGGTGCATTTAATACGTTTACGTTCTGTGTAATTATTGATAGGTATGAGGTTTGTGCTGTCACTGTGATGTGTGTTTTTTTGTTGTTGTTGAGAGGTTCTTTTTTCTACTTAACTTTCTGTAGTGAGTCATTTTTCTTTAGGTATTTTTTTTCCATTGTTTATTGTATTTTTGCTGAGTATGTTTTTCATTTTGATGTGTAGGATTGTTATTTTTGTTTGTGGTTACCTTAATATATACCCCTGCTTTTCTAAATTTAAGCCATTCTTTCTTTGTATCACCTTGATTTCCTCTCCATTTGAAAGATGTATGATGACAGTGTTTAGCCCTTGTCTTTTGGGTGTGGGTGTGTGTTGTCTTCATTTATATAATGACATGTCAATGTCTGTAGTTTAAGTGTTGTAGCTGTCATTATGTTTGTGATTTCTCTTTTTGGATTGATGTCCGATTGCTTTGTCCAATGTTCTAGTCTTAAAATGTTATCTGATGTTATTGATTTTCTTATGGAAGACCTCCCTTTAGATTTTATTGTAATTTTAGTTTGGTTTTTTGCAAATTCCCTAAATTTCTTTTTATCTGGAAATGTTCTAATTTTACTATTGTATTTGAGAGACAATTTTGCTGGATATATAATTCTTGGCTGGCAGTTTTCTTTTTTCCTTCAAGGCTTTATATATGTCATCCCATTGCTTTCTGAATTTAGTCTTATTGACTCTCCTTTGTAGATGACTTTTACCTGTAGCCACTCTTAAAATTCTCTCTTTATCTTTGGTTTTGGCAAGTTGGATTATAGTGTGTCTTAGTGACTTTCTTTTGGGATGTATGTTGGGTTGGGTTGGATGAGCATCTTTGATGGGTACCTTCTAAACTTTCATGATGTCAGGGAAGTTTTCTGGGAACAAATCTTCAAGAATTCTGTGTGTATTTTTCTGTTATTCACCCCTGTTCTGGTACTCCAGTCACTCATAGGTTATTTCTATTGATAGTTGCACAGAATTCTTAGGGTTTCTTCATTTTTTTAAATTCTTTTATCTGATTTTTGCTGAAATATGTCAGTTTCAAGTGCTTTATCTTCAATATTAGTAACCCTTACTTCCATCAGCTCAATTCTTGCTTTCTTTTTTTTCTTTTTCAGTTGGATTATTTGTCTGTTGTAGAGGTGTTGAAGTTTCCTATACATTTTAGAGATTAGACCTTTGTTGAATCTGTAATAGGCAAATTTTTTTTCCATGTCTGTAGGTTCTTGTTTTACTGCTTTGGTGAAGTCTTTTGATAAGCATAAGTTTATTTTGAAGATCCCTTTGTCCATCTTCTACTGTTTGTGTATTGTTAGTTATGGTTTGTATCCTACATATGCCCTGTGTTGGAGTCTATGATCTTTATAGTGCTTAGGATCCTTTTTAAATTAATTTTTTTGTGTAAGCCATAGGTCCTCTTTCTTTTTTTTACAGATACACCTTCAGTTTTGTCACCACCATTTGTTAAAAAGGGTGCCATTTCCCTATCTAATCGACTGTGGGCATTTGTTGAATGCTAGGTGACTGTAGGTGGGTGGATTTACATCCTGGTTTTCAGTTCTGTTCAGTTGTTCGTTGTCTGTTATTGTGCCAATGCCAAGCCAAACCAATACCAGGTTTTTTTGACTACCATAACTGTATATTGGAAATCCTGGTGGTATACTGGTTAAGTGCTATGGCTGCTAACCAAAAGGTTGGCAGTTTATATCCACCAGGTGCTCCTTGGAAACTCTTCGAGGAAGTTCTGCTCTGTCTTATAGGGTTGCTATGAGTAGGAATCAACTTGATGGTGGTCAGTTTTAGTATAACTGCATATTAGTTTTTGAGGTCAAATAGTGTGATGCCTCCCAACTTTTTTCTATTTTAGTAATACTTTGCTTATCTGGGCCTTTTTCCTTTGCATATAAAGTTAGTGATTAGTTTTTCCATCTCATTTGAGAATGCTGTCAGTATTTGGATCTGGATTACCTTTTAGTTGTAGATTGGGGTAGAATTGACATTTTAACAATGATGAATCTATCCATGAACATAGTATGTTTGTCATTCATGTAGGTGTCTTGGTTTCTAGCAGTAGTATTTTGTAGTTTTCTTTGTATAGATGTTTTCACATCAAAGGTTAAGTTTATTCCTAAGTGTTTTAATTTAGGGGGCTATTATGGGCAGTATTACTTTTCCTGATTTCCTTTTTGTAGTTGTCTTTATTGATGTATAGGAATTCAACTGATTTTGTATTTTAACTTGTATCCTGTACTCTGCTGAATTGTTCTGTTAGCTCTATTTGTTTTCTTGTGGAGTCTTTAGAGCTCTGTATGTATCCTATCGTATCTTCCACAAACATTGATACTTTTACTTTACTACTTATAATTTGGATGCCATTTATTTCTTGATAGATATTCAGGTATAATGTTAAACAGGAATGATGATAAATGGCATGTTTGTCTAGTTCCTGCTGTCAGGGGAGCTATTTTCAGCCTCTCTCCATTGCGAATGATGTTGCTTGCTGATTTTGTATAACCAAAAAAAGGAAAAAAACAAACAACCAAATCCAGTTCTGTCAAGTCTACTCCAACTCATAATGAATACATAGGAGAGGGTAGAACTGTCCCATAGGGTTTCCAAGGAGTGACTGGTGGATTCAGATTGCCAGTCTTTGGTTTAGAAGTTGAGCTCTTAACCGTTGTGCTACCAGAGCTCCTTGTATAGATCCATAGCTGATATTAATCCTATTTACTGTGTTAACATGATACCAACTTCTATTAGCTAGAAGTTTTTGAGAACTTTTGCATCAATATTTATGAAAGATATTGGTTGATAATTTCCTTTCTTGTGATGTCTTTGCCTGCTCAGTATCAGAATTATTTTGGCTTCATAAAATGAATTCTCAATTGTCCCTTCCTTTTCTGTGTTCTGAAATAGTTTGAGTAGTACTAGTGACAAGGCTTCTCGCAGTGTTTGATAAGTTCTCTAGTGAACCATCTGGGCCAACACTTTTTTTTAAATTACCATTTCTGCATCTGATTTTGTGGCTGATAATACTTTCTCAGTTTGTGTTAGTTTATGTAGATAGTGTGTTTCTAAGAATTTGTTCATTTCTGCTAGGTTTTTAAGTATAGTTTTTCATAGTACACTGTTAAAATGCCTTTTATATTAGTAGGATCTGTCTTCATGTCCTTGTTATGAGTTGTCTGCACCCTTTCGTATTTTATTTTATTGTTTTGTTGCAAGTTTGGATAGTGGTTTCTCAGTTTTGTGGATCTTTTCAAAGAGCCAACTTTTGGTTTTGTTTATTCTTTTTTTTTGTATTCTCAGTTTCATCTGTGTCTCCTGTACTTTTATGTTTTCCTTTCTTCTGATGCTTTTTGACTTATTTTGCTATTCTCTTTCTGTTTGTTTGAGTTGTATCACTAACATTTTGATTTTTATCTTTTTTTTGTTTACTTTTTGTTGTGTACATCTGTTTCTATAAATTGACCTCTGAGCACTGCCTTTGCTGTATCCCAAATATTTTGGTATGATTTGTTTCCATTTTCACTTGATTCTAGGCTTTTTTTTTTCTTTTTCTTTTCATTGTGATTAACTGAAAGTTTACAATCAAAGTCAGTTTGCCGTATAAAACCCTGAACAAGGAGTGACTGGTGGATTCAGATTGCCAATCTTTGGTTTAGAAGTTGAATAACTCTGTGCAACTCTGTCTGCTCTCCTCACCCTGTGGCAGCACATTCCTCATTTCCACTCTGTGTTTCTGGTATTTATTCAGCCATCACTTGTCCCCTACTCCACCCTCTCCTCTCATCTCTAGAGAGGAACTGGTGGGACAGTGTCATATATATGTATGTATATATATTTAAGCCAAGAAGTACACACACCACCTGCATCAGTCTGTGTCGTTTAGTCCACTCCAGTGTTTGTTTGAAGAGATGGCTGCAGTACTGGTTTCATCTCTGGACTAGCAGAAAGTCTAGGGACCATGCTCTCAGGAAACCCTCCAGGATGTTGGACCATCAGGTCTGGTCTTTTAATAGAGTTCTAGTTCTGCATTCCCTTTTTTCTTGTGCTGTATCATGGACTGTGCACTGTGTTCCCTGTCAAGGCAATCTTTGGTGGTGGCTGGGCACCGTCTAGTTCTTCTGGTCTCATGCTGATGTAGTCTCCCAATCATATGATCCCCTCTGCATCCTGGGCTCTTACTTTCCTCATGTCTATGATGGTCTTAGTGTTCATCTGCTCCAGGTAGGTTGGAACCAATTGATGTTCTTTAGATAGCAGCTTGCCAGCTTTTAAGACCCCAGGTGCTACTCACCATTATGGGATGCAGAACATTTTCTTAGGAAAAAAACTAGTTATGCAAACTGACTTCAGTGTCTCCTGAAAACCATGGTTGCCAGTCCTGCTTCCCTGCTACTCTGTCCTATAAAAGAATGGCTTGTATTTAGTAAACCTTTTAGCTTATAGCGTAGTACAGTTGTACTGGCCTCCCTTCTACTGCGTGTTGTCACTCTCTTCATCTAACCTAATTCCTGTCGACTAATCTGTGAATAACCCTCTGCTTCCCACCCGACCCTTGTAGCTGTCAAAGATTTTCTTCTGTGCATAAACCTTTTCTTCAGTTATTATAGTAGTGGTCTCATTATAATAGCTGTCCTTTTGCAGCTGACTGATTTCACTCAGCTGGAAGTTTTCCAGATGGTTCCAGGTTATGTTTCCTAAAATCATAGTTGTTCTTTATCATTGCATAGTGTTCTGTTGTGTAAATGTACAATAGTTTATCCATTTAGCTGTTGATGGGCACCTAGGTTGATTGCATCTTTTTGCTGTTGTGGACTGATGTACAGGGGTCTGTTCATGTGACAGTCCTTATTTTTGTAGGATATATTTGAAGCAGTGGGATTGTTGGATGACATGGTATTTCTATTTCTAGCTTTTTAAGAAAGTGCCAAATTGCTTTCCAAAGAGGTTGTGCCATTCTGCATTCTCACCAGCAGCATAGAAGAGTTCCAGTCTCTTGATAGCCTCTCTAACATTTGTTATTTTGTATTTTTTTGGAGTAACACCAGCCTTGTTGGGGTGAGATGGTATCTCATTTTAGTTTTGATATGGATTTCTCTAGTGGCTTGATTGTGAGCATTTTCTCATGTGTCTTTTGGCTGCCTGGATATCTTTTTTGGAGAAGTGTCTGTATCCTTTGCCCATTTTTTTAATTGGGTTATTTGTCTTGTTTGTGTTTTGCAGTACTTTGTAGATGATGGAGAGTAGACATTGATCATATTTGTGGTTATCAAATATTTTTCCCTAGGCTGTAGCCAGTCTTTTTACTCTTTTGATTAAGGTTTTGGATAAGTATAAGTGGATTGATTTTTATAAGTTCCCATTTATCTATTTCCTCTTCCGCGGTTTGTGCATTGCTAGTAAGATTTTGCAGTCTGTTTATAGCATATATTAGGGATTCCAGTGTTATCCCTGTTTTTTCTTCCCTTTGTTGTTTTAGATTTGATATTTAGGTCTTTGATCTATTTGGAGTTAGTTTTTAGGCAAAGTGTGAGATATAAATCTTGTTTCAGTTTTTTGCAGATAGATATCCAGTTTTGCCAACACCATTTTTTAAAGAGACTGTTTTCCCTCTTTCATGGACTGTGGGTCTTTGTCAGATATCAGCTTCTCGTAGGTGGATGGTGTTATTTCTGGAATCTCTGTTCTGTTCCATTGGTCTGTATATCTGTTTTTGTACCAGTACCAGGTTGTTTTGACTGCTGTAACAGTGTAGTAGGGTGTGAGATCAGGTAGTGTAAGGCCTCCCACTTTGTTGTTCTTGTTCAGTAATGCTTTACCTATCCAGGGTTTTATCCCTTTCCAAACGGAGTTGGTGATTTGTTTCTCCATCTCATTAAAAAATGACATTGGAATTTGTACTGGGATTGCATTGTATGAGTTGGCGGCTTTGAGTAAAATAGACATTTTGACAGTGTTAAGCCTCCCTATCCGTGAGCAAGATAGGTTTCTTGACTTATATAAGTCTCTAGGTTTTTTGCAGTAGGGTTTTATAATTTTCTTTGTATAGGTCTTTTACATCTCTGATTAGATTTATTCATGGATATTTTATCTTGGGGGCTTACATAAATAGTATTGATTTGGTGCTTACCTTTTTTATTATCTCTGTTGGCAAAACGAGGAATCTCTTTTTAATTGTGATTAAGGGAAAGCATACAATCCAAAATAATTTGCATGCTCGCCTATCTGCAGCTATTTCTGCTCTCCTTGTCCAGTGACAGCACACTCCTCCTTTCTGTTCTATTCGTGTCATATCCTCTTACCAAACTTCTGTTATCTCCTCTCTACTGTGTCCTCTCCCTTCTAGTAAGAGGCCAGTAGGACAGCATCCTATAGATGTATAGAATCATCAAGTTTGCATACTATATGGAATTTTTTAAATTTCATCTTTATTTTCTTCAGTTACTCAGTGGTTTTTAAGTAAGGTGTTTAGCAGTTTCCAGGTACAGAATGTACTCTTTTTGTTATTGATGTCTACATTTATGGCCACATGATCAGAAAAGTTGCTTTGCATTATTTCAATATTTTGGATTTTTTTTCTTTAATTTTTTATTTTTTAATATGACTGAGTGAAAATGTACATTCCCGTATAAATTTACAAGCCCACCTATATGCAGCTTCCACTGCTCTCCCTGCCTGGTGACAGTACACTATTCCTCTCTGCTCCTTACATGTCTCATCCTCCCAACAGTCTCCTTTCCCCTCCTCTTCACCCACTCTCCTTCCTCCAACCAGAGGTCAGCAGGCTGATGTCCTACAGATGTATAGAACCATAAAATGCATACAATATATGGTCACTGTGCATCGCCAAGTCAAATCCATTCGTGTCCAAAGAGTGGATCTTTGTTATGATTTATGGGCAAGGGCAGCATGAGGGCGAGGGGCCATGCTCCCAGGGGAATGCTGAAACATCTGGAACATCAATTGAGGTCTTTTAGTGGAGATCTCAGGATGCACCCCTTTTTGTTCCTGTGTTGCCAGTGAGACTCAACTTAGTGAGCTCTATCACGGCTATCACTGGTGGTGGCTGGGCACCATCTGGTTCTTCCGGTCCCAAGTCGATGTAGGCACCCACGGATGTGGGTCTCTCTGTCTTCTGGGTTGTCTTTACCCCATGTCATTTTGGTCCTCGATGAGCATCTGTTGCGGCTGAGTTGGGACCATTTGCTGTGCCCTCTGATGGCAGCTTGGCAGCTTTTAAGACCCCAGATGCCACTCACCGTTGTGGGGTGCAGAGAGCTTTCTTAGCAAAATGCTAGTTGTGCCAATTGGCCTCGATTTCGCTTAAGAGCATGGTCCCGTGCCCCCTGCTCCAGCTATTCTATCCTTGCAATATTGAGTTGAGATGGAAGGAGTACTCAAATTATGCTGCAGTCCACTTCATGTTGTTCTTGTTTCTAATGTATGCTATCACCGATTTCACCCAACCAGATTTCTAGCAATGATCTAATCTAAACCCACCCCCCTCGCCCTCCCTCCCCACCCTCCCTTGCAGCTGTCAAAGAGTCTTTTCTTCTATTTTTGAGATCTTATCATAGAAGTCTCATACAATATTTGTCCTTTTGTTGCTGACTACTTTCACTTAACATAATGTCTTCTAGTCGAAACCAGGTTATGAGGTGTTTCCTGGAATCATCGTTATTCTTTACCATTGAGTAGTGCTCCATTGAGTATATGTACCATAGTTTACCTATCCATTCTTCTATTGTTGGGCATCTGGGTTGATTCCATCTTTTTGCTATTGTGGACTGTGCTGCGATAAACATTCTGGTGCATGTGTCTGTTGGTGTGAAAGGCCTTGATTCTGTACGATATATTCTAAGTAGTGGAATTACTGGGTCAAATGGTATATTGATATCCACTTTTTTAAGGAAGCACCAGCTTGCCTTCCAAAGAGGCTGGACCATTTTGCAACCCCACCAATAGTGTAGGAGGGTTCCACTTTCTCCACAGCCTCTCCAGCATTTGTTGTTTTGTGTTTTCTGGATCATGGCCAATCTTGTTGGGGTGAGATGGTATCTCATTGTAGTTTTGATTTGAATTTTCTTTAATAGCTAAAGATTGCGAGCATGTCCGCGTGTGTTTTTTGGCCGCCTGTATCTCCTCTTTAGAGAAGTCTCGGTCCATCTCCTTTGCCCATCACTTAATTGGATGATTTATCTTCTTCTTACTGATATTTTGTAGTATCTTATAGATTATGGAGATCAGACGTCGGTCTGACATAGAGTTGCCAAATATTTTTTCCCATTCTGTGGGTGTTCTTGTAATTCTATCAATAAAGTTTTTGGATGAGCAAAAGTGTTTGATTCTTAATAGTTCCCATTTATCTATTTTCTCTTCTGTTGATTGTGGTTTGTTTGACAGATTTTGGAGTCTGTCCACATTGTGTATTAAAACTTCCATTGTTGTTCCTACCTTTTCTTGAATGAGCTTTATCGTTTTAGGTTTGATCGGCACTTGGCACTTGGCCATCCAGTTGGAGTTGGTTTTAGCATAAGGTGTAAGATATGGATCTTGATTCAGTTTATTGCAGATGGGTGGATATCCAATTTTGCCAGCACCATTTGTTGAAGAGACTGTTTTTACCCCGATTTAATGTCTTAGGGCCTTTGTCGAATATGAACTGTTCATAGGCAGATGGTGTCATCTCTGGGGTCTCAATTTTGTTCCATTGATCGATCTGTCTGTTCTTGTACCAGTACCAGGCTGTTTTGACCGCTGTGGCAGTGTAGTATGTTCTAAGGTTGGGTAATGAGAGGCCTCCCAGTGTGTTCTTCTTCTTTAGTAGTGCCTCACTTATCCGGGGCTTCTTCCCTTTCCAAACAAAATTGGTAATTTGTTTCTCCATCTCATTAAAAAATGACGCTGGAACTTGTATTGAGATTGCATTATGTAAGTAGATTGCTTTGGGTAAAATAGACATTTTCACAATGTTAAGTCTTCCTGTCCATGAGCAGGGTAGGCTTTTTCACTTATCTAAGTCTTTCTTAGTTTCCTGTAGTAAGGGCTTGTAGTTGTCTTTGTACAGGTCTGTTATTTCTCTGGTTAGATTAATTCCTAGGTACTTTATCTTCTTAGGGGCTATCATAAATGGTATTGATTTGATAATTTCTTCCTTAACAGTCTCGTTGTTGGTATAAAGGAATCCTACTGATTTACTTATGTTTATCTTGTATCCTGAGACTTTGCTGAACTCTTCTATCAGTTTGAGTAGTTTACTTATAGTTTCCTTGGGGTTCTCTGCATATACAATCATATCATCTGCGAATAGGGAGATTTTAACTTCCTCTTTGCCGATGCAGATGCCCTTTATTTCTTGGTCTTGTCTAATTGCTCTGGCTAGAACTTCTAGTACAATGTTGAATAGGAGAGGTGAGAGTGGGCATCCTTGTCTAGTTTCTGGTCTCAAGGGAAAGTCTTTCAGTCTCTCTCCATTCAGGATGACGTGGGCAATTGGCTTTGTATCAATGGCCCTTATTGTGTTGAGGAATTTGCCGTCTATGCCCATTTTGCTAAGAGTTTTTAGCATGAATGGGTGTTGGACTTTATCAAATGCCTTTTCTGCATCAATGAACAAAATCAGGTGATTCTTGTCTTTTGTGTTATTTATCTGTTTGATCAAGTTAATTGCTTTTCTGATGTTGAACCAGGCTTGCATCCCTGGTATGAATCCCACTTGGTCATGATGGATTGTTTTCTTGATATGTTGTTGTATTCTATTGGCAAGAATTTTGTTGAAGATTTTTGCATCTAGATTCATGAGTTATATCAGTCTGTAGTTCTCCTTCTTTGTTGAGTCTTTCCCTGGCTCTGGAATCAGGGTTATGCTGGCTTCATAGAATGAGTTTGGGAGTACCCCATCCGTTTCTATACTGTGAAATAGTTTCAGTAGTATTGGAGGTAACTCTTTTTTAAAAGCTTAGTAGAATTCTGCAGTGAAGCCATCTGGGCCTGGGCTTTTTTTAGTTGGCTGTGTTTTGATGACCTTTTCAATCTCTTCCTTTGTGATGGGTTTATTAAGTTGATCTGCTTCATGTTGTGGTAATTTGGGTAGGTGGTAGGAGTCAAGAAATTTGTCCATTTCCTCTAGATTTTCAAATTTGTTAGGGTACAGTCTTTCATAGTATTTTGTTATGATATGTTTGATTTCTGTTGGATCTGTAGTGATAACTCCCCTCTCTAATTTGGGTTATTTGTTTCCTTTCCTGCTTTTCTTTAGTAAGTTTAGCCAGTGGTTTGTGTATTTTGTTGATCTTCTCAAAAAAACCAGCTTTTGGTCTTTTCAATTTTTTCAATTGTTTTTCTATTCTCTAATTCATGTAGTTCTGCTCTAATCTTTAGGATCTCGTTTCTTCTGGTGCCTGAGGGGTTCCTCTGTTGTTCTCGTTCAAGCTGTAGGGTTAGTTCCTTGACATGGTTTCTTTCTTCCTTCCATATGTGTGCATTTATGGAGAAAACAGACCTCTGAGCACTGCTTTGGCTGTATCCCATAGGTTCTCGTCCAAAGGCCAAAGTGTTTTTGTTCTCATTGGATTCCATGAATTTCTTTATTTGATCATTGATTTCTTCTATAACCCATGTTTTTTTGAGCAAGATGTTGTTCAGTTTCCAAGAGTTCCCCTTTCTATCTATGTGTTTTCTGCTATTCCTTTCAACTTTTACAGCTTTATGATCTGAGAAGATGCTTTGCAGTAATTCAGTGGTGTAGATTTTGTTGAGCATTGCATTATGGCCTATCATATGGTCAATTCTGGAGAATGTTCCGTGTGCACTGGAGAAGAAGATGTAGTTGTCTGCAGATTGGTGGAAAGTTCTGTATGTATCAGTGAGGTTTAGTTGGGTAATTGTGGCAATGAGGTCTTCTGTATCTTTACTGAGCTTTTTTCTAGATGATCTGTCCAGTATTGAGAGTGGAGTGTTGAAGTCTCCTGCTATTATTGTGGTGTCATATAACTCTCTTTTGAGTGTAGTCAGTGTTTCTTTGACGTATTTAGGTGCTCTGATATTAGGTGCATAAATATTTAATATAGTTAGGTCTTGCTTGTGTACTGAACCTTTCAGCAATAAATAGTGTCCATCTTTAATGGTGGATTTTGCGTTAAAATTGATTTTGTCTGAGATTAGAATTGCCACCCCTGGTCTTCTTTGTTCATTGTTAGCTTGATATATATTCTTCCAACCTTTAATTTTCAGTTTGTTCCTATCTTTAGGTTTCAGGTCAATTTCTGTTAGACAACATATGGATGGGTCATGTCTTGTGATCCAAGATGTCACTCGATGTCTCTTTACTGGAGCATTGACTCTATTGACATTTAATGTAATTATTGATAGGTATATGTTCACTGCTGCCATTGTGATATGTTTATTTTTATGTTGGTGTTTTCTCTGTTCTGATTAGTCTGTTCTGGGACATTCTTTTTTGTGAGTTGATTTTTCACCTTTTTCAGAGTTGGTTTTGTACTTGTTGAGACTCCTGTGTTACATTTCATGAAATGGTATGGCACATCTTTTTTGTGCTTTACAGCTGCCCCTATGCAAACCCAACTTTAATTACTACCAGTCTTGTCATCTTCCTCTCCATCTGGGAGGAGTATAACGACTGTAGTACATCCCTCTTTTTAATATGATGGCACCATAGTTTTCATGGTGATCACTGGATTGCTTCTTTCCGTTTTAAAGCTGTGAGTGACTTTGGAGCCTTCCCTAACTGAGTAGAGTTTTCAGTAGTGTGTTGTTCTAAAATATAAAGTGAGTGGTTTCATTCTTCTAAGCCAAAGCCAAGAACTTCTTTCAGTATTTCTTGTAGTTTGGGTTTGGTTTTTACAAAGTCTCTGAGTTTCTGTTTATCTGGGAATGTCTTAATTTCATTTTCACATTTGAAAGATAGTTTTGCAGAATATATAATTCTTCCTTGGAAGTTCTTCAAGGCTTTGAATGTGTCGTGCCACTGTCTCCGTGCTAGCATGATTTCTGCTGAGGAATCTGATGAAAGCCTACAGGGTTTCCCTCTGAATATTAGCTTTTCTTTGAGTCTTGCTGCCTTTAAGAGTTGCTGCTTATGTTTCATTTTGTTAAACTTGATTATAATATGTCTTCGAGTCTTTGTTTTGAGATCTATATTCAGTGGTGTACGATATGCCTCTGAGATGTCTATATTCTCTTCCTTCATAATTTCTGGGAAGTTTTCTGTCAACAGCTCCGTAACAATACTCTCTGTGTTCTCAGATGTCTCACTGTGTTCATGGATTCCAAGTAATCGAAGGTCGTTCCACTTAATAGAGTCCCCCATGCTTGTTAATGCTTCTTCATTTTTCTTGTTTCTTTTTTCAGATTTCTGCTCATAGACGCTGGCGTCAGTAGCTCCGACTTCCAAGTCAGAAATTCTTTTTTCCATTGGTTCCATTCTGTTTTCTTGGCTTTGCATGGAAATTTCTATGTCTTTGATTTTGTTCGTGATCTGTTGGATTTCAGAGTACAGATGTTCCATCAGATCAAACAGCTTTCTTAATTTTTCCTTTTGTTCTGCTGTATTTTGTATAAGGTCTAGAAGGGCCCTGTATATAATCATTTTGTACTCACTTTCTGATGCTTTCATAAAAGTTTCTTCATCTGGAAAACTCCTTGGTTGCTTTGTTTGGGAGCCTTCTGGAGCCATGGGTGATTTCTTGTATGCCACAAGTCTCTGTTGCTTTTTGGGTCACGTGTGAGTAAGTAGAGTCTGGAAGAGATACTGTGAGGATGGACGGCAGATGTTTCTCTAGGCTGACTTAAAGTGGAAAGCCAAAGATATCTGACCACTTCCCAACTCAGTCAGGTTTTCAGGTGTAGAGGTTCCTCTTCTCATCTGGCAAAGTAAACACCACTATTTCCAACCCCAGATGATACAAGCTAGTTCAGAATACAGCAATGCTACTGCCCTGTTGGCCTCTGCTGACAGGGCCCAGCTTTAGGTGACACTGTGTAGAGTACTGCTTTTTTGGTAGCAAAGTGCTCTCCTGTGGGCAGTTTCTGGCTCCCAAGCTAAGAATTAGGTCCAGCTATGGCCACCATATCCAGGATGGCGTACTCCACACAGGCAGTAGATAGAGGGGTGAAGGTGCTGAGAGGTAGTGATTCGTCTGCTTCTTTTGCAGAGCCCCCAATGTAGGTGGCACTGTGTAAATTACTGTTTTTCTGTTCGAGAAGCGCTGTCCTGTTTGCAGGTGCTGACTCCCAAGCTAAGAATTACTTCCCGCTAATGTCTCCATACCCAACATGGCATCCCGCACACTGACTGTGAAATTCTGTGCAAACCCCGTTGTGGCAGACATAAAACCACAGTCCCGAAGTGGCTAGATCAACAGTATCCTAAGCCTGGCTCTCAAAATGCAGGAATTTTGCCTGCCTATCCCGCCAGCAGCATGTCTTGAGTCTAGCTGCTAGGGAAGACCCAGCTCCGCCCACCGGTCAAGACAGAACAAAAAAAAAGTCAAAATGTTTCATTTACTTTCAGTCCGTGAGAGCCCGGGCTAGCCAGGAGTGGGAGTCAGCGAAAGAGAGGGGTTTTTCGCTCAGTGGTATGAAATCCAAATTAACAGCCCTGTGCCATGTCCTGGGGTTAATTAGGTGATCAGAAGGCTCCGTTTGATCATCTATTCAGGTCTTGGTTTCCAGAGAGATATAGAGAGACGTGTGCTTAGTCCGCCATCTTGACTCCGCCTCTATTTTGTTTAAAATTTGTATATTCTGGAGAATGTCCCACATGCATTGGAAAAAATGTGTACTTGGCTTTTCTGTTGGATGGAGTGTTGCCTGTACAACTGTGAAGTCATGTTTGTGGCATTTGAATCTTCTGTTATCTTTTCAATTTTTTCCCAAAGTGTTTTGTCCTTCATCAAAAGTGGTGTGTTGAAGTCTATCTATTGTTGCCAAACTTCATGTTTCTCTTTTCTGTGCTGGTAGAATTTGTTTTATGTATTTGAGAGTCTTGTCATTAGTTGCATATATATTTATTAAGGCTATTTCCTCCTGGTGTATTGATCCTTTAATTGTTATACAACATTCTTCCTCATTCTTTACAGTGCATTTTGCCGTAAAGTCCTTTTTATCAAAATTTTATATTGCCGTTCTTGTTTGCATGATATGTTTTTTACCATACTTGGAGTTTTAATTTGCTAATGTCTTTGTGTCGAAGGTGTGTCTCTTACAGACAGCATATGATTGGATCCTGTTTTTTGATTTGGTTTGGTTTGGTTTAAGCCCATTCTGCCACTCTCTCTTTACTGGTACATTTAGACCATTTTCGTTCACTGTAATTAATGATAGGTATAAATTTACTGCTTTAATTTTTTTTTTTTTTGGTGGTGGTGGTTTTGATTGTTTCTTGGTTCTGTATAACTTTTTGTGCTAAGACCTTTTCATTTACATATTTTCTTTTTATCTTTTTCATTGTTGGGTTTCTATTTGTTGAGTCTATGTTTTCCTTGTTTTTTTCTTTTGATGGGCAGATTTTTTCACTTCCTTTGTGATTACCCTGAAATGTACTTTTATTTTTCTAAATTTATGCCAGTCTTATATTTATTGATAGTGCCTTGCCTTTTTTCCATACTGAAGTTCCGTGTATGCACCGTTTATTCGTTTATTCTCTTTTTTGTTGTGACATTGTCTTTTTTTCCATATTGATGTCTCTGGCTTCCTATTTCACTCTTTTAGCTTTGTGGGTTTATTTTTTCGTCTCTGGTTCATCTGTCTTGTGCCTTTGCCTTGGATTATTGTCTCTAAACCAAAGGACTCCCTTTAATATGTTTTACTATTTTGATCTAGTTTTTATAAAGTTCCTCAATTTATATGTAGCTGGAAGTGATCTTGTTTCACCGTTGTATCTGAGAGACAGCTGTGTTGGACATATAACTGCCTTTTTGGCTGTATAATTCTTGCTGAGTAGTCAGAGCTTAGTCTTAACTAGTTCTCGTTAAGTGACTTTTGTTTATCCCTCACCAATCTTCAGGATTCTTTCTTTGTCTTTGGTTTTGGCAAATTTGATTATGATATGTCTTAGTGACTTTCTTTTGGTATTTGTCCTGTATGGTGTTTGTCCAGATTGCTAGATAGTTACTTTCTCATTTGTTATTATGTTAGAAAAGTACTGCCATCAAATCATTGGCAGTTCTCTATGTTTTCCATTTTCCCCCTGTTCTGATCTCCTGATTATTCATAAATTTTCCCTCTTGATAGTATCCTACATAATTCTTAGGCTTTCTTTATTTCATTCTTTTTTCTGATTTTTGCTTAAACAAATTGGTTTCAAAGTATTTATCTCTATTCTCACTAATTCTGACTTCTGTCATCTCAATTCTTCTCCTATGACCATCTGTTGAGTTGTCTGATACTGAAATTTTATTGTTAATCCTTTGGATTTCTAGTTACTAGTTTTGTATGTTTTCTAGAAGCCTGTTTATTATGTCGTTTTGTTTTTGTATTGTTTTTCTGAATTACCCTATTGCTTTGTCTCTGTGTTCCTCAGCATGGTCTGTGATTTACATGATCTCCTTGATCACTTGCAGAGCTGTGTGTATTAGTCTTTTGAATGCTTTATTATTAGGTAGTTCCATTGCCTTCCATTGCCTTGTCAGAAACCTTAGTGGTGTAGTGGTTAAATGCTCAGGCTGCACATCAAAAGGTCAGCAGTTCAAATCCACCAAGTGCTCCTTGGAAACTCTATGGGGCAGTTCTGCTCTGTCCTGTAAGATCACTGTGAAGTTGGAATTGACTCAATGGCAGTGGTTTGGTTTTTTTAGTTTATTGCCTTGTCTTTCTCCTGAAGTTTTTGATTCTTTGTTTTCATTGCTTGCCGAGGCCATCTTGTGCTGCTTATTTATGTGATTTGCTAATTGACTGTTGTCTCTGGAGCATTAGTAAGTTATATTTATTTATCGTATTTTTATTTACTGCACTCTGAATTTTGTTTTGGTATATCTAACTAGGCTGGGTGTGTATGGTACTCTGGTTATTCATCTTGGTTGTTTAAGCTCTAACCTTCTGTCTTTAGATGATTGGAGTAGTTACTAGGTATGTGAGCTCGGGACTGTGTTCATAGTTTTTGCAGGGGTGCTGAAGATGTAGACAGAGTTTTCAGTGAGGTCATGAATTTGTCCTTCTAGTGACCTGGCTGTGGATACAGGAGTGGTTTTCCCTAATTGTTGAGTTGAACATTGAGCATTTACAGTACTACTTACTGGTTTGTTGGGGTGCAGGTGTCTGGGATTTTGCTCACCAGTCATATTGTGTGGAGAGTCTCATCTACAGTCTTGAGTGGGCACAGCTGTGTGGGTGTGTTTAGAGCAGCAGGTACAGGCCTTTTGTTGCAGTAGGCGGCAATGTGGGGGGCAAAGCAGGGGGATTCTGGCTGCCCTCGTGTGCCTAAATGGGGGGCATGTCTGTGTCTGCTGGCTGCGCATAGTGAATAAGGGTGCTGCATCCTGTCCTGGTGCACCTGATGCCATTAGCTGAAAGAACTGGGGAGACTACTAATTCTTAGGCCCCTGACATGGGCAGCTAGATAGAGTGAGTGGTACTGCTGGTGCTCAGGCCTCTAGTTTGTGGGAGAGTGGGGGGCAGGGGGGTTAAGGCCCATTTTTAGATGGCAGGTGATGTCGAATATTTGAATATCGAACACCTGCAGTTCCAACATGGCTGCTGCAGATGAAAATGGGCTTCTGGTGGATCCCTAGCCTCTCTTCACCTAAAAGGGTGTATCTTGCAGAATTTACCAGTAAGGCACTGGTATAGGTGATTGCCGGGGCTAGAGGATACTGTCAGCCCATGGACCCCCATGTCAGTAGCTGGGCAAAGGGGAGGGTGCTTCTGGATTGGTCCATGAGTTCCCAGTTTAGGGGGCTTGGTAGCATTGAATGCTGCCAGACAGGTGTCAGAGCAGAGTGGGGGATGAATGAAGAGAAGGAAGTGCTTCTTGGCCATGGTACCTGAATGGGAAAAGGGCTATGGTGCACATGTAGTCGGTTGGGAACTTGCATGTAACTTTCACAGTTGTGGTGTTGCTCCTGTTTCATTCTGGAGGGAGGTTTATGCATATTCATTGTTGCTTGGCTGCACCAGAATGGGTGAGTTTTGGCTTGGAATGTTGCTCCTTGTCTCAACCTGTGTACACTTTGCAAATTGAGCTAGCTGGATGCTGGCAGTCCCACACCTGTAATTCTTCATTTCCACTGTTTTTATGTTATCGCACTTTCTGCTTACCACTTAGTCTGATTCTTCAGTTTTGTCTTTGATGATTAGGATTTCTGTATTGTCATGTGTATCTGATACACTTTTTTTGTTGCTGTTATTGTTGTAAGATGGCCAACATAAAGCAACTCTTCTGCCTTCTTGACTGTGAATGCCTTTCTTGGTTTCTCTTGCTCAAATGTTTTATTCTTTAGTTCCAGTTGCTATTTTTGCATGTTTTCAATTTCTTCCTTGATTTCTTTCCTAATCTCCACTAGTTGGTTTTATTTGGGCTTTTAAAAAAATTTTTGTAAACATATTTAGTGTCATGGTTTGAAACTTGTAAGTTCTTTGCATTTTTATGGCCTCCTTAGAGATTTACTTCATGCTTTCCTTTCAGTTCTTTTTTCTTGGAAGTTTTTGTGTTTGACTATCTTTTCTTGAACTTGAGCTTACTTTTTTTTTAAGTTTTGTATTTTTTTTTATTGTGAGAAAATTTTCTGATTGGGTACCCTGTTGGTCCAACAGTCAAACACCTGGCTGCCTACTGAAAGACAGGGGTCTGCACTCATTAGCCGATCTGCAGGAGAAAGATGTGGGAGATCATCTTTGCAAAGATTTACCTCCCTGGGAACTGCACAGAACCCTTCTGCCCCCCAGGTTCCCTTTAAGACAGAATGACCCATTGCAGTGGGCTTGATATCTATTCCTGAGAACCACAAGATGGCACTGTATTCTTTTTTTTTTCCCAGTACTGGTTCAGGTGTTCTGAATGCTTTGTGGCTGAAATCCAATACTTAGGATTAGCTGGTTAGAGACACTGACGTAAATGGTGGAGCTCAGCCTTCCTGTGATGAAGGCAAGGAGGCTGTCTCTCTCCCTTACAGTGGCACTCACTCAGTGTCTTGTTGTGGGCCATTACCTGTGTAGCTTGTCAATTTAAAATATTCTCCTTGCCTTGCTAGTCTTACTGTTGCCTGTGGTCATAGTGCTTGGCCATCTCAGACCTAAGCAAGATTCAAAAATACTCTCACACAGTGCCACAGTCTCCCTTCACCCCCCCTCCCAGTTTGGGGGTCCAAATGCATCCACAGCAGATTTGCAGCACCTTAAAAAGTCAGTATAAGGCTTCCTCAGATTATCTCCTCTTTTGTATTCCCGTTTTGGGGTGCTACTCAGCTCTGTCCCAGAATGTCTGTGTTGAGTGAGTGCTCCTGATGTCAGCGGATGGGATATCCTGGCTTGTATGCCAATCCCAATTTTCCTCTCCCCGACTTCTGGATTCATCTCAACTCCCCAGAACCTCTGCTGCTGTCCAGAGTTCTGAAATCTCAGGCTGTGCTTGTTTTTAATTCCTTGTTCAGGAAGTTAGTTGCTGGAAGAGTAAGTGGGAGCATCCATTCACTTCACATCTTGCTCCACACCCTTTCATCTTCTCTTTTTGTTAAGACATCATTCTCCTGGTTTCTTTTAGTTCTTTGCCCATAGTTTTCTTTAGCTAGTAAAGCATATTGAAAACACAATTTAGAGTCTTTGTGTGTAAGTCTAGTGCCTGTATTTCCTTAGGGACAGTTTCTGTTGATTTCTTTTTTCCTGTGAACAGGCATACTTTCTCATTTCTTTGCATGCTTCAATTTTTTTGTTGTCGTTGAAAACTGAAAATTTTGAGTATTAAAATGTGTTAACTTTGAACATCAGGATCTCCCTCCTTCCCAGGGTTTGTTGTTGTAGCTTGATGTGGGTTGTAGTTGTTTATTTAGTGACTTTTCCGATCTATTTTTGTAAAGACTATATTCTTTGTCATGTGCGGCCACTGAAGTCTCTTTTTGGTTAGCTTAATGATCAGCTAGTGATTTAATTTCCTTTAATACTTAGACCCCAAAAGAAAGCAATACAAAAATGTTCTCCTAGCCTTTATAGATTGGCTCCATGTTGGACACACTGACACTTGCTGTTAGTTCGTGGCGATATCATGCACAACCAAATGAAATGCTGTCCATTTCGTACCATCTGCATGATCGATTACAGATCAAACCATTGTTGTTTGTATAGTTCTCAAATTATATTTCCAGGCTTTTCCTTCTAGTCTTTCTTAGTCTGGAAGCTCTGCTGAAGCCTGTTCATTGTTATAACAACATGCAGTCCTCTATTGACATGGCTGGTGGCTACATTATAGGTGCATTGGCTGGGAATTGTATCTGGTTCTCCCCCATGGGTCTTCCCCATCGAAGGCAAGAATTTTTATCATTGAACCACCACTGCCACTGTGTTTCAGTATTAACCAAGGCCACTTAAAAGTCTGCCTTAGCCTGTACTTCCTGTAAGGTTAGTGATGAAATCTTAGGTCATCTTAGGTATTTTCTGAGCATGTGTGTCCCTGGATATATATGTGACCTTTTGGATTCCTCTGTATGTCTCCTTCTTTAGCTTCTTCCTTCATAAGCATTTTGATCTGTCTGTAACTTGCCCCAAGAATCGAGAGCATATGTCTTTACATTCTTGAAACAAACACCACTTGGAGGCCATTCCAGACCTGAATGCATTCCTAGGGCGCAAAACAAAGTCAAGCTCCTGAGCCAACCGGAGCCACCGGAAACAAAAAATGACTACCACAGTTATTTAAGATCAGGGTCTGTATTGCTCCTACTAGCATCTGCAAGCCACACCAAAACCACCTCTAATCTGGGGAGTAGGTATTATAGGTAGCAAGTGAAAAATGACAACAGTGCTCTTGTATAGAAGTTTACCAGCTTCTTTTATGGTTATTTTATGTTTTTCATTAGATGCCACAGTTCTTCAACTATTGATCCTGACAGTTTTTTACCAACTTAATTATTGCTTTAGTAGGCCAGCCAAGCCAAGTGCCATCGAGTCAATTTTTGGAATTGTGTAATTTACCATTTTCAGTGATGTCACTCCTGTATATTAAATTTTTAACCTCACAACTACATTGATACTTGTAAAAAAAAATGTATAATGTTTATTAGCAACACAGAAAACAGCCAGAATGTTTCAGAATTATCAGTAAGGAAGATAATGATTAATTCACTAGGACTAGTGACATTGCTGATACTGTTAGTATCATTTGTGTTAGGAATGGATTATCTTTATTCATTTAGTCACTAGCTATGTGAACTTGAGGAAGTCAGAGTCTCTAGCTTCAGTTTCTAGTCTGTAAAATAGGGATAATAATAAAACTCCCTCATAGGGTTGTAGTGAGAATGAAATGAGATAATGTAGTGGTGGGCAGAAGACCAGGTAGTAAGTTCTCAGTGAATAGTAGCTGGTATTCCTTTTGCTAAAAGGAAGATCAAAGTGAAAATATGGTAAGTGGATAAAATGTTAATTATCCTGATCTTCAGAGAATCCACTATAGTGATCTGGACTTACACATCTCTGGAGATGAACTAAAATAGAAGGATTTTTGTTTTGTTGGTGACTGTGGGAAGGCAGTCAAGATATATTTTATCATAGCATTTATCTTGCTGTGACTTCTATGCCTGTTTCTGTCAGTTTTAGATTATAAACTCCTAGAGAGTAAAGATCATATATTTAAAATTTTGTTTTTACATTGCTGAAGGGAATATTTTTTGCATAGAAACAGTGAGTCCAATTTAAGAAGTTTACTGTGACAATTTAGTATAGGGTTTGTTTACTCTTGAAGCATTCTAGATTGACTTTAAGATTTGAGGTGCTTCTTTCCATAGCAGTTCTTTTTTAATATAGCTTTTAAAATGCTTCTACTAGAATTGTCAGTTTTCATCGTGGCATTATGTTCTAGCCATTGTATGAAATATGGTTACCTTTTGAAAATTTTAAAGTGCATTTGAAATGAAGAGTGGATGTTTATATAAAATGTTGACAGGATTAAGGTTCAACTAAATCTGAAGAAAAATGAGAGGTAGCAAAATTAGGAGGTTGTGTGTGGAGGGGAGAGTGTTACAGTATTTTTTTAAAAGGTTCCCTTTTTCCACTTGAGCTCAGTTGATTTGGGCAGTAATGTTTTCAGAAACAGTTTCATTCTATATCGTGTCTCTAATTAGACTATGAGGAGGTAATGGAATAGGGGTTAGCTACCTTCTCAGGCTTGAATGCAGTTAGCAGTACCAAACTAACAATTAAAGAAATAGGCAGACAGAACAAAAAGAGTCATGAAAGGACAAAAAAATGAGAGAAGTAAAATAGAGGTTACAAGGGACCTATATTGAAGGGAGGGGCAAATCACTATCAGAAATTGCTCCAGCTGTCCATGACCACCCACCTACCTCACTAGTACAAATTAAGGAGCAATGGTTTTTGGTAGATTCATCTGCTATTTGAAAGGCTGGATCCAGACATACCTTTGAAGAAAAGCCTTGGTGGTTTATTTCTGAAAAATCAGCCATTGAAAACCCTATGGAGCACAGTTGTGTTCTGACACACGTGGGGTCCCCATGAGTCAAAATGGACTGGATGACAGCTGGTGGTATTGGTTGGTGGTACCTCAGGGGTAGAATTCTCACCTTCCATGTAGAAGACCTGGAGCCAGCATATCCCACCTGTCTATGGAGGTTTTGTGTTACTGTGATGCTGAACAGTTTTCAGCAAAGCTTCTGGACTGAGACAGACTACAGAGAAACAGCAATGAAAAATTAACAAATGGAAACCACATGGATCATAACCATTCAGTTGCATTGTGCAAGGGGTCACCATGAGTCAGGGACCTACTAGACAACAGCTAGCAGCAGCATAGTAGGAGGTAACTTTCAGCAAACAAACCAAAACCAAACCCACTGCCCATCGAGTCAGGTCCAACTCATAGCAAGCTTAGAGGTCAGAGTAGAACTGCCCCATAGAGTTTCCAGTAAGCTAGGGAAAAAATGACTAGTTATGGATAAGACAAAAAGAATTTAAAATTCACAAAACCAAATGCTTCTTTTGAAATACCTCTTCCATCTAGTGTTGGGCAGACACCTGAAGAGGTGTTGTTTGTCAGCCCTTTAGTTTATGTTTATTATCAGTGTTCTCTTACTATATACCTCTGTTAAAAAGCAAATATTTTTGTCACATATTTCTTATGAAAGAACTGCCTGTTATTAGACTGTTGGAATGCTTATAAAGAGAATGGAGGTGTTATGCATATGACCTGCATAGTGAACTTTGCAAAAGGACCCAAATAAATGAAAACGCTATTTTTTATGAGTTTAGGGTAATTCTCCAGGTAATTTACTCATCAGTGGAAGTCTGACACGTGCATAAAAAGCAGTAACTATAAACAAGCATTTACAGAAAAATGTAACTATGCAAAGTAGCAGGCAGGCTGCTGCTGATTTAAATTGTCCATCTGTAGAAATGAGAGTTAAGAAATGTGTTTGTGGGTTCTCTTCCAAGTTCATATTGGTAAACATGAAAAGCAAGACTATTAAATTACTGAGAATTTAAGCTGTTAAGTAGCAGAAAATAAGTCCAATTCTACTTTCTCAACTTTCACATTATCTCAGCATTCCAGCTGCATTATGAAATGTGTATTAATTCCTTTATTCTGTGCATAAACACAATAGGACTAAGAATCTTAAGTGCAGACAGAGAAATTCATACCAATTTTCTAAAGTTCTTGGCTTCTGCTAAGCCGGCCCAATAAAATAATTCAGTACTAAATGTCACTAAAATACATCCTTGGTAAATTAGTCATAATATGATAAAGTTTTTTTGGTGCATTTGTGAATTGTTAATGATTTAAGATGAATTGATTTTGAAGCTTTTTTTCTTTGAAATATTCAATTATTAATGATTTAAGATGAATTGATTTTGAAGCTTTTTTCTTTGAAATATTCAGTCATTGGTTTTTATTGCTCTGAATTTGGAAAACACCTTGTAATTTTTTGTTACTTTGTTACTCCATTAGCAAGCAGCATGGAATCTCACATATATCTGACACATATAAAACAGTCAACCAGCTTCATGATGAGAAAAATGTCATGATAAGTGAGTTTCTCATAAATGGGAATAAGGCTCTAACCTACTTCACAAACATAAAAACTATATAAAGAATAATTTGATTTGTGATATCTCTTAAATATTCAGTCTTGCTTCCGATGTTGAATACCTTAGAGATGTAAAAATGTGAGTAAAAGGAAAAATAATTGAAGGAATAGGGATATTCTGTGAGTATTTTTCTGTTTGTGATTTTTTTTTGTGGTGTTGTGCTTTATTTTGTTTTGCTGTGTCACTTATAGAATCCTTGGAGGTCGAAGGGATTTAGAAATCATCTAGAGCCATAGGGGCAAATCCAGCTGTCACATACTTTTGTAGAACTGCTGTGCTAAGAATAATTATTCCAACTCTGTTGGTTGGGGAAAAAAAAATCAAAAGAATGTTTTGTGACAGGTGAAAATTATATGGAATTCAAATTTATGCCTAATAAAGTTTATAAAGCATTTTTGAAACACAGCCACACTCATTCATTTACATACTGTGTATGGCTGATTTCATGGTACAAGGACAGATTTGAGAAGTTGTGACAGAGACTATATGTGGCTGCAAGCCCCACACTATTTTTTATCCTACCCGTTACATTTTTCCGATGTGTTAGCATTATCGGATTTTTAGCAATGGAATTGAACCTGATGATTTTGTTGCTTAATGAACAAAGACTCAAATAGGTGAAGTGAGCTGTCCAAAATTCTTATGATACCTTGCCATTTATTCATTTATTGAACAAACATTTATTTAATACCAAACAAATAAAGAAGAGCCTTTAGCCTTCAATTTTCAGCTGAAGAATATAATTATAAAATCTAGGAAGTCAGTCTACCATTTTCTCTCTCTCTCTCTCCTAGTTTCTCAGTAGGTGGGAAGAAAGCCAAATTCAAAAAACATCACAGACTTTCACACTTTTAAATTAGGTTAAATATAATTATTAAATTATAGATGTTGCTCTTTAAGAATGCATAGAGAGTTCAGTTTTAAATGTCTTAGATTTCATTCGCAGATGATTAATGATAACAGTATTCACACAGGGCTGTTTGATACTGTAAAGCATTACACACATCATGGGTAGATAGATGTAAACTTAGTTTTATACCTAAAGCATCAGGAATACAGGATGTATTAACTGACTTCAAAATCCTTCATGGGCAGACAATTTGTAAGTAAAATAATGTTTTTAAAAAAGTAACTGGGAGCCATGCTCTTGGGGTTTCTTCAGTCTCTGTCAGACCAGTAAGTCTGGTAATTTTTTGTGAGTTGGAATTTTGTCCTACATTTTTCTACAGCTCTGTCTGGTACCTTCTGTTGTGATCCCTGTCAGAGCAGTCAGTGGTGGTAGCCAGGCGCCATCTAGTAATACTGGATTCATTATGGTAGAGGCTATGGTAGTTGTGATCCGTTCGTCCTTTGGACTAATCTTCCCTTGTGTCTTTGGTTTTCTTCATTCTCCATTGTTCTAGATGGGGTAGGACCAGTAAATTGCTGCTTTCAAATTTGTAAGATCCCAGACACTACTCATGAAAGTAGGAAGTAGAACATTTTCTTTCCTTTTTTTTTTAAAGATTGAGTGAAAATGTACATCCCCATATAAATTTGCATGCCCACCTGTGTGCAGCTCCCACTGCTGTCCCTGCCTGGTGACAGCACTCTTCCTCTCCGCTCCATACATGTGTTATCCTCCCAGCAGTCTCCTATTCCCTCCTATTCCCTCCTCCACCCACTTCCCCACCTCCAGTAAAAGGTTAGCAGGATGACATGCTATAGATGCATAGAACCATAAAGTGTACACGTGATATGGTCACTCTGTCGCCAAGTCCAATCCATTCCTGTCCAAAGAGTTGACCTCTGTTATGATTTATGGACAGGGGCAGCATCAGGGCCAAGGGCCCTGCTCCCAGGGAAACCCCGAGGCCCCCGGACCATCAATTGTGGTCTTTTAGTGGAGATCTCAGGGTGTACCCCTTTTGTTGCCAGTGAGGCTAAACTCTGAGCTCTATCACGGCTATCACTGGTGGTGGCTAGACACCATCTGGTTCTTTCGGTCACAAGTCGACGTAGTTACTCATTCACGTGGGTCTGTGTGTCTTTTGGGTTCGCTTTCCCCCGTGTCATTTTCGTCCTTGGTGATCATCCATTCCTGCTGAGTTGAGACCATTTGCTGTACCCTCAGGTGGCAGCTTGGCCCTGCCTCCTCGTCCCAGCTACTCTGTCCTTGCAATATTGGGTTAAGTTGAGAGGAGTACTGATGTTATGTTAAAGTCCAGTTAATGTTCTGCTGGAAAAGTGCTCTCCTCTGGGCAGGTGTTGCCTCCCAGCCCAGGAATTAGGCCCAGCTGAGGCCTCTGCATGGGTAATCCACCTCCCAGTGGAACAAGATGGTGTCCCGCACAAGCTCCCCACTCGCCACAGCACAGGCTACTCAATGGTGGAGGTGGAAAGAGAGGCCACAGGTCCCGAGATGCAGAGTCCAAATCTGGGCTCTCAAAGTGTGGCAGTTTTGCCTGCTGATCCTACCAGCAGTGTGCCTGAGACTTAACTGCTGGTGAAGTCTCAGCTCTACCCACCAGCCAAGACGGAGAAAAAAAAACTTAAAATGGTGAGTTACCCTCGATTCGTGAAAGCCAGCACTCACAGAGAGCGGGGGTCAGAAAAAGAGAGGATGTTTTCTGTTCAGTGGTATGAAGTTAAATTAACAGCCCTATGCCATGTCGTAGGGCTCACTAGGTATCCAGAAGTCTCTGTTTAGTTATCAATTCAGGTCTTGGTTTCCAGAGGGATTTAGGAAGGCATGTGTTTAGTCTGCCATCTTGAGTCTGCCCCCACCAGAACATTTTCTTTATAAACTGTGTTATGCCAGTTGAGCTAGATGTGCCCTGAGACCATGGTCCCCAGCCCTGAGTCCAACAGTTTGGCCCCTCAGGGAGTTTGGATGAGTTTGTGAAACTTCTGTGACTTTACCTTGGTCAAGTAGTACTGACTTCCCCAGTATTGTCTTACCCTTCACCAAAGTAACCACTTATCTATTACCTTCTTAGTGTATTTCCCTCCCTTCCTTTGTAACCATCAAAAAATCTTTCTCTGTGTGTAAAGCGTTTTACAATTTTTATAATAGTGGTATCATGTGGTATTTCTCCTTTTGCAATTGACTTGCTTCACTCAGCATAATGCCTTTTAGGTTCATCCATGTTGTGAGATGTTTTGCAGGTTCATCATTGTTCCTTACTGTTACTTAGTATTCCATTGTGTGTATGTACCAGTTTATCCACTCATGTTTGATGCATACTTAGGTTCTTTCCAGTGTTTGCTGTTGTGAATAATGCTGCAGTGAATATGTGTGTACATATATGTCTATTCATATGATGACTCTTAGTTCTCTAGGACATATTCCTAGAGGTGGAATTGCTGAATTGTATGATATTTCTATTTATGGCTTTTTAAGGATGAGCTCTATTTTTTTTCCAAAATAGGTGTACCGTTTGACATTCCCACCAACAGTGTATGAGTTTCAGTTTCCCCACAGCCTTTCCAACATTTGTTATTTTATTTTTAATTCCTGCCTGCAATGTTGCAGTAAGATGACATCTCATTGTAGTTGTGATTTGCATTTCCCTGATGGTTAGTGATCATGAGCATTACCTCATGCATCTGTTAGCCACTTGAACATCTTTGGTGAAGTGTTTGTTCATATCTTTTGTCCACTTTTTAATTGGATTATTCTTTTGTTGTAGAAATGTTGGGTTTTCCTGTAGATATTGGAAATCAGACCTTTGTTGGATATATAATAGGTAGTTTTTTTACCTCTGGCTGTAGATTCTCTTTTTCTATTTTGGTAAAGTCTTTTGACATGCATAAGTATTGAATTTTAAGAAAATCCCAGTTATCTGGCTTATTTTCTGGTGTTTGCCTACTGTTAGTAATGGTTTGTATCCTATTTATGCCGTGTATTAAGGCTTGTAGCTTTGACCTGATTTTTTCTTCTATGATCTTTATAGTTTTTTGCTTCATGTTTAGGTCTTTGATCCATTTTGCATTAGTTTTTTGTGTCATGTAGTGCATGGGTTCTGTTTCGTTTTTTATAGACAGAAAACCAAATTCACTGCTATTGAGTTGATTCTGACTCATAGCAATCCTATAGGACAGAGTAGAGCTGTCCATGGAGTACCCAAGGAGCGCCTGGTAGATTTAAACTGCTGACCTTTTGGTTAGCAGACATAGCACTTAACCACACCACTACCAGTGTCCCTTTTTGTTAGTACCATTTGTTTAAAAGACTATACTTTCCCCATTTGATGGACTTCGGGTCTTTGTTGAAGATTAGGTGACTATAGGCGGATAGAATTACATCTTGGTTTTCCATTCTTTTCAGTGATCACTGTGTCTGTCGTTGTACTATTACCAGGCTGTTTAAACTGCCACAGCTGTGGTTGTAGGTTCTGAGAACAGGTAATGTGAGACCTCCTACTTTCTTCTTCAGTAGTACTTTACTTATCTGGGGCTACTTTCCTTTACATAGAAAGTTAATTAGTATCTTTTCCATGTCTTAAAGAATGCTTTTGGTATTTCAGTTGGTATTAGATTATATTGTTTTATTGTGTTTGGAAATTGCGTTACATTATGTCATTTCATTTCTTACAGTAGTGTTTTGCAGTTTTCTTTGTATAGGTCACTTACATCCTTGATTAGATTTGTTCCAAAGTATTGTATTTTTTAAGGGTCTATTATACATGATACTGTTTTTATGGCTTCCTTTTTATTGTACTTTTTAGTGCTATTTAAGCATCCAGCTCATTTTTTTATGTTTATCTTGTATCATGATATTCTGTTAATTCTTGTTAGTTCAAGTAGTTTCTTGTGGCATCTTTTGTGTATTCTGTGTGTAGTAGGTGTGCATCAAGATTGTATCCTTTCACCATGCTTGTTCAGTCTATATGCTGAGCAAATAATCCAAGAACCTGGACTGTGTAAAGAGTACCATATCAAGATTAGAGGAAGACTCCTTAATAACTTGGGATGTACAAATGACACAGCCTTGCTTACTGAAAGTAAAGATGAGTTGGAAGCACTTATTGATGAAGATGAAAGACCACAGCCTTCAGTATGGTCTATACTTTAATGTAAAGAAAACAAAAATTGTTACAACTAAACCAGTAAGCAACATCATGATAAGTGGATAAAATACTGAGTTATCAAGGATTTTATTTTACTTGGATTCTCAACAGCTATGGAAATAGCAGTCAGCAAACAAATGATGCATTGCATTGGGCAGATTTGCTGCAAATTTAGTGTTAAAAAGCAAAAATGTCACTTTAAGGACTAGGGTGTACCTCACCCAATCCATGGTGTTATTGTTCACCTCATATGTATATGAAGGCTGAACAATGAATAAGGAAGACTGAAGAAGAATAGATGCCTTTGAATTATGGTGTTTGCAAAGAACATCACGTATACTGTAGACTGCAGAAGAATGAAGAAATCAGTGTTGGAAGATACTCAGCTAGAATGCCCATTAAAAGTAAGGGGAGTGAGACTTTGTTTCACGTACTTTGAATATGTTGTTGGGAAAAAACAGTCACTAGAGAAGGGCATCATGCTTGGTAAAGTAGACGGTCAATGAAAAAGAGGAAGACCCCTCAGTGAGAAAGATTGACACAGTGACTACAACAATGAGCTTACCATAACAATTGTGGAGCTGGCACAGGACCAGACAGTGTTTCGTTGTGTTGTTCATAGGGCTGCTGTGAGTTGGAATCTACTCTGTGGCATGTAACAGCAGCAAAAACAGCATGTGTCTTATTGTATTATCTACAAATAGGGATTATTTTATTTCTTCCTTACCAATTTCAATAAACCCCTGCCACCATGGAGTTAATTCTGCCTCATTATGACCCTATAGTACAGCCAAAAGCCAAGTGCCATCAAGTTGAGTGGAACATTTTGGATAGATGCCCTTTATGTATTTTTCTTGCCGTATTGCTCTAGCTAGGACTTCCAGCACAGTGTTGAATGTGAGTAATGGTAAAGGGCCTCATTGTTTTGTTCTTGTTCTAAGGGAGAATGTTTTCAGCCTCTCCCTCTTGAGAGTGGTGTTGGCTCTTGGTTTTGAGCAGATGCCCTTTGTTATGTTAAGAATTTTCTATACCTATTTTATTGAGAGTTTTTGTCAGGAATGTGTGCTGGACTTTATGGAATGCCGTTTGTGCATTGATCGAGGTGATCATGTGATTCTTCTGTTTTGTTTATATGGTGAGTACATTGATTGATTTTCTAATGTTGAACTATCCTTGCATACCTGGTATAAAACCAAATTGGCTGTGGTATATTATTTTTTTTCTTATGGTGCTGAATTCTGTGACTAGAATTCTTGTTGAGAAATTTTGCAGCTGTATTCATGAGATACATTGGTCTGTGATTTTCTTTCTTTGTACTGTCTTTGCCTGCTTTGGGGGGGTCCTAATGGTTCAGAATCTTAAGTGTTTGACTGCTAACCAAAAGGCTGACAGTTCGAATTCACCAGCCACTCATTAGTAACTGTATGGTAACAGTTCTGTTCTGTTCTGTATGATCACTGTGAATTGGAATTGACTCAACAGCAAAGATTTATTTATTGTTGACTTCTGGTATCAGAGTAATGCTTGGTTCACAGAATGAATTTGAAAGTATCCTTTCATTTTCTGTGTTTTGAAATCATTTTTTAATACCACTGGTGTGAAGTTGGTTTTGGAATGTTTGGTAGAACTTTTCAGTCAAACCATTTGGGCCAGCACCTTTTGTTGTTAGGAGTTTTTTTTTTTTTTTTTAATCTTCAGTCTCTTCTCTAGTTATAGGCCTGTTCAGATTTTTCTACCATAGTTTGTGTTTTTTTAGGTAGGTAATGTCTTTCCAGAAATTTGTCTATTTCCTTTAGGCTTTCAAATTTACGAAAGTACTGCTTTTCATGGTATTCTGTTATGGTCCTTTTTATTTCAGCAGGATTTGTTGTAATGTCTCCCATTTCAATTTTTGGGTTATTTGTATCCTCTCTGGCTTGGCCTGTTTTTTACACAGTCCCGCCTGGAGAGTGGGCCCATGGGATAATTGAAAGTAGAGAAGGCAGTGTTAATGTGTAAGACAAATTCAGTCTCCTTACCATCCACATTGAGTGTAAGGAGATGTCAGTGGGGTGGTCGAGAACCAGCTGGGTCTCAGGGCTCTGTGAGTGGTCTGTCTCTTCAGACCCTTCTTCTGAGAGAGTCATTATCCTTCTAAGAGAGCCTGTCCATCTAGGACTATGGGTAAGTCAACTGGTCATCTTCCTTTTAGGGTGCTCAAGACACTCCACCTTTCAGTGGCATCATTTCTGACAGTATCTTCATTGATCAGGGTTAGTATTCAGCAGCTGGTGAGGTGATCCAAGTTCTGATCTCCAAGGGCCAACTGACTTAACCTCAAGCTGGTCATCAGAGAGCTATAGCCAGTAACGGGGCCTGCCTTCTTCATTTTTGTTTTCTGCCACCAAATCTCTTGTTATTAAACACCATATATGTCTCCTCTGCCAGTCAGAAGGGTGGGGGTCTGAGTTTCTGATAGAAAACCATGGAAGTCTGTATATAGGGCATTTTTGTCCATTTTCCCTTATGTTTACAAAACAGAACATCTAGAGTGTAACAGCCAGACTAGTTTATCTGGCGCATCATTTGACTCAATTGGCTTTAGGAATCCGTTTTTTCTAAACCTCACAGTTCAAGAGGATATCTAAACACAGTAGCCTGGGTGCCTTACCTAAATGTACATGAAAGTCAGAAATTTAGATCTTAGAGGAATCACATATGTCTTTCATGTCTTTTTTTTTCCTTTGGATCATGGTCTTACTATAGAATCTTCAATCAAAAATGCTCAGTAGTAATTGAATACCATCAGGTTTTTAAGATCTCAGGCACTATACAATAAACTAGGAAGCAGAATAGAAACACTAACATTATTAGATCAATTATCTGAAATAACCAATGGAAGTACGACTCTAAGCCTCTGAGAGAGATAGCAAATCTCATGAGGTGTTTGTATATCTGTGTAAGAGTTTTGGATATTTCAAGTCACAGTCCTTTTGACAACTCTAAAATGTTTCTTGAGATACTCTGGTTCATCTTTATAAGAAAATAGCAAAAACTGTAGATGACCAAAACTTGATATGATCATGATTAATAAAAATACTCCTGGAAATTTATTTTAAGTCTATAAATTTGAAATAAGGTTTGTTTAAACATTCCAGGTTTTCATTCAGTTTTACTGTGTCTATTTTTCTCAATCTAATTGTAACTTGAAGTTTTTTATCAGCTGGCTTTGGACTAGCCTAGCGTCCTGCTCCAGTTGTAGTTCTTCCTTTGGTCTTCTAGTTTCATTTTTGCCTGCACCTTTGCTTCCATAGGAGCACAGGGCAGCACATAGCAAAGACCATGCAACCAAGGCAGCCAGTGCTCCTGTGTCTCATTTACTGTATCCACCCCAACTCCCTGTAGGAGTTCTAGCAGCTGTTGTGGCATTTTTGGGGTGTCCCTGTACTCAACCCAAGGTTTCCACTAGCTGGACTGAAGAACCAAACATGGAGGCTGAAAGCCACCCTGGGATTTCTCCCAGTGGAGTCCTGTTCCCCTTCCCATGTCACCCTGGATGCTCTGGGGTTTTTCATTCTCCTGGCTGGTTCTCTAGTTGTTTGGACTATTAGGATTTATTCCCAACAATGGAAATGCATCTAATGTGTGGTTGCAGAGAGACTGAAAAAGTGACCAGGAGACTATCTGAGAGACGTGGGTTTATTCATCAAAAGGGAAACTTACGAACAGGAACAGCAGTACTGCATCCTGTGGTGGCCAGCTGGACAGGCTACTAACCATGCACTGCTAGGGACAGCTAAGTTTTTTATGGGTACCCTGTTCCCCTAAGTCATACTGGCTCTGGTACAGAGGGGTATGTCAAGTGTTAATCAGAATTAGGTTGATTGTCCACTGGGGGTGATGAGAATATGTTGGCACTTAGGTCTGTCGTTACAGATGTCAGCAACTGCAAGGTGGGTCCCTGCCTGATGGGTACTGTAATAACCTGTTCTACACCAAAGGGTCAGCATGGGGACATTCACTAGTGAATGTGAGAGCTGTTTGGGGTTTTTTGGCTTGTGTTTTCAAAATGCTTGTTTTAATTACTTTGACCAGAAAGCAGGAAGGGTTGTGGTCAATGTTTCTTTGATAGATACATTCCAAGGGGTGGTTGTAGGATGTTATTGTTCTGTTTCCATACATGCCATTAATGTAGCGATAATAACATAAGTATATTAGTTACCCAATATCTGAGTGACCCAGGCCTGGATTCTACAGGAGAATGTTTTGATAATTTCTTTCATTCTTCTACCTAATTTTGAATGTTTACATTAAACTCTATTTTGAGGTACAAGTAAATGAATAATGACACTGTGTTACGAGCTCATAAAGCTGCTAAAGATTCATCGGAGTCCCTGGGTAGAACAAATAGTGCATTCAGCTTCTAAACAAAATGTTGGTGGTTTGAGCCCACCCAGTAGTGCATTAGAAGAAAGCTCTGGTGGTCTGCTTCTGATAAAAAGCCATTAAAAACTCTGTGGAGTGTAGTTCTACTCTGAAACACATGGGGTTGCCGTGAGTCAGAATTAACTCCATACAGGCACTGTTTTTCTAATGGATGTGAAGTGCTATCTTATTGTAGTTTTGATTTGCGTATCTAATAATTAACAACCTTGGGCATCTTTTCATGTGCATGTGAGGTGTTTCTGTATCTTTTTTGTAGAAATGTGTATTCAAATTCTTCAGCTCTTTTGTAATGAGGTCATTTGTCTTCTTGATGTTGACTTGTAGTAGTTCATTATATATTCTGGATATGCACTCTTTTTCAGATATATGGTTTCCACATAGTTTTCCCATTCTGTGAATTGTCTTTCCACTTTCTGGATAGAAACTTTTAATGTTGAAAACTTAAATTTTTTTTTTCTTTTTATTTAACATGCCAAAAGCCAAGTGAGTGAAAATGTACATTCACGTATAAATTTACATGCCCACCTATATGCAGCTTCCACTGCTCTCCCTGTCTGGTGACTGCACAGTATTCCTCTCTGCTCCATACATGTCTCATCCTCCCAACAGCCTCCTTTCCCCTCCTCTCCGTCCACTGCCCTTCCTCCAGCCAGAGGTCAGCAAGATGATATCCTATAGATGTATAGAACCATAAAGTGCTTCCAATATATGGTCACTCTGCCTTGCCAAGTCCAATCCTTTCCTATCCAAAGAGTGGACCTTTGTTATAATTTATGGGAAAGGGCAGCATCAGGGCCGGGGGCCATGCTCTCAGAGGAACCCCCAAACCGCTGGACCATCAGTTGAGGTCTTTTAGTGGAGACCTCATGATGCACCCCTTTTTATTCTAGAGTTGCCAGTGAGACTCCTGTCTGTGAGCTCCATCGTGGCTATCGCTGGTGGTGGCCAGGCACCATCCGGTTCTTCCGGTCCCAAGTCGATGTAGGCACCCACTCTTGTGGGTCTCTCTGTCTTCTTGGTTGTCTTTACTGCATGTCATTTTGGTCCTCAGTGAGCATCCGTTCCTGCTGAGTTGGGACCATTTGCTGTGTCCTCGGATGGCAGCTCGGCAGCTTTTAAGACCCCAGACACCACTCACCAATGTGGGGTGCAGAGAGCTCTCTTAGCAAAACGCTAGTTGTGCCAATTGGCCTGGAATTCGCCTAAGAGCATGATCCCCCGCCCCCCGCCCCAGCTACTCTATCCTTGCAGTATTGAGTTAAGATGGAAGGAGTACTCAAGTTATGCTGAAGTCCACTTAATGTTGTTCTTGTTTCTAATATGTGTTATCACCGCTTTCTCCCAACTAGATTTCTAGTAACTATCTAAACTAAACCCTCCCCCCCTCACCCTCCCTCCCTCCCCTCCCTTGCAGCTGTCAAAGAGTCTTCTTCTATACACAAGTCTGTTTTTGCGATCTTATCGTAGAGGTCTCATACGGTATTTGTCCCTTTGTTGCTGACTACTTTCACTCAACGTAATGTCTTCCAGTTGAAACCAGGTTAGGAGATGTTTCCTGGAATCATCGTTATTCTTTATCATTGCGTAGTGCTCCATTGAGTATATGTACCATAGTTTACCTATCCATTCTTCTATTATTGGGTGTCTGGGTTGATTCCATCTTTTTGCTATCGTGGACTGTGCTGCAGTAAACATGCTGGTGCATGTGTCCATTGGTGTGAAAGGCCTTGATTCTGTAGGATATATTCCAAGTAGTGGAATGACTGGGTCAAATGGTATATCGATATCCATTTTTTTAAGGAAGCGCCAGATTGCCTTCCAAAGAGGCTGGACCATTTTGCAACCCCACAAACAGTGTAGAAGGGTTCCACAGCCTCTCCAGCATTTGTTGTTTTGTGTTTTCTGGATCATGGCCAATCTTGTTGGGGTGAGATGGTATCTCATTGTTGTCTTGATTTGAATTTCTTTAATAACTAAAGATCGTGAACATGTCCGCGTGTGTTTTTTGGCTGCCTGGATCTCCTCTTTAGTGAAATGTCTGTCCATCTCCTTTGCCCATCACTTAATTGGATGGTTTATCTTCTTCTTCTTGATATTTTGTAGTATCTTATAGATTATGGAGATCAGACGTCAGTCTGACATAGAGTTGCCAAATATTTTTTCCCATTCTGTGGGTGTTCTTTTAATTCTATTAATAAAGTCTTTGGATGAGCATAAGTGTTTGATTCTTAATAGTTCCCATTTATCTATTTTCTCTTCTGTTGATTGAGGCTTCTTTGACAGATTTTGGAGTCTGTCCTCATTGTGTATTAAAACTTCCATTGTTGTTCCTACCTTTTCTTGGATGAGCTTTATTGTTTTAGGTTTGATATTTAGGTCTTTTATCCAGTTGGAGTTGGTTTTTGTATAAGGTGTAAGATATGGATCTTGATTCAGTTTATTGCAGATGGATAACCAATTTTGCCAGCACCATTTGTTGAAGATACTGTTTTTTACCCCAGTTTAATGTCTTAGGGCCTTTGTCAAATATGAACTGTTCATAGGCAGATGGTGTCATCTCTGGGGTCTCAATTCTGTTCCATTGATCGATCTGTCTGTTCTTGTACCAGTACCAGACTGTTTTGACCACTGTGGCAGTGTAGTATGTTCTAAAGTTGGGTAATGAGAGGCCTCCCAGTGTGTTCTTCTTTAGTAGTACCTTACTTATCTGGGACATCTTCCCTTTCCAAACAAAATTGGTGATTTGTTTCTCCATCTCATTAAAAAATGATGCTGGAACTTGTATTGGGATTGCATTATATAAATAAATTGCTTTGGGTAAAATAGTCATTTTCACTATGTTAAGCCTTCCTGTCCATGAGCAGGGTCGGTTTTTCCATTTATCTAAGTTTCTCTTAGTTTCTTGTAGTAAGGGCTTGTAGTTCTCTTTGTAAAGGTCTGTTGTTTCTCTGGTTAGATTAATTCCTAGGTAGTTTATCTTCTTAGGGGCTATCATAAATGGTATTGATTTGATAATTTCCTCCTTAACAGTCTCATTGTTGGTATAAAGGAATCCTACTGATTTACTTATGTCTATCTTTTATCCTGAGACTTTGCTGAACTCTTTTATCAGTTTGAGTAGCTTACTTATAGATTCCTTGGTGTTCTCTGCGTATACAATCATATTATCTGCGAACAGGGAGATTTTAATTTCCTCTTTGCCGATGCAGGTGCCCTTTATTTCTTCGTCTTGTCTAATTGCTCTGGCTAGAATTTCTAGCACAATGTTGAATAGGAGAGGTGACAGTGGGCATCCTTGTCTAGTTCCTGATCTCAAGGGGAAGTCTTTCAGTCTCTCTCCATTCAGGATGATGTGGGCAATTGGCTTTGTATAAATGGCCCCTATTGTGTTGAGGAATTTGCCGTCTATGCCCATTTTGCTAAGAGTTTTTAGCATGAATGGGTGTTGGACTTTATCAAATGCCTTTTCTGCATCAATGGACAAAATCAGGTGATCCTTGTCTTTTGTGTTATTTATGTGGTTCATCACATTAATTGTTTTCCTGATGTTGAACCAGGCTTGCATCCCTGGTATGAATCCCACTTGGTCATGATGGATTATTTTCTTGATATGTTGTTGTATTCTATTGGCAAGAATTTTGTTGAAGATTTTTGCATCTAGGGTCATTAGTGATATCGGTCTGTAGTTCTCTGTCTTTGTTGGATCTTTCCCTGGCTTAGGTATCAGGGTTATGCTGGCTTCATAGAATGAGTTTGGGAGTACTCCATCCCTTTCTGTACTGTGAAATAGTCTCAGTAGTATTGGGGATAACTCTTCTCTAAATGCTTGGTAGAATTCTGCCGTGAAGCCATCTAGGCCCAGACTTTTTTTTTGGTTGGCTGTGTTTTGATTACCTTTTCAATCTCTTCCTTTGTGATGGGTTTATTAAGTTGTTCTGCTTCATGTTGTGATAATTTGGGTAGGTGGTATGAGTCAAGGAATTGGTCCATTTCCCCTAGGTTTTCAAGTTTGTTAGAGTCCAGTCTTTCCTAGTATTCTGTTATGATATTTCTGATTTCTATTGCATCTGTGGTGACAACTCCCCTCTCATTTCTAATTTGGGTTATTTGTTTGAAAACTTAAATTTTTATGATGTTCAGTCTCTATAGTCGTGAGTTAGATCTGACTCGACGACACTTGGCTTGGCTTTGCTTGGGAGTCTCTATAGTCCTTTGTTTCTCAAGGTTTTGGTGTCACATCTGAGTATTCATTGTGAAAACTCGGTCTCAGAGTTATTTTTCCCTGCACCTGTTGCCATTGAGTCAGTTTGGATTCATTGGGACCCTATGTGTGTAAGACTAGAACTCCACCTTACTAGGTTTTAAATGGCTGTAAACTTATGGGATTAGAGTGCCAGACCTTTCTTTTCTGGTGTTGCATGTTATATTTGAATTGCCAAACTTTAGGAGTTGTACCCTTGTATTTGCATCTAAGGGTTTTATAGTTGTTACATTTAGATCACTGGTGCATTTCCAGTTAGTTTGTGTATATGGTGTGAGGTATGGGTCATGCATTTCTCCCAGTGCTATTTAGTACTTCTTGTAAGGTAGGTCTTCTGGTAACACATTCCCTCAAGTTCTGTTTATCTGAGCATGTCTTACTTTCACTCTCATTTTTGAAATACTGTTTTGTTGGATACAGAATTTTTTTTTTTAGTTATAAAAAGTCTTCTGATAAGGATGCCTTATTTTCAACAGCTCACAGCGGCATTTGTGAAGCTATAATGGCCATATTTATCATGTTTTTGTTAATTAGTCTTGACAAATAGATGTAAAAGGTTAAGCACAGTTCCACAGTATATAGAAATTATCAAAGTTTATTATCAATGGATGTTCCATTTGCTACATACTGTTCAATATGTAAAATTTATGATGTGTGTAATGGTTCCACTGAGAGAACAGTTTGATGTCTAATAAAAAAATTTGAGACAATTGCATTTGTTGCTTATGCATCAGTGAACCACATGTTCCAACATAAGCATTACCAATGTTTGTATTTACAAGAATTCATCCCAATCAGTTTCTCACTGAGCTTAAGAACTGGGCTTTTAGTCGACTACAATTTGGCAGATTTTGAATCTGGACTTGAAGCTTTACACTTCAGTTTTAACTCAAGAACTGAAGTCCAGTGACTGTAAATTGTGCTGTACATTTGCTGACAGGACTCTGAAGCAGTTGGAAGTTGACCTTGTTTTTCGCCAAAAAATCATCTTTTATGACAAAGCCCTTTTTGGATGAATAGTTTTGTTAACAAACAAAACTGTTGCATTCAGAGCAGTGAGAATCCAGTGGTGATTCAAGAACATCCACTTCATCCCCAAAAGTTTACCATTTGGTGTGGATTTTGTTCCAGTGGAATCATTGACGCTTATTTTTTCCAACATGAATGAGGAGAGGCTGTGACTGTCAGTGGTAAGAGATACTGGGCGATGATAACTGATAATTTTGGGCCGCATTTGGAAAGTGCGGCCAATTCACCCAAAGTTCTTTTCCACACATAATACCATCAAATATGCTTCAAAATAGGAGAAAAATTAAACCTGTATCATTTACACAACTTGTTTATTCAAGTTCAAAGATGAGACACCCTGATTGGAAAACACTTTACATAAAGGTTTACAGAACAAATTAGTTTCTCATTAAATAATTAATGCACGTATTTATTTGGTGACATTGATTGTCAACTCCACAGCATGTTAACACTCTCCCCTTCTTGATCTTGGGTTCCCCATTACCAACATTCCTGACCCATTTTGCCTTCTTGTCCTTGCCCTGGGATACTGTGCTCATTTATTGTTGTGTTGTTTTATGAGCTTGTCTCATCTTTGGCTGAAGGGTAAAGCTCAGGAGTGACTTCAGTACTGAGTTAAAGGGATGTCTGAAGACCATACTCTCAAGATTTTTTCAGTATCTGTCAGACTAGTAAGTCTGGTCTCTTTAAATATATATATATATATGTAAAATTGTGCTTTAAATGAGAGCTTGCGATTCAAGTCAATTTATAATATAAAAATTTACAAATACATTGTTATGTGACTGTAGATACTCTCCCTGCAATGTGACAGCACACTTCTAAACCCTGTGTTTTCCATGTCTGTTCAACCAGCTTCTGTGTCCTTCTGCCTTCTTGTCTTGCCTCCAGACAGGAGCTTCCCAGTTAGAGTCTCCTGTACCTATTTAAGCCAAGAAGCACACTTTTCACCAGTATCATTTTATGTCTTACAGTGCAGTCTAATCTTTGTCTGAAGAGTTGGCTTTGGAAATGGGCTAACAGAGTCTGGGGGCCGTGTCTTCCAGAGACCCTCCAGACCCTCCATGACAAAAGCCATGGTTAGATGTCATAAAGTGGGTGGCAATGCCTTAACTATATGTGTGTTGTAAAGCCTGAGGGCCTCTTCCATCCTTTCCAAGAGGGGTGCTAACCGTCCTTCCTTTCATACAATGCCTGTGACTGCATTTTTTAATTCATCTTCTTTGTTATAATGTCATTTTTTGTTGGTGTTGACCACAGGGATTTGGCTGCATACACTGAGAAAGGTAGGGAGCTGACAGTCACCCCTGAGTGTCTATGAGGGACACACGTCCCTGTTCCCTGCAGTGTGTAGGTTGGTAGATTATGTAGCTGGACTATGGGTATCCAGTGATGTCTGTAAAGACTAGGAGGTATCCCTTTTTTTGGATCCCTGTCATGGGTGGCTAGGTGGCCTGGATGGAACCACCAGTTCTTACGCCCCTGCTGTGGGTAGGTGAGAACCCTTCTTAATAAGCAGCTCAGTGTCAAATATCAGGAGTGCGCCTTTCTACTATATAGCTGATACAATAAAATTAGGGTTCAGGTAAATACTCTCTTGCACTGTGTTAATGAAGGCTTATATTGGTGTAGTCGGTCCACACAGGTCTATGCAGGAGGGAAAGGCATTCAGAGTCCATGGACCCCTATGCTTGTGCCTAGGCAAAGGAACGGTGTCTGCCCTGAGTTCCCATCTTAGGGGAACTAGGAGGCTATTTTTACTCTGTTTGTTATTTGTTCCCTCTCCAGTGCTGGAAGAATAACTCGAGGTACATAAGGGATCCTATTTCCAGTCCACGGGTTGTATCAGTCTCTGGAGCTGGCTGAGGCCTCGTACACAGTGGGCGGAAGTCAGGTTAAAGGGAGAGAAGTGTATCCCAAAGTAGAGGTTTTTGATCAGCATGGAAAGTGAAACACAAGTCTCATAGCTCTTGATGATTGAGTGTGCTTTTCACTGCTTGTGCAGGCATGAGTGCACTGTCTGCTGCAGGCCTTTCCCGATGTGGAAAACATGCTTTGAATGCCACTACTCATTGCAACAGAGGATTCAGCCCACAGGGTACTGATTCCCACTGATCTGGGTCTCGCAGCTCCTTGCTGCCTCTGAACCTTCTTTCCCTCTCCTGCTGCTAGGTCCAGTTTCCCAATTTTGCCTTTGGTGTACCAAAAATCAAACCAAACCCATTGCTGTCAAGTTTATTCCATCTCATAGCAACCCTGTAGGACAGAGTAGAACTGTCTAATAGGGTTTCGAAGGAGTATCTGGCAGATTTGAACTGCCAGTCCTTTGGTTAGCAGTCTTAGCACTTAGCCACTATGCCACAGGGTTTCAGGGCTCCTAAAATGACATATATAATTGGATCATCGGTTTGTTTTTTTATTTGGCTCTTTGTTATAAAATGGATCACAGAAAGCCTTTGATTACTCTATCATCCTGGCCCTGCCCTCTGTTTTTTAAAATTGTATTTTGGATGAAGTTTAGAGCAAACTAGTTTCTTATTAAGTAATTAATACACATACTGTTTTGTGACATTAGTTGCCAGTCTCATGACATGTCAAAAACTCCCGTTGCTAAACTGGGCAAAACTCCCCTTGTTGACCTGGTTCCCTGTTACCAGCTTTCCTGTCCCTCCCTGCCTTCCTGTCCTTGTCCCTGGGATAATGTGCCCATTTAGCCTCATTTTGTTTAATCAGCCTGTCTAATCTTTGGTTGAAAGGTGAACCTCAGGAGAGACTTCAGTTTCTGGTCGCCATTTTCTTAGGGTTCTTCTAGTCTCTGTGAAGCCAGTAAGTATGGTGTTTTTTTTTAATTGTGCATTAGGTGAAGTTTTACAACTTGAACTACTTTCTCGTTAAACAGTTAGGGGGTGGGGCCAAGATGGCAGAATACTCACATGCCTCCTTGATTCCCTGTGAGAACTGGGCTTAGAAAAACAATTGAACGGAGTAGAGTAGACATTTTGGGAGCCCAAAGATCCGGTTTAGGGTTGTCAGATTGGCCTGGGCAACAGGAAAGGGAAAAACTACCTTTGCAGGAGGCAAGGAGGCAGTGCAATGTCCTGCTTCTGCTGGCGCAGTAGCTGAGAGGCTTATAGGTACAAATGTCATCTTTGTTAACGGGGAAACTGGAACTGGGACCGCTGAGTCTGAGTGCCTGGAAGGAGCAGACTGCTGTTCTGAGCTGCTGCACCTAAGTAAATAGCGTCATTTGCAGCAGAGACGCTGTACTTAAGACAGTTAAATCTAAAGAGCCCAGCAGCAGCTGGCAGACAACAGTACCAGTACATTTCCTCTCTCACTTCTCTGTGCTGTGTCACAGATTCTTCTGGCTCATTGCAGGAGTGGTGACTCAGGAAGGACACCATCTCAGTCAGCTGAGAGATGGACTCAGCCATACCTGAGAGCCCGGCTGGGGCTGGCTGTCATGCCGGATAATAGCACCTGACAGGACAGTCCCTCTCCCAGCAGAAAAGCTGGTTTTAAGACAGTTGTGCATAGAGAACATACTCGTGGCTGGTGACCAAGTGTGGTGGTACCCTTTCCCATCCTTTCTTTGAGGCATGTCATAGCATCTGCAGATGCAGCCTCTGAGAGACTCCACAAGTAGGTTGCCATCTTTGTCAGCTAGGAGGTGGGTCCGGCCACCCATCAGGGTCGAGCTGTACTGGCTGCTGCTGAACAGGGCCTCTATCAGCAGAAAAGCAGTTCTTAAGAAAATCTCATCTAGAGAATGCATCAGTGGCTCATGGCAGTGTGTGGTGGCACCATTTCCCCCTCCCTTCACTGTGCCATGCCATAGCATCCGCTTATGGGCACCCAAGAGACTCCATAAGTAGGACACCACTTTGTTAACCAAGATGCAGGGCCTGCCACCCCTGTGGGCCTGATTGGTACTAGATGCCCCTGGAAAGCCCCTCTCTCAATGGAAAATCAGTTTCTAAGATAATCACATCTAGAAAACACAGCAGTGGCTCGAGGCCCAGCGGTGGCCTTGTCTCCTCCCTTCTCTGAGCTATGCTGTAGTATCTGCGAGTGTGACTCTGGAGAGTCATGACAAAATGGTTGCCGTATGTGACAGCCAGTAGATGGGGCCTGCCACCCCTGAGGTCTCAGCTGGGGCCAGCCACCATGCTGAGCAGCATTGCAGGGCTGGACAGTGTCTCGCTCACCTGAGAGGCTGTACTTAAGTCAGTTGCACTGAGAGAATGCACTGGTGACTGGTGGCCAAGTCTAGCAGTGTTCTTACTTCTTCCCTTCTTAGAGCTATGCCATAACTTCTGTTGGTGCAACACTGGAGAAGCTGAAAAACTTTTTGATGGTTTGAAGACAACAATCAATATCTAACCATTAAAAGAAGATGACCACCATGTCTCCAGAAACCTCCAAAAATAAAGACTAAAAAGACTTCCCAGATGTGGAAGCCTTCCTGAAGTTATTGAGGTACAATGCAAAAGAATTATGTATAGAGCCCTTCTAGAGATAAAACATAGTGCAGCAGCATAAAATCAAAAATTAAGCAAGCTATATGAACTGCTAGAACATTGATGACCTGAAATTCGGCTGATCAATAATAAAATTTCAGAATGACACAATACAGCCCAAAGCCAAAAGAGCAGGATTGAGGAAATGGAATGCAGAATTATCAAGACTAAAGATAAAGTAATTGACATCAACATTTATGAGGAGAAATCAGATAAGAGAATCAAGAAAAATGCAGCATGAAGAACCATGTGGGACTCTGTCAAGAGGAAGAATCTATGAGTAATTAGAGTTCCTGAACAGGGAGTGATAATAGAAAATACAGAGAGAATTGTTGAAGAGTTGATGATAGAAAACTTCTCTGACATCATGAAAGAAGATAGCTGTTAAGAAGATGCTCATCAAACTCAACAAAAAGTAGACCCCACAAGAAAGACAGTAAGACATTTTATAATCCAGTATAACAAAACGAGACATAAAGAGAGGCTCTTAAAGGCAGCTACGCTTAAATCAAAATTAATGTACAAAGGGAAGCCTTGTAGACTTTTCTCTGACATCTCGGCAGAAGCCACATTGGCAAGAAGGCAGTGGGACAACACATACAAAGCCTTGAATTCAGGAGAAAATTGCCAACCAAGAATTCTGTATTGAACAAAATTGTCTCTAAAACATGGTAGTGAAATTAAGACATTCTAAAATAAGCAGAAGTTTAGACACTGCAAAAACCAGAATTATGAGAAATACTGAGAGAAGCTCTTTGAGTATAAAATCAATAACATCAGATCTATACTCAAGGATGTAATGCAGGACACAACATCAAGAGTCCTACTCCATTAGGGAAGTCACAAAGCTCAATCAAAGCTAAAATATTAAAATGAGGGAAACAGAGATCTTAACATGTAAACTATGATATCATCACACTGGAAGAGTCATGTAGTACAGTATTTATAGCCCTTTCAGATGGAGGGGAAGTTAAGGAGAGATACAGAAGTTAAAAAGATTGGTTTAAACTTAGAACATTAAGGGGGAACAAAAGGGTAGCTTGAAAGCAAACTAACAATACTGCATTTCAGAATGAGAAATATAATACAGGAATTTCAACAGATACAAAATCAACATTGGAAAGGATGAAAAGAAAACCCGTAAAGAAAAACAACCCAGACCACAATATTAAGTGGAACAAAACAAATGTCAAAAACACAAAAATAAAGGCACCAAAATGACAGCACTAAATATATATCTGTCAATAATTATACTGAGTGTGAAGGATTGAATGCACCCATAAAGAGACAGAGAGTAACAGTTTGGATCAAAAAACATAATCCGTATATATGCTGCACACAAGAAGCACACATTAGACTCAAAGATATGAACAAACTGAAAATCAAAGGATGGAAAAGCATATACCAAGCTAACAACATGTAAGGAAGAGCAGGAGTAGCAATACTAATCTCAGATAAAATACATTTTAAAGTAAAATCCACCAGTGTGCACAAGGATGGTCACTATTTATTTTCTTTTTTATTATGATTGAATGAAAATGTACATTCCCATGTAAATTGCATGCCCACCTATATGCAGTTCCCACTGCTCTCCCTGCCTGGTGACAGCACAGTCTTCCTCTCTACTCCATACATGTCTTATCCTCCCAACAATCTCCTATCCCCTCTCCACCCACACCCCTTCCTCCAGTAAGAGGTCAGCAGGATGACATCCTATAGATGCATAGAACCATAAAGTGCACACATGATATGGTCACTCTGTGTCGCCATTCCTGTCTGAGAGTTGACCTCCATTATGATTTATGGACAAGGGCAGCATCAGGGCCAGGGGTGATGCTCCCAGGAGAACCCCAAGGCTGATGGACCATCAGCTGTGGTCTTTTAATGTAGCTCTCAGAGTGCACATCTTTTTATTCTTGTGTTGCCAGTGAGACTCAACTTTGTGAGCTCTATTGTAACTATCAGTGGTGGTGGCTGGGCACCATCCAATTCTTCCAGTCACAAGTCGATGTAGTCACTCACTCACATGGGTCTCTCTGTCTTTTGGGTTTTCTTTCCCCCATGTCATTTTGGTCCTTGGTGATTATCTGTTTGTGCTAAATTGGGACCGTTTGCTATACCCTCGGATGGCAGCTTGGCAGCCTTCAAGACCCCAGATGCCACTCACCAATGTGGGGTGCAGAAGTCTCTCTTAGCAAAACGCTAGTTGTGCCAGTTGGCCTCGGTTTCCCCTGAGAGCATTGTCCCTGGCCCCCTACCCCAGCTACTCTGTCCTTGTAATATTGGATTAAGATGGGAGGAGTGATCATGTTATGTTGAAGTCCACTAAATATTGATCTTCCTTCTAATGTGTGCTGTCCCGTATTTCACCCTACCAAGTTTCTATAAGCTACCTAATCTACACCCTCCCCCCTCCCCCTCCCTCCCTCCACACCCTTGCAGTTGTCAAAGAGTCTTCTATGCATGAGGCTGTATTTAAGTTCTTATTGTAGGGGTCTCATACAATATTTGTCCTTTTGTTGCTGACCACTTTCACTAAACATAATGTCCTCCAATTGAAACGAGGTTATGAGATGTTTCCTAAAATCATCGTTGTTCTTTATCATTGCATAGTGTTCCATTGAATATATATACCATAATTTACCTATCCATTCTTCTGTTGTTGGGCATCTGGGATGATTCCATCTTTTGGCTGTTGTGGACTGTGCTATGATAAACATTTGTGTGCATGTATCAGTTGGTGTGAATGGCCTTGATTCTGTAGGATCCATTCTGAGCCGTGGAATTACTGGGTCAAATGGTATATCTAGACCCAGTTTCTTAAGGAAGCACCAGATTGCTTTCCAAAGAGACTGGTCACTATTTATTCCTAAAAGATTTGATACATAAGCAGGATATAACAATATTAAATGTTTACACACGGAATATCAGAGTATCTTAAGTAAATTGAACATATGCTGACAACACTGGAAAATGACACAGAACACACCACAGTAATAGTAGGGGACTTCAACACTCCACTTTCGTTAAGGGACAGATCATCCAGAATAAAGCTCAGTAAAGATATAGGTGATCTAACAACAACAATCAACCAATTCAACATCACAGACATACACAGAAGCTTTCATGTAACAGTGTAAATATTCCTTCTTTTCCAATGCATACAGAATGTTATTCAGAGTAGACCGCGTATTAGGCCATAAAGCAAGTCTCAACAAAATCCAAACCACTGAATTATCGCAAAGCATCTTCTCAGACTATAAAGCCCTGAAAGTTGAAATCAATAGCAGAAAACACATGGGTAGAAATTCAACCTTTTGAAAACTGAACATCTTGCTAAAAAATGCATGGATTATAGAAGAAATCAAAGGTGCAATAAAGAAATGTATGGAATCAAATGAGAATGAAAACACATCATACCAGAACCTATGGGATACAGCAAAAGCAGAGATCAGAGGTCAGTTTATTTCTATAAATCCTCATATTCAGACTGAAGAAAGGGCCCAAACTAGAGAACTAACCTTACAACTTGAACAAGCAGAAAGAGAACTACCAAAGAACCCCTCGGGCATGAGAAGAAAATAGATAATAAAGAATAGAGCAGAACTAAAGTGGATTAAAGAATAAAAAAATAATTGAAAGAATTAACAAAAGCGAAAGTTGGTTTTTTGAAAGGATCAACAAAATCAATAGTCTATTGGCTAAACTCACAAAAGAAAAACAGGAGCCAGCCAAGTGCCATCGAAAAACAGGAGAGGAAACAAATAACCTGAATAAGAAATGAGACAGGAGATGTCACAAAACACTGAACCGAAATTGAAAGTATTGTAACAGAATACTACAAAAAATTTTACTCTAACAGATTTGAAAACATAGAGGGAATATACAGATTTCTACATTCATGTCACCTACCAAAATTATCACAAGGAGAAGCAGAACAATTTAATAAACCCATCATAGAAGAAGAGATTGAAAAAATAATGAAAAAACTATTAACCAAAAAAAGTTGTGGCCCAGATGGCTTAGATGGAGAATTCTACCAACATTTTAGAGAGGAGTTAATTCTAGAACTACTGAGGCTATTTCACAACACAGAGAAGGATGGAGTATTCCTAAAATCATTCTATGAAGGCAGCATAACCGTGATACCAAAGTCAGGGAAAGATCCCAGAGAAAAAGAAAATTACAGACTAATACCACTCATGAACCTAGATGCAAAAATCTTCAACAAAATCCTAGCCAATAGAATTCAAGAGCATATCAAAAAAATAATTTCATCATGACCAAATAGGATTCATACCAGGGATGCAAGGCTGGTTCAACATCAGAAAAACAATTAATGTGATCAACCACGTAAGTAACACGAAAGATAAGAATCACCTGATTTTGTCGATTGATGCAGAAAAGGCATTTGACAAAGTCTAACACTCATTCATATTAAAAACTCTCAGCAAAATACGAACAGAAGGGAAATTCCTCAATGCCATAAGGAGCATGTATGCAAAGCCAATCTCCAACATTATCTTGAATGGAAAGAGATTGAAAGAATTCCCCCTGAGAATGGGAATTATACAGAGATACCTACTGTCTCCACTTCTATTCAACATTGTGCTAGAGGTTCTGGCCAGAGCAGTCAGACAAGATAAAGACATAAGGGCATCCAGATCGGTAAAGGAGAAATAAAAATATCCCTATTTGCAGATGATATGATCTTATATGCAGAGAACCCTAAAGAATCCATAAATAAACTGCTGGAACTAATAGAAGAGTTCTTAGTATCAGGATATAAGGTAAATAATAGAATTCCTTTACACCAACAGAGAGATCATCAAAGAGGAAATCACCATTTGCTATAACCCTGAAGAAGATAAAATACCTAAGAATAAATTTATGTAAGAGACCTATACATGGGTAGGAAGATTTAACATTGTCAAAATGTCTGTTCTAACAAAAGCAATCTATACATACAGTGCAATCCCAATACAAATTCAAGTGTCATTTTTTAATGAGATGGAGAAATAATCAACTTTGTTTGGAAAGGGAAGAAACCCTTGAATAAGTAAAGCACTACTGAAGAACAGGAGCACAGTGGAAGGCCTCACACTACCCGACCGTAGAACCTACTATGCTGCCACAGTAGTCAAAACAGCCTTGGTACTGGTTCAGAAACAGACATGTACACCAATGGAACAGAAAAAGAGCCCAGGAATATCACCATCCTCCTGTGGAGAGTTGATATTCGACAAAGACCCAAAGGTCTTTAACAAATGGTGTTGGTAAAATTGGATATCTATATGGAAAAAACTGAAACAAGATCTGTTATCACATGCCTTACACAAAAACTAACTGAAAGTGAATCAAAGACCTAAATATCAAACCTATAATGATAAAGATCATGCAAGAAAAAAGATACGGACAACAATGAAGGTCCTAATACATGGCTTAGACAGACTACAGAATCTTAGCAACAGTACCCAAACAACAGAAGAGAAAATAGATAAATGTGAGCTACTAAAAATCAAACACTTATGCTAATCCACTTTATCAAGAGAATTAAAAGACTACTACGGAACGGGAAAAAATATTTGGCAACTATATGTTGGATTGACATCTGATTTCCATAATCTGCAAGGTACTGCAAAATATTAACAAGAAGAAGACAACCCAGTTAAACAATGGGGAAAGGAGATAGACACTTCACCAAAGAAGGCATCCAGTCAGCCAAAAGACACGTGAGGAAATGCTCACTATCATTAGCCATTAGAGACATCCAAATGAAAACTATAATGGGATACCATCTCATGCAAATGAGGTTGGCAGTAATGCAAAAAGCACAAAATGCTGGAGAGGCTGTGGAGAAATTGAAACTCTCCTACACTGCTGGTGGGAATGTAAAATGGTACAACCTCTTTGGAAAACAATTTTACTCTTTCTTGAAAAGCTAGAAATAGAAATACCATATGATCCAGTAATTCTACTGCATGGAATGTATCGTATAGTGTCGCTGCCTGCGACCCCCGGAACCCGCCCGGGGCCCCAAGCAGGAGACACTGAATGCAGGGAGACAAGAGAGGAACAACAACAACTTTATTTTTCTGGGCTTCGGCTTATATACCGAGCCATGTCCAATAGGCATTCAGTTTGGCATGGGGTGAGGGCGGCTTTCTCTTCTAACTGGCTGCAATCATCAGGCCATCATGGGCGTCACACAGGGGCTGACGTGGGGAGGCGGGTTTACTCGGGGCGCGGTCGGGTGTCTCGGCGCCATCTTCAAGGCGCGGCTGCGATGTGGGCTTCCCACATCTCCCCCTTTTTGTTTTAATAAAAGCAAGGTACAAGGCAAGGTATCGCAAGAAACGCCTGGCTTGGGTCATCCTAGCCCAGAACTTCTCTCTTACCCGTCATCAGGCCGGCTGCAGCAAAAGGCAGGGGCCCTGTCTTAGGTTGAGGGAGCCTGGCTGGAGGTTGCCCGTCATTGACTGCTTTCAAGCATCTGTAACCACACCTGGCTACCCTGAGTGTCAGCTGCCACTTCAGAGTAGGCCTGTACCAAAAGGGAGTATTTGATCTCCTGTGGTTTCTTATGGCGACATAGACAGTAGCAGCCTACACCGATGGCCAATATGAAGAGGAATACTATCCCCACAAGACCAGCCCATTCCTTTGTCAGCACGCCCAATTGAGACCAAAACCCTCGCATGATTGAGGCCAATGAAGCGTCCACTCGGGTGGAGTTGACAGACATTATGGCATTACGCAACTGAGTGATAAGCGCCTCAGTCTCTTTGGACTAATTTCCAGTCAATTGTTGAGACAGAGTTCTAGAGAGATAAGCAGCCCTGGAGATGTTGTGAAAATGAACGGGAGTGACACAGACGCTGGCTAGGCGCCACTCACAGCCCAGCTGCACTAGCTGGGTTAAACTGTCCACTTGCTCTTGAACTAAGTCTACACGGTGATTTAATATGTGAATGGCTCCCAGAAGTTTTCCATTAACTGCAAGCTGTGTTTGTAGCGTTGTAGCGGTGTTTTCCGCCATTTGATTAAGGGCGTCGGCTGTTTGCACAGTTTGAGTCAAGGCTACTGCAGCGGCGGCTGCCGCAGCGACAGAGGCAGTAACTGCCGCAACAATGGCAGCGGTAATTCCAAAGTCTCCTTTGGAGCGCAAATGAGTTGACAGTGACGATCGGGTGTTCTGCACTGGCCATGGTACGTAGCGAGGCAACCTAGTAACTAGAGCGGTATGAAACATAGAAGCATTCCAACATAATGAGTAGAAACAAGTATTATTAGTACATGAAACGGAGTCATTAGAGGGACGGGAGTCATGCATTAACATGAACATGAAAGGTGGTTGCACACAAACAGGAGTGGGAGGGAAGGTAAGGTTAGAGCCCACTCCTTGTGTTTCTAGTGTGTCCTCAAACACACCTGTGGAATTCCACTTCACAGTGGTGTTACTAATTGTACCACCGGTCAGCATGACAACTGGGGTTATGTCAGTGCAACCTCCACCGACACCACAAAGTAGCCAAACATCAAAGGATTAGTGGGGCTTGCCTGTGTTGGAAACTGCCAGGTATAATTCTTCCCGGGGGAGAAGTGGTTGGCCTGCGTTCCAATATTGGGAGAGAATGTGAAAAAGGATTTGACAGCCCACGGAGACCGATGGCTTTGGCAGCCAGTCCAAAGCTGGGGCCAATCGCGGGTGCTTTTGCAATAGGGGGCCCAGCGAGGCTGGGGGGGGGACAGTAGAATTTCCTTTGGGGATCATGAGGGGTAAACGACCTTGCAGCAAGGTACCATTCGTGGTGGGGTTAGAGCTATTTTTTGGGGGGGGTCAAACCACCCCGCAGACATATTATACAGTGTGACACATGGGGTGTTCTCGATAGAGTTTTCTAGATCAGACAGGTTGTGGGGCACACGAAAGCAGAGAAGGCCCCGCAAGGTGACATTGAGTGGACGAGGTTCAGAGCTGATGCTCTCATCTACCGGAATCGAGGGAAGTTGAAGGGAGTCATTAGTGGTAAAAAGTTGGGGGAACAACCCTGAAGAATAGTGGACTGGGAGAGGTAGGGGCAGAACATCTAAGAGCCCCCAATACTTATCTGTGTCTGCGCCATCAGTGTCCACAGCATCAGCGTTGGAAGCTTCATTGATTAGCAGAGGTGTCAGCAGTAATGACAGGGGTAGGATTTTCAGGAGAGTCATCAGCGGAGACATCATGCCTGACTAGTCGGATCAATCGGCTGGGAACCCAAATAGGAGCTTGGGAGTCCTGCGGGAAAATACAAACAGCTCCTCGGGTGATAGTGACAACTGGTGCTGGACCCTTCCATTTGCCAGAAAGGGTATCTTTCCATATAGCTGTTCGTGGAGGGGTTTCCGCCGCACCACTATGGCGCTCTGCAGCGGAGCGTCCCTCCTTATCCAAAGTTAAAAAATTTAGTGTAAACAGGGCCAGGGCCAGCCTGTTCTGAGGAGTGTGTCCCTGCCCAATTCCCCTTTTTTGTTTTAATAGACAGGCTTTGAGGGTTGAGTGAGCTCTTTCAACTATTCCCTGGCCCTGGGGATTGTACGGGATGCCATGGGTGCAATGCACACGCATGGCTTGCAGGAAATTTTGGAACGGTAGGCCGGTGTAAGCAGGTGCGTTGTCTGTTTTAAGACTGAGTGGGGCACCCCAAGCTGCCCAAGCTGTAAGACAGTGGGAGATAACATGCCGGGCTGCCTCGCCTGTGTGGGCTGAAGCAAAAATGATACCAGAATAGGAGTCTACAGAGACATGAACATATTTTAATCTGCCAAATTCTGGAATATGAGTGACATCCATCTGCCAAAGATGGCAGGGACGAAGGCCTCGGGGGTTCACACCCACCGAAGGGGTTGGCAAGTGAGGTGCACAGGCAGTACAGTTGCGCACAACGTCACGAGCTTGTTCTCGAGAGATACCAAAGTGACGTGAAAGGGTTTGTGAGTTGACGTGGAATTGATCATGAAAATTTTGCGCCTGTTGTAGGGCCGAAAGGATGATAGGCATGCGGGTTAACTGGTCTGCCATTGCATTACCTAGTGTAATTGGCCCAGGGAGGTTTTGGTGTGCTCGGTGCTGAACAATGAAAAAGGGGGAGTTGCGATTTAGAATAATTTTCTGGATGTCAGTAAACACAGCAGCAGCAGGCGAGTTGGAGCAAATGACCCCTGCTGCTTCCAGAGCTCTGACTGCATTAACCACATATGCAGAATCTGAAACGATGTTGACGGGGTCGGTATTGTTCTGCAGAGCCAGCTTAACTGCCTGTAACTCTACCAACTGCGCTGAACAATTTGGGAACAAGTATGTTTGGGTGGAGTGATTGGGAATGACAATGCTGCCAACACCAGAGTTGGAACCATCGGTGAAGATGGAGAGAGCATTTGGTATAGGCTTGTCAGAAGTACAGCGCGGGAAGATGATTGGATGGCTAGCACTGAACTGGAGCAGAGGGTCTTTCGGGTAATGATTATCGATTACTCCCGAAAATGAACATAAAAGGACGGCCCAATCATCAGAGGTTGTCACAAGGGTCTGTATTTGGGTTCTGTTATAGGGAGTAATTAACTTTTCGGGGTGACGTCCAAAGAATTCGACAGCTTGGGACAGTCCGAGCGAGGCCATTCTTGCCACAGCGCCCGGGTACCATTCAATACTGCGCTGCGGGGAAATGCGGGGGTGAACCCATCGAAGGGGGCCACCCTGCCATAACACCCCTGTGGGCTGGCAAGGAGTGGGCAAAACACAGAGTGTGTAGCCCTGCAACGATTGCGGCGGCTAATTTAGAACTAGTAGGATGAACTTCTCTGCATCTACGCAGCCAATCTTCCAAAGGCTTATCTTTATGGCCCTGCAATAGTTTTCTATAATCACTGGTACACTGCTCAAAAACTATTTGTTTCACAAAGGCGGCAGTATTGCGAGACTCTCCCATTGATCTAACTACAGCCTGATTCACTCTGGCTACAAAGTCAGAGAAAGGTTCGTCAGGCTTCTGATGCAATTGGGTTACTTGCCCTCCATCGTCCCCTCGGGAGGGGATACGCTTCCAGGCTCGTAAGCAGATGTTATTAATTTGCTCATACACCACTGGGTTATAGTCTGTCTGATTAGAAGTATACGGCCCATAACCCATCAACATATCAAGGTTCCAGTCGGGCTCATGCAGGATGGTGGCATTCCTATGAGCCTGCTCTTGGGCAGCGTCATGAGCTAGGGACTTCCAATCTAAATACTGTCCATTAGACAGGCAAGTGCGGGCCAAGTGCTGCCAATCACTAGGCGTTAAAGCCATATTTTGCAAAGTGCCCAAAAGACCAACAACATAGGGGGAGTTCGGACCATATTCTTTAACTCCTTTGGCTAGATTTTTGACATATTTGAAATCAAGGGGTTCATGAACTCTGTCGCCGTCATCATCCAGAAAAACAGGAAATAGCTGCTTAGAGAAGGAGCGCCCGCCAGGGGGCGGGTGCGAGGGGTTATAGGGCGGCGGGGCCGTGGGCTGTCCTGTGGACAGCCCACCCAGGCGACGGGATAACGCCTTAATATGAGGGTCGGGAGACTTTTCTGGCCCGACCCCTAGTCCCCCGCACGCGCCCAGAGTCTCCTCTTCGTCGGAGTCGCTGCTTTCGCTTTCACTCCCTAGCTGCTCTCGGCAAGTGCTTCCCTGCTGTGACCTCTCTTCTTTAACCTTTTCTAGTATGTCTGCGCCCCGGACTAGTATTCTCTCAACCACCTCAGACTCGTCGTGCAAACAAGTCAGGATTAATACCCAGATACCCATAACTCCTGGGGGCAGGCCTCCTTGGGTATCCGCTCTGGTTAGATCTCCACCCAATTTATTCCAGGCGCTCAGCGTTAAATGACCCGAGACCAGGAACCAGGGGGCCACTTCCTCCACTGCTGAGAGGAAAGTTTTAAGGGTCCCCTGTTTAATCTGAATGCCCCTACATTTTAATAGTTCCTTTAAAGGCACAAACAGCCTCTGGCTGCTTGGGTGATTCCCCATTATCTTCCCGGTAAATACCGCTCCAGTAAATACTGACCCAGGTAAATACCTGCTCACCCGTCCAGGCGTCCCCGCGGTGAGGGTTGCAGTCCTATCCCCTTCAGGTCCCTGTCCGGGCGCCAAATGTCGCTGCCTGCGACCCCCGGAACCCGCCCGGGGCCCCAAGCAGGAGACACCGAATGCAGGGAGACAAGAGAGGAACAACAACAACTTTATTTTTCTGGGCTTCGGCTTATATACCGAGCCATGTCCAATAGGCATTCAGTTTGGCATGGGGTGAGGGCGGCTTTCTCTTCTAACTGGCTGCAATCATCAGGCCATCATGGGCGTCACACAGGGGCTGACGTGGGGAGGCGGGTTTACTCGGGGCGCGGTCGGGTGTCTCGGCGCCATCTTCAAGGCGCGGCTGCGATGTGGGCTTCCCACAGTATAGTTATAAAGGCTGTCACCAACAGATACATAGCACACAAATGTTTATTGCAGCACTGTCCACAACAGCGAAAAGATGTAATCAACTTAGGTGCCCATCAACAGATGAATGGATAAACATATTGTTAGGTGCTGTCGAGTTGGTTCTGACTCTTAGTGACCCTAGGAACAACAGAATAAAAGACTGCCCAGTCTTGCACCATGTCCACAATCGTTTTATGCTTAAGCCCATTGTTGCAGCCACCGTGTCAATCCATCTGGTCAAGGGTCTTCCTCTTTTTTGCTGACCCTCCACTCTACCAAGCATGATGTCCTCCAGGGACTGCTTCTTCCTGACAACATGATCAAAGTATGTAAGACACAGTCTTGCCATCTTTGTTTCCAGGGAGTACTCTGGTTGTACTTCTTCCAGAACAGATCTGTTTGTTCTTTTGGTGGTCCGTGGTACATTCAACATTCTTCTCCAACACCACAATTCAAAGGCATCAATTCTTCTTTGTGTTCTTTGCTCATTGTCCAACTTTCTGATGCATGTGATACAATTGAAAACTACCGTGGCTTCAGTCAAGTGCACCTTTGTCTTCAAGATGACATCTTTACTTTTGAATACTTTAAAGAGGTCCTTGGCAGCAGATTTTCCCAGTGCAGTGTGTCTATTGATTTCCTGCTTGCTGCCTCCATGGTCATTGATTGTCGACCCAAGTACAATGAAATCCTTGACAACCTTAATCTTTTCTCCATTTTTGACAGTGCTGCTTACTGGTCTAGTTGTGAGGATTTTTGTTTTTCTGATGTTGAGGTGCAATCCATACTGAAGGCTGTGGTCCTTGATCTTCATCAGTGTTTCAAATCTTCTTCACTTCCAGCAAGTAAGGTGGTGTCATCTGCGTAACGCAGGTTACTAATGAGTCATCTTCCAATCCCAACACTCATTCTTCTTCGTATAATTCAGTTTCTTTTATTATTTGCTCGGCATACAGATTACAAAGTTAATGGTGTAAGGATGCAATCCAGATGCACACCTTTCCTGACTTCAAGCCACTGCCTCTGATCCACATACAGATACCTTAAGAGCACAGTTAAGTTCTGGAATTCCAATTCTGTGCAACATTAGCCATAATTCAGTATGATTCACACAGTTGAATGCTTTTCCATAGTTAATGAAACACAAGTAAACATCTTTCTGGTATTCTTTCCTTTCATCCAAGATCCATCTGAGATCAGTGGTGATATTCTTGGTTCCACCACCTCTTCTGAATCCAAATTGAATTTCCAGCAGTTCCTTGTCAGTATACTGTTGCAGTTGCTTTTGAATGATTTTGAGCAAAATTTTACTTGTGTGTGATGTCAATGATTTTGTTTGGTAACTTGCTCATGTGGTTGGATCACCTTTCTTTGGAATGGGCATAAATATGGATCTCTCCCAGTCAGTTGGCCAGTTAACTGTCCTCAAAATCTCTTGGCATAAATGAATAAACATACTATGGTACATATATGCAGTGGAACGCTATGCAGTGATAAAGAACAATGATGATTTTAGGAATTACCGCATAATGTGGTTTCAAGTAAAGACATGATGAATGAAATCAGTCAGCTGCAAAAGGACGATTATATGAAACCTCTGGGATAAGAACTTAAAGAAATGGACTCATGTACAGAAAAAAGACTGTTTCATGGTACAAGGATGGGGAAGGAGGAAGAGGGTTGTTTATAGATCAGATAGTGAATAGGAATTCAGTTAGGTGAAGGGAGCTAAACAGCATGCAGTAGAGGGCAGATTAGCGTAACTGGGTTACACCATAAACTGAAAGATTTTCTAAACTGAATCCGATATTTTAAAGGATGGAGTAGCAGGAACAGGTGTCTGGGAACCATGTTTTCAGGGGACATCAAAGTCAATTGGTAAAACTAGCCTTTTGATAAGAGTATCTTCAGTACCCTACATTAGTTAGTGGCATCTGGGGTCTTAAAAGGTAGGAACCTGCCATCTGAGGAACACAAATTGGTCTTAGCCCATCTGGAACAGGTGACGACTGAGAACATCAAAGACAGAAGGAGGCAAAAGTATCCATATGAATGGGAGAGTGCATCAACATGAGATCAGAAGAACCAGATGGTGCCTGGCCATCACCAAAGGGTGCCATGATGGGGGACACAATGTAGAGTCCCTGATATATCAGGAAAAAAAAAGAGGTATGCTGTTCAAGAACTCTACTAATAGACCAGAATTGGTCTGACAACCTGGAGGGTCCCCTGGAAACATGGCCCATTGACTTGTTGCTGGCTCAGGCCCAGACCTGAAACCACTACTGAGGTGAACTCTTCAGACAAGAATGAACTGGATTCAGTGACAGTGTGAGCAGATGATGTGTGTACTTTGTGGTTTTATATATTTATAAGAGGCTGTCCTACTGGTTTCATCCTTAGTGGGAGAGGAGAAGTTGGAGAGGAGGGGTAGGTGTTCATTAACAGGATAATAAAGGAGTTTGAAGGACGAGTGTGTTGTTACTGGGTGAGGAGAGCAGATGAAGTTGCAGATAGGCAGCCATGGAAAATTGATTTGGATTGCAGACTTTCACTTAATCATAAAAAAAGTCAAAAAAAATTAATACTTGTTTTGTGAATCTAGGATACAAGACTTCATCAGCCAGATGTCAATCTACATGTTTCAGTATCAAGGATAAAACTAAAAAATATATGGCATGGTACCAGAGAGGTATGTTAATGACAACAATGTCAGAATAATAAAAGAGAGCATAAATGGTATAGTAATGAACTTTCAAATGAAAAGGAAGACAAGGTGATCTCAAATAGTGAAAGACTGGTTTAAACTTTGGAAGATGGGGTAAATTTCAAGATAACCACTAAAAGTTAATAAGAGTACTCAGAATAAAGAAGAAAAACAAATTCTCATTAAACCAGAAATCTACAAAAATGAAAAGGAACATGAAATTTGTAAGAAAAAGGAATTCAGCACAGATGAACAAAGAAAACAACACCACCACAGTAAAATCACTATGAAATTAAAGCATTAAGCTGGGTGTACTTCACTCAACATTGAATGCTACCTAACTGATGGGAAACATCCCCAATAATTACAAGTGTCTATGATCTGAAGAGTGTTTCCACCTCTCACCCATCCCTGGTAACCACTAATTTTGATCTGTGTATATGTATCTATTCTTTTCTTCTTCTAATGTGTAATCATGTAATATTTATCCTTTTGGTGGTTGATGGTTCATTCAACATAAATTCTACCAGATGCATCCACATTTTCTTTCATAGACTTATCATTATTCTTTATGGCTGTGTTGTATTATATTTGTGTATATATATTTCATTTTTTCTGTATCCAGTGATCCATGGATGGGCAATTGTTTCCATCTGTTTGTTGTTGTGAATCATGCTGCAGTTAACACAGTTGTGTGTGTGTCTTTCTGTGTCTATTTTATTAGATCTCTAGGATATGTACCTAGGAGTACAATTGTGGATCAAAAGTATTTCCATTTCTAGCACTTTGTGAAGGTGCCGTACTGTTATTCATAGTGGTTGTACCATTAGTAGATACATGTTCCAGTCTCCCCGTTAACCTGACCAGCATTTGTTGTTTTCTGTTTTTTTCCTTAATTCAGTGTCTTTTTTTCAGGTATGAGATGGTATCTTATTGTAGTTTTGTTTGATTTGCATCTCTGTAGTGGCCAAGGATCATGAACATCTTTTTATTTGTTTGTTGGCTTCTTGAATGTCCTCATTTGTAACGTGTCTTTCTCATGTCCTTGTCTCGTTTTTGGGAGGGGGGATTATTTGTGTTGTTTAGTTGTTGAAGTGACCCTTACTGGATATATTATTTCTGAAGATTTATTCCTATTTCGTAGGTTGTCTTTCAGTCTTTTGGTAAAGTCCTTCAATGAGCATCTTTAATTTTTATGATGTCACAGTAATCTGTTTCGCTATTCATGTATTTGTAATTATGTTTGATCATCTATTACTGAAACCTTTAGGTACTATATAGTTTAGTCTCTAAATTGTCTTCCAAGAAGTTTGTAAGTTTAGCTTTAACATTTAGATCTATTATCCATTGTGAGTTAGTTTTTGTTTATGGTGTGAGGCATGGATCCTGTTGCATTTTTCTGCAAATGACTATCCAGTTTTGCTAGCACTGTTTTTTAAAAAAGGCTTTCCTTCCCATTGAATGGACTTTGACTTCTTAGTGAAAATCACCTGTTCATAGATACACGAATTTATTTCTGAGATGTCTGTTATTCTGGATAGGCCATCCTTTCTGTTTCTTTGTATACCTTCTGATTTTTTGTCAAAACTGAGATATTTTTATACTTCAATGTATATGCATTATACATATACACAAATATAAGCCAAGCCAAGTGCCATCAAGTCGGATACAGAAATATACATAGATATATTTAATAGTTGCAAGCTGTAGTAGTTCATTTATAGTGACCTCCTTTAGCTATTTTTCAATGACTGTCTTCATGGACATTCATATTTGACACTTAAGTCTTTGTTCCCTAGCCTGTGCCCAATTAGTACTTGAAAACAGATGTCCTTGTGCTCCACTAGAAAAGGAAAACAAAAACAGAAACAAAAGTACACGTCTCCCAATCTTTGCAACTGGGCTCTGTGCTTAGGTATAAGCCTGGTATGAATGTTTAGGGTATTATTGGGTATTTGGTACATATGTGTTTTACTCTGAGAATGCACATGTCTTTCTCAATTTTTGCTATACATGGTGATTTTAAAAGGGCTAAATTCTGCAGCCAAGCCAAGTGCCGTCGAGTCGGATCCGACTCATGCAAGAAATTCTAATATCAGTGCTTCCTCTTGTGTCTTAGAAGCTGATCGTATGCTTCATCTCACCATTTCCATCTCAGGCAGCTACAGCCTTCAGACATTGTTTGCCATTTTCCCTCACCCTGTGAGAGCTCAGTAGCACTACTCTTCAATACTGTGGGCAGCACCTAAACATCAGAAGGGATACAAAGGCTCTCATTCCAGAGCCTGAGAATGACCCTCCTCTCTGACAGCTTAGTTTGTCTTCACTGCAGCTGTCCTGCCAAGGAGACTGGGTGAGGTGGGGCACTGACTGTGTAAAGAAGACTTTTCCTGTTGTTTAAAAGTTACCTTTTTCTTGTTTGGTGTTCACCTAATTGCTCTAGCTCTGATTAGATTTTAGATATCTTATAAAGCTGAGTCTGCTGATTTTTGGTGGTTTTCTTAGGTCGTTGCTTGGGGAAGGAAGTGTAAAACTGCTCGTGCTGCCATACTCCAGGAAGTCTCTGGAAGTTGGTGTTTTTTTTTTTTTTTTGTTGTTGTTGATTTGGTTTTTCAGCTTTGGAGTGTGCAATGTTGATTTTTATGTTTAGACATTGGTCTAGCTATGCAACCCATTTATATCTTAGGAAAGGGCTGAATATTGTCTGTCTTTTGGGAGGAACTTGACCTAAGAAGGAAAATTCACTCACTAAATTGATGATGTATTTCAAAATTATGTGTGTCTCTTGTTTTTCTGCTTGTTTTCCACTCCACTTTTGGAGTGTTACCAGAAAAACAGATATCCCAGGGAAGTTTCCACCATGGCGAGCTGCTTTTGTGATCAGTATCTAAGTTTAGCATTTACATTAAGGCCAAAAAGGGAGTAGGTACAAAGCAGAATTTATGAAAATACAGTAAGAAGAGTTAGAATGAAAGAGGACTATTTTTAAAGAGCATAAAAGCAATTTGGAAACCCAGGTGGTGTAGTGGGTTAAGTGCTACTCTGCTGACCAAAAGGTGGCAGTTAAAATCTGCCAGGCACTCCTTGGAAACTCTATGGGGCAGTTCTACTCTGACCTCTAGGGTAGCTATGAGTCTCACACAACTCAACAGCAGTGTGTGTGTGTTTTTCTTTTTTTAATAAAAGCAATTTAAGAAAGAAATAGAATTGAAGACTTTAGGAAAACAAAGACAGTGTAATCTCAAGAGAAACAGAGTGAAAAGAAAATATATTTTTAATGAGTAATATAAATAACTTTATACTTGGACTACAAATGTTATTTTTAGGCATGTATTGAAAGCATTTCTCTAATATCTATGGCTTTAATTTTGTGTATGTTTATAGACAATAATAGAAATAGTCTTTGAATATTACATGAACATCACCTCCAATTTCCTTCAACAGATCCCACAGCCATTAAGACATGCCGTATGGCAGAGACTGGGGAAAGACAATTCAAGGCAGTTATTAGGTGCTACAAAGGTAAGACTGAGTTGACACTTGTACATATATCTAGGAAAAGTGTGTAAGCCTTTGCAACATTTTCCAGCTGATACTCATTACACATTTTACATTTCCTGAGTGTTTTTCTTTTTTGTATTTTTCTCTTTACTCATGAATTAAGAAGGTGTGTTTCTCCTGCTAGAAATGGAGAAAAAAGTCTTCATATTTTTTAACCTCTGGAGAAATCTCCCAGAATTTCTTGAGGTCAGTGCCATCTAGGCTAATGTTCTCAGGAGGCATTAATAAATATAATGTAAGTTATTGACACTTGAATTTATCCTGGTAACTTCTATCCGATGGTATGGAATGCTGTAAGTTTTTCCGGTGAGTGGAATTTCAAGATGTTCAGAATGAAGAATACCAAGAGACACTAAGCTTTTTAAATAGAGCCCATGGCATAAGTGATACTGAGTTTACATATTGACTTATTTTACATTGTAAACAAAAGCTGTTTTTAAAAAGTTCCCTGATTCAATATGAGACAAATAAATCTCCATGACAAAAAAATACTACCTAAAAATTAGAAGACAGTCTAAATCCTGAGTACTTCCTTCATGTTTTCCTTTCAATTAATACATATTTCCATTGACACAGAAAGAATTGTAATTTATGTAGGGGCTATAGAAATGCATTAGATATTTCATTATTAAATTAGAGGTTTAAGGGGGAAATATATTCAGTCTTCTCATTGTACATGACATCATTAAATTTATTTATACTTTAGTTTTTGCTTTGTTGAAGACTTTATTATCTTGTGAGATACTCACTAGACCTCCTGATATAGCTTGTTGCTTCATCTTTTAGAGAAAATAATGTCACCAAGAGACATTGTCAGACTAAAAATCACCTTTTGATGTTTTTCCCTTACAACATGCTTTAAGATTGTTGATCCAAAATTCAAGAACGCATTTATGGCAATTATTGTATAGCTCAACTGACAAGAAAAGGAGGCATGCTTGGTTTTGGTAATTCCATTTTTATACATTGACTCAGAGATGGTATGATTGAGACACATTTGTGTTTGTAAAAGACTAGACTTTTGCTGTTTTATTATTGATTATTTTGAATATTGATATTTTACATCATTAAATCCATATATTTAATTATGAAAATCAGCAAGCCTCAATTTTAAGCTTAATAGTTTGCTATCAAGCTATTGCATTGTCAGGTTATTTGATTTTTTTATTTCTCTAATCAGAGTAGTAGTCTTAAGACCTTTTTAAATTTTTTTTACCCATTTATAAAAGGTAAGTTGTTTGCACATTTTCAAAGATAGTTGGGAGATTTGATTAGCTTTATTTTTAAGCTTATCTAATAAGCATTAAAACATGTACTGCCCTTATGCAAGATAATGTGCTGTATATCCATAAAGATAGCAGACTGTTCCTAATTGTAAGAAATATCTGATCTAAAAGAAGAAATAAAACATATGCAAAAACTACAGCATAAATAGACTGCTAAGTATTAGAAACTTTGTTTCTGAATACATATGTGAACCAGAATAATAAAATAAGAAAGAGTTTTGTATTAATTACAGAACAAAAATACAAAAAACAAAAAGCCAGAGGTTTGTAATTAACAATATATTATACCTTGCTTGTCAGTGTGGAGTAACAGATTACTAGCACTGAAGTAGTGACTGACAGTTAAGAAAGCCAGTATAAGTCAGATAGAAGTGTGATACAGATTAAGTCTTTTAAACAATTTCGAAGCTATTCTAAGTAGAGAATTAAGTTTTGTTAAAGAAGTATTTCTAATTATCGAGTTTATATCTGTATACTTTAGCAAATGACTGAAGTAAAAATGTTTTGAAATTTTCATAGCCATTTCATACCTACTTCCTTTCATATTAGCTCCAGAATATTTTCATGCTTTGTTTATGTGCGAAGCTGGATTTGGGAGGATGTTGAAAGGTAATTGGTACTTGATGACAGCTGTATAGAAATGTAAATAGCTATCACTTTAAGACCATCTAGGATTAGGTCTATTCCTTTCAATACCCTTTGTGCCGTATTAGGAAAAATAACTTCTATATGAGTATTTGTTATGTCTCAGTATTGCTTGTATAAATTTAACTGCAAGCCAGTTATGAAAGTATTTTACTTTACAATGCGAGGCTAAAAAGTAAGCTTCTATGTTTGTTTCTGGGACATTCACTTGATTAGACTGTTTAAGCTAGCCTTTTTAAAGATCTCAAGTTCTGTAATAGCTAGTGGATTTCTTGGTATTATCTTCAACTAGGCTCTACAGGCATGGCCGCTGATAGAAAAGAGGACGTGTTGGCATGGTCATGCTGGAGGAGGACTCCACACAGACCCAAAAGAAGGGGTAAGAGACGATAACAAGTAACTGGGAATTCTTGTTGATGGTTTGCTTAAACAAAAGATGTATGTTCAAGATTTTTGTGTTCCATAGTATTTTGATTGACCTAATTTCAGATTTTCTCATGCAAAACATATAATTCTACAGGCACTGGTTATGTAGGTGATTTTATCACAGGCTTAAAACAAAAAAATATGATTCACTCAAGAGGAAAAACTTGTATAAGTTATCAGTGTTAACCTTTAGTTCTTTAAAATAGCATTGGTTGAGGTCGTTACATAATCTAGCCCTATAAATAAGTGAATTAGTTAGATTTAGCACTCAGAAGTAATTTGTGTGTATGCATGCATGTGTATGTCTATGTTTTAAGATTAACTTTTCCTCTTGTATGCATTTAGCTTAGAAAGACCCTAGAATATTCCCCAACTTCATGGTAAATCCTCCATCTGCCTAATTCATTTACTTAATTATCCGTATTCTCTTCTTTCTTTCATTGGCACAGAAATACACACAAAAAGATTGCCCAATGAAACAAATTCCACATTTATAGTTTAATGACATTGATTATATTTTTCATGTTGTGCCACCATTATTGCTATCCTTTCCCAAAATATTCTACCACCATTTAATATAAACTCACTGTTCCCCCATCAAAAACAAAAGTCTCTCTGTTCCTTCCCATGCTTGGTAACCATTAATAATCTTTGGTACATAATATGAAAAGAGAAGGGAATCAGAAAGGTTTATGATAATAAATTGACTGAATACAAATTATGGCAGTGTTGGAGGAAATGAGGGCAAAAGGCATAAGACACTCTAAAACAAGTAAAATGGTAGAATTAAATCTTTCCTTATCAGTAAGTACTTTAAATGTAAAAGTATTAAACTTTCCAATCAAAATGCAGAGTTACAGTAGATTAAGAAGTTATATACTGTAGCTAAATCTTTTATTTCAGTGACTGTAGTGTTTAGCCTGTCTGTATGATGGTAATAGCAATGATAATGATAAAGAATATAGATAAAACTTGTACATTAGTGTTCACTGCATGACTTTTCACAATAGCCAAAAGAGGGTAACAACAGAAATGTCCATCAATAGATGAATGGTATATACACACAATGGACTATTATGTAATCAAAGAGAGAAGTGAAGTTCTGATGCGTGTCATAAAATAGATAAACCAGGAAAATACCATGCTGATTAAAATTAAGTGAGTCACAGAAATACTGTATGATCTCATTTACATAAAATTAGCAAATATATATATATATATATATATAAACCAAAGATTGCTGGACAGTGAATAAGGAAGACAGAAGGAAAATTGATGCCTTTGAATTGTGGTTTTGGAGAAGAATATTGAATATACCATGGACTACCGGAAGAACAAAGAGATCTGTTCTGGAAGAAGCAGGGATAACTGGACTGTGTCTTATCTACTTTGGACGTATTGTCAGATGGGTCAATCCATGGAAAAGGACATCGTGTTTGGTAAAGTAACAGGCCAACAGAAAAGAAGAAGACCCTCAAGGAAATGGATTGACACAGTGGCTGCAACAATGGGCTTAAGCATAAAAATGATTGTGGGTGTGGCACAGGACTGAGCAGTGTTTCGTTCTGTTGCTCATAGGGTCACTATTAGTTGGAACTGACTCCATGGCACCTAACAACAGCAACATAAGTCAGAATTGACACGATGGCAAGTTTTTTTTAAACTTTAAAACCCACTGTCGTCAAGTCAATTCTAACTTATAGCAACTGTATAGGGCAGAGTAGAACTGTCCCGTAGAGTTTCTAAGAAGTGCCTGACAGATTCCAACTGCCAGCCTTTTCGTTAGCAGATGTAGCACTTGACTATACCACCAGGTTTTCCTTTTAACTTCAGTAACAGGCTAAAACTATTTCTACCTGTATCCTCCGTGTAGTTATCATAAATTGCATCTTCATACATTATGTGCCAGTAGCACATTATACAGTACATCTTTATGCATTATATGCCTAATAAATTTATAATTATATCTTAAAATGTGTTGATCTTTGGGAATTATGTAGGACATAACTACAAAAGTTACAAACCTAAAATATAATTAAACTAGTTCTTTCTTGGCTATGAAATTACCTTTAATGGAGGTCTTTCTCCACACATCTTTTATCTTTTTGAGTTCCAGTCTAGTGTCCTTTCAGTTTTATCTGAAGAAATCTTATTAGCATATTGTTTTCAAGGCAGGTCTAGTCATCAAATATTCTTTTAGCTTTTATCTGAGAATGTCTTTATTTTTCCCTCATTCTTTAAAGGCACTTTTGCCAGATACAGACTTCTTGGTTGACATTTCTGTCAGCACTTTAAATATGTAATTTCACTACCTTTTGGCCTCCAATGTTTTTGAGGAGAAATTGTACTTAATCTTATTTAGGATTTTTTTGTGTGATGATTCACTTCTCAAGTTGCTTTCAGGATTCTGTCTTTCCCTCTGTTTTTCAAGAGTTTGAATATAATCTGTCTTAATATGGATCTCTTTAGTTTGTCCTATTTAGAGTTCATATAGCGTCTTGGGTTTGCAGCTTAATGTCCATGGTCAAATATGGGAAGTTTTCTGCCATTATATCGTAAAATATTCTCTCTGTTCTTTTCTCTCCCTTATTCCTGGATTGCCGTAATTTTGTGTTAATTGATGGTATCCCCCAAGTCCTGTAGGCTTTGCTCAGATTTCTTGATCCTTTTTTTTTGTTTCTACTCTTCAAACTGAATAATTTCAATTGCCTTGTTGTCTAGGTCACTAATTCTTTCTTTTGCCAGCTGAAATCTTCTGTTGAGTCCTTCCATTGACTTGTGATTTCATTTATTGTCTTTTTTTGACTCTGTTGTTTCTGTTTGAGTTTTTTAAAAAAATAGCACCCATCTTTTTATTAATATTCTCGCTTTATGTATTGCATTCCTCCCTCCCTCCCACTACATGAGATCTGACAATTCAGTTTGCAAACTTAATTGTTCCAAGTGCTGTATACCTCATTGCTTAGTATCACTACAGTCACCTTCAAAGTATTCTCCTTGGGAAGCTATACACCGATGCCAGTGCTTAGTCCACCCTTCGAAGCAGTTTTGGAAGTCTTTCTGTAATGGCCATTGTGCACAGTGGCAAGGTGGTAAGTTCACGAACTTTATAGTTGTGAAGGAGTTTTTAGCCAGTAAACAAATAGCTGTATTAGAGCATCTTCCCTCCTCACCTGATCTGGCCCCCAGTGATGTTTTTCTTTACCCCAAGATAAAGGAGATATTGAAAGGAAGACACTTTGATGACATTCAGGACATCAAGGGTAATATGAGAACAATTCTGATGGCCATTCCAGAAGAAGAGTTCCCGGATTGCTTTCAAGGGTGGGCTAGGTGCTGGCATCAGTATATAGCTTCCCAAGGGGAGTAGTTTGAAGGTGACCATAGTGATACTCAGCAATGTAGTATGTAGCACTTTTACTAGGATAAGTTCATGAACTTAATTGACAGTCCTCATATTTAATATTGTTTTAAATTCTTCTAATCTGTTTGTAGAGCCCTGGTGGTAAAGTGGTTAAGTGTCTGGCCGCTAACCAGAAGGTCAGCAGCCAAACCTACCACCACTCCTTGGAAGCAGTATGGGTTCTACTGCATCCTCTTAGGGTCACTATGAGTTGGAATCGACTCATTGGCAACAGGTTTGGTTGCTTTGTCTGTTTAATCTGTCCATTACTGCAGCTTCCATAGAGACAGTTTCTATGCCTACATCTTGATCTTTTAAATAGGTCATCATTTCTGGTTTCTTTATCTGTCTTAGGATTTTTGGTTGAAGGTGGTACATTGTATATGTTAATTCTTTATATGTGTGTATGTACACAGTGCCTTTGAAAGTGCTGATTTCTACAAGAAGCTCTGAGGCAGTCACAGCCTTCAGCTTTTGCCCCATACTCCCTCCCTTATCCTGTGTAAGCTCTGATTCAGTCCAGTCCGTGGTCCTTCAGTATGAGACAGAAATCGGGCTTCCTATCTGAAAATGGCTACTGTGATTTGCCTCTACTGCACTTGGTGTTTAAGTGATGGTAGGTGAAAGGACTGAGATAGCATCAAAAGTTTTCCCACCATGGATAGTTACTTTTTTCTTGTTTCTGTGTGTGATTGTCTGTTGCAGTTTTTTCCTTACTTTTCAAAGTTACAATTTCCTGTAGCATTGAGATTGTAGATTTCTAGTTGCTTTACTTGGTGCTCACATAGGAGGGTCTGGATTTTAGACCTGCTCATGCCACCATAGTCCCAGAACTTACTTTTTTTATGCTAGAAACACATCCTCATTGTTTGGAGACCGAAGTGAGTGGTTTTAAAAGAACATTACCACTTATTAGAGGAATCTATGAGAACTTTAGTATAAATCTTTATGTAATAGTAGTAAAACAGTGATTTGATGTATTAAATATTGGAGGATTAGGGAGATAATAGAATTGCCATTCACCATTTTTGGCAAAATAGGTGAGCACACTTAAACCAATGGGCAATAATTATTGGCTTACATGGGAAAGTTGTTTTCTAGCTCTGAATTGAAAAATCATTAGGCAGCCTCTAATCTTCATTTGATTTCTAAAATTGACTTCCTTGGGACATAGAAAATTCAGTGATTGTTCAATGCAAGTATCAGTCTCCTTAGTAGTTACTTGTTATTGTAAATTGTTAAATTGACCTTTGGGTACAAATTCATCTTATGTGTAACATGAACCCTTTTTTCTTAAGGTCTGATTACCCCTGGATGAGGTCCCCCTTGAGGTTTCAGACCAGCATAGCTTGGAGAAAAAAAAAAAGTAGTGAGAAATAACAATAATTTTAAATCTTTTCCTGACAATACATCCTTTCCTCTTTTGTTCATAAATGTACCATACTTAACCAAACCAAATGAACCTCATTGCTGTTGCGTTGATTCTGACTCATAGTGACCCTGTAGGACAGAGTAGAACTGTCTCACAGAGTTTCCAAGAAGTGCCTGGCAGGTTCAAACTGCAGACCTTTTCGTTAGCAGCTGTGGCACTTAACTACTATGCTACCCAGGTTTCTACACCATGCTTACATAGCCATTAATATGGCAAAAGTTTTCCAGTTGCCCTCTAGATTTTTTTAGTTAGAAATCTACTCAGCTTGCTTGTGTTTTTTTGACAAGTGGCTTTTATCAAGCCTTTGTTATCCCTAACAGGAATTCAGTAGTGGATAAAGTTATTTATTTCATTGCAGTTAGCTTTACTTGCATTGAGGATGTATTTTCTTCTCTGAACAGTTTTGCTTTAACCTGAAACTGATCACTTCCAAGGTGCACAGTGGTTAAGTGCTTGGTTGCTAGCCAACAGGTGTGCAGTTCAAATCTATCAACCACTCCTTGGAAGCCCTATGAGGCAGTTCTACTTTATCCTATAGAGTTGCTGTGAGTTGGAATCGACTCAACGGTGATGGGTTCAGTTTGGTTTGAGTTCCAAATTCTCTGTTAAATTAGTCCTTTCAATAGTATATAGCTACATATAGCTACATTGCAAAACATACCAATTCAACCCTTTCTACATGCAAAATCCTGTGACATTAATTGTATTCTTTAGATACGCAACCATTCTTTTGTTTTCTATTTACTCTTTCAAGTTACTGTTGTCAGTTTGATCCTATATAGATAGTTCTTTAAAGAGAATTTTTTACTAGTTAAGCTAATTTACTTGGTTTTAAGAAAACTTCAGGGTATATTTTTGGTTTAAGGTCTGAAGAGTATTGTCAGACAATATTTTCAGGGGTTTATCCAGCCTTCACAACTCCAGAAAGTCTGGAGTCCATGAGAATTTGAAATTCTGTCTGTATTTTCTCCCTTTTGATCAGGGTTCTTCGATAAAATCTTTGATGAAAATGTTCAGTAATGGTGGTTGGGCACCACCCAGTGCTTCTGGACTCATGGCAAAGGAGGAAGTTCTTTTAAAACCTATCACTTGATTCTATGAGTTAGTACATTGTGTGCTATGAGAATCAGGAATGTCTGATGTTGAATTGGCAAAGGATATGTTATGTGATGTTGAATTAGCAAATGATTTGTTATATGTATTTCAACAGCAATTAAAAAAATTTTAAAGCCAAAAATTAAAAGAAAATAAAAAAGAATTAGGAATATGTATGAAACCAGAATCCATTGATAAATTCCTTTGGGGCTAAGGAAAAGATGCTATCTTTATTAAAATTCATTCTTAATGCCTAGTGTGCTTCATTCCTTTGAGGAGAACAGACTCTCGATAGAAAAAATTGCCATTGCTTTAGCGCTTGACACATCTTTCTGGTTACAGAGATAAAGCTACTGACTTTAGAATCAAACCATGCATTAAACTTATTAATATATAATTGTCTGTAGTATCTCAAAATGCTACCAAATGAGCTCTTCCAGATGTGTTTTGATTTTTTTAAAATTTTCTTCTTGTGGCTTGTTCACATGTTTATCAGCTATCAATGCTAACTTAAAGAGCTTAAGATTGTTTGGTACTACATCTCTCCTTCAGTTCATACTGTTGAATTCAGCACTCCCTCACATATATTTGTTTAGGGGTTCACCTTTCTGTGATTGTATTGTTCCGTCTTCCTGTGTACAAGTTCTTAACTGTCCAGTCTCATACAGCTTATGAAGCTGTATGTTAATACCAAATAAACAAATATTTTAAAATAATGTCAAGATTATGTGGTTTAATAAGTCACATATTAGGCTTGGCTGGTAGGGATATTCGACGGCACTTGGCTTGGCTTGGGGCAGGGATATTAACAAGACTTTGTCCTCATCTGTGTAATAACAGATTAATTAAACAGATTTTTATTGTTTTCTGGTATCAGTGAAGTTTCTGTTTGTCTCTTGTATTTTTCTTTTTTGTCTGCTTTGTTTTCTGTTACTTCATTTTTTCTTTACTTTTCCTTCCAAACTCATTTTTTAAGAAATAATAAACAATAAAATTTTGTTACTATTCAACAATTTTAGTGACTCCCATGTTTTCTTTCTGGATCAAATTAATTTCTTTTAATTATGGCTAGTTTATTCTAGTGTAGGGTCGCTCTGAGTTGAAACATCCTTTAGTAACCTATAGGACAGAGTTAAATTGCCCCATAGTGTTTCCAAGGCTGTATCTTTGGAAATGGATTACTATGTATTTTTCCTATGGAATGGCTCATGGGTTTGAAGTATTGACCCTTCAGTTAGCAGTTGAGTGCCTTACTACTACCTTTCTAAAAATTTACGTTCATCATACCAACATGGCAATAGCTTTCATTGTAATAGGGCTTAAAATATCGGTTTTAACTGTGTTTTAAATTTGAGGATATTTAGCTATAGTTCAGCAGTATGCACTGTATATATTCCATTAGGAAAGTAAATTTGCTCCTCCTTTTGCAGTCTTTTAATGATATTCTTTCTATAGATTAAATTTTAGAGGGCTTTATTATCATGATACTTTCATCATAATTATGTTTTTAAAATAGTTTTTAAATTCTATTTAATGTGAAGATGATAAACATTAAAGAATTTAATTCTTTGGGTTTATATGTGCAAGAGCTTAAGAAGTAATTGTTAATGACATTAACCATTGGTTACTTCTGAAATTTCGACCCTTGAGGATTAACTTCCTTTACTTAAATCACTGTGTGATTTTTTCCCCCTACACTATCATATTACTCTTTAGACAGTGTTTTTTAAAATAACCTGATTTCTTGTCATCTACCTTGACCATTTCCTACATTTTTCACCTGTTTTAAAGAATGTGGTTTTATTGTCTGCTGTTTTTGTCATCTGCTTAATCTAGATTGAAAAATGTCTGTTTGAGTCTCTAGAATATTGTCTGTTTTCAGTTTTAGGTAACCTTTTTGTTTTTCAGGATTACCATTAGGTATGTAGTAGGAATTAAATGTTGTGGTTTTAAAATGAGGCATACTGTCTTTTCATGATTTGAATTGAGGCCACCAAGTTTACATTATTTTTACTCATCAGGATGAACTTTAAAATTCTTTTTAAAATGTGCCTTAGTCTGTGAAATCACTCTTTAATTTGACCTTCTGTTTTAAAAGAAGACATAATTTTTCCATCTTTGTAGTTTATCTAAACTATAACTGAAGTCATGTGCTTTATGGCTTAATGGACTTCTAATGTGTGATTACACGATTTCAGAACCCATTTTGTTAAATGAAGTGGCGACGTTTTATGCACTATTAAGCCAGTTAGAATAATTTTCTTGTTGTTAGCCGTAACTTTTCTGTGTCCTTATTGAAAAAAATTCTGGGGTATTTTGTATAAGGTTTTGACAAGAGAGATGTTTATAAAGATACTCAGAAACACAGGATATTTTTGTTGTTAATCAGAAAAATTAGATGGAAAAACTTGCAAAATGTGAAAATGGTTGAAATGTTCCACTTTGTATTATAATGAATTACATTACATTTATTGAGTAATCATTCAATTGGGAAAGTGAATTTTAAATTACAACCATGTTTCCTTTTTTAAAAATACTTCCATCAATTATAAGAGCATGTGTGTATTTGTGTGTATAAAATAAGCATTAAGAACTATACATTCAGCTTTTTGGGTTTTTGCCATCTGAAATATTTAGAGCAGTTCAGGGAGGTAGTCCTTTTTCAGTACAATATGAAAATTTTATTTTTGTTACTTTTTACTTAATAAACTGACTAGAAGAGACTAGAAAAACAGTTTTCTGAGCCCTGGGGATAACCATAACATTAAGCCACCCTGTATTTTATAATACACTGTTCTCGGTTTCTTATATGTTGATACCATTCCTTGCTGTGGAAATCTACTTAAAATTGTGTAATGTTTTTCCTCTCTAAATGAATTAACTTTTTCCTTACATATGAATTAAAGAAAATACAAACAAAAAGGGGAACATAAAAACTTTTGCTTGATTCCATCCCCTCACAGCCACTGATGCTCACACTGTTAGGGGTATTGCTTTACAGATCTAATTGTATGCATATGCATACTCAAACATACATCATGTGTTTTACCCACAAAAATATATTTTGTGTCTGCTGTTTTCACTTAGCATGTTTCTGTGTTGCTGCATATATTTCTGAATGGCTGTATTTTGTTGTATATATTCACTGTAATTATACAGTTCTTGTGTGGTGATCACTTAGGTTGTTTCCAGTTTTTTCCTACTAAAACAGCTTGGGTAGAAACATCCTTGTAGCTAAATTTTTTATCCCTTTACTCAGTAAGGAAATCTTGGTGGCATAGTGGGTTAAGTGTTAATGTCTGCTAACTGAAAGGTTGGCAGTTCAAATCTTCCAGGTGTTCCTTGGAAACTCTACAGGGCAGTTCTACTCTGACATCTAGGGTCGCTATGATTCAGACCTGACTCGATGGCAGTGGATTTGGTTTGGTTTTTCACTCAGTAAATATTTTTTGGTGGCTACTACATGTTAGCCACTATGTTTGATGCTGTTATAACAATGAGCATTAAACACACAGTTGCTACTCACATGTAATTTACATTCTAATATGAAAGCAAATATCAGTGTAATACACTACTGTTTGTGTAGTTACAACTTTAATGGATGGATACTCTGAAAGAAAAGGTACTGTTATGTGAGAATAAAGCAAGGATCATGAATAGGGTTAGGGAAGGGCTCATTGAAGACCTACTACTGGAGCTGACAGCTAGCTGAAAGGTGACTGGGAGGACTTACAGTGATAGAGATTATTCCAGACAGAAGGAACAGTGTTTTAGGAAGCCCCTGTGATGAGAGAGATTATGACATGTTTGAGGAATTGTAATAATGACAGCTTGGCGTGAACATTGAAAGCGGTGATGTGAGATATAGTTGAGAAGTAGGCAGGGGCCAGACCAACCGAAGTCTTATAAGGCTGGTGATGGATTTTGATCTTTATCCTAAGACTGGTAGGATACCATAACAGAGTTTTAAGCTAGAAGTGGTGTATGATTGCAGAATGAATTATTTAGAGAGGGACCAGAAAGGATGCTGGAAAATCAGGAGGTGGTTGCATTGATTTAGCTCAGAAATGATAATAGATTAGGTTGGTAGTGGAAGTTGAAAGAAACTAAAAGATTAGGAAGATTTTTAGAAGGTAAAATTAACTCCACTTTCAGCATATTCTTAAGTATATTTTAGGGTAAATTCCAAAAGGAGGAATTGTTGCATCAAAGGACAGGCTTATTTTAAAAGTAGATACTATCAAATTGCTTTCCAGAAAGGTTTAGTGTACTTTCCTATTAACAGTGTATTAGAGTGCTCATTTTCAAATACCCTCGGCAAGAATGAGCATTCTTTTTTAAAAAAATACCTTTTCTAAAAATTGAGTTCTGTTTCAGTGTTTTGAATGGGAATTGTTATATCAACTATAGTGGTCGTAGTAGTTTCCTCAGTTTAGTTTTAAGAGGTGTGGTTTTAATTCTTAATATTTCACCTATAAAAAAGTGAAACAGAACAAAAGGGTTTAGTGGGGATGTTGCTTGAGGAGCCTTGTGAAAAGAAAAATGTGAGAGAGTTTAGGCATGATTAAAAAATTACATTTTTATTGAAAATTTTAATTGCTTTAACACCTATTTTGTATAGTCAGCATCAAGACCTCTACCTTCCTAAACACTATATTGTAACTCTGGTCAACCATGAGTTTTACGTAGAATTTCGAAGTATTTTAGGTAAAAATAACTGGTAAAGAGCTCAAAAGTATATAAAGCTTTTATACATAAGAGGCACAGTTATGGATGCTTCGTAGACCCAACCAAACACCCCACAGGATTGCTTTACTGGGTTTGAGGGCTTAGGATCATAGTTTCAGTGGGCAAGTCAGTCAACTGGTATAATACAGCCTTTAAAGAGAATATTCTGCATTCTCATTTAGTGAGTAGTATCTGGGGTCTTAAAAACTTTTGAGTGTCCATTGAAGATGCAACTACTGGTCTCTATTTGTCTGGAGCTAAAGAAAAAGGATACAAAGACTCAAAAACAGTCTACAGAACCAATGGTCTGCATGAACAATGACATCACCTACCTTCAGGCCAGAAGAACTTGATGGTGCTTGTTAACCACTACTGGCCATTCTAACCAGGGGCCTGATAGATGATCTCAGAAAGAATGGGAGAAAAATGTAGAACAAAACTCAAATTCCTAAATTCCAAAAAATAAAAATAAAAAATGCCATACTGGAACAGTAGAGACTAGACAAATCTCAGAGACTGTTGTCCTGAGATAGTCTTTAAATTTGAGACTCAAACCACTCCCAGAGATCACCTTTCAGCCAGTGACAGATTGGCTCATAAAATAAATAACACTACCAGTGAGTACTGTGCTCCTCAAAATCATCTAGATGAAACCGAATAGTTAACATTTATCATAGACCAAAGATAAGAAGGCAGAGGTGGATAGGGAAGCTAGATTAATGGAAACAGGACAGTCAAACTGGAAATAGCAAGAATGGTGATACACAAAGTCTGACAATTAAGTTCATGAACTAAGTTGTTCTAAGTGCTGTGTACCTCCTTGCTGAATATCAGTCACATTTGAAGTCATTGCAGTCACATTTGAAGTACTACCCTTGGGAAGCTATGCACCGATGCCAGCACGTAATCCACCTCATCCAAAGCAGTTTGGGAACTCTTTCTGGAATGGCCATTGTGCATGGGGGCAGCATGGTAAGTTCACAGACTTAATTGTATTGTTGTCTGTGATGGAATTTGTAGCCAGCAAGCAAGTAATTGTATTGAAACACCCTCCCTGCTCACCTGATTTGATCCGCAGTGACTTTTTTCTTTACTTGAAGATAAAGGAAATACTGAAAAGAAGACATTTTTATGACAATCAGGACATCAGGGGTAATATGATGACAACTCTGATGGACATTTAAGAGTTCCGAAGTTGCTTTGAAGGGTGGAGTAGGTGCTGGCATTGGTGCATAGCTTCCCAAGGGGAGTACTTCGAAGGTGACCATTGTGGTATTCAGCAATGAGGTATGTAGCACTTTTTCTAGGATGACTTCACTTAGTTGGCAGTCCTCGTATTGTGAAGAATGTAATCAGTGTCACTGAACAATATAGAAACTGTTAAATGAGAACCTAATTTACTGTAAAAACTTTCACAAAAACACACAAAAATTGTTTTAAAGTATGAAACTTTTGACCATAATGGTAGAAATACAGAAATGTTTAAGTTTTGTGTAATTTTTTATCACTTAATAGATAAAGTGAAACAGTGGCTAAAGTACAGGTCCCTTCAACCTCACTAGATAATTTTTGGGAAATATTAAGTGGCTATACTTGAAAGTAAGCAATATTATGATAATTGGAGAAAGGGTTGAGGTTGTCAAGGATAGCAGCAGTCAGGAATCAGAACACATTGCATTGGAAAAATTGCTTCAAAGGACCTCTTTAACTTATTGAAAACTAAAGATGTCAACATGAAGACTTAGGTGCACCTGACCCAAACCATGGTATTTTCATTTGCATCATATGCATGCGAAAGCTGGACAATGAATAAGGAAGACAGGAGAATTGATGCCTTTGAATTGTGGTGTTGGAGAAGAATATTGAATGCAGCATGGACTACCAAAAGAGAAAACAGATCTATTCTGGAAGAAGTACAACAAGAGTGCTCCTTGGAAACAAGGATGATGAGACTGCATCTTACATACTTTGGACATGTTGTCAAGAGGGATCAATCCCTGGAGAAGAACATCATGCTTGGTAGAGTGGCGGGTCAGTGACAAAGAGGACGACCCTCAACAAAATGAATTGACACAGTGGCTGCAGTGATAGGCTTAAGCGTAAAAACGGTTGTGGGCATAGTATAGGATTGTTTTCATTCTTTTTGCGTATGGTCGCTCTGAATTGGAATGGACTCAGTGGCACCTAACAACAGCATACTTGAAAGTAAGAAATCAAGAGAAATGAGTAGCTTTTTAAAAAGCTTTTGAATTTGAATCAAAAGATACCAGCCTTTAAGAATTTGAAAGATAGCAGCCTTTAATTGAGAATAACAGTTACATTTGTAATGTTTTCATATGTCTGTCAAATGTTTATTTAACTCCATATTATTGAAGTATAGTTACCTCTGAAATGTTACTCACTGCTTTGTTTTGTCTTTCAACAGCTAAAAGATGTTGATACTCGGAAAATCGTAAAAGCAATGCTTTCTTATGTGTGGCCCAAGGACAGGCCTGATCTACGAGCTAGAGTTGCCATTTCCCTGGGATTTCTGGGTGGCGCAAAGGTAATAGGATAAATTAATGGACTGTTTGTTGCTGTTACTAAGAAATATTATAAAATTTTCTAGTTATGTCCCCCGGGATGAGATAAGCTGCATTTTGAGGGAGCACTGCTGGCTTTTAGGACCCTCACTTAGTTTATGTGATTATTTTATACAGTCAACAGAAAGCATATGGTAATCTCTGATTCTTCTGTGGATTAGATTTTTAACAGTCTCTACTTCTATCAGCCTCAGCGTAATCGAATATACTCCTGAAATTCCTGATAATAGATCATTAGTTGTAACAAAGTGTAATGTACTTTATGAAATGCTCCTTCAGGCTTTGTTGAGTGTTAATTAATATACATTTCTAGTAAGCCGGGATCCTAGTTTCCCGTAATTGGAAAGAAGATGAAGGCATTATAGGCACATTGGTAACATAAGTGGTAAATAATAGTACCATGGGGAAAAGGAGCCTTGATAGCTGAGTAGTTACATACTGGACTGCTAGCTGAGAGGTTCGTAGTTTGAACCAACCAGTAGCTCTGCAGGAAAAAGATGGTGGCAGTCTGCTTCTATAAAAATTTACAGCCTTGGAAACCCTGTGGGGAGGTTCTGCTCTGTTCTTTAGTGTCACTGTGAGTCAAAATCGACTCCATGGCAATGGATATGGGTATGATATCAAGGGAAAACAACAGCAACAAAAAGAAAAACTGAAAAACAACCACAAGAGCTGAATGTATCAGTACCATTCGTTGTAGAGACCCTCTGCAGCTCAGCAGCCTCTTCACTGTCTCACTGTACTGTAATACATGATAATACGTTATAATGATTATAATGAGATGACCCCTGAGTTTTCAAGGAAAGTATATTTTCAATTTATTTAGATTTTTGAATTGGGAAGTATTTATCTTTAGGTACAGATATTGTCATGGTGAAAAGCATGGTCTTTGGAGTAAAACTGTCTGCACTCTGCCCCTCAGTAACCTTTTAACCATATACAAGTTTTGTAGTCTCTGTACTTCATTTTTCTAATTTGTAAACTAGAATTCTTAAGAAGATTAAATAGGTTAACATATAGAAGGCTTAGAGCAGTGCCCAGCACATAGTAAAGCACAATATAAGTGGTAAACTGAAAATAAATACAGATTTCTATCAAAAATATGCTAATAAAGTTTCTGCTAAAACATATAAGTGAGATTTGGCTATACCACTCTTACATACAAGGGTGGATAGTTTTAGTTTTCCCTTTATTTTTCCTTTTTAACATTCTTTTCTCCATCCTGAAAATATCAAGAACTTGTCATACAAAGTATTGTCTTTGATACTGTGGGATTTTCAAGCATGAATAAAAAAATGTCTTCTTTCAAATCATCAGGATAAGATGTTTTATTTTCTTACCATAATGCAGGGTAAATCATAAATGATTTAAAAGCAGTGCCACTCATATTTTGTGGAGTTTCAAACAAAGGAACAATTAAGTGGCATTTGGAGTCTTTAAAAGCTAGCAAGTGGACATCTTAAGTAGCATCCATCAACTGGTCCCAAACTAGCTGGAGGAGAGGAGAATGAAGGACATCAGTGACATGTGGAAAATATGAGCCCAAGAGACAGAAAGGGCCATGTAATCGAGAAACTACATGACGGTGAGACCGGAAGAACCAGATGGTGCCTGGCCACGCTCATTGATTGCCCCGACAGGGAATACAGCATCAAGTCCCTGACACAGTGTGAGAACAGTGGGCTTGCCGAACTAGAACTCTGTTAGAAAAGACCAGACTTTTTTTTTTACCTTATGACTGAGTGAAAATGTACATTACCATATAAATTTGCGTGCCCACCTATATGCAGCTTCCACTGCTCTCCTTGCCCGGTGACAGCACACTATTCCTCTCTGCTCCATACATGTCTCATCCTCTCAACAGCCTCCTTTCCCCTCCTCTCCACCCACTCCCCTTCCTCCAGCCAGAGGTCAGCAGGATAATATCCTATAGATGCACAGAACCATAAAGTGCATCCAATGTATGGTCACTCTGCATTGCCAAGTCCAATCCATTCCTGTCCGAAGAGTGGACCTTTGTTCTGGCTTATCGGCAAGGGCAGCATCAGGGCCAGGGGCCATGCTCCCAGGGGAACCCCAAAGCCGCTGGACCATCTATTGTGGTCTTTTAATGGAGATCTCAGGGTGCACCCCCTTTTTTGTTGTGTTGCCAGTGAGACTCAACTTTGTGAGCTCCATCGTGGCTATCACTGTTGGTGGCCAGGCACCATCCAGTTCTTCTGGTCCCGAGTCGATGTAGGCACCCGCTCATGTGGGTCTCTCTGTCTTCTGGGTTGTCTTTACTCCATGTCATTTTGGTCCTCCGTGATCATCCGTTCCTGCTGAGTTGGGACCATTTGCTGTGCCCTCGGATGGCAGCTTGGCAGCTTGGCAGCTTTTAAGACCCCAGATGCCATTCGCCAATGGTAGGGTGCAGAGAGCCCTCTTAGCAAAACACTAGTTGTACCAGTTGGCCTCGATTTCACCTAAGAGCATGGCCCCCTGCCCCCTGCCCCAGCTACTCTGTCCTTACAATATTGGATTAAGATGGAAGGAGTACTCAAGTTATGTTGAAGTCCACTTAATATTGTTCTTGTCTCTAATGTATGCTATCACCAATTTCACCCAACCAAATTTCTACCAACTATCTAATCTAAACCCTCCCCGCTCCCCTTCCCTCCTTCCCCTCCCTTCCAGCCATCAAAGAATCTAAAAAAAAAGACCAGACTTGATGGTCCAATAGACTAGAGGGTCTCTGGAAGACATGGCCACTAGATTCTCTGTTAGCCCAGAGCTGAAAGCTTTCCCAAAGCCAACTCTTCAGACAAAAATTAGACTAGACTGTAAGTCATAAAATGATACTAGCATAGAGTGTGCTTCTTCGATTAATTATATTCATGAGGCTAACTCGACAGCTCCTCTCCAGAAGCAAGATGAGAGGGTGGAGAGGGACAAGAGCTGGTTGAACAGACACAGGAAATACAGGGTAGATAGGAAGAGTGTGTTGTCACAAGGTGGGGAGAGCAGCTAGAGTTACATAGCAGTGTGTGTGCAAGTTTTTATGTGACAAATTGGCTTTGATTGTAAACTTTTACTTAAAGCACGATAGTTTATTTTTTTTAAGGGACCCTTATGAGGAAGAGTCAGGAGAGGGTTCACAGAGGTGAATCTGAGACAGGCCTCACTTAATGAGTAGGTATAGAAATAATGTGAACAATGGCCTAGATGTGGGAGAGCATACTGTATTTGTAGAAAGCTAAATAGTTGATCCTGGCTCCAGTAAGTCTGGAAAGGCAGATAAAGCTGTTACTGTGAAATAAGGGTGAAATTAAAAAGATTATTTATATGGCAAATAGGAACCTCTGCCTTGAGTAGAAGAATGATAAGGTTAGAGCTGTTCTTTAGTAAATAAATTAGCCGTAGTACCTAAGATATATTAGAGTGGTGAGAGACCTAAAGTAGAGATACCATTCATTTCATGCATTGACCATTCACGAATATTTACTGACTAGTTAAGAGGCTAATACAGTAGTCTGGATGAGAATCAATAGCAGTTTGTACTGGACTGGTGAGGGATGTAAGAGATATTGTAAAGTGGGAGATACAGTCAACATGATTTAGCAGTTGTTCAGATATTAGAAGTAAATGAAGAATAGGATTCAGTGATGCCAAGAATGAAAGAATTGATAATGGCTTTAACAAAAGTAGAGAGGTAAGTCAAGAGATCTTGTTTGGGAAGATTTGGAATTTGGCCATATTAAGTGTGAGATGCTATTGGAATGGAACATCCGGATATTCAGCTGGTAACACCAAATGCAAAACAGGCTTAGGAGGGAACCTTTCGCTAGACAGATTAGGAGGTGATAGTTGAAACAACATGAATTTGTGCGTTCATCAAGGAAAGAGCAGATACAGATGACTAAGGACAGAGCCCTTGTTTAATGTATTCTTGTAGGTAAATAAAGCAAACAAAACAGGAAAATGACTGGAAAGGTAAGACTAAAACCAAAATAATTTGGTCAGAGTCCATGCGTTGTCTTCTTTCTCATGAATGGGATGTGTTGAGAACTCTCACAATGAACCCGACCCATTCCCTGAGTAAGTATTTAAGTTGTTGAGCAACAGACTAAGAATTCATACTTTATTCTGTTTAAGCTGAACAATACCAAAAACCAAACCCACTGCCGTTGAGTTGAGTCCAACTCACAGAGACCTTAGAGATCAGAGTAGAGCTGCCCCATGGAGTTTCCCAGGAACGCCTGGCAGATTGGAACTGCCGACCTTTTTTGGTTAGCAGACTTAGCACTTAACTCACTGTGCCACCAGGGTTTCCCTTAAGCTGAACAGAGACAACAATATTATGAATCCAACTTTGGTGGCTAATGTTGAAGGTTTTTAATTCTTATGTTCGTTAGTACAGTATGAGTTGCTGAATTATCTTCTATATGCAAATTATGTAAAAAAAAAAAACAAGAAACAGTGCCATCGCGTCACATCTGACTCATGGCGACCATAGAGGCCACAGTGGAACTGCCCCCTAGAGTATTCAAGGGGCACCTGGTGGATTTGAACTGCTGACCTTTTGGTTAGCAGTAGTAGCACTTGGCCCACTACACCACAGGGTTTATGTAAGGGTAAAGACAATTCTGAGCTCTTAGGTGAGGCAGAATAGGCAAATTGGCCTTTATTCCTTCATTAGCTGAATAAAAGTACCTTGCTGACAAGTTAAAGGCAGATGTTTTCTGGACTTTTCTTTTGAAATTGAAAAGAGCAGGTTAGAACATGACTAATTAAGCTAGCCAGAGAGAGGAGTCTTAAATAATGATATTAGCATTATGATTTATTTTTAGAGTCAGTTTCAGTCCTTCACCATACAGATTTCTATTACTTGCTGACAGGTTGATATCAAGGTGTGAAATCTAGATCTAAGCTAACTTCCTTAAGAACTGAAATATTTTTAGAAGGCTAGTAATTGGTTCATCAGTCAGTAAATACCAAGCACCCGTAGAATGCAAAGGACTGTACTAAATTCATGTGAACTAATTTCAATTAAACAGAAATTAGTATAGAAAATACAATACTCAAAAATAACATTTGATTGATTGTGAATCAGGAAAAGGAAGAAATTGGCAAATATTACGATGAGTGCCTGGTAGTACTTTTAGAGCATGTAGAAAAACAGATTTCTTTTTACTAGACATGAATCAGGCCACAGAATAACATTAGGAATGTAGAGCATAGCGTTAGCATTTAACTGTTCCTAACAGAGTTTTTTCAATTTCTGTACTATCCTCAGTTTTAAAGTGATCAGTTTCCCAAATCTTTAAAAACCAGTCATTATTTCTTTTTTAGCAGTATTACGGGCTGTGTTCTACAGTTGATTGGCAAAGATGAATTGTTTTCCTCATCTATTCCCTTGACTTGTACTTTTTCCTGAATGCTGATAAATGATTTGACATATCAACATTTTGGACCAATCCAAGCCCCTTTATACTCTGATCTTCCATAACTCCTTCTCATAGACCTGGGAATTTTATTGCAAGCCTCAGGGACCTTCTCAGCTGTAAATGCCATGCAGCCATCTGAGCACTGTCTGGTGGTTGTATGATTAGGCCCAAGAAACATAGGTGATGGAGAGGGAAAGACAGAAAATAACTTTTAAAAAATTAAGCAAAACGTACATTTTATTAAGATTTCAAGAGTTTCAGACATAAAGAAATCCTAAGGAAATACATTCTGATGCAAGATGAGGCCCTTTGGAGTTAACGAGATAGGTATCAGATGCTTCTGGGGACATGTGCTGAACTTTTTTTTCCTCTTATTAAACAGTACACATATTACTTTGGACCTTGGTTAACAACCCAGGATATGTCAACACTCTCCCTTTTCAACCTTGGGTTTCCTGTTACCAGGTTTCTTGTGCCCTCCTGCCATCTAGACTGTGCCTCTGGGCTGGTGTGCCCCGTAATCTCACTTTGTTTTATGGGCTAGTCTAATCTTTGGCTGAAGGGTGAACATCAGGAGTGACTTCTGTAATGAGCTAAAAAGGTGTCTGGGGGATGTACTTGGAGTTTCTCCAGTCTTGGTTGGGCCAGTAAGTCTCGTCTTTTTGGGGGGATTAGAACTTTGTTCTACATTTTTCTGCTGCTCTGTCTGAGGCCCTAGAAAAGAGAGAAATTTGAAGTGAAGGAAAGAAAAAGGAAGGAGTATTTTATACATAACATATGAGGCTACAGTCATATGCTATGCCTACCTTATAAACCTTTTGATGCTTGTTTTGAGTCTTGAGAGTTTTTTGTTTTTCTGTGTGTGATTGAGTGAAGGTATACAATCCAAATTAAATTTTTATGTCTGCCTATCTGCAGCTCCTTCTGCTCTCCTTGCCCAGTGACAGCACACTCCTCCTTTCCATTTTATATGTGTCATACCCTCTTAACAATCTCCCATCCACTCCTCTCTACCCTCTCCTCTCCCTTCTAGTAAGAGAGCAGTAGGACAGCATCCTATAGATGCACAGAGCCATGAAGTGCACACACTATATGGTAACATTGTGTCCCTGAGTCCAATACACTCCTGTCTGAAGAATTGATGTCAGTAACATCTTCTGGTCAGGGACAGCAACAGGTCTAGGGGCCATGCTTCCAAGGGAACCCCCAGGCATTCATACCATCAGTCTTTTAGTGGAGTTCTTGAGGTACACTGCTCTTTTTCTCGTGTTGCCACTGGGACTCAGCATTGTGTGCCTCATCACGACTGTCTTTGGTGGTGGCCGGGCACCATCTGGTTCTTCTGGTCACATATTGATACAGTCACACATTCGCATGGGTCCTTCTGTCTCCTGGGCTTTTTTCCCCCATGTCTTTGTTGTCCTTGGTGAGCATCTGTTCCGGCTGAGTTGGGACCATTTGGTGTACCTCAGATGGTAGCTTGCTAGCTTTTAAGACCACAGACAGCACTCACCAGTATGGAGTGCAGTAGACTCTCTTAACGGTAGGCTAGTTAGGCCAGTTGGCCTTGATGGCCCTTGAGAGCATGGTCCCCAGACCCTTGCCCCTGCTACTCTGTCCTTGCCGTATTGGGTTAAGATAGAAGAGTTTTCAGTTTGTTGAAGTCCAATTTAGTTGATCTTTCTAATGTATGCTGTCACTGCTTTCACCCGAACAAATTTCTGTCAACTATCTAATCTATAATGAGCTGTCTCACTCTGTTCTTCCCCTGCCTTGCAGCCATCAAAGAGTCTTCTGTACCTGAGTCTGTTTTTAAGTCCTTATAATAGGGGTCTCATACAATATTTGTCCTTGTGATGCTGACTAGTTTCACTCAAAATAAGGTCTTCCAATTGAAACCAGGTTATGAGAAGCTTCCTAAACTCATCATTGTTCTTTATCATTACTTAGTATTCCCTTGAGTATATCTACCCTAGTTTGTTTATCCATTTGTCTGTTGTTGGGCATCTGGGTTGATTCCGTTTTTTAGCTGTTGTGGACTGTGCTGCAGTAAACATTTGTGTGCATGTATCTGTTCATGTGTATGCCCTTGATTCTGTAGGATATATTCTATGCAGTAGAATTACTGGATCAAATGGTATATCTATTTCTAGCTTTTTAAGGAAGCACCAGATTGCTTTCCAAAGAGGCTGTACCGTTTTGCAATCGTACCAGCAGTGTAGGACAGTTCGAATTTCTTCATGGCCTCCCTAGCATTTCTTGTTTTGTGTTTTTTTGGACCATGGCCAACCTTATTGGGATGAGATGGTATCTCATTGTAGTTTTCATTTGTATTTCTTTAATAGCGAATGATCATGTGCATTTGTTCATGTGTCTTTTGAGTGTGTGAATGTCCTCTTTAGTGAAGTGTGTGTCCATCACTTAATTGCATTATTTACCTTTTTCTTGACATTTTGCAGAACCTTGTAGATTACAGAGATTAGACATCAGTCTAACATATAGTTGCCAAATACATTTTCTCATTCTGTGGGTGGTGGTTATAGTCAGCTAGGGCTGCTCTAACAGAAAATACCATGAGTAGAAGGCTTTATGAAGAGAAACTTAATTGACATAGTCCAGTAAGCTGCAAATCCATTTATGAGTTACAGGTCCTTTCAGTGGGAGAAATTGTCATGGTCCAGTGGGCTGAGTCTAAGTTCCAGGACAGCACCACAGCGCAGGAACCTCAGGTCTAAAAGACGTGCTCTGCTCTGGTTCTGAGTGGTATGAGGTTCCCAGCTCTCTATGCTCACTTCTCTCCCTTATATCCCACAGCTGGTAACTTGAGTCCTGCCTTACCAGCACAACTGCTGCCCATTCTCCATCATCAATATCACAGAGGCAGGATTCACAACACATGGGAGGAATTGCACCACACTGAGACTCATAGCCAAGGCAAATCAAGACGTACATTTTGGGGGGGATACGATGAAATCCATGACAGTGGTCTTCATTCTTCTGATAACATCTTTGGATGAGCAAAAGTGCTTGACTCTTAGTAGTTCCCATTTATATATTTTCTCTTCTATTGATTGTGCTTTGTCACATTTTGAAATCTGTCTAAGCTGTGTATTAAAACTTCCATTGTTGACCCTATTTTTTCTTGCATGATCCTTTTCATTTTAGGTGTTTGATCCAATTTGAGTTAGTTTTTGTGTAAAGGGTGATACATGGGTCTTGTTTCTATTGTTTGCAGATGGATATACAATTTTGCCAGCACCATTTGTTAAAGAGAGTGTTTTTACCCCAGTTTAAAATGTTAGGGCCTTTGTCGAATATCAACTCTTCATAGGAGGATGGTGGCATCTCTGGGGTCTCAACTCTGTTCCATTGGTCTACGTCTCTTTTTTAACCAGTACCAGGCTGTTTTGACTACTGTGGCAGTGTAATAGGTTCTAAGGTCAGGTAGTGTGAGGCCTCCCACTGTATTCTTCTTCTTCAATCATGCTTTACTAATCCAGGGTTTCTTCCCTTTCCAAACAAAGTTAGTGATTTGTTTCTCCATCTCATTGAAAAATGTCACTGGAATTTGTATTGGGATTGTATTGTATATGTAGCTCACTTTGGGTAAAACAGACGTTTTTACAGTGTTAAGTCTTCCTATCCATGAGCAGGGTAGGTTTCTCCATTTATGTAAGTCTCTCTTAGTTTCTTGCAATAAAGTCTTGTAGTTCTCTTTGTGTAGATCTCTTATTGCTCAGTTATATTTGTTCCTAGATACTTTATCTTCTTGGGGGCTACAGTAAATGGTATTGATTTGGTGATTTATTTAATGATCTCTTTGTTGTTACAAAGTAATCCTACTGATTTACTTACGTTTATCGTATATCCTGATACTTTGCTGAACTCTTCTATTAGTTCAAGTAGTTTACGTATGGATTCTTCAGGATTCTCTGCATATACAATCATATAATCTGTATATAGGGAGATTTTTACTTCTTTTTTGCAATGTGGATGCCTTTTGTTTCTTTGCCTTGTCTATTTGCTCTGGCTAGAACTTCTAGTGCAGTGTTGAATAGAAGTGGTGATACTGGGCATCTTTGTCTAGATCCCATTCTCAAGGGGCATTCTTTCAGTCTCCTTTCAGGATGATGTAGGCAGTTGACTTTGCATAGATGCCCCTTTACTTTGTTGAGAAATTTGCATTCTATTCCTATTTTGCTGAGAGTTTTTAGCATGAATGGGTGTTGGACTTTGTCAGGTGTCTTTTCTGCATCGCTTGACAAAATCAGATCTTTCTTTTGTGTTATTTGTGTGGTTGATCACATTGTTTTTTTTGATGTTTAACCAGCCTTGCATCACAGGTATGGATCCAACTTGGCTATGATTAATTACGGCCTTGAGATGTTCTTGAATTTTATTGACAAGGATTTTGTTGAAGATTTTTGCATCTAAGTTCCTGAGTAATATTGGTCTGTAATTTTCCTTTTTGGGGGATCTTTCCCTGGCATTGGTATCAGGGTTATGCTGGCTTGATAGAATGAATTTTGGTGTATTTCATCCCTTTCTATATTATAAAAATAGTCTCAGTAGTATTGGAGTTAACTCTTAAAGCTTGGTAGAATTCTGTGGTGAAGTCTTCTGGGCCAGGGCTTTTTTTTGGTTGATAACTTTTTGATGACTTTTTCAATCTCTTCCTTTGTGATGGATTTATTAAGTTGTTCTACTTCTTTGTGATGATTTTCATAGGTGATATGAATCTAGAAATTTGGCCATTTTCTCTAGGTTTTCAAATCTGTTAAGAGTATAGTCTTTCATGGTATTCTGTTATGATACTTTTGGTTTCAATTGAGTCTGTTGTGACATCTCCCATCTCATTTGTTATTTGGATCATTTGTTTCCTCTCTTGTTTTTCTTTTTTAAGTTTAGACAGTGGTTTGTCAATTTTGTTGATCTTTTCAAAGTTTTTGGTTTTGTCAGTTTTTTCTATTCTCTAATTCATTTAGTTTTGCTCTAATTTTTATTACCTGTTTTCTTGTTGTGCCTCAGGAGTTCCTCTGTTGCTCTCTTTCTGCTTGTCCAAGCTGTAGGGTTAATTCTTTGGTTTGGGTCCTTTCTCCCTTCTAGATGTATTCACTTATAGAGATAAATTGACCTCTGAGCAGCCCTTTGGCTGTATCCCATAGGTTCTGGTAGGAAGTGTTTTCATTCTCATTTGATTCCATAAATTTCTTTATTTCATCCTTGATTTCTTCTATAACCCATGGGTTTTTAGCAAGCTGTTGTTCCACTTCCATGAGTTCCAATTTCTGTTTTGTTTCTGCTGTTAATTTCTACCTTTATTGCTTTATAGTCTCAGACGATGCTTTGCATTAATTCAGTGGTTTGGATTTTGATGAGATTTGCTTTATGTCCTAACACATTGTGCATTCTGGAAAATGTTTCATGTGCATTGGAGAAGAAGATTTATTTATCTGTTGAGAAATAAACAGTTGTGTATCTATCGATGAGGTCTAGTTGATTAATTGTCTCAATAGGGTCTTCTGTGTCTTTACTGAGCTTTTCTCTAGATTATCTGTCTATCACTGAAAGTGGAGTGTTGAAGTCTCCGACTATTATTGTGGAGTGATCTATCTCATTTTTCAATGATGTACATGTTTGATGTATTTGGATGCTCTGGTATTGGGTGTACAAATATTTAATATTGTTAAGTTCTGCTTGTGTACTGATTGTTTCTACAACCGATAGTGACTGTCCTTGTGCACGATGTTGGATTTAAAATCTATTGTATCTGAGCTTAGTATTGCCACACCTGCTCTTCTTTGTATATTGTTGGCTTGGTATATATTATACCATCCTCTAATTTTCAGTTTGTTCATATCTTTAAGTCTAAGATGTGTTTCTTATAAGCAATGTAGACAGGTCGTCATGTCTGTTGATCCAAGATATCACTCTTTGTCTCTTTATTAGAATGTTCAGTCTGTTTACATTTAGTGTAATTTTTGATAGGTATGTGTTTATGTTGTCATTTTGATGTGTTTATTTTTGTGTTGATGTTTTCTCTCTTGCTGTTAATATTGTGTTCTGGGTCATTCTTTGTGTGTTGACGTTTCATCTTTTTCAATGTAGGTTTTGTATTTGTTGAGACTCTTGTATTACGTTTCTTGTTTTGATATTTTGCATCTTTATTGTTCTTTGCAGCTGTGCCTGTTATTCCCCTTAATAGTCTAAGTTTAAGCCCAGTTTTAAGTGCTACATGTCTTATTAACTTCTCCATCTAGAAGGACCATAACTACTGTGGCATATCCCTATTTTTAATGTGATGATATCATAGCTTTTATGATATGATCACTGGTTCCCTTCTTTAATATTTTAGCTTTGAGTGAGTTTTGTGACTTCCCTAACTTAGTAGGTTTGTGGATGTTGTATCCTGTATTGCCTCCTTAAACATACACTTAATTGTTTTGATTTTTTCTAAGCAAAAACCTTCTTCCAATGTTTTTTGTAGTTTTGGTTTGGTTTTTACAAAGTCTCCAAGCTTCTGTTTATTTGCAAATGTCTTAATTTCATTCAAGATAGTTTTGCAGGATGTGTGATTCTTGGTTGGAAGTTTTTCTCATTCAAGGCTTTGAATGTGTCAACCTACTTCCTCCTTGCCAACATAGTTTCTGCCTAGAAGTCAGACGAAGGCCTACAGGGCATCTTTCCAAATGTCAACTTTGCTTTAAGTCTTGGTGCCTCTAAGGGTTTCTGCTTCTGTTACATTTTTATTAAGTTTGATTATAATATGTCTTGTTGTCTTTCGTTTGTGGTCTTTTTTTTTTTTGGCGTTTGATACACATCTTGGATATCTATGTTGTCTTCTTTCATAATTTCAGGGAACTTTTCAGTCAGAACCTCAACAACAATACTCTGTGTTCTCAGGTACCCTCCGTGTTCAAGAAGTCCAGGTGATTGTAGATTATTCCTCTTGTTAGAGTCCTACATGTTTCTTAATCTTTCTTCATTTTTATTATTTCTTTTCTCTGATTTCTCCTCATAAACGCTGATGTCAGTTGCTTTCTCCTCAAGGTCACTAAGTATGACTTCTAGTTCCTCAAGTCTGCTCTTTTGGCTTTGAATTGAATTATCTAATTTTGTAATTCTGTTAGTGATCTGTTGGATTTCAGGATGTTGATTTCCATCAGTTCACATAGCTTGCTTAATTTTTCACTTTGCTCTGCTGCATTTTATTCAATCTGCAGAAGGGCTCTCTATATAATTCTTTTGTACTTGATCTCCAATAACTTCAGAAAGACTTCATCTGAGAAGTTTTTTGACACTTTATTTTATGCATTTTCTGGATCCATGGTGGGCTGTTTCTTTAAATGCTTAGCAATGGTCTATTGCCTTCAGGCCATCTAGAGGCCATTTGGTTTCTCTAGTGTTGCCTCAACTGGAGTTGAGGCGTAGTTCTGAGAGGGGAGTTGGTCAGCAACCACCTCTGTGTACTCTAGTGACTGGCCCCTGTGGGGTCTCTGGGATGGCAGGTACCGCTCCCTGGCTGGGAAAGACACTGCCCTACTTATTGAGTCACTGGGGGTGCCATTAACCGACCCTATGATGTGAGTCAGTAAAGGCTGGAAGAGATGCCGTCAGGCTGCACAGGAGTTACTTCTCCAGGCAGTCTTATTTTGAAATGCTAAAAGCTATCTGACGGCTTCCAAAATCAGTCATGCCATGAGGTTTGGCAGGCCCCACCTTCTGGCTGACAACAGAAGCATCTCTTGGGCCGTCCACAGATACTATGATGTAGTTCACAGTAGAGAGGGGCTGCAGCCCTGCTGCCATCCTCTGCTGGGCTCTACCTGTAATACAACACTGTCCTAAATACAGCCTCTCTGCTGGAAAAGCGCTCCTCAGACTGCCACTGCCTGCCATCCTGGGAATTAGCCCCTGCTGAGGCCTCCAGTTGGGTATTTCCACCTCCCAACTGATGACGTCCTGGTCAAGCTTCCCCTCCTGCCGGGAAACAGATAATCTGAGAAGCTGGACTATATGAAGAACAGTGTGTCGGGATTGGAGGAAAACTCATTAACAACCTATGTTATGCAGATGACTCTACTACTTTGTTTGCTGAAAGTGAAGAGGACTTGAAGTACTTACTGATGAAGATCAAAGACCAGAGACTTCAGTATGGATTGCACCTCATCGTCAAGGAAACAGCAATCCTCACAACTGGACCAGTAAGTGATATGATAAATGGAGAAAGGATTGAGGTCGTCAAGGGTCTTATTTTACTTGGATCCACACTCAACACCCATGGAAACAGCAGTCAAGAAATCAAAAGACACTTGCAATAGGCAAATTTGCTGCAAGAGACCTCTTTAAAGTTTTGAAAAACAATCACGTCACTATGAAGAGTAAGGTGTCCCTGTCCCAAACCGTGGTATTTTCAGTCATACGATATGCATGTGAAAGCTAGAGAATGAATAAGTCAGACTGAAGAATTGGTATCTCCGAATTGTGTTGGAGAAGAATATTGAATATGTCATGCACGGCAAAAGAATGAACAAATCTGTCTTGGATATGGTACAACCAGAATGTTCCTTACAGGGAATGATGGTGAGACTACATCAAGATACTTTGGATGTGTTGTTAGGAGGGATCAGTCCCTAGACAAGGACATCATGCTTAGTTAAGTATAGGGTCAGCAGAAAAGGGAAAGATCCTCGAAGAGATGGATTGACTCAGTCACTGCAACAGTGGGCTCAAGCATAAAAATTATTATGGGCATGGCACAAGATTGACTGTTGTTTCCTTCTATTTTGTATAGGATTTCTATGAGTCAGAACCAACTTGACAGCACCTAACAGCAACAGATGTTGTGTTAGGCAGATGAGGAATACAGAACAAAATGTGGATTTTCCTCTCCTGGATAGTAACGAAGCAGAACACCAAAGAGAGATACAAATCAAGTTGTATGGGAGTGGTAGTGATTAGGCATTTAGGGAAGGATGTAAGGAAGAGCTGACATTTTTAGGTACCTATCATCTTGTCAAAAACTACTATCCAGTAACTTCAGGAAAGACCTGCATTTTTTGTTTCACTTTCATTTATTGAAAACTTACTGGAAATCGCTTTTTTAAAATGAAGCAGTACTCCCTAAAGCCTTTAATAAAGTTGAGAAGTATGACTTACGTCCTGTTACGTTTTTAAAACATAGACTGTTTTTTAAAGCTTTCTGTAGGTTTAGAGAAAAATTGAGCAGAAGGTATGGGAAGTATTTCTAGATGACTGTTCTCCTGCCGCTTCATGCCCCGACCCCAGACACAGTTGTTTCTTTTATTAATATCTTGCACTTGTGTAGTATATTTGTTGCAATTGATGAATAGATATTGATACATTAAATAAAGTCTATGATTTATATTAGTGTTCACTCTGTTTTCTACAGTTCTATGGGTTTTGCTAGTGTTTAGTGTCATGAATACACAATTACAGTATCATATAATATTGTTTCACAACCTAAAAATCCTCTGACCTCAACCCATTTATCCTTCTCTGGAGGAATCAGTGCCTGGAGAAGGACATCATGCTTGTAAAGTAGAGCATTAGGAAAAAAGAAGACTCAACAAAATAGGGTGACATGGTGTCTGCAAAAATGAGCTCAAATATAGCGATGATTGTGAGGATGGTACAGGACCAGGCAGTATTCTGTTACACATAGGATATCTGTGAGTTACAGCTGACTTGATGATATGTAATGACAACCCTCCCCCTATAAGTCCCTGGCAACCAATAATCTATTGACTATTTCTATAGTTTTCATTTTTCCAGACTGTCACATAGTTGGACTAATCGTGGCTTTTCACACAGGCTACTTAGCCTTGTAAAAAACTGCCATACTTTCTTCCAAATTAGCAGTGTCATTTTGCATTCCCACTTACTGTGAGTGCAAGTTCCTTTTCTCTACACATGTTGACCAGCATTTGGTATTGTCAGTGTTTTGGGGTTTAGCCAATCTAATAGGTGGGTGGTAGTATTTCGTTTTTGTTTCCATTCGTGTTTCCCTGCTGACGTGATATTGAATACCTTTACACATGCTTATTTGCTATACTAGGAGGAATGGTCCTCCCTCTTCCAAATTCATGTCCTTTTCAAAACCAGAAAATGTGAACTTAGTTGGAAACAGAGCCTTTGAAGATGTAATTAGTTAAGATAATGTCCTCCTGAACTATGGTGGGCCTTAAACCTAGTATGACTTCCATTCTTTTAAGAAGAGGATAAGAGACACACAGGGAAAATACCATGCCTTGACTGAGGCAGTGATTGGAGTGACATATCTACAAGCAAAAGAATGCCAAGGATTGCCAGTAACACAAGAGCCAAGAGAAAGGCATGTAACAGATTCTTCCCTAGAGCTTTCAGGCAGCGACAACATGGCCTTGCTGACACCTTGATTTCATATTTCTAGCCTGCAAAATTATAAAATGTTAAATTTCCATTTAGTTTTTAATTGTTGGATAATTACTCCTCTCCCTCCTTGCCCACACTCCTAACCATCAAATACTGTTTTCTTCTGTGTTTAAACCTTTACTTGAGTCATTGTAAGAGTTCAATTGTTTTTTCTGGTCTGGATTGGAAACCCTGGTGACGTAGTGCTTAAGTGTTATGTGTGCTAACCAAAAGGTCAGCAGTTCAAATCTGCCAGGCACACCTTGGAAACTCTACAGGGCAGTTCTGCTGTGCCCTATAGGATTGCTATGAGTCATAATCAATGGCAGTAGGTTTGGTTTGGTTTTATTTTAAGACAGATCGCAGAAAGCATCTGACTACTCCACCATCTTAGTCCTACCTCTGTAAATTTCTGTTTTTTAGCCAAATAGTTTGTTGTTTTCACGTCTTTACATTTTTGTGATTAAGGCAGACTTGGGAAACTAAAACATTTGCCATCTGTATGTCTTTTTAGTGGGGACATTTGTATTTTAGTGGCAAAATTCTTACCTTCCAGGCAAGAGAAACAAGTTCAATTTCTGGCCAGTGTACCTCATGCACAGCCACTACCTGTATTTCAGTAGAGGGTTATGTATTACTGTGGTGCTGTGCAGGTGTCATTGGTGCTTTTAGACCAAGTGACTTGGAAGAAGAGCCTGACCATCTACTTGTGAAAATGAGCCAATGAAAATCCTGTGAATTACAATTGGCTGATACCCAGCCCATCATGGAGGTGGTGTGAGACCATCTGGCATTCATTCTGTTTTTCATGGGGTTGCCATCAGTCAGGGCCAACTTGATGACAACAACAGCAGTATCTCAGTTGGTGAGGTGTCTGTCCAAATTTTTGCTCATTTCGTAGTTGTGTTGTATTCTTATTTTCAATCTCTATAAAGAGTTGTTTGTATATTTTTGATACAGGTACTTTATCAAATAAGTGTTGTGCAGATATTTTTCCCCAGTCCATGGCATATCATTTCATTCTCTTAACAGTGTCTTTTGTAGAGCAAAGCTTTTTACTTTAACTGAGACCAGTTTATCAACTTTTCTTTCATGGATTGTACTTTTCATGTTGTATCTAAAAAGTTATTGCCAAACAAACCTCAGGTAACACAGATATTCTCTTATGTTAAAAGTTTTATAGGTTTGCATTTTACTTATGTTTGTGATGACTTTTATGTTAATTTTTGTGAAAAGTATAAAGACTGGGCCTAATTATTTTCCTGTTTTCATACATATATCTGTGTTGTTACAGCACCATTTACTGAGAAAAATATCTTTTCTCCTTTGGATTGTCTTTGTTACTCTTCAGTTGACTACATTTCTGTGCATCTGTGTCTTGACACTCTATTTTTTTCCATTGATCTGCTCATCTCTTCTTTCCCCAGTACCACACTGTTTTTGGTGACTATAGCTATGTACGGTCATGCACCACTTGACATCCATTCAGGCAGCATCTGACCAAATATACATCTGTGATTCTATAAGATTACAGTTTAGAATGGGAAGTAGTAGACATAACTGGATTATGGACTATATATTAGCCTATGCATATAGTGGTGAGTATTTACAATGTACCTATTGATGGGTAGCAGGCTGCTAAGCCCCAGCAACTACCACTCACTTCCCAGGGTGCCCACTCGCCCATCACGGGCCTCCCCAGTGTACCCAAGACATACCTGGGAAGTCCCCACAACCGTGTGGCTGCTGCTGTCTACACTGACCTGGAGTTCCATAAATCAAATTGTTTGCAGTGTTGGAACATCAAACCCACAACTGGCGTCCATCTCATGGACTATTCTAAACTCACATGCACAGGAGTTTGGCTTTTCTCAATGCCTACACTCAGTATCCATGCTGGACTGCCCTCAGCCTCAGACCCAGTGTAGCAGGCCCTGCGTGCTGTAGTCCCTGTGTACAGTATAGAGTATTGTGTATTTATAATGTATTGTTATATGTACAGCATTGTACAGTGTTAACCTACTTAACCCATGTATTACTTTGCCTGATACATAAGCTGAAATACAGTACTATGATGTGTACAGTATCTTTGTTCTACGGTCATTGCAAGCACACCACCCCAAAACTCATTACCATCGGGTTGATTCTGACTCATAGCACTCTATGGGACGGGATAGAACCACTCTCTGGTGTTTCCAAGGTGGATTTGAACTACCGACCTTTTGGTTAGTACACATAGCTCTTAACCAGTACACCTCCAGATTCTCCAGAAGTACACCACAGTACCCCATGTAACTCTGCTAAGAATGTAATGTGGTATTTGCACAATATCCAAATGACATAATGTCCTGCTTCACAGAACCTGTGGTCGTTAAAGCAGCATATAACTGTAGTAAGTCTTGAAGTCAAGTAGCGTCAGTTCCTTGAATTGTGTCCCTTTTTGTCAATACTGCATTGGCTCTTGTGGGTGTTTGCTATTCCATAAAACTTTAAATTTGGTAATACCCACAAAAGAATTTACTGGTATTGTGATTATGTTGACTCGATAGACCAAGCTTGGAAGACCTGACATTTTAACAATATTAAGTCTTACTAGATGTCTTGGTGGCATAAACAGTTTGGGTTTGACTGCATACCTACAGATTGGCAGTTTGAACCCACCTAGTGGCTTTGTGGAAGAATAGCTTGGCTGTCTCCTTCTGTAAAGATTTTGGCCAAGAGAACCAATTTTCCACTCTGTAACACATGGGGCCACCATGAATCAGAAGTAACTTAACAGCAGTGGGTTTGGGATATAAACAAATTTTTTTTATTTATGATCATGGAATATCTCTTCCATTTATTTAGATCTCCAGTTTCTTTCATCAGAGTTAAGTAGTGTTCCTCATACAGATCTTACACATGTTTTGTTAAATTTATGCCTAAGTATTTCATGGTTTTGGTGCTAGTATAAAGATTATATTTTAAATTTTTAATTCCAGTTGTTCATTGGTTTGAAGGAAGCAATTGACACTTGTCTACTAACCTTTTTATTATGATGATGATTGAATGAAAATGTACATTCCCATATAAATTTGCATGCTTACCTATATGCAGCTTCCACTGCTCTCCCTGCCTGGTGACAGCGCACCCCTCTTCTCTGTTCCATATATGTCCTATCCTCCCAGCAGTCTCCTATCCCCTCCTCCCCACCCACTCCCCTTCCTCCAGCAAGAGGTCAACAGGATGACGTCCTATAGATGCACAGAACCATAAAATCCCCACAAGATACAGTCACTCTGCGTTGCCAATTCCAATCCATTGCTGTCTGAAAAGTTGACCTTCATTATGATTTATGAACAGGGGCAGCATCGGGGCCAGGAGCCATGCTCCCAGGGGAGCCCCAAAGCCTTCAGACCATCAATTGCCATCTTTTATTGGAGATCTCAGGGTGCACCTCTATTTATTCTCTTGTTGCCAATGAGACTGAACTTTGTGAGCTCCATCGTGGCTATCTGGTGGTGGCCGGGCACCATCCAGTTGTTCTGCTCACGAGTCGATGTAGAGACCCACTCACGTGTGTCTCTCTGTCTTCTGGGTTCTCTTTTCCCCATGTCATTCTTGTCCTCGGTGATCATCCGTTCCTGTTGAATTGGGACCATTTGCTGTACCCTCAGATGGCAGCTTGGCATCTTTTAAGGCCCCAGACACCACTCACTGAAGAGGGATGCTGAGAGTCCTCATTAGCAAAACACTAACTGTGCCAGTTGGCCTGGATTTCGCCTGAGAGCATGGTCCCTGGCTCCCCCCCCAGCTACTCTGTCCTTGCATATTGGGTTAAGATGGGAAGAGTACTCAAATTGTGTTGAAGTCTAGTTATTAATCTTCTTTCTGATGTGTGCTGTCACAGATTTCACCCAACCAAATTTCTGTGAACTATCTAATCTAAGCCCTTCCCTCCTCCCTCACCCTCCCTCCCCACCCTTACAGCCATCAGAGTCTTTTCTTCTATGCATGATTCTGTTTTTAAGTTCTTATCATAGGGATTTCATACAATATTTGTCTTTTTGTCACTGACTGCTTTCACTCAGCATAAGGTCCTCCAGTTGAAACCAGGTTAAGAGATGTTTCCTGCAATCAACATTGTTCTTTATCATCGCATAGTGTTGCATTGAGTGTATATACCATAGTTGAACCATCCATCCTCCATTGTTGGGCATCTGGGTTGATTCTATCTTTTTGCTATTGTGGACTGTGCTGCGATGAACATTCGTGTGCATGTATCAGTTGGTGTGAATGGCCTTGATTCTGTAGGATGTATTCCAAGCAGTGGAATTACTGGGTCAAATGGTATATCTAGATCCATTTTTTCAAGGGAGCACCAGATTGCTTTCCAAAGAGGTTGCACCATTTTGCAATCCCACCAACAGTGTAGGAGAGTTCCTCTTTCTCCACAGCCTCTCCAGCATTTGCTGTTTTGCATTTTTTGGATCATGCCCAACCTTGTTGGGGTGAGATGGTATCTCATTGTTGTTTTGATTTGAATTTCTTTAATAGCTAATGATCGTGAGCATGTCCACAGGTGTTTTTTGGCTGCCTGGATGTCCTCTTTAGAGAAGTGTCTGTCCATCTCCTTTGCCGACCAATTGGATGATTTATCTTTTTCTTATTGGTATTTTTGTAGTACCATATAGATTATGGAGATCAGGCGTTGGGCTGGCATAGAGTTGCCAAATATTTGTTGCCATTCTGTAGGTGACCTTTTAATTCTATTAATAAAATCTGTGGATGAGCTCTATTAACATTTTATACTGTGACATTGCTGTAATATTTGTACAGTGTTGAGTGGAAGTGGTGAAAAGTGACATCCTTGCCTAATTCCCAGTTAGGCATCTAGTTTTTAAACCTTAAGTGTGATGTTAGATTTAGGTTTTTGTAGATGTCTCTAGTTCACTGAAAGTTTTTCTCATGAATGTGTTGAAATTGTCAGTTGGTTTTTCTGAATCTATTAATATGATCAAGGAGCCCTGGTGGTACAGCAGTCACACATTTGGCTGCTAATCACAAAGTGGATGGTTCGAACCTATTTAGCAGCTCCATAGCAGAAAGATCTGCTGTTCTGTTTCCAGAAAGAGTACAGCCTAGGAAACTCTATGGAGCAGTTGTACTCTGTCACATGGGATTGCTGTAGGTCAGAATTGACTCCATGGCACCTAACAATACTAACAATAGATAGGATTATATGATTTTTTTCCTTTAGCCTGATGAAATGCTGGATTATGTTGGATTACATAAACTGATTTTTAAATGTTGGGACAGCTTTGCAGACCTGGAAGAAATCCCTGTTGGTTGTGCCATATAATTATTTTTCTTTTTTTAAACATCTTATTGTGGTGTTGATGAAAGTTTACAGAGCAAATTAGTTTCTTATTCAACAATTTATGCACATTTTTTTTCATGACATTAGTTGCAGTCCCCTCAATATGATAGCGCTCTACCAACTTCCAGAGTTTCCCATTTCCATTCATCTATATTTCCTGTGCTTTCTGAACTTTGTTTCTGGGCAGATGCTGTCCATTTGGTTTCCATGGTTGGTTGTTCTGAGGAGCATGTTCTTTACAGGCATTAGTATTCACTTTATAGGCTTGTCTCTTATTTGGCTGACAGATGATCTCTAGGAGTGGATTCAATTCCAGGTTTGAAGGGTGTCTAAAGTCCTTTGTATTAGGGTTTCCACCACTCTGTATCAGACCAGTAAGTTAGGTCTTTTTTGTGAATGTGAATTTCGTTTTGCATTTTATTTCTCCCGCTCTGCCCAGGATCTTCTACTGTGATCCCACTCAGAATGGTTGGTAGTGGTAGTAGGGCACCATCTACTTTTTTTGATCTCAGACTAATAAAGGCTGTGGTTCATGTGGTCCATTAGTCCTTTAGACTCTTTTAGACTGCTCTTCAGTCTTCAAACAGGAAGAGACTATAGTTTTATCTTAGATGGCTTTTCATAGGCTTTTAAAAACCAAATTTCTCCTCACCAAAGTAGGATGTACAACGTTGTCTTTATAGACTGTGTTATGTCAGTTTAACTTGATGTCTCCTGAGACTATGTTCTTAAGCCTTCAATCCCAGTAGGTCAGTCCTTCAAGGTGTTTGGTTATGCTAAGAAGTTTTCATAACTGTGCCCGTGTATCCTACTGTATACATTGATATATTTGCAGTACATAGAAATGTGTATATAGAAATATTGTCTGCCAAATCTGTATCTGATAGTGGGAATACTCTCTTGTACCACTTCATACCTGTTCAGTTTACGTATCTACCTGTATATCCACTTGGTAATTATTGTTGTTATTGCTGCAATTGTAGGATTGTGTATGTAATGGTGTTTACGTACCATTTTTAACTTTTGTTCTTGCATACCTCTCAGGCTCTTCCTTTGCCTTTGTGTCAACATTGTATAATATTCAATTGTGTGTATACACCACAGATTGTTTCCCCATTCATTCACTCATGAATGGGCCCTTAGGGTTGTTTCCATCATTATGCTGTTGAGAATTGTGCTACAATGACCATAGATATGCACGTATCTGTTCATGTCTTGGCTCTTAACTTTTTAAGGAAGTGCCGTACCATTTCCATAGTGATAGTACCATTTTATATTCCCACCGGCGTAGTACAAGAGTGCCAATCTCCTGAGACCCTCACCAGCATTTGTTGTTTTGTTTGTTTTTAAAACATTGTCATTATTACCAGGGTGAAGTGATATGTCATTGTTTTGTTTGGCATCTCTTAACTGACTAAAGGTGATGAATATTTCTTCATGTATTTATTGGCTGCTTGCATGTCTTCTTTGGTGAATGGTCTGTTCATGCCTATTTTTTAAGTGAATTGTTTAACTGTATGTTGTTGAAGTATTAAAAGTTTTATCTAAATTTAAGATATTAGTCCTTTGTCAGGAATATTGCCACCAAGTTTCCCCCCACACTTCATAGGTTCTCATTATCTTCTTTTGGAGAAGTCTTGATGCACATAAATGTTGAGTCTTTAGGAGGACTGAGTCATCTAGTTTATTTTCTGCTGTTTGTGTATTTTTAGAAATGTTTGGTCGTCTGTTTATATCTGAAATAAAGGCTCATGGGTTGTCTCAGTTTTTTCTTCCACCATGTTTATAGTTCCAGGCATTATATTTAGGTCTTTGATCCATCTTGTTTTTTCTCTTTTTATAAGTAAATGAAAGTATACAATCCAAGTCAGTTTTGCATGCCTGCCTCTCTACAGCTGTTTCTGCTCTACCCACCCTGTAACAGCACAATCTTCCTTTTCACTCTTTATTGCTAGTATCCTCCCAATGAACACCTGTCCCCTCTTTTACACTATCTCCTCTCTCCTGTAGAAAAAGCCTTCTATAAAAGTATTAAACTGTAAAGTATATACACCAGAAGCTCAGCCTGTGTCTCCGAGTCCAGTCCATTCATAGTCTGAAGTGTTGACCTCAGTACTGGTTTCATGTCTGGGCAAGCACAAATCTAGGAGCCATGTTCTCAGGTGACCCTCCAGATTGTGATCTGCACCCCTCTTTTTCTCGTGTTACATCAGGGACTCTATAATGTTTTGCCTATCAAGGCTGTCTTTGGTGGTGCCTGGACACGATCTGGTGCTTCTGGTCTCATGATGGTATATTCTTCCAATCATATGGGTCCTTCTGTGTCCTGGGCTCATTTTTCCTTGTGTCTTTGATGTTCTCAGTTATCGTTTATTCCAGATGGGTTGGGGCCAGTTGGTGTTCCTCAGATGGCAGCTTGCTGGCCTTTAAGACAGCACTCACTAATGCAGGGTGCAGGAGACTCTAAGCAAAAGGCAAGTTATGTCAGTTGGCCTCAGTGTCCCCCAAAACACACTCCCCAGACCCCTGTCCCTGCTACTCTATCCTTTGAAATGTTGTGTTGAATTTAGAAAACCTTGGCTCTGGCTTACATTTATCCTATAGTCTGTTTATACTGACCTCCTTCTACTAAGTGCTGTCACACCCTTAACCTAAACTAATTCCTATTAACTATGTAATGTATGAACAACCATCTACCTCACTCCTGATCCTTGAAGCCTTTAAAGAGTCTTTTCTTCTGTGCATAAGTCCTTATTTAAGTCTTTATAATAGTGGTCTCATGCAAACTTGCCCTTTCGCAGCTGACTAATTTAACTCAGCATAATGTGTTCTAGTTGATGCCGGGTTAGGAGATGCTTCCTAAAATCATCGTTGTTCTTTATCATTGCGTACTGTTCCATTGTGTGTGTATACTGTAATGTGTTTATCCATTCATATGTTGATGGGCATCTACTTTGATTCCATCTTTTTGCTGTGGTGGACTGTGCTGCAGTAAACACTGGTGTGCACATGTTTGTTTGTGTGACAGCCCTTACTTTTGTAGGATGTATTCCAAGCACTAGGATTGCTGGATCATATGGTATTTCTATTTCTAGCTTTTTAAGAAAGTGCCAAATTGCTGTACCATCTTGTATTCTCACTAGTGGTGCAGGAAAGTTCCAGTCTCTCCACAGCCTCTACATGATTTGTTGTTTTGTGTGTTTTTGATGATTGCCAACCTCACTGGGGTGAGATGGTATCTCTTTGTAGTTTCGATTTGAATTTCTCTGATAGCTAAAGGTCATGAGTATTTCCTCATGTGTCTTTAGGCTGCTTGAATGTTTTCTTTGGTGAAGTGTCTGTCCATGTCCCTTGCCCATTGTTTAATTGGGTTATTTCTTTTTTCCTGTTGATATTTTGCAGTACCTTGTAGATCATGGAAATTAGATGTCAGTCCAATATGTAGTTGCCAAATATTTTTCCTAATCTGTAGGCAGTCTTCTAACTCTCTGGACAGAGTTTTTGGATGAGCATTAGTGTTTGATTTTTAGTAGTTCCCATTTATCGATTTTCTCTTTTGTTGTCTGTGCACTGTTGATAAAACTTTTGGTCTGTCTAAGCCGTGTATTAGAAATTCTATTGTTGTCCTTGTTTTCCTGCCATAATCTTTATCATTTTAGCTTTAATATTAAGATCTTTGATCCATTTTGAGTTAGTTTAGTTTTTGTGTAAAGTGTGAGATACAGGTCTTGTTTTACTTTTTTGCAGATGGATATCCAATTTTGCCAACACCATTTGTTAAAGACACTGCTTTGCTCCAGTTTACACCGTTTAGGGCTTTGTCAAACATTAGCTGTTCATAGGAGGTTGGTGATATTTCTGGATTCTCTGTTCTGTTCCACTGGTCTATATATCTGTTTTTGTACCAGTACCAGGCTGTTTTGATTACTGTGGCAGTGTAATAGGTTCTAAGATTGGGTAGTGTGAGGCTTCCCGCTGTGTTCCTCTTCTTCAGTAGTGCTTTACTTAGGGTTTCTTCCCTTTCCAAACAAAGTTGGTGATTTCTTTCTCCGTCTTGTGAAAAATGACATTGGAATTTGTATTGGGGTTGTACTGTGTATATAGATTGCTTTGGGTAGAATAGACATTTTGACAACAATGTTAAGTCTTCCTATCCATGGGCAAGGTGGATTTCTCTACTTATGTAAGTCTCTTTTTCGTTGCATTAGGGTCTCATGATTTTGTCTGTATAGGTCTCTTACATCTCTTGTTAGATTTATTCCTAGGTATTTTATCTTCTTGGGGGCTATTTTAAATGACATTGTTTTGGTGATTTTCACTTTGATGATCTCTTTGTTGATGTAAAGATATCTTACTGATTTGCTTATGTTTATCTTATATCCTGATACTTGGCTGAACTCTTCTATTAGTTCTAGTAGTTTATTTAAGGATTTTTTAGGATTTTCTGTGTATGCAATCATATTATCTGCAAATGGAGACACTTTTACTTCTTCATTGCCAATGCAGATGTCCATTTCTTCTTTGTGTTGCCTGATTGCTTTGGCCAGAACCTCTAGCATGATGTTGAATAGAAGTGGTAACAGTGGGTGGCCTTGTCTAGTTCCTGTTCTGGGGGTAATTCTTTCAGTCTCTCTCCATTCATGGTAATGTTGGCCATTGGTTTTGTGTAGATGGTGTCTTACTGCATTGAGGAATTTCCCTTTATTTCTATTTTGCTGAGAGTTTTTAACATGGATGGATATTGGGCTTTGTCAAATGCATTTTCAGCATCAGTTGATAGAATCAAGTGATTCTTATCCTTTGTACTGTTTATTTGGTTGACCACATTAATTGTTTTTGTGATGTAGAACCAACCCTGCATCCCTAGTATGAATCCTACTTGGTCAGATGAATGAGATTTTTGATGTGTTGTTGAATTCTATTGGTTAGGATATTGTTGAAGATTTTTTGCATCTAGGTTCATGACTGATTCTGGCCTCTAATTTTCTTTTTGGGGAGTATTTATTCAGCTTTTGTATCAGGGTTATGCTGGCTTCATATAATGAATTTGGGAATGTTCCATCTTTTTCTATGTTGTGCAGTACCTTCAGTAGTACTGGAATTAATTTCTGTCCAAAAATTTGGTAGAATTCTGCAGTAAAGCTGTCTGGGCCAAGAATTTTTTTGGTTGGTGGTTTCTTGATTATTTTCTCAATCTGTGCTTTTGTGATGGGTTTATTAAGTTGTTCTGCTTCTCTTTGTGATAATTTTGGTAGATGATGTCAATCTAGAAATTCGTGTGTGGCCTCTAGGTTTCCGAATCTGTTAGAGTACAATTTTTTGTAGCATTTTGTTAAGATACTTTTAATTTTGGTTGGATCTGTTGTGACATCTCCTGTTTCATTTCTTATTTGAGTTATTTGTTTCCACTCCTGTTTTACTTTTGTGAGTTTTCCAGTGGTTTATCAATTTTGTTGATCTTTCCCCAAAACCAGCTTTTGGCTTTTTAATTCTTTCAATTGTTTTTCAGTTCTCTAATTCATTTAGTTCTGCTGTAATCTTTTTTATATGTTTTCCTCTGGCACCCAAGGGGTTCTTTTGGTGCTCTCTTTCTATTTGTTCAAGTTGTAGGGTTAGTTCTTTGGTTTGTGCTCTTATTTCATCCTGTATGTGTCCATTAATAGAGATAAATTGACCTCTAACCAGTGCTTTTGCTGTATCCCATAGGTTGTGGTAGAATGTGTTTTCATTCTCATGTGATTCCATAAATTTTTTACTTATTCATTTACCTGTTTATTTTATTGTGATTAAGTGGAAGTATACAGTGCAAATTAGTTTTGCATGCCCACCTATCTGCAGCACCTCCTGCTCTCCTTGCCTGGTGACAGTACACTCCTCCTTTTAATTCTATACTTGTCATATCCTCTTAACAACCTCCTGTTCCCTCCTCTCAACCCTCTTCTTTCCCATCTAGAAAGAGACCCATAGGACAGCATCTTATAAATGCATAGAGACATAAAGTACACACATCATATGGTTACATTGTGTCCCTGAGTCCAGTACATTTTTGTTCAAAGAGTTCACCTCAGTAGTGTTTTCTGGACAGGGGCAGTAGCACGTCGAGGGGCCATGCTCCCAAGGGAACCCCAGACCATGGAACTGTCAATTGTGATCTCTTAGTAGAGTTCTTGAGCTGCACTCCTCTTTTTCTTGTGTTCCCACAGGGACTCAACATTGTTTGTCCAATCAGGGCTGTCTTTGTTGGTGGCTGGACACCATCTAGTTCCTGTAGTCACATATTGCAGTCTCCCATTCACATGGGTCCTTCTGTATTCTGGGCTCTTTTTTCCTCATGTCTTTGTTGTTCTTGGTCATCGTTTCTTCCAGCTGAGTTGGGACCATTTAATGTACCTCAGATGGCAGCTTCATACCTTATAAAATCCCATATGCCACACACCAGTATGGGGTGCAGAAGACTCTCTTAACAATAGACTGCTTATGCCAGTTGGCCTCAATGCCTGCCAAGAGGATGGTCCTCAAATCCCACTCCTTCTACTCTATCTTTGCAATATTGGGTTGAGATTAAGAGTTTTCAGTTCATGGTGAAGTCCAGTGAAGTTGATCAACTTTCTGCTATGTGCTGTCATTGCTTTCACCTACCCAAATTTCTATCAACTGTCTAATCTGTGACCAACCCCCTCCCTCTCTCCTTACCCCTGTAGCCGTCAAACAGTCTTTTCTTTTGTATATAAGTGTTTTTAAGTCCTTGTAGCAGAGGGCTCATACAGTATTTGTCCGTTTGCAACTGACAGATTTCACCCAGCATAATAGCTTCCAATTGAAACCAGATTATGAGATGCTTCCTAAAATCATAATTGTTCTTTATCATTGCAAAGTGTTCCATTAAGTATCTGTACCACAGTTTCTTTATCCGTTCATCTCTTGATGGACATCTGAGTTGATTCCATCTTTTTGCTATTATGCACTGTGCTGCAATAAACAGTGTGTACATGTCTGTTCAAGTGACACCTTTTGTTTCTGTAGGACATATTCTAAGCAGTAGGATTACTGGATCAAATGGCATATCTGTTTACAGCTTTTAAAAGCAACACTAACTTGCTTTCCAAAAGGTTGTACCATTCTGCAATCTCACCAGCAGTGTAGGTGAGTTCCACTTTCTCCACAGCCTCTCCAGCATTTGTTTTATGTTTTTTGGATCATGGCCAACCTTGTTGGGGTGAGATGGTATCTGATTGTAGTTTTGATTTGAATTTCTCTAGTAGTTACTGATCATGAGCATTTTCCTCATGTGTCTTTTGGCTGCCTGGATGTCCTCCTTGGTGATGTGTCTGTCCATCTACTTTGTCCATTGGTTCATTGGGTTATTTACCTTTTTCTTGTTGATATTTTGTAGTACCTGTAGGTTATGGAGATCATACATTGGTGCAACATGTAGTTCCCAAATATTTTTTCCCATTCTGTACGTGGTCTTGTAACTCTTTTGATAAAGTCTTTAGATGAGCAGAAGTATTTGATTGTTACTAGTTTCCATTTGTCTCTTTTCTGTAGATTGTGCTTTGTTTGTCAGATTTTGAAGTCTGTCTAAACCGTGTATTAGAACTTCCATTGTTAACCATAATTTTTCTTGCCTGATCTTTATCATTTTAGGTTTGGTATTTAGGTATTGGATCCATTTTGAGTTAGTTTTTGTGTAAGGTGTGAGGTATGGATCTCATTTCACTTTTTTGGAGATGGGTATCCATTTTTGCCAACACCATTTGTTAAAGAGACTTTTTACCCCAGTTTCCAATCTTAGGGCTTTTGTTGAATATCAACTGTTTGTAAGAGGATGGTGATATTTCTGGGGTCTCAACTCTGTTCCGTTGTTCTATATGTCTCTTTTTTTCCTCCCCGGTACCAGGCTGCTTTCACTACTGTGGCAGTATAATAAGTTCTATGGTCAAGTAGTGTGAGGCCTCCCACTGTGTTCCTGTTCTTCAAGTAGTACTTTATTTATCTAGAGTTTCGTCCCTTTCCAAAGTTCATGATGTGTTTCTGTATCTCATTAAAAAATGACACTAGAATTTATATTGGGATTGCATTGTATATGTAGATTACTTTGGGTAAAATAGACATTTTCACAGTGGTAAGTCTTCCTATCCATGAGCAGGGTAGTTTCTCTACTTATGTCTCTTTTGATTTCTTGTAGTAAGGTCTTATAATTTTATCAATAAAGATCTCTTACTTATCTGATTAGATTTATTTCTAGGTATTATATCTTAGGGGCTATAATAAATGGCATTGATATGGTGATTTTTTCTTTGATGATCTCTTTGTTGGTATAAAGGAACCCTACTGATTTATTTATGTTTATCTTATATCCTGATACTTGGCTGAACTCTTACGTCAGTTCAAGTAGTTTACGTATGGATTCTTTAGGAGTCTCTGCATATGCAGTCATATTGCTGATAGGGAAATTTTTACTTCTGGTATGGATGCCATTTATTTCTTTGTCTTCTCTAATTGCTGTGACTGAAGCCTCCAGTTCAATGTTGAACACAAGCTGTGAGAATGGGCATCCTTGTATAGTTTCCATTCTCAAGGGGAATTCTTTCAGTCTCTCTCCATTTGGGATGATGTTGGTGATTGGTTTTGCATAGATACCCCTCATTGCATTGAGGAATTTCCCCTCTCTTCTTACTTTGCTGAGAGTTTTTAACACGAGTTTTTAACACTTTGTCAAATGCCTTTTCTGTATCAGTTCACAAATCAGGAGATTTTTATCCTTTGTGTTATTTATGTGGTAGATCACATTAATTACTTTTCTGATGTTGAACTGGCCTTGTTTCATTCCTGGTGTGAATCCAACTTGGTCATGATGAAGTATTTTTTTGATATGTTGTTGAATTCTTTTGACCAGGATTTTGTTGAAGATGTTTGATTCTAGGTTCATGAATGATACTGGTCTGTAGTTTTTTTTGGGGGGGGGGGTTTCCCTGGCTTTGCTATCAGGATTATGCTGGCTTCATAGAATGAATTTGGGAGTATTCCATCTCTTTTTGTGCTGTGAAATACTTTCAGTAGTATTGAAATGGACTCCTCTCTAAAGGTTTGGTAGAATTCTGCAGTGAAGCCATCTGGGCCAGGCCTTTTTTCAGTTGGTAATTTTTTATTATTTTTTCAGTCACTTCCTTTGTGATGGGTTTATTAAGTTGTTCTACTTCTCCTTGTGATAATTTTGGTAGGTGATAAGAATCTAGCAATTTTTCCATTTCCTCTAGATTTTCAAATCTGCTAATGGTACTTTTGATTTCACTTGGGTCTGTTATGACATCTCTCATATCCTTTCTTATTCATTTCTTTGTTTCTTCTTCTGTTTTTCTTTTTGTAAATTTAGCCAGTGGTTTATCAATTTTGTTGATCTTTTCAAGGAACCAGCTTGTGGTTTTGTTAATTTTTTCATTTGTTCTTCTTTTCTCTAATTCATTTAGTTCTACTCTGGTCTTTATTGTCCACTTTCTTCTTGTGCCTGAGGTTTTCCTCTGTTGCTCTGTTTCTACCTTTTCAAACTTTAGGGTTAGTTATTTGGTTTGGTCCTTTCTTCATTACAAATGTGTGCATTTATAGAGATAAATTGACCTGTGAGCATGACACTTGGGCTTGGCTGGAGCACTGCTTTTGTTGTATCCCATAGATTGTGATAGGATGTTTTTTCACCCTTATCTGATTCCATAAATGTTAGTATTTTGTCCTTTATTTCTTTGATAACCCATGGATTTTTGAGGAAGGTGTTAATCAGTTTCCATGAGTTTGGAGATCTACCTGTGTTTTTTCTGCTATTCATTTCAGCTTTTATGGCTTTATGGTCCAAGAAGATGGTTTGTAATAATTCAGTGGTTTGGATTTTGTTGAGACTTGCTTTATGTCCTAACATGGTCTATTCTGGAAAATGTTGCATATGCACTGGAAAAGATGGTTTACTTATCTCTTACTGGGTAAAAAGTTCTGTATATGTCGATGAGGTCTAATTGGTGAATTGTTGTAGTAAGATCTTATGTATCTTTACTCAGTTTTTTCTTGGATGATCTTTCCATTACTGAAAAGTGGAGTGTTGAAGTTTCCAACTCTTATTATGGAGTGATTTATCTTATTTTTCAGTGTTGTCCATGTGTTTTGATGTATTTGGATTATCTGTTTGGGGGTACATAAATATTTAATGTTATGTGCTGCTTATGTATTGAATCTTTTAACAGGAAGTAGTGAAAGTCCTTTCCCACAATGGTGTATTTTACATTAATGTCTATTTTATCTGAGATTAGTATTGCCATTTCTCTTCTTTGTGTGTTGTTGGCTTGGTATATACTTTTCCATCCTTTCATTTTCAGTTTGTTCATTCTTTAAGTCTAAGGTGTGTTTCTTCTAAGCGACATATAGATGGACTGTGTGTTTTGATCCAGGATGTCACTCACTGTTTCTTTGTTGGAGCAGTTAGTGTACATGTAGTGTAATTATTGATAGGTATGTGTCTAATGCTGTCAGTTTGGTACATTTACGTTTGTGTTGATGTTTTCTGTGTTGCTCTTAATATTCTATTTTTGGTTGTTCTTCTTTATGGGTTGATTTTTCATCTTTTTTCAGTGTTGCTTTTTTGTTTGTTGAAACTCCTGTATTATGTTTCTTGTTTTGATTGTCACATTGTTATTTTGCTTTGCAGCTATCCTTATGATCCCCCTTGCTATTCTAAGTTTAAACCAGACTTTAACTTCTGCATATCTTTTTAAATTCATCTCCATCTGAAAGGGATATAGCTATTGTAATGTAGCCCTCATTTTAGTATGATGATATCATAGTTTTTATGATGTGATCACTGGTTCTCTTTAATATTGTGACTTTGAGCTCTGTGACTTCTGTAACTGAGTGAGATTCTGGATGCTGCATCTTGCATTGCTTCCTTAAGCATACACTTAATGTTTTTGTTTTTCTAAGCAAAAAACTTCTTCAGTACTTCTCATGGTTTTGATTTGGTTTTTACAAAGTCTCTAAGCTTCTATTTATCTGTGAATGCCTGAATTTCACCTTTATATTTGAGAGACAGTTTTGCAGGATATATAATTCTTTGTTGGAACATTTTCTCCTTCAAGGCTTTGAATGTATCATCCCATTGCCTCCTTGCCAACATCATCTCTGCCGAGAAGTCAGACAAAGGCCTATAGGGCTTCCCTCTGAATGTTAGTTTTGGTTTAAGCCTCACTGCCTTTAAGAGCCTCTCTTTATGTGTCATTTTATTAAGCTTGATTATAGAATGTCTTGGTGTCTTTCTTTTGTGGTCTATTTTTTGTAGTATTTGATACATATCTTTGAAACCTATGTTGTTCGGTCAGCACCTCTACAATAATACTTCTGTGTATGTTCACCTCTTCCTCCCTACTTAATAACTCCAGTTATTCGTAGATTATTCTCCTTAAAAGAGTCCCAGATGTTTCTTAGTGCGTCTTCATTTTTTTTCTTTTGTCTGAGTTCCTCATACATGGTGTCAGTTTCTCTATTCTCAAGCTCTGTAATGCTGGCTTCTAACTCCTGAATTCTGCGCTTTTGGCTTTGGATTAAATTGTCTAATTCTGTAATTTTGTTATTGATCTGCTTGATTTCAGAGTGTTCATTTTCCATCAGTTCTTATAGCTTAATATTTTGTTCTGGATTTTGTTTAATCTCTAGGAGAGTTCTATATATAATTCTTTTGTACTTGACTTTTGATTGTTTCAGAAAGGCTTCATCATGTGGCAAGCTTTTTGATTATTTTGGGAATTTTCTGGAGCCGTGGTGGAATGTTTCTTTAAATAGTTGGGTATGGATTGTTGTCTTTGTGCCATTTAGAAGCTGTTCGGTTTGCTTAGTGTTTCCTCTTCTGGAGGTGAGGTGTAGTTCTAAGAGGGTCGTTGGTCACAAGCCACCAGCCACCTCTGTGTACTCTAGTGACTGGCCCCAGGTGGACTCTTTCATGTGTCAGGCTCTTCTTCCTGGCTGGCAGATAAGGCCCCTCTTTTGGAATCACACAGGGGCTATCAGCCCACACTATGATGTGGATCAATGAGGGATGGAGGAAATGCTGCCTGGATGCTCAGTAGTTAGTTCTCTCAGTGGTCTTACTTTAAAAATGCATTTTACTGTTAAGTAAGGAGCTGTCCAACAGCTACTGAAATCAGTCAGGCTGTGAGGTGTTGCAGGACCTGCGTTTTGGCTGATAACAGATGTATCTCATAGGTTGTCCCCAGATGTTATGACCTGGTTCAAAGTAGGGAAGGGTTACAGCCTTGCTGCCATCCTCTGCCAGGTGCCACCTGTACACCTAGGTACCACCATCCTAATCACAGATTTTCTGCTAGAGAATCACTTGTCAGACAGGGTTTGCTGCTCTGCTTGAGAACCAGCCCCAGGTAAGGCCCTGGCTGGGTGACTCTGTCTCCCAGCCGACCAAGATGGCACCCCACCCAAACTGCCTTTGCTGTTCTGAAACACTAGAATCTATCATCCAGCTTAGAAACGAGACAGTGAAGGGTCAGTGGTGTCCTCAGTCAGCTGCTGGGCTCTCAATATGTGGCTATCCCAAGCACATTTTCTCTGCGACACTAGGCACCATTTACTTAAGCACTGCAATTCAGTGTATTAGCCAGCTCATGCCTAGTCCCCACTTCCCAGATAACAAGGAATGTGTCCATACCTGCAGTCTTCCCAAACGGCGAGTCAGTAGAAGCAGGAACTACCTCATCTTTGAGAGAGATGGTTACCCTGTTACTGGCACGTAGTCCAGTCTAACATCCTTGCGCCAGATCCCTGGGCTCCCCAGATGTCCATGCTGCTCCGTGGAGTCATCATTTCAGGTCTTAGTTCTCACAGGGAATTGAGGAGACCTGTGTCTATTCTACCATCTTGGCCCTTACTCTGAATTTCTTTTTCACATCTTGATTTCTTCTGTAAAGCATGAATTTTTGAGCAAAGCATTGTACAGTTTCCATGAGTTTGCATTTCTGCCCATGTGTTTTCTGCTATTGATTTCAACTTTTATGGCTTTATGGGTTGAGAGTATTATTTACAATAATTCAGTGATTTGGATTTTGTTGAGACTTGCTTTGTGGGTTGACATGTCTTCTATTCTGGAGAATGTTCCATGTGCGTTGGAAAAGAATGTGTACTTGTCTGTTGTTGGATAAAAGGTTCTGTATATGTCTGTGAGATTATGTTAGTTGATTGTCACAAGATCCTCTGTATATTTATTGAGCTTTTTCTGTATGATCTGTCCCTTACTGAGAGTGGAGTTTGAAGTTTCCTACTCTTACTGTGGAGTGAGTGATAACATTTTTCACTGTGTCAGCATTTCTTTGCTGTACCTAGATGCTCTGATATCAGGTGCATATGTATTTCATATTGTTATATCCTTCTTATGTATTGATCCTTTAAGCCATAAATAGTGACCATCCTTGTCCACCGTGGTGGATTTTACTTTAAAATCTATTTTATCTGAAGTTAATATTGCGACTCCTTTTCTTCACTGCATGTAGCTTGGTATATATTTTTCCATCCTTTGATTTTCAGTTTGTTCCTGTCTTTGAGTCTATGGTGTGTTTCTCATAAGCAGCATATAGTTTGATGTGTTTTCTGATCCAGTGTGTTACTCTTCATTGGAGCATTCATTTTACATTCAATGTAATTATTGATGTATATGTATTTAGTGTTGTCATTTTGGTGTCTTAATTTTTGTGTTGTTGACATTTTCTTTGTTCTACCTTCTGTTCTGGTTTGGTTTTCTTTATGGGATTTCTTTTCATCTTTTTCATTATTGGTTTTGTGTCCATTGTGACTTCTGTATTGTATTTCTTGTTTTGTTACATAGTATTGTTAGTTTACTTTGCAGCTACCCCCTTTTTTTACCTCCTAATGTTTTGGGTTTAAACCCATGTTTAACTTCTTTATATTTCCATAACTTCCTCTCTATGTGAAAGAGCTATGAATAGTATAATATATTCCTCTGTATACTGTAATGGTGTCGTAGTTTACGTGTTGATCTCTGTTTCCCTAATTTTAATATTTTAGCTTTGTGACTTCCCTAAGTAATTAGGAGTCTGGATGCCGTGTCTTGCTTTGCATCCTTGGGTGTACGTCTAGTCTTATTGACTTTCTTTTTGAAGAACTTCCTTCAGTATTTCCTGTTACTTTGGTTTCTTTTTTGCACAGTTTCTAAGCTTCTGTTTGTCTGAGTATGTTCTAATTTCACTACTATAATTGAGAGACAGTTTTTCAGGGTGTATAATTCTTGGTAGGAAATTTTTTCCTTCAAGGTTTTGTATATGCTATCCCATTGCCTTCTTGCCAACAAGGTTTTGGCTGAATAGTCAGAGGACAGTGTAAAAGCCCTCCCGTTGTGTGTTCATTTTTAAGACTAGCTGCCATTAAGGGCCTTTCCTTGTGTTTCTTTGTTAAGCTTTATTATAGTATGTATCGGTCTACCTTTTTGGGGGTCTACCTTTTGTGAAGTTCAGTGAGCATGTTGAATAGCTATCTTCTTTCTTGATCTCAGGGAAGTTTTATGTCAGCAACTCTCTAATAATTCTCTGTATTTTCTGCTATCCCTCCATGTTCTCGAACTGCAAGTACACTTATACAGTTCCTCTTGGTAGAGTCCCACGTGATTGTTCATTTTTCTTGATTCTTTTATCTGATTTCTCCTCATAAGTGCTGGTGTCAGTACCTTTATCTTCAGTGTCAGTGATTCTATGTTCCGTTTCCTGAATCCTGCTCTTTTTGCTGTCCGTTATATTTTGTAACTCTGTAATTTTACTATTGTTCTCCTGAATTTTGATTGTTGATATTCTAGCAGTTCATGTTGCCTGATTAATTTTTCATTCTGTTCTGCTGCACTTTGTTTAATCTCCATCTTAAGATCTGGAAGGGCTCTATGCATAATTGTTTTGTAATCTGCCTCTGATAACTTTAGGAAGCCTTCTCCATCTGGCAAGATTTTTATTCCTTATTTTGGGAGTTTTCTAGGGCCATGGTCTTTAAATGGTTAGATATTGACTGTTGTCTTCATGTTGTTGAAACACTGTTCACCTTTATCAGTGTCCCACCAGCAGAAGCTATGACATGGTTCTAAGGATGGATTGAGTAAGGGCACTGCTAAACTTGGTCACCAGCCACTGCTGCATTCTCTAGGTGTGCAACATGTCTTAAATACAGCTTCTCTGGTGAGAAAGACCCTGTCTAGCCCAGCAGTGCTGCTCAGCTTGACCGACAGCCTTAACTGGTTCCTCTGGTGGCAGGACGTGCCTTATGGCTGACAAAGATGGTGACCTACTTGTGCCAATTCTGTGGAGTCAATGTCAACAGACATTATGGCATAACTCAAATAAGGTAGTAGGAAAGGGCACTGCCACACTCAGCTGCCAGTCACCACTGCGTTCTCCAGATGCAGTTGTCTTAAAAACTGCTTTTATGCTGAGAAAGGCCTTGTCCAACAGCAGCTGGTAGTAGGTGGGCCCTCAGGATGCCAGACTCCACCTCCTGGTTGACAGATGTGGTGACCTAATTGTGCAGTCTCTCCAGAGCCACGTCAGCCAACACTGTGTCATGGCTCAGTGAATGTAGGTGGAAATGGTGCTGCCATGCTTGCCTGCCAGTCACTGTTGCATTCTGTAGGTGTGGTTGTCTTGACAACTGCTTTTCTGCTGAGCAAGGTTCTATCCAGTGGCAGCCAGTATCAACTAGGCCCTTGGATGGGAAGCCCCACTTCCTAGCTGATGTAGATGGAAACCTACTTATGGAGTCTCTCAGGGGCCACATCAGCAGGTGCTGTGATGTGGCTCAGAGACAGTAGGGGGAAGGCACTGCCACACTCAGCTGCCAGCCACCACTGCATTCTCAACATGTGATTATCTTAAAAACAGCTCTTCTGCTTAGAGAGGCACTGCCCACTTAGGTGTTATTGCTCAGCATGGCAGCCAGCCCTAGCTGGGTCCACGAGCGTGGGTAGCTCTGCTTCTCAGCTGACTCACATTGCCTTCTACCTGTGCAGCCTCTTCTGCACTGTGCCAGCAGAATCTGTGGCACAGCTCTGAGAAGATAGGGGGAAATGGCACTGGTACCCTTGACTGTCAGTGACTGCTGAATTCTCTTGATGTGACTGTCTTAACTACAGCTTCTCAGCTGCAAAAGACACTGCTTATGCACTGCAGCTCAGCATGGCAGCCCACACTTACCAGGCTCTCATGCTCATCAGTCCCAGTCCCAGTCCCCTGGTTAACAAAGATGGTGTCCACACCTGTAAGCCTCTCAGCTACTGTGCCAGCAGAAGTGGGACACTTTGCACTGCCATCTCACCTCCAACAAAGGTAGTTTTCCCTTTCCGTCACCCATTCTGATCTTACAACCCTCCTCCTGATGTTGGGGCTCCCAGAATGTCTACTCTGCTCTGTTCAGTTGTTTTTCTAGGCCTTAGTTCTCAGAGGGAATCAAAGAGATGTGTGACTATTCCATCATCTCCCCCCACCAATCCATCTTGAATTACTTTTTGTATGTGGTGTAAGGTATGGATCCTGTTTAATTTTTCTGAAAATGATATAAAGTTTTTCCAGCACCATTTGTTTAAAGAGTTTGTCTTTTCCACCTTTCATTCATTTTGATTCTTTGTAAACAATCAACTATTAATAAAGAAAAAAACAAGCCCATTGCTGTCACATTGACTTTGACTCATAGCCACCATATAGGACAGAGTATAACTGCCCCATAGAGTTTCGAAGGAGCACCTGATGGATTCACACTGCCAGCCTTTATATTAGCAGCTGTAGCAGTTAACCACTACACCACCAGGGCATCCAGTAACAATAATATAACAACAGTAAACACTAGTCCAAATTCATTCACTAGAATTGTCATGGATCATCATAGCCATTAATTTAGGTGGATGAATTTACTTGTGGGTTCTTAATTCTGTCCCATTGGTCTATGTGTCTGTTGTTGCTATCAGTGCCAGGTATTTTGGCTACTGTGGCTGTATTGAATGTGTAATAGGCTGTAAGGTCATTAATGGTGAGACTTCCTACATTGTTGTTCTGTAGTACTTTAGTTTTCTCAGTCCTCTTCCCTTTCTATGTATAGTTGTTCATTTGTTTTTCCGTCTTGTTAAAGAATGTTGATAGAAGCTGTATCAGAATTACATTATATGTATAGATGATTTTGACTAGTGTTGATTTTTTCACAATGTTTAATCTTCGTATCAAATTTGTTGGAGTGTAGTTTTTTGTTTTACTTTTGTTTTAATTTTATTTTTATTGTAGTTAAGTGGAAGTTTACAATCTACATGCCTCTATGCAGTTCTGGCTGCTCTCCTCACCCTGTGACAGCGTATCCATGAGCATGGTATATTTTTCCACTTAACTAGATTGCTTTTGGTTTTGTTCCATGTGCTTTGTAGAAGTCTTTTACATCCCTGGTTAGGTTTATTCATGTGTATTTTATCTTCTGGAGAGCTGTTACAAAGGAGGAAATCCTGATGACATAGTGGTTAAGTGCTGTGGTTGCTAACCACAGGATTGACACTTTGAATCCACTAGTGCTCTGTAGAAACCCTGTGGGTCAGTTCTCCTGTGTTCTGTAGGGTTGCTATAAGTTGGAATTGACTTCATGGTAACAGGTTTTGTTTTTATTATTATTATTATAAAGGGTATTGTTGTCCTGATTTCATTTTCAGAGTTCTTTTTGTTAGGATAGAGGAATCTGATTTTTGCATGTTGATCTTGTACTGTTGGCCACTTTGCTGCATTCTTTTGTTCTAGTAGTTTTCTTCTGGAATCTGTGCAATTTTGTGTATAATAGCATATTATCTGCAAATGGGGATAGTTATTTATTTTTTTGAACTTATTTCTCTTTCTTGCCTTATTGCTCTGGCTAGGACGTCCAGTACAATGTTGAATAAGAGTGGTGATGAAGAACATCCTTGTCTGATTCCTATTCTCAAGGGGAATGTTTTTACCATGTCTCCATTGAGCATAATGTCGGCTGTTGGTTTTATATATACTCTTTATTGTGTTGAAGAATTTCCTTTCTATTCCTATTTTGCTGAAATTTTTTATCAGGAATGGGTGTTGGGTTTTATTGGATGCCTTTTTTTCTCAATTGGTATGTTCATATGGTTCTTTTCCATTATTTTATTTATGTGGTGGATTACATTGATTTGATTTTCTAATATTGAGTCATCCTTGTATATGTGGTATGAATCCTACTTGGTCATGATTTTTTTTGAAAGGTTGTTGGATTCTGTTGTCTGGGATTTTGTTGAGAGTTTGTATCTATATTCATGAGAGATGTTGGTCTTTTTAATTATGTCTTTATTGCCTTTGGTGTCAGGGTTATAATTGCTTTATAGAGTGAAATTGGGTATATTCCATCTTTTTCTATCTTCTGGTGTTCTGGAATAGTTTGAGTAGAATTGGTATCAGGTCCTCTAAATGTTTGGTAGAATACTCCTGTGAAGCCTCTGGTCAGGGCTTTTGTGGTGGTTGTTGTTGGGAGTTTATTTTTGTTTTGTTTCTTGTCTTTTTCTTAAATGACCTCTTAAATTTCTTCTGTCTGGGGCCTGTTCAGATTTTCTGTTTTTATTAGTTTAGGTAGAAATTTGTTCATACTAGATCTTCAAATTTGTTGGAGTGTAGTTCTTTTTTGTTTTACTTTTATTTTTATTGTAGGTAAGTGGAAGTTTACAATCCACATGCCTCTATGCAATTCTGGCTGCTCTCCTCACCCTGTGACAACGCATTCCTCCTTTCCATCCCGTACTTTTAGTATGCTCTCCACCAACACTTGTCCACTCTTCTCCACCCTCCCCTCTCCTATCTGAAGAGGAACCAGTTGGACAGCCTCCTATCTGTGTCTGTGTGTGTGTGTATAAAAAGCCAAGAAGGACACACACTGTCTGCATCATTGTATGTCCCATAGTCTGGTCTAATCTTTGCCTGATGAGTTGGCTTCAGTACTGATTTCAGCTCTGGGCTATGAGCAAGTCCAGGGACCATGTTCTTAGGGGACACATCAGGTTGTTGGACCATCAAGTCTGGTCTATTTTTCATAGAGTTCTAGATCTGCATTCCTGTTTTTCTCATGCTTCATTCAGGGACTTTACATTATGTTCCCTGTCAGGGCAGTCTTTGGTGGTGGCCAGGCACCATCTGGTTCTTCTGGACTCATGTGGATGTAGTCTGGCAATAATATGGACCATTCTGCCTCCTGGGCTCATGTTTTCCTCATGTCTTTGAGGTTCTTGGTTTTCATCTGTTCCAGATGGGTAGGAAACAATTGATGTTCCTTAGATGGCAGGTTGCTGGCTTTTTAAGACCCCTGTCACCACTCACCAGTATAGGATGCAGAATTGGTGTATAGTTCTTCATAGTATTGTATTACAGTTGTTGTTGTTCAAGTAGTTCTCTTGTAACTACACCCACCTTGTTTCTTACTGTGTTATTTGCATCATTTCCTCTGTCAGTGTGGCCAGTTTTTTGTCAGTTTTACTAACTCTTTCAAAGAACCAACTTCTAGTCTTGTAAGTTCTTTCTGTTGCTTTTCTGTGTCCTGTTTCCTTAATTTCTGCTTTAATAGTTATTATTTCTTCTGACCTATATAGTTTTTCTTCTTTCTGAAGAATTTCTTTTAACATTCATTGGAAGGCAAGGTCAAAGGCAGTAAATTCCCTCAATTTTTGTTTATTTAAGAATATCTTTATTCTTCAGTTTGGGGAGAATATTATCACTGAATACAGAGTACGTTGAAACCTGTAAGAGGGAGAACTTGAAGGAGCCAACTCATTTTTCTGGGTCTTACAAGTAGTCCACCTTTGACAGGATGCAGTCACCACTTTTCTGTTAGTTTCTGTTTAGTGGATAATATTTGAGTTTACCTTTTCTGACAGATTTCCACCTTATATAACTTACAGTTTTCACAGGTTTTATTGTAGTAGGTTGGTAGCTTTATTCTTTTAACATTTTGAGTGTAACACCTCACTTTTTCTTTGTATAGTTTCTAAAGAACCCACAAAAATCCAAACCCACTGCCATCAGGTTGATTCTGACTCATAGTGACCCTATATGAGTTCTGAAGAATAGTCCACTGTAATTCTTATCCTTGTTCCTCTATAGGCAAGATGTTTTTGTATTGACCTTTATTAAGATTTTCTCTTCGCCATTGATTTTCGGCAGTTTGAATATGATATGCCTAGGAGTAGATTTTTTTTCATATTTATGCTGTTTACGTGTTTTGTGAGTTTACTGTGTTTTAGTCAGTGCTGCTCTAACAGTAGTACCATAAAGTGGATGGCTTTAGCAAAGAAAAGGTTTATTCCTACACAGTCCGGTAGGCTACGAGTCCAAATTCAAGATGTCCACTCCAGCAAAAGGCTTTCCCCTTTGTCAACTGTCGGATTTGACTCGACGGCACTTGGCTTGGCTGGCTTTTGTTGACTCTGGAGGAAAGTCTTTGTTTTGCATCAGTCTTTGTTCAGGGAGCATCTTGGTACAGGAACCTTGGATCTGAAGGACACACTCTTCTCCAGGTACTGCTTCCTTGATGATGCGAGGTTCCCAATTCTCTGCTTGCTTTCCTCTCTTTTTATCTCCCCTAGGATGAAAGGGTAAAAGGTAGTGCAAGCCACCTCCAGGAAAACTCCCTTAGCAAGGGTGTGGCAGTCCCACCCTAATCCTCTTTTAACATAATTGTTCTGTCAGCCATAGACAGAGATTAGGATGTTTAGTGTAGGCAAATCACAAAATATTGGGAATAATGGCCCAACCAGATGGCTACACACATTTTTGGGGGGACACAATTGACTCCATGACAAATGGATCTGTGATCTGATATCTGGCATTAATTTTGAAAAATTCTCAGCCATTATTACTTCAAATATTTCTTTTATTCCTTCCTTTCTTTTACTTCTAGTATTCCCATTTCATGTATGTTATACCTTTTATAATTGTCCCACTTACTTCCCTTTTTTCATCTTTTTTGTTTTTGCTTTTTCAGTTTTGGACATGTCCACTGATTGTCACCTGATTCTTTCCTCAGCTATGTCAATTTGCTGTTGAGCCCATTAAAGGCAGCCTTCATTTCTTTTATTGTGTGTTTTAACATGTAGAGTTTTTGTTTAATTCTTTCTTAGAGTTTGTCTCTGCTCATGTTCCCTGTCTGCTCTTGCATATTGTGTACTTTTTTCATTAGAGCGTATCAGTCACTATTATTTTAATTTTATTAAATTTCTGGTCTGATAATTCCAAAATCACTGCTGTTTCTGATCCTGGTTCTGATGCTTGCTTCATCTCTTCAGACTGTATTTTTTGCCTTTTAGCATTCCATGTTAATATTTTCTTTGTAAAGCTGGTCAGTATGTATCAGGTGAAAGTAACAAGGAAGTAAAATCTTTAGCATGAGTTTTTACGTTTTTCTGGCTAGGAGTTAGTCTGTGTTTACTGTTTGCTTTAGCTGTCTATGTCAGAGGCTAAAATTTCCTCCAGTATCGTTTTTGTTTCCCCTGTTGTCTTTGGGTTTCCAAAGAGACTCCTTAAATAGGATCTGATGCTTGCCATTCTTATAGCTATAGTCTTTATTTCACAATAATATGTCTTGTTATTGCTGTGATAGAATGCTTTTGGAAGAAGGGAAGTTCTTTTTAGTTCTGTAATTAGGTCTCAGTATTTTTTGTGATGCTGACCCTAGGCTGTGACCTTCACAGTTGCTTTTCAGCTATCCTAGGCATGATACCTTGGATAAGAACAGAATGCCAGAAGGGGCTGGAGTTGAGTGTTTCCCTTCCCCCAGTTTGGTTAAGCTTTGGTAAAACTCAAGGTAGTTAAAAAGCCAGTTGTCTTCAAATTGATTCTGACATGTATGTCATAGTAGAACTGTACTCCGTAAGATTTTAATGGCTACTTTTTCAGAAGTAGATCATCAGCCCTTCTTCCAAGGTGCCTCATGGACTTGAGCCTCTGGTCTTTCAGTTAGCAGCCAACACGTCAGCCATTTGCACCACTCACGAACTCAAGGCAGGTATGCCCTGGTAAAATAGCTTCCCTTGATGGCAGGCCTTGTTAGAGAGAACAGAGAGCTCTGGACATATTTCAGAGTATTTTTCTTCTCCCCTTGCCAGAAGCATGAGAGGATTATTTCTTTCGTTTTTACATTGAGAACTCTTTGGGTTCCTAGAGATAAAACTCATGTAAGTATGGCGCTCTCCTAGGACTGTGGCACTCCGTAATTTTTAACTCTGAAACTAGTCCACACTGACTAATTAGCAGTTGGCAAATTAAAGTATTCCTACTGGTGCTGACTCCAGTTGTAAGCTTTTGTTCCTAGGCAGAATGCTCCCAATAAACAGTGATTCTCTGTGTCTGCCTCTCTATATTGCCAGTATTTAGGATAGCGGTGTGCCCTGTAACCTCAGTTCTCTGATGGATCAAAGAAGAGCTGTTGATTTTCAATTTGTTCAGCTTATTTCTTGTTGTGAGGAAATAATGACTTTCCAGACTTTTGAGATAATTAGACTGGAAACTGGAAGTCCACTTATTTTGATCCTTGTTGCTGTGTAATACCAGTTTTACAGTTATTTTGCCGAATAAATCATTCAACAAGTATTTATTGAATACTTACTGTATACAGAGTATCTTACTCAGCATGAGTGGGCACAAAGAGTAACATGATACAGACCTTCAGAGAATCTGCTAGGAAAAGAAAACATGAATATAAGGCAGTATGTGCCATAAACACTTTAGTATTTCAGATAGCAGAGAGAGCATTCTTGAGTGGATGATCAGGGATGATTTCACGAAAGTAGGAGTGTTTGACTAATCCAGCTAGCTTGTGATTATTTAAATGGCAGTTAGTGTGATGTAAAAATCCTGAAGTGACAGCTCTCCCATTACGAAAAATTCTGCTTTTAGCATAGAAGAACCATTTTAGTATCAGTAAATGGTTATTGATAGCTAAACATTACTACAAATACTAATTTACATATTTGTACTTTTATAAATTTTTGTGTATGATACATAATTGCTATTATTTTTGTTTTTAGGCCATGAATATTGTGGTTCCCTTCATGTTTAAATATGCAGTAGACAGCCTCAACCAGATGTCGGGAAACATGCTGAACCTAAGTGATGCTCCAAATACAGTTGCAACCATGGCAACAGCAGTTCTGATTGGCTGTATGTGTGATTCCTTAATCTGTCTACAGGTGTTGACTTTCTTCAAGAGGGTTTCATCATACTTGGGCATATGACCTTTTTACTATAATACAGCCTAAAATTTTGGAGATTTATTATCTTATGTGAGGGTTTTTAATTCTTTGTCTGATAATACTTTCTAAAAATTCCCTGATTATCAGTTGTATTTCTTATAGTCCAGAAAACTGGTATAAAATAGGACATTAAATTCATAACAACCATCCTTTATAGTTAGGTACATTCTAAAATGCTTTTCCAGTAAGCTTCATTATTTTATTGCTGTTGTTGTTAGCTGTGAAATAGGAAAAAACTAAATAATTTATACACACATTAGTGGTTTATTAAAATATGTTCAGTAACAATGACAGATCTTTAGTTTCAAAATAACAGGATATGAATGCATTAGAAATTGTACTTTATGAGACTTGGGACATGAATGAGTCATGCTTTTGTGAAGACATTTGAGTTTTCAAGATCTCAAACTTATTTTTTTGTTATTTCGGGAATTGTATTAGATGAAAAGCCCTAATAGTTACTATACAATCATCCATATTAAGGCTACATGAGCTATTATTTATTTAAAACATTTTAATTGGGAAAAAATTCTTTCAACATCCTGAAGCTATGAGGGAAAATAAACACTGAAAGGGATCTGCAGTGGTAGAAATATTGGTATTTACTAGACTGGATGATTTCTAGATTTTTTTTTTTAATGTAAGCAACTGATAGAGTCATTGAATTATTCATCATACAAACATTTTTATACTTACCATTTTTATACTCCCGTGATTCTAATGTTTTTTGCATTCTTTTTTTTTTTTTTTTTTTTTTAAAAAATGTATCATTAGATGGTGTATCAAGAGCCGGAGCTGCCTTTTTTAATGAAGTTCGAAATGCAGTATTTGGCAAGGTAGCCCAAAATTCAATTCGAAGAATAGCCAAAAATGTCTTTCTCCATCTTCACAACCTGGATCTGGGTTTCCACTTGAGCAGACAGACAGGAGCTTTATCTAAGGCCATTGACAGAGGAACAAGGGGTATCAGTTTTGTCCTGAGTGCTTTAGTATTTAACCTTCTTCCCATCATGTTTGAGGTGACTCTTGTCAGTGGTGTTTTGGTAAGTAAAACATTTTTCATAACAATTCCTTTTATGTTTATAGTCTCATTAGTATTTTTTAGGATTGAAGCTGTTTGTTGTGCTATGTTGCGTGCCTATGGATTTGAAAGCAAAATTTCGTGATGCCAGAAAGATTATGCAGTTCTTTAATTTTGTCACAAGCTTCAAGGGACTGTCCAATTTTTGTATTGTGTTATAATTTCAAAAATTGTTCAGTTCTACACATAGATCAGTCATTAAGTAGTGCTTTCAAATTTTTATTAGCAGAGATTTTTGTGGTTGGCATTAGTCTGGTGTGTTCAGAATATCTAGGTTTCTATTTACCATTGATAAACATTTTAAGTAACTTCATATTTTATAGCTGAAAGTATACGAAAACCAACCGAACCCATTGCCACTGAGGCAATTCCAGCACATAGCTACCCAGCACCACAGAATAGAACTGCCCTATAAGGTTTCCAGGGTGTGACTGGCAGATTAGAACTGCCAGCCTGTTGGTTAGCATCTACAGTTCTTAACCACTGTACCACCGGGGCTCTGTTTTATTCCCCTTTATGCTTAGATGTACTACTTTGCTATCAGCATTTAAGGGTAATATCAGTGTGGCAGGAGCCCCTGAGTGATAGATAGTTAGCATGCTCAGCTAACTGGAGATTCAAGCCAACTGAGAGTCACCACAGAAGAATGGCTGGGTAATACACTTCTGAAAATTCAGCCATTGTTTAAAACTAGGAAGCACAGTTCTGCTCTGACACATACAGTCTTGTCATGAGCCAAAGTCAACTTGATGGCAACTGTTGTTTTCTGTATATGTTCAGTCAATGTAGCAAGTGAAGGTTAACTTTCTTCCCTTGTTACCTGAAGTACATTTTGTAGGTTTTACTTTGATGTCTTACTGAATTATTTAGTTAAACAACTTAACATTTATTAAAATATTTTGATTAAAAATTGATGTTGTATATTATAAAGCATTTGGCAAGAACAGTAACAGCTTCTCATTTCTTCTTTTCCTTTTTCCAGTATTATAAATGTGGTGCCCAGTTTGCATTGGTAACCCTTGGAACACTTGGTGCATACACAGCATTCACAGTTGCAGTCACAAGGTGGAGGTGAGGTATTACCCAGAGACTACTCAAGGTTCAGAAATTAGTTATGCTTTTATATCAGACATGTCATAGCTATGCAAATCTTTGTCTTGCAGAACTAGATTTAGAATAGAAATGAACAAAGCCGATAATGATGCAGGTAATGCTGCCATAGACTCACTGCTGAATTATGAAACTGTGAAGGTAATATGTTTATATTTTCCTTTGCATTTCACAATGCACTAAGATTTGTTCTGCCATTTAATTTAATAGGTGCTATAAGTTAGAACTTCAGATTCTCTAGTAGTTTTAGGATAGAATCTAGTTGTGATGAAATAATAGCAATTTATTGCTTTCCTTTTGTTTAGCTATTACAGCTCTCAGCTCTTTTTCCCTTGGTTTTTATTTGACACCATTTTAATTTGACCTTTTGAATTAATTTGTAGGTTAGCATCTTGGTGTAGAATGGACAGTGAGATAATCAAACTGGCATATAAGTTCTTGAGTCTACTTTTATCTCAGGGTGTCTGGCACAGTGTTTTTTATTACTCATTTGTTTGTTTTCCATTCAAGAACTAGTTACTGCATGCGTCTTTTGTTCAAAGCACTATGTTAAGTGCTGTGATTGGGGGGAGGTGGTTAAAAAAAAGGTTACTCCCTAATTTCCCAGAACTTTATTATCTACTGGGAGAGTTAATGTACTGGGAGCAGTGAGAAATACCAATTCACACTTTCAGGGGCTCAGCGAAAAGTCTTTGTAAAGGAAGTGTTATTGAAGGCTTTTTTTAGATGGGGGTTTAAGTTAATTAGACATTCAATAAAAATTTATTGGATGACTTTTACAGGCGTTTGAAATATAGTCAGTGATGTAAAACTGCAGAAGTGCTAGTCCAATATATTGGAAGTCAGTTTTTTAAAATGTATCATGCAGTACAAAATTATTATATCCGTACATGAAGTCTGATGAAAAGTATACTAATCAATTAAAAAGATATATTTTAATTATATTTGTATGTAAGTTACTAATTTTGTATTTTCTGTAGTATTTTAATAATGAAAAATATGAAGCTCAGAGATACGATGAATTTTTGAAGACATATGAGACTGCTTCATTGAAAAGTACCTCTACTCTGGCTATGCTGAACTTCGGTCAAAGTGCTATTTTCAGTGTTGGTTTAACAGCTATAATGGTGCTCGCCAGTCAGGGAATTGTGGCAGGTAATGAATCTGTGATTATCACATTTATAGACCGTTCTACTTAACCATTATAAATAAAGACTAATGAGAAGAACGTGTTTATGAGTCTTAAATATAAAGCGTGTTCAATGAAGAACTTTAACATTCCTTGGATTACTTTCCTTTTTTGAGCTAGAATATTTTCTTGTTTTTTTAAAACATTTGTTTAGTAATGCCAGTTTATCATTGACACTGTCACTGATTGAGATTACTCTTTATATGTTTCATAGATCTACAACTTGATTTTTCTGTGAAAAACTTTTATTGGCATCTAATATTTCTAATTTCTCTTGTAGACCTGTAAAACAATGTAATTGATGTTTAGATCAAAGGAATAAAATGCAGTCTTTTAGTATTATGAGTAATCTTTTCATCTTTCTATTCCTCATTTGCAAAATATTTCAAAAATAAAGAATGTCTGTCTTTTTTCTGTAACCCTCCCCACACAGTTAGGATTTATTTATTCATTGCTTACCTTAATACTTAGTTTATCATTCCTAGTCATGATATCCATTTCCTCCAGTTGTTTCTGTTGATTGTGTTTTGGGAAGAAAGGAGAGATTTTTAGCTTTGTATTTCTATGCCCACTTAAACTATTCTTTTTTATATTAAATATAGCACACAGGCGAGTGTTTTCCATTCCATTTAGCATATGCCAAGTTTCTTATATATCTGAATCAGGGATTTAAATGCTTTGGCCTTTGAGTAGGCTTAGGAGTTGTTGGAAAACCCTGGTGGCATAGTGGTTAAGGGTTCACTGGTAATCAAAAAGTCAGCAGTTCAAGTCTACCAGGTGCTCCTTGGTAAATCTGTGTGGTAGTTCTACTCTGTATTATAGGGTCAGTATGCATTGGAATTGACTCAATGGCAAAGGTTTTTTTTTTTAAGAGTTACCGATTATGTAGATTTTGAACTATATTCCAGAGTAATACATGTCAAACTTCTCTATCTTAAAATGGAAACAATTGTAACATTCATCTAAAATATCTTTTATTTTTCTTTCTGCCAACTGTTTATTTTTTTAAGGTACCCTTACCGTTGGAGATCTAGTAATGGTGAATGGACTGCTTTTTCAGCTATCACTACCCCTTAACTTTCTGGGAACTGTATATAGAGAGACTAGACAAGCACTCATAGATATGAACACCTTATTTACTCTACTGAAGGTAGACACCCAAATTAAAGTAAGTAATCAATATAGTACCTTTTGAATAGTGTATTAGCATCATCCCATCAATAAGATTATTCTAGGGAAGTGGTCTTACATCACTATGTTTGTAAACTAATTTTTTTCTTGAAGAAATTGGGCTTGTCATGTGTATCAAGAGGTAATTTCAGCCTTTACATCTATACTTAGAAATCTTACAATGTTAGGAAAGAATATTATAACCAGAAACAAAATTTTATTAGAATTTTTACACCTGTGCTTGATTTACTTTTGCTACAAATTAATGATGCAGAATTAACAATTGCCTGTCTTTACATCTTGCAGTTTCTTACTGCCCTATTCACTGTTCCTTCTCCTTCCTCCACCCAAATAAAAAGTACTCAAAAATCAAAGCTTTCAGAATTGTTGACCTAATCATGAGGGGTGAAAAAAAATTTAGAAAACATGCTTGGAAGTGGTCTAATTCTGCTTATAAATATCCTCCTTCCCACTGTTTTCCTTTTTTCTCTCTGTGAATTAGAAAATTATCTGTATAGACTTATAGTCTAGATATTATATAATGTGGTTTGTTTTTTTCTTCCCTGCTAGGACAAAGCAATGGCATTTCCTCTTCAGATTACACCGCAGACAGCTACGGTAGCCTTTGATAATGTGCATTTTGAATACATTGAGGGGCAGAAAGTCCTCAGTGGAATATCTTTTGAAGTCCCTGCAGGAAAGAAAGTGGCCATTGTAGGAGGTAGTGGGTCAGGGTGGGTAATTTAGTTCTTTACAAAATTCTGTGCCATTGACTGATGATTCCCAATGTAGTATTTTTTCTTTTTCATAATAAGATGATTACTGTTGCTTAAAACAGGGATTTCCTAATGCTGGTAGGAGTTAAGAAACCTTTTCTCATCTTTAATTTCAGGAAAAGCACAATAGTGAGACTGTTGTTTCGCTTCTATGAACCTCAGGAGGGTAGCATTTACCTTGCTGGTCAAAATATACAAGATGTGAGCTTGGAAAGCCTTCGGAGGGCAGTAGGAGTGGTACCTCAGGTATTTTTTAAAAACCTATTTTTTGAAACACTTATTGGGTTGGTATATCTGTAACTAGAATAATGTGATGTCAAGGAGTCAGCAAACACTGATGAGCTGGGTAGTGTTTGGCCTCTAAACCAAATTCTGTTATCAAAAAGGGGGTAAAAAAACTTAAGGGAAAATTTATGTGATGCAGATTTCTAAACCCTAAAATGGTAGCATAATATAGTAGAAAGAATACAGACTATGGAGTCAAAGAGATCTGGATTCTAATCTTGGCTGTAACTTACTAATTCTGTGGTCTTTTCTCAGTTTCATCACTTGTGAAACAAAGGTACCATTTACCTTATAGGCTAGGATTATAATTATAGGTTAGAGATAATATATGTAAAACATTAAGCACAATGCCCAGTACACTCTTGATTCAGTAAATGAAAACTATTATTGCAATTTTGAACACTTTTTACCTGGCGAAATTATAATAATTACAAATCACCTTGGCTGCCAACGTAAGGTTTTTATGTTTAGTTGACTAATTGTACCCTCACTATACCGAGGACAATGCTTGACCCATGATACACACTTAGTAAGTATTTGCTGAATGACTTTGGTGGGGGTGGGGATAAATTCAAAGGAAGATATAAAAAGACAAGTGGAAGATACATATAGGATGTGGGTTTTTCATATATTAATACCCCTACTCCATTACTTTGCCTCTAGGAAATCTTGGTAAGGCAATAGAGATGTGAACAAGTATTTATATACAAAGATATTCTTTACAGCATTACATGACATTAAATTCATTATAGTATTTCATAAAAATAAAAAGTTAAAGTTAAGTACTCAACAGTAAGTAGATGGTTAAATTATTGGATCAAATGTCACACAGCCATTTTTTAATACCAGATTATTATAGAATATTAAGTATTATGTAAAAATAGTCATACATAAAGTTTACTGAATAAAAGGATGCCAAAAAAATGGACACACATAACTAGAAAACAAAAAGACAGGAGAAAATGCAACCAAATTCAAGTAGTAGTTATTGCAAGGTGTTAGAATTTTGGGTTATTTAATTAATTTGTATTTTACTGTTTTTTTTTTTAATAGTTTCAAATTTTCCAATTAACATTTGTTTCTTAACATTTTTATGAATATAAACTGTTTTAAAATAAGTAATTCATATTTATAGAACTTTGATCTCATTGAATTTAAGTACCATGTCAATACAATAAATTTTTATATTGATAGTAGATATAAAAATAATTAAATATTACTTAAAATAATTTCTGAAATGCTGGAGACCATTATGATATTAGGAAACACTGCTGGTGTAGAGGTTTAGTGCTACAGGTGTGAATGAAAACTTCAGCACTTCAAATCCATCAGATACTCTCTGGAAACTGTGGGTGAGTTTTACTCTGTCCTATAGGGTCATTAGGAAACCTTGGTTGCATAGTGGTTAACTGCTATGGCTGCTAACCAGAAGGTCTGGAGTTCACATCCACCAAGTGACCCTTGGAAACTATGGGGAAGTTCTCCTCTGTCCTATATATAGAGTCTCTGTGAGTTGGAATAGACTCAGTGGCAGTTGATTTTTTTTTAAGTTTTTTGGATTATGATGTTAAAGATCTGAATTAACGAAACATCCTAGTTACTGTAAACTAATGGAATCATTCTGTTTCAGCTTACTGACTGGACTTCCAGCCTTTTAGAGATTTATAGAAAAGTAGGAGATAGATGGTTGTTTTAAATAAATTAGCTTTAGTGTATCATGTCAGAATAGGTTGAAGTATCTAATGAATGCTTGCAGTCAACTTACTAAAAATTTGTTTTCTGTCTCTTAGGTTAAATTTAAAGGCTTCTCCAAAATATATTCAGACTTCGTAGTAATTAGGGAAATGCTAATTTAAACAAAAAGAACATTTCACCCCTAAAAGTAGCAAAAATTCAGTTATTGATATCTAGAATTGCTGAAGATATGGTAAACTAGACCCTCATATAGTATTGGCTAGAGGATGTGCTGCTGGTAGAGCATTTTTTAGAAGACACTTGGCTATACTGTCAAAAATAAAATGTATGGTTCCCTTTTTTTTGTATGCTTTTTAACCCATCAGTCTCCACTTTACAGAATAGTCACATGGGTGCACAATATCATACATACATTGATATTTTATTACAATATTGCTGTAATAGCAAAAAGTTAGAAATCATATAAATGTCCATCTGTAGTGGAATAGGTAAATAGATTATGATACATCAATAGTGTAGAATAAAAAACTATTAAAAAGAATGAGATATAGGTGTCTGTTACTGACATGGACAATCTGCAGGGTATGAGAAATGGAAAAAGCAATTTGCAGAATAGCATGGGTGATATGGCTCCGCTTATGTTTAAAGAATTTGTATCCTTAAGCACATAAACTCATAGAAAAAAGTTTAGAATAATGCACAACAAATATAATTTGTTACCTCTGGGAAGGGAAATGAGATTGCAGGGATAAGGGAGTTGACAAAAGGTGTTTTCATGATTCACTCCTCACCCCTGTATTGTTTAAGTCTTATAAAAATGACCGTGCATATATATGTGTGTAAATCTGCTCCAGGATGCTGTCCTCTTCCACAATACCATTTACTACAACCTCTTATATGGGAACATCAGTGCTTCAGTTGAAGAAGTATATGCTGTGGCTAAATTAGCTGGACTCCATGATGCAATTCTTCGAATGCCACATGGATATGACACTCAAGTAGGGGAACGAGGACTTAAGCTTTCAGGTAATCTAAGATTCTAAGATTCTAGAGCTAGCAAAGCCACTTGTATACTCCCATTAAACTCTAATTTATTAGAGCCATTTTCTATAAAATGCAGTGACTGAATTGAAACCTAGTACTAGATAGTTGTATTAGAACGGATCTCCCAGTTTCCTACCCCTCATGGTAAATAATTTAAACAAGAACTAACTCGTGTTGTTTTATGTTTTCCTTCACTTGAAACTATAAGCACTCTTGGTGCTTCATAGTAAGTTACTAATATACTAACCAATGTTAACTTCTCATCTATGTTCTTTATATATTAGGAAAACTGAAGTCTTTGTTTACCTGGGAAAGTAGTGAGGATAAGAAGTGATTTGATAGTATATATCTCTTTTCATAATATCCTAGGTCATTAGGAGATGTTTTCAACACTTTAAACATTCTTATACTTGATCCTTGTAATTACTATACTTTCTGTACAGTCAAGTTCATTTTTGTGTTTTCATTGGGTCAGTAGTCAAGTAATTTTTGAGACATACGTTTCCATTTTATTTAAGTGTTTAATTATGAGATTGCTAGATTTGATAATGAATTATCCTAAAATGACTTTATAGTTTTTTTGAGAATCTGTAAAAATGTTTCTTTTTCTCAAATCATTTGAATTCCAGAGGTATAACAAATACCTGAAAGCATTTATGTAGCTCATACAAACATATTATGTCCACTGCACTTACTCTTCTTTCTAGTTTAGTTTTAGGAGGAAATGTTGCATAGGTTAAGGATGGGGGAAGGATAAAAGAATAGTCTACATGAATTCGGTGAATTCCCATTCTTCTCAATACAAATTGAATTCATTATTCAAAACATTTATTAGGTGCATACTATGTGGAAGCTACTATGCTGAATGATTTAGAATTAAAAAGATGAAGCACAAATGTGTCTACTCTCAAGGAATATGCAGTCTATTAAAAAGTTTTGATCTAGGTTTAGAAAATGTTAAGTAAAAGTAATTTTCAAGTTAGGTTGCTTTGTGGCAGATACCTGGTAGAATAAGATGCCTGTATCATTTGAATCTACCTTTATGATTTGCTATTGCTCATGATAGGAATAACTTCCACTTAACCCTCCCCCAAATTATTTGTCCATTTGTCTAATTCTAGTGATCCCTAGTTTAACACTTAAGGGAGTCTAGCCTCAATAAATGACTTTCTCTCAACCAGCTATGCCGTATTTAATTTTTCAATTTTTTTCCCTCTTTATTTTTATGCCAGTAGGGGTACAAATGGATACAGAAAATTTCTTCTTACCTGCTACTCAATGTCTTGTAATCAGCCCTCCCAAAATGAGCAATTTTAGTATTTAGCTTCTATGCTAATAATTACGTCAGTGAATACACAGATGCATCTTCTCCCAGTTCTGAAATATGATGAAATAGAATTTCACCTGAGGTAGTTAGTCTTCACCTGAAATTTGAGACTTGTCAAAACTGGTCTTTCCTATGAGTATCTCTTTCTTTTGGAAGCTTTCTGCTGCTGTGGTTATAGGAGGGCAGGCAGATAGTTCTGGCATGGTACTTGTTTTGATAGGAGAATTTTGATCTTATGAAATGAGGAAGGGTGTGGATAGCTTGAATGAAGTTAATAAACATAAGCAACACCCTTTATGGGTTGAAGATAATATAGCTAGAATACATAAAAAGTAGCAGTTTGTGTGCCGGTTAGAACCTGATTCCTTGAAGAGGTTGATTAAGTTGAAAAATAAAAGCTTTTTATGATTTATTAGTAAATTAGTTGATAATAGATAAGAAGCCAAAGGGAAAAGTATTCAACAAAGCACCATCTTCTGTACTTCCAACGATAGGTCTATGTAAAATTAATAACTTAGATCTATAGGTGTCTCAGCTATGAAAGAAGGAAGTCTGTTTAATCTTTAGTATACTTTATGCTTGTAATTCTGTTTACTAGAGACCTATAGCAAATAACTAAGGGGAAGTAAGAGATGTCTAGTACATACCCTGGAAACCCTACTGGCCTAGTGGTTAACTGCTACATCTGCTAACCAAAAGGTCAACAATTTGAATCCACCAACTCCTTGGGAACTTGATGGAACAATTCTACTCTGTCTTACAGGGTTGCTGTGAGTCAGAATCAATTTGAGGGCAGTGAGTTTTAGTGTATATCCGTAACTTTAAAGAATGCTGTGAAGGTGACTTTCTGTCAAAAAACGTGCTTGTGAATACTGGCTGAATATTTTGTTTTATATTAAGAGGTGGATTTAGATAATTATAGTTTCATATCTTCACATTTTCACATTTCATATATTGAATTTGTTTTTGGCTTTGTTGATTGCTTTTGAAACTTTTCTGTCTGAGCTTGCTGTTAGTTGGGAAGTACCTGTAACATAAAATAGCATATATGAGTATATTTCTGGTGAGGGGAATAATTGTCAAGTCAAAGTCCTTACCTCCTTTCCTCATTCTTTTCTCCTCTCGTGAAGTCAGAATATAGTAAAGGGTCTTCTAATAATGATGTCCTGTTTTTGACAGCTCACCGTAGCTATATTTGTAAAGTTATAGCAGCCAAATTTTTTGATTATTCTTGACAAATAGCTATGAAAAGTTACATGACTCTACAATGCATAGAAATTATTAAAGTTTATTATTAAAAGAGGTATTCTGTTCACCAAATGTTCTGTGCATCACGTGAAACTTATGATGTGCATAATCATCTCATCAAGAGGAAAATTTTATGTTTAATCAAAAAATTTGAAACAGCTGAGTATATTGTCAAACAGACAATGCCTGTGTGCCAATGAAAGCATAATCTGCATTCATCAGAATGTACACGAGAATCCATCCCAGTCAGTTTTTCTCTGGGCATAAGTACTGGGCCTTTCATTGACCACAATTTAGCAGATTTTGCATCTGGACTTGAAGCTCTACTCTTAGGAAATTGTTTTAACTCAAGAACTGAAGTCCAGTGACCATAGATTGTGCCGCACATTTGCTGACTGGGCTCTGGAGCAATTGGAAGTTGACCCCGCTTTTGGCTGAAAAACTACCTTCAGTGACAAGGCCCATTTTTGGATGATTGTTTTGTTAACAAACAAAACTACTGGATTTGGAGCAGTGAGAATCCAATAGAGATTCAAGAATGTCCACTTCATCCCCCCAAGATTACTGTTTGGTGTGAATTTTGGTTCAGTGGGATCGTTGGCCCTTATTTTTTCCAAGATCAATGGGAGAGGCTGTGACTGTCAGTGATGAAAGATATCGGGCTAAGATAACTGATTATTTTGGACCCTATTTGGAAAGTGCTACAGTGGCCATTTACTCTAAGTTCTTTTCCACACGTCACGTGTACTTGAAAATAAAAAAACAAAACTGTCATTTAGACACAAGTTGTTTTACTCAAGTTCAAAGACAGGACATCTTTACTAGAAAACTTTTTATTTATGTTCCAGGGAATATAATTTGTCAAAGAACATATATGAGCTTAGACTCTACAATTCAGTAAAATAACAGTTATCAGAAATAGAAGTAAATGTTGAGGGTATTACTCGGTGCATCGTAATTAATAAAAATGCTAGAAACAAAAGTATATGTTTGCACTTTGCTTCCTAACACTAAAATTTTTCTTTACCAGGAGGAGAAAAACAGAGAGTAGCAATTGCAAGGGCCATTTTGAAGGACCCCCCAGTCATTCTCTATGATGAAGCTACTTCCTCGTTAGATTCAATTACTGAAGAGGTAAATGATGAAAACATAAACCTCTTCAGTTATCAGTATTTGTCTGGAAATTTAAGTACAATGGCTACATGGCTTTGTGTTTTATATGAATTTCACTTGAAGGGGCTTTGAATCAAAATAACAAGCTCTTTTTCTCGATACAGCAAGTGTTGATGGTCAGATTGCCAGGTTACATTGAACTAGGTATCATAATGTTAGGTCCATTTACAAATATGTCTCCATTTGCAGTTGTGTGAAACCTTATACTGTTGTATTAACCTTGAATTTTGCAAAGCTGTAGAAATTATGCTGATATAGAAAGCTTTTAGTTTTTCATCTGTGGCAGTGTCTGTTGCCACTTAACATCCATTAAAATAAGTCATATAAAGGATTGTGACAATTCATTCCAGAAAGTCTTTCACTCATGGAACAACTCAGTGAAATGCAAGTCAGATACACATAACCTGCAGTATTTGTGTCATTTTATATTCATTGTGAAGCATCAAGATGTTGTGACACTGAAGTCATGATACTATCCCAACAACTGCGTTAGACTTCATAATTATATCTTTGCATTAAATATAGCAGTGATCTCAACAACAGTGGTAGTTTCCTGGACAAATCTCCTTAAGCTAGCACTGAAGATAAGCAAGTGTTATTTATCACTGGCCTTCAGTCATCTCCCTTTTAATTTAATGTATACTGCAAACCTAGTATTGAAGGACAGGCCTAATTTTGACCTTAAGGCTTTGTGACATAATATGTGTGTATGGAGTTAAGTTTCATGGCACGTTATTTGATCTACAGTGTATTTAAAACACTTGAACTCCACAGTGAATTGTTTAGTATAGGAGTTTGTTATGTTTAAAATAACCCCATAAACAGGACCAAACCAAAACCAAACCCACTCCTGTCAAGTCAATTCCAACTCACAGCTACCCTATAGGACAGAGTAGGACAGCTCCATAGCGTTTCCAAGGAGCGCCTGGCAGATTCAAACTGCTAACCTTTTGGTTAAGCCAGCCAGCCAAGTGCCGTCGAGTTGGACCTGACTTTGGTTAAGCAGACATAGCATTTAATCAGTATGCCACCAGGGTACTGTATTTATTCATAGGCAGAGTAGGAATCTGCTTATAAGAACCTTGTCCCTAAAAATGTGTCAGATTACCACAAATTGAAAGTCTTACTGTTGTTGTTAGGGGATGTGGAATAGATTCTGACTCACAGTGACCCCCATGTAGCAGTGACCTCCTCCATAGGATTTTCTAGGCTATAATCTGTATGGGACCAGATCACCAAGTCTTTCTCCTATAGAGCCGGTGAGTGGCTTTGAACTGCCAGTATATTGGTTAACAGCGAAATACTTAACCACGGTGTTACTAGGACTCCTTGTGTCATACAGCTCCCTTGTCTCAGAAAATATAACTCACTGAGTGCTAGCAGTAAACACCCCAAGGGAGTGATCTGGTAAATTTTGGTAAGTTTAATAGACTTTTGGAAAGGTCCAGAACACTCAGTAGGATGTCAGAGTTTAAGTTCTTATGGATTTGGAAGAATAGGCCACAAACATCAGTTTTTCTTAGGGTTGGCCTGCCCTTGGTTATCAGTCTGCCCTAGTAAAATGTAAGATCTTCTTTTCCTGGGTAACCATCTCGTCTCCATAATTTTATACCTTTAATAAATACAGTGTTTAACAGTCTCTATAGGAGTTCCTGCGTGCAGTCCAACCCCTACACTGCTATTTACATCTAGCAGGAAACCCTGGTTGTGTAGTGGTTAAGAGCTGTGGCTGCTAACCTAAAAGTTGGCAGTTTGAATCTACCAGGTGCTCCTTGAAAACCCTGTAGGACAGTTCTTTTCAGTCCTTTAATGTCACTATATATATGTTGGGATAGAATCAACGGCAGTGGGTTTCATTTGGTTTGCTTGGCTGTACTTAGACAGATTTGTAGGTGATACAAACAGTTTGCACTAGACTGCTAATCTAAAGATTGGAGTTTCAAACCCATCCAGCGTACCACAGAAGATAGGCCTGATGATTTGCTTCCATTATGATTACAACCAGGAAAGCCCTATTCAACAATTCTACTGTGTAACACATGGGGTTACCAAGTGTCAGAATCAGCTTAATGGCAACTAACAACAGGTGTACTTAGATCCAGGGTTCCAAGTATAACTGACTACATGTAGAATTCTTTTATACTTTACATGCAGTAAACAAAAATGTGTTTTGTAGAATGCATTAGGCAGTCAAATTGCTTTTGAAAAAGTGGTATCCTCAAGTTAAAAATACACAGTTGTCTTTGTGTACCCTTCTGTCTTCTAACTTTGGAGTAATAAAAAGGAAGTGCTCTATCTATACTGTTGAATCTTCATATCTTTCTCTTAATGATCTTGAATTTCTCTGAGTTCTGTCATGAGTCACTATTTTATTTTTGTTCTTATTAATGGGGTCAACATTATATCTAGCTATGCTTCTGATAGTTGTGGAGTTCCTGTTTGTTGTAGTTTTTTTTTAAGTATAGCAAATATCTCCATTCTTCCATACTTTGTGATGTAGAGAAATGTTGCCTATCTTAAAGATAAATTTTTCCCATGATTAAATGATCATATTTCCTTTTCTTTTTCACTAATTACTAGATTATGAGATTGGCTCAGATATTTGGTAGTGGTGGAAAGTTACATAGTAAAAGGTTAACTGACATTTTATACGTTCATTTAGGAAATATGTGATTATTTTAATTTACATGTACTTTTTTTTTCCTTCTACATTTCCTGTCAAACTTACAGACCATTCTTGGTGCCATGAGAGATGTAGTCAGACATAGAACTTCTATTTTCATAGCACACAGATTGTCAACAGTGGTTGATGCAGATGAAATCATTGTCCTGGACCAGGTAAGACATTTTAACATTAATGTTTATTTGAAGAACATTGTGAATTGTTACAAATACAGGCAACTAAGAAATTATTTCTAGTGAAATATGCATAATTTGTGTTCTTTAGATGAGATTGAATCTTGATAGGATTCCAGTTTTAGACTCTTTTGATAAGACATAATATATGTCATTTCCAAAAAGGAGTAAATTGTATTAACACACAGTTTATTTAAGTATTAAAAGCAAAAGCTAGAACAAAACCCATTGCTATCAAGTCATTTCTAACTCACAGTGACCCTAAAAGACAGAGTAGAATTGCCCCATAGGGTTTCCAAGGCTGTAAATCTTTTTTAAAAAAATAATTTATTCTGCTTTAAGTGAAAGTTTACAATCAAAATCAATTTGCCATTCAAGACGCCATACACATACCACTATGCAGCTTTAACTACTCTTTCCACAGCTCCCGTGACAGCACAGTCCTTCTTTCTATCCTATACTTCCCATATCCGTGCAACCAACTCCATCTAGCTCCGCCCTCTCATCTAGCCTCTGGACAGTTGCTGCTCAGACAGCCTCGTGTATTTATTTAAGCCAGAAAACACATTCTTCACCAGCATCACTCTGTGTCTTAAAGTCTGGTCCAGTCTTTGTTTGAAGAGTTGGCATCAGTACTGGTTTCAGCTCTGGGCTAATAGAGAGTCTGGGGTCCATGTCCTCAGGGGACTCTCCAATCTGACAGACTAAGTCTAGTCTTTTGATAGAGTTCCAATACGGCACACCCATTTTTCTCCTGCTACATCAGGGACTTTACATTGTGTTCCCTGGCAGGGCAGTCATTGGTGGTGGCCAGGCATCATCTAATTCTTCTGGTCTTATGCTGACATAGTCTCTGGATCATATGGCACCTTCAGTCTGCTAGACTTCATATTTTCCTCATGTATTTGATAGCCTTTCTCCTCTGCTCCAGGTAAAGTGGGACCAACTGACGCTTCTTAGATGGCCGCTTGCTAGTTTTTAATACCTCAGATGCCACTCACCAAGGTGGTATGCAGAACGTTTTCTTTAAAAAATTTTTAGGTATGCCAGTTAGCATAGATGTCCCCTGAAACTGTCTTCCCAGCCCCTGTCCCTGCTACTGTGTGCTTCAAAATGTTGGGTTTTATTTAAAAAACCTTTTAACTTTCGGTGTAGTCCAGCTGTGCTAACCTCCCCTCACTTAACCCAATTCCTATCCACTATATAATCAATGAATGTCCCTCTCTCACCCTCCCCGCCCTGGTAACCATCAAAGAATATTTTCTTCTGTGTTTAATTTCTTAAGTCCTTATAATAGTGATCTCATACAATATCCTTTTGTGACTAATTTCACTCAGCATAATTGCTGTCTTCCAGATGACTCTATGTTATGTTCCATAAGAGCACCATTGTTCTTTATTGTTGCATAGTATTCTATGATGTGAATATACCATAATTTATCCATTCACCTGTTGATGGGCACCCAGATTCATTCCATCTTTTTGCTGTTGTGGACAGTGCTGCAGTAAACATTGGTTGCATGTATCTGTTCCTGTGACAGCCCTTATTTCTCTAGAGTGTATGCCAAGAAGTGAGGTTGCTGGATCATGTGGTGTTTCTGTCTTTTTAAGAAAGTGCCAAATTGATTTCCATAGTGGTTGTACCGTTTTACATTCCCATCAGCTGTGTAAAAAAGTTCTAGTCTGTTTATAACCTCTCCAATGTTCATTATTTTGTGTTTTTTTTGATTAATGACAGGCTTGTTGGTATCTCACTATAGTTTTGATTTGGATTTCTCTCACTGCTAACCATAAGGTTGGCAGTTCAAATCCACCACGTGCTCCTTGAATACTCTGGGGGTCAGTTCTACCCTGATCCCTAGGGTCGTCATGAGTCGGATCCAACTCGACAGCACTTGGCTGGCTTGGCAATGGCTAATGGTCTTGAGCATTTTCTCATCCACAGGTGAATGGATAAATTATGGTATATTCACATCGTAGAATACTATGCAACAATAAAGAACAATGGTGCTCTTATGGAACATAACATAGAGTCATCTGTTAGTGTCCTGGATGTCTTACTTGGTAAAGTGCCTGTTCATATCCTTTCCCTACTTTTTCATTGAGTTATTTGTCTTTCGCTTGTTGAAGTTTTGTAATACTTTGTAGAATATGGAGATTAGATGCTAATCGGATTCATGGTAGCCAAAAATTCTTTCTCAGTCTGTAGGTAGTCTTACTCTTTTAGTGAAGTCTTTGGATGAGCAGAAGTGTTTAATTTTTAGGAGTTCTGATGTATCCATTTTTTTTTGTTGTTGTTTGTGCATTGTTAGTGCTGTTTTGTAATCTGTTTATGCTATGTCTTAGGGCTCCCAGCATTGTCCCTATGCTTCCTTCCATGGATGCTTATTGTATCAGATTTTATATTGAAGTTTTGATCCACTTTGAGTTAATTTTTGTATATGGTGTGAGATATGGACCTTGTTTCATTTTTTTTGTAGATGGATATCCAGTTATACCAACACCATTTGTTAAAGAGACTTTTGTCCCCAGTTTATGGACTTTGGACCTTTGTCCAGTATCAGCTGCTTATGGGTGAATGATGTTACAGTTGACTTCTCAGTTGTATTCCATTGATCTTTGTATCTGTTTTTGTACCTGTACAACGCTGTTTTGACTGCTTTGGCAGAGTGATAGGTTCTAAAATCAGGTGCTGTGAGACATCCAACTATGTTGTTCTTCTTCAGTAATGCTTTATTTATCTAGGGCCTCTTCCCTTTCCGTACGAAATTAGTGATTCATTTCTGCATCTTGTTGAAAAATAGCATTGGAATTTGTGTTGAGATTGCATTGTATGTGTATCCAGGACTGGAAACCTTTATGGAAACACACTGCCATATTTTTCTCCATATAAACAGCTGGTAGGTTCAAACTGTAAACCTTTCATTTACCATCTGAGTGGTTTGACCACCTCATCACCAGGATTATGAATTAGAACAGGAAAGCATTTAATCCTCATATTCTCCAGTAGCTGTACATACCCTCCAAAGCCTCATGACATAGTGGTTAAGAGCTATTGTTGCTAACCGAAAGGTCAACAGCTTGAATCCACCAGGGGCTCCTTGGAAACCCTGTGGGGAAGTTCTGCTCTGACCTGTAGGGTCACTCTGAGTCGGAATCAACTCAACAGCAGTGGGTTTGGTTTTGGTTTCTACAGATGCCATTGAAGTCTTAAAAAAAAATTACCCTAAAATACAGTGGTCATTTTGACATGAGACTGTTTTTTTAAGTTTTCCTTTATGGGAAAGTGAGGAAAAATAGACCCATTTTATTTGGTATGAGTTTTTTTAGCTCTGAGACTTAGATTTTTCCTCTTCTACAAGGTTTTATTATTTTTTTTAATTGATGAAGAACACATAGTAGTCTTGTGTGTTCAGTGACCTCCCCAGCTATTTTTGTAACGATTTCCTTCTGGATGTGTGTGGACATTAAGAACTCTATTTCCCAGCCTACGCATGGCTTTTATTTCAAAAGAGATTTGTCTGTACTCCAGGAAGGGAAAATACAAGAAAAATTTTAAAAATGTCATGGTTTTTCCACTTGGGTGTATGCTAAGGGGTCGGCCCAGAGTGAAAGCATAGTAGGTTCTTAGGTATTTAATGTGTGTGTGCTTTATGCTGATCATGCGTGTGGTTCTGAATTTTCACGTATATACACTGTGTGTGAACCACTAATTTCTGCAGCAAACCACATATTGACTTCTCCTTCAGCCCTTTAAAACTTCATTGTGTACTCTGTGCACACTGCTTCATCCCTGGCAGTTAAGAGCAGTCACAGCCTTAAGGCTTTGCTTGCTTCTCCTCTCTCAAGCCCCCATCTCCCATGTGAGCTCCCAGGAAGGCCAAACCGGGAAGTTTACCGTGCTTTGGTTATTTACAGCAGCTCTCAGATAGATCAGAGCGGACAAGCGCAATAGTCTACTACTAAAGTGTGCTCTGCCCACTCCAGAGCAAGAGATCATATCTCCTCCCTGAGAGCGTGGTACCTAGTCTGCATCAAAGAAAAGGGAGGGATGCTGGCAATAGAGGGAAGAAAGGTTTTCCTATTGTTTAAAAGTTGTCTTTTTCTTAGGTTAGTGTTCACACCATTGCTGCAACCCTCTGATTGCTTTTTAGAGTTTTTATAGAGTTGACACACCCATTTCTGGTTGTTTTTCTTAATGATCATGGTGGGGGTGAAGATAAGGACATGGAACTGCTTATGTCCCCATCTTCCAGGAAATCAGTTTGCATTCACCTTTGATAAATAGGAATGTAAAAATATGTAATATATGGGGGACTTTTGTGCTAGTGAAGTGGCCCAACATATTGAGGACATCCAAAGATTGAGGGCTAAACTGTTAATGTTCCAAAGGAATTGAAATAGCTGAGCTAAATAGTCTTTTTTTAGCCTGCCCAGCCAGCAGTCAATCAGAACCCTTAAAATAGCCATTCAGAGGTGGGCACAGATAAGTTTCAGTTATTCTACTTAAGGGAGTGTTTGTAAAGGTTCTGTAACCAGGAGTACCAGTTAAGGTGACAGACTTCCTTTTGTCTCCTAGCATGTTTAACAGAAGCTGTTAGAGGCAAAATAAATGTAGATCACAGTTTGGAAACTGTCCTAGTTTCTTAAGGCTGCCGTATCAAAATATCACAGAGTGGGTAGTTTTGAACAACAGACATTGTCTTCTAGCTGTGGAAGCTAGAAGTCTGAATTCAGGATGCTGACAAATCTGTGCTGTCTCTTTCTTGGCCCTAGGGGGAAGATTGTTCCTTGGCTCTTAGTTTCTGGTTTGTAGAAGGATCCTTACATGCTTTGTGACTTTTTCTCCCTGTGTGTTCTCCCCTTCTATAAAATTCTACTCAGAAGACATTAGGATTAGAACCCACCCTCTTTTATTTTAACTGATAAAAACAACCATTTAAAAAAAAAAACAAAAAAACCTATTTGGAAACATCAGCACATTCAAGGTGTAAGGGTGGGGACTTTAACATATCTTTTTGGAGGACAGTTTAATCCATAATAGAATCTGTACCATGTCTATGAGTTGTTAACTTTAATAGCCTTTGTTAACAAAATAGCTACTGAAGGAAATTTTAATGGAGAAATCTTTTTTATTTCAAAGCTCACATGAGGATTTGAGGATATTATTTTTAAATCCTTTAAATGTCAGTATAACTAACAGTGCTATTTGCTGTTTACAGAAAATATAACCTTTAACTTTGCCCTTAAAATTGAAAAATAAAACTTTAACATTTTATTTCCTTTAAATAAAATGGTTAGAGTATATAGAACTGCATAGCTATTTGTTCACCAAACTGGGTAGTTTGACATGGAGAAAGCATTCCTACCTCAATTTTTTTCTGCTTGTACCATGGATGAGGAGGAATTGTGAGAGGCATTTTAATGAATGCAAATCCTTGAAAATCCTTAGAGATTATTTTCAGTTATTTTGCTAGTTATATGATGTCTTTCTGTGTTTCTCTTGTTTTTGCTTCTTAGGGTAAGGTAGCTGAACGTGGTACCCACCATAGTTTGCTTGCTAACTCTGGCAGTATCTATTCAGAAATGTGGCATACACAGAGCAGTCGTGTACAGAACTACAGTAACTCCAAATGGAATGCAAAGAAGGAAAATGTGTCCAAAGAGGAGGAAAGGAGGAAACTACAAGAAGAAATTGTCAACAGTACAAAAGGCTGTGGAAACTGTTCCTGTTAAACCACATGAAACCGCTTTTCTTTCTTTCTTTCTTTTTTTTTTGACTACATTTGGCACTGAAGCAAAATTGTTTTGTTTTAAAAAAACCATACATTCCCATTTTCTGTAATCCCTGTAGAGAAGATTTATTTAAAAGGGGATCTTAGTTTTACATCTTTCCTAATCTGTTAAATAGTTCTGTTTCTTCCCGAAGTATTTTCTTACTGCTGCCTTAGTTGTGCTCAAAGAGTAATTTTTATTACCATTTGATTTTATCCTGTTTCCAGTTTTGAGGCCCAACATTGATTTGATGTTCATCACCAGATAAATGAGATTGGTTTCCAAATGTTTGTATACTTCTTAAAATCTCCTTTGTGCTGACAGTTTAGATGGAAAGCATCTTTCTTAAAATTAAAAGAGAGAAAGGAAAAAAAGGACAGTACATTTTTGTTTCTCCTACTTCTCAATTGAAATACTTTATGATATGAAAATGAATTTCTAAGCTTATGATATGAAAATGAATTTCTAAGCACATTTAAACTTGTCAGTAGTACATAGGTGTGTCATTCAGATGTTTTACTTGATAGATATCTATACTTATATTTTTCAAAAGTTTTTGTGATAACGTACCATTTTGTGGAAAAACTTTAATTCTCACATTGGCATGTAGAATGTCATTAACTAGCACCATAGCTGTCATCTAGTAATTGTAATTTTGTTTTTCTACCAAAATGAGATACTGCTTTTCTTTTTGACCAAAATGTATACAGTTTTCTTGTAAGACTTATAAGCCCTAGTGTAACTTGAGCAATTGCTACACCAGAAATTATCTAAAACACTTAGAAACTTAATGACATTTTCCATTTCCATCTTAAATATACTGTTTTTGCTGTCTGAAATTATGCAGAGAAACAACTAAAGGGGATGTGTGCATACACACACCGACTCATACATGTGTGTATAGCAATATTTACTTATAAAGACCTTTAGGGAAATAAAATAGAATGAAGAATCTGTTGACAATTCAGGATTACTTGGTTATGAGGTCTTCTGTCCCTTTTTTAGTACTTTAGTGAGTTACTTTAAGCTTGATGTTGCCAACAAGGAAGAATCCAAACAGTACTATCAAGTTTCACCTTCTAGAAATAACTAATGTTGGTGTCATGGATTGAATTATGTCTCCCCCAAAAATCTGTCAATTTAGCTGGTCCATGAGTCCCAGTATTGTGTGATGTCCACTATCTTGTGTAATTTCCCAATGGGTTGTAAATTCTATCACTGTGATGAAATGAGATGGATTAGTGGCAGTTATATTGATGAGATATCAAGATTTGATAGTATTGTAAGCAAATCTCTTTGAGATATAAAAAAGAGAAGTGAGCAGAGAGACATGGGGACTTCGTACTACCAAGAAAGCGACGATAGGAACAGAGCATGTCCTTTGGACATGAGGCTTCTGCGGTGAGATGCTTCCAGACCAGGGGAAGACTGATGACAAGGACATTCCTCCAGAGTCGACAGAGAGAAAGCCTTTCCCTGGAACCAGTTTCCTGAATTCGGACTTCCAGCCTGCTGGACTCTGAGAAAATAAGCTTCTGTTTGTTAAAGCTATTCGCTTGTAGTATTTCTGTTATAGCAGCACTAGATGGCTAAGAAAGTTGGTATATGTTTACTTAGTCATCTTCTCTTTTCCAACTGAAGTTTGCTTTGTTTGGTAGCAATCATTCAGTTTGAAAAACTTGTCTCATGAATAGCCACATAGTTTTTCTTGTGCATCATTAAGTTGATTCTGAATCATAACAACCCTGTATGTCAGAGTAGAACTGCCTCATTAGATTTTCCTAGGCTGTAATCTTTGCAAGACCAGGTTGCCGGGTCTTTTCTCCTCTGGAGCAGCTGTTGGATTGAAACTGCTGATCTTTTGATTAGCAGCTAGGCACTTAATCCTGTGGTGCCATCAGGACTCCCACATAGCCATATATAATAAGTGGTTTGTTTTTTTTTTTCTTTTTTCCTCAGAAAGGTCCTGAGGTCTTTATTGATTTTTGCTTTTAATGTGTTTTAAATAGTAATCTAGTATTGAAAAGACTAATATATTTTTGTTTTACTTTGTATTGCTTGATTGGCATGTGGGTATTTAAACTAAGTTGGGTGTCAAGTCTTGTTAGATACAAAAGCAAGTCTGGTTAAGGAACCAGAAGCCAATATTTCATGATATTTGATGTCAGACTGTTTGGCATAGGATGGATCTTGATTTTGAAGTTGAACTTAACACTGAGGTGCATACTGCAAAATGTTGTTTGGGGCATTACTTACTCTGAAGCCATATAGCCATTATTATTCTTCTGAGACAAAAGGTACTTTGACTAAATAGTAGCATTACTGGAAATATGGTTGAACTCTAGTTAGAAAGTTTTCTTCTCTGTGCAATTTTTTAAAAAATATATTTCCAGATATGCTGATAAAAATAATTTATCCTAATTATGTAATCAAGCCAGCTGGACTGAAGTAATCATTAAGTAATATTCATTTGAAGTATGAATGGCAGTGTTCTAAGTAAGTGATTCTGTGATACAGGAAATTTTTTAGTCAAGGAAGAATTGGAATGATTTAGAATGGCAGTTCCCCAATCAGAAATTTGAAGCTATGTTCATGTTTTGGAGGTAGTCCTTAGGCCATTGGGTCATTGTGATCATTAAGCAGTGTGCTTGACTAGTAAAAACTAAATTACCTGAAAAACTCAGTTACTGTAAGGGTTATATTTAAGTTTTAAATGCTTTTTTCCTCAACTCTGACTGATACCAACCCTATAGGGCAGAGTAGAACTGTCCCACAGAGTTTCCAGGGAGCACCTAGTGGATTCGAACTGCTTACCTTTTGGTTAGCAGCTGTAGCACTTCACCACTACACCACCAAGTTTTCCTACTGTTATGCTAAATCAAGTTCTATAGAATAAAAATAATAAAATTAAGTTCTACAGACTAAGAATAATAAAAATATATGAAAAGCTTGCTAGGATTATTCACTCAGAAGAAATACCAAGAAAAAGAGCATTTAATTATGTGTATTCATTATACATTACAATATTGCATATTCACACAAAAGGATAAGATATATAAATTTCTAGATCAGTGTTGTAAAAACCTGTTTTCCTAACGTGTTAGAATTAATAAGTACAGCCTTGGAAAGTGGAGCATGTTAATTGGCTTTTATTTCTTGTTGTTGTTATTGTTAGGTGCCATCGAGTTGGTTCTGACTCACAGTGACCCTGTGAACAACAGAACGAAACACTGCCTGGTCTTGTGCCTTGTCCACAGTCATTTGTATGCCTAAGCCCATTGTTGCAGCCACTGTGTCAGTCCATCTTGTTGAGGGTGTTTCTCTTTTTCACTGACCCTCAGCTGTACCAAGAATGATGGCCTTCTGCAGGGACTGATCCCTCCTGGCAACGTGTCCGAAATATGTAAGATGCAGTCTTGCCGTCTTTGCTTCCAAGGAGCACTCTGGTTGTTGTTCTTCCAGAACAGACCTGTTTGTTCTTTTGGTAGTCCATGGTACATTCAACATTCTTCTCCAACACCACAATTCAAAAGCATCAATTCTTCTGTCTTCTCTGTTCATTGTCAAGCTTTCACATGCCTATGATGCTATTGAAAACACCATGGCTTGGATCAGTGCGCTTTGGTCTCCAAGATGATGTCTTTACTTTGCAGCAGATTTTCCCAATGCAATACATCTTTTAATTTCTTGAGTACTACTTCCATGAGTGTTGACTGTGGACCCAATGTAAAATAAAATCCTTGACAGCCTCAGTCCTTTCGCCATTTATGACAATGTTGCTTACTCATCCAGTTGTAAGAATTTTTGTTTTGTTGGTACTGAGGTGGAATCCATACTGAAGGCTGTGGTCCGTAATCTTCATCATTGTTTCAGATCTTCACTTCCAGCAAGTAAGATGTCGTCGTCTGGATAACACAGGTTGTTAACAAGTCGCCTTTCAATTCTGATGCCTCATTCTTCATTGTATAATCCAGCTTCTCCAATTATTTGCTGGGCATACAGATTCAAAAGGTACGGTGTAAGGATACCACTCTGATGCACACCTTTCCTGACTTTAAACCATGTAGTGCCCACTTGTTCTGTTAGCATGACTGCCTCTTGATTTATATATAGATTCCTTAGGAGCACAATTAAGTGTTCTGGAATTCCCCTTCTCCTCAGTGTTAGCCATAATTTATCATGATTCACACAGTTGAATGCTTTTGCATAGTCAATGAAACACAGGTAAACATCTTTCTGGTATTCTCTGCTTTCAGCCAAGAGCCATCTGACACAAGCAGTGATACCCCTGGTTGCACATTCTCTTCTGAATCCACTTGAATTTCTGACAGTTCCTTGTCAATATGCTGTTGCAGTGGCTTTTGAATGATCTTGAGCAAATTTTACTTGCCTGTGGTATTAATGGTGTTGTTATTTCCGTGTTAGGTTGGATCACCTTTCTTTGGAGTGGGCATAAATATGGATCTCTTCCAGTCAGTTGGCCAGGTAGCTGTCCTCCAAATTTCTTGGCATAGATTAGTGTGCACTTCCAGAGCTGCATCTGTCTGTTGAAATAATTGATATTCCATCAATTCCTAGAGCCTTGTTTTTTGCCACTGTCTTCAGTGCAGCTTTGACTTCTTCCTTCAGTACCATTGGTTTCAGATCATATGCTACCTCTTCAAATGGCTGAACATTGACTATTTCTTTGTGGTTTAAAGAGTCTGTGTATTCCCTCCATCTTCTGTTTATGCACCCTGAGTTATTTAATATTTTTTCTGTAGAATCTTTCACTGTTGCAACTCAAGGCTTGAATTTTTTTCTTCAGTTCTTTCAGCTTGAGAAATGCAGAACATGTCTTTCCCTTTTGTCTTTCCATGTCCAGCTCTTTGCACATGTCATTATAATACTTTGTTTTCTCAAGCTGCCCTTTGAAATCATCTCTTGTTTTATTACATCATTCCTTCCTGTTGCTTTATCCACTCAACATTTGAGAGAAGTTTCAGAGTCTCTTCTGACATCCAGTTTGGTCTTTTCTTTCTTTCCTGTCTTTTTAATGACCTCTTGGTCTCTTCATGGATGATGCCTTTGATGACATTCCACAATTTGTCTGGTCTTTGCTCGTTAGTGGTCAATACATCAAATCTCTTCTTGAGATGGTCTTTAAACTCTGAAGAGATACGCTCAAGGTCATACTTTGGCTCCTGTGGACTTGTTCTAATTTTCTTCACTTTCAGTTTGAATTTGCATATGAACAATTAATCTGTGCCACAGTCAGCACCTGGTCTTGTTCTGACTGCTGATATGGAGCTTTTCCATCATCTTTGTAGTCGATGTAGTTCCTGTGTATTCTATCTAGTGAGGTCCATGTGTACAGTTGCTGTTTGTGTTGGTTAAAAAAGGTACTTATAATGAAGAAGTCATTAGTCTTGCAAAGTTCTGTCATGCCATCTCTGGCATTATTTCTGTCACCAAGGTCATGTTTTCCAACTACTAATCCTTTGTTTCCCACTTTTGCATTCCAGTCACCAGTAATTATCAATGCATCCTGATTGCATCTTCAGTCAATTTCATACTGCAGAAGCTAGTAAAAGTCTTCAAACTCTTCATCTTTGCCTGTAGTGATTGGTGGGTAAATTTGAATAATAATTGTATTAACTGGCCTGCCTTGTAGGCGTATGGATATTATCCTGTCACTCACATCATTGTACTTCAGGACAGATCTTGAAAGGTTTGTTTTGTTGATGAACGCAGCACAGTTTGTCTTCAAGTTTTCATTCTCAGCATAGTAAACCATAGAACTAACTGTCGGATTGAAAATGGCCCAAACTGGTCCATTTCAGCTCACTAATGCCTAGGATATTGATGTTTATGCATTCTATTTTTTTGACAATTTCCAATTTTCCTAGATTCATACTTCATACGTTCCATGTCCTGATTATGAATGGATGTTTGCGCTTATATCCTGTTATTTTTAAAGATTAAACATTTACTTTCTTCCTAAGGGAATCACAATTTATAAAATTAAATTAAAACCAAGGTGATTTGGGACCATTAAAACAGGGCCAGATGCCTTCCTGAAAGTTCTTAACATAGGAATAGCTTGATGAGCAGATGGGCTCATTTGGAAATTCTGAAACAGCTCAAGTCCAAGGTTCACTTACGAAAACAAAAAAGAGACCTTCTTATTTGTATGTGAACAGACTCAAATGCATTTACTTTTTGCAGGGATTTGTACCTTTTATGTATCTTCAGATGAATCTTTTGCTTATGTTTTTCTTAGATGTTGACAAAACTTATAAAGATGGCAGTTTTAATATGTTTTGCTTTAAAGGCAAAATATTTAAAGAGTATTTATAATTACTGTTCTTGGATCACTTCACCCATACTGCCCATCTTTTCTTACTAATTGTTGAATATATCAGTGGGCAGCAACTTTTCCCGGTGTATATTCATAATTCTCTTACCTTGTAGGCTAACCTTTGGATAATCTGTTGTAGATTAGTAGTTGATAACATTTTGAAGTGTTTACAGTTGCATTTTTTTTTTTTTTAATTACAGAAGAAGTCTTCCCCTTTGAGTATGTATATTTTGGATGTAAATTGTGTAATAAATGACAATGTTAAGTCACACAAGCTTCTTAAAAACTAGTTAGTTATGTTAGAATACTGAGCAAAGGAGGCTCTTTACCTTAGTTTTAATGTGTGTAGTAAGCTGTGAAGATAATCGTTGTAGCATACGCAAACTGTCTTTGTGACTAGAAATGGATGTCCCATTAAAGCAGCTCTTTTCTGAGATACATAGGAAAAGCTGATATTTTGTTGGATACTGATATTCATGTACTCAAAATAAGTAGAGATAATCAATAGACCCTGGGGGAGTATATCCTTTATGTCCTCTGCAGAAGGGAAGAACTTGGAATTGTTTAAGAGAGAAGTAATTGTTTGCATAGTTCGTAATATAGATAAATTGGTGGCAAATTACAGTGCTTCCAATTAGCATTAAGCAGTCAAATTTGATGACTAATCAGTGGAAGACAAATTTTTCTTACCCCTACCTTCTTAATTCCAATGACTGGCAGAAAAACCTTTGGGAAAGAGGAATGTCTTGACTGAAAACTGAGCTGAAGTAGCGTTTTGATTACCTGGGTAGAGCTGGAAAATGCAGTGTGCATTCTACTTAAAAACAGGTTAGAACATTTTTGGTTTTTAAAAAAGATGGATTTGTTTCCATATGTACTGTTCTCACACAGCTGCCATAGAATGTTTTTCATTGCTGTATTTATGACTATATTTCATTTCCACTTACATTTCATAAAATCTTAAGATTTTGAAATTGGAAGGAATTTAGAGGTCATCTAATACGATTTCCTCATTCTAAAACTAGGGAAAAGGAACTTCAGGTGAAGACATTGAGCTTGCTAGAGGCCAAGTTGGGATGAAAACCCAGGGTATGCTGTATCACACTTCCTCTAAGAAGTTACATTCAAAACTGTATTAAAGGACAGGAATTCTGTTACTTCCTTTCTTCTGGTGCCCATGGGCTTCTTTTGCTGCGCTCTGTATTTGTTCAAGTTTTGGGGTTGATGTTTTGATTTTGGCATTTTCTTTTTAGATGTGTGCTTTCATTGCTATATAAATTGACCTCCGAACACTGCTTTTGCTATGCCCCAAAGCTTCTAGTAGGGTATGTTTTCATGCTCATTTGATTCTGTTAATTTCTTTATTCCATCTGTAGTTTTTTCCATAGCCCAATACTTTTAAATAAGATGTAGTTCAGTTTCCACGTATTTGATTTGTTTCCCTTGCTTTTTCTGTTACTCATTTCTACTTTTATGGCTTTATAGGCAGTAAAGATGTTTTGTAATACTTCCATGCTTTGGCTTCTGTTAGGGTTTGTTTTGAGGCCTAATATGTGGTCTGTTCTGGAGAATGTTCCCTGTGCATTGAAAAAGTGTACTTGGCTACTGTTGGGTGGAGTATTCTGTCTGTGTCTGTGTGATCAGGTTGGTTAATTGGGGCATTCAGATGTTTTTTGTCTTTATTGAGCTTCTTTCTGGATGTTCTGTCCTTCACCAAAAGTGATATATGGAAGTCTCCTAATGTTACTGTATTTCTCTCTTTTTAATGCTGCTATAGTTTTATGTATTTTGGAACACTGTCAATGAGTGCATAAATATTTATCATGATTACATCCTCTTGGTATACCCAAAAAACAAAAACATTACCATCGAGTCCATTCCAACTCACAGCGACCCTATAGGACAGAGTAGACCTGCGCCCTAGAGTTTCCAAGGAGCATCTGGTGGATTTGAACTGCCTACCTTTGGGTTTGCAGCTGTAGCACTTAACCACTGTGTCACTGAAATTTCCCTTCCTGGCATATTGACCCTTTAATCATTGTACAGTGTACTTCTTTATCCTTTGTGGTAGATTTTGCTTTAAAGTCTATTTTGCTACTCCTATTGTTTTTTCATTGTTATTTGCTTGATATATTTTTCCATCCTTTGAGTTTTAATTTGTGTCTTTGAGTCTAAGGTGTGCCTCTTGTAGGTAGCATATAGATGGATCTTATTTATTTATCTAGTCTGCCACTCTCTGTCTCTTTATTGGTAGACTTAGTCCATTTACATTCAGTGTAATTATTAATAGGTATAAATGTAGTACTGTCATTTTGATGTATTTTTTGTATGTTGTCATGGTTTTTTTGTTGCACTTAATTTTCTGTGCTGAGTTGATTTTATGTATTTTTATTTCATCATTTTCATTGTTTTCATATTTGCTGAGTCTCTGGTTTTTCTTTTGATTTATAGGCTTGTTACTTTCCTTTGTGGTTACTTTAATATTTGCTGCTGTTCTTCTACATTTATATCAATTTTTTATTTCTTTTTATCAGTGTGACTTCTTCTCCATATGACAGTCCTATAACTACATTATTTAGTCCCTCTTTTTTAATGTTGTTATCTTTTACATAGTGATGTCTTTGGCCTCTCTCTTGCCCTATTTTCAATGTTTTAGCTTTGGTGTATTTTTGTTACTTCCCTATCTGGGTTAATATTTGGTTGTTCTAGCCTGTGTTTTAGTCTTGGGTTATTGTATGATGTTATTGATTTTCTAACCAGAGGATTCCCTCTGGTATTTCATGTAATTTTGATTTGTTTTTTCTACACTCCCTAAACTTCTCTTTATCTGGAAATGCCCAAATTTCATGATTATATTTTATAGACAGTTTTGCAGGATATATAATTCTTAGCAGGCATTTTTTTTTTTCTTCAAGACTTTATATATATGTCATCCCATTGCCTTCTTGCCCACATATTTCTATTGGGTAGTCCAGATTTAGTCTTGCTGACTCTGCCTTGTAGATGACTTTTTGTTTATCCCCAGCTACTCTTAAAATTCTCTTTTTATCTTTGGTTTTAGCAAGTTTGGTTATATTACATCTTGGTGACCTTTCTGGGGATCTGCCCTGTGTGGGGTTCACTGAGTTTCTTGGATACATCTTCTCATCTTTCACATGTCAGGGAAGATTTTTGCTAACAAATCTTCAAAAATTCTCTCTGTATTCTCTTTTATCCCCTACCATTCTGATACTCCAATCACTCAGAGGTTATTCCTCATGTTAGAGTCTCACATACTTCTTAGGATTTCTTCATTTTTTTAAATTATTTGTTTTTTCCTCAAATGAACTGGCCTATAGTACTTTGTCATTGTCATTCTGACTTGTGTTACCTCAGTTCTGCTCCTGTGACTTGCTGTTGAGTTGCTAATTCTCAAATTTTATTGTTAATTTTTGGATTTCAGTTTTTTGTTTCTCTATGGATTCCTGCAGCCTGTTAAGCTTGTTATTGTTTTCTTGTATAACCTTCGTAAGTTCCTCTATTGCTGTGTCTGTGTGTTCCTTGAGTTGGTCAGCGTTTTGCCTGATCCCCTTCCTGAACTCTTGAAGAACTCTGTATTTTTAGCTTTTGGGTTCATTCTCCAGTAACTCCAAGACCTTCTCTTTCTCTGGAAGGTTTCTTGGTTCTTTTTTGGTTGCTTGCTGGAGCTATCATGGACTGCCTCTTTGTGTAATTTTTTATTGACAGTGGAAATGCTGGTGCCATAGTGGCTAAGTGTTATGTCTGTTAACCAGAAAGTGGGCAGTTCAGATCCACCAGGCATTCCTTGGAAACTCTATAGGCCACTTCTACTCTGACTGTAGGGTCTTTATGAGTCAGAATTGGCTTGATGGCAGTGGGTATTATCATTGAGCTACCAATTCATTATTTAGTTTTCTATGTTTGCATAGTGTGTTGTAGCTTCTTGTTTTGATATACCCAAATAGCGTGGCCTGCCGGGGGCCAGCCTCAACAGGGTCTGGGATCACAAAGGGATGGGCGGCATTGGTGAAGGAAAGAGACTCAGACAACCAGGAATCTGGAGGTCAGCAGCCCATTAAGGCCTGTCTTTCTTTATTTTTATACAATCATTGAGGTGACGTGATGTCATCCTGCTCTTTGACCACATAAGCTTTTGGCTAGTAAGGAACTGATACCTTGTGGTCTCTTTTCATGTTAATCATTAGGGCCTTCTAGGTAATGGCCTGAGACAAGTATATTGTGGTTATAATCAACAGTGAAAACAAAGCTATGCCTTGAGATCAATCAGCTATATCTATGCCTCGAGGTTAAAGGTGCAGGAAGAGGGGTAGACTCATCTAAAGGTTATTATCTGGCTGTCTCTATTTGTTCCTTCTTTGTTCTTATTTTATCTCTTCCTGTGGGGACGGTAAGCACGTACCATCCCCCACCCTATGCCTCTCTTAAGCTGTTGTAAGAAGGGTATTTCTTTAGTATTTGCCCATTTGCCATACCAATTATAATAAACTTGGGAGCCTGTCCATCTTCTTGATGCAGGGAGTGGGATGTCTATATCTAAGGGCTGTGCAGGGGGTCATCCCTGGGGAGCTTCCCAGGGCCTTCCTGCAATCTTGTATTTCACATGTGGAGGGGGATGTGCGGTTGGGGGAAGCCAGCAGGGCCGGCCCGGCCTCGGCATTCCTGGGCTGGGCGTGCTGTGTCGGGATTCATCCCTCCGAGCTCTTTTCTCTAGGAACTCCCGTTCAGGTTTCTTCAATGTTATTTCGTAAGCCAAGGGGGTTGTAAAGCCCCTCTTAGAAGGCATCTTCCTTAATCCTTGTGCCGGGAGATGAGAGGGTACTTTTGAGGAAGGTTTTCCAGTGTCCCTAATGACGCAACCTGGTATGGTTACAAGAATTAGGATGCAAAATGTTATCAGGGAGAGTACAGCCAAAAATATGCCAAGGGTGAGATGCCTCCGCTCGCCATCACATAGGCATGTAGCTTTGCTACAGGGACTTCTGTGGGTGACGGGCCTCAGCAGTGGCCGTATGAACTACTTTGATTACTAGTGGTTTTGAAGCTCTCACATCCTGCTACCAAGTTGTTATACCTGTTACTAGGTATATGAGCCCAGGATTCAGTTTACTTTTGTAGATTCAACTCAAGTGTCCAGGTCATTAGTCACTGAGTATGTGGTACAGACCCTTACCTGCAGTCCTAGATGGGCAGGGCTATGTAGGGGGTGATTTAAATAGGCACATATATCTGGCTGCAGTAGAAAGTTATGTGCTAAGCAAGGTAGGGGGCTGAAGGCTGCTGCTGAGTGCCTGGTTAGAATGCATGCCTCTGTTGCCTAGAATGTGTAGGTGGGTGAGTTTTGTGACTAGACTTTAGACACCCACTGCTGTTGGCTGTAGGGACTGGTAGGCATTGCTCATTCTCAGACCCTTGTCATAAGTGGCTAGGTGGGGGAAGTAGAACCACCAGTCCTCAGGGCCCAAATGTAGGTAGGCAAAGACCCTGCTGTATATGCAGGATGGTGTTCAAGTCATGAATCTGTTGCTTCCCCTTAGCTGTTGCAGTTTAAAATAGGCTTCAGGTATATATCCTGTTATACTGTGCTAATGAGAATATATGCTGTTGAAATGGACCCACACAGGTCTAAGCAGGGGTGAAAGGCATTCTGAGTCCATGGACCTATTATATCCTTGCCTAAGTAGAGGGACTGTGTCTACCCTGAGTTCCTGGTTTAGGGGAACTGGCAGGTTATATTTTCCTGTTTGTTAATTTGTTCCCTCTCCAAAGCCAGGGTTTGGGCCACATGGTGGATCCCACTTCTTGCTAAGGGCACAGAAATCAATGAAGCCAGACTAGGATTGCAGCATAGTGCACAGAGAGTGGTTAAATGGGAGAGAGGTACTTCCGAGAGGGAGAAAGATTGGTTTTTTTTGTTTGTTTTTTAATCCTGTTTAGTAGGTTAGCCACTTGCACTTAACTTTTGCAGATTCAGAGCTGTTTTCCATGGTTCTAGAGGCTTGAGCTGACCCTCTGCCACTGAGTTTCTCCTAATATGGAAAACCCATCCTAGCACTACTACTTGCCTCAGCCTGCACATGCACATGTATCCAGGTTGCAGGGTGCTTCTGAACTGTCTCTTCCTCCTCCTGCCACTCAGTTTGACTCCTCAACCTTGTCTGTAATGTTTAGGGCTCTACATTATCATATGTAATTGATTCACTTGTTTTCTTGTGTCCTTTTTGTGTGAAGGACCACAGGAAGCATCTGACTACTCCACCATCTTGGCCCTACTTGTAAAAGGTCTTACAGAATAGTTGAGGAAGAAGGTCATTTGACACTCTCTCTGTAGCAAAACAATTAAAGTCTCTGGAAATTATCCAAAGGGCAAGCAGCAAATTGATAAACATTCATTCAAGAAAAATCTACTAAATCTTAAGAAAAGCAAGAGTCTGCATCATTTAAGTTATAACCTGCTTCCATACTCCCCCAAATCAGATCATTGTTAAAGAAGATCTGCCCAAGGCACTTTAGTGTTGGCAGGTGTGATGAAGATGATGGAGAGTAGAAAGGGGGGCTATGATTTTACCCTGGTAGAGCTGGGCTTTCTGTGTGTCCCATGTTCAGGTGGGAACTTGTAGAATGGAAGCATTATCTAATGTACAGCAGACCAAAAATACTGGGGCTTTGAGCACTTTTTCCCTAGTTTATTCGTAGATTAAAGGTTTCACATAAGAGGGGCAAGCCATCCCTGGCTCCTGCCAGTGCCCACTGGTAGGGTGATAATGTGAATTCAGGAAGGTCTGCCCTTACCAACAGTTCCAGTTAAGTGGTTGGAATGGACTTAACAGCAAAAGGTTTGGCTTTGGTTTTTGTACTTACTTAGGAATATTCAGAGGGCAACATAAGGCAAAGGTGTTTCCTAATATGCACAGATCCTTCAACATGGCAAAATCTTCACTGGCAAAGGGGTTTGAACACAACCTCTGGACAAACACTGAAGTATAAACTACTCTGACCCAGGTTTGACTCCTATAACCACAGACTAAAAAATAAAGTCATTCTCATCTTTGTCTGGGAAATTATGTTCATGTCCATGGCTGTAACAGAGAGGAAACCTCTATGTTACTAGTCCTTAGCTGAACATGAGGCAAAAAACATAAATTCTGAATTGTAATAGCCTGTAAGCACACACACACACCCACACACACCCACGCACGCATCCAGTGGTAAAGAATAAGAAACTTACTACATATTTAGTGCCTTACTTTGACCCATGGGCGATCCTTAGCCAAACCAAACCTACTGCCATCAAGTCAATTCTGACTCATACCAACCCCATTGAACAGGGTAGTAATGCCCTATAGAGTTTCCAAGGAGTGCCTGGCAGATTTGAACTGCCAACCATTTGGTTAGCAGACATAGCACTTAACCACTGTCCCACCAGGGTTTCCAGTCCTTAGCCAGCAAGACTAAATCACAGAAATAAAAGGGGGTAAGAATCTAAGCTGCAACATCAGAGGCTGCACAAAAAGACAAACCCAATGCCATCGAGTCAGTACTGACTCATAGCAACCCTATAAGGTGGTAGAACTGCCCTACAGCATTTCTAAGGAGTGCCTGGTGGATTTCAACTGCCAACCTTTTGATTAGCAGATGTAGCATTTAACCATTATGCCACCAGGGTTTCCAAAGGCTGCACAGTGGGGTAAATGGCCAAGCACAATTAGTGCAGTGAAGTCACTAAACTACCAAGCAAATGACAATGTCCTATGGAAGGGAAGGAGATCAGTATCCAGAGTTGCTGCAAATTATCATCTAAAATATCGTGTGTACAATAAAAATAAATTACAAGACATGCAAAGAAACATGGAGGCATGTTTCTTTGATAGGAAAGAAAACAGGCAATAGAAACTGATTCTGAAAAGGCCCAGATGATAAATGTAGCAAAGATTTTAAAATATATTCAAGAAACTGAAAGAACACATGTTTAAAGAATTGTGGTGATAGTGCCTCATCAAGTAGTGCATATCAAGAAAGAAAAAGAATCAAATGGAAACTAAGGAGTCAAGAAGTACAGTGACTTAAGATGAAATTTTCACTAAGGAGGTCAGTAGCAATTCAGCTAGCAGAAGAAAAATCAGTGAACTTGAAAGAAAATAGAGATGATACAGCCTGAAGAGCACAGAGGAAAAGAATAGTGAAAAATAGAACTCCAGGGAACTATTAGACACCATTAAGAACACCAAAATATATATAATGGAAGCATCAGAAGAACAGAAAAAAAAAAAGTTGAATAAGTTGCCAAAAATTCTGTATTTGATGAAAAACTACTGATGCAAGAAGCTGTACAATTCACAAGTGGGAAAAACACAGATTCACACTCAGACATGTCAAGGTGTTGAAAGATAAGGAAAAAAATCTCAAAAGCAGCAAGAGAAAAATGACTTATTGCATACAAGGAGACACCAGTGTGATTAACAACGGAAGTCTCATCAGGGGCAGTGAAGACTAGAAGGCAGAGGGACTGCATATGTTGCTGAAAGGAAAAACTCAACCAGGAATATTATATGCAGCAAAACTATCTTTCAAAAATGAAGGTTTAATAAAGTCATTCCTAAACAAAATTCATAGCTATCAGATTGGCACTGCAAGAAATATGGAGGATTGTCCTTCAAACAAAAAGCACGTGACAGCAGACTAATTCAAATCCACTCAAAAAAAGAACACCAATAAAGGCAGTCATAGTTTTAGAAAAATGTATGATTACATGTTTCTTCTCTTTTGCTTTAATTACTTTAAATTACACCTTCATCAAATGATATTTTTATTATTTTGTTGGAGGAGGAAACAAAGCTATCTTGGAGTAAGCAAATGATACCAAATGGTATCTTGAATTAAGAACAAATGAAGAAAACCAGAAATGGTATATAACAAAATTATTACCACAAACTCTATTGAATATAGACATTCAACTTTTAAAAACTTCTTAAGGTTATGTAAGTAGCAATCATGACAATGCATGAGGTCTGACACATCCATGAACTTAATTATTCTAAGTGTTACTTACCTTGTTGCTGAATATCACCGTGGTCTCCTTTGAAGACTCCTCTTGGGAAGCTATGCACTAATGCCAGCACATATTCCACCCTTCAAAGCAATTTTGGAGCTCTTTCCTGAATGGCCATTGTGCACGGTGGCAAGTTCGTAACTTCACTGTATAGTTGTCTGTGAAGGAGTTTTTAGCCAGTAGACAACTACTGGAACACTCTCCCTACTCACCTGATCTGGCCCCCAAAGATTTTTTTTCTTTACATGAACATTAAGGGACTATTGAAGACATTTTGATGACATTCAGAACATCAAGGGTAATATGAAGACAGTTCTGATGGCCATTCCAGTAAAAGTTCCCAAATTGCTTTGAAGGGTAGTCTAGGCGCTGGCATCAGTGCATAACTTCCCAAGGGGAGTGTTTCACAGGTGACAGTAGTGATACTCAGCAATGAGGTATGTAGCACTTTTTCTAGGATGAGTTCATGAACTTAATTGGCAGTCATATTAACTGGGCTTGCAACATATTTGGGTGTGTTGCATATGACGATGTTGTTATGTGCTGTTGAATTGATTCTGACTCAGCAACCCTGTAAGACAGAGTAGAACTGCCTCATGGGGTTTTCTATACTGTAATCTCTATGCAAGCAGAACTACTGTTTTAGTAATCTAGTGCTGCTGTAATAAATACCACAAGTGGACAGCTTTCACAAAAGCAATTCTCACAATTTAGGAGGCTAGAAATCCAAATTCAATGTACCAGCTCTAGAGGAAGGCTTTCTCTGTTGGCTGTGGGGGCAGGTTCTTATCATCAATCTCTCAATAGTCTAGGAGTTTTCCAGTGCAAAGACCCCAGGTTCAAAGAAAACATGCCTCTGGCTCTTGTTGCTTGCTGGTAATGAAGCCCCATCTACTTGCTTCTCTCTTTTATATCTCAAACAACTGACTCAAGATAATCTTGTAAATTGAGTTCTGCATGATTAATGCAACTGCCTCTTCCTGCTTCATTAATATCATACAGGTAGGATTTGCAACACAAAGGAAAAATCACATCAGATGACAAAATGGTGGACAATCACACAGTACTGGGAATCATGGCCTGTACAGTTTGACACGTTTTAAGGGGACATAATTCAGTCCATAGCAACCGCTGACTTTGTGATTAGAAGCTGAGTGCTTAAGCATTGTAACACTAGGACTCCTTTGTGTAACAATAACGATAAAGAAAAGGGAAGACTGGATGAAGCTATATAGCAGTAAAGTTTCTGCGATCAGTATAAATATGAAGTAAATTCTGGTAAGTTAGGATGTATATTATAACCCCTAGAAAACTCACTAAGAAAAGAATTCTAAAAAATATACTTTAAAAAGTCGTTAAAGGTAAGGTTTCTGGGAAGGTGATGTGAATAGGAGTAGGCTCCTGAGCCTCCCCACATGTATATCAAGAAATGCGAGAGATTTATGCTCGGTCCTGGGAGACTGAATTGGTGGACAGAGAAAACGGAGCTGCAGATGCACTGAAGTCAACAATGTGTACCACATGATAGGAAAAATGCTTCATTGACTTCCTGCCTGGTAGGGCAGACTTAAAAATTATTGTAGTGGTGCACAGACTGACAGCACTGGTGGAGCCGACCCTCCTGACCAACCTATGTTTTCCCAGTGCAACAGAAAGACAATGCATTCACGGTCAACCCAGGCCTCACCTGGACATGGGAACAGTCCCAATATCTGGCTCAATGATAAGTGGGCCCTCACAGAGTGCAAAAACAAAGTGGTGAACAATGAAAGAATGCTGCATCCAATCCCAATATATAGCTCTGATGTAAGTGGGCCCTCACAGAGTGGAGAGAGGAGTGGTGAACAATGAAAGAACACTGCATCTGATCCTACAGGTGCTTTGATGTGGGCTATTTTTGACCAGTTTTGTAGCTGGTAAATGACAGAAAATGTGGTCACAGAAACATCATCCACACACACAACAAGGGAGGGAGGAGTAACCAAATGGGTAAAGGCTGTTCCTCTGGAGGAAAGATTGATTAGTGTGTATTCTTTGTTCTATTTGGGAGCCGCTGAAAGATGGTAATGTTGATCTGGGCTTTTTAAAAGAGGGGGAAGGAGAGGGAATGGTAAGTAAATTTTGAGTACTTTGCCCACGTAGGAGTTTCCTGCAGAAAAGAGCGCTTGAATACCGCTGAATAACTCAAGAGAATTGAGATACCTGAAAAACCAAACCAAACTTACTGCCACTGATTCTGACTCAGGATAGAATAAAACTGCCCTATAGGGTTTCTAAGAAGTGCCTGGTGGATTTGAACTGCTGACCTTTTGGTTGGCAGTGGTATCTCTTAACGACTATGCCATCAGAATTTCTTGAGATAGCTAACAAACACATTGTAAAATCATAGTGTCCTAGCTGTAACAAAATAATCACAGGGCACAAACTGAAAATGAAGGCCCATCCAAGTGAACAGGACAATGGGAGATATCTCACATTTATAGAACTCCAAATGATGAATAGATTGGAATATTATACAGCACTATTAATGAAGCTCAAAGAGCTAAAAGGAAACCAACACATAACTAAAGGAAGAAAGGAAAGTGGTGCACAAATAAAAGAATTTAAATAAAGATATTGACAGTAGAAAAATACTGGAACAAAGAGAGATGGCTCATTGGAAGAAACAATCAACATATTTGAACAGGCAGAAGAAGATGCTAAACTACAGGATAATGCAATCAAAATTATAGAGAGTGAAGAGCAACAAGAGAGAAGACTCAACACTCCTGAGCACAATGTAAGGGAATTACAGAAATAGAATCAACTGAACCAACATACACATCATGAGAATCCCAGAAGGGAACAAAAGAAATAAAAGGACAGAAGGAATATTTGAAAAAAATAATAACAGAAAATTTTCCAAGTATACCGAAGGACATAAATCTATAAATCCATAAAGTTCAACATACTCCAAGTAAGATAAACCCAAATATTTTAATTTGTGCTTTCTAGAACTGAAAATAATTCTGAAAGCAGCTACAGAAGAATGAATAGCCACATACAAAGAAGCATCAATAAAATTTTTCCTAAAAAACCTTGGAGGCCAGAAGGTAGTGGAATGATATATTCAAAGTGGTGAAAGAAACTGTCAGCCAAGGGAGTTCAGAACCACTAGACTAACTACCTTTAAACAATGCTAAAGGTAGTCCTTCAGATGGAGAAGAAAGACATCTAGACAATAACATGAAGACATACTGAGGATAAAAAAATTATGTTTCCAGGGGTAAATACAAGGGCGAGTCTTAGAGTGTTTTTTGCTTTACTATCGGATAATTCTAGTGGTTATGTCTTTTATACTTTGCAGTGACGAATGCAAAATAAACATGTATGCCAAGACACATGATATATAAAGATGTAATTGATGATAGCAACAACATAAACAGGGTGGCCTAGGGGACCAGTAAAAGTGTAGAGTTTTTGTATTGTTACTAAAGGTAAGTTGGTATCACTTTAATCCAGATTGTTAGAAATATGTTAACTGTAATAATCAGAATAACAAGAAAATACCTTAAAAATACACACGAAAGAAAAAGTGAAGGAAATAAAAAATGGTTTGCTGCTAAAAAGGAAAAATCCTGCAAAATCTGGCAGTATTAGGGGAAATGAGACAATAACAGTAGGAAACAAAAATCAACAACAAAATGTCAAAAATAAGTTTTATTTATTACCAGTAATTACAGTGAATGTAAATGAACTAAATGCTTCCACTCAAAAGGCAGACAGCGACAGAATGGATAAGAAAGCATGGCCCAACTATATACAAGAGACACATCTTAGAGCCAAGGACATGGATGAATGTGAAAGGATGGAAAAAGAAATAGTCCATGAAACTGGTAACCAGGAAGAACTCATGTGGTGATTTTAATGTCAGACAAAATAGACTTTAACTCAAAATCTGTTACAGGAGACGAAGGATGACATGATAAAAGTTTCGTAAAGAAGACGTAGCCATTACATATGCAACTAACTTTGTAACTCTAAAATATGGAAAGCAAACTGATAGAATAAAGGGACAGAATAGTCAGCTCTGCAGTAATAGTTGGATATTTCAATAGTGGACAGATCATCTAGAACAAAGATCAGTAAGGAAATACAGAACCTGAACAACATTATAAGCCACTTAAACCTAACCAATAAGGAACACATCGCCCAATAATAGTACAGAATACGTTATTTTGCAGTACACGTGGATCCCCCTCATGTGTCTCTCACTTTGTTGTAGTGTAATGGCTTGTGGGTTGCTGCGATGCTGGAAGCTATGCCACCAGAATTCAGATACCAGCAGGGTAATCCATAGCAGACAGGTTTCAGCTGACCTTCCAGATTAAGACAAACTAGGAAGAATAACCCAGTGGTCTATTTCTCAAAAGAATTAGCCAGTGAAAACCTTGTGAATAGCAGTGGAACATTCTCCAATATAGTGCCAAAAGATGAGCCCCCAGATTGGAAGGCACTCGAAAGATGACTAGGGAAGAGCTGCCTCTTCAAAGTAGAGTCAACCTCAATGACAAGGGTAAAGTCAAACTCTGGAGACCTTCATTTGCTGATGTGGTATGACTTGACTCAAAATGAGAATAAGCAACTGAAAACATCCATTGATAACTGGAAACTGGAAAGTGCAAAATATGAATCTAGGAAAACTGAAAATTGTCAAAATGAAGTGAAATGCATAAACCAGTATCCTAGGCATTAGTGAGTTGAAATGAACTGGTAATGACCATTTTGAATCAGACAATCAGATGGTCTACTCTGCTGGAAATGACAGCTTGAAGAGGATTGTCATTCCATTCGTCATCAAAAAGAACATCAAGATCAATCCTGAAATACAACACTGTCAGTGTTAGGACAGCATCCACATGCCTACAAGGAAGACAGTTAATACAGCTATTCAAATTTATGCACCAGCCAATAAGGACAAAAATGAATAAATTGAAAATTTCTACTAACTTCTGCAGTCTGAAAATGATTGAACATGCAATAGGTATGCACTGATAATTACTGGTGATTGAAATGTGAAAGCTGGAAACAGAAGGATCATTAATTGGAAAATATGGTCTTGGCAATGGAAATGATGCCAGAGACTGCATGGTAGAATTCTGCAAGACCAATGGCTTCTTCATTGCAAATGCCTTTTTTCACCAACATAAATGACAGCTATACGTGTGGAACTTGCCACACGGAATACACGGGTGAAATCAGCTACCTCTATGCAAGGAGATGATGGAAAAGCTCAATATCATCAGGGGCCAACTGTGAAACAGTCCATCAATTTGCTCATATGCAAGTTCAAGTTGAAACTGTAGAAAACTAGAACACGTCCAGGAGAGATGAAGTATGACCTTGAGTATATCCCACCTGAATTTAGAGACTGTCTCAAGAATAGATTTGACACACTGATCACTAATGGCAAAAGACCAGACTAGTGGTGAAATTATGTCAAGCGTACCAATGCATGAAGATAGTAAGAGGGCATTAAAAAGACAGGAAAGAAAGAAAAGAGCAAAATGGATGTCAGGAGAGATTGTGAAAGTTGCTCTTGAATGTTGAGAAGCTAAAGCAAAAGGAAGAAATGATGAAGTAAAAGAACTGAACAGAAAATTTCAAAAGGTGACTTGAGAAGACAAAGTGTTATAATGACATGTACAAAGAACTAGAGATAGAAAACCAAAAGGGAAGAATACACTCAGCATTTCTCAAGCTGAAAGAACTGAAGGAAAAAATTGAAACCTTAAGCTGCAGTAGTGAAGCATTCTGTGGGGAAAATATTAAACAACTCAGGAAGCAGCAAAAGAAGATGGAAGAAATACAGAGCCTTTTTACCAAAAATAATTAGTTAATGTTCAACCATTTCAAGAGTTAGCATGCAGTTGGGAACTAATGGTACTGAAGGAAGAAGTCCAAGCTGCGCTGAAGATATTGGTGAGAAATAAGAGTCCTGGAACTGATGAAATATTAACTGAGCTATTTCAACAAATGAATGCAGTGCTGAAAGTGCTCACTCATTGTGGCAAGAAATTTGGAAGAAAGTTATGTGGCCAGTCAACTGGGATAGATCTATATTTGTGCCTGTTCGCAAGAAAGGTGATCCAACTGAATGTGGAAATCATAAAAAATATCATTGATATAACATGAAAATAAAATTTTGCTAAAGATCATTCCAAAGCAGCTGCAGCAGTACATTGACAGGGAACTGCCAGAAATTTAAGCTGGATTCGACAGAGGACATAAAACTAGGAATACCATTGCTGATGTCAGATGGATCCTGGCTGAAAGCATAGAATACCAGAAACATGCTTACCTATGTCTTATTGACCATGCAAATACATTTAACTGTATGAATCATAGTAAATTACTGATAACATTGCAAAGAATGGGAATTTCCAGATACTTAGTTATGCCCATGAGAATCCTGTACATACATCAAGAGGCAGTTTTTTAAATAGGACGAGGGGACACTGCATGGTTTAAAGTCAGGAAAAGTGTATATCAGGGTTGTATCCTTTCACCTTATCTATTCAATCTGTGTGGTGACCAAAGAATCTGAGAAACTGGACTATATGAAGAAAGGAGCTTAAAGGAAGACTTATTAACAACTTGCGTTATGCAGATGACACGGTCTTTCCTGCTAAAAGTGAAGAGGACTTGAAACACTTGCTGATTAAGATCGGAGACCACAGCCTTCAGTATGGATTTCACCTCTGTATGAAGAAAACAGAGTCCTCACAACCAATAAGCAACATTGTGATAAACAGTAAACAGATTGAAGTTGCCAAGGATTTCATTTTATTTGGATCTGCAATCAACACCCATAGTATTGGGTAAATCTGCTGCAAAAGTCTTCTTTAAATTATTGAAAAGCAAAAATGTCACCTTGAAGAATAAGGTACACCTGATCCAAGCCATGGTCTTGTCAATCACATCATATGCATGCAAAAGCTGTGCAATGAATAGACAGATTGAAGAAGAATTAATGCTTTTGAAGTTTGGTGTTGACAAAGAATATTGAATATACTATGAACTGCCGAAAGAATGAACAGATCTGTCTTGGAAGAAGTACAATCAGAATGCTGCTTAGAAGCAAGGATAGTGAGACTATGTCTTACATATTTTGCACATGTTGTTAGCAGGGATCAGTTCCTGGAGAAGAACATCATGCATGGTAAAGTTCAGGGTCAATGAAAAAAGAGAAAGACCTTCAACAAGATGAATTAAGACAGTGACTGCAACAGTGAGCTCAAGTATAATAATTGTGAGGCTGGTGCAGGATTTGGCAGTGTTTCATTTCTGTTATACATAGATTCCATTATAAGTCAGAACCAACTCAACAACACCTAACAACAACACACATGAATCGCTTTCTAGGATAGGACATATTGTAGATCACAGACCAAGGCTCAATAAATTTAAAGACTGAAATCACACGAAGTATCTACTCCAACCAGAAAGGATTGAAATTGTAAATCAATAACAGAAAACTGGAAAATACACAAATATATGAAAACTAATAAGCAACAATATTAAAACATTGGTGGTCAAGGAAGCAACCAAAAGAAATCAGAAAATATTTAGAATCAAATGAAAATGAAAGCACAATATATCAATAAGACTCAGAAAAAGTAGTACTAAGAGGACAACTTATAACTGTAAATGCCTACATTATAAAAGAGGAAAGATAAAAATTCAATAACCTAACTTTACAAGTTTAACAAGAAAAAGAGCAAAGCAACAAGGAAGGAAATAACAAAGATCAGAGCAAAAGAATAAATTAAATGGAGCCCAGAAAAACAATAGAATCAATGAAAGTAGAGTTTGGTTTTGGAAAAGATCCATAAGATGAGCGTATCTCTAGATAAACTGACATAAAAAGGGAAAATATGCAAACATAGAAAATGGAGACATTACAACCAACTCCGCAGCTGTAAAAAGATTCATAAGATAATACAAAGAAAAATTGCATGCCAATTAAATAACCTAGATAAAATAGAGAAATTCCTAGAAACACAGGAACATCTTATTTTGACTCATCAATAAATATGAGATCTCAACAAAAATAAAACAAGTGAAGGGACTGAATCAACAATCAAAAATCTCCCAAGAAAGAAAAATTCCAGACCTGATGAATTCACTGGGGATTTCTTTAAACAGTTATAGAGGAAATTATCCCAGTTCTTAATATTTCCCCATGTCAGCCCCAAAGAGAAGAGAAGGGGACACTTACTCATTTTCTGAGTTGAGCACTACTGGTATAACAAACCCAGACAAAGACTTCACAAGAAAATAAATCTGCAGACCAATATCCCTTGATGAAAATGAATGTAAAAATCCTTAAAATAATGCAACAAACTGAACTGAAAAAGCAGTTAAAGGATTATTAATCATGATTAAGTTTGACTTATTCCAAAATTGAGAAGGTAATTCAACATTAGAAAATCAATCAGTGTAATACACCACATTAATAGAACAAAAGAAATGAATGACATAATCATCTCAGTTGATGGAGGAAAGGCATTTGAAAACTTCCAACACCCTTTCATAATAACCACCCACTGTCTTTGAGTCAGGTCCAACTCATAGCAACCCTAGAAGTTAGAGTAAAAATGCCCCATAGAGTTTCCAAGGAGCGCCTGGTGGATTTGAACTGCTGACCTTTTGGTTAGCAGCCATAGCACTTCACCCACTGTGCCACCGGGGTTTCCTGCCTTTCATGATAGTAAAGGGGGGGAAAAAAGCTAGAAATAGGGTATTTATGATATATACCTACAACTAACATCATACTCAGTGGAGAAAAGCAGTGGTTGCCCTTTAAGATCAAGAACCAGATCACTTTTGTTCAGTGCCTCCTATGACCACTGCTATTTACTGTTTTGCTGGAAGTTATATCCAGAGTAGTTAGGGGAGAAAAAGAAAAGATATCCAGGTTGCTAAGGAAGAAGTAAAACTATTGCTTTTTGCAGATGACATTATTGTAATGTATAGAAGATTCCAAAGAATCAACAAGCAGTAGAGCTACTAAATCATGTCAGCAAAGTGTCATGATAAATGGTCAACACACAAAAATCAGATTTTTATACATCAGCAATAGGAAATCAGAAAAGTAAATTAAGGAAACAGTTTCTTTTCAGTAGCAGCTAAGACTAAAATAGCTAGCAATAAATACAACCAAGTGTCTTAGTTGTCTATGAACTGTTGTAACAGAAATACCACCTGTGGATGGCTTTACCAAACAAACTTATTTTCTCATTGATTAGGAGGCTGTTGTTAGGTGTAGTCAAGTCAGTTGCGACTCGTAGTGAACCTGTCTACAACAGGATAAAACATTGCCCAGTCCTGCGCGTCCTCACAACCTTTATTATGCTTAAGCCCAAGGTTACAGCCACTGTGTTAGTCCATCTCAAGGGTCTTCCTCTTTTTTGCTGACCCTCTACCTTACCAAGAGTGAGGTCTTTCTCCAGGGACTGGTCTCTCCTGGTAACAAGTCGAAAGTAAGCAAGACTAAGTCTCTCCATCCTTGCTTCTAAGGAGCATTTTGGCTGTACTTCTTTCAAGACAGATTTGTTTGATCTTCCGGCAGTCTGTGGCATATTTAATATTCTTCACCAACACCATTAATGTAAAGGTGTCAATTCTTCTTCAGCCTTTCTTATTCATTGTTCAGCTTTCCCATGCATATGAGACAATTGAACATACCATGGTACCATGGTTTGGGTCAGGCACACCTTGGTCCTGAAAGCGACATCTTGGCTTTTGAACACTTCAAAGAGGTCTTTTGCAGCCGAATTGCCAAATGAAATGCATCTTTTGGTCTTCTGACTGCTGCTTCTATGAGGGTTGATTGTGGATCCAAGTAAGATTAAATCCTTGACAACTTCAATATTTTCTCCATTTAGCATGATATTGCTTACTGGTCCACTTGTGAAGATTTTTGTTTTCTTTATGTTGATGTGTAATCCATACATAATGCTGTAGTCTTTGATTTCATCGATAAGTGCTTCAAGTCCTCTTCATTTAGAGCATGCAAGGCTATGTCATTGACAGAATGCAGATTGTTAATAAGCCTTCTTCCAATTGTAATGTCACATTCTTCTTTATACAATGCAACTTTTCAAGTTGTTTGCTCAGTACACAGATTGAATAAGTGAAAATATGCAACCCTGACACACAACTTGCCTGATTTTAAACCTCGTGGTATCCCTTCATTCGGTTAGAACGATTGCATCTTGATGTATATACAAGTTCCTATGAGCACAATTAAGTGTTCTGAAACTCCAGTTCTTCACAGTGTAACCCATATTTTGTTATGATGCACACAATCAAATGCCTTTGTATAGCCAGTAAAACACAGGTAAACACCTTTCTGATATTCTCTGTGTCATGGCTTGAATTGTGTTCCCCCAAAAAATATTTGTAGTAATTTGACTGGGCCAGGATTCCCTGTATTCTGTGATTGCACTCCATTTTGTGATTTTTCTGATGCCGTAAATCCTAACCTCTGCCGGTGGTTAACAAAGTGGGTTATGAGAGAAGGGATTAGAGTGCGATTGTAAATCCATTTTTAAGATCACCTCCCTGCTCCATTGTAAAGGGAGTTTCCCTGGAGTGTGGCTTGCACCACTGTTTATCTTTCCTCCTACAAGAGATAAAAGGCAAAAGCAAGCAGAGAATTGGGAACCTCACGCCATCAAGAAAGCAGCACCAGAAGAGTGCATCCTTCAGACCCGATGTTCCTGCACCAAGATGCTCCCTGAACAAAGACTGGTGTAACACAAAGACTTTCCTCCAGAGTTGACACAGCAAAAGCCCTTCCCCTGGAGCAGACAACCTGAATGCAGACTTGTAACTTACTGGACTGTGTAAAAATAAACTTTTATTTGCTAAAGCCATCCACTTTGTGGTATTTCTGTTAGAGCAGCACTAGATGACTAAAAACACTTTGCTTTCAGCCGAGATCCATCTGACATCACCAGTAATACTTCATTACACATCCCATTCTGAATCCAGTTGTGAATTTCTGGCAGTCTCCTGTTGAGATACTGCTGCAACTGCTTTTGAATTATCTTCAGCAAAATTTTATCTGTGATATTAGTGATATTATTCAATAATTTCTGCATTCTTTTGAATCACCTTTCTTTGGAATAGGCACAAATATGGATGTCTTTGAGTCAGTTAGAAAGGTAGCTTTCTTCCAAATTTTTTGGGATAGATGAGTGAGTGCTTCCAGTGTTGCACCTGTTTGTTCAAACATCTCAGCTAGTATTCCATCAATTCCTGGAACTTTGTTTTTCACCCTATGCCTTCAGTGCAGCTTGGACTTCTTCCTTCAGTACCATCTACCTCTTCAAAGGGTTGGATATTGGCCAATTGTTTTTGGTACAGTGACTCACTGTATTCCTTTCTTCTTCTTTTGATACTTTTTGTCTTCAATATTTTCCCTGTAGAATCATTCAATATTGCAGTCAGAAACTTGGATTTTTTTTCTTCATTCAGCTTGAAAAATGCTGAGTGTGTTCTTCCTTTTGGTTTTCTAACTCCTAGTCTTTTCATGTATCATTATAATACCTTTTTTCTCAAGCTCCTCTTCGAAATCTGTTCAGCTCTTTTATATCATTTCTTCAGTTCACTTTAGATACTCTATATTCAAGTGTCTTCTAGCATCCATTTTGGTTTTTTCTTTCCTTCCTGTATTTTTAAAGGCCTTTTGCTTTCTACATATATGATGTCCTTGATATCATTCTACAACTTGTCTAGTTTGGGGCTGTTAGTGTTTAATGCATCAAGTATATTTTTGAAATAGTCTCTAAGTATAGGTAAAATATACTCTACATCATGTTTTGGCTCTTAAGGACTTGCTTTAATTTTCTTCAGCTTCAGTACGAACCATGCCTATGAGCAATGGTGGTCTGTTCTACAGTTGGCCTCTGCCCTTGTTCTGACTAATGATATTCAGCCTCTCCATTGTCTTTTTTCACAGATGTGGATGATTTGATTCCTGTTTTACATCCAGTGTGACCCACATTTATATATAGGCTCTTTATAATGTTGAAAAAGGTATTTGCAATGAAGTAGTTGTTGGTCTTTCAAAATTCTCTCTTTCAGTCTCCAGCATTGTTTCTATCACCAAAACCTTATTTTTCAACTACCAATCCTTCTTTGTTTCCAACTGTTGCATTCCAATTACCAGTAATTATCAGTTCATCTTGACTATATCTTTGATCAATCTCAGACTGCAGGAGTTGGCAATAATCTTTCATTTCTTTATCTTTGACCTTAGTGGTCAGTGTGTAAATATGAATAATAATTGTGTTAACTGGTTTTTCTTGTAAGCTGATGGATATTATTCAATCCCAGTGCTGTACTTCAGAAGACATGTTGAAATGCTCTTTCTGACAGTGAATGTAGCACTAATCCTCTTCAAGTTGTCATTCCACACATAGTAGACTGCATGACTGTCCACTTCACAATGGCCAGTATCAGTCCATTTAAGCTCGCTAATGCCTAGAATGTTCATCTTTATCCATTCCGTTTCATTTTTGATTAATTCCAATTTTCCTAGATTCAGACTTTGTACATTCCACATTCTATAGTGGATATTTGCAGTTATTTTTTTTTCCTCATTTTGATTTGTGCCACATCAGCAAATGAAGGTCCCCAAAGCTTGCTTCCAACCAGAGTCATTAAAGTTGACTCTACTTTGAGGAGGCAGCTCTTCTCCAGTCATATTTTTTTTCCAGTCCCATTTTGAGCAACTTCTAACATGAGGGTTTCATCTTCAGTACTGTATCAGACAACATTCCATTGTTATACATAAGGTTTTCACTGGCAAGTTTTTCATAAGTGTGTACGAGGTCCTTCTTCCTACTCCGTCTTTGGAAGCTTTGCTGGAACCTGTCCACCATGGGCAACCCTGCTAGTATCTGTAATAACTAGGTGGCTTAGTATTCAGTGTAACACCAGAGTACAATAAAGTGACATACAGGTTTTAGTTAGGAGGTTAGAAGTTCTAATTTACAGTTACAGCTCTGGGGGAAATTTTTTCTCTCTGCTGGATCGGGAGGATTTTTGTTTTCTCTTTCAGCTTCTGTTTCTTAGTTCCTTGGAGATCTCATGTGATATGGCATCTGTCTTCACCTCTCTCTGCTTTCTTGGTTGCTTACTCAATCTGCTCTTTATTTAGTTATTTATTTCATCTCAAAGTTTATTTACTAAAGACACTCCTGTAGGGTCACTATGAGTCAAAATAGACTTGAAGGCAATGGGTAAGACACTCCCTATTGTGCCTCATTAAAGTAAGAAAGAAATCCCATTTCAAATGTGATTATAACCACAGGTATAGGGGTCAGGATTCACTACACGTATTTTAGGGGACACATTTTGATTCATAACTTTTCACCCCTTAGCCACAGAAATTCATGTCTTTGTCACATATAAAAACCATTTGACCACCCCAAAAGTCCAATCAACTCTAGGTTGAAAATATCATCTGTCAGCTCATCTAAATCAAATATAGGTGAGAGTTTAGGAATAATCCATCCTGGGGCAAAATTCTTCTGTGAACATGTAAAATCTTAAATACAAGTTAACTACTTTCAAAGTACCATGGTAGAACAGTGTCTTAGGTTGGGTTTTCTAGGGAAGCAAAACCAGTAACACATGTAGGTACAAGGAAAGATTTATAATATATATACATAGATAGATATAGGAAACAGCTCACACAATTACAGAAGCTGAATGTCCCATGTTCTCGCACAAGCCTCACGTGGCCACAGAAGCTGAGGAACCCAAGGTCAGCAGGTCAGATACCAGAGTTCTAGATCACCATTGTGTAGGTCGGTGGATCCCAAGCTGGTGGCGGGATGGAGTGGCAGAGGCTGGTGAACCCAGGATCGGCAGGTCAGGGAGCAGGACTCTCAAGTGCCGACTGTAAGGACTGATGAATCCAACAACTGCTAGTTCAAGTCCAGGAACCAGACACCAGAATAAGAGAGCAGGAGCTCCTGGCTACGTGAGCAGACCAGTAGTAGTAGTGGAAGGTCGAGAGATGAGAGCTGAGGGGCGGGAAGCCACCACAAACCCCGCCCTGCCACTTAATACAGCAGCCAAATATGGAGTAGCCAAATTGACATAATCCTGACCACCACAAACAGATACAAGGTAGACATTTCCATTACAAATGGGAGAAATTGAAGGGAAAGAAAGGATAATGGACACCAAACAAATCCAAAACCTAGCAGAACCATTTTATTAGCTCTGAAGGCTTGAAAATAATCTTCTATGCTCTGATACTGCCTGTCCTCCGGACTTGGGCTGTGCTCTCAAGATTCTGGCTATAGGCCCTTCAACCTTGGGCAGAAGCCTCACCTTCCAGGCCCACTGCTGTGGAAATCTCACACCCTCATCTTTGAATGGTCCTGTTCTAGTCCATCTGAATGACGATCCCATCCCAACTGGCCACAGTAGTCTCCATTCATATGCCATAGCAGCTCCTCTCCCTCAGCTTTGGGTGATGTCACCATCCTCTTGGACCACCTAAACAGGAACCCCGCACTCAAAAACTAAATTAATGGTGATCTGACTTCTGGTGGTATAGTGGTTAAGAGCTATGGCTGCTAACTGACACACTGGCAGTTTGAATCCACCAGGTGCTTCTTGGAAACCTTGTGGGGCAGTTTTCTTCTGTCCTGTGGGGTTGCCATGACAAAGGGTTTGTTGCCTGCCTGCCTGCTTGCCTTGTTTTTTCTTTTGATTCCCTGAAACCTAGAAGGCCATGCCTCTGCTCTTTGAAACCTAAGAGTCTGTGGCTCCAACCTTTGAAACTGGGTCAGTCCCACTTTCAATGTTCCAACAGTTCAACTGATCTTTGAACTGCTCTCGGCATTGTCCTATTCTTTTCTTGGCAGGGCTGGTGGGAGGGTGGGGTGAGGAGGACAGATGTAGCTCTTTTGGCCTGTTCCCCTGCCTGTATAATTCCAACAGCAAACAGTTTTTCTTGCTTTCATTGTATCTTGGCCTCCTTCAGGCTAAGCTGACAGGTTTGCTGCTATGGTGGTTAGATGGATTCATCAGTCACAGTCTAAATATCTTTAACAAAAGATTGAGTCAGCAAGTCCTTGGTAAGAGTGTCACAGCATGTGTCCTTAGTTTGTACAATAGAATTTTCCAAATCTTTAAGTTGTGGTTTAATTTTGCACAGTTCATCTCTTTCCTCCGACATTTTACTATAAGTGGCGAGGAGAAACTGTGATCGCTTTAAAGTCTTGCTTAGAAATCTCAGCCAAATATCCAAGTTCATCACTTACAAGTTCAATCTTCCACCAAACATTTGAATGTAACTCAAGCAAGTTCTCTTCTACTGCATAAGTAGCTCTCCCTTTCTCCATTATCCGAACATATGTTTATCTTTTTCTTGTAAAATCACACCAGAAGCACATTTAATGTCCACGTATCTAGCAACGCTCTGTTGATAGCACTAAATATATTCTGTAAGATGATAGAGACTCTGTAGCCCTCCTCACTTTTTTCTGAGCCCTTGTCAGAATTGCCTTTAGCTTCAATAATTCTGCCAACAGTTTCTTCAAGGCAATATAGGGCCTTCTATGAAGCACATCAGAATTCCTCCTGATTTCTACTTCCTTCCCTATTGAAAAACCACTTCTACATTTTAGGTATAATTATAGCAGCACCTCACTCTCTGGTGACAAATTTTTAGTTATTTAGTGTTGTTACAACAAGTATCACATGTGGTGGCTTTAACATACAAATTTATTTTCTCTCAATTTAGGAAGGTGGAAGAGTGATTTCTGTGTGACCACTCTAGGGGAAGGCTTTTTCTCTCTGTAGCTCTTGGAGAAGTTCCTTGAAGACGTTATGTGTACCACCTATCCTCCCTCATTTGTCCTTGCTTGGTTGGTTGCTTGCTCAATGTTGTCTTTTTATATCTCAAAGAAGTTCATTTATTAAATACACTGCACTAATACTGCCTCATTAACATAATAAAGAAAACCCATTTACAAACAGGATTATAACCACAGGTATGGGGTTAGGATTTACAACATATTGTGGGAGGGCTTAATTCATAACACCAATGAAGTGTAAGACTTGTACACGTAAGACATTACTGAAAGATTAAAGAAGATATAAATATATGGAAGGAAATTCTGTGTTCATGAATTAGAAGACTTAATATTGTTAAGATGGCTATACCACCTAAAACTGAATTCAAGGCAATTTCCATCAAAATTCCTGCATCCATTTTTGCAGAAATTAAAAGCCAATCTTCAAGTTAATTTGGAACTCCAAGAGGCTTGGAATGGCAAAGGCAATCTTCAAAAGAACTGTTACTGTAGCTTCTTGCTACCTACCAGAAACAAATTTCTAGAGTAAGCACAAATCTTAGTTAAAAATCAAACTCCTTTACTGGGCAGAAGTGCTGAGCAGCAGGCCTGCCAACGGGTACAAAGCACTCAAGTAAAGCAGAAGCCCAGAGCACCTGTGGGGGTTGAGACTAAGGTTTACAGGGTGTTTTAATCATCTAGTACTGCTGTAACAGAAATACCACAAAGTGGATGGCTTAAACAAAGAAAAGTTTATTCTTACACAAGCTCCAATTCAGGGTGTCTGGTCTAGAGGAAGGCTTTCCGTCTTTGTCGTCTCTGGAGGAAGGTCCTTGTGCTGCATTGGTCTTTGGTCATAAAGCATCTTGGCCTGGGAACTGCAGGTCTGAAGGATGCACTCTACTCCTGGTGTGGCTTTCTTGATGGTACGAAGTTGCCAATTCTCTACTTGTTTTCCTTTCCTTTTATCTCATGTAGGATAAAAGGTGGTGCAAGCCACACTCCAAGGAACCTGTTTACATTACCGCAGGGAGGTGACCTTAGGAAGTGTTTTACAGTCCCACCCTAATTCTCTTTAACATAATGCTATCTATTACCCAAAGGCAGAGATTAGTATTTACAGCATAGGAAAGTCACAAAATGGAAGGCAAGCACACAATACTGGTAATCACAGCCCCGCCAAATTTCTATACATAATTCAATCCATGACATAGGAACTCAGAATCTCAGTCTCTCAGCCAATCAGAACCACCAGTTTCTCTTTTTCTCTTATTTGGTCTTAATGGTGTACATGTATTTAGCTCTTCACACGCACACCTGAAATTCAAGATGATTTCCATTGCTAAAGCTTCTCGGTGGCTGGCAAAACTTATTAGGAGCTGTTGCACATGTGTAGATCTGTGGTTACTTCAATTCAATTCCTGGCCCTGGTTTAGCATTCCTGGTACCACCGGAAGAAGGTCATCTAACAGTCACCGCAGCTGTATCTGCGCCTGCAGCAAAATTACACAACCAGATGTTTCTGAGAAATAATTTTAAGGAAAGATCCTGTGATGAAGTAGGGACAGGGGAGGAATCTTACCCTCAGGCAAAGTTCTGGATTTTTTTTCCGAGAATTCTGGCCTTCATCTATTCTGTCTCAAAAGCAAGTAAGAAGACTAAGATGTCAATGTAGTCTATGCTTCTTGTGATCCCTTTAACAACAAACACCTCTCACAACAAATGAATCAATCATATAGGGGCCCTGCACATCAAGGAGAAAGTTGGGAAATTGGACTGGGTGGCAGGAAAGAGTCCGTAAGTACCTAGAACTGGTCAGATCTGATAAAGTGGAAATCAACATCCTGCAGGTGGATCATCTGCGTCAAGCATGATGAGGGGGAGAAGTGGTGTTCAGAAAGCATCTTACACAGCGGGAGAGACTGAGTGGAGAACGCTTACTTGCTCATCCAAAATCAGTGAAAAACAGCATTTGATCGGCAAAAGCTAGGTAGCTTGTGTCTAACCCATTACACATGATCTAAAACTTTCCATCTGTATAAACCTCTCTTGCTTTTATCTGCACTTCCCTCTCCCTTCTCTGCACTGTGCAGACTGACATATCCCTTGGGCAGGGAGGGCCTCTTACACACATCCTGAGCCACTCTCCCAGATTTGGAAAGGGAACAATTTAACATGGGGGGGGGGTATTTTCTGGCTCCCTTAAACCAGGAACTCAGGGCAAAAACAGTTCTTTCACCTAGGTGTAGGCATAAGGGTCCATGGACCTTGACTACCTCTCACCTCTGCATACAGTATGGAGTATCCATAGTCCAGCAAATAAATCTATCTACTCATGCACTTTAAGGAACGGGGACACATTTTGCCCACAGACACTCATGGACAGCTGTCAGTCCTTTTTCTTTCTAAACGTGTGCATCTAGATACCTGTGTCTTTCACCCCTGCTCATTTACGGCTGTAGAGGAGAGCCTTCAGAGAGTCTGAAAGCATTCTCCTTGAGAATGGAAACTAGACAAGAATGCTCTTTGTCACCAATGTTTCAACATTGTGCTGGAGGTTCTAGCCAGAGTAGTCAGGCTAGAAAAAGAAATAAAGGGCATGCAGACTGGTAAAGAAAAAGTAAAATATCTCTCTGGATTATATGTTCTTATACTTGGTGACCAACTACCTGGACACCTGAGCTAAATCCGTATAAGTGACGTAAATGGACTCTGAGCCCGCATACCTAGTAACAGCTCTAACCACCTGGTGACAGGATGTTAGAGCTTCAAAGATGCCAATAATCAAACTAGATCACATGACCAGCGTATTTCGGCATTTTAAAACAAAACAAAATAAAACAAGAAGCTAGAAAATAGTACACCCACATAAAATAAGTACAACAACTTACTGATAACTTGGAGACAACAGTCAATATCAAATCACATATAGAGACAGACCACAGTGGCTCCAGAAAGCTCCCAAAACAAATAATCAAGAAATTTTCCAGATGAAGGGAACTTCCTGAAATTATCAGAGATAGAATATAAAAGATTAATATTTAGAGATCTTCAAAAGATCAGGAAGCAGATCAAGCAAAATGCAGTAGATCATCATAATGACTAGTTCAACAGGCTACAAAGACACAGCATGCAGAAATTCAGAGAATTAATGACATAATTCCAGAATTAGACAACCCAATACAGAGTCAAAGGAGCAGAATTGAGGTAACAGAAGTCAGAATTAATGATATTGAAGATAAAGCACTTGATGCCAACATATCTGAGGAAAAATCAGACAAAAGAATTTTAAAAAATGAAGGAACACAGAAGTATGTGATTGATTGTTTAACAAAAATCATAGTAGATTATGATGAAACATTGTACTCTAATAAATTTGAAAACCTTGAGGAAATGGACAAATTTCTGGGAACACACTACCTATCGAAAACTAACACAAACTGAGGTGGAACAACTAAATAAACCCATAACAAAAGAAAGCATTGAAAAGCTAATTTAGACACTCCAATAAAAACAGCCCTGACCCTGACGACTTCACTGGAGAATTCTACCAAACTTTAGAAGAAGATTCAACCCCACTATTTCTAAAGGCATTTCATAGCATAGAAAAGGATAGAATATTCCCAAATTTATTCCATGAAGCAAGCATAACTGTGACACCAAAACCAGATAAAGATACCACAAAAAAGGAAAATCACAGACCAGTATCTCTTAACTTAGATGCAGAAATCTTCAACAAAATTCAAGCCAATAGAATTCAACATTTCAAAAAAATGATTGACTATGACCAAGTGGGATGCATATCAGGTATTCAGGCATGATACATTAGAAAAACAATCAATGTCATGAACCACAAGAATAAAAGAAGAGACACGAACCACTTGATATTCTCAGTTGATACAGAAAAAGGCACTTGACAAAGTGCAACATCCATTCACACTAAAAATTCTTAGCAAAATAGGAATAGAAGGGAAATTCCTCAGCATAATGAACGGCATTTATGCAAAACCAACAGCCAACATCATCCTAAATGGAGAGTCTGAAAGCATTCTCCTTGAGAATGGAAACTAGACAAGAATGCTCTTTGTCACCAATGATTCAACATTGTGCTGGAGGTTCTAGCCAGAGCAGTCAGGCTAGAAAGAGAAATATAGGGCACACAGATTGGTAAAGAAGAAGTAAAATATCTCTATTTGTGGATTGTATATTCTTACATACAGAAAACCCCTAAAGAATGTACAAAAAATAACTGGAACTAATAGAAGAGTTCAGTAAAGCATCAGGATAAGCACACAAAAATCAGTTGGATTCCTCTACACCAATAAAGAGAACATCAAAGAGGAAATCACTGAATTGATACCATTCACAACAGCCCCCAAGAAGATAAAGTACTTACGAATAACTCTGAGAGATGTAAAAGACCTATACTAAAAAAAACTACAAGACACTACTACTACAAGAAACCAAAACAGAGGTACATAAGTGGAGACACCCACCTTGCTCATAGATAGGAAGTCTCAACATTGTGAAAATGTCTATTCTATCCAAAGCAATCTATAGATCCACTGCAATCTAGGTTCAAATTCCAATGAATTTTTTTTGATGAGATGGAAGAAAAAAATGACCAACTTCATATGGAAAAGGGAGAAGGCCTGAATAAGTACAGCATTACTGAAGAACAGTAAAGTGGGAGGCCTCACACTATCTGAATTTAGAGACTATTACACTGCTACAGTAGTTAAAACAACTTGACATTGGTTCAACAACGTATAGATAGACCAATGGAACAGAACTGAGAATCCAGACATAAAGTCATCCAGTGATGAACAGCTGATATTTGACACGGGCCCAAGTTCCATAAGTTGGGGAAAAGGCAGTTTCTTTAACAAATGGTATTGGTATAACTGCATAGTCTTGTGCAAAAAAGAAAGCAAAAAGAAAGAAAAGAAAAAATAAACAAGATCCATATCTCTCACCATGCACAAAAACTAACTCAAAATGGGTTAAAGTACTAAATATACAATCTAAGTCAGAAAAGATCATGGAAGAAAAAATAGGGACAATGCTGGGAGACTTATTGCATGGCTTAAACAGAATAGAAAACATTATTAACAATGCACAAATACCAGACAATAGATAACTAGAAGCTCCTGCAAATCAAACACTATGCTCATCCAAAAATTTCACCAAAAGAGTAAAAAGACAACCTACAGACTGGGGAAAAAAAATGGCTAAAACTAATGCAACCAGTGTCTAATCTCTAAAATCAACACTGCAAAACCTCAACAGTGAAAAAAAAATTAAAAAACAGACAAAGACAAAAGATATGAATAGGCACTTCATAATCACAAAATACTAAAAGTCATGGCCCAGCCAAATTACTATGCACACTTTTGTGGGGCACAATTCAATCTATAACAAGTATGGTACCAAAAGCGCGTGCAACAAAAGACAAAATAGATAAATAGGACTTCATCAAAATTAAAAGGTTTTTGTGCATCAAAGGACTTTATCAACAAGGTGAAGAGACAGCCTACAGGTTTGGAGAAAAATTTTGTGAACCATGTATCTGATAAAGGTTTAATACCTAGAATATATGAAGAACTCCTCTGGCTTTACATAATGACAAACAACCCAGTCAAGAAACAGGCAAAGGACTGAAAGGAAATGTCACCAAAGAAGAAACACAAATGGCCAGCAAGCACATGGGAAGATGCTCAACATCATTACTCACTAGGAAATTGCAAATCAAAACTACAACTTTCAGCAAAATGGTAAGATTTTAAAAATAGATACAACTTGTGTTGGCAAGGATCTAGAGATATTGAAATCTTTTATTGCTGTTGGGGTTGTAAAATGATACAGCTACCGTAGAAAACAATTTGGCAGTTCTTCAAAACGTTAAAAAAAATTTTCTAGCTAATCTGTTCCTTGTTGTATACCCAAAGAATTGAAAGCAGGAACACAGATACTTGTACACTAACATTCATTGCAGCACTATTCACAACAGCCAAAAGGTAGAATGTTCTTCAACAGACATACAGACTAGCAAAACATGGGACATGCATACAATGGAATGTTCTTCAGCCATGAAAGGAAATGTCCTGTTACATGTCACAATATGGTTGTACCTTGAAAACCTCATGTGGAGTGAAATAAAGCAAATACAGAAAAACAAATACAGTTATGATCCCATTTATATGGAACACCTTGGTTGGCAGTTTGAATCCATCATCCAGTCCTTGGAAATCCTATGGGGGCAGTTCTACTCTGTCCTATAGGGTCACTATTCATCAGAATAGATGACAAAATGTTTAGTTTTTCTGGTTGCTATGTCCCTAACAACAAAGCCCCAGAATACATGAACGAAATTGACAGGATTGAACGGAAAACATATATAACAATAATCACAGTGGGAGATTTTAAGACACCACTTTCAATAATGAATTGAAAGAGGCAGAAGGTCAACAAGGAATAGGAGACTTAAACAATGCTACACATCAATTAGACCTAACAGACACTGTTCTAGTTATCTAGAGCATGCTATAACAGAAATACCACAAGCAGATGGCTTCAACAAACAGAAATTTATCTTTTCACAGGTTGTTGTTAGGTGCCCTTGCATCAGTTCCAACTCATAGTAACTGTATGTACAGTAGAATGAAACTGCTCAGTCTTCTGGCTTGCTCACAATTGTTGTCATGCAAGAGCTCATTGTTGTAGCCACTGTGTCAGTCCATCTCATAGAAAGTCTTCCTATTTTTCTCTCACTCTGCATCTACCAAGCATGATGTCATTCTCCAAGGACTCATCCCTCCTAATAACAGTTTAGGAGGCTAGAAATCTCAATTCAGAGTGCCACCTCTAAGGGAAGGTTCTTGTCTCTTCAACTTATGATTCCTGGTTACTTAGAAATCTCCATATGTCTTGACATTTGTTTCACTCCACCTCTGCTTGCTTTCTTGTGTCTAGTCTCTTTTATATCTTAGGTTGACTCAGGATACACTGTACATTAATCCTACCTCATTAACATCAACAAAGACAACACATTCCTAAATGGGATTATAATCACAAGGGATACAGGTCAAGACTTACAGTACATATTTTGGGGAGACATAATTCAACCCATAACACACACTATACAACAATCCATCCAACAATCCATGCAACAAAATGCATATTCTTCTCAAGTGCACAAGGAATATTCTTCAGGGTAGATTGTATGGTAGACCCTACAACATGCCTCAATGAATTGAAAGGCTACAATTCATGCAAATTATGTTCACTGATCACAATTTAATGAAATTAGAAATCAGTAACAGAGAACTCTGTGGACTTCAGAAATATATGGGAATTAAAGCGCACACTTTAAATTTAGATCAGAGTAAATCACAAGGGAAAAATAAGAACATACTTTGAGATTAGTAAAATTGAAAACTATGTAAAACTTATGGGGTCCAGTTAAAGCTGTCATTAGAAGGAAGTTCATAGCTGTAAATGCCAATATTTAAAAAAGAAGGAAAACTTTAAATCAATAACCTAATCTGCCACCTTAAGAAATTAGAAGAATAAGAGCAACTAAATCCAAAGTAAGCAGAAGTAAACAAATAAACCTAAAAAAACAATAGACAACAGAACCACAAGTTGGTTCTTTAGAATATCAACAAAGGTGCTACATACCTCACTGCTGAGTATCACTATGGTCACCTTCAAGTACTCCACTTGGGAAGCTATGCATTGATACCAGTGCCTAGTCCACCCTGCAGAGCCATTTTGGAACTCTTTCTGGAAAGGCCGTTGTGCACAGTGAGTGGCACAGCGACAAGTTGGCGGACTTAATTGTACAGTTGTCTGTAAGGGAGTTTTCAGCCAGCAAACAAATAACTGTTTGCATTGGAACACCCTCCCTACTCACCTGATCTGGCCCCCAATGACTTTTTCTTTACCCAGAGACAAAGGAAATACTGAAAGAAAGACATTTTGATGACATTCAGGACATCAAGGGTAATATGGCGACAGCTCTGATGGCCATTCCAGAAAAAGAGTTCCAAAATTGCTTTGAAGGGTGGACTAGGCACTGGCCTTGGTGCATAGCTTCCCAATGGGAGTACTTCGAAGGTGACTGAAGTGATATTCAGCAATGAGGTATGCAGCGCTTTTTCAAAGGATGAGTTCACGAACGTAATTGTCAGATATCATACTAATCAATGGTAAAACAGTGAAGACTCAATTTCTAGTACCAGGAATGGAAGAGGTAACATCTCTACCAAAGTTATAGAAGTAAAGATTACAAACTAAAACTATGAACAACTAGGTCCCATCCAGTTAGGTAACTTAAATGAAATGGATGAATTCATAAAAAGACTACCAAACAATAAAAAAAAGAAAGAAAATCTGAATAAACCTATAACTAGTAATGAGATTGAATTCATAATTTAAAAAAAATGTTCCGCAAAGGAAAGGTCAGAGGCCAGAGGCTTTCACTGGTGAATCCTACAAGACACTGAAAGAATTAATACCGATACTGCCCGAACATTTCCATAAACTAGAGAAAGTGGGAAATCCTCCCAACTCATTCTCTGTGGCCAGTATTGCCCTGAAACCAAAACAAGACATACACAAGAAAACTACCAACCAATATCTCTTAAGTGTATATAGATGCAAAAGTCCTCAGCAAAATGCTAGTCAAATGAATCCAGCAACATTTATGCCAGGGATGCAAGGTTGATTTAGCAACCAAAAAAAAAAATCAGTGAATGTAATGCAGGTAATTAAAAGAATCAAATTTAAAAATATGGTCATTTCAATAGATGTAGAAAAATTGTTAGACCAAATCCAACACTCTTTCATGATAAAAATTCTTGATAAAGTAGGAATAGAAGGATAAAGGCCATTGACTCAAAAACTCACATCTAACATTATACATAGCGGTGAAAGACTTAAGGCTTTCTTCCTGAGATAAAAATGTTTTCATTCATCATTTCTACTTAGCATTGCACTAGAGGTTTTATCCAGGGCAGTTAAGTAGTAAAAACAACATTTGAGGACTCACATTCCCAAATTGCAAAACTGTCTTAGGCTGGGTTTGCTGTAGAAACAAAACTAGCCTTGTATAAACACACACACACACACACACACACACTCACACCTAGTACTGCTTTAACAGAAATACAACAAGTGGATAGCTTTAACAAAGAAAAGTTTATTCATACACACTTGAGTAGGCTGAAAGTCTGAATTCAGGGTGCTGACTCCAGGGGAAAATATTCTCTGCTAGCTCTGAAGATAGATCCTTGTGCTACATCAGCCTTTCTTTAGTCTGAGAGCATCTCAGCATGCTCTGCTGTCAGTCTTGCTTCTTTGATGGTTTCAGGTCCACACTCTCTGCTTGATTCCCTTACCTTTTGTCTCTTCTAGGATAAAAGGTGGTTGTTGCAAGCCACACTCCAGGGAAACTTCCTTCACACTGGAGCAGAGAGGTGACTTTAGGAAGGGTGTTGCAATCCCACCCTAATCCTCTTAAATGTAATCCAATCTATTACCTACAGTTGAAGATTAGGATTTACAACATAGGAAAATTACAAAACGGAAAGCAATTACAAAATACTGGGAATTACAGCCCAGCCAAATTACTACACACGTTTTTGGGGAGACACAGTTCACTTCATGACAAGACTCATCTGTTTTTTGCACAGGCAAAATAACCCCAGAACCAAAACTGTTGCCATTGAGTTGATTCCAACTCACAACAACCCTATAGGACATAGAAATGCCCCACAGAGTTTCCAAGGGGCAGCTGGTGGCTTTGAACTGCTGACCTTTTGCTTAGTAGCTAAACTCCTAAACAGGCCTCTAGAGGTGAAAGGGAGAGTTGAATTGAGGTTATGGTTGTAATCACCACCCCTGCATCCTTCAAGTCCTTGATGGTGGCACTAATTTCTACAATCCTTCCAGGGGTGTTGTATTGCTTTTGTTTTACTATTTTCCTAGGTAGCAGAAATTCTAACATCTTCTACTTGTTTTTTGCTACCGTAATAGCCCTTGCCGCCACTTGTCACAGATCCAATCTTTGGGGTTTGCCAGTTGCTGACTATGTCTATTCCAACTGTGCATTCTGGAACTGGGGAAATAATGACAGGATGATTCCAGGGACCTACTGGATGCATTGTGAGCTGAGCCTGAGCTAAGACTCCATACACCCCCATTCTGACAGATGACCAACAGTGACATTTTGGATTTCCTGGAATTAATGTCTGTTTTGAGCCAGTGCCCAGTAATCCTCATAATTTGTGTAATTTCCTTTCATCCAGTGACTAGTCACTCTCATAAAAGGCTGTAGATCCCTTTTGGGAAGGCTGGAAGAAATATTAACAGTGTAAACTTATGGTGGTGTAGTGAGGTGCTTCCTCAAGGGGACCCAGATAACAGTTTTACTGGGGAGAGTGGTTTAGCAGACAAAGATAGTATAATCTCTTCAGATAGGTGTGGGAGGGTTGGTGCAGTGGGAAGGAGAATTTAGGGGCTTAGTGCCCACAGCTTTCTTATTATCTGCCCATATGCCCCCAGCCCAAGTTTGGGATCCCATTTCTTGCCAATCAGTGCCCTCATTTTAACTTCAGACAGAACTTACAGTTGAGAAATCAATTGGTGATGCAATTTAGACACTCGTAAGACTCTGAGTTTTATTTTTGGTAATATGAGCTCTGTTACTACAAGAAATAAGGTTTTCTTTCAAAGCATAAGTAGAAATTTTGAGGTCTCTCATCAGCCTTTTAGCTCTGACCTTGAAGTCTTGAGTTTATCTCTTTCATCACTTTGTCCAGTGAAAACAGGACCAACCAAGTAGCTTCATTATACTTCTCATTCTGATGAAATTGTAGAGAGATGTCAAATATGTGGTCACCCAGATCCTCACCTCTCACCAATGACGTATCTATTGGTGGTAATATTCTGCCTACTTCTATTGCCAAATCACATCACGGAATAGCAGTGCCTTCTTTACTACTGAAAGCAGAGTCATCAACATCTTTAAGGCTAACCAGAGCTGAGAACCAATTTAGAAAATTTATCCTTACAATTTTGTTTCTCTGCTTCCAATACTCAATATGACTGTGGTACCCCTGTTGCCACTGAATCGAATCTGACTTACAGTGACCCTATAAGACAGAGTAGAACTGTGTGATGGGGTTTCTAAAGCTGTAATATTTACAGAAGCACACTGACACATCTTTGTTCCATGGAGCTGCTGATGGGTTTTAGCTGCTAACTGAAAGTTAGCAGCTGAGTGCTTAAACACTGTACCACTATGGATCCTTTATGTATGTGGTACTGGAATGGAAATATATATCAGTGGAATAGAATTGAAAGTTTAGAAATTAAACCTTATATTTTATGGTTAATTGATTTCTCATGAATGTGCCAAGAATATTCAGTGGAGAAAGAGCATTCTCTTTAACAAACGGTTCTGGCATTTAACTGGATATCCACATGCAAAGGAATGAGATTAGGCCTCTTCACCCTGTAAAAAAAAAAAAAAAATTAATCCGATGCAGATTATAAACATAAATGTAAGAGATCAATGTGCAAAACTCTTAGAACAAAACATGAGTAAATCTTCATGACCCTGGGTGAGGCAATGATTTCCTATATATGCACCAAAGGCACAAGAAAAAAATAGGTAAACTGGACATCATCCAAATTAAAACTTTTGTTTCTTGAAGGAAAATATTGATAAAATGAAAGAACAACATTTACAACTGGAAAAAATATTTGCAAGTCATTTATCTGTTAAGGAGTTGTATTTGGAATATAAAAACTCAATAATAAAAAGTGTAATAATTTAAAAGTGGACAGTGGATCTGAGTACAAATTCTCCAAATAAGATATACAGATGGCCAATAAAGATGCTCAGTGTCATTGGCATTAGAGAAATACAATTCCAAACCACAGTGAGATACTACTTCACACCTACTTGGATGACTATAATCAAAAAGACAGATAATAATAATACTGATTAGGATATGGAAAAACTGGGGTAATCATCTACTGCAGGTAAGAATGTAAAATGATGCCACTGCTTTAGAAAACAGTCTGGCAGTTCCTCAAAATTTTAAAATAGTTACCATATGTTGCATCAGTTCCACTAATAGGTATATACCCAAGAGAAATAAAAACATAATATCCACACAAAAATTTGTACATGAATGTTCATAGAGGTATCATTCATTATAGCCAAAAAGTGAAAACAACTTAAATGCCCACCAATCAAACATATCCAGACCATGGAATATTATTTGACAATAAAAAATTAATGAAGTACTGATACATGCTAATACATAAATGAATCTTGAAAACACACCAAGTCAAATAATCCAGTCACAGAAGACTTCCTCTTACGTACTTCTATTTCAGAATATACGGATCTATAGAGACAGAAAGTAGATTGGTGGTCATCTGTGGCTCAGATGTGATAGGGAAATCGGGAGTTACTGGTAGAGTAAGAGGTACACATATTGACTGTAGCCTCCATGGTTACGTGGTTCATGGTGTTTTTCATATACATGCTGACACTGTAGATTATTACTAGATTTTTGTGTGTGTGTGTTCCACCCAGTCATGCCATTGAAATAGAAAACTGGTATCCTCAAGCTGTTTTTCTTTTGACTCTAATTGTGGAAGTCCACAACTTCTATTTCCAAAGGTTCATTTACCACACTTAAAACTTTTTAAATTATTAAGATTAAAAAAAATCTCTACAGATTTTGCCTTTAACTGTAGCCAGTAAAAATGAAGAACAAAACCTTCTTTGAATAGTAATATTAGATGTTGGCTTGCTTATGAAAGGAACCACTAAAAAAATGAGAAGCTGCAAGCTTTTACATAAGGATTCAATTGAAAAGACTGTAATTAATAATTTTTACAGTGTTATAGAATATGAGTTGGAAGAAACCTGAGATGATTTAGTTCAGAGTTTGGAAAACATTTTTAGTCAATATTTGAGGCTCTGGTGGCCATATGGTCTCTGTCGCAATTACTTGACTGTGCCTTTATAGTGCGAAAGCAGCCATACGCAATACATAAAGGAATGAGAGTTGCTGTGTTTCAATAAAACTTTATTTATGAAAATAGATTGTTGGACAGATTTTGCCAGCTCCTATTCTATTCCAAACCTTTCATTACTCTGTTTAGTAAATTGAAGAAATTTACAGTGAGAAGACGTAACTACTTTAACTACGTTCACAAAGCTTATCAGTGACACAGCTAGAACTTATTTCAATGCTCTTTTTCACCACAGAGCAGGAGCCATGTTTAAGCTTTGTCTCCAATAATTGTATCATATTTTTTCTCAAATTGAATTTATTATCTATCAATCTACTGATTAATTGGAATGCATAATTAATTTTTCCCCTCTCTTCAGTCACCTGCTGAGTCTCAAAAATTGATGTGTATTTGGTTAATAGCATTGGATTATGTAGCATATTTAGAGTACACATTTAAAGAATTAATGTAATCGTACTTTCTCAGAGAACTTAAAACACATTAGGTAGCATGTCATAAATCACAGACAGTTCTGAAGCCACAACAGAATACAGAAAAACAACACATGTAGAAATAAACTTGTAATCCAAAGACTTGGGTTAGAGCCCTACTTCTTCCACTGGCTAACTATGGAATGTTGGTCTATTCCCTTAAGCTAATCTAACATCAATTGCCTTATCTACAAAAGGGAGATAATTCACCTTTTTAAAAAAAATGGATTTCAGTTTTTGTTGTTGTTAGGTGCCATTGAGAACAAAACACTGCCCAGTCCTGTGCCATTCTCATAATCGTTGCTATGTTTGACCCCATTTTATAGCCAGACTGTCTCACTGAGGGTCTTGCTGTTTTTCGTTGACCATCTAGTTTACCAAGCATGATATCCTTCTACAGGGACTGATCCATCCCCATAACATGTCCAAAGTAGAAGTCTCACCATTCTGGCTTCTGAGAAGCATTCTGGCTGTACTTCTTCCAAGTTAGACTTGTTTGTTCTTCTGGCATCCCATGGTATATACTCAATATTCGTATCAAAACCATCATTCAAAGTCATCAACTCTTCTTCACTTTTCCTTACTCATTGTCCAGCTTTCCCATGCATATGAAATGATTGAAAATATCATGGCTTGGAGCAGACATACCTTAGTCTTCAAGGTGACATGTAAAGGGGTCAGATTTGATCTTCAACACTTTGAAGAGGTCTTTTTCAGAAGATTTGCCTAATGCAACACTCCGTTTGATTTCTTGACTGCTGTCTCCATGGGAGTTAAATGCAGATTCAAGAAGAAATCCTTGACAACTTCATCATTTTCTCCGTATGTCAAGATATTGCTTACTGGTCCAGTTGAAAGGGTTTTTGTTTTCACGATGTTGAGGTATAATCCATATGGAAGGCTGTAGTCGTTGATCTTCCTCAATAGTGCTTCAAGTCCTCTTCATTTTCAACAAGTAACATTGTGTCATCTGCATAATGCAGGTTGTTAGTGAGTCTTCCTCCAATCCCAATGCCACATTCTTCCTCATATAATACAGGTTCTCAGATTATTTGCTTAACATACATATTGAATAAGCGTCCTGAAAGGATATGACCCTGACACATACATTTCCTGACTTTAAACCACGAAGTATCCCCTTGTTCTGTCCAAACAACTGCCTCTTGATCTATGTACAGGTTTCCTCTGAGCACAGTTAAGCGTTCTGATATTCCCATTCTTCACAGTGTTATCCAAAATTTGTTATGATGCACACAACTGAATACATGTGCATAGTCATTAAACACAGGTAAACATGTCTCTGTGTATTCTCTGCTTTCAGCCAAGATCCATCAGATATCAGCAATGGCAGCCATTTGTCCATATCTTCTTCTAAATCTGGTTTGAATTTCTGGCAGTTCCCAGCTCTCAGTGCAAATGTTTTCAAATTATCTTTGGCAAAATTTCACTTGCATGTGATATTAATGGTATTGTTCAGTGATGTCTGCATTCTGTTGGATTACCTTTCTTTGGAATGGGCACAAACATGGATCCTTTCCAGGAAGTTGGCCAAGTAGCTGTCTTCCAAATTTCTTGGGATAAATGATGTGCCCTTCCAGTGTTGCATCTGCTTGTTGAAACATTTCACTTAGCATTCTGTTGATTCCTGTCTTGTTTTATGCTGGTGTCTTCAGTGCAGCTTGGATTTCTTCATTCAGTGCTATTGGATCTTGATGCTGAAATGGTTGAATGCTGACCACATCTTTTTGGTAGAGTGACTCATGTATTCTTTCCAGCTTCTTTTGATGCTTCCTGTGTGGTTCAATATTTTACCCATTGGAATCCTTCAATATTGCAGTTTGAAGTTTGAGTTTTTTCTTTAGTTATTTCAGCTTGAGAAATGCCAAGGATGCTCTTCCTTTTTGGTTTTCTTACTCAAAGTCGTTGCACATTTCATTATATTTTACTTTGTCTTCTCAAGATGCTCTCTGAAACCTTCTGTTAAGTTCTTTTACTTGATCATTTCTTTCATTTTCTTTAACTGTTCAAGAGCAAGTTTCAGAGTCTCTTCTGACATCCATTTTGGTCTTTATTTCTTTCCTGTCTTTTTAATGTCCTTTTGCTTTCTTTGTACATGATGCCCTTGGTGTCATTTCATAACTCATATGGTCTTTTGTCATTAGTGTTCAGTGTCTCAAGTCTGTTGTTTAGTTTGTCTCTAAATTCAGGTGGGATATACTCAAGGTCCTATTTTGGCTCTCATGGATTTAGTATTTTTCAACTTCAGTTTGATCTTGCATATGAGCAGTTGTTGATCTGTTCTGCATTTGGTCCCTGGCCTTATTCTGACTGATGATGTCATCCCCTTGCACAGATGTAGTCAATTTGATTCCTGTGTATTCCATGTGGTGAGATCCATGTATATTGATGCTACTTATGCTGCTGAAAAAAGTTATTTGCAATGAAGAGGTTGTTGATCTTTCAAAATGCTATCATATGATCTTGATGTCATTTATAGTTTAATACCATATTTTCCAACTACCTGTCCCTCCTCTTGTTTCCAACTTTCACATTCAAATCACCAGTGATTATCGATGCATCTTGATTACATGTTTGATCAATTTCAGACCACAGGAGTTAGTAAAAATCTTCAGTTTCTTCATCTTTGGCATTAGTGATTGGTGCATTTCTTAGTTATCTAGTGCTACTGTAACAAGAATACCACAAGTGGATGGTTTTTACAAAGACAAATTTAGTCTCTCACAGTCTAGGAGTCTAGAAGTCTGAATTCAGGGCACCAGCTCCAGAGGAAGACTTTCTGACTCTGTCAGCTCTCAAGGAAGGTTCTTGTCATCAGTCTTCCCCTGCTCCAAGAGTGTCTCAGTGCAGTGATCATGGGTCTGAAGGACACGTGCTCCTGGCTTACTTTCTTGGTGGTATAAGGTCTCTTGTCTCTCTGCTTGTTTATTTTTTATCTCTAAAGAGATTGATTTAAAGGACAAATATTGTATGAGACCCCTACTACAAGGGCTTAAAAACAGACTCATGTACAAAAGAAAAAACTCTTTGATAGCTGCAAGGCAGGGGAGGGAGGTCAAGAGAGGATAGTTGATAGAAATTTGGTTGGGTGAAATCAGTGACAGCACACATTAGAAGGAAGATCAGTTTAACTGGACTTCAACATAACCTGAAAACTCTTTCAATCTTAGCTCAGTATTGCAAGGATAGAGTAGCAGGGGTGGGGGGCCAGGGACCATGCTCTCAGGGAACATCGAGGCCAGTTGGCATAACTAGCCTATTGCTAAGAGAGTCTTCGGCACCCTATATTGATGAGTGGCATCTGGGATTTTAAAAGCTAGCAAGCTGCCGTCTGAGGTACACCAAATGGTCCCAATTCAGCAGGAACAGATGATCACCTAGGGCAACAGCAACACGAGGGAAAAAGAACCCAGAAGACAGAAAGACCCACGTGAATGGGTGACTGCATCAACATGTGACCAGAAGAACCAGATGGTGCCCAGCTGCCACCAATGACAGCTGTGATGGGGCTCACAATGTTGAGTCTCAGTGGCAACAGGAGAAAAAAAGGGGTGCTCCCTGAGAACTCCACTGAAAGACTGAAATTGATGGTCCGAAGGCCTGGAGGTTCCCCTAGGGGCATGACCCCTAGATCTGACGCTGCCCCTGATCATAAAGCATTACTGAGATCAAATCTTTGGGTAACAATGAGTTGGACTTGGGGACACAGAGTGACCACATTGTGCGTGCACTCTATGGTTCTATGCATCTATAGGATGTTGTCCTACTGGACTCTCACTAGAAGGGAGTGGAAAGGGTGGAGAGGAGGGGACAGGACATTGTTAAGAGGATATGACATGTATAGAATGGAAAGAAGGAGTGTGCTGTTACCGGGTAAGGAGAATAGAAGGAGCTGCAGATCAGTGGGCATGCAAATTTAAATTGGATTGTACACTTTCACTCAGTGACAATAAAAAAAAAAAAAAGATTGATTTAAGACACAACATGATCCTGTAGACTGAGTCCTGCTTTATCAACACAACTGCCTGTAATCCCATCTCGTCAACATTATAGAGGTAGGATTTACAACACCTAGGTAAATCAGCTCAGATGACAAAATGGCAGACGATCACATAATACTGGGATCATGGGCTAGCCAAGTTGACACATGTTTTTTGTTGTGAGATACAATTCAGTCTGTAACAGTTTATAAAACTGAATGATATTTGTATTAACTAGTCTTCCTTGTAGGTTATGGATCTTTTTTTTATTTTTATTTTTAATTATGATTGAGTGAAAATGTACATTCCCATATAAATTTACATGCACACCTATATGCAGCTTCCAGTGCTCTCCCTGCCCGGTGACAGCACACTATTCCTCTCTGCTCCATACATGTCTCATCTTCCCAACAGTTTCCTTTCCCCTCCTCTCCATCCACACCCCTTACTCCAGCCAGAGGTCCACAGGATGATATCCTATAGATACACAGAACCATAAAGTGCATCCAATATGTGGTCTCTCTGCATCACCAAGTCCAATCCATTCGTGTCCAAAGAGTAGACCTTCATAATGATTTATGGGCAAGGGCAGCATCAGGGTCAGGGGCTATGCTCCCAGGGGAACCCCGAAGCTGCTGGACCATAATTTGTGGTCTTTTAGTGGAGATCTCAGGTGCACCCCTTTTCATTTTTGTGTTGCCAGTGAGACTCAACTTTGTGAGCTCCATCGTGGCTGTCACAGGTGGTGGCCGGGCACCATCCAGTTCTTCTGGTCCCAAGTCGATGTAGGCACCCACACATGTGGGTCTCTCTGTCTTCTGGGTTGTCTTTCCCCCCATGTCGTTTTAGTCCTCAGAGAGCATCCATTCTTGCTGAGTTGGGACCATTTGCTGTGCACTCGAATGGCAGCTAGGCAGCTTTTAAGACCCTGGATGCCACTCACCAATGTGGGGTACAGAGAGCTCTCTTAGCAATACGCTAGTTGTGACAATTGGCCTCGATTTTGCCTAAGAGCATGGTCCCCTGCCCCCTGCCCCAGGTACTCTGACCTTGCAACATTGGGTTAAGATGGAAGGAGTATTCAAGTTATGTTGAAGTCCATGTAGTATTGTTCTTGTTTCTAATGCGTGCTATCACCGATTTCACCCAACCAAATTTCTACCAACTATCTAATCTAAACCCTCGCCCTCGCCCTCCCTCTCTCCCTCCCCTCCCTTGCAGCCGTCAAAGAGTCTTTTCTTCTATGCACAAGTCTGTTTTTTAGTTTTTATCATAGGGGTCTCATACAATATTTGTCCTTTTGTCTCTGACTACTTTCACTCAACATAATGTCTTCCAGTTGAAACCAGGTTATGAGATGTTTCCTGGAATCATCATTGTTCTTTATCATTGCATAGTGCTCCACTGAGTATGTATACCATAGTTTACCTATTCATTCCTCTATTGTTGGGTATCTGGGTTGATTCCATCTTTTTGCTATGGAGGACTGTGCTCTGATAAACATTCTTGTGCATGTATCTGTTGGTGTGAGTGGCTTGGATTCTGTAGAATATATTCCAAGTAGTGGAATTACTGGGTCAAATGGTATATCTATATGCATTTTCTTAAGGAAGCGTCAGATTGCTTTCTAAAGAGGACCATTTTGCAACAGTGCAGGAGAGTTCCACTTTCTCCACAGCCTCTCCAGCATTTGTTGTTTTGTGTTTTTTGGGTCATGGCCAACCTTGTTGGGGTGAGATGGTATCTCATTGTAGTTTCTATTTGAATTTCTTTAATAACTAAAGATTGTGAACATGTCCACATGTGTTTTTTGGTTGCCTGGATCTCCCCTTTAGAGAAATGTTTGTCCATCTCCTCTGGTAGGTTATGGATCTTATACTACTTATCATATTTTACTTCACAATAGATCTTGAAATGTTCTTTTTGATGACGAATGTGATGCTGTTCCTCTTCAATTTCATTCCTAGTGCAATAGACCGTATGTTTGTCGGATTTGAAATGACCATTACTAGTCCATTTCAGCTCACTAATGCTTAGAATATTGATCTTCATATGTTTTGTTTCATTTTTGATGATTCCAATTTTCCCAGATTTATACTTCATACATTAAACATTCTTATTATTAATGAATGTTTACAGCTGTTTCTATTTTGAGTCATGCCACATTAGCAGATGAAGGCCCCGAAAGCTTGACTCCATTCACGTAATTGAGGTCGACATTACTTTGAGGAAGGAGCTCTTCCCCAGCTGTGTTTTGTGTGCCTTCCAACCTGAGGGACTTATCTTCCGACACTGTATCAGACAACGGTCCACTCCTTCAGTTACCAAGGTTTTCAGAAGTAGACTTCCAGGGCTTTCTTCCTAGTCTGTCTCACTATGGATCCTCTGCCAAAACCTGGTATTTGAAACACTTCAAGCATTGTAGCAACGCGGCAGTGATCACAACATGACAAACTGACAGATGAGTGGAATTCTGTTGTTGTTCAGTGCTGTCGTCAGTTCCAACTCTTAGTGCCCCTATGTACAACAGAACGAAACCCTGCCCATTCCTGTGCCATGCTTACAATCTTTAAGCTTGAGCTCACAATCATTGCAGCCATTGTGTCAATCCATCTCATGAGAATCTTCCACTTTTCCACTGACTCTGTATTTTACCAAGCGTGATGTCCTTCTCTAGGGACTGATCCCTCCTGACAACATGTCCAAAGTGTGTAACACATAGTCTTGCCATCCTTGCTCTAAGGAGGATTCTGGTTGTACTTCTTCCAAGATCAATTTGTTCTTTTGGCAGTCCATAGTATATGTGATATTTTTCACCAGCACCACAATTGGAAGATTTCAATTCTTCTTCAATCTTTCTTATTCACTGTCTAGCGTTTACATGTGTACGATGTGATTGTAAGTGAGCCCCACCTTAGTTTTCAAAGTGATTGCTTTTCAACACTTTAAAGAGGTCTTTTGCAGCAGATTTTCCCGATGCAATGTGTCTTTTGATTTCTTGACTGCTGCTTCCATGGGTGTGGATTGTGGATCCAAGTAAAATGAAATCCTTTACAGCCTCAATCTTTTCTACATTTATCATGTTGCTTATTGGTCCAGTTGTGAGGATCTTTTTTTTATGTTGAGGTGCAATCCATACTGAAAGCTGTAGACTTTTGTCTTCATCAGTAAATTTTTCAAGTGCTCTTCTTTCAGCAAGCAAGGTAATGTCATCTGCATAATACAGGTTGTTAAAGAGTCCTCCTCTAATCCTGATGTCCTGTTCTTCACATAGTCCAGCTTCTAGGATTATTTGCTCTAGATACAGATTGAATAGATACAGTGTCAGGGTACAACCCTGACACATAGCTTTCCTGACTTTAAACCACAAATTATCCTCTTGTTCTGTCGAAACAACTGTCTCTTGATATATGTGAAGGTACCTTATGAACACAATTAAGTATTTTAGAACTCCCATTCTTTACGATGTTGTTCATAATTTGTTAGGATCCACACTGTTGGATTCCCTTGAGTAGTAAATAAACACAGGTAAAGATCCTTCTGGCATTCTCTGCTTTCAGTCAGTATCCATCTGACATCAGCAGTGACATTCCTGGTTCCACATCCTCTTCTGAATGTGGCCTGAATTTCTGGCAGTTCCCTGTGAATATATCTCTGCAGCCGATTCTGAATGATCACCATCAAAATTTTACTTGTGTGTTATATTAATGATATTGTTTGATAATTTCTGCATCCAGGTGAATCACCTTTCTTGAGAATAGGTATAAACATGGATCTCCTCCAGTTGATTGGCTAGGTAGCTGCCTTCCAAATTTCTTGGCACAAATGAGTGAGCACATCTAGTGCTGTAACCATTTGTTGAAACCTGGGGAGGCTCATCTTCCAGCACTATATCTGAGAATGTTCTACTGCTATTCATAAGGTTTTCACCGGCTAGCTCTTTTCAGTAGACTTACAGGTGCTTCTTTCTAGTCTGTGTTAGTCTTGAAACTTAGCTGAAACTGGCCCACTGTGAGTGAAATATCCAAGGGTGAATACAGGTAACATAGCTTCCAGCATCTTAGCAACATGCAAGCACCCACAGTACAATGAACTGACAGACAATGTTGACAATATTGAGACTTCTTATCAATGAGCATAGAGTATCCTTTCTATTTGCTTAGGTCATCTTTAATTTCTTTTAGTAACGTTTTATAGTTTTTTGTGTACAAATCTTTTACTTCCTTGGACAGATTTATTCCTAAGTCTTCATTCTTTCAGATGATATTGGAATTTTATTAAGGTTTAATTGAGATAATGGATGTGAGATTACTTGCCATTTGTAATGAACTACATATATGAAAGGATTAATTATTGCCTAGTCAATGAAGAAAAAAAGCCAAACCAAACCTGTTGCTGGGGAGTTGATTCTAACCCAATGACCCTACAGGACAGAGTAGAACTGCTTTATAGGTTTTCCAAGGCTGTAATCTTCATGATAGCAGACTGCCATATCTTTCTTCTATGGAGCAGCTTGTTGGTTAGAATAGACCATTGCTTACCCACTGTGCCAGCAGAGTTCCACCATTTAAGAAAGTAGAGGTCTCATTGTGTGCTGTTTCCTCTAAACTGCATGTTTTTCTTTTTATCATAAAAGTGTGGGTAAAACATATACTAATTCGACAGTTTTCACTTGTACATTTCATAAAATCAATTACATCAATTATGTTGTGCAACCATTCCCACAAACAAAAACTTAGTGTTAGCGGAACAGAAATTTCCCTCTTTCTACTTCCTTCCCACCTCTGGTAATCACTGTTAAACTCTGATCTATATACCTTTGCTTTTTCTAAGTGTTTCATATTAGTGAAATCATACAATATTTGTCTTTTGTGATTGGCTTATTTCACTTAGCATAAGTTTTCAAGGTTCATTCACGTTGGGGCACATATCAGGACTTCATTTCTTGTTATGGCAGATCTAATATTCCATTGTGTGTGTATCACTTTTTAGAAAAATTCATTAATCTGCTTATGGAATTTGGGTTGTTCACACCTTTTGGCTATTGTGGATAGATAATGCTGCTATGAACATTGTTGCACATGTGTCTGTTAGCATCACTACTTTCAAATCTCTTGAGTGTGTGTGTGTATATATATACATATATACATGAGTCGGATCTGACTCGACGGCACTTGGCTTGGCATATATATACCTAAGAGTGGTATTGATGGGTCAAAAAAGACACCCACATTGGGAAGAAGTAAAAATATCCTTCTTTACAGATGGCATTATGCCAAAGAATCCACAGGAAAGTTGACTAGAGCTAATAAATTAATTAAGCAAAGTGACAGGATACTTGGTCAATACATAAAAACTAGTGGGGTTTTTATACATCAGCAATGAACAAGCTGAAAAGGAAATTAAGAAAATAGACTCATGTACAATATCACATAAAAGAGTAAAAACTTAGGGATAAATCTATCCAAGGAAGTGAAAGACTTATACACAAAAAAACAATAAAACATTACTCAAAGTCATTAAAGATGACCTGAACAAATAGAAAGGACACTCTATGCTCACGGATAGGAAGTCCCAATATTGCCAAGAAGTCAATACTATCTAAAACAATTTATAAATTCAACACAATCCCTTCAAAGTTCCGACAGCCTTCTTTTCATAAATGGAAAATCCAAATCCTCAGATTTACATGGAACTGAAAAGGGCTCCTAATAGTCAAAGAAATCTTTAAAAAGATGAAAAAGTAGAAGAATTCTCACTTCCTGATCTCAAAACATATCAATTACAGTGACACTTATGAGAGATAAAACTGGACAGGACTGCCTTGTTTTTCTGAGTCTTTCAAGTTATCGATTATGGAAATCAGGCATCAGTCTGACATAGAGTTGCCAAATATTTTTTCACATTCTGTAGGTGTTCTTTTAATTCTATTAATAAAGTCTTCAGATGAGCAAAAGTGTTTAATTCTTAATAGATCCCATTTATCTAGTCTCTCTTCTGATGATTGTGGTTTGTTTGACATATTTTGGAGTCTGTCCATATTGTGTATTAAAACGTCCATTGTTGTTCCTACCTTTTCTTGGATGAGCTTTATCGCTTTAGGTTTGATATTTAGGTCTTTTATCCAGTTGGAGTTGGTTTTTGTATAAGGTGGAAGATATGGATCTTGTTTCAGTTTCCTGCAGATGGATATCCAATTTTGCCAGCACCATTTGTTGAAGATACTGTTTTCACCCCAGTTTAATGTCTCAGGGTCTTTATCAAATATCAATTGTTCATAGGCAGATGGTGTCATCTCTGGGGTCTCAGTTCTGTTCCACTGATCGATCTGTCTGTTCTTATATCAGTACCAGGCTGTTTTGACCACTGGTGGCAGTGTAATATGTTCTAAAGTCAGGTAATGAGAGGCCTCCCAGTGTGTTCTTCTTTAGTAGTACCTTACTTATCCGGGTCTTCTTCCCTTTCCAAACAAAATTGGTGATTTGTTTCTCCATCTCATTAAAAAATGTCACTGGAACTTGTATTGGGATTGCATTATATAAACAGATTGCTTTGGGTAAAATAGACATTTTCACAATGTTAAGTCTTCCTATCCATGAGCAGGGTAGGTTTTTCCATTGATCTAAGTCTCTCTTAGTTTCTTGTAGTAAGGGCTTGTAGTTCTCTTTGTAAAGGTCTGTTATTTCTCTGGTTAGATTAATTCCTAGGTACTTTATCTTCTTAGGGGCTATCATAAATGGTATTGATTTGATAATTTCTTCCTTAACAGTCTCGTTGTTGGTATAAAGGAATCCTACTGATTTACTTATGTTTATCTTGTATCCTGAGACTTTCCTCAACTCTTCTATCAGTTTGAGTAGTTTACTTATAGATTCCTTGGGATTCTCTGCATATACAATCATATCATCTGCAAAGAGGGAGATTTTAACTTCCTCTTTGCCAGTGCAGATGCCCTTTATTTCTTGGTCTTGTCTACTTGCTCTGGCTAAAACTTCTAGCACAATGTTGTATAGAAGAGGTGAGAGTGGGCATCCTTGTCTAGTTCCTGATCTCAAGGGAAGGTCTTTCAGTCTCTCTCCATTCAGGATGATGTGGGCAATTGGCTTTGTATAAATAGCCCTTATTGTGTTGAGGAATTTGCCATCTATGCCCATTTTGCTAAGAGTTTTCAGCATGAATGGGTGTTGGACTTTATCAAATGCCTTTTCTGCATCAATGGACAAAATCAGGTGATCCTTGTCTTTTGTATTATTTATGTGGTTAACCACATTAATTGTTTTTCTGATGTTGAACCAGCCTTGCATCCCTGGTATGTATCCCACTTGGTCATGATGGATTATTTTCTTGATATGTTCTTGTATTCTATTGGCAAGAATTTTGTTGAAGATTTTTGCATCTAGATTCATGAGTGATATCGGTCTGTAGTTCTCTTTCATTGTTGGATCTTTCCCTGGCTTGGGTATCAGGGTTATGCTGGCTTCATAGAATGAGTTTGGGAGTACTCCATCCGTTTCTATACTGTGAAATAGTTTCAGTAGTATTGGAGATAACTCTTCTCTAAATGCTTGGTAGAATTCTGCAGTGAAGCCATCTGGACCTGGACTTTTTTTGGTTGGCAGTGTTTTGATGACCTTTTCAATCTCTTCCTTTGTAATGGATTTATTAAGTTGTTCTGCTTCACGTTGTGATAATTTGGGTAGGTGGTATGAGTCAAGGAATTGGTCCATTTCCCCTAGCTTTTCAAATTTGTTAGAGTACAGTCTTTCATAGTATTCTGTTATGATATTTTTGATTTCTGTTGCATCTGTGGTGACAACCCCCCTCTCATTTCTAATTTGCGTTGTTTCCTTTCCTGCTTTTCTTTAGTAAGTTTGGCCAGTGGTTTGTCAATTCTGTTGATCTTCTCAAAAAAACAGCTTTTGGTCTTTTCAATTTTTTCAATTGTTTTTCTATTCTCTAATTCATTTAGCTCTGCTTTAATCTTTATGATCTCATTTCTTGTGGTTCCTGAGGGGTTCCTCTGTTTTTCTCTTTCTACTTGTTCAAGCTGTAGCGTTAGCTCCATGATTTGCTTTCTTTCTTCCTTCCAGATGTGTGCATTTATGGAGATAAACAGACCTCTGAGCACTGCTTTGGCTGTATCCCATAGGTTCTGGTAAGAAGTGTTTTCGTTCTCATTGGAATCCATGAATTTCTTTAATTCATCCTTGATTTCCTCTATAACCCATGTTTGTTTGAGCAAGATGTTGTTCAGTTTCCAAGAGTTCCACTTTCTATCTATGTTTTTTCTGCTATTGATTTCAACTTTTATGGCTTTATGATCTGAGAAGATGCTTTGCAGTAACTCAATGGTATGGATTTTGTTGAGCATTGCATTATGGCCTATCACATGGTCAATTCTGGAGAATGTTCCGTGTGCACTGGAGAAGAAGGTGTAGTTGTCTGCTGATGGGTGGAAAGTTCTGTATATATCAATGAAGTTTAGTTGGTTAATTGTGGCAATGAGGTCTTCTGTTTCTTTACTGAGTATTTTTCTAGATGATCTGTCTAGTATTGAGAGTGGAGTGTTGAAGTCTCCCACTATTATGGTGGAGTCATCTAACTCTCTTTTGAGTGTAGTCAGTGTTTCTTCGATGTATGTAGGTGCTCTGATATTAGGTGCATAAATATTTAATATAGTTAGGTCTTGCTTGTGTACTGAACCTTTCAGCAATAAATAGTGTCCATCTTTGTCCACGATGGTGGATTTGACATTAAAATTGATTTTGTCTGAGATTAGAATTGCCACCCCTGCTCTTCTTTGTTCATTGTTAGCTTGATATATATTCTTCCAACCTTTAATTTTCAGTTTGTTCCTATCTTTAGGTCTCAAGTGAGTTTCTTGTAGACAACATATGGATGCGTCGTGACGTTTGATCCAAGATGTCACTCAATGTCTCTTTACTGGAGCATTCAGTCCATTGACATTCAATGTAATTATTGATAAGTATGTGTTCAGTGCTGCCATTGTGATGTGTTTATTTTTATGTTGATGTTTTCTCTGTTTTTCTTATTAGTCTGTTCTGGGATGTTCTTTTTTGTGAGTTGATTTTACACCTTTTTCAGAGCTGGTTTTGTGGTTGTTGAGACTTCTGTGTTACCTTTCTTGAAATGACATGATACATCTTTGTTGTGCTTTACAGCTGCCCCTATGATCCCCCTTAATAAACTATGTATAAACCCAATTTTAATTACTACCAGTCTTGTCATCTTCCTCTCCATCTGGAAGGACTATAACAACTGTAGTACATCTCTCTTTTTAATATGATGACACCATAGTTTTCATGATGATCACTGGATTGCTTCTTTCCTTATCAAAGCTGTGATTGGCTTTGGAGCCTTCCCTAAATGAGTAAAGTTTTGAGTAGTAAAGTCGTTCTAAAATATAAAGTTAGTGGTTTTGTTCTTCTAAGCCAGAGCCAAGAACATCTTTCAATATTTCTTGTAGTTTTGGTTTAGTTTTTACAAAGTCTCTGAGTTTCTGTTTATCTGGGAATGTCTTAATTTCATTTTCATATTTGAAAGATAGTTTTGCAGGATATATAATTCTTGGTTGGAAGTTCTTCTCCTTCAAGACTTTGAATGTGTCATGCCACTGTCTCCGTGCCAGCGTGGTTTCTGCTGAGAAATCTGAAGAGAGCCTACAGGGTTTCCCTCTGAATGTTAACTTTGCTTTGAGTCTTGCTGCCTTTAAGAGTTGCTGCTTATGTTTCATTTTGTTGAGCTTGATTATAATATGTCTTGGAGTCTTTCTTTTGAGATCTATATTGGGTGGCGTACGATATACCTCTGAGATGTCTATATTCTCTTCCTTCTTGATTTCTGGGAAGTTTTCTGTCAGCAGCTCAGCAACGATACTCTCTGTGTTCTCAGATGTCTCACCCTGTTCAGAGACTCCAATTAATCGAAGGTTGTACCTCTTAATAGAGTCCCACATGCTCCTTAATGTTTCTTCATTTTTCTTGCTTCTTTTTTCTGATTTCTGCTCATAGATGTTGGCATCAGTAGCTCTGTCTTCCAAGTCAGAAATTCTTTTTTCTATTTGTTCCATTCTGTTTTCTTGACTTTGCATTGAAGAGTCTATGTCTTTGATTTTGTTCTTGATCTGTTGGATTTCAGAGTACTGGTGTTCCATAAGATCGAACATCTTGCTTAATTTTTCATTTTGTTCTGCATTTTGTATAAGGTCTAGAAGGGCTCTGTATATAATCATTTTGTATTCACTTTCTGATGCTTTCATAAAAGTTTCTTCATCTGGAAAACTCCTTGGTTGTTTTGTTTGGGTGCTTTCTGAAGCCATGGCTGATTTCTTGTATGCCACAAGTGTCTGTTGCTTTTTGGGACCCATGTGAGTATGTAGAGGCTGGAAGAGGTACTAGGAGGATGGACTTCAGATTTTTCTCTAGGCTGTCTTAAAATGTAAAGCAAAAGATATCTGATCACTTCACAAGTCAGGTAGGTTTTCAGGTGTAGAGGTCCCTCTTCTCAACTGGCAAAGTAAGCGCCACTATATCCAACCCCAGATGATACAAACTAGTTCAGAATACAGCAATGCTACTGCCCTGTTGGCCTCTGCTGACAGGGCCTGGCCTTAGACGACACTGCTTTTCTGATGGAAAAGTGCTCTCCTGTGGGCAGGCTCTGGCTCCCAAGCTAAGAATTAGATCCAGCTGCTGCCACCGTATCCAAGACGGCACCCTCCACACAGGCAGCAGACAAAAGGGCCAAAGGTGCCGAGAGGTACTGACTCCTCTGATTCTGTTGCAGGACCTCCAAAGCAGGTGGCACTAGGTAAATTACCGCTTTTCTGTCAGAGAAGCGCTGTCCTGTTTGCAGGCACTGGCTCCCAGGCTAAGAATGAGGTCCCGCTAGAATCTCCGTTTCCAACATGGCGTCCCGCACACTGACTGCGAAACTCCGTACAAACGCCACTGAGGCAGATATATAACGACAGGTTCAAAGTGGCTAGATTAATAGAGTCCCAAGCCTGGCTCTCAAAATATGGGAATTTCGCCTGCCTGTTCCCCCAGCAGCGTGCCTGAATCCAGCCGTTAGGCAAGACCCTGCTCTGCCTGCCGGCCAAGACAGGAAAAAAAAGTCATAATGGTGCATTTACCTTCAGTCCGTGAGAGCCAGGGCTAGCCAGGCATGGGAGTCAGAGTAAGAGAGAAAGTTTTTCGCTCAGTAGTCTGAAGTCCAAAGTAACAGCCCTGTGTCATGTCCTGGGGTTGACTAGGTGACCAGAAGGCTCCATTTGATTATCAGTTCAGGTCTTGGTTTCCAGAGGGATATGAGGAGACGTGTGCTTAGTCCACCATCTTGACTCCGCCTCTGTTAGTTTCTTATAGTAAAATCTTGTAGTTCTCTTTCTGTAGGTCTCTTATTTCTCTAGTTAGATTTATTCCTAGGTATTTTGTCTTCTTGGGGGCCTTAGTAAATGGTATTGATTTGGTGATTTTTTCTTTAATAATCTCTTTGTTGGTATAAAGGAATCCTTCTGATTTACTTATCTTTATCTTGTATCCTGATACTTTGCTGAACTCTTTTATCAGTTTGAGTATTTTACTTATGGATTCTTTGGGATTCTCTGCATATACAATCATATCATCTGCAAATAGGGAGGTTTTACTTTTCTTCCCAAATGTGGATGCCCTTTATTTCTTTTTCTTGTCTAATAGCTCTGGCCAGAACTTCTAGTACAATGTTGAACAGAAGAGGTGAGAGTGGCATCCTTGTCTAGTTCCCTTTCTCATGGGGATTTCCTTCAGTCTCTCTCCTTTCAGGATCATGTAGCTGGTTGACTTTGTATAAATTGCCCTTATTGCATTGAGGCATTTGCCTTCTATCCCTGTTTTGCTGAGAGTTTTTTTTAGCATGAATTGGTGTTGGACTTTATCAAATGCTTTTTCTGCATCAATTGACAAAATCAGGTGATTCTTATCCTTTATGTTATTTATGTGGTTAATCACATTAATTGTTTTTCTGATATTGAAGCAAACTTGAATCCCTGGTATGAGTCCAACTTGGTCACGATGAATTATTTTTTTGATATGTTGAATTCTATGGGCAAAGATTTTGTTGACTTTTTTTGCATCTAGATAGGGTTCATGAGTGATATTGGTCTGTAGTTCTCCTTTTTTTGTTGACTCCTTGGCTTTGGTGTCAGGGTTATGCTGGCTTCATGGAATGCATTTGGGTGTATTCCATCCCTTTGTGTGTTGTGAAATAGTCTCAGTAGTATTGAAGCTAACTCTTCTCTAAAAACTTGGTAGAATTCTGCAGAGGAGCCATCTAGGCTAGGGCTTTTTTTCGTTAGAAGTTTTTTGATGAGTTTTTCAATCTCTTCCTTGGTGTTGGATTCATTGTTTTGCTTCACCTTGTGATAATTTTGGTAGAATATATGAATCTAGGAATTTGTCCATTTCCTCTAAGTCATCAAATCTGTTAAAGTACAGTCTTTCATAGCATTCTGTTAGGATATTTTTGATTTCTGTTGGATCTGCTGTGACATCTCCCATCTCATTTCTTATTCTGGTTATTTGTTTCCTTTCCTGTTTTTCTTTAGTAAGTTTAGACAGTGGTTTGTCAGTTTTGTTGATCTTTTCAAAAACCAGCTTTTGATCTTTTCAATTGTTCTTCTATTCTCTAATTTGTTTAATTCTACTTTAATCTCTATGATCTGTTTTCTTCTGGTGTCTGAAGTATTCCTCTGTTGCTCTCTTTCTACTTGTTCAAGCTGTAGGGTTAACTCTTTGGTTTGGGTTCTTTCTTCCTTCTGGATGTGTGCATTTATGGAGATAAACTGACCTCTGAACACTGCTTTGGCTGTATCCCATAGGTTCTGGTAGGAAGTGTTTTCATTCTCATTGGAATACATAAATTTCTTTATTTCATCCTTGATTTCTTCTATGACCCATGATTTTTTGAGCAAGGTGTTGTTCAGCTTCCGTGATTTCCAGTTTCTGTCTGTTTTTTCTGCTATGGATTTCTACTTTTATGGCTTTGTGTTCTGAGAAGATGCTTTCAATAAGTCAATGGTTTGGATTTTGTTGAGATTTGCTTCATTTCCTAACACATGGTCTATTCTCAAAAATGTTTCATGTGCATTGGAGAAGAAGGTGTAGTTATCTGCTGATGGATAGAAGTTCTGCATATGATGATGAAGTCTAGTTGGTTAACTGTGGCAATAAGATCTTCTGGGTCTTTATTGAGCTTTTTTCAAGAATATCTGTCCAATACAGAAAGTGGAGTGTTGAAGTCTCCCACTGTTATTGTGGAGTGATCTGTCTCATTTTTTAATGTAGTCAGTGTTTCTTCAATGTATTTAGGTGGTCTAGTACTGGTGCATACATATTTAATATTATTAAGTCCTGCTTGTGTATTGAAACTTTCAGCAATAAATCGTGTCCATCCTTGTCCACAATAGTCGATTTGACATTGAAATCTGTTTATCTGAGATTAGTATTGCCACATCTGCTCTCCTTTGTGTATTGTTAGTTTGGTATATATTTTTCCATCCTGTAATTTTCAGTTTGTTTGTATCTTGAAGTCTAAGGTGAGTTTCTTGTAAGCAACATATAGCCAGGTCGTGTCTTTGGATCCAAGATGTCACTCATTGTCTCTTTACTGGAACGTTCAGTCCGTTTACAGTCACTGTAATTATTGATAAGTATGTGTTTAGTGCTGTCATTTTGATGTATTTATTTTTGTGTTGATGTTTTCTCTGTTGCTTTTAGTATTCTATTCTGGGACATTCTTTATGGGTTGATTTTTCATCCTTTCCAGTGTTGGTTTTGTGCTTGTTGAGACTCCTGTATTGCATTTCTTGTTTTGATATGTTGCATCTTTATTGTGATTTAAGGCTACTCGTGTGATCTATCCCCCTTAATAATCTAGGTCTAAACCCAATTTTAACTTATACATATCTTATTAACTTCCTGCCTAACTGCAAGGACTGTAACTACTGTAGTATATCCCTCTTTTTAATGAGATAGCATCGTAGTTTTCATAAAATGATCACTGGATCACTTCTTTTAATATTATAGCTTTAGTTGAGTTTTGTACCTTCTCTAACTGAGTAGGTTTCTGGATGATGTGTCCTATATTGTCTCCTCAAATATAGAGTTAATGGTTTGGGTTTTCTAAGCCAAGAACTTTTTTCAGTATTTCTTGTAGCTTTCGCTTGGTTTTTACAAAGTCTTTGAGTTTCTGTTTATCTGTGAATGTCTTAATTTCATTTTCATATTTGAAAGACAGTTTGGAAGAATATATAACTCTTGGTTGAAAGTTTGTCTCCTTCAAGGCTTTGAATGTGCCATCCCATTGCCTCTGTCCCCATACTGTTTCTGCCGAGAAGTCAGACAAAAGCCTACAGGGCTTCCCTCTGAATGTTAGCTTTGCTTTGTGTCTCACTGCCTTTAAGAGTTCCTGCTTATGTTTCATTTTGCTAAGCTTGGTTATAATATGTCTTAGTGTCTTTCTTTTGGGGTCTACAATATATCTTAGATATCTATGTTCTCTTCTTTCCTAATTTCAGGGAAGTTTTCTGTCAGCAGCTGAACAACAATACTCTCTGTGTTCTCAGGTTTTCCTCCCTATTCAGGAGCTTCAGTGAATTGTAGATTGTTCTTCTTGATAGAGTCCCAGATGTTTCTTAATGCTTCTTCATTTTTCTTGTTTCTTGTCTCTGATTTCTCCTCATAAATGCTAGTGTCAGTAGCTCTGTCTTCCTGGTCAGACAGTCTATTTTCCAATTGTTCAATTCTGTTTTCTAGGCTTTGAATTGACTTTTCTAATTCTTTAACTTTGTTCTTGATCTGTTGGATTTCAGAATGCTGTTGTTCCATCAGTTCAAACAACTTGGTTTAATTTTTCATTTTGGTCTGTTGCATTTTGTATAATGCCGAGGTGGGCTCTACATATAATTCTTTTGTACTCGACCTCCAAAAGTTTCAGAAAGGCTTCTTCATCTAGGATGTTCTTTGGTTCTTTCTTTTGGGAGCTTTCTGGAGTTATTGGTGGATTTGTCTTTGAGTATCTTGCCAGGGTTTGTTGCTTTTGGGGCATCTAGAGGTTGTTTAGTCTCACTGGTGTTGCCTCAACAGGAGCTAAGGTGCAATCTTCAGTCCACAAGAGCCAGCCATTCAACAAGGGTGGGGGTCAGAGAAAGAGAAGAAGTTTCCCATTTAGTGGCAGGTAGTCCAAATTGACAGCCCTATGCCATGTCCTAGGGCTCACTGGATGTCCAGAAGGCTAGATTTAATTATCAATCCATTTTCTTTATAAACTATGTTATTCCAATTGAGCTAGATGATCCCTTAGAACATGGTATCTACAGCCTTCAGTGCAGCAATTCTATCCCTCAGAGATTTTGAATGTGTCCATATTTTCCATGACCTTGACTTGTACAAACCATGCTGGCTTCCCCGGTACTGTGTGCTGTCTTACCTTTCACCAAAGTTACCACTTATTTATTGTCTATGTGGACTACTCTGCCAGTTAAGATCACGAACCCATCCTACAAAAAGTGCTACCTACCTTATTGCTGCATATCATGATGGTCAACTTGGAAGTACTCCCTTTGGGAAGCTGTGCACCAATGCCAGTGCCTATTCTACCTTTCATAGCAATTTGTAACTGTTTCTGGAACGGCCATCAGAACTGTCATCTTATTCCCCTTGACATACTGAATGTCATCAAAATGTCTTCCTTTCAATATTTCCTTTATCTTTGGGTAGAGAAAAGTCATTGGAGTCAGATCAGGTGAGTAGGTAGGGTGCTCCAAAACAGTTATGTGTTTACTGGCTAAAAACTTCCTCATAGACAACTATACAATTAAGTTTCTGAACTTGCCACCATGCACAATGACCATTCCAGAAAGAGTTCCATAATTGCTTTGAAGGGTTGACTGGGTGCTGGCTTCCTTGCATAGCTTCCCAAGGGAAGTATTTCAAAGGTGACCATAGTGATATTCACCAATGAGGTATGTAGCACTTATAACAATTAAGTTCAAGGACTTAATTCTAAGACCTCATATTTAGTATTTTTCCATCCTTATCCTATGCCTCCCTCATAACCATCAAAGACTGTTTCTTTTTGCCAGCACAGTTTATTGAAGTGATTCTTCTTTTCCTCATTACTGAATCTAACACCTTTGTTCAAGTCAGTTGGGCACAGGTGTATGGATTTATTTCTGGACTGTCAGCTGTATTTCATTGGTTTATATGTCTATTACAGCAGTCCCAGCCTGTTTGAATTACTCTCATTTTATAGGCTGTTGAAATCTGGATGCGTGAGTCCTTCTACATTCTTCTTCTTCAAGATGGCTTTAGCTATTCAGAGTCCTTCATTCTTCTGTGTAAACTTGAAGATTGGCTATTCAATTTTCTGTAAAGAAAGCTGTTGGAATTTTGGTGAGGATTCCACTGAATGTATAGATTGCCTTGGGTACTATAGACATTTTAACTACATTGAGTCTTCCAATCTCATCTTTCTCATTAAATTGATTCCTAGGTATGTTGTTCTTTTAGATGCTATTTTATAATTTAGTTTTGTTGTTGTCCTTGTTGAGAACATGCATAGCAGAACACATACCAATTCAATAATTTCTAAATGTACACTTCATTGACACTGATTACATTCTTTGAGTTGTACAGCCCTTCTCACCATTCTTTTCCAGGTTGTTCCTCGCTCATTAACATAAACTTGTTGCCCCCTAATGTTTCTATCTAATCTTTTGAGTAGCTATTGTCACTTTGGTTGCTTACATGTAGACCTTAAGAGAGCACAATGTGGAGGTGGTGCCAAGATGTTGGAATAGCCAGATGTTTCCTGCAGTTTCTCTTACAACAAAGACTTAAAAAACCAAAATGAAACAAAAAACAGAGAAATGATTGTAAATGACAGTCTAGGAGCCCTGAACATCAAAGACAAAGTTCAGTAGTAAGACTGAGTGATAGGGGAGGGAGGGATAGTTTAGAAGCAGTGAGGAATTGTCAGACCAGAACTGGCTGACATCCTGCAGCTGGATCATTTGGCACACACAGACTGAGGCAAGCAGTAGCACTTGGGATGCTTCTTCCATTCTTGGAGAAACTGAGGGGTAGAGAGTCTGGACAAGCCCTCAGAGTCCAGGGGAAGCAGTGCTGGATTTGTGAAAGTTAAATGATCAAAATAACATTTCTCCCTCTAGAAAGTGTCTCTCATACCCTCACCCATCATCACTCTCCTCTAGTCCTGGTCTGGCAGTTTTCAGCAGTGACTGCACCCCTAGACTGGAAGTGAAACCCGTCAACCACCTGAGCCAGTTTCCCAGCTTTGGGAGCCAAAGTCAAAGCCAAGTGCCGTCACAAATAAACAAACAAGCAAAGAGAAACTACCAGTGTCCTTATGTTGGGAACTTAGGGTAGGCACTTCTGCTTTGCCTAGGCACAGGCATAATGAGTCCATAGGCTTCAGATGCCTTTCATCCTGCCTATACCTGTATGGACCCATTGAGCAGAGTAAGCCCTCATTAACATAGTATAGTAGGGTTTATACCTGAAATCAATTTTCAACTGCAACAGATGAGTGGTAGATTCATGACATTTAACCCCACCCTGCAAATTAATCAGTGTCTTCACCTACTAACATTAGAGGCCCGAGGACAGGTGGCTCCACATGCTCCATCTAGCTATCTATGACAGGTCAACAGCATTGGGTGCCCCAAGTCTGACTGAAAAATTCACCCACATTACATGATCTAAGGTACAGGGACATACCTGCCACTTAGGTACTTACGGACAACCATCAGCTCCCTACCTTGCTAAGCACAAAACCACCTACTATAGGCAAGTACCTGTACTGGTTCCAATCACTCCTATGTAGCCCTGCCTGACTAGACTGTAGCTGAGAGCCTGCAATACACACTCAGTTACTGATAAGCTGGACATATGAGCTGAATGGACTTCTGGGCCCACATACCTAGTAGTAGCTCTAATCACCTGGTGATGGGATGTAAGAACTTCAAACACACCAATAATCAAATTGACTCACACACCCAACCTATTTGGGCACATCAAAGCACAGTAAGCAAATGTACAATTAATAGTTATTGGTGTCTCAGAGAAAATAGTCAACATAAAATTACATAGAGGCAGGTCATGATGACTCCAGCAAGTGACCAAAACAAAGAACCAGGAAACCTCCCAGAGGGAGAGAAGGTCTTGGAATTAGTGGATGTATATCATTCAAAAGATTGACATATAAAGCTCTTCAAGAAATCAGGAAAGAGTTCAGGTAAAATTTAGACCAAGCCAAAGATTACACAGACAAAACAACAGAGAAATTTAGGAAAGCTATACAAGAGCAAAAGCACAAAGTTAAGAAACTGTTAGAATCCATAGAGAGACAGCAAATAGAAATCCAAAAAGATTAACAATAAAATTTCAAAATTAGATTACCGAATAGCAAGTCATAGGAGGAGAACTGAGGCAATAGAAATATAATTTGGTGAGACAGAAGATAAAGTGCTTGACATTAATTCATTTGAGGAAAAATCAGATAAAAGAATTTTAAGAATGAAAAAACCCCTAAGAATTATGTGGGACTATATCAAGAGGGTTAAACTATGAGTGATTGGTATACCAGAACAGGGGGGGTATAACAGAGAATAAAATGAGAACTGTTGAAGACTTATTGGTAGAAAACTTCCATGATACTGTGAAAGATGAGTAGGTATCTATCCAAGAAGGTTATCAAGTCCCACTCAGGTTAGATCCCAAAAGAAATTCACCAAGACATATTGTAAACAAATTGAATAAAATCAAAGATAAAAGAATTTTAAGAGAGCTAGGGAATTGGAGGGCATATATAAACACACATATGAATAAAATTTCCAGCCAAGAATTGTATATCCAGCAAAATTGTCTCTCAGATATGAAGATAAAATTAAGGCATTTCTAGATAAACAGAATTTAATGTACTATGAGGAAACGGAACCCAAAATTACAAGAAATGCTGGAGGGAGCTCTCTGGTTAAAGAATCAATAATATCAGATAACAGCACAAGACTAGAACACAAGGCAGAACGAACAGATATCAACTCAGGTAGAGAAGTCACAAAAATAGGTCAATGATAAAATATTGAAAATAGGGAAAGAAAAGCACCAATATATAAAATATGACAATATTAAAGAACAAAAGGGGGATTAGATAGTGTAGTCATAGCACTTTTATATGGAGAGGAAGTTAAGGCAATATGAGGAAATAAAAGATTGGTTTACTCTTAGAAAAATAGAGGTAAACTTTAAGGTAACCACAAAGGAAAATAACAATCATTTACATCAAAATAAGTAAGTAAATAAATAAAAACACAAATACCCAGCAAATACAAAACTGAGAACACTGAGAAAGATGAATATACATATAGAAAAATGACTCAGAAAATTAAGTGGAAGAAACTGTCAATACCACAAAAAACACATCAACATGACAGCACTAAACTTGTATCTATCAACAATTACACTGAATGAAAATGGATTAAACACATTAATAAAGAGATGCAGAGGCAGAACGAATTTTTAAAAAGGTTTGTGAGACACACCTTAGGCTTAAAGACACAAGCATAATAAAATTCAAAGGATGGACAAAAAATATCAAGCAAGCAATAATTTAAAAAAGGGGCAGGAATGTCAATACTAATCTATGACAAAAGACAGTTTAAAGCAAAAAGGATAAGGAAGGATACTATATAATGATTAAAGGGTCAGTACACCAGGAGCACATAACTGTAAATATGTGACAGGGCTGTGACAGGGCTTCAAAATACATAAACTCTAACAGCACTGAAAAGAGAACTAGTTCCTCAATAGTAGAATGAGACTCCAACACATCACTTTTGGTGAAGGACGCCAAAGCCCACAGAACATCTAAAAAGAAGCTCAGTAAAGACATGGAATATTTAAATGCCACACTTAAACGACTCGATCTCACAGACATATACAGAATACACCACCCAACAACAGCAAACTACACATTCTTTACCAACGTATGTGGCATATTCTCCAGAATAGATCATATATTAAACAATAATGCAAGCCTCAACAGAATTCAAAGCAATGAAACATTGCAAAGCATCTTTTCTGACTATAAAGTAATAAAAGTAGAAATTAATAACAGAAGAAAACAAAGGAAAAAAATCAACTACATGGAAACTGAAAAACATCTTCAAAAACTATTGGTTTACAGAAGAAATCAGGACCAAATAAAGAAATTCACACAATGAAATGAGAACAAAAACACATCCTACTAGAACGTTTGGGAGACAGGAAAAGTAGTGCTTAGGGGTCAATTTATAGCAATAAATACACACATCTGAAAATAAGAAAGGGCCAAAACCAAAACATTAACCCTACAGCTCAAAAGGAAAGAGAGCAGCAAATAAAGCCCTCAGGCACAAGAAGAAAGCAAATAAAAATCAGAGCAGAAATAAATGAAAAAGAGAACAGAGAAACAATTCAAAGAGTTAAACAAGATCATAAGCTGGTTGTTTGAAAAGATCAAAAAAATTGATAAGCGATTGACCAAACTGACATAAGAAAAACTGGACAGGAAACAAATAACTCAAATAAGAAATGAGAAGAATAATATCACAACACATCTAGCTCAAATTAAAAGTCATAACAGAATACTACAAAAAAAATGTACTCTAACAAATGAGACAACCTACAGGAAACAGAAAATTTCCGGAAACACAGTAACTACCTAAACTAACATCAACTGAGATAGAAACACCAAATAAATCTGTATCAAAAGAGGACATTGAAGAGGTAAAAAAAAAAAACTTCCAGGAACAAAAACAACAGAAATCCCTGGCCTTGACAGCTTTGCTAAAGACCAAATTTTCACAGAAGAGTCAAAATCAGCACTACTAAAAGTATGTCAGAACATAGAAAAGGATGGAATACCGCTGAACACATTCTATGAAGTCAGAATAACCCAGATACCAAAGTCAGGTAAAGACAGTACAAAATAAGAAAGTTACAGGGGGGGCGGAGCAAACTAGACACACATCTCCTGAATTCCCTCTGAAAAATAAGCCCTCGACTGATAATTGACCAGAACACTCTGGACAGCCAGGGAACCCAAGGATGCCTCATACAGTTGCCAGATTGTATTACACGCCACTAAAAAGGAAACTACCTATCTGTCATGAGGCAGCATGTGCTGAGTCCCTTTCCTGCTGACTCACCCTTTGGATGGACTGCAGGTAGTGACACTTTTTTCTAATTTTTTTTTTTTTTATTATCCAGGAGGTAGGAGATGGCATGAGCCAGCAAATATGCTGACCTGCAGTGCTAAAGTAAACAGCATATAGCACAGCAGAGAAAGTGCATGGGATAGCAACATTTTGAGATCCTGGCTCCTGACTGAGAGCAAATTGCTCACCCCCCCCCTTCTGAGCTCTGCCATGGATTCTGCTTTCTCACGGCAGGAAGGGCAGCTAGTGCTGGGATGTCATCTTGGTTGGCTTGGAGGTAGAGTCACCCAAACAGAGGCCTTAACAGGGGATAATTCCCAAGCTGAGAAGCAGTGCCAATCTGGAAAGTGCTTTTCCAGCAGAAAGGCTGTGTTTAGCACACTTTTAGCTTACAGGTAGGGCCTGGCTGAGGATGGCAAAAAGACCATAACCCTTCCTTACTTTGAACTATTTCATAGCATCTGGGGATGACTGAAGAGGTGCTTCTGTTGTGAGCCAGAAGGCAGGGCCTGCTACACCCAACAGTCTGACTGAATATGGCAGCTGTCAGATGGTTCCTAAATTTTTAAAATAAGACTGCCTGGAGAAGTAACTGCTGAGTGGCCCAGCAGCATCTCTTCCAGCCTTTATGGACCCACATCATAGGGTTAGCCCCCAAGTGACTCCATAAGTACAATGCCACCTTTGCCAGGTAGTAGGTGGAGCCTGCCACCCCAGAGAGTTCACTGGGGCCAGTCACCAGAGTCCACAGAGGCAGCTGGTGGCCAACTCTTCTCTCAGAACTATGCCTCAGCTTCTTTTGAGGTGAAACCAGAGAACCTAAGCAGCATCTAGATGCCCCAAAGGCAACAGTCCATCACTAACCATTAAAAGAAATAGCCAAAATAAAGAATCAAAAAACTTCCCAGATAAAGAAGGCTTTTGGAAATTATCAGAGGTCGAGTACAGAAGAATTACATATAGAATCCTCATAGAGATTAAATAAATTGTAGCAGAGTAAAATGAAAAATTAAGCAAGCTATTTGAACTGATGGAACATCAACGATCTGAAATCCAGCAGATCAATAGCAAAATTACAGAATTAGATAATTCCATCCAAAGCCAAAAGAGCAGAATTGAAGAGATAGAAGTCAGACTTAGTGACCTTCAAGATAGAGCAACTGACACAAACACTTATGAGGACAAATGAGAGAAAAGGAATAAGAAAAAGAAGCTTTAAGAAATATGTGGGAATCTATTAAGAGGAATAATCTACAATTAATTGGAATTCTTGAACAGGGGTGCATAACTGAAAACACAAGCTAACATTCAGAGGGAAACACTGTAGGCTTTCATCTGACTTCTCAGCAGAAACACTGTTGGCAAGGAGGCAGTGGGATGACACATTCAAAGCCTTGAAGGAGAAAAACTTCCAACCAAGAATTATATATATCCTGCAACACTGTCTCTCAAATATGAAGGTGAAATTAAGACACTTGCAGATACACAGAATCTTGGAGACTTTGTTAAAAAAAAACCCAAGAAATACTGAAACAGTTTCTTTACTTAGAAAAACAAAACCATTAAGTATATATTTAAGGAAGCAATGCAAGGCACAGCATCCAGAAATCTACTTGATTCGGGAAGCCACAAAATTTAATCAAAACTGCAATATTAAAAGAAAGGAACCAGTGATCTTAACATGAAACCTATGACACCTTAACATTAAAAAGAGAGATACATTACAGTAGTTATAGTCCTTTCAGATGGATAGGAAGTTAAAAAGATATGCAGAAATTAAAAATGAGTATAAACTTAGAATATTAAGGGAGAGCATAGGGGTAGCAGCAAGGCACAATAACAACTATCAACAGGAAATATAATTCAGGAGTATTAACAACCACAGAACCAACACTGAGAAAGATGAAAAGTCAACCCATAAAGAAGAAGGACCCAGAGTAGAATATTAAGAGCAACAGAGAAAGCACCAACACAAAAATAAATACATCAAAATGACAGCACTAAACACATACCTATTGATAATTATACCACATGTAAATGGACTGTATGCGTCAATAAACAACCAGTGATATCCAGGATCAAAAGACACGACCCGTTTATATGTTGCTTGCAAGAAACATACCTTAGACTTAAAGATATGAACAAGCTGAAAATTAAAGAATAGAATAATATCTATCAAGCTAACAAGATACAAAGAAGAGCAGGTGTGGCAATACTAATGTCAGATAAAATCCACTATCACAGGTAAGGATGGTTACTCTTAATCGCTAAAAGAGTCAATACACAAGCAGGACTTAACAATATTAAATATTTATGCTTATGTTATCAGAGATCTAAATACATCAAACACTGACTACATTGAAAAATGAGATAGATCACTCCACAATAATAGTGGGAGACTTCAACACTCCACTTTGAGTAATGGGCAGATCATCCAGAAAAAACCTCAGTAAAGACACAGAACATCTTATTGTGACAATTAACCAACTAGACCTCATCGACATATACAGAACTTTTTATCCATGAACAGACAAGTACACCTTCTTCTCCAATGCACATGGAACACTCCCCAGAATAGACCATGTGTTAGGTCATAAAGCAAATTTCAAAAGAATCCAAATAGTTGAATTATTGCAAAGCATCTTCTCAGATCATAAAGCCATAAAACTTGAAATCAATAGCAGAAAAACATAGATGGAAATTGGAACTCATGTTAACTGAACAACACATTGCTCAAAGACCCATAGGTTATAGAGGAAATCAAGGATGAAATACAGAAATTCATGGAATCAAACAAAACACTTCCTGCCAGAACCTACGGGACACAGTCAAAGTTGTGCCCAGAGGTTAATTTACCTCTATAAATGCACACATCCAGAAGGAGGAAAGTATCCAACCTAAAGAATTAACCCTACAGCTTGAACAAGCAGGAAGAGGGCAACAGAGGAATCCCTGAGGCACCAGAAGAAAACAGATACTAAAGATTAGAGCAGAACTAAATGAATTTGAGAATAGAAGAAAAATTGGAAAGAATTAACAAAACCAAAAACTGGTTCTTTGAAAAGATCAACAAAATTGATAAACCACTGGCTAAACTTACAAAAGAAAAACAAGAGAAGAAGCAAATAACTTGAATAAGAAATTAGATGGGCAATGTCACAACAGACCCAAATGAAATCAAAAGTATCATAACAGAATACTATGAAAAACTGTAGTCTAACAGGTTTGGAAACCTAGAGGAGATGGACAAATTCCTGGATTCCTATCACCTACCAAAATTATAACAAGGAGAAGTAGAATAACTTAATAAACCAATCAAAAAGGAAGAAATTTAAAATGTCATCGAAAATCTGCCAACCAAAAAAAGTCATGGCCCAGATGACTTCCCTGGAGAATTCTACCAAACTTTTAAGGAAGAGTTAACTCCAATACTACTGAGACTATTTCACAACGTAGAAAGGGATGGAATACTCCCAAATTCATTCTAGGAAGTCAGCATAACCCGCATACCAAACCCAGGTAAAGATTCAACAGAAGAAGAAAATTACAGACCAGTATCACTCATGAACCTAGATGCAAAATCTTCAACAAAATTCTTGCCAATAGAATTCAACAACATATCAAAAAAATAATTCATCATGACCAAGTTAGATTCCTACCAGGATGCAAGCCAGGTTTAACATCAGAAAAACAATTAATGTGATCAACCACACAAATAACATAAAAGACAAGAATCACCTGATTTTGTCAAATGATGCAGAAAAGGCATCTGACAAAGTCCAACACCGATTCATGTTAAAACCTCTCAGCAAAATAGGAATAGAAGGGAAGTACCTCAGTGCAGTAGCCAACAGCCTACATCATCCTGAATGGAGAGAGACTGAAACAATTCCCCTTGAGAATGGGAACTAGACAAGGATTCCCACTCTCACCACTTCTATCCAACATTGTACTAGAACTTCTGGCCAGAGCAGTTAGACAAGACAAAGAAATAAAGGGCATCTGCGTCGGCAAAGAAGAAGTAAAAGCCTCCCTATTTGCAGATAATATGACTGTATATACAGAGAATCCTAAAGAATCTGTAACTACTGGAACTAACAGAAGAGTTCAGCAACATATCAGGATATAAGATAAAGATAAGCAAATCAGTAGGATTCCTTTATGCCAACGAAGAGATCATCAAAGAAGAAATCACCAAACCAATATAAGTTACTATAGCCTCCAAGTAGATAAAATACTTAGGAATAAATCTAACTAGAGAAATAAGAGACCTATACAAAGAGAACTACAAGACCTTACTGCAAGAAACCAAGACAGACTTATATAAATGGAGAATCCTACCCTGCTCATGGAAAGGAAGAATTAACATTGGGAAAAGGCCTATTTTACTCAAAGCAATCTATGTATACAGTGCAATCCCAATACAAATTCCAGTGACATTTTTTAATGAGATGGAGAAACAAATCACCAACTTTGTTTGGAAAGGCTAAAAACTCCAGACAAAAAAAAAGCACTATTAAAGAAGAACACAGTGAGTGTCCTCACACTACTTGACTACCTCAGAAGCTATTACACTGCCACAGTAGTCAAAACAGCCTCGTACTGATACAAAAAGAGACCTGTAGACCAATGGAACAGAGCTGAGACCCCAGAGATGCCACCATCCTCTTATGAACAGTTGATATTCGACAAAGTCCCTAAGATTATAAACTTGGGTAAAAACAGTCTCTTTAATAAAATGTGCTGGTAAAACTGGATATCCATCTGCAAAAATTAAAACAAGACCCATATCTCACCCCTTACACAAAAACTAACTCAAATTGGATAAAAGACCTAAACATCAAACCTAAAATGATAAAGATCATGCAAGAAAAAATGTAGTCAACAATTGAAGTTTAATACATAGCTTAGACTTTAAAATCTGACAAATAAAGCACAGCCAACTGAAGAGAACATAGATAAATGGGAAGTACTAAGAATCAAACAATTTTGCTCATCCAAAGACTTTACCAAAAGAACTAAAATACCACCTATAGAGTTGGAAAAAATATTTAGCAACTACATGTCAGAATGATGTGTGATCTCCATAATCTAGAAGGTTCTACAAAATGTTAACCAGAAAAAGGTAGATAACCCAATTAAGCAATGGGCAAAGGAGTTGGACAGACAGTTCACCAAAACTGACATCCAAGCAGTCAAAAGACACAAGAAGAAATGCTCACGATTGTTAGCTATTAGACAAATCCAAATCAAAACTACAAAGGGACACCATCTCACCCCAACAAGGTTGACCATGATCCAAAAAGCACGAAACAATAAATGCTGGAGAGGTTGTGGAGAGGTTGGAACACTCCTACACTGCTGGTGGGATAGCGAAATGGTACAACCTCTATGGAAAGCTATTTGGCACTTCCTTAAAAAGCTGGAAATAGATATATCAATGTATCCAGTAATCCCACTGCTCACAGTACATCCTACAGAATCAAGGACAATCACACAAACAGATACATGCACGCGAATGTTTATTGCAGCATAGTCCACAATAGCAAAAAAGATGGAATCAACCCAGATGCCCAACAACAAATGAATGAATAAACAAAATATGGTACATATATTCAGTGGAACAGTATGCAATCATAAAGAACAATGATGATTGTAGGAAGCATCCCATAATCTGGTTTCAATTGGAAGACATTGATTTGTTCTGAGTGAAGTCAGTCAGTGGCAAAAGGACAAATATTGTATGAGACCCCTGGTATAAGACTTAAAAATAGACTTATGTACAGAAGAAAAGACTCTTTCACAGCTGCAGTGGTGGGGAGAGAGGGAAAGAGCTGGTCATAGATTAGATAGTTGATAGAAATTTGGTTGGGTGAAAACAGCAACAGCACACAGTAGAAAGAAGATCAACTTAAGTGTACTTCAGTATAAACTGAAAACACTTCTAATCTTTACCCAAAATTGCAGGGATAGAGTAGCACAGGCAGAGGTCCAGGGACCATGCTCTCAGGGGACATCCAGCTCAATTAGCATAACATAGCTTATTGCTAAGGGGGTCTTCTACACCCCATACTGATGAGCGGCATCTGTCTTAAAAGCTGGCAAGCTGCTATCTGATGTACACCAAATGGTCTCAACTCATCTGAAACAGACGATCACCAAGAACAATGAAGGCATGAAGAAAAAAGAGTCCAAGAGATAGAAGGACCCATGTGAACAGGTGACTGTATCAACATGTGACCAGAAGAACCAGATGGTTCCTGGCCACCACCAAAGACAACCATGATGGTGCTCACAATGTTGAATCCCAGTGGCAACACAGGAAAAAGAGAGATGTACCTCAAGAACTCAACTAAAAGATTGCAATTGATGGTCTGAAGGCCTGGGGGTTCCCGCTGCCCCAACCAGAAAATATTATCGATGTCAACTCTTCACACAGAAATGGACTGCATGTGGGCACACAATGTGACCATAAGGTGTGTGTACTTTATGGTTCCATGCATCTATAGGATGCTATCCTTTGGCCTCTTGATAGAAAGAAGAGGAGATGGTGGAGAGGAAGGGACAAGAGATTGTGAAGAAGACATGACATATATAGAATGAAAAGGAGGAGTGAGCTGCCAGCAGGCAAGGAGAGCAGAAGGAGCTGCAGATACGTGGACATGCAAATTTAATTTGGATTGTATGCTTTCACTCAATCACAATAAAATATTTTTTAAAAAAAATAACAAAAAAATAAGGAAAAAAAATCAAACACATGGAAACTGAACAACAGCTTCCTCAAAAAAGACTGGGTTATAGGAGAAATAAAGGATGAAATAAAGAAATTCATATTATTAATGAGAGCGAGAACAAATCTTACCAAAATCTATGAGACATTGCAAGAGCAGTGCTTACAAGCAAATTTATAGCAATAAATGCACCCAACCAAAAAAGAGGAAAGAGCGAAAATCAAAGAATTAACTCTACAAGTTGTGCAAGTCTCGAAAGAGCAGCAAAAATACAGCTTGGGCACCACAAGAAAGCAAATGATGAAAACTGGAACAGAACTAAATGAATTAGAGAAGTGAAAAACAATTGAAAGAGTTAACAAGACCAAAAGCTGGTTTTTTGAAAAGATCAACAAATTGGTAAACTTTTGGCCAAACTGACAAAAAAAAAAAAAAAAAAAAAAAGGCAGAGGAAGCAAGGAACTCGAATAAGAAACCAGATGGTTGGTATTTTAGTAAGCTAGTGCTGCTCTAACAGAAATACCACAGAGTGGATGGCTTTAACAAAGGAAAGTTCATTCTTACACAGTTCAGTAAGTTACAAGTCCAAGTTCAGGATATCTGCTCTAGGGGAAGGCTTTCCCCCTTGTTGGCTCTGGAGAAAAGTCCAGTATTGTGTCAGTCTTTGTCCAGGGAGCATCACGGCACAGCAACCTTACGTCTGAAGGATGCGCTCTTCTCCCAGTGCTGCTTTCTTGATGGTGCAAAGTTCCCAGTTCTCTGCTTGCTTCTCTCTCCTTCTATCTCTTGTAAGATGAAAAGAATAAGGGTGGTACAAGCCATACTCCAGGGAAACTCCCTTTACAGTGGAGCAGGGAGATGATCCTACAAAGAGATTTACAGTCCCACCCTAATCTTTAACATACAGCATAGGGAAAATCACAAAATGAGGATAATCACAAAACATTGGGAGTCATGGCCCAGGCACATGACTACACATATTTTTGGGGGACACAGTTCAATTCATGACATCCCAGAGCCAGTAAGAAGGAAAGCCTTCCCCTGGAGCAGACATCCTGAATTTGGACTTGTAGCCTACCAGGCTGTGTAAGAATAACCTTTCCTTTGTTAAAGCCATCCACTTTGTGGTATTTCTGTTATAGCAGCACTAGCTGACTAAAACAGGCCACATCATAACAGACCCAACTGAAACCGAAAGAATCACGACAGAATACTACGAAGAATTGTACTCTAATAAATTTAAAAACCTAGAGGAAATGAATAAGTTTCTAGAAACGCATCACCTTCAGAAACTAGCACAGACAGAAATAAAACAATTAAATAAATCCATCACTATAGAAGATACTGGAAATGTAACTTAAAAATGTAACTCCCAATTAAAAAAATGACCTGGCCCTGATGGCTTAGCTGGAGAAGTCTAAGAAACTTTTAAAGAAGAGTTAACATCGCTTATTACTAAAGGTATTCCAGAGCACAGAGAAGAATAAAATACTCTCAGATTCCTTCTATGAAGCCAGCATATCACTGATACCAAGCCAGGTAAAGACAGCACAAAAAAGGGAAATTACAGACCAATAAGTCTCATGAATTTAGATGCAAAAATTCTCAACAAAATTCTAGCCAATAGAATTCAACAACATATCAAAAAAATAGTTCACTGTGACCAAGTGGGATTCATAATAGGGATACAGGAATGTCTCAACATTAGAAAAACAGTTAATGTGATCAACCACATAAATGAAACAAAAGAGAAGAGCCACTTGATTTTATCAACTGAGGCAGAAAGGCTCTTGATACTGTCTGACATCCACTCATGTTCAAAACTCTCAGCAAAATAGGAATAGAGTGAAAAATGAACATTCCTCAACATGATAAAAAGCATCTATGTGAAGCCAACAGCCAACATCATTCTAAATGGAGAAAGTCTGAAAGCATTCCTTGAGAACAGGAATCAGACAAGGATGCCTATTGTCACCACCTTTGTTCAACATTGCCCTGGTGGTTCTAGCCGGAGTAATCAGACATGATAAAGAAATAAAGGACATTCAACTTGTAAGGAAGAATTAAGAGTATCTCTATTTGCAGATCACATAATCTTATACACGGGAAATCCTAAAGAATATGCAATACACACACACAAAAGAAACTACTGGAACTAATAGAATAGTTCAACAAAGTATAATGACACAAGATAATCATACATAAATCAGTTGAATTCCTTTACACCAACAGAGATCATCAACGAGGAAATCACCAAATCAGTATCATTTACAATAGCTCCCAAGAAGATAAAATACCTAGGAATAACTCTAACCAGAGATGTAGAAGACCTATGCAGAGAAAAGTACTAGATTCTATTGAAAGAAACAAAAAGAGACCTACGTAAGTGGAGAAAACTACCTTGCTCATGAATAGGAAGACTTAACACCATGAAAATGTCTATTCTACACAAAGTAGTCTACACATACAATGCAATCGCAATACGAATTCCATTAGTATTTTTCAATAAGATGGAGAAACAAATCACCAGCTTCATATGGAAAGGGAAGAAGCCCCAGATAAGTAAAGCTTTACCGAGGAAGAACAAAATGGGAGGCCTCACACTAACTGACTTTAGAACATATTAATCCGACTCGACGGCACTTGGCTGGCTGGCACTCTGCCATGGTTGTCAAAACAACCTGGTACTGGTACAAAAACAGATACATGGATCAATGGAACAGAATTTAGAATCCAGATATGACATCATCTGTGTATGAGTAGCTGATATTTGACAAAGGTCCAAAGCCTACAAACTGTGTAAGACAGTCTCTTTAACAAACGGTGTTGGCGTAAATGAATATACATATGCGAAAAAAATGAAACAAGACCCATATCTCAAACCATGCAAAAAAAGTAACTAAAAATGGATCAAAGACCTAAGTATAAAATCTTCCATGATTAAGATCATGGAAGAAAAAATAGGGACAATGCTGGGATCCCTAATATATTACACAGAGTACAAAATATTACTATTAGTGAACAAACACTAGAAGGGAAAATAGATAACTGGGAGCTCCTAAAATTCACACCCTTATGCTCATCCAAAGACTTCACCAATAGACTGAAAAGGCTACCCACACAGTAGGAAAGAATTTCTGACTACCACAAATTTGATTGGCATCTAATCTCTGTAATCTAAAAGGTACTGCAAAACCTCAATGAGAGAAAGGCGCATAGTCCAATGAAACAATTGACAAAGGACAAGAGCAGGCACTTCACCAAAGAAGACATCCAGGACACTAACAGATTCTTGAGGAAATGCTCACAATCATTAGCTATTAGAAAAATGCAAATCGAGATTACGATGTGATACCATATCACCCCAGCAAGGCTGGCATTAATCTAAAACATACAAAATAATAAATATTGGACAGGTTGTGAAAAGACAGGAACTCCTCTACACTGCTGGAGGGAAAGTAAAATGATATAACCACTTTAGAAATTGCTTTGGTGCTTTCTTGAAAAGCTGGAAATAGAAATACCATGTGATACAGCAATTCCACTTCTTACAATATATACTAGAGAAATAAGGGCTATCACACAAACAGATACATGCACACCAATATTTACTGCAGCACTGTCCACAATAGCAAAAAGATGGAATCAACCTACATGCCCATCAATGGGTGAATAAATAAACAATGGTATGCTCACATAGTGAAATGCTATGCAATGATAAAGAATGATGATCTCAGGAAAAATCTCATAATATGGATTCATTTCAAAGACATTATGCTGACTGAAATTAGTTGGAAGAGGACAAATATTGTATGAGACCACTATTATAAGGACTTAAGAAAAGGTTTAAGCACTGAAGAAAATAATCTTTGATGTTTACTAGGGTGGGGAAAGATGGAGAGTGGTATTCACTGATTAGATGGTAGATAGGAATTAGGTTAGGTGAAGGGAGTGACAGCATGCAGCAAAAGGGAGGTTAGCACCACTGGACTACTCCAAAAGTTAAAAGATTTTCTAAATGCAACTCAATGTTTTCAAGTGCAGAGTAGCAGGGCAGAGTTTCAGGAAACATCTAGGCTAATTGGTTTAGCTATTTATTTTAAGAAAACATTTTGCATACCACTTCGGTGAGTGGCTTCTGGGGTCTTAAAAGCTAGTGAAGAGCTATGTAGGTAGCATCAATTGCTCCCAATCCACATGGTGCACAGAAGAATGAATGACACCAAAGACATGAGGAAAATATGAGTCTAGAGGACAGAAGGTGCTATATGAGCCAGAGATTACATCACCATGAGACCAGAAGAACTAGATATTGCCTGGCCATTACTAATGACTGCCCTGAGAGGGAATGCAACATAAAGTCCCTGATGTAGTGGGAGAAAGGGGTTTGTGCAAAAGTGGAACTCTATTAAAAGAGCAGATTTGATAGTCTTTCAGATTGGATGGTCCCCTGAAGACATGGCCCCCAGACTCTCTATTAGCTCAGAGCTGAAATCAGTACCGAAATCAACTCTTCAGTCAAAGATTGGACTGGTGTATAAGACATAGAGTGATGTTAGTGAATAATGAGCTTCTTGGCTTAAACATATGCATGAGGCTGCCTGAGCAGTTCTTGTTCAGAAGCGAGATGAGAAGGTGAAGGGAACAGGAGTTGGTTGAATGGATATGGGAAGTACAGGTTGGAAAGGAGAAGTGTGTTCTCATGGGGGTGCAGGGCAGAACAGTTAGAGATGCATAATGGTGTGTTTTGGGGGTTTTATATGGCAAATTGATCTGAATTTGAAACTTTCACTTAACGCACAATAAGGTATTTTTTAAATATTTCAGAAAAAAAAAGAATATCTAGTTCACACCAAGGGCCCTTTCTAATATTTTCTCCAGTGGATAAATGTTTTAAAGATTTGATTAACAAAAAACATTCCTTATGAAGTGGTTTTAGCATTTTTCCCCATTTTTTTAATGAAAGATAGCTATCAAAACTTTGATCAACATAACATAAATAACTAGTGTCCACAAACTGTTTAGTTAACCTGTAAACCTTGTATGGAAACAGATGCTTTCTGTAGACATTAGTTTTTTTGAAATTGTGGAAGTACCTAGATTACCTCAATTACAACCTCCCAGAAGAGGTAAAAGTCTAGAGACCCCAGGCTGGGAGCCAAGATCTTGGAACATGTTTATCTTTGCAGCCTGTGAGCAAGAGCTTTGCTCTCTGACCTATTGATCTTGGATTTGTTAGCTCCCACGACTACGTGAATCAGAAGGAGGCTCTATCCTGACCTATGAATTTGAGACATTTCAGCCTCTTGAACTGCAGGAACTCAGTCTCTCGTCCTGGTCACACAGCAATAAAATGGTGGGGCCAGGTTTGAAGTCCAGGATCCATGTCGTTCACCCCTACACGGTGGTACTGCCAAATGTTGAAAAGCTCTCCTCACGATCAGTAAGATTAGAAAAATGTTTTGAAACAGTGCTCTTTCTGCGAAGCACTTGTTAAAAGGTCACAGTTTTAAGAAAGTGCTGTAAAACAGTATATGTACAGATCAAATACACCTCCACGTACACCTAAGCTAAAAAGTCAGAAGTATAAAAAAAAAGAGACCATGGCAAATAATCATTGCATCCCCCAATTTTTTTCTTTAAAAGATCATCACAATGAGTTACTAGAAATTACATTTATTAAACATAATCTTTCCAACTACTTACTGTTAGAAAAAAGAGCCCTAGTGGTACAGTGGTTAAGTCCTCAGCTGCTAACTGAAAGGTTGGCAGTTTGAACCATCAGGTAATCTGTGGGAGAAAGATGTAGCCATCTGCGTTTGTAACGATTACAGCCTCGGAATCCCTATGGGCAGTTCTGCTCTGTCTTGTAGAGACAGAGCTGACCTGACTGAAGTGGCTTTTGATGTGGGCTTTATTGTTAGAAAAAGGGGAGCAGAGGCTAACAATGGGGATAAACGACTCTAGAGACTAACAGAATCTCAAGAAACCTGGTTATGAAAAGTTGAGGTAAACACAATATCCAGTCAAAGGGGATTATTTAGGTGCATTATTGTGCATCTGTTCTGAACATTATGCTGAAAGGAATACTGGGAAGGTTGCTTGAAATATGCTGATAAAATGTGTTAGCTAGCAAACGATGAGATACCAAAGTGTCTTCTCACTATGACTATAAGGAAATTGCTTTATAAGGATTGTGGTAGCTGTGTTAAAGTCATGGACTAATAGAGAATTTCTTATGAATTTCCTTTGATGTTCTACTACTTTTTTTTTTTAATCAAAATAAACCTGATCTACACTATATACATGAGTTAAAAAAGAGAATTAACAGATCTGTTTTGGAAGAAGTACAATCATAATGCTCTTTAGAAGCAAGAATAGTGAGACTATGTTTCACACACTTTAGACGTGTTATTAGGAGGCATCAGTTCCTGGATAAGGACACTAGCTTGGTAAAGTAGAAGGTTTACAAAAAAAAGACCCTCATTGAGATGGATTGACACTGTGGCTGCAACAATGGGCTGAAGCATAGCAACAATTGTGAAGATGACACAGGACTGGGCAATGTTTCATTCTGTTGTGCGTAAAGTAGCTAGAAGTCAGAAATGACTTGTCAGCACCTAATAATAACAAATATTGGTAGTTATATTCCATATTATCAAAAGTGATATGGCTTCCGCAATGATTTTAAACTTATAATGGGGCCCTTAGCCCAAAATATTTGAAAAGTGTTCTAAATGTAGGATTTAGTTTCACAATTTGAAGATCCAAGCTTTATTAGAAATGTGGCTTCCTGTCAAACAAGTAACTGGTTTCTGGACAGAGAGGTGTCATGGTCTGACCTATGACTTGGAGTATGGTATATGAACTGCATAAATAAAACACCACTCATCTGTCCCTTTGTTATGCTATGGTGGCTTTCATATTGCTAGAATGATACTGGAAGCTATGGCACCAGTATTTCAAATGCCAGCAGGGTCATCCATGATGCACAGGATTCAGTGGAGTTTCCAGACTAACACAAACTAGAAAGAAAGCTGGTGATCTACTTCAAAAAATTGATCAGTGAAAACTTTATGAATAGCAGTGGAACATTGCCTGAACATTAATGGGTCAGCCAAAAAGAGGAATACACTCAATGCGATGTGCTGATACAGTGGGTGCAACAATGAGCTCAAACATAGCAACAACTGTGAGGATGGCGCAGTACTAGGAGGTGTTTCATTCTGTTGTACATAAGGTCACTATGAACTGGAACCAACTTGATGACACCTAACAACAATAAGAAATAAAGTAACAAACCTTGAACTTAAGTGTAGGGAAACCAATTGTGATGTATTTTATCTTCAGACAACCTAGCATCATACTCTTATACTTTTGCAGTATTTTTCCATTAATAAAGAAGTTTCACACACATTCTGTCTTTTCTTCATGACCAAAAATATTTAACTATAATTTTTAAAAGGACCAGAAGTAATTTTAAAGACCCAAGTCCCAGACTTTCCTTTTATAGATGAGTAAAATTCAAGCCCAAGGAGAGAAGTGATTCACCTAAAGTGACATAGTAGTGGCTACAATTCTATCTCCAGTAACTAGCACAATGTAGATAGTAAGTATTTTCTGTACGTACAGCTGAGTGTGTGAATGATTAAATGAATTACAAAGCTTTGAGGAATCATGACTCCTCATTACAAGGAACTACTAAGAACTACTAAGAATCGCTTATGTTCATCAAGAGACTATGAAGACAGTTAAAAGACTACTTACAGAATGGAGAAAAAATATTTGGCAACTACACGTTGGATCGATGTCTGACTTCCGCAGTCTATAAGGTACTGCAAAATATCAACAGGAGAAAGACAAATAACTCAATTAAGCAATGGGTGAAGAAGATGGACAGACACTTCACCAAAGAAGGCATCCAGGCAGCCAGAAGACACATGAGGAAATGCTCACGACCATTAGCTATTAGAGAAATCCAAATCAAAACTGCAGTGAGATACTGTCTCACCCCAATAAGTTTGGCAATAAAAAAAAAGAAAAGCCCTACAAAACAGCAAATGTTGGAGAGGCTGCAGAGTGGTTGGAACTCTTCTACAATGCTGGTGGGAATGCAAAATGGTACAACTTCTTTGGAAAGCAATTTGTCACTTCTTTAAGAAGCTAGAAATAGAAACACCATGTCATCCAGCAATCCGGCTGCTCAGAATATATCCTACAGAAATAAAGGTGGCCACACAGATATTTGCACACAAATGTTTATTGTAACACTGTCCACAATAGCAAAAAGATGGAATTGACCTAGGTGTCCATTAACAGATGAACAGATAAACAAACTATGATACACATACTCAGTGGAACACTACGCAATGATAGAGAACAATGCTGATTTTCGGAAGCATCTCATAACCTGGTATCAACTAGAAGACATTATGCTGAGTGAAATCAGTCAGTAACAAAAGGACAGGTATTGCATGAAAACTCTGCTAGAAGAACTGAAAAATAGACTTACATACAGAAGACACTTTGACAGCTACGAGAGTAGGGAGGGAGAGAGACTGTTGGTCATAGATTAGACAGTAGATAGGAATTTGTTTAGGTGAAAGTTGTGACAGCACGCAGTAGAGAGCAGATCAACATAACTGGACTACACCACAAACTGAAAGGTTTCCTAAACTTGACCCAATACTTCAAAGGATAGAGTAGCAGAGATGGGGTCTGGGGACCAGGTTTTCAGGTGACAGTGAGGCCAATTGGCATAACTAGTCTTTTGCTGAGAGAGTCTTATGCACCCCGTATTGGTGAGTGGCATCTCGAGTCTTAAAAACCAGCAAGCTGCCATCTGAGGTACACCAGATGGTTCAAACTCATTTGGAACAGATGGTGACTGTGAACAACAAAGACACTAGGAGCTCAGGAGACAGAAGGACCCATATTGATGGGAGACTGTATCAACATGAGACTAGAAGTACCAGATGGTGCCTGGCCACCACCAAAAGCAACCGTAATGGGAGACACAATGTAAATTCCCTAGAGCGACTTGAGAAAAAGAGGTGTGCAGCTCAAGAACTCTGCTAAAAGACCAGAACTGATGGTCCGGCAGCCTGGAGGGTGCCCTGGGACTCTGGCCCTGAGACTTGCTGCTGGCCCTGACCAGTACTGAGATCAACTCTTCAGACATGAATGGATATGGTGTGTGTACTTTATGGTGCTGCACATTTATAGGAAGCTGTCCTACTGGTTTCTTTCTAGATGGGAGAGAAGAAGGTGGAGAGGAGGGGACAGGTGCTCATTGAGAGGATACTAGAAGTAGAGTGAGAAGGAGGAGTGTGCTGTCACTGGGTCAGAAAAGTAGATGGAGCTGCAGATAGGCCGGCACACAAAATTGATTTGAGTTGTATACTTTCACTTAATCACAAATAAAAAGAAACAAAAAGGAAAAGACTCCTCATTGCCAATTCAACTTTTTCCTACTCTTATACAGCCTCTTCATATTATTAAGGCAAAACAAGAATAAATGTGCTTCTCTTACAACAGTAAACTTTGAGATTATTCATAATAAAGTTTTTTTTTGGTAATTTTAGGCTGATCCTAGTTTTTTATCTGAATTGAAATATAGAATGTGTCCCCCACTGTTTTCAGAGAAGGGGAAAACATAGGACAATTTATACTTCATCCTCCCAGTAATTCTATTGGCCTATCTTACTTGGAATTATAACCTGATGATTGAGTCGTCTTCACTTGTGTTATCGTAATAAAATCTCTTTTCAACAGAACAAGCATTTCAAGTATAATCATGTATGTATACATACACATACACGTGATATAACCTTCTGCTTTAGGCTGGGTTCTCTAGAGAAACAAAACCACTGAAGTAGATAGATGAGAGAGAGGGAGGGAGGGAGGGAGGGAGGGAGGGAGGGATGATAGGTTTATATCCAGGAAATGGCTGTTTTGGTTGTAAAGGCTGGAATGTCCAAGCCGATGGGTCAGGATAGAAGCTTCTACTGATTCATGTAGCTGGAGGGGCTGGTGAACCCGACACTGGAATGTCAAACAGCACACCTCTTGCTCACAGGCTGAGAAAATGAACAAATCCCAAGATTGGCAGGTAAGATGGTGAATGAGCCACTGGTTCAAGTCCCAAGAATTGGTCAAATAAACAGAAGCCAGCTGCAGGATCCAGAACAATCAAAAGCCCTGCTGTCTGACATACTTCTCTTTGGTTTACCAGCCCCTGTGGTTACATGAATCAGTAGAAACCTCCATCCTGACCCACGGTCTTGGAAAGTTCCAGCCTCTACAACCAAGTGAGCCATTTCCTTGATATGAATCTCACTATATACATAAATACATACATACATATTTGGAGCCCTGGTGGTGCTTGTTTTGGTTTGTCTGCTAATCAGAACACCAGCAACTTAATCCACCAGCTTCTCCTTGGAAACCCTATGGGGAAGCTCTACTCTGTCCTATAGGGTTTGTATGAGTTGGAATCAACTGGATGGCAATGAACTTTTGGGGTTTTGGTATACTTCCTTAGTCTGCCGATTAAGTTCATGAATTCATCCTAGAAAAAGTGCTACATACCTCATTGCTGAATATCACTACAGTCACCTTAGAAATACTCCCCTTGCGAAGTTATGTATCAATGCCAGTGCCTATTCTATCCTTCAAAGCAGTTTTGGAACTCTTTTTCTGGAATGGCCATCAGAGCTGTTGTCATATTACCCTTGGTGTCCTGAATGTCATCAAAATGTCTTCCTTTCAATATTTCCTTTATCTTTGGACAAAGAAAAAAGTCATTGGGGGCCAGATCAAGTGAGTAGGTAGAGTGTACTAATACAGTTACTTGTTTACTGGCTAAAAACTCCCTTACCAATAGTGCCATTTGAGCTGGTGTAAGAGCCATGAGTTGCTGGCAAAGACGTTCAGGTCATTTTCGTCTAACTTTTTCAAAAGACCTTTTCAACACTTCCAAATAGTAAACTTGGTTAACTGTCCAGCTGGTACAAATTCATAATGAACAATCCCTCTGATATCTAAAAAGGTTAGCAACATCATTTTGACTTTTGATTTGAACTGATGGAACTTTTTTGGTCATGGAGAATTGGCTGACTTCCATTGTGCCCTTTGATGCTTTGTTTCAGGGTCATATTGGTACACCCATGTTTCATCACCAGTGTTAACACAGCTCAAAGCATCATCTTGATTCTTCAAAACATCTTGGCAAACTTTGACTCTCTTTTGCTTTTTGTTCGTCGATGAGCTCCTTCAGAACACACCTTTCTCATGCCAGCATTTTCAGTTAACATTTTCCTGTTTCTCTGTTGATGTTGACTTGGTCTCCTATGCTTCTCACAGTAAGCCAATGATTTTGATGCACAACTCTATGAGTTTTTGCCATATTTTCATCAGTTCTGTTAGTTACTGGCCGCTCTGACCTCTTCATCAGTGACACTTTCTCTCTCCTCAGAAAAACTTTTAATCAGTTGGTACACTGCAGTTTTCTTCATGGCATTATCCCCATAAACTTGAACTAACATGTCTGTGATTTCACTTCCCCTCTTGCCAAGTTTAACAACAAATTTAATGTTTATTTACTGCTCCAATTCAAGCTTCAACATTATCATAATAGCACCCCAAAACACTCAACAAGAGTAATGAACGCCACTCAACAAGACATTGCCACACGTTGACATGAAAACAGCTGTGAGACACTGATATTCCAAGGTTGCGAAACCTCACCAAGTTTGTACAGTGCTGCCAATGTAAGTGCACAGGGGCAAGTTCATGAACTTAGTTGTCAGATTGTGCGTGTGTGTGTGTGTACACATGTTCATAAGTAGGCTTTACTGGGTTAGCTTCTCTAGAGAACCCAGCCACACTTCATACCAAGAGGGATCCTAGACAAACACAAGTTTAAGGATGAGTTTTCTAAATTGTTTCTCAAATCTGGTTAGTATGAATGGTGTTGATTACTACATTTCCAAGAAGGCAGTGCCAATCTACAACACGAGGTGGCAATTCAAACACACAAAATGTTGTCACAAGGACCTTCCTCCACTGCTAACACAGACAGAGAGAGAGCTTTCCTTTGGATCTGACACCCTGAATTCAGACTTCTAGCTTACTAGAGAATAAATTACTGTTTGTTAAAGTCATCCACTTGTGGTATTTTTGTTATAGAAGCACTAGATAATTAGGACACTATCCACACACAACGTTCCATAACTTACAACCAAAATAAAGGGGCAGTGTTTGGTAATACAAATCTAGATTTCTAATTTCTCTTTGCTTAAATGTTTCTTGGCCCAATTATTAATAGAAAAAGTGAAATTCTAATTTATGCATGCCTAGCACATAATAGAAGCTCAATTTGTTGTTTGAATGATATTATGGTAACATAACTAATTCATCTGCTTATTCTATTTATCAAAATAGGCTGTAGTTTTTAAGAGAAAGCAACTACAAAGGTCAGATTTTGCCCTGCAAGGGGAATTAACAGGGAATAGCACACACTTCAAACTTTAAACTGTCTATGTTAATGATGGGACTTAAAAAAAAAAAAAAAAAAAGGTCTATAGACCCTGCCAAGTCTGTCATAGGATCAAGAACTAATCTCTAATAAATTCCAATGTAATGTTTTTGAAATGTTCCTAAGAACTGAAATTTGGAAGGAGAAAAATGCCATAAGCAAAGCACAGTTGACAGTTCCTAATGAAGAGGATTTACAGTTTTTTTTTCTTAGCATCATCTGGGAAGGAATATGGCCTAGAGGGGTACTGAAAGAAAGTTAGGAACTTGTTTTCCAGTCCTCACTCTGCTACTGATTGTTGTTGAGGGAACTTGGAGAGATAACCTTGCTTTGAAATGTGTTATAATTGGGGTGCTTGTAGAAGATATTTAAAGGAGGCATGTGCCATGTGCAACATTCCATGGAATTAAAGTAAGCATTCGTCTAGTCCTAAATACCTGCCTGTATACAATACACAATACCCACTGCCATTAAGTAGATTCCAACTCATAGACACCCTATAGCAGAAAGTATTAATTTTAAATGATCACAGATATATTGCTGTACTTCGTCTTAAAAGAGTTGCTAATTTTCTAAGTTTTCTTGTGGCACCAGTGTTTCACGGTCCATAGAATTAAGAAGCTGCTTTTCATGGCTTCCTTCAAATCCATTTGATATATTTACAGTATATTGTCTTTTTACTGGTCCTGGAAATTATGAACAGATACACCATCATCCTCCATAAATTTTTCCTTCAAATTTTCGAAGACCTTCAAATGTATTCCTTCATGAAACCCTGTCATACCTTCTGTGAAATCTTCCCTAATCACCCTATTGGAAATTGTTTTTTTCCCTTCTGAATTGCCAAAGCCATTCATACCACTAGTATGAAACTAAACCACAATTTCTTTAAGTTCCTCTATATGTTTTATTATCTTCCCTACTGAAATGCAAGCTCCTTGAAGGCAGAGGTATGTGAGTATTCCCCATATAGTACTGACAACTTACGTAAAGGTACGCTGAACATTACAAACTTAAGATGTCATTAATGTTTTAGTTACCTAGTACTGCTATGAAAGAAGCGCCACAATTGGGTGGCTTTAATGAACATTTATTTTCTCACAGTTTAGAAGTTTGAATTCAGGGCGCTGTCTCTAGGGGAAGGCTCTCTCTCTGTTTGCTCTTGGGGAAGGGCCTTGTCTCTTTTCAGCTTCTGTTCCTAGGTTCCTTGGTGATCATGTAGCATGTATGTTCCTCTCCATTTGTGCTTGCTTGCTTGTGCAATCTGCTGTTTAATATCTTAAAAGAGATTGACTTAAGACACACCCAATATTAATATTGCTCAAATAGATTCCCATATGTACAGGGGTTGTAGGGGGACACAATTCAGTTAATAACAATTAGTACAGTGTAATGCTTTGCACTTAATAACATTTCAGTAAATACTGGTCAACTGAGTGATACCTCAATTTCTTCACTTGGTGTGATGGCTAGGATCGTGTTTCAGCCTGGTGGAGCCATGATTCTCAGTGTTTATACATGATCACTCCCATGCTGTGGGTAGCCAGTCGATTTAAAGGGAACTGTCTTGGAAACTTTATGGGGCAATTCTACCCTGTCCTTTGGGTTGCTACAATTCAGAGTCAACTCAACAGCATCAAGTTTGGTAGTTGACCCTCAATCCATGGCATCTCCATGCTCAACAGAACAAAAGTCTGTGAAGTCCTGCAACATCCCCATGATGGCTTGCGTATCAGATTGCTGTGATCCCTGAGATAGAATTGTTATTGATTAATTTTTAGATATAGACCAGCAGGCTTTAGCAATCTATCTTCATCTGGAAATTTTGCTGATGTCTGTTCAGCATCATACCAATGTTCAAGTCTCCACTGGAAGACAGGTGGTGGCTGTCCATGAGGGGCTTTGGATGGGAATTGGACCCAATCTCCTCCATGGGCAGTGAAAATTCTACCACTGAACCACTGAAGCTTAATCAAAATATATCCAAATAAATAAATTCATTCTACACAAGAAATGATGATATCATAATTAAATGTTTTGTTACACATAGATTAAATATTATAATAGTATAATCACTTATGTTTTTCTGTCTTGTTGGAATCCAAAAACATGTTTATAAATTTCCTTCACTGAGTTTGCATGACAATCTTGTGAGGTAAAATTAGCAATATTTTATGAAATAGAACTGTTGTGATAGCCAATTGAAATAATTCATATATTAGCATTGAGTAGTCTGCCAGCAAAATATTCAGTAACCATATGTTAATACCATCATTCTTATTTTTCTTGCTAATTAAGACTAAGAGCAGTTATTGCCAACAATCTTTAAGAGAAGGAAATTTTTGTGGCAACTTTTTGTATATATTTCCTTTATTGTTCTAAGGAAATAATGTTATATAATCGCCATCCTCACTAATGAAATTAGACGATTATAAGTAGTAATAAAATCCCTCACAACATTCCATGTCTTCATTTCACACCTTTTTTTTTTTAAGGAACCCAGTAACAAAACCATGTGTGTCCTCTCAAGCACACAGCAACACTCTATCACATGGTTTTAAGGTATGTCTTTGTACAGAAATGGGATCATGAGATAGACCTCCTACAGTGTTCTCTCACTGAAGAGTAAATTATGGTTGTTTTGGCAGACTTAAAGTTTTTCTTTTTAAATCTCTGGAATTATTTAGTTTTTGTGACAGGAAGATATTCCCCCACATCTATACATTTGTCTAAGAGACTTTACATTGTTAATTGTATTACCAGTGATAACTATATGGATCCTGAATTTAATTACAAAATTTTTTAGTGTTTTCAGATTTACAATATCATTAATTATTTGGTATGGCGTAGTTTTCTCATTACTATTGTTTTTTTGAAATCCTGGTGGCGTAGTGGTTAAGTGTTATGTCTGCTAACCAAAAAGTCAGCAGTTCAAATCCACCAGGGACCCCTTGGAAACCCTATGGAGGTTTTCCATGTTTATTTTCCATCAAATATCCAATAACGTCACTTTGGGATACCAATTTGGGGCTAATAATGACATTTAAATAGCTACCAACAGATGTAAAGCTCTGAGTACTTCTGTTATGGAAGAGGGGCATGCAATTCTAACTGTTTAACATGGTCTTAGGTAATTTTTATTATTGGACATGCACAAAATCTTGTGATAGTCAGTCTGTTAAAAATTTAGCTATACATAGAACCTTAATTAAATGTGTACAGTATTTACCAATTTTGTTACTGTATTTACTCCTATATGCATGTATTTATAACTTATACATGAATAAACTGCACACAAATGGAGTTTGAAAGGCTTAAGATTGTGCAGAAAGTAAGTGGCCTAACTTCATATTTTTACTTTAAAAATATATATGTTGCTATTTTAAACAAGTCTACATAGTTACAGTTGAATCCAGTAAGTTACATTTAGTTCAACTGTACAATTTTGTCAGTATAAAGTCTCACCAGAATCATAATGATTCATGTCGATGAACATGTCGATTATCCACAAAATGTTCTTTGCCCCCTTTTATATTTGCTCCCACTTGCCCCATGTCCAATCCACACCTAATCCCTGATCTTTTTGTCACTGTAGATGTGTTTGAATTTTCTGTGTTTTAATATAAATGTACTGAAAAATATATACTCTACGTTAACTGTCTTTTAAACTATTATGTTAAGATCCATCTACGTTGTTCTGTATATAAATGCTTTGTTCTTTTTATTCCTGAGAAATATACAAGTTTACAGATATGTCCTAATTTTTTTATTGGATTTACCTGCTGATAGATACTTGGCTTGTATCCAGAATTAGGCAGAGAAGGACCAAAGGACCCTAGAGAATTACAATGTCCTAAATGATGACTGTGCAGCCAAGTAACTGTAGATTGAATATCAAACTTCAGAATATAAGACCTTCAGAGGCTTGTGACAGCTGAGAAGTTATCTGCTGGGTAGGCGCTTTATCTGATACTGGCAGGCTACATGGATGGTCATGATTACAATAAAATCAACAAGTTGTGAAAATCCCCTCCTTCCCAGAGATGTAGCTGTAGCATTCCCCTCCACGAGAGTGGTGTCAGGATTGGTGCTTTGTGATGTCAAAGCCTCTTGTAATATCTAAGCCTCCCACCATTGGAGTCTCCTTGCTAGCCAAATAAAACTGAAGAGTGTGGCTTCTAACTGTCCTTGGGGAGGAATTATACGGGAAGATTAGGAGTCCTGGGGTGTCATCTGTTAGCTTTAATATGACTAAGGTCACCAAGAAACTACAAAAGCCTAGAAAAATTATGGAACCATGAATCCGAAGCATGAAAGCAAAGCAGAAGGTGAAGACTCCCTGTCAGCACAGGTGCAGATTTGCTGACAAAGTGAGACAACTTGAACCAAGCTTCTTTTCTTTATCCACCCCCTCTCCCAACTCTTTCCTGTACTTGTCTGACACAAACCCTCTCCTCAGCCTGCACCTCTTTTCATGAAACTGTGACCTTACAACATGAATCTGTGCCACTTGCCTCAAAGCCAATACTGAGACAGAGATAAGGCGGGTGATCAAGAGGTTTATTTTGTACATTGAAATACAAGGGACAGGGGAAACCGAGTCCTTCGAGCCAGTCTGCCTTCTTTAGTCAGACTGAGGGATTTTCGTGAGTAGGTAAGGGTCAAGATTAGGTGTGATGGATGGAGGGATGTGGGCAATTCATGCAGGGAGTCCAGAGATAGGCATCTGGAGCCTGGAGGAGATACAAGATCTGACAATTAGGTTTGTGAACTCATCCTAGAAAAAGTGCTACATATCTCATTGCTGAACATCACTACAGTCACCTTAGAAATACTCCTCTTGGGAAGCTATGCCCCAATGCTAGTACCTCGTCCACCCTTCAAAGCAATTCTGGAACTCTTTTTCTGGAATGGCCATCACAGCTGTCATCATATTACCTTTGATGTTCTGAGTGACATCAAAATGTCTTCCTTTGAATATTTCTTTATCTTTGGGTAAAGAAAGAAGTCATTTGGGGCCAGATCAGGTGAACAGGGAGTGTGTTCCAGTACAGTTATTTGTTTTCCGGCTAAAAACTCCCTCAGACAGTGCCGTGTGAGCTGGTGCATTGTCATGATACAAGAGCCATGAGTTGCTGGCAGAAAGTTCAGGTCACTTCCTTCTAACTTGTTCACCCAGCCTTTTCAGCACTTCCAATAGTAAACTTGGTTAAATGTTTGTCCAGTTGGTACAAATTCATAATGAACAGTCCCTCTGATATCAAAAAAAGGTTAGCAACATCTTTTTGACTCTTGATTTGGACTGATGGAAATTTCCGGTTGTAGAGAATTAGCTCACTTCCATTGTGCATTCTGACGCTTTGTTTCAAGGTTATATTGGTACACTCATGTTTCACCACCAGTGATAACACAGCCCAAAACATTGTTTTGCCTCTCCAAATGTTCTTGGGAAACTTTGACTCTTCTTTGCTTTTGTTCATCAGTGAGCTCTTTCAGGACCATTTTTGTACACACCTTTCTTATGCCAAGATTTTCAGTAAGATTTTCCCAGCTGTTTATCAATCTTTACTTAGTCTACTGTGCTTCTCATAGTCAGCTTATGATTTTGGCACACAATTCGATGAACTTTTGCAGTGTTTCCGTCAGTGCTGCTTGTTACTGGCCATCCTGACGTCTCTTCATCAGTGACGCTTTCTCTCCCCTCAGAAAAACATTTAATCTATTTATACTCTGCTGTTTCCTTCATGGCTTTATCCCCATAAACTTGAACTAACATGTCCCGGATTTCACTTCCACTCTTGCCAAATTTAGCAAGAATTTAAAGTTTGTTTATTGTTCTAATTCAAGATCTGACGTTCTCATGATGCAAAAAACACACAGCGTGCATTCTTATGGCACACAAAACCAAGCAAAAACAGTAAGGAATGCCACTCAGCAAGATACCATCACATATCTACATGAACACAGTCGTGAGACACTGAAATACCAAGGTTGTGAAACCTTACTGAGTTGTTTGTACAGTGCTGCCATCATAAGCGCACAGTGGCAAGTTCTCATACTTAATTGTCAGTCCTTGTAGGCATCTGGAACCTGGAGGGGGTCTGTCTGAAGAATTCCAGTGGTAGTTAACCGGGCAAGGGGGTTAGTTACCGGTGCCTCCACCTGTTTTGATGGTCCAGAGAGAATCTAAAACAAACTGGCTGCAAAGATTTTTATCTCCGTGACTGGTGAATCACCTCCTCTCCTCATAGTCTCAGTGGGTCATGAGTTAATGTATGATTTCCCTGGGCTGGGAAGTGCTAGGAAGCCAGGCCTTCAAAGAACAGGTATGAAAGGAAAGAAATGAAGTCTTATTTAGTACTTTATGCCACCTACTTCATTTCTCCCTTTTCATGCAGCTTTCATAGTCATGGGAAACTGGATGTCAACTCTGTCGGGCTGCTTCCTGCTGGTCCTGGATATTGTTTTTACCAATAAAGGGTGGTTAGTTTATAGTAGAAGGCAATTACATCTTGGTAAATTTGATAGCAAGCACTATTTGGGGATTTTTCTCCAGTAGTTTATCTTCGTGTCTGAAGAGTGGAACTTCGTTATGATTTATGGACAAGGGCAGCATCAGGGCCAGGGGCCATGCTCCTAGGGGAACCCCGAAACTGCTGGACCATCAATTGCGGTCTTTTAGTGGAGATCTCAGGATGCACCCCTTTTTATGTAGTTTCAATTTGGATTTCTCTAATAGCTAATGATCATGAGCATTTCTTTGTGTGTCTTTTGGCTGCCTGGATGTCTTCTTTGGTGAAGTGTATGCCCATCTCCTTTGCCCATCGCTTAAATGGATTATTCACCTTTTTCTTGTTGACATTTTGCAGTACCTTGTAGATTATGGAAATCAGGCATTGATCTGACGGGCAGTTGCCTGCCAAATATTTTTTTCCCATTCTGTAGGTAGTCTGTTATCTCTCTTGGTAAAGTCATTGGATGAGCGTCACTGTTTGATTTTTAGTAGTTCGCATTTGTCTGTTTTCTCTTCTGTTGTTTGTCCATTTTTGGTCAGTTTTTGTAGTCTGTCTAAGCCTTGTATTAGAACTTCTGTTGTTGACCCTATTTTTTCTTGAATCATCTATAGTTTTAGGTTTGATATTTAGGTCTTTGATCCGTTGTGAGTTAGTATTTGTGTAAGGTGTGAGATACAGGTCTTGTTTCAGTTTTTTGCAGATGGTTATCCAACTTTGCCAACACCATTTATTGAAGAGACTTTTTTTTTTAACCTCAGTTTGTGACCTGTGGGCCTTTGTTGAATATCAACTGTTCATAAGAGGATGGTGAAATTTCTGGGGTCTCAATTCCATTCCATTGGTCTATAGGTCTCTTTTTGTACCAGGCTGTTTTGACTACTATGGCAGTGTAATAGATTCTAAGGTTGGGTAGTGTGAGACCTCCCACTGTGTTCCTCTTCTTCAGTAGTGCTTTGCTTATCCAGAATTTCTTCCCTTTCCAAACAAAGTTGGTGATTTGTTTCTCCTTCTCATTAAAAAATGTCACTGGAATTGCATTGTATACGTAGGCCACTTCAGGTAAAATAGACATTTTCACAATGTTAAGTCTTCCTATCCATGAGTATGGTAGATTTTTCCACTTATGCAAATCTCTTTTGGTTTCTTAAAGTAAAGTCTTGTAATTCTTTGTGTAGGTCTCCTATTTCTCTGGTTAGATTTATTCTTAGGTGTTTTGCCTTCTAGGGGCTACCGTAAGTTGAAGTTCATTTGATGACTTCCTCTTTGATGATCTCTTCATTGGTGTAAAGGAATCCTACTAATTTACTTATGTTTATCTTATATCTTGATGGTTTGATGAACTCTTTTATTAGTTCCAGTAGTTTATTTATGGATTATTTAGGGTTCTTTGTGTGTACAATCATATCATCTGCAAATAGGGAGATTTTTACTTTTTCTTTGCTGATGCAGATGTCCTATATTTCTTTGTCTTGTCTGACTTCTATGGCTAGAACCTCTAGCACAATGTTGAGCAGGAGGGGTGACAGTGGGCATTCTTGTCTAGTTCCTGTTCTCAGGGAGGATTTCTTTCAGTCTCTCTCCATTCAGAATGATGTAAACAGTTGGCTTTGCATATTTGCCCCTTATTGCATTGAGAAATTTTGCTTCTATTCTTATTTTGTTGAGAGTTTCTTTTAACATGAATGGGTGTTGAACTTCGTCAAATGTCTTTTCTGCACCAATTGACAAAATCAGGTGATTCTTATTCATTTGGGTTATTTATGTGGTTGATCACATTAATTGTTTTTCTGATGCTGAACCAGCCTTACATTACTGGTATGAATCCAAGTTGGTCATGATGAATTATTATTATTTTTTAATATGTTGTTGAATTCTATTGGCTAGAATTTTTATGAGGATTTTTGCATTGAGATTCATGAGTAATATTGGTCTGTGATTTTCTTCTGGTGTAGGGTGTTTCCCTGACTTTGGTATCACGGTTATGCTGGCTTCACAGAATGAATTTGGAAATGTTCTGTCCTTTCCTATGCTTTGAAATAGCCTCCATAGTATTGAAATTAACTCCTCACTAAAAGTTTGGGAGAACTCTCCAGTGAAGCCATCTGGGTCAGGACAGTTTTGGGTGGTAGTTTTTGGATTGCTGTTTCAATGTCTTCTTTTGTGGTGGGTTTATTAAGTTGTTCTACTTCTCCTTGTGATAATTTTGGTAGGAGATGTTTGTCTAAAAATTTGTCCTCTAGGTTCTCAAATCTGTTAGAATACAGTTGGTTGTAGTATTCTGTTATGTTACTTTCGATTTTGGTTGGGTCTGTGGTGACATCTCCCATTTCATTTCTTACCCTCATGTTTTTCTTTTGTGAGTTTAGCCCGTGGTTTATCAATTTTGTTGATCCTTTCAAACAAAACCAGCTTTTGGTTTTGTTAATTTTTTCAGTTGTTTTTCTATGCTCCAATTCATTTAGTTCCGCTCTAATCTTTGCTGTCTGTTTTCTTCTGATGCCCAAGGGGTCCTTTTGTTGTTCTGTTTCCACTTGTTCAAGTTGTAGGGTTAATTCTTTGGTTGGGTCCTTTCTTCATTCCAGATGTGTGCATTTATAGAGATAAACTGACCTTTGAGCTCTGCTTTTGTTGTCTCCCATAGGTTCTGGTAAGATGTGTTTTCATTCTCATTCGATTCCATAAACTATTGTGTCTGATTTCTTCTATAACCCATGAATTTTTGAGCAAGGCATTGTTCAGCTTCCATGAGCTCAAATTTCTACGCATGTTGTTTTTGTTACAGATTTCAACTTTTATGGCTTTATGGTCCAAGAAGATGATTTGCAATAATTCAGTGGTGTGGATTTTGTTGAGACTTGCTTTATGACTTAATATGTGGTCTGTTCTGGAGAATGTCTTGTGTGCATTGGAAAAGAAAGTGTACTTGTCTGTTGTCAGGTAAAAAATTCTGTATGTCCATGAGGTTTAGTGGGTTTGGATTCACCCAATTTCTGATAAGTAAAGTAGCAATTCTTTCTTATCTTCTTTCCATCTTAAATGGTCTCCACTTAGTTGAAGAGTCTTTGAAGAGCTTCTTTGAAGTTATACAACTTTGGAGGCTGGGTAACAGATACACTTGATCTTGCCCATCCATCTCTCTCTCTGTTTTTCTCTCTTTTCCTCTCTCCTTCCCTCTCTCTCAACTGCTGGGGGAAAAATAGCGCAGTCAGTTGCATTTACACACCAAGACCCTAAGGTCAGCCAGAGTCTTTCCAGAACATCGAGTTGGGTCTCTGAAGCCTATTCCAGGAACGTCTGAAGTGCTACCTGCCCCAGGAGCCATCTGGAGAGCCACTTACCTCAGGAACATCTGGGGCACTATTCTCCCCAGGATCGTCCAAGGCATGGCTTGGATTGGTTACAGACTCAACATGGACCTTGCCTACGTTCAACCCCCAACTCAGGCGCTGAGCACAACAGGCAGATGACTTGCAGAGGTAGACTCATACCTCAAGAGGATTTTTTCCAGGCAGGCATCTTGATTACTCAACTTAGGGAAAAGTATGGTTTGGAACTGGTGGTGCCACTGCAGGCACAGAACTGATTGATGTTCTCCCAGAGATAAATGAACCCTCTTGTGGCCTCTTGGTGGGATAGTTGTCAATCATCCCAGACTCTACCCCTGGCCACCAAGTCTCACGTGGCCGCTTCCCCATGCAGGCCATCAATTTCTTACTGTAAAACATGGATCTGAGCCACCTGCCACAAAGCCAATACTGAGACAGAGTGAGGTGGGTGGTCAAAAGGTTTATTTTGTATTATCAATATACAAGGGACAGGGTGAATGGAGTCCTCAGAGCTTGTCCACTTTCTTTAGTCAGACAGAAGGTTTTTATTGAGTAGCTAAGGATACACATTTGGTGTGAGGGATGGAGTAATGTGGATAATTTGTGGAGCGAGTCCAGAGATGGACGACGTCCGGAGCCCTGAAGGAGATCTATCCACAGATAGATATTTGAGGCCTGAGGAGGTAGGCGTCTGGAGCCAAGGATATCTATCTGGAGATGGGCATCTGGAGTCCAGAGGAGATAGGCATCTGGAACCTGGAGGGGGTTCATTCAGAAATCCTGGTGGTGGTTATCTGGGCAATGGGATCGGTGACTTGTGCCTCCACCTGGTTTGATGATCTAGAGAGAACTTAAAAGAGACTGGCTATAAAGATTTTATCTCTGTGACTGGTGCATCACCTCTCCTCCTCATGCAAGAACTGACAGTTAAGTATGTAAGCTCATCCTAGAAAAAGTACTGTATACCTCATTGCTGCATATCATTAGGGTCATCTTCAAAGTATGCCCCTTGGGAAACTATGCACCAATGTCAGTGCTTAGTCCACCCTTCAAAGCAATTTTGGAACTCTTTTCCTGGAACGGCCATCAGAGCTGTCATTATACTACCCTTGATGTCCTAAATGTCAACAAAATGTCTTCCTTTCAATATTTCCTTTATCTTTGGATAAAGAAAAAGTCATTGGGGGCCAGATCAGGTGAGTAGGGAGGATGTTCTGACACATTTATTTGTTTACTGAGTAAATCTCCTTCACAGACAACTATACAATTAAGTTTTGCTAACTTTCCACCTTGTGACCATGTGCAATGGCCATTCCAGAAAGAGCTCCAAAATTTCTTTGAAGGGTGAACTAGGTGCTGGCATCAGTGCATAGTTTCCCAAGGGGAGTACTTCAAACATGACCATGTTCAGTAGTAGTTAATTGTAGTGCTTAGAACAATGAATATCAGTGATATTCAGCAATGAGTTATATAGCACTTAGAACAATTAAGTTCACAGACTTAATTGTCAGACCTCATAGTCTCAGTGGGTCACAAGGTAATGTGTAATTTTCCTGGGCTAGGTAGTGCTGGGAAGCCAGGACTTTAAAGAACAGGTGTACTTGTAAAGAAATGGAGTTATGTCTTATTCAGTTCTTTATACCATCTACTTCAAAACCCTGTTCCCATCCAGTTCCCATCCTCTTCTCTTAAATGAATGTCCTTCTGAACACATTCTGTTCTTCCAGGTACAGCAGACACAAATTTTATAAAAAAAAAATCTTCCACCTCCTCAACAACATTCTGGAGAGAAAGTAAACCAACAGTATTTTTCTCCTGCCACAGAATGAGAAATAAATGTCTTGAAAAGATGAGGTATCAAAATAAGTAACAAAATCAGAATGAGACAGGTATACAAAGTAAGACAGGTAATCCAAATATAATCAGTAATCAGAATAAGAGACAGAGTCAAAGTAAGACATGAAGTCAAAGTAAGTTAGGCATCAAAGTAAGATAAGGAGTCAAAGAAAGAAGGAGTCAAAGTAATACACAGGGTAAAAGGAAGACTCAGAGTCAAAAGAAGATATGGGGTAAAAGTAAGAAACCAAGTGAAAGTAAGACACAGAGTCAAGTAAGTTGCACCTTTTGCATAAACTGCATCATCAAGCAAGATCCCCCGAAGGTCTGAGCAAGCCTCCCCGTCCAAGCAAGCCTCACCATCCCAACAAGCCTCACTGTCACAGCAAGCCTCCCTGGCCCAGCAAAGAACACAGTCAAAGTAAGACTGGGAATCATAACACAGTGAAACAAAAGACACGTAGCCAAAATAAGACATCATCCAGTCCAGCAAGAGAGCATGGAAAACATGAGGTACTTTTTCTTTATCCAAAGATAAAGGAAATATTGAAAGGAAGACATTTTGTTGACATTTAGGACATCAAGGGTAGTATAATGATAGCTCTGATGGCCGTTCCAGGAAAAGAGTTCCAAAATTGCTTTGAAGGGTGGACTAAGCACTGACATTGGTGCATAGTTTCCCAAGCAATGACTTGTACAGCCAGTAAGTAACCGTAGAGCAAAGGCCAGAGATCCCAGATTGATCTACTGGGTCTCCAGGGCCTAACTCTGAATAAATAGCTGACTGCATATGAGGTCTGACAATTAAGTTTGCAAACTTGCCACCGTGGGCTTACACTGATAGCTCGGTACAAAAAATTTGGTAAGGTTTCATAATCTTGGTATATCAGTGTCTCAGAGCTGTGTTCATGTTGATGTGTGGCAGTGTCTTGCTGAGTGGAGTTCATTATCGTTGTTGCATGTTTTTGTGTGCCATCAAGAGAATGGTGGAACTTGAATCAGAGCAATGAACAGGCATTAAATTTCTTGTTAAACTTGGCAAGAGTGGAAGTGAAATCAGGGACATGTCAGTCTAAGTTTATGGGGATAATGCCATGAAAAAAATGGCAGTGTACAAATGGATGAAACATTTTTCTGAGAAGAGAGAAAGCATCACTAATGAAGAGAGGTCAGGGTAGCCAGTAACAAGCAGAACTGATGAAAACACTGCAAAAGTTCATCGAATTGTGTGCCAAAATCATCAGCTGACTGTGAGAAGCATAGTAGACTAAGTAAACATCGATAGAGAAACAGTTGGTAAAATCTTACCTGAAAATCTTGGCATGAGATAGGTGTGTGCAAAAACGGTCCTGAAGGAGCTCACTGATGAACAAAAACAAAGTTGAGTCAAAGTTTGCCAAGACCTTTCGGAGAGGCAAGACTATGCTTGGGGCCATGTTATCACCAGTGATGAAACATGAACGTACCAATATGACCTTGAAACAAAGTGTCAAAGTGCACAATGGAAGTCAGCGAATTCTCTATGATCAAAAAAGTTCCATTAGTCCAAATCAAGAGTTAAAATCATGATGCTAAGCTTTTTTAATACTAGAGGGGTTGTTCATTATGAATTTCTACCACCTGAACAGTTAATCAAGTTTACTGCTGGAAGTGCTGAAAAGGCTGCATGAAAAAGTTAGATGAAAACAACTTGAACTTTTTTCCAACAACTCATGACTCTTGCATCATGACAATGCACCAGCTCACACAGCACTGTTTTAGTCAGTAAAAAATAACTGTACTGGAACATTCTCCCTACTCACCTGATTTTGTCCCCAATTACCTTTTTGTTTACTAGAAGATAAAGGAAATATTGAAAGGAAGACTTTTTGATGACACTCAGGAAGGACATCGAAGGTAATATGATGACAGCTCTGATGACCATTCCACAAAGAGTTCCAATTGCTTTGAAGGGTGGACTAGGTGCTGGCATCAGTGCATAGCTTCCCAAGGGGAGTACTTTGAAGGTGACCACAGTGATATTCAGCAGTGAGTTACGTAGTACTTTTTCTGCTATGAGTTTATGAACATAATTGTCAGACCTCACACAGACTGAACTCACACCAGCAGGGAACACCCATGATGATATTTGAAATAAAATCATCTTTGTGAGAAGGCCCTTTCTGAATGCTCTGCTGATGGAGAAGGAAAGTAAGAGAAGAGGTTTGAGGGGGCAGGAAGAGATGGAAAAGAAAGAGGTGGGTGGGAGGAGGGAGAGAGTGAGGGTCTTGGAAGTTTCCTCTCAGACATTCAGATCTGCCGTGAGCCAGACACTGGGGATAAGGACTGAGCACTGAAGCCAAATACTCTCAACACTTTGTGTTATGGTCAAGGAGACCAAAGGGTCTGGTGTTAACTGTTTTTGTGTGGTTGAGAGTAGGGAACGCAGATGAGAGATTTATTTAGTGTGGGGTGGCAATGACGTTCTTCCCAGAGGGGCAGACAATGAAATCGTCAAACCACAAACCTAACTGATAAGGCCACTTTCCTTGCTGATAAACTTGAGATTGAGCTGTGGCGTACCCTAGGTGGCAATGATGGAGAGGAGCATTGTTTATGCCAAGTTCTTAGAGTAAAACCGAGTAGAACTTGGTCTTCTTTTCATTATCACCTCCAATGGCTACCACTTCAGAGGAATGAGAGTGGGTGGAGAGGAGGGGAAAGGAGACTGTTGGGAGGATGAGACATGTATGGAGCGGAGAGGAATAGTGTGCTGTCACCGGACAGGGAGAGCAGTGGAAGCTGCATATTGGTGGGCATGTAAATTTATACGGGAGTGTACATTTTCACTCAGTCATATTAAATAAAAAAAAAGAAATGGAAAAAAAGTCAATGATTAAATACACTATTCTCCTTGAGTTATTATTAGTATTATTTTTTTGGTCTAAGTTCATAAAGTTTGTTGTGGTTTATGATATTTCAGATTTACATCTATTATACATATATATATGTTTTTACATTACCATGCTTGTAATATTTAACCTTTTAGTAGTTATTGTATCCTACAAAGATGCTGCTTGGAGTACTCTTCTTATACAGCTGGGCCCATACACAGGTTGACTCAATTTCACCATTTCTTTCCATAGTTAGTTCTTAATGGTTTGGAATTTTTTGTGGTCACTGCCAATGCATTTCTGATCTATAATCCCTGTGGTAATGTGTATAACACATACACACCCCACATTTAATAAGTTCTAATAAGCAGTGTTGCCACAATAATTATGAAGGAAAAGAGTACTGGCTTGACCTCATTGCTCTGTGACTACTTGTTTTTAATTGTCTCTACATCAGTGTCACACAGTGTAAACTGGGAGGTACATTCTGTGTTTGACAACTTTTACTCTATTTGTACATAAAATGTGTTACTGAATTTGAACAATATTTTTAAAAGTGAAATTTATTCGACAATTAAAAAAAATTAATTGTGATTAAGTGAAAGTTTATCCAAGTCAATTTTCCATATAGAACCCTGAGTATCCACTTTTCTACAACTCTATCTGCTCGCCTCACCCTGTGACAACATACTCTTCTTTTTCACTCTTTACTTGTGCTATCCACTCAACCAACATTTGTTCCCTCTTCTCCATCCTCTCATCTCTCCTCTAAAAAGAAACCAGTAGGACAGCCTCATATACAATTTTTTACTTTTTAAAAATATTTGATTGTGCTTTGAGTTTACAATCAGTTCAACATACAAAACCCTAAACACAAACCACTATGCAACTCTTAACTGCTTTCCACAACACCACCACCCCTTGACAGCCCAGTCTTCCTTCCACCCTGTACTTGCCGTATCCTTTCAACTAACTCCTGTCTCCCTCCACATTCTCATGTCACCTCTGGACAAGAGCTGCTGAGACACCTTCGTGTATATATTTAAACCAAGAAGCATATTCTATTTAAACCAGGAAGCACATTCTTCACTAGCATCGCTCTATGTCTTGTAGTCTAGACCAGTGGTTGTCTGAAGAGTTGGCTTTGGTACCTTTCAGCTCTGTGCTGACAGTCCAGACCCATGTCCTCAGTGGACCCTCCAATCTGTCAGATCATCAAGTTTGGTCTTTTAATGGAGTCCTAGTTCTACGCACTCTTTTTTCTCCCACTACATCAGGGACTTTATGTTGTGTTTCCTGTCAGGGCTTGGCTGGCTTCCTGTCAGGGCAGTTGTTCGTGGTAGCTGGGCCCCATCTAGTTCTTCTGGTCTCATGCTGTTGTAGTCTAGATCATATAACAGCTTCTTCCTGTCAGTTGGATTGAGACCAATTTACATGGCTGTTGGCTAGCTTTTAAGACTCCAGATGCCACTCATCAAAGTGGGATGCAAAACATTTTCTTTAAAAAAAGCTTAGTTATGCCAGTTAGCCTAGATGTCCCCTGACGTCACGGTCCCCAGACACCTCTTCGTGCTATTCTGTCCTTCAAAATGTGGGATTGTATTTAGTAAACCTTTAACTTTGGGTTTTTTTTTCCAGTTTTGCTTTCCTTCCTTCTACTGCATGCTGTCATTCTTTTCACCAAACCCAATTTGTATCTACTATTTAATCTATGGATACCACTCTTCCTTCTTCCCCACCTTTGTAATCATCAAAGATTATTTTATTTGGTGCTTAAACCTTTTCTTCAGTTCTTATAACAGTGGTCTTATACAAAATCTGTCCTTTCGTAATTGACAAATTTCACTCAGCATAATGTCTTCCAGATCACTCCATGTTGTGAGATGTTTTCTAAAATCATCATCATTTTTTATCATTACACAGTAGTCCATTGTGTCAATATACCATAGTTTGCTTATCTGTTCATTTGACATTGAGCACCTAGGTTGATTCCATCTATTTGCTATTGTGGGCAGTGCTGCAATAAACATTGGTGTGCATGTATGTGTTTATGTGAAAGCTCTTATTTTTCTAGGATATATTAAAAGCAGTGAGATTCTGGATTATATGGTATTTCAATTTCTAGCTTTTTGTGAAAGCACCAAATCAATTTCCAAAGTGGTTGTACTATTTTACATTCCCCCCAGCAGTGTAGAAGAGTGCCAATCTCTCCACAAACCCTCCAACATTGACTATTTTGTGTTTTTTGGGTTAATGTCAGCCTTGTTGGAGTGAGATGGTATCTCACTGTAGTTTTGATTTGGATTTCTCTGATGGCTAATGATCATGAGCATTTCCTCATGTATCTGTCAGCATCCTGGATGACTTATTTGGTGAAATGTCTGTACCTATCCTTTGCTCACTTTTTTATTGGGTTACTCGTCTTTTTCTTGTTGAGGCTTGTGGATTAGGGAGATTAGGCATTGACTGAGTTCAGGGCAACAAAAAATTCTTTCCCAGACTGTAGGTACTCTTTTTATTCTTTTGATGAAGTCTTTGGATGAGCATATGTGTTTAATTTTTAGGAGCTTCCAGTTAATTTTCTCTTCTGGTGTTTGTGAATTGCTAGTAATATTTTATAGTGTGTTTATGTCATGTATTAGGGTATCCAGCATTGTCCCTATTTTTCTTCCATGATCTTGATTGTTTTACTTTTTATATCTAGGTTTTTGATCCACACTGAATTAGATTTTGAGCATAGTGTGAGATATGGGTCTTGTTTCATTTTTTTTTGCATATGGATACCCAGTTATAATAACACAATTTGTTAAAGAGACTGTCTTTTCCCCAGATTATGGACTTTGGAACTTTGTCAAATATCAGCTGCTCATAGGTGGATGATATTACATATGGATTCTCAATTCTGTTCCATTGATCTATGTATCTGTTTTTGTACCAGTACAAAGCTGTTCTGACAACTGTGGCAGTGTAACAGGTTCTAACGGCAGGCAGAGTGCAGCCTCCCACTTTGTTCTTTCTCTTCAGCAATGCTTTACTTATCTGAGGCTTCTTTTCCACATGAAGTTATCCATTTCCATATGAAGTTGGTGATTTGTTTCTCCATCTCATTAAAAAATGCCGTTGGAATTTGTATTGGTATTGCATTGTATCTATAGCTCACTTTGGGTAGAATAGATATTTTCATAATACTATGTCTTTCTACCCACGAGCAAGGTAAGTTTCTTCACTTATGTAGGTCTCTTGGTTTCTTGTAGTAGAGTACAGGCTTTTTACATCTCTTGTTAGAATTACTCCTAGGAATTTTATCTTCTTGAAGGCTATTGTAAATGGCAATGATTTGGTGATTTCTTCTTTGATGGTCTCTTCGTTGGTGTAAAGAACTTTAGCTGATTTATATATGTTTGTCTTATATCTTGTTACTTTACTGAACTTTTGTATTAGTTCCAGTAGTTTTTTTTTTGTTTTTGAGGATTCTTCAAAGTTTCCTATGTATAAGATCATATCATCTGCAAATAGAGACACACTTACCTTTTCCTTAACAATTTAGATGTCCTTCGTTTCTTTATCTTGCCTGATTACCTGGCTAGAACCTCCAGGAGAATGTTGAATAAAAGTGGTGATGATGGGCATCCTTGTTTGTTTCCTGTTCTCAAGGGGAATGCTTTCAAACTCTCTCCATTTAGGCTGATGTTGGCTGTTGGCTTTGCAAAGATACTGCTTATTATGTTGAGGAGTTTCCCTTCTATTGCTATTTTGCTTGGTTTTTAACATGAATGGATGTTGGACTTTGTGAAATGCCTTTTCTGCATCAATTGATAAAATCAAGCGATTCTTGTCTTTTATTTTATTTGTGTGGTTGATTACATTAATTGTTTTTCTGATGTTGAACCATCCCTGCATCCTTCATATGAATCCCAGTTGGTCATGGTGAATTTTTTTTTTTTTTTTGATAAGTTGTTGAATTCTATTGGCTAGAATTGTGGATTTTTGTATCTACATTCATGAGAGATGTTGGTCTATAATTTTCGTTTTTGTACTGTCTTTAAACTGGTTTTAGTAACTATAATAAAAGTGCTATGGCTGCTAGGTCTGCAGTTCAAGTCCACCAGGTGCTCCTTGGAAACTCTGTGGAGCAGTCGTATTCTGTCCTTTTGGCTCACTACAAATCTGCATTGACTTGACGGCAGTAGGTTTCTGTTTTTAGCTAGTTTTGGTATCAGGGTTATTCTGGCTTCGTAGATGAATATGGGAGTATCCCATCTTTTTCTATGCTCTAGAATACCTTTAGTAATACTGATGTTAACTGTTCTCTGAAAGTTTGGAAGAATTCTCCAGTGAAGTTTTCAGGACCCGGGATTTTTGTAGTTGGTACTTTTTAGTTACCTTTTCAGTCTCTTCAGATGGGTTTATTTAATTGTTCTATTTCCATTTGCCCTAGTTTTCATAGGTGATATGTTTCTAAAAAATTGTCTATTTCCTCTAGATTTTTCAATTTATTAGAGTACAGTTTTTCATAGTATTCTGCTGTGATTCATTTTATTTCAGTTGGATCTGCTGTGATGTCACCCATCTCATTTTTTACTCCAGATACTTGCTTCCTCTCCTGTTTATATTTTTGTCAATTTGGCCAATGGTCTATCAATTTTGTTGATCTTACCAAAGAACTAGCATTAGTCTTAACTCTTTCAGTCACTTTTCTATTTTCTATTTCATTTAGTTCTGCTCTAGTTCTCATTATTTGCTTTATTCTGGTGCCCAAGGGTTTCTTTTGCTGCTCTCTTTCTACTTGTTTGAGTTGTAGAGTTAATTTTTTAATTTGGGCCCTTTCTTCTTTTTGCATGTGTGCATTTATTGAAATAAATTGCTGTGTCCCATAGATTCTGGTAGGCTGTGTTTTCATTCCCATTTGATTCCATGAATTTCTTTATTCCATCCTTGATTTATTCTATAATGCAGTTAATTTTTCAGCAGTTTTATTCAGTTCCATGTCCTTCTCCCCCATTCTTTTTTCTGCTGTTGATTTCTACTTTTGTGGTCTTGTGGTCTGAAAATATTCTTTCTAGTATTTCAGTACTCTGAATTTTGCTAAGGATTACTTTGTGACCTAACCTGTGGTCAATTCTGGAGAATGTTCTGTGTGCACTGGAAAAGAAAGTATACTGGGCTGCCATTGGGTAGAGTGTTCTGCACATTTCTGTGAGGTCAAGTTGGTTGATTTTGGCATGTAGATCTTCCACCTTTTTATTGAGCTTTTTTTCTAGATGATTGCTTCTTCACTGAGAATGGTAAGTTGAATTTTCCTACTATTATTATTGAGCTATTTCTGTTTTCAGTGTAGTTAGTGTTTCTTTTATGTACTTTGGAGCCCTGTTGTTGGCTGCATAGATATACAATATGGTTATATCTTCTTGGAATATTGATCACTTAATCATTGTATAATGTCCTTCCTTGTCTGATGTGGTGAATTTTACTTTAAAATTTATTTGACCAGGAATTAATATTGCCACTCCTGCTCTTTTTTAAATGTTGTTAACTTGATACATTTTTTCCATCTTTTTTTTTTTTTTACTATGACTGAGTGAAAATGTACATTCCCGTATAAATTTACATGCCCACCTATATGCAGCTTCTACTGCTCTCCCTGTCTGGTGACAACACACTATTCCTCTCTGCTCCACACATGTCTCATTCTCCCAACAGTCTTCTTTCCCCTCCTCTCCACCCACTCTCCTTCCTCCATCCAGAAGTCAGCAGGATGATATCCTATAGATGCATAGAACCATAAAGTGCATCTAATATATGGTCACTCTGTTGAGCTGTAGTTTGTGTCTTTTTGTCTAAGGTTTGTCTCTTGTAGGCAGCATGTAGATGGTTCATTTTTTAAATGCAATCTGCCACTCTTAATGTCTTTATTGGTGCACTTAGTCCATTACATTCAGCAAGACTATTAATAGGTATGAGTTTAGTGCTGTCATTTTGATATCTTTTGTATGTTCTAGACAATTCCTGTGTTTAATTTAATCTTCTGTGCTGAGTCTTTTTTATATGTTTTCATTTTTTTTCAATGTTGGCTGTATTGTATTTGCTGAGACTTCATAATTTTCTTATTTTTTATTTTGGTGTGTAGGATTGGTATTTTCTTCTGTGGCTACCTTGATATTTACCTTTATTTTTCTAAATTCAAACCAGTCTTTAATTTCTTTATAGTGCACTTATTTCCTCTCCACATGAAAAATCCATGACTGTACCCTCTTTTGGGTCTCTCTTTTTTTTTATTATAATGTTTACATAATGACCTCTATGTTTCTCTTTGTTATTCTGCATATGATTTATTTGTATGGTTTCCATTTTAGTTTGATAGCCAGTTACTCTGTTCTGTGTTTGTGTCTTGGGTTGTTACCTGGTGTTATTGGTTTTCTAAGCAAAGGACTTCCTTTAGTATCTCCTGTAGTTCTGATTTGGTTTTTGCAAATTCTGAAAATTTCTGTTTATCTGGAAGTGTCCTAATCACACTATCTTAATTTGAGAGACAGCTTTGCTGGACATACAACTCTTGCCTGGCCAGCATTCTCCTTCAAAGCTTTGTATATGTCATCCCACTGCTTTTGCCTGCATGGTTTCCACTGAGTAGTCTGAGCTCTGTCATATGGATTTTCCCTAGCCAAGCCAAGCTTAGTAGGTTATTTTTTTGTTTATTCTTAGCCACTTTTAAAAGTGTCTCTTTATCTTTTGTTTTGGCAAGCCAAGCCAAGTGCTGTTGGTTTGGATCTGATTCAATTTTGGCAAGTTGAATTATAATATGCCTTGGTGTCTTTCTTCTGGGAACCACCTTCTGTTGAGTTCAGTGTGCATCTTGGATAGGTATCCTTCCATCCTTCATGATATCACAAATATCTTCCGTCAGCAAATCTTTGACAATTCTCTCTATATTTTCAGTTATCCTCCCCTTTTCTGGTACTCAGTTATTCATAGATTATTCCTCTTCATAGAGTCCCACACAGTTTTCAGTGTTTCTTGATTTTTAAAAATTCTTTTATGTGATTTTTTTCCTCAAATGCATTGATGTCATGTACTTTATGTTCAGTCTCATTAATTTGGGCTTCTGTTAACTCAGTTATGCTCTTTTGACTTTCTACTGAGTTGTTTAATTCTGTAATTTTATTATTAGTGTTCTGGATTTCTGATTCTTGTTGCTCCATGCTTTCTTGCAGCTTGTTTAATTTGTCAAAATGCTCTATTGCATTTTGCCTCATCTTTTGAAGAATTCTAAATGTTAATCTTTCATGTTCTACTTCTGATAATTCAAGGAGATTCTCTTCCTCATGAGAATTTGATTCTTTGTTTGGGAAGCTTTCCAAAGAGATCATGGTCTGCCCCTTTATTTGCTTCAATATGGACTGTTGTTTCTGAGCCATCAGTAAGTTATATTAATTTATTTTTGCCTATTGTGCTTTAAAATGTACAATTTACTTTTGTTATATGGATTCAGCTCAGATGTCCTGGTGGTCAAGCACCAACTGTGTAGTGCAGGCTCTTGCCTACTGTCTTAGATGAGCAGAGCTGATTGGCATAGGCACAGTTGTCTGGCTGCAGCTGCTGAGAAAGGCAGGGTGTAATAGCTATCCTTGAGCATCTGCAAAGTTGGCATACCTCTCAAGTTTGAATCTAGGTGAAGGAACAGTTTCTACCCTGATTTTGTGGCTTAGGGGAGTTGGAAGAATTTTTTTTCTATTTCCCTCCTTTCCTAGGTTTGCTAAACAGTTTTCCCCTCTGATTTTTGGAGAATGGGTCAGGACAGGCTCAGTTAATGACATCAAGCTGTAAGGCCAGGCAGAGTTTAGAGAAGGGAGGGGGTAGCATGAGGAGAAGGTAGACAGACCCATATGGAGGGAAGGTTCTATATCTGTGTGTGGTAAGTTACAAGCAACAACTTAATTTTCAATGACCTGATGCTGTCCCTCACTGGCTCTGGAGGTGTGAGAGGATTCTCCAGATAATCACCTCTTCTGAGAGGAATGCCCATCAACCTGCATGTTGGGCCCATCACACTGCTCTCACAGTTTCTTAATGGGAGATCAAGTGTGAAGAATCTTATGCACTTCTGGGATAATTCTTCTTTCCCTTTTGCTCTGTCCAATTTCTCAACTGTCCCTTTGATGTTCAAGGCCCCTAGGATGTCATATGTACTGGATTCATTTGTTCTTTTGGGTCTTTGTTGTTAGAGGGTTCATGGAAACGTCCATCTATTCCACCATCTTGGCCTTGCCTGTCAATCACTTATTTTTAAACAACAGAACAAACCAAGAAAATAAAATGTTGTATCAGCTATATGGTTTCCTTACTGGCCAAATGTTACTTTTGGCAGACATTATGGGTTTCTAAAAATGGCTGTATGTTTTTTTTTAGTCGTGATTGCATCACTTAAATAAAAAAGATCAATGAAAGATTTGACACTTTCTTTTCTGTGCAGTTACTTTTTTTAACTTCTGGGTTACCAAAATTTTTCCCTATTGTGAAGTTGTTGTTAAAAACGTGGAGACATTTTATTGTTCATGACCTTTCATGACTCAGCCCCAAGGGACTTTGTTTTATGTTTGATCAAATTTAACAAGGTCTTGATATAAACTGCACAAATATATACAACAATTTTTTTAAGACTTAGCATCTCACCATCAGTATAATGAAGATAATGAACATATCACCTCTAGAAGTTTTCTTCTGACTCTTTTGTAGTCCCTCTTTGCTACTCCATGTACTTTTTCCTCCCTAGGCAACCACTAGTTTACTTTCTTTCCATGTAGATTAGCTTATATTTTCTAGAGTTCTGTACAGGTGGAATCATGGAACATGTACTTTTTTGAGTCTAGCGTCTTTTACTCAGCATAATGATTTTAAGTACTCCTCATGTTATGTGTCTGTTCATTTTTATGACTCAGCAGTATTACATTGTATGAATATACCAAAATTTGTTTATCTATACATGCCTACTGATGTGCCTTGGGGTTGTTTCTAGTTTTTTTTGCTGTTACGAATGCAGCTATTAAGTTTTGCATATGAGTCTGTGTATGGACGTCTGCTTTCACATCTCTTGAATAAATACACAAAAGTGGAATGGCTGGATCATGTGTTAACTGTAAGTGCAACACTTTAAGATAAGAACTGCCAAAATATTTTCAAAGTGGTTGTGCTATTTTACTTTCCCAAAAGCAGTGAGTGAGGGTTCCAGTTCCTGCAAATCTTCACCACACTTGACATTGTCAATCTATTTTAATTTAGCTCTTCTTATAGATGTGCTTTGGATTGAATTTGCATTTCTATAACAACTAATGGTATAGACAATCTTTTCACAATCTTATTTGTTATCTCTCATCTTTAAGGATCACTTGTAACACGTCAGAAATTTTAACCTACAACTGGCTCAGAGGCACACAGGACTTGGCAATCTACTCCCATTAAAGGTTACAGCCTAGGAAACTCTAAAGAGTAATGCTACTCTGTTGTACAGGTCCCTCTGAGTCAGGATTGACACAGATAAACATCTGGCAAAGCACTATTTTACCTATCAATTTTGTTTGGATGTCGTTCCAATGTTCTTTCCAGTAACACTACAGTTTACATATAGTAGGTAGACCATACATATCAGCAAGTGCCCAGTGTAGGAAATGTCAAGTTCAGCTAGGGAACCAGATCTCTGTTGCCACATACTAACATATTTTATTCTAGAATCTAACATTTTCTAGGGATAACAGAGGTCATGACTTGCATTATAGAACATGCACAGTATTGATAAGGTTACCAAGGGAACCTGATCTGCCACATAGCTACATTTCTACCATGATGCAAATATAAGTTCTTCCTGGCAGTTGTGGTGCAAATATAACAATTCCTCCTGGCAGTTGTGAAGTGGTTACAGTAGCCTCAAATCCAATCAAAAACCAAATTACTACCTCCCCTCCCATCCATGACATTACCCCTTGCTTTTGCCAATAAAAAGTACCCAAAAAATGTATACTGGGTCTTTTTCCACTCATGGAAAATGACCTGTTCCCTCTTTGGAATGTACTTTCCCTTAATAAACTTTTGTGTCATTTGCTACCAAAAAGGATGCATCCTTGTGTGCTTTAGGGAAGGGGAGACCAGTTTGCTACCCGTTGAGAGACCGAAATTGCTAGCTCGATCTCTGGAACCTGAATCAGGTCACTCGGGGTCTAATCAGTTGCATGATCTTGACAGGAAATAAACATTAATCTACCTTCATGAGATAAATTATGTTTAATCTCACCAGTTTATGCTTGTAGATGAACTTTAACAACACACCATTAAGTTTCCCAACACCCATAAAGAAAAATAACTTAGCAATGCATTCATTCCATTCAGCTTCTGAGGCTTTGAAGGTAAATTTCCATCACATTGTAATTTGAGAAAAATAGACTTGCTATGTTGAGACTGCTCATATAGAATATCAATACATTTAATAATCCAAACCTTATTTTATTACTAAGAAAGCCTGAGTTGTTCTTCGTATAATCACAGAGCTTGTCTGCAAAAATTTATTTGTTGGTAGTTCAGTTTTCTTCTGTTGTAAAGAATTTATTTTCTCTTCAGTATTCTCTAATTATTGCCATTTTAAAGAACGGTGTTGTATTAAAAAAATCAGTATAGTATCACAACACGTGAGTCTATGTCTAAATGAATGTCTTACTTTTTTATTCCAAACATGTTTTAGAGCTACTGGGAGAATATTTTGAACAGCCATGGAACAGTTTCTGCCAGAGGAGTTGTAAGTTTAAAAATATATATATATGAATAAGGCTCTTAAACCCACCTATCAGTCTTAAGATTGAAACAAAGCCAAAGTATGTGATGAAAGTTTTAGTAGTTTGCCACCACATATTTTCAATGTGTATCCTTTTTATACCAGTATTATCGTGTGCTTTTAATAAGTTATTCTGTGTATGAAAAAAATTACAGTGATGCACATGGAAGAGTGTTACAGCTTTTTGTTATGTTTCATTTAAGTGTAAGTTTGTATTATAAGAAAGATTCTGCAATTTTTTTTTACATCTCAATAGTACAGCATGAGCAGTTTAGATTGCAGTGCAAACTGCACGTTAAAACACCTGATGAGATAGTGAAATGAGTTAAGTAATTTGGTGATAGCTTTGAAGACTGGTGGCACATTAATTAAGAGCTTGGCTGCTAACTATAAGATTGACAATTCAAATCTTCCAGCTGTCCTTTGAAAATCCTACAGGGAAACTCTACTCTGTCCTACAGGGTCACTATGAGTTGGAATCAACTGAACAGCAACGGTTTAACTTTGGTTAACAGTTTTAAAAAGTAAAATATGTTTTACTGGATAAAAATCAGAGTGTATCACATATACTAAGACTAAATCTTTTATGTAACACACATTTACATGTAGTTTTTCTGGTTTGTGATGAAGCATTTATTTTTCACTACAGGTTCTGGGCAAAACAGTCACTGCTCTAAGTCAAGATTTTCTCTTTTCTCTTTAAGACATAGAGCAAAACTTGGGGTTGTTATTACAGTGGAGTATCCAATTTTTACTTTTTTAGTCAAAAATGCAATTTTTGCAATGGATATTTATCAAGTATATTCTGTTGAAACCATCATCAAATCAACTGATACAGTGACTTGATCAAATCAAAACTACAATGAGATATCATCTCACCTGAAAAAGGCTGGCATTAATCTAAAAAACAGAAAATAATAAATGTTAGAGAGACTGGCAACACTGCTGCTAGGAATGTAAAATGGTCTGACCACTTTGGAAATTGAATTAGAGCTCCCTTAAAAAAGCTAGATATAAAAATACCATATGTTTTAGTCAGCTAGGGCTGCTCTAACAGAAATACCACAGAGTGGATGGCTTTAACAAAAAAAGATTTATTCTTACACAGTCCGGTAGGTTGCAAGTCCATATTCAGGGTGTCCACTCCAGGGAAAGACTTTCCCCTTGACGGCTCTGGAGGAAAGTCCGGTATTGCATCAGTCATTGTCCAGGGAGTGTCCAAACGCAAGAACCTCTGGTCTGAATGACGCGCTCTGCTCCCGGTGCTGCTTGCTTGATGGTAGCGAGGTTCTCAAATTGTCCTTGGTTCTTTTTCCTTTTATTCCTTGCAAGCTAAAAGCATTAAGGGTGGGGCAAGCCATACTCCAGGGAAACTTCCCCCATCGCAGGAATTCACAGCCCCGCCCTAATCCCTTAACATACAGGTTAGCAAAACCACACAATGGAGGACATTTCCAAGATACTGGGAACCATATCCCAGCCACATGGCTGCACACATTTTTGGGGGGACACAATTCAAACCATGACATCCCACCCTTTGACAACCCAAAAATCACATCACAAAACATTTAACACATTCATCTCACCATAGCAAAATTATGTCCATCCATATAACAGAAGTCTTAAATCAGTTCCAAGTCCAAAATACAAAAACTCTTCTACATCTGTGAAACTTAGAAGGCATTAACAGGCAACAGGCAAGTCAACAGAACACATTACATTAGCCCTCAAAGCTTTGGAAATACTCTTACATTTTCTGAGACATTCTACACAACAGCAATGCTCTCCAGACTCTAGGTATCGGCCACACTCTCAGGTTTCTGAGTGGAGACCTCCAGCCCCGTGCTACAACTTTGCCTTCAAGGCCCACTTGGACAGAAACTCTGTCCCATCGGCTTTAGGAGCACCCTAAGCCCAACTGAGTGGCAATTCCACCCTTATAAACACAGCACGCCATGGTTCCACCCTTTCAAACCCCTGAGGTCATGGCCATACCTCTTGAGACTGAGGCAGCTCAGCTTCTCACGCTATCTGCCTCTTCAGCTTCAGCTTCCTATGGCCGCGTGGCCCGGGCCTCAGGCCCACATCTGTCCTGCCGGGCAAGTGTTCCAAAGCTCTGTAGCTCCACTGGTTTAAGTGCCCGGAGGCACCCCACTCTTGCTGGAAAGCGTCCTGCCCAAAGGCACTCAACTCTCTCACTCGGTGGGTCAGCAAGGCCAGCTCACTGATTCAAGTGCCCAGAGGCACCCCGTTCCACGAGGAAAGCTCTGCGCAGGCACTGACCTCTCTCGCTCCACGGGTCGGCTCCAGCGCTGCCTCTGGTTCTGCTGCTGCCGCTGCCGCTGCTGCCGGTCTTCTGTTGTTTCTCACCATCTGCGCCTTCTTCGTTCCTTCTGAATCTTCTATCCGTTTGCAGTTTCAAAGTGGCTTCTACATTTTAGGTATTTGCTAGAGCAGCACCCCACTCCCGGTACCAATTCTGTTTTAGTCAGCTAGGGCTGCTCTAACAGAAATACCACAGAGTGGATGGCTTTAACAAAAAAAGATTTATTCTTACACAGTCCGGTAGGTTGCAAGTCCATATTCAGGGTGTCCGCTCCAGGGAAAGACTTTCCCCTTGACGGCTCTGGAGGAAAGTCCGGTATTGCATCAGTCATTGTCCAGGGAGTGTCCAAACGCAAGAACCTCTGGTCTGAATGACGCGCTCTGCTCCCGGTGCTGCTTGCTTGATGGTAGCGAGGTTCTCAAATTGCCCTTGGTTCTTTTTCCTTTTATTCCTTGCAAGCTAAAAGCATTAAGGGTGGGGCAAGCCATACTCCAGGGAAACTTCCCCCATCGCAGGAATTCACAGCCCCGCCCTAATCCTTTAACATACAGGTTAGCAAAACCACACAATGGAGGACATTTCCAAGATACTGGGAACCATATCCCAGCCACATGGCTGCACACATTTTTGGGGGGACACAATTCAAACCATGACACCATACAATCTAGCAATCCCATTCCTTGGAATATATCCTAGAGAAATAATAGCTATGACAAGAATAGATATGTGCACAAAAACGTTCCTTGTAGCACTGTCCACAGTAGTATAAAGATAGAATTAACCTAGGTGCCAGTCAATGGAGGAATGGACAAATTGTGGTATATTTGCACAATGGAATACTATGCAATGATAAAAAGCCAAGATGAATTTATGAAATATCTGATAACATGGAGGACTCTGGAAAGAATTAAGCTGAGTGAACTTAGTCAGTTGTGAAAGGACAAATATTGTATGATCCCACTATCATAAGAACTCAAGAAATGGTTTAAACACAGAAGAAAATGTTCTCTGATAGTTACAAATGGGGAAGGGAAAGAGAGAGGTATTCATGAACTAGATAATAGACAGGAACCATGTTAGGTGAAAGAAAGGACACCACACAATGCAGGAAGGCAGTATGACTACACCAAAAGCTAAAAAGTTTCCTGAAAATAACAAAACACTTCAAGGGACAGAGTAGCAGCAGAAAAGATCTGAGGAACCATGGTTGCAGGGAATATCTAGGTAGATTGGCATAATAAAGTTTATCAATAAAATGTTTGAATCCCACTTTAGCGAGTGGTGTCTTAAGCCAGCCAAGTGCCATCAAGTTGCGCGACCCTGGTGTTGTAAAAACTATCAAGTGGCCAAATAAGAAGCATAAATTGGTCCCAACCTAAGTGGAGTAATGAATGAAGAACTGAAAAAAAAACCAAACCTACTGCCATTGAGTTGATTGCGACTCATAGCGACCCTATAGGACAGAGTAAAACTGTCCTATAGAGTTTCCAAGGAGTGCCTGGTGGATTTGAGCTGCCAACTTTCTGGTTAGCAGCCATATCACTTAACTACTACACCAACTGGAACAAAGGAGAATGAAGAACTACAAGGCCATAAGGAAAATATAAGCCCAAGAGACAGAAAAGGCCCCATAAACCAGGCTACCTAAACATGAAAACAGCAGAACTAGATGGTACATGGCCACCACCAATAACTGCCTTGACAGAAAATACAACATGGAGCCACTGATGTAGTGGGACAAAAATGGGTATGCAGAACTTGAACTCTGTTAAAAACACCAAACTTACTAATGGTCTGACAGACTGGAGGGTCTCAGAAAGACATGAACCCTGGATTCTCTGTTAGCCCAGACCTGAAACCATCCTGAAGCCAGTTCTTCAGACAAAGATTGAACTAGGCTATAAAACATAAAATGATACTGGTGAAGAGTGTGCTTGTTGGCATAAGTTTACACCTGAGGCTAACTGGGCAGCTCCTGTCCAGAAGCAAGATGAGAGGGTAGAGGAGGACAGGATCTGGCTGAATGGACACAGGAAATACAGGATGGAGAGGAAGAGTGTGCTATCACAACAAGGAAGAGTCTTGCCCACAAGTCTTCACACATGCCTGCAAGGAAAGACACACATATGCAACAACAGAGGATTCCTCATATATGTGGCCCATAATACCTACCAGTGAGAAATGTACTCCCAATTAACTGGTTGCATCATAGTCATACAGAGACCAACACTACAAAGCAGGATCAAGGAAAACAATACAAAAAACCAGACAGTGTACAGAGACAGGGAAATATCTAAGCTCCATATACACCAAAACGAAAGTAAAACAATGCAAAAATACAAATAAACATACAATCAAACATGAATAACAAACAAAATAGAACTTTAAAGTCTCAAAGATAGCAATTACAAATCATATGAAGAAACAGGATATGAAGCTTCAAGCAAAGGAGAAAAATAAAGGAATGGAAAAACTTTCTGTGAAAACTAGTAATAGAACTATCTGACAAGGAATTCAAAAAACTAGTGTTTAGGCTATTCAAAAAGATGAACGAAAACACAGAAAACAATCTAGAAGAATTCAGGAAAACCATACAGGAACAAAATGACAAACTCAATAGAGAAATGGAGACCATATAAAAACAACACCTAGAAATTCAGAACTTGAACAATAAACTATTAGAAATAAACCACTTAATGGAAGGCTACAGAACTAGAATTGAATCAATGGAAGGAAGAATCAGTGAAATAGAGAACAAATCCCTTTATACGAATTTGTTTAAGGAATAATCAGAAAAAGGCTAAAAAAAAAAAAAAATGAAGAAAGCCTGAAGGTTATTTAGGACATCATCAAGAGGAGCGATATATACATGCTAGGAATACAGGAAAAAATACAAGGAGAATTTTTGAAGGTATAATGTTAGAGAATTCCTCAAATATCATATAAGACAAGAAGATTTCCATCCAAGCTCAACAAACTCTAATCCAGGATAGAGCCTCAAAGAAATTCATCCAGATGTACCATAATGAAACTTCCCAGAACTAAAGACAAAGAAAATATTTGACAGCATTTCCTGAAAATCAAAATACCACTTACAAAGGAATCTCAATATGATTAAGCATTGATTTCTCATCAGAAGTCATACAAGCAAGAAGGTACTGGAATGACACAAAGCCCTGAAAGAGAACTGCCAGCCAAGAACCATATATCCAGAAAAAAAGTTTTTCAAAAATGAGAGTTAAATTATCATTCCCAGATATGCAGAAATTAAGGTAATTTGAAACAATCAGACCAGCCCTACAAGAAATGTTAAAGGAAGTCCTTCAGATACAAAACCAACCACACCAGATAGCCAGAGATAAAGACACAACAGCATCATGTGGATACTAAGCCAGATGAAAACTTCACAAAAGCAAAATAGAGTTATAAAATTGATTACAGGGACCCAGAGATATCAAGCTGTAAATGACAATGTCAAAACAAACGGGTAAATGAATGGTGTAGTTATACAACTTCCATATGGAGAGGAAGTCAAGGTGACTTCAAAATGTAGCACACTGTTTTAAATACAAGATAATAAATGTAAATTTCAGGATAACCACAAAGAAAATTAATAAATCTACTCAATCAAAATAAAGAACAACCAAAATCCTCGGTAAGCATGAAAACAGCAACAAATGATGAGAAAAGAAAATCCATATATAAAAAAGAACTCAGCAAAGAACCAAAAAACAAAACAAAACAAAACCCAGTGCTGAGTTGTAGTGACCCTATAGAACAGAGTAGAGCTGCCCCATAGAGTTTCCAAGGAGTGCCTGGCAGATTTGAACTGCCAGCTTCTTGGCTGATAGAGGTAGCACTTAACCACTGTGCCACCAGTACAGCAAAGAAGAGCAAACAAATCATTAACACTACAAGGACAGCAGTTTCTAGCTATCAATAATCACATTGAAGGTAAAAGGAATAAATGCTTGAGTCAAGAGGTAGGTAGATTAAAAAGTGTAATCCATTAATATGTTGTCTACAAGAGACATCTTAAACATAATGATATAAATAAGCTAAAAATAAAAGGATGGGAAAAACATACCAAGCAAACAGTAAGCAAAAGGGGGGGCAGGAGTGGCAATATCAATATCTGGCAAAATAGACCTAAGTCAAAATTCATGAAAAGATACAAAGAAGGACATTATCTAATAATTAAACTGTCAGTTCACCAAGAAGACATAACAATTATAAATATTTATGCACCCACAGCCAAAGCTACAAAACTTATAAAACAAACTCTAACAATTGAAGAAATAAATAGATCTACAATAACAGTAGAATATTTTTATATACCACTTTTGAAGATGGACAGAATAATTAGAAAGCAAATCAGTGAAAATACAAAAGATGTAAATAACGCTATTAACAAACTGGACCTCACAAAAATATATAGAACACAACACCCAACAGTAGTACAATACACATTCTTCAACACATATGAAATAGTCTCTGGAATAGACTACATTTGAGGCATAAAGCAAGCATCAATAAATTTAAAAAGATAGACGTTATACAAAGCATCCCTTCTCAGCATAATGGTATGAAACTGGAAAATTAAATATATGGAACTCATATAATATGTAACTAGAAAGCTATTCAGTCATAGAAAAAATTAAAAGTAAAATTAAAAAATACTTAAAATCAAACCATAATGAAAACACAGCATACCAAAACCTTTGAGATGCTTCAAGGCAGTGCTCTGGTGGAAATTTATGGTAATAAATACATACATTGAAAAAGAAGAAAAATTCAGAATGAATAATGTAACCTGACAATTTCTACAAATATGAAAGGAAGAGCAAAAGAAGACCAAAGCTACCACTAGGAAGGAAATAACAAAGATTAGCACAGAAATAAATCAAGTAGAAAACTAAAACAATAGAATCAAAAAGACTAGAAGCTAGTTCTCTGAAAGGATCAGAAAAATCAACAAACCACTGGTGAAACTGACAAAGGGAAAAAAAAGAGAAGATGTCAATAACCAAAATAAGAAACAAAACTGGAAGCATCACCGCAGATCCAACTGAGATAAGCAGGGTCGTAACAGAATACTATGAAAAATGTGAACAAATCTGAAAACCTAGAAGAAATGGACAAATTTCTAGAAACACGCTACCTACCTAAACTAACACAGAGGTGGAAAATCTAAACAGACCCATAATAAAAGGAGAGATTGAAGATGTCATCAAAAAACTCCCAACAAAAAGGCTCCAGCCTAGGTCGCTTCCCTGGGGAATTTTACCAAACATTCAGAGAAGAGCTGACACCAATTCTATTCACTTTCAAAACAGAACAGGAAGGAATACTTCCTAACTCATTCCATGAAGCCCTGATACCAAAGCTAGGTAAAGAGATCACAAAAAGAGACAGAGAGAGAGAGAAATAGAGAGAACCACAGACCAATATTTCTCATGAACACCTACTGCCAATGAATCACTTCCAACTCATAATGACTCTATAGGACAGAATTGAACTACCCCCAAGAAGCACCTGGTAGATTCAAACTGCCAACTTTTTGGTTAGCAAATGTAGTTCTTAACCATCACTCCACCAGGGTTTCCTTTTCATAATATAGACTCAAAAATTCTCTACAAAGTTCTAGCAAAACAGAATTCAACAACATATCAAAACAAAAAGAAATCACACTGCAATCAAGTGGACTTTATACCTGGAATGCCAGGGTGGTTCAACATTAGAGAATCAATCAAGATAATTCACCACATAAATAAAACAAAGGAAAAGAACCACATGACCATCTCAGTTCATGCAAAAGAGGTATTTGATATAAGGCAGCACTCTTTTCTGATAAAAAAAGTCAGTGAAATAAGAATAGAAATTTCTTAACATAATTAAGGGTGTCTATGCAAAGCCAATATCATTATCAACAGAAATTAAAGACTGAGAACCTTCTCTTTGAGAACAGGAACAAGACAAGGATGTCCATTATTGCTACTCTTATTCAGCATTGTACTTGAAGTCCCTGGCTAGAAGGAAGAAGTAAAATTATCTCTACTCCCAGATGACGTGATCTGTACACAGAAACTCCTAGAGATTCCACAAGAAAGATACTGAATCTAATAGAAGAATTCAGCAAAGTGGCAGGGTACAAGATCAACACACAACAATCAGTTGAATTGATTTACACTAACAAGAAGAGCTCCAAAAAGGAAATCAAGAAAACAATACCATTTACAATATCCCTCAAAAAGTAAAATATCTTAGGAAGAAATGTAACCAGGGATGTAAAAGACCTACAGTATGAAAACTGTAAAACATTACTGTAAGAAATTAAAAGAGACCTACATGCTCATGGATTGGAAGAGTGAACAGCGTGAAAATGTAAATAGTACCCAAAGTGATCTGTAGATAAAATGTAATCTCAATCCAAATTCCTAGAACATTCTTTACTGAAATGGAAAAAACTAATCACCAACTTTATATAGAAAGTATAAGAGCCTCAAATAGACAAAGCAATACTGAAGGAGAACAAAGTAGGAGGTGTCATACTTCCTGACTCAGAATATACTATACAACTTCCATAATCACAACAGTCTGGTTCAACAACAAACACATAGATCAATGGAATAGCATTGAGAACCCAGAAGTGAATCTATCTATAGGCAGCTGATTTTAGACAAGGGATCAAAGTCCATTCAATGACAGTCTCTTTAACAAATGAAGCTGGCAAAACTGGATGTTCACTTGCAGACCAGTGAAACAGGATCTATATCTCATCCCAAATACAAAAAGTAACTCAAAATGAATCAAAGGCCTAGGTATTAAAGCTAAAACTATAAAGTACCTGGAAGATAATATAGGAATCAAACAACAGAATCTTTTTTTTCTTTTCCCAGAATAGTTTATCAAACACAACTACAAGTGCACAGAGACAAATTAGATAACTGGGACATCCTAAAAATTAAATACTTGTATGAATAAGATTATCAAAAGATGAAAAAGACAACCAATAGACTGTGAAAAAATTGAGAACAACATATCCGATAAGGATCTAATCTCTATACAGAAAGCTTCAACAACTCAACAACAATGAAAAGACAAAAGGACCAATTGAAAAATGGGTAAAGGGGGCAGAGCCAAAATGAACTAGACATATGTCTCCTCAATTCCTTCTGAAAACTAAGACCTGGATTGATAATTGAATGGAACATTCTGGACACCCAGGGAGCCATAGGAAATGGCATAACATTGTCAGATTGGACTACATGCCACTAAATGGGGAACTTCTCTCTGGCATTAGCCAGCTCAAGCTGAGCCCCACCCCCTTTCCTGCTGCCTTGCCACTTGGGTGGACTGCAGGTTCTGACACTTTTTCTTTTTCTTTTTTTCTTATCCAGGAGGCAGAGGATGGAAGGAGCCAGCAAATATGCTGAACTGCAGTGCTAAAGTAAACAGCATACAGCACAGCAGAGAGCCAGTGTATGAGATAGCCACATTTTCAGAGCCCAGCTACTGATAGAGGGCACCACTGTCCCCCCCCCTTTTCTGAGCTCCACCATAGATTCTGCTGTTTTGCTGCCAGAAGGGCATCTAAGTCGGGACTCTGTCTTGGTCAGCTGGGAGGCAGAGTCACCCAACCTGAAGCCTCAGCAGGAGATAATTCCCAAGCTGAGAAGCAGTGCCAGTCCAGAAAGTACTTTTCCAGTAGCAAGGCTGTATTTAACACAGTGTTATCTTACAGGTAGGACCTGGCTGAGTATGGCAGCAAGGTGATAACCCTCCCTACTCTGAACAACAACTTAGCATCTGGGGACAGCCAAAGAGGTGCTTCCATTGTCAGCCAGAAGGTAGGGCCTGACACATCTGACAGCCTGACTGATTTCACAAACTGTTGGACAGCTCTGAGCTTTTTAAAATAAGACTGCCAGGAAAAATAACCGCGGAGTGGTCTGGCAGCATCTCTTCCAGCCTTTACTGACCTGCATCAAAGGGTCAGTTGATGGCCCCAGGAACTCCGTAAGTAGGCCACCATCTTTGCCAGCCAGGAGGCAGAGCCTGCCACCTCAGAGAGTACACTAGAGCTAGTCACTAGAGTACACAGAGGTGGCTGGTAAACAAATCCCTTCTCAGAAATACACCTCAGCTCCTGTTGAGGTAAAACCAGAGAAACTAAGCAGCCTCTAGATGGTACAAAGACAAAAAGCCATCTCTAATAATTTAAAGAAACTCCACCATGGCTCCAGAAAATCCCCAAAATAAAGAATCAAAAATCTTCCCAGATAAAGCAAGCTTTCTAAAACTATCAGAGGTCAAGTACAAAAGAACTATACATATAAAACCCTCCTAGACATTAGACAAAATGAAGCAGAACAAAACGAAAAATTAGGCAAGCTATTTCAACTGATGGAATGTCAATGATCTGAAATCCAGCAGATCAATAACAAAATTACAGAATTAGACAATTCAATACAAAACCAAAAGAGTAGAATTGAGGAGCTAGAAGTCATACTTAGTGATCTTGAAGACGGCAACTGACATCAGCATTTATAAGGAGAAATCAGAGAAAATAAATAAGAAAAATGAAGATGCATTAAGAAACAAGTGGGACTCTAGGGGAGGAGTCAAGATGGCAACCAGATACATGTTTCCTTATTTCCCTCTGAAAATGAAGGCCTGGACTGATAATTAAGTGGAGCTTTCTGGACAGCCAGTGAGCCCTAGGACACGGCACAGAGGTGTCAGTTTGGACTATGTGCCACTGAATGGGAAACTTATTCTCTTTCACTGACCCCTGCACTTGTTCAGTGGCCAGCTCCCATGGACTGAAAGTAACTGGTGTTTTCAACTTTTTTTTTCTTTTTATTGACCTGCAGGTGGGGGATGGGCATAACTGGCTGCTACTTTAAGCCTCACTGCTAAAATGATCAGTGGGTGGCATAGCCACATTTTGAGAGCCTGGCTCTGGACTCATAGCACCACAGCCCCTACCTTCTCTTTTTAGACCTCTGCCATAGATTCAGCTACTTTGCAGCAGGTGGGACAAATTGACTAGGAAGCCGTCTTGTTCTACTCGTAGATGGAGTTACCCAACCGGAGGTCTTGACAGGGGCTAATTCCCAGGCTGGGAGGCAGTGCCAGCATGGGGAGTGCTTTCCCAGCATAAAAGCTGTGTTTAGCACAGTGTAGCCTTATGAGTAGAGCCCAGAAGGGGGTGACAGCAGGCCAATAGGCTGTCCCCACTTTGAACTATATCACAACACCTGGGGACTACTGAAGAGGTGCCTCTGTTTTCAGCCAGAAAGAGGAGCTAGCCACACCTGATGGTCTGATTGGTTTTAGAAGCAGTCTGATAGTTTTAGCATTTTAATATAAAACTTCCTGGAGAAATAACTACAGTGCAGCAGATGGTATCTCTTGCAGCCCTTATGACCCACATTATAGGGTCAGCCAAAAGCCCCCCAGTGACTCTATAAGAAGGACCACATCTTTGCCAGCCAAGAGGCAGAGCCTGATACCCCAGAGAGTCCACTGGGCCCAGTCACTGAAGTACATAGAGGTGGCTGGTGACCAATTCCCTACTCAGAACTGTGCCTCAGCTTTTGTTGAGGCAACACCAAAGAAACAAAACAGCCTCTAGATGTCCTGAAAGCAACAAACTCTAGCCAAACATTTCAAGAAACATATAACCATGGCTCCAGAAAACTCCCAAACTAAAATATCAAAGAACTTCCCAGATGAAGCCTTTCTGAAACTAATGGTGGTTGAGTACAAAAGAAATACATAGAGATCCCCCCCTATACACTATACAAAAATCCTACAGAGCAAATGAAAAAATTAAGCAAGCTGTTTGAACTGATGGAACATCAGCAGTCTGAAATCTGACAGATCAATAACAAGATTACACAACTAGACAATTAAATTCAAAGTCAAAAGAGCAGAATTCAACAAATGGGGAACAGACTTACAGACCTGCTGACACCAGCATTTATGAGGGAAATCAGAGAAGAAAAACAAGCAAAATGAAGAAGCATTAAGAAACACATGGGACTCTATCAAGAGGAATAATCTGTGATTAACTGGATTTCCTAAACAGGGTGGGACAGCTGAAAACACAGAGAGTATTGTTGTTGAGTTGCTGGCAGGAAACTTCCCTGAAATTACAAAAGAAGAGAACATAGACATCCAGGATGTGTATCAAATGCCACAAAAAATAGACCCTAAAAGAAAGACACCAAGAAATATTATAATCAAGCTTAACAAAATGAAACATAAGCAGAAACTCTTAAAGGCAACAAGACTCAAAGCAAAGTTAATATTCAGAGGGAAGACCTGTAGACTTTCATCTTATTTCTCGGCAGAAATGCTGTTGGCACAGAGAAAATGGGATGACGCATTCAAAGCCTTGGAAGAGAAAAACATCCAACCAAGAATTATATATCCTACAAAACTATCACTCAACTATGCAGATGAACTTAAGACATTTACAAATAAACATAAATGTAGAGACTTTGTAAAAACCAAACAAAACTACAAGCAATACTTAAAGAAGCTCTTTTCTTAGAAAAAAAAACCCCATTAAGTGTATGTTTAAGGGGGCAATTCAGGACACAGCATCCATAAACCTACTCAGTTAGGGAAGTTACAAAAGTCAATTAAAGCTCCATTATTAAAAGAAGGGAACCAGTCACCATATCACAAAAACTGTGACACGATCACACTAAAATGAGGGGTATACTACAGTAGTTACAGTCCTTCCAGATGGCAAGGAAGTTAAAAAGATATGCAGAAGTTAAATTGGGCATAAAATTAGAATATTAAGAAGTGTCATAGTGGCAGCTGCAAAGCACAATGACAATGCAACATATGAAGACAGGAAACACAATACAGGAGTGTCAACAAACACAAAACCACCACTGAAAAAATGAAGTCAGCCCATAAAGAAGAATGACCCAGAAGACAATATTAAGAACAACATGAAAAACATGAACACCAAAATAAATACATCAAAATGACAGCACTAAACACATACTTATCAATAATCACATTGAATATAAATGGACTGAATACTCCAATAAACAGGCAAAGAGTGATATCCTGTATCAAAAAAGATATGACCTATCTATGAGTTGCTTACAAGAAACACAATTTAGACTTAAAGATATGAACAAACTGAAAATTAAAGGATGGAATAATATATACCAAGCTAAGAATATACAAAGAAGAGCAGGTGTGGCAATACTAACCTGAGATAAAATAGATTTTAATGTAAAATCCACTGTTGTGGACCAGGATGGTCACTATTTATTGCTGAAAGGTTCAATACACAAACAAGGCTTAACAGTATTAAACATTTATGCACCCAATACCAGAGCATCTAAATACATCAAAAAAACACTGAAAAATGAGAAAGAGCACTCCACAATAATAGGTGGAGACTTCAACACTTTCTGTAATGGACAGATAATCCCGGAAAAAGCTCAGTAAAGACACAGAAGATCTTATTGCCACAATTAACCAATTATACCTCATATACAGAACTTTTCATCCATCAACAGACAAATATACCTTTTTCTCCAATGCACATGGAACCTTTTCCAGAATAGACTTTGTATTAGGACATAAAGCAAATTTCAACAAAATCAAACCCATTGAATCATTGCAAAGTATATTCTCAGATCGTAAAGACATAAAAGTTGATATCAACAGCAGAAAAAACACAGATAGAAATTTGAGTTCATGGAAACTGAACAACACCTTGCTCAAAAAGCCACAGGTTAGAGAAGAAATCAAGGACAAAATAAAGTAATTCAAGAAATCAAATGAGCATGTAAATACATCCTACCAGAACCTGTGGCATATAGCAAAAGCAGTACTCAGAGTTCAATTTATCTCTATAAAAGCATACATCTGGAAGGAAGGAAGGACCCAAACCAAACAATTAACACTACAGTTTGAATAAGTAGAAAGAGAGCAACAGAGGAACTCTCAGGCATCAAAAGAAAATAGATAATAAAGATTAGAGCAGAACTAAATGAATTAGAGAATGGAAGAAAAATTCAAAGAATTAACAAATCCAAAAGCTGTTTTTTTCAAAAGATCAACAAAATTGATAAACCATTGACTCAAAAAATGAAAACAGGAGAGAAAATGAAAAACCTGAACAACAAATCAGATGGGTGATGTCACAACAGATACAACTGAAATTAAAAGTATCATAACAGAATGTTATGAAAGACTGTATGAGCTTTAACAGATTTGAAAACCTAGAGGAAACAGACAAATTCTTACATTCATATCACCTACCAAAATTACCACAAAGAGAAGTAGAACAACTTAATAAATCCAACATAAAGAAAGAGGCTTCAAAAGCCATGAAAAAACTACCAACTGTAAAAAGTCCTGTCCCAGATGGACTACCAAATTTTTAGAGAACAGTTAACTCAAATAGTACTGAAACTATTCACAGCACAGAAAGGGATTGGAATACTCTCAAATTCATTCCAAGAAGCCAGCATAACCCTGACACCAAAGACAGGGAAAGATCCAACAAAAAAGGAAAATTACAGACCAATATCACTCATGAACCTAGATCTAAAAATCTTCAACAAAATCCTAGCCAACAGAAGTCAACAACATAGCAAAAAATAATTCATCATGGCCAAATTTGATTCATACCAGGGATGCAAGACTGGTTTATCACCAGAAAAACAATTAATGTGATCAACCACATCAATAACAGGAAAGATATAAATCACCCAACTTTGTAAATTGATGCAGAAAAGGCATTCCAACACCCATTTATGCTAAAAACTCTCAGAAAATAGGAACAGAAGGGGATTTCTTCAACTCCATCAGGGGTATCTATGCACAGTCAAGCGCCTACGTCATCCTGAAGGGAGAGAGATTGAAAGAATTCCCCTTGAGGGGGTGGAGTCAAGATGGTGGACTAAACACATGTTACCCTAACTCCCTCTGAAATCCAAGATCTGAACTGATAATTAAACAGAGCCTTCTAGACATTTAGTGAGTCCTAGGATGTAGCATAGGGCTGTTAGTTTGGACTTCATACCACTGAATGGAATGCCTCTTCTCTTTCGCTGACCCCACTCTTGGCAAGTGTGGGCTTGTATGGACTGAAGGTAACTCACCATTTTAACTTTCTTTTCTCTGTCTTAGCTGGCAGGCAGAGATGGGACGTGACTAGCTGCTAATGTCAGACACACTGCTGGTGGGATAGGCAAGCAAAATTGCCACATTATGAGAGCCTGGTTTTGGACTCTGCATTTTGGCACCTTTGGACTCTCTCCCTCTGCCAGAGTAGCCTGGACCCAGCCAGACAGCAAGCTTGTGCAGGATGCCATCTTGATCCATTGGGAGGTGGAGACACCTATACGGTGGCCTGGGCTGGACTTAGTTCTAGGCTGGGAGGCAGCAACTGCCTGGGGGGAGAGTGCTTTTCTGGCACAAAAGCACTATTTTACACAGTATTGCCTACAGCTGGGGCCTGGCAACAGAAGCTGTGAACTCTGTGCATCTTGGCACATTTTACCTCTCTTTCTGCCTCTGCCAGAGTAGCCTGGACCCAGCCAGGTGGTGAGCTTGTATAGGACACCATCTTGTTCACTGGGAGGTGGAGTTACCCATACGGAAGCCTCAGTTGGACCTAATTCCTGGGCTGGGAGGCAGTGCCTTTCTGGAGGAGAGCACTTTTCCAGCAGAAAAGCAGTGTTCTACACAGTGTACCCTACAGCTGAGGCCTGACAGCAGAGGCCATAAGGGCAGTAGTCTTTCTGCATTTGGAGCTAGTTTATAACATCTGGGGTTAGATATAGAAGTGCTTACTTTGCCAGCTGGGAAAAGGGACCTATATACCTGAAAACCTTACTGATTTTTGAAGTTGTCAGATGCTTTTTACCTGTCATTTTAAGATGGCCTAGAGAAACAACTGCAATCCATCCTCACAGCATTTCTCCCAGCCTCTATTGACTAACATGATGCCCCAAAAGCAACAAACTCAGGAGAAAAACATAACCAAGAAATCACTCATGGCTTCAAAAGGCCCCCAAAAGAAAGCACCTCTGAACTTCCCAGATAAAAAGCTTTACTGAAACTATCAGAAGCTGAATACAAAACGATTATATATAGAGTCCTCCTAGACCTTATACAAAATGCAGCAGAGCAAAATGAACAATTAAGCAAGGTTTTCAATCTGATGGAACACCAATATGCTGAAATCTAACAGATAAAGAACAAAATCAAAGACATAGAAACTTCCATTCAAAGCCAAGAAAACAGAATGAAACAAATGGAAAAGAGACTTTGACTTGGAAGACAGAGCTACTAACTCCAGCATCTATGAGGAGAAAAAAAAAAAAAAACACAAGAAAAATGAAGAAGCATGTGGGACGCTATTAGGAGGAACAATCTGTGATTAATTGGAGTTCCTGAACAGGGTGAGATACTTGATAACACAGAGGGTACTGTTGCTCAGATGCTGACAGATAACTTCCCAGAAATTATGAAAGATGAGAATATAGATATCCGAGATACATATCAAACACCACTCAATATAGATCTCAAAAGAAAGACTCCAAGATGTATTATAATCAAGCTTAACAAAATGAAACATAAGCAGAAACTCTTAAGAGCAGCAAGACTCAAAGTAAAGCTAATATTCAGAGGGAAACCCTGTAGGCTTTCATTTGATTTCTCAGAAGAAACAATGCTGGCACAGAAACAGTGGTATGACACATTCAAAGCCTTGAAGGAGAAGAACCAACCAAGAATTACATATCCTGCAAAACTATCTTTCAGATGTGAAAATGAAATTAAGACATTTGCAGATAAACAAACTCATAGACTTTGTGAAAAACAAACCCAAACTACAAGAAATACTGAAAGAATCTCTTGGTTTTGGCTTAGAAGAATAAAGCCACTAACTTTATACTTCAGAAGCAAATACAGGACACATCACCCAGGATCCTACTCAGTTAGGGAAGGCCCCAAACTCAATCAAAGCTATAATAGTGAAAGAAACAATCCAGTGATCGTATCATGAAAACCATGATGTCATCATATTAGAAAGACAGATACACTACAGTCATTACAGTCCTTCCAGATGGAGGGGAAGTTGATAAGAATGGTAGTAATTGAAATTGGGTTTATATATAGTTTATTAAGGGGGATCATATGGGCAGCTGTCAAGCACAATAAAGGTACAACATATTAAATCAACAAATGTAATAAAGGAGTCTCAACAGCCATGAAACCAACCATGAAAAAGGTGAAAAATCAACTCACAAAGAAGAATGTACCAGAACAGATTAATAAGAACAACAGAGAAAACATCAGCACAAAGATAAACATATCACGATGAGAGTACTAAACACGTACCCATCAATAATGACATTGAATGTGAATGGACTGAATGCTCCAGTAAAGAGACATCAAGTGACATACTGGATCAAAAGACACAACCCATCCACATGTTGCCTACAAGAAACTCACCTTAGACTTAAAGATAAAAACAAACTGAAAATAAAAGATGGAAGAATATATATCAAGTAAACAATGAAAAACGAAGAGCAGGGGTGGCGATTGAAATCTCAGATAAAATCGATTTTAATGTAAAATCCACCATCATGGACAAGGATGGACACTGTTTATTGCTGAAAGTTTCGATACACAAACAGAACTTAATATTTATGCACCTAATATTAGAGCACCTAAATATATCGAAAAAACACTGACTACACTCAAAAATGAGATAGACCACTCCACAATAATGGTGAGAGACTTCAACACTCCACTCTCATCACTGGGCAGATCATCTATGAAAAAGCTCTATAAAGATACAAAAGAATTTACTGCCTCAATCAACAAAGTAGAGCTCACTGACATTTACAGAACGTTCTATCCATCAGTGGACAGTTACACCTTCTTCTACAGTGCACACAGAGCATTCTCCAGAATAGACCATGTATTAGGACATAAAACAATTCTCAACAAAATCCATACCATTGAATTAATTCAAGGCATCTTCTCTTATCACAAAGCCATAAAACCCAAAATCAACAGCAGAAAAATCAGATAGAAAGTGGAACCCATGGAAACTGAACAATATCTTGCTCAAAAAGCCATGAGTTATAGAAGAAATCAAGGATGAAATAAAGAAATTCATGGTTTGAATGAAATTCATGGTTTGAATGAAAATACTTCCTACCAGAACCTATGTGATACAGCCAAAGCAGTGCTCAGAGGTCAAGTTATCTGTACAAATGCTCATATCAGGAAGGAAGAAAGGACTCAAACCAAAGAATTAACCCCACAGATTTAACAAATAGAAATAGAGCAACAGAGGGACCCCTCAGCCACCAGAAGAACATAGATCATAAAGATTAGAGCAGAACTAAATGAATAAGAGAACAGAAGAACAACTGAAAAAACGATTAAGATGAAAAGGTGGCTTTTTGAAAAGATCAACAAAACTGACAAACCATTGGCTGAACTTACTAAAGAAAAACAGGAAAGGAAACAAATAACCCAAATTAGAAATGAGAGGGGGGTTGTCACAACAGATTCAACAGAAATAAAAAATATCATAACAGAATACTATGAAAGACTGTACTGTAACAAATTTGAAAAGCTAGAGGAAATGGACAAATTCCTTGATTCATATCACCTACCTAAATTACCACAATGTGAAGCAGAACAACTTAATAAACCCGTCACAAAGGAAGAGATTGAAAAAGTCATCAAAAAACTGCCAGCCAAAAAACGCCCGGGCCCAGATGGCTTCACTGCAGAATTCTACCAAGCTTTGAGAGAAGAGTTATCTCCAATACCACTCAGACTATTTCACAGTCTAGAAATGGATGGAGTACTCCCAAACTCATTCTATGAAGCCAGCATAACCCTGATACCAAAGCCAGGGAAAGACCCAACAAAGAAGGAGAATTACAGACCGATGTCATTCATGAATCTAAATGCAAAAATCTTCAACAAAATTCTTGCCAATAGAATACAACAACATATTAAAAAAACAATCCATCATGATCAAGTTGGATTCATACCAGAGATGCAAGGCTGGTTCAACATCAGAAAAACAATTAATGTGATTAACCACATAAATAACATGAAAGACAAGAATGACCTGATTTTGTCCATTGATGAAGAAAAGGCATTTGATCAAGTGCAATACACATTCATGCTAAAAACTCTTAGCAAAATAAGCATAGATGGAAAATTCCTCAATGCAATAAGGGCCATTTATACAAAACCAACTGCCTATGTCATCCTGAATGGAGAGAGACTTAAAGAGTTTCCCTTGAGAACAGAAACTAGACAAGGATGCCCACTCTCACCTCTCCTATTCAACATTGTACTAGACGTTCGAGCCAGAGCAATTAGAAAACACCAAGAAATAAAGGGCATCTGCATCAGCAAAGAAGTCAAAATCTCCCTGTTTGGTGATGATACGATTGTATATGCAGAGAATCCTAAAGAATCTGTAAGTAAACTACTCAAACTGATAGAAGAGTTCAGCAAAGTCTCAGGATACAAGATAAACATAAGTAAATCAGTAGGATTCCTTTATACCAACAGTAAGACTATTAATGAAGAAATCATCAAATCAATACCATTTACTATAGCCCCTAAGAAGATAAAGTACCTAGGAATTAATCTAACCAGAGAAATAACAGACCTTTACAAAGAGAACCTCAAGACCTTACTACAAGAAACTAAGAGAAACTTACATAAAAGGAGAAACCTACCCTGCTCATGGATAGGAAAACTTAACATTGTGAAAATGTCTATTTTACCCAAAGCAATCTACTTATATAATGCAATCCCAATATAAGTTCCTGTGTCATTTTTTAATGAGATGGAGAAACAAACCACCAATTTTGTTTGGAAAGGGAAGAAACCCTGGATAAGTAAAGTACTACAAAAGAAGAAGAACACACTGGGGGTCTGCTCATTACCCGACTTCAGAATCTATTACACTGGCACAGTGGTCAAAACAGCCTGGTACTGGTACAGGAACACACAGATCGATCAATGGAACAGAACTGAGACCCCAGAGATGACACCATCTGCCTATGAACAGTTGATATTCCACAAAGGCCCTAAGACATTAAACTGGGATCAAAACAGTATCTTCCACAAATGGTGCTGGCAAAATTGGATATCCATCTGCAATAAATTGAAACAAGATCCACATATTACACCTTATATAAAAACCAACTCCAACTGGATAAAAGACCTAAATATCAAATCTAAAATGATAAAGCTCATCCAAGAAAAAGTAGGAACAACAATGGAAGTTTTGATACACAATGTAGACAAACTTCAAAATCTGTCAAACAAACCACAATCAACAGAAGAGAAAATAGGCAAATGGGAACTATTAAGAATCAAACACTTTTGCTCGTCCACAGACTTTACTAATAGAATTAAAAGGCCACCTACAGAATGGGAAAAAATATTTGACAACTCTATGTCAGACCGATGTCTGATCTCCGTAATCTATAAGGTACTACACAATATCAATAAGAAGAAGATAAATCATCCAGTTAAGCGATCGGAGATGGACAGACATTTCTCTAAAGAGGAGAGTCAGGCAGCTAAAAAACACATGTGGAGATGCTCATGATCATTGGCTACTGAAGAAATTCAAATCAAAACTACAATGAGATACCATCTCACCCCAACAAGTTTAGCCATGATCCAAAAAAACAAACAACAAATGCTGAAGAGGATGTGGAGAAACTGGAACTCTCCTATACTGCTGGTGGGATTGCAAAATGGTCCAATCTCTTTGGAAGGCAATCTGGCACTTCCTTAAGAAGCTAGAAAGGGATATACCTTTTGACCCAGTAATATCACTGCTTGGAATATATCTTATAGAATCAAGGCCATTCACACCAACTGATGCATGCACATCAATGTTTATCACAGTACAGTCCACAATAGCAAAAAGATGGAATCAACCCAGATGTCCAACAACAGAGGAATGGATACATAAACCATGGCATATATACTCAACAGAACACTATGCAATGATAAAGAACAGCGATGAGTTTAGGAAACATCTCATAACCTGGTTTCATTGGCGGACATTATGTTGAGTGAAAGTAGTCAGCAACAAAGTACAAATATTGTATGAGACTCCTATGATAAAACTTAAAAACAGACTCATGCATAGAAGAAAAGACCCTTCTAGGGCTGCAAGAGTTGGGAGGGAAGGAGGGCTGTGGCGGAGGGTTAAGATTAGATAGTTGATAGAAATTTGGTTGGATGAAATCTGTGACAGCACACATTAGAAAGAAGATCAATATTAGCTGGACTTCAACATAACATGATTACTCCTCCCATCTTAACCCAATATTGCAAGGACAGAGTAGCTGGGGCAGGGGGCATGGACCATGTTCTCAGAGGATATTGAGGCCAATTGGCACAACTAGCCTTTTGCTGAGAGAGCCTTCTGCACCCCACATTGGTGAGTGGTGTCTGGGGTCTTAAAGGCTGCCAAGCTGTTGTCTCAGGGTACAGCAAATGGTCCCAACTCAACAGGACGGATGATCACCAAGGACCAAAATGACATGGAGGAAAGAGAACCCAGAGGACAGAGAGACCCATGTGAATGGGTGACTATAGCGACTTGTGACCAGAAAAACAGGATGGTGCCCGGCCACCACCAGTGATAGCCACGATAGACCTCACAAAGTTGAGTCTCACTGGCAAAACAAGAACAAAAAAGGGTGCACTCTGAAATCTCCACTAAAAGACCACAATGCATGGACCAGGGGGCTCAGAGCTACCCTGGGAGCATGGCCTCTGGACCTGCTGTTGCCCCTGTCGGTAAATCATAATGGAGGTCAACTGTTCAGACAGGAATGGATTGAACTTGGTGACACAGAGTGACCATATCACGTGTGCACTTTATGGTTCTATGCATCTATGGGATGTTGTCTTGCTGACCTCTTACTTGAGGAAGGGGAATGTGTGGAGAGGAGGGGATAGGAGATTGTTGGGAGGACAAGACATATATGGAGTGGAGAGGAAGAGTGTGGTGTCACTGGGCAGAGAAAGCAGTGGGAGCTGCATTCAGGTGGACATGCAAATTCATGTGGGAATGTACACTTTCATTCGATCATAATAAAAAAAGAAAGATAGAATTTTTCTTGAAAATGGGAACTATACAAGGATGTCCACTCTCACCCTGTCTATTCAACATGGTACTAGAAGTTCTGGCCACAGCAATTAGGCCAGACAAAGAAATAAAGGGCATCTGCATCAGCAAAGAAGAAATAAAAATTTCCCTATTTGCTGATGATATGATTGTATCTGCAGAGAATCCTAAAGAATTCATAAGTAGACTACTGAAACTAATAGAAGAGTTTGGAAAACTATCAGGATATAAGATAAACATAAGGAAATCAGTAGAATTCCTTTATACCAACAAAGAGATTATCAACCTAGAAGTCAGCATTTACTATAGCCTCCAAGAAGACAAAACTACCTAGGAATAAATTTAACTAGAGAAATAACAGGCCTTTAGAAAGAGAACTGCAAGACCTTACTACAAGAAAGTAAGTGAGATTTACACGAATGGAGAAATCTACCCTGCTAGTGGATAGGAAAATTTAACACTGTGAAAATGTCTATTTTACTCAAGCCAGCCAGTCAAGTGCCATTGAGTCGGATCCGACTAAAAGCAATCTAAATATACAGTGCAATCCCAATGCAAATTCCAGTGACATTGTTTTACAACACAGAGAAAGGGAAGAAACCCCAGATAAGCAAAGCACTACTGAAGAAGAGGAACACAATGGGATGCCTCACACTACCCAACCATAGAATCTATTACACTGCCACAGTAGTCAAAGAAGCCTGGTACTGGTACAAAAAGAGACATACAGACCAGTGGAACAGAGTTGAGACCCTAGACATGCCACCATCCTCTTATAAACTGTTGATATTTGACAAAGTCCCTAAGATTGTAACCTAGGATAAAAACAGTCTCTTTAACAAATGGTGTTGGGAAAACTGAATATTCATCAGCAAAAAACTGAAACAGATCCGTATCTCACCCCTTACACAAAAACTAACTCAAAATGGAAAAAAGACCTAAATATCAAGCCTTAAATGATAAAGATGATGCAAGAAAAAATAGGGTCAACAATGAAAGCTTTAATACACAGTTTAGACAGACTGCAAAATCTGACAAAGCACAATCAACAGAAGAGAAAATAGATAAATGGGAACTACTAAGGACCAAACACTTTTGCTGATCCAAAGAATTAAAAGGCCAGCTACACAATGGGAAAAATATTTGGCAATTACATGTTGGACCAATGTCTAATATCCATAATCTACAAGATACTGCAAGCTATCAACAAGAAAATAATAACCCAATTAAGAGATGGGAAAAGGAGACGGACAGACACTTCAGCAAAGAGGATATCCAGGCAACCAAGACACATGAGGAAATGCTCATGATTATTAGCTATTAGAGAAATACGAATCAAAACTACAATGAGGTACCAACTTACCCCAACAAGGTTGGCCATGATTCCTAAAATACAAAGCAATAAATGTGAGACAGGCTTTGGAGAGAGTGGAACTCTCCTGCAATGCTGGTGGGATTGAAAAATGGTGCAACCTCTTTGGACAGCAATCTGGTGCTTCCTTAAAAAGCTGGAAATAGGTATACCGTGTGATTCAGTAATCCCACTGCTCAGAATTTATCATACAGATACAAAGGCTGTCACATGAACAGATACATGCATACGAATATTCATTGCAGCACAGTCTACAATAGCAAAAAGATGGAATCAACCCACATGCCCAACAAAAGGTGTATAGATAAACTATGGTACATATATTCATTGGAACACTATGCAATGATAAAGAACAATGATGGTTTTAGGAAACATCTCCTAACCTGGTTTCAACTGGAAGACTTTACGCTGATTGAAATCAGTCAGTGGCACAAGGACAAATGCTGTATGACACCCCTAGTATAAGGACTTAAAACAGACTCGTACAGAAGAAAAGACTTTGATGGCTGCAAGGGAGGGGAGGGAGGGAGAGGAGTGGTCATAGATTAGATAGTTGATAGATATTTGGTTAGGTGAAAGCAGTGACAGCACAGAGAAGAAAAAATATCAACATAACTGAACTACACCATAAACTGAAAACTCTTCTAATCTTATTCCAATATTGGAAGAATAGACTAGCAGGGGTGGGTGCCTGGGGACCATGCTGTCAGAGAACACTGAGGCCAATGGCATAACTAATCTATTGCTAGGAGAATCTTCTGCACCCCATGTTGGTCAGTGGCATCTGGGGTCTTAAAAGCTAGTAAGCTGCCATCTGAGGTACACTAAGTGGTCCCAGCTCAATCTGGAGCAGATGACCACCAAGGACAACATAGACACGAGGGAAAAGGAGCCCAGGAGACAGAAGAACCTATGTGAATGTGTGACTGTGTCAACATGTCACCAGAAGAAGCCAGTGGTGGCTGGCCACCATCAAAGACAGCTGTGATGGGGCACACAATATCAAGTTCCAGTGGCAACATAAGAAAAAGAGAGGTGCACCTGAAGAACCCCACTAAAAGACCATAATTGATTGTCTGAAGTCCTGGAGGTTCCCCTCGGAGCATGGCCCCTAGAGCTGCTGCCCCCAACCAAAAATCATTACTCAGGTCAACTCTTCGGACAGGAATGTACTGGACTCGGGGTCACAGTGTGAGCGTTGAGTGTGTGTACTTTATGGTTCTATGCATCTATAGGATGCTGTCCTACTGGCCTCTTAGTAGAAGGTAGAGGAAAGAGTGGAGAGGAGGGGAGAGGAGATTGTGTGTACTTTCACTTAACCACAATAAAAAAAAAGAAAAGAAAAATGGACAAAGGACATGATAGGTATATTACCAAAGAGGGCATTCAAATGGGAAACAAACACATGAAGACATGTGCCATTCCAAGGCATTGACAATTCCAAATACAGAAGAAAAAACCCAAACCCATTGCCATCAAGTTGATTCTGAGCAAATAATCTATAGTAACCCTATAGAACAGAGTAGAACTGCCTCATAGCATTTTCAGGGAAATGCCTAGTATGTTCAAAACACTGACCTTTCGATTAGCAGCCATCCCACTTGACCACTATGCCACCAGGGTTTGCAGGAAATCAAAACCACAATAAAATAACATGTCATCCCAGAAAAACAGCACTGAAAAATAAAAATAGAAAACAGCCAATGTTGTCTGTGTGAGATTGGAACTCTTACTCTTACTGCTAAAGGGAGTGTAAAATGATACAATCACTATGGAAAACATTATGGCATATCCTGAAAAAGCTAAAAATAACTTATGGTCCAGCAGTCCCACTCCTAAGTATGCATCCTAGAAACCTTATAGAGGAAATACAGACATATGCATACCTGTGTTCGTTACAGTAGTATTCACAACAGCAAAAAGATGGAAACAACCAAAGAGCCCATCAATGGATGAAAGGGTAATCAAAATGTGGTACATACGTGTAACAGAATACTACTCAGCAACCCCAGTGGCACAGCGGTTCAGTGCTGTGTCTGCTAAACAAAAGGTCAGCAGTTCAAATCCTCCAGGCATTCCTTGAAAACTCTATGGAGCAGTTCTACTCTGTCTTATAGAGTCTCTGTGAGTTGGAATTGACAGCAGTAGGTATATTAAAAAAAGGAGCTCCCAAGTCATCATTTCACAACATGGATGAAACTGGAGGATATTATGCTGAGTGAAATAAATCAATCACAAAAATACAAAAATTGTGTGATCTCACTTTTATGTAATGACAAGAATAGGAAATACACAGAGACAATGTTTATTGGTGGTAAACAGAGAACCTCTCAGCCTAATCTCCTTGTGTGTCCTCTGCGTTGTAAATCCTTCCTCTATAATGTTAATGAGGGTGGATGGGCAGCAGCCTTGCTGGTGGAACTGGATTCAATGGGTAAGTTTGTTTTGTGCCTTGAGGCAGCATCTTGAGATGCAAAGGAGAGAAGCTGGCAGAGACATTTGGGAATCACATACCATCACCAAAGCAGCAGCTAGAGTACAGCACACATCCTTCATACCCGAGGTTCCTGTACCATGATGCTCCCTGACCAAAGAATGATGCAACACAAGGACCTTCCTCCAGAGCTGAAAAAGAGAGAAAGCCTTTTCCCTGCAGCAGACCCCCTGAATTTGGATTTGTAGCCTACTGGACTGTGTAAGAATAAACTTTTCATTGGGTGGTATTTCTGTCAGAGCAGTACCAGATGACTGAAATAAAGTGATAGGATGATATTTACATGCCTACAATGAAAACCAGTTAATATACTTGTTATTCAGATTTACACATCAACCACTGAGGACATAAAGAAATTGAAGAGTTTCAGCAGCTTCTGCAGTCTGAAATTGATCAAACATGCAATCAAGATGCATTGATAATTTTGTAAGACCAACAACTTTGTCATTGCAAATACCTTTTTTAAACAACATAAAAAGCGACTACACACATGGATCTTGCTGAATGGAATATACAGGAATTAAATCTGTGACTATACTGTGGAAAGAGACAATGGAAAAGCTCAATATCATTAGTTAGAACAAGGATGGGGGCCGACTATGGAACAGACCATCAATTGTGCATATGCAAGTTCAAGTTGAAGTTGGAAAAAAACTAAAACAAGTCTGTGAGAGCCAATGTATGACCTTGAGAATATCTCAAGTGAATTTAGAGACCATCTCAAGAATAGATTTGGCACATTAAACATTAATGACCAAAGATCAGGCAAATTGTGAAATGAGATCATACATGCAGAAAGCAAAAGATCATTAAAAAGATAGCAAAAAAAGAAAAACCAAAATGAGTGTCAGGAGACACTCTTAAACTTGCTCTTGAACACAGAGTAGCTAAAGCGAATGAAAAAATGATGAGGCAAAATAGTGGAACAAAATAATTCAGAAAGCAGCTGGAGAAGACAATGTGAAGTGTTATAGTGAAATATGCAAAGACCTAGAGTTAGAAAACCAAAAAGGAAGAACACTCCCGGCATTTCTCAAGCTGAAAGACCTGAAGAAAAAATTCAAGAATCAAGATGCAATATTGAGATTGTATGGAAAAAATTTTGAATGAAGCAGGAAGCATTAGAAAAGATGAAAGGAATACATGAAACACTATACCAAAAATAATTGATCAATGTTCAATCATTCCAGGAAGCAGTATATGATCAAGAACTGGTGGTGCTGAAAGAGGAAATCCAAGCTGCACTGATGGTAGTGGCGTAAAACAAGGGTCCAAGAATTAACAGAAGGCCAACTGAGATGTTTCAATGAACGGATACATAGCTGGAAGTGCTCACTCATCTATGCCAAGAAATTTGGAAGACAGCTACCTGGCCAATCAACTGTAAGAGATCCATCTTTGTACCCATTCTAAAGAAAGATAATCCAAGAGAATGTTTTAATTACCAAATAGTATCATTAATATCACACACAAGTAAAATTCTGTTCAAGGTCATTCAAAAGTGACTGCAGCAGTACAATGAGAGGGAACTGCCAGAAAGTCAAGCCTGATTCAGAAGAGGCTGTAGCACAAGGGATATTATTGCTGATGTCAGATGAATTTTGGCTGAAAGCAGAGAATACGAGAAAAATGTTTACCTGTGTTTTATTGACTATGCAAAGGCATCCAGCTGTGTGCATTATAACAAATCATGAATAACATTGCCCAAAATGGTAATTCTAGAACACTTAATTGTGCTCATGAGGAACTTGGACATAGATCAAGAGGCAGTTCTTTGAACAGAACAAAGGGGTACTGTGTGGCTTACAGTCAGGAAAGGTTACATCGGAGTTGTATCCTTTCACTATAATTATTCAATCTGTATGCTGAACAAATAATTGGAGAAGCTGGACTATTTGAAGAAGAATGCAGTGTCAATATTGGAGAACAACTGATACATGCAGATAACACTTGATACATGCAGATAACACAAACTTGCTTGCTGCAAGTGAAGAAGACTTGAAGTGCTTACTGATGAAGATCAGACTACAACATTCAGTATGGATTACAGCCCAACATGTCAAGCCAAGTGCCGTCGAGTCGGATCGACACCGCAACATAAGGAAAACGAAAATCCTCACAATTAGACCACTAAAAAAATCTCAAGAACAATGGAGAAAAGATTGAAGTTCTCAAGGATTTCATTTTACTTAGATCTGCAAACAACACCCATGGAAACTGCAGTCAAGCAATCAAAAAAATGCATTGCATTGGATAAATCTGGAGCGAAAGAACTCTGTAAAATGTTAAAAAGCAAAGATATCACCCTAAGGACTAAGATGGCTGGACCCAAGCAATGGTGTTTTCCAATTGCCTCATATGAGGTCTAAGCATTACATACTTCATTGATGAATATCACTACAGTCACCTTCTAAGCACTCCCCTTGGGAAGCTTTGCACTGACACCAGCACCTAGTCCACCCTTCAGAGCAATTTTGCAACTCTTTCTGGAATGGCCATCGTGCAGGGTGGCACGGTGGCAAGTTTGCAAACTTAATTGCATAGTTGCCCGTCAGGTAGTTTTTAGCCAGTGTTTTAGTCAGCAAGGGCTGCTCTAACAGAAATACCACAGAGTGGATGGCTTTAACAAAGGAAAGTTTATTCTTACATAGTCCGGTAGGCTACAAGCCCAAATTCAGGATGTCCGCTCCAGGGGAAGGCTTTCCCCCTCGTCGGCCCTGGAGGAAATTCTCGTATTCCATCAGTCTTTGTCCAGGGAGCATCTTGGCGCAGGAACCTCAGGTCTGAAGGCCACGCTATTTTCCTGGTGCTGCTTTCTTGATGGTAGAGGTTTCCAAATCTCTGCTTGCCTCTCTTTCCTTTGTCTCTCATAGGATGAAAGGATTAAGGGTGGGGCAAGCCATACTCCAGGGAAAATCCTTTTATAGTGGAGCAGGGAGGTGATCTTATAAAGGGATTTACAGTCCCACCCTAATCCTTTAACATACAGCATAGGAAAACCACAAAATGGAGGGCAGTCACAAGATATTGGGAATCATGGCCCAGACACATGGCTACACATATTTTTGGGGGGAAACAATTCAATCCATGACAGCCGGTAAACAAGTAAGTGTATTGGAACACCTTCCTTACTCACCTGATCTGGCCCCCAATGACTTTTTTCTTTATTGGAAGATAAAGGAAATGACAAGGTTAGCCAGGGAAACTGATGGCTGCTGCCATGTAGTTTACACCAGAATCTAACATTTTCTGGGGATAACAAAAGTCATAGTTTAAATTTTGGAACACACATGGTATTGATAAGGTTACCAAGGGAACCTGATCTGCCACATACTAACAGTTACCCCTGGCAGTTTATGATGCAAACATATATTTCTTGCTGGCAGTTTTGATACAAATATAACAATTCTCCTGGCAGTTGTGAGGTGGTCATGTGTTGCCTCATAATCAAGAACCAAGTCACTACCTCCATCCCACCTACAACATTGCCCCTTGAGTTTGCTAATAAAAAGCACCCCCAAACTCTATGCTGGGTCTTTTTTTACAGTCAGGGAGACTGACCTGTTCTCTCTTTGGAATATACTGTCCCTTAACAAATATTTCTATCATTTGCTACCAAAAAGGATACATCCTTGTGTGCTTTTGGGGAGGTGGAGCCCAGTTTGCCACCTGCTGGTAGACTGAATTTGCTAGCTTGATTGCCGGACCAGAATCAGGTCACTTGGGGTCTAACCAGTTACATGACCTTGGCAGGAAATACTAAATGGCAGACATTTTGATGGCATCCAGGATATCAAAGGTAGTACAATGACAACTCTGATGGCCATTCCAGAAAAAGGGTTCCAAAATTGCTTTGCAGGGTAGACTAGGTGCTCACATCAGTGCATAGCTTCCCAAGGGGAGTATTTCCAAGGTGACTGTAGTGATATTCAGGAATTAAATATGTAGCAGTTTTTCTAGGATGAGTTCGCAAACTTAACTGTGGGACAATCGAGGTCATGTGACTGATTAGACCCTGAGTGATCTGATTTGGGTTCTGGAGATCAAGCTAAGAAGTTCAGTCTCCTGACAGGTGGCAAACTGGGCTTCCCTTCCCTCAAAGCACATAAAGATGCATCCTTTTTGGTAGCAAATGATGGAAAAGTTTACTAAGGGAAAATACATTCCAAAGAGAGAACAGGTCAGTCTGCATGAATGGAAAAAGATCCAGTATAGATTTTGTGGATACTTTTTATTGGCAAACGCAGCGAGTGATGTCGTATTTGGAAGGGGGAGATAGTAACTTGGCTTTTGATTGAATTTGAGGTTACTGTGGCCACTCACAACTACCAGGAAGAATTGTTATATTTGCACCACAACTGCCAGGAAAAACTGTTATATTTGCACCATAAACTGTTAGGAACGAACTATTGGCATGTGGCAGATCAGGTTCCCTTGCTGCTGAACTAAAGCAAATTTGTTTCTCCTGTCACTGTAGCTGGAAATGCAGAGATGGCAAGAGGTTCAAGGAATGCTTTATTAGCAGATAAGCTGGAAAATCTGGGGAACAGTGAGAATAATTTCTCCCAAAGCTGTCCCACTTGGGTTACATTTACAGTGCTTTTTAATAGCCAGATTTCAAAGGGGTTGGCTTCTGAAGATTGTCACAGAACAATAGCCAGGAGTCACAAGATTTCATTACATCATGAGATTTCACTACATTTTACCAAACAATGTAAATTACCCCAAACTTCATTATCTCTCTGAGGTCTTAATTTTACTTCCCTGGAGACAGAGAGACAAATGCAGAACTGCTAATCCAGTTTGGGGTGATAATTGAGAGAGAGGATGAAATGTAGTTTAATAACCTAAGTGACCTTTGTTAGATTTTGATATTCACCAACATTCTCCACTCTCATTTGTTTTAAATTTCAGACCTATGAAACAGGTTTTAAATGAGAATAGCTGTTTTGATTTATAGCATTAACTCTAGGGTCAAGTCTGATTATGAACTGACTTTCTACAACATGAGGCGCAGCTAGTCATGACTCAGGGCATAAACTGTATGCAGCAGCAAATAGTCCACAAACAATTATAATTATGATTCCCATTATTAGTGTGCGTAGCCAAACTAGGTTAGGGAGCTATGAAAATAATTTTTCAAACTATGACCTGAATAAGCCTGTCTGCTCTTTGATATTATTTAATATCTGTTACCATTTTTAATTTGTTCTCTATCAATTGGGAATTATCAGACAAGTAAAAGCAACACAGCCCCTTAAAATCTTCACATCCATGATTATGTCAGAGGAGTAAGTAGTCTATAGCTGCCTGGTTTTCTATAACTGCTTCTCTGACTTGTCCCAAGTCAGCACCGAAAGCACTTATGGCCTGAGGTAGCATTTAAGGCCTTAACCATGGCACAGGCCAGTCTATTAATTTTAACATTTAAACCTATCACCATGGCAGGCATGACAAAAATGGACAAAGATACGTATTCCATAGGACTGAATAAATGTATGTCACTATGGCAGCCTTTGGGAAGGTTAACTTCTCTTACAGTTCAGGCATGGTTAGGTCAGATGTCCTTAATCTGGGGACAGGAATGGGGTGAGTCTCACCAGAGAACGAAGTCTCTTTGTAGCAGTTTTGAGGACATATAAAAAGGCCTGATTTCCACACAAGAACCATCCTCTAGGTAACTTAATGTGTCTGTTAGTGTAGGACATTGTCATACTTCTGTTATATCTGTGGATGGGGTTATTAAGGTTGTAACAGAAAGACAGGCTACCTGAAAATTTAACACAGTTTTCACTTGGGGTGACAGTCTCAAGCTGGATAGAGAACATCTCTCTATCCTTCTCTTTCTTAGTCCTCAATTACAAATATCTTCGTAAGTAATGTTCTTTTGAACATATCTGAGCATGGTATAATGTCTAATCAATTCCAGGGGAGTGCATATGCCAATTAAACATGAGGAAAAAATTTCTCAACATAAGTACCTCCTGCTAGACGGAAATCAGAAATATTCAATACATTCTGTGCAGGATAAGTCCATACATTTTCGCTTCGTTGGAAAGGGATATGTCCTGTGAAAATCCCAGAGTCCTAGGAAGAGAGAGAGGATTTGGGGAGACATTTCTTGAACCTTATCTTGGTCCCCCCTCTGGGGGTGGCAGTCCACCATTTGTGGTTCAGAACTGCTAAGGAGGTGTCTGAGTTTGTGTCTGCTGAGGGGTACAGCTTCACTGGGGTGTAATGTGTCCCGGCCTTCAGTCCAGCCAATTTCATAGCAGTGGCATAGCCAGGAGGACGTCCCACAGGCCAGTCCACTTCTCTTCTAGCTGTTGTTAGGCCCCTCTTTCCAAGTTTTTAAGACAACTTTGTCTCCTAGCTGAAAAGAATGTAAGTTATCTGAGGGGGAGAGCAAGAACCTGGGGAGAGATAACTGGTGAATTAGAGAGAAGACTTGCTGAAGTGTTGTGCATATTTCTGAACCTTAAGATCATTTTCTGCCCGTGGGTAAAGCTGTGCTGAGGCGTTCTGGAAAAGTCTCCCATATACAATTTTATAGGGGCTCGGTTGGAGCCTGCTTCTAGGGGCTACCTGGATTCTAAGCAAGGCAAAGGGCAAGACCTGATTCCAGTGTAAGTGAATCTCTTGACATAAGTTGGAGATGTGTCTCTTTAAACTTTGATTAATGTTCTTAACTTTTCCAGATGACTGCTGTCTCCAGGCTGTATGTAGTCTCCATCTAATTTCCAGGACTTTACTCACTTTCTCTATAACTTTGGCAATAAATGACAGGCCATTATCATTCTGTAGACTGATTGGCAACCCATAGCAGGGGATAACTTCCTTCAGTAGAATTTTTATTACTTCAGCTGCTTTTTATGTCCAAGTGAGGAAGGCTTCAACTCAACTTGAAAAGATATCCGCTAGAACCAGGAGAAACTTCAATCCCTATGTAGGAGGCATGTGAGCAAATTCCATCTGCCAGTCCTCAAAGGGTATGGCCTCTTGATGTTGCTGTAAGGGCTTTTTCTTTTAGTTTTCTGGCTTAGGGTTATTTTTTAAGCAGATTAAGCATCTGGAGGTTACCTCTTTAATGACCTGGGGTAGGAATTTTCCTCTTTACCAGGGCCTAATAAACTCAGTCAAGGCCTCCCTCCCATAGTGGGTTGTTTCATGTAGACATCTGATAATTTGGTGGGTCAGATCCTCAGGCAGCCATATCATTTCTTGTTCCTCCATCAATCAACCGTCTGTCTCATTTCTAAATCCCTCCTTTGCCGCCTATTCCTTCTTCACCTTATTGTATATCGGATGAAAGTCCAACAGAGCAAGTGGTAGCATTAATGGGGCCGTGATTTCCAACCTTGCTGCCTGCCTGGCTGCTGCATCAGCTATTCGGTTATGTTTGGCAACAAAGTTCATTCCTTTCTGGTGTCCTTGACAGTGCATGACTGCTGTCTTGCAAGGAAGCAGTACAGCTTCTAGTAGGTGGAGGATTTCTCAGCCATTTTTAACTTCCTTTTCCCTGCTGTCAGTAAGCCCCTTTCTTTCCAAATAGCGCCATGAGCATGTAGGATTAAATAGGAAAACATCGAGCCTGTATAAATATTAGCTACTTTCCCTTCTGACGATTCTAAAGCTCTAGCAAAGGTTAGGAGCTCCGCCCTTCCCTCCTTTGGGCAGAAGTTCCAGGGCAGGGAGGGCCTTCGTTTCATTCAGTACTTTCAGGGTCCTTTCATGCTCACCACTGCATATACTGCCTGTCGCATTTCTTTCTTGACATAACTGCACCCATCAACAAATAGAGTCCAATCTGCTTCCTCAAAAGAGCTGTCCACCAAATCAGGTTGACTAGAAAATATTTGTTCTATTACCTCCAAACACTGATGTTCTAAAAGTTCTAGACTAGGGTCAGGGAGTAGAGCGGCAGGATTCAAACCAGCCACTACCTTCAAAGTTACCTTCCAGTTGTCCAACAGAATGGCTTGATATTTTCCCATCTGGCCTGCTGTCATCTCCAAATTTCCCTTTTGGGGGAGAAGGGTAAGCACATTCTGAGGAACACTTACTGTTGTAGGCTGTCCTGGTGTGAACTTTTCTGCTTCTTGGAGAAGATCACAAGTGGCAGGCTGGCCAGCGAGAACAGTGAAGTCTAGTTTCTTGGAAAGATAAGCAACTAACTGGCTGAGGAATGTTCCCAATGTGCTGAACAAGCACCCCTAGTCCCAGGCCCTGTCTTTCACATACATATAATGTGAAGGGTTTTGACAGGAATGGTAGACCTAAGGCTGGGTCTTCTGTTAGTGATTGAGGGTTTCAAAGACCTTATTGCCTTCACGAGACCATTCACCAGTCTCTGCTCTTTCCCTTTCAGGGCTTCATATAGGGGCTTCATAAGTAGGTTGTAATTAGAGATCCAAATGATACAGAACCCCACCATTCCAAGGAATCCCCGCAACTGTTTATTGGTCTTAGGGAGAGGGGCTTGAACAATCTAGTTCTTCCTGCCTCCAAACAGGCTGCATCTTCCTGGTTCAGTTAGAAACCCTGGGAACTTTACTTCCTGTTTGCAGATTCGAGCTTTATTCCGGGAATCCTGGTAGCCACACTGGGCTAGGTGGTTTAGAGTTTGGATAGTATTTGTCAGAGTATTGGTGTCCACTTACTAGGAGGTCGTCGACATATTGAATAATTTGACCATTTGACAATTCAAGATCAGGTAAGTCCTGTGCAAATGCATCTCTGAATATTGGGGAAACACAGTCCAGCAGAATTGTCTCTTTTTTGGGGTTTCCAGATCTTGCCATTCAACAGCAAAAATCTCCTGAGATGATTTTCACAAGGGAATGTAAAAGAATGCACCCTTCAGGTCCAGAGCAGAAAACCATTTTGTCTCAGGTGGCAAGTCCTTCAGGATAGTACATGGATTGGAAACTGTTGGTAGATATCCAGTACCATCTCACTAACAGCACAGAGGTCCTGGACAAATTGATATTCTGCAGTTCCAGGCTTTTTTTATTGGCAAAATGGGTGTATTAAAGAGGACTGACAGGATCATATCTGACCACAGTCCTTGAACTTTTTGATGATTGGGGTAATTCCCTTTAGGGCCTCCCTGTGGAAGGGATACTGGTTCCCCCAGGGAGGGTGAGGTCCTGGCTTCAAACAGACCTCAACAGGAGAGACTTGCAGGGCCCTTCCTGGAGCTCCATCAGCCCACACTGAGGGAGTTAGCTGCTTATTGATTTCTCTCACCCAGACAGGCTCTACCACCGGATGTTAAAGCAGGAGCTGCCAGCATTTTCATGAGGTACATCCTTCTGGAGGCTCAAGGAAGGAAGTGAACTGGGCATTAAGTTTGGACAATAAATGTCTTGCCAGTAGTGGAACGGGGTGATCTGGCATGTACAGACACTGGTGAATCATCTGCTTCTCCCCAGTCTGGAAATCAAAAGGCTGTAGGAAAAATTTGTGTTGCAATTTGCCCATTATTCCCACTACTGGGATTGACTAGTTAGCCAGTTTTGAAACATGGTTATTGAGGACTGAGTACATGGTCCCAGCATCTGCTAGGAAATCCACCGTTTGTCCCCCCACTCTTAATTCTACCCAACGCTCCTGGGGGGCGATCACAATGTCAGTAGTTAATTCTGGCTGTAGCCTCCTGTCTCCTCAGTCATTTTCCATTTCTGACGGCTCAGCCATTTGATGGCATGTTTTGCCAGTGTTGGCAGTCTCCTTCTTAGGGCACTCATTTTCCCAGTGTCCTATTTCTTTGCAATACACACACTGATTCTCCCTGATTGGGGCTTGTTGTCTCTGAGGTCCCTGTCAGGCATCTTTGCGTCCCTTACTATACATTGTCTCCAAGAACACGGTGGCAGCTTGAGTCTTTCTGAACTCTCTGTTATTAAATACCTTGAATGCAATTTCCACCAGCTGGGCAGGATTCATTACCAGAGCTGCGTCCAACTTCTGTAACTTTTTCCAGATGTCTGGTGTGCTTTGAGAAATAAAAGTCATGTTTATAATTTTCTGATTTTCAGGGCTTGGGGGTTGATATCAGTGTCCTTATGGTAGGTGTCATAGATTCTTTCCAGGAACCTGAATGGATCTTTGGTGGCCTTCAGCCATATTTCTTGTATCAAGTTCAAACCTTTCTGCTTGGAGACCCTGTTTAGGAGACCTCTTAAAATACACCTTCTATAATGGTTTAGAAGAGGCAGGCCCCCATGGTTGAGGTCTCAATTAGGCTCAGCCACTGTACAGCCATTGCTGAGTCACGAGTGTTATTCAGGCTTTCCGAACGAACCTCTCGGCTTCTTTCTTTGCCTGACCCAGGACCAGGTGCCTTTCATCACTGGTGAGAAGTGCATTTAACAAAGCCTGAAAATTGGCCCAACTGAGATTATGGGTGGCAAAGATGGTGGTTATTAATTCTGTTACCTTATCATGGTCTGCTCTATATGAAGGATTTGAACTCTTCCAGTTTAATAGATGGGAGGTGGTAAATGGCCTGTGTGCCCAATAATATACAGTGGATTGCCCTTGTTGATTTAATCCAACCGGGAGCTGTTGAAGGGTGTATTGCCCTGCCTTGTTGTCCCAGGTTCCCTGGTCGAATTCAGTTCTTTGCTAGGTGTGTGATGGTGAGACTGCATCTGAGCTACCTTCAGCAGAATAAAGGGGAGCCAGTTCCACAGAAGAGGAAGGGGCAGTTAGTGTTGGAGTCCTAACAGTATTCATAATAATCTGATCATCCAACATTTCCTGTTCAGGTCTATCAGAAGAATCATTTATATGGACAGAATCATTCAATTTAATTTTCATTTGCTCATCCTTCCCTGGTTCCTGTTCCCTTGTTGTACCATCAATCAACTGTCTTTATGTCCAGCATCCTTACTATGTAAAATCATAAATGCCTGAATATAGGGAATTTCACCCCATTTCCCTTATCTTTGACAAAAGAGCTCTAATTGCATGACGGAAAAATAATGGATCTATAAGTTGGCCAGCATTCTCCAGAGTCTAGTTGGTACTTTGGCCAGACTGTGTTGCAGCAAAACTTCATTTGATCTTTAGTCATAGGCGGGTACCCATACTTAGACAAATTAAACAGAATCCACTCCAATGTGCTTTCTTTAGGAACAGAGGCCTTGTTTCCCATATTTCAGAGTATACATATACAGAGAAAGCTTTCTTAGTTGGGATGGATGTTTCTATCTTATCAGACAGGCAAAAGTTTGAACCCTGATGAGGACCCGAGTTCTCTGTGTGTAACCACAATAAAGCACTTGAATACTTTTAGGTTAGTGAACCGATGTGAGGCACCAATGGGTAGTGTGGTGGTCAGGATTATGTCAACTTGGCTACTCCATATTTGGCTGCTGTATCCAGTGGCAGGGCGGGGCCTGTGGTGGCTTCCTGCCCCTCACCTCTCATCTCTCCACCTTCCACCACTACTGCCAGTCTGCTCAAGTAGCCAGCAGCTCTTGCTCTCTTCTTCTGGCGTCTGGTTCCTGGACTTGAACTAGCAGCTGTTGGATTCATCAACACTTACAGCCAGTGCTTGAGAGTACTGTTCCCTGACCTGCCGATCCTGGGTTCTCCAGCCTCTGCAGCTCTCTCTCTCCTCCAGCTTGGGATCCACTGACCTATGCAACTGGTGATCTAGAACTCTGGTCCATGACCTGCTGACCTTGGGTTCACCAGCTCCCATGGCCATGTCAGGTTTGTGCCAGGATTTGGGGCATTCAGCTTCTGTGATTGTGTGAGCTGTTTCCTATGTCTCTATCTATCTATCTGTCTGTCTGTCTGTCTGTCTATATCTTTCCTCATACTTTATATATATGAATCTTTCCTTGTACGTACTCGTGTTACTGGTTTTTCTTCCCTAGAAAACACAGCCTAGGACAATTTGGTACCGTAAGAGTGGGTGCTGCTCTAACAAATACTCAAAATGTGGAAGCCATTTTGAAACTGTGAATGGATAGAAGATTCAGAAGGAACTGAGAATTGTTAACACTGAAGAAGGTGCAGATGGTGAGAAACAAACAGCAGAGGACTGGCAGCAGCAGCAGCAGCAGCAGCAGGAGAATCAGAGGCAGCACTAGAGCTGACACATGGAGCGAGAGAGCTAAGTGCCTGTGCATAGAGTTTTTCTCTCAGAATGGGGTACCTCCAGGCACTCGAATTGGTGGAGCTAGCCTTGTTGACCCACAGAGCAAGACAGCTGAGTGTCTTTGTGCAAGACGCTTCCCAGTAAGAGTGGGGTGCCTCTGGGCACTTGAATCAGTGGTGCTACAGAGCTTTGAAACACTTGCCCTGGCAGAGCAGGTGTGGGTCTGAGGTCCCAGCCATGTGGACATAGAAAACAGAAGCTGAAGAGACACAGCACGAGAAGCTGAGCTGCCTCAGTCTCAAAAGATATGACCATGACCTCAGGGGTTTGAAAGGGTGGAACCATGGCATCTTGTGTTTGTAAGGGTGGAATTGCCACTCAGTTGGGCTTAGGGTGAACCTAAAGCCAATGGGGAAGAGTTTATGCCCATGTGGGCCTTGAAAGCAGAGTCGTAGTGCAGGGCTAGTGCTCTCCACTCAGAAACCAGAAGTGTGGCCAGTATCTAGAGTCTGGAGGGCAGGGCCATGGTGTAAAATGTCTCAGAAAGTAGAAGATTATTTCCAAATCTTTGAGGGCTAATGTAATGTGTTCTGCTGTCTCGCTTGTTGTCTGTTAATGCCTTCTTTCCCTGCAATTTCTCCCATTTGTAATGGAATGTCTAACTTGTGCCTGTTCTGCCATTGTAGCTTTGGAAACAGATAGCTTGCATTCTAGGTTTCACAGATGTAAAGGAAGTTTTGAATTTTGAACTTGGAACTGATTGAAGACTTCTATCATATGGAATAGACATGATTTTGATATGATGGAATGAATGTGCTCTATGTTTCAATGATGTGATTTTTGGGGTGCCAAAGGGTGGGATGTCATAGATTGAATTGTGTCCCCTGAAAAATATGATTCCCTGTATTCTGTGATTGTCCTCTGGTTTGTGATTTTGCTGTGCTGTATGTTAAACGATTAGGGTGGGACTGTAAATCCCTTCAGAAGATCACCTCCCTGCTCCACTGTAAAGGAAGTTTCCCTGGAGTGTGGATTGCCCCACCCTTTATCCTTTCATCCTGCAAGAGATAAAAGGAAAGGGGAGCAGGCAGAGAACTGGGAACCTCACACCATCAAGAAAGCAACACCAGGAGAAGAGTGGGTCCTTCAGACCTGAGTTTGCTGTGCTAAGACACTCCCTGGACAAAGACTGATGCAATATCGGACTTTCTTCCAGAGCCAACAAAGGGGAAAGCCTTTCCCTGGAGTGGACATCCTGAATTTGGACTTGTAACCTACTGGACTGTGTAAGAATAAACTTTCCTTTGTTACAGCCATCCACTCACAGTATTTCTGGTAGAGTAGTGCTAGCTGACTAAAACAGGTAGCTTTGGAAGCCTCCCAAGAAAAAGATTGTTGGCAATGCTGTTTACGGCATTCAGAAGCTGCACTTCCAGACCTGTCTGTCCAGGCTGAAAAGGAGGACCCCCCCAGATTCCCTCTGTCCTGGGTCAAGCCTAAGTGGAGAGGAGGAAAGGAGGGGAGGCTGAAGAATCTATTTTTTAACCCAACAGGATAGCGGAGGTCCAGGAAAGTGGGAGGTGCTATGCTTGTACCAATGTGTACCTCACGTTGTGTGGAGTTTGTCTTGCAGTGGGCAGACACTTCCTTGTCTGCTCTGTGTACCCTTTAATCTTGTCACGGGAGCATTCCAGCAACAGACACCCTTTGGCTCTTAAATGTCTGACCTGTGCCTGAAAATTACTTTATGGACATTATTCTCGGGCTTTGAATGGAACAGATAGGTACCCTCACCTAACCAGGCCAGAGGTACTGGGGTGGTATGAGAATCTGGGGCTTCAGAATTCACCACAGGCTGCCCTTGTCAGAATTCTTCAATTGCCATGGCAGCTATCTGCCTGTTCAGTGAGGGTTTTTAGAAATGTGGCAGAACAGTGGAGGAGAAAAAAGTTGGCTCTTCCACTAGAAAGAACTTACTGAAGGGGTCCCTGAAGTCCTGCCACGGTCACCAGAAATCCTGCTGAACTAAATCAAGCTTGTTCCATCTGTCACCGTAGCCAAAAATTCAGACACAGTGAGGGGTTCAAGGATTGCTTTATTAGTAGATAAGCTGGCAAATCTGGGGAACAGTGAGAATAACTTATCCAAAACCTGTCCCACTTGGGATATATTTTCAGTGGTTTTCATAGCCAGATTTCAAAGGAATTGGCATTTGAAGATTGTCACAGAACAATAGCTGGGAGGCCCAAGATTTCATTACATCATGAGATTCCAGCACATCTTATCAAACAGTGTAAATCACCCAAAATTTCATTATCTCTCTGAGATCTTAATCAATTTTACTTCCCCAGAGATAAGGAGAGGAATGCAGACCCAGTCTGGGGAGATAATTGAGACAGAGAATGGAATTTAGTTTAATAACCCACGTGACATTTGTTAGATTTTTGTGTTCACCCATTCCCTTGTGTCATGGATTGAACTGTGTCCCCACAAAAATATGTGTAGCTATGTGGCTGGGCCATGATTCCCAATATCTTGTGATAGTCCTCCATTTTGTGGTTTCCCTATGCTGTATGTTAAAGGATTCGGGTGGGGCTGTAAATTCCTTTATAGGGTTACCTCCCTGCTCCACTGTAAAGGGAGTTTCTCTGGAGTATTGCTTGCCTCACTCTTAATCCTTTCTTCCTACTAGAGATAAAAGGAAAGAGAAGCCGGCAGAGAATTGGGAACCTCGTACCATTAAGCAAGCAGCACCGGGAGAAGAATGCGGTCATTCAGACCTGAGGTTCCTGCACCAAGATGCTCCCTGGACAAAGACTGATGCATTACTGGACTTTCCTTCAGAGCCAACAAGGGGGAAAGCCTTCTCCTGGAGCAGACACCCTGGATATGGACTTGTAGCCTACTGGACTGTGTAAGAATAAACTTTCCTTTATTAAAGCCATCCACTCAGTGGTATTTCTGTTAGAGCAGCCCTAGCTGACTAAAACACCTTTGTAACCTTATCATTTCTCCCCTGAGGAGTCATGGGCCTGAAATCTTGAAGTGAATGTAGGAAGTCAACTCTCTCTGGCTACTTCCTGCTGTTTGGGGGTATAGTCCTACCTACAAGTCAGATCCATATTCCTGTAGTGCCCTGTCTGGGAAACACTGAGTTGTCTGATCTCCTGCCTAGTTGGTGGGTATAGACTGGTATTCTCATAGGACCATGAGTTTAACTTGGAATTGTAGCCTGGAAGAGATACAGTGAATTAAGACATTAAGAATTAGGGGTCCAAAGTAAAGATAACCAAAAAGATTAATAAGTTAACTACCAGTAGCAATAATAATAATGTTAGGCAGTTGGTTTATATAGCCAGTCTATGCCCAGTGTATAAGCTGGGGGCCAATTAGGAATGGGAATCTGAAGTATTTTCATTTGGGATGGCAGCTGCTTGTCCCTTGGTTTGATTCCCCGGTACCTCTCTGGCACCTCTGTTGGGAGGACAGGTAACAGTGGAAGTGGGACATTTTGTTCATGTCCCCAGAGTTAGTTACATCTGAAAAACAACTTCGAGGGAGTTTACACAATTATTTAGGGACTTATTTCAGTGTCCCAGGACATAGTTAATATTGTTTGCTGCTAGTTTCAGTCATACCACACAGGCCCTCAGTTTCCCTGTCTTACTCCTGGTAGTTGACTCAAAAGAGCTACTATATTTTTTATAAGATTTTTATTGTGTGTTTCTCCACAGACTATTCTGCCTACCTCAACTCTCAAACTTTTTGTGTAAGCTGACCAAGAATTTTTTGTATACACCCTTTTGGTTTTTTAGTTTTTAATATACTAACCAACAATACAAGTAATTCTTACTCGTCATTTCTTATATTTAATCAAATTTTTTAATGTATGTGTTCCTAGTTTAATTAATAGTTTTTGTCCCAGCAATACAAAAGGGCAGTCATGGATATCTAGAAAGGAATGTCTTACTAATTGTGACACCATCAGACATAAGGGTAAAACTTTTTTCACCTTGGATTTTTAATCCAAGCCAATCGTTACATAGCCTCTCTTGGAGAGTGGGCCCATTGGGTATTTAAGGTAGAGAAGGTGGCTATAGTGTCTAAGACAAATTTAATTTTCTTACCTTCCACATCAAGTGTAACCCTTAGCTCTCTAATGTGTGGCCTGGAGTCAGAAGGGCCTCAGGGCTCCTGTTATTTGTCAGTGTCTTAGACTCCTCTTCTGAGAGAGTCCAGGAGGGCCTGTCCATCTTGGTCTTTGTTGTAGAAGTCAACTGAACATCCTGCTGTAGTGCATTCGGGACACTCCACCTTATAGTGGCCTCATTTTTGACAGTACTGGTAATAACTAGGGTCCATATTCACTGGTCAGTGACATGATCCAAGTCTTGGCCTTCTCTGAGGGCCAAATGGGCTACCTTAAAGTGGGCCTCTGAGAATTACAGCCAACAACAGAGGCTTAATCTTTTTTTTTTCCTCCCTCTGCCATTAAATCTCTGGTTAAACATCTTAAGGGTCTCCTCTAGCATTCGGGAGAGTGACGTCTGTGGTTTTGTGTCAAGCTTTGTAATTTTTGTCTTATGTCTGATGTGGACTAGAATATAAAATATATGGCCATAAAGGCTTTTCTTTTCACTCTTCAAAATTGGCACTGATATATTTTTAATCAAACTTCATAAAGTATAGTATACCACAACCAACTGGGATTTATTCTCCATACAAAAAATATAGTCAATATTTGAAAATCATTAGAATAAACCTTCATGTCAATGGCTTAAAACCACAGCAGTGTAACGGTTAAGTGCAACATCTGTAGTCAAAAGGTCAGTAGTTCAAATCCTCCAGGTGCTTCTTGGAAACTCTACGGGACAGTTGTGCTCTGTCCTATGGGGTTACTATGTGCCAGAATTGACTGAGGGGCACTGGGTATCAAAGGCTAATGAAGAAAGCGTATCATATCACTTGACAAAGCACATTTGACAAACTCCAACACCAATTCCGTTTTTTTTATGACTCAGTGAAAATGTACATTCCCATATAAATTTACATGCCCACCTATACACAGCTTCCACTGCTCTCCCTGTCCAATGACAGCACGCTATTCCTCTCTGCTCCGTATATGTCTCATCCTCCCAACAGTCTTCTTTCTCCTCCTCTCCACTCACTCTCATTCCTCCAGCCAGAGGTCAGCAGGATGATAACCTATAGATGCGTAGAACCATAAAGTGCATCCAATATATGGTCACTCTGCATTGCCCAGTCCAATCCATTCATGTCCGAAGAGTGGACCTTCGTTATGATTTATGGGCAAGGGCAGCATCAGGGCCAGGGGCCATGCTCCCAGGGGAACCCCGAAACTGCTGGACCACCAATCGAGGTCTTTTAGTGGAGATCTCAGGATGCACCCCTTTTTATTCTTGTGTTGCCAGTGAGACTCAACCTAGTGAGCTCCATCGCGGCTACCACTGGTGGTGGCCAGGCACCATCCCGTTCTTCCAGTCCCAAGTCGATGTAGGCACCCACTCTTGTGGGTCTCTCTATCTTCTGGGTTGTCTTTACCCCATGTCATTTTGGTCCTCGGTGAACATCCATTCCTGCTGAGTTGAGACCATTTGCTGTGCCCTCAGATGGCAGCTTGGCAGCTTTTAAGACCCTAGACGCCACTCACCAATGTGGGGTGCAGAGAGCCCTCTTAGCAAAACGCTAGTTGTGCCAATTGGCCTCGATTTCACCTAAGAGCGTGGTCTCCTGCCCCCTGCCCCAGCTACTCAGTCCTTGCAATATTGGGTTAAGATGGAAGGAGTATTCAAGTTATGCTGAAGTCCACTTAATAATGTTCTTGTTTCTAATGTGTACTATCGCTATTTCACCCAACCAGATTTCTAGCAACTATCTAATCTAAGCCCTCCCGCCTCGCACTCCCTCCCTCCCTTCCCTTGCAGCCATCAAAGAGTCTTGTCTTCTACACATAAGTCGGTTTTTGAGATCTTATCGTAGGGGTCTCATACAATATTTGTCCTTTTGTTGCTGACTACTTTCACTCAACATAATGTCTTCCAGTTGAAACCAGGTTATGAGACGTTTCCTGGAATCATGATTATTCTTTATCATTGCATAGTGCTCCATTGAGTATATATACCATAGTTTACCTATACGTTCTTCTGTTGTTGGGCATCTGGGTTGATTGCATCCTTTTGCTATCATGGACTGCCAACACCGATTCTTGATTTAAAAAAGTGTACTAGTAACAGAGATAGCCTTATGAAGTGCATCTATGAAAAATCAACAGCTAACATCACAGTTAATGGTGAAAAATACAATTTTTTCCCTCTAAAGTCAGAGATAAGCTGTAACATTCACCTTCATCACTCTTACTCAACTTTTCTACTGGAAATTCTAATCACTGCAATTAGGTAAATAAAAGAGATTCTTATATCTAGAAAGTAGAACCTTAAAATACCAGCAATATTTTCACATAAAGGCCATAGTACATTTTCATATACTATGCCTTATATAGTTCCCTGCCCCCCTCAACCTGATTTTGGATCAGTGGTAGTCTGTGAGGCCATTAGGTTCTGTATAAAAGTTTTGGATATCTGGAGTCATACTCCTTCTAATAAGTCTAATATCCTTGTTGAGATACTCTGGTCAAATGCTTTCAGAAAATCAGCAAAAAACTGTAGATGACAAAAACTTAATATGACCATGATTAGTAAAAATTAGCAAAATGTTTGGGCAAATAAAATCCAATCTTTTAGAAAAATTTAGACAACAATATTTCTAAATATAATCACTATCCATATTTTTAAAGAACTTCAGATACCATACGTAATAATCTTGAGGCACACTCACATAGTCAGTATATACCAAGATTATTAATTCCCTAAATATCTATACAGTATAAAAACCCAGTGCCGTTGAGTCGGAATAGATTTATAGGTAAATAATTTGAATTCCCCAAAGCATTGACTTTGATGATGCTACATTAAAATAATAATAGTAAAGTTATAGTCAAGTTAGGAATTAAAGTCAAACCAAATCATGTGTTGTGGATTTAATTACGAATCATAGCAATCCTATAGGACAGAGTGGAACCACTCCACAGAGCTCCCAAGGAGTGCCTGGCGCACTCAAACTGCTGGCCTTTTGGATAGCAGGCATAGAACTTAACCACTATGCCACCGGGGTTTCTCCAGCTAGCAGTTAAGAAATAATAATAAAATTATGACTTAAAATGTTAGGCATTTGCTAATAATATCCCATGAAAACATAAGAGGAAATAGCCAAGCCAGCCAAGTGCCGTCAAATTGGAGCCGATAACCAACATAAATTTTAACCTAGTGAGAATTGGGCACTTGGTTTTAACCCATGTCTTATAATTTATTAAATAATGCTCCTTCCACCTTTTCCCTCACGGAAAGGATATTCACGGCTTTCCATGAAGTTTCAGAGTTGTTAGGAGTTGATTACAGGTTAACAGGAAACAATACTAAGGTTATTTAACTAACGATCTTAAAGTAAGAAAACCTTAGCTTTTTCTCTTTTATTAAGTCCTGTGGCTTGATTTTCTGACTGAAGAATCTGATTTTAATGAGAGGTCAAATCTTTGCCTTCAAGGGAGATAACACAAAGAATAAATTGTTTACTCAGAAATCAGAGAAAAGGTTGTTATTTTAGCAGCAAAAAACTCCAATTCTAACATTAATGTTCTCAAAAATCTAATAAATTAAACCATTAAACTTTTGTCAGACAAAACTTCTGACCATATCAAATAAATATTTTTCAACAAACCTCTACATTATATCCCTTTAAGCAGCAAAAATGAACTCACTCATTAACACTTACATAATTTTCTCTCGTAGTTTGAAAAGCAAACACATATGCTTTTAAACTGTAACACGTCTATTAACTCATTTTATTATCAGTAAGTTACCTCAAAGGTCCTGGAAATGATTTTTAAGTCTTTAATTGAAATAAAGTTTGTGTAAACATTTTAGGTTTTTTATTCAATTTTTAATATGTCTCATATTTTTCCCTATCTAATTTTAACTCATAAAATTTTTATCAACTGACTTTGGAAATTACAATGTCTCTGCTCAGCTGACTAAGTCACTTGCTATGGTTGAAACAAATTTTTTTTCTTTTTGGCAGCAAAGTTTTACACACACAGCCAACAGTCAGCCTACGGGAATAACAATCTATCGGACACTTTTGAGAGAAAGTTACAAATAGGCAGTCCTCACGAATGAATACAAACTTCACAAAAGCAATGAGGGGTTTGAAAACAGATTGTCAGATAGAAGGCCAGTGTGGAAAGTAAAGACAAAGGCAGAAATGGGGCCGCAGTCTCCTTTAAGAGTGGGACTGATGCCACCACAAATTTGGAGAAATAAGAATGGTCCAAGAAGACCAAGTACCAGCAGATTCTATTCTTTAGAATGAGGTCATGGTTGTAAAGGACAGTGGTAGGAGGGGATCTGACCCTAACAAAAGTCCTTATGGTCATCTCTTCTTATTACCAAACGTCTAGGGGTTACAAGCCTTTTCTCTAGGACTTACTACAAAATGGGTGTCTGAGCCTGGCCCCCAGAATGCAAATCAAATTTCAACAAAGCAAAAGGCAAAGCAAGCCAACATGACTGAGGGTGATCAGTCTTCGTCCCTCTATTAAAAAAAAAAAAAAAAGTAGAGAAGATAAAACATGAGGGAAAAGTGTGGGTAGTTCTGCTATGGATGAAGGAGAGGAAAGTGAAAGAAGCAAAGAATAAAGAATAAAGATTTCCTCTTCTGCTGATCTGTCCAGACGCTAGAATAGCCACTCATCTCAGGAGAAGGCTTGGAGTCTAAATCTCTCCAGTGCCACTTGCCTTGTCCTGTTAGTGAGATGGCTTGTCCGTCTTTGTCTGTGGGAGTTCTGATATTTGCAGATGATGTGATTGTATATGCAGAAAATCCTAAAGAATGCATAAGTAAACTACTCTAATTAATAAAGGAGTTCAACAGAGTACCACGACATAAGATAAACATAAGTAAATCAGTAGGATTCCTTTACACCAACAAAAAGATCATCAAAGAAGAATCATCAAATCAATAGCATTTACTGTAGCCCCCAAGAAGATAAAATACCTAAGATTAAATCTAACTGGAGAAATAAGAGATCTACATAGGGAGAACTACAAGACCTTACTGCAAGAAACTGAAAGAGATTGACATAAATTGAGAAACCTACCTTGCTCATAGATAGGAAGACTTAGCATCGTGAAAATGTCTGTTTTACCCAAAGCAATCTACATGTACACTGCAATTCCAATACAAATTCCAGTGACTTTTTTTAATGAGATGAAGAAACAAATCACCAACTTTGGAAAGGGAAGAAACTCCAGATAAGTAAAGCACTACTGAAGAAAAGCGACACAGTGGGAAGCCTCACACTACCCAACCTTACAACTGGGTTATGGAAGAAATCAAGGATGGAATAAAGAAATTCATACAGTAAAATGAGAAGGCACACAGTGCTCAGAGGTCAATTTCTCTAAATAAATGCACATATCCAAAAAGAAGGGCTCAAATCAAAGAATTAACTCTACAACTAAAACAAGTGGAAACAGAGCAGCAGATGAACTGATGGGACACCAGGAGAGAGCAAAAAATAAGAATTAGAGCAGAACTAAGTTAGTGAATAGAAAATCATTCGAAAGAGTTAACAAGAACAAAAGTCAGTTTTTTGTAAAGATCACAAAAATTAATAAACCATTGGCCAAATGGACAAAAGAAATACAGGACAGCAAGCAAATAACTTGAATAAGAAAAGAGCTGGGTGATATGACAACAGACCAGACTGAAATTAAATGAATTGTAACAGAATACTATGAAAAACTGTACTCTAATAAGTTTGAAAATCTAGAAGAAAGGGACAAATTTCTAGAAACTCATCACTGACCTAAATTAGCACAAACAGAAATAGAATAAACCTGTCACAAAAGAAGAGATTGAAAAGGTAATTTAAAACCTCCCAACAAAGGAAAGCCCTGGCCTATATGGCTTCACTGGAGAGTTGTTTCTATCAAATTTTTAGAGAAGAGTTAACACCATGATTACTAAAGATATTCCAGTGCATAGAAAAGGATGGAGTATTCCCAAATCCATTCTACGAAGCCAGGATAATCCTGATACAAAAACCAGGTAAAGACAGCAGAAAAATGGAAAATTACAGACCAGTATCTCTCATGAACCTAGATGTAAAAATCCTCAACAAATTTACAGCCAATAGAAATCAACAACATATCAAAAAGATAATTTACCATGACCAAGTAGGATTCATACCACGCATGCAGGGATGGTTCAATATTAGAAAAACAATGTAATCAACCATATAAATAAAACAAAAGAGAAGAATGAATTTATTTCGTCAGTTGATGCAGAAAATGCATTTGACAATGTCCAGTACCCACTCATGTTAAAAACTCTCAGCAAAACAGGAATGTCTAATGTAAGGGAAATTCCTCAACATAATAAGTAGCATCTGAGCAAAGCCAACAACCAACATTGTCCTAAATGGAGAGAGTCTGAAAGCATTCCACTTGAGAATAGAAACCAGAGGAGGATGCACATTGTCACCCCTCTTATTCCACATTGTCCTGAAAGTTCTAGTCAGAGCAATGAGGTAAGCTAAATAAATACAGGGCATCAAAATTGGTAAGAAAGAAGTAAAAGTATCTTCATTTTCAGATTATATGATCCTATAGACAGAAAACCCTAAAGAATTCACACACACAGAGAGAGAGAGAAATAAACAAACAAACTACCGGAACTAATGGAAAAGTTCAGCAAAGTATCAGGATTCAAGACAAAACATACATAAATCAGTTTCATTCCTTTACACCAACAAAGAGACCATCAAAGAGGAAATCACCAAATCAATACCATTTACAATAGCCCCCAAGAAGATAAAATATCGAAGAATAAATGTAACCAGAGACATAAAAGACCTATACAAAGAAAATTACTGCAAGAAACCAAACGAGAACTACGTAAGTGGAAAAACTTACCTTGTTCAAGGATGAGAAGACTTCACCTCGTAAAAATGTCTATTCTATGTAAAGCAATATATAAATATACAGTGCAATGCCAATACAAAGTCCAAAGTCATTTTTAATAAGATGGGAAAAGAAATCACCAACTTCACGTGGACGAAGCCCCAGATAAATAAAGCATTACTGAGGAAGAACAAAGTAGGAGCCCTGACACTACCTAACTGCAAAACTTATTACACTGCCAAGGCAGTCAAAACAGACTTGTACTGGTACAAAAACAGATGCATAGATCAATGGAACAGAATTGAGAATCCAGATATAACATCATCTGCTTAGCAGCAGCTGTTATTTGTCAAAGGTCCAAAGTCCATAAACTGAGGAAATGACAGTCTCTTTAACAAATGGTGTTGACAAAACTGGATATCCATCTGCAAAGCAAAAGAAACAAGACCCATATCTCACACCATGCACAAAAAATAACTCCAAATGGACGAAAGACCTAAATACAAAGTAAAAAATGATTGAGATCATGGAAAAAAAATATAAAGACAACACTGGGAGCCCTGATACACAGTGTAAGCAGCCTATAAAATTTTACTAATACACCAACACCAGAAGAGAAAATAGATAAATGGGACCACCTGAAAGTCAAAAAATTCTGGTCATCCAAAGACTTCATCAAAAGAGTAAGAAGAGTAGCTATAGACTGGGAAAGAAGTTTTGGTTACTGTGAATCTGATTGGTGTCTAATCTATATAATCTATAAGATACTACAAAACCTACAAATAATGCAACTGAAAAATGGGCAAAGGATAAGAGTAGACATTTCACAAAAGGAAACATCCAGGCAGCTAACAGATACATAAGGAAATGCTCCAGATCATTAGACATTGTTGTTGTTAGGTGCTGTTGAGTCACTTCTGACTCATAGTGACCCTATGAACAACAGAACGAGACACTGTCCTCTCTTGTGCCATGTCCACAGTTGTTTTCATGCTTAGCCCACTGTTGTGGCCTCTGTGTCAGTCCACCTTGTTGAGGAACTTCCTCTTTTTCGCCGACCCTCCACTCTACAAAGCATGATGTTCTCCTCCAGGAACTGATCCTTCCCGACAACATGTCTGAAGTATGTAAGACACAGTCTTGCCATCTTTGCTTCGAAGGAGCACTCTGTTTATACTTCTTCCAGAACAGATCTGTTTATTGGACGAAATACACCATCTATGGTGTATTTAACATTCTTCTTCAGCACCACAATTCAAAGGCATCAATTCTTCTTCTGTCTTCTTTGTTCATTGTGCAGCTTTCACATGCATATGATGCGATTGAAAATACAATGGCTTGGGTCAGGTGCACTTTAGTCTTCAAGGTGACATCTTTACTTTTCAATACTTTAAAGAGATCCTTTGCAGTAAATTTTCCCAATGCAATGTGTCTTTGATTTCTTGACTGCTGCTTCCACAGGCGTTGATTGTGGACCCCAGTAAAATGAAATCCTTGACAACCTCAATCCATTCTCCATTTATCAAGACGTTGCTTACTGGTCCAGGTGTGAAGATTTTTGTTTTCTTGATTTCTGTTTCTCAAGGCTGTAGTCATTGGTCTTCATCAGTGTTTCAAATTTTTTCACTTCCAGCAAGTAAGGTGGTGTCATCTGTGTAACACAGGTTGTTAATGAGTCCTCCTCCACTCACAATGCCTTGTTCTTTGTATAGTCCAGCTTCTCGGGTTATTTGCTGGACGTACAGATTGAAAAGGAATGGTGAAAGGATATAATCCTGATGCACACCTTTGTTGACTTTAAACCGTGCAGTGTCCTCTTGTTCTATTTGCGTGAATGTCTCTCGATCCGTATATGGATTCTTTAAAAGCACAGTTAACTGTTCTGTTATTCCCATTTTATGCAATGTTAGTCATAATTTGTTATGATCCACACAGCTGAATGCTTTTGCATAGTCAATCAAATACATGTAAACATCCTTCTGGTATTCCCTGCTTTCAACCAAGATCCATCTGACATCAGCAATGATAGCCTTGGTTCCATATCCTCTTTTGAATCCAGCTTGAATTTCTGGCTTTTCCTTTTCAGTATACTGTTGCAGTTGCTTTTGAATGGTCTTGAGCAAAATTTACTTGCGTATGATGTTAATGGTATCATTCAGTAATTTACGCATTTGGTTGGATCACCTTTCTTTGGAATTGGCAGTCAGTTGGTCACGTAGCTGTCCTCCAAATTTTTTGGCATAGACAAGTGAGCACTTCCAGCTCTGTCTCTGTTGAAATATCTCAGTTAATACTCCATCAGTTCCTAGAGGCTTGTTTTTTGCCAATGCCTTCAATGCAGCTTTGACTTCTTCCTTCGGTACCATCGGTTCCTGATCATATGCTGTCTCTTCAAATGGCTGAACATTGACCTGTTCTTTCTAGTATAATGACTGCGTGTATTCCTTCCATCTTCTTTTGATGCTCCCTGAATCATTTAATATTTTCCCTGCAGAATCCCTCACTATTGCAACTCAAGGCTTGAATTTTTTCTTCAGTTCTTCCAGCTTGTGAAATGCAGAATGTGTTCTTCCCTTTTGGTTTTCCATTTCAAGCTCTTTGCACATGTCGTTATAATACTTTATTTTGTCTTCTTGAGCTGTCCTTTGAAATCTTCTGTTTAGATCTTTTACTTTGACATTCCTTCCTTTCTCTTTAGCAGCTTGACATGCAACAGCAAGTTTCAGTCTCTTCTGACATCCAATTTGCTCTTTTCTTTCTTTCCTGCTTTTTTAATGACCTCTTGCTCTCTTCATGGATGATGTCTTTGATGTCATTCCACAATTTGTCTGGTCTTCAGTCATTAGTGGTCAATACATCAAATCTGTTCTTGAGATGGTCTTTAAACTGAGGAGGGATATACTCAGGGTCATACTTTGGCTCTTGTGGACTTGTTTGAATTTTCTTGTTCCCATTTGAATTTGCACATGAGTGAATGATGATCTGTGCCACAGTCAGCACCTGGTCTTGTTCTGATTGCTGATACAGAGATTTTCCATTGCTTATATGGAGATTTTCCATTTTTTTTTCCCACAGATGTAGTTGATTTGGTTCCTGGGTACTCCATCTGGTGAGGTCAATGTGTACTGTTGCCATTTTTGTTGGTTAAAAAAGGTAGTTGTAATGAGTAAGCTGTGAGTCTTACAAAATTAGAATTTTGTAATTTCTTCTATTGCCAAGGCCATATTTTCCAACTACGAATCCTTCTTTGTTTCCGCCTTTTGTGTTCCAGTCACCAGTAATTATTAATGCTTCCTGATTGCATGTGTGATCAATTTCAGACTGCAGAAGCTGATAAAAATCTTTAGTCTCTGCATCTTTGGCCTTACTGGTTAGTGTGTAAATTTGAATAATAGTCACATTAACTGACCTTCCTTGTAGGCGTGTGGATATTATCCCATCACTGACAGCACTGTACTTCAGGACAAGTCTTGAAATGTTCTTTTTGATGGCAATGCAACACAGTTCCTCTTAACATTTTCATTCCTGGCATAGTAGATCATATGATTGTCAGATTCAAAATGGCCAATACTGGTCCATTTCAGCTCACTAATGCCTAGGACGTCAATATTTATGCATTCCACTTCATTTTTGATGATTTCTAATTTTCCTGGATTCCTAGTTTGTACATTCCATGTCCCAATTATTAATGGATGTTTGCAGCTTTTTCTTCTCATTTTGAGTCATGCCATATCAGCAAATGAAGATCTGAAAGGTTTTACTCCATTCATAATGTTAAGATTGCCTCTACTTGGAGGAAGCAGCTCTTCCCCAGTCATCTTCTGAGTGCCTTTCAACCTGGGAGGCTCATTTTCTGGCACCACATCTGACAATGTTCTGCTGCCATTCATATGGTTTTCCCTGGTTAATTCTTTTCAGAAGTAGACTGCTGGGTCCTTCTTCCTAGTCTGTCTTAATCTAGAAGCTGAGCTGAAACATATCTACTACGCTGTGACCTTGCTGGTACCTAAATACCAGTGACATAGCTTCCGACATCACAGCAACAAGCAAGCCTCCACTGATAGACAAGTGTGGGCTGTTCACACTATCTTTGCTTCTCCTATCAGCTAAGATAGCCAATCAATGCAATGTGCCTAGAATTCTGCATGGCAGAACAGTCTCCTACCAGCTAAGGTGCCCAATCAATGCGATCATCCCAGAACTTTGCAAGGTAGAACAGTCTCCCACAAGCTAAGGTGCCCAAGCAACAGAAACAGCCATTCGAGATACCTAAATCAAAACTACGAGATAACATCTCTCCCCAACAAGGCTGGCATTAATCCAAAAAACAAAACAGTAAATGTTGAAGAGGTTGTGGAGAGACTTGGACTTTTCTATACTGTCGTTGTGAATGTAAAATGATACAACCACTTTGGAAGTCAATTTGGCGCTTTCTTAAAAAGCTAGAAATAGAAATACCATACTATCTAGTAATCTTGCTTCTTGGAATACATCTTAAAGAAATAAGGGCTGTCACAGGAACAGATACAAGCACACTCGAGTGCGGCACTGTCCACAATAGCAAAAAGATTGAATTAACCAGATGCCTGTCAACAAATGAATGGATAAACTATGGTATATTTACACAGTGGAATACTATAATGATGATCGTAGGAACATCTCATAATATGAAGTCATCTGGAAGACATTATGCTGACTGAAATCAGTCGGTTGCAAAAGGAGAAATATTGCATGAGACCACTATTATGAGAACTTAAGAAAAAACAATCTTCGATGGTTAGGGGGTGGAAAATGGGAAGAGGGGTGTTTATAGATTAGATGGAAGATTAGGAGTTGGGTTAGGTGAAGAGAGTGACAGCATGCAGTAGAAGGGAGTTTAGCACAACTGGATTAAAGCAAGAGCTAAAAGGTTTTCTAAATATAATTCAACATTTTGAAGGACAGAGTAGCAAGGACAGGCATCTGGGGACCCCAGTCTCAGGTGACATCTTTGCTAATTGGCATAAATTAGTTTTTTTAAAGAAAATGTTCTGTGTACCACTTTGGTAAGTGGCATCTGGGGTCTTATAATCTTGCAAGCTGCCATCTAAATAGCATCAATTAGTCCCAGTCCACCTGAAGCAGAGGAGAATGAAGGACGTCAAAGACATGACATTCCTGGCATAGAAGACCACATGCCTGTTTGATTTAAAATGGCCAGTACCAGTCCATTTCAGCTTGGGATACCAGTGGTAATGCATCCCATTTCATTTTTTGACGATTTCCAATTTTCCTAGATTCATACTTCATACATTCCACTTTCTGATTATTAATAGATATTTGCAGCTGTTTCTTTTCTTTTTGAGTCATGCCAGATTAGCAAATGAAGGTCCTGAAGGCTTGACTCCATCCACATCATTAAGACAGATTTTACTTTGAGGAGAAAGCTCTTCTCAATTCATTTTTTTCAGTGTCTTCTAACCTGAGGGGCTCATTTTCTGGCACCATATCTGACAGTGTTTTGCTGCTGTTCGCAAGTGTCATGGATTGAATTGTCCCCCCCCAAAATATGTGTATTAATTTGGCTGGGCCAGGATTCCCTGGGTTCTGTGATTGCTCTCCATTTTGTGATTTTCTGATGCTGTAAATCCTAATCTCTGCCCATGGTTAACAGAGTGGATTATGTTACAGAGGATTAGGGTGGGGCTGTAAATCCCTTCATAGGATCACCTCCCTGCTCCACTGCAAAGGGAGTTTCCCTGGAGTATGGCTTGTACCGCCCTTTATCTTTTCACTCTATAAGAGATAAAAGGAAAGGGAAGCAAGCAGAGAATTGGGAATCTCATACCAATCAAGAGAGCATCACTGGGAGAAGAATGCATCCTTCAGACCTGAGGTTCCTGCACCAAGATGCTCCCTGAACAAAGACTAATGCAACACAAGGACTTTAAGGGGGAAAGCTTTTCACTGGAGCAGACATTCTGATTTTGAACTTGTAGCCTACCAAACTGTGTAAGAATCGTCTTTTCTTTGCAAGCCATCCACTTTATAGTATCTCTGTTACAGTAGCCCTAGCTGGCTAAAACAATAAGGTTTTTGCTGGCTAATTCTTTTCAGAAGTAGACTGCTGGGTCCTTCTTCCTAGTCTGTCTTAGTCTGGAACCTCAGCTGAAACCTGTTTGCCATGGGTAACCCTGCTGGTATTTGAATACTGGTGGCATAGTTTCCAGCATCACAGTAACACACAAGCCCCGACAGTATGACAAACTGACAGACAAGTGGGGTCTTTTTACACTAGTGAGATCGTATGTTTTTTGTCTTTTTTGTGATTGGCTTATTTAATTCAGCACATCTTCAAGCTCCATCTAATACTGTGGTACGTATCAAAACTTCATTTCTTTTACTGTATGAGTAGTATTTCACTGTATGTGTGTTCCACATTTTGTTTATCCATTTACCTGTTAATGGGCACTAAGTCATTTTTACCTTTGGCTATTGTGTAAGTGCTGCAATGAACATTGATGTACAAATCTCTTTTTGTGTCTGTTTTTACATCTTTTGATTATATATCTAGGAGTGAAATTGCTTGGTCATATGGTAGTTGTATTTTTAGTTTGTTGAGGAACTGCCACACTATTTTCCACAATGGCTATACCATTTTTTGCTCCTCAATTTCAACATTATTGTCTTCTTTTATGTTTGATTTTTTGTAATGTACCATTTTAATTTTCTTTTTGTTTCCTTTACTGTATATTTTTAGTGTTTTTTTAGTGATTGTTCTGAGGACTAGAATTAACATCTCAAATTTTATAACAATCTAGTTTGAATTAATATCAACTTTGCCTCAATAGTATGTGAAAACTGCTTCTATACAGCTCCTTCCCTCATCTTTTATATTATTGTCACAAATTACATCATCATGCATTTTGTGTCCATTAACATAAATATATAATTGTTGCTTTATGCATAAATTACTTCAGTTTAAAGTATAATGACCATCTCACCTACAAATCTTGGGTAGCATATTTGTATTATAAATATTATCTTGCCCATTGAAGGCACAAATCATAAATACCATACTGCCCTTGTCTAAAATAGACAGTTACCAGATCTAAGTTCTTAGAACCTTTTGTATTAGTCTGAATAACTTGTTTATGTTTTCTAAAATACTGCACTCCTGCTTCCTGACCTTTTTCATGTCAGTCACACATTGAAAATTCTAGTATTGGCACAGCTTCTTGGAGTATGCAACCAAGGCAGCTCACAGCTGGAGTTCACTAAGACTAGTGGCTCATGTCACTTAGACTCTGAATGATCTTTCCAAGGGGTGAGAGAACCTATATTTGATCTTGTTGTTGTTGTTCTTGTTAGGTGCCATCGCACTGGTTCTGACTCATAGCGACCCTATGAACAACAGAATGAAACACTGCCCAGTCTTGTACCCATGTCCACAATTGTTTTTATACCTAAGCCCATTGTTGCGGCCACTGTGTCGACACATCTCGTCGAGAGTCTTCCTCTTTTCACTGACCCTCCACTCCTCCAAGCATGATGTTCTTCTCCAGGGAATGAACTTTCCTGACAACATGTCCAAAGTATGTAAGACGCAATGTCGCCATCTTTGCTTCCAGGGAGCACTCTGGTTGTACTTCTTCGAGAACAGATCTGTTTGTTCTTTTGGCAGTCTACTGTACATTCAACATTCTTCTCCAACACCACAATTCAAAGGCATCAATTCTTCTGCTTTCTTTGTTCATAGTCCAGCTCTGCCATGCATATGATGTGATTGAAAATACCTTGGCTTGGGTGAGGTGCATTTTAGTCTTCAAGGTGACATTCTTACTTTTGAATACTTTGAAGAGGTCCTTTGCAGCAGATTTTACCAGTGCAATGTGTCTTTTGATTTCTTGACTGCAGCTTCCAAGGTCATTGATTGTGGACCCAAGTAAAATGAAATCTATTTGATCCTACCTATTACCTATTCATGGCACATCAATTGGTAAACACTGCTGTACTGCATTTAGTCTTTATTCTAAATGGAGAGTCAACCACTCAAGGGACTTTTTAAAAAGGGAAAACCAGCATATTCTTGATACAGGCAGGATTGTAAAATATCCCCCAAGATTTCTCCCTCCTCCCCAAGTGTGCATGCCCTGCATAATTCCTGGGACTGTGAAGATGAGGTCTTTTATTCCTATTATTAGTTTAAGTCTTACAGCACAGTTGATTTTAAGATTGAGAGATTGTCTAGCAGTAGCCCTGTCCTAATCACACATGATCCCTTTAAAAGTAGAGTTTTCTGCAACTGGGAGCAAAAGAGAAATTCAGAGAAATGTGATCTAACTGGCTTGTAATAAAACAAACACCCATGTTGTAAACTGTCGACTGAGAGAAGCAGTCTCTAGGAGCTGAGAGAGGTCTTCAGCCAACAACTAGAAGGAAAATAGGATCACTATCCAGATTAAGTGCTATGGCTGCTAACCAAAAGGTCAGCAGTTCAAGTCCACCACACAACTCCTTGGAAACTCTATGTGGCAGTTCTACTCTGTCCTGTAGGGTCACTCTGAGTTGGCATTGACTCGACAGTACCGGGATTTGTTTTTTTTTTTTTTTTTGGCTTTATACTACAACTATGAGGAAATGAACTTCCCAACACGTAAGTGAGCTTGGATGTCGATTGTTTTCTGAAGTCTCCAGAAAAGAATATAATGCAGCCAGTATTGAATTTTGAACTTATAAGACCTTGAGTAGAAAAGCCAGCTGTACTATGCCTGGGTATCTGGCCTGCAGAACTATGAGATAATAAACTGATGTTGTTTTGAGCTGCTATATTTGAAAGAATTTGTTACACCACAATGGAAAATTAATATAGGCCTTTTCCCTAATGAGTTCAGGTCTGTAGAGAAGTCTCCTGTAGGGACAAATCTATGACAAAAGGCCCTGTAATTCTTAGCACCTCTGTGGTTATTTTACAACAGTCTGTAAAAAAAAAAAAATTTAAAAAGGCTTTATGTTACTACCATGTGACTGCTGTCAAGGTCTCACCTAAAAACAATAGTACAGTAATATTAGTTATGTCAGCTACCGATCAATCAGTTATGGATAAAATGTCAAATGGGAAACAGAACTGTGTCAATAGTCATATGGGGTTGGGAGTGTGAATACTTGATAGAAGAAAGAGAGACAGGACAAGTTATCCTTACCCATACATTGATACCTGCCACATGAAGTATGGGAATGTAGTCAAGATGTCTGGGAAGTTGTGTTGGCAGTACCTAGGAATTGAAGTGCAAATATCTAAAAAGACAGACTAAGACATAGAACATCACTTAAGAGCTTTATAAGCAAGTGAACTACTGTAGAATTAGAAACAAGTTCTCTGAAAGCTTGTTTTGTTGGTTTGTTTAGTGTATTTCTTTATTTAACTATGTTCTTTATCCATATTTCTCCAAGGCTTAAAAAAAAAATAAATTGAGACTTCCAGAGCTGTGGTAAAGGAAACCAAGCAAAGAGGAAATTGTTCATACCAGTGCCACAGACTTAACGGGAAAATAATATTTCTCTGGAGGCCAGGCATAGCGAGCCAGGCATAGCGATTTGAGTTGAAAAACAGATTTCAAGTGTATTTCCCCAAGGAGGCCACTCCAGTGAAGTTATAACTTGGTTATACAGTAATTGAACATTCCATGGAGTCCCTTGGTGGTGCAAATGGTTAAGTACTTGACTACTAATGGAAAGGTTGTCAGCTTGAACCCACCTGGAGCTGGGCTTCAAACAAGTTGGTTCTGGTAACCCAGGGATCTTGGTAAAATGTAGATTCTGATTAAGAGTATTTGGGGTGGAAATCATGACTTTGCTTATGGTCATCCATCTTCGAATAAGCTATATGACCTGATAATATGATTAACTGTCCCAACAACTATTGTTTAATGTAGAAACCAAGTAAGACCCACGTAGTAGAAAGCTCTGTCTTCACTAAGCAGCTATTATCAGGGCTACCTGCCTCCACTCAAAGAATACAGGCACCTAACATGTTAGCTTCCTTTTTTTACCACTTAAGCACACTAGTTTCTGCAAATGTCTGCATTTTCTTTCCTGTGATCCCCTTTTGTGTCAAGATGTTGAATTGGTAAATGTTATCTGTAATATATATATATATATATACGCATGTATGCCCATGGAAATCTGGTAGCATGGTGGTTAAATGCTTCATCTGCTAACCAAAACATCGGCAGTTCAAGTCTGCCAGGTGTTCCTTGGAAACTCTATGGAACAGTTCTTCTCTGACTTACAGGGCCATTATGAGTTGGAATCAACTTAATGACAGTGAGTTTTTTTTTTAAATATATATGTCTCTATGTATATACACACATGTATATATTTATACATATATGAGGACTGCCAATTAAGTTCACAAACTCATCCTAAACAAAATGCTACATATCTCATTGATGAACACCACTACAGTCACCTTAGAAGCACTATGTTTGGGAAGCTATACACCAATGTTAGCATCTAGTCAACCCTTCAAAGCAATTTTGAAACTGTTTTTCCGGAATGGCCATCAGAGCTGTCATTGTATTACCTCTGATGCCATCAAAATGTCTTCCTTTCAGTATTTCCTTTGTCTTCATATAAAAAGAAAATTCAATGGGAGGCAGCTTAGGTGACTAGAGAGGGTATTCCAATAGTTTGTTTACTGCTAAAAACTTCCTCACAGACAACTACACAGCTAAGTTTGTAAACTTGTCACTTTGCTACCATGTTCAATGGTTGTTCCAGAAACACAAAATACACACATATGTGTATGTGTAAAACACGAAAAACAAAACAAAACAAAACAACTCAAATCCACTGTTGTTGAGTTGATTATAACTCATAGTATGACCCCATAGTGTTTCCAAGGCTGTAAATGCCTATGGAAGCAGACTACTACATCTTTCCCTTGTGGAGCCACTGGCAGTTTTGAACTGCACAACCTTGATTAGAAGTCAGTTGCTTTAACCACTGTGCCACCAGGGATACATACATATATAAAGGATCCTTAATATTCTTCAAAGTCCAGTTTCTAAGAGCCCTAGAAACAATTTCATTCACCCCTGGTTTAAAGCAAAAGGAAATAAAAATAATTTTTATAGGAGGATGGGGGGTGATGCACGTAAGAACCTTTTGCCTAGACTAGTATTGGTGTACAAGAGTTTAAGAACAAAAACAGCTTGAGTTCTAAATTTTACCAGATGGAAATGTTCATGCTGAGAGTTGGACATAATTCAGAAAAGATTGTTAGCCAATGAAAGAGCCAATTTGGTCCAGCATATGCCAAAAATGGTCAATCAAGTTATCCCAAGTGTGACTCCCCCATAGCAGATGTCACTGTATCTCTAAAGGCTTTTGAGTGTCATCCTTTAGCATGGAGGTGGGTTTTATATATACACTCATAGACGTATAAATAAAAGCTGGGCCTGTAGCCATGCTTCATTTTATAGCACTGTGGCCCTTTATTCACAAAGAACATGAGACCTCTCTTGGGCTTCTAAATGAATATAGATTTTACCAATCAAATTCTATGAACACAACACATCCAATTTCACTTTTCTTGTCATTTTTTGTTCCTCTATAGTAAAAAAAAAACCCCAGAAATTCAAGACAGTTATTGCCCACACTCTCCTCACCTAATAAAAATCATTATTTTCATTTAGTCGTGTTGCTTTCTATTTATTGCCCTTTTGCTGATTCAGTTTTGACAGTTTCAATTTCATTTAACGTGGATAAGAAATGGAAATTTGCCTCCCTGAAAATACGTACACATTGAAAGGACTTTTCTTTCAAAACCTTAAAAAAGTAGGATATCCAAAAAGCAGTAATGACCCTTACAGCACTCTATAGCTCACAAGACCTTTTCACATTCGGTGTCTCATTCCATCCTTATGACATGCTTGTGAGTCAAGAAGAGGTCTAGGAAACTGACAAAAAATATAGATTCTCTTGTCATCGTCTCTCCCTGGCTGAACTAGAATAAAAGTCTTTCCTGGTGAATAAGGCCAGTTGGAAGAATTTCAAAAGCATAGAGGTCATCAGTAAGTGAACTAAATAATACTTGAGCTGAGTCTTGAAGAATGGGTAACATTTGGACCTGTAAAGATGGCAAGGAGGGTGGGGATAGAAGGTATTACAGCCAAAGCAATCAGTCAGGAAAATATGTTACAAGTCCAACAAACTGTTTGCTGGAGTGTAAGTTACATGAAGATAAATTGTAGGAAAGAAAACTGCAGAGACAGAATAGGACCAGATCACGGAAACTCTTGAAGCCACACTTGAAAGTATAATTTTCATTAGATAGCATGGCTTTTAAAAAATATAATTTATTTATTTATATAATTTTATTTATTTTGTTGTTGTTGGGAATGTACACAATAAAACACATGTTAATTCAACAAGTTTCTACGTGTTCCATTTAGTGACATTGGTTATACTATTTGAGTTATGTAACCATTGTGACCCTTCTTGTTTGAGTTGTTCCTCCTTCATTAACATGAATTCATTGTCCTCTAAGTTTCCTGCTTAATCTTTTCAGTTGCTATTGTCAATTTGATCCCACACAGATGATCTTAAAAGAGGAAGACATTTTTTTTTACTAGTTAAGCTAATCTATTGAACCAAAAAACCAAAAGAAAGCAAGTCTTACTACAATTTTGGGGAATATTTTTGGTTTAAGGTTTAAAGACTATCTCAGGACAACAGTTTCAGGGTTAATCCAACCTTCATGCCTCCAGGAAGTATGGAGTCCATGAGAAGTGGCAGCATGATTTTTAGAAGACAAGATATGCCAGAGACTCCTTGCGTTATTTGTGTTGTGTTACTTTCTAATCATGAGACACTGGTCAAGTTAACCTCTACTGCTTCAGTTTCCTCATCTGTAAGTAGGTATAATAATAGTAACTACTCCAGAAGACTATCCTGAGGACTAAATGAGATAATGCATGCGAAGAGATTAGGACAGCATCTGTCACTAAGCAGTCTGCAGATGCTAGCTGTTATCATCATAGTAATTCATCTCTATCTTTAATCCACATTTCTTCAGCTGTAAAATGAGGAAGTTGAACTACTCAATTTCTAAAACCACTTGACACCTTTAATACTGTTCATTATCATCATCTTTTTGCTCTCTCCTATATTATGCTTTCCAAAAACTCTAACCCTGAGATGGTGAAAACCTTGGCTTTTTACACAGAAAGAGAAATTATAAGAGGTGATCACTAGACTTCAAGTTCTACTCTGGCCCCTAGGGTCGCCATGAGTCGGATCCAACTCAAGGGCACTTGGCTGGCTAGCAAACTTTAGCTGAAAATATGCAAGCTTCTTTCAGGGTAATCACAACCCTAATGTAACAAAGAATACACTCATTTTGGATGGGAAATCCCAGTAATTGCTGCATATCTTTTACTGGAGAAGACCCCTTTGCTCTCAAAAAACAAAACAACTCCTACTCACATGAACACACACTACTGTTTAAGTTATGAAGCACTTTTACATTTGAGCCTCACACCAACTATGTGAAATTAATATCGCTATCCCCATTTTTATCTATAAAGAATTAAATGCCTAGAAAAGGAAATGACCCTCCCAAGGTAATACAACTGGTTAATATCAAAGCTAGTACTCAGAATCAGGTCTTCAGTATGGTGCTCCTCCATACCACCACAGATCACCACCTCTACTACACAATCAGATGTAACAACCTGTTAATTTGCCAAATTTAATTCAAAGAAGTAGGATGAACCTGCCAGAGAAATGGCAGCACATTTCGCTCTCTGTAGAAATACCAGTGTTAATATGTAACAACAGAACTGTGTGGGAAAACAGCTGAAATTATTACTAAAAGCAAGAGCTTTGGCTTATGTAAGAAATTTCTGCCCTTCCCTATTTGTGTGGATGGACCTAAGCTCTGTTTTCTTTGAGAACAATTATATGGTAGCAACATTCTGGGTCTTCAGTTAGGATGTCTGAATTGATATTTGTAATAGATACCTGTTTAGTGAATCAGTTGCTTCTTTTACTACATACAATTTAAACCACTGATTTTTATCCTATTTCTTATTTGTGTGAAGTGAAATAAGAATGCCATTTTCCTGCCTCTTATACTGAAGAACTAATCATAGAGTGAAATTAAATTTGTAACTCTAAGTTGACAGCTAAAATCTATAATTACCTTCCCTGCCTGACCCTTGAGATCTTCAAAAGTCCTTTCTCTTTTTGTCTCTCTTTATGTAAGAACAATAAAACATAGCTACATGAAGAGGCTAAAAGAAGACAAACAAGCACAATAAATGCATAAGCAACAGAAAACAAAATAAATTTAGATAACTGGAACCTCATAAAAGTTAAACCTTTATGTTGATCAAAAGACTATCAAAAGAATAAAGAGAAAACCTACAGACTGGAGGGGAGATTTGGGGGATATATATAACTGATAAGGGTCTAATACCTAAAATATAAACAAAACTTCTACAACTTAACAAAAAGACAAATAATCCCTCAAAACATGGGCAAAAGACATGAACAAATTCTTCACCAAGAAAATATTCAAATGTCTGCCAGATGTAAGAAAAGATGCTCAATGTCATTAGCCATTAGAGAAATGGAAATCAAAGCCACAGTGAGCTGCCATTTACCACCCAGTAGGATGTCTAAGATTTAAAAACAACAACAAAAATGATTAACAAGTGATGAAGAGGATGTGGAGAAATTCAGCTCTTGACTATTGCCTGCGGGAGTGCAAAATGGTACAGCTGTTGAGGAAAACAATCCAGAGGTTCTTCTGAAAACTAGGGGTAGAGCTGCCATACGATCTGGCAATTCCATTTCCAGGTGTATACATTACAGATCTAATAGAAGTCACATGAATAGACATATGCACATCTAGTTCATCACAGCACTATTCACAATAGCAAAACGATGTAAACAATGTAATTGCCCATTAATGGATAATTAAAATGTGGTACATACATACAATGGAATACTACACAGTGATAAAGAAAAATGAGTTGCCAAAACATCTTGAAACGTGAATGAATGTGGAAGATATTATGTTGAATGAAATAAGTCAGTCATCAAAAAACAAACACTGTAAGCTCTCACTTTTATGAAATGACATGAATAGGCAAATATACAGAAACTAATGTTTATTAGTAGTTAGAAGAGATTGGGAAGACAAGGATTTTCTCTCTAGATAGTAGACACTTGCTATTTTTGGTAACAGGAAAGGTAACACCAAATGAAGATGAAGCTTGTTGAAGGTAAGCCATGTTACTAAAATGTACACAAAGACAAAGGACTGTTGGCAATCATTGTAGTATATGTAATATTGAAACAATAGCAAAACAACCAAAAAGTATATGTGTGATTATATATGTATGTATGTAGACAAGCATGTGTATAGATATGTATATGTGAGTATATATATTTGTATATATAGGTTATGTGTATGTATATGTGTCTTTGTGATTATATACAAATATATTCATATATATAATCAAGCTCACAGGGGGTACAGTTTTGAATACTTAGACACAGCAAACACTTCACAAGATTGGGTTTCTTGAGTTGGAGGATTAGGACCATACTCTTGTGGGCCATTTCAGTCAACTGACATAATATAGCTCATAAAGCTTACATTCACAAAGTTCTAGTTTGGTTAGTACAGTCTGGAGCCTCAAAAGCTTGCAAGCAGCCATCTAAGATACAACTATTGATCTCTTACAAAGTGAAAGAGAAAGAAGTAAGTCAAAGACTCAAAGAAGAAACTGATCTACAGAGCAAATAGTGGACATGAACCATAGTCTCAACTACCCTGAGACAAAAAGAACTAGATGGTGCCCAGCTATGACTACCAACCATTCTTATCAAGGCAACAATAAATGGACCCTGATAGAATGGGAGAAATACATGGAACAGAATCTCAAAATCCTAATAAATAAATAAAAATCCAGACCAACTGGACTGGTTGAGACTGGAGGACTCCCTGAGACAGGTCCTCTGGCATACTCTTCAAACTTTGAGCCAAAAATAACTTCTGAGATCACCTTGTAACTAAAGAACTAAAGAACAGATTGGCTCACAAAATGATGAATATCACCTGTAAGCACTGTGCTACTTAAAAAAAAAATCATCAACGTGACACTATACTCAACAATTACTTTAAAACAAACATAAGAATGTAAGGGGGTGAGAAAACTGGATCAATGGAAACAGAACAACCGGAACAGAAATGAGAATTTTCATGCATAGTGAAGAAGGTAACCAATGTCCCTGAAGAATTTACAACTACAGGGGGAGCCAACATAGTACTCTAGACAAAAACACTACGTCATTCCTTCACACAAAAAAACTGTATCTGATATATATTAAGGTAACCACAAAAGGAACTATCATTCCTGTGCATCAAAATAAAAAACAGGAAACACATGAAGTCTCAGCAAATACAAAACCACCAACACTGAAAAAAAGAAAGGAATTGTCTATGAAACACAAGAAAGACACCAAAATGGCAGCCTATTAATAATTACACTGAATGTAAATGGACAAAATGCATCAATAAAGAGAAGAGAAAATGGCAGATTGGATTAAAAATCACTACCCATCTATATGACCCCTACATGAGACACATCTTAGACTTACAGACACAAACAAACTAAAACTCAAAGAATGGAAAAAAAATATGTAAAGCTATCAAGATTCAAAAAAGAGCAGGAGTGGCAATATTAATCTCTGATAAAATAGACTTTCAAGTAAAATTACCACATTGGATAAAGAAAGACATTATGTAGTGATTAAAGGAGCAATACCCCAGGAGAAAATAACCATATTAAAAATCTATGCACCCAAAGACAGAGCTCCAAAATACATAAAACAATCACTAACTGCATTGGAAACAAATATACAGCTCAACAATAATAGTAGGAAACTTCAACACACTACTTTCAGTGACGGACAAAACATCCAGAAAGAAGCTCACTAAAGACACAGAGGATCTAAATGCCACAATTGACCAACTTGACCTCATAGACATATACAGAACACTCCACCCAACAGCAGCCAAGTATACCAATGCTCATGTAACATTCTCCAAAATTGACCACATATTAAGACACAAAGTTATCCTTAACACAATTCAAATACAGAAATATTACAAAGCATCTTTTCAGACCATGAAGTCATAAAAGTAGAAGTTAAAAACAGAAAAAAGGGGAAAAATAAGTCACTTGGAAACTGAACGCCACCTTGCTCAAAAATGACTGGGTTATAGAAGAAATCAAAGATAGAATAAAGAAATTCATAGAATCATAAGAGAATGAAAACACAGTCTACTAGAATCTATGGGATACAGTAAAAGCAATGCTCAGAGATCAATTTATCTCAATAAAGGCACATATTCAAAAAGAAGAAAGGGCTCAAATCAAAGAATTAACTCTATAACTCAAACAGGCAGAAAGAGAGCAGCAAAATAACCCCTAGGGCACCAGAAGAAAGCAAATAATAAAAATAAGAGCAGAAGTAAATGAATTAGAGAATAGAAAAACAACTGAAAGAGTTAACAAGACCAAAATCTGTTTTGTTTTTTTTAAAATCAAAAAAGTTGATAAACCATTGGCCAAACTGACAAAAAAACAAAGAAGAAATGAGATGGGCCATATTACAGCACAGCCAATTGAACTTAGAATCATAACAGAATGCTACGAGAAATTGCACTCTAAGAAATTTAAAAACCTAGAGAAAATGGACAAACACTCTACCTACCAAAACTAGCACAAATAGAACAGCCATATAAACCCATTACAAAAGAAGAAATTGAAAAGATAATTTAAAAACTCCCAACAATAACAACAAAAAAAGCCCTGGCCTGGATGGCTTCACTGGAGAATTCTACCACTATTACTAAATTTATTATAGAGGATAGAAAATGATGGAATACTCCAAATTCATTCTATGAAACCAGGATTACCCTGTTACCCAAACTGGGTAAATTCAGCACAAAAAGGAAAAATTACAGATCAATATCTTTCCTGAACTTAGGTGCAAAAATCTTCAACAAAATTCTAGCCAGTAGAACTTGTCTTAGTCATCTATTGCTGCTTTAACAGAAATACCACAAGAGGATGGCTTTAAAAAAAGAATTTTTATTTTGTCACAGTCCAGTAGGCTTAGAGTCCAAAATCAGGGTGTCAGCTCCAGAGGAAGGCTTCCTCTGCAGGCTCTGGAAGAAGGTCCTTGTTGCCAATCTTCCAATGAACTGGAAGCTTCTGAGGCTCAGGAACCCAGGTCCTTTCCAAAGGATGTGTTCAGCTCTTGACACTGCTTTCTTGGTGGTATAAGGTCCCCAAATATCCCTGCTAGCTTCTTTCTTTTATATCTCAAGAGACTGCCTCAAGGCACAGAACAATCTTTGGTACTGAGACTTGCCCCACCAACACAACTGCTGCCATCCTCTCTAACAACATAAGGGCAGGGTTTATAGCATAAAGTAATATCATACAATACTGGGAATCATTGCTCAGCCAAACAGCCACACACGTTTTGGGGTAACACATCAATCCAAGATATTCTACACTTTATTCCCTAAAAAAGTCACATCCTTGTAACATGTAAAACATGTTCAGCCTGTCGTAACAAAAGGCTTAAGTCTAAGTCCAAAACTGAGAAATTCCTCTTCAACTAGAACACAAGTTATCTGCTTCCAAATTACAATGGCAGAACATTTCCATTACAGATGGGAGAAATTGCTGGGAAGGAATGTAAACAAAGAGCAAGCAAATTAAGAGAACACATTATCATTTAGCCTTCTTGAAAATAATCTTCCATTTTCTGAGGTATGCTACACAACAGCACTGTCCTCCACTCTAGTGATTAGCCTCACTCTCAAGATTCTGATTAAAGATCCCTTGGCCCTGTACTAAAGCTCCACATTCCAGGGTCTTGCTACCTCATCTTCAGATGCACACATTTCCAAGTCTGTCTGAGTGATAACTCCACCTCTAGAAACACCAGATTCCAGGGCTCCACCTTAAGAAATTCTTGAGGTCATGGCCATACATTTTGAGACTCAGGCTGTTCAGCTTCTCCTGCTCCTTGTCTCTTCAGATTCTGCTTCACCTCATGGCCCTGGCCTCAGGCCCACATCTGTCCTGCTGGGCTAAGTGTTCCAAAGTTCTGTGGCTCCAATGATTTCAGTGCCTGCAGACACCCTACTCTGCCAGGAAACCTCCTGCACACAGGCACTCAGCTGTCTCTCTCAGTAGGTCAACTCCAGTGCTGTCTCAAGCTGGTCTTGTTCTCCTGCTGCCTATAGCTGCTGCTTCCACTAGTGGTCCTCTGTTACTTGTTTCTCACCATCTGTGCTTTCACTGGTGTTAAGAGTTCTCCTTTGTTCCTTCTGAGTCTTCTATCCATTCACAGTTTCAAAAGCTCTTCCACATTTTAAGTAACTGTTTGAGAAGCACCTGAGTCTCTCAGTACCAAATTCTGTCTTAGTCATCTAGTGCAGCTTTAACAAAAATACCGCAAATGGATGGCATTAAAAAGAAAAAAAAATTCTTGTCACAGTCCTATAGGCTAAGAGTCCAAACTCTGGGTGTCAGATCCAGGGGAAGGCTTTCCTTGTTACCTCTGGAGGAAGGTTCTTGTAGCCAATCTTCCCCTAGACTAGAATCTCTGAGGCACACAGATGCTGGTCTGTTTCAAAGGATGCCCTCAGCTGCTAGCACTGCCTTCTTGTCAACATGAAGTCCCTATATCTCTCTGCTAGCTTCTTTCCTTTATAGCTCAAGAGACTTTCTCAAGACATGCTCAGTCCTGCCTCATGAACACAACTGCTACCTATCCTCTTTCATTAACATCACAAGAGCAGGGTTTATAACATAAAGGAATATCACATGTTACTGGGAATCATGGCCCAGACAAAAAGCCACACACATTTTTGGGAGAACACAATTCAATCCATGACAGTATTCTGCAATATATCAAAAAAAAAGGAATCACTCTGATTCATACTAGGGATACAGGGATGCTTCAACATTAGAAAAACAATTAAGGTAATCAACCACATAAGTAAAACAAACACAAGAAGCACTTGATTTTCTCACCTGATGCAGAAAAGGCATTTGACAAAGTCCAACACCTGTTCATATTAAAAACTCTCAGCAAAATAGGAATAGAAGGGGAATTCCTTAATATAATAAAGGATATCTATGCAAAGCCAAAAGCGAACATTGTCATAAACTGAGTGTCTGAAAGCATTCCCACTGAGAACAGGAAACAGAAAAGGATGCCCATTGTCACGACTTTTATTGAACATTGTTGTCCTGGAGGTTCTAGTCAGACCCCTCAGGCAAGATAAAGAAATAAAGGGGAGGGGTGGAGTCAAGATGGTGGACTAAGCACATGTCTCCTTATATCCCTCTGGAAACCAAGACCTGAACTGATAATCAAACGGAGCCTTCTGATCACCTAATCAGCCCCAGGACACGGCACAGGGCTGTTACTTTGGACTTCATACCGCTGAGCAAAAAAACCTCCACTCTTTCGCTGACTCCCGCTCCTGGCTAGCCCTGGCTCTCACAGACTGAAGGTAAACGCACCATTTTGACTTGTTTTTTCCTCTGTCTTGGCTGGTGGGCAGAGCTGGGTAATGCCTAGCTGCTAGACTCAGACATGCTGCTGGGGGATAGGCAGGCGAAATTCCCATATTTTGAGAGCCAGGATTAGGACTCTGTTAATCTAGCCACTTTGAGCCTGTTGTTTTATATCTGCCTCAGTGGCGTTTGTACAGAATTTTGCAGTAAGTGTATGGGACGCCATGTTGGATATGGAGATTCTAGCGGGACCTCATTCTTAGCCTGGGAGCCAGCTCTTGCAAACAGGACAGCACTTTTCTGACAGAAAAGCAGTAATTTACCTGGTGCCACCTATGTTGGGGGCCCTGCAACAGAATCAGAGGAATCACTACCTCTCAGCACTTTTAGCCCTCTGTCTGCTGCCTGTGTGGAGGGCGCCATTTGGATACGGTGGCTGCAGCTGGACCTAATTCTTAGCTTGGGAGCCAGAGCCTGCCCACAGGAGAGTGCTTTTCTATCACAAAAGCAGGACTCTATGCAGTGTTGCCTAAGGCTAGGCCCTGTCAGCAGATGCAAACAGCGCAGTAGCACTGCTGTATTCTGAACTAGTTTCTATCATCTGGGGTTGGATATAGTGGGGCTTACTTTGTTAGTTGAGAAGAGGGACCTCTACACCTGTAAACCTAACTGACTTGTGAAGTGGTCAGATACCTTTTGCTTTACATTTTAAGACAGCCTAGAGAAACATCTGCAGTCCATCCTCACAATACCTCTTCCAGCCTCTACATACTGACATGGGACGCAAAAAGCAACAGACACTTGTGGCATACAAGAAATCACCCATAGCTTCAGAAGGCTCCCAAACAAAGCAACCAAGGAGTTTTCAAGATGAAGAAACTTTTATGAAAGCATCAGAAAGTGAATACAAAATGATTATATACAGAGCCCTTCTAGACCTTAAATAAAATGCAGGAGAACAAAATGAAAAATTAAGCAAGATATTCGATCTTAATGAACACCAATATTCTGAAATCGAACAGATCAAGAACAAAATAAAAGACATAGAAACTTCAATGCAAAGCCAAGAAAACAGAATGGAACAAATAGAAAAAAGAATTTCTGACTGGGAAGACAAAGCTACTGATGCCAGCATCTATGAGCAGAAATCAGAAAAAAGAAACAAGAAAAATGAAGAAACATTAAGAAGCATGTGGGACTCTATTAAGAGGAACAACCTTCGATTAACTGGAGTCTCTGAACAGGGGGAGACATGAGAGAACACAGAGAGTATCGTTGCTGAGATGCTGACAGAAAGCTTCCCAGAAATCATGAAGGAAGAGAATATAGACATCTCAGATGCATATCGTACGCCACCCAATATAGATCTCAAAAGAAAGACTCCAAGACACATTATAATCAAGTTTAACAAAATGAAACATAAGCAGTAACTCTTAAAGGCAGCAAGACTCAAAGCAAAACTAACATTTAGAGGGAAACGCTGTAGGCTTTTGTCAGATTTCTCAGCAGAAACCATGCTGGCACAGAGACAGTGGCATGACACATTCAAAGCCTTGAAGGAGAAGAAGTTCCAACCAAGAATTATATATCCTGCAAAACTCTTTCAAATACAAAAATGAAATTAAGATATTCCCAGATAAACAGAAACTCAGAGACTTTGTAAAAACCAAACCAAAACTACAAGAAATACTGAAAGAAGTTCTTGGCTCTGACTTAGAAGAACAAAACCACTAACTTTATATTTTAGAAGGACACACTACTCAAAAGTCTACTCATTTAGGGAAGGCTCCAAAGCCAATCACAGCTTTGATACGGAAAGAAGCAATCCAGTGATCATCATGAAAACTATGGTGTCATCATATTAAAAAAAGGGATGTACTACAGTTGTTATAGTCCTTCCAGATGGAGAGGAAGATTACAAGACTGGTAGTAATTAAAATTGGGTTTATATATAGTTTATTAAGGGGGATTATAGGGGCAGCTGTAAAGCGCAACAAAGATTTATCATACCATTTCAAGAAATGTAACACAGGAGTCTCAACAACTACAAAACCAGCTCTGAAAAAGGTGAAAATCAACTCACAAAAAAAATGTCCCAGAACAGACTAATAAGAAAAACAGAGAAAACATCAACATAAAAATAAACATATCACAATGGCAGCAGTGTACACATACCTATCAATAATTACATTGAATGTGAATGGACTGAACCCTCCAGTAAAGAGAACATCGAGTGACATCTTGAATCAAAAGACATGACCGATCCATATGTTGTCTACAAGAAACTCACTTGCGACCTAAAGATAGGAACAAACTGAAAATTAAAGGTTGGAAGAATATATATCAAGCTAACAATGAACAAAGAAGAGCAGGGGTAGCAATTCTAATCTCAGACAAAATCAATTTTAATGTCAAATCCACCATCGCGGACAAAGATGGACACTATTTATTGCTGAAAGGTTCAGTACACAAGCAAGACTTAACTATATTAAATATTTATGCACCTAATATCAGAGCACCTAAATACGTCAAAGAAACAATGACTACACTCAAAAGAGAGTTAGATGACTCTACAATAATAGTGGGAGACTTCAACACTCCACTCTCAATACTAGACAGATCATCTAGAAGAAAGCTCAGTAAAGATACAGAAGATCTCATTACCACAATTAACCAAGTAAACCTCATTGATATATACAGAAATTTCCACCCATCAGCAGACAACTACACCTTCTTCTCCAGTGGACATGGAACATTCTCCAGAATTGACCATGTGATAGGCCATAATGCAATGCTCAACAAAATCCATACCATTGAATTACTGCAAAGCATCTTCTCAGATCATAAAGCCATGAAAGTTCAAATCAATAGTAGAAAAAAACATAGATAGAAAGAGGAACTCTTGGAAACTGAACAATATTTTGCTCAAAAAAAACATGGGTTATAGAGGAAAACAAACATGAAATAAAGAAATTTGTGGATTCCAATGAGAACGAAAACACTTCCTACCAGAATCTATGGGATACAGCCAAAGCAGTGCTCAGAGGTCTGTTTATCTCCATAAATGCACACATCTGGAAGGAAGAAAGAAAGCAAATCATGGAGCTAACGCTACAGCTTGAAGAAGTAGAAAGAGAACAACAGAGGAACCCCTCGGGCACCAGAAGAAACGAGATCATAAAGATTAGAGCAGAGCTAAATGAATTAGAGAATAGAAAAACAATTGAAAAAATTGAAAAGACCAAAAGCTGGTTTCTTCAAAAGATCAACCAAATTGACAAGTCACTGGCTAAACTTACTAAAGAAAAGCAGGAAAGGAAACAAATAGCCCAAATTAGAAATAAGAGGGGAGTTGTCACTACAGATGCAACAGAAATCAAAAATATCATAACAGAATAATATGAAAGACTGTACTCTAACGAATTTGAAAACCTAGGGGAAGTGGACCAATTCCTTGACTCATGCCACGTACCTAAATTATCATAACGTGAAGCAGAACAACTTAATAAACCCATCACAAAGGAAGAGATTGAAAATGTCATCAAAAAAAGTCCGGGCCCAGATGGCTTCACTGCAGAATTTTACCAAGCATTTAGAGAAGAGTTATCTCCAATACTACTGAGACTATTTCACAGTACAGAAAGGGATGGAGTACTCCCAAACTCTTTCTAAGGAGCCAGTATAACCCTGATACCTAAGCCAGGGAAAGATCCAACAAAGACAGAGAACTACAGACCGATATCACTCATGAATCTAGGTGCAAAAATCTTCAACAAAGTTCTTGCCAATAGAATACAAGAACATATCAAGAAAATAATCCATCATGACCAAGTGGGATTCATACCAGGGATGCAAGGCTGGTTCATCATCAGAAAAACAATTAATGTGATTAACCACATAAATAACACAAAAGACAAGGATCACCTGATTTTGTCCATTGATGCCGAAAAGGCATTTGATAAAGTCCAACACCCATTCATACTAAAAACTCTTAGCAAAATAAGCATAGATGGCAAATTCCTCAACACAATAAGGGCCATTCATACAAAGCCAATTGCCCACGTCATCCTGAATGGAGAGAGACTGAAAGACTTTCCCTTGAGATCAGGAACTAGACAAGGATGCCCACTCTCACCTCTTCTATTCAACATTGTGCTAGAAGTTTTAGCCAGAGCAATTAGACAAGACCAAGAAATAAAGGGCATCTGCATTGGCAAAGAGGAAGTTAAAATCTCCGTCTTTGCAGATGATATGATTGTATATGCAGAGAATCCCAAGGAATCTATAAGTAAACTACTCAAACTGATAGAAGAGTTCAGCAAAGTCTCAGGATGCAAGATAAACATAAGTAAATCAGTAGGATTCCTTTATACCAACAACGAGACTGTTAAGGAAGAAATTATCAAATCAATACCATTTACGATAGCCCCTAAGAAGATAAAGTATCTAGGAATTAATCTAACCAGAGAAATAACAGACCTTTACAAAGAGAACTACAAGACCTTACTACAAGAAACTAAGAGAGACTTAGATAAATGGAAAAACCTACCCTGCTCATGGATAGGAAGACTTAACATTGTGAAAATGTCTATTTTACCCAAAGCAATCTACTTATATAATGCAATCCCAATACAAGTTCCAGCGACATTTTTTAATGAGATGGAGAAACAAATCACCAATTTTGTTTGGAAAGGGAAGAAGCACCGGATAAGTATTACTAAAGAAGAAGAACACACTGGGAGGCCTCTCATTACCCGACCTTAGAACATACTATACTGCCACAGTGATCAAAACAGCCTGGTCTTGGTACAAGAACCGACAGATGGATCAACGGAACAGAATTGAGACCCCAGAGATGACACCATCTGCCTATGAACAGTTGATATTCCACAAAGGTCCTAAGACATTAAACTGGGGTAAAAACAGTATCTTCAACAAATGGTGCTGGCAAAATTGAATATCCATCTGCAATAAACTGAATCAAGATCCATATCTTCCACCTTCTACAAAAATCAACTCCAACTGGATAAAAGACCTAAATATCAAACCTAAAACGGTAAAGGTCATCCAAGAAAAGGTAGGAACAACAATGGAAGTTTTAATATACAATGAGGACAGGTTCCAAAATCTGTCGAGGAAATCACAGTCAACAGAAGAGAAAATAGATAAATCGGAACTATCAAGAATCAAACACTTTTGCTCATCCAAAGACTTTATTAATAGAAGTAAAAGAATACCCACAGAATGGGAAAAATATTTGGCAGCTCTATGTGAGATCGACGCCTGATCTCCATAATCTATAAGACATTACAAAATATCAACAAGAAGAAGATAAACCATCCAATTACGTGATGGGCAAAGGAGATGTACAGACATTTCACTCAAGAGGAGATCCAGGCAGACAAAAAACACATGCGGACATGTTCACGATCTTTAGCTATTAAAGAAATTCAAATCAACAAGACAATGAGATACCATCTCACCCAACAAGATTGGCCATGATCCAAAAAAACAGAAAACAACAAATGCTGGAGAGGCTGTGGTGAAAGTGGTACCCTCCTATACTGTTACTGGGGTTGCAAAATGGTCCAGCCTCTTTGGAAAGCTATCTGGTGCTTCCTTAAAAAAATGGATATTGATATACCATTTCACCCAGTAATTCCACTACTTCGATTATGTCCTACAGAATCAAGGCCTTTCACACCAACAGACATATGCACCAGAATGTTTATCACAGCACAGTCCACAATAGCAAAAGATGGAATCAACCCAGATGCCCAACAACAGAAGAACGGATAGGTAAACTATGGTACATATACTCAATGGAGCACTACGCAATGATAAAGAATAAGGATGATTCCAGGAAACACCTCATACCCTGGTTTCGACTGGAAGACATTATGTTGAGTGAAAGTAGTCAGCAACAAAAGGACAAATATTGTATGAGACCTCTACGATAAGATCTCAAAAACAGACTTGTGTATAGAAGAAAAGACTCTTTGACAGCTGCAAGGGAGGGGAGGAAGGGAGGACTAGGGGACGAGGGTTTAGATTAGATAGTTGCTAGAAATCTGGTTGGGAGAAATCGGTGATATCACACATTAGAAACAAAAACAACATTAAGTGGACTTTAGCATAACTTGAGTACTCCTTCCATCTCAACTCGATATTGCAAGGATAGAGTAGCTGGGACAGGGGGCACGGGACCATGCTCTTAGGTGAAATCGAGGCCAATTGAAACAACTAGCATTTTGTTGAGAAGGCTCTCTGCACCCCACATTGGTGAATGGCGTCTAAGGTCTTAAAAGCTGCCACGCTGCCATCCAAGGGCACAACAAATGGTCCCAACTCAGCAGGAATGGATGCTCACCGAGGACCAAAATGACATCGGGTAAAGACAACCCAGAAGATAGAGAGACCCACATGAGTGGGTGCTTACATCAACTTGGGACCGGAAGAACTGGATGGTGCCCAGCCACCACCAGTGATAGCCACAATGGAGCTCACTAAGTTGAGTCTCACTGGCAATACAAGAATAAAAAGGGGTGCATCCTGAGATCTCCACTAAAAGACCTCAATTGGTGGTCCAGCAGTTTCGGGGTTACCCTGGGAGCATGGCTCCTGGCCCTGATGCTGCCCTTGCCCATAAATTATAATGAAGATCCACTCTTTGGACACGAATGGATTGGACTTGACAATGCAGAGTGACCATATGTTGGATGCACTTTATGGTTCTATGCATCCATAGGATATCATCCTGCTGACCTCTGGTTGGAGGAAGGAGAGTGGTTGGAGGAAGGAGAGTGGGTGGAGAGGCAGGGAAAGGAGACTGTCGGGAGTATGAGACATGTATGGAGCAGAGAGGAATAGTGTACTGTCACTGGACAGGGAGAGCAGTGGAAGCTGCATATAGGTGGGCATGTAAATTTATATGGGAATGTACATTTTCACCCAGTCATATCATAAAAAAATAAGAAAAGGGCATGCAAATTGGTAAGGAAGAAGTTAAAAGTATGTCTATTTGCAGAAGACATGATCTTATACACAGAAAATGCTAAAGAATCCACCAAAACAACAACAACAACAACACCTGGAATTAATAGAAGGGTTGAGCAGAGTATTGGGATATAAAATAAACATACATGAATCAGATAGATTCCTTTACAGCAACAAAAAGACCCTCAAAACGGAACTCTCAAATGAATACCACTTACAATCACCCCCAAGTAGATACAATATTTTGGAATATAAACATGAAAGATTTATACAAAGAAAATTATAAGACTCTACTGCAATAGACCAAGAGACCTACATAAATGGAAAAAAGTACCATGTTCATAGACAAGAACATTTAACCTTGTGAAAATCTCTATTCTACCCAAAGTGAGCTATAGTTACAATCAATCCCAATAAAAATTCCAATGTCATTCTTTAATGAGATGGAAAGACAAATCAACAACTTCATATTGAAATGGAAGAAGCCCCAGATAAACAAAGCATTACTGAAGAAGAACAAAGTGGGAGGCCTCACACTACCTGACTTTAGAACTTGTTACACTGCCCCAGTCATTAAAGAGCCTAGTACTTTTACAAAAATAGATACATATCCCAATGGAATGGAATGGAAAATCCAGATATAATATCATCCACCTAGGAGCAGCTGATATTTGACAAAGGTTCAAAGTCTGTCAACTCAGAAAAAGACTGTCTCTTTAACAAATGGTATTGGTATGAATGGATATCAATCTGCAAAAAAAATAACACAAGACCTGTATCTCACACAATACACAGAAAACTAACTCAAAATGGATTAAAGAGCTATATATAAAATCTACAATAATAAAGATCATGAAGAAAAAGTGGGGACAGTGTCGGAAGCCCTAATACACAGCATAAATAGACTATCAAATATTACTAACAAAGAGGAAACACCAGAAGAAAAAAATAGATAAATGGGAACTCCTAAAAAATCAAACACCTATACTCATCCAAAGACTTCACCAAAGCAGTAAAAAGCCTACCTACAGACTGGGGGAAAAAAATGGCTACCATGAATCTGATCTGCTTTTAATCTCCATGATCTACAAAATACAGCAAAATTTCAACAATAAAGACAAATAAATCAATTAAACAATGGGCAAAGTATATGAATAGGCTTTTCACCAAAGAGGACATCCAAGTGGCTAGCAGATGCACAAGGAAATGCTCACAATCATTGGTAATTACAGACATCCAAATCAAAACTATAATGAGATACCATTTCACCCCAGCAAGGCAGATGTTAATCCAGGATACACAAAATAACAAATGTTGGTGAGGTTGTGGAGAGACTGGAACACTTCTGCACTGCTGGTGAGAATGTGAAATGGTACAATCACTTTGCAAATCGATTTCACACTGTTTTAAAAACATAGAAATAGAAATATCATATGATCCAGCAATCTCACTGCTTGGAAGACATCCTAGAGAAATAAGGACTGTCACAAGAATAGATACACACACACAAATTTTTATTGCAACACTGTCCACAATAACAAAAAGATGGAATCAACCTAGGTGACCTTCAACATATGAGTGAATAAACAAACTATGGTATATTCACATAGTGGAATACGTTAAAGAACAATGATGATCTTGGGAAACATCTGATATCGTGGAGTCACCTGGAAGACATTACTCTGAGTGAAATTAGTCATTCTCAAAAGGACAACTGTTGTATTATTATATGGATTCAAGAGAAGATTTAAGCACAGAAGAAAATCTTTGATGGTGTCATGGATTGTCTTGGGTTCCCCCCCAAAGTGTTGTGGATTGTATTGTGTCCACCCAAAAATGTGTGTGTTGATTTGACTTGGCTATGAGTCCCAATATGGTGCAATTCCTCCCATATATTGTGAATCCTGCCTCTGTGGTGTTGGTGACGGAAAATGAACAGCAGTGGTATTAGTGAGGCAGGACTCAAGTTACCAGCTGTAGGATATAAGGGAGAGAAGTGAACCAAGTAAGCTGGGAATCTTATACCACCAAGAAGCAGCACTGAGAGCAGAGCACATCCTTTGGACCTGAGGTTCCTGTGCCAAGATGCTCTTACTAGATTTAGACTCCAGCTATCACATTGTGATAATTTCTCTTACTGAGTGGGACTTGTAACTCATAAATGGATTTGCGGCTTACCGGACCGTGTCAATAAAATTTCTCTTCATAAAGACTTCCACTCGTGGTATTTTCTGTAGCAGCAGTACCAGGTGACTAAAACACAGATACTTACAAGGGAGGAGAGAGAGAAAGTTGGGTATTCGTTGATTAGACAGTAGGTAGGAATTCCATTAAGTGAAGAAAGTGGCAGCTCACAGTAGAAGGGAGATTAACACTGCTGGACTACACCAAAAACGTAGAGGTTTCCTAAATACAACATCTTGAAGGTCAGAATACCTGGAATAGGGGTTTGGGGAACATACTTTCAGGGGACATCTAAGTCAACTCGCATAACTAAGTTTTTTTTTTTAATTTTTTAAAATTGTGATTAAGTGAAAGTTTAAGATCCAAGTCCATTTGCCGTATAAAATCCCAAGCATCCTCCTCTCTGCAACTCTATCTGCTCTCTTCATCCTGTGACAGCACACTTTTTTCACTCTTCCGGTATCCACTCACCCAACACTCGTCCCCTCCTCTCCACCCTCTCCTCTTCCCTCTAAAAAGAAATTAGTAGGACAGCCTCATATACATATTAAACCATAAGGTACACATTCTACCTGCATCACTTTGTCCTCAGGTCCAGTCTGTTCATTGTCTGAAGTGTTGGCTTCAGTACTGGTTTCAGCTCTGGGCTAGCAGCAGGTCTAAGAGCCATGTTCTAAGGGGATTCTCAAGGTTATTGGACCATCAAGTCTGGTTTTTTAATAGAGTTCTAGATCTGCACATCCTTTTATCTCATACTGCATCAGAGAATCTACATTCTGTTTTCTGTCAGGGCTGTCTTTGGTAGTGGCCAGGTACCATCTAGTGCTTCTGTCTTCCTGAAAATGTAGTCTACCAATCATATGGGTCCTTCTGTCTTATGGGTGCATTTTTTCTCCTATCTCGGATGTTCTCCATGTGGGCTGGGACCACTTGATATTCCTTAGACGGCAGCTTGCTGGCTTTTAAGACCCCAAGTGCGACTCACCAATATGGGATGCGGAACATTTTCTTAGAAAAAGACTAGTTACAGCCTTGATGTCCCCTTAAAACGTGGTCCCCAGACCCCTGTCCCTACTACTCTGTTCTTTGAGATGTTGGGATGAATTTAGGAAAGCTTTTAACTTATGACATAGTCCACTTATACTGACCAGCTTTCTACTGCATGCTGTATTTCCCTTCACCTAACTGAATTCCTATTGACAATCTAGTATAAGAATAACCCTCTCCCTCCTTCACCACCCTTGTAGTCATCAAAGAGTATTTTCTTCTGTGCATATGACTTTATGGATTCAACTGAGAATGAAAACACTTCCTGCCAGAACCTATGTGATACAGCCAAAGCAATTCCCAGAGGTCAGTTTTTTTCAGAGAGACTGAAACTCTTCTACACTGCTGGTGGGAATATAAAATGGTATAACCTGTTTGGAAAGCAATTTGGCACTTGCTTAAAATGCTAGAAATAGAAATACCATATGATCCAGCAATCCCACTGCTTGGAATATATCCTACAGAAGTAGGGGCTGTCACATGAACAGATACATGAATACAAATGTTTATTGCAGCACTGTACACAATAGCAAAAATACAGAATCAACCTAGATGCCCATCAACAGATGAATGGATAAACAAACAATGGTATATATACACAATCAAACACTATGCAATGATAAAGAACAATGATGACTTTATGAAATTTCTCAAAACATGGAATCAACTACAAGACATTATACTGAGTGAAATCAGTCAGCTGCAGAAGGACAAATGTTGTAGAGACCACTAGTACAAGGACTTAAGAAAAGTCCAATCTTAACCCAATATTGCAAGGACAGAGTAGCAGGGGCAGGGGTCCAGGGACCATGTTCTCAGGAGACTTTGATGTCAATTGGCATAACTAGCATATTGCTAAGGGAGTCTTCTGTACCCCATATTGGTGAGTGGCATCTGGGATCTTAAAAGCTAGCAAGCTGCCATCTGAAGTACACCAAATGATTCCAATTCAGCTGGAACAGATGAACACCAAGGACAACAACAATATGAGGGAACAAGAGCCCAGAAGACAGAAGGACTCATATGAATGGGTGGTATATCAATATGTGACCAGAAGAACCAGATGTTGCCAGGCCACCACCAATGAGAGCCTTGATGGGGCTCACAATGTTGAGTCCCAGTGGTAACGTGAGAAAAAAAAGGGAGCACCCAAAGTACTCCACTAAAAGAGCACCACTGATGGTCCGAATGCCTGGGAGTTCCCCTGGGAGCATGGCCCCTAGACCTGATGCTGCCCCTAATGGTAGATCATTACTGAGGTCAACTCTCTGGATAGGAATGCACTGGACTCAGGGACACAGAGTGACTACATCGTCTGTGTACTTTATAGTTCTACGCATCTATAGGATGTTATGCCACTGCCTCTTACTAGAGGGGAGTGGAGAAGGTGGATGGGGTGCAGGAGATTGTTAAGAGGATATGGCACGTTTAGAACAGAAAGGAAGAGTGTGCTGTCACCGGGTAAAGAGAGCAGAAGAAGCTGCAGATAGGCAAGCATGCAAATTGAAATTGTACTAGAAACTTTCAGTCAATTACAGTAAAAGGAAAAAAAAATCAGATATGTGGCTGCCAAATGTTTTTTCCCAGCCTGTAAGTAGTGTTTTTACTCTCTTGGTAAAGTCTTTGGATGAGTATAAGGGTTTGATTTTTAGTAGTTCCTATCTATCTATTTTTTCTTCAGTTGTTTATGCATTGCTGCTAAGATTTTATAGTCTGTCTAAGCTGTGCATTACAATTTCCATTGTTGTCCCTGTATTTTCTTCCATAATCTTTGTCATTTTAGGTTTGTATTTAGGTCTTTGATCCATTTTGATTTAGTTTTTGTGTAAGGTGTGAGATATGGGTCTTGTTCCGGTTTTTTGCAATATCCAGTTTCGTCAGCACTGTTTGTTGAAGAGACTGTTTTTACTACAGTTTACCACATTTGGGCTTTTGTCAAATATCAACTGTTCATAGGAGGAAGATGGTATTTCTGGATTCTCTATTCTGCTCCACTGGTCTATATATCTGGTTTTGTACTAGTAGCAGTCTGTTTTGACTACCGTGACAGTATAATATGTTCTAAGGTCAGGTGGTGTGAGGCCTCCCACTGTGTTCCTCTTCTTCAGTAGTATCTTACTTATCTGGGGTTTCTTCCCTTTCCAAACAAAGTTTCTGATTTGTTTTCCCATCTCATTAAAAAGTGACATTAGAATTTGTATTGGTATTTCACTGTATATGTAGATCGCTTTGGGTAGAACAGACATTTTGACAATCTTAAGTCTTCCTATCCATGAGCAAGGTAGGTTTCTCTACTTATGTAAGTCTCTTTTGGTTTCTTGCATTAGGGTTTTGTCGTTTTATTTGTATAGGTCTATTTCATCTCTGCGTAGATTTATTCCTAAGTATTTTATATTCTTGAGGTTATTGTAAATGGTATTGATTTGGTGATTTCCTCTTTGATGGTCTCTTCATCGGTGTAAACAAATCCTACTGATTTATTTACGTTTATCCTGTATCCATGAAACCCTGGTGGCATAGCGGATAAATGCTATGGCTTCTAACCAAAAGACTGGCAGTGCAAATCTGCCAGGTGCTCCTTGGAAACTCTATGGAACAATTCTACTCTCTCCTACAGAGTCACCATGAGGCGAAATCGACTTAATGGCTGTGGATTTGATTTTTGAATTTATCTTATATCCTGATACTTTGCTGAACTCTTCTATTAGTTCTAGTAGTTTAATTATGGATTCTTTAGAGATTTCTGTGTATAAGAGCACATCATCTGTAAATGGAGATACTTTTACTTCTTCTTTCCCAATGCAATGCCCTTTATTTTTTTTATCTTGTCTGATTGCTCCGCCTAGAACTTTCAGCACAATGTTGAGTAAAGTGGTGACAGTGGGCATCCTTGTCTGGTTCCTGTTCTCAGGGGGAATTCTTTCAGTCTTTCTCCATTCAGAATGATGTTGGCTGTTGGCTTTGTGTAATGCCCCTTATTATGTTGAGGACTTTCCCTTCTTTTCCTACTTTGCTGAGACTTTTTTCTTTTTTAAATTGTGATTATTTGAAAATATGTGATCCCAATTAATTTTGCATGCTTACCTGTCTGCATCTCCTTCTGCTGTCCTTGCCCAGTGACAGCACACTACTCGTTTACATCCCATACTTGCCATATCCTTCTAACAAGCTCCTGTCCCCTCCTCTCCACCCTTTTCTCTTCCATCTAGAAAGAGACCAGTAAGAGAGGATCCTATAAATGCATAGAACCATAAAGTACATACACCATATCGTCACATGTGTCCCCAAGTCCTGTCCAATTTTGTCTGAGGAGTTGACCTCAGCAGTGTTTTCTGGTCAGGGGCAGCGACAAGTCCAGGGGACATGGTCTCAGGGGATCCCCGACACCATTGGATGATCAATTGTGGTCTTTTAGTAGGGTTCTTGAGCTACACTCCTCTTTTTCTCGTGTTGCCACAGGGACTCAATGTTGTGTGTCCCATCATGGTTGTCTTTGGTGGTGGCAAGGCACCATCCGGTGCTGAGAGCGTTTAACATGATTGGATGTTGGACTTTGTCAAAAGCATTTTCTGAATCACTTCATAAAATGAAGTGATTCTTATCTTTTATTTATGTGATTGACTGCATTTATTGTTTTTTCCTATGTTGAACAAACCCTGCATCCCTGGTATGAATTCTAGTTGGAATAGGTGAATTTTTTTTAATATATATGTGGCTGAATTCTATTGGTTGGGATTTTGTTGAGGATTTTACATCTAGGTTCATGAGAGATATTGGTGTGCAATTTACTTTTTTTTTTTTTTGCTATCTTTACCCAGCTTTGATATCAGGGTTATGCTAATTTCATAGAATGAATGTGAGAGTGTTTCATCCTTTTTTAAGCTGTGAAATAGCTTCAATAGTATTGTTATTAACTCTCTAAAAATTTGGTCGAATTCTCTAGTAAATCTGTCTGGACCAGGACTTTTTTTGGTTGGTAAACTTTTTTATTACTTTTTTAATCTCTTCTTCTGTGATGAGTTTATTAAATTCTGCTTCTCTTTGTGATAGTTTTGGAAGGTAATGTGATTCTAGAAAATTTTCATATTATTTTATTATGATTCTTTTAATTTCAGTTGGGTCTGTTGTGACATATCCCATCTCATTTCTTGTTTGGGTTATATATTTCCTCTCCTGGTTTTCTTTTGTGAGTTTAAGCAATGTTCTATTTTATTGATCCTTTCAAAAAAACATCTTTTGGTTTTGTTGATAACTTTCAACTGTTTTTCTATTCTCTAACTCATTTAGTTCTGCTCTAATTTTTATAATATGTTTCTTGTGATGCCTGAGGGATTCTTTTGTTGTTCTCTTTATACTTGTTCAAGTTGTAGGGTTGAATTCTTTGTTTTGGGCCCTTCATTCTGGATGTGTGCATTTGTAGAGATAGCTTGACCTCTCAGCACCACTTTTGCTGTATCTCACAGTTTCCAGTAGGATGTGTTTTCATTTTCATTTGATTCCATGAATTTCTTTATTGCATCTGATTTCTTCTCTACCAATGAATTTTGAGCAAGGCATTGTTCAGTTTCCATGAGTTTGAGTTTTTACCCACTTTTTTGCTGGTATTGATTTCAATTTTTATGGCTTTATGATCTAAGAAGTTTTACAACATTTCACTGGTTTGGATTTTGTTGAGACTTGCTTTATGGCCAAATATGTCTATTCTGAAGAATGCTCCATGTGCATTGGAAAAGAAGGTGTACTTGTCTGTTGTTGAGGGGAGAGTTCTGTACATGAAGTTGAGTTGGTTGATTGTTGCATTAAGATCCTCCGTATCTTCACTGAACTTTTTTCTGTCCATTACTGAAATTGGAGTGTTGAAATCTCCTACTATTATTGTGGAGCAATGTATCACACTTTTCAATACTGTCAGCATTTGTTTGAAATATTTAGAAGCTCTGATATTGGGTGTGTAAATATTTAATGTTGTTATATCTTCCTTATGTATTGAACCGTTAAGCAATAAATAGTGACCATCCTTTTCTACTGTGGTGGATTTTACTGTAAAGTCCATTGTATCTGAGATTAATATTACCACTCATGCTCTTTTCATCTTGTTAGCTTAGTATATATTTTTCCATCCTTTGATTTTCAGTTTGTTCATATCTTAGAGTCTAAAGTATGTTTCTCGTAAGCAGCATGTAGACAGATTGTGTTTTTTGATCCAACCTGTCACTCTCTGTCTCTTTATTGGTGCATTTAATTCATTTACATTCAGTATAATTATTGATAGTTTTGAATTTAGTGTTGCCATTTTGGTGCCTTTATCTGTGTACTGTTGACAGTTTCTTTGCTTCACTTACTGTTCTGTGCTGAGTCATGTTTCTTTATGGGTTTTCTATTCATCCTTTTCAATGCTAATTTTATATCTGTTGACACTTCTAGGTTGTATTTTTTGTTTTGGTGTGTAGTAGTGTTAGTTTAATTCACTGCTGCACCACTATTCCCCTAGTCTTTAAATTTTGGGGTCTCTTTGATTTCCTCTCTATAGTAAAGGTCTATTTATACATTGATATGTCCCTCTTTCTAGTATAATATTGTTATAATTTACATAGTGAGGTCTCTGTTCCCTAATTTCATTGTTTTAGCTTTGATTGAACTTTGTGACTTCCCTAACCAAGTAGGACTCTGGATGATGTGTTCTGCATTCCATCTTTGAGTATAGGTATGATGTTACTCATTTTCTAATCAAAGAACTTCCTTCAGTATTTCTTGTAATTTTGGTTTGGTTTTTGCAAAGTCTCTAAGCTGCTGTCTATTTGAGAATGTCCTAATGTCACCATATTTTAGAGAGAATTGTGCAGGATATGTAATTCTTGGATAGAATTTTTTTCCTTATAGTCTTTGTATTTGTCATCATGTTGCCTTTGGGCCAACATGGTTTCAGCTGAATAACCAGAACTGAGTTTAAAGGATTCTCTCTTTTAAGTTAATCTTGGTTTAAGCCTAGCTGCATTTAAGACCCTCTCCTTGTATTTCATTTTGTTAGCTAAGCCAAGTGTCATCGAGTCGGAGCTGACTCATGGCTTAATTGTAATATGTCTTGGTGTCTTCCTTTTAGGATCTACCTTTTGTGGAGCTTTATGAGCATCTTTGATGGTTATCTTCTCATCTTTCATGTTGTCTGTGAAGTTTTCTGTCAGCAAATCTTTAACAATTCTCTGTATTTTCTGCTATCTCTCTCTGTTCTGGTACTCCAATCATTTGTAAATTATTCCTCTTGATAGAGTCCCACATAACTCTTAAGGATTCTTCATTTTTCTTGATTTTTTTATCTGATTTTTTCTCATAAATGCTGGCACCAGTTACTTTATCTTCAGTCTCACTAATTCTGCATTCCATTTCCTCAATTCTTCTCCTTTGACTTTCAATTGAGTTGTGTAACTCTCTGATCTCATTGTTAATCTGTAGAATTTCAGATCATTGTTCTAGCAATTCTTCTAGTTTATTTCATTTTTTATTTTGTTCTGCTGCACTTTGTCTAATCTCCATCCTAAGATTTATAAGGGATCTATACATAACCCTTTTGTATTCTACTTCTGATAGTTTCAGGAAAGCTTCTTCATCAGGGATATTTTCTGATTCCTTATTTTGGACATTTTCTGGAGCCATGGTGGTTTGCTTCTTTAAATAGTTAGAAACTGATTGTTGTCTGCAAACCAGCAGAAAGCTATTGTGATTTAATTGTTAGGTTACTGAAATCCAACGTGTGTGTGTGTGTGTGTGTGTGTGACTGCCCAAATAGTCTAGTCCTTTGAGCTAAAGTGGTTATTAGAGCCTTAATAATTCTGGTGTCCTGTCACTCAGTGGTTGGAGTAATGACTACACTGAGAAACGTGAGAATTCTTGATTCAAGTGAGCCAGTAGAATTTTTCTTCCATCCTTTTATTTCCCTCTCTAGGTCCAGGAGGAAATCTCTGGGCACACATGTAAAATACCCCATTTCCAGCCCAAGTAGTGTTCTAAAACTGAGAGTCAGGTGTAGAGCAGAGAATAGAGGGGGAAAAGTCTGGGTATAGGGAGTGTAGTCATTACATAGGAAAAGTTTGAGTCACAAAAGTTGAACTTTTTCTGTGAGTCTGTAGGTGCAGCAATCTATATCTCAGGGTGTCTCTTACCCCTCCTTTTTATTCCCTCTATAATACCAGGAGAAAAGTTCAGGGCACACAGTAGAACATCCTACTTCCTCCCAAGTAGTGCACCAGAATTTAATCTCTGGTCTAGAGCAGAGAAAATAGGTGGAAAAGGCAGGAGAGAAGGGGGGAATGGATTGAACCCCAATAAATCATGAGCACTTAGCTCAAGATGATCTTTGGAATTCACCTCAGGTTCTGGACTGCAACTAAGAGCAGTCAACAGAGGTTTACTTCTGCACTTACCTTTGCTTACTTCTCTGTGACTAGGAGAAAAGCTCAGGGAACACACATACAATCCCACTTCCAGTCCAGGTAGTGCACCAGAATTTCACCTTTGGTGTAGCTCAGACAAGGGAGGGAGGAAAGGCACTGTTGCACTCAGCTGCCAGCCACTGCTGTGCTCTCCAGGAGCTGCTGTCCCAAGCTCAGAGATGCTCTCCAGTCAGTTACGTCTGCTCAGCGTGGCAGCAGGTCCCTGCCATGCTTCCAGGAGCAGGAGTCCCAGTTCTAGCCTCTCAGCCAACAAAGACAGCCTCTGCACCTGATCTGCCTCTCTGCTGCCACGTCCACAGAATCAAGATCCTTTGCACTGCCAATTTACCTTTGACAAAAGTAGTTGTTCACCTTTCTGTTTCCCAGTGTGATCTCACAGGTTTCTGCATGATCTTGGGGCTCCTGAATGTCCTTGTCATTTCATTCTGCTGTTTTTCAAAGCCTTAGTTGTTAGAGGGATCAGAAGAGATGTGTGGCTAGTCTGTCACTTGGCCCCACCTCCCTCTAAAATAATCTTTAAATAAAAATCATTTATAAGAGACAAAGAAGGAAATTGTGTAAAGATGAAATGATTAATTAATCAAGAAGAAAAATCTAACACTGGAGCTGTTAAACATAGAAAGAAAACACTGATAGAATTTAATCCAACAATGGTTGGAGATTTCAATACACCACTTTCAATAATGAACAGAACATCTAGAAAGAAGATCAATAAGAAAACAACTGAAATGAAAATTAAGAAAAATTCCATTTACAGTAGCATCATAAAGAACAAAATGCTTAGGAATAAATTTATCAAAAGAAGTATAAAGTTTGTATTCTGAAAACTACAAAATATTGCTTGAAGAAGACAAATAAATAAAGACATTCTATGTTCATAGATTGAATGATTTAACAGTGTTAGAAGGTAATACTCTACAAATTGATCTATAGGTGTCTAACAAAATTCTAGCTAGATGAATAATAATTTATAAGCTGAACCTAAAATTCATATGAAAATTTAAAAGGTCTAAGACAGCCAAAACATTCTTGAAAATATGAAAATAATTGGAAGGCTTACATTTCCTGATTTCAAAACTTATACAATGATACAGTTATCAAGACATTGTAGTTCTAGCTTCCTTATGTATTTATTTTAATAAATATTGATCACTGAAATACATCTCAGAGTTCATAAAAAAGCAGATTAATGTACATTTGATTTTCATCAAGGATGTCAAGAAAATTCAGTGGAGAAAAGAATAGTGTTTTCAAAAAATGATGCTGGGACAAATGGATATCAATCTGCCAAAAAGAAAATTGAAGTTGGACATCTACCTCAAACCATATAAAATATTAACTTAAAACAAATCACAATCCTAAATGTAAGTGCTATAAATGCTTTCAGAAGCAAACAAAGGAGTAAATCTTTGTGATTTTGTATTAGGCAACAATTTCTGAGCTATGAAAGTCACAAGCTGTGTAAACAAAAAATAAATTGACATTCACCAAATTAAAATATTTTGTGCTTCAAAGGACACTATCAAAAAGTGAAAAGAAAATCTACGTAATAAGAGAAAATATCTGCAAGCCACATGTTTGAAAAGGATCTTATGTAGAATACACAGAGAACTCTTTCAACTCTATAATGTGAAGACTTATAATCTAAACTTATTAAAAATAAAGGACTTGAATAAACATTTCTCTAAAGGATATATGAAGCTGGCTAATAAGTACATGAACTGTTAATCAATTAATCAATTTCAGACTGAAAAAGTTGGTAAAAATCTTCAATTTCTTCATCTTTAGCCTTAGTGGTTAGTGAATAAACTTTGGATATTACCCTAACACTGACAGCATAACAGTTCATGATAGATCTTGAAATGTTCCTTTTAGTCACGAATGAAACAATATCTCTCTTCAATTTTTCATTCCCGGCATGTTAGACCATATGATTGTCTGATTCAAAATACCCGACATCAGTTCATTTCAGACCACTAGAGTCTAAGATATCAATCCTCAATGTTCCATTTCACTTTTGAAGACTTTCAGTTTTTCTTGATTCCTTCTGCACATTCCAGTTCCAATTATTAATAGTTGTGTGTGGTTATTTCTTCTCATTTTGAGTTGTGCCACATCACTAAAAGAATGTCTGGAAAACTTTACTCCATCCATATAATTACATCCCACCCACCCTCATACGGGAAGGCAGCTCTTTCCTAGCCATATTTGGAGAGTCTTCCAGTTTGGGGAGTTTATCTTTCAACATTATATCAGACAATGTTTCACTGCTATCATTTTACTGGCTTTCATGGATTGAATTGTGTCCCCCAAAAAATACATGTAGCCATGTGGTTGAACTGTGATTCCCAGTATCTTGTGATTGTCCTCCATTTTGTGGTTTTCCTATGCTGTACATTAAAGGATTAGGGTGGGGCTGTAAATCACTTCATAGGATCACCTCCCTGCTCCACTGTAAAGGCACGTTCCCTGGAGTATGGCTTGCTCCACTCTTAATCCTTTCATCCTGCAAGAGATGAAAGGAAGGAAAAGCAGGCTGAGAATTGGGCCTCACACCATCAAGTATGCAGCACCGAGAGAAGAGCACGCCCTTCAGACCTGAGCTTCCTGTGCCAAGATGCTCTCTGGACAAAGACTGGTGCAATACCAGACTTTTCTCCAGAGCCGACAAGGGGAAGAACCTTCCCCTGGAGTGGGCATCCTGAATTTGGACTCATAGCCTATCAGACTGTGTAAGAATAAACCTTCCTTTGTTAAAGCCATTCACTCTGTGGTATTTCTGTTTGAGCAGCCCTAGCTGACTAAAACACTGGTCAATTTTTTTTTTTTTAATTAGGTCTCCAGGTCATTTTCCCTAGTCTGCCTTAGTCTGGATGCTCTGCTGAAAAGTGTCTATCATGTGTGAACTTGCTGGTATTTTAAATACTGTTGATGGTAGTTTCCAGCGTTATAGCAACAGGCAAGCCACCACAGTACAACAAACTGGCAGACCATCAATTGCTTATATGTAAGTTTAATCTGAAGCTGAAGAAAATTAAAACAAGTCTGTGAGAGTCAAAACATGATCTTGAGTATCTTTGACTTGAATTTAGAGTCCATTTCAAGATTGAACACTAATGATCAATGACTAGGTGAGTTGTGGGATGACATCAAGGACCTCATACAAGAAGACAATAAGAGGTCGTTTAAAAGATAGGAAATAAAGAAAATACCAAGATGGATGTCAGAAGAGACTCTGGAACTTGTTCTTGTGGTGTATCTAAAGTGAACAGTAGAAATGATGAAATAAAAGCTGAACAGAAGATTTCAAATGGCAGCTCAAGAAGACAAAATAAAGTATTATAATGAAATGTTCAAAGACCTGGAGTCAGGAAATCAAAAGAGAAAGAAATGCCTGGCAATTCTCAAACTGAAAGAATTGAAGAAAAAATTCACGTCTTGTGTTGTAATATTGAAGAATTCTGTGGGAAACACTGAAAACACAGGAAGTATCGAAAGAAGGTGGAAGGAATATGAAATCACTACATCAAAAAGAATTGGTTGAACTTGGCCAAGGCAAAGTCATAGAAGCTTCATAGACACATCCAAACTTCCTGAGGAATAGAGTTACAGGGTTGGAGGTTCTGGGCACCATGGTCTCTGGGGACATCTAGCTCTACTGGTACAACATAGTTTATGAAGAAAATGTTCTACATCTTACTTTGAAGAGAAGCATATGGGGTCTTAAAAACATGTTCTTGGCCATGTAAGACACTCCATTTATCCCACCCCATCTGGAACAAGGGAGAATGAAGTAAACCAAAGATGCAAGGGAAAGCAAGATTAATCTAAAGAAGCAATGGACCACAACCACTACAGTCACTACCAGGCTGAACCCAGCACAACTAGACTGTGCCCAGCTACCACACTCACTGCTCTGACAGGGATCACAATAGGAGGTCTTGGACAGAGCTGGAGAAAAGTGTTGAACAAATTAAAAAAAAAAAAACACAAACAAACCAGACTTACTAGTCTGACAGAGAACAGAGAAACTGCAAGAGTATGGCTCCAGACACTCTTGTAATTCAGTATTAAAATCATTCCTGAGGTTCACCCTCCAGCCAAAAATTTAGATAGGCTCATAAAACACAATGAGACTAAATGGGGTCACAAGCTCAGGGACAAGGATGAGAAGACAGAAGGTATTATGGATTGAATTGTGTCCCTTCCAAAATGTGCACAGCAATTTGGTTGGGCTATGATTCCAGGTATTGTGTGATATTCCTGTATGCTGTAAATCTTGCATCTATGTTGTTAATGAGGGATGATGAATGGCATTTGTGTTGGTAGGGCAGGATTCCATCTGTAAGATTGTTGTATGCCTTGAAGCAATCTCTTGGTATATAACGGGAAGGAAAGTAAGTGGAGAATTGGGGACATCATACCATCAAGAAAGCAGTGTTGGGAGCAGAGCATGTCCTTTGGACCCAGGGTTCCTGTGCCTCGGAAGCTCCCAGTCCAGGGGAAGATTGACCACAAGGATCTTCCTCCAGAGCCAACAGAGAAAGCCTTCCCCTGGAGCTGATGCCCTGAATTTGGACTTTTAGCCTACTGAACTGTGACAGAATAAAATTTCTCTTTTTAAAGCCATCCACTTGCGGTATTTCTTTTATAGCAGTACTAGATGACTAAGACAGGAGGAGACAGGGATGCTGGATAAATGGAAGTGGGGAACTCAAAATTGAGAAGGGGAGAATGTCGACTCATCATGGGGTTGGTAAACAATGTTGCAAAACGATATATATATTAATTGTTTAATGAGAAACTAGTCTGTAAATCTTCATCTAAAGTACAGTTTAAAAAAATTAGTTGTTCAGCCATTTCAGAAAGTACTGTATGATCAAGAACCAATGATAATGGAGGAACAAGCCAAAACTATACTGAAGGCATTGTTGAAAAACAAGGCTGCAAGAATTGACTAAATACCAACTGAAGTACTTCAGCAAGCAAATTCAGTGTCTGAGGTGCTCGTTTGTCTATGTCAAGAAATTTAGAAGATAACTACTTGGGCAACTGAGCAGAATAGATTTCTATTCATGCCAATTCCAAAGAAGATGATCAAACAAAACGTAGAAATTATCAATCAACATAATTAATATCATATGCTAGCTAAATTTTGCTGATAGTAACTCAATAATGGCTACAGTTTTCCACTGATAGGGAACTGCTAGACGTTCAAGCCAGATTCAAAAGAGGATGTGGAATGAGGCATATCAGTGCTGACTGAAGATGAAATTTGACAAAAGGCAGAGAATGCCAGAAAGACTTTTACCTATGCTTTGTCAACTACCCAAAGCCATTCAACTGTTTGTATCATAACAAATTATGTATAACATTGTGAAGAATGGGAATTTCAGAAGAGTTAATTGTGCTCATGAAGAAGCTTAAGGTGACCACTGGGGAATTTTTCAAACAGAACAAGGGGTTACCGAGTGTTTTAAAGTTTAAAAGAGTGTGTGACAGGATTATATTCTTTCACTTTAATTGTTGAATGTATATGCTGAACAAATAAGCCTAGAAACCAGACCATATGAAGAATGGGGCATCAGGATTGGAAGAAGACTCATTCACAACTTTGCTTGCTGAAAATGAAGAGGACTTGAAGCACTTACTAATGAACATCAAAGACTACAGCCTTTACTATGACTTATGCTTCAACATAAAGGAAACAGAAGTCTTCACAACTAGACCAATGAGCAGCATCACGATAAATATCAAAAATGTTGAAGTCATCAAGATTTCATTTTATTTGGATCTACAATCAAAGCCCATGGCAGCATCAGTCAAGAAAACAAATTACCTATTTCTTTGGGCAAATCTGATACAAAAGACCTCTTAAAAGTGTTAAAAAGCAAAAGTGGCACTTTGAAGACCAAAGTGCACCTACCTGATCCAAGTCATGGCATTTTCAATCACTTCATATATATGCAAAGCCTGGACAGTGAATAAGGAAGACCAAAGAAGAATTAACACCCTTGCATTGTGCTGTTGGTGAAGTATATTGAATGTAATTGGACTGCCAGAAAAGCTAACACATCTGTGTTGGATGAAGTATAGTCAGAACACCCCCTAGAAGCAAGGATGGTAAAATTTAATCTCACTCACTATGGACATGTTATCAGGAAGAACCAGTTCCTAGAGAAGGACATCATGATCAGTAGCAAGTCAGAGAAAAATAGGAAGATGCTTAATGAACTGACACAGTGGCTGCAAAAATGGGCTCAAACATAGAAACTAATTTATTTTGAGGATGGCACAGGATCAGGCAGCATTTCATTCTGTTGTACATGGAGTCACTGTTTCAGAACCAACTCGATGGCACTTAACAACATATCTGTACAACTGGATATTATTTAGGTTTCAAAAGGAATGAAGTACACACTTCAATATGGATGGACCATGAAAATATGTCAAGTGAAAGAAGCCAGACATAGAAGTTCACAAATTGTGTGATTCTATTTATAATAAATGTGCTGAGTAGTGAAATCTGTAAATGTAGTAAGTGGATTAGTTACCTGCACTGGGGATGGGGTATTTGGAGGGAGATGTACAGTTACTGCTAATACGTACAGGATTTTCTCTCTTTTTGGGTTAGTGTCAGTATACTAAAATAGGGATGATCATTGCACAACTCTGAGAATATACTAAACATCATTGTGTTGCACACTTTTAAAGTATGGTATATGAATTATATCTCAGTAAAGCTGTTATTAGAATAAACTTAACCATTTGAAAGCATGGTAGAGACAGATGTGAGTGTTGCTGGAATGACTGGGGCAGTCCCTGTAGTGCCAAGGAAGTATGGTGATTACAGGAGAGAGAATATACTAGAGTTGGCAGAGTTATGTTATACAAAGTAAATTATTGGGCAGGTATTCAAATTTTCTATTCTAATTGTTTCAAAGCATCGCCAGGAAATGTGTTCACAACACAGATCTCTCAGCTGACAAGGTGCCTCCTTGTAAGGTTTAGCTATAGCGTATAGGCAGCTGCTACTGCTGTTGCTGCTACCACAGCCAGTCTGCCACCACAACCAGTATACATGCTGTCACTAGGAGCTGATGTTGAAGGCCTTTTTGTCTACACAATTGATCTTTTTTGTTTTTTGTTTTTTTAATAGTTGACCTTTTTTGAACTAGACTGTGCCTACATTTTTAGGTATCATTTAATGAAAACCCCCCAAATAAGGCTGCCTCATATTTACATCTGCTCTGCTTTTGTTGAAAGCACTCTCACTGTTTTTCCTCCTGCTTAGACTGTTTCAACTCTCCTTAAAATTCAGACTTGAGTGTCCCAGGATTTGGATCAAAGAACAAGCTGAGTTTTAGGTACTGCAACCATTGCTGTACTGAGTTTCAGTCTTCTCTTTCATATGCCTGCTGCTGTTGAATAAGCTTTGTGGGCCTCTATCTGTTTTACTTAGGCTGAATTTTTCCAGAAGGCTTCTCAGTCCCTCATCTAAATAGATTCCTAAAGAGACGACCCCATGACTCCTCTATTTATGTCTGAATCCTACATCAACAGTATGTGTTTAAGCTGAGACCTCCCTGCTCCATACCAAAACTGACATAATATTCATTTAAACTTTCATCCATTACTTATTAAGTCAATGGAGCCCTGGTGGCAGTATTTAAGTGATCAGCTGGTAACCAGAAGGTCAGAAATTCAAACCCACCAGCTGCTCCATGGGAGAGAGATGTGTCAATTGGCTTCAGTATAAAAATTACAGCCTTGGAAACTCTATAGGATAGTTCTACTCTGTCCTGTCAAGTCACTGTGAGTCAGAAAGTACTTGATGTCAACAATTTTTTTTTTTTTTAATGTGTTGGTCCCTATTGTAGGTGCTGAAAATACAGAATTAAGCAGACTGCAGTCCTTGACTTCATGGAGCTTCTGTCTTGGCATGTGGGCCTGACAATAAACAATAAATTAAATAAATAATTATTTAATTGCATTTGTGCTCTAGATGAGAAGTACACGCTGCTGTGACAAGATATAACAGGAGGATTCAATGAAGGTTAAGGCAGCAAGAAAGCCCCCTTGAGGAAACAATATTTTAGCTTCTTTTAAGAAGCTTCGGAGAGGTTAACTGGATAAAGGGAATTTAGGCAATGTGATGAGCTTTCCAGACAAAGGAAACAATATTCAATCATTTGATCACACAACAAGTATTTATTGGTGGAGTCAAAATGACAGACTAGACACACATATCCTTAATTCCCACTGAAAACTAAGGGCTGGATTGAAAAGCAAATGGAGCCTTCTGGACACCCAGTGAGCCCTAGGACGTGGCATAAGGCTGTCAATTTGGACTACATGACACTGAATGGGAAACTTCTTCTCTTTCACTGATGCCCGCCCTTGTTGAATGCCAGCTCTCACGGACAGAAGGTAACTTGTGATTTTAAGTTTTTTTCTCTGTATTAGCTGGCAGGTCAGGCTTGGGCTTAACTGGCAGCAAAATTCAGCTGCATTGCTGACAAGATCAGTGGGTGGAGTAGCCACATTTTGAGAGCCTGGCTCTGAACTCTGTGCACCTTGGCCCCTCCACCCTCTCTTTCTAAACCTCTGCTGCTGATTCGGCTATTTCACAGTGGGCGGGAGAGCTTATGCAGGACGCCATCTTGTTCGACCGGGAGGCAGAATTACTCAAACAGAAGCCTCAGCAAGAGCTAATTCCCAGGCTGGGAGGCAGTGCCAGCGTTGGGAGTGCTTTCCCAGAAAAAAAGCTGTGTTTAACACAGTGTGGCCTTGCAAGTGGTGCCTGGCAACAGATGACAGCAGAGCAGCAGCCTTTCCATACTTTGAACTAGTTTACAGCATCTGGGGTTGGATATAGAGGTGCGTACATTGCCAGTTGGGAAGAGGGGCTTGCACACCTGACATCATGACTGATGTTGGAAGCTGTCGGATAGCTTTTACCTTTCAAAATAAGACATCCTAGAGAAATAACTGCAGTGCATCCTGACTGCACCTCTTCCAGCCTTTACTGACCCACATCATAGGGTCAGCTGACAGCACCCCAGTGACTCCATAAGTAGGGCCATGTCTTTGCCAACCAGGAGGTGGACCCTACTACACCAGAGATTACATTGGACCTAGTACCTGGAGTACATAGAAGTGACTAGTGATCACCTACCTTCTCAGACTGTGCTTCAGATCCAGTTACAGTAACATCAGAGAAACTAAACAAACCTTGGGCAGAAACTTAAAGAAACATTGACCTATGGCTCCAGAAAACCCCCAAAGGAAAGAACCAAAAAACTTTCCAGATGAAGAAGTCTTTCTGAAGCTATTGGAGGTCGAGTACAAAAGGATTACATATCAAGCCCTCCTAGACATTATACAAAGTGCAGCAGAGCAAAATAAAAAATTAAGCAAGCTGTTCTAACTGATAGAACACCAGCATTCTGAAATCCAACAGATCAATAACAAAATCAAAGAAATAGAAAATTCAGTTCAAAGCCAAGAAAACAGAATTGAACAAATGGAAAATAAACTTTCTGACTTTAAAGACAGAGGTATTGACTCCATCACCTATGAGGAGAAATCAGAGAATAGAAACAAGAAAAATGAAGAAGCATTAAGAAACATATGGGACTCTATCAAGAGGAATAATCTACGATTAATTGGAGTTCCTGAACAGGGAGGGACATCTGAAAACACAGAGAGTATTAATGAGCTGCTGACAGAAAACTTCCCTGAAATTATGAAAGAAGAGAATATAGATATCCAAGATATGTATAGAACACCACACAATATAGAGCCCAAAAGAAAGACACCAAGACATATTATAATTAAGCTTAACAAAATGAAACATAAACAGAAACTCTTAAAGGCAGTGAGACTCAAAACAAAGCTAACACTCAGAGGGAAACCTTGTAGGCTTTCATCTGATTTCTCAGCAGAAACGATGCTGGCACGGAGGCAGTAAGACGATACATTCAAAGCCTTGAAGGACAAAAACTTCCAACCAAGAATTATATATCCTGGAAAACTGTCTTTCAAATATGAAAATGAAATTAAGACATTAGTAGATAATCGAAAATTCAGAGACTTTGTAAAAACCAAATGATAGCTACAAGAAATACTAAAAGAAGCTCTTGGCTTAGAAGAACAAAACCATTAACTCTACATTCTAGAAGACAATACAGGGCACATCATCCAGAAACTTCAGTTGGGGAAGGCACAATACTCAAAGCTATAATATTAAAAGGAGTGATCATATCATGAAAACTATGATATCATCACGTTAAAAAAAGGGATGTACTAGAGGAGTTATAGTCCTTCCAGATGGACAGAAAGTTAATAAGATATGTAGAAGTTAAAATTTGGTTTAAACACAGATTATTAAGGGGGATCACAGGAGTAGCCACAAAGCACAATAAAGATGCAACATATCAAATCAAGAGACATAATACAGGAGTCTCAACAAGCACAAAATCAACACTGAAAAGGGTGAAAAATCAACCCATAAAGAAGAATCTCTCTGCACAGAATATTAAGAGCAACAGAGAAAACAACAATATAAAAATGAACACATCACAATCACAGCACTAAAAACATACCTATCAATAGTTATGTTGAATGTAAATGGAATGAATGCTCCAGGAAATATAACAAGTGACATCTTGGATCAAAAGATATCCTGTCTATATGTTGCTTACCAGAAACTCATCTTAAATTTAAAGATACAAACAAACTGAAAATTAAAGGATGGAAGAATATATAACAAACTAACAATACAGAAAGAAGACCAGGTGTGGCAATACTAATCTTAGATAAAATAGATTTTAATGTAAAGTCCACCATTGTGGACAAGGAAAGTAACTATTGCTGAGAGGTTCAATACATAAGCAGGACTTAACAATATTAAATATTTATGCACCCAATAGTAGAGCACCCAAATACACCAAAGAAACACTGACTACATTAAAAAATTAGACAGATCATTCCACAATAATAGTGGGAGACTTCAACACTCCACTCTAAGTGTTGGACAGATCTTCTCGGAAAAAGCTCAGTATAGACACAGAAGATCTTATCGCCACAATTAACCAACTACACCTCATCAACATATACAGAACTTTCTGTCCATTAGCAGATAACTACATCTTCTTCTCCAATGCACATGGAACATTTTCCAGAATAGACCATGTGTTAGGACATAAAGCAAATATCAACAAAATCCATACCATTGAATTATTGCAAAGCATCTTCTCAGAACAGAAAGCCATAAAAGTCGAAATCAATTGTAGAAAAAACATAGATAGAAATTGGAACTCATGGAAACTGAACAACATCTTGCTCAAAAAGCCATGGATTATAGAAGAAATTAAGGACGGAATAAAGAAATTTATGAATTCAAATGAGAATGAAAACACTTCTTACCAGAACATATGGGATACAGCCAAAGCAGTGTTCAGGTGTCAGTTTATAGATGCACACATCCGGAAGGAAGAAAGAACCCAAACCAAAGAACTAACCTTACGGCTTGAATAAATAGAAAGAGAGCAACAGAGGAACCCCTCAGACACCAGAAGAAAACAGATAATAAATATTAGAGCAGAACTAAATGAATTAGAGAGGAACAACTGAAAAAATCAACAAGACCAAAAGCTGTTTTTTGAAAAGGTCAATGAAAATTGACAAACCATTGGCTAAACTTACTGAAGAACAGGAAAGGAAACAACCCAAATAAGAAATGAGATGGGAGCTGTCCCAACAGATCAAACAGAATTCAAAAATATCGTAACAGAATACTATGAAAGACTGTACTCTAACAAATTTGAAAACCTAGAGGAAATGGGCAAATTCCTAGATTCATATCACCTACCCAAATTATCACAAGGTGAAGCAGAACAACTTAACAAACCCCTCACAAAGGTAGAGATTGAAAAAGTCATCAAAAAACTACCAACCATAAAAAGCCCTGGCCCAGACGACTTCACTGCAGAATTCTACCAAGTTTTTAGAAAAGAGTTAACTCCAGTACTACTGAGACTATTTCACAGCATAGAAAGGGATGGAAGACTTCCAAATTCATTCTTTTTTTTCTATTACAGTTTTTTTATTATGATTGAATGAAAATGTGCATTCCCATATAAGTTTGCATGACCAGCTATCTGCAGCTCCCATTGCTCTCCCTGCCCGGTGGCAGCACACTCTTCCTCTCCACTCCGTACATGTCTTATCCTCCCAACAATCTCCTATCCCCTCCTCTCCACCTACGCCCCCACCTCCACTAAGAGGTCAGCAGAACGACATCCTATAGATGCATAGAACCATAAAGTGCGCACATGATTTGGTCACTCTGTCTCCAAGTCCAATCCATTTCTGTCTGAAGAGTTGACCTCCATTATGATTTATGGACAGGGGCAGCACCAGGGCCAAGGGCCACACTCCCAGGGGAACTCTGGGGCTCCTGGACCATCAATCACGATCTTTTAGTGGAGATCTCAGGGTGCATCTCTTTTTATTCTTGTGTTGCCAGTGAGAATCAGCTTTGTGAGCTCCATCATGGTTATCACTGGTGATGCCCAGGCACCATACTGTTCCTCTGGTCACAAGTTGATGTAGTCACTCACTCACATGGGTCTCTGTCTTCTGGGTTCTCTTTACCCCTAGTCGCTTTGGTCCTTGGTGATCATCTCTTCCTGCTGATTTGGGACCATTTGCTGTACCCTTAGATGGCAGCTTTTAAGACCCCAGACGCCACTCACCAACGTGGGGTGCAGAAGGCTAGTTGTCCCACTTGGCCTCGATTTCCCCTGGGAGCATGGCCCCTAGTCCTGATGCTGTCCCTGTCCATAAATCATTACTGAGGTCAATTCTTTGGACAGGAATGGATTGGGCTGGGCAACACAGAGTGACCATATCAGGAGTGCACTTTATGGTTCTATGCATCTATAGGATGTTGTCCTACTGGCTTCTTACTAGAGGGGAGGAAGAGGGTGTAGAAGAGAGGACAGGAGATTAAGAGGATATGACGTGTATAGAACAGATATGAGTGTGCTGTCAGCAGGCAAGGAGAGCAGTAAGAAGTACACATAGGCAGGCATGCAAATTTAAACTGGATTGCATACTTTCACTCAATCACAGTAAATAAATAAAACAAGTATTTATTGAGAAGCTACCTTCTAACAGACACTGTTATAGGTACTAAAGATACGTTAGTGAAAAAAAATCCACGTTTTCATGTCACTTATACTCTGATGGGAGAGGGCAGAAAATAAACATCATAGAACTGTAATATAATTGGTATATTAGATGATGTTTAGTGCTATGAATTAAAAAACAACAAAAGGTCATAGGGAATGCTGATGGTAACTGTCGGAGGGTGATGTGCATTTTGCAAAAACTTGAGATAGGAGGGATCCTAAAAGAAGCTGAAAGTAAAGAAGAGCTGTGGTAGCTAGAGTGGATATTTGTCCTACTGCCACTATTAGTGCTATCTTCTGTTTATATAGCAATTTGGTTTCATGTACATCATTTCACACACCATCCAGTCTTGCCCAGTTCTTGCCAGCATAGCATCATTGACCTTTATTTACCAAAAGCTTCTGATTCAAAATGTTGTGTTCCATGGGAGCACACCTTGAACTTCATAATGGTAGTCAGTAGAGAATATTATCTTCACAGAAATGTGTTTTTAGCCCATTTTGCTAGGTTGCAAATATATTCATAGAAATTAATATCTTACAGCTTTAAATTCTAACTGATTAGGCTAGACAAAGGTGAAAGCATGTCGACAGAATGGCCAAATGTGCAGGGGGAGAGAATTCTAAATTTGGGGGGCAGAGAGTGGAGAGAGGAAGGCAATGCTTACTGACTTCTGCAAAGCAGAGAAGCGATGAATCTGGCTTTTACAGAAGATGATACATAGATATTCAGAAGCCATGTCTCGTTTAACAAGTGGCAAGTCAAAGCCCATCAGCATATTTTTTGAATGTAAGTTTTTATTGCATTTCCAGAATGAGTTCCTGAAATATCTGACACACTGAGTGGCATTCAAAGAACAGTACTGAGAAATATTATATAAACTACAGTTTGAGTGAAGAAGAATAGGGAGACATAGCTACCTGGAAAACACCTTTTAGTCTGGGCTTGCCACTTGCTACTTCTGTAGGCTTGGACAAATCCAAGCCTCAGTTTTCCTCATCTGTGAATTTAGAATCTACTGTCTTTCTGTCATTTTTTTTATACTGTGGTGGCCTGTGAGTTGCTATGATGGTGGAAGTTATACCAATGGTATCTCAAATATCAGTAGGATCACCCATATTGGACAGGTTTCAGTGGAGCTTCCAGACTAGGATGGACTAGGAAAAAGGCCTGGTGATCTGCTTTAGAAAATTAGCTGATGGGAATCATATACATAACAACAGAATATTGTCTGATGTAGTGCTGGAAGATAAGCTCCTCAGCCTGGAAGTTACTCAAAATATGACTAGAGATGAGCTGTCTCCTCAGTATAGAAGCAACCTAATAACATGGATGCAGTAAAACCTTCTGGACCTTCATTTATTGCTGTGGCAGGACTCAAAGAGCAAAACAACATCAGAATGTAGAATGGTCAAAGAGGATTCAAGAAAATCTGGCCATGACCATTTCTGAGCTTTATTATCTGCAGATAGTGTTTTCCTTTGCTCACTCCCTGAAAGTTCTTGGCTAGAGTATTTCAATGAAAATGGACCCTGTGTCAGAGGTTAATGGAAAAGACTGATATTTTGACACTCATGGAAAGGATGTGGATGCAACTGAACTGAATTAAGATTTCCAGAAGTCCTGTGTAGACGCTGATGGATTCACAGACTACTGCTGATCAAGAATTGCATAGAACGTAAACTAACTACATAGGACTGAGTGGACTAAAAATTATTATGGATTTTATGTGGGGGACAAGTGATGATGTTTTAGTATTCTATTTTGTGGATATAACAAATCATTTTATCCTTTCTCCTAAACTATCTATTTTTTAATCTTTTTTAAAAATTATTTTTACTTTTATTTTTTATTATGATTGAAGGAAAATGTACATTCCCATATAAATTCGCATGGTCACCAATATGCAGCTCCCACTGCTCTCCTGCCAAGTGACAGCACACCCGTCTTTGCTCCATGTCCTACTCTGCCAACAGTCTCCTATCCCCTCCTCTCCACCCACTCCCCTTCCTCCAACAAGAGGTCAGCAGGATGACATTCTATAGATGCATAGAACCATAAAATTCCCACAAGATACAGTCACTCTGCGTCACCAAGTCCAATCCATTGCTGTCCAAAAAGTTGACCTTCATCATGACTTACCGACAGGGGCAGCATCAGGGCCAGGGCTCATGCTCCCAGGGGAACCCCGAAGCCCCTGGACCATCAATCGTGGTCTTTTATTGGAGATTTCAGGGTGCACCCGTATTTATTCTTTTGTCTCCAGTGAGACAACTTTGTGAGCTCCATCGTGGCTATCACTGGTGGTGGCCGGGCACCATCTGGTTCTTCTGGTCAGGAGTCCATGTAGAGACCCACTCATGTGGGTCTGTCTGTCTTCTGGGTTCTCTTTTCCCCATGTCCTTCTTGTCCTCAGTGATCATCTGTTCCTGTTGAGTTGGGACCATTTGCTGTACCCTCAGATGGCAGCTTGGCAGCTTTTAAGACCCCAGATGCCATTCACCGATGTGGGGTGCAGAGAGTCCTCATTAGCAAAATGCTAGCTGTGCCAACTGGCCTCAATTTCACCTGAGAGCACAGTCCCTGGCCTCCCGCCTCAGCTACTCTGTCCTTGCAACATTGGATTAGGATAGGAGGAGTACTCAAACTGTGTTGAAGTCCAGTTATTATTGATCTTCTTTCTAATGTGTGCTGTCACAGATTTCACCCAACCAAGTTTCTATCAACTATTTAATCTAAACCCTCCTCCACACCCTTGCAGCCATCAAAGAGTCTTTTCTCCTATGCATGAGTCTGTTTTTAAGTTCTTATCGCAGGGGTCTCATACAATATTTGTCCTTTGTCGCTGACTACTTTCACTCAGCATAATGTCCCCCAGTTGAAACCAGGTTAAGAGATGTTTCCTGCTATCATCGTTGTTCTTTATCATTGCATAGCTTTCCATTGAGTATATATACCGTAGCTTACCTATCCATTCCTCTGTTGTTGGGCATCTGGGTTGATTCCGTCTTTTTGCTATTGTGGACTGTGCTGAGATGAACATTCGTTTGCATGTATCAGTTGGTGTGAATGGCCTTGATTCTGTAGGATATAGTCCAAGCAGTGAAATTACTGGGTCAAATGGTACATCTAGATCCAGCTTTCTAAGGAAGCGCTAGATTGCTTACCAAAGAGATTGCACCATTCTGTAATCCCACCAACAGTGTAGGAGAGTTCCAATCTCCCCACAGCCTCTCCATCATTTGTTGTTTTGCATTTTTTGGATCATGGCCAACCTTGTTGGCGTGAGATGGCATCTCATTGTAGTTTTGATTTGAATTTCTTTAATAACTAAAGATCGTGAACATGTCCGCATGTGTTTTTTGGCTGCCTGGATCTCCTCTTTAGTGAAGTGTCTGTCCATCTCCTTTGCCCATCGCTTAATTGGATGATCTTTTTCTTATGGAGATCAGGCATTGGTCTGACATATAGTTGCCAAATATTTTTTTGCATTCTGTAGGCAGTCTTTTAATTCTTTTAATAAAGTCTTTGGATGAACAAAAGTGTTTGATTCTTAGTAGTTCCCATTTATCTATTTTTCTCTTCTGTTGATTGTGGTTTGTTTGACAGATTTTGAAGTCTGTCTACATTGTGTATTGAAACTTCCATTGTTGTTCCTACTTTTTCTTGAGTGAGCTTTATCATTTTAGATTTGATATTTAGGTCTTTTATCCAGTTTGAGTTGATTTTTGTATAAGGTATAAGATATGGGTCTTGTTTTAATTTAGTGCAGGTGGATATCTAACTTTTCCAGCATCACTTGTTGAAGAGGTGGTTTTTATCCCAGTTTAATGTCTTAGGGCCTTTGTCAAATATAAACTGTTCATAGGCAGATGATGTCATCTCTGGGGTCTCTATTCTGTTCCATTGATCTATCTGTCTGTTTTTGTACCAGTACTAGGCCATTTTGACTACTGTGGCAGTATAATAGGTTCTAAGGTCGTGTAATGAGAGGCCTCCCAGTGTGTTCTTCTTTAGTAATGCTTTACTTACCCGGGGCTTCTTCCGTTTCCAAACAAGGTTGGTAATTTGTTTCTCCACCTCATTTAAAAATGTCACTGGAACTTGTACTGGGATTACATTATATAAGTAGATTGATTTGGGTAAAATAGACATTTTCACAATGTTAAGTCTTCCTATCCATGAACATGGTAGGTTTCTCCATTTATGTAAGTCTCTCTTTAGTTTCTTGTAGTAAGAGTTTGTAGTTCTCTTTGTAAAGGCCTGTTATTTCTCTGGTTAAATTTATTCCTAGATATTTTATCTTCTTAGGGGCTATAGTAAACGGTATTGACTTGGTGATTTCTTCCTTAATAATGTCTTTGTTGGTATAAAGGAATTCTGCTGATTTACTTACGTTTACCTTGTATTCTGGGACTTTGCCGAACTCTTCTATCAGTTTGAGTACTAAACTATGTAATTTTTTTTAACCTACAGATTAGATAGCTTTTTGTTATACTATTATTGTGTGTAACATATAATCAATTAACCAAAAGAAAGAATAAAAAAAAATGAGAGGACCTTAAAAATTAAGACCAAAAAAGAAAGTTTAAGATGATATATAAAGAGAACTAGGAGATGAGAAAAGCCCTTACTGTAGGACACTTTATAGTTAGCATAGTGCTGTTAGTTACTGAAATATCTGACTCCTGCATTAAATAATCAGAACTTAAATCGTTTTAGATATTATAATTCTTGAATTAGAAATTTCCACAGATAAACTTAGCAAAACTGTCAAGATTATAACTAGAGAAGTATATGAAGCTTGGGGCATGACTTTACAAAATGGAACAGCATTAGATTTCCCGTTAGTCTCCCAAGGAGGAGTTTGTGCCTTAATAGGTGAATCTTTCTTTTATATTAATATTATGCAACATGCATCTGTCAGTCATAATGTGGGGGCTTCTATATTGTTGTAATGCTGGAAGCTGTACCACTGGTATTCGAATACCAGCAGAAACTCCTATGGGTAGATAGGTTTCAGCTGAGTTTCAGCTGACTTAAAGTGTTCAACTGTGTGGATAATTAAAAACTATGGATAATTTTGTGGAGGAGGAATTCCAGAACACTTTGTTGTGCTTGTGAGGAATATATACATGGATCAAGAGGCAATCATTTGAACAGAACAAGGGAATATTGTATGACTTAAAATCAGGAAAGGAGTGCATCAGAGAGCTTTTCCATACCTACTTAATGTGTATGCTGAGCAAATAATCTGAGAAGCTAGGCTACATGAAGAAGAAAGGGACATCAGGATTGGAGGCAGACTCAGTAACAACCGGGATTATGCAGATGGTGTAACCTTGCTTGCTGAGAGTGAAGAGAACTTGAAGCACTTACTGATGAAGATCAAAGGCTACACCCTTCAGTACAGATTACACTGCAACATCAAGAAAAAAATCTTCACAACTGGACCAGGAAGCAATACCATGATAACTGGAGAAAGGATTGAGGTTGCCAAGGATTTCATTTTTCTTGGGTCCACAATCAGTGTCCATGGAAACAGCAGTCAAGAAATCAAAAGATGCATTGCATTGGGAAAATCTGTTGCAAAGGACCTCTTTAAAGTACTAAAAAGTAAAGATGTCATCTTGAAGACTAAGGTGTACCTGACTCAAGTCACAATGTTTTCAGTTGCCTTATACATATGCAAAAGCTGAACAATGAATAAAGAAGACTCAAGAATTGATGCTTTTGAACTGAGTCTTGGTGAAGAATATTGAATATCCCACAACCTTCCAAAAGACGGCCCAAATCTGTTTTGAAAGAAGTATGACCAGAATGCTCCTTAGAAGCAAGGATGGTGAAACTATGTCTCACATACTTTTGACATATTGTCAGGAGGGATCAGTTCCTGGAAAAGGACATCACGCCTGATAAAGTGGAAGGTCAGTAAACAAGAGGAAGACCTTCAACAAGATGGATTGACATGGTGGCTGCAACAATGGGCTCAAGTGTAACAACAATTGTGCGGATAGCAAAGGACCAGGCAGTGTTTCGTTCTGTCGTACATAGGGCTGCTATGAGTCAGAATAGTGTCAATGGCACCTAATAACAATAACATGCAACCTGAGGTTTTGTGGGATACAGTTGCTGCTGAGGCACATGGAAAGCAGTTGCTGGCGCTGTTTATGTATAAATGAACACTTGATGACATTGGTTTCCTTTGTTTAAAGACTCAGGTTCATGGTTTCACAGGTTTTACCAAACAACAGGCATAATATTGTTCTTAATATGTTTGTTCTATCCCCTAGTTCATTCTATAGTGTCTGGGGTCTTAAAAGCTTGCAAGCAGGAGGCAGGGCCAAGATGGCAGACTAGCTACATGTTTCCTCAATTCCCTCTGAGAACTAAGGCCTAGAAAGACAACTGAATGGAACAGAGAGGACATTTTAAGAGCCCTAAGATCAAGTGTAAAGTTGTGAGACTGGACTGGCTTACAGGAAGGGGAAAACTACCTTTGTCAGAGGCAGGCAAGCAGTGCAAAGGTCTTGCCTCTGCTGTCATGGTGGTGGAGAGGTTTACAGGCATAGATGCCACCTTTGTGAACCAGGAGACTGGGACTGGGGTTGCTGTGCCTGAGATCCTGGCTGGGCTAGTTGCCACACTGAGCAGCAGCAGCTGAGTATACAGCATCTCTCTCAGCAGAGGCTGTACTTAAGACAGTCACACATAGAGAACCCGGTGGCAACTGGCAGCTGAGTGCAGCAGTGCACATCCCCCCTCTTCTCTGAGCTGTACCACAGATTCTGCTGGGACAGCATAGGAGAGGAGGCACAGGCAGGACACCATCCTAGTCAGATGAGAAGCTGAGTCTGCCACAGCTGAGACCTCGTTGGGGCTGGCAGCCATGCTGAGCATCAGTGCCTGGCTGGATAGCACCTCTCTTAGAAGATAAGCTGTTTTTAAGGCAACTACACCTGGAGAATGCAGCAATGGCTGGCACCTGAGTGTGGCCACATCTTTCCCTCTTCCCTTCTATCAGCCATGCCATAGTGTCTGCTGGCATGGCTCAAGAGAGACTCCACAAGTAAGTTGCCAGCTTTGTCAGCAGCAAGACCAAGTCTGCTGAGCCTGGGGACCTGGCTGGGACTGGCTACTATGCTGAGCAGCAGTGCCTGGTTGGACAGCATCTCAGCCAAACTACCTTGGTAAGAAGGCAATGGGATGACAAATACAAGGTCTTGAAGAAAAAAAACAAAACCTTCCGACCAAGAATTACATATCCTGAAATATTATCTGTCAAATATATTAGTGAAATTAGGACATTCTCAGCTAAACAGAACTTTAGAGACTTTGCAAGATCCAAACCAAAATTATAAGAAATACTGAAAGAAGCTCTTTGATGAGAAAATCAATAAGACCAGATGTATACTCAAGGATGGAATATAGGACACAGCATCCAGAGTCCTACTTAGTTAGGGAAGTCACAAGGCTCAGTCAAAGTTCAAATATTAAAATTAGAGAAGCACAGATCTCAACATGTAAGCTATGAAAAACATTACACTATAAAGAGGGAAATACTATAGTATTCATAGACCTTTCAGATGGAGAGGAAGTTAAAGAGATATAAAAAAAGTTAAAGACTAGTTTAAACTTAGTACATTAGGGGGAACAAAGGGGTGGTTGCAAATCAAACTAATAATATTGCATAGCAAAACAAGAAACAAAATACAGAAGGCTCAACAGACACAAAACCAACATTGAAAATGATGAAAAGAAAATCCATGAAGAAAGAACAAAGTATTAAGTGAAACAAAGAAAATGTCAACAACATAAAAATAAAGGCAACAAAATGACAGCACACTAAATACATATTTATTGATAATTACACCAAATGTAAATGGACTCAATGCTCCAATAAAAAGAGAATAACAATGATCTGTTTATATCCTCTGTCATGGGTTGAATTGTGTCCCCCCAAAAATATGTGCAGCTGTGTGGCTGGGACATGATTCCTAGTATCTTAGGACTGTCCTCCATTGTGTGGTTTCGCTAAACTGTATGCTAAAGGGACTGTAAATTCCTGCATAGAATTACTTCCTTGCTCTGCAGTAGGGGGAGTTTCCATGGAGTGTGGCTTGCCCCACTCTTAATGCTTTCAGCTTGCAAGAGATAAAAGGAAAGGGAAACAAAGAGAATTAGAAGCCTCACACCATCAAGAAATGTGCACAGGGAGAAGAGTGCATCCTTGAGACCTGAGGTTCCTGCGCCAAGACGCTCCCTGGACAAAGACTGATGCAATACCGGACTTTCCTCCAGAGCCGACAAGGGGAAAGCCTTCCCCTGGAGCAGACACCCTGAATATGGACTTGCAACCTACCGGAATGTGTAAGAATAAACCTTCCTGTGTTAAAGCCATCCACTCTGTGGTATTTCTGTTAGAGCAGCCCTAGCTGACTAAAACATCCTCCTTACCTAAAACACACCTTAGACTCAAAGACACAAACAAACTGAAAATTAAAGAATGGAAAAATATATGCTAACAACATGCAAAGAAGAGTGAGAGTGGTAATACTTATCTCAGATAAATAGATTTTAAAGTAAAATTCACTATCATGGAGAAGAATGGTCACTATTGCTTAAAGTTTCAATACATAAGCAGGATATAGCAATATTAAATGTTTATGCAATATTAGAGACTCTAAATACATCAAACAGATGCTGACAACATTGAAAAAATGAGATAGATCACTCCACACTAGTAGCAGGAGACTTCAACACTCCACTTTCAGTAATGGACAGATTACCCAGAAAAAAGCTCAATAAAGATATGGAAGATGTTATTGCAACAATCAGCCAACTCAACCTCATAGACATATACAGAATTTTTTATCCAACAACAGACAAGTGCATCTTCTTGTCCAATGCACATGAAACATTTTCCAGGACAGACCAAGTATTAGGCCTTAAAGCAAGTCTCAACAAAACCCAAACCACTGAATTATAGCAAAGCATCTTCTTGGACCATAAAGCCATGAAAGCTGAAATCAACAGCAGACAAAAACACGGGTAGAAACTTGAACTCATGACAACTGAAGAACATCTTGTTCAAAATACATGGGTTATAGAAGAAATTAAGGATGCAATAAAGAAATTATTGGAATCAAATGAGAATAAAAACACATCCTACCAGAACCTACGGGATACAGCAAAAGTGGTGCTCAGAGGTCAGTTTATCTCTATAAATGCACACACCCAGAATGAAGAAAGGGGCCAAACCAAAGAATTCAACCCTACAACTTGAACAAGCAGAAAGAGAACAACAAAAGAAGCCTTTGGGCACTAGAAGAAAACAAATAATAAAAATCATAGCAGAACCAAGCAAATTAAAGAGTAGAAAAACACTTGAAAGAATTAACAAAACCAAAAGCTGTTGTTTTAAAGATCAACAAAATTGATAAAACATTGGCTAAACTCACCAAAGAAAAACAGGAAACAACTCAAATAAAAAATGAGACAAGAAATGTTACAAGAGATCCAACCAAAATTAAAAGTATCATAACAGAAGACTACAAAAAAATTGTACTCTAACATATTTGAAAGCTTAGAGGAAATGCACAAATTTCTAGATTCACATCACCTACCAAAATTACTGCAACGAGATGTAGAACAACTTTATAAACACATCACAGAAGAAGAGATTGAAAAAGTAATCAAAAAACTACTAACGAAAAGTGTCCTGGCCCAGAGGGCTTCACTGGAAAATTCTACCAAACTTTTAGAAAGGATTTAATTCCAACACTGCTGAAGCTATTTCACAACATAGGAAAAGATAGAACATTCCCAAATTCATTCTATGAAGCCAGCATAACCCTGATACCAAAGCCAGAGAAAGATCTCACAAAAAAAAAACAAAAGAAAAGAAAATTACAGAGCAATGCAATGTCACTCATGGACCTAGATGCAAAAATCTTCAACAAAATCCTAGCCAGTAGAATTCAATAACATATCAAAAAAATAATTCATCATAACTCACAACAATTCATACCAGGGATGCAGGGTTGGTACAACATCAGAAAAACAATTAATGTGATCAACCACACAAATAACACAAAAGATAAGAATCACTTTATTTTACGAATTGATGCACAAAGACATTTGACAAAGTCCAACACCAATTCATGTTAAAAATTCTCAGGAATAGAAGGGAAATTCCTGAATGCAATAAAGGGCATCTACACAAAGCTGACCACTGACATCATCCTGAATGGAGAAAGACTGAAAAAAATTCCCCCTGAGAACAGGCACTAGACAAAGATGCCTGCTGTCACCACTTCTATTCAACAATGTGCTAGATGTTCTGGCCAGAGCAACCAGACAAGACAAAGGAATAGAGGGCATCCACACTGGTAAAGAAGCAGTAAAAGTCTCCCTATTTGCAGATGATATAATTGTATACACAGAAAACCCTAAAGAATCCATAAATAAACTACTGGAACTAAAACAAAAGAGTTCAGCAAAGTATCAGGATACAAGATAAACATAAATGAATCAGTAGGATTCCTTTACACCAACAAAGAGATCATCAAAGAGGAATTCATCAAATCAATATCATTTATAACAGGCCCCAAGAAGATAAAAAACCCAGCAGTAAATCTAACCAGAGATGTAAGAGACCTATACAGAGAAAATTACAACACTCCACATCAAGAAACCAAAAGAGAGCTACATAAGTGGAGAAACCTACCTTGCCCATGGATAAGAAGACTTAACATTGCAAAAATGTCTATACTACCCAAAGTGATCTATGTATACAATGCAATCCAATGCAAATTCCAATGTCATTTTTAAAATAAAGTGGAGAAACAAATCACCAGCTTTGTTTGGAAAGGGAAGAAACCTCAGAAAAGTGAAACAGTACTGAAGAAGAGAAACCCAGTGATAGGCCTCACACTCCCCAATCTTAGAACCTATTACACTTCCACAGTAGCCAAAACAGCTTGGTACTAGTACTATAACAGATATATAGACCAATGGAACAGAATAGAGAATCCAGAAATATCATCATCCTCCTATGAACAACTGATATTTGACAAAGGTCTAAAAGTTGTAAACTGGGGTAAAAACAGTCTCTTTAACAAACGGTGCTGGCAAAACTGGGTATCCACCTGCCAAAACTGGAACAAGACCCATATCTCACACTTTTTACAAAAACTAACTCAAAATGGATCAAAGACCTAAATATCACATCTAAAACAATAAAGATTATGGATGAAAAAATAGGGATAATAATGGAAGCTCTAATACATGGCTTAGACAGACTACAAAATTTTACCAACAATGCACAAACAACAGAAGAGAAAATAGATTAATGGAAACCACTAAAAATCAAACACTTATGCTCATCCAAAGACTTTATCAAGGAAGTTAAAAGACTGCCTACATAATGGGAAAAAATATTTGGAAGCTATGTATCAGATCAACATCTAATTTCCATAATCTACAAGGTACTACAAGGTACTGATACTATAAGGTATCAACAAGAAAATGACAAATAACCCAGTTAAACAATGGGTAAAGGACATGGACAGACACTTCTCCAAAGAAGACATCCAGGCAGCCAAAAGACACATAAGGAAATGCTCTTGGTCATTAGCTATTAGAGAAATCCAAATCAAGACTACAAAGAGGTACCATCTCACCCCAACAAGGTTGGCAGTAATCCAAAGAACACAAAATAACTAATACTGGAGAGCCGGTGGAGAGATTGGAACTCTCCTACACTGTTTGTGGGAACGCAGAATGGTATAATCTGGAAAGCAATTTGACGCTTTCTTAAAAAACTAGAAATAGAAATACTATATGAACCAGCAATCCCATTGCTTGAAGTATAGCCTACAAAAATAAGGGTTGTCACATGAATGGATACATGTACATGAATGTTTATTGCAGCACAGTCCACAAAAACAGAAGGATGGAATCAGCCTAGGTGCCCACCAACAGATGAATGAAACAAACTATGGTATATATACACAATGAAACACTATGGAATGATAAAGAATAATGATGTTTTTAGGAAGCATCTCATAACCTAGTATCAACTAGAAGACATTATGGTGAGTAAAATCAGTCAGCTGCAAAAGGAAAAGTATTATATGAGACTACTGTTATAAGGACTTCAGAAAGGACTTATGCCAGAAGAAAAGACTCTTCAGTGGCTACAAGGGTGGGGTGGGAGAGAGAAGGTTGCTCATAGATTAGATAGTTGACAGGAATTTAGTTAGGTGAAGGGAGTGACAGCATGCAGTAGGAGGTATCTGAGCACAACTGCACTACACCACAAATCAAAAGGTTTTCTAAATTCAATCCAACAATTCAAAAGACAGAGTAGCAAGGGCAGGAGTCTGGGAACCACGTTTGCAGGAGATATTGAGGTCAATTGGTGCAACTAGTCTTTTGCTACGAGGGTCTTCTACACCCCACATTGATGAGTGGTGTCTGGGTCTTAAAAACCATCAGGCTGCCATCTGAGGAACATCAATTGATGGCAACCCACCTGAGACAGATGACAACCAAGAACATCAAAGACACGAGGAAAAATGAGCCCAGGAGACAGAAAGAGAACCATATGACTGGTAGACTACATCAGTATGAGACCAGAAGAACCAGATGGTTACCAGCCACCACCAAAGACAGCCTTGATAGGGGACGCAATGTAGAGTTCCTGATGTAGCATGAGAAAAATAAATGTGAAGATAAAGAACTCTACTAAAAGACAAGAACTGATGGTCTGACAACCTGGAGGGGCCCCTGGGAACATGACCCTTAGACTTGCTACTGACCCAAATCTGAAACCAGTACTGAGGTCAGCACTTTAGACAAAGAATGGACTGGACTTGGGGACAGACTGAGCACGTGGTATGAGTACTTCATGATTTTACACATTTTTAGGAGGCTGACCTACTGATTTCTTTACAGAGGGGAGAGGAGAGTGTAGAGAGGAGGGGACAGGTGTTCACCAAGAGGATGCTAGAAATAAAGAGTGAAAATGAGGAGTGTGCTGTCACAGGGTGAGGAGATCAGATAGAGTTGCAGAGAGGTGGGCATGCAAAATTGACTTGGATTGTATACTTTCACTTAATCATAACAAAAAAAAGAATTAAAAAGAAAGCTTGCAAGCAACCATTCAAGGTGCAGCAGAGGAAAGAGCAGCCAGATGAAGGAGAAACTAGACTCCATGTCTGGTTTCTTCGATTTAACAACTTTACTTCTTTAACACAAGTCTCGACAAACCAGGTGGTGTCCAGTTGTCATCACTGAACATTTTTTATCTAACGCTCTATAGCAGAATCTTCATCAGAAGGGGGAAATTGAGAAACAGTTTTAATTTCTGGAATCCAGATTTCTTTCTAGTGCTGCTATACCATAAATACCACAGCCAAGCCAAGTGCCGTCCAGTAAAGTGGATGGCTTTAACAATGAAGAATTTGTTTCCTCACAGTACTGAATTTGGCTAAAAGTTCAAATTCAGGGTGTCAGCTCCAGGGAAGAAGGTCCTTCTCCTCAGTCTTCTCTCGGATACGAGGAGCCTGGGTCCAAAGACAAGCTCTGCTCCAGGCAGTAGTATCTTAGTGGTATAATGTCCCCTTGTCTCTCTGCTAGCTTTTTTCTTTTATAGCCTGAGAGATTGCCTCAAGGCATAACACAATCTTATAGATGGAGTCCTTTCTCCACAACACAACTTCCACTCATCTTCCCTCATTAACATCATAGAGGCATGATTTACAACATACAGGAAAATCACACGCTACCCAGATTCATGACCCAGCCAAACTAATGTACATAATTCAATTCATGACACTCATCCAAGCCATTACCTTGAGATCTTTCAAATAGTGAGTTTTGAGAAAACTGGTTTCCTTAAGTTACCTCTAAGTCACACAATGGCCTACTAAGCAGTTTAGTGGAGACTGTTTTGCCTTAGACATTGGACTCTTGTGAAGAATTATGTTTGAACAGCCAGTCACGAAATACAAGAACTCCAGGGTATGCCTGGAAGCTATGTTTTAGGGTAGATTGTTACTATGTAATCACTGTGATCCAAACTTTTTCCATCACAATGCTGATAAGAGAGGCATTGAGTCTCCTAGAGTCTTTAGAGTATCTCTCATCTTCAGAACATTTTTTGACAGTGGCACAGTGGTTAAGTGCTCAGATACCAACCAAAAGGATGGTGGTTTGAACTCACCACCTGCTCTGTAGTTCCATAGAGATCACAGCCTTGGAAACCCTATGATAGAGTTCTACTCTATCCTATAGGTGGCTATGAGTTGGAGTCCCCAAAAGAGGTGAGAGGAGTTGAAATGTTACCCCAGTTGGCAAATTATGTATTCAATAAACTTTGGTAAATTTCTTTTTTTTGCTTATTGCACTTTAGATAAAGGTTTACAGACCAAGTTAGCTTCTCATTAAACAATATACATATTGTTTTGTGACATTGGTTTTCAACCTCACAATGTGTCAACATTCTCCTCGTCTCAACTTTGGGTTCCCTGTTTCTATTCGTTCAGCTTTCCTTTACCCTCTTATCGTCTCATCCTTGCTCCTGTGCTTGTGTGCCCATTTAATCTTATTTTGCTTTGTGGTTCTATCTAAATTTTGGAAACCCTGGTAGTGTAGTGGATTAAGTGCCACATCTGCTAACCAAAAGGTTGGCAGTTGAAATCTGCCAGGCACTCCTTGGAAACTCTACGGGGCAGTTCTCCTCTGACATCTAGGGCTGCTATGAGTCAGACTTAACGGCAGTTGGTGTCTAAACTTTGTTTTATCTATCTATCTATCCATCTATCCGCCTATCCGCCTATCCGCCTATCCATCTATCCATCTATCTATCTATCTATTATTACTGAAGAAGAAGATAAATCATCCAATTAAGCGATGGGCAAAGGAGATGGACAGATATTTCTCTAAAGAGGAGATCCAGGCAGCCAAAAAGCACATGCAGACATGTTCACGATCTTTAGTTATTAAAGAAATTCAAATCAAGACTACAATGAGATACCATCTCACCCCAACAAGGTTGGCCATGATCCAAAAAACACAAAACAACAAATACTGGAGAGGCTGTGGAGAAAGTGCAGCTCTTCTACACTGTTGGTGGGGTTGCAAAATGGTCCAGCCTCTTTGAAAAGCAATCTGGCGCTTCCTTAAGAAAATGGATCTAGATATACCATTTGACTCAGTCATTCCACTACTTGGAATATATCCTACAGAATCAAGGCCTTTCACACCAACAAACACATACACAAGAATGTTTATCACAGCACAGTCCACAATAGCAAAAAGATGGAATCAAACCAGATGCCCAACAACAGAGGGTGTCTAAACTTTGAAGAGTGAACCTCTGAAGTGACTTTAGTACTCATTTACAAGGGTGTTCAGAGTCTATATTCTTGGAGTTTCTCTGTTTCCTCTTAGACCAGTAAGTCTGTTCTTTTTTCATCAGTTTGAATTTTGTTCTATATTTTTCTTCAGCTCTGTCCAAGACCCTCTATTGTGATACCTGTCAGAGCAGTGAGTGGTGGCTGCTGGGCACTGTATAATTGTGCTGGGCTTAGTCTGGTGGAGGCTTTCATAGTTGTGGTCCATTAGTCTTTTGGAATAATCTTTCTGTTGCTTCTTTGGTTTACTTCATTTTCCATTGCTCCAGATGGGGTGGGAGCAGAGCAGTATCTTGGATGGCCCTCACAAATTTTTAAGATCCCAGAAGCTACCCATTAAAGAAACTTTGGTCAATTTCTAAAAGAAAGAAAGAAAACTTCAACATGGGGTGAAATGAAATGGGATATTTGAAGATCAATATCTTAGTAATTAATGAGCTGAAATGATCTGCTGCTGGCCATTTCAAGTCCGACAATTTTATGATTGACTGTGAATGACAAATTCAAAAGGAACAGTGTTGCTCTCATTGTCAAAAAGAATGTTTCAAGATCTTTGCTGAAGTACAATGCTGTCAGTGCTAGATTAACATCCATACACCTATAAGAAAGGCCAGTTAATGTGACTATTATTCAAATTTGTACACCAAACACAAATACCAAAGCTGGAGAAAGTAAACATTTTTCACAAATTGCTGCAGCATGGAACTGATCAAATGGACAATCAGAATGCACTGACAGTTACTGTTGATTGAAATGCAGAAACCAGAAACAAAAAAGAAGGATCAGTGGTTGAAAAACATGGCTTTGTTTATAGGAATGATGCCAGAGATTGCATGTCATATTTATGCAAGACCAATGACTATTGGAAATAACCTTTTATCAACAACACAGATGATGACTGTGATGGTTAAAGTTGTATGTCGACTCGGCTGGGCCATGATTCTCAGTGGTTTAGAATTAATTTGGCAGTGTGTAATGATGTAATTTGGCAATTATGTAATGATATGATCAACTCCATAAGATCTGCTATGAGCAGCCAAACAATTGAAAGAGAGTTTCCTTGGGAGTGGGACCTGCTTCCAGTATGTAAATGGATGTTCCAGCAAGGTTCTTGCTCTGGATCCTGCATCTGTCTCGTCATTATTGGGACTTGAGGTAGTAGCTTAACTGCTGTTTTAGTCAGCTAAGGCTGCTCTAACAGAAATACCACAGAGCAGATGGCTTTAACAAAGGAATGTTTATTTTTCCACAGTCCGGTAGGCTACAAGTCCATATTCAGGGCGTCTGCTCCAGGGGAATGCTTTCCCCCTTGTCGGCTCTGGAGGAAAGTCCAGTATTGCATCAGTCTTTGTCCGTAGAGCATCTTGGCTCAGGAATCTCAGGTCTGAAGGATGCACTGTTCTCCCGATGTTGCTTTCTTGGTGGTATCAGGTTCCCAATTCTCTGCTTGCTTCTCCTTCCTTTTATCTCTTGTAGGATGAAAGGATTAAGGGTGGGGCAAGCCATACTCCAAGGAAACTCCCTTTAGAGTGGGCCAGGGAGGTGATCCTATGAAGGGATTTATAGTCCTACCCTAATCCTTTAACATACAGTGGGAAAACCACAAAATGGAGGACAGTCACAGTATACTGGTAATCGTGGCCCAGTCACATGGCTACCCGTATTTTGGGGGGACACAATTCAATCCACAACACCCGCTAATCTTAGGATTCATCAGTTTCTGCTGTCTGTAAGCCAGCAGCCTGCTGTATTGCTGTCAGTCTTGGGATTCATTGACATCCACAGCCTATGAGCCAGCGGGATCTCTGCCCTCCTTATCTTTGATTTTTCAGCCCCTGCAACTATGTGAGTCAGGAAAAGCCTCCTGCCTGAAGCCTGAATCATGGACCTCAAACTTGTCAGCCTCTACAACTGCTTGAGCCATTTCCTTGAGATAAATCTTTCCCTCTCTCCCTGTATATATGTATGTATGTGTGTATGTATACTTCGTTAGTTTTGCATACCTAGGGAACCCAGCCTAAGACAATGACTACATACATGGACTTTGCTGGATGATTTATACAGGAGTCAAATTAACTAAATCTGTGCAAAGAGACAGTCTTGAATGCCAGTATCAGCCGAGAAACAGTCAGAGACTATGGAACAGACCATTAATTGATCATACACAAGTGAAAAATGAAGTAAAGAAAATCAAAGCACCATAGCATGCTTCAGCATGGGACCAGAAGAACCACATGGTGCCTGGCCACCACCATTGACAGTCCGGATGGGGTACACAGAATGGAGCACTGGACATGGCATGTAATGGAGTAGAGGGCAGAGCTGGAAATCTACCAAAAGATCACACTTGATGGTCCTTATGAACAGAGGGCCCCAGGAAGTGTGGCCCCTGGACTCTCTAATGCCAAACTGCATCCAGCACCGGAGCCAGCTCCCCAGGGAAGGACTGACCTGGACTATACAAAATATATAGTGATACTGGAGGTGAACAATCCTTTAAACATGTATACAGGATTCTCTGGGGGACTCTGCTAGAGCTGAGTTGATTGGGTGCAGAGGGCCAGACCTTACTCAAAAGGTCACAGGAAGTTCTGAACACAAGGGGAAGCATGCTGTCACATGGGGGTATGGGGGTAGCTAGAATAGAACAGAAGTGTAAGTTCTGAGTGTTATATGGAAACATGATATAGGCAGTAAAGTTGTTCTTAATCCACAATAGTAAAGAAAAAAAGAACCAATAAAAAAGAAAGAAAATCAAATCAAGCTCAAGAGAATCAAAGCGTGACTTTGAATAAATCCTGCCTGTATTTGGAGACCATATAAAGAGTAGTTTTGACACACTAAATATTAGAACATTGGCCAAAGACCAGAAGAGCTGTGGGATGGCATCAAGGACATCATACATGAAGAAAGTGAAAGGTCATTTAAAAGACAAGGAAAAAAGAAAAGACCAAAATGGATATCAGAAGAGACTCTAAAACTGGATTCTGAGCACAGAGTAGCTAAAACAATCGGAAGAAATTATGAGGTAAAAGAGCTGAACAGAAGATTTCAATATGCAGCTTGAGAAGACAAGGCACAGTATTACTGATGTTCAAAGACCTGGAGTTACAAAACTAAAATGGAAGAATACAATTGGAATTTCTCTAGCTGAAAGAAATGCAGAAAAAATTCAGCCATCAAGTTACAATTTGAAGGATTTTGTGGACAAAAAATTGAATGGCACAGAAAGCATCAAAAAATGGAAGAAATACAGTCACTGTAACAAAAATAATTGGTTGACAGTTAACCATTCCAGGAGCTAGCATACTGATGGGAACCACTGGCACTGAAGGAATAAGTACAACCCACATTGAAGGTATTCATGAAAAACAAGACTCCATGAATTGACAGAATACAATAGAGATGTTTCAGCATACAGATGCAATGTTGGAAGCACTCATTAATCTAGGCCAAGAAATTTGGAGGACAGCTGCCTGGCCAACCAACAAGAAGAGGCCTATATCTGTGCCACTCCAACGAAGGGTAATAAAACAGAATACAGAAATTATCAAACAATATCACGAATATCACATGCTAGCAAAATTTTGCTGAAGATAATTAAAAACAGCTATGATCATACATACATAGGGAAATACCAGAAATTCAAATCAGATTCAGAATAGAACGTGGAATGAGGGATATCACTGCTGATGTCGGATGGATCTTGGCCAAAAGCAGAAAATACTAGAAAGATGTTTGCCTGTGCTTTATTGACTACGCAAAGCCATTCAACCACATGCATCATAATGTGTAACATTGGGAAGGATGGGTATTCCAGAACACTTAACTGTGGTCATGCAGAATCCATAAGCAGACCAAGAGGCAATTGATCAAACAGAACAAGCGGTTAATGCATGTTTTAAAATTGAAAAAAAATGATGTGTGTCAGGGTTGTATTATTTCATCTTACTGAGTGTGTCTGTTGAACAAATAACTCCAGAAGCTGGACTATATGAGGAAGAATGGGGTGTCAGGATTGGAGGAAGACTTACTAACAAACTACAAAATGTAGATGACACAACCTTGCTAAAAAAGTGAAGAAGACCTGAAGTACTTACTGATGAAGGTAAAAGACTACAGCCTTCAATATGGATTATACCTGAACATAAAATAAAAATTCTTACAGTGAGACTGTCATGGATTTAATTGTATCCTCCCCAAAATATGTGTAGCAGTTTGGCAGGGCCATACTTCCTGTATTCTGCTATTGCCTTCCATTTTGTGGCTGTTCTATGCTTGAAATCCTAATCTCTGCCTGTGGCTAATAGATAGGATGATTATATTAAAAGAGGAAGTGTGAAGTGTGGTTTGTACCACCTTTTATCCTTTCAACCTAGGAGAGATAATAGGAAAGGGAAGCAATCAGAGAGCTCGGAACCTCACACCATCGAGAAAGCAATATTGGGAGAAGAGCATGTCCTTCAGACCTAAGGTTCCTGCACCAAGATGCTCCCTGAACAAAGACTGATGCAACACAGACTTCTCTCCAGAGCTGACAAGAGGGAAAGCCTTCTCCTGGAGTGAACATCCTGAGTTTGGACTTGTAAACTGCCAGACTGTGTAAGAATACACTTTTCTCTTTTTAAAGCCATCCACTTTGTGTTATTTCTGTTAGAGCAACACTACATGACTAAAACAGGGACCAAGAAACAGCATCATGAGGTTGGTCAGGATTTTATTCTTCTTGGATCAACAATCAACGCCCATGGAAGCATCAGTCACTAAATCAAATGATGTATTGCTTTGGACAAATTTGAGGCAAAAGATCTCTTTCATGTGTTAAAAGGACCAAGGTGCACCTAACTCAAGCCATGATATTTTCAGTTGTCTCATATGCATGCAAAGCTGAACAATAAATAAGGAAGATCAAAGAACTGGAACATTTAAACTGCAGTATTGTTGAAGAATATTGAATATACTGTGGTTGTCAGGAAGAATGAACAAATCTCTCTTGGAAGAAATGTAGCCAGAATGCTCTTTAGAAGATAGGATGGTGAGACTTGGTCTCCCTTACTTTGACACGTCATCAGAGAGTTCAGTCTCTGGAAAACATCATGTTTGGTAAAAAAGAGTATCAGTGAAAAAGAGACAGATGGATTCACACAGTGGCTGCAATTGGCTCAAATACACTAATGACTGTGAATATGGTACAAGACATTCTGTTGTGTTATACAAGGACTGAAAATTAAGTTCATGAACTCATCCTAGAAAAAGTGCTACACACCTCACTGCTGAATATTACTATGGTAACTTTTGAAGTACTCCCCTTGGGAAGATATGCACTAATGCCAGTGCCTAGTCTAGCCTTCAAAACAATTTTGGAGTTCTTTTCCTGGAATGGTCATCAGAGCTATCATCATATTACCTTGATGTCCTGAACATCATCCTTTCAATATTTCCCTTATCTTTGAGTGAAAAAAAGTCATTGAGGGCAAGATCAGGTGAATAGAGGGGGTGTTCCAGTTATTTGTTTACTGGCTAAAACCTTCCTCACAGACTGCTCTACAATTAAGTTTGTGAAATTGCCACTTTGCCACTGTATGCATTGACCATTCAGGGTGGACTAGGTGCTGGCATCAGCGCATAGCTACCCAAGGGGAATATTTTGAAGGGGACAGTAGTGATATTCAGCAATGAGGTATGTAGCACTTAGAACAATTCAGTTCATGGAATTGTCATATCTCATACATAAGTTCACTATAAGTTGGAGGAATACAGGCACCTAACAACAACAACAAAATGGGAATGGGAATACACATTTCATAGGATTTTATGAGAAATAAATGAGAGGATGAATGTGGGAAGTATTTTAGGATGAAAATAGCTAATTTTAACTGAAATCTTACTGTTCACTGGATATAATTGTAAAGACATAATTTTAAGTATTCAACATGAATTAATTCTTTCAATCCTCACAACAACCCTGTCTTAGAAAATTGGTACTATCGTTATTGTTCACACTTTAAAGATGGGAAAACTGGGGCTCACAATTACTAGGTAATTTATTCAAGATCACACAGAAAGTAGCAGAGCCAGAAGTAAGATCATGCTCCTAAACCACACACCACACTGCCTACTGGCATGATCTCTGTGTATCAGTTCAAAAGGTAGAGAATTTAATTTCTCAAAAGGAGGGTAGGATATCTAGCTGGTAAACAGCAGAAATGTAGTTCAAACCTAAGTCTTATCCCAATATCTGTGCTTTTATTTACTATACATCCACCTTTGTAGCACAGTAATAATAGTAACTATCATTAGGAAACCCAATAGCATAGTGGTTAAGTGCTACAGTTACTAACCAAATGTTGGTAGTTCAAATCCATCAGGCATTCCTTGGAAACTCTATAGGGCAGTTCTACTCTTTCTATAGGGTCGCTATGAGTCAGAATCGACTTGACAGTAGTGGGTTTGGGTTTATCATTAGTTGACTACCTCTTTGCCAAGCATTTTGTTTATAGTACTATTAGTCTTCACAAAGTAGATAACCCTACAAAATAGATATTACTATCCTCCTTTGAGCAGGTGAGCAAAATAAGACTCAAAGAGTTGTTCATCATCAAAAGTTACACAGCTTGGACTGGGCCAAAACGGCAGACTAGACACATGTCTACACAACTCCCTCTGAGAACTAAGGCCTGGAATGATAACTGAACAGAGTACTCTGGATACCCGGGGAACCCTAGGATACGGCATAGGGTTCTCAGATTGGACTACGTGCCACTAAACGGGAAACTACCTCTCTCTAATAAAAGGCAGCACACACCAAGCCCTGTTCCTACTGACTCATCACTTGGGCAGACTGCAGGTACTGACACCTTCTTTGTTATCTGGGAAGTGGGGGATGGGCATGAGCTGGCAAATACGCTGAACTGTAGTGCTAAAGTATAACAGTGTATGACGCAACAGAAAGTGCATGGGATAGCCACATTTGGAGAGCTCGGCTGCTGACTGAGGGCACTGCAGCCCCTCGACCCTCTCTTTTCTGAGCTATGCCATAGATTCTGCTGTCTCATGACAGGAAGGGCAGCTCAGCTGGGATGCCATCTTGGTCAGCTGGGAGGCGGAGTTGCCCAACTGGAGAACTCACCAGGGGCTAATTCCCAAGCTAAGAATCAGTGCCAGGGTGGAAAGTGCTTTTCCAGCAGAAAGGCTATGTTTAGCACAGTATGACCTTAGGGATGGAGCCCAGCTGACAGTGGCAGCAAAGCTGTAACCCCTCGCTACTTCAAACTATGTCATGTCATCTGGGGACAGCCGAAAAGGTGCTTCTGTTGTCAGCCAGAAGGTGGGTCCTGACACACCCAATGATCTGATTGATTTCAGCAGCTGTCGGACAGGTCCCAGCTTTTTAAAATAAGACTACCTGGAGAAATAACTGCTGAGTGGCCTGGTGGCATTGCTTCCAGCCTTTACTGACCTACATATAGGATCAGCTGATGGCCTCTCAGTGACTCCATAAGTAGGGTAATGTCTTTGCCAGCCAGGAGGTGGAGATTGCCACCCCAGAGATTCCACTGGTGCCAGTCACTATAGTACACAAAGGTGGGTGGTGACCAACTGCCTTCTTAGAAGTACTCCTCAGCTCTTGTTGAAGTAGCACCAGCCTCTAAATGATGTGAAGGCAACAAACCATTGCTAACCATTTAGAGAAACAGTCCACCATGGGTGCAGAAAACTCCTGAAATAAAGAATCACAAAACTTCCCAGATGAGGAAGCCTTTCTGAAACTATTGGAGGTTGAGTATAAAAGAATTACATATAGAACCCTCATAGAGATTAAACAAAATGTAGCAGAGCAAAATGAAAAATTAAGCAAGCTATTTGAACTAATGGAACATCAATGATCTGAAACCCAGCAGATCAATAACAAAATGGCAGAATTAAACAATTCAACCCAAAGCCAAAAGAGCAGAATCGAGGATATGGAAGTCAGACTTAGTGACCTTGAGGACAGAACACCTGACACCAGCATTTATGAGGAGAAATCACAGAAAATAAATAAGAAAAATGAAGAAGCATTAAGAAACATGAGGGACTCTATTAAGTGGAATAATTTACAAATAATTTGAGTTCCTGCACAGAGAGGGATAGCTGAAAACACAGAGAGTATTGTTGCTGAGTAGCTGACAAAAAAACTTCCCTAAAATTATGAAAGATAACATAGACTTCCAAGATTCATATTGAACACTGCAAAAACTAGACTGCAAAAGAAAGACATCAAGACATATTATAATGAAGCTTAACATAATAAAACATAAAAAGAGGCTCAAAGCAAAGGTAACATTCAGAGGGAAGCCTGTAGGCTTTGGTCTGACTTCTTGGCAGAAACAATGCCAGCAAGGAGGCAATGGGATGACACATTCAAAGCCTTGAAGGAGAAAAACTTTCAACCAAGAATTGTGTACTGTCAAAACTGTCCCTCAAATATGAAGGTAAAATTAAGACATTTGCAGATAAACAGAAGCTTAGAGACTTTGTAAAAAGCAAACCAAAACTACAAGAAATACTGAAAGACTCTTGGCTTAGAAAAATAAAACCATTTTAAGGAGGCAATGCAGGACACAGCATCCAGAATCCTACTTGGTTAGGGAAGGAACAAAACTTAGTCAAAGCTACAATATTAAAAGAAGGGAACCAATGATCCTTTCACAAAACTATGACACTGCCACATAAAAAGAGGGATATACTGCAGTAGTTGTAGCCCTTTCAGGTGGAGAGGAAGTTAAAAAGATATACAAAGTTTAAAATTGGGTTTAATTAGAATACTAAGGGTGATCACAAGGGTAGCTTTAAAGCACAATAACAATGCAACATATCAAAACAGGAAATGTAATACAGATGTCTCAACAAACACAAAACTAACACTGAAAAAGATGAAAAGTGAACCCACTGAGAATGAACACATCAAAATGGCAGCACTAAACACACAGAGATCACTAATTACACTGAATGTAAACAGACTGAACTCTCCATTAAAGAGACAACAAGTGATAACATGGATCAAAAGACCTGACCCATCTATATGTTGCTTACAAGATAAAATTAAAGGATGGAATATTATATATTAAGCTAGCAGCATACAAATAAGAGCAGGTGTGGCAATGTTAATCTCAGATAAAACAGATTTTAATGTAAAATCCACCATTGTGGAGAAGGAGAGTCACTATTTATTGCTGAAAGATTCAATACACAAGTAGGACTTAACAGTGTTCTACTCTGACCGCTAGGGTCACTAGGAGTCAGACCCAACTCAGCAGCAGTGGGTTGTTTTTATACTAGAGTATCAAAATACATGCATGTGAATGTTTATTTCAACAAAGTCCACAAAGCAAAAAGATGGAATCTACCCACATGCCCAACAGCAGATTAATGGGTAAACAAACTGTGGTACATATACTCAGTGGAGCACTATGTAATGATAAAGAACAATGATGATTTTAGGAAACATCTCATAACCTGATTTCCATTGGAAGATATTATGCTGAGTGAAATCTGTCAGTGGCCAAAGGACAAATATTGTATGGGACCCCTACTATAAGGACTTAAAAATAGAACCTCATACAGAAGAAGACTCTTTCATGGCTGCAGTGGTGGAAAGTGAGGGAGAGGGCTGGTCATAGAACAGGATGGTGGGTGAGTACAGGGGAAATGTTTTTGCTCATGTATCCCCCAAACTCAGTAGGGATGAGTTAAAACCAGCCAGCCAAGTGCCGTTGAGTCAGATCTGACTCATATTTTTTTTTAATTGTTCTTCAGTGGAAGTTTACAGCTCAAGTTAGTTTCACGTACAAAAATTTATACACGTATTACTATAGAACCCTAGTTACATGGGAAAACCTGCTTCAAATGATCTCTTTAAAGTATTGAAAAGTAAAGATGTCACCTTGAAGACTAAAGTACACTTGACCCAGGCCATGGTATTTCCAATCACATCATATACATGCAAAAGCTGGACAATGACCAAAGAAGACAGAAGAAGAATTGATGCATTTGAATTGTGTCATTGGAGAAGAATGTTGAATATACCATGGACTGCCCAAAGAACAAACAGATCTGTTCTGAAAGAAGTACAACCAGAGTGCTCCTTGGAAGCAAAGATGGCAGGACTGCATCTTATATACTTTAGACATGTTGTCAGGAAGGATCAGTCCCTGGAAAAGGACATCATGCTTGGTGGAGGGGAGGGTCAGTGAAAAAGAGGAAGACCTTAGACAAGATAGATTGACACAGTGGCTGCAACAATGGGCTTAAGCATAAAAGCGATTGAGAACATGGCATAAGACTGAGCAGTGTTTTGTTCTGTTGTGCATAGGGTCACCATGAGTCAGAACTGACTCAACGGCACCTAACAATAGCAACAACAGATAAACAGAAGCTTACAGAATTTGCAAAAACTAAAGTGAAACTACAAGAAACACAAGAAGTTCTTTCATTAGAAAATGAGTAACATCTGATATATACTCAAAGGATGCAACGTAGGGCAGAGCATCCAGATATCAATCACAAAAATAAGTCAAAGCTAAAGCACTAAAAACGGGAAACAAAAATCTCAGTATGTAAATGATGACAACATTATATGAAAAAGAGAGACAACTTAGTGTATTCACAGATCTTTTAGATGGAGAAGTCAAGGTGATACATAGAAATTAAAAACAGGTTTAAACTTTGAACATTAGGAGTAAATATTAAGGTAACTGCAGAGGAAATAAACAATCCTATACATAAAAAAAGAAAATCATGAAGCCTGAGCAAATATAAAACCAACAACAATGAAAAAGATGGAAAGAAAACCTATAAAGAAAATGACTCAGCACGTAAAATTAAGTGGAATAAAAAAATTGTCAACATCACACACACACACCCCATGAAAATGACAGCACTAAACGCATACTTATTAATAAGTACACTGAAAATAAATAGGTTAAATGCACCAACAAAGAGACAAAGACTAGCAGAATGGATTAAGAAAACATAATCTGTCCATATGCTGCCTATAAGAGACATATCCTAGACTTACAGATACAAAGAAACTGAAACTCAAAGAATGGAAAACTATATACCAAGTCAACAACATTTAAAAAAGAGCAGGAATGGCAATATTAATTTCAGATGAAATAGATATTAAAATAAAATCCACCATGATGAACAAGGAAGATTACTATCTACTAGTTAAAGGCTCAATATATTAGGAGGACATAACTATATTAAATATTTACACACCCAAAGACAGAGCTTCTAAATACATCATAAAACTCTAACAGCATTCAGAAGTATGATAAGTAGCTCCACAAGAGTAGGAGGAAACTTCAACATGCCATTTTCAGTGATGGAGACAACATTCAGCAAGAAGCTCAATAAATACCTGGAAGATTTAAATGCCATAATTAACCAACTGGATCTCGTAGACATATACAGAACTCTCCACCCAACAAGAGACAAGTACACCTCTTCCAATGCACATGGAACATTCTATGGAATAGATCACATATTAGGCCATAAAGCAAATCTTAACAAAATCCAAAGAAATGAAATATTGCAAAGCATCTTTTCAGACCATGAAAATCAAAATCAGTAGTAGAAAAAGCAAGGGTAAAAAACCAAACATTTGGAAACTGAACACTTTGCTCAAAAATGACTGGTTATACACGAAATAAAGGATTGAATAAAGAAATTCATATGTTCAAATGAGAATGAAAACACATCTTACCAGAAACTATGATACACCACAGAAGCAAAGCTCAGAGGTCAATTTATCTCAGTAAATACACACACAAAGAGAAGAAAGGGCCCAAATCAAATAACTAAGCCTACAACTTGACTAAGTAGAAAAAGAGCAATAAAATAACCCCTCAAGCACCATAAGACAACAAATAATAAAAAACTAAAGCAGAACTAAGTGAATTAGAGAATGGAAAAACAACTGAAAGAGTTAACAAGACCAAAAGTTGGTTTTTGAAAAGATCAATAAAATCAACAAACCATTAGCAAAACTGACAAAAAGAAAACAGGACGGGAAGCAAATAACACAAATAAGAAATGAGATTAGTGATATCACAACAGAGCTAAATGAAATTAAAAGAATCATAACAGAATACTACAAAACATTCTACCTATAGGAAATGGACAAATTTCTGGAAATGCACTACCTACCAAAACTAACAGAAACAGTAGCAGAACAACTTAACAAACTTATTATAAAAAAGAGAGTGAAAGAGTAATTAAAAAGACTCCCAACTAAAAAAGCCCTGGCCCAGATGGCTTCACTGGAGAACTCTACCAAACTTTTAGAGAAGAGTTAACACCACTGTTACTAAAGGCACACTACAGTATAGAAAAGGATGGAATACTCCCAAATTCGTTCTATGAAGCCAGCATAACTCTGATATCAAAACCAGGTAAAGAGCACAAAAAAGGAAAATTACAGAACAAGATCTCATGAACTTAGAAGCAAAAATCCTCAATAAAATTCTAGCCAATAGAATTCAACAACTTATCAAAAAATAACAATAATAATGATTCACTGTGACCAAGTAGGATTGATAACCAGGGATGAAGAAATGGTTTGATACTATAAAAACAATACATGTAGTCAACCACATAAATAAAAAAGATAAGAATCATTTCATTTTATTAATTGATGCAGTAAAAGCATTTGATGAAGTCTAATACCCACTCATGTTAAAAACTTGCAGCAGAATAAGAATAGGGAGCAAATTCCTCACCATAATAAGGGGCACTTAGGAAACTCTATGGGGAAGTTTTATTCTGACTTGTAGCATCTCTATGAGTTGGACCTGACTCGATGGCACTGGGTTTTGGTTATGCACACCCAACAGCCAACATTGTCTTAGATGAAAAGAATCTGAAAGCATTCCTACTGAGAAAGGGAACCACACAAAGATAACCACTGTCATCGCTTTTATTAAACATTGTGCTGGAGGTTCTAGCCTGAGCAATCATGCAAGATAAAAAGCACATCCAAATTGGTAAGAAAGAAGTAAAAGTATGTCTATTTGCAGACAATATGATTTTATACACTTAAAACCCTAAAGAATCTACAAAAGAACTACTGGAATTAGTAGGAGATTTTGCAAAGTATCAGGATGTAATGATACACATACATAAATTAGTTGGATTCCTTTACACCAACAAAGAAACCGTCAAAGGGAAATAACCAAATCAATACCATTTACAATAGCCCCAAGAAGACAAATACTTAGGGATAAATACAACCAGAGATGTAAAAGACCTATAGTAAGAAAATTGAGAGATGATACTGCAAGAAACCAAAAGAGAACTACATAAGTGGAGAAATCTACCTTGCTCACAGATAGGAAGACTCCACATTGTGGAAATGTCTACTCTGCCTAAAGCAAACTATACATACAGTACAATCCCAATACAAATTCCAATGGCATTTTTTAATGAGATGGAGAAACAAATCACCACTTTATATGGAAATGGAAGAAGCTTCGCATGAATAAAGCATTAGTGAAGAAGAACAAAGTGAAAGTCCTCACATTACCTGACTCTAGAATCTATTACACTGCCATGGTAGTCAAAACAGGTTGGGAGCTCCTAGAAATCGACCACTTATGCTCATACAAATATTTCACCAGGAGAGTAAAAAGACAACCTACAGACTGGGAAGATATTTTTGGCAACCAAGAATCTGATTGACATCTAATCTCCATAATCTACAAAGTACTGCAAATCTCAAAAAGAAAAAGACAAATAACCCAATTAAAAATGAGCAAAGGATATGATGAGGTACTTCACTAAAGAATACATCCAGGCAGCTAAAAGATACATGAGGAAATGCTCTCGATCATTAGCTGTTAGAGAAATCCAAATCAAAATTACTGTGAGATACTATCTCACCCTGACAAGGCTGGCATTAATCCAAAAACCACAAAACAGTAAATGCTGGAGAGGATGTGGAGAGACTGGAACACTTCTATGCAGCTCATAGAAATGTAAAATGGTACAACCACTTTGGAAATTGATTTGACTTTTTCTTAAAAAGCTAGAAATGGAAATACTGTATGATTTAGCAATCACACTGCTTGGCATATATCCTAGCCAAATAAAAGCTGTCACGTGAATAGATACATGCACATCAATATTTATTGCAGCACTGTCCACAATAGCAAAAAATGAAAGCAACTTAGCTACCCATTAACAGATGAATGAATAAACAAACTATGGTATATTTACACAACAGAATACTGTGCAAGAATAAAGTACCATGATGATCTTGGGAAACATCTGATAACATGATGTGATCTTGAAGATATTATGCTCAGTGAAATTAGTTGGAAAAAGACAAACATTGCAAGAGATCATTATTATAAGGATTCAAAAAATTGGTTCAAGGACAGAATAAAATAATCTTTGATGGTTACAAAGGAGGGGAGGTAGCAAGAGAGGTATTCATAGATTTGATAGTAAATAAGAATAGGCTCATATTATAGGGAGCAACAGCATACAGCAAAAAGAGATTAACACTGCTGGACTACACCAAAAGCTAAGAGGTTTCCTAAACACAACCAGCAGGGTCAGGGGACTAGAAAACATGGTTTTAGGAGACATCTAGGTCAATTGGCATAACTAAGCTTTTTTAAGAAGAAAGTGTTCTGCATCCCACTTTGGTCAGTGGTGTCTAGTGTCTGAAAAGTTAGCAAGCAGCCATGTAAGTTGCATCAATTGGTCCGAATTGACTTGGAGCAGAGGAGAATGAAGAACATAAAAAATGGAGAAAATATGAGCCCAGAAGACAGAAGGGGCCCTGTGATCTGAAGACTACATCAGCATGAGGCCCAAACAATTAGATGGTGCCCAGCCACCACCAACAACTGCTTTGACAGGAACACAATGTAGAGTCCCTCACACAGCAGGGAAAAATATGGGAGGGCAGGTCTAGAACTCTATTAAAAGACCAGACTTCATGATCCAGCATCCTGGAAGATCCCCCGAGGACATGGCCCCTGCACTCTCTTTTAGCCCAGATCTGAAACCAGTACCAAAGCCATCTCTTCAGACAAAGATTGAAATGTACTATAATACATAGAGTGATGCTGGCGAAGATCGTGCTTCTTGACTTAAATATATGCGTGAAGCTGCTACAGCAGCTCCTGTCCAGATGCGAGACGAGAGGGTGGGGGGTGGGGGGTATAGGGAGCTGGTTGAATGAATATGGGAAGTACATGGTGGAAAGGAGGAGTGTGTTGTCATAGGGTGGGGTGCAGCTAGAGTTGCACAGAGGTGTATGTGTAGGGTTTTGTATGGCAAATTGACTTGCATCATAAACTTTCACTTAAAGCACAACAAAATATGAAAAGAAAAAAAGAATTAAAAAAAATCCTTTCATGTGCCTGTAAACCTTCAAGTCCTGAATCCACAGGTGCTGTGGGCTTTTGCTTTACAGAGTGTTACATACCTATCTGTAAGCCTGCTGTACAGTGCTTTTCCCCCACATCTAGATTAGTCTTTGATTGAATACTGTGGAGAAGTGTTTTGTTGCAAAACAAAAAGACTGATCTTGAAAAGTAGACAAAAGCCAGAATTCTGGGGCAAAAGCCACAACTTTGCCTGAGGATAAGATCCCTCCTCCCCTGTGTCTCTGCCTTATCACATGATCTTTTCTTGAAGTTGTTTCTCAGAAACACCTTGTTGTGTAATCTTGATGCATGCACAGATGCTGGTGAGGTGACTGCAAGATGACCCTTCTCCTCTAGCGGTGCCAGTAAAGCAAAGCCAGGGCCAGGAAATGAATTGAGGGAACCACAGGTCTACATATGTTCCACTGGTCATAATATGTTTGGCCAGCCACCCAGAAGTCTCAGAGATGGAAACCATCTTGAATTTCGTATGAGCACACATCTCAGGAAGAGCTAAGGACACCTATACCATTGAGATCAAATAAGGGAACAACAGAAACCAGTGAATCTGATTGGCTGAGAGATTGAGATTCCATGTGCCTGTAAACCTTCAAGTCTTGAATCCACAGGTGCTATGGGCTTTTGCTTTACAGAGTGTTACATACCTATCTGTAAGCCTGCTGTATAGTGCTTTTCCCCCAATGAAAGCATTTATTTGTAAAGAAAAAGAAAAGCAAAAACAAGTAAAAAACAACAAAGAGAGCGAAGAAGGCCATGCAAAGACAGAGGAAGACACAAGAATTATGCTGTCATAAGCCAACTTAACACTAGGAGCCACCAGAAGCTGCAAGAGTCAAGGGAGTATTCTTCCCTAGAAACTTCAGAGGGGAATACCTTGATTTTGGTCTTCTAGCCTCCAGAAATATAAGAGAATAAATTTCCTTTGTTTAAGCCACTAAATTTGTGGTAATATTTGTAGCAGCTCTAGGAAACTGATACAGGAGGAACAGAGAAAGACTTAACAAAGATGTAACATGCCAACTAGACCTTAAAGAAAAAGATTTTGATGTACAAAGTGGCATTAAGGGCATTCCATGCCCAGGGAACAGCATGAGTAAAGGTATAGAGATATAAAATGTTTGGAACACTCTGTGATTGAAGCATCAGTTATAGTTATTGGAGCTAGAAAGATAGTTGGGGTTATTACATAATAATTATGTAGGAATTTTGACATTTGTTATTCAGACTTGAAGAAGCCATTGAAGGCTCTGGAGGCTTGAAATAACAAGATGAAATGTTCTGTTATTTAACAAGACTGTGGACACTCATGGACTGCTCTGAACAATAGCTGCACTGGGTATGAGTTAACTCCACATTTCCTAGATGCCAGTGGGCTGGTTTCTAGGTATCCAAAGGGGGTGTTCAGAGAGTATTCTTTTGAATGAATGGAAACACCTCTTTTTCTTACCTCATTCTGCATTCTTTTGAAATATACTCTCATTTTGGGCAGAAAATGCTTAATATATATTTTGCACATAATCCACAGTGCAATGTCTTTGGGAGTTTGGCATGAATGCCTATGCAGGTAGAGCTGGATAAGCTGGTTCAGAAAAGGCTAGGCTTCCAGCCCAGCCAGAGGTTCTGTTTTTGTCCTTCACTCTCATTTTAGCTGTATTATTTATTCCAGTCATCATTTTCCACATTATTCCTCCCTCCCTCCCTCCCTTGTTTCTTCCTTCTTTCTGCCCATCTATCAATAAACTACCCAGGATCACACTACTGGGGAAAGAACTAAAGGTCACTTGATTCTGACTTTTTCCAGTATGAAACAAATCATCCTCCTTTCTTTAACCTGGATTGGTTGGAGGGGGATGGAGTACACTCTGAGACGTTGGATTTTGTATGAAGAGGGCTCCTTTGAGGTCCTTTTCCTTAAAGAACAGGGGTGGGGTATACCCTGAGATCTCCACTGAAAGACCGCAATTGATGCTCCAGGGGCCTCGGAGTTCTTCTGGGAGTAGGGCCCCTAGCCCTGATGCTGCCCCTGCCTGTAAATCATAATGTAGGTCAACTTTTCAGGCAGCAATGGATTGGACTTGGTGACGCAGAGTGACCATACTGTGTGGGCACTTTATGGTTCTAGGCATCTATAGGAGGTCGTCTTGTTGATCTCATACTGGAGGAAGGGGAATGGGTGGAGAGGAGGAGAAAGGAGACTGTTGGGAAGATAAGACATGTATGGAGCAGAGAGGAAGGGTGTGCTGTCACCATGCAGGGAGAGCAGTGGAAGATGTATGTAGGTTAGCATGCAAACTTATATGGGATGTACATTTTCATTCAATCATAAAAAAAAAAAAAAAGAATAGGGGTAATAGTTTCCAGGATATCCTGGATAAGATGCTTCCAGGGCTATCTGAGCATTTTTCTGTCTCCTCACTTTGGGATTATTGTTCTAATCATGAGACAACAACAAAATTTCTGCCCTTATGCACTTGGTTGGCACCACTAATACTACCCACAAGGCACCCTGGTGGCACAACATTTAAGGGCTCAGCTGCTAACTGAATAGTTGGCTATTCAAACCAACTAAATAGTTCTGGGGAGAAAGACCTGGCAATCTTCTTCCATGAATATTACAGCCTAGAAAAACCCTATGGGGCAGTTCTACTCTGCCACTGGGGGTCACTATGAGTTAGAAGAAACTTGATGGCACCTAAAAACAACAACATCACCCATACTGAATAAGGCCTATGAGTCTGTGCCTGAAAGAGAGTTTATGTTGGGCAGGGTGCAGAGGTGTGCCCCAACCAGTGAAGTGCGAAACCCACACCACATACACCACACACTATCCCTACAGCTATAGTACTCTCCAGGCTTACAGCCAGCTGCTTTTCACTGTGGGATCTGGTTAACTAAACTTGCCTGCTGATCTCTGTCCATGGTCCTGTCCTGAGTCTGGCCACACATCCTCACCCCAACCCCCACACTTAGCTCCTACTCCTACCTAGCTCAGGCCTTTTCAGTGCTGTCTAGTCTAAAACATGTTAGATTTGTGACTTTGAACTGTGTAATAGGGCTCTCTGCATGCTGGGTTATTTGCCCCAGATTCATCTGGAACTTTTCCAAAGACCCTTGGTAACTAACAACAGAAATGGTTTCTTCCAGATCCCTAACTTGAAGTCACTTAGCCTGTCCCACTCTCTTTTAAAGGCCCACTTTGAGAGAGGAATTCCTCTAACTGCAGGACCTGTTGCTGCCCAGGCTGGCCTTGAACACAGCAGCCAAAGTACCTGACATGTTGGACAAGTAAGGATAAGATACCTAAAGCACTCTGGATTGGAGCCATCATTTTGCTCTTCTGTTCTCCAGCTGGAACCTCTCATGGTGTATTGGTTAAGAGTTCAAATGCTAACCAAAAGGTTGTCATTTGAATTCATCATGCACTCCTTGGAAACTCTATGGGGGTAGTTACGCTCTGTTCTATAGGGTCACTATGAGTCAGAATCAACTTGACAGCAACAGGATTTTACAAGTTTTAGTCCTCCAGCTGTTATCCTTTCCTAACAATTCAGCTCCACTTAGTAGGACAATGAGCTCATCCAACAGGTTTGTTTCCTTTAAGGCTTCAAGAAAGCAGTGGGAAGAAATGTGTGTAGTGAGGTTTCTTCTTTGGATAGGTTTTCATGAACAAATGACAATAATGTATGTGCATCATCAACTATAAATGCTCATTACTGCTATCTTCTGAACCCTGATGGTCACTGCCCCATCTAGTGTGTAGCCATGAGCTTTCCATACGTCTTAGGCTGGGTTCTCTAGAGAAACAAATCCAGTAAAGATTATAAATATATAAGTGGACAGAGATTTGCACCAACAAAATGACTCACACGTTATAGAGGCTGGTACATCCCAAGTTTGTGGGTCAGGATAGAAGCATCTTCAGATTCAAGGAGACATAGAGGCTGAAGAACCCAAGACTGGAAGATCAGAGAGCCGGGTACTTGCTCACAGACTGCATAAATCAATGAATCCCAAGATCAGCAGGCAAGACCACAGGTAAGCTGCTAGCTCAAGTACCAAGAACTAGAGGTCAGATGAACAGGAGCCAGCTTCAGGATCTAGTGTGAGCAAAAGGCCCCTGAGCCTTGCCGGAAATGTTGATTTACATTCCATGGAGGCCACATGCCCAAAGAAATTGCCTTTCAACTCATCGGCTAAGTAGAATCCCATCATAGGAGTGATCACAAATGAAGTCTCAGCAAGGAAGTGATCACATTATAGGAGTATCAAAACACTGAGGATCATGGCCCAGCCAAGTTGACACAATTTTCACCATCACAACATGGCTTTATTTTCTAAATTTACAAAATAATAAGGCATAATTTAAGGGTAAAACATCATGGAGTTCCAGTCTGTCCAGCCTGGCCCCAATCACCCTTTTCAAATTTTGCTTGTTCCCTGGAGCTCATAACTCTTCTCCATGTTCAGTATGCTCTTCTCCTCATCTCTCTAGCACAGTCCAACTTTTTTCCCATAGCCACCACAGCTGATACATACCCAGGGACCCCCAAATTTCTTTGGCCTATTGAAGCTCTACCTTATTCTCACCTTTCTCGGCCCACATTCACCACAGCTTGAGAGAACAGCTTTCCTGTGTTTCTGTCTCCCCTACTAGACTGTACGCTGCTTGGAGGCAAAGACTGTGCCTTTAATTGTCTGTTTTCTCCTTCTGACCTAACACGGCCTCAAACCAAACACTAGGTGAGTAACTCATACAACGAGGATTCCCTTTCCGTGCAAGGACTGCCGATGAAAAGAAGAAAATGAAACATTTGTCTATTGCTAGGAGGATGACAGCCATAGTTTTCTAACCCTATTTAAGAGAAAGGAGAGAATTATTGAGGCACCTTACCCATTCTGTTGTATTTAACGGGAGCCCTCAATGTGTTAGATTAAACAAAAAGCAACAGTCGCTGTTGAGTTGGTTACAGCTCATGGGGACCACATGTGTTTCAAAACAGAGCTGTGCTCCATACGATTTTCATGACTGTGAGCTTTTGGAAGCAGATCACCAGGCCTTTTTTCAAGGCACTACTCTTTAGATTCAAACTGCCAATCTTTCAGTTTGATACCCAAATGCTTAACCATCTGTGAGATCCAAGGACTTACATGTGCTGGACGTTACTCCTCAAACAAAAGAAACAGCTGATGCTGGTTTCAATTCATCTGACTTCTCAATTCTGCACCCCTTGAGTTCCTTTGGACCAGGAAAAGGTGCCATAAAGTCCCAGCCAGAGGCCATTATTATTGTTTCATTTCTGGGCACAATGGGAGTACATGGTAATTTCCTCTCTTTATATGCATATGATGCCATAATAATGTTATGTCCATCATTTACCTTATTTCACCCCTCTTGAGTTAAGGCAGAGAATAAATTTGTGCTGATAAACATCCTGTGTCTGGCCTCAGTGTGATGAAAGGAAACTTTCTGGATCTAGCACCAGGGTGGCAGCGTCAGAAAGTTTCAGACACTGTAGCTCCATTCACTGGGAACAGGCTGAGTTGTAGGGCTGTTGGGATGGGGTATGGCAGGGTGAAAGCCATAACATCCTTGGCCCTTGGCTGGCACCTGAAAGGCTGTGACCTTTTGGGGTGCCCAGTTCCAGAGGCTATGAATCATCCAGGCACGCAACATGAATGTAATGAAAGGGTTAAACGCTTTTCACAAGTAAGTACTCCAAGACACTCTCTTTAATCCTTGTTATCAAGCTCTATTTTAGCCAAAGAATAAAGAAATTACACTCTCCATTTCTACCATGCAGAAACTAGAAATCAGAAACTTTTGTTGTGAAATAGCTTCAATAGTATCATGGAGCATCTTGGCTCAGGAACCTCAGGTCTGAAGGACCCACTCTTCTCCCAGTGCTGCTTTCTTGATGATGTGACATCCTCCACTCTCTGTTTGCTTTCCTCTCTCTTTATCTCCCATAGGGTGAAAGGGTAAAAGGTGGTACAAGCCACACTCCAGGGAAACTCCCTAGCGAGGGAATGCAGCCCCACCCTAATTCTCGTTCAGCACAATCATCCTATCTATTAGCCACAGGCAGATATTAGGATTTACAACATCAGAAAAATCACAAAATGGAGGGCAATTACAGAACACAGGGAATCCTAGCCTAGCCAAATTACTACACATATTTTTTGGGGACACAATTCACTCTATGACAGCAAGTCTACTCATAGCGTGATTTAAGCACAGACAAAAATAAGATTATTGTGCCACCAACAAAACTTTATCCCCACTTTAGTCTGTCCTCTCTATAGGTATTTATTAAGATGTCTAATCACAGACTTGCCTCAATATTCTGACAGCACTCAATATAGAATGAATTCCTGATTACTTAGACCTTCCCCCAAATTATCCAACCAAATCCTATTAAGTCATTTCTAATATCCTCTTACTGAGATGCCCTATGGTTTGTGTTCTCCCTCACTGTAATGAGTAATAAATCCAACATGTTCAGCTACAGGTGTGTTCCTGGTAGTCTTTGGCTAGAGGGTATTAACACAGATTACAACTGGTAACTAGCAAGTCACTAACTTAAAGAAGAAGAATAGCAAACATGGTTAATACAAGTGAAAACAAACAATACATTTTACAATAATGGGAAAAGAACAATCCATTCTAGTAACTGAGATAACTTACTCAATCGTTTTTTTTTTTTAGGACATAGGTGAAACCTTGCTGGCCTTTACATTTCCTCCAGTGCCTGAAAGATGCCAAGGTACTTACATAGGTTCTGACAGATGCAAAGATAAATAAGACACTGTTCTTCTTCTCAAGATCTGTATATATCCAACTTCTTTATGGGTCAAATTCTTCATTCATAGAACTGGGATAGTAAAATTGTGGGTGATGTGTGTGTGTGTGTGAGAGAGAGAGAGGGCGAAGTAAAATCATTCATGTAAATTGCTTAGCATAGTGTCTAGTACATAGGAGGGACTCAGTAAGTGTTAATTATTATTTAAGGATGAATGGCAGTTTCATAGATGTAAAATGAGGGGTAAAAGATAAGAGCATTCCAAGCAAGTGAAATGACTGAAGCAACAGCACAGAAACAAAGACCTGTGAAAGGGCTTTCTATGCCCAGACACTTTCCAGTTCAGGAATGAGAGAACCATGGAAGAGTGCCTCAAACTTGATAAGGTAATCCAGATCTTGTTGGTAATGCGATATTTGGGATATTGTCTCCTGTATTTTGCAGGGGGGTGGGGGGTAGTGAAATACCCTAGGGCTACTTCTGACGAGGAAGTGTGTTACAGGCCATAGAGACTCTGTTGAGGGTTATGGTAAGACGTTGCACACGTCAGATCTCAAAGCTTGAGCCTTGACTGCAAAGTGACATTGCAGACGTGGCATCAGAAAAACTTGAAATTGGGCTCTGCCTAATAGGAAAAGCTGTGCTTTGGTAATGGTTTATTGGAGATGGTGCACACAAAGTAGCTAGTAGTTTCAGTTCTGTTCTAGTCCCATCCTTTTCATCCCTTGCTCTGGATCCTAGTGGTAGCTGCACAGAGGCTTAAGCCACAGCCTTAGACCCAGGGCTCCCCTATCACTAAATGGTCTCAAGCTGCTCTCCAATTTGTTGCTGTTTTCTGCTAGGTTCCCGGGAAATCTATAGGGAAATGGCAGCAGTCAGACAGATCCCATTTTCTTCCTGGTCATTATTTAGGACCCCTTCTTTCTTACTGCACACAACACCTCTCTCCAGTTCTCCAAGGAATGGCTCTTCACCCAACTCTTGTAACGCGACCCACCCTCCTAGAGGCTTAGGTCCTGACCTTAAGGTTATGTGGAGGTTGAATGGTTAGATGCTTGGTGGAAAAAAGCCGTTCAAATATTCTTCCCCAAACTTCAGAGTGCCCCTTTCCGCTCTGACCTAAAAGGCATGGGAGAATGGTGTTCGGTTGAGTGTCGGCCAGTGGTAAGAACTCGCCAGTGGCCCGTAGCCAGTAGCCAGTGGCGCAGTGGCCAGTGGCGCAGTGGACTGGACCGGCTGCAAGAATGCGCGCTGGGGGGGGGCGGTGTGGTATGGGAGAGTGGAGTGTGCGCCCTTTATGACAGGTGGCTGCGCGGTGCGCGCTCCCGGGCTCCTGAGAGGAGGGAGGGAGGATTTACCGACAGAGTGGGAGGGGGCACAAGAGGAAGGGACCATAGAGAGGGTAAGGAGGGAAAGGGAAGACTGTGGTGAGAAGGAGGAGTAGAGGGGGAACGCGTCCAGCAGGAACAGTTGCGTTGGAGGAAACAATAGCAGGGGCAATAGCGATTGTGGCAGCCGAAGCAGCCCCGGTCGGGGCACATTTTTGAATGGACAGAGGCAGCTCAGGAAAAGGAGGCGAGGCAGCGCCCGCAGAGGCTCTGAGAAAAGCGGCGGAGGGGGGCGAAGGGGGAGGAGGAGAAGAAACGGGGCGGAGAAGGGAGGACGAGGCAGAGGGAGAACCCGGGAAGGAAAGCCAGTAGCATCATCATTATCAACAGCAGCAGCAGCAGCAGCCACAGCAGTAGCAGTAGCGACAGTGGCGGCAGTAGCAGCATTTAGCGATAGCTTTCATAGAGATAGCGTTAGCGACAGTGGCAGCCACCCTCCTCCTCTTTCCCTTCCGCAGCGGCCTTAGCCGCCGCGCTGACTTGACTGCAGGGGCCACACGCAGTCCGCTGGTGAGGTAGCCTCAGCACCAGCGAGCAGCGGGGCGTGAGAAGCACGAACCTGGGGAGCAGCCAGGAGGCCACTGAGGCACTGAGTTTCAAGACCAGAGCCCAACAGCCCTGATTCCACCTACTGCGGCGGCGGCGACTGAGCCTTAAGAAACTAGCGAGAAGAGAGGCGCGTCCACCTGGCGGCCCCGCGCATGGAGCTGAGGCAAAGGAGGCGGCGGCGGCGGCGGCAGCAGTAGCAGCAGAGGCTGCAGCGACAGCTCAGGCAGCTGCATCAGAAGCGACAGCCCAGCCTTGACAGCAGCCGCGCCACCTCTAGCGCCCGCAGCGTGAGCCTGCCAGCTACGTGCGCCTCAGGAGTCGGCCTGTGAGGTGAGTATGATCGCTGTCTGCCAGCCATCCCTCGCCCCACCCAGGCCTTCTCACCAGCTCCCAGGCTAGCACAGGGTGGCGGCGGCAGGAGGTGGAACGAATTGGAGGAAGCCGAGCAAGAAGACGAAGGGAAAACCGAGGGGAGAACGTTTGTGCGAGAATGGCGTGCATGAGCGTGCCTGTGTAAGTGGGAGCGAGGCTGCAAGAGATCTTAGTTCTCCCTGCCAGGCACTGCAATCTAGGAAAGGCCGCTATGCTTGCGCGGTGGGGTGGTGGTGGGAGAGAGGAGGGAGGGATCTAGTGGGCTGGAACCGCGGCGCACAAACACGCACACGGCAGAGCAGCGGAGAACTGGCAGAGTCGCCTCCCATCGGGCTGCTGCCAGTGAGGGTTTGGCCAGGGAATGAGATACCAGATAGCACGCTTTGGCGAGAGCGGGAAAACCCATTCGGTGGCCGAGGCCAGGCGCCTCAGCCCAAGCGGCAAAGGTGCGAAGCCGATTCACTGGTCCGCAGCTCCCGCGTAAGGCGGCCCTGCAGACTACAGAGCGCCCTGGGAGCACACACCACCCAACCAGGGCTGAGGGCGGGTAAGTTATGGGCCATTCGACCATCTCCCAATTTGTCACCTTTCCAGAAACTGGCCCTGGCCCTTTCCCGCTCTGGGCAGCAGTCCAATTGACGCTTTCCGGCGCGGTTTCTTGCGCTTCTCTCTGCCGCGCCCAACAACACACATCCACCCTGCTCTCATAAACCCTGTATGGCAAGGAGGCCACGAGCGGGCTCAGGGAGCTGGGCCTCGCTCAGGAAAAGTGTGGAACAGCCGTCGCGGAGTTGGCGCGGTTCTGCTGAGGAATCCAGGGATTTCAGGATGATTGCTTCTGTCTGTCTAATTCGTGGGGGGCCGAATCACCCGCGCAAGGTTTTCTGTCTTTTTGGAAGTTAAAAAAAATAAAATAAAATTTGCACCTTCTTTTTGACACCAACATACTTGGGTTTTGTTGAGGTTCTGGTTGTATTTTGGAATTCAGTGGGTCTCATATTTTGCTTCTGTGTTTTAGCTCTCAGCATATTGTTGAATTCTGTGCACAGCAGTATACTTAGCTATGTGAGCTTTTCCTAACGTTCCATTTTCTAGACTGTTACCTCAAAAGACATGACTTGTGAGTCGGGCTGGCAGGGCTGTTTTGAAAAAGCACTTTAACCCGGAAATTGAGTATGTCTTCGTTTGCTTTTGGTGGAGGAACGAAGTGTTTAGATAGTTTCTGAAATATTTGCTCGGTGAGAAAAGGGCTCTGGTGGTCTTCTGTAAACTACTAGACATCATTTGTGTTTTCGGGGGGGAATTTCCCTTATGTCTTTACACATAGAGCAACATTTGAGTAAACATTTTATTCACAGCAGTGACGTTCTTATGGCTGAAAAAATTATACTTATTTAAAAATATTTTTAGAAGGGGGAAAAAAGCCCTAAGTGACTGTCATTTTACATATTAACTGGGAAACAGGCTAATCAAATAAAACTGGCTGAGTGTCTGAAACTCTCCCAGTGAAATCTACGGCTCTGAATATAATTAGCCATCTGTCTGGTGAGCAATTTCAATTTCGGCTGGTACGTTGTTATTACAGTGTCTAATTTCTGGAAGACTTGTACATTTTACCCATCAGTAACAACAAAAGCATATTTGCTTACTAGGTCAAGGATTTACTTGTAGAATGATGGCATTCCTCTCCTCTTACCCTCACCACGTCTTTCCTAGTCCCCACACTCCTTGACCTGAAAGGTCAAAATAAGCCTCTTGCTTTGCAAATAACATATTTGTAATAGAGGAACTAAACCAGCCGTGGCAGTTAGTAATGAGACATTTTTGTTTCTTGGAAAAACCATCCAACATTCTACCTTTCTCACAAAACCTAGATAGATTGCATTCATTTGAGTTAAAAAGATAATTATTTGTGCATATGTGTTCCAGTGTGGTAGGGTGATTCAACAGAATTCGATAGACTTGAAATTTGACTCAATTTACTTTCTATTATTCTACCAAATTCTCTATCTAACTCTCTCCTAGCTATCCCAACCACCCTTCCACACCTCACAGATACACATTCACACCAAAAATCACAACCTTTTGTCCCCCCCACCTTTTTCAAGGCTAAGAGTATTCAGCTCTGTGATTTTAACAATATGTTGGGGAATTGCTTTTTAAGGAAATCAGAAATCTAAAATACCATGGCATGAAAAGGCATTGTACATATTTGTAGAAATTTCCCTTAGGTGTGATTTTACCAGAAATTTTTTACTAGAAAGAAAAGGAGTAGAGTTTTAATGGAGATGAGATGTCATTAGAAGATTAAATTTCAGAAACCTTCACCAAGTAGCTGTTGTCAAAATATAATTAAAATGAACCACAGATTAACTGTGTAGTGGGCTACAGAAAGTCATTTTAAGAGAAATGCTTTAAACACAAATGTTTGGCTAAATAGCAGCTCTGATAAATGGGTAACAATTACATAAGCACATGGTAAAATTTGACATATACCATGTTTGTTAAATAAATCAACCTGTTCAGTAGATAAATTTTCAATGCATTGATGCTTTTTAAAAAAATACACAAAAGTAAATGTGTAACACTGTTGCCAAAGTCAAACAAACTGCAGAACACTGGTGCTTTCTGTTTCTTACTCAGAGTCTGTTTTCTTTTTCTTTTTTGGCACAATATTCTGATCACCTGTAAACTACCAGTGGGCAGAGAGACCTAAAGATGTGGTGGTGCTGCTTGTATTGAGAAGATAGGGCAAAAAAGATGAGAAAAGTGATTAAAGATATATTCATTTATCCTTGACACAATCACTGTGAAAGGTCCAGGTGTCACTGAAGTATTTGCTTAGGAGAGAGAGTGTGGCCTAACCAAATGAGCATTGATTTTCGTTCCTCTGTTCTTAAGTACAGTTCTAATGAATAATTATTTTTCTCTAAATCCCATAGTAAAAGAATGAAAGGAGATTCTAATTGACCTTTGACTTTGTTGCAGTATCTTAAATTCATCTATTTGGTGGCACATACATGGTTTAAGTATTTCTGTTTGCAGTAAGCAAAAGGAGAGAAAGACCAAAACCTGTGATAGGGAAGAGGGAGGATGTATTTAAGGAATAGATTATCTAGATTCCATGCTTTTAGCTTTCTGGAGATTTCCAGGTTTGGTAATTTTAAATTTTATCTTTAATTTTTTTTTCTTTTACCTCCTCTGAAAAGTTGCTCATCAGCTCCAAAATTGACAGTTTCTCTACTGGAAAGCATCTTTTAAAACCAAAGTCATAGGGCTAGTCACAAAGGACTTGTCAGGCCCTCTATGCCATTTTTCCAGGGCTGCTTGAAAACAGAGAGATTTGGACAAGACCAAATCACTTGGGCTACCTTTAACTTCACAAATTTTCTCTTGCCCAGGAATTTTATTTTTAAACAGAGGTGAGCATTCCTATCTTTTGAAACACTGCTAGACCTTGTGCAACGGTAAATACATTACCACCTTGGGGAAATGTAGCTGAATGCTTAACATTTTGTGCCTCATCCCAGTTTATACCTGTTATCTCAGCATACTTATTTCACTCTCACTGGTGTCCTGGCTTGGACAAAAAACTGTGTGGCTACCCTGACTATAAGCCTCATTTGAATCAAACTATGCTCCTTAATTTGCAGAAATAGTTATCTTTGCAAACATGGTATGGTGATGAGCTTCAGAGATGTTATAATTCTTTAACTCAGCTGAACCTATCCTTTGTTCTAGCTATATCTTTCTGGAAGACAGGAACTTCAGAAATGATTTTGACTTGGGACTTGAAAGATTAGATTATTGGGTCCAAAGACTTCTTTCCAAAATGCATGTATGTGTTCTCACACAGACACACATGATAAACAGCTGAAGAAGTGTTAGTACTATCTGTATGCTGAGAAGTGGCTATTCTTGTTTTCATAGAAGACTGGTAAGAGATAATAAACTTAAGGTTTATCAGGAGGCTTTTAGGTTTAGAAAGAACGTCTTGACTATGATAGTTGTGAGACAAAAGGATGGTACCAAGGAAGCAGAATTGTTTTCAGAATATGTTTGAGAAGTACATAAACAACTCTGTCCAAAATAGTTTACATGTGGCCTTGACTTGTTCCCCCTTATATATGTATATGTGTGTGTATATGTAGCCTTTTCTGTAATGGACAACATGACTTTTTAAACTGCCTTCCAGTCTTAGATATCTGTGATTGGCCTTCATTGATCTAGGGCAGGGGTAAAAAGCAACTATGGCCAATGAGCCAAATCTGGACTGCCATTTGTGTTTGTAAATAAAGTTCTATTAGAAAAGTCATATTCATTTATATTTTGTTTATGACCATTTTAGTACTACAAGGGTAGAGATGAGTGGTTGCATCAGAGACTCGCAAACTTAAAATATTTACTGTCTCTACAGAAAAAGTTTTCTTAACTCTGGGATATTATTGAGTTAGATTGGATCTCCCATGCCAAATGCCGTCGAGTCGGAGCCGACTCATGGCGACCCATAGCAAAATAATATACCTTTGGTTTCTTTCATTAACTTTCCTTTTCTGCACCCCTTCCTCCCTTGCCAATCTCCTTCCAAATTTTACAGAATTTTTAAAATTGTGATTTAAGTGAAAGTTTACAGTTCAAGTCAGTTTCTCATACAAAAACACACACACACTGTTATGTGACCCTAGTTGCTCTTCCTACAAAGTGACAGCTCACTCCTCCTCTCCACCCTGTATTTGCTGTGTTGGTTCAATCCATGCTGCCTTCTCATCTCACCTTCAGACAGGAGCTGTCTGTGTAGTCTCATGCATCTACTTCAGCCAAGAAGGACACTCTTTGTCAGTATCATTTTATGTCTTACAGTCCAGTCTAATCTTCATCTGAAGAGTTGGCTTTGGGAATGGTTTTAGTTCTGCATTAACAGAGAGTACAGGGACTGTATCTTCTGGGGTCCCTTCAGTCTGTCAGATCATCAAATCTTGTCTTTTTGCTAGAATTTAAGTACTGCACCCCACTCTTCTCTCATTTCTATCAGGGAATTTCTGTTGTGTTCCCTGTCTGGGCAGCCAGGGGTGGTAGCTGGGCACCATCTTGTTCTTCCTGTCTAAGGATGGAGTCTCTGGTTTAGGTGGCACTTTCTATCTCTTGGTCTTGTATTTTCCTAATGTCTTTGGTATACTTCAGTTTCCTTTGCTGCAGGTGGATTGTGAAACTAGATGCATTTTAGATGGCTGCTTGCTAGCTTTTAAGACCCAAGACACCAGTCAGCAAAGTGGATGCAGAATATTTTCGTAAAAAATTTTGTGATACTGGTTGACCTAGATGTCCCCTCAAACCACGGTCCCCAGATCCGTACTCTTACTACACTGTCCCTTGAAGTGTTTCATTGTATTCAGGAAACTTCTTAGCTTTTGCTTTAGTCCAGTTATGCTGACTTCTCCTGTGTTGTGTGTTGTTCTTCTGTTCGTGTCAAATAATTCTTGTCTGCTGTCTAATTAGTGAATATGCCTCTCTCTCCCTCCTCATGCTCATAAGCATCAAAGAATGCTTTCTTCTGTGTTTAAACCTTTTCCTGAGTCTTTATAATAGTGATCTCTTAAAACATTTTTCCTTTCGTGACTGACTAACTTCACTCAGGGTAATGTCTTCCAGATTAACACATGTTAAAAAGATGTTTAGAGGATTCATCACTGTTCTTTATCATTGTGTCATATTCCATTGTGTAAATATGCCATAATTTGTTTACCCATTCTTCTGTTGATGTGCACCTAGATTGTTTCAATATTTTTGCTACTGTAAACAGTGCTGGAACGAACATGGCTGTGCATGTATCAGCTCTTAATTCTCTAGGATATATTCCAAGGAGTGGGATTGCTGGATCATACAGTACTTTTGTTTCTGCTTTTTAAGCCAGGCAAGTGCTCTCGAGTCGCATCTGATTCATGGCGACCCTAAAGCACCAAATCAATTTGCAAAGTGATTGTACCATTTTACATTCCCACTAGCAGTGTATTAAGTGTTCCAGTGTTTCTGCAACAGTGCCAGCATTTATTATTTTGTGTTTTTTGGATTAATCCTACTCTTTCCGGGGTGACATGGTATCTCATTGTAGTTTTGACTTGCCCTTCTGTAATGGCAAATGATCATTAGCATTTCCTCATGTTATCTGTTAGGTGCCTGAACGTCTTCTTTGGTGAAGTCCCTGTTCATATCCTTTGCCTGTTTTCTAATTGGATTATTTGTCTTTATTTTGTGAGGTCTTGCAGTATCTTATAGATTTTAGAGAGTAGACACTTAGCAGATTTGTCATAGCCAAAAATATATTCCCAGTCTGTAGGTTGTCTTTTTACTCTTGTAATCTTTTTAGTTTTGGGGTAAGCGTAAGTGTTTGTTTTCTTTTAGGAGCTCCCAGTTGTCTAGTTTCCATTCTGGTATTTGTGTATTGTTATTAATGCTTTTCATTCTGTTTGTGCCATGTATTAGGGCTACCAGGATTGTTCGTATTTTTTCTTCCATGATCTTTATTGTTTTAGCTTTTGTATGTAGGCCTTTGATCCAGTTTGAGTTAGTTTTTGGGCATGGTGTGAGATGTGAGTCTTGTTCCAATCTTTTGCAGATAAATATTTTGTCCCTTCCTGCCTTCTCAGAGTAAAGAAAGAGTGAACAGCTCCCACTGGTCTGTCAGTGGAGGCTTACTTGTTGCTGTGATACTGGAAGCTATGCCACTGGTATTTGGGTACTAGCAGGGTTACCCATGGTAGACAGGTTTCAGCTGAGCTTCTAGACTAAGACAGACTAGGACGAAGGAACCGGCAGTCTATTTCTGAAAAGAATAAAGCAGAGAAAACCTTGTGAATAGCAGTGGAACATTGTCAGATATACTGCTGGAAAATGAGCCCCCCTGGTTGTAAGGCACTCAGATGACTTGAGGAAGAGCTGCCTCCTCGAAGTAGAGTAGACTTTAATGACATGGATGGAGTAAAGCCTTTGGGATCTTCATTTGCTGATGTGGCATGACTCAGAATGAGAATAAACAGCTGCAAACATCCATTAGTAATCAGAACATGGAATGTACAAAGTATGAATCCTGGAAAATTGGAAATCATCAAAAATGAAATGGTATACATAAACATTGATATCCCAGGCATTAGTGAGCTGTAATGGACCAACTGAATCGGACATTTTCAATCTATGGTCTACTGTGCTGGGAATGAAAAGTTGAAGAGGAAAGGTGTTGGGTTCATCACTAAAAACAGCATTTCAAGATCTGTTCTTAAGTACGGTGCTGTCAGTGATGGGATAATATCCATATGCCTACAAGGAAGGCCAGTTAATATGACCATCAATTGTGGTCTTTTCGTGAAGATCTTAGGGTGTACTCCTTTTTATTCCTGTGTTTCCAGTGAGACTCAACTTTGTAAGCTCCATCGCAGCTATCACTGGTGGTGGCCGGACACCATCCAGTTCTTCCAGTCACAAGTCAATGTAGTCACCCAGTCACGTGGGTCTCTTTGTCTTCTGGGTTCCCTTTCCCCCATGTCATTTTGGTCCTTGGTGATCATCCGTTTCTGCTGAGTTGGGACCATTTGCTGTACCCTGAGACGACAGCTTGGCAGCCTTTAAGACCCCAGACACCACTCACCAATGTGGGGTGCAGAAGACTCTCTCAGCAAAAGGCTAGTTGTGTCTCTCTGTCCTCTGGGTTCTCTTTCCCCCATGTCATTTTGGTCCTTGGTGATCATCCGTTCCTGCTGAGTTGGGACCATTTGCTGTACCCTCAGATGGCAGCTTGGCAGCTTTGAAGACCCCAGACACCACTCATCAATGTGGAGTGCAGAGAGCTCTCTTAGCAAAACACTAGTTGTGCCAATTGGCCTCAGTATCCCCTGAGGACATGGTCCATGCCCCCTGCCCCAGCTACTCTGTCCTTGCAGTATTGGGTTAAGATGGGAGGAGTAATCATGTTATGTTGAAGTCCAGTTAATATTGATGTTCTTTCTAATGTGTGCTGTCACAGATTTCACCCAACCAAATTTCTATCAACTATCTAAACTAAACCCTCCCCGCTCGCCTCCCCTTGCTCCCCACCCTTGCAGCTGTCAAAGAATCTTCTGTACATGAGTCTGTTTTTAAGTTCTTATTGTAGGGATCTCATACAATATTTATCCTTTTGTCACTGAATACTTTCACTCAGCATAATGTCCTCCAAGAAAATGCCTTTTTTAACCAACACAGTGGCTGTCCACATGGACCTCACAGATGGAATGAACAGGAACCAAATCGACTACATCTGTGGTAAAAGGCAATGGAAGAGCTCCGTATCAGTAGTCAGAACAAGACTAGGTGCTGACTGTGGCACAGATCATCAATTGCTCGTATGCAAATTCGAATCGAAACTGAAGAAAATAAGAACAAGTCCACAAGAGCCGAAGTATGGCCTCGAGTATATCCTTCCTGAGTTTAAAGACCATCTCAAGAAGAGATTTGATGTCTTGACCACTAATGACAGAAGACCAGATGAATTGTGGAATGGCATCAAAGATATCATCCATGGAGAGAGCAGCCAGCCAGGTGCCATCGAGTCGGATCCCGCAAGAGGTTATTAAAAAGACAGGAAAGAAAGAAAACAGTAAATTGGATGTTAGAAGGGACTCTGAAACTTGTTGTCAAATGTTGAGCAGCTAAAGCGAAAAGAAGGAATGACACAGTAAATCAAGAAACCGTAAGATTTAAAAGGGCAGCTTGATAAGACAAAGTATAATGATATGTGCAAAGAGCTGGAAATAGAAAACTAGAAGGGAAGAACACGTTCTGCATTTCTCAAGCTGAAAGAAAAAAATTCAAGGCTTGAGTTGCAATAGTGAAGAATTTTGCAGGGAAAACATTAAACAACTCAGGGATCATTAAAAGAAGATAGAAGGAATACACAGAGTCGTTATACCAGAAAGAACTGGTCGATGTTCAGTCATCTGAAGAGGTAGCATGTGATCAGGAACTGATGATACTGAAGGAAGAAGTCGAAACTGCATTGAAGGCATTGGCAAAAACAAAGCTGCAGGAATTGATGGAATATCAACTGAGATATTTCAACAAACAGATGCAGTGCTAGAAGTGCTCACTCATCTATGCTAAGAAATTTGGAGAACAGCTACCTGACCAATTGACTGGAAGAGATCTATATTTATGCCCCTTCCAAAGAAAGGTGATCCAACCAAATGCAGAAATTACCGAACAATATCATTAATATCACACACAAGTAAAGTTTTGCTCAAGATCATTCAAAAGCAACTGCAACAGTATATTGACCAGAAACTGCCAGAAATTCAGCCTGGATTCAGAAGAGGATGTGGAACCAGGGATATCACTGCTGATGTCAAACGGATCTTGACTGGAAGCAGAGAAGACCAGAAAGATGTTTACCTGTGTTTCATTGACTATGCAAAGGCATTTGACTACGGGGATCATAACAAATTATGGCTAACACTGTGTAAAATGGGAATTCCATGACACTTAGTTGTGCTCTTAAGGAATCTGTATATGGATCAAGAGGTAGTCATGTGAACAGAGCAAGGGGACACCGCATGGTTTAAAGTCAGGAAAGGTGTGCATCAGGTTTGTATCCTTTCACCATACCTTTTCAATCTGTATACCAAGCAAATAATCCAAGACGCTGGATTATACAAAGAAGAGCAAGATATACTTGTCTGTTGTTGGGTGGAGTGTTCTGTATATGTCTATGAGGTAAGTTGGTCGATTGTGGCATTTAGATCTTCCGTGTCCCTATTGATCTTCTTTCTGGATGTTCTGTCCTTCACTGAAAGTGGAGCGTTGACATCCCTTACTGTTACTGTGGAGTTGTCTCTCTTTTCAATGCTGTTATAATTTGTTTCATGTATTTTGCATCCCTGTTGTTGGTTGTATGAATATTTAACATGGTTAAGTCCTCTGGGCATATTGATGTTTTAATCATTATGTAGTGTCCTTCCTTATCCTTTGTGGAGGACTTTACATTAATTTTGTCAAACGTTAATATTGCCACTCCTGCTGTTTTGTAATTGTTGTTTGCTTGATATATTTTTCCATCCTTTGAGTTTTAGTTTGTTTCTATCTTTACAAAGCTATATCTCTTGTAGCCAGTATATAGATGCTTTGTATTATTTATTTATTTATATATTTTACTTCATAAGAAAAATGCCAAACTGTTTTCTAAAGTGGGTATACATTTTACATTATCACTAGCTATGGATGACAACTCCAGTTGCTCCCCTTTCTTGCAACTCTTGATATTACCAGGTTTTTTTTCAGGTGTTCTAATGGCTGTGTAATATTTCATTGTGGTTTTAATTTTTCATTTATGACTAATGATGAGCATCTTTTCATGTGTTTATTGACTATGTATCTTCTTTGGTGAAGTTTTTCACAGGCTTTGCCCATTTAAAAAGTTGGGCATTTGCCTTTTATTGTCAAATTTTAAGAATTCTTTATATATTCTTGATACATACAAGTTCTTTATCCAATATATGCATTGCAAATTTCTTTTAACTCTTTTGCAAACCAAAATTTTTCGATCCTGATGGGTTTCAGTTTAATGTGTTTAAATTTAATGGTTAGTGCTTTTTTTGGGTCCTAGTCAACAATCTTTGAATACTGCGTGGTTGTGTAAGTTTTCTCCTCAAAATATTAAGTATATTACTAGTCTTTGATATGCAAATATGAGTTTATAGACTGATGTTGAAAACAAACTTATAAACAAAGAATTATTGTTTAATACATCAAATTGCATAAACGAAATATAGTCAGGTTACTATGGAAGTACCTAACAGTGATGAATAATATCTAAATTGGGACCCCTGAAATTCATTTTTTAGCCACCAGGTGGAAATATACCATAAATAAACATTTTTTGTCATTGGCATTGTGGTGGATAATTTTTTTTAATGCATTCTGCCACTCTCTGTCTCTTTATTGTTGCATTTAGTCCATTTACATGAGGTTAGTGCTGTCATTTTGATGTCTTTTTGTGTGTGCGTGTGTTGTCAACAGTTTCTCTGTTTCACTTAATTTTCTGTACTGAGTTGTTTTTCTTTATGTATTTCCTTTTCATCTTTTTCATTGTTTTGATTTTATATTTGTTGCATTTTTATATATTTCTTTTCTTTTGATGTGTAGGATTGTTCGTTTCCTTTTATATTTACTCCTATTTTTCTAACTTTAAACCAGTCTTTTATTTCCGTATATTGTCTTGACTTCTCCATATGAATGATCTATGACTACATCTTTAGTCCCTTTTTTGTTTTCATGTTGTCTTTTACATAATGATGTCTTTGTTTCCCTATTTTTATTGTTTTAGCTGTGATTTTTTATGATAATTTCCTTATCTGGGTTGATGACTCGTTGCTCCGACCTATGTTCTAGTCCTCTGTTGTTATCTGATGTTACTGATTTTCCAACCTAAGGACTACCTACAATATTTCTTGTAATTTTGGTTTGGTTTTTGCAAATTCTCCATTTATCTGGAAATATCTTTATTTTGCCATCATACTTGAGAGACAGTTTTGCTGGACATACAATTTGTGGCTGTCAATTTTTTTTTTCTTTCAGGGCTTTAAACATGTCATCCCATTACCTTCTTCCCAGCATAGTTTGTGCTGAGAAGTCTGAGCTTAGCATTATTGACTTTCCCATGTAAATGACTTTTCATTTATCCCTAGCCATGCTTTAAGTTCTCTTTATTTCCTTTTTGGCCAGTTTGATTATAATATGCCTTGGTGACTTTCTTTTGGGATCTGCCTCATGTGGAGTTTGATGAGCATCTTGCGTAGATATCGTCTCATCTTGGTGTCAGGGCAGTTTTCTTCCAATAAACCTTCAATAATTCTCTCTGCATTTTTTGTTACTACCCTCCATCCCCTGTATTGGTACTCCAATCACTTGTAGGTTTATTCCTCTTGATAGACACCAACATAATTCTTAGGGTTTTCTTCATTTCTGATATTTCTGATATTGTCTGATTTTTCCTCAAATATGTCGATGTCAGATGTTTTATCTTCAGACTTTAATTACTTCAGCTCTGCTCCTTTGACTTTCTGTTAAGTTGTCTAATTCTGAAATTTTAATGTTAGTCTTCTGAATTTCTGTTTGTTGTTGCTACGGATTCTTACAGTCTGTTAAATTTATCATTATGCTGTTCCCTAAGCTTCTTAAATTCATCTGCTGCTTTTTCTGTCTTTCTTGGCTTGTTCTGCATTTTGTCTGTTGTCTTTTCTTATCTCTTGAAGAGATCTGTATGTTAATCTTTTGTATTCTACACCTGATAATTCTAGGAAGTTCTCTTCATCTGAAAGATGCTTTGATTCTTTGTATTGGGAGCTTGCTGATACTGTCTCCATGATTCGATATGTGTTGTCTCTGAGCCATCAATAAATTATTGTATTTTTTAGTCATGTTTGCTTACCATGTACTAACTTCTTGTTTTGTTTGATATGATTGTGTGAGCTTGTTTTATTATTGGGGACTTTGAAGCTCTAACATTCTTTCACTGAGTGGTTAGAGCTATTACTAGGTATGTGAGCCTAGGAGCCATTTTAATTTTCTTGTGTGGATTCAGCTCAGGTGTCCAAGTAGTCAGTCACCAAGCATTGGATGCAGGTTCTCACCTACAGTCCTAGACAGGCAGGGGTGATTGGTGTCAGCACAGTATCTGGCTTCAGTAGGGGGTCATACACTGAGCAAGTCAGGGGACTGACAAATGCCCCTGAGTGTCTGTGAGGAAAGTGTGTCCTTGTTCCCTAGAGTGTATAGGTGGTTGGGTTTTGTAGCTGGACTATGGACACCCAGTGTATTTGGCTATATGGACTGGGAAGAACCACTTATTGTTAGACCCTTGTTGTGGGTGACTAGACTGTGTGGACTGAGCCACTAGACCTTAAGCCCCTGTTGTGGGTAGGAGAGGATCCTGCTTAATATAGGAAGAGCAATGTCAAATGTCACAAACCTGCCTCTCCACCAAATAGTTGAAACAGTTGAGTTTAGAGTTCACATATATAACCTGTTTTGCCATAGTAATGAGGGTCTGTGCTGTTGAAATGGGCCCACACAGATATGTGCTAGGGTGAAAGGCATTCAGACTCTATGGACCCCTTGTGCTTGTGCCTAGGCAAATAACTGTTACTGCCCCAAATTCTTAGATTAGGGGAGGTGGAAGATTATTTTTTCCTGTTTGTTAATTTGTTCCCTCTCCAAGGCCAGGAGAATAGATCAAGGCACGTTATGGATCCTATTTGTAGCTCAGTGGATATGTCAGTCTCTGAAGCTGGTTGAAACACAGTGCTGAGTGGGGAGGGGCCAGGTAGATGGGAGAGAGCTTTTCCCAAAGGGGTATTTTTTAATCCATGTGGTAAGATAGATATCAGTGCTTATCTTTTACTGACTGAATGCTGCTTTTCCTTCATTCTAGACAAGTCAGTAAGCTCTCCACCACTTGGTCTTGCTTGTTGTGGAAAATGGCCTGAATGCCACTGCTTTATTCACTGTACCCAGGCCAGTGGATCCTTCCTATAGGGTGCAGGTTCCCAGTGGCTCAAGTCCGGCAACACCTTGTTGCTTCTGAACCCTCTCTTCCTTTCACTGTTGCTCAGTCTGACTCCTAAACTTCGTCTTTGATGTTCAGAGCTCCTAAATTGTCAATGATAATCAATTTATTATTATTTTTTTTTTAGGTCTTTGTTGTAAGAGGGTCCACAGGCAGCATCTGACTGCTCTGCCATCTGGCCCCACCCTCCTAATCTTACAGTTTTAAGTTTTTTATTTCTCAAACAACTTTCCTTCCCAGTGCCAAGGGTAAAGAAATAAATGCAGAACAAGAAGAAAATGTGGAACCATTTAGAGTTCATTTGTAAATTTTTTTCAAGTTTTCCTTTTTTTTATTGTGATTAAGTTAAAGTATACAATCCAAATTAATTTTATATGCCAGTCTATCTGCAGGTCCTTCAGCTCTCCTTGCCCAGCAACAGCATATTCCTCCTTTTCATTCTATACTTGTCATATCCTCTTAACAAGCTCCTGTCCCCTCCTGTCTACCGTCTTCTCTCCCATCTAGAAAGAGACCAGTAGGACAACATCCTATAAATGTATAGAACCATAAAGTACACAAATTGTATGGTCATATTGTGTCCCCAAGTCCATACCATTTTTGTCCAAAGAGTTGACCTCAGTGGTGTTTTCCGGACAAAGAAAATAGCAGGTCTAGGGGCCATACTCCCAGGGATCCCCCAGGCAGTTAGACCATCAATTGTGGTCTTTTAGAAGGATTCTTGAGATGTATCCTCTTTTTCTCATATTGCCATAGGGACTCTACATTGTGGGTCCATTATGGCTGTCTTTAGTTGTGGCTGGGCACCATCTGGTTCTTTTGGTAACATGTTAATACAGTCTCCCATTCACATGGGTCCTTCTGTCTCCTGATCACTTTGTTCCTCGTGTTTTTGTTCTCACATCACCTGTTCCAGCTAAATTGGGACCATTTGGTGTACCTCAGATGGCAGCTTGCTAGCTTTAAGACCCCAGAGGCCACTCACCAATATGGGGTGCAGAAGACTCCCTTAGCAATAAGCTAGTTATGCCAGTTAGCCTTGATGTCCCTTAAGAGCATGGTCCCCAGGACCCCACCCCTGCTGCTCTATCCTTGCAATATTGGGTTAAGATTAGAAGAGTTTTCAGTTTATGTTGAGTCCAGTTAAGTTGATCTACTTTCTACTTTCACCCAACCAAATTTCTATCAGCTATCTAATCTATAACCAGCCCTCTCCCTCCCTCCCTCCCCTCCCTTGCAGCCATCAAAGAGTTTTTTCTTCTGTACATGAGTCTGTTTCTAAGTCCTTGTGGCAGTGGTCTCGTACAATATATGTCCTTTTGCCGCTAACTGATTTCACTCAGCATAGTGTCTTCCAGTTGAAACCAGGCTATGAGATGCTTCCTAAAATCATCATTGTTCTTTGTCGTTGCATAGTGTTCCATTGAGTATAAGTACCGTAGTTTGTTTATCCATTCATCTATTGATGGGCGTCTGGGTTGATTACATCTTTTTGCTATTGTGAACTGTGCTGCAATAAACATTCATGTGCATGTATCTGTTTGTTTGACAGTCTTTGTTTCTGTAAGATATAGTCCAAGCAGTGGGATTACTGGATCAAATGATATATCTGTTTTTTGAGGGAAGTGCCAAATTGCTTTCTAAAGAGATTGAAACATTTTGCAATCCCACCCATAGTGTAGGAGAGTTCCAATGTCTCCACAGCCTCTCTAGCATTTGCTACTTTGTGATTTTTGAATTATGACCAACCTTGTTGAAGTGAGATGGTATCTTGTTGTCATTTTGATTTGGATTTCTCAGAAAGCTAATGATCGTGTTTCCTCATGTGCCTTTTGGCTTTGGTCAAGTGTCTATCCATCTCCTTTGCCCATCACTTAATTGAGTTATTTACCTTTCTCTTGTTGATATTTTGCAGTCCTTTGTAGATCAGACATCAGTCCGACATGTAGTTGCCAAATATTTTTTCCCATTCTGTAGGTGGTCTTTTCTTTTGATAAGTCTTTGGATGAACAAAAGTGTCTAGTTCTCAGTAGTTCCCATTTATCTATTTTCTCTTCTGTGATCACGCTTTGTCAGATTTTAAATCTGTTTAAGCTGTGTATTAGAATCCACTGTTGACCCCATTTTCACTAGCATAATCTTTATAGTCTTAGTTTTGATATTTAGGTCTTTGATCCATTTAGAGTTAGTTTTTGTGTCAGATGTGAGACATGGGTTTTGTTTCAGTGTTTGGCACATGGATATCCAATTTTGCCAACACCATTTGTTAAAGAGACCATTTTTATACCAGTTTACAATTTTAGGGCCTGTGTCAAATATCAACTGTTCATAAGAGGATGGTGGCATCTCTGGGGTCTCTACTATGTTCCTTTGGCCTATGTGTCTTTTTGTACCAGTACCAGGCTGTTTTGACTACTGTGGCAGTGTAATAGGTTATAGGGTTGGGTAGCGTGAGGCCTCCCACTGTGTTCCTCTTTTACAGTAGTGCTTTGCTTATCTAAGGTTTCCTTCCATTCTAAACAAAGTTGATGATTTGTTTCTCCATCTCATTGAAAAATATCACTGGAATTTGTATTGGGATTGCACTGTATATTTACATCACTTTGGGTAAAATAGCCACTTTCACAATGTTAAGTCTTCCTATCCATGCGTAGTGTAGGTTTTCCCGTTTATGTAAGTTCCTTTTGGTTTCTTGCAGTAATGTCTGACAGTTCTCTCTGTATAGCTCTCTTATTTTTCTAATAGATTTATTCCTAGGTATTTAATCGTCTTGGGGGCTATTGTAAATGGTATTGATTTGGTGATTTCTTCTTTGATGATCTCTTTGTTGGTATAAAGGAATCCTACTGATTTACTTATGTCTATCTTATATCCTGATACTTTGTTGAACTCCTTTATTAGTTCCAATAGTTTACTTATGGAATCTTTAGGATTCTCTGCATTTACAATCATATCATCTGTAAACAGGGAGATTTTTACTTCTTCTTTGCCAATGTTGATGCCCTTTATTTTTGTCTTGTCTATTTACTCTGGCTATAACCTGTAGTACAATGTTGAATAGAAGTGGTGAGAGTGGGCATCCTTGTCTAGTTCCCATTGTTAAGGGGAAGTTTTTCAGTCTGTCTCCATTCAGGATGCTGTAGGCAGTTGGCTTTGTGTTAAGATGCCCCTTAGTGCAGTGAGGGTTTTCCCCTCTGTTATTATGTTGCTGTCGGTTTTTAGCATGAATGGATGTTGGAATTTGTTTAATTTCTTTTCTACATCATTTCACAAAATCGGTGATTCTTATCCTTTGTGCTACTTACGTGGTTGATCACAATTGTCTTTGTGATGTTGAACCAGCCTTGCATCCCTGATATGAATCCAAATTGCTCATGGTGAATTATTTTTTTGATATGTTGTTGAATTCTAGTGGCTAGGATTTTAATGAAGATTTTTACATCTAGGTTCATGAGTGACATTGGTCTGTAATTTTTATTTTTAGTGGGCTATTACCCTGGCTTTGGTTTCAGGGCTATGCTGGCTTCATAGAATGAATTTGGGGGTATTCCATCCCTTTTTATGCTGTGAGACAGCATCAGGAGTATTGGAGTGAACTTCTCTCTAAATGTTTGGTAGAATCCTCCAGTAAAGCTGTTTGGGTCAAGACTTTTTTGGTTGGTAGTTTTTTGATGAGTTTTCAGTCTGTTCTTTTGTGATGGGTTTATTAAATTGTTCCACTTCTCCTTGTGATAATTTTGGTAGGTGATATAAATCTAGAAATGTGTCCATTTCCTCTAGGGTTTCAAATCTGTTAGAGTACAGTCTTTTGTAGTATTCTGTTACGACAATTTTGATTTCAGTTGGGTCTGTTGTGACATCTCCCATCTCATTTCTTATTTGGGTTATTTTTTCCTCTCCTGTTTTTCTTTTGTATGTTTAGCCAATGGTTTATCAATTTTGTTGATCTTTTCAAAGAACCAGTTTTTGGTTTTGCTAATTGTTTTCAGTTGTTCTTTTTTCTGATTCATTTAGTTTTGCTCTCATCTTTATGATCTGTTTTCTTCTGGTGCCTGAGGGGTTCTTCTGTTGCTTTGTTTCTACTTGTTCAAGCTGTAGAGTTAATTCTTTGGTTTGCATCCTTTCTTCATTCTGGATATGTGCAATTATGGAGAGAAATTGACCTTTGAGCACTGCTTTGGCTGTATTGCATAGGTTCTGATAGGATATATTTTCATTCTCATTTAATTCCAGACATTTCTTTATTTGATTCTTGATTTCTTGCATAACCCGTCTTTTTTTGAGCAAGTGTTGTTCAATTTCCAGGAGTTCAAATTTCTACCTATGTTTTTTCTGTAACTGACTTCAACTTTTATTGTTTTATGATCTGACAAGATGCTTTGCAATAATTCAGTAGCTGGATTTTGTTGAGACTCTCTTCATGACCTAATATGTGGTCTATTCTGGAGGATGGTTCATGTGCATTGGAAAAGAAGGTCTGCTTGTCTGTTGTTGGGTAAGAAGTTCTGTATATGTCAACAAGGTCTAGTTGAGTGATTGTTGCAATAAGATCTTCTGTATCTTTACTGAGCTTTTTTCTGTATGATCTATCCGTTACTGAAAGTGGAGTGCTGAAGTCTCCACCTATTATTGTGGAGTGATCTATCTCATTTTACAATGTTGACAGTGTTTGTTCAATGTATGCAAATGCTCTGGTATTGGGTGCATAAATATCTAATATTGTTATGTCTTTCTTAGTATTGAAACTTTTGGCAATAGTGACTATCCTTGTCCATCACTGTGGATTTTACGTTAAAGTCTATCTTATCTGAGGATAGTATTGCGACATGTGCTCTTCTTTGTCTGTTGTTGCCTTGGTATATATTTTTCCATTCTTTGATTTTCAGTTTGTTCATATCTTTGAGTCTAAGGTGTTTCTTGTAAGCAACATACACATGGGTTGTGTCTTTTGATCCAGGGTGTCACTCACTGTCTATTTATTGGAGTGTTCAGTCTAATTCAGTGTAATTATTGATAGGTATGTTTAGTGTTGTCATTTTGATGCATGTATTTTTGTGTTGTTGATGTTTTCTGTGTTGTTCATAATATTCTGTTCTGCTTAATTCTTTATGGGTTGGCTTTTCAGCTTTTTCATTGTTGGTTTTGTGTTTGTTGAGACTCTTGTAGTATGTTTCTTGTTTTGATATGTCACATTGTTACTTCGCTTTGTGGCTACCCTTATGATCCTCCTTACTGTTGTAAGTTTAAATCAAACTTTAACTTCTGCTTTTCTTTTTAATTTCCCCACCATCTGAAAGGGTTATAACTACTGTCATATATCCCTCATTTTAGTGTGACGTCATATTTTTCATGTTGTGATCACTGGTTCCCTTCTTTTAATATTGTAGCTTTGATGATTTTGACTTCCCTAACTAAGATTCTGGATGCTGTGTCTTGCATTTTCTCCATAGGTGTACACTTAATGTTTTTGTAAACAAAGAGTTTCTTTCAGTATTTCTTGTAGTTTTGGTTGGTTTTTACAAAGTCTGCAAGCTTCTCTTTATCTGCAAATGTCTTAATTTCACAGTTTTGTAGGATACATAATTTGTGGTTAGAAGTTTTTCTCCTTCAAGGCTCTGAATGTGCCATCCCACTGCTTTCTTGCCAAAATCAATACTTCCAACAAGTCAGACAAAAGCCTACAGGCTTCCCTCTCAATGCTAACTTTGCTTTAAGCTTGCTGCATTTAAGAGCCTCTCTTTATGATTCATTGTATTAAGCTTCATTATAATATGCCTTGGTGTCTTTATTTTAGGGTCTAGTTTTTGTGGCATTTGATACACATCTTGGGTATCTGTGTTCTCTTTCATGATTTTAGGGAAGTTTTCTGTCAGCAGCTTTACAACAATACTTTCTGTATTTTCATCGATCCCTCCCTGTTCAGGAACTCCAGTTATTCGTAGATTATTCTTCTTAATAGATTCCCACGTGTTTCTTAATGCTTCTTTAGTTTTCTTATTTCCTTTCACTGATATTTCCTTCTAAATGCTGGTGTCAGTTGCTCTGTGCTCCAGCTCACTCACTCTGTTTTCCATCTCCTTAATTCTGCTCTTTTGGCTTTGCATTGAATTGTCTCATTCTGTAATTTTATTATTGATCTGCTGGATTTCAGAAGGTTGATGTTCCTTCAGTTCAAATAGCTTGCATAATTTTTCAGTTTGTTCTTCTGCATTCTGTTTAATGTCTAAGAGAGCTCCATACATAATTCTTTTGTACTTGGCCTCCAGTAATTTCAGAAAGGCTTCTTCATCTGGGAAGTTTTTTGATTCTTTATTTTTGGAGTTTTCTGGAGCTATGGTTAACTGCTTCTTTTAATTGTTAGCTAGTGATTATTGTCTTTGCACCCTCTAGAAGCTGATCCGTTTCTCTGGCATTACTTCAGAAGGAGCCAAGGCATAGTTCTAAGAGAGTAGTTGGTCAGCCACAGCTTCTGTGTACTCTAGTGACTGGCCTGAGGTAGAGTCTCTGGGGTGGCAGGTTCTGCCTCCTGGTTGGTGAAGACGTTGCTGTAGTTATGGAGGCATTGGGGGGCCGCCAGCTGATGCTATGATGTGGATCAGTAAAGGGTGGAGGAGATGCTGCCGGTCCACGCACCAGTCAGTTCTCCAGGTGGTCTTATTTTAAAAAGATACTGTACTGCTAAGTGAGAAGCTGTCAAACAGCTGCCAAAATCAGTCAGATCTTCAGGTGTGGCAGGTCCTGCCTTCCAGCTTACAACAAAAGCACCTCATAAGCTGTCCTCAGTGGTATGATGTGGTTCAAAGTTGGGAAGGGTTTCTGCCTTCTTTCCATCCTCTGCCTGGCCCCACCCCATGACTCTAGGCACCACCATCCTAAACATAGCACTTCTTCTGGAGAAACACTTTCCAGTCAGGGGCTGCTGATCTGTGTGAGAATTAGTCTCAGCTGAGATCTCTGAGTGGGTGTCTCCACCTTCCAGCTGGCCAAGATGGTGTCTCACCTGAGCTGCCCTTCTTCCTGTGAAACAGCAGAATCTATGGTGCAGCTCAGAAAAGAGAGAGTAAAGGGGCATTAGTGCCCTCAGTCGGCAGCTGGGCTCTCTATATGTGGCTATCCCAAGCACAGTTTCTCTGCTGCACTACACACTGTTTACTTAGGCACTGCAGTTCACTGTTATTAGCCAGCTCATGCCCAGCTCCCATCTCCTGGATAACAAAGAAGGCATCTGTCATAGATTGAATTTGTTCCCTAAAAAAATCTGTAACAGTTTGGCTGTGGTGTAATTTCTGGTATTGTGTGATGTTCCTCCGTGTTGGAATTTCTGTCTCTATGATGTTAATGAGGGTGGATGGGCAGGAGTTGTGTTGGTAGAGCAAGATTCAATGTGTAAGTTTGTTTCATGCCTTGAGGTGGTCTCTTGAGCTGTAAAGGGAAAAATCTGGCAGAGATATTTGGGAACCTCACACCATCAAGAAAGTAGCACCAGGAAAAGAGCACATCCTTCAGACCTGAGGTTCCTGTGCCAAGATGCTCCCTAACCAAAGACTGAGGCAATACAAGCAGTTTCCTTGAGAGCCGACAGTGGGGAAACCTTTCCCCTAGAGCAGAAATCCTGAATTTGGACTTGTGGTCTACTGGACTGTATAGGAATAAACTTTCCTTTGTTAAAGCCATCCACTCGTGATATTTCTCTTAGCACAGCACCAGGTAACTAGAACAGAATTAGTACCTTTAGTCCTCCAAAACATGAGTCAGCTGAAGCAGGAGTCAGCATGCCACTGCCTCATCTTTGAGAGAGGTAGTTACCCCGTTACTGGTGCCTAGTCCAGTCTGACAACTGTGTGCCAGATCCTAGGGCTCTCCACATGTCCACACTGCTCCATTCAATTATCATTCCAGGCCTTAGTTCTCAGAGGGAATTGCAGAGATGTATGTCTCGTGTGCCGTCTTTTCCCCACCCCCTGAAGTTTTCCCTTCTTAATCAAACTCTATGTAGGCTAATGTTGAAATAAGTCCACATTTCCAAACCACATCTCAATTGATATCTAGGGTTTGAAATATTGTCCATTACCAGTTGAACTGCCAGGGGAAATAACCTAAAAGGTGAAACAAATATATGAATTTATTCATTTTAGTCTAAGTATCAATAGTGATCTTGTCTTTCCTGCCTAGTGCAGCCCCATAAACTTTGTGGTGCTACTAAAGTCTTTCTTGCTTTCTTCCCAGGCACACATGTAATTTGTTAAATCAGAGACCAGATCTCAGCAACTTGCTTGGACAGAGACCCATTTTCTCTTTAATTACTAAGTAGCTCAACCCATTCTGAAGACCCACTGCTTTACTTAGTAATATTACAAAAAAGCAGTAGACATGTACCCTTGTGAAAATTTGATCAAAGCCAAGAATACACTCTTTGTAAAAGTATGCATTTACGTACATAATATTTGCATACAATTACAGAAAACCTAACCAACCATATATTGTGAGATAAAAAACTTTTTGCCTTTCCTTACTTGTTACTTATTCCTGTTGCATGGCTGTCATGGTCACAGTAGCTTGTAATGGAAGTTGTAAAAATGACTTTCAAGAAAGGATGTTATTAGTTTACTTATGATCCACATACTTCAGTTAATGTTAAAAGCATTTTTTCTCATTAGCTGTCATAGCAGTTTTTATTATGAAAGAGTCACTTAGCACTCACCTTTACATAATAGTTTTAACCAAAAACAAATCAAGACTACTAGCTTTCCTAAATGCTTGACTTGTCAACTCTCAGATTCTTAAAAATGCCTGTTCAGCACTTCAACACTAATACATAAAATATATCCCATGAAAGTATGCACCCATGACTTCTCTCTGTCTTTCTCTCTGGTTCTCTCTATTTTTTCTCTCTGTCATCAAAGAAAGAACCTGACAAAATTGGGAACTGCTTCTAGCAACAGTTGTTGGATGTGGTTATGGAGTCAGGGAGCTGTTCTGAAAACCTCATCTTCATGAGGACCTTTAGGACCCATGAGTTTTTTAGAGTATATTACCCATCATGGAGAGAGTTAATGGATTTCATCCTGGAGATGGAACATCATGTATTAAAGGTGAGGCTTCTTAAGCTCTGCAAATGTGAATATTTGCCACATCTGTGCCTTGTACTTAGGGTAGTGGAGCCAGTCCTGTCTATGAAAATATAGCCTGCCTATTAAGTTTGCGAACTCATCCTAGAAAAAGTGCTACATACCTCATTGCTGAATATCACTAAGGTTACCTTCGAAGGACTCCCTTTGGAAAGCTGTGCACTAATGCCAGTCCACCATTCAAAGCAATTTTGAAACTCTTTTTCTGGAATGGCCATCAGAGCTGTTGTATTACCCTTGGTGTCTTGAATGTCAACAAAATGTCTTCCTTTCATTATGTCCTTTATTTTCAGGTAAATAAAAAAGTCATTGGGGGTCAGATCAGGTGAGTAAGGAGTGTGACTGAGTACAGTTATTTGTTTACTGGCTAAAAACTCCCTCACAGATAACTGTACAATTAAGTTTGCAAAATTGTCACCATGCCACTGTGCACAATGACCATTCCAGAAAATGTTCCAAATTGCTTTGAAGGGTGGACTATGTGCTGGCATCAGTACATGAATTCCCAAGAGGAATACTTTGAAGGTGACTGTAGTGATATTCAGTAATGAGGTATGTCGCATTTAGAACAATTATGTTTGTGCATTTAATTGTCAGACCTCCTACGATTATTGCTCATCTCTTTGCTTCTTGTTTTAGCAGTTTGGAGTATGGTAGAATATGAGTGTTAATAGAATCCTAAGGCTAAAAGAGTCCTTTAGTGATCATTTCTCACTCAATTCAGCAAATGTGTGTTGAGCATCTAGTATGCACTAAGCTTTGGGATGCTGAGGGCAGAGGAAAGAATAAAGTTCATTCTTCTGTCTTAAAGGAAATTAGCATTGCTCGTAGCTGGGTCTTTTTACCTTTTACATTGATATACCCTACCTTTCTTCTAATTCACTGCATGTTGTTACAATATCTACATTCGGTCCAGAGATGTGCTGTAGATGACACCTTGTTTCCCTAACACAACAAGAAATTCCTTGGCAAATCTCTAACCAGGTTGAGACAAGGCTTCTCTTCTTATCTCTGCACTGACTTAGCAGGAGCCATTTAATAAGGAGTAACATCTTTCTTTATTTCTGCAATTTACAAGAAGATTTCTATAACTGCTATCTTTGGTGATGTAGGATTACAAATTGTTTTAGCCCTGTGTTGACTGTTGCCTTAAGATTACGGACCAGAGTTATTGGCTTTTGCAAAAAGCCATTTGTCCATATTTGAGTGAGTTAGTTTTTAACCCCTAGTGTGCGACTATATTAGTTTTCTATGGCTGCTATGGTGAATTCCCCTACCCCCAAAAAATTAGCAATACAAATTTATTACCTCACAGTTGTGCAGGTTAGGAGTCTGAAATTGGTCTTACTGGACTAAAATCAATGCATGGGCAGAACTACTTTCCTTTCTAGAGGCTTTAAGGGAGAGTCTATCTCCTTGCCTTTCAGAGCTTTGAGAGGTTGTTCACATTCCTTGGCTTGTGATTTACTTTCATCTTCAAAGCCAGTAACAGTGGATTGCTTCCTCACATTACGTTACTTCAACCTTGTATCCATTGTCACATCTCCTCTGATTCTGTCTTGTAACTTTGTCTTCTACTTATAAAGACCCTTATGATTATATTGAACCTGTGTGGATGGATAATCTTCTCATCTCAAGGTTAGCCATTTTGTAACCTTAATTCCATGTGTAACCTTAATTCAGCTTGTGTTATGTAACCTAACATTAACATGTTCCAGGGATTAGGATGTGGACGTCTTCTGCAGACCATTATTCTGCCTACTGTAGTGGCTTAATCCTTTTTATAACCTTTTATTTTGAAATAATTACAGATTCCCAGGAAGTTGCCAACATAATTAAAGGCCAGAGAGGTCTCATGCACTCTTTACCCCATCTTCCCTCATGATTGCATTTTATAAAACTATAGCATAACATCAAAACCATGAACTTAACATTGAAACAGTGTGTACAGTTCTGTTGTTTTGTCACAGGCATAACCACTACCATAATCAACATAAAGAGTTATTCTCATCAACAGAAAAGTCTCCATATGCTATTCCTTTATACTCTTTATAGTAACACCACCATCCTCTCACCCGCCATCCCTATCCACTGTCAGTCAATAATCAGTTTTGCATCTCTATAGTTTTATTTCAATAAAGCTTACAGTATGCGACCTTTCTGATTGACTTTCTTTACTCAGCATAATGCCTTAGAGATCAATTCAAGTTGCTGTGTTTATCAACAGTTCATTTCTTTTTATTGCTGGACAGTATTCCATGGTAGAGATGTACCACAGTTTGTTTAACCATTAATCTGTTGAGGGACATGTTGATTGTTTTAAGTTTTTGGCGGTGACAAATAAAGTTGTTATGAGGCATGGTGTACAAGCTTTTCTGTGAATGTATGGCTTCATTTCTCTGGTAAAAATGCCCAGGAGTGTGATTGTTGGGTTGCATGATAAGTGCATATTTATTTATTTTTTTTTAAGAAACTGCAATACTATTTTCCAGAGTCTCTGAACAGGAATGATCACTTTCTACTAGTATTGAACCCCCACTTGTCTGTCAGTTTCTTGTACTGTGGGGGCTTGTGTGTTTGTGGAAGCTATGTCACCAGTGTTCAAATATCAACAGAGTCACACATGCTGGACAGGTTTCAGCTGAGCTTCCAGACTTAAGATAGGCTACTTCTGAAAAGAACTGGCCAGTGAAGAGCGTATACAGAGTAGCAGAACTGTGTCTGATAACAGTGCCAGAAGATGAGTCCCCGCCCCACTCCAGATTGGAATGCACTCGAAAGATGGCTTGGGAAAAGCTGCTGCCTCAAAGTAGAATTGACCTGAATGATGAGGATGGAGTCAAGCTTTGGGGACCTTTATTTGCTGATGTGGCATGACTCAAAAGGAGAAGAAACAGCTGTAAATATTTATTAATAATTGGAACATGGAATGTACAAAATGTGATGCTATGAAAATTAGAAATTGTCTGATATAAAATGGAATGCATAAACATCGATATCCTAGGCATTATTGAGCTGAAATGGACTGGTATCAGCCATTTTGAACTGGAAAGTCATATGGTGTATATGCCAAGATTGACAACTTGAAGGGGAATGAATGGCTTTACAGTCATCATTAAAAGGAACATTTCAAGGGTTATCCTGCAGTATAACACTGTCAGTGACAGGATAATATCCATACACCTATAAGAAAAACCTGTTAATACTACTGTTAGTCAGCCTCTCAGCCCAAAGATGAAGAAACTGAAAACTTTTACTGGCTTCTGTAGTCTGAAATTGGTTCAATGTGCAGTGAGGATGCACTGGTAACTAGTGGTTATTGGAATGCCAATGTTGGAAACAAAGAAGGATCAGTAGTTGGAAAACACTATCTTGATGATAGAAATGATGCTGAAGATCACATGACAGGGTTTTGCAAGGACAACAACTTCATTGAAAATACATTTTTTCACCAACCTAAGTGGCAACTATACACAGACCTTGCCAGATGGAATACACAGGAATGAAATTGACTGCATCTGTGGAAAGAGACAATGGAAAAGCTCAATATCAACAATCAGAAGAAAGCTAGGGACCAGTTGCAGAAGAGACCTTCAATTGCTCATATGCAAATACAAACTGAAACTGAAGAAACTTAGAAAAAGTTCACAAGGGCCCAAGTATGACCTTGAGTATATCTCACATGAGTTTAGAGACCATCTCAAGAATAGATCTGATACATTGAACACCAAATGACTGAAGACCAGACTAGTTGTGGAATGACATCAAGTACATCATATAGGAAAAATGTGACAGGTCATTAAAAAGACAAGAAAGAAAGAAAAGACCAAAATGGATGTCAGAAGAGATCCTGAAACTTGCTATTGAACATTGAGTAGCTAAAGAAAAAGGAAGGAATGATGAAGTAATAGAACTAAACAGAAGTTTTCAAAGGGTGGCTCAAGAAGATGAAGTATTACAATGGCATGTGCATAGAGCCGGAGATAGAAAACCAAAAGGGAATAACACACTTGGCATTTCTCGAGGTGAAATAAGTGAAGAAAAGAATTTAAGCCTTGAGTTGCAATAGTGAAGTATCTTACAAGGAAAATATTGAGTTGCAATAGTGAAGTATCCTACAGGGAAAATACTGATGCAGGAAGCATCAAAAGAAGATGTAAGGAATACACAGAGTCATTGTACAAAAAAAAAATTGGTTTACATTCATCCTTTTCAAGAGGTAGCATGTGAGAAAAAACTGATGGTACTGAAGGAAGAAGTCCAAGGTGCATGGAAGGCACTGGCAGAAAACAAGGCTCCTTGAAATGAAATATCAATTAAGATGTTTCAACAAACGGATGCAGTGCTGAAAGTGCTCTCCTGTCTATGCCAAGAAATTTGGAAGACCTCTGCCTGGCCAATCAACTGGAAGAGATCTGTATTTATGCCTGTTCTGAAGAAAGGTGTTCCAAAAGAATGTGGAACTCGTTGAGTAATACCTTAATATCATACAGATACAATTTTTCTGAAGATCATTTAGAAGCAGTTGCAGCAGTGTATTAGCAGAGAACTATGAAAAATTCAGGTTGAACTCAGAAGAGAACATGGAACCAGGGATAAAAGGGCTGATATCAGATGGATCTTGGCTGAAGGCAGAGAATACCAGAAAGATGCTTACTTGTGTTTCATTGACTATGCAAAGACGTTCGACTGTGTGGATCATAACAAATTATGGATAACATTGTGGCAAATGGGATCAAGAGGCAGTAGTTGGAACAGAGCAAGGGGACACTTCATGGTTTAAAGTCAGGAAAGGTGTGTGTCAGTGTTGTATCCTTTCACTATACCTATTCAGTCTGTATGCTGTACAAATAATCTGAGAAGCTGGACTACACAGAAGAAGAAGGGAACATCAGGATTGAAGGAAGATTCATTAATAGCATGTGTTATGCAGATGACACAACCTTGCTTGCTGAAAGTGAAAAGGACTGGAAACACTAATGAAGATCAAAGACCACAGCCTTCAGTATAGCTTACACCTCAGCATCAAGGCAATAAAGATCTTCACAACTGGACCAATAAGCAACATTATGATAAACGGAGAAAAGATTGAAGTTGTCAAGGATTTCATTTGACTCGGATCCACAATCAACACCTATGAAAGCAACAGTCAAGAAATCATGAGACACACCAGAGGAATTAGACAAGACAAAGAAACAAAAGGCATCTGCATTGGCAAAGAAGACATAAAAATCTCCCTATTTGCAGATGATATGATTATATATGCAGAGAATCCTAAAGAATCCATAAGGAAACTACTCAAACTAATAGAAGAGTTCAGTAAAGTATCAGGATACAAGATAAGCATAAGTAAATCAGTAGGATTCGTTTATACCAACAATCAGATCATTAAAGAAGAAATCACCAAATCAATACCATTTACTATAGCTCCCAAGAAGACAAAATACCTAGGAATAAATCTAACTAGGGAAATAACAGACCTATACAAAGAGAACTACAAGACCCTACTGCTAGAAACTAAGAGAGACTTACATAAGTGGAGAAACCTACCCTGCTCATGGATAGGAAGACTCAACATTGTGAAAGTGTCTATTTTACCAAAGCCAAGCTGTTAAAGAGATCCAAATCAAAACGACAGTGAGATACCATCAAGGTTGACCATGATCCAAAAAACACAAAACAACAAATGCTGGAAAGGCTGTGGAGAAATTGGAACTTTCCTACACTGCTGGTGGGATTGCAAAATGGTGCAACCTGTTTGGAAAGCAATCTAGTGCTTCCTTAAAAAGCTGGAAATAGATATGCCATTTGACCCAGTAATCTCACTGCTTGGAATATATACTACAGAAGCAAGGGAAGTCACACGAAAATATACGTACAGATGAATGTTTATTGTAGCACAGTCCACAATAGGAAAACAATGGAATCAATCCAAATGCCCAACAACAGATGAATGGATCAACAAACTGTGGTATATATACTCAGTGGAACACTTTGCAATGATAAAGAACAATGATGATTTTAGGAAGCATCTCATAACCTGGTTTCAACTGGAAGACATCATGTTGAGTGAAATTAATCAGGAGCACAAGGACAAATATTTTATGAGACCCCTGTTATAAGGACTTAAAAACAAAGTCGCGTAGAGAAGAAAAGACTCTTTAATGGCTGCAAGGAAGGGGAGGGAGGGAGAGGGTTGGTTATAGATCAGATAGTTGGTAGAATTTTGATTTGGTGAAATCAGTGACAGCACACATTAGAAAGAAGATCAATTTAACTAGACTTCAACATAAACTGAAAACTCTTCCAATCTTAACCCAGTATTGCAAGGACAGAGTATCAGGGATAGGGGCCCAGGGACCATGCTCTCAGGGGACATCAAGACCAATTGGCATAACTAGCATATTGCTAACAGAGTCTTCTACACCCCATATTGATGAGTGGTGTTTGGGGTCTTAAAAGCTAGCAAGCTGCCATGTGATGTACACCAAATCGTCCCAACTCAGGTGGAACAGAAGACAGAAAGACCCATGTGAATGGGTGACTACATCAATGTGTGAGCAGAAGAACCAAAAGGTGCCTGGCCACCACCAATGACAGTTGTGATGGGGCTCATCATGTTGAGTATCGGTGGCAACGCAAGGAAAAAAAAGGGGTGCACCCTAAGAACTCCACTAAAAGACTGCAGTTGATGGTCTGAAGTCCTGGGGGTTCCCCTGGAAACATGACCTGTAGACTTGATGCTGTCCCTAGTCACAAATCTTTACTGAGGTTAACTCTTTGGACAGGAATGGATTGAACTTGGGGACACAGAATGACTATATCTTGTGTGCACTGTATGGTTCTATACATTTATTGGATGTTGTCCTACTGGCCTCTTACTAGAGGGGAGGGGAGAAGGTTCAGAGGAGGAGACAGCAGATTGTTAAGAGGATATGACATGTACAGAACGGAAAGGAAGAGTGTGCTTTCACCAGGCAAGGGGAGCAGAGGGAGGTGCAGATAGGCGGGCATGCAAATTTAAACTGGATTGTACACTTCCACTCAATCACAATAAAATAAAAAAGAAAGAAATCATGAGACACATTGCATTGTCAGATCTGCTGCAAATGACATCCTTAAAGTGTTGCAAAGCAAAGACGTCACATTGAAAACTAAGGTGTTCCTCAAACCATGGTGTTTCTAATTGCATCATATGCATGCAAAAACTGGACTATGAATAAGGAAGACAGAAGAAGAATTGATGCCTTTGAACTGTGGCGTTAGAGAAGAATATTGAATGTGCTGTGGACTGCCAAAAGAGCAAACAGATCTGTCCTGGAAGAAGCACAACCAGCCTGCTTCTTGGAAGGAAAGATGGTGAGGCTGTGTCTTACATGTTTTTGACATGCTATCAGGAGGAATCAGTCCCTAGAGAAAGACATCATGCTTTGTAGGGTAGAGGGTCAGTGAAAAAGAGGAAGCCCCTTTACGAGATGGGCTGACACAGTGGCTGCAACAATGGAATTAAGCATAAAAACAATTGTGGGCTTGGTGCAAGACCGGGCAGGGTTTGTTCTGTTGTGGATAGGGTTGCTATGAGTCTAAACCAACTCAATGGCTCCTAACAACAACTGAAAGAATGCACAGATCTGCAATGGAAGAAGTACAACCAGAGTGCTCCTTAGAAGCAAGGATGATGAACCTATGTCTTACATAGTTTGAACATGTTGTCAGGAGAGATCAGTTCATGGAGAAGGACATCATACTTACGGTAGAGGATCAGTGAAAAAGAGGAGGACCCTCAATGAGAAGGATTGACACAGTGGTTACAACAATGAGCTCAGGTATAACAATGAACGTGGGAATGATGCAGGACCAACCAGTGTTTCATTGTGTTGTATATAGGGCTGCTAAAAGTTGGAACCGCCATCTCAATGGCACTTAACAACAATCACAACTAATATTAATATTTTACCTGTTGGGGTGAAGTGTAGAAAGTTTACCTCTTTAAGACCTTTTAACCTCTCCCATTTATAATTGTCTTAAATATTTCCTCTAAATAATGTTTAGAACCACATTCATGTTGTAGTTTTGCCTCGGGGGGGTGGAGTCAAGATGGCGGACTAAACGCATGTCTCCCTAAATCCCTCTGGAAACCAAGACCTGAAATGATAGTTAAATGGAGCCTTCTGGACACCTAGTAAGCCCTGGAGTGCAGCATAGGGCTATTTGGACTTCATACCACTGAACACAAAACCTCCTCTCTTTCACTGACACCACTTTCAGTGAGCAGAGGCTTGCACAGATTGAAGGTAACTCACCACTTTGATTTTTTTTCCTCTGCCTTGGCTGGCAGGCAGAGCTGGGACTTGACTAGCTGCTGGTCTCAGACACACTGCTGGTGGGACCGGCAAGTGTAATTGCCAGGTTCTGAGAGCCTGGCTTTGGACTCTATTCATCTCAGCTCCCCTGGCCTATCTTTCTGCCTCCACCATGTGGTAGCCATACACATGTGCTTGTGCGGGACGCCATCTTTATCCACTGGGAAATGGAGAGGCCCAGGCAGAGGCCCTGGTCAGACTTGGTTCCTAGACTGGCAGGTGGCACCTGCTGGGGGGAGAGTGCTTTTCCAGTAGGGAGGTGGTGTTTTGCACAGTGTTGCCTGGGGCTGGGGCCCAGCGGCAGAGACTGTTGACTCTGGGCATTTTGGCACTCTTGGCCTTTCTTTCTGGTGGGAGCCTGGTCCCGGCCAGCTGGTGAGCTTGTGTGGGACGCCATCTTGTTTCGCTGGGAGGTGCAGTCATCCATATGGAAGCCTCAGCTGGACCTAATTCCTGGGCTGAGAGGCAGTGCCCACCAAGAAGAGATCGCTTTTCCAGCCGAAAAGCAAAATTCTACATAGCATCTCCTACAGCTGGGGCCCAACAGCAGAGGCTAGCATGGCAGTAGCCTTTCTATATTTTGAGCTACTTTATAACATATGGGGTTCAATATAGAGGTGCTTACTTTGTCAGCTGGGAAGAGGGACCTATAAAACCTGACCGATCTTGGAAGTTCTCAGATACCTTTTGCCTTTCATTTTACGATGGCCTAGAGAAACAACTGTGGTCCATCCTCACAGCATCTCTTCCAGTCTCTATTGACTCACATGATGCCCCAAAAGCAACAAACTCTGGAGAATAGCATAAACAAGAAATCACTCATGGCTTCAGAAGGTCCCCAAAAGAAGGCACCACAGAACTTCCCAGATGAAGAAACCTTTCTGAAACTATTGAAAGGTGAATACAAAAGGATTATACACAGAGCCCTCCTAGACCTTATACAAAATGCAGCAGAGTAAAATGAAAAATTAAGCAAGCTGTTTGATCAGATGGAACACCACTACTCAGAAATCCAACAGGTCAAGAACAAAATCAAAGAGATAGAAACTTCAATTGAAAGCCAAGAAAACAGAATGGAACAAATGGAGAAGAGACTTTCTGACTTGGAAGACAGACCTACTGACTGCAGCATCTCTGAGGAGAAATCAGAAAAAAGAAACAGGAAAAATGAGGAAGCATTAAGAAGCATGTGGGACTCTATTAAGAACAGGGCAAGCCACCTGAAAACACAGAGAGCATTGTTGCTGAGCTGCTGATAGGAAACTTCCCAGAAATTATGAAAGAAGAGAATATAGATTTCCAAGCTGCATATCGAGTGCCACTCAATATAGATCTCAATAGAAAGACTCCAAGACATATTATAATCAAGGTTAACAAAATGAAACATAAGCAGAAACTCTTAAAGGCAGCAAGACTCAAAGCAAAGCAAACATTCAGAGGGAAACCCTGTAGGCTTTCATTGGACTTCTCAGCAGAAACCATGTTGGCATGGAGACAGTGGCATGATACATTCAAAGCCTTGAAAGAGAACTTCCAACTAAGAATTATATATCCTGCAAAACGATCTTTCAAAGATGAAAATGAAATTAAGACATTCTCAGATAAACAGAACCTCAGAGACTTTGTAAAAAGCAAAGCAAAGCTACAAGAAATACTGAAAGAATTTCTTGGCTTAGAAAAATAAAACCACTGACTTCATATTTTAGAAGGACACATTATCCAGAATCCTACTCAGTCAGGGAAGGCTCCAAACACAATCAAAGCTATAATAGTGAAAGAAATGATCGAGTGATCATGTCATGTAAACTATGATATCATCATTTTAAAAAGAGGGAGGTACTACAGTCGTTATAATCCTTCCAGGTGGAGAGGAAGTTGACAAGACTGGTAGCAATAAAAATTGGGTTTATATATAGTTTATTAAGTGGAATCATAGGGGCAGCTGTAAAGCACAATAAAGAAACAACATATCATATCAAGAAATGTAATACAAGAGTCTCAATCAAAAAACCAACCCTGAAAAAAGTGAAAAATCAACTCACAAAGAAGGTCACAGAACAGATTAATAAGAACAACAGAGAAAACATCAACAGAAGAATAAACGTGTCACTGTGGCAGCGTTGAACACATATCTATCAGTAATTACATTGAATGTGAATGGACTGAATGCTCCAGTAAAGAGACATCGAGTGACATCTTGGATCAAAAGACATGACCCATCTATATGTTCCCTATAAGAAACAAACCTTAGACTTAAAGATAGGAACAAACCAAAGTATTTTTGCATCAGCTATCAAACATAGTTTAGGAAACTCAGTAGGAGAAGCAAAGTCTATTGTATTTACCCTTACTTTTACTCTTGTTTTTCTTTCTTCCTGTCTAATGTCCCGAGATTCCTTCTTGTATAGCTTCCTTTCTGCTTAGAACATTCCTGTTAGTCATTCCTTTAGTGCAGGTCTGCTAGGAAGAAATTTCTCTTAGTTTTCCTTCATCTGAAAATTTTTTATTTCCCCTTCATTTCTGAAGAATGTTTTTACTCAATATAGGATCCTGGGTTGACAGTTCTTTTCTTTCTTGAAACATACTGCACAGTTTTCTTCTGTCCTCCATAGTTTCTGATGAGAAATATGCTCATTCAGATTGCTCCAAGTAAGGTGACATTTCTGTTTTGCTTCTTTCAAGATTTTGTTGTTGTTGTTAGCATTTAGTTCTCAGACATTCGACTATAATGTGACTTTTCATAGATTTCTTCAAAAGCTATGAAAAAATTTCATTTGGGGTACACTTCATTTCCTGATCTTGTAGACTTCTGTTGACTCCTAGAGAGGAAGACTCCTAATTATGCTGGGTGAGGGGAGTTGGAATTCAGGCTCCACAAGTAGCTCTACTGATACTTCACCTGAATAAGAGGGGCAGAAGCATTTCATTAGTGTTCCCAATTTGGATTGCACTGGCATCATGTTGGGTGAGTCACTTCACTGCCCTTGGCCATGGCAACAGTTATAACTACCCAAACTGGGAAGGAAAAGGATGTCTCATTACCACCAAGTGAGGGTGGAAGTCTGTGTTTTCCACTCAGCTTCCATTAAAACCTGGGCATAGGGAGACTAATATGTGGGTGAAGGGGCTGCTCATTATTACTGGTTAGACATGGGAGTTTGGGCTCTCCTGGGTCTCTGTTAATACTACCTTGTTTGGGATGGGCAGGTGTGATTTGTTACTGCTACACAAGTGGAATCCATTCCATAGTCTCAGCCTCCTTCTCAGCCATCTCTGACACCATTCTAGTCGGAGGGCTGGGCGATTTGGGGCACCATTCTAGTCGGAGGGCTGGAAGATTTGGGGCATCTAGTTACAACAAGATGAGGGTAGATGTCAAGATTCCTCACTTGGACTTGCTGTCAAGAATGGAGGTAGCACCACACATGTTTGGCTGGAACAGAGTGGTTACTGTCTTAAAGCTTTCTGTCTTGCCAGGCTGTCCATTTCCTAATCCTTTGGTTAGAAGAAGCTAGGCTTTGGGGGGCACTTTTTTCCTGTCTGTGCCAAGTAACATTTTTTATTTGCTCTACAGAGACTAAAATTCATTTTTGGATGCCATTCCCATGCTCTTCTCTACTACATGAAATTAGATTCTGTGACTCTGCCAGCCCTCTACCTCCCAATATCAAATATAGTAGTGAGTGGTGAATTGCTCCACCTCATTGTTTTTGAATCAGTAACGTTAGAGCAGATTACATGATTGAAAGATTTTGTCAGCTTATATTGGTGAATAATTCCCTCATGACTTTACCATGGAAATACATAACAAACTGGCTCTTTACACAGGATTGGAGCACATGCAAATGTGTTAATCAATAAGGTGAAACATGAAAGAAGACAAAAGTTATTTAAAATTCCTTGTGATGAATGTTACTGCTGATTTGATATAAAAGCCTAGAAGCTATAGCACCCACCCTAAGCTACACTGAACCTCTTTTCATCTTTCTGAATCAGGACTGTTTACATGATCAAAAAGCAATTTTTCACTGCAAAGAAATGCAGATAAAGGTGTTTTAAATAACTGAGATTCTGTCATTCTGTAATTACAATGTACCATAGTTAGGTGGAGTGGTGGTAATGCAAATGACTAATTGATTAGCAGTTCAAGTACTTAATGATTCTGGTCAGAAAATGGCAATGTGCCAAGTGAATCATAGGTAATTCTAGCCATGAGGATTGGTGTTCAGGGACAGAAATATAATTTCTAAAGCTGTGCTGTCCAGTATGACAATGTTAGTGTAGACAGATGGGGCTATTTAAATTTAAATTGAATTAAAAAAATAAGTTACTCAAACTGGCTGCATTTTACTCAGTAGCCACATGTGGTTGGTGGCTACCATATTAGACAAAAGATATATAGAACATTTATATCATTCTAAAAAGATTGTTGGTGGTATTGGGGAGTAACAAAAGAGATCAATCCTGGAGGAATTGGAGTTTGGGGTTGTAGGGGAAAAAAATCATGAATTTTAGTAAAGCAAAAAGGCTTATTTGGAGTATACAAGGATGGACAATTATGTTCATGAACTCATCCTAGAAAAAAATGCTACATACCTCATAGCTGAATATCACTGTGGTCACCTTCGAAGTATGCCCCTTAGGAATCTGTGCATCAATGCCAGCACCTAGTCCACCTTTCAGAGCACTTTTTCTAAGATGAGTTCATGAACTTAATTGACAATTCTAATTGGACATTCCAGAAAGAGTTCTAAAATTGCTTTGAAGGATGGACTAGGCGTCAGTGCATAGCTGGCGTCAGTGCATAGCTGGCGTCAGTGCATAGCTTCCCAACGGCAGTACTTCAAAGGTAGCTGTAGTGATATTCAGCAATGAAGTATGTAGCACTTTTTCTAAGACGAGTTCACAAATCTAAATCTCCATCCTTGTGTTATAGAATAAGCAAGAATAGAAAAACAGACAAGCACACTGTCACTACCACACCTGCCCAAGTCCGAGGAACCTAGCAAAACTATTAAAACCCAAACGAATCCACTGCCATCGAGTCAGTTCTGACTCATAGCAACGTTATAGGACAGAAGAGAAATGCTCCATAGAGTTTCCAAGGAGCACCTGGTGGATTTGAACTGCCGACCTTTTGGTTAACAGATGTAGCACTTAACCACTGTGCTGCTATGTTATACTACAAATGGGCAAAACCATTGAAACCTTCATCTTTTTACAGATTGGCTAGAAACTGTGATCTTAAATTTTTAATCGTCTTTCTTAACAATCACTGGTACCAGTTTCAGTAAGACAGTCAGGAGAGTCTTCATTGGGTTAACAAATTTTATACTCACTAACTGCTAGTAGTGGAAGAAGATGAGTGCAAAGTCTTTTGTGTTCTATTTGAATTGGCTTATGTGAAAGGTTCCCAAAATATATTTTCCAAGAGTATCTCAGCTATTGTCTTTATACCTCAGGGTCTAGTTGATGTGTCCTGGTGAGCTGGGTCACATTCTTCATGCCCAAGGACAGGGAATAATGATTTCAGTATCATTTCGTAAATCAGGGTTCAGCCCTGTAGCACAGGCAGAGCAAGACAAGGCTCTAATTATTTGATCTGAAGTGAGGACTGGGGTTTGGTTCAAAACCTGAGGTGGTGTGTGTACTAAGGAAATTTGGGGAATATGGACCGTTGTATTAACTGAGTATCTTCCTATCAAGCCTAATAAGAGAGGTTGAGTGACATGCTGCACATTTCCTGTACTACTCAATTTGGGTTAAGACAAAATATTTCGTATTAGAGAGCATTAGTTTATTTATAGTAACAAACTCCACCTCCATTGATTGAGGAAATAGTAACAGAAAGGAGTAGGCCATGAAAGCGTATTTATTTGGTTTGTAAGGTTTCTACAGTTTATTTAGCATCTTGGTGGTTCAGATATTCTGATCCTTGAGCTTCCAGCATGCTCAGCCGGGTGGGGAGCATTTGTAAAAGAGCTCTGCCTTTCACAGACATTTGTGTTGACTTGTTGGTACTTTTTGTCCAAGGCCCAGGGAGTCAGTAGTTCTTGTTAAACAGCTTCTTTGTGCACTGGCATAACTGTTGCCTTGTGAAGCCTCTTTTTGCTTAAACTAGTGGGGGTGTCCTCAACATGATTCCGTGTTCTCAGTTTCCCCTTGGGGCAGTTCAGTAACATTTTTCCTTAGTGGTTCTGTGTGTTTGTGTCTATCTGTCTTGTGTCTCTATGAGTTTGTATTTATGGGCTACCTATATATTGCACCTCTTGGCAAGAGAAGAGATATACAAAATGTCTGTTGATTGTATTTATGCATGGTATATAGAACACATTGCCTTCTCCCCTAGCAAGTCCATTACATGTAGTGCTGCTTTGATGTGCTAAGATGTTTCATAAATGACATATGAGGTTTGACAATAAGTCTGTGAACTTAGTTGTTCTAAGTGCTACATGACCTCACTGATGAATATCACTATGGTCATCTTTGAAGTACCCCCCCCCCCCGGGAAGCTATGAACCAACATCAGTGCCTAGTCCACCCTTCAAAGCAATTTTGGAACTCTTTCAGGAATGGCCATTGCATACAATGGCAAGGTGGAAAGTTCACAAACTTAATTGTATAGTTGTCTGTGAGGGAGCCAGTAAACAAGTAACTGTATTGGAATCCCATCCCTACTCACTTGATCTAGCCCCTAATGACTTTTTTCTTTACCCAAAGATAAAGAAATATGGAAAGACATTTTGATGACATTCAGGACATCAAAGGTAATATGATGGCAGCTCTGATGACCATTCCAGAAAAAAGAGTTCCAAAATTGCTTTGAAGGGTGAAGTACATGCTGGCATTGGTGTATAGCTTCCTAAGGGGAGTACTTCGAAGGTGATCATAGTGATATTTAGCAATGAGGTATATAGCACTTTTTCTAGGATGAGTTCATGAACTTAGATGTCAGTCCATGTAGTCAAATTCATTTGATCGAATAGATGAAAAGAAGTGCCAGTGTTATGGTGGGTTTTTCAGATTTGTGCAGTTTGAATTAAAGATAAGCAAAAAAAAAAAAAAAAATTATCTGAGAGGGGAAAAAAAAACACACAGTTTGGGAGTTATGCTGCAAAGAGAAATAGATTTGTTTCATAACACCCAAGGCCAAAATCCAAAAACCAAATCAAACCCAGTGTCGTCAAGTCAATGCCAACTCATAGAGACTCTACAGGATGGACTGGAACTGCCCCATAGAATTTCCAAAGACTATCTGGCAGATTTGAACTGCTGACCTTCTGGTTAGCAGACGTAGCACTTAACCGTTATGCAACCAGGGTTTCCAAGGCCAAGATGCTTGTTGTAAAATCTTAGACTGTTGTTCACTGTCTTAGTCACCTAGTGCAAATGATTAAGGTGTTCAGCTGCTGACTAAAATGTTGGAAGTTTGAGTCCATTCAGAGGGATACTGGAAGAAAGGCCTGGTATCTACTTGTGAAGATTAGCATGACATACATGAGGCCACCTGAGTCAACACTGAGTTTGTTTTGCTTTGGTTTATAATCTCATAACCTGTCTCTTCTAAAGAACTCAAAGGACTCCTATGGCCTCAAAAACATACCCATGGACTTGGAAGGGATAAATATTGACCATCTAGGATAAGCTACTTCCACTCCCTGGACCTCAGAATTTTGAACTGTGAAATGAAGACTTATTCTAGCAATGACTTCTCATTTTCTCCCCCACAGTAATGGTTTCCATGATAATAATATTATCCATGTGGGGAATTAAGTCTCAGAGATATTAGAGTGAATTGTCTACAATGACATTGAAAATCAGGCTCCACCTGACCTCTTTGTTAGACTTCTCTATCAGTTCTCTTTGAACACTTAGGTAAGAGGGACTCTGACTTCTGAACACAGAAAGCCTGTGCTTATCTACTCAATTTAACACTCTTCTCTTCCTCATCACCTCTCCAACCTGTTCTTCTCACTTATCAACAGGATCTTCAACCTTTCCTTGGATGTTCTCTGGGAGCTAGCACTTCATTTACATCAGCCAAGAGAGGCTGTAGCTTCAGGGTACAGCAAGTAATCAGGGGGAAGAGCCAAAAACATCATATTATGAGGAGCCCTCAAAAAACAAAGAGAAAAGGGCTGACGAAAGGAGCCATGAGGGGACTTGGTTAGTTGATAAAAGCAAAGGGATTTAATGGTCAATCAATGTGCAGGAAGAGGCTAACATGACTGAGATTTCTTCAGAGTTGGAAGAAATTGCAGAAGATAATCTGTGGTGTTACAACAGCCACGTTGGAAGGTGAGAAGGAAATTTTGTCCCTGAAAGCTTAGGTGGTGAGAGAATACCCACTGTAAGTTTCTTTCCAGAGAAAGTCAATGAAATTGTGTGGGGTTTTGAATATATATGGTGAGGAGTGGGGCTGGAACAGCCAGGAGCCCCATGTTGTAATAGGTCCATTTGTTAAATTTTCAGCTTATGATGTAGAATAGGAATTTGCTAGTTACTTTTGGGCATAAAGATCTCAAGGCTTCTAGGGCCCTTCTCTGTCATTTCCCAGTGAATCTATCCTTTCATGTATATTTCATTCTGTTGTTGCTCTTTCTTCTTTTCTATTTCTCTTATTTTCAGAAATTCACTTTTCATTTATGAAAATAATCTGCAACTATTTCACAGATTCTGACAACTAAGGAAAAGAAACAATATGAATTTTTATTTTTAAAAATTGTTCCACCACATAAATAAAAGCACAGAATTACATGGCCATCTCAGTTGACACAGAAAAGACTTTTGATAAAGTCTAAACACCCATTCCTGATAAAAACTCTCAAGATAGGGAATAAAAGGGAGATTCTCCTGGTGTGTAGTGGTTATGTGCTAGAGCTGCTAACCAGAAGGTAGGCAGTTTGAATCTGCCAGATGCTCCTTGGAAACTCTATGGGACAGTTCTACTTTGTTCTATAAGGCCACTGTGAGTCAGAATTCACTTGATGGCAGTGCGTTTGGTTTTCGTTTTGGTATACAAAACCAATGATAACCCTGGTAGCATAGTGGTTAAGTGCTATGTCTGCTAACCAAATGATTGGCAGTTCAAATCTGCCAGGTATTCCATGGAAACTGTATGGGGTAGTTCTACTCTGTTCTATAGTGGAAACCTTGGTGGCATAGTAGTTAAGTGTTACATCTGCTAACCAAAAGGTAAGCACTTCACATCCACGAGGCACTCCTTGGAAACTCTGTGGGGCAGTTATCCTCTGACCTACAGAATTGCTGTGAGTCAGAATAGACTCTGTGGCTGTGGGTTTTTTTTTTAATAAAAAACCAACAGCCAACATTGTTCTCAGTGCAGGGAGCTGAAAATATTCCCCCAGAGAACAGGAACAAGACAAGGATGCTCTTTAACACCACTCTTGTTTAGCATTGGGTTGGAAGTCCTAGCTAGAGCAATAAGGCAAGAAAAAGAAATAATGGGCATCCAAATTGGTAAGGAAGAAGTAAAACTATCTGTATTCATGGATGACATGATACTATACATAGACAGTCCTAAAACTCCACAAAAAAATTGCTGGAGCTAATGCATTCAGCAGTGTAGCAATATACAAGAAAAACATACAAAAATCAGTTGGATTCCTGTACACCAAAAAGAGAATTACAAAAAGGAAATCAGGATAACAATGTTATTTATAATAGCACCTGAAAAATAAAATACTTAGGAATAAAACTAAGCAAGGATGTAAAAGACCTATACAGAAGCAAACAAAAACAAAAAATCACTATTGCAAGAAGCCTAAATAAATGGAAGAACATACCACACTCATGGATAGGTGAAATCAACACTGAAAATTACAATTCTATGCAAACGCTTTGCTGTTCAGTCAATTTTGACTGAGTCAGATTCTGCCCCAAACCAAACCCACTGCTGTTGAGTTGATTCCAACTCACAGTAACCCTATAAGACAGAGTAGAACTGCCCTATAGAGTTTCCAAGGAGTGCCTGGTAGATTCAAACTGCTGACCTTCTGGTTAGCAGCCATAGCAGTTAACCACTGTACCACCAGGGTTTCCATTCTGCCCAAATCAATCTACAATAAAATGCAATCCCAATTCAAATATTAGCAGCATTCTTTAACAAGATGGAAATACTAATCATTAACTTTATAGGGAAAGGAAAGTGGCCCTGGGTAAGTAAAGCACTGTTGAGGAAGAAGTACAAAGTAAGAGACCTTGCTCTTCCTGACATCAGAAATTACTGTATAGTTACAATAGTCAAAAACAGCGTGATACTTGGACTCCAGCAAACACATTGACCTATGGAAAAGAATCAAGAAGCCAAATGTAAATCCATTACCTAGATCCAGTTGATCTTTGACAAAGGCCTAAAGTCCATTAAATGGGGATAAGATAGTTTTTATAACAATAATAAATAGTGCTTGCAAAACTGGATGTGTATTCAGTGAGACAGGACCATACCTCACACTATGCACAAGAAAACTAATTCAAAACGAACCAAAGACCTAAATATAAAGCCCAAAACTATGAAAATCAAGAAAGAAAAAATAGGGTCAACACTAGGGGCTCCAATATACAGCATAAAGAGTATGGTGATTAACAATACACGAACACCAAAAGAAAAGCTAGATAAATGGGATCTTCTAAAAAGTAAACACTTGTGGTCATCAGAAAGGAGCCCAGGTGGCATATTGGTTAAAGCACTGGACTGCTAGCCAAATGGCCAGTGGTTGGAAGCCACCAGTGGCTCTATGAGAGAAAGATGTACCAGTCTGCTTCCATAGAGATTTACAGTCTTAAAAACTGTATTGGGTTGCTATGGCAGTGAGTATAGTTGGGTTCATCAAAAGACTTCACTAAAAGAGTAAAAACAGAAGTTACAGACTGAGAAAAAAATTGGCTATGACATATCTGACAATGACCTAATCTCTAAAATCTGTAGGAAAATTCAGCACCTCTACAGTAAAAACACAGATAATATAGGTTTAAAAATGGGAAAAGGATATGAATAGACAATTCATCAAAGAATACATTCAAAGCCCTAAGAGACTGTTTTAGTCATCTAGTGCTGCTTTAATAGATATTCTGCAAGTGGATGGCTTTAAAAAGAGAAATTTTATTTGTTACAGTCCAGTAAGCAAAAAGTCCACATTCAGGCCGTCAGCTCCAGGGGAAGGCTTTCTCTGTTGGCCCTGGAGGAAGGTCTTTGTTGTCAGTCTTTCTCTGGATTGGAAGCTTCTGAGGCTCAGGGACCCTGGTCCTTTCCAAAGGAAATGCTCAACTCCAGGAAGTGCTTTCTTTCTGATGTTATGAGGTCCACCAAAACACTTAGCTAGATGCTTTTTTATCTCAAGAGATTGCCTCAAGGCAAAAACAATCCCACACATTAAATCCTGCCCCACTAACACAACAGCACCCACCTATCCTCATTAACATCATAGAGGAAGGTGTTTCAACGTGGAGGAACATCACACAATACCAGGAATTGTGGCCTAGCCAAATTGCTGCAGATTTTTTCTGGGAACACAATTCAATCCATGACATCCCATCCTTAGTTCTCTAAAAAAAATCACAGCTTTGCAACATGCAAAACATATTCACTCCATCATTGCAAAAGTCTTAAACTACAAGTCCAAAACCCAGAAGTTCCTCTTCAGCTATAAAATCTAGAATACAAGTTATCTGCATCCAAAATGCAGTGGCAGAGGGGCAGAGTCAAGATGGCAGACTAAACACATATCTCCCTAAATCCCTCTGGAAACCAAGACCTGAATTGATAATTAAGTGGAACCTTCTGGACACCCAGTGAATTTTATTTGGACTTCATACCACTGAATGGAAAATCTCTGTTTTGCTGACCCCTGCTCTTGGCGAGTATTGGCTTTCATGGACCGAAGATAACTCACCATTTTAACTTTTTTTCCTCTGTCTTAGCTGGCTGGCAGAGATGGGACTTGACTAGCAGCTAATCTCAGATACACTGCTGGTGGGATCAGCAGGTGAAATTGCCATATTTTGAGAACCCAGCTTTGGACTCTGTGCATCTTGGCACGTTAGGCCTCTCTTTCCACCTCCACCATAGAGTAGCCTGTACCGAGGCAGGTGGTGAGCTTGTGAGGGACGCCATCTTCTTCCACTGGACATAGGTATACCCATACAGAGGCCTCAGCTGGACGTAATTCTCAGGATGAGAGGCAGCACCTGCCTGAAGGAGAGTGTTTTTCTGGCAGAAAAGTGGCATTCTACACAATGTTGCCTACAGCTGGGGCCCTGACAGCAGAGGTCAGCAGGGCAGTAGCCTTTCTATATTTTGGGCTAGTTTATAACATATGGAGTTCAATATAGAGGTGCTTACTTTGCCAGCTGGGAAGAGAGGGACTTTCACACCTGAAAGCCTGCCTGATCTTGGTAGTTCTCAGATACCTTTTGCTTTTCATTTTACGATGGCCTAGAGAAACAACTGTGGTCCATCCTCACAGCATCTCTCCCAGTCTCTATTGACTCACATGATGCCCCAAAAGCAACAAACTCTGGAGAATAGCGTAAACAAGAAATCACTCATGGTTTCAGAAGGTCCCCAAAAGAAAGCACCACAGAACTTCCCAGATGAACAAAGCTTTTGAAACTATTGAAAGGTGAATACAAAAGGATTATACACAGAGCCCTTCTAGACCTTATACAAAATGCAGCAGAGTAAGATGAAAAATTAAGCAAGCTGTTTGATCAGATGGAACACCACTACTCAGAAATCCAACAGGTCAAGAACAAAATCAAAGAGATAGAAACTTCAATTGAAAGCCAAGAAAACAGAATGGAACAAATGGAGAAGAAACTTTCTGACTTGGAAGACAGAGCTACTGATGCCAGCATCTCTGAGGAGAAATTGAAAAAAAAAAAAAAGGAAAAATGAAGAAGCATGTGGGACTCTATTAAGAAGAATAATCTACAATTAATTGGAGTTCCTGAACAGGACAAGACATCTGAAAACACAGAGAGCGTTATTACTGAGCTGCTGATAGAAAACTTCCCAGAAATTATGAAAGAAAAGAATACAGATTTTCAAGATGCATATCAAGCACCACTCAATATAGATCTCAATAGAAAGACTCCAAGACATATTATAATCAAGGTTAACAAAATGAAACATAAGCAGAAACTCTTAAAGGCAGCAAGACTCAAAGCAAAGCAAACATTCAGAGGGAAACCCTGTAGGCTTTCATTGGACTTCTCAGCAGAAACCATGTTGGCATGGAGACAGTGGCATGACACATTCAAAGCCTTGAAGGAGAAGAACTTCCAACCAAGAATTATATATCCTGCAAAACGATCTTTCAAATATGAAAATGAAGTGAAGACATTCCCAGATAAACACAAACTCAGAGACTTTGTAAAAACCAAACCAAAGCTACAAGGAAAACTGAAGGAATCTCTTGGCTTAGAAGAACAAAACCACTAACTTTATATCTTAGAAGCAAGTACAGAACACATCACCCAGAATCCTGCTCAGTTAGGGAAGGCTGCAAACTCAATCAAAGCTATAATAGTGAAACAAAGACCCAGTGATGATATCGTGAAAGTTATGATGTCCTTGTATTAAAAAGAGGGATGTACTACAGTCACTATAGTCCTTCCAGATGGAGAGGAAGTTGTAGGACTGGTAGTAATTAAAATTAGGTTTATACATAGTTTATTATGGGAGATCATAGGGGCAGCAGCAAAGCACAATAAAGATGCAACATATCAAATCAAGAAACGTAATGCCGGAGTCTCAACAACCACAAAACCAACCCTGAAAAAGGTAAAAAATCCACTCACAAAGAATGTCCCAGAACAGATTAATAGGAACAACAGAGAAAACATCAATACACAAAATAAACATATCACTATGGCAGCACTGAATACATACCTATCAATAATTACATTGAATATGAATGGACTGAATGTTGCAGTAAAGACACACTGAGTGACATCCTGGATCAAAAAACACAACCCATCCATATGTTGCCTATAAGAACCTCACCTTAGACTTAGAGATACGAACAAACTGAAAACTAAAGGATGGACGAATATATGTCAAGCTAATAATGAACAAAGAAGAGCAGGTGTGGCAATTCTTATCTCAGACAAAATCAATTTTAATGTAAAATCCACTATCGTGGACAAGGATGGACACTATTTATTGCTGAAAGGTTCAATACACAAGCAGGACTTAACAATATTAAATCTTTATGCACCTAATATTAGAGTACCTAAATGCATCGAAGAAACACTGACTACACTAAAAAATGAGATAGATCACTCCACAATAATTGTGGGAGACCTCGACACTCCACTCTCAATGTTGGATAGATTGTCTATAAAAAGCTCAATAAAAACGCAGAAGACCTTATTACCAACATTAACTAACTAGACCTCATCGACATGTACAGGACTTTGTATCCATCAACAGACAACTACACTTTCTTCTCCAATGCACGTAGATCATTCTCCAGCATAGACCATGTGTTAGGACATAAAGCAATTCTCAACAAAATCCACACCCTTGAATTAATGCAGAGTATCTTCTCCGATCATAAAGCCATAACAGTCAAAATCAGTGGCAGAAGAAAACATGGATAGAAAGTGGAACTCTTGGAAAGTCAGCAACATGTTGCTCAAAAAGCCATCGGTTATAGAAGAAATCAAGGGTGACATAAAGAAATTTATGGATTCCAATGAGAATGAAAATACTTCCTACCAGAACCTATGGGATACAGCCAAAGCAGTGCTCAGAGGTCTGCTTATCTCCATAAATGCACACATCTGGAAGGAAGAAAGAAAGCAAACCAAAGAACTAACCCTATAGCTTGAACAAGTAGAGAAAGAAGAAAAGAAGAACCCCTGAGGCACCAGAAGAAAACAAATCACAAAGATTAGAGCAGAACTCAACAAATTAGAGAATAAAAGAACAATTGAAAAAAACTGAAAAAAACTGAAAAAACCAAAAGCTGGTTTTCTGAAAAGATCAACAAAGTTGGCAAACCATTGGCTAAACTTACCAAAGAAAAACAGGAAAGGAAACAAATAACTGAAATAAGAAATGAGAGGGGAGTTGTCATAACAAATACAACAGAAATAAAAAACATCATAGCAGAATAGTATGGAAAACTGTACTCTAACAAATTTGAAAACCTAGAGGAAGTAGAAAAATTCCTTGATTCATATCACCTACCAAAATCATCACAGGATGAAGCAGAACAACTTAATAAACCCACCACAAAGGAAGAGATTCAAAAAGTCATCCAAAAATTACCAACGAGAAAAAGCCTGGGTCCAGATGGCTTCACCAAAGAATTCTACCAAGCTTTTAGAGAAGAGTTATCCCCAATACTACTGAGAATATTTCACAGTATAGAAAGTGATGTAATACTCCCAAATTCATTCTATGAAGCCAGCATAACCCTGATACCAAAGCCAGGGAAAGACCCAAACAAAAAGGAGAACTACAGACCAATATCACTCATGAATATAGATGAAAAAATCTTCAACAAAATTCTTGCCAATAGAATACAACAACATATCAAAACATAATCTACTAGAAGTTCTAGCCAGAGCAATTAGACAAGACCAAGACATAAAGGGCATCTGCATCGGCAAAGAAGGAGTCAAAATCTCCCTACTTGCTGATTATATGATTGTATATGCAGAAAATCCCAAAGAATCTATAACTACTCAAACTGATAGAAGAGTTCAGCAAAGTCTCAGGGTACAAGATAAACATAAGTAAAAAAATAATCCATCATGACCAAGTGGGATTTACACCAGGGATGCAAGGCTGGTTCAACATCAGAAAAACCATGAATGTGATCAACCACATAAATAACACAGAAGACAAGAATCATCTGATTTTGTCTATTAATGCAGAAAAGGCATTTGATAAAGTCCAACATCCATTCATGCTAAAAACTCGCAGCAAAACAGGAATAGACGGCAAATTCCTCAACGCAATAAGGGCCATTTATACAAAGCCAACTGTCTACATCATCCTGAATGCAGAGAGACTGAGTTTCCCTTGAAAACAGGAACTAGACAAGGATGCCCACTCTCACCTCTCCTATTCAACATTGTACTAGAAGTTCTAGCCAGAGCAATTAGACAAGACCAAGAAATAAAAGGCCTCTGCATCAGCAAAAAAGAAGTAAAAATGTCCTTATCTGCAGATGATATGATTGTATATGCAGAGAATCCTAAAGAATCCATAAAGAAGCTACTCAAACTGATAGAAGAGTTCAGCAAAGTCTGAGAATACAAGATAAACGTAAGTAAATCAGTAGGATTCCTTTATATTAGCAATGAGGTTATTAATGAAGAAATTACCAAATCAATACCATGTACTGTAGCCACTAAGAAGATAAAGTACCTAGGAATTAATCTAACAAGAGAAATAAAAGACCTTTACAAAGAGAATTACAAGTCCTTACTACAAGAAACTAAGAGAAACTCACATAAGTGGAGAAACCAACCCTGCTCGTGGATAGGAAGGCCTAACATTGTGAAAGTATCTATTTTACCCAAAGCAATCTACTCACAGAATGCAATCCCAATATAAATTCCAGTGACATTTTTTAATGAGATGGAGAAACAAATCACCAACTTTGTTTGGAAAGGGAAGAAGCCCCAGATAAGTAATGCATCACTGAAGAAGAAGAACACACTGGGAGGCCTCTCACTACACGACTTTAGAACCTATTACAGTGACACAGTAGTCAAAACAGTTTGGTACTGGTACAAAAACAGACAGATCAATGGAACACAATTCACACCCCAGAGATGACACTATCTTCCTATGAACAGCAGATATTCAACAAGGGCCCTAAGACATTAAATGGGTAAAAACAATCCCTTCAACAAGTGGTGCTGGCAAAATTGAATATCCATCTGCAATACAGTGAAACAAGACCCATATCTCACACCTCATACAAAAACCAACTCAAACTGGATAAAAGACCTAAATATCAAATCTAAAACAATAAAGCTCATCCAAGAAAAAGTAGGAACAACAATGGAAATTTCAACACACAATGTAGACAGACTTCAAAATCTGTCAAACAAACCACAAACAGAAGAGAAAATAGATAAATAGAAACTATTAAGTATCAAACACTTTTGCTCATCCAAAGACTTTATTAATAGAATTAAAAGGCCACCTACATAACGGGAAAAAATATTTGGCAACTCTATGTCAGATCAACTCTTGATCTCCATAATCTATAAGGTACTACAAAATATAAATAATAATAAAATAAATCATCCAATTAAGTGATGGGCAAAGGAGATGGACAGATACTTCTCTAGTGAAGAGATCCATGTAGCCAAAAAACACATGCGGACATGCTCACTAGCTATTAAATTCAAATCTAAACTACAGTCAGATACCATCTCACCCCAACAAGGTTGACCATGATCTGAAAAATGGAAAACAACAAACGCTGGAGAGGCTGTGGAGAAATTGGGTCTCTCCTCCACTGTTGGCGGGATTGCAAAATGGTGCAACCTCTTTGGAAAGCAATCTAGCACTTCCTTAAAAAGCTGGATCTTGATATACCATTTAACCCAGTAATTCCACTACTCAGAATATGTCCTGCAGAATCAAGGCCATTCACACCAACTGATACATGCACATGAATGTTTATTGCAGCACAGTCCACAATAGCAAAAAGACAGAATAGACCCAGATCCCCAACAACAGAGGAATGGATAGGTAAACTATGGTATATATACTCAGTGGAACACTATACAATGATAAAGAACAACGATGATTTTAGGAAACATCTCATAACTTGGTTTCAATTGCAGGACAATATGCTGAGTGACAGTAGTCAGCAACAAAAGGACAAATATTGTATGAGACCCCATGATAAGAACTTAAAAATAGACTCATGTATAGACGTAAGGCCCCTTTGAGGGCTACAAGAGTGAGAAGGGAAGGAGGGCGGTGGGAGGTTTTAGATTAGATGCCAAAGCCAGTTGGGTGAAATCTGTGACAGCACACATTAGAAAGAAGATCAATATTAACTGGACTTCAACATAACACAGCTACTCCACCCATCTTAGCCGAATGTTCCAAGGACAGAGTAGCTGGGGCGGAGGGCCGGAGACCGTGCTGTCAGGGGAAATCGAGTCCACTTTGCACAACTAGCCTTTTGTTAAGGGAGCCCTCTGCACCCCACATTGGTGAGTGGTGTCTGGGGCCTTAGAAGCTGCCAAGCTGCCATCTGAGGGTACAGAAAATGGTACCCACTCAGCAGGAACGGATGACCACCAAGGACCAAAGCGACAAGGGGAAAGAGAACCCAGAGGACAGAGAGACCCACATAAGTGGGTGACTACATCGACTTGTGACAGAAAGAACTGAATGGTGCCTGGTCACCACCAGTGACAGCTGCAATGGATCTCACAAAGTTGAGTCTCACTGGCAACACAAGAATAAAAAGGGGTGCACCCTAAGATCTCCACTGAAAGACTGCAGTTGATGGTCCAGGGGCCTTGGAGTTCCCCTGGAAGCATGACCTCTAACCCTGGTACTGCCCCTGTCCATAAATCATAATGGACGTCAACTCTTTGGACAGGAATGGATTGGACTTGGCAACACAGAGTGACCATATCAAGTGTGCACTTTATGGTTCTATGTATCTATAGGATGTTGTCCGGCTGCCCTCTTACTGAAGACAGGGGCGTGAGTGGAGAGGAGGTGATAGGAGATTGTTGGGAAGATAAGACATATATGGAGCAGAGAGGAAGACTGTCCTGTCACCGGGCAGGGGGAGCAGTGGGAGACGCGTATATATGGGAATTCAAATTTATATAGGAATGTACATTTTCATTCAATCATAATAAAAAATAATACAGTGGCAGAATAAGCAGGCACAAGTTAGACATTTCCATTACAAATGGGAGAAATCACAGGGAAAGAAACTTTTAACAGGTAACAAGCAAGTTAACAGAACATATCACATTAGCTCTCGAGGCTTTAGAAAGAATTTTTCATTCTCTGAGACATTTCACACAATGGCCCTTTCCTCTAGACTCTAGGTATCAGCCACACTCTCTAGATTCTGAGTGGAAGCCCCCCAGTCTTGTACTGTATTTCTGCCTTCCAGGACCACTGGGACAGCAACTTTTTCTCCCTTGGCTTCAGGTGCACAAGTTTTTCAAGTCCACATGAGTGGGAACTCTACAACTAGAAACATCAGGGGCTCCCCCTTTCAAACCTCTGGGGACATATCTATACTTTTGAGGCTGAGCTGGCTTAGCTTCTCATGCTCTTTGTTCCTTCAGCTTCTGCTTCCTGTGGCCTCATGGCCCATGCCTTGAACTCACAACTGCCCTACTGGGGCATGTTTCAAAACTCTGTGGCTCCACCGATTTAAGTGCCTGGAGGCACCCCAGTCTGTCAGGACACCTCTGTGCACAGGCCCCTAGCTGTCTCGCTCTGTGAGTCTGCTGCACTATTGTCTCATGCTGGTCTGGTTCTTCTGCTTGTTGGTTGCTGCTGCCAGTGGTCCTCTGTTGTTTCTCACCATCTGTGCCTTCTTCAGTGTTAACAATTCTCCTAGGTTCCTTCTGAGTCTTCTATCCATTCACAGTTTCAAAATGGCTTCCACATTTTACGTATTTATTAGAGCAGCAAGCTATTCTCTTGGCACCAAATTCTGTTTTGGTCATCTGCTGCTATTCTAACAGAAATATTACAAATGGATGATTTTAACAAAGAAAAATTGATTCTTATGCAAGTCCATATTCATGGTGTCAGTCCCGGGGGAAGGCTTTCCCTCTGTTGGCTCTGTAGGAAAGTCCTTGTCATCGGTCTTCCCCTGGACTAGAAGCTTCTGAGGTGCAGGGAATCTGGTCCTTTCCAAAGGACATGCCCAGTTCCAGGTTCTGCTTTCTTTCTGATGGTATAATGTCCCTAAGAATCTGCTAGATTCTTTCTCTTTTATCTCAAGGCACAAAACAATGCCACACATTAAATCCTGCCCCACCAATATCAAAGCACCCATCTGCCCTTACTAACATCATAGAGGCAGGAATTCCAACATGGAGGAACATCACACAATACCAGGAATTGTAGCCTAGCCAAGTTGCTACAGATTTTTGGGGGGAGCACAATTCAATCCATGACACAGACACATGAAGAATTGCTTGTGATCACTTGCCATTAGAGAAATGCAAATCAAAAGTACAATGAAATACCAATGCATCCTGACATTGCTGGCAGGAATCAGGAAAACATAAAAGAATGTTGGGGAAGTTGTAGGAAGATTGGAGCTCTTATGCGTTACTGGTGGGTATGCAAATGGTAGAATCATTTTGGAAAAAATTGTGATACTTCCTTTAAAAGTTAGAAAGAAAAATACGTTATGATCCAGCAATCCCACTCCTAAGAATATATCCTAGAGAATTAAGAGTTGCCACATGAAGAGACATGTGCGCACCTACGTTTTTTACAGCATTATTAACAGTAGTAAAAGATGAAAACAACCTAAGTGCCCATGAACAGATGAATGGATAAATAAACTATAATACCTATATATAATGGTATATTATGCAGTGACAAAGAACAGTACTGAAATCTTTGAAGCATGGATCAATCTGTAGGGCATTACGCTGAGTGAAATAAGTCAATCACAAAAAGGCAAATATTGTATGAGACCACTGTTATAAAAACTCATGAAGCAATTTACATACGAGAAGAAACAATCTTTGATAGTTAAGAGGGTAGAGAGGAATGGGGAGAGAAAAACACTACGTAGTAGTTAAGTGATGACTTTGGTGAAGAGTAAGACACTACACAGTACTGGGTAGGTCAGCCCAGCTTGACCAGGGCAAAGTCATAGAAGATTCACAAATACACGCAAATGCCCTGAGGGGCCAAATCAAATGGGTTGAGGGCTGAGGACCATGGTCTCGGGGAACTAGCTCAATTAGTGTAGCATAGTCTATAAAGAAATATTCTACATACAGCTGTAGTGAGAAGCATGTGGGGTCTTAAAAACTTGCAAGTGGCCGTCTAAGATACATCTACTAGTCCCATCTCGGCTGGAGCAAAGAGGAATGAAGAAAACCAAAGACACGAGAGAAATATTAGTCCAAGGGGCTAACAGACCATAACTACCACAACCTCCACCAGACTAGGTCCAGAACAACTAGATGGTACCTGGTTACCACCACCAACTACTTTGTTAGGGACAATAATAGAGGGTCCCGGAGGAGCAGACGAAAAACATAGAACAGTATTCAAATTCACGCATGCATGCACGTGTACACAAATACACAAAAACCCAGCTTGCTGATCTGACAGACTGGAGACACCAGAGAGTATGGCTCCTGGGCATACTTTTAACTGAGTACTGAAGTCACTCCTGAGATACACCCTTCAGCTAAAGATCGGACAGGTCTGTATGGCCAGCAGGAAACTCTAGTAGCATAGTGGATTAAGTGTTACATCTGCTAAGCAAAAGGTCAGCAGTTCAAATCCTCCAGACACTCCTTGGAAACTCTATGGGGCAGTTCTAATCTGACCTATAGGGTCACTATGAGTAAGACCTGACTTGATGGCAGTGGGGTTTGGATATGGCCAACAGAAACCCAGATGGCATAGTGGTTAAGTGCGATGGCTCCTAACTGATAGATCGGCAGTTCAAATCTGCCAGGTGCTCTTTGGAGAACATGGGGCAGTTCTACACTGACCTATATAGTTGCTACAAGTAGAAATTGACTTGACAGCAGTGGGTATATGGCCAACAATAACATACGAGGTCTGACAGTTATGTCTGCAAACTCATTCCAGGAAAAGTGCTACATACCTCATTGCTGACTGTCACTACAGCTCCTTTTGAAGTACTCCCTGTGGGAAGCCATGCACTGATGCCTGTGCCTAGTCCACCTTCAAAGCAGTTTTGGAATTCTTTATCTGGAATGGCCATCAGAGCTGTCATTGTATTATCCTTGATGCCCTGAATGTCATCAGAACATCTTCCTTTCAATATTTCCCTTATCTTCAGATAAAGAAAAATGTCATTGGAGGCCAGACCAGGTGATCTGGGAAGGTGTTCCAACACAGTTATTAGTTTACTGGCTCAAAACTGCCTCACAGACAACTATGCAATTAAGTTCACAAACTTGCTAATGTACCACTGTGTACACTGGCCATTCCAGAAAGAGTTCCAAAATTACCTTGAAAGGTGGTCTAGGCCCTGGCATTGGTGCATAGCTTCCCAAGGGGAGCACTTTGATCGTGACCATAGTGATATTCAGCAATGAGGTATGTATCACTTAGAACAATTAAGTTCACCGACTTAATTGTCGGACCTCATTCATGAAGAACATACTTTGCAATCCAATCCTGTGTAGGAAACTAAGTGGGCACACTAGCCCAAAGTCAAACAGAAGAAGGCAGGAAAACTGGGCAAATTAAAATAGGGAACACAGGATGGAGAAGGGGAGAGTGTTGACACATCGCAGTGTTGAAAACCAGTGTTAAAAAACAATTTGCATATTAACTATTTAATGAGAAAATAAATTTGCTCTCTACACTTGCACCTAAAGCACACAACAAAAGATTTGTTTTTACTTTAGTAACTAAAAACTACTGGAAAACACTGAAAGTCAATAATGTTACAAACACACCTGGAACTGACTGTTACCATTTTATAACATACAGTTTGCTTTAGATCTTTCTTCAAGTGAGAGAAATAAAGCCTTATAAACAAGTTAAATTCGGTTCCCTATTCCCAGCCCTGTTCTTCTCAGTCCATTCCCAGAGATAAACACTAAGATGAACTTACTGAGTATGTTTCCATTTCAGTTTTTATACTTTTACGTATATATGTAAATACATATATATGTATTTGTGAATAATACAAGGTGTGAAACTTATGTTGGCAAACTTGCCACCGTGTACTTACATTGGCAGCACTGTACAAATAACTCGGTAAAGTTTAATTACCTTGGTATATCAGTGTCCCACTGCTGTGTTTGTGACAAGGTGTGGTGGTGTCTTGCTGAGTGCCATTCATCATTCGTGTTGCATGTTTTTATGTGCCATTGTGAGAGTATCAGAGCTTGAATTAGAGCAAGAAACAAACATTAAATTTCTTGTTAAACTTGACAAGAGTGGAAGCAAAATCAGGGACGTGTTAGTCCATGTTTATGGGGATAACACCATGAAGAAAATGGCTGTATACACATAGATTAAACATTTTTCTGAGGGGAGAGAAAGCATCAATGATGAAGAGAGGTCAAGGCAGCCAATAACGAGCAGAATTGACAAAACACATTGCAAAAAGTTATTGAATTGTATGTCAAAATTATCAGCTGACTGTGAGAAGCATACCAGACCAAGTAAATAAACATTGATAGAGAAACAGTTGGAAAAATCTACACTGAAAATCTTGGCATGAGACAGGTGTGTGCCAAAATGGTCCCAAGGGAGCTCACTGATGAACTTAAAGCAAAGGAGAGTGGAAGTTTCAAAGACGTTTTGGAGAGGAAAGACAACGTTTTGGGCCATGTTATCACTGATGATGAAACATGGGTGTACCAATATGACCCTGAAACAAAGCATCCAAGTGCACAGTAGAAGTCGGCCAATTCTCCAAGACCGAAAGAGTTCCAAATCAAGAGTCAAAGTGATGTTGCTAACTATTTTTGATATCAGAGGGATTGTTCATTATGAATTTATACCAACTGGACAAACAGTTAACCAAGTTTACTATTTGCAGGTGCTAAAAAGGCTGTGTGAGAAAATTAGATGAAAATGACCTGAACTTTTCACCAGCAACTCATAGCTCTTGCATCACTACACTGCACCAGCTCATACAGCACTGTCTGTGAGGGAAATTTTAGCCACTAAACAAATAAATACATTGGAACACCTTCCCTACTCACCTGATCTGGCCCCAATGACTTTTTTCTTTAACTGAAGATAAAGGAAATTTTAAAAGGAAGACATTTTGATCACATCTGGGGTTGTATGACAACCGCTCTGATGGCCATTCCAGAAAAAGAGTTCCAAAATTGCTTTGAAGGGTTTCAAAGACTAGATGTTGGTGTTGGTGTATAGTTTCTCAAGAGAGTACTCCAAAGGTGACCATAGTGATATTCAGCAATGAGGTATGTAGCACTTTTCCTAGGATGAGCTTGTGAACATACTTGCTCGAACTCATAGAATTTTTCTATGTATGCTTTTAATTTACATAAGTAATATCCCAATGTGTGTAGCATTCTGCAACTATTTTTTTTTTCCCACTGAACATCTTGCTTGGGGGTTTATTCCATTTTAGTCTTTTGGTGAAGTCTTTGGATGAGTTTTTTTGTTTTTTTTTTTTTTTTTTGGTGATTAGTTAGTAATGTTTTGTATTCTGTTAGGGCCCCTAGCATTGCCCCTGTTTTCTCTTCCATGATCTGTATCATTTCAGATTGTATATTTAGGTCTTTGATCCAGTTTGAGTTACTTTTTGCACACGGTGTGAGGACTAAATCTTGTTTCGTTTTTGTGCAGATGGATATCCAGTTATGCCAATATCAGTTAACAGACTTTGTGCCTTTGTCTGCTCAGTAGGTGGATGTGGAAACCCTGGTGGTGTAATGTTGAAGTGCTACATCTGCTAACTAAAAACGTCCATAGGTCAAATCCACCAGGTGCTCCTTGGAAACTCTGTGGGGAACGTCTACTCTGTCCTACAGGGTCACTATGAGTCAGAATCAGCTCAACAGCAATGGGTTTTGGATAGGTGGATGAATTTATGTCTGGATCTCAATTCTGTTTCACTGGTCTGAGTATCTTTGGTTGTACCAGTACCAGGCTGTTTTGATTACTGTGGTGGTATATATGAGGTCTTACTCTTAAGTCTACAACTTAATTGTTCTAAGTGCTACATACTTCATTGCTGAATATCACTGCTATCACCTTTCATGCACTTCTCTTGGGAAGCTGTGCACTGATGCCAGTGCCTAGTCCACCCTTCAAAGCAATTTCAGAACTCTTTCTGGAATGGCCGCTGTACATGGTGGCACAGTGGCAAGTCTGCGAACTTAGTTGTATAGCTGTCTGTGAGGGAGTTTTTAGCCAGTAAACTAATAACTGTATTGGAACTCCCCCCCCTCCACTCACCTAATCTGGCCCTCAATGACATTTTCTTTATCTGAAGATAAGGGAGATATTGAAATGAAGACATTTTGATGACATTCAGGACATCAAGGGTAATATGACAGCTCTGGTGGCCATTCTAGAAAAAGAGTGAAAACTGCTTTGAAGCGTGGACTAGGCATTGATGTTGGTGTATAGCTTCCCAGAGAGAGTACTTAAAAGGTGACCATAGTGATATTCAGCAATGAGGTATGTAGCACTTATTCTAGGATGAGCTCATGAACTTGTCGTGCCTTGTAGGTTCTAAAGTCAAGTAGTACAAGGCTTCCCACTTTGTTCTTCTTTAGTAATGCTGTACTTATCCCAGGCCTCTTTCATTTCCAAATGAAGCTGGTGATTTATTTCTCTTCCCTAAAAAATACTTTTGGAATTTGGATTTGGATTGGGTAAAATAAACATTTTCACAATGTTGAGTCTTTGTATACATGAGCGAGGTGTGTCTCATCACTTATGTAGGTCTCTTTTGGTTTTCCATGCAGTAGTGTCTTGTAGTTTTCTTTGTACAGGACGTTTGTATCTTTGATTAGATATATTCCTAAATATTTTGTCTTCTTGGGGGCTATTGTAAATGGTATTGATTTGGTGATTTTCTCTTTGATGTTCTTTTTGTTGGTATAGAGGAATCCAACTGATTTTGTATATTTATCTTGTGTCTGATGCTTTGCTGAAGTTTTCTATTAGTTCTAGTAGTTTCTATGTTGATTCTTTAGGAGTTTCTATGTATAAGATCATGTCATCTGCAAACAGGGATACTTCTATTTCTTCCTTACCCATTTGTGTGCCCTTCATTTCTTTATCTAGCCTAATTGCTCTGGGTAGGACCTCCAGCACAATATTGAATAAAGGTGATGACAAAGGACATCCTTGTCTTGTTTCCCCTTCTCCAGGAGCGTGCTTTCAGATTCTCTCCACTTAGAATGATGTTGGCTGTTGGCTTTGTAAAAATGCCATTATGTTGAGGAATTTCCCTTCTATTCCTATTTTGCTGAGAGTTTTTAACCTGAATGTGTGTTGGACTTTGTCAAATGCCTTTTCTGCATCGGTTGATAAAATGATGTGGTTCCTGTCTTTTGTTTTATTTATGTGATAGAGCACATTAATTATTTTTCTAATGTTGAACCATCCCTGCATACCTGGCATGAATCCCACTTGGTCATGGTGAATTTATTTACTTATTTAGATAAGTTGTTGGATTCTAATGGCTAGAATTTTGTTGAGGACTTTTGCATGTAGTTCATGAGGGACATTGGTCTGTAACTTTCTTTTTGGTAGTATCTTTGCTTGGTTTTGTTATCTTGGTTATGCTGGCTTAATGGAATGAGTCTGGGAGTGTTTGATCCTTCTCTATGCTCTGAAATACCACGAGTAATAGTGCTGTTGATTCTTCTCTGTAAACTTGTTAGAATTCTCGTAAAGCCATCCAGGCCAGAGCTTTTGTCCATGGGGTGTTTTTAAATTATCTTTTCAATATCTTCTTTTGTTTTAGGTATATTAACTGTTTTACTTCTGTCTGTGTTAGTTTAGGTGTGTAGTGTGTTTCTAGGACTTTGCCCATTTCCTCTATTTTTCAACTTTTTACAGTACAATTTTTCAGGGTATTCTCCTGTGACTCTTTTAATTTCAATTGAGTCTGTTATGATATCATGCAAGTCACTTCTTATTTCGGTTATTTGCTTCCTTTCCTGTTTTTTTTTTTTTTTGTCAGTTAGGCCAGTGGTTTATCTATTTTGTTGATCTTTTAAAAGAACCAGGTTTTGGTCTTGTTAACTCTTTCAGTCATTTTTCTATTTCATTTAGTTCTGCTCTAAATTTTATTATTTGCTTTCTTCTGGTGCCTGAAGACTTCTTTTGCTGCTCTCTTTCTTTTTGTTCAAGTTGTAGGATTATTGCTTTGATTTGTCCTTTGTTCTTTTGTATATGTGCTCATTTATTTGGTATAAATAGACCTCTGAACACTGCTTTTGCTGTGTCCCAAAGATATGTTTTCATTCCATTTTCTTCGGTGAATTTCTTTATTACACCTTTGATTTCTTCTATAATCCAGTAGTTATTTAGCAAGGTGTTCTTCATTTTCCATCTATTTGATTTTTTCCCCTTGCTTTTTCTGTTACTAATTTTTTCTTTTATGTCTTTATGGTCAGAAGGGATGCTTTGTAATATTTAACTGCTTTGGTCTGTTAAGGCTTGCTTTATGACCTACTATGTGGTTTATTCTGGAGAATGTTCCATGAGTGCTACAAACAAAACAATACTTGATTGCTGTTGATTGGAGTGTCCTGTATATGTCTCTGAGTTCAAATTGGTTGATATTGGCAATTAGATCTTCTGCATCTTTACTGAGCTCCTTTCTGGATGTTGTGTCCTTCACCAAAAATGATGTGTTGAAGCCTCCTACTATTATTGTGGAGTTGCCTGTTTCTCTTTGCAGTGTTGTTATAGCTTGCTTTGTGTATTTAGGAGCTCTGTCACTAGGTGTGTAAATATTTAATATGTTTATGTCTTCCTGAAATATTGATACTTTAATTACTTATATAGTATCCTTCCTTATCCATTTCATGGATTTTACTTTATGATCTATTTTGTTAGAAATCAATATTGCTGAGGGGCATGGCCAACATGGTGGACTAGAGACACAGCTCCTCAATTCCCCTTGAGAACTAAGGCCTGAATTAATAAGTAAATGGAGCAACCTGGACACCCAGGAAGCCTTAGAATATGGCATAGATTTGTCAGATTGGACTATGTACTGCTAAATGGGAAACTACCTCTCTCTGATAAGGCAGCACACACTGAGCCTGGCTTCTGCTGACTCATCATTTGGGTGGAATATGGGTACTGATGCCATCTTTGTACTCTGGGAGGTGGGGGATGGGCATGAAATGGCAAATATGCTGAACTGCAGTGCCAAAGTAAACAATGTATAAGAGAGGCAGTATGTGGGATAGCCACATTTTGAGAGACTGGCCAAACCATTGCCCCTTCACCATCTCTTTTCTGAGCTGTACCATAGATTCTTCTGCAGTTTGGCAGTGAGAATGGCAGCTTGGCTAGAATGCCAACTTGGTCGGCTGGGAGGTTGAGTCACCCAACTGGAAGCTTCAGCAGGGATTAGTTTCTAAGCTGAGAAGCAGTGCCAGTCTGGAAAGTGCTTTTCCAGCAGAAAGGCTGTCTAGGACAGTGTTACCTTACAGGAATGGCCTGGCTGAGAATGGCAGCAAGGCTGTACCCCTAATTGAACTATGTCATACCATCTGGGGATGGCCAAAGAGGTGCTTCCATCATCAGCCAGAAGGTGGGGTCTGCCACACCTGATGGCCTCACTGGTTTCAGCAGCTGTCAGTCAGCTCCCAGCTTCTCAAAATAAGATTGCCTGGAGAATTAACTGCTCAGCAGCCTGGCAGGATCTTCCACTTTCACTGATCCACATCTTAGGGTCTGTTGACAGCCCGCTAGTGAATTCATAAGTAGGGGGCCATCTTTGCCAGCCAGGTGGTGGAGTCTGTCACCTGAAGGAGTCCACTGGAGCCAGTCACTGGAGTAAACAGTGAAGGCTGGTGACTTCAGTTCCTGTTGAGGTAACACCAGAGAAACTAAACAGCCTCTAGATGGCCCAAAGGCAACAAACCATTCGTAACCACTGAAAGGAACTGTCCTCAATGGCTCCAGAAAACTCAGAAAACAAAGAATCAAAAAACTTCACAGACAAAGAAGTCTTTCTGTAAGTATCAGAGGTTAAGTACAAAAGAGTTGTATGTAGACACCTCCTAGAAATTAAACAAAATGCAGCAAAGCAAAATGAAAAATTAAGCAAGTTATTTGAACTTATGGAGCAACAGTGATCTGAAATATAGCAAATCAATAACAAAATTACAGAATTAGACAATTCAATCCAAAGCAAAAAGAGCAGAATTGAGGAGATGGAAGTCAGACTAAGTGACCTTGAGGATAGAACAACTGACACTGGCATTTATGAGGAGAAGTCACAGAAAAGAAATAAGAAAAGTGAAGAAGCATTAAGAAACTTATGGGACTCTGTTGAGAGGAATAGTACAGGAATAACTGCATTTCCTGAACAGGGAAGGATGGCTGAAATACACAGAGAGCATTGTGGTAGAGTTGCTGACAGAAAACTTCCATGAAATTATAAAAGAAGAGAACATAGACTTCCAAGATGCATACCAAACAGTACAAAAACTAGACCACAAAAGAAAGAGACCAAGACATATTATAATCGAAGTTAATAAAATGAAATATAAACAGATACTCTAAAAGACAATGAGGCTCAAAGCAAAGCTAACGTTCAGAGGAAAGCCCTATAGGCTTTTGTCTGACTTCCCAGCAGAAACGATGCTGGTAAGGAAGCAGTGGCATGACACATTCAAAGCCTTGAAGGAGAAAAACTTCCAACCAAGTGTTATATATCCTGCAAAATTGTCTCTCAAATATGAAGATGAAATTAAGACATTCTCAGATAAGCAGAACCCAAACTAGAAGAAACACTGAAGGAAGCTCTTTGCTTAGAAAAACAAAATGAATAAGTGTATATTTAAGGAGACAATGCAGGACACAGCATCCAGAATCCTACTCAGTTATTGAAGTCACAAAACTCAATCAAAGCTACAATATTAAAAGAAAGGAACCAGTGATCATATCATGAAAACTATGATACCATCATACTAAAAAAAAGGGTATACTACAGTAGTAATAGTCCTTTCAGATGGAGAGGAAGTTAAAAAGATATGCAGAAGTTAAAATTGGGTTTAAACTTAGAATATTAAGGGACAGCACAGGGGTAGCCACAAAGCACAGTAACAATGTAACATGTCAAAACAAGAAATGTAACATAGGAGTCTCAACAAACACAAAACCCACAATGAAAAGGATGAAAAGTCAATCTGTAAAGAAGATTGACATAGAGCAGAATATTAAGAGCAACGGAGAAACACCACCACAAAAATAAATACATAAGAATGACAGCACTAAGAACATACTTATCAGCAATTACACTTAATGCAAACGGAGTGAATGCTCCAATAAAGAGATGAGTGACATCTTGAATCAAAAGACAGGACCCGTCTATATGTTGCTTACAAGAAACACATCATAGACTCAAATATATGAACAAACTGAAAATTAAAAGATGGGGTAATATATACCAAGCTCACAATAAACAAAGAAGAGCAGGTGTGGCAATACCAATCTCAGATAAAATATATTATGTAAAAATCCACCATTATGGACAAGGACAGTCACTACTTATGGCTGAAAGGTTCAATACCCAAGCTGGACTTAACAATATTAAATATATGCACCCAATATAGAGCATCTAAATACATCGAACAGACATTGACTACCTTGACAAATGAGATAGATCACTCCACAGTCACAGTTGGAGAATTCAACATTCCACTTTCGGTAACAGACAGAGCATCTAGAAAAAAGTTCAGCAAAGACATAGAAAATCTTACTGCAACAATTAACCAAATAGAACTCATCAACATATACAGAACTTTTTATTCCTCAATAGGTAAATATACCTTCTTCTCCAGTGCACATGAAACATTCTCCAGAATAGATCATGTGTTGAGACATAAAGCAAGACTCAAGAAAATCCAAACCACGAAATTATTGAAAAGCATCTTCTCGGAAGAGAAAGCCATAACAGAATCAATAGCAGAAAAAAACATAGATAAAAACTGGAACTCATGGAAACTTACCTACCCATTGCTCAAAAAGCCATGAGTTATTAAAGAAATCAAGGATGAAATAAATTTATGAGTTCAATTGAGAATGAAAATACATCCTACCAGAACCTATGGGATACATCTTAAGCAGTGCTCAGATGTCATTTTCTCTCTATAAATGCACACATCCACAAGGAAGAAAGGACCCAAACCAAAAAGTAATCCTACATCTTGAACAAGTAGAAAGAGAGCAACAGAGCAACCCCTCAGGCACCAGAAGAAATTGATAATAAAGATTAGAGCAAAACTAAATGAAGTGGAGAATAGATCAATGACTGAAAAAATTGATAAAACCAAATGAAGATCAACAAAACTCACAAACTGTTGGCTAAACTTACAAAAGAAAAACAAGGGAGGAAACAAATAACCCAAATAAGTAATGAGATGGGAGATGTCACAACAGATCCAACAGAAATCAAAAGTATCATAACAATACTACAAAAGACTGTACTCTAACAGATTTGAAAACCCAGAGGAATTGGAAAAGTTCTTAGATTCATATCACCTACAATAATTATCACAAGGAGCAGTGGAACAACTTAATAAACCCATCAGAAAGGAGGAGATTGAAAATGTCATGAAAACCTACCAACCAGAAAAACTTCTGGCACAGATGGCTTCACCACAGAATTCTATCAAGGCTTTAGAGAAAAATGAACTCCATTACTACTGAGACTATCTCACAGCATAGAAATGGATAGAACACTCCTAAATTCGTTCGATGAAGCCAGCATATCATTGATACCAAAGCCAGGAAATGATCCCACAAAAAAGGAAAATAACAGACCAATATCACTCATGAACCTAGATGCAAAAATCTTCAACAAAATGTTTGCCAATAGAATTCAACAATGTATCAAAAAAGTTAATTCATCACGACCAAGTTGGATTCATACCTGGGATGCAAGGCTGATTCAACATCAGAAAAACATTAATGTGATTAACCACGTAAATAACACAAAAGATAAGAATCGCCTGATTTTGTCAATTGATGCAGAAAAGGCATTTGACAAAGTCCAACACCCATTCATGCTAAAAACTCTCAGCAAAATAGGAATAGAAGGCAATTTTCTCAATGCAGAAAGAGCGTCTACACAAAGCCAACCGCTTACATCATCCTGAATGGAGAGAGACTGAAAGAATTCTTCTTGAGAACAGGAACTAGACAAGGATGTCCGCTCTCACAACTTCTATTCAACATTGCGCTAAAAGTTCTAGCCAGAAAAATTAGACAAGACAAAGGAATAAAGGGCATACACGTCGAGAAGTAAAAGTAAAAATCTCCCTATTTGCAGATGATATGATTGTATATGCAGAGAATCCTAAAGAACATGGAAGTGAAGTGCTTGAACTAATAGAAGAGTTCAGCAAAGTATCAGGATATAAGATAAACATAAGTGAATCAGTAGGATTCCTTTATAACAACAGAGATTATTAAAGAAAAAATCTCCAAGTCAATGCCATTTACTATAGCCCCCCAAGAAAAAATGCCTAGGAATAATTCTAACTAGAGAAATAAGAGACCTATACAAGGAGAACTACCAGATGTTACTGCAAGAAACCAAGAGAGAATTACATAAATGGAGAATCCTATCCTGCTCATGGAAAGGAAGACTTAACATTGGGAAAAGGTCTACTTTACCCAAAGCGATCTACATAAACAATGCAATCCCAATACAAATTCTAGTGACTTTTTTTTTTTTTTAATGAGATGGAGAAACAAATGACCAGCTTTGTTTGGAAAAGGAAGAAACCCAAGATAAGCAAAACACTACTGAAGAAGAACACTGTGGGAGGACTCCCAGTACCTGACTTTAGAACCTGTTACATTACAACAGTAGTGAAAACAGCCTGCTACTGGTACAAAAAGAGACATACAGACCAAAATGGAACAGAATTGAGACCCTAGAAATGCCATCATTCTCCTATGAACTGTGGATATTCGACCAAGCCCCTAAGATTGTAAACTGGGGTAAAAACAGTCTTTTTAGCAAATAGTATTGGCAAAACTGGATATCCATTTGCAAAAAAAATGACACAAGGTCCATATCTAACACCTTACACAAAAACCAACTCAAATTGGATCAAAGACCTAAATATCAAACCTAAAATGGTAAAGATCATCCAAGAAAAAATAGGGTCAGCAATGGAAGTTTTAATACACAACTTAGATTTCAAAATCTGACAAACAAAACACTATCAACAGAAGAGAAAATAGATAAATGGGAACTACTAAGAGTCATACACTTTTTCTCATCCAAAGACTTTATCGAAAGAATTGAAACATCACCTACAGGATGGGAAAAATATTTGGCAAATTTGTGTCTGATTGAAGTCTGATCCCCATAATCTACAAGGCACTACAAAACATCAACAATAAAAGTGTAAATAATCCAATTAAGTGATGGACAAAGGAGATGGACAGACACTTCACTAAAGAGGATATCTAGGCAGCCAACAGACACATGAGGAAATGCTCATGATCATTAGCTATTAAAGGAATCCAAATTAAAACTACAACGAGATACCATCTCACCACAGCAAGGTTGGCCATGATCCAAAAAACACAAGACAGCAAATACTGGAGAGGCTGTGGAAACATTGGAACTGCTGGTGGGATTGCAAAATGTTACAACCTGTTTAGAAAGCAATCTGGTGCTTCCTTAAAATGCTGGAAATAGATATACCATTTGACCCAGTAATCCCACTGCTTGGAATACGTTCTACAGGATCAAGGGCAGTCACACAAAGAGGTACATGCACACAAATGTTTACTGTAGCACAGTCCACAATAGCAAAATGATGGAATCAACCTAGATGCCCAACAACAGATGACTAATAAATGATGGTATATGTACTCAGTGGAACAGTGTGCAATGATAAAGAACAATGCTGATTTTAGGAAGCATCTCATAATCTGGTTTCAATTGGAAGACATTATGCTGAGTGAAATCAGTCAGCAGCAAAAGGACAAATATTGTATGAGATCCCTACTGTAGGGACTTAAAAACAGACTCATGTACAGAAGAAAAGACTCTTTGATGCCTGCAAGGGAGGGGAGGGAGAGAGAGAGGGCTAGTTATAGATTAGATAGTTGATAAAAATTTGGTTCAGTGAAAGCAATGACAACACACATTAAAAAGAAGATCAACTTAACTAGACTTCAATATAAAACAAAAACTCTTGTAATCTTAACCCAACATTACAAGGATATAGTAGCAGGGGCAGGGGCCCAGGGACCATGCTTTCAGGGGACATTGAGGCTAATTGGCATTCCTAGCCTATTGTTAAGAGAGTATTCTGTACCCCATATTGATGAGTGTTGTCTGGGGTCTTAAAAGCTAACAAGGTGCCATCTGAGGCACACCAAATGGGCCCAACTCAGCAGGAACAGATGTTCACCAAAAACAACAAAGACATGAAGGAAGAAGAGCCCAGATGACAGAAGGATCAATGTGAATGGGTGACTGTATCAACATATGACCAGGAAAACCAGATGATGCCCAGCCACCACCAAAGACAGCTGTGATGGTATACACAATGTCAAGTACCAGTGGTAACACGAGAAAAAGAGGCATGCACCTCAAGAACTCCAATAAAAGACTGCAGATGATGGTCCCAAGGTCTGGGAGTTCCCCTGGGAACATGACCCCTAGAGCTGCTACTGCCCCAGATGGGAAATCATTACTACAATCAACTCTTTGGACAGGAATGAATTGGACTTGAGGACTTAATGTGACCATATGGTGTGCGCACTTTATGGTTCTATGCATCTATAGGATGCTGTCCTATTGGCCTATTAATAAAGGGAAGAGTAAAAGGTGGAGAGGAGGGGACAGAAGATTTTTAAGAGGATATGACATGTATAGAACAGAAAGGAGGAATGTGCTGTCACTGGGAGGAGAGCAGCAGAAGCTGCAGTTAGGCGGGCATGTGTATTTAGCTTGGATTGTATACTTTCCATCAATCACAATAAAAAAAGAAAACAAAATATGTCAAACAATGCATGACCAGCAGAAGAGAAAATAAATGAATTGAAACTAGTGAGAATTAAACACTTTTGCTCATCCAAAGACTTTATCAAAAGAAAAGACCAGCTACACAATGCCAAAATTTATGTGGCAACTGCATGTCGGACAGACATCTGATCTCCATAATCTATAAAGTACTACAAAATATCAATAAGAAAAATATAAATAACCCAATTAAGCTATGGGCAAAGGAGATGGACAGACACTTCACCAAAGAGGACATCCAGGTAGCCAAAAGACGCATGAGGAAATGCTCATGATCATTAACTAGTAGAGAAATCCAAATCAAAACTACAATGACATACCATCGTACTCCAGCAAGGTTGGCCATGATCCAAAAAACACAAAACAACAAATGCTGGAGAGGCTGTGGAGAGTTTGGAGATCTCCTTCACTGCTGGTGGGAGTGCAAAATGGTACAACCTCTATGGAAAGCAATTTGGCACTTTCTTAAAAAGCTGAAAGTAGATATACTGTTTGATCCAGTCATCCCACTGCTCGGAATGTATCCTACAGAATCCAAGGCAGTCACATGAACAGATACATGCACATGATTGTTTGTTGCAGCACAATCTGCAATAACAAAAAGATGGAATCAACCCAAATGCCCATCAACAGATGAATGGATAAGCAACTATGGTACATATACTCAGTGGAACACTGCGCAATGATAAAGAACAATGCTGGTTTTAGGAAGCACCTCATAACCTGGTTTCAATTGGAAGACATTATGCTGAGTGAAATCAGTCAGCAGCAAAAGGACAAATATATATATATATAGTATTTCCAATGTTCTGTTTTTTCTTTTTTTAATTATGATTGAATGAAAATGTACATTCCCATAAAAATTGCATGCCCACCTATATGCAGCTCCCACTGCTCTCCCTGCCTGGTGACAGCACACTGTTTCTCTCTACTCCATACATGTCTTATCCTCCCAACAATCTCCTATCCCCTCCTCTCCACCCACTTTCCTGCCTTCGGTAAGAGGTCACCAGGACGACATCCTATAGATGTCTAGAACCATAAAGTGCACGCATGATATGGTCACTCTGTGTTGCCAAGTCCAATCCATTCCTGTCCCAGAGTTGACCTCCAATATGATTTATGGACAGGGGCAGTATCAGGGCCAGGGGCCATACTCCCAGGGGAACTCCAAGGCCCGTGGACTATCAGTTGAGGAAAAGGACAAATATTGTATGAGATCCCTACTACAAGGACTTAAAAATAGATTTATGTACAGAAAAAAAAGACCCTTTGACAGCCAAAAGGGAGGGGAGCAAAGAGGGAGGGAGAGGGTTGGTTTTATATTAGATAGGTGATAGAAATTTGGTTAGGTGAGAGCAGTGACAGAGCAGAGTAGAAAGAAAATCAACATAATTGGACTTCAGCATAAACTGCAAACTCTCCTAATCTTAATCTGATATTGCAAGGATTAGGAGTGGGGGTCTGGGGAACATGTTCTCAGATGACATTCAGGCCAGTTGGCATAACTAGCATATTGCTAACAGAGTCTTCTGCACCCCATATTGGTGAGTGGCTTCCGGGGTTTTAAAAGCTAGCAAGCTGCCATATGAAGTACACCAAATGGTCCCATCTCATTCAGAACAGATGATCACCAGAAATAGCAAAGACACAAGAAAAAAACAGCCCAGGAGACAGAAAGATCCATATGAATGGGTGACTGTATCAACAAGTGGCCAGAAGAACCAGATGGTGTCTGGCCCCCATCAAAGACAGCCGTCATAGGGCACACAATGTAGAGTCCCAGCGTCAACAATGGAAAAAGAGGTGTCCACCTCAAGAACTCCACTAAAAGACTGCAATTGATGGTCCTGCAGCCTGGAGTTTCCTCTGGGAGCATGGCCCCTGGACCTGCTGCTGCCCCTTACCAGAAAAACTCTTTGGACAGGAATGGAATGGATGCAGGGACACAATGTGACCATAATGTGTGTGTACTTTATGGTTCTGTGCATCTATGGGATGCTGTCCTACTGGCCTCTTACTGGGAGAGCAGTGGGTCCAGAGGAAGGGACTGGAGGGGATAGGAGATACATAGAATGAATAGGAGGAGTATGCTGTCACTGGTCAAGGACAGCAGAAAGCGCTGCAGATCAGTGGGCATGCAAATTTATTTTGAGATCTATACTTTCACTCAATCACGATGAAATATTAAGAAAAAAGAAATTAATATTGCCACTCCTCTTTTTTGAATGATGTTTGCTTGATATTTTTCTCTATCCTTTGAGATTTGATTTGTTTGTTCTTTTAAAAGTAAGGTTTGTCTCTTTGTAGGCAGCATGTAGACTGACCCTGTTTTTTTTTTTATCCCATCTGCTACTCTCTGTTGCTTTATTGGTGCACTTAGTCTATTTACTCGGCTTTGGCAGTCTATTTACATTCAGTGTAATTATTGATAGGTATGATTTTAGTGGTATCATTTTGTTGCCTTTTTTGTGTATTGTTAACAGTTTCCGTGTCTGATTAATTTTAGGTGCTGAGTCATTTTTCTTTGTATTTTTTTCATGTTTTTCATTGTTGATTTTTCATTTGTTGAGTCTCTGTTTTTCTTTTTTTTTTATTTTGATGTGTAAGCTTGTTAGTTTCCTTTGTGTTTATTTTAATATTTACACCTATTTTTCTCCATTCAATCAACTCTTTTATTTCTTTAAATCACGTTGACTTCTTTTCCATATGGAAGATCTATAGCTATATTTTTAATACCTGTTTTTTGTTACAATGTTGTCATCTTTTACATAATGATATCTCAGTTTCTGCATTGTCAGTGTTTTATCTTTGATTTGTTTTTTTAGTTTCCCTATCGGGTTTGCATCCGACTCGACTGCACTTGGCTTGGCATCTGGTCTGATATCTTGTTGCTCTGTCCTATGTTCTAGTTTGAGTTTTTACGTGATAGTATTGATTTTCTAAAGAAAGGATTCCTTTCAATATTTCTTTTAATTTTGGTTTAGTTTTTGCAGATTCCCTGAATTTTTCTTTATCCTAAAACGTTCCTAATTTTGCCGTTCGTTTGAGAGACAGTTTCGCTGTATATATAATTCTTGGCTGGCAGTATGTTTTCCTGTGAGGCTTTGTGTATGTCATCTTACTGCCTTTTGACCTACCTGATGTCTGTTGAGTATTCTGAGCTTAGTGTTACTGACTCTCCTTTGTAGATGACTTTTCTTTTATCCCTGGTTGCTCTTAAACTCTGTTTATCTTTGGTTTTGGCAGGTTTGATTATAATATGCTTTGGTGACTTTCTCTTGGCATCTACCTCATGTGGAGTTTGATGAGTACCTTGGGTAGATATCATCTCATCTTTCGTAATAGCAGGGAAGTTTTCTGCCAATAAATCTTCAACAATTCTCTCTGGATTTTCTGTTATTCCAGTGTTCTAGTACTCCAGTCACTGGTAGGTTATTCCTCTTGATAGAGTGCCACATAATTGTTCTGGTTTAAACATTAAAAAAATATATTTTATCTTATTTTTTTTGTTTTATATGTTGGTATCAAGTGCTTTATCTTCAGTCTCACTAATTCTGACTTGCGTTGCCTCAGTTTTGCTCCTTTGACTTTGTATTGAGTTGTTTAATTCTGAAATCTAGTTATTAAGCTTCTGAATTTCTATTTGTTTTCTGTCTATGGATTCTTGCAGCGTGTTCAATTTGTCATTATACTCTGCTCTAAACTTCTTGAGTTCCTCTGTTGCTGTATCTGTGTCTTTCTTGGTTTGTTTTGCACTTTGCCTGTTCTCCCTACTGATCTCTTAAAGAGTTCTGTATATTAATCTTTTCTATTCAATATGCAATGATTCCAGGAAGTTGTCTTCATCTGGAAGATTTTTTATTCCTTATTTTAAGAGCTTCCTGGAGCCACTATGGTCTACCTCTTTATGTGATTTGATACTGACTGTTGTCTTCAAGCATCAGTAAGTTATTGTGTCTATTTATTTTATATTTGCTTACTGTGAACTTGGTGGCGTAGTGGTTAAGTGATACATCTGCTAACCAGCAGGTCAGCAGTTCAAATCTGTAAGGTGCTCCTGGGAAACTCTATGGAGCAGTTCTGCTCTGTCGTATAGAGTCACTATGAGTCAGAATAGACTCAACAGCAGTGGGTTTGCTTTTGTTCTGTTTTGTTTTTTTTACTGTGTCCTAGATTCTTTGCTTGTCTAGTTTTGAGATGCCCAAATAGGCTGGTCATGTAAGGTAGTTTTGTTATTGGTGTCTTTGAAGATCTAACATCCTGTTACCAGTGGTTAGTGCTCTTACTAGCTATATAAGTCTGGGAGTCCCTTTACTTTTCTTGTATGAATTCAGTTCAGGTATCCAGGTAGTCAGTCACCAAGTGTGTGGTGCAGTCTTTCACCTACACTCCTAGATAGGTAGGTGTGGTTGGTGTAGGTACAGGTATGTTGCTACAAGTGCTGAGTAAGACAGGGGGCGAATAGCCAACCTTGAATGTCTGTGAAGAAAGCCAAAAGCCAAGTGCCTGTGAAGAAAGTGTGTCCTTATTCCTTGAAATGCTTGGGTATATAGATTTTGCACTCAGACTATGGGTGCCTAATGCTGTTGGTTGTAAGGACATAGAGGCACTACTTATTGATATACCCTTGCTGTGGGTGGGTAGGTAGTGTGCATGTAGCCGCCAGTCCTCAGGCCCCTGCTGTGGATAGGTGAAGTCTCTCCTTACTAGGTGTCAAATGTTAGGACCCTGCTTTTCCACCATATAGCTGATACAGTAAATATAAGGTTCAAGTATATGTTCTCTTGTACTGTGGTAATGAAGGAGTGCACTGTTGTAGTGGGCCCACACAAGTCTGTGTAGGGGAAAAAAGCATTCAGAATTTGTGGATCCCTTATGTCTATGCCTTGGCAAAGGAACTGTTTCTGCCCTCAGTTCATGGCTTCAGGGAGTCAGCAGATTATTTTTACCCTGTCTGTTAATTTCTTCCCTCTCCAAGGCTGGGAAAGTGGCTTAGGGTGCAAAAAACTTCCTACTTCCAGCCTAGTGGATTCATCAGTCTCTGGAGTTGGCCCAGGCCCAATGCAGGGGGAGCAGTGGGAGAGGGCAGGTATAAAGGGGAAAGGTTTATTCCAAAATAAAGTTTTTGATCTGAGCGCAGTAAGTTAGTTGCAGATGACTTATCTTTTAATGATCTAGTGCCACTTTTCGCTGATTCTGGAGGCATGAGTGGACACACTGCAGCAGGGTCTCTCCTGGTATAGAAAATACATTTCAGTTGCCACTGATTTCTTCACCGCATGGGTGTGAGTGAATCCAGTCCGCAAGGTGCCAGTTCCCACCGAATCATGTCTGGCCACTCGCTGATGCTTCCGAATCTTCTCTCCCTCTCGCCACTCAGTCTGATTTCTCAACTTTACTTTTAATGTTCATAGTTCCTGAAATGTCATATAATCAATTCATCTGTCTTTTCAGCTCTTTATTGTAATAGAGATCACAGGAAACTTCTGACTACTCCACCATCTTGGCCCTGCCCATGGGTCTATGATGCACATTTTTCAAAAGGCAAATGTGTACATTGAAATTTTATTTATTTATTTATATATTACAGTAAATGAATAAAATTTCTAACACCTATCAACTATCTATGATAAACCCCATCGCCCTTCCCCTCCCCGCCTTGTAGCCATCAAAGTTATTTTCCTCTGTAGATAATTCTATTTTCAAATTTTGACAGGAGTAATTTTTAAGCAATATTTTTGCTATTTAGCTGTAAAAATAACACAAGCAGGACCATAGCATATACCACATTAACTCTATTCCTGTTCTTTAGCCATATTTTGTTCTTGAAAAAACAAAACCTATTGATTTCTGCTTCTGAGAGGTTAATTCAGACCAATTAGATTTTGTTTTCATACAGTTTAGCATGTGACCTAGGAACAGCCTGATAGACACTCCCCATCTCTAAGTCAAGTGCAAAATTTGCCTTTGAGGCCCACAGAACGGTTTCAGAGCCACTCATTGAGCTTACCCTGAAGAAAATGCAGTGAAAATTTTCCTAGATCTTAGAGATGAGTTGAAAATCAAACTAAATCCATTTCCAATGAGTTGATTCCAACTTTTAGCAACCCTAAAGGATAGCTTAGAACTGCATTATAGAATATCTCAGGAGTACCTGGTGGATTTGAACTGATGACCTTTTGGTTAGACATAGCTCTTAACCACTATGCTACCAGAGCTTTCAGGACAAGATGAGGGGTTCAGTTTTTCCAGCTAGAGCACAAAGCGAGTGACACTCACTAAACTTCTTCAGCACTTACTGTGAGAGCAAGAGCACGCTTTTCTCTCTCCTAAAGCCAAACCACTTCACACTCACACTCACACTCACACACACACACACACACATGCACACACATAAGCACACTCAGGTGATTAGAATTGTGTGCAAATTTGGTTGTGTTGTGTTAATTGTGATACATGCAAAACTGCATTCGGCTATCAAGACCTGTTGGGAGAAAGAGGTCATGTTTTATCCTTCTAGACAGTTTGATATACTTGGAACCAAAAAGCACTCACAGATTAAGCTACTAGCTCAAGGTCACACAGTAAGAACACATGATTCTGAGATTAAAAGGAGAAAATGAAAGTGCTGTTATTCTTCGTCGTGGGCCTTGGAAACTGAGACCTTAGCCATACTTCTGCTTTAATCAGTTCGCAATTCCTTGTTACCATGCCCTTTCTGCCTTTGATTCTCTTTCCATTAGTCAAATGTCGATTTACAGTAGTTGTTTGGAGCACATGGAAATTTCGATTTTTTTAGCTCTGGGTTCAGTTTGTTCTCACAGGGTGGGAAATACATGAGTCATGTTAGCTGCTAGTGACATCCCTGCCCTGTGCTCATTCAGGATTGTAGTTGTGTGTATATTTTGAATGTGTGAGAATTCCAGAATTGGAAATGTTCAAGATTTTAAATGGAAGTAATTAAACAAATACTCGTAAACAGAATGCTGTCCCCTGCCGAAACATTTTATTTATTTTTTTTATTGTTATTGAGTGAAAGTATACAATCCAAATTAAATTTGCATGCCCGCCTATCTTCAGCTCCTTCTGCTTTCCTTGCTTGGTGACAGCACACTCCTCCTTTCTGTTCTATACATGTCATATCCTCTTAACAATCTCCTGTCCCCTCTTCTCCACCCTCTCCTCTTCCTTCTAGTGAGAGGCCAGTAGTACAGCATACTATAGATGCATAGTACCATGAAGTGCACACAACATATGGTCACATTGTGTCCCTGAGTCCAAACCATTTCTGTCTGAAGAGTTGACCTCAGTAATGTTTTTTGGTCAGAGGCAGCAGCAGGTCTAGATGCCATGTTCCCGGGGGAACTTCCAGACCTTCAGACTATCAATTGTGGTCTTTTAGTGGAGTTCTTGAGGTGCACCCCTCTTTATCTTGTGTTGCCACTGGAACTTGACATTGTGTGAGCCATCACAGCTGTCTTTGGTGGTGTCCAGGCACCATCTGGTTCTTCTGGTCACATGTTGATACAGTCACCCATTCACATCAGTCATTCTGTCTTCTAGGTTTTTTTTTTTTTTTTTTTGCCTCATGTCTTTGTTGTCCTTGGTGATCATCTGTTCCTGCTGAGTTGGGACCATTTGGTGTACCTCAGATGGCAGCTTGCTAACTTTTAAGATCCCAGAGGCCAGTCACAAATATGAGGTGCAGAAGACTCCCTTAGCATAGGCTAGCTATGCCAATTGGCCTCTATGTCCTTTGAGAGCATGGTCTCCAGGATCCCACCCTTGGTACTCTATCCTTACAATATTGGGTTAACATTAGAAGAGTTTTCGGTTTATGTTGAAGCCCAGTTAAGTTGGTCTACTATCTACTATGTGCTGTCACTGCTTTCACTCAGCCAAATTTCTGTCAACTATCTAATCTATAACCAGCCCTCTCCCTCCCTCCTTCCCCTCCCTTGCAGCCGACAAAGAGTCTTCTGTACATGAGTCTATTTTTAAGTCCCTATGGTAGGAGTGTCATACAATATTTGTCCTTGTGCCACTGACTGAGTTCACTTAACGTAATGTCTTCCAATTGAAACCAGGTTATGAGATGCTTCCTAAAATCATCATTGTTCTTCATAGTGTTCATTGAGTATATATGGACCATAGTTTGCTTATCCATTCATTTGTTGTTGGGTATCTGAGTTGATTGTATCTTTTTGCTGTTGTGAACTGTGCTGCAGTAAACATTCAGGTGCATGTATCTGTTTATGTGTCTGCCCTAGATTCTGTAGTATATATTCCGAGCAGTGGGATTACTGGATCAAATGGTATATCTATTTCCAACTTTTTAAGGAAGTGCAAAATTGCTTTCCAAAGAGGTTGTACCATTTTGCAATCCCTCCAGCAGCGTGGGAGGTCTGTAGTCTCTTCACAGCCTCTCCAGCATTTGTTGTTTTGTGTCTTTTGGATTGTGGTCAACATTGTTGGGGTAAGATGGTATCTCATTGTAGTTTTGATGTGGATTTCTTTAATAGCTAATGATCATGAGCATTTCTTCATGTGTCTTTTGGCTGCCTGGATGTCCTCTTTAGTGGTCAGTTCATCTCCTTTGCCATCACTTAAATGGGTTATTTACCTTTCTCATGTTGGCGTTTTGCAGTACTTTGTAGATTATGGAAATCAGATATGAGTCCAACATATAGTTGCCAAATATTTTTTCCCATTGTGTAGCTGTTTTTTTAATTCTTTCGATAAAGTCTTTGGATGAGTAAAAGTGTCTGGTTTTTTAGTAGTTCCCATTTATCTATTTTCTCTTCTGTTGTTTGTGGTTTGTCAGATTTTGAAGTCTGTCTTAGCTGTGTATTAGAACTTCCATTGTTGACCCTATTTCTTTCTGCATGATATTTATCATTTTACGTTTGATATTTAGGTCTCTTGTCCAATTTGAGTCAGTTTTTGTGTAAGGTGTTAGATATAGGTCTTGCTTAAATTTTTTGCAGATGGATATCCAATTTTGCCAGCACCACTTGTTAAAAAGACTGTTTTTACCTCAGTTTACAATCTTAGGGCCTTTGTCAAATATCAACTGTCCATAGGAGGATGGTGGCATCTCTGGGGTCTCAACTCTGTTCCATTGATCTATATGTATCTTTTGTACCAGTATCAAGCTGTTCTGACTACTGTGGCAGTGTAACAGTTCTAAGGTCAGGTAGTGTGAGGCCTCCCACTGTGTTCTTCTTCTTCAGTAGTGCCTTATTTATCCAGGGTTTCTTCCCTTTCCAAACAAAGTTGATCATTTGTTTTTCCATCTCATTAAAAGTGTCACTGGAATTTGTATTGGGATTTCATTGTATACGTAGATTGCTTTGGGTAAAATAGACATTTTCACAATGTTTAGTCTCCCTATCCATGAGCATTGTAGGTTTTTCCATTTATGTAAGTCTGTCTTAGTCTTTTGCAGTAAGTTTTGTAGATCTCTTTGTATAGGTCTCTTATTTCTCTAGTTAAATTTATTCCTAATTTATCTTCTTGGGGGGCTATAGTAAATGGTATTGATTTGGTGATTTCTTCTTTAATGATCTCTTTGTTGACATAAAGGAATCCTATGGATTTACTTATGTTTATCATATATCCTGATACTTTGCTGAACTATTCTATTAGTTCGAGTAGTTTACTTATGGATTCTTTAGGATTCACTGCATATACAGTCATATCATGCACAAATAGGGAGATTTTTTACTTCTTTGCTGATGCAGATGCTCTTATTTCTTTGCCTTGTGTAATTGCTCTGGCCAAAACTTATGATATAATGTTTAATAGAAGTGGTGAGAGTGGGTATCCTTGTCTAGATCACAATCTCAAGGGGAATTCTTTCAGTCTCTCTCCATTCAGGATGATGTAGACAGTTTGCTTTGCATAGATGCCCCTTATTGTGTTGAGAAGCTTACCTTCTAGTCCTATTTTGCTGAGAATTTTTAGCATGAATGGATGTTGTACTTGTCAAATACCTTTTGTGCATTAATTTACAAAATCTATTGATTCTTATATTTTGTGTTATTTATGTGGTTGATCACATTAGTTGTTTATCTGATGTTGAACCAGCCTTGCATCCCCAGTATGAATCCAGTTTAGTTCTGGTGAATTATTTTTTTGATGTCGTCATGTATTTGATTGTGTCCCCCGAAAAATCTGTGTAGCCATGTGGCTGGTCCATGATTCCCAATATTTTCTGATTGTCCTCCAGTTTGTGATTCTCCTATGCTGTATGTTAAAGGATTAGGGTGGGACTGTAAATCCCTTCATAGGATCACCTTCCTGCTCCACAATAAAAGGAGCTTCCACTGTAAAGGGAGTGTGACTTGCACCATCCTTTATGCTTTCATCCTGCAAGAGTTGAAAGGGAACCAAGCAGAGAATTGGGAACCTCACACCATCAAGAAAGCGGCATTGGGATAAGAACGCATACTTCAGACCTGAGGGTCCTGGGCCAAGATGCACCCTGGACAAAGATTGATGCAATACTGCATTTTCCTCCAGAACTGACAAGGGTGAAAGCCTTCCCCTGGAGCAGACATCCTGAATTTGGGCTTGTAGTCTACCAGACTGTGTAAGAATAAACCTTCCTTTGTTAAAGCCATCCGCTCTGTGGTATTTCTGTTAGGGCAGCACTAGCTGACTAAAATAGATGTATTGCTGAATTCTATTGGCAAGGATTTTGCTGAAGATTTTTGCTTCTAGGCTTATGAGTGATATTGGTCTGTTATTTTCCTTTTTGTGGGATCTTTCCCTGGTTTGATATCACGGTTATGATGGCTTCGTAGAATGAATTTGGGAGTATTCCTTCCTTTTCTGTGCTGTGAAATAGTTTCAGTAGTATTGGAATTAAGTCTTCTCTGAAAGTTTGGTAGAATTAAATGTACAGTGGAGCCGTTTAGGCCAAGACTTCTTTCGGTTGGTAGTTTTTTGATGACTTTTTCAATCTCTTCCTTTGTGAGGGATATATAAACTGTTTTACTTCATGTGGTAATTTTGGTAGGTGATGTGAATCTAGGAATTTGTCCATTTCCTCTAGGCTTTCAAGTCTGTTAGAGTACAGTCTTTCGTAGTATTGTGTTATGATGCTTTTGATTTCACTTGTGTCTGTTGTGGCATCTCCCATGTGATCTTATTCAGGTTATTTGTTTCCTTTTTCTCTCTTTTAAGTTTAGCCAATGGTTTGTCAATTTTGTTGATCTTTTCAAAAGACCAGCTTTTGGTTTTCTCAATTTTTTCAATTGTTCTTCTATTGTCTAATCATTTAGTTGTGCTCTAATCTTTATTATCTGTTTTCTTCTGGTGCCTGAGGGTTTCCTCTCTTGCTCTCTTTCTACTTGTTCAAGCTGTCAGGCTAATTCTTTGGTTTGGGTCCTTCCTTCCTTCTGGATGTGTGCATTTAAAGAGATAAACTGACCTCTGAGCACTGCTTTGGCTGTATCCCCTGGGTTCTGGTAGAATGTGTTTTCATTCTCATTTGAATCCATAAACTTCTTTATTTCATCCAGAATTTCTTCTGTAACCCATGGCTTTTTGAGCAAGGTGTTGTTCAGTTTCCGTGAGTTCCAATTTCTATCTCTGTTTCTGCTACTGTTGATTTCTGCTTTTATGGCTTTCTGGTCTGAGAAGACGCTTTGCAATAATTCCGTGGTTTGGATTTTGTTGAAATTTGCTTTATGTCCTAACACATTCTTGAAAATGTCCCATGTGCATTGGAGAAGAAGGTGTACATATCTGCTGATGGATAAGAAGTTCTGTCTATCAATGAGTTCTAGTTGGTTAATTGCCACAATAAAGTCTGCTGTGCCTTTACTGAGCTTTTGTCTGGGTGATCTATTACTGAAAGTTGAGTGTTGAATTCTCCAACTATGACTGTCGGGTAATCTATCTCATTTTTCAATGTAGTCAGTTTCTTTGATGTATTTAGATGCTCTAGTATTAGAGCCAAGCCAAGTGCCGTCGAGTCGGATCGTATTAGATGCATCTTTAATATTTTTAAGTCTTGCTTGTGTACTGAACCTTTCAGCAATAAATAGTAACTGTCCTCCACGATGGTGGGTTTTTACATCAAAATCTCTTTTATCTGAGATTAGTATTGCCATATCTGCTCTTCTTTGTATATTGTGATCTTGGTATATATTCTTTCATCCTTTAATTTTCAATTTGTTCATATCTTAAGTCTAAGATGTGTTTTTTGTAAGGAAAATATAGGTGGGTTGTGTCTTTTGATCCAAGATGTGACTCATTGTCTCCTTGCTGGAGTGTTCAGACTGTTTACATTCAATATAATTATTGATAAGTATGTGTTTAGTACTGTCATTTTGATGTATTTATTTTTGCATTGGTGTTTTCTATGTTGCTGTTAATATTCTGTTCTGTGTCATTCTTCTTGGTTGACTTTTCATATTTTTCTTCCTTTTTTAACTTTTTAAAAATTATTATGACTGAGTGAAAATCTACGTTCCCATATAAATTTACATGACCACCTATATGCAGCTTCCAGTGCTCTCCCTGCCTGGTAACAACACACTATTCCTCTCTGCTCCATACACGACTCATCTTCCCAACAGTCTCCTTTCCCCTCCTCTCCACCCTCTCCTCTTCCTCCAGCCAGTGGTCAGCAGGATGATATCCTATAGATGCATAGAACCATAAAGTGCATCCAGTATATGGTTACTCTGCATTGCCAAGTCCAATCCATTCGTGTCTGAAGAGCGGACCTTCATTATGATTCAGGGGCAAGGGCCGCATCAGGGCCAGGGGCCATGTTCCTAGGGGAATCCAGAAGCTGCTGGACCATAAATTGTGGTCCTTTAGTGGAGATCTCAGGGTGCACCTCTTTTTATTCTTGTATTGCCAGTGAGACTCAACTTAGTGAGATCCATTGCAGCTGTCACTGGTGGTGGCCGGGCATCATCCGGTTCTTCTGGTCCAAAGTCTATGCAGGCACCCACTCATGTGGGTCTCTCTGTCTTCTGGGTTGTCTTTACCCCATGTTTTTTCGGCCCTCAGTGAGCATCCATTCCTGCTGAGTTGGGACCATTTGCTGTGCCCTCGGATGGCAGCTTGGCAGCTTTTAAGACCCCAGATGCCACTCACCAATGTGGGGTGCAGAGATCCCTCTTAGCAAAATGCTAGTTGTGCCAGTTGGCCTTGATTTCGCCTAAGAGCATGGTTCACTGCTGTCCACCCCAGCTATTCTGTTCTTGCATTATTAGGTTAAGATGGAAGGAGTACTCAAGTTATGTTGAAGTCCACTTAATATGGTTCTTGTTTCTAATGTGTGCCATCACTGATTTCACCCAACCAAATTTCTACCAACTATCTAATCTAAGCCCTCCCTCCCTCGCCCTCCTTCCCTCCCCTCCCTTGTAGCCATCAAAGAGTCTTTTCTTCTATGCGTAAGTCTGTTTTTGAGTTCTTATTGTAGGGGTCTCATACAATATTTGTCCTTTTGTCTGACTACTTTCACTCAACATAATGTTTTCCAGTTGAAACCAAGTTATGTGATGTTACCTAAAATTATCATTGTTCTTTATCATTGCATAGTGCTCCATTGTGTATATATACCATAGTTTACCTATCCGTTCCTCTGTTGTTGGGCATGTAGGTTGATTCCATCGTTTTGCTATTGTGTACCGTGCTGTGATAAACATTCTTGTGCATGTGTCCGTTGGTGTGAATGGTGTTGATTCTGTAGGATATATTCCAAGTAGTGGAATTACTGGGTCAAATGGTATATCTATATCCATTTTTTTAAGGAAGCGCCAGACTGTTTTCCAAAGAGGCTGGATGATTTTGCAACCCCACCAATGGTGTAGCAGAGTTCCTCTTTCTCTGCAGCCTCCTCAGCATTTGTTGTTTTGTATTTTTTGGATCATGGCCACCCTTGTCGGGGTGAGATGGTATCTCATTGTAGTTTCTACTTGAATTTCCTTAATAACTAAAGATCGTGAACATGTTCACATGTGTTTTTTGACTGCCAGGATCTCCTCTTTAGAGAAATGTCTGTCCATCTCCTTTGCACATCACTTAATTGGATGATTTATCTTCTTCTTATTGATATTTTGTAGTACCTTATAGATTATGGAGATCAGGCGTTGGTCTGACATAGAGTTGCCAAATATTTTTTCCCCTTATGTAGGTGGCCTTTTAATTCTATTAATAAAGTCTTTGGATCAGCAAAAGTGTTTGACTCTTAATAGTTCCCATTTATCTATTTTCTCTTCTGTTGATTGTAGTTTGTTTGACAGATTTTGAAGTCTGTCTACGTTGTGTGTTGAAATTTCCATTGTTGTTCCTACCTTTTCTTGGATAAGCTTTATCGTTTTAGATTTGATATTTAGGTCTTATATCCAGTTTGAGTTGGTTTTTGTATAAGGTGTAAGATATGGATCTTGTTTCAGTTTATTGCAGATGGATATTCAATTTTGCCAGCACCATTTGTTGAAGATACTGCTTTTACCCCAGTTTAATGTCTTAAGGCATTTGTCGAATATCAGTTGTTCATAGGCAGATGGTGTCATCTCTGGAGTCTCAGTTTGGTTCCATTGATCGATCTGTCTGTTCTTGTACCAGTACCTGGCTGTTTTGACCACTGTGACAGTGTAATATGTTCTAAGGTCGGGTAATGAGAGGCTTCCCAGTGTGTTCTTCCTCTTTAGTAGTACTTTACTTATCCAGAGTTTCTTCCCTTTCCAAACAAAATTGATGATTTGTTTCTCCATCTCGTTAAAAAATGATGCTGGAACTTGTATTAGGATTGCATTATATAAGTAGATTTCTTTGGGTAAAATAGACATTTTCACAATATTAAGTCTTCTTATCCATGAACAGGGTAGGTTTCTCCATTTATCTAAGTCTCTCTTAGTTTCTTGTAGTAAGGGCTTGTAGTTCTCTTTGTAAAGGTCTGTTATTTCTCTGGTTAGATTAATTCCTAGGTACTTTATCTTTTCAGGGGCCATAGTAAATGGTATTGATTGGATGATTTCTTCATTAACAGTCTTGTTGGTGGTATAAAGAAATCCTACTGATTTACTTATGTTTATCTTGTATCCTGAGACTTTGCTGAATGCTTCTATCAGTTTGAGTAATTTACTTATAGATTCTTTTGGATTCTTTGCATATACAGCAGGGAGATTTTGACTTCTTTGCTGATGCAGATGCTCTTTATTTCTTGGTCTTGTCTAATTGCTCTAGCTAGAACTTCTAGTACAATGTTCAATATGAGAGGAGAGAGTGGGCATCCTTGTCCAGTTCCTGTTCTCAAGGGAAACTCAGTCTCTCTCTGTTCAGGATGACATAGGCAGTTGGCTTTGTATAAATAGCCCTAGTTGCGTTGAGGAATTTTCCATCTATGTCTATTTTGCTAAGAGTTTTTAACATGAATGGGTGTTGGACTTTATCAAATGCCTTTTCTGCATCAATGGACAAAATCAGGTGATTCTTGTCATTTGTGTTATTTATGTGGTTGATCACATTAACTGTTTTTCTGATGTTGAACCAGCCTTGCATCCCTGGTATATATCCAACTTGGTCAGGATGAATTACTTTTTTGGTACGTTGTTGTATTCTATTGGCAAGAATTTTGTTGAAGATTTTTGCATCTAGATTCATGAGTGATATCAGTCTGTAGTTCTCCTTTTTGGTTGGGTCTTTCCCTGGCTTGGGTATCAGGGTTATGCTGGCTTCATAGAATGAGTTTGGGAGTACTCCATCCCTTTCCATACTGTGAAGTAGTCTGAGTAGTATTGGAGATAACTCTTCTCTAAAAGCTTCGTAGAATTCTGTGGTGAAGCCATCTGGGCCAGGGATTTTTTTTGGTAGGCAGTTCTTGGATGACTTTTTCAATTTCTTCCTTTGTGATGGGTTTATTAAGTTGTTCTACTTCGCCTTGTGATAATTTGGGTAGGTGATTCATATCACCTACCCAATGAATGGAATTTCTCCATTTCCTCTAGATCCTCAAGTTTGTTAGATTACAGTCTTTTATACTATTCTGTTATGATATTTTTGATTTCTGTTGGATCTGTTGTGACAACTCCCCTCTCATTTCTAATTTGGTTTATTTGTTTCCTTTCCTGTTTTTCTTTAATAAGTTTAGCCAGTGGTTTGTCAATTTGGTTGATCTTTTCAAAAAAACAGCTTTTGCTCTTTTCAGTTTTTTAAATTGTTTTTCTATTCGCTAATTCATTTAGCTCTGCTCTAATCTTTATTATCTGGTTTCTTCTGGTGCCTCAGGGGTTCCTCTGTTGTTCTCTTTCTACTTGTTCAAGCGGTAGTGTTAGTTCCTTGATTTGGTTTCTTTCTTCCTTCCAGATGTGTGCATTTGTGGAGATAAACAGACCTCTGAGCACTGCTTTGGCTGTATCCCATAGGTTCTGGTAGGAATTGTTTTCATTCTCATTGGAATTCATGAATTTCTTTATTTCATCCTTGATTTCTTCTATAACCCATATTTTTTTTGAGCAAGATGTTGTTCAGTTTCCAAGAGTTCCACTTTCTATCTATCTTTCTTCTACTATTGATTTTGACTTACATGGCTTTATGACATGAGAAGATGCTTTGCAGAAATTCAGTGGTATTGATTTTGTTGAGAATTACATTGTTTTCTAACACATGGTCTATGCTGGAGAATGTTCCACGGGCTCTGAAGAAGAAGGTGTACTTTTCCAATGATGGGTAGAAAGTTCTGTGTACATCAATGAGGTTTAGTTGGTTAATTGTGGCAATAAGTTCTTCTGTATCTTTACTGAGCTTTTTTCTAGATGATCTGTCCAGTATTAAGAATAGAGTGTTGAAGTGTCCCACTATTATTATGGAGTAATCTAACTCTTTTTTGAGTGTAGTCAGTGTTTCTTTGACGTATTTAGGTGCTCTGATATTAGGTACATAAATATTTAGTATAGCTAAGTCTTGCTTGTGTACTGAACCTTTCAACAATAAATAGTGTCCATCTTTGTCCACGATGATGGATTTTACTTTAAAATTGATTTTGTCTGAGATAAGAATTGCCACACTTGCTGTTCTTTGTTGATTGTTAGCTTGATATGTAGTCTTCCATCCTTTAATTTTCAGTTTGCTCCTATCTTTAAGTCTCAAGTGAGTTTCTTGTAGACAACATATGGATGGGTCATGTCTTTTGATCCAAGATGTCACTCGATGTCTCTTTACTGGAGGGTTCAGTCCATTCACATTCAATGTAATTATTGATAGGTATGTGTTCAGTGCTGTTGTTGTGCTTCAAAAAATATTTTTCCTCTTAAAACTACATTTATTAAATTAATAGCTTCTTGTGTGTGTTTTGCTGTTGTTAGCTGCTACCGAATTGGCCAGGATTCATGGCAACCCCATGCACAACAGAATGAAACATTGCCTGCCCAGTCCTGTGCCATCCCTGTGATGGGTTGTGATTCAGACATTGTGATCCACAAGGTTTTCATTGCCTGGTTTTTGGACATAGATGGAAGACCTTTCGTCCTAGTCTGTCTTAGTCTGGAATCTCTTCTGAAACCTATTCAGAATTATACAACACAAAAGCCTCCAGTGATAGAGGGCTGATGGCTGTGCATTAGATGCATTGTCCACTAATGGAACCCAGGTCTCATGCATGGAAAGCAAGAATTCTACCTCAGAACCACCACTGTTCCTGTTTACATATGTATGTGCATATGTATACATGCACATATAAACACACACATCAGAGCTTCTGATCAACATGAATTAACCAATATCATTGTGCTTAGTTTCTATAATTCCAGGGAATATCAAAGAAACTTGATGTTTGGTTAACAGGGGCAGCTGTATGATAGGTAAGTGTTTATTTCCTTAAAATCTGAAATGTTGAAAATGTCTTGAGGATCCCGTTGATTAACTTTGTGGTCTGCTAAGATGTCTAGGGACTTCAGTTTGGGAACCACTGATCTGGTTAGGCTCCCTTGTCTCCTAGTTTTTTAGTCGCCAAACAGGATTTTTGGCCAAATAGACTTGGTCTTTGAGTTAGGACTAAAACTCACTCATTGAGGGCCAGTTTGTGTCCTTTTACTTGGCATCCCTGATGATATGTCTAGTCTATAACTTTGACACATCCATAATTTAATTTTAAAAATGCCCTACAGAGGACATTTGACTGTGAATTTTATTGTAAATACAAGGTTCACGGGATGATTAGGAACTGCCTCAACATTTGAGACAGAGCCCTTGATTTCTGGGAAGGACAGTAAAGGAACTGTCTCATTTATCTGTAGCTAGAGTCATTCATAGATACATTGTTTTAGTCAGCTAGGGCTGCTCTAACAGAAATACCACAGAGTGGATGGCTTTAACAAAGAAAGATTTATTCTTACACAGTCCGGTAGGTTGCAAGTCCATATTCAGGGTGTCCGCTCCAGGGAAAGACTTTCCCCTTGACGGCTCTGGAGGAAAGTCCGGTATTGTATCAGTCATTGTCCAGGGAGCGTCCTCACACAAGAACCTCTGGTCTGAAGGACGTGCTCTGCTCCCGGTGCTGCTTGCTTGATGGTAGCGAGGTTCTCAAATTGTCCTTGGTTCTTTTTCCTTTTATTCCTTGCAAGCTAAAAGCATTAAGGGTGGGGCAAGCCATACTCCAGGGAAACTTCCCCCATAGCAGGAATTCACAGCCCCACCCTAATCCTTTAACATACAGGTTAGTAAAACCACACAATGGAGGACATTTCCAAGATACTGGGAACCATATCCCAGCCACATGGTTGCACACATTTTTGGGGGGACACAATTCAAACCATGACATCCCACCCTTTGACAACCCAAAAATCACATCACAAAACATTTAACACATTCATCTCACCATAGCAAAATTATGTCCATCCATATAACAGAAGTCTTAAATCAGTTCCAAGTCCAAAATACAAAAACTCTTCTACATCTGTGAAACTTAGAAGGCATTAACAGGCAACAGGCAAGTCAACAGAACACATTACATTAGCCCTCAAAGCTTTGGAAATACTCTTACATTTTCTGAGACATTCTACACAACAGCAATGCTCTCCAGACTCTAGGTATCGGCCACACTCTCAGGTTTCTGAGTGGAGACCTCCAGCCCCGTGCTACAACTTTGCCTTCAAGGCCCACTTGGACAGAAACTCTGTCCCATTGGCTTTAGGAGCACCCTAAGCCCAACTGAGTGGCAATTCCACCCTTACGAACACAGCACGCCATGGTTCCACCCTTTCAAACCCCTAAGGTCATGGCCATACCTCTTGAGACTGAGGCAGCTCAGCTTCTCACGCTATCTGCCTCTTCAGCTTCAGCTTCCTATGGCCGCATGGCCTGGGCCTCAGGCCCACATCTGCCCTGCCGGGCAAGTGTTCCAAAGCTCTGTAGCTCCACTGGTTTAAGTGCCCGGAGGCACCCCACTCTTGCTGGAAAGCGTCCTGCCCAAAGGCACTCAACTCTCTCACTCCGTGGGTCAGCAAGGCCAGCTCACCGATTCAAGTGCCCAGAGGCACCCCGTTCCGCGAGGAAAACTCTGCGCAGGCACTGACCTCTCTCGCTCCACGGGTCGGCTCCAGCGCTGCCTCTGGTTCTGCTGCTGCCGCTGCCGCTGCTGCCATTCCTCCGTTGTTTCTCACCATCTGCGCCTTCTTCGTTCCTTCTGAATCTTCTATCCATTCGCAGTTTCAAAGTGGCTTCCACATTTTAGGTATTTGCTAGAGCAGCACCCCACTCCCACGGTACCAATTCTGTTTTAGTCAGCTAGGGCTGCTCTAACAGAAATACCATAGAGTGGATGGCTTTAACAAAGAAAGATTTATTCTTACACAGTCCGGTAGGTTGCAAGTCCATATTCAGGGTGTCCGCTCCAGGGAAAGACTTTCCCCTTGACGGCTCTGGAGGAAAGTCCGGTATTGTATCAGTCATTGTCCAGGGAGCGTCCTCACACAAGAACCTCTGGTCTGAAGGACGTGCTCTGCTCCCGGTGCTGCTTGCTTGATGGTAGCGAGGTTCTCAAATTGTCCTTGGTTCTTTTTCCTTTTATTCCTTGCAAGCTAAAAGCATTAAGGGTGGGGCAAGCCATACTCCAGGGAAACTTCCCCCATAGCAGGAATTCACAGCCCCACCCTAATCCTTTAACATACAGGTTAGTAAAACCACACAATGGAGGACATTTCCAAGATACTGGGAACCATATCCCAGCCACATGGTTGCACACATTTTTGGGGGGACACAATTCAAACCATGACATACATTATACTTAATGGTTACCTACAAGTGTAAGATACTTCAGCTGGGGGGAGGAGAGGGCTAGGAAAAACAGTGGAGTGGAACATAAAGAGGGTAGCCCTCATCTTCAAGGAACCTATGTTTTATTAGGAGAGATAGATTTACATAGCACTATTTCTGAGGCAAGGCATTAGGTAGTGATGTGTCTGAGGGTTATGAATTACTTGTGTAACACTTGATTCAGCAGGATTCCCTGGAACTAAAAGGTGTATAATAGAATCAAGTAAACTGGCAATTGCATTCTTTCAAATGATTTTGTATGTTCATACAGTTCGCACATTTATGCACTTCATCTAGTAAGCATTTCCGGTTGTCTGCTAGGAGAAGACAAGTGATGTAAGTTGAGTCTCTAGTGCTTTTGTACAGTAATTTACAACAAAGTTTAGAAGAACTAGTACCCTGGCTATTTGTGTGCTTATCCATTAAATTTCACATTGATCTCTTGGCCACAGATAATTTCTATCTCCTGGAAACAACGAAGGAGGTCATCTAAACCATGTTTATCTGATACATACATAATTGCCTTTCGTAGATTACCTTGCCTAAATGTATCGTTGGATAGGCAACTATTTCCAAAGGCAATCCTTGCAAGAAAGCTCATTTTTAAATAGGGATGAAATGTTTTCTTATAGCTTTCCGTGTTTTTTCATTTTTAAAGAAAACTTTTAATTTTAAAAGTTTTACATTTACAGGATTATTGTGAAGACAGTGCAAAGAATTCCTATATACCCCACACTCAGTTATCCCTATTATTAATATAGTATGACACAGATGTGTGGGTGATGCAACTGGTTTGTGATTGGCTACTAACTTAAAGGTTAGTAGTTTGTACCCACCCAGCAGTGCCAAGGAAAAAAGGCCTTGTGATCTGCTTCTATAAGAATTACAACCAAGAAAACCCTATAGAACAGTTCTGTTCTGTAACACATGGGGTTGATATGAGTCAGAATCAACTGAACGACAATGCGTTTGGCTTGGCTTAGATTCTTGGATAGTGTGATATATTTGTTACAATGTATGAACCAATATTGATATATTATTATTATTAACCAAAGTGTATAATTCATTCGTATTACCTCAGTGTTTGCCTGATGTCCTTTTTCCTTTGCTGGATCTTAGCCAGAACACTACATTACATTTAGTCATGATGTGTTCTTAGGCTTCAGTTTGACTGTGACAGTTTCTTAGACTTCTTTTGGAACCTTTAATTAACCTTGACAAATTTTGAGGACCGGCAGATATTTTGTAGACTCTACTTTGGGATTTATATTTTTCTCATGATTATATTGGAGTAATGTGTTTTGAGAGGAAGACCACGGAGTGCAAGTGTCATTCTCATCATACTGTATCAAGGATATGTACCAACACCATACTTATTATTGTTGATACTAACTCAGATCACCTGGCTGAAGTAGTGTTTGTCAGATTTATTCAGTATTAAGTTACTTTTCTCTCCATTTCTATGATGCATTCTTTGGAAGCAGTCACTATGGGCAGTGCACTCTTGTAGAGTTGGGAGTAATTTTCCACTTTCTTGAAGACAGAGTGGCTATATAAATTATTTGTGATTATTCTGTGTTGGAGATTTGTCTATTCTCTGTCATTTATTCAACTATTTATTTATACTAACACTGACTCATGGATTTTTATTTCAACTTTGGATTACAATCCAATACTTTAGCATGTATTTTTTTTATTCAAATTCTGTCAGCTTTAGCCATTGGCAGCTCTTTCAGTTCGCTCCTGTGTCCCTTTCACTTAGCTGCATTATTGTGGTTTATTTATTTATTATTTTGAGCCTGGTTGGTTTTTGTTCTTCTTTCTGCCAACAAAAATATTTTCTCTTGCATATGACAGTCCTTCAGATTTCTGAAAACAGCCATTGTTAACCCTTTCTAGTCTCCAGACTAGACATTTCCTAGCCATTCCTTCAAATGTTCTTCATACGACAAATTTATAGACCTTTTACTCTCTCAGCTGCTGTCTTCTAAAACTGTTCAATTTTGTCAGCTACTTGAACCATCTCCTCATACTTTCCTTACTTCCACAAAAATTTATAAAGTTTAAGGGAAATCAAAAGTAGGCCCTCATATGGAAAATATTTATGACAGTACCTATTACACAGACTATGTCATTGAATGAATAAATTATCCATGTATTATAATGAAGATCTTTAGAAATTAGAGGGGAAATATAATACTTCTGCTCTGCGCAGAGCTTAATCTTTTTAAAAGCCAATTAGGAACTGTGATGGTTGAGGTTGTGTGTCAGCTTGGCTGGGCCGTTATTCTCAGTGGTTTGGCAGATGTATTATGTTGTGATCACTTCCGTGATGAGATTTAATACAATGTGATCACCTCCATGATGGGATCTGCTGTGAGTAGTCAATTGAAAGGGAATTTCCTTGAATGTGTGGCCTGCATCAACTACAAGTGGGCATTCTGGCAAGGCTCATGGGCTTTTGCTTACTCTGGATCCTGCAACTGGCTTCTGTTTATCTAACCTCCAGTTCTTGGGACTTGAGTTGGAAGCTTACCTGCAGTCTTGTCTGCTGATCTTGGAATTTGTTGGTATGTGCAGCCTGTGACCAAGAGCCCTGCTCTCTGACATGCTGATGTCACGTTTATCAGGTCCTGCAGCCATGTGAATCAGGAGAAGCTTCTATCCTGATCCAAAGACCTGGAACGTTCCAGACTCTGCAACTGCATGAACTATTTCCTTGATATAAGCCTCTCTCTGTATATTTCTGGCTTGCTGTATATTTATATGCTTTACTGGTTTTTCTTCTCTAGAGAACCCAGCCTAAAATATCTGGTACTGAGAGCAGTTATAGAGAAACAAGATTTTAATGATCAATTTTTTAAATTGGCTCTCATGTTAGGTTAATCTTAAAGACTTTAGTGATTCTGTTTCCAGTAAAGAGGACACTGCTAATCCATGATGTGAGATGTCAATTCAAATATGCAAAATATCACCCTGAATAGATCAGATCAGGTACTGGTGAAAGATGATCATCTGAGCATTTGTTTGTGTGCTGCTTTTCTACAATTTTGTCATACTGACAAGTATAAGCAAGACGGTAGATTGGTTCTACTTTTGCTAGACAAACTACTATAAGAAAGAGATGAGTTTTGGGCTAGAGGGTCAAAATTCAAGTGCTGTGAAAATGACCTTAAAGTTTCTACTTGTACCTTGAAACAGAACCTTATTTCTTGTAGTACCAGAACCGATGTTGCCAAAAACCAAACACAGAATCTTATTATAAGAATAGCTGAATTACGATACCAACTCAATTGCCAACCTTGAGAAGTATCTGAAGTTTAAGTAAGGGTATTGATTGGGAAGAAACAGAATCGTGAAACTTGGGGATGTGGACATACAGTCAGATAATCATGAAGCTGGAGATACTGAGCCTTTAAATTCCATTGAATCCTTCCTGTCAACAAAAGCATTAACCCCTCTACCCCCATCTGATGAGATTACCTCAGCTGCTTCTTAAGAGCCTTGTCTGAGTCATTGCCTGGGGCGTCACTTGAAGCAGATGCTTTACAAGAAAATGCTGAAGGTTCTCAAAACACACCCCAATTTATTTTAGCTTCTAGACCTATAACTAGACTTAACTACCAGTGAGCCTCAGAAGTGAAGTACAAAGTACAAAGCATGACCCAGAAGAAGATATTTCTTCTAAAGTGAAGGATAAGTTATTGTATTTGACACCTCTACAACTAAAAAGGAGTTTTCTAACATGTACAAATAGAAACCTGGGGCGTATGTGTGAAAATGGCTATTAATGCTGTGGGAAAATGATACAAAGAATATGAAGTTGGATCAGTCTGATATTATTCATATGGGCCCATGAGGCACAGATTCTTCATTCAGTGTTTCAGCTTAAGAAGTTAGGAAAGAATCAAATAGTTCATTTGATAAAGTCACCTAAGCATGGATTACAAGGTGGTCTACACTAAATCAAGTTGAAGCACCGGACCTCTCTTGGTATACTGCAGAAGAAGGTATACAAAGAGCTAACTAGGGAAATTGGCATGCTAGAGTGAATTTCTCTAGATCCACAGACAATATATGGAATGCCCAGAGGACACACCTTTTACCACAACTGTAAGGAACAAATTTGTGAAGGGAACCCCAGCATCCTTGAAGACTGCTGTGGTTGTTATTTTATGTAAGTAAAAGTTGACAGTGGAAACTTACCTAACTGAATTGAGACACTTAACTACAACAGAGTTGACTGAACCCTGTGGTAGTAGGGGACAAGCTGTGGCACTCCACTGTAATGGATAGTGGAGTCAAAGATTAATCAGCAAGGTCTAGCTTGTGTGGACTTATAGCATTGGCTGCATAGCTGTGGTGTCTCCAGGAGTGAAATAAGTAGAAATGGATCCGACTCGATGGCACTTGGCTTGGCTTGGCTGAGCTGTACAAGTGAATGAAGCCTGCAGCAAGTGAATAGCAGTCTAACTCTAGTCACTAGAGTAGAGAGTCATGGTCCCTCAATCAATTACCCAACTTGTGTGAGTTTAAAGGCACAACTGATCGAATGAAGGAGAAGTTGAGTCCCCTTGAGGAAGGACTCCAATATACTGCCACAAACTTATACTGTTAATCTTTCTCCCAATCTTTCCCAAAGGGATTTATGGCTTTTTATGAGATTGACTGTTTACTGAGGAAAAGGTAATAATCAGATTTTTAAGGGATACTAGCTCTAAACTGATCCTAATTCTAGGAGACCTAAAACAACAATGTGGCTTATCAGTCAGTGAGGCCATAAGGAGATCAGGTTATTAACGGAGTCTTGGCTCATGTCTGTGTCACAGTAGCTCCAGTGGGTCCTGAACTCATTCTGTAGTGATTTCCTCAGTTTAGGAATGCATAATTGAAATGGATATACTCAGCAACTGGAAGAACCCCACACTAGATCTCTGAAAAATGGAATAAGGGCTATTATTGTAGGAAAAGCCAGGTTGAAGTCATTAGCACTGCCCTTACCTAGAAAAGTAGTAAACCAAAAACTATACCATATTCGTGGAAGGACTGCAGAGATTATTACCACCATCAAGGACTCAAAAGATGCGGGGATGATGATTCCTGTCACATCACCATTCAACTCACATCTTTAGCTTACGTAAAAAATAGGTGGATCTTGGAGAAAAACAGTGGATTATAGAAAACTTAACTAAATGGTGACTCCAATAGCAACTGCCATTCCAGATGTAAATTTCATTGCTGGAACAAACTAATACATCTATTGGCACCTGGTATAAAGGTATTGATTTGACTAATACCTTTTTCTCCATACCTGTTTTGAAGCACCGTCAGAAGCAGTTTGCCTTCAGCTGGGAATGCCAGCAGTACAGCATCAGTTGCCTACCTCAGGACTGCACTAACTCTCCAGCAATATGTTGTAACTCAGATCCCTGGAACTTGAATCACTCTTGTCTTCCACAAGATGCCGCACTGGTACATTACGCTGATGACAGTATGCTGATTGGACCTAGTAAGGAAGAAGTGTCAATGACTCTAGACTTATTGGTAAAATGTTTAAACGCCACAGGGTGGGGAATTAATCACAAAAATTCACGTACTTTCCATCTCAATGAAATTTCTAGGAGTCCAGTGGTATAGGGCAAGTCAAGATATTTCTTCTAAAGTGAAGGATAAGTTATTGCATTTGACACCTCCACAACTAAAAAGGAGATGCAACACCTAGTAGGCGTCTTCATTTTGGAGGCAGCATATTGCTAATGGGTGGCTGTGCTATTCTGGCCTATTCATCAAATGACTTGAAAAGTTGCTAGTTTTGAGTGGAGCCCTGAACAAGAGAAGGCTCTGTAACAAATTCAGGCCTTATGATCCGGCTGATCCAATGGTGCCTGAAGTGCCTGTGACAGATAGAGGTGCTTTTTGGAGTCATTAGAAGGCTCTTATTGATGAATTACAGTACAGATCTTCAGGATTTTGGAGCAAAATCCTGCTATCCTCTACAGATAACTATTCTCGTTTTGGGAAACAGCTTTTGACTACAAAGGCTACTGGGCCTTTATAGGGACTGAACACTTAACCATGGGACACCAAGTACCCATGCAGCCTGAGATGCCCATCATAAATGGGGTATTGTCTAGCCCACACATTCATAGTCACGCATGTAGAGCAGTACTCCGTCACTAAATGGAAGTGATATATATGAGATCAGGGCTGAGCAGGACATCGAGGCACAAGTAAATTGCATGAGGAAGTGGCCCAAATGCCTTTGGTCTCCACTCTTGTCACATTACTTTCTGTCTCGCAGTTGGTACCTATGGCCTCATGAACAGTACATTATTATCAGTAGAATGTGGAAGAGAAACCCTATGCCTGGTTACAGATGGTTCTGTGAGATATGCAGGCAACACTTGAAAGTGGACAGCATCAGCACTACAACTCCTTTCTGGGACTCCCATGAAGGACAGTGTTAAAGAAAATCTTCCCATTGGGTAGAACTTTGAGTAGTGCCCTTGGTTGTTAACTTTGCTTAGAGAAGAAATGACCAGATGTTCAACTGTGGACTGTGATCAATGATTTGGTTGGATGGTCAGGGACTTAGAAGGAACATGATTGGACAGTAGGAGACAGAGAGGTATGGAGATGAAGCTTTTTGATATACCCCTCCAAATGGGCCAAAGAAATGAACTTATTGTATCTTGTGTGAATGCTTACCTAAGGATGACCTCCGTAGAGAATGATTTTAACAATCAAGTAAATAGGATGACACATTCTGTGGAAACCAGTCACCAGCGCATCATCCATTTTCTCTGGCTACTCCTGTCATTGCTCAGTAGGCTCATGAGCAAAGTGACCATGATGGCAGGGATGGAGGTTATGCATGGGATCAGGAACTTGGACTTCCACTCACCAAGGCTGACTTGGCTACTGTCACTGATGAGTGCCCAGTCTGCCAGCAGCAGAGACTAACACTGAGTCCCAGCCATGACACCATCCCTTGGGGTAATCACCCAGCAACCTGGTGGCAAGTTGATTACACTGGGTCACTTCCATCATGGAAAGGGCACCATTTTATTATTTCTGTAACAGACACATACTCTGTATATGGACTTGCCTTCACCACACACAATGCTTCTGTCAAAACTATCATCTGTAGACTAACGGAGTACCATAGCTACCATCATGTTATCCCACCCAGCATTGCCTCAGATCAAGGAACTTACTTCACACAAGTGAAGTGTGGCAATGGCCCCATGTTCACAGACTTCACAGATCTTACCATATTCTCTATCATCCTGAAGCAGTTGGCTTGATAGAATGATGCAGTGGCTTTCTAAAGATACAGTTACAGCGTCAGCAAGGTGGCAATGCCTTGTATGGTATGACAGTGTTCTTCAGCAGGACATATGTGCTAAATCTAGGTTCCACTGTATAGTGCTGTTTTTCTTGAGGCAAGGATTCATGTGTCCAGGAATCAAGGAGTGGAAATAGGAGTGACATTACTCACTATCAGCCCTAGTGGCCCACTGTCATGGATTGAATAGTGTCCCCCCCAGAAATGTGTATATCAGTTTGGCTGGGCCATGATTCCCACTGTTGTATAGTTGTCTTGTACTCTGTGATTTTCCTATATAATAAATCCTAATCTCTGCCTGTGGTTAACAGGCAGGATTGTATTATGTTGAAGAGGATTAGGTTGAGATTCTAACACCCTTACCCAAGTCACCTCACTGATCCAAAAGGAGTTTCCCCGGGGTATGGTTTGCATCCACTTTTACCCTACAGTAGATAAAAGGTAAAGGAAGCAAGCAGAGAGCTAGGGGTCTCACACCATCAAGAAATCTGAACTAGAAGAAGAGTATATCCTTTGGAAATAAGGTTCCTGGGCTGAGATGCTCCCAGACCAAAGGAAGACTGATGTGTCACAAGACCTGCCTCCAGAGCAGACAGAAAAAGCCTTCCCCTGGAAATGATACCTTGAGTTTGGACTTGTAGCCTACTGGACTGTGAGAGAATAAATTTCTCCTTGTTGAAGCCGTCCTCTTGTGAAATTTCTGTTACAGCAGTGTTAGATGACTAAGGCATGAAGGAACAAGTAACGAAATTACTGACAATCTTATTGCCTTGGGTGTGAATGAACAAAGACAGGCAAAATATAAAAGTTGATTCCGTTTTCCTAATCTACCAGTGCAGCCTCTGCAGCCTCCAAAACAGAAGAGCATAGACTGAGCACTGGTAGTGTATGTGTGACAGAATACAACTGCCTAAATTATTTTTGTGTTACACACTGTTTGAGATTAGCCATACTTTAGCACCTTTCTGTCAGAACTTGATACGTGGTGACAAAATGACAAAGCTAGCTGCTTAATAGCCACAGCAGGCATGAACAATTATAAAACACTCATTTTGATTCCATTCACACCTAACTATCGGCTTGACTACTTAATGGATATCTGCTAACAAATGAAAATAGTTTTGATTTTAAAAAGCATTTCTTAAATGTTTGCATTTCAAACTTAACCTTTCATATCTCATTTTATATCAGAAAGCTAAATTCAGCCCATATGCAGAGGTACTGGTAATTCTGATTAAGGTTGAAAGTGTGACAATCAGTACTATACCACACAGTGAAAATTTAAACAAAATGTAAAAGTTATTGCAGTAAGAGCCAGAGACCCTAATTCTAATTTATGTGATGACTTTGGACAAAATACTCTTTCTGAGCCTTGGTTTTTGGGCCACCCCACTACCTGTCCTATCTACTTACAAAGGGGTTGGGAAGGTCAAAGGAATGAGTTTCTGTCTTAAGCTAGGTTATCTAGGAAAGAACAAACAAACAAACAAAAAACAACCCAGCAAAGTGTGTAATATATAGAAGGAGACAGAGAGAGAGAGAGAGATTTATATTAACGAAAATGACTCTCCAGCTGTAGGGCTGGAATGTCCAGCCCTACAAAGTCTGAGGGTCAAAATAGAGGCTTCTCCTGATTCATGTAGTCACAGGGCCTTGTGAACTTAAGGTCGTCAGAGCAGACAGCAGGGCTTGTGTTCACAGGCTGCAAAGATCTATGAACTCCAAGATTGCCAGGCAAAACAACAGGTAAGTTACTAGCTCAAGACCCAAGAACCAGAGGTCAGGAGAACAGGAGTAAGCTGTAGGATCCAGAGTGAGCAAAAACCCATGAGAATCCTCAGAATGTCCACTTACATTAGATGCAGGACACACATCCAAGGAAATTCCCTTTCTACTGATTGGCTACTCACAGCAGATCCCATCATGGAGTTTATCGCATTATATTAAATCTTACCATGGAAGTGATCACAACATCATAACAAACCACTGAGAATCATGACCCGGTTAAGTTGACCTACAGCCTTAGCCATCATAGTTCACCCCTTGTCAACTTGGCACCTGTATGGAACTTCTTAAGTATAAATCACACAAACCAGTATGGTAACTCCTTTCTCTGCCTATTGCTTCAGAGGCATAAGTAGCCCAAGGTGGCCAGGTGGCCAGTTCAATGAAATTGGTGATATATCTCCATTTGGGAGTATTCCCTCCTTTGGAACTAAGGTCTCTAGACCCACAGAGCATAAGGTCACAGGGACAGGAAGCAAAAGTCTTGTGAGTGAGTGACTTAGTCAGCTATTGCTGCTATAACAGAAGTACCACAAGTAGAAGGCTTCAACAAATAGAAATTTATTCTCTCACAGACCAGTAGGCTACAAGTCCAAGATCACAAGATCTTGTCCAAGAAAGGCTTTCTCTGTTGGTGGTAGAGGAAGGTCCTTGTGATGCATCAATCAGCCTTTGATCTAGGAACATTGCAGCATAGGACCCTCACATCTGAAAGATGTGCTCTTCTCCTGGCTCTGCTTTCTTGATGGTACGAGGTTCCCAACTCTTTGCTTGCTTCTCTTTCCTTTTATCTCCTGTAGGATAAAAGTGGGTACAAGCCAATCCCAAGGAAACGTTGAATCAGGGAGGTGACTTGGGTAAGTGTGTTACAATGCCACCCTAATCCTCTTTAACATAACTCAGTCTTGCACTGTTAACCACAAGCAGAGATTAGAATTTATAACGTAAGAAAACCACAAAATGAGGGACAACCACAAAGTAGTGGGAATCATGGCCCAGCCAAACTGATATACACATTTTTGAGGGGGACACAGTTTAATCCATAACACACTTTATTTATGGACTAGGACTGAGGGGGAAGAAGCCAAAGATCTGTAAGACATTTCTTTCTTTAATACCCGATTCCCCAATTCCTTAATCTTACAGTCAGTTTGTACAAACCCCAAAGTATGATACTTACAGAATGTTTCGAATCATTCTCCAAAATTAATGATTGACATACCTGAAGAGTGAGTTTGCTGTCTTGCAAGTTATCAGTTGAAAAGAAACAGCTATCTTTGGCACCACCTACTGGCTGTAATGAATGGAAGATGGTTGTTTCAGGTTTGGTGGTTAAATAGGAAGGTGTGAATTTCTGGGCTGTGGTAGTAAACGTATGATTCCATGAGAAGAAGGAAGGCCTCAAAGCTAGCTTCTTTTTTTTTTTTTTTAAACTGTGGTAACAAATGAGAAGAAGTAAGTGTATATGGACACTGTCCCTACTTGGAGAGTAGGGATTGTTGAGTAAGGATTCTGTAACTTTAACATCTTCTGAAACTATTTAATATTTCCTCTAGTATTAATTCAAGGAGCCTGGTAAGCTCCTCTAATTTATATGGTTAAGTGATTGAATTTGCTATAGACAAAAGGGAGATGGGTCGTGTTTTAAGTACTTGAACCTATGAATTTTATTTATTTGCTATGACAAAGAGGTTCTGAGGTAAATTACATGAATAGTGTGAATTCTGCTGACATGACTTTTCTCAGTGGAGGAAAACCAAGTCCTTTGTATGCTTGAACTTTTTAATCCTTCCCTACCCCTAGAAGGATTAGTCACTGTAGAGTAGCATGCTGCCTCCTTAGAGAGGTAACTGCATTAAGGTAAGAGTTAGGTATTGACTCCAGGTCCAAGTGGTCCTGAAAACTCTGGTAGTTGGACAGCTTCACGTGAATTTAGGAGACTATAATTTCTGCAGTGGGTCTAACGACCCCAAGATGAGACTGAAGAAAAGCTTCCACACCATTCACAGACATTATTTGACCTTGCGTTTGTGTGTGCTGAATATTTTAAAAAGTTCTCCAGCGTGCATCTTGGGCATGATATCTTCTTCTTCTCTCTTTCTCTCTCTGTTTTTTTTTTTTTTTTGAATGTTTGGGATTAAATATAATAATTTAATATTGTTCACAAAATGAAATGGCTTCCTTAGCTTCACTTCCTCATTAGAGGAACTCTTTATGCCCTTAAAAAAAATCAAGATAAAAAAAAGATTTTCAGCATTCCATTTGCTTTTTAACTTGAGGACTAAAAACTAGATCACAGAAATATATGCTAAACTTGAAAATTATGAAGTATGAATCTAGGAAAACAGGAAATCTTAAAAAGTGAAATGCACACATCGATATCCCAGGTACTCGAAAAAACTAAAACTTGCTGCTGTCGAGTCGATTCCAACTCATAGTAACCCTGTAGGTTAGGGTAGAACTGCCCCATAGAATTTCCAAGGGGTGCCTTGTGCTGACCTTTTGGTTAGCAGACGTAGCACTTAACCCACTATGCCACCAGGGTTTCCATCCTACGTATTAGTGAGTTTAAATACACTGGTATTGGCCATTTTGAATCAGGCAGTCACATGGTCTACTATGCCAAGAATGACAAATTAAAGAGAAATGGCAATGCATCAGTTGCCAGAAAGAACATTCAAGACCTATCCTGAAGTACAAGACTGTCAGTGATAGGATACTATCCATACACCTACAAGGAAGGCTAGAGCCCTGGTGGCACACTGGTTAAGAACTTGGCTGCCAACCAAAAGGTCATTGGAAACCCTATAAGGCAGGTCTCTATGAGTCAGTGACAGGTTTTTTGTTTTGTTTTTTAACAAGGAATACCAATTACCACAACCATTATTCAAACTTATACACCAACCACAAATACCGAAGATGAGCAGATTGGTGGAGTAGTTGATAAGAGCCACAGTTAGCTATGGCTGCTAACCAGCTTCTCCCTAGAAACCCTGTGGGGAAGTTCTGCTCTGTTCTATAGCATCCCTATGAGTCGCAATCAATTTGATGGCAGTGGGTTTTGTTTTTTTTCATGTCTGAAATTAATCAAACTTGTATTCAGGATGCATTGATAATTACTGGTGATTGGAATGAGAAAGTTAGAAATGAAGAAGGAAAATATGGCAGTGGTGATAGAAAGAATGCCAGAAATTGCATGATAGAATTTTGCAAGACCAATAACTTCATTGCAAATACATTTTTTTCGATAATATAAATGTTGACTATAGACATGCACCTAATCGGAAAAATACACAGGAATTAAATCAACTGTATCTGTGGAAAGAGATGATGGAAAAGCTCACTATCATCAGTCAGAACAAGGCTAGGAGCCAGCTGAGGAACAGATCATCAATTGCTCCTGTGCAAGTTCAAGTTGAAGCTAAAGAAAATGAAAACAAGTCCAAGAGAGCCAAAGTATATCTCACTTGAATTTAGAGACCATCTCAAGCATAGATTTGACATATTGAACACTAATGGCCAAAGATCTAACAAGTTGTGGAATAATATCAAGGTCATCATACACGAAGAAAACAAGAGGTCATTAGAAAGACAGGAAAGAAATAAAAGACCAAAATGGATGTCAGAAGAGACTCTGAAACTTGCTCTTGAACAGTGAGTAGCTAAAGAAAATGGAAAAGATGATGAAATAAAAGAGCTGAACAGAAGATTTCAAAGGGCAGCACAAGAAGATAAAGAAATGTATTATAATGATATGTGCAAAAACGTGGAGTTAGAAAACTGAAAAGGAAGAAAACACTTGATATTTCTCAAGCTGAAAGAACTGAAGAAAAAGTCAAGCCTTGAGTTCCATAGTGAAGAATTCTGTTGGCAAAATACTGAATGAAGTATGAAGCATCAAAAGAAAATGGAAGAATACCTAGAGTCACTGTACCAAAAAAGATTGGTCGATATTCAGTTATTTCAGAAGGTAGCATAGGATCAGGAACCAGTGGTAGTGAAGGAAGAAGTCCAAGCTGCATTGAAGACACTGGTGAAAAACAAGGCTCCAGGAACTGATGGGATACCAGTTAAGATATTTACTAAATGAATGCAACACTGAATTTGCTCACTCATCTATGCCAACAACAACAAAAAAATTTGAAAGACAGATACCTGGCCAACCAACTGGAAGAGATGCATATGTATGCCTAGTTCCAAGAAAGATGATCCAATCAAATGTGGAAATTATCTAACAATATCACTTATATCACAGGCAAGTAAAATTTGGCTTAGGATCATTCGGAAGTAGTTAAACAGCGTGACAGGGAACTGCCAGAAATTCAAGCCAACATTAGAAGTGGAAGGATGGATGTCATTGTTGATGCTTGATGGATCTGAGTGAAAAAGAAGAGAATACTGGAGATATTTACTTGTATCTTATTGACTGTACAAAGGCATTTGACTGTGTGTATCATAACACATTATGGAATACACTGTGAAGAATGGGAATTCCAGAACACTTAATTGTGCTCATGAGAAATCTGTATGTTGAATAAGGGGATACTTCATGTTTGAAGTCAGGAAGATGTGTGTCAGAGTTATGTCCTTTCATCAAACTTTTTCAGTCTGTATGCTGAGCAAATAATCCAAGAAGCTGGAATACGTGAAGGAGAACAGCGCATTAGGATTGGAGGAAGACCCATTAACAACCTGCGTTATGCAGATGACACAACTTTATTTGCTGAAAGTGAACAGGAGTTTAAACACTTACTAATGAAAGTCAAAGACTACAGCCTTCAGTGTAGATTACCCCTCAACATAAAACAAAAATCCTCTCAACCGGACCAATAAGCAATGTCATGATAAATGCAGAAAAGACTGAAGTTGTCCAGGATTTCCTTCTATGTGGATCCATAATCCACATCCATGGAAACAGCAGTCAAGAAATCAAAGGACACACTGGGGAAATCTGCTACAAAAGATCTCTTTTAGTTATCTAGTGCTGCTTTAACAGAAATACCACAAGTAGATGGGTTTAAAAAGAAAAATTTTATTTGCCACAGTCCAGGAAGTTGAAAGTCCAAATTCAGGGTGTCAGCTCCGGGGGAAGGCTTTTTCTGCTAGCACTGGATGAAGGTCCTTGTCATCAGTCTTCGCCTGGACTGGGAACTTCTGAGGTACAGTAACCCTTTCCAAAGGATGTGCTCAGCTTCTAGCACTGCTTTCTTTCTTGACGGTATGAGATCCCCAAATCTCAGCTTGCCTCCCATTCTTTTATAGCCGGAGAGGCTTCCCCAAGGCACAGTACAATCCCACACATTAAGTTCTGCCCTACCAACAGAACTGCCTCCCATCCACCCTTATTAACACCATACAGGCAAGAATTCCAACATGGAGGAACATAATACAATACCAGGAATCCTGGCCCAGCCAAATTGCTACAGATTTGAGAGAACACAATTCAGTCCAAGACAGTCTCTTTCAAGTGTTAAAAAGCAAACATATCATCCTGAAGACTAAGATGTGCCTGACCCAAGCTATGGTGTTTTCAGTCTTTTCATATGCACGTGAAAGCTGGACAATGAATAAGGAAGACTGAAGAAGAATTGAATCATGGTGTTGGTGAAGAATAGTGAATATACCAGGACTGCTGAAGGACACAAATATGTCCTGGAAGAAGTACAGCCAGAATGCTCCTTAGAAGCAAGGATGGCAAGACTTCATGTGCACATAGTTTAGACATGTTATCAGGAGGGGCCAGTCCCTGGAGAAGGACACCATGCTTGGTAAAGTGGAGGATCAGCGAAGAAGAGGAAGACACTCAAGGAGATAAATGGACACAGTGGCTGCAACGATGGGCTCAGGAATAACAATGAACTGGGTGGTGTTTCATTCTGTTGTACATAGGGTCGCTATGAATTGGAACTGAGCCTGCAGCACCTGACAGCAACAAACTGGGAAAAAAGTTGCCAAGTCCATGTACCTCCTTGTACCTTATCTTTCTGAATGACAAAATGGGATATTTCTAATTTTCTACTATCTGAGGTTGCCAAGCCAAGTGCCGTCGAGTCGGATCTGAGGTTACCTATCTTATAAATTAATCAGTTCCTTGTTTCTTTACTCTTCACCATTTAGTGTGACTTTTAGCAAAGTTTATATATGTGTGTGTGTGTGTGTATATATATATATACACATATATACATACATATATACATATCTATACATATATATGTATATATACACCAAAACCAAACCCACTGATGTCGAGCTGATGCTAACTCATAGTGACCCTACAGGACAGAGTAAAACTGCGCCATAGAGTTTCCAAGCAGTGTCTGGTGGATTTGAACTGCTGACTTTTGGTTAGTAGATGTAGCACTTTAACATCACGCTGCCAGGTTTTCCATATATATATTCTTTTTTCTCCTGATCCTACCAGAGTAGCAGTCATAGGCATGTAGAAGGTAACAACATTGTGGAGGTTTTCTAATACTGTTGTTCTTTCAGACCTAAACCAGATTTCTTATGTTAAAAAAACAGCTATCTAGTTCCCCCTTCTTAGTCATCCCCCACCTTCTCCAGTTCTATACAGGGATGTTCTCATTCATTTTCTCTCTGTCCTTTCCTCCCTACTTCCTCTGGCCCTCTTCTTCCTATCTCCACCTCCTTCTGTCTCTCTCTGAAAGATTAAACAGTCAAGTCTAGTGGACACAATATTCTGATACTTCAAAATTACTCTAATTCTAAGAAAGAAACTAAATTCTGCTTCTAACTTTCTGTTCTTGTGGTTTAATTAGGTGTAAATTCTCTTATGAATTGAAACATGCCTCAGAATCTTAGGTTGCTAGCAGGCAGAAAGGATATTAAAGCAGGGTGATGTTTTCCACTTCATGGTATCCATGCCACATTTCTTATCATTAAAATAGTGTGATTCAGATGAGGTGGCTGATGGTGAAAAATAAATGCAAAATTTATCATTGTTCTGTGCATTTGTGCTTTGATGAAGAAAGCTCAGTTAGAGGCAGTACTTCAATTCTGCTTATTCAATATGTGTCTATGTATCACTTAATAGTGAAACCCTTGAGATTCTGACAGGAGGAGAAATTTTCTAAAGCTACATTAGGGTCATGCAGACAAGTAAAAATACTTGTTTCTCCTACTTTAACAGGTTGTGGGGGGAATGGAGAAAATATTATATATACAGTGGCCTGAGAGTCTAAAAAGCAAGATGTAGGTGTTTTGTGAGCCCTTAGTAAGATCCGTGATTATTTCCCCAGAGTCCTTTAGCATCTTAGAAGCCCTATAATTAGTATGTCTTTTCCCTCCTCAGGTTTTATTGTCTTTTCATACCAAAGTTAAAGAGAAATCGATTCCTTTCTATCTTATCCTTAGCTTTTGTCCCTCTGTATTGAGGCTTTGAGTTCAAAGCCTTCTTGTGTCTGAGGGCTGTATACTGCTGGCTAGGCTTAAATGTTAAACAATATCACAGAACTAATTAGATTTTATGGCCTGTGGCCAATTCAAATAATTTTACTTCATAGAATTTCTGAGAGGGCAAAATACGTATTTTGGATTCAGTAAAAATGTCCTCAAAATATCTTATTGTAGATGCAAGTGTTGCTGACCCAGTGGAAACATTTTGTAGTATCCCAGTTTGGGAACATCCAACTTTCTGTACTAGATTTTTCAGACTTCACTCCAGATTGAGCTGTGAAATGGTGAGGGGGACAGGAGTCATTTTGGAGGCATAAGGTAGACTGAGTTAACTGTCTAGAGAACACAGCTTGATTAATTAAAAACTGAAGGTCTAGCCTCCCCAGTCTCATGCTCCACAGAAATAAGTTCTCCTTGGCCGGAAGCCTAAGCATTTGTGTCCAAACCTCATACTAATTCCTGGACAGATTCATCAAGTTCAACAGCAACTTGCTTGTTTTTATCTATCTCTTTATTTATGGTCTGTACCATTCCCTAACTTAAGCTGTAAAACGAGAGCCATTCAATAGTAAAACAATCACAACAATAACAACATTATGTTCTGACTCTCAGAGGTCAATTTAATGTGATTAACAGCGTGAAACTTCACAGAGACTTTCACTGAAGGATTCCCAGAAACAGCGTCATTCACTATGTTGTCACACACTACCATTCCTGTTAGGAATTACGTATTGATTGTAGCAGAAGCAAAATATTTTGTACCTGTTAAACCTTTTAATTCTCTTTCATCTTTTTTCTGAGTAAAGGTAGACCCACACTGTTATTGTTAAACTGTTCTGAAGGCTAAAAATACCTCCTGGATATTATGTCCCCAGCAAAAGCAGATTATCCAGTAGGCAAAGTAAGCACAGTACTAACCTCACTCACCAATCATCTGTAATGAAATTTTTTACTACAGATTAGTAAGTAAGCACAAGTAAGCCTTTGCTTACTTTGTTTACTGGGTCATCTGCTGTTGTGAGTGATTGTAAATTTGAAAAGAAGCTTTGATTGTGTAGGAAGGTGTTGCGGGTTTGGGAGAGAAACAGACGCCAGCCATACCTAGAAGCAGAATCTTTAATGTGGTGAAAAAATGTGAAATTGTTCACTACAGATGATCTGGTAAGCTAGGTAATCATCGTGCTTACTTTGCCTGTTGGATTAATTTGCCCCTGGTCACTAGTCACAAAAGCAAGTACTTGAGGCAGAGCTGCTTTGCTTGCTTTGATTCATATCAAGGGTAACACCATGTGTATGTGTGTGCATGCATTTGTACAGGAGGAAGGGAATGAGTGGAACACAGGGAAGAGGAGGCTGGATGGAAAAGAAAACTTTCAATGAATTGAAACTACATAATGAAAAGATTCTGAAATTTAATTGCAAAAATGGCTGTGTTTTTTCTCTCACCTCCTCCTCTCTTTTCTTCCTCCCAGCCCTCCCCAGAAGCACTGAGACAGTCAGATTGAAGCCACACACCCACTCTGGGTCTGTTTTGAGAAAAAGACTTTTTCCTACCCATATTGACTTTATAGCAGTGACACAATATATATTGCAGGATGCGTGTTTGTGGAGGCTTGCCACTGTTCTGCTTGTTCTTCTCCCATGTGTTATTCCAGTCTGGCCGCAGGGTAGAAGCTTCCAGAGCTTACTGTAGCCACATTTCTCACTATTTCTTGTGGTCTCACACTTAGCCGTTCAGTATTCAGTCAGTATTCTACTGACATATGGCTTGAAAGAGCTGGAGATTTTGTTTCTAAGTTTAGAAATGTTGAAGTGTCATTATGGAGGATGGGTTTGCCCATGTGGCTGCAGGTTCTGTTGAGGATTTTTGGAAAAGAAATGAAATGTATTTTTAACCTGGGAATCAAGAATGTGCTCAAGAACATATATGTAATTCAAGTGATGCAGTCTGGGGCACACCTGAATTATTTAATATTGGAGCTCCCTTTTTAATTTTTATTTTTACCTAGGATTCTTTGGAGTATCTATATGTGATTTCCTTAATATTTTTTCAGTCTGGTTGTCAATTTCCAACTGCTCCAAAATGGAGCTTTGGAGTTTTCTTTATCTCTTCTGGCTCCCATTATCTTCTGCTTTGTGTTTTCTCCTCAAAATAAAATTGCCCTTAATTAATAAGGGTAAATAAGTATTCTGAGCATTCATCTGAGCCTGTGTCTTTGTCTGTCTGTCTCTCTGTGACTGTTTAGTGATTTCCAGACTTCATACACTCAATTCTCACTTGCCAACCCAGAAACTACAACTCTGGCAAATTTGGAGCAGAAATCTGGTGGGAAGTACCTAGGTGTTCGAAGAAGTGCTCTTGGGATTTGGGAATGGATAAGGTCACTTCTCTTGAATAAATTTAACTAATCAGAGGGTTAGAAGGAAGGTGGCATTCGTGATGATTGCCTAAGCTTTTCTCCACCATCTTATAGGTGGAGACATCCAGCCGATGCAATTGTGGGTGTGGGGGATCCAAAGAGAGAGCATTGTATGTGGGAGGAAGGAGTGCATCTATTTAGTATATGAAGGGATGCTTTAGTATCTAGGTATGTGTTTGTGGTCTCATAGCTGGGTTTTAATTTGAAGCGTTTTTATTTGCACGATAAATAATATCCTTTCTACTTCTAATTTCCATTGACTAATGGTGATTAACCTTTTAAACTTAGACATTATAGATAATAAATTAAGCTCATTCTTCTAGGCTTCTCCACAGTGCTAGTGTTTGTGTAGAAACAAAGGCTGATATAAGAATTCCATGTGCTCAGTGCTGCTTGTTGTTGTTAGGTGCTGTCAAGTCAGTTTCTACTCATAGCAACCCTGTGTACAACAGAATGAAACATTGCGTAGACCTGCACCATCCTCACAATCACTGCTATGTTTGAGCCCATTGTTGCAGCCACTGTGTTAATCTACCTTGTTGAAGGACTTCCTCTTTTTCACCGATCCTTTACTTTACCAAGCATGATGTCCTTCTCCAGGGACCAGTCCCTTCTAAAAACATATATATCCAAAGTATGTGGAGATGAAGTCTTGCCATTCTGCCTTCTATGGGGCATTCTGGCTGTGCTGCTTTCAAGACAGATTTGTTAGTTCTGGCAGTCCATAGTATGTGCAATATTCATCACTAATACTGTAATTCAAATGCATCAGTTCTTCATTGGTCTTCCTTAATTCATTGTCCAGATTTGTGTGCATATGAGGCAACTGAAAATTCCATAGCTTGAATCAGATACATCTCAGTCCTCAAAGTGACTTTTTTTTTTCCTTTTCAACACTTCAAAGAGGACTTTCACAGAAGACTTGCCCAGTGCAACAAGTTGCTTGATTTCTTGACTACTACTTCTCTAGGCATTGACTATGGATTCAAGTAAAATGAAATCTTTGACAACTTCAGTCTTTTCAGTGTTTATCATAATGTTTCTTATTACTCAAGTTGTGCAGACAAATGAAGCGCCAAAGTAATTGTCAGCCCTCATAAAGCCTTTACCTGTAATGCACAGAAGGGTAAGGTTTAGGGTATAGGTGAGGCTGTGAATTACCCCGGGTAACTCAGGGCAAATGTTGGTAACGGTCTAGAAACCTGGCCCTTTTCCATTTCCTCCTTCCTTCTTCTCTTACACCATCCTCCTTGTGTCAGAGGAATTTATAGGTGGCATAATTGTGAGTTCTGAATATCTTTGCTGGTGGAGGAGGGGTTTTGTTCTGGCTATGGCTTTCCTTGAGAAGTTATGTTTGATTTCTACTCCACCTCCTTTGTTGTCTTCTCTGAGTTTGTGTGAGGTTTCTGCGTTGGAGGATGGGAAGTATTTGCCTGAAAAGAATGTTAAGGTAGTGTGGAAATAAGATAGTCCTTTAATTTTAGTCTACCTTTTATAAAAGTCTGCCATTTGAAATAGATGCATTCCTGCTGACCTCACTCTGAATTCATGGGTATATAGTTTGACTTTTTTGGTGGCGATGAAGAAATGAGATAGTCCTTTGAGTAGGATTATTTATAACTGTTTACTGGGAAATAATTTCAAGTTTACAGAAAATTTCCAAAAATGACGCAAAGAAAACCTCTATACCATCCAGCCAGATTCACCTGTTGTTAATATTGTGCTCATTGATTCATCATTCTTTCTTTCTATATATGTCTGTGTGTGTGTGTATGTATATATATGCATGTGTATATATGGAGCCTGTGCAAAGGTTAAACACTGGGCTGGTAACCAAAAAGTTAGTGGTTCAAACAAACTCAGTTGCTCTGTGAGACAAAGATACAGTAATCAGCATCCATAAAGATTACAGCCTTGGAAACCCTTTGGGGTAGTTCTACTGTATGCTATAGGGTTGCTATGAGTCACAATTGACAGCAGCAAGTTTTATACACACACACACACACACACGTATTTCCCTTGAACTATTTGAGAATAATTTGCATACACTTAACTACTTCAGTATGTTTTTTGTGAATAAGAAAATTCTCTTAAACGAGAACAGTACAGGTACCAAGTTGAGTAAAGTTAACATTGATACAGTACTTTATCTTCTACATACCTAGTTTGTCAATTGGCCAAATGATGTTCACTGTATAGTTTTTCTCCAGCTGAGGATCCATTCCGGGATCGTGTACGGCATTCGGTTGTTCTATCTCTTTAGTCTCCTAAATGTATCACTCTTTGCTTGCAAGTCCCCAAGAGAGAACGGTAGTATCTTTCTAGGAACACTATTACAAAAGATCAACTGAATTGTAGCCTAGAAAGTGGTCTCTGTTTCTCCCTTATTCCCAAACGTCTCACCTCAAGTTCAAAAATGTCATGAGGTTAGCAAAAAAGGGAAGTAGGTAGCCCTCTGAATTCAGGTATATTTTGAGATTCCCTTTTGACACTGGCATGTTCCTGCTATTCTCCTTCAGTGTAATGTCTTAATTCTGTCTCCTTCCCCTTCTCACTGCTATTCCTTTGGTATCTAACACATGACAGGTGTAATTTGTGTAATTTGCTTGGATTTAATTTTTTACAGTGTATCCGAGTGAGGCGCATCACAAGAGAGTTGGGGACCACAGTGAGGTTTCCTTTCAGGAGACCCTGTTAATTAAATTTTTTATGAAGGAGCCAAGGTGTGCGAGCAAAGATTTTTTTAAGCCAAATGTAGCAGGTATTTCCCAAAGAGACTTCATCTGTGCACTTCTCTGTGAAAATCAATTAGTGTTCTGAATGTATGATAGTTTTTCTTAAGAAAAACAAAATTTGTCAAGCCTGGAAAGTCTACATCTGAACATAGAAAAGTATCTGCTTTTATTCTTTGTCCTTCTTTTCCCTTCTTGAGTATTCTGCCCTCCTACTCCTCAAATGTTGATTTGAAATGGTTATTTTCTAGTGAGTAGCGCATTAGGTGCTTTTCTTATGAGGTATAACTTAGCTCTCCCAGTGATTTTTCCACCCTTTGTTGTCTCATTCCTTCGTGCCACAGACACACAAACACACACACATGCACATGCACGCACACACACTCACACACACAGCCTGAGGCCAATGAACTGTCAGGAGGCTTCCATCATCTACTTCCTTGTACTATTATTACCATAGCCTGCCTGTTTAAAATTGGTCTATTTTTTATTGGTGCTAAATGCCTTTTTTAAATTATAATTTTCCATCTTTATCTAGTTTTTATTCAGTCCAAATTTACTGTCTAACAGAATTTTATAGCTTGAGTCTACAGTGCTTTCTCAAGCACTATATACATTATGCACTTCAGAGATCTAAGGGGTTAGGTACTTCAGTTTGAAACCTTCTATTTTTATAACACTTCTAAATGGTTAAATGTCAGGTATCATGTTTTTGGTTGACTTGCTGTTCATTGATCATTTTTGTGCCCCTTTCTGGCTCTTTTCTCAATACTCATGGCATTCTACTTATTGAAATCCTTCTGATTCTTATCCTAATTAACCAAATCATATACTCTGAGAAGACAGAGCCCTTGTTTTGTTCATTTTGAAGCTTTACACTAAACAACAGTGATTTATATACCAAACTCAAACCCATTATGATTCATAGCAGCCTTGTAGTACCAGAGTAGAACTTCCTCATAGGATTCCCAAGGAGTGGCTGGTAGGTTTGAACTGCTGACATTTGGTTAGCAGGCAAACTCTTAAGCACTATGACACCAAGGCAAACCCCAAAAAGACAAACCTACTGCCATTGAGTCAGTTCCAACAACAGGTGCTAAATGCTGAGTGCCTAAATAAGTGAATTATGTTGCAAAACTGAGCTATACTTTCATGAAGCTTTCTTTGGTTATGTGAGTGATGCAGTTCTCTACCTCTCTTACCTTTTGAGTATTATGTCACAAGCTCTTTTGAACTTGTTTGTATACTTACCAAGTTTAGATGGTAAGCTACTTAAAGGAGAACCTTGACTTCACTTTTGTTTTCCATGACAGTGGTCTTCAAAAGTTTTTCAGTATATATCTTAAAGAATTTTAAATTTCCTTAAAAACACTTTGTCAAAGGATATAATTTCATGTGTGCTGTAAATTTTAAAATAGAATATCACTCTTTTAAATGTATCTGAGTGAATCTAAACAATACAGCATCTTGATACCAACCAACATCTATTTAAAAATGCATAAACAAACTCTTTTTTTCCCCCACAACCAGCGGAAACTTTATTTTTAAAATATTTTTTTGTGTTTTTGGTGAAAGTTATACAAGTAATTAGGTTCTAATTTAACACTTTCTATACATACTGTTCAGAAACCCCGGTGGTGTAGTGGTTAAGTGCTACAGCTGCTAACCAAAAGGTCGGCAGTTCAAATCCACCAGGTGCTCCTTGGAAACTATGGAGCAGTTCTACTCAGTCCTATAGGGTCACTATGAGTCAGAATAGACTTAATGGCAGTGTGTCTGGTTTGGTTTATACATACTGTTCAGTGATATTGGTTATATTCTTCACATCAGCATCCTTGTTATTTCCACTTTAGTTGTCCTGTTTCCATTAGTCTAACTTCCCTGTCTGTCTTGTCTTCTCATATTTTGTCTAAATGTTTACCGTTTGGTTTCATCTAGGTGCTTATTTTGAGGAACACAGTCCTTATGGGTGATATTACTTATTATATGGGCTAGCCTGTCACGTTGCTGAAAGATGACCTCTGGGAGTGGTTTGAGTTTCAAGTTTCAAGTTTTTTTTTTTTTTTTTTTTTTGAGTACCAAGTTTAAAGAGTATCTTAGAGCAATAGTCTCGAGAGTTCATCTAGTCTCTCCCAGTCCAGTATGTCTGGCCATTTTTGTAGAAATTTGAATTTTATTCTATACTTTACTCCCATTCTACACAGGATCATCTAGTGAGTCCCTGTTCAGAATGGTTGTTAGTGGTAGCTGCATACCACCTCTAGTTCTGGTCTCAAGATAGGTGATGTGGCTATTTGTGTAGACTATAGGTTCTATAGACTGCTTTCCTCTTTGAGTCTTTGGTTCCTTCTTTCTCATTTGCTCCGGATGAATAGAGACCAGTACCAAAAAAAAATGTCCACTCACAATCTTTTAAGACCCCAGACACTACTTACCAAACTAGGATGTAGAACACTGTTTGTATGTACTGTATTCTGTCAGTTGTCTGAGTTGCCCCATGAGATTATGGTCCTAAACTCTCAAACCCAGTAGACCAGTCTTGTGAGGTATTTAGTTGTGTCTGTAAAGTATCCATAACTGTGCCTTTGTGATTTATTTTATATTTGAAAATGTATACCACAGAAACATTTATATATAATAAGCCTACATTTCCACCTATACATGCACAGCCATATATATTCATGTATGCCTTCCTGTGTGTATTTATACATATATAGGCAACCAAACACTTATTTTAGTTATTACTGTTATTGTACAATTGTATATCCCCAATGAATTTTTGTTTTACCAATCTCCACATAAATTCTTCATTGACATTAGCTACACTTCTCACAATTTGTCAGCATTCTCTTTTTGTTATAACCTTCTGTTTGTGTTCAAAAACTTGTCTTTACTGTGGTTGTGCTGTGCTCATTGTTTCCTCACTTGGAGCCGTATTTTCCATCGCGAGAAGTAACAAGTCTGTAAATTCTTAAATGTACATTCGCCTCCCTACCTCTTCTCCCTGGCAACCACTAATGAACATTGCTTTCTGTATCTTTATCTGTTCTTGTCTTCTTATAAAAGAAGGATCATGCAATTTTTGTCCTTAAATGCTTGACTTATTTCACTTAGCATTATGCCTTCCAGGTCCATCCATGTTATAAAGTGTTGTGTAGACTCATTGTTGTTTATGGTTTCATAGCATTCCATTCTGTTTATGTACCACAGTTCGCTTATTCATTCATGTGTGTTCGTGGGCACTTTGAGTGTTTCCATTGTTTTGCTATTGTTAATAAAGTTGTGATGAATATAGGAGTAGATATATTTTATCATGTCAGTAGTTTTAAATCTCTAAGGTATAGCCCTAGGAGTGGGATCATTGGATCATATTGCAGTCTATTTCTAGAATTTTAAGGATGTGCTAAACCATTTTCCAGTAGTGGTTGTGCCATTTTATAATACCACCAGCAATGAATAAGGATTACAATGTTTCCACATCCTTACCAACATTTTTTTCTGTTTTTTAGTAGGAGTGAAATGGTGTCTAGTTGTGGTTTTTATTTGCATCTCTCTAATGTCTAATGGAAACCCTGATGGTGTAGTGGTTAAGTACTACAGCCGCTAAACAAAAGGTTGGCAGTTCAAATCCATAAGGCACTCCTTGGAAACTGTATGGAGCGGTTCTACTCTATCCTGTAGGGTTGCTATGAGTCAGAACTGACTTGACAGCAATGCATTTTAAAGGCTAATGACTGCACCTTTTCATGTGTTTGTTGGCTGCTTGGATGTCTTTTGGTTGAAGGTTCTGTTCATGTCATTTGTCCATTTTATAATTGTGTTGTTTGTTTTGTCGTTGTTGAGTTGTTGAGGATTTTTGGCTTTAGAGTCCTACCTGATACGTCTTTCCTGAAGAATTTTTCCCCCAAGGCTATATGTTCCCTTTGTACTCTTTTGATAATGTCTTTTGATGAGCAGTTTTTTTATGAGATCCCATTTATCTATTTTGTCTTCTTCTATTTGTGCAATTACTGAGATGCTTGCAATTGTATTTTTACAAAAGATCAATAAGGTTCCAAGATTTCTTCCAGGAATTTTATGGTTTGGGGTTTGACTTTTACATCTTTGACCCGTTTTGAGATAGTTTTTGTCTTTGGTGTGAAGTATGAGTCTTGTTTTCAATTTTCTGCTTGTGGATATTGAGCTTTACCAGCACTATTTATTAAAGAGACTGTCTCTGCCCCACTGAATAGACACGCACCCATTGTCAAAAATCACTTGTCCAAAGATGTTTGGGGTTTATTTCTTAATTTCTCTATTCTATTCTGCTGGTCTAGGTGTTTATTATTGAATGAATATCAGACTGTTTTGATTAAAGTGGCTGCATAGTATGTTTTGATATCAGGGAGTGTGAGGCCTCCTACTTTGTTCTTTTTTTCTATATTGCTTTGGCTTTTGGGTTTGTTTGGTTGTTTGTTTCCATATGAACTTGGTCATAAGTTTTTCCATTTTAGTAACGAATGTTGTTGGGATTTGTATGAGAATTGCATTGAATCTGTAAATTGCTTTAGGTATTGGCATTTTCATTATGTTAAGCCTTCCTATCCCCGAGCATGATATGCATTTTCTTTTTTAGTAAAATTATACTTTAGTTTAAGGTTTAGAGAACAAACTAACTTCTCATTAAACAATTAATACACATACTGTTTTGTAACATTGGTTGCTAATCCCATGATATGTCGCTATTCTTTCCTTTTCAACTCTGGGTTCCCTATTACCAGCTTTCTTGCCCCTTCTTGCCTTATTGTCCTTGCCTCTGGGCTGGTGTGCCCATTTAATCTTGCTTATTACTATTATTATTTAAAATTTTTTTATTGCGATTAAGTGAAAGTTTACAATCCAGGTAAGTTTTACATATTAAACCCTGAGTACCTCATTTCTATAACTCAATCTGCTTTCCTCACCCTATGACAGCATGTTCTTTTTCACTCTTTACTTCCACTATCCACTCAATCAACACTGTCCCCTCCTCTTCACCCTCTCCTCTCCCCTCTAAAAATAAACCAGTAGGACAGCCTCATATATGTATTAAACTATAAAGTACACATACCATATGCATCACTCTGTGTCCTTAAGTCCAGTCCATTCTTTGTCTGAAGTGTTGGCTTCAGTACTGGTTTCAGCTCTAGGTTGTTTCTATCTTTTTGCTGTTGTGAACAGTGCTGCAGTGAACATGGGTATACATATGTCTATTCATGTGACATCTCATTTCTCTAGGGTTGGGATTCTAGATCTTACGATATTTCTATTCCTAGGTTTCTAAGGTAGCACCATATCACTTTCCAAAATAATTGTACCATTTTGCATTCCCACCAGCAGTGCGTTAAGAATGCCAGTCTCCCTGAAGCCTCTCCAAAATTTGCTATCACCTTTATTATTATTAGTGCCAATAATGTCAGGGTGATATAGTGTCTCATTGTGGTTTTGTTTTGCATTTCTCTCATGGCTAGTAATTGAGAACATGTGTCAGCTGCTTGAATATCTTCATGGGGAAGTGTCTTTTTCCTTTCCTTAGCCCATTTTTAAGTTGAATTTTTGTCTTTTTGTTGTAGAAGTATTGGATTTTCCTGTAGATTTTAGAGATTAGATGTTTGTCAGATTTGTCCTAGCTAGTCTTTTTCCCTCAATCTGTAGCTCTCTTTTTGCTCTTTTGGTGAAGTCTTTTGATGAGTGTGTTTAATTTTTAGAAGATTCTAGTTATTTAACTTATCTTCTGGCATTTGTGTATTGTTAGTTATGGTTTATATCCTGGTAATGTTGTGTATTAGTTGAACCTATTTTAGTTCAACCTAGTGTTGAACCTATTTTTTCTTCTATGGTCTTTGTAGTTTGGGGTTTTATATTTAGGTCTTTGATCCATTCTGAATTAGTATTAGTGTACAATGTGAGGTATGGGCCGTGTTTCAGTTTTTTGCAGAGGAACATCCAGTTTTGCCAGCATCATTTGTTAAAGACTGTATTTCCCTATTTGATGAACTTTGGGCCTTTGTCAAACAAAGATAGACGACTCTAGGAAGATGGATTTATAACTGGATTCTTAATTCTATTCCATTGGTCAATGCAGCTGTTACTGTACCAGTATTACTATGTTGAGGAATTCCCCTTCTATATCTATTATATTGAGAGTTTTTATCAGAAATGAATGTTGGAGTTTGTTGAATGTCTTCTCTGTTGCAATTGAGATGATCATGTGATTTCTTCATTTTGTTCATGTGGTAGATTACACTAATTAATTTGCTGATATTGAACCACCTTTGTGTACCTGCTATGAATCTCACTTGGTTGTGGTATATATATATATGATGCTGAATTCTATTGGCTAGAATTTTGTTGTGAATTTTTGTATCTTTTTTCATGAGAGATATCACTGTGTAATTTTCTTTTTTAGTGATGTCCTTACCTGGTTTTGGTATCAGGGTTATTCTGGTTTCATAGAATGGATTAGAATGCTTTCCTTCCTTTTCTGTGTTCTGAAATAGTTTGAGTAGTACTGGTATAAGTTATATCTGAATGATTGGTAGAATTCTCTTGTGAAGCCATCTGGGCCAGGGCTTTTTGTTGTTGCTGGGAGTTTTTTTTAAGTATGTTTTTCATTCTCTTCTCTTATTATGGGTTTATTCAGATTTTCAACTTCAATTTGTGTTAGTTTGGGTAAGTAGTGTGTTTCTAGTAATTTATCCATTTCCTCTAGGTTTTCAAATTTGTTGGTTTATAGACTTTCATAGTACTATATTGTGATCCTTTGTATTCTGGTTGTGTTTGTTGTAATGTCCCCCATTTCATTTCTTATTTGGGTTATTTGAATCCTCTCCTGTTTTTCTTTTGTCATTTAGACCAGTGGTTTGTCTATTTTGTTAATCCAGTCAAAGAACCAACTTTTGGTTTTTTTTGATTCTATTATTTGTCCATTCTCTGTTTCATTTATTTCTGCTCTGATCTTTATTATTTCCTTTCTTCTCGTGGACATGGGCTTTTTTTGCTATTCTCTTTCTATTTGACTTGTGTAGCTAATGTTTTGATTTTTTTCTCTTTTTTGATGTGTGCATCTATTGCTATAAAGTGACATCTGAATCCTTTCATTACTGTGTTCTGAAGGTTTTGGTATGATGTGTTTTCATTCTTATTTTATTCTAGGAATATTTTGATTCCATCATTGATTTCTTCTATTACCCAGTAGTTTTTAAACAGGGCGTTATTCAGTTTCCTAGTATTTGATTTTTTTTTCTTCACTTCTCCTGTTACTTATTTCTACTTTGGTGGTGGTGTGATATCAGAGGGTACTTTGTAGTATCTCAGTGTTTTAGAGTTTGTTGATGGAGTCTGTGGCCTAAGATGTGGTTTCTTCTGAAGAAAATTCTATGTGCATTGGAGAAGAATGTATACTTTGCAGCTGCTGGGTTTGATGTTCTATACATGTTGTGGGGTCAAGTTGACTGCTTGTGGCATTTAGATCATCTGTATCTTTTCTGAGTTTCTTTCTAGATGTTCTGTCCTTTACTGAGAGTGGTGTGTTCAAGTCTCCTGCTATTATTGTGGAACTGTCTGTTTCTCTTGTTGGTGCTATTCAAGTATGTTTCATGTATACCGGAGTTCTGTCTTTGAGGGTGTAGATGTTTATAATAGTTGTATCTTAATGATGGTTTGCGCCTTCAGTCATTATATAATGCCCTTCTTTGTGTTTTATGGTGGATTTTGTTTTAAAGTCTATTTTGATTGCGATTAGTATTTCCACTCCTGCTCTTTACTGGTAGCTGTTTGCTTGATAGCTTTTTCTCATCCTTTGATTTTTAATAAACTTATGTCTTTGTTTCTAAGGTGTGTCTCTTATAGATAGCATACTGATGGGTCCTGTTACTTTACCTATTCTGTCACTCTGTGTCTCCTTGTGGGTACATTTAGGCTGTTTATGTTCAATATAATTATTGATGAATATGAGTTTAATATTGTCATTTTGTAGTGTTTTTTGTTGTGGTGGTGATGCTCACATTGTATTTATTCCTCTTAATCTTCTGTGCTAAATTCCTCTTGTTTGTTGATTTTGTTTTCATTTTTGTAGATTTTGTGTTTACTGAGACTTTACGTTTTCTTCTTTCTTTTGGTGAATAGGTTTGTTACCTCTCTTTGAGGTTACCTTGAAATTTACTCTTATCTTCCTAAGTCTGAACCAGTCTTTTATTGCTTGGTATCACCTTGCCTTGCTTTCCTTGCTTTAGAAAGTTTTATACCTATATCCTTTCTTCCATTTTTATTGTTTTGATGTTGTCAATTACAGATTAACCTTTTGGATTGCCTGTTGTAACTCTTTTAGTTTTGTTTTATCCTGCAGAATTCATTACCCTAGATGGGTGTTCAACTGATGTGGTCTTAAATACTTGATTCAGGCTGTTGTCCAGTATCACTGGGACTCTAAACAAATGATTCCTTTTACTAATTCTTGTAAGTTTGGTTTGGTCTTTATATATTCTTCAATTTCTGTTTATCTGGACATGTCCTAGTTTCACCGTAATTGAGCCAGAGTTTTGCAGGTATATTATCCTTGGTTGCCAGTTTTTTTCTTTCAGAGTTTTATATCTTTCATCCCATTACCTTCTAGCTTACGTTTTTTTTGGGGGGCCAGGCAATCAGAGTTTAGTCTTACTGTGTCCACTCTGTATGTGACTTTTTTTATTTTTCTTGAGCTGCTCTCAGGATACTTTGTCTTTAATTTCTGCAAGTGTGATTTTGATATGCCTTGGTGATTTTCTTTTGTAGTCTATCCTATGTGGGGTTCCTTGAGTCTTCAGTGGTCAACCTTTAACCTTTCATGATATTAGGGAAGTTCTCTGTGAGCAACTCTTCAATGATCTTTTCTGTGTTTTCCATTTTCTCCCTCTGTTCTAGAACTCTGATCACGTGCAGATTTTTGCTTTTGATTGTATCCTGTATTGTTCTCAGGGTTTCTTAATTTTTCTTCATTTATTTCCTGGATTTTTTTTTTTTCCTCAAAGTGGTATCCAAGGATTTATCTTCAAGTCCACTGATCCTCTCTTCTGTTGTTTCAGACCTGCTCCTCAAACCTTCTATGACACTGTCCTTTTCTGATATCTTGTTTATCTTTTGGATTTCTAATTGCTGTTTTGTTTGATTTGTAGTAGCGAGTTTATTTTGACATTTTCCTTCTATCATTTTCCTAAATTCTGTCATTGTTTTGTCTATCTTTAACATGATTGTATTTTTCATTATTTCTATTTTTTTCTCATTTTGCATGCATTTTACTTAATAGCTTAGATAGCAGTAAATATTAGAGATCTGAATCCCTATCAGGTAGTTCCAGTGCCTTTTCTTCTACTAGAAGATCACTTGGTGTTTTGGATGGTTGCTGGAACCACCTTGTCTTTTTAAATATATATTTTGATATTGTCTACTGTCTTTGTGACATTCAAGAACCATTTCCTTTGTTTATCAACTGTACACTTGTTTGTTTTTCCCTGATTTTTGTTTTCTTTGGTTGTGTCTCAGCAGGCTGTTTGGATATTCTTTATTGTTTGCTTGTGTGTGGCCATGAGACTTCTCATTACCTGGTCCAGTGGTTAGGACCAGTTGCTTAACAGTGGTGCATTAGGGCAAGTCCAGTGGATGTTGGAGGCTAGAATTGGTTGTTTGTGGCATGTATTGGAGCTGACAGGGTGGGGCTTGAAGGCAGTGCAAGGCAACTTCTGGTAGACCATGCCTGTGCCACTTAGGGGAGTGATGCTCAGTGCACAATGCATACACAGTCAGGAGGGAGGGAGAAGAATGTGATATGTGGAGCTGAGTATGGGAAAGAAGAGTTATAAGAGAGGAAAAAAATGCAAAAAAAGTGCTGAATGAGACTGCCTTTGGAGTAGCACAGACCTGGGAAAACTGTGCATTGGTGGCTCTCTAGCTGGGTGATGTGGCACAGACCATCACGAAGGGACAGATACGGCACATGGAGCTAAGTAGGTGGGAGAAAGGAAAGAAAGAAAGGGAGAGGGAGATAAGAAACTTGATTAAAAAGAGAAAGGCACATGCAGCTAGGTGATCATAACAAAGCAAAAAAGAGAGAAGAAAATGTGGGAGAGATGCTTGGTTAGGAGGAAGGGAAGAAAGGAAGGTAGATAAAAGAAACAGAAAAAAAGGGAAAAAGTGTTCCAAGGGAACCCCTCAGAAGCAGATATCCAGCTGAGCAGCACTGCGCAAGCTGTCAAGAAGGAGCAGAGATGGGACATGGCAGCAGGTGTTCAGGAGAAGGGTAAGGAAGGAAAGTAGAGAGAAACTGAGAGAAGAGAAAAAATACCACAAGTGTGCCTACTTGTGTGGTGGCATGGTCCAGGGTAGGGATTACCCAGCTGAGCTGTGCTGCACAGCCCATCAAGAAGGAGTGGAGATAGCACATGGCACTAGGTGTCTGGGAGAAAGGAAAGGAAGTAAGGTAGAAAGAGACTAAAAACCAAGAAAAGAAAAAAAAAAAGACCTGAGGGAGCCCTCTGGCTTGGTGATGTGGCTTGGTGATGTGGACCGGGGAGGGTGCTTACCGTCCCAGTGGCACTGCACTGCCTGTCTTAGAAGGAGCAAAGATGGCACATGGCTCCTGATGTTCAGGAGAAAGGAAAAGAAGGAAGGTAGAAAGAGACAGGAAACTGAGAAATGAGTAGGATTTGTGTCAACTGTTCTCTCAGTGTTTGGTAGACTTTTCTAGTGTAACTATCTGGTAGTGGGTCCTTTTTTTTGTTTGTTTTTTGGTGGTGGTTTTTAAATGACATCTTCAATCTTTTTTGTGATGGTTCTATTTAAAATTTCTACATCTGTTTGTGTTAATTTGTATAGTGCATTTCTAGAAATTTGTCCATCTCCTCTAGGTTTTCAAATTTGTTGGAGTATGATTTTTCATAGCCAGCAAATTGGTTATAATCTTATTTCTCTCTGTTGGATAAGTTTTAATGTCATCAGTTTCATTTCTTAATTTGGTTATTTGCCTCTTCTGCATTTTTTGTTTTGTCTGTCCAATGATTTGTCTATTATGTTGGTCCTTTCAAAGAATGAACTTATTTCAATTGCTTTGAAATTGAATTGTTTTTCTATTTTCTAATTTATTCCTTCCCTGATCTTTATTATTACTTTTTTTTTTTTTTTTTGCTTTTGGCTTCTTTTGATCTTCCTTTTCTATTTGTCCAGGTTGTGAGTTTATGTTAGTGATTTTGGATCTTTCTTATTTTTTAATGCTGATATTTATTGCTGAAAATTTCCCACTGAGTACTACTTTAATGTATTCCAGAAGTTTCAGTATGTTGTGGCTTATTTTCATTTGATGCTAAGAATTTTTAAATTTTACTTTTGATTTCTTCTATGACCAAACAGCTTTTTAGTAGTGTATTATTTGTTTCCATGTAATCTTTCCTCTTGTTTAACCTGTTGCTGATTTCTAGTTTCAAACCATTATGGTCCAGAAGATGCTTTGTATGAGTTCAGTGTTTTTAAATTTCTTGGCACTTGTTTTGTGACTTAGCATGTGCTCTATTCTGGAAAACTTCCATGTGCTCTGGAGAAGAATGTGTTTTGTTATGAGGTTGGGTGGAGTATTGTATGTACAAGGGCTTCCACTTAAGTTTGTGAACTCATCCTAGAAAAAATACTACATATCTCACTGCTGAAGGTCACCATGGTCACCTTCGAAGTACTCCCCTTGGGAAGCTATGTACCAATGCCATCACCTAGTCCAGCTTTCAAAGCAATTTGGAACTCTTTTTCTGGATTGGCTATCAGAGCTGTCATCATATTACCTTTGTTTGATGTCCTGAATGTCACCAAGCCAAAGCCAAGTGCCGTCGAGTCGGATCGTCACCAAAAGTCCTTTCAATATTTATACCTAACAGACATATAAGGGCTGACAATAAAGTCTGCGAACTTAATTGTTCTAAGGGCCACCTACCTCATTACTGAATGTCACTACAGTCACCTTGGAAGTACTCCTGCTGAGAAGCTATTCACCCGTGCCAGAGCCTAGTCCACCCTTCGAAGCCATTTTGGAACTCTTTATGGAATGGCCATTGTGTTTGGTGGCAAGGTGGCAAGTTCATGAACTTAATTGCATAGTTGTCTGTGAGGGAGTTTTTAGCCAGTAAACAAATAACTATTAGAACACCTCCCAACTTATCTGATTTGGCTCCCAATGATTTTTTTCTTTACCTGATAGTCAATCCAAAAAAAGAGTTCCAAAGTTACTTTTGTGCAAGTTCTCAATGTCTTTAGTGATTTCGCTTTAGATATTCTGTCTATAACTGAAAGTGGTATGTTGAAGTCCTCTACTATTATTGTGGAATTGTCTATTTCTCCTTTTGTATCTGCAGAGGAACCCAAATGCTGTGTCTTCTTGTTGAATTGACTCTTTTATTATTATGTAACATCCTTCTTTTGTCTTGATGTAAAGTCTGTTCTACCTGATGTCAATATGGCCACTTCTTTTTTGTTTACTGGTTGCACGGAATATGAGGTCTCACAATTAAGTATGTGAACTTGATTGTTCTAAGTGCTACATACCTCATTGTTGAATATCACTATAGTCACCTTCAAAGTACTCCTCTTGGGAAGCTATGCACTTATACCAGTGCCTAGTACACCTCCCAAAGCAATTTTGGAACTTTTTCTGGAATGGCCATTGCACCAAGTGGCATGGTGGTAAGTTCACCAACTTAATTGTATAGTTGTCTGTGAGGGAGGTTTTAGCCAGTAAACAAATAACTGTATTGTAACACCCTCCAAGCTCACCTGATCTAGTTCCCAGTTACTTTTTCTTGACCCAAAGATAAAGGAAACATTGAAAGGAGAACACTTTGATGACATTCAGGACATCAAAGGTAATATGAGGACAGCTCTGATGGCCATTCCAGAACAAGTTCCAAAATTGCTTTGAAGGGTGGACTAGCCGCAGTGTTAGGGCGTAGCTTCCTAAGGGGAGTACTTCAAAGGTGACCATGGTGATCTTCAGCAATGATGTATGTAGCACTTTTTCTAGGATGGGTTTACGAACTTTATTTGCAGTCATCATATTTTTCTCAGTCCTTTGATTTTCAGTCTGTCTGTATCCTTGTATCTAAGGTGGGTTTCTTGTAGACAGCAAATAATTGTATCTTTTTTTTAAGTCCATTCTGCCACTCTGCCTTTGGACTTTTAGACCATTTACATTTCTGGTTACTACTAAAAACAATGTCTCCCTCACTCATTTTGCTATTTCTTTCTTTTTCTTTTTTTAGTTTTTTCTTTTATTGAGATTAAGTGAAAGTATACAATCCAAATCAAATTTGCACGCCTGCCCATCTGCAGCTCCTTCTGCTAGCCCAGTGACAGCACACTCCTCCTTTTCATTCTCTCTCTCTCTCTCTATGGCTACATATATATGTGGTTACATATATATGGTTACGTATATATGGTTACATATATATTGGTTACATATATATATCGTTACATGTTGGTATGTCATATCCTCCTAACAGTCTCCTGTCCTCTCCATTCTGGTAAGAGGCCAGTAGCACAACATCTTACTGTAAAACCATAAACTAATATGGTCCTATTGTGTCCCCTAGTCCGGTGCACTAGTCCAAAGAGTTGACTTCGATAATGTTTTCTGGTCAGGGGCAGCAGCAGGTCTAGGTCTAGGGGCCATGCTTCCAGGGGAACCCCCAAGCCGCTGGACCATCAATTGCAATCTTTTACTGGAGTTCTTGAGGTACACCCCTCTTTTTCTCATGTTGCCCCTGGGACTAGACATTGTGTGCACCATCATGGAGGTCTTTGGTGGTGACTGGGCACTGGTTCTTCTGGTTACATGTTGATAGTCACCCATTCACATGGGTCCTTCTGTCTCCTGGGCTCTTTTTCCCTCATGCCTTTGTTGTTCTTGGTGATTTTCTGTTCTAGATGAGTTGAGACTACTGATGTACCTCAGACGGCAGCTTGCTAGATTTTAAGACCCCAGACACCTCTCACCAATATGGGTGCAGAAGACTCTCTTAGCAATAGGCTAGTTATGCCAATTGGCCTCAATGTCCCTTGAGAGCATGGTCTCCAGACCACCACCCTGGCTACTCTATCCTTGCAATATTAGGTTAAGATTAGAAGAGTTTTCAGTTTATGTTGAAATCCAGTTAAGTTGATCTTTCTACTGTGTGCTGTCACTGCTTTGACCCAAATTTCTATCAACTATCTAATCTATAACTAGCCCTGTCCCTCCTTCTCCTCCCTTGAAGTCATAAAAGAGTCTTTTCTTCTGTACGTGTGTCTATATTTAAGTCCTTATAGTAGGGGGTCTCATACAATATTTGTCCTTCGATCCGACTCGACTGCACTTGGCTACTTGGCTGGCTTCTGCTGCTGACTGATTTCACTCAACGTGTCTTCCAGTTGAAGCCAGGTTATGAGATGCTTCCTAAAATCATCATTTTTCTTTATCATTGCATAGTGTTCCATCGAGTATATGTGCCATAATTTGTTTACCCATTCATCTGTTGTTGGGCACTTGGGTTGATTCTATCTTTTAGCTGTTGTGGACTGTGCTGCAAAAACATTCATGTGTATGTATCCGTTCATATGAATGCCCTTGATTCTGTAGCATATATTCTGAACAGTGGGATTATTGGATCAAATGAGATATCTATTTCCAGCTTTTTAAGGAAGTCCAGATTGCTTTCCAAAGAGGTCATACCATTTTGCAATCCCACCAGCAGTGTAGGAGAGTTCCAATTTCTCCACAGCCTCTGTAACATTTGTAGTTTTGTGTTTTTTGGATCATAGACAACCTTGTTGGGGTAAGATGGTATCTCATTGTAGATTTGATTTGGATTTCTCAGAGAGCTAATAATGATTGCAAGCATTTCCTCATGTGCCTTTTGGCTGCATGGATGCCTTCTTTGCTGAAGTGCCTGTCCATCTCCTTTGCCCATTGCTTAATTGTGTTATTTACCTTTTTCTTGCTGATATTTTGCAGTGCCTTGTAGATAATGGAGATCAGATGTTGGTCCGACATGTAGTTGCCAAATATCTTTTTCCATTCTGTAGGGGGTCTGTTAAATCTTTTGATAAAGTCTTTGGGTGAGCAAAAGTGTTTGATTCTTAGTAGTTCCCTTCTGTTGATCGTGCTTTGTCAGATTTTGAAGTCTGTCTAAGCTGGTTATTAAAACTTCTACTGTTGACCCTATGTTTTCTTGCATGATCTTTACCGTTTTAGGTTGGGTATTTAGGTCTTTTATCCAATTTAGTTAGTTTTTTTGTGTAAGATATGAGATATGGGCCTTGTTTCAATTTTTTGCAGATGGATATCCAGTTTTGCCAGCACCATTTGTTAAACAGACTGTTTTTACCCCAGTTGACAATCTTAGCGCTTTTGTCAAATGTCAGCTGTTCATAAAAGGATGGTGGCATCTCTGGGGTCCCAACTCTGTTTCTCTGGTCTGTATGTCTCTTTCTGAACCAGTACCAGGCCGTTTTCACTACTGTGGAAGTATAACAGGTTCTAAAGTCAGGTAGTGTGTTAGGCCTCCCACTGTGTTAGTGTTCTTCAGTAGTGTTTTCCTTATTTGGGATTTCTTCCCTTTCCAAACAAAGTTGATGATTTGTTTCTCCATCTTATTAAAAAATGTCACTGGCATTTGTATTAAGCCAGATTGCATTTAATATGTAGATCGCTTTGGGTAAAATAGACATTTTTCACAATGTTGAGTCTTCCTATCTGTGATCAGGATAGGTTTCTCCATTTATGTCAGTCTCTCTTGGTTTCTTGCTGTAAGATCTTGCAGTTCTGAATGTATAGGTCTCTCATTTCTCTAGTTTGATTTATTCCTAGATATTTTATCTTACTGTGGGCTATAGTAAATGGTATTGATGTGGCGATTTCTTCTTTGATGATCTCCTTGTTGGTGTAAAGGAATCCTACTGATTTACTTATGTTTACCTTGTATCCTAATACTTTGCTGAACTCTTCTATTAATTTCAGTTGTTTTCCTATGGATTTTTTAGGATTCTCTGCATGTACAATCATATCATCTGCAAATAGGGAGATTTTTACTTCTTTGCTGATGTGGATGCACTTTATTTCTTTGTCTTGACTAATTGCTCTGGCCAGAATTTCTAGTATAATGTTGAATAGAAGTGGTGAGAGTGTGTGTCTTTGCCTAATTCCTGTTCTCAAGAGGAATTCTTTCAGTCTCTCTCCATTCACAATGATGTAGGCAGTTGGCTGCGTGAGGATCTCCCTTATTGTGTTGAGGAATTCGCCTTCTATTCCTATTTTGCTGAGAGTTTTTAGCATGAATGGGTATTGGACTTTGTCAAATGCCTTTTCTGCATCAATTTACAGAATCAGGTGATTGTTGTCTTTTGCGTTATTTATGAGGTTGATCACATTATTTGATTTTCTGATGTTGAATCAGCCTGGTATAAATCCAGCCTGGTCATGATGAATTATTTTCTTGATATGTTGTCAAATTCTATTGGCTAGGATTTTGTTGAAGATTCTTACATCTAGGTTCATGAGTGATACTGGTCTGTAATTTTCCTTTTTTTATGAGATCTTTCCCTGGATCTGGTGTGAGGGTCATGCTGGTTTCATTGGATGAATTTGTGAGTATTCCATCCCTGTCTGTGCTGTGAAATTGTCTCAGTAGTATTGGAGTTAACTCTTCTTTAAAAGTTTGGTAGATTTCTCCAGTGAAGCCATCTGGGCTAAGATTTTTTTTTGGTTGGTAGATGACTTTTTGATGACTTTTTCAATCTCTTGCTTTCTTATGGATTTATTAAGTTGTTCTACTTCTCCTTATATTGATTTTGGTAGGTAATATGAGTCTAGAAATTTGTCCATTTTCTCTAGGTTTTCACATTTGTTAGAGTACAGTCTTTTGCAGTGTTCTGTTATTATACTTTTGATTTCAGCTGAGTCTGTTGTGACATCTCCCATCTCATTTCTTATTTGAATTATTTGTTTCCTCTCCTGTTTTTCTTTTGTAAATTTAGCCAATCGTTTATCAATTTTGTGGATCTTTTCAAAAAATAGCTTTTGGTTTTCTTAATTTTTTTAAAGTTGTTCTACTATCTAATTCATTTAGTTCTGCTGTAATTTTTATTATGTTTTCTTCTGGTGCCTGAGAGCTTCCTTGGTTGCTCTCTTTCTACTTGTTCAAGTGGTAGAGTTAATTCTTCAGTTTGGGTCCTGTTTTCCTTGTGTGCATTTATAGAGATAAATTGACCTCTGAGCGCTGCTTTGGCTGTATCCTATAGGTTCTGGTAGGATGTGTTTTCATTCTCATTTGAATCCATAAATTTCTTTATTTTGTCCTTGATTTCTTCTATAACCCATGGCTTTTTGAGCAAGATGTTGTTCAGTTTCCATAAGTTCCAATTTCTATATATGATTTTTTGCTATTGATTTTGACTTTTATGGCTTTCTGGTCTGAGAAGATGCTTTGCGATAATTCAGTGGTTTTGATCTTGTTGAGATTAACTTTATGTCCTAATACATGGTCTATTCTGGATAATGTTCCATGTGCATTGGAGAAGGTGCACTCGCCTGTTGATTGATAAAAAGTTCAGTATATGTTGATGAGGTCTAGTTGGTTAATTATTACACTAAGGTCTTCTGTGTCTTTACCCAGCTGTTTTCTGGATGATCTGACCATTACTGAAAGTGGAGTGTTGAAGTCTCCCACTATAATTGTTGAGTGATCTATCTCATTTTTCAATTAAGTTTGTTCTATGTATTTAGATGCTCTGGTATTGGGTGCATAAATATTTAATGTTGTTAAGTCCCTCTTGTGTATTGAAGCTTTCAGCAGTAAATAGTGACCAACCTTGTCCACAGTGGTGGACTTTACATTAAAATCTATTTTATCTGAAGTTAGTATTGCCACGCCTGCTCTTCTTTATATATTGTTAGCTTCGTATATATTTTTCCATCCTTTAATTTTCAGTTTGTTCATATCTTTAAGTCTAAGGTGTGTTTCTTGTAAGCAATATATAGATTGGTTGTGTCTTTTGATACAGGATATTGCTTGTTGTCTTTTCATTGGAGCCTTCTGTCTGTTTACATTCAGTGTAATTATTGATAGGTATGTTTTTAGTGCTGTCATTTTGATGTATTTATTTTGTGTTGGTGTTTCCTGTGTTGTTCTGAATATTCTCTTCTAGGTCATTTTTCTTTGTTGGTTGACTTTTCATCTTTTTCAGTGTTGGTTTTGTATTTGTTGAGTTCCTGTATCATGTTTTTTGTTTTGATATGTTAGATTGTTAGTGTGCTTTGCCACTACCCCTATGATCTCTGCTAGTATTTTAAGTTTAAACTCAATCTTAGTTTCTGCATATCTTTTTTAGCTTTCTGTCCATCTGAGTGGACTAGGACTACTGTAGTATATCCCTCTTTTTAGTGTGATGGTGTCATAATTTTCGTGATAGGATCACTGGTTCCTGTCTTTTAATATTGTAGCTTTGATTGAGTTTTGTGAATTCCCTAACTGAGCAGATTTCTGGATGCTGTGCCCTCCATTGTCTCCTTAGATATACACTAAATGCTTTTGTTTTTCTAAGCAAAGAGCTTCTTTCTGTATTTCTTATAGTTTTGGTTTGGTGTTTCAAAGTCTCTAAGGTTTTGTTTATTTGTGAATGACTTAATTTCATCCTCATATTTGAGAGACACTTTTGCAGAATACATAATTCTTTGTTGGAAGTTTTTCTCCTTCAAGACTTTGAATGTGTCATCCCACAGCCACCTTGCCAACATTGTTTCTGCCAAGAAGTCAGATGGAAGCCTAAAGGGTTTCCCTCTGAATGTTAGCTTTGCTTTGAGCCTGCTGCCTTTAATAGAATCTGTTTGTGTTTCATTTTATTGAGCATGGTTATAATATGTTTTGGTGTCTTTCTTTTGGGATCTGGTTTTTGTGCCATTAGATACATGTCTTGGATGTCTATATTCCTTTCTTTCATAATCTCAGGGAAGTTTTCTGTCAGCAACTCAACAACATTCTCTATGTTTTCAGCTACTCCTGCCTGTTCAGCAACTCCAATTAACTGCAGATTATTTTTTTAATAGAATCCCACTTTTTTATTATGATTGAGTGAAAATGTACAATCCCGTACAAGTGTGCATGCCCGCCTATGTGCAGCTCCCACTGCTCTCCTCGCCCAGTGACAGCACACTCCTGCTCCCCATTCTATACATGTTATACCCTTCTAACAATCCCCTGTCCCCTCCTTTCCACCCTCTCCTCTGCCCCCAGTAAAAGGTCAGCAGGATGACATCCTGCAGATGAGTAAAACCATAAAGTGCACACACAATATCGTCACTCTGTGTCGCCAAGTCCAATTCATTCCTGTCCACAGAGTTGAAGTCCATTATGATTTATGGATGGGGCAACATCAGGGCCAGGAGCCATGCTCCCAGGGGAACCCCCCAGGTCCCTGGACCATCACTTGTCATCTTTCAGTGGAAATCTGGGGGTGCACCCCTTTTTATTCTCATGTTGCCAGTGAGACTCAACTTTGTGAGCTTCATCACAGCTAACACTGATGGTGGTGGGGCACCATCCGGTTCTTCTGGTCACATGTCAATGTAGCCACCCATTCACATGGGTCTCTCTGTCTTTTAGGTTTTGTTTCCCCCATGTCATTTTGGTCCTTGGTGATCATCTGTTCCTGCTGAGTTGGGTCCATTTGGTATACCTCAGCTTGGAGCTTGGCAGCTTTTAAGACCCCAGATGCCACTCACCAATGTGGGGTGCAGAAGATTCTCTTAGCAAAACGCTAGTTATGCCAATTGGCCTTGATGTCTCCTGAGAGCATCATACCCAGACCCCCACCCTTGCAATATTGGGTTAAGATGGAAGGAGTAATCATGTTATGTTGAAGTCCAGTTACAATTCGTCTTTCTAATGTGTGGTGTCACAGATTTCAGCTGACCAAATTTCAATCAACTGTCTAATCTAAACCCTCCCCCATCGCCCTTCCTCCCTTTCCACCCTTGCGGCTGTCAAAGACTCTTCTATGCATGAGTCTATTTTTAAATTTTTATAGTAGGGGTCTCATACAATATTTATCCTTTTGCTGCTGACCGCTTTCACTTAACATAAGGTCCTCTAGTGGAAACCAGATTATGAGATGCTTCCTAAAATCATCATTGTTCTTTATCATTGCATAGTGTTGCATTGAATATACATATCATAGTTTATGTATCCATTCCTCTGTTGTTGGGCATCTGGGTTGATTCCATCTTTTTGCTATTGTGGACTGTGCTGAAGTAAACATTCATGTGCATGTATCTGTTGGTCTGAATACCTTTGATTTTGCAGGATATATTACAAACAGTGGAATTACTGGGTCAAATGGTATATCTATTTCCAGCTTTTTAAGGAAGCACCAGATTGCTTTCCAGAGAGGATGCACCATTTTGCGATCCCACCAATAGTGTAGGAGATTTCTGATTTCTCCAAAGCCTCTACAGCATTTGTTGCTTTGCATTTTCTGGATCATGGCCAACTTTGTTGGGGTGAGATGTATCTCATTGTAGTTTTGATTTGAATTTGTTTAAAACCTAGTAATCGTGAGCATTTCCTCATGTACTTTTTGGCTGCCTGAATATCCTCTTTAGAGATGTGTCTGTCCATTTCCTTCTCCCATCACTTAATTGGATTATTTATCTTTTTCTTATTGATATTTTGTAGTACCTTATAGATTATGGAGATCAGATATTGGTCTGACATATAGTTGGCAAATATTTTTTCCCATTTAGTTGGTGGTCTTTTAATTCTTTTGATAAAGCCTTTGGATGAGTAGAAGTGTTTGATTCTTAGTAGTTCCCATTTGTCTGTTTATTCTTCTGTTGATTGTGCTTTGTTTGTCAGATTTTGAAGTCTGTCTTTATTGCATATTAAAATGTCCATTGTTGACCCTATCTTATCTTGTATGAGCTTTATCATTTTAGCTTTTATATTCAGGTCTTTTATCCAGTTTGAGTTGATTTTTGTATAAGGTGTGAGATATGGGTCTTGTTTCAATTTTTTGCAGATGGATATCCAATTTTGCCAACACCATTTGTTGAAGAGATTGCTTTTACCCCAGTTTAATGTCTTAGGGCCTTTGTCACATACCAACTGTTCATAGCAGGATGGTGGCATCTCTGGGGTGTCAACTCTGTTCCATTGATCTATTTGTCTCTTTTAGTACCACTACCAGGCTATTTTGACAACTTTGGCAGTGTAATAGGTTCTAAAGTCAGGTAGTGTGAGGCCTCCCAGTGTGTTCTTTTTCTTCAGTATTGCTTTACTTGTACAGGGTTTCTTCCCTTTCCAGACAAACTTGGTGATTTGTTTCTCCATCTCATTAAAAAATGTCACAGCAATTTGTGTTGGGATTGCATTATATAACTAGATTGCTTCTGCTAAAATAGACATTGTCACAATGTTAAGTCTTCCTATCCATGAGCAGAATAGGTTTCTCCATTTCTCTTAAGTCTCTCTTAGTTTCTTGCAGTAAGATCTTGTAGTTGTCTTTGTAAAGGTCTATTATTTCTCTAGTTAGATTTATTCCTAGGTATTTTATCTTCTTGGGGGCTATACTAAATGGCATTGATTTGGTGATTTCTTCTTTGATGATCTCTTTGTTGGTATAAAGGAATCCTACTGATTTACTTCTGTTTATTTTGTAGCCTGATACTTTGCTGAACTCTTCTATCAGTTTGAGGAGTTTACTTATGGATTCTGTAGGATTCTCTGCATATACAATGATATCATCTGCAAATAGGGAGATTTTTACTTCTTTGCCAATGCAGATACCCATTATTTCTTTGTCTTGTCTAATTGCTCTGGCTAGAACTCTTAGTATAATATTGAATAGGATAGGGGAGAGTGATCATCCTTGTCTAGTTTCTGTTCTCAAGGGGAATTCTTTCAGTCTCTCTCCATTCAGGATGATGTAGGCAGTTGGCTTTGTATAAATGGCCTTATTGCACTGAGGAATTTGCCATCTGTTCCTATTTTGCTGAGAGTTTTTAGCATGAATGGTTGTTGGACTTTATGAAATGGCTATTCTGCATCAAATGACAAAATCAGGTGATTTTTGTCTTTTGTGTTATTTATTTGGTTGATCACATTAATTGTTTTTCTGATGTTGAACCAGCCTTGCATCCCTGTGTATTAATCCAACTTGATTGTGATGAATTATTTTTTTGATATGTTGTTGAATTCTATTGGCAAGGGTTTTGTTGAAGATTTTTGAATCTAGGTTGATGAATGACATTGGTCTGTAGATCTCCTTTTTTGTTGGATCTTCCTCTGGCTTCGGTATCAGGGTTATGCTGGCTTCATAGAATGAATTTGGGAGTATTCCATCCCTTTTTGTGCTGTGAAATAGTCTCAGTAGTATAGGAGATAACACTTCTCTAAAAGCTTCATAAAATTCTTTGGTGAAGCCATGTGGGCCAGGGCTTTGTTTGGTTGGGTAGTTTTGGGGTGACTTTTCCAATCTCTTCCTTCGTGATGGGTTTATGAAGTTTTTCTACGTCTCCTTGTGACAATTTTGGTAGACGATATGAATCTAGGAATTTGTCCATTTCCTCTAGTTTTTCAAGTTTGTTGGAGTACAGTCTTTCATAGTATTCTGTTATGATATTTTTGAATTCTGTTGGATCTGTTGTGACATCTCCCATCTCATTTCTTATTTGGGTTATGTGTTTCCTTTCCTGTTTTTCTTTAGTAAGTTTAGCCAGTGGTTTGTCAATTTGGTTGATCTTTTCAAAAAACCAGCTTTTTGCTTTTGGTCTGTTCAATTTTTTCAGTTGTTCTTCTATTCTCTAATTCGTTTAGTTCTGCTCTAATTTTTACGATCTGTTCTAGGGCCTGAGGGGTTCCTCTGTTGCTGTCTGTCTCCTCATTCAAGCTGTAGGGTTAGTTCTTTTTTGGTTTCTTTTTTCCTTCCAGATGTGTGCATTTATAGAGATAAAGTGAGCCCAGAGCACTACTTTGGCCACTCCTGCTCTTCTTTGTGTATTGTTAGCTTGGTATATGTTCTTCCTTCCTTTAATTTTCAGTTTTTTCATATCTTTAAGTCTAAGATGAGTTTCTTGTAAGCATCGTATAGATGGGTTATGTCTTTTGATCCAAGATCTCACTCATCTCTTTACTGGAGCATTCAGTCTGTTTACATTCAACATAATTATTGATAGGTATGTGTTTTGTGCTGTCATTGTGATGTGTTTATGTTTGTGTTGATGTTTTCTCTGTTGTTACTATTCTACATTCTTCTTGAGTTGATTTTTCACCTTTTTCAGTGTTGGTTTTATGGTTGTTGAGACTCCTGTGTTACATCTCTTGATTTGATATGTTGCATCTTTATTGTGCTTTGCAGCTAGCCCTGTGATCTCCTTTAATAATCTATGTTTAAACCCAGTTATTACTACTACAAGTCTTATTAACTTTCATTCCATCTGGAAAGAATATAACCAATGTAAAACATCATTCTTTTTAATATGGTGATATCCTAGTTTGGATCACTTCTTTTAATATTACAGCTTTGTTTGAGTTTGGAGTCTTCCCTAACTGAGTAGAATTCTTGATGATGTGTCCTGTATTTCTTCCTAAAATATAGAGTTAATGGTTTTGTTCTTCTAAGCCAGGAGCTTCTTTCAGTATGTCTTGTAGTTTTGGTTTGGTTTTTACAAAGTCTCTGAGTTTCTGTTTATCTGTGAATGTCTTAATTTCATTTTCATATTTGTAAGATAGTTTGCAGGATGTATAATTCTTGGTTGGACGTTTTACTCCTTCAAGGCTTTGAATGTGTTATTCCTTTGCCTCGTGCCAGCGTAATTTCTGCTGAAAAGTCAGACAAAAGCCTACATGGCTTCCCTCTGAATGTTAGCTTTGCTTTGAGTCTCACTGTCTTTAAGAGTTACTGTTTATGTTTCATTTTGTTAAGCTTGTTTATAATATGTCTTGGAGTTTTTCTTTTGGGATCTATATTGAGTGGTATTTGGTACACATCTTGGGTATCTATATTCTCTTCTTTCATAATTTCAGGGAAGTTTTCTGTGAGCAGCTCATCAACAATACTCTGTGTTTTCAGGTGTCCCTCCTTGTTCAGGAACTCCAATTAATCATAGATTGTTTCTTAATAGAGCCCCATATGCTTCTAAATTCTTCACTTTTCTTGTTTCTTTTTTCTGATTTCTCCTCATAGTACTGGAGTCAGTAGCTGTATCTTCCAAGTCAGAAAATCTGTTTTTCATTGGTTCCATTCTGTTTTCTTGGCTTTGAATTGAATTTTCTGTCTGTTTGATTTTGTTCTTGATCTGTTGGATTTCAGAGTACCAGTGTTCCATCAGATTGAACATCTTGCTTAATTTGTCATTTTGCTCTGCTGCATTTTGTATAATGTCTAGGAGGGCTCTATATATAATCCTTTTGTACTCGCCCTCCGATAGTTTCAGAAAGGCTTGTTCATCTGGGAAGTTCTTTGATTCTTTTTTTTCAGGATCTTCTGGAGCCATAGGTGAATCTGTCTTTACGTTTCTGTCCAAAGTTTGTTGCTTTTTGGGTATCTGGAGGTTGTTTTATTTCTCCGGTGTTACCTTAATGGGATCTAAAGCTCAGTCTGAAAAGGAGGGTGATTACCAGTCACCTGTATGTACTCCAGTGACTCGATCCAGTGGAATCTCTGGGGTAGCAGGTTCCACCTCCTGATTGTCAAAGACACGGCCCTACTTATAGAGTCACTGCGGGGCCATAAGCTGACCCTATGATGTGAGTCAGTAAAAGGTGAAAGAGATGCCATCAGGATACACCACAGTTATTTCTCTAGGCAGTCTTATACTGAGAGGTAAAAGGTACCTGACAGCTTCCAAGATCAGTCAGGCTTTCAGGTGTGCAAGTCCCTCTTTCCAGCTGGCAAATTAAGCACCTGTATATCCACTCCAGATGCTGTAAACTAGTTCAAAATACGGAAAGGCTACTGCTCTGCTGTCATCTGTTGCCAGGCACCACTTGCAAGGCCACACTGTGAAAAACACTGCTTTTCTGCTGGAAAAGTGCTCGCTGGGCAGGCACTGCTTCCCAGCCTGGGAATTAGGTCCTGCTGGGGCCTCTGTTTGGGTAACTCTGCCTCCCAGTTGAACAAGATGGCGTCTCACCCAAGATCTCCCACTCACTGCAGAATACGTGATTCAATGGTGGAGGTTCAGAAAGAGGGGGTGGAGGGACTTATGTGCTCAGAGTCCCTAGCTGGGCTGTCAAAATGTGGCCATTCTGCTTGCTGATCCCATCAGCAGTGTGTCTGAGCTTTGCTGCCAGTTAAATCCCAGTCCCACTCTCCAGCTAAGACAGAAAATCTTAAGTTAAAATGGCAAGTTGCCTTCAGACCATGAAAGCCGGCACTCAACAAGGGTGGAGGTCAGTGAAAAAGGATAAGTTTTCTGTTCAGTGGTATGTAGTCAAAATTGACAGCCCTATGCTGTATGTGTCCTAGGGATCACTAGGTGACCAGAAGGCTCCTTTTAGTTATCAATTCAGGCCTTGGTTTCCAGGAGTAATTACTGAGATGTGTGTTTAGTCCACCATCTTGACTCCACCTCCCCTCTTGTTTCTTAATGCTTCTTGTTTTTTTATTTCTTTTCTCTGATTTCTCCTCATAAATGCTGGTGTCAGTTGCTCTATCTTCAAGGTCACTAAATCTGACTTTCATCTCCTCAATTCTGTTTTGTCTATAGATCGAATTGTCTAATTCTGTAATTTTGTTATTGATCCTCTGGATTTCAAATCATTGATGTTCCATCAGTTCATATAGCTTGCTTAATTTGTCATTTTGCTCTGCTGCATTTTGTTTAATCTCTAGGAGGGTTATATATATAATTCTTTTATACTTGACCTGTGATAGTTTCAGAAAGCATTGTTCATCTGGGAAGTTTTTTTGATTATTTGAGGAGTTTTCCAGAGCCATGGTCAGCTGTTTCTTTAAATTGTTAGAGATGGACTGTTGCCCGTGGGCCATCTACAGGCTGTTTAGTTTCTCTTGTGCTACCTCAACAAGAGCTGAGGTATAGTTCTCAGAGGGCAGCTGGTCACCATCTGCTTTTGTCTACTCCAGTGACTGGCCCCAGTGGACTCTCTGGGGTGGCAGACTCCGCCTCCTATCTGGCAAAGATGTCACCCTACTTATGGAGTTAGTGGGGAGCCATCAACCAAGCCTATAATGTGGGTGAGTAAAGGCTGGAAGAGATACCACTGGGCAACTCAGCAGTTGTTTCTCCAGGTAGTCTTAAAAATTTAGGTGGTGTACAACAGCTGCTAAAATCAATGAGGCTGTCAGGTGTGACAGGCTCTGTCTTCTGGCTGACAAGGGAAGTACCTCTTCAGCCATCCCCAAGTGCTATATCATAGTTCAAGGTAGGAAGGGTGGTTAAGGCTTTGCTACCATCTTCAGCCAGGCCCTACCTGTAAGGGAAAACTGTGCTAAACACAGCCTTTCTGAGGGAAAGGTGCTTTGCAGATTGGCACTGTTTTTCAGCTTGGGAATTAGCCCCTGCTGAGTTCTCCAGTTGGATGACTCCTCCTCCCAGCCAACTAAGATGGCATACCAGCCAAGCTGTCCTTCCCACCATGAAACAGCAGAATCTATGGTGTATCTCAGAAAAGAGATGATAAGGTGGGGGGCAGTGGTATCCTCAGTCAGGAGCCAGGCTCTCAAAATGTGGCTGTCCCACGCCCTGTGTCTCTGCTGTGCTATATGCTGTTTATTTTACCACTGCAGTTAAGCATATTTGCTCACTCATGCCATCCCCTGCCTCCTCGATAAGAAAAAAAGAAAAAAGCATCAGTACCTGCAGTCCAACTAAGCAGCAAGTCAGCATGAACTGGGCTCAGAGCACTCTGCGTCATCAGAGAGATGCAGTTTCCAATTTAGTGGTGTGTAGTCTAATCTGACAACCATATGGTGTATCGTAGGGCTTCCTGGGTGTCCAGAGTGTTCTTAATTATCAATCCAGGCCTTAGTTTTCAGAGGGAATTGAGGAGATGTGTGTCTAGTCCACCTTTTTGGCTCTGCCTGACTGTTTATTTCTTGAGTGTTTCATATATTATTTGTTTATTTTGTTTGTATTTCGGTGCTTCCTTTTTATGAGCTTTTTTGTTAGCTTCTTTACTACTGAATATTTCTTTTTAGTGATTTCTTAGTGGTTACCATGTATATTACATTACAGGACTTATAATCAATACAATTTGTAGCATAAGAATAACTGCTAGCATACAGCCTTAACATAATAAATCTATTCCTGGTATGCTCTTCTGTCGTGGACTGAATTTTGTTCCCCTAAAACTGTGCATAGCAATTTGATTAGGCCGTGATTCCCAGTATTTTGTGATTGCCCTCCATTTTTGTAATTTTCCTATGCTGTAAACACTAATCTCTGCCTGTGGTTAATAGATAGGATTATGTTAAAAGGATTAGGGTGGGACTGCAACATCCTTACTAAAGGAGTTTTCACTGGAGTGTGGTTTGCACTACCTTTTATCCTATAAAAGATAAAAGGAAAGGGGATCAAGCAAAGAGTTGGGGACCTCATAACACCAAAAAAAAAACACTGAAAGTGGAGCATGTCCTTCAGACATGAGGTTCCTGTGCCCAGACACTTTCAGACCAAAGACTGACATAACACAAGGACCTTCCTCCAAAGCTGACAGAGAGAGAGTGCATTCTCCTAGAGCCAGCACCCTCAATTTGATCTAGCCTACTGTACTGTGTGAGAATAAATTCCTCTTTATTAAAGCCATCCACTCGTGGTATTTCTGTTAGAGTAGTACCAGATGACTAAGACAGAATTTGGTACCAAGAGAGTGGGGTGCTACCTAACAGATACCTTAAATGCAGAAGTGGTTTGGAAACTGGGAATGGATAGAACACTCGGAAGGAACCAAGGATGACTCTTAATATTCAAGAAGATGTAGATGGTCGAGAATCAAGCAGCAGAGGACCAGCAAGAAGCATTAGCAGATGGGCAGAAGCAGAGCGAGACCAGTGCAAGACAGCTCTGGACCTGACCCATGGAGTGAGAGAGCTAAATACCTGTGCACTGGAGTGGGGTGCCTCTAGGCACTTAAATCAGTGGAGCTACAGAGCTTTGGAACTCTCATCTAGCAGGGCAAATGTGGGCCTGAGGGCCAGGCCATGAGGCTACAGGAATCGGAAGCTGAAGAAACAAAGAGCATGAGAATCTAAGCTGCCTAAGTCTCAAAAGGTATGGCCATGACCTCAAGAGTTTCTAAGGGTGGAACCATGGACCCTGTTGTTTCTAGAAATTGTGTGCCTGAAGCCCAGGAGCAGAGTTGCTGTCCCGGTGAGCCTGGAAGGCAGAGCTGTAGCACAGCAGGGCCAAGGGGCTTCTACTCAGAATCTGGAGACTGTAGCCAATACCTAGAGTCTGGACCCCCCACCCTGAATTCGGAATTCTAGCTAACTGGACTGTGTGAAAATAAACTTTTCTTTCTTAAAGCCATCTGCTCATATTTTTATTAGAATAGTACCAGATGACGAAGATGTCCTCCTTCCCCTATTTCTGTTGGTGTGTCTCCAGTAACATCAACACGCACCTGTATTCAGTAGGCTTAGTTTGTGCACATTTCTTAATGCTCTTGCCTTTCCACTTGGAGAGTAATTCTTGCAAAACTGGTCTGGTAGTGATAAATTCCCAGAGCTTCTATTTGTTTGGGAATGTCTTGATTACCCCCTAAGTTTTGAATGAAAGCATTACTGAGTAAAGTATTCTTGGTTGAAAATTGTTTTAGTTTAGTATTTTATATACTTCATTCAATTGTGCTCTGGCCTCTAGAATTTCTTGGGAGAAGTCTATACTGATTCTTATGAAAGACCCTTGGTATGTTAAACTGTGTTTTTTGTTTACTGCTTTTCATATTCTCTTACATCTAGTTTTCAAGAATATGTTGCTAAGTTTATCTTTTGTGTCTTTTCTGACTGGGGTTCATGCAGCTTCCTGTATTTGCAGGCTTGGTCTCTGCTGAGGTCTGGAAAATCATCTCTTGGAAAATTGTATCCGTGTCTTTATTGTTGTCATGATTCTCTGCAATTTCAATAATTCTAATTTTAGAATTCTTAACTGAATGCTACATTTCTTTTGGGGTTTGTTCTCTGTTCTCTTTTCTCTTGAGACTTACTTTTGTCTCCCAGTTCGTTTATTCTGTCTTATGTTTGTTCAGCTCCATTGTTGAGTTTTTCTCTTGTTTCTTCTAATCCGGATATTTTATTCTTCAGTTCCAGTAGTTCTCTTTGTTTCTTAATTAAGTTTTTAAATTCCTTGTTGAATATCTCATTTTATTCCACATTTCCTTCCTGAAATCCACTAGTTTGCTTTCTAAATTTTTGCTTTCTTTAAACATATTTATCATCATAGTCTGAAAATTATCAATTCTTTGCATTACTTTCATCTCCAAAAGAGAAATTTGCTCTTTTTCATGTTGTGATTTTGATTGTTTCTTCTTCTCTTGTGTTTTTGTGTGTGTATTTCTAGTTTTTGTCTAATTTGAGCCATTTTGGTATCTTTAATTTTTTTTTATTCTGTTTATTGTGGGGAAATTTCCTGGTTGGGTGACTTTGTGGGGCAATGTACACAATCTGCCTTCTAAATGAAAGGCTGGGACCTTTTCCCAGCCACTGCATGGGAGAAAGATACAGCAGAACACACCTTCCAAGATTCACAGCCCTGAGAACCCCAGGAGACAACATGCCTCAGCCCTGCAGTTGACTGCTAAGAGATCTCAGTGGCAGCACGACTGGTGTCATTCACTGAGAACCACTGAATGGCATTCTTATCCTTAGTGTTTTTTTTTTAACACCCTCTGTGCCCCCAACCCTAAGTTGGTTCAGGGGATCCATATGCTTGGTCTCTGACTCAAAAGGCATGCACAAGAGAAGGAAGGTTTTGCTGGACACCTTCACTGGTATAAGCAGTGAGAATTCACTTTGGTGATGGTGTGGTTGTTTTTTAGTTTTCTTTTCTCACTAGTGGCGTTGCACTGGCACACCCATTACCCAAGGTGTCCCACTGCAGGTTACCTCCTGCAGCCTATTGCCCTTTCAGCTCTTCCTGGTCTTTGTGTCCATCTGTTTTGGGTTTCAAATGAGATTCAAAAGTACTCTTATGCTTCCTCTCACCTGCGTAGCCTAGGCAAACTCCCATAGCCAGTTTGCATTTCCTTTAAAAAATCTAGCTAGACCTTCCTCAGATAAGCTCCCTGTCTGTGTTCCTTGCTTGGGCTGTTACCCAGTTCCATACCAAAATTGTGATGATGAGTGCACACTGCTGATGTTAGTGTGTAGGATGTCTCAGATTCAGTACTGACCCCATTCTACTGCGCTGCCTTGGAACTCACACCAGTTCTCCAAGTCCTCAGCTACTGTCTTCTGATACCTCAGCCTGTGCTTGTTTTAATTCTTTGTACAATGAACTAGTTGCTGGGAAGTAGATGGGAGTGTCCATTCACTTCATCATTTTGCTCTGCCCACAACCAACCTCTTTTAATACTCAGAACTTGACATAGTTACCCTCTCCTTGAACCTGTATTTCCCTTCTACCTTCTTAACAGAATTTTATCCTAATGTAATATAATTTTACACATAAGAGTCTGTTTTTGATCATTCTAGCTTACTTCTGAGATATATATACCTGGTGTGATATTTAGACCCTGGTGGCATGGTGCTTGAGAGTTTGGCTGCTAACCAAAAGTTGACAGTTCACATCTACCAGGTTCTTTTTAAAAACCCTATGAGATAGTTCTACTCTGTCCTATGGGGTCACTATGTGTCAGAATCAACTGGACTACAATGAGTTTTATTTTTGGTTTAATTTGTAAGGTTTTCAATGGCTAATGATCTACTTCTGGAAAATCATCTACTGATTTTCACAGCACACTTCTACTGCGATAGGCATGGGGTCATCGTAAGTCAGAATTGACTTGATAGCAACTGGTGGCAGATAAATAGGTAGGCAAGTGGGTAGGTCGATACACAGATACTTTTCTTGATGTCTAAGCATTAGAAGTATTTCTGGACTGACTCTTCCTTAAAACTGTAAAATTTTTATGGGATATGTATCTCAATAAAATGGATAGGATTTTTTTTAATTAGTTGATAAAACTATGTATTAGTATTATTTCCAGAGTAAGAAAGATTTACCATGAGTTTTCTTCATATTTTCCTGTTTTTAAGATATAAGTGATTAGAAATTTGTTCATATAAATGAGATGGAAATTTTGTTTTATCAGTATTATTCAGTTTGAGTGCCTTTCAAGTTATTTACCTCAAATTTCGATGGTCTATTATAAAAACTATTTTAGGAGATCAGGCCAAGATGCTGGACTAGACACACGTCTCCTTGATTCCCTCTGAGAACTAAGGCCTGGAATGATAATTGAACAGAGCAGCATGGACAACCTGGGAGCCCTAGGACCCAACATAGGGTTGATAGACTGAACTATATGCCAGTAAGGAAGAAACTACTTCTCTCAAAGATGAGGTAGCAGCATGTTGAGTCTTTCTTCTGCTGACTCATCATTTGGGAGGACTGTCGGTACTGAAACCTTCTTTGATATCAAGGAGGCAGGGACTGGGCATCAGCCAAGCTAATACACGGAACTGCAGTGCTTAAGTAAACAGCGAATGCTGCAGCAGAGAGACTGTGCTTGGGATGGCCACATATTGAGAGGCTAGCTGTCAACTGAGGGCACCACTGCTCCCCCACCCTCTCTTATCTGAGCTGCACCATAGATTTTGACATTTCATGGTAGGAAAGGCAGCTTGGGTGGGATGCCATTATTGTCAGCTGGGAGGCAGAGTCAGCCACCCAGAGGTCTTAGCCAGGGCTAATTCTCATGCTGAGCAGCAGTCCCTGTCTGGGTAGTGCTTCTCCAACAGAAAATCTGTCTTTAGGATGGTGGTGACTAGAGTTACAGATGGGGACCAGCAGAGAATGGCAACAAGGCCCTAACACCTAACACCTCCCTTCTTTGAACCACTTTACAGTGTCTGGGGATGGCTTTTGTTGTCAGCCAGAAGGCAAGGCCTGCCACAGCTGAGGGCCTGACTGATTTCAGCAGGTGCTGGACACCTCCTCACAGCAGCAAAACACCTGTTTACAATGAGAGCACCTGGAGAATTGACTGCAGGGCAGGTTGGCATCATCTCCAACATCCTTCACTGATCCACACCAGTGTTCACTGAAAGCCCCCACCCCCATGGTTCCATAAATAAGGCACCATCCTTGCCACCCAGGAGGCAGAGCCTCCCATCCCAGAGAGTCCACCTGTGGCCAGTCACTAGAGTACACAGAGGTGACTTGTGATTAAATCTAGTAGTGCCCTTACTCCCCTCTTAGAACGACACCTCAACTCCTATTGAGGTGGCACCAGAGAAACTTAACAGCTTCTAGATGGCACAAAGACAACAGTCAATAGGTAACCATTTAAAGAAGCAGACCACCATGGCTCCAGAAACTCCAAAAATAATCAAAAAAATTCCAGATGAAGAAGCCTTTCTGGAATTAACAGAGGTTGAATATAAAAGAATTATGTACAGAGAACTCCAAGAGAATAAACAAAATGCAGCAGAACAAAATGAAAAATTAAGCTATTTGAACTGAAGGAATATCAACAATCCAAAATCTATCAGATCAATAATAAAATTACAGAATTAGACAATTCAATCCAAAGCAAAAGAGTAGAATTGAGGAGATGAAAGCCAGAGGTAGTAAGCTTGAGGATAGAGCAACTGACATCAACATTTATGAGGAAAAATTAGAGAAAAGATATAAGAAAAATGACAAAGTATTAAGAAACATGTGAGACTCTATTAAGAGGAATAATCTATGAATAATTGGAGGTCCTGCACAGGGAGGGATAGCTGAAAATACAGAGTATTGTTGTAGAGTTGCAGACAGAAAACTTCCCTGAAATTATGAAAGAGAACATAGATATCAAAGATGCATATCAAACACCAAAAACACTAGACCCCAAAAGGAAAACACTAAGACATATTATAATCAAGCTTAATAAAATGAATGATAAAGAGAGACTCTTAAAGGCAGTGAGGCCTACAGCAAAGCTAACATACAAAAGGAAGCCTTGTAGACTTTCGTCTGACTTCTTGGCAGAAATGATGTTGGCAAGAAGGCAGTGGAATGACACATTGAAAACCCTGAAGGAGAAAAACTTCCAACCAAGAATTATATACCTTGAAAAATTGTCTCTCTAATATGCAGGAGAAATTAAGACATTCACAGATAAACAGAAGCTTAGAGACTTTGTAAAAACCGAACCAAAAATACAAGAAATACTGAAAGAAGCTCTTTGCTTAGAAAAACAAAGGCATCCGATATATACTTAAGGAGGCAATGCAGGACACAGCATCCAGAATCCTACTCAGTTATGAAAGTCACAAAACTCCATCAAAGCTACAATATGAAAAGCAGGGAACCAGTGATCTTAATACAAAAACTATTACATTATCACAGTAAAAAGAGCAAAATATTATACTAGGTATAATCATTTCAGTTGGAGGGAAAATTAAAAAGATATGCAGAAGTTAAAGTCTGACTTAAACATAGAATAGTAAGGGGGATTGTAGGCATAGCTGCAAAGCAAAATAACAATGCAACATATCAACACAAGAAATATAATTCAGGAGTCTCAGCAAACACAAAACCGTCACTGAAAAAGATGAACAGTCAACCTATAGAGAATGACTAAGAACAGAATATTAAGAGCGACAGAGAAATATCAACAACAAAAAATAAAGGCATCAAAATGACAGCACTAAACATATACTTACTAGTAATTACTCTGGATATAAATGAACTAAGTGCTTGAATAGAGACAGTGAGAGACATCATCTATCAAGAGACATGATCCATGTATATGCTGTTTATAAGAAACACAGCTTAGGCTCAAACATATGAACAAACTGAAAATCAAAATAAACAAAAATATACATGAAGTCAACAACATACAAAGAAGAGAAGGAGTGGTAATACTAATTTCAGATAAAATAGATTTTAATGTCAAAGCTGGGCAGTGTTTTGTCATGTTGTTCATAGGGTCACTATGAGTGAGAACCGACTTCATGGCACCTAACAACAACAATCTGGAAAAAACTGAAACAAGACCCATATCTCACACCATACACAAAAACTCACTCAAAGTGTATCAAAGTCCTAAATATCCAACCTAAAACAATAAAGATCAAGCAGAAACAAACAAACAAAATATATATATATATATATAGATCAACAATGGAAGTTCTAATACACAGCTTAGATAGACTTCAAAATCTGACAAAGCACAATCAACATAAGAAAAAATAGATAAATTAAAACTACGAATAATCAAACACTTTTGCTTATCTAAAGACTTTATCAAAAGAGTTAAAAGACCACCTACAGAACAGGAAAAAATATTTGGCAACTACATGTTGGACCAACATCTGATCTCCATAATCTACAAGGTACTGCAAAATAGCAACAAGAAAATGGTAAATAACCCAATTAAGTGATGGGCAAAGGAAATGGACAGACACTTCACCAAAGAAGACATCCAGGCAGACAAAAGACGCACAAGGAAATGTTGACAATCATTAGCTATCAGAGAAATCCAAAAATCAAGTCTACAATGAGATATCATCTAACCCCAACACAGTTGGCCATGATCCAAAAAACAGAAAACAACAAATGCTGGAGAGGCTTTGGAGAGATGGGAACTCTCCTACACTTCTAGTGAGATTGCAAAATGGTACAACCTCTTTGGAAAGCAAGCTGGTGCGTCATTCAAAAGCTAGAAATAGAATACCATTTGATCCAGTAATTCCACTGCTCAGAATATGTCCTACAGAAACAAAGGCTGTCACAGAACAGATACATGCACATGAGTGTTTGCTGTAGCACAATCCACAATAGCAGAAAGATGGAATCAACCTAGATGCCCAACAACAGATGAATGGATAAACAAACTATGGTACGTATGCTCAGTGAAACACGATGCAGTGATAAAGAACAATGATGACTTTAGGAAGCATCTCATAACCTGATTTCAACTGTAAGACATTATACTGAGTGAAATCAGTCAGTGGCCAAAGGACAAATACTGTATGAGACCCCTAGTATAAGGACTCAAAGTAGACTTATGTACAGAAGAAAAGATTCTTTTTACAGCTACAAGGGTGGCGAGGGAGGTGGAGGGTTGGTTGTAGATTAGATAGTTGATAGAAATTTGGTTAGCTGAAAGCAGTGACAGCACACAGTAGAATAATATCAACTTAATTGGACTTCATCATAAGCTGAAAACTCTTCTAATCTCAACCCAATATTGCAAGGATAGAATAGCAGGGTTGTGTCTGGACACCATGGTTTTGGGGGACATTGAGGCCAATTGGCACAACTAGCCTATTGCTGAGAGAGTCCTTTGCACCCCATATTGCTGAGTGGTATCTAGCATCTTAAAAGCTAGCAAGCTGCCGTCTGAGGTTCTTCAGATGATCACAACTCATCCAGAACAGATGATCACCGAGATCATCAAGCACACAAGGAGAAAAGACCTCAGGAGACAGAAGGATCCATGTGAATGGGAGACTATATCAACATGTGATCAGAAGAAGATGGGGCCCAGCCACCACCAGACAGCCATGATGGGGCACACAGTGTTTAAGAACATGAGAAAAAGAAGGGAGGAGCTCAAGAACTCTACGGAGACCACTGTTGATTGTCAGATGACCTGGGTGTTCCCCTGGAAGCATGGCCCCTAGACCTGCTGCTGCCCCTGTCGAGAAAACACTACTGAGATCAACCCTGTCATGGATCAAATTGTGTCCCCTCCCCCCAAATATGTGTAGCCATGTGGCTGGGCTGTGATTCCCAGTATCTTGTGATTGTCCTCTATTTTGTGGTTTTCCTATGCTGTATGTGAAAGGATTAGGGTGGGACTGTAAATTCCTTGAGTCAGATCCGACTCAATGGCACTTTGCTTGACATAAATTCCTTTATAAGATCACCTCCCTGCTCCACTGTAAAGGGAGTTTCCCTGGAGTATGGCTTGCCCCACCCTTAGTCCTTTCAGCCTGCAAGAGATAAAAGGAAAGAGAAGCAGGCAGAGAATTGGGAACCTCATACTATCAAGAAAGCAGCATCAGGAGAAGAGTACGTCCTTCAGACCTGAGGTTCCTGTGGGAATGGGAAGCAAGCAGAGAATTGGGAACCCCACACCATTAAGAAAGCAGAACCAGGAGAACGAACGAGTCCTTCAGACCTAAGGCTCCCATGGCAAAATGTTCCCTGGACAAAGACTGATGCAATATCGGACTTCCCTGCAGAGCTGACAAGGGGAAAGCCTTCCCGTGGAGTGAACACCCTGAATATGGACTTGCAGCCTACCGGACTATGTGAGAATAAACCTTTCTTTGTTAAAGCCATCTACTCTGTGGTATTTCTGTTAGAGCAGCTCTAGCTGACTAAAGCAGAATTTAGTACCATGAGAGTGGGGTGCTGCTCTAGCAAATACCTAAAATGTGGAAGCCACTTTGAAACTGCGAATGGATAGAAGATTCAGAAGGAACAGAGGAGGCGCAGATGGTGAGAAACAACAGAGGACTGGCAGTGGCAGCAGCGGCAGCAGCAGAACCAGAGGCAGTGCTGGAGCCGACCCGTGGAGCGAGAGAGCTCAGTGCCTGCGCAGCTTTCCTCGCGGAACAGGGTGCCTCTGGGCATTTGAATCGGTGGAGTTGGCCTTGCTGACCCACAGAGCGAGAGAGCTGAGTGCCTTTGAGCAGGACGCCTTCTAGCAAGAGTGGGGTGCCTCCAGGCACTTAAATCAGTGGAGCTACAGAGCTTTGGAACACCTGCCTGGTAGGGCAGATGTGGGCCTGAGGCCTGGGCCATGTAGCCATAGGAAGCTGAAGCTGAAGAGACAAACAGCATGAGAAGCTGAGCTGCCTCAGTCTGAAAAAGTATGGCCATGACCTCAGGGGTTTGAAAGGGTGGAACCATGGTGTCCTGTGTTCGTAAGGGTGGAATTGCCACTCAGTTGGGCTTAGGGTACTCCTAAAGCCGATGGGGCAGAGTTTCTGTCCAAGTGGGCCTTGAAGACAGAGTTGTAGCACGGGGCTGGAGGTCTCCACTCAAAATCCAGTGAGTGTGGCCAATACCTGGAGTCTGGAGAGAAGGGCCATTGTGTAGAATGCCTCAGAAAATGTAAGAGTATTTCCAGAGCTTTGAGGGCTAATGTAATGTGTTCTGCTGACTCACATGTTGCCTGTTAATGCCTTCTTTCCTTGCAGTTTCTCCTATTTACAATGGAATGTCTAACTTGTACCTGTTCTGCCATTGTACCTTTAGAAGCAGATAGCTTACTGGCTAGGTTTTACAGATGTAGAAGAGTTCTTCTGTTTTGGACTTGGAACTGATTTAAGACTTCTGTTGTATGAGATGGACAAGATTTTGCTATGGTGAGATGAATGTGTTACATGTTTCTGTGATGTGATTTTTGGGTTGCCAAAGGTGGGATGTCATGGATCGAATTGTGTCCCCCCAAAAATATGTGTAGCCATGTGACTGGGCCATGATTCCCAGTATCTTGTGACTGTCCTCCATTCTGTGGTTTTCCTATGCTGCTTGTGAAAATATTAGGATGGGACTGTAAATCCCTTTATAAGATCACCTTCCTGCTCCACTGTAAAGGGAGTTTCCCTGGAGTATGGCTTGCCCTACCCTTAATCCTTTCAGTCTGCAAGAGATAAAAGGAAAGAGAAGCAGGCAGCGAATTGGGAACCTCGTACCATCAAGAAAGTAGCACCAGGAGAAGAGCACGTCCTTCAGACCTGAGGTTTCTGCGTGAAGATGCTCCCTGGACAAAGACTGATGCAATACCAGACTTACCTGCAGAGCCGACAAGGGGAAAAGCCTTCCCCTGGAGCGAACACGCTGAATATGGACTTGCAGCCTACCGGACTATGTGAGAATAAACCTTCCTTTGTTAAAGCCATCCACTCTGTGGTATTTCTGTTAGAGCAGCCCTAGCTAACTGAAACAACTCTTTGGACAAAAATAGCCTGGACTTGGGAACACAGTGTGACCATATGGAGTGTGTACTTTATGGCTATGTGCATTTATAGGATTCTGTCCTAGTTATCCCTTTTTAGATGGAGAGAAGAGGGTGTAGAGGAGGGGACAGGAGATTGTTAAGAGGATACTACAAGTATAGAACGAAAAGGAGGAGTGTGCTGTCAGCAGGGAAGGAGAGCAGAAGGAACTACAGCTGTGTGGCATGTAAAATTGATTTGGATTGTATACTTTCACTTAATCACAATAAAAAATTATATTTTAGTGATTTTTCAACTGAATGTTCTCCTTCAATTTTGTTGAAACTAAAGAATTCAAATCATCTACACTTCAAAAGCATGTGGTAAAGTTAATAGAACCATTCACTTTCTTAAAATCTGCACCAGTGTTTGGAATTGCTCTGTATTTAGTGGTCTGGATGTTTTTAAACCTTAGAACTTTGTACGTATTAATATTCAGAATCAATGCCAAGCCAAGTGCCGTTGAGTCGGATCCAACTCATGGTGACCCTAGAGGCCAGAGTAGAACTGCCCTCCAGAGTATTCAAGGAGCACCTGGTGGATTTGAGCGGCCGACCTTGTGGCTAGCAGTGGTAGCACTTGAGGTATACATTTCTTTAGTAAAGACAAGGAAGAGCTATAGTGAATGGGGACTCTCCTTAACCACAAACAATTTTTCAAGCAGTTCAGATTTAGGAAACAGTACATATGGAAGTTGAGGATCTACAAATAGATTCCATTAAAAATATCACTATTCTCATACCCCTTGAAAAACCTTCATGACGTGGGCCCCAGTTTTAAGGCTATTGTCCTACAACATTTATCACATCTCCTGTGTTTGTTGTATACTCCTAAAGGAGCAAAGAATTGCTTTCATTTATTAGAACTGTGCAGTAGAATTCTTAGGCTGGTTGCATATAATCAAATGGGTTGTAAAAAAATTGACCTTCATCTGAAATAGATGAGAGTATCACCTAATTTTAAAGACATTTTTAAAACAGAAGCCCTGACTTCTTCCCATTGCACATACTTATATCTGACATCTTTAGCTGTCAAGATAATTTCTCATTGAGAGTCTATACTTTTTTTTAATAGGTTTACATTTATTGTTTGAAATAGTGATCACTATAAGTTATATAATTTCTATAGGTAGATGTGGCTGAAAAGGTGAAATTTATGCAAATTAATATGTTTAGCTAATATTCTCACTGTATTTGTGACTATATTAAGAACTCTGCTACATTGCAATGTTTGATTTTATCAAGAGCTTCTTATTTCTCACTTGTTTTGAAATTTATATGATACGCTAAATAAATGTCTTTATTTTTTAAGCATTGATTATTGCAGTGGGCTGAATGGTGGCCACCAGAAAGACATACCCACATCCTATTCTCTGGAAAAAGGGCCTTTGAAATGTAATCAAGTTAAGGATCTCAAGGTGAGATCTATGTGATACCTAAATCCCATAATAAAATGTTCTTAGGCAAAAGGAAATAACACATACACACACAGAGCAGAAGAGACATGTAGAGGAAAAGGTGATATGAAGACAGATGCAAAGATTGGAGAGGTCCACCCACAAGCCCAAGAATATAGGAGCATCCAGGGGCAGATTATCCAGTAGGCAAGGAAATCATGATGCTTACCTTGATTACCAGATCATCTGTAGTGAACAATTTCCTCTTTGATTTGGTGAAATCCATGTGAAATTGTTCACTACAAACTGGTAAATAAGCACAAGTAAACCCATGCTTAATTTGCTTACTGTGTCATTCACCCATCAGGGATTTTAAATTTAAAAAGAGACTTTGATTCTGTAGAATGGTGATGTGGGTTTGGAGAGAGACAGATGCCACCTATATCTAGAAGCAGAATTTTTTTTTAATTTTGTTTATTTATTGTGCTTGACTGAAAGTGTACAATCCAGTTTAAATTTTCATGCCCATCTATGTGCAGCTTCTACTGCTCTTCTTGCCCAATGACAGCACACTCCTTCTTTCTGTTCTATACATGTCATATCCTCTTAACAATCTCCTGTCCCCTCTTCTCCACTCTCTCTACTCCCCTCTAGTAAGAGGCCAGTAGGATGACATCCTATAGATGCACAGAACCATAAAGTACATACACGATATGGTCACTCTGCATCACCAAGTCCAATCTATTCCTGTCCAAGGAGTTGACCTCAGTAGTGATTTATGGAGGGGCAGCAACAGGAGTAGGGGCCATGATCCCAGGGCAGCCCCAAGGCCTTCAGACCATCAATTGTGGTCGTTTAGTGGAGTTCTCAGGGTGGACCCTTTTTTGTTCTAGTGATGCCACTGAGACTCAACTTTGTGAGCCCCATCATGGCTATCACTTGTGGTGGCCGGGAACCATCTGGTCCTTCTGGTCCCATGTTGGTGTAGTCACTCATTGCGTGGGTCTTTATGTCTTCTGGGTTCTTTTTTCCCCATGTCGTTTTGGTCCTTGGTGATCATCTGTTCCTGCTGAGTTGGGATGATTTGGTGTACTTCAGATGGCAGCTTGCTAGCTTTTAAGACCCCAGACACCACTCACCAACATGAGGTGTAGAAGGCTCTCTTAGCAATAGGCTAGTTGTAGCAATTGGCCTCTGTATCCCCTGAGAATATGGTCCCTGGACCCCCGCCCCTGCTACTCTGTTCTTGCAATATTGGGTTAAGACTGGAAGAGCATTCAGGTTATGTTGAAGTCCAATTAAACTGATCTTCTTTCTAGTGTATGCTGTCACTGATTTCACCTAACCAAATTTCTATTAATTGTCTATAACCAACATTCTCCCTCCCTCCCTTCCCTTGCAGCCATCAAACAGGCTTTTCTTCTGTACATGAGTCTGTTTTTAAATCCTTATAGTAGAGGTCTCATACAATATTTGTTCTTGTGCCGCTGACTGACTTCACTCAACACAATGTCTTCCAGTTGAAACCAAGTTATGAGATGCTTCCAAAAATCATCATTGTTCTTTATCATTGCATAGTGCTCTGTTGAGTAGATATATCATAGTTCATTTATCCATTCATGTGTTGTTGGGCATCTGGGGTGATTCCATCTTTTAGCTACTGTGGGCTGTGCTGCAGTAAACATTTGTGTGTATGTATCTGTTCATATGAATGTCTTTGCTTCTGCAGGATCTATTCCAAGCAGTGGGATTACTGTGTCAAATGGTATCTCTATTTCCAGCTTTTTAAGGAAGCACCAGATTGCTTTCCAAAGAGGTTGTACCATTTTGTAATCCCACCAGCAGTGTAGGAGAGTTTGAATTTCTCCATAGCCTCTCTAGCATTTGTTGTTCTGGTTTTTTTTTTTTTTTTGATCATGGCTGTTTTAGTCAGCTAGGGCTGCTCTAACAGAAATACCATGAGTGGATGGCTTTAACAAAAGAAAGTTTATTCTTACACAGTCCAGTAGGCTACAAGTCCAAATTCAGGATGTTGGCTCCAGGGGAAGGCTTTCCTCCTTGTCACCTCTGGAGGAGAGTCCGGTATTGCATAAGTCTTTGTCCAGGGAACATTTTGCCATGGGAGCCTTAGGTCTGAAGGACTCGTTCTTCTCCTGGTGCTGCTTTCTTAATGGTGTGGGGTTCCCAATTCTCTGCTTGCTTCCCATTCCTTTTATTTCTTCTAGGATGCAAGGATTAAGGGTAGTACAAGCCATACTCCAGGGAAACTCCCTTTACAGTAGAGCAGGGAGATGATCCTATAAAGGGATTCATGGTTCCACCTTAATCCTTTAACATATAGCATAGGAAAATCACAAAATGGAGGACAGTCACGAAATACTGGGCATCATGGCCCAGCCACATGACTACACCTATTTTTAGGGGGACACAGTTCAATCCATAACAATGGCCAACCTTGTTGGGGTGAGGTGATACTTCCATGTAGTTTTGATTTGAATTTCTTTAATAGCTAATGATCATGAGCAATTCCACATGTGTCTTTTGGCTACCTGGATATCCTCTTTGGAGAAGTGTCTTTCCATCTCCTTTGCCCAACACTTAATTGGATTATTTATCCTTTACGTGTTGATATTTTGCAGTACCTTGTAGATTATGGAGATCAGATGTCGGTCTGACATATACTTGCCAAATATTTTTTCCCATTCTGTAGGTGGTCTTTTAATTCTTTTGATAAAGCCTTTGGATGAGCAAAAGTGTTTGCTTCTTGGTAGTTCCCACTTATCTATTTTTTCTTCTGTTGATCGTGTTTTGTTTGTCAGATTTTGAAATCTGTCTACGTTGTGTATTAAAACTTCCATTGTTGATCCTACTTTTTCTTGGACGAGCTTTATCATTGTAGATTTGACATTTAGGTCTTTTATCCAATTCGAGTTGGTTTTTGTATAACGTGTGAGATATGGGTCTTATTTCAATTATTTATAGTTGGATTTCCAATTTTGCCAGCACCATTTGTTACAGAGACTGTTTTTGCTGCAGATTAAAGTCTTAGGGCCTTTGTCGGATATCAACTGTTCATAGCAGGATGGTAACATCTCTGGGGCCTTAATTCTGTTCCACTTGTCTATATGTCTCTTTTTGTACTGGTACCAGGCTGTTTTGACAAAGTGTGGCAGTGTAGATGGTTCTAAAGTCAGGTAGTGTGAGGCCTCCCAGTGTGTTCTTCTTCTTCAATAGTGCTTTACTTATCCAGGGTTTCTTCCCTTTCCAAACAAACTTGGTGATTTGTTTCTCCATCTCATTAAACAATGTCACAGGAATTTGTATTGGGATTGCATTATATAAGTAGATTGCTTTGGGTAAAATAGACATTGTCACAATGTTAAGTCCTCCTATCCATGAGCAGGGTAGGTTTCTCCATTTCTCTTAAGTCTCTCTTAGTTTCTTGTAGTAAGATCTTGTAATTGTCTTGGTAAAGGTCTGTTATTTCTCTAGTTAGATTTATTCCTAGGTATTTTATCTTCTTGGGGGCTATACTAAATGGTATTGATTTGGTGATTTCTTCTTTGATGATCTCTTTGTTGGTGTAAAGGAATCCTACTGATTTACTTCTGTTTATTTTGTAGTCTGACACTTTGCTGAACTCTTCTATCAGTTTGAGGAGTTTACTTATCGATTCTGTAGGATTCTCTGCATATACAATCCGATCATCTGCAAATAGGGAGATTTTTACTTCTTTGCCAGTGTAGATGCCCATTATTTCTTTGTCTTGTCTAATTGTTCTGGCTAGAACTTCTAGTGTACTGTGAATAGGAGAGGTGAGAGTGGTCATCCTTGTCTAGTTCCTGTTCTCAAGGGGAATTCTTTCAGTCTCTCTCCATTCAGGATGATGTAGGCAGTTGGCTTTGTATGAATGGCCCTTATTGCATTGAGGAATTTGCCATCTGTTCCTATTTTGCTGAGAGTTTTTAGCATGAATGGCTGTTGGACTTTATGAAATGCTTATTCTGTGCCAATTGACAAAATCAGGTGATTCTTGTCTTCTGTGTTATTTATTTGGTTGATCACATTAATTGTTTTTCTGATGTTGAACCAGCCTTGCATCCCTGTGTATTAATCTGACTTGGTCGTGATGAATTATTTTTTTGATATGTTGTTGAATTCTGTTGGCAAGGGTTTTGTTGAAGATTTTTGAATCTAGGTTGATGAGTGACATTGGTCTGTAGATCTCTTTTGTTGGATCTTCCCCTGGCTTCGGTATCAGGGTTATGCTGGCTTCATAGAATGGATTTGGGAGTATTCCATCCCTTTCTGTGCTGTGAAATAGTTTCAGTAGTATTTGAATTAACTCATATAAAAGCTTGGTTGGTGGTTTTTGAATGACTTTTTCAGTCTCTTCCTTTGTGATGGGTTTATTAAGTTGTTCTCCTTCACCTTGTGATAATTTGGGTAGGTGATATGAATCTAGCAAATTGTCCATTTCACCTAGGTTTTTTCATATCTGTTAGAGTACAGTCTTTCATAGTATTCTGTTATGATATTTTTTATTTCCATTGGGTCTGTTTTGGCATCTCCCATCTCATTTCTTATTCAAGTTATTTGTTTCCTTTCCTGTTTTCACTGCAAACTATCTGAATCAATAGCGGAGGTTCTGAAAGAGAAGGTGGAGGAGCCGAGGTACTCAGAGTCCAGAACCAGGCTCTCAAAATGTGGCTATCCCACCTGCTGGTCATGTAAGTGGTGTGGTTGAGCTTTGCTGCCAGTTAAGCCCAAGCCACAGCTGCCAGCTAAGACAAAGAAAAAAAAGTTAAAAACACCAGTTACCTTCAGTCCACGAGAGCTGGCCATTCAACAAGGATGGGGCTCAGCAAAAATGAAGAAGTTTCCCATTCAGTGGCATATAGTCCAAATTGACAGCCCTATGCCATATCCTAGGGCTCACTGGGTGTCCAGAAGTCTCCATTTAATTATCAATTCAGACCTTAGTTTTCAGAGGGAATTAAGGAGACGTGTCTAGTGAGCCATCTTGACTCCACCCCTCCAGAAGCAGAATTTTTGACGTGGTGAAAAAAATGTGCAGTTGTTCACTACAGGTGATCTGGTAAACAAGAAAAGAACCCTGCTTACCTTGCCTATTGGATAACTCAACCTTAGGTGTAGCCACCAGAAGCTGCAACAAGTAAGGAGCAGATTCTCCTCTAGATGCTCTGTAGGGAGGAAGAACAGTCTAGATGCTCTGTTGACACCTTAATTTTGGATTCATGTCCTCCAAAACTACAAGAAAATAAATTTTATCTTGTTTTAAACCATCAAGTTTGTGGTAATGTTATCTCAGTGTCAGGAAACTAATATTGATTTTGGTACTGGAATAACAAGTGCTTCTCTAATATATAACTAAAAATGTGGATGTGACTTTAGAAATGATAAATAAATATAGGCTGGTAGAATTTTGAGAAGTATGATAGAAAAAGTCTAGATTGTCGTGAGCAGATTGTTGGTGCAAAATTGTTAATGATTTGGCCAGTGAGGGCTGAAGAGAAAGTGAGGAGCATAATAAAGATTCTATTAATACATTAGTAGTTATAAACAGATGTTGGTTGAAATATGAATACTACAGGCACTTCTGGTGAGGGCTTAGAAGGAAATGTGTTATTGAAAAGTGAAGGAAAGGCAGTCTTTATTACATAGTAGCAGAAAACATGGCTGAATTCTACTATTGTGTGGAAAGCAGAATTTTTAAGTGATGAACTTGGATATTCACCTAAGGGTATTTGCAAGCAAATTGTTGAAGACATGTCCTGGGTATACTAAGCCAGGGGCACAGCTGGCATATTCTACCTTTGTTGTTAACTGTGTGGTAAGGATCAGCATGAATCCACTTCTCAAAGTTTGGAAATGATTCCAGTCATCATCTTCCAAGTTCTCAGTCCTCATCACCAGCAGCTCATGTGGCACTCTCTCTCTCAGTTCCAGTCACCAATAGCTTAGTCAGAGCTAAAAGGATACCATCTGTCTTAGTCATCTACTGCTGCTAGAATAGAAATACCACCAGTGGATGGACTCGATAAAAAGAACTTGATCCTGTCATAGTCTAGGGGGCTTAGAAGTCTGAAATCAGGGAGCTAGCTCTAGGGGAAGTCTTTTTCTCTCTTCCAGCTTTGGAGGAGGGTCTTTGTCATCAATCTTTCCATGTCAAGGAGCTTTTCAGCACAAGGATTCCAGGTCTAAAAGATGCACTATTCTCCTAGTTCTTTTTTCTTGGTGGTATGAGGTCCCTCATGTGTCTCTGCTCACTTTTCTCTTTTATATCTCAAAACAGATTGGTTTAAGACATGATCCAATCTTGTAGATTGAATCCTATCTCATCACCATAACTGTTGCTAATCCTGTCTCACTGACACCCTAGTGATAGGATTTACAACACATAGGAAAGTTACATCAGATAACAAAATGATGCTTGCTTGATGGTGCGAGGTTCCCAATTCTTAGCCTGTTTCCCTTTCCTTTTATCTCTTGCAGGTTGAAAGGATTAAGGGTGGGGCAAGCCACACTCCAGGGAGACTCTCTTTACAGTGGAACAGGGAGGTGATCTTATAAAGGGATTTACGGTTCCACCCTAATCCTTTAACATATAGCATAGGAAAATCACAATATGGAGGACACTCACAAAATAGTGGGAATCATGGCCTAGCCAAATTGATACACATATTTTGGGGGGATACAATTCAATCCATGACATTCTAACCTTTGGCACTCCAAAATTCATGTCCTTGCCACATGTAAAACACATTCACTTTATCATATCATAGCAAAAACTTTAAGTCAGGTCGAGGTTCAAAATTGAAAAATTTCTCTTCATCTGTAGAATGTAGAATATAGAATACAAGTTATATGCTTCCAAAATATAATGGTAGAATGGACACAAGATAGACATTTCCATTGCAAATGGGAGAAACTGGAGGGAAAGAAGATATAACAGTCACCAAGCAAGTCAGCAGAATACATTAACCCTCAAGGCTTGAAAATAGTCTTCTGTACTCTGAGACCACTTACACAACGGCTTAACCTCCAGATTCTAGGTATTGGCCACACTCTGGATTCTGGGTGGGAACCCCTCTGTCCTGGGGTTCAGCTCCACCTTCTGGGCATACTGGGACTGCAATTTTGCTCCCTCAGTTTTGGGCAGCCCATTCTCCTAGTCCATCTGAATGACAATTCTACCCTTTGAGAACCCAGAGATCATGGCTACACCCTTTGAGACTGAGGCAGCCCTGCTTCCTATGTTTCTAGTTTCTTTATCTGCTTATTTGGCCTCTTGGCCCCTCAGGCCTCTCTACCAATGTCTGCCCTATTGCAGTAAATTTTCCAAACCTCTGTAGCTCCAGCAATAAGTGCATGGAGGCACCCCACTCCACCAGTAAACTTCAGCTGGCTGGTGCTCAGCTCTTTTGCTCTTTGGGTTGGCAAGCCTAACTCTACCAATTAGGAGGCACCCCGCTCTTCCAGAAGCCTCCTGCACAAAAGCACTCAGCTTTTTCCATGGGTCAGCCTGTTACTGTCTCACACTGGTCTCGTGGTTCTGCTGATGCCATTTCTATGCTGCTGTTTCTCCCTGTCTTTGCTATCCCCAGTGTAACAGTTCTCTTGATTTACTTTTGAGTCCTCTATCCATTCTCATTTTAAAAACTGTTTCCATATTTTAGGTATCTATTAGAGTAACATCCCACTCCTAGTACTAAATTTTGTCTTAGTCATCTAGTGCTACTATAACAGAATCAACACAGTGAATGGCTTCAACAAAGAAAAACTTAGTGTTTCACAGTCTAGGAGGCTAGAAGTCTGAATTCAGGGTACCTTCTTCAGGATAGGGCATTCTTTCTCTGTCAGCTCTGGAGGAAGGACCTTGTCACCAATCTTCCTTTGTCAAGGAGCTTATCAGCACAAGGACTCAGGGTCCAAATGACTTGCTACAATCCTGATTCTTTTTCCTTGATTTATGAGGTCCATCATATCTCTCTGGTGGCTTCTCTCTCTTATATCTCAAAACAGAATGGCTTAAAATGCAAACTAATCTTGCAGATTGACTCCTGTCTCACCAACGTAACTTCTGCTAATCATTAAGATCATAGTGATAAGATTTACAGTGCCAAAGATTTACAGTACGTGGGAAAAAAATATCAGATGACAATATGATGAACAATCACAATACTGGGAATCATGGCCTAGATAAATTAACACACATGTTTTTGGGGGAAACGGTTCAATCTGTGCCACCATCTTTTAGTCCTAGATACCTAGAGGTAGGTCAGAGCTCATATATTAGAAGTATGCCTTTTTTCAGATTGTCAAGTAGGCAGACCCCAGCCACTGTTAGTTCTTACTGCCCCTGTGGGTTTGTTAATTTGCTAGAATGACTCACAGAATTCATGGAGAACCTACCACACTTACTACAGATTTATTACAGCCAAAAAAGATACAAAGACAGAGAGATATATGGTGAGGTATGGGAGGAGTCACAGCATAGAGCACCCATATCCCAAGAAGGAACATGCTACCCTCTCCCATGTGTGATCACCCAGGGAGCTCCTCTACACTCTGTGCTTAATGTCTTTATTGGACTTACTGCATTGTCAATGATAGATTATATCATATCCTCTGCCATCATTATCTAGTGTTGCTATAACAGAAATACCACAAGTGGATGGCTTTAACAGATAGAAATTTGTTCTGTCACAGTTTAGGTGACCAGAAGTCCAAATTCAGGATGACAGATCCATGGGAAAGCTTTTTCCTCAGCTCTGGAGGAAAGTCCTTGTCATCAGTCCTCCTGTTGTCTAGGGGTTTCTCAATGCAGGGATCCCAAGTTCAAAGGACATGTTCTGATCCTGGCTCTTCTTGCTTGCTGGTAAGAGATCCCTCTCCTCCTTGATTGATTCTCTCTTTTAGACCTCAAAAGGGGTTGACTCAAGATAAAATCTAATTCTGTAGATTGTATCCTGCCTCATTAATATAACCACCTCTAATCCTACCTCGTAAACATCATATGTAAACCCACCGCTATCAATTCATTTCCAACTCATAGTGACTCTATAGGGCAGAGTAGAACTGCTCCATAGAGTTTCCAAGGAGCACTTGGCAGATTTGGACTGCTGACCTTTGTTTGGCAGAGATACCACTTAACCACTATACCACCAGGGTTTCCGGTATCATATATAGGTTAGGGTTTACAATACACAGCATAGCTACATCAGATTACAAAATAGAAGAAACCACACAATACTGGTGTCTTAGGCTGGGTTCTGCAGAGAAGCAAAGCCAGTAAAGCATATAAATATATAAATAGAAAGATTTATATAAGAGAAATAACTACACAATTGTAGAGGCTGAAATGCCAGAAGTTCTAGATCAGAATACAAGCCTCACACAGCTGCAGAAGCTGGCACACTGAAGGTAAGCAGGTTAGAGAGCATAGTTCCCACTCACAGGCTGTGAATGTCTGCGAATCCCAGCAAATCCCAAGATGTCAAGCAAGATTGCAAAGCTTCTCCTGATTCATATAGCTGTAGGGCCTCAAACCCAGGATTGGGTTTGGGAACAGGACTTTTACTCACAGGCTGTGAAGATCGATAGATTCTAAGATCAACAGATAAACTGCGAGCTCAAGTCCCAAGAACCAGAACTCAGAGGATGAGAGAGCAGCGGATGCTAGATCCACAACAAGCTAAAACCTTGGCAAGGTGGGCAGGAAGTAAGTAGACAGCAGAAGGTAGACAGATGAAGGCTGCAGGGGTGGTGAGCTGCCACAGGCCCAACCCCTACCAGAACCACGCACATTTTATCATGGCAGTGACCACAGAGATTTTAGAACTGCCAAAACACTGAGCATCATGGCCCGGCCAAGTTGACACACAGTCTTAACCATCACAACACTTTTGATGAACACAATTCAATCTGTAACACTGTCTGAGGCTAGGCAACATCAAGACCCCAGGTGATTGCTCTTGGTCTGATCAGCTCCCAGTCATTAGCCTCATGTGTTGATCTAGCTAGGAATAAAAAGCACAAGGTCAAATTACTTTTTGTAAGATGATTCCACACCTCACACCTGGTTTCTCCTTGCTGCTTATACTAAAATGCCCTTTCCATGATGAAAGCACTCCAATGTAATCTGTCTGTCACCAGGTTGCTGGCTGATGACCTTGAGGAATCTTGTTGACATATTGAGGAATCAGTGTTGATCTCTGCTGCTGGCAGACTGGGCACTTGGTAGTGTCTGTAGCTAATTTAGCCTTAATGAGTGGAAGTCTGTGCTGCTTAGCCTATGCATAACTTCCATCCCTGCTACCTTGGCCACTTTTTTGTATGTGTTCATTGGGCAATGACAGGAGTTGCTGGTTTAAGATCCTGACTGGTATCCACAGAATGCATCCATCATGCTATCTGGTTGATCGTTAAAGTCATCCTCTAACAAGTTTGCCCTTTGGTGAATACTCACATGAGACACAAGTATCTTCATTTCTTTGACCTTTTCAGAGATATCTATCTAAATACCCCTTCCCCATAACTCCTTGTCTCCAATCTTCCAACCATGTTCCTTCCAAGTCCCTGAGCAGCCAGCCAACCCATTGGCCACAGCCCATGAATCAGCATAGTCTCCCATATGGCAATTTCTCCTTTGAAGCAAAGTGAACAACCAGGTGCACTGCTCAAAATTCTGCCCTCCCTTGACCACTGTCCTTCAGGGAGGTCCTAGGAAGGGGCTGTAGTGCTGAATCTGTCCACATTTGAGTAGTTCGTGGATATCAAGCAGAACAACCTTTAAACTAGGCAACAGCTTTCTCTTCCTCAGTCAACAGATCATAAGGAACCCCACATTAGGCAATAGGTCCAAACTAGGAGAGGGTAGATAAACGTGACAGAAATGGAGACCATGGGCATTTGGGTCACTTTCTTATGCAGGTTATTTGTGTCCTCAGGTGCTACTCAGACCCAATCTCGTATCTAACACTTCCATGTAATGATGAAGTGCTAATGAGTGCATCTGACCTCGTGACTCTGTGGGTCAGACAACACCGGGCTCATGATGGGCAGCTTGGGGTGCATGGTGATTTGGTGTGCCATGGTTAAGTGTTCAGTCTTTGCTAAGGCCCAGTAACAAGCCAAAAGCTGTTTCTCAAAAAAAGAGTAGTTATCTGCAGAAGATAGCAGGGCTTTACTCCAAAATTCCATGAGTCTGTACTGTGATTCACCAATAGGGGCCTGCCAAAGACTTCAAACAGAATCTCTATCTGCTACAAATACTGCAGGCACCAATGAGCCAGTCAGATCACATGACTCAAGTGGCAGAGAGGGCTGCACTGCAGCCTATTGCACAGCCTTCTCTTGGTCTGGGCCTCACTGAAAAATAGCAGCTTTTCAAGTTACTTGACAAATAGGCCAGGGTAGCCCACCAAAGTGAGGTATATGTTGCCTCCAAAATCCAGAGGCCCAGCAGGCCTGTACCTACCTTTTAGTTGTGGGAGGGCCAGATACAGTAACTTATCTTTCACTTTAAAAGGAATATCTAGACAAGCCCCATGCCACTGGACCCACAGAATTTCACTGAAGTAAAAGGGGCCTTAATTTTTTGTTGGATTAGTTTTCCACCCTCTACCATGCCTTGGAAACCCTAGGAAAGCAGTGGTTAAGTGCTACAGCTTCATATCAGCAAATTAAGAAGTTCAAATATACCTGCCATTCCTTGTAAACTCTATGGGGCAGTTCTACTTTGTCCTATAGGATCAATATGAGTTGGAATCAATTCAACAGCAGTAAGTTTTTTTCCCCCTTACTATGCCCTCTTTGCACAGTGGTTAAGAGCTCACTTGCTAACCAGTTAAAATACACCAGCCACTCTTTGGAAACCCTATGGGGTAGGTCTACTCTGCCATATATGGTTGCTATGAGTTGGAATTGACTCAGAGCAATGGTTATGGTTTCAGGTTAGCAAGAAAATATTTTACCAATAAGTCCAGAGTCAGTGACCCTTCTTTGTTAGTAGGTCTAATTAGCATGTAATCTTGTGTAAGGGAAAGGCAGTTTAGGTCCTTGGGGACTAAATTATGACATAAGGGAGAAGCCAGGCTGCTTCTGGTGTTCCTTCCAAACCAGAATAGAGAAAAAGGCATTGGCCAGTTTAGTAGCTACATACCAGCTACCACAAGATGTATTCATTTGCTCAGTCAGTGAGACCACATCTGGAATAACAGCTGCAATTGGAGTCACCACTTGATCAAGTTTCCCATAATGTACTTTCATTCTCCAAGATTCATCTGTTTTTGGCAGAGGCCAAATAGATGAGTTGAATGGGGGTTTGGTAGGAATAACCATCCCTACATCTTTCAAGTCCTTGATGCTGGCAGTAATTTCTGTAATCCCTCCAAGAATGCGATATTGTTAATGCCTAGGAATTGACTGAGGAGTTGTGACTCTCTATTCTCGTAATTTGAATTAGACTGCAGTTCACTTGACCTAGAATTCTTCCACTTGGATGAATGAAGTAAATATTTAGTAGATGTCAGGCAGAGCCAAGGTGCAGGAGTAGTCAGACACTTCCTTTGATCCCTTTTCAGCAAAGACCCTAAAAAACAAATGAACCTATTATATATGACATTCTAGGAGCCATGAATATCAAAGGAAAAGTTGAGAAACCAGACCGAGTGGCATGGGAGAGAGAGAATGTCTAGAAGCAGTAAGAAGTGTCCAGCCCTGACCCAGTGGGAATTGGCCCCCTACAAGCAGATCAGATGACATGAGTGCGGTGAGTTTAACAGTGGTGTTCAGAACACATTTTCCACATTGGGAGAGAGAGACTGAGCACTGGAGAGTACACTAACACCTCCACAATTAGTGAAAAGTGGTATTCTATCATCAAAAGTTGTGCACAGGTCAAAAACTACTTTGGGATAAACTTCTCTCACTTTTACCTCCCTTCCTAATGCTTTGCAGTGGCTTCAAGCTGGCTCCAGAGACTGACACATGGCATGTGCGAATGTAGGATCCCTTGCACGCCCTGAGCCATTCTCCCAGCCTTGGAGAGGGAACAGATGAACAAAAAGGGAAAAAATAATCTGCCAGCTCCTCTAAGCAGGAGATTCAGGGAAGAAACAGTTCCTTGGCATAGGCATAGGCATAGGCATAGGCATAGGCAGAAGGAGTCAACAGATTTTGAATACCTTTCATTCCTACATAGACCTGAGTGGGCCCACTACAACAAGATAGGCCTTAATCACACAGTAAAACCTGAATCCTAATTTTATTGTATCAGCTGTATGGTAGAAAGGCAGGCTCCTGATATTTTACACTATGCTGCCTATTAAGCGGGATCTTCACCTACCTACCTACCTGAGGGACCTGAAGACCAGTGGCTCCACCCACAGTATGTAACTGCTTGTGACAAGAGTTTAAGAATACGTGAAGCTTCCAAGTTCTTATAGCCAACAGCATTGGGCACCCATAGTCTGGCTGCAAAACCTACCTGCATACGTGCCATAAGGAACAAGGACATGTGTTCCTTGTAGACTCTCAGGGTGAGTGTTAGCCACAGGCCTTACTCATCATGTGCAGCCAAACACTTGTACCTATACCAGTCACCCCTGCCTGTGTAGGACTATAGGTGACAACCTGTACCACACACTTGGTGACTGACTACCTGGATACCTGAACTGAATCCATACAAGAAAAGTAAATGGATTCATGGGTTCATATACCTAGTAACAGCTCTAACCACCTGGTGACAGGATATTAGAGCTTCAAAGGCACTAATAATAAAACTAGCTCACACCACCAGCCTATTTGAGTACTTCAAAGTAAAAAAAAAACAAGAAGCAAAGACAGAGTAAGCAAACATAAAATAAACACAATAACTTATTGATGGCTCATAGACACCAGTCGATATCAAATCACCTAAAGAAGCAGACCACGATGGCTTCAGAAAGCTCCAAAAACAAAGAACCAAGATGAAGAGAACGTCTTGGAATTACCAGATGTAAAATACAAAAGATTAATACACAGAAATAACTCTTCAAGAGCTCAGGAAGGAGATCAGGCATATTGCAGAGTAAGCCAAGAAAGACACAGACACAACAATTAAAGAACTCAAGAAGTTTAGAGCAGAGCACAATGACAAATTGAACAGGCTGCAAGAACCCATAGAGAGAGCAAGCAGAAATTCAGAAGACTAACAATAAAATTTCAGAATTAGACATCTCAATAGAAAGGTGTCTTAACTGTTGGGAGGATGAGACATGTATGGAGCAGAGAGGAATAGTGTGCTGTCACCGGACAGGGAGAGCAGTGGAAGCTGCATATAGGTGGGCATGTAAATTTATACAGGAATGTACATTTTCACTCAGTCATGTTAAATAAAAAAAAAAGAAAGGTGTCTTAGGCTGGGTTTTCTAAGGAAGCAAAACCAGTAACACATATACGTACAAGGAAAGATTTATATATAAGGAAGCAGCTCACACAATTGCAGAAGCTGAACATCCCAAGTCCTGGCACAAGCCTCATGTGGCCATGGGAGCTGGCCAACCCAAGATCAGCAGGTCCGAGACCAGAGTTTTACATCATCAGTTGTGTAGGCCAGCAGATCCCAAGCTGGTGGCGAGACAGAGCTGCAGAGGCTGGTGAATCTAGGATCAGCAGGTCAGGGAACAGGACTCTCAGGTGCCCGCTGTAAGGATTGATGAATCCAACAGCTGCTAGTTCAAGTCCAGGAACCAGATGCCAGAATAGAGCAGGAGCTGCTGGATATGTGGGCAGACTAGCAGTAGGTGGTGGAAGGCGGAGAGATGAGAGCTGAGGGGTGGTAAGCCACCACAGGCCCCACCCTGCTGCTTGATACAGCAGCCAAACACAGAGTAGCTAAATTGGGATAATCCTGACCACAACAAAAGGCAAAAGAGAACAATTGAGAATTAGTGATGTTGAAGACAAAGCACTTGAAACCAACGTACCTGAGGGAAAAATCAGACAAAAGAATTTTGAAAAATGAAGAAATCCTAAGAATTACATAGGACTCTATGAAGAGAAATAGCCTATGGGTGATTGGAGTACCAGAATGTGGTGGGAAGACAACAGAATATACAGAGAATTGTTGAAGATTTGTTGGCAGAAAACTTCCCTGGCATCATGAAAGATGAGAAGATATCTATCCAAGATGCTCATTGAACTCCACAGAAGGTAAATCCCAAAAGAAAGTAAAAAATTTGCCAAAACCGAACACAGAGAATTTTAAGAGTGGCTACAGATACGTGAAAAATAATCTACAAAGGAGAGTCAATAATATTAAGCTCAGACTGAATAAATAAATACTTAGGGATAAATCTAACCAGTGACATAAAAGGCTTATATAAAGAAAACTACAAGACACTAGTGCAAGAAACAAACCTTGCTCATGGATCAAAAGACTCAACATTGTGAAAACGACTTTTCTACCGCAAAAGATCAATAGATACAGTGCAATCCTGATCCAGATTCCTGTGGCATTATTTTTATATTGCCAGCTGACATTTTATCTATCTGTCTATGTTTCACCTGACACATATTTTATTTTTTTTGTTTATTTCTTGAGACTACTACTTTTTTTTACTGATTTAAAAAAATATTTTTACTGTGCTTTAAAGTTTAAAAACCAAGTCAATTTGTCATATGAAAGCTTACATGCACTGCTATATAACCCTAGCTTCTCTCTCTGCATTTTTTGTGCCCATTCAGCTAGCTGCTCTCCACCTCTGGACAGGAGCTGCCCCGTTAGCCTAATGTATCTACTTAAGACAAGAAGCACACTCTTTAGTAATATTCTATGTCGTATAGTTCATTACAATTATTGTCTTAAGGGTTGCCTTCAGGAATGGTTTTTGTTTTGGGTTGACAGATAGTACAGAGGTCATGTTTTCAGGACCCTCCATTATGTCTGACCATCAACTCTGGTCTATTTAACAGAGTGTGAGTTGTACACACCCATTTTTCTCCCATTATGTCAGGGACTCAATGTTGTATTCCCTGACAGGGCACTCATTGGTGGTGGCCCAGCACCATCTAGTTCTTCTGGTGTTGTGTTGATGTAGTCTCTGGATTATGTCACCTGTTATGTCTTTTGGGTACATATTTTCCATATGCCTTTGATGTCTTTCATTTTCCTCTGCTAAAGGTGGCTTGGGATCAATCGATGCTACTTAGATGGTCACTTGTAACTTTTAAGAAACCAGATGCCACTCACCAAAGTGTGTTTTACAATATTTCCTTAAAAATTTGGGGGGGCAGAGTCAAGATGGCAGATTAGACACACATATCCTTAATTCTTTCTGAAAATTAAGACCTGGATTGATAATTTAACAGAGTTTCTGGAAACCCAGGGAGCCCTAGGACATGGCATAGGGCTGTCAGTTTGGACTACATGCCACTGAATGGGAAAATTCTGTTTCACTGACCCCTGCTCTTGCTGCATGACTGGCTCCTGTGGACTGAAAGTAACTGGCATTTTTAACTTTTCTTTTTTTTTTTTTTTTTGTTGGCTGGCAGGCAAGGGATGGGCTTAACTGACTGCTACACTGAGCTGCAGTCCTGAAGTGATTATCAGGTAGAATAGCCGCATTTTGAAAGCCTGGCTTCAGACTCAGAGTGCCACAGCCTCACCTTCTCTTTTCAGACCTTTGCTTTAGAATCGGCTATTTCATGGCAGGCAGGACAGCTTGATCATGATACCATCTAGTTCGACTGGGATGTGGAGTTATACAAACAAAGGACTCAGCAGGTTCTAATTCCTAGTCTGAGAGGCAGTGCCAGCCCATGGAGTACTTTTCCAGCAGAAAAGCTGTGTTTAGCACAATGTAGCCTTATGGATGGGCGGCAGCAGTGTTTGACAGCAGGGCAGTGGCCCATTCCTGCAATGAACTACATTACAGCATCTGAGGACGGGTGAAGAGGTGTCTCCGTTGTTTGCTGGAAGGAGGGGGCTTAGCCACACCTGACAGCCTGAGTGATTTTGGAAGCTGTCAGATAGCGTTTACCTTTTCAAAATAAGACTGCCTGGATAAATAACTGTAGTGCAGCCCGATGGCATCTCTTCCAGCCTTTACTGACCCACATCATAGGGTCAATTGACAACCCCAGTGACTCCATAAGTAGGGCCATGTCTTTGCCAGCCAGGAGGTAGAGACTGTTACCTCAGGGAGTCCACTTGGCCCAGCCACTGGAGTACCTAGGGGTGGCTGGTGACCACCTCCCTACTCAGAACTGCACTGTTGAGGCAACTCCTATTGAGGCAACACCAGAGAAACAAAGCAGCCTCTGTATTTCCCGAAAGCAAAAAACCATAGCCAAACATTTAAAGAAACATGCAACCATGGCTCCAGAAAACACCCAAAATAAAGAATCAAAGAACTTCCCAGATGAAGAAGCCTTTCTGAAACTATTGGAGGTTGAGTACAACAGAATTATATATAGGGCCCTCCTAGACATCATACAAAAAGCAGCAGAGAAAAATGAAAAAGTAAGCAAGTTGTTCAAACTGATAGAACATCAGTTTTCTGAAATCCAACAGATCAATAACAAAATCACAGAATTACCCAATTCAATTCAAAGCCAAAGCAACAGACTTGTATAACTGGACATTAGACTTACGGACTTTGAAGATAAAACTATTGACATCAGCATTTATGGGGAGAAATCAAAGAAAAGACATAAGAAAAATGAAGAAGAATTAAGAAACAATTGGGAATCTATCAAGAGGAGTAATCTATGATTAATTGGAATTCCTGAAGAGGGAGGGACAACACAGAGAGTATTGTTGAGTTGCTGACAGAAAACTTCCCTGAAACTATGGAAGATGAGAACATGGATATCCAAGGTATGTAATGAATGCAACAAAAACTAGACCCCAAAAGAAAGACACTGAGACATATTATAATCAAGCTGAACAAAATGAAACATAACCTAAAACTCTTAAAGGCAGTGAGACTCAAAACAAAGCTAACATTCAGAGGGAAGATCTAGGCTTTCGTCTGACTTCTCGGCAGAAACAGTTTTGGCACAGAGGCTGTGGGATGACACATTCAGCCTTGAAGGAGAAAAACTTCCAACCAAGAACGATATATCCTGCAAAACTGTCTTTCAAATATTAAGATGAAATCAAGACATTCACAGATAAGCAGAAATTAGAGACTTTATGAAAACCAAACCAAAACTACAAGAAATACTGAAAGAAGCTATTTGCTTAGAAAAACAAAACCATTAACTGTATAGTTAAGGAGGCAATGCAGGACACAACATCCAGAAAACTACTCAGTTAGGGAAGGCAAAAAACTCAATCAAAGCTGTAATACTGGAAGAAGGTAATCTGGTGATAATATCATGCAAACTAAGATATCATCACATGGAAAAGAGGGGTATACAACAGTAATATAATACTTTCAGACAAAGAGGAAGTTAATAAGATATGTAGAAGCTAAAATTGAGTGTAAGCTTAGGGGACATAGGGGTAGCCACAAAGCACAATAAAGATACAACATATCAAAACAAGAAACGTAATACAGGAGTCTCAGCAAACACAAAACCAACACTGAAAAAGATGAAAAGTCCACCCATAAAGAATGACCCAGAATAGAATATTAAGAGCAACAGAAAAAACACCAATACAAACATAAATACATCAAAACTACAGCACTAAACACATACCTATTAATAATTACATTGAATGTAAATGGACTGAACACTCCAGTAAAGAGACAACTAGTGACATCTTGGATCAAAAGACACAACCCATCTATATGTTGCTTACAAAAAACTCATCTTCGACTTAAATATATGAATAAACTGAAGAGTAAAGGATGGAATAATATATACCAAGCTAACAATATACAAAGAAGAGCAGATGTGGCAATACTACTCTCAGATTAAATAGATTTTAATGTAAAATCTACCACCATGAACAAAGATAGTCACTAATTATTGCTGAAAGGTTCAATAAACAAGCAGGACTTGATATTAAATATTTATGCACCCAATACAAAAGCATCTAAATACCTCAAACAAACACTGACTACACAAAAAAATGAGATAGATCACTCCACAATAATAGTGGGAGACTTCAACACTCCACTTTCAGTAATGGATAGATCTTCTAGAAAAATCTCAGTAAAGAAACAGATGATCTTATTGCCACAATTAACAAATTAGACCTCATGGACATATACAGAACTTTTTATCCATCATCAGATAAATACACCTTCATCTCCAATGCAAATAGAACATTTTCCAGAATAGACCATGTGTTAGGACATAAAGCAAATCCCAACAAAATCCATACCACTGAATAATTGCAAAGCATCATCTCAAACCAGAAAGTCAAAATCAATAACAGAAAAAACATAGACAGAAATTGTAACTCATGGAAACTGAAGAACAGCCTGCTCAAAAAGCTGTGGGTTATAGAAGAAACCAAGGATGAATTAAAGAAATTTATGGATTCAAATGAGAATGAAAACATACCCTACCAGAATGTATGGGGTAAAGCCAAAACAGCACTCAGAGGTCAATTTATCTCTAAATGCATGCATCTGGAAGGAAGAAAGGACCCAAACCAATTAACCCTACAGCTTGAACAAGTACGAAGACAGCAACAGAGGAACCCCTCAGGCACCAGAAGAAAACAGATCATAAAGATTAGAGCACAACTAAATGCATTAGAGAACAGAAGAACAATCGAAAAAATTGGTAATACTAAAAGCTGGTTTTTTGAAAAGCTCAACAAAATTGACAAACCACTGGCTAAAGTTACAGAAGAAAAACAGGAGAGGAACCAACCCGAATAAGAAATGAGATTGGAGATATCACAAAAGATCCAGCAGAAATCAGAGGTATCATAACAGAATACTATGAAAGACTTTAACAGATTTGAAAACCTACAGGAAATGGGCCAATTCTTAGGTTCACATCACATACCAAAATTATCACAAGGAAAAGTAGAACAACTTAATAAACCCATCACAAAGGAAAAGATTGAAAAAGTCATCAAAAAACAACCAGCCAAAACAATTCCTGGCCCAGATGGCTTCACCGCAGAATTCTACCAAGCTTTTAGAGAAGAGTTAACTCCAAAACTGCTGAGACTACTTCACGGCATAGAAAGGGATGGAATACTCCCAATTTCATTCTGTGAAGCCAGCATAACCCTGATACCGAAGCTAGGGAAAGTTCCAACAAAAAAGGGGAATTACAGACCAATATCACTCATGAATCTAATGCAAAAATCTTCAACAAAATCATTGCCAATAGAATTCAACAACATATCAAAAAAATAAATCATCACAACCAAGTTGGATTAATACACAGAGATGCAAGGCTGGTTCAGCATCAGAAAAACAATTAATGTGATCAACCACATAAGTAACACAAAAGATAAGAATCACCACTTTGTCAATTGATAAAGGTATTTGATAACATCCAACACCCATTTGTGCTAAAAGCTCTCAGCAAAGTAGTAATAGAAGGCAAATTCCTCAACGCGATAAGGGCCATCTCTGCAAAGCCAACTGCCTACATCATCATGAATAGCAAAAGACTGATAGAATTTCCCTTGAGAATGAGAACTAGACAAGGATGTCCACTTTCACCTCTCCTATTCTACACTGTACCAGGAATTCTGGCCAGAGCAATTAGACAAGGAAATAAAGGACATCTGCATTGGCAAAGAAGAAGTAAAAATCATTCTATTTGCAGATGATTGTATACCCAGAGGATCCCAAAGAATCCATAAGTGAACTACTCAAACCAATAGAAGAGTTCAGAAAAGTATCAGGATATGAAATAAACATAAGTAAATCAATAGGATTCCTTTATACCAACAAAGAGATCATTAAAGAAGATATCACCAAATCAATACCATTTAGTATAGCCCCGAAGAAGATAAAATACCTAGGAATAAATCTAACTGGAGAAATAAGAGACTTACACAGAAAGAACTACAAGACCTTACTGCAAGAAACCAAGACAGACTTACAAAAATGGAGAAACCTACCCTGCTTATGGATAGGAAGACTTAACATGGTAAAAATGTCTATTTTACCCAAAGTGACCTACATATACAATATAATCACAAAATGTCACAGGAATTTTTTAATGAGAGGGACAAACAAATCATCAACTTTGGAAAGGAAAGAAACCCTGGTTAAGCACAGCACTACTGAAGAAGAACACACTGGGAGGCCTCTCACTACCTGACTTTAGAAACTACTACACTGCCACAGTAGTGAAAACAGCCTGGTACTGGTACAAAAAGAGACAGATAGACCAATGGAACAGAGTTGAGACCTCAGAGATGCCACCATCCTCCTATGAACAGTTGATATTCCACAAAGGCCCTAAGATTGTAAACTGGAGTAAAAACAGTCTCTTTAGCAAATGGTTCTGGCAAAGTTGGATATCTATCTGCAAAAAATTGAAACAAAGCTCACATCCCACACCTTACACAAAAACTGACTCACATTGGATCAAAGACCAAATATCAAACCTAAAACGATAAAAAGATCATGCAACAAAAAATAGGATCAACAATGGAAGTTTTAATACACAATTTAGACAGACTTCAGAATCTGACAAAGCATGATCAACAGAAGAGAATACAGATAAAAGGAAACTATTAAGAATCAAACACTTTCGCTCATCCAAAGACTATCAAAAGCATTAAAAGACCACCTACAGAATGGCAAAAATATTTGGCAACTATATGTCAGATCAACATCTGATCTCCATAATCTACAAGGTACTGAAAAATATCAACAAGAAAAGGATAAATACCCAAGTTAAGCCTTGGGCAAAGGAGATGGACAGACACTTCACTAAATGGGACATCCAGGCAGCCAAAAGACACATGAGGAAATGCTCACAATCATTAGTTGTTAAAGGAATCCACATCAAAACTATGATGAGATACCATCTCACCACAACAAGGTTGACCATGATCCAAAAAGCACAGAACAACAAATGCTGGAGAGGGTGTGGAGGAATTGGAACTCTCCTACACTGCTGGTGCAATTGCAAAATGGTACAGGCTCTTCGGAAAGCAATCTGGCACTTCCTTCAAAAGCTAGAGGTAGATATACCATTTGACCCAGTAATCCCACTGCTTGGAATATATTCTGCAGAATCAAAGGCAGTCACATGAACAGATACATGCACACGAATGTTTGTTGCTGCACAGTCCACAATAGCAAAAAGGTGGAATGAAGCCAGATGCCCAACAACAGATGAATGGATAAATAAACCATGGTATGTGTACTCAATGGAACACTATGCAATGTTAAAGAACAATAATGATTTTAGGAAGCATCTCATAAACGGGTTTCAATTGGAAGACTTTATGTTGAGTGAAATCAGTCAGGGGCACAAGGACAAATATTATATAAGACCCCTACTTATAAGAACTTAAAAGCAGACTCATGTGCAGAAGACAATACTCTTTGATGGCTTCAAGGTATGGGTGGGAGGGAGGGAGAGTGTTGGTTATAGATTAGATAGCCAAGCCAAGTGCTGGATAGTTGATAGAAATTTCATTGGGTGAAATCAGTGACAGCACACATTAGGAAGAAGATCAATTTAACTGGAGTTCAGCATAACCCGAAAACTCTTTCCAATCTTAACCCAATATTACAAGGATAGAGTAGCAGTGTTTGGAGTCTGGGGGCCATGCTCTCAGGGGCCATGAGGGCAATTGGCATAACTAGCCTATTGCTAAGTGAGTCTTCTGCACCCCATATTAATGAGTGGCATCTTTGTTCTTAAAAGCTAGTAAGCTACTATCTGAGGTACATCAAATGGTCCCAACTGAGCTGGAACAGATGATCACCAGGAACAACAACATGATGGAAAAAGAGCCCAGAAGACAGAAGGACCTACATGAAGGGGTGACTGTATGAACATGTTACCAGAAGAACCAAATGGTGCCTGGCTAACACCAATGACAGTTGTGATAGGGCTTACAATGTCGAGTCCCAGTGGCGACATGAGAAAAAGATGCGTGTGCCCTAAGAACTCCACTAAAAGACTGCAATTGATGATCTAAAGACCTGGGAGTTCCACTGGGAGCACGGCCCCTAAACCTGATGCTGCCCCTAATCATAAACCATCAGTGAAGTCAACTCTTTGGACAGGAATGGATTCAACTCAGGGACACATAGTGCCCATATCATGTGTACACTTTATGGTTCTGTGCATCTATAAGTTGTCATCCTACTGGCCTTTTTCTAGAGGGGAGTGAAGAGGGTGGAGAGGAGGGGACAGAAAATTGCTAAGACGATATGACATGTATAGATCAGAAAGGAGGAGTGTGCTGTCACTGGGCAAAGACAGCAGAAAGAGCTGAAGATAGGTGAGTGTGCAAATTTAAATTGGATTGTACACTTTCTCTCAATCACAATTGAAAACAATCTTTTTTTGCTATGCCTTTTGACCTAGATGTCCCTTGAAACCATGGTTCACAGACCCCTTACTTAGCTACTCTTTCCTTCTAAGTGTTAGATTATATTTAGGAAACTTCTTAGCTTTTGATATAGTTCAGCAGTGCTGTCACTCCCTTCACCTAACCTGTTTTGTATCTATTATCAAATCTATGAATTCCTCTCTCACTCTGTCCTCACTCTTGTAACTGTCAAAGATTATTTTCTTGTGTGCTTAAACCTTTTAAGTCCTTATAATGGTGGTCTCCTAATATTTGGCATTTTTGAAGACTGACTAATTTCACTCAGCATAATGTTTTCAAGATGACTTTATGCTTTGTTTCTTAAGACCATCGTTGATCTTTATCATTACATGGTATTCCGTTATGTGACTAAACCATAGTTTGTGTATCCATTCATCTGTTGATAGACGCCTAGGTTGATTCCATCTTTTTGCTACTGTAGACAGTGCTGCAATAAACACTGGTGTGCATGTATCTGTTTCTGTGACAGCCCTTATTCACTAGGATGTACTCCAAGAAGTGGGATTGGTGGATAGTACGGTATTTCAGTTCTAGCTTTAAGAAAGCACTAAATCAATTTCTAAAGTGGATGTACCATTTTATATTCCCACTAGCAATATAGAAGAGGTCAAATCTCTGCACCAACTCTCCAGTGTTTGTTATTTTGTGTTTTTTGTATTAATGCCAGCCTTGTTGGTGTCAGGTGATATCCCATTGTAGTTCTTATTTGGATTTCTCTAATGACTAACCAATTTTCTGTTGGTTTGTCATACTGTGGGGGCCTGCGTGTTGCTGTGATGCTGGAAGCTATGCCACCAGTATTCAAATTCCAGCAGGGTCACCCATTACAGCTAGGATTCAGCTTAGGTTCCAGACTAATAAGGATTAGGAAGAAGAACATGGGAATCTATTTCTGAAAAGCGCTAGCCAGTGAAAACCTTATCAATAGCAGCAGAACATTGTCAGATATACTGCTGGAAAATGAACCCCTCAGGTTATAAGACACTTGAAAGACTACTGAGGAAGAGCTGACTTCTTAGAGTCCACCTTAATGATGTGGACGGAGTAAAGCATTCGGGACTTTCATCTGCTGATGTGGCATGACTGAAAGACCAGAAACAGCTGCAAACAGCCCTTAATATTTGGAACCTGGAAGGTATGAAGTAGGAATCTAGGAAAATTGTAAGTCATCAAAAATGAAATGGAACACAGAAACATTGATAGCCCAGGCATCAGTGGACTGAAAAGGAACAGAATTGGCAGTTTTGAATAGGACAATCATATGGTCTACTATGCTGGGAAGGAAAACTTGAAGAGGAATGGTGTTGCATTCACTGTCAAAAAGAACATTTCAAGATCTGTCTTGAAGTACAATGCTGTCAGTGATAGGGTAATATCTATAAGTCTACAAGGAAGGCCAGTTAATACAACTGTTATTCAAATTTACACTGCAACCATGAAGGCCAAAGATGAAGAAATTGAAGATTTTTATCAGCTTCTACAGTCCAAAATTGATTGCACATGCAATCAAGATGCATTGATAGTTACTGTTGATTGCAATGCATAGTTGGAAACAAAGAAAAAGGATTGGTAGTTGGAAAATATGGCATTGGTGACAGAAATGATACTTGAGATTGCATGATTGTATTTTGCAAGACCAATGACTTCTTCATTGCAAATACCTTTTTCACCAACATAAACGGTGATGGACCATACACATGGACCTCACCCAGTGGAATTCATGGAAATCAAATCAATTACAGCTGTGCAAAGAGATGATGGTAAAGCTCAATATCAACAGTCAGAACAAGACGAGGTGCTGATTGGGGCACAGACCATCAGTTGCTCATATGCAAGTTCAAATTGAAACTGAAGAAAATTAGAACAAGTCCAAGACAGCTAAAGTACAACCTTAAGTATATCGCACCTGAATTTAGATACCATCTCAAGAACCGATTTGATACATTGAAACTAATGACCGAAGACCAGACAAGTTGTGCAATAACATCAAAGACATCAACCATGAAGAAAGCAAGAGGCCATTAAAAGGACAGGAAAGAAAGAAAAGACCAAACTAGATGTCAGGGAAGACTCTGACACTCGCTATTGAGTGCCAAGTAGCTAAAGCAAAAGGAAGGAATAACTAAGTAAAAGAATTGAAGAATTCAAAGGGTTGCTCAAGAAGACAAAGTCTTATAACATGTCATTATAAAGACAAAGTCATTATAACACGTGCAAAGAGCTGGGTAGAAAACCATAAGGGAAAAACATGCTCTGCCTTTCTCAAGCTGAAAGAAGTGAAGAAATAATTCAAGCCCTGTGTTGCAGTAGAGAAGGATTCTACAGGGAAAATATTAAACGACTCAGGAAGCATCAAAAGAAGATGGAAGGAATACGCAGAATCATTATAACAGAAAGAATGGTCTTTCTGGTATAATGTGTTGATGTTCAACCATTTCAAGAGGTAGCATATGATCAGGAAGTGATGGTACTGAAGGGAGAAGTTGAAGCTGCATTGAAGGCACTGGTGAAACACAAGGCTGCAGGAATTGGTGGAATATCAACTGAAGTGATTCCAACAAACAGATGCAGTGCTGGAAGTGCTCACTCATCTATACTAAGAAACTTCAAAGACACTTACCTGGCTAATGACTGGAAGAGATCCATATTTAAGCCTATCCTCAAGAAAGGTGATCCAACTGAATGTGGAAATTATTGAGCAATAGCATCGATAACACATGCAAGTAAAATTTTGCTGAAGATCATTCAAAGACAACTGCAACAGTATATTGACAAGGAACGGCCAGAAATTCAAGCCAGATTAGAAAAAGACATGGAACCAGGGATCTGGTTGCTGACATCAGATAGATCTTGGCTGAAGGTAGAGAATACCAGAAAGATATTTACCTGTGTTGTACTGACTGTGCAAAGGCATTCAACGGTGTGGACCATAACAAATTATGGATAACACTGTGGAGAATAGGAATTCCAGCATACTTTATTCTGTTCATGAGGAATCTGTACATGGATCAAGGGACAATTGTATGAAAAAGAACAAGGGAACACCGGATGGCTTGAACTCAGGAAAAGTATGCATCAGAGTTGTATCTTTTCAGCATACATTTTTTTAAAATTATGATTGAATGAAAATGTATATTCCCATGCATGCTCGCCTATATGCAGCTCCCACTGCTCTCCCTGCCTGGTGACAGCACACCCTTCCTCTCTTCTCCATACATGTCCTATCCTCCCAACAGTCTCCTATCCCCTCCTCTCCACCCACTCCCCTTCCTCCAGCAAGAAGTCAGCAGGATCACATCCTATAGATGCATAGAACCATAAAATTCCCACAAGATGCGGTCACTCTGCATTGCCAAGTCCAATCCACTGCTGTCGGAAAAGTTGACCTTCATTATGATTTATGGACAGGGGCAGCATCAGGGCTAGGGGCCATGCTCCTAGGGGAACTCTGAAGCACCTGGACCATCAATTGTGGTCTTTTATTGAAGATCTCAGGGTACACCCCTATATATTCTCTTGTTGCCAGTGAGAATACACTTTGTGAGCTCCATCGTGGCTATCACTGGTGGTGGCCGGGCACCATCTGGTTCTTCTGGTCACAAGTCAATGTAGTGACCCACTCACGTGGGAACCTCTGTCTTCTGGATTCTCTTTTCCCCATGTTGTTCTTGTCCTTGGAAATCATCTGTTCCTGTTGAGTTGGGACCATTTGCTGTACCCTCAGATGGCAGCTTCCAGACTCCACTCACCGATGAGGGGTGCAGAGAGTCTTCAATAGAAAAACTCTACCTGTGCCAATTGGCCTTGATTTCACCCGAGAGCATGGTCCCCAGCCCCCCACCCCATCTACTTGATTGGATGATTTATCTTTTTCTTACTGATATTTTGTAATGTCTTATAGATTATGGAGATCAGGTATTGGTCTGACATGGAGTTGCCAAATACTTTTTCCCATTCTGTAGGTGGCTTCAGCATACCCTTTTAACCTGTATGTGGAGCGAATGATCTGAGAAGCAAAACGATATGAAGAAAGTGAGGCGCCAGGATTAGAGAAACACTCATTAGAAACCTGCATTATGCAGGCAACACAGCCTTGCTTGCTGAAAGTGAAGATCAAAGACAGCCTTCAGTACTGATTTCACCTCAACATCAAGAAAACAAAATCCTCACAATTGGACCAGTAAGCAACTTTATGATAAGTGGGAAATGATTGAGGTTGTCAAGGATTTTATTTTATGCGGTTTCACAATCAGTGCCCATGAAAACAGCAGTCAAGAAATCAAAAGACACATTGCACTCGGAAAATCCACTGCAGTGGACCTCTTTGAAGTGTTGGAAAGTAAAGACGTCACCTTGAAGACTAACATGCACCTGACTCAAGCCATGATATTTTCAATCATGTCATGTGCATTCACAAGGTGGACAATGAATAAGGAAGACAGAAGAAGTATTGATGCCTTTGAATTGTGATGTTGGAGAAGAATATTGATCATACCATGGACTGCTAAAAGAACAAACGGATCTATTCTGGAAGAAGTACAGGGGTGCTCCTTGGAAGCGAACATGGCAAGACTGCATCTTACACACTTTGGACATGTTGTCAGGAAAGATCAATACCTAGAAGGACATCATGCTTGGTGAAGTAGAGGGTCAGATCAAAAGAAGAAGACCCCCCAATGAGATGGACTGACACAGTGGCGGCAGTCACAACCTTCAGCATAAAAACGATTGTGGGCGTGGCACAGGACTGGGAAGTATTTGGTATGTTCCTAGAGTTGCTATGAGTAGGAACTCACTTGATGGCACCTGTTTTAGTCAGCTAGGGCTGCACTAACAGAAATACCACAGAGTGGATGGCTTTAACAAAGAAAGGTTTATTCTTACATAATCTGGTAGGCTACAAGTCCAGATTCAGAATGTCCACTCCAGGGAAAGGCTTTTCCCCTTGTCAGCTCTGGAGGAACGTCCAGTATTGCATCAGTCTGTGTCCAGGCAGTGTCTTGATGCAGGAACCTCATGTCTGAAGGACACACTCTTCTCCCGGTGCTGCTGTTGATGGTGTGAGCTTCCTGAATTCCCTGCTTGCTTCCCTTTCCTTTTATCTCTTGTAGGGTGAAAGGATTAAGGGTGGGACAAGGCATACTACAGGGAAACTCTCTTTACGGTGGAGCAGGGAGATGATATTATGAGGGGCTTTACAGTCTCACCCTAGTCCTTTAGCATACAGCCCAGGAAAATCACAGAATGGAGGACTATCACAAGATATTGGGAATCATGGCCCAGGTACACGGCTACTGATCTTTTCGGGGGGACACAATTGAATCCATGACATCTCACCCTTTGGTACCCCAAAAATCACATCATTGAAACATGTAACACATTCATTCCACTTGATAGAAGTCTTAAATCAGTTCTAAGTCCAAAATTCAAAACTTTTTTTGTATCTATGAAACTTAGAATACAAGCTGTCTGATTTTGAAGGTATAATAGCAGAACAGGCACAAGTTAGACATTTCATTATGAGTGGAAGAAATTGCAAGGAAAGATGACATTAAGAGGCAACAGGAAAGTCAGTAGAACTCATTACATTAGCCCTCAAAGCTTTGAAAACACTTTTTCTGAGACATTTTTACACAATGGCTCTGCCCTCCGGACTAGGTATTGGCCATACTCTCTGGATTCTAAGTGGAGACCCCTGGCCCTGTACTACAATTCTGCCTTCAAGTCCCACTTGGACAGAAACTCTGCCCCATTGGCATTAGGTGCACTCTAAGCCCAACTGAGTGGCATTTCCACCCTTATAAACACAGGACGCCGTGGTTCCACCCTTTCAAACCCCTGAGGTCATGGCCATACTTTTTGAGACTGAGGCAGCTCAGCTTCTCACGCTGTTTGTCTCTTCAGCTTCTGCTTCCTATGGCCACATGGCCTGGGCTTCAGGCCCACATCTACCCTCCCGGGCAAGTGTTCCAAAGCTCTATAGTTCCACTGATTTAAGTGCCCAGAGGCACCCCTCTCTTGTTGGAAAGTGTCCTGCAGAAAGGCACTCAGCTCTCTCGTTCTGTGGGTAAGCAAGGCTAGCTCCACCAATTTAAATGCCCAGAGACACCCCGTTCCACAAGGAAAACTCTGTGCACAGGCACCTAGCTCTCTTGCCCCATGGGTCAGCTTCAGTGCTGCATCTGGTTCTGTTGCTGCTGCTGTTGCTGTCACCAGTTCTCTGTTGTTTCTCACCATCTGTGCCTTCTTCATTCCTTCTCAATCTTCTATCCATTCACAGTTTCAAAATGGCTCCCACATTTTAGGTATTTGCTAGAGCAGCACCCCACTCCTGGTACCAAATTCTGTTTTAGTTAGCAAGGCTGCTGTAACAGAAATACCAGAGTGGATAGCTTTAACAAAGGAAGGTTTATTCTTACATAGTCCGGTAGGCTACAAATCCAGATTCAGAATGTCTGCGCCAGGGGAAGGCTTTCCCCCTTGTCTGCTCTGGAGGAAAGTCTGGTATTGCATCAGTCTTTGTCCAGGCAGCATCTTGGCACAGGAACCTTAGGTCTGAAGGACACACTCTTCTCCCACTGCTGCTTTTTTGATGGTATGAGGTTCCCAATTTTCTGCTTGCTTCCCTTTTCTTTTATCTCTTGTAGGATGAAAGGATTAAGGGTGGGGCAAGCCATACTCCAGGGAAACTCTCTTTACAGTGGAGCAGGGAGATGATATTATGAAGGGATTTACAGTTGCACCCTAATCTTTTAACATACAGCACAGGAAAATCACAAAATGAAGGACAATCACAAGATATTGGGAATCATGGCCCAGGCATATGGCTACACGTCTTTTTGGGGGGACACAATTCAATCCATGACAGTACCTAACAACAGCAACAACAACAACAGTTACTGGGAAACCTTGCTGTTGTAGTGACTAAGTGCTACATTTGCTAACCAAATGGTCAGCAGTTCAAATCTACCAGGCATTCCTTGGAAACTCTTTAGAGCAGTCTACTTTGCCCTATAGGGTCACCTTGCACTCTTTTGGTTAAGTCTTTGGATGAGCATTAATGTTTGATTTTTAGTAGTTCCTAATGACCTACTTCCTCTTCTGGTGCTTGTGCACTGGCAGTAGTTTTGTGTCCTGTTTATGCTGTGTACTAGGGCTCCGAGCATTGTCCCTACTTTTTCTTCCATGATCTTTATTGTTTTAGATTTTATAATTAGGTCTTTGATCCACTTTGAGTTAGTTTTTGTGCATCGTATGAGATAAAGGTCTTGTTCTATTATTTGCAAATGAATTTCCAGTTATTCCAACACCTTTTGTTAAAGAGACTGACTCTGGGCCTTTGTCAGGTATCAGCTGGTCATAGGCAAATGATTTTATGTCTGGATTCTCATTAATATTCCATTGGTCGGTGTGTCCATTTTTGTACCAGTACCAGGCAGTTTTAATTACCATGGCAGTATACTAGGTTCTAAAGTCAGGTACTGTGAGGCCTCTCTCTTTCTTCTTCTTCTTCTTCAGTAGTACTTTCCTTATCTTGGGTTTCTTCCCTTTCCATATGAAGTTAGTGGTTTCTCCATCCCCTTAAAAAATGCCATTGGAATCTGGATCAGAATTGCATTGTACCTGTAGATCATTTTGGGTACCATAGACATTTTCATGGATTGAATTGTGTCCTTCTCCCCCCATATATGTGTAACCATGTGGCTGGGCCATTATTTCGAATATTTTGTGATTGTCCTCCATTTTGTGATTTTTTTCTATGCTGTACGTTAAAAGATTAGAGTGGGACTGTAAATCCCTTCATAGGATCACCTCCCTGCTCCACTGCAAATGGAGTTTCCCTGGAGTATGGCTTGCGCTACCCCTAATCATTTCATCTTACAAGAGATAGAAGGAGAGGGAAGCAAGCAGAGAATTGGGAACCTCACACCATCAAGAAAGCAGCACCGGGAGAAGACCGTGTCCTTAGACCTGAGGTTCCTGCACCAAGATGCTCCCTGAACAAAGACTGATATAACACAAGGACTTTCCTCCAGAGATGGCAAGGGGAAAAGCCTTCCTATGGAGTGGACATCCCTAATTTGGACTTACAGCCTTCCGGGCTATGTAAGGATGAACTTTCCTTTATTAAAGCCATCTACTTCATCGTATTTCTCTTAGAGCAGCACTAGCTGACTAAAACAGACATTTTCAAGGTGTTATGTCATCCTATCTATAAGGAAAATGGGTGTCACCACTTATGTACATCTCTTTTGGTTTCTTGCAGTAACATCTTGTAATTTTCTATGTCTGGGTCTTTTATGTCCCTGGTTAGATTTATTCCTAAGTATTTTACCTTCTTGGATGGTATTGTAATGGTATTGACTTGGTGATTTCCATCTTGATGCTCTCTTTATAGGTGTAAAGGAATCTAACTTATCTTTTTTTATATTTATCTCATATACTGATGCTTTGCTGAACTCTTCTCTTAGTTCCAGTAGTTCTTTGTGGATTTTTTGAGACTTTTCTGCATATAAGTTCATATCATCTTCAAATAGAGATACTTTTATTTCCTTCTTTCCAATTGGGATGCCCTTTATTTCTTAATCTCATCTGATTACTCTGGCTAGATCCTGCAGCACAATGTGAAATAAAAGTAGTGACAAAGCATGTTCTTGTCCGGTTCACATTTTCAAGGGGAATGCTCTCAGACTCTCTCTATTTGAGATGATATTTGCTGTTGGCTTTGTATAAATGTGCTTAATTATGTTGAAGGAATTTCCCTTCTATTCCTATTGTGCTGAGAGTTTTTAATGTGAATGTGTGTTGGACTTTGTGAGGTGCCTTTTATGTTTCAATTGATAAAGTCAGGTGGTTCTTGTGTTTTATTTGTATGGTTGATCACATTGATTTTTTAATGTTGAACCATCCTTGCATCACTGTTACAAATTTTACTCGGTCATGGTGAATTATCTCCTTTTTTTTAATTTTTATTTATTTTTTTATTTAATATGACTGAGTGAAAATGTACATTTCCGTATAAATTTACATGCCCACCTCTATGCAGCTTCCACTGTTCTCCCTGTCCGGTGAAAGCACACTATTCCTCTCTGCTCCATACATGTCTCATCCTCCCAGCAGTCTCCTTTCCCCTCCTCTCCACCCACTCTCCTTCCTCCAGCCAGAGATCAGCAGGATGATATCCTAAAAAATGGATATTGATATACCATTTGACCCAGTAATTCCACTGCTCAATATATCCTACAGAATCAAGGCCTTTCACACCAACGGACACATGCACAAGAATGTTTATCGCAGCACAGTCCACGATAACAAAAAGATGGAATCAACCCAGATACCCAACAACAGAAGAATAGATAGGTAAACTATGGTACCTATACTCAGTGGAGCACTATGCAATGATAAAGAATAACGATGATTCCAGGAAACATCTCCTAACCTGGTTTCAACTGGAAGACATTATGTTGAGTGAAGGTAGTCAGCGACAAAAGGACAAATATTGTATGAGACCTCTATGGTAAGATCTCAAAAACAGACTTGTGTATAGGAGAAAAGACTCTTTGACAGCTGCAAGGGAGGGAGGGGGAAAGGACGAGGGGGGGAGGGTTTAGATTAGATAGTTGCTAGAAATCTGGTTGGGTGAAATCAGTGATAGCACACTTTAGAAACAAAAACAACATTAAGTGGACTTCAGCATAACTTGAGTACTCCTTCCATCTTAACCCAGTATTGCAAGGATAGAGTAGCTGGGGCAGAGGGCAGCAGACCATGCTCTTAGGTGAATTATTTTCTTGATATGTTGTTGAATTCTGTTGCTTAGAATTTTGTTGAGGAATTTTGCCTCTAAGTTCATGAGAAACATTGGTCTGCCATTTTCCTTTTTTGTGCTGTGTTTACCTGGTTTCAGTGTCAGGGTATGTTCTGGCTTCATAGAATGAATTTGGCAGTTTTCCTTCCTTTTCTGTGCTCTGAAGTACCATTAGTAATAGTGGTGTTAACTGTTCTCTAAGTTTGCTAGAATTCCCCAGTGAAGTTGTCAGGAGTAGGACTTTTGTTGTTGTTAGAAGTGTTTAAATTACCTTTTCAATCTCTTCTGATGTTATGGGTTTATTTAGTTTTTCTACCTCTGTTTCTGTTAGTTTATATATGTAGTATGTTTCTAGAAACTTGTCTGTTTCCTTAAGGTTTTCAAATTAGAGTACAATTTTTCTTACTATTCCATTATGATTTTTTTTTATTTCAGTTGAGTGTGTTGTGATGTTGCCCATCTTATTTTTCATTCAAGTTATTTGCTTACTGTCCTGATTTTCTTTGGTAAGGTTGGCCAGTGGTCTATCAGTTTTGTTGATCCTTTGAAAGAATCAGGTTTTGGCAATTCTTTCATCTTTCTATTCTGGCATTCATTTAGTTCTCTAATTTTTACTATGTGCATTCTTCTGTTGCCTCAGAGCATATTTTGCTACTCTCTTTGTACTTATTCCAGCTGTATGGTTAATGCTTTGATTTCAGCCCTCGTTTTTGATGTGTGCATTTATCAAAATAAATTGATGTCTGAGCACTGCTTTTGCTGTGTCTCAAAGGTTCTGGTAGGACATATTTTTATTCTCATTTGATACTGTGAATTTCTTTATTCCATCCTTGATTTTTTCTGTAACTCAGTAATTTTTGCACACAGTGTTTTTCAGTTTCCATATGTTTGATTTTTTCCCCTTGCGTTTTCTGTTACTGATTTCTACTTTTATGGCTTCATGATCTGAAAATATAAATGTAATTGTCATGGATTGAATTCTGCCTCCCACAAAATGTGTGTTGCCATTTGGCTAGGCCATGATTCCTGATATTATGTGATGTTCCTATATGCAGTAAACTGCTTCTAAGATGTTAACAACAATGGGTAGTGGTTGTGTTAGTGAGGCAGGACTCAATGTGTAAGATTGTGTTGCACCCTGAGGCAATCTCTTGGGATATAAAGAAAAGGAAAGCAAGCAGAGAGTTGAGGACCTCATACTACCAAGAAACAGTGCCAGGAGCAGAGTGCATCCTTTGGGAAGCATCCAGGGTCCCTGCATCTCAGAAGCTCCCAGTCCAGGGCTTCCTCCAGAGGCAACAGAAAAAGACTTACCCTGTAGCTGATGCCCTGAATTTGAACTTCCAACCTGCTTTTCTGTGAGAAAATAAATTTCTCTTTGTTAACACCATCCATTTGTGGTATTTCTGTCATGGCAGTAGTAGGTGTCTAGGACAATAATATTTTGATGCTTTCAATTTTGTTAAGGTTTGCTTTATGCCCTAATATGTGATCTACTTTGGAGAATGTTCCATGTGTGTTGGTAAAGAAAGGACACTTGTCTGCTCTTGGGTGGAGTGTTCTGTATATGTCCATGAGGTCAAATTGTTTGATTGTGGCATTTAGATCTTCTGTGTCTTAGCTGCTTTCTGGATGTTCTGTCCGCTGAAAGTGGTGTGTTGAAGTCTCCTACTATCATCATTTAATTGTCTATGTTTTCAATGAAGTTAGGGTTTATGTATTTGGAATCCTGTCTTTAGGTGCATAATATTTACTATGGTTAAGTCATCCTGTAGTACTCACCCTTTAATGATTATGTAGTGTCCTTCCTTATCCAATGTGTTGCATTTTCCTTTAAGGTCTATTTTATAAGAAATTAATATTGCTTCTCCTGCTCTTTTTTGAATGTTCTTTGCTTGACATAGCTTTTTTCCATCTTTTGAGTTTTAGTTTGTTCATATCTTTAAGTCTAACATGTGCCTCCTCCAGGCAGCATATAGATAGCTAGGGTTTTTATCAAGTCTGCCCCTCTCCATCTTTATTGGTGCATTTAAATCCATTTACAGTTAGCATAATTAATCATAGATATGAGTTTAGTGCTGTCACTTTGGTGCCTTTTGTGTGTGTTATAGACAATTCCTTTGTTCCACTTAATTTTCTGTGCTGAGTCATTTTTCTTTGATTTGTTTTCATATTTTTCATTGTTGGTTTAGTATTTACTGAGACTTCATGCTTTTCTTGTTTTTTTTTTTTACATATAGGATTGTTAATTTCCTTTTTAGCTACCTTAATATTTACCCTTGTTTTTCAAAATTTTAAACAGTCTTTAATATCTTTATATCACCTTGACTTCCTCTCCATATGAAAGACCTATGACTACGTTTTTAAGGTTATGCTTGTCTGTTATAATGCTTACATTATGAAATCTGTTTCCCTATTTTCAGTGTTTTGTCTTTGATTTGTTTCTGTGATTTCTGTATTTCAGTTGATATCTAGTAGCTCTGTTGAGCATTTTAGTCCTGGGTTGTTATCTGATGTTATTGATTTTTAACTAAAGTACTTCCTTTAGTATTTCTTGTAATTTTGGTTTGTTTTTTGCAAAGTTTCTAAATTTCTGTTTCTCTGGAAATGTCATAATTTTGCCACCACATTTGAGAGACAGTTTTGCTGAATTATAGAATTATTGACTGGCAATTAATTTCCTTCAAGGCTTTGGGTATGTCATCCCATTGCTTTCTTGCCTGCATGGCTTCTGCTGACTAGTCTGTGATTAGTATTACTGACTTTCCTTTGTAGATTGTTTTTCCTTCATCCCTAGATAATTTTAAAATCATCTCCTTATCTTTAGTTTTGGCAAGTTTGATTATATTATGCTTGGTGTCTTTCTTTCAGCATCTACCTTGTGCAGAGTTTGATGAGCATCTTGGATATATATCTTCTCATCTTTCACGATATCAGAGAAGTTTTCTGTCAACAAATCCTCCATAGTTCTGTCTGTATTTTCTGTTACCTCCTCCCCATTGTGGTACTCCAGTCACTCGTAGACTATTCCTGTTAATAGAGTCCCCCATAATTCTTAGTGTTTCTTAATTTTTTTAAAAAAATTCTTTTATCTAATTATTCCTGGAATATGTTGATATAATATGCTTTATCGTCGATCTCACTAATTTGGTCTTCCATTGCCTCGGTTTTGTTCTATTGACTTTCTACTGGGCTGTCTAATTCTGTAATTTCATTATTAGATTTTTGAATTTCTAGTTCCTGTCTCTGTATGCTTGCTTGTAGTCTGTTCAGTGTGTCATTATGCTTTGCTGCATTTTGCCTCATATCCTTCCTAATCTCTTGAAGAGTTCTAAATATTAATCTTTTGTATTATATCTCTGATAATTCCAGGAAGTTCTCTCCATCTGGAAAATTTTATGCTTCTTTGTTTTGTTGACTTTCTGAAGCCACTGTGGTCTGCTTCTTTGAGTGTTTTGATATCGATTGTTTTCTCTGAGGTATCTATAAGTTGTTGAATTTATTTATTTTTTCTTTTCTTACTACGTTCTGGCTTTTTGTCTTGTTTTGAAGTGTCCAAATAGGTGGATCATGTGTGACAGTTTGGTTATTGATGCCTTTGAAGCTCTAGTGTTCTGTCACCAGATGGTTAGAGCTGTTTCTAGACCCAGGAGCCCAGTACTCTGTTTACTCTCTTTTTATGGATTCAGCCCAGGTACCTAGGTAGTCAGTCACCAAGTGTGTGGTGCAGGCACTTCCCTACTGTCCTAGATAGGCAGGGGTGATGTGTGTATACAGAGGTATCTGGCTGCAGGCATTGAGAAAGGCAGGTGGCTACCAGCCATCCTTGAGTGTCTGTGTTCCCTTATGTTGATTCTAGGTGAAGGAACTATTTCTTACCTGAATTTCCAGCTCAGGGAAGCTGGCAGATTATTTCCCCCATTCCACAGTTTGTTAAATTCTTCTCTCTCCAAGTCTAGGAGAATAGTTCAGGGTGGGCTAAAGGAGTCCTACTTCCTGCTCAGTTAATGACATCAGACTGTGGAGCCAGGTGGATGTAGTGTAAACAAGAGGGGGGGAACACTGTAAAGGGTGAGAGTTTTATCCTCAAGGAAAAATTTAGATCCATGCTGTAGGTAGATGGATGCCACTTAGCTTTTGTTGATCAAGTTCCACTTTTTGCTGGTTCTGGAAGCATGAGTGTACTCTTCAGTACTCTGCCTCTCCTGTTGAGGAGGACACCCTCCAAACACCACTCCATTCACCACACTGGCTGCAGCCAATTTGCAAAGGGCCAGGCCTGACCAGTCCTAAGTACTTCTGGACCTACTCTTACTTTCCCACTGCTTAGTCTGATTTCTCAACTTGATGTTGAGAGTTCTTAGAATATCATATGTAATCAATTCATTTGTTCTTCGGGTCTTTAGAGGAATCACAGGAAGCATCTGACTGCTCCACCATCTTGGCCCCTCCAATGACATTTTTCAAGGAGACAGAGAAACAGATCATCAACTTCTTATGGAAATGGAAGTGACTGGGAACAAGTAAAACATCACTGAAGAGGAAGAACAATGTGGGAGTCCTGACATTAGAACCTATTACACCACCACTGTAGTCAAAGCAGCCTTGTACTGGTACAACAACAGATATAATGGAGCAGAATTGAGAATCCAAACATTAAATCATCTACCTGTGAGCAACTAATATTTGACAAAGCCCCAAATTCCATTAATCGGGGGAAAGCCAATCTCTTTAGCAAATGGTATTGGCTTAACTGGATATCCGTTTGCAAAAAAATGAAACGAGGCCCATATCTCACACCATGCACAAAAACTAACTCAAAATGGATTAAAGACCTAAATATAAATATAAAACTATAAGGATCGTGGAATAAAAAGTACAGACAACACTGGAAGCCCTAATAAACGGCATAAACAGAATACAAAACATTACTAACAGTGTACAAACACCAGAAGACAGAACAGATAACTGGAAACTCCTAAAAATCAAACATGCCTATCCAAAGACTTTGGCAAAAGATCCAAAAACAACCTACAGACTGGGAAAAAGTGTTGTATAGGACAGATCTGATTAGCATCTAATCTCTAAAATCCAGAAGACATTGTAAACTCTCAACAACAAAAAGACAACCCAATTTAAAAAATATGTAGATCTCTGACTTGACAGTACTAGGCTGGCTTGGCAAAGGATATGAATAGACACTTCAACAAAGAAGGCATTCAAGTGGCTAATGGATACATGAGGAAATGCTCATGATCATTGACCATTAGATAAATGCAAATCAAAACTACAGTGAGATACCATTTCATCCCAGCAAGGCTGGCATTAATACAAAAAAACACAAAATAATAAATGTTGGAAAGGCTGTGGAGAGACCAGAACACTTTTACACTGCTGGTGGGAATGTAAGATGATACAACCACTTTGAACACTGATTTGACATTTCCTTAAAAACCTGTAGAAATGCAATTACAATCCAGCAATCCTACTCCTTGGGATATATCCTAGAGAAATAAAAGCTGTCTTACGAACAAATATATGCACATCTGTGTTCACTGCAGCACTGTCCACAATAGTAAAAAGATGCAACTAACCTAGCTACCTATCAATGGATGAATGGATAAACAAATTATGGTGTATTCATGCAATGGAATACTAAGCAATGATAAAGAAATATGGCGAATTTGTGAAACATTTTATATCATGGAGGGATTTGTAATACAGTATGTTGAGTTAAATTAGTCGTAAAAGAACTGTTAGATCACAGTTATAAGAATTTAAGGCTTAAACACAGAAGAAAACAGTCTTTGATGGTTATGAGGATGGGGAGAGAGGCAGAGGGGTATTCACTAGCTAGATAATAGACAAGAATTATTATAGGTGAAGGGAAGGACAACAAACAGTACAAGAGAAGTTAGCACAACTATATGAAACCAAAAACTAAGAAATTTCCTGAACACAATCAAACATTCAAGGAATGGAGTAGCAGGGGTGGGGTGTGGGTATTCTGCTTTCACAGGATGTCTAGATCAACCAGCCTAACTCAAAAAACAAAAAAACAAAAACAAAAACAAAAAAATCCTCTGCATCCCACTTTGCTAATTGCTGTCTAGAGTCTTAAAAGTTAGTAAGTGGCCATCTAAGAAGCATCAATTGGTCCCAACTCACCTGGAGTGAAGGTGAAAGGAGAACAGCAAAAACTTAAGGAAAATAATGAGCTCTAAAGACAGAATAGGCCAAAAAAAGAAAAAAAAAAAAAACAGACTATATCAGTATCAGATCAGAAGAACTGGGTGGTGCCTGCCTACCACCAATGACTGCCCTGAACACAACAAAAAAGTACTTCAAGCCAACCAAGTGCCATCAAGTTGGATCTGACTCATGGCAACCCTAGAGGCCAGGGTAGAACTGACGCCCAGAGTATTCAAGGAGGAGGGGGAAAAAATAGGGTGCAGAATTCAAACTTTAGTAAAAAGACCAGACTTGATGATCTGATTTGACAGACTAGAGAGTCCTCAAAAGATGTGGCCACAGACTTCGTTAGCTCAGAGTTGAAACTATTCCTGAAGTCAACTCTTTGCAGAAAGATTAGAGTGGACTATACAGCATAAAATGATAGTGGTGATAGTATGCCCGTTAGCTCAAATAGGTACATGATCCTAAGTGGGCAACCCCTGTATGGAAGTCAGATGAGAAGGCAGAGGGGGACAAGAGCTGGTTGAATGGACATAGGAAATGCAAGTTGGAGAGGAGAAATGTGCTTTTCCAATGTGGGGACACCAACCAAGTTCACATAAAAATGTTTGTTTAAGTTTTGTGTGACAAAGTTAGTCGAATTGTAAATTTTCACTTAAAGCACAATAATAAATCCAATAGATTTCCCATCTACTTAACTTCTAGGGACATCATGAATAATTATCCAATGTCATACCTCCATATGAATCACACTATTCTCATTATTGCTGTAACTCCTCTGCCCATTAAGGTAACCACACACACTGTGCCAATTTACAGACCCATTCCCCTTTAATGAAGAAAGATCACACTATACTGCCAAAATGTATACTCTTTGTTGATTGTGTGCCATCACTTGGCCTTTACCACCACAGGGTTCAGTGAACCGCACTGTTGTCATGTATCTTAATTAAGTTAGAGGAGTTCTCATTATCAAATCTGACTTAAATAAAACCATAATTACAGCAGTCTTTAAGGATGCTGGAGCTTTCATAGCAAATAAGTTCCTCATCATTACGGTGAACTGTGTGTCATCTGGACACTCCGTGTGTGGGTCTATGGTTCTAACCTGATAAATCTGGATATTCCATGTGTGGGTCTGTGGTTCTAACCTGATAAATCCTGTGTAGCATGTGGATTTCCCTAAGCCTTTGCATACCATTTTCTACAATATACTAAGGCAGGTCTGGCACTTCAACTTGATTTAGTGTAGGCTACCACTTAATCCACACTTCAGCAACCCAATCAAATAAACTATTAATTCCTTGCCTAACCTGTTGAGTTTAGTATGCCTATGTCAATAAACTCAAGACTTACGCAACTCTACATTATTTGTACCATTATCCCCTACACTTAGGGGCCATTCCGACACATATTCCTTAGGCTTCTGTGTGTATATGTTAGAAAAGCCAAGCAATTTTTTCGGAGTATAGCGTACCTCCTCCTGGGTCACACTGAGTACTTCACTTTTGGGGACTTGCTGGAATATACATAGGTCTAGTTATAAGTCTAGAAGCAAAATTGGGTTGTAGGGATGCATTCTGAGCACATTTATCATTGTCTTGTAAAGCATCTGTCCCAAGCAATTCTCTATGCAATGACGCGTGTGCTGCCCAAGGATGTGACTCAGACAAAGGCTCTTCAGACACAGCTGAGTTAATCTCACCAGATGAGGGTGGAGAGGCTAATGATTTTACTAGGGAGGGTGGCTTAGCAGAGAAGATAGAGTAATCTCTTCAGAAGGAAGTGAGAATGTTAACTCTGTTGGCAGAGTGTTTCAACAGAATTTAGTGTTTCAGTGTCACCAGCTTCCTGATCATCTGCCCAAATGTCCCCATCCCAAGTTTCAGGATCTCATTTCTTCCAAATCAATGTCCTCATTTTAAATTCAGGCAGCCTTCAAGTTGAGAATTCAAGTGTAATGGTAGTTCAGCCACTCTTACTTGGTAAGACTCTTAGTTTCATTTTTGGCAATATCAGTTGTTACTACAAAAAAAATAAGGGAACTTAGGGATCTCTTATCCAACACTTGATCTGTAGCAGAAACCCTGAGCTCATTTCTTCCTTTACCACTTTGTTTAGTGAAAATAGCACCAACGAACCAGCATCCTTACACTTCTCATTCTGACAGAATTGTAAAAAAGTACCAAACATGATCACTCAGAGCCTTGCCTCTGACCAATCTATCGGTGGTGATATTTTGTGTATTTTTCTTGTCACCTCACACCATGGATTAGCAGGGCCCTCTTTACTACTGTAAGAGTCATCAACATCTTTAATATTAACCAGACTTGAGAAGTAATTTAGAAAACTCATGCTTACAATTTTTAAAAGTTTAACTGTATCTTTTTTATCATTCATTAGATGAAGGTTTACAGAGCAAATTAGTTTCTCATTAAACAATTAATACACATATTGCTTTGTGACACTGGTTGCCAAACCTTGAATGTGTGAACACTCTCAGCCTTGGGTTCCTCATTACCAGCTTACCTGTCACTGTCTGCCTTCTTGTCCTTGCCCCTGGGCTGGTGTGCCCATTTAGTCTCATTTTGTTTTATGGGCATGTTAAATCTTTGGTTGAAGGGTAAAACCTCAGGGGTGACTTCAGTATTGAGTTAAAAGGGGGTCTACAAGTCATATTCTCAAGGTTTCCCCAGTATCTGTCATACCAGTAAGTCTGTTTTGTGTTTTAATTAATTTTTGTGTGTGAGTTAGAATTTTGGTTTATGTTTTTCTCCATCTCTGTCCAGGACCATACTCAGAGTTTTGTTTCTCTGGGACCACTCTTGGCACCAAATGTCTTAGGCTGCATTCTCCAGAAAAGCAAAACCAATGAAGCCTATATATGTATACGTGCACATATATAGAGAGAGATTTATCTTAAGGAAATTTATCTCAGTGTTTTAGAGGCTGGCAGGTCCTAAGTTTATGGGTCAAACGTTGGGTTGAAGGCTTCTCTTCACTCATGAAGTTGCAGGGGCTGATGAATCCAAGATCAGTAGGTAAGACAGCAGGCTGATATCTCACAGGCTGCAGAGGCCAGCTAATCCCAAGATCAGCAGAAAATATGGCAGACCACTGGCTCAGGTCCTAAGAACCAGAGGTCAGATGATGACAAACCAGATGAAGGATTCAAAGGAAAATCCAGAAGCTTTGTCAAAACATCCATACATATTTGGTGCAGGCCACATCCCCAAGGACACTCCCATTACAACTGAATGTGTGATTACGGCAGATCACATCAGGGAGGTGGTTGTATTATATCACAAAATGGAGGCCAACTACATTATTACATAACTGCCAAACTACATCACTACGTAACAGCCAATCTACTGAGAATCACGGCCCAGCCGCATTGACTTGGAACCTTAACTATCACGATGAGCAAAAGTATTTAATTTTTAGGAATCCCAGTTATCTAATTTGTCTTTTTTGTATGTGTATGCATTTGTAGTTGTGTTTAATAATCTATTTCTGAAAAATATTAAGTACCACAATTTGTGCCTGTGTTATTTTCCAAGAACTTTATAGCTTTAGATTTAACATTCAGGTATTAGATCCATTTTTATTTAGTTTTTATGTATAGTGTGATGCATAGATCCTGTTTTGTTTTTCTGCAAATGGATATCCAGTTTCACCAGCATAGTTGTGTAGGAGACTGTTTCTAACTCAATGAATTGACTTAAGCAACCTTATCTAAAATCAGCTGCCCGTAGATGGATGTAGTTACTTCTGGGTTCTCAGTTCTGTTTTGTTGTCCTATGTGAATGTCACTGAGCAAGTACCAGGCTGTTTTGATTACTGTGACTGTATGGTATGGTTTGGGACCAGGAAATGTGAGGCCTTCTACTTCGTTCTTCTTTAGTATTCTTTGGGTACTCGGGGCCTTTTTCCTTCTCATATAAAGTTGATGATTTGTTTTTCCTTTACAACAAAGAATATTGTAGGAATTTGTATGTGGGCTGTATTCCACCTGTAGATTGCTTTGGGTGGTGTTGATATTTTCACAATGTTAAGTCTTCTAGTCCATGAGCATGGACTGGTTTTCCATTTATTTAGGAAGGAATAGATTGTTATCTGAAATCTTCAGAAGTACTGTGATTTTGGATTTCTGGCCTCTTGGACTGTAAATTACCAAGTCTGTGGTAATTTGTCACAGCAGCAACAAGAAGCTGTAACAATTATTGATGTTCTTCAAGTCCACAGTGTTTGAGGACACAGGCTCAGTATTAAGCATCTGCCTTCTTTGTTGGGTGGCTTGAGCTTGATTTGTTTATCATGAGGGAGAGGCTCATTTGTGTTAATTACTTCTCAACCAGTAATTTTGCTAAAGGAGTTATTTATTTTTTAAATAAATAAGGGCATATTTTTTTGACCACAGAAAGGAAGGAAGGTGTAGGGAATACTTGTAACCTTCAAGTATTATTCAACAAGAAGTTATTTTATATATAGGAATGGAGAAGAAAATTGGTAAATAAGCAGTTCCTGAGCAGACAGGAACCATATCCATGATTAGAGGAAAAAATTCAGCCTTATAACTCATCAATTCAGTTGGGGGTGGCGGTGAAGAGGTCATTCAAGCCTCTAAGTTGTCTGAAAATTTAATTGGCTACAGAGCCATTTGAGGAGATGAGTAAGATAAATATATATGTCTGGAAAGTGCCTTATCATATGTACTCAAATTTTAATTTTTATGTCATTGCTCTGATTATTAACATACAACTTTAAGTTGTTGTGACTACCTTTGAAGAGTTATGAAGAGAGTGTTATAGACTGTACACTGCCACCTTGAAAATGTCCTTGAGATGGATAGATAAGGTATATGGGCTGTGTGTGATTGTAAGGTAATAAATATCTGCTTTTGAAAATGAGCAGTTACACATGCAAATTAATATTGTATCCTTCCAAATGGTCATTTTAGGAAACTTACATTATCCTCACAAAAGTGCCGTTGCTTAAGAGTGGCTTGTTCTGGAACTCCTCCTTTGAGTTTGTCTCCAGCCTGCAGTATGTTGTTTAGAATCTGCTTCTGGATGGCAGGTCTTTTTCCTTTGAGGGTGAGTCAGCAACGTCATTTGAAAGCAAGTTCAAGTTCCACAGGGTAAATTATTTGAAGTAAAATACTTACATGCACATATGTACATGAGTTTTTTTCTAAAGACAAATTGTTTTCATTACTTTATGGGAAATCTTCACATGATAAACCAAAAACCCATTGCCATCAAGTCACTTCTGATTCATACCAACCCTATAGGACAGTGTAGAACGGCCCCACAGAGTGTCCCAGGAGGGCCTGGTAGATTCAAACTGTCAACATTTTGGTTAGCAGTCATGGCACTTCACTACTATGCACCAGCATTTCCCTTCATATTATATCAGCACTGAAATGGGACATTCTGAATTTTGTAGTCTCACATCCCTCACCCAGCCTAAGATCTTTGGCTCAAACAGTTCTGATGAAAAGAGACGATTGCTTTAGAAAGCACCATATTCCATTTTGAGGGGTTATAGTTATTAGAAAACCCTCTACAGTTAAATGGGAAAAGGTTTGGGCAGGTGCCCAATACAGTACATGATGCATAATAACTACATGTTGACAGCCTGATTCTATAGCCCTAAAATATGCTTCCTTTAGACTCTACCTCCAAAGCAACAAAGCTTAATTCTTCTATTTGACAAAGCTTCAGTTACTCAAAAATATATTTATTTAATGTGCTCTGTAATGTCTCTCCTTTAAGGTGAGCACCTTTGAGTTCTGTCATTGTTCATATGTCAGGATTCATAGATAGGATACACTATGATAACAGAGAAATGAGTGGTATAGAGAGCTAATAAAATAGTCCATAAGAAGGCGAGATATCCATAGCACAGAAGGGTCTCGAGAAAGTTTTCTAATGGGGCTGAAACTTCTGCTGGTCCTTAAAATTCAACTGGGATTTAGATGGACAGAAAGCAGACTGGACTATAGGGGCTGTTGACTAAGTTGTGTGCAGTGGTAGGTATGTTTATTATCTGTTCTATCTGCCTGGAGAAGAGGCGTGGCATCACTAGAGTAGGTGTCACCTAGTGTGTTAACGCATAGTGCCCCATCCTACCCCCAACACCCCCTCTCAGGGTGGGTGAAGTTGATTTGCCACTCTGCCCAGTAAGTGAAGTGGCTCAGTCCTGTCTGCTACCATGCAGGCCCAATGGCCTCAATGCCCAACCCTGTCCCCGTTGCACCTGCAGCCCCTGCTGTCTCTCATTGGCCAAGGTGGAGACCTACCCAATGGCAGATACCATATGTTATTGCCCACACCCTGACTAGCAGATAATAGGGGGCAGGTGGTAATGAATTACCTCACTGGGTGATGGGTGACACCAACCCTAGTGATGCTACTGTCTTGGTGGTTCCTACCTTGGCTGTGCTAGTCTGCCTGCTGCTGCTGCCATGAATCCTGTGATTCATTTTGGTGTCAATTCCTCTGACATTGTTAGGAGTTTGGTTGGCACCCTTCATTCTTCCCTAATAACACCACTGAGAAGAGGGTTTCTTTTAAGGAGGAGAGGGTACCTGTTGCAGCAAGGTTTATTCTAATTCATGGCAACCCTATAGGACAGAGTAGAAATGCCCATTAGGGTTTCCAATGCTGTAATCTTCATGAGGGGACCCTGGTTGTATAGTGGTTAAATGCTATGGCTGCTAACCAAAAGGTCAGCGGTCCAGATCCTCCAGGTGCGTCTTGAAAACTCTGTAGGGCAGTTCTACTCTGACTTTAGGGTCGCTATGAGTCGGAATTGACTCAACGGCAGTAGGGTTGGTTTTGGTTTAATCTCTATGGAAGCACAGCTGGGGAATTTGAACCGCTGACCTTTCAGTTAGCAAGTGTGTTTAACCATTATAACACTACGGCTTTTCAGGGAGAGTGTATTAGGATACAAAATTGAAAATGGCTTCACCCTTTAAAGCTGGGCCTCTTAGCTAGCAGCTTCATCAGTTGAGGGTGATTGGGAGAAGGATTAGTGGTTTTTGGCAAAGCAGAACCTCTTAACTGTGGGAAAGAAGACACTAATTACAGTTAATGCTAATCGTTTCTATTTGAAAATTCTCATAGTATTTTTTTGAACACACATTAAATAAGCATTAGGTGGGTATCTAAATCACTGACAGTAAAGAATGTCTCTGCTATACATAAGGTTTTATGAATCAGAATAAACTTGAGGGCAGTGGATTTGGGGGTTTTATAAATATGTGGAAAGACTCACGTAAGGAAATGAGCCTGGTGCCTCCTCTTGTATTATGTTGTTCGTAGGAGCTGATAGCTAGAAATGTTTTGAGAGAAAAGATTGTGTTACACAATGCCCACTTGAATTTTTGAATGTGACAAATAGGTTTGTATGAGTGTTGGAATAGCTTTATGTATACTGGGAACAGTATGGAAATCCTGGTGATGTAGTAGTTAAGAGCTATGGTTGCTAGTCAGAAGGTCAGCAGTTTGAATCTACCAGGTGCTCCTTGGAAACTATGGGACAATTTTACTCTGTCCTGTAGGGTCACTATGAGTCAGAACCTACTCAATAGCAGTGGGTAGTGGGTGGGGAACAATATATATTGATTAATTTGTTACCTAATTGCCCATACAGACCCACATACATAGCATCTTGGCTCTCCTTCTACTCGTTGTATCCATTGTTCTAACCCTGTCCCTCAATATACCTTGAGTTCTTGATCTATCCATTGAATACCAACAGGCTTGCATCTCTTGACTAAGATTTCTAGCCTTTAACCCAAACAGCTTCAAAAACTATTGCAGAAGTAGGTTGACAAGGAACTGCCAGAAATTCAAGCCAGATTCAGAAAAAGATGTGGAATGAGGGATATCATTGCTAATGTCAGATGGATCTTGGCTGAAAGCAGAGAACACCAGAAAAGATATTTGCCTGTGTTTCATTGACCACACAAAGGCTTTTGACTATGTGGACCATAATAAATTATGGATAACTTTGTGAAGAATGGGAATCCCAGAATAATTAATTGTGCTCATGGAGAACCTGTACATAGACTAAAGGACAGTCATTTGAATAGAAAAAGGAGATACTGTGTAGTTTAAAATCAGGAAAGGTGTCTGTCAAGGTTGTATCCTTTCTCCATATTTATCCAGTCTGCATTCTGAGCAGAATAGTCTGGCAAGGTAGACTGTATGAAGAAGAATAGGGCATCAGGACTGGAGAAGACTTAACAACCTGTGATATGTCGATGACACAACTTTGCTTGTTGATCATTAAGAAGACTTCAAGAACTTACTGATGAAGATAAAAGACTGCAGCCCCTGGTATGAATTACACCTGAACATAAAGATAACAGAAATCCTCACAACTGGATCAGTAAGCAATATCGTGATAAATGGAGAAAAGATTGAGGTTGTCAAGGATTTCATTTCATGTGGATCCACAATCAACACCAGTGGAAGCAACAGTCAGGAAATCAAATGACATATGGTACTGGGGAAAATCTTCTGCAAAAGACTTCCTTAAACTGTTAAAAAGCAAAGATGTCACTTTGTGGTCTAAGGTGCTCCTGATCCAAGCTATAGTATTTTCATTCACCTCATATGCATATGAAGTTTGGACAATGAATAAGGAAGACCGAAGAAGAATGGATACATTTGAATCATGGTATTGGCAAAGAATATTGAATATACTGTGGACTGCCAGAAGAACAAACAAATCTGTCTTGGAACAGCTACAAACATAATGCTTCTTAGCAGTGAGGCACATAACAACAGTAGCAACCCCAACCAAGAACATGGAATATGAGTAATTTGAACAGGGTCTCAATTGAAAACTTGTGTGTATTTTTGGAAACTACACTTTTATTTTTATGTGTTTTTGCTCTTTTTCCTTCCTGTCAAGAGATTGTCAATTTCCTGAAGTCAGATACTTAGCATATTAGTGGTAGAGCAAGGGATGTTGCTGCTATTTTATACCACAGAGAAAATTATGATTCAGTCATCTTCAGTCACCATGGCTATTACGTCTCTTATGTTCACTCTTGACTCTTAGTACCCATTACCAAATCATGCACAAATAAATTTCCAGTTAAACAAATTCTAATTCAAGTTTCCCTGAACTAGACAAATTCTCTAAACCAAGGTTCCCATTCTTTGCAACCTAGGAGCACTTAGGCGCTTATAGTGCTTAGTAGTTCACAGGTGATACATATATGTGATAATTCTCTTTACGAATAGCTACCTTGATGGGCTTTGTTTAGTGTTATTTTTTTTTTTCTTTTTTGCTGTACAAGCCATCCACTAACCAGTTAGGGTTTTGTCTCATGTTTTTATTCCTTCTCACCTCACCTTATACGTACAAAAAAGCCAGCCAAGTACCGTCGAGTCGGATCCGAAGCATTTAGAAAATGTTGAATTTTATTGAGTTTAATCAGAAGTTTTAAGCACCACTTTTACAAAATGTTTTGGCACGTTGATATTGTTACAGCCAAAAATACAGAGAGGATCTGTTATTATGGTGTAAATGAGTAATCAAGACCCTTCAGCCACTCAAAAGAGAAATCAGGCGAGTCATTGTGGACTAGAAATTTCCTCAGTCTCTCCTCTCTAGCCCCCCTGTATTAGGTGTTCATGAGGCTCGCCAGGGGAGTTTGAGGAGGTTTACTGCAAGCTACTATTTTTTGTTATATTGAGGTAAGTAGTGTGGGAAGAAGGTGACTTGGGAAGTGGAAAGAAGTATTGAAAACATGCAACTTGACTAGTTTTGGAAGGTTGATGATTAATGACAATAATTAAAAATTCAGTCATACAGGCCCAAGGAACAGTATAGAGCTGGGATGTTTCTCTCATATCTCTAGGAAACGACCCAAAAGCTCAATCTTAAATGTGCATTGAATACCTACTATGTACAAAGCTCTGTGGTAAGTGCAGAGATGGACAAGACCATGGCCCCCTGCCACCTTCTGGTTCACAGTCTAATTAGGGGGAGAGGAATGAAGAACAGTGCAAGAAAGATTATGTTAACTGCTTGCTCTAGATAGTACTCTTAAGTGCTGAGAAGTGGTTGGCATGATCTGTAAGGATTCAGTAAGTCGTATTATCCCAGAGTAGGGAATACATGTATATTTTTCCGGGGTAACTATTTTTAGTGGCATGTGGACTTACTTCATACTGAAAATAGACTAAATTTTGTAGAAAGAATTGTATCCTAAGTAAGAATTGAGCATGTTAATGGATTTTGCCAGAAAACTATACCTCAAACCAAACCCACTGCCACTGAGTTGATTCCAACTCATAGCAACCCTACAGGACAGAGTAGAACTGCCCCATAGAGTTTCCAAGGAGTGCCTGGCAGATTCAAACTGCTAACCTTTATGTTAGCAGTCATAGCCCTTAACCTCTACACCACCAGGATTTCTAGAAATCTATACAGAGGAGTTAAAGCTGTAGGTTTATAAGTATATATATTTGTAGGCTTTCATGAAATCGTTTGCCATTCTAGGTTCATTTTATACTATAAATCTATATGAGGATGATACCAAATGATGCATAGAAAACATGGTTTTTTATTGTGATTAAGTGAAAGTGTACAGTCCAAAATAATTTTGCATGCCTACCTATCTGCAGCTTCTTCTACTCTCCTTGCCCGGTGACAGCATGCTCCTCCTTTTCATTCTATACAGTTTAAAGAACAGTAAGGACTTACGAGCACAATGAAAGCTTTGTACTATGGAGGTGTCAAAGGGTAGCCATGGATTATTGCTATGTGTTGTTAACAGCGCTCACCCAGGGTACATACCATTGACAAATTTGCTGCTGGGGCTGACAAGTCCCAGGGAAGGAGGCTATTGGGAGGATGAGACATGTGTGGAGCAGAGAGGAATAGTGTGCTGTCATCGGACAGGGAGAGCAGTGGAAGCTGCATATAGGTCGGTATGTAAATTTATACGGGAATGTACATTTTCACTCAGTCATGTTAAATAAAAAAGTAAAAAAAAAGGAATAATTTTCATTGAGAGCATAATAAAATGTTAATAAAAATATTATGCCATTTAAAAACAAAATTTGACTTGAAAAATTAATTTAATGTGAAAGTACCTCACTTTGATTCAGTATTTTTTCTTTTTTTTATTATGACTGAGTGAAAATATACATTTCCACATAAATTTGCATACCCACCTATGTGCATCTTCCACTGCTCTCCCTGCCCGGTGACAGCACACTATTCCTCTTTGCTCCATACATGTCTCATTCTCCCAGCAGTCTCCTTTCCCCTCCTCTCCACCCACTCCCCTTCCTCCAGTCAGAGGTCAGCAGGATGATATCCTATAGATGCATAGAACATTTTAAATTAGTTTACTATTTAACTTAACCATCTTGTAATATTAAAATTTTTGAAACTCAGTTTAAAATGTTTTTGGATGAAAAGTTTGGGGTTCTGTAATCTTTGCTTTTCTCATTTGAGGCTGATAAGAGTTATCATCCAGATAGTATGAACCAGATTCATCCATATAGAAGGTTTAACACTGTGCATGCACATACACCTGCATCAAAACATCAGGATTTCCTGGGTTCCATTTTTTTTTTAATTCTTTTAATTAAAACTTATACCTATTGATATTCTAGTTTATTCCAGACTGAAACTAGTTTTGTCACTCAGGTCTGAGGCTCTTAAATCCAGTGTATTTGCTACAGACATGCCTTGTTTTACTATGCTTTGTTTTATTGCACTTCACAGATACTGCACTTTTTACAAATTAAGGTTTGTGGCACCCCTGAGTTGAAGCAGTCTGTCAGCAGCATTTTACCGACATGTACTCTCTTCATGTCTCTGTCAAATTTGGTCAATTCTTTCAATGTTTCAGACTTCTTCATTATTATTATATCTGTTACGGTGATCTGTGATCAGTAATCTTTGATGATACTGTTGTAATTCTTTGGTGGCACCCTGAAGTCCACACACATACGACAGAAAACTTAGTAATTGTTGTGTGTGGTTTGACTGCTCCACCAACAGCCTGTACCCCAACTGTCTCCCTCTCCTTGGGAATCCTTATTCCATGAAACACAACAATGTTAAAATTAGGCCAGTTAATAACCTTACAACGGTCTGTAAGTGTTGAAGTAAAAGGAAGAGAGTTGTATGTTTCTCACCTTAAATCAAAAGCTAGAAACAATTAAGCTCAGTGAGAAAAGCATGTTGAAAGTCAAAACAGGGTACAAGCTAGGTTTCTTGTACCAGTTAGCTAAGTTGTGAATGCAAAAGAAAAGTTCTTGAAGGAAATTAAAAGTGCTCTTCCAGTTAATACATGAATGATGAAAGTGAAACAGTTTTATTGTTGATATGGAAAAAGTTTTAGTTGCCTGAATAGATCAAACCAGCCACAACATTCCCTTAAGCCAAAGCCCAATCCCGAGCAAGGCCCTAAATTTCTTCAATTTGGTGAAGGCTGAGAGAGGTGAGGAAGTTGCAGAAGAAAAGTTTGAAGGTAGTAGAAGTTGGTTCATGAGATTTAAGGAAAGAAGTTGTCTTCATAACGTATAAGTGCAAGGTAAAGCCGCAAGTGCTGATGTAGAACTTGCAGTAGATTATCCTGAAGACCTAGGTAAGATAATTGTTGAAGGTGGCTACCCTAGAGCACAGATTTTTAATGTAGATGAAACACCCTTGTATTAGAAGAAGATACCACATGAGACTTTCATAGCTAGGGAGGAGAAGTCAATGACTTGCTTCAAAGCCTCAAAGGCAAGCTGACTGTCTTGTTGAGGGCTAATGCAGCTGATGACTAAGTTGAAGCCAATGCTCATTTGCCATTCTGGAAATCCTCGGGCCTGTGATAGTTATGCTAAATCTACTCTCCCTTTGCTCTATAAATGGAACAACAAAGACTGGATTACAGCACATGTGTTTACAACATGAGTTTATTGAATATTTTAAGTGCCCTGTTGAGACCCACTGCTCAGACAAAAAAGCAGTCCTTTCATTGGCAATGCACCCGATCACCCAAGAACTCTGATGGAGATGTACAAGGAGGTTAATATTTTCATGTCAGCTAACATAATATCCATTATGAAGCCCATGGATCAAGAGTTAATCTCAACTTCCAAGTCTTATTATTTACGAAATACATTTCCTAATGCTAATAAATAGTGATTAGTTTGATGGGCAAAGTAAATTGAAAACCTTCTGGAAAGGAATCACCATTTTAGATGCCATCAAGAAGATTGGTGATTCATAGAAGGAGGTCAAAATATCAACATTAATGGGAGTTTGGAAGAAGTTGAATCACATCTTTGTGGATGATTTTGAGGAGTTAAAAACTTCAGTGGAGGGATAACTGCAGATGTGGTGGAAATAGCGGGAGAACTAGAATTAGAAGTGGAATCTGAAGATGTGACTGAAATGTTGCCATCTCACAAAACTTTAGCAGATGACAAATTGTCTCTTATGAATGAGGAAAGAAAATGGTTCTTGACATGGAATCTACTCCTGGTGAAGATTCTGTGAACATTGTTGAAATAACAACATAAGATTTGTAAACTTAGCTGATAAAGCTGCAGAAGAGTTTTAGAGGACTGAGTCCAATTTTGAAAGAAGTTTTACTGTGAGTTAAATGCTATCAAACAACATCACATGCTACAGAGAAAACTTTCATGAAAGGAAGAGTTCATTGATGTGGTAGACTTTACTGTTGTTTTATTTTAAGAAATTGCCACAGCCACCCCAACATTCAGTATCCTCTATTCTGATCAGTCAGTGGGCATCAACATTGAGGTAATATCCTCCAGCAACAAAAAGACTGACTTGAAGGTGCATATGATGATGATTAGCATTTGTTACCAATAAATGATTTTTTGAATTGAAGTATGTACTTTGTTTTATCGATACATTGCTATCGCACACTTAATAAACTACTCAAATGAAACTCACCACCACTGAGTTGGTTTCGACTCATAGTGAAACTATAGGACAGAGGAGAACTCCACTGTAGTTTCCAAGGAGTGCCTGTTGGGTTTGAACTGATAACCTTTTGCTTAGCAGCCATAACACTTAAGCACTACAGCACCAGTGTTTCCTAATAGACTGTAGTATAGTGTAAATATAACTTTTGCAGTGGGAAAACAAAATGATTCACGTGTCTCACTTTATCGAGAGATTTGCTTTATTACAGTGGTCTGGAACTGAAACTGCAGCATATGTGAGGTGCGCCCATATTTCTTTCATTTTCAGTGGGCATCACTTTTCTGATTTCACTAGTTATTTGGAACAGACACACGTATTTTCTTTTTATTTTGATTATGATTGAATGAAAATGTACATTCCCATATAAATTAGCATGCCCACCTATATACAGCTTCCACTGCTCTCCCTGCCTAGTGACAGCACACTCTTCCTCTCTGCTCTATACATGCCCCATCCTCCCAACAGTCTCCTTTCTCTTCCTCTCCACCCACTCCCCTTCTTCCAGTAAGAGGTCAACAGGATGATATCCTACAGATGCATAGAACCATAAAGTGCACCCAACATATGCTTACTCTGCTTCACCAAGTCCAGTTCATTCCTGTCTGAAGAGTGGACCGTCATTATGACTTATGGGCAGGGGCAGTATCAGGGCCAGGGGCCATGCTTCCAGGAGAACCCTGAAGCCCCTGGACCATCAATTGTGGTCTTTTAGTGGAGTCTCAGAGTGCACCCCTTTTTATTCTTGTGTTGCCAGTGAGACTAAAATTTGTGAGCTCCATGGCCGCTATCACTGGTGGTGGCCAGACACCATTCAGTTCTTCCAGTCATGAGTCGATGTAGAGACCCACTCACGTGGGTCTCTCTGTCTTCTGAGTTCTCTTTCCCCCAGGTCGTTTTAGTCCTTGGTGATCATCCATTCCTGCTGAGTTGGGACCGTGTACTGTACCCTCAGATGGCAGCTTGGAAGCTTCTAAGACCCCAGACGCCACTCATCAATGTGGGGTGCGGAGAGCCCTCTTAGCAAAATGCTAGTTGAGCCTCGATTTTGCTTGACAGCGTGGTCCCCGGCCCCCCACCCCAGCCACTCTGTCCCTGCAATATTGGGTTAACATGGAAGGAGTACTCAAGTTATGTTGAAGTCCACTTAATATTGTTCTTCTTTCTAATATGTGCTGTCACCAATTTCAGCCAACCAAATTTTTATCAACTCTAAACCCTCCCCTCTGTCCTCCCTCCCTTCCCTCCCCTGGAGCTGTCAAAGAGTCTTTTCTTCTATGCATAAGTCTGTTTTTGAGTTCTTATTGTAGGGGTCTCATACAATATTTGTCCTTTTGTGGCTGACTACTTTCACTCAACATAATGTCCTCCAATTGAAACCAGGTTATGCGATATTTCCTGAAATCATCGTTGTTCTTTATCATTGCATAGTGTTCCATTGAGTATATATAACATAGTTTACCTAACTATGCCTCTGTTGGTGGGCATCTGGGTTGATTCCATCTTTTTGCTGTTGTGGACTGTGCTGTGATAAACATTCGTGTGCATGTATCAGTTGGTGTGAATGGCCTTGATTCTGTAAGATATATTCCAAGCAGTGGAATTACTGAGTCAAATGGTATATCTATATCCATTTTTTTAAAGGGAGGTCCAGATTGCTTTCCAAAGAGGTTGGGCTATTTTGTAATCCCACCAACAGTGTAGAAGGGTTCTGCTTTCTCCACAGCCTTTCCCGAATTTGTTGTTTTGCATTTTTTGGATCAAAGCCAACATTGTGGGGATGAGATGGTATCTCATTGTAGTTTTGATTTGAATTTTCTTTAATAGCTAAAGATTGCGAGCATGTCCGCGTGTGTTTTTTGGCAGCCTGAATGTCCTCTTTAGAGAAGTGTCTGTCCATCTCCTTCACCCGTGGCTTAATTGGATGATTTATCTTTTTCTTATTTATATTTTGTAGTAAGTTATAGATTATGGAGATGAGGCATCAGTCTGACATACAGTTGTCAAATATTTTTTCCCATTCTGTAGGTGGCCTTTTAATTGTATTAATAATGTCTTTGGATGAGCAAAAGTGTTTGATTCTTAGTAGTTCCTATTTCTCTATTTTCTCTTCTGTTGATTGTGGTTTGTTTGACAGATTTTGAAGCCTGTCTATGTTGTGTATTAAAACTTCCAGTGTTGTTCCTACTTTTTCTTGGATAAGCTTTATCATTTTAGATTTGATATTTAGGTCTTGGCTGGATTCAGTTTGAGTTGGTTTTTGTGTAAGGAGTAGGATATGGGTCTTGTTTGAATTTAGTATAGATGGATATCCAATTTTGCCAGCACCGTTTTTTGAAGAGATTGTTTTACCCCAGTTTAACGTCTTAGGGCCTTTGTTGTATATCAGCTGTTCATAGGCAGATGGTGTCATCTCTGGAGTCTCAGTTCTGTTCCATTGATCTGTCTGTCACTTTTTGTACCAGTACCAGGCTGCTTTGGCTACTGTGGCAGTGCAATAGGTTCTGAAGTCGGGTAATGAGAGGCCTCCCAGTGTGTTCTTCTTCTTTAGTAGTGCTTTGCTTATCAGGGGCTTGTTCCCTTTCCAAACAAAGTTGGTGATTTGTTTCTCCATCTCATTAAAAAATGACACTGCAACTTATATTGGGATTGCATTATATAAGTAGATTGCTTTGGGTTAAATAGACATTCTCAGAATGTTATGTCTTCCTATACATGAGCAGGGTAGTTTTCTCCATTTATGTAAGTCTCTCTTAGTTTCTTGTAGTAAGGGTTTGTAGTTCTGGGTAAAGGTTTGTTATTTCTCTGGTTAGATTAATTCCTAGGTACTTTATCTTCTTAGGGGCTGTAGTAAATGGTATTGATTTGGTGATTTCTTCATTAACAGTTTCGTTGGTATAAAGGAATCCTACTGATTTACTTATATTTATATTGTATCCTTAGACTTTGCTGAACTCTTCTATCAGTTTCAGTAATTATAGATTCTTTGGGATTCTCTGCATATACAGTTATATGGTCTGCAAATAGGGAGATTTTTACTTCTTTGCTGATGTAGATGCCCTTTATTTCTTGGTCTTGTCTAATTGCTCTTGCTAGAACTTTGAGTACAATGTTGAATAGGAGAGGTGAGAGTGGGTATCCTTGTCTAGTTCTCATTCTCAAGGGAAACTGTTTCAGTCTCTCTCCATTCGGGATGACGTAGGCAGTTGGCTTTGTATAAATGGCCCTTATTGCATTGAGGAATTTACCGTCTATGCCTATTTTGCTGAGAGTTTTTAGCACGAATGGGTGTTAGACTTTATCAAATGCCTTTTCTGCATCAATGGACAAAATCAGGTGATTCTTGTCTTTTGTGTTATTTATGTGGTTAATCACATTAATTGTTTTTGTAATGTTGAGCCAGCCTTGCATCCCTGGTATGAATCCAACTTGGTCATGATGTATTGTTTTTTATACATGTTTGTTGTATTCTATTGGCAAGAATTTTTTTGAAGATTTTTGCATCTAGATTCACGAGCAATATCGGTCGGTAGTTCTACTTTTTTGTTGGGTCTTTCCATGGCTTTGGTACCAGAGTTATGCTGGCTTCATAGAATGAATTTGTGAGTACTCCATCCCTTTCTATACTGTGAAATATTCTCAGTGGTATTGGACATAACTCTGCTCTAAAAGCTTGGTAGAATTTTGCAGTGAAGCCATCCGGGCCTGGGCTTTTTTTGGTTGGCAGTTTGGGGATGATATTTTCAGTCTCTTCCTTTGTGATGGGTTTTTTAAGTTGCTCTGCTTCACCTTGTGATAACTTTGGTGGGTGATGTGAATCAAGGAAGTTTTCCATTTCCTCTAGGTTTTCAAATTTGTTATAGTTCAGCCTTTCATAGTATTCTGTTATGGTATTTTTAATTTCTGTTGGATCTGTTGTGACAATTCCACTTTCATTTCTTATTTGGATTATTTGTTTCCTTTCCTGTTTTTCTTTAGTAAGTTTAGCCAATAATTTGTCAATTTTGTTGATCTTTTCAAAAAACCAGCTTTTGGTCTTTTCAATTTTTTCAATTGTTTTTCTATTCTCTAATTCTTTTAGTTCTACTCTAATCTTTATTATCTGTTTTCTTCTGGTGCCTGAGGGGTTCCTCTGTTGTTCTCTCTCTACTTGCTCAAGCTGTAGGGTTAGTTCTTTGATTTGGTGTCTTCCTTCCTCCAGATGTGTCCATTTATGGAGATAAAGTGACCTCTGAGCACTGCCTTAGCCATATCCCATAGGTTCTGGTAGGAAGTGTTTTTGATCTCATTGGAATCCATGAATTTCTTGATTTCATCCTTTGTTTCTTTATTCCTTTATTTCTTCTATATATATGCTCTGTTGTTCTTATTAATCTGTTCTGGGACCTTTTTTGTGAGTTGATTTTTCACCTTTTTCAGGGTTGGTTTTTTGAGCAAGATATTCAGTTTCCAAGAGTTCCACTTTCTATATATGCTTTTTCTGCTATTGATTTCGACTTTTGTGGCTTTATGATCAGAGAAAATGCTATGAATTAATTCAGTGGTCTTTAATTTGTTGAAAATTGCATTATGGCCTATCACATGGTCTATTCTGGGGAGTGTTCCATGTGCACTGGAGAAGAAGATATAGTTGTCCAATGATGGGTAGAAAGTTTTGTACATGTTGATGAGGTTTAGTTGGTTAATTGTGGCAATAAGGTCTTCTGTGTCTTTACTGAGCTTTTTACTAGATGATCTGTGCAATATTGAGAGTGGAGTATTGGAGTCTCCCACTATTATTGTGGAGTGATCTATTTCCTTTTTGAGTGTAGTCAGTGTTTCTTTGATGCAATTAGGCCCCCTAATATTACATGCATAAATATTTAATATAGTTAAATCTTGCTTGTGTACTGAACCTTTCAACAATAGTGTCCATCTTTGTCCACTTTGGTGGATTTTACATTAAAATTGATTTTATCTGAGATTACATTTGCCACCCCTGCTCTTCTTTGTTCATTGTTAGCTTGATATATATTCTTCCATCTTTTAATTTTCAGTTTGTTCCTATCTTTAAGTCTAAGGTGAGTATCTTGTAGGCAACATATGGATGGATCACGTCTTTTGATCCAAGATGTCACTCAATGTCTCTTTACTGGAGCATTCGGTCCATTCACATTCAGTGTGATTATTAATAGATATGTATTCAGTGCTGCCATTGTGACATGTTTATCTTTGTGTTGATGTTTTCTCTGTTGTTCTTATTAATCTGTTCTGGGACCTTTTTTGTGAGTTGATTTTTCACCTTTTTCGGGTTGGTTTTGTGGTTGTTGAGACTCCTGTGTTACATTTCTTGATATGGTATGTTGCATCTTTGTTGTGCTTTACAGCTGCTCTTATGATCCCCCTTAATAAACTATGTATAAACACAATTTTAATTACTACTAGTCTTGTTGATTTCTTCTCCTTCTGGAAGGACTATAGCGACTGTAGTACATCCCTCTTCATAATATGATGGAACCATAGTTTTCATGATAATCACTGGATTGTTTCTTTCAGTATTAAAACTTTGATTGAGTTTGGAGCCTTCCCTAACTGAGTAGGATTCTGGATTATGTGTCATTCTAAAATATAAAGTTAGTGGTTTTGTTCTTCTAAGCCAAAGCCAAGAGATTCTTTCAGTATTTCTTGTAGCTTTGGTTTGGTTTTTACAAAGTCTCTTGAGTTTCTGTTTATTTGTGAATGTCTTGATTTCACTTTCATATTTGAAAGATAGTTTTGCAAGATATATAATTCTTGGTTGGAAGTTCTTCTCCTTCAAGGCTTTGAGTGTGTCATGCCACTGTCTCTGTGCCAGCATCATTTCTGCTGAGAAAGCTGACAAAAGCCTACAGGGTTTCCCTCTGAATGTTAGCTTTGCTTTCAGTCTTGTTGCCTTTAAGAGTTTCTGATTAAGTTTCATTTTGTTAAGCTTGATTATAATTTGTCTTGGAGTCTTTCTTTTGAGATCCGTATTGAGTGGCGTTTGATATGCATCTTGGATATCTATGTTCTGTTCCTTCATGATTTCTGGGAAGTTTTCTCTCAGCAGCTCAGCCACAGTACTCTCTGTGTTCTCAGGTGTCTCCCTCTGTTCAAGGACTCCAGTTAATGTAGGTTGTTTCTCTTAATACAGTCCCACATGCTTCTTAGTGCTTCATTTTTCTTTTGTTTTCCTGATTTCTCCTCATAAATGCTGGAATCAGTAGCTCTGTCTTTCAAGTCAGAAAGTCTCTTCTCCATTTGTTCCATTCTGTTTTCTTGGCTTTGAGTTGAATTTTTTATGTGTTTGATTTTGTTCTTGATCTGTTGGATTTCAGAGTACTGGTATTCCATCTGATCAAACAGATTGCTTAATTTTTTATTTTGCTCTGCTGCATTTTGTATAAGGTCTAGAAGGGCTCTGTATATAATCTTTTTGTATTCACCTTCTGATAATTTCAGAAAAGTTTCTTCATCCAGAAAGCTCCTTGGTTGTTTCATTTGGGAGCCTTTGAAGCCATGGGTGATTTCTCATATACCATTTTTTCAATGGTGTGTTGATTTCTGGGCTTCATGTGAGTTGGTAAAAGCTGGGAGAGATACTGTGAGGATGGACCACAGATGTTTCTCTAGGCCATCTTAAAATGAAAAATAAAAGGTATCTGACCGCTTCCCAAGTCAGTCAGGTTTTCAGGTGTAGACGTTCCTCTTCCCAAATGGCAAAGCAAGCACCTCTATTTCCAATGCCAGATGATACGAACTAGTTGAAAATGCAGAAATGCTACTACCCTGTTGGCCTCTGCTGACAGGTCCCAGCTGTAGGCAACACTGTGTAAATTACTACTTTCCTGGCAGAAAAGCACTCTCCTGTGGGAAATTGCTGGCTCCCAGGCTAAGAATTAGGTCCAGCTGTGGCCACCGTATCTGAGGTGGCGCCTTGCACAAGATCACTGCCGCTTCTGTACACACTACCCTGTGGCAGAGGTTGAAAGAGGGGCCAAAGGTGACGAGAAGCAGTGAGTCCTCAGCCTGTGTTCCTGGGGCCCAGCTGTAGGTGACACTGTGTAAACTACTGCTTTTCTGTTGGAAAAGTGCTGTCCTGTGGGCAGGAACTGGTTCCCAGGCTAAGAATTACATCCAGCTAAAATCTCTGTATCCAAGATGGCATCCTGCATAAGGGCACTGCCACTGACTTACAAACTACACAGTGGCAGAGGCTGAAAGACAGGCCAAAAGTGGCGAGATGCATAGAGTCCTAACCTGGCACTCAAAATATGGCAATTTCACCTGCCTATTCCACCAGCAGTGCATCTGAGACTAGCTGCTAGGCAAGACTACCTCCGTCCACTGGCCAAGACAGAGAAAAACAGTCAAAATGATGAGTTACCTTCAGTCTGTGAGAACCAGGACTAGCCAGGAGCAGGAGTCAGTGAAAGAGAGGAGGTTTTTTGTTCAGTGGTATGAAGTCCAAATTAACAGCCCTATGCTGTGTCCTGTGGCTCACTAAGTTACCAAAAGGCTCCATTTGATTATCAGGTCAGGTCTTGGTTTCCAGAGAGATTTAGACAGATGTGTGCTTAGTCCACCATCTTGACTTCGCCCCCTCAGACACACATATTTAATAAGAAATTCCTGTGCCATTTTCATGAGCTCAATGTTTCTTTTTATTTTTTCAATTATCTGATGCGTTCCTTCCTCTTATAATAACATGAGTTCGTAGTTACATATAATCATTGTCCCTCTGGATGATTACTCTCTGATAACCTGACCCTTTAATTCTCAGACCCGCATTGCTGATCTTGTTCTCCTTTCTTTACACTGGTCTGACCAACTATTATTTGACATTTGCAGTGCAGACTTTGTAGATAACAACTACCTTTGAAAATTTGCATATACAGGGGCAAGGCCAAGATGGAGGACTAGACATATATCTCCTCAATTCCCTCTGAGAACTAAGGCCTGGAATGATAACTGAATGGAACAGCATGGACATCCAGGGAGCCCTAGGATCTGACATAGGGTTGTCTGATTTCACTAAGATGAGGCAGTGGCTGCTGAGTACTGCTTCTGCTGACTCACTGTTTCGGAGGGCTGCAGGTACTGACATCTTCTTTGTTACCCAGGAAGGAAGGGCTGGGCATGAGGTGGATAATACACTGAACTGCAGTGCTTAAGTTAACAGCATATAGTACAACAGAGAGACTGTGCATGGGATAGCCACATACTGAGAGTCCAGCTGCTGACTGAGGGCACCACTGCACCTCTACCCTCTCTTTTCTGAGCTGCACCATATATTCTGCTGTTTCATGGCAGGAAGGGAAGCTCTGGCAGGATACCATCTTGGTTGGCTGGGAGGCCAAGTCACTCAGCCAGGGGCCTTAGCTGGGGCCATTTCTCAAGCAGAGCAACAGCCCCTCTCTGGAAAATGTTTCCCCAGCAGAAAAGCTGCATTTCAGATAATTTGTGACTAGATTTAAGAGTGGGGCCTGGCAGAGGATGCCAGAAAGGCCATAATCCCTCCCTACTTAGAACCACAACATAGCATCTGGGAGTGCCTTGTGAGATGCTTTTGTTGTCAGCTAGAAGGTGGGACCTGCCATAACTGAAGGCCTGACATGTTGGTGGCAGTTGGACAGGTTCTCACTCTGCAGTAAAGTACCTTTTTAAAATGAGACTACCCGGAGAACTGACTGCTGAGAGGCCTGGTGGCATCTCCTCCACCCTTCACTGATCCACATCATAGGGTAAACTGAAGCCCCCCCCCAGTGACCCTATAAGTAGAGTGCTGTCTTTGCCACCCGCGAGGCAGGGCATGCTACCCCAGAGAGTCCACCTGGTGCCAGTCACTGGAGTACAAAGAGATGGCTGATGATTAAATCTTTTCTTAGAACTACAACTCAGATCCTGTTGACATAACACCAGAGAAACTGAACAGCTTCTACATGGCACATAGACACCCATCAGTTGCTAACCATTTAAAGAAGCAGACCTTAAAGAAGGCTCCGGATAACTCCCAAAATAAAGAATGAAAAATACTCCCAGATGCAGAAGGCTTTCTGAAACTATCAGAGGTCAAGTGCAAAAGAATTATATATAGAGCTCTCCTAGAAATTAAGCAAAATGCAGCCTTGAAGGAGAAAAATTTCCAACCAAGAATTATATATCCTTCAAAATTGTCTCCCAAATATGATGGTGAAATTAAGGCATTTTCAAATAAACAGAAGCTTAGAGACTTTGTAAAAACCAAACCAACACTACAAGAAATACTAAAAGAAGCTCTTTGCTTAAAAAACAAAAGCATCAAGTGTATACTTAAGGATGCAATGCAGGACACAACATCCAGAATCCTAATCACTTAGGGAAATCACAGGGCTCAATCAAAACTACAGTATTAAAAGGGAACAAGTGATCATAACACAAAAAAATGGCATCATCATACTAAAAAGAGAGATATATTACAGTAGTTGTCTTATTCACCTGGTACTGCTCTAACAGAAAATACCACGAGTGGAAGGTTTCATGAGAAGAAGCTTTTATTGTCACAGTCCAGTAAGCCACAAATCCATTCCTAAGCTACAAGTCCATTCAATATGAAAAATCATCAGAGTCCAGTAGGCTGAATCCATATCCAGTGAGAGCATCTCAGCACAGGAACCTCAGGTCCAAAGGACATGCTCTGCTCTCAGTGCTTCTCTCTCGGTGGTGTGAAGTTCCCAACTTCCTCAGCTCACTTCTCTCCCTTATATTCCACAAACTTGAGTCCTGCCTCACTAACACAACTGCAAACCATTCTCCATCATCAATATCACAGAGGCAGGATTCACAACACATGGGAGGAAGGGCACCATATTGGAACTCCAAACCAAGTCAAATCAACACATACATTTGGGGGGGAGGGACACAGTTCAATCCATGACAGTAGTTATAGCCATGTCAGATCAAGAGGAAGTTAAAAAGATATGCAAAAGTTAAAGTCTGGTTTAAACTTAGAATAGTAAGAGGGATTGTATGGGTAGCTGCAAAGCAAACTAGCAATGTGACATATCAAAGCAAGAGGTATGATATAGGAGTCTTAACAAATACAAAAGCAACAATGAAAAAGATGAAAAGTCAACCTATAAAGAAGAATGACCCAGAACAGAATATAAAAAACAACAAAGAAAACATCAACAACACAGAAAGTCATCAAAATGACAGCACTAAACACATTCCTATCAATAATTACACAGAATGTAAATGGACTGAATGCTCCAATAAAGAGACAGCAAGTGACATCCTGGATCAAAAGACACAAACCGTCTATATGTGTCTTACAAGAAACACACCTAAGACTCAAATATATGAACAAACTGAAAATCACAGGATGGAAAAACATATGCCAAGCCAACAACATACAGAGAAGAGCAAGAGTGGCAATACTAATCTCACAAAAAATAGACTTGAATGTAAAATCCATTATTGTGGACAACCATGATCACTATTCATTGCTGAAAGGTTCAAGGCATAAGCAGGACATAACAATATTATATATTTATGTACCCAATACCAGAGCATCTAAATACATCAAACTAACACAACATTGAAAAATGAGGTAGATCACTCCACAATAATAGTTGGAGACTGCAACACTCTACGCTGAATAATGGACAGATCATCCAGAAAAAAGCTCAGTAAATACACAGAAGATCTTATTGCAGCAATTAACCAACTACATCTCGTTGACTCATACAGAACTTTTTACCCATCAGCAGATAAGTACACCTTCTTGTCTAATACTCATGGAAGCTTTTCCAGAATAGAGCATGTGTCAGGATACAAAGCAATTCTCAACAAAATCCAAACCACTGAATTGTTGCAAAGCATCTTCTTGGACCATAAACCCATAAAAGTTGAAACCAACAGCAGAAAAAGCATTTGAACTCATGGAAACTGAACAACAGCTTGCTCAAAAAGCCTTGGGTTATAGAAGAAATCAAGAATGCAATGAAGAAATGTATGGAATCAAATGAGAATGAAAACACATAATATCAGAACCGATCGGATACAGTAAAAGCAATGCTCAGAGGTCAGTTTATCTCTGTAAATCCACACGTGTGGAATGAAGAAAGGGCCTAAGCCAAAGAATTAAAACTACAGTTTGAACAAGTAGAAAGAGAGCAGCAGAGGAAACCCTCAGGCACCAGAAGAAACGAGATCATAAAGATTAGAGCAGAGCTAAATGAATTGGAGAATAGAAGAGCAATTGAAAAAATTAACAAAACCAAAAGCTGCTTCCTTGAAAAGATCCACAAAATTAATAAACCATTGGCTAAACTGACAAAATAAAAACAGGAGAGGAACCAAATAACCAAAATAAGAAATGAGATGGGACATGTCACAAGACAGCTGATTGAAATCAAAAGTATCATATGAAAGACTGTACTCTAATAGATTTGAAAACCTAGAGGAAACAGACAAATTTCTAGATTCGTATCATCTATCAAAACTATCATAAGGAGAAATAGAACAACTTAATAAGCTATCACAAAGAAGAAATTTAAAAAGTTATCAAAAAACTACCAACCAAAAAAAGTCCTGGCCCAGATGGCTTGACTGGAGAATTCTACCAAACTTTTAGAGAAGAGTTAACTCCAGTACCGCTGAGGCTATCTCACATCATAGAAAGGAGTGGAATGCTCCCAAATTCATTCTACAAAGCCAGCATAACCTTGATAATAAAGCCAGGGAAAGACTCCCACGAAACAGGAAAATCACAGACCAGTATCACTCATGAACCTAGATCCAAAAATCTTCAACAAAATCCTAGAAAACAGAATTCGACAACATAAATAAAAAAAAATAATTCATTGTGACCAAGTTGGATTCATAGCAGGGATGCAAGGCTGGTTCAGCATCAGAAAAACAATTAATGTGATCAACCACATATAGCACAAAAGATGAGAATCACCTGATTTTGTCTTGATGCAGAAAAGGTGTTTGACAAAGTCAAATACCCATTCATGCTAAAACTTCTCAGCTAAATAGGAAGACAGGGGAAATTCCTCAATGCAATAAGGGGCTTCTATGCAAAGCCAGTTGCCTACATCATTCTGAGTGGAGACAGACTGAAAGAATTCCTCTTGAGTATGGGAACTGGACAAGGATGTCCACTCTCACCACTTCTATTCAACATTGTACTAGAGGTTCCAGCTACAGCAATTATATAAGACAAAGAAATAAAGGGCACGTGCACCAGCAAAGAAGAAATAAAAATCTCCCTACTTGCAGATGGCATGATAACATATACAGAAATTCCTAAAGAATCCATAAGTTGGTTTCAACTGGAAGACATTATGTTGAGTGAAAGTAGTCAGCGACAAAAGGACAAATATTGTATGAGACCCCTATGATAAGATCTCAAAAACAGACTTATGTGTAGAAGAAAAGACTCTTTGATGGCTGCAAGGGAGGGATGGGAGGGAGGGGGAGGGAGGAGGATTTAGATTAGATAGTTGGTAGAAATTTGGTTGGGTGAAATCGGTGATAGCACACATTAGAAACAAAACAATATTACGTGGACTTCAGCATAACTTGAATACTCCTTCCATCCTAACCCAATATTGTAAGGACAGAGTAGCTGGGACAGGGGGCAGGAGAGCATGCTCTTAGGCGAAATCGAGGCCAATTGGCACAACTAGCATTTTGCTAAGAGGGCTCTCTGCACCTCACATTGGTGAGTGGCATCTGGGGTCTTAAAAGCTGCCAAGCTGCCATCCAAGGGCACAGCAAATGGTCCCAACTCAGCGGGAGCAGATGCTCACCGAGGACCAAAATGACATGGGATAAAGACAACCCAGAAGATAGAGAGACCCACATAAGTGAGTGCCTACATAGACTTGGGACTGGAAGAACTGGATGGTGCCCGGCCACCACCAGTGATAGCCGCAATGGAGCTCATTAAGTTGAGTCTCACTGGCAACACAAGAATAAAAAGGGGTGCACCCTGAAATCTCCACTAGAAAACCTCAATTGATGGTCCAGCAGCTTCAGGGTTCCCCTAGGAGCATGGCCCCTGGCCCTGATGCTGCCCTTGCCCATAAATCATAACGAAGGTCCACTGTTCGGACACGAATGGATTTGACTTGGCGATGCAGAGTAACCATATATTGGATGCACTTTTGGTTCTGTGCATCTATAGGATATCATCCTGCTAACCTCTGGCTGGAAGAAGGAGAGTGGGTGGAGAGGAGGGGAAAGAAGACTGTTGGGAGGATGAGATGTATATGGAGCAGAGAGGAATAGTGTGCTGTCACCGGGCAGGGAGAGCAGTGTAAGCTGCATATAGGTGGGCATGTAAATTTATATGGGAATGTACATTTTCACTCAGTCATTAAAAAAAAAAAAAAAGAATTCATAAGTAAACTACTGGAACTAATAGAAGAGTTGAACAAAGTATCAAGATGTAAGATTACAAAAGTAAATCAGTAGGATTCCTTTATACCAACAAAGAGATCATCAAAGATGAAATCACCAGATCAGTACTGTTTACTATAGCCCCCAAGACAATAAAATACTTAGGAATAAATCTAACTAGAGAAATAAAGAGACCTATACAGAGAGAACTACAAGGCCTTACTGCATGAAACCAAAACAGACTTACATAAATAGAGAAACTTACCCTGCTCATGGATAGGAAGACTTAACAGTATGAAAATTTCCGCTTTACCCAAAGTGATCTACATATACAGTGCAATGCCATTACAAATTCCAGTGATATTTTTTAATGAGATGGAGAAATAAATCACCAATTTTATTTGGAAAAGGAAGAAATGCTGGATAAGTAAAGCACTGCTGAAGAAGAGGAACACAGTGTGGGTCCTCACACTATCCAACCTTAGACTCTATTACACTGTCACAGTAGTCAAAACAGCATGGTACTGGTACAAAAAGAGACACATAGACCAATGGAACAGAGATGAGACCCCAGACACGCCACCATCCTCCTATGAACACTTGACAAAGACCCTAAGATTGTAAACTGGGGTAAAAATGGTCTCTTTAACACATGGTGTTGGCAAAATTGGATAACCATCTGCAAAAAATGGAAAAAGACCCGTATCTCAGACCTTACACAAAAACTAACTCAAATTGGATCAAAGACATAAATATCAAACCTAAAATGATAAAAAACATGCAATAAAAAATAGAGTCAGCAATGGAATTTCTAATACACAGCTTAGACAAACTTCAAAATCTGACAAAGCACAATCAACAGAAGAGAGAATAGATAAATGGGAACTGCTAAGAATCAAGCACTTTTGCTTATCCAAAGACATTATCAAAAGAATTAAAAGATCACCTACAGAATGGGAAAAAAATATTTGGTAGCTACATGTTGGCGTGACATCTGATCTCCATAATCTAGAAGGTACTGCAAAATATCAGCTAGAGAAAAGTAAATAACCCAATTAAGTGATGGGCAATGGAAATGGACAGACAGTTCACCAAAAGACATTTGAGGAAATGCTCACGATCATTAGCTGTCAGAGAAATCAAAATCAAAACTACAAAGAGACACCATCTCACCCCAACAAGGTTGATCATGATCCAGAAAAACACAACAAATGCTGAAGAAGTTGTGGAGAGATGGGAATTTTTCTACATTGCTGGTGGGATTACAAAATGGTGCAGCCTCTTTGGAAAGCAATTTGGTGTTTCCTTAAAAAGCTGGAAATAGATATACCATTTGATCCAGTAATCCCACTGCTCAGAATATATCCTGCAGAAACAAAGGCTGTCACACGAAGAGATACACGCAAACAAATGTTTATTGCAGCACAGTCCACAACAGTAAAAAGATGGAATCAACCTAGATGCCCATGAACAGAGGAATGGATAAACAAACTATGGTACATATACTCAATGGAACATTGCCAAGCCAAGCTAAGTGCCATCGAGTCATTATGCAATGATAAAAAACAATGATGATTTTAGGAAACGTCTCATAACCTGATTTCTACTGGAAGACATTGCTTTATGCTGAGTGAAATCAGTCAGTGGCAAAAGGACAAATATTGTATGAGGCCCTTGCTATGAGGATTTAAAAATAAACTTCTGTGCAGAAGAAAAGACTCTTTGATGGTTACAAGGGTGGTGATGGAGGGAGATGGTTAGTCATAGATTAGATAGTTGATAGAAATTTGGTTGGGTCAAAGCAGTGACAATGCACAGTAGAAAATAGATCAACTTAACTGGACTTCATAATCTGACAGCTCTTCTAATCTCAACCCAGTATTGCAAGGATACAGTAGCAGGGTTGGGTCTGGGGACCATGCTCGCAGGGGACATCGAGGCCAATTGGCATAAGTAGCCTATTGCTAAGAGAGTCTTCTGCACCCCATATTGGTGAGTGGAGTCTAGGGTCTCAAAAACTAGCAAGATGTCATCGGAGGTACACCAAATGGTCCCAACTCATCCTGAACAGATTATCACTGAGAACCACAAAGACATGAGGAAAAAAGAGCCCAGGAGACAGTAGGATCCATGTGAATGCGAGACTGTATCAACATGTGTCCAGAAGAACCAAATAGCACCCGACCACCACCAAAGACATCTGTGATAGGGCACACAGTGTTGAGTCTCTGTGGCAACACAAGAGAAAGAGGGGTGCAGCTAAAGAAATCTACTAAAAGACCACAACTGATGGTCTGATGGCCTGGGCGTTCTCCCGGGAGCCTGAACCCTAGACCTGCTGCTGCCCTTGTCTAGAAAACACTACTGAGATCAACTCTTCGGATAAACATGGACTAGACTTGGAGACACAGTGTGACCATGAGGTGTGTGTACTTTATGGTTCTACACTTTCATAGGATGCTCTCCTACTCATCTCTTTCTAGATGGGAGTGGAGAGAGTGAAGGTGAAGGGACAGTTTTTTAAGAGGATACTACAAGTATAGAATGAAAAGGAGTTTGCTGTCATGGGGCTGGGAGAGCAGAAGGAACTGAAGATTGGCGGGCATGCAGAATTGATTTGGATGGTATACTTTCACTTAATGACAATTTTAAAAAATTACATAAATAGTAGGGAGGAATGAGAGGTACAGTATAAGACAGTGAAGAGATTCTTCCCTTCATTCCCCTTCCTTTGGATTGACTGAACTGCAGAGTGTGTCAAAAACAGCAAGTCCAGAAGCTATCATTTTATTCTACTTGTCTGTGAGGGTGTCTTACTATTATTTCAAGTCTATTATTTTAAAAAATGGAATCAGATGCCAAGAAAGAACTGACCTGAAATTACACAGCAGGTTAGTAGCATTTAATATATGACAATGTCAACCTAGACTTCCACTTTCTTTCCTAGTATTGAAAACTTACAGTTGGCTGGCCAATTATATGGTAATTAGCATGAATGTTTTAACTTCTACTGAATGTATGTAGCATAGTAACAGAATAGGAGTCTTTGAAATGTTGTACTTGGAGCATCGTTTGCACACGTTTGTACAACTTTCTTGTCACCTGTTCCAAGATAGTACCTCAAATGATTTCTGCTGTAGTTTAAACCTCAATTTCATTTTCTGCCATCACCAGAGATCATTAACTAGTCACATTCCTCCCTCCTGTTTTGCCCCGCCTTAAACAGGTTTAGAATGGTTCCTGTTCAAGAATTTTTTTCTTTCTCCAAGTCCACCCAGTTTTCTCTACTCCATAACTTCCCTTCTCCTTACTGAAAGATCCAAGGAAATTAAAACTGTATTTAGTCTTGTTTTCATTGTTTTCTTTCTCTGTTCTTAATGCTTCACTGAAGATGAGATATGGGACATACTACATAATTAAGAAACTGTATGTACCAACTATAATTGGAGCCCCTGGGTAGCACAAATGCTTAAGTTCTGGGATACTAACCAAAAAGTTGGTGGTTTGACACCACCCAGAATGTGCCAGGGAAGAAAGACCTTGGGATCTTCTTCCAAAGGTGACAGCAGTGAAAACCCTGTGGAGGGTAGATCTACTCTGAAACACATGGGGTAGTTATGAGTCAGAATCAACTTGATGGCAACAGTTTTCTTTTTGTCATTGCTGTTTATTTTTTAATAATATTTTTTAACAACAACACTGTTGTTGTTAGATGCTGTCATGTTGGTTCTGACTCATAGTGACCCTGTGCACAACAGAACAAAACACTGTCTCATGCTTCACCATGCCCACAGTCATTTTTTGCTTAATCCCATCGTTGCAGCCACTGTGTCAGTCCATCTTGTTGAGGGTCTTCTTTTTCTCCGATCCTCCACTCGACCAAGCATGATGTCCTTCTCCAGGGACCAATCTCTCCTGACAACATGTCTAAAGCATGTGAGATGCAGTCTTTACTATCTTTGCCACCAAGGAACTCTCTGGTTGTACGTCTTCCAGAATAGGAACAACACTAGGTGACTTAATACATGAGATAAATACAATACAAACTATGACTAACAACAAATAAATACCTTAAAATAAACTAGATAGCTGGGAGCTCCTAAAAATTAAACATTTATACTTATCAAAAGACTTCACCAATAGACTAAAAAGAGAACTTGCAGATTGGGAAAATAATTTTTGACTATGACATATCTGACAAGGGTATCGTCTTGAAAATTTATAGAATACTTAAACACCTCAATAACAAAAAGATAAAGAATGGGTAAAGGATATGAACAGACACTTCACCAAAGAAGACATTCTGGCAGCTAACAGACACATGAGGAAGTGCCCACAATCATTATCCATCAGAGAAATGCAAGTTAAAACTACAGTGAGATACCATCTCACCCTGATGTTGCTGGCACTAAAAAAAAAAAAAATGTTGGAGTGGTTGTGGGGAGATTGAAACTTTCATGTACTGCTGGTGGGAATGTCAAATGGTACAACCTCTGTGGAAACTGACATGGAACATCCTTAAAAAGCTAGGAATAGAAGCACAGTAAATCCAGTAATCCTGCTCCTAGGAATGTGTCTTAGAGAAATAGGAGCCACCACACGAATAGAGATATGTCCATCTATGCTTATTTAAGCATTATTCACAATAAGAAAAAGATGGAAACAACCTAAGTGCCCATCAATAGATGAACAGATAAACAAATTATAGTGTGTATCCACAATGGAATACCACACAATGATAAAAACAATGATGAATCCGTGAAACATCTCACAACATGGATGAATCTAGAAGGCATTGTGCTAAGTAAAATAAGCCTATCACAAAAAGACAAATACTGTAGGAGACCACTATTATAAACTCAAGAAAAGGTTTATGCAAGAAAAATCTATCTTTGATGGTAATGAAGGATGAGAGAGGTGAAGACGGGAAATCACTAGATAATACACAAGTGTTAACTTCAGTGAAGGAAAAGACAATTCACACACAATTAACCAAGGAAAAGCCATAGAAACTTCCTAGACAAATCCAAATACCTTGAGAGACCAAGTTACTGGGGCTGAGGGCTGGGGACCATGGTCTTGGGGACATCTATGTCAATTGGCATAACATAGTTCATTAAGAAAATGTTCTACATCCTACTTTAGTGAGTAGTGCCTGGAATCTTAAAAGCTTGTGAGTGACCAACTAAGATACATTTCTTGGTCCCATAACATTCAGAGCCAAGGAGAACAGAGAAAACCAAAGACGCAGGAAAACATTAGTGCAAAGAGGTGATGGACCACATGAACCATAGCCTCCACCAGCCTGAGCCTAGAACTAGATGGTTCCCAGCTACCACCGGCGACCTCTTGGACATGGATCACAATAGAGCATAGCAGACAGAGTGGGAGAAAAATGTAGAACAAAATAAAAATTTCCCGAAATGAACAGACTTACTGGTCTGACAGAGAATGGAGGGACCCCTGAGACTATAGCAACTGATACCCTGCTAACTCAGAACTGAAGCTACTCTCAAGGTCTACTTTTCATTCAAAATTTAGACAAAAATCCTGTTTCAATTAATTCCAACTCACAAAGACCCTATTAGACAGTCCTACAAAACAAACAATAACACATGTGAGGATTGTGCTTCTTAGTTCAATCAAGGGCAGGAGACCAGATGAGCAACATCCACCCAAAAGCAAAGATGATAAGGCAGAAAGGGACAGGAAAACTGGAAGAATGGACTTAGGCAATTCAGGGTGGAAAGGAAAAGGGGGAGTGTGCTGACACATTGTGGGGACTGCAACCAATGTCATAAAACAATTTTGTATATAAATATTTGAATGAGAAATTAATTTTTCCTGTAAACTTTCACATAAAACAATAAAAATTTTTTGAGGCAGTTACTAGAAGCCATCTATCTCTATCTTCAGATTTGAGTGTTTAGAAAAATAAAGCTGGGTTTAAGAAATCCAGCAAGAAAAATACTTAATGGACAGTATTGTCTGCAATTATTAATGCTCAGTGGACCCAGGGTAGCTGCTGTTTGATTGAGCAGGTAGGTTTTAGATACTGAAAATGAGTTAGATGCTTATAAGAAACGCCTCTTTTTTCCATAAGGTATATAAGTCTTCTGGGCTACTATGTATCTGAACCCAAAGGATAGTACCGAAAGCAATGAAGTTGGTTCCATTCTGACAGGATTTCTCTTCAAACTACAGATTATTATGTATCATAGACAACATAGACAAAATAATTTCTTATTCTGGTATTTGTATTGTTGTGTCTGATACTACTATAAATAGTTCCTCTGCAAGTGATTTAAGGTTTCTACAGTATTCTCTAGAAAAAATCACTTATAATAACCTTTATCCACGCATTGAAAATAAATCTGGGATTAGAATATTGAACAGCGACTGTGCTGATGGTTTCGGTTCCTGGGCTGCAGTTTGCTGAAATTTCTCATTTATCTCCATTTTAGTCTCCCAAGGTAAGTGTTCTGTGTTTCTGACAATTTTGGACCCTATCATCTTTGCCTACTGCTATTGATTCCTGCTGACTTAAGTCACTGTGTCACACTTCTTCTAGCAGGCCAGTTGAGTTATTCAAGGTAATGGAGGGCAACCTACTGATGCTTTAGCCCACATAGCAACACAATATTGCCTGCCATCTTACTCCCCTTAATAGCCTAACAACCAAATTCACAGATTAGAGCTCAGTCGCATGTAGATTGGGCAAGATTAGGATGATCGGGACACTGAGACAATTCAAATTCATAATGGGACTAACCTGACAAGAAGCCTGTGACCACTGGGTTGATTCCAACCCATAGTGACCCTACAGGACAGAGTAGAACTGCCTCATAGGGTTTCCGAGGAGCAACTGGTAGATTCAAACTACTGACCTATCGGTTAGCAGCCAAGCTCTTAGCTACTGTGCCATAAAGAGACTAAAGAGAAAAACCTGTTGCTGCTGAGTCCATTCCAACTCTTGGTAGCCCTGTGGGACAGAGTAGAACTGCCCTATAAGATTTCCAATTTGGTAGATTTGAACTGCTGACATTTCGGTTAGCTGCTGAACTCTTAAGCACTGCTGCATCAGAGCTCTGTAAAGTGAATCTCAAAACCAAAACCCAAACTCACTGCTGTTGAGTTGATTCCGACTCGTAGTGGCCCATGTAAAGGGGCTAGAGAAAGTAAATAGGAAGACCTTTAGATAAGGGGAGAGCTAAATCAAGAGAGGTAGTGATCTGTAAGGAGGCCTTATAGAAGTTGTGGGAACTCATACATAGGAAATAGAAAGATTCAAGGATAGGACCTTTCATTTCCTAGGAAAATTCATAGAACAAATCAGAACCTCAGTTCTGGAAGAACTGGAGTATTGGACGGGGACTTACTAATTATGCTTGGGGCACAATGGAGGGGTTGGGCTGCAATGAACCAAACAAGAAATCTGGTTACCAGAACTAGGGCATCATGGTAAGGCAGAGAAATAGTATATTTGTTTTAAATTTGTGCTTCTGAATTCTGGATTCAGGGACACTTATTTCCCCTCCCTAGGGCATGAATTGACTCAACACTTGGAATGGGGCTGGGCCTACCTATTGGAACTGGGCTTTAGCTATGGGAATTAGAGGGTGGGGTGAGGTGGAAATAAATATTGCCAGAACACCACCAGCCAGATTCTTGTGTTACATAGTTCAGGGCTACCCTCCCCTGATTGGTTCATCATGCAGCCTGGCTGGTAGATCTGACCCTTTATAGGGACTAGATATGAATTGCAGACTAGCATTTCACCTCAGTTTTAATACTAGTACACTTCGGATCATTTGATATATCTGGGCTTCAGCTATTTTGGTCAGGAAAGGGAGACAGAGTGAACATTAATTTACATTATTATGCTCAGTTGGACAGATAAATGGCAAGTACAGGACATAGTAGTGAAGGTATGACTTAGCTTTCTTGGAAAATAAGTGCCTGGAGGCCAGAATATATGCCTTCAATTTATTTCACAAATGTACCATATTTGGACAGCCATTTACTAAGTGCATTTCATTAGAAACTAATCCCCCAAAGCAATAAATTTAATATTGTTGTTAGGTACTGTAGAGTCAGTTCTGTCTCACAGTATCCCTATGTAAAACAGAAGTAGACGCTGCGAAGTTCTACCCCATCCTCAATTGTTCCTGTATTTGAGCCCATTGTTGCAGCCACTGTGTCAATCCATCTTATTGAGGATCTCCCTGATGTTCACCAATATTTTGTTTTACCAAGCCTGATGTCCTTCTCTGGGACAGGCTCCCCCTGATAACATGTCCAAAGTATGTGAGACCAAGTATCACTGTCTCTGCCTCTAAGGGACATTCTGGCTGCTGAAGATTACACAAAGCTGTGAGAGACAAAGTCACCTGTGTATATCATAATCACTTGGAGATCTAATAAAGAACACAGTCCCAGCATTGTTAAAGTAGGGTAGGGATGGGCTTTTATGTTTTTACCAACTTCATTGAGTGATTTTGATAACTGTCAAAGTTCTAGACTGGTTTAGACCATACACGATTTCTGCAACATTATTTAGCATGATTAGTGCTTATCCTATCAAATCACTGATTATATCAGTATAGGTCATACTGACATTTGTTTTTGTTTATGCTTGCTTGAAGGTTATATCTGAAGCTAGGAGAATCTGATATTGCCACTCTTTCTGTGAGTGGAAGATTGACTTTTTAAAATGTTCCCTCTTCTTTCAGCATCACACTCACTTCACTGTCCCTCAAGTTAATCCTTTATCTTCTATTGTGCTGATGTTGGAAGAAGCATAATTCAGTGTTAAAAGGCCAAAGACTAACCTCAAAGTTAGAAAGATACTTAATATATTCTAAGAAGACTAAATGCTATGTTATGAGGCATAATTTTAAGTACTGTGGAAGTTCAGGATACAGGTAGGAGACTGGCTTGACTAAAGTAAGTGATAACTGATGGGAAGTTGTGGGAAATAGGGAAAAGATTATAAACAACATTTGTACAGTGCAAGGTATATACTGAAGAAACAATGTATGTTATGAAGTAGAGCCTAAACTGTAATGGCAGTTATGAGTTGGGTTTTCAGCTTTCCTATATTGGCTAAGGCATTTTAACTTCTTTTTGTACCTTGGATTCTTCATCCAAGTGTCTAACAACAGCAGTCCTAGTTCCCTGGCTTACTCACAGGGATGTTTAAAAATTCATCAGGCACTGGTGGTTAAGCTTTTCTGAACACTTTTCAATCAAGTTACTCGAGACCTGTGGCATTACAATTATGCCCTAGAGGCAGATGTCTTAAATTTTGTTGTTCCTTAGAGAGCTGATGTATCTTGAACAAAAGGCTTCTTACATACCCGGTATATAAACTTGTCCTCAATACTTCAGTTGTGTGAGGACCAACAGGAGAGGAACCAATTAAACTTGGACAGAGATTGAAGGTTGAATATGTTAGAACTCTAAATGTGTGCAGTTAAGTGTTTTTACTTTAATTTTTTCATACTTAAATAATTTTAGACTTACAGAAGAATTACAAGAATAAATAGTACAAAGGATTCCCATGTAAACCACACTCAGATTCCCCCAAATCTAACATTTTTTTGCATTTAATGTATCCTTCCCTCATATATTATTTCTATTGTCGTATTGATTCTCTGGGTTTTTTCCTAAACTGTTTTCCTAAACTGTTTGAAGACTGGAGCCTCGGTGGAGCAGTGTTTAAAACCTTGGCTACTATCCAAAACGTCAACAGTATGAATCTACAGTCTGCTCATTGGAAACCCTATGGAACAGCTCTGCTCTGTCATGTATGGGCTCTATGGGAGTTCGCATCAAGTCGACAACAACACGTTTGGCTTGGTTTCAGAGTCTGAAAATAAGTAGAAAACACATGACACTATTTTACCCCTAAATTTTTACTGTATATTTCCTAAAAACAATATAATCCTAAGTTTCATCAGTTGTCATGATGGGTTTTTTTTTCAAACATTTTTTAAAATTGTGATTAAGTAAAAGTATACAATCCAAATTAAATTTGCATGCATGCCTATCTGCAGCTCCTTCTCTCCTTGCCCAGTGACAGCACACTCCTTTTTGTTCTGTATATGTCATATCCTCTTAACAATCTCCTGTCCCCTCCTCTCCACTCTCTCCTCTCCCTTCGAGTAATAGCCCAGTAGGACAGCATTCTATAGATACACAGAACCATGAAGTACACACACCATATAGTCACATTGTGTCCCCACATCCAGTCCATTCTTGTCCAAAGAGTTGCCCTCAGTAATGTTTTCTGGTCAGAGGCAGCAGCAGATCTAGAAGCCATGCTCCCATGGGAACCCCCATGCCTTCAGATCATCAGCTGTGGTCCTTTAGTGGAGTTCCTTTTTTTTTAATTAAATAAAAAAATGAAAGTGTACATACTCTGTGCTTACAATACTGGGTTAAGAGAGGAGGAGTACACAAGTTGTGTCGAAGTCCCGTTAATATTGATCTTCTTACTAATGTGTATTGTCACCAATTTCACCCTATCAAGTTTCTAACAACTATCTAATCTAAACCCTCGCCCCTTGCCTTCCCGCCTTCCCACCTTCCCCACCCCTGTAGCCGTCAAAGAGTCTTTTCTATTAGGTATGAGTATGCTTTTAAGTTTTTATCATAGGGGTCTCATATAATAATTGTCCTTCTGTCACTGACTAGTTTCACTCAACATAATGTCCTCCAGTTGAGACCAAATTGAGAGATGTTTCCTGCTATCATCGTTGTTCTTTATCAGTGTATAGTATTCCATTGAGTATATATACCAAAGTTTACCCATCCATTCTTCTGTTGTTGGGCACCTGGTTGATTCCAACTTTTTGCTATCGTGGACTGTGCTGCAATGAACATTCGTGTGCATGTAGCAGTTGGTGTGAATGGCCTTGATTTTGTAGGATATATTCCAAGCAGAGGAATTACTGGATCAAATGGTATATCTATATCCATTATTTTAAGGTAATGCCAAATTGCTTTCCAAAGAAGTTGCACCATTCGGAAATCCCACCAACAGTGAAGGTGAGTTCCAATCTCTTCACAGACTCTCCAACATTTATTGTTTTGCGTTTTTTGGATCATGGTCAATCTTGTTGGGGTGAGGTGGTATCTCATTGTCTTTTTGATTTGAATTTCTTTAATAATTAATGATCGTGAACATGTCTGCATGTGTTTTTTGGCTGCCTGGATCTCCTCTTTAGTGAAGTGTCTGTCCATCTCCTTTGCCCATTGCTTAAGTGGATGATTTGTCTTTTTCTTATTGATGTTTTGTAGAACCTTATAGATTATGGAGATAAGACGTCAGTCTGACATAGAGTTGCCAAATATTATTTCCCATTCTGTAGGTGGTCTTTTAATTCTTTTGATGAAGTCTTTGGATGAGCAGAAGCGTTTGATTCTTATTAATTCCCATTTATCTATTCTCTCTTCTGATGAATGTGTTTTGTTAGTCAGATTTTGAAGTCTGTCTATATTGCGTATTAACACGTCCATTGTTGACCCTATCTTATCTTGGATGAGCTTTATCGTTTTAGCTTTTATGTTCAGGTCTTTTGTCCAATTTGAGTTGATTTTTCTCGACAGCACTTGGCTGGCTTTGTATAAGATGTGAGATATGGGTCTTCTTTCAATTTTTTGCAGATGGATATCCAGTTCAACCAGCACCATTTGTTAAAGAGACTGTTTTTACTCCAGTTTACAATCTTAAGGCCTTTGTCAAATATCAACTGTTCATAAGAGGATGGAGACATCTCTGTGGTCTCAGCTCTGTCTTGCTGGCCTATATGTCTCTTTTTGTACTGGTAACAGGCTGTTTTGACTACTGTGGCAGTGTAATAGTTTCTATGGTCGGGTAGTATGAGGCCTCCTACTGGGTTCTTCTTCTTCAGTAGTGCTGGGCTTATCTGGGGTTTCTTCCCTTTCCAAACAAAGTTGGGGATTTGTTTCTCCATCTCACTAAAAAATGTCATGAATTTGTGTTGGGATTCCATTGTATGTGTAGATCGCTTTGGGTAAAATAGACATTTTAACACTTAATTCTTCCTATCCATGAGAAGAGTACGTTTCTCCATTTATATAAGTCTCTCCTGGTTTCTTGCAGTAAGATCTTGTAGTTCTCTTTGTGTAGGGCTCTTTATTTCTCTAGTTAGATTTATTCCTAGGTATTTTATCTTCTTGGGGGCTGTAGTAAATAGTACTGATTCGGTGATTTCTTCTTTGATGATCTCTTTGTTGGTATAAAGGAATCCTACTGATTTACTTTTGTTTATCTTATATCCTGATACTTTGCTGAACTCTTCTATTAGTTCAAGTAGTGTACTTACAGATTCTTTAGGATATACAATCATCATCTGCAAAGTGGGAGATTTTAACTTCTTCTTTGCTAATGCAGATGCCCTTTATTTTTTTGTCTTATCTAATTGCTCTGGCCAGAACTTCTGGTACTATGTTGAATAGAAGTGGTGAGAATGGGCATGCTTGTCTAGTTCCCATTCTCAAGGGAAATTCTTTCAGTCTGTTTCCATTCAGGATGATGTGGCAGTTGGCTTTTCACAGATGCCCGTTATTGCATTGAGGAATTCCCCTTCTATTCCATTTTGCTGAGACTTTGTCAAATGCTTTTTCTGCATCAGTTGACAAGATCAGGTGATTCGTATCTTTTCGGTTATTTATGTGGTTGATCACATTAATTATCTTTCTGATGCTGAACCAGACTTGCATCCCTAATCTGAATCTAACTTGATCGTGATGAATTGTGTTTTTGACGTGTTGTTGAATTCTATTGGCAAGGATTTTATTGAAGAGTTTTGCATCTAAGTTCATGAGTGATATTGGTCTGTAATTTTCCTTTATGTGGGATCTTTCCTTGGCTTTGGCTTTGATATCAGGGTTATGCTGGCTTCCTAGAATGAATCTGTGAGTATTCCATCCCTTTCTGTGGTATGAAATAGTTGCAGTAGTATTGGAGTTAACTCTTCTCTAAAAGCTCGGTAGAATTCTCTGGTGAAGGCTCTGGGCCAGCACTTTTTTTTGGTTGGTAGTATTTTGATGACTTTTTCAATCTTTCCCTTTGTGATGGGTTTGTTAAGTTGTTCTACTTCTCCATGTGATGATTTTGGTAAGTGATACGAATCTAGAAATTTATCCATTTCCTCTAGGTTTCAAATCTGTTAGAGTACCAGCTTTCGTAGTATTTTGTTATGATACCATTGATTTTAGTTGGGTCTGTGGTGACATCTGTCATCTCATTTCTTATTTGCATTACTTATATTTTCTGCTGTTTTTCTTTTGTAAGTTTAGCCAATGGTTTATCAATTTTGTTGATCTTTTCAAAAAACCCACTTCGGGTTTTGTTAATTTCTCCAGTTGTTCTTCTCTTCTCTAATTCATTTAGTTCTGCTTTAATCTTTATTATCTCTTTTCTTCTGGTGCCTGAGTGGTTCATCTGTTGCTCTCTTTCTACTTGTTCAAGCTGTAGGGTTAATTCTTTGGTTTGGGTCTTTTCTTCCTTCCGGACGTGTGCACTTACAGAGATAAACTGTGAGCAATGCTTTAGCTGCTTCCTATAGGTTCTGGTAAGATGTATTTTCCTTCTCCTTTGATTCTATAAATTTCTTTATTTCGTCGTGTTTTCTTCTATAACCTATTAGAGTTTTGAGCAAAGTGTTGTTCAGTTTCTGTGAGTTCAAATTTCTATCTTTGTTTTTTCTGTTACTTATTTTGACTTTTATGGCTTTATGGCTTGGTCAGAAAATGCACTTTGCAATAATTTAATGGTTTGAAGTTTGTTGAGATTTGCTTTATGTCCTAACACTTGGTCTGTTCTCAAAAATGTTCCATGTGCATTGGAGAAGAAGGTGTATTTATCTGTTGATCAATAAAAAGATCTGTATATGTTGATGAGGTCTAGTTGGTTAATTGTCACAATAAGATCTTCTGTATCTTTACTGAGGTTTTCCTGGATGATCTGTTCATTACTGAAAGTGAAGTGAAGTCTCCAACTATTATTGTGGAGTGAACCGTCTCATTTTTCAAGGTAGTCAGAGTTTGTTTGATGCATTTAGATGCTCTGGTATTGCCAGCCAACGCCAAGTGCCGTCGAGTCGGATCCAACTCATGCTCTGGTATTGGGTGCATAAATATTTCGTATTGTTAAGTCCCGCTTGTGTATTGAACCTTTCAGCAATAAATAGTGACCATCCTTTTCCATGATGGTGGATTTTTACATTAAAATCTATTTTATCCGAGGTTAGTATTGCCACACCTGCTCTTCTTTGCATATTGTTAGCTTGGTATATATTCTTCCATGCTTTAATTTTCAGGTTGTTCATGTCTTTAAGTTGTGTTTCTTGTACACAACATGTAGATGGGTCGTGTCTTTTCATCTGGGATATCACTCGTTGTCTCTTTACTAGAGTATTTTCAGTATGTTTACATTCAGTATAATTATTGATAGGTGTGTATTTAGTGCTATCATTTTGATGTATTTATTTTTGTGTTGGTGTTTCCTATGTTGTTCTGAATATTCTCTTCTGGGTCACTGTTTTTTATGTGTTGACTTTTCATCTTTTTCAGAGTTGGTTTTGTGTTTGTTGAGACTCCTGTCTTACGTTTCTTGTTTTGATGTGTTGCATTGTTATTCTGCTTTGCAGGTACTCCTATGATCCCCCTTAATATCCTACGTTTGTACCCAGTTTTAACTTCTGTATACCTTTTTAACTTCCTCTCCATCTGAAAAGACTATAACTATTGTAGTATATCTCTCTTTTTAGAGTGATGCTTTCATAGTTTTCATGATATGATCACTGGTTCCCTTCTTTTAACATTGTAGCTTTGATTGAGTTTTGTAACTTCTGTAACTGAGTAGATTTCTGGATGCTGTGTCCTGCATTGCCTGCTTAGATGTGCACTAAGTGGTTTTGCTTTTCTAAGGAAAGAGCTTCTTTCGGTATTTCTTGTAGTTATGGTTTGGTTTTTACAAAGTCCCTTAGCTTCTGTATATCTGTGAATGTCTTAATTTCATCTTCACATTTGAGAGACAGTTTTGCAGGATATATGATTCTTGGTTGGAAGTTTTTCTTATTCAAGGCTTTGAATGTGTCACCCTATTGCCTTCTTGTCAACATCTTTTCTGTTGAGAAGTCAGACAAAAGCCTACAAGATTTTTCTCTGAGTGCTTGTTGTGCTTTAAGCCTCACTGCCTTTAAGAGAATTTGTTTATGTTTCATTTTATTAAGCTTGATTATACTATGTCTTGGTGTCTTTCTTTTGGGGTCCAGTTTTTGTGATGTTTGATGCACTTCTTGGATATCTATGTTCTCTCCTTCCATAATTTCCGAGACGTTTTCTGTCAGCAACTCAACAACAATACTCTGTGTTTTCAGCCATCCCTCCTTGTTCATGAACTGCAATTAATTGTAGATTATTCCTCTTAACAGAGTGCCACATGTTTCTTAATGCTTCTTCATTTTTTAATTTCTTTTCTCTGTTTTCTCCTCATAAATTCGGGTGTCATTTGCTCTGTATTCAAGGTTACAAAGTCTGCTTTCTGTCTCCTCAATTCTGTTCTTTTGGTTTTGGATTGAATTGTCTATTTCTGTAATTTTGCTGTTTCTCTGCTGGATTTCAGATCATTTATGTTCCATCAGTTCAAATAGCTTGCTTAATTTTTCATTTTGCTCTGCTGCAATTTGTTTAATCTCTAGGATGGTTCTATATATAATTCTTTTGTACTCGACCTTGAATAGTTTCAGAAAGCCTTCTTCATCTAAGAAGTTTTTTTTATTATTTTGGGAGTTTTCCAGAGCCATGGTGGCTGTTCCTTTAAATGGTTAGAGATGGATTGTTGCCTTCAGGCCATCTAGAGAGTGTTTGGCTTCCCTGGTGTTACCTCAGCAGGTGCTGAAGTGTAGTTCTGAGAAGTGAGTTGGTCACCAGCTATGTCTGTATCCTCTAGTGACTGGACTTAGTGGACTCTCTACAATGGCAGGGTTCACCTCCATCTGGCAGTGATGGTGCCCTACTTATGGAATCACTGGGGTGCCATTCACTGACCCTTTGATGTGGTTCAGCTGTTATTTCTCCACACACTTCTATTTTAAATATTTAGGAGCTATCTGACAGTTGCCAAAATTAGTCGAGCCACCAGGTGTGACAGGCCCTTCCAGCAGGTCCTATGCAAAATCTATGGCAGAGCTCAAAAAGGGAGGGTGGGGGGGCAGTGGTGCCCTCAGTCAGGAACCAGGCTCTCAAAATGTGGGTATCCCACACACTGTCTCTCTGCTGTGCTGTATGCTGCTTACTTTAGCACTACAGATGAGCATACTTGCAGCTCATGGCATCCCCCACCTCCTGGATAAGGGAAAAGAAAAAAGCATCAGTAACTGCAGTCTGCCCCAGCAGCAAGTCATAGGAGCAGAGATCAGCACTCTCTGCCTTGTCAGAGACAGGTAGTTTCCCATTTAGTGGTGGGAAACTGACAACCCTATGGCATATCCTAGAGCTCCCTGGGTGTCCAGAGTGTTCTATTCATTTATCTATCCAGGCCTTAGTTTTCAGAGGCCAGTGAGGAGAACGTGTGTCAAGTCCACCATTTTGGCTCTGCCCCATCATGTTTTCTATAGCAAAGGAAATCCTAAATTACTTGTAGTATTCAATTATCATGACTCTTTAGTTTCCTTTTGCCTGGAAGAGTTTCTCAACCTTTCTTTTTCTTTTAAGTCTTTGATATTTTTGGAGTGTACGCCAAGCCAAGTGCCGTCGAGTGTACAGATTAGTTATTTTCTAACAACTTTATTGAGGTGTAGTTAACAGTCCATAAAATTCACCCATTTAGTGTAAAATTTAATGTTTCTTTTAGTGTATTCATAGTTTAAAACTTTCACCGCAATCTAATTCTAGAACATTCTTGTCCTTGCTAAAATAAACTCTGGTTACATTAGCAGTCACTCTCTACCATGCCCAATACTATGCACCTGTTAATCTGCTTTCTGTCTCTGTAGATTTGCCCGTTTGATATAAATGGAATCTTACAACAAGTGGGCCTTTGTGTCTGGCTATTTTTACTAGGCATAATGTTTTTAATGTTCATTCATGTTGTAGCATGTTATCAGTGCTTCATTCCTTTTTATGGCTGAGTAATATTCTAATACATAGATACATCACATTTTCTTTATCCATTCATATGAGGACTGCCAATTAAGTTCACAAACTCATCCCAGAAAAATACTACATACCTCACTGCTGAATATCATCCTAGTGGGTATGAAAATAGCCCTGTTAAAGCACTTAACAGCTAGCTGGGCAGCTCCATAAGAAAAAGATGTGACAGTCTGCTTCTGTAAAGTTTACAGCATTGAAACACTGTGGGGACAGTTCTACTCTGTCCTATAGAGTCTCTGAATTGAAAGTAACTTAACAGCAATGCGTGGTGGTGGCAGTGGTTGTAAAGAGGTTTGGTGGTACAATGGTTAAGTGCTTGACTGCTGACTGAAATGTTGGCAATTTGAATCCATCCAGCAGCTACATAAGAGAACGACATGGCAATCTGTTCTGATAAAGGTTACAGTTTTAGGAAACCCTATGGGGTAGTTCTTCTTTGTCACATGGTGTCACTATGAGTCTAAATTGACTCAACAGCACCTAACAACTATAACAGAGGATGTGAAGTTGTATCTCATTGTGCTTTAGATTTGCATTTCCGTGACGACTAATGGTATCAAGTGTGTTTTCATGTGCTTATTAACCAATTGTATTATATTTGGAGAAACGTTTATTGAAATCATTTGCCTATTTTAATATTGAGTTATTTGAATTCTTACTGTTGAGTTGTAGGTATTCTTTATATATTCTAGATACAAATTCCTTAACAGTTATATGATTTTCAAATATTTTGTCACATTCTGTGGGTTATTTTTCCAGTTTCTTGCTATTGTCCTGTTCAATACAAAAGCTTTTAATTTTGAAGTCCAATTTATCTGTTTTTTGTTGCTTGTGCTTTTGGTGATGTATCCAAGAAACCAGTGCTAAGCCAAAGATTGTGAAGATTTGCTTCTATGTTTTCTTCAAAGAGCTCCATAATTTTATCACTTAGATTTAAGTCTTTAATCTATTTCAAGTTAATTTTTGTGTATAGTGTAAAGAAAGGGTCTAACTTCATTTTCTTTTCCAATGTGGTTATCCAGTTTTCCTTATTTTTTGAAAAGAATATTCTTATTCCCACTTAATAGTCTTAGTAACTTAGTTACCTAGTGCTGCTATAACAAAATACCCCAAATGGATTGCTTTAAAGAAGAGAAATTTACTGTTTCACAGCTTCGGAGTCTAGGAGTCTGAATTCAGGGCATTCATAGGGCTATGCTCTGTCCACTCCAGGACAATATTGTTCCTTGTCTCTCACAGCTTCTGACAGTCCCAGGAATTTCTTGGTGTTTCTTGTCTTATAGACAGATATTCACAAGGTCTCTTCCTCCTGTGTTTGAATCTATTTTTACACTTCTTTTCTAAGATGCCACTCAGAAAGGACTAGGAGCCCATATCGTCAATGAGCATGATACCTTTCAATTTATTTATGCATTGTAAATTTTCCTACTACAAAGTTTTATAATTTTCAATATACAAGCCTTGCACACCTTTTGCTAAACTTACTTCTAAGTATTTTATTTCTTTAGATGTTATCGTAATTAGGGTTGTTTTCCTAATTAAATTTTTGGGTCGTTCATAGAATAGCTAATTCATAGAGTAGCTAATGATGAAATAAAAGAGTTGAGCGGAAGATTTCAAAGATCAGCTCAAGAAGAAAAATAGAACATTATATTGAAATGTGCAAACACCTGGCATTAAAAGACAAATTGGAAAAGCATACTTGGCATTTCTCCAGCTGAATGAACTGAAGAAAAAAATTCAAAGTCTTGAGTTACATTATTGAAGGATTCTATGGGCAAAATATTGAATGACAAAGGAAACGTCAAAAGACAATGGAAGAAATACACAGACTGTACTAAAAAGAATTGGTCTACACTGAACCATTTCAGGAGGTAGCATATGATCAAGAATCAATGGTATTTGAGGGGTAAATCTAAGCTGCACTGAAATCACTGGTGAAAAACAGTGCTTCAGGAACTGACTGACTGAGATGTTTCAACAAACAAATGCAGCACTGAAGTGTTCACTGGTCCATGACAAGAAATTTGAAAGACAACTACCCGGTAAACCAATTGGAAGAGATCTTTATATGTGCCCATTCCAAAGAAAGATTATTTGGTGGAATGCAGAAATTATCAAACAATATCAATAATACCACACACAAATAAAATTTTTCCAAAGGTAATTCAAAAGCTATTGTAGCAGTTCATCGACACAGAACTGCCAGAAATTCAAGCCAGATTCCAAAGAAGACTTGGAACAAGGGATATCACTGCTGATGTCAGATGGATCTTAGGTAAAAGTAGAGGATACCAGAAAGATGTTTACCTGTGTGATAAAATCTACACAAAGGCATTCAACTGTGTGGATCATAACAAATTATGGATAACATTGTGAAGAACTGGAATTCAAGAACACTTAATCATGCTCCTGAGAAACTTCTACATAGACAAAGAGGCAATTGTTCAAACAGAACGAGGGAATACTGTGTGGTTTAAGATCAGAAAAGAGTTTTGTAAGATTGTAGCCTTTCACCATACTTATTCAATCTGTATGCTGAGCAAACATTATGAAAAGCTATACTATATGAATAATGCAGTGTCAGGATTGGAGAAAGATTCGTTAAGAACCTGCAATATGCAGGTGACACAACTTTGCTTTCTGAAAATGAAGAGGACTGAAAGCACTTATAGATTAAGATCCAAGACTGTCAGTATGGATTGCACTGCATCATAAAGGAAACAAATAGCCTAACGAATGGACCAGTAAGCAACATCTTAATGAATGGAGAAAATATCAAAATTTTCAAAGATTTTATTTTATTTGGATCCGCAATCAATGCCCACGGAAGCAAACAGCAATCAAGAAATCAAACCCTGTATCATATTGAGCAAATCTGCTACAAAAGACCTCTTTAACGTGTTGAAAAGCAAAGTTGCCACTTCGAGGGCTAAGGTACTCCTAACCTAAGCCTCATGTAAATGTGAAAACTAGCCAGTGAATAAGAAAGCCTGAAGAACTGATGCCTGTGAATTATGGTGTTGGCAAAAAATGCTGAGTATACTTTAGACTGATAGAAGAACAAACAAATCTGTCTTGGAAGAAGTATAGCCAGAATACTCCTTAGTAGTGAGACTGGCATGGCTTTGTCTCACTTACTTTGGGTATATTATCAGGAAGGACCAGTCCCTGGAGAAGCACATTAGGCTTTGCAAAACAGAGCGTCAGTGAAAAACAGGAGGTCCTTTAATAAGGTGGATTGACACACAGCAGCTGCAAAAGTGGGTTGAAACATACCTGATGTGTGTATGGCACAGGACTGGGCAGTGTTTCTTTTTGTTATACATAGGGCTGCTGTGAGCCATAACTGATTCTACAGCACCTAACAACAGCAACAACAACAAACATTTTAAGGTATCTTAAACAAGTTGCATGATAAGATACAAAGATAGTTGAGGATCAATTTTTATTCACTCTAAATTGTATTAGTATGAGCCTTTGTTTTCCTATTTTTCCTTGCTTCTCACTGTTGTTCTTTTAACGCTTCCACAAGAGAGGCAATGAGGCAAAAGAGGGAAGGGGAAAATGGAATCATTCAGCCCTGCTACTTTGGTAATAGTAGGAAGAGGTTGAAATCGATGAGTGAAATGAGGATTCACTGTCATTTTTGTAATTTTTTTTTCTATCCCCAAGCATCTCATTATATTGAAAATTGGTTGTATGTAGGAGTAATAGAAAACTAGGCACAGGTAGTCCCCAGGTTATGAATATTCAACTTTTGTATAACCAGTGGTTATAAAGCAGTTCTCATAAAGCATCTTAAAAATTGGAGGTACACACAATGGTTTGTAATAACAAACAGGTGCTACTGTGTGACATACATCAAAACATTATTGTTATGTTAAAGATGTTTTGGTGTGTCTGGGAGCATTTCTTTAGTGTTATTTATGCATAGAAATGTATACTATGTACCATATATACTAACATTTGATTAACTGACATTAGATATGAATTATACCAACTGTTCTCACTTAAAATACAAATTTGACTTAAAGATAAATTTAGGAAATGAACTAGTTCATAGTGTGGGAACTGCCTATACCGCTGAAAGAAATGACCATGACAGAGACAGAGAATTTTCTACCCCTTAGGAATCACTGAGAAACCCTGGTGGTGTAGTGGGTAAGTGCTATGGCTGCTGACCAGAGGTTGGCTGTTCATATCTACCAGGCCCTCTTTGGCAACTCTGAGACAGTTCTACTCTGTCTATAGGGTTGTTATGAGTTGGAATCAACTCAACAGCAGTGGGTTTGGTTTTTTGGCTTGGGGAACCATTGACCCAAAATTTAGTTAGAAACCAAATAATTCAAAAAGCAACCTATTGTAGTCATAAACTTCTGTGATTTTTTTCCTCTAAGACATATGCAAGGATGTAGTCACCTGATTATATAAGTTGTGAACAATAGTCAAGTATAGCAAATAATTTAAATCTTCCTCACTTTTATATCATGGCCAGCTAGAGAAGGGTGAGGGAGAGAAAAAGAAGATAATTGATGCTGTCAAAGAAATGGGAGAAGTATGAGAAGAAAGGGTATTAACAAGTAATTGTTTTCTACTAATATATACAAAATTATGACATATTTCTACCGTGTAAGATCACCTAGGACTAAAAAGACTAGGACTACTACTATTATTATTAGGAAAGAGGAGTTGTAGGAAGATTTGAAGAAACCAAAGTTGATTATCCTTGAAAATAGAAGACTGGGAAGAAAGTGACACAGTTATTATCTTCGTGTATTCTAAAGGCTTAAAGAGAAAGAAGAATTAAACTTGTACCATGTGACAGAAGCTATAGGAAAACAAAATTTGTCTCAGCATGGGTCAACATGGAACAAAATGGATGTTTTCAACAGTTGGTGAGTATATTCATTACTGGGAGGTACTCCAGCATCAGATGGAGCTTTGTTTAGATACTTCTTAAGGTTTTCCTGATGCTGTGGTACATGATTATTAAAGGAATCTGATGTATTTTCTTCTACTATATGTAAAAGGTGATGGGGGAAGCTTTTGTTTTCTTGCCTTAATCTTCGGGAAGCTGTACCATGATGTTGTGTGATCTGTGTGATGTCTAATGTAGTGTGGGGCACCTTAAATGGGAATTCACAGCTTAAGAGAACCACAGCTTTGATGATACGATAATCTTCCATTCTTATAGGTCCATTTGTAATGACTACAGATTAAGAGCACAAATAGCAAATTCATGAATTAAATTTCTGTTTAGTTTTTTACTACCAACACTAATTATTTATTTCACTGTGGAAGTTTGCCAAGATTAGAAACCTTACTAAAATAAAACACCTCTCACATTCTGTCATTTCATACCAGTGGAAAAAATACACTATCATATTCTAATGGCACAAATGAAGATGAAAGAGGGTAAATATAATCATTAATTTAAATGGAGAAGATTTCAAATTGGACTTTAAAGTATATTAAAATGCATTTGTAAGAAATCAATATATGTTAATGCTCACAGAATTCATTGTGTTATCATTTAAGTTGTTGAAAGAACTTAATAGGTCACAGCAGATGGTATACTATCGCAGACCCATTTTTCTTGCCAAGTCCTCAATTATTGAAGAAAACAAGTTGTTTATAATATGGATATTTTGCTGTCATCCTTTTACATAAAAGTAAGGAATTTCAGGTTAAGAATAATTTATTCAGGAATTTGCATTTACTGATGAGGTTTACAAGAAATAAAAAGTAGAGCAGAATACATAGCACCAGGACTGTCAAAAACCATTAAAATATTAGTCTAGCTTTCAAAAGTAGTGCTTTTATCTATAAATGTAAAGAGGGCATTTGCTTATTCATTATCTATTCAATCTAAATAGAATTAATCATCTGGGAATTAAAAAAGCAGGAACTTGTTCTTTTCAATCTATAAAGTGGCTGAATAAATTAGCTACAAAAGCCAATATTTTAGTTTCTTCTTGTATTGACTGGGCTTGAAATTATTTTTTAAGAAGAAAACAACTCACCTTAACATTTGTGAGATTTAAGGATGTGCTTGGCATTTAACACATAGATAATTTTGTGCTAAGTAAAAATAACAAATTCTCATTGTTTTGGGTGACGTGGATATCCAAGTTAGATCTGTGAGGGTCTGTCCAGTGTGGGGTACTCAGCCTACACACGCATACACACACACAGAAAAAATATATGTGTGTGTAAGCCAAGGAATATGAGAGTCAAAGGCAGCAGGTACTCTGAAGTTTAAAGGAAGAGGTTATTGTAACCTAAGATAGTTGAAGAAAACTTTCTGGAAAAGTTAGGACTTGAACAAGACAGTGAGGAAGGACGAACTTAAACAAGAAAAAGAAGTAATTTTCCTGCTTGATTAATGAATGGTGTCAAGGTGCGAAGACAGAAATGGAAATAGTGCTATGTGAAGGACGCAGTAAGTGGAATAGTTTATTCCACCAAACCTGTTGCCATCCAGTGGATTCTATAGTAAGTGCTCAGCTGCTAACTGAAAGGTGGGCAGTTTCATCCCACCAGCCACTCTATGGGAGAAAGACGGGAGACAACTTTCATAAAAATTTATACTCCCAAAAAACCCATAGAGCAATTCTACTCTGTCCTATAGGGTCACTCTGAGTTGAAACACTTTAAAGCCACTTTATGGGACAGTTCTACTCTGACCTGTAGAGTCACTATGAGTCAGACCCGATTCAACTGCAGTGGGTTATAGGACAGAGTAGAACTGCCTCGTAGGGTTTTCAAGAAGAGTGTAGTGGATTCAAATTGCTGAACTTTTATTTAGTAGTCATAGCTCTTAACTACTGCACCACCAGGTCTCCTAACACTTTACTTGAAAACAAACAAACAAACCTATTGCCATCAGCCATCAAATCAATTCTGACTCATAGAACAGAGTAGAACTGCCCTATAGGGCTTCCAGGGAGTGCCTAGTAGATTTGAGCTGCCCACCTGTTGATTTAACAGCCGTATTTCTTAACCACTATGCCACAAAGGTGTACAAACATTTTATTAAGGGCCAAGAATTCATATTAAGAAGTAGTGTAGGAGAATTTAATTCTTGATACATGCTACAATGTGGATAGAACTGGAAGACATTATGCTGAGTAAAGTCAAACACAAAAGGACAAATATTATATGACCTAACTTATGGAAAAAAAAAAACTCATCACCCTAGAGTCGATTCTGACTTATAGATGGAAATATCACATGGATTAAGGGTAAAGTTGTACAGCCGATTATTTCAACTGCTGTCAATAAGTTGTACACTTGTAAAAAGTGAAAGAAAAAAAACTAGTAGTGGTAGAGGATATCGAAATGCACTGGGATTAGATCCAAAGATTCTTAATGCCAGGCTTAGGAACCACGGTGGGCAGTGGGGAGCGATTGATGGTTTTTGAGTAGGAATATAAGGACATGTGCAGAGGTACTTTTTTCAAGAGAGTGTTCTGGTAGCAGTGTAGAAAGTGTTCTGGAAGCAGGGAGAGAAGTTCACAAGCTATTGCCTTAACTCAACAGTGAGACAGTGAAACATAGCATGATGTACTGGTAGCAACTCAAAAAGATGCCAAGGAGATTAAACTTGGTTGCTCTGCTGTATTTAGGACACAAAGAATGGCTCAAGGATGACTCCCAGTCAGGTTTTTTGAAATATTTTATATTGATAATTATTTTATTTTTAATTTTATTTATTTTGTTGTTGTTGAGTATTTACATAGTAAAACATACACCAGTAGTTTCTACATGTGCTATTTAGTGACATTGATTACATTCTTAAAGTTGTGCAACCATTCTCATCCCTTTTTCTGAGTTTCCCTCCCCTATTAACATAAATTTACTGCCCTTTAAGGTTCTCAGCTAAGCTGCTGTAACAGAAATACCACAAGTGGATGGCATTAATGAAGAGAAATTTACTTGCTCACAGAAAAGCAGGCTAGAAGTCTAAGTTCCAGGTGTCAAGTTGCTGTTGTCAATCTGATCTCATGTAGATAGATCTTAAAAGAGCATAATGCTCAAGGCACACATATTTTACTATAGTTAAGCTAAACTATTGCTTGGTTTTAAGAAACAAGCTGCTCAGATTTGAAATCCTGAAATGATAGTGCTTTTGACAAAAATAAAGTAGTGGCTTTAGTTCTAGATATTTCCCAGTGATCCTGAAAGTGTTTCTTTCTGTTGTTAGGTGCCATCAAATGGATTCCAACTCACAGCGACCCTATGTACAAACGGACGAAACACTGCCCAGTCCTGTGCCATTCTCACAATTGTTGTTATGCTTGAACCCATTGTTGTAGCCACTGTGTCAGTCTGTCTCGTTGAGGGTCTTCCTCTCTTTTGCTAATCCTGTTTACTTTGCCAAACATAATGCCCTTCTCCAGGGACTGGCCCTCTATGATAACATGTCCAAAGTATGTGAGATGAATTCTCAACATCCTTGCCTCTAAGGAGCGTTCTGTCTGTGCTTCTTCCAAGACAGATTTGTTTGTCCTTTTGACTGTCTGTCTTAGTCATCTAGTACTGCTCTAACAGAAATACCCAAAGTAGATGGTGTTTACTTTCTCACAGAAAAGCAGGCTAGAAGTCCAGGTTGGGGGCATCAGCTCCAAGGGAAGGTCTTTGGAGGAAGGTCTTTGTCACCAGTCTTCCCCTAGACTAGGAGCTTCTGAGGCCCAGGGAAGCAGGGTCCAAAGGACGCACTCTGCTCCTGGCAATGTTTCTTTCCTGATGGTATGAATTTCCCAATTCTTTGCTTGCTTCCCTTTCCTTTATATCTCAAAGTGTTGAGCACAGTATAGTGGATTGAGTCTTGCCCTCACTAACAAAACCACTACCCATCCTTCCTCACTAACAACATAGAGGCATGATTTACAACATATGGGAACATCACACAGTACCAGGAATCATGGTCTAGCCAAAATGCTACACACATTTTTTGGGGGGACACAGTTCAATCCATGACACAGTCTGTTGTACATTCCATATTCTTCACTAACACAATTATTCAAAGACATCAATTTTTCTTTGATATTCCTTTATATATTGTCCAGTTTTTGAATGCATATGAGGCCATTGAAAGCACCATGGCTTGGATCAGGTGCACCTTAGTGCTTACAGTGACATCTTTGCTTTTTAACACTTTAAAGAGGTTTCTTTTGCAGCACACTTTTCCAACACAATACACTGTTTGATTTTTTCGTTGCTGTTTTCATTGTGGATATTAAATGTGGATCCAAGTAAAAGGAAATCCTAGAGAACTTCAGTCGTTTCCTCGTTTATCATGATTATCACTTATTGGTCCAGTTGCAGGGTTTTGTTTTCTTTATATAAAGATGTGATCCATGCTGAAGGCTGTAGTCTGATTTTTGTCAGAAAGTGCTTCAAGCCCTTTTCACTTTCAGCAAACAAGGTTGCCTCATCTGCGTATTGGAGGTTGTTGGTGAATCTTCCACCAGCGCTGATGCTGTGTTCTTCTTCTTACAGTCTGCCTTCTCAGATTAGTTGCTCCGCATACAGACTGAATAAGTATGGTGAAACGATACAGCTATGATGCACATCTTTCCTGATTTTAAATCACACAGTATCCCTTTGTTCTGTTGTTTGTTGGTCTCTGGACAGGTTCCTCATGAGCATGACTAAGTGTTCTGGAATTCCTACTCTTCACAATGTTATCCATAATTTGTTATGATTCACACAGTTGAATTCCTTTGCACAATCGATGAAACACTAAACATCTTCCTAGTATTCTCTGCTTCCAGTCCGGATCCGTCTGTGATCACAAATGATATACTTCGTTCCACATTCTCTTTTGAATCTGGCTTGAATTTCTGGCATTTGCTTGTCATATACTGCTGCCACTTTTGGATGATCTTCAGCAAAATTTTACTTGCATGTGATATTGATGATACTGTTCAATAATTTCCACATTCTTTTGGATCATCTTTCTTTGGAATAGGCATCAATATGAATCTCTTCAAGTCAGTTCACCTGGCATCTGTCTTCCAATTTTCTTGGCATATTGATAAATAAAATAGCTCATTCATCATTCAGTTCCCAATAATGCTGAAAAAATCTAAAGAGTGTAAACCAGGGAACAGAGGCAAGATGGGGGAGTAACAACATGTCACTGCTAAACCCTCTAATAACTAAGAACCTCAAAATTAATTAAATCCACCGAATACAGCAATCCAGAAAGACTAAACTGTGCTTAAAGAACCCTAGGTACAAAGGGAGCAAAACAAAGCTGTTAGGAGCCCTGAACCACCTTGGATGTAACAACGTAGCCTGAGTGGAGATTCTCTGTAAACTGAAGGCAACTTGGTGGGGAGAAGACCTGCCTTTAGTGGAGCCAAGAAACAAGAGATGAAGCAACCTTGAATTTGACTAAAGAGACTTTTCCCAGCCTAAGCATCACAGTCGCAGCCTGCAGCCCAGACCTGAAAACCCCTACACAGGTTAGAACACTCTGGGATGAGGCTGGCCATTAGTCAGTGCCCCGTCAGATCCACCAGCCAGGCAGCTAGGTCCTGACTCAGAGTGTCAAAGGACCAGGAGGCCTCATCTGGAGGAGCGGGGAGATGGGGTCAGGTGTGTGGAGACAGGGGGCCAGGGCTCCCAGCATCCCAGGGTGATACAGCAGGAGAGGGCAGATCTGGGGTGAGCACAAAAGTGTGTTCCACAGAACAGGACTTACTCCTGTGTGGGACTGGGAGGCCTGGGTCCTGGTGCCCCATGGCTGTTAAGCAGGGGATCACAGTACCTGAGGGGGCAGAGTGAACAGCCCTGCTGCTGGCAGACCTGGGACTGGCCTTGGAGCCAGTGAACCAAGATGCTCTGGGCTCCCACAGCCTGGAAGTGGGGGACTGAGAGAGCACACCTACAGCTGGGAGAGGACTGGAGCCATGTGAGCCAGTGAGGCTTGGGCTCAGGGAACTGGTCAGGTCCAAGCAATCCCCCCAATAGTTGGGCAGCCAAGAAATCTGAGCTCAGGTGATCCATGGGGGGAGGGCAGTGAGTGCCAGAGGCTAAGCAGTCATTAGTGCCACATGCACCAGGTGGTCTGGGCTCAGGTGAACTGGGAGGAGGGGATAGATTGCCCCAGTAGCTAAGCAGCCATTGGAACTGGGTATGCTGGGGAGGCCTGAGCTGAGGCAACCCTAGAGGAGTCAGGCAATCACCCTAGTGACTGGGAGCCACTGGATCCAAGTGTATCCAGGAGGTTTGGGCTCAGGTGACCCTGTGGGAGAGATCACCCCAGTGACTAGGTATCCACTGGAGCCAAGTGCACCAGGGTAGTCTGTGCGCAGGTGAACCTGGAGGAGTGATCACTCCAGCCATCACAGCCTGGTGCACCAGGGAGGCTTGGGCTCAGGTGACCCCAGGGAGTGATTATCTCAGCATCTAGGCAACCATTGATGCTACGTGCACCAGGGAGAGCTGGGCTTAGGTGACCTGGCGGAAGGGAAGTGATCACCCCAGCAGCTAGGCAGCCACTGGAGCCGGCTGCACTGGAGAGGCTTGGGCTCATGTGACTCTAGAGGAGTTAGGTGATCACCCCAGTGTCTAGGCAGCTATTGGAGCTAAGTACACCTGGGAGGCTTGAACTCAGGGGTCCTGGGACAAGGGGAATGATTGCCCTGGTTGCTAGGTAGCCATTGGACAAAGCTCCCTGAGATCCCCGCCCAACACAGAGGCAACAGAAACAGTGGCAGCAGTTGTTGCTGCGACTTGGGGTATAAGGCATGAGTGAAAGACTACTCCCCCTCTCTATACCTGAGTCCAAGGCTGAGGTTCCACAAGGGATCTGCCCAAACCAGAGGTAGCTGCAGCAGCAGCGCTTGAGTCCTGCCTACCTTGGAGTGGCTGCAAAAGCGCAGCAGCTGTGTAAGCGATGCCCCCTCTAGCCCAGAGGCAGAAGCGGTGGTGGTGTTGCTGCAAGTAGGAGTGACTCTCCCACCTGGGAGTTACACCAGCAGCAGCAGCAGATCAGTGCAGGACACTAAGAGCAAGCAACAGAAAATATTCAGACTGCATGGAGAATCTATGGCCCAGCTGCAACAGAGAGATGCTTGTCAGGCTTAATCACTAAGTCTCTTTCACTCAAACGACTTACCAATGGCTCTAAGACAGCAGTCAATCTCCAAGAAGCAGACTACCATGGCTTCCAAAAGCTCCCAAAATAAAACATCAATGGATTTCCCAGATGAAGAAGAGTTCCTACAACTCTCAGACACAGAATACAAAAAACTGATGAACAGGGCTGTGCAAGATATCAGGAGAGAGATTAGGCAAAATGCCATAGAGCATACTGAAAAATTAAATAAGCTGCAAGAAATGCTTGAACAGCAATGATCTGAAATTTGAAAGATTAACAATAAAAGGTCCAAGCTTTATAACTCGATAGAAAGTCAAAGGAGCAGGATTGAGGACATGGAAGGTAGAATTAGTGAGCTTGAAGACAAAACAAATGACACCAACATACATGAATTAAAATCAGATAAAATACTCAATAAGAGTGAAGAATCCCTAAGGGTGATGTGGGATTCTATTAAGAGACACAATATGCATATCATCAGAGTACCAGAGCAAGGTGGGATAGCTGAAAATACAGAGTGAATAGTTGAAGACCTACTGACAGAAAACTTCCCTGATATCATGAAAGATGAGAAGATCTCCATTCGGGATGCTCATTGAACACCACTCAAGATAGATCTCAAAAAAAAAAAAAACACCAAGGCATATCATAATCGCCAGCCAAGTGCTGCCATATCATAATCAAGCTCACTAAAACTAGAGACAAGGAGAGACTACTGAGGGCAGCCAGAAATAAGCAAAAAATAACCTATAAAGGAAAGCTATCAAAATTAAACCCAGACTACTCAGTTGAAATTATGCTGGCCAAAAGACAATGGGATAACAGATTCAAAGCCCTAACAGGGGGTGGGGGGTGGGGGACTGTCAACTGAGAATAATATGTCCTGTAAAATTGTCTCTCAAATATGAAGGTGAAATTAAGACTTTCACAGATAAACAAATTTAGAGAATTTGTAAGAACCAAACCAAAATTACAAGAAATATTAAAGGAAGTTCTTAGATTAGAAAATCAACAGCATTAGATATATACTTAAACATCCAGCACTCAACACAGCATCTAGATAACATCAGGCAAAGAAATAAAAACAATAACCAAAACCAAATTACAAAAAATAGAAATTCAGAGATCTCAGGATATAATTGACAACTATATTTTATGAAAAAGAGAGTCAAAGAAAGGTACACATAGACCTTCCAGATGTGGAGGAAGATAAGGCGATACACAGACAGTGAAGTTTGGACTGCTTTTAGATTAATAAAAGGGACTAAGGGAGTAATCACAAAAGAAACCTGTAATTCTACACATCAAAAAGCAACATACAAAATCACAGTTTCAAGAAAACAAACACTGAAAGCCACAAAAAGAAAATATGTGAATAAAAAAGACTCAGCACAGAAAATGGAATGCAACAGAGGAACTGTCCACAACACCCCAAAGAAGGTATCTATGATCACACTGAATGTAAATAGACTAAACACACCAATTAAGAGGAGAGTAGCAGATTGGATTTAAAAAAAATTACCTGTGTGTATGCTGCTTACAGGAGACATACCTTAAACTCAAAGACACAAGTACGACTCAAAGGTTGGAAGAAATATATAAGGCTAATAACATTCTAAAGGCAGCAGGAGTGGCAATACTGATCTTTGACAAAATAGACTTTAAAGTTAAATCCACCATACAAGATAAAGAGGGTCACTGTCTAATGGTCAAAGGTTCAATTCAACAGAACATAACCAAACTAAATATCTACACACTGAATTATAAGGCTCCAAAATACATAAAACAAACACTATTTGCACTGAAAATAGAAATGGCTCCACAATAATAGTAGGAGACTTCAACACAGCACTAGGTAAAGATCAGAACATCCCCCAAAAAGCTTAGCAGACACATGGAAGATCTAAATGCCACAAGCAACCAACTTGACCTTACAGACATATTCGGAACACTTCATCCAACTGAAGCCAAGTATATGTTCTTTTCCAGTACTCATGGAACATTCTCCAGAATTGACCACAAGTGAGGTCACAGAGCAATACTCAATAAAAATCAAGTATTGAAATAATACAAAGCTGCTTCTCAGACCACAAAGCCATAAAACTAAAAATCAATGACAGAAAAAAGATGCAAATTAAATAAAAAAATATGTAGACAGAATAACATTTTACTCAAGAACTATTGAGTAATAGAAGAAATCAAGGATGCAATAAAGAGTTTTATATGATCAAATGAGAATGAAGATACATCCAACCAGAATCTATGGGACACAGCAAAAGCAGTGCTCAGGCGTCAATTCATCTCAATAAACACACACATCCAAAAAGAAGGCAGGGCACAAATCAAAGAATTAACTCATCAACTTGAATACTAGAAAGATCTCAGGAAAAGAACCCATCAGTCTCCAGAAGAAAACAAATTATTAAAATTAGAGCAGAAATAAATGAAATAGAAAATAGAAAAATGACTGAAAGAGTAGACAAATCCCAAAATGTGTTTTTCAAAAAGATGAGCAAAACCGATAAGCCATTGGCCAAACTGACAAAAGAAAAAAAGAAACAGCAAATAATCTGAATTAGAAATGAGATGGGTAATATCACAACAGACCCTGCTGAAATTGGAAGAATCATACAAGAATACTATGAAAAATTATACTCTAATAAATTTGAAAACCTAGAGGAAATGGACAATTTTCTTGTAAAACACCACCTGCCTAAACTAGTAAAATCAGAGATAGAACAACTAAATAAATCCATTACAAAAGAAGAAATTGAAAAGGTAATTTAAAAACTTCTGTACAAAAAAAGCCCTGGCCTGGATGGCTTCACTGCAGAATTCTATCAAACATTCAGAGAAGAGTTAGCATCATTACTTCTAAAGGTATTTCAGAACATAGAAAAGGAATACTCCCAAATTCATTCTAGTAGCTAGTTTAACCCTGGTACCAGAACGAGGTAAAGACAGCACAAAAAAGGAAAATTACAGACCAATATCTTTCATGAAATTTAGATAAAAAAATCTTTAACAAAATCCTAGCTAACAGAATTCAACAGCACATTAAAAAAACAGTTCGTCACAAACAAGAAGGAGTCATACCAAGGAGGCAGGTATGGTTCAACGTAAGGAAAACAATTAATGTAATCAACCACATAAGCAAAATAAAAGACAATATTCTATCAATTGACACAGAAGATTCTATCAGTTGACACAGAAGAGGCATTTGATAAAGTCCAATACCCATTCATGTTAAAAACTCTCAGCAAAATAGAAATAAAAGGGAAATTTTATGGCACTTGGCTTGGCTTGGCTTGGCTTGGCTCAAATCAACATAGTAAAGGCCACCTACATTAAGCTAACAGCTAGCATCATACTTAATAGAGAGAAGTTGAAAACGTTCCTCTTAAAAACAGGTACTAGACAAGGATGCCCGTTGTCAGCACTTCAACATTGTTCTGGAGGTCCTAGCCAGAACAATTAGACATAATAAAGAAGTAAGAGGCCTCCACATTGTCAAAGAAGAAGTCAAAGTATTGTTTTTTGTAAATGATATGATCTTATACACAGAAAACCTAAAAGAATCCACCAAAAAACTACTGGATCTAACAGAAGACTTCAGCAAAGTATCAGGACACGAGATAAACATACATAAATCAGTGGGATTCCTTTACACTAACAAAGAGATGACCAAAGAAGAAATCACGAGATCATTACCATTTACTATAGCCTCCAAGATGATAAAATACCTGGGGACAAATCTAACCAGAGATGTAAAAGACCTGCACAAAGAAAACTACAATTCCCTACTGCAAGAAATGAAGAATGACTTACACAAATGGAGAAATCTACCTTGCTCCTGGATAGGAAGCTTTAACATTGTGAAAATGTCTATACTACCCAAAGCAATCTGTACATACGATGCAACTCCAATTCAACTTCCAATGACATTTTTTAACGAGATGGAGAAACAAACCACCAACTTCATATGAAAAGGGAGGAAGCCATGGATAAATAAATTATTATTAAAGAAAAGGAACAAAGTGAGAGGTCTCACCCTTCCTGACCTTAAAACCTACTACACTACCACAGTAGTCAAGACAGCCTGGCACTGGCACAAAAACAAATGCACAGACTAATGGAACAGAATCGAAATTCCAAATACAACTTCATCCACTTGTGAACAACTTATATTTGATAAAGGCCCAAAGACAGTGAATTGGGGTAAAGACAGTCTCTTCAACAAATGGTGTTGGCATAATTGGATATCCACCTGCAAAACAATGAAACAAGACCCGTATCTCACACCATGCACAAAAACTAATTCAAAATAGATCAAAGACCTAAATATAAAAGCTAAAATAATAAAGTTCTTGAAAGGAAAAATTGGGAAGACGATGGAAGCACTAATCCATGACATCAATAGTCTACCAAAAGCCGCCAACAACCTTCAATCTTCAGAAACAAAAATAGATCATTGGCAACTCTTAAAAATTAAACACTTATGCTCATCCAAAGCACTCATCAAAAGAGCAAAAAGACTACCTACAGAGTGGGAATGAATATTTGCCCACCACACTTTGGACCACCACCTAATCTCTCTAATCTACAAGATACTGCAAAACCTCAACAAGAAAAAGACAAACAACCCACTTAATAAATGGGTAAATGACATAAATAGGCATTTCACCAAAGAAGATATACAAAGTTGCTGACAGATATGAGGAAACATTCATGATTGCTGACCAGCAGAGAAATCCAAGTCAAAACCACAATGAGATACCACCTCACCTCAACAAAGATTGCAATAATTCAAAAAACACAGAATAATAAATGCTGGAGAGGATGTGGAGAGATGGGAACTCTTCTACGTTGTTGGTGAGACTATAAAATGCTTCAAGCACTGGAAATCAATTTGATACTTTCTTAAAAAACTAGAAATACCATATGATCCAGCAATCCCACTCCTTGGAATATATCTCAAAGAAATAATGAATGCCAGTCAAGAGATACTTGCACACCAATGTTTATCGTAGCTGTCTCCACAATAGCAAAAAGTTGGAAACAACCTGGATGCCCATCACAGACAAATAGTTAAACAAATTGTGGTATATTCATACAGTGGAATACTATGCAATGATAAGAAACAACAATGGCGTAGAGAAATACCTGTCAGTGTGGAAACATCTAGAGGAAATTATGCTGAGAGAAATTAGCCAGGCACAAAACCACTAATTTTTGTATGAGACCATTATTATAAAGACACAACTATTCATTTAAGCACAGTAGAAATCAATATTTGATGATTACAAGATGAGGGCATGGAGGGACAGGGATTTTTTTTTTTCAAAATAGGAAGTGGCTAGGATTAGAAATGGGTATAGGATGTGACAGCATGCAGTAGCAGTGGGGTATCCACAACTACTCAACTTCAAAACCAAATTGTCCCCTCAGTGTGGACCACCACTTTGGAAGAACAGAGAAATAAGGTTTGGAATCTGAGGGCCACAATCTTAGGGGACATCCAGACTAATTGGCATGCCCAAGGTTTTTTTCTTTCCCTCTCTCAAGATATTGCTCCACGTCCAACCTGGGTGGGTGGCAACTAGAGTCTTAAAAGCTAGCAAGCTGCCATCTAAGTAGCACCAAATGGTCCCAATCCACCTGGACCTGGGGCAAATGGAGGACATCGAGGACAGGAGAAAAATATGAGTCCACCAGATGGAAGGGGCCGTATGAGCCATAGCCTGCTTCAGCATGGGAACAGAAGAACTAGATGGTGCCCGGCCCCCACCAATGACATCCTAAATGGGGTACATGGAAGGGAGCTTCAGACACAGCAGGTGATGGAGTAGAGGGCAGAGCTAGAACTATACCAGAAGACCACACTTGATGGTCCTTCTGAATGGAGGATCCCCTGGGAGCATGGTCCCTGGACTCTCTAACCCAAACTGCATCCAGCACTGGGGCCAGCTCCCCAGGCAAAGACTGACCTGGGCCATAGAAAACATAGAGTGATATGGGAGGCAAACAAGTCTTAAAAAATGCTGTGGAGTTGTCTAAGGGACAGTTTGCTGGAGCCAAGTTGATTGGGGGAGGAAGGCCAGATCTTGCTCAAAAGGTCACAGGAAGTTCCAAACAAAAGGGGAAGCATGCTGTCACGTTGGGGGGGAGGTGGTCAGCTAGAATAGAATAGAGGTTGAAGTTTTGGGTGTTATATGATAACATGATATAGTCTATAAAAATGTTCTCAATTTACAATAAAAATAAAAGAATATAAACCATCAATAACCACTTTCATTGTGTACCTAAACATCTTCTCAAAATAAAGTCTATGTCAGAGTTGTAGAGAACACGTATTAAGTTTAAATCAAAGAATTTGTGTTCTTTATAGAATTATTGGTAAAGTTGATTTTTATTAATCAGAGATTTAAATTGACATGATTTGTTCCATTAATGCAAAAATTCTGTGCCCTCTGGGGATCTGTCTGCAAGGCTAGGCAACTCACTAATTAGAGGGCCTGGAATATTGCCAAACCAATCCCAGAGCTCAGCCTACTTTATCTAGAAATTAAAGGCAATAGAAAGTTCCCTGAGGCTCTACGGTACCACAATTATGTAGGTGGTATCATTTTTGAACCAGCAAGAACTAAAAAGCAGGCTATGAATTATATTTTCAGTCTCAATTGTTCTGTAACTGATTCTTGTCAGTTACATATTCAGTATTTCATTGTTGGCTGATTGGTTTATGCCAATTACATATTCTTCCTTACATTGTTGTCAGAATGTTTCATGTATGTCAGACAGGTATCCTAGAAGCTCCTCAGAGACAGGAACCACACTTCCGTTTTGTGACAACTGGCACATGTTTAAGTGCTGAACTAGAATAAGTTATTTTAGAACATTTGAGTCTGAATCTATAGTAGTGTTGTGGACCACTATAGTAAGACTTTGGATTCCACAATAGTACTGTGAATGTTGACTTATAGCAGTACCATTACTTTATATTCCTATTAGAGTTGTCCCCAGAAATACCATTAGTGTTGCAGTTATGCAAACTAAATAGAAAGTAGAAAAGTACATACTTATCTGTAATATGAGAGTATCTGGCTCATTATTTTTCTGTCCTTTGCTTCTGTAGTTGGGACTGTCAGTTAAACTCTCTGATCTTAGAGTTTACCTGCTTGTAAAATGAGACAGTAATTCCTGCCTTGGCAACAGGTGATGATTGGATACAATAATATGCCAATTTCCTGGTGGTACCAGTTCTTTAGAGTGATAACAGGTGTTGGGATGTGCTACAGGGATGACAATGAATCTTTTTTTCTGACAAATCTAGTCATAAATTCTGATTCTGAGTAGCAGTATCTATGACTGACATTATGGTACTAAGACCCTGTCAAATTCTGAAATTATAATCATGATTATAATTTTAATGATCCTTTTTTATGTGCATTGCCGTTTAGAATAAACAAAACTTCTTCACAATCCTTATCTCATTTGACCCTCACAAGTGAAATAAGTGCCTTAAAGGCATAAATTTATTTATTAAGTCTCCAAGAAATAAATTGTTGAGCCCTGGTTGCACAGTGGTTAGGTGCTCAGTTGCTAACCAGAAAGTCAGCAGACAGAACCGACCACGGACACCACAGGAAAAAAATGTGGCAGTTGGCTTCCATAACGATTTACAGCCTTGAAAACCCTATGGGGCGGTTCTACTCTGTCCTATAAGATCACTGTAAGTGGGAATTGACTCAACCACAATGGGTTTGGTTTTTCGAATACATGTTACATGACTGCATGTGCTCAGTATAACACTGAATGCAGGTGACACATCAAGAAAATGTTTCATCTTAATCAGATGAAAATTCCTGTTGAGGTCATACTCTGGTGGATCAGACTCTGAGTAAAGAAACCTGAATTGGAGTTCTGATGTACCTGCTAGCTTATTAGTTGTAAAAAAAAAGTCTGTGTGTATATATATTCATGTATGTATTGTAAGAGAAAATGTCTATGTGTGCATATATTCATGTATGCACATGTTCTTGCCTAGATGCTTTCACAAGATGCTTATTGCCTTGAATAGGACACTGATTCAATTCCACCTGTTGTCAAACTTTACACACCTCCTTCTTGGAATGCGTAGTATTGTTGTGGTCTGTGTTAGCACCTGTAGGTAGTTGTTGGAGAACATCTTTGTCTCATGGAGGGACCTAGGGACAATTCCAACCTTGTTTTTTTTCACCATGCCGTACTATTCTTTGCCTTTCGTTTCTCTTTTTAATGTCTTTAAATTTTGACTTCAATGCAGAATAATAGGAAGGCTCTGCACTGTTAGCTTTCTGTCTTTCTGTTAAGGCTGTGTCATCTAATTACTGCACCACCTTAAAGAATCTCAATCAAAAGAAATAATTCTTTTTAAAAATATTTTATTGTGCTTTGAGTGAAAGTTTACAGTCTAAGCCAATTTGCCATGTAAATCCCGACACACACATGGCTATACAACTCTAGTTGCTCTCCCCACTTTGTGACAGCACACTCCTCCTTTCCACCCTGTTGTTCCTGTATCCATTCAACCAACACTTGTCCCGGGCCACCCTCTCTTCTTGCCTCTGGACAGGAGCTGCACAGATAGCCTCATATATATATCTAAGCCAGGAAACAAACTCTTTGGCAACATCACTGTATGTCTTACAGTCCAGTCCAATCTTTGTCTGAAGAGTTGGTTCCTCTACTGGTTTCAGCTAGCGCTAACTAGGAGTCTGGGGGCCGTATCCTCAGGGGACCCTCTAGTCTATTGGGCCATCAAGTCTCGTCTCTCAATAGAATTCTAGTTCTGCACCCCACTTTTCTCCCACTGTGTCAGGGACTCTGTTATGTTCCTTCTCGTGGCAGTCACTGTTGGGTTCCCAGCTAGGTCTTCTGCTCTTGTGCTGATGAAGTCTTTAGATCATACAGCATCTTCTATATCCTGGGCTCATATTTTCCTCATGCCTTTGATATTGCTCGTTATCTTCTGCTCCAGGTGGTTTGGAGCAAGTTGATGCTACTTAGATGGCCACTTGGCAGCTTTTAAGACTTCAGACACCACTCACCGAAGTGTGATGCAGAACATTTTCTAAAAAAACTTAGTTTTGCCAATTGACATAGATATCACCTGAAACCATGGTCCCCAGGCCCCTGCTCCTGCTACTCTACCCTTCAAGATGTTGGTTTGTATATAGGAAACTTCTTAGCTTTTCATATAGTCCAGCTGTGCTAACCTCTCTTCTACTGCATTCTATCACTCCCATAACCTAACCTGAAATTCTATCTACTATTGAATCTATGACTATCCTTCTCCCTCTGTCCCCAACTCTTGTAACCATCAAAGATTATTTTCTTCTGTGCTTAAGCCTTTTTTGAGTCTTTATGATAATGGTCTCATACAATATTGGTCCTTTTGCAACTGACAAATTCCACTCAGCATAATGTCTTCCAGATGATTCCATGTTATTAGATATTTTCTAAGATCATTGTTGTTTTTTTGTCATTGCATAGTATTACATTGTGTGAATATACCATGGATTTTTTATCCATTTATCTGTTGATGGACACCTAGGTTGATTCCCTCTTTTTACTACCTGTGGACAGTGCTGCAATAAGTATTGGTGCACAGGTATCTGTTCTTGTGACAGCCCTTATTCTATTTCTAACTTTCTAAGAAAGGGCTAAAACAATCTCCAAAGTGATTGTACCATTTTACATTCCCACCAGCAGTGCAGAAGAGTTCCAGTCCCTCCACAACCTCTCCAACATTTATTATTTTGTGTTTTTTAGATTCATGCCAGCCTTGCTGGAGTGAGATGGTATCGGGTTGTAGTTTTGATTTGGATATTTCTGATGGCTAATGGAAACCCTGGTGGCATAGAGGTTAAGTGCTACAGCTGCTAACCAAAAGGTTGTCAGCTCAAATCCACCAGGCCTCCTTGGAAACTCTATGGGGCAGTTCTAGGCCATCCTGTAGAGTTTCCATGAGTTGGAATCAACTTAGTGGTAGTAAGTTTGGTTTTTTGGTTTAATGGGTAATGATTGTGAACATTTCCTCATGTATCTGTTAGCCACCTGAATAGTCTTCTTTAGTGAAGTGCCTGTTCATATCCTTTGCACATTTTTAATTTTTTTAAATTGTGATTAAGTGAAGGTTTACAATCCTAGTCAATTTGCCATTCAAAACCCTCAGAACCTACCTCTATATATCTCTATGTGCTCTACTCACCCTGTGACAGCACACTCATCTCACCCACTCTTTACTTCCAGTATCCGTTCAACTGACACCTGTCCCCTCCTTTCCAACCTCTCCTCTTCTCTCTAAAAAGAGACCAGTTGGACAGCCTCATATATATATTAAACCATAAGGTACTCACACCACCTGCATCACTCTGTATCCCTTAGTCCAGTCCAGTCTTTGTCTGAAGTGTTACCCTGTTCATATCCTTTGCCCATTTTTTTAACTGGGTTATTTGTCTTTTTGTTGAGTTTTTGCAGTACCTTGTATATTATGGATATTAGATACTGATAATATTCACGGTAGCCAATTTTTTCCCATTTTATAGATAGTCTTTTTACTCTTTTGTTGAAGTCTTTGGATGAACATAAGTGTTGGATGTTTAGAAGTTCTTAGTTATCTATTTTCTCTTCTGGTGTTTGTTTATTGTTAATAATATTTTATAATCTGTTTATGCCATGTATTAGGACTGCCAGTGTTGTCCCTATTTTGTCTTCCATGATCTTTATCGTTTTGGACTTTATATTTAAGTCTTTGATTCATTTTGAGTTAGTTTTTGTGCATAGTGTAAATTATGGATCTTGTTTCATTTGTTTGCAGTTAGATATCCAGTTATGCAAATACCATTTGTTAAAGAGACTGTCTTTTCCCCAGTTTATGAACTTGGTGCCTTTGTCAATATCAGCTGCTCATAGATGGGTGGTGTCATTTCTGGATTCTCAATTCTGTTCCAATGGTCTATGTATTTGTTTTTGCACTAGTACCAGGCTGTTTAGATTACTATGACAGTGTAACAGGTTCTAAAGTCAGGTAGTGTGAGGCCTCCCACTTTATTGTTCTTCAGTAATGTTTTATTTGTCCGAAGTTTCTTCCCTTTCCAAACAAAGTTAGTGATTTGTTTCTCCACCTCATTAAAACATGCCATTGGAATTTGTACTGGAATTGCATTGTATCTGTAGAGCACTTTGGGTAGTATCAACATTTTCACTGTGTTAAGTCTTCCTGTCCATAAGCAATGTAGGTTTCTCTACTTATGTTAAGTTTCTTGGCTTCTTGCAGTAGAATCTTGTGGATTTTCTTTGTATGGGTTTTTTACACCTCTGGTTAGATTTGTTCCTAATTATTTTACTTTATTGGGGGCTATTGCAAATAGTATTGATTTAGTAATTTCCTCTTTGAGGGTCTCTTTATTGCATGAAGAAGTGCAACTGATTTATGCATGTTTATCTTATATCCTGATACTTTGCTAAACTGTACTATTAGTTCCAATGGGGTTTGTTTGTTGTTGTTTGTCAATTCTTTAGGGTTTTCTATGTATGAGATCATATCATTTGCAAATTAGAGACACTTTTACTTCTATTTTACTTTTGCTTATTTCCTTGTCTTATCTGATTGTTCTGGCTAGAACCTCCACCACAATGTTGAATGAAAGTGGTGACAATAGGGATCCTAGTCTGGTTCTCATTCTGCAGAGGAATGCTTTCAGCTTACCATTTAGGATGATATTGACTGTTGCTTTTGCACAGATGTGCCCTTATTATATTGAGGAATTTTCATATTTCTATCTTGCTGAGCATTTTTCAATATGAGTGTATATTGTACTTTGTCAAATACCTTTTCTGTGTCAGTTAGTAAAATCAAGTGGTACTGGTCTTTTGTTTTATTTATGTGGTTGATTACATTGATCGTTTTCTAATGTTGAACCATCCCTGCATCCCTCGTATGAATCCCACTTGGTCATGGCAAATTATTTTCTTGATATGTTGTTGAATTCTGTCGACTATAATTTTGTTGATTTTTGCATCTAAGTGCATGAGAGATATTGGTCTCTAATTTTCTTTTTTCCTGCTGTCTTTACCTGGTTTTATGAAGTTGGGAGTATTCTTTCATTTTCTATACTCTGAAATACCTTTAGTAATACTGGTGTTAACTCTTCTCCAAAGTTTGGTAGAATTCTCCAGTGAAGCTATCATGGCCAGAGTTTTATTTGTTCTTGTTGTTAGGTGCCATTGAGTCAGTTCCAACTCACAGCTACCCTATGCACTACAGAATGAAACACTGCCTGGTCTTGTGTCATGCCTACAATCATTTCTATGCTTAAGTCCATTGTTTCAGCCACTGTGTCAGCCCATTTTGTTAAGGGTCTTCCTCTTTTTCTCTGACCTTCTACTTTACAACATGTGATGTCCTCCAGGGACTGATCACTCCTGACAACATGTCCAAAGCATGTAAGTTGTAGCCTTGCCATCTTTCCTTCCAAGGAGCACTCTGGTTTGTACTTCTTCCAGAACAGATCTATTTGTTCTTTTGATAGTACCACATTCAGTTGGATCACCTTTTTTGGGACTAGACATAAATATGGATCTCTTCCAGTCAGTTGGCGAGGTAGGTGGTCTCCAAATTTCTTGACATACACAAGTGAGTACTTCCAGCCCTGCATCTATTTGTTGAAACATCTGAAATGCTATTCCATCAATTCCTGTAGCCTTCTTTTCCACCACTGCCTTCAATGCGACTTACTCCTTCGTTACCATTGGTTCCTGATCACATGCCATCTCTTGAAAAGGTTGAACTTTGACCAGTTTTTTCTGGTATAATGACTCTGTGTATTCCTTCCATCTTCTTTTGATGCTTCCTTAGTTGTTCAATATTTTCCTTGTGGAATCCTTCACTGTTGCTACTTGAGGCTTGATTTTTTTCTGCAGTTCTTTCAGCTTGAGAAATGCACTGTGTTCTTCCCTTTTGGTTTTCTATTTCCAGCTCTTTGCACACATCATTATAATACTTGACTTTGTCTTCTCAAGCCGCCATTTGAAATCTTCTGTTTAGTTCTTTTACTTAGTCATTCCTTTCTTTTGCTTTAGCTACTCAACATTGGAGAACAAGTTCCAGTCTCTTCTGACATCAAATTTAGTCTTTCTTTCTTTTCTGTCTTTGTAATGACCTCTTGCTTTCTTCGTGGATGATGTTTTTTTAATCTCATTCCACAGTTAGTCTGGTTTTTGGTCATTAGTGTTCAGCACATCAAATCTGTTCTTGAGATGGTCTCCAAACTCAGATGGGATATACTACAGGTAATACTTTGGCTCTAATGGTCTTATTCGAATTTTCTTCAGTTTCAATTTGTACTTGCATATGAGCAGTTGATGGTCTCTATCACAGTCAGCTCCTGGTCTTATTCTGACTGATCATACTTGCCACATCTGGCACCCCAGTGACCAGCACTAAGGAGGACTCGAAAGACCAAGATGGGCAGGAAGGGGATGGGAAATCTCATTCATACATGAAACATGTCACTCACACAAGATAAAGTTACTCACTCACACAAGAAATACATCACACAAGATAAAGTTGGGGCCAGGAGAGACCAAGGTCTCTGATGGAGAACCATGGACACTGGTCCACTTTCACAAGCTTTATTTATAGGCTTAACAAGTAGGAAGCCAACAGGGTGGGACATTGCCAAAAATGGTCATGATCTTTGTTACAGAGCCCACGGAAATTGTCTTCAACCAAAGGACAGGAACATGCAAATATTTTTAACTGGAGCTATTATCCTGAAAACAGTTTCAAGGAAACAGCTGTAGCTGTGGGCTTATTATTTTACAGATAGCTTGATCTGGGCCAATGCCCTGCAGATAGATAGTCTCAAGGAAATAGTTTAGCCTGAGTTGCAAGTGGCTCAGCCTGGGCCTATTGTTCTGCAAACAGTTTCAAGGTGCCAAGCAGAGAGGTACAAACATGGAGAAAGGGAGGAGGGGGCAAGGGGGCTAAGACACAGTGGCTCCCAGCCTGCAGCAGATACTGAGCTTTTCTATCAGCTCTTCCCACAGATGTAGTCGATTTGATTCCTGTGTATTCTATCTGGTGAGGTCCGTGTGTATAGTTGCCATTTATGTTGGTGAAAAAGTTATTTGCAATGAAGAAGTTGTTGGTCTTGCAACATTCTGTCTTGTGATCTACAGAATCGTTTCTGTGACCAAGGCCATATTTTCCAGCTACCTATTCTTTGTTTCCAACTTTTGCATACTAATCACCAGTAATGATCACTGCATCCTGATTGCATGTCCTATCAATTTCAGACTGCAGAAGCTGGTAAAATCTTCAATTTCTTCATCATTGGCCTTAGTAGTTGGTGTATAAATTTGAATACTAGTTGTATTAACTGGCCTTTCTTATAGACATATGGATATTATTCTATCATTGACAGCATTGTACTTCAGGACACATCTTAAAATGTTCTTTGTGGACGATGAATGCAACTTCATTCCTGGCATAGTAGACTATATGATTGTCTGCTTCACAATGGCCAGTACCAGTCCGTTTCAGCTCACTAATGCCTAGGATATTGATGTTTATGCATTCCATTTCATTTTGGACCATTTCCAGTTTTCCTAGATTTATACTTCGCATGTTCCATGTTCTGATTAATTATGGATCTTTGCATCTGTTTCTTCTCATTTTGAGTCATGTCACATAGCAAATGAAGGTCTCAAAATCTTTACTCCTTCAATATCAGTAAGGTTGACTCTACTTTGAGGAGGCAGCTCTTCTGATTTTGGAGTTCTTTCCAACCTGGGGGGCTCATTTTCTGTCACTATATCTGACAGTGTTCCACTGCTATTCATAAGGTTTTCACTGGCTAATGGTTTTCAAAGTATACTGCTGAGTCTTTCTCCCTTGTCTTAGTCTAGAAATTTAGCTGAAACCTGCCCACCATGGGTGACCTTGCTAGTATCTGAATACTGGTGGCATAACTTTCACCACCACAGCAACATGCAAGCTGACACAGTATGACAAACTGACAGACGTGTGTGTGTGTGTGTGTGTGTGTGTGTGTGTGTGTGTGGTATTTGGTTGGGAATTTTTAAATAATCTTTTCAGTCTCTTCTTTTGTTGTGGGTTTATTTAGTTGTTCTACCTGTTTCTGTTACTTTGGGTAGGTAGTGTGTTTCTAGAATTTGTCTGTTTTTTCTTGGTTTCCAAATTTATTAGAGTATAATTTTTTGTAGTGTTCTGTTATGATTTTTTAGAGTTCAGTTGGGTCTGTTGTGATAACACCCATCTCTCTCTCTCTCTCTCTCTCTCTGAGTTATTTGCATCATTCCTGTTTTTTAGACTGTCAAATGGTTTATCAATTTTGTTGATCTTTTCAAAAAAATCAACTTTTGGTCTTGTTAACACTTTCAATCATTTTTCTGTTGTCTAATCCATTTAATTCTGCTGTAATTTTCATTATTTGCTTTCTTCCGGTATCTGAGAGGTTCTTTTGCTGCTCTTTTTCTACTTGCTTGAATTGCAGGATTAGTTCTTTGGTTTGAACTCTTTTTTCTTTTTGGATGTGTGTGTTTATTGAGATAAATTGATCTCGCACACTGCCTTGCTGTGTCCCATAGATTCTGGTAGAATGTGTTTTCATTCTCATTTGGTTCTGCGAATTTCCTTTTTCTGTCCTTGATTTCTTCTATAACCCAGTTGTTTTTGAGTGAGATGTTGTTGAGTTTCCATGTGTTTGATTTTTTTCCTTCTTTTTTTCTGTTATTGATTTCTACTTTTATGGTTTTATGATCTGAAAAGATGCTTTGTAATACTTCAATACTTTGAATTTTATTAAGGATAGTTTTGTGGACTAATATGTAGTCAATTCTGGAGACTGTTCCATGTGTGTTGGAAAGGGAAGTGTACTTGGCTGCTGTTGGGTGGTGTGTTCCATGTGTCAGGTTGGCTGATTGTGGCATTTAGATCTTCCATGTCTTTGGGGGGGACTTTTTTCAAGATGGTTTCTCCTTCACTGAAGTGATGTGTTGAAGTATCCTATTATTATTGTAGAGGTCTCTGTTTCTGTTTTCAATGCAGTTCGTGTTTGGTTTATATATTTTGGAGCCCTGTTGTTGCGTGTGTAGATATTTAATATGGTTATGTCCTTCTAGAGTACTGATACTTTAGTAATCATATAGTGTCCTTCATTATCCAAGTCTATTTTATCAGAGATGAGTGTTACCAATTCTGCTGTTGTTTGAATTTTGTTAATTTGATATATATTTTTCTATCCTTTGAATTGTAGCTTGTTTATGTCTTTGGTCTAATGTGTCTTCTGCAGGCAGCATAAAATTGGATCGTTTTTTGAAACCCAATCTGATGCTCTTTCTTTGTGCATTTAATCCATTTATGTACAGTGTGATTATTGATAAGAGTTGAGTGCTGTCATTTTGATACCTTCTTTTTCCTGCATTATAGAGAATTCTGTTGCATGTAATTTTCTACATTGAGTCTTTTTTCTTTCTGTTTTCTTTTTGTCTTTTGCAGGGTTTATCGCTTTATGTTTGCAGAGATTTCATGTTTGTTTTGTTTTTTAATTCAATGAATAGGATTAATAGTTTCTTTTGTGGTTACCTATGTTAATATTTACTCCTTTTTTTCCATATCTAAACCAGTCCTTAATTTCTTTATATCGCCTTACTTCCTCTCCCTATGAAAGATCCATGACTACATTTTCTTTGACTCCCTCCTTTTTGTTACTATATTTACATAATTACATCACTGTTTTCCTATTGTCAGTGTTTCGATTATGGTTTATATTTTCGTGGTTCCCTGATATTCAGTTGCTCTGTCCTGTTATCTAGTCCTGAGTTGTTACCTGACGTTACTGATTTTATAACAAAAGGACTTCCTTTAGTATTTCTTGTAATTTTGTTTTTGCATCTTCTCTAAATTTCTGTTTATCTGAAAATGTCTTAATCTCACCATCATATTTGGGAGATTGTTTTGCTGGATATATAATTCTTGACTGGCAATTATTTTTCTTCAAGATTTTGTGTGTATTTTCCCATTGCATTCTTGCCTCCATGGTTTCTGCTGAGTAGGCCAAGCTTAGTCTTATTGATTTTCCTTTGTAGATCATTTATTCTTTATCACTAGCCTTGTTTAAAATAGTCTCTTCTTTACTTTTGGAAAGTTTGATTATAATATATACTTTTTCTTTCTTTTGGCATCTACCTTGGGTGGAGTTTGATGAGTGTCTTGTATAGAAATCTTCTCATCTTTCATGTTCTCAGGGAAGTTCTCTGTCAAAAAATCTTCTACAATTCTCTCTGCATTTACTGTTATCCTCCTTTCTTCCGGTGCTCCAATGACTCATAGATTATTTTTCTTGATAGAGTCCCACATAATTCTATAGTTCTTGATTTTTTAAAATTCTTTTGTCTGCATGTATGGAGTAGGGAGGAAGAGTGTGCTGTCACCGGCCAGGAAGAGCAATGGGAGCTGCAAATACGTGGGAATGCAATTTATGTGGGAATGTACATTTTCATTCAATCATAATAAAAAAAAGAAAGGAAAAAAATTCTTTTGTCTGATTTTTCCTCAAATGTGTTGATGTCATGTTCTTTATCTTCAGTCTCACTAATTCTGCCTTTTATTTCCTTAATTCTGCTCCTTTGGCTTTCCATTGAGTCATCTAATTCTGTAATTTTATTATTAACTTCCTGAATTTCTAATTCTTGCTACTCTATGCTTTCTTGAAACCTGTTTAATTTGTCGTTATTCTCTGCTACATTTTGGCTCGTCTCTGTCCTGATCTCTTCAAGAGCTCTAACTAGTAATCTTTTATATTCTACCTCTGATAATTCTGGGAATTTTTCTTCCTCTGGAAAATTTGAATCTTTGTTTGGGGAACTTTTTGAAGCCATAATGGTCTGTCTCTTTAAGTGATTTGAAATTAACTGCTGTCTCCAAGCCGTCAATAAGTATTTATTTATCTTTGCCTTCTATGTTCTAGCCTCTTGGTTTATTCTGTTTCAAAATGTCCAAATAGGCTGGCCATATGTGATAGTTTGACTTTCGTTGCCTTTGATGCTCTAGTCCTGTCATCAGGTGGTTGGAGCTGTGACTAGTTGCTTAAGACCAAGAGTTCTTTTACTTTTCTTATATGGATTCAGCTTAGGTAGCTAGGTAGTCAGTTACCAAGATGTGGTGCAGCCTCTCACCTACTATCCTAGATGTGCAAGGGTGATTGCTGTTAGCAGAAGTATCTGGCTGCAGTCATTGAGAAAGGCCATGGACTAATAGCTGTCCCTGAAGTTATTGTCAGGATGGTGTGTCCCCTTATGTCTGAATCTACATGAAGAAGTGGTTTCTTTCCTGAACTTCTAGTTCATGGGAGTCACTAGATTTTTCTTCTTTTCTCCTTCCCCCTGTTTGCTAATTTGTTCCCTCTCTGAGTCTCAGAGAATGGCTTAGGTCAGGCTTAAAGAATCCTACTTCCATCTCAGTTAATGGCATCAGACTCCAGAGCCAGATGCAGTGCAGAGAAGAGAGAGGAATGTACTGGGATAAGGGATAGCAGTTTATCCTAAGGGAAAGATCTAGACCCACATGGTAGGTTATACATCAAGACTTAACTTTTGACCAGTTTGTTCTGTTTTTCACTGGTTCTGGAGACATGAGTGGATTCTCCTGTCAGTTTCCCCTGCTGAGGAGGATGCTCACCAAACTCCACCACTCCTCTCATCATGCTGGCTGCAGCTATTCCCTGGAAGGTCAGGTGTAGTGAATCCTACTTTCCCTTCCCTATTGTTCAATCCAATTTCTCAGCTTCCCCTTAGATGTTCTGTGTTCCTAGGATGTCATATGCAATGGATTCATTTGTTCTTTTGGGTCTTTGTTGTTAGAGGGGTCAGAGGAAGCATCTGACTACTCTGTTTCTGAAGTAATTCTTTTCTGTTTTCTCATCTCTCTTCTTTACTCTCATATCCTCCCTGGGAATTTGGGGTCTATTATTACCTTTCCAGTTTGACAGCAGTAAAAACTAAGGTATGAAGAAATTAAATAGCTAGACCAGCCATTCTCTGGGATTAAAAATCTATCACAGTTATTGAGTCAGACTTGTGATTTTTTTTCTACATTATTTTCCCTATTCAGTCAGCCAATGACCCATCTGTTTAAGACATATTAGGAGAGAAAGCTGTTGTTTGATTATTCTTGAAATCAAAAGACTTGATTTCTGGTCATGCATCTGCTTCTTTTATGACTTTTGACAAGCATTTCAGCTCTCTGGATTCTGTAAAATTGAGTACATGGTAAACTTTTCTTGAAATTCTCTCTCACTTTTCTTTCTCTGCAGATGTCTTCCTCTAATTTGATAGAGTCGGATCCGACTCGAAGGCACTTGGCTTTCTTGGTTTACTCCAATTTTCTTTTACTCTCAGCTTTCATTTCTCCTATTTTTTCCTCATAAGTCTTACTCTGACTCTTGCAATCAAACTCCTGATTTTTTTACCTTCCTCTCTCCCTCTTTGTATCATATTATGCTTTGTAATATCTAATGGACCAGTTTCTTGCGTTATCCTTGAATGAAGAGAAAGTGAATCTGATTTGGCATCTTTATGAGGGTACAATTCCTTGATTATATAATAAAAGAATATAAAACATTAAACGAAATGAAGATCAAAGCTGCTATATAATTTGGTAAAAATCTATTTTATTTTAAGGAGTTAACAAAAAATCTTATTTGAATATATTTTAAAAGAAACTAACAAGCTAGGAAAAGAAGCTATATATTAATTTGGGGTGGGGGATGTATATTTGTATGTATATAAATTTTAACTAAGTTTATGTAATGTTTGGATCTGATGTATAAATTGTATGAACTATATGAGTTATTGTTAGTGATCACCATTGTTATGGAGTAAGTTCCAACTCTTAGCTACCCTATAGGATGGAGTAGAACTGCCCCATAAGGTTTCTAGGGCTTTAAATCTTTATGGAAGCAAACTATCATGTCTTTCTCCTGCAGAGTGGCTGGTGGGCTTGAACTACTAACCTTTCAGTTTAACCACTTAACCACCAAGGCTCCTTATTGCTAGTGATTAATGGTGAGTAAAATAGCGTTGCCAAGTGCCGTTGAGTCGGATCCAACGTTAGGGATGTATTAGTTAACACTTACTGAGGTTAAATGCTAGCAATACTGATAACACGAAATGCTACCTCTTATTTACTTTCATGATCCAATTCTTCCTTTAATCTAATTTACACTAAATAATAGCATATTTTTCAGCAAGTTGCAATTTAATTACCTGCTTAGAGGGGAAGGATTAGTTGAACCACATGTGTATTCTTTTTGGTGCTAGAATTTCTCTACTCTTACATTCAGGTGGATGTTTATCATATCCGCTGACTCCCTCCCTTAAATATTGTTGTTCTTCTTGCCTGGAAGGCAAGGGGAAGAGCAAAGAGGCTTTACTCTTACATCATCTAGGAATGTAGCATTCTGGGACCCTCCGGAAAAGAAGGGAATTTGAATACTGTAATGTGGGGAGGCAAAAACATGGGAAGACACCTGTATGTTGGTCTCCTCTCTAAGTTTGGAGAGTGGATATGAATACTCTAACTAACCTACAAGCTCAAGGAAATGGCTAATTATCACCATCTAGCCTTGCTTAAAAAGACTGATGATTCTCTTGGTGACCTCATATGAAGTCAGTCTTATCCCTGACTGATAGTCCCCTCAGTCCAGATTGTGTGACAACTGCTACTGGCTAGGGACTAGAGCTACAAGTGATAGCTCAAGCTGATGGGGAGTTCGGATTAGTCTATATTATGCTAAATGTATGAATTGCAGTTTTACCACCAGATATAAAAGAATGCCATTTACAGTAAGAACTTGAAGTAGAGACAGTTTCTACTTCAAAGTAAGATTCTTTCTTCAGTGTTTCTTATGTGAAAAATGCCAATCCTATGGGACATCGCCTGCAGATGGCATGTGGAAGGGAAGGGAAAAAGAAAGGAGACGTCTTATTTGGACATGACATTGGAAAGGTAAACAACATAGGCATTATTTCGAAAACCTTGAGTCCCAAGATGAGGAGATCTGAATCTTACTATATATATGAACTGAAAGAAACTTAAAAACACCTGCATAAAATGTATTATGTGCATGGTTTGGAAAACTTAACATTGTAAAAATGTCAATACTGCTCAAAGCTATCTATAGATACAGTGCACTTCCAATCCAAATTTCAACAACTTTTTGTACTGAAATGGAAAAACTAATCATCAACTTTATATGGAAATGAAAAAGGTCCTGAGTATACAAATCAATATTGGAGAACAACAAAGTAAGAGGCTCTCACGATTCCCAACCTCAAAATATATCGTGCAGCCACAGTAATCAAAATAGCTTGCTACTGGTTCAATGACAGACTCATAGATAAATGGAATACAATTGAGAGCCCAGAAGTAAATCCATTCATCTGTGGGAAACTGATCTTTGACAAAGGGTCAAAGTCCATTCAGTGGGAGAAGAAACAGTCCCTTTAACAAGTGGTGCTGACAAAACTGGATATCCAGTTGCAGAAAAAGGAAACAGGATCCAGACAACACCCCATACACAAAAATTAACTCAAAAATGATCAAGGACCAAAATACTTAAGCTAAAACTATAGTTATTGGAAGAAAATACAGAGACAAAACCTTTAGGGCCTAATTTTTTTCAAAAATAGGTTACCAAACACAACTACAAATGCACAGACAACAGAAGATAAATTAGATAACTGGGACCTCCTAAAAATTAAATATGCTCATCAAAAGACTTTATCAAAAGAGTAAAAAGAGAATCTACAGACTAGGAAAAAATGTTTGGCAAAGATATATCTGATAAGGGTCTAATCTCTAAAATATATAGAAAATTTCAATAACAGAAAGGCAAACACTCCAGTCAAAAGAAGGGCAACAAACATGGATAAACACTTCTCCAAAGGCAATATGCAAGTGGAACAAACACATGAAAAGATTCTCACGATCAGTAACCATTAGAGAGATGTAAATCAAAATAGCAATGAGATGCCATCTCACCGCTGAAAAAAAGGGCATTGATAAAAATAACAGAAGAAAACAAATTCTGGTGAGGATATGGAGAGATTGGGACCCACATCTACTCCTAGTGGGAATATAAAATGGTGCAACATCTATGGAAAGTGGTATGGCTCTTCTTCAAAAGGCTAGAAATAAAGATACTTTATGATATAGCTGTTCCATTCCTAGGTATGTAACCTAGAGGTACAATAGCAGTGACATGAATAGATGTATGTACACCTTTTTTCATTGCAGCATTACAAACAATAGCAAAAAGATGGAAATAAACAAAAGGCCCATCAATGATGAATGGTAGACCATGCCTAATTGCTTTTGGGTCTGTTTAGCTGTATAAGCAGAGAGAGTTTGATTCCAAACTCTCCCTGAAAGTTCACTAAGTTGTGAAATTATAAAAGCTGAATCTTTTACTATCTTTTTTCTTTTTTTTCACTGAGAGAAAGTCATGTAACACAAAAGTCACCATTTTAACCACTGGAAGGTATAAACTGAGTGACAATGAGTACATTCACAAGATTGTGCAACCACCACCACTACAGTTGTAGAACATTTGTGTCACCCTAGAAGGAAACCTGCTACCCAATAAGCAGCCATTCCTTATTCTTCCTTCGCCTAGCCCTTGACAGCCATTTTCATGGATTGAATTGCATCCCGCAAAATATGTGTGTATTAGTTTAGCTAGGCCATGGTTCCCAGTATTGGGTGATGTTCCTATATGTTGTAAATCCTGCCTCTATGATGTTAATGAGGGAGGAAGGGCAGTGGTTGTGTTAGCGACACAGGACTCAATATGTAAGAGTATATTGTACCTTGAAGCAATTTTGGGGATATAATGGAGAGGGAAGTAAGCAAAGAATTGGGGACATCACACCACCAATAAAACAATACCAGGAGCAGAGGGTATCATCCTTTGGACTCAGGGTACCTGTGCCTCAGGAGCTCCCAGTCCAGAGGAAGATTGATGACAAGGACCTTCCTCCAGAGTCAACAGAGAAAGCCTTCCCCTGGCAATGACACCCTAAATTTGGATTTTCAGCCTATGTTTCTGTGAGAAAATAAATTTCTCATTGTTAAAGCCATCCACTTGTGGTATTTCTGTTATATCAGCATTAGATTACTAAGACAGCCATTAATCAGTTTTCTGTCCCTATGAGTTTGCCTATTCTGGATATTTTATATCAGTGGTATACAGTATATGACCTTTTTCATCTGCTTTCTTTCACTTAGCACAAGGTTTTGAGATTCATCCATGTAGGAGCATTTCATTCCCTTTAATTGCTGAATAATATTCCCTTGTATGGATATATCATTTTATTTATTAATTTATCAATTGACAGACATTTGAGTTATTTCCACATTTATACCATTGTGAAGACTGTTGCTGTGATCATTTGTGTGGAAGAATCTGTTCACATTCCTGCTTTCAGTTTTTGGGGTATACACCTATGACTGGAATTTCTGGGTCATGTGGAAATCCCATGATTAACCTTGAAAAATCAGCAGACTATTTTCCACAGTGGCTATACCATTTTACATTCCCACCAATAATGTATAGGTGTCCAGTTTCTACACATTTTTGCTAAAATATATTATTCTTCATTTTTTAAAACATGAGCATCCTAGTGGGTATGAAGTGGTATTATCATTGCGATTTTGATTTGCATCTCCCTGCCAATTAATATGGAGACCTACTGGAAGTGGTTAAGAGCAAAAGCTGCTAACTGAAAAGTAGGCATTTCAAATCTGCCTGACACTCCTTGGAAACCCTATGAGGCAGTTCTATTCTGTCCTATAGGGTCACTATGAGTCAGGTGATAGGTGACAGGTCACTGATTAATGATGTTGAGCATATGTTTATGTTATTGTTCTCCAATTGCATTTCTTTGGAGAAATGTCTGTTCAAGTCCTTTGCTTATTTTTAAATTGGGTTGTTTTTTGTTGAGTAGTAAGAGTTCTCTTTATATGTTACTGATACTATGCCTTTATCAAGTAAAAAAAATATGGAAATATCTTTGTCCGTTCTGTAAGTTGTCATTTCACCTTTCTGATGTCTTAGTCTTAGTTATATACTGCTGCTGTAACAGAGATACCACAGGTGAATGGCTTTAAAAAGAGAAATTTTATTTTGTCACAGTCCAGTAGGCTAAATGTCCAAATTCAGGGTGTCAGCTCCAGGGAGAGCCTTTCTCTGTTGGCTCTGGAGGAAGGTCTTTGCTGTAAATTATCCCCTAGACTGAAAACTTCTGAGGCACAGGTACCCAAGTCCTTTCCAAAGGATGTGCTCTGCTCCCAGCACTGCTTTCTTGGTGGTATGAGGTCTCAAACTCTCTCTGCTAGCCTCTTTCTTTTATGGCTCAAGAGATTTCCTCAAGGCACAATCCAATCCCACACATTGAGTCTTGCCCTACCAGTACAACTGCCACTCATCCTCCCTCATTAACATCGTAGAGGCAGGGTTTACAACACAAAGGAACACCACACAATACCGGGCATAAAGTCCTAGATAAATTGCTACACATGTTTTTGGGGGGATACAATTCAATCCACCATAGTCTTAATACAAGAAAAGTTTTTCATTTTGATGAAATTTAATTTATCTATCTTCTTGTGGGTTTTTTGTTGTTTGTTTTTTTTTTTGGTGTCGTAGCTAAGAAATCATTGCCAAACTCAGAGACATGAAGATTTGCCCCCTATGTTTTCTTCTAGGAGTTTTGTGATTTTAACCCTTACAATTAGGTCTTTGATTCATTTTGAAGTAATTTTTGTACATGAAGTGAGGTAAGGGTACAACTTCATTCTTTTGCATGTGGTTGCTCAGTTATTCCAGCACCACTTCTTAAAAAGACTTCTTTCCTCCTCTGAATGGCCTTGGGAACCTTATCAATAGTCAATTGACCATAGATGTATTATTTTTATTATATATTTTGTTTTAGGTGTTATGCTTATGTTTGGATTCTCAACTTTATTTCACTGATTTATATGTCTGTCCTTAAATCAGAAGCATGTGGTTTTATTACCATAGCTTTGTAGTAATTTTGAAACAAGGAAGCATGGGTTCTCAATTTTGTTATTCTTTTTCAAGCATATTTTGGCTAATAGGAATCCCTTGCAATTCCATATGAATTGGGGGATTAGATTTTCCATTTATATAAACTGCCCTTTGGAGTTCTGATAGAGATTGCATTGAATCTGCAAATCACTTTAGTTAGCATTGCCATCATAACAATAGTAAGTCTTTCCACCCATCAACATAGTGCAACTTTCCATTTATTTGGGTCTTTCATTACTTTAAGCAATGTTTTGCAGTTTTCCATGTAAAAGTCGTATACTTCTTTGGCTAAATTCAGCCATAAGTACTGCATTCATCTTGATGTTATTGTAAATAGAATTTTTTTAAATTTCCCTTTACGATTGATTTTTGTGTATTGATCTTGTATCCTGCAATTATTCTAAGTTTAGTTTTCAGCTCTAATAGTTTTGTGTGTGCATTCCTTAGACCTTTCTACATACTATATGTGTTTGTAGAGTACAAACACATATAGTTTTACTTCTTCCTTTCCAATTTGGATGTCTTTCACCTCATTTTTTTACTTGACTGTTCAGGATAAAACTTCCAGTGCAGTGTTTAATACGCACAGTACAACTGTGCCTCGTGTGGTTCCCAATACTAGTAGGAAAGATTTCACTCTTCAATCATTCTGTATGATGTTATGTGTGGGACTTTCCTAAACATGTTTAGGCAGTTCCAAGTTTTTTAGAGTCAAATGCTTTTGAATTTTGTCACATGATTTTCTGCATCAATTAAAGTTATCATGTGTTCATACCATAGACAAAACTAACTCAAAATGGATCAAAGAGTTACATATAAAACCTAAAAGAATAAAAATCAAGGAAAAAAATAGGGACAAAACTAGGGGATCTAATGTATGGTATAAATAGAGTACACACCACAACTAACAATGTTCAAACTCTAGAAGATAAACTAGTTAACTGGCAGTACCTAAAAGTTAAACACTTATGTTCATGAAAAGATTTCACCAAAAGAGTAAAAAACAGAAACTACAGGCTGTGGAAAAATTTTTTTGACTATGACATATCTGACAAGGTTCTAATCTCTAAAATCTACAGAACACTTCAACATATCAATAACAAAAAGACAACTCAATTAAAAAATGGGCACAATATATGAACAGATACTTTACCAAAGAAGATATTCAGGCAACTAATAGGCACATGAGAAAATGTTCTTGAGCTTTAGTCATTAGAGACATGCAAATCAATACCATGATGAGATACAATCTCGCCCCAACATCACTGGAACTATTTTTAAAAAAAGAAAGAAAATAATACATGTTGGAGACATTGTAGGGAAATCAGAACTCTTATGCACTCCTGGTGGGAATGTAAAATGGTACAACCACTATGGAAAATAATATAGAGCCTCCTTAACTAGCTTGAAATACCAGTGGTAGGGTCAAATTGGCAGAGTATTCAGACTCTTGCTGTGGTCCCTCTTATAGCAAAGACTGCAAAAAACAAGTGAATCAATTATATATGACCATCTGGGAACCTTGAACATCAAAGGCAAGTTCAGGAATCAGACTACACAGCAGGGGGAGGCAGAGATGGTTCAGAAGCAGTGAGGAGTTGCCATACCTGACCCTCTGAGTACTAGCACCCAGCAGCCTGGATCAATTTGCACATGCAATGAGGACAGCAGTGGCACTCAAGCACATTTTTCACATCAGGAGAGTCTGAGTGTCAGAGTCTGCTCAAGCCTTCAGAACCAGTCAAAAGTAGTGCTAAATTGGCAAAACATAAGTACATGCATCTAAGCTATGATCTGGATCTAAAAAACAGCCCTTTGGGGAAGAACTTCTCTCCCATTTACCTGCCTACTCTCTGCTCTGCACTGGTTCCTGGGGAAGCTTCAGTGATTGCTGTGTCCCCTTAACTGGAAGTAGGACTTGTGCTCTCTGAGCCATTCTACCATCTTTGGAGACAGAACAAATTAACAAACAGGAAAAAATAATCAGCCAGCTCCCCTAAGCTGAGAAACCAGGGCAAGCACAGCCTTGTGCCTAGGCACAGATATGAGGGGTCCATGGACTTTCAATGCTTTCCACTCCTCTATAGACCCGTGTGGTCCCATTTCAACAGTTCAGGCCCACATTAGCACAATACGACAGGGTATATACCTGAATCTTATTTTCAACCATACTAGCTATAAAGTGGAGTGGAATATTCATGATGTTTGACACCACTGTACCAATTAAGCAGGGTCTTCACCTATCCACATTAGGGGTCTGAGGACTGATGACTCCACCCATGGCACTTAGCCACCCACAACAGGGGTCCGAGGTTAGGTGATCCTTCCAGTTCTTACAGCCAACAGTGTTAGGTGCTCATACTCAGGATGAAAATCCTACCCACCTATGCAGTCTAGGGAACAGGGACTGACTTTCCTCACAGACATTCAGGAGCAGCAATCAGCCCCTGCCTTGATCAGTGCAAGACTCTCTAATGCACCAAATACCTGAGCCTTTTCCAATCACCTCTGCCCATTTACACTGTAGGTGACAGCCAGCAACACACATTTGGTGACCAACTACCTAAACAACTGAGATGATTCCAGAGTGAACAGACTCCTGGAGGCACCAATAATCAAACTAGCTCTCATGATCAGCCTATTTAGGCATCCCAAAACAGAACAAGAAGCTAGAAAACAATAAGCAAACATAAAATAAATAAATAAATATAACAACTTACTGATGATTGTAGACAGCAGAAAAATATGAATATCAAATTACATAAAGAAGCAAACCGTAAGCCTTCGGTAAGCCACCAAAACAAAGAATCAAATAAATTTCTCAAGGAAGAGAACTTCTTGGAATCCCAGAGGTAGAGTTCAAAAGATTAATGTACAGAGTTCTTCAAGAGATCAGGAAGGAGATCAGAAAAAAAGCACAGAGAAAGCCAAGGAGCACACAGCAAAAATTAGAAGTGGAACTTAAGAAGGTTATTCCAGAGCATAATGACAAATTCAACAGGCTTCACAAATCCAATAAGAAACAAGTGAAATCCAAAAACTTGACAATAAAATTTCAGAATTAGACAGCAAAATGTAGGAAGAGAACTGGGGAAATGGAATTCAGAATTAGTGAGACTGAAGACAAAACACTTGGCACCAATTTATTTGAGAAAAAAATCAGATAAAAGAATTTTTAAAATAATGAAGAAAACTTAAGAATTGTGTAGCACTTTATAAAGAGGAATAACCTATGAGTGATTGGAGTACCAGGAAGGGGGCTGAGGGGGAGGCAATAACAGAAAATACAGAGAGAATTACTGAAGACTTCTTGGAAGAAACCTATCATTTTGTGAAATATAAGGAGATACCTATCCATGAAGCTAGTGAACCACACATAAGGTAAATCCCAAAAGAAAGTCACCAAACATATTATAATCAAACTTGCCAAAACCAAAGATAATGGAAGCATTTTAAGAGTGGCTAGTGACAAATGAAAACTCATCTACAAAGTAGAAAATAAGACTAAACTGTTTCTACTCAAAGAAACCATGCAGTCAAGAAGGAAATGGGATGACATATATAAGGCCTTGATGGAAAAAATTGCCAGCCAATAATTATATGTCCAAGAAAACTGTCTGTCAAATATAGTGGTGAAATTAGAGCATTTCCAGATAAACAGAAGTTTTAAGGAATTTGTAAAAAAACAAGCAAAAATTACAAGAAATACTAAAAGAGTCCTCTAGTTAGGAAATCAGTTGCATCGGGTAATAATCCAGTACTTCAACACTACACGTAACAATCAGATATCAACACAGATAAAGAAGTCACAAAAATAGACCAAAGCTAGAATACTGAATATAGGGAAACAGAAGTCAATATGTTAAGATGCCAACATTAAAACAAAAAAGAGAGAGTAAAAATAATGTAGCCTTATACCTGTCAAATGGAGAGGAACTCAAGGAAATATAAAGAAATAAAAGATTTGTTTAAACTTAGAAAAGTAGAGGTAAACATTATGGTAACAAGAAAGGAAACTAACAATCTTACACATCAAAATAAAAAACAAGAAAAACATAAATATTCAAAAAACACAAATAGTGAAAATGATAAAAAGAAAATACATAAAGGAAAATAACAGCACATGAAATTAAGTTGAAAACAGGAAATGTCAAAAACACAGACACACACAAATAAAAAACCAAAATGACAGCACTAAACTCATACTTATCAATAATTATGTTGAATATAAAAGGACTAGATGCACTAATAAAGAGACAGAGAAATGGTGAAAAGGATAAAAACTGATAATATATACACTGCCTACAAGAGACACATCTTAGAATTAAAAACAAACTAAGATTCAAAGGATGGAAAAATACGTCAAGTAAACAACATTTAAAAAAACATCAGGAGTGGCAAAATTAATTTATGACTAAATAGACTTGGAAGTAAAATCTACCGAAATGGCTAAAAATGGAAACTATATACTGATTGAGCAAACCATGAGTATATAACCATAATAAATATTTATGTACTCAATAGCCAAGCCAAGCCAAGTGCTGTCGAGTCGGATCTGACTCATGTACTCAATAATAAAACCAAAAACCAAACCCCCAGTCACTGAATCAATTCCAACTCGTAGTCACCCTATAGGTCAGAATAGAACTTCTCTATAGTGTTTCCAAGGGGTTTCTGGCAGATTTGAACTGCTGACCTTTTGGTTAACAGATGTAGTACTTCACCACTATGCCACCAGGGTTTCCTACTCAATAAGAGGGCTCCAAAATACATAAAACAAACACTAACAGCATTGAAGAGAGAAATAGACAGCTCTTCAATAATAGTAGAGACTTCAACTAAACACTTCTGATGAAGAACAGAACATTAAGAATGAAGTTCATGAAACACATGGAAGATGTAAATGCCAAAATCAACCAACTTGACCTTGTAGACATATACAGAATGTGCAATTCAACAGCAGTCAAGTATACTTTCTTTGCCAGTATACATGGAACACTCTCTAGAATAGGGCACTTATTAGGCCATAAAGCAAGCCTTAACAGAATCCAAAACAATGAGATATTAAAAAGCATCTTTTCTGACCATAAAATTATAAAAGTAGAAATCAATAATAAAAACAAAGGAAAAACTTTAAACACATGGAAACTAAACAACACCTCACTCAAAAACTACTAGGATATTGAAGAAGTTAAGGACTCAATAAAGAAACTCACAAAATCAAATGAGAATGAAAACACATCCTTACCGTAAACTTTGGGATATAGGAAACTAAGTGCTCAGAGGTCAATTTATATCTATAAATGCACACATCGAAAAAGAAGAGAGGGCCGAAATCAAAACATTAAACCTACAACTTGAACAAATAGAAAGCAGCAAAAGAGGCCCTCAGACACCTGAAGAAATGAAATAATAAAAATTAGGGTTGCTATGTGTCAGATCCAACTCGACGGCACTTGGCCCTTGGCCTTGGCTAGAGCAGAACTAAATGAAACAGAGAATAGAAAAACAGCTGAAAGAGTCAAGAACAAAAGCTGATTCCATGTAAAGATCAATAAAAACTCTATAAACTGCTGGCTGAATTGACAAAAGAGGAACAAGAGAGGAAGCAAATAACCTGAATAAGAAAAGACATGGGCATGATGGCTAGTTGAGGAAAACAGAAATTGAGGAATGGTGGCTACTTAAGGAAAGCAGTTTTATTAGGATAAAGGAATAGAATCAAAAACAGGAAATAAATGGCAAGGATGTCACAAAATGTCCAACTGAAAGTAAAAGAATCATAATTGAATACAAGGAAAAATTGTACTCTGACAAATGTGAAAACCCAAAGGAAACTCAATGAGTCAGATCCATCTCAACAGCACTTGGCTTGGCAAAGGAAACTCACAAATTTCTAGAAACACACTGTGTACCAAAGCTAACACAAAGAGAACAACTTAATAAAACCATCACAAAAGAAGATATTGAAAAAATAATTTTAAAAATGCCAACCAGGGGGGCAGAGTCAAGAAGATATATTAGATATAATTCTGCTTAATTCCCTCTGAAAACTAAGGCATCGGTTGATAATTAAACAAAGCTTTCTAGACACCCAGTGAGCTCTAGGACAAGGTATAGGGCTGCCAGTTTGGACTACATGCCACTAAATGGGAAAATTCTTTGCTTTCACTGAGGCCAGCTCTTAATGAATGGCTGGCTCCCACAGACTCAAGGTAACTGGCATTCTTAACTTTTTAAAAATTTTGATGGCCAGCAGAAGGGGAGTGGGCTTAACCAGCAGCTACGCTGAATCGCAGTGCTGAGGTGAACAGTGAGTGGAATAGCCACATTTTGAGACCCCAGCTCTGGACTCAGAGAACCACAGCCCTTCCACCCTGTCTTTTTGGACCTCTTTCATAGATTCAACTGTTTTGTGGTGGGTGGGACAGCCTGACCAGGACGCCATATTGTTATACTGGGAGGTGGAGTTACCCAACCAGAGGCCTCAACAGAGGCTAATTCCCAGGGTAGGAGGAAGTGCAAGCCTGGTGACAGCTTTTCCAGAAGAAAAGCTGTGTTTAGCACAGTACAGCCTTATAGAAGGGGCCCAGGAGGGGGTGACAGCAGAGAAGTAGCCTTTCCCTACTTTGAATTACATTATAGCATCTGGGGACAGCTGAAGAGGTGCCTCTGTTGTCAGCTGCAAGGAGGGGCTTGCCACGCCTGTGGGAACTGTCAGATAGCTTTTAGCTTTTTAAAATAAGACTGCCTGGAAAATAACTGCAGTGCAGCCCAATGACATCTCTTCCAGCCTTTACTGATCCACATCATAGGGTCAGCTTACAGCTCCCTGGTGATTACATTAAGTAGAGCCATGTCTTTGCCATCCAAGAGGTAGAGCCTGCCACCTCATAGAGCCCACTGGGCCCCATTACTGGAGTACATAGAGGTGGCTGGTGACCAACTCCCTTCTCAGAACTGTGCCTCAGCTCCTGTTGAGGCAACACCAGGGAAACTAAACAGCTTCTAGATATCTCCAAAGTAACAAACCCTAACCAAGCATTTAAAGAAACTTCCAACCGTGGTTCCAGAAAACACCCAAAATAAAGAACTTCCCAGATGAAGAAGCCTTTCGGAAACTATTGGAGGTTGAGTACAAAAGAATTATATATAGAGCCCTCTTAGACATTATACAAAATGCAGTAGAGCAAAATGAAAAATTTAAGCAATCTATTCAAACTGATGGAACATCAGCATTCTGAAATCCAACAGATCAATAACAAAATTACAGAATTACACAATTCAATTTAAAGCCAAAAGAGCAGAACTGAACAACTGGAAATTAGACTTATTGACATTGAAGATAGAGCTGCTGACACCAGCATTTATGAGGAGAAATCAGAGTAAAGAACAAGAAAACTGAAGGAACATTAAGAAACATGTGGGATTCTATCAAAAGGAACAATCTACAATTAATTGGAATTCCTAAACAGGGAGGGATACCTGAAAACTCAGAGAATATTATTGTTGAGTTGCTGACAGGAAACTTCCCTGAAATTATGAAAGAAGAGAACATAGATATCCAAGGTGTGTATCAAACGCCACAAAGAATAGAACTCAAAAGGAAGACATCAAGACACATCATAATCAAGCTTAACAAAATGAAACATAAGCAGAAACTCTTAAAGGCAGCAAAACCCAAAGCAAAGCTAACATTCAGAGGGAAGCCTTCTAGACTTTCATGTGACATCTCAGCAGAAACGATGTTGGCCTGGAGGCTGTAGAATGATACATGCAAAGCCTTGAAGGAGAAAAACTTCCAACTGAGAATTATATATCCTGAAAAACTGTCTTTAAAATATGAAGATGAAATTAAGACATTTGCCGATACACAGAAACACAGAACTTTGTAAAAGGCAAACTAAAGCTACCAGAAATAATGAAAGAAGCTCTTTGCTTAGAAAAACAAAACTGTTAAGTGTATATTTCAGGAGGTAATGCAGAGCAAAATATCTAGAAAGCCAGTCAGTTAGGGAAAGACACAAAACCCAATCAAAGCTATAATATTAAAAGAAGGTATGCAGTGATCATATGAAAACTAAGATACCATCACATTAAAAAGAGGGATATACTATACTAGTTATAGTCCTTCCAGATGGAGATGAAGTTAATAAGATATGTAGAAGTTAAAACTGAGTTTAAAATTAGAATACTAAGGACGATCATAAAGGTAGTCACAAAGCACAATAAAGATGCAGCATATCAAGACAAGAAATATAATACAGGAGTCTCAACAATCACAAAACCAACACGAAAAAGGATGAAAAATCAACTCATAAAGAAGAATGACCCAGAACAGAATATTAAGAGCAACAGAGAAAACACCGACACAAAAATAAACACATCAAAATTACAGCATTAAACACATATCTGTCAAAAATTACATCAAATGTAAATGGACTGAATGCTCCAGTAAAGAGACAATGAGTGACATCTTGAATCAAAAGATATGACCCATCTATATGTTGTTTACAAGAAATTCACCTTAGTCTTAAAGATATGAACAAACTAAAAATTCAAGGATGAAGAATATATATCAAGGTAACAATATACAAAGAAAAGCAGGTGTGGCAATACTAATCTCAGATAAATTAGATTTTCATGTAAAATCCACCATCGTAGACAAGGATGGACACTATTGCTGAAACAGTCAGTACACAAGCAGGACTTAACAATATTAAATATTTATGTACCCAATACTACAGCATCTAAATACATTGAACAAACACTGAAAAATTAGATAGATCACCCCACAGTAATAGTGGGAGGCTTCAACACTTCACTTTCAGTACTGGATAGATCTTCCAGAAAAAAGCTCAACAAAGACATAGAAGATCTTGTTGTGACAATTAACCAACTAGACCTCATCGACATAGACAGAACTTTCTATCCATCAGCAGATAGGCAAGCTTTCTTCTCCAATGCACATGAAACATTTTCCAGAATAGACCATGTGTCGGGACATAAAGCAAATCTCAACAAAATCCAAACCACTGAATTGTAAAGCATCTTCTCAGACCATAAAGCCATAGAAGTTGAAATCAGTAACAGAAGAAACAGATAGAAATTGGAACTGACAGAAAATGAACAACACCTTGCTCAAAAATCCATGGGTTATAGAAGAAATCAAGGAAGAAATAAAGAAATTTATGGATTCAGATGAGAATGAAAACACTTCCTAACAGAACCTATGAGATACAGCCACAGCAGTACACAGAAGTCAGTTTATCTCTACACATGAACACATCTGGAAGGAAGAAAGGACTCAAACCAAAGAATTAACCCAACAGTTTGAGCAAGTATAAATGGAGCAACAGAGGAACCCCTCAGGAGCCAGCAGAAAAGAGATCATAAAGATTAGAGCAGAACTAAATGAATCAGAGAATAGAAGAACAATTGAAAAAATTGAGAAGACCAAAAGCTGGGTTTTTGAGAAGGTCATCAAAATTGGGAAACCACTGGCTAAACATACTAAAGAAAAGCAGTAGAGGAAACAAATAACCCAGCTAATAAATGAGTTGGGAGATGTCACAACAGATCCAGCCAAAATCAAAAGTATCAGAATACTACGAAAGACTAACAGATTTGAAAACCTAGAGGAAATGGACAAATTCCTAGATTCATATCGCCTACCAAAATTATCACAAGGAGAAGTGCAACTTGATAAACCTATCACAAAGGAAGAGATTGAAAAAGTTATCAAAAAAACTACCAACCAAGAAAAGCCTTGGCCCAGATGGCTTCACTGCAGAATTCTACCAAGCTTTTAGAGAAGAGTTAACTCCAATACTACTGAGACTATTTCACAGCACAGAAAGGATAGAATACTCCCAAACTTGTTCTCTGAAGCCAGCATAACCCTGATAGCAAGGCCAGTGAAAGATCCAACAAAATAGGAGAACTGCAGACCAATATCACTCAGGAACCTAGATGCAAAAATCTTCAACAAAATTCTTGCCAATAGAATTCAACAACATATCAAAAAAATAATTCATGACAACCCAGTTGGATTCATACCAGGGATGCAAACCTGGTTCAACATCAGAAAAACAATTAATATGATCAATCACATAAATAACACAAAAGATAAGAATCATCTGGTTTTGTCAGTTGATGCAGAAAAGGCATTTGACAAAGTCCAACATCCATTCATGCTGAAAACTCTCAGCAAGATAGGAATAGAAAGCAAATTCCTGAATGCAATAAGAGTCATCTATGCAAATTCAACCACCTACATTGTCCAGAATGGAGAAAGACTGAAAGAATTCCCCTTGAGAATGGGAAATAGACAAGTTCCCACTCTCACCTCTCTATTCAACATTGTTCTAGAAGTTCTGGCCAAAGGAATTCGACAGGACAAAGAAATAAAGGACATCTGCATCAGTAAAGAAGAAGTAAAAATTTCCCTATTTGTAGATGATATGTTTGTATATGCAGAGAATCTAAAATAATCCATATGTAAACTACTCAAACTGATAGAAGAGTTTGGCAACATATCAGGATATAAGATAAATGTAAGTAAATCAGTAGGATTCCTTTATGCCAACAAAGAGATCATCGAGGAAGAAATCACCAAACCAGTAGCAGTTACTATAGCCCCTAAGAAGATAAAATACCTAGGAATAAATCTAACTAGAGTAATAAGAGACCTATACAAAGAGAACTATAAGACCTTACTGCAGAAAACCAAAAGAGACTTACATAAATGGAGAAACCTACCCTGCTCAAGGACAGGAAGAGTTAACATTGTGAAAATGTTTATTTTACCCAAAGTGATCTACATATACAATGCAATACCAATACAAATTCCATGGACAATTTTTAATGAGATGGAGAAACAAATCACCAACTTCATGTGGAAAGGGAAGAAACCCCAGATAAGCAAAACACTACTGAGGAAGAAGAACATACTGGGAGGCCTCTCACTACTCAACTTTAGAACCTATTACACTGCCACAATAGTCTAAACAGCATGATACTGGTACAAAAAGAGACATAGACCAATGGAACTGAGTTGAGACCCCAGAGTTGCCATCATCTTCCTATGAACAGTTGATATTTAACAAGGCCCTAAGATTGTAAACTGGGGTAAAAACATTCTGTTTAACAAATGTTGCTGGCAAAATTGGATATTCATCTGTAAAAAATTGAAACAAGACTCATATCTCACACTTTACACAAAAAAACTTACTCAAATTGGGTTAAAGACCTAAGTATCAAAACTAAAATGATAAAGATCATTCAAGAAAAGATAGGATCAACATTGGAAGTTTAAGTACACAACTTAGACAGACTTCAAAATCTGAGGAACAAAGCATGATCAACAGAAGAGAAAATAGACAAAACAGAACTACTAAGATTCAAACACTTTTGCTCATCCAAAAACTTTATCAATTGAATTAAAAGACCACTTACAGAAAGGGAAAAAACATCTGGCAACTATATGTCAGATTGATGTCTGATCTCCATAATCTACAAGGTACTGCAAAATATCAACAGAAGTGTCTAAATAATCCAATTAAGCATTTGGCAAAGGAGATGGACAGATACTTCACTAAAAAAAGATATCCAGGCAGCCAGAAAACACATGAGGAAACATTCATGATTATTAGCTATTAAAGAAATCCAAATCCAAACTACAATGAGATACCATCTCATCCCAACAAGGTTGTCTATGATCCATAAAACACAAAACAACAAATGCTAGAGAGGCTATGGAGAGACTGAAACTCTCCTACACTGCTGGTTGGATTGCAAAATGATACCACCTCTTTGGTAAGCAATCTAGCACTTCCTTCAAAAGCTAGAAACAGATATACCATTTGACCCAGTAATCCCACTGCTTGGAATATATCGTACAAAATGAAGCACAGTCACATGGACAGATGCATGCACACGAATGTTTGTTGCTGCACAGTCCACAATAGCAATCATCCCAGATGCCCAACAACAGATGAATAGATAAACAAGCTATGGCATATATACTCAATGGAACACTATGCAATGATAAAGAACAATTATGATTTTAGGAAGCATCTCATAACCTAGCTTCAATTGGAAGACATGATGTTGAGTGAAATCTTTCAGGAGCACCAGGACAAATATTGTATGAGACTCCTACTTACAAGGACTTAAACTCATGTACAAAAGAAAAGACCCTTTTATAGCTGCAAGGAAGCCGGGGGAGAGGGTTGGCTATAGATTAGATAGCTGATACAGATTTGGTTGGGTGAAATCAATGACAGCATGCATAAGAAAGAAGATCAGTTTAACTAGACTTCAACATAACCTGAAAACTCTTCCAATCTTAAACCAATATTGCAACGATAGAGTAGCAGGGGTGGTGGTCCAGGGACCATGCTCTCAGGGGACATCGAGGCCAATTGTCATAACTAGTCTATTGCTAAGAGATACTTCTGCAGCCTGTATTGGTGAGCGGTGTCTGGGGTCTTAAAATCTAGCAAGCTGCCGCCTGAGGTACATCAAATGGTCCCAACTCATCAGGAACAGATGATCACCAAGGCCAATGACATGAGGGAAAATGTGCTCAGAAGACAGAAGGACCCATGTGAAGGAGTGACTATATCAACATGTCACCGGAAGAACCAGATGGTGCCTGGCCTCACCAAGGACATCTGTGATGGGGCTCACAATGTTCAGTCCCTTTGGCAACATGAGAAAAAGAGGGGTACACCCTAAGAACTCCACTAAAAAACTGCAATTGATGATCCAAAGACCTGGGAATTCTGCTGGGAACATGGCCCCTAGCCCTGATCCTGCCCCTGATCATTACTGAGGTCAACTCTTCAGACAGGAATGAATTGGACTCAGGTACACAGAGTGACCATATCGTGTGTACACTTTATGGTTCTGTGCATCTATGGAGTGTGGAGAGGAGGGGACAAGAGATTGTTAACAGCATATGACGTGTATAGAACGGAAAAGAGGAGTGTGCTTTAGCCAGGCTAGGATATCAGAAGGAGCTACAGATAGACAGGCATGCAAATTTAACTTGGATTGTACATTTTCACTCATTCACAATTTAAAAAAAAATCCCAACCAAAAAAGATTCTGGCCCTGATGGCTTCACTGTAGAATTCTATCAAGTTTTCAAAGAAGAGTTAACACCATTACTACTAAAGGTATTTCAGAGCATAAGAGGATGGATTAATCCCTGAGTCATTCAATGAAGCCACCATAAACCTGATGCCAGAAGCAGTAAAAAAAAAAAAACCCAAACCCACTGCCATCAAGTTGGGTCTGACTCATAGTGACCCTAGAAGTCAGAGTAAAGACATCACAAAAAAGAAAATTAGAGAGCAATATCCCTGATGAACTAAATGCAAAATCCTCAACAAAATTCTATCCAATGGAAACCAACAACTCTTTTTAAAAAGTAATTCACTGTGACCAAACCCACCACTGCTGCTGAGCTGACTCCAACTCATAGTGACCCTGTAGAACAGAGTAAAACTGCTCCATAGAGTTTCCAAGGAGTGCCTGGGTGATTTGAATTGCTGAGCTTTCAGTTAGAAGATGTAGCACTTAACTACTATGCCACCAGGGTTTCCTCATCATGACCAAGTGAGATTAGTGCCAGATATACAGGGATGGTTCAGCATTAGAAAAACAATCATTATGATCCATCACATATGGAAAATAAAAGACAAAAACCACATGATTTTATGATTTGATGCAGAAATGGCATTTGAGAATGTTCTACACCATTTGTGATAAAAACTCCCAACAAAATGGGAATAGAAGAAAATTCCTCAACATAATTAAGGACATTTATACCAAGTCAACGAAAATGTCATCCTGAATGGAAATAGTCTGAAAACATTCCCCCTGAGAACAGGAAACAAACAAGGAAGCATTCTTATTCAGCATCATGCTGTAGGACCTAACAAGAACAATTAGGCTAGAAAAGGACATAAAGGGCACCTAAATTTATAAAGATGAAGTAAAAGTATCTGTATTTGCCTTTGATATGACCTGATACACAGAAAACCCCAAAGAATCCACAAAAAAAATCCACTGGAAGTAATATAAGAGTTCAGCAAAGCATCAGGATACAACATACAAAAATCAGTTGGATTCCATATATCAATAAAGAAAAAGTTGAAGGGGAAATCACCAAAGCAATACCATTTACAGTAGCCCCCCAAACATAAAGTGCTGAGGAATAAATGTAACCAGAGATGTAAAATACCTATACAAAGAAAACTACAAGGCACTACTGCGTGGAACCAAAAGAATCCTATGTAAGTGTAAAGACATACCTTGCTCATGGACAGGAAATGTCTATTCTACCCAAAGCAATCCACAGATACAATAGAATCCTGATCCAGACTTCACTGGTATTTTTTAATGAGATAGAGAAACAAATCACCAACTTCATACAGAAAGGGAAAAGGCCCCAGATAAGTAAAGTATTACTGAAGAAGAAGAAGAAAATGGCAGGTCTCACACTACCTGATTTTAGAATTTATTGTACCACTCTGGTAGTCAAAACAACCTGGTACTGGTACAACAACAGACATATAGACCAATGGAACAGAATTGAGTATCCAGACGTAAATTCATTGACCTATGAGCAGCTGACATTTTACAAAGGCCCAACATTTGTTAAATTTGGGAAAGATGGTCTCTTTAACAAAGGGTATTGCCACAATTAGATATTCATCAGTTAAAAAAAAATAGGAGAAAACCCATACTTCACACTGAGCACAAAAGCTAACTCAAAGGGTATCAAAGACCTAAACATAAAATTGAAAATGATAAAGATCGTGTAAGAAAAATTAGGGACAATATTAGAAGCCTCAATACATGGCATAAACAGTATAGAAAGCATTATTAACAATGCACAAACACCAGAGGAGAAACTAGGTAACTGGGAGCTCCTAAAAATCAAACACTTTGCTCACCAAAGGACTTCACCAAAAGAGTAAAAAAAAAAAAAAACCGACAGACTGGGAAAAGATTTGGTATGACGTTATCTGATAAAGGTCTAATCTTGAAAATCTACAAAATACTGCAAAACCTCAACAATAAAAAGACAAGTCAATTAAAAATGGGCAAAGAATATGAACAGTCATTTCATCAAAGAAGACATTCAAGTGGCTAATGGATATATGAGGAAATGCTCACAATCTTTACCCATTAGAGAAATGCACATCAAAACTACAATGGATTGGACTTGGTGATGCAGAGTGACCATATATTGGATGCACTTTATGGTTCTATACATCTATAGGATATCATCCTGCTGACCTCAGGCTGGAGGAAGGAGAGCGGGTGCAGAGGAAGGGAAAGGAAACTGTTGGGAGGATGAGACATGTATGAAGCAGAGAGGAATAGAGTGCTGTCACCAGACAGGAAGAGCAGTGGAAGCTGCATATAGGTGGACATGTAAATTTATACGGGAATGTACATTTTCACTCAGTCATATTAAATAAAAATTTTAAAAAAATTAAAAAACTACAATGAAATACCATCTCACACCAACAAGTATAGCATTAATCAAAAAAAATCACAAAATAGTAAATGTTGGAGGTGTGGAGACTGAAACACTTCTCCACTGCTGGTAGGAATGTGAAATGGCACAACCACTTTGGAAATGGATTTGGTGCTTCCTTACAAAGCTAAAAATAGAAGTACCATATGATCCAGCAATCCCACTCCTTGGAATACATCCTAGAGAAATAAGAGCCCTCACGCAAATAGATGTATGCACACCAATGTTCATTGCAGCACTGTTCACAACAGCAAAAAGGTAGAAACAACCTGGATGTTCATTAATTGATGAATGAATCAACAAATTATGGTATACTCACACAGTCGACTACTATGCACAGATAAAGAACAACAGTGAATCTGTGAAACGTCTCATAAGATAGATGAATCTGGAATACATGGTGAGTGAAATTAGTCAGTTGCAGAAGGAGAAATACTCTATGATACCACTATTATAAGAACTCAAGAAAAGGCTTAAATACAGAAGAAAACGTTCTTTGATGGTTACGATGGTGAGGAGGGAGGAAGAGGTGTGTTCACTAACTAGATAGTAGACAATAATTAGGTGAAGGGGAGGACAACATACAATTCAGAGAAAGTCAGCACAACTGGGCTAAATCAAAAGCCTTTGATCAAAAGTTTCTAGAATACAACCAAGTACTTTGAGGACAGAGTAGGAAGGTCTGATGTTTGGGGTCAGTGGTTTCAGGGAACATCAGTTGGCATAAAAATATTTTTTAAAGAAAATTTTCTGCATCCCACCACGCTGGGTGGTGTCTGGGATCACAAAGCTGGCAAGTAGCCATCTAAGAAGCATCAGTTTGCCCCAACCCACCTGGAGTAAAGGAGAATGAAGAACATCAAAGACACAAGAAAAATATTAGCCTAAGAGACAGAAAAGGCTACATAAACCAGAGTCTCCATCAGCCTGAGACCAGAAGAACTAGATGGTGCCTGGCTACCATCAATGACTGCCTGGAGAAGAGTGGAATGTGCAGACTTAATGATCTGACTCAGACTGGAGGAGCCCTGGAAAACCTGGGCCCTGTACGCTCTGCTAATCCACAACTAAAACCAATCCTGAAGCCAGCTCTTCAAAGATTAGACTCAACTATTAGATGTAAGATGTTACTCGTGAATAATGTGCTTCTTAGTTCAAGTAGATATAAAAGACTAAATGGGCAGCTCCTGCTCAGAGACAAGAGAAGAAGATAGAAGGGGACAGAAGCTGGTTGAATGGAAAGGGGGTAAATCCAGGGTGGAAAGAGGAGCATGCTGTCACATTATAGAGTGAGCAATTAGGGTGCATATATAAATTTTTGTATGAGAATATAACTTGAACTGTAAACTTTCACTTAAAGCTCAATAAAAAAGCTAGAAATACCATAGATCCAGCAATATTACCCCTAAGAATATATCCCAGAGAAGAGCCATCACGTGAATACACATATGCACACACTTGATCATTGCAGCATTATTCACAATTGCAAAAAGATGGAAACAGCCTAAGTGTCCCTCAGCAGGTGAACGGATAAACAAACTGTAGTACATAACCACAATGGAATACTGCACAACAATAAAGAAAAGTGATGAATGTGTGAAATATCTCACAATGTAGGTGAATCTGGAGGGAATTATGCTTAGTAAGATAAGTCAGTTACAAAAGGGCAAGTACTATATGTGACAAGTCTCATAAAAACTTAAGAAAAAGTTTACATACAGAAGATTTTGTTTTGATGGTTACAAGGGAATGGAGGGGATAGGGAGAGAATTTCACTAACCAAGTAGTAGTTAACTTTGATGAAGAGAAAGACAACACACAATATAGAGGAAGTCAGGACATTTTGACCAAGGCAAAGTTATAGAGCTTGCTATCACAATCCCTCATATATACCTTGAGTGAGTGAGTTACTAGGTCTGAGGGCTAAGCATCATGGTCTCAGGGGACACCTAAAATCAACTGGCATAACAGTTCATAAAGAAAATGTTCTACATCTTACTTTGGTGAACAGCATTTGGGGTCTGAAAAGTTTATGTGTGGCCATTTAAGATACACCTACTGGTCCCATAAAACTCTGAGTGATGGAGAATGGAAAAAATGAAAGACACAAAGATTTTGAACCACAGAACTAACGAACTACAGCCTCCACCAGCTTGAGGCCAGAAGAACTTAACAATGTCCAGCTATCACCACCAATCTCTCAGATGGTGATCACAATATAAGGTCCTGTGTAAAGTGGGAGAAAAATGTGGAACAAAATTCAAATCCACACACACGAAAAAGACCATACTTACTGGTCTGACAGAAACTGGAGGAATCCCTGAGACTATGGCCCACAGACACCCTGCAAATTCAGAACTGAAGCCACTTCCGAAGTCCACCATTCATCCAAAGATTAGACGGGCCTATAGTACAAACAATAACACATGTGAAGAGGGGCTTCTTAGTACATTCAAGTATATGAGGCTAAGTGAACACCACATGCCCAAGAGCAGACTAAAAAGGCAGGAAGGCACAGGAAAACTGGGTGAATGGATATAGTGAAGCTAGAGAGGAAAGGGTAGGGGGAGAGTGTTGACGCATTGTTGAATTGCAACTAATGTCATATCAAAAAGCAATTTGCACTGCAAAGTTTCACCTAAAATATAATAAAATTCAAAAAGATTATCATGTGGTTGTTTTCCGTTACTCTATTAATGTGGTCTGTAGCATTGGTTGATTTTTGTATTTGTTGAGCCACCTTTGATTTATGGATTTAAATCCTACTTGGTCATGGTGATTTCCTCTGCGATGCTCTTTTTATTGATATAAATAAATTCAACTGATTTTTGCATGTTTCTCTTATATCCTGATAATTCACTAAACTCTTCTAATACTTCTAGTTTTTTTGAAGATTCTTCAGGGTTTTCTGTATATATCATATCATCTGCAAATAGATACTTTTAGTTTTTCCTTACCAATTTGGATGGCCTTTATTTCCTTAAAAACACAATAAATATTATTGTGACTTAAGAACAATTTACAATTTGTATCAATTTGCCATATAATATCCAGAACTTTAACCATCATTCTATTCTAACTACTCTCCCCTCCCTACCCACCCCACACCCCTTAACAGCACACTTTCCCCTTTCATCTGGAACTTCCCACAACACTTTGACCAAGATCTGACCCCCTTAATACTATCATCTCGGCTCCAGTGATAAGCCTCTAGGGCAGTCCCGTGTACATATTTAAGTCCAGAGGTTTGTTCTTCACCAGCCTCACTCCATGTTTTGCATAATCCAGTTCAGTCTTTGTCTGGAGAGCTGGCCCCATTGCTAGATGCAGTCTGGGGTTAGAGAGTCCAGGGGCCATGCTCCCAGGAGGCCCTCCAGTCTAATAGACCATTAAGTGTTGTCTTTTGGTGGAGTTTTAGTTCTGTCCTTTAATCTTTCTCCTGTTGTGTCCGGGACTTCATATCATGCACCTCCATTCAAGCAGTCATTAATGGTGGCTGGGCACCATCTAGTTCTTCTGATCCTATGTTGAAGCAGACTCTGTCTTATATGGCCCTTTCTGTCTGGTGGGCACATATTTTCCTCATGTCCTTGATATCCACCATTTTCCTTTATTTCTTTACCTTGTTTGATTGCTCTGGGTAGAACCTCCAGCATAATGTTGAATAAAAGTGGTGACAATGGGCATCTTTGTCTGGTTCCTGTTCTCAAAGGGAATGCTTTCAGACTCTCCCCACTTAGGATGATGTTGGCTTTTGACTTTGTATAACTGCCCTTTATTTTGCTGAGGGATTTTCCCTTCTATTCCTGCTGTGCTGAGAGGTGTTTTTTTTTTTTTTTTTATTTGTTTTAGCACACGGGTGTTAGACTTTGTCAAATGCCTTTTCTTCATCGATTGATAAAATCCAGTGGTTCTTGTCTTTTGTTTTATTTATGTGGTTGATTACATTAATTGTTTTTCTAATGTTGAACCCTCCTGCATTCCTAGTATGAATCCCACTTGGTCGTGGTGAATTATTTTTTTGATATATTGTTGAAATCTATTGGCTAGAATTCTGTTGAGAATTTTTGCATCAAAGTTCATGAGACATATTGGTCTGTAATTTCCCTTTTTTGTGCTACTTTTACCTGGTTTTGGTATCAGTGTTATGCTGACTTCATAGGATGAATTTGGAAGCATTCCATCCTTTTCTGTGTTCTGTATCACCTTTAGTAATAGTGATGTTAACTCTTCTCTAAAAGTTTGATACAGTTCTTCAGTGAAGCTGGCAAGGCCAGGGCCCCATTTATAGGAGTATTTTAATTACTTCTCCAATTTCTTCTTTTGGTATGGGTTTATTTAATTGTTCTACTTCTGTTTGTGTTAGTTTGGGTAGGTAGTTTGTTTCTAGGAATTTGTCCATTTCTTTGAGGTTTTCATAGTTATTAGCATACAATTTTTCATTAGATATTGTTATGATTCTGTTAATTTCAGTTGGGTCTGTTGTGATATCACCCATCTCATTTCTTATTCACATTATTTGCTTCCTGTCCTGTTTTTCTTTTGTCGGTTTGATCAGTGGTTTATTGCTCCTGTTGATCTTTTCAAAAAACTAGTTTTTGGTCTTGTTAACACTTTCAATCATTTTTCTGTTCTCTAATCCAATTAGTTCTTCTCTAATTTTCATTATTTACTTTCTTATGGTGCCCAAGGAGTTCTTTTGCTGCCTTCTTTCTACTACTTGTTCAAGTTGTAGGGTTAATTCATTGATTTGGGTTCTTTCTTTTATTGGATGTGTGCATTTATTGCTGTAAATTGACCTTAGAGTGCTTCTTTTGCTGTGTCCCAAAGGTTCTCGTAAGATGTGTTTTCATTCTCACTTCATTCTGTGTATTTATTTTTCCTGTCCTTGATTTCTTCTATAACATAGCATTTGAGGTAGGCATTCTTCAGTTCCTATGGGTTTGTTTGTTTGTTTCTCTTGCTTTTTGTTACTGGTTTCTACTTTTATGGCCTTTTGGTTTGAAAAGATGCTTTGTGATATTTCAGTACTTTGAATTTTGTTAAAGATTGCTTTGTGGCCTAATATGGAGTGAATTCTGGAGAATGTCCCATGTGCATAGGAAAAGAAATTATAGTTTGCTGCTGTTCAGTGGAGTGTTCTGGATATGTCTATGATGTCAAGTTGGTTGATTTTGGCATTTAAATCTTCTGTATCTTTATTGAGCTTTTTTTCTAGATGTTCTGTCCTTCACTAAAAGCGGTGTGTTGAAATCTCAAATTATCACCGTGGAGCTATCTGTGTCTGTTTTCAATGCAGTTAGAGTTTTTAAAATGTATTTTGGAGCCACACCATGGTGTATAGATATTTATATAGTTATATTCTCCCAGAGTATTGACCCTTTAAGTATTATATAGTGTCCTTCCTTACCTAGTGTGGTGGATTTTTCTTTACGGTCTATTTTATCAGAGATTAATATTGCCATTGTTGCTCTTTTTTGAATACTGTTGGCTTGATATATTTTTTTCCATCCTTTAAATTTTAGTTTGTTCATGGCTTTAAGTCTAATGTGTGTCTCATGTAGGCAGCATATAGATGGGTTGTGTTTTTTTTTAATCCAATCTGCCACTTGCTCTTTATTGGTGTATTTATTCAACTTATATTCAGCATGATTATTGACAAGTATGATTTTAGTGCTGTCATTTTCATATCTTTGTGTGTGTGTTGCAGACAATTCCTTTATTCCATTTAATTTTTCCTTCTGAGTCTTTTTTCTTTGTGTGTTTTCATATTTTTCATTGTTGCTGGTTTTGCATTTGCTGAAATGATCTTTTTTAGCTTTTTATTTTGATATGTAGGATCAATAGTTTACTTTATGGTTGCCTTAATATTTACCTCTAGTTTTTAATATAAACTAGTCATTAAATTCTTTATATCTTCTTGACTTCCTCTCCATATGAAAGATCTATGACTACATTTTCTTTTAAGTCCCTCTTTTTTGTTATGTTTTCATAATCACATATCTATTTCCCTATTTTCAGTGTTTTGACTATAGTTTATTTTTGTGATTCCCATATTTAGGTTGATATACAGTTGCTCTGTTCTGTTTTCTAGTGTTGGTTTGTTACCTGATGTTATTGATTTTCTAAGCAAAGAATTCCCTTTAGTATTTCTTGTAATTTTGGTTTGGTTTTTGCAAATTCTATAAATTTATGTTTATCTGCAAATATCCTAATTTTACTGTCATATTTGAGAAGCAGTTTTGCTGCATATATAGTTCTTGGCTGGCAATTATTTTCCTTTAAGTTTTTGTGTCTATACTTTCTTTCATTGCCTTCTTGCCTGCATGGTTTCTGCCTAGTAGTCCAAGCTTAGTCTTATAGATTCTCCTTTGTAGGTTATTTTTCATTTATCTCTAGCTACCGTTAAAAGTATTTCCCTATCTTTAGTTTTGGAAACTTTGATAATGATACGCTTTGGTGTCTTTCTTATGGATCTATGTTATGTGGACTTCAGTGTGCATCTTGTATAGACATCTCATTTTTCATGATATCAGGGAAGTTTTCTGTCAAAAAGTCTTTGACAATTATCTCTGTATTTTCTGTTATTCTCCCCTGTCCTGGTACTCCAATCACTCATAGATTATTCATCTCAATAAAGTCCCACATAATTCTCTGTGTTTCTTGATTTTTTTTATCTGATTTTTCCTCAAATATGTTGATGTCAGGTGCTTTATCTTCATCTTTTTTATTTGGCTTTCCATTGCCACAGTTCTACTCCTTTGGCTTTCCACTGAGTTGTCCGATTCTATAATTTTATTATTAATTTTCTGAATTTCTGATTCTTGCCTCTGTACGCTTTCTTGTAGCCTGTTAAATTTCTCATTGTGCTCTTCTTCATTTAGCCTCATTTACTTCGTCATCTCTGGAAGAGCTCTTAAGATCAGTCTTTTGTATTCTGCTTCTAATTATTCTAAGAATTTCTTTTCCTCTGGAAGATTTTATTCTTTGTTTTGGGAGCTTTCTGAAGACATCATGGTCTACTTCTTTAAGTGATTTGAATTTTACTGTTGTCCCTGAGCCATCAGTAAATTGTTTTTTTTTTTCCAATGTTTGCCTACAGTGTTCTAGGTTCTTGTTTTATTTGTTTTGAAATGTCAAAATAGGCTGGTCATGTGTGCCAATTTGGCTATTGGTACCTTTGAAGCTCTACTGTTCTGTCACCAGGTGGCTAGAGCTATTACTCTTGCCATGAGAGCTCAAGAGTTCATTTCTTATCCAAATTCAGATCAGGTGTCCAAGTAGTCAGTTACCGAGTGTGTGGTGCAGGCTCTTGCTTACTGTCCTTGATGGCCAGGGGTGATTGGTATATTCACAGATGTCTCACTGCAGCCACTGAGAAAAACAGTGGGCTGACAATCATCCCTGTGTGTCTCTGAGGATGGCATATCCCCTTATGTCTGAATCTAGGTGAAGGAACAGTTTCTACCCTGATTTTCTGGTTCAGGCCATTGGGAGACTTTTTTCCACCCTTCTCCTAGTTTGTTAAATTGTACTCTCTCTGAGTTTCAGAAAATGACTCATGGTAGGCTTTAGGAGTCCTCCTACTAGCTTAATTAATGGCATCAGACTCCAGAGCTGGGCACATTGCAGAGAAAGAAGGGGAAATCACTGTGAGAAGGGAGAGAGGTTTATTCCAAAGGAAATTTTCAATCCATTCACATTAGGTTACACACAAAGACTGAGCTTTTGACAATCTAGTGCTATTTTTCATTGGTTCTAGAGATGCAAGTAGATTCTCCCTTCAGTTTCTTCTGCTGAGAACACCCATGAACCTCCACTTCTCTGCTCACCACACTGGCCACAGCCATTTCCCAGTGCATCAGGACTGTTGGATCCTTTGTACTTCTGGTGCTACTCTCCCTTACCCACTGCTCAGTCTAGCTTATCACTTATCTCTTTGATGTTCAGGCCTCCTAGGATGTCATATGTACTGGATTCATTTGTTCTTTCAGGTCTTTGTTGTTAAACAGGTCGTGAGAAGCATCTGTCTACTCTGCCCTCTTGGCCCATCCCCTTTGTTTTGTTTGTTTGTTTGTTTGTTTGTTTGAGACTTAGCATTTTGCTGTACAATTTTCTCTCTACTTATTTCTTCATCACTATAGCTGAAAGACTGTCAACTTCAGTAATACTTTTAAAGAAGAGTCAGTTTGTGGTTTCACTGATTCTGTATATTCTTTTGCTAATCATTATTTCATATAACCTCCACATGTCTATCACAGTGTCATAATGTGGGGCTCATATACTGGTGATGCTGGAAAGTATGCCACCAGTATTCAAATACCAGCAAGGTCACCCATAGCAGACAGTTTTCAGCTAAGTTACCAGACTAAGACAGACTAGGAAGAAGGACCTGGCAGCCCACTCCTGAAAAGAGTTAGCTACTGAAAACTATATGAATAGCAGCAAAATGCTGTCTGATATAGTGCTAGAGATGAGCCACCCATGGTGGGAGGGACTTGAAAGACAACTGGGAATGAACTGCTTCCTCAAAATAGAGTCAACTTCAATTACATGGATGGAGTCAACCTTTTGGGACCTTCATTTGCTGACGTGGCATGAGTCAAAATGAGAAGAAACAGTTGCAAACATCCATGAATAATTGGAACATGGAATACACAAAGTATGAAGCTGGAAAAAATGAAAATTGTGGAAAATGAAATGGAATACATAAATGTCAGTATCCTAGGCATTAGTGAGCTGACATCAGCTGATATTGGCCATTTGAAATCAGAAAAATCATTTGGTGTACCATGCCACAATGACAACTTGAAGAGGAATGATGTTGCACTCATTGAAAAAGAAACATTTCGAGATCTATCCTGAAGTACAACACTTTCAGTGGAAGGATAATGTCCATGCACCTACAAGGAGTACCATTTAATAAAATGATTCCTCAAATTTACACACCAACCACTAAGGCCAAAGATAAATTGAAGATTTTTAGAAGTTTCTCCAGTCTGGAATTCGTGAAACATAAAGTCAGGATGCATTGATAATTATGGGTGATTGAAATGTAAAAGTTAGAAAAAATGAAAAAGGATCAGTATTTGGAAAATATGGCCTCAGTGACAGCAACAATGATGGAGATCGCATGATAGAATTTTTCAAGACCTAACAACTTCTTCCTTGCAGATACCTTTTTTCACCAACATAAATGGCAACTATAAACATGGACCTTGCCAGGTAGAATACGCAGGAATAAAATCGACTATATCTGTGGAAAGAGAAAATGGAAGAGCTCAATATCATCAGTGAAAACAAAGCCAGGTGCCAAATGGGGCATAGATTAATTTTTCATATGCGGGTTGAAAGTAAAACTGAAGAAAATTAGAAAAAGTCCATGAGAGCCAAACTACAACCTTGAGTAGTATATCTTACCAGATTTTAGGGACCATCTCAAGAATCGATTTGATGTATTGAACACTAATAACCAAAGATAGACAAGTTGTGGAATAACATCAAGGACATCATACACAAAGAAAGCAAGAGATCATTAAAAAGAAAGGAAGGAAAGAAAAGACCAAGTTGTATGTCAGAAAAGACTCTGAAACTTGCTCTTGAACGTCGTGTAGCTAAAGCAAAAGAAAGAAATGATGATGTTAAAGAACTCAACAGAGAATTTCAAAGGGTGGCTAGAGAAGACACAGTAAAGTATTATAATCACATGTGCAAAGAGCTTGAACTAGAAAACCAAAAGGGACATACACACGCTACATTTCTCACTCAAAGAACTGAAGAAAACAGTCAAGCCTCAAGCGGCAATAGTGAAAGATTCCACAGGAAAAATATTAAGTGACACAGAAAACATCAAAAGATGATGGAAAGAATACACAGAATTTTATATCAAAAAGAAGTGGTCAACCTTCAACCATTTCAAGGGGTAGTATATGATCAGGAGCCAACAAAACTGAAGGAAGAACTCGAAGCTGCATTAAAGGTACTGGCTAAAAAGAAGGCTTCAGGAATTGATGGAATATCAATTGAGATGTTTCAACAAACAGGTGCAGCACTGGAAGTGCTCACTCATCCATCCCAAGAAATTTGGAGGATAGCTACCTGGTCAATCAACTGGAAGAGATCATGTTTATGTTGATTCCCAAGAGAGTGACCCAACTGAATGCGGAAATTATTGAACAATCTCATTTATTTCTCACACAAGTAAAATTTTGCTAAAGATCATTAAAAAGCAACTGCAGCACTACATTAACAGGGAATTCCCAGAAATTCAGAGTATATTCAGAAGAGAACTCGGAACAAGGGATATCACTGCTGATATCAGATGGATCTTGACTGAAAGCAGAGAATACTAGAAACATGTTTACTTGTATTTTATTGACTATGCAAAGGCATTCAATTATGTGGATCATAACAAATTGTGGGTAACATTGTGGAGAATGGGAATTCCAGAGCACTTAATCATGTTGATGAGAAATATATACATGGATCTAGGGGCATTAGTTCGAACAGAACAAGGGGCTGCTGTATGGTTTAAAGTCAGGAAAGGTGAGTGTCAGGGTTGTATCCTTTCACCATACCTATTCAGTCTACATGTTGAGCAAATAATCCAAGAAGCTGGACTCCATGAAGAAGAATAGGCCATCAGGACTGGAGGAAGAATCAGTAACAGTGTGCATTATACATATGATGCATTCTTACTTGCTGCAAGTGAAGAGGACTTGAAGTACTTACTGATGAAGATCAAAGACCACAGCCTTCAGTATGGATTACAATTCAACATCAAAAAAACAGAAGTTCTCACAATTGCACCAATAAATAACACCATGATAAACTTAGGAAAGATTGAGTTTTTCAAGGTTTTCATTTTAGTTGGATCCACAGTCAACACCCACGGAAGCACAAGTCAAGAAATTAAAAGATGCATTGCATTGAGAAAATCTGCTGCAAAAGACCTGTTTAAAGTGTTGAAAAGCAAAAATGTCACCTTGAAGACTAAGGTGCACCTGACCCAAGCCATGGTGTTTTCCACTCATATCGTATGCTTGCAAAAGCCAGACAATGAATAAGGAAAACAGAAGAATTGATGACTTTGAATTATAGTCTTGAAGAAAAATACTGAGTATACCATGAACTGCCAAAAAATGAATAGATCTGTCTTGGAAAAAGTACAATCAGAGTCCTCCTTAGAAGCAAGGATGGCAAGACTACATCTTACATACTTTGAACATGTTGTTAGAAGGGATCAATTCCTGGAGAAGGACATCATGCTTGGTAAACTAGAAGGTCAGTGAAAAAAGAGGAAGAACTTTAACAAGACGGATTGAAACAGTGGTTGCAGCAGTGGGCTCAAGTATACCAAAGACTATGAGCATGGCAAAGAACTGTGCAGTGTTTCATTCTGTTTTACATAGGTCACCATGAATCGTAATCAACTTGACAGCAACTAACAGCAACAGCAAAAACATTTCACATAGCTCTAATCTTTATTATTCTGTCTTTGGTTTTGGATTTAGTTTTCTCTTCTTTTTCTACTTTTTTAAGTTGTAAAGTTAAGATATTTATTTGAGATCTCTTCTTTTTAATGTAGGCATTTACGACTATAATTTTCCCTCTGATCATTGCTTTCATTCCATCCCATAAGTTTTGGTGTGTCATATTTTCATTTTTACTCTTCTCAAAGTATTTTCCAATTTCTCTTGTGATTTCTTATTTGATCTATTGTTTAAGAGTATGTCGTTTCATTTTCAAATGTTAGTAAAATTTCCAATTTTCTTTCTGTAAATTATTTCTTGTTTCATTCCAATCTAATTGGAGAGTATGATTTGCATTTCAATACTATTTCATTTTTTGAAACTTGTTTTGTGACCTAACTATGGTCTGTTGTGAAAAATGTTCCATATACACTTGAGAAGGATGTGTATTCTGTTGTTGTGTAGTGTGCTCTGTATATGTCAGTTAGATCTAAGTGGTTTACAGGGCTGTTCAAGTCCTGTTTCCTTTGTAGTCTTTTGTCTAGTTGTTGTATTCCTTATTTAAAGTGGGGTATTGAAGTATCCAGCTGTTATTGTAGAGTTGTCTATTTCTCCCTTCAAGTCTTTCAATTTTTGCCTCGTATTTTGGTTCCCTTTTGACAAATGCATGTATGTTTGTAATTTGTATATCTTTTTGATTGCTTGACTTTTTATCAACATATAATGTTCTTTTGCTTGTTATTAAGAGTTTATTTTTCTGTGCAACCAGCCAAATCCCAATTTGAGGGAATATGTGTGTGTGTGTATGTGTGTTCATGTGCTCCTGGCTCATAAGGTAAGCAGAAAAAGGGATACTTTTCATTTAATTTCATAGGTAGTCAGAAGCATTTTTTGTTGACAGATCTGAAGCCATCACAAACCGTGATATTAAGCTCTCTATTCTAATATAAGTCTACAGTTAGATTAGGAATGAGCCAGGGGACTCACTGGGAGAGAAAATCAGGCCTTTCTTGAGAACTGTGTATTATTCTCCCTTCTGTACACAGATAGCAGTTGCAACCCATAGTCAGCAACAAATCTTCTTATATCTATAGTACCACTCATCATTAACATTGAAAAGGATTGGTGCAATTTGAGGACTTTCTCCATTGCTCCTTTTTTTCCTCTATCATATACTTTAGCCCTTCTTTTACTTCCTTCACTTTTCTGCAATTATTTCTTTGGCTTTATTTCCATGTTTCTTTTCCCCTCCTCCTCTTCCTTTTATTTACCATTCTCTCCCATGCATCTTTCCCTATGTTTCTTTTGTTTTTTTTATTGTGTTCACCCTGTGATTGTTGCAGACTACAGTTATGTTAATAGAAGTAATAACAATAATTTTGTTTGTAGAAAAAGTAAAAAATTAAAATAAGTTTATGCTGTCTTATCATATGATTGGAACTTGTGTGTTGACAGAAAACATACCAGGAAAGAAGTGAACAAACAAAAAGTCTGACAAGAAAATTATAGTAGCTAGACTGATGCATAACCTGGCCAGGAATAGGATCCCTTAAGTGTGCCCTGAGCCATTCTCCCAGACTTGGAGTGGGAACAGTTTAACAAATGCAGAGGGAGGGAATCTGCTGACAACTCTGAGCCAGGATCTTAGGGCAGAGACAGCTCCCTGGCCTAGGCACAGGCATAATGGATCCACAGATATTGAACGCCTCTCATCTCTGCATTCAGCATCCAGGACCCATAGTCCAGCTGCAAAATCTATCCACCTATACACCCTAAAGAACAGAGACATACCTACCTCACAGACACAGACAGTTGTTGGCCCGTGCATTTCTCAGTGGATGCATTCAGATACTTGCACCTACACCAAACACCCCTACACGTGTAGGAATTCAGGGGAGAGCCTGTGCCACACACTTGGTGATGGAATACATGGGCATCTGAGGTTAATCCATACAAGAAAAGTAAATAAACTCTGGGGCTTGCATATCTAATAACAGCTCTAACCACCTGATGAGCTTCAGAGGGGCCAATGAGCACACTGGCACACATGACCAACCTATTTGTAAATATCAAAAGAAAACAAAACAAGAAGCAAACATAAAATAAATAAATACAGCATTGAAAAGAGAAATAGACAGCTCCACAATAATAGTAGGAGACCTCAACACACCACTTTTGGTAAAAGAACATCCAGAAAGAAGCTCAGGAAGGACACAGAGATACATATGCCACAATCAACCAACAGGAACTCATAGATATATAAAGAATATTCCACTCCACCCAACAGCAAACCAAGTATACATTCTTTTCTAACACATATGGAGCATTCTCCAGAATGGACCATATATTAGGCCATAAAGCAAACATCAGCAAAATCAAAAGCATTGAAATATTACTAAGCATCTTTTCTGATCACAAAACTATAAAGGAGAAGTCAATAACTGAAAAGTCAAGGAAAAAAATCAAACATATGGAAATGGAACAAAACTTTGCTCAAAAACTGCTGGGGTATAGAAGAAATCAAGGACAGAATAGAAAAATTCACAGAATCAAATGAAAATCAAAATGCGTCCTACCAGAACTTTGGGACACAGTGAAAGGAGCACTCTGCGTAAATTTATAGCAATAAATTCACAAACCCAAAAAGAAGTAAGTACCCAAATCAAAACATTTACCCTATGACTCAAACAAGTAGAAAGAGATCAGCTGAAGAAGCCCTTGGGCACATGAAGAAAACAAATAATAAAAATTAGAGCAGAACTAAATGAATTAGAGAATAGAAAAATAATAGAGTCAACAATACCACTAACTGGTTCTTTGAAAAGATCAACAAAGTTGATAAAACATTGTCCAGACTGACAAAAGAAAAACAGGAAAGGAGGCAAATAACCTGAGTAAGAAATGAGATAGGTGATATCACAACAGACCCAACTGAAAAAAAAAAGAAACAACCGAATACTATGAAAACTTGTACTCTTATCAAATTTGCAAAACTGGAGGAAATAGACAAACTTCTAGACGCACATTACCTACCTAAACTAATACAAACAGAGGTAGAAGAACTAAATAAACCCATAACAAAAGAAGAGACTGAAGGGGTAATTTTAAAACTCCAAACAAAAACAGCCCTGGCCCTGAAGGCTTGAGTGGAGCATTCTTCCAAACTTTCAGAGAAGAGTTCACACCACTAGTACTAAAGGTATTTCAGAGCACTGAAATGGATAATATAATCACAAACTTATTCTATGAAATCAGCTTAACCATAATACCAAAACCAGGTAAAGATGTCTTAAAAAAGGAAAATTATAGACCAATATCCCTCATGAACCCAGAAGCAAAAATGCTCAACAGAATTCTAGCCACTAGAATTCAAAAACATACCCAAATAATAATAATTTAACATGACCAAGTGAGATTCATATCAGGAATGCAGGGATGTTTCCAAGTTGGAAAAATAGTCAGTGTAACAAATCACATAAATAAAAGATAAGAAACACTTGATCTTATCAATTGATGCAGAAAAGGCATTTAACAAAATCCAACACCCATTTATGTTAAGAAAAAAGACCTCTCAGAAAAATAGAAATGAAAGGGAAATTCCTCAACATAATAGAGGGTATTTATACAAAGGCAACAGTCAACATCATCCTAAATGCCAAGAATCTGAATGTATTCTCCTTAATGGTAACCAGACAACACTACCTTTGTTAAAAAGTGTGCTGAAGTTTCTAGCCAGAGCCATCAGTCAAGAAAAAGAAATAAGGGGCATCCAAATCAGTAAGGAAGAAGCAAAAGAATACAAAGAATACTATAAAGAACCCAGATAAAAACTACTGGAAGTAATAGAAGAGTTCATCAAAGCATCAGGATATACAATAAACATACAAAAATCAGTTGAATTTCTTTAGACAACAAAGAGAACATCCAGGAGGATGTTGCTGAATCAGTGCAATTTACAATAGCCCCCAAGAAGATAAAATATTTAGGAATAAATCTAACCAGAGACATAAAAGACCTATACAAAGAAAACTACAAGACACTACTGAAAGAAACCAAAAGAGACCTACATAACTGAAGAAATATACCTTGCTCATGGACAGGAAGACTCAACACTGTAAAAATGTCTGTTCTGCTCAAAGCAATCTATGGACATGGTGCAATCCTGATCCACATTACAATGGCAATTTATAATGAGATGCAAAAAAAAAAAAAAATCACCAACTTCATGTGGAAAGGGAAGAAGCTCCAGATAAATAAAGCATTACTGAAGAAGAAGAATAACAACATTGCAGGCCTCATACTACCTGATTTAGAACCTATTGCACTGCCGTGTTGGTCACAACAGACTGGTACTGGTACAACAACAGATACATAGACCATTGGAACCAAATTGAGAACCTAGACATAAAGTCATTCACTTATGAGCAGCTAATATTTGGCAAAGGCCCAAAGTCCATAAGTTAGGAAAAAGAATCCCTTTAACAAGTGGTGTTTGCATAAGTGGTGTCCATATGAAAAAAAGATAAAGCAAAACCTATACTTCACATCATGCACAAAAACTAACTCAAAATGTATCAAATACCTAAAAATAAAACCTAGAACAATAAAGATGATGGAAGAAAAAATACAGACAATGCTGGAAGCTCTAATACACAGCATAAAGATAATACAAACATTAGTATCGAAGCATAAATGCCAGAAGAGAAAATAGATAACTGAGAACTTCTAAAAATCAAACACTTAATGCTCATCCAAAGACTTCACCAAAAGAGTAGACAACCTAAAGACTGATTTAAAAAGAAAAACTGGATATGACAAATCCAATCAGTGTCTGATTTCTAAAATGCAGAATATCCTGCAAAACTTCAACAACAAAAAGACAGATAATCCAATTTAAAAATGAGCAAAGGATATGAAAGACATTTCACCAAAGAAGATATTCAGGTGAGTAATAAAGACATGAGGAAATACTCAATTATCATTCATTATTAGAGAAATGCAAATCAAAACTACAATGAGATACCATCTCACCCCAACAAGGCTGGCATTGATCCAAAAAACACAAAATAATAAATGTTAGAGATGCTGTGGAGAAACTGGAACACATACACGACTGACGGGAGTTTAAAATAATGCAATCACTTTGGAAGTGGATTTGGCATTTCCTTAAAAAGCTAGAAATAGAAATACCATGTTACCCAGCAATCGTCCTTCTTGAAATATACCATAGAAAAATAGGAGCTGTCACATGAGTAGATGCATGCACACCAATGTTCACTGCAGCACTGTCCACAACAGCAAAATGATGGAATCAACCTAGGTGCCCATCAGCCGATGAATGGATCAACAAACTATGATATATTAACACAATGGAATATTGTGCAAAGGTAGAGATCCACAATAAATTTGGTAAACATCTTATAACATGGATGAATTTGGAAGGCATTATGCTGAGTCAAATTAGGGAGCTGCAAAAGGACAAATATTGTATGAGACCACTATTGTAAGGACTGAAGAAAAGGTTTAAACATGGAAGAAAGCAGTCTTTGGTAATAACAAGAGAGAGGAAGGGGGTAATTAGATAGTAGACAAGAATTATTTTAGGTGAAAGGAAGGACAACACACACTTGGGGGTGAAGTCAGCACCACTGGACCAAACCAAAAGCTAAGAAGTCTGCTTAATTTAACCAAACATTTCAAGGGACAGAGTAGCATGGATAGGGGTCTGGGGATCATGATTTCAGAGGACATGTAGATCAACTAACTCTGGTGGCATAGTGGGTTAAGAGCTATGTCTGCTAACCAAATGTCATCAGTTCAAATCTGCCAGGTGCTCCTTGGAAACTCTATGGGGCAGTTCTACTCTGACCTCTAGGGTCACTGTGAGTCCAACCCAACTTGATGGCGGTGGGTTGATAGATCAACTGGCATAACAAAATTTATTAAGAAAATGTTCTGCATCCCACTTTGGTGAGTGGCATTTGGGGTATTAAAAGCTAGCAAGCAGCCATCTAAGAAGTATCAGTTGATCTCAATCCATCTGGAGCAAAGGAGAATGAAGAACATTAAAGACGTAAGAAAAATATAGCCCAAGAGACAGACAGGGCCACATTATTCAGAGACTACATCAGCATGAGCCCAGGACTAGATGATGCCCAGCCACCACCAATGACTGCCCTGACAGGTAACAAAACAAAGAGTCCCTGAAGGAACAGGAGAAAAAATGGGGTGCAGAATTCAAACTCTAGTAAAAAAGACCAGACTTGATGGTCTGACAGACTGGAAGTTCCCAAAATACAAGACCCATGGACTTTCTGCTAGCCCAGAACTGAAACCATTCCCAAAGCCAACTCTTCAGACAAATATTGGGCTGGACTATAAGACATAAAATACTAGTGAAGAGAGTGCTTCTTGCTTAAATAGATATGAGACTAACTGTCTAGCTCTTATCCGGAGGCAAGATGAGAAAGCAAAGGGAGCTGGTTAAATGGACACAGGGAATACAGGGTAGAAAGTAGGAGTGTGGTGTCACAGTGTGGGGAGGGCAACCAGAGTTACATAACAATATGTGCAAGGTTTTGCATGACAAACTGACTTGAACTATAAACTTTCACTTACAGCACAATCAAATATTAAAAGAAAAAGAAAAATCATAGCAGCTAGGTTCAACTGTCCATTTTGCTCTTTTTGAAAATTACCTAAATACCAGATGAAAACAAGACTCAACCCTAAGAAATGTCTGCAGAAAAATCCATTAGTTTCTTTTTTTAATTGTTTTTCTTATTGTGAATTAAGAACAATTTTACAGTGTATATCATGTTGCCATATAACACCCAGAACTTGCACCTCTATTCTATTCTAGTTGCCCCCACCCCTTAATGTGACACCATGTTTCCCCTTTTGTTTGGGACTTCCCATGACCTTTTGACCAAAGTCTAACCCGCCTCACCCAATCAACTCTGCTCCAGCAGTGTCCCTCAGACCACCCCGTGTACATTTTTAAAGGTCTGTTCACCTCCAGTATCAGTCTGTGTTTATATGAAACTCCTTTGGTTTCAAAGCCATGAACTTGAGGTTAGATCCAGAGTCTCTCGTGCTGTCTATCACACCTATGATAGTTCTGTTGAAAGTTCTGATTGGGTGAATAATTAAATATAAAAGCAGCATTGGGTTTATTAAGCACAGCTAAGTCTGCTTGTGGCAGTAACAGTCCTGTGTGCCTTTGTGAGTGAGGCACTCCTTAATTGTCTTGCAGAATGATAAGGTTTGGAAATCTATGTTGAATTTTAGATATATTTTCTACTTCTATCACTCTCATCTTCCCTTAGACTGTACACCAGCTGAAATGGGCTAGGAAGACATATGTGGTTTAAATATCTTGTAAGATGGTCATCTAGCCCTTTAGTTTTGAGGTTGGTGTACTGTGTGTGAGTATATATATTTATCACACACAGTCACCATCTTCGAAAGTGAGGGTGCACATCTTTCTGAGCCATCTCTTTCCTGTAAAACCATTGAAATAATGCCAAGGTCTGATGCTAGCACATCCTAGTTCTAGGGAGCTGGGAGTTGCTTCCTTGAAAGGTATGGCCTGACAGATGACCTATAAAAGTAGGGAGTAATAGTAGTGTGATTCTCCGAGTGGCCCCAACTCTCCTCTGAGGGGTAGGCATTGCTTGCTCTTGGATATCGCCTTGCTATACCTGGTGACATTTTGAAGGCATTTTGGTTTACTGGCTTTGCCAGTGTGATTGGACAGCCATGGCTCAGCAAGAAGCAACACATATTTTAAAGACAGAAATACAAGTTTTAGGTTCTTTTGCTTTCTTAAACCCCACCTAGAGATGGCTCTCACGTTGCCCTCATTGCCTTAAGAGCTAAGAACTCTGTCCTGAAAGGAGGTTTATACCATGTGCAGTTCCATCCTGCCTCTTACTAAGCCTGTCTCTCTGGGGTTGCTGATGATTGGCAATCACATAGAACATGCCACTTTGAGCTTGTCCTGGGATATAAGCTGGTTTTGTTAAGCAGACAAAGCCAAGAAAGGATTTAAGACTCTGTTCCTGCCTCCCATGTGGCCAATAGAAGCCCCAACAGGTTAGAGCTGAATGTGTCTTTGATGATTGTTGTGGATGGAATGGTATCCAAAAATATGTGTTGTAAATCCAATACCTGTAGTTATAATCTCAGTTGGGAATGAGTTTTCTTTGTTATTTTAATGAAGCAGTAGTTGTCTAAGGTGTCTTAATTCAATCTCTTTTGAGATACAGAAAAGCGCACTGAGCAAGCAGACAAACAAGTAAGCATGGATGGGGGAGGATAGATGCCACACCATATAAAATCTCCAAGAAACTAAGAAAGAGAAGCTGATAAGAGACCAGGAGCTTGCCTTAGAGTCAACGGAGAGAGAAAGCCTCCCCCTAGAGTTGGCACCCTGAGTTTGGATTTCTAGCCTCTAAACTGTGAGAAGATAAATTTCTGTTTATTAAAGCCATCCACTTGTGATGTTTATGTTATAGCAGCACTGGATCCCCTCAGAGTACAGATGGAAAATTCAAGCTCAGTGTTAAATAAGGGACTTTTCTAAAGGTCATACATTCAGACAATGGTGGACTGCAGAATTCAGAAGATTGCTTTCTCCCTAGTTGTATATTGTTTTTTGTATATGTATGTGAGCAAACATTTTCAAATATTGCATATGGTTTTAATAAACCTTTATTTTGGATTAATTTTAGGTTTACCAAAATGTTCCAAAGATAGTACATAAAGTTTTCTGTACACCCCCCACCCAGATTCCTGTAAGTACAGTGTTGTTGTTGCCAGATGCCGTCAAGTTGCTTCCGACTCATAGTGACCTTATGCACAAGAGAATGAAACACTTCCCAGTCTTGTGCTATGCCATTGTCATTTTTATGCTTAAGCCCATTGTTGCAACCACTGTGTCAATCCATCTTGTTGAGGGTCCTCCTCTTTTTTGCTGACCCTCCACTCTACCAAGCATGATGCCCTTCTCCAGGGACTGGTCCCTCCTGACAGCATATCCAAAGTATATAAGACACAGTATCACCATATTTGCTTCCAAGGAGCACTCTCGTTGTTGTTTTCCAGAACAGATCTGTTTGATCTTTCTGGCAGTCCATGGGACAGTCAATATTCTTTTTCAATATGACAATTCGAAGGCATCAATTCTTCTGTCTTCCTTATTTGTTGTCCAGCTTTTGCATGCATATGATGTGCTTGAAAATACCATGGCTTGGGTCAAGCACACTTTAGTCTTTCAAAGTGACATCTTTACTTTGTGACATTTTGAAGAGGTCCTTTGTGGCAGATTTTCCCAGTGCAATATATCTTTTGATTTCTTGAATGCTGATTGGGGAGCAAAGTAAAATGAAATCCTTGACAACCTCAATACTTTCTCCATTTATCAGGATGTTTCTTATTGGTTCAATTGTGAGGATTTTTGTCTTCTTGATATTGAAGTGTAATCCACACTGAAGGCTGTGGTCTTTGATCTTCATCAGTAAGTGTTTCAAATCCTCTTCACTTCCAGCAAGCAGTGTTGTGTCTTCTGCATAACACAGGTTGTTAATGAGTCATCCTCCAATCTTGGTGCCTCATTCTTCTTCATACAGTCCATGTTCTCAGATTATTTCCTTGGCATACAGATTGAAAAGGTATGGTGAAATGATACAACCCTGACACACACCTTTCTTGGCTTTAAACCATGCAGTGTCCCCTTGTTCTGTTCACACAACTGCCTGTTGATCCATATACAGATTCTTCATGAGCACAGTTCTCATTCCCAGTTCTAGAATTCCCACTCTCCACGACAGTACTCATAATTTGTTATGATCCACGCAGCTGAATGCCTTTGCACAGACAATGAAACACAAATAAGTATCTTTCTGTTATTCTCTGCTTTCAGCTAAGATTCGTCGGACATCCGCAATGATATCCCTAGTTCCAAGTCCTCTGAATATACCCTAACTTTCTAGAAGTTCCCTGTCAATATACCGTTGCAGTTACTTTTGAAGGCTCTTTAACAAAATTTTACTTGCCAGTGATGTTAATGATATTGTTCAGTAATATCTGCATTTGGTTGGATCACTTTTCTTGGGAGTGGGCATAAATATGTATCTCTTCCAGTCAGCTGGCCAGGTAGCTGTCCTCCAAATTTCCTGGCATAGATGAGTGAGCACTTCCAGCACTACATCAATTTGTTGAAATATCTCAATTGATATTCTATCAGTTCCTGAAGCCTTCTTTTTGCCAATGCCAGCTTTGACTTCTTCCTTCAGTGCCATCAGTTTCTGATCATATGCTACCTCTTCAAATGGTTGAACATCTACCAATTGTTTCTGCTACAATGACTGTGTAGTCCTTCCATTTTCTTTTGATGCTTCCTGAGTCTTTCAACATTTTCCCTGTAGAATCCTCCACTATTGCAACTGAAGGCTTGAATTTTTTCATTAGTTCTTTCAGCTTGAGAAATGCAGAGTGTGTTCTTCCCTTCTGGTTTTCTATCCAGCTCTTTGCACACATCATTATAATACTTTGTCTTCTGAAGCTTCCCTTTGAAATCTTCTATTCAGTTCTTGTACTTCATATTTTCTTCCTTGTGCTTTAGCTGCTCGATTTTCAAGTCTCTTCTGACATCCAATTTGGTCATTTCTTTTTTTTCTTGTCTTTTTAATGACCTCTTGCTTTCTTCCTGGATGATGTCTTCAATGCCATTCCAGTTTGTCTGGTCTTTTGGTCATTAGTGTTCAACACATTAAATTTGTTCTTGAGATTGTGTCTAAACTCAGGTGGGATATACTCAAGGTCATACTTTGGCTCTCTTGGACTTGCTCTAATTTTTTTCAGTTTTAATTTGAACTTTCACATGAGCAGTTGATGGTCTGTGCCAGTCAGCACCTAATCTTATTCTGACTGATGATATTGAGCTTTTCCAACTTTTTTTCCCACAGACGTAGCTGATTCCATTCCTGTGTATCCCATCTGGCAAGGTCCATGTGTATAGTCACCATCTGTATTGGTGAAAAACAGTTTTTGCAGTGGAGAAGTTGTTAGTCTTGCAAAATTCTATCGTGCAATCTCCAGCATCATTTCTTTTTTTATTATTTTTATTTATTTTTTTATTTAACATGACTGAGTGAACGTCTGGGGTCTTAAAAGCCGCCAAGCTGCCATCTGAGGGCACAGCAAATGGTCCTAACTCAGCAGGAATGGATGCTCACCGAGGACCAAAATTACATGGGGTAAAGACAACCCAGAAGATAGAGACCCACATGAGTGGGTGCCTACATAGACTTGGGACCGGAAGAACCGGATGGTGCCCGGCCACCTCCAGCATCATTTCTGTCGTGAAGGCTGTATTTTCCTACTACTGATCCTTCTTTGTTTCCAGCTTTTGCTTTCCAATCACCAGTAATTATCATGGCATCCTGATTGAATGTTCAATCAATTTCAGACTGCAGAAGCTGGTAAAAACTTCAGTTTCTTCATCTTTGGCCTTAGTGGTTGGTGCATAAATTTGAATAATAGTTGTATTAACTGGCTGTACTTATAGGCATATGGATATTATCCTATACTGCTGAAAGTGTTATACTTCAGGGCACATCTTAAAATGTTCTTTTTGATGATGAATGCAACACCATTCCTCTTCCAGTTTTCATTGCTGGCATAGTAGACCATACTATCGTCAGATTCAAATTGGTCAAAACCAGTCAACTGCAGCTCACTGATGTCTAGGATATCTATGTTTATGCATTCCATTTCATTTTTGACAATTTCTAATTTTCCTTGGTTCATACTTCTTACACTCCGTGTTCCAGCTATTAATGGATGTTTGCAGCTGTTTCTTCTCATTTCAAGTTATGCCACAACAGTGAATGAAGGTACCGAAAGCTTTAGTCTATCTATATCATTAAGGTCAACTCTATTTTGAGGAGGCAGCTCTTTCTCAGTCATCTTTTGAGTACATTCCAACCTGATGGACTCATATTCCAGTACTATATCTGACAGTGTTCCACTGTTCTTCATAAAGTTTTAATTGGCCAATTCTTTTGAGAAGTAGACTGCCAAGTCCTTCTTCCTAATCTGTCTTAGTCCAGAAGCTCAGCTGAATCCTGTCCACCATATCTGAATACTGGTGGCATGGTTTCTAGCATCGCAGCAACACGCAAGCCCCACAGTGCGACAAACTCACAGACAAGTGTAATGTAATGTAATTACTGTAGCACATTTATCAAAATTAAGAAACCAACATTGGTATATTACTATAACTAAACTCCAGACTTCATTCACATTTCACCTGTTTTTCCTTATGTCTTTTTTTTTTAATATCGGGGTACCCCATTTCATTTAATCATCATATATCCTTAGTTTCCTCTGGCTTGTGGCAGTTTCTCAGCTTTTTCTTGTTTTCATGACTTTAACAGTTTTGTGGAGTACTGATCAGGTATTTTGCAGAATGCATCTCATTTGGGGTTCATCTTATATTCTCATGATTACACTGGTTTTATGCCTTTTGAAGAAGAATATTACAGAGATAAAATACATTTTAATCATATTGTATCAAGGGGTACGTGATATCACCATGATTTACCAGTGATGATGCTAAGTTGGATCACAGGATTAATGTTTTCCATGTTTCTCCGCTGTGAAGCAGCTGTTTTTCCTTTTCCTTTCTCTGTTCTTTAGAAATAAGTCACTATGCCAAATCCACACTCAACCTTCACCGCCCAGAAAGGGGAGTACCTACATATGTGTTTTGGAATTTATTTTAGTCAGCTAGTGCTGCTCTAGCAGAAATACCATGAGTGGATGGCTTTAACAAAGGAAGGTTTATTCTTACCCAGTCTGGTAGGCTACAAGTCCAAATTCAGGATGTCTGCTCCAGGGGAAGGCTTTCCCCTTGTCAGCTCTGGAGAGAACTCTGATATTGCATCAGTCTTTGCTCAGGGAGCATCTTGGCACAGGAACCTCAGGTCTGAAAGGCACGCTCTTCTGGTACTACTTTCCTGATGGTGTGAGGTTCCCAGCTTATTCTGTTCACTTCTCTCCCTTATATCCCACAAGCTGTTAGCTTGTGCCCTGACTCACCGGCACAACTGCTGCCCATTCTCCATCATCAATATCACAGGGGCAGAATTCACAACACATGGGAGGAATCGCACCATACTGGGACTTATAGAGAAGTCAAATCAATATATACACTGGGGGGGGGGCACAATGCAATCCATGACAGAATTCTTCTGTAAGAAAGATCTATGTCTACCCTGTGTATTTATTTAACTATTTTATATGTACTTATGGAATCATGTATGTTTATATTATACTTTGAATTTTAATCCAATACTACCTTGTTTATTTTGTTGCTCAAATTATTCCAGCTTTAACCATTGGAAGTTTTTCAGGTGGGTTCCTATAATCCTTTTACATACGTCTTTTCCTTTTATTGTATACTTTATTGTGATGTAGGTAAAATATTACATAACAAATTAGCTTCTCATTGAATAGTTAATACCCAGATTGTTTTCTGACAGTGGTTGCCAACCCCACAATATGTCAAAACTCTTCCCTTCTCCACCCCAGGTTTCCTGTTTCCATTCATACAGTTTTCTTGTCCCTTCCTGCCTTCTCATCTTTGCTTTTGGGTTGGTGTGCCCGTTAGTTTTGTATATGTAATTGAACTATGAAGCATATCCTTCACATGTTTTATTGTTAGCACTATCCAAGAAGCCAACCAAAATCATTGCTGTCAAGTCTACTTCAACTCATATTGATCCTACAGAACACAGTAAAACTGCCCCATAGAGTTTCCAAGGAGCACGTCATGGATTTGAACTGCTCGTGTTTTGGTTACCAGCTGTAGCACTTAACCACCACACCACCAGAATTACCTGTTAGCCCTATCTATCTAATTTTTGACTGAAGAGTGCACCTGAAGGAGTGACTTCAGTATTCAGTTAAAAGAGTGTCTGGGGGCCATACCCATAGGGTTTTTCCAATCTGTCAGAGCAGCAAGCCTGGTCTTGTGTGGGGGGGTGTGAATTTGAATTTTGTTCTACAATTTTCTCCCTCTCTGACCTTGACCCTCTATCATTAAACCCATCAGTGCCACTACTTGTGGGAATAAGGACATTTAGTTGTTCTGGGTTCGGTCTGGTGGAGGTTGTAATAGTTGTGGTCCATTGGACCCTTGGGCTAATCTTTCCCTTGTGTCTTTACTCTTCTTGATTCTCCTTTGCATCAGCCTGGATGGGCCAGTAGATGTATCTTAGACAGCTGCTCATATACTTTTAAGACCCTAGCCACTGCTCATCATGACAGGATGAAGAATATTTTCTTTATAGACTACATCATGCCAATTGAGCTAGATGTCTTACAAGATCATAGTCTCCATCCCTCAGCCCAGTATCTCAGTCTCTCAGGGAGTTTGAATGTATCAGTGACACTTCTATGACTTTGCCTTGGTCAAGTTGTGCTCACTTACACAGTATTACATACAGTATTACGTCTTACCCTTCACCCACTATCTAACTAGTGTTTTTTCCTCCCCAGCTTTCCACTCCCTCCTAGCCATAGTTTCCTACTGTGTGGAGATATTTCATGTGTTTTTATGATAGTGGTTTCACGCAGTATTTCCCCTTTTGTAATTGACTTATTTCACTCAGCATAATACTCTGCTCCCTGGAAACTCTATGGGGCAGTTCTACTCTGTCCTATAGGGTTGCTATGAGTTGGAATTGACTCGACGGCAGTGGGTTTGGTTTATTGATGTATAGGAATCTAGCTGATTTGTGTATTTTTTCCCTGCTACTCTGTTGAACTTTTACACTAGTTCCAGTACTTTTTTTTAATGCGTGTGTGTATGTGTGTGTGCACATGCACTTGCGAGCGAGCACTTGCATGCTTGCGCATATATGTGTGGAGACTTTAGGGTTCTCTATGCTCTATGTATAGTATCATGTCATTTACAAATAGGAATAGTTTACTTCTTTCTCACCAATGTAGATGCCCTTTCTTTCTTTCTTTCTTTCTTTCTTTCTTTTTTTTTTTTTTTGCCTGACTGCTCTACCTAGGACTTCCAGCACAATGTTAAACAGGAGAGGTGATGAAGGTAATTATTGTCTTGTTCCCATTCTCATGGGAATGTTTTCAGCCTCTCTCCATTGAGAAGGATGTTATCTGTTGGTTTTGTATGGATATGCTTTATTATGTTGAGGAATTTCTTTTATGTTTCTATCTTACTGAGAGGTTTTGTTTTTAAATCAGTGATTAGTTTTGGACTTTAATGCCTTTTCTGCGTCAATTGAGATGATCATGTGATTCTTCTATTTATGTGGTGGATTACATTGATTTTCTGATGTTGAACCATCCTTGCATATCTGGTTTAAATTCCACTTGGTCATAGTATACTTTTTTTATAAGATGCTGAATTCCATTGACTAAAATTTTGTTGAGAACTATTGCATCTGTACTCATCAGGGAGCCCTCATGGCACCAATGGATAAGCATTCTGCTCCTAAGCAAGAGATTGGCGGTTGGAATCTAGCAGGTCCTTGGAAATGCTGTCGGGGCAGTTTTACTCTGTCCTGTAGTGTAGCTATGAGTTGGAAGTAACTTGATGGCAATGGGTTTAGGGTTTATATTCATGAGAGATAATAGCCTTTAATTTTCTTTTTCTGTGGTATCTTTGTCTAGCTTTGGTGTCACAGTTATGCTGGTTTCATAGAATCAACTCAGCAATCTCCCTTCCTTTTCTAAATAGTTTGAACAGTACTGATGCATTCTCTTCTCTGAATGTTTAATAGAATTCTCTAGTGAAGCCATCTAGGCCAAAAGTTTTGTTGTTGTTGTTGTTGTTGAATTCTAGCTTAGTCATCTAGTGCTGCTATAAGAGAAATGCCAGAAGGGGATGCTTTAACAAAGAGAAATTTATTTCTTCACATTAAAGTAGGCTGAGTCCAAATTCAGAGCATCAGCTCCAGGGGCAAGCTTTCTCTTTCAAGCATCAAATGTTTGAAAGTATGCCTAGTGTTATTTATTTTGTAATCAAAGAACATCTTCAATGTTTCTTGTAATTTTGGTTTAGTTTTCACAAATTCTCTAAATTTCTGTTTCTCTGTGAAAATCCTTATTTTACCTTCATATTTGAGAGACAATTTTGCAAGGTATGTAATTCTCAGTTGGCAGGGTTTTTTTCCTTCAGGGCTTTGTATATGTCATCCCATTGTCTTCTTGCCAGCATGATTTTGGCTAAGTAATCTTTACTTAATCTTAATGATTCTTCTTTGTAGGTTATTTTTTGTTTAAGCCTAGCTGCCTTCAGCAGTCCCTCCTTATCTTGGATCTTACTGAGTTTGATTGTAATATGCCTTGGTGTATTTCATTTAGGATCTTGGTGTATTTCATTTGGGATCTATCTTCAGTGGGGTTCAATGAGCATCCTGGATGGATGTCTTCTCATCTTTCATGATATCAGGAAAGTTTTCTGTCAACAAATCTTCAACAATTCTCTCTGTATTTTCGGTTATCTCTCTTGTTCTGGTACTCCAATCCCACTTCTGAGGTGCAGGAACTCTGGGTCCAAAAGACATGCTCTGCTCCCAGCACTGCTTCTTTCCTGATGGTATAAGGTCCTCAAACTCTTTTCTTGCTTCCCTTTCCTTTATATCCCAAGAGATTGCCTCAAGGCACAATACACTCTTATAGATTGAGTCCTGCCTTGCGAACACAACCACTGCCCATCTGCCCTCATTAACGTCACAATGACAGGATTTACAACATGTAGGAACATCACACAATACCGGAAACCACGGCTTAACCAAAATGCTACACACATTTTTGGGGGGACACAACTCAATCCATGGCAGTTTTATTTATTTATTTATTTATAATTATATTTTCAGTCTTTTGCTACAAGTATGTTCAGATTTTCTGCTTCAGTTTGTGTTAGCTTAGGTTTAGATAGTGTGTTTCTAGAAATTTGTCCATTTCCTCTAGATTTTCAAATTTAGGGGGTTATAGTTATTCATAGTACTTTGTTATTATCTTTTTTTATTTCAGCCGAGTCTATTGTATGTCCCCCAGTACATTTCTTATTTGGGTTATTTGCTTCCTCTTCTGTTTTTGTTTTGAGAGTTTGCCCTTTTTTTTTTTTTTTTTTACTTTGTTGATCCTTTCAGAGAATGAGGTTTTGGTATTATTGATTCTGTCTGTTGTTTTTATAGTCTCTATTCCATTTATTTCCACTCTGATCTTTATTATTTCCTTTCTTCAGGTGGCTGTGGGCTTCTTGTGCTGTTCTCTTTCTATTTGTAAAAGTTTAAGACTACTGTTTTAATTTTGTCCATTTCTTTTAATGTGTGTACCTATTGCTATGAATCAACCTCTGATCACTGCCTTAGCTGTGTCCCATAGGTTTTGGTACATTGTGTGTCCATACTCACTTGATTCCAGAAACATTTTTATTCCATCTTTTATTTATTTTGTTACTCAGTGTTTTTTAAGCAAGGTGTTATTCAGTTTCCATGAATTTGATTTTTTTTTTTGTTGTTGTTGCTCTTCCAGTTATAAAGTTTTACTTCGATGGCATTGTGATCAGAGAAAATGCTTTGTATTATCCTAATGATTTGGATTTTGTTAAGGGTTTCTTTGTGGTCTCAGATGTGGATATGATCTGTTCTTAAGAGTGTTCCATGGGTTTTGGAAAAGAATGGAAACATTGCTCCTGTTCGGTAGAGTGTCCCGTATATGGCTGTGACGTCAAAATGGTTGATTGTGGTCTTAAGATTTTATGTATTGTTGATGAGTTTCTTTCTAGATGTTCTAACCTTTGCTGAGAGTAGTTTGTTGAAGTCTTCTAATATTATTTTGGAACTGGCAATTTTTCTTTTCAGTAATGTTAGAGTGTGTTTTATGTATTTTTGAACCATGTTGTTGGGTGCATAAGTATTTATTATAGTTATGTCATCATGGTAGATTGTCTCTTTAATCATAATATAATGTCATTCCTTGTCTTTTATAGTGGATTTTGCCTTAAAGTCTATTTTATCTGCATTTACTATTGACACTCCTGCTCTTTTTTCATTGCTGTTTACTTGATATATTTTTTCCATCCTTTGATTTTTAACATATCTTTTCCTTTGTTTCTATGACATGTCTCTTGTAGACAACATGTTGATGGGTGATGTTTTATACATTCTGACACTGTCTGTTTATAGGTACTTTGTTTTTTAGAGGACTTTCTTATTTTTTGGTACTATAAGATAATCTAGACTCATTTTCTATTTTGTCTGTCCCAGCACTAGAATTAGCCATTTCTCTAAGGAACTCTAGTTTCTTTTACTGGAGAATGATATTTGTAAGCCAATATCTGGGCTCTGGGAATACTTGTTGTTACTAGAGTGTTGTTTCAAGGCTTTCCCAGAATTAGACAGAGCTAAGTAATATATGTTTTTGCTTTTGTACATACCTATATATACATATAGCTGGAAACCCTGGTGTTGTAGTGGTTAAATGCTACAACTGCTAACCAAAAATGTTGGCAGTTTGAATCCACCATGTACTCCTTGGAAACTCTATGGGGCAGTTCTGCTCTATCTTCTAGGGTCACTATGAGTTAAAATCAACTTGACAGCAGTGGGTAGGGCTGTATTATAGCTAAACATGAGTTCATGCTGATGTCCCCAAATTAAATTCAATACTACAGAGTTCATTCTAGCCTTCCTTGATTTTTTCTGCAATTTCCCTCTCTATCAGTGAAAAGCCTGGTTCTCAGTATCTATTATCGATATACTTATTTGTTCAACCCCATTATCGATGTATGGTCATTTCAGAATTCCTAACCTGAACCTCCATGAGAAACAAATTTACCAATTACAGTATGGTATTTATGTACAGTTCTTTTGTCATTATCTTTACAATTTCTAGTCAAAATATCATTTTCCAAGGTTATTTGCCTCAGCTCCATTCCTACTCCTCCAACCACCACCTCCTCAGTGTGGGTATGTCACATGTATAGTTAGTTTCATTTGTCACTACATTCTATCCTAGGTTCCCCCAACATCCTGGTTAATTTTTCAAGATTTGTATACATTAATGCCCACTGTAGGCACTATAGAAGGGCAGTGGTTAAGAGCTTGATCAGAAGTTCAAACCTACCACTGTAGCTCACACTGTGTCCCTGAGTCCAGTTCATTATTGTCTGAAGAGTTGACCTCAGTACCAGTTTCCAGTTAGGGCCAGCAGCAAATCTAAGGGCCATGTTCCCAGGGGACCCTCCCAGCTGTCAGACCATCAGTTCAGGTCTTTTGGTAGCGTTCTTGAGTTGCACACCTTTTTTTCTCATGTTGCCTCAGGGACTCTACATTGTGTACCCCATCACGGCTGCCTTTAGTAGTGGCTAGGCACTACCTGGTTCTTCTGGTCTCATGTTGATACAGTCTCCCATTCATATGGGTACTTCTGTCTATGGGGCTCTTTTTTCCACATGTCTTTGCTGTTTTTGTTCATCATCTGTTCCAGAAGAGTGAGGACCATTTGGTATACCACAGATGGCAGCTTGCCAGACAGCACTCACAAATATAGGCGGCACAAAACTCTATTAGCAAAAGTCTAGTTGTGCCAGTTGGCTTCAATGTCCCCTGAAAACATGATCCCCAGGACCCCCATCCTTGGTACTCTATCCTTTGCAATATTGGGTTGAATTTAGAATACCTTTCAGTTTATGGTGTAGTCCACTTATGTTGATCTGTTCTCTGCTATGTGCTGTCACTGCTTTCACCTAGCCAACGTCTTATCTACTGTCTAATCTATCACCAACCTTCTCCTCCCTCCCCACTGTTGTAGCCATCAAAGAGTCTTGTGTTCTGTATATAAGTCTATTTTTCAGTCCTTGTAGCAGAGGTCTCATGGAATATTTGTCCTTTTGCTGCTGACTGATTTCAGCATGATATCTTATTGTTGAAACCAGGTTATGAGATGATTCCTAAAATCATCCTTGTTCTTTTTATTATTTCATAGTGTTCCATTGAGTATATGTACCATAGTTTGTCCATTCATCTGTTTATGGTCACCTAAAGTTGATTCCATCTTTTTGCTATTGTTGACAGTTCTGCAATAAACATTCATGTGCATCTATCTGTTCGTCTGACAGCCTTTATTTCTGTAGGATATATTCCAAGCAGTGGGATTGCTGGATCATATGGTATTTCTATTTCTAGCTTTTTAAGAAAGTACCAACATAATGTCTTCCAGTTGAAACCAGGTTATGAGATGTTTCCTGGAATCATCATTATTCTTTATCATTGCATAGTGCTCCCTTGAGTATATATACCATAGTTTACCAATCCATTCCTCTGTTGTTGGGCGACTGTTGGGAGGATGAGACATATATGGAGCAGAGAGGAATAGTGTGGTGTCACCAGGCAGGGAGAGCAGTGGAAGCTGCATATAGGTGGGCATGTAAATTTATATGGGAAAGTACATTTTCAGTCAGTTATAATAAAAAAAAAAAGAAAGTGCCAAATTGCTTTCCAAAGCAGCTGTACCATTTTGAATTCCCACCAACAGTGTAAAAGAGTTCCAATCTCTCTGTAACTTCTCCAGCATTTGTTGTTTTGTGTTTTTTTGATTATGGACAACCTTGTTGGGATGAGATGGTATCTCATTGTAGTTTTGGTTTGGATTTCCCTAACAGCTAATGATTGTGAACATTTCTTCATGTGTCCTTTGGCTGCCTGGATGTCTTCTTTGATGAAGTATCTGCCTATCTCCTTTGCCCATTGCTTAATTGGGTTATTTACCTTTTTATTGTTGACATTTTGCAATACCCTGTAGATTATGGAAATAAGATGTCAATCCAACATGTAGTTGCCAAATATTTTTTTCCATTCTGTAGGTAGTCTTTTACCTCTCTTGATAAAGACTTTGGATGAGCATAAGTGTTTGATCCTTAGTAGTTTCCATTTATCTATTTTCTCTTCTGATGTTCATGCATTGGTTGTCAGATTTTATAGTCTGTCTAAGCTGTGTATTAGAACTTTCATTGTTGACTGTATTTTTTCTTGCATGATCTTTATTGTTTTAGGTTGGAAATTCAGGTCTTTTATCCACTTTGATTTAGTTTTTGTGTAAGGTATGAGATATGGGTCTTGTTTCAGTTTTTTGGAGATGTCCCAGCACCTTGAGAGCTGGAAGTTTTGGTGAGATTCTGGGAGATTATTAAAATTGCATTACTCCCTTCTGTTTCCTTTTTTGACAGAGAAACTATTGTTGCTAATTACAATTGAGTCAGCTCCAACTCATGGCAACCTTATGTATAGCAGAAATAAACATTGTGTGAAAATCTTTTGAAAGAAATTCCAGTGCCATTGTAGTGATTGTTGGTATATCTGAGTCCATTGCTGTGGGTGTTGTATAGATCCAACTCACTAAGGATTTCCCTTATTTTCATTGCTCATCTGCTGTACTGAACATAATGTCCTTTTCTAATAATTCGTCCATTTATGATGTTCAACGTAAGAAAGCTGAAGTGTTACCATCTTGCCTATGAGGTGCATACTGTTCGTATTTTTCCTAAAACTGATGTATTCATTCTTTTAGCAGTCCATGATATACCTGATGTTCTTCACCAGTGCTGCTGTTTGAATGTACCTATTATCCTGCTGTCTTTTTCGTTATCCAACTTACATACACATATGAGGTGATTATAAAAGTTCATGGCTTGGACTGAACCACCTTAGTCCTCAAAGTCACATCTCTACTTTTTAGCACTTGAAAGAGGTCTTTTTAAGAGTTTACCACAATGAAATGGCTTCCATCGACACTGACTCAAGTAGAATGAAATTGTTGGCATCTTCTATTTCTTCTTCATTTACCACCATATCATTCATGAACCCAATTGTAAGGACTTTTGTTTCCTCCATGTTCAGGTGTAATCTATACTGAAGGATGTAGTCTTTGATCTACATCAGTAAGTACTTCAAGTCCTCTTCACTTTCAGCAAACAAGATTTCATTAATAATTAATCAATAATCTGCGTCTCACAGGTTATTAATGAGTCTCCAGTCATGATGCTGCACTCTTCTTCATATAGTCCAGCTTCTGGGAATATTTTTTTTTTTTTTGTCATGGAGATTAAATAATGAAAGTGTAAGGATTCAACCTTGCCCCATGCCTTTTGCGGTTTTGGAATACTCTTGTATGCCCTTGTATGACTTCCTCTTGTCCATGTAATGGTTCCACATGAGTATAATTTAGTGTTGTGAAATTTCCATTCTTTGTAATATTATCCATAGTGTGCTTTCCACACAGTTGAGTGCCACTGCACGGTCAACAAAAGACAGGAAAACATCTTTCTAGTATCTTCTGCACTTGGCCAGGATCCATCTGTGAAGATAAAATTAGGGGCCACCTGTGGAACAGACCATCAGTTGCTCATGTGTAAGTACAAACTGAAGCTGAAGAATATCAAATGAAGTCCATGAGAGCCGAAGTACGACCTTGAATACATCCAGCTTGAATTTAGAGAAGATCTCAAGAATAGGTTTGAGGCACTGAACCCTAATGAACAAAAATGAGAAGAATTGTGGCAGGACATCATACACAGAGAAACTGAAATATTATTAAACAGATGGGAAAGAAATATGAAAACAAAATTAAAGTGAGAAGAGACTGAAACTTGCTCTTAAGCACAGAGTATTTAAAGCAAAGTAGAAGAAATGAAGTAAATGAGTTGAAAACAGAGTTTCAAAGGGTAGTTCAAGAAGACAAAGTAAAATATGATGAAATACATAAATGCCTGGAGTTAGGTGATTAAAAGGAAAAAAGATTATTAGCATTTCTTAAGCTGAAATAACTGAAGAAAAAACTCAAGCCTCAAGTTGAAATACTGTAATGTTCCATGGGTAAAAATATGAATAATGCAGGAGGCATCAAAATAAAGTAGAAAGAACATATGAGGACTGCCAATTAAGTTTGCAATCTCATCCTAGAAAAAAGTATTACACACCTCACTGCTGAATATCACTATGGTCACCTTCAAAGTACTCCCTTTGGGAAGCTATGGATCTACACCAGCACCTAGTCTACCCTTCAAAGTAGTTTTGGAACTCTTTTTCTGGAGTGTCCACCAGAGCTGTCATTGTATTATCCTTGATGTCCTGAATGTCATCAAAATGTCCTCTGTTCAATATTTCCTTTATCTTTAGGGAAAGAAAAAGTCATTGGGGACCAGATCATGTGAGTGGGGAGGATGTTCCAATACAGTTTTTGGTTTACTATCTAAAAACTCCCTCACAGACAACTATACAATTAAGTTTGCAAACCTGGTGCTCAATGGATTCTAGAAAGAGTTCCAAAATTGCCTTGAAGGGTGGACTAGGTGCTGACATGAGTGCACAGATTCCCAAGGAGAGTCCTTCAAAGGTGACCATAGTGATATTCAGCAATGAGGTGTGTAGCCCTTAGAACAATTAAGTTCATGTACTTAAGTGTCAGACCTTATACAGAGTGACTGTGCTGAAAAGAACTGGTCAATGTTCGAAAATTTCATGAAGTAGCACATGATGTAGGAGCTCTGGTAATGAAGGAAGAAGTTCAAGCTACACTGAAAGCATTGGTAAAAAACAAGGGTCCAGGAATTGACAAAATACCAACTGAGATGCTTCAACAAATGAATGTAGTGTTGAGAGTGTTTACTTCTCTATGTCTAGAAATTTGGAATGTAGTTACCTGGTCACCTGACTGGAAGAGGTTCATGTTTATGCTCATTCCAAAGATGATCAAACAGAATGTGGAAATTATTGAACATTACCATTAATATCACATGTCAGCAAAATTCTGCTGAAGATAATTAAAAAATTTCTTTAGTCATACATCATCAGGGAACTGTCAGAAGTTTCAGCTGGATTCGAAAGAGGACACAGAATGAGTGATATTGTGATCATTAAGGCTGTCCGTCAACTTAACTGGGCCGTGAATCTCAGTGGTTTAGCAGTTCTGATGTAGTTTGACAGTCGGATGATGATGTGATCCCTTCTGTGATGAGATTTGATATACTGTGATCACCTCTATGATGAGATCTGCAATGAGCAGCCAATCAATTGAATCAGAATTCCTTGAGGTTATGACCTGCATCCAACGTAGGTGGACTCTCTGGCAAGGCTTAGGGTCTTTTGCTTGTTCCTGTTCATCTGACCTCCAGTTCTTAGGAATTGAACTAGCAGTTTACCTGCCATCTGGCCTACCAATCTTGGAATTCATTGGTGTTTACAGCCTGTGAGCTAGAGCCCTGCTGTCTGCATTGCCAGTCTTGGGCTTGCCAGCCCCTGCAGCTCCATGAATCAGGAGAAACCTCCAGCCTGACACATGTTCTAGCCTCACAACTGCATGAGCCATTTTTAAAAAATATAAATTTATTTCTCTCTATATACATTTATATACTTCCCTGGTTTTGCTTCTCTAGAAAACTCAGCCTAAGACATACATCATTGCTAGTTGTCAGATACATGCTTGTTGAAAGAAGAGAATATCAGAAAGATATTTACTTGTTTTATTGACAAAGGGATACTTAAGCCAAAGTCAGGAGATAGGAAATAGCATTTCTGACTCTTAGCATGTACCTCCTTACTGATTCAAGAAATTTAAGCTTGTAGTTTCACATTGGCAGGCTTCCCAACAGATAAATTTAAGTAGTGACAGACTTTGGGTTAGATCATGAGTTTCAACCTACAATGAGGAATCAACATTATGTCATGTTTGTGTCCCTTGTTGACCTAACTGCAAAATAGAAGAAGCTTGAAACCTTCATGCCTGAGTTCCAGTGACAGTTATTTAGTGTTTAACCTTTCTCGATCTCATATTTATCATCTGTGGAATAGGGATACTACCATCTGCCCATTGACACTTGCAAGTTTCTGGGCAGGGATCAACATAAGATAAATAGTATAAATTTATTAAAGTACTTCATAAATTTAAGCATATGCAAGTGTGAATTATTGATGGAATTAGAATTTTAAATTCTACATACATTAGGTTGCATCATACATTAATAAATTAATCTTCCAAATGCAATCTCTTTGACCTCCACTAGGAGAGATAGACATGTATTACACAAATTGATCCAGAATTGTTCTTCGAACTGAGTGCACGGGTAACAGTTTTGTTTTGGTCTAACAGTTACAGAAAATATGTCAGCTTGATTCCAAGTTGAATTTATTTTTATGAAGTGATTTCTTACTCTCATGAAACCCATATTCTTACAGTTTACCAAGTAAAGAATGGCACATTCAGTAGATATTACTATTAGGGGTTTCAAGTGTGATTCACAACTGATTCTGGTATTGTGGGCCCCTGTTATCACATTCTTTTGGCACGTACCAGAAGCCAACAAACCCCAGTTCTAGAGGTGGGGTTACCTTTAGCTCAGAAATCATCTGTAGTTGTTCTGGCTCAAATCTCAGAGGAAGGTTTGGTTTCAAAGGATGAGAGAGTCTACTCTCTCTTTTCCTAGCAGTATAGAAACCAGTAGTCATCAAAGAACTGTCACCATAACTGTGACCATATTCCCTTAGACGTTGTTGTCATAGCTTTGCACTCCTGTCTCCCCTAAAAATCAGAAATCAGGAGAAAGACTATGTACTCATTGTAATGTTTAGGTAGTTTATCTGTATTTAGAAAGCCTTGACCTCTGTGGTTCCCTGTCTGTCTGAGCCAAAAAGAAAAGCCCCACATGTGTTCTTGGACCTGTACAAAGAAGTATGGATCATAACAAATTATAGATAATAAGATGAAGAATAGGAATTCCAGAACACTTAATGTTTCTTGGAAACCATGGTGGTATAGTGGGTAAGTGCTACAGCTGCTAACCAAGAGGTCAACAGTTCAAATCCACCAGGAATTCCTTGGAAACTCTATGTGGTGGTTCTACCCTGTTTTATAGAGTCACTATAGGAGTTGGAGCTGACTTGATGGCAATGAGTTTGTGTTAATGTGGCTTATGTGGAACCTGTACATAGACCAAGAGGCAGCTGTTCGAACAGAATAATGGGATATTGCATGGTTTAATATATGAAGAAAGCTGTGTTTTGGTGTTGTATCCTTTCACCATACTTACTAGATCTGAGTGATGTATGCTGAGTGAATAATGTGAGAAACTGGACTATATGAAGAAGAACACAATATCAGGATTAGAGGAAGACTCATTAATAACCTGCGACATGCATATAATACAATGGTCCTTGCTGAAAGTGAAGCACTTCCAAATGAATGTCAAAAATTATAGCCTTCAGTTTGCATTACACCTTAATATAAAATGAAAATCCCCACAACTGGACCAGTAAGGAACATCATGATGAATGGAGAAAACATGGAAAAGTTGTCAAGGAACACAGAAAAACTGTAAAAGTTGTCAAGGATTTTATTTTACTTGGATCCACAACCAATGACCAGTGAAGCAGCAGTTGAGAAATTACACATGTTGCAATGGGCAAATCTGCTGCAAAAGACCTCTTTAAACTGTTAAAAAGCAAAGATGTCACTTGAGGACTAAGGTGCATCTGAGCCAGCCATGGTATTTTTAATCACTTCATATGCATGCAAAAGCTAGGCTATAAATAAGAAGACTGAAGAAGAACTGATGCCTTTGAATTTTGATGCTGGCAAAGAATATTGGCTATACCATGAAACACGAGAAGAACAAACAAATCTGTCTTGAAGAGGTATAGTGAGAATACTCCTTAGAAGCAGAATGGTGAAACTTTGTCTGGTGTACTTCGGATATGTTATCAAGACTAGTTCCTAGATAAGGACATCATGCTTGGTAAAGTAGAGGGTCAGTGTAAAAGAGGAAAACCCTCAATGAGATAGATTGATGCACTGACTGCAACAATGGACTCAAACATAGCAATAATTGTGAGGATGGTACAGGACTGCACAGTGTTTTGTTCCGTGTGTATGGGGTCACTATGAGTTGGAACTGACTCAGTGGCACCTAACAATAACAACATATAACAAGTGAGGAGCCACTGAGTGGCACAGTTAACACACTCAGTTGCTAAATGAGAAGTTTTCAGTTCAAGTCCACCTAGAGACACTTCGGAAGAACGGCCTAGTGATCTACTTTTGAAAAATCAGCTGTTGGAAACTGTATGGAGCACAGTTTTGCTCTGACACACACAGTCACCATAAGTCAGAATTGACTCAGCAGCAACTGAATATATATATGTATGTGTATGTACATATACGTGTGTGTGTATGTATATATATGTGTGTGTGTGTATATGCTTACACATGCACACACACCTATATAGTAGAGTCAAGTCCTTGGGTCATGCAAATGGCTGCTAACCAAAAGGTTGGAGGTTCAAGTCCACTCAGAGGCACCTGGGAAGAAAGACCTGACAATCTACTTCCAAAAAATCAGTCTTTGGCAACCCTGTAGAGCACTATTCTACTCTGATATATGTGGAGTCCCGTTAATTGGATTGATTTGACTGCAAATGGTGGTGGTATGGAAAGCCTAGTGGTGTCGTGGTTAAGATTTCAGTTGCTAACTACCAGGTGCTCCTTGGAAACCCTATGGTTCTACTATGTCCTATAGGATCACTATGAGTTGGAATTGACTCGACAATGACAGGTGTTATTTTTGCTTTTTTTTTTTCTTCGTTTGTTGGTGGTATATAAGAAGTAGGGCGTGAAGACATCTTACACATGTCTTGTGGCACTGGCATTTGTACTGGCTTGTGAAGGAGTAAAAGAACATAGCATGTTAGCTGACTTGGGAGATCTAGCCCTGTCCTTTCATTTTATAATTGGAGAAACTGAAACCCAGACCAAAAAGTAGTTGCTCTAATTAGCTAGATAAGTCATGCTCTATCACTTATCATCGGAGCCAGAGCAGGTATTGTGCAAACAGGAACAGAGTGCCCAATAAGCAAGGAACTCACAGGCTTACTTCTGCTTATTTACTAATCTGTCATGCCCAACTTCACCTGTTTTTCACTACATCAACGATGTGGTGAATCCAGTGGGAAACTAATTGGCTCTGTAAACATTCACCTAAACTACAATTTGAGATAAAAAAAAAAGGTGTGGTGAAACTCATGTGAAATTGGTCCCTACAGATTAGTAAATAAATGCAATTAAGTCCATAAGTACTTTGCTTATTAGAAAATCATGCACACTTTGCTTACTGGCTAATCTACCCCTGTGTGCAAGCATAGAAGGGATTCTGAAATGGCTATGGTTCCAGTTTTTATCTTCCTCTAGGAAAGAGGATTAACCTAACTGGAAACAGCTGATGCAATGTAGAGCAGGTGAGGGACATTGTGTGGAGGCGGGGAATCTGTGTGGGTCTGTGTGTGTGTGTGTGTGTAAACAATCTTGTTTCAAGTTTGCTACTTCTGTTTTACCTGCAAGCTCTACATTTCTTTGCCTCCTCCTGTAAGAATCATTTATTAAATATATGCCCTTTTTTTAGTTTGTAGATGAAAGCTGAGTTAAAAATTTTCCTTAGAGATGTGTGTTCATCAGGCTAGGTGTTTGTGGTTGTGTATGGAGGGTGAGTGCTGGATTCAGATGAGTTATATTTCCTCAAAACTGGAGCTTTTTAATGAGAACAAATTACCTACCTTTTGTGTTGAAGAGCCCAGTTTAATTAACTGGTATGATATGCTGTGTGCTAGTTCGGTGCTTGAAAATATCTCTAAGTAATTTACTCACCTCTTTCTCCTTTATCTGCGGATATTCCCTTCCATGTATGATGGAAAAAGAAAAAGAAATATTGGCAGTTTGAACCTACCTCCAGCTCCATGGGAGAAAGATGTTGCAATCTGCTTCCATAAAGATTACAGCTTTGGAAACCCTGTGGGGCAGTTCTGCTCTGTCCTATCAGGTTGCTATGAAACAGAATCGACTCAACAGCAAGGGGTTTGTTTTATAAGTGTAGACATAACACTTATGGACTGTTGGAGCGGGACTTCTGATTCCATTTTATCTACCCTTCCCACACCAACAAAAATTTTAGAAGGAATCATTTAGTTTCGTAGAAAGAGCGTAGGATTTGGAAAGAAGAGTTCCAACTCAAATACAATCTGTGGCTTTAGGGAAGACATTTGATCTCTCTGAAACTTAAGTTTCTTAATATGTTAAGTGGAGTTGATAATATTCATGATAACATTATAAAACAGTATACTGGTGGTGCCCAAGACTACCTGTAATATTGCTTATATGTTAGAAGGGCTGACAGGACTCAGAAGTCATAATAGTCAGGTTCTAGTTTATTATATCAAAATGATAAAAAGTTGCATCAATAAAGGAAAAAGGCACACAGGGAAGAGACTGGAGGACACCAGGTGAAAGGTTCCAGAGTCTTCTCCCAGTGGAGTTGCACAGAATGCAATTGCCTAGCAGTGAGCTGCAGCACCATGTGAAGTGTTTTGTGCCAGGGAAACTTGCTTGAGCCTAAAAGTCCAGAGTTTTTATTGGAGTAACAGTGAAAACTGACTAAAATGACCAGAATTTCAGATCCTCCCAAGAGGAAAGCAAGTGTTCACCATTGCCCACGTTGTTTGCTCAAAGTATCTGTACAAGCTGGTACAGTGTAGTTGAAGGCTTCAAACATACACAATACCCTTACCAGTTACTAGTGTAGGGAACATTCCAACACCACAGTTCACAAGAACAAGCCAAGGGCCAGTCACACAAGTAGGACCTTTGAGTGAGAATGCTCAAGATTTGAGCAACTCAGACCTGATGAATTAACCCTTTCCTGAACTGACAAGTATTAAATTATTGTGAATCTTTTATATGTATGTGTGTATATACATATATGTAAGAAAGTACTACATTGAACGTGAGGGATTATTATTATTACAAATGAATAAAATAGGGCTAGAGTTGTTCTAGGGTATGACTGAATTCAGTAAGAATGAAAATTTGTAAGGCAGCTCCCCCAGGGAGGATATAGGAACGGCCCAAAGAGGATTTTAATTTTCTCTATGATTAGAGATAACTTTGTTACCAGCATGTGTTTGCCCCTCTCTAGTTTCTCATTGTACTTTTTTTTATCATTAGCAATATATGTCCCTTGAGTTTTTTGGTACCATCCAAATTGCCTCACCCCACCCCCCCAGTGTAATTTTGGCAAAGTTGTAAGCCTCCCACAGAAGGTACAGAATTAAGCCTCTGTCGAAAGGCGTAGATAGGTACATCTGAGCAAATGCTGAGCAATCTCCAGTGAAAAGATTATGGTTAAAAATACTATAATTAAGGTGACAGTAACACCAATAATGAATTTGAGTTTGAATTGAATTGAGATGAACTGATGTGAACCCAAATACTGTTGCAATATCCTTTGGGGCTAAATACTGATCTAGGCACCCAGCCAAACCCCAGTAATATTTTTCCAAATAGTATGCCGTCTAAGGATGAAAAAGACTATAGAAAGGAAGCTTGGGCATTGTATTCTAGGATGATTTCTCTTCGTGGAGTGGGGCAAGGAGGGTCATCATGAAGAGGTACACATACTCCCACCTAGAACTGCTAAAAGCATTTACCAAGAGAGCGTGTGCATTATGTGAACCCTGATGGCAACGGCAGCCAGTAGATCAGAGAACAGCTGACGAGGTGGTTGGACAACAAGCACTCTAATGGAGGGATATACATGTTAGGAGTATTTTAGTTGCTATCAGGCTCCTCCTGTGCTTTATACTCTCATTGCTGCTGTATTCCACCTTTTTCAATCCGAAAGTAGGACCAGGGGAAGTTACCTTTATTCTGAATATAATCTATTGTTGTTGTTAGGTGCTGTGGAGTTGGTTCCAACTCATAGTGCCCCATGCACAATAGAACAAAACACTGCCCAGTCCTGCACCACCCCACAATTGTTATGATTGAGCCTGTTATTGTAACATTTTGTCAACGCATTTCATTCAGAGTCTTCCTCTCTTTTGCTTACTCTACTTACCAAGCCTGATGTCTTTTCCCAGGGACTGACCCCTCCTGATAACATGTCCAAAGTATGTGAGACTTAGTCTCATCATTCCTGCTTCTAAGAAGTATTCTGGCTGTCCACCTTCCAAGACAGGTTTATTCACTCTTTTGGCAGTCTAATATTCACCAACACCATAATTCATAGGTGTCAGTTCTTCTTCCATCTTACTATTCATTGTCCAGCTTTCACATGAGGCAATTGAAAAGACCATGGCTTGGGTCAAGCAAACCTTAAGTCTTCAAGGTGGTATCTTTGCTTTTTAACATTTTGAAGAGGTCTTGGGCAGCAAGTTTGCCCAATGTGATGTATCATTTCATTTCTTGACTGCTGCTTCCATAGGTGTTGATTGTGGATCCAAGTAAAATTAAATCCTTGACAACTGAAAGCTGAAAGACTACTGAAAGCTGTAGTCTTTAATCTTCATCAGTAAGTGCGTCAAGTCCTCTTCACTTTCAGCAAGCAAGGTTGTGTCACGTGCATATCTAAGTTTGTTAATGAGTTTTCCTCCAAACTTGATGCCCCATTCTTCTTTATATAGTGCAGCTTCTCAGATTATTTGTTCAACATACAGACTAAGTATGGTGAAAGGATACAACACTGACACACACTTTTCCTGACTTTAAACCACACAGTATCCCCTTGTTCTGTTCAAATGGCTGCCTCTTGGTCAATGTACAGGTTCCTCATGAGCACAATTAAGTGTTATGTGATTCCCATTCATAGTACTGTTATCCATAATTTGTTATGATCCACACAGTCGAATGCCAGAACTAGTCATTTATCTTGCTGATATATTCTTTTGTCCTTTATCTTGGAAGTAGATGAGCCATGTCAGTGATTCTACTCAAATTGAACTTCTGTTGCCAGATCTACATACAGAGTCTTACCTGAAGCGTTTTCTGAATCCCCTCGTCCAAGTAGCTCTGGAAATTTTTCATGCGCAAGGTTCTTTTATTTGCTGGCAGGAAGCAACAGTGATTAGATGGAAGCTCTGCAGTCAAAGGAGCTCATTGCTTCTTTTGAAGTAAAGTATTTGGCAGGTTGTACCAAAGAATTGAAGGAGCTATGGTGGTGCAGTGGTTAAGCTGTCAGCTTTGAGCCAAAAGGTTCAAACCCACCAGCTGCTCTGCAGGAGAAAGATGCGGCACTCTGCTTCCATAAAGGTTAACCCAGTGCCATCAAGTCAATGCTGACTCATAGCGACCCAATAAAGATTATACTCTTGGAAACACTATGGGGCAGTTCTATTCTGTCCTATAGGATCTCTGAGTCAGAATCAATTTGACAGCAGTGTGCTTAAAAATCAATCTTTGCTCCACTTTATCATTCTTAAGAATAGCTTCTCCTACCTTGACCCCAGTTAAAATATATTTGTATGACATTTTATACTTGTCTAATATTTTCCTATGTATTATTTGATCCAGATATATTTGACCAATATATTTGGTCATGCTCCACAGTCAAGCTTAACTGTTATTTTCTACAAAGGGATTTAACTTCCTCTGACATCTTGGGGGACTTCCTGTGACACTTTCCTAGTGCTTAATAATTTTTGTCCTAATTATTTATATACATATTTATTATACTATAATCTCCTCCATGGCAAGATCTAGATAGGAGTCATCAATAACTAGCATATAGCAGACAAGTAATGGATTTGGGCATAGAAAGAGAGTAGAAAACAAACAAATGCTTGGAGCTTAGCAAACTTTGCCAAAGTTATTAACTCTAACTACTTGCAGGCCTAGAACTTTAATTAAAATCTTCTCCTAATCCTGTACTACTATTTTAAATTTTCTACAACACCGTCTGCCTTATCCTGGCCTCTTACTGTAGATCACATTTATTCTTCAGAAGGAGGGAGATCAGTGAATTTCCTAATAGTCAGAATAGGCTTTAAGGAAGAGGTGGACCTTGACAGATGGGTATAATTTTACTGGGTAAAATGAAGAGGGGAGGGTGTTCCAGACAGAGACAGCAAGGAACTGGGAGGAAGAGTGTTGTCTATCAGGTAATGAGGCCAAGCCTAATAACCAGAGCAACAGGAATTGTTTGGGATGGGCCTTGAAAACTGCATGGAAATGTTGGAATGTGATGTAGGTAAAGAGGCCCTTACAAACACCACATATAGGGGAATGGTCTGTAGTAGAGACAACTTGTGGCTTTCTGGTCTACTGACCCTTTTAAAGATTGTAAAGATCACAAGGACCTAAGATTCTGAACCTTCTGCCTCTTGACTTGATTGACTCTAGATATGAAGTATAGTTTACTGAAAGACTCTAACTTGCATAGTAGCGTAAGATGTTAGATGCCAAATCACTGAACATAAGCTTTGAGAGGATCCTCTTACAAATATAAAAGAATTTCAGAACATATTGTCATGGTAATGAGGGTTTTTGCGTGGACTAAGAGAACATCCTGGCTCCTATAGGCCTCTCTCTGGCAGAGAAGTTTAAAGTTGATGCAACTTCTAAGGGAGACCATGAGACCTTAAGTCATCTTCCCATCAACCTTTGGAATCTCTGGGTTTATCCTCTGGGAAACATCGTTATTTGGGCACCACTTGGTTCAGGACACTCAAGTTCTAACTACAGTCCAGGCCTTCAAATATCCATGCTATTTGGTTGGTTCCCTGTGTTGCAAAGACTTACCAGATTTTCAGTCAGTCAGTCAGTTCCTGCCCTGACCTCAAGAATAGAAAAGTATTGAAAAATCATTCACTTCCACTAACCAAGTTACACTGTAACCTGGTAAAGACGGTTAATCTTACTGTAAATTTCACATACATGAAAACTGAATCTACCCTCTTGTTCTTTCTCCCTCCTCTTCTGCACTTCTGTCTCCCTCCACTAACCCTCCAATTCCATCTCAAAAACGTACTTGTTATGGTTTGTTATTCAATAATATTCAAGACTAACTGCATATTTGACAACAGGCAGAAGTACAAAATTCTAGCTCTCACCTATTCAAACCAGTAACCTGATTCAGTTCTCTCTACAGGACATCTCAGCAACCTCTCCCAATGTTCATTTCTAACCAATATGCTTTTACTATTTCTCTGGAGAGCAGTGGAGCTTCACCAAAGTCTATTTTGTAACTGTTCCAAAAGCAGGACTCTGAGGGCTAAAGAGAGAAATGACAGAAGGTAGTAAGTGGAAGCTGGACCCTCTCGACAAAATCATGGGAGGCAGTGTGAAATAAAGGAAGGAGCATAGGTCTGAAGACTTCATTTTGTACTTTGTTTTCTTTTAACTAACAGTTGCCAGCCTTTGCTTATATTTCTCATGCATTTGTATGTCTTTATGGTAAGAACTGTTGTTCATATTTATATCATGTGACAGTATCCAGCACACAGATGATGTTCAGGTGTGTTTCCAGGGTCCCTGCTGCACTATACTCTCACTTCCCTGACCAACTTATTTACATCCAGACTTTAAGTTTTGTTTCTACTACTTCTTAGCTTTGAGGCCTTAAGTAGATTTCTTAACTTTTCTGACTGTGAGTTTGTTCCACACTACACAAAGAGAGAATACCTGCTTCTTAGTTTTGTTGCATGGATCAAGTAAAGTAACAGATATGAAATGTTTTATAACTTGTAAAGTGTCTTGCAGTGTAATATTGCTTATGATATTACTCGAGAAATGTCAAAAACACAAAGTTTTGTCACATCTATGAACTGTGTTTCTGACCAGATTGCGTGGCACAGTTCCACACCTATTATTTATAGACTAATACCTGAAATTTCTTGTTCAGCTCATTTGGACACTTGGATTAAAGTTAACATTAGAAAAAAGAAAATAATCCAGCCATTATCTGTGTTTGACATAAAGGATAGTAGCAACTATATCACTTGAATGTGGTTAGATTTCATTTTCCTTTGGATCTTCATGGAATTCCTGATAGAACATCCAGAAGTAATTAAAGCAGACTGACTTGAGAAAAGAAAGTATGTTAAGGGCTATTAGTAAAATGTAACAAACTTAGATGAAAATGGAATCTATACTCCTCCAGCCATTTCTGAGTATAGAATCTGTGTTACAGAGTCCCAAAAAGAAATATTTGGGGGAATCAAAGAGCAAGGATTTAATTATCTCTTTTGGCATTCCCAGCTCTGTGCTAGGGGCACGATGGAGTGGTAGATATAATACCCTGAAGCCAGAGCTTACATTCCAGGAGCTCATATTCTGGCTAGGTCCATAAAACAGAAAAAAAGTTATTTTATTAGAAGAAAATGAAATAATCTAAGGTAATGAAATATTAGATGTTAAATGGTGTGTAGCAGGAGACATTCAGAAGAGGTGAATATCAGTGTGTGTTGGCCCTTGAAGGATCAGGTTAAGAAAGGAAGAAGCAGAGAGACGTTGCCTATGTTAAGACAGAAAGTAAGGGCAGAAGCCTCTCCGAGATGGAAGGAGTGTGTCAGGCGGCATGCGTGGTGCCAGGTAAGGCTGCTGAGGTACGGTGTGGTCAGATTATGGAAGCAGTGTTTTACAGAGGAGACTGGATTTGATACAGTAAGTAATGTGAGCTCATTGTGAGTCCTTGAGTCAGAAGACCGATAAAAAAATATTGTGTTAGGAATGAATACACAGGATAAACCAGAGATACATAGGCACCTACTGCCAAAATTCCATTTGTTAGCTCCCATTGTAGGATGTGGTGGTAGACATGGAAAAGAACTAATCAGAGCAAGACATTGCCAAAGCAAAAAGAACAATGGGAGCCAGAAGGTCAGGTTATGTCTTATTCAACCAGTCAGAATTCTAGTATCACAGATCATTTTGATGAAGGACATAACTGGTTTTGGAAGTTAATTTTTAGCATTCAGTGGTTATTTTATAGACTTAAAATGTAGCTGGTTTCTAGAGTTGAATCAGTGAATGGCTTTTGTGACTCATCTGTTTTCAGCAGTAAGGATATGCAAGAAACTTTCTTCTCTAGGATTTCCAGGAGCTGGAGGACCCAGCATTTACATAAGTGTGACTAGGTTAAAGTGAAGGCCTCTATAGTCTCTGAAAATAAATTAACAAAATGCCAAAGACAAACTGAACAAAACACCAGCACAAAAAGACTGTAAATAAAGGGGAAATTACATAGAGGACAAGATAAAAATATTGAAATAAATAAAAATATTGAAATTTGTTCTTACTTATTTAGGAAAATGCTATTCACTTTTCACTCACATGCTGTGCTTACCTTCCCTACCTAAAAATTTCTGCATGTGGCCTGAACATATTGGCCTAGAATGATGGTAAGGTTGTTGTTTTTGTTGTTTTTAATTTGAGGAGGATGGATACTTGTGACATGTAGTAGCTGTGTATCTTTGAGCAAGTTACTTAAACTCTCTGAGAAATTTTAGTTTTCTCTTCTATAAAACAGTAATGCTAATCCCTGCCTGCTCCACATGAGTTTTGTAAAGTTACATGAAAATTAATATAGAGCTTCTAACACAGAATAGGTAACTGATGAGTGTTAATATCCTTAGGTCAGCTCAGTTTTGACACCTACTTGCAATCATAAAAAGACAGCAAATGTCTCCCCAATTTGCTGTTTAAGTAGTTACTAATGTGTAGAATTTAACCCAGTTCCATCAGCAGCTTCTTAAATAGCAGTTTGGGTTTCAGTTCACATGGATGCCCACATTTGAGTGGAGATTATTTGGGGGATGTGATCAGATTCTACTAAATCCAGTGTATAACTTGTCCTGAGGAAATAATATATTTTTAATCTTAAACAGTTGACGTATTCATTGTAACATATCATAATCCTAGCCCCTGAGAATAAAGTCAGCCCACTCCTAAGGTTGACATGACTCAAGTTTAACAGGTTAAAAAAATATCACACCCTTGTATTTCCCTATGGATCTTAACTACAGTGTAGCTTCAAGAAGAGCTCAAGAAAGAATGAAAGATGCCGTACAGAAAGTGTTGGCAGCAAGAGCTGTTTATTGTCAATCACCTGTGAATATTGTCTGTGCTACCTCATATTCATTCATACCAGACTCAAGAACACTTTCCATTTGTCTGTAGTACATGAAAAAATTATGGCATTCTCACATTTGGGGGGGAAATTCTTCTGCTGCTTAGATAGGTTTCATTGTCTGTTCAACAGGGCAAGGATTTGATCTAAGGGAGTAGAAAGTCTACCAGGCATTTTCCAGGTAAAGTACTATGTGCATCATGCCCTGTTGCCTCTGGTCACTTGGATGGATGGACAGATGGATGGATGGGAGGGTGGGTGGGTAGACGGACAGACAGATACCATTTTTCAGTTTAAGTAACTCATATATAAAAGAAGAAAGAGATCAATAGCTCCAAGTTAAGTGTTTAGATACCACAGTTGGCTATAAGGTTACCACATTATTCTTCACAGTATTTTACCAGGTAATACAATGCTGAGCCATTCCACTGAAATGGAATAAAATCATAATATTAACTTATCACTCCATATATTCTTTTTTAAATTTTTTTTATTGTGATTAAGTGAAAGTTTACAATACAAGTCAATTTGCCATACAAACCCCCAAGCACCCACCTCTGTGTAACTCTATCTGCTTTCCTCACCCTGTGAGAACAGACTCATCCTCTCCACTCTTTTTGTTTTTTAATAAATTTTATTGTGGTTTGAATACAAGTTTACATTCTATATCAATTTGCCACATAACACCTGGAAATTTCACCATTATTCTTCTCTAATTGCTTTCCCCTCCCTGCCCCTGTGACAGCACACTTTCCCTTCTCATCCAGAACTTCTCGTGTCCATATGACCAAGATCTGTCCCCCCTCATCCTATGTTCTCACCTCCAGTGATGAGCTTCTTGGACAATCCCATGTACATATTTGAGCCTAAAAGTTTGTTCTTTGTCATCCTCGCTCAGTTTTATATAGTCCAGTTCAGTCATTCTGGAGGTCTGACTTTGGTGCTAGATGTGGTTTGGGATTAGAGAGTCCTGGCACCAGGCTATCAGGGGATCCTCCAAAGTGATGGACCATTGAGTGTGGCCATTCGGAAGAGTTCTAGTTCTGCCCTGTAATCTGTTTCCCACTATGTCAGGGCTCCATAGCATGTGCCCCATCTGGGCAGCCATTGGTGGTGGCTGGCTACCATCTAGTTCTTCAGGTCCAGGATGAAACAGACACTGGCTCATATGGCTACTTCCATCTGAGGGGGGTGCTCATATTTTCCTCTACTTCGTGATCTCCTCCATTTACCTCTGGTCTGGGTAGACTGGGACCAATTGATGCTCCTCACATGGCAGCTTGCTAGCTGTTAAGACCCCAGACACCACTCACCCAAGTCATGTGCAGAACACTTTCTTTAGAGAAAAAGAAGAAAAAAGCTTAAGTGTGCCAATTTAGTCTGGATGTCCCCTGAGTGGTCTCCTGACCCTGACCCTCAACACTGTTACTCTGTCCTTCCAAAGAATTGGGCCATATTTAAGGGAGCAATTTAGTTTTGACATTGTACAGTTGTGGGTACCACTTTTTTGGTGTGTGCTGTCGCACCCTATACCCAACCAGAATCCTGACCACCATCTAATTAGTAGAAATCCCTCTCCCTCCCTCCCTGGCCTTGTAACCATCAAAAACTGATTTCTTCTGTGCTCAAATGTTTTGTTGCATTCCTATAATAAGGGTCTCATATGTTATTTGTCCTTTTGTGTCTGGCTGATTTCACTCAGCATAATGTCCTCTAGGTGGTCCCACTTTAGCAGGTATTTCCCTAAATCATCATTCTTTCTTATTGCATAGTATTCTGTTGTATGAATATACCATACTTTGTTTAACCATTCATCTGTTGCTTCCATCTTTTTTCTGTTGTAGAAAGAGCTGCAGTAAATATTGGCATGCATGTATCTGTTTTTGTGGTGGCCCATATTTCTCTGAGATGTAATTCAAGGAGTGGAATTGCTGGATCATATGGTATTTCAATTTCTCTCCACATCTTCTCCAGCATTTATTGTTATTATTGTCTACCTTGTTGGAGTGAGATGGTATCTCACTGTCATTTTGATTTGGATTTCTCTGATGGCTGGTGATCATGAGCATTTCCTCATGTATCTATTGGCATCCAGTAAATCTTCTTTGGTGAAGTGCCTGTTTAAGTCTTTTGTCCATTTTTTAATTGGGTCGATCGTCTTTTTCTTCTTGAAGTTTTGCAGTATCTTGTAGGTTAGGGATATTAGATCAGAAACATGGTAGCCAAAAATTCTTTTCCATTCTGTAGAGTCTTTTTACTCTTTTGATGAAGGCTTTGGATGAGCATAATTGTTTGATTTTTAAGTTACCAATTGTCTATTTTCATTCCTGGTGTTGGAGGGTCACTGATTTTTTGTGGACTGTTAATGACATTGATTAGGGCTTCCAGAGTCATCCCAATTTCTTCTTCCAAGATTTTTGTGTGTTAGTTTTATATGTGGGTCTTTGATCCATTTTAAGCTAGTTTTTTTTGCATGATGTGATATAAAGGTCTTGTTTCTTTTTTTTTTTTTTTTTTTTGCAGATGGATATCCAGTTATGGCAACAGCATTTGTTGAAAAGTTTGTCTTTTTCCCAGTTCACAACCTTTGAACCTTTATCAAATATCAGTTACTCATAGGTGAATGATGTTATATTTGGATTCTCAATTCCGTTCCATTGGTCTATGTGTCTGTTTTGTGCCAGTACCAGGCTGTCTTGACTACTGTGGAAGTACAGTGGGTTTTAAAGTCAGGTAGCATGAGGCCTGCTACTTTGTTCTTCTTTAGTAATATTTTACTTCTCTGTGGCTACCTCCCTTTCCATATGAAGTTGGTGATTTCTTTGCCATCTCATTAAAAAATGTCATTGGGATTTGTGTTGGGATTGCATTGTTTATATAGATCTGGGTAGAACACACATTTTCACAATGTTAAATCTTCCTATCCAGGAGCAAGGTAGCTTTCTCCACTTATGTAAGTCACTTTTACTTTCTTGAAGTAGGGTCTTGTAGTTCACTTTGTACAGGTCTTTCACATCTCTGTTTAGATTTATTCCTGGGTATTTTATCATCTTGGGGCTACAGTAAATGGTGATGATTTTGAGATTTCTTCTCTGATTGTCTCTGTTGGTGTAAAGGAATTCAATTGATATACATATGTTTATCTTGTATCCTGATACTTTGCTGAAGTCTTCTATTAAATCCAGTAGGTTTTTGGTGGATTCTTTAGGGTTTTCTGTGTATAGGATCATGTCATCTGCAAAAAGTGATACTTTAACTTCTTTGCCAATCTGGATGCCCCTTCTTTCTCCTGGTGCCCAATGGATTGTTTTGCTGGGTTCTCTCCAGTTGTTCTAGTTGAAGAATTAGTTCTTTGATTTGTGCCTTTCTTTCCTTTTTGATGTGTGTGTTTATTGAGATGAATTGGCTTCTGAGAACTGCTTTTGCTATGTTCCATAGGTTTTGATAGGATGTGTTTTCATTCTTGTTTAATTCTATGAATTTCTTTATTTCATCTTTAATTTCTTCTATTACCCAGTAGTTCTTAAGCAAAATGTTGTTCAGTTTCCATGGTTTATTTTATTTCCATCTTTTCTGTGTAATTGATTTCTAGCTTTATGGTCTGAAAAGATGCTTTGTATTGTTTAAATATCTTGTATTTTGTTAAGGATTGCTCTGTGGCTTAATATGTGGTCACTTCTGGAGAATGTTCCATTTGTATTGGGAAAGAAATTATACTTGGCTACTGTTGGGTGAAGTGTTCTGAATATGTCTGAAGTCAAGTTGGTTGATTGTGGCATTTAGATGTTCCATGCCTTTACTGAGCTTTTTTCAAGATGCTCTGTCCTTAACTGAGAGAGGTGTGGTGAAATTTCTAACTATTATCATGGAGCTCTCTATTTCTGCTTTCAGCTCAAATAGTGTTTGTTTTACGTAATTTGGACCTTTGTAGTTGGGTGCATAGACATTCGGTATGGTTATGTCCTCCCACTGTATTTTGCCCTTTGCTAGTATATATTGTCCCTCTTATCCAGTGTGGTGGATTTAATTTTGAAGTCTGTTCTGTCAGAGATTAGTAGTGCCACTCCTGCTCTTTTCTGATATATTTTTTCCGTCCTTTGAGTTACAGTTTGTTTGTGTCTTTGAGTCTAATGTGTGTCTCCTGTAAGAGCACATAGATGGATCATTTTTTTAATCCAATCTGCTACTCTCCATTCTATTTATTGGCGCATTTTGACCATTTACTTTCAGTGTATGATAGGTATGAGCTTAGAGCTGTCATTTTGATGTCTTTTTGTATATGTTGTGGACAATTTCTCTGTTCCATTCCATTTCCTGTGCTGAGTCTTTTTTCTTTATGAGTTTTCTTTTCATGTCTTTCAGTGTTTGTTTTTTGTAATTGCTGAGACTTTGTGTTTTGCTTGTTTTTTTTTTTTTTACTTTGGTTGGCATATTGAAGTGTAGCATTGTAGGTTTCTGTTGTGGTTACTCCTTAATTCCCTTTATTAATCTAAAAATAATACAGTCTATAATATCTTTACATCTCCTAGGCTTCCTTCCTATCTGGAAGATATGAGGGTTCATTAATTTGTCCCTCTTTTTCACATGTTTTTTTGTACATTGAATCCAGAGATCTCTGAATTCCTGTTTTTTAGTGATTAGGCTTTGGATATGTTGTTGTGTATTTCCTAAGCTGATGGTACCTGGGTGCTGTGTTGAACATTGAAAGTTTGAAAGTATGTCTATTGTTATTTATTTTGTAATCAAAGAACATCCTTCAGTGTTTCTGTTTATTTGTGAAAATCCTAATTCCACCTTCATATTTGAGACAGTTTTACAGGGTATGTAATTCTTGGTTAGCAGTTTATTTGTTTATTTATTTATTTTTCCTTCAGGGCTTTGTATATGTCATCCCATTTTCTTCTCACCAGCCTGGTTTTGGCTGAGTAATCTGAATTTCATCTTACTGATTGTCCTTTGTAGGATATTTTTTGCTTAAGTCTAGCTCCTTTCAGTAGTTCCTCCTTATCTCTGGTCTTACTGAGTTTGATTATAATATACCTTGATGTATTTCTTTTGGAATCTATCTTGATGGGGTTTGTTGGGCATCCTGGATGGATATCTTCTCATCTTTCATGATATCAGGAAACTTTTCTGTCAGCAGGTCTTCATCAATTCTTTCTGTGTTTTCCATTATCCCCCTCTTGTTCTGGTGCTCCAGTCACATGTATATTATTCTTCTCAATAGCATCTACATAACCATTAGTGCATCTTCATTTTTATTGAATCTTTTAGCTGATTTTTCCTTATGTATGCTGGTGTCATTTACTTTTGTCTTCAGTCTTGCTAATTCTGCATTCCATTTCCTCGATCCTGCTCTTTTGACTTTCTATTGCATTGTCAAGCTGGGTAATTTTATTGTTAATCTGTCAAATTTCAGACAGTTGCTGCTCAAGCATTTCTTGCAGCTTGTTTAATTTTTCAGAGTGCTCTGCTTCACTTTGTCTGATCTCTTTCCTGATGTCTTGGATAGCCCTGTACATCATTCTTTTGTATTCTGCTTCTGATAGTTGCAGAATGTCTTCCTCGTCTGGGAAATCTGTTGACTGTTTATTTTGGGAGATTTTGGAAACCATGGCAGTCTGCTTCTTTAGGAGTTTAGCAATTGCTTGTTGTCTCCCCATCACCTGAAAGTCATCACAATTCATTTTGTTGATCATAGTGCTTTAACTTGTATCTTTAGATATTCAGGTCATTTGAGCTGGTTTGCCTCTTGAAGTCTCAATAAATCAGGTGACCTGTCCTGCTTGTCTCTTTTGGAGTTGGGCTGGCATTTCTCCTGGAGGTCTGATGACCTTCTGCCCCACGACCTTATACGTTGTGATCTACTGTTTGGTACACATTCTTGGGCTAGAGTATTTGCCTATCTGGTCCCATACTAGTCCAGCCCACTCACCCCCACACACACACCTTTTCCCCAGCCATGCCACCTCCCTCGATCACACTTGCTTTCCTGCACCTCCTCCCCCATTCAAGTTGTGTGTGCTCCCTGGCACATCCTCCCCAGACAGTCTCCCCTTCCTGAAACTGCTTCTGTGTGCTGCACTTGCTTACCCATGCCACCTAGCCAGGCCATGCAAGCTCAGCATTGCACCTCCTTGGGATACATTGACTCCCCAGCCCCTCCTGTTGGGACCATGTGTGTTCCCCAGCATCACCTCCCCAGTCCACACTCATTCTCCCACAGCTGTTACCTGGACCACATGGATTCTCCAGTGCTACTGCCCCTGGGTACACTCACTCCCCCATGCCAGCTACTTGGGGCATGTGAGCTCTCTGACACCACCTCCCTGGGTCAAGCTCACACCCTGGCAGCAGCAGCAGCTACCTGGAGTACATGTGCTCTCTGGTGCTGCCTCCCCAGGCACACTCACTCCTCTACAGCAGCTACCTGGAGTGCATAGGCTCTCCAGTGCCACTTCCCTGGGCCACACTCACTCCCCTGTGCCAGTTACCTGGAGTGCAGGAGCTTTCTGGGGCCACCTGCCTAGTGTGCACTCATACCCCCACAGCAGCTACCTGGAGCACATGGGCTCTCCAGCACCACCTCACCAGGCCATGTTCACTCCCCTGCCCCAGCTACCTGGAGCATGTGAGCTCTCTGGCAGGTGAGCTGTTCAGTGCCACCTCCCGGTCCATACTCACTTCCCCCAGCAGGTACCTCCCCAGGCTGCACTCAGTCCCCTACAGCAGCTACCTGGAGTGCATGAACTCTCTGATCCCACTTGCCTGGATCTCACTTATTCCCCCACAGAAACTACCTAGACCTCATAAGCTCTCCAGGGCTGCCTCCCCAACCTGCATACCCTCTCTGACAGCCCATTCCGTATATTCTTGGTGGCAATTATTTGGTGACCATAGAAATTTTAGTGTCATCAACTAGAGCTGACACCCTGAGATGAAAGGATTGAGTCTTAGTATATTTAGGTTAGGGTGGAGGTGGGAGTAAGAAATATCAGCAAAGTTTGTCATTCTAACCCACTTGAAGTTTTCTCAACTCTCTATACACATTGATTGGAAAATTCCAGCTCCTTAGTCTCAGTTATTCATATTCCAAGAATGCAAGAATGCCATTTTGGCAGAGAGAGTTCCTTAATGAGTGAGGCATTAGCAAAATGACAGGCTCTAACCTAACTCTGATATGTTTTCAAATGGCAAGGTACTTTTTATTAGATAGTCTCAACAGTGGTTCTGGAGTTTTAATTACTTGATCACATTTAGAGTGTTATCTTTATAATGCTGGCTTTCACCTTTTTGAGCCTCAGCATCCTGGTGAAACCACCAATTCAGGTATATTGTAAGGTAGTGTAGGAATGGGAATGCTCTTCCTGAAATGTGGAACAGTTATTTCAGCACTGTTGCAATTATGTTGCAATATTTTGTGGGCACAAAATTGGTTAAGATTGTAAAATTGGATAAATAGTTGTAGCAAAATTAAATGGGGACAGTAAGGCCTGTGGCAAGGTTACAATAATAAAGAAAAAGAACTTGGGTTAGGATATCAGTCTCCTTTCTCTCAAAATAATATTTTAATAGGTGTCAAGGTGATGCTACTTGTCCACAGTCCATAGGCTGGCCTAGTAATGGACTCATTTTGTGCAGGCATATAATGAAATTTTTATCTAGATATATATTGTTTTGTTGTTAGGTAACATCAAGTCAGCTTTGACTATAGTAACACAATAGGTCAGAGTACAACTGCCTCACAGGGTTTCCAAGGAGCAGCGGGTGGATTTGAACTTTGGTTAGCAGCTGAGCTCTTAACCATTGATCCACGAGGGCTTCCTCTAGATATATAATAAAGATTACTTAAACCCTCTCCAGCACTGGGAATGGATCAAATGTGAATATATGGAATTCCTTTTTCTTCATCTCTCACCCTATAATGATCATGTCACTCCTCTACTTAAAAGTGTGTTGAAGAAAGGGTCCAGTTTACAGCCTTCAGGACCCTCCCAGCCCCATCTCAGCAACCTTATATTATTATGTATTTGGTTCTTAGTTTTCTAATTTGTAAATAAACCTGATGATACTTTTTTCCCTGACTTTCAGTGTGGTCATTTTCAAATAACAAGATAGATGTGATTGTTCTACTGAATTATAAAATCCTCTATAGTCCAGTTACCCTGTTGCTATTGTTTGGTACTCGTAAGTTGATTCCGTCTCATAGTGACCCCACGTACAACAGGATAAAACACTTCCCAGTCTTACACTATCTTCACAATTGTTGCCATGTTTGAGTCCAGCTTTGAGTCCATTGTTGCAGCTGCTGTCTCGCTGTATTCACTTATCAATTCCTTAACTTTAATTAGAACTGGCATGGGAAAGAGTAATATAATTTTCTTAGCTGTACAAAAATCTGTTCTTGGATATGACACTGTTGTGTTTCTTTCAGTAAGTTAGACCTGACAAAAATTATCCAAATAGATGCTCTCCTGATTTCAGATAGTTGTTCTTCGCATTGAAAACTTACCATAGTCTCTTATTTGTTTTTCTTTTCTTTCAAGGGAAGTTTTATATGTAAGTAATTCAACTTGACTGTTTAAAGTAGTATGTTAATGAATTGAAGGTTGCCCTGTCAGTATGGGGGTCAATCAATCAACTTCTATGTCCTCACCAAAGATTAAACCTTGCCTTCAGCTCTGACATCCCAGAAGCCTATGGTTAATAGCAAAGAAACCCTGTTCACAGAATTGTGGTACCTGTCATTACGAATCCAAATGCAGAGATAGAATCTTTTAAGAACACTTCATTCAGATTGCCTGCAATCTGAGAAGATGATGGGTTAGTATTCTAAAACCCATCTTAACATATTAGTTCAGGTTGGCAAGTTTTACAGAAGGGTTTAGGGAAGGGAAGAAGAAAGGCAAGGGGGGTAGGCATGCAGGTGTTCAGAGGAAGAGGGGTTGGTGGAAGAATATAGCTTTCTTTGTTCTAAGATGAGTTGTCCTTGACATCTGCAGATTGGCTACAGTTTTTTCTCAGGAACTGTGTTGCTTATCTGGATAGTGGACTGAAAATTGGTGTCACTCTGCCTGGTCAGTGGTCAAGAATAGCTTTAGGGCCTGGGAAAACAATCTCAAAATCTTTATTGGTACCAGTCAAAGGGAGGTTACAATTTTCTTTGCATGTCAGCATTCATAGAGGACAAAGGGAGTTTAAGTACTAAGAAAGAAGCTAGTTAAGAATTTTTCTACAGCTAGTAATCTTATCAGTCCCCACTATTATTATAATATTTTATATCTATGGGATTAGTTTATTGTGAAAGTAACCATCTTGGTCTTTAGCATGTTTTTTGGATTAAGTATAGCCATCTCTATTTCATATCCTACTTCTTGAAAATTTTAACATAGCAGTTAATTATATACCTGACTAGTCCATATCTTATCCTATAATTAATATAATTATTAATAGGAGTATTAACCTGTCTTTAATAATTTTCCATTATCTTTTAGGCAACCAAGAAAACAATTTTTTTTTTATCCAGTAAAGTAATCTTGGTATTAAAGGAGTATGAGTTTCAGTGGTATGTTATATACAACTAGCTCTCTAGTGTGCTCATTGTAAGGACACATAGTGGCTGAAGTGGGAATTTCTGTGCATTTCCCAGAGTTGGTTTCATCTGGTTCCTTTCGAAAAATAACTTTAAGGAAGTTTAAACAATTGTTTGAGGACTTATTTCAGTCTCTCAGGATGTAGTTGTTCACTGGATCTCTTTATTCTTTACTGTTTGTTGATAGTTTGGGTCAAATTATTTATAGGGTTCTCAGGCTCCCTGTCTTATTTCCAACTGTTAACTCCAAAGAGGTACTATATGTTTTTAATAAGATTTTTATTGTACATTTTCCCACAGATTATTTTGTCTACCTTAACTCCCCCTCTGAGAAATTTCATATTCATAATTTTTATGGAAACATGGATGGAAGTCTTCTGTATCTGCTTCATGCTGAACAGGGATGTAGGCCTCCCTATCTGAGTAGGAATTCCTTGCTGACAGTCATAATGACTTATACGGGCCAGGATAACCATTATTACGTTTCAGTTAGGACCCATGGTACATTATTAATTTTGCTTGAAACTTTTGTAACCTGGGAGATATGTCTTAATTCTCTTCAATCTTACTGCAGATGGGGTTATAGAGAAAGACTATGTTGAGTGACAGGATTGAACCAAACCTTCAGAGGGTGGTGTGGAGCCATTTATAGGATCCTGAAACCTGATTTAGTAATAGAATAAATTAATATATTTACATTTAGGTTTACTTTAGAAATCCAGGGCAATGTCGTCTGGAGTTACCTAATCTACCGTCTTGTCTCTTATTATACTTTCTATCACTTTCTTATTCCTTCTTCCTTTCTCCCTGTGTTTTCCTTCTCTTGCTATTTTACCTCTTTTCTCCTCTGCTTTTTTCCGTCTCCATTTTTGTCTCCCCTCCATTTTTTCTCTCTCTCTCCCTCTTTTTAAATATCTACATGTTCGTGAAGGATAAAGTTTTTCTAAGTATAGAGCTCATATTAATCAGGCTGCAGGTAGCATTTTCATTTCAATGATACTATTCAGGTTCATAATAGTATAGCTTACTCTGTCATGGCAATTTCCCAAACTTCTGATGTAACCTGAGAATTTTTTGGTATATGTCCTTCTGGTTCCTTAGTTTTTTAATATATTAGCCAATAATATAAGCAATTTTAAGTCCTCATTTCTTATGTTTGTTGAGTTTCAAATGTGTCTGTGTTCCCAATTTTGTTAGTAATTTTTGTACCAGCAACACAACAGGGCATTGAGGAATGTATAAAAGGGAATATCTTAGCAATTGTGCCCTCATCAGATGTATGAGTAAACCTCCTCACATTGGGTTTTTTAATCCAACCGAGTAATTACACAGTTCTGTTTGTAGAGTGAGCCCATTGGATAACTTAAGGCAGAGAAAGTGGCTCTTGTGTCTAAGACAAATTTAATCTCCTAAACTTCCATGTTGAGTGTAACCTTTATTTTCCCTATGGAGATGTCAATGGTGTAGCCAGGAGCTAGGCAGGTCTCAGTGCTCCTTCAGTTGTCAGTCTTTTCATACCCCTCTTCTGAGGGAGCCATCATCCTTCCAGGAGGTTCTGTCCATCTAGGTCCTTGGAGAAGTCAACTGGGCATCTTGCTTTAGGGTGCTCAGGACACTCCACCTTTCAGTGGATCATTTTCAACAGTACCGGAATTGATCTGGGTCAATACTCACTGGCTGGTGAGTTGATCCAAGTCCTGATTTCCGGGAGCCAACTGGCTTACCTCAAGGTGGGCATTGGAGAGCTACAGTCAACAACTGGGTCTTGTTTTACATCTTTTTCCTCTGCCGCTAAATATCTGTTATTAAACACCTTAAAGGTCTCTTCTACCAATTGGGAGAGTGGGGTCTAAGGTTCTGCCTCAATCTTTTGTAATTTTTGTCTTATGTCTGATGTGGACTGGGTTATAAAATGTATGCTTATAATGGCTTTCCCTTCTTTACTCTCAGGATTAGTACTGGTATAATTTTAAAGGATTTAGTGAGTCTAGTGAGAAAGACAGCTGAGTTCTCTTCAGGTCCCTGGCTAAAAATGAGGTTTGAGAGTTAGTCTTCACTTTTTTCTGATTTTAATAAAAAAAACTTATCCTGATAGAGAGCCATAAAAATCTGTACATAGGGTATTTTTTCTCCATTTGACCTTATGTTTACAAAACCAAATGCCCAGAGTAAAACAGGTGGACTACTTTTATTTGACTCAGAGTGGCTTCAGGAACCAGCTTGTCTAAAGCACATAGTTTAAAAGTATATCCAAAGGCCTATGTGGGTTACCTCAATCTCCATGACAGTCAGAAATTTAGGTTTTAGAAGAATCACATATATCTTTCATGGTTCCTGCTTTTGGACCATGATCTTGCTATAGAAACTTTGATAAAAAATGTTCAATAAATGGTAATTGAACAACATCAGATTTTTTTTTTAAGATCACAGGTTCCCTACAGTGAACTGGGAAGCAGAGCAGAAACATTAACAATATTAAGCCAGTTATCTGAACTAACCAGTGAAACTATGACCCTAAGATCTTTGAATGAGAAAACATCTTATGAGGTATTGTTTATGCATAAGCAGCATCAGTAAATGTTTATGTGTCTCAGCAACAACTGCATTCTGTAAAACTTCAGATTTTATGTTAATATAAATACAGCAATATTTTCTGTAAAGGTACAAGCTCTGTTTTGATAGAAAAGGAAATCTATGTTAATTTTGTAAAATCGTAGCTAAAATTTCACTTTTCTGGTTATGATATTTACAACTTTGTTAAGTTTATCAATAGCATTTCTAATTTGAGAGTTACAGTATTTAAACCCATTATTTGTATAACTTAGGATAAAGGAAAATGATTTCTTATATCTAGAAAGTAAAACCTTAAAACATTAGCAATATTTCCATATAGAATCCATAGTATCTTTTCATTTACTCAGTCTTATGTAGTTATTTTCTGTTCCACTTGATTATGGATTAGCTGCAGTCTGTAAGGAAATCAGTTGCTACATAAAATTTTTGGAAATCTCAAGTCATAGTCATTTTCTCAAGTCTATTATCTGGAGATATTCTGATTAAACCTTTTCCAGAAAATCAGCAAAGTGTAGACTTATCTGTAAATGACAAAACATAATATGACCATGACTGATTTATAAAAACAAATACTCTTAATAGTGAAAAGACTGGCAGAAGTTAATTAAAAGTAAAATGTAAAGGCCAAATGAAATCAAATCTGTTAGAAAATTTTAGACAATGATATCTCTAAATATAACCATTAATCATATTTTTAAAGAACTTCAGACACCATACATAATAATCTTGAAGCATAATATCACATAGTCAACATATACCCAGATTGTGTATATATGTACAAATACACATGTACATATGCATACACATGTATATCGAGATTATCAATTCTCTGAATACCTGAATAGTATAAAAATAAATTTATAGGTAAATAATTTGAATTACTTAGTCAAGCATTCGCTTTGGAAATCACAGGTTCTCTGCTCAACTGACCAATTCATTGATATAGATATAACTTTAAATCTCTTGTTAAGGTTGCAACATTTTTTCAGGGCATTTCAGATATGTCTGTGTCCCCTACAACACAGAAAACTTGCTTACAACTTCTACACAATTTGAACTCACCCAATTTCTGACAATTATAGTAAAGTAGCAATTATTTTTATCTTTTGTCTCATAGATGTCTCCAACTAGTTAGAAAAGGTCTTTTTCCAAAGATTTCCTGGAACTATATAGCCTTGGAGGCTACAGAACAGGGAGGCCTGATCAAGCCCTGCCCTCATTCTTTTGACTCATGAAAGACACTTGCATATGTTTAAGTTGAACTGGGAATTTTGAAAGACAAAAAATAATTTGTTTTTCTTTTACTGTTCTGGAATTATTGTTTTTTACTTTAAGACTATCGTTTTTTGTCCAGAACCTTCAACTAAGGGCTGTAATTTAGTCTTTTTCAGCCCAGTGACAGTTTATTTCTTGATGTACTTGGAATTCTTTTTTTGTATCATTCTTAATTAGCTCAGCCAAGACTCTCTCCACTCTGATTAGGAGGATTTGGGCATGAAAGCTCTTTTCTGACCTGCTAAAACAATTGTTTGACTTGAAGAATTTAAACAAAGAATATTTTAAAATTGGACCTGGTAGGGCAATCTGATCAAGTAAAGTCTAGACTGGCAATGACTTGACAAGACAGAGAAGTCAGGACAAGACATACAAGATTCAGCCACACAAGAAACAGTTAACAGGCAAACATTTCTTTACAAAAGCAGAGATGGTGATTAAGACAATAATAGGAAAAAACAATTCTGAGGTTGAACTGGTTGAATTTATGGCTGAAGGCCAAACTTTTGAAGTTTGACACACGTATTAAGCCCTCTGCCCACAGGAATAACACAATTTCTCAGAAATTTTCACAGAAAATTATGAACTTGGGGTACAACAACTGAACACAATCCTCATGAGAGGCTGAAAAACAGGTTACCAGACAGAAGGCCGGCGTGAAAAGTGAAGACGAAAAAGATAGAAATGGGGCTTCAGTCCACTTAATCTTAATTTAACCAAGTGGCTCCTTACAGAGTCACAAACTAGGTAGCTTCTTATGGAGTTGCAAACCAAAAAACTTAAGATATTGACTTGATTCAATATCTTAAGTCAAGCTAACAGAGAGTGCCAGAAAGTGAAACTAAGACCAACTATCAAGGGAAAATGGCTCAGCAGTTGCTTAGGGTAGTCAGGTTTCCCCATTGGGGCTCTTCAGTGCAGCCAATAACCAGGACTCCCCTGTAAGATCCCCAAACTTACAAGAGCCTCTGGGGAGTCACAGTGCTGTCCTGCTGTGGTCATCAAAATTGATACCAGGAAAAAACCAGTCACACAATCATGCTGCCTGTCACTACTAATCCAAATGCAGAGACAGAGACTGAATCTCTTAAGAACACTTTATTCAGATTGCCTGCAATCTGAGAAAATGGTGGGTTAGTATCTTAAAACCCATCTTCACATCTCAGTCTAGGTTGGCAAGTTTTACAGAAGGGTTTTGGAAATGGAAGCGGGGTAGGCAAAGGGTGTAGCATGTTAAGTGTTCAGAGAAGGACGGGTTGGTAGAGGAATATAGCTTCTTTTGTTTCAAGATGACTTGTCTTCGATGTCCACATATTAGCTACACCTTTTCCCAAGAACTGTGTTGCTTACCTGGATAGTAGGCTGCAAATTGGGGTCAATCTGTCTGGTCAGCAGTCAATAGCTTTAAGGCCTAGGAAAACAATCTAAAATCTTTATGAGTACTGGTCAAAAGGGAGGTTACAATTTTCTTTGTGTCAGCATTCCTAAAGGAAAAATGGAGTTTAAGTATTAAGAAAGAAGCTAGTTAAGAATTTTTCTACAGCTATTAACCCTATCATTGTGAGTATCAGGACCAAGAGCACTGGAGTAACTGAGTGCTGGGTTTGAATTCTGATTCTCCCCCTGCTAGCCAGGCATACATGAGAAAGTTACTTAACTTTTTCTGCATCTTGGCTTCCTTATATATTAAAGGAGATAATAACACACATCTAATAAGAATGATATTTGACTTAAATTAATAGATATATTTTAGAAGAGAGATTAAGAAAACACTCCATTTACAACAGCATCTAAAACAATAAAATAGGAATAAATTTACCCAGGGATGTGAAAGAGTTACCCAAAACAAACCAAACTCGGTGCCATCAAGTCGATTCTGACTCATAGCAATCCTATAGAACAGTGTAGAACTGCTCCATAGAATTTCCAAGGAGCACCTGGCAGATTTGAACTGCCAACCTTTTGGTTAGCAGATGTAGCACTTAATCACCATGCCACCAGGGTTTCCATGAAACATTTAGTCAAAGAAAATTAGAAAACACTGCTGGAAGAGATTAAAGACAATCTAAGTAGAAGGAAAGACATTTAATGGTCATGGATTGGAAAACTTAATATAGTCAAGATGTCAGTACTATCCAAAGCAATCTACAGATACAGTGCAGTCTCAGTGAAAACTTCAACAGCATTCTTTACAAAAGTGGAAAAGCAAATCCTATATTTTATATGAAAAGACAAGAGACCTTGAATAGCCATTGCAATTTTGAAGAAAAGGAATAAAGAGGCCTCACACAGACTGATACTAGTAAGATGTTAGACCATAGACCAACAGATAAAATTGAAAATCCAGAAATAAATCCAAACATTTATGTTGAATCAGTTTTCAACAAGGGAGCCAAATCCATTCAATGGGGAAGGAAGAGTTTCTTTAGTAGATGGTGCTGGAAAAACTAATTTCCACAGCACAAAACTAAAAGAAGATCCATACTCTGTACCATATACAAAAACTAAATCAAAATGGATCAATTACCTCAATGTTAAATTTAACACCATAGATTTCTTGAAAGACAATATAGGCACAAAGCTTTCAGACCTAATCTTTTTCAGTGCTAGATTATCAAACACAATACCAACTGCATAAGCAACAAGCTGCTCTTTGGATACCTCATGGAGCAGTTCTAATCTGTCTCATAGGGTCACTATGAATTGGAATTGACTCACTGGCAATGGGTTTTTTGTTCATTCATTCATTTGTTCATTCTTTCATTGGTTGGTTTGTTTTAGGACAGCTAAGACTTTTAAAAAAAGGAAAATAACAAGCACTGGAAGGCTGTGCAGAAATTGGAGCCCTCGTCTATTGATGGTGGGAATGTAAAGTGGTCCAGCTGTTATGGAAAACAGTCCGACACTTCCTCGAAAAGCTGGAGGTAGAACTGACATATGACCCATCAATTTTACACCAAAGTCTACACACTAGGGATATAATAGAACTGGCATGAATAGACATATGTATACCTAGTTCATTGCAGCATTATTCACAATATCAAAAAGATAGAAACAATGTAAGTGCCCATCAATACATGAACAAAAATTCAAACTCCAGACTTACTGGTCCGACTGGAGAATCCTTGAGAGTACGACATCCAGAAACCCTTTTAATTGAGTACTGAAGTCACTCCTGAGGCTTGCCCTTCAGGAAAAGATTATTGTTGTTAAGTGCTGTCAAGTTGGTTCAGACTTACAGTGACCCTATGCACAACAGAACAAAACATTGCCCAGCCTTGCACCATGCCCACAATCATTTTTATACTTAAGCCCATCATTGCAGCCACTGTGTCAATCCATCTTGTTGAGGGTCTTTCTCTTTTTCACTCCCCCTCTATGCTACCAAGCATGATGTCCTTTTCCAGAGATTGATCTCTTCTGACAACATGTCCCAAAGCATGTAAGACACAGTCTCACCATCTTTGCTTCCAAGGAACACACTGGTTGTACTTCTTCCAGAACAGATCTTTTTTTTCTTTTGGCAGTCCATGGTATATTCAATATTCTCCAACACCACAATTCAAAGGTGTCAGTTCTTCTTCTCTATTCCTTATTCATTGTTCAGCTTTCACATACATATGATGCAGTTGAAAATACCATGGCTTGGGTCAGGCACACCTTAGTCTTCAAGGTGACATCTTTACTTTTCAATACATTAAAGAGGTCCTTTGCAGTCTATTTTTCCAATGCAATGCAACTTTTGGTTTCTTGACTGCTGCTTCCATAGACATTGATTGTGGAGCAAAGTTAAACAACATTTTTGGCAGCCTCAATCCTTTCTCCATTTATCACAATGTTCCTCATTGGTCCAGTTCTGAGGATTTTTGTTTTCTTGATGTTGAGTGCAATCCATACTGAAGGCAGTGGTCTTTAATCATCAGTGTTTCAAATCCTCTTCATTTCCAGCAAGTAGAGTTGTGCCATCTGCATAACACAGATTGTTAATGAGTTTTCCTTCAATCCTGATGCCTCATTCTTCTTCATATAGTCCAGCTTCTCTGACTATTTGCTCAGCATACAGATTAAAAAGGTATGATGAAAGGATGCTTGATGCATAACTTTGCTGACTTTAAACCATGCAGTGTCCCCTTGTTCTGTTCACACGATTGCCTCTTGATTCATGTACAGATTCCTTAGGAGAACAATTAAGCATTCTGTAATTCCCATTCTATCCAACATTAGCCGTAATTTTTTATGATCCACACAGTCAAATGCCTTTGCATAGTCAATGAAACACAGGTAAACATCTTCCTGGTATTCTCTGCGTTCAGCCAAGATCCATCTGACATTAGCAATGATATCCCTGGTTCCACATCCTCTTCTGAATCCAGCTTGAATTTCTGGCAGTTCCTTGTCAATATACTGTTGTTGTCATTTTTGAATGAGCTTGGGCAAAATTTTACTTGTATGTGATATTTATGATATTGTTCAATAATTTCTGCATTTGGTTGCATCGCCTTTCTTGGGAATAGGCATAAATACAGATCTCTTCCAGTCCACTGTCCAGGTAGCTGTCCTCCAAGTTTCTTGGCATACATGAGTGAGCACTTCCAGCACTGCATCCATTTGTTGAAATAGCTCAATTGATATTCCATCAATTCGTGGAACCTTGTTTTGTGCTACTGTCTTCAATGCAGTTTTGACTTCTTCTTTCAGTACCATGAGTTCCTGATCATATGCTGCCTCTTGAAATGGCTCAAAATCGACTAGTTCTTTCTGGTATAATGATTCTATGTATTCCTTACATCTTCTTTTGATGCTTCCTGAGTCTAAAATTTTCCCTGTAGAACCCTTCACTACTGTAACTCAAGGCTTAAATTTTTTTCTTCAGTTCTTTCAGCTTTAGAAATGCAGAGTATGTTCTTCCTTTTTTGTTTTCTATTTCAAGTTCTTTGCACATGTCATTATAATATTAGAAAGGCCCATAAAACAAAATGAGACTAAATGAGCACACCAGCCCAAGGACAAGAAAGAGCAGATAAAAGGGGCAGAAATGCTGGCAGTGGGGAACCCATGGTCAAGAACAGGAGAATGCTGAAATGTCATGGGATTAGCAACCAATGTCAAAAACAATGTGTATAAATCATTTAATGAGAAACTGATTTGCTCTGTTAATCTTTATCCAAAGCACAATAAAAAAAAAAAATAGATGAATGGATAATAAAATGTCATACATACATATTATGGCATACTGCTTATCAATAAAGAAAAATGAATTCTCAAGACATCTTACAACATGGATGAGCCTGGAGGACATTTTGTTGAGTGAAACAAGTCAATCACACACACACAAAAAAAACCCAAATATTGTATATTCTCATTTTTATGAAATTACATGAATAGGTAAATGTACAGAAACCGATGTTCATTAGTAGTTACCCTGGGTTGGGGGATCCCCCCATAACTACATTAGTTCATTGGTAAACTAAAGGAGAAGTACCCCTTAGCATTCATTACTAAAGTAAGGGAGAAGTAGTCCTTAGGTAATAGTCACTTGTTGTTTATAGAAATGTGAAAGGTGGCACTGAAATGGATGCGGTTTGCACAACATGACCAATGTAACAGATATCCATAAGCCATGCATAGAAAAAAAGGATGAATGGGCAAATGACAGGTTTTCTGTTTTTGAGAGGGCTACAAGATAAGGAGATAAAAAGTAAGATTATACTAGGACCATATAGAAGCATCCAATCTGCAGCTGTAGGGGAGCTCAGCTGCATGGCAGAAGGCAAAGTTTCTCAGTTTACCTTAAACCATGCCCTGTCATGTCCCACAGCACCCCCTCCACTCACCAAATACTTCGCAGACATCAAATAAGTGGAAGGAACATTGCCATTCCACTGCTTTGGTACCGTAAAAAATCTTAGAGATCAACATAGAAGATGAAAAAAGGACTACATGCATGTATTTCTCCTGTACTAACCTGTTTAATTGCTTTCAACACTAGTTTCTGTGCTCACCACCTTGAAATACCTCAGGATTCTGGGGAATTCACCTCACAATTTGAATGTCCCCCAGGGATTTTGTTATGTTACCTTGTTGAAAGGGGTAGGGAAAAGATGAGACCTAACATTTTTCAAGACCCATGATGAGCCAGGTGCTACACTAAATCATCTATCTATCTGTCTATCTTATTTGTCCATCCACCCGTCTTCTATCCATCTGTCCATCCATCCATCCAACCAATTCGATTCTCACAGTAGCATCATGAGGAAACTCTATTATTTTTTTTTTGAGAGATGAGGAAACTGAAGCTTAGGTAGTATAACTTACCAGAGTGATTTACCCAAACTCATAAAGCTACTAAATGGCAGAGCTGGAACTGGAATCCAGTTACTGACTTTGTTCAACACTGATTAATTTTTTTCCTCATCCTCACTCCCATTTCTACCATCTTCAAAAAGAAGTTAGTACTACTTAAGTATTTGCTATTATTATCATTATCACTATTACTATTATATCATATAATAATATATAATAATTAACAGCATTTGGAACTGAAGTTGGTGTAAGAGGTGGAGGAAAATGAAATGAAGTTGATATTTACTAAGCCCTGCACTAGGCACTGAGGAAAAGTATACGATGTAGCTGCTTTTGGACTACAGCCCTAAGGTTGATTTGAGATCTTGGATCCCATAGCCTAGATTTACTGAAATCTAAACTGTGAAGTGAAAGATTTCAAACAAACCAACTCAAATGTTATCTACCACCACCATGAAATAAACTTTAAAACATCTTGATTATAAGTATGCTGAAACATTTTTAAAAATTGATAAACTATTTGATGCATATGTGGGAGATGATAGAATGTTATATAACAGGACTGTGGCTGCTGCATTGCAAGGCTAAGAGCAGTTCATTTCTACCTACCTTCATCTCTTCATGATTTCTGAGGAAGCTGTTAGTTTCTTACCATAGTGCTGTCATTTAATTTTCACTTGAATTTCCAGGGTATATTTGTGCTTAACTGACACTGTGGCAGGTTCATTGCATGTTGTTTACGTTCTGGAAACCTTGATTGTAGTCAGGTCTGAGCTAGAAAGGAAAATGAGGAGTACATCAACAATAAAATCCAGCCAAGTGGAGTGTCATGTTATCTGGCTTTCAAATTCCGGGCAGAGCCCTGGAAAGATGTGGCAGAGTCTTTCTGGAGAAAACGTATATTTTGTTTTGTTTAAGAAGGGGGGGAGGGTGCCAGAGTGGTAAAGGTAGGAACCCTCATCTTCCTAAGCCAATTTACATGTATCCTAATTACTTTGGATAAACTGTTATGACTTTGGCTAATAAAACTATAAATTGGTTCTTTAAGATCTTTTGTGAACCTACAGCATTTCTCCAGCACCCAGAGCCAAACAAAATTCTTCTGTCATGTGTAAAAATATGCCCTAACATATCTTGATTCCGTGGAGGGCCGTGCTTCTTGTTGCTGTGGGCTTATAACAAAGGCTATACTTTGTGTCAGAGTGTGGCAATGTCTTTTGTTATTATCTTTCTCACATACATGTCTGGGTAGCTTGAATAAGACCCAATTATATTAGCATTGCTATATTTTTTATTATATATGTTTTAATGTTCATTGAATTTGTTTCATATCTCTATAGCTGATTGTTTTGTTGTCATATGAATTACAGAACGTTAGAGTCATTTAGTCCAGATTCTCCATCCAGTGCTTAAATCTATTCTTTAATGTTGTCAAATTGTTGCTCAGCCTCAGCTTGAATTCTTCTAGTGACAAGGAAATTAGCTTTTCCCCCATGTCCATCCAGAAGAACCCATTTCATATTTGAACATCTCTGTTTTTTTATTTTTTTATTTTGATTTTTTTATTATGACTGAGTGAAAATGTAAATTCCCATATAAATTTACATGCCCACCTATATGCAGCTTCCACTGCCTGAACATCTCTGTTGATACACATGTTCCACTACAGTTTTGCTTCCTCAAGTTACATCCCACTGTGGTCTAACTGAACTTATTGTGACAGCTTTTCATGTATTTGAAGACAGAAAACACATTTCTAGAATTTTATCCCTTGGGCAAAGCACCAGTTTTAAGTTCCTTTGTTCTGCACATTTTCTTCTGAATGAGTTCTACTTGATCTGTATCCCTTATCAAAGTTGATTAGAACATACAGTTATTTCCTTTCTGCCACCTTAATGATATCATATGCCCCATTCAGCTCCTTCTTTGTATCTCTGTAGATTATTATATTTTTTTTAATATTGGGTTATTAGTACTGACAGGATGATTTTAATTAAACACATACCCTCAACTCTTTTCCGTTTACCTTCTTTGCCCCCAGAAGACAAACATTCTAATATGGTATGACATTATCTATTCTAACAGTGCCTGGCATATGAAGTACCTAAAAGGTCATCTTCTGTTGTTTCAGCATTCTGCAGTAGTTTAATTATGTCCAAATTCAGAATTTTTGTTTAACTTTTAAATATGTCAAGGGATGATTTTCATAACATCTCCAAACTGGATAACACTACAATAAATTAAATATGCTACACTGGATTAAAAGATTATTTCCCTAGTGTGTCAACCTGACAGAGAATGTGAAACTGCCCTTGGGCCCTGAACATCTCTGGCTGTCAGTACAATTCTGTCTCTGCTAGGTTCCTAACTCCACTGCTCAGTGAAAACTTCAGCTAAGAAAATACCCATCATACTAAATCTTGCGTGACAGCAAGAAGAAAAAGAAGAGACAAGAAGTCAGAAATAAGAAAAACATAAATGAATTCATTATCATAGACATAATTTAAGTCCAGATAATGTACCTATTTAAATGTAAAACCATTAACAAAAATTAAAAATAGAGAAGAGGCCTCATACAGCTCTAGAGCCAAATAAAAACAATGGTCAATGATAAGGAACAGGCAAAGGGCAACAGCAATAAGTCAGAATATTGAAGAACAGGACAAACGTCCATATTTCAGAGAAAAAGGATACCCATAATCAAAACTCAGATCTCATACCCAGATAAAGAGTACTTTCAGTTATAACCTACGATGAAGGTTTTCTGTGAATACAGGAACTTCTGCCAGGAGTTATATAGAATCCTATGTCAGGTAGGATTCTATCTCACTGGATGTCTATTACAGTGAGAGTAAAGAGATAAAATATGATGGGTGCATATTGTAGACCATTTAACAGCCAAAAAAAACGGCATCAGATTAGGCATATACATAGAAAACCTGGCAAACCTGGTTTTCAGGAAAAATGGAAAGAATGAAATATATAGCATTATACCATTTCCATAAATTTAATATATATATATATATCACTGTCACTTTTAACTACAAGAACACATCCTGACAATGATACACATTTATCAAATTCCTGTCCCTATGAAAGAGTACAGGAATGAAAGTAAAAAATGAATAATGGCAAGAAAAAAAAAAGCTTTGCTTTGATCACTGATGAACTGAGGAATATTAGTGACATCAGATGTCCACAGCTGAGACCAATAAAATGAATTCTAGGCCACCCTGTACAAATGGGAAGGTGACTATGGTTACAGAATAAGAACAGTAGTGCTACCCAGTAGAACTTTCTGTAAACCGTTCCATATCTCCACTGTCCAATATGATAACCCCTAACCATGTACAGCTATTTAAATTTGCATCTAAATGTATTAAAATAAAAATAAAACTCTAGTTCTTTAGTACTAGCCACATTTCAAAGGCTCAGTAATCACATAAGAAGTAAATGAATATGGTAGTTGCAGCAAATAGTCTTCCTAACAGATTCACCTGTAAATGAGATGAAGGTAAAGGAACACTAGAAAACCAAGATCACTAGGAAAGAACAACACTTGTCTTCTCCAGTACTTCTTTTGCCCATCAATACATAAACCTCCAAAAGCCTGGCCCTGAGCAGTTTTTCCCTATTATGCTGTTACTTGGCTGATATAACTGGTAAGAGTCCTGCAAAGCCAGATGTTGCTGTTCAGCAAATGTGGGTTTTGAAATTGCACACACACTGATGTTGCTTGTGCAGACTTTAATGAGTACAGGGCCCCAGAATGCCATTTGTGTGGTTTTGGGCATTACTCAGGATAGGAGAATAATTTGAAAATAGAACTCAAAATACAGAAGTAAAGATTTGAGCCAATCTAAGACTTATTTCACTGAGAGAGATCTGCTACATCAGGTATACAAGGTCTGACAATCAAGTCCGCGAACTTAGTTGTTCTAAGTGCTACATACCTCGTTGCTGAATATCACTATGGTCATCTTCAAAGTACTCCCCTTGGGAAGCTATGCACTGATGCCAGCACCTAGTACACCCTTCAAAGCAATTTTGGAACTCTTTCTGGAATGGCCATTTCACACAATGGCAAGGTGACAAGTTCACGAGCTTAATTGTATGGTTGTCTGTGAGGAAGTTTCTAGCCAGTAGACAAATAACTGTATTGGAACACCCTCCTTACTCACTGATCTGGCCCCAGTGACTTTTTTCTTTACCCAGAGATAAAGGAAATATTGAAAGGAAGACATTTTGATAACATTCAGGACATCAAGGATAATAATGACAATAGCTCTGATGGCCATTCCAGAAAGAATTCCAAAAGTGTTTTGCAGGATGGACTAGGGCTGGTGTCAGTGTGTAGCTTCGCAAAGGGAGTACTTTGAAGGAGACCATAGCGATACACAGCAATGAGGTATGTAGCACTTTTTCTAGGATCCACAAATCAATGTTGAACTGTGCTGTTCCTTGCTGCCTGGAATACAGGACAGGCACCATTCTTACATGTATACAGGCTGGAAGGGGCTTGGAACTAACTCTGAAATTAGGAGGGAAGGCCGAGAACTTTAGAAATGGTGAAACTGAAGCCCCCACTTAGCTGTAACAGCCGGACCAGCATCTCCTGGGAAGATTGCAGTAGGACCAAGATTGCTTCCCAAGTTCCTGGGTGTCTTGGTTTCATAGTAGTGCTGTAACAGTAATACAACAAGTAGATCACTTTAAAGAACAGAAATTGATTTTATCACAGATTAGGAGACTACAAGTCCAAATCAGTGAACCAGCTATGGGGGAAGAGTCTTGCCTTTTCCAACATCTCTCAGTTCTATGGCTATCTTCACATGACACCTGTCTTTCCCAGTTTATGCTCACTCCTGTGTCTGATCTGTCCTTTTTATAACTCAGAAGTGATCAAGTTTAGGGCAACCCCTTCACTGATACGGCCTCACTAACATAGCAAAGAAAATCCTATTCCAAAAAGAAATTAAACCTGCAAGTATAGTGGTTAGGACTCCAACCTGTATTTTAGAGGGACACAATTCAGTCCATAACACTGGACCAGGATGGTAGTATCACTTTTGCTCATAGGATGTTTTGTATTTGGTTATGTGTTTTCTTCAATTTATTTGGAACACTTTATAGATTTTTCTTATCGATAAGTAGCAGTTCTGTCAGGAAATAACCAGCTATATCTGTAATTCTTCAGGGGTCTTAGATTAAATATAGTAATTAATTTGATGTTTTTGACCTTATATTCTTGTTTCCTGCTCTGAGGTTTAGGATAAAGTATAAAGTTAGCAAAAGATTTTAGAAGAAGACTATTACATGAGACTTTAAAAATTTTTTTTTCCTAGTCATAGTATCCCTGGTCCCTCTCCTCCCCCAAAATTTCAAATTTGTGTTTGAAATGGATGTTATTAATTAGTTGAATTTATTTTATCACTTTCAGATCAAATGACTTCCTGGATCCACTTGTCTTCCAACTTCTGGTTCTTTATGTGACATCCTGTTTCCACAATGGGAGAAGAAAATCACCATAATTTTTTAAGTCTACATGAACATCGTGTGTGTGTGGAGGGATGCGAAGTAGGCCTTTGGCTGGTATACTTCAGGGTGACAAACACAGAGCTCCAGAATCCAGAAGCTGGAAGAGAAGTATCTCCACACCAGAGGAATTTGGGGTTTGGCTTACTTTTCCCCATCCTCTTCCACTTCTGCTGCAACCCCCTTATTTGTGACAGTGTTTCTTCCAATAAAGACAAAAAGTAGCCCTCTGATTAGTAGTTCTTTCTATTTATAATTTATGTTCCACCTGATAGGCAACTCTGTATCATGAGGGTATTTCTGGACTAGAGGGTTATGCATCCAAAGATTTGTATGTGTTACGAATTCATTGCATGCCATTTGGCAAGTAACTTCTCCTTTCTGGACCTTGGTTATCCCATTTGTAAAATGGAGAGTTTGGGATGAGACTATCTTCCAAGATCCATCTAGCTCTGTGATTCAGTGATTATATTCTTAACAATGAAATCAATATATTTTAAAAACTGTAATTAACAGAAGAGATTAATAGTCAGAAAAGAAAGATTAGAAATTATAGGGAGAAAGTCAAAAGAGAGTCCAGCATATAATTATTGCACTCAAGCTTTAAATGTAGCTCAGTGCTGCCTGGCAATGAAGGTACACTGATTAGGACACCTTCCTTTTCTAAACTCATTCTCATTAACCTCCATGCTAAAGTGACAGGGCCTTCGCAAGGACTTAGCATCTTGCACACATCACTGGGTTTTCCAGGTTGGTTTATGTCTTAGTCATCTAGTACTACTATAACAGAAGTACCACAAGTAGGTGGCTTGAACAAAGATAAATCTATTCTCACAATGAATGGGGTTAGAAGTCCAAATTCAAAGTGCCAGCCCGATAGGAAGGCTTTCTCAGTTTGTTGGTTCTGGGGGAAGGTGCTTGTCATCAGTCTTCTCATGATCACGGACCTTCTCAAGAGCAGGAACCTCAAGTCCCAAGGACACACTCTGCTCCTGAAATTCTTTTCTTGGTGTTATGAGGTCCTTGCACCTCTGCTTGCTTCTCTTGTATCTTAAAAGAGATAGGTTTAAAATACAGTAGTCTTGTAGATTGAGCCTGCCTCATTAACATAACTGCAACTAATCCCACCTCATTAGTACCATAGAGGCTGAATTTACAACACATAGGAAAAACACATCAGATGACAAAACAGTGGACAGTCATGCAATACTAAGAATCATTGCCTAGCCAAATTGATACACATATTTAGGGGAAGGGGACACAGTTCAATGCATGACAGTCTCTCTTTGCTTACTGTGCTGTTGTACTGCCCATGTGGGTCTCAAGACTGGTAAGAAGTGGCTCTCTTTGGATGAAAAGTAACTCATCCTTTATGTGACAGTGATTGGACTTTTCAGCCACTTTTCCTTATACCTAAGAGAGAAAACCGGCAAGAGAAGTCCTTACAATAGAATTACTTTGCCGAAGCAAAGGAACTCTGAGATGTGTTATCTAGAGTCTAAAAGTTTGGAAGACTAATGAGGAGGCTGGCTCTTCCTTACTGGAGTCAATGAATGCCCCTGCTTTTTCTTTCTACCCCATTCATTTGTACTAAGTATTATATTTTCTACCATTTGTATGCTTTTACATTGACAGGAAACCCTGTGGCATAGTGGTTAAGATCTATGGCTGCAAAACCAAAACGTCAACAGTTCAAATCCACCAGGAACTCCTTGGAAACCAGATGAGGGCAGTTCTACTCTGTCCTATAGTGTCGCTATGAAGGGAAATAAACTCGACTGCAGTGGGGTTTTGTTTGTATATTTGTTTAACATAGACAACACATTTTCACATTTCTCATTGATTTGCGGCCTTATGCACATTATCTTGTTGGAAATATCTTTTAGATAATGTCACAAAGGATGGTTCAGATAATAACAGTGAGGAAAGAGGGAAAGGAATAGGGGACAACCTGATGTCAAGCCACTGTAGTTGGTTGGTGTCCAGGAGCCTGATGGAGCCCTTAGTCTGGTGGCTGTCAAAGAATGAAGGCAGGTGGAAAATACAGAGCCTTGTCATCATCAACAACATGCTACTTGCTGTCTTTGATACAGTTGGGGGAGGAATGTATGAAGATCAGGGAAATGCAGGAATGGACATGAGATGAAAGACAGAAACATATAGGACTCCATGAAGAGGAATAATTTATGTTTAATTGGAGTTCCTGAACAAGGAAGGATTAATGACAACATGGAGAGTATTGCTGTAGAGATGCTGACAGAAAACTTCACTGAGATTATGAACAAAGAAAACATAGGTATCCAAGATGTTTATTGAAAACTGCAAAAGTTAGATCCAAAAAGAAGAGCACCAAGGCATATTATAATTAAGCTTAATAAGCTAAAACAAAGCGATGCTTCTGAAGACAGCAAGGCTCAAATAAAAACTAACATTCCGAGGGAAACCCTGTAGAATTTCATCTGACTTTTCTGCCGAAACAATGCTGGCTAGAAAACAATGGGGAGACACATTCAAAGCCCTGAATGAGAGAAACTTCCATACTAGAATTATTTATCCTGCAAAATTGTCTATCAAATGTAATGGTGAAATTAAGACTTTTGAAGATACAGAGAAATTTAGAGACTTCATAAAAACTAAACCCAAATTGCATGAAATATTGAAAGAAGCTCTTCCCTAAATGTATGATTTAGGTGATAATTTAAGGCACTTCATCCAAATTTCTAATCAGTTAAAGAGGGCACAAAACTTCACGAAACCAAGCCAAAAGCTACAGTAGTATAATAAGGAAATCCATGATCATATCATGACAACTATAATACCATCACATTAAAAGAGGTATACACTACAATAGTGACACTTGTTTTTGATGCAGCGAGTTTCTGACTTATAAAATAGTTAAAATTTATTTCAATAATTATACGTTAAGTGAGATTATGTATGTAGCCATAGAACAGATTAACAATATATCCTTTGAAATTAAAAATCACGATACAAGAGTCTCAACAAATATAAAATCAAAATTCATACCATCCATAAAGAAGAATGTCCCAGAACAGATTAATAAGAACAACAGAGAAAGCATCAACACAAAACTAAACATATCACAATGGCAGCACTGAATATATACCTATCAATAATCACATTGAATGTAAATGCACTGAACGCTCCAGTAAAGAGACAGCGAGTGACATCATGGATCAAAAGACATGACCCACCTATATGTTGCTTACAAGAAACACATCTTAGACTTAAAGGTAAGAACAGGTTGAGAATAAAAGGTTGGAATAACATATATCAAGCTAATAATACACGAAAAAGAGCAGGTGTGGCAATATTAATCTCAGATAAAATAGATTTTAATGTAAAATCCACCATTGTGGACAAGGATGGTCACTACTGATTGCTGAAAGGTTCAATACTCAAGCAAGACTTAACAATATTAAATATTTATGCACCCAATACCAAAGAACCTAAATTGAACAAATACTGACAACATTGAAAAAGGAGATTGATCATTCCACAATAATAGTTGGAGACTTTAACACTCTGCTTTCAGTTAAGGATAGATCATCCAGAAAAAAGCTCAGTAAAGATACAGAAGAACTTATTACAACAATCAACCAACTTGACCTTGTTGACAAATATAGATCTTTTCATCCATCAACAGATAAATACACCTTCTCCAAAGCACATGGAACGTTCTCCAGAATATACCATATCTTAGGTCATAAAACAATTCTCCATAAAATCCAAACCGTTGATTTATTACAAAGTACCTTCTTGGACCACAGAGCTATAAACAATAAATCAATAACAATCAATAAATCAATAAATCAATAACAGAAAATTCATAGGTAAAAATTCAAACTTGTGGAAACTGAACAACACTTTACTCATAAAGCCTTGGGTTGTAAAAGAAACTGAAGACAAATTAAAGAAATTTATGGATTTAAATGAGAATGAAAACACATCCTACCAGAATTTATGGGATACGGCAAAAGCAGTGCTCAGAAGTCAGTTTATCTCTATCAATGCACACTATCGGAAAGAGGAAAAAACACAAATTAAAGAATTAACCTCACAGCTTGAACAAGTAGAAAGAGAGCAACAAACAAACCCCTCAGGCACCAGAAGAAAACAGATTATAAAGATTAGAACAGAACTAAATGAATTAGAGAATACAAAAACAATTGAAAAAATTAACAAAACCGAAAGCTAGTTCTTCGAAAAGGTCAACAAAATTATAAACCATTGGCTAAACTTGCAAAAGAAAAACAACAGAAGATACAAATAACCCGATTAAGAAATGAGTTGGGAGATGTTACAACAGACCCATCTGAAATAAAATATATCATAACAGAATACTATGAAAAGCTATACTCTGACAGGTTTGAAAACCTGGGGGAAATGGACAAATTTCTAGATTCATATGACTCACCAAGACTATCACAAGGAGAAATAGATCAACTTAATAAATCTATCACAAAGGAAGAGATTGAGGAAGTCATCAAAAATCTATCAACCAAAAAAGTCCTGGCCCAGACAGCTTCTACCAAACTTTTAGAGAAGAATTAACTCTAATACTAATGAGGCTATTTCACACCATAGAAAGAGATGAATTACTTCCAAATTCCTTCTATGAAGCCAGCATAACCCTGATACCAAAACCAGAGAAAGATCTCACAAAAAAAGAAAATTACAGACCAATATCACTGATGAATCTAGATGCAAAATTCTTCAACAAAATTCTAGCCAATAGAATTCAATAGCATATAAAAACAATCATTCATCATGATCAAGTTGGTTTGATTCCAGAGATGCAAGGCTGGTTCAACATCAGAAAAACAATTAATGTAATCAACCATATTAATAACACAAAATATAAAAATCACCAGATTTTTTCAATTGATGCAGAAAAGACATTTGACAAAGTTCAACATCCATTCATGCTTAAAACTCTCAGAAAAATAGGAATAAAGGGGAAATTCCTCAATATAATCAGTAGCATCTATGCAAAGCCAACTGCTTTCATCATCCTGAATGGTCAAAGACTGAAAGAATTCCCTTTGAAAACAGGAACTAGACAAGGATGCCTGCTGTCACCACTTTTGTTCAACATTGTGCTAGAGGTTCTAGCCAGAGCAATTAGACAACTCAAAGAAATAAAGGGCATCCATACTGGCAATGAAGAAGTAAAGATTTTCCTCTTTGCAGATGATATGACTGTTTATACACAGAATCCAAAGAAATCCATAAGTAAACTATTAGAGCTAATAGAAGAATTCAGCAAAGTTTGGGATACAAGATAAACATAACTAAATCAGTAGGATTCCTTTATACCAACAGAGAAATTATTAAAGAAGAAATCACCAAATCAATTCCATGTACTATAGCCCCCAAGAAGATAAAATACCTAGGAATAAATCTAACTAGAGAAATAAGAGATCTTTACAGAGAAAACTACAAGGCTTTACTACAAGAAACTAGTAGACACTTACATAAGTGGAGTAATCTGCCCTGCTCATGGATAGGAAGACTCAATATTATGAAAGTGTCTATTTTGCTCAAAGCACTCTACTTATATAATGCAATCCCAATACAAATTCCAACGACATTGTTTAATGAGATGGAGAAACAAATTATCAGCTTTATTTGGAAAGGGAAGAAGCCCCGAATAAGTACAGCACTACTGAAAAAGAAGAACATACTGGGAGGCCTCTCACTATCTGACTTTAAAACCTATTACACTGCCACAGTAGTCAAAACAGCCTGGTATTGGTAGAAAAGGAGACATATAGACCAATGGAACAAAGCAGAGACCCCAGAGATGCCACCATCGTCCTATGAACAGCTGATATTTGACAAAGGTCCTAAGATTTTGAACTGGGGTAAGAACAGTCTCTAACAAATGGTGCTGGCATAATTGGATATCCATCTGCAAAAAATTGAAACAGAACCCATATCTCACACCTTATATAAAAATCAACTCAAATTGGATAAAAGACCTGAATATAAAAGCTAAAACGATAAAGCTCATCCAAAATAAAATAGGGTCAACAATGGACGTTTTAATACACAATATAGACAGATTTCAAAATCTGACAAACAAAACACATTCATCAGAAGAGAGAATAGATAAATGGGAATTAATAAGAATCAAACACTTCTGCTCATCCAAAGACTTCATCAAAAGAATTAAAAGACCACCTACAGAATGGGAAAAAATATTTGGCAACTCTATGTCAGACTGATGCCTGATCTCCATAAACTATAAGGTTCTACAAAATATCAATAAGAAAAAGACAAATCATCCAGTTAAGCATGGGCAAAGGAGATGGACAGACACTTCTCTGAAGAGGAGATCCAGCAGCCAAAAAACACATGCGGACATGCTCACGATCATTAATTATTAAAGAAATTCAAATCAAAACGACAATGAGATACTATCTCACCCCAACAAGATTGGCCATGTTCCAAAAAACGCAAAACAAATGTGGGAGAAGTTGTGAAGAGTTTGGAATGCTCCTCTACTGTTGGTGGGATTTCAAAATGGTGCAATCTCTTTGGAAAGCAATTTGGCGTTACCTTCAAATAATGGATATACATGTACCATTTGACCCAGTAATTCCTCTGTTCAGAATATATCCTACAGAATCAAGGCCATTCACATCAACGGACACATGCACACGAGTGTTCATTGCAGCACAGTCCATGACAGCAAAAAGTTGGAATCAACCCAGATGCCCAACAACAGAAGAGTGGATGGGTAAACTTTGATATATGTACTCAGTGGAGTACTGTACTGTGGTGATCAGGAGTATGTCAACTTGGCTACTACATATTTGACTGCTGTATTAAGTGGCAGGGCGGGGTTTGTGGTGGCTCCCTGCCCCTCGGTTCTCATCTTGTGACCTTTAACAATGGTGGCTGGTCACTCACGTGGCCAGGAGCTCCTGCTCTCTGCTTCCAGCATCTGGTTCCGGGACTTGAGCTAGCGGCTGTTGGACTCATCAGTCCTTACAGTCGGCACTTGAGAGTCCTGCTCCCTGACCTGCCAATCCTGGGTTTGCCAGCCTCTGCCTGCTCCTGCTCCCTGACCTGCTGATCCTGGTTTCGCCAGCCTCTGTTGCTTCATCTCGTCACCAGCTTGGGATCCACTGACCTACACAACTGGTTATCTAGAATTCTGCTCTCTGACTCGCTGACCTTGGGTTCCTCAGCTTCCGTGGCCACGTAAGGCTTGTGCCAGAGCTTGGGACATTCAGCTTCTGTGATTACATGAGCTGTTCCCTATATTTGTATCCATCTATCTGTCTATATATATATTATAAATCTTTCCTTGTACCTACACGTGTTACTGGTTTTGCTTCCCTAGAAAACCCAGCCTAAGACAATTTGGTACCACGAGTGTGGTACAGAATCAAGGCCATTCACACCAACAGACACATGCACACGAATATTCATTGCAGCACAGTCCATGACAGCAAAAGTTGGAATCAACCCAGATGCCCAACAACAGAAGAATGGATGGGTAAACTGTGATATATGTACTCAGTGGAGTACTATACATTGATAAAGAACAACGATAGCAGGAAACATTTCTCAATTTGCTCTCAACTGGAGGACCTTATGTTGTGTGAAACTAGTCAGCGACAGAAGGACAATTATTATATGAGACCCCTACGATAAAAACTTAAAAGCATACTCATACATAACAGAAAAGACTCTTTGACGGCTACAAGGGTCAGGAGAGTGGGAGGGTGGGAGGGTAAAGGGCGAGGGTTTAGATTAGATGGTTGTTAGAAATTTGGTTGAGTGAAATTGGTGACAATACACATTAGTAAGAAGATCAATATTAATGGGACTTCGGCACAACTTGTGTACTCCTCCTGTCTTAACCCAATATTGTAAGCACAGAGTATGTACACTTTCATTTTTTATTTAATTAAAAAAAAAAAAATACAGGAAAGAGTTCCTTCAATTGTATTTCCGGCTGATCTGAGTATCACAGAAAGCTTAAAAAAAAAAAGGAAAAAGTAGCAAAAATTAAATGAAGTATATTTTTTCACAGGTATAAGAGACCTTAGATAAAATCTAGTTCAACTCCCTTATTGTAGTTAATGAAACTTAGGACCAGAGAGGGGAAAGAGCTGGTTTAAGGACATCCAGCTAATTTCTGATTGTACTCTGTCCATTATATAGTATCATGTCTTCTGTATGAGCTTTTTGTGCATACTTTTTTAATTTTGGAATCATTATCATGAAAGGTTTAATTGAGTCATACTGTATTAATGAGATATATAGAATTTAGAATTTAACTTTGATCATCTTTGTCGATGTCTCTAATATTTTTAAACTTATATGGTTCTCCTTTATGCATGTTTTCTTTACTTCCACTGCCATTGAGTCCATTCCGACTCATAGCGACCCTATAGCACAGATTAGAACTGCCCCATAGAGTTGCCAAAGAGTACCTGGCCAATTCAAACTGCCTACCTTTCAGTTAGCAGATGTAGCACTTTACCACTACACCACCAGGTTTTGCTTTCTATACTTAATAGCATCATACATCCATTTTTCTAATCTAGTGTCTTGAAATACAGGTAGGTATCAGAAAATGGAGTCAGCCAAGCAGCATTATGCATAAGAATGTGCTCTCTGTGCTGTTGTTGGTACCATCATCCATTATACTGGCTGCAACTGGGCTGAGCAAAATCAGATTATCCAGAGCTAGGTTGGGATTGTGTGGAAAACCTCCGTGGACCTGTTTACTACTACACCTCCTCAGCACCACGTTTCCATTCTTAACAAAACCTGTAGCTTTCTCCGCCTGTAACTGCTTGCTGGTCAGTTGCTTCCTTTCCAGTGTCCTTGTTAGCTTCATTAGCCATGTTGAACCTTGCCTTTTTCCCGATGAAGATCCTGATATCCTCATTTCTAAAACTACTCTGGCCTTGGGTCTGCCCACCATGAATTCTGCCTTCACAATCAGCTGTTAACTTCTTGATCTATTTCTTCTGTCTATGTGTTGAAAGCTACTCCCACACCTGCCAGAGCAAAATAATTTTCTAAGTCTGTACAGCACCTCAGAAGTTCTGCTCAAATCTAACATCTCCTTTCCATTCCCATCACCTCCTTTAATTTTAATCTTCTTGACATCTCACACCTGAACTGCTGTAGATGCTGGCTCCTAACCAATATATGTGCCTCTGTCTCTGCACTCTCCCTGGTCTTAAAATATTCTGATTATAACATCACTGTGCTCAAAACCCTTCAGAGACTTAAAGTCTCGATGGCTTCAACAGTATGGCTCAAACTTATCTTTCCAACTATATCTGCTTGAGTGTGTCTGATATTTCAGCCAAACTGTTTACTGTTCTCTGAATTTTCCCTCATCTTTTCCTACCATTCAAAATCATTGTTTAACTTTCACATAGTATATACGTGCTCTAATCACTATGTGAACTAATACCTGAGTTGCTGAGGAGAGTTTTCTTTTGAGAGTATCAGATATCAAAAAGTAGTGTTTTCAAAGGTGATAAGCACAGAAGAAAACAAAGTTCTTTGGGAACACAAAGAAGGAAAGGGACAAATTATGTTTAGGGTGGGAAGGGAGAGTGTAGGAAGGCATTAAGGAAAAACTGACTAGAGAAGAGGATGGAGAAATGACGGCGACAGGAATGGAAAAAAGTGAAGGGGAGAGGGTGGAGGAGAGGCATCCCAGGCAGAAAGAATATAAAGTGCAACACATCTGGAATAAAAATATATATATTATATATATGTACTTATATATATATATATATTTCACAATTGACTCAATGGCAGTGGGCTTTCTGGGTTTGGAACCTGTATCCCATTGCCATTGAATCATTTCTGACTCATAGTGACTCTACAAAACAGAGCAGAACTTCCACACAGGGTTTCCAAGGAGCATCTGGTGAATTCACACTGCCAGCCTTGTAGTTGGCAGCTGAGCTCTTACCTACTGCACCACCAGGGCTCCATTAGAGGTGCATAGATGGTTAGAATTTTTGAGAGTGTGAGACACAGAATAAAAGGAGAATACAGCTTCAAAACTAAGTTGAAGGGTAATTCAGAAGGGTATTTTATGTATGCAAGACAAAATGAATTTTCAGGGCAGGTTGTCAGACCTATGATTCTGTAGCAGTTGTGAGATAGACTGGAGTGGGGAGAAACTCAAGACACCTCATTAAGTTCCCTCAGCCTGGAATGACTTTCTATTTTGCTCATCCTCCTTTCCTGAAAATTCATCTTTCAAGGTCCATCTCAAATGCTACTGCTTCTAATGAAGGCTTCCCTGATCCCTCTTTTCTCTATACACAGAACACTTTCTGTCTCTTTGCATCTCTTTCAGTGCACTAAGCCTTTGTTAGAATTTGTCGATGGCTTGCTTTCCCCACTGAACTTTGAGTACCTTGAAGACAGGATCTAGTCTCATTCATCTGTTTTCTACTCCAATACCCTGGTGGCACAGTGGGTAAGTGCTACTGGTTCTAACCTAAAGGAAGGCAGTTCAAATATGCCAGGCACTCCTTGGAATCTCTATGGGACAGTTCTACTTGGTCCTCAGGGTCGCTATGAGTTGGAATCAATTTGAAGGCAGTGGCTTTGATGTTTTAGTTACTTGGTACAAAATGTGACCACAGTAACTTGATTGAATTGATTTAAACTGATATCCAAGATCAGTGCTACTCAAATCTCAGAGACTGGATGAATTCCTGAAATGACTGCATGAGATAATCTTTAAACTTTAAACCAAAAATGTCCCCTGAAGTCATCTTAAAACCAAACAGTAGTTTAGCTTCACTAGTGAAAAAGACCTGCCTTGAACATTATACTGTTTTAAGAATTATCTATATAGTGTCAAACTGATAGCAGCAATTTGAAAGATTAGATAGGAACCCTAGGAGTCAGTGAGTTTATGTTAATAGGGGAGGAATAATTCTGAAAAACAGGATGAGAATGCTTGCATACATGGAAGATTGTAATGAGTGTCACTAAATTGTACATGTAGAAACTGTTGAATTGGTATATGTTTTGCTGTATATATTCTCAGCAACAGCAACAACAAAATAAATAAAATTTAGGGAAAAAAAACCCAGAGGCTATGACCTTCCAGAACCATAGAGCAGAAACATGGTAAACTTTCTTACCTTGCCTTTTCTTTAAGCTAGGACAGACCTACTGTGGGTCATCTAGACAATGGGACCTGAGGCTTAAAAGCCTTTGGGAAATAGCAGAGAAGTCTACTGGGACAGGATCTATGAACCCCCTTCAGGACCAACAGAGGGGAGAGGCAGAGAGAAGGAGCTGCTTTTCTGGTTTGATTGAGCTTTTCCTTTCTTCAGAATACCTATCTCCATGATAATGTTATTTTAATACCATTACACTGCCTGATTTACCATGATCAGCAAAGCAATTTAATGTACAGTCTTCCAAATGTTTTATCAATTTTAGCTCAAAATAGATTTTAAATACTCCACAAAATTTGCTGTTCTAAAATGCTGATCTGTGGGGAAAAGCTAAAATAAGCCCAGAGCTGTTTGTATGGTAGCTTTAAGAAATTAAAAACTCTTTCACAAATCGTTTTTATAAACAGGAGAAGTATAAATAAGAATGTAGGATATATATATGTATCTTTGGGCTGATGTTTTGCTTAGAGCTAAGATATGAAAAGTTATAGGAAAAAGTTGAAGTATTATGTCTGTTTGGGTTTAACCTTCTAATTTTGGAGTATAAAGTCACAAATTATTAATAATTGCTAAGTCAATATTTGTGACAGTCATTTTTCCCTTCTGAAAACTATGGGGACCTACTAGAACCAATCTTGCAGAGTGATTTATCATGACAGGATGACATCTGCAAATGTATCCAACCTAGCACCTAGTGAGTATTCAGTCTCTTTTTCTCCCCTTCTGAACTTATCAAGCTCCCATAACCCTTCTGCCTCTCTTCTTTATCTCTTGCCAAATTACATTTTCCCTTTATTCTCAACCCTTTAAGGTTCACTTTACTTCAGAGCTATAGATGCTTGGTGCTTGGTCAGACTTTTCCATTAGAAGCAATGTATGCTCTTAGGGAAATAACATTCCAAAAGAAAGTTACAGTAGCACTAACACGTCCCCGACGTAGTGTTCTTGTCCTATCTGACAAAATTAGATAATTATTGATACTTAAGTTATTCTTCCTGTATATATTTCATAGTACATTAATATTTACTAATAATACTTGTCTGAGGCAGCTATTCTTCATTTCACTACCTGAAAAGGGTCGAGGTACAGATCAGTAACATGTGGAGACATTTGTACATCCCTGTTTTGACAGGGGCTGGAATGGGTAAGAATTATGGAGAAAGCACTTTATTTCAAAAAATACTTGGTCTCTGGGTCAGGAAATTTGGTTTCCCATATGCTGTTACATTGTTTTGTGACCTCGGCTATCATAGCCTCTCTGTGCCTTGATCTTCCTGGTGATAAAATGAAGTTATCTGTAGCTAACCACAGGCATAACAGACAGGAATACACTAAATTACTGAAATCTACAAATAATTTGTCCCTTACCAATTCTTTGCCAGTATGGAATTAGTAGAGGTGTTAGAGAGTGTTAAATGATACCTGAAGTGCTATTGAGCTCCCTAAATAGAAAGATGAACAGAGCAGAGCAGTCCATGATGGAAGGAAGTATGATTCAATGTGACTCATAGAATCCCCTCTGAAGCAAAAGCTCAGTCATATGATTCGTTCATGCAGTTCCATCACAAACGAGCCTTCCCTGCCAAGAGACAGGGGCTTTTACTTGGTATCCATTCCTCTCTACCTTTAAAAAATCTCCAGTTCTTCATTCTGTGTAGATATTTCTTTCCCTTTCTTCTGGTATACATGATTATTGGCTACCCTCAAGTCAGGGCTTGTACAAAAATTTGGTAATTTTGATATATAAGCCTAATAGGTAAATTGGGAACCTGTAACATTTTTAAAACTAGAGGATTACCTAATGCAGATTTATTGTTTTATGGATAAGAAAATAGGCCCCAGTCTTAGTCATCTTGTATACTGCTCTAACAGAAATACCATGAGTAGATGGCTTTTAAAAGAGACATTTTATTTTGTCACAATCCAGTAGGCTAAAAGTCCAGATCCAGGGAGTTGGCTCCCAGGGAAGGCTTTCTCCACTGGCTCTGGAGAAAGGTCCTTATAGTCAGTCTTCCTAAGGACTGGGAGCTTCTGATGCACAGGGGCCCCAAGCCCTTTCCAAAGAACACGCTCAGCTCCCAGCTCTGCTTCTTTGGGTCATGAGGTCCGCAACTCTCTGCTTGCTTCCCTTTCCTTTGTATCCCAAAAGATTGCCTCAAGGCACAGTACAGTCTTACACATTGATTCCTGCCCCATCAACACAACTGCTGCCCATCCTCCCTCACTGACATCATAGAGGTAGGGTTTACACCATGGAGGAACATCACACAGTACTGGAATTATGGCCTAGCCATATTGCTACACACATTTGGGGAGAAACATAATTCAATACATGACAGGCCCAGATAGGTAAACTATTTTATATACTGAATAATGTGAAACTGTGTCTGCTGACTACTTCTTGTTCCCTCAATATTGGACACACCTTTTCCAGTATATGCATGTATTCTGGTAAATGAGTATAAAATTGAGATTCTTGTGATATCTGCTTGGCTAATTGTAGTCTGTGATTTTTTAATAAAGAGATGAGAACCCGATGGGGGAAAATGTCTAGCAAAAGGGAGGCTTCTCTTAGAGAAATAAAGTTAATAAATAGGAGGTTTATAGATGTTATAGTGGCATGTGATAGGAACCCCCATCTCAGGTGGCTCCTTCTCATTCTATCACTTTGCAATTACTTAATACTCAGATAGGAGAGCAGAAAGTAAGGGGCTATTGAATGGGTACTATGTATACCCTAAACATACTAGATAATGTTGGGACCTTTTCATAAATTCCGAGTATTGTTTATAGTCACATTTAAAAACCTTGCTATGAGTGTGGGAGAATATTTGTCAGAATCAGAATTAAGGTCATGAAAACCAAGGAATTATCTCTCTTCTTAGCCATCAGATTTTAAGGCACAGAGACATAAAATATGAATGTGATGTATATAAGTGTATGTGTGTGAATTGGCTTGATTTTGAAGCACTTCTAATAACCTGAAGTACAGATGAGGTAAGGAGAAATAAAGTCAGTCTCCACATGCACACAATTACCATTTCTGGTTAGTCTGGACTCCACATTCTTCCTAAATGGGCAACCATAGTCAGGTTAAATTTGTTAGTATCTAGTATAAAGTATAAGTTTGCCTGCCTCCTCCTATTTCAGTTATTAATAGCTTAGTGACCTCAAAGGGACAGAAGGATTTGGGATATATGACTCAAGTGTGAATTTCCAAATTGATTTATATAGTATGTATAAACTATGAAACAAAAACAATAGCCTAGTGAAACCAGTCTGTAAACAAGCAAATTTCAAGGAAACTTTTAAGACCCTTCTAGCTGGAATAATATTAAAACACATAATAAAGAAATTTTAATAATTGATATTATATATTTGAAATATGCAGGTTGAACAGCATTTGGACTTGGAATGAAAGAATAAGAGGTTACTACATTCATGGATAACCAACAAGATAAGGCTGTTGTTGCCTCAGCCAGTGGAGAAAACACTCTGGCTAATGGGGTCAAAGAACATGGTAAGGGAATTTAATTATGATATAGAATATATCTCCTAATAGTCCTTTGTTATTGCTATGGATTTCAGAATCCACAAAGTTGAGGCAGGTTGAGCTCAGGACACCTCTTAAATTGATCTTTATCCCACCAAATTGTTAATTGGGTTGAAAGTATTTTTAAGAGGTTAAAAAGTGGGGTTCCCTTGCCCTCTGACAGATGAATACCTACATTCCTCAAAACTCCTAGTGAATTACAAATGTGCTCTGATGTGAGGCTTGGAAACCATGAAGTTTCATCTGAACATTTTCCCATCTTGAAAGCCTTGACATGCTAGTTGAACAGGTAGTGCAATTCTTTCCTAATTTCCAAGGAGGGCTTGCTCTTTCTCTGAGTAAAACAGCTAAGCCTAAATAATTATTATTTTTCACTTACATGAATTTTCAATAGAAAATCTTAAATTGCTCTTTAATGTTGTTGTTTCTATTTTTAAAGCTAGAGAAGATTAGGCTTAGCTTATATAACAAGATCAAGAGCCAGAAACTGATCAAGGGAAAAAGGTAATGAGTCTGGTTTAAGACCCTTAACTTTATTCCTGTCATTTTTTTTTCTTTCCTATAGACTCAGAGGACCAGGATGTGGCAATGAAGTCATTTGCAGCTCTAGAAGCTGCTGCACCAATCCAGGCTATACAAGTGGTACAAAAAGAGAATTTGATGTATCCTAGGAGTCTCCTGCCTCTATCCTCAAAGAAGCCCTGTATGCAGAGCCCTCCTTCTCCTTTGAACTTGATTGAACCATCTGAACATGCTGCTGATAGTGCGTCTGTGAATGCCATCTCCCTCACATCTGGCATTGCAAAGGGCCTGAACACATGGTCACTTCCCAATGAATGTGAAAAAGCACCATTTGCCATAGTGGAGCCTGCAGGCATGTCAGCTCTGAATGGGGACTGCCTCATGCAGCCAAGCCGGACTTGCTTGGGTTGCTTCATGGAATCCAAGGATACAGTAGATCCTGAGCCAGGGATCAGTTTGAAAGTTGGTGATATAAGTAGGGATTATGAAGCATGTGCAGTCTCTGATATAGGGATTCAATGTATTAATGCTGGAGAAAACATAAAATACGGAGAGCAGCTGCTCTCAGACCAGCTTCTAGGTTTCCCCCTGCCCAGATCAAAAGCAGGAGATAAACGACAGGCTGAGAAACCTGATACAGACTTAGAGGATCCAACTCAGAAAAATTATTACGAGACATTACTGTTGGATAAGTGCAATACAGAAGAGGCTTTACTTGCAAATTCCAATCAGGATTGGGGTTACTTTGAGACTTTCATTAGTGAGAGCAAGATTGAACTGCTTGACCTCTGTTCCAAGAATGAGCTCTCTGTCAACCTATTCTCTGAAGAAGATGTGGATAACTACATGTTTGATGATGATGAGTCAACTCTGGGCAGTGATGTCTGCTCCCTGAAAATTCGGTATGAGTCCTTCCAGGACAATGTTCGAGACAAGACTACCCTTCTGATGCAGGAAGATGCCCAATTCAACTTTTTTCCCAGTGTTTTTACTACCTGTCCCAAGCGAGAGTCTAAGAGTGGGACCCTGAAGCACAGCAGCGATCTTTCCCAGCTCAAAGTCCCTGATGTGAGCATTATCTGGGGGGAGGAAGATAAAAACTTGGATAAAAAGAAAAGCAAAGAGGAAGGACAAGAAGACAAATATGTAGAAAAAAAAGATAGAAAGGAAAATGGAGGAAAATCTGCCTTAAATAAACCATGCAGTGGGATTGAGTTAGAACACTTTAAAAATTCAAAGCAGGGACATCTTGTTAATTCCTTAGAAGCGTCAGTAAATTTCAGTGATGACAGCTCCTTCATTGAGGTCTCATATGATGCCATGGGGGATATAAAGGACTGTAGCCGCTATATGGCTCGGGACACTAATTCTGGAAGCTCCTTGTCCCAACAGAACTATGGATTACGAGCCAAGAGAAAAGTTAGATACAGTGAAGATTATTTATATGATGTTGACTCACTAGAGGGTGAAAAAATAAGTGAGAGGAAAGAGTGGCTGCCAGATGGTTCTAAGGAAGAAGATGATGATGAATGGTGCCCCAAGAAGAGAAGAAAAGTAAGCCGTAAGGAGCCTCCTGTTATTATCAAATATATCATCATCAATCGTTTTAAAGGTGAGAAGAACATGCTGGTGAAGTTGAGTAAAGTTGATGCCAGTGAGACAACAGTGAATTTGAGTGAGAATCAGCTCAACAAATATTCCAAGCTTGCTCCCTTGAAGGGTTTCTGGCAGAAGAAGAAGAAGCAGAGAAACAGCAACACAGATTCCATCAAGATATCTTTATGCCAAAAGCAAAGCTTTGAACCAGGTAGCTTTGAGGTGTCATTCCTATCACCTGCTCGCAAAAGAAAATCTAAACATGGTAACAAGCACAGAATTCAAAGAATCCCATCCATGGAAGCTTCAACAAGTAGTAAGCAGGTTTCATTCTGTAATGATCAGAAGCAAGTTAACCGGAAAGAAGATGGATGCTTGAAAGGTACATTGAAGCCCACAGCTCTGACTATCTCTAGCTGCACAAATGGATTACATTTAAATGACATCATAGGCCCTGTCTCAGTAAAAGCCAAAGCTCAAGACACAGAGTTGAAGGGATCAGAGAGGAGAGTGCTCAACAAAATCAAATTTAAAAGTGAAGCTAGATTAAAAACCAAGAAAATCAAAGCTGGGCAAGAAAACAAGCTAAGTACTCAAATGAACCCTTTTTTGGAGAACCAATCCTCCAAGGCCAGTTCAAAGAATGAAGCTGTTCCTGGGACCTCAAAGAGTTCCCATGTATCTGAATTTCATGAAGTGAAGGTTGCTAAGAACTCCACATTCATACCAACCACCTCTTCTGAAATGCCTCTGTCATCTGCTAATGTTGCCTCCAACATACCTGTTATCCCTGGAGGATATCTGCAAACGTTGTTAGATGCTTCTGACTTGTCAAATAATACCAGTATCTCATACTTCATGCACCATTCTCCAGAGCAGAATAATAGCACTCTCACCCAAACAGAAAAATCGTTTGTACCTCTTCAGCCTATCCAGGACTGTGTGCTCCCCTCACCCTCTGAGTCTGAGCTGCAGGAGTCACCCCATGACTTCAAAATGGAATCAAGCACATATGGGAATGCGTGGACCAACAAAGCTACTTCTAGCCCCCAGGAGTTCGTGGCTGGAGTCTCAAGGGAGACAGGCTCAACTGAATCCAGTGAATTTGGAGTCTCCCAAGTAGTCTCAATGGAAAACAACCTCACAGCTACAACATACAATCCAGTCTGCCTCCATAGTGGTGGCGGTAGTTGCAACAAAGTCCTATATGCCTCCATGCAAGACAACCAGCTCCCCTATGATGGCTCTTATCAATTGTGTCACTTTAATAATGGAGAGATATGCTTTCCTTTCCAGCAGGGCCAGGTCAATATGGATGACAGTCGGCTCTTTAGCTTTGATTCGGTGGCCTCACTCTCTGTCAGCTCAAGTAATTATTGCTCCTTAAGCTTAATGTCCTGTGAGAAGGATGCTGATGCTGATATCAGTGATGACTTCCTGGCCCACTGCAGCCCTAAGCTGGTGATCCAGCAGAGCATTGATGAGATAACACCATTGAAGGAGTCCACTGACCTTCTGGATATCTCCAACTTCACCCCTGACAAATTCCGTCACTCTTCCCTCTCAGAGATGTCCCCACCTGACACCCCTAGCCTTTCCCCTCAGATTACCAGGTGTGAGAGTGTAAAAACACTAGAAACACTGAAGGGGTTCCAAGAGGGTGTCCCAGGACCACTAGGCAACATGAATAAAATCAAATGGAGCTGCAATACCCTTTCACAGCAGGTCCAAGTGGATGATGAGTTTGCTTTAAATAACCATCAGTTTCAGTTCCATATGTTCAATGATGAGGATTCTGTCAGCCTACTCCAGAAAAGCCCTTGCCTGTCAACATTTAATGAGCTATCTGGTCAAATTAGCACCAATAATAAAGTATCAAAATCAAGAAAGAAAAGTTCACTCAGCAAGAGTGGGGCTATGAACCAAAGCTCTTCTCAGAAAAACACCAGGAAAAAGTCCCCCAAAGCCAACAACAAAGGGATTGAAAAGCCACCTGGCAAAACCTCCCGCCAGGTCTCTAAGTCAACAAAGAAAGGGAAATACATGGCTGCAGTCAATGGAGAGAAAATGCAAGTTGGCATTGGCCGTGGGGGAGGTCAAATCAACAACATAGCCTCCGCTGGGAAGACACTGGCTGAATGTATCCAACATGGTGGTCCTATGGCCTCTACGAAGATGCCGAGTCAGAAAGAACTTCCTGGAGATTGGGCTTTGGGAAAAGAAAGCAGCTCAGGCTGGAGTGACATGAGCATGGTCACCAGCACCAATAGCATCCTGGATGATGACCAACGGGAGTTCCAGGAGCCTTCCTATATCTTGTCCAACATTGCCTCTGGTATGGCGGATGTACAGAGATTCATGATGGCCTCCATAGAGCCCCTTTGGGAACCCATGGAGCACCATGGGAACCCCAACATATTCTACTCTCCTGAGTCCAATAGTCTAAAGTTAAAAACCCTCAAAATATTGGCTGGGACACCACAGGAATGTAAGAAAAAGGTCAACAGTGGGTCCCCAGGAACTACTAAGAATCACAGGTCGATGAAAGGTATGAGCAAAAGCAATGGGAAAGCAGCAGTAGGTGATCCTGGCCGTGCAAACATGCCTGGTTATAATGAGGATTCCCGTTCCAACTTCTTTGATAAAAAGTGTAATAACCTGAGCACTTTAGGCAATAATGGACCAACACACAAAAAGTTATATCGCCACAAATCCAGCTCCAAGGCCCTGAGAGATGAAAAGTATAAGGGAAAGCGCATGGAGCGAGAACAGGTCTACAAGGATGAGGCTGGGACAGCTTCTTTTGAAAAACTGAGGTAATACTGCACCAAAATGGCTGAGATGATGTACCCTCAGCTTCCCTACCACCTGCTAAGCCTGCAGTCCCTCATTTTTCCCCTCTTGAAAGCAAAAGCTTGCATGAAAGAAACTGTCCCATTCCCTTGTTTTTCAAATTAAAAAGAAAAGGAAAAAAGTGCATGAAAATCCCTATACCTTTAAACCACCCAAATGATTGGGCAATTGTGTTTTGGCTTGGCTAGGGGTAAGCTCTAACAAGGCTACCTTTTCTACTATTCAGCATTAGTTTTTACTTATTAAGAAAATAGTACAAAAATATGCTTTGGAAAGGAAAGGGCTGTGCAGTATTTTGAGCAACAGAACTAAAAAGTAATGTAAACATAAAGCTGAGATCATTGAAATGAAAAGAGCATTAGCTGGAAAATAAAATCTCATCATGTGTCAATTTGGAGTGCTTTCTAGTGCTCTCTGCTATTTGTATCTTTTATTTATTTATTTGTTGTCATACAGGATCTATTATGATGTAAACTAATTTAGACTGTATGATCCCTTTGTGGGACATACACAAAAGCTAACTAAGATGGCATAAATTGTTTGATTTTTCTGCAGGGATTCCGACTACAATCTCCTAAAAGCAGAAACAGCATTTTGGGTTTTACCTGTGTTTGAAGAAGAGACTCACATTATCCTGAAAGACATTTGATGTTTGTCTTTTATGTCTTTCAAAATATGCCTTGTGGTATGTATGTTGACATGTAAGTGCTTTAAAAAAAGAATTTTAAATTGTGGGAATAAGTCTTTAGAAATAAACTTTAATCTGATGTTCTGTGTAAAAGACTTAAAAAGTCATACAGTTGCACAAGTAGTTTATGCACTATTTACCCACAAGGAAAAAAATGGAAAACATTGTGCCAAACTACAAATAAGTGACTGTACTGTATATATTTTTACTTCTATATCAACATTTGGTTGTATTTCGGGAGCTTGTCCCTGTTGATTTACTAGAGACATTCCAGTGATTCTTGCTATTACCCACCCCCACTTATGTGAATAGCACCTGTAGATCACAGTGGGAAACTATGTTGTGTTACACAATTTACTAAAACTTAAAGAATACTTCTGAATGTGCCAAATTTCTTTACCTCATCTCACAGATTCACCCCACAGTTTAAAGCTTTTAAGATTAATGAATTAATCTTAAAAATATGTGTGCATAGTACATTGTTTTAAAGTTTAAACTCTACTATCCTGTTTGAAAATTTGACAAGGCACAATGAAGGTTTGCTTGTTCCCTTGCTTAGGGATTAAAATGTTGGAAAAGTCTGAAGGTCAGAGCTAAGTCCATCAGGAACTTAAATATATGCATTTACAGAATCTTCTACAAGGTAACAAAACAGCTGCTTCGAAAGTTTGTTTTCTAAAAGTAAAATCTGTAGCTGAAAATTACTGAAAGATAAAAGTTATATTACTGTACTTTATATCTCAGTTTTATATATTTTCTAATAGTCTTGGATAAATTATAAAATAGCTATAAAAGCAACATGAATGATAAACTAATTACAAGGATTGCTTTTAATTAAATAGTTCCTTAATTTTTTATTCCAGTTTTGACAAAAGTGCACTCATATCCATGGCTTTAGTGTTCTTTATATGTTTAATCTTGCAATGACAATGTCATTTAAAGAAAACGTTAAGGCATCTCAATTCAACCAAATGTTTCTTCCTATGGGTTGAGTATATATAATACCAGATAAGCTGAACACTTTGTGATAACAACTAATCTGAGCTGTATATACTTAGTCTGAGGATGACTGGTATTTGATGCCACACACTATACTTAAATCTTAATTTTTTATATTAATAAAAAGTATCTTTTTTTAAATTCGGTCTTCCCTTCACGTTTTTTAAATTTCACAGTTCCAGCATTCCTTACTACTAGCCTTTTCTTCCTCTTTATTCACCACTTGACTTCTAACATTTGATGTCTTTTTCTTGCACAGTTGAAGGCCAATGTGTCTTATGACTGATGCATTATGGCACAGATGAGATAATGGATATGAAAGCGCTTTGTAGATCCTGAAGCGCTATACAGATATAAGGAATTAATATTATTAATGTTGTTGGTTGTGGTTGTTGTTACTCTTACTATGCTTACTAATGTTGTTACTAACCTATTAACTTGGGAATATATAGGCTAGGGATGGGAGGGTGGAGAATAAATGGGTGGGGAAGAGGGGATTTAAAAAAAGATGTTCCAAAATGGAAATTTAATCGAACTATGGGCCTACCTAGTCATTGCCACCTAAATATATTCACAAAGAAGCAACATTTGAAAGTAGTCAGAGAGAAATAGAAGGAAGCCAATCACATACATAAGTGTACATACTTTTCAGTCCATGATTCCTTTCACCAGCCTTCTCTACTACTTATAGATAGGTAGTAAAATGAACAAGCCTGTGTTCTTGATTTTGTGTGTTCTCAGCGTCAGTCTCTTGTGTCTGTGGTGGCAAGTGGATAAGAAGCTCTTTGCGAGGCTGGTTCATGTCCATTCTGAGACTTTGACACCCTGTGTGCAGTGAGTACTGGAAAATTACTTAATGGAAAGGCACCAGATGAAATCTGTCTCCTGTTCTACAGCTGCCATCCAAAGTGAGATAATCTAGCTGGAACACTTTCTTCTACTTCTCTACACTAACAGCTAGTGGTTTGTACTAAATGCCATGGCTGGTACCCAGGAACTGGTCTTTGTTTTGTTTTGTTTTTGTTTGTTCTGTTTTATAGCTGGATTTTGGCTTGGAATCACCAAATCTGCCTGTATTATGATCCCCAAGACTCCAGACCTCGTAGCCACCTGCTGGCTTACAGGAATGGAGTGCTTTCTATGTAATAAAACAATGCAGCAATTAAAGAAGAAATAAAGAAAATGTTCCATGGATACAATGCAAAAAACAAAAGTGGGAGCAATTTTCCCCATTTTTCTCAGTGTCACGCTTTGGAGAGTGGGGTAGAGGTGGGGTAGGAAGACAGCCTGGAACTTGGAAACAAACAGTTTTCTTATTGGAACTTTCTGTCATGAGTCCTTTGCAATGGATGCTCTTTCATCTACTCCTATGGAGTCAGTTAAGGGCCAATTCTAGGGCGTGGAACATCCCTTTCTCTGAAAAGAATCAGCATTTTAAAGCACCTTTTTTATTGGCCCACAGTACATTATGTGTTGTTGAACATATAAATTAGTGACTCATAATCCATCACTTTGTGCTGAAGTGTAACAAGAAACTGAGTTCAAGCACTGAGCAATGGGACAAGGACTGAGGGCAGAAGGTGCTTATTCTCTTGACTGCACTTAACATCCCTCTCAGTGCATTATATTTTGAGCTCATCAGTTTCTAGGGTTCTGGTGGCCCTTCTCTGCTCTCACAATTCTTTTTCCTCCTTTCACAACATATTAGACCTATTTTTGGAGATCCATTACTCAACCAGCTGCTTAGTGGAATGGTATAATAACAGTATTTTGTCCTATCACTGACATCTCAAGTCAGAAATACTGAATTTTCCTCAGTCTGAAATTCTTGATTACCATGTCTTTCTAACTTCTCTTTGAGAAGCTGCTGCCTATTAATGCCTTCCCACAAGAGTCCCATTTAATCATTACTTTCTTGGAAATGGTATATTCCCCTTGTTCTTCTTACTTAGTCTCAGTCCTTGGTCTTAGAATTTTTCTTCTTTTGTGATCATATATTTCACCTCTCAAATAAAAAAAGCTTACAAGAACCTTTAGTGAGGCTGCTTTCTTCCTGAAGTTCAGGGTCAAACCTTCCCATTCTTAATTATCTTTAATTTCCTTGGCCATTTTCATATCTAATTTTAAACACATATGTATGCATGCAAGCATGGCTGAAGAAAGTTGGAAACTCCTTTTCCTTGAGTATCTGTTAAGGATAGGTCTGATCTTTCTGGCCCACTAGGTGTTGTACAATGCGGAGACAGATATTGAAACAGTGCCCTGATCCAATGTTCTTCAAGACTTTGGAGGCTGTGTTTGGGCTTGATCCAGTGGCTAGACGCTCTCTGCTTCTCCAGTGTTATATACCAGCTTTCTCACGTGTGTTGCTCCTTCCAGCATCTCTATCTTTTTTGTTGTTGTTACTCTCTGACGTTATGTGTTCAGGCCTTACTTTTCTCAACTGTTTTCACACCTCCTGCACTACCTTGATCATCACTTCTTCAGCCATCTTCCTGAAGTCTTTGGTGATAGGTGGACTTTTGTAACAACCTTCACTTTCTTTGACCTTTTTACTTTCTGGGAAGTGTCTGTTTGGGGAGGGGATACATGTGTAAGGGAGAGAATCATAAAGGATGCTTTGCAAGCTGTAAACAACTCTGGCTAGCTTCCTGTGTCCTGTTATGTGAGCTTTTGCAGTTCTAGTGACTTTCTGTTTTAGTGAGTTCTAATTAGTATTTTTTGCCTAAGGGAGAAGAACCATATTCATGGACCATTTAAACAAGCTTACTGTTACCAAACTAAACAATCTGATGCAGATCTATGATATCTTCAGTTTAAAGATGCTCTCAGAACAGTTCCAAGAATTAAAGAGAGCTAGGGTTTCTGCATTGAAGAATGAAGCACTAGATAGTCTTAACTAGTGTTAGAACTAGAAATGTTTTTCTCCTGTATTACTGAGAAATTATCTAAGGATTTTTAGTTTTTGTTTAAGGTTTTTTTAATGACTGTCCATCGTTACAGAAATACGTCCTTTTTATAAAATAAAAATAATGTGAAGTTTGTTTTCTAATGATAAAATTCACTAAGCCTATAGCTATGTTTAGAAGGTTTAGTACTGAAACTAAACATTTCAGTAATAAAGAGGGATCTTGTCAACACAATGTAGGCCAGGGATTTTGTAAAGTTTTCTCAAAGACCTGAATAAGAAGAAAAAAAAATCTTGCTGGGCTGTTTAACTTAGGAAATACTGTCACCATCTTGAGGGTCCTCAGCCAGCATGGGATTATTTTGATGACAGTACTCAGGCTACCCTTTAAGGCACATTTTTTACTCAGAGAATTTTAAAACAAACAAACAAAAGCTACAGGCATGAAGCAGAGCTGCTACTACAGCTACATGATGTCTAAGATGAACTCCTGAATTCACAAAACTAAAGGATAAAGCATTGAAGAAGGATAATGCAAGAAAGAGAGGCTTATTACAAAGCTTAAAATGTGAGTGAGCCTTTGAAAATCAGTACCTGGGTGAATAAGAGATACTAAAGACACTGAAGAAACGCTCATCAGCATGACATGGAAAGGAAATCTGTTCCACTAGTAGGTTCAGAGGTTTCCAAGTCTTAGGATGACACTCAATTCAAAAAGATGAAAAGAAATCATTAAATCATTCTGCCTCTTTGAAAGATGTCTGTCTTTACAGCACAAAAGAGAAGGCTTAAAATTAAAACTAAGAGAGGCTTTGGTTTTCGACTCCCAGTAAGAAAGGTAAAAATATTAAAAATGCTTCACTGGGATACCTGTAGCACTGACTGGAGTTTGCTGCCTACAGAGTTTTGAATGTACTAGTCCTTAATTTAATTTCCACAGAACTAAAGGCACCTCTTTAGTAAATTACTGATTTATGGTGCTAAATAAAACAATTATTTCCATTTTTTTCTCCTCCTCCAAACACCTTAAGCATTTCACAAAATTTAAAACAGAAATGGTCGAGGTCTTTTTCATGAATGTAACCTAAGTTTCTGTTTGACATATGACACTGCAACTTCAAAATGTTACAAAATGTTTTGCCTTTTTTCTTTTAGAGTTAAGCTTTATATATAATCTGTAGAGTCAATTGAAGTAAAAAGCTTCAGGATCACTCTTAAGACGCCTACAAAATCTTGTATATTTTTAAGTGTGCCAATTTGTAACATATTTTGTAAGTGTATATTTTTCTTAGAAAAGTGATGTGAAGTGTCTGTATGTGAGAGTTTTCCTTTTTCTGCACTACTATGTGCTAATAAAAGGATATTTACTTCAAGTTTCTGGTTTTAGAAACCACAATACAATGAAAAAAATACATTTTTGTTGGGAATTTTGTAACATAAAACGTTGTGAAAGAGTGTAGTGATCTTGTGCAAAAGAAAATGAACCTTTGTGAGCTTGCTGTTTTATAGATTTTCTTGTAAATTATTCTTGTAACACCTCTGGTTTTGTTGTTCTTGTTGGAAAGGTTTTAAATATTTGTGACTGAATGTGTGGTGCAACTGTCATAATGTTACCTAGCTGAGTTTTGTTATTGTTTATGGAATAAATAAAAACAAAGTTTAAAATACTTCTTTAGAATCATATGTGACAGAAATTAAACCATTTCTAATTAAATTGTATGTCCCAAATAAAATGTTATTCATTGTCTATCGCACTATTCCTCAAACCATCTGTGGTAAGGGACCAGTTTCTTTCCAATCCACTACAGACCAATACTATTATAAAACACAATAAAATTAATTTCTAAAAAAGCAAAATGAAAAGGCGTATATTTGAAATAGAATAGATTCCACATGTAAAATTACATTTGAAAACAATTTACAGAAACAATGCATCCAATAAGAATCTACTAATCTTATACATACATGTATATATATATATATATATACATACAATTTTAAAAACTTAACAACAAAAAGACAACTAACCTGGTCAAAAAATGGGTAATGGACTTGAACAGACATTTCACCAAAAAGAACTTTGAAATGGCCATCAAATATGTTGAAAAGATGCTGAACATCATTAGCCTGCACAGAGACGCAAATCAAAATCACAGTGAGATACTGTTTCACTCCAACTAGGAAAGAGCCCTGATGGTGCAGTAGTTAGGAGTTATGGCTGTTAGCCAAAAGGTTAGCAGTTCAAATCCACCAGCCACTCCCTGTAAGCTGTATGGAGCGGTTTGGCTCTGTCCTGTAGGGTCTCTCTGAGTGACAATGACTCAGTGGCAGTAGGTTTGGGTTTGGGTTTAGGATGGCTAAGATTAAAAAAATAATAACAATGTTGGCTAGCATGTGGGGAAGTTAGAACTCAATTATTACAGATGGGAATGCAATGTGGTACAAACATTATGGAAAACTGGCAGTTCCTAAAAAAAACCTAAAAACAGAAATACTATATGATCCAGCAATTCTGCTACACCCAAAGGGCTTGAAAACAGAGACTCAAACAGAGATCTGTATACCAATGTAGGTGAACAGCCTAAATGTACATCAGTGATTGAATAGATAAACAAAATGTGATACAAACATACAATGGAATACTACTCAGCCAGGTTTTTAGTGGTTATCAGGGGAAGGAGGGAGGGTGAGAATGGGGTCATTGCTTATGGAGAACTGAGGTTCAGACTGCGGTGATGGAAAAACTGCATTGATTAAGGGTAGTGTTACACAGCCAGTTAATGTAATTGCTGTCAATAAGTTGTACACCTGTAAAAAGTTGAATTGGCAAAGTTATGTGATAGATATATTTACAACCATGACAAAAAAGAGAGAGAGCAGATTCTGAGACTGCTTATGTACAACCAAACACTTCATGGATTTGGTTCCTTGTTTTGGAGGTTTAGGGTCATGGTATCATGGGACATCCCAGTTAATTGGCATGATCTCATGGTTAGTATTTTCTTTCTACCTCCTAGTTCATTGCTTAGTGCCCAGAGTCTGAAAAGCTTGCAAATGGCCATCCAAACATTACAGCTGGTCTCTGTTTTTGCCTGGACCAACAGAAGAAGTAGGAGAGTCAGGGATAGGAGGAAGAAATGAAGTGTATGGCTAATGGCCTCCATGAAAAACTACTTTCTTTGCCATAAGGCTGGAAGAACTGGATGGTGTTCAGTTGCTGTTACTGAACATTTTAATGACAGATTCTATAGTAGAATTCTAATCAAAAGGGGAAAGAAATATAGAACAGACTTTCAGTTCTCATTGAATCTAGGCATTCTAGAGCCATGGAGGCTGGACATACCCTTGAAATTATTGACCAGAGATAATTGTTAAGCCTTAAACCAAAAATCTTCCCTAAAGTCTTTCTAAAATCAAACAATAGTCTAGCTTAACTAGTAAAGAATGTCTACCTTGAGCAATGTCCTCTTTTAAGATCTATCTATATGAGATCAAATTGACAACAGTAACTCAAAATAGGAACCTTAGAGACAATGAATTTACGTTGATGGAAGAGAAACAACTCTGAAGAGAAGGGTGAGAATGGTTGTACAACTTGAAAAATGTAATCAATGTCAGTGAATCATACATGGAGAAATTGTTGAATTACTATATGTCCTGCTGTGTATATCCTCATCAACAGCAAAAAATAAACTATAAAAAAACCAATAAACATAACATAATGTAGACATATCTGCTGATCAATGTCAAATTGCCATAAAAATTTCTAACCATGCTTTGAGTAAGACCAACAGCATCACCATCATCTGGCAAGTTGTTAGGAATGCTGTTTCAGTCCCTACACCAAAAATTTTGAAACAATCTGAATTTTAACAAGATCACTAGATTTACATGCATATTAAAGTTTGAGAAGCACTAAACTCGAATTTCACATAGTGGATTGTTTTGCCTATCAAATTGGGGAATAATTTTCTAGTGTGGCCAGGCTTCAAAGACCAAAGAACAAATGGTCCCCTTATTTTGTAATCCAGGTCGATTTTGCAGAGATGTAGTCCTTTCAAAGTGTCAAAGGTGTTTATTGAAAATAATAAATACTGATTTTCCTGGTGCCTCAAGGATGTCAGATTTCCTGTAATTCCATACATTTACTACATCATTTTACTTACTACACCATCATGGACCTTGTTTCCTCTAATCAGGACTTCCCCTAGCTCTGTCCCCACTGTGCCTGATATTTTAATATTTGCTATGTCTAGAAAAACTGTATTTTGCCTTCAAATGCCAAGATCTGTCCAACAATGGCAAGGTCATAGTGGTATGCCCAAAAAGCCAGTTCCTTGGTTTTGAATATCATTGCTCAAAGACATGGAAAAAGGTGTATGAGGGAGTGGCCCTCTGTTCTTACTGGATAATTTCATCTATTTCCACCACTTCAGTCATCACATGGATTACTGAGAATTTCTTCTGAGTTCCTGACCTATATTTGCAGCTGTAGGCTAACCATCTCCACATAGACATTCTTCAAGATCCTCAGGCTTACCTATTCAGGAATATTTCATTATTATTATTTATTAATATCAGTTGCAAGGGAGTCAACTCCAACTCACGGTGACCCCATGTGTGTCAGAGTGGAACAGTACTCTGTAGGGTGTCTAGCAGATTTTTTTTTTTCAGAAGTAGACCTTTCAGCCTCTTTTTTTAGGGAGCCTCAGGGTAGACTCCAACCATCAAGTTTTCATTTAGTAGCAAGCTCATTAAACATTTTTGCTACCCAAGTACTCTTAAGATTATTTCATAATCTCCTTAGTGAGTACTATTATCTGTCCAATTAGTGATTCTAAGCCAGAGAGCAAGGTTCACACATGACTCCTTTCTCTTCTAACCTCACAACCAGTTAGTGATTTTCAATTCTTCTACTTTTCTATACCCATTGCTACTGCCTTAATTCAGGTTTTCACAGTATTCAACCTTGACTACTGTAACATTGTTTTAATTCAATGATTCTCAGACTTGGATTTCACACCTACAAATTCGTAAAAAGAAAAAAGAAATGGAAGAGGATATCTCTATATATTTCCCACTTTTTTTTGCTAAGTTATTTAAAAAAGAGTATTCATTATCAGATCACAGATGATCATTTAAGCACTGAAAGACAATTTCAGACAGTCCTTTATTAAAATGCACTGATTTCCTTTCTCTTCACCATGGACCATGAGAAAGTGAAATCATACTTTCAGCCCATTGCTTTAAAAGAGAGAGAGAAAAAAAGATTTAGTCTTTCAGGACTGCAGAGGGGAAAGGATACAGAATGAGAGTGAGCCCTCAAATGTCCTTAGGCTTTATTTTCCCCAATTTCTATGAGTTTCCTGTATAATGGAGATTCCAAATGTATATTCTTTATTCTGTGTAAGACTTGGGGAGGTATTCTGGTGAACATGGCCTTTGAGAAAGATTCCTCTTGTACTAAATTAATGGTAAGGTTATGGTGGATGAATGATCCTAGTCCTTCCCCTATGGTTTCACACCATCCTTCTTCCCCTGGCTAAAGTTGAGATAGTACCAGAGCTTAAGGTGAGATGTCAGATCCCCTGTCTAAAGACATTTGCTTTCTCTTAGATTTGAACTGTTGATTGGCTTGATTTGTAGGAGGTGAGATTATAGCACTGTTTTAATCCAGTTTTCTATTTAAAGTAATTGTACCTGTAGTTTTTAAAAGCTTTGTAAAAGAGATCTACATAAATGGACTGGAAGATTTAATATAGTGAAAATGTCAGCACTACCTAAAGCAATATCAGTGTAAATCTCAACTGCATTCTTTACTGAAATGGGAAAATTAATGGCCAACTTTACATGGAAAGGAGCTCTGAAGAGCAAAAGTACACTGAAGAAGAACAAAACAGGAAGTCTTACACTTCTCACATCAAAACACACTATACAGCCACCATATTCAAAACAGCCTGGTACTCATTCAATGATAGATACATGAATCAGTGGAATAAAATCAAGAAATGAGAAATAAACCCATGCATTTACAGACAACTGATTTTCAACAAAGGTGCTATGTCCATTCGATGGAGAAGAAACAATTTCTTTAACAAATGGTGATCACAAAACTGGATATTCACTTGCAGAAAAATGAAATAGGACTCATTCCTGACACCATACACAAAAAGTAATTTAAAAGGGATCAAAGACCTAATGTTCCACCCAAAATTGTAAAGTTCCTGGGAGAAAACTATGGGACTTACATAAATTTTTCATAAAAATGTAGTTACAAACTAATGTAGTTACTAACATAATGCATGATTGTTGTTGTTAGGTGTCGCTAAGTCAGTTCCAATTCATAGGAACCCTATGCACAACAGAGTGAAACACTGCCCAGTCCTAACAAGCATAATAATGTTGCTATACTTGAGCCCTTTTTTGCAGCCACTGTGTCAATCCATCAGGGTCTTCCTCTTTTACCCAGGCCCTCTATTAAGCAAGAAGCCCTTCTCTAGGGGTTGTTACCTCCTTATCATATGCCCAAAGTAGGTGAGATTTAGTCATGCCATCCTTGCTTCTAGGGAGCATTCTCGCTAGAGTTTTTCCAAGACAGATTTGTTTATTCTTTTGGCAGTCCACGGTATATTCAATATTCTTCACTAACATCATAATTCAAAAGTGTCAATTCTTCTTTGCTCTTCCTTATTCATTGCCCAGTTTTTACGTGAATAGCAGAAAACAAGTTAGATAATTGGGATCACACAAAAATTAAATACTTAATATTCAATGAAAGACTTTATCAAAAGAGTAAAAAGGCAACCCATAGACTGAGGAAAAAAAATCTATGGAAATGACTCATCTGATAAAACTTTAATATCTAAGACATATAGAATACTTCAACAACTCAACAATAAGACAACAAACAACCTGTATTGATCATCTAGTGCTGCTATAACAGAAAATATCACAAGTGGATGGATTTAACAAAGAGAAATTTATTTCTTCACTGTAAAGTAGGCTAAAAGTCCAAATTCAGGATGTCAGCTCCATCGGAAGGGTTTCTCTCTCTGTCTCTCTGCCTCAGCTCTGGAGGATGGTTCTTGTCTTCAGTCTTCCCCTGGTCAAGGAGCTTCTCAGGCTCAGGGACTTCAAGTCCAAAGGATGCACTCTGTTTCCTGTGCTGCTTTCTTGGTGGTATGAAGTCCCCTTATCTCTCTGCTCACTTCTTTGTTTTATACCCCAAGAGATTGCCTCAAGACACAATACAGTCTTACAGATTGATTCATACCTCACCTACACAACTGCCACCCATCCTCCCTTATTAGCATCATAGAGGCAAAATTTACAACGCATATGAAAATTACACAACACAGGGAATCATCACCCAGCCAAACTGATACACGAATTTTAGGGAGGACACAATTCAATCCATGGCACAACCCAGTTAAAAAATGGGCAGAGGACATGAGCAGACACTTCCCCAAAGAAGACATTCAAGTGGTCAACAAATTCATGAAAAGATGCTCACAATCATTAGCCATTGAACTAAACTAAACCAAATCCAGTACCATCCAGTCGATTCTGACTCACAGCAACCCTATAGGACAGAGCAGAACTGCTCTATAAAGCTTCCAAGGAGATCCTGGTGAATTTTAACTGCCAATCTTCTGGTTAGCAGACATAGCACTTAACCACTACACCACCAGGAGATGCAAATCAAAACTACAATGAGAAATCATCTCAGTCAAGGTAAAACGAAACCAATTTTTTTAAAGAGAATTAACAATAAATGTTAGTGAGGATGTGGGGAAATTGGAACTCTTATCTATTGTTGGTGCAACTGTAAAATGCTACAAGCACTGTGGAAAACAATGTGGCACTTCCTCAAAAAGCTATAAATAGAAATACCTTATGATTCAACAATCTCGCACATAGGTTCATATCCTAGACATCTAATAAAAGAGACACAGACAGATATATGCACACTATGTTCAATGTAGCATTATTCACAAAGCAAAAAAGGGGGGGAATAACCTAAGCCACCTTCAACAGAAGAATGGGTAAGCAAAATGTGGTACATAATACATACCATAGAATACTATGCAACTACAGAGACTAGTGATGAATCATAAAAACAACATGGATGGATCTGGATGATGTATGCTAAGTGAAACAAGTCAGTCACTTAAGGACAAATAGTACATGTTCTCACCTTTATAATAAGACAACGGTAGATATACACAGTGAGACCGATGTTCATTGTGGGCAAGGGAAGGAGGAATCATTTTCTAGATCCTAGATACCTGTTAATTTTGGTGATGGAAAAAGTAGCACAGAAGATGAGTGTATGAGCACAGCTTGACCAAAGTAAATGAGGCCATTAAGCAGTGCATAAGAGAAAAGGATGTTTGTGCTATGGAATGTGACATATATAATTTGTCGATAACACCAAGAATAACCAAAAAACAAATGTAGATACACAGGCATATATGTGTACTATGTGTGGTACTGAACCCTGGTGGCATAGTGGTAAAGTATTATGGCTGCTAATCAAAAGGTCGGCAGTTTAAGTCTATCAGGTGTTCCTCTGAAACTATGGGGAAGTTTTACTCTGTCCTATAGGGTCACTACGAGTCAAAATTGGCTCAGTGGTAATGGGCTTGGGTTTGGGTTTATGGGTAGGTACAGGTGGGCACATGTGTGTGCACAGATAAAATTGCACATATGAGGCAAGTGACCCTGGTGGTATAGTAGTTAAGTGCTACGGCTGCTAATCAAAAGTCATCATTTCAAATCTGCCAGGCACCCCTTGGAAACTCTATCGGGCAGTCCTACCTTGTCTACAGGGTTATGAATTGGAATTGACAAAAAGGCAATGGGTTTATGTGTGCATGGAGATAGGGGTGTGTGTGCATACATATTCATAGAAAACACAGTTACAGTTTACTTAGAGATAACCAAACAACTTGTGAGATTGGTTCTTTGGATTAGAAGCCTTAGGATCTTAGAATCATCAGGAAAAATTATCCAGTTCATATTAGATGTTCAAAATTCATGTTCTGCATCCTAATGAGTTGAGTAGCATCTGGGGTCTTAAAACCTTGCAAGCAGCCATCTAAAATACAACCATTGGTCTCTACTCATCAGCAGCAAAAGGGAATGAAGAAACTGACAGAGAACAGAGAGCGAGAGATATGAGAGGAAGGCCCTGTCAGCTAACCCATTATTGATTCACCATCTTGAACTCTTGTTGGAGATCAGCAAAGAGGGAACACAGGAAAGTGGATTCCCAGAAACACCAGCAGAAAACCAAGTACCTTGTAACTAGCAAGACAAGATTTTCCATACCTCTTCTCCCTACTGCTCTACCTCTGACGACTCCTGGCCAGCTGTGGTGGCTTAGCTGACGGGAAGTGTAGCATCCTTACTTCTTAAATTCAACCCACCCACATGAAGTTCAGCAGAGGGGGAGTACAAAAAAGCACCTTCAGAAGATCCCAGTAGGACACAGGTCACCTGGTGACCAGTGATAAAAGCTTTCCTAACCTCACCATTTCCCCCTCCCTTGACTTCTTCTGCAGTTTCTTCTCCAGAAAGAAACTCCTTTGGCCCCTGCCATTTGGATTCATCTGCCCCTTCCCCCCACTGACCAGCCTCCTGAGCACCATCTGTCTATAACTGGTATTGTTTTTTTCCAGTTCTTTTGTTTTCTTCTGTGTCTCCCACTACCAGTCCCTCTTTCCTCTCCAGTACCTGGGCCCATGTATCATCTTTGCATCTTCTTGAAAGGCTGTGAAAGTGCCCATCAGCTGGGGAACACTGGCTACTCCTGTGGCCACTGATGCCACCCTGGTGGAATTCTCAGTATTTTGTTTGTTTTCATTTCACAAGTTGGAAATTCCTTTTAGTCAGGCTTTACTGAACAGCTTAAGACTTACAACCCCAGTCAGCCCATTTGTGTAAATGGAATCCCTGTGGACCTTCCTTTTTCACTTTTTCATTTTTCTCTTTTTACTTTCTGTCTTTCTTCATTTCCCAGTCTTGTCTTTTGGCACTTACCTTCTTTTTCTATCTCCTGAATACCTGACAGCGTGTGACATCTGTACCCCTTCTAGTGAGGCTATACTGCTCAGCATGGTAAACACTTTCCCAGTCTTCACAGCAGAACTGGTGGGACCTCTGGGGACCTTTCTTTTTTTCATAATTTTTTAATTAGGTTTTTTTGTTTGTTTGTTTATTGTCTTTTTTGCCATGTATTTCTTGGTTTCTCATCTCTCAGTCTTCCTTGGCACACTTTTCTTTTGGTATTGTTTTTGTTGTTGACTCTTGCTTATCTTTCTTCTCTCCCATACACATCTTAGCTGCAAACATCACAACCTTCCCGCTCCTTCCTGCCTACCTGCATCACGTGCTGAACATCACACCCCTGAGCAGCATAGGCACACCCTACTTGAATCTGCCCAGCACTGATTCCTGGCTTGCCACGTCAACCCTAGTATGTGCCACATAAATGCATTCTAGCCCCTCCCCTTCAGCTGGACCTTTCCTGTTGCACCATAGTTGAGCAACTAGCCAGCCCTGACCACTGGACAAAGAGGTGAAAAGTATTCTGACCACAAATGACCAAACAAAATGAATGCACAGCCTGCCTGCTCTGATATAACCAAATAAAACAAAAAATTGGGAAGAAATAAACAGATCCGCAACTAATAAGTGAAGAAAATATCTACTGAATACCTAAAGACAGCAGGAAATGTCAAAACTTAAAAAAAAAGGACACGATGTTCAAGTTGGCATCCAAAATAAAATACCAGATGACTTTCCAGCAGAAGAAAAGGCACTAGAACTACGTGACAAGGAATTCAAATCTCCAATATTCAGAGCTAACCAAGAGTTGAAGCAAAAAGCAGACAAAGATGAGGAAAAAATAGACAAATTCATGGAAAAGTCAGACAAAATAATGGAAGAATTCATAAAAATATTACAGGAAAGAATGCAAAGATAAATTCATAACTAAAAATTATGCAAAAACATATAAAAACAGAAATCCAAAGGATAAACAACAGTATTTTAGAATTGGACAGTGTCATAGAAGGGCTGAGGAGCAGCTTTGAAATGATGGAACACAAGATCTGTGAAATTCAAGATAAATACTTGGACACATCTCTGTTTGAGGAAAAATCAGAAAAAAGGAATGAACAAACCCTGACAATTACGTGGGATACAATCAAAAGCAAAAATGTGCGAACAATTGGAGTTCTAGAACAGGGAGAGGAAACAGAAACTACAGAGAGTATTATTGGAGAACTGCTGACAGAAAACTTCCTTAATATCATAAAAAATGAAAACCTGACAACCCAAGAAGCTTGACAAACCCCAAGAAGGACAGAGCCTAAAAGATTTTCACCAAGACATGTCATAATGACACTTGCTAAAATTAAGGACAAAAAAATTCTGAGCTCAGCTCAAGAAAAACAAAAATTAAAATACAGAGGAGAAACAGTAAGACTAAGCTCTGATTATGTGGCAGAAACTATACAGGCAAAAAGGTAATGGGATGAAATATATACTAACCATTGAAAGAAAACAATTGCCAACCAAGAATAATACATCCTGAAAAACTTTCATTCAAATATGATGGTGAAATTAGGAAATTTCCAGATAAAAACAAATTAAGGAAATAAATAAAAACCAAACTTACAAGACTATTTAATAATTCCTGCAAGTTTGGTTTGTTTTTTACCTATTTCTTTGGTCTGATAAAAAAGGGGAGTCCTTTGGTCTGAGGAAAAACAACATGAGACCACAGCCTCAATCTAGGACATAAAATTATACCAGCCAGATACTAAAAAGAGAAATAGTTCCACAACAGAAGTAGAAGACTTTAAAATACCACTCTTTCTAAAGGACCAAAACCAAACCCACTGCTGCTGAGTCAGTTCTGACTCATAGCAGCCCTATAGGACAGAGTAGAACTGCCCCATAGAGTTTCCAAGGAGCTCCTGGTGGACTTGAACTGTCAACTTTACGGTTAGCAGCTATCACATTTAACCACTAAACCACCAAGGTTTCTTTCTAAAGGGCAGAACATCTAAAAAGAAGCTCAACAAAGGTAAAGAAGAACTAAACATAATCAGCCAATTTGACCTCATAGACTTGTATAGAACACTGTACCCGCCACAACTTACACACTCTTTTCCAATGCACATGGAATGTTCTGCAGAATAGACCACGTCTTACACCACAAACCCTCAACAAAATCCAAAACATTGAGATAACACAAAGTACATTCTTTGATCATAATGCCTTGTAAGTTATCCATAATTTGTTACAATCCACACAGTTTAATGCCTTTACATAGTTGATAAAAACCAAGTAAACATTCACATTCTATTAGATAAAGCAAGTCATGAGGCCTATCTGACAGCACAGAAGACAGAGATGTGCAATCGTATTATGTGCCAAGAAGGATGAAAGCTGTAAATATTTGGTGAACAACACAAATGCCTACCATCACCACCACCACCAATATCCTGAAATAAGGTGCTGAACTACCTCTAAAGACATTCTAAGATATCCTAAAACAGCATTAGCCTGTCATTCAACTACCACCTATATAAGGAACTAATGTTGGAGAGACCTAGGAAAATTTCTTTGGAGAAGTGCTGATCTATCATTTCCCTATTCTGCTTTTTAAGAAGAATTATAGAGAATACCCTCATTTGTCTGTCAGTTTGTCATACTGTGGGAGCCTGTGTGTTGCTGTGATGCTGGAAGCTATGCTACTCGTATTCAGATATTAGCAGGGTCACCTATGGAAACAGGTTTCAACTGAGCTGCCAAGCTAAGACAGACTAGGAAGAAGGACCCGGCAGTCTGCTTCTAAAAAAAATTAACCAGTGAAAATCTTATGAAGAAAATCACAACACTGTCAGATACACTGCCAGAAGATGAGCCTCCCAAGTTGGAAGGCACTCATGAAATGACTGGAGAAGAGCTTCCTCCTCAAAGTAGAGTTGACCCTAGTGAGGTGGATGGAGTCAAGAATTCAGGACCTTCATTTGCTGATGTTGCATGACTCAAAATAAGAAGAAAGAGCTGCAAGCATCCATTAATAATCAGATAATGGAGTGTACAGAGTATAAATTTAGGAAAATTGGAAATTATAAAACATGAAATGAAATACATAAGCATCAATATCCTAGACATTAATGAGCTGAAATGGATTGCTTTTGGTCATTTTGAATCACACAATCGTATGATCTACCATGCCAGAAATAACAACTTAAAGAGGAATGATGCTGTATTCATCATCAAAAAGAACATTTCAAGATATATCCTGAATTAAAATGCTATGAATTACGTGACAATATCCATATGCCTATAAGGAAGGCCAGTTAAAATGACTAGTCAAATTTATACACTAACCATTAAGGCCAAAGAATAAGAAATTGAAGATTGTTATCATCTTCTGCAGTCCAAAATTGATTAAACATGCAATCAGGATGCATTGATAATTACCGGTGATTGGAATGCAGAAGTTGGAGAAAAAGAAAAAGGGTCAGTATTTGGAAAGTACAGCCTTAGTGATAGAAAAGATACCAGAACCATAAAGTGCATCCAATATATGGTCACTGTGCATCACCAAGTCCAATCCATTCGTGTCCAAAGAGTGAACTTTCCTTATGATTTATGGGCAAGGGCAGCATCAGGGCCAGGGGCCATGCTCCCAGGGAAACCCCGAAACCACTGGACCATCAATTGTGGTCTTTTAGTGAAGATCTCAGGGTGCACCCCTTTTTATTCTTGTGTTGCCAGTGAGACTCAACTTAGTGAGCTCCATGACAGCTATCACTGGTGGTGGCTGGGCACCATCTGGTTCTTCCAGTCCCAAGTTGATGTAGGCACCCACTCATATGGGTCTCTCTGTCTTCTGGGTTGTCTTTACCCCATGACATATTGGTCCTCAGTGAGCATCTGTTCCTGCTGAGTTGGGACCATTTACTGTGCCCTCGGATGGCAGCTTGGCAGCTTTTGAGACCCCACATGCCACTCACCAACGTGGGGTGCAGAGAGCCCTCTTAGCAAAATGCTAGTTGTGCCAATTGGCCTTGATTTCGCCTAAGAGCATGGTCCCCTGCCCCCTGCCCCAGCTACTCTATCCTTGCAATATTGGGTTAAGATGGAAAGAGTATTCAAGTTATGCTGAAGTCCACTTGATATTCTTCTTGTTTCTAACGTGTGCTATCACTGATTTCACCCAACCAGATTTTTAGCAACTATCTAAACCCTTCCCCCCTTGCCCTCCCTCCCTCCCCTCCCTTGCAGCTGTCAAAGAGTCTTTTCTTCTATACACAAGTCTGTTTTTGAAATCTTATCATAGAGGTCTCATACAATATTCCTGACCTCAGGCTGGAGGAAGGAGAGTGGGTGCAGAGGAGGGGAGAGGAGACCGTTGGGAGGATGAGACATGTATGGAGCAGAGAGGAATAGTGTGCTGTCACCGGACAGGGAGAGCAGTGGAAGCTGCATGTAAGTTGGCATGTAAATTTATACGGAAATGTACATTTTCACTCAGTCATATCAAATAAAAAGAAAAGATACCAGAGATTGCATGATATAATTTTGCAAGACCAACAACTTCTTCATTGCAGATACCTTTTTTTACCCACATAAACAGTAACTATACACATGAAACTCACCAGATGGAATACATAGGGATCAAATCGACTACAATTGCGGAAATAGATGATTGAAAAAGCTCAATACCATCAGTCAAAAGAAGACCAGGGGCTGAATGTGGAAGAGACCATCAATTGCTCGTATGCAAGTTCAAACTGAAACTGAAGAAAATTAGAACAAGCCCACACGAGCCAAAGTACAACCGTGAGTATATTCCACCTGACTTTAGAGACCATCTTAAGAGGAGATTTGAATGTGTTGAGCATTAACGACTGAAGACCAGATGAGTTGTGGAATGACATCAAAGACATCATAACATATGTGAAGAAAGCAAGAGATCATTAAGAAGACAGGAAAGAAAGAAGAGATGAAATTGGATGTCAGAAGAGACTCTGAAACTAGCTCTTGAACAATGAGTAGCTAAAGCATAGGAAAGAAATGATGAAATAAAAGAACTGAAGATTTCAATGGGTGGCTTGAGAAGACAAAGTAAACTATTATAATGATATGTGCAAAGATTTGTAGATAGAAAACCAAAAGGGAAAAACAGACTCTGCATTTCTCAGGCTGAAAGAACTGAATCAAAATTTCAAGCCTCATGTTGCAATAGTGAAAAATTCTACAGAGAAAATATTAAATGACTCAGGAAGCATCAAAAGAAGATGCAAAGAATACACAGAGACATTATACCAGAAAGAACTGGATAATGTTCAACCATTTCAAGAGGCATCAATATGATCAGGAACCAAGGATACTGAAGAAAGAAGTCAAAGCCACATTGAAGACATTGGTGATAAACAAGGTTCCCGGAATTGATGGACTATCAATTGAGATGATTCAACAAATATGTGCAGCTCTGGAGGTGCTCACCCATCTATGCCAAGAAGTTTAGAAGACAGCTACTCGGCAGTTCAAGTGGAAGGCATCCGTATTTATGCCCATTCCTAAGAAAGGCCATCCAACTGAATGTGGGAAGTTATCAAACAATATCATACTCAAGTAAAATTTTGCTAAAGATCATTAAAAGGTGACCACAGCAGTATACAGCAATATATTGACAGGAAACTGCCAGAAATTAAGCAAGCTTCAGAAGAGGATGTGGAACGAAGGATGTCAATACTGACATCAGATGGATCTTGGCTGAAAGTGGAGAATACCAGAATACCAGAAAGGTATTTACCAGTTTTATTGACCATATAAAGGCATTTGACTGTGTGGATCATAACAAATTACAGCTAGCATTGTAAAGAATGGGAATTCCAGAACACTTAGTTGTGCTCATGAGAAATCTTGATGTGGATCAATAGGAAGGAGATGCCAGATAGTTAAAGCCAGGAAAGATATGCACCAGGATTGTCTCTTTTCACCATACCTTTTCTATCTGTATGCAGAACAAATAGTCAGAGAAGTATATGAAGAATTAAGCATCAGGACTGGAGGAAGATTCATTAACAAGCTTGGTTATACAGATGATACAACCTTTTTTGCTGAAAGTGAAGAGGATTTAAAATGCTTACTGATGAAGATCAAATACCACAGCCTTCAGTATGGATTATACCTCAACATCAAGAAAACAGAAATCTTTACAACTGGACCAGTAAGCAACATAGTGAGAAATGGAGAAAATACTGAGGTTGTCAAGGATTTCATTTTGTTTGCTTCCACAATCAATAACCATGGAAGCAGCAGGCAAGGATCAAAAGATGCATTGCACTGGGAAAATCTGCTGCAAAACACCTCTTTAAAGTGTTGAAAAGTAAAGATGTCACCCTGAAGACTAAGGTGCACCTGACCCAAGGCATGGTATTTTCAACAGCATGAAAAATAGGCAGTGAATAAGAAAGACAGAAGACGAATTGATGCCTTTCAATTGTGATGTTGGAGAAGAATATTAAATATACTATGGACTACCAGAACAGATCTGTCCTGGAAGAAGTACAACCAAAGTGGTCCTTGGAAGCAAGCATGGCCAGATGGCATGTTACATGCTTTGGACACGTTGTCAGGAGGAATCAATCCCTGGAGAAGGACATCATGATTGGCAAAGTGGACAGCAAGAGGGAGGAAGATCCTCAACAAGATGCACTGATACAGTGGCTGCAACAAGGGGCTTTAGCATAAAAATGATTGTGGGCATGGTGCAGGACCTGGCAGTATTTCATTCCATTGTGCATAAGGTCACTGTGAGTTGGGACCAACTCGACCACACCTAACAAAAACAACATAGGGAATACATCTCCCCAACTTAAAATCAAATGAGAAGGGGACTCAAAAGGATCCCTTTTCACAAAAAAATGACCACTGGATTTTGGGAAAGAAGGATGAGCCTTTAATTTACACCTGGGAAGAGTAGAGGTGGTAAGATTATGATTGCACTGCCTGTACTAGAAAAGACAAGAAAGGGGCTTCATTGGAAGAGACAAGGACACTCTCCCCACCCCGACAGCAATCCAATACAGTGTACTTTTTCAGAAAACAGACGCAGGAGTTACTGAGCTATACAGGGGTAATATTTTAAAGGAATGTTGATCAGAGGGGTGAAATAAGACACACAGCATTTGTGTGGGATAGACTGAAGATGAGGGAGGGAACAGAAGTGAGCAGCCTGCCATCAGGACGGCTGGAGTCAGAACTTCTCAGTGGGGACTTCAAAGGAATGCATAAAAGTTGCCTATGACAGAGAAAAGACAAGCAAGCTATTTGCCAAGCTTCATTTTAAATTCTTTGCATATGTTGCTTAATTTCTCACAAAAATTGATTGACTCCACTATGCAGATTTGGAAACCAAAGCATAGAGAGATGAAGTAACTTTCCCAGGATCACAGATCTAGTAAGCAACAGAGCTAGGATTTGAGCCAAGATTGTCCACTTCCATTGTACAGCACCTATCTACCTAGTTCTCCAGCCTACCTTCTATAAAGATGGACCATGTGTAACTTCAACATGAAAGTATGAGTTTTGTGCAGGGAGACGGAACCAACATGGCACTACAAACAGAAGCCACATGCTATCCCTCTGCAGCAAAGACCTGAAAAACTAAGTAAAGCAGATATAAACATCAGGTCTGCAACCCTAAATAACAAATGAAGGAAGAAAGAACTTGACCAATCACTAAACAGAATAAGAAATTGACAGAGAACAGAGAATGAAGAGAGCTATGAAGTGGAAGTCTCATACAGTACCTGGAATCACCATCTCGGGCTAGTGACCAAGGAGCTCAGACAGGAAATGTGGGAAGGCAACTTCATGGAGCTCCCAACAGGAGACAGAGCACCCAATAACCAGGGATACATGCATTCCCACTCCCTTAACCTTCTTACCTGTACAATCTGTGTCTGAAGAGTTAGCTTTGGTAATGGTTACAGTTCTGAGCTAACAGAAGTCTGGTAGACATGTGTTCCAGTCTATCAAGTCTGTTCTTTTTAATAGGGTTGGGGCTCTTCACCCCATTTTCCTCCCACTCTGTCAGGGACTCTTTGTTGTGTCCCATGACAGGGCAGTCATCGGTGGTAGCCAGGTAAAATCTAGTTCTGGTCTCATGCTCATGTAGTCTCTGGATTATGTGGACTTTTCTATCTCTTGGGATCATATTTTCCTTATTTCTTTTCTTTCTTTCTTTCTTTCTTTTTTTTGTGATTAAGTGAAAGTATACAATTGAAATCACTTTTGCATCTGCTCTCCTCACCCTGTGACAGCACAGAGGTCCTTTTCACTCTTTACTTCTGGTATCCTCTTCAGGAATATTTGTCCCCTCCTCTCCACTCTCTCCTCTCCCACGTAGAAACAAACTAATAGGACAGCCTCCTATATGTATAAAATCATAAAGTACACACACCACAAGCTCACACTGTATCCCCAAGTCCTGTGCATTCTTGGCTGAAGAGTTGACATCAGTACTGATTTCAGGTCAGGGCCAGTAGCAAGTCTAGGGGCCATGTTCCCAGGGACAGTCCAGGCTGTTTGATGATCAATTTTGGTCTTTTAGTAGAGTTCTTGAACTGCACACCTCTTTTTCTTATGTTGCCTCAAGGACTCTACATTGCATCCCTCATGATGGCTGTTTTAGGAGGTAGCCTGGTACCACCTGGTTCTTCTGACCTCGTGCTGATTCAGTTTCACATTCATACGGGTTCTTCTGTCTCCTCTGCTCATTTTTGCTCACGACTTTGATATTCTTGGTTGTCATCTGTTCCAGAAGGGTTGGGACCATTTGGTGTTCCTCAGATGGCAGCTTGCTAGCTTTTAAAACCCCAGATATCACTCACCAATACAGGGTGCAGAAGACTATCTTAGCAAAAGGCTAGTTATGCCAATTGACCTTGATGTCTCCAGAAAGCATAGTCACCAGACCCCTGTCCCTGTTATTCAATATTTTGAAAAGTTGGGTTTAGAAAACCTTTTAGTGTATGGTGTATTCCACTTATGCTGATCTGCTGTCAACTGTGTGTTGTCTCTCCCTTCACCTAATCAAATTACTATCAACTGCCTCATCTATGAACATCTCTTTCCATCCCTCTGAAATCTTGCAGCCACCAGAGTCTTTTCTCCTATACATAATGCGACATTTAAAACTTTATAACACAGGTGTCATACAATACTTGTCCTTTTACAGCTGACTGATTTCACTCAGCACGATGTCTCCTAGTTGAAACCAGGTTATGAGATGTTTTCTAAAATCATCATTGTGTAATGTTCCATTGCGTATCTGTACCATGGTTTGTTTATACATTCATCTGTTGATGGGCACCTAGGTTGGTTCCACTGTTTTGCTGATGTGGACTGTGCTGCAATAAACATTTATGTGCATGTTTCTGTTCATGTGACATTTATTTCCATAGGATACATTCCAAGGAGTGGGGTTCCTGAATCAAATGGTATTTCTATATCTAGCTATTTAAGGGGCAGAGTCAAGATGGCAGACTAAGCACACGTCTCCCTAAATCCCTCTGGAAGCCAAGACCTGAATTGATAATCTAATGGAGCCTTCTGGTCACCTAGTGAGCCCCAGGACATGGCACAGGGCTGTTAATTTGGACTTCATAAAACTGAATGAAAAACTTCCTGTCTTTCACTGACTCCCACTCCTGGCTAGTCCTGGCACTCACGGACTGAAGGTAACTGACCGTTTTGATTTTTTTTCTCCATCTTCACCAGTGAGTGGAGCTGCATCTTGCCTAGTGGCTAGTCTCAGATTCACTGCTGGTGGGATAGGCAGTTGAAATTGCCATATTTTGAGGGCAAGGCTTAGGACTCTGTGTATCTCACCACTTTAGGCCTGTCTTTCTGCCTCTGCCACAGTGCAGTGTGTACAGAAGTGGTGGTACCTTTGTGCAGGATGCACAGGGAGATTTTAGCTGGACCTAATTCTTAGCCTGGGAGCCAGTGCCTGCCCAGAGGAGAGCATTTTTCTAACAGAAAAGCAGTAGTTTACACAGTGTCACCTACAGCTGGGGCCGGCAACAGAGGCTGAGGACTCACTGCTTCTCAGCACCTTTGGCCCCTCTTTCTGCCTCTGCGACAGGATAGTGTTTATGGAAGAGGAGCGACCTTGTGCAGAGCTCCACTTTAGATACAGTGGCCTCAGCTAGACCTAATTCTGGGCCTGGGAGCCAGCAATTTCCCACAGGAGAGTGCTTTTCTACCAGAAAAGCAGTAGTTTACACAGTGCCATCCAAAGCTGGGCCCTGTGAGCAGAGGCCAACAGGGCAGTAGCATTGTTGTATTTTGAACTAGTTCATATCATCTGGGGTTGGATATAGAGGTGCTTACTTTGTCAGTTGGGAAGAAGGACCTATACAGCTGAAAACCTGATGGACTTGGGAAGTGGTCATATATCTTTTGTTTTACATTTTAAGACAGCCTAGAGAAACATCTGCAATCCATACTCATAGTATCTCTCCAAGCCTCTACTTACTCACATGAAACCCAAAAAGCAACAGACACTTGTGGCAAACAAGAAATCACCCATGGCTTCAGAAGGTTCCCAAACAAAACAACCAAGGAGTTTTCCAGATGAATAAACTTTTCTGAAATTATCAGAAGATGAATGTAAAAGGATTATATACAGAGCCCTTCTAGAACTTATACAAAATGCAGCACAACAAAATGAAAAATTAAGCAAGCTGTTAGATCTGATGGAACACCAATACTCTGAAATCCAACAGATCAAGAACAAAATAAAAGACATAGAAACTTCCATTCAAAGACAAGAAACAGAATGGAACAAATGGAAAGAATAATTTCTGACTTGGAAGACAGAACTACTGATGCCAGCATCTATGAGGACAAATCAGAAAAAGGAAACAAGAAAAAAGAAGAAGGATAAAGAAGCATGTGGGACTCTATTAAGAGGAAAAACCTTCAATTACTTGGAGTCCCTGAACAGGATGAATACACCTGAGAACACGGAGAGTACTGTTGCTGAGCTGCTGACAGAAAACTTCCCAGAAATCATGAAGGAAGAGAATATAGATATCCCAGATGCATATCAAAAGCCACCTAATATAGATATCAAATGAAAGACTCCAAGACATATTACAATCAAGCTTAACAGAATGAAACATAAGCAGCAACTCTTAAAGGCAGCAAGACTCAAAGCAAAGCTAACATTCGGAGGGAAACCCTGTAGGCTTTTGTCAGATTTCTCAGCAGAAACCATGCTGGCATGGAGACAGTGGCATGACACATTCAAAGCCTTGAAGGAGAAGAACTTCCAACCAAGAATTACATATCCTGAAAAATTATCTTTCAAATATGAAAATGAAACTAAGACATTCTCAGATAAACAGAAACTCAAAGACTTTGTAAAAACCAAACCAAAACTACAAGAAATACTGAAAGAAGTTTTTGGCTTTGACTTAGAAGAACAAAACCACTAACTTTATATTTTAGAACGACACATCATCCAGACTTCTCCTCAGTTAGGGAAAGCTCCAAACTCAATCACAGCTTTGATACTGAAGGAAACAATCCAGTGATTATCATGAAAACTATGGTGCCATCATATTAAAAAGAGGGATGTACTACAGTCACTACAGTCCTTCCAGATGGAGAGGAAGGCGACAAGACTGGTAGTAATTAAAAAGGGGTTTATATACAGTTTATTAAGGGGGGCCTTAGGGGCAGCTGTTAGGCACAACAAAGATGCAACATACCATATTAAGAAATGTTTAACAAAGGAGTCTCAACAACTACAAAACCAGCTCTGAAAAAGGTGAAAAATCAACTGACAAACTAGACTGTCCCAGAACAGACTAATAAGAACAACAGAGATAACAACACAAAAATAAATATATCACAATGGCAGCAGTGAACACATACCTGTCAATAATTACATTGAATGTGAATGGACTGAAAGCTCCAGTAAAGTGACATCGAGTGACATCTTGGATCAAAAGACATGACCCATCCATATGATGTCTACAAGAAACTCACTTGAGACTTAAAGATAGGAACAAACTGAAAATTAAAGGATGGAAGAATATATATCAAGCTAACAATGAACAAAGAAGAGCAGGGGTGGCAATTCTAATCTCAAACAAAATCAATTTTAATGGAAAATGCACCATTGTGGACAAAGATGGACACTATTTACTGCTGAAAGGTTCAGTACACAACGAAGACTTAACTATATTGAATATCTATGCACCTAATATCAGAGCACCTAAATACGTCAAAGAAACACTGACTGCACTCAAAGAAGAGTTAGATCACTCCATAATAATTGTGGGAGACTTCAACACTCTACTCTCAATACTGGACAGATCATCAAGAAGAAAGCTCAATAAAGCCACAGAAGATCTCATTGCCACAATTAACCAGCTGTATATATCATTGATATATACAGAAATTTCTACCCATCAGCAGACAACTACACCTTCTTCTCCACTGTACATGGAACATTCTCCAGAAGTGACCAGGTGTTAGGATATAATGCAATTCACAACAAAATCCATACCATTGAATTACTGCAAAGTATCTTCTCAGATCATAAAGCCATAAAAGTTGAAATCAATAGCAGAAAAAACATAGATAGAAAGTGGAACTCTTGGAAACTGAACAACATCTTGCTCAAAAAAACATGGGTTATAGAGGAAATCAAGGATAAAATAAAGAAACTCATGGATTCCAATGAGAACGAAAACACTTCCTACCAGAGCCTACTGGATACAGCCAAAGCAGTCCTCAGAGGTCTGTTTATCTCCATAAATGCACACATCAGGAAGGAAGAAAGAAACCAAATCAAGGAAGTAACCCTACAGCTTGAACAAGGAGAGAAAGAACAACACAGGAACCCCTCAGGCAACAGAAAAAAACAGATAGTAAAGATTAGAGAAGAACTAAATGAATTAGAGAATAGAAAAACAATTGAAAGAACTGAGAAGACCAAAAGCTGGATTTTTGAAAAGATCAACAAAATTGACAAACCACTAACTAAACTTACTAAAGAAAAACAGGAAAGGAAACAAATAACCCAAATTAGAAATGAGAGGGGAGTTGTCACAACAGATCCAACGGAAATAAAAAGTATCATAACAGAATACTATGAAAGACTGTACTCTAACAAATTTGAAAACCTAGAGGAAATGGACAAATTCCTTGATTCATGTCAACTACCCACATTATCACAACGTGAAGCAGAACAACTCAATACACCCATCACAAAGGAAGAGATTGAAAAAGTTATCAAAAAACTGCCAACCACAGAAAGCCCAGGCCCAGATGGCTTCACCACAGAATTCTACCAAGCTTTTAGAGAAGAGTTATCTCCAATACTACTGAGAGTATTTCACAGTATAGAAAGCGATGGAGTACTCCCAAACTCATTCTATGAACCAGCATAACCCTGATAATAAAACCAGGGAAAGACCCAACCAAAAAGGAAAACTACAGACCTATATCACTCATGAATCTAGATGCAAAAATCTTCAACAAAATTCTTGCCAATAGAATACAACAACACGTCCAAAAAATAATCCATCATGACCAAGTGGTGTTCACACCAAGGATGCAAGGCTGGTTCAACATCAGAAAAACAATTAATGTGATTAATCACATAAATAGCACAAAAGACAAGAATCACCTGATTTTGTCCATTGATGCAGAAAAGGCAATTGATAAAGTCCAACACCCCTTCATGCTAAAAACTCTTAGCAAAATAGGCATAGATGGAAAATTCCTCAACTCAGTAACGGCCATTTATACAAAACCAACTGCCTACATCATCCTGAATGGAGAGAGAGTAAACACGTTTCCCTTGAGAAGAGGAACTAGACAAGGATGCCCACTCTCACCTCTCCTATTGAACACAGTACTAGAAGTTCTAGCCAGAGCAATTAGACAAGACCAAGATATAAAGGGCATCTGCATCAGCAAAGAAGTCAAAATCTCCCTGTTTGCTGATGATATGATTGTATATGCAGAGAATCCCAAAGAATCTATAAGTAAATTCCTCAAACTGACAGAAGAGCTCAGCAAAGTCTCAGGATACAATATATACATAAGTAAATCAGTAAGATTCCTTTATACCAACAGTGAGACTGTTAATGAAGAAATCATCAAAACAATACCATTTACTATAGCCCCTAAGAAGATAAAGTACCTAGGAATTAATCCAACCAGAGAAATAACAGACCTTTACAAAGAGAACTACAAGCCCTTACTACAAGAAACTAAGAGAGACTTAGACAAATGGAGAAACCTATCCTGCTCATGGATAGGAAGACTTAACATTGTGAAAATGTCTATTTTGCCCAAAGCAATCTACTTATATAATGCAATCCCAATACAACTTCCAAGTGTCATTTTTTAATGAGATGGAGAAACAAATCACCAATTTTGTTTGGAAAGGGAAGAAGCCTTAGATAAGTAAAGTACTACTAAAGAAGACGAGCACACTGGGAGGCCTCTCATTACCCGACTTTAGAACCTATTACACTGCCACAGTGGTCAAAATAACCTGGTACTGGTACAAGAACAGACAGATGGATCAATGGAACAGAATCAAGATCCCAGAGATGACACCATTTGCCTATGAACAGTTGATATTCGACAAAGGCCCTAAGACAATCTCTTCAGCAAATGTTGCTAGCAAAATTGGATATCCATCTGCAATAAACTGAAATAAGATCCATGTCATATACCTTATACAAAAACCAACTCAAACTGGATAAAAGATCTAAATATCAAATTTAAAATGATAAAGCTCATCCAAGAAAAAGTAGGAACAACAATGGAAGTTTTAACACACAACATAGACAGACTTCAAAGTCTGTCAAACAAACCACAATCAACAAAAGAAAAAATAGATAAGTGGGAACTATTAAGAATCAAACACTTTTTCTCATCCAAAGACTTTATCACAAGAGTTAAAAGGCCACCTACAGAATGGGAAAAAATATTTGGCAACTCTATGTCAGATTGAGGTCTGATCTGCGTAATCTATAAGATACAACAAAATATCAACAAGAAGATAAATCATCAAATTAAGCGATGGGAGAAGGAGATGGCCAGACACTTCTCTAAAGAGCAGATCCAGGCAGCCAAAAAACACATGCGGAAATGCTCACGATCTTTACCAATTAAAGAAATTCAAATCAAAACTACAATGAGATACCATCTCACCCCAAAAGGTTGACTGTAATCCAAAAACCACAAAATAACAAATGCTGGAGAGGATGTGGAGAAAGTGGAACTCTCCTACACTGTTGGTGGGGTTGCAAAATGGTCCAGCCTCTTTGGAAAGCAATCTGGCACTTCCTTAAAAAAAAATGGATATAGATATACTATTTGACCCAGTAATTCCACTACTTAGAATATATCCTGCAGAATCAAGGCCCTTCACACCAATGGATACATGCACAAGAATGTTTATCACAGCATAGTCCACAATAGCAGAAAGATGGAATCAACCTAGATGCCCAACAACAGAGGAATGGATAGGTAAACTGTGGTGTGTAGACTCAATGGAGCACTATGCAATGATAAAGAACAATGATGATTCCAGGAAACATCTCGTAACCTGGTTTCAACCGGAAGACATTATGATGAGTGAAAGTAGTCAGCGACAAAAGGACAAATATTGTATGAGACCCCTACGATAAGAACTCAAAAGCAGACTTATGGATAGAGGAAAAGACTCTTTGATGGCTGCAAGGGAGGGGAGGTGGGGGGGGAGTTTTAGATTAGATAGTTGGTAGAAATTTGGTTGGGTGAAATCGGTGATAGCACACATTAGAAACAAGAACAATATTAAGTGGACTGCAACATAACTTGAGTACTTCTTCCATCTTAACCCAATAATTGTAAGGACAGAGTAGCTGGGGCAGGGGGCAGGGGGCTATGATCTTCGGAGAAATCAAGGCCAACTGGCACAACTAGTGTTTTGCTGAGGGGGCTCTCTTCACCCCACATTGGTGAGTGGTGTCTGGGGTCTTAAAAGTTGCCAAGCTGCCATCTGAGGGCACAGCAAGTGGTCCCCACTCAGCCAGAACGGATGCTCACTGAGGACCAAAAAGACATGGGGGAAAGACAACCCAGAAGACAGAGAGACCCGCATGAGGGGGTGCCTACATCGACTTGGGACCAGAAGAACTGGATGGCGCCTGGCCACCACCAGTGATAGCCGCGATGGAGCTCACTAAGTTGAGTCTCACTGGCAACACAAGAATAAAAAGAGGTGTACTCTGAGATCTTCACTAAAAGACCGCAATTGATGATCCAGAGGCTTTGGGGTTCCCCTGGGAGCATGGCCCCTGGCCCTGATGCTGCCCTTGCCCATAAATCATAATGAAGTTCCACTCTTCAGACAGGAATAGATTGGACTTGGCAACGCAGAGTGAGCATATACTGGATTCACTTCATGGTTCTTTGCATCTATACGTTATCATCCTGCTGACCTCTGGCTAGAGGAAGGGGAGTGGGTAGAGAGGAGGGGAAAGGAGTCTGTTGGGAGGATGAGACATGTATGGAGCAGAGAGGAATAGTGTGCTGTCAATGGGCAGGTAGAGCAGTGGAAGCGGCATATAAGTGGGCATGAAAATTTATATGGGAATGTACATTTTCAGTCAGTCATAATAAAAAAAGAAAAGAAAGTGACAAATTGCCTTCCAAAGAGGTTGTTAATGTTTTGCATTCTGATCAGCAGTGTCAGAGAGTTCCAGTCTCTCCACAGCCTCTCTAGCATTTGTTGTTTTGTGCTTTTTGACTTATTGTCAACCTCACTGGGGTAAGGTGATATCTCATTGTAGTTTTGATTTGGATTTCTCTAATGGCTAATGAGTGGGATCTGACTCGGCGGCACTTGGCTGGCTTAATAGCTAATGATAGCGAGCATTTGCTCATGTGTCTTTTAGCTGCCTGGATGTTTTCTTTGGTGACGTGTCTGTCCATCACTTTGCCCATTGTTTAACTGGGTTGTTTACTTTTTCCTGTTGATGTTTTGTAGTACTTTGTAGATTATGCAAATCAGGTGTCTATCCGATATGTAGTGACCAAATATTTTTTCCTATTCTGTAGGTAGTCTTTTAACTATCTTGATCAAATCTTTGAATAAGCATAAGTGTTTGATTTTTAGTAGTTTGTATTTATCTATTTTCTGTCGTTCATGCACTATTGGTCAGATTTTGTAGTCTGTCTAAGCAGTGTTTTGGAGCATTCATTGTTGCCCCTATTTTTTCTTCCACAATCTTTATCTTTTTAGGTTTAATATTTAGTTCTTTGGTCCATTTTCAGTTAGTTTTTGTGTAGGGTGTAAGATACGGGTCCTGTTTCAATTTCTTTTGCAGATGAATATCTGATTTTGCCAACATCTTTTTTTAAAGAGACTATTTTTACCCCAGATTACAACCTTTGGGCCTTTGTTGAATATCAACTGTTTGTAAGAGGATTGTGATACTTTTGGATTCTGTAGTCTTTTCCATTGGCCTACATGTCTGTTTTTGCACCAGGACCAGGCTGTTTTGATTACCCTGGAAGTGTAGTACGTTCTAAGATAAGGTAGTGTGAAGTTGCCACTGTGCCCCTCTTCTTCAGTAGTGATTTACTTAACCAGTATTTTTTCCCTTTCCAAGCAAAGTTGTAGATTTTTTTTCTCATTAAAAAATGACACTGGAGTTCATACTGGGATTGTGTTGTATATGTAGATCGTTTTGAGTAAAAAAGTTATTTTTACAATGTTAAGTCTTCCTATCCATGAGCAAGGTAGGTTTCTCTGCTTACCTAAGTCCCTTTGGTTTCCTGCAGTAGGATCTTTTATTTTTTTCCGTAAGGTTATCTTACTCCTCTGGTTAGATTTAATTCTAGGTGTTTTACCTTTTGGGGGGCTATAGTAAATGGTGTTGATGTGGTGATTTCCTCTTCGATAATGTCTTTGTTGGCGTAAAGGAATCCTATTGATTTACTTATGTTAGTCTTATATCCTTATACTATGCTGAACTCTTCCATCAGTTCCAGTAGTTTATTTATGAATTCTTTAGGGTTCTCTGTGTACACAAGCATATCATTTACTAATAGGGATATTTTTACTTCTTCTTTACTGATGTGGATGCTGCTTATTTCTTTGTCTTGTCTGATTGCTCTGGCCAGAACCTCTAGCAAAATGTTGAATAGAAGTGGTGAGAGTGGGCATCCTTATCTAGTACCCGTTCTCAAAGGGAATTGGTTCAGTGTCTCTCCATTCAGGATGAGATTGGCAGTTGACTTTGTATGCCTGTCCCTTATTGCAGTGAGGAATTTATCTTCTATTCGTATTTTGCTGAGAGTTTTTATTATGCATGGGTGTTGGACTTTGTCAGACACCTTTTCTGCATCAGTTAACAAAACAAGGTTATTCTTATCGTTTGTGTTACTTGTGTGATTGGTTGAATCTTTGACATTGTTTTTCTGATGTTGAACCAGTCATGCATCACTTGTAGAAATCCAACTTTGCCGTGATGGATTATTTTTTTGACATGTTGATGAACTCTACTGGCTAAGATTTTATTGAAGATTTTTGTATGTAGGTTCATGAGTGATACTGGTCTGAAATTTTCTTTTTTTTGGTGGGATTGTTCCCTGACTTTGGTATCAGGCTTCACAGAGCGGATTTGGGAATATTCTCTGCTTTTCTATGCTGCAAATTAGCTTCAGTAGTATTGAAATTACCTCCTCTCTAAAAGTCTGGTAGAATTATCCTGTGAAGCCATCTGGGCCAGGGCTGGTTTTGATTGGTAGTTTTCTGATTACTTTTCAATCTTGTCTTTTGTGATGGGTTTATTAAGTTCTACTTCTCCTTGTCATAATTTTGGTAGGTGGTATTAATCTATGAATTCGTTGCTTTGCTCTATGTTTTCAAATCTGTTAGAGTATAATTCTTTGAAGTATCCTGTTACGATACTTTTCATTTCAGTTGAGTCTGTTGTGACATCGCTTGTTTCATTTCTTATTCAACTTATTTGTTTCCTCTCCTGTTTTATGTTGTAAGTTTAGCCAAACGATTTGTCAATTTTTTTGACAAAAAAAATTAGCTTTTGGTTTTGTTAATTCTTCCAACTGTTTTCCTATTCTCTAATTCATTTAATTCTGCACTGATTTTTATTATCTGTTTTCTTCTCGTGCCTGCGGTATTTCTCTGTTGCTCTCATTCTACTTGTTCAAGCTGTAGGGTTAATTCTTTGGTTTAGGCCCTTTCTTCATTCCAGATGTGTGCATTTATATACATAAATTGACCTCTGAGCACTGCTTTTGCTGTATGTGATAGGTTCTGTTAGGATGTGTTTTCATTCTCATTCAATTCCATGAATTTCTTTACTGCATCTTTGATTTCTTCTATGACCCAGAAAATTTTATGCAGTGTTGTTCATTTTCCATGAATTCAAATTTCTACCCATGCTTTTTCTGCTATTGATTTCAATTTTTATGGCTTTATTCTCCAAGACCATGCTTTGTAATAATTTAGTGGTTTCAATATTGTTGCCAAGCCACAATATTGTTGAGACTTGCTTTATGTCCTAATGTGTGGTCTGTTCTGGAGACTGTTCTTATGTTCATTGGAAAAGAAGTTGTTCTCTGTTGTTGGGTAAAAGTTACGTATATGTCAATGAGGTTTAGTTGGTTGATTGTCACAATAAGATTTTCTGTATCTCCATTAAGCTTTTTTCTAGATGATCTGTCCATTGCTGAAAGTGGGGTGCTGAAGTCTCCTACTATTATTGTGGAGTAATCGATCTCATTTTTCAATGTTGTCAGCATTTGTTTGATACATTTAGATGCTCTGGTATTGGGTGCATAAATATTTATTATTGTTATATCCTCCATATATATTGAATTTATATAGTGACCATCATTGTCCACAATGGTGGATTTTACTTTAAAACCACCAGTAATAGTCGCGATGGAGCTCACTAAGTTGAGTCTCCTGGGAACACAAGAATAAAAAGGGGTTCACCCTGAGATCTCCACTAAAGACCTCAATTGATGGTCCAGCAGTTTTGGGGTTCCCCTGGGAGCATGGCCCCCGGCCCTGATGCTGTCCTTGCCCATAAATCATAACGAAGGTCCACTCTTCGGACACAAATGGATTGGACTTGGCAATGTAGAGTGACCATATATTGGATGCACTTTATGATTCTATACATCTATAGGACGTCATCCTGCTGACCTCTGGCTGGAGGAAGGAGAGTGGGTGGAGAGGAGGGGAAAGGAGACTGTTGGGAGAATGAGACATGTATGGAGCAGAAGTGAATAGTGTGCAGTCACCGGACAGGGAGAGCAGTGGAAGCTGCATATAAGTAGGCATGTAAATTTATATGGGAATGTACATTTTCACTCAGTCATATTAAATAAATAATTTTTTTTTAATTCTCTTTTATCTGAGATTAGTATTGTCACTCCTGCTCTTCTTTGCATATTGGTAGCTTGGTACATAAATTTGCATCCTTTGATTTTCAGTTCACTCGTATCTTTGAGTCTATGGTGTGTTTATTGTAAGCAGCATATAGATGCATCGTATTTTTTGACCTAAGCTGTTACTCTCTCTCTCTTTATTGGAGCATTCAATCCTTTTACATTCAGTGTAATTATTGATAGATTAGTCTTCAGTGCTCTGATTTTTGTGCCTTTCTTTTTGTGTTGTTGACGTTTTCTTTGTTCTATTTAATATTCTGTTCTGGGTTGTTTTTCTTTATGGTTTTTTTTTTCCTCATCTTTTTCAATGTTTATTTTTTGTCTGCTGGTACTCCTGTATTATGTTTCTTGTTTTGATATCAAGTACTGTTAGTTTGCTTTGTGTCTACCCATTTGTTCCTCCTTAATATTCTAAGCGTAAACCATCTTTGACTACTGTATATCTCCTTAGCTTCCTCTCCATTTGAAATGGCTATACATACTGTAATATACTCCTTTTTATAGTGTGATGATGTCATAGTTTATGTGTTAAGATTTCTGTTTTCCTAATTGCAATATTTTAACTTTGATTGAGCTTTGTGACTTCCCTGAGTAGGGCTGTGGATGCTGTGTCCTGCAGTGTATCCTTGAGTATACATCTGATGTTATCGATTTTTTAATCAAAGAGCTTCTTTCAGTATTTCTTATACTTTTGGTTTGGTTTTTGTAAAGTCTCTAAGTTTCTATTTATCTGAGAATATCTTAATTTCAATGTCATATTTGAGAGACAATTTTGCAAGATATGTAATTCTTGGTTGGAAATTTTTCTTCTTCAAGACTTTGTAAGTGACATCCCACTGCCTTCTTACCAATGTAGTTTCTGCCACAAAGTCAGAGGACAGCCTACATTAGTTCTGATTTAAACCTAGCTGCTTTAAGAGCCTCTTCTTATGTTTCATTTTATTAAGCTTGATTATACGTCTTGGTGTTTTTCTTTTGGGGTCTACCTTTGTTTCATTTTCTTTTTTTTCTTTTTTATTGTGATTAAGTGCAAGTATATCATTTAAATCAGTTTTGCATGCCCACCTATCTGCAACTCCCTCTACTCTCCCCACCCGGTGACAGGACAGTTCTTTCAATCAATGTATCTTAACAAGCATCTGTCCACACCACCACATCTCCTTCTTTCTCATCTACAAAGAGACCAGTAGGACAGCCTCCTGTAAAAGCATGTAATCATAAAGCATGCACACCATATGTTCACACTGTGTCTCTGAGTCCAGTCCATTCTTGTCTTAAGAATTGACTCATTACTGGTTTCCAGTCAGTGACAGCAGCATGTCTAGGGGCCGTGTTTCCAGGGAACCCTCGAGGCTGTTGGACCATGAGTTCAGGTCTTTTAGCAGATTTCTTGGACAGTACACCTCTTTTTCTAATGTTGCTTCAGGGACTCTACATTGTGTACCCTATCACAACTGTCTTTGTTGGTGGCCAGGCACCATCTGGTTCTTCTGGTCTCACGTTGATATAGTCTCCCACTCATACGCATTCCTCTGTCTCCTGAGCTCTGTTTACCTCACACCTTATTGTTCTTGGTCATCATCTGTTCCAGATGAGTTAGGATAATTTGGTGTACCTCAGATGGCAGCTAGTGAGCTTTCAAGACTTTAGATGCTACTCATCAATATGGGGTGCAGAAAACCCTCTTACCAATAGGCTAGTTATGCCAGCTGGCTTCAGTGTCCCCTGAATACAAATTCCCCAGACCCCTGTCCCTGCTAATCTATCCTTTAAAATACTAGATTGAGTTTAGAAAACCTTTCAGTTCATGAAGTCCAGTTAAGTTGATCTACTCTCTACTGTGTGCTGTCACTTCTTAAGCTTAACTAAATTTCTATTGACTATGTACTCTATGCCCATCTCCCTCACCCCTCATTCCTCATTCTTGTAGCTATCAAAGAGTCTTGTCTTCTATACTTAAGTCTATTTAAGTTTTATATCGTAGGGTCACCATGAGTCAGATCCGACTCGATGGCACTTGGCTGGCTTTGGCATCAGGGATCTCATACAATATTTGTCCTTTTGCCACTGACTGATTTTGCTCAACATTTCTTCCAGTTCAAATCAGGTTATGAAATGTTTAATGAAATCATCATGGTTCTTTATCATTGCGTAGTGTTCCATTGAGTATATGTACCATAGTTTATCCACTCATCTGTTGATGGGGATCTGAGTTGATTGTATCGTTTTGCGATTGTGGACAGTGCTGCAATAAACATTCATGTCCATGTATCTGTTCATGTGACTGCCTTTATTTCTGTAAGATGTATTCTAAGCAGTGGGATTATTGAATCAAATGGCATTTCTATTTCTAGCTTTTAAAGGAACTACCAAATTGCTTTGCAAAGAGGATGTACCATTTTGCAATCCCACCAACAGTGAAGAAGAGTTCCAATCTCTTCACAACCTCTCCAACATTTGTTTTGCGTTTTTTGGATCATGGCCAATCTTGTTGGGGTGAGATGGTATCTCATTGTCGTTTTGATTTGAATTTCCTTAATAATTAATGATCATGAACATGACCGCATGTGTTTTTTGGCTGCCTGGATCTCCTCTTTAGAGAAGTGTCTGTCCATCTCCTTTGCCCATCGCTTAATTGGTTGATTTGTCTTTTTCTTGTTGATATTTTGTAGAACCTTATAGATTATGGAGATCAGGTGTCCGTCTGACACACAGTTGCCAAATATTTTTTCTCATTCTGTAGATGGTCTTTTAATTCTTTTGATGAAGTCTTTAGATGAGCAGTTTGATTCTTATTAATTCCCATTAATCTGTTTTCTCTTCTGATGAATGTGTTTTGTTTGTCAGATTTTGAAGTCTGTCTATATTGCATATTAAAACGTCCACTGTTGACCTTGTCTCATCTTAGATGAGCTTTATCGTTTTACTTTTATATTCAAGTCTTTTATTCAATTTGAGTTGATTTTTGTATAAGGTGTGTGACATGGGTCTTGTTTCAAATTTTTGCAGATGGATATCCAATTATGCCAACACCATTTGCTAAAGAGACTGTTCTTACCCCAGTTCAAAATCTTATGACCTTTGTCAAATATCAGCTGTTCATAAGAGGATGGTGGCATCTCTGGGGTCTCTACTTTGTTCCATTGGTCTATATGTCTCTTTTTTGTATGAATACCAGGCTGTTTTGACTACTGTGGCAGTGTAATAGGTTTTAAAGTCAGGTAGTGAGAGGCCTCCCAGCATGTTCTTCTTTTTCAGTAGTGCTTTACTTATTCGGGGTTTCTTCCCTTTCCAAACAAAGCTGATAATTTGTTTCTCCATCTCATTAAAAAATGTCACTGGAATTTGTATTGGGATCACATTATATAAGTAGAGTGCTTTGGGCAAGATACACATTTTCACAATATTGAGTCTTCCTATCCATGATCAGGACAGATTACTCCACTTATGTAAGTCTCTCCTAGTTTCTTGTAGCAAGGTCTTGTAGTTTTCTCTGTAAAAATCTCTTATTTCTCTAGTAAGATTTATTCCTAGGTATTTTATCTTCTTGGGGGCTATAGTAAATGGAATTGATTTGGTGATTTCTTCATTAATAATTTCATTGTTGGTATAAAGGAATCCTACAGATTTAGTTATGTTTATCTTGTATCCCAATACTTTGTAGAATTCTTCTATTTGCTCTAATAGTTTACTATGGATTTCTTTGGATTCTGTGTATAAACAGTCATATCATCTGCAAAGAGGGAAATCTTTACTTTTTCAGTGCCAATACAGATGCCTTTTATTTCTTTGTCTTGTCTAATTGCTCTGGCTAGAACTTCTAGCACAATGTTGAATAGAAGTGGTGAGAGTGGGCATCCTTGTCTAGATCCTGTTCTCAAAGGAAATTCTTTCAGTCTTTCACCATTCAGGATGATGAAAGCAGTTGGCTTTGCATAGATGCTATTGATTATATTGAGGAATTTCCCCTTTATTCCTATTTTTCTGAAAGTTTTAAGCATGAATGGATGTTGAACTTTGTCAAATGCCTTTTCTACATCAATTGAAAAAATCTGGTGATTTTTATCTTTTTATTATTAATATGGTTGATTACATTAACTGTTTTTCTGATGTTGAACCAGCCCTCTGGAATGAAACCAACTTGATCATGATGAATGATTGTTTTTATATGCTGTTGAATTCTATTGGCTAGAATTTTGTTGAAGAATTTTGCATCTAGATCCATCAGTGATATTGGTCTGTAATTTTCTTTTTTTTGTGGGATCTTTCCCTGGTTTTGGTATCAGGGTTATGCTGGCTTCGTAGAATAAATTTGGAAGTATTTCATCTCTTTCTATGGTGTGAAGTAGCCTCATTAGTACTGGAGTTAATTCTTCTCTAAAAGTTTGGTAGAATTCTCTGGTGAAGCCGTCTGGGTCAGGACTTTTTTTGGTTGGTAGATTTTTGAGGACTTCCTCAATCTCTTCCTTTGTGATAGATTTATTAAGTTGATCTATTTCTCCTTGTGATAGTCTTGGTGAGTCATATGAATCTAGAAATTTGTCCATTTCCCCCAGGTTTTGAAACCTGTCAGAGTATAGCTTTTCACAGTATTCTGTTATGATATATTTTATTTCAGATGGGTCTGTTGTAACATCTCCCGACTCATTTCTTAATCAGGACATTTGTATCTTCTGTTGTTTTTCTTTTGTAAGCTTAGCCAATGGTTTATCAATCTTGTTGATCTTTTCAAAGAACCAGCTTTTGGTTTTGTTAATTTTTTTCAATTGTTTTTCTATTCTCTGATTCATTTAGTTCTGCTCTAATCTTTTGGCACCTGAGGGGTTTCTTTGTTGCTCTCTTTCTACTTGTTCAAGCTATGAGGTTAATTCTTTAATTTGTGCTCTTTCTTCTTTCCAGAAGTGTGCATTTATAGAGATAAACTGACCTCTGAGCACTGCTTTTGGTGTATCCCATAAACTCGGTAAGATATGTTTTCACTCTCATTTGAATCTATAAATTTCTTTAATGTGTGTTTAATTTCTTTTATAACCCAAGGCTTTATGAATAAAGTGTTGTTCAGTTTCCACAAGTTCGAATTTTTACCTCTGAACTTTCTGTTACTGATTTCAACATTTACAGCTCTGTGGTCCAAGAAGGTACTTTGCAATAAACCACTCGTTTGGATTTTATGGAGAATTGTTTTATGACCTAACGTATGGTCTATTCTGGAGAATGTTCCATGTGCTTTGGAGAAGAAGGCGTATTTATCTGTTGATGGATGAAAAGATCTGTATATGTCGATAAGATCAAGTTGGTTGATTGTTGTAATAAGATCTTCTGTACCTTTACTGAGCTTTTTTCTAGATGATCTATCCTTAACTGAAAGGGGAGTGTTAAAGTCCCCAACTATTATTGTGGAATGATCAATCTCATTTTTCAATGTTGTCAGTATTTGTTCAATGTATTTAGGTTCTTTGGTATTGGGTGCATACATATTTAATATTGTTAAGTCTTGCTTGAGTATTGAACCTTTCAGCTATCAATAGTGACCATCCTTGTCCATAATAGTGGACTTTACATTGAAATCTATTTTATCAGAGATTAATATTGCCACACCTGCTCTTTTTCGTGTATTATTAGCTTCATATATATTATTCCAACCTTTAATTCTCAACTTGTTCTTATCTTCAAGTCTAAGATGTGTTTCTTGTAAGCAACATATAGATGGGTCATGTCTTTTGATCCACGATGTCACTCACTGTCTCTTTACTGGAGCGTTCAGTCCATTTACATTCAATGTGATTATTGATACTTATACGTTTAGTGATGTCATTGTAATATGTGTATTTTCATGTTGGTGCTTTCTCTGTTCTTATTAATCTGTACTGGGACATTCTTCTTTAAGGATGGTATGAGTTTTGATTTTATATTTATTGAGACTCCTGTATTGTGAGTTTTCGTTTCAAATGGCATATTGTTAATCAGTTCTATGGCTACATACCTAATCCCCCTTAACGTATAATTTTTGAAATCAATTTTAACTATTTTAGAAGTCAGAAACTGTGGCTGCATCAAAAACAACTGTAACTATTGTAGTACTTCCCTCTTTTAACGTGATGATATTATAGTTGTCATGATATGATCATGGATTCCCTTATTATAATACTGCATTTTCTGGCTTGGTTTCGTGAAGTTTTGTGCCTTCCTTAACTGATTAGAAATTTGGATGAAGTGCCTTAAACTATCACCTAAAACATAAATTTGGGGAAGAGCTTCTTTCAATATTTCATGTAATTTGGGTTTAGTTTTCATGAAGTCTTTAAATTTCTCTTTATTTCCAAAAGTCTTAATTTCACCATTATATTTGATAGACAATTTAGTGGGATAAATTATTCTGGGATGGAAGTTTTTCTCATTCAGGGCTTTGAATGTGTTTCCCCATTGTTTTCCGGTCAGCATTGTTTCAACAGAAGTCAGTTGAAAGTCTACAGGGTTTCCCTCAGAATGTTAGTTTTGATTTGAGTCTTTCTGTCTTCAGAAGCATCTCTTTGTGTTTTAGCTCATTAAGCTTATTTATAATATGCCTTGGCGCTCTTCTTTTTGGGTCTAACTTTTGTGGTGTTCGATAAACATCTTGGATACCTATGTTCTCTTTGTTCATAATCTCAGGAAAGTTTTCTGTCAGCATCTCTACAGCAATACTCTCTATGTTGTCATTAATCCTTCCTTGTTCAGGAACTACAATTAAACATAAATTATTCCTCTTTATGGAGTCCCATATGTTTCTTAATGTTTCTTCATTTTTCTTATTTCTTTTCTCTGACTTTACCTCATAAATGTTGACGTTAGTTACTTTGTCTTCTAGGTCACTGATTGCAACTTCCATCTGTTCAATCCTACTCTTTTGGCTTTGGATACAATTTCAAATTTTGTAATTTTGTTATTAATCTGATGTATTTCAGATCGTTGATGTTCTAGCATATCAAATAGTTTACCAAATTTTTCATTTTGTTCTATTGCATGTTGTTTAATCTCTAGGAGGGTTTTATATATAATTTTTTTGTATTCAATCTCTGTTAGATTCAGAAAGGCTTCTTCATCTGGGAAATTTTTTGTTTAGGGAATTTTCTAGAGCATTTGAAGAATGTTTCTTTAAATGATTAATTATGGTCTGTTGCCGGCGTACCATCTAGATGCTATTTCTCTGATAATGGATCTAAGAGAAATATTGGTCACCAGCTGACTCTAATACTGTAGTGATTTGCCCCAGGTGGACTCTCAAGGGTGGAAGACTTTGCTTATTGAGTAGCAGAGGCTGCTCTGTTTATGGAGAAACTTGGGGCTGTCAGCCCGTCTTAAAATGTGAGTGAGAGAAAAGAGGTTTTTCAATAGAGATTTTCAGAGAGAAAATACAAGCCTCCCAGCCTTAAAAAAGTAAACCTTAAAAGTAAAAGTAAACTGCGCTTCTATGCAGGGAACTATCCAGGTGCTGAATTGGTGGCTGGAAGCTGTCCAACAGGCTGGCCTGAACAGGCAGTGGAGAACAGCAGACTTCACCTGCCCGCTTATAATGAAAGTATGTTACCATTCCTGGTCACTTGCAGAAGCTGCAGTTCTCTGTTACAGTGTAGCAGCAGAAGCAGAGGTCAAATGTTCACTGGATTGTTTTTGAGAGGAGAAGATTAGTCTGATACCGTTGCCCAGTCAAATATGTTAGGTCCCAAGGCTTCTCAGGTATTCAATGCTCCATAAAAAATATCATCCAGGCCTTAGTTCTGAGAGGGAGATGAGGAGATGTCTGTTTACTCTGCCATCTTGTAATTCGCTTTGCAGTGAATTTTCTAAACCTGTAAGTTTATTATTGATCTGCTGGATTTCAGATAGTTGATGTTCCAGCAATTCATATTCCTTACTTAGGTTTTCATTGTGTCCTGTTGCATTTTGTTTAATCTTCATGAGGGCTATATACAGTACTTCTTTTGTATTCTACCTCAAATAATTTCAGAAAGGCTTCTTCATATGGGACGGTTTTGCTTGTTTTCAGCGTTCTCTGGAGCCATGGTGGCTTACTTCTTTAAATGGTTAGATATGGATTGTTGTCTTCATGCCATCAAGAAGCTGTTCAGTTTCTCTAGTGTTACACCACTAGGAGCTGTGGCATAGTCCTAAGAGGTGAATACAGGCACCACTATGTTTGGTCACCAGTTGCCTCTGTGTTCTCTAGTGACTAACCCAAGCTGGGCTCTCAAGGGTGGCAGTCCCCACCTCCTGGTTGCTAAAGGTAGTGAGTTACTTGTGGTGACTCTCCATCATTACATCAGTTGAGCCTATTGTGTAGCTTGGGTAGGGGAGGAGAACAATGCCATCACACTTGGCTTCTTTAGACCCCTGCACTCTCCAGGTGTCTTTAACTTAAAAACTGCCTTTTGCTGATAGGGGCACATTCCAGCAGATCCTGAGAGCAGCAAGGCCCTCAGAGTTGACAGGCCCTGCCTCCTATGGAGTCTCTTGGGGGCCATCAGCCAGTACTATGATGTGGCTCAGTGAAGGGTGGTGAAAATGCTGCCAAGTCACTCAGCTTCCTGTCACTGCTGCTTTGTCCAGCTCGTCTTAGTTTAAAGGCTGCCTTACTGCTGAGATAGGAGCTGTCCAGCAGGTTCCAAGAGTATTTGGGCCCTCAGGAGTCACAGGCCCTACCTCCTGGCTGACAACAGTGGTACCTCATAGCATGTCCACAGGCATTATGACTTGGCTGAAAGAAGGGAGGAGTTAGGGCACTGTCACCCTCAGCCAACAGGCCCCACTGTGATCCCTAGATAGGATCATCTCTAAAATAACTATTCTTCTGGAGAAGCACTTTCCAGACAGGCATTGTTGCTCACCATGAGAATTAGCCCCCGCTGAGTCCTCAGACATGGCTGGTTCCACCTCTCGGCTGACCAAGTTGGCATCCCACTTGAGCCACCCTTCCTGCTGTGAGTCATCAGAATCTGTGGTGCAGCACAGAGAAGAGATGGGGAGGGGTACTGGTACCCTCAGTCAGGAGCTGGGATCTCAAGACGTGAGTGTCCCAAGCACAATTCCTCTGCTGTGGTATATGCTGTTCACTTAAGCACTGCAGTTCAGTGCATTAGCGTGCCAGACACAGAGTCTTGGTATACCCAATTCCTGTCTCCCAGATAACAAAGAAAGCATCTGTACCCATTGTCTCCTGAAATGATGTGCCAGAAGAAGCAGGATTCACTGTGCCACTGCTTCACTTTTTACAGAGGTAATTTCACCTTTCCTGTCACTCAGTCCAATCTCATAACCCTCTGCCAGATTCTGGGGCTCCCAGAATGTCCACACTGCTCCATTCACATATTATTCTAGGCCTTAGTTCTCAGAGGGAATCAAGGAGATATGTGTCTAGTCCACCATCTTGGCCTGAGGTCTACGTTTTGTGGAGTTTGATAATCACCTTGAATAACTATTTTCTTTCATGATGTCAGGGAAGTGTTCTGTTAGCAATTCTTAAACAATTCTCTCCGTATTTTTTGCTATCCCTCCTTGTTATGGAACTCCAATTACTAATAGATTATTCCTCTTGATAGAGTCCCACAGGTTTCTTAGTGCTTCTTCATTTTTCTTGATTATTTTATCTTATTGCTCCTTATAATTGCTGGTGTCAATTGCTTTATCTTCATTCTCACTAATTCTGCATTCTGTTTCCTCATTCTTGTGCTTTTGGTTTTGCACTGAATTGTCTAACTCTGTAATTTTATAATTCATCTGCAAAATTTCAGATTGTTGATGTTCTAGCAGTTCATATAGCTTGCTTAATTTTTCATTTTGTTCTTTTGCACTTTGTTCAATCTCTAGAAGGGCTCTATGCATAATTCTTTTGTGTTCCACCTGCAATAATTTAAGGAAGGTTTCTGCATCTGGAAAGTTTTTGATTCTGTATTTTAGCAATTTTCCAGAGCCATGGTGGTCTGCTTCTTTAAGTGGTTAGATATTAATTGTCTTTGTGCCATTAAAAAGTTCAGCTTCTCCAGTTTTGCACCAACTGGAGCTGTGGCATAGCTCTGAGAAGGGATTAAGGGCACTGCTAGACTTGGTTTCCTGCCACCACTTCATATGCTAGGTGCAGCTGACTTAATTACTGCTTCTCTGGTGAGAGAGATGCTGTCCAGCCCCATGATGTTGTTCAGACTGGCAGCTGGCCCAAGCTGAGCTCTCAGGGATGACAGGCCCCACCTCCAAGCTGATAAAGATGGCGGCCAACTTGTGCAGACTCTGAAGAGTCATGCCACCAGACACTATTATGTAGCTGAGATAAGGGAGGAGAGAAGGATGCCATCACAGTTGGCCACCAGCCACCCTTGCATTTTCTAGATGTGCTTATCTTAAAAACTGCTTTTCTGCTGAGAGAGGCTCTGTCCAGCAGGAGTCAGTAGTAACTGGGCCCTCCGGGTGGCAGGCTGTGCATCCTGGCTGAAAAAGATGGAGCCCTACTTATGGAGTCTCCTGGGACCTTTCAGTAGACGCTATGGCATGGCTGAGTGAAGGGAGGAGTAAATGGCACCACCACATTCAGCCACCTCCAACTGCTGCATTCTTGAGGTGTGATATTCTCGAGAACTGCTTTTCTGGTGAGAGAGGTGTTGTCCAGCAGTAGCCAGTACCAGCCGGGCCCCACCTCCCAGCTGAGAAAGATTGAAACTTACTTGTGGAGTCTCTCAGGGGCTACATTGCTAGATGTTATGACATGGCTCTAAGAAGGGAGGGATAAGGGCACTGCTGCACTCAGCTGCCAGCTGCCACTATGTTCTCTAGGTACAATTGTCTTAAAAACAGCTTTTCTGCTGGGAGAGGCATGGTCTAGTCAGGCACTCTTGCTCAGTGTGGCAGCCAGCCCTAGCTGAGCCCTTAGGCTTGGCTGACTGCACCTCTCAGCTGATTCCACCTCTCAGCTGACTACAATGGTGTCTTGCCTGAGCCACCTCTCCTGAACTGAGTGAGCCAGCAGTATCTGTGGTGCAGCTCAAAGAAAAGATTGGGGAGAGGCACTGGTACATTCTGTCACTAGCTGCTGCTGGGTTCTCTAGATGTGACTCTCTTAAGCACAGCCTCTCTGCTGTGAAAGATGCTGTCTACTTATGCACTGCAGTTCAGCATAGCAGCCAGCCCCAGCCAGGCTCTCAGGATTGGCAGTCCCAGTTCCAGTCTTCCAGTTAACAAAGATGACATTCATACCTGTAAGCCTCTCAACTGCTGCACCAGCAGAAGCAGGACTCTGTGCTGCCATTTCCACTCCAACAAAGGTAGTTTTCCCCTTTCTGTTGCCCAGACCAATCTCACAGCCCTACATGTAATCTTGGGGCTCCCAGGATGTCCACTATGCTCCATTCAATTGTTTTTCTAGGACTTAGATCTCAGAGGGAATACGGGAGACTTGTAACTAGTTCACCATCCTGGCCCTGTCCCTTTTCCTTATTTCTTTGATGCCCTTCACTCTCCTTTGCTCCAGGTGGTTTGGGATCTATTGATGTTTCTTATATAGCCACTTGCTAGCTATTAAGACCCAGATGCCACTTGCCAAAGCATGATGTGGAATTTTTCTTTAAAAAATTTATCATACTTATTGACCTTGATGTCCCCTGAAACCATAGATCCTAGAACCCTGCCACTGTTACTCTACCCTTGAAGAATTTGGTAATATTTGGGGAAAACTTCTCAGATTTTGGTTTAGTCCAATTGTTCTGACTTCTCCTTTAATGCATGTCGTCTCTCCCTTCACCTTACTGCTTACTATTTAATTAATGAACACCCTACTCTCTGCCTCCTCACCCTTGTAACCATCAAAGATTGTTGTCTTCTGTGTCTAAACAGTTTATTGATTCATTTATAATAGTGGTCTCATACATTATGTGTCCTTTTGCAACTGACTAATTTCACTCAGCATAACACCTTCCAGAGTTTTCCATGTTATGAGATGTTTTCCAAATTCATCACTGTTCTTTATCATTGCACAGTATTCCATTGCGTGACTATACCATGCTTTGTTTACCCATGTATCCATTGATGGACTCCTAGGTTGAGTCCTTTTCTTTTCTATTCTTTTGCTATTTTAGACAATGCTGTGGTAAACACTGGTGTGAATGTATCTATTTATGTGACAGCCCTTATTCTCTAGGATACGTTCCAAGAAGTTGGTTTTCTGGATCAAAGGTATTTCTATTTCTAGGTTTTTAAGAAAGCACCAGATCAATTTCCAAAGTGATTGCACCATTTTACAGTCCCACCAACTGTGTATAAATGTTCCAAACTCTCCACAGACTCTCAAACATTAGCTGTTTTCCGGCTTTTAGATTAATGCCAACTTTGTTGGAGTAAGATAGTATCTCATTGTAGTTTTGATTTGGATTTCTCTAAACAATAGTGCGTATTTAATCATATATCTCTTAGTGGTCTGAATGTCTCTTTGGAGAAGTGCCTGTTTATATCCTTTGCCCATTTTTTAATTGAGTTGTATGTCTTTTTGTTGTTGAAGGATTTTTGCAGTATCTTGTAGATTTTGGAGATTAGATACTTTCAGGATTTGTCACAGCCAATTTTTTTTTTTCCCAGGCTTTGGGTTGTCTTTCTTCTCTTTTGATGAAGTTTTTGGATGAGCATAATTGTTTGGTTTTTAGTATTTCTCAGTTATCTAGTATCTATTCTGGTGTTTTTGCATTGTTAGCAATATTTTATATTGTGTTTCTGGCATGTATTAGGGCTCCCAGCTTTGTCCTTAATATTTCTTCTATAATCTTCCTACAAGAGATCAAAGGGAAGCAAGGAGAGAGTTGGAAACCTCATACCATCAAGCAAGCAGTACCAGGAGAAGAGCGTGTCCTTCAGACCTGAGGTTCCTGCACCAAGATTCTCCCCGAACAAGACTGATGCAACACAAGGACTTTCCTCTAAAGCTGACAAGGCGGAAAGTTTTCCCCTGGAGCAGTCACCCTGAATTTGGAATTGTAGCTTACCAGACTGTGAGAATAAACTTTCCTTTGTTAAAGCCATCCACTTTGTGGTATTTCTGTTCAAGCAGCGCTAGGTGACTAAAACAAACCATAAAGGACACGCACCACCTGCATCACTCTGTGTCCCCAAGTCCAGTCCCTTCTTTATCTGAAGTGTTGGTTTCAGCTCTAGGCATTGGGCTTTAAGTGAAACATTACAAACCAAATCAATCTGCCACATGAAAACCTGCACTTACACCACTATGCAAATCTAACTGTTCCCCCTCTTGTGATAGCACACACTTCCTAACTACCCTATCGTCCCCATATCCATTCAACCAACTCCTGTCCCCGTCCACCCTCTCATCTCACTTCTGGACAGCTGTTGCTCAAACAGCCTGACATATATATATAAGCCAAGAAGCACATTCTTTGCTAGTATCACTCTATGCTATATAGTCCAGTCCAACTTCTGTTTGAAAGGTTAGCTTTGGTACTGGTTTGAACTCTGGACTAACAGAGCTGAAAGTATGGTCTTTTAATAAAAATATAGTTCTGCACACCCATTTTGCTCCCACTACATCAGAGAATTTATGTTGTATTCCTTGTCAGAGCAGTTATTGGTGGTGGCTATGCAACATCCAGTTCTTCTGGTCTCATGCTAATATAGTCTCTGGATCATATAGTACCTTCTGTCTGCTGGGTTCATATTTTCATGTCTTAGATGACCTTCAATCTCCTCTGCTCCAGGTGGATTGGAAACAATTGATTCTACTTAGATGGCAACTTGCCAGATTGTAAGACCCCAGACATCACTCACCAAAGTGCTATGCAGAACTTTTTCTTAAAAAGAAAATCTTATCTATACCAGTTAACTTAGATGTCCCTTTAAAATATGGTTCCCAGACCCCTGTCCTTATTACTCTGTCCTTCAAAATGTTGGATTGTATTTAGAAAATCTTTTAGGTTTTGGTGTAATCTAGTTTTTGCCATGAGTCGGATCTGACTCGATGGCACTTGGCTGGCTTGGCTGTAGTTTAGTTATATTAACCTCCCTTCCACTCTGTGCTGTCACTTCCTACTCCTAACTCAATTGCTATCTACTGTCTAATCTATAAATACCTTTCTCCCTTTCCACTCTTATAACCATCAAGGATTATTTTCTTCTGTGTTTAAACCTTTTCTTAAATCCTTATACTAGTGGTCTTATACAATATTTTTCTTTTTATAACGGACAAGTTTCACCTAGCACAGGGTTTTTAGATGACTCCATGTTATGAGATGTTTCCTAAAAACATCTTTGTTCTTTATTATGGCATAGAACTCCATTGCATTAATATACAATAATTTGTTTATCCATTCATCTGTCGATAGGAACTAGGTTGATTTCATCTTTTTGCCATTGTGGACAATGCTGCAATCAACATTGGTGTGCATGTATTTATTTGTGTGACAGCTCTTATTCCTCTAGGATATATCCCAAGAAATGGCATTTCAGCAGCCTAGAATTTTGTTGGGCATTTTACATCTAACTTCATGAAAGATATTAGTTATAATTTTCCTTTTTTGTGCTGTCTTTACCTAGTTTGGGTATCAGGGTTGTACTGGCTACATAAAATAAATTTGGCAGTGTTATATCTTTTTCCAAACTCTGAAATATGTTTCATAACAGTAGTGTTAATTCTTCTCTAAATGTTCAAAGTTAGAGAATTCTACCAGTGAACCCCTCAGGGCCAGCTTATTTTTTTGTTGTTGTTGGGAGCATTTTAATTACCTTTTCAGTATCTTCTTTTGTTATAGGTCTATTTAGTTGTTCTACCTCTCTTCGTATTAGTTTAGGCAGGTAGTTTGTTTCTAGAAATTTGTTCATTATCTTTAGGTTTTCAATTTTTTAAAGTAACATTTTTCATAGATTCTGTTATAATTTTTTAAAATTTTAGTTGGGTCTGCTATACCACCCATCTCATTTCTTGTTTGTGTTACACTTCCTTTCCTGTTTTTGTTTTTTTCAGACAACTTTTAGTCTTGTTAACTTTGTTGTTTTTCTATTCTCTAATTCATTGAATTCTGCTCTAGATTTTATTATTTGCTTTTCTTCTGGTGTCGAAGGGCTGCTATTGCTGCTCTCTTTCTACTTGTTCAAGTTGTACCGTTAATGCTTTGATTTGGGCCCTTTTTTTCTTTTTGAATATGTGCATTTATTGAGATAAACTGACCTCTGAGCACTGCTTTTGCTGTGTTTTAAAGGTTCTGGCAGGATGTGTTTTCATTCTTATCTGATTCTGTGAATTTCCTTATTCTGTCCTTGTTTTCTTCTGTAATCCGGTAGTTTTTGAAGAAGGTGTTGTTCGGCTTCCATGTGTTTAACTTTTTTCCCCTTGCCTTTTCTGTCACTGATTTCTACTTTTATGGCCTTATGGTCAGAAAAGATACTTTGTAATATGTCAGTGCTTTGGATTTTGCTAAGGCTTCCTTTATGGCCTAATGTGTGTTCTATTCTGGAGAATGTTCCACGTACATTGGAGAAGGAAATACACTTGGCTGCTGTTGGGTGAAGTGTTCTGTACATGTCTATGAGATCAAATTGGTTGATTGTGACATTTTGATCTTCCATGTCTCTACTGAACTTATTTCCAGATGTTTTGCCCACTGAAGGTAGTGTGTTGAACTCTCCTACTATCAGTGTGAAGTTAATTGCCTTTTCAATGAAGTTAGAGGTTTCTTTAAATGTATTTTGGAGCCTTGTCACTGTGGAAACCCTGGTTGCATAGCGGTTAATCACTATGGCTGCTAATCAAAAGGTCAGCAGTTCAAGTCTACCAGGTGCTTCGTGGAAACTCTGTGGAGCAATTCTTCTCTGTCCTATAAGGTTTATATGAGTCAGAATCAACTTGACAGCAGTGGGTTTGGTTTGGTTTATCATTGGGTGCATAATTTTTTAATATGATTTTGTCCTCCTGGAACATTGACCTTTTAATCATTATACAGTATCCTTCCTTATCCAAAGTGATGAATTTTACTTTAAAGAGTATTTCATCAGAGATTAATATTGCCACTGCTGTTCTTTTTTGAATGTTGTTAGTTTGATATATTTTTCCTTCAAGTTTTAGTTTGTTCATGTCTTTAAGTCTAAAGTGTGTCTCTTACAGCCAGCATATGGAAGGATCGTGTTTTGTTTATTTTATCCAATCTGCCCCTCTGTCTCTTCATTGGTGCATTTAACCCATTTATAATCAGCATGATTATCGATAGGTATGAGTGTAGTGCTGTCATTATGATACTTTTTTTGTGCACTGTAGACCATTACTTTGTTCCAGTTAATTTTCTGTGCTTAGTCATTTTTCTTTGTGTTTGCTTTCCATCTTCTTCAATGTTGCTGGTTTTGTACTTGCTGAGACTTCATGTTTTACGTGTCTTTTATTGTGATCCCTAAGATTGTTAATTTTCTTTGTGATTGCATTAATAGTCCTATTTTTGTAAATTTCAGTCATTCTTTAATTTCTTTGTATTGCCTTGACTTCCTCTCCATAAGAAAGATCAAGGACTACATTGTCTTTTAAGTCCCTCCTTTTGGTTATAATGTTTACGTACTGGCATCTCTGTTTCTCTGTTTTCAGTGTTTTGCCTTTGATTTAGTTTTGTCATTTTCTTATATGGGTTGATGTCTTGTTGCTCTCTCCTGCACTCTAGTCTTGGGTTGGTATTTGATGGCATTAATTTTCTAATACTTCTTGTAGACTCCCTTTAGTATTTCTTGTAATTTTTGTTTGATTTTTACGAATTTCTTAAATTTCCTTTTTTCTGAGGATGTACTAATTTTATCATTATATTTAATGGATAGTTTTGCTCAATATATAATTCTTCTTTGGAATTTATTTCCTTCAAGGCCTTACATATGTCATTCCATTGCTTTCTTGCCTGCATGGTTTCTGAAAAGTAGTCAGAGCTTAGGCTGATTGACTCTACTTTGTATATTATCTTTCATTTATCCCTAGCCACTTTTAAAATTTTCTCCTTATCTTTAGTTTTGGCAATTTTCCTTATAATATGTCTTTATGTATTTCTTTCGGTATCTAGTTTGTGTAAATCTTGATGATCGTCTTGGATAGACGTCTTCTCATCTTTTTTTTTTTATTTAACATAACTGAGTGAAAATGTACATTCATGTACATATATGCAGCTTCCACTGCTCTCCCTGTCTGCTGACAGCACACTATTCCTCTCTGCTCCATACATGTCTCATCCTCCCAACAGCCTCCTTTCCCCTCCTCTCTGTCCACTCCCCTTCCTCCAGCCAGAGGTCAGCAAGATGATATCCCGTAGATGTATAGAACCACAAAGTGCTTCCAATATATGGTCACTCTGCATTGCCAAGTCCAATCCATTCCTGTCCAAAGAGTGGACCTTTGTTATAATTTATGGAAAGGGCAGCATCAGGGCCGGGGGCCATGTTCTCAGAGGAACACCAAAACCGCTGGACCATCAATTGAGGTCTTTTAGAGGAAATCTGATGATGCACCCCTTTTTATTCTTGTGTTGCCAGTGAGACTCCTCTCTGTGAGCTCGATTATGGCTACCACTGATGGTGGCCGGGCACCATCCGGTTCTTCCAGTCCCAAGTCGATGTAGGCACCCCCTCTTGTGGGTCTCTCTGTCTTTTTTGGTTGTCTTTACCACATGTCATTTTGGTCCTCGGTGAGCATCCGTTCCTGCTGAGTTGGGACCATTTGCTGTGTCCTCGGATGGCAGCTTGGCAGCTTTTAAGACCCCAAATGCCACTCACCAATGTGGGGTGCAGAGAGCTCTCCTAGCAAAATACTAGTTGTGCCAATTGGCCTGGAGTTTGCCTAAGAGCACGGTCCCCCACCCCCCGCCCCAGCTACTCTATCCTTGCAATATTGAGTTAAGATGGAAGGAGTACTCAGGTTATGCTGAAGTCCACTTAATGTTGTTCTTGTTTCTAATGTGTGCTATCACCGCTTTCTCCCAACTAGATTTCTAGTAACTATCTAAACTAAACCATCCCCCCTTCCCCTCCCTTGCAGCTGCCAAAGAGTCTTTCTTCTATACACGAGTCTGTTTTTGAGATTTTCTCGTAGAGGTCTCATACAGTATTTGTTGCTTTGTCACTGACTACTTTCACTCAACATAGTGTCTTCCAGTTGAGACCAGGTTAGGAGTTGTTTCCTGGAATCATCGTTATTCTTTATCATTGCGTAGTGCTCCATTGAGTACTACATGTACCATAGTTTACCTATCCATTCCTCTGTTGTTGGGCATCTGGGTTGATTTATCTTTTTGATATCGTGGACTGTGCTGCGGTAAACATTCTGGTGCATGTGTCCGTTGGTGTGAAAGGCCTTGATTCCGTAGGATATATTCCAAGTAGTGGAATTACTGGGTCAAATGGTATATTGATATCCATTTTTTTAAGGAAGTGCCAGATTGCCTTCCAAAGAGGCTGGACCATTTTGCAACCCCATCAACAGTGTAGGAGGGTTCCACTTTCTCCACAGCCTCTCCAGCATTTGTGTTTTCTGGATCATGGCCAATCTTGTTGGGGTGAGATGGTATCTCATTGTTCTCTTGATTTGAATTTCTTTAATAACTAAAGATCGTGAAAATGTCTGCATGTGTTTTTTTGGCTACCTGGATCTCCTCTTTAGTGAAGTGACTGTCCATCTCCTTTGCCCATCACTTAATTGGATGGTTTATCTTCTTCTTATTGATATTTTGTAGTATCTTATAGATTATGGAGATCAGGCGTTGGTCTGACATAGAGTTGCCAAATGTATTTTCCCATTCTGTGGGTGTTCTTTTAATTCTATTAATAAAGTCTTTGGATGAGCAAAAGTGTTTGATTCTTAAAAGTTCCCATTTATCTATTTTCTCTTCTGTTGATTGAGGTTTTTTTGACAGATTTTGGAGTCTGTCCTCACTGTGAATTAAAACTTCCATTGTTGTTCCTACCTTTTCTTGTATGAGCTTTATGGTTTTAGGTTTGATATTTAGGTCTTTTATCCAGTTCGAGTTGGTTTTTGTATAAGGTGTAAGATATGGATCTTGATTCAGTTTATTGCAGATGGATAACCAATTTTGCCAGCACCATTTGTTGAAGATACTGTTTTTATCCCAGTTTAATGTCTTAGGGCCTTTGTCGAATATCAACCATTCATAGGCAGATGGTGTCATCTCTGGGGTCTCAATTCTGTTCCATTGATCCATCTGTCTGTTCTTGTACCAGTACCAGGCTGTTTTGACCACTGTGGCAGTGTAGTATATTCTAAGGTCGAGTAATGGGAGACTTCCCAGTGTGTTCTTCTTCTTTAGTAGTGCCTTACTTATCCAGGGCTTCTTCCCTTTCCAAACAAAATTGGTGATTTGTTTCTCCATCTCATTAAAAAATGATGCTGGAACTTGTATTGGGATTGCATTATATAAATAAATTGCTTTGGGTAAAATAGACATTTTCACAATGTTAAGTCTTCCTATTCATGAGCAGGGTAGGTTTTTCCATTGATCTAAGTCTCTCTTAGTTTCTTGTAGTAAGGGCTTGTAGTTCTCTTTGTAAAGGTCTGTTGTTTCTCTGGTTAGATTAATTCCTAGGTACTTTATCTTCTTAGGGGCTATCATAAATGGTATTGATTTGATAATTTCCTCCTTGACAGTCTCGTTGTTGGTATAAAGGAATCCTAGTGATTTACTTATGTTTACCTTGTATCCTGAGACTTTACTGAACTCTTCTATCAGTTTGAGTAGCTTACTTATAGATTCCTTGGGGTTCTCTGCATATACAATCATATCATCTGCGAACAGGGAGATTTTAACTTCCTCTTTGCCGATGCAGATGCCCTTTATTTCTTTGTCTTGTCTAATTGCTCTGACTAGAACTTCTAGCACAATGCTGAATAGGAGAGGTGAGAGTGGGCATCCTTGTCTAGTTCCTGATCTCAAGGGAAAGTCTTTCAGTCTCTCTGCATTCAGGATGATGTGGGCAATTGGCTTTGTATAAATGGCCCTTATTGTGTTGAGGAATTTGCCGTCTATGCCCATTTTGCTAAAAGTTTTTAGCATGAATGGGTGTTGGACTTTATCAAATGCCTTTTCGGCATCAATGGACAAAATCAGGTGATGTCTGTCTTTTGTGTTATTTATGTGGTTAATCACATTAATTGTTTTCCTGATGTTGAACCAGCCTTGCATCCCTGGTATGAATCCCACTTGGTCATGATGGATTATTTTCTTGATATGTTGTTGTATTCTGTTGGCAAGAATTTTGTTAAAGATTTTTGCATCTAGGTTCATGAGTGATATCGGTCTGTAGTTCTCTGTCTTTGTTGGGTCTTTCCCTGGCTTAGGTATCAGGCTTATGCTGGTTTCATAGAATGAGTTTGGGAGTACTCCATCCCTTTCTATATGTGAAATAGTCTCGATAGTATTGGGGATAACTCTTCTCTAAATGCTTGGTAGAATTCTGCCGTGAAGCCATCTGGGCCCAAACTTTTTTTGGTTGGCAGTGTTTTGATGACCTTTTCAATCTCTTCCTTTGTAATGGGTTTATTAAGTTGTTCTGCTTCACGTTGTGATAATTTGGGTAGGTGGTATGAGTCAAGGAATTTGTCCATTTCCCCTAGGTTTTCAAATTTGTTAGAGTAAAGTCTTTCATAGTATTCTGTTATGATATTTTTTATTTCTGTTGCATCTGTGGTGACAACTCCCCTCTCATTTGTAATTTGGGTTATTTGTTCCCTTTCCTGCTTTTCTTTAGTAAGTTTAGCCAGTGGTTTATCAATTTTGTTGATCTTTTCAAAAACCAGCTTTTGGTCTTTTCAATTTTTTCAATTGATTTTTTATTCTCTAATTCATTTAGCTCTGCTCTAATCTTTATGATCTCATTTCTTCTGGTGCCTGAGGGGTTCCTCTGTTGTTCTCTTTCTACTTGTTCAAGCTGTAGAGTTAGTTCCTTGATTTGGTTTCTTTCTTCCTTGCAGATGTGTGCATTTATGGAGATAAACAGACCTCTGAGCACTGCTTTGGCTGTATCCCATAGGTTCTGGTAGGAAGTGTTTTCGTTCTCATTGGAATCCATGAATTTCTTTAATTCATCCTTGATTTCCTCTATAAGCCATGTTTTTTTGAGCAAGATGTTGTTCAGTTTCCAAGAGTTCCACTTTCTATCTCTGTTTTTTCTGCTATTGATTTCAACTTTTATGGCTTTATGATCTGAGAAGATGCTTTGCAGTAATTCAGTGGTATGGATTTTGTTGAGCATTGCATTATGACCTATCACGTGGTCAATTCTGGAGAACATTCCACGTGCACTGGAAAAGAAGGTGTAGTTGTCTGCTGATGGGTGGAAAGTTCTGTATATATCAATGAGGTTTAGTTGGTTAATTTTGTCAATGAGGTCTTCTGTATCTTTACTGAGCTTTTTTCTAGATGATCTGTCTAGTAATGAGAGTGGAGTGTTAAAGTCTCCCACTGTTATTGTGGAGTCATCTAACTCTCTTCTCAGTGTAGTCAGTGTTTCTTCGACATATTTAGGTGCTCTGACATTAGGTGCATAAATATTTAATGTAGTTAAGTCTTTCTTGTGTACTGAACCTTTCAGCAATAAATAGTGTCCATCTTAGTCCACGATGGTGGATTTGACATTAAAATTGATTTTGTCTGAGATTAGAATTGCCACCCCTGCTCTTCTTTGTTCATTGTTAGCTTGATATATATTCTTCCAACCTTTAATTTTCAGTTTGTTCTTGTCTTTAGGTCTCAAGTGAGTCTCTTGTAGACAACATATGGATGGGTCGTGTCTTTTGATCAAGATAACACTTGGTGTCTCTTTACTGGAGCATTCAGTCCATTCACATTCAATGTAATTATTGATAGGTATGTGTTCACTGCTGCCATTGTGATATGTTTATTTTTATGTTGATGTTTTCTCTGTTGTTCTTATTAGTCTGTTCTGAGACACTCTTTTTTGTGAGTTAATTTTTCACTTTTTTCAGAGCTGGTTTTATAGTTGTTGAGACTCGTGTGTTAGATTTCTTGAAATGGTATGATACATCTTTGTGCTTTACAGCTGCCCCTATGAACCCTCTTAAACTATTTATAAACCCAATTTTAATTACTACCAGTCTTGTCATCTTCCTATCCATCTGGAAGGACTATAACGACTGTAGTACATCCCTCTTTTTATTATGATGACACCATAGTTTTCATGATGATCACTGGATTGCTTCTTTCCATATCAAAGCTGTGATTGACTTTGGAGCCTTCCCTAAATGAGTATTGAGTAGTGTGTCATTCTAAAATATAAAGTTAGTGGTTTTGTTCTTCTAAGCCAAAGCCAAGAACTTCTTTCAGTATTTCTTGTAGTTTGGGTTTGGTTTTTACAAAGTCTCTGCGTTTCTGTTTATCTGGGAATGTCTCAATTTCATTTTCGTATTTGAAAGATAGTTTTGCAGGATATATAATTCTTGGTTGGAAGTTCTTCTCCTTCAAGACTTTCAATGCGTCGTGCCACTGTCTCTGTGCCAGCATGGTTTCTGCTGAGAAATCTGACGAGAGCCTACAGGGTTTCCCTCTGAATGTTAGCTTTGCCTTGAGTCTTGCTGCCTTTAAGAGTTGCTGCGTATGTTTCATTTTGTTAAGCTTGATTATAATATGTCTTGGAGTCTTTCTTTTGAGATCTCTATTGGGTGGCGTACGATACGCATCTGAGATGTCTATATTCTCTTCCTTCATGATTTATGGGAAGTTTTCTTTCAGAAGCTCAGCAACAATACTCTCTGTGTTCTCAGGTGTCTCACCCTGTTCAGAGACTCCAATTAATCGAAGGTTGTTCCTCTTAATAGAGTCCCACATGCTTCTTAATGTTTCTTCATTTTTCTTGTTTCTTTTTTCTGATTTCTGCTCATAGATGCTGGCATCAGTAGTTGTCTTCCTAGTCAGAAATTCCTTTTTCCATTTGTTCCATTCTGCTTTCTTGGCTTTGCAATGAAGTTTCTATGTTTTTGATTTTCTTCTTGATCCGTTGGAGTACTGGTGTAAGAGTACTGGTGTTCCATCAGATCGAACAACTTGGTTAATTTTTCATTTTGTTCTGCTGCATTTTGTATAAGGTCTAGAAGGGCTCTGTATATAATCAATTTGTATTCACTTCCTGATGCTTTCATAAAATTTTCTTCATCTGGAAAACTCCTTGGTTGCTTTGTTTGGGAGCCTTCTGAAGCCATGAGTGATTGCTTGTATGCCACAATTGTCTGTTGCTTTTTGGGTCCCATGTGAGTATATAGAGGCTGGAAGAGGTACTGTGAGGATGGATTGCAAATGTTTCTCTAGGCTGTCTTCAAATGTAAAGCAAAAGGTATCTTACCAGTTCACAAGTCAGTTAGGTTTTCAGGTGTAGAGGTCCCTCTTCTCATCTGACAAAGTAAGCGCCACTATATCGAACCTCAGATGATAACCAACTAGTTCAGAATACAGCAATGCTACTGCCCTGTTGGCCTCTGCTGACAGGGCCTAGCCTTAGCCAACACTGCGTCGAGTACTGGTTTTGTGATTGAAAAACGCTCTCCTGTGGGCAGGCTCTGGCTCCCAAGCTAAGAATGAGGTCCAGCTGCAGCCACCGTATCCAAGACGGCGTCCTCCACACAGGCAGCAGACAGAGGGGCTAAAAGTGCCGAGAGGCAGTGATTCCTCTGCCTCCGCTGCAGGGCCCCCAATGCACGCAGCACTGTGCAAAATCACCACTTTCCTGTTGGAGAAGCGCTGTCCCGCTTGCAGGCGCCGGCTCCCAGGCCAAGAATGAGGTCCCGCTAAAATCTTGGTACCAACGTGGCGTCCGCACACTGACCGCGAAGCTCCGCACAAACCCCGCTGAGGCAGCTACAAAATGAAAGGCTCAAAGTGGCTAGATTAACAGAATCCAGAGCCTGGCTCTCAGAATATGGGAATTTCACCTGCCTATCCCCCCTGCAGCGCGTCTGAGTCCAGCTGCCAGGCAAGACCCAGATCCGCCGGCCCGCCGAGACAGAGAAAAAAAAAGTCAAAATGGTGTCTTTACCTTCTGTCCGTGAGAGCCTCGGCCAGCCAGGAACGGGAGTCAGCGACAGAGAGGAGGTTTCTTGCTGAGTGGTATGAAGCCCCAATTAACAGCTCTGTGCTGTGTCCTGAGGCTGACTAGATGATCAGAAGGCTCTGTTTGATTGTCAATTCAGTTCCCGTTTTCCAGAGGGATACAAGAAGACGTGTGCTTAGTCCGCCAGCTTGACTGCACCCCCCTTCTCATCTTTTATAATATCAGGGAAATTTTCTGTTCGTCAACAATTCTCTTCGTATTTTCTGTTATTCTCCTCTGTTTCTGAGCTCCAGTCACCCATAGATTGCTTCTCTTCATAGAGTCCCACATCATTCTTAGTGTTTCTTGTTTCTTTAATTTTTTAATCTGAATTTTACTCAAATATATTGTCATCACATGCTTTATCTTCAGTTACACTAATTTGGCCTCCCATTGCCCCAATTCTGCTCCTTTGACTTTCTATCAAGTGGTCAAATTCTATAATTTTATTATTAATCTTTTGAATTTCTGCTTGATATCTCTCCATGCTTTCTTGCAACTTGTTCCATTTGTCATTATACTCTGCTACATTTTCCCTGATCTCCTTCTTGATCTCTTGAAGAGTTCTAAATAGTAATCTTTTGTATTCTACCTCCAATAATTCTAGAAAGTTCTTTTCGTCTGGAAATTTCTTGAGTCTTTGTTTTCAGAGCTTTCTGAAACTACTATGGTTGCCTCTTTAAGTAATTTCATATTGCCTATTGTCTTTGAGCCATTAGGAAGTTGTTGCATTTGTTTGTTTGTTTATTGTATTCTAGTCTCTTTGTTTTGTTTTCACATGTCCAGTTAGGCTGGTTGTGTTAGTTCGGTTACCAGTGACTTTGAAACTGTCACAAGGTGGTTACAGCTAATACTGGGCTTTCAAGTCCAAGTGCCCATTTACTTTTCTTGTATGGATTTAACTCTCATGTCCAGGTAGTCCATCTCCAATGTGTGGTGCAGGATATCCCTTAAATTCCTAGACAATTGGGGTGATTGGTGTAGGTCCAGGTACCTGGCTGAATGTGCTGAGGGAGACAGGGGCTAAGAGCCATCCCTGAGTGTCTGTGGGGAAAGTCTGTCCCCCTATGCCAGATCCTAGGTGAAGGAAATGTTTCTGCCATGAATTTCCAGCTCAGGGGAGTCAGCAGTTTTTTTGTTTTGTTTTACTTTCTACTGTTTGTTAAATTGTTCCCTCTCCAAGTTCAAGAGAATGGCACCAGATGCACTGTAAGGAGTCCTACATTCAGCTCAGTTAATGGTGTCAGACTCCCAAGCCAGGCACAGTGAAGAGAAAGGAGAGATAAGTACTGGGAAAAGGGAAAGATGTTCATCCCAAAGGAAAGTTTAAATCTATCCACAGTATGTTAGACACAAACCACTTAGCTTTTGACAATCTAGTGTCACTTTTCAGTGGTTCTGGAGGCATGAGTGGTCTATCTGCTGCTCAGTCTCTCCTGCTATGGAAGATACCCTCTGAATGTCACTGGCCTGCCCACCATACTGGCTGTAGCTGATTCCTGGCAGTTCCAGTCTGGCCAATTCTGGGTATTTCTGGACATACTCTCCATTCCCCATCACTCAGTTTGGTTTCTCAACTTTCCCTTTGATGTTCAAGGCTCCTAAAATGTCAAATGTCAAATATAATTGATTCATTTGTTCTTCTGAGTCTTTGTTGTTAGAGGCAATCACAGGAAGCATCTGACTACTCCACCATCTTGGTCCTGCCTCTGAAGCCAAAATTTATAGAGCAGAAAGAAGAAACAAGAAAATCTACAACTATATTTGGGGACTTCAATATCTCATGCTCAGAAATTGATAGAACTACTACACAGAAAAACAATACCATCAACCAATGAGATCTGATTGACACATATAGAACATTTCACCCAATGACAAAAGAATACACATTCTAAGCACTCATGGATCATTTACCAAGGTAGATCTTTTCCTTAGCCATAAAATAGACCTCAACAAATTTAAAAGAATTGAAATCACACAGCTTGTTCTCTGATTATAATAGAATCAAACTAGAAGTCAATAGCAGAAAGATGCAGGAAAATCACTAAACATCTGAAAATTAAACAACACAATTCTAAATAACACATAAGCCCAAGAAAAGTGTCAAAGGTAAAAAATACATACAACTAAATGCAAGTGATAATACAAAATATGTGGGATGCAGCTAAAGCACTGCTGAGACAGAAATTTATAACACCAGATGTCTATATTAGAAAACATTAAAGATCTCAAATCAATAATCTAAATTCCTACCTCAAGAAACTAGGAAAAGGGAAAAATAAATGCAAAGCATGTAGAAGGAAGGAAATAATAAGAGTGGAAATTCATGTGACTGAAAACTAAAAACAAAGATCAATAAAACTATGTAAATCTGCATTATCTGAAAATAAAAAGTTTAACAGATAAGATCTAACAAATACTTTTTAAAACAGTAAAAACAAGAAAAACAACAAATAACAATGTCAACTATTGGCAGAAGTATAAAGGGTGTTCAAATGTCACTTTCCTGAGCATTTTATCTTTAAAATCACAGCTCTATACTCTGTATTACCTCTCTTTGTCTTATTTCTCTCAACTTATCTGTATATAATATATTCTATATTTTAGAATCAGGAGCCCTGATGATACAGTAGTCAACTACTTGGCTGCTAGCCCAAAAGTTGGCAATTTGAACTTACCAACTGCTCCACTGGAGAAAGATGTGGCAGTCTGTTTCCATAAAGATTACAGCATTGGAAACCCTATAACCCTCCCCCGCAGAAGGAGCAACTGCCAACAAGCTGATTCTGACTCATAGCAACTCTGTATACCAGGGTAGAACTGCCCAATAGAGTTTCCAAGGAGTGCCTGGTAAATTTGAACTGCTGAACTTTTGGTTAGCAGCTGTAGCATTTAACCACTACACCACCAGGGTTTCCTGGAAGCCCTACTGACCGCAGAGGTCTACCTTCTTGGTTTTAGAGCAGAAATGGGAGACTTTACTCCTTGCACAGGCAGGAAGAGTGTGGGCTGTGAGAGCAAATTCCATTACTGGGGCTGATTCTCCAGTTCACAGCCGCTGATTTAGTACGCATAACTAGGAGGAGGATGAAGATGGTGGGAAAAGAGTGTTTTTGCTACATACCACCTGTTCTTGACTCATCCGTTTGTATCCATCCGTGATTCCCCGCTGCTGGCTTCTGCTCAACAGTTCAGAGTCCCTCAAGGCCAAACACCATTTTCTTTTTGTATTTCTGAGAAGTTTTCTTCACGTTTGTGTACGTAGCTTCTAGAATAGAGTCTGGCTCAGTGAACAAAGCAGACAGAATTCCCTGCTTCTTGGAAATTAAGTTGAAGTTGAGAGGAGACAGACAAAAGACAAAATGTCTAAATAAAATATGTTGTTGTTGCTTGAAGTTCTATTCTGGAGGGAAGTTCTAGTCTACCCCATAGAGTTGCTATGAGTTAAAATCAACTCTATGGCAAACAACAACAGCATATTTTATTCAGGCATTTTGTCTTTGGTCTGTCTCTCCATAACTTCAACTTAATTTCTAAGAAGCAGGGAATTCTGTCTGCTTTGTTCACTGAGCCAGACTCTATTCTAGAAGCTACATACACAAAAGTGAAGAAAGCTTCCCAGAAATACAACAAGAAAATGGTGTTTGGCCTTGAGGGACTCTGAACTGTTGAGCAGAGGCCAGCAGCGGGGAATCACAGATGGACACAAATGGATGAGTCAAGAACAGGTGGTATGGAGTTAAAACACCCTCTTCCTGTCATCCTCATCCTCCTCCCAGTCACGCGTGCTATACCAGGTGTTGTGAACAGGGGAATCAGCCCCAATAACGGAGTTTGCTCTCACAGCCCACATTCTTCCTGCCTGTGCAAATAGTAAAGCCCCACACTTCTGCTCTAAAACCAAGAAGGTAGACCTCTTTGGGGTCTGTTTGGGTATTGCCTCCCAGTAACTATCAGCTGCTGTAAACCAAAAATGGCACAGAAGGCCCTTGCAGTAGATCTGTTCCCACAGTCTTAACACACAACCTGCTAGCGCACAGGGAAAGCCCAGTAGTTCACATTACTGAAATCAAAAGGACAGGTCTCCCTGGGGGGAATCTTTAGGTCTTTCTGCCCCCTGCTCTAGTGCATGCTTAGAACTGCTGACTGAAGCTGCTGAGAGATAAAACACAGGTGCCTTAAGTGGATCCTGCTCCCCTAGCCAAAGCAGTACTGCTAGGGCTCTGAAATCAACAAGGTAAACCTTTCTGAGGATCTATTTGGAGTATGCTAGCACCTTCCCCTTTCGATAACTGTCAGCTGCTGTAAACTGCTGCTGCTACAGAAGTGATTGCAGAAACCACCCTGCAGTGGAGCATGGTCCCACAGCTAACTCAATGCCTGCCTATACACAAGGGTAGCCCATAAGTCAGGCCTGAAAATAAGAGAGATCTCTCTGAGTTCCATTTGGGTAGGTCTGTCTCCCACTTATGGTCAGTGTTGAGAATTGCTATGCTGATTGCAGTTGCCATGAGCTGGGAAGTGGGTGTCTTGACTGAATGGAGCCTGATCCCCCACCAAATACAGTGACACTAAAAAACAAACAAACAAAAACCCAAAACAGCTGACTTTGATGCATAGCAACCCTATGCCTCTAAGGCTCTGAAATCAACCTCTCCAGATGTCTGTCCTAGGAGCGCCTGCCCTGCCCTCTTCTGACACAAAGGAAACTGTGTGTTTACCCTGAAGGTCAGCTGAAATGTAACTGGGCCTCCAGAAACCAAGGAAGCAAGACTTCAGCAAAACCTGATGTCAGCATTCAGGCCTTCAAGAGGCTTATTGTGTAGGGACTTTCTGAATGAAAACACGGCCACAGAAACAGAGCAAGGGAGGAAACAATATCAAGAGAGAAAACATTGTGCTCCCTGGTGGACAGATCAATTAATGCATGATGTATTTCCTGAGTGGCTGTGACTCCTGGGGGACAGATTGATTGTGGTATGCTCTCTGTTGTGTTTAGGAGACACAGAAAGTTGAAAACGGAGATTTGGAACTTTCAAATCGTAATTAAAAGAGAGAGTGAGAAGGAGACAGTACAGAGAGGGAGAGGGAGAAGTAAGTACGGTCTCAATGTTCTGCCTACCTAAGAATTCCCTGCAGACAGTGGTATGGGCAAAAAAGAACAGAGAACTGAAAAAGTTTACACTCTCTAAACTTCCTGTGCCTCAGTTAAAAAAATCACAGAACACACAAAGATAATACAAATGATGGTGATGGCTTATCTAAACGAGTGAGATGAAGGGACAAGAATCACATTTATGGGAGCTCAAATAATGAGCAGAATGGAAGAACAGAATACAATAATACTGTACATACTTGAAGTAAAAGAAAATACAAGGGAAATCAGCACAACTGGACCAAAGCAAAAGCTAAGAAATTTCCTGGATCAACTTAAACACTAAGAGACAGAGTAGCAGGGGCTGGGGATAGGTGAACATAGTTTCATGGGATGTCTAGACCAACTGGTATAACAATGTTTATTAAGAAAGTGCTCTACATCTCACTTTAATTAGTCACATTTGGGGTCTGAGAAGCTTACAAGCAACCATGTAAGATGCATCAATTGGTAGCAAATTACTTAGCGCAAATGAGAATGAAGAACACCAAAGACATAAGGAAAATACCAGCCCAAGAGACAAAAAGGGCCATGTAAACCAGAGACTCCATCAGCTTGAGACCAGAAGAGCTAGATAATTCCCAGCTACTACGAAAAGAAATACAACAGAGAGCCCAGACAGAGCAGGTGAAAAGTGAAGAACAGATTCAAATTCATATTATAAAAACTAGACTTAATGGTCTGACAGAGACTGCAGGAACCCCCAGAATTATGACCTTTGGACACCCTGTTAACCCAGAAATAAAACCATTCCTGAAGCCTAATCTTCAGACAAAGGTTAGACAAGACTATAAAACAGACAAGAATAAATCTGAGACGTGTGCTTCTTAGTTAGACACACAACACTAAATTGATAGATTATGTCCAGAAGCAGGATGAGAAGGTAGAAAAGGACAGGAATTTGTTGAATGGGCACAGGGAACCTCAGGTGGAAAGGGGGAGTGTGTTGTCATATTGCAGGGACTGCAACTAATGTCACAAAACAATATGTGTATAAATTTTTGTATGAGAATTAACTTGAGCTATAAACATCCACTTAAACACAATAAAATAATAATAAAGGAAATTAAAACAATGACAAAGATCTAAAAGAAGTCAGGAAAATGGCACACACTCAAAACAAAGATTAGGGAAAAAAGTCAAATACTAGAATTTGAAGAGACAATAACTGAAATGGGAAGTGCCATACAAGGATTTAACAACATATTTGATCAAGCAGAAGAGTCAGTGACCTAGAGGATAATATAGTCAAAATAAGGGAGGTTGAAGAACAACACATGAGGGTCAAGACTGCAAGCACAGTCTAACAGAATTATGGGACAGCAAGAGAACTAAATCATGCATCATGGGAATCCCAGATGAAAACAAGAGAAAAAGTAACAATATTTGAAGAAATAGTGGCAGAAAATTTCCCAAGTTTGTTGAAAGACATAAATCTACAAAGCCAAGAAACTTAACACACTGCAAGGAGCATAAACCCAAAGAGATACAAGCCAAGACACATCATAACCAGGCTCACAAAAAGAAAAGACAGAGAATCTTGAAAGCAGGAAGAGAGAAGTAAACCATCACATACAAAGGATTTCCAGTAAGATTAAATGCAGATTTTTTTTTCTCAGAAACCTTGGAGGCCAGAAGACAATTCAATGATGTATTTAATGTGCTAAAAGGAAATAAGTACAATCAAAGAAAAATAACATATCCATAAGAAAAGGCAAATGTAAAGAGACAAAATTTCATTAAGCAGTTACCAGGGGTGAGAAGGAGGGGGAAAAAGAGAGTCAACAGTGATGGAAAAATAGAGTTCATTAAGGGTAAGTTTGCAAGCCATTTATTGTAATTGTAATCAGTAAGCTGCACACCTGTAAAAAATTGAATTGAAGAAGTTGTGTAAGATACATTTACAACAGTGACAAAAAAAGTAACTGCTGAGGCTGCTTATATACAAAGAAACACTTCACGAGTTTTGGTTCCTTAGTTTGAAGGCTTACAGTTATGGTTTTCATGGGACATTCTAGCTAATTGGTCTAAGAATATGTCTACTGTTTCTGTTATACCTTAGTTTGTTGCACAGTGCATAGGATCTTAAAGGCTTACAAGCAGCCATTCAAGGCACAACAATAAGTTTCTATTTACCTGGAGCAACAGTGGAAGGAGAGTCAGGAATAGGAGAAGGATATGCAATGTGTGTTTAATTGCTTCTATGAGTAACTGTCTCTTTTGCCATGATACCAGAGGAAATGCATGGTGCTCAGTTACCATTACTGAATGTTTTGATCAAAGAATCCATAGCAGAACACTAATCAAAAAAAGGAAAATGCAGAACAAAATTTCAAATCTTCATGGACTCCAGGCTTTCTGGAACCACAGAGCATGGATATAACCTGAAACTACAGCCCTTAGAGAATCTTTATGACTTAACCAAAAATATCCCCTAAAGTCTTCTTAAAATTGAGTGATAGTTTAGCTTAACTACTAACAAAATGTCTACCTTGAACCTTGTGGTGTTTTGGGACCTACATGAGATCAGATTGACAATAGCAACTTGAAAGAACAGGTAGTACCCTTAGGGTACAGTGAGTTCACATTGAAGGAGAAACAACTCAGAAGAGGAGGGTGAGAGTGATTGCACAACTGAAGAACGTATTCAACGTCATCAAATTGTACATATAAAAACCATTGAATTGGTGTATAATTTGCTGTGTATCTCACCAATCACAAAGTAAATAAAATAAAGAATACTATACACCTGGTGACCCTGGTGGCACAGTGGTTACGTGCTACAGCTGCTAACCAAGAGGTAAAGGTTGGAATCTACCAGACACTCCTTAGAAATTCCATAGGGCAGTTCTACTCTGTCCTATTGGGTCACTATGAGTCAGAATCAACTTAATGGGTTTGATTTTTTTGGTTTATACGTGGTGAAACTGTCTTTCAAGAATAAAGGCTAACTTAACATTCCCATATAAACAGAAGCTAAGAGAGTTCATATCCACCATATAAACTGAAAGAAAATAAATAATGGGAGTTATTTAGATGGAAAAGAAAGGACAGTAGAAAGGAATTCACATCCATACATATGAGGTAAAAGTAACTGCATTGTTGTTATGTACCATCAGGTTGGTCCTGACTTGACCCTTGGTACAACAAAATGAAGCATGGGTAGGTCATGTGCCATCCTCACAATTGTTAGGCTTATGCCCATTGTTGCAGTCACTGTGTCAACACACTTCATAGAGACTTCATCATTTTCACTGACCCTCTTTTTTACCAAGCATGATGCAATTCTCCAAGGACAGTTCCCTCTTGATAACATGTCCAAAGTATGTGAGATGAAGCTCCACATCCTCGCTCCTTAGGAGCATTCTGACTGTACTTATTCCAAGACAGAATTGTTCATTCTTCCGCAAGTCCATCATATAGTCAATAAGCATTGCCAGCACCATAATTCAAATACATCCATTCTTCTTTGGTCTTCCTTACCTATTGTCCAATTTTTGCCACATTTCAGTCAATTGAAAATACTATGACTTGGGTCAGGTGCACCTTAGTCCTTAAAGTGACATATTTTCTTTGTAACACCTTAAAGAGGTCCTTTGCAGCAGATTTTCTTAGTGCAATACGTCATTGGATTTCTTGATTGCTCCTTCCATGGGTGTTGGTTGCAGATCCAAGAAAAACAGAATCCTTGACAGCTTCAATATTTTCACCATTTATCATGTTGTTGCTTACTGGTTCATTTGTGAAGATTTCTGTTTTCTTTATGTTGAGGCATAATCCACACTGAAGGCTATAGTCTTTTTTATTTTACTTTAGATGAAGGTTTACAGAAAAAAATTAGTTTCTCATTAAATAATTAGTACACATATTGTTTTGTGGCATTAGTTGCCAATCCCACATATACCAACATTCTTTCTTTCTCAACTTTTGGTTTCCCATTACCAGCTTTCCTATCCCATCCTACCTTTTCATCTTATGTCCTGGGCTGGTATGCCCATATAGTCTCCTTTTGTTCTATGGGCAAAGGCTGTAGTCTTTGATTATCATCAATAAATATTTCCAAGTCCTCTTCATTTCCAGCAAGATTGCTTCATTTGCACATTGCGCATTGTTAATGAGTCTTCCTCTGATCTTCATGTCACCTTCTTCATATAGTACAGCTTCTCAAATTATTTGCTCAGCATATGAATTGAATAAGTATGATGAAAGGATACAATCTTGAAATACACTTTTCCTAATATTAAACCACTTGGTATTCTTTGGTTCTCTTAGAGCTACTGCTTCTTGATCTATGTACAGTTTCCTCATAAACACAACTAGCATTATGGAATTCTCATTATTTGCAATGTTACTCATAATTTGTTATTATCCACATAGCTGAATGTCTTTGCATAATCAGTAAAACACAGGTAAACATCTTCCTGGCATTCTCTGCTTTGGGTCAAAATCCCAAGACATCACCAAGGTAATTGCATATGCAAGTATAAGGACTAGTATTAAGGTATATTTACTTAATAATTTGTTATGTCCTTCATGTTTTATATTGACAAAGGTATAAAATAAACATAAATTTATGTTATAGCGAATATGATGTGCAAAGATGTAATTGATAACAAAATGGGGGAAGAAGAGTAGTACAAATACAGAGTTAAGTTGGTATCTATTTATTCTTGAATGCTATAAATGTAAGATGTTAAATGTAATATTCATGGTAATTCTTAGTGAAGAATTTATCTTAAAATACACATAAAATAAAGGAGAAGGAAATCAAATGTCTTACTACAAAAAAAAAAAGCAAGGCAAGGACAAGATGATGGTGCAGACACTTCCTGTGGTCCTTCTTACAATTAAACAATGAAAAAAAAGAAACAAAACAAATGAATCAATTATATACTACAATCTAGGAGCCCTTAACATCAAAGACAAACTTGAGGTGTTGGACTGAAGGCAGGGTAGGGAGCAATAGCTCAGAAGAAATGAGAAAATGCCAGACTTGACCTCACCTGCCTAGCACTTTGGAGGCTTATCAGTGGACACATGCAGGCTGAGACAAGCAGTATGCTCAGGATGCATTTTCCATGTCAGGAGAAACCAAGTGGCAGAGTATCTGCAAAAGCCTCCAGAGCCAGAGGAAGCAGCACTGGATCTGCAAACATTAAGTACAAACATCTAACCTGCTATACAGAATCTAAACAACACTTCCTCCTCTGGGAAGTGCCTTTCTTACCCTCACCTGCCTCCTCCTCACTCTGTTCCAGTCCTAGTCATGGTTCACCAGTTGCCACATACCCTGGACTGAAGTGGCCTCCTTCAGACTTGTGTCAGTTTCCTCTGGGGAGTGAATAAACAAATGAACAAATAGGAAAAAAAAACTTCCAGCTCACCTAAGCTGAGAACTCAGAGTTAACCATGCCTCAAACAGTCTTGTAGCATTAAAAAAATTGCTATACTGCTCTCTTAGATTAAATTGTCCCTCAAAAGAATGTGTGTGTCAATTTGGCTGAGCTATGATTCCTAGTATTTTGTGATTTCCCAATACGTTGTAAATTCTTATTCTATGATGTTAATGAGAGAGAATAGGTGGTAGTTTTGTTAGGTAGGACTTAATCTACAAGATTATATTGTGTCATGAAACAATCTTTTGGGATATAAAAGAAAGAAGTGAGCAGAGAGATTGGGGGACCCCATACCACCAAGAAGCAGTATGAGGAGCAGAGCATGTGCTTTGGACTCGTGATCCCTGAGCCTGAAAAGCTCCTAAACCACGGGAAGATTGATGACAAAGACCTTCCTCTAGAGCTGACAGAGAAAGTCTTTCCCAAGAGCTGACACCCTGACTTTGGACTTTATCTACTTTCTGAGAAAACTACATTTCTCTTGGTTAAAGTCTCTGGCATTTCTGTTACAGCAGCACTAGATAACTGAGACAGCCCCTAAACCAGGAAATAAGAGTGGGCAGTTCCCCTTTGCATAGGCACAGGTAGACGTCCATGAATTTGAAATATATTTTACCTATGCCTTGACTGGTGTGGGCCCATTCAACAACTTAGGCCCCTATAAGCATAGTACAGTAGAATATATACCTGAAGCATATTTTCAACTGCAACAGCTAAGGGGGAGTAGCATATCTGTGACATTTGACATCACATTGCCCATTAAGCAGTGTCCTTGCCTACCCACATAAGGGGCCTGGGGTCTGGTAGCTTCACCTACATCATCTAGACATCCATGACAGGGGTCTGAGAAAATAAGTGTCTCCCAGGCCTTACAGTCAACAGCACTGGGTGCCCAAAGTCCAGCTGCAGAACCCACTCACCTATGTGCTCTTGGGAACAGGGACATGCTTCAACTAAGCACTTAAGGGAAGCCATCAGTACCCTACCTCACTCAGTACATAACCCCTACTGCAGTCAGACACCTGGGCATACTCCAATCATCCCTAAGTAGCTCTGCTCATCTAGAACTATAGGTGAGAAGCTGCACCACACACTAGGTGACCAATGACATGGGCGTTTCTCCTGAATCCATACAAGAAAAGTAAAAGACTTCTGGATTCACATATCTAGCAGCAGCTCTAACCACTTGGTGACAGGACACAAGAGCTTCAAACATTCCAATAATCAAAGTAGTTCACACACACAACCTATTTGGGCATATCAAAACAAAACAAGACGCTAGGGAACAGTAAGCAAAATCCAATAAAAATATAACTTACTGACAGCTTGGATACAACAGACAATATCAAATCACATGAAGAGGCAGATCATGATGGCTCTAACAAATGACCAAAACAAAGAATGTGAAAACCTCCTGGAGGAGGAAAAGATTTTGGAATTGCTAGAGGTATAATTCAAAAGATTAATATACAGAGCTCTTCAAGACATCAGGAATGAGATCAGCCAAAACTCAGACCAAGCTAAGGGATATGTAGACAAAAAGTAGAGGAATTAAGAAAGCTATACAAGAGCAATAATAACAAACCTAACAAATTGCTAGAATCCATAGAAACACAGGAAATAGAAATCTGAAATACTAATAATAAAATTTCAGAATCAGACTCCTCAAATAGAAAGTCATAGAAGCAGAACTGAGGTAGCAGAACTCAAAATTAATGAGACTGAAGACAAAACGCTTCACAACTTATTTGAGAAAAAAATCAGATAAAAGGAATTTAAAAATTGAAGAAACACTAAAAATTACATGGGACTTCATCAAGAAAAATAATCCACAGGTGATTGGAGTCACAGAGGGGTATAGCAGAAAATGCAGAGAAAATTGTTGAAGATTTGTTGGCAGAAAACTTCCCCGATATTGTGAAATATGAAAAGGTACCTACCCAAGAAGCTCCTTGAAGCCCACATACCATAGATCACAAAAGAAAATCACCAAGACATATTATAGTCAAACTTGTGAAACCAAAGATCTTCTAGAAAATTTTAGGAACAGCTATGGATAAACAAAAAAAAATCACCTATGAAAGAGAGTCAATGAGATAGAACTCTTAACTCTTCAGCAGATACAATGCAGGCAACAAGGCAATGGGATGACCTATATAAAACCTTGAAACGGGGGGCAGGGAGGGAACTGCCAGCAAGGAATTAAATATGAAGGTGAAATTAGGGAATTTCCAGATAAACAGTATAGATAGTTGTTAGAAATTTGGTTGGGTGAAATTGGTGACAATACACCTTAGTAAGAAGATCAATATTAATGGGACTTCAACACAACTTATGTACTCCTCCTCTCTTAACCTAGTATTGTAAGCACAGAGTATGTACACTTTAATTTTTTATTTAATAATTTTAAAAAAAGAAGTTAACAGAATTTGTAAAAACCAAAACAAACTTACAAGAAATACAAAAAGGAGGTGTGTGTCTAGAAAATAATATCATCTAACAATCTAAGACTACTACAGGACGCCAAAGTACAGGACAGAACAACCAAACAGGGAAGTCACAAAAACAAAGCTAAAATACTGAAAATAGGAAAACAGAGATGTCAATATGTCAAAGACTACAACATTAAAACTGACATTGGTGAAAGTGACAAAAGAAAAACAGGAGAGGAAGCAAATATATCAAATAAGAAATGAGATGGGTCATATAACAACAGACTCAATTAAAATTAAAAGAATCATAATAGAATACTGTGATAAATTGTACTCTAATAAATTTGAAAACTTAGAAGAAATGGACAAATTTCTAGAAACACACTATCAAAACTACCACAATCACAACTTAATATAAACACATCACAAAGCAAGAGAATGAAAAAGTAATTTAAAAACTCTAAACCAAAAAAGTCCTATCTGAGACAGCTTTACTGGAGAATTTGACCAAACTTGTAGAGAAGTGTTAACAGCACTGTTACTAAAGGTATTTCCCAGCATAGAAAAGGATGGAATAATCCCAAATTCAGTCTATGAAGTCAGCAAACCCTGATACCGAAACCACCACAAAAGGGAAAACTATAGACCAATATCTCTCATGAACTTAGATGCAAAAATCCTCAACAAAATTCAGGCCAATAGAATTCAGGAATATATCAAAAGAAAAAAAATTCACCATGGCCAAGGATTCATACCAGGGATACAGGGGTGGTTCAACATTAGAAAAACAATTAATATAATCAACCACATAAATAAGAAGAAGAATAGGAATCAATTTCATCAACTGATGCAGAAAAGGCATTTGACAAAGTCCAACACCCAGTCATGTTAAACACTCTCTGCAGCATAGTAATAGAAGGGAAATTATTTAACATAATAAGGGGCATCTATGCAAAGCCAGCAGCCAATATCATCCTGGATAGAAACTGGAAGCATTCTCACTGAGAACAGGAACCAGACAAGGATGCCCATTGTCACCACTTTTATTCAACATTATGCTAGAAGTTCTACCCAGAGCAGTCAAGCAAGATAAAAAAATAAATGGCATACAAATTGGTAAGCTAAGCCAAAGCCAAGTGCCATCAAGTCGGATCCAACTCATGGCGACCCCAGGGTAAGGAAGGAGTAAAAGTATCTCTATTTGCAAATAATATGATCTTATACTCAGAAAACCCTGAAGAATACACACAAACTAATAGAACTTATGGAAGAGTTCAGCAAAGTATCAGGATATAAGATAAACAAACAAAAATCACTTTTATTACTTTATGCCAACAACAAAGGTCTCTTGAAGAGGAAATCACCAAATCAATACCATTCACAATAGCCCCCAAGAAGGTAAATAAATACTTAAGGATAAATCTAACCAGAGATGTCAAACACCTATGCAAGGAAAATTACAAGACTCTACTGCAAGAAACCAAGAGTCCTGGAGAAACCTAACGTGCTCATGAATAGAAAGACTTATCATCGTGAAAACATCTATTCTACCCAAGCAATCTATAGGTACAATGAAATCCCAGAACAAATTCCAATTGTGTTTTTTTAAATGAGATGGAGAGACAAATCACAAACTTCATATTGAGAGAGAAGAAGCCTCAGAAAAGTACAACATTACTAAAGAAGGATAAAGTGGGGGGGTGTATTACTTGCCTTTAGAATCCATTACACTGCCATGGTAGTCAGAACAGCTTGGTACTGTTAAAAAAGGAAAAAGACAGATACACAGACCAATGGAACAGAATAGACAATCCAGACATAACACCATCCACTTATGAGTAGCTAATATTTGATAAAGGTCCAAAGTCCATGAACTGGGTGTTTTAGTCAGCTAGGCTGCTCTAACAGAAATACCACAGAGTGGATGGCTTTAACAAAGAAAGATTTATTCTTACACAGTCCGGTAGGTTGCAAGTCCATATTCAGGGTGTCCGCTCCAGGGAAAGACTTTCCCCTTGACGGCTCTGGAGGAAAGTCCGGTATTGCATCAGTCATTGTCCAGGGAGCGTCCTCACACAAGAACCTCTGGTCTGAAGGACGTGCTCTGCTCCCGGTGCTGCTTGCTTGATGGTAGCGAGGTTCTCAAATTGTCCTTGGTTCTTTTTCCTTTTATTCCTTGCAAGCTAAAAGCATTAAGGGTGGGGCAAGCCATACTCCAGGGAAACTTCCCCCACAGCAGGAATTCACAGCCCCACCCTAATCCTTTAACCTACAGGTTAGCAAAACCACACAATGGAGGACAGTCCCGAGATACTGGGAACCATATCCCAGCCACATGGCTGCACACATTTTTGGGGGGACACAATTCAAACCATGACATCCCACCCTTTGACAACCCAAAAATCACATCACAAAACATTTGACACATTCATCTCACCATAGCAAAATTATGTCCATCCATATAACAAAAGTCTTAAATCAGTTCCAAGTCCAAAATACAAAAACTCTTCTACATCTGTGAAACTTAGAAGGCATTAACAGGCAACAGGCAAGTCAACAGAACACATTACATTAGCTCCAAAGCTTTGGAAATACTCGTACATTTTCTGAGACATTCTACACAACAGCAATGCTCTCCAGACTCTAGGTATCAGCCACACTCCCAGGTTTCTGAGTGGAGACCTCCAGCCCCGTGCTACAACCTTGCCTTCAAGGCCCACTTGGACAGAAACTCTGTCCCATCGGCTTTAGGAGCACCCTAAGCCCAACTGAGTGGCAATTCCACCCTTACGAACACAGCACGCCATGGTTCCACCCTTTCAAACCCCTGAGGTCATGGCCATACCTCTTGAGACTGAGGCAGCTCAGCTTCTCACGCTATTTGTCTCTTCAGCGTCAGCTTCCTCTGGCCGCATGGCCCGGGCCTCAGGCCCACATCTGCCCTGCCGGGCAAGTGTTCCAAAGCTCTGTAGCTCCACTGGTTTAAGTGCCCGGAGGCACCCCACTCTTGCTGGAAAGCATCCTGCCCAAAAGCACTCAACTCTCTCACTCTGTGGGTCAGCAAGGCCAGCTCCACCGATTCAAGTGCCCAGAGGCACCCCGTTCCGCGAGGAAAACTCTGCGCAGGCACTGACCTCTCTCGCTCCACGGGTCGGCTCCAGCGCTGCCTCTGGTTCTGCTGCTGCCGCTGCCGCTGCTGCCGGTCCTCTGTTGTTTCTCACCATCTGCGCCTTCTTCGTTACTTCTGAATCTTCTATCCATTCGCAGTTTCAAAGTGGCTTCCACATTTTAGGTATTTGCTAGAGCAGCACCCCACTCCCACGGTACCAATTCTGTTTTAGTCAGCTAGGCTGCTCTAACAGAAATACCACAGAGTGGATGGCTTTAACAAAGAAAGATTTATTCTTACACAGTCCGGTAGGTTGCAAGTCCATATTCAGGGTGTCCGCTCCAGGGAAAGACTTTCCCCTTGACGGCTCTGGAGGAAAGTCCGGTATTGCATCAGTCATTGTCCAGGGAGCGTCCTCACACAAGAACCTCTGGTCTGAAGGACGTGCTCTGCTCCCGGTGCTGCTTGCTTGATGGTAGCGAGGTTCTCAAATTGTCCTTGGTTCTTTTTCCTTTTATTCCTTGCAAGCTAAAAGCATTAAGGGTGGGGCAAGCCATACTCCAGGGAAACTTCCCCCACAGCAGGAATTCACAGCCCCACCCTAATCCTTTAACCTACAGGTTAGCAAAACCACACAATGGAGGACAGTCCCGAGATACTGGGAACCATATCCCAGCCACATGGCTGCACACATTTTTGGGGGGACACAATTCAAACCATGACACTGGGGTAAAAACAGTCTCTTCAACAAATGATGTTGGCAAAATTGGATATCAATCTGCAAAAAAAAAAGAAACAAAGAAAGAAACAAGACCCATAACTCACACCATGCACAAAAACTACCTCAAAATGGATTTAAAAACTGAATATAAAATCTAAAAGAGTAAATATCATAGAAGAAAAAAATAGGGAAAATGCTGCCTTAACAGACAGCACAAATAGAATACAAAATATTACAAACAATGCACAAACAGCAGAAGAGAAAATAGATAAATGGGAACTGCTAAAAATCGAACAATTATGTTCGTCCAAAGACTTCACCAAAAGTAAAAAGATTACCTACATACTGGGAAAATATTTTGGTGATCATGAATCTGATGAATGCCTCATCTCTATAATCCACAAGGTACTGCAAAATCTCAACAAGAAAAAGATAATTAACCCAAATAAAAATGGACAAAAGATAGAAACAGACATTTCACCAAAGAAGATATTCAGGCAGCTAACAGATAGAAGAGAAAAAATGCTTATGATCATTAGCCATTGGAGAAATCCAGGTCAAAGCTACCATGAAATACCATTTCACACCAACAAAGCTGGCATTAAACCAAAAATCACAAAACCATAAATGTTGGAGAGGTTTTAGATAGACTGGAATACTTCTATACTGCTGGTAGGAATGTAAAGAGGTATAAACACTTCGAAAATTGATTTGGTACTTTCTTGTAAAGCAAGAACTAGAAATACCATATGACCCAGCAATCTTACTGCTGGAATATATCCTAGAGAAATAAGAATGGTCACACAAATAGATACCTGCACAACAATGTTTATCACGGTACTGTTCACAATAACAAAAAGATAGAATGCATCTAGGTGCCCAGCAACAGGTGAATGGATAAACTACGGTATATTCACACAACAAAGTACTATGCAATGATAAAGAACAATGACGACCTTGGAAAACATCTGATAATATAGCATCATCTGGAAGACATTATGTTGAGTGAAATTAGTTGCAAAAAGACAAACATTGTGTGAGGCCACAATTATAAGGATTCAGGAAAATGTTTACGCACAGAAGAAAGTAATTGTTGATAGTTATAAAGGAAGGGGGGAGAGAGATGGGTATTCATACATTAGATAGTAAATAGGAATTGGGTAAAGTTAAGGAAGTGACAGCATTCAGTGGAATGGATATTAACACTGTTGGACTACACCAAAAGCTAAGAGATTTCCTAAACACAACCCAAAATTTCAAAGGTCAGAGTAGCAGGGACAGGAGTCTGGGAACCATAGTTTTAGGTGAAATCTAGGTCAATTGTCATAACTAACTTTTTTTAAGAAAATGTTCTGCATCTCATTATGGCGAGAGGCATCTGGGATCTTAAAAGTTAGCAAAGAAATAAGAAAAATGAAGAAACATGAAGAAACATATGGGGCTCCATGAAGAGGAATAATTTATGTTTAATTGGAGTTCCTGAACAAGGGAGGATTAATGACAACATAAACAGTATTGCTGTAGAGATGCTGACAGAAAACTTTCCTGAGATTATGAAGAAAACATAGATATCCAAGATGTTTATCGAACACTGCAAAAGTTAGATCCCAAAAGAAGAACACCAAGGCATATTATAATTAAACTTAATAAACTAAAACACAAAGAGATGCTTCTGAAGACAGCAAGGCTCAAATCAAAACTAACATTCCAAGGGAAACACTGCAGACTTTCATCTGACTTTTCTGCTGAAACAATGTTGGCCAGAAAACAATGGGCAGACACGGTTAAAGTTCTGAACGAGAAAAACTTCCATCCCAGAATCATGTATCCAGCTAAATTGTCTATCAAACATAATGGTGAAATTAAGACATTTGAAAATAAAGATAAATTTAAAGACTTCATGAAAACTAAACCCAAATTGCATGAAGTATTGATAAGAAGCTCTTCCTTAAATATATGTTTTAGGTGATAGTTTAAGGCACTTCATCCAAATTTCTAATCAGCTAAGGAAGGCACAAAACTCAATCAAACCAAGCCAAAAACTACAATATCATAATAAGGGAATCCATGGCCATATCATGACAACTATAATATCACATTAAAAGAGGGATACACTACAATAGTTACAGTTGTTTTTTGATGCAGTGACAGTATCTCATTTCTAAAATAATTAAAATTGATTTCTATAATTTTACGTTAGGAGGATTAGGTATGTAGCCATAGAACTAATTAACAATAAACCATTTGAAATGAAAAATCACAATATAGGAGTCTCAATAAACATAAAATCAAAGCTCATACCATCCATAAAGAAGAATGTCCCAGGACAGATTAATAAGAACAACAGAGAAAACACCAACATAAAAATAAACATATTGCAATGACATCACTAAACGTATAAGTATCAATAATCACATTGAACGTAAATGGACCGAACGCTCCAGTAAAAAGAGACAGCGAGTGATATCGTGGATCAAAAGACATGACCCATCTATATGTTGTTTACAAGAAACACACCTTAGACTTAAGGATAAGAACAAGTTGAGAATTAAAGGTTGGAATAATGTATATCAAGCTAATAATTCTCTGAAGCCGTCTAGGCCAGGACTTTTTTTGGTTGGTAGATTCTTGAGGACTTCCTCAATCTCTTCCTTTGTGATAGATTTATTAAGTTGATCTATTTCTCCTTGTGATAGTCTTGGTGAGTCATATGAATCTAGAAATTTGTCCATTTCCCTCAGGTTTTCAAACCTGTCAGAGTATAGCTTTTCATAGTATTCTGTTATAGTATATTTTATTTCAGATGGGTCTGTTGTAATATCTCCCAACTCATTTCTTTATTGGGTTATTTGTATCTTCTGCTGTTCTTCTTTTGTAAGTTTAGCCAATGGTGTATCAATTTTGTTGATCTTTTTGAAGAATCAACTTTTGGTTTTGTTAATTTTTTTCAATTGTTTTTCTATACTGTAATTAATTTAGTTCTGCTCTAATTTTTGTAATCTGTCTTCTTCTGGTGCCTGAGGGGTTTCTTTGTTGCTCTCTTTCTACTTGTTCAAGCTGTGAGGTTAAGTCTTTAATTTGTGTTCTTTCTTCTTTCCAGAAGTGTGCATTTATAGAGATAAACTGACCTCTGAGCATTGCTTTTGCTGTATTCCATAAATTCTTGTAGGATGTGTTTTCATTCTCATTTGAATCTATAAATTTCCTTAATGTGTCTTTAATTTCTTTTATAACCCAAGGCTTTATGGGTAAAGTGTTGTTCAGTTTCCACAAGTTGGAATTTTTACCTATGAATTTTCTGTTATTGATTTCAACTTTTATAGCTCTGTGGTCCAAGAAGGTACTTTGCAATAAATCAATGTTTTGGACTTTATGGAGAATAGTTTTATGACCTAACATATGGTCTATTCTGAAGAATGTTCCCTGTGCTTTGGAGAAGAAGGTATATTTATCTGTTGATGGATGGAAAAATCTATATATGTCAACAAGGTCAAGTTGGTTGATTGTTGTAATAAGATCTTCAGTATCTTTACTGAGCTTTTTTCTGGATGATCTATCCTTAACTGAAAGGGGAGTGTTAAAGTCCCCAACTATTATTGTGGAATGATCAATCTCATTTTTCAATGTTGCCAGTATTTGTTCAATGTATTTAGGTGCTTTGGCACTGGGTGCGTAAATATTTAATATTGTTAAGTCTTGCTTGGGTATTGAACCTTTCAGCAATAAATAGTGACCATCTTTGTCCATAATAGTGGACTTTACATTAAAATCTATTTTATTTGAGATTAATATTGCCACACCTGCTCTTTTTCATGTATTATTAGCTCTGGCCCAGACGGCTTCAGAGAATTCTACCAAACTTTTAGAGAAGAATTAACTCCAATACTAATTAGGCTATTACACACCATAGAAAGAGATGAAATACTTCCAAATTTGTTCTATGATGCCAGCATAACCCTGATACCAAACCCAGGGAAAGATCCCACAAAAAAAGAAAATTATAGACCAATATCACTGATGAATCTAGATGCAAAAATCTTCAACAAAATTCTAGCCAATAGAATTCAACACTATATAAAAACAATCATTCATCATGATCAAGTTGGTTTCATTCCAGAGATGCAAGGCTGGTTCAACATCAGAAAAACAATTAATGTAATCAACCATATTAGTAACACAAAAGATAAAAATCACCTGATTTTGTCAATTGATGCAGAAAAGGCATTTGACAAAGTTCAACATCCATTCATGCTTCAAGCTCACAGAAAAATAGGAGTAAAAGGGAAATTCCTCAATATAATCAATAGCATCTATGCAAAGTCAACTGCTTTCATCATCCTGAATGGTCAAAGACTGAAAGAATTCCCTTTGAGAACGGGAACTAGACAAGGATGCCGGCTCCCACCACTTCTATTCAACATTGTGCTAGAAGTCCTAGCCAGAGCAATTAGACAAGACAAAGAAATAAAATGCATCCGTATTGGCACTGAAGAAGTAAAGATTTCCCTCTTTGCAGATAATATGATTTATACAGATTTATACAGAGAATCCAAAGAAATCAATAAGTAAACTATTAGAGCTAATAGAAAAATTCGGCAAAGAATCAGGATACAAGATAAACTTAACTAAATCAGTGGGATTCCTTTATACCAACAATGAAATTATTAATGAAGAAATCACCAAATCAATTCCATTTACTATAGCCCCCAAGAAGATAAAATACCTAGGAATAAATCTAACTAGAGAAATAAGAGATCTTTACAGAGAAAACTACAAGACATTGCTACAAGAAACTAGAAGGGACTTACATAAGTGGAATAATCTGCCCTGCTCACGGATAGGAAGACTCAATATTGTGAAAATGTCTATTTTGCCCAAAGCACTCTACTTATATAATGCAATCCCAATACAAATTCCAACGATATTGTTTAATGAGATGGAGAAACAAATTATCAGCTTTATTTGGAAAGGGAAGAAACCCTGAATAAGTAAAACACTACTGATGAAGTCTTTGGATGAGCAGAAGTGTTTGATTCTTATTAATTCCCATTTAGCTATTTCCACTTCTGATAAATGTGTTTTGTTTGTGAGATTTTGAAGTCTGTCTATATTGCATATTAAAACGTCCATTGTTGATCCTATCTTACCTTGGATGAGCTTTATCGTTTTAGCTTTTATATTCAGGTCTTTTATCCAATTTGAGTTGATTTTTGTATGAGGTGTGAGATATGGGTCTTGTTTCAATTTTTTGAAGATGGATATCCAATTATGCCAGCACTATTTGTTAAAGAGACTGTTCCTACCCCAGTTCAAAATCTTAGGACCTTTGTCAAACATCAGCTGTTCATCAGAGGATGGTGGCATCTCTGGGATCTCTACTTTGTTCCATTGGTCTGTATGTCTCCTTTTGTACCAATACCAGGCTGTTTAAACTACTGCGGCAGTGTAATAGGTTTCAAAGTCAGGTAGTGAGAGGCCTCCCAGTATGTTCTTCTTTTTCAGTAGTGCTTTACTTATTCGAGGTTTCTTCCCTTTCTAAATAAAGCTGATAATTTGTTTCTTCATCTCATTAAAAAATGTCACTGGAATTTGTATTGGGATTGCATTATATAGGTAGAGTGCTTTGGGCAAAATAGACATTTTCACAATATTGAGTCTTCCTATCCATGAGCAGGGCAGATTACTTCACTTACGTAAGTCTCTCCTAGTTTCCTGTAGCCAGGTCTTGTAGTTTTCTCTGTAAAGATCTCTTATTTCTCTAGTTAGATTTATTCCTAGGTACTTTATCTTCTTGGGGGCTATAGTAAATGGAATTGATTTGGTGATTTCCTCATTAATAATTTCATTGTTGGTATAAAGGAATCCCACTGATGTAGTTACGTTTATCTTGTATCCTGATTCTTTGCCGAATTCTTCTATTAGCTCTAATAGTTTACTTATGGATTTCTTTGGATTCTCTGTATAAACAATCATATTATCTGCAAAGAGGGAAATCTTTACTTCTTCAGTACCAATAAAAGCCAAGAGTGCCAATACAGATGCCTTTTATTTCTTTGTCTTGTCTAATTGAATAGAAGTGGTGAGAGCCAGCATCCTTGTCTAGTTCCCGTTCTTTAGTCTTTCACAATTCAGGATGATGAAAGCAGTTGGCTTTGCATAGATGCTATTGATTATATTGAAGAATTTCCCCTTTATTCCTATTTTTCCGAGAGTTTGAAGCATGAATGGATATAGAACTTTGTCAGATGCCTTTTCTGTATCAATTGACAAAATCAGGTGATTTTTATCTTTTGTGTTACTAATATGGTTGATTACATTGTTTTTCTGATGTTGAACCAGCCTTGCATCTCTGGAATGAAACCAACTTGATCATGATGAATGATTGTTTTTATATTCCGTTGAAATCTATTGGCTAGAATTTTGTTGAAGACTTTTGCATCTAGATTCACCAGTGATATTGGTCTATAATTTTCTTTTCTTGTGGGATCTTTCCCTGGTTTTAGTATCAGGGTTATGCTGGCCTGGCTTCATAGAATGAATCTGGAAGTATTTCATCTCTTTCTATGGTGTGTAATAGCCTGATTAGTATTGGGGTTAATTCTTCTCTGAAATTTTGGTAGAATTCTCTGGTGAAGCCGTCTGGGCCAGGACTTTTTTTGGTTGGTAGATTTTTGAGGACTTCCTCAATCTCTTCCTTTGTGATAGATTTATTAAGTTGATCTATTTCTCCTTGTGATAGTCTTGATGAGTCATATGAATCTAGAAATTTGTCCATTTCCCCCAGGTTTTCAAACCTGTCAGAGTATAGCTTTTCATAGTATTCTGTCATAGTATATTTTATTTCAGATGGGTCTGTTGTAACATCTCCCAACTCATTTCTTAATTGGGTTATTTGTATCTTCTGTTGTTTTTCTTTTGTAAGTTTAGCCAATGGTTTATCAATTTTGTTGTTCTTTTCGAAGAACCAGCTTTTAGTTTTGTTAATTTTTTCAATTGTTTTTCTATTCTCTAATTCATTTAGTTCTGCTCTAATCTTCTGGCGCCTGAGGGGTTTCTTTGTTGCTCCCTTTCTGCTTGTTCAAGCCGTGAGGTTAATTCTTTAATTTGTGCTCTTTCTTCTTTCCAGAAGTGTGCATTTATAGAGATAAACTAACCTCTGAGCACTGCTTTTGCTGTATCCCATAAATTCTTGTAGGATGTGTTTTCATTCTCATTTGAATCTATAAATTTCTTTAATGTGTCTTTAATTCTTTTATAACCCAAGGCATTATGAGTAAAGTGTTGTTCAGTTTCCACAAGTTGGAATTTTTACCTATGAATTTTCTGTTATTGATTTCAACTTTTATAGCTCTGTGGTCCAAGAAGGTACTTTGCAATAAATCAATGGTCTGCATTTTATAGAGAATTGTTTTATGACCTAACATATGGTCTATTCTGGAGAATGTTCCATGTGCTTTGGAGAAGAAGGTGTATTTATCTGTCGATGGATGAAAAGATCTGTATATGTCGATAAGGTCAAGTTGGTTGATTGTTCTAATAAGATCTTCTGTATCTTTGCTGAGCTTTTTTTTGGACAATCTATCCTTAACAGAAAGGGGAGTGTTAAAGTCCCCAACTATTATTGTGGAATGATCAATCTCATTTTTCAATGTTTTCAGTATTTGTTCAATGTATTTAGGTTCTTTGGTATTGAGTGCATAAATATTTAATACTGGGAAAAAAATACTTGGAAACTCTATGTCAGACTGATGCTTGATCTCCATAATCTATAAGGTTCTACAAAATATCAATAAGTAAAAGACAAATCATCCAATTAAGCAATGGGCAAAGGAGATGGACAGACACTTCTCCAAAGAGGAGATACAGGCAGCCAAAAAACACATGCGGACATGTTCACGATCATTAATTATCAAAGAAATTCAAATCAAAATGACAATGAGACACCATCTCACCCAAACAAGATTGGCCATGGTTCAAAAAATGCAAAACAATAAATGCTGGAGAAGCTGTGAAGAGTTTGGAATGCTCCTCCACTGTTTGTGGGATTGCAGAATGGTGCAACTTCTTTGGAAAGCAATTTGGCATTACTGTAAAATAATGGATATAGATATACCACTTGACCCAATAATTCCTCTGCTCAGAAAATATCCTACAAAATCAAGGCCATTCACACCAACTGACACATACACACGAATGTTCATCACACCACAGTCCATGATAGCAAAAAGTTGGAATCAACCCAGATGCCCAACAACAGAAGAATGGATAGGTAAACTTTGGTATATATACTCAGTGAAGTACTATACACAATAAAGAACAAGAATGATAGCAAGAAACATCTCTCAATTTGGTCTCAACTGGAGGACATTATGTTGAGTGAAACCAGTCAGCGACAGAAGGACAATTATTATATGAGACCCCTACGATAAAAACTTAAAAGCATACTCATACATAATAGAAAAGACTCTGACGGCTACAAGAGTGGGGAGGGTGCGAGGGAAGGAGGGTAGGAGGGTGGGAGGGCAAGGGACAAGGGTTTAGATTACATAGTTATTAGAAATTTGGTTGGGTAAAATTGGTGACAATACACATTGCCAAGCCAAGTGCCGACAATACACATTAGTAGGAAGATCAATATTAATGAGACTTTGACAGAACTTGTGTACTCCTCCTATCTTAACCCAGTATTGTAAGCACAGAGTATGTACACTTTCATTTTTATTAAATAAAAAATTATTTATTATTTAATAAAAAACAGGAAGACAGCAGGAGAACACTCAGTGCCATAAAACGTTATAAATTTCACAAAGAGGCTTTAGATTGGTTACAGAAAACATACTTTTTCTGGGTATAATGGACACAGAACAATGAAACAGTTAGGTGTAAGGTGGGGCCAAGTAGAGATGAAAAATGGATAACAGAGTTAGGGTATGTTGATCTTGGCCCGCGGTAAGAGAGCATTCAGGTAGCCAAAATACACATGAGAAATTGCTCACAGGCACTAGCTATTAGATAAATCATAATCAAAACTGAAATGAGATACCATCTCACCCCAACAAGTTGGCCACAAAACAACAAATGCTGGAGAGGCTATGGAGAGATTGGAATTCTCCTACAGTGCTGGTGGGATTGCAAAATTGTACAAGCTCTTTGAAAAGCAATATGGTGCATCCTTAAAAGGCTGGAAATAGATATATCATTTGATCCAGTAATCCCACTGCTCAGAATACATCCTACAGAATCCAGGGCAGTCGCGTGAACAGAAATATGCACACGAGTGTTTACCACAGCACAGTCCACAACAGCAAAAAGATGGAATCAATCTAGATTCCCATCAACAGATAAAGGGATAAACAAGCTGTGGTACATATACTCAGTGGGACACTATGCAATGATAAAGAACAATGATGATTTTAAGAAGCATCTCATAACCTGGTTTCAACTGGAAGACTTTATGTTGAGTGAAATCAATCAGCGGCACAAGGACAAATATTGTATGAGACCCCTGGTATAAGGACTTAAAAACAGACTCGTGTACAGAAGAAAACACTCTTTCATGCCTGTAAGTGTGGGGAGAGAGGGAGAGTGATGGTCATAGATTAGATTGTTGACAAAAATTTGGTCAGACTAAAGCAGTGACAGCATGAAGTAGAAAGAAGATCAATTTAACTGGATTATAATATAAACTGAAAATTCTTCTAATCTTAACCCAATGTTGCAAGGATAGAGTAGCAGGGACAGAAGTCTGGTGACCACATTCTCAGAGAACATTAAGGCCAATCAATGTAGGTAGCCTATTGCTAAGAGAGTCTTCTGCACCCCATACTCGTGAGTGGCATCTGGGTTCTCAAAAGCTAGTAAGCTACCATCTGAGTTACACCAAATTGTCCCAACTCATCCAGAACAGATGATCACCAAGAAAAACAAAGACAGGAGGGAAAAAGAGTCCAGGAGACAGAGGGACCCCTCTGAATGTGTGACTATATCAATATGTGACCAGAAGAACCAGATGGTGACCAGTCACCACAAAAGACAGTTGTGATGGGGCAGATAATGTCGAGTCCCAGTGGCAACATGAGAAAAAGAGGAGTGCATCTCAAGAACTCCACTAAAAGCCTCAACTGATGGTCCAGAGGTCTGGGGGTTCCCTGGGAGCATGACTCCGAGACCTGCTGCTGCCCATGACCAGAAAATATTACTGAGGTCAACTCTTTGGACAGGAGTGGATCGGACTCATGCTCATGATGTGACCATATGGTGTATGTATTTTATACTTCTATGCATTTATAGGAAGCTGTCCTACTGGCCTCTTACTAGAAAGGAGAGGATGGAGAGGAGGGGACAGGAGATTGCTATGAGGGTACCATGTACATAGAACAAAAAGGAGGATTGTGCTGTGACAAGGCAAGGAGAGAAGAAGGAACTGCAGATAGGTGGGCACACAAATTTAATTTGGTTTGTATACTTTCACTTAATCACAATTAAAAAGAAAGAATTGAAGGGAAGGGAAGGAAGATTTAAATAAATAAATATATATTTCCAAAAAAAATACTGAAAGAAGCCCTATGCTTACATAAACAGTAACACCAAATGTACACTTAAGGATGCAATGCAGGACACAACATACAGAGTCCTACTCAGTTACAGAAGTCACTAAGCTTAATCAGTGCTAAAATATTAAAAGTAAGGAACCAGTGATTTTAACATGAAAATATAATATCATCACGCTATAAAGAGGGATATATTACAGTGAATAGAACCCTTTCAAATGGAGAAGAAATTAAGAAGATATACAGAAATTAAAGATTGGTTAAAACTTAGAACATTAAGGGGAATCCAAGGGGTAGCCACAAAGGAAAGTAACAGTGTGACATATCAAAACAAGAAACATAATACAGGAGTCTCAACAAACACAAAACCAATACTGAAAAGATGAGGAGCGAACCCACACAGAAAAATGACCCAGAACAGATTATCAAGAGGGAAAAAGAAAACATCTACAACACAAAAATAATGGGACCAAATGACAACACTAAACACATACGTATCAGTAATTACACTAAATGTAAAGGGATTGAACTCTCTATTAAAGAGGCAGAGTATAACAGCTTTGATTAAAAAACATGATCCTTCTATATACTGCTTACAAGAAACACATCTTAGAGTCAAAGATATGAACAAACTGAAAATCAAAGGATAGAAAAATATCTACCAAGCTAACAATAAACAAAGGAGGGCAGGAATAGAAATACTGATTTCAAATAAAATAGACTTTAATGTAAAATCTACCATCGTGCACAAGGATGGTCACTATCTATTGCTGAAAGTTTCAATAAATAAGCAGGATATAACAATTAAATATTTGTGCACCCAGTAGTAGAGCATTTAAATACATCAAACACTGATAACATTGAAAATTGACATAGATCACTCCACAACAACAGTAGGAGACTTTAGCACTCCACTTTCAGTCATGGATAGATCGTCCAGAACAAAGCTCAGTAAAGATACAGAAGATCTTATTGCAATGATCAACCAACTAGAACTCATCAACATATACAGAACTTTTTACCCTACAATAGATGAGTACACCTTCTTTTCCAATGCACATGAAACATTCTCCAGAATAGACCATGAATTAGGTCATAAAGCAAGTTTCAACAAAATTCAAATGACTGAATTACTGGAAAGCATCTTTCAGACCATAAAATCACAAAAACTGAAATCAGTAGGAGGAAAAACACAGGTATAAGCTTGAATTCAGGGAAACTGTACACCACGATGCTCAAAAAGCCATAGGTTCTGGAAGAAATCAAAGATGCAATAAAGAAATTTATAGAGTCAAATGAGAATGAAAACATCCTGCCAGAAACTCAGGGATACAGCAACAGAAGTACTCAGAGGTCAATTTATCTCCATAAACGCATGCATATGAAATGAAGAAAGGGCTCGAACCAAAGAATGAACCCTACAACTTGAACAAGCAGAAAGAGAGCAACAAAAGAACTCCATGGGCATCAGAATAAAATAGATAACAAAGATCAGAGCAGACTTAAATTATTAGACAATAGAAAAACAATTGAAAGAATTAACAAAACCAAAAGCTGATTCTATGAAAAGAACAACATAATTGATAAGTCATTGGCTAAACATACAAAAGAAAAACAGAGAGAAAACAAATAACCTGAAAAAGAAATGAGATGGGAGATGTCACAACAGACCCAACTGAAATAAAAAGTTTCATAACAGAATACTACAAAAAACTGTACTCTAACAGATTTGAAAATCTGGAAGAAATGGACAAATTTCTAGATTCACATCACCTACCAAAATTATCAGAAGGAGAAGCAGATCAACTTAATAAAACCATCACAAAAGAAGAGATTGAAAAAGTAATTTTAAAAAACTACTAAACAAAGCTCTGACCCAGACAGCTTCACTGGAGAATTCTACATAACTTTTAGAGAGGAGTCAAGTCCAATACTACTGAGGCTGTTTCATAGCATAGAAAAGGATGGAATACTCCCACATTCATTCTGTGAAGCCAGCATAACGCTGATACCAAAGCCAGGGAAAGATCCCACTTAAAAAGAAAATTACAGATCAACATCACTGATGAACCTAGATCCAAAAATCTTCAACAAAATCCTGGCCCATACAATTCAACAACATAACAAAAAAATAATTCATCATGACCAAGTTGGATTCATACTAGCGATGCAAGGCTTTTTCAACATCAGAAGAACAATTACTGTGATCAACCACATAAACAGCGCAAAGGCTAAGAATCACCTGATTTTCGTCAATTGATGCACAAAAGGCATTTGACAAAGTACAACTCCCATTCATGCTACAACTCTCAGCAAAATAGGAATAGAGGGGAAATTCCTCAATGCAATTAGGGGCATCTATGCAAAGCCAACCACCTACGTCCTCCTCAATGGTGAGAGACTGAAAGAATTCCCCTTGAGAACAAGAACTAGGCAAGAGTCTTCACTCTCACCACTTCTATTCAACATTGTACCAGAAGATCTGGTCAGAGCAAGTAGACAAGACAAAGAAATAAAGGGTATCCACATCAGCAAAGAAGCAGTAAAAATCTCCCTATTTGCAGATGATATGATCGTATACACAGAGAACTCTAAAGAATCCATAAATAAACTAATGGAACTAATAGAAGAGTTCAGCAATGTATCAGAATACAAGATAAGCATAAGTAAATCAGTAGGATTCCTTTATACCAAAAAAGAGGAAATCATGAAATCAGTACCATTTACTATAGCCCACAAGAAGATAAAATATCTAGGAATAAATCTAACTAGAGAAATAAGAAATCTATACAGAGAAAATTACAAGACCTTACTGCAAGAAACCAAAAGAGACTTAAATAAGTGGAGAAACCTACCTTGCTCATGGATAGGAAGACTTAACATTGTGAAAATGTCTATTTTACCCAAAGCGATCTACATATACAATGCAATTCCGATACAAATTTCAGTGTCATTTTTTGATGAAATAGAGAAACAAATCTTTAGCTTTATTTGGAAAGGGAAGAAATCCCAGATAAATAAAGCTCTACTGAAGAAAAGAAACACAGTGGCAGGCCTCACACTACCTGACCTTAGAACATATTACACTGCCACGGTAGCCAAAACAGTTTGGTACGGGCACAAAAAGAGACATATAGATCAATGGAACAGAGTTGAGACCCTAGAGATGCCACCATCCTCATATGAACAGTTGATATTTGACAGAAGCCCAAAGGTTGTGAACTGGGGCAAAAAAAATTAACTTTAACAAATGGTGCTGGCGTAATTGAATATTCATTTGCAAAAAACTGAAACAAGATCCATATCTCATACCTTACACAAAAACTAACTCAAAATGTATCAAAGATCTAAATATCAAACCTAAAACAATACAGATCATGCAAAAAAAATTAGGGTCAATGATGGAATTTCTAACACTTGCCTTAAACAGATTACAAAACCTGACAAAACATGAACAGAAGAGAAAATAGATAAATGGGAACTACTAAGAATCAAACATGTTTGCTTGTCCAAAGAATTTATGAAGAGTGAAAGGCTACCTACAGGATGGAAAAAAATGTTTGGCCGCTGATTGACATCTGATTTCTATAATGTCAACAAGAAAAAAGGTAAATAATCCAGTTAGTGGGCAAAGGAGATGGACAGCCATTTCACCAAAGACCTCCAAGCAGCCAAAAGACACATGAGGAAATGCTCATGATTATTAACTATTAGAGAAATCCAAATCAAAACTACAATGAGATACCATCTCATCCCAACAAAGTTGGCAATAATCCCCAAAACACAAAACAACAAATGCTGGAGAGGCTGTGGAGAGATTGGAACTCTCCTACACTGCTGGTGGGATTGCAAAATGGTACAACCACTTTGGAAAGCAATTTGGCGTTTCCTTAAAAAGCTAGAAATAGAAATACCATATGATCCAGCAGTCCTACTGCTCAGAATATATCCTACAGAAATAAAGGACATCACATGAACGGATACTTGCACACGAATGTTTATTGCAGCACTGTCCACAATAGCAAAAAGATGGAATCAACTTAGGTGTCCATCAACAGATGAATGGATGAATAAACTATGGTATATATACTCAACGGGACACTGTGCAGTGACAAAAAACAACAGTTTTAGAAAACATTTCATAACACGGTTTCAACTAGAAGACATTATGGTGAGTGAAATCAGTTAGCTGCATAAGGACAAGTATTGTATGAGACCTCTGCTATAGGGACTGAAAAGCAGACTTATGTACAGAAGACAAGACTCTTTGATGTCTACAAGGGTTGGGAGGGAGAAGGTTGGTCATAGATTAGATAGCATATAGGAATTTGGTTAGATGAAAGCAGTGACAGCATGCAGTAGAGAGGAGATCAGCATAACTGGAGTATAACATAAACTGAAAGGTTTTCCGAACTCAAGCCATTATTTCAAAAGATAGAGTAGCAGGGACAGGGGTCTGGGGACCATGTATTCAGGATACATCGAGGTCAATTGGTATATTTAGTCTTTCGCTAAGAGAGTCTTCTGCACCCCATATTGATGAGTGGTATCTGGGGTCTTAAAAGTTACCAAGCTGCTATCTGAGGTACACCAAATGGTCTCAACTCATCCGTAACAGATGATGACTGGAACAACAAAGACACGAGAAAAAAAGTGCCCAGGAGACAGAAGGACCCATATGAATGGCAGACTGTATCAACATGAGACCAGAAGAACCAGATGGTGCCCAGCCACCACCAAAGGTAGCCATGATGGGACACACAATGTAGAGTCTCTGAGGCAACATGAGGAAAAGAGTAGTGCAGCCCACGAACTCTACTAAAAGACAAGAACTGATGGTCCGATAGCCTGGAGGGTCCCCTGGGAGCATGGCCCTAGACCTGCAGCTGGCCCTGACCGGAAACCAGTACTGAAGTCAACTCTTCAAATAAGAACAGACTGGACTCTGGGACACAGTGTGAGCATATGGTGTGTGAACTTTATGGTTCTATGCATTTATAGGAAGCTGTCCTGCTGTTTTCTTTCTAGACGGAGAAAAGAGGGTGACAAGCAGGGGACATGTGCTTTTTAAGTGGATACTAGAAATACAGAGTGTAAAGGAGGAATATGCTGTCACTGAATGAGGAGACCAGATGGAGCTGCAGATAGGTGGGTGTGCAAAATTGATTTAGATTGTATACTTTCACTCAATCACAATAAAATAAAGAAAAAAACCTACAGTGAATACCATCTCACCCCTACAACATCCAGCATTAATCCAAAAAACACAAAATAATAAATGTTGGGGTGGTTTTGAAAAGACTGAATCACTTATACACTACTGATGAGGATATAGAACAGTACAACCAGTTTGAAAATTCATTGCCTGCTTCCTTAAAAAGCTAGAAATTGAAGTACCATGTATATAATCCAGCGATCCCACTCCTCGGAATATATCCTGGATAACTGAGAACACTCACAAGAATAGACACATTCACATCCATGTTCATTGCACCACTGTTCACAGTAGGAAGAAGATGGAAACAACCTAGGGTCCCATCGATGGACAAATAGATAAACAAATTATGGTATTTCACACCATGGAATGCTAGGCAATGATAAAGAGCAATGATGAATCTGCTAAGCATCTCATAACACGGATGAATCTGGAAGGTGTAATGCTGAGTGAAATTAGTTAGTTGCAAAAGGACATATATTGTAGAAAACCATGTTATCAAAACTCAAGAAAAGGCTTAAAAACAGAAAAAAAAAACCCTTTGATGATGAGGGTGGGGATGGAAGGGCAGAGATATTCAGTAACTAGATGGTAGACAAGAATTATCTTAGGTGAAAGGAATGACAGCACACAATAAAGGTGAATTCAGCACGATAAAACTAAATGAAAAGCTAAGAAATTTTCTGAATACAGTCAGACATTTTGAGGGACAGTGTAGTAGCAGGGTCATGGGACTGGGAACAATGGTTTCAGTAGACATCTAGGTCAATTGGCATAACAAAGTTTATCAAGGAATTATTCTTGCCTCTCACTTTGGTAAATGCCATTTGAGGTCTTAAGAGCTAGTTAGCAGCCATCAAAGATACATTAATTGGTCCCAACCCACCTGGAGCAAAGGAAAATGACAACCATCAAAACCACAAAGAAAATATGAGCCCAAGAGAGAGAAACGGCCACATAAACCACAGACTCCATAAGTCTGAGACTTGAAAAACTAGCTGATGCTGAGCTACCACCAATAACCACCCGAGAGGGAACACAACAGACAGTCCTTGATGCAGCAGGAGAAAAGTGGGGTGCAGAACTCAAATTCTAATAAAAAGACCAGACTTAATGGCCTTACTGAGACTGGAAGAACCCTGGAAGACACAGCCCATGGACTCTGTGCTAGCTCCAAATTAAAACTCTTTCTGAAGCCAACTCTTCAACTATTAGACTGAACTGTGTAACATAAAATGACACTTGTGAAGCGTGTACTTCTTAACTCAAGTAGATGCACAAGACTAAACGGACAGCTTCTGTCCGGAAGTGAGATAAGAAAACAGAAAGGGACGGGAGCTAGTTGAATGAACATGAGACACACACGGTTAATAGGAGGAATGTGTTGTCAAAATATAGGGAGAGCAACTAGGGTCACAAACAATGTGTGTATAATTTTCTGTATGAGAAACTAGCTTGAACTGTAAAATTTCACTCAAAGTACAATAAAGAAAAAGTGCTCTATTCACTTGACTGTAGAATCAAGTAAAATGAAATCCTTGACAACTTCAACTCTTTCTTTATTTGTCATGATGTTGCTTATTGATCCAGTTGTGAGGATTTTTATTTTCTTAATGCTGAGATGTGATCCATACTGAAGACTGTGGTCTTTGATTTTCATCGTAAGTGTTTAAAATACTCTTCACTTCAAGCAAGCATGGTTGTGTCACCTGCATCACGCAAGTTGTTAATGGATTTCATTTTCCTTGGTTCCACAGTCACTACCCATGGAAGCAGTGATCAAAGAAATCAAAAGATGCATTGCATTGGGAAAATCTACTGCAAAGGACCTCTTTCTTGAAAAAAAAATTTTATTGTGACTAAATGAAAGTATACAGTACAAGTCAATTTTCCATATAAAACCCCAAGTGCCTGCCTCTCTGTAACTCTATCTGCTCTCCTCACCCTGTCACTTCCAGTATCCACTCAACCACCACTTGTCCCCTTCTCTCTACCCTCTTCTCTCCCTTGTAAAGAGAAATCAGTAGGACAGCCTCATACGTATATTAAACCACAAAGTACACACACCACCTGCAACACTCTGTGTCCCCAAGTTCAGTCCATTCTTTGTCTGAAGTGTTGGCTTCAGTACTGGCTTCAGGTCTGGGCTAACAGCAAGTATAGGGGCCATGTTCTCAGGGGACCCTCCAGGTTCAATGGACTTCTTTAAAGTTTGAAAAATAAAGATGTCACCTTGAAGGCTAAGGTGTGCCTGACCCAAGCCATTGTATTTTCAATCACATCATATGCATGTGAAAGCTGGACAAAGAATAAAGAAGACAGAAGAACTGATGTCTTTGAATCGTGGTGTTGGAGAAGAGTATTGAATGTACCATGGACTGCCAAAAGGACAAACAGATACGTTCTGGAAGAAGTGCAATCAGAGTGCTCCTTCGAAGCAAAGATAGTGAGACAGCATCTCACATACTTTGGACATGCTGTCAGAAGGGATCATTCCAGGGAGAAGGACATCATGCTTGGTAGAATGGAGTGTCAGTGAAAAGAGAAAGACCCTCAACAAAATGGACTGGCACACAGGCTGCACGATGGGCTTAAGTATAAAAGCGATTGCAAGAATGGTGCAGAACCAGGTATAGTTTCACTCTGCTGTACATAGGATTTCTATGAGTTGAAGTCAACTCAGTGGCACCTAACAATGACAACATTCATTTGAGCCTTCGATTTAGAACTGGGAGAATGGAGTGGTAAGAAACAATATGCACTTTGCATCCAACTTGGTCTCCGTTACTTAATACTCAAGATTTCAGGCAAATTTTGCTTTGTTTTGGGGGGGTTTTTTTACTGCTTTGTGTTTCATTTTCCTTATCTATAAAATGCTCATGACATTTTTAAGGTTTCTTGTGAGAATTAAATGAAATAATAATCATGAAATGCATAGCACATATTGCCAAAGTCAAAACCACTGCCACCCAGTTGATTCTGACTCATAGTGACCCTATAGGTCAGAGTAGCTTTGCCCCATAGAGCTTCCAAGGAGCACCTGGTGGATTTGAACTGCGAACCTTTTGGTTAGCCAGCCAAAGCCAAGCGCCGTCGAGTCGGATCCGACAGTTAGCAGACAACACTTAACTACTACGGCACCAGGGTTTCCTGGCACATAGTAGCCAAGCCAAAGGGGCACAATAAATGCCAGCTACTATTACTCATTATTACAGTTGCAGAAATCCTGGTGGCATAGTAGTTAAGAGATATGGCTGCTCCACCAGGAGCTCCTTGGAAACTATGGGGGAATTCTACTTACTGTGTCTTACAGCCAGCCAAGCCAAGTGCCATCAAGTCATAAACTGGAATAGACTCCATGGCAAGGGGTTTTGGCTTATTATGGTTATAGCATTACTTTGACAGGGAACTGCCAGAAATTCAGAGTGGATTCAGAAAAGGACTGTCAGATGGATCCTGGCTTAAAGCAGAGAATACCAAAAAGATGCTCACCTGTGTTTTGTTGACTATGCAAATGTATTCAACAGTGTGGTCATAAAAAATACAGATAACATCATGAAAAATGGGAATTCCAAAACACTTAATAGTGCTCGTGTGGAACATGTACATACACCAAGAGACAACTGTTCAAATAGAGTAATGGGATACTCAGTGGTTTACAATTAAAAAAGCTTGTGTCAGGATTGTATCCTTTCACCGTACTTACTCAATCTGTACGTTGTACCAGTGTCTGAAAATCTGGACTATATGAAAAGCCTGGCATCAGAATTGGAGGAAGACTCAATAACAACCTGAGATATGCAGGTGCCACATCCTTGCTTGCTGAAAACAAGGAAGACTTGAAGAACTAATTGATGATCCAAGCCTACAGCCTAGAATATGGATTACATTTCAACATAACTAAAACAAAACTCCTTACATCTGGACCTATAAATAACATCATGATAAACAGAGAAAAGATATCACATTACTTGGATCCATAATCAACAACCATCAAAGCAGCATTGGGCAAATCTACTGCAAAGGACTTCTTTAGGGTGTTAAAAAGCCAAGATGTCTCTTTGAGAACTAAGGTGTGCCCAAACCAAGCCATGATATTTTCAGTTGCCTCATATGCATGTGAAAGCTGGGCAGTGAACAGGGAAGACTGAAGAAGACTTGTTGCTTTCATATTATGCTGTTGGTGAAGAACATTGAATATATTTTGGACTGTTAGAAGGACAAACTAGTCTGTCTTAGAAGAAGTAAAGCCAGAAATCTCCTTAGAAGGGATGATGGCAAGATTTTTGTCTCAGGAACTTTGGATATGTTATCAGGAAGGACCAGTCCTGGAGAAGGACATCATGCTTGGTAAAGTAGAAAGTCAATAAAAATAGGAAGACCCTCAATGAGATGGACTGATACTTGCCATGAACAGTAGGCTGAATCATAGCAGTGATTGCCAGGGTGGTGCAGAACTGGGCAGTGTTTCATTCTGTTGTATACAGGGTTGATATGAGTTGGAACCAACTTGATGGCACCTAACAAGAATGACAATTATTGTTTTAACTTCAGTCCATTTTCCAAACTCTTCTTTCAGATACCCTACACCTAAACCTACTAGAGTTTATTTAAAATGAAGAGCCTTGAGTTCTATACTAAAATAGCTGAATCAGAACCCTAGGGTGAGGTATAGGAATCTATATTTTAATGAGATGCCCCTTCCACCTCTTCTAGTTTTGAGATATGAAGGATGTTTTGAAAGCAAGAAAAAAAATGTCTTTACTTCAATGTATTTTTGCCCACGAATCATTGGAGGAGAGGTGATCTTTTGGGACCTGACACTTTTCAGTCAAAGTGTTACAGAGAGACATTTCTTTGAAGACAACAAGAAAGTAGGGGAACGTGTAAGCATTGAGTGTTATGTCCCAGAGGGCTCAAGAAAAAGTGTTGGGGTGGCAGGGTATGTGTGGAAAACAGCGTATGGAGACCTGAAGGTAGATTTATAGCTGAGCTGTTTGGAGATGAGAGTTAGTAGTACGAGAGGCCAGATGGGCCTAAGGGTTTTATAGTGACTAAGAAGGACCAGAAAGCCCCTGGTGGTGTAGCGGTTAAGTGCTACATCTGCTAACCAAAAGGTGGGCAGTTCAAATCTTCCAGGCACTCCTTGGAAACTCTATGGGGCAATTTTACTTTGTTCTATGGGGTCAGTATATGTCAGAGTTGACTTGATGGCACTGGGTTTGGTTTGGGTTTGGGTTTTAAGGAGGACTAAGATAAAAAGTAGGGACAGTAAATCTTGTTTCAAGCCTCCCAAGGCACACTTGGTACAAAGTTGCTTGAAGCCAGAGACAGCACATTATCAAGCTAGTCTATTTTAAGCATTTTATTCTTCACAGTTTAAATAATTAAATGAGTCTTTATAAATGGTCGCCATGAGTCGGATTCGACTCGACGGTACTTGGCTGGCTAACTGAGGATAAGATGAATATACTTTCTCTAAATCCAAACCCTCTAACTCTTGCCTGTTACATTGCTCTTAATTTGTTACAGGAAGATGAATTGTTTTGGCATCAAGTGGAAAAGTGCTCTGTGTTTTCTAAACCAGAGCATTTGAAATCCCTATGTTTAGATATATGTAAGGTACTTGGTTTTGCTTCATTAGGCATATTATTTTTGTATTCCCAGAAAGCACAGTACATCAAGAAAAGAGAGAGGTTTCACTGCTGCTCTAGTAGCTGAAAAAATAGGTAGGACAGTGAATCTGCCATGAGTTTTCCTGCCTGCTACTAACATAATTGACCAGATGTCAACACTTACTTTCTTTCTACTATGAGTATTTGCAATAATGTGTCATATTTTTAGAGTATATTTTGCTAGAGGATAACAACCTCAGTTAACTAACTTATAGGAAAATTGTGGGAGAAATGACGCCCATCACTACATACCTTTTTCAAAGAGAAAAACTGAGTTCCAGAGCAACTAAAATTTTATAACAATGCTAGTATAAACATGGCATTGTACTGCTAAGAAATGAAAACAATTGTAATCTTTTCCATATGACTAATAGATCCCCCCGCAGCAACTAAAAGCAAAAGCAAGGTGAGTATACAAGATGCTATTTTTAAGGCTTCTAGGTTAAAAAAAAAAACAAACTACTAATGGTAAAAACAAAGGGGCTGTGCTGCTGTGCTTTGCATATTTCACTCCCTAATCTTGCATTTATTTTTAAGATCTATGACATTCTACAAACTTGGGAACAACTTCCTAAACAGTGTTATGTAATAATATTATTTTAGCTTACTTTTTAATCTGCTTTTCTTATTGCAATGGAAGTTCATTGCTAAAAATAACAAAATATTACCAAAAATGTATATAACATAACCACTGCTAATGATTGGTACTTATTTATCCATATAGAGGACTGGTGGCAGCAGCAGCAGCAGCAACAGAACCAGAGGCAGTTGCTGGAGCCGACCCCATGCAGCAGGAAAGCTGAGTGCCTGTGCACAGTTTTCCTCACTGAACAGGGTGCCTCCCGTCACTTGAATTGGTGGAGCTAGCCTTGCTGACCCACAGAGCAAGAGAGCTGAGCACCTTTGCGCAGGATGCTTTCCAGCAAGAGTGGGGTGCCCCTGGGCACTTTAATCAGTGGAACTACAGAGCTTTGGAACACTTGCCCCAACAGAGCAGATGTGGGCCTGAGGCTTGGGCCATGTGGCCATAGGAAGCAGAAGCTGAAGAGACAAACAGCATGAGAAGCTGAGCTGCCTCAGTCTCAAAAAGTATGGCCATGACCTCAGTGGTTTGAAAGGGTGGAACCATGGCGTCCTGTGTTTGTAAAGGTGGAATTGCCACTCACTTCAGCTTAGGGTGCACCTAAAGCCGACGGGGCAGAGTTTCTGTCCAAGTGGGCCTTGAAAGCAGAGTTGTAGTACAGGGTTGGGGGTCTCCACTCAGAATCCAGAGAGTGTGGCTAATACCTAGAGTCTGGGGGGCAGGGCCATTGTGTAGAATGTCTCAGAAAATGTAAGAGTGCTTTCAAAGCTTTGAGGGCTAATGTAATGAGTTCTACTGACTTGCCTGTTGCCTGTTAGTGTCTTCTCTCCCTGCAATTTCTCTCATCTGTAATGGAATGTCTAACTTGGGCCTGTTCTGCTATTATGCCTTCAAAAGCTGATAGCTTGTATTCTAAGTTTCATAGATATAAAAAAAGTTTTGAATTTTGGACTTGAAACTGATTTAAGACTTCTATCATATGGGATGCAACTCATGGCTCGACAGCACTGGGCTTGGCTATCATATGGGATGAATGGGTTACACGTTTGAGGTGCCAAAGGGTGGGATGTCATGTTTTCAATTGTGTCCCCCACAAAAGATGAGCAGCCATGTACCTGGGCCATGATTCCCAATATCTTGTGATAGTCCTCCATTTTGTGATTTTCCTGGGCTGTATGCTAAAGGACTAGGATGGGAATGTAAATCTCTTCATAGGATTACTTTCCTGCTCTACTGTAAAGGGAGTTTCCCTGGAGTGTGGTTTGCCCCACCGTTAATCCTTTTGTTCTACAAAAGATAAAAGGAAGGAGAAGCAAGTGGAAAATTGGGAACCTCTCACCATTAAGAAAGCAGCACCAAGAGAAGAGTGCATCCTTCAGACCTGAGGTTACTGCACCAAGATGTTCCCTGGACAAAGACTGATGCAATACCAGACTTTCCTCCAGAGCCAACAAGGAGGAAAGCCTTCCCCTGGAGTGGACATCCTGAATTTGGACTTGTAGCCTACTGGACTGTGTAAGCATAAACTTTCCTTTGTTAAAGCCATCCATTTGGTGGTATTTCTGTTAGAGCAGCCCTAGCTGACTAAAACACACCTCAAACACCCCTTTGTTTAAAGAGGAAGAGGCTTTTAATGCTGGCAGTGCAGCAGATGGACTCAGGTCCAAAATAGCTGTGCACTCCGTCCTGTTATCAAAACATCCCTTTTATACATTTTCTCACAAAAGAAGACAAAGAAATTTCCATACAGCTTTCTGATTGGTATTAGCAGGTTTATAGATTTTCAGACTGCTTTTCTATTGGTACCGGCAAACTTACAGAGGTAAAGATAAATAGTCAGCGTTAAGTTACAGGGAAGAAACTCCTCTTTCCTTAGAAGCAGGGCTTCTCTCAAGAAACTCTGTGGGGGCGGGGGAAGTGTCCTTGAGCTAGTGCCAGAGAGAGGCACTAACTTTCTTGCTCTGCTGTGAATTTTAAAGTGGAATCTTTTTAAAAGTTTTCTCCTCAAGTTAACGAAATGAATGAATGAATCACTGATTCACTTCTGCTTTTCTCTTTCCATCATGCTATCCTTTTCCTTAGGGCAAACTGAAGACGTCATTTAGAATTCATTCAAAACTAAAGGAGTACACTGTGGCAAAAAGGAAGCATGGGAGACAGATGTTGGTTTTCTAGGTAAGTTGATTTTGGCTAGTGATTCTTACTCAAATGATAAATTGTTTAGACATTAGAGATAGTATCTAAACTAAATAGATTATTTTGTGGGTGTTCTTTATTTTTTACACAAAAATCAGTTGAATCTCTTGAGGGTAAGAATACTAGGATCTTAAAATGGTAAGTTTATCCACTGCCAGGTAAAATACAGTCTCAAGCACATAGCAGCCATAAACACCTTAAAGCAAAACCAACTTTAATCAGACCATATGGCTTTTCTTTTTAAAACTCTTCAGCAACTTCCCATTGCTTTTAGGGTAAGATCCAAAGTCCATAGTGTCATCTACAAGCTAATTTACGGATTCATTCAAGAAGTATTTGTTGAGTATCTATTATGTATTTTAGGCCCAGAAAATGCAATGGTAAAGGGATCGCTCAATGTATTTTAGTGCATAAAATCAATATGCAAAATAAATAAATAAATACACACAAAACAAAAACAAACCCACTGCCGCATTCTCAAGTGACAAACGTTATGAAGAAAAAAAAATACAGTAATCTGTTAGAGAAAATTACCATTTTTGGTTAGTTTTAGTTTCTCTAGGCTCTACTTTCTCACACTGGTGTATGTGTAAAGGTAGGTCTGTCTCCCAGGGTTCCTTTTTCATCTTGCTTCCTTCCTTAACCATAATTTTCCTTCAGGCCTCAGCTGAAACTGGCATTTTCTTGAGGTTAGCCAAAGCCAAGTGCCATCGAGTCGGATCTGACTCATGGTGACCCTAGGTTAGGTATACTTTTTATATTCCCCTCCCATTGCACCCACATGCCTCCTTTATAATGTTCATTACATTTATAAGTATGTCTTCAATATCTATCTTCTTGTCTATAGTCTGTTTGATATATCCCCAGAGATAAACACAGTGACTGGTACATAGCAGTTGATCAATAAATTTTGTTGAATATATAGCCAGAAGGAAAGTTGGATTTTTTTTTTCCAATTAAGGCCATTTTACCAAGAAAGGTAAAAGTCACTTGAAAGTAGTCACAACTGCGTTAAGAAGCTCATGGGAAGGCAATGCAGTAAGTTAAATGGAAACTAAATGAGAAATAGTAGTTGCTGCAGCAGGTCCTAGGGTGGCTCTGAATGCCGCCATGGGGCAAACCACTTTGAGAAGAAATTAGTCATTTCCTAGATATTGGAAGTAAGCAAATCCACGCTTGTAAGAAGATAAAAAATAAATAAATAAAGGGGATAGTTAAACAAAACATTGAAGCAATAAATGGGTATTTTTCCTTTTAGATTCAGACAGACTTTTCTTTCAAAATGAAAATGGCTCCCCACCTCCCTACATTATCAAGCATTACATACACATTGCAAAATATTCAAGACAATACAGAAAGGGGTAAAAAAAATAAAGTTAAAATGGCCAATAATCTTGCTATAGGTGTCTTACCTAGATTTTTTTCTATGTATTTTATATGTATCTTGTTAACATAAAAATATGGTCATACATGCTATTTTGTGAATTGCTTTTCCATTAAAAATATAACCTGAATATATTTCTGTGTCTAGCTACTCACTTTTAATTGCTATGTCAGAGTGCATTATGTAGGTGTACTGTGAAGTATTTATTCTCCACTGTTGAATGGTTTTTTCCCGACCTTTCAGTATCATAAACCATACTATGATTAACACCTTTACACATTCATTACATGCATCTCTGCAAACTTGTCCACTTCTTTCCTTAAACTCTTGTATGTGGACTCGCTGGTCAACCAGTAGTATGCCTATAGTACAACTTTTGATACACATTGCCAAATGCCTTCCACCACTAGTGAACAAGTGTGCCCATTTCATAAGATTTCATCAACACCTAGAATTATCAATCTTTTCAATCTTTGACATTCTAATAGGCAAAAAAAAAGATGTTTCTATTTTCATTTTGGATTACATGTAAGTTTGAACAGATTTGCATATGCTTATCAGTCAAGTGTTTCCCACTTTTCTGAGTTGCCCATTCACGTCTTTTGCTCATTTTTAAATTGGAGTATTTATCTTCTTAAAAAAAGTCAACTTATAATAATTCTTTATAAACCAAAACCAAACCAACCAAACCCACTGCCGTCGAGTTGGGTCCAACTCATAGTGACTCTGTAGGTCAGAGTAGAACTGTCCCATCGAGTTTCCAAAGAGCGCCTGGCAGATGTGAATTGCCGACAGTTTGGTTAGCAAATGTAGCACTTAACCCACTACACCACCAGGGTTTCCATAATTCTTTACAGACTAGTGCTATCAGCTATATGTGTTTATCATGTTTATTCTACATGTTGCAATTATTTTTCAGTTTGCCATTTGTATTTTAATTTTATTATAAACTATCAATATTAACTCTTAGTCTGTTATATGTCATGTTGAAGTTATTTTTCTGTTTGTCATTTGTCTTTTGCATTTACTAAGATTGTGTTCGGAAACCCTGATGGCATAATGGTTAAGTGTCAGACACTCCCTGGGAACTCAATGGAGCAGTTGTATTCTCTCTATAGGGTCACTATGAGTTGGAATCAAGTCAGCAACACTGGGTTTGATTTTTTTTTTTTTTTTGGTTTTAACTTGTGTTTTGACATCCAGAAGCTTTTCTTTTATAAGTATGAAGTCATATTTATCAGCCTTTCCCTTTATGGATTTTGTGTCATGTTTAGAAATTCCTTCTGAAACCTCAAGATTATAGAACTAGGCCAAGCCACCCAAGTGCCGTCAAAGATTATAGAACTATTCACCTGTTTTCTTCTTTTACGAATTTGTATTTTACATAGAGCCACTTTTGCTTCAAGAAGCTGTTAAGGCTAATGGGCGTTACCTCGAAACAGACACAAAACAGTTGTTACGAAACTCTGGTTGTTTCTCTCAGAAAATTATATACATACACATAAAATGTTCTCTCAGATTACCCTATTTTATTTCCTTCAAAGCACTTATTGCAGCCTGTAATTACTATTTTTCTTTCTAAATTTTATTTTGCTGTTGTTGAGACTATACACAGCAAAATACATACCAATTCAAACATTTCCACACGTACAACTCAATGACACTGACTATATTCTTCGAGTCGTACAACCATTCTCGCCCTCCTTTCACTGAGTTGCTCCTGTCCCGTTAACGTAAACTCACTGCCCCTTAAGGTTCCTAGCTACCTGTAATTATTCTTGCTCATCTATTTATTTACTCGTTCATTTTCTCACTCTCCACTCCTCCCACCCTATCACGCAGTCTAGAATGCTAAATTTTATCTTTGTTGTTAGGTGCCCCAGAGTCAGTTCCCACAACAAAACAAAACACTGCCAGCTAAAGTGCCATCCTCACAATCTTTGCTGTGTTTAAATCCATTGTTTTAGCTATTGTGTCAGTGCATTTCATCGAGGGTCGTCTTTTTCACAGCTTTATTCCCAGTGCTTAACACCTGGAAGAAAAACAGTGCTTCAAAAATACTTATTGAATGAGTATTTAAAAAAAAAAAAAACTGTTTTATCTGTTATTGCCATAATCTCTGTATCACACTTAATAGCAGTTGCAGGCCACTGAAGAATTAATCCATTTTACATGTTCTAGGTAAGGATTCTAATACTACATGTACATTCCAGAACATGATTATGTAAAATCAGATCAAACTGAGACACAGCACCTAAATCACATATACATACTGTCAAAAATTAAAACATCAGCCAAGTTTGCTAGGAAGTTGAACAGGTAAGAGGGATCTTGTATAACTGCTTGCAGTGAAATACTCAATTTATATTACATCCTCATATAATGGCCAGTATGTTGAGAGAGGAGCATTCTCTCAAAAAATATTAAAGGGTCTAGTGTGAGCTCACTGGGGATACAACAGTGAATAAAACAAACAAGTTTGCTGTTCTTAAAAGGAGAGATAAACAAATAAATAACAGACTTTCAAACTAAGTGCTTTAGAGAAAATGAAGTAGGTAAGGGGACGGGTGAAGCCTTCATTTTAAATAGTGAAGTTACAGAAGGCACCTCTTGGGAGATAAAAAGAAAAGGCCTGGATGATGGAAGCAAAAATAAGAAGGGAAAAAATACCAGCCAATGTAAAATTTTTGAGGTGTCAATAAGTTTAGCTTGTTGGAAGAATAATAATAAAGCCAGGGTAGCTGGAATGTTACATGAAAACAGTGAAAAAATGAAAAAAAAAAGTTTGGGTAAAGTTTATTTCCTTTGAACTGTGAAAATGTTTACTGAATGTTGTGGAACTTATTCCCTCACTCCCCTCCAGGCATTACCATCTCAGAAAGGCTTTCCTTAACAGTTCTTTTACACATTCCAACTTTATCAGATTTTCCCATCCATTTCCAAAAACCGCCCTCCTTCAAATATTTCAGAGAGTTACCGTTTGGGAGAGGCTTCCTTTTACCATTCTTTAAAATTATAATCCCTATTTGCCCCTACAGGGCACTCTCTTAACTCCCGTGCCTCCTGAGGCTACTAATCAAAAGGTGGGCAGTTTGAATCCACCAGCCACTCCTTGGCAACCCGATGGGGGCAGTTCTACTCTGTCCTATAGGGTCTCCGAGTCAGAATTGACTCCACTGCAACGGGTTTTTTAAAAACATGGTATTTATTTATTAGTACTATTCCTCCCCACCCCGTAGAACATTAAGATTCATGACAACTGGAGGTTTGGTCTGTTTTAATTTCTGCTGTAACCTCAGCACCAACAACAGTGCTTGACATACAGCTGACACTCAATAAATACGTTTAATAAAAGGTGAGATGTTGTATGAACTGGTTTGGGCTATTTGTGTGAACTAATGTTAGGTTAGACTAGCATTACCTTTCATTCTCAAAAAAGGATTTATTGTGACGTTCTTCGGTTTTCAAAATGGGAAAGCAAAGGCTCCCACAATTCTCAGACTCGAATTTTTAGTCACAATTCAAAATGGCGGAGGAAGGTGGGGCCTGTCACAATGTGGGCGTCACAGCGGCTTTCCCTTTCCAAATCTTGGCCGGCCTTGCAGGTCGTCTGCTATCCCCCTCCTACTCCCGCCAAACCTTTTCGAGGAATCGACCGGGATTGGCTAATAGGCTGGGAGTGGGGCCCAAAGTGGGACGCTTCATCATCACTTCCTGTTGTGGGCAGTCGTTTCCTGTCGCTGCTTGGTAACAATGGGGAAGATAATGGCTGCCTGAGCAACGTCTCCGAGCAGGCGCTGGGCTAGAGGCGGGTCTCAAGCAGCGACTCATCGGAGGCGGGCTTGAGAGCTGCGGTAGGGGAGGTGCAAGGAGCCTCGGCGGTGGAGGCCGAACCGACCGAGTCGGATCCTGACACTAAAACCGAGTAAGTGAAGACTTGGGAATCCCATGAGAAATTGATGTAGAGTAAGAGGAAGACTGCGGAGCCACTACTGCCGCGTTCTCCCAAAATGGCCAGAGTGGTGCGTCGTGGCAGTGGCTCAGTGCCGCTTCCGAACCCCAGGGCCCGTTGTTGCGGGGGGCTTCGTGGCGTAGTCGCCGCTGCCATTTTATTTGAGTGATATAGTCGATGGGAGCTTTGAAGAAGGGGAAGGAGGTGGGTAGTACTTCCTCTTGGTGGCCGTGCGTGCCAAAGCCGGGACCCTCCAGAGTCTTAGGTATTTGGGAGTGACAGTTTCCGAATGTTGACCTTAGGCGTGAGAATCTTTTATCATCCTGGGATTTTCTCTCTTCTGTTCCTCTGGATGCTTCCCCTCACCTCTCCGCCCTCTACATGGCAGGCTTGGGTATGGGGAAAGGGGGGAAAAAAATCAGGCCGCTCTAATTCAGATGCTGGGAACTCTTGGATCTTTAGATTTCCCAAGATTTACGTTTTTCAGAACCCCATTTTGAGCTCTTCTGTAGGACACTGCCCATTAGGCGCCCCCTGGGGTCGCGATGACATCTTCCCTTAAGGATCTGGGCAAATGTAGCTTACTTCCTTGTTCGAATTGAAAATCCTCGCGTGTCCTTTGCCAGAATTCACTGGAAGGATCCCCCCAAGGGGAGGGAAAAGTCGTTGCGTGTTTGCTGTTTTTCCCTGTGTTGGGGTAAAAATTGGGCCAGATTATATATAAGTTAATTTCCGTTCAATTCGCCAACAACCCAACCCCTCCCCATTAAAAAAAAAAGAAAGGCCCAAGGGTCTTGGCTTCTGCGGGCGGTACCTGCCACGTACGCCAAAGCTTGCTAACTAGTATTAACCGGTTGGGCTTCTGCTTCCTGAATTCTCAGTCCCTTTTTTCCCTTATGCTGATTAATTTCAAGATGGAGGAGACAGCCACGTTCCTTCCCTAGACAGTTTCACCGTACGTATTCCACAGGTTAGCCCGGGAATCTGAGGCCTAGCAGCGCCTTGCTTGGTATTTAGGTTATTTTTCCGTCTTTGGACAAAAGGAAGCATTTATATCAGAATGTCATACACCGTTTGCAAGGCTCCACTGTGTGTATGTGTGGGTGTGTATATGTACGTATATATGTGTATATATATATATATATATATACATATTTTTTTTTGCTGGAAATAAGCCTACATTTCCTGAATTAGAGTTTTAGCTGCAGTGGTTTTGGATGACTGAATGATACAGACGTACTAAACGAACTGATCTTTCTTTAATGTTTCGTGATTAAAAACAAAGTAACTACTCACGTTATTCCATCAGATACATTGTGTCCATCTGTCCTGGGTGCCTTGAGAACAGGCCAGCACGATTATAGCACCCTCCCCGCTCAAAAAACTCAGTTTCTTAAATTGTAAAAATAGATTAAGTACCCGGCAAGACCATTATAAATTCTTTTAAAAATATGGTTTTAGAACACTATTATTGAGGCTAACATGTCCTGAAAATAAAGTATTGTTTTTAGTATCTTAGTTCCTGCCTTAGGCTAGTGTAATGTCTTGAAATGCTTGAATGAGACCATCTGAATCTGAAAATAATTACTGGTTTGATAAGAAAAGGCCTATTTTGAGCAAGCTTATATTGAAAAATGATTGCCTTTACATGAAACCTTAAGTCTAACTTCTCATTCCCCCTGACCCTCTGGGTCTCCCCAAATGTCCTGATACTCTTATTGAATTAGGTTGGGTTATGTTGTATTTGTAACTAAAACACATAGGGATGTCAATTTTTTTTTAGGATGTGTCTATTACAAAAAAAAAAATGTGTATCTTTTATGAAAGAAGAAGAATAATGGATTCTTTTTTTTTCTAGAGCAGAGAGTGAAGAAAACTAAAATCCAGTTTATTGTATTTCAATACTATGTCATAACAGTCAGGTAATTTATTTTTTGTTGCGTCTCCTGATGATTTATGTGTAGAATGCATGTTTAAACATATTTATTGTTCTGTTTTGCAGGCCCTGTAATTGGATGGGCTCATTGATACATGTTAGTTGATGTTGGGCATTCTTCATGATGAGAATGGGTACTTTTCACTGGGAATTCAAAGGGTAATGTTCTGAGTAGCTTGAAATCACCACTGCTTTATCTCATTTTTCCTCTTTCTAAAATAATGTCTGAAGTTTGTCAGTACCCATGTAGTACAGAAAGACAAAAAAAGAAAATTGCTGCCTTAAATCATTGCTGAAGTGAGATGGGTATAAATAAAATAGTGTTTAAATGTTCATTGAACAACTAAGTGAAATATCAGTAGACTGACAGAAATAATCTTACACAATTTTGTGTGGTACTTGATTTTTTTTCTCTTCAAGATTTGAAAACTCGTAGTTGGTATATAATATTCTAGTTAGTATTAACTGTTTTTATTATCATCATCATCATCATTAAGGTAACCACATAATTTATTGCCCTAACCAGGACACTGTTAAGAGCAGAAGGGGCAACAGGTGGAAACTTTCTTTGGATGATTACATTCTAGGCTCTGTGCTTTACATACATTATTATACAATACTTACATTAAAGTCTCATCAGTATATTAGTGATTTCATAGAGAATACTGAGACTCAGAAAAGGTTAAGTAATTTGTCCTCAGTTAAATAGCTAGTGAGTAAGTGGTGGACACCATTTTAACTCAGGTCTGACAGTGAAGTCCCTAAACGTTATTGCCTCTAGATTTAGTTCTCTAATTAGATAAAGGATATAGTAGACATGAAATTACAAAGATTTGTAATAAACTTTGTAGCTTATGTTGTATCAGAAACATTTGTTAACACTTAAAGACTTTATGAAACAATTAAGGCTGATCTAACGATTATTCTCTCTCTGTTTTTGTCTTCCATATTTCCTGTTTTGGCCATTATCACTCTTGATATAATTTAATAAACTTAATTGGGTCGCCATGAGTCGGATCCGACTCTACGGCACTTGGCTTGGCTAATTTAAAATCTGAAATGATTTTAAGAAATGACTTAATAATCAAATGGTATCTGGAGTTGTTAGACTGGGTAGATATTTCATATTAGTAAACATAGGAGTCCTTAATACAGCAGGTCAAGTGGTACATCTGGGTTTACATTATATAATTATGTACATTAGAACAAGTCACTGACTGGTCTTTTGGTCCCTTGATTTACAACAGAGTGGCTGACAAATTAGAAAGTGAAAAGTCCTGTGTCAAACCCAGACCAATGAGATACTAGAATTTTGGGCCACTGCCTAAGATGGGAACATGGTTTCCTTTTATAAAATTCCTTAGTATATCAGTATTACACAAAGATCTAAACCTTTATGACCCATTGAGTTTTTAAATTACCCAGTTTACATAATCCCTTGAAGTTTTGATACCCATTATAAGAAAACACTTAACAGTTTTATGTTCACATTTTTCCTTCATTTTTTTCTAAACCTAAAATGTGGGAGTTTCTCAGATAATCAAGTAGTTAATTTTCCTTTCATCAGATGAGGTATTTAATATAAAAAGGGTTGAAATTTTTGAACAATTTAGGAGTACATAGTTGAATGTATAGTTTTCTTTCTGAAATACATAGTTGATGTTTTGCTATAGATTCTCTGATATTTTAGTGCTCCAACCCAAGTTTTAATTACTTTAGTCATAATGTTGTTAGGTGCTTTTGAGTTGGTTCTGACTTGTAACAGCCTTATGTGCAACAAAAGTAAACACTGTCTCAGTCCTGCACCATCCTTACAGATGTTGTTGCAGCCATTGTGTCATAGTAGTACCTACATACATAAGATTGAGGCAAACATCTGTAGACAGCATTCGGTGTATATGTAGAATCTTGGACCTTTTGCAACAATTTCACAACTACATATTGGGCTTTTGTTACACGACTTGACATTCTAATGGTACTTGCATGGTAATTAACATGATATTTTTCTGTAGGGGAAGGAAAATATTTGTGTTCAATATTTTAAATTCTGGAATGAAAAAAGTTCCCTTTTGATTTCCACATGACTGTAGAAAGAAGTTCACACAGCTATGATTTTCGTTTTTTATTGACCAGAGTACCTTTCAGTGTTAATTAAAACTAAAGGGGCTTTGTAAATGAGCCGTATAGATTTTTTTGGGTGTGAAGAAGGACTATGTTAATAAGTTCTCCAGGACAACAGCTATAAACCATTGCTGTTTTTCACAAACCGAGGATATATGATAACTTACAATAATGTTTCTTTGTAGGAACAGTAAGTAGTTCAGGAAGAATTGTCAGCATGGTTGGACTTTAATATGGAACTGGTTTCCTCAAATACTGTACTATTGTCGTAGGTACTGGTAATTGCTTTTGATCAAATGGTTTTAGTTTTTACAATTGACTTTGCTCTTAACAAATTTTTTTTTTTAGTTACAGGTTTGTTTGTTTTTCAAGTAAATACCCCTCCCCAAGCTCATAACCATCAAAGACTGTTTTCTTTTGTGTTTAAACCTTTTCTTGAGTCCTTATAATAGTGGTTTTAAACAATATTTGCCCTTTTGTGACTGACGAACTCAGCATAATGCTTTCCAGATTCTTCCATGTTGTGAGATGTTTCCCAAATTCATTGTTGTTTCTCATTATGTAATATTCCATTATATGAACATACCATAGTTCATCCATTCATCCTTTGATGGACACCTAGTTTGATTCCTTTGATGGACACCTAGTTTGATTCCATCTTTTTGCTACTGTGGACAATGCTGCGGTGAACATTAGTATGGCAGCCCTTATTTCTCTAGGATATATTCCAAGAAGTAGGATTGCTGGATCGTATGGTATTTCTAGCTTAAGAAAGCACTAAATCAATTTCCAGAGTGGTTGTACCATGGAAATTATTTTTGATTGAAAACTCTTATGTCCTTAAAATAGTAGTTTAGTAATTGGTGAACACCAACATTTGGTCAAGTGGTTTTACATTTTAAAATTGGCTTCACTCTTTTACATAAGTTACTTTTTATGGAGAGGTCTTATTCTTTAAAATAGTATAGTTCAGTAACTGGTAAACCACCAGCATTGCTAGTAAGTAGTGATTTTATGTTAACTATTTTAATTTTGGATTTCTGGTGATATATAGTGTGTTATGTGCTATGTCTGCTAACCAAAAGGTTGGCAGTTCAAATCTGCCAGACGCACCCTGGAAACTCTGTGGAGCAATTCTAGTCTGCCCTGTAGAGTTGCTGTGAGTCAGAATCGACTCAGCAGCAGTGGGTTTGGTTTTGGTGTTTTTTTTTTTTTTTGGATGATGCAGTGGTTAAGAGCTACAGCTGCTAGCCAAAATGTCAGCAGTTTGAATTTAGTAGACATTCCTTGGAAACCCCTGAGGGCAGGTCTACTCTATACTATAGGGTTGCTAAGAATCAGAATCGACTCAGTGCAATGAGTTTGGTATTTCCTTTCTATAAGCACATAGGTCTTGTGGAGTTGTGAGTCTTTTTGTACTTCCTGGGAACGGTGAGAGAAGTGATGTCAGAACTGGGTTTGCGGATAAGACCAAATTCCAATTTAGTGATGTACCTCAATAATAAACATGAAATGAGTAATTGAAGATTAAATCTACACTCTAAATTAAAGTACATTAGTGAAATGGCATCATAATGGTTTCCTTATTCAAACTAACTTGATTCTATGAATTTGTAACATTTGGCATGGTTTTCTTTCTTTCTTTCTTATTAATGTCCTTAGTATTCTTTCATTTTTAGCTGTTTTGGAGATTGTAGTCAGTTGTTAAGCTATGAGTTAGATTTCCTGCCAAGAGATTATACCCAAGAGATTATACTGAGGAATATTTCTGAGCCTTTCTTTCTGTTAATGTCTTCTTCAAGTGGTAAAGATAGAATTACTAAAATGAAGGTGTACCCTCAGCAGTGGTGGATGGCCAGTATTGACATAATCAACAAATAGTTTGATTGGTGAAAAGTGTGTTACAGTAAGTAAAGGCTGTGTAATAGCAACCCTTCCCTGTTTTGTTTTTTTTTTTTAAAAGAATGCTCTGTATTTTTCTTCAAAAAGATAAAATAGTATATAATGAGAGATGGCGGTGAGAAAAGAAAAACACATCTTCAGACTTTGTTTTCTGTACATAATACTGTAATGTGACCTGGATTATATCTTACCATCACAGATTCATGGAACTAGAAGATACCCTGTAGATGATTTAACCCCATCCTCATATTAATATTAATGAAGATCTCGAGACATGAGGGGTTGAGTGAATTGGCCGAATTGACATAGCTAGTTAATGCCACAGCCAGGATTAGAACCCAATACTTCCTGCTTTTACTTTTTCACAGAGCTGAATTCCACAATTCAACAACCGTGACCCTTCCCCCCAACTCAGATATGGCGTTAAAAAGCTAACTGGTTGTTACCAACCTTTTATTTGTTCAAAATGACAATTTTTTTTTCTAACAACTTGATTGAGATAATAATTACAAATTATCCATTAAACTGTATAATTTACTATGTTTTAGCATATTTGTAAGTTGTACAGCTATTGCCACTATCAATTTTAGAACATTTTCATCACCCCCAAAAGAAAATCTGAATCTTTTTGCAGCCATCTTACACTTCCCCCAGAACACCAGACCTAAACAAGCCCCTGATCTGCTTTCTATAGATTTGCCTCTTAGACAAGCCAAGTGCTGTCGAGTCGGAGCCGACTCATGGCGACCCTAGAGACATTTTATTTAAATAGAATTATAAAATAATGTGGTCTCTTATGATTGATTTCTTTAGCTTAGCATGATCTCAAAGTTATTGCATGTTGTTCATCAGTCATTTTTTTAATGTGCTTTAAAAGTATACAGTTCAAGTCAGTGTCATACAAAAACTTACATTCTTATATGACCCTTGTTGCTCTCCCTGCAATGTGACAGCATAGTTCTCCTCTCCACCCTGTATTTCCTGTGTCCATTCAGTCAGCTCCTGTCCCCTTCTCAACTCACCTCTAAACAGAAACTGCCTGTTTAGTCTCATGTATCTACTTGAGCAAAAAAAAATACCCTATTCTAGTATCATTGTATGTTTTATAGTCCATTCTAATTGAAGAGTTGGCTTCCACAGTGATTCTAGTTCTGGGCTAACAAATTCTGGGGGCTGTGTCTCCTGGGGACCCTGCAGTTTGTTAAACCACCAAGTCTTGTCTCTTTACTAGAGTTCAAGGTCTACACTCCACTTTTGTTCCCCTCCATCAGGGACTCTGAGGTGTTCCCTGTCAGGCCAGTAATTGGTGGTACTTGGGCACCACCTAGTTCTGGTCTCATGCTGATGTGGTCTCCGGTTTACGTGGCCCTTGTCCCTCTTGGATTGTTATTTTCCTTACTTTTCATTGGTGTTCTTCACTCTCCTTTACTCCAGGTGAGTTGAGACCAATAGATGTTTCTTAGATGGCCACTTGCTAGCTTTTAAGACCCCAGACACCTGTCACCAAAGTAAAGTGCAAACATTTTGTTAATAAACTTTGCTATGCCAGTTAACCTAGATGTCCTCTGAAACTGTGATCCCCAGAACCCTTCCCCTACCACTTTGTTCTCAAAGTGTTTGGTTGTATTCAGCTTTTGGTTCTTCTCAGCTTTTGGTTTAGTCCAGTGGTACTGACTTCTCCTGTATTGTGTGTTGCCCTTCCCTTTACCTAAAATAACTGTTGTTTACTATCTAGTTAGAAAATACCTCTCTCCCTCCCTCTGTGCCCTCCTAACCTCAAAGACTGTTTTCTTCTCTGTTTAAAGCTTTCCTTGAGTTCTTATAATGGTGGTCTCATATAATATTTGTCCTTTTGTGACTGATTTCATTTAGCATGATGCCTTTCAGATTCCTCTCTGTCTTGTGAGATTTCACAGATTCATCCTTGTTTATCATTTTGTAGTATTCCATTGTGTGAATGTGCCATAATTTGTTTAGCCAGTATTTTGTTGATGGCAACCCAGCTTGTAACCATGTTTTTGCTGTTATAGACAGTGCTGCCATGAACATGGATGTGCATATGTCTATTCATGTGAAGGCTCTCAATTCTGTGGGTTATATTCCAAGAAATGGGATTGTTGATCATAATGGCACTTCTATTTCAATCTTTTTAAGGAAGCCACAAATGGATTTCCAAAGTAGTTATACCATTTTACATTGCTACCAGCAATGCATAAGTGTTGCAGTCTCTCCGCGTCCTCTGCTGACATTCACTCTTTTGTGTGTGTGTGCATGTGTTTTAAACTGTGGTGGCATAGTGGGTTAAGTGCTATATCTGCCAACCAAAAGGTCAGCAGTTCAAATCCACCAAAGGCTCCTTGGAATCTCTGTGGGGCAGTTCTACTCTGACCTCTAGGGCCGCTGTGAGTCAGACCCGGCTCAATGGCAATGGGGATATGTGTTCATTAATGCTAGGCCTTACTGAGGTGAGATGGTGTCTCATTGTAGTTTTGGTTTGCATTTCTCTAATGGCTAATGATTGTGAACATTTCCTTGTGTGTCTGTTAGCAGCCTGAATGTCGTCTTTGGTGAAGTTCCGGTTCCTACCCTTTCCCGTTTTTTAATTAGTTTATTTGCCTTTTTGTTGAGGTTTTGCAGTATCTTACAGATTTAGGAATTAGATACTGAATTTGTTGTATCCTTTTTCTTCCCCCCCAGTCTGTAGGTTGTCTTTGTACTCTTTTGGTGAAGTCTTTTGATGAACGTAAGTGTTTTTTGATTTTTAGGAACTTCCAGTTAATCTAGTTTCTCTTCTAGTGTTTATGTATTGTTAGTAATATTTTGTATTCTGAGTATGCCATGTATTAAGGCTCCTAGCATTGTCCCTATATTTTCTTCCATGGTGTTTTTCATTTTAAATTTTAGATTTAGGTCTTTGATTCATTTTGAGTTAGTTTTTGTACATGGTATCAGGTATGACTTTTGTTTAATTTTTTGGCAGGTGGATATCCAGCTATGCCAGAACCATTTGTTAAAGACACTGTCCCCCTCCCCTGCCCCCATTAATGGACTTTGGGCCTTTTTCAAATATAAGCTGCTCATAAGTGGATGAATTTACTTCTGGATTCTCAGTTCTGTTCCTTTGATTTATATATCAGTTGTTGTACCAGTACCAGGCTGTTTTGACTTACTGTGGTGATATAACAGGTTCTGTAGTATGAGGCCAGCCACTGTATTCTTTTTCTTCAGTAATGGTTTATTTTTCTGGGGCCTCTTAGAGCACTTGGCTGGCTTGGCTTCCTTTTCTATATGAATTTGATGATTTGTTTCTCCCTCTCATTAAAAAATGCTGTTCGAATTTGGATCAGAATTGCCTTGTGTCTGTAGATTGCTTTGGGTAGACATTTTTACTTTGTTGTCTTCCTATCCATGAGCAAGATGTATTTTTCCACTCATATAAGTTCCTTTTGGTTTCTTGCAGTAGTATCCTGTAGTTCTCTTTGTTTAGGTCTTTTATGTTTCTGGTTAGATGTATGTCTGAGTATTTTGTCTTCTTGGGGACTATTGTAAATGGTATTAGTTTGGTGATTTCCTCTTTAATGGTCTCTGTTGGTGTAGAGGAATCCAACTGACTTTTGTATGTTTGTCTTGTTCCCTGATATTTTGTTGAACTGTTCTCTTAGTTCCAGTATTTTCTTGTGGATTCTTTAGAGTCCTTTAAAGGATTGGATCTTTCTTTTTTTACTGTAGTAAATTATATGTAACAAAATACTTGCCATTTTTAAGTTTACAATTCATCAACATTAATTACATTAACCATATTGTGCTACCATCACCAGTATCCATTTTCGAATGATTTCATTCCCCTAGAGGAAAACTCAGAAATCCTGGTGGCATAGTAGTTAAATGCTGTGGCTGCTAACAAAAGGTCAGCATTTTGAATCTTCCAGGTGCTCCTTGGAAATTATGGAGCAGTTCTACTCCGTCCTATAGGGTCACTGTGAGTCAGAATCGACTCCACAGCAGTGGGTTTGGTTTAGAGGAAAACTTGATACTCTGTTAAGTAATAACTCTTCATTTCTCTTCCCTTCCATTCTGGTAACTACTAATAAACTTTTGTCTCTATGCAACAAATGCCACAAAATTTTAATTAAAAATTTGTGTTTGAGGAACCCCCAATACTTGGTGTCTACATTTATCACAGTACTTTTATGCTGACCTCAAATTCAGCAGTTCTTTATGATTTAACTTTTGTAACTTCATTAAGTACTTTTCATTGGACAGCAATATTATAGAACTAACATTTTTGTTTGCTGTGTTGATAAGGATGGAACAGCATTAATTCTTAGCTCCTTTAAGAGGTTCTTAATGAAGCTGTATTGCAATGGGTGTTTTCTTTTTTCAGTGTAATATTTTTATGTCAATATGCATGATTTTTTTTAAAAAAATTGACATGTTCTGCTTTAAGAAATTGACTTGTGTAAGTTGAAAATGAAGGGAGTGCCTGAATAAGTGGTTGATAATCAGGTTACTTTGATTCTTGTCTCCTCCTCCCCCTCATGTTTTTTTTCCCTAGGAGGTTATTTCTTCCAGATTTAATAGATATGGCATATTTGTAAATTGAAAGTTACACAACTATTTGATATATTTCAGAATTCAACTTCATAAAGTCTAGTAACGGTCTATGCTGATGCTTTATGTCTCCTTAATTGGGTACCGGAAACCCTGGTGGTATAGTGGTTAAGAATGTTACAGATGCTGACCAGAAGGTCTGTAGTTCATATCCACCAGGTGCTCCTTGGAGACTCTGTGGGGCATTTCTGGTCTGTCCTGTAGGGTTGCTGTGATTTGGAATTGACTCGACAGCAGCAGATAATTGGTTTTGGCTTGATGGAATACTGTGATGCATAATCAGATGTTATTAATATGTGTATTTATACTTAGCACCAGGTTACCTGAATCATTAGTACTAAACAGTAGTAGTTTTAAGTGACTTTCATTGTAATCCCATAACAAAATTACATTTTTAGAAGTTGATGTACATGGATTAGGAGAATTTAAGGTGATACTGCTTTTAGCAGTGGTCAAAACCTTAGCAATGTGTGTAGTTAAAATTAACATAATAATGAGTATAAGAGAAATAGGGATCACTAACAGTGCTTCAGAATTCTCAAGGTAAATAAAGTCTTCATTTTAAGTTACCTGATCAGTAATTAAATCTCAGATTTTCTTATAACATTGAGTCAACATTTAAAAATAAGTCCTTGTGCCTTCATTCTGCTTATAAAAGGTGTTTTTGTCATTTTAAAGTTTTCTACAAGGAATGAGCATGATACAAAAAGGTAGAACCTATTAAAATTGTTCCATTGAGTTGATTCATTTATACACTTCATTTATACCACTTTAGATAGTGAAAGGCTGCTTAAAATGAGTCTGAAGTCTTTTGAGTCTGTGAGAGTAAGATTGTCTTACAGGACATTTTAAAGGTGTTGCTTGCATTCAGAATTTATTTTCAAAATAAGTTACCTCAAGTTCGGGAGACCTCTTTAGTTGTTGCAGCTATAACTCATTCTGTAAATGTCCCTGTAGTGTGGGGGTGCTTTACCAGTGCTAAAATCTGTTGACCGTCACTCCCTGCACCCCCCATCAGTTGCCATTAAGTTGATTCCACCTCATGGCAACGCCATGTGTAAGCAGTAGAATTGCAGTCTATAGTTATGGATTGTTAAGGCTGTGACCTTTCAGAAGCAGATCATCAGGCTGTGTATTCCGAGGTACTGAGGTACTTTTGTGTGCTGGGTTCCAGCTGCTAAATTTTAGTAAACCACTGAAGCGTTGTAAAGCATTTTTCCATGAAATAATTGTAATGTTTTGGTAGGACTTCATTTTACTTTAGTGGTTGAAAATTTAGCATCTGAATTGAGTTGTGCTGTGGTTTGGGTTTATAGGTATAAAATACACACCAGATTTTGAAGACTTAGTATTAAAAAATAATGTAAAATATCTCAGTAACTTTTTTAAAAAGTGGTAACCTGTTGAAATGATAATACTTGGTTATGTTAGATAAATAAAATATTCTTAAAATTAATTTCACCCATTTTGTTTTTTTAAAACTTCATGTGGCTGCTTAAAAATTAAAATTATATATATGAGGCCAGACAGTTAAGTCTGTGAACTTAATTGTAAGTGCTACATGCCTCATTGGTAAATATCACTACAGTAACCTTTGAAGTACCCCCCTTGGCTAACAATGCGCTGATGCCAGTGCCTAGTCCACCCTTCAGAGCAGTTTTAGAACTCTCTGTGGAATGACCATTGCCCAAGGTGGCAAACTTAATTGTATAGCTGTCTGTGAGGGGGGTTTTAGCCAGTAAATAAATAATTGCATTGGAATACCTTCCCTAATCACCTGATCTGGCTCCCGGTAACTTTTGTCTTTACCCAAAGATGAAGGAAATATTGAGAGGAAGACACTGTGATGACATTCAGGACATCAAGGCAATATGATAACAGCTCTGATGGCCATTCCACTAAAAGAGCTCCAAAATTGTTTTGAAGGGTGGACTAGGCATTGGCGTTGGTGCATAGTTTCCCAAGGGGAGTACTTCAGAGGTGACTGTAGTGATAATTCAGCAATAAAGTGTGCGGCACTTTTCCTAGGATGAGTTCATGAACTTAACTGGTAGCCCTTGTATGTAGTGCACATTCTATTTTTATTGGACAGTGCTTCTTTAGACAGGTTATTGAGGGAAATGACCTCAATACTGTCATTGATAAGTGAATTTTGGTTATCATTCAAGCAATGTGTAAGGGAGTTTAAAAGACTTACCATTCTGAGTTTTCGTAAAAGGAAGCTACTTGGGAAGAAAAGACATATGCACTTCAAAAATGTGGAAGCGTGTGAGGCAGAAGGTGCCACTGTTGTGGCACAGACAAATACAATATGCAGAAATGGATGCAAAATGTGCTAGCTGAGATAGTAATAGCTTCTTAGGTGGTGAGATTTCATTGAACCTTTGTTGCAGACTGCTTAGAATGTACCGTCCCACCTATTGTCTTACTGATGTAGATTTAGGCTTTTCCTGAGCATGGCAGAACCTCCGGGAAAGGCTGACCTTTGTCTCTTTCTCCATCCTCTTATCTCCCCACACAAATGTTAGGCCTTTCTCAAGTATGATAGGATCTCTGAAAAAGCCTGACCTTTGACTCTTTCCTCTACCTTGTGCCTTGATGATACTTCCGCATATGGGTCAGCCAGTCATGACATGCCCCAATACCATTGTAACCAATTTTGGCAAAATAGACTGCCCTGCCAACCTCCTGATTGTAACCCAGTGAGTAAAGTTTCCTGTTGAGGAACAGTTGCAATTGTTCTCCATCAGAGACCTTGGTCCCACCTGGCCTCAAGATTATCTCATGTTTGAGTGACCTGTTTTATGTGTGAGTGTCTCATACTCCTTCCTGTCCATTCTTGGCCTATGGACCCTCCCCAGTGCTGGCTACTGGGGTGCCAGACTCTGCACGTGGCTTGAACCTTGAAAGTTTAAACACTTGCTAGTTGCTGTCAAGTCTGCTCCAACTCATGGACGAAAGTACAACCTGAGGAAGCCGTGCCCCATTCTGCACCATCTTCATGATTCTTGGTATGTTTAAGTCCATTGTTGTGGCTTTTGTGGCAATCCATTTCATTAAGGGTATCCCCCATTTTTGTTGACCTTCTACCAAGCATGATGTCCTTGTTAAGCAGTTGGTCTTCTCTGGTGATGTGTTCAAAGTAATGCAGTAAAAGTTTTACAGTTTACCCTTCTAAGAAATACCCCAGTTGCTTTTCTTCTACAACTGAGTGTTCATTCTTCTGGCAGTCGACAGTGAATTCAGTATTCTTTGCTAACAGTGTTATTTGAAAATATCAGTTGTTTTTCATTTTCTTTCACATCCCTATAAGGCTGTTGAAAAGACCGTGGCTTGGGGTAGATGCACCTTAGTAACATTTCTGCTTTTTAAAACTTGACAGACTTTTAAGTTAGAGGCGGACTAAGAAGAGGCCGAAAAAACAGCATGAGTAGAAATGGTGAGAATAGTAAAGCACAAGGTATGTTGTAGGGCAGACTGGGGCAAAGTAAGTAGATTGGTTTTGCCAAGAGTATAACAAAATTGTGTTACTAGAATGTGTAGCTTAATATAGCCCTAGGCCCAGGATCTACCAGCTGTTTTTGTCAGTTTGTCATACTGTGGTAGCTTTCATGTTGCTCTAATGCTGGAAGCTGTCTTTCAAATACTAGCAGGTTTACCTATGCTTTATAGGTTTTCAGTGAAGCTTCCAGACTAAAACAGACTAGGAAGAAAGACCTAGAGATGTACTTCCAAAAATTAGCCGACTGTATCAGAATATTATGATGCAGTGCCAGAAGATGAACCCCCTAGGTCTGAAGGCCCTCAGAATACACAGCGATGATCATACTGACAGTCATGAAGATGGTGCGAGTCCAGGCAACATTTGGTTCTGTTGTGTGTGGGGTCACTGTGAATCGGAGCCAACTTGACGCAGTTAACAACAGACCTAAAATAGAAGACCAAGCCACTTACCCTTCCTTAATGAAATTTTAATCTAATGAGTCTTTTCAAATCAGTCTATTTAAATTTCCATCTAATAAGGAATCTCCTTTTTAATATCTACCCTCTGCATGAATATTTCCAGAGACAAGTTGCTTGCTGTAAGAGGCAGGTTGCATCTCTTTGTTTTTGGCCACTTTTATTTACCAGACTGTATTAAAAGGAAGAATTACCTGCTTCCATATTTCGTCAACTATTGGCCGTAGTTAGTGGTTCTTCTGTCTGTCGTGTTACAGCTCATCAGATGTTCAGGGATGGTGATCATGTCCATTTTTAGTTTTTTCTTCAGGCTAAACACCCCAGGTAATTCAACCATTTCAAGCGTTTTACACGTTCAAGCATTCAACACGTTGCAGTGGGGCTGTTAATTTGCATTCATTTGAACACTGGTCTGTGAAAGCAAACTGTTAACTGAGTTAGGTATCTTAAGTACATCAAACAGCCTCCTTACTGAGCTTGTGCTACCTAAAAAGTTCAGGTCTTTTTCATGTTAACTGCCAAAAATTGATTTTCCCCCTTTTTTTGTACTTTTACGAATGAGTTGTTTTAGCTTTATAACTCTTAATAAAAAGTGTGCATGTAGTATATATCAGCACATTTACCATCATTTTTATTGATTTCAACCTATCCTCAAAGTCTGTTGGGAATTCAGAATAATTCATTTAATATCATATGTATCTTGTTTACTAACTCTCCTGGCTGAGTTTTCTTTAAATTTGACTATCATGTCTTTGACAGATACATCCAAACGATTTGTTGAAAAAGTGCGTGGGGCTCTTTGCAGGCTAGTATTGATCCATAATGTTTAAGAGTGATATTCATCAACAAACTGTTTAACTGTCTAGTCGTCAAGCTCCTTGCTACTCAAAGTGTGCTTCTAGAAAGGGTCATTAAAATGCAGAATTTCAGGCCTCACTCTATACCTACTAAATCAGAATCTATATTTTAACAAGATTCCAAGGCGATTGGTGTATGCAGTAAAGTTTGAGAAGCACTGATCTAGCCCACATTTCTCCACAATCCAGGGAGGAAAAGCTTCCTCAGATCCTGTAAAGAAACCAAGTAGTATTATCCTGATGTATGTAGAGGTTCTCAGCCCCAGCTACACATAGAATGTACCACTGGAATTGAAAAAATAATCATTGTTGGCGAAATTCAGAGAAAGCTCCTCGGGTAATTCTGATGTGCAAGTCAAGATTGGAAACCATCCATAAAGCAAATGAGGGCTTGCACTCTGCTTCTAGTGACTGTATTTTCTTCTACATGTTTGTAACATATCTGATACCGTATTGCAGAATTTTCCGTAGGTTAGATTTTGCTGTTCTGTGGTTTCTAGGCTTCACTTTTTTTTTGAAAATTGTATCTTTTTTTTTTTTTTTAAACATCTAATCTTCTAGCAGCATCTCTCCTCTTCACTATGATTTCTCAAAAGATTTATCATTTGAAGTTTCGCGGTCTTAACCTCTTTCCCCTTTGAGACATTTTTCTACTTTTTGTAGTTGGAAAGTGATTCTCCTGTTTGTTGAAAAAAGTAGAAAAAAATAGAAGTTGAGTGACTCTACCTTTCATCTTCTGTTAACCTTTAATCTTCCCTGACTCTGTTCTTAACATATTGTATGTACCACTCTTGTAACTGTTCTTGGTATGTGAGTTTAGTTCATGTTCAGTCTTCGAATGTTTCAAGAGGGTTTTTTATTTCTTGAAAAGATTTATATTTTTTAGGGTCTTTCAATCACCCTAAATTATACTTTTTATAAATTATTTTTAGAACTACTTATCCTTCTTGGTGGTGCGGTGGGTTAAGTGCTACCACTGCTAACCACAAGGCCAGCAGTTGAAATCCACCAGGCGCTCCTTAAATACTCTGGGGGTCAGTTCTGCCCTGGCCCCTAGGGTCGCCATGAGTCGGATCAGACTTGACGGCACTTGGCTTTGGCTGTCCTTCAGAAGGGGACTTTTTCATAACTTTTATATTATTAGCCTTCAAGATATTATGTACTTAAAAACATTAGCCGAATGTTACTAGTGATTTTCTTTGGTTTGATGAATTAAAATTGTACAATTATCCCTTGTTATCCACAGGGGATTGGCTCCGGGAACCCCTGCAGATATTCATCCCTTATATAAAATGGCATAGTGTTTGTATATAAACTACATTATACTTTAAATCATCTATGGATTACTTATAATACCTAATACAGTGCAAATAGTATGTAAATAGTTGTTAACATTGTATTGTTTACAGAATAAGGACAAGAGAAAAGGTCTCCCCTCCCCCCAAAATATTTTCTGTTTGTGAGTGGTTGAATATTCAGATACGGATTCCACAATACAGGGAACCAGCTGTAGTTTCTTCTTCCTCTCTGCTTTACTGTATTAAAACAATTTTTGTTACGAAAAGTATATATAGCAAAATATTTGACATTTTAGCCATATTTACATGTAAAATCCAGTGGCGTTAATTAGTTGCCATGGCATGCAACCATCATCGTTATCTCTCCATTTTATTTTCATCATTCTTAGTACACACACAGTACCCCATAAACAACTCCCCGTTTTCCCCTCCCACCTGCCTGCTTCTGGTAATTACTAGTAAACATTGGTCTTCTATATGCTTACCTATTCTATATATTTCATTCAAGTGAGAATTAAATAATTGCCTGTTGTGTCTTATTTCATTCCACATAATGTTTTAAAGGCTCCTCCATGTCATAGCATGTATCAAAACTTCATTTCTCTTTATGGCTGAATAGTATTTCATTTACAAGGTCTGATAATTAAGTTTGTGAACTTAATTGTTCTAAATACTACATACTTCATTGCCGAATATCACTGCAGTCACCTTTGAAGTACTTCCGTTGGGAAGCTATGCACTGATGCCATTGTCTAGTCCGTCCTTCAAAGCAATGTTGGAACTCTTTCTGGAATGGCTGTTGCTTGTATGGGTGGCAGGTTCACAAACTTAATTGTGTAGTTTTTGTCTATGAGGGAGTTTTTAGCCAGTAAATAAATAACTGTATTGGAATACTCTTCCCTACTCACCTGATCTGCCCCCAGTGACTTTTTTTCTTTACCCGAAGATTAAGGAAATATTGAAAGGAAGACATTTTGTTGACATTCAGGACATCAGGGTAGCATGATGACACCTCTGATTGCCATTTCAGAGTCTAGCCAGCCAGCCAAGTGCCATCGATTCGGTCTAAGAGTTCCCAAATTGCTCTGAAAGATGGACTAGGCACTAGCATTGTTTGAAGGTGACAGTGATTATATTCAGCTTTGAGGTATGCAGCACTTTTTTTAGGGTCAGCTCACGAAGTTAAATCGTCAGTCCTCGTATATGGATCAGCCACATTTTTTCTATCTGTTTATCTGTTGTTCTCCTGTTTCTGCCTTTGGCATTCTGTATTTTAATTAGCTGTTTACCATTGCGAAATTTTGAACTAGAGTTAGATATAGAAAATTTGATTTTCTTTTGTCTTTTTAAAGACATAATCCATGGAACTTCTAAAGAAAATGTTGTAGTTAAGCTGCTGATTTTAATTTCCAGTTATTAGAAAAAGAACATCTTTCAGAACTTTGTATAATTTAGTCTTCCCAGAATTAAAGAATATTGGTTATGATATTAAACGGAGTTCCCTCCTGGCACAGTTAACTCTGTTGATTGCTAACCCAAAAGGTTGGAGGTTTGAGTCCACCCAGAAGTACCTTGAAAGAAAGGCATCTCAATTTACTTTAGAAAAATTTAACAGATCACCTGTTGAAACCCCTATGGAGTACAGTTTTATTTTGATACCTGTAAAGTTGCCGTAAGTAAGAATTGACTTAACAGCAACTAGTTTCTTTCTTTTTTTAAAATGAGAATAAGAAACTTTGTCCAGGTATGTTACTTTCCTCCCTTCCTTTTTCTTGACATGGTCATCCTGTTAGCTTAAACAATGATAGAATCGTTCTAGGAATGAAATATAAGAACAGACTAGAGATCTAGGCATGCTTATATCTGGACTAAAGTTTGTTTAGGCATAGCAGGAAGGCTAATGTGGCAGGATAGGCTTCTTTGTTTTTTACATCTGGAATAGAGTTTTTTTTTTCTCTTTAGTGTTGACTTATGGACATTCTGATACTTCATGTGTTGTATGGGGGGTTGAATCCTAGTAGGAATCTAGACTACCTCTTTTTTCCATAAGTCACATTTTCATAAGTCTGTAGAATTAAGTTTATATTTTATTGATGTGAACTTTAATAAGGCAAATCAGAAGGGAAAAGATTACCAAATGAATGTTTTTTGGAGTCTTTCCTTATTTTAGTTTCTTTAACACTGCTTTTTTATTTGTGTAATTAATTGCAAATGTATGGAAATCTGCCAGTATTTCCTTAAAGCTATACAGATAGTGAATGGTAATTTTAAAATTTTGGCTAGTTGTATGTATCACCTAAAGCAAGGTTGGCACACTTTCTGTAAAAAGCCAGATAGTAAATATTGTTGTGTTTGTGGGCCAAAAGGCAAAATTGAGAGTATTATATGTAAAGAGAAAAACTAAATTTCCACAAGTTTTTATTATCAAAATTCAAACTGTAATAATTGAGCACATTGTTGTTAATATAGATCACTTAATGAGAAGAAGGGCATTCTTTTTTGAGAGGCATAACATGCTTAATTGGAGTTCGTAGTTAGTGTTCCTTATCATTTGCAAGTGTTCATCTATTAATGCTGACTTGAAACTTTATGTATTTCATCTTTGAAAATACCAGATACTGACATCAGTCCACAAGCATATGCTTTTAATGAAAAATTCATTTGTTAAAATTCTGTTAGATTGTTCCCTTGATAATTTGCATTTTAGCATATCATCACATTGCAGAGTTACCACTTTCAGTTGGAGGTTAGGTAGAAGTAACTCCTTGGTTGCACAGTTAAATTAGTTTTAGACAGTGGAAATTTCTTTTGCACTGCATCAGATTTCACAAAAGACTGCAGTAACCTAGTCTTGCAACTCAGAAAAGATTTCTGTTGCAAATACGAGAGTGAAGATTTGATTTGACAGCATGGGAAATGTACAGAGCAGTTTGATTAACTGCAGGTATAAGTTTAGCATATGTAAGCACTATTTTGCTTGTACTTTTAAGGTTGAATGTATTGACATTATCAAGTCTGCAGCAAAAGCTAATTTCCAAAGCCATACAGTATTTAATAATAGTAATTGAGGACAGTTCTTTTCATTTGGGAAAACAATTGAGTTTGGGCCTTAAGCACCAAAAAAGCACAATAAAAGTAAAAATACCACTGATGAGTCATGAAACTGCTGTATAGCAGGGCAAATCGGGATACTCAGCGTACATTTTGACGGATATTCACAGAACTCATTCATGATGGGTAAATCTACAGAGTGACTGGTCACTGGTTCAATAACATGACAATTTTCTGCAAAGTCCCCGCCAATAAATACAATAATGAATAATTAGGCTTCAGACACCTTACATTTTCATGATCATTACTCGGTTTGTCTTTTTCTGTTTTATGGATTTTTACTACTATCTGTTTTGTAGCACGTCTCCACAGGTTCTGCCTCAGGTTGTACTGAATTAGTGTTCTCTCAGCTTCTTTGAAAATGTTCTCACCTCACCAAGTTTTTCCATGCGGATTGCACACAGAAGGCAACTTGAGTTACTTCGGACCCCTTAATTAAAACAAAACAAAACTGAGCAATACTGGTAGCATTTGTTGACTCAAAAAAAACCAAGAAAAAACTCAAATAATTTGCGTTGTTTTTCAGTTGATTATTGATGTCCTAATATCTTCATCTTTTTGAGCAACTGTACTCACTGAAAGGCTCCTTTTACTATATGTAGTTTTTTTCTGGACACATTCCTTCAGCTGTTGCAGTCAAACACAGTTTAAACTCACTATTGATAAACTACTTTCCTTGCTTAGATTAACAAAAGCCACTTGGAAGCTTAATTTGGTTGAAGCCCATTATTTTTAGAAAGAAGTGTTTTGTGATGAACTCTTTCAGGCTGTAGCTGTCTATGAGTTGGATATATTGTTGCGAGTGTTTAGTGTGGTGATCTCAATGTCTATTTATTATCTTGCCAAGTGATATGATAAATAAACTACACTGTACTTTAAAGTGTGACATTCAGAGTCCACTTTCCTTTTCACTTGGATCAGTATGTACTGATAATAAAATAAATGTCACAATATGGTGATACTTAAAGGCACTCCACACTGAAATTATAACTACATCACTGCAGGTTTTCATACACAAATCAGCAGTGCAAAGCAGTGAGAGGGCCACATACATGCAGTTTGTTGTGACCAGTCTGCCATGGTAGCACAAAAGTAGGCATATATAAGTAGATGTGTGATTGCATTGAAGTGAAACTGTGGACACTGAAATTTGTGTTTTCGTGTAATTTTCACGTGTCACAAAATAATTTTTGTAACCCTTTAAAAATATGAAAGACATTCTTAGATTGGGAGCAGAATAAAAGGGGGGCCGAATTTGATCTGAGCTATAGCTTGCCTACCCCTGTTCTAGTCTCTTACTAGTGTAGGAGTGCTTTTCTGAGAGTTTTTCTGTCATAAAATTTCCTTCATTTGCGGTCTTAAAATCCACATCTTGACCTGCATTCTGAGTTTTCCCATAATTAAAACTGTTATGTAGAATGCATACTTGACTATTCTGTTTTCAAGATTGGTGATCTTTTTTCTCCTTTTAGATAATTTTCCACTTGTTCATCAAGATGGAAAACTCAGATTCCAGTGATAAAGGAAGTGGTGATCAGTCTGCAGCACAGCGCAGAAGTCAGATGGACCGATTGGATCGGGAAGAAGCTTTCTATCAATTTGTAAATAACCTGAGTGAAGAAGATTATAGGCTTATGAGGGATAACAATTTGCTAGGTACCCCAGGTATGCCACATGTATATAAGGATTTATATATGCAAATTAAGGACTTTGTAAAATACTTTAACCTGTTTTAAAAATCTTATTTAGCCATTATGAAATAACTACAATACAAGGGATATGAAAGGATTTTTCCTGCTGTACTTACTTCCTAATTATATTTGTACTTTGAAGTATCTTATATTGGAGATGTTTTTAAATTATAAATTATCTAAGAAGATTTTATTGAATTAAATTGAAGAGAATAGAGGTGAACATTTTGTTTTATTTAACTTAAACATGGGTCTAAGTGTAGAATAACTAGTGAGAACTTTACTTCCTAGACAGACTTAGTCTATTTTGCGTCATTCCTGACTTCCTGATTATGTCCCAGTTACGATTCTCCAGGTAGAGTTGTCAGCTGTACAGAACTTTGTGCTTAGTATTCTCTTTTACCTCTTTATGTCTCATGTGATCCCAGGTAAAACTCACTATCTTTATCCTTCCTCATGGCTATATTGTTTAGTTGTCTAGTGCTGCTATAACAGAGATATCCCAAGTGAATGGCCTTACCAGAGAGAAATTTTATTCTGTCAGAGTCCAGTAGGCTGCAAGTCCAAATTCAGGGCATCAGCTCCAGGGGAAGTTTTTTTCTATATTAGCTCAAAGTCGTCAATCTTCCCCTGGATTGGGAACTTCTGAGGCTCAGGGACCCTGGATACAAAGGACACACTCTGCACCTAGCACTGCTTGATGGTATGGGGTCCCCAACTCTGTTTCCATTTCCTTTATATCCCAAGAGATTGTTTCATGGCACAGTATAGTCTTAAGCATTGAGTTTTGCCCCAACACAGCAGCCTCTTGTCTTCTGTCATTAATATCATAGAGGCAGGATTTACAACATATAGGAGCATCATGTAATACCAGGAATCATGGCCTAGCCAAATTGCTACACAAATTTTTTGGAGGACATGGTTCAGTGCGTGGTAGTATTTGATTTTATTAATCTTTAGGTAATTGCTTAGATTTTAAAAGGCAAGGTTTCAGCATGACTCTTAGTAGAAACAGTGGATTTGACCAGCATTTCCGGAAATGAATCAGAATGCCTGAGTTGGAGGAATTCTGGCTCTTCCACATTTAATGTCTGGCTTCTGAGAAGTCTGTCAGTCTTAGTTTCCTCACTTTGAAATGCAGGTGACAGTGTTTATCCAGAATTGCATTTGTAAAATTTAGATACTGTATGCAAAAGTACTTTTGAAACTGGAAAGAATCGTTTGTAAGTTGTCATATTATACTCCCAAAGAAGCAAATTTTATGCAAGTTGCTACTCCTTGGTTTTCCTCTAAGAGAAAGTTAAGAGATGCTGGTTTTCATTTGTAATTTGGCAAACATTTTTAAACTGCTTTCAGGTGAAAGTACGGAGGAAGAGTTGCTGAGAAGACTACAACAAATTAAAGAGGGACCACCACCACAAAGCTCAGATGAAAATAGAGGTATAATTTGGTTTTAGGGGTAGAGGATGGGATGCATAAGAAACTTTATAATAGTAAACATCAACCAAAGATTATTCAGATACGGCACAAACTAACTTTTCAGAAACTTGTTTACTTGATGTTTAGTGATGATCTCAATATGTGTTTGTTTCACTTTACGTTTGGGTTTGTACTGAGATGTAGTGAGAAATGACCTATTTAAATTGTTGTTTTTGTTTTTCCACCTCCAGTTAGATTTCCTCGTATTTGCTAAATTATTTCTTCAGTATGGATGTGTGACTTCCTCACCAGCAAAAAGAAATGCTTCATACTCTAACCTAGTTATATCCAGTGGGTTACAACTTTGCCCCTAGGGAACATTTGGCACTGTCTGGAGACATTTTTGGTTGATGGAACTGGAAGAGTGCTATTGACATCTAGTGGATTAGAGACCAGGGCTGCTGCTAAATATCGTAATACTCTATCGTGCACAGCATAGTCCCTCACAACAGAGAATTAACTAGCTCAGACAGATAAGAGTGCTGATGTTGAAAAATCCTACTCTAGTCTCACATCTGGCATTTCCCTCCCAGTGAAAAGTAGGGAATTTGTGTAACCTGAGAGGTTATGATTCATAAGAGTTTGGTTCTTAAACTAGCCATTAGATGTACTGTGTAGGTTCACACTTTTCATTTGGTGTGATCTTCAATTTTCTGTTCATGTAAAATCTTGGTAACATTAAGAAGTATTCAAATACTTTTAAATTATAAACCTGGTTTATATTTTACAGTGTCTACAACGGTTTTGTATTTTAAAGCAATCTTGTGTATTATCAAAGACGCTTAAGTCAATAGCCTAGAAGACTAATGAAAATTTGACAAAAAATACAACGTGAACTAAAATACTAGCTCTTTGCCTTAAGTTAACCCTGGTAGCACAGTAGTTAAGAGCTCAGCAACTGCTTCTTAGAAACTACAGGGAAGTTTTCCTCTGTCCTGTAGGGTTGTTATGGGTTGGAACCAACTCAACGACAGTGGGCATGCCTTAATTTCTCTTTACCTTGATTGATTGCATTAGTGTTTTGCTAGTGAACTAAAAGAAAATTCTGTACTCTGACAGTGCCACAGTGATATGCTGGGCTCTGCATGTGATGAAAGTAGATGTCCTGTATATTCTCTTTTTAAAAAACAATTCTCTCATTTTCTCTAGGATTTGATAGCTCTTCACATGGAATTGAAACTTGCCTATCTTTACCTGCAAATCCATGGAGGGTAGTTTACAAAAATCTGTAAACATGAAATCTGTTCAAATACATTTTTATTTTTTTTATACAAAGTTTCTGCAGTACTATGCTGTGATTGTTCTAATTTTGGTAGTTCTTTTTGTCTCTTTTTCTAAACAGGTGGTGACTCCTCTGATGATGTATCCAACGGTGACTCTATAATAGACTGGCTTAATTCTGTCAGACAAACTGGAAATACGACAAGAAGTGGACAGAGAGGAAACCAATCTTGGAGAGCAGTGAGCCGGACTAATCCAAATAGTGGTGATTTCAGGTTCAGTTTAGAGATAAATGTTAACCGTAACAATGGGAGCCAAAATGCAGAGAATGAAAATGAGCTATCTACAAGACGGTCTAGTGGAGAAAATATAGAGAACAACATCCAAGGGCAAGTGGAAAATCCACGATCTGAATCAACATCTGCAAGGCCGTCTAGATTAGAACGAAATTCCACTGAAGTAGTAACAGAAGTTCCGCCTACCAGAGGTCAGAGACGGGCAAGAAGCAGAAGCCCAGACCATCGGAGAACCAGAGCGAGAGCTGAAAGAAGTAGGTCACCTTTGCATCCGACAAGTGAGATTTCACGAAGATCTCATCATAGTATCTCATCTCAGACTTTTGAACATCCTTTGGTAAATGAGACTGAGGGAAGTTCTAGAACCCGGCATCATGTGACACTGAGACAGCAAATAACTGGACCTGAGTTGTTGAGCAGGGGTCTTTTTGCAGCCTCTGGAACAAGAAATGCCTCTCAAGGGGCAGGTTCTTCAGACACAACTGGCAGTGGTGAATCTGCAGGATCAGGACAGAGACCTCCAACCATAGTCCTTGATCTTCAAGTAAGAAGAGTTCGTCCTGGAGAATATCGGCAGAGAGATAGCATAGCTAGCAGAACTCGGTCAAGATCTCAGACACCAAACAATACCGTCACTTATGAAAGTGAACGAGGAGGTTTTAGGCGTACATTTTCACGTTCGGAGCGGGCAGGTGTAAGAACCTATGTCAGTACCATCAGAATTCCTATTCGTAGAATTTTAAATACTGGCTTAAGTGAAACTACATCTGTTGCCATTCAGACCATGTTGAGGCAGATAATGACAGGTTTTGGTGAGTTAAGCTACTTTATGTACAGTGATAGTGATTCAGAGCCTGGTGGCTCAGTCCCAAGTCGAAATGTGGAAAGGGCAGAGTCACGAGATGGAAGAGGGGGTTCTGGTGGTAATAGCAGTTCTGGTTCCAGTTCTAGTTCCAGTCCTAGTTCCAGTTCAAGTGGTGAAACTTTAGAAACTAGTTCAGAGGTGTTTGAAGGCAGTAATGAAGGAAGTTCATCATCAGGTGCCAGGCGAGAGGGTCGACACAGGGCCCCAGTAACATTTGATGAAAGTGGTTCTTTGCCTTTCCTTAGTCTGGCTCAGTTTTTCCTCTTAAATGAGGAGGATGATGACCAACCTAGAGGACTCACCAAAGAACAAATTGACAACTTGGCGATGAGAAGTTTTGGTGAAAATGATGCATTAAAAACCTGTAGTGTTTGCATTACAGAATATACAGAAGGCAACAAACTTCGTAAACTACCTTGTTCCCACGAGTACCATGTCCACTGCATCGATCGCTGGTTATCTGAGAATTCTACCTGTCCTATATGTCGCAGAGCAGTCTTAGCTTCTGGTAATAGAGAAAGCATTGTGTAATTAAGATCTGAACTCTCGGCTTTATGGCTGGTGAAGTGATGGGCAAATAGGAATCACTTGCTTTATGTCCACTTTTTGAGTGGTGCTTAAATGTAAACTAACATCCTGAATTGAGTCATTGCTTTCAGAATGAATTATTTTCTTTCCTCTAATTTGTGTTCCAGAATAAAAGGAAATTTTAAAAAGCAACATTCTAGGGCCTACAAATCTGATTTCAATACCAATTGAATCAGTAGCATCTCTTTTACAGATAATTTATCATATGTATTTGTTTCTCGCTTGTTACGGTAAAATACCTGCCTTAGCAATGGCTCCTGTCTGTTTCATGTTGATCTTTAAAGTTTCCCATGCCATAGGAGAGAGGAGCAAAGGAAATTGCCAGTTTAGACTAAGTTACAATCATATTTCCCTAGGTAATTACTAAAACTGTACTATTTCCAGTTACTAGTTTCGTGAAAATCCAGCTGTATCACGAAAATCATGTGTTCACCTTTCATTCTAGGTGATGTTGATCATGTCAGTGTAAATAACACTAAGGTTAAAATCTTCTAAGTGTATAACTGTCTCCTAAGCCCATCACTTGTGGCACACTGTAGAGTGAGCTTTTAGTTTAATGGAGATATTTATCTTGTGGAAATATTAAAAAGCCTATACTTGTGTAAGTGAAAAAAATCATATTCATTTGTTTAAAAATGTAAAGCTATTTTGTAGAGGCTCAGTACTTTTTCCAATGCACTGTTGTATTAATGCATTAAAAATTGTAAAGTACCATGCTTAGAAAAGAGAAAACTGCTTTTTGTGAGCCAGCACAGTAAAACACACACCAAACAAAGTACAAAGCTACTTTTGTAAAAGTGTGTAGATGTCAAGAGCAGAACATATCTAATAGTATTTAATGTACGTGAACAGTTAACTGTGACATGCAAAGGAAAAGACAGTGCAGAATTGAACTGCATTAAAGACCAATGGAAGTTGCGTACTTGGATTTAGGCAGGAAATGAAAGATGGAAAGAGTAAAGAAATCTGCTCTCAAAAATTTAAACTTCTCATGAAAACAGTGGTAATAAAAACATGAACTGTTTTTATGAGGTGAGATCATCAAATGTTTGACTTGAGTAGATAAAGTAGATCAGCAAATTGGGCAGAATTTTGGTTTAAGAAAAACAAACCACTACCACCTAGCACAAGTTAAATGGATATTTTTACAAGTCTGTCCCTCAAAGAAAGAAAGAACAAGTGGAGGAAATATACTATAAATCACTTTTAGCATAGGAATTGAAGTTGGTATACAGATGTGTGTGCTAACAGACAGTTCTTGAATTAGCAGTTTCCGAGGTTTGTAATTTTAGGTACCAGTGCATACTTGCTGATATTTAAAGAACAGATAAAAAATTAAGGGATTTTTATCACTCTTTGTTCAAAGTGAGTCAGATTGACTTATTTGAAATTCAGATTTTAATTGTGCTGTCCATGTATGATGAGAATGTTGCTCACTCTCCATGGGACGTGTACTTTTGTTTTCCTAGTAGCAAAAATAGATTTGTGAAGAACCTCGATACTTTTCCCTAATTTCTTTTTCAAGGCTGCTTGAAATTAGAATTATTCTGACTGTGGAGCAGATGTTTGTTTTTCTGGGAAAAACCTACAGGCCCAAAGAGGGATTGAACATGTCCTTGACGTTTAAGAAAGTGAGCTAACCAACCAGACATAGTCAAATGCTCTAATACGTCTGCTTTAGAAATTATCTGGCTACCTTAAATGTTAAAAAACCACTTTAGCTGTAAAGAGTTTTTTCAAAGCTCATTTTTTCCTCTGGCTTTCAATCCTACCTAAGTATCAAGGAAATTAACTTGTAAATACGGTAGTTGTTTACTAAGGATATGTACTGCTCTTGCAAGGAAATAATGTCCAAACAAAGCTTTACTTATTTTTTTTAATATAAGCAGATTTCACTGTTTATGGCGCTTACGTAATACATTTTATCTTTTAAAAAAATTGTCCATGTAGAAGTCAGGATTCCTTTATATTTGTGAGCCTCCTTGTCTCCTTTCCAAAGGGTGTAATCTACAGTTTTCAGATCTGCAGGGTAGTCCTGATTGGCTAAAAAGAAATCCATTTCCTCTTGATAAAAAATATGCCATTATTACAAAGGTGTTCATTTTAAATAGTTTGTAAACAACAGCAGCATATTTGAGCATAAAGTTGTTGACAACAGGTACCTCCCTAATTCCCAAGATGTATTAATCATTTGTGAAGTATTAAAGTAAGAGGTAACTCATGCAGAATGTTGATTATGAATGTACATATTGAAGTTAATTCATAAACACTGGAAATAGAATTTTAAGTTTATAGCTTTCAGTAGAATGCACATATTTGACATGTGCATGTGGACACCGTTTTCACTAGAAATCATTAATTTCCATTGGATTGTGTAGAATAAATACAGGTATTTTAGAGGAATTTGCTACTTAATTTTTTTATTTTGCAAAGTCCATGACTAGTAGAAACTTACTAGCATTGTGGACATTGAAGACAAGGCCCTTTGTAGGTGACAGATTGTACAATGGAGAACAGACGTCTTTTTTCCCACCAGCATCCAAACACCTGTTGAGGGAACATTTTCTTATAAAAGACTACATTTCGTTTTGAACCTTTGCACTTTTTCTTGATTATAGAAAAATTCTGTCTTTAAGACACAGTCGGAACTTTGTATGGTAATCAGAGAAAACAATTTTTAGATTACATTGTAAGGCATAGGGGAAAAGTACTGAAAACTGAATTTCTTTATTTCAGATGTTTTCAGACTTTCACTTACTATTCTGAAATGTTTGAAATGTTTTATTGTTTAACTCCAAGCAGTTGTCATACTGAGATTTATTAGTAGTAAAAACAAAATTGAATAAGTTCAAAGTCTGCAGACTTAATTGTAGCAACAGGAGAAAATGAGCCATGTTATTAATTTGGAATATTTGCTCTTTAAAAAAAAAGTTATACCTCATTGGTGTTATTGGAGGTGGGAATTGAGGAAAGTGTTCATATTAATGTTGGAGTGTAGGGTAATTGTACAGTTAACAAAAACCTTTAGCATGTGTGTGTATATATATGTATATATATATGTATGTATATATACATATACATATATATTTCTTTTAAAACATTACTGGAGTTCATCTAAACTTTAAGATTAGGAAATTCATTAGCTATTAGTGTTACCTCAAATAATTTTTATTCCCCCCTGGGAAAACGTATCCTTTCCATGCCAAGTATTGTCTTCTAAAGCGTCAGTGTCTCAGATTAATTTATTAAAGGTTATCACTTAATGTGCTTTGTATTTAACCACTTGCTTCCCATGTGTCCATGACATGAAGTGGGTCAAGCATAAGCCATGACTTTCATTTTCCAAAATACCCATGTGATAGGGAGGTAGGTGAATGTTGCAAAATGTCTCTTAAAGGGCCATTTTTAACAGCTTGCTACAATAACAGTGGCACCTTGGTGGTGGTGGTTGCTACTTTTAAAGACAGAGGATGTATTCCCCCCTTCTCTCCTTTGTTCTTTTGTGAAAAAAGAAATTCATAATCTGCCTTATTTTTTAAGTTTTACTGGCTTCCCTGTGAAGTGTATTACCAATATTAAGTACATAGAAGCCATGTTTGCAGGGCACTTTTATTCTTTCCTTGTCTTGTAAGACTATACTGATTGCTACTTCCTGAAGTATTCTGTACCTTAGTAATGAAAGATTGATAAGGCACATGTTAACATGTCAGGGTTTTTTTTTGTTGTTGGTTTTAAGTGTAATTCTTCAGTATGTTTAATTTTCAGTTACGGTGTTGTAATTTATTGAGTTAACTAGCAAATTGTGTGCTTTTGAAAAAAAAATGGAAAATGTGAAAGTTAAAGCACAGGGTACAAAGAACTAGTGTTTCATTTATTTTTAAGTCAGATTTTTTATCAGCAACTAACAGCTGTGGGGTTAGTGTCTGCCCTTTAAAAATTCCTTTTCTTAACTGGATTGTAAAATATTGAATCTTTCCCCGAAATGATTGATTTCACTTGATATAAGTAACCCCACTTTCAATCTGTAGGTCTACAGCATGGACTAGAGCTGTTATGGAGGTGTTAGAATGTTCAAAGGATAATGACAGTTTGTATCAGTTTTATAATTCCATGTCTACATAGTTTTGATTCATTTCTGAAGGAAAAAGGCATACCTGCAGCACCCTCGAGTAAAACTACAGTGAGATATTTTGTTTTGATTAAGATTTGTTTAATGAAGACCCACAGCTGCTTTATTGTCACTGGGGTTGAATGATAGATATGTTAAAGACATGCAGAGAGTTAACCCCATCATACCACTGTGCCTAGTTATTTCAAGGTTTCGCAATCAGTTTCCTATCCTGAAGATTATTTCAGTTTCAAGGTATGGTTGAGCCAGTGGCCCAGCCTTAACTCTATTTAGTGCCCCTTTATGTTCTTTTAATAATTGATTTGTATGTGTTTTAACTGTCATTGTTTGGATTTTACATCTTGATAACTTCATTTGTCCCTGATGCTGCTTTTAAAGATACAGGGCCATGTGATCAGCTATCAAGTTGAGTTAGGTACGCGTTTGGCCTGGTTGTATATCTGTGCCTGTTATATCTTCTCCCAGGAACAGCTACTTTGGTACAAATGTTTACTTGGATTCATCTAAATAACTAGGTGACAATCTTGGAAAGCTTTCTGAAGCCTATAAGAATCAGAAGTCATTTGAGGGGAGAACAGTAACAAAGGCTGTCTTTATGTCTTTTAATATGAAGCACATAAAATGTATGTTCTATAGAGACTGAAGTGATTGTTATACCAGGGCTTCCTGATCTCTGGGACAGACTTAAAAAAGCAGAGAGGAACACAAAGTGAAGTGAATTTGGTTGACTTGTTTTATCTTATTTCTTAATTTCTTTCCATTTAAACCTGAACATAATACCCTTCGTAAGTATCTATCCAGCAAACTCCTGGTTGGGAAGCCCTGTATGAAATTTCAAGAATGTACCCAGGTTTCTTTTTTTTGTACAGTGCTTTACACCTGCTAAAATTAATTTGTTTAATCCAAAACAAGACCTCAAAAGGTCAGTCATATTAAAGCTGGTTTGATTATTAATAGTTATCTTTTAGCAAGAAGCTTTTTCCCTCTGTAAGATGTCATACTGCAGATTTAAAATAGACTATCAATAAAATGCATGAAGTGATCATTTGTGCTTGATCATCTCTCCTTGGGCTTTTCTTTTAAAAGGGGGATCTGATAAAGGTTTTGTTGCTTCAAACTGATGTCAGATAGACTTGATTTTTAGAATCAAGTGGAATTACAGTGAAACGTTGATTTGATTCCTTTCACTACTAAGCAGGTACTGGCTTATGTGATATAACATCTGTTTTATCTGTGTTCTGTAGTTTAATTTATCTTTGAGTGGTAAAATAAAAAAATGAAACTATATTCCAATTCAGGAATCCTGGAAAGGTTTATGTGAATGAAGTTTAAACACGTACATCTTCACTGTTTCTTATATTCTCACCATTGCCCTGACTAGCCCTTTGCTTTACCTCTATGCAAAAACTTTTAAGGTATGCATGTCTGCTCCCCAGGCTTCTGTCTTCCGTCTCATGCACATATTCTCTAAGCCACTAAGATGTCCTTATATCTGAATGGATCATCACCTTCTGATACCCAGATGAAACTTCCCTTTGGTATTGGGATTGATTTAAGCAGGTGGTGAATTTTTATTTATTTAGTTTATTTCCCTTGGTTTCTACATAACACAGTCAGAACTCAGTTCCTCATAATTATGATGTGGTTAACTCATGACCTTCAGAATTTTGATTTGAACTCAACACCACTGAAAAGTTCATGTGCTAGACAACAAAGGAAGCACTCATATCCATAAAACACAGGTTGTAATAAGTCACTGTGGCTCATAAAGTGGACTCTCAAAGGTCAGTAAAAATTAGAAAATGAATGCTAAATTTTGTCCTAGTTTTGAGGTCTTTGAGTTTAGGCATGATTTAAGTGTTAACACCTTGCAAATGGATTACTACTAACTATTAAAAACATCAAACTACTCATTACTAATATAGTACTAAGCATTCTGCATAAATTAATCCTCAGTGACTGAGGTGTAAACATTGCCATGTGTAAGCACTGGTGGCATAGTGGGTAAGTACTGTGGCTGGTAATCAAACAGTTGGCAGTTTGAGTCCACCAGGCACTCCTTGGCGACTATGGGCCAGAGTTCTGCTCTGTCCTGTAGGGTTGTTATGAGTCAGAATTGGCAACAGGTTTGGTGTTTTTGTTTTACAGATGGTGATGCTGAGATACAAATGTTTGGTGATTGACCGAGGTTTACATAGTAAGTGGCAGTGTATTTTCACTCAGATACCTGACTGTAGAGCTTTTTTTCATTGTGTTCTGAGTAAACATTGGTTTTGACTGCTTTGCCAAGGTAAAAGATGGCTAATAATTTCTCAGGAAGAGCAGAATTTGCTTGTAGATGCAGTAAATCTGGCGCATTACCAAATACACCTTAGTGCTGTGAATGCTAACCTCCGTTTTAGCCAGTTAGGTGTGTTTTGTAATTAGCCCTAGAACAAAAGGTATCAAGATGTTTGAAAGTTTGCGGGTAGGCTGGACTGAAAGCTTGGGGTTGATCTGAAAAAAGGACAGATTGCTGGTGGTGCAAAGATGAAGTGTTCAGCTGCTAACCAAAAACTTGGTGTTTTGAACCTGTGCAGTGGCTCCACAGAAGAAAGACCTGGCAGTCTGATGAAGATTACAGTCTAAAAAACTATGGAGCAGCACTCTGCTGCATCAGATTGTTACGAGTCAAAATAAGCTCAACCACACCTAACAATGTTAATGATCATTAGAGCTCCTTATTAGATAATACTACTCTTCGCCTTAATTATGATTTGATTTGAATTGTGAAATGACCCATCATTGCAGCTGACTTAAAAAATTGCTTAAAATATATTTGTAACTTGTTTAAAATTATTTTCAGAGAAACAGCCTTATTCAGTGTGCTCCATTTGTCACCCTTGAAGTGAATCTTAGCTGCTGCAAAGTTATTTTTTTCCCCAGTGAATAGAGACTTGCCATCCTTTAAGTATATTCAGAAGAATATACTATGCATTCTAAAAGCAATCACAAACAAGGCATTTCAAATAATATGTGTAGAATTTGTAAACAGCTGTTCAGATGAGTGCTTTGAAAAGATTACCAACATTTGAAGCACAAGGACATAATCCACAGCTATAAGGAGCAGGCATTTCAGTGAGACCTGGAAATAGAAAAAATGTTACAAAAACCTAAAAAGATGTACATACTGTATCCAACTCCATTCAGCTGTGTCCTAATTGTACCAAAGCTAGTGCACTATTTGAAGGAAGCAGTGAAAGATAATGGGTTGAACAAAGGCTCATCTGAATTAGTTTGTTTCCTCAGCTAATAAATGTGTATTGTGTTGCAACTACATCCTAGGCATTATGCTGGTTTCCGGTTTTCCATTTTGTGTTGGCAGGATAAGGATTTCAGGCGTCTGAAATACTGCTTTGTCTCTCAGTGAACAGTGTTGGTAACTGCAGTATCTACTTGATTTTTAAAGTAACAGTTCATCCTCTCTGTGTACCAAATATTCTAGAATAGTGCTATCAATAAAAAGACAGTGCAGGCTACATGTACTTCCAAGTTTTCTAGAAGCCGTATTACAAAAGGTAAATACAAGTTAATTTTAACAATTTTATTAACCGAAGTATTTCAACATGTAATCTATATAAAAAATGAGAATTTTTTACATTGAGTCCTCAAAATCTGGTGTGTGTTTTATGCTTATACAGTACATCTCAGTATGGACTGGTGCTCAATGGCCACAGATGGCTAATGGCTACCATATTGGACAGTGCAGCTTTAGACCAATATGGGAGAGAATGATTAGATACGATGCAAATGGCAGTGAGTTTTAGAAGTTCGCCTGTTGATACGGATAGGCACACCACATCTGCTCACTCATGCTACACCCAAACTAGGCATTGTCCTGTGCCTGTCCAGAAATGTGAGTATCCAGGCTTACACAACTGTATCCTCTCCTTTTGAGGTTAAAAAAATACACTTCTTTAAGCTTGAAATTACGTTTTAAAAATTACCAAAAAGTCTTACCTGGTAATGGTTGAGGATCCCATGATTGAAAGTTAGGGAATCCCAAGAGAACTGCAGTGTTATGTAGCAGCCAGTAGAAAGTAGTCATCACATTTGTTACTTCAATAGTGAACACCCACAATTTTACATAGAATCTACTTCCATTCCTAATAGATGTTAGAATAATACAAATAATTTCCAAGCAGTTTGTCTGTCATCTGAGATAGCCACATTTGAGTATTCCTGGCATTTGTTAGAAACAGCTCACCTAGATTTACATTTTTCTTTGTAGTTAGATGGTGAGTGATAATACATATATTGAAGTGAGTTAATTGGGGTGGAGGGCGGATGCTGACAACTTGAGAATAGAGGCCCCAGCCAAGCCAAGCCAAGCGCCGTCGAGTCGGATCCAACTCATGCCCCAGTGAAAGCAAATATTTTATAACTCCCAGATCTGATACCATTGCTGAAATTAGGTGATTATGTTATTGTTTTGTTTGGCAACATTCAGTGAAATCTTAACAGCCCTGTGAAGAAAGAGCCTTTGGAGTCGGTTTTGGAGAAGGCTGATTCATTTGGCTTGGCTTTACTCATCTTTTCTGTGTGAATATAACATTTTCTGTGGGCCATTTCTTTATAAGAATCTGAGAACTGATTTAGTAGTAAGGCTAGATATTGGCTTCTAGATTCTGTGACTCTTAACCTGTCTCTAGCACATGGATCTGACTGCTTACTCAAAAGAAGCCAAAGGACTACATAACCCAGCTTTGCTTTTTTTTTTTTAAACAGAATTTTGGGTGTATTCCTCTGGATTAAAGGTGATAATTAAGGAAAACTCATTTCTTTTTGCTTTGCTGCTGCCCTTTGCTGGGAGAAGGAAAGGAATGAAATAAGATCTGAGACATTGGTAGCCCAGAGGTACAAGTTTGTTCCTAAGAAGGACAGAACCACTCAGTGATTAGATGGGCCAATTTTGCCTTGTGCTTTGATGAAAAAGAAACTCCTCTCATTTATTAAGGTATCTTCTCAAGTGTCTAGGTTAATCCATTTCCCTGCATTTGGATATAAGTAACAGCCACAGAATCACTCTGCTAAACAAATACATTCCAAGCTTCATTTTACTATTTAAAAAAAAAAAACATTGCCGTTGAGTTGATTCCAAATCATATAGGGACCCTAGAGGACAGAGTGGAGCTGTCCCATAGGGTTTCTGAGAAACAGCTGGTAGATTCAAACTGCCAGTCTTTTGGCTAGCAGCCAAGCTCTTAACCACAATGCCACCAGGGCCTCCCTGCCCCGCCCCCCCGCTATACATGTTACTTCAGAGCCGTTGTACAGACAATGGACACTACCTAGACCCTTCACCTTTTATTGTTTTAAGACAGATCAAAACCACTCAGGAAGAAAAAATGAAAATGGGAGAGACCGTGTTCCATGTATCTCATCCCAAGGTGTTCTTCATTCCACACACACTGTTGGTACATTTGATTTTGAGCGCCTAGTAAGTAAACTGTCAGACATAATATTAACTATGTGTTAACTGTGCCTTAAGCTTTATTTCCTGTTAAGATGTGTCAGTTTATAAACCTGAGCATAGAACTCAAGCAGGCTAGATTCTTAACTGCCTGGCATTTTTGTGAATGACTGAAATACCTACCTACAACTATTTGAAAGAGATACTGTGGAACCTGTTATAAAGCATATTGTGATTTAGCACTCTCACACCCTCCAGTCACCGCCACCCCACACAGTTTTATCCCATGGAAAGGTTAACATGAACTCCCAGTATGGGCTGAAAGAGAGAATTAGGTGGAGAGATTCTTAGGAACTGATGAAAAGGTCATACCTAAAAATGAATACTGGTTAGCCACCAGAACAGGATTCTTAACATTTGTCCTCTTCTTGATACTCACAGTAATTCAAGGGTGGTTGAATATTTTCATTTTATTAATGAAATAGAATCAAGCTGAGTGACATGCTTCGCATCCCAGTATTATCACTGATCTTTCAAAAGAATATATTTATTGGGATTGATGTCTCAGACAGTGTTCTAGGTTCAGGGGATACTGTGGTGAACAAGGAAATGGCCCTGCTTTCATGGAGCTTATATTCTGGTAAGGAGAGACAGGAAATATATTTGTAAATGCAAATTCAGACCGATTAAATGTTGGAAAGAAAATAAGGTGATGTAGTTGTGACTGAAATGAGGTAGGGTGGTTGGGGAAGACCTTTCTGAGGAGGTGACACAAGCTGAGACCTGAATAGGAGAAGGAGGCGGAGCATTCCAGCCCCAGCGAATTAGCTCAGCTTTTTGTCTGGAGGGAGGAAAAGCTGTAAGAGGTGAGATAGGGCCTAATTCATGAGACTTTTCTGTATCCTGTGGAAGGAAGATGGCATTTTATTCTGAGATAAACTCTTAGAGAGTCATAATCATGGGAGTTAAATGTGCTGACTTAAGTAACTACTAAGTGGCAGAATCAGCTGGAATGCAGATGTGACTCAGGCCACTGCATATTCTATGACACTACAGCATAACGATACACCCTTACTTTTTCTCTCCTTCTCAAAGTGGAAGTGTAAGTACCCTAGAAATTGTTCTGCAGTGCTCTAAGTTTTTTCATTTCTCTTTCCAGGTTTCCTTAGGTTTTAAGAAACTCAGTTTGTGATGTTCATATAAACAGCCATGCAGCTCGTTGTGCCATTTTAGCCTAATTTGATTTAAATGATCTCTTCCATCACTGAGAAAATCCTCAGGTAATGAGACCAAATGCCACAAATAAAATAGAACAATTTTTTCATTGATAACTAGACTGGCATTGCTCTGTTTTTCTTTGCTAATACCTTTAAGGGGCAGGGATGCCCAAATAACCAACCGAAGGGATAGCTGGACTTTTTAAATTATTATTTAATTTTCTTTCCACTCCCACCCTTCCCCTCCCTGGTAACCATCAAAGATTGTTTTTCTCTATGTGTAAATCTTTCATAAGTTCCCATCATACTGGTCTCAGGCAACACCTGTCCCTCTGTAACTCATTTTTCTTAGCATAATGCCCTGCAGTTTGCTCCATGTTATGAGATGTCATCCAGTTTTGCATGCACCACAAGCTAATAAGAATGTTCTTTTCCCATTTGATGGACTCTGGGCTCTCATCAAAAATTAGATGACCATAGGGAATAGATTTGCACCTGGGTTCTCAATTCTGTTCTGTTGGGTGATGTATCTGTCATTGTACTGCTACCAGGTGTCTGTTTCTAAAGTGTGTTTTTTAAAAACAGCATATCATTACTATCATTTTGTAGTGTGTTTTTTTGTGATGCTGACGTTTCCCTTGTTCCTCTTAACCTCTGCTGAATTCCTTTGGTTTATGGATTTTTCATTTTTCTCTCTTTCTCTTTTTAATTTTGTTTTTATTAAGACTTGATGTTTTCCTTTATTTTGATGAGTAGGTTTATTAACTTTCAGTGGTTACCTTGAAATTTACCCCTTTATTCCTAGGTTTCAATGAGTCTGTTTTCACTTGGTAACAACTTGGCTTTGACTCCATTAGAAAGTTGCATATCTACACTGTTATTCCCTCTTCTATTAGGATGTTTGTTGTTGTTACAGATTAATGTCTTTGGTTCCCTGTTGTAATTCTTTGGTTTTGGATAGTCCTTGAGAGCTCACCTCCTAGCCTTGTATCCAGCTGGTGTGAGCCTGCATCCTAGATTCAGGCTGTGGTCTGATACTGTTGTGTTCTCAGACCAAAGGACTCTCTTTAATAATTCTTCTAAATTAGGTTGCCATGAGTTGGATCCAACTCGACGGCACTTGGCTTGTCTGGCAAATTAGGTTTGGTTTTTTGAAAATTCCCTTCATTTCTTTTTATCTAGAAATGTCCTAATTTCACCATTATATTTGAATGAGAGTTTTGCAGGATATATTCGTCTTGGTTGGCAATTTTTTTTTTCTTCCGAAGTTTTATACAAGGACTGACAATTAAGTTTGCAAACTCTTACCAGAAAAAGTGCTACATACCTCATTGCTGAATATCACTACAGTCATCTTCAAAATACTCCCCTTGGGAAGCTATGCACCAATGCCAGTGCCTAGTCCATCCTTCAAAACAATTTTGGAACTCTTTTTCTGGAACGGACATCAGAGCTGTTGTCATATTACCCCTTGATGTCCTGAATGGCATCAAAATATTTTCCATTCAATATTCCGTTTTTTTATCTTTGGGTAAAGAATACTCATCGGGGGTCAGATCAGGTGAGTAGGCAGGGTGTTCCAATACAGTTATTTGTTTACTGGCTAAAAACTCTCTCACAGACAACTATACAATTAAGTCTGCAAACTTGCCACCGTGTGCAGTGACCATTCAATGAAGAGTTCCAAAATTGTTTTGAAGGGTGGACTAAGCACTGGCACTGCTGCATAGCTTCCCAAGAGGAGTACTTCGAAGGTGATTGTAGTGATATTCAGCAATGAGGTACGTAGCACTTAGAACAATTAAGTTTGTGGACATAATTGACAGATCTTGTGTATATCCTCCTGCTGCCTTTTTGCCTGCATGGTTTCTGCTGAATAATCAGAGCTTGGTGTTTATTGTTGCTCTCTTATCTTGTTTTTCTTGAGCTGAGCTCAGAATTGTTTCTTTGTCTTTTATTTTAGCAAGTGTGATTATGATATGCCTTGGTGAATTTGTTTTAGGGTCTGTCCTACAAAGGGTTCGTTGAGCTTCTTAGATTGTCAGCTTTTTCTCTTTCACGGTATCAGGGAAGTTTTCTCATCTTTCTTGATGTTATAAAAGTTTCCTGTTAGCAGTTCTTCAGTGATCCTCTCTGTAGGTTCCTTTCCTCTCCCTATTTTGGAACTCTGATCATTTCTACGTTTTTGCTTTTGATTGTATCCCACATAATTCTTAAGGTTCATTCTTTTTTCTCATTTTGCCTCAGAGACATATCCATGTGTTTATCTTCAGTTTCACTGATCCTGTGTTTCATTATATCAGGCCTGCTCCTCAGCCATTTCTGAAATCTTTTGGTTCTGATTTTTTTTTAATGATTTCTAGTTGTGAATTTATTTTGGCATTCTGCTCCTGTATTATTTTCCTGAATTATTCTATGAATTTATCTGCCTTTTCTATAAATTTGTCTATTTTTTCCTCAGTTTTTTCTGCTTTTTGTGTCAGCTCTTGGGTATCTCTGAGTATTAGAGATTTGATTTCACTGTCAGGTAATGCTAGTGCCTTTCCTTCTTCTGGAAGGTCATCTGGTGTTTTATTTTGAACACCTACTGGAACCTTCCTGTCCTTTTTTTTTTAAAAAAAAAATGTATTTTGATATTGTCTACTGCCTTTAGGTCATTCAGTTATTTTCTTTGTTTATTGATTGTAGTTCTGTTTGTTTCATCCTGCTTCTCTGTTTTATTTGGTTATGTCAGGGCAGGCAGACTATGCATTCTTTGTTGTCTGCTTGTATGTGGTCATGATATTTTTCACCTCCTTGCCCAATAGGCAGAGCCAGTTGCTGTTGCTCAGTTATGGTGCAACATGGCAGGTCCAGGGGTGGTTTGCGTCCTTGTAGGGGCTCCTAAAGGTGCTTTCAGGTACTCCCCATCTGTCAGTCTCTGATGTGGGTGTGGCAAATCCAAGTGGTAGAGATGCAGCAGATGCTGGCCAACTAAGCCACCTCAGCTGGCCAGAAGGTGTCTGAAGTAGAGTAGCAAGATGGGAGGTGGGCAAGTGAGCCTTGCTTATCACTAGGAGCTTTGTCCTCCACTAAGACCTCCCTAGATCTGCCCTCCCATGCTCCATGTCTGCAGATCTCCAACAGGCATACAGGATGGTGGATCCATGCTGGGTTAGCTGATAGGGAACATGTATCTCCTCTCTCTGTCTCATTTCCTGTCAGTTTGTTATTCCATTTGATTTTGGGCTGAGATCTTTATCTCTGCATTTGATACTTCATGTTCCAGGATTGATGTTTGTCTCTAGTTTACTTAGTTTTTCAGGTCTTTTACTGTGGAAGGATGGTGTGGTACTTCTGTTTATGGTGGCATGATGGCCAGAAGTCTCATGGCTGAATTTTTGATTATCTAAGGAGCTCATTACACAAATCCTGCAAATTGGGATGCCTCCCTCTTGATTTTCTTCCTTGTGAGTGATGTTACTGGTGGGTAAGCTAATGCAAACTCAGATGAATCTAGTAAGTTTAATATACACTCTTAGAGTAGCTAACACACCCTGACATTTTAGGATTGGCAACCACTCAGTTCATCTACCTGCATCCAGGTAAGTTGGTAGTCACACTATTCTGAGAAACAATTGGTAGACTCTGGATTGAACATTTCCAGTTATCTAAGGAATAGGGGCCCTGTCCTCAATGTCTAGGTTCCTAGTTTATCTTCTGGGTTCCAGATATAAGAGCAAAGGTGCAGAGGAATCTGTAGGGCCAATGGAAAGAGAATCACACACTATAGCATAGGTATCAGACCAGGCTACATGGACAGTGGCTCCTTTTCTGCTCATTATGGTGGCGTATATTGCTTCTCAAATCTAGGTTGGTAGGTCTCTGTTGCAGTCCTACTTCATTTGTCTGCCATGCCACCACAAGGCAATTGCATTTCATACTCACATTTCCTCCATCCTGGCAAACCCCAGGAATTTTTGAGTGCATGTGGAGCTTGACTCATCTACAGAGATGTCTTCTCAGGCCAAGCAGTGAGTTTCAGAAAAAGGCCCTAGTTCAGTGGGTATAGAAATAGCTTCTGGTTCTAACCATATCCTCTGAGTTCCTACAACAAAGTGTTGTTTTTAATTTCTCAGACTTGTGCTATGTCTGTTCCTTTAAAAGAATCTATTCATCCAGTGATCCAACTGAATTATTAGAATTGGGTCTGGATAGTGACATACGGCCCCAGGAACTTTAAGAGGCAATAGAGTCTAGGACCTTTAAAATAGTAAGGCAGCAAAGAGCCTATCAGCAAATGGTCTGTGTAGAGGTAAGATGCTTAAAAGTACATACAAAAATACAGGTTTAAGAGCTAGTGAAACAGATTATGATGCTTCTTACCAGCCTTGTGATTTTAGATAAGACATTTATCTTCTCTGAGTCTCAGTTACCCTTTCTGGAAAGTTAGGATAATGATCCTACTTTGATGGGAGATGTAGAGGTCACATATGTAAATTCCATAACATTTTAGTAGTAAAGACATTCTACTGAGCATTAATAAAGTAAAAAGTAGTACTGCCCAACATGGAAGCAGGTGGCTGGGCCAACCTCCAGTGACTGAAATGTGTGCATCTGACTTTGAGACGTTTTTAAAGACTTACTTGGTCTGGGATTCTGGCTTCCATAAAGGTGAATGTGATGGCAGATATTCTTTGGATGCCGAAGGAAGCCTTCTAGGTTGATGTGGAGAAGACAGAGACAGACACAGTTACTGTGCAGTAAGATGGGACCTGTCATTGTATGACTGGGGAAAGAAAAGTAAGGTCCCTGCTTTGCCGGGCAGAGTTTAAACTAGAATTAAACCTAGTTGCCTGTGAAACAACAAATCAATGGCTTAAGATTTGTTACTATGGCAACGGTTTTTCTCAGCACTTAGCCACTATTTAGAGGCTACAACAGGAGCTAGATAGAGAAGTAATTAGATACATACCAAGTACAAACACACACAATCTGCTGGTCAAATAGGGTAACTGCCTAAAGCCAGTTAAGACAGTTCTTTTAAAACTTGTATGTGTCTCAACAAAGATTCCACACATGCTGATGCTTAAAAAAGGAGTCTTTTATTCAGTTGGAAACAACCTATAGTCAGAAGGTGAAAAGTATAGATTTAGGCCCAGGGAAAGTTCTTGTCAAGGAATCCCAGTCTTAGCTAGAATTTCTTCTGTTTCCCCTTTTGTAATTTGGAAATCCCCTTTACCAGAAACAGCAGCCCTCAGGATCCTTTAGCAACCATTTAGACATAGTATCTAGCAACCTGCCTGTAATTAGGATTTCCAGGTCTGAGTTGAACTCAGATTTTTACTTATTCTTCTAAAAGGTGTGAAATTACTTCTAGGGTAGAGACAAGCTACAAAAACAAACAAACAAAAACAGTGAAGCAGTTCATCCCAGAGGGAACCCCACTGCATGTTACCCCATTAACCTCACAAAGCCCTGCTGTTTCCTTCAGCATACCTGGAATGAGTCAAGGCTTCAGGCACCAGAGATCATTAGCTCAGAGAAAAAAAGCTTTATTGGATCTTTCATTCCTCTTTCTGTAGGTAGCTGCTATTTCCCTGGGCAACGTCGTTCACTTCCGTTGTATTTTTTCTATATGTTTCTCTTCCAGTTACAGAAGAAATTTCCCCATGGTTTAAACTATTTCCCTCATAAATCTATTTCTCTAGGCCTGACCTCTATCTGGAGCTTTAGATACTCTTTCCTACCCCCACTTCTGCCCTCGCCCACCCCCAAGTTGTTTGTTGGGTTTTTCAACCTGTGTATTCTACAGACACTTTAGACTCATGGAATATTCTTTTCTTTTCTCAGTAGATGGAACCATGTAGTGATCAGCAGGTGTTTAAACTGCTGGGCCTACCTAATACTTCTCAACAGAGAAGATCATCAGATAGTCAAAAAAGCTTCTATGATATCTTGAACATGACTGAACAACGCTTGAAGACTAGATGTAAAGTTAGGAGTGGAGGTCAGAAAATCTACCCTAACAATATATGTTCAAGTGTATGGCTGTTGAAAAGGCCAAGATACCTAGAGGGAGGTATAAAAAGCCAGTAAGGAAGAGGGAATCTCAAGGAAAACCTGACTGGCAAGAAAAGCTAGCAAAAGTTTTATGCAGGAAAATGTGCTAAAAGCATCTGCAAATGACCCTGGAAAGTACACTGGTGAAAGTGACTGAGTTTTGAGAGCTCCAAAGAAGAAAATGAGATCTTAGGACAGTAATAAAAGTTGCCAATCACCTGTCCTGTTGTATCTGTTTTCCTATCTGTACGATAAGGGACTTGAACTAATTTTTTCCAACTGACGTATTTTTTAACTTTTAGTTAAACTCACAAGATGTTGGGAACATAGTACAGAATGTTACCATATGCTCTTTACCAAGTTTGCCTCAGTGGCTAATGTAACTATAAACCCATTGCTGTGGAGTTGATCCCACCTTACAGTGACCCTAAAGGACAGAACAGAACTGCCCCATGGTGTTTTCAAGGAGCACTTGGTGGATTTAAACTGCTGACATTCTGGTTAGCCACTGTATAGTATAATATCAAATCCAAGAAATTTATATTGATTGGAACAATGCAGTGTGTGTGCGTGTGTGTGTCCCAATTTTATCACATGGGTAGATTCATACAGCTACCACAGCTGTCAAGAGACAGAACTATTCTATCACTCAAAGATGTCTCTCACGGTACCCTTTCATATTTCCACCTATACCTGCTTCTTGCATCTATGATCCCTACCTAGTGCCTGGCAATCACTAGTTTGTTCTCATCTCTAGCATTTTGTCAGTCTAAGAAAGTTATGTAAATAGAATCATATATGTGACCTTTGGAGAGTAGCTGTTTTTTCACTAAGTGTAGTGCTCGAGATCCATCAAAGTTACTGCATGCATCAGTAATTCACTGCTTATTGCTGAGTAGTATTTCATAGTATGGTTGCACCAGAGTTCCTTTAATCATTCATCTATTGTAGGACATTTTGGTTCCTTTCAGATTTTGGCAATTATAAATCACACAGCTATTAGCAATTGTGTAAAGGTTTTATGTGTACGTAGTTTTCATTTCTCAGGGGTGAATGCCTAAGGAGTGCAATTGCTAGGTCATGTGGTAAATACATGATTAACTTGCTTTTTAATATATTTTTTATCATCCTACTGACCTCTGGCTGGAGGAAGGAGAGTGGGTGGAGAGGAGGGGAAAGAAGACTGTTGGGAGGATGAGAAATATGGAGCAGAGAAGAATAGTGTGCTGTCACCAGGCAGGGAGAGCAGTGGAAGCTGCATATAGGTGGGCATGTAAATTTATAGGGGAATGTACATTTTCACTCAGTCATAATAAAAAAACACTATTGCGTAATGTTTCCTTTTAAATGAAGTTGTACATTCACATAGAAGTGTTAAATCATTCTACATTTATTTATTGTGATAGAGTGAAAATATTCAATCCAAATCAATCTTACATACCCACCTATCTGCAGCTCCATCTGCTCTCCTCACCCGGTGACAGCATAATCCTCCTTTTCACTCTGTATTTCTAGTATCCTCTTAACAAGCACCTGTCCTATTCTCTCCACCATCTTCTCTCCCATCTAGAAAGAAGCCAGTAGGACAGCCTCCTATAAATGTATACAGCCATAAAGTACACATGCCATATGGTCACACTGTGTCCCTGAGTCCAGTGTTCTCTGAAGAGTTTACCTCAGTACTGGTTTCTGGTCAGTGCTAGTAGCCAGTCCAGGGGCAATGTTCCAAGGCCCCCTCCAAGCTGTCAGACCATCGGTGGTGATCTTTTAGTAGAGTTCTTAAGCTGTACTCTCTTGTGCTACCTCAGGGACTCTACATAATGTGCCTCATCATGGCTGCTTTTCTTGGTGGCTGGGCACCATCTGGTTCTTCTGGTCTCATGTTGATAGTCTCCCATTCATATGGGTCCTTCTGTCTCCTATGCTCTTTTTTCCTCATGTCTTTGTTCTCGGTGATCATCTATTCCAGATGAGTTGTGACCATTTGGTGTACCTCAGATGGCAAATTGCTAACGATCCCAAGCACCACTCTCCAGTATGAGGTGCAGAAGATTCTCTTAGCAAAAGACTAGTTGTGCTAATTAGCCTCGATGTCCCCTGAAAATATGGTCCCCAGGCCCCCATCCCTGCTACTCTATCCTTTAAGATACTGCATGGAATTTAGAAAACCTTTTAGTTTATGCTGTAGTTCAGTTATGTTGATATACTCTCTATGTGCTGTCACTGCTTTCACCTAACCAACGTCTTATCTACTATCTAATTTATGATCAAACCTCGTCCTCTGTCCCAACCCTTGTAGACATTAAAGAGTCTTCTGTACATAAGTCTATTTTTAACTCCTTATAGAAGAGGTCTCATGCAATACTTGTCCTTTTGCAGCTGACTGATTTCACTCAGCGTGATGTCTTCTAGTTGAAACCAAGTTATGAGATGCTTCCTAAAATCATCATCATTCTTTATCATTGCCTAGTGTTCACATCTGAACATATGTCCCATAGTTTGTGTATCCTTTCATCTGTCATTGGGCACCTAGGTTGATTCCATCTTTTTGCTATTGTGGACAGTGCTGCAGTAGACATTTGTGTGCAAGTATGTGTTTATGTGACAACCTTTATTTCTGTAGGATATATTCTCAGCAGTGGGGTTGCTGGATCACATGGTGTATTTCTATTTCTAGCTATTTAAGGAAGTACGAATTCCTTTCCAGAGAGGTTGTACCATTTTGCATTCCCACTAGCAGTGTAGGAGAGTTCTAATCTCTCCACAGCCTCCCTAGCATTTGTTGTTTTGTGTTTTTTGGATTATTGCCAACTTCGTTGGGGTGAGATGGTGTCTCATTTTAGTGTTGGATTTCTCAGAGAGCTAATGATCGTGAGCATTTTTTCCTCGTGTGTCTTTTGGCTACCTGGATGTTGTCTTTGGTGAAGTGTCTGTCCATCTCCTTTGCCCTTTGCTTAATTGGGTTATTGACCTTTTCATTGTTGACATTTTGCAGTACCTTGTAGATTATGGAGATTAGACGCCAATCTGACATGTAGTTGCCAAATATTTCCATTCTGTAGGTAGTCTTTTATCTCTCTTGATAAAGTCTTTGGATGAGCATAAGTGTTTGATTCTTAGTAGTTCCCATTTATTTCTTCTGTTGTTCATGCTTTCTTTGTCAGGTTTTGTAGTCTGTCTAAGCCGTGTGTTAGAACTTCCATTTTTTTCTCAGATGATCTTTATCATTTTAGGTTTGATACTTAGTTCTTTGATCCATTTTGAGTTAGTTTTTGTGTAAGCTGTGAGATATAGGTCTTGTTTCACTTTTTTGCAGATACCCAATTTTGCCAACAACATTTGTTAGAGACTGTTTTATCCCAGTTTAGGAGCTTTAGCCCTTTGTTGAATATTAACTGTTCATAAGAGGATGGTAATATTTCTGGGATCTCAACTCTGTTCCAACAACTGGTCTGTTAGTTTCTATGTACTAGCATCAGGCTGTTTTGACTACCGTAGCAGCATAATAGGTTCTAAGGTCAGGTAATGTGAGTTCTTCCACTGTGTTCCTCTTCTTCAACAGTGCTTTACTTATCTGGGGTTTATTCCCTTTCCAAACAAAGTTTGTGATTTGTTTCTCCATCTCATTAAAAAATGACACTGGAATGTGTATTGGAATTGCATTGTATATGTAGATGACTAGGGGTACAGTAGACATTTTCAGTATGCTAAGTCTTCCTATCCATGACCAAGGTGGGTTTCTCCAATTATGTAAATCTCATTTGGTTTCTTATAGTAAACTTATAATTTTCTCTTTTAGCTTTCTTGTTTCTTTGGGTAGATTTTTTCCTAGGTATCTTATCTTCTTGGGGTCTACAGTAAATGATATTGATTTAATGGTTTCCTCTTTGATGATATCTTTGTTGGTATAAAGGACTCCTACTGATTTATTTATGTTCATCTTGTATTCTGATACTTTGCCGAACTCTTCTATTAGTTTCTGTAGTTTATGGATTCCTTAGAGTTCTCTGTGTATGCAAGTATATCATCTGCAAATAGGGTTATTTTTACTTCTTTGCTGATGTGGATGCCCTTTATTTCTTTGTCATATCTAATTAGTCTGGCTAGAACCTCTAGCGCCATGTGGAATACAAGTGGTGACAGTGGACATCTTTGTCTGGTTCCCATTCTCAGGGGAAATTCTTTCAGTCTTTCTCCATTCAGGATGATATGGGCGGTTGGCTTTGCACTGATGCCCCTTATTGCATTGAGGAATTTCTCTCCTATTCCTATTTTGCTGAGAGTTTTTAACATGACTAGGTATTGGACTTTGTCTAATTCCTTTTCTGCATCAATCGCCAAAAGCAGGTGATTCTTATCCTTTATGTTATTTATGTGGTTGATCACATTAATTGTTTTTCTGATGTTGAACCAGTTTTGCATCCCTGATTTGAATCCAACTTGGTTATGATGACTTATTTTTTTGATATGTTGTTAATTCTGTTTGCTATGATTTTATTGAAGATTTTTGAATCTAGGTTCATGGGTAGTATTGAGCTGTAATTTTATTTGCGAGGGGGGCCATCTTTCCCTGGCTTTGGTATCAGGGTTATGCTGGCTTCATAGACTGAATGTGGGAATATTCCATCCCTTTCTATACTGTGAAATAGTCTCAGTAGTATTAGAATTTACTCCTCTCTGAAAGTTTCTTAGAATTATCTGGTAAAGCCTTCTAGGCCAGGAGTTTTTTGGATGATAGTGTATTAATTTTTCTTACTGTCCCCCCCCTTTATTTATTTATTTATTTATTTATTAGAACCTATTACACTTCCACAGTAGTCAAAACAGCCTGGTACTGGTACAAAAAGTGACATAAAGACCAACGGAATACAGGAGACCCCAGAGATGCCGCCTTCCTCTTATAAATAGTTGATATTTGACAAAGGCCCTAGGATTGTAAACTGGGGTAAAAAGAGTCTCTTTAGCAAATGATGCTAGCAAAATTGGATATCCATCTGCAAAAAACTGAAACAAGACCCATATCTCACACTTTAATTACTTTTCCAGTCTCTTCCTTTGTGGTGAGTTTATTAAGTTGTTCTACTTCTCCTTGTGACAGTTTTGGTAGGTGATGTGAATCTAGAAATTTGTCCATTTCCTCTAGGTCTTCAGATCTGTTAAGAGTACAGCGTTTAGTACTATCCTATTATGATACTTTTCATGTCAGTTGTGTCTGTTGTGATATCTCCTGTCTCATTTATCATTCCAGTTATTTGTTTCCTCCCCTGATTTTCTTTTGTATGTTTAGCCAGTTGTTTATCAGTTTTGTTACTCTTTTCATAAAAATCAACTTTTGTGTTTGTTAGTTCTTTCAGTTGTTTTTCTATAATTCATTTAGTTCTGCTGTAATCTTTGTTATCTGTTTTCTTCTTATGCCCGAGGGGTTCTTTTTTTGTTCTCTTTCTGCTTGTTTAGGTCGTAGGGTTAATTCTTTGATTTGAGCCCTTTCTTCATTCTGGATGTGTACATTTATAGAGATAAGTTGTCCTCTAAGCACTGGCTTTCCTGTTATCACATAGGTTCTGGTATGATGTGTTTTCATTCTCATTTGATTCCATACATTTCTTTATTATGTCTTTGATGTCTTCTATAACCCATGTTTTTTTGAGCAAAGTGTTGCTCAGTTTCCATGAATTCAGATTTCTGCATACATCTTTTTGGCTGTTGATTTCAACTTCTATGACTTTATAGTCCAAGATGATGCTCTGCAATACTTCAGTGGTTTGAAATTTGTTGATACTTGCTTGATGACCTAATACATCATCTGTTCTGGAGAACATTCCATGTGCATTGGAAAAGAAGCTGTACTTTTGTAAATGTTGATGGGGTCTAGTTGGTTGATTGTCACAATAAGATCTTCTGTATCTGTCATGGATTGAATTGTGTCCCCCCAAAAATATAAACAGCCATGTGTTGGGGTCTTAATTCCCTGTATTCTATGATTGTCTTCTATTTTGTGATTTTGTTGTGTTGTATGTTAAAGGATTAGGGTGGGATTTACAGGCGTTTTATAAGATTACCTCCCTGCTCCACTGTGAAGGGAGTTTCCCTGGCATATGGCTTGTCCCACCCTTAATCCTTTCATCTTAGAAAAGATGAAAGGAGAGGAAGCAGGCAAAGAATTGGGAACCTCAACCATCAAGAAAGCAGCCCCAGGAGAAGAGCACATTCTTCAGACCTGAGGTTCCTGCACCAGGATGCTCCTTGGACAAAGACTGATGCAATACTGGACTTCATCCAGAGCCAACAAGGGAAAGCCTTCCCCTGGAGTGGACATCTTAAATTTAGACTTGTAATCTACCGGACTGTGTAAGAATAAACTTTCCTTTGTTAAAGCCATCCACTCTGTGGTATTTCTGTTAGAGCAGCCCTTGCTGACTAAAACAGAATTTGGTACTGAGAGGGGGCTGCTGCTCTATCAAATACCTAAAATGTGGGAGCTGTTTTGAAACTGAATGGATAGAAGATTCAGAAGGAATGAAGAAGGTGCAGAAGGTGAGAAATAACAGAGGACTGGTGGTGGCAGCAGCAACAGAACCAGAGGCACCACGGGGGCTGACCTGTGGAACAAGAGAGCTAAGTGCCTGTGCATAGAGTTTTTCTCGTGGAACAGGGTGCTTCCAGGCACTTGAATTGATGGAGCTAGCCTTGCTGACCCAGAGAACAAGAGAGCTGAGTGCCTTTGTGCAGGACGCTTTCCAACAAGAGTGGGGTGCCTCCAGGCACTTGAATCAGTGGAGCTACAAAGCTTTGGAACACTTGCCCCAGCAGAGCAGATGTGGGCCTGAGGCCTGGGCCATGAGGCAACAGGAAGCAGAAGCTGAAGAGATGAACAGTGTGAGAAGCTGAGCTGCCTCAGTCTCAAAAAGTATGGCCATGACCTCAGGTTTGAAAGGGTTGAAACCATGGCATCCTGTGTTTGTAAGGGTAGAATTGCTACTCATTTCGGCTTAAGGTACACATAAAGCCGATGGGGCGTTGCTTCTGTCCAAGTGGGCCTTGAATGCAGAGTTGTAGTACAGGGGTGGGAGTCTCCACTCAGAATCCAGAGAGTGTGGCCAATACCTAGAGTCTGGAGGGCAAGGCCATTGTGTAAAATGCCTCAGAAAATGTTAAGAGTATTTTCAGAGCTTTAAAGACTAATGTAATGCTTTCTGCTGACTTGCCTGTTGCTTGTGAATGCCTTCTTTCCCTACAGGTTCTCCCATTTGTATTTGAATGTCTAACTTGTGCCTGTATTGCCATTGTGCATTTGGTAACAGACAGCTTACATTCTAGGTTTCACAGATGTAAAAGAGTTTTTAAATTTTGAATTTGAAACTGATTTAAGACTTCTGTCATATGGGATAAATGTGTTACGTGTTTCAAAGATGTGATTTCTTGAGGTGCCAAAGGGTGGGATGTCATGGAGTGAGTTGTGTCCCCCCAAAAATATAAACAGCCATTTGTCTGGGCCATGATTTCTTGTGTTCTACCATTGTCCATTTTGTGATTTTTCTGTGCTGTATGTTAAAGGATTAGGGTGGGACTGTGAATCCCTCCGTAAGATTACCTCCCTGCTCCAGGGAGTTTCCCTGGAGTATGGCTTGCCCCACCCTTTTAATCCTTTCATCTTAGAAGAGATAAAAGGAAAAGGATGCAGACAGAAAATTGGGATCCTGACACAATCAAGAAAGCAGCCCCAGGAGAAGAGTGTGTAATTCAGACCTGAGGTTCTTGCGCCAAGATGCTCCCTGGACAAAGATGATGCAATACCGGACTTCCATCCAGAGCCGACAAGGAGAAAGCCTTCTCCTGGAGCAGACATCTTGAATTTGGACTTGTAACCTACTGGATTGTGTAAGAATAAACTTTCCTTTGTTAAAGTCATCCACTCTGTGGTATTTCTGTTAGAACAACACTAGGGAACTAAAACAGTGTCTTTATTTAGCTTTTTTCTGGGTGATCTGTGTTACTGAAAGTGGGGTGTTGAAGTCTCCTAGTATTATTGTGTAGTGATTCATCTCATTTTTCAATGTTGTCACTGTTTGTTTGATGTATTCGAGTGCTGTAGTATTGGGTGCATGAATATTTAATATTATTACATCTTGCCTGTGTATTGAACCTTTAAGCAATAAATAGTGACCATCTTTATCCAAGATTTTGGATTTTACTTTAAAATCTCTTTTATCTAAGATTAGTATTTACCACTCCTGCTCTTTTTTGCTTATTGTTAGTTTGGTATATATTTTTCCATCCTTTGATTTTCCATTTGTTCATACGTTTGAGTCTAAGGTGTGCTTCTTGTAAGCAACATATAGATGGATCACGTTTTTTGATCCAAGACATTGCCCTCTGCCTCTTTAATGGAGTGTTCAATCCATTTACATTCAGTGTAATTATTGATAGGTATGTATTTCGTGCTGGCATTTTGTTGCCTTTATTTTTGTGTTGTTGTTTGTTTCTCTCAATATTCTGTTCTGGGTCATTTTTCTTTATGGATTTACTTTTCATCCTTTTCAGTGTTGATTTTGTGTTGAGACTCCTGTATTATGCTTCTTGTTTTGATATGTTGCACTGTTAGTTTGCTTTGAGGCTACCCCTTTGATCCCCATTAATGTTCTAAGTCTAAATCAGTCTTTAACCTCTATATCTCAATTTCCTCTCCATCTGGAAAAGTTATATCTACTGTAATATATCCCTCTTTATAGTGTGATGATGTCACAGTTTTCATGTTAAGATCACTGGTTCCCTACTTTTAATATTTTAGCTTTGATTAAGCTTCATGACTTCCCTGAGTAGGCTTCCAGATGCTGTGTCCCACATTGCATCCTTAAGTATACATTTGGTGTTACCGTTTTTCTAAACATAGAGCTTCTTTCATTATTTCTTTTACTTTTGGTTTGTGTTTTGCAACATCTGTAAGCTTCTATTTATCAAGAATGTCTTAATTTCATTGTCATATTTGAGAGACAATTTTGCAAGGTATGTAAATCTTGGTAGGAAGTTTTCCTCCTTCAAGGCTTTGTATGTGTCATCCCACTGTCTTGCAGCATGATTTCTGCTGGGAAATCAGGGGAAAGCCTGCAGGGCTTCTCTTTGTACATCAGTTTTGCTGTAAGCCTCACTGTCTTTAAGACCATCTCTTTATGTGTCATTTTATTAAGCATGATTTTAATATGTCTTAGTGTCTTCCTTTTGGTGAGCTTATTTTTCTGGTGGTCTGTAAGTGTTGAATATCTATGTTCTCTTCTTTGATGATGTCAGGGAAGTTTTCTGTTTGCAGCTCTTCAGCAATTCTCTGTATTTTCTACTATTCCTCCCTGTTTAGGGACTCCAGTTATTCATAGATGATTATTCTTGATGCAGTCCCACACGCTTCTTAATGCTTCTTTATTTTTGTTCTTTTGAGTCCAACTCAACAGCAGTTGGCTGGCTGGCTTTTATTTGACTTCTCCTCCTAAATGTTGGTATCAGTTGTTTTATCTTCAGGGTCACTAATTCTGTATTCTGTTTCCTTGATCCTGTTCTTTTGCCTTTGTACTGAATTGACTTATTCTGTAATTTTAATATTGATCCAGATCATTGATGTTCTAGTAGTTCATATCACTTAACTTTTCATTTTGTTCTGCTGCATTTTATTTAATGTCTAGAAGGCCTGTGTACATAAATCTTTTATATTGTATCTCTGATAATTTCAGAACAGCTATGAAAATTCTTTGATTAATTTGGGAGTTTTCTGGAGCCATGGTGGTCTGCTTCTTTAAATGGTTGTATATTGATTTTTGTCTCATGCCATCAAGAAGCTGTTCAATTTCTCTGGTGTTACACTAATGGGAGCTGTGGCCTAATTCTATGAAGGGAGTGCTAGATTTGGTTGCCAGCTGCTGCTGTGTTCTGTCGGTGTAGCTGACTTATGTATAATTTGGACACTGTACAGCCCCATGATGTTGTTCAGCTTAGCATCTGGTCCCTCAAGGGTGGCAGGCCCAATCTCCTGGCTGCTAAAGATGTCAAGCTACTTGGGCTGACTTTGTCATCACACCAGTCAAGACTGTGGTATAGTTCAGGAAAGGGTGGGGAAAAAGAGGCCACCACACTCTGTTGCCAGGGACTGCTGCATTCTCTAGATGCATTTGTCTTTAAAACTGCTCTTCTGCTGAGAGGGGTCCTGTCCAGCAGCTGTGCCCTCAAACATGGCATGCCCCTGGCTGGCACACTTGGTGCCCTACTGATGGAGTCTCTGGGGGGCCATCAGCTGATGCTATGATGTGGCTCATTGAAGGGTGGTGGAAGTGGCACCACCACACTCAGGCTCCAGTCACCACTGCATTCTCTGGCTACTCTTAACACAAAAGCTGCCTTTCTGCTGAGAGAAACATTGAATAGCAGCAGCTGAATGCAACCCAGCCCCTCATGGGTGTCAGGCCCAGCTTCCTGGCTGAGAGAGATGGCACCTCATAGGCCATCCCCAGAGAATATGACATGGCTCAAAGAGGGGAGGAGTTAGGGTGCTGCTGCAGTAGGCCACAAGCCCCCACTGATCCCTAGATCTAATCATCTTAAAAACAGCTTTTTTCCTGGGAGAAGCACTATTCCAATGGGTACTTCTGCTCAGCATGGGAATTAGCCCCAGATGAGACCTCAGGCCTGGCTAACTCTGCCTCTCAGGGGACCAAGGTGGCTTCCCTCCTGAGCTGCCTTTCATGCACCAAGTCAGCAGTATCTATGGTGGAGCTCAGAGAAGAGAGTGGGGAGGGGCTGTGCTGCCTTCAGTCAACAGTCACAGCTGGGTTCTCTAGATGTTGGTGTCCTAAGCACAGTCTCTGCTGCAGGATACACTGTTTACTTAAGCACTCTAGTTCAGCGTAGGAGTCAGCTCGTGCCAGAATCACAGGCTCAGCAGTCCTAGTCCCAGCCTCCCAGTTAACAAAGTAGGTATCTGTAACTGTAATCATCTCAAACAATGCAACAACAGAAGCAGGTCTCAGTGCACCGCTGCCTTGACTCTGACAGAGGTAGTTTTCCCCTTGTCACAGTCCAGTCTCACAGCCCTGCATTAGATCTTGGTCTCCCAGAATGTCCATGCTGCTTCATTCAATTATTTTTCTAGGCCTTAGTTCTCAGAGGGAATTGAGAAGATGTGTGTCTAGCCTTCCATCTTTACCCCACGTCTAGAAATCTTACTTTTTTAAAAACAGCATATTTATACTTTCTACCTCATTTCTTTTTCCAGTATAAAACCCTTTATATTGGTTACTTCTCTTTTTAATTTTATTTTTCAAGAAATAGAACTTATTTTTATTGACAAATAAACATAGTTCCAGACAAGTGATTCCCTGTAAGTCACATAATAAGGGGAAGAAATGAGATTTGAACTTGAGACTGTCTGACATAGATGTCTTTTTGCATTATACCACAGCTACCTCATCCTTGACTAGGGTTTGCCAAACTAAGCAAATTAAAACACAATGTCCTGTAAAGCACAAACAGTTCTCCAGTATAAGCAGATCTCATGAAATGTTTGCGATGTACTTATGCCAAAAAGCTACTAAATGCTTTTTAGGAGAACTGTGAAACTATTTTCTAGAGTGACTGTAACATTATACATTTCCACAGCAATATATAAAAGATGCAGTTTCACTACACTCTCATCATGATTTGCTACTGTCACCATTTATTATAACTGTTACAAGAAATGTGTGCTTATGTCTCATTGTTGCCTTAGTTTGCATTTTTTCCAGTGCAAATGGTGTTGAACATCTTTTCATGTTCTTATTTACCATTTTATCATCTTTGATAAAATGTGTCTTCAAGTATTTTGCCTATATATATGAATAAATTCTTATGTTAAAGATGTACCATATTATTATGCAAATAATGCACAGCTTCTGTGTTCACATCCCAGTAAAGGCCTCCCCCACTCATACGAGGCATTTTCATAAGAGCTACAATGCCAATTTTTTTAACATGCTTCTTGCTGTAAAATAAATAAATAAATTGCATAGGGAGCTCACAAAAATCTTGTGAGAGGAGGGCACAGTAGGCAAATGTTGAAAGAAGGCATTTGTTATTGGTGTAAAAACACAATAGTTTGCAAATACTTTATCCTAATATGTAGCTTGTTTTTTCATTCTCTTTAGAGTCTTTTGAGGAGTAAAAGATTTTACATTCTATAAAGTCCAATTTTTTTTTTCTCTTATGGATTGTGTTTGTGGTGCCATGTCTAAAAGATCTTATTTAAGCCCTAGTTCTGAAGGTTTTCTCTTAAAAGTTTTATAGTTTTGCATTTTATCTTTCAGTCTGTGATCCATTTTGAGTTTGTTTTTGAGTAAGATGTGAGGTTTGGGTAGAAGTTCTTTATGTTTTCTCCTTTTTTTCCTCTTGATTTCTTCTTTAACTGTGTGTTGTTAAATTTCCATATTTTTGTGTGTTTTTTCAGTTTTCTTTCTCTTATTAATTTCTAATTCTACCCCACTGTAGTCACAGTATTTTGTATGACTTCAATCTTTTTTAAATATGTTGAGACTTGCTTTGGGACCTAATGTGACACGTATCCTGCAGAGTAAGCCATGTGCACTTGTGAAGAAAGTATATTTGGTGTCATATTCTCAATTTATCTGTTAGGTATAGTTGTTTTACCGTGCAATGCAGGTCCTTTATTTCCTTATTCGTCTTCTTCCTAGATATTCTGTCCATTATTGAAAGTGATGTATTGAATTTTCCAGCCATTAATTCCCTCTTCAGTTTCATCAGTGTTTGCTTTATATATTTTTGAGCTGTGATGTTAAGAGTGCAAACCTAAAACCAAACTCGTTGCTATTGAGACAGTCCTGACTCAGAGACTCTGTAGGACAGAGTAGAACTGCCTTATAGGGTTTCCTAGGTTGTAATCTTTATGGAAGCAGATTGCCAGTTCTTTTCTCTCTGAAGCAACTAATGGGTTTGAACCACAGACCTTTTGGTTAACAGTCAAGCAATTAATCATTGCACTACCAAGACTCCTGTTAGGTGCATATACATTTATGATTGTTATGAGGTATGCCAATTAAGTTTGTGAAGTCATCCTAGAAAAAGTGCTACATACCTCATTGCTGAATATCACTATAGCCACCTTTGAAGTACTCCCGTTGGGAAACTATACACTAATGCAAGTGCCTACTCTACCCTCTAAAGCATTTTGGAACTCTTTTTCTGAAATGGCCATCAGAGGTATCATCATATTACCCTTGATATCCTCAGTGTCATCAAAATGTCTTCCTTTCATTATTTTCTTGATCTTTGGGTTAAGAAAAAAACCAGTGGGGGTTAGATCAGGTGAGTAGGGAGGTTGCTCCAATACACGTATTTGTTTACTAGCTTAAAACTCCATTAAAGAGAGACTTATGTGAGCTGGTGCAGTATCGTGATGCAAGAGCCATGAGTTGGTGAAAAATTCAGATTATTTTCATGTAACTTTTTCGCACAGCCTTTTCAGCACTTCCAAATAGTAAACTTGGTTAACTGTTTGTCCAACTGGTACAGATTCATAATGAACAATCCTCTTTTATCAGAAAAGGTTAGTAAAATTGTTTTGACTCTTCATTTGGACTGACAGAACTTTTTTGGTGGAGAACTGGCTGAATTCCATTGTGCAGTTTGACACTTTGTTTCAGGGTTGTATTGGTACACCCATGTTTCATCACCATTGATAACATGGTCCAAAACATTGTCTTGATTCTGCAAAAGGTCTTGGCAAACTTCAGCTCTCATTTACTTTTGTTCATATGTGTGCTCCTTCAGGACCATTTTTGCACACCCCTTTCTCACGCTAAGATTTTCAGTTAAGACTTTTCCTAATTGGGCAGAAATCAAGGACAAAATAAAAAAAAATGGTGGAATCAAGTGAGAATGAAAACACATCTTGCCAGAACCTAAGGGTTACAGCAAAAGCAGTGCTCAGAGGTAGTTTATAAATGCACACACCCAGAATGAAGACAGGACCCAAAGCGAAGGAATAACCCTACAGCTTGAACAAGTGGAAAGAGGACATCAGAGAAACCCCTCAGGCACCAGAAGAAAACAGATAATAAAGACTACAACAGAACTAAATGAATTAGAGAATAGAAGGAAAATTGAAAAAACTGACAAAACCAAAAGCTGTTTTTTGAAACAAACAAAAATACCCAAACCCACTGCTTTTGAGTTGGGTCCCACTCAGCAACCCTGTAGGTCAGAGTAGAACTGCCCCATAGAGTTTCCAAGGAGCGAATGGTAGATTTGAACTGCGAACCTTTTTGTTAGCAGATGTAGTGCTTAACCCACTATACCACCAGGGTTTTTGTTTTTTTGAAAATATCAACAAAGTTGATAAAGTATTGGCTAAACTTATGTATCCATGAGTCAGATCTGACTCGATGGCACTTGGCGTGGCAAACTTAAAGTAAGAAAAACAGGAGAGAAAACTAATAACCCAAATAAGAAATGAGATGGGCAATGTCACACATGACCCAACAGAAATAAAAAAAATACCATAATACTATGAAAGACTGTAACAGATTTGAAAGCCTAGAGGAAATGGACAAACTTCTAGATTCACATCACCTACCAAAATTATCACAAGGAGAAGTAGAACAATTTAATAAACCCCTCACAAAGGAAGAGATTGAAAAAGTACTACTACTAATAAAAACTACCAACTAAAGTCCTGACCCAGATGGCTTCACCAGAGATCACCAAAATCTCAGTGAGAAGAAAACTGCAATACTACTGAGACTATTTCACAGTATATAATGGAATGGAATACTCCCAAATTCATTCTACGAAGCCAGCATAACCCTGATACCAAAGCTAGGGAAAGATTCCACAAAAAAAGAAAATCACAGACCACTATCACTCATGAACCTAGATACAAAAATCTTCAACAAAATTCTAGCCAATAAAATTCAACAACATATCCAAAAAATAAGTCATCATGACCAAGTTGGATTCATAGCAGGGATACAAGGCTGGTTCGACATCAGAAAAACAATGTGACCAACCACATAAATAACACAAAGGTAAGAATCACCTGATTTTGTAAATTCATGTAGAAAAGCCATTTGACAATGTCCAATACACATTCGTGCTCAAAACTCACACCAAATAAGACTAGAAGTGAAATTCCTCAATGAAATAAGAGGAATCTATGCAAACCCAACTGCCTACATCCTGAATGGAGAGAGAAAGAAAGAATTCCCCTTGATAACAAGAACTAGATAAGGATGCCCACTCTTAACAATTTCTATTCAGCATTGTACTAGAGGTTCTAGCCAGAGCAACTAGAAAAGACACAGAGGTAAAGGGCTTCTGCACTGACAAGAAGTAAAGATCTCCCTATTTGCAGATGATATGATTGTATATGCAGAGAATCGTAAAGAATCCATAGTAAACTACTGTAACAAGAGTTCAGCAAAGTATCAGGATATAAGCTATTAGTAAATCAGTAGGATTCCTTTATACCAACAAAGAGATCATCAAAGAAAAATCACCAAATGAATAGTGTTTACTATAGGCCCTAAGAGGATAAAACACCTAGGAATAAATCTAACTAGAGAAAGAAAAGGCCTATACAGAGGGAACTACAAGACCTAACTGAAAGAAACCAAAAGAGGCATAAATGCAGAAACCTATCCTGCTCTTGGATAGAAAGTCTTAACCTTGTAAAAGTATGTATTTTCCCCAAGGTGATCTACATATGCAATGCAATCCCAATTCAAATTCCAGTGTCATTTTTTAATGAGATAGAAAAACAAATACCAAATTTGTTTGGAAAGGGGAGAAGTCCTGGATAAGCAAAGCACTATTGAAGAAGAGGAACACAGTGGGAGGCCTCACACTACTCGACCTTAAAACCTCTTACACTGTCACAATAGTCAAACCAACTTGATAGTGGTACAAAAAGAGATATATAGACTGATGGAACAGAATTGAGACCCCAGAGTTGCCACCATCCTCTTATGAACAGTTGATATTCAATAAAGCATTGTACACTGGGGTAAAAAATTTTTTTAACAAATAGTGTTGGCAAAATTGTATTTCCATCTGCAAAAGAACTGAAACAAGACCTATATCTCAAATTCTACACAAAAACTAGGTCAAAATGAATCAAAGACCTTAACAACAAACCTAAAATGATGAAGATCATGCAAGAAAAAGTAGGGTCAACAATGGAAATTCTAATACACAACTTAGGCTTTAAAAACTGACTAATAGCACAATCAGCAGAAAATGGATAAATGGAAAGTACTAAGAAACGCTTTGGGTCATCCAAAAACTTTTATCAAAAGGGTTAAAAGACCACCTACAGAACGGGAGAAAATATTTGGCAGCCACAGGTCAGACCAATGTCTAGTCTCCATAACCTACAAAGTACTGCAAAGTATCAACAATAAAAAGATAAATAACCCAATTAAGCGATGGGCAAAGAGGATGGACAGACACTTCAACAAAGAGGACATCCAGGTAGTCAAAAGACACATGAGGAAATGCTCATGATCATTAGCTATCAGAAATCCAGATTGAAACTACGATGAGACAGCATCTCAGGCCAACAAGATTGGCCATAATCCCCAAATCTCGAAACAACAAATGCTGAAGAGGCTGTGGAGAGATCAGAACTGTCCTGCTGGTGGGATGGCAAAATGGTACAACCTCTTTGGAAAGCAATTTAGCACTTTCTTAAACAACTAGAAATAGATATACCATTTGATCCAGTGGTCCCACTGCTAGGAATATATCCTACAGCAACAAAGGCTATCACCCAAAGTTACATGCACATGAATGTTCATTGCAGCACAGTCCACAATAGCGAAAAGATAGAATCAATGTCGGTGCCCATCAACAGATGAATGGATAAACTATGGTACATATACTCAATGGAACACTATACAATGATAAAGAACAATGATGGTTTTAGGAAGCATCTTGTAGCCTAGTTTCAATTGGAAGACATTATGCTGAGTGAAATCAGTCAGCGGCAAAAGGGCAAATATAGTATGAGACCCCTAAGGAGTTAAAAATAGACTTATGTACAGAAGAAAAGATTGATGGCTGCCATGGTGGGGAGGGAGAGAGTGGGTTGGCCATAGAGTAGTTGATAGAAATTTGGATGAAAGCAGTGACAGCACAAGGTAGAAGATAGATCAACTTGACTGGACTTCACCACAAACCGAAAGCTCTTCTAATCTCAGTTCAATATTGCAATAATAGAGTAACAGGGGCAGGGACTGGGGACCATGGTCTTGGTGGACATCGAGGTCAATTGGCGTATCTAGCCTATTGCTAAGAGAGTCTTCTGCACCCCTTATTTGTGAGTGGCATCTGGGTCTTTAAAGCTAGCAAGCTGCCATCTGAGGTACACCAAATGGTCCCAACTCATCCAGAGCAGATGATCACGGAGAACAACAAAGACGCTAGGGCAAAAGAGCTCAGAAAACAGAAGGACCTATGTGAATGGGAGACTATATCAACATGTGACCTGAAGAACCAGATGGTGCCCAGCCACCACCAATGACAGCTGTGCTGGGGCACATAATGTTGAGTCCCTGTGGCAACATGAGAAAAAGGAGTGCAGCTCAAGAACTCTACTAAGAGACCACATTGGATTGTCCAACTGTCTAGGGGATCTCCTGGAAGCATGGCACCTAGACCTGCTGCTGCCCCTGGCCAGAAAACATTACTGTGGTCAACTCTGGCAACAATGGACTGGACTCGGGGACACAATGTGATCTTATGGTGTGTGTACTTTATGACTCTATGCATTGATAGGGTGCTGTCCTACTAGTCTCATTCTAGATGGGAGACAAGGAGGTGGAGAGGAGGAGATGGGAGCTTGATAAAAGGATATGACAAGTGTAGAATGAAAAGGAGACGAGTGCTGTCATGGGGCAAGAAGAGCAGAAAGAGCTGCAGACAGGTGTCCTTGCAAAATAAATTTGGATTATATAGTTTCACTTAATCACAATAAAAAAAAGATTTTCCTGTTTTTCAAGCAATGTTTACTTGTTCTGCTATGCTTCTTAAAGTCAGCTGATGATTTTGACCCATAATTTGATGAATTTTTGCAATGTTTTCATCAGTTCTGTGGTTACTGACCTCCCTGACCTGTTTTCATCAGTGACATTTTCTCTCCCCTTAGAACAACATTTAATCCATTTGTACACTGTGGTTTTCTTCATGACATTATCCCCATAAACTTAGACTAACATGTCCCTGATTTCACTTCCACTCTTGCCAGATTTAATAAGAAGTCTACTGTTTGTTCATTGTTTAATTCAAGGTCAGATGTTTTTGCATTGGTACACAAAATCATGCAACAGCAATAATGAACATCACTCAGCAATACACCACCACATGTCAACAGAAACACAGCTGTGAGTTATACCAAGGTTATGAAACCTTACCAAGTTGTATAGTGCTGCCAATGTAAACACATGTGGTAAGTTCACAACTTATTTGTCAGAAATTGTATAGTTTATTCATGAATTCACCCTTTCATCATTATGTAATGTTTGTCTCTGTCTCTGTGTATTTTTACTTAAAGTGTAGCTTTTCTGACATTAAAGTCACCACCCTAGCTCTCTTTTAAGGAGTCCTAGTCATACAATGAAACCCTGGTAGCATCCTGTTTAAGTGCTACAGCTGCTAACTGGAAGATTGGCAGTTCAAATCTTCCAGGTGCTCCTTGGAAACCATGGGGCAGTTCTGCTCTGTCCTTAGAGTTGTATGAGCTGGTATTGACTCGTGTGGCTGCAGGTTTGCTTTTCTTTTTTTTTTTCTGCATGCAATGGTTAAGCACGTGGCTACTAATCTAAAGGTTGGCAGTTTGAGCCCACCCTGTGGCTCCATGGAAGAAAGGCTTAGTAATCTGATCCCACAAAGATTACACTGGGGAAAATGCTATGGGGCAGTACTGTTCTGTCACTTGGGGCCACTAAGAATCAGACCCAACTTGATGCATCTAGCAACAAGCTTCTCTTTTGGTTACTATTTGCCCAGAAAATTTTTACTATACCTTGACTTTCACCGATTTGTTTCTTTGAGCCACTTCTGTTTCAGTGCTTTCACAGAAAGAAAGAGAGATGTATCTCTTGAAGGCAACTTGAAGTTAGGTCATACTTTTTTTATACATTCTGCCACTCTTGCCTTTTGATTGGAGCATTTCATTCATTGACATTCACGGTAGTTACTGATAAGGAAGGACTTCTTCCGTTGTGTTGTTTTCTTTTGTGTATGTCTTATACCTTCTTTATCCCTTATCTCTTCTAATACTGTCAAATTTTCTGTGTGATATTTTTTAAAATTTCTAGTGAACAGTTTTGATTTCTTTCCTTTTGTATATATATACTTAGATAGTTTCTTTTGCGTCACCATGATTATTACATTGAACATCTTACATTTATAGTAAACTGACTGTGATACCAATTTAATTTCAACAATATACAAAAACTCTGCCTGTACTATTCCTCCTCCTACCTCTTTATGTTGTTGTTATCACCAATTATGTCTTTATACATTGTGTTCCCAGTAACATAATTCATACTTAGTTTTCATGCATTTGTCATTGCAAAGCATGAGGACATACCACTAGAATTACCAAAAAAACCTAAATTTGCTGCTATTACTTTTTAAGTTTTTAAAAGTTTCTTTTATTATGATTAAGTGAAAGTATACAATCCAAATCAGTTTTGCATACCTGCCTCTTTACAACTCTATCTACTCTCCCCACCCTATGACAGTGTGCTCCTCCGTTGTAGTCGTCACTACTAGTATCCTCCCAACAAACACCTGTCTCCTCCTCTCCACCCTCTCTTCTCACCTCTAGAAAGAACCAGTAAGATAGCCTTCTATAAATGTATAAAACCATAAAGCACACACACCACATGCTCATTCTGTGTCCCTGAGTCCAGTCCAATCTTAGTTTGAAGGGTTGACCTCAGTACTGGTTTCAGGTCTGGGGCAGCAGCATGTCTAGGGGACATGTTCCCAGGAGACCGTCTAGGTTGTCAAACCATCAATTCTGATCTTTTAGTACAGTTGTTGATCTGCATACCTCTTTTTCTTGTGTTATGTCAGGGACTCTACACTGTGTCCCCTGTCAAGATAGTCTTTGGTGGTGGCCAGGCACCATCTGGTTCTTCTGGTCTCATGCTGATACAGTCTCCCAATCTGATGGGTCCTTCTGTCTCCTGGCCTCATTTTTCCCTGTGCCTTGGATGTTTGAGGTTGTCATCTTTTCCAGGTGGATTGGGACTAACTGATGTTTCTCAGATGGCAGCTTGCTGGGTTTTAAGAACCCAGATGCCACTCACCAATATGGGCTGCAGAAGACTCTCTTAGCAAAAGGCTAGCCATGCCAATTGGCCTTGAAGTCCCCTGAAAACATGGTTCTCAGACTTATCTCTGCTATTCTATCTTTTGAAATGTTGGGTTGAATTTAGAAAACCTTTTAGTTTATGTTGTCCATTTATGCTGATCTGTCTTCTATTGTCACACCGTTCACCTAACTGAGTTCCTTTGCACTATCTAATCCATGACCAACCCTCTCTCCCCCCACCTTTGTAACCATCAAAGAGTCTTTTCTTCTGTGCATAAGTCCTTTTTTAAGTCCTTATAATAGTGGTCTCACGCAATACTTGCCCTTTTATGATTGATTTCACTCAGCATAATATCTTCTAGTTGATATTAGGTTATGAGATCATCAATGTGTCAATGCATAGTATTCCATTGTGTGTGTGTGTGTGTGTGTGTGTGTGTGTGTGTGTGTGTGTGTGTGTATACCATAGTTTGTTTATCCATTCATCTGTTGATGGGCTTCTAGGCTGATTCCATCTTTTTGCTATTGTGGACTGTGCTGCAATAAACTTTCACATGCATGTATCTCTTCATGTGACAGCCTTTATTTCTGTAGAATATATTCCAAGCAGTGGGATTGCTGGATCATATGGTATTTCTATTTCTAGCTGTTTAAGAAAGCACCAAGTTGTTTTCCAAAGAGGCTGTACTATCTTGCATTCCTGCACCAACAGTGCAGGAGAGTTCCATTCTCTCCACAACTTCTCCAACATTTGTCTACGTCTTCAAGTTGTAGAGTTAATTCTTTGGTTTGGTCCCTTTCTTCATTCCAGATACATGCATTAATAGATATAAATTGACCTCTGAACCCTGCTTTGCTGTATCCCGTAGCTTCTGGTAGGATATGTTTTCATTCTCATTTAATTCCAAGCATTTCTTTAGCGCATCCTTGATTTCTTCTATAGCCCATGAGTTTTTTAGCTTCCCGTGAGTTAAAATTTCTGCCCATGTTTTTTCTACCATGATTTCAACTTTTATGGCTTTATGGTCTGAGAAGATGCTTTGCAATAATTCAGTGGATTTGATTTTGTTGAGACTTGCTTGATGTCCTAATGGGTGTTCTATTCTGGAGAATGTTCCATGTGCATTGGAAAAGTAGTGGTACTTGTCTGTTATTGGGTAAAAACTTCTGTATATGTCTATGAGGTTGAGTTGGTTGATTATTGCAATAAGATTCTGCGTCTTTATTGAGCTTTTTTTCTGGATGATCTGTCCGTTACTGAAAGTGGAGTGTTAAAGTCTCTTACTATTATTGCGGAATGATTTATCTCATTTTTCACTATTGCCAGCATTTGTTCAATGTATTTAGATGTTCTGGTATTGGTTGCATAAATATTTAATATTGTTATATCCTGCTTATGTCTTGAACCTTTCAGCAATAAATAGTGACCATCCTTGTTCCTGATGGTAGATTTTACTTTGAAATCTGTTTTGTCTGAGATTGGTGTTGCCACTCCTGCTCTTCTTTGTATGTTGTTAGCTTGGTGTATATTTTTCCATCCTTTTATTTTCAGGTTGTTCATATCTTTGAGTGTGTGATTCTTGTAAGCAGCATATAGACGGATCATGTTTTTTGATCCAACCTACTAACTTTCTGTCTCTTTACTGGAATTTTCAATGCATTTACATTCAGTGTAATTATTGATAGATATATATTTACTGTTGTCATTTTGTGCCTTTATTTTTGTGTTGTTGACATTTTTGTTGTTCCACTTAGTATTCTATTCTGGGTCATTTTTCTTTATGGGTTTTCTTTTCATCCTTTTCAATATTGGTTTGTGTCTGTTTAGACTTCAGTATGGTATTTCTTGCTTTCATACATAGCATTATTAGTTTGCTTTGTGGCTACTCACTTGGCTGGCTGGCTTGTGGCTACTGCTTTTTTCCCCCCTAATGTTCTAAGGTTAAATCAGTCTGTAGCTTTTTTATATTTCTTGAGTTTCCTCTCTGTCTGAAAGATCTATGAATACTATAATATGTCTCTCTTTATAGTGTAATTTTGTCATAATTTGTATGTTGAGATCTCTATTTCCTTAATTTTAATCTTTTAGCTTTGATTGAGCTTTGTGACTTCCCTAACTAATTAGGAGTCTGGATACTGTATCCTCATTGCATCCTTGAGTATATGTCTGGTGTTACTGGTTTTGTAATTAAAGAACTTTTTTCAGTATTTCTTGTAATTCTGGTTTGGTTTTTGTAAAGTCTCTAAGCTTCTGTTTATCTGCAAATGTCCTAATTTCACTATCATATTAGACAGACAATTTTTCAGGATATATAATTGTTGGTCAGAAGTTTTTTTTCTTTCAGGGCTCTATGTGTGTCATCCCATTGCCTTCATGTCAATATGATTTTGACTGAGTAGTCAGAGGTCAGTCTAAAAGACTTCCCTTTGTACATTAGTTTTGGTTTAAGCCTAGCTGCCCTTAAAGGCCTCTCCTTATGTTTTATTTTATTAAGCTCAATTATAATATTTCTTGGTGACTTTTGGGACCTACCTTTTGTGGAGTTTGATGAGCATCTTGAATGACTGTCTTCTTTCATGATGTCTGGGAAGTTTTCTGTCTGCAGCTCTTCAACAATTCTCTCTGTATTTTTATGCTATCCATCCCTGTTCTGGAATTCCAATTACAAGTCAGTTGTTCCTCTTGATAGAGTCCCACATGATTCTTAATGATTGTTTATTTTTCTTGATTCTTTTATCTGATTTCTCCTCATACATGCTGGTGTCAGTTGCTTTCTCTTCAATCTTGCTAGTTCTGAGTTCCATTTTCTTAATCCTCCTCCTTTGGTTTTAAGTTGAATTATCTAACTGTAATTTTATTTTTGATCTGCTGAATTTCACATTGTTGTTGTTCTAGCAATTCATATAGCTTGTTTAATTTTCATTTTGTTCTGCTTCACTTCGTCTAATCTCCATCCTCAGATCCAGAAATGCTCTATACATAATTCTTTTCTATTCTACCTGTGATAATTTCAGGAAAGCTTCTTCATCTGGGAAGCTTTTTCGATTTTTTACTTTGGGAGTTTTCTGGAACCATGGTAGTCTGCTTCTTTAAATGGTTAGATATTGATTGTTTTGTTTGAGCCATTAGAAAACTATTGAGCTTCTCTGGTGTTGCACTGGCAGAAGTTATAGCATATCTCAGAAAAGGGATGGGGGAAGGACATTGCTCCACTTGGCCACCAGTTGCTGCTGTGTTCTCTAGGTGTGGCTGTCTTAAGTACAGTTTCTCTGCTGAGAGAGATGCTGTCCAGTCAGGCAGTGCTGCTCAGCTTGGCAACTGGTTCCAGCTGAGCCCTCAGAGGTGGCAGGCCCCACCTCCCAGCCAACAAAAATAGCGACTTACTTGTGCAGACTCCCCTGAGTCATGCCAGCAGATGCCACAGCTCAAATAAGCGATGGCGGAAGGTCACTGCTGGACTCAGCTACAGCTGCTGCTGCATTCTCTAGGTATGGCTGTCTTAAGAACATCTTCTCTGCTGAAAGAGATGCTGTCCAGCCAGGCACTCCTGCTCCGCACAGCAGCCAGTCCCAGCTGGGCCTTCAGGCTCAGCAGACTCTGCCTCCCAGCTGACAAACATGGCAACCTAATCGTGGAGTCTCTCCAGAGCTGCTCCAGCAGATGCTATGGCATGGCTCATAGAAGGGAGGGGGTATGGGTGCCACCACACTTTGCTGGCAGCCACCACTGCATTCTCTAAGTGCAATTGTCTTAAAACAGCTTCTCTGCTGAGAGTGGAGCTGTCTAGTCAAGTGCTGCTGCTCAGTGTGGCAGCCAGCCCCAGCCAGCCCCAGCCAGTCCCTCAAGAGTGGCAGACTCCACCTCTCAGCTAACTAGATGGCATCCAAGCTGTTCAGCCTCTCCTGTTCTGCACCAGCAGAATCTATGGCATACCTCTGAGAAGAGATGGGAGAAAGGCACTAGTGCACTTGTCCACCACCCACCACTGGGTTCTCTAGCTGTGACTGTCTTAAGTACATTTTCTCTTCTGAGAGAGATGCTGTGCACTCAGGTGCTGCTGCTCAGCATGGCAGCTGGCCCAGTCAGGCTCGCAGGTGCAGCAACCCCAGTCCCTGTCTCCTGGTTGACAAAAAAAGTTGTTCATACCTGTAAGCCTCTCTGCCACCACACCAGCAGAAGCAGGAAACTTTGCGCTGCCGACCCACCTCCAACAAAGGTAGTTTTCCATTTCCTGTTGCCCAGTCCAGTCTCACAACTTTCCACCTGATCTTGGGGCTCCTAAAATGTCCATGCTGTTCTGTTCTGTTGTTTTTATAGGCCTTAGTTTTCAGAGGGAATTGGAGATGTGTGACTAGTCCACCGCCTTGGCCCCACCTGTAGGGCTTTTTACTTTAATTATTAGTGTATATATATGATGTGTATTTTCCCATCTTTTTACTTTCAGCCTATGGGGGTCAGTTCTACCCTGGCCCCTAGGTTGCCATGAGTCGGATCCGACTTGATGGCACTTGGCTTGGCATTGTGATATAGGAAACCTTGGTGGTGTAGTGGTTAAGTGCTACATCTGCAACCCAAAAGATAAGCAGTTAAAATCTACCAGGCACTCCTTGGAAACTATGGAGCAGTTCAACTCTGACATGTAGGGTTACTATATGTCACAACCAACTCAACAGCAGTGACTTTGGTGACTTTATTGTGATATATTTGAAGTAAATTTCCTGTAGACAGCATATAGTGTGGTCATTGTCCTTTTAAAGTCCACTCTGCCAATCTGTGTAATTGATATATTTAGGCCATTTACATTTAGTGTAATTATTGATATATTAGAGTTTAAGTCTTTCCTTTTATTGTTTGTTTTCTGTTTGTTCCCTCTATTCTTTATTTCTCTGATTTTCCTTTCCTGCCTTTCTGTGGCTTATTTTTACCTCTTTAGAGTTCTATTTTGTTTTAATCTATAGTGTTTCTGAGTATATCTCTTTGTATTGTGTTTTAGTGATTGATATAAGTGTTACATTATATGTACATAACTTATCAGAGTGTATTGGTGTCAATATTTTGCCAGTATAGAAAACTTATCCACCTTTTTGTTGTGTCTGTATCATTTGTCTTAATTCTTCTACATACATTGAAAACTACATTAGTGTTATAATTTTTGCTTCAACTGTTAAAACAATAACAGGAAACTCAAATGATATGGAAAATTTCATGTATTTACACATACTTTCACTTTTTTCATTGTACTCTCTTCTTTCCTGATATTCCTTCTTTTGTGATTTCCTTTCTGTTAAGAGAACTTCTTTGAGCCATTTATTAGGCCACTTCTGCTAGAAACAAGTTATCTTAGTTTTCTTTCATTTGGAAATGTGTTGATTTTGCCTTCATTCCTGAAGAATAGCTTTGTTTGCTATGCAATTCTGGGTTGACAGATCTTTTCTCTTATCACTTGAAAAATGTTGTGCCACTTCTTCCTTCTGGCCTTGGTGGTTTCTGATGATAAATCCATTCTCATTCAAAATTTTTCTGCTACAGTTAAGGTGCCATACTCTCACTAATTTAAAGGTTTTTGTTTGTTTTTAAAGGCATGTTTAATATTCAGAAATTTGACTATTATGTTTCTTGGCATAGATTTCTTTGAGTTCATCCTGTTTGGGGTTCACTCAGCTGCTTGAATTTTAAAAAAAAATTGCATGTGTGCTTTAAGTGAAAGTTTGCAATTGTAGTCAGTTTCCCATACAAAAATTTACACATACGTGGTTATGTGACCCCAGTTTGTGTCCCCACCCAGTGAGAGCACATTCCTCCCTTTCACCGTGTAGTTCCTATATCCATTCAACCACCTCCTGTCCCCCTCTGCTTTTTCATCTTGCCTCCAGACAGGAAATGCCTGGTTAGTCTCCTATATCTACTTAAGAAGCACACTCTTCACTAGTGTTATTTTATGTTTTATAGGCTAGTTCAATCTTCGTTTGAAGGCTTGGCTTCAGGAATGGTATCAGTTCTGGGCTAACAGAGAGTCTGGGGGACATGTCTTCTGGGAACCCTCTGTCTGTTAGACCAAGTCTGGTCTTTTCACTAGAGTTTGAATTGTGCACTCCATTTTTGTCCCAGTACATGAGAGACTCTTTGTTATTTCCCCAATTTGGGCAGTCATGGGTGGTAGCTGGGCACCATCAAGCTCTTCCAGTTTCATGCTGATGTAGTCTCTGGTTTATGTGGCCTTTTCTGTCTCTTCAGCTCATATTTTCCTTTGTCTTTGATTTTCTTCACTCTCTTCTGCTCCAGATGGGTTGGGACCAATTGATGCCTCTTAGACAGCTAGCTGCTTACTAGCTTTTAAGACCCCAGATGTCACTCACTAAAGTGGGATGCAGAATAATTTATTTTTTCCATCCCCAGTCCTCTCCTTCTTGGTAACCATCAAAGATTTTTTTCTCTCTATGTGTAAACTTTTTCATGAGTTTTCATAGTACTGGCTTTACACCACACCTGACCCTCTGTGATTGACTCATCTCACTCACTACAGTGCCCTCCAGTTTGCTCTATATTGTGAGATGACATCCAGTTTTGCCAGCACCATCTGCTGAGGAGGCTGTCCTTTTCCCATTTGATGGACTTTGGGCCCTTGTCAAAGATCGAATGACAAAAGGTGGATGGATTTACATCTGGGTTCTCAATTCTGTTCCATTGGTCGATGTATCTGTCATCATTGTACTAGTTCCAGGCTTCTTTGTTTCTAAGATGTGTCTCTTGTAAACAGCATATTATTGCTGTCATTTAGAACAATTTCTTAATAAACTTTGTTGTGCTTATTGAGTTATATGTGCCCTGAAACCATGGTTCCCAGAACCCTAGCCTTGCTACGCCATCCCTTGAAGTGTTAGGATGTATTTAGGAAATATCTTAGCCTTCGGTTTAGTCCAGTTGTGCTTACTTCTGTATTATGTATTGCCTTTTCCTTCACTTAAAATAATTCATGTCTACTATCTAATTAGAGAACACCTCTATCTCACCCACCTCACCCTCGTAACCAGCAAAGAATGTTTTCTTCTCTGCTTAAACCCTTTCTTGAGTTCTTATATCACTGATCTCATACACTATTTGTCCTTTCACCAGTAATTTCATTCAGCATAATGCCTTCCAGATTCCTCCATGTTATGAGATGTTTCACAGTTTCCCCCTTTCTCCTTACTGATGTGTGGTATTCTATTGTGTGAATATACTATAGTTTGTTTATCAATTCATTCATTGATAAGCACCTAGCTTGATTCCATTTTTTTGCTATTGTGGACAGTGCGGCAATAAACATTGGTGTGCATATATCTATTCATGTCCCAGCCCTTATTTCTCTAGGATATGTTCTAAGAAGTGTGATTGCTAGATCACCTTGTTTTTCTATTTCTAGATTTTAAGCAAGCATCAAATTGATTTTCAAAGAGGTTGTACCATTTTACATTCCCACCAGCAGTGCATAAGTGTTCCTGTCTCTCCACACCCTTTACAACACTTCCTATTTTGTGTTTTCTGATTGTTGCAAGCCTTGTTGTGGTGACATAGTAGCTCGTGGTAGTTTGGATTTGGATTTGTCTAATGGATGAAGAATCCTGAGCATTTCCTTATGTGTCTGTTAATCACCTGAAGCTTTTATTTGGTGAAGTACCTGTTCATTTTTTTCATTGAGATTTTCATCATTTTGTTGTTGAGATTTTGCAACATGTTGTAGATTTTAGAGATTAGATGCTGATCAGGTTTGTCATATCCAGAAATCTTGTCCTAGTTTTTAGGTTGTCTTTTTCTACTTTTGGCAAGGTCTTTGGTTAAGCATAAGTGTTTGATTTTAAGGAGTCCCCAGTTATATCTTTCTGGTGTTTGTACATGGTTAGTAAAGTTTTATATTCTGTTTATGTCCTGTATTGGGGCTTCCAGCACTGTCCCTATTATTTTCTTCCATGGTTTTTTATCATTTTATATTTTATATTTAGGTCTTCAATCCATTTTGAGTTAGTTTTTGTGCATAATGTGAGATAATGGGTTTTGTTTCATTTGTTGCAGATGGTTATTCAGTTATGCCAACATTGTTAAAGAGACTATCTTTTCTTCAGTTTATGGACTTTGAGCCTTAATTGTCAGCTGCTAATCAAACCAAACCAAAACAAAACAAAATAAAACAAAAACCAAACCCACTGCCATCAAGGAGATTCCAGCTTATAGCAACACTACAGAACAGGGTGGAAGTGTTCCATAGAGTTTCCAAGGATCACCTGACAGATTTGAACTGCCAACCTTTTGGTTAGCAGATGTAGCACTGAACCCCTATGCCACCAAGCTTTCCATGTATCTGGTCTTGTACCAGTACCAAACTGTCTTGACTACCTGACTTCAGATTATAAAGTCAGATAGTATGAGGCTTCCCACTTTGTTCTTTTTCTTCAGTAATGCTTTACTTATCCAGAGTCTCTTCACTTTACATTAGAAGTTGGGAATTTTAGGGCTAGTTACAGGAATGTGTTAATTTTATGAAATCTATTGAGCTGTATGGAAGCCTTGGTGACACAGTGGTTGGGTGCTACAAATGCTAGCCAGGGGGTTGGTAGTTTGGGTCCACCAGCACTCCTTGGAAAATCCGGTGCAGTTTTGCCATGTGTTTTAGTCAGCTAGGCTGCTCTAACAGAAATACCACAGAGTGGATGGCTTTAACAAAGAAAGATTTATTCTTACACAGTCCGGTAGGTTGCAAGTCCATATTCAGGGTGTCCACTCCAGGGAAAGACTTTCCCCTTGTCGGCTCTGGAGGAAAGTCCGGTATTGCATCAGTCTTTGTCCAGGGAGCGTCCTCACGCAAGAACCTCTGGTCTGAAGGACGCGCTCTGCTCCCGGTGCTGCTTGCTTGATGGTAGCGAGGTTCTCAAATTGTCCTTTGTTTCTTTTTCCTTTTATTCCTTGCAAGCTAAAAGCATTAAGGGTGGGGCAAGCCATACTCCACGGAAACTCCCCCTACAGCAGGAATTCACAGCCCCACCCTAATCCTTTAACATACAGGTTAGCAAAACCACACAGTGGAGGACAGTCCCAAGATACTGGGAACCATATCCCAGCCACGTGGCTGCACACATTTTTGGGGGGACACAATTCCAACCATGACACCATGTCCTATAGGGGTGCTGTGATTTGGAGTTGACTCAGTAGTAAATGGTTTGTCTTTGGTTTTGTTGACTTGTCACTAAGGATTTGTGAGCTTTTCTGTGCATCTAACCTGCCCTACAGAGTCACTATGAGTTGGGTCAAATGGCAGTGGGTTTTTTTTTTCCACTCTAATAAAAAGCTAATACTAAAAAATGAAAATAAAACAACAAAGAAGAAGTTGGTGATTTGTTTCTCCATCTCATTGAAAAATGACATGAGAGTTTGAGTTGAGACTGCATTGTATATATAGATTGCTTTGGGTAGAATAGATATTTTCACAATCTTGAGTCTTCCTCTCCGTGAGCAATGCATGTTTATCCACTTATATAGGTCTCTTTGGGTTTCTTATAGTAGTGCATTATAGTTTTTTCTCTGTATAGGTCTTTTACATCTCTAGTTAGATTTATGGAAACCCTGGTGGTGTATTAAAGTGCTATGTCTGTTCACCAGAAGGTCAGCAGTTCAAATCTGCCAGGCTCTCCTTGAAACTCTTTGGAGGCAGTTTTACTCTCTATAAGGGTCACTGTGAGTTGGAATCAACTCGACAGCAGTTGAGTTTTCTTGTCATTATATATATGCCTAAGTATTTTATCTTCTTGGGGGGTATTGTAAATAGTTTTGATATGGTGATTTCCTCTTTGTTGTTCTGTTTGTCATTGTATAGAAATCCAACTGATTTTTGTGTATTTATCTTGTTTCCTGATAATTTGCTAAACTCTTCTATTAGTTTGAGTTTTTTTTTTATCATTGTTATTGTTTAGGGTTTTCTGTATCTGTAAATAGAGATACTTTTACTTCTTCCTTACAGATTTGGATGCCCTTTAATTCTTTATGTTGCCTGATTTCTCTGGGTAGAACCTCCAGCACAATGCTGAATAAAAGTGGTGACATTGGGCTTCCTTGTTTGCTTTCCATTCTCACAGGAAATGCCTTCAGATTCTCTCCATTTAGGATGCTGTTGGCTTGTTGGCTTTGTATACATGCTTTCTATTATATTGAGGAATTTCCCTTCTATTCCTGTTTTGCTGAGACTTTTTATCATGAATTGGCATCAGACTTGGTCAAATGCTTTTTCTGCATCAATTGATAAAATCAAGTGGTTCTTATTTTTATTTACGTGATTGATTGTGCTGATTATTTTTTCTAATTTTGAACTATCCCTGCATCCCTTGTATGAATTCTACTTAGTCATGGTGAATTATTTTTTTATATGTTGTTGAATTCTCCTGGCTAGAGGAGGAGTCTTGCATCTAAGTTCATGAGACATATTGGTCTATAAATTTCCTTTTGTGCTGTCTTTACCTGGTTTTTGTAGGAGGGCTGTGTGGGCTTCACAGATTGAGTTTGGGAGTAGTCTGTCCTTTTCTATCCTCTGAAATACCTTTGGTAATAGTAGTGTTAACTTTTCTCTAAAATTCAGTAGAATTCTCCAATGAAGCCATCAGAACCATTGCTTTTTTTGTTCAGGATTTTTTAAATTACCTTTTCAATCTCTTCTTATAGGTTTATTTAGTTGTTCTACCTCCGTTTGTGTTTGCTTTGGTGGGCAATGCATTTCAGGAATTTGTTCATTTCCTCTAAGTTTTCAAATTTATTACAGTGTGATTTTTTTATAGTATAGTGTTAGATGAATTTTTTTTACATTTTGGTTGGAGCTGTTGTAATACTGCTCATCTCATTTCTTATTCAGATTATTTGTTTTCTCTTCCGTTTTTCTTTTGTCAGACTAATGGCTTATCAATTTTTATGTTTTCAAAGAACGAGCTTTTGGTCTGGTTACCTCTTTGTTTTTCTATTCTCCAATTATTTTAGTTCTGCTCTGATTTTTATTCTTTGCTTTTTTTCTGGTGCCCAAGGGTCTCTTTTGATTCTTTCTTCTTGTTTCAATTATACAGCTAATGCTTTGATTTGAACATTTTCTTCTTTTTGGCTGTATGCATTTATTCTATAAATTGACCTCTGAGCACTGCATTTGCTGTGTCCCTAAGGTTGTACTAGGCTATGTTTTTATTTTCATTTGATTCTGTGAATTTCTTTATTCCATCTTGGAATTCGTCTGTAATCCAGTAGTTTTTGAGCAAGATGTTGTTCAGTTTACATGTGTTTGATTTTTTCCCTTGTTTTTTCTGGCATCAGTATCTACTTTTGTGGTTTTATAGTCAGAAAAGATACTTTGTAATGTTTTGATGCTTTGGATTATTTTAAGGCTTGCTTTATGGTCTAATATGTGGTCTATTCTGGAGAATGTTCCATGTGGGTTAGGGAAGACAGTCTATTGGCTGATGTTGGGTGTTCTATATATGTCTATGAAGTCAAGTTGTTTGATTGTGGTATTTAGATCTTCTGTGTCTTTACTGAGCTTCTTTCTGGATTGTCTGTCCTTCACTGAAAGTGTTGTGTTGAAATCTCCCACTACTATTGTGGAGCTGTCTGTTTCTGTTTTCAATACTATTATAGTTAGTTTTATGTATTTAGGATTCTAGTCATGGGTACAGAAATATTTAGTATGGTTATGTCTTCCTGTTGTATTGATTCTTTAGTCATTTAATAGTGTCCTTACTTTTCCATTGTGGTGGGTTTACTTTAAAGTCTATTGTATCAGAAAATTATATAGCCACTCCCGTTTCTTTTTTCCCCTTCTTTTTAAATTGTGATTAAGTGAATGTATACAATCCAAATCAGTTTTGCATTCTTGCCTATCTTCAGCTCCATCTGTTCTCCTCACCCAGTGACAGCACACTCCTCCTTCTCTCTATACTTCTAGTATCCTCATAATAAGCACCTATCCCCTCCTCTCCACTCCCTTCTCTCCCATCTAGAAAGAAACCAGTAGGACAGCTTTCTGTAAATGTATAAAACAATAAAGTATACACACCATATGATCACACTTTGTCCCCAAGTCTAGTCCATTCTTTTCTGAAGAGTTGACCTCAGTACTGTTTTCCAGTCAGTTCCAGTAGCATGTCTAGGGACCATGTTCCCAGGGGACCCTCCAGGTTGGACCACCAGTTGTGGTCTTTTAGTCGAGTCCTTGAGCTGCACTCCTCTTTTTCTTGTGTTGCCTCAGGAACTCTACATTGTGTGCTGCATCACAGCTGCCTTTGGTGGTGGCCAGGGACCATCTGGTTCTTCTGGTCTCATATAGAAAGAGTCTCCCATTCATATGGATCCTTCTGTCTCCTGGGCTCATTTTTCCTCATGTCTTTAATTTTCTTGGTCATCATCTGTTCCAGATGGGTTAGGAACATGTGGGAACAGGTGGCAGCTTGCTACTTTAAAGACCCCAGATGCCACTCGCCAAAACGGGGTGCAGAAGACTCTCTTACCAAAAAACTAGTTAATGCCAATTGACCTCAATGTCCCCTGAAAACATGGTCGCCAAACCCCTGTCCTTGCCACTGTATCCTTTGAGATATTGGGATGAGTTTAGAAAACCTTTCAGTTTATGGTGTAGTTCGGTTATTTTGATCTGCCCCCTACTGCATGCTGCCCCTACTTTCACCTAACCAAATTCCTACCTACTGTCTAATGTGTGACAAACCCTCTCCCTCCCTCCCCAATCTTGTAGCCATCAAAGAGTCTTTTCTTTTGTCCACAAATCTGTTTTTCAGTCCTTATAGCAGAGATGTCATACAGTACTTGTCCTTTTGCAGCTGACTGATTTCACTCTGCATAATGTATTCAAGTTATGAGATACTTCCTAAAATCATCATCATTCTTTATCATTTCATAGTGTTCCATTGAGTATATGTACCATAGCTTGTTCATCCATTCATCTGTTGATGAATGGCCGATTCCATCTTTTTGTTATTGTGGAAAGTGCTGCAGTAAACATTTGTGTGCAAGTATGTATTTGCATGACAACCTTTATTTCTGTAGGATATATTCTGAGCTGCATCACATGGTATGTGATTGCTGCATCACATGGATACAATCCATGATTTGGATTGTATACTGCATGTGTGTGGTTGCTGCATCACATGGTATTTCTATTTTTAGCTTTTTAAGGAAGTGCCAAATTGCTTTCCAAAGAGATTGTACCATTTTGCATTCCCACCAGCAGTGAGTAATGCACTTTACATCAGTGTAGGAGAGTTCTGATCTATCCACTGCCTCTCCAGCATTTGTTGTTTTGTGTTTTTTTGAATTATTGCCAACCTTGTTGGGGTGAGATGATATCTGTGGTGGTGAGGATTATGTCAACTTGGCTACTCCGTGTCTGGCTGCTGTATCAGTTGGCAAGGTGGTGCCTGTGGTGGCTCCCTGCCCCTCAGCTCTCATCTCTCTGCCTTCCACCACCTACTGCCAGTCTGCTCACATAGCCAGCAGCTTCTGCTCTCTTCTGGCGTCTGGTTCCTGGACCTGAACTCGCACCTGTTGGATTCATCAACCCTTATAGCTGATACTTGAGAATCCTGTTCCCTGACCTGCTGATCCTGAATTTGCCAGCCTCTGTAAATCTGTCTCGCCACCAGCTTGGGATCTGGCAACCTACACAACCAGTGATCTAGAACTCTGGTCTCTGACCTGCTGACCTTGGGTTCAGCAGCTCCTGTGACCACGTGAGGTTTGTGCCAGGACTTGGGATGTTCAGCTTCTGCAATTGCATGAACTGTTTCCTTTCTATATAAATCTTCGCTTGTATGTGTACGTGTTGCTGGTTTTGCTTCCCTGGAAAACCCAGCCTCAGACAGTATCTCATTGTAGTTTTGATATGGATTTCTCTGACAGCTAATGATAGTGAGCATTTCTTCATTTGTGCTTTGGCTGCCTGGATGTCCTCTTGGCTGAAATGTCTGTCCATGTCCTTTGCCCATTGCTTAATTGGGTTATTTACCTTTATTTATTTTTTTTTTTTTTTGGTATTTTGCAGTACCTTGTAGATTATGGTGATCAGACATTGATCCAACATAGTTGCCAGATATTTTTTCACATTCTGTGGGTGGTCTTTTAATTATTTTGATACAGTCTTTGGAGGAGCAAAAGTGTTTGAGTCTTAGTAGTTCCCATTTTCCCATTTATTTATTTTCTCTTGTGTTGTTTCTTCATTGTTTCTCAGATTTTGTAGTCTGACTAAGCCATGTATTAGAACTTCCATTGATGACCCTGTTTTTTCTTGCGTGATCTTTATTGTTTAGGTCTTTGATCCATTTTGAGTTAGTTTTTGTGTGAGGTATGAGATATGGGTCTCTTTCAGTTATTTGGAGATGGATATCCAATTTCACCAACACTATATTTTAAAGAAGCTGTTTTTACCCCAGTTTATGACCTTGTGCCTTTGTTGAATATCAGCTGCTCATAAGAGGATGGTGATATTTCTGGAATCTCAGTTCTGTTCCATTGGCCTATATTTCTGTTTTTGTACCAGTACCAGGCTGTTTTGACTACTATGGCAGTGTAATAGGCTCTAAGGTCCGGTAGTGTGGGGTCTCTCACTGTGTTCCTCTTCTTGAGTAATGCACTTTACTTATCCAGGGATTCTTTCCTTTCCAGGCAAAGTTGGTGATTTGTTTCTCCATCTCATTAAAAATGACATTAGAATTTGTATTGGGATTGCATTGTATATGTAGATTGCTTTGGGTAAAATAGACATTTCCTCATTGTTATGTCTTCTTATCCACGAGCAACTCAGGTTTCTTCACTTATATGTCTCTTTTGGTTTCTTGCAGTAAGGTCTTACAATTTTCTCTGTCTAGGTCTCTTCTCTAGTTATTTATTCCTAGGTATTTTACCTTCTTAGGAGCTATAGTAAATGGTATTGATTTGGTGATTTCCACTGTGATGACTTCTTTGTTGGTGTAAAGGAATCCTATTGACTTATTTATGTTATCTTATATCTCAATACTTCGCTGAACTCTTGTGTTAGTTCCAGTAGTTTATTTACGGATTCTTTAGAATTCTCTGTGTATACAATCACATCGTCTGTAAATAGGAATATTTTTACTTCTTCTTTACCACTGCAGATACCCTTTATTTCCTTGTCTAAGTGCTCTGGCTGGAATCTAGCATAATGCTGAATAGAAGTGGTGACAGTTGGCATCCTTGTCTAGTTCCCATTCCTAGGGGTGATTCCATCAGTCTCTCTCCATTCAGAATGATGTTGGCAGCTGGCTTTGCAATGATGCCCCTTCTCACATTGAGGAGTTTCCCTTCTATTCCTATTTTGCTGAGAGTTTAACGTGAATGGGTGTTGGACTTTGTTAAATGCCTTTTCTGCACCAATTGAAAAAATAAGGTGTTTCTTATCCTTTGTGTTATTTATGTAGTTGATCATGTTAATTATTGTTTTGATGTTGAACCAGTCTTGCATCCCTGTATGAATCCAACTTGGTCATGGTGAATTATTTTTTTTTATATGCTGTTGAATTGTATTGGCTTGGATTTTGTTGAAGATTTTTGAATCTGGGTTCATGACTGGTATTTGTCTGTAATTTCCTTGTTTGTGGGATCTTGCCTTGGCTTTGGTATCAGTGTTATACTGGCTTCATAGAATGAATCTGGAAATATTCTGTCCTTTTTCTTTGCTGTGAAACAGCCTCAGTAGTATTGGAATTAACTCCTCTCTCAAAGTTTGGTAGAATTTTCCAGCAAACCGTCTGGGCCAGGACTTGTTTTGGATGGTAGTTCTTTTTTTTTTTTTAATTGCTTTTTCAATCACTGCTTTTGTGATGGGTTTATTAAGTTATTCTGCTTCTCCTTGTGATAATTTTGGCAGATGATATGAATCTAGAAATTTGTCTTTTTCCTCTAGGTTTTCAAATTTATTACAGTACAGTCTTTCTGTTATGATACTTTTGATTTCAGTTGGGTCTGTGTGACATCTCCCATCTCATTTCTTATTCAGGTTTATCTCTTGTTTTTGTTTTGTAAGTTTAGCCAGTGGTTTATCAATTTTGTTGATCTTTTCAAAGAACCACCTTTTGGTTTTGTTAATTTTTTCAATTGACCTTCTATTCTCTAATTCATTTAGTTCTGCTCTAATCTTTATCTGTTTTCTCTAATCTTTATCATCTGCTCTAATCTTTATCATCTGGTGCCCAAGGGGTTCTTTTGTTGCTCTCTTTCTACTTGTTCAAGTTATATAGGGTTCTTTGCTTTGGGCCCTTTCTTCATTCTGATGTGGTCATTTATAGAGATAAATTGACTTCTGAGCACTGCTTTCACTGTATCCTATAGGTTCTATTAGGATGTGTTTTCATTTTCATTTGATTCCATAAATTTCTTTATAGTGTCTTTGATTTCTTCTGTAACACATGATATTTTGAGCAAGGTGTTGTTCAGTTTCCATGAGTTCAAATTTCTACTCATGTCTTTTCTGCTGTTGATTACAATTTTTATGGCTTTATGGTCTGAGAAGATGCTTTGCAGTAATTCAGTAGCTTGGATTCTGTTGAGACTTGCTTTATGACCCAATATATGGTCTGTTCTGGAGAACATTCCATGTGCATTGGAATAAAAGATGTACTTACCTGTTGTTGGGTAAAAAAGTTCTGTAAATTTCAATGAAGTCTAGTTGGTTGATTGTCACAATAAGATCTGTATTTTTACTGAGCCCTTTTCTGGATTATCTGTCTATTACTGACAGAGGAGTGTTGAAGTCTCCTAGTATTCTTGTGGAGTGATCTATCACATTTTTCAATGTTATCAGTGTTTGTTTGATGTATTTAGATGCTATAGTACTGGGTGCATAAGTATTTAATACTGTTATATCCTGCTTACATGTTGAACTTTTCAGCAATAGTGACCATCTTTCTCCACCGTGGTGGATTTTTCATGCAAATGTACTTTATCTGAGATTTGTATTGCCACTCATGCTATTCTTTGTCTGTTGTTAGCTTGGTATGTGGTTGTCCATCCTTTGATTTTCAGTTTGTTCTTATCTTTGAGTCGGTATGTTTCTTGTAAGCAGCATATAGATGGATTGTGGTTTTTGATTTAAGCTGTTACTCTCTGCCTCTGTATTAGAACATTCACTCCATTCACGTTCAGTGAAGTATTGATGGGTATGTGTTTAGTGCTGTCGTTTTGGTGCTTTTATTTTTGTGTTGTTGATGTTTTCTATGTTCCTCTTAATATTCTGTTCTGGATCATTTTTCTTTATGGGTTTACTTTTCATCCTTTTCAGTGTTGATTTTGTGTTTGTTGAGACTCCTGTATTATGTTTCTTGTTTTGATAGGTAGCATTGTTAATTTGCTTTGTGGCTGCCCCTTTGATCCTCCTTAATGTTCTAAGTTTATACCAATCTTTAACTTCTGTATATCTCCTTAATATCCTCTCCATCTGAAAGAGTTATATCTACCACATTGTATCCCTCTTTATAGTGTGATGATGTCATAGCTTTCATGTTGAGATTTCTGTTTCCCTATTTTTGATATTTTTAGCTTTGATTGAGCTTTCTGACTTCCCTAACTGAGCAAGACTTAGGATGCTCTGTCCTGCATTGCATCTTTAAAAGTACACATACGATGTTTTTGTTTTTCTAAACAAAGAGCTTCTTTTAGTATTTCTTGTAGTTTTGGTTTTGTTTTTGCATGCCTCTAAGCTTCTGTTTATCCAAGAATGTCTTAATTTCACCATTGTATCTGAGAGACAATTTTTCAGGATATGTAATTCTTGGTTGGAAATTTTTCTCTGTCAAAGCTTTGTATGTGTCATTCCACTGCCTTTGCCAATATGGTTTCTCCTGAGAAGTCAGAGGAAAGCCTACAGAGCTCCCATGTATATGTTAGTTTTGTGTTAAGCCTCACTGTTTTTAAGAGCTTCTCTTTATGTTTCGTTTTATTAAGCTTGATCATAATATGTCTTGATGTCTTTCTTTGGGGGTCTAGTTTTTGTGGTATTCAATAAGCATCTTAAATATCTGTGTTCTCATCTTTCATGATGTCAGGGAAGTTTTCTGTTAGCAACTATTCAACAATTATCTCTGTATTTTTTGCTGTCCTACCCCCTCCATTCAGGAACTCCAGTTTTTTTTATATATTGCTCCTCTTGGTAGAGTCCCATGTGCTTCTTAATGCTTCTTCATTTTTAAAATCTGATTTCTCCTCATAAATGTTAGTGTCAGTTACTTTATCTTTAATCTTGCTAATTCTACATTCCATTTCCTCATTCCTGCTCTTTTGGCTTTGCACTGAATTGCCTAATTTTGTAATTTTATTATTGATCTTCTGGATATCAGATCATTGCTGTTCTAGAAGGTCATATAGCTTATTTAATTTTTCATTTTGTCTGCTTCATTTTGTTTAATCTCTAGAAGAACTGTATACATAATTCTTTTGTACTGTACCTCCAATAATTTCAGAAAAGTGTCTTCATTTGGAAAGTTTTTTGATTCTTTATTGTGGGAGTTTTCCAGATCCATGGTGGCCTGCTTCTTTAAATGGTTAGATATTGATTGTTGTCTCTGGCACCATCAAGGATCTATTCAGTGTCTCAAGTGTTACACCAATGGGAACTGTGGTGTAGCTCTGAGAAAGGAGTAAGGGCACTGGTAGATTTTGTTGCCAGTGCTGCTGCATTCTCTATGTATTCCTTCTCTGGCAATATAGATTCTGTTAAGCCCTACAGTGTTCCTTGACTTAGTGACTGGCCCCAGCTGTTCCCTCAGGTGTGGCAGGCCCCACCTCCTGGCTGACAAAGGTGGCCACCTACTTGTGCTGGCTCCACATTGAGACGATGGTGTAGCTCAGGGAAGGGAGGAGAGAAGGATGCCACCACACTCGACTGCAAGGGACTGCCATGTTCTCTAAATGTGCTTATCTTAAAAACTGCTTTTCTGCTGAGAGGGGCTCTATCTAGCAGCAGCTCAAGGCAGCTGGGCCCTCAGGGGTGGCAGGCCCTGCCTCCTGGCTGGAAAAGACTTTGCCCTACTTATGGAGTCTCTGGGGGGGGGTGTCGTGAGTTGACACTATGACATGACTTAATAGAGGGTGGTGGAAATAACACTGCCACACTCAACTACTGGTCACTGCTGTATTCTCTAGCTGCAATCATCATAAAAGCTGCTTTTCTGTTGAGAGTGGTGCTGATCAGCGTCAGCTGATGTCATCCAGGCCCTCAGAGGTGGCAGACCCTACTCTCTGGCTGAGAACGAGGGTGCCTTGTGGGCCATTGACAGATGTTATGATGTGGCTCAAAGAACAGACAAGTTTGGGTACTGCCACACTCAGCCGCCAGCTGTCACTGTCTTCTCTAGGTATAGTTGTTTAAAAAACAGCTTTTATGCTGGGAGAAGCACTGTCCAGACAGGTATTGTTTCTCAGCATGGGAGGTAGCCCCAGCTGAACCCTCAGATATGGGTTACTCTGCCTCTCACCTGACCTAGATGGCATCCCACCTGAACTGCCTCTCCTGCAATGAGTCAGCAGCATCTATGGTGCAGCTCAAAGAAGAGAGGGGGAGTGGCACCACCACAGTTGGCCACCAGCCACTGCTGGGTTCTCTACATGTGCCTGTCCCAAGCACATTCTCTCTGCTGCAGGGTATGCCATTTACTTAGGCACTGCAATTCAGCATAGTAGCTGGTCCCTGCCAGACTCACAGTCTCGGCAATCTCAGTCCCAGCCTCCTGGTTAACAAAGAAGGCATCTGTACCTGTATTCCTTTCAGCTGATGCACCAGCAGAAGCGGGACTCAGTGCACTGCTGTCTCACCACCAACAAGGTAGTTTCCCCCTTTCTGTCACCAAGACCAATATCACAACCCTAAGCCTGATCTTGGGGCTCCCAGAATGTCTACACTGCTCCATTCAGTTATTTTTCTAGGTCTTAGTTCTCAGAGGGAATGGAGAAGATATGTGTCTAGTCTGACGTCTTGGCCCTGCCTCCTCCTGCTTGTTTTTTGAATGTTTTTTGTTTCATAGTTTTTTCCCATTGTTTGAGTTTTAGTTTGAGTCTTTAAGTCTAAGGTATATCTCTTGTAAGCAGCATAGATGGGTCGTGTTTTTTAATCCATTCAGCCACTCTCTTTCTCTTTGTTGGTGCATTTAATCCATTTACATTTAGAATAATTGTTGTTAGGCATTAGTTTAATGCTGTCATTTAGATAAATTTTTGTGCATTGTTGGCAATTTATTCCATTTAATTTTCTGTGCCAAGTCATTTTTCTTTTTTTTTTCTTCATCTTTTTCATGTTGGTTTTGTATTTGCTGAGACTTTACATTTTTTATTTTGATGTGTAAGATTGTTAATTTCCTTTGTGGTACCTTAGTATTTACCCCTATTTTTCTAAATCTAAACCTGTCTTTTAATTCTTTGTATTGTCTTGACTTCCTCTCCACATGTAAGATCTATGACTATGTTTTTTGTCCCTCGTTTTTGTTATGTTGTCATCTTTTACATAATGACAGCTCTGTTTCCCTATTTTCAGTGTTTTAACATTTGTCTTTGTGACTTCCCTATCTTAGTTGATGTCTGGTTGTTCTATCCTGCATTCTAGTTTTGTGTTGTTATTTGATGTTACTGATAAATTCTAAGTGAATGATTCCTTTAATAATTTATTTCTTGTAATTTTGGTTTGGTTTTTGCAAATTACCTAAGCTGTTTATCCAGAAATGTCCTAATTTTGCTATCGTATTTGAGAGACAGTTTTGATGGATATTTAATTCTTGGCTGGCAGTTTTTCATTCCTTCAAGGCTTATATATGTTATCCCATTGCCTTCTTGCTTGCATGGTTTCCACTGAGTAGTCTGAGTTTAGTCTTATTGACTCTCCTTTGTAGATTATTTTTTGTTTATCCCTAGCTGCTCTTAAAATTCTTTATCTTTCATTTTCATAAATTTGACTATAATATGCCTGGTGTCTTTCTTTTGGGATCTACTTTGTATGGAGTTTGATGAGCATCTTGGATAGATATCTTCTTATGTTTTCTCCTTTCAAGGAAGTTCTCTGTCAACAAATCTTCATTTATTCTCTCTCTGTTTTCTCTTATCCCCTTTTTATGGTACTCCAATCACTCATAGATTATTCCTCTTAATAGAGTGCCACATAATTCTTAGTATTTCTTCATTACATTAAATTCTTTTACCTGATTTTTGCTCAAATAAGTTGTTGTCAAGTGTTTTATTGCACAGTTCTGTTCCTTTGACTTCCCATAGAGTTGTCTAATTCTGAAATTTTATTGTTAATCTTTTGAATTTGTGATTGCTGTCTATGGTTTCTTGTAGCCTAGTCAAGTCATTATGCTGTATTGCATTTTGTCTGATCTCCTTCATGATGTTTTGAGTAGTTGTGTGTATTAATCTTTTGTATTTTACATCCAATAATTTCAAGAAGTTCTCTTCATCTGGAAATTTTTTTGTTCTTTGAGTGCCTTCTTAAGGTATCATGGTCTGCCTCTTTATGTGATTTGATGCTGACTGTTGTCTCCAAACCATCAGTAAGTTTTTGTATTTATTATTTTGTTTGCTTATGATGTTATGGGTTTTTGTTTTGAAATACCAAATAGGTTGGTTATTTGAACTTGATTATTGGAGTCTTTGAAGCTCTTACATCCTGTCGTCAGGTGGTGAGTGCTGTTACTAGATGTGTTTGCCTAGGAGTCATTTTTTCTTTTCTTGTATGAATTCAGCTCAGTTATCCATGTAGTTGGTCACTGAGTGTGTGGTGCAGACTCTCCCATTCAGTCTTAGATGGGCATGGGTTTAGGCACAGGTATTGGCTGCACTTGCTGAATATGTCAGGGTCCTGAGAGCTGCCCCTGAGTGTCTGTGAGGATAGTATGTCCCTGTTCCTTAGAGTACATAGGTAGATAGGTTTTGCAGCCACACTATGGATGCCCAGTGCTGTTGGCTGTAAGGACTGGGAGGCACCACTTATTCTCGGGCCCCTGTTGTAGGTGGCTAGGTGGCATGGATAGAGCCACCAGTCCTTAGGCTATTGCTGTGCATAGATGAGGAACCTGATTAATAAGTGGAGTGGTGTCAAATGCCAGGAACCTACCTTTCTACCACATAGTTGATGTAGTAACATTAGAGTTTAGCTATGTACCCTTGTTATACTATGGTAATGAAGGCCTACATTGTTGTGACGGGTCCACCCAGGTCTATGCAGGGGTGAAAGGTATTAAAATGCCATGGACCTCTTATGCCTGTGTCTAGTCAAAAGAACTGTTTCTACCCTGAGTTCCAGATTAGGGGAGCTAGCAGCTTAGTTTCTCCCCTGTTTGTTAATCTGTTCCCTCAGCAAAGCTGGGAGAATGGCTCAGGGCAGGTAAGGGGTCCTTCTTCTGGCCCAGGGGATGCATCAGTCTGTGGAGTTGGCTTGGCTGCAGTGCACAGTTTGGGGGGGGGAGCAGGTAAAAGGGAGAGACATTTATCCCAAACGAAAGTTTTTGATTTGGTAAGTTAGGTGCAAGCTACTTAACTGTTAATGACTGAATACACTTATTCACTGATTCTGGATGCATGAATGGAGTCTCTACAGCTTAGTGTCTCCCAATACAGAAAATAGATTCCAAGTGCCACTGCTTGCCTTATTGTGCTAGCTCAAGCCAATCCAACTGAGGGGAGTTGATTCCCTCCAGGTTAGGTCTGGCCACTCCTTGGTGCTCCTGGACTTTCTCTCTCTCCCCTGTTGCTCAATCCAATTTCTCAATTTTGCCTTTGATGTTTAGGACTCCTAGAATGTGATAGATAATCAAGTCATTTGTTTTTTCAGATCTTTGTTGTAAAAGGGACCACAGGAAGCATCTGACTACTCTGCCATCTTAGCCCCACTTCCTCAGCTGCTTGAATTTGTAGGTTTATGTCTTTTGCTCAATTTGGTGGGGTGGGGGGAGGTGGAAAGCCGTCATTACTTTGAATACTTTTCAATGTCACCTTCTTTCTCTTCTCCTTTGGGCACTCTGATGACAATAATATTCAATGTTTTGTGACAGTCCCATAGTTCACTGAAACTCCATTCATTTTTTTCTCCAGTCTATTTTCTCTTTGTTGTTTAGATGAGTAGTTTTTTTTTGTTGTATCTTAAACTTATCTGTTTTTATTTTATTTTACTTTATCTACTCTATCCTTTCCTTTCTACTGTGGAGCCTATCCATTTTTTTTTTTTAATTTAAGTTAGTTATTGTAATTTTCAATTCCAACATTTCTATTTGGCTTCTCTTTATATCTTCTATTTATTTGATGAGACATTCTAACTTTTCAGTTGTTTCAAACATTCTTATAAATACTAACTGAAATATTTTTATGATGGCTGCTTTAAAATCCTTTTCATATAATTTTAACATCTAAACCATGTTGACACTGGCATCAATCATCTTTTCTCATTCAAGTTGATATTTTTATAATTCTTGGTATGATAAATATGTTTTATTGAAACTACATTTTAAGTAGTATGTTATGGAACTCTGGATCTTATTTAAAACTTATGTTTTAGCAGACATCCTCTGATACCTTACCAGCAGGAGAAGAGATATATTGCTTTGGTGCCATGTGAAGATGGAAGCCCAGGTTCCCTGCTCAGCCTACATTGACACTGTCATGGCAAGGGACTTCTGATTATTGGTTGGTGAGGCAGAAAGTTCTATTAGGCTTCCACTGATAGCACCCTGATGGGGAGGAGCAAAGATACGTTTCTGCTGTTCCCCAGATGTTTTCAATTTCACCTAACTGGGATCAAAGTCCTGGCTCTGTACATGACTTTCTGTGACACCACTGTGCTAAACAGGTAGGGCAAGACACTTTGTTACGGCATAACAAAGATGGAAGTCTGGGCTCCCTGTTTCCCTTTTGTTGGTTAGGTGGGATGGGGCCACAGTTTTTTCCATAGTTTTTGTCTAGAGTGGTTATTGTGTGAAAACTTTTGGTTGTGGTAGGCTGCTCCTGGTTCTTTGTCTAGAGAGGACAAGCTTTTCTTGGTACTTTTTCTCTCTGTACCTATTGGCATTTTCAGATCTCAGGCTTTTCCAGCATCAAGTTTAGGATGTATGAGGCAAAAAGACTGGGAACTTACCATTGTTTTGCTCCTAGGGCTCTAGGTCCATAGATGGTCTGCCTTCTCTCCAACTTTCAGAGTCTTCTTATGTTTGTTTTATACATAAGGTTCAGCAGGAGAAATTAGGGAACAAACATATAATCATTCTTCTCAGAATAATAAAATAACTCTTGATTTGGGATAATTTTTAAAAATTGTTTTAAATTTTAAACAGCATCACTCCTTTTTCAATGTAAAAAGTGTGGTTCATGCTGATTGAAAGGAAGATGGAAAGGCCCAGAGTCATACAGTCTGCTCTCCTCTCAGATATTTCAGTGGACCCTGAGATACCACGTTGAATCCCTTAAGGATTAATAGAGTGCAGTTTAAAAACTATTAAACTTGAAACTCTCCACCACTTCAATTCTGACTTTCTTTGATTCTTGGATTTCTGCCTACTAGGACAGCCCTCGACAGTGTTGACCAAGTACTTTGAAGGACTCAGTTGCCTGGAAAAGGTAACTAGGATAAATTTGTTTGAAGCTGCTGTGCTTTTTCAATATACTGTTAAAGTGCTTCTGGAGTTTACTGGTTACAACTGTATACAGAGCTACTGAAATGGAATTTGCCTAGAGCTTTACTTTCTCTTAAAACCTGGCTTTCTCTGCTTTCCAGGCCCAGGCATTGTGTTGATGGATGACAGTAACCTTAGAAGGATCTGGCATGGATGCTTGAAGCTGTTCATTATGAAGGAAAGGGTATACGCTGGCCCTTACTGGGGGCTGGGCACATAGAGTAAGTCTCACTCTGCCAAAAAAATAATGTACTGAGGGAGGACATTACCAGATGACACCAAGCTCCCTTGCAGATATAGGGCATCTCTCAACGGGGGACAGGGAAACTAAGAAGGACAATGGCCACATTTGCTGGGAAGCACATACATGACAAATCCACCTCACCGAAGGAAGGTGGTGGTGGTATATGCAGGAGTTTAGGTACAGTCTCCCAGTTTCTTTTCCCCAAGTTCTACCTTGGGAGCTCCCCCTCAATTGCATGATATGTGCATCTTTTCCCTTCTCCTCTCTATAACTTAGAGTACCTCTGGAATTGCAGAAGAGAAGGAAACCCCAAGATAGCAGTTACTGGCCTCTTAGACATATATATCCTTCTCATAAAAGCAGTACCCCACAAGGAGCTACTCCTAGTCTGTAAACCAACACAGACAAAATACCCTTTAGGGGATCTGTAGGTATCAAACAAGACCCTGGAAGTTAGCTGTCAGTGGTAATAACTGTACTGAGTAATGACGGAAGGACTGAGGAAACAAGGCGCAGGAAAGCTCGTCGGAGTTTTATGTGTATTTTGAGGGGGAGACAAATCCAAAAGACAATTATGTGTACTCTTAGGGAAAGGCAGATCAGGGACTACTAATTGCTCTTCTACACCTTTTCCTTCCATAAGAAAGACTAGAATAGAGGGTGGGGTGAAGGCTCGGAGTTGGAGTGAGAGTACACAAGGACTCTGGATCAGCTTTTGCTGTCCTCCATACCTCCATTTAGGGGCTCTGGACCTACTCCTTGCCCAGAGTCTTCATGGTGGATTAGAGTGTACCTGGAGGGGAGCAGGTGTTACTCCAGGTGCAGCAAGTAGGCTTTCAGATGGAAGGTGGCAGGGGAGCAGGGGATTGAGGGATTCACTCACTTCTCTACTTTCTGTGAGGTGGGGTGGAAAGGGACCTGAAGAAGGGATTTGAAACAGGCATTCAATTCCCCTCTGGGCCTCAATTCCCTTATCTGTAGAACAGGTCTAATGATAGCTGCCTCCCAGAGTTGGAGGTCAAGTGTGATAAGGGAGGATATGGGAGCTTCTATAAACCCTGGTGGCGTATTGGTTAAGTGCTATGGGTGCTTACCTAAAGGTTGGCAGTTCATATCCACCAGGTGCTCCTTGGGAACTCCATGGGGCAATTCTGCCCTGCCTGATAAGGTCACTATGAGTTGGAATTGACTCGACGGCAGTGGGTTTGGTTTCGGTATAAATTGTAAATTGCCCACCCTCGGGTAAGGGTTCCTGTGTTACCTTTGAAGGGAACGTCTCTGTCCAGATATGCTGTTGGGGGGAAGGCCCTTGTGTTCATGGTTCTGAAGAGTGAAGAAAGCATACCTAAGCAGGGAAGGAGAGGGAGGAGCAGGTGTTTGGAAGATCTGGACTGAAAAGAGAAAATTCTGGCCTGAGTAGGATTCTGGCTGACAAGATTTTAATGCAGAATTGTAGAAGACTCTGCAAGGCTTGCCTCCCCCCACCACCCCAAATACTCCACTTTGGGGGAAGAAAGGTCTACATGGCCATGTGTGAGTAGGGAGGGGAGTTGGCTACCCTGGCTCCCTCCTTTACCTAGACTAGACAGCAAGCCCTGGTCAAGCAGCTGAAGGAGTCAGGATAGTGGAGAGTAGACTAGAGGAGAGTCGGGAAGAAACAAACTGAGGTAAAGTCTAAGGGTCAAGCTAGTTCTTCCTACTCCCCAAGTTTGGGGGACGGATTGCAAGACTAGGGAATCCCACTAGTTCAAGTGTGTGCCAATGGCAGCTGATTGGCAGAGGTGGGGGGAAGCTCACTTTCCCCATGAATGGAATCCAGTGGAACTGTCTGGTTGGAGAGAGTCTGAATTGGGATCTTCTGCCAGCATTTTTGTTCCCTGGAGTTTTGGGGTAGTTTTTATGGGGACTGGGAGGGTTGAGGAGTTGGTCAAGTCTTTGGAGGAAGCAGCTCCACTGGGCTGGACTGTGTGAAGAAGGTGTCCCTGAAGCACCACCAGAGGAGGCTGGAACAGAGGACAGAGCAGCTAGGTCCTTTGATGGCTTGCTGCGCACCCCTACCCTTGGGGAAGGGAATGGTGGGAGTGGGGAGGAGTTCTAGGCAAGCCCGGGTTGACAGAACACTGGCTGGGGGCACCATCCCTGTTGCAGCTGGTTGTGGCAGTGGTGGTGGCTTGGGCAAGGTATGAGGGATGGGAGATCCAGGAGGGATAGTAGAGCCTGGAGCACACAGCAGCTGTTGTCTTTCACCTTCAGGCTTGTGGGACAGTGAGCAGTCACTGGCTGGGCCCTTCTGCCTTCTTTCCAGTCCCCTTCCTCTGGGAGGGAAAGGTTAGGAGTCAGAAACAGGTGGAAAACCAGTATGAAAAGCAGCATCAGATGTATCCTTGTGCCATGTATCTTGGATTATTACCCTTACTAGATGGAGAAAGACAGGAAAGCCACTGCCATAGTGACCTGAGGCCAAGGGTAGGACCAGGAGCAGCAGCCAGGGTTCTGGGGCCTCCTGGTCCCTTTTCCAATCCCCAGGCATTCCTGGAGTGTGGGGTGCACATGACAATGTGGTGGGAGGTGGTAACTATTGGCAGCCTCCAGTTTGGGATCACTGGGTCCAGTCATTGAGAGGGAAGTGGAAGGTGTGTGTACAGTGGGCAAAGAGGTAGAAGTGGCACAATCTCCCCTTTTTCTCTCTTTCTTCCCAGAATTTCAGCTCTGAATCCATTTAATAGGTGAACACCCAGATGACTTTTGGAGAGGTGGGTAAAGAGCAATCCCCCTGCCCCCTGCCAAGAATGGTTGCCTACCTGGTCTCTAGCCTATCTGCTCCCTCACCCCAACTCCTGTGGTCACAGCCTACAAGGGTAACAGCGCACGGAGACCCAGGTCAGGGAAGCAAGCACTGGTGCTGTCGGACGTCTGTCTGGGTGGACACAGTTGGAAGAATGTTTTAAGTCAGCTCTCCCCTTTCCTCCTCCTTGCTGGGTTAGGACTCTGATGCTTGTTGTGTGAGCAGTGGGTTAATTTTATCTGACTAGGGAACCAATGTTGAAATCGGACCGCTCTTCCCGGGCCAGTGGCAAGGAACAACAAATGTATCTCAAAAAAATAGTGCAAGCTCCTCCTTGTGATCTTCTGTTTGCTTTCTTCACCTCTACTCTTTCATTTATGAAATCCTTGAGTTCTAGCAGAGTTCATGACACACAGCACATCCTGAGAAAGTATTACTGAAATTACTTGAAAAGTAGGCAAGAAGCTCTCTGCTCCTGGTGACCACTAAAGAGAGCTGAAAGGAAGGAATCAAAAGGCCTGCCAAAGTCAAGCCTCCTTTACTCCTGCAAGAAGTTCGGTTCCTAGTCCTTTTCCTTGCACTTTTGATGTGTCCTGTACAGTTGAGTTTATTTGAATTTAAGAACCTGCCTCAGAAGCTCTGGTTCCTACCAGCACCTATCCTATCTAGACAGCAGCTGCTAAATACTGCAGTTCCTTGAGGCACCTGTAATGCCCTGTTTGATGCTGTGGAGAAGTGGCAGGGAGCTGATGGCTGCCTTTTCAGACATGAAAAGGCTCTGTAGGAGAGCATATGGTCTTACAAATTACAGGACTTAACAGCTATGAAATCTAATGATCTTGGTGATCAAACACAGCCTGGAGCCTGGCAGTGTTTTACAGTAATTAGCCCAGTAGGAGAAGATGAGGAGGCTAGGCACTTGGCACTGAATGGATTAAGAAACGACAATAGCCGAGAGCTGGGTGGTAGAGCGCTCCCTTCCGATGAAAAGCAACCCATCCCTTTAACCTCTCTATACTCAATATATGGAAACCCTGGTGGCTTAGTGGTAAAGTGCTGTGCCTGCTAGCAAAAAATCAGCAGTTCAAATCCACCAGGCATTCTTTGGAAACTCTGTGGAGCAGTTCTACTCTCTCCTATAAGATTGCTGTGAGATGGAGTTGACTTCATGGCAGTGGGTTTGGGTACTCAACGTATGGCCCTATGGAGATGGACTTCATTGTACCTCTTGGGTTGCTAGGGTTGGGCGGGCAGTAGGGGAAACCACCTTTCCAGTCCATGACTACATGAAGGACTGGAGTGCTTGGAAAGAGAAAATACCAAAGTTATATGTCGGTTGAGAAATGAAGGTAATGGTGAAAAGTTAAGGTACGCTAAAAGTCAGATTTTGCTCAGTTTTCATTTTTGCTGAAGGCTGGTACTGCTGACACCCTGTTGGAATGAGCTGACTAAATAGTTGTTGAATGAATCAAGTAGGCAAGTCAATGTCCCCTTTTGGGGCCAGTTTCTTCATCTGTAAAATGAAGGGTTTGGAATGAACTGGAAATAAATTACCTGAGTTCAAGTCTAAGCCCACTTTCTCACTGATAATGTGTGAATGTATGGTAGTCCCTTCTCTCTGGACCTCAAGTTCCCCACATAAACTCAAGGCAGAGGACAGACAAGGGGGTCGCTAAAGTTACTTCCAGCTTCGTCATTCTTGTACGTCTGTTTATGGCATCAACCTCAATTCTAAGGTCTGTCACTGTCTGGCTGTGTGACGCAACTACACCAGTCCTTTCAGGAGCCCCCCACCAATAACATAAAAAAACCCATCAAACGCATTGCTGTTCAGTTGATTCTGACTCAGAGACCCTGTAGGACAGAGCAGAACCGCCCCATAGAGTTTCCAAGGAGTGCCTGGTAGACTTGAACTGCTGACCTTTGGATTAGCAGCCTTACTTGCTATACCACCAGGGTTTCCAGCAATAACATAAGGAAGAGAAAAATGGACTTGGTTTGGATTATTGTGAGGGTCTTTGCCAGTTTTTAGTACGGCATGTTTGTAACAAGGTGGTTGCCTTTTGGGGGGCCTCCACTCCAACTCATCCAGCAACTATATTCCTGTTTTGTGAAGTAACCACTTTTCCACTTCAGAGATTCCTAAAAAGAATTCCAAACCTGGCCAGCCCACCAAACTCCAATGCCCTACATAATTTATTTTCCAATATCTGCTCTCACAGAGACCATAAACCCTTGAAATATTGGATGTGAAGTGAGATTTCAGTCCTTACTCCAACCTTCCCACTGTTAACCACGTTATTTCACTCTTGTAAGCAATGTACATACAAAAACTCGATTTTTAGATCAGTTTATTTTGTTCCAAACTCCTTGAGGATTTAAATGTCCCAGGTCTTGAACTCCCAAATTTTGTTCATTCTCCTAAATTTCATTGAGGCACATAAAAAGCTGCATCCTACCCTAAATATTAATACTGTGCTGCTTTCGCCAACCAGCATTCTTCAAAAGCACACAAGCCCACATGTGCACATGAACATGCACATGTGTGGAAGAAGTAAAGTGACACCCCCACATCATGTGACATCTGAATAGGCAGATTTTGGACCTGTATTTTTCCTTCATCTGGAGAGAAGTGGGTGGCAGCCTGATTCTTATGAGCTATTTGCACCATGAACAACAAAGGAAGCCTAGAAGAACCACTCTCTGCTAACACAGTGGAAGTGAAGCAGGGAGAAATGGAAGCAGGGGCTTTGTTGCTTCAACATTTTCAATGGTCTTTCCTGGGAGATACAGGATTTCTGGGGCTCAGTTTCTCCTGCTCCACCGTTGTTCAGGTTGACAGAATAATAACTGGGCCTCCTTCTTATCTACAGAGCCAAGAACCAGTGAGTTTTCCCTTGAGGAGCTGATAAGAGCTGAAGGAGCTGATAAGAGCTCAATTGAGACCAATGTAGGGTCTCAGGACTTTGGCCTTGATTGAAACCATCAGGGACCAACCATGCTCCAGCTGCCTGCTTGTAGTGGGGGAAAACAAACAAACATGGGTGTGAACCACTGTCTTCTTTGGAGCCCCTTAGCGGCATGTCATCCTCCTGGCCCCGGGGTGGCCCTGTCTTGGGGTCACAAGTCACTGTTGGCTCACGGTAGCCAGAGATGTCTCGTAAAAGATGATAAAATGCTGGTGAGACAGGAACACAAAAGATAAAAGATCAGAGAAGGGGTAAAAAGACAGAGTCAAGGTGAAGAAAGAGGTGGAGCTAAGCTATGCAAGTTGGATACAGCCTGGCAGTGTCCTCTACCCCTAGCAAGGGCCACTGGGAATGCTGTTCAGAAAGAGTGTTGCCAAGAGTGTAAGCACAGAGAAGGAGCTGGCACCTATCTGAGAGGGATGAAGGTGACCTAGAGTCCACCTTACCTGGCATCATTCACGCCCACTGGAGATGTGGCAACCTCCTGGTCAGAGTGACCAAGTCTGTTCAGTATTGGGGACACAATGGAGATAAAAGCTAGGATGGATTCCCCTTCCTAAAAGAAACTGTCCAACTGTATGTCCAAATTCTGCCTGTACCTTTTGGGGATCAACGTTGGGAATGGAATTTTTCCTTAAGCAGTCCCTTTCTTGGCCTGACTCAGGTAGAAATACTGAAGTGTCATGAGTAATGAGAGATGGGATAGTTGATCCTTCACTATGTCAATAACTACTGCCCTTCCCTGCCTCCATGCTATCTCCCTGTCATTAGTCCTCCTCTGCCTGCTAAGATGAAAGAAGTTTCTTCATATTTTGATCCATGGATACAAGGATAGGATTCAATGAAAGTCTCCAGGTTAATGCATTGGCCTGAGAAGTCTATAAAATTGGAGAGTAGAACTCTATGCTGTTTAAGCTTGCTTCCCAATATGATACTCTACTTTTCCAGTCCATTCTATCAGCTTGAGTCAAAAAGTGAGGTGGCTCAGACTGAGATGAGTGGGACTGATGCTAGCTAGTGTCAGGGGTGGGCTGGGCCAAGCTGAGACTGATCAGTTAAAGTTCTGGGTCCTTCCTTTTCTCTCAAAACCCTGTAACTATGACAGCCATAGAAAGAGATAGGGACAAGAAAGGATGAGGAGGAAGCAGAGAACTGGAAGAAAAGAAGGAAACAGACTATTAGCCAGCTAGCTGTATGATGAGGAAACTGCTTATACACTTATAAAATGATAGCACCCACAGATCTTAGGAAGCCATGACCTTCAGAGACTCTGAGGCTCCTTGTTTCATTTTGCTTTCCCAACATCTCCCTCCTCTTTGTTAACAGCTTGTAAGGACAGATGGCAGTAAATTCCTCAGAACACAGAGTTCTGGGCCTCTGTACTAGGCTCCTAGGGACACAGTAGCACCTTTAGGAATTACTTTTAGTAGGTGACTAACAAACTGGAGCCAGGAGGTCCCATCCCCTTCTACCCCCAGGGGTTAGAAAATACATGGAGAAATTCCAAAGGCCAGGGGATGATTCCAAGCTTCCCCATATCCTGGGAGGAGAAGAGCCCCAGCAAGTTTAAAGGCATTCATGAAAAGTTTAGTTAGTGAGTTTGGAACACCTGGAGTTTTGGCTCCAAGGGTATGGTCAGGTGACTAAAATGCTATGTGCACAGGTTTGGGAATAAGTGCTGGTGGCAAAACTGTAAATGCTGAGCAGAGCGGAGTGAAGGAGAAGGGCTGGGGAGATTCACACAATGGCAAGAAAGAGGCATTAGATGGGTTCCTCAGGGGTAGGGGATCCTGGCAGCAGCTCCCCATTGGGGTCTGGGTCAGGAGCCAACATCTTATCCTTGCTTGAATCCCTCTGCTCTTTCTTGAACATCCTTTGATGCATCAGAGGGACGAAGAAGAGAATGACAGCCCCAATGATGGGGGGCACACCGGCAAAGTAGAAGGCCACATGGTAGTCACCAAAACAGTTGCGGAGAAGGCCTGCAACAGTCAAGAGAGATAAGTCAAGCTCAGCCTTGCCTTACTGCCCAAAAGTGCTCTCTGCCTTTTGTAGGGGCTGTTACAGTGCCTTTCCAGAGAAGCTTGACCTGCACTGCCTTGACTCAGGAGCCCTCTCAATTCAAACACTCCTAGAAGGAAAAAATAAAACCTCTATTACAAGAGCAGTTTGACCTTCCCCGAAGTACCAGGGCTAATACTCTTTATAAAAGAAGCTAATGAAAAGTCTCTTAAATTTTCTCCATTTGTGACTTTCAGAAAGCTACAGCTAACTTCCTGTCACTCCTAGTTATGTAATTAGGAGAAAATCTAGTTTAAAAGAACTCCACAGAAGATGGCTGATATGGATTAAATTTTATATCCCCAAAATATGTTAATATCCTAACCCCTGTACCTGTAAATATGACCTTGTTTGGAAAGAAGAGGTTTTCTTTTGTTATGTTAATGGGGGGTATTAAACCTAACCACTTCTCAGTTACTAAAAGACCAGAATGGATACAGAGACATACACGCACAGGGGAAGACAGGACCAAGGAATGCCAAGGACTGATGGTCATCACCAGAAACTGGGAGAAGGATTCAGGGACGGAATCAACACAGCAAAGACCCTGATTTGGACTTCTAGCCTCCAGAACTGTGAAGAAACAAGCTTCTGTGTTTTAAAGCACCCACTTGTGATATATTTGTTATGGTAACTAAGACAACAGCTACACCTTTCTGGGCTCATAGTGATACACACTTCTCCCTCATCTCAACTTGCATTAAAACTGTTCTTGTGGAATAACGGCACTTGGCTTGGCCTGTGGAATAATTCATCTGAATTCACATTTGCTTTAATGGAGGCTGTATGTGTACCCTTCCTTTCAGCTACAGAAATGTTTGGCCACTCTGGGTTCCTCCAAGCTACCAATACCATGGGTGCATTTGTCATGAGACAAAGGCCTCCCCTGATCACTGCCAGGAGCCAATGTGGTGCACCTCAAAAGGACGATGAGCCAAGAGACAGTAGTCAGAACAGGCAAGGAGGTTCTTAGACTGCTCAGAAAGTAAGCAAAAGTATGGATTCTGGGGCATTGTTGGGTTTAGGGACCAGGCAGAAGCTCTTCTCCCCCAGTGAGCAATGTGACTGTTTCCCAAGGGGCCCAGGGAAAGCTCTTGCCACTGTCATACAGCATGACAGTGCCTTCATAAGACCTTGTATGGTATATGTTGAGTTAGCCCCACTGACCAGTCTAGAAGAGGCTAGCCCAGGAATCAATATTTGTATTAAATCATACAGAAAAGAAACAAAGTTTCATTTTCAAAGGTTTTTCCTTATTTCCTGTGTTCCCCTGGGTAACCAACAACCCTTCTGGGACACTGCAGGTGTACACTGGGAGTTCTGAAAGATATCCAGCTATCACTTTGCCTGCCACTTAATGGAGGTAAAAATCACTGACCCAGTCCTAGAGTCTGACCTTAATCAAATCTCATCCATAAACTCCGTTCAGAAGCCACTAATGATGTCTCTAAATCTTAATAAAACCAGGGCTCACTTTCGTTTTTCTTCCCACCCTTGCAAATAATCACTTACCTGTGGAGAAAGACAGGATATTGGATTAATACAATGGTGAAGAAAGCAAAACCCATTTCTTTCACTTACACTTCTTGCAGTAGTCACGTTGTCTATAGCAAAACTCCACTGAAACAGATATATAACCATGGAAAACTCATTCTTTAAAACGAATACATGCATGTATATCATGCTTAGCCTTTTATACCAGTAGTGGTAAGGCATATCATGCACTCTGATAAGGCTACTTAAACAAAGAATAAGAGAAAAAGAGGCTTCAGGCAGAGGTGCTCAGGAAAGCTAAAGCTCAAAGGAGACAGGATTCCCCCACTTATACCCTCCCTGGAATATGAGCCTTACCTGCAATGGGGGGCCCAGCAATCATCGGCAGGGCCATCATGCCCAGAAGGTAGCCAATGGCCTGAGAGGCCTGCATTGGGCCCACCAGCTCAAAGGCGATGGGGGCCATGATGGTAATGAAGAAGCCATCGCATAGGCCCAGGAAGAGGCAGACAACGATGAGGCCCCCAAAGCCCCGGCACAGAGGAATCATCATGGACATCAGGCCCAGGAGCAGGAAGGAGATGACCTGGGGGAGCGAGGGCCTGAGGTCATGCTATGCTTGTCAGCCAAGGCAGTAACGTAAAGCACACGTCCTTTCTCAGGGCCTAACTGAACTGTACCATGTGTAAAATGGGGTAGGAAGTTGTCAACAAGGAGAGCAGTTGAACTAAATGGTGACTCAGTTCTCTTCCAAATTTGGCACTGACAAATTTAAAGTCTTTAAGAGAGTCTCTATGTAACTGTGATTACGTCGGAATAAAAAAAGTAGTGGAGCAGGGAGGGTTGGGGTATAGGCCCTGGCCTCAAGAAGTTTGTCTTTGCATTGGACTGTGAGATAAAGGGTGCGTCTGCTTTCTGATTCCATATTTGGCTACTCACTGAATCAGGGTTTGAGTCTAAGCCATGTTGGTGTTCTTAGATTCATCTAAGGGACTGGAGGAGGAAGTGGGGAAGGGAGCAAAGATGCCTTGCATGATGAGTGGATGGGGTCTTGAATGAAAGGCAAAACACCCTTGCATGAAGGATACCATTGTGAGGTTTGCCCAGGCTTATTATGGCTCTGGGAGCCTCTAGTTTTGGCTGGGCACCCTGGGAGGGCAGCAAATGGGCCTTTCAGGAGAACCAAGCCACTGGGTAGGTGTCTAGGGAGCACAAAGCCAGCCCAGGGGCACTGACAAGCCATGAAGATTTCTTTGGGCACAACAAAATGTTTATAAAACATAGAAACTGCCTTTCTAAAGATGAGTTTTTCCCTCTAAATAGAAGGAAGAGCCATTGGAGGGAGATACAGCTGTATTTTGATTAAGTTCATTTGCATCTGATGGTTATAAGCCAGACTAAGACCTGGGCTGCAGACAGAGAAAGGAGAAAAACCCCTTCCCAACCGAACCAGGTCTTTCTGGGCCAGAGCTAAGATCCAATCTGTTTACTAAGGCCCAGGGGTTTTCCAGTACTTTGCAGAGCCAGGTTGACTTACCCAGAAAAACATGGAAGGAGGAGAGGACCAAAGTTATTTCGTACTCTAAATATTTTCTGTGTTGTTGCTGGCAGTGGGCTTGTTAGGTTGATCAGTTGGTTTTTGGAGAGCAGAAGAAATGTCCTGGCTGTGCCATCTGAGGAAATCCTTTTGTTGGGAGACCTTTGAACTTTAACCAGGTTGTTTTGGGGTGACTAGCCAGAAGCTAGAAACCCTGGTGATGGAGTGGTTAAGTGCTATGGCTGCTAGTCAAAAGGTTAGCAATTTGAATCCACCAGGCTCTCCTTGGAGACTGTATAAGGCAGTTATAAAAAGAAGCCATACACCCCCAGCTTGTCATCTAGGAGAGTCATACCACACAACTATGAGATAAAACCAGATCCACCTATCAGTCAAGCCCATTATGGCAATTAAGAGTTAATACCATCATATAACATAAAAGACAGCCATTAACTGACTTTAATGGGCTCTAATTCTTACCTATTGTATCTAGCTGTTTCTTAACATCCTCCAGGAAGCTTTGCCAAAGTTCTAAAATTGAAAATCTCTCTTGGAACTGAGAATCAGGACTCAAGAACTAGCCCCAAGTGAGGCTGTCCCAGCAGGTTGTCACTATTTTTGTTTGTTTTTTGGACTGATAGGCAGACAAACTGTCCAGGTACTCAATGCCAGACACATGTGCTTGTCCTCACCGACAGTAGGAACTACAGAGTCTAATGGATGTGGGCGTGGTATAGGTGGCTCTTCAGAACCTGGAGCTGTGTATACACTTTTCCTCCTCCAGGCCCGTATGCCTACATCTGACCCAGGGAGAAAGGAGTTCTAAAAGGCCACCTCCAAATTTCTGTTTTGGAATCTTAGGGAGTTCAAGATAAAAAAAGTGTATCCTTTGTCTTATGCTGTCAACCTAAGATACTACCAGGATGAGCTTGGACAAGTCACTTTCCCTTTCTGGGCCCCAGTTCTCCAAATTGTAAATAAGGGACTTAGGCTACCAGTTGATGAAGATACATGTTTAAGCTATAGTGTGCTAAGATCATTTCTACGATATTTTAAGTGGCAAAACTGGGCCAACTAAGAGTGGAAAAGGGGAGTGGGAGGTTGACGGGTGAGGAAGAAACAGTCAGCAAAAGCACTAGGTCCTAAGCCTGGCTAATGCCTCCCCCTCTCTTGGAACACCCTTTGTACAGTAGAACACAGAGACTGCTCAGACTCCTTTCTGAGGGACTGCTGTGAGAATCAAATGGGCTATATGGTTAAGCACAGGTTTCTTTGTCTCCTCTAGGTAAAGTGCTGGCCCAAGGCCACTTCACCTTGATTTTTAGGGCAATTCAACATCTTGGAGCTCTCGATATTGGCAGGGAAGACCATAGGGGTGGCATGTAGAAAAGGCTAGCAAAGCCACATTTGTGAACAAAGCCACCCAGAGAAGGTATTTTCTGATATCTATGTAGGAATTCAAATGTTCATAATTGGTTTGTCTCCATCACAGTTTGTTTGACCTTGGTCAAATCACTTATCATCTCTGGAACTTGTCTCTGCTGTCTATTAAAGTTAAGTGGAATAGAAGAAGAGTATTAAATAGGAATGCAGTTCTGCCATTACTGGCTGTGTGATCCTTTCCCTAGGTATCAGTGTAATGAGAGGTTAGACTAGATGGGTCATAAGAGCTCCGCTAGTTTGCACAAAAAAGATTTACTAGCTCTAGCAAACCTAAAACAAAGTTAAATGCAATAGGAAATCTTAATCGTATCCTTGATCAGGACATCTGATGGTTATTTAGGAAAATACTTAGGGCTGCCAGAAGAAAGAGTATGAGTGTAGTCACGGTCCCTTGGAAGTGTTTTTAGGGCTTCCCCAGCAGACAAGTGAGTCAGAACGCAACCATCCTCCTGATGGATTATTTATTTGTGACCACCTGTTTTCTGGTGATGCCTTCACCTTTCCACAAGGTTCTGCACTAGCTCATCTCCTTGTATGCCCAGCTGCAGGAGCAAAAAGCATGACCCTGGTCAGAAAGGCAATATTACTGCCACATAGACAAAGATAGACTGAATGGTAGCTATATTCAAAACCAGACTAGGGCCTAGTTTGCACATCCATGTAGCTACTTCCCATATATAAAGCTACCTCTGTCACTATCAGAAACCCTGGTGGCGCAGTGGGTTAAGTGCTATATCTGCTAACCAAAAAAGTCAGCAGTTCAAATATACCAGGCACTCCTTGGAAACTCTACGGGGCAGTTCTGCTCTGACTTCTAGGGTTGCTATGGGTTGGACCTGACTTTACAGCAGTGGATTTTTATTTTATTTTTTTGGTTTTCTGTCACTATCAGAAGGACTAGTCTTGTGTGGCTATAACAAATTATACTTCCACAAGTCTATTCACACCTATATTTCTTTTGATATGCATGAAGTGACATCAGTAAAGACAGAATTATTCTGATTGAATAAATGAGGAAATAGGCCCAAAGAGAAGTGAGGTCTAGTCTCTTCTGGCAACTTTTTTGTGTCCGTTGATAGGATGGTATTTGGGAAGCAGTGCTTGGTCCCCAGTAGCACTGAAAGTACCGTGATGGATCTGGGCCTGGACCTAGAAGAGACAGACACTGGGCCACAGAGGGCTTCAGATGTCCAAGACCCTCCTAGAGAGTATAAGGTAACAGTGAGATCAATTTACACTGGAGAAAGCATTTAGCTCCTAGCCTTAGTTTCCCTCTTAGAGACAGAGGAACCACTGTTAGTAAAAACTTATTTTTAAAGTGTTCTGAAAGTGGATTTGGAGTCCCTGGGAGGTACAAATGATTAAACACTGGGCTACTAATTGAAAGTCTGGTGATTCAACTCCCCTCCACCCACCCCACAGATGCCTCAGAAGAAAGACTTGGTAATCTGCTTCTAGGAAAATCATATGGAGGAAAGTTTAACTCTAATACACGTGGGGTCCCCATGAGCCAGAATCAACTTGATGGCAATAAATTTTCTTTTTAAAAGGTCCTATACACACTGCTCTCACTGAAGCCTCACTCAATTTGAAAGCAGGGGAAACTGAAGCTTAGATAATTTCACTTTCCCATGTCATACAACAAGCTGGTGTCAGAGCTAGGGCGCAGGGCACAGCAGCTGTGCATCCTACCATGCTGTCCTAACCACTGGGGATAACTTAGCATCTGTATCAGGCTGTTTCTTTCTACAGTACACAGGATGGCCACACTTACCTGCAAGTAGATCTTCTTCAGTCCAGGGATGGAGTCACTGATACGGCCTGACACAAGACGCCCGAGGCCTGAGGTAGCCCCAATACACACCAAGAGTACCCAGGTTTGCTTGATTTCTGAGAACTCCTCTTCCACATACTTCATCTGAAAAGCATAGCATCAGGTCCCCAAGGACAGGAAAAGGAAGAGAAGCTAACTGGTTAACTGTCGGTATAGCCAGGTCCCTTCACTACATACTTTTCTGGACCAGGACAACAGCCCTCTCCTCTGTATCCTCAACTCCAGGACAATCTTTCTGTCTGCTTTCAACAGCCCAACAGGCTTCATAAGTCTCCCTTGAAGACTTAGCTTCTGGACTTCTGTGCAATAATTGAAAGGGGTAGGGTATCTCCAGGCCCCTTCCAAGCCCCTGCAGGACAGAACACAATCCTAGCAGCTGAGAAAACCCCAGGGTTCCTCTACAGTCTCCCTAATCTCCTACCCAGAACTGATAGTCTGCAGCAACAGCAGGTCAGCAGGGGAGGAGGCTCCATCAACTTCTAGGCAACTTTTCCAAAAGCATTTTCTAAGAAACATGAGATCTGTGGAGGACAACAGCTGGGCTACAACCAAGAGTTCCATGGTCACACAAGTTCAGTGAATACTGGGTTAAACAAAGCTTGATGGGTTCCTTTACTGCAGGACATTTTAGAACGTTTAAGCAGTTACTACACATTATGAGAGAGAAAGAGACCAAAAAAAAAAAAAAAGAGAGAGAGAAAGAGAAATCTAGCATATGCTGTTTCCTAAACAAAATCGCCTGATCACAAAGACCCTAGAAAACCTTGTCTTTGAGTCATCTGGGCCAGAACCCGCATCCAGACAATGTTAATCTCCTCCTAAAAATCTACCTAGATTTATCAGTAGGGAAGCCATAACCCCTTGGCCTTCCCTTGAGGAATTCCCTCCATTTCCCAGTAAGGTCCTCCCTCAGCCCGTGCTATCACCTCCCTGGGTCTCTCCAACCACTATTTTCTCTTTTTCCAAAGTTTTCAGTTCTGCCTTTTCAGTATCCTCTACCCCCACCCTCTGGACTCCAGGCAGGTTGAGGGCAGCTCCCTGAGGCCAAGTGGGGTGGGCCCATTCTCATATTCCTCACCAGGTGTACATAGGGAATGAAGTAGCCAAGAGCAGCAGCAGCAATCCCGAAGGCCCAGATGCGGTAGGTACGTTGGCGGAACACCCGCATGTTGAAGTACTTCCTGAGCTGAGCTAGAAAGCGCTGGCGCAGGGTGTGGACACCCCTCTTGCTTGGGGTGTCCTGGGAGCTGGGCAGGAGGGGCCGGTAGGTGAGTGAAAGCAGCATGAGAACAAACATAAAGGTACTCAGCACCTGGAAGGTTTGGGCCAGCTTGATCTTGTCCCCCAGCATATTGATGAGGAAGGGGAAAGACATGGAGAAGACGCTACTCCCAGCAGACACCACACCATTGGCCAGACCCAGGCGGCGTTGGAAATAGTGGCCCAGGATGACGAGGGATGGCTGAAAGGCGAAGGAACAGCCACAACCAAAGAGAATCCCATAGGTGAAGTAACGCAGGCTTAGGGAGCTGTGGGGGAGACACCAAGAGCTGTTCTCAACAGCCTGATCAGCAATCCACTGCCCATCTCCCTTCAGACCTCCGTTCCCCCACCCTCAACCCATAGCTCCACCTGCCAATGATCCTCAGAGAAGACAAGGAAAAAGGCCATCTGATCCCCATTCTGCAGATGGTGAAGCAGAGGCTTAGAAAGGTAAAGTATTTGCCCAAGGTCACATAACCAAGGATAAACAAAGCTCGCAATTCAATCCAGGTCTCCATGACTTTAGGGTACATTCCACAGTGCCCCATCAAAGAGGACTGTTCAAAAGGAGGCCAGAACTAGCCTATGCAAAAACTAGAGGAGGGGATACAGACAGTAAGTCAGTGTCTTAAAGAAAACAGTTTCACTTCACTGCTCACCTAGACCTGGATAAGCCATGGCCACAGTCACCACAGCTTTACCAAAAATAATAATAAAGTTTGCAAATATCCAAGATCTTGGAAGGTTGAGACCCTCCATAGGACTTTTCAGTGTCTTTTTTCATGTTCAGGGCTATTAATATTTAAGAGAAATGGCTGATGGTCTCTTCAGAGACACCCTGTTGGGGATCCTGAGGCGAGGAGTCCTTTTAATGTCCACATTCCCTGCCTCAGTTGCTGGACATGGTATGAATTAGCTCCTTTAGCCCAAGACTGAGGGAGCCAGGCTGGCTGCTTGGTGAGAAGTGGATCCTCAAAGAAGTCGTGGACTTGGCCACATAAGTTAGCTCCTGACTTAAAACTCTTACATCCTGCTGTGGCCATAAACCTCTGTAACAGAAGGTAAACTTTCAGAAGGGAAAAGGAAATATGAAGGTGACTCTGGCTAACTCTATGCCCACAGATAATGTAAGTACAACCTATTGAAGAATTCTGTCTTTTTGATGCCTCCACATATTTTGCAATAGACATTATCTGCCTACTTCATCATATGACAATATTCTCCATGATCAGGTGTTTCTTTTCCACAGATAGACTCAGTCAGTTCTTATGCTAAAGGACTGAAACTATGCTGCTGAGTTGATGTGGTGCTAGCACCCATGTTTCTAAGACATCTCTCACCACCACTGTTCTCCATGTGCCTGCATTAACTGGACATGAACAAGAGCCTTGGTTTCAAAAGTGTTGCCTCCACTTGGAACACACAGACAAGTCAACTGTTCCTCTTCTGTCAATTTCCTTGGAGGCTTCTCCCATTAAATTCTTGAAGTGCCTATTGGGGATGGCCTGGGCTGAAGGCTTGGTCTAGGGAAGAGGAGTTAAAACTTTGGGAAGGGAACAAGTGGGGACAAAGTATGGGATACAATTAAGGGTGCTGTGTGGTGGATCTGTCTCCAGCTAGTCTTTAGAGGACAGGAGGCCCCTAAGTTAGGCTTGCCAAAGCCTCATAACCCCTGCCTGCACTCTGCCCCATTTCGTGCCATCCAGAGGAACTCAGGTACTGACTTAGGGAACTGGAAGGATGACTTGGAGCACTAGTCACAGGCAGAACCACTTTTCCACTACATGAGAAGCCACTCAGAAAGCTTTTTGGCTCTGAAGATGTTCTTACAAAAAAGAGCAAAATGGATTGTGCCTAAAGAGTCAGAAGAAAACATTGCATCTGAGTTCCTTCTCCTCCTTTACTTGAGCCCATGTGGATTGGGAGGAAAATGGGATCCACATGTTGCTGATTTGTTTCTACTTTGCTCTATTCAGCCATATAGAATGGGCCTATGCTGTGTAGTACTAAGACTGGAGACTTTTCTGAGGCCCAGCTTCTCCAGACAAGGAGCTAGGCACCAGCCTTGCAAAGGGCACATGAAGTTGGTCAGCAAAGTGGTCCTGAAAATGTTTTGAGCTGCTTCCTTGGGAGGGTTGAGCAGGTTCCAGGCAGGCATGGTTTTTCCCTTCTCTGTTTCAATTGAATGGGACAGTGCCAAGAAATAATTGCTGGCCAAATGTAAGCTCCACTGGAGGGTAGGCAGGGCAGCTGGAAATGCTTGCATTATAAAGAAAGCTGGCTTACCCTCACAGGACGAGTTGTGGCAGAATACAACAATCTCCACTGTTAGGCCTAGAAAACATCAACTTGGTCCTTCTCTGGGGAGTCAAGCTCAAAAACCAAGTCTGATAAGTTATCTCTGCCCTCATTCCAGATATGTCACTATGGCCACACCCATGTCTCCAGGCCTGTATTTTCCTACATCAGCCCAGGCAGATTAGAAGTGAAACCCAAACCAAACCTGTTGACATCAATTCTGACTCATAGAGACCTTGTAGGACAGAGCAGAAATGCCCCAGAGGGTTTCTAAGAAGTGTCTGGTTGATTGGAACTGCTGAACTTTTGGTTAGTAGCTATAGCTCTTAACCACTATGCCACTAGGGTTTCCAGACTGGAAGTAGGAGGTACCAAAATTTCCAAAATGTCTTTAGCAGAAAATCCACAGAGTTTTTTGTTTTGTTCTTTTTTTTTTTAGTAATCCCACATTCCTCATGCTGTGGTATAGGGTATTCAATTATTCCCTCCCCTATAGACATGTTTCTACAGGGCTGGCAGAAAATGAAACAAAATAAAGAAACTTGCAGCCTGCTCCTCACCTGACTCAACCATGTTCTGCCAGTGGGGCTAGGTAATGAGTTTAACTTAGGCCTAGCTGGTAGCTGAGTTCTGGATCCATACCTCAGCAGGGGACACTATTAAATACCTTTTTTCATTTCCAAGACATAAATCATTGTCACAAATTATCCATGCATTGGCATGTAGAAGTACCTGGAGAAGGGCCAGAAATGCTAAACCACTTTAGGCTTAGCAGATTTCTTTGATTCTTGGAATGCTAGATGTTCAAATGGACTGCACTTGAGAAGTTTCATTGCTGGGAAGGAAGGTCATGAGGTGTGTGGCACGTTGAAGGAGAATAGAATAGCAGGGCTGGAAGAGACCTAAAACTCTCATGTCACAGAGGTAGAAAATTAAGTTACAGGGGGTGGAATAAACTCATTGATTTTTCTGTAGCCAAAGCTAGATTTGGTTCCGGTTGTATGAACTTTCAAGCTTGGGCTCTTCCCAACACTTTGAAACTCTTAGGATTTCTCTGGACATATTCCTAAACAATGTGTACCAAAGACCTTATCTAGATAAGTCCCTTTGGACCATGAATTCTGGAGCAAGGAGCCCTGGTACCATAGTGATTGAGAGGTCAACTGCTAATCAAAAATGTCAGCAGTTTAAATCCACCAGTTGCTCCTTGGAAACCCTATGGTGTAGTTCTACTCTGCCCTGTAGGGTTGCTATGAGTCAAAATTGACTTGATAGCAAGAGGTTTCTTTTTTTTGTTGTTGTTGTTGCATGGCCAGGGCCACAGGGAATCTGCAATAGGAGTGTCTCTAGTTCAAGCCCGGAAAGAAGTAAAACCTTTGGCCTTGGGGAGATGTCCAATATCCCCTAGCCTTACCTGGTGAAGGAGCTGGTATGAAGGCCAATGAAAGCAACAGCCGCCCCTGCAGTCGCTGTGATACGGCAGCCCAAACGGTCAGTGAATATACTCACAATGGGAGAACAGAAGAAGATCATGCCCATTGCGAGGGCTCCTACCCATGCTGTGGAGACAAGAACCAAAGAAACCCTAGTTTAAGGTGGTGCCTGGTAATATGGTTGGTATCTCAGTTTTTCATCTTTGTCTTTTCAGAGGGAGCATTGTATTGGACTGACCTTCCGGACTGCTAATCTAAAGATCAGAGGGGTTTGGTAACTTTTAAACTCCCTGAAGCAGGTCCATGGGAGAACCAGGAACCTAGTTTATAAACACACCTAGAATTTCAGAGCTGGCACAGGGGACTTTTAGAGATCATCAGCTCTATGGCAGAGGCATGTTTTATATGGGTAAGCAGAGCCATGTGTAAACAAATTAGCTAGCCACCAAAATAAATACTTTTTTTTTTTTTTAAACCAGGCACATAGCCACACTACATTTCTTAGCATCTTTAGAAGTTTGGTGTGACCATACAACTGAATTCTGACCAATAGAATGTGGGAAAAAGTGATATGCACCCATTCCAGGTCTAGACCATAAACCCCTGTCTCCCCCCACCCCCCACGAAACCATGAGGTTTCTGCCCTCCTGTAGGCTACAACTGTAGAGTGACCTTGGAAGCCATGTACTGATACTGGCAGAAATGCTATCAGTCCTGCCTGGGTCCTTGAACAAAGTTCCCCTTCTTTTATCAATCTGAAATCTGAATACTACATGAGGAAAAGAAATTTCTTTTTCTTTAAGCCAGTGAATTTTTGCGGACCATTTGCTATAGCAGCTAAACCAACAGAAACCAAAACAAGGAGACACCTCCATCACCATTTTACTGATGAAACAGGTTCAGAAATGTGAAAGGACTTGACAAGGACCACACTAGTGGCAGAGCTGTCCAAGTCTGACTCTCCTTAGTCCCAAGTTTATTTCTTTATATCTTCTATTGAGGGGAAATAAAGCTTCTCATCACTAGAGGTGTGCAAGCAGAGATACAAAAGGGAATTCAAGGAAGTGGAATCATTTGGACTAGACAACAATGTAGGCCCTTTCACGGACACTAAGCCAGATCCACTGCCTTAAGTACTGGGCTACCTGGTGTCAGGGACAAGGAATATGGAGGTTTTTTTAAGTTTGGAGTCAGATTTGCTAAGCATAGTTTCTGATACAAGATTTATGCATGGCTCTGTAAAATGTTCTTAGAACATTTTTGGTGGCTCTTGAAATTATCCTTTGTCTCAGTAAAATTCTAGGAGGTGTTTCCCTGTAGCATCTTTATCTTGGGTTTCTTTTTTCCAGGTCCCTTAACTTTTCTTTCCAGCTTTAATTTCTAACTGTAATTAACTTTTAGGGCTCTTTTCTGAACACTTTCTGAGTCTTCATCATCATCAACGTTATCATCGTTGTCATTATCATCATTAAAAGGCATTTATGGAATGTCACCTGAGCTGAGCACCAAGCCAAATTCTGGTTCCTTTAAGTTGTAGAGCTCCAAGTGGGCCTGAGCAGTGCAGTCTGAGTGAGGTCAGGGCTAGTCTACTACCTGTGTTTGTTAACCCAGTGCCAAGTAGGTGGATACTCAGGTCCTCTCAGGGGTATTGACTTTCCTGGAGCCACATTCTGAGCCCCAGATCCCTGGCTCTGAAAGCACTGGTATGGGACAGCAAGAGACCTGGGCCCTCATCTTGATTTCACCTTGAATAAGTCACATAGCACTTTTTGACCCTCAGTTTTTCCATCTGTAAAAATGGGGATTAAAATTTCTACTATGACTTCCTCCAAGATTGTAAAAATGGCTTTCAGAGGCAATTTTATATATATGAGAGCTTTGTAAATACCAATAATCATACCACACAAAAATTAACACAAAATGGATCACAGACTTAACTGTAAAATTAAGCTACAAAACTTCTAGAAGAAAGCATAGGATAAAATCTTTTAGACTATTTGGTTAGGCAAATATGTTACAGGTATTCATAAGAAGAATGATTCATAAAAGAAAAAAAGATTAAATAGACTATCAAAATTAAAAACTTCTTGCTTAAGGGGTAGTGAGTTTCTGTTAATGGTGGTAGGATAATTTAGAAAAAGATAGTGGTGATGGTTGCATAACATGATGAACATAATCAGTGTCACAGAATAGTACATGTAAAATTTTTGAACTGCTGAATGTTTTATATATATATAATATATATGCATGCACATATGAAACTTCAATTTACAAAACAGAAAAAGAAGTGGCACTAAGGTCGCAGAGTAGATGGAATGCTTTCTGTGATCCCTCTAACAACAAACATTCCAGAAGACAAGTGAATCAATTATATATGACATTCCTGGAATCCTGAACATCAAAGGGAAAGGTGAGAAATCAGACTGTCAGGGAAGGGAGAGTAAGTCCAGAAATACAACTGACCCAGTGAGAATCGGCACCCTGCAAGCAAATCTGTGGTAGTGAGCTTGGTGAGCAGAGCAGTGGCTTTTAGAAAGTGTTTTTCTCAGCTGGAGAATCTGAATGATGGATGGCCTATTCATGTCTCCAGAATCAGTGAAAAAACAGCATTCAATCATCAACAGCTAAGTAGATTGCATCTAATCTGCAATCTCAGTATCTAAATCTTTCCTTTGGGATAAAATTCTCTTCCTTTTCCCAGTGCTTCCCCATCCATTCTCTGTACTGCGCCCAACTGCAGAGGCTGATGCCATTACCTGAGCAGGAAGTAGGCTTCCTTACATGCTTACTAAATCATTCTCTTAGACTTAGAGACGAAACAGTTTAACAAACAAGGGGAAAAATAAGTAAATAAAAAAAGCTTCAGACTTCTCTAAGCCAGGAACTCAGGGCAGAAACAGTTCCTTTTCCTAGGCTCAGGCATAAGAGGACATGCCTTCCTCACAGACACTCAAACCTCTGCCTTTCTCAGCACGTGCAACCAGATACCTGTGAGTACAGTAATCACCCCTGCCCATCTAGGACTGTACAGGAGAGCCTGCACCCCACACTTGGTGACTGACTACCTGGATACCTGAGTTGAATACTACAAGAAAAGTAATCAGTTGCCTGGGCTCACTGGCATAGTAACAGCTCTAACCATCTGGTAACAGGATGTTAGAGCTTCAAAGTCATCAATCATCAAACTAGCTCACATGGCCAGTCTATTTGGGCATTTCTGAACAAGACAAAAAGCTAGAACACAGTAAGCAAACATAAAACACATAAATACAACTTACTGATTGCTCAGAGACAACAGTCAATATCGAATCACTTATAAAAGCAGACCACGATAACTTTAGAAAGTTTTAAAAACAAAGAGTCAAGAAATTTTATAGATAAAGAGAACTTCCTGGAATTATTAGAGGTATAATACAAAAGATAAATATTTAGAACTACTGAAGAGATCAGGAAGGAGATCAGGCAAAATGCAGTAGAGCATAATGAAAAAATGAATAGGTTGTAAGAAAGTATAAGAAACAGCATGCGGAAATTCAGAAGATTAATAATAATAAAATTATGGAAGAAGACAACTCTGCAGAAAGTCAAAGAAGAAAGGAGGAAACAAGCCAGAATTAGTGAGACTGAAGATAAAATACTTGACACCAAGGTACTTGAAGAAAAATCAGATAAAACAATTTTAAAAAATGAAGAAAAACTAAGAATTATGTGGGACTCAATGAAGAGGAACAATCTACAAGTGACTGGCATACCAGAAGCGGGGGAGGGGGCAGAGCATGACAGAAAACACAGAGAATTGTTGAACATTTGTTGACAGAAAACTTCCCTGAAATCATGAAAAATGAGACGATATGTATGCAAGATCCTCATCAAACTCCACACAAGGTAGTTACTAAAACATATCAAGACATATCATAATCAAACTTGTCAAAACTAAAGACAAGAAGATAATTTTGAAGGTAGCTAGGGATAAATGAAAAATAATCTACAAAGGAAAGTGAATAAGACTAAGCTCGTACTACTCAGAAGAAACCATGCGGGCAAGAAGGCAACGAAGTGACATACATAATTCCCTGAAGGAAACAAAACTGCCAGGCAAGAATTATATATCCAGCAAAACTCTCTCAAATATGATGGCAAAATTAGGACATTTCCAGATAAACAGAAGTTTAGAGAATTTGCAACAACCAAATGAAAATTAGAAGAAATACTAAAGGGAGTCCTTCAGGTGCAAAATCAATAATAACCTAAGACTAGAATGCAGAACAAAGCAACGATGTATCAACTCAGAGAAATCACAAAACTAAATCAAAGCTAAAACACGGAAAACAGGGAAACAGAGATGTCATTACGTAAAAGAGGACAACATTATAACAAAAAGAGGGGTTAAAAATGTAGCCATAGATTGTTCATACGGACAGGAAGTTAAGACAATACAAATAAATTAGACAGATAACCATAAAAGAAACTAATAATTCTAAACATCAAAATAAAAAACAACAAAAACATGAAGTCTCAGTAAATACAAAATCAACAACAAAAAAGACAGAAAGAAAACACATGAAGAAAAATGACTCAGTATAAAAAATTAAGTGGAAAAAAGAAATTGTCTACAACGCACTAAAGAAGGTATCAAAATTAGAGCACTAAACCCATACTTATCAATAATTACGCTGAATGTAAATGGTCTTAAATGCAAAAAGTAATCCCACTGCTGTTGAGTTGATTCTGACTTACACTGACCCTATAGGACAAAGTAGAACTGCTCCATAGAATTTCCAAGGAGCACCTGGCAGATTCAAACTGCTGACCTTTTGGTTAGCCGATGTAGCACTTAACCAATATGCCACCAAGGTTTCCAAATGGATTAATCACACCAATAAGGAGTTAGGAAGTGGCTAAATATATAAGAAAACACGATCCATGTATATGCTGCCTACAAGAGACACGACTTACACTTAAAGACTAAAACAAACTAAAACTCAAAGGATGGGAAAAATAAATCAAGCAAACAACATTCAAAAAAGAGCAAGAGTAGCAATATTAATTTCTGAAAAAATACTTTAAAGTAAAATACACCAAAATGGATAAGGAAGGAACTATATAAAGATGAAAGAGTCAATACACCAGGAGGACATAACTATATTAAATATTTACACACCCAATGATAGGTATCCTAAATACATAAAAAAAGCATTGAAAAGAGAGACAGTTCCATAACAGTAATAGATTTCAACACACCACTTTTAATGAAGGACAGAACATCCAGAGAGAAGCTAGATAAAGACACAGAAGATCTAAATGCCACAATCAACCTACTTGACCTCATAGACATAAACGGAACACTTTACCCAACAGCAGCCAAGTAGACTTTCTTCTTGAATGTTCATCAGCGAAAATGCGGAAGGTATTTATGGCGATTGATTGACACAGAGGCTGCAACAGTGGGCTCAAACATAAGAACAATTGTGAGGATGGTGCAGGACTGGGTAATGTTTTGTTCTGTTGTGCACAGGGTCGCTATGAGTTGGAAGCGACTAAATGGCACTTAACAACATAACATACGACCTTTTGAAACTGGTTTTTTCACACAGCATAATTCCCTGGTACTTCATAATTGAAGTGAGCTTTTATAGACAGCATATAGTTGAGGTCATTATTAATCCACTCTGTCAATTTCTGTTTGATACATTTATACAATTTACATTTAATGCAATCATTGATGTTAGGGCTTAAGTCTGCCATTTTATTTTTGTTTTTTTTGTTCCCACTGTTTCTCATTTCTCTGTTCTCTTTGTCTTGCTTGTCTGTGGGGTACTTTAACATATTTTAGAAATCCATTTTAATTTATATTTAGTGTTTCTGAGTGGATGCATTTGTGTACCTTTTGTAGTGACTATTCTTAGCATTACATTGCCAAGCCAGCCAGCCAAGTGCCGACGAGTCGGATCCGATTACATTATATGTACATAATTTATCCACTGCTCACGTCCCTTGTCATACTGTGGTGGCTTGCATGTTGCTTGTGACGCTGGAGGCTTTTCAAAAGTATTTCAAATAGCAGCAGGTCACATATGGTAGACAGGTTTCAGGGGAGCTTTCAAACTAAGACAGACTAGCAAGAAGGACCTGGTGATCAACTTCTGCAGTCTGAAGTTGATTAAACATGCAATCGAGGTGAGTGAATGTGAAGTAGATCAAACACACAAGGGAAAGATTAGTCCAAAGGACTAATGATGGACCACAACTCCTACCAGAATAAGGCTAGAATAACTACATAGAGTCCTGTTACCACAACCAACTGCTCCGGCAGGGATCACAATGGAGAGTCTCATATAGAGAGAGAGAAAAATGTAGGACAAAATTCAAACTCGCCAAGGGGTAGGGGAAGACCAGGCTTCAGTCTCTCTGGTCTGACAGAGACTGGGAGGCCTAAGAGTATGGCCCTGGATACCCTTTTAATTCAGTACGGAAGTCATGCCGGAGACTAACACTTTGGCCAAGGATTACACAGGTCTGTAGGGTCACAAACAATACATATAGGGGTGTGCTTCATAATTCAATCATGTGTTAGACTAATGGGCATACTGGGGCAAAAGCAAAGATGAGAAGGCAGGAAGACACAGGAATACTGGACAAATGTAAACAGGCAATCCAGCATGGGGAAGGGGAGAGTGTTGAAATGTCACAGTTGTGGCAACCAATGTCACAAAATAATTTGTGTATTAAGTGTTTAGTAAGAAATTGATGTATAAACTTTCAGCTAAATCACAATTTTAGAAAAATCACAAAAAAGATGCAATGATAATTACTGTTGATTGGAATGCCAATGCCAGAAACAAAGAAGGATCACTAGTTGGAAATTTTGGCCTTGGTGACAGAAATGACACTAGAGATCACATGATAGAAGTTTGCAAGGACTTGTTCATTGCAAATACCTGTTTTGGCCAACATAAGCAACAACTCTACACATGGACCTCGTTAAATGGAATACAGAGGAATTAAATCGACTACATCTGTGGAAAGTGATGGGGAAGCTCAACATTATTAGTCACAACAGGACTAGGGGCTGACTGTGGAACAGACCATCGACTGCTCATATGCAAGTCCAAGATAAAGCTAACGAAAATTTAAACAAGTGCATGACAGCCAAAGTGCAACCTTGAGTATATCCCACCTGAATTACAGACCATCTGAAGAGCAGATTTGACACAGTGAACACTAACCACCAAAGACCAGATGAATTGTAGGATGACATCAAGGATATCACACATGAAGAAAGCAAATGGTCATTAAAAGACAAGGAAATAAAAGAAGCCACAGAAATGAATGTCAGAGGAGATGCTAAAACTTGATTTCAAATGTAAAACAGTTAAAACAAAAAGAAAAAATGATGAAGTAAAAAAGTGAACAGAAGATTTTAAGGGTGGGTAGAGAAGACAAAGTAAAGTATTATAATAAAATGTACAAAGATGTGGAGTTAGAAAACCAAAAGGGGAGAACACACTTGGCATTTCTCAAGTTGAAAGAACTGAAGACAAATTCAAAGTCTTGAGTCACAATTTTGAAGGATTCTACGGGCAAAATATTAAATGACACAGGCAGTATCAAAAGAAGATGGAAGGAATATACAGTCACTACCAAAAAGAACTGGCTGATGTTCAGCTGTTTCAGGAGGTAGCAGACGACCAAGAAATGATGCTACTGAAGGAAGAAATTCAAGCTGTACTGAAGGTACTGGTGAAAAACGAAACTACAGGAATTGATGGAATACCAGTTGAGATGTTTCAACAAATGGATACAGTGCTGGAAGCTCTCACTCATCTATGCTAAAAAATTTGGAAGACAGCTACCTGCAGGCAATATTATACTGAAGATAATTAAAAAACAGATGTAGCAGTCCATTTACAAGGAACTGCCAGAAATTCAACCAGATTCAGAAGAAGACATGGAATAAGAGTATCATGCTGGACATCAGAAGGATCTTGGCTAAAATCAAAAGATACCAGAAAGATGTTTACTTGTGTTTTATTGACTATGTAAAGACATTCGACTGTGTGGATCATAACAAATTATGGATTACATTTCAAAGAATGGGAGTTCCAGAACACTTAATTGTGCTCATGAAAGAACAAAAGGCAGTTGTTTCACTAGACCAAGTGGATAGTGCATGGTTTAAAACCAGGAAAGGTGTGCATCAGGGTTGTATCCTTTCGCCATACTTACTCAATTGGTATGCTGTGCAAATAAAAGAGAAGCTGGACTATATGAAGAACATGACACCAGGATGGGAGGAAGACTCATTAACAACCTGTAGTATGCAGGCAACACGACCTTGCTTGCTGAAAGTGAAAAGAATTTGAAGCACTTACTGATGAAGATCAAAGACCACAGCCTTCAATATGGGTTATATCTCAACTATAAAGAAAGTAAAATTCCTCACAACTGCACCAATAATTAACATCATGACAAGTGGAGAAAACACTGAAGTTGTCAAAGGTTTCCTCTTACATGAATCCATAATCAAGGTCCACAGAAGCATCAGTTAAGAAATCAAACAATATATTGCATTGGGAAAATCTGCTGCAAAAGATCCTTTTAAAGTGTTAAAAAGCAAAAACATTACTTTGTGTACTCAAGTGTACTTGACTCAAACCTCATATACATACTAAAGCTGGACAAAGAATAAGGCAGACTGAAAAAAAATGATGCATTTGAATTATGATGTTGGCAAAGAATATTGACTATACTATAGACTTCCACAAGAATGAACAAATCTGTCTTGCAATAAATATAGTCAGAAGCTTCCTTAGAAGTGAGGATGGCATAACTTCATCTCACTTACTTTGGACATGTTATCAGAAGGCACCAGTCCCTGGAGAAGGATATAGTACTTGGTAGAATTAGAGAAAAAGAGTGAGGTCCTATATAAGATGGATTGACACAGTGGCTGCAATATTAGACTCTGTCCTATATGGTCAATATGAGTTGGCATTGACCCATTGGCAAAAGGTTTCTTTTTGGTAACAACAGTTGAGTGGATTACCCATATACCATAGCCCCTTGCTGCTATTTGCTATCATTTTATCATACTGTACGCCTTGTCAGAAAGAAGGGGCTCTTAATTGAATCCTCTCTGCTCCCTTTTCATCCCCATCACCACTCAGTCCCATCTTGCCTTCTCCAGTTTTGGCCCTTTCATTTCCCTTTGCTCCGTCATTCTCTCAGTCAAGCTTTTTTTTATTCCTATACAATGATAGGAATTTGTGAAGGACTGTAATTTATTTGAAGATTATGGCTCTCTGAGTGCCCCCTTTCCCTCTTTCAGCTCAGTGGGAGAGTTCAGAGAGGCTGGATATTGGCAGCCAAAGAATGTTTCATATTTGAGTTCTTTTCTGAGCAGTCGCCCTGTACTTCAAAGACATTAGCCTGAGAGCCTGGGTAAGGAGCCAGGCCACTAATTGGGCACTTGAGTGAAAATACTTTGAGAACAAGGAATTTTAGGGATAATAGGCCCAGGATGGAGCTAGCAAGGACAGTGTTCTGCCATTGTGCTGCCCAGGACCAACAGAAGACCAAATGTCTGTGTGTAATGAAAGGAGAATAGAAGGAGGTACTTGCTGAATACATAGTGTCCACTCCTGGTACAGACAGACCTTTTTGGGCCCAGCTCTCTAGGGGAACTTCATTTACATGGTGATAGTGGTTGAGACTGAAAACAACCATTGGGGCCACTGAATGAAATGTATGGATGATATGTTTAGACATAAAGTCTTAGTCTTATCCCATCTTTCTGATCATAGCCTGGACGCAGTCTAGCATATGCAAAGTAGCTTTTATTACATACAGGGAGAGACAGACAGCACACCAGAACAAATTTGAATCTACTTTTCAGTGCCCTCCCCCCAGAGAAGGCTGTCTTGGCAAAGATGGTGATGCTTCCATGAGTACCCCATTCTATGTTGTGGGTAAGGGACTCAAAAAAGGGGTAGGCCTACCTTCTACTGGTATCCCCTGGCCAGGCTGGCTCAGTTAGCTGGACCATAAGTTTATGCTACATGTTCCTCACCTACACCATAGCTGAGGAGAATACACGGTCCTCAGCCTGCCATTTTAATAGCCTCAAGCCTACATGGCATGCTATTTGGGCAAACACAAGGCCTCAGGGAAAGTGTTAGGGGCCTAATCAATTACATATGTTTAAGTGTGAGCTTGCTATTTTAGAGAGACAAAGAACACCTCAATTCTCGGGTTACTTTCAGAAACCAGAGACAAAAGACTAAACTTAGTTCTTTGTCCCACAAACACTCACTAATCATCAATATGGTTATAATTGTCATTGTTCTAATTATGACTATTGATTCTTCATTTTAAAATACAGACTTCACTTAATTATTTTTCTTTTACTAAATTTCCTCTGGCAATCTTTCTCACTAACAATTCTTTAAATCTTTTTTCTTGTATCATGGAAGTTAACACCATCAGGTAAGAGGGTAACACCATCAGATAAGGAGAACAGCATCAGGTAAGCAGGGTAAAGATAGAGTGAGCAGCCCCCACTTGTCTGTTAGTGGAGGCTAGCTAGTTGCTGTGATACTGGAAGCTGTGCCACTGGTATTAGGTACCAGCACGGTCACCCATGGCAGACAAGTTTCAGCTGAGCTTCCAGACTAAGACAGACTAGGAAGAAGAACCCAGAAGTCTACCTCTGAAAGGAATTAGCCAGGGAGAACCTTATGAATAGCAGTAGAACAATGTCAGATATGGTGCCAGCAAGTGAGCCCCACAGGTTGGCTGGAAGGCACTTAGAAGATGACTTGGGAAGAGCTGCCTTCTCAAAATAGAGTTGATCTTAATGACATGGATGGAGTAAGGCCTTCCAAATCTTTGTTTGCTAATGTGGCATGACTCAAAATGAGAAGAAACAGCTGGAAACATCCAGTAATAATCAGGACATGGGAAGTACGAAGTATGAATCTAGGAAAATTGATAATTGTCAAAAATAAAACAGAATGCATAAACATTGATATCCTAGGCACTAGTGAGCTGAAATGGATTGGTTTCAGCCATTTTGATTCCAACAATCATATGGTTTACTAGGCTGGGAATGAAAACTTGAAGAAGAGGAATGGTGTTGCATTCATCATCAAAAAGAACATTTCAAGATTTGTGCTGAAGTACAATGCTGTCAGTGATAGGCTAATACCCATATGCCTACAAGAAGGCCAGTTAATATGGCTATTATTCAAATTTATACATCAACCACTAAGGCCAAAGATGAAGAGACTGAAGATTTTTACCAGCTTCTGCAGTCTGAAATTGATTGAACATGCAATCATGACACATTGATAATTACTGGTGACTGGAATGCAAAAGTTGGAAACACAAGGATCAGTAGTTCGAAAATACGGCCTTGCTGATAAAATAATGCCAGAGATCACATGATAGAATTTTGCAAGACTGACAACTTCTTCATTGCAAATACCTTTTTTTTCCTTTTATTACGATTGAATAAAAATGTACATTCCCATGTAAATTTGCATGCTGGCCTATATGCAGCTTCCACTGCTCTCCCTGTACGGTGACAGCACACTCTTCCTCTCTGCTCTATACATGTCTTATCTTCCCAACAGTCTCCTATCTTCTCCTCTCCACCCATTCCCCTTCCTCCAGTATGAGTTCAACAGGATGACCTCCTATAGATGCCTAGAACCATAAAGTGCTCACACAATACGGTCATTCTGCGTCACCAAGTGCAATTCATTACTGTTGGAAAAGTTGACCTTCATTATGATTTATGGACAGGAGCAGCATCAGGGCCAGGAGACATGCTCCCAGGGGAACCCTGAAGCCCCTGGACTATCAATTGTGGTCTTTTAGTGGAGATCTCAGGGTACACCCCTATTTATACCTGTGCTGCCAGTGAGACTCAACTTTGTGAGCTCCATCATGGCTATCACTGGTGGTGGCTGGGCACCATCTGGTTCTTCTGGTCACAAGTCGATGCAGACATCTACTCACATGAGTCTCTCTGTCTTCTGGATTCTCTTTCCCCCATGTTGTTACAGACCTTGGTGATCATCCATTCCTGCTAAGTTGGGATCATTTGCTGTACCCTCAGATGACAGTTTGGCAGCTTTTAAGACCCCAGACAACACTCACCAGTGTGGGCTGCGGAGAGTCCTCATTAGCAAAATGCTAGTTGTGCCAACTGACCTTGATTTCCCCTGAGAGCACAGTCCCTGGCCACACGCCCCAGCTACTCTGTCCTTGCGCAAATACCTTTTTTAACCAACACAAATGGCAACTGTACACATGGACCTCACCAGATGGAAAACACAAGAACCAAACTTACTACATCTGTGGAAAAAGACAATAGAAGAGGTCGATATCAGCGGTCAGAACAAGACCAGGTGTTGACTGTGGCACAGATCATCAACTGCTCACGTGCAAATTCAAACTGAAACCGAAGAAAATTAAAACAAGTCTACAAGACCCAAAGTATGACCTTGAGTATATCCCTCCTGAGTACAAAGACCATCTCAAGAACAGATATGATGTGTTGATCTCTAATGATCGAAGACCAGACAAATTGTGGAATGACATCAAAGACATCTATGATGAGAGCAAGACATCATTAAAAAGACAGGAAAGAATGAAAAGTCCAATTTGGATGTCAGAAGAGACTCTGAAACTTGCTCTTAAATGTCAAACAGCTAAAGCACAAGGAAAGAATGGTGAAGTAAAAGACTTAAACAGAAGATTTCAAAAAGCAGATCGAGAAGACAAAAGAAAGTATTACAATGACATGTGCCAAGAGCTGGAAATAGAAAACCAGAAGGGAAGAACATGTTCTGGATTTTTCAAGCTGAAAGAACTGAAGAAAAAATTCAAGCCTCAGTTGACTGGCCTGTCAAGAGATATTGCCATAGTCAAGAATTCTATAGGGAAAATATTAAACGACTCAGGGAGCATCAAAAGAAGATGGAAGGAATACACAGAGTCATTGTACCAGAAAGAACTGGTTGGTTTTTAGCTACTTGAAGAGATAGCACATGATTAGGAACCAATAGTACTGAAGGATGAAGTTGAAGCTGTCTTGAAGGCATTGGCAAAAAACAAGGTTCCAGGAATTGATGGAGTATCAACTGAGATATTTCAACAAACAGATGCAGCACTGGAAGTGCTCACACATCTATGCCAACAACTCTGGAGGACAGCTACTTGGCCAACTGACTGGCAAAGATCCATATTTATGCCCATTCCAAAGAAAGGTGATCCAACCGAATGTGGAAATTGCCAAACAATATTGTTAATATCACACACAAGTAAAATTTTGCTGAAGATGATTCAAAAGCAATGGCAACAGTATATTGACAAGGAACTGCCAGAAATTCAAGCTGGATTCAGAAGAGGATGTGGAACCAAGGATATCATTGCTGATCTCAAATGGATCTTGGCTGAAAGCAGAGAATACCAGAAAGATGTTTACTCTCGTTTCATTGACTATGCAAAGGCATTCAACTGTAGATCATAATAAATTGTGGCCAACACTGTGTAGAATGAGAATTCCACAACACCTAATTGTGCTCTTAAAGAATCTGTATATGGATCAAGTGGCAGTTTGTGTGAACAGAACAAGGGACACTGCATGGTTTAAAGTCAGGAAAGGTGTGTGTCAGAGTTATATCCTTTCACCATAACTTTTCAATCTGTATGCTGAGCACATAATCCAAGAAGCTGGATTCTACAAAAAAGAACAACTCATTAGGATTGGAGGACTACTCATTAACAATCTGTGTTATGCAGACAATACCACTTTCGTTGCTGGAAGTGAAGAAGATTTGAAACACTGATGAAGATCAAGGACCACAGCCTTCAGTATGGATTGCACCTCAAAATCAAGAAAACAAAAATCCTCCCAACTAATGGAGAAAGGACTGAGGTTGTCAAGTATTTCATTTTACTTGGGTCCATAATCAACGCCCATGGAAGCAGCAGTCAAGAAATCAAAAGACACACTGCATCGGGAAAATGTGCTGCAAAGGATCTCTTTAAAGTATTGAAAAGTTAAAGATGTCACCTTGAAGACTAAAGTGCACCTGACCCAAGTCATGGTATTTTCAACTGCATCATATGCATATGAAAGCTGGACAATAAACAAAGAAGACAGAAGAAGAATTGATGTCTTTGAATTGTGGTGTTGAAGAAGATTGTTGAATGTACCATGGACTGCCAAAAGAACAAACAGCTCTGTTGTGGAAGCAGTACAACCAGAGTGCTCCTTGGAAGCAAAGATGGTATGACTGCATCTTACATACTTGGGACATGTTGTCAGGAAGGATCAGTCCCTAGAGAAGGACATCATGTTTGGTAGAGTAGAGGGTCAGAGAAAAAGAGGAAGACCCTCAGTGAGATGGATTGACACAGTGGCCGCAACAATGGACTTAAGCATAAAAATGATTGTGGACATGGTACAAGACTGGGCAGTGTTTCGTTCTGTTGTTCATAGGGTTGCTATGAGTCAGAACCAACTCAATGGCACCTAACAACAACAGAAATGTACGCATAAGAGATATTGGCCTTCAGTGTTTTTCCTTGTGGTGACTTTATCTGCTTTTGATATCAGAGCAACACTCAACTCATAGAATGAGTTGAAAAGTGTTCTCTCTCTTCTACTTTTTGGAAGAATTTGAGCAAGATTGGTGTTGATTCATTAAAAATGTGTGGTAGAATTCACCATGAAGCTACCCTGTCCTGGACATTTCTTTTTGGAGATTTATTTTTATTTTTATTTTTTTCTGATTTAATCTTTTGGTTGGTATAGGTGTGTTGAGATTCTCTACTTCTTGAGTCAAATTAGGTAGCCTGCATGTTTCTGGGAATTTACTCATTTCCTCTAGTGGAACACATTATTTTCCCAAGCAGTCAACATCTAAAACCCTATTTTACCTTCCCACATTTTGTCTGAACACATGCAAGTTTTGGTAGACAATCTACTTTTGGCTTTAAAACACTGACCTTCAAACTCACAAAGCCAAATATCACTGAAAATATAAGTTGTTTTATTACCCCATTTATTAGATTATTTGGCTCTTTCCCCATGCTATTCTTGTTTATTCACTTTCTTTCGGGAGATTAGAAGATTTAGAAGTCCAATTCCTAATTTCGCAGTCAGGTGGAGATCTGGAGAGACTATTTATGTTCTTAACTGGATCTCCATATCCAAAAGCATGGATGTGAACTTCTGCTTCAGGCCACATACTAAATTAACTCAAAGTGGATCACAGACTTAAATGTTAGAATTAAAACTGTAAAACCTTTAGAAAATCAGAGCAACCCAATGTTAGGCTAAGATTTCTTAAGTATGACACAAGTAACTTGAAGTATTAAAAATACATATAACAGATTTCATCAAAATTTAAAACATTTGCTTTTTAACACACTTTTAAGATAATTTAAATGCAAGCCACAGATTCGGAGAAAATATTTGCCAATTATCTACCTAACAAAGGAGATGTACTCAGAACACACACACACACACACACACACATATGTACACAACACATACATATAAAATTCTGAAAACTTAAAAATGACAAAAGAGCCCAGTTTTAAAAATGGACAAAAGATTTCAACAGATAGCTTCACCAAATAAGATATGTGGATGATAAATAAATACATGGAAAAATGTTCAACATCATTAGTAATTAGAGAAACACAAGCTAAAATTATGTGTTGTCGCTACATACTGATTAGAATGTGTAAAATTAAAAAGACTGACCACAACAAGCGTTAGTGAGAATTTGGAGCAACTGGAATTCTCATGCATGGTTACTAACAACATAAAATGGTGTAGTCACTTTAGAAAACTGCTTGGAACTTCCTCAAATAGTTAAACATAGAATTACCATATAACCCAACAATCCACTTCTAGGTACTCAGAAAACTGAAAACAAATGTCCATACCATGATTATTTGTAAATGAATAGCATAGTAGCTATATTTGTAATAGTCACAAACCAGTATAACAACCTAAAATTTCAACATGCAAAAGTAGATAAACCAATTGTGGTACATCCATACCAAGAAATACTACTCAGCAATATAAAGAACTGAACTATGGATACATGCAACAACTTGGATGAATCTCAAAACAATTTATGGGGAATGAAAGATGGTACATTAAAAGTGTACCTACTTTTTATTCCACTTATGTAAAATTCTATGCAATGCAAACTATTCTATAGTGACAGAAAGCAGAGCAGTGGTTGCCTTGGCAGGGGGTAAACTTCTAAAGGTGATGGATATGCTCATTATCTTGATTGTGGTGCTAGTTTATGATGTATATCAAAGGAAACCCTGGTGATGTAGTAGTTAAGTGCTACTGTTAACCAAAAGGTCAGTAGTGCCAATCCACTAGGTGCTCCTTGGAAATTCTGAAGGGCAGTTCTACTCTGTCCTATAGGGTTGCTATGAGTTAGAATTGACTTGCCAATGGGGGGGGATGTATATCAAAACTTCACATAGTGTAATTTAAATATGGTAGGTTATTGTATGTCAATTATATCTCAGTGGCGGTGTTATTTGGTGCTGTTGAGTTGATTTGTACTCAGAGGGACCCATGTGATAAACTAAAATTACCCCCATAGGATTTTCTAGGCTATAATATTTATTGGGCAATATTTCAAGGTCTTTCTTCTGTACAGCCAATGAGTAGTTTGAACCACCAGCCTTTCTCCTTAGTAAATGATGCTGGGAAAATTGGATTTCCATATTCTGAAAAATGAACCAGGATCTGTGCCTCACACCATACACAATAACAAATTCAAAATGCATTAAAGACCTAAATGTTCAAACTAAAACCATAAAATTCTTAGAAGAACAAGCAGGAGTAATGCTGTCAGGTCTAGCTTTCGACAATGGATTATCTAATAGCAAAATCCCCAACAGAAAAAGACAAAACAAATAAATGTGACCTTATAAAAATTTGTTCATCAATAGATTTGATCAAGAAGGTGAAAACAAGCTACTTACTGTAGAATATTTTTGGAAACTATACATACAAAAAACCTTAATAACAAAAATACATGTGATGGTTAATGTTGTGTTTCAACTTGGCTGGGCCTTGATTCTCAGTAATTTGGCAGTTATGTAATGATGCACTTATCTTCCATTTTGTGATCTGATATGGTAATCATTTTTTTGGGATCTGATGTCTTAAGTCATCTAGTGCTGTCATAACAAAAATATCACAATAGATGGCTTTAGAAAGAGAAATTTTATTCTCTCACAGTCCAGTAGTTTACAGGTCCAAATTCAAGGCATCAGCTCCAGCAGAAAGCTTTCTCTGTTAACTATGGATTTCTCATCATTTCTACCCTGGACTGGGAACTTCTGATGTGCAGGCACTCTGGGTCCTTTCCAAAGGATATGCTCTGCTCCCAGCACTGCTTCTTTCCTGACGGTATGAGGTCCTCCACTCTCTGCTGGCTTCCCTTTCCTTTATATCCCAAAAAATTGCTTCACATAATAGCAGGAATCATCACTCAGACAAATTGCCACACACATTTTTGAGGGGACACAATTCAATCTATGACAGCAGCCAATCAGTTGAAATGGGAATTTCCTTGGGGGTTTGGCCTGAATCCCATATATATATGCTGTGGCAAAGCTCGCACATTTCAGATTCTGCAACTGACTTACAATCCTCTGATCTCTGGTTCTTGGGACGTGAACCAGAAGTCTTCAACCTGACCTGCATATCTTTGGATTCTCCAGCTCCTGCAACCCCATAAACCAGCAGCCTTCCACGTAACCTGCCAATCTGAAGTTCCTGCAACCATATGAGTCAAGAGAACCTCCAGCTTGATATCTGACCTATGGATTTAGAACTTGCTAACCTCCACAACTGTATGAACCACTTCCTTCAGATAAATCTCTCTCTATATAAATTTATTTATATATATGTACTGTAGTACACATATGTTTATTCATATATGTGTACTATGCTAGTTTTACTCCTCTAGAGAATATAGCTTAAGGCATTTGGTACCAAAAGTGATTTTAGGGGAACAAAGTCATCAAGGTAGGTTTTCTGAATTGGTTCTCAAGTCTGCTTTGACTCTGCCTCTAGTAAAAAGGGTGGGCTATTAATCCATAGCATGAGGTGGCAACAGAAAGACAAAATATCTCCACCAATGGATCAAATATTTGTGAGAGACAAGGCTGTGCTTGCATATTTGTATTTTTCTCCTATTTGTCAGAATGAGAAGTATAAGGAAGCTAGTTGCTTCATCTTGCTTTCACTTGACAAAGTGGGGAAATAAAGAAATGCACTCAGGGCTTAAGAGTCGCAGTTCAAGCGTCACATAAAAGACCTGAAAGTTCCCACATGCACAATGAAAGACAGCCTTATTTCTTGTAGTAACAGAGCTAATATTGCTGAAAACCAAACCTAGAGTCTTATCATAAGAGTGGCTGAATTACAACACCAGCTGAATTCCCAACCTCAAATGATGTCTGAAGTTAAAAAGTATGAGCATTGACTGGGGAGAAATGGGATCCTGAAACTTGAGATAGGGACATATGGGCAGATAATCAGGAAGCTGGGAGTATTGAGCACCTAAATTCTTTTCAATTGCTCCTGCCAACAGAACCAGCCCCCTTAAATCCATCTGAAGAGATTACTACATATTTGTCCACTAAGCCATCCTCCCAAATAGAAACGTTATCCCTTCTACCGCCATCTGATTAGATTCACCCAGCTGTGTCTCAGAAGCTTTTTTCTGAAATATTGCATGGGGAAGCATCTCTGCCATTTTCAGGGGCATAACCTGATGCAGATGCTTTAGAAGACATTGTTGAATGTCTCCATAACCAACCTTAATCACCCATTTATGCTTGTAAACTTTTAACTATATTTAAGTCTCAGTGGCCCCCAAACATAAAGTACAAAGTGTGACCCAGGAGGAGGTATGCTATACACCAAAATAACTGCTTGACTAATACATAGAGCAGAACCTGGGGAATGTGTGCAGAATGACTGTTAAGGGTAAGGGATAATGAAGCATGGAACATAAAGTTGGATCAGTCTAAGTTTATTGATAATGACCCCCTTAACATCCTTCTTTTTAAATTGTGATTTAAGAACAATTTTACAGTCTATATCACGTTACCATATAACATCCAGAACTTTCACTTCTATTCTAGCTGCCCCTCCTCTCCATGTGACAGCATGCTTCCCCTTTTGTTCAGAACTTCTCGTGACCTTTTGACCAAGGTCTAGCCCTCTTCACCCAATCAACTTGGCTCTAGCAAAGTGTCCTTCAGATAACCTCATGTACATGTTTAAAGGTTTATTTGCCTCCCATATCACTCTATGTTTTGTAGGGTCCAGGTCAGTCTTTGTCTCATGAGCTGGCCCAGGTGCTGGATACAGTTTCAGGTTAGAGAGCCCAGGGGCCATGCTCCCAGGGGATCCTCGGTTCAGAAGGACCATCAAATGTGGTCTTTTGGTAGAGTTCTAGCTCTGCCCTCTGATCCATCACCCACTGTGTCTCGAGTTCCATTCCACATCCCCCATCCAGGCTGTCATTGGTGGTGGCTGGGCACCATCTAGTTCTTCTGGTCCCATGCTGAAGCAGGCTATGACTCACACGGCCCCTTCCATCTGGTAGGCTCATATTTTTCTCCTGTACATCTCAGGTTCAGGTGGATTGAGACCATTTGGTGCTACTTAGGTGGCAATGTGCTAGCTTTTAAGACCTTAGTCACCACTCATCCAGGTGGTATGTGGAGTGATATCTTGAGAGGCAGAGAGAAAAAAGCCTTGAGAGCAGGATCCCAGACCCTGTTTCTCTATTCTTCCAAAAAGGTGGACCACATTAAGGGGACAGTTTGGTTTTGAAGTTGAGTAGTTTTCAGACTTTTCATTTAATGTTTGGGCTTCAGAGGTTAGAAAATAATTTAATATATATATATATTTTAAGAATGTAGTATTTATTTGGTTGGTTCACCAAAGCTTAGATTAAGGACCAGCCTATACTAAATCAAGTTGAAGTGCCAAAACTGCCTTGGTATACAGCAGAAGAAGGCATCCAAATGCTTTTGGAAATTGGCAGGTTAGACTGGATTTATCAGGTTGGACACACAGGCCCACGCATGGACTGCCCAGAACACATCTTTCACCACAACGGTGATGAACAAATTTGTGAAGGAAGCCCTAGAATCCTTGAAGACTGCTGTGACTGCTATTTATTGTAAGTTCAGATATGACAGTGGGAACTTTCCTAACTGAATTAAGGCACCTAACTACAATGAAGTCACTATGAGTTGGAACTGACTCAGTGGCAATGGGTAATTAAATGGGGCTAACTGGATGCTGTGGTGGTAGGGGCCAGGTAGCTGAGCATAACTGTCAAAGAGAAGGTGGGCATGTTTACCATAATGGACAGCAGAGCCAAAGCATTGATCAAAATAGTCTGATTCATATGGACTTCATATGCATTGGCTACTTAGTCATGGTGTCCCTAGGAACGAAACAGATGGGAAATCTACTAAATGTTTACTTGATCTGTACAAGTGGAAGAATTCTAGGTCAAGAGAAGAACAGTCCAACTCAAATCACCAGAATAGGGTCATGGCACCCGGCATGGATTGAATTGTGTCCCCCCAAAAATATGTGTAGCCATGTGGCTGGGCCATGATTCCCAGTATCTTGTGACTGTCCTCCATTCTGTGGTTTTTCTCTGCTGTATGTTAAAGGTTAGGTGCGGCTGTAAAGCCTTCATAGGATTACCTTCCTGCTCCACTGTAAAGGGAGTTTCCCTGGAGTATGGCTTGCCCCACCCTTAATCCTTTCTTCCTACGAGAGATAAAAGGACAGAGAAGCTGGCAGAGAATTGGGAATCTGGTACCATCAAGAAAGCAGCACCAGGAGAAGAGCATGTCCTTCAGACCTGAGGTTGTTGCGCCAAGATGCTCCCTGAACAGACTGATGTAATACCGGACTTGTCTCCAGAGCTGACAAGGGGAAAGCCTTCCCCTGGAGTGAACACCCTGAATATGGACTTGCAGCCTACTGGACTATGTAAGAATAAACCTTCCTTTGTTAAAGTCATCCATTCTGTGGTATTTCTGTTACAGTAGCCCTAATAGAATTTGATACCGTGAGAGTGGGGTGCTGCTCTAGCAAATACCTAAAATGTGGGAGCCATTTTGAAGCTGTGAATGGATAGAAGATTCTGAAGGAATGAAGAAGGTGTAGATGGTGAGAAACAACAGAGGATGGGTGGTACCAGTAGCAGCTGCGGCAGCAGCAAAACCAGAGTCAGCGCTGGAGCTGACCCACAGAGCAAGAGAGCTGAGTGCCTGTCCACAGTTTTCCTCACAGAGTGGGATGCCTCTGGGCACTCAAATCGGTGGAGTCGGCCTTGCTGACCCACAGAGTGAGAAAGCTGAGTCCCTTTGGGCAGGATGCTTTCTAGCAAGAGTGGGGTGCCTCCAGGCACTTAAATCAGTGGAGCTACAGAGCTTTGGAACACTTGCCTGGCAGGACAGATGTGGGCCTAAGGGCCATGCGGCCATAAGAAGCTGAAGCTGAAGAGTCAAACAGTGTGAGAAGCTGAGCTGCCTCAGTCTCAAAAGGTATGGTCATGACCTCAAGGGTTTGAAAGGGTGGAACCATGGTGTCCTGTGTTCATAAGGGTGGAATTGCCACTCATTTGGGCTTAGGGTGTTCCTAAAGCCAATGGGGCAGAGTTTCTGTCCAAGTGGGCCTTGAAGACAGAGTTGTAGCACAGGGCTAAGGTCTCCTCTGAGAAACCAGAGAGTGTGGCCAATACCTACAGACTGGAAGGCAGGGCCATTGTGTAAAATGTCTCAGACAATGCAAGAGTATTTCCAAAGCTTTGAAGGGCTAATATAATGTGTTCTGCTGACTCACTTACTGCCTGTTAATACCTTCTTTCCCTGCAATTTCTCCCATTTGTAATGGAATGTCTAACTTGTGCCTGTTCTGCTATTGTACCTTTAGAAGCAGATAGCTTACTTTCTAGGTTTCACAGATGTAGAAGAGTTTTTGTATTTTGGACTTGGAACTGATTTAAGACTTCTGTCATATGGGATGGACATGATTTTGCTATGGCGAGATGAATGTGTTAAATGTTTCTGTGATGTGATTTTTGGGTTGTCAAAGGGTAGGATGTCATGGATCGAATTGTGTCCCCCCAAAAATATGTGTAGCCATGTGGCTGGGCCATGATTCCCAGTATCCTGTGACTGTCCTCCTCTTTGTGGTTTTCCTATGCTGTATGTTAAAGGATTAGGGTGGGACTGTAAATCCCTTTATAAGATCACTTCCCTGCTCCACTGTAAAGGTAGTTTCCCTGGAGTACGGCTTGCCCCACCCTTAATCCTTTTAGCCTGCAAGAGACAAAAGGAAAGGGAAGCAAGCAGAGAATTGGGAACTGTGCACCATCAAGAAATCTGTACCGGGAGAAGAGCGCATCCTTCAGACCTGAGGTTCCTGCACCAAGATGCTCCCTGGACAAAGACTGATGCAATATCAGACTTTCCTCCAGAGCTGACGAGGGGGAAAGCCTTCCCCTGGAGCGGACACGCTGAGTATGGACTTGCAGCCTACCGGACTATGTATGAATAAACCTTCCTTTGTTGAAGCTACCCACTCGGTGGCATTTCTGTTAGAGCATCCCTAGCTGACTAAAACAGCACCTCAATAAATTCCCATGCAGTAAGGCTCAGTTTTTGATAATCCACTGTCATTCTCCAAGGTTCCATCAGGTTTTTTGCACATGCAAAAAACTCACAACCCCTTGAATGAATGGGAGGCTGAGCCGCCTTAAGGAAGGACTTCACTAAACTGCCCAAAATTTATACCGTTAATGTTACTCCCAGCTTTCCCCAAAGGGATCTATAGCCTTTCACTAAAGTTACTATTTACTGGGGTAAAGGAAGTAATCAGACTTTTAGGGATTACTAGACACTGGTTCTGAACAGACACTAACTCCAACAGACCCAAAACATCACTGTCAACCACCAAAGTGGAAGCTTATGGAGGTTAGGTCATTAATGTAGTCTTAGCTCAGGTTCATCTCACAATGGGTCCAGTGTGTCCCTGAACCCATCTTGTAGTAATTTCTGCAGTTTCAGTATGCATTGTTGGAACATACTCAAAAACTGACAATTCCCACACTAGATCCCTGAAAAATGAAGGCTATTATGGTAGGAAAAGCTAAATGGGAGATATTAGAACTGCCCCTAAGTAAGAAAAGAGTAAACCAAAAGCAATACCACTGTCCTAGAAGGACTGAAGACATTACAGCTAACACCAAGGACTGGAAAGATGCAGGGATGGTGATTCCCACTGAATACTCATTCCACTCACCTACTTGGCATGTGCAAAAAACCTGATGGAACCTTGGAGAATGACAGTGGATTATCAAAAACTGAGCCTAACTGCATTGCTGTTGCAGATGTGATTTCATTGCTTCAACAAACTGATGTATCTCCAGGTGCCTGGTATGCAGCTATAGATCTTGCTAGTGCCTGTTTCTCTATACCTGTTTTGAAGGACCACCAGTAGCAGTATGCCTTCAGCTGGCAAGGCCAGCAATGCATTTTCACTGTCCTACTTCAGAGGCATATCAACCATCTAGCCTCATGTAATAATTAATCCACAGGGAACTTGATTGCCTTTCCCTTCCACAAGATGTCACACTAGTCCATTATATTGATGACATTATGCTGATTTGACCTAGTAAGGAAGAAGTCTCAATGACTGTAGACTTACTGGCAAATATTTGTGAGCTAGAGGGTGGGAAATGAACGGGACAAAAATTCAGGTACCTTCCACCTCAGTGAAATTTCTAGTCATCCAGTAGTGTGGGGAATGTCAATATACTCCTTCTAACGTGACAAATAAATTGTTGCACCTGGCTCCTACAATTACAAAGGAGGCACCATGCTTGGTGGGCCTCTTTGAATTTTGGAAGCAATATATCCCTCATTTGGATGTGACTCAAAAAGCTGCTATTGTTGACTGAGGCCTGAACAAGGGAAGGCTCTGTAACAGGTTCAGGCTGCCATGCAAACCACTCTTTCACTTGGACCATATAATCTGGTTGATTCAGTGGTTCTTGAACTGGCAGTGGCAGGGGCAGTGGCAGACAGTGATGCTATCTGGAGTCTTTGACAGCCTCCTATTGGTGAATCACAGCAGAGACCCTTAGGATTGTGGAGCAAAGCTCTGCCATGCTCTGCAGATAACTACTCTCCTTTTGAGAAACAACTTTCAATTTGTTACTAGGTCTTAGTAGAGACTGAACAGTTAACCAGACTCTACCAAGTCACCATGCAGCCTCAACTGCCAGTCATGACTTGGACCTTGTCTGACCAACAAGGCCATAAATTTGTAGGTATAAGCAGCACTCTGTCATGAAACTGAAGTGGCTTATATGAGATCAGACTCTAGCAGGAACTGATGGAACAGTAAGTTACCTCATGAAGTAGCCCAAAATGCTCGTGCTCTCCACTCCTGTCAAATTATCTACCCTCTCCCTGTCTGCACCTGTGGCCTCATAGAAAGTTCCTTATGATCGGCTGACTGTGGAAAAGAAAACTCACGTCTGGTATAGAAATGGTTCTACATGATAATATGCAGCCACTACTCAAAATTGGACAGCAGTAGCACTGCAGCCCACTTATGGGGATATCCCTGAAGGACAGTAGTGAAGGAAAATCATCCTAATGTGCAGAACTTCAAGCATCTAGTTGTTAACTTTGACTGCAAAGAGAAAGGACCAGATATGCAACTGTATACTAATTCACTGACTATGGCCAATGGTTTGGCAGGATGGTCAGGAATTTGAAAGCAACATAATTGGAAAATTGGTGACAAAGAGGTATAAGGAAGAGGAAAATGGATAGACCACTCTGAATGGGCCCAAAAAGTGAAGATATTTGTGCTTCATGTGAATCTTCAACAAAAGGTCACCTCAGCAGTGGATGATTTTAATAATCAAGTGGATACCATGATCTATTCTGTGGAAGCCAGTCATGCTCTTTGAGCAGCCACTCTTGTCATTGCCCAGTGGGTTCAGGAAACGAGTGGCCATAGTGGCAGAGATGGAGGTTATGCATGGACTCAGCAACATGGACTTTTACTCACCAAGGTTGACTTGGCTACAACCACTGCTGAGTGCCCAATCAGCGAGCAGCAGAGATCAACTGAGTCCCTGACATGGCACAGTTCCTCAGGGTGATCAGTCAGCATCCTGGTGGCAAGTTGATTACACTGGATTGCTTCCATCACGGAAAGGGCAGCGTTTTGTTCTTACTGGGAGAAATACACACTCTGGATATGTATTTGCATTCCCTACACACAATGCTTCGCCAAAACTTCCATCCGTGGACTTACAGAATGCCTTGTCTGCCGTCATGATGTCCCAAATAGCACTGATATGCATTAAGTGACAAAATTCACAGCAAATGAAGTGTGGCATGCTCATAGAATTCACTGCTCTTACCATGTTTCCCATCATTCTGAAGCAGCTGGTTTGTAAGACAGTGGAATGGCCTTAAAAGATATAGTTATGATGTTATCTAGGTGGCAATACTTTGCAGAGTTAGGGCAATGGTCTTCAAAAAGAAAAAAACAAACCCGTTGCCACTGAGTTGATTTCAACTCACAGCAACACTATAGGATGGAGCAGTCCCTATAGGGTTTCCAAGGCATGCCTGGTGGACTTGAACTGTCAACCTTTTGGTTACCATTCATTGCTCTTAACCACTCCACGATCAGGGTCAGCATATGCTTTAAACCACTGTCCAAAGTATGTTGCTTTTTCTCCCATAGCCAGGATACATGTGTGCAGAAATCAAGGGATATAAATGGGAGCAGCAGCACTCACTATTACTTAGACCCACTCACAAACGTTTTGCTTCCTGCCCACACTAACCTATGTTCTGTAGGTCTAGACATCTTAGTTCAAGGGAGGAATGTTTCCTCCAGGAGACACAACACTGATTCCATTGAACTGGAAGTTAAGAATGCCACTGGGCAGTTTGGGCATGCCTGTGTCTCAACAGGCAAAGAAGGGAATTACTGTATTGGATGGTGTGATTGATCCTGATTACTAGGGGGAAATATGAATGATATTACATAATGGAAGTAAAGAAGAGTATGTTTGGAATACAGAAGAATGTCTTACCATGACCTGTGATTTAAGTCAACGGAAAACTACACCAATCCTATTCTTTCATAAATACTAAGGGCCCTAACCTTTCAAGAATGAAGGCTTGGGAGTAAAGGGAATACAGAATGTGTGGTGGGAAGAAGACTGTTCTAAATACCAGTTATGGCCATGTGACCAGCTGCAGAAATGAGGCCTGTGATTGGTTTTTCTATTTTTCCCCTATATTGTTACACGTGTATGTGTATAAAACTTGTTGTTGTCGAGTCATTTCCAACTTACAGAAACCCTATAAGACAGATCAGAACTGCCCCATAGTTTCCAAAGAGCACCTGGTGATTTCGAACTGCTAGCAGCTGTAGCTCTTAACCACCGCTCCACCAGGGTTTCCGTATGTGTGTGTGTGTGTGTTATGTATGTATGTATGTGTTGTGTATGTGTGTGTGTATATATATATATACGCATATACATATATATACACACACACACATATATGTGTATATATATATATATATATATATATATACACACACACACTTATATGGAGCCCTGGTGGTATATTGATTAAGAGTTATGGCTGCTAACCAAAGGTCAGCAGTTTGAATACACCAGCTGCTCCTTGGAAACCCTATGGGGCAGCTCTACATTGTCTTATAGAGTCACTAAGAGATCGCACTTGGCTTGGCAAGAGTTGGAATTAACTCAGTGGCAGCAGGTTTGGTTTTTTTTTGCTTTTTTGGCTATATGTGCACATATATATATGGCAAATATTTTATTGTTTGTTTTCATCTTATTCCTTATTCCAATACTTATTATAAAAGAGAAGTTACAAAGGCAATAGTTTTTTTTGGGTCATACACATGTTAGTTCTATCATGTTAGATGGAAGTATAATTTTATTTAAATTGTTTATTGTACTTCAGAAGAAGGCTTACTGAACAAACTAGTTTGTCATTAAATAGTTAGTAGACATATTATTTTATGACATAGGTTAACAACTCATCCCCTGCAACAGGTCAATATCTCCCCTCTCAAATCTAGGTTCCTTATTATCAGCTTCCCTATCTTCTCCTGCCTTCCAGTCCTTGTCCCTGGGCTGGTGTGCCCTTTGTCTTATTTTTTTTTTATGGGCCTGTCCAATCTTTGACTGAAGGGTGAACCTCCAGAGTGACTTCATTACTTAGCTGAAAGAGTATCCGGGGGCCATACTCTTAGAGTTTCTCCAGTTTCTGTCAGGCCAGCAATTCTGGTCTTTCTTTCTGAGTTAGAATTTTGTTCCGCTTTTGTCTCCAGGTCTGTCTAGAATCCCTGTTGTGATCCCTGTCAGAACAATCAGTGGTGGTAGTCAGGTGGCATCTAGTTGTATTGGATTCAGTCTGTGGAGGCCACTGTAGATGTGGTCCCTTAATCCTTCGGACAATATTTCCCTTGTTTCTTTAATTTTTGTCATTCTTCCTCACTCCTGATGGGGTAAGAGCAGTGGAGCATCCTAGATGGTTGCTCACAGGCTTTTAAGACCTCAGATGCTACTCTCAAAGCAGAATGTAGAACATTTTCTTTATATGCCAGTTGAGCTAGATGTCCCCTGTGACCATATTCTCCACAGCCCTCAGCTTGCCTTGTACAAGTTGCACTGGCTTCACCAGCACTGTATACTATCTGTGCCCTTCACCACAGTTACCATTTGTTTGGGTCATCTGGTACCACTCTAACAGAAATACCACAGATGAGTGGCTTTAACAAAGAGAAGTTTATTCTTACACAGTCCAGTAGGCTACAAGTCCAAATTCACGGTGTCAGCTCCAGGGGAAGGCTTTCCCTCTTTATTGACTCTGGAGGAAGGTCCTTGTGTTGCATCAATCTGTCTTTGGTCTGACAGCGTCTTGGAGCAGGCACCTCAGGTCTGAAGGATGTGCTCTGTTTTTGATGTTGCTTTCTCGATGGTATGAGGTTCCAAACTCTGCTTGTTTTCCTTTCTTTTATCTCTTGTAGGATAAAAGGTGGTACAAGCCACACTCCAGGGAAACTCCCTTAGTAAATTCGCTGCAGTCCCACCTTAATCCTCTTTTAACATAATCAATCCTATCTGTTAACTACAGACAGAGATCAGGACTGACAGCTTAAAGAAATCACAAAATGGAGAGCAGTCACACAATACTGGGAATCATGGCCCAGCCAAATAGCTACACGCATCTTTTGGGGGACACAAATCAATCCATGATACCACTTTTGTATTGTTTTGTGTTTTTCTATCCCAACTCCTCCTCTCCCTGATAACCATCAAAGATTGTTTCTTTCATTCTTTCCTTTTGTTTTTATTGTGATTAAGAGAAAGTATACAATCCAAATCAATTTTACATGACCACCTGTCTGCAGTTCCTTCTGCTCTCCTTGCCCGGTGGCAGCACATTCCGCCTTTTCATTCTATACGTCTAGGGTCCTCTCAGCAAGCTCCTGCCCCCTCCTCTTTACCTCTTCTCCTTTATCTAGAAAGATACTAGTAGGACAGCATCCTATAAATGCATAGAACCATAAAGTATACACACCATATGGTCTTACTGTGTCCCCAAGTCCAGTCCATTTTTGTCTCAAGAGTTGACCTCAGTAGCGTTTTCTGCATAGGGGCAGCAGCAGGTCTAGGGGCCATGCTCCAGGGGACCCTCCAGGCCATCTGGCCATCAATTGTGGTCTTTCAGTAGATTTCTTGACTTACACCCCTCTTTTTCTTGTGTTGCCACAGGAACTCTACAACGTGTGCCCATTATATCTGTCTTTGGTGGTGGCTGGGCATCATCTGGTTCTTCTGGTCACATGTTGCTACAGTCTCCCATTTACATGGGTCCCTCTGTCTCCTGAGCTCTCATTTCCTCGTGTCTTTGTTGTTCACGGTGATTAACTGTTCTGGATGAGTTGGGATCATTTGCTGTACCTCAAATAGATTGTTTCTTTTTATGTGCAAACTTCTCGTGAGTTTTTACAGTAGTGGTCTCATACTATATTTGCCCTTTTGTATTGGCTTATTTCAGCATAGTGTCCTCCTGTTTCCCCTACATTATAAGACGCTTTACAGATTCATCATTGTTCTTCACTGTTGTTCAATATTCCATTGTGGGTAGGTACCATAGTTTGCTTATGTATTCATTTGTTGATGGCAGCTAGGTTGTTTTCAACTTTTTGTTATTATGAACAATGCTGCAAAGAACACGAGTGTGCACTTGTTGATTCGTATGACCATCTTATTTCTCTAGGATATATTCCTAGGAGTAGGATTGCTGGGACATATGGTATTTGTATTTCTAGCTTCCTAAGGAAATGCCATGTTGTTTTCCAAAAGGATTGTATCATTTTGCATCCCCACCAGCAGTGTCTAAGAGTTCAAGCTCCCCACAGTCTCTCCAAAATTTATTTCCTGTTTTTGTAATTTGTGCTAGTAATGCTGGAGTGAGATGGTACCTCACTGTGGTTTTGATTTGCATTTCTCTAATGGCTAGTGATCAAGAGCATTTCCTCATGTGTCTGTTGGCTGCTTCTTTGGTGAAATGTCTGTTAATTTCCTTTGCCCATTTTTAAATTGGATTGTTTGCCTTTTTGTTGCAGAGGTGTTGAATTTTCATGCTGATTTTAGAGATTTGGGCTATTGTCTGATTTACAATAGCCATTCTTCCTCCCTAGTCTGTAGGTGTTCTTTTTACTCTTTTGGTGAAGTCTTTTGATGAGCATAAGTGTTTAATTTTTAGAAGATCCCAATTATGTAGTTTATCTTCTAGAGTCTGCGTGCTCTTGGTTATGGTTTATATCTTGTTAATGGCATGTATTGGGGCTTCTAGTGTTGATCCTATTTTTTCTTCTAAAATCTTTATAGTTCTTTGTTTCATATTTAGATTTTTGATCCATTTTGAATTAGTTTTTATATGTGCTGTGAGGTATGGGTCCTGTTTTTTTTTTTGCAGATGAACATCCAGTTTTTCTAGCACCATTTGTTAAAAAGACTGTCTTTTCCCCATTTGATGGACTTTGGGCCTTTCTTGAAGATTAGGTGACCATAGGTAGATGGGTTTACATCTGGGTTCTCAATTCAGTTCCTTTGGTCAATGTATCTGTCATTGTACCAGTACCAGGCTGTTTTGACTACTGTAGCTGTATGGTAGGCTCTGAGATCGAGCAGCAGACGTCTTCGTACTTTATTCTTTGTCTTCAATAGTGACTTCCTTATCCAGGGCTTCTTTCCTTTATAGAGCTAACAATAAGTTTTTCTGTCTCTTTAAAAAATATTGTTGGTATTTGGATAGAGATTGCATTTTATTTGTAAATTGTTTTGGGTAGAATTGTCATTTTCACAATGTTCAGTCTGTCTATCCACAAGCATAGTATGCTCTTCCACTTTTGTAGATCTCTTGTGGTTTCCTGCAGTAGTGTTTTGTAGTTCTCTCTGTATAGGTCTTTCTAACATTTCTAGTTAGATTTATTCCTAAGTATTTTATTTTTTAGGGACTATTATAAATGGTATTGTTTTCCTGATTTCATTTTCACAGTTCTCTTTATTGGTGTCAAGGAATCCAACTGACTTCTGTATGTTTTAATCTTGTATTCTGCTGCTCTGCTCTATCTTTCTGTTTGTCCCAGTAAGTTTCTCATGGCTTTTGGATCTTTTTTGTAAAGTATCATATCATCTTCAAATAGGGACAGTTTAACTTCTTACCAATTGGGATGCCCTTTATTTCTTTTCTTGGTTTATTGCTCTAGCTAGGACTTCTCACATGATATTAAATAGGTGAGGTGATAAAGGTCATCGTGTTCTTGCTCCTCCTGTTCTCCAGAGGAATGTTTTTAGCTTCTGTTCATTAACAATGATATTGGCCATTGGTTTTGTGTAGACGCCCTTTATCATGTTGAGAAATTTCTATACCCATTTTACTGAGAGTTTGTATGAAGAATGGGTGTTGAACTTTGTCAGATGCCTTTTCTGCATTGATTAAGATGTTCATGTGATTATTTTCTTGCTTTATGTGATGGGTTACAGAAAAATGATTTTATAATAGTCTTGTATGGTTTAAGGAGACGTGTACAGGTTCCAGAAACCCTGATGGCATAGTAGTTAAGTGCTACAGCTGCTAATGAAAAGGTCAGTAGTTTGAATCCACTAGATACTCCTTGGAAACTGTATGGGCCAGTTACACTCTGTTCTATAGGGCCCCTATGAGTCAGAATTAACTTGATGGCAGTGGCTTTTGATTTTGGGGTCCAGCTGCCAAGTTAAGACGGGGTGGACCATGATGGTTAAGGTTGTGTGTCAGCTTGACTGGTCCATTATTTTCAGTAGTTTGCAGTTACATAGTCATGTAGTTTGGCAATTATGTAATGATGTAATCATGCTAATTTATGATTCTATTTAGACGTCTCTCATTTGTCTTTTGTGGTGCAATGGATTACTAAATATGTCTCTTATAGCCATGGTCTTTGTTACTCACACACAATGACTGAGTATGACTCTGCAAATAAGGTATATGGAACTTGTGGTGATTGGGTTATATGTTAATTTGGTTGGGGCATGATTCCCAGTATTGTGTAGTTGTCCTTCATTTTGGTCTTGTGGATCCTGACCTCTGTAAGTTGATGAGACAAGAATGGTAAAAGGTGTACCTTGGGTTGCAGTCTTGCAGGAGGGTATAATTCAAGCCTCACCCTTGCTAAAGCGGCACCCTGCATCTAAAATATATGTGTGTCCTGGTGAGGCTGTCTGTCTTCACCTGGATCCCTCATCTGGTTCATGAGCAACTGACCTCCCCAGAATCGTACTGTCTGATCTGCCAATTCTGGAATTTTCCAGCCTCCACAGCCCCTTGAGCCTGAGGCCTATTATGTGACCTGATTCATCAGCATCTATAGCTTTGTAAGCCAGCAGACTGTGGTTTGAACTGCCAGTTTGGGTTCAACAGCTCCTGTAGCCATGTGGGTCAGGAGAAACCTATGCCTAACTCATGAATTTGGAACTTGCCAGCCTCCAGAACCATGTGAGTCATTTCTTTTATGTGATTCATGAGTTCTGTTGCCTCTCCCTCTCTCTCTTTCTCTTATGAGTTCTGCTGCCTCCTGTTGGCAAAAAGTTCAGGTCTAATCTTTTTACACAGCCTTTTCAGCACTTCCAAATACTAAACTTGGTTAACTTTTTGTCCAGTTGGCACAAATTTATAATGAACAATCCCTCTGATATCAAAAAAGGTTAGCAACATCGTTTTGACTCAGTTTGGACTGAGGGAATTTTTTGGTTGTAGAGAATTGGATGACTTCCATTGTGTGCTTTGATGCTTTGTTTCTGGGTCACATTGATATATCCAAGTTTCATCATCAGTGATAACACAGCCCAAAACATTATCTTGTCTCTCCAAAAGATCTGGCAAACTTCAGCTGTCTTTTCGTTTTGTTCATCAGTAAGCTCCTTTGGGTTCATTTTCTCACACATTTTTCTCATGCCAAGATTTTCAGTTAAGATTTTCCTATTTCCCTATTGATATTCACTTGGTCTGCTGTGCTTCTCACAGTCGGCTGATGATTTTGACACATAATTTGAGGAATTTTTGCAATGTTTTCATCAGTTCTGCTGTACTGGCCACCGTGACCTCTCTTCATCAGTGATGCTTTCTCTCCCCTCAGAAAAACATTTAATCCATTTGTGCACTGTCATTTTCTTCATGGCATTATCCCATACACTTGGACTAACATATCCCTGATTTCACTTCCACTTTTGCCAAGTTTAACAAGAAATTTAATGTTAGTAGTTCATTGCTCTAATTCAAGCTCCAATATTCTTGCAACAGCACACAAAATCATGCAACAACAATAACGCCACTGAGCCAGATGCCACCACACATAGACATGATCGCAGCTGTGAGACACTGATATACCAAGATTAAGAAACTTTACCAAGTTGTTTGTAGACTGCTGCCAACCTAAGTACATGATGGCAAGTTCATACACTTAATTGTCAGACTTCCTGAATCCAGAAGACTTGAAGGCAAAGACTGAAACGGAGGCTTGTAACCAGTGTTCATTGCAGCACTATTCACAATAGCCAAAAGGTAGAAACAATCTAAATACCCATCAACAGATGAATGGATAAACAAAATGTGGTACACATATAAAATGGAATACTAATCAGCCAGTAGAAGAAATGAAGTCTTGATACATGCTACAGTATGGATGGAGCTTGAAGACATTATGCTGAGTGAAATAAGCCAATCACAAAATGACAAATATCATATGACCTCATTTATATAAAAAGACAAGAAAAGGCAAAGGTACAGACAACGAAGTTTATTAGTGGTTATCAGGGGTAGAAGGGAAGGAGAAAAGGAGAGTTAACCACGATGGGAAAATTGTATCAATTCAGGGTAGGGTTGTATAGCTGATTATCATAATTGCTGCTAATAAGTTAAAAAGTTGAATTTGCAAATGTAATAACAAAACAACAACAACAAGAGTAGCTGCTGATTCTGCTTATATACAATGAAACACCTCATGGGATTTTGTTTCTTATCTTGCAAATTAGGGTCATGGTTTCATTGGACATTGTGGTTAACTGGCATGTTAGTATGGTTACTGCTTCTGTTGTATCTCCTAGTTTACTATGTAATACCTGGGGCTTTAAAAGCTTGCAAGAGGCCATCCAAAGCACTTCAATTGGTCTATTCACCTGGAGCAACAAGAGGAAGAAAGAGAGTCAGGAGGATAGGGAATGTGTGGCTAATTATGTCCATGAACCACTGCCTCCTTTCCCTGAGAAAAGAACTGGATGCTGCCTGGCTACCATTATTGAACATTTGGATCAAAGATTCCATAGAAGAATACTGAGAAAATACAGAAGAGATTCTCAAGTTCTCATAGACTCTAGACTTTCTGGAGGGTGAGTGAATCTCTGAAACTAATGTCCTTAAAAAAAAAAAATACCCCCTGAAGTCTTCTTAAAATAAAACAATGATTTTTGTAACTAGTAAAAAAGATCTGGCTTAAGCATTATGTATTATGCTCTTTTAAGAACTATCTAAACTTGTAACAAGTTTATAACAGCAACTTGAAAGATTAGATAGCAAACTTAGAGGTAGTAAGTTTATGCTAATGAGAGAGAAACAACTTAGCAAAGGAGCATTATTACATTGTTCAACTTGCAGGAGTTAAAGAATGTAATCAATGTTATTAAATTGCACATGTAAAAATTTGAATTGGTGTATAGTTTTCTATGTATATTCTCAACATCACCAACAAAATCCATTAAAATAAAAAAAAAATAATAAAGGGCATTTAGGAAAAACCCACAGTGAACATCATACTCTATGAAGAAAGACTAAGAAGTTTCCCCTTAAGACCAGGAACAAGACAGGGAAGCCCACTGTCACCACTGCTAGCCAAATCTTTCTGTATGTCCTATCCAGAGTAATTAGGCTACAAAAAACAAATAAATATAAGGTATCCAAGTATGAAAAAGGAAGTAAAATTATCCCTTTTCACAGACAATGTGATCCTGTATATACATAACTACAGAGAATCCACAAGAAAAATATTAGAACTAATAAATGAATTCAGGAAAGTGTCAGGGTAGAAGGTTAAGAGACAAAAATCAGTGAGGTTTCTACATATTAGCAGAGTGCTGAAAAGAAAACTGAGGAATCATTACCATTCACAGTAGCATCTAAAAGAATAAAGTATCTAGGAATAATTTTTTTAAAACTGTACTTTAGATGAAGGTATACAGATCAACTTAGTTTCTCATTAAACAATTAATACACATATTGTTTTGTGACATTGGTTGCCAACCCTATGACATGTCAACAATCTCCCCTTCTCAACTGTGGGCTGCTCATTACCTTCTCCTGTGCTTTCCTTTCCTGCCTTTTGGCCCTTGCCCCTGGGCTTGTGTGCTCATTTTAGTCTCATTTTGTCTTATGGGCCTATCTATGGCTGACGGGTGACCCTCAGGAGTGAATTCAGTACTACATTAAAAGGTGGTCCAGTGGTTATAACCTTGGGGTTTTTCCCTAGGAATAAATTTAACCAGGAAAGTGAAAGATGAAGACACAGAAAACTATGAAGCAGTACCTAAATTAAGTAAAACCTAAATAAATAGAAAGGCATTTACCGTGGATTGGAAGGCTCAATATAGTTAAGATGTCAATAATTCCCATGTTGTTGCTGTTAGGTACCATTGAGTTGGTTCCAACTCATAGCAACCCTGTAAGTCAGAGCAGGACTGCCCCACAGAGTTTGCAAGGAGCACCTGGTGGATTTGAACTGCCGATCTCTTGGTTAGTGGCCATGGCACTTCACTCCTATGCCACCACATCCATAGCAATCTGTAAATTGAATGCAATCATCAAAATTCCAAAAGTCTTCTTTACAGTACTAAAGAGGCCAGTTCTCAAATTTAAATGGAATGGCAGCCAAGCCAAGTAAGCCAAGTGCAATGGAACCCAAATAGACAGAACATTGTTGAAGATAAATAACAAAGTAGGACTCACACATCCTGATTTCAAAACATACTTCAGGAATACCTCGGAGACATTGTGGGTTCACTTTCAGACCACCACACTAAAGTGAATAGTACAGTAAAGTGAGTCACAGGAAATTTCTGATTTCCTGTTGTTGGAGCCCTGGTGACAGAGTGGTTAACAGTACAGTTGCCTTAGCTCTTAGTCACTACACAACAGGGTTTCCAACCAAAGGATAAGCAGTTCAAATTTACTAGGTGTGCCTTGGAAGCTCTACGGAGCAGCTCTACTCTGTCCTAGGTCTGCTGTAAGTTGGAATTGCCTAGACTGCAGCAGGTTTGGTTTTAGTTTGTGTTGTCATTAGGTGCCATCAAGTGGGTTCCAATTCATTGCAAACCTACATACAAAAGAATGAAACACTGTCTGATCCTGCACCTTCTTCACAATTGTTATGCTTTGAGCTCATTGTTGCAGCTAATGTGTCAATCCATCTTGTCTGGGGTCTTCCTCTTTTTAATTGATGGTCTGCTTTACCAAGCATGATGTCCTTCTCCACAGACCAACCTCTCTTGGTAACATATCCAAAGTATGTAAAATGAAGTCTTGCCATCCTTGCTTCTACGGAGCATTCTGGCTCTATTCTCCAAGAGAGATTTGTTTGGTTTTCCGGCAACCAAAACCAAGCAGCAGTCCATGGTATATTCGATATTCTTCACCAACACTGTAATTCAAAGGCATCAATTCTTCTTCTGTTTTCATTATTTATGGTCTGGTTTTCACATGCATATGAGGTGATTGAAACAACTGAAGCCTTGTGGCAAAGGGGTTAAAAATTACAGCTGCTAACAAAAAGATAGGCATTTCAAATCCACAATCAGCTCCTTGGAAACCCTATGGGGTAGTCATACTGTTCTGTAGGGTCACTATGCCTCAGAATCAACTCTATGGCATAGGGTTTGCATTTGGGTCAGGTGTATCTTAGTCCTTGAGATGACATCTTTGCTTTGAACAATTTTACAGCAGACTTGCCCAGTGCAATGTGCTGCTTTTCTTTACTGCTGCTTCCATGGGCATGAATTGTGTATCTGAGTATAACAAAATCTTTGACAACTAAAATATTTTCTCCATTTACCATGATGTTGCTTATTGGTCTGGTTGTGAGGACTTCCATTTTCTTTACGTTAAGGTGTAAATCATACGTAAAGTTGTAGTCTTTGATCTTCATCAGTAAGTGCTTCAAGTCTTTTCCACTTTTAGCAAGCAAGGTTGTATCAGTGAGTCTTCCTGCAATCCTCATGCCCTGTGCTTCTTCACATAGTCCAGATTCTCAGATTATTTGCTCAGCATACAGACTGAATAGCCAAAGCCAAGGGCTTAGATATGGTGAAAGGATACACCTCGGATATATACCTTTCCTAATTTCAGATCACACAGTATCTCCTTGTTCCTCATGAACACAATTGGGTGTTTTGGGATTCTGATTCTTTTCAGTGTTATCTATAATTTGTTATGATCCATACAGTTGAATGCCTTTGCATAGTCAATAAAACACAGATAAATATCTTTCTAGTGTTCTCTGCTTTTAGCCAAGATCCATCTGACATCAGCAATGATAGCCCTCATTGTATATCCTCTTATGAATTCAGCTAGACTTTCTGGCAGGTTCCTGTGGGTGTATTGCTGCAACTGTTTTTAAATGATCTTCAGCAAAATTTTTCTTATGTGTAATATTAGTGATAGGTATTGTTTGATAATTTCTGCATTCTATTGGATCACTTTTTCATGGAATGGGTACAAATTTTGATCTCTTCCAGTCAGTCAGCCAAGTAGCTACCTTTCAAACTTCTCAACATAAACAAGTGCTCCTAGCACTGCATTCATTTGTTGAAACATTTTAATGGGTATTTCATCAGTTCTTGGAGCCTTGTTTTTTGGCAGTGCCTTCAGTGCAGCTAGGAATTCTTCTTTCAGTACCATCAGTTCTTGATTATATGCAACCTCCTGAAATGGTTGAATGTTGATCAGTTCTATTTTGTACAGTGACTGTATATTCCTTTCACCTTCTTTTGATGCTTCCTGTGCCATTTAATATTTTCCATGGAGAATCTTTCAGTATTGCAACTCAAGGCTTGAATTTTCTCTTCAGTTGTCATCTAGAGAAATGCCAAGCACATTCTTCCCTTTTAGTCTTCTAACTAGATCTTTGTACATGTCTTTTTGTTATTGTGATTACGTGAAAGTATACAGTCCAAATAAATTTTGCATGCCCACCCATCTGCAGCTCCTTCTGCTCTCCTTGCTCCGTCAGATCACACTCCTCCTTTTCATTCTATACTTGTCATAGCCTCTTAACAAGCTCCTGTCCCGTCCTCTCCACCTTCTTTTCTCCCATCTAGAAAGAAACCAGTAGAACAGCATCCTATAAATTGTATAGAACCGAAAAGTACATATGCCATACAGTCACACTGTGTCCCCATGTCTAGTCAATTTTTGTCCAAAGAGTTGACCTCAGTAGTATTTTCTAGACAGGGGGAGCAACAGGTCTATGGGTCATGCTCCCAGGGACATCCCAGGGATGTCCCTCCCCCTGTCCATCAAACCATCAATTGTGGTCTTTTAGTAGAGTGTCTGAGCTGCACCCCTCTTTTCCTCATGCTGCCACAGGGGCTCAACATTCTGTGCCCCATCATGGCGGTCTTTGGTGGTGGCCAGGAACCATCTGGTTCTTGTGGTGATATGTTGATACAGTCTCATAGTCACATGGGTTCTTTTGAGCTCTTTTTTCCTAATGTCTTTGTTGTTCTCAGTGATCATCTGTTCCAGAGGAGCTGTGACCATTTGGTGTACCTCAGATGGCAGCTCGCTAGCTTTTAAGACCCCAGACACCACTCACCAATAGGGTGCAGACGACTCTCTTAGCAATAGGTTAGTTATGCTAACTGACCTCAATGTCCCCTGAGAGCATAGTGCCCAGAACCCATCCCTGCTACTCTATCCATGCAATATTGGTTTGAGATTAGAAGAGCTTTCAATTTATGATGAAATCCAGATAAGTTGATCTACTTTCTACTGTGTGCTGTCATTGGTTTCACCTAACCAAATTTCTATCAATTATCTCATCTATGACCAATGCTCTCCTTCCCTCCCCACCCATGTAGCCATCAAAGAGTCTTTTCTTCTGTAGATACATCTATTTTTAAGTTCTTATAGCAGGCATCTCATACAATATTTGTCCTCTTGCCACTGACTGATTTCACTCACCATAATGTCTTCCAGTTGAAACCAGGTTATGAGATGTTTCCTAAAATCATCACTGTTCTTTATCATTGCATAGTGTTCCACTAAGTATATGTACCATAGTTTATCAATTCATCTGTTGATGGGCATCTAGGCTGATTCCATCTTTTTGCTATTGTGGATTCTGCAGCAATAAATATTCATGTGCATGTATCTGTTCATGTGATAGCTGTTGTTTCTGTAGGATAAATTCTGAGCATTGGGATTACTAGATTAAATGGTGTATCTATTTCCAGGTTTTTAAGGAAGTGCCAGACTGCTGTCCAAAGAGGTTGTACCATTTTGCATTCTCACCAGCAGAATTCCAGAAGAATTCCAATCTCTCCACAACCTCTTCAGCATTTGTTGTTTTGTGTATTTTGGATTATGGCCAACCTTGTTGGGGTGAGACAGTATCTCATTGCAGTTTTGATTTGGGTTTCTCTGATAGCTAATGATCGTGAGCATTTCCTCATGTGTCTTTTGGCTGCCTGGATGTCCTCTTTGGTGAAGTGTCTCTCCATCTCCTTAGCTCATCACTTAATTGGGTTATTTATCTTTTCCTTGTTGATATTTTGCAGTACGTTGTAGGTTCTGGACATCAGACGTTGGTCCAACATGTAGCCACCAAATATATTTTCCCATTCTGTAGGTGGTCTTTTAACTCGTTTGATAGTCTTTGGATGAGCAAAAATGTTCACTTCTTAGTAGTTCCCATTTATCTATTTTCTCTTCTGTCCAGTGTGATTTGTCTGATTCTAAATTCTGTCTAAGCTGTGTATTAGAACTTCCATTCTTCCCTCTATTTTTTCTCGCATGACCTTTACTGTTTTGGATTTGATATTTAGGTCTTTGATCCATTTTGAGTTAGCTTTTGTGTAAGGTGTGAGATATGGGTCTTGTTTCAGTTTTTTGCAGACAGATATCCAATTTTGCTGACACTATTTGTCAAAGAGACTGCTTTTACCCCTGTGGGCCTCTGTCAAATATCAACTGTTCATAAGAGGATGGTGGCATCTCTGGGGTCTGAGCTCTGTTCCATTGGTCTATATTTCTCTTTATGTACAAGTATCAAGTTGTTTTGAATACTGTAGCACAGTAATAGGCTCTAAGGTCAGGTAGTGTGAAGCCTCCTACTGGTTTCCTCTTCTTCAGTAGTGCTTTACTTACCCAGGATTTCCTCCCTTTCCAAACAAAGTTGATGATTTGTTTCTCCATCTCATTAAAAAAATGACACTGGAATTTGCATTGGGATTGCATTGTATATGTAGATCGCTTTGGGTAAAATAGACATTTTCACAATGTTAACTCTTCCTATCCACGAGCAAGGTAGGTTTTTCTTTTTATGTAAGTTTCTCTTGGTTTCTTGCAGTAACATCTTGTAGTCCTCTCTGTATTGGTCTCTTATTTCCCTAGTTAGATTGATTCCTGGGTATTTTACCTTCTTGGGGACTATAGTAAATGGTAGTGATTTGGTGATTTCTTCTTTCATGATCTCTTTTTTGGTATAAAGGAATCCTACTGATTTACTTATGTTTATGTTATATCCTGATACTTTGCTGAAGTCTTCTATTAGCTCTAGTAGTTTACTTATGGATTCTTCAGGATTCTCGGCATATATAATCACATAATCTGCAAACAGGGAGATAATTTTACCTCTTCTTTACAAATTTGAAGGCATTTTATTTCTTTGTCTTGTCTAACTGCTCTGGCTAAGTCTAGTACAATGTTGAATAGAAGAATTGAGAGTAGGCATCCTTGTCTAGTTCCCATTCTCAAGGGGAATTCTTTCATTCTCTCTCCATTCGGGATGATGTAGGTGGTTGGCTTTGCATAGATGCCCCTTAATGCATTGAGGAGTTTTCCCTCTATTCCTATTTTGCTGAGAGTTTTTAGCATGAATGAGTGTTGGAATTTGTCAAATGTCTTTTCTGCATCAATTGACAAAATCAAGCCATTCTTATCCTTTGTGCTATTTATGTAGTTGATCACATTTTCTTATGTTGAACCAGGCTTACATCCCTGGTATGAATCCAACTTGGTCATGACGAATTATTTTTTTGATATGTTGTTGAATTCTATAGGCTACGTTTTTGTCGAAAATTTTTGCACCTAGGTTCATGAGTGATGTTGTTGTTAGGTGCTGTCAAGTTGGTTGCAACTCATAGCAACCCTATGAACAACAAAATGAAACACTGCCCAGTCTTGTGCCATTATCCACAATCATTTTAATACTTAAGCCCATTGTTGCAGCCACTGTGTTGATCCATCTGGTTGAGGGTCTTCCTCTTTTTCACTGACACTCCATTCTACCAAGCATGATGTTCTTCTCCAGAGACTGATCTTTCCTGACAACACGTCCAAAGTATGTAAGACACAGTCTTGCCATCTTTGCTTCCAAGGAGCGTTCTGGTTGTACTTCTTCCCGAACAGATCTGTTTGTTCTTTTGGCAGTCCATTGTACATTCTACATTCTTCTCCAACACCACAGAATCGCATGAGTGACATTGGCCTGTAATTTTTTTTTTGTGGGATCTTTCCCTGGCTTTGGTTTCAGGGCTATGCTGGCTTCATAGAATGAATTTGGGAGTATTCCGTCCCTTTCTATGCTGTGAAATAGCCTCAGTAGTACTGGAGTTAACTTTTTTCTAAAATTTTGGTAGAATCCACCTGTGAAGCCATCTGGGCCAGAAATTTTTTTGGTTAGTAGTTTTGTGACGACTCATTCAATATCTTTCTTTGTGATGCGTTTGTTAAGTTGTTCTACTTCTCTGGTAGGTAATATGAATTTGGAAATGTGTCCATTTCCTCTGGGTTTTCAAATCTGTTAGAGAACACTCTTCCATAGTATTCTGTTATGATACTTTTGATTTCAGTTGGGTCTGTTGTGACATCTCCCAACTCATTTCTTAGTTGGGTTATTTGTTTCCTCTCTGACTCAAAGGCACTTGGCTTGGCTCCTGTTTTTCTTTTGTAAGTTTAGCCAATGGTTTGTCAGTTTTGTTGATCTTTTCAAAGAACCAAGTCTTGGTTTTATTTATTTTTTCAATTGTTATTCTATTCTCTAATTCATTTAGTTCTTCTCTAATCTTTATGATCTGCTTTCTTTTGGTGCCTGTGGGTTCCTCTGTTGCTCTCTTTCTACTTGTTCAAGCTGTAGGGTTAATTCTTTGGTTTGGGCCCTTTCTTCATTCCAGATGCATGCATTTATAGAGATAAATAGACCTCTGACCACACTTCTGCTGTATCCCAAAGGTTTTGGTAGGATGTGTTTTCATTCTCATTTGATTACATTATTTTTTTTTTTATTGCATCCTTGATTTCTTTTATAACCCATGGATTTTGAAGCAAGGTGTTGTTCAGTTTCCCTGAGTATGAATTTCTACCTATGTTTTTTATGCTATTGATTTTAACTGTTATAGCTTTATGGTCCAAGAAGATGCTTTGCAGTAATTCAGTGGTTTGGATTTTGTTGAGATCTGCTTTGTGCCCTTACACATGGTGTATTCTGGAAAATAATCCATGTGTATTGGAGAAGAAGGTGTACTTATCTGTTGATGGGTAAAAATTTCTGTATATGTCAATAAGGTCTAGGTGGTTAATTGTTGCAATAAGATCTTCTGTATCTTTACCGAGCTTTGTTTCTGGATGATCTGTCCATTTCTGAAGGTGGAGTGTTGAAGTCTTCAACTGTTACTGTGGAGTGATCCTCCTCATTTTTCACTGTTGTCAGTGTTTGTTTGATATATTTAGATGCTCTGGTATTGGGTGCATGAATATTTAATATTGTTCTGTTTTGCTTATGTATTGAACCTTTGAGCAATAAATAGTGACCATCCTTGTCCATGACGGTGGATTTTACATTAAAGTCTACTTTATCTGAAATTAGTATTGCCCTTTATGCTCTTCTTTGGACGTTATTGATTTGGTATATATTTTTCCATCCTTTTATTTTTGGATTGTTCTTATCTTTGAGTCTTAGATGTGTTTCTTGTAAGCAATATATAGACGGGTCATGTCTTTTGATCCAGGATGCCACTGGCTGTCGCTTTATTGGAGCATTCAGTCTGTTTACATTTAGCGTAATTACTGATAGGTATGTGTTTAGTGCTCTCATTTTGATGCATTTATTTTTATGTTGTTGATGTTGTCTGTGCTGTTCTTAGTACTCTCTTCTTGGTCATTCTTCTTTATGGGTTCACTTTTCATCTTTTTCAGTGTTGATTTTGTATTTGTTGAGACTCCTGTATTATGCTTCTTGTTTTGATATGTCACACTGTTACTTTTCTTTGTGGTTACCCCTATGATCCCCCTTACTATTCTAAGTTCAAACCAAACTTTAACTTCTGCATATATTTTAATTTTCCTCTCCATCTGAAAGGGTTATAACTACTGTAACATATCCCTCTTTTTAGTGTAATGATGTCCTAGTATTTGTGTTATAAGCACTGGTTCCCTTATTTTAATACTGTACTTTTGATTGAGCTTTGTGAATTCCCTGAGTAGGATTCTAGATGCTGTGTCCTGCATTGACTCCTTAAGTATATACTTAATGTTTTGTTTTTATAAGCAAAGCTCTTCTTTAAGTATTTCTTGTAGTTTTGGTTTGGTTTTTACAGTCTCTAAGCTACTGTTTATCTGTGAATGTGTTAATTTCACTGTCATATTTCACAGATAATTATGCAGGATATATAATTGGGGCTTTGAATGTGTCATCTCACTGCTTTCTTGCCAACATTGTTTCTTCCAGGGAGTCAGATGAAAGCCTACAGGGCTTCCCTCTGTATGTTAGCTTTGCTTTAAGCCTCACTACGTTTAAGAGCCTCTGTTTATATTACATTTTATTAAGCTTGATTGCAGACAACACCACCTTACTTGCTGGAGATCAAGAAGATTTGAGGCATTTACTGATGAAGATCAAGGACCACAGCCTTCAGTATGGATTGCACCTCAACATCAGGAAAACAAAAATCCTCACAACTGGACCAGTAAGGAATATTGTCATAAATGGAGAAAGGATTAAGGTTGTCAAAGATTTCATTTTACTTGGGTCCACAATCAATGCCCTTGGAAGCAGCAGTCAAGAAATCAAAAGACACATTGCACTGGGAAAATCTGCTGCAAAGGACCTCTTCAAAGTATTCAAAAGTAAGGATGTCACCTTGAAGATTAAAATGCACCTGACCCAAGCCATGATATTTTCAGTCACATCATATGCATGTGAAAGCTGGACTATGAACAAAGAAGACAGAAGAAGAATTGATGCCTTTGAATTGTGGTGTTGGAGAAGAATGTTGAATGTACAATGGACCACCAAAAGAACAAACAGATCTGTTCTGGGAGAAGTACAACCAGAGTGCTCCTTGGAAGCAAAGATAGCAAGACTGAGTCTTACATACTTTGGACATGTTGTCAGGAAAGATCAGTCCCTAGAGAAGAACATCATGCTTCATACAGTGGAGTGTCAGTGAAAAAGGAAGACTCTTGCCTAGACGGATCGACACAGTGGCTGCAACAATGGGTTTAAGCATAAAAACGACTGTGGACAATGGTGCAATACTGGGCAGTGTTTCATTCGGTTGTTCATAGGGTAGCTATGAGTTGGAACCAACTTGATAGCACCTAACAACACAACAACAATAATATGTCTTGGTGTCTGTCTTTTGGGTCTAGTTTTTGTGGTGTTCGATGCATGTCTTGGATACCTATGTTCTCTTCTTTCTTAATTTCAGGGATGTTTTCTGTCAGCAACTCTACCACATTGGTCTCTGTATTTTCATCTATCCCTTCCTGTTCAGGAACTCCAATTATTCATAGATTATTCCCCTTAATAGAGTTCCACATGTTTCTTAATGCTTCTTCATTTTTCTTATTTCTTTTCTCTGATTTCTTATCATAAATGCTGTTGTCAGTTGCTCTGTCCTCAAGGTCACTAAGTCTGACTTCCATCTCCTCAGTTCTACTCTTTTGGCTTTGGATTGAATCATCTCATTTTTGTAACTTCGTTATTGATCTGCTGGATTTCACATCATTGATGTTCCATCAGTTCAAATAGCTTATTTAACTTTTTATTTTGTTCTGCTGCATTTTGTTTAATCTCTAGGAGGGCTGTCTGTATAATCCTTTTGCATTTTACCTCTGATAGTTTCAGGAAGGCTTCTTCATATGGGAAGTTTTTTGATTCCTTATTTTGGGAGCTTTCCATAGCCATGGTGGAATGATTATTTAAATGGCTAGCAAGTGATTGTTGTCTTCATGCCATCTAGAAGCTGTTCAATTTCTCTAGTTTTACCTCAATAGGAACTGAGGAGTAGTTCTAAGAGGGGAGTTGGTTACCAGCCATCTCTGTGTACTCTAGTGACTGGCCCCAGGTGGACTCTCTGGGGTGGCAGGCTCTGTCTCCTGGCTGGCAAAGGCCATACCCTACTTATGGAGTCACTGGGGGACTGTCACTTGTGCCTATGATGTGGTTCAGTGAAGGGTGGAGATGCTGGCAGGCCACTCAGCATTCAGTTCTCCAGGTGGTCTTACTTTAAAAGTGTGGTTTTCTGCTAAGCAAGGAGCTCCCGAACAGCTGCCAACAGGCACTTAGGTGTGGCAGGCTCCACCTTCCAGCTGACAATGAAAGCATGTCATAGGCAGTCCCCACATACTATGATGTAGTTCAAAGTAGGGAGGCATTAGGGTCTTCTTGCAATTCTCTGCCATGCCACACCCATAAACCTAGATTTGAGTCACCTCAAATGCAGCTTTTCTGCTGGAAAAGCACTTGCCAGACAGGGGCTGATGCTCTGCTTGAGAATCAGCCCCAGCTAAGGCCCTCAGCTGGGTGACTCTGCCTCCCAGCTGACCAAGACAGTGTCTTGCCCAGCTGCCCTTCCTGCCATGAAAAAGCAGAATCTACGGTGCAGCTCAGAAAAAAGAGGGTAAAAGAGTAGTAGTGTTCTCAGTCAGTAGCCAGGATCTCAATATGTGGCTATCCCACACACAATCTCTCTGCTGTGCTATATGCTGTTTACTTAAGCACTGCAGTTCAGTGTACTGGCTGGCTTATGCCCACTCCCTGCCTCCCGGATAACAAAGAAGGCATCAGTAGCTGCAGTCATCTGAAACAGTGAGTCAGCAGAAGGAGGACTCAGCATTCCCTGCCTTGTTTTTCAAAAAGGTAGTTCTCTATACTGGCACCTAGTCAAATCTGACAACCCCATGCCAGATCCTAGGGTTCCCTGGATGTCCATGCTGCTCCATTCAGTTCTCATTCCAGGCCTTAGTGCTCATAGGGAATTGAGGAGACATGTGTCTGCTCTGTCATCTTGGTCCCACCCCTTGCATATTTGTTTATAATACTTTACTGTTTCTTCTAGAGCTGCCCTTTGAAATCTTCTGTTCAGCAATCTTACTTCATCATTTCTTCCTTTTGCTTTAGCTACTGTATGTTCAAGAGCAAGTTTCAGAGTCTCTTCTAACATTCAATCTGGTTTCTTCTTTCTTTCCTGTCTTTTTTATGAACGTCTGCTTTCTTCTTGTATGATGCCCTTGATGTTATTCCACAGTTCCTCTGGTCTTCTGTCTCCAGTGTTAAATGAGTCAAATATATTTTTGAGATGGTCTCCATATTCGGGTGGAATATACTCAAGGATGTACTTTGGTTCTCATGGACTTATTCTAATTTTCTCTAGCTTCAACTTGAACTCATATAAGAGCAATTGATGTCTGTTCCACAGTTGGCCCCTAGGCTTGTTCTCACTGATAATATTGAGCTTTTCTATCATCTCTTTCCACAGATGCAGTCAATTTGATTCCTGTGTATTACATCTGGTGAGGTGCACATGTATAGTTGCATTTCTATTGATGAAAAAAGGTATTTGCAATGTAGAAGTCACTGGTCTTGCAGAATTCTTTGGTATGACCTCTGGCATCATTTCTGTCACCAAGGCCATGTTTTCCAACTACGGTTCCTTCTTTGTTTCCAGCTTCGGCATTCCAATAACCAGTAATTATCAGTACATCTTCACTGCATACTTGATCAATTTCAGACTGCAAGAAGTTTTAGAACATCTTCAGCTTCCTCATCTTTGGCCTTAGTGGTTGATATGTAAATTTGAATAACAGTAGTATTAACTGTTCTTCCTTGTAGGTGTATGGATATTATCCTATCACTGACAGCATTGTACTTCAGAAGAGATCTTGAAAGGTTCTTTTTGACTATGACTGCAACATCAGTCCTCTTCAATTTGTCATATGATCATTCTATTAAAAACAGCCAGTACCAGTCCATTGAGTTCACTAATGATTAGGATGTTAATGTTCATGCATTTCATTTTTGATGATTTTTAATTTTCCTAGATTCATACTTCATTGATTCCACATTCTGATTATTAATGGGGTTTGCTGCTGTTTCATCTCATTTTAAGTTTTGCTGCACCAAAAAAAGAAAGTGTCAAAATCTTGACTGTATCTATGCCATTAAGGTTTACTCTGTTTTGAGTAAGCAACTCTTCCCTAGTAGTATTTTGAGTGCTTTCCTACCTGAGGGGCTCATCTTCTGTCAACAGAATGTTCCACTGCTACTCACAAGGCTTTCACTGGCTAATTTATTCAGAAGTAGACATCAATTCCTTCTTTTTAGAGTATCTTTGGAAACTCAGCTGAAGCTCCTCCACCATGGGTTACCCTGCTGATATTTGAAATACTGGTAGAATAGCTTCCAGTATTACAGCAATATGCAAGCCACCATAGTACAACAACTGGCAGATGCATGAAGCTAGAGCTTATCAGCTGTTCCCTGTTTGGAAAGCGTACTCCATACCTTCCTTGGAAACATGCAGCTTCTCCACCAGAGAAGGAGTGACAGGAGGTCAAATGTCTCATTTTTCAAGCTCTGCTTTCAGGAAGCATTACTGACTGCACACAACAAGAAACAAATGCAGAAATGATTAGCACCTTCCTCCTTGAGACTGCAATTGGACAGGGCTCTCCTCTTAGCTTTGAGAACACTTCTAGGCTAAGGAGGTAGCTAGTTTTGGCAGTTCCTTCCAGAAGGCCTCCCAAGAAGACAGGTGATCATTCTGTCTCTAGAAGAAGCTTTCCCCATATTTGCAGTCCAGCCAATAGCATTAGGAAGAGAACCTTGGTTGGTCTGCCTGGGGCAGGTGACATATAATCAATCCAGGGAAGACTGGCTGCCAGGATTGATATGGCTTTGATTCTCAGAGCTGAGCCAAGCACTAACGTTGGCTCCATAGTTAAGGGTTTCCTGTCGATATGGCTGCTTGAAGCATCAAAGCCCAGAGGAAATCTCAAGAGGTCACTCAGAGCATGCTTCTACTTCTGAGCAGGTATCTGCCGACAATCCTTAGCACGCTTACATTTCTTGTCAGAGCAGAGAGGTGGAGGTAGGGGAAAAGAAGACAGAAAAAGGGATTGGAAAATATGGGTGGAGGTAATTTTCTAAATCTTAGATGCCTTTTCTAGGAAAATACCCCTTTCCATTCAGTGTTTTCTGAGAGATGGGAAAACTAAGGAAAACAGCAGAGGAAGGAAAGCAAGAGTTTCTGCAAACCAGAGGATATGACAGTGGTTTTGCAACTAGCTTATCAGCTGAGAAATTTAGTTAAGCCTGAGCTTAGTCATCCTTGAACCAGACTGGGACATCTGCCACTACAGGAAGGTTCTAGTCTAGTCTTTCTATAACGTCTATATGTTATAGCAGGCTCTGGAGTAAGACAGACATGGGTTTAAGACAGTATCTTCCACTTACTTGCTGTGTGACCTTGGCAAAATTATGTCACATCTCTAAGCTTCAGATTCCTCATCTGAAAAATGGGAAGTATTAAAGTACCAAGTAAATATTTTGTGCAGATTAAATGAGACAATGTAAAAGTTCTGGTATGTAGAAAATAAATGTCCTGGGAACAGCATATAAGTCACTCTTTTTAGGTTGCTAGTGAAGTGAATCCCACTCTCACACACATTCTTCCCTCCTTGATTAACCTACATTTGCCAACTGGCCACCATACGACAGTGTAGCTTTGTGAGCAAAAGGTAACGACTGCACAGAGCAATGAGTCCTAATAGCACCTATGGGCTCCAGCAGTGGCAGTCTACACACTGGCAACCCAAAAGTCAGGCCCTTGATGTGGCAAAGGCAAAGTCTGAGCCACAAGATGACTCTGCAGTAGGGGTGGGAGTAGCAGAGTTGGCAGAGGGATGGAGGTTAAGGTTTCTAATCCCTTCCTCCAACTCGAACAGCCAGGAGGAGCAAATTATCATGACAGTAAAAGTGGGTAGATGAGATGGGAGGGCAATAGATATTCAGGTCAAACTGAGCAAGGGCAAGGGTCCAGAGATTCCAGTATACCTCTTGCCAATAAGGGAAGAGGCCAAACACTTTTGTCTTTTCCTTTCAATCTTACCTCACCTTCAAAGAGTCCTTTTATCATCTAAAATTCTTCTCTAGCACGTATTTCCTTAAAGCCTCACAGGAATTGTGTGAGATACATAGGGAACAAATATCCTCCCTCATATCTCCCTTCTTTGTTGTTGTCCTAGCAGCGGCAGTAGCAGCAGCAATAATTGCAGCAGCAACACTTACTAAGTGGTACTTACTATGTTAGATGATTTACATGTATTTCCTATGTTATCTCATTTAGTTACCATGATACCCCCATAAGGTAGCTACTATTAGTATCACAAAGCAAACTAGTACCAGCCAGGCCTAAACTTGGGTCTTCCAACCCCTAGTATAATGTTCTGTCCCTTAAAATTCCAACTGAATCTCCCTTACATCATCAATACCATGCTTTCTCATTCATCGGTACTATGCTCCAGGTATCCTGTGGTCACCATGTGTTTCGAATACCAGAGATTAGGTAAATATGACATATCCCAGCAATATGAGTTTAATCTTTTATTATTTATGATGCCTGCTCTGTAGATGAGGTAACCAAGGTGCAAACAAGGTAAACAGCTTACCTCATGTTTCTCATTGTACCAGAAGCAGAAAAATTCCTCAAAATTCTTAACTCTCAAGTCTGGGCTTGTTTTACTTGAATACCTAGGCACGTGCCCACAGGCAGCACAGAAAGCAGTCTAGGTCAAAAGAAAACCAGACAAAAGCAACCTAGTACACCTCCTTTCTTTTAATTGGGTCTGTGGAGCCCTTAGGCAAAGGAAGCTGATAGAGAATTGAGGTGGCTGAAGAAAAGGTTGGGGGATAGCAAGAATAGGAAAGTAAAGGTTAGAGAAATCATATAAATTGCATAGAGGTAGAGGGAAAGTAATGTCAGTATCTTGAAGGCTTGACGTGTCTTTTTATAGAGGCTATGTGGTGGCACTAAAGGAGATGGAAAGAGGGCAGGAGCACAGGCAGAGTTGCAAACACATTCTACTCTAATCTTCAGTTATTAAACCAATACTGACCAAGAAGGTATTGGGACTTTTATTCGGCACTAAGGGCTAACACAGCCACCAGTCTAGCCAGTCCAAGCAGAAGACTAATGAGCATGCAAAGGAAGCTTTCAGTGGCTCCCAAAAGCTAGCCTGTGCACTGTGCTTGGTTGGCTGCACACACATCACCTGGAAATTCAAGAGCACTTTCAGGTTTGGGAAGCACTAGATTGTACCAAATAATACTGCCCATTGTCAGGGTCCATTATGGGGAAAGGAAGAGTAGGCTAAGCAAGTCAGAAGGACTGTCTGGTTGGGGCTTTCTTTCAGAAAATTGTTGCAATGTAAATATTTTTAATCCTGTAGTTGTTAAGCGTACATATTTCAGAAGTCTCACAATTTTTGATACTGCATTTTGGCATTTCTTCATTTAAAAATATTCAGACAGCCTCAAAAAATGGATGTGTCCTGAGTCTTTCTCCAACTCTGAATGTGAAGAGCATTGAAAGGCAAGGTCAGGAATGGACTTATACCTTTAGTTATTGGAAAATTCACACAAAGTCCAAGTGGAATGTTAAAAAGATGACTGTGGTCACTGTGTTCATAAAGGCATGTAAGCCACCACTGAAGAGAGTGATAATAAGAGATTTTAACAATGGTAAGTGAGAGCCTGGACTAGGGACCTGACAATGGCAGAAGAGATAAGACTAAATTACATACCCAAGAGTGTGGAATAACAACAGTTACTGCTCATCTAGATCAACCTGCTTATTTTACAAATGGAGAAAGTGAAGCCCAGAGAGATTAAAATATATTGCCCAAGACCACCAGTCTGTTACTGTAGAGCCTGAAGTAACATGTTGTATTTTTTCTACTACACTAGACTTAAGTCATTAAAAGAGGCAGGAATCTAACTGGAGAGGAGGGGAGAAGAAAGCTGGAGAGGACTCCAAGGTTTCAAGCTTGTACTTGTATTTCAGATACTGCTTGACACAAGACCCTACAGATGTTCCCCTGGACCCTCCTTGCCTTTTTGTGGGTTTTGGGTAACACTTCAAAAGGAGAAGCTAAGTCCTTACCCTCAAACCTAGGTACCTTTCCCACATAGTGGGCATGGCTCAGGTCTAGGCTCTGGCTTGGAGTTCCTACCTTATGTGCCTTGGTAGAGCAACAGGTATTACTAAAAGCCAGGCTTTCCAGACACCACTAACCTGTTCCATTCTTCTATGTGAGTGGCACTCCCTAGGGACTAGGGTGAGAGCAAGTGTGAACAAGCCAGCAAGTACCAAGGTGAAAAGGAGCAAGAGCAGTTAGTTGAGATGAGTACTCATCAGAGGAGTTTCTATGCCGAGAAAAACTCATTTAGAAAATAAATATTTTACATAAAAGACTAATTATGGGTTTGGGGTATAGTATGAGAGAATTTGGCTCTGTTTAGGATGAACTTTCGCAGCAGGGGAACTAATGGGATAGGGTTGGGAAAAAGCAGGGTAGGACGTGGTATCTCTAGTATCACCCAGCACTCCCCTCTGTCTAGGAAGTAATTTTTATTTAGGAAGAGGCAGTTTCCCAAAGTTGGAATTCTTGGTGATTGAAATCAAAGGGAGTCAGTGTGGCAGTAAGGCTTTCCACAGACGTAGCAGCAGCATCTGATTCTTGTTCTTGACCTACTTACTTGCTCGAGCATATATGACTGCACCTTCTACTACTTCCCTGCCCAGCTGGTTTGTGCCATTGTCATCCTTTGCCACTATGATTCTTCACTACCAGACCTAGGATAACCCAAAACCCAAACCTGTTATTGCTGAGTCAATTTTAACTCACAGTGACCCTATGGGACAGAGGTGAACTGCCCCATTGAGTTTCCAAGGAGTAGCTGGTGGATTCAAACTGCCAACTTTTTGGTTAGCATCCATCGCTCTTAACCATTATGCCACCATGGCTGTAAGCCTAGGGATAGAAGCCCTCTATCCTTTCCTGTCCTAAGCAGCTTTCCCTCTGCATTGCCTGCCAAGTCCAAGTCCAGTTAAATAGCATCTCCATCCACAGGGCACAAGCTGAGACCAAAGAGCTGTTTTATGCCCAGCCCAGGCACTCTGGAGTTGTATCACACTTCTAGTGAAGGCTTAGTCTACAGACAGTAAAGAAATGCATGGCAATTGAGTACTTCTAGCTTCATGCAACCTATATTTGAAACCTAGCTTCACTATTTACCTTCTATACACCTTCAGACAAGTAAGTTAACCCCTTACTTTCCTACTCTGTAAAATGAAGGTGATGGTATTCACCTTATGGCCATAGGATTATTGTAAATATTATGTAAATTTCTGGACTATATGAAGAAGAACAGGACATCAGAATTGGAGGAAGGCTCATTAACAACCTGTGTTATGCAGATGACATAACCTTGTTTGCTGAAAATAAAGAAGATTTGAAGCACTTACTGATGAAGATCAAAGATTACAGCCTTCAGTATGGATTACACCTCAACACTAAGCAAACAAAAATCCTCACAACTGGACCAATAAGCAACAGAATACTAAACCAAGAAAAGACTGAAGTTGTCAAGGATTTCATTTTACTTGGATCTGTAATCAATACCCATGGAAGAAGCAGTCAAAACATCAAAAGATTTATTTTGGGCAAAAGACCCCTTTAAAGTATTGAAAAGAAATGATGTTATCTTGAAGATTAAATAATGCCTGATGCAACCTTTAGTATTTTCAATTGTCTCATATGTATACAAAAGCTGGATGATGAATATGTAAGACCAAAGAACTGATGACTTCAAATTTTGGTGTTGGTGAATAATATTGAATATATCCCCCCCTAAAAAAACCCCAAAACTGTTACCATTCAGTTGATTCTGATTCACAACAACCCTATGAGACAGAGTAGAATTGCCCCATGGAGTTTTCAAGGAGCCACTTGTGGATTAGAACTGCCAGTCTTTTGGTTAGCAGTTGTAGCTCTTAACCACCACACCACCAGAGTTTCCATGGACTGCCGAAAGAATGAAGAAAATTTGTCTTAAACAACAATGGAAGTTTTAATACACAATGTGGACAGACTCCAAAATCTGTCAAAAAAACCACAATCATCAGAAGAGAAAACAGAGAAATGGGAACTATTAAGAATCAAACACTTTTGCTCACCCGAAGACTTTATTAATAGAATTAAAAGAACACCTACAGAATGGGAAAAAATATTTGGCAACTCTATGTCAGACCGACGCCTGATCTCCATAATCTATAATATACTACAAAATATCAACAAGAAGAAGACAAATCATCCAATTAAGTGATGGGCAAAGGAGATGGACAGACATTTCACTAAAAAAGAGATCCAGGCAGCCAAAAAACACATGCGGACATGTTCACGATCTTTAGTTATTAAAGAAATTCAAATCAAGATGACAAGGAGATACCATCTCACCCCGACAAGGTTGGCCATGATCCAAAAGACACAAAACAACAAATGCTGGAGAGGCTGTGGAGAAAGTGGAACCCTCCCACACTGTTGGTGGGGTTGCAAAATGGTCCAGCCCCTTTGGAAAGCAATCTGGCGCTTCATTAAAAAAGTGGATATTGATATACCATTTGACCTAGTAATTCCACTACTTGGAATATATCCTACAGAATCAAGGCCTTTCACACCAATGGACACATGCACCAGAATGTTTATCACAGCACAGTCCACGATAGCAAAAAGATGGAATCAACCCAGATGCCCAACAACAGAAGAATGGATAGGTAAACTATGGTATATATACTCAATGGAGCACTACACAATGATAAAGAACAACGATGACTCCAGGAAACATCTCATGACCTGGTTTCAACTGGAAGACATTATGTTGAGCGAAAGCAGTCAGCTACAAAAGGACAAATATTGTATGAGACCTCTACAATAAGATCTCAAAAACAGACTTGTGTATAGAAGAAAAGACTCTTTGACAGCTGCAGGGGAGGGAGGGAGGGAGGGGGGAGGGTTTTGATTAGATAGTTGCTAGGTATCTGGTTGGGTGAAATCAGTGACAGCACACATTAGAAACAAGAACAATATTAAGTGGACTTAAACATAACATGAGTACTCCTTCCATCTTAACCCAATATTGCAAGGATAGAGTAGCTGGGGCAGGGGGCGGGGGACCATGCTCTTAGGCGAAAGCGAGGCCAATTGGCACAACCAGCGTTTTGCTAAGAGGGCTCTCTGCACCCCACGTTGGTGAGTGGTGTCTGGGGTCTTAAAAGCTGCCAAGCTGCCAACCGAGGGCACAGCAAATGGTCCCAACTCAGCAGGAACGGATGCTCACCGAGGACCAAAATGACATGGGGGAAAGACAACCCAGAAGACAAAGAGACCCACAGCAGTGGGTGCCTACATCAACTTGGGACCGGAAGAACCGGATGGTGCCCGGCCACCACCAGTGATAGCCACGATGGAGCTCAGTAAGTTGAGTCTCACTAGCAACACAAGAATAAAATGGGGTGCACCCTAAGATCCCCACTGGAAGACCTCAATTGATGGTCCAGTGGTTTCGGGGTTCCCCTGGGAGCATGGCCCCTCGCCCTGATGCTGCCCTTGACCATAAATCATAACGAAGGTCCACGCTTCAGACAGGAATGGATTGGACTTGGCGATGCAGTGACCATATACTGGATGCACTTTATGGTTCTATACATCTATAGGATGTCATCCTGCTGACCTCTGGCTGGAAGAAGGAGAGTGGGTGAAGAGGAGGGAAAAAAGAGACTGTTGGGAGAATGAGACATGTATGGAGCAGAGAGGAATTAGTGTGCTGTCACCGGGCAAGGAGAGCAGTGGAAGCTGCATATAGGTGGGTATGTAAATTTATACGGGAATGTACATTTTCACTCAGTTATATTAAATAAAAAATAAAAAAAAAAATTTGTCTTAGAAGAAGTACAACCAGAATGCTCCTTAGAAGCAAAGATGACAAGACTACATCTTACATACTTTGGATATGTTATCAGGAGGGTCGGTCTCTAGAGAAGGACATCATGCTTGGGAGAGTAAAGGGTGAGAGAAGAAGAAGATCCTCAATGAGGTAGATTGACACAGTGGTTGCAACAATGTGCTCAAACATAACAAACATTGTGGGGATGGTGCAAGAGCGGCCAATGTTTCGTTCTGTTGTACATAGGTTTGCAATGAGTCAGAACTGACTTGATGGCACCTGACAACAACATTACATAAAATAATGTGTATGTAGTAAAATGAACGCCACATGTATAAAGTGAGCACATAATTCATGCTCCAAACAATGACAATTTTTAGAGTTAGAAAGAGTACTGTCAGTAATTAGAATGAGACAACAGGCATAAGCTATGACACAGAATAGTTCTCTCCCTCCACACTAAGTCCCATCACTGTTAGATTTTGGATGAGGGAGATAACACAGATGTGGGGCTTAGTGTGGGGAGAGAGAAGAGACATGGAGCCCTTGGCCCCCTAAAGGACTGGAGACATACTGAGATCCATCTTTACTGTGAGCATAGGCCCCTTACCAAGACGAGCAGCAAAGAGAGAGCAGCACTCTTAGCTGGATGAGGAGTCTGGGGGACAATGGTGTTCTGAGTGTCAGGGACTAGGGGACCTTTTCTCTTCTCTTCCAAGAAAACATACAAATTCCTTAATAGCTTTGTATACTTAAAAGACAGCTTGAAAAATAAGACATTGAAACCAAACAATGGGAATAACCAGGAGCTAAAATAAGGCATTTCTTATTTTTTGCCTGAAAGTTTTACTTAGACATCTCTGGATGCCACTGAGCTCCATAAACATAGAATCTACAAGACATTTTTTGATGTCTTCCCACTTCCTTACTGTGTCGTTTTCCCCCACCTCCAACACACACACATAGGAGAAGACCAGCAGGGATGTACAAAATGGGTAACATTGCTCAGTTACCTTTAGGTTAATTGTCAAAGTCCACAGAAGCAAAATGACAAACACAGGTTTAGGGAAAGAAACACCTAGGCCCTCTGAATCAATGAGGAAGAAAACTTTTTTTCAGAACAATTAAACTTTTGCTCTTTTGTAAGGATCCATAACCCACAACTCACATCACCACAATCAGCAAGAGAAAGGGCACCCAGTTCACATGCAACTACTGCTTGCCAAAGCCACTGAAGCCTCAACACTGGGCTTTGGGGTACCAGTCCACTACTTTGGGAAATCCTTGTCTAAAGAAAGGGAGTCTCATCTCTTCTCCAAGCACCAGAACCTGCCCCATTCTCCCTGAGATGACCCAAAGTCCCCAAGACCCTTTCACATCCTTGACCTTCTCTGCCTTACCTGAAGAGGAAAGACAATTAGCTCCCTAAGGCTACCTTCCCCAACCACCCAGGAATGACTCCTCCAGAAATGGTCATAGCCAGGACAAGGCCTGCAGCCCACAGGACTGTCCCTGAGCCCCTGCGATGGGGTCTGCTGGGTTCCCACAGCTCCCTGGACTTATATTAATCTTGGTAGTTCCTCGGTTGGAATCACCTCTTGAGCATCTGCCTTCTTCACTAGGCTGCAAACTTCAAAAGCACAGGGACCATGTCCCTCTCATTCACTGTTCAATTTTGTCACTATTTGTTGAACAAATGAAGCTGCCAAGAGACTTAGTCCTCCTGGTTGGGGTGGTTAAGTCAGATATCCCAGCTAAGGCACTCAGTAGTCACATATGCTTGTGAATTTTTCCCCTGTGATGTGTGTGAGTATATGTGTGTATGTGTGTTTAAGTCTTGTCTTTCTGCCTCACAACTCAAGAACTTCCTGAGGATGAGTTTCACAGGCTGGTTTTAGTTCATGCCCTAGCTCTGCTCCATGCTGGCCAGGGGCTGGCTCTCTTCTTTGCCATTCTAACCCCTGTACAAGAAAGATTCCTCCTGATGTGTCTTCAGCTCCTCCCCACCTCAAGTTGCTTCTTGTCTTAGCACTGTGTCATTGGGCAAGTCCCTGTTTCCTTGTCTGGAACATGAGGAAGTTGGGTTAATAAAAGGACAAGGAAGTTATCTGTTCTATGATTGTTCATCTGAACACTGCTGTTTCTCACACACCTCAGAGAACAGGACCCATAGCTTCAGGGATTTAAAACCCACTCTCCACCACATGTCTCATGTGGTGGTGGTCTGCATGTTGCTGTGATGCTAGAAGCTATGCCACTGGAAATATCAGCAGAGTCACCCACAGTGGACAGGTTTCATTGGAACTTCTAGACAAGGACAGGCTAGAAAGAAGGATCTAGTGGTATACTTCTGAAAAGAACTGGCCAATGAAAGCCTTATGAAAAGCTGTGGAACTTTGTCTAATACAGTGAAAGGATGGGAGCCCCTCAGTTTACAAGGCACTCAAATTACAACCAAGGAAGAGCTATATCTTCAATATACAGTCAAATTTAATCACATGGATGGAATTGCAGACCTTAATTTGTTCATGTGGCAAGACTCAAAATGACAAGAAACAGCTATAAACATTCATTAATAATAGGATTGGGGAATATATGAAGCATGAATCTATGAAAACTGGAAGTTGTCAAAAATGAAATGGAACACATAAAGCTCAATATCCTAGGAATTAGTGAGTTGAAATGGAGTTATCTGATATTGGTCATTCTGAATCAGACAATCTTATGTTCTACTGTGCTTGGAATGACAAATTGAAGAGGAGTGGTGTCACAGTCATTGTAAAAAGGAACATTTCAAGATGCATCCTGAAGTACAATGCTTTCAGTGATAGGATAAAACCCATATACCTATAAGAAAGGCTAGTTAATATAACTATTATTTAAATTTACATACCAACCAATAATGTCAAAGATGAGGAAACTGACAATTTTTACCAATTTATGCAGTCTGAAATTGATTAAACATGTAATCAAGATGCACTGATAATTACTGGTGATCAGAATGGGAAAGCTGGAAACAAAGAAGAACCTGTAGTTGGAAAAAATTACCTTAGTGATAGAAATGAAGCTAGAGATCACGTGATAGAATCTGCAAGACCAGTGACTTAGTCATTGTAGATACCTTTTTCAACAACAGAAACAGCAACTATACATGTGAACCTCACCAATGGAAAACACAGGAATCAAATCGACTACATCTGTAGAAAGAGACAATGGAATAGCTCCATATCATTTATTTGTTGAATAAATGAAGCTACCAGCCTGTCAGAACATGCCCAGAGGCTGACTTTGGAACAGACCATCAATTACTCTGACGCAAGTTTAAGTTGAAGCTGAAGAAAAGGAAACAAGTCCATGAGTACAAAATACAACCTTGAGTATAGCCTGTTTGAATTTGGAGACCATCTTGTAACCCAATCCTACCAATGTCAGTACATTTCCGTTAGTCTTTAACCTGTCCCTAGCCAGATTTGGCCGACCCTGCATGTGCAGGACAGCCAGTTTTGATCACTAATTGAACGTAACAGAGGCTGAAGCAAGAGGAGGAACGAATCAGAAGGGAAATCACCACCCAGACCGTATTCCAGACCAAGAGGTCTGACAGGAACCATGTCGTCAGATCTTGTTTTTTGGCTGCCATCTAGAATTTTCTTTCCCCAGTATGACCATGTGGCTACCATCTTACTATCCAAATCACATATAAGCCCTGCTTCCCTGTAGCTCAGGGAGGCAAACCTGAGGAACTTCCTACTGGTTGCTTGCTCTGCATGTTGCAATCAAGTTACTTTCTCTTTCCTCAAAGACGGGTGTCCAGGTTACCAGCAATCTGAGTGCAATGGATAAGCACTCAACTTCCCAGGGTCAGTAACAATCTTAAGAATAGATTCGATGCATGAACACTAATAACCAAGGCCAGACCATTTGTGGGATAACATCAAGGACATCATATGTGAAGAAAGCAAAAAGTCATCAAAAGGGCAAGAAAGAAAACACCAAAGTGGATAGCATCAGACTCTGAAAGTTACTCTTGAACAGAGTAGCTAAAACAAAAAGGAAAAAAAAAATGATGGCATAAAATTTCTGAACAGAAAACTTCAAAGTGCAGCTCAAGAAGCAACAATAGTTATTATAATGAAATGTGCAAAGACCTGAGTTAGAAAACCAAAAGTGTAGAACACATTCGGCATTTCCCAAGCTGGAAGAACGGAAGAATAAATTCAAGCCTTGAGTTGCAATTCTGAAACATTCTATGAGCAAAATATTTAGAAACACAGGAGATGGAAGGGATACACAGAGCCACTTCAATCAAAAGGAATTTGTCAACGTTCAGCCATTTCAGGAGGCAGCATATGATCAAGAAGCAATGGTACTTGTTTTAGTCAGCTAGGGCTGCTCTAACAGAACTACCACAGAGTGGATGGCTTTAACAAAGGAAGGTTTATTCTTATACAGTCTGTTAGGCTGCAAGTCCATATTCAGGGTGTCTGCTCCAGGGGAAGGCTTTCCCCCTTGTTGGCTCAGGAGGAAAGTCTGGTATTGCATCAGTCTTTGTCCAGGGAGCATCTTGGCACAAGAACCTCAGGTCTGAAGGACACGCTCTTCTCCTGGTGCAGATTTCTTGATGGTATGAGGTTCCTAGTTCTCTGCCTGCTTCTCTGTCCTTTTATCTCTTGTAGGATGAAAGGATTAAGGGTGGGGCAAACCATACTCCAGGGAAACTCCCTTTACAGTGAAGCAGGGAGGTAATCCTATGAAGGAATTTACAGCCCCACCCTAATCTTTAACATACAGCATAGGAAAACCACAAAATGGAGGACAGCCACAAGATACTGGGAATCATGGTCCAGCCACATGGCTACACATATTTCTGGGGGGACACAATCCGATCCATGACAGTACTGAAGGAAGAAGTTCAAACTGCACTGAAAGCACTGGTGAAAAACAAGGCCCCAGGAATGGAAGAACTACCAACCAAGATGTTTCAACAAATGGATGTAACGCTGGTAGTACTAACTGATCCATGTCTTCCAGATTTGGAAGACAGATACTTGGCCAACCAACTAGAAGAGATCCATATTTGTGCCTATTCCAAAGAAAGGTAATCCACTGGAATGCAGAAATTATCGAACATCAGTATCACATGCAAATAAAATTTTGCTGAAGGTCATTCAAAAAAGGGTGTAGCAGTGCATTGATAGAGAACTGCCAGAAATTAAAGCTGGATTCAGATGAGGACATGGAATGAGGGATACCACTGGTGATGTCAGATGGATCTTGGCTGTGTTGGTTATCTAATGCTGCCATAACAGAAATACCACAATTGAATGGCTTTAACAAAGAGAAATTTATTCTCTGAAGTCTAGTAGTCTATATGTCCAAATTCAGGGCATCAACTCCATGGGAAGTCTTTCTCTCTCTATTGGCTCTGGAGGAAGCTCCTTGCCATTAATTTTCCCTTGGACTCAGGGCATCTCTACACAGGAACCTCAGGACCAAAGGATACACTCTGCTCCAGGCACTGCTTTCTTGGTGATATGAGGCTCCCCAACTCTCTACTTGTTTCTCTTTCCTTTTATCTCTTATGAAATAAAAGGTGACACAGGCCACACTCCAGGGAAACTCCCTGTTTCCCAGTATTGACTAGATCAGCGATGTAACCTTAGTAAGGGTATTACAGTCCCACCCTAATCCTCTTTAAACATGATCCAGTCTTGCCCCATTAACCATAGGTGGAGATTAGTATTTGCAATGTACATAAAAATTATAGTCACAAAATAGAGGACAACCACACAATACTGGGCATCATGGCCTGACCAAGCTGACATATAATTTTGGGGGTGCACAATTCAATCCATGACATAGGCTAAAAGCAGAGACTACTGTGTCCCCCTAAAACTGTGTGTAGCACAGGGCCAAAGAGCATCCACTCAGAATCTGGATAATGTGGCTGATACCTGGAGTTTGGAGGGCAAGGCCATTGTGTAAAATATCTAGGAAAATGGAAGATTATTTTCAAAGCTTTTAGGGCTAAAGTAATGTGTTCTGCTGGCTTGCTTGTTGCCTGTTACGTCTTCTTACCTTGCAGTTTCTCCCATTTGTAACAGGAATAGCTTATGCTTGCCTGTTCCACTACTGTATTTTGGAGGCAGTTAACTTGTATTCTCGATTTCATAGATGTAGAGGAATTTTTGTATTTTAGTCTTGGAACTGATTTAAGACTTGCTGTCTTATGGGGTAAACACGTTTTTGCTATGACTTTTACTATGATAGGATGAATGTGTTACATGTTTCAAAGATGTGATGGGGGCCAAAGGGTGGAACATCATGGATTGAACTGTGTCTCCCCCCAAGAGTCCATGTAGCCATTTGGCTGGGCCATCATTCCCAATATTTTGTGATTGTCCTCCATTTTGTGATTTTCTCATGCTATGAATCCTAATCACTGCCTGTCGGTAATAGATAGGATTTATGTAAGAGAGCATTAGGGTGGGACTATACAAACGATAAAAGGAAAGAGAAAGCAAGCAGAGAGTTGAGAACCTCATACCATCAAGAAAGAAGAACCAGGAGAAGAGCACATCCTTTAGACCTGAGGTTCTTGTGCCAAGATGATTCCTGCACAAAGATGATTCCTGACGAAAGACTGATGCAACACAAGGAACTTCCTCCATAGCCGACAAAGAGGGAAAGCTGGAAAAGAGTGGACATCCTAAATTTGGAGTTATAACCTACTGGACTGTGTAAGAATAAGCTTTTATCATTTTAAAGCCCATCCACTCATGGTATTTCTGTTAGAGAAGTATCAGATGACTAAAACACCTGTGTTTTATTGATTATGCAAAGGCATTTGACTTGTGGATCATAACAAATTATGGATAATATTGTGAAGAATGGGAATTCCAAAACACTTAACTGTGCTCATGAGGAACCTATGCATAGGTCAATAGAACAAGAGAACACTTTGCAGTTTAAAATCAGGGAAGGTGTACATATAGGTTGTATTCTTTCACCATACCCATTCAATTCTGTATACCGAGCAAATAACCCAAGAAGCTGGACCATAGGAATAGGAGTGTGGCATCAAGACTGAAGGAAAACTCAACAACCTCCAATATGCGGATGACACAACCTTACTTGCTGAAAGTAAAGAAGATTTGAAGCACTTGCTGATGAATATCAAAGACTAGAGCCTACAGTATGGATTATGCCTCAACATAAAGAAAAAAAAATCCTCACAAGTCGACCAATCATGATAAACAGAGAAAATATTGATGTTATCAGCAATTTCATTTTCTTTGGATCCACAATCCACAATCCATGCCCATGGAAGCAACAGTCAAGAAATCAAATGACATATTGTGTTGGACTAATAGGCTGGAAAAGACCTCTTTTAAAGTGTTCAAAAGCAAAGATAGAACTTTGAAGACTAAGATCCCTCAGGGAGGGGTGGCAGAGTGTGGTAGACAGGACAGAGATGATTACGATTTAGGATTCCTAATTTATGCTTCTTGCCTGGCTCAGTCACTCAGTAGCTGGGTGACCTTGAGCTAATCACATCACTGCTCTGACTCTCAGTTCCCTGATTTCCAATCTGGGAAGCAATGATGCCTGATATATCTCAAAGCTGGGCCACACATGAGGTGCCAGGAAGAGCCTGGGGTCGGTGGCTTCTGGGACAGTTTTCACCAGTTACTTTGGAGTCTATTATGACACCGTGTGTGTCACAGCAGAAATGTGCTCCATAAGGTCTCCAGTGGATGATTTTTCACAAGTAGATGGCCATGCTTTTCTTCTGAGGTACCTCTAGGTAGACTCTAACCCCTAGTGTTTTGGTTAGTAGCCAAGCATGTTTAGTATTTGCACTATTCAGGGACTCTGGGACGACTCCATTTCTTTGTAATTTAAGTATCTTCAGGAGAGGGGATCTACAGATTAATATGTGGACTCTAGATTCTGATTCAAACAAATTGCAAAACATAAAACAAAAAGTCCTTTATAACACTGATGAGACACTTAAAAAGGCATCTGAAGGTTTTTTTTATTTAATATGACTGAGTGAAAATGTACATTCCCATATAAATTTACATAACGAAGGCATCTGAAGTTTTCACATTGACTAGATATTTGATGATCTTATGGAATTAATGTTAATTACTTTAGGTGTTATAATGGCACTGTAGTTACGCTTTAAAAATGGAAAGTGTTCTTATCTATTGAGAGCTACATACTAAAATAGCTATGGATACCAAGAATTAAGATTAGCCAGGAGCTGATAATTGTTGAAGCTAGGTGATGTGTTTATGAGGGTTATGGTGCTATTCTGTCTGCTTTTCAGAGGCTTGAAATTTTGCATAACAAAAAGCTTTAAATATGAAATAGAGGACAGTGGATCAAGAAGGTATTTAACCATATGTAGCTTATTTTATTTGCCTTTGGAAGCTCATTCACATAGAGAATTACATTAAATGTTTTTGAGAAAAGCTTTGTATCTGATTTGTGAACACCAGTGGCATTGCTAGAGAAAGAGATTTCGCCCCCTCATTCAGCAGCATCTGTGCTGCTCCTCTCAGCCTATGGCAGTTTGTTTGGTTGCCAGGCAATGGAAGACACAGGCCGGAAGCCCTTTTCACGAGAGGGATAAAGGGAAGAAAGAGTAGAGAGAAGCAAAAAGAGAGGGAAGGTAAAAAGAGGCTGCCCAGGGGAAGGCTTATCTTTGCTTCAGAGCCATAAGGAAAGATGGGGAATAGAGGACTCTGATTAGATGCTGGTTTCTCACAGCCCCCACTTTTCTGGTTTACACCTGGGGGAGCAGCCCCACTGTCAAAGCTTGAAGCCCCACAAAGGGCTCCTCCTGTGATAACTGAGAGAAATCTGTGATTAAGTAAGAATACTTCGCATCCACTCACAGAATCACAATTCAGGACAGGCCTTCCCTGGGGAACACTTATGAACTGCTAGAAAATTTTTAAAAATTGTATGAAAGCAGCTCATCAAATGGGAAATCTATGCTGGTGGTCACCCTGAGGTGGGACCACCCCAGAAGGCAGGATGGCAGGGGGGCTTCCTCTAAGGGGGTGAAGAAACCTCTCTTCATTGTCCTTTAAGGAGGGAAGGTAGAAACCCCTGCCACTGCACAGTTCCTTGTCTGTTTCATGGGTGCTGACTGTATTGGGATCCCTGCGTTCTGATACTGGTCAGACCCGGCTGTCACTGAAAGGCTGTGTGGACTGGAAGCTGGTCTCCATCTTCAATTTCCTGATCTCTAAAGGTTGGGAGTTATCCTAAATTGTTCCTCATATCCCGTCGCAGTCAGATAGGCTGGAATTATAATGCAGCCCCTTCTGCACCTCCTATGGCTGAGGCTGCTCTTATCCCGAGTGAAAGAGTCTGGTCCACCCTACCCCCATTCACCAGGCTAGACTAAAGGAACAAACATAGCCAGCAACCTCTCTCCCTTCTCAGTGGGCTCCATTCTTCTATGGTCACAGGATACCTACCTCCTGCCTGCCTTGGAGGTGAGTTTCAAAGCACCTAAATCAGGCAAGATGGAAACTGGAGGTCAGGTAGCTACCTCAGAGATCAGCCTTTCAGGACCTGACAGCTGAGAGAGAAAGAGTATATGTCCTAGATGAGAAAAACACGGGGGAGGCAGCAGTTAGGAGTTAGTAAGAGCTGGGCCCAGACAGCCCCCTCTTTCTGCAGCATCTTTGTGGCTCTTGGTTGCTAGGAGCTTGTGCTTCCATTGCTAAGCAACTAGAGCCTGGTGGATTAAAACCAATTTCCTGAGTCTCTCAAAAGGGGAGGGAGAGAAGGTGGAATGCAGATATCCTGGGGAGAAGCTCTTCCCTGTTTCCAGGCTTAGTTGGGTGGTGTGGGCTGGGAGGTGAAAAGAAGGTAAGGCATAGCTGAAAGCTGAACTTCAAGGATGGGGTAGGGGATGGAGTAGTGTCTAGACTATTAGCAGGTATTCAGTAGAAAGATCTTTTGAGTGAGATTGGCAATTAAGATGCTGATTAGAGCACTAAAGAATGCTTAATACTGCACCTTTCCAAAACTTCCAGGAAAGGTCTGCAGTCTCTGGAGGGCGGGCGGGGGGGGGGGGGGGGGGGCGGTTCAGGTGGCACACCAACACTGGTTAAGAGTTGGCTGTTCAAATATCAGCCACTCCTAGGAAACTATGGAGCAGTTATACTCTGTCCTATAGGAACACTATGAGTCAGCAATCAGTTTGATCAGGCAAAACAGGACTAAGCAGGGTTTGTCCTTCAAAAACAGAGATTCAGGATTTTAGGGTCAATGGTTCCTCAAGATTCCTGGGGTCCAACTTCTCAGCAAATGCCAGGGCCCCTGCACACATGGCCTTTTCCCATCTGCTTAGATAATAAATTCAATGGTGACAATACATTCCCATCTCCCCAAGGTACCCCTTTCTCTGTTTTACCCTTAAAAGGAGGCTTGTCCTATGGAGCTTTGTTCTGTGGCTCCTTCTCCTGGGGTCAAGGGAGCTAGCCCAATTTGCTTTTGTATGGGGGGGGTGGAGGGGGGGACCTGTGGCCTCCCAGGCCTGGCTTCCGATCTGAGTTCTACTTCTAGGTAGCTCTCAAGGATCAGACTTCTGGGCCCCTCATCTTCACTTGCTGATCTCTGACCCTCCACCCCCCATCTAACTAGCCCCCTCAAGGGACAAGCCACTAGGGCTGACAAAGTTGCAAAGAATATCCAGGACCCAATTCCTGCCCCAGAGCTTCTCCCACTGCTCTGCTTAAGTGGCTTGGGGCAGAATCGGTGGACCAGTCCCTCTTTCCTCTGGTGGAGCGGGGTCATTCCCTGCTCTTTAGCTGGCCATACTTTGGGAAGCTCAGTCACGTGGGTAGCTCACCTGGCCTGCACAGATACCCCTAGGTATCATGGGCACATTCAGCTGGGTCATAGTTGGCAGAGTAATCCCTTGAAGGGCTGCTCCAGATCCCTGTGCAAACTTTTAGCTCCCTGGCTCAGTGCTCACTGAATCCATTTCTCTCTGCCTTTTGGATCAGTCTACTAGGGTGTCAAGGCTGCTTGGCAGCAGCAAGAGGGAAATGCCAGCAGAAGATTGCCTGGGGTACCCAGTGATAATCCCTGATATCAACCAAGTAATCTGTAGGTATAGGGTAGCTCAGCATGTAATTAGTTTAAAGCAGCCCACCTTCTATATATTTCTGAACTCAGCTGTTCACTGAAAAAACATTTATTCAGCACCAGCTATGTGCTAAGCAGTATAAATTAAATTGAGTTTAGTAGATGTCAGTGCCTGTCCTTGAATTTACAATTGCGGGTAGGGGTAGGTCAGGATACATAAAGAATTACAATTCAGCCATATATAATATTCAGCCATAAAGAGAAATGAAGTCCTGATATATGGATAAATCAAGAAAACATTATGCTAGGTGAAATAGGTCAATCACAAAAAAACAAATACCACATGTGTCCATTTATATGAAATATCTAGAATAGGCAAGTGTATAGGGACTAAAGTTTATTAGTAGTTACCAGGAGCAGTCAAGAGTAAAGGACTCAATGTTTAGGAAACACCTATCTTCCGCTAAGCGTGATGGTATAATTTGTGAAAGAATAAGGATGATGGTTGACAAAACACAACGAACAATGCCACTGAATTGCTCATGTAAGATTGTTAAAATGATGAACATTTTGTTACATATGTATTCACCACAATAAAAATTGTTTTAAATAATTATAACAGTGCAGTATGTACTGTGACTGAAGTGTGTATAATCACTGTGGAAAGCAAGAAAATGATAGAAGTATATTTGGGGAGTTTATAGACTTAACAGAGAGAGTTCCAATTCTGAAATGATGACATTGAGGAGCCCTCTGGACCGTTCCCAGAAAAACAGCCATAACTGATGAAATTTTTTTTAAAAAAAAATCAACCATTTTGAAAGTATGAAGCAAACAGAGAAATAGTCACGAAAATCTACTAAATCTCAGTTCAAACAGCAAGTGTCTATGGTACTTGAAATATGACTTGCTCTCACTCTTCCACCCCAGCTCACTGTGATAGAAGTTCTAAGTGGGTGTGGCCAATAACATGGGGCTCTCTCTTCCCTACTTCCTAGTCTAGGGCTACAGTTTAACCCCAAAAAGGGTAGCCTACCAAGATTTCTCATTCACCCTAATTCCATGCTTAGAAACTTTATTCTCGGCAGATGGGGTCAAGAGGACTGGTGATCCCTTTCACAACCCACCACCCACTGATAAGGGGAAACACTACTCCAGACATAGCAGGATAAGAAAAGGTAACACCAAACAAGGGTGAAGTGTGTACAGCTTGGAAACCCCAGTGGTGTAATGGTTAAGTGCTACAGCTGCCACTCAAAACGTAGGTGGTTAAAATCCACCAGGTGCACCTTGGAAACACAGTGGGGCAGCTCTATCCTGTGTTATAGAGTTTCTGTGAGTTGGAACTGACTCAGTGGCAGTGGGTTTGGTTTTTGGGTGTACAGCTTGATGAAGGTAAATAATATCACTAAAGGGTTGCCATGAGTGGGATCTGACTCGATGGCACTTGGCCTTGACAAAGAGTGTACAAGAAAAAGGATCTTTTGGTAACTGCTATGGCATACAGGAAAATCCTAGTGGTGTAGTGGAGCTGGCCACTAACAAAAAGGTTGGCAATTCTAATCCACTAGGCCCTCCTTGGAAACCCCAAGGGGCAGTCCCACTGTGTCCTATAGGGTTGCTATAAGTTGGAATCAATTTGCAACCCATGGGTTTTATGGCAGGTACAACTTAGAAACAATATCAAAAACACCCCAAAATGTGAGGGTATATGTGTATGTAGGCATGTATGTATATACCTTTGCATATGTTTTTATATACATGTGTGTGCATATAAATATGTGACTGTATGTACATTTATTTATATATATAATAAAGCACATAGGGGCCACAGTAACAGATACTTCTTAGACATAACCAGCAACTAATAGGATTGGATTTCTGGGTTTGAAGTATTAAGACCATATTCTTGTGGAACATCTCAGTCAATTGGCATAATACAGTTCATAAAGTTACATTCTATGTCCTAATTTAGTGAGTAGTGTCTGAGTCTTAAAAGCTTGAAAATGGCTCATCTAAGACAGAATGATTGGTCTGTATTCACCTGGAGCGAAAGAGAAAGAAGAAAATCAGTGACTCAAAGAAGAGACTAGTCTATAGGACAAACAATCTACATGGACCACAACCTCATCTACTCTGAGGCCAGAAGAATTAGATGGTGTCCAACTACTACTACCCACTGTTCTAATCAGGACCACAATAGATGGACCCTGACAGAATGGGAGAAAATGTGGAACAGAACCTCAAATTCTCAAAAAGAAAGAAAGAAACCAAAACAGACCTACCAGGCTGGTTGAGATTGGAAGACTGAGTCCCTGAGACTATTGCCCTGAGGTACTTCTCAAATCTTGAACTGAAACTAACCTCCAAGGTCACCTTGCAACTAAATAATTGTTGGCTCAAAATACAATGAATATCACCTGAAGAACTCTGTTCCTTTAAAAAAAAATGCCTATTTAAGACCATGCCAACCCAGTGCTGTTGAGTCAATTCTGACTCATAGCAACCCAATAGGTCAGAGTAGACCTGTCCCACAGAGTTTCCAAGGAGTACCTGGCAGATGTGAACTGCCAAACTTTTTGTTAGCAGCTGTAGCACTTAACCACTATGCCACCAGGGTATCCATACAAGACCATAACAGTCAACAATTACTTTAAAACAAAGACAAGAATGTAATGTGGCAGGGAGACTCAATTAATACTAATGAAACAACCAGAATGGAAACAATGAGAATGTTCATGTATTGAAAGAATGCAAACAATGTCACTGAACAACTTGCACATTAATTGTTGCATGGGAATCTAAACTGTTGTGTAAACACTGACTAAAAATGCAATAAAATATTATTTAAAAAATAGTGATGGCTCAACTGGATATCCACATGTAAAATAATGAAGTTAGACTTGTACATCATACCATATAAAAATTTAACTCAAAAATGGAGCATAAACCCAAATCTAAGAGCTGAAACTATATTCATAACCTTAGAATAGGCAATGGTTTCTTAGACATGACACTTAAAATAGAAGCAAAAAAAGAGACAAATTGGACTTCATCAAAATTAAAAATTTCTGTGTTTCAAAGGACACCAGCAATAAACCAAAAAGACAATTCATAATATGGGAGCATATTTTTGCATATTATATGTCTGTTTAGACACCCTTTTCCAGAATATACTAAGAATTCAATAAGAAAAAGACAACCCAATTTTAAAATGAGCAAAGGATTTAAAAAGATATTTCTCCAAAGGAGACATACAAATGGCTAATAGGCACATGAAAAGTTGCTGAGCATCTTTGGTAATTAGGGAAGTGCAAATCAAAACTCAAATGAGATGCTACTTCACATCCACCAAGATAGCAATAAGTTTTCAAAAAGTAAAATAGATCTTAGTGAAAATGTGGTGAAATTAGAAACTTCATCCATTGCTGGTGGGAATGTAAAATGGACAGCTACTTTACAAAGCAACTTGGCAGTTTCAAAAAAAGGTTAAACATATGGTTACTGTATAACCTCCAAATTCTGTAAAACAAACAAAAAATCCTGTTGCCATTGAGTCAGTTCCAACTCATAGCAACCCTACAGGACAGAGTAAAACTGCCCCACAGAGTTTCCAATGAGCAGCTAGTGGATTCAAACTACTGACCTTCTGGTTAACAGGAGCATTGAACCATTATACCACCAGAGTTTCCCCAACAATTCTACTTTTAAGTGTATAATGAAAACAGATGTCTATAAAAAAACTCATACATGAATTAGCATACTAGTCAAAAAGTGGAAAAAACCAAAATATCCATCAACTGATTAATGAATTAAAAAAATGTGGCTTTTCTATAAAATGGATTATTATTTGGCAGTAGGAGAAATGATAGGATAACATTCACATGCCTACAAGGAATACCAGGTAATACGACTATTATTCAAATTTATGTACCAATCGTTAATGTCAAAGATGAGGAAATTGAAGATTTTTACCAGCTTCTTTAATCTGACATTGAGCAAACATGCAAACAAGATGTATTAATAATTACTAGTGATTGGAATGGGAAGGCTAGAAACAAAGAAGAATATGTAGTTGGAAAATGTGGCCCTGTTTATAGAAACAAAGCCAGTGGACACATGATATAATTTTGCAAGACCAGCAACTTATTCACTGCAAATACTTTGTTTCCACAACAGATACAGCAACTAAACATTTGGGCCTCAGTGGATGGAAAACACAGGAATGAAATCAACTACATCTGTGGAAAGAGACAACGAAATAGCTTAACATCTGCAGTCAGAACATAGCCAGTGGCTGACTTTGGAACAGGCCATCCATCACTCCTACACAAATTTGTAAGTTGAAGCTGAAGAAAATTAAAAGTGGTCCATGAGTACAAAACACAAGAGAGGATATATCCCACCTGAATTAGCAAACCATTTTATGAACACATTTGAGGGGGGCAGGCCAATATGGCAGATTAGACATACATATTCTCAACTCCCTCTGAGAATTAAGGCCTGGCATGATAACTGAACAGAGCAGCATGGACATCCAGAGAGCCCTAGCATGTGGCATGGGTTGTCATATTGGACTAGGTGCCAGGAAATGGGAAACTACCTCTCTAACACAAGGCAGCAGCACCCTGATTCCTGCATCTGCTAGCTCACTGTTTCAGAGGACTGCAGGTACTGATGCCTTCTTTGTTTTCCAGCAGGTGGGGACTGGGCATGCACCAGCAAATACGACAAACTCCAGTGCTTAAGTAAACAGTGCATAGCGCAAAAGAGAGACTGTGCTTGGGATAGCCACATTTTGAAAGCCCTGTTGTTGACTGAAGGCACCACAGATTCTGCTGTTTAACAGCAGGAAGGGCAGCTTGGGCGGCACACCATCTTGCTCAGCTGGGAGACAGAGTCACCCACACGGAGCTCTTAGGTGAGGCTAATTTTCATGCTGAGAAGCAATGTCTGTCTGGAAAGCGCTTCTCCAGCAGAAAAGTTGTGTTCAGGAAGATGGTGTTTAGAGTTACAGGTGGGGCCCAGCAGAGGATGGCAGTAAGACAGTAACCACTCCCTACTTTGAACCACATCATAGCATCTAGGGATGGCCTATGAGGTAATTTTGTTGACAGTTGGAAGGCAGGGCCTGATACACAGGAGGGCCTGTCTAATTTAAGCAGCTGTTGAACAGCTCCTCCCTTAGTAGTAAATTATGATTTTAAAGTAAGGTCAACTGCAGAACAGACTGCTGAGTGGCCCAGCAGCATCTCTTCCACCCTTCACTGATCCACACCACAGCACTGACTGATGGTCCCCAGTGACTCCATAAACACAGCACCATTTTTGCCAGCCAGGAGGCAGAGCCTGCCACCCCAGAATCTCCAGGTGGGGCCAATCACTAGAGTACACCGAGTTAGCTGATAACCTACTCCCCTCTTAGAACTACACCTCACTTCCTGTTGAGGTCACACCAGAGAAACTGAACAGCTTGTAGATGACATGAAGGCAACAATCAGTAGCTATGCTTTTAAATAAGCAGTCCACCACAGCTCCAGAAAACACAGAAAATAAAGAATCAGAAACCTTCCCAGATGAAAAAGACTTTGTGACCAATCAGAGGTTGAGTACAAAGAATTATGCATACAGCCCTCCTAGAGATTGAACACAGTGCAGGAGAGCAAAATGAAAAATTAAGCAAGCTATTAAAACTGATGGAACATCAACAATCTGAAATCCATCAGATCAATCAAAAATCACACAATTAGACAATTCAATCCAAAGCCAAAAGAACAGATTTGAGGACATGGAAGCCAGAGTTAGTGAGCTTGATGATAGAGCAACTGACACCAGCATTTATGAAGAGAACTCAGAGAAAAGAAATAAGAAAAATGAAGACACATTAAGAAACATGTGGAACTCTATTAAGCAGAATAATCTATGAATAATTGGAGTACCTGAACAGGGAGATAGCTGAAAATACGGAGTATTGTAGAGTTGGTGACAGAAAACTTCCCTAAAATTAAGAAAGAACACAGATGTCTAAGATGCATATTGAAGGCTGCAAAAACTAGACCTCAAAATAAAGACACCAAGACATATTATAATAAAGCCTGATAAAATGTAACATAAAGAGAGGCTCTTAAAGTCAGTGAGGCTTAAAGTAAAACTAACATTCAGAGGGAAGCCATGTAGGCTTTCATCTGACTTCTCAGCAGAAATGATGTTGCAAAAAAGCAGTGGGATGACACATTCAAAGCCTTGAAGGAGAAAAATTTTGAACCAACAATTACATATGCTGAAAACTTATTTCTGAAATATGATGCTGAAATTAAGACATCTGCAGATAAACAGAAGCTTAGAGACTTTGTAAAAAACAAACCAAAACTACACAACATGTTGAAGAAGCTGTTTACTTAGAAAAACAAAAACATCAAGTGTATACTTAAGGAGGCAACGCAAGACACACCATCCAGAATCCAACTCAAGGAAGTCACAAAGCTCAATAGAAACTACAATGTTAAAAGAAAGGAATCGGTTATCATAACACGAAAACTACATCATCACACTAAAAAGATGGCTATATTACAGTAGTTACAACCATTTCAGATAGAGGTGAAATTAAAAAAAGAGGCAGAAATTAAGTCTGCTTTAAACTTAGAATATTAAGAGGGATCATAGGGGTAGCCACAAAACAAACTAATAATGCAACATATCAAAATAGAAGACATAACACAGGAGTCTCAACAAACACAAAACCAATACTGAAAAAAAAAGTGAACCCATAAAGAATGACCCAGAACAGAACATTAACAGCAACATAAAAACATAAACACAAAAATAAATGCATCAAAATGACACCACTAAACAAATATCTAGTAATAATTACACTGAATGTAAACAGACTGAACACTCCAATAAAGAGACAGCAAGTGACATTCTGGAAGAAAAGACATGATAAGATCTATATGCTGCTTACAAGAAATGTACCTTACACTCAAAGACATGAACAAACTGAAAATCAATGGATGGAAAAATACATATCAAGCCAACAACATACAAAGAAGAGCAGGAGTGGCAATACTAATCTCAGAAAAAAACAGACTTTAATGTAAAACCCACCATCGTGGACAAGGATGGTCACTATTTACTGCTGAAAGGTTCAATACATAAGCAGGACATAACAATATTAAATATTTACACATCAATACCAGAGCATCTAAATACATCAAACACTGAAAACACTGAAAGATAAGATAGATCATTCCATAATAACAGTACGAGACTTCAGCACTCCACTTTCAGTACTGGACAGATCATCCAGAAAAAAAGCTCAGTAAAGATACAGAAGATCTTATTGCAACAATTAACCAAATAGACCTCATGAGCATATATAGAACTTTTTATCCATTAACGGATAAGTACATGTTCTTCTACAGTGCACATGGAACTTTTTCCAAAACAGACCATGTGTTAGAATATAAAGCAAGTCTCAACAAAATCCAAATCACTGAATTATTGGAAATCATTTTCTCAGACCATATAGCCAAAAAGTTGAAATCAGTAGCATAGAAAACACAGGTAGAAATCTGAACTCATAGAAACTGAACAAGACCTTGCTCAAAAAATCCATGGGTTATAGAATAAATCAAGGATGAAATAAAGAAATTTATGAATTCAAATGAGAATGAAAATACTTCCTACCAGAACCTATGGGATACAGCCCAAGCAGTGCTCAGAGGTCAATTTATCTCTATGAATGCACATATCTGGAAGGAAGAAAGGACCCAAACCAAAGAATTAACCCTACAGCTTGAATAAGTGGAAAGAGAGCAACAGAGGAACCCCTCAGGCATCAGAAGAAAACAGATGATAAAGATTACAGCAGAACTAAATCAATTAGAGAATAGAAGAACAATGGAAAAAATGAACAAAACCAAAAGCTGGTTCCTTGAGAAGATCAACAAAATTGATAAACCACTGGCTAATCTTACAAAAGCATAGGAAACAAATACACTGCATAAGAAATCACATGGGAGATGTCAAAACAGACTCAACAGAAATAAAGTATCAGCATATTATGAAGACTGTACTCTAACACATATGAAAACCTAGAGGAAATGGACAAATTTCTAGATTCATGTCAACTACAAAAATTACCACAAGAAGTAGAACAACTTAATAAACCCATCACGGAGGAAGAGATTAGAAAAATAATAATAATAAAAAAACATACCAATCGAAAAAAGTCCTGGCCCACATGGCTTCATTGGAGAAATCTGCCTATCTTTCACAGAGGAGTTAGCTCAAATATTACTGAGACTATTTCACAGCACAGAAAGGGATAGAATACTCCCAAATTCATTCTATGAAGCCAGCATAACCCTGATACCAAAGCCAAAGAAAGGGTCAACAAAAAAAGACAGTTATAGACCAATATGACTCAGGAACCTAGATACAAAAATCTTCAACAACATCCTAGCCAACAGAATTCAACAACATATCAAAAAAAGGAATTCATCATGACCAAGTTGGATTCATACCATGGATGCAATGATGGTTTAACATCAGAAAAACTATTAATGTGATCAACCACATAAAGAGTACAAAGGATAAGAATCACCTGATTTTGTCCACTGATGCAGAAAAAGCATTTGACAAAGTCCAACACTGATTCATACTAAAAAACTCTCAGCAAAATAGGAATAGAGAGGAAATTCCTCAACCCAGTGAGGGGTATCTCTGCAATGCCAACCACCCACACCATCCTGAATGGAGATTGAAAGAATTCCCCTTGAGAATTGGAATTGGACAAGCATGCCCACACTCATCACTTCTATTCAACATTGTACTAGAGATTCTAGTAGCCAGAGCAATTAGACAAGAAAAAGAAATGAAGGGCATCTGCATCAACAAAAAAGAAGTAAAGATCTCCCTATTTGCAGATGATATGGTTGTATATGCAGAGAATCCTAAGAATCCATAAGTAAACTACTGGAACTAAGAGTTCAGCACAGTTTCAGGATATAAGATAAGCATAAGTAAATCAGTAGGACTGCTTTACACCAACAAAGAGATCATGAAAGAAGAAATCACCAAATTAATACCATTTACTATAGCTCCAAAGAAGATAAAACACCTAGGGTTCAATCTAACTAGAGAAATAAGAGACCTAAACAGAGAGAACTACAAGATCTTATTGCAAGAAACCAAAACAGATTTACATAAATTGAGAAACTTACCTTGCTCATGGATAAAAAAATAAAAAAAAAAAACCTTAAAAACCAAACCCAGTGCTGTCAGATTGATTCTGACTCATAGGGACCTTGTAGCACAGATGAGAGCAGCTTGATAGAGTTTCTAAAGAGTGCCTGGTGGATTTGAACTGCTGACCTTTTGGATACCAAACATAGCACTTAACCACTATACCACCAGGGTTTACTGTTCATAGAAAGGAAGACTAAACATTGTGCAAATGTCTATTTTACCCAAAGTAATCTACATATACAATGCAATCCCAATACAAATTCAAGTGTCATTTTTTTAATGAGATAGAGAAACAAATCACCTACTTTGTTTGCAAGGAGAAGAAATCCTGGATAAGTAAAGCGTTACTGAAGAACACAGTGAGAGGCCTCACACCATCCTATCTTAGAACCTCTTATACTGCCACAGTAGTGAAAACAGCCTGGTACTGGTACTAAAAGAGAAATATAAACCAATGGAATGGAGCTGAGACCCCAGAGATGTCACCATCCTCTCATGAACACTTGATGTCCGACAAAGGCTCTAAGATTGTAAACTGGGATAAAAACAGTCTAAATAGAAAATGCTGGCAAAATTGGACATCCAACTGAAAAAAACTGAAACAAGAGCCGTATCTCACACTTTAGATAAAAACTAACTCAAAATGGATCAAAGACCTAAATATCAAACCTAAAACAATAAAGATTATGCAGGAGAAAACTTCAAACATGGAAGTTCTAATACACAGCTTAGAAAGACATCAAAATGTAACAAACAAAGCATGATCAACAGAAGAGAAAATAGATAAATGGGAACTACTAACAATCAAATACTTTTGCTCATCCAAGGTCATCAAGAGTCAAAAGATAAGGTACAGAATGGGAAAAAATATTTGGCAACTATATGTCAGATCAGCGTCTGATCTCCATAACTTAGAAGGCACTGCAAAATATCAACAAGAAAAAGGGAAATAACCCAATTAAGTGATGAGCAAAGGAGATGGACAGACACTTCACCAAAGAGGACATCTATGAGGAAATGCTCATGATCCTTAATTATCCCAGAAATACAAACCAAAAATACAATGATATACCATCTCACTCCAACAAGTCTGGCCATAATCCAAAAATGACAAGACAACAAATGTTGGCAAGGCTGTGGAGAGATCGGAACGCTCCTACACTGCTGGTGGGATTGCAAAATAGTACGATCTCTTTGGAAAGCAATCTGGCACTTCTTTAAAAAGCTGAAAATAGACACACCATTTGACAGCTACAAAGGTGGAGAGGGAGGGAACGAGTTGGTCATACATTAGACAGTTCATAGAAATTTAGTTAGGTGAAACCAGTGAGTGACAGCACAAAGTAGAAAGTAGATCAACTTAACTGTATTTCACCATAAACTGAAAGCTCTTCCAATCTCAACCCGATATTGCAAGGATAGAGTAACACAGGCAAGGTCTGGGGACCATGCTCTCTAGGGACATTGAGGTCAAATGGCATAATCAGCCTATTACTAAGAGTCTTCTGCACCCTATATTGGTGAGTGGCATCTGGAGTCTTAAAAGCTAGCAAGCTGCCATCTGAGGTACAACAAATGGTCCCAACTCATCTGGAACAGTTTATCACTGAGAACAAAGACAAAAGGAAGAAAAACTCAGGAGGCAGAAGGACCCATGAGTATGGGAGATTGTATCAACATGTGACCAAAAGAACCAGATGGTGCTCGGCCACCACCGACACAAGAAAAAGAGGGATGCAGCTCAAGTACTCTACTAAAAGACCATACTTGATGTTCCAACAACCTGGGGCATCCCCGAGGAGTATAGCCCCTAGACCTGCTGCTATGCCTGACCAGAAGACACTACTGAGGTCAACTCTTGAGACAAAAATTTACTGGACTTGGGGACATAATGTAACCATGTGCCGTGTGTACTTTATGGTTCTATGCATTTATAAGATGCTGTCCTACTGGTCTCTTTCTAGATGGGAGAGACGAGGGTGGAGAAGAGGGACAAGAGCTTGTTAAAAGGATACTAGAAATATAGAATTAAAAGGAGGAGTGTGCTGCCACTGGACAAGGAGAGCAGAATCAGTTGCAGATAGATGGGCATGCAAAGTTAATTTGGATTGTACAGTTTCATTTAATCAGAATAAAAAATATGTGCTGACCACTGCACTATATAAAGACATTACAACTTAAGTTCTAATTTAGGTCATTCCTGCTCCACAGAACTAGAAGCCTAACTTCGGTACCCACAAAAGGAACAAGGAAACCTGACATAGGTTGACTTTAGACTATGACAGGGATCAGAATTCAGAAGAAATGTTGAGATTAATTAACTAAGTTAGGATTCAGTTTCAAAAAAGAATAGATCTGATGTATGGAACACTAATAATAGAAGGTGAGATCAGTTGTGGGATGACATTAAGCACACCACACATGTAGAAAGTACACAATCATTAAAAAGGCAAGAAGCAAATAGAAAGGCAAAAAAGGATGTCAGAAGAGACTTTCAAAGTTGCTCTTGAAATATGACATTTGACAATTAAGCTCACGAACTCATCCTACGAAAAGTGCTACATACCTTGTTGCTGAATATCACTATGATCACTTTTGAAGTACTCTCCTTGGGAAGCTATGAGCCAATGCTAGTGCCTAGTCCACCCTTCAATGCAGTTTTGGAACTCTCTTTCTGGAATGGCCATCGAAGCTGTTGTCTTATTACTTGTGATGTCCTGAATATATCAAAATGTCTTCCTTTTAATATTTCCTTTCTGGATAAAGAAAAAAGTCATTGGGGGCAGATCACGTGAGCAGGGAGGGCGTTTCTATGCAGTTACCTGTTTACTGGCTAAAAACTCCCTCACAAACAGCGCTGTGTAAGCTGGTGCACTGTTGTGATGCAAGAGCCATAAGCTGTTGGTGAAAAGTTCAGGTTATTTTTGTCTAACTTTTTCACACAGCCTTTTCAGCACTTCCAAATACTAAACTTGGTTAACTGTTTGCCCAGTTGGTACAAATTCATAATGAACAATCCCTCTGATGTCAAAAAAGGTTAGCAACACCATTATGACTCTTGATTTGGACTGACAGAACTTTTTTGGTCTTGGAGAATTAGCTGACTTCCATCGTGCACTTTAATGCTGTCATATCTGTATACCCATGTTTCATCGGATCATCAGTGATAACACAGCCCAAAACACTGTCTTGACTCTCCAAAATGTCTTGGCAAACTTCGACTTTCTTTTGCTTGTGTTCATCAGCGAGCCCCTTTGGGACCATTTTGTTCCACACATCTTTCTCATGCCAAGATTCTTAGTTAAAATTTCCTTAACTGTTTCTCTATTGATGTTGACTTGGTCTACAATGCTTCCCACAGTCAACTGACAGTTGACACACATTTCAATAATTTTTGCAATCAATGTTTTAGTCAGTTCTGCTGGTTACTGGCTACCCTGATCTGTCTTCATCAGTGATTATTTTCTCTCCTCTCAGAAAAACATTTAATCCATTTATACACTGCTGTTTCCTTCATGGCATTAACGCCATAAACTTGGACTAACATGTCCCTGGTATCACTTCTACTCTTGCCAAGTAAAACAAAAAATTTATTGTTTGTTCACTGCTCTAATTTAAGCTCTGACATTCTTGTGACAGCACACAAAAACATGCAGCAACAATAACAAACACCACTCTGTAAGACACCACCACACATTGACACAAACACAGCTGTAAGACACTCATATACCAAGGTTATGCAACTTTACTGAGATATTCATACAGTGCTGGCAACGTTAACACACAGTGGCAAGTTCAAGAACTTAATTGTCAAACCTCCTAGAGTAGCTAAAGGTACAGGTAAAAATGATGATGCAAATGGGGTGAACATAAGATTTCAAAGTGCAGCTTAAGAAGAAACAATTAAGTATTATAATGAAATGTGCAAAGACCTGGAATTAGAGAACCAAAAGGGAATATTTGTGTGCTCAATATACCTTGTATTTCAAGCTGAAAGAAGTGAATAAAAAAGTCAAGCCTTGAGTTGTAATTCTGAGAGTGGAGTGTTGAAGTCTCCTATCATTATTGAGGAGTGATTTATCTCCTTTTAGAGTGTAGTCAGTGTTTCTTTGACATATTTAGGTGCTCTAATATTTGGTGCATAAATACTTAATATTGTTAAGTCCTGCTTGTGTACTGAACGTTTCAGCAATAGTGTTCATCCTTGTCCACGATGGTGGATTTTACATTAAAATTGATTTTATCTGAGATTAGAATTGCCACACCTGCTCTTCTTTGTTCATTGTTAGCTTGATATATATTCTTGATGTATACTCTTACATCCTTTACTTTTCAGTTTGTTCCTATCTTTAAGTCTAAGGTGAGTTTCTTGTAGGCAATATATAGATGGGTCATGTCTTTTGATCCAAGATGTCACTTGATGTCTCTTTACTGGAGCATTCAGTCCATTCACATTCAATTCAGTCCATTCACATTCAATGTAATTATGTTCAGTGCTGCCATTGTGATATGTTTGTTTCTGTGTTGATGTTTTCTCTGTTGTTCTTATTAATCTGTTCTGTGACCTTCTTCTTTGTGAGTTTTCACCTTTTTCAGGGTTGGTTTTGTGGTTGCTGAGACTACTGTGTCACATTTTTTAATATAGTATGTTGCTTCTTTATTGTGCTTTACAGCTGCCCCATGATCCCACTTAATAAACTATATATAAACCCAATTTTGATAGTTATCAGACTTGTCAACTTCTTCCCTATCTGGAAGGACTATGGCGACCGTAGTACATCCCTCTTTTTAATATGATGATATCATAGTTTACATGATATGATCACTACATCATTTCTTTCACTATTATAGCTTTGATTGAGTTTGGAGCCTTCCCTAACTGAGGAGGATTCTGGATAATGTGTCCTTCTAAAATATAAAGTTAGTGGTTTTGTTCTTCCAAGCCAAGAGATTCTTTAAGTATTTCCTTGTAGCTTTGGTTTGGTTTTTACAAAGTCTCTGAGTCCCTCTTCCCAGCTGACAAAGTAAGCACCTCTACATTGAACCCCAGATGTTACAGAACCTCTTTTACAAAGTATCTGAGTTTCCAAATTAACAGCCCTATGCTGCATCCCAGGGCTCACTAGGTGTCCAGGAGGCTCCGTTTAATTATCACTTCAGGTCTTGGTTTCCAGAGGGATTGAGGGAGATGTGTGTTTAGTCTGCCGTCTTGACTCCACCTCCGAGTTGTAATTCTGAAACATTTTACGGGCAAAATATTGAATGATCCAGAAAGCATCAAAAGAAAATGGAAGGAATAGTCATCACTGTACTAAAAAGATTTGGTCAGCATCCAATTATTTCATTAGGTAAGATATGATAAAGAACCAATGGTACTGAAGGAAAAAGTTTAGGTTGCTCTGAAGGCATTGTTGAAAAACAAGTATCCAGGAATTCAATACGATGCATCGACAAACGGATGCAGTGCTGGAGGTACTCACTTGTTTATGTCAAGAAATTTACAAGACAGCTACCTGGTCAACGGACTGGAAGAGATTCATATTTGTGCCTACTCAAAAGAAAGGTGATCCAACAGAACACAGAAATTATCAAACAATATTATTAATATCATACATAAGTAAAATTTTGCTGTGGCAGTAGTACATCCATTGGAAACTGCCAAAAATTCAAGTTGATTTTGCAAGAAGACATGGAATGAGGATTATTATTGCTGATGTCAGACAAGATCTTGGCTGAAAGCAGAGAATAGCAAAAAGATGTTTACTTGTGTTTTATTGAGTAGGCAAAATCATTTGACTGTATGGATCATAACAAATTACGAATAACATTGTGAAGAATGGGAATTTCAGAACTCTTAATTGTGCTTATGAGGAACCTGTACATAGACCAAGAGGCAGTCATTCAAATATAACAAGGGGGATAGTATGTGGTTTAAAATCAGGGAAGTACGCATCAGGGTTGTACTATTTCATCATACTTATTCAATCTCTATGCTGAGCAAATAATCGAAGAAACTGGATGCTAGGAAGAAGAATATAACTTCAAGATTGGTTGAAGACTCATTAATAATCTCCACTATGCAGATGACACAAACTTCCTTGCTTAAAGTGAAGAGGACCTGAAATACCTGCAGATAAAGGTCAAAGACTAGAGTTTCTGGTATGGATTACATCATAACTTAAAGAAAATTTTTAAAAATCCTCACAACTGGACCAATAATCAGCATCATAATAATTGGAGAAAATATTGAAGTTGCCATGGATTTAATTTACTTAGGTCCACCATCAATGCCTACAGAAGCAGCAACCAAGAAATCAGATGATGTATTGCGTTGAGCCAATATGCTGCAAAAGTCCTCTTTAAAGTGTTCACAAGTAAAGATATAGCTTTGAAGACTAAAGTGTGCTTAGCCAAATTGTCTCATGTGCATGTGAAAGCAGGACAATAAAGACAGAAGACTGAAAAAGAACTGATACATGTGAACTATGATCTGGCGAAAAATATTGAATATACCATGGACTATCAGAAGAATGAATAAATATGTCTTGGAAGAAATACAACCAGAGTACACCTAGGAAGCAAGAATGGTGAGATTTCATTTCAAGTACTTCGGACATGTTATCAGGAGGGACTGGTGCCTAGAGGAGAACATCATGCTTGGTAAAGTAGAAGGTCAGCAAAAAAGAGGAAGGCTGTCAGTGAGATGAACTGACACAGTGTCTGCAACAATCAGCTCAAACGCAGTAACGATTGTGAGGATGGCACAGGACTGGTAGTTTTTTGTTCTGTTGTACATGGGGCTGCTATTAGTTGGAACCAACTTGACAGCACCTGACAATTACTCTACATCATTGGTGAACCTTGCAAACATGCTAACTGAAAGCAGCCAGTTATACAGGATTGCATGCTGTATGATTCTGCTTATATTACATGTCCAGAGTATTCAAATCTATAGAGCCAGAAAGTAGATTAGTGTTTGGCTGGGGCTTGGTGGGTGGTGTGTGGCATGGAATGTGGAGGTAAGGGATGAGAGCTAAGTGGCACAAATATCTTTTTAGCTGATGACAAGATTCTCAAATTGATTACTGTAATGGTTTCACAATTGTGAATGTCCTGAAAAGCACTTACTTGCATACTCTAAATAGGTGAATTGAATGGTATATGAATTAAGTCTCTATAATAAAAACTATTACAAAAAAAAAAAAACTTAACAGAGGTTGATCTTTGAGTTAAGTTCTAAAGGATAATCAAGTAATTCCAAAGTAGAGAAAGGTATTTCAAGAAATGGAGCATCAAAAACCCTGGTTTGTAGGCTTGAAATGTGAATGATATAGTGAGAGTGAAGAAGGTATATGTCGGTGGATTAGGTAAGTATTCCATGGAAAGTGAGCCTCACAATGTATCCTGGGAAGTTAAATGGCATACTTAGTATCTTAGTTATCTAATACTGCTATAAAAGAAATAACGCAGGAGATGGCTTTACGAGAAATTTATTCTCTCAAAATCTAGAAGGCTAAAGGTCTTAATTCAGGGTGCCAGCTCCATGCCAAGGCTATCCTTCTCTGTTGGCTCTGGAGGAGAGCCTTTCATCAATCTTCCCCTGGCCTAAAATGCACTCCCCTCCTGTTTCTTTATTCTTGGTGGCTGAGGTCTCTTTGTCTGGCTGGGACTTCTCTCTTTTACATTTTAAAAGAGATTGACTCAAGATACAACCTAATCTTTTAGGTTGTGTCATGCCTCATTAACATAACTGCCTCTAATCCTGCCTCATTAACACGACAGAGGTAGGATTTACAACACATAGAAAAACCACATCAGATGACAAAACGGTGGACCATCACACAATCCTGGGAGTAACAGACCAGCCAAGTTGCACATATTTTTGGAGGACACAACTACTCAATCCGGTGACAATGACCCTACTTACAACAGAACAAAACACTGCCTGGTCCTGTGTCATCCTCATAATCCTTGTTATGTTTGTGCTGGTTCTTGCAGCCACTGTGTCAGTCCATCTCACTGAGGGTCTAACTCTTTTTTGCTGATTCCCTACCAAACATGATGTCCTTCTCCAGGGACTGGTTCCTCCTGGTAACATGTCCTAAGTGAGATGAAGACTCTCCATCCTCCTCAATTTTCAGGTGCCTTCTAGTTGTACTTCTTCCAAGACAGATTTGTTTGTTCTGTCAGTCCATGGTATATTCAATTATTCTTCATAAACACCATAATTCAAATGCATCAATTTTTCTTTGTTCTTCCTTATTCATTGTCCAGCTTTCACATACATATGAAGCTACTGAAAATACCATGGCTAGGGATCAGTCACACCTTAGTCTGTGCAAAGTGACGTCTTTGCTTTTTTTTTTTTAAAACAGTTTACAGACATCTCCCGGAGCTTACTTGCTCAAAACAGTATGTCATTTGTGAGGGAACTCTGAGGGCACTGAAGGAACTCACTCTATCCCTAGAATTCAGAGTGCTAATCTTATCCAATGATCAGACCTTGCCATTAGCTGAAAACAGTCTGGCATGTATGCCCCACAGGCACATAACTATAAAATTATAAATAAATTTTGCATCAAGTCACTTTAAAACTATAAAAACTGTCCTCAACAGCTACTGAGTAAACTGAATGACATCTTGGTTCAGACTCCAATTTCTTTCTCTTTGAATAAACTTCACAGGACTCTCAGACTGGTGTGTCTCTGCCCCTGTTTTGCGTCATTCGATTCCAACAACTTGATTTCTTGACTGCTGCTTCCATGGTAGTTGGTTGTGTATCCAAATAAAATGAAATCCTTGACAACTGCCATGTTTTATGCACCACTGTCTGTCAGTTTGTTGTTCTGTGATGGCTTGCATGTTTCTGTGATGCTGGAAGCTATGCTGCCAATATTTCAAATACCAGCAAGGTCACCCATGGTCGACAGGTTTCAGCAGATATTCTAGACTAAGACAGACTAGGAAGAAGGACCTGGCAATCTACTTGCAAGGAAAAATTAGCTAGTGAAAACCTTATGGATACCATAAAACACTGCCTGATGCAATGGTGGAAGATGAGCCTCTTAGGTTGGAAGGCACTGGCTCATGATACAATTAGATAAGAGCTGCCTCCTTAAAGTAGAGTCAACCTTAATGATATGGATGCAGTAAAGCTTTTAGGACCTTCATTTGATTATATGGCATGACTAAAGATGAGAAGAAACCACTGTCTGAGAGCTCTGAAATTGAGGCACTTGTTGCTGTCAAAGTAACTGCCCTGGGACTGAGCCCCGACTCCGTATTAAGATTATTTTTGCTTCCACAACAACCATTAACCTTTGAACATACTTAAACATGCAGATGAGGAAATGCTTTCCCCTGTGATTAAGCTAAGAAGAGATGTGGATAGAACCTTCCCAGAGGGTCTTGGCACAAATGGCTCATCAGAAATCTCCTGTGTAAGTTACCCCCAGGAAATGATTTGTTTGAAAAAGCTGTTTGAACAGAATCTCTTCAGAAAGAATGTTCTGTGATTGTCTTTCAGTCACCCTGTAAACTCCTCTACAGTCATGTTCCTCTGCAATTTTCAGTAATAACCTAAGAAGACCATATACCTCTCCCCTTAAGCTAATAACCTAATATCCCTGTTTTGAACTATTCTGCCTCCCACTTCTCTAAATGCTTGAAAAGCAATCAGAAAAATTGTACTGTATGTCCCTTCCATTATATAAACATGAGGTCTGACAATTAAGTCCACAAATTTAATTGTTCTACAGTCACTTTGAAGTACTCCCCTTGGGAAGCTATGCAACAATGCCAGTGACTAGTCCACCCTTCAAAGCAATTTTGGAACTCTTTCTGTAATGGCCAGTGTGCATGATGGCAAGATGGCAAGTTCGTGAACTTAACTTTATAGTGTCTGTAAGGGAGTTTTTAGCCAGTAAACAAATAACTATATTGGAATGTCTTCCTTACTCACCTGATCTAGCCCCCCAATGACTTTTTTTTTTTACCCAAAGATAAAGGAAATATTGAAGAGAAGGCATTTTGTTGACATTCAGGACATCACAGTAAAATGACAATAGCTCTGATGACCATCCCAGAAAAAGCGTTCCAAAACTGCTATGACGGGTGGACTAGGCACTCATGTTAGTGCATAGCATCCAAGGGGAGTACTTTGAAGTTAACTGTAGTGACATTCAACAATGAGGTATGTAGCACTTTTTCTAGAATGAACTTGATTGGCAGTCCTCCTATACCTTTATACCTTAGTTCCTTGGAGCATTTGGTTTCACTTTGTTGAGCCAGCATTTTCCCAGTTTGAACTGTTGCAAGCCTTCAATAAACCTGTTTCCTTTTAACAAAGTGCTCTTTTTTATTTTTCAACATTTTTGCTGTCAGAAACAGAACTGGAAGGTGCATTATCTTCAGCGACCCCTGGGACATCAAGGCCCTGGAAGCGGTGTTACTGGCACAGGTTCCTTGAGTCCTTCTGTCTCTATGGATTCCTGGGAGTCACTCCAGGTAAAAAGCTTTTTGCATTGAGCCTTGCTTCCTTGTATGATGCTCTTTGGGTTTTATAGTTGGCTTTCCTTTCTGTACCTTCATTTTCAATATATGATCTAAATGTTTCGATGAGTTCATTGCCAGATTAGGTTTGGTAAGGTTGACATCCAGTGGTAAATCCCTGATAGACCTCTGATGTGATCTAGGGAAAGCCAGAGATTTCAACCCATTAAAATTGAACTCGTCTTTTCTTCAGTGCACATTCAGGTTTCGTTGCAAATGTAAGCCTTGGTACACATCCAGGCTTTCCAGTAACATGTACAATTCACTGCTTTGATAAAATGGGACGTGCCAGTTCCAAAGACTTCGAAGGCACCCTGGCTGCTTATATGAACAAAAACTTTGGCCTTTAAACTTGCTTGTTTTTGAATTGCCGCATGCCTTTATGAATGACAGTCTGTAAAATCAATGTCTGGCAGGGGACTCTTTTGACCTGCACAAATTAGTTTTTCTTCCCATTATGTTAGGGGAAAAAAGTTCCAAAATTCAGGAACTGCAATGGGATGCTTACTTTTATTGGTATCGGGAAGCCTCTAAAAGACATCAGGAAATGAAACTAGCTAGTAAAATGCTTCCATGCAAGAAAGGATTTCTAAACTGAATAAACAACAAAAGGAAATGCTTCCATTTCCTCTTGTCCTCTGCCTTATTCTTTCACTAACATTCACTCTGAATTCTCTTTATTTTGAAGAGGTTACTACAGAAAACTAGACAAACCAATCAGTCCAGCTCCTCCAGAAATGCTCTTTCAAGTAAAATACCTAGAAGACCCAAACAAACCTCTACCACTGACCATTACCCCTTGGTCTAAAGCTGAACTTAGTGTTATAACAGAAGAATTTCCCAGACTGTGCAAAGTCCCTAAAAATTTAGGAATGAATTTAGTTCTATAGTGGAAACCTGTCAGCCTGAGTCGTCAGGTTTATATCAATTAATAAATATGTTAGCAGAACCTGGGAAGCCCAACTGTGGATGGAAGAAGCCCAATGGAAAAACCATGAAAGAACTTTAGTTATGGGAGCAAATATTTCTGGAATTGAAAGAGTAAACTGGGCAAAGAATATATCTAAAGGCATTTTAGATGCAATACTCAAAGTGTTTCCTAAGAAATAGGTTGGAAAAAAGTACAAACAAGAAAAAGATGAAACCATTTACAATTATCGAGATTGCTTAACTAAACTTTTTGCTGAATGTTCTGGGTTCCTGATGGAAGAAGGAGCTGAGAGAGTTAACTTATGTTTACCAATGGACTACTCTCAGAGTTGCTGGACCCGGTTAAACTCCACAGATTAGACTGGGAGACTGCTCTCATCTCAGAATTAATTAATCTGACTTATAAGTGAGCCCAAATATTGGTGTCTTAGTCATCTAGTGCTGTTAAAACAGAAATAACACAAGTGGATGAGTTTAGCAAAGAGAAATTTATTCTCTCATAGTCTGCTGTTGCTTAGGTGCTGTCAACTTGGTTCCAACTCATAGCGAAACTATGCACGACAGAATAAAACACTGCCCGGTCCTATGCCATGCCCACAGTTGCTTTTATGCAAAAGCCCATTGTTGAAGCCACTGTGTCAATCTATGTGATCGAGGATCTTCTTTTTTTCTGACCCTCCATTCTACCAAGTATGATTGCCATCCAGGGATTGATCTCTCCCGACAACATGTTCAAAGTACATGAGTTGCAGTTTCATTATCTTTGCTTCCAAGGAGCACTCTGGCTGTTCTTCTTCCACAATAGATCTGTTTGTTCTGCAGCCAGTCCATGGTACATTCAATATTCTTCTCCAGCACCACAATTCAAAGGCATCAATTCTTCTGTCTGAGTTATTCACTGTCCAGCTTTCACACGCATGTGATGTGACTGAAAATACCAGGGCTTGGGTCAGGGGCACCTTAGTCTTCAAGGTGACATCTTTATGTTTCAATACTTTAAAGAGGTCCTTTGCAGCCTATTTTCCCAATGCAATGTGTCTTTTGATTTCTTGACTGCTGCTTCCACAGGCATTGACTGGGAAACAAAGTAAAAGGAAATCCTGACAACCTCAGTTCTTTCTCCATTTATCATGATGTTGCTTACTGGTCCAGTTGTGGGGATTTTTGTTTTCTTGATGTTGAGGTGCTATCCATACTGAAGACCACAGCCATATGATTGATCTCACAGTCTAGAAGTCAGAAGTCCAAATTCAGGACGCCAGCTCTAGGGGAAGGCTTTCTCTCTCCTTCTGTTAGCTCTTGGGGAAGGTCTTTGTCATCAGAATTCCCCAGTGGAGGAACTTCTCAGCACAGGGACCTTAAGCTGAAAGAATGCACTATTCTCCTGGCTCTTATTTCTTGGTGTTATCAAGTCCCCGTGTCTCTTTGCTCACTTCTTTTATATCTGAAAAGAGAATGACCTAAGACACAACCTAATCCTGTAGACTAAGTCCTGCCTTATTAACATAACTGCTGCCAATCCCACTTAACATCAGAGTGGTAGGATTTACAATACATTGGATGAACACATCAGATGACAAAGTGGTGGACAATCACACAATACTGGGGATCATGGACTAGCCAAATGGACACGCATTTGTTTTGTGGGGGGGGGGGGGGAGGGCGGTTTACACATTTCAATCCATGACAATTAGAAAAAAAGAAACAGGCATTAGAGCAACACGCAAGCTAAACAAAACAAACTAATGACATTAAAGTTGCAGCAATTACAAACCCCAGGCCAAAAGAAAAGTCTAAGAAAAAATGAGTCTAACACTATTGTCTTCTACTGTTGTAAGAAATCTGAATGTTTTAAGAAAGATCGTATAAAATTAACAATGAAATTGAACAGTTCCTCGAAGTCCCACCTAAACTGAAATGAAGGGCATCCAGGGATAATACAGGGCTTTTCCAATGGTGGCTTTAAATTCTCAAGGAAAAACTATTATTAAAATTAATGAAGACTGCTGCATATTTGTAATTGACAAAGGTGTTACTCTGTCAGCAACAAACCCCACATGCTTAACAGAGGCCTGTGCTGTACAGTAGCAAAATATCCAAAGTTGTGGTAGTTGCTAATAAACAAAAGAGAGTAAATTACTCTAAACCTGTTTGCACATTTGTTGGTCCCGCAGAGGATTTACATCCATTTTTATTCAGTAATGAATGAAAAGATTCGTTATCTAAATAGAAATGCCTTATATAATTTAGTGGAACAGGTGTAATGTTCTAAGAACTCTCTAGCAAGCAATACAAAGTTAAGGACATTTCAAAGGAAGAAGCTTTTTACTATTTACAAGTACTTACTATTCTCATGTAGGAATGTGATTCTACTTCCCCATCCACTCCTTTAGAGTGACTTTCCTCAGTGTCAGAAACTCTCTGGGCCTCCACCTCTCTAGGCGTTGGCTGAATACTTTCTACAGATCACATTAAGATTAAAATTGATGCTTCCAAAACTTTGCCTAACATTTTTCAGTACTTCTTTAAAAAGGAAACAAAATAAGGGCTTATTTCTATAATCCAACATTTTCTTCTAAGCATTTAATTACTCCTTGCAATAGCCCCTGAAGTATCTCTGTTTTCACAGTAAAAAAGCCCAACAACCAGAGATGGAGGTTTGTGCAAGACTTGTACGCCCTTAGCTACACTGTCATCCCTAGATTCCCTATAGTCTCCAATCCTCATTTGCTCCTTCCTAATGTCCCCTTCAGGGGTATTCATTTCACAGTTGCTGATTTGTGAGGTTTTTTTGTTTTTAATATCCCTGCGAATCTTGACAGCCGATATTTGTTTACCTTTGCTTGGAGTGACCAACAGTATATACCTGGACTGTGATACCTCAAGATTTCACTGTATCTCCCACTTACTTTTCTCAGATTTTACATTCAGATTTGTTGCCTTTGCAATTTGCTAATGGATCTACCCTATTACAATATATAGGTGATTTACTCATCTGCTTTAACTCTAAGCAAGCTTGTCTTGAATATTACATTCTCTTACTGAAACATTTGGCCAATCGTAGGTACAAAGTCTATACAGAGAAATTAGAATTGACCCAATTCATAGTTAACACTCAGGACAAATAATATTAGTAAAGGGGAGGTCACTCTTCACCCCAGAAAAAAGGAAGCTATCTTAGTCTTTCCTGTTCCTACTAAAAAGAAACAGTTCAGAGGGTTTGAGGGGACAATATGAATATTGCTGAACTTGAATACCAAATTTTTAACCACTGGCACAACCATTATATCGATTCTTAAAGGCTTCAGAACCTGATCATTTTTCAAGTTTCAGACAGTGGTAAAGAGCCCCTATTAAACCTAAAAAAATCACTAATCAACATATCAACCATAGGATTCCCTAATTATAATTTGGGTTTTTCACTTTCTTTTGATGAGGTATCTGGGAATTCCTTAGGGATTCTCACTCAGAAACACAGAGGACAACAGAAACCAGTTGGCTATTATAACCTCTAACTAGATTCAGTTTGCAAGGGTTATCTTCCTTGTCTTACAGAAGTTCTTGCCACCGACTTAGTGGGATCAACAGCAAATATAAAACCCTAACCAAACCTACAGTTGTTGAGTTGATTCTGACTCATAGCAACCCTATGAGTAGAAGTACCTCATAGGGTTTCCAAGGAGCACCTGGTGGATTTAAACTACTGACCTTTTTGACAGCAGCTAACTCTTAACAACGGTACCACCAGGGTTTCCAACAGCAGATATAGTGTTAGGAGATTTCTTGTACATTTATGTTCCTCATCCAGTATCCACTATTTTAAGCTCCACTTTAACACAGCATTTGTCAGCTATCAGGCTGACTTCTCACAAGGTCCTTCTCTTCTACCTCTAACATTTGGCTACATACTGTAGCATGTTTAAATCCTTCTACCTTTTTACCCCTCCCTAGTGATGATGACCATCCCTCTCATAACTTTCAGATTTAATAGAACACCTTTGGTTCACAGGAGGGGTTCACAGGAGACTCCGCTTGTTAACCCAGGACTAGTTCTATTTGTAGATGGGTCATACTTCAGATGTGAGCCCCAGTTTTAATTACCAGAGAGGATGTGCTGCCATCATTTCCATCCACTGAAGTTCTTGAAAGCAGTGTCCTCCATGAAGTTACTTAGGCTCAGCAAGTTGAATTGATCTCAGCCATGAAGGCTTGACAATTGGCTTCTAAGTGGATAGTACATATTTACAAGGACTCAGTGTATGGATTCAAGGTTACCCATGATTTTGGCATGTTATGGAAATAGAGAGGGTTACTCACCTCTTCAGGGACCCAAATTAAAAATGGCCCTTAATGGCAGACTTCTCTTAGAAGACCTTTTGCTTCTCTCTAAGATTGCTATGATTAAAATACAAGCCCATCAGCCTACAGAATACCTCAAACAAAAAATTAAAGGAAACAATTTAGCCAACAGCATAGTCAAAGCAGCCGCTTGCCAATGGCTTCCTGCTTTAAAGGTACTATACAATGTCTTCAACTTTTATTGCAACAATTCTAATCTCAATCATGATTAAAAGAACAGATATAATTCACCCAAAACCACTAGATGCAATCATGATGTTCATGTAGCTTTAGAGCCTCTTTTCAGGAACCAGTGAGAAACCCCAAAGGATGAAACTCACTCTTGGGAAAATGCTGGCTGCTACCAAATCCCAGTAACAAAACTGAATAGCACCTGAACATATCATTATCCTATCAAAATTTTTATACGGCCTCATGGTTCAAGACTTACATGAATATGCATATTTAGGACAAGATGAGATGATTACTTTATTAGAAAATTATTGCTTAGGTGAATTTTCTGGAGCTACAGAATATATTTCTCATTGCTCTATTTGTTCTCAATGTAACACTTTAGGTCCTGTAATTTGAGGTAATTTGTCTCATGATCCTTCTTATTATCATTGTGAATTATTCTTAGAAGATGACTGTACTCCAAACAGAATTTCAAAAGATGAAATTTCTATGTGAAAAAAAATGATTGCTCCCAGGAATCTACTTCAGGGACATGAATGGGAGTTAATCACCTGCCTGTATTTCCCAGATCTCTCCAAATTCCCATGATGAAGGTATTACACATGAACTTCCATTTAGGAGGAGACAGTTGAAGCCCTTCTTTGAAGCAGCAGACTATATTATTTCAGATTGTTCTATTTGTTCTCAATTTAACCCAGGTAAACCTTATAAAGTCCCACTTGGAAGATCTCCTTTACCCTTAGGGCCTCTACTTGAGTGGCAAATTGATTTTATTAATTTCTACCTTCTGATGGTTATAAGTTTGTATTAACAATGATGTGTAGATTTTCCCATTGGGTAGAAGCCTTTCCCAGTCATTGGGCCACTGCAACCTTTGTAACAAGGAAACTTTTTAAAAATATTATTTCCACCTGGGGAACCCCTAAAGCCCTTTGCAGTGACTGAGAAATTCATTTTACTGGGCAAGTAACCAAGGCAATATGTAAAACTTTCCCTATTTTTTAAAGACTTTATTGCCCTTATCATCCTCAGTTATCAGGTTTGTGGATAGGACCAACAGAATAATAAAATCTCAGTGGACGAAATTTTCTGCATCTTTACACTTGTTGTGGGTTCAAATACTCCCTCTTGTACTTTTGAATCTACACAGTATGGGTGGGCCCCACAAATAGACTCTACACAAAATTATTGCTGGATGGTCTATGGCCCTCCCTTACTGGTCAGCCTAGACTGATTCTAATTTACTTCAAATCAGCATGGTGAAATATTGTCAGTCTTTAGTCCAGTATTCTAAGGAGTATTCCTCACAAATAAGCACTCATAATAATCAAAGTAAATTTATTCCATTTACTTCCTGTTAAACCTGGAGATTATGTTTATTGGAAAAACTATCACTTAAAAAACTCTCTAGAAGAGACCCACAAGAGTGGGTACCTACATCGACCTGGGACTGGAAGAACTGGATGGTGCCCGGCCACCACCAGTGATAGCCATGACGGAGCTCACAGAGAGGAGCCTCACCGGCAACACAAGAATAAAAAGAGGTGCATCATGAGATCTCCACTATAAGACCTCAATTGATGGTCCAGCAGTTCTGGGGTTCCTCTGAGAGCATGGCCCCCGGCCCTGATGCTGCCCGTTCCCATAAATTATAACAAAGGTCCACTCTTTGGACAGGAATGGAATGGACATGGCAATGCAGAGTAACCATATGTTGGAAGCACTTTATGGTTCTATACATCTATAGGATATCATCTTGCTGACCTCTGGCTGGAGGAAGGGGAGTGGAAGGAGAGGAGGGGAAAGGAGACTGTTGGGAGGATGAGACATGTATGGAGCAGAGAGGAATAGTGTGCAGTCACCAGACAGGGAGAGTAGCGGAAGCTGCATATAGGGGGGCATGTAAATTTACATGTGAATGTACATTTTCACTCAGTTATGTTAAACAAAAAAAAAAAACTCTCTAGAGATTTAGTAGAAAGGGCCACACCTGGTCCTTCTCAGTAACAACTGTGCCACTAAATTACAGGGTGTTATGACTTGAAGAAGACCACAGCTCCTACCTGGACTGTTTATACCAGAGAAGGACTAAAACTGAAGTTCAACTGCCCTTGTGGCCAGAAGTAGATAAATTCAAAAGCAGGTAGTTCCTCCTAAAATCATGGAACAAGTCTTCATGCAAGATCTTGACATTCTTGGACTTTAATACTTACTGCTTTCGAGTTGCCTTGTTTTACAAACTTGGATTTATTGATTGGTAAGGGCTTTCTTTGGAGGCCATCAGTATTCTTGAACTTTGTTTCATCCTCATAGCTATTCTGTTGTTGATTATAGATCTTCATTTGGTTGGCATTATCCCTATTTAAATATCCTACTTTTTCCATGCAACCAACCAAAGGAGGAACTTGTTTTATTATAACCATTATTTTTAAAACATTTTCCTTGTTAACACTGTTTTTGATTTGTCTTCTGCCATTATGAAGCCTACCTCAATAATTGTCTTATTGTGTATCATGACTATCACTAACCATGACTGGAAAATGCCTTTGTCAGATTTTGCCAAGTAGTAGCTAGTGCCAGTAATTTGACTGACTGGTGAACTTGCCATCTGATGCCAAAATTTGTACACCAAAATTCAGATCCATCAGCAACTCCTATACTAAATTATAGTTTTACATTTAATACTAACCCATTGCCATCAAGTTGATTTTGACCTACAGTGTTTATATGAGTCAGAGTTGACTTGATGGCAGTGGGGCTTTGAACCAATGTTACTGTTAACCTCAACATCATCATTAAGTGAGCCATACATGTTAAGACTATGGCATCCTCCTGTATTATCAGCCCAACCTCAGGCATCCTGCTTTAATTTCACCCAATCCATAACACCTGACCAGGCCATGGAATGTTTGAGAGCTTGCTTTGCAAAATTCAGAGGTGTTCACATTTTCCAAATTAGCTATTCACACCAACATGGAGAATTCCATAGACACGTTGGGATTTCACCAAGTAATACAAAGGAATTATCTGACTGCATAAAGAATTTACTTATCCTCCCTTTGTACTAGACTCTGGAACCTTCTAAAATTGGGACTATTATCTACTTGCAACAATTCTTTAACAACATCGGCTTCAGCAAGTTAATCAAAATATTCCTTTCCCACACAATTATACCAGAAATAAAATGATCTGTGTTTCTTATGGATATATATTTTTACACAGATGATTGGAGTACCCCATTAAAAAAGACCAAACCCAAGTAATGAACCTATGCTTGGGTATTACCATGCCTAGATGAATGGAACGTGATGGGCCAACGTACTTCAGGCCGTCTAGGAATTTTCTTAAGCATTGATTGCTATGATGAAAATGTATACTGGGCCAGTAATCTGAAACTCTTTCCTTAACAAAAAGAAAAAATTATGAGAGCCATATAATCGGCATTCCTCTGAGGTCTCCTACCACTTGTGAATATTCCCAAGCATGAAAAATCTATTAATTTATCTGCTAGTATGCTACAAATAGTGAACTAGCTGTTAGCACAGAAGCCCAAAAGAAATTCATCAGTTCTCTTGTTAAAGTTGTATTAGATCATAGAAATGCCCTAGATTTGCTGTTAGTGCACAAGGAGGTGTTTGCACAATTGCCAATACTTCTTGTTGTACCTGGGTGAATACTTCAGATGAAGTATGGTAAGATATCAAACTAGTCCACCAAAAGACTGAATGGCTTCAACTACCTGCTATGTGAAACTCCCCTCTTTTTTGATAATTTAACTGGCTTCCTTCCTAAATTTGATCGTGGATTGAATCTATATTGCTAACTAGGTTAATGAGTTACTTAAGCCAAGGCCAATGAGTTACTTATTGTTTTTATAATTATTACTGGAACAATTAAATGTTATCTGAAAGTTACATAAGGTTTTGTTAGTGGGGTGGATTTAATGTGTAAGATTGTATTGTGCCTCGAGGCAATCTCTTGGGATATAGAGGAAAGGAAAACAAGCAGAGAGTTGGAGACCTCATACCACCAAGAAACAGTGCTAGAGCTGACTGCGTCCTTAGGAAAGGAATCAAGGTCCCTGCACTTCAGAAGCTCTCAGTCCAGGGGAAGATTCAGGACAAGGACCTTCCTCCAGAGCCTACAGAGAAAGCCTTCCCCTGCAGCTGACACCCAGAATTTAGACTTTTGGCCTACTAGACCACAACAAAATAAAATTCCTTAAAGCCATCTACTTGTATTCCTATTATAATAGCACTAGATGACCAAGACAAGCCACAAGCACCAGGACTTTTAAACCACCCCAGGGAGAGCATGGAGTCTGAATATATCATTCATCCATCGCAAATCCCTGCCCCTTTTTCCTAGGTTTCCCTCAAGAATGGCACTGCCTGCTTCTATTATCTGCCTCTTGGAGATGGTAGTGATCAGCCCTCTCCCACCAGATTATTGTTCCTGATTTAGGAGAGCAAAACAGCCTATATTCCCCAGGAGCTGGGTGAGTTGGAGAAGGGAAGTTTTGATATTTGTAAGCAGATTGGTCAGCAGGCCAGGGCAGCCCTGGGGATGCCTGGTCCCTATATCCTCTACCACATCCCTTATTGCCCTCTCTCTCTCTTTATTTTTCCTGCCGTACAGTCTTTTAGCTGCTTTGTTCACTTCCCAGAGACCTTACATACAAAGAACAATGCATCCCATTTCCTTAGAATTCCCACCCCAATATGGGGGTTAGCTGGAGAAGAAAACTACAGTTTCCTTCCCACTACACCTCTCTTCATACCTCTTTAGTCCTTTCCTCCTGTCAGTATGGATATCCCTAGTATGTGAAACCTGTCTCCGACCTGCAGAATGAGCTAAGCACCACTTCTATCCCCTGACTACCTAGTACTGTACAAGCTGGTTTGATTAGCCTTGAGGTTCAGGAGAAAAGTTCAAAGGGTAGGCAAGAGCAGAAAGGATCTGTTAGGTTGCAGTAGCTGATGGGTCAATGCTTTCAGAAAGTTTCTGCTTCTGCCTTTCTCTGCAGTAATATATTCTCAAGGACATGTCCAGGGATTCCAGAGTCAAAGTCCAAGTATTTGTTCTTGAATCCCTGAATGCAAGCTGCCCCTTCTCACAGTGGCAAAATCTATTCAAGTCACACCCTCCTTATGTAATGAAGAGTCACTGGTGGGTTCCAAATAGCCCCATGGGGCCATTTTAAATTTTATTAAGGAAAAATAAGATTAAAATGAAATAAAAACTATGGCCATTTCATTAGGGAGACCTGGAAAGAAGACATGACATGGGTTTCACATTGCACTATATTAACAGTTTTCACACCATGAAATCTCTCCCTGAACTCCTCCACTGAAACACCAGCTGTTTGCTGGCCATGGCCCAGTCCAGCTCTGGAAGTCAGATTCCCTGCATTGTCATGTTTTTTCACTCAATACAGAAGCACTAGATCTGAAACTGTCTTAGAACTGTATCCTCTGTCCCACTATATGGTTGCTATGAGTCAAAATTGACTCAGTGTCAGTGGGTTTGGCTTTAGTCCCACTCACAAACTTCTTACCTCTCCTAGCTGAATCAAGATTCTGACTAGTGGTTTAAAACAATTAATACTGTCTTTATTTGGCATTATATTTATTGGCGTATTTTAGCACATATTAAGTAATTATTAGGGCTTCTGCCTCTCATTGCCCCCTAGTACAACTTTTATATGAGTCCCTGGGTGATGCAGATAGCTTACATGCTTGGCTGCTAACAGAAACGTTGAAGGTTCAGGTCCATACAAGGCTATCCAGAAAGAAAAGCCTGATGATTTACTTCTGAAATATCAGCAAATGAAAACCTTATAGAATACAGTTCTACTCTGACACACGTAGGGTCACCATTGGTCAGAGTCGACTTGGTGGCAACTGAACTGAAAAACTTTTTGTAAATTATGTGAGGTCTTGACTTTTTCAACCATAATTCTTCCCACATGGATTTTCCAAAACCCCATGCTTGAGGAGACACTACTGTAAGGATCAACAATGTGCAATAACATCAAAACATATAGAACATCAATAACAACAAAACAACCTAAAATAGCATTGAGTACAAAAGAGAAACACAAATGTAATGCTTGCCAAGTCAGTTTCTGCCAAAAACATTTTGAAAATGGAACTCAGTTAAATTAAAAAAACAATACTTGTAAGCGACTTCTGGACAACTCTTCACAACAGCTTTATTTGCAATAGCCAAAACCTGGCAACAATACAAATCTCTACCAAGAAGTGAATGCCTACCTCAGACATCCTTATAATTTAATAATGAAGGTTAAACCTTCAGCCAGAGATTAGACAGGCCCATAAAACAAAATGAGACTAAATGGGTACACTGGCCTATGGGAAAGGACAAGAAAGCAGGAGGGGACAGGAAAGCTGATAATGGGGAACCCAATGTCTAGAAAGGGACAGTGTAGACAAGTTGTGGAGTTCGTAACCATGCAAAAAACAAACAAAAACACATGTGTAATGTGTATTAACTGTTAAATGGGAAAGTAGTTTGCTCTGTAAGCCTTTCTGTAAAGTACAATTCAAAAACTTTTTAAAACGGCGAATGCATAAACAAACCATGGAATATATACCTTTTAACTATAAAAGAAACAAAATGTTAATACACACATTATTTTGAACGTCAAAATACTTACACTGAGTAAAAGAATCCAGACAAGTATATATTATATGATTCCATCTACACAAAATTCTAAAAAACACAAGCTAGTTTATAGTGACAGAAAGAAGATCAGTGTATGTGAGTGGAGGGTGAGATGGACTGCAAAAGGACCTGAAGAAACTTTTAGGGGTGATGGATATGTTCATTATTCTGGATTACAGCAACGGCTTTGTGGGCATATACATTTGTCAAAATTTACCAGATTATACACTTCAAATACATGCTGTTTATTTTATGTCAATTATACCTCAATAAAACTGTAAAAAAGTGATTCAATTTAGTGCAAAGATATTAATTATAGTAGATGATGTTAGAGTAATTTAATATACACTCACAACTGTCTTTGCTATTTTTGCCACCATTATAGAAGCTACATATGTTCCATGGTTACTTTTCTATACTCACCTGCAGCAAGAGGTTAGAAAGTTTAAAGCTTTAGTAAGTCCATGGAAACCCTTTTCCTTTGCAATTGCACTATTTCACTGAAGCACAGTGAAGCACATAAAAGTAGGGCTGTTCTGGTTGGATAGGAGGGCTTGTCAGGGTACTAGAACCTCCACTGATGTTTTGCTTTCATTTTCTCGCCCTTCTGTCTACCTTTCCAGTTCCACAGTGGTTCCTAAAGGGTTCTGAATAATCTCAGATCTCCTTTTTTCTTGGCTAGCTACTGTTCACTACCTGCCCTAAAAGATGATAGAGTCCATTCCCTCATTGTATATGTGGAAAAACTGAGGCACAAAGAAATGAAGAGATCTGCACTTGGTCCCAGAAGACAGAAGCCAAATTTGATGTTCCATGTGTTTTGGGAGTCCCAGGCCAGAATCCTTCATTGGCCTTGTGGGCAATGTTTCTGAGGGGTTTTATTTTGATAGTATTTTAGCTTAAGTTTCTTCACAACTGTCTTGAACCCCTACTGAATTCCTGCTACACTAGTCCTAAGTACAACTTTTTCTTTGTCCCTGCTGAGTCCTCTTTCTCTTTGGTCATGTTCTTCCAGGTCAAACATTTGGAACTTTTCCATGGATCTGTAGTAAGTTCATTAGAAAAGTTGTGACATGCTGGAACAAGAAATCAAACCAGAACCAAAAGCTCTGGGTGAAACATTAGCAGTCAGGAGGCTAGCCAGGAAATAAGTACCGCAGACCCACTTCAAATGAAGAGAACAGCAAGCACAAACAGCCTTGACTCCCAATCTTTCTCTGTATGCCTGCAAGGGGACTCCACCCAAACTCAGAAGGGCAGTTCAGTACCTTCTTCAAAGATGCTAGGTCAACAGAGGTGGGGTTTCCGCTATGATAGGGAAGAGGAGACAGGAAAACGGAGCTTAGTGGGAGGGGATGTTGTTAAAGGAGCTGGCTTGGGTTGAAGGGCTCAGTAGGAGAGTCTTCACTGAAGTAGGAGAGAGAGTGGAAGCTGATGCCAGTGACAGAGTTAGACTTATAGGAGTCAGGGGCTTTGAAAAAACATCCTGGCCTCTACACATTAGGCTGAAGATGGTTTTCAACCTGAATCTCTCTTAGGAGGAGTTGAAAGTAATTAAGTTTCAAATCTCTTGGATGGTTTCTAGCAAAAAAAGCTAAGAGTTGCTAAAATCCTTGCAAGAAAACATATGGGACCTAACATTTTTGGTAGATTATCAAACACAACAATGAAAGCATGAGCAGCAAAAATAAAACAGGTAACTAGGACTGACAAACCCCAAACCAAGCCCATTGCCTTCTAGTCCATTTTGACTCACAGCAACCCTATAGGACAGAACGGAATTTCCCTATAGGATTTCCAAGGAGTGGTTGGTGGATTTGAACTTCTGACGTTTTGGTTAGCAGCCAGTCTCTTAAACAGTGTGCTACCAGGGCTCCAACTAGGGCCCTATAATAGTTAAATACTTATGTTTATCCAAAGACTACCAAAAGAGTAAAGAGACAATCTACAGACCAGGAAAAAAAAATCTTCAGGAATGCTATAACCAATAAGGGCTAATATCTAAAACACATGAACAGAATTTCTACAACTTAACAAAAAGACAACCCAATAAAAAAATGGGCAAGGGACATGAACAAACACTTCACCAAATAGGATATTCAAATGACCACCAAATACATGAAAATACGCTCAATGTCATTTGCCATCAGAGAGATCAAAATCAAAACCACAATGAGATACCATTTCACTTCCACTACAATGGGTAAATAAGGAGGCTTGGTGTCACAGTGGTTAAGGAGTCAACTGCTAACCAAATGGTTGGTGGTTCGAATTCACCAGTTGTTCCACAGGAGAATGATGCAGCAGATTACTTCTGCAAAGATTTCTACGGCCTTTGAAACTATATGAGGCAGTTCTACTCTGTCCGATAGGATCACTATGAGTATGTGTCTTCATTATCTAGTGCTGCTGTACAGAAATACCACAAGTGGATTCTTTCACAGTTTAGGAGGCTAGAAGCTGGAACTCAGGGCACCAGCTCCAAGGGAAGGCTTTCTCTCTGTCAGATTTGGGGTAACATCCTTGTTATCAATCGTCCCCTGGGTCTAACAGCTTCTCTGCACAGGGACCCTGAGCCCAAAGGATGCATTTGGCTCCTGGCTCTTCTTAGTTGGTGAAAATGAAGTCTCTTGGGCTCTCTGCTGTTTCTTGCTCGTATATCTCAAAAGAGATTGACTCATAATACAATCTAACCCTGTATTGGAGTTCTGCCTTGTTAACATAACTGCCTCTAATCTTCCCTCATTAATGTCATAGAGGTTAGGACTTACAACACATAGAATAATCATATCAGATCACAAAATGGTGGTGCATCTTAGTCTTCAAGGTGACATCTTTGCTTTTAACACTTTAAAGAGGTCTTTTGCAACAGATATTCCCAATGCAATGAATTTTTGATTTCTTGACTGCTACTCCAACGAGTGTTGATTGTGGATCCAGGTATAATGAAATCCTTGACAACCTCAATCTTTTCTCCATTATCATGATGTTTCTTACTGGTTCAGCAGGGAGACTTCTCATTTTCTTGATGTTGAGGTGTAATTCATTACAGAAGACTGTAGTCTTTCATCCTCATCAGTAAGTTTTTCAAGTCCTCTTCACTTTCAGCAAGCAAGATTGTGTCACCTGTATAACACTGGTTGTTAATAACACTTCCTCCAATCCTGATGCCCTGTTTTTCTTCATGTAGTCCAGCTTCTTAGATTATGTGCTCAGCATACAGACTGAATACATATGGTGAAAGGTACAACAACTCTGATGCACGTCTCCTGACTTTAAATCATGCAGTGTCCCCTTGTTCTGTTTGAATAACTGCCTCTTAATCTATGTACACACTCCTCATTAGCACAATTAAATATTTTGAAATTCTCATTCTCCACAATGCTATTTATAATTTGATGTGATTCACACAGTTGAATGCCTTTGCATAGCCTATAGAACACAAGTCAATACCTTTTGGGTATTCTCTGCTTTCAGCCAAGATCCATCTGACACCAGTAATGATATCCTTGGTTCAACATCCTCTTCTGAATCTGGCCTGAATTTCTGCCAGTTCCTTGTCAATATACTGCTGCAGACACTTGTGAATGATCTTCAGTAAAATTTTACTTGTGTGTGATATTAACGACATCGTTTGATAATTTCCACATTCATCTTTCTTCTGAATCAACATAAATACGGGTTTCTTCCTGTTGGTTGGCCAGGTTGCTATCCTCCAAATTTCTTGGCATAGACAAGTGAGCACTTCCAGCCCTGCACACACCATTTGTTGCAACATCTCAATTGATATTTCACCAATTCCTAGAACCTCCTTTTTCGCCAGTGCTCCCAATGCAGTTTCAACCTTTTTCTTCAGTACCATCAGTTCTTGATGATATGCTACCTCTTGAAATGGTTGAATACTGACCAATTCTTTTTGGTATAATGACTCTGTATTCTTCATTTTCCTTTTGATGCTTCCTGTATCATTTAATATTTTCCCTCTGGAATCCTTCACTATTGCAACTCAAGGCTTGAGTTTTTTCTTCAGTTCTTTCAGCTTGAGAAATGCAGAATGTGTTCTTCTCTTTTGGTTTTCTATGTGCTCTTTGCACATGCTACTGTAATACTTTGTCTTCTCAAGCTACCTTTTGCAATCTTTTATTTGTTCTTTTACTTCATCAATTCTTCCTTTTTCTTTAGCTACTTGACATTCAAGAACATGTGTCAGAGTTTCTTCTGACATCCAATTTGGTCTTTTCTCTCTTTCCTGTCTTTTCAATGACCTTTTGTTTCTTCATGGATGATGTCTTTGATGTCATTCCACAGCTCATCTGGTCTTCTGTCATTAGTGTTCAATGCATTAAATCTACTGTTGTGATGGTCCCTAAACTCCAGTAGGATATACTCAAGGTCACACTTCGGGTCTAGTGAACTTTATCTAATTTTCTTCAGTTTCAATCTGAACTTGCATTAGAGCAACTGACGATGTGTGTCACAATGGGCACTTAGCCTTGTTCTGACTGATGATATTGAGTTTTTCTGTCATCTCTTCCCACAGATGTAGTTGATTTGATTCCTGTGTATTCCATCTGATGAGTCCATGTGTATACCTGTACTTTACATTGGCAGGAAACAGTATTTGTAATGAAGAAGTCATTGGTTTTGCAAAATTCTATCTCCAGCATCATTTCTACTATCAAGAGCATATTTTCCAGTTACTGATCCTTCTTCATTTCCCACTTTTGCATTCCAATCACCAGTCATTATCAGTGTATCCTGATTGCATATTCCATCAATTCCAGACTGCAGAAGTTTTATAAAGTTTTCAATTTCTTCATCTTTGGCCTTAGTGGTTAATCCATAAATTTGAATAATAGTTACAAATAACTGTTCTTCCTTGTAGGTGTATGGATATTATCCTATCACTGACAGTACTGTACTTCAGGATCAATCTTGAGATGTTCTTTTTGATGATGAATGAAACACCATTCCTCTTCAAGCTGTCATTTGCAGCATAGTAAACCACATGACTGTTACCTGTTGTTACAGTTACAGGTTCAAAATGGCCAATACCAGTCCATGGTGTTGTTAGGTACCATCAAGTTAGTTCTGACTCATAGCAACCCTATGGACAACAGAAAGAAACACTGCCCAGTCTTGTACCATGTCCACAATCATTTTTATGCTTAGCTCCATTGCTACAGCCACTGTATCAATCTATCTTGTTGAGGGTCTTCCTCTCTTTTGCTGACCCTCCAGTCTACCAAGCATGATGTCCTTCTCCAGGGACTGATCCTTCTTGACAACATATCCAAAGTATGTAAGATGAAACTGGAACTAGATGGTACCTACCTACCACTACTAAACGTTCTAACCAGGGATACAATCGATGAATTCTGAAAGAAGGGAGAAAAATGTGGAACAGTACTTCAAAGTCTCAAAGAATTCAGACTTACTGGGCCAACTGAGACTGGAGAGGTTCTCCAGAGTATATGGCACTGAGTTGCTCTTCAAACCTTGATTTGAAATTACCTCTGACATCACCTTTAAACTAAGTAGCAGTTTATCCCAAAGAGTAAAGATTGTCACTACTGAGTTTTGCATTGTGTTGTTTGCTTGTTTCATTTTTAATTAGCTTTATGAGACCAAGGAGCCCTGGCAGCATGGTGTTAAGATCTAGGCTACTAAACAAAAGCTTGGCAGTCTGAGTCAAGAGCTGCTCCTTGGAAACCCTCCAGGGCAGTTCTACTCTACCTTACAGGGTTGCTATGAACTTACAGGTTCAAATCGATTTGAAGGCACCTAACAACAACAACAAATATGACACCAAAGGGTCAATAGTCATTCTAAAGCACAGTTGTGAAGCAGGAAGGAAGTAAAACAGCTAGAACAGTAATACATAGAATGTTCACAAAAATGAAGAATATAACCAATATCATTCATCAGTATGTCTGGAAACTCGGAATGGAAATAAATATTAAATAAACCGTAAGGAGAAATAGGGTATAATCTCACTATATGAAATATCTAGAATAGGCAAGTGTATGGTGACCAAAGTTTATTAATGGTTATCAGGCAGGAGGGAGGGGAAAACAGTGACTCATTGCTTAGGGGACATCGAGCTTCTGTTGAAAGTGATGAAAGAATTTGGAAATGGTGATAGTTGAACAACATGATAAACATAATTAATGTTACTGAATTGCACATATGAATGACGTTGAAATGACAAATGTTTTCTTACATATACATTTGCCACAAGAAAAAAAATTCTTTTTCACAAAAGCTAACTGCTGAAATGCCTTTCAACTTCATAATTTGTTTAATTTGGTACTGACATCCAGGACCACAGATCTTTTACACCATGCATCTATATCTGTTGTTTGGTGCCAGATCCATCGTGAATCAGGATCAAGGTGATGATGACTGTAATTCTAAAATTCTTCTTAAATGGTAGGTAACCATGTGTGTTGTCTAGTACTGCACGTGAGGGAACCACGAAACAAAGCCAGAAGCAACTGTATTGAAGGGATATCTTACATGTTCATCTTCTCTGTCACAAACATACACATTCTCTTTCTCACACATGTACAGATACTCCTTTCCTAACATAATGCTGTCTTTTAAAAGAACTTAAGCACCAAAACTCAGATAATAGAAGGTTGAAGAAATAAAAAAAAAATGTTAGTCACAGAAACTAAGAGCTAAGGTCCAGAAAGGGAAGATGATACAGTGTAGGGACTTGTCCAAGGTGACACTTTGTCAGTGGCAAATCTGAAGCTAGTTTCCATGACTCCTAGTCCAGAATAGAGAACAAGAGGAAATGAGTGCTTCTTAGACAGCAATGTGGTCAGACTAAAAAAAGATAACCCCCCATAAGACGCATGTAAGACACTGAGTTGGAGCACTAAAAACAAACTCATTTGTCTGTATATTGACTTGGACTAATGATGCAGGGAAACACATTTGGATCAGTCACCAATGCTAGGGATTTTTCTCTAATGTTTAGAAACCTGCTGACTGTATTCTAATGGAGGCTTAGGGCTTCCTGTTGTTACAAAGGACCTGAGTCCAGGTCTAGACTCCAGGCCAATACTTTCACTTTATATTGGTCAGAACTTAGATTAGTCTGGGGTATGCAAGATACAGGTGATAAAATTAGGATTAAACATAAAAGGATTTATTAAGGGGAATGAGACAAAATGGGAAGGGAACCTGGAAAGCTAGGAGAGCCATGTGACTGCAATGTAAGTCTGACCTTGAGTGAAGTAGAGAGGGAAGGAAGTATCCTAGTCTGTCCTGTACTCAAGAAGGTTTGGAAAGGCCATGTTAGGGAGTCATGAAGCCAAGGTAAGCAGTCCAAAGAACTCCATGTCTCCCAGGAATTGGCATAATTTATTATTCCCTGACACTGGGACAGATTTCAGAGTAGACCAGCAGGTGGAATATGCTCCTTGTAGTTAGAGGTCTGCAAAGCATATTCTCATGGATGCCAGGGAATTCTACCTTTAGTGTCTACTGTACCCCTTTCTTGTCTAGCTGCAACCACTTCCACCTTCTCACAGGCCAAGCTGGGGCCTTGAGTCTCCAGGAGGAAGAACAGGTCAGGGATCAGAAAGTCTCTGCCTGAAGCACTGAAGCTGGACTGCCTTAGGCCATGGCTTTTCCCTTCCAAAGCTGCTACTGTCCAGTACTTGCTCTGTCAAGGGCTAACATGCTCATACCACCCATGCTAGTTATTGATCCAAGCCATTCAATTACACTATCCCTTCTAGGTACTTTGTAGGTACAGATCCTTTCTGGTTCCAGTCATGCCTTATTCTTCCTTTCTCTGTCCTCTCAATCACCTGAGTCTGGAGAACACAGAGTAAAACTCAGAAGAATATCCAGGTAGGTGGGGTGGGAATTGCAGAGAGCATCAGATGCAACTATTTTTTTCCAACAGTGTGTATGGCTATTGGGACCAAAATAGGAAAAAGTTAGACTAATATTTTGCTGCTCCTCCAAATGGTGGAAGATAGCACACTAGGTCTTTGATATACCTAATCTGCACTGCTCAAAATAATAGCACTAATAAGCATTAATGTACCTGCTGGAAGAATAATACAACTGCGAATACATGTTAAACCACTTGCCAGCAAACCGCCAAAGCAAACTCATTTGTCTGGATATTGACTTGGGCTAATGATGTAGGGAAACACATTTGGACCATTCACCAATGCTAGGGATTTTTCCAAAGTATGGGAAACTGGAATTCTGGAGGGAGGACTCAAATTTTGCACTTCAGTGAATATTCCCTCTTCCAGAACCCCAGATATTGGTATAGATGCAGCTCTCTCTACATGTTATTTCCACTGGATACCACCACCTCTCTGCATTTTTCTCTGCTGATTGCCATGCCCTCAGCCCAGTTCCAACACTTGATTGCCATGCCCTCAGCCCAGTTCCAACTGCTTCAGTGTCTCCTCCTCCGGATCTCAGCTTCTAGTCTTGATAGGAAGTAAAGGAAAGCCTTGATTAAGATCGGAGTCAAAGCAGGGCCAAGACAACAGAGCAGTCAGACACTTCCTGTGTTCCTTCTTACAGCAAAGACCTGAGAAAACAAGTAAATCCATTATATATTACCATCTAGGAGCCCTGGAATTCAAAGGAAAAGTTGAGGAATCAGACTGAGTGGCAGGGGAAGGAAAAGACGATTCAGAAACAGTAAGGGGTTGCCAGTCCTGATGCTGGGAGAACCAGCACCCTGTAGGTTGGATCCATTGTCAAAAGCACAGAGGCAAGCAGTGGCATTTGGGATGTGTTTTCTACATTGGGAGAGACTGAATGGTGCAGACCCACACCTCCAGAATCAGAGAAAACCCAAAAACCCATTGCCGTTAAGTCGATTCCAACACATAGTGACCCTACAGATAGAGTAGAGCTGTCCCACAGAGTTTCCAAGGAGCACCTTGTGGATTTCAACTGCTGAATTTCTGGTTAGCAGCCATAGAACTTAACAATTATGCTACTAGGGTTTCTAAATCAGAGAAAAGAGGTGCTCAGTTGTCCAAAAATAACTACATGTGGCTAACCTACTATGTAGATCAAAACACACCCCTTGGGAAAAACCTCTGTCCCATTTACCCAACCTCTTCCCACTTTGCACTTGGTTCACGATGGCTTCAGAGACTGCCATGTTCCACTGGGCTGGAAGAAGGACATGTAACATGCCCTGACCCATTCTCCTAGCCTTGGAGAGGAAACAAATTAACAGGTAAAATAATCTGCTAGCTCCACTAAGCCAGGAACTCAGAGCAGAAGCAGTTTCTTTGTCTAGCCACAGGCATAAGGAGCCCACAGACCTATGAATGCCTTTCACACCTACATAGACTTATGTGGACCCATTTCAACAGCATAGGTCCTTATTACTACAGTACAACAGGGTATATATATGAAGTCTAACCTCAACTATATCAGCTATATGGTGGAGTAGCAGGTATGTGACATTTGATACCACTCTGTCTATTAAGCAGGATCCTCACCTACCCAAATCAGAGGACTGAAGATTGGTGGCTCCACTCACACCACCTAGCCTGTGACAGACATTCAAGAATAAGTAGTGACTTCCAGTTCTTCCAGCCAACAGCACTTGGTGCCCATACTCTGGTGCAAAATCCACACACCTATAAACACTAGGGAATGGAGACATGCTTTCCTCACAGATACTGAGGGGAGGCTGTCAGCACCATGCATTGCTCAGTGCATTACCCCCTACTGAGGTCAGATATCTGCGGTTACACCAATCATCCCTGCCTACCAGTGACTCTAAGTGAGATCCTGCACCAGACACATGGCAACCAACTACTTGGACACCTGAGTGGAATCCATACAACTAAAGTAAATGGACTGTTCAGCTCACATACCTAGTAACAGCTCTGACTACCTGGTGACATGATGTCAGACCTTCAAAGGCCCCAATAATCAAACTAGGTCACACACACAGCCTATTTGGGCACCTCTAAACAAAAGAGGAAGCAAGGACACAGTAAGAAAACATTAAATAAATAAATACAATAAATTATTGATAACTTAGAGACAACAATCATCAAATCACATAGAGGCAGACCATGATGACTTCACCAAACTCCCAAAATAAAGAATCAAGACATCTTCTGAAAGAAAAGAACTACTTGGAATTACCAGAGGTAGAATACAAAACATTAATGCAGACCATACTAAGGAAACCACAGACAAAACAGTCAAGGAACTTCAGAACATTCATACAAGAGCATAATCACAAATTCAGCAGGCTGTAAGAATACACAGAGAAATAGCAAACAGAAAATCAGAAGATAAACTATAAAATTTCAGAATTACACAACTCAATAGAAAATCATAGGAACGGAATTTAGGCAATGGATGTCAGAATCACAGAGATTAAAGGTAATGCACTTAACACCAACATATATGAGGGAAAAGCAAATAAAAAATTTTAAAAGATGAAGAAATCCTAAGGATTATATGGGACTCTATCAAGAGCAATAATCTATGAGTAATTGGAATAATAGAAAATAGAACTGTTGAAGATTTATTGGAAATAAAACTTCCATGATATTGTGAAGGAGGAGAAGATACCTATTCAAGATGCTCACTGAACCCAAACAAGGTAAAAACTAGAAGTCATCAAGACATACTGTAATCAAACTTGCCAAAGGGAAAAAAAGAGAATTTAAAGAGCAGCTAGAGATAAACAAAAAGTCACCTATAAAGGAGAGTCAATAAGATTAAGCTCTGACTACTCAGCAGAAACAATGCAGGCAAGAAGACAGTGGGATAATATATAAAAAACTTGAAAGAAAAAGTTGCCAGCCAAGAATATATATCCAGCAAAACTATTTCTACAATATGATGGTGAAATTAAGAAATTTCCAGATAAACAGAAGTTTAGGTAATTTGCGAAACCAAACCAAAATTACAAGAAATACTAAAGGAGTCTTCCAGTTAGAAAATCAGTATCATGAGATACCATAAGACTAGAACACAAGACAGAGCAGCCAGATATCAACTCAAGGAAATCACAAGAACAAATCAAAGCTAAAACAATGAAAACACAGAAACATATCATTATGTAAAAGATGACAACATTGTAACAAAAAAAAGAGGAACTAAAAAGTATATTCATGATCTTTCATATAGAGAGTAAGTCAAGGCAATAAAAAATAAATAAAATATGGATTTATACTTAGAAAAATGGGTATTAAGTAACCACAAAGGAAACTAACAATCTTACACATCAAAATAAAGAGCAAGAAAAACACAAAGACTCAGAAAACACAAATTCCACAACATGAAAAAGATTAAAAGAAAATACAGAAAGAGAATGGCACAGCACAGGAAATTAAGTGGAACAAAGGAACTGTCAACAACACACACAAAAAATATAGAAAAATGATAGCACTAAATTCATACCTATCAATAAATATGAAGGAATGTAAATAGTCTAAATGTACAAATAAAGAGATGAGAATGGCAGAATGGATTAAAAAAACACCATTTGTCTATATGCTGCCTACAAGAGACACATCTTAAAGACAAAAACAAACTGAAATTCAAAGGCTGGAAAAAATAAATCAAGCAAATGATGATCATAAAAGAGTAGGAGTGACAATATTAATTTTTAATAAAATAGATTTTAAAGTAAAACCTACCACAAGGGATAAGGATGCTATATAACGATGAGAGTGTCAATACACCAAGAAGACATAAGCATAATAAATAATCATGCACCCAACAGCAGAGCTCCAAAATACATAAAACAGACTCTAACCACAATGAAAAGAGAGACAGACAGCTCCACAAAATAATAGGAGACTTCAACAACACACCTTTCAGTGAAGGACAGAACAACCAGACAGAAGCTCAGTGAAGACACTGAAGATCTAAATGTCGCAAACAACTTGACTTCATAGAGATATATAGAATACTCTACCCAACAGCAGCCAAGTATACTGTCTTTTCCAGTGCACATGGAACATTCTCCAGAACAGACCACACATTAGGCATTAAAGCAAGCCTTACCAGAATCCAAAGCATCAAAATATTACAAAGCATCTATTCAGACCATAAAGCTAGCTATAAAAGTAGAAATCAGTAACATGAAAAACAAGGAAAAAAATCAAACACACAGAAACTGAACAATACCTTGCTCAAAAAAGACTATGCTATAGAAGAAATTAAGGTGAGTGGGACCAAGATGGCAGACTAGACACACATCTCCTCAATTTCCTCTGAGAACTACGGCTTAGAATAGTAAGTGAATAGAACATTGTGGACATTATTGGAGCCCCAGGATCTGGTGAAGGGTTGTGACATTGGATTGGGCAACAGGAAAGGGGAAACTACCTCTGTCAGAGGTGAGGCAGCGGTACATCAAGGCCTGCTTCTACTGACGTATCGTTTGAGAGGACTATAGGTATGGACACATTCTTTGTTATCCAAGAGGCAAGGACTGGGTCTGCCAAGCTTGTGAGCCTGGCACAAGCTGACTAATATGCTGAACTGCAGTACTAAAGTAAACAGCATATACTGCAGCAGAGAGACTGCTTGGGACAGCCATATCTGGAGTACCTGGCTGCTGAGCAAGGGTGCCAGTGCCCTTCCCCTCTCTATTCTCTGAGCTGTACCATGGATTCTGCTGAGTCATTGGAAAGGTGGCTCAGGCTGACACCATTTTGGTCAGCTGAGAGGTGGAGTCAGCAATGCCTGAGGTCTCAGCTAGGGCTAAGTTTCATGCTGAGCATCAGCACCTGTCTAAATAGTGCTTCTTCAGCAGAAAAGCTGTTTTAAACATGATACTACCTAGGGATTGTGGTGGGGGTCTGTGGCCGAGGGCAATGCTGCCCTAACCCCTCTCTTCTCTGAGCCACATCATAGCATCTGGGGATGGCCTACGAGGTGCTATTGTTGTCAGCCAGGAGGCAGGACCTACCACTCCTGAGGGCCTAGCTGCTTTCAGTGGCTGGTGGACAGCATCTCTCTCAGCAGTAAAGCAGCTTTTAAAAAAAGACCAGCTAGAGAATGCAGCAGTGACTGGCAGCTGAGTGGGCTGGCGGCATTTCCACCACCCTTCACTGAGGCACATCATAGCATTGGCTGATGGCCCCCTAGAGACTCCATAGGTAGAGCACTGTCTTTTCCAGCCAGGACATGGGGCCTTCCAATTCTAAGGGCCAAGCTGCTTCCGGTGGCTGCTGGAAAGTGCCCCTGTCAGTAGAAAAGCACTTTTTTTAAAAAGTTAAACACATCTAGAGAGCACAGCAGTACTGGGCAGCAGAGTGTGGTAGAATCACTCTCCCTTACCCAAGCTATATCATAGGCTCAATGGACATAATGACAGAGAGTCACCACAAGTAACTCACCACCTTTAGTGGCCAGGAGTTGGGGCCTGCCACCACTGAGAGACCAGCTGGGGCCAGCCACTAGAGAATGCAGAGGCAATTGGCAACCAAATCTAGCAGTGCCTTTATGGCGCTCTTAGAAATACGTCACAGCTTCTGTTGGTCTAACACTAGAGAAACAGAATAGGTTCTTGATGGCATGAAGACAAAAATCAGTATCTAACCATTTAAAGAAACAAACCACTGTGGCTTGAGAAAACTCCCAAAATGAGGAATCCCAAAACTTCCCACATGAAGAAGCCTTTCTGAAATTATCAGAGATAGAGTACTAACAAATTATGTAAAGAGCCCTCCTAGGGATTAAACGAAGTGCAGCAGAACAAAATGAAAAATTAAGTAAGCCAATGAACTGCTGGAACATCAATGATCTGAAATACAGCAGACTGATAATAAAATTACAGGTTTAGACAATTCAATGCAAAGTCAAAAGAGCAGGATTAAGATACAGCAAATGACACCACCACGTATGAGCAGAATTCATAGAAGAGAAATAAGAAAAATGAAGATGCACTAAGGAAACGTGGCACTTTATAGAGGGAAAATCTGCAAATAATTGGAGTTCCTGAAAAGGGAGAGATAGCTGAAAATACAGAGTGAATTGTTGCAGAGGTGCTGACAGAAAATTTCCTTGACATTATTAAAAAAAGAGAACATAGATATCCAAGAAGCTTATTGATAAAATAGACTTTAATGTGAAATCCATCATCATGGACAAGGATGGTCACTATTTCTTGCTGAAAGTTCAATACATAAGCAGGATATAACAATATTATATGTTAGTCAGCTAGGGCTGCTCTAACAGAAACATCACAGAGTGGATGGCTTTAACAAAGGAAGGTTTATTCTTACACAGTCCGGTAGGCTACAAGTCCATATTCAGGGTGTCCGCTCCAGGGGAAAGCTTTCCCCCCTGTCAGCTCAGGAGGAAAGTCCGGTATTGCATCAGTCTTTGTCCAGGGAGCATCTTGGTGCAGGAACCTCAGGTCTGAAGGACGTGCTCTTCTCCCGGTGCTGCTTTCTTGATGGTACAAGGTTCCCAATTCTCTGCTTGCTTCTCTTTCCTATTAGTTCTTACAGGCTGGAAGGATTAAGGGTGGGACAAGCCATACTCCAGGGAAACTCCCTTTACAGTGGAGCAGGAAGGTAAACTTATAAAAGGATTTACAGTTCCACCCTAATCCTTTAACATACAGCATAGAAAAACCACAAAATGGAGGACAGTCACAAGACACTGGGAATCGTGGCCCAGCCACACGGCTACACATATTTCTGGGGGGACACAATTCGATCCATGACAGACACCCAATATCAGAGCATCTAAATACATTAAACAAACACTGACAACACTGAAAAATGAGATAGAGCACACCACAATAATAGACTGGAGACTTCAACACTCCGCAGAAGATCTTATTGTGACAATTAACCAAGTAGACCTCATGGACATATACAGAACTTTTTATCCATCAACAGATAAGTACACCTTCTCCAACGCACATGGAACATTTTCTAGAATACATCATGTGTTAGGATATATTGCAAGTCTCAACACAATCAAAACCACTGAATTACTGAAAAGTATCTTCTCAGAACATAAAGCCAAAAAAGTTGAAATCAATAGCAGAAAAAGCATAGGCAGTTACAAAATGGTCCAGCCTCTTGGGAAAGCAATCTGGCACTTCCTTAAAAAAATAGATACTGGCATACCATTTGACCCAGTAATTCCACTACTTGGAATATATCCTACAGAATCAAGGCATTTCACACCAATGGACACATGCACCAGAATGTTTATCGCAGCACAGTCCATGATAGCAAAAGATGGAATCAACCCAGATGCCCAACAACAGAAGAATGGATAGGTAAATTATGGTACATATACTCAATGGAGCACTACGCCATGATAAAGAATAACCATAATTCCAGGAAACATCTCCTAACCTGGTTTCAACCGGAAGACATTATGCTGAGTGAAAGTAGTCAGCTACAAAAGGACAAATATTGTATGAGACCTCTACGATAAGATCTCAAAAACAGACTTGAGTATAGAAGAAAAGACTCTTTGACAGCTGCAAAGGAGGGGAGGGTGGGTGGGGGGGGAGGGTTTAGTTTAGATAGTTGATAGAAATCTGGTTGGGAGAAAGCGGTGATAGCACACATTAGAAACAAGAACAACATTAAGTGGACTTCAGCATAACTTGAGTACTCCTTCCATCTTAACCCAATATTGCAAGGATAGGGTAGCTGGGGCAGGGGGCAGGGGACCATGCTCTTAGGCGAAATCGAGGCCAATTGGCACAACTAACGTTTTGCTAAGAGAGCTCTCTGCACCCCCACACTGGTGAGTGGCGTCTGGGGTCTTAAAAGCTGCCAAGCTGCCATCCGAGGACACAGCAAATGGTCCCAACTCAGCAGGAACGGATGCTCACCGAGGACCAAAATGACATGTGGTAAATACAACTTAGAAGACAGAGAGACCCGCAAGAGTGGGTGCCTACATCGACTTGGGACCGGAAGAACTGGATGGTGCCCGACCACCACCAGTGATAGCCACGATGGAGCTCACAGAGAGGAGTCTCACTGGCAACACAAGAATAAAAAGGGGTGCATCCTGAGATCTCCACTAAAAGACCTCAATTGATGGTCCAGCAGTTTCAGAGTTTCCCTGAGAGCATGGCCCCCGGCCCTGATGCTGCCCTTACCCATAAATTATAACGAAGGTCCACTCTTTGGACAGGAATGGATTGGACTTGGCAATGCAGAGTGACCATATATTGGAAGCACTTTATGGTTCTATACATCTATAGGATATCATCCTGCTGACCTCTGGCTGGAGGAAGGAGAGTGGGTGGAGAGGAGGGGAAAGGAGGCTGTTGGGAGGATGAGACATGTATGAAGCAGAGAGGAATAGTGTGCTGTCACCGGACAGGGAGAGCAGTGGAAGCTGCATATAGGTGGGCATGTAAATTTATACGGGAATGCACATTTTCACTCAATCATGTTAAATTAAAAAAAAAAAGCATAGGCAGAAATCTGAACTCACAGAAACTGAAGAAGACCTTGCTCAAAAAGCCATCAGTTACAGAAGAAATCAAGGACACAGTAAAGAAATTTATGGAAATGAGAATGAAAACACATTCTACCAGAACCTATGGGACACAGCAAAAGCAGTGCTCAGAGGTCAGTTTATCTCTATAAATGCACACATCTGAAATGAAGAAAGGGCCCAAACCAAAAAATTAACCCAACAGCTTGAACAAGCAGAAAGAAAGCAACAGAGGGACCCCTCAGGCACCAGATGAAAACAAATAATAAAGATTAGAGCAGAACTAAATGAATTAGAGAACAATTGAAAAAACTAACAAAACCAAAAGCTGCTTCTTTGAACAGATCAACAAAATTGATAAACCATTGGCTAAACTTATAAAAGAAAAGCAGGAGAGGAAACAAATAACCTGAATAAGAAATGAGATGGGAGATGTCACAACAGACCCAACTGAAATCAAAAGTGTCATAACAGAATACTATTAAAGATTTGAAAACCTAGAGAAAATGGACAAATTTCTAGATTCACATCACATACCAAAATTATTACAAGGAGAAGTAGAACAACTTAATACAGCCATCACAAAGGAAGAGATTGAAAAAGTCATGAGAAAACTACCAACAAAAAAAAGTCCTGGCCCAGACTGTTTCACTGGAGAATTCTATCAAGCTTTTAGAGAGGAGTTCATTCCGATACTGGTGAGGATATTTCACAGCATAGAAAAGGATGGAATACTCCCAAATTCATTCTATGAAGCCAGCATAACCCTGATACCAAATCCAGGGAAAGATCCCACCAAAATAAAAAAACCACAAAACAATATTATTCATGGACCTAGATGCAAAAATCTTCAATGAAATCCTAGCCAATAGAATTCAACAACACATCAAAAAAATAATCCATCATGACCAAGTTGAATTCATACTGCAAGGCTGGGTCAACATCAGTGAAAAACAATTAATGTGATCAACCACATAAACAGCACAAAGGATGAGAATCACCTGATTTTGTCAATTTATCAAAAGGTATTTGACCAAGTCCAACACCCTCTCATGTTAAAAACTCTCAGCAAAATAGCAATAGAGGGGAAATTCGTCAATGCAATAAGGGACATCTATAAAAGCCAACTGCCTACATTATCTGGAATAGAGACAGACTGAAAGAATTCCCCCATGAGAATGGGAACTAGACAGGGATGCCCACTCTCACCACTTCCATTCAACATTGTGCTAGAAGTTATAGCCAGTGCCATTAGACATGACAAAGAAATAAAAGGCATCCACATCAGCAAACAAGAAGTAAAAAATCTCCCTATTTGCAGATGACTTGATCATATATGCAGAGAATCCTAAAGAACCCATAAGCAAACTACTGGAACTAATAGAAGAGTTCAGCAAAACATCAGGATATAAGATAAACATAAGTAAATCAGTAGGACTCCTTTACATCAACACGGAGGGCATCACAGAGGAAATCACCACGTACTATAGCCCCCACAAAGACAAAATATCTAGGAATAAATCTAACCAGAAAAACAAGAGACCTATGCAGAGAGAATTACAAGACCTTACTGCAAGAAACTGAAAGAGATTTATGTAAATGGAGAAACCTACCCTGCTCACGGATAGGAAGACTTAACATTGCGAAAATGTTTATTTTACCCAAAGTGATCTACATATACATTGCAATACCAATACAAATTCCAGTGTCATTTTTTAATGAGGTGGAGAAACAAATCACCAGCTTTGCTCGGACAGGGGAGAAACCCTGAATAAGTAAAGCATTACTGAAGAAGAAGACAGTGGGAGGCCACACAATGCCTGACATTAGAACTTATTACACTGCCACAGCACTGGTACAAAAAGAGATATATAGATCAATGGAACAGAACTGAAACCCCAGAAATATCACCATCCTCTTATGTACAGTTGATATTTGACAAAGGCCCAAAGGTTGTAAACTAGGGTAAAAATAGTCTTTTTAACAAATGGTGTTGGCAAAATTGGATATCCATCTACAAAAAAATGAAACAAGACCCATATTTCATACCTCACACAAAAACTAACTCTAAATGTATCAAAGACTGTGATCAAGAAAGAAAAAGTTAGGTCAACAATGGAAGTTCTAATTCACAGCTTAGACAGACTTCAATGTATGACAAGGCATGAACAACAGAAAATACATAAATGGGAACTACAAAGAATCAAGCACTTGTTCATCCAAAGACTTTAACAACAGAATTAAAAGACTACCTACAGAATGGGAAAAAATGTCTGGCAACTACATGTTAGAGCAATGTCTGCTCTCCATAATATAAGAGGTACTACAAAATGTCAACAAGAAAAAGGTAAACAACCCAGTTAAGCAATGTGAAAAGAGATGGACAGACACTTCATCAAAGATGACACCCAGCCAAAAGACACATGAGGAAATGCTTACTATCATTAACTACTAGAGAAATTCAAATCAAAACTACAGTGAGATACCATGTCACCCCAAGAAGGTTGGCCATAATCCAAAACCATAAAACAACAAATGCTGGAGAGGCTGCAGAGAGATTGGAACTCTCATTGCAAAATGGTACAAACTCTTAGCAAAGCAATTTGTTGCTTCCTTAAAAAGCTGGAAATGGACATACCATTTGATCCAGTAATCCCACTGCTCAGAATTTATCTTACAAAAACAAATGGTTTCACACAAACAAATACATGCACAGGAATGTTTATTGCAGCACAGTCCACAATTGTAAAAAGCCGGAATTAACCTAGATGTCCATGAACAGATGAATAGCCAAACTATGGTACATATACTCAGTGGAACACTATGCAAAGATATAGAACAGTGATGATTTTAGGAAGCATCTCATAGCCTGGTTTCAACTGGAAGACATTATGCTGAGTGAAATCAGTCAGCAGCAAAAGAACAAACATTGTATGAGACCTCTGCTATAAGGACTTAAAAATAGACTTAAGTACAGAAGAAAAGACTCTTTGACGGCTACCAGGGTGGGGACAATGGGAGAGGGATTGTCATAGATTAGTCCATAGAAATTTGTCATTTAGGTAAAAGCAGTAACAGCACACAGCAGAGAGTAAAAAAAAAAAAATGACTGCCATGGAGTCAGGTCCATAGATCATCTTAATTGGACTTAACCATAAACTGAAAGGTTTTCTAAACACCACCCAATATTTCAAAGGATAGAGTAGCAAGGATGGGGGTGTGGGGCCCATGTTTTCAGGGGACATGGAGGCCAAGTGGCATAACTAGTCTATTGCTAAGAGAGTCTTCTGCACCTCCAGATTTGTGAGTGGCATCCAGGGTCTTAAAATCTAGCAAGCTGCCATCTGAGGTACACCAAATGGTCCCAACTCATCTGGAACAGGTGATGACCGAGAACAACAAAGATACAAGGAAAAAAGAGCCTGTGAGACAGAAAGATCCATAGGAATGGTAGACCATTTCCACATGAGACCCGAAAAACCACATGGTGCCCAGCTACTACCAAAGACCTCTGTGATGGTGGACATAATGCAGAATCCCTGAGGAAATATGAGAAAAAGAGGTGTGCAGCCCATGAACTCTACTAAAAGACCAGAACTGATGATCCAACAGCCTGGAGGATACCCTGGGATCCTGGCCCCTAGACCTGATGCTGTCCCTAACTGAAAACCAGTACTGAGGTCAACTCTTCAGACAAGAATTGACTGGACTCCAGGACACAATGTGTCCATATGGTGTGTGTACTTCGTGGTTCTATGAATTTATAGGAGGCTGTACTACTGGTCTCTTTCTAGATGGGAGAGAAGAGGGTGGAAAGGAGGGGACAGGTGCTTGTTAAGCGGATACTAGAAATACAGAGTCAAAAGGAAGACTGTGCTGTCACCAGGTGGGGAGAAAAGGAGAAGCTGCAGGTAGGTGGGCATGCAAAACTGATTTGGATTATACACTTTCACTTAATCACAATAAAAATAAAATAAAAAAGGAAAAGAAATTACGGACAGAATAAAGGAATTCACAGAATCAAATGAGAATGAAAACACATCCTACCAGAGCCTTTGTGATACAGCAAAAGCAGTGCTCAGAAGTTAATCCATACCAATAAATGCATACATCCTTAAAAAGGGGGGCCCAAAATCAAAGCATTAACTATATAACTTGAAGAAACAGTAGCAAAAGAAGCCCTCACTTAAAGTACAATATAGGGGTAAAAAAAGATGTGAGTCAAGACTGAGTTACAAGCAGATGCCAGAGCCAGCCAAAGCCAAGTGCTGCTGAGTCAGATGGTCTGTAAATGGCTTGAAGAGATCCACGCAGGCTCCTGTAAGACAGGTATTGGAGCCCAACTTGCCTTTCTGGGAACACCAGCCTACTAAGCATGCCAATACATTTAATAAAACAAGCTATTTTCCCACAATAGTGGTCCAAAGGGATTTCTCTCTTGGTCTGTTTTTGATTTTACATTTCAAAAGTCCATACAATGCCATTCCAGTAGATTTCATAAGCACACACCTAGGCACTCAGTCATAGGTGGAAGGAGGAAGAGGAGGGAGCAGAAATCTGACTCAGATGTTGATTCAATTCGTCTGGGGTAGGGCCGGGACATCGGTATTTTTTGGAAGCACCCTACGGATTTTTATGAGCTGCTTAGGTTGAAAACTACTTCTCTAGAGGAAGCCGATAGTCTCAGTCTGAAACCACCTTGGGTGACACGCCAAGAGACTAGAAGTTGGTAGGTGCAGATGTATAGGAATTAGAGATGAATGCTGTGGTATGCACATAATGGCCTGCAAGCCAAGAGCTCAGTTTCTGCCAATTGTTTACCATGTGACCCTGTTCAAGTCCCTGTTTCTCTGAGACCATGTTTCCAAAATGGGGTTCAGACTTGATGGGCTCTCAGGGTCCTTCTGACTTATTCAATATTTCAGGAATTTACTAGGCAGGAAGTGAGTCCCTAGGTATTGTAAAAAGTTAAGCTCTTAACGACTAGCTGAAAGGTTGGCAATTCAAACCACCCAGATGTGTCTCAGACGACAGGTTTGGCATTCTGCTTCTTAGAAAACCTTACAGAACCAGTTCTATTTTGCATACATGGTACTGTCATGATTAGACTTGACAGCAACTAAGGACAACACCAGGCAGGAGAGGTGGCTTTGCTACTGTACACATTAAAGTCTTCTGTACCCTATAGGATGCAAAGGATGAAAAAAAGCACCACTAACCTTGCCTACTGAGAAGGGCTGGTCTCAGAACTGCCTATCCAGGACACAGACTGGAAGGTATGTAAACAGTCCTCAGGTTTTTCTTAATTGTGAACCCTCTAGGCAGGGGCTGTGCTCGACTATAGGCTCTTCAGCATGGTGGTAGTGTTGCTAGCACCTGATACATATTTTATTATTATTGATAATGACCTTAATTTGACATCTTTCTTTTCTATCTTATAATAATGACAGATTAACTGTATCCCACAGAGTTAAAAGCATCCCACAGAGTTAAAAGCACATCACTAGCATCCTCTCTTTCATTCCCAGTATCTCCCCACTGGGGAGATGAAGGCCCAGAAAACTGAGATAGAAGAATACATGATAACTCATGTTTTCAAATTCACTGTTTTCCAAGCTCAACATGGCCAGGATTCTCAGCTCATACTTTGGACTCTAAGGCTGGCTTGCTGCCCAGTTGAGAAGGGAATAAAGTGTATTCCCCAACCTCCAGTCCATCTCCTAATCTCCCTACTCAGCACATCTCTTTTAGCATGTCCCCTTTAAGCCACCTGGCAATTTCTTCTTCCACTTCTTTCTTCCACACATAGCCCTACTCATGAATTACAGAATGCAATCAATTAAATAACAATTTCATCATGCAACAGCCACAATTCATATATAATAACTAAAGTCAATTACCTAAATTGAAAGTTCCTTGGGAAAGAGACCTTGCTTCCTCTTTCTCCACTCCCCACCTTAATACAGAACTGAGCAGACAGTGGGTACTTCTCATAAGAGATCAGCTGGCTCCTCTCATAAAGTTGCCAGGGCCAGTCAATCAAGGATTGTAAGATCCCAATGCAGTAGGCAGACATTCATGGATTCTGTGAGTAGGTATTTTGGAATAAAGGTCCAAAGCCTGGATTGTCATTGCAAGCTCTCCCCCACCTTATCCCACACAGTACTTTCCTACCCATGCCACGGTTACCCCTGGCTGCTCTTCACATGGCTGCCATGCCCTGGTATCTCCCATTCAGATTGCTTCTCATCCTGCCTCTGAGCTAGGTCTTCTAAACTGAAATTAAAATATAGGAGGAGTCAAATCCTCTACCTCACACCCCACTTGGACACCCTCTACCTGGAATGGCATTTTTTACTATAAAACAAACAACAAAATTCATTGCCATGGAGTGGACTCCAGCTAACAGTGACCCTATAGGATGGAGTAGAATGCCCCATAGCATTTCCAAGGCTGTAAATCTTTACGGAATCAGACTGCCACATCTTTCTCCCATGGGCAGCTGGCAAGTTTGAGCTGCTGAACTTTCAGTTAGTAGCAGAGTACTTAAGAATTGCATCACCCCTCCAATAACCCCAGGATACCACTCTCATCATGTAAACTTAGACAAATCATTTAACCTCCCAAGCTTTGGTTTCTCACCTATAAAATGGGATGACAGGGGGTGGAGTCAAGATGGTGGACTAAACACACATCTCCCTAAATCCCTCTGGAAACCAAGACCTGAAATGATAATTAAATGGAGCCTTCTGGACACCTAGTGAGCCCTGGGATGTGGCATAGGGTTGTTAATTTGGGCTTCATACTACTGAACACAAAACTTCCTCTCTTTCAGTGACCCCACTCTCAGCGAGCACAGGCTTGCACAGACTGAAGGTAACTCAACATTTCGATTTTTTTTTTCCTCTGTCTTGGCTGGCGGACAGAACTGGGACTTGACTAGCTGCTGGTCTCAGACACATTGCTGGTGGGACCGGAAAGCGTGATTGCCAGGCTCTTCTGGCTTTCGACTCTGTATACTTCAGATTCTCTGGCCTATCAGGAGGTGGAGAGGCCCTGGCAGAGGCCCCGGCCAGACTTGGTTCTTGGGCTGGGAGGTGGCTCCTGCCGGGGAGAGAGTGCTTTCCTAGCAGGGTGGCAGTGTTTTGCACAGTGTCACCTGGGGATGGGGCCCAGCAGTGGAGGCTGTGGACTCTGGGCATTTGGGCACTCTTGGCCTCTTCTTCTGACACAAGCTTGGTCCTGGCCAGCTGGTGAGATTGTGTGGGACACCTTCTTGTTTTTCTGGGAGGCAGGGTCATCCATATGGAAGCCTCAGCTGGACCTAATTCCTGGGTTGGGAGGCAGTGTCTACCCAGAAGACACTGCTGTTGGAAAAGCAGAATTCTACATAGTATTGCCTCCAGCTGGGGCCCGAGAGCAGAGGCTAACAGGCTAGTAGCCTTTCTGTATTTTGAGCTAGTTTATAACATCTGGGGTTCAATATAGAGGTGCTTACTTTGCCATCTGGGAAGAGAGATGTATACACCTGAAAACCTGAGTGACTTTGGCAGTTGTCAAATACTTTTTACTTCTCATTTTAAGATGGCCTAAAGAAACAACTGTGGTCCATCTTCACGGCATCTCTCCAAGCCTCTATGGACCCACATGAAGCCCAAAAAGCAACAAACACTGGAGAAGATGGTAACCCGGAAGTGACCCAGGGCATCAGAAGGCCCCCAAAAGAAAGCACCTCAGAATTTCTGAGACGGAAAAGCTTTACTGAAACTATCAGTAGGTGAATACAAAAGGATTATATATAGAGCCCTCCTAGACTTTATACAAAATGCAGCAGAGCAAAATGAAAAATTAAGCAAGCTGTTCAATCTGATGGAACACCAGTACTCTGAAATTCAACAGATCAAGACCAAACCCAAAGACACAGAAACTTCAGTGCAAAGCCAAGAAAACAGAATGGAACAAATGGAAAAGACAATTTCTGATTTGGAAAACACAGCCACTGACTCCAGCATCCATGAGGAGAAATCAGAAAAAAGAAACAAGCAAAATGAAGAAGCATTAAGAAACATGTGGGACTCTATTAAGAATAACAATCTATGATTAATTGGAGTTCCTGAACAGGGCGAGACAACTGAGAACACACAGAGTATTGTTGTTGAGCTGCTGACAGAAAACTTCCCAGAAATTATGAAAGAAGAGAATATAGATATCCAAGATATGTATCAAACACCACTCAATATAGATCTCAATAGACTCTAAGACATATTATAATCAAGCTTGACAAAACGAAACCTAAGCAGAAACTCTTAAAGGCAGCAAGACTCAAAGCAAAGCTAAAATTGAGAGGGAAACCCTGTAGGCTTTAGTTGGACTTCTCAGCAGAAACGATTCTGGCACAGAGACAGTGGCATGACATATTCAAAGCCTTGAAGGAGAAGACCTTCCAACCAAGAATTGTATATCCTGCAAAACCATCTTTCAAATATGAAAATGAAATTAAGACATTCGCAAATAAACAGAAACTCAGAGACTTTGTAAAAACCAAACCAAAGCACAAGAACTACTGAAAGAATCCCTTGGCTTGGAACAACAAAACCACTAATTTTGTATTTTAGAAAGATACATTATCCAGAAGCCTACCCAGTCAGGGATGGCGCCAAATACAATCAAAGCTATAATAGTGAAAGAAATGATCTAGTGATCATATCATGTAAACTATGATATCATCATATTAAAGAGAGGGATGTACTACAGTCGTTATAGTCCTTCCAGATGGAGAGGAAGTTAACAAGACTGGTAGCAATCAAAATTGGGTTTATATTATAGCTTATTAAGCGGGATCATAGGAGCAGCCATAAAGCAAAATAAAGAAGCAACATATCATCTTAAGAAATGTAATACAGGCGTCTAAACAACTACAAAACCAACCCTGAAAAAGTGAAAAATCAACTCAAAAAGAAGAATGTCGCAGAACATATTAATAAGAACAACAGAGAAGACATCAACACAAAAATAAACAAATCACAATGGCAGGACTGAACACATACCTATCAATAAGTACACGGAATGTGAATGGACTGAATGCTCCAATAAAGAGACATTGTGTGCCATCTTGCATCAAAAGACATGACCTATCTATATGGTGCCTACAAGAAACTTACCTTAGACTTAAAGATAGGAACAAACTGAAAATCAAAGGATGGGAAAATATATATCAAGCTAACAATGAACAACAAAGAGCAGGTGTGGCCATTCTAATCTCAGATAAAATCAATTTTAATGTAAAATCCACCACTGTGGCCAAGGATGGACACTATTGCTGAAAGGTTTAATACACAAGCAGGACTTGACAGTATTAAATATTTATGCACCTAATATTAGAGCACCTAAATACATCAGAGAAACACTGGCTACATTCAAAAAGGAGATAGATCACTCAACAATAATAGCGGGAAACTTGAACACTCCACTCTCAATATTGGACAGATCATCTAGAAAAAAGCTCAATAAAGACACACAAGACTCAATGCCACAATTAACCAACTACACCTCATCGACTTGTACAGAACTTTCTATCCATCAGCAGACAACTACACTTTCTTCTCCAGTGCACATGGAACATTCTCCAGAACAGACCATGTGTTAGGACATAAAGCAATTCTCAAAAAAATGCATACCACTGAATTAATGCAAAGCATCTTCTCAAATCATAAAGCCATAAAAGTCAAAATCAGTAACAGAAAAAACATAGTTAGAAAGCAGAACTCATGGAAACTGAACAACACCTTGCTGAAAAAATCACGGGTTATAGAAGAAATCAAGGATGAAATAAATTTATGGATTCCAATGAGAACGAAAACACTTCCTACCAAAACCTATGGGATACAGCCAAAGCAGTGCTCAGAGGTCAGTTTATCTCCATAAATGTACACCTCTGGAAGGAAGAAAGAAACCAAATCAAAGAACTGACCCTACAGCTAGAATGAATAGAGAGAGAACAACAGAGGAACCCCTCAGGAACCAGAAGAAAACAGATCATAAAGATCAGAGCAGAACTAAATGAATTAGAGAAGAGAAGAACAACTGAAAAAATTGAAAAGACCAAAAGCTGGTTTTATGAAAAGATCAACCAAATTGACAAACCATTTGCTAAACTTACTAAAGAAAATCAGGAAAGGAAACAAATAACACAAATAAGAAATGAGAGGGGAATTGTCACAATAGATCCAGCAGAAATCAATAATATTATAGCTGAATACTATGAAAAACTGTATTCTAACAAATTTGAAAACCTAGAGGAAATGAACAAATTCCTAGATTCATATCACCTACCAAAATTATAACAAGGTGAAGCCGAACAACTTAATAAATCCACTACAAAGGAAGAGATTGAAAAAGTCATCAGAAAACTGCCATCCAAGAAAGTCCGGGCCCAGATAGCTTCACTGCAGAATTCTACCAAGCGTTTAGAGAAGACTTATCTCCAACACTACTGAGCCTATTTCACAGTATAGAAAAGGATGGAATACTCCCATATTCATTCTATGAAGCCAGCATAACCCTGATACCAAGGCCAGGGAAAGATCCAACCAAAAAGGAGAACTACAGACTGATATCACTCATGAATCTAGATGCAAAAATCTTCAACAAAATTCTTGCCAAAAGAATACAACAATATATCCAAAAAATAATCCATCATGACCAAGTGGGACTCATACCAGGGATGCAAGGCTGGTTCAACATCAGAAAAATAAAATGTGACCAACCATATAAATAACACAAAAGACAAGAATCACCTGATCTTGTCTATTGATGCAGAAAAGGCATTTGATAAAGTCCAACACCCATTCATCCTAAAAACTCTTAGCAAAATACGCACAGACAGAAAATTCCTCAATGCAATAAAGGTCATTTATACAAAGCCAGTTGCCCACATCATCCTGAATGGAGAGAGACTGAAAGAGTTTCCCTTGAGAACAGGAACTAGACAAGGATGCCCACTCTCACCTCTCCTATTCAACATTGTACTAGGAATTCTAGCCATAGCAATTAGACAAGGCCAAGAAATAAAGGGCATCTACATCAGCAAAGAACTAAAAATCTCCCTATTTGCAGATGATAGGATTGCATACACAGAGAATCCCAAAGTATCCATAAGGAAACTACTCAGACTGATAGAAGAGTTCAGTGAAGTCTCAGGATACAAGATAAACATAAGTAAATCAGTAGGATTCCTTTATACCAACAACAAGATTATTAAGGAAGAAATCACCAAGTCAATACCATTTAGTATAGCCCCTAACAAGATAAAGTACCTAGGAATAAATTTAACGAGACAAATAACAGATCTTTACAAAGAGAACTACAAACCCTTACTACAAGAAACTAGAAGAGACTTACATAAATGGAGAAACCTACCCTGCTCATGGATAGGAAGACTTAACATTGTGAAAATGTCTATCTTACCCAAGCAATCTACTTATATAATGCAATCCTAGTACGGGTTCCAGTGGCATCTTTTAATGAGGTGGAGGAACAAATTACCAACTTTGTCTGGAAAGGGAAGAAGCCCCAGATAAGTAAAGCATTACTAAAGAAGAACACACTGGGAGGCCTCTCATTACCTGACCTTAGAACCTATTACACTGCCACAGTAGTCAAAACAGCCTGGTACTGGTACAAAAACAGACAGATAGATCAGTGGAACAGAATCGAGTCCCCAGAGATGACATCATCTGCCTATGAAGAGTTGATATTCAACAAATATTACTGGGGTGCAAACAATCTCTTCAACAAATGGTGCTCGCAAAATTGGATATCCGTCTGCTCTAAATTAAAACAAGACCCACATCTTACACCTTATACAAAAGCCAACTCATATTGGAGAAAAGACCTAAATATCAAACCTGAAATGATAAAGCTCATCCAACAAAAAGTAGGAACAATAGTAGAAGGTTTAATACACAACGTTGACAGACTTCAAAATGTGTCAAACAAACCACAAACAATAGAAGAGAAAATAGATAAATGGGAACTACCAAGAATCAATCACTTTTGCTCATCCAAAGACTTTATTAATAGAATTAAAAGGAGACCTATACAACAGGAAAAAATATTTGGCAACTCTATGTCAGACCGACGCCTGATCTCCATAATCTATAACCCAAGCCAAGCCAAGTGCTGTCGAGTCGGATCCGACTCATGGCGACCCTAGGGGCATTACAAAATATCAATATGAAAAAGATAAATCATCCAATTAAGTGACGGGCAAAGGAGATGCACAGACACTTCTCTAAAGAGGAGATCCAGGCAGCCAAAAAACACATGCGGACATGCTCACAATCATTAGCTATTAAAGAAATTCAAATCAAAAGGACAATGAGATACCATCTCACCGAAACAAGCTTGGCCATGATACATAAAAAGTGAAACATTAAGTGCTGGAGAGGCTCTGGAGAGGCTGGAACTCTCCTATGCTGTTGGTGGGATTGCAAAATGGTGCAACTTCTTTGGAAAGCAATCTGGCGCTACCTTAAAATGATGGATATAGATATACCGTTTGACCCAGTAATTCCACTGCTTGGAATATATCCTACAGAATCAAGGCCATTTACACCAACTGATACATGCACACAAATGTTCATTGCAGCACAGTCCACAATAGCAAAAAAGATGGAATCAACCCAGATGCCCAACAACAAAGGAATGGATAGGTAAACTATGGCATATATACTCAATGGAACACTATGCAATAATAAACAACAACGATGCCTGCAGGAAACATCTCTTAACCTGGTTTCATCTGGAGGACATTATGCTGAGTGAAAGTAGTCAGCAACAGAAGGACAAATATCGTATGAGACTCCTACGATAAGAACTTAAAAGCAGACTCATGCATAACAGAAAAGACTCTTCGATGGCTGCAAGTGTGGGGAGGGCAAGAGGGTGAGGGAGGATGGTTTAGATTAGACAGATGTTAGAAATTTGGTTGGGTGAAACTGGTGACAGCATACCTTAGTAAGAAAATCAGTATTAACAGGACTTCAACACAACTTATGTACTCCTCCCATCTTAACCCAATATTGTAAGGACAGAGTAGCTGGGGCAGGGGGCCAGGGACCATGCTCTCAGGGGAAATCGAGGCCAATTGGCACAACTAGCATTTTGCTAATGAGGACTCTCCACACACCACATTGGTGACTGGAGTCTAGGGTCTTAAAAGCTGCCAAGCTGTCATCTGAGGGTACAGCAAATGGTCCCAACTTAGCAGGAATGGATGACCACCAAGGTCCATAAGGACATCGGGGAAAGAGAATCCAGAAGGCAGAGACCCACGTGAGTGGGTGTCTACACTGACTTGTGACTGAAGAACCAGATGGTGCCTGGCCACCACCAGTGATAGCCATGATGGAGCTCACAAAGTTGATTCTCACTGGCAACACAAGTATAAATAGGGGTGCACCCTGAGATCTACACTAAAAGACCAGAAATGATGGTCCAGGGACTTCAGGGTTCCCCTAGGAGCATGGCCCCTGGCCCTGATGCTGCCCCTGTCCAGAAATCATAATGAAGGTCAACTTTTCCGACAGCAATGGATTGGACTTGGTGATCAAGAGTGACCATATTGTGTGGGTACTTTATGGTTCTAGGCATCTATAGGAGGTCATCTTGTTGACCTCATACTGGAGGAAGGGGAATGGGTGGAGAGAAGACAGAAGACTGTTGGGAAGATAAGACATGTATGGAGCAGAGAGGAAGACTGTGCTGTCATCATGCAGGGAGAGCAGTGGAAGCTGCATATGCGTCAGCATGCAGATTTATATGAGAATGTACATTTTCATTCAATCATAATAAAAATAAATAAATAAATGGGTATGACACTCCTCCTTCTTACCTCCTCTCAGATCTAATGAGATAAAATATGTCAAAGCATATAACATATAATCAGTCACAGTTAATATTTATTGAGTGCTTATATGTTCCAAATACTGTTCTTAGTACTTCATATATAGCAAGTGACTTAACACTTCTAATAACTCTAGGCAATACACACAATTATTACCCTGATTTTGAGGAAACCGAAGCAGAGTGATTACGTAATTTGCACAAGGACACACAACTGGTAAATTGTAGAATTAAATTTGATCCCAGGCAGCCTGCCTTTCATATATGTACATATACACACATAAACACACACTGAAATCTATTGCCATTGAGTCAATTCTAACTCATAGCAACCCTATAGGACAGAATAGAACTGTCTAATAGAGTTTCCAAGGAGTGCCTGGTAGATTCAAACTGCCAGCCCTATGGTTAGCAGCAGTAGCACTTAACCATTATTCCATCAGGGTTTCCATATATACACACACATGCAAACACACATATTCTTATATAACACTACGTATGAAGTGTTACAGGAAATGCAACAGAAGTTTTAAAAGTCATAGAAAAGGTAAGTGTGATATGGAGCTAGCTATGAAAGCATCATGGAAGATACAAGGACTTAAACTGGGTCATGAAAAATGGATTACAGCAAGAGTATCACAAGATGGGGGCTTATTATGGTCAAAAATCCAGAGGCAGAAGTATGTCTGGCACACTAGGAAGAAAACAATGAGACTAGCTTGACTGGAGTGGGAACACCATGGTAGTCAGACATAGAAAGGATAGATAAGTAGCAAAAGGAATAGTCTAGAAAAAATAAATATGACCTGCTCACTGAGAATTACATGGGATTTGCATACAGCTCTCTCAAGCCAATGAAATTGAATATAAATATTCATGAAGATGACATGGGATGTGTACATGGATTATAAAACAGTGAGTCAAGGTAAAACTGTAATGAAAATAAATGACAGTGAACTGGCAATAGCAGCAGCACACTGGCAACAGCAGAACCACGAACTGACCCACAGAGTAAAAACACTGAATGCCTGTGCATAGGAGGCTTCCTAGCAGAGTGGGGTGCCTTTGGATGCTTATCGGTGGAACTAGCCTTGCTGACCCATGGAGCAAGAAAACTGAGTGCCTGGCTGAGTGCCTGCGTGCAGAAGGCTTGCTGACAGAGTGGAGTACCTCAAGACACTTAAATGGGTGGAGCTATAGAACTTTGGAACACTTGCCCCAGCTACGCAGATGCAGGCTTAAGGCCCAGGGTATGAGGCCATAAAGGCTGAAAAGACAAGCCAAGTGCCAAAAAGCTAAGCTGCCTCAGTCTCCAAAGGTATGGCCATGACCTCAAGGATTTCTAAGGGTGGGGCAATAGCCTCTTCGGCTTCAAAGAGTGGGGTACCTAAGGCCAAGGGAGCAGAGAAGCTGTCCCAGTGGGGCTGGAAGACAAAGGTGAAGCCCAGGGGACCCCATTCAGAATCTGGAGAATGTGGCTAATACCTAGAGTCTGATGGGAAGGGTTATAAAATGTCTGAGTCTAGAGTATTATTTTTGAAGCCATGAAGGCTAATGTGTTATGTTAATTTGCTTGGTGTCTAATACGCCTGTCCCTGCAATTTCTCCATTTGTAATGAAAATGTATAATTCATGCCTGCCTGTTTTACCATTGTATTTTGAAAGATAACATGTCCTGGATTTCACAGTTAAAGATAAATTTACGGATTTTGGACCTGGACATAAGACTCTTGCTATGCTATGAACATATTTTACATGTTCTAATGATATGATTTGGAGAGCCAAAGGGTGGAGTGTCATGGCTTGCATTATGTCCCCCCAAAAATATATGTATTGATTTGACTCATCTATGAGTCCCAATATGGTGCAATTTCTGCCATGTGTTGTGAATCCTGCCTTTGTGATGTTGATGAGGAAGAATGGGCAACATTTGTGCTGGTGGGGCAGGACTCAGGCTACCAGCTTGTGGGATATAAGGGAGAAAAGTGAACAAAGTAAGTTGGGAACCTCATACCATCAAGAAAGCAGCACCCAGAGCAGAGCACATCCTTTGGACTGGAGGTTCCTATGCCAAGATGCTCTCAGTGAATCTGGACTCAACCTACCAGACTGTGATAATTTCTCTTATTGAATTGACTTGTAAACTTGTAAATGGATTTGTGGCTTACCAGACTGTGACAATAAATTTTCTCTTCAGGAAACCACCCACTCGTGGGATTTTCTGTTGGAGCAGTACCAGGTGACTAAAACAACTTGTAGGAGTATACACACATATATTCATTTATATAATAAAGCACATAGGGGGCACAATTACAGATACCTCTTAGACATAACCAAATACCTTGCAGGATTGGTTTTCTGGGTTTAAAAGATTAGGGCCATAGTCTGGTGGAACATCTCAGTCAATTGGCATAATATAGTTCATAGCATGCATGCTCTACATCCTAGTCTGATGAATATTGTCTAGGGTCTTAAAAGCATGCAGGTTGTCATCTAAGATACAAATATTGGTCTCTCTTAATCTTTTAGCTAAATTACAGATTGGCTTACAAAATCAAGACTATCACTTAGTACTACGCTCCTTTAAAAAATCATCTCTATCAGAGCAAGTAGTCAACAATTACTTTAAAACAAAAATGAGAGTGTAAGAGAGCAGGGAAACTAGATTAATGGAAATAGAACAACCAAAACGGAAACACTGAGAATGTTCATGCATTGTGAAGAATGTAACCAGTGAACGATCTGTGTAGAAATTATTGAAAGGGAACCTAAATTGCTATATAAACTTCCACTGAAAATGCTATTGAAACAAACAAATAAACAACAACAAAAAGTAATCTGAAGGAACGTTAGGCCGCTAGGGCTTAGCAGATGCATGTAAGAGAGACACAAAGAGGTTTTAGACAACAGTACGTGCAACAGCTATCAAAGTTGTGATGTGCTACCTTACTGGAAATCTTGAACTGAATTATTAAAAATATACTGGCCAGAACAAAGGAGCTGTGCTTCCTCTGCTCTGGGCCAGGTAACATGTGGAGGGCTGTTGTAGCTCTGAGTTCCCACATTCTAAAACCAAATGGAATACAAGTGTTATTGTTGTTGTTACATATATATGTGTGTGTTGTTGTTAGAAGCCACTGACTCATTCTGACTCATGGTGACTTTAACGAGTGCAGAGTGGAACTATTCCATAGAGTTTCCAAGGCTCTGACCTTTCAAAAGCAGATCGCCAGACCTGTCTGTAAAAGCACCTCTGGGTATGTCTGAACTGCCAAACTTTCAGCTAATAGTAGATGCTTTCTTTGACAGCTCCAGATCACACTGATTTTTTCCTCTGGTTTTCTATATTTCTATTGTATTTACTGTATCACTTCATAGCTAATGTTATATAAGAATGTGTGTGTGTATATTAGAGGCACATGGCCAGGTCATACAAGTGGCATGCCATACATATATTATGCATTCATATCTATATATGCATATATGAGGACAGCCAATTAAGTTTGTGAACTCATCCTAGAAAAAGGGATACATACGTCACTGTTGAATGTCACTCCAGTCACCTTCAAAGTACTCCCCTTAGGATGCTATGCACTGATGTCAGTGCCCAGTCTACCCTTCAAAGCAATTTTGAAAGTCTTTCTGGAATGGCCTTCAGAGCCATTATCCTTGATGTCCTGAATGGCATCAAAATGTCTTCTTTTTAATATTTCTTTTACCTTCATGTAAAGAAAAATGCCATTGGGGGCCAGATCAGGTGGGTAGGGAGGATGTTCCAATACAGTTATTTGTTTACTGGCTAAAAACTCCCTCACAAACAACTATACAATTAAGTTCACAAACTTGCCACCTTGCCACCGTGCACAATGGCCATTCTACAAACAGTTCCAAAATTGCTTTCAAGGGTAGATTAGGCACTGGCATTGGTGCATAGCTTCTCAAGAGCAGTATACTGAAGGTGACCAAAGTGATATTCAGCAATGAGGTATGTAGCACTTACAACAATTAAGTTCACAGACTTAATTGTCAGACCCTCGTACATCCATATAAAACTGATAAATACTTAAAACTTTATGTGACACTTATAAATACCTTAAAATTTTTCACAGAACAGTAACTACCCCTGCTATGGGTGACAAACTAAAATATTTTCTAATGTATTTTGTTTTTTAAAAACAGAGATTGTTCAGTACTTACTATACAGTTATAGTAGTCCAAAACTGCCTGGTACTAGTACAGTAACAGATGGATTGACCATTGGAACAGAACTGAGAAACCAGATGTACATCCATCTACCTATAGTTGTTAAGCTGATCTTCACCAAGGGTAAAAAGTCCATCAGATGGGAAAAAGACAATCTTTTTAACAAATGGTGCTGACAAAACTGGACACTCACCAGCAAAAATGTGTAACAGGACCCATACATCACACCACACACACAAAATAATTCAAAATGGATCAAAAACCTAAAGATAAAATCAAAAAAAATATAAAAATCATAGAAGAAAAACTAGGATCAATGCTAAAAGCCCTAATCCATGGCATTAACAGGATAAAAACCAACTGATACCTCACAAACTCCAGAAGATAACCCAGGTAATTACGATCTTCTAAAAATTAAACTCTTATGCTCACCAAAAGTTTTCATCGAAGGAGTAAAAAAAAGAACTACAGACTAGGAAAAAATTAGGGCACTATGGTAAATACGACAAAGGTCTAACCCCTAAAACTTATAAGAAAATCAGTAACCTCTACAACAAAAAGACAATCCAACTAAAGAATGAGCAAAGGAAATGAACAGGCACTTGACCAAAGAAGACATTCAAGTAGGTAACAGACACATGAAGGAACAATCTTGATGACCAGCCATTACAGAAATTCAAATCAAAAGCACAGTGAGATACCATCTTACTCTGGCATTACAAGGACAGAATCAAAAAATTGAAAATGACAAATGTTGGAGAGGCTATGGAGAGAATGGAACTCTTACACACTGTGGTGGGAATGCAAAATGGCACAACCATTTTTCCAATACAAGATTAGAGAGGCTCATAAAATAAAACAAGACTAAAGGTGCATACAAGCCCAAAGGTAAGGACTAGCTTTCTTGGAGAGCTAGAAATAGAAATACCATATGATCCAGCAATCCTGCTCCTAGAAATATATCCTAGAGAAATAAGAGTCGTCACATGAATAGACCTTTACACACACATGTTCACTGCAGCACTGTTTACAATAGCAAAAAAATGGAAACAACTTGGATGTCCACCAACAGAGGAAGGATAAACTGTGGTACATACACATAACAGAGTACTAAAATAAAAATAAAGCACAAGATGAATCTGTTAAGCATCTCAGAAGATGGATGACTCTGGAGGGTATTATGCTGAGTGAAATAAGTCAATCACAATAGGATAAATATTGTATAAGACTACTATGACAAAAACTTGTGAAACAGTTTATCAAACATGAAAATAAATCTTTGATGATTACAAGGAAGGGAAGTGATGGGGTTGGAAAAACCCTAAATAGACAGTATATAAGTGGTAACTTTGGAGTAGAGTAACAGTACACAATACTGGGGAAGCCAGCACAACTTGTACAAGGCAAGGCCATAAAAGCTCCATAGACACATCTAAATTCCCTGAGAAAGTGAGTTTATTACTGGGCTGATGGCTTTGGGGACCATGGTCTTGGGGAACATCAAGCTCAACTGACATAAAATGGTTTACAAAGAAAATATTCTACATCCTACTCTGGCAAATAGCATTTGGAGTCTTAAAAGCTTGTGAACAGCCTTCTAAGATACTCTACTGATCTCACTTTATCTGGATCAAGGGAGAATGAAGACCACCAAGACACAAAGAAAGAGTAGTTAAAAGGACTAATGGACCACAACTACCAGAGTCTCAACTAGACTGAGTCCAGCATGACTAGATGGCACCCAGTTACCACCACATACTGTTCTGACAAGAATCACAATAGCAGGTCCCAAAAGAGTTGAATAAAAATGCAGAACAAACTTCTAACTCACAAAAAAGGACCAGACTCACTCGCCTGACAGACTGCAGAAATCATGTGATCATGGCCCTCAGACACTCTTTCAGCTCATTAATGAAGTCACTCCTGAGATTTACCCTTCAGCTAAAGATTAGAGAGGCTCATAAAACAAAACAAAATGGGCACATGAGCCCAAAGGTAAGGACTAGAAAGCAGGAGGGGACAGGAAATCTGCTAAAATAGGGAACTGAAGGTCATATAGGGAAAGCATTGACACGTTATGGGGTTGGTAAACAATGTCACAAAACAATATGGGTATTGATTGTTTAATGAGAAGCTAGTTTGTTCTATAAACTTTCATCTAAAGTACAACAAAAAAATAAAAATAAAAAGGAAACCTGGACTCGAAATTAGATCAGACGCCAGATCAGAGTACATCGGGAAGAACACTCTACAGATATTCCAGAAATAGCTAAGAGAAGGCATCTTTGAGGTTTGTTTAATCACTCTGTTTCAACTGTAGCAGTAATAATAAATCATAATAATGTATACATTAATAATAATTTAAAAAGCTGATTGTGATCCTTTAATTTCATGACCTGCTAATGAGCTGTAATACATATTTTGAAAAACACTCCATCAGATGATCTTTGGGGTCTCTGTGTTCCCTAGTTCTTCACTCCATAACTCAAGATGGCACCTGAGCCGTGGCTATGTTCCTGCTCCTCTTTTTTAGAATAGGAGCTGGTAAGACTATTCCCAGCAGGACAAGAGGGAAAGTCTACTACCCCCAAGTCCATTCCCAAATCTACCTTGCTGATAGCAATTGTAATGCTCCAAAGAGGAGAGCAGACTGGCAATTGAAACAGGTGGGAAGGGGCTGGCCCAATCTCAACACATACTCAGTCTGAAGAATGCCTGCAGGCTTGGTCAACTTTATTGTTGTCATTTTGCCATGATCCACGGGGGGGGGGGGAGGGAAGGACAATCTATTACTGTCATTTAGCAAATTTTGCTCTGACAGCATATAGGGACACTGAACTTTCTCACTCTTGAAATAGAAGGCTCTTTTCTAACTATTAGATCCTCCCAGCCCCTTACTAATGATAACACATTTCTTCTTTTCTGACAGCATGACATATTTGAATCAAGGCTCATCACCTCTCATTTATAACATCAGAGAGGCTCAAAGACACCAGAAGAGAGTGCCTTGAGGGGTATTTGATCACTGTGGCATATCTACTGTTACATACTCCTATTTGTTCCACGATAAGGGGATGGTATGTCAATGTAAATAAGCACATCACTCAATCCATACGAAATCTCTTGTCACATATGCATTCACACACTCCATTTATAATCCATTCTTGAGCTACTGGGCCCTGAAGATCAAAGACTTATCTCCCAGCCTCATAGATCACCCTCATCACTAACTACCTACCACACATGTCACTCCACATTCAAGCTCCCCAAGGTCTGGCCATGTAACATGCTCATTAGTTCCTTGAATGGAATAAAATATTGAAAATAATCACAGGGGAATCATTAGCAAAGTGCATTTCAAGTGTGAATTATGTTTTAGAGTTAGAGAATAAATATCTGAACTGGAACAACTCTTGGAGATTATGTAGCATAAACTTGGTGTTTTGTCATGGAGCCTCACTGCATGTATGAGGGAGGGAGGTATGGGTGACCAGATTTTCAAACTACTGATTACAGTTTTCAGGTTGCATATATTCTTTGTCTGATAAACAAGCTTTTGTTTTCCTTGAACAGTAGCCTCTACCTCCCTCTCCCTCTGAAACTTATGATAAAGCCACCTACCCACTGCCCATCCCCAGCTCCAACCTAGCTTACCATACTTAAAGAACATTCACAGAACACATTACCTTAAAACTGGTTACATATTTGGAATCAGAGAATTGTAAATTTTCAGGATTAGAAAGTCTCTTAAAGGTCATCTTTATTAAAAGAATATTTAAATTTCATGTGCTTCATCCACAGAACCCCATGGAAACCCAATCTAGAGGAAAAAAAAGAAAGGCCAATTAAGAAAGATTCTGTCTTTTCTAGTCACTAGCCTAGTTGCTTTAAGCTCAAGCAGGTGGGCCTGTGTGTATTTTTATGACTTTCAAAATGAAGACCTACTGCTTGTAAAAGGGGACAAAGATTTTGTTCCACCGTCAGTCACTAAGGATTCCATATTTTGAAGAGCTTGTCCATTACAACTAGTACAAGAGCTCAAAGAACACTTTTTGCCCAACATACTTCTCACGGGACATCAAAGACAGAGCATAGGACACGAGGAGTGGCAGACATTAAATGCTGTGCATTCGAGTTATGGAATTAAGAGAACCCAACCAGTTATCCCACTTGGTGTAGTGAAAGGCAGTGACTACACTGAAATTGGCTTGGCCCCCAAACCAGAGTTGTGTTCCTTTTTTCCCATTAGCATGAACCAAACTGTCATGAACTGAATTGTGCCTCCCCCAAAAAACGTGTGTATCAGTTTGGCTGGTCCATGATTCCCAAAACTGTGTGATTTCCCTATATGTTATAAATATTGCCTCTACGATGTTAATAAGGGAAGATGCATGGCAGTTGTGTTGGTGAGGCAGGAGTCAGTTTACAAGATTATGTTGTGTCTTGAAGCAATATCTTGGGAGGTAAAAGGAAAGGAAAGCAAGCAGAGTTGGGGATCTCACGCCACCAGGAAAGAAGCACTGGGAACAGAGCACTTCCTTTTGACTTGGGGCCCCTGTGCCTCAGAAGCTCCTTGACCAGAAGACAAGGTTGAGGACAAGGACCTTCCTCCAGAGCAGACAGAGTGTGAAAGCCTCCTCCTGGAGGCTTTGAACTTGGGCTTTTAGCATATCTTACTGTGAGGAAATAAATTTGTTTGTTAAAGCCATATATTTGTGATATTTTCTGTTATGACAGCACTACATGTCTAAGACACAAATACTGTCTGATGACTAAATGGAGTTTTCTTTCACATTTTCAGAGGGAAACTGGACAGGAGTACAGATCACAGAGTCAGAAACTGCCAGAGATGGAAGGACCCCTAAGGGATCACTAAGTTTTACAGTATCCAGTTCTACAGAAAAAGAGATTGAGACCCAGAGAGAGGAAGAAATATGCCCAAGCTTGTAAAATGGTTTAGTAGCTGATGTGACATTTGTTCAGTCATCATTCATTCAATAAACATTTATTGAGTTTGTGCTACATACCAACCAATCCTTGTGCTGGGTGATACAGTAAAACCAAACCAAGGCTACTGATATTGAGTCAATTCCAACTTACAGCAACCCTATAGGACAGAGTAGAACTGCCCCACAGGGTTTCCAAGGAGCAGCTGATGGTTTCAAGTTGCCGGTCTTGTGGTTAGTGGCCAAGCTCTTAGCCACTGGGCCACAATAGGGGTCCATGATTTCTCAATGAGAAGGGCTTATGGAAAGCAATTTATTTGTAAGGAGATGGCTAAAAGACTTATCTTGATGCTGGTTTGCATAGCAAGCAGATGAGTTTTACATGGATTATATGTTTTTAAGTATGGCTTTGGGGACCATTAAAGCCTTTGTTTCTGTCACCACTGGCAGCGGTAGATCTTTCTGGTAATTTTGAGTGCTCTTCTCTAAGAAAAGACTATCCTATTATCCTTTAAGGACTGGGGAAAAGGAGGAAGGAGGTAGGAAATCTGGGGGGAGAGGGTTAGGCAAGAGAGAAATTCCCAGGGCAACACAGTTGCCAAACCCAAGAGTTCCCCACAACAGGATGAATCAAGGCCTTTCCAGTCAGAGAAGCCACAGGCTGCTGGCACTCAGCCTGTGCCAGCAGGTGACCTAGTTAGAGACGTGTGAGGCCAAGGGAGTCAATGTACTAAAAAGCTCCATTAGGATGTTGCAGAACAGGGCAAGAGAAGACTGGGGAAGGAATCCTGAAAAGCAGAGTTAGCTACAACCTTGGACACTCACATTTAGCGGGAAAAGCAATCTGGCCACCTTTGAGAAGCTGAAATATCCAGACTACAGTGGAGCCAGGCTGTGCTGTGACACTCACTGCTTAGCTGAAGTCCACTCAGACCAGTACAGAATATATTATGCAAATTGCTTTAGAGATCTTATTTTGGGACTTTGGGGGTAATAACACATCTCCAAGAGTGAACTCACAGTGTGGGATGAATAGGGCACCATGAGGGCAGGGATTGGGCACCACCCATCAGGTGTTTGCCCTTGAACTTATAGCTTGGCTCTTGAATTAGTACCATTCAATTGGAGTTGGAAGGCTCCGAGTTCAATCTACTCATACAGGTGGGGGAAGTGAAGCTTAGAGGGCCTACTATATAGTCACGCAGCAAGTGAACACGGCAGCAGAGAGGCTAAAAACCATGTCTATGAAAGTTAGTGCACCTTCCACTATAATCCTCTACCCAGCTTGCATTGACCACATGTCAATGCACAAAAATGCAAACTACCAGTCACCCCTGCCTTGTTTCCCCCCAGATACCTTTCCCTCTCACTTCTTAAACCAGCCCAGAAGAGTAGCAGAGACCAAGGCTCTGGGCAGCCCTGCAGACTCAAACAGGGTGAAATACAGTGCTGTGAGAACGATAAACATAGTTAAAGATACAGACATGAAAGAACAACTCCCAGGGATTGTCTCAATGCCGGGTAATTGACATTTGAGGCATTTTCCAAAGCATGTCATTATCCTTGCATTTAAGGCCCCTGCCAGCGATAGCGTGATAGGAGCAAGGCCAAAATTTCCCAACGTAAACAAAGAGACACTCAGTCCCAGCCCAAGCTTCAGGTAACCTGCTGCCAACTAGACATTCTGGCTTCCTGAACTCCCTCAGCTCCAGGTCCCATATGCAACCCCCCAATTTTTTTTTGTATATGTAGTAAATACATTGGTAACAAAACAATTGCCATTTCAACAGTCTTCACATGTACAGTTCAGTGACATTAAATATGTTCATCATATTGTTCAAGTATCACCATTAACCAATCTCAAACTTTTCAGTTACTATTAACAGTCAGTCAAGGTCTCCTAAGAAATTACTCTCTCTCACCCCCTCACTCTCATTGTTGGAAGCAGTATGAAGAAGAGGTTGAAAAGGGAGAGATTCCACTTAAGAAGTCATTGCACTAATTGAAGCAAGGCAAACATTCTTTGCCACTGAGTTGATTCTGACTCACAGGACAGAGAAGAACTGCCCCATAGAATTTCCAAGGAGCCACTGGTGGATTCAAACTGCTGATTGTTTTTTATGGGGTGGAAGTGTGGGTGAAGGGGTGGGGAGCAGTACGGCCAAAACACGCTCTTTCACACCTAGCAACGTAAACTTTTGGTTTCTATACGTTTGTCTATTCTAAATATTGCATGTAAGTAGAATCACACAGTATTTGTCTTTTTATGACTGACTTATCTCACGCAACATAATGCTTTTTAAGTTCATCCATGCTGCTATACACATCAGGTTTTCACTTCCTGTTATGGCTGACCAACATTCTATTACATGTATATACCAGATATTGTTTATCCATTCATCTGTTGATGAACACTTAGGCTGTTTCCATCTTTTGGCTATTGTGAATACTGCTGCAATGAGCATGAATGTACAGGTATCTGCTTTTGATCTTGCTTTCAATTTTTTTTAATTTTAAATATTTTGTTGTTTAAAACATACACAGTAAAACATATAAATTCAAGTTTCTATGTGTACAATTCAGTGACATTAATTACATTCCTTGAGTTGTGCAACATTTGTCACCCTCATTTTCTAGTTGTTCTTCCACCATTAAAATAAATTCACTGCCCCCAAGGCTCCTATGTAACTTTCAGGTTGCTGTTGTAAATTTGATCCCATACAGATAGTTCTTAAAAGAGCATAATGCTCAAGGCAGATATTTTTCACTAGTTAAATTAAATGATTGTTTGATTTTAAGAAGACTTCAGGGTATATTTTTGGCTTAAGGTTTAAAGATTACTTCAAGGCCATAGTTTCAGGGGTTCATCCAAACTTCCTGGCTCCAAGAAGTCTGAAGTGTACAAGAATCTGAAATTCTGTTCTGCATTTCCCTCCTTTTGATCAAGATTCTTCTATAGAATCTTTGATCAAAATGTTTACTAACAGTAGCCAGGCACCATCCAGTTCTTCTGGTTTCATGGCAAAGGAGATTGTTGTTCAGGGAGGTAATTAGCCACACATTCCGTATCTTCCTTCTGTTCCTGATACTCTTTCTTCCTCCATTAATTCAGGTAAATAGAGATCAATTTTTGCCCGTTGGATAGCTATTTGCAAGTTTCTAAGACCCCAGGTACTCTGCGACAAATTAGGAGGTAAAGCAGAAGCACTAAATAAAATATTAGGCCAATTAAGTAACATGGCCTATGAAACTATGAACCTAAACCTCCAAGCCAAGAAACCAAACCCCATGAGGATTCAAGTTACACATGAGCAACCTCAGCAGCTACTCTTAAAAAAAAAATGTTATTGTAAATGTAACTATTACATCACTTTTAAAAAATCAGCTTTTTTATAGGTGTACAAGTTATTGACAGTAATTACAATAATCTACAATGTGCAACTCTACCCTTAATTGATATGATCCTTACATCATCATGAAGCCCCCTTTTTCCCTCCCATCCGCTCCTGATAACCACTAATAAACTTCATTCTCTTATACATTTGCCTCTTCCTGTCCTTTTACATAAGTGAGGTCATGCAATATTTGTCCTTTCATGATGGGCTTATTTTACTCAGCACAATGTCTTCCAGCTCCATCCATATTTGCAGTATGTATAAAGACTTCATTTCTCTTACTGGCTGAGTAGTATTCTGTTGTATATATGTACTACTGCTTTTAATTCTTTGTGATATACACTTAGAAGTAGAACTGCTGGATCATATGGTAATTCTGTGTTTAACTTTTTGAGGAACCCCAAGAATGTTTTCTACCAAGCCTGTACCATTTTACAATCCCACCAGCAATGGATGTTGGCTCTAATCTCTCCACATACTCACCAATGCCTGTTGTTTTCCATTTTTTAAATCAGTGTGCTGCCCCGCTATTTAAAGGAAAAGGGGCACTGTGGCTCTTGCTGTACTCTTTATCCATGGAGAAACAGAGGCATAGAGGCTAAGAACGTGCACGTGCTCAGCAAGTTGGGAGCCTGGCTTAAAACTCAAGCTCAAGGACTCAAAAGCCTTAAAGACAGATTCAGACACGGTTCCACCATTAAATTACTCATGGTTCTGGAAACATGGAAAAATAATTAATGTGATCAGGCAGGGTGTGGGAAAGTAATACGAATATTCTAAGCAAAACGGGGATGGTGAGAAGCAAGGCAGATGTGCTCTGCTTTTATTTTCCTGTGTGACCACTTTGCTGCAGGCCTGTCCCCTCTTTAAGCAGCAGTTTCCTTATCTAAAATTTAAAAAAAAAAAAAATCAAAGGACTCAACCAAACAAATGGTTTCTAAACCTGGACTATTACCAAAACGACTTGATGAGATTATTTAAAACATAAATTTTTGAATCTAACCCAGAAATTATGATTCAATAAGTATGTATATCACAGGCCCCAGAGAAGCTGTATTTTTAACACTCTTCCTAGATAATTTTGGTTGTCACCCAAGGTTAGGAATTGTTGTGCTAGATGACTACCGAGGACCTTCTAGCTTCAACCTTCTATTGAGTCTTAGGCAAGTTTCAACCAAATACTTTATCATCATCATCAATATCACTATTCACAAAACCTTTATCAAATAACTATCTTTGCATGACTCAGGTCTGGGCATTACAAATAGGGAGTTATCAGGTCACTCTGAAAATTCACAAAGATTGGAATTGACCATGTATTCAGACCCAAAGCATTTACCTAAAGTCCCCTCAGCACTGGACCTTTTTTGGATAAGTTAGTCAAATTAATAAACTTATTTAGAAAGAAAAAGGCAAAAGCCTAGTGAGAGGTGGCAAAAAAGGAGGTATTCAATTACATGTTGGGGCAGGAACAAATGGGGAGGAATGCATTCTCTGTTGCAAACAGTTAGGCAACCGCCATTCTGTCATCTTCATCTTCAACCAGGCCCTAGGCAAAAATTTTAATTTCCAAAAGCAAGAAAACAGACAGAGGCTTTCATCTCTTTGGCATGACTGGAGGCTTACAGAGAACTTTATTTCTGTGTCTTGAAGTTCTCAAAGTTGGTAAGTTTTCTTTTTCTACAAGTTTACTTCATAATTATTGTGGTGTTTCTATGAGAGTTAAGCAGGCTTAAGTCACCAAGCCTTGGAAGATTATGTGTCAGAACATACTCTTACCTGGGATGTTATCTGCATGCCCCATCTAAAAGTACCATTAGGCTGACAAAAGAGGAGCTTGTGCCTTCTGCCAGTTTTTCTCACGAAGGGAAACAAGTCAGGGAAATTTGCTTAGGTTGGGTCTAGGACCTAGGGGAGACCAAGCTGTTCTGAGGAAGACAGGACAGATGTTCAGGAAATTAATCTTGCCCAGCTAAACCTGGAGTGCAGACGAAGTGGGCCAGGCTTTGGAAATTCTGGACTCAGCCAGAGGATAGGCAAAAGTGTGGCTCTACTCTAGAATTCAGAAACTTGACTTGTCCCAGGGGAAGGAGGACAGAGAAAAATCTTGGTCCCCCACAACCAATATCATATTTTGTAGACAGGACAAGAAAATGGAGGTGTCATTTGCCATGTGTTCAGGAGCAGAGTGAAACCTGAAGGAAGCTTTTTGTGGGATTTCTTAGGCAGAGGTACATGGTCAGCAGTCAGACGAAAAGGCAAAAACTCCAACCTGTTTGCTAAGAATAATGCTTTGGAAAACAAATCTAAACATATCACACCTTTTAAGCAGCCCTGCAAATAAAGGCCTGAGAAGTAGACATGATCCACTTGGACCTTCTTGCCCATAGAGCATTAACCTTTCCCCAAACATGCTCATTTTCTCCAGCCTCTGGCCATCATTTCATTTCACCACTCATTTATCAAGTACTTAGTATATATAGTGCAATGTGTTAGGTGTTAGAATGACTATATCCCTCCTGTAACCCATTATCTCAATTATTAACTTTTATTCTACCTAGAATTTGAGTCTGGTGAGAATGTGTGTGTGTGTGTGTGTGTGTGTGTGTGTGTGTCTCCTTATTTAGTTGTCTATTTCTCTTAGACTATCTCATCATAAACTTCCGAAAACCAAACCCACTACTGTCAAGTTGATTCTGACTCATAGTGACCCTGTATGACAGAGTAGAACTGCTCCATAGTTTCCAAGGAATGCCTGGCAGATTCAAACTGCTGACCTTTTGCTTAGAAAACATAGCACTTAACCAGTATGCCACTAAGGTTTCCAGTAAGCACCTAGCAAAAACGTGCTGTATTTGCGAAACTAAATGAGGCACACATTGTGGTCTTCCTACAAGAAGCCAAGCTAAATAGAAGAGGTAGAAAGCAGGGCACAGTGAGTACCTTCTTGGTCCACTGCTTAATTTTTATTAGGCTTACTGCTTGATTTTATTTGATTCCTGGAGACTGATGGTTAGTTTAATAGCTAACCCATAACCCTTCCCTCTCATACGCTTCCTGATAAACTTCCTACATACATGCAGCATATAACCTGTCACTTATTATCTATGTTCTCTTCATTTCTCTTAGTTTCAGTTTCCTCATCTGTAACAATGAGATAATTTTCCAGGTGTCCAGAAGCAAAGTGAACCTTGGAGGCTTCATGACATCCTGAGACAAGCCACATCTGCCCAAACAGCTCTCTCCTACTTGTATGCTCTGACTCAAGGTTGTCACTGCTCCTGCAGATGAGATGAGAAGGTCTCTCTGTGGAGAAACAGCCCAGCTAAGTTTGCCCTGGGATATAAAAGAGAATCTTGTAAACCTATTGGTACCCACTTGATTCCAACTCATAGTAAACCTACAGGCTCAGTAAAACTGCCCCCATAAGGTTTCTGAAGCTGTATACAGTGTTAATGGAAGCAGACCACCACATCTTTCCCCTGCAGAGTGGCTGGTAAGTACACACTGCCAACCTTCCAGTTGTTAGCAGCCAGCTGCTTGACCACTGTTACCGCTGGGGCTCCTCATCATATAATTATCTGCCATAAACACAGATTTCAGAGCAGATGACCACCCCGGCTTCAGAGCAAAAACTGGAGGGGGCCAAGACACTAGTCAGGCTGGGTAATTTAGAATTACTGTGTCTATAGAAGGGCAGCCTAGAAGCAAAGAATACTGACAACAGAACTCCTCTTGTGTGAACAGTACTTCAGGGCTCACCAAGTATTTGTAAGTCACTCTTTCATTTGATTCTCAGAACGACCAACAGGGGAAAAGAAAACAAATGAACAAAAAACTGACATTTACTAAGTGCTTAATATGTTCTAGATGTTTTTGAATACTTTTTTTTAAAAAACACTGTATGTCAAACCTTAAAAACAGGTTGGTTTTTTTCCCTATTTTAAAACTGAGAAAGCCGAGGCTCAGGGCAGTAAAGTACCTTTCCCAATGTCACACAGGGGGATAGTAGTGAAATTAACAGATAGTAGTATAACCCATGTTTTTGACTCCTTGTGGAGTGTTCCTTCTCCTGTATGAAATAAAAATGGTAGGAGGAGTGAAGGGCAGCATATGGTGCCAAGACACTAAAGACTGAAGAAGGTACTACAGAGGATGGCAGAGAGCAACAAGATAAAAGAAGGTGAAGGGGTAGTAGAAGGGAGGTTTCTGAACCACAGCCCCCCTTCTCACTGTAGTTTTCCACACACCGCTTAAGGCCCTCTGAAGGAAACTCCCTCTCCCGGATCTTGGCCACCAGGCACAACAGGGCAGTCTTCTGCTGGGGCCAGATCAACGCCACCACCTTCCCATACCCCCCGACAAGAGAGGCCAAACCATGACCAATATCACTGTATGAGCCAAACTGCCTTCCTCTTCTGCATGAGGTTCTGAAGAGTATTGAAAATTCAACAGTAGCTCTGAGAAGAAAAGATCTGACAGGGTGGCAACTAAAAACACCAAACCACACCTGTTGCCACTGAGTTGACTGTGACTCATAGCAACCCTACAGGACAGAGTACGACTGCCCCATAGTTCCCAAGTAATGCCTGGTGGATTTGAGCTGTTGACCTTCTGGTTAGCAGCTGTAGCACTTAACCACTACACCACCAGGGTTTCTGACAAAGTGTCGAGAAAGTAAATATTAACCTTGGCCCATTAAAGAAAGCTTGTGGACAATGTAGAATCAAGGTTGATATCTGCTACTCCTCCTAGGCCTTACTGTGCACCTAGAAAAGCACACACACAGACATGGACACAGTCACATAAGGCATAGAGCCAGCTTCTCTGAGCCCTTTTTTGCAACGTTTTCTTATTTGACAATTTAAGGAGATGTTTCCTATTTTTCACAGAGGAAAAGGGTTACAAAACCCAGATCTAGAGCCCAGAGCAGCTTCTGGATATTGTTACAGAAAGCACTAATCTGGGACTTGGAACTAAGAGTGGAGGAGCTAAATCAGAGCCCCAGGCCAGTTCAGACTTGCCCACTCTCCTCTGTCCCACATGAAGAGATACTTGTGAGATGGTAGGCATGACAGGGGATCACAGTCAAGTGACCCCAGGCTTCCCGAGTCCACTGGAGAGAGTTACCACACAGTTGCTAACCTCTAGAATATCAAAGCTGGAAGGAGCTCTGTGAGTCATTTAGATGAAGACTCTGATGTCCATGGAGGAGCAAGGAAGAGATGGCCTTAGGCTTGGGAATCAAACAGACTTGTATTTGTATTTGTACAGTACTGTTAGTATTAGCATTTGACCTTAGACAAGTTACTTAACATTTCTGTTCTTCAATACTCTTCTCTATCAAAAAGGGAAGAGTATCTCCCATAGGACTATTTTGAGGATTAAGTGAGATAAATCAATGAAAAATTCTTACATAGTATCTAGCACGCAGTAGGCTTCACATATATGATGGTACCAAAGCCACTTACATACATAAGAGTGGAGGAGCTGCATTAGATCCCCGGATCAGACCCCAGACCACTTATATATACATCATTTGCCAAGTAGAGTTGTGACTGAACTTTGACTCCCCCCTTCCTGTTTTACCTTGAACAAGCAACTTTACCTCTTGGAGTATGTTAATAACACTAATCCCTTTACAATGCTGTTGGGATGATTAAAGGAGATAATACATGTAAAAGCCTACCATGGTGTTAGGCCACAGTAAATGCTCAATAAATGTTGGCTGAATCTAAATTAGAATGTCAAGAGGACATGAGACTTAGTTTGTTTTCTTAGAAGCGTACAGCATCACCTCACACTCTTTTTGCCATATCCTTGTGAGTGGTCATGTAAATGTGTAGAGCTTAAACAGAGACTCAAGCAAGTTGAATTTGTTCAGACAAAGACTGAACATTCTTGGGTTCTGGTTTCATTAGCACTGGGTTATCCTTGTGTATACAGCTAACACATCAACTCTTCTCCTCTTCCAGGGGCACAATTTCCCATTACTTGGGCCTCTCTAGCCATTTTCCTTGCTCAGAGCCCAAAGTAGTGAAGGTAGGGACAGAAGGCTCAGGGATTTGTGGAGAGGGGTGTGGTGGTCCTTTCAGTCTGTTATTGCCCAGTCTGAGAACACTTTCAATTTATGTCTGGCCTGCGTCCTGTGAAGGTCTCCAGTGGATCTTTACTCAGGATCAGTGTTTGCCTCCAGCCAAGCCAAGTGCCATCGAGTCGGATCTGATTCATGGTGACCCAAGGTAAACCAAATCTATAGTTTGTGTGTAGAGGGGGAAGGGAGTCAGTTGAATAGTGTTCAAAGCATAGGAAAGTTTCTATTACTTGACATGGTCCCTGCAAGTAGGCAGGTCTGGAGAACTGGCCATCTGTCAAAGCTATCCACTGGGCTCAAAGCTAAATGTGACAGGTACCTCAGGTTCACTTTAAGTAGCTTCTTTTCGGACATGCCAGGCAATAATTGTTAGCATAAACCTTAAAGAAATAACAAGGCTTTTGAGCCAACATATGAATTTACATCTAGCTCCCAGTCACGATTATTATGACTGCTGTTATTCCACCCTCAATGACTACCAAGCAAATAGCAAAAATGTGTACATTTCATTGCATAAGACTTATCTTCCTCACATGTAAAATAAGGTGGTAAGTCTATGTGATTGAGCACTGGAGCTTAAGACTGTAACTCAGTGAATCATGTATCTGGCCTGGTTTTGATCTGTGTACGCAGCACTTGGCTTGGCTTGGCATGCTTATGTGTGTGTGTCCAAGCATACACACACACATTCATATTTACCACATCCCATGTTCACACTCACACACATCCATGTATACACATACAGTTACATGCAATTACATGTACCCATATTCACATTCACACTCAAACATATGTTCACAATGTTGAAACAAATGCATACATACAACACACAAAACTTCATTCATTTACGTACACATGCACACACTTCCTTCTTTTCTGAGGTTGACCAGAAAATAGATACATTTCATGGACAAGAAAAAGAATTCATACTCAGAGCAAACAATCTTCAAGCTTATGGCTGAATGCCCCTCCTCTTTTCCTCTTACTCAGTACCAACACATACACACACACACACACACACATTTTGCAAGATATCTTGTATGGACCCTTTACATCTTGTTCTTTCTTGGCAAAATGGAGAAATGTTGCCTAAACTTAGAGTGAGCATACATTTTGGCCTGCCTGGAATAACCCTGGTTTATGTTTGTAATCCCAGCATAATATTATTTCACTCTCAGAAGTACTCTAGCTTGAGGTAAAAGCAATCTCTTTAACAGATGGCACTGGGAAAATTGGATATCCATCTGTAAAAAACTGAAACAAAACCCGTATCTCACACCTTATACAAAAACCAAGTCAAACTGGATGCAAGACCTACATATCAAATCTAAACAACAAAGCTCATCCAAGTAAAAATAGTATCAACAATAGAAGTTTTAATACACAATGTATACAGACTTCAAAATCTGACAAAGCATGATCAACAGTTGAAAAAACAGACAAATGTGAACTACTGAAAATCAAACACTTTTGCTCATCCAAAGACTTTATCAAAAGAATTAAAAGACCACCTACAGAATGGGAAAACAAATTGGCAACTATATGTCAGACTGACATCTGATCTTCATAATCGATAGCCAAGCCAAGTGCCGTCGACAAGGTACTACAAAATATCAATAAGAAAAAGATAAATCATCCAATTAAGTGATGGGTGAAGAAGACAAACACTTCTCTATAGACAGATCATTTTACCCAGTAATTCCACTGCTTGGAATATATCCTACAGAATCAAGGGCACTCACATCAACAGATACATGCACATGAATGTTTATTGCAGCACAGTCCACAATAGAAAAAAGATGGAATCAACCCAGATGCCCAACAATAAAGGAATGGATAGGTAAACTACGGAACATATACTCAATGAACACTATGCAATGATAAAGAACAATGATGATTTTAGGAAGCATCTCATAACCTGGTTTCAATTGGAGGACATTGTGTTGAGTGAAAGTAGTCAGCAGCAAAAGGACAAATATTGTATGACACTCCTACAATAAGAACTTAAAAACAGACTCGTGCATAGAAGAAAAGACTCTTTGATGGCTGCAAGGGTAGGGAGAAAAGGAAGGCAAGGGTGGGGTGTAGATTAGATAGCCATGATAGTTGATAGAAATTTGGTTGGGTGAAATCAGTGACAGCACACATTAGAAAGAAGATCAATTTTAATTTCACTTCAACATAACACAATTACTCCTCCCATCTTAACCCAATATTTCAAGGACTGAGTAGCTGTGGTGAGGTCCTGGGGACCCTGCTCTCGGGGAACATCAAGTCCAACTAGTATAATTAGCATTTTGCTAAGACAGTCTCTGCACCCCACACTGGTGAGTGGTGTCTGGGGTCTTAAACACTGCCAAGCTGCCATCTGAGGTACACTAAATGGTCCCAACTCAGCAGAAACAGATGATCACCAAGGACCAAAATGACATGGGGGAAACAGAACCCAGAAAATAGAGAGACCCACGTGAGTGACTACATCAACATGGGACCAGAAGAACCGGATAGTGCCCAGCCACTACCAGTCATAGCTGTGGTGGGGCTCACAACGTTGAGTCTCACTGGCAACATGAGAATAAAAAGGGGTGCACCCTGAGATCTCCACTAAAAGACCACAACTGATGGTCCAGAGGCCTCGGGGTTCCCCTGGGAGCATGGTCCCTGGCCCTGATGCTGCCCCTGTCCATAAATCATAATGGAGGTCAACTCTTTAGACAGGAATGGGTTGGACTTGGCAATACAGTGTGACCATATCATGTGTGCACTTTATGGTTTCATGCATCTACAGAATGTCATCCTGCTGACCTCTTACTGGAGGCAGGGGAGAGGGTAGAGAGGATGGATAGGAGATTATTTGGAGGATGTGATATGTATAGAATGGAGAGAAGGAGTGTGTTGTCACAGGGCAGGGAGAGCAGTGGGAGCTGCATGCGAATTTATACAAGATTGTACATTTTCACTCAATCATAATAAAAAAAAAAATTTTAAAAGAAGTATCCTACTTTGGATAATAAATTGTATGATAACCTTACCTAAACCTTTACTCACCCTGGGCCATGGTTAGGCCTCCTGGGATGAAGCTGATCACATCAGACCCAGGTCTGCTTTCTTCCTGGGAAACAATATTGCTCACTAACTACACTTAACTTTTCAATTCCATCACTAGGAAGTTCTTAGGTTTTCAACTTTTCAAATAAGCAAAGCCCATATCCCAGCAACTAATTGGAAGCTGGAGAGCTAAGCCATTTGGTTTGAGAAGTTTCTAGACATCCATTTCTAATCAGCCCCAAACTATAGGCATTAGTCTTTCTCCTTCTGGTATCATCCAATTTAATTCCCCAGTTACATTCCTCCTGTTTCTAATCCTGGACATTCCTACTCTTTCCCTCCTTTTCTACTCTTCCTCTCTTCCAAAACATTAGGTTCTAATGACCTCAGCTCTCCTTGAAACAAATACACCCAGTATCACTCCCCTAACCTAGGCTCAGAGAGCCTTGGGATAAAGGAGTAGGAGAGAGGCAGAGATTCCATCTCATTTAGACTCTATAACTAATTTTCATTAGGGCTGCTGCCTAATTTATTTTATCTTCAGGGTAAGTGAGCCAGTGACTATTTTTGTGGTTGGATTAACTGCTGGTTTTTTTTTTTTTTCTTTTAATCTGAAAATGCTGTCAGTTTTTAGCAAACATGACTATATATAAATACATTGTACAGGATAGAATCATAATGCTATTCACAGAACAGCTGGACAAGGGTCTATGTACTTCAGACATGTGGATACCACATGGTAAAGCTTGAATGTTTGAGAGCAGCTGTGCTAATCTGCAAAAGAGATGAAGGTATAGAGGAGGCCCCAGTAAGAATAAAAAAAGGATATTATCAGTATGAAGTGGGAGAATCTACAAGCAGGGCTTTTCTCAGACCCCTAGAAAACTCAACAGTCTTGGGGAAGGTCGGAGGGTATAGTATGCTCATTTGTACAGCTATGGAGCTGTCAATATACATGTATACACATTTACATATGCCTGTGTGTGGGTATGTGTGTGATAACAAGAAAAAGGGTATCTACATAGATAAATATATATGCATGTACCTATGGGTATGTGCTTTTAGCAGTCCGTGTCATGAGTTCAGGCTTAAAGTCAGATGTCTGTGTGTGGTTTGTACGTACAAGTAGTTGTTTACACATGTGTACATCAGGGTTCATGCCTCAATTCATCAAAACATGACTGTGGACATGTTTACAAACGTGCAAGTCTACAGAAAACTTACATACATGACATGTATAATGATAATTCATATGCAAGGATCCAATTAGTTTTCAAAGGACTGTCACATCCATCTCTCATTTGAACCTCATAACAAAGCTGTGAAGTAAGAATTATGGACCCTCATTTTACTAATAAAGTAAAGCTCAGAAGGGCCAACTGACTTCTCTAAGGTTACAGATCTGTACATAGCAAAGCCTGGGCACATGCAAAGTGAGGCAAAGGGGAGGTGAGCTTTGGGGTCTTCTTTATTACCTCTCATTTCCAGGGCTACCTTTTCTTTTAGTGTTGAAACAAATTCCACAAAAAAGAAGAGGGCCCCAGGACCAGTGCTGTTCTCTGTTGAGTCATAGCCTGAGTGGCCAGGTTGTCTGGTCTTGCCTGGAGACACTAGTCAGGTTCACTTATGCCAAGCCAAGTGCTGTCCAGGTTCACTTATGGACCACAGATAAATCATGCCATGCTTGAGCAGCTGTTCACTGGTGATACTCTGGAGCTCATGGGAGGGAGAAGGGCCTTCCTGGGGTTAGAAGTGGGGATAATAGGTTAGTTCCTGCCCTCTTCCTTGTGTCAATCTTTCTTTCCCTAAAAGTCACAGGTTCCCAACATCTGGTCTGATTAGTACCACCTGCATCTTCCATGTTTGAAACATTTTGAGATGAAGGCAGGCAGCATATGCCTGGCTAGTCTTGAATGTGAGTGATGCCATTCCTGGGCAATGCAGCAAACAAATCCATCTGGGGTCCCCCTGACCTCTGCCTACCAGGTAACTCCAGCTGGCTGGCCAATTGATCTAAGAAAAGCTTACTGTTGGCTAGTCTTTCCACAAAGCCTGGTCAAAGGATAAAGCCCTCTGATTCTCAAAACACACAACTGTCATTTCAGTAGTTAGAACCTGGTCAAGTGCATAGCATAATGGATAGTAACTCCAAAGTCTCCAGGATCACCGATCTGAAGTTCCAGGAGGAGTCAGGACTTGGGAGAAAGCGGTTGGTCTCCTAGTCATCTGGTGGCAGATCTTTGCCATTCCCCTTCTCTACCACAACTCTGCTCAGCTATCCCAACTTGTCACTGGAACTTTAATTTGCACAATTTTAGTGCTGCATGCAAAGGGACCTCTTGGAACTTCCAGGTATTTGTGCTCCCCCTGACCCCAGAAGATAAGCCATCCTTTCAAGTGACAGAGCAGTAAATCCCAACCAGCAAAGAGGTAATGGGGCTTAGCAGGGTAAGGTCTTAGGAGTTGGAGTACAAAGCATCCTGTTGAAGATAGAACTGCTCCAGTTCAAAAATGCATTTTTTCTTTTTTTCCAGTAGATGTGTGGATCAATCACAATCATTCATTCCCTCTAGAATGTAGGGAGCTGTTAGACTGGCATGGCCAGTACAGGATTACCCAACAGGTGAACTACACATGAGCTTAGGGCATCAGTGAAGCAGGACCACACCAAAATGAGGAAAGTATAGATTTAATGAATTATGTCAGAATTTGGCAGTCATAAAAATAATACTTAGGGCCTATAAAGATCTTAATCTGGTTCTGAGCATGCCCAACATCAGAGAAGCCCAGATGGTGCTAATGGTTTCCACTGTATCCCCTAGAATTCTTGATTGAGCAATCTTGAACTGCCATGAGTTCATCTGAGGTCACACTGGCTCTCTGAGGTCCAGCTAGGTGAACTCCACGCACTATAGCTTACTAGGTAGATAAGAACAACAAACACTTATGCAGCACTTAACATGTGCCAGACACTGTCCTAAGCACTTTATATATATATGAATGTATTTAACAACCCATGCATAGCTGTTAAGCACTTAGCTGCTAACTGAAAGGTGACAGTTTAAACCCACCATCCACTCCACAGGAGAAAGATGTAGCTATATGATTCTGTAAAGATTTTCAGCCTTAGGAAAGTGTGAGCCCAAGAGACAGAAAGGGCCACATATGCCAGACACTATCTCAACATAAGACTGGCCATCACCAAAGACTGCCCTCACAGGGAACTCAACAAAGCATCCCTGAGGGAATGAGAAAAATGTGGGGTGCGGAACTCAAACTCTAATGAAAAGACCAGACTTCACGGTATGACAGACTGGACAGTCCCTAGCAGACATGGCCCTCAGGCTCTCTGTTAGCCCAGAACTGAAACCATTCCAGAAGACAGCTCCTCAGACAAAGATTGAACTGGTAGATAAGACATAAAATGACACCGGTGAAGAGTGTGCTTCTTGGGTTGGGTAGATACAGGAGAATAACTAGCCAAGATGTCTGGAGCCAAGATGAGAAGAAAGAGGGGGACAGAAGCTGGTTAAATAGACATGGCAAATACGGGGTGTAGGGAGGAGTGTGTTGTCACAGCATGTGGAGAGCAGCAGGGTCACATGGCAAAGTGTATGCAGGTTTTGTATGAGAAACTAACTAGAATTGTAAACTTTCACTTAAAACACAATGAAAAAAATTTAAATACAGATTTTCAGCCTTGGAAACCCTATGGGATAATTTTACTCTGTTCTCTAGAGTTGCTGTGGTTTGGAACGGACTTTTTGGCAATGGTGCATGGTAAGCACTCGTATTATGCTCCTTTTACAAATGAGGAAATAGGCACAGAGTGGTTAAGTACCTTACCCAAGTACACACAGTTAGTAATTGGTGGAGCCTGGATTTAACCCAAACAGTTTGGCTCCAAGGTCACTGCTCATTCAAGAAGGCTCTGTGAAAGGATTTTCAGTGGTACTCCACTCATAAGACACACACTCTTAAAACAAACAAACGAAAAAACACTAAGATCATAGTAGAAAAGTGATCTTAAAGGGAAAATTATTCACAACTTTCGAGAGATATTGGCTTAGCATCTGTCTTAGTTACCTAGTGCTCCTTTAACAGAAATCCCACAAGTTGACAGCTTTAACAAAGAGAAATGTATTATTCTCTCACAGTCAAGGAGGCTAGAAGTGTGAATTCATGGTGCCAGCCCAAGGGCAAGGCTTTCTCAGTCAGCTCAGGGGAAAGGTGCTTGTCATCAATCCTTCCCTGGTCTAGGAGCTTCTCGGCATAGGGATCTAGGTCCAAAGTTGTGATCTGCTTCCAGTGCTTCTTAGTGGTATGAGGCTCCCCCTACCCCTGGCTCTGTTGGATTCTCTCTTTTAAATCTCAAAAGACATTGACCCAAGATAAAATCTAATGGTGTAAATTGAGTCTTGTCTCATTAACATAACTGCCTCTAATCCTTCCTCATGGACATCATAGAGGTAGGATCTACAACACATAGGAAAACCACATCAGATGACAAAATGTGGGACAATAACACAAAACTGGGAATCATGACCTAGCCAAGTTGACACACATTTTTCAGGGACACATTTTTCAATCCATAACAGTGTCTCAAGTCTATCCCACCAAATCTCAGCTTTGTAGTGCGGTACTTGCTTCCTCATGTACACACACACTCTCTCTCTCTCTCTGTCTTTCTTGGATGGAATTTTTCAGTGAGACAGGATAGAGACCGCAGGATAGCCATCCTTTCCAAAACTCATGGTTGCTCAAATCTGGATCTGTTTTTAATTTCCATCAGAGAAATTGTTCTCTTACACTCATCATTCCACCACTCCCCATCCCCTACCTTGCCAGGAAGTACCCAGTCTCTTTGGTTTCCAGAAATCATTGGTTCTAAGAACCACTAAGTCTCTGGTAGGTCCACCTTTCTCAGTGCGTAAGTGGAGAAACTGAGACCCAGAAGAGAGAAAAGCCTTGCCAAGGTCACAAAGACATCCAGTAATAGAGCCAGAGCCAGACCTAAATCTCCTGAATCCAAATCTAGTGCTCTTTCCTGATCCTAGCCAGATCATAAGGACATTATATTCTTCCTTTGTGGACCCCAGTGTCCGTCTCCCTGAACTTCTGATTCTCAATTTTTTTCCCCATCATATCACACTGTCTTATCCTACATTTAAACTTCAGACTGCTATACAGTTTAGGAAAAACTTTATTTCAGCTCTCAGAGACCTCCTCTATCTCTGCCCCAATGTAATGTGAGAATGAGACACCGGAATTCTAGTCCTAGCTCTGCTAAAGATTAAGTATGTGACCTTAGGCCACTCACTTGCCCTTGATTTGTTCCTCATTTTCCACCGTGGTGAAATGGGAATACAGGTCTTTACATAGCCTTTCCATGCAGTGAACTTTTCCCTAACTAATACAAACCATGTTGACTCATCATTTTCCAGAATCCCCAACATAGTACTTATTGTGACCAAAGATACTGATACAGTATGAGATTCAACTAAGTATCTGATTTCATAATTGTCTCTGTTTCAAAGGTTAACATCAACTAAAATATAAACCTCAGAGGGCATTATTTTCCCTCAAGAGTCAGTCCTTTCATAGAGCTCACAATATTTGGAGGTTTGTTTGGGACTCAGGGTGAGGGCCTAAGAGCTGCTGCCATTTATTCTCTCAGGATCTTTCCTCTTTACTTTGCTTTTAGAAAAAGTATCTGAGCTTCTGACATGGAACAGCAGGTGGTGTAGGCTAGAAGGGCTGTGCCTCAGCCATTTGTGGGCACCTCATTCTATGGCCCAACGCCCAGACAGCCCTCTTTCCTGTTCCCTTCTCTCCAAATACTACCAGTAGTTTCTTCTCCTTGTGCCTCTCCACTCTATTCCACTTGCTGGGTCAGAGGACTAATGCGGAACAGTAACTTACTTGGTTTCAAGAGGGCAAAGAACCAGAATCTGAGCCACTCCTAAACTGTCCAATTCTCAATCCTCACCTGACCCTTGCACAAATCACAGGTTCCTCTCTATTTATCTAAATTTCACTTCAAGTTCCAACTCCACCAGCAAAACTTCCTTGATTCCTCCAGCCCTGACACTCATCTCTCCTTTTCCATACTACCACACTAATATCAAACTGAATTTAATATATATGCCTTTTTAAGTATCTGGCCAGCCAAGCTAACTGCCGTCGAGAGCAGTGATCTGTATTTCTTTTGTTCGTTATGTCATGGCCTCAGTTCCGAAAACCAACAAAATAGAACCACGGTTCTATTCCATTATTCCCGGCTGTGGTATCCGGGCAGCCCGGGCCTGCTTTGAATGCTGTAATTTTTGCCAACTAAATTTTTCGGCCCCGCAGGACATTCAGCTGAGAGCATCCAAGGGGCACCAAGAGGCAAGGGGCGGGGACGGGCAGTGGCTCCCCTAGCCAGGACCGCCAGCAAGCTCCCTAGGTCCAACTACAAGCTTTTTGACTACAGCAACTTTAATATACAATACTGGAGCTGGAATTACCATGGCTGCTGGCACCAGACTTGCCTTCCAATGGATCTTCGGGAAAGGGTTTAAAGTGGACTCAGTCCAATTACAGGGCTCGAAAGAATCCCGTATTGTTATTTTTTGTCACTCCTTCCCCAGGTGGGGAGTGGGTAATTTGTGGGCCTTCCTTGGATGTGATAGCCATTTCTCAGGCTGTCTCTCCGGAATTGAACCCTGATTCCCCATTATGTTATGTCTTCTCAAGGAAATTATAAACTGTTTGAGGAATTCCTTATCAGGTTAATCCAAGGTCCAGTTTAGCACATAAGAAAGACCTATTTACTTGAATTGAACCCACATGAATTTAATTGAAGGTGAAGGAAACAGGGAGAGTTTGTGAGCAAAGAAAGAACTAACATTTATTGAACACTAAAGTGTCTTAGTCATCTATAGTACTGCTATAAGTGGATGGCTGCAAGAAAGAGAAATTTATTTCTTCACAGTCCAGTCTCTATCAGCTCTGGAAGATGATCCTTGTGATGCATCAATCTTTCCTTGTTCTGGGAACATCTCAGCACAGAAGCTTCAGGTCCAAAGGAGTACTCTGCTCGTGGCACTGCTTCCTTCACGTATGAGGGTCCTGCTCTCTGCTCACTTCCCTTTCCTTGTATCTCTTGTAGGGTAAAAAGATAAAGCGTGGTGCAAGCCACACCCCAGGAAAAACACCTTGAGTTGGATAAGAGAGGTGACCTTAGTAAGGGTGTTACAGTCCCACCCTAATCCTCTTTCACATAATCAAATCTTGCCCCATTAAACACAGGCAGAGATTAGGATTTAGAGCATAGGAAAATCACAAAATGGAGGATAACCACATAATACTGGGAATCATGACCCAGCCAAATTGCTACACACGTTTTTTTGAGGGGACACGATTCAGTCCATGATACTTAGTATGTGCCAGGCTGTACACTAAATGTTTTACATACCTCATCTCATTTAATTACTTCATAAATAATGACAGGTATTATTACTATCCCTACATGAAAAAACTGACACTGCAATTAGTGAAAACCTTGTCAAGATCAGCTATGTGGCAAGCAATTTGAATTTAGTTCTGTTTGACTCCAAAGCTTATGGTCAAACATTGGTAACAACTTGAATGCTGATTAGTACGGTTTGGTTAAATAAATTATTGTATATATAACAGAATACATATACAATATATACAAATAATATTATATATATAATAGAATACTAAATAATAATAACTAAACTCATTGCCTACAGTCAATTTTGACTCACAGAGACCCTAGAGGGCAGACTAAAACTGCCCCATAGGGTTTCCAAGGAGCAACTGGTAAATTTGAACTGCTGACTTTTTGGCTAACCAATGTACTGGTAGGGCTCCAAATGGAATACTAGGCAGTTATTTCTTTTAAAAGGAAGTTCATTACAGACTCACTTGTAACAATATCCAAGATATACATATATATATATATATATGTATATAGTAATATATCCAAGATATATTACTTTGGACAAAAGGAAAGGTAGAAAATAGTGGGAATTATAGGCTACCATTTGTGTTTAAAAATCAGGGTGTGTATATACACACACACACACACACACACACACACACACACGTATATGTATGGACATATATATGTATATACATATAGATGCATCTATATGTATGTATGTATCCACTTGTATATGTACAGAATATCTTTGGAACAATACACCAGATAACACCAGTTACCTCTAGGAGAGGAACAGGGTGGCTTTGGGACAGGGGTGTGAGAGACTTTTCACTGTTGTAGCTTTTGAATTTTGTTTATTTTAGATGAATAACATTAAAACACACACATATGTGAATACCAGTCTCTTTCAACAGAGTGTTGCCTGGGAATTAAACCTGGAAAAGTTTAGGACAGAGGAAGGCAGGCAGTAACTGAGCTGGGGAACATCCAGGATGATAGGAACTCTGCCCTTTGCACTCATTCCCCAACTCTCTTACAAATTAACCTCCACTAAAAGCATCTGCCCTGGAAATCCTGGTGGTGTAGTGGTTAAGTGTAACATCTGCTAACCAAAAGGTCAGAAGTTCAAATCCACCAGGCGCTCCTTGGAAACTGTATGGGGCAGTTCTACTCTGACCTACAGGGTCGCTATGAATTGAAACTGATTCAACAGCAGTGGGTTTGGTTTTTTTTTTCAAACCATCTGCCCACATGTTGACTGAGATCACATCGTTCCAGATCTGTTTTATACTAGTAAAATAGGAATTAGATGGAGTATATTAGGTGATTTCTAAAATCCCTTCCAAAAGAATGAACAAATCAGTTGTAAAATAAATTAAACCAGAATGTTTCTTAGATGTGAGGCTGGTGAAGGTTGGACTCACTTACTTTGGACATGTCATCAGGAAACACCATCACTAGAAAAGGATATCATGTTTCGTAAAGTAGAGGACCAACAAAAACAAAAGAAACTCAGTGAGATGGGTTGACACAACAGCCTCAAAATCGGACTCAAACACAGCAATGATCATGAAGATGGCACAGGATGGGGCAAGATTTCATTCTGTTATACACAAGGCTGACATGAGTGGGAATCAACTCAATGACAACTAATAGCAACAAAAATGCTTTCTAGTTCATATATTTAAATAACTGAACATCAAAATGGTAAATGTCAGGAGAAGTGAAACCTTAGTTTCAAAGAAGGGCTTAAAAAAAAAAACCCAACTGCCGTGGAGCTGGGTCTGACTCGTTTTTTGTTTTCTGTGGTCCTGCTTCAGGTTTTTAGTCTTCTGTGGCCTTTCTTCCTGACACTATCATGTCTAGAACAGAAGGAAAGGAATGGCAACAGGCTCAATCCAAAGTTGAAAACAAAGGAGCAAATTCTCTTCTGTGTTTAATGTCTCCTGGCCCAGACTTTCTGACCCTAAATATCCCTTTCCTCTTTCTTACTACCTGCAGGAGAACAGAGGCTCTGTGAGAGATTGCTGAAGGGAAGTGACATCCTAGCCCCACTCTACCATTTCCCACTCCCTAGCAATTCTTACTAAAAGAATTTAGTCCTTGACTTCTAGGAAGGTTTGTGAGCTGCTGTCAAGTGTTGTAAATATTTCAACATTTCTTGTTTCCTTAAATATATATAAGACCTAGAATCTGGCCCCTCCTCTCTCTGAGCTCTCAAAGAACTGAGGAAGGAAGAAAATTCAGTTGGGCCCTAACTATAGGATACCCAAGTCAAACTGCAAAAGGATCCAGAGGGAAGATGGGAAAGAGATGGAGTAGGCAGATGGAATGGAGGTGATTTTTATTCTAGCAATGTTTAAAAAAGGTGGCATTGGTGGTTCTGTGGCAGAATTCTTGATTTTCATATGGGAGACCTAGGTTTGATATCCAGCCAACAATGCACCTTACGGGTAACCACCACCTGTCTGTCACTAGAGACATGATGCTAAACAGGTTTCAGTAGAGCTTCCAGCTTAAGACAGACTAGGAAGAAAACCTTGGTAATTTACTTCCAAAAATAAGCCAGTGAAAACCCAATGAATCATAACAGTCCAATTCCCCAGTGATCATGGAAATGGCACAGGACTAGGTGCCATTTTGTACCATTTGAACACGGAGGTCAGGGGCCAACTTGATGGCTGTGAAAAACAAAAATGTTTAGAGAAGGTATAGTGACTCTCTTTCTAAGATAGTTTGGGGGCAGTTATGCACAGAGGCAGAGTTAGGAGATAGGGACTGGTAATAATAATAAAAACAACTTCAACTCCTTCACAAATTACAAAAATCTTTTACATACAAACTATCTTCAGCCCTTCATGGTACACTGGAAATCCTGGTGGCATAGTGGTTAAGAGCTACGGCTGCTAACTAAAAGGTTGGCAGTTCGAATTCACCAGGCTCTCCTTGGAAATCCTATGGAGCAGTTCTATTCTGTCCTATAGGGCTACTATGAGTCAGAATCAACTTGACAGCAGTTAGTTTGGTTTGTTTCAGTTAATCCTATAAAATTAGATACTATTAATACAATTTTACAGACGAGAACTCTAAAGCTCAAAGAATGCAAATAAATAACTCAGAAAAGACAGAGCTTCTCTGTTCCTTTTTGTACCCAAGGATTATGATCCTTTGCCTATAGATTCCAGGTAGAGGGAGACTGGCAGTTAGGAGAGTGTGCCATGTATCGCAAAATTGCCAATTTTCTGTTTAACAGGCCATTCTTTGTCATCTCTTTTTACCTTTTAAGTAAAAAGATGCCCTGAAATTACAGGAGAGAAAAATCCTGCAGGAGTACCCCTTGGTAACTATCTCCCCCATTTGAACTATGTGTCAAATAATGTCTACAAGCAGAAGCACTGGACTCGAACTGTCTAGGTCTAGATCCTTACACTGCCATTATTTTAAGTACAGACACTAAGTAAGTTACTTAACATCTGTACCTCAGTCTGTTTATCTGTGAAATGGGGGAAATGAGGGTACCTGCCCTATAAGGTTGTTTGTGAATTAAAATGTGTTCATACATGTGAAGTGCTTAGTATAGTGGCTTCCACAGAGTTAACTGCTAAATAAATGTTAATTTTTTTTTTTTAATAAAATACGATGATAATGATGATGCTTGGCCGAGGTAAGGAATTAAATGTCAAAACAAAACAAAACAAAACAGAAAACCACACTGGAATGCATGCAGCAGCTATCTCTAGGCTGTGTGTTTTGCATCTTTTTCCTAGGGAGGGCCTATGCACAGTCATTGCTATACTTCTACCCTGTCCCCCTTGGTATTAGCAGCAACTCATGTGAGGGACATGAGCTGTGGACAGAGGACAGAGTTCTTTTCTTTGTAAGAAGCTCAGTGACCTGAGCAAGTGAGTGAACTGTGAACTCAGTCTCAGAGGCATCACGTTCTAAGAAACTGCACTAGTTGGCCCAGACAATCATCACACACCCAGGTATACACACGTACACACACGTCTGGACACATGGGTTATGCACATATCCTTCCAGTCTGAGTGAGAGGGTGGGTGGACAGATCTGCAGTATGACTTGGTCAAAAAGATCTTGTGGGTACTGCTTGTTTAGCAACATTCTCCTTCCCCTTCTCCTTTCAGCCTTACAGAAGCAGAAAAGAGAATAACCTAGGAGCTTCACTTCCTCCTTCTCCTCCCTCCCCATAGGCACTTTTGATTCTTGTTAGGACTTGAATGTCTGCCTTCTCTCATCACTGATCCCCCTAAAGCCAATTATGCAATATTTTTGACAGAAAGAGAGGAGATGCTAGAGGCTCAAAACAATGGAGCCTTCTATGCGGGGCCCATGAAGCTACTTAAAACAAATCTGAAATCTCTGGGGATTCAGTTTTCCCAGGAGATGGGGGACAATGATGATGAGAATTGGAAGTCAAGGGGGTACAACTGACAGGTCATTTGTGGCATATCATTGAGTAAGACCCTGTTATGACACTATTTCCTAGGATGGGATCCTAGGGCCGTGAAAAGAGGAGGTGTGGAAATGACCAAAAAAAAAAAAAAAAAAAAGTGATAGTTCCACACTCTCGAATGCTTCATAAAGTCACCTTTCACCCGGGAAGTACAGATCAAGAGAAGGAGAAAAGAGAAAAAGGGAAGGGATTATGCCTGTGTAGATTTTTTTAAGCATTTGCCTAAGACTCAGGCTTGAGTTGGGCCTGTAATATATTCTAAACCCCAGCTGTTCCTCTAACTGAGCTAGGGAGGGAGAGAGAAAAGAGATCAGTATTGGGAGGAAGGGGGGTGACATATTTTATGAAAAAATGCACCATGAAAATAGAAGGAGTTGAGACAATATGTGGTTGGTATATCCAATTTCTTCCTTTCCTCTTCACTGAATCCCCCAAACTGGAGCAAAGTAGAAGACAAGAGCAGAGAACTGTTAGGGTAAACAGAAATGCACTTCCTCAAGCCACCCAACCAGCCCGTTTCCTATCTACAGGTAGGTGCCAAATGATTTCACTTTAGAAACCACCATACCCATCTTTAGTGAAGACAATTAAATGACCCTAGGCTTAGTTCTCTATCAAGCCTGGAACAGGAGAGAACTAGGATGGCAAAAACCCTCTCCTCTAGCAACTTTGTCAGGACAAGGTGAAGACAGAAGCAAAAGAACTTTGCAATAATCTTTCCCAGTCCTAATGGTGGGTGTTGTAAAGGGATCCATCCAGTTCAGGAGGTACAGTCCAGGTTGGCCAGATACTCTGTTACCCTCACCTAATTAAGTTTCCCTAGATGCTTTGCACTTGTCCCTACAAACCCCATAGAATCCTCCGACACATGAAACCTGATTCCATAGATGGATAAGAAAAGACTCCTTTTACACGGAGATTCATAATTCCGGGCTTGGGGGTGTAAGGTGCATGTGTGAGTGTGTGTGTCCGCGTGCTCAAGCATGTTTTAAGAACAAATCTTTTCAAGAGTTTTACTAATTCAGTCTTCTCAAGACAAGAAACACCACTTCATTTGTCACAGAATCTGGAAATAGTGATTTTTTTTTTCTTTTTGAAATGCAGCAAAACAAAAGGTTATTGGAGAGAAAAGCAGTTCAATCTAAAGAGATTGAGATGGTATCCTTTACATATTTCTGCAAATGCAGACACTCCATCTGTTTGTTTACTCTTCATAGGACTGGAGGAAATAATTACAATGGCAAGAAAAGTATAAATCCAAGGAAAAAGAGGGAGCTCTGTGCCTGTTGCTTCAGAAGGCACACTCTTAAGTAAGCCCAGTATTACAAGGCTGAAGTTGACAACCAACCATGAATAGCTAACAGGGCCTTCTCCAGGATTACAAGCAGCAGCCTTCCCTATCCCCACCTCAGTGGGATACAGGCAGCAGCCCTGAGCCTGCTATAAATATGCCCCCTCTGAGGCTCTCTGAAGGGAAACTCTGTATTGCACGTATGAATCTTGATTTATACTTCTGGCCTGAAGTAACAACAAACCAGAGTCACACTGACCATGCACTTCTGAGACATGAGAGTGAGCTTTGGAAAATAAAGTACCAGGAGAAGCGTCTAAACAGAAGCCTAAGGGAGTATACACAGTGTCATGGACTGAACTGTGACCCCACAAAAATACGTGTAGCCACGTGGCTGGGCCATGATTCCCAATATTTTATGATTGTCCTCCATTTTGCGATTCTTCTTGCTGTATGTTAAAGGATTAGGATGGGACTGTAAATCCCTTCATAAGATTATCTCCCTGCTCTACTGTAAAGGGAGTTTCACTGGAGTATGGCTTGCACCAACCTTAATCCTTTCATCCTATGAGAAATAAAAGGAAAGGGAAGCAAGCAGAAAATTGGGAACCTCACAGAATCAAGAAAGCTGCACTGGGTGAAAAGTGCATCCTTCACACCTGAGATTACTGTGCCAAGACGCTCCCTGGACAAAGACTGATGCAATACCAAACTTTCCTCCAGAGATGATAAAGGGGAAAGCCGTCCCCTGGAGTGGACATCCTGAATTTGGACTTGAAGCCTACCGGACTATGTAAGAATAAACTTTCCTTTGTTGAAGCCACCCACTCTACGGTATTTCCATTAGAGCAGCACTAGCTAACTAAAACACACAGTCTAATACATTTTTAGGGACATTCTTAAATGTGAGAAATAGCAGCATCAGACCCACCATGCTAGCCTGTAGAAGGCTAGGCTGAGGGAGTTCTCTTGGAGTACCAGCTCTGTCCCGAGGAGGGCATTCTAGGAGAAACAGCTGCACACCCAGAGCTGACTCTGCATACTGGCTGTAAAAGAGTGGGTCTTTTCAATCAACCTGTTTATACGGGCAGCCCCACAGTCTCTTGGTCTCCTCCCAAACCCTTCCCGACTCTCATTCGGACAGCTTAGCAAAATTTCATTTATCTGCATGAGTCAAAATTCATACCAGTTGAATATCTAAGATACCACATAATTCTAGAAGACTGAAACAGCAGAGTTGGAACATTCATTTAGTCAAACCCTTTCACTTTAGAGATAGATAAATTAAGGTACAGAGAAGTGAAGTTCTTACTAAAAGTTAGACAGCAAGTTAGGGGTATAAGTTGCCTAACTCCTAGTCACTGCCTGGTTAGCACTACTGAAATCATCAGCCTTTTGGGGTCAGATTTGGCCTTTAGTCTTGCTTTTTAAGACTTAAAATGAGCACCTGAGACTACCAGACGGTGAGCCAGGGTTCTAAGCTCCACACTGAACCGATTACCCCAGCTCAAATAAGCATCCTTCTGGTTGGCTTCCAAATGTCCCAACCTCTTATCCTCATATCTTCCAGTATGAGTCAAGGTCCCAGTTCAGGACTCAGTATGGTTAGAGATGAGACAGGAGAATGACCTGAAAGATGCCTGGCCAACAGCCCTGTAACCTGGAACTCTATAGCAGGTTCCAAGTCAGTCTGATATTGCTCATCTGGACAGCAGGTGAAAGCCTTCAGTTGAATGTAAGATGTCAGTAGATTTGCTTAAAAGATAATCGGCTTCTAAAGTCAGCAACTGTAGCGAGCTCAGTAAGTCACTAAACCAAGCACTGACAATCCTTGATCTGGGGAGGAAAAAGACAGCCTACCCTGTGTCTATACTCACCCATTCTTGGATTCTGGAGTTGTTTGCCCAAAGGTTAAGTGTACCATTCTCCCCCATGCTTAGAAAGTTCTCACTCCATCAGAATGGCAAGTAAACCTGAACTACATTGTGCCCAGTAGTGAACCCTCCAGACCATTGTCCCTCTTTCACCATTCGTGAAAGCCCTAGGGCACGCCCTGACCTGGGAGCCTACAAGAGTCATGCTTATAAACTTGCCAATAAAAGTTGCTTCCCATCATATGTTTGGAAACCTTGGTGGCATAGTGGTTAAGTATTGCATTAAAATATTCCAGGTGCTCCTTGGAAACTCTATGGAGTACTTCTACTCTGTCATATAGGGTTACTATGAGTCAGAATTGATTCAATGGCAGTGGTTTTGGTTTGGTTTTGATTTATCATATGTTATGGCTCAATGCGAAACTGGAAGTTGGGGTGGAAAGATCAGGGCAATGGGTTTACTCCAAAGGACTTTCAAAAAAACCTAAGCTTAGAACCAGTGTTAACAACACGGGCTCGTTCAGCCTTGTCCCTGGAACTCTGATCCCATCCCAGCTGCAATTCACTTAACCAAAAAAAAAACAAAAATAAAAGCAAAAATAAACCTGTTGCCTTGGAGTCGATTCTGACTTATAGAGACCTTATAGGAAGAGTAGAACTTCCCCACAGAGTGTCCAAGGAGCTCCTGGCAGATTTAAAATGCTGATCTTTTGGTTAGCAGACATAGCACTTAGCCACAACACCTCCAGGGTTCCCCCAATTCACTTAGGGTTCTACTAACGAGCTGGGTCCTGCAATCAATGCCACCTGGCTCTTCTTTCCCCTAAAAGACTCCTCTGTCATTTCAAGAAGTCATGATGGGCCTCTACTTTCCACAAAATTACCTGTTTGCCCCCTGTCCTGTCTGCTGCTTGGCCTGGCTTGAGGTAATCCCAAATTCCCCATAAACTCTGCAAAAAGTATAGGTTCATTTCTCTCCTGATCTTTTTATTTCCTCCCCCCTACCCAAATCAAATCCCCAAGGAATGCTGGTGATGTAGTGGTTAAGTGTTAGGCTGCTAATCAAAAGGTACACCACCAGCTGCACCATGAGATAAAGATGTGAACATTACAGTCTTGGAAGCTCTATGAGAATTTCCACCCCTACTCTGTCCTATTGGGTCACCGTGAGTTGGATATGAGTTGAAATCAACTGGACAGCAATTTTTTTTCTTTGGTTTTAAATCAAACCCCAGCCACCTGTCTCTATTTCAGGAATCTTTTGCCTACCAGTCCTCCCAGAATCAGGACGAAAGTAGGGCTCCCTCCCAAAACAGGTGAAGAAAGAGAACAAAATATACTGCTGGTGATACCACAGAACTCTACAGATCAGAGAATCCACAAAGACTGCACATTGCATATTTTAGCATGGCCTGAATTCCACTCTTGTTCTGCCCCCTGAGGCTTTTTCCCAGGTACAGAGGCCCTTCTGATGTGAAGATAGCCTCCAAACATCAAAACTACCTTTCTTTGGAGTTCCATCACAATAGTCCCAATCATGCCAGCACATTCAACTGATTATGTCAATCAGCACAGCTCTGACGCTGTGAAAATATGAGGACTTACCAAAGAGAATTTGGGTTGTGGGGTGACTACAAACATTAAATTCATAGAGTTTTAGAGACAGGAGACATGTCAAACAAGAACAGAAATGGACAATGCACCATATTAGTAGAAATGGACAAGGTACAAACCTCCTGAGTGTGGGTGTGTTTGTCCATGTCCCCAAGCTTTGCTAACAGACAAATATTGGCCAATATAGATGATAATAAACTTCTACCAGATTTCATCTATCCTTTTGAGACACCAGAGCTATGGTACAGGTGGCTTGGAAAATTTGAGTAAGCTGCAAGAAAGTATCTGCAGGCAGAGACACATTTGAAATTTCAGGATCTGAAAAGCTACTTGGGAAAGTCGAGGGGCTCAAGAAAACTACTGCTAAGGATAAGATTTTCTAGGAGCTTAGAAATGGAGTAAGGTGCTCCTGACTTTTCCAAAATAAAACATGAGGTATTTCTGAGAGCGTATAGGATCAAAAATAATTTTAGTGAATTCAAGATGCACTACAGTAAAGAATGAAGCCAAAATATTCTGAGATCCTGGCTACATACCTAATTCTTTTCTATCCCTTCCTGACCTATAATCACCAAAATTTAAACCAGTAACCCTAGCCCTGATGAACCGAGTCTATGTCAGAGTACACGTCAACTAAACCTTTGCATAGCCACCCCCACCAGCGGCACTGTAAGGTCTTGACCGGAAAGTCCCCACCAGCCCTCCCCCTGAGTCCCCTATGATCACCTACTTTGAAGTCTGTTCCCCAGCAGTGAACCTTTTCCTGGTAAAATAGTGGATTTTCCAAGTTTTATTACTTACTCGTTAGGTTTCAACTCTGGGCCTGCTCACATCATACAAAGACCAAGGCCTAGTTTAAGCCCAGACCTCATTGCTTCCCATCAAGTTTCACTCAGACTTTGCCTCTGATCTAGAAGGTCAACAGCATTTCTTCAACCTCAGGACAATACTCAGCAGGTGTTCTCTGAGGTAACCTTGGCAACAGCCAGAGGCCTACCCTACCTGCTGTCCCAAGAGCCCCTGAACTACATCAAAGCAAGGAAAAGGTAGTAGTCCCAGGGGTGAGTATGACTGCAATCTTCTCCTTTCCCTCCCCCCGCCCCAAAGTTGTTCCACACAGTCTGTGGCCCCTTTCAGGCACCAATGAGGCCTGGGTAGTCCTAACAGATTCCCCCCTCACTAGCCAATAAGAGACAATTCAGCTTTCTTTACATGCCTCTGTTCCCCCTTTCCTTACACTCTGCCACTGTGTAAGTGGGCTCACAAATCAGAGGCACGAAAAGTTCCAGAACCCCTTCTGTAAGTACAGCCAAGGGAAGCTGCGAACTGAAAAGCCATGTACTCTTGAAGAGCAAAGAGAATCCGCTAAGTGGAAACCCTGGAACTCAAGGTTTCCATGCTCACTTAATAATCCTCAGCTCCCCCTCCTCAGATGACATTAGATGTACAGTATTGAGGGGTGACGGAAGAGAACGCTTTAGCATTAGGACTACACTGCAAAAAGTCACACACCCTGTGCAGCACAATTGAAGCAAGTGGCTGAAGCTGTACTCAGGAGCTACCACAGGAAGTGAACCTTTTGGGAGAGGCCATCCTAATCCCAGGGTCCATTCCAAGATCCCTCAACAGAACTGTTGGGGCTCTTCTCCAGTGACTTGCTGCGGTCCTGTGAATAGATGGATTGCTTGACTTCTCCAAGCCCACAGGTGAGCTAGATGTGAACAGAGCGCTCGCCTGGGGTCCTGAAGTCGCAGATCCAGAGAGCGAGGGCTGTCTTTCTCCGCTTGCTTCAGAGGAGGAGACTAAATCAGCTTTAAGAGAACGTGAAAGTTGTGGGGCCCGCATTTCAACCTAAGGTCAAACGAGGAACCCTGAGGATAGCAGAGAGGCTCCGAGTGCCAGTGAGGGTACGACCCAGGTCGAGGGCCAAGCACAGTGAGCCTGGGCACAGCCTATCTGCTCTCTTCATGCCTCACTGGCTACAGACCGCGGAGACTGCCTTCTTGATTGCCCTAGGGTTGGGCTCAGAGGGCACAGAGATCCGCTTGCTTTCCCTAGGGTAGCAGAGGACTGTCAGGCCGGCAGGACTCTTTAACAACCTAGAGCAAAGAGACGGGCACGCACCTACACTCACACACCCTCCCTTCCTTTCTTTCTTTCGGAAACACAAGGCTGCCATGTGTTTGACTCTTCATCACAATCACCAGGATTCCTGTTTTTGACAGAAAACTCCTCTGCGCCTCCCCAGGAACCCTGGGCGGCTTCGGAGAACAAACAGCTAGACCTTTATTTCTCTAGAAGCCTGCCCTGCCTCCCAACTCCCTATTCTCTGCTTGACCCCTTCTCCGCTGCAAAACAAAAACAAACAAAAAAAAACCCTGTGTGTATTGCCCCCCTTGTCTCCTCAACACACACGGACAACAAACAAACACAAAAGGTGCATGTGGATTTGTCTCTGGGCAAAAAAGTTCATTCCTTGCTTGTGACCAATGAATGTCCCAGTTGCCACCTCCAGGGTGTTTTGCGCCACAGCCAGGGTTCCCGGAGCCCACAATCCACGCCTCAGCAAGGCCATAGGCAAGACGAGGGATCAGAGAGGCTCGTGGTAGGGGCGCCTCGGACCAAGACACAGCGGGAGCCAACACTACTGCCCAGAAAGCCAGGTGGGGGCACGCAGGGCCACTCACCTGCTTGGAACTCCACTTGGCGATTTTTCTCTTTTTCCTCTTGCAGCAGCATGGAGTACAGGATCCCGAAAGAGTTCTGGATGCCGAAGATGGAGCCATTGCACCAGGTGGCAGCGAAGACCACCATCCAACCGAAGCCACCCTCGGGGGGCTGAAAGCCGCGCGTAGTGCCCCGAGTCTCCACCGTGGGCGTGGGCTGTTGTTCATGCACAGGCTCAGGCTCAAACTCCAGCTCCGGCAAGGGTGCTGGGTTTGGTAGCGGCTGGAGCTCTGGTTGGGGTTTAGGTTGGTGCACTGGTATGGGTTCGGGCTCAGGTTCCGGGCGACCCACCGGCTCCTGCTGTTCTTGCTCTGTCTCCTGCCAGGGCCCCTTAGCTTCCTCGCTTTCTGAGTTTTGCAGCGCCATCGCGGCGAGGGGACTGAGGCTGCTCGGGCCGGAGGAGTCGCTGGGTGGCTGGTACTTGTTTCTTCTGCTGCTGCTGCTGCTGCTGCTGCTGCTGCTGCTTCTGCTCCGAGCTGTGCTGCTACTGCCTCCTCCCTACTCTGCGCCCCAGCTGGCCAGCCTGTCCCGCGACAGACGGTCCCTCGAGCCTTCTCCTCCTTCTCCCGCGTCCAACCCCCCTCCTCCTCTCCCCATGTCATCTCTCTCTCCTCCCCCTCCTCCTCCTCTCCCCCCTCCCCACCTCTTCCTCCCTCAACAGGCAGCCGCTACAGCCTAGCTGTTCTAAGAGCCCTTCCTCCTCCTCTTACTCGCCTACCTACTCTGACCGCAGCTGCCTCCCCCAACTCTCTTTCCAAACTATTTAATTCTGTTCTTTTTGCCCAGACACCTAGTAAAGTGTTAAAATGGAAAAAAGGGAGCACAAACTATCTTGTTCTCTTGTCCTCTCTTCCCCGAAGGCTTCGGGACCCGCATTGATCAACCCCGAGTTCCCAGGGAAGACTTTTCCTGCCCTTTGCTCCGACTTCCTCCTTCCTTTTGAGCAGCCTGCAACTCGGGTGGCCCGGGGACCCCCGGAACGAGAGCTGACTGGCGAGGGACCCCACCCTGCCTTTGGGAGTCTCTCCTATGTCTCCCCTTGGACTTCGGGGGGGCGGAGATCCTGGATCTCTGACAGAGAGTAGGTGCAATTTTCTTGAGTCCCGGGGCTCAGTGCTCCACGGTCCCAGCACTCCTGAATCCCCTCTCTCCCCCTCCTCCGCCCCTCCCAGAAAATACCTGCTGGGGCTTGGAGGGGAGGAGGCGGCCCCACAGCGAGGCCCGCCCCTCCGGGCAGTCAATCAGGGCTTTGTTTGCGCCAACCTAGAGCCCGGAGAAGCAGCATAGGGCTGGGTCTGGGCCCGGCCAGGGCCGGGTCAGGATCAGCTGCAGGGCCAGGAAGGGAGGAAGGTGCAGTGGCACCGGAGGGGGCCGGGTCTGGGCGGGGGCGGGAGCCGAAGCTCAGAGTACGCTCCTCCCCCTCCCTGTCTGAGACTGAAGAGCTAGCAGTCTGAGTGGGGTCTCGCCGCCAGTTGGACAAGGGCTGCCCCACCCCCGACATCCCGGTAGTGCTGGTCCCTCAGGCCTCTGCGGCCATTTTTCTGGCTCTCTGTGCTCTGTGGAGCTGCAAGCCGAGCAGTGTCTTCCCAGCGTCCACCGCCCCTGTCCGCCCAAGAATAGGGCACTCGGGCATCCAGACTTGGGAGTTCTGCTGGATGTCCCAGGCTCAGGCCCCAGCCCCGCAAGGGTGAAGGAAAGTTTACTCACTGGGCAGCGGGCAAAAGGGGGGGGGGCATCTGCCCTGTAGGCAGAGGGGCTTCCAGCAGAAGTGGGTGGCTGTGCCCAGTCTTAGTCTTTGGGACCAGCCGGCTAGCATGGGAGGCAAGCGCGAGTCTGCTGCACTAATCGTGGGGGTGCCGTGTGGTTACCAAGCACTGGGCTTCTCGAGAGCAGCGGGTGAAAAAGTGCAAAGACCTTTCTCTCCATCATCTCATTAATCCTCCTGCTAGGTAAAAAGACTGCGTGGCCGATGAAAGTGGAGCACAAGCCTGCTAGCTTCGCAGGATGCCAAGGAACACAGTCATTAAGCACCTGAGGGAGAGAGTTGTGCTGAGCGGTGGGGGATAGAAATATCCCGGTGAGGTGCTTGCGGTGATGTGACAGGAATCAGACAAATTTACAAATAAATCACAGGGGTGGTGCAGTCAGAGACGTAGACGTGGACGTTGCCGTAGCGGATAGAGCACGTTCTTCATTGCCCTGAGATAAGTGTTAGCATCACCTACTTTTTGCAGGTGTAGAAACTAACGCTTAATGAGGTCAAGGCATTTATGTGCCTAAGGTTATGGGGCAAGTTGGGGACAAGCTGAAATTCAAAGCAGGTCCCCCTACAGCAAAGCCTGATTCTCCCTGCACTCCACCACAGGAATATGGGGTTCCCAGGGAGAGGCGGAGAGGAGGGAAGGCAGGATCCAGCTAAGATAATCACAGTAGGTTTCTGAAGAGATGGTTCCAAGACGGGCCTTGAATACTGAGCTGGATTTTAACTGGGGGTGGGAGGATGCCCAGAGCCTGCCCTAAGCTCAAAGCACAGAGGTGTAGAAGGACTTCACTCATAGAAAGAGGGAAGTGAAACCTAATATGTATGCTGCCTCTCCCAAGAAATATTTGCATTTTAACAAGAATCCACAATACTTCAGCAACTAGGAGTGACTAACTGTGGACTTTATGGGCACTAGGGTTTAAGATTTGCTTTTGTAGTCAAAGGGTCTGGCTATACACATAGCCAACTAGCATGCCAGGGGAACAGTGGCTTTGGTTTCCATTTGCAGAGAACTTGTTTGCGACACTGAACAGGGTTATTTTCATACCCAGAACCCTGGAATCTTGCTCCCCGTTCCCCTGCTATTTAAATTCTATTATTCCTGTTGTTTAAACGGGATTTTAGTTTACTGGAGTGGAAGTGAGGTTAGGTGATAAACACTTACTGAGAATCACCTATGAACCTAGGCCTTTTACATACGTGATCTCTCATGATCTTTGTAACAACCCTATTATGTCGGGATGATTTGTCCCATTTTATAAATGAGGAAAAAGAGGCTCCAAGAGCTTAAGTTATTTAAGTCTACAAAGCCAGTAAGAAGTAGAACTGGAATTTTTTTTTTGTATATTTGTATGTGCTTCATAGTATATGCCCCACACCGGAGACAGAACTATGTAACCTCAATCCCACCATTCTAACAACACAAGCAATACCTACCACTTCTCTCCTCTTTAGAAGTACATTATTGGGACTAAAATACCGGTACCAGGAGACTTGGGTTCTAATCTCAGTTCTACCATTGTATACTATGCAAGTTGTCTTCCCTTTTTGTGAGTCAGAGAGTAACATCAGATGTGCATTTTAGAAAGAAAAATGTGGTGACAAGAAGGAGGATGGCTTGGAAAGAGAAGAGTTAAAGAAACCAGTTTGGACCAGGTGAAAATACTGATGATCTGAAGTAAGGCACCAACTGTTGGGGATAGAGGGATAGCGTCATAAACCATTGTTAAGATAGGGTTGACAGAACAGATTCAGATAGTGAGGAAAGAGGAGAAACAAAGGTGATGCTGGCATTTTTTGCTTGAGTGAAAAAAAGAATGGTAACAGTGTTAATGGTGACTGGGAATTAGGAATGAAAGCAGGTGTGAGATACCTGTGGCTTCCTGTCTCTTCTTCAAATTAGACTATAAATTACAGCTTTAATATATTATTTTAATCGTGGCACTCTTCTGCCTTAAAAACCTTCAATGATTCTCCATTGACTCTTAAGTTTAAATTCTTCAGCCAGGTAAAAAAGGTCCTTTATGGTTTGAGATTAGCCTCATTCACTATTCAGCAAACATTTACTCACAGCTTCTATGTTCCAGGACATATTGTATTAAATAGAAAGGACACAAAAATAAAAGACCTGGTGCTTGTTTTTGAGGAGTTCGTGTTCAACAATCTAGTACCACTTTCTGTAATTTTCTCCCTTTCATACCAGACTACAACCACACTGGATTACCCACCATCCAATTACTAATGGGCACCTATTTAGCTTTCAGCCCTGACCATCCACTCTCTTAATTGTCCTCCTGTTCAGATTCTGTAACTTATTATTATTATTATTATGCCAGCCAAGTGCCGTCGAGTCCAGCTCTGAGTGAAAATATACATTCCCATATAAATGTGCAGCTTCCACTGCTCTCCCTGTCCGGTGACAGCACACTATTCCTCTCTGCTCCATACATGTCTCATCTTCCCAACACTCTCCTTTCCCCTCCTCTCCACCCACTCCCCTTCTAACAATCAGAGGTCCCAAAACCCAGTGCTGTCAAGTCGGGTCTGACTCATGGCGGCCCTAGATGCCAGAGTAGAACTGCCCCATAGAGACTATCAGAGGTCAGCAGGATGACATCCTATAGATGCATAGAAACAAGCCAAAGCCAAGTGCCGTCGAGAACCATAAAGTGCACCCAATATATAGTCACTCTGTGTCACCAAGTTCAATCCCTTGCTGTCCGAAGAGTGGACCTTCATTATGATCCATAGGCAAGGGCAGCATCAGGGCCAGGGGCCATGCTCCTGGAGGAACCCTGAAGCCGCTGGACCATCAGTTGTGGTCTTTTAGTGGAGCTCTCAGGGTGCATCCCTTTTTATTCCTGTGTTGCCAGTGAGACTCAACTTTGTGAGCTCCATCGTGGCTATCACTAGTGGTAGCCAGGCACCATCCAGTTCTTCCAGTCCCAAGTCAATGTAGGCACCCACTCATGTGGATCTCTCTGTCTTCTGGGTTGTCATTTTGGTCCTCGGTAAGCATCCACTCCTGCTGAGTTGGGAACATTTGCTGTGCCCTCGGATGGCAGCTTGTCAGCTTTTAAGACCCCAGACCCCACTCAGCAATGTGGGGTGCAAAGAGCCCTCTTAGCAAAATGCTAGTTGTGCCAATTGGCCTCGACTTCACCTAAGAGCATGGTCCCCTGCCCCCCACCCCAGCTACTTTGTCCTTGCATTATTGGGTTAAGATGGGAGGAGTACACAAGTTTTGTTGAAGTCCACTTAATATTGTTCTTGTTTCTAATATGTGCTGTCACCGATTTCACCCAACCAAATTTCTACCAAGTATCTAATCTAAGCCCTCCCCCCTTCCCCTCCCTCTTGCCCCTCTCTTGCAGCTGTCAAAGAGTCTTTTCTTGTATGCGTAAGTCTGTTTTTGAGTTTTTATCGTAGGGGTCTCATGCAATATTTGACCTTTTGTCTCTGACTACTTTTACTCAACATAATATCTTTCAGTTGAAACCAGGTTATGAGATGTTTCCAGGAATCATCATCGTTCTTTATCATTCCATAGTGCTCCATTGAGTCTATATACCATAGTTTACCTATCCATTCCTCTGTTGTTGGGCATCTGGGTTGATTCCATCTTTTTGCTATTGTAGACTGTGCTGCAATAAACATTCTTGTATATGTGTCCGTTGGTGTGAAGGGCCTTGATTCTATAGGATATATTCCAAGTAGTGGAATTACTGGGTCAAATGGTATATCTATATTCATTTTTTTAAGGAAGTGCCAGATTCCTTTCCAAAGAGGCTGGACCATTTTGCAAACCCCCAACAGTGTAGGAGAGTTCTACTTTATCCACAACCTCTCCGGCATTTGTTGTTTTGTTTTTTCTGGATCATGGCCAACCTTGTTGGGGTGAGATGGTATCTCATTGTCATTTTGATTTGAATTTCTTTAATAACTAAAGATCGTGAACATGTCTGCGTGTGTTTTTTGGCTGCCTGGATCTCCTCTTTAGAGAAATGTCTGTCCATCTCCTTTGCCCATTGCTTAATTGGATGACCTATTTTCATCTTATTGATATTTTGTAGTACCTTATAGATTATGGAGATGAGGCATTGATCTGACATAGAGTTGCCAAATATTTTTTCGCATTCTGTAGGTGGCCTTTTAACTCTTGTGATAAAGTCTTTGAATGAGTAAAAGTGTTTGATTTTTAGTAGTTTCCATTTATCTATTTTCTGTTGATTGTGGTTTGTTTGACAGATTTTGAAGTCTGTCTACATTGTGTATTAAAACTTCCATTGTTGTTCCTACTTTTTCTTGGGTGAGCTTTATCGTTTTAGATTTGATATTTAGGTCTTTTATCCAATTTGAGTTGGTTTTTGTATAAGGTGTAAGACATGGATCTTGTTTCAGTTTATTGCAGATTGATATCCAATTTTACCAGTGCCACTTGTGGAAGAGATTGTTTTCACCCAGGTTAATGTCTTAGGGCCTTTGCTGAATATCAACTGTTCATAGGCAGATGGTGTCATCTCTGGGGTCTGAATTCTGTTCCAATGATCTGTTCTTGTACCAGTACCAGGCTGTTTTCACCACTGTGGCAGTGTAATAGGTTCTGAAGTCGGATAATGAGAGGCCCAGTGTATTCTTCTTCTTTACTAGTACTTTACTTATCCAGGGTTTCTTCCCTTTCCAAAGAAATTTGGTGATTTGTTTCTCCATCTCATTAAAAAATGACACTGGAACTTGTATTGGGATTGCATTCTATAAGTAGATTGCTTTGGGTAAAATAGACATTTTCACAATGTTAAGTCTTCCTATCCATGAGCAGGGTAGGTTTCTCCATTTATCTAAGTCTCTCTTAGTCTCCCTTAGTAAAGGTTTGTAGTTCTCTTTGTAAAGGCCTGTTATTTCTCTGGTTAGATTAATTCCTAAGTACTTTATCTTCTTGGGGCTATCGTAAATGGTATTGATTTGATGATTTCTTCATTAGCAGTCTCACTGTTGGTATAAAGGAATCCTACTGATTTACTTATGTTTCTCTTATATCCTGAGACTTCGCTCAACTCTTCTATCAGTTTGAATAGTTTACTTATAGATTCTTTGGGATTCTCTGCATATACAATCATATCATCAGCAAACAGGGAGATTTTGACTTCTTCTTTGCGGATGCAGATGCCCTTTATTTCTTGGTCTTCTCTGATTGCTCTGGCTAGAACTTCTAGTACAATGTTGAATAGGAGAGGTGACAGTGGGCATCGTTGTCTAGTTCCTGTTCTCAAGGGAAACTCCTTCAGTCTCTCTCCATTCAGGATGACGTAGGCAGTTGGTTTTGTATAAATGGCCCTTATTGAGTTGAGGAATTTTCCATCTGTGCCCATTTTCCTAAGAGTTTTTAGCATGAATGGGTGTTGGACTTTATCAAATGCCTTTTCGGCATCAATGGACAAAATCAGGTAATTCTTGTCTTTTGTGATATTTATGTGGTTAATCACATTAATTGTTTTTCTGATGTTGAACCAGACTTGGATCCCTGGTATGAATCCAACCTGGTCATGATGGATTATTTTTTGGATGTGTTGTTGTATTCTGTTGGCAAGAATTTTGTTGAAGATTTTTGCATCTAGATTCATGAGTGATATCGGTCTGTAGTTCTCCTTTTTGGTTGGGTCTTTCCCTGACTTTGGTATCAGGATTATGCTAGTTTCATAGAATGAGTTTGAGAGTACTGCATCCCTTTCTAGACTGTAAAATAGTCTCAATAGTATTTGAGATAACTCTTCTCTAAAAGCTTGGTCTGCGGTGAAGCCATCTGGGCCCGGGCTTTTTTTGGTTGGCAGTTTTGGGATGACTTTTTCAATCTCTTCCTTTGCGATGGGTTTATGAAGTTTTTTCTGCTTCACATTGTGATAATTTGGGTAGATGATATGAATCAAAGAATTTGTCCATTTCCTCTATGTTTTCAATTTATTAGAGTACAGTCTTTCATAGCATTCTGTTATGATATTTTTGATTTCTGTTAGATCTGTTCTGACAACTCCCCTCTCATTTGTAATTTGAGTTTCTTGTTTCCTTTCCTGTTTTTCTTTAGTAAGTTTAGCCAGTGGTATGTCAATTTTGTTGATCTTTTCAAAAAACCAGATTTTGGCCCTTTCAATTGATTTCCTATTCTCTGGTTCATTTGGTTCTTCTCTAATCTTTATGATCTGTTTTCTTCTGTTGCCTGAGGGGTTCCTCTGTTGTTCTCTCTCTACTTGTTCAAGCTGTAGGGTTAGTTCCTTAACTTAGTTTCTTTCTTCCTTGCAGATGAGTGCATTTATGGAGATAAACAGAAGATTCTATACCTTTCTTGAATCTTCAGGAAATGTGGGAGAGAATGGGTTCAACAAAGCAGTTAGCAGGGCTAGTCTTAAACTGGATAGGTATGTCTCTTGTCTTTGCCATAACATTCATTCATTCATTTCACAAATAGTGGTTGAGTAATTGTTGCATGTTAGTCATCACTGTGCTAGGCACTGGGGATATGCTATGGTTCTTAACCTCATGAAGTTTACATTCTAGTGCTAAATATATTAATAATTATAACTACCAGTTATTAAATTTGTCTCCACTAGATTGAATGAAGACAGAAAATTTTGAGATTGATGAGGAGGAAAGGATTGATGTAAAGGATGAGCCAAAGTTGAGAGTGTGGCATGGTAGAAGTTGGATTAGGGTCTTGAGATGAAATGACATTTTTCTCTATAAATTTCCTCTAAGATTTGGTCAACAAACATCAACAGCAATAGAAATAGAAATCACCTACTTTGTATAGAGTACTGTCACCCATTCAACTTTTCTAATGCTCAGAATGGTAAGAGAGGAGTGGTCTATGTAGAGGTGTGACCTCTGTAGCCCTTGAAGTTACTTTAAATGTCTGACTGTGGGCTTTGGAGAAATCTCAATGATGCTTTCTCATTTATACTGCAAGTGAGAGAATATACTTTCTTTCTGCCCCCAACAGAAATGATCCCACAATGTAATCACTTATACCCTTGATTGCTCATAGCAGGAGCAGAGCAGAGCAGTGGTTCCCTAAAACCTGGTTGCATATTAGAATCATCTAGAGAGTTATGTAAAGGCACTGACTCCTGGGTCCCACTTTACACTTGCTGAATCAGAATATTTGGTAGTGAGAACAAGAAATACATGTTTTTAACAGTTCATTGCTGTTGAACGGATTCTGATTCATAGCAGTCCTATGGGGCATAGAACTGCCCCATAGGATTTCTGAAGAGCAGCTAGGAGATTCAAACTGCTGACCTTTTGATTAACAATCAAGCTCTTAACTACTGTACCAGTAACCACAATAACCACAGTAATATTGATGAATTGATATGTTTGGAAACCAACAGACTAACATGGCAATGCCTCTAAACTGTTAACTCAAATAAAATTTCTCCTAAAACTTTGGGGACAAACATAAGGATATCAACTTTTGATGTTGCCATGTAAGGTTGCTATAAAATTATTAAGGAAATAAATTATATTTCAAAACCAAAAATATAAAAAGGACATAGTCCTTTACTAAAGAAAATTTCTCTCAAGAGAAGTTTCTTATATGTCAATAGATTCATGAAAATGTTACAAACTGTTAGCATTTCTGCAGACCAGTACTTCAGGTTTACTAGACCAGATGACCTCTGAAAAACCCTTCCATCTCTGAAGTTCTATATTTTTAGGCCAAAAATACTTTCTTGCTTTAAGTCTTTCTTATCATCCAATAGAATCTTTTGGCTAGAATGAAACTCAGTAAGTGGTTTTTGTCATTCCCCTTTACTGAGCCTTAACTCACCCTACCTACTTAAGAATGGATAGCATAACAAAAGCTTTCCCAAGAAGGTACGTACATAAACTTTCCCTCTTTTACTCACTTCTCTTTATTTATCTCTGATACAGTAACTCAAGAATTTTGATGATAAAACATCACCTTGGATCCAAGAATGAAGTGAGATTCACTGTGCAAAAGAGTCAGTTTTACCCAATAGTGGTAAAGGAAGCCCAGAGGCAGAGAAGAATACTGTTTTTATTGTATATATTTGAGAAAGTGTACAAATGGAAACCAACATTATCAGAAAATTAGTTTGAATGCTGATACCTTCTAATGACTAAAGTGGAGGCATGGAAGGGAAAAGAAATTGCCTATGGCCTGATTTCAACTTAAGTCAGAAGGCTAGCCATAATAAAAAAACAAAAAGCCCAAAACCAGAGGGGCGGAGTCAAGGTGGCGGACTAAGCCCACGTATCCTTATATCCCTCTGGAAACCAAGACCTGAATTGACAATCAAACAGAGCCTTGTGATCACCTAATCAGCCTCAGGACATGGCACAGAGCTGTTAATTGGGACTTCATACCACTCAGCGAAAAACCTCCTCTCTTTCGCTGACTCCCACTCCTGGTTAGCCCCGGCTCTCACTGACAGAAGGTAAACGCACCATTTTGAATTTTTTTTCCTCTGTCTCAGCTGGTGAGTGGAGCTGGGTCTTGCCTGGCGGCTGGACTCAGACGCGCTACTTGGGGGATAGGCAGGCAAAATTCCCATATTCTGAGAGCCAGGCATGGGACACTGTTAATCTAGCCATTTTGAGCCTTTTGTTTTGTAGCTGCCTCAGCGGGGTTTGTGCGGACATTCGCAGTCAGTGTGTGGGACGCCATGTTGGTACCGAGATTTTAGCGGGACCTCGTTCTTAGCCTGGGAGCCAGTGCTTGCAAACGGGACAGCGCTTCTCCGACAGAAAAGTAGTGATTTTGCACAGTGCTGCCTATGTTGGGGCCCTGCAGCAGAATCAGAGGAATCACTACCTCTCGGCACCTTTGGCCCTTCTGTCTGCTGCCTGTGTGGAGGACGCCATTTTGGATACGGTGGCTGCAGCTGGACCTAATTCTTAGCTTGGGAGCCAGAGCTTACCCACAGGAGAGCACTTTTCTATCACAAAACCAGTACTCGATGCAGTGTTAGCTAAGGCTAGGCCTTGTCAGCAGAGGCCAACAGGGCAGAAGCATTGCTGTATTTTGAACTAGTTTGTTATCATCTGGTGTTGGATATGGTGGCGCTTACTTTGTCAGATGAGAAGAGGGACCTCTACACCTGAAAACCTAACTGACTTGTGAACTGGTCAGATACCTTTTGCTTTCCATTTGAAGACAGCCTAGAGAAACATTTGCAATCCATCCTCACAGTACCTCTTCCAGCCTCTGTATGCTCACATGGGACCCAAAAAGCAACAGACAATTGTGGCATACAAGCAATCACTCATGGCTTCAGAAGGATCCCAAACAAAGCAACCAAGGAGTTTTCCAGATGAAGAAATTTTTATGAAAGCATCAGGAAGTGAATAGAAATTGATTATATATAGAGCCCTTCTAGACCTTATACAAAATGCAGCAGAACAAAATGAAAAATTAACCAAGTTGTTCGATCTGATGGAACACCAGTACTCTGAAATCCAACAGATCAAGAAGAAAATCAAAGACATAGAAACTTCATGCAAAGCCAAGAAAACAGAATGGAACAAATGGAAAAAAGAATTTCTGACTTGGAAGACAGAGCTACTGATGCCAGCGTCTATGAGCAGACATCAGAAAAAAGCAACAAGAAAAATGAAGAAACATTAAGAAGCATGTGGGACTCTATTAAGAGGAACAACCTTCGATTAAATGCAGTCCCTGAACAGGGTGAGACATCTGAGAACACAGAGAGTATTGTTACTGAGCTGCTGAAAGAAAACTTCCCAGAAATCATGAAGAGAATATAGACATCTCAGATGCATATCGTATGCCACCCAATAGAGATCTCAAAAGAAAGACTCCAAGACATATCATGATGAAGCTTAACAAAATGAAACATAAGCAGCAACTCTTAAAGGCAGCAAGATTCAAGGCAAAGCTAACATTCAGAGGGAAACCCTGTAGGCTCTCGTCAGATTTCTCAGCAGAAACCATGCTGACAAGGAGACAGTGGAACCACACATTCAAAGCCTTAAAGGAGAAGAACTTCCAACCAAGAATTATATATCCTGCCAAACTATCTTTCAAATACGAAAATGAAATTGAGACATTCCCAGATAAACAGAAACTCAGAGACTTTGTAAAAACCAAACCCAAACTACAAGAAATACTGAAAGAAGTTCTTGGCTTTGGCTTAGAAGAACGAAACCACTAACTTTATATTTTAGAACGGCACACTACTCAATACTCTACTCATTTAGGGAAGGCTCCAAAGTCAATCACAGCTTTGATATGGAAAGAAGCAATCCAGTGATCGTCATGAAAACTATGGTGTCATCAAAATAAAAAGAGGGATGTACTACAGTCGTTATAGTCCTTCCAGATGGCGAGGAAGATGACAAGACTGGTAGTAATTAAAACTGGGTTTATAAATAGTTTATTAAGGGGTTTCATAGGGGCAGCTGTAAAGCACAACAAAGATGTATCATACCATTTCATTAAAACATGAGTCTCAACAACTATAAAACCAGCTCTGAAAAAGGTGAAAAGTCAACTCACAAAAAAGAGTGTCCTAGAACAGACTAATAAGAACAACAGAGAAAACATCAACATAAAAATAAACATATCACAATGGCAGCAGTGAACACATACCTATCAATAATTACATTGAATGTGAATGGACTGAATGCTCCAGTAAAGAGACACCGAGTGTCATCTTGGATCAAAAGACACGACCCATCCATATGTTGTCTACAAGAAACTCTCTTGAGACCTAAAGACAGGAACAAACTGAAAATTAAAGGATGGAAGAATATATATCAAGCTAACAGTGAACAAAGAAGAGCAGGGGTGACAATTCTAATCTCAGACAAAATCAATTTTAATGTTAAATCCACCATCGTGAACAAAGATGGACACTATTTATTGCTGAAAGGTTCAGTACACAAGAAAGACTTAACTATATTAAATATTTATGCACCTAATGTCAGAGCACCTAAATATGTCGAAGAAACACTGACTATGCTCAAAAGAGAATTAGATGACTCCACAATAATACTGAGAGACTTTAACACTCCACTCTCAATACTAGACAGATCATCTAGAAAAAAACTCAGTAAAGATACAGAAGACCTCATTGCTACAATTAACCAACTAAACCTCGTTGATATATACAGAACTTTCCACCCATCAGCAGACAACTACACCTTCTTCTCCAGTGCACATGGAACCTTCTCCAGAATTGACCACGTGATAGGCCATAATGCAATGTTCAACAAAATCCATACCATTGAATTACTGCAAAGCATCTTCTCAGATCATAAAGCCATAAAAGTTGAAATCAATAGCAGAAAAAACATAGATATAAAGTGGAACTCTTAGAAACTGAACAACGTCTTGCTCAAGAAAATATAGGTTATAGAGGAAATCAAGGATGAGTTAAAGAAATTCATGGATTCCAATGAGAACGAAAACACTTCCTACCAGAACCTATGGGATACAGCCAAAGCAGTGCTCAGAGGTCTGTTTATCTCCATAAATGCACACATCTGCAAGGAAGAAAGAAACCAAATCAAGGAACTAACTCTATAGCTTGAACAAGTAGAAAGAGAACAACAGAGGAACCCCTCGGGCACCAGAAGAAATGAGATCATAAAGATTAGAGCAGAGCTAAATGAATTAGAGAATAGAAAAACAATTGAAAAAATTGAAAAGACCAAGAGCTGGTTTTTTGAAAAGATCAACAAGATTGATAAACCACTGGCTAAACTTAATAAAGAAAAGCAGGAAAGGAAACAAATAACCCAAATTAGAAATGAGAGGGGAGTTGTCACCACAGATGCAACAGAAATCAAAAATATCATAACAGACTACTATGAAAGACACTACTCTAACAAATTTGAAAACCTAGGGGAAATAGACAAATTCCTTGACTCATACCACCTACCCAAATTATCACAACGTGAAGCAGAACAACTTAATAAACCCATCACAAAAGGAAGAGATTGGAAAGGTCATGAGAACACTGCCAACCAAAAAAAGTCCGGACCCAGATGGCTTCATGGCAGAATTCTACCAAGCATTTAGAGAAGAGTTATGCCCAATACTACTGAGACTATTTCACAGTATAGAAAGTGATGGAGTACTCCCACACTCATTTTATGAAGCCAGCATAACCCTGATACCTAAGCCAGGGAAAGTTCCAACAAAGACAGAGAACTACAGACCGATATCACTCATGAATCTAGATGCAAAAATCTTCAACAAAATTCTTGCCAACAGAATAACAACATATCAAGAAAATAATCCATCATGACTAAGTGGGATTCATACCAGGGATGCAAGGCTGTTTCAACATCAGGAAAGCAATTAATGTGACTAACCACATAAATAACACAAAAGACAAGGATCACCTGATTTTGTCCATTGATGCCGAAAAGGCATTTGATAAAGTCCAAAACCCATTCATTCTAAAAATGGGCATAGACGGCAAATTCCTCAACACAATAAGGGTCATTTATACAAAGCCAATTGCCCACATCATCCTGAATGGAGAGAGACTGAAAGACTTTCCCTTGAGATCAGGAACTAGACAAGGATGCCCACTGTCACCTCTCCTATTCAACATCGTGCTAGAAGTTCTAGCTAGAGCAATTAGACAAGATGAAGAAATAAGGGGCATCTGCATCTGCAAAGAGGAAGTTAAGATCTCCCTTTTCGCAGATGATATGATTGTATATGCAGAGAACCCCAAGGAATCTATAAGTCAGCTACTCAAACTGATAGAAGAGTTCAGCAAAGTCTCAGGATACAAGATAAACATAAGTAAATCAGTAGGATTCCTTTATACCAACAACGAGAGTGTTAAGGAGGAAATTAACAAATCAATACCATTTACGATAGCCCCTAAGAAGATAAAGTACCTAGGAATTAATCTAACCAGAGAAACAACAGACCTTTACAAAGAGAACTACAAGCCTTTACTACAATAAACTAAGAGAGACTTAGATAAATGGAAAAACCTACCCTGCTCATGGATAGGAAGACTTAACATTGTGAAAATGTCTATTTTACTCAAAGCAATTTATTTATATAATGCAATCCCAATACAAGTTTCAGCATCATTTTTTAATGAGATGGAGAAACAAATCACCAATTTTATTTCAAAAGGGAAGAAGCCCCGGATAAGTAAGGCACTACTAAAGAAGAAGAACACACTGGGAAGCCTCTCATTACCCGACCTTAGAACATACTACACTGCCACAGTGGTCAAAACAGCCTGGTACTGGTACAAGAACAGACAGATGGATCAATGGAACAGAATTGAGACCCCAGAGATGACACCATCTGCCTATGAACAGTTGATATTCGACAAAGGCCCTAAGACATTAAACTGGGGTAAAAACAGTCTCTTCAACAAACGGTGCTGGCACAATTGGTTATCTATCTGCAATAAACTGAATCAAGATCCATATCTTACACCTTATACAAAAACCAACTCCAACTGGATAAAAGACCTAAATATCAAACCTAAAACGATAAAGTTCATCCAAGAAAAGGTAGGAACAACATGGAAGTTTTAATACACAATGAGGACAGACTCCAAAATCTGTCAAAGAAACCTCAATCAACAGAAGAGAAAATAGATAAATGGGAACTATTAAGAATCAAACACTTTTCCTCATCCAAAGGCTTTATTAATAGAATTAAAAGAACACCCACAGAATGGGAAAAAATTTTTGGCAACTCCATGTCAGACCAATGCCTGATCTCCATAAACTATAAGATACTACAAAATTCAATAAGAAGAAGATAAACCATCCAACTAAGCGATGGGCAAAGGAGATGGACAGACACTTCACTAAGTAGGAGTTCCAGGCAGCCAAAAAACACATGCGGACATGTTCACGATCTTTAGTTATTAAAGAAATTCAAATCAAGAGAACAGTGAGATACCATCTCACCCCAACAAGATTGGCCATGATCCAGAAAACACAAAACAACAAATGCTGGAGAGGCTGTGGAGAAAGTGGAACCCTCCTACACTGTTGGTGGGGTAGCGAAATGGTCTAGCCTCTTTGGAAGGCAATCTGGCACTTCCTTAAAAATATGGATATCGATATACCATTTGACCCAGTAATTCCACTACTTGGAATATATCCTACAGAATCAAGGCCTTTCACACCAATGGACACATGCACCAGAATGTTTATCGCAGCACAGTCCATGATAGCAAAAAGATGGAATCAACCCAGATGCCCAACAATAGAAGAATGGATAGGTAAACTATGGTACATATACTCAATGGAGCACTACGCAATGATAAAGAATAACGATGATTCCAGGAAACATCTCCTAACCTGGTTTCAACTGGAAGACATTAATGTTGAGTGAAAGTAGTCAGCGACAAAGGGACAAATACTGTATGAGATCTCTACGATAAAATCTCAAAAACAGACGTGTATAGAAGAAAAGACTCTTTGACAGCTGCAAGTGAGGGGAGGGAGGGAGGGTGAGGGGGGATGGTTTAGTTTAGATAGTTACTAGAAATCTAGTTGGGAGAAAGCAGTGATAGCACACATTAGAAACAAGAACAACATTAAGTGGACTTCAGCATAACTTGAGTACTCCTTCCATCTTGACTCAATACTGCAAGGATAGAGTAGCTGGGGCGGGGGTGGGGGACCATGCTCTTAGGCAAATCCCAGGCCAATTGGCACAACTAGCGTTTTGCTAAGAGAGCTCTCTGCACCCGACATTGGAGAGTCGTGTCTGGGGTCGTAAAAGCTGTCAACCTGCCATCCGAAGACACAGCAAATGGTCCCAACTCAGCAGGAATGGGTGCTCACCGAGGACCAAAATGACATGCGGTAAAGACAACCGAGAAGACAGAGAGACCCACAAGAGTTGGTGCCTACATCGACTTGGGACCGGAAGAACTGGATGGTGCCAGGCCACCACCAGTGATAGCCACGATGGAGCTCACAGAGAGGAGTCTCACTGGCAACACAAGAATAAAAACGGGTGCATCATGAGATCTCCACTAAAAGACCTCAATTGATGGTCCAGTGGTTTTGGGGTTCCTCTGGCAGCATGGCCCCCAGCCATGATGCTGCCCTTTCCCATAAATTATAACAAAGATCCACTCTTTGGACAGGAATGGATTGGACTTGGCAGTGCAGAGTGACCATATATTGGAAGCACTTTATGGTTCTATACATCTATAGCATATCATCTTGCTGACCTCTGGCTGGAGGAAGGGGAGTGGTCGGAGAGGAGGGGAAAGGAGGCTGTTGGGAGGATGAGACATGTATCGAGCAGAGAGGAACAGTGTGCAGTCACCGGACAGGGAGAGCAGTGGAAGCTGCATATAGGTGGGCATGTAAATTTATACGTGAATATACATTTTCACTCAGTTATGTTAAATCAAAATAAAAAAAATTAAAAAAAAAACAACCCAAAACCCATTGCCATCGAGTTGGGTCCAACTCATAGCAATACTAGAGGTCAGAGTAGAACTGTTCCATAGAGTTTCCAAGGATTTGAACTGCCGACCTTTCATTAGCAGAAAAGCACTTAACCCACTGTGCCACCAGGGTTTCCAATAACAAACAAAACCACAGATAAACCACCCATTAAGCAACAGTTCTCCATTCCCTTTTTCTCCCAAACCCTGGCAAACTTTGATCAACTTGTTTTTCTTTCTTTAAATATTTTATTGTGATTGAGTGAAAGTATACAATACAAATTAAATTTGCACAGCCGCCTGTCTACTGCTCCATCTGTTCTCCTTTCCCAGTGACAGCACACTGCTCCTTTTCATTCTATGTATGTTACATCCTCTTAAAAATCACCTGTCCCCTCCTCTTCACCCTCTCCACTCCCTTCTGCTAAGAGGCCAGTAGCACGGCATCCTATAGAGGCATAGAACCATAAAGTATACACACCTTATGGCCACATTGTGTCCCCACAGCCAGTCCATTCCTGTCCGAAAAGTTGACCACAATAATGTTTTCTGGTCAGGGTAAACAGCAGGTCCAGGCACCACGCTCCCGGGGAGCCCCCAGGCTGCCGGAACATCAGGTGCGATATTTTAGTGGACTTCTTGAGGTGCACCACTCTTTTTCCCTTGTTGGCACTGGGACTCAACATTGTGTGCCACATCATGGCTGTCTTTCATGGTGGTCGGGCACCATTTGGCTCTTCTGGTCACGTGTTGATACAGTCATTCATTCACATGGGTGCTCCTGTCTCCTGGGCTCTTTTTACCTCGTATCTTTGTTGTTCTTAGTGATCATCTGTTCTCGATGAATTCGGACCATTTGGTTTACCTCAGAGGGCAGCTTGCTAGCTTTTAAGACCCCAGATGCCACTCACCAATATGGGGTGCAGAAGACACTTAGCAATAGGCTAATTGTGCCCATTGGCCTAAATGTGCCCTGAGAGCATGGTCCCCAGAGCCCTCCTCCTGCTATTCTATCCTTGCAATATTGGGTTAAGATTAGAAGGGTTTTCAGTTTATGCCGAAGTCCAGTTAAGTTGATCTTCTTTCTACCATGGGCTGTCACTGCTTTCACCCAGCCAAATTTCTATCAATTATCTGATCTATGACCAGCCTACTTCCCTGCCTCCCTACACTTGTAGCCATTAAAGAGTTTTCTTCTGTGCGTAAGTGCATTTTTGAGTCCTTATAGTAGGGATCTCATACAATATTTGTCCTTGTGACACTGACTGATTTCTTTCAGCATAACATGTTCCAATTGAAACCAGGTTATGAGATGCTTCCTAAAATCATCATTATTCTTTATGGTTGCATAGGGTTCCATTGAGTATATATACCATAGTTTATCTATTCTTCTGTTGTTGGGTATCTGTGTTGATTCCATGTTTTAGATATTGTGAACTGTGCTGCCATAAACATTCATGTGCAAGTATCTGTTCATGTGACTGCCCTTGATTCTGTAGGATATACTCTGAGCAGTGGGATTACTGGATCAAATGGGATATCTATTTCCAGCTGATTAAGGAAGTGCCAAATTGATTTCCAAAGAGATTGAGCCATTTTGCAATCCCACCAGCTATGTGGTAGAGTTCCAATTTCTCCACAGCCTCTCCAGTATTTGTTGTTTTGTGTTTTGGGGGTTATGGCCAACCTTGTTGGGGTGAGATAGTGTCTCATTGAAGTTTTGATTTGGAATTCTCTGATAACCAATGATCATGAGCAGTTCCTCATGTGTCTTTTGGATACCTGGATGTCCTCTTTGGTGAAGTGCCTGTCCATCTCCTTTGCCCATTGCTCACATGAGTTATTTACCTTTTTCTTGCTGATGTTTTGTAGTACCTGGTAGATTACAGAGATCAGATGTGGATCCAACATGGAGTTGCTAAATATTTTTGCCCATTCTGTAGGTGGTCTTTTAATTCTTTGGGTTAATTTTTTGGGTGACTAAAAGTGTTTGATTCTCAGTAGTTCTCATTTATCTCTTTTCTGTTGATTGTGCTTTGTTTCTCAGATTTTGAAGTCTATGTAAGCTATGTACTAATGCTTCCATTGTTGACCCTACTTTTTCTTGTGTGATCTTTATCATTTAAGTTTGATATTTAGGTCTTTGATCCAATTTGAGTTAGTTTTTCTGTAAGATGTGGGATACGGGTCTTGTTTCATTTTTTTTTTTGCAGATGGATATCCAATTTTGCCAACACCATTTGTTAAAAAGACTGTTTCTACCCCAGTTTACAATCTCAGGGCCTTTGTGAATTATCAACTGTCCGTAACAGGATAGTGGATCTCTGGAGTCTCAGCTCTGTTCCATTGTTCTATATGTCTCTTTTTGTACCAGTGCCAGGCTGTGGTCGTATAATGGGCTCCAAGTTTGGGTGGAAACCCTGGTGGTGTAGTGGGTTATCTGCTACATCTGCTAACCGAAAGGTTAGCAGTTCAAATCCACCAGGTGCTCCTCGGAAACTCTATGGGGGAGTTCTACTCTGACCTTTAAGGTTGCCATGAGTTGGACCCGACTCAAAGGCACTGGTTTGTTTTTTAAGGTTGGGTAATATGTAGCCTCCCACTGTGTTCCTCTTCTTCATTAGTGCTTTGCTAATCTGGGGATCCTTCCCTTTCCAAACAAAGTTGGTGATTTGTTGCTCCAACTCATTACAAACTGTCACTGGTATTTGTATTGGGATTGCATTGTTTACGTAGATCGTTTTGGGTAAAATAGGCATTTTCACAACTTTAAGTCTTCTTATCGAAGAGCAGGGTAGGTTTCTCCCTTTATAGAAGTCTCTTGGTTTCTTGCAGTATGGTTTTGTAACTCTCTTTGTATAGGTCTCTTATTTCTCTAGTTAGATTGATTCCTAGGTATTTTATCTTCTAGAGAGCTAGAATAAATGGTATTGATTTGGTGATTTATTCTCTATGATCTCTTTGTTGGTAAAGCGAATCCTACTGATTTACTTATGCTTATCTTATATCCTGATACTTTGCTGAACTCTTCTGTTAATTCCAGTAGTTTACTTATGCATTAGTTAGAATTCTCTGCATACGCAATCCTGCTATCTGCAAATAGGGAGACTTTTACTTCTTTGCCAATGTGGATGCCCTTTATTTCTTTGTCTTGTCTAATTGCTCTAGCCAGAACTTTTAGTACAATGTTGAATAGAAGTGGTGAGAGTGGACATCCTTGTCTAGTTCCCATTCTCAAAGGGAATTTTTTCAGTCTCTCTCCATTCAGGATGTTGTAGGCAGTTGGCTTTGCATAAATGCCCCCTATTGCATTGAGGAATTTCCCCTGTATTCCTATTTTTCTGAGAGATTTTAGCATTAATTGGTGTTCAACTTGGTCAAATACATTTTTATGTAAATTGACAAAATCAGATGATTCTTATCTTTTGTGTTATTTACATGGTTGATCGCATTAATTGTTTTTCTGATGTTGAACCAGACTTGCATCCCTGGTATGAATTCAACTTGGTCGTGATGAATTGTTTTTTGGCTATGTTGTAAAATTCCATTGGCAAGGATTTTGTTGAAGATTTTTGCGTCTGGGTTCATGAATGATACTGATCTGTAATTTTTCTTTTATGTGGGATCTTTCCCAGGCTTTGGTGTCAGGGTTATGCTGGCTTTCTAGAATGAGTTTGGGAGTGTTCCGTCTCTTTCTGTGCTGTGACATAGTCTCAATAGATTGGAGTTAGCTCTTCTATAAAAATTTGGCAGAATTCTCCAGTGAATCCATTTGGTCTAGAACTCTTTTTGGTTGGTAGTTTTTTGATGACTCTTTCAATCTTTTCCTTTGTGATGGGTTCATTGAGTTGTTCTACTTCTTATGATAATTTTGGTAGGTGATATGAATCTAGAAATTTGTCCATTCCTCTAGGTTTTCAAATCTGTTAGAGTACAGTGTTTCATTGTATTCTGTTATGATGCTTTTGATTTCAGGTGAGTCTGTTGTGACATGTCCCGGATCATTTTTATTCAGGTTATTTGTTTTCTCTCCCATTTTTCTTTTGTAAGTTAAACAGACAACAACAACAACAAAAACACTGCCGTTGAGTCAGGTGTGACTCACAGCGACCCTAGAGGTCATCTTTTCAAAGAAGCAGGTCTTGGTATTGTTAATTTTTCAGTTGTTCTTCTATTTTCTATTTATTTTCTGCTCTAATCTTCATTATCTGTTCTCTTCTGGTGCCTGAGGGGTTCCTCTGTTGCTCTCTTTCTACTTGTTGAAGCTGTAGGGTTAATTCTTTGGTTTGGGTCCTTTCTTCCTTCTGGACATGTGCATTTATGGAGATAAGTTGACCTCTGAGCCATGAGTCTAATTGGTTAATTGTACAATAAGATCTACTGTGTCTTTACTTAGCCTTTTTCTGGTTGATCTGTCCATCACTGAAAGTGGAGTGCTGAAGTCCTCAACACTTATTGGGGAGTGATCTGTCTCATTTTTCAGTGTAGTCAGTGTTTGGTGTATTTAATGTACTAGTATTGGGTACATAAATATTTTTGATTATTAAGTCCTGCTTGTGTACTGAATGTTTCAGCAATAAATAGTGATCATCCTTGTCCATGATGGTGGATTTTACACTGAAATCTATTTTATCTGAGGTTAGTATTGCCACACCTGCTCTTCTTTGTGTATTGTTAGCTTGCTGTATATTATTCCATCCTTAGTTTTCAGTTTGTTAATTTCTTTAAGTCTAAAATGTGTTTCTTGTAAGCAACATATAGATGGGTCATGTCTTTTGATCCAGGATATCATTCGCTGTCTCTTAATTGGAGCATTTAGTCCATTTACATTCAATGTAATTATTGATAGTTATGTGTTTATCATTGTCATTTTGATGTATTGATTTTGTGTTGGTGTTTTCTATGTTGTTCTTAGTATTCTGTTCTGGGTCATTCTTTTTGGGATGACTTTTCATCCTTTTCAGTGTTGGTTTTGTGGTTATTGGCAGTCCGGTATTACATTTCTTGTTTTGACATGTTACATTGTTATTGTGCTTTGTGGCTACCACTTTGCTCCCCCTTAATATTCTAAGTTTCAATTGAGTTTTAGCTTTTGCATATCTTTTAAACTTCCTCTCCATCTGCAAGAACTGTAACTACTGTCATACGTCCCTCTTTTTAGTGTGGTACTGTCATAGATTTTGTTATGTGGTCACTGGTTCTCTTCTTTTAATACTGTAGCTTTGATTGAGTTTTGTCACTTTTGTAACTGAGTAGGTTTCTGCATTGCCTCCTTACATACACACTTACTGGTTTTGTTTTTCTAAGCAAAGAGGTTCTTTCAGTATATCTTGTAGTTTTGGTTTGGTTTTTACAGTCTCTAAGCTTCAGTTTATCTGCAAATGTCTTAATTTCATCTTCATATATAAATGAGAGCTTTTCAGGATATATAATTCTTTGCTGGAAGTTTTTCTCCTGCAAGGCTTTGAATATGTCACCCCACTGCCTGCCTGCCAACATTGTTTCAGCCGAGAAGTCTGACAAATGCCTACAGGGTTTCCCTCTGAATGTTAGCTTAGCTTTGAGCCTCACTGCCCTTAAGAGAATCTGTTTATATTTCATTATATTAGGCTTGATTATGATATATCTTGGTGTCTTTGTTTTGGGGTCTAGTTTTTGTGGTATTTGATACATGTCTTGGCTATCTATGTTCTCTTCTTTCACTATTTCCAGGAAGTTTTCTGTCAGCAGCTCAACAACAATACTCTCAGTTCAGGAACTCCAATTATTCATAGGTTATTCCTCTTAACAGAGTCCCACATGTTTCTTAATGCTTCTTCATTTTTCTTATTTCTTTTCTCTTAGTTCTCCTCATTAATGCTAATGCTAGTTGCTCTGTCTTCGAGGCCACAAAGTCTAACTTGTATCTCCTCAATTCTGCTCTTTGGGCTTTGGAGTGTGTTGTCTCATTTTGTAATTTTGTTATTGATCTGCTGGGTTTCAGATCATTGATGCTCCATCAGTTCAAATAACTTGCTCAATTTTTCAGTTTGTCCTGCTGCGTTTTGTTTAATCTCCAGGAGGGTTCTATATATAATTCTATTGCACTTGATTTCTGATAGTTTCAGAAAGCCTTCTTCATCTGGGAAGGTATTTTGATTCTTTATTTTGAGAGTTTTCCAGAGCCATGATGGGCTATTTCTTTAAATGATTAGAGATGGTTTGTTGCCTTCAGGCTATCTAGAGGCTGTTTAGTTTCTCTGGGGTTACCTCAACAGGAGAGCTGAGGCATCATTCTGAGAAGTGAGTTGGTCACCAGCTGCCTCTGTGTACTCTAGTGACTGGCCCCTGTGGACTATCTTGGGTGGCTATTACTGTAGTCCAATGTATTTCTGCTGTCAATTCTATCAATGTTTGCTTTATACAGTTAGGTGCTCTGATGTTTAGTGTATATGTATCTATGATTGTTAAATCTTAATTAATCGACCATTTTATCACTATATAGTGTCCATCTTTATCTCTTCTAACAGATATGGTATTAAAGTCTATGTTTTCTGATATTAAGATTACTACTTCAGCTGTTTTTTGGTTATTATTTGCATGACATTTTTTTAAGTCCTTTCTCTTGTGTCCTTAGTGCTAAGACATGTCTCTTATGGAGTATATAGTTGGGTCATTCTTTTTTAAATCCATAATAACACTCTTTGCATTTTGTTTTTTGATATTTTACTGTACTTTAAGTGAAAGTGTACAATTCAAGTCAGTCTGTCATACCAAAGCTTACACAAACGTCACTAGGTAACTGTAGTTGCTCTCCCCACACTGTGATATCACATTCCTCCTTTACAGCCTGTATTTTCCATGTACATTGAACCAGCTCATGTGCCCCTTTGCCTTTTCATCTCACCTCTGGACAGGAGCTGCACAGTTAGGCTCACATATCTACTTATACAAAGAAGCACACTCTTCACCAGTATCATTATTTTATGTCTTATACTCCAGTCCAGTCTTTGAAGAGTTGGTTTTGGGAATGGTTTCAGTTCTGGAAACAGAAAATCCAGGGGCCATGTCTTCTGTGGCTGTTTCAGTCTGTCAGATCATCAGGTCTAGTCTTTTTAATAGAGTTCAAGTTTTGCACCCCATTTTACTCCTGCTATGCACTTGGATGGCTGGCTTATGTCAGGGACTCTTTATTGTGTTCCTTGTCAAGGCAGTCATTGGTGGTGGCCAGGTACCATCTAGTCTTTCTGGTGTCATGCTAATGTAATCTCTGGATTATGTGGCCCGTTTTGTCTCTTGGGCTCATGTTTTCATTATGTTTTTTATGGTCATCATTCTCCCTTGCTCCAAGTGGGCTGGGACCAATTGATTCTTCTTAGATGGGCCATTTGGTAGCTTTTTAAGACCCCAGACACTACTCACCAAAGTGGGATGCAGAACATTTTCTTAATAAACTTTGTTATACCAGTTGACCTAGGTGTCCCCTAAAACAATGGGCACCAGACCCCTGCTCCTGTTACTCTGTTCCTGGATGTGTTTGGTTATATTTAGGAAAAGTTCTTAGCTTTTTGTTTAGTTTAGTTGTGCTGACTGCTTCTCTACTGTGTGTCATCCCTCCCTTCACCTAAAATAATTATCTACTATCTAATTAATGAATACCCCTCTCCCACCCTCCCTACTGTGGTAATCATCAAAGATTGTTGTCTTCTGTGTTTAAGCCTTTGCTTGAGTCCTTATAATAGTGGTCTCATACAATATTTGTCCTTTTGCAACTAAGGTCGCTCAGTATAATGTCTTCCAGATTCCTCCATATTATGAGATATTTCCCGAGATCATCATTGTTCTTTATCATTACATAGTATTCCATTGTGTTTGTATATCTACTAATTCATTGAAAGGCATCTAGGTTGACTCCAGCTTTTGGCTATATGGACAGCCTTGCAATGAACATTAGTATGTTCGTATCTATTCATGTGAAAGCTCTTATTTCTCTAGGATGTATTCCAAGAAGTGGGATTTCTGGATAGTATGGTATCTCTATGTCTAGTTGTCTAAGAAAGCACCAAATCAATTTCCAAATTGGATGTACCATTTTACATTCCCACAAGCAGTGTAGAAAAGTTCCAGTCTCTCCACAGCCTGTCCAACATTTATTGTTTTGTGTTTTTTGGATTAATGCCAACATTATTTGGGTGAAATGGTACTTCACTGTAGTTTTGATTTGGATTTTTCTAATAGCTAGTGATCATGAACATTTCCTCATGTATCTGTTAATATCCTAGATGCTTTGTTTGAGCAAAGTGACTGTTCATATCCTTTGCCTATTTTTTAATTTGTTTTTTTCCTTTTGATTTTGAAGTTTTGCAGTATTATCATGAGTTGAATTATATGTCCCCCCAAATGTGTAGTATTTTGGCTAGACTGTGGATTTCGGGTATTGTCTGATGTTCCTATATGCTGTAAACCCTGCCTCTATGATGTTAATGAGGGAGAATGGGTGGTGATTTTTTTGTTGGGGTGGGACTCACTGTGTGAGATTATATTGCACCTTGAGGAAATCTCTTGAAAAGAATCTCTTGAAAAGAAGCTAACAGAGAGATTTGGGGACCTCATACAATCATGAAAAAAAATAATGCTGGGAGCAGAGTGTGCCCTTTGGAAAGGACCTGGGGTTCCTACACCTCAGAAACTTCCAGTCCAGGGGAAGATTGATGATAAGGATCTTCCTCCAAAGCCAAAAGAGAAAGACTTCCTCTAGATATGATGCCCTCAATTTGGGCTTGTAGCCTCCTGGACTGTTAGACAACAAAATTTCTCTTTTTAAAGCCATCTACTTGTGGTATCTCTCTTATAGCAGCACTAGATGACTAAAACAAGTATCTTGTAGATTATGAAGATTAGATGCTGATCAGGTTTGTCATAGCCCAAAATTTCTTTCCAGTCTGTGGGGTGACTTTTTATTCTTTTGGCGAATTCTTTGGAGGTATAAGTATTTGATTTTCAGGAGTTCCCAATTACATATTTTCTCTGCTGAAGTTTGTGCATTGTTTGTAGTGTTTTGTATTCTGTTTATGCTATGTTTGGGCTCGTAGTATTCTCTTTATTTTTTCTTCCATGATCTTTATTGTTTTAGATTTATATTTATTTATATTATACAGTAAATCTTTGATTCATTTTGAGTTACTTTTTGTGCATAATGTGAGGTATGGCTCTTTTTTCTTTTCTTTTTTTGGGGGGGAGATGGATATCCAGTTATGCCCAACACCATTTGTTAAAGATACTGTCTTCTCCCCAGTTTACAGACCTTGGGCCTTTATCAAATATCAGCTGCTCATAGGTGGATGACTTTATGTCTGGATTCTCAATTCTGTCCATTGGTTTATGCATTTGTTATACCAATACCAGTCTGTTTTGACTCCTGTAGTGATATAATAGGCTCTGAAGTCAGGTAATGTGAGATCTCCCACTTCGTTTTTCTTCTTCAGTAAAGCTTTATTTATCCAGGACTTCTTCCCTTTCCATATGAAGTTGGTGATGTGTTTCTCCATCTCCATAAAAATGCCATTGGAATGTGAATAAGGATTGTCTTGTATCTGTAGATCTCTTTGGGTAGAAGAGAGATTGTCACAGTATTGAGTCTTCCTATCCAGTGCAAGTTAGGTTTCTCCATTTATGTTGATATCTGAGTTTGTTGAGGTAGTGTCTTTCACTCTGTGCTTTTTGATTGGAGTAGTTAGTCTATTTGCATTCACTGTAATTACTAATAAGATGTGACTTACTTCTATTATTTTGTTAGTTGTTTTTGTGTGTGTGCCTAAAGTCTCCTTTCTCTTTTTTTTTTACTAGTTTATTGTAGTGAGCCATTTTGGTTCCCATTTACTTTCATTTTGAGTATATATATATATTTTTAGATATATTCTTGGTAATTACCTGAATATTACATTTAACAGCTTATATTTACGGATCCGACTCGACGGCACTCAGCTCGGCTCGGCTACCATGACTTGGTACCAATTTAACTGCAGTAACGTATTGGAAATTCTATGCTATTTCTTGCCTTCCTGTATTTTGTTATTGTTATTATTATGTCTTTCTATTACATGTAATATAATTGTATTCCTTCCTTTTATGCATTTGTTATTACAAAGCATGAAGGACAAAACAATTGAAATTATCAAGCATGAATACCTTATCAGTAGCCCTTTAAATGGTTGATGTTCCCTTTTTTAGAAATCTTCCTTTTTACGTATGGCTTTAAATTACTCTCTAGTGTCTTTCTCTTCCTTCCCTAGTATTATTATTTCATCAAATATTCTTTCTGTCTCTTTCTCTCATTTCCCATTATGCATTTACAAGTGTACCTCATTTTATTGTGCTTCACTCTACTGTGCCTCACAGATAGTGTGTCTTTTACAAATTGCAGGTTTATGACAGTCTTTCCTTTGTCTCTCCTTTGGTCTCTTTATTCTCTGAGACATTACAATATTGAAAGTAGGCCAACTAATAACACTATAGTGGTCTCTAAGAGTTCAAGTGGAAGGAAGAGCCTTATATCTCTTGCTTTAAATTAAAAGCTAGAAATGTTTAAGCTTAGTGAAGAAAGTATGCCAAAAGCAGACAGGCTGAAAACTAGGCTTCTTGTATCAAGAAGTTAACCAAATTGTGAATGTAAAGGAAAAGTTCTTGAAATAAATTAGAATTGCTACTCCAAAGTACACACTACTGATGAGAAAGAGAAACAGGTGTATTGTTGATAGGGAGAAAGTTTTAGTGGTCTTGGTAGAAGACCAAACCAGCCGCAACATTCCTTTAATGCAAAACCTAATCTAGAGCAAGACCCTAACTCTCTTAAATTATATGAAGGTTTAAAGAGGTGAGGAAGCCACAGAAGAAAAATATGAAGCTAACAAATGTTGGTTCGTGTGATTTAAGGAAAGAAACTGTCTCTGTAACATAAAAGTGCAAAAGTGAAGCAGCAAGTGCTGATGTGGAAGCTGCAGCTAGTTATCAAGAAGATCTAGCTACAATAACTGATGAAGGTGGCTACAATAAACAACAGATTTTCAGTCTAGACAAAACAGTCTTATATTAGAAGGAGATGACATCTAGGATTTGCATAGCTAGAGAGAAGCCAAAGCCTGGCTTCAAAGGACAGGATGTTTCTCTTATTGGGGGTTAATGCAGCTGGTGACTTTAAGTTGAAGCCAGTGATCATTTAACATTCCCAAGATCTTAAGGCCCTTAAGAATTATGCTACATTTACTCTGCCTGTCCTCTATAAATGGAACAACAAAGCCTGGATGGCAGCACATCTGTTTATAACACGATGTACTAAGTATTTTCAGCACACTCTTGAGATCTCTTGCTCAGAAAAAAAGATTACTTTCAGAATATTATTGCCCATTGGCAATACATCTGGTCATCCAAGAGCTCTATGGTAACATGCAAGGAGATTAATGTCACTTTCATGCCTGCTAATAGGCATACATCAAGGAGTAATGTTGACTCTAAAGTTTTATTATTTAAGAAATACATTCTATAAGGCTGTAGCTGCCATAGATAGTAATTCTTCTGATGGATCTGGACAAAGTAAATTAAAAACCTTAAGGAAAAGATTAACTTTTCTAGATGCCATTAAGAACAATTGTGATTAATGGGAGGAGGTCAAAATATCAACATTAACAGGACTTTGGAAGGTGATTCGAGTCCTTATGGATGACTTTGAGGGTTCAAGACTTCAGTGAAAAAGTAACTGCAAATAGGTGGAAATAGCAAGAGAATTAGTATTAGAAGTAGAAACTGAAGATACGATCAAATTGGTACAATCTCATGATTAAACTTTAATGGATGGGGAGTTGCTTTTTACGTATGAGCAAAGTAAGTGGTTTCTTGAAATGGAAACTACTGGTAAAAATGCTGTGAACATTGTTGAAATGACAGCAAAGAATTTAGAAGATTACATAAACTTTGTTCATAAAGCAGTGATAGGGTTTGAGAAGACTGACTTCTGAAAGCAGCTTTACTGTGGATAAAATGCCACTAAACAGGATCCTGTGCTGGAGAGAACTCTTTCATGAAGAGTCAATCAATGCAACAAACTTCTTTATCTATCTGTCTGTCTGTCTGTCTGCCGTCTGTCTGTCTGTCTGCCTGTCTATCACCTATCAATCAATCAATCAATCAATCAATCAATCTATCTATCTATCTATCTATCTATCTATCTGTCTGTCTGTCTGTCTGTCTGTCTATCTGTCTGTCTGTCTGTCTGTGTCTATCATCTATCTATCCATCTAACGTCTATCATCTATCTATCTTTAATTTCCATACCCTGGGTGGGAGTGACAATTTTTCTTTTAACATTTTATTATGCATTAAGTGAAAGTTTACAATCCAGATCAATTTGCCATATAAAATCACATGCACGTGCGTGTGCGCCTGCTCACATGCACGTGTGCACACACACACACACAGAGCTAAGCAACTCTAACTGCTCTCCTTCCGCCCCCCTTGTGACAGCATACTCCTCCTTTCTACCCTGTACTTCTCATACAGGTGGCTCAAACAGTCTCTTGTATATATTTAAGCCAAGAAGCGCATTCTTCATCCGCATCATTTTGTGTCTTATAGTCCATTCCAATGTTTGTCTGAAGAGTTGGCTTTGGTACTGGTTTCACCTCTGGGCTAAGAGAGAGAATGGGGCCATGTCCTCAAGGGGAACTTCGGTCTGACAGACCAGGTCTGGTCTTTTAATAGTGTTCTAGTTCTGCGTATCCAATTTTCTCCCTCTGAATCAGGTATTTTAGGTTGTGTTCCGTGTCAGAGCAATCATTATTGGCGGTTGAGCACCATCTAGTTCTTCTGGTCTCCTGCTAATGTAGTCTCTGGGTCACATGGCACTGCTTGTCTCCTGGGCTCATGTTTTCCTCATATCTTTGATATCCTTTATTCTCTTCTGCTCCAGGTGGATTGGGACCAATTAATGCTACTTAGATGTCAGCTTGCTAGCTTTTAAGACCCCAGATTCCACCCACCATAATGATATACAGAACATTTTCTTAAAAAAAATTAGTTATGTCACATAGCCTAGATGTTCCCTGGAACCATAGTTCCATGACCCCTGTCCCTGCTACTCTATCCTTCAAAATGTTGGTTGTATTTAGAGAAACCTTTTAGCTCTTTGTGTAATCCAGTTGTGCTAACCTTCCTACTGCGTACTGTCACACCCTTCACCTAACCCAATTCCTATCTATTACCTAATCTATGAATATGGTTCTCCCTCTCTCCCCACCCTTGTAACCATCAAAGATTATTTTCTTCTGTGTTTAAACATTTTAAATCCTTATAATAGTGGTCCCATACAATATATTTGTCCTTTTGTATTTGACTAATTTCACTCAGCATGTCTTCCAGATAACTCCATGTTATGAGATATTTCCTAAGATTATCACTGTTCTTTATCATTGCATAGTATTCCATAACCATAGTTTATTTATTTATTCATTTGCTGATGGATACCTAGGTTGGTTCCATCTTTTAGGTATTGTGGACACTGCTGCCATCAACGCTGGTGTGCATGCTCTGTTTATGTGGTAGCCCTTATTTCTCTAGGATTGCTGGATCATATGGTATGTCTATTTCTAGCTTTTTAAGAAAGTGCCAAATCGATTTCCAAAGTGGTTGTATCATTTTACATTCCCACCAGCAGTGTAGAAGAGATCCAGTCTCTCCACAACCTCTCCAACATTTATTATTTTGTGTTTTTTTGATTAATGCCAGCCTTGATGAGGTGAGATGTCATCTGATCATGTAGTTTTGATTTGGATTTCTCTAATAGCTAGTGATTATGAACATTTCTTCATGTATCTGTTAACTGCCTGGATGTTTTCTTTGGTGAAGTGGCTGTTCATATCCTTTGCCCATTGTTTAATTGGATCATTTGTCTTTTTCTTGTTGAAGTTTTTAGTATTTTACAGATTATGAAGATTAGATGCTGACTGGATTCATGGTAGCCAAAAATTTGTGCCCAGTCTGTATCTGCTCTTTTTACTCTTTTGGTGAAGACTTTGGATGAGTAGAAGCATTTAATTTAGGAGTTTCCAGTTATCTATATTCTCTTCAGCTGCTTAGTAATATTTCATAGTCTGTTTATGCTCCCAGCATTGTCTCCATCTTTTCTTTCATAATCTTTATTATTTTAGATTTTATATTTATGTCTCTGATCCATTTTGGGTTAGTTTTTGTGCACTTTGTGAGATACAGTTCATGTTTATTTATTTTTTTTTAGCAGATGGATATCCAGTTATGCCAACACCATTTGTTAAAGAAACTGTCTTTCCCCCAGTTTATGGACTCTGGACCTTTGACAAATATCAGCTGCTCACAGGTGGATGATGTTAGATCAGTATTATCAATTCTGTTCCATTGATCAATGTATCTGTTTTTGTACCAGTACCAAGCTGTTTTGACTACTATGGCAGTGTAATAGGTTCTAAGTCAGATAGTGTGAGGCCTCCCACTTTGTTCTTATTCAGCTATGCTTTACTTATCTGGGGTTTCTTCCCTTTCCATATGAGATGGGTGGTTTGTTTCTCCATCTCATTAAAGATGCCATTGAAGTTTGTATTGAGATTGTATTGTATCTATGGATCACTTTTGGCAGAACAGGCATTTTCATGATGTTAAGTCTTCCTATTCATGAACAAGGTAGGTTTCTCCACATACGAAGATCTGTTTTGGTTTCCTGCAGTAGAGTCTTGCAATTTTCTATGTATATATCTCTGGTTAGATTTACTCCTAGGTATTTTATGTTTTTGGCAGCTACAGTAAATGACATTGATTTGGTGATTTCCTTTCAGTCTATTTGTCCTTGTAAGCTAATCCAGCTGATTCATGTATGTCTATCTTGTATCCTGATACTTTGCTGAACTCTTCTATTGCTTCCAGCAGTTTGTGTGTGTGTGTGTGTGTGTGTGTGTGTGTGTGTGTGTATTTTTTACAGTCATCTGCAAATAGAGATACTTTTACTCTTTCCTTACCAATTTGGATGCTCTTTATTTCTCTGTCTTACCTAATTGCTCTGGTTAGAACCTCCAGGATAATACTGAATAAAAGTGGTGACAATGGGCGTCCTTGTCTGGTTCCTGTTCTCAAGAGGACTGCTTTAAGATTCTCTCCATTTAGGATGATGTTGGCTGTTGGCTTTGCATAAAAAGAAAGCAACAGTGCTGTCGAGTCGATTCCAACTCATAGCAACCCTACAGGGCAGGGTAGAACTACTCCATGTGGAGTTTCCAAGGCACACCTGGCGGATTCAAACTGCCTACCTTTTGGTTAGCAGCTGTAGCACTAAACCACTATGCCACCCAGGGTTTGTTGGCTTTGCTTAGATACCCCTCATTATGTTAAGGAATTTCCTTCCTCCTTCTGTTCTGCTGAGAGTGTTTAGCACCAATGGGGTGGACTTTGTCAAAAGCTTTTTCCACATCAAGTGATAAAATCAAGTGATTCGTGTCTCTTGTTTACCTATGTGGTTGATTACATTAATTGTTTTTCTGATGTACCATCTTTAACTTCTCTAGTGTGAATCCCACTTGGTCAGTGTGAATTATTACTATTTTTTAAAATATGTTTTGAATTCCATTTGCTAGAATTTTGTTGATGAATTTTGCATCTCAGTTCATGAGAGATATTGGTCTGTAATTTTCCTTCTTTGTATTGTCTTTACCTGATCTTGGTATCAGGGTTAAACTGGCTTCATAGAGTGAATTTGGGAGTATTGCATCCTTTTCTATACTTTGGAATACCTTTAGTAATAATGGTGTTAACTCTTCTCTAAAAGTTTGGTAGAATTCTCCAGTGAAGTTGTGAGGTCCAGGGATTTTGTTAGTTGGGAGTATTTAAATTAACTTTTCAATCTCTTCTTTTGTGATGAGTTTAATTAGTTGTTCTGCTTCTGCTTGTGCTAGTTTGGGTAAGTGATGTGTTTCTAGAAATTTGTCCATTTTCCCTAGGTTTTCAAATTTATCAGAGTACAATTTTTCATAGTATTCTGTTATGAGTCTTTTCATTTAAGTTGGGTGTGTTGTGATATTGTCCATCTTGTTTCTTATTTGAGTTATTTGCTTCGTCTCCTGTTTTTCTTTTGTCACTTTGGCCAGTGATTTATCAATTTTGTTGATCTTTTCAAAAGAATCAACTTTTAGTCTCTAATTCATTGAGTTTCATTCTACTTTTTATTATTTGCTGTATTTTGGTGCCCAAGAGGTTCTTTTGTTGCTCTCTCTCCACTTGCTCAAGTTGTAGAGTAAATTATTTCATTTAGGCCCTTTCTTCTTTTTGAATGTGTGCATTTATCAAGATAAATTGATCTCTTAGTTCTGTTTTTGCTGTGCCCCTCAAATTCTGGTAGGATATGTTGTCATTCTCATTTGATTCTATGAATGTCTTTATTCCATACTTGATTTCTTCTGTAACCCAGTCATTTTTCAGCAAGGTGTTGTACAGTTTCCATGGGTTTGATTTTTTTCCCCCTATTACTGATTTATATACCTGTGACTTTATGGTCTTAAAAGATGCCTTGTAATATTTCAATACTTGGAATTTTGATAAAGATTGCTTTGTGGCCTAATATATGGTCAATTCTGGATACTGTTCCCTGTGTGTGAGAAAAGAAGATATACTTGGCTGCTGTTGGGTGCAGTGTTCTGTACAAGTCTATGAGGTCAAGATGGTTGATTGTGGCATTTATATCTTCCATGTCTTTATTGAGCTTTTTCCTAGAGGTTCTGTCCTTTACTGTGAGTGGTGTTTTGAAGTCTCCTACTATTATTGTGGAGCTATTTCTGTTTTCAGTGCAGTTGGTATTGGTTAATTGTATTTTGCAGTCCTGTCTTTGAGTGTATAGACAATTAATATGGTTGTGTCTTCCTGGAGTATTGATCCTTTAATCATTATAGAACGTCCTTCCTTATCCAAAGTGGTGGATTTTACTTTAAGTCTGTTTCTCAGAGATTAATTCTGCCACTCCTCATTTTTGAATGTTGCTAGCTTGATATAATTTTTCCCTTCCTTTGAGTTTTAGTTTGTTTGGGTCTTGAGTCTAAGGTGTGTCTCCTGTAGGCAGCATATAGATGGGTCTTTTTTAAAAAGTCCATTCTGTCATTCTCTGTCTTGTTATTGGTATATTTAGTACATTTACATTCAGCATGATTATTGATATGTGTGATCTTAGTGCTGTCATTTTGATGTCTTTTTGTGTGTGCCATAAACAATTCCTTCATTCATTTTAATTTTCTGTACTGAGTCATTTTTATTTACATATTTTCTTTTCATCCTTTTCAGTGTTGCTGGTTTTGTATTTGCCGAGACTTCACATTTTTCTTCATTATTTCTTAAAATATTTTATTGTACTTTAACTTAAAATTTACAAGCCAAATCAATTTGCCATATAAACCCCCAAACACACACCACTATGCTGTTGTAACAGCTTTCCCTCCCACTCCATGATATCGCACTCCTCCTTTCCACCCTGTACTTCCCATATCCATTCAACCAACTCTTGTCCCCCTCCATCCTCTCGTCTCACTTCTATCAAGGTGCTGCTCAGACAGCCTGATGTATAGATTTGAGCCAAGAAGCAACTTCACAAGCAACACTGTATGTCTCATAGGACAGTTCAATCTTTGGTAAAAGAGTTGGCTTTGGTATTAGTTTCAGCTCTGGGTCAACAGAGTATCTGAGGGCCTTGTCCTCTGAGGACATTCTAGTCTGATGGACAAAGTTTTGCGTTTTAGCAGAGTTTTAGTTTCACGCACTCATTTTTTTTTCTCCTGCTACATAAGGGACTTTACACTATGTTGCCTGTCAAGCAGTTGTTGGTAGTAGCTTGGCACTATCTAGTTCTTCTGGTCTCGTGCTGATATTAGTCTTTGGATTATATGGCATCTTCTGTTTGCTGGTCTTATATTTTCCCCTTGTCTTTGATATCCTTCATTCTCCTCTTCTCTAGGTGGATTGGGACCAATTAATGCTACTTAGATGGCAGTGTGCTAGCTTTTAAGACCCCAGACTGTACTTACCATAGTGGTATGCAGAACATTTTCTTAAAAAAATCAGGCCAAATAGCCTAGATGTCCCCTGAAACCGTGGTCTCCAGACCCCTGTCCATGCCATTCTGTCCTTCAAAATGTTAGGTTGTATTTGGTAAACACTTTAGCTTTTGGTATAGTCCAGTTGTGCTGTGTGATGTCATACCCTTCAGCTAACCCATTTGCTGTCTAGGATCTAATCTATGAATATTCCTTTCCCTCCCTCCCCACCTTTGTAACCATTAAAGCTTATTATCTTCTGTTCCTAAAACTTTTTTTAAGTCCTTATAATAATGGTCTCATACAATATTTGACCTTTTGCTCTGACGAATTTCATTCAGTAATATCTTACAGATTATTCCACATTATAGACAATTCCTTTTTTCCATTTAATTATCTGTGTTGAGTCTTTTTTCTTTATGTATTTTCTGGTCATCTTTTTCAGTGATGGTGGTTTTGTATTTGCTGAGACTTCATGTTTTTCTTTTATTATTTTGATGTGTAGGATTAATAGTTTACTTTGTGATTACCTTAATATTTATCCTTATTTTCTAAATTTAAACCAGTCTTTAATTTCTTTGTATTACCTTGACTTCTTCTCCATATGAAAGATCTGTATGCATTTTACTTTTAATCCCTCTTTTTTTAATATGCTTTTTATATAATAACATTTCTGTTTCTCTATTTTCAGTGTTTTGCCTATGTTTTATATTTGTGATTTGCTATTGGGGTTGTTATCTCATTGCTCTGGTCTATGTACTGGTCTTACATTTTCACCTGGTGTTATACTGGTTTGCCATCCAAAGAACTCCATTTAGAATTTTTGTTTTATTTTTTGTATATTTTACTGTGATTGGGTGGAAGTATACAATCCAAATTAAATTTGCATGCCCACATATCTGCAGCTCCTTCTACTTTCCTTGCCTGGTATATGTCGTATCCTCTTAACAATCTCCTGTCTCCTCCTCTCCACCCTCTTCTCTCCCGTCTAGTAAGAGGCCAGTAGGACAGCATCCTATAGATACATAGAACCATAAAGCACACACACTTTATGGTCACATTGTGTCCCCACGTACAGTCCATTCCTGTCTGAAGAGTTGACCTCAATAATGTTTTCTGGTCAGAGGAAGCAGCAGGTGTCTGGGCCGTGATCCCAGGGGAATACCCAGGCCTTCGGACCATCAACTGTGGTGTTTTAGTGGAGCTCTTCAGATGCACCCTTCTTTTCCCTGTGTTGCCACTGGGACTCAACTTTGTATGTCTCATCATGGCTGTATTTGATGGTGGCCAGGCACCACCTGGTTCTCCTGGTCAAATGCTGGTAAAATCACCCATTCAGATGGGTCCTTCTGTCTCCTGGGCTCTTTTTTCCTTGTGTTTTTGTTCTTGGTGATCATCTGTTCTGGATGAGTTGGGACCATTTAACGTACCTCAAATGGAAGCTTTCTAGCTTTTAAGACCTCAGATGCCACTCGCTAATATGGAGGGAGAGAGGACTCTCTTAGCAATAGGCTAGTTATGCCAACTGGCCTCAATGTACCCTGAGAACATGGTCCCCATACCCCTGCCCCTGCTACTCTATCCTTGCAATATTGGGTTAAGATTAGAAGAGTTTTCTGTTTATGTTGAAGTCAAGTTGATCTTCTTTGTACTATGTGCTGTCACTGCTTTGACCCAACCAAATTTCTGTCAAATGGCTAATCTATAACCAGCCATCTCCCTCCTTCTGCACCCTGGTAGCTATCAGAGAGACTTTTCTTCTATACATAAGCCTATTTTTAAGTCCTTATAGTAGGGTACTCATACAGTATTTGTCCTTTTGCTGCTGACGGATTTCACTCAGCATGTCTTCCAGTTGAAACCAGGTTATGAGATACTTTCTAGAATCATCATTGTTCTTTAACATTGAGTAGTGGTCCATTAAGTATATGTATCATAGTCTGTGTATCCATTCATCTGTTGTCAGTCATTGGGGTTGATCCCATCTTTTAGCTACTATGGACTGTGCTGCAATAAACATTTGAGGGCATGTATCTATTCGTATGACTCCCCTTGATTCTGTAGGATAAATTCTAAGCAGTGGAGTTACTGAATCAAATATGTTTTCATCAGCCAGTGCTGCTCTAACAGAAATACTACGAGTGGATGGCTTTAACAAAGGAAAGTTTATGTTTACATAGTCCAGTAAATTACAAGTCCAAGTTCAGGGACATCTGATCCGGGGAAATCACCCCGGGCAAAGGCTTTCCCCCATGTCGACTCTGGAAGAAAGTCTTTGTGTTGCATTGGTCTTTGTCCAGGGGGCATCTTGGTGCAGGAACCTCAGATCTGAAGGATGCACTCTCCTCCCAGTGCTGTTTTCTTGATGGTGTGAGGTTCCCAATTCTCTGCTTGCTTCCCTTTCCTTTTATCTCTTGCAGGATGAAAGGATTCAGGGTAGTGCAAACCATATTCCAGGGAAACTCCTTCACAGTGGATCAGGGAGGTGATCCTATGAAGGAATTTACAGTCCCACACTAATCCTTTAATGTACAGCATAGGAAAATCACAAAATGGAGGAAAATCACAAAATATTGGGAAGCATGACCCAGCCACATGGCTACAATATTTTTGTGGGGACACAATTCAATCCATGACAAAATGGTAGATTTATTTCCAGCTTATTAAGGAAGTGTAAAATTGATTTCCATAGAGGCTGTACCATTTTGCAGTCCCAGCAGCAGTGTAGGAGAGTTCCAACCTCTCTACAGCGTCTCCAGCATTTGTTGTTTTGTGTTTTTTGGGCCATGGCCAACCTTGTTGGGGTGAGATGTTATCTCATTTTAGATTTTATTTGGATTTTTCTAATAGCTAATGATTATGAGTACTTCCTCACGTATCTTTTGGCTGCCTGGATGCTCCTCTTTGGTGAAGTGTCTGTCCTTTTCCTTTCCCCATTGCTTAATTGGACTATTTACCTTTTTCTTGTTGACATTTTGCAGTACTTTGTAGATTACAGAGATGAGACGTCAGTCCGACATGGAGTTGCCAAATATTTTTGTCCATTCTGTAGGTGGTCTTTTAATTCTTTTGATAGTCTTTGGATCAGCAAAAGTGTTTGATTCTTGGTAGTTCCCATCTATCTATTTTCTCTTCTGTTGACTGTGCTTTGTTTGTCAGATTTTCAAGTCTGTCTAAGCTGCGTACTAAAGCATCCATTGTTGACCTTGTTTTTTCCTGCATGATCTTTATGGTTTTAGGTTTGAAATTTAGGTCTTTCATCCAATTTCAGTTAGTTTTTATGTAAGGCATGAGATAAGGGTCTTGTTTCATTTTCTTCTAGGTAGATATCTAATTTTACCAGCTTCATTTGTTAAGGAGACTGTTTTTACTCCAGTTTACCATTTTAGGGTATTTGTCAAATATCAGCTGTTCATAAGAGGATGGTGGCATCTCTGGGATCTCAACTTTGTTCCATTGGTCCATATGCCTCTTTTTGAACCAGTACTAGGCTGTTTTGATTACTGTGGCAGTGTAATAATGCTAAGGTTGGGTAGTGTGAGACTTCTCACTGTGTTTTTCTTCTTCAGTAGTGCTTTGTGTATCCTGAGTTTCTTCCCTTTCGAAGCAAAGTTTGTGATTTGTTTCTCCATCTCATTAAAAAATATAACTGGAGTTTGTACTGGGGTTGCAATGCATATGTGGATTGCTTTGGTTAAAATAGACATTTTCACAGTGTTAAGTCTTCCTATCCATGAGCAGGGTAGGTTTCTCCATTTATACAAGTCTCTCTTGGTTTCTTGCAGTAAGGTCTTGTAGTTCTCTTTGTATAAGTCTCTTAATTCTCTAGCTAGATTTATTCCTAGGTAGTTTATTTTCTTGGGGGCTATAGTAAATGGTAGTGATTTGATGATTTCTTCTGTAATGCTCTCTTTGTTAGTATAAAGGAATCCTATTGATACACTTATGTTTATTTTATATCCTGATACTTTGCTGAACTATTAGTTCAAGAAGTTTACTTACGGATTCTTTAGCATTCTCTGCATATACAATGATATCATCTGCAAATACGGAGATTTTTACTTCTCTTTGCCAATGCGGATGCCCTTTATTTCTTTGTCTTGTCTAATTGTTCTGGCGAGAACTTCTAGTACAGTGTTGAACAGAAGTGATGAGTGGCCATCCTTGTCTAGTTGCTGTTCTCAAAGGGAATTCTTTCATTCTCTCTCTATTCAGAATGATGAAGGTGGTTGACTTTTCATAGATGCCCCTTATTGCATTGAGGAATTTGCCTTCTATTCCTATTTTGCTGAGAGTTTTTAGCATGAATGGGTGTTGGACTTGGTCCAATGCCTTTTCTGCATCAATTGGCAAAATCAAGTGATTCTTATATATTGTGTTATTTATGTGGTTGATCACAGTAGTCGTTTTTCTGATGTCGAACCAGCCTTGTATCCCAGGTGTGAATCAAACTTGGTAAAGATGAATTAATTTTTTGATATGTTGTTGAATTCCATGGGCAAGGATTTTGTTGAAGATTTTTGCATCTAGGTTCATGAGTGATGTTGGTCTGTAATTTTCTTTTTTTAGTAGGGTCTTTCCCTGGCTTTGGTATCAAGGTTGTGCTGGCTTCATAGAATGAATGCGGGAGTATCCCATCACTTTCTATGCTGTGGAATAGTTTCAGTAGTATTGGAATTAACTCTTCTCTAAAAGTTTGGTGGAATTCTCTGGTGAAGCCATCTGGGCTAGGACTTTTTTGGTTGGCTTTTTTTTTATTATGATTGAATGAAAATATACATTCCCATATAAATTTGCATGCCCACCTATATGCAGCACCCACTGCTCTCCCTGCCCTGTGACAGCACACTCTTCCACTCCACTCCATACATGTCTTATCCTCCCAACAATCTCTTATTCCCTCCTGTCCACCCACTCCCCTGCCTCCAGTAAAAGGTCAGCAGGACAACATCCTATAGACGCATAGAACCATAAAGTGCACATGTGCTATAGTCACTCTGTGTCACCAAGTCCAATCCATTCCTGTCCTAAGAGTTGACCTCCATTATGATTTATGGACAGGGGCAGCATCAGGGCCAGGGATCATGCTCCCAAGGGAACCCCGAGGCCCATGGACTATCAGTTGTGGTCTTTCAGTGGATACGTCAGGGTGTACCACTTTTTATTCTTTTTAAAAAAATTATTATTTATTATGATTGAATGAAAATGTACATTCCCATATACATTGCATGCCCACCTATATGCAGCTCCCACTGCTCTCCCTTCTCAGTGACAGCACACTCTTCCTCTCTACTGCATACATGTCTTATCCTTCAAACAATCTCCTATCCTCTCCTCTCCACCCACTCCCCTTCGTCCAGTAAGAGGTCAACAGGACAACATCCTACAGATGCGCAGAACCAAAAAGTGCACACATGATATGGTCACTCTGTGTCACCGAGTCTGATCCATTCCTGTCCGATAGTTGACCTCCATTATGATTCATGGACAGGGGCAGCATCAGGGCCAGGGATCATGCTCCCAAGGGAACCCCGAGGCCCATGGACTATCAGTCGCAAACTTTTAATGGAGCTCTCAGAGTGCACCCATTTTTCCCTTTTTATTCTTGTGTTGCCAGTGAGACTCAAATTTGTGAGCTCCATCACAGCTGTCACTGGTGGTGGCTGGGCACTATCCAGTACTTCCAGTTACAAGTCGATGTAGTCACCCACTCATGTAGGTCTCTCTGTCTTCTGGGTTCTCTTTCTTCCATGTCATTTTGGTCCTTGGTGATCATCCATTTCTGCTGATTTGGGACCATTTGCTGTACCCGCAGATGGCAGCTTGACAGTTTTAAGACCCCAGAAGCAGGCTCTCTTAGCAAAACACTAGTTGTGCCAATTGGCTTTGGTTTCCCCTGAGAGTATGGTCCCTGGACCCCTGCCTCAGCTAATCTGTCCCTGCAATACTGGATTAAGATGGGAGGAGTAATCATGTTATGGTGAAATCCAGTAAATATTGATCTTATTTCTAATGTGTGCTGTCACAGATTTGACCCAACCAAATTTCTATAAACTGTCTAATCTAAACCCTCCCCCTCCCTCTCCCTCCCTCCCTACCCTTGTAGCCATCAAAGAATCTTTTCTTCTATGCATGAGTCTGTTTTTAAGTTCTTATAGTAGGGGTCTCATACAATATTTGTCCTTTTGTCACTGACTACTTTCACTCAGCATAATGTCCTGCAGTTGAAACCAGGTTACGACATGTTTCCTAAAATCACCGTTGTTCTTTATTTATCATTGCATAGTGTTCCACTGAGTATACATACCATAGTGTCCCTATCCATTCCTCTGTTGCTGGGCATCTGGGTTGATTCCAACTTTTTCTATCATGTACTGTGCTGCAATAAACATTCATGTGCATGTATCAGTTGGTGGGAATGGCCTTGATTCTGTAGGATATATTCTAAGCAGTGGAATTACTGGATCAAATGGTATATCTTTATCCAACTTTTTAAGGAAGCACTAGATTGCTTTCCAAGGCGGTTGCACCATTTTACAATCCCACCAACAGTATATGAGAGTTCCACTTTCTCCACAGCCTCTCCAGCATTTGTTGTTTTGTGTTTTTTGGATCATGGCCAGTGTTGTTGGGGTGAGATGGTATCTCATTGTAGTTTTGATTTGAATTTCTTTAATAGCTAATGATTGTGAGCATGTCAGCATGTGTTTTTTGGCTGCCTAGATCTCCTCTTTAGAGAAGTATATGTCCATCTCCTTTGCCCATTTCTCAATTGAATTATTTATCTTTTTCTTATTGATATTTTGTAGTACTTTATAGAGTATGTAGATCAGGCGTTGGTCTGACATATAGTTGCCAAATATTTTTTCCAATTCTATAGGTGGCTTTTTAATTCTATTAATAAGGTCTTTGGATGAGCAAAAGTGTTTGATTCTTAGTAGTTTCCATTTATCTATTTTCTCTTCTGTTGTTTGTGGTTTGTTTGACAGATTTTGAAGTCTGTCTACATTGTGTATTAAAGCTTCTGTTGTTGTTCCTACTTTTTCTTGGATGTGCTTTATTGTTTTAGATTTGATATTTAGGTCTTTTATCCACTTTGAGTTGGTTTCTGTGTAATGTGTAAGATACAGGTCTTGTTTCAATGTATTGCAGATGGATATCCAATTTTACCAGCACCATTTGTTGAAGAGATTGTTTTTACCCCAGTTTAATGACTTAGGGCTTTTGTTGAATATCAATTGTCTGTAGAAAGATGATGTCATCTCTGGGGTCTCAATTCTGTTTCATTGATCTATCTGTCTGTTTTTGTACCAGTACCAAGCTGTTCTGACTACTGTGGCAGTGTAAACAGGTTCTAAAGTCAGGTAGTGAGAGGTCTCCCAGTGTTTTCTTTTTCTTTAATACTGTTTTACTTATCTGGGGCATCTTCCCTGTAAAACCAAAGTTGGTGATTTGTTTCTCCATCTCATTAAAAATATCACTGGAGTTTGTATTGGGATTGCATTATATAAGTAGATTGCTTTGGGTAAAATAGACATTCTCACGATGTTATGTCTTCCTATCCATGAGTAGGGTAGGTTTCTCCATTTATGTAAGTCTCTCTTAGTTTCTTGTAGTAAGGACTTGTAGATCACTTTGTAAAGGTCTGTTATTTCTCTGATTAGATTTATTACTAGGTAATTTATCTCAGTCCAGCTCTCGACAGCACCTGGCTTTTGGCTTTATCACGGTAGGGGTATTGATTTGGTGATTTCTTCCTTAGTAATCTCTTTGTTGGTATAAAGGAATGCTACTGATTTACTTATGTTTATCTTGTATCCTGAGACTTTGCTGAACTCTTCTATCACTTTGAATAGTTTACTCATAGATTCTTTAGATTCTCTGCATATGCAATCGTATGATCTGCAAATAGGGAGATTTTGATTTCTTCTTTGCCGATGCAGATGCCCTTTATTTCTTGGTCTTTTCTGATTGCTCTGGCTAGAACTTCTAGTACAGTGTTGAATAGGAGAGGTGAGAGTGGGCATCCTTGTCTAGCTCACCTTCTCAAGAGAAATTGTTTCTGTCTCTCTCCATTCAGGATGATGCAGGCAGTTGGCTTTGTACAAATGGCCCTTATTGCATTGAGGAATTTGCTGTCTTTGCCTATTTTGCTGAGAGTTTTTAGCATCAATGGGTGTTGGACTTTATCAAATGTCGTTACTGCATCAATAGACAACAGCAGGTGATTCTTGTCTTTTGTGTTATTTATGTGGTTGATCACAATAGTTGTTTTTCTGATGTTGAACCAGCCTTGCATCCCTGGTATGAATCCAACTTGGTCATGATGGATTGTTTTTTGGATATGTTGTTGCATTCTATTTGCAAGAATTTTGTAGAAGATTTTTGTATCTAGATTCATGAGTGATATCGGTCTGTAGTTCTCCTTTTTTGTTGGGTCTTTCCCTCGTTTTGGTACCAGGGTTATGCTGGCTTCATAGAATGAATATGGGAGTATTCCATCCCTTTCTATACTGTGAAATAGTCTCAGTAATATTGTAGACAACTCTTCTGAAAAGCTTGGTAGAATTCTGCAGTGAACCCACCTGGGCCTGGGATTTTTTTGGTTGGCAGTTTGGGGATGACTCTTTTAATCTCTTCCTTTGTGATGGGTTTATTAAGTTGTTTTGCTTCACCTTGTGATAATTTTCGTAGGTGATATGAATGAAGGAATTTATCTATTTCCTCTAAGTTTTCAAATTTGTTAGAGTACAGTCTTTCATAGTATTCTGTTATGATAGTTTTGATTTCTGTTGGACTTGTTATAACAACTCCCCTCTCATTTCTAATTTGGTTTATTTGTTTCCTTTCCTGTTTTTCTTCAGTAAATTTAGCTAATAGTTTGTCAATTTGTTGATCTTTTCAAAAAACCAGCTTTTGGTCTTTTCAATTTTTTCAATTGTTCTTCTGTTCTCTAAATTGGTTAGTTCTGCTCTAATCTTCATGATCTGTTTTCTTCTGCTGTTTGAAGAGTTTGCTACTTGTTCAAGGTATAGGGTTAGCTCTTTGATTTGGTTTCTTTCTTCCTTCCAGATGTGTGCATTTATAGAGATAAACTGACCTCTGAGCACTGCTTTGGCTGTATCCCATAGGTTCCTGTAGGAGGTGTTTTCATTCCCATTGGAATCCATGAATTTCTTTATTTCAGCCTTGATTTCTTTTATAAAGATGTTCAGTTTCCATGAGTTCCCCTTTCTATGTTTTTTCTGCTATTGATTTCGACTTTTATGGCTTTATGATCTGAGAAGATGCTTTGCATTAATTCAATGGTATGGATTTTGTTGAGAATTGCTTTATGTCCTAACACATAGTCTATTCTGGAGAACGTTTCATGTGCACTGAAGAAGAAGATGTAGTTATCTTTTGATGGATAGAAAGTTCTGTATATATCGATGAGGTCTAGTTGGTTAATTGTGGCAATAAGGTCTTCTGTGTCTTTATTGAGCTTTTTTCTAGACGATCTGTCTAATATTGGGAGTGGAGTGTTGAAGTCTCCCACTATTATTGTAAAGTGATCTATCTCAGTTTTTTAGTGTAGTCAGTGTTTCTTCTATGTATTTAGGTGCTCTAATATTGCCAAGCCAGCCAAGTGCTGTCGAGTCGGATCCAACTCATGGCTCTAATATTAGTTACACAAATATTTAATAGTGTCAAGTCCTGCTTGTGTATTGAACTTTTAGCAATAAATAGTGTCCATCCTTGTCCATGGTGGTGGATTTTACATTAAAATCTATTTTATCTCAGATTAGAATTACCACCCCTGCTCTCTTTTGTTCGTTGTTAGCTTGATATATATATTCTTCCATCCTTTAATTTTCAATTTGTTCCTATCTTTAAGTTTAAGGTGAGTTTCTTGTAGGCAACATATGGATGGGTTGTGTCTTTTGATCCAAGATGTCACTTGATGTCTACTGGAGTGTTCGGCCCATTCACATTCAGTGTAATTATTGATAGGTATGTGTGTAGTGCTGTCATTGTGATACGTTTGTTGGTGTGTTGATGTTTTCTCTGTTGTTCTTATCTGTTCTGGCGTTAATCTAATCTGACATTTTTCTTTGTGAGTTGATTTTTCACCTTTTCTGGGTTGGTTTTGTGGTTGTTGAGACTCCTGTACTACGTTTCTTGATTTGATATGTTGCATCTTTATTTGGTTTTATGGCAGCCCTTATGATCCCCCTTAATAAACTATTTATAAACCCAAGTTTATTTACCACCAGCCTTATTAACTTCCTCTCCATCTGGAAGGACTGTAACAAGTGTAGTACATCCTTCTTTTCAATATGATGACATCATAGTTTTCGTGATATGATCACTGGATCATCTCTTTCACTATTACAGCTTTGAGTTTGGAGCCTTCCCTGAATAGATTTCTGGGTAATGTGTCCTGTATTTGCTTCTCAAATATAAAGTTAGTGGTTTTGTTTTTCTAAGTCAAGAGATTCTTTCAGTATTTCTTGTAGCTTTGATTTTTTTTTTTACAAAATCTCTGAGCTTCTGTTTATCTGCAAATGGCTTAATTTCATTTTCATATTTGAAAGATAGTTTTGCAGGATATATAATTCTTGGTTGGAAGGTCTTCTCCTTCAAGGCTTTGAATGTGCTATGCCGCTGTCTCCGTGCCAGCATTGTTTCTGCTGAGAAATCCGATGAAAGCCTACAGTGTTTCCCTCTGAATGTTAGCTTTACTTTGATTCTTGCTGCCTTTAAGAGTTTCTGCTATGTTTCATTTCGTTAAGCTTGATTATAATATGTCTTGGAGTCTTGCTGTTGAGATCTATATTGAGTGGCTTTCTATATGCATCTTGGATATCTATAGCCTCTTCTTTCATAATTTCTGGAAAGCTCTCTGTCAGCAGCTCAGCACCAATACTCTGTGTTCTCAGGTGTCTTCCACTGTTCAGCAACTCCAATTAATCATAGATTATTTCTCTTGATAGAGTCCCACGTGCTTCTTAATGCTTCTTCATTTTTCTTGTTTCTCTTTTCTGATTTATCCTCATAGATGCTGGAGTCAGTAGCTTTGTCTTCCAAGTCTGAAAGTCTGTTTTCCATTTGTTCCATTCTGTTTTCTTGGCTTTGAACTGAATTTTCTATCTCTCTGATTTTGTTCTTGATCTGTTGGATTTCAGAGTACTGGTGTTCCATCAGATCGAAGAGCTTGCTTTGTTTTTCTGTTTGCTCTGCTGCATTTTGTATAAGGTCTAGGAGGGCTGTATATATAATCCCTGTGTATTCACCTTTTGTCTGGGAAGTTCCTTGGTGCTTTCCTTTGGAGGCCTTCTGAAGCCATTTGTGGTTTCTTGGTTATGCTTTTATATAGAGTTTGTTGCTTTTTGGCCATCATGTGAGTTAATAGAGATGCTGTGAGGATGGACCGGAGTTGTTTCTCTAGGCCATCTTAAAATGAAAGGCAATAGGTATCTGACAACTTCCAAAGTCAGTCAGGTTTTCAGGTATACAGGTCCCTCTTCCCAGCTGGCAAAGTAAGCACCTCTATATCCAACCCCAGATGTTATAAACTTGTTCAAAATACAGAAAGGCTATTGCTCTGCTGGACTCGGCTGTTGGGCCCCAGCCATAGGTGACACTGTGTAGAATACTACCTTTATGCTGGAAAAGCACTCTCCTCTGGGGAGTCACTGCCTCCCAGCCTAGGAATTAGGGCCAGCTGAGGCCTTCATATGGGTATATCCACCTCCCAGTGGAACAAGATGGCATCCCACACAGCCTCCCCACCTGCCTCGGTACAGGCTACTCAACAGTGGAGGTGGAAAGAGAGGCCAAAGGTGCTGAGATGCAGAGTCCATAGCCAGGCTCTCAAAATATGGCAATTTTGCCTGCCAATCCCACCAGCAGTGTGCCTGATGTTAGCTGCTTGTCAAGTCCCAGCTCTACCTGCTGGCTAAGATGGAGAAAAAAAGTTAAAATGGTGAGTTACCTTCGGTCCTTGAAAGTCCGGACTCACCAAGAATGGGGGTCAGTGAAAGAGAGGAAGTATTCCATTCAGTGGTATGAAGTCCAAATTAACAGCCCTATGCTGTGTCCTAGGGCTAACTGGGTGTCCAGAAGGCTCCATTTAATTATCAATTCAGGACTTGGTTTCCAGAGGGATTTAGGGGGGCTTGTGTTTAGTCCTCCATCTTGACTCTGCCCCCTGGTTGGTAGTTTTTGATGACTGTTTCAATGCCTTCCTTTGATGGATTTATTAAGGTGTTCTGCTTCTCCTTGTGATAATTTTGGTAGGTGATATGAATCTATAATTTTGTCCACTTCCTAGAAAACACCCATTTATTCTAAAAACTCTCAGCATTTCTTTTAGTACAGTATTTCTTAGTATCTGTTATGGTACTTTTCATTTCAGCTGTGTCTGTTGTGATATCTCCCATCTCATTTGTCATTCAGGTTGTTTCCTCTCGTTTCCTTTTCGTAACTTTAGCCAGTGGTTTATCAATTTTGTTAATCTTGTAAAAAATCCATCTTTTGATTTTGTTAATTTTTTCAATTGTTCTTCTATTCTCTAATTCGTTTAGTTCTATTCTAATCTTTATGATCTGCTTTCTTCTGGTGTCCAAGGGGTTCCTCTATTGCTCTCTTTCTACTTGTTCAAGCTGTAGGGTTAATTCTTTGGTTTGTGTCCTTTCATCCAGATGTGTGCACTTTATAGAGATAAAGTGACCTCTGAGCACTGCTTTGGCTGTATCCCAAGCTTCTGGTGGGCTATGTTTTCATTCTCATTTGATTCCATAATTATCTTTATTTTGTCCCTCATTTTTTTTCTATCACCCATAGCTTTCTGAGCAAGTATTCTTCAGTTGGCATGAATTCAAATTTCTATGTTTTTTTCTGGTATTGATTTTGACTTTTATGACTTTATGGTCCAAGAAGATGCTCTGCAATAATTCATTAGTTTGGATTTTTTTGAGACTTACTGTTTTAGTCAGCTAGGGCTGCTCTAACAGAAATACCACAGAGTGGATGGCTTTAACAAAGGAAGGTTTATTCTTACACAGTCCAGTATGTTGCAAGTCCATATTCAGGGTGTCCGCTCCAGCAGAAGGCTTTCCCCTTATCGGAAAGTCCGGTATTGCATCAATCTTTGTCCAGGGAGTGTCTTGGCGCAGGAACCTCATGTCTGAAGGATGCACTCTTCTCACAGTGCTGCTTGCTTGATGGTACGAGGTTCCCTATTCTCAGCCTGCTTCTCTTTTCTTTTATCTCTTGCAGGCTGAAAGGATTAAGGGTGGGGCAAGCCATACTCCAGGGAAACTCCCTTTACAGCAGAGTAGGGAAGTCATCCTATGAAGGAATTTACAGCCCCACTCTAATCCTTTAACATACAGTTTAGGGAAACCATAAAATGGAGGACAGTCACAAGATACTGGGAATCATGTCCCAGCCACATGGCTACACATATTTTTGGGGGGACACAATTCAACCCATGACACTTACTTAATGTCCCAACACATGATGTATTCTGCAAAATGTTCTGTGTGCATTGGTGAAGAAGGCCTATTTATCTGTTGATGGATAAAATGTTCTGTATATGTCAGTGAGGCCTAATTGATTAATTAATTGTTGCAATAAGATCTTCTGTGTCTTTATTGGGTTTTTTTCTGAATGATCTGTTCATTACTGAAAGTAGAGTGTTTAAGTTTTCAACTCTTATTGTGGAGTGATCTATCTAATTTTTCAATGTAGTCAGTGTTTGTTCAATGTTTTTAGATGCTCTAGTATTGGGTGCATAAATATTTAATATTGTTATTTCCTGCTTGTGTATTGAACATTTCAGCAATAAAAAGTGAACATCCTGTCCATGGTGGTGGATTTTATGTTAAAATGTATTTTATCTGAGATTAGTATTGCCACACCTGCTCTTCTTTGTATGGTGTTAGCTTGGTATATATTATTCCATCCTTTGATGTTCAGTTTGTTCTTATCTTTGAATATAAGGTATGTTTCTTGTAAGAAACATATTGATGGATCATGTCTTTTGATCCAGGATGTCTCTCATTGTCTGTTTATTCAAGCACTCAGTCCATTTACATTCAGTGTAATTATTGATAGGTATGTGTTTAGTGCTGTCATTAGGATATATTTATTTTCATGTTGGTGTTTTCTATGTTGGTCTTAATATTCTCTTCTGGGTCAATATTTATGGGTTGAATTTTCATCTTTTTCAGTGTTGTTTTTGTGGTTGTTGAGACTCCTGTATTACATTTCTTGTTTTGATATGTTGCATTGTTATTGTGCTTTGTAGGTAGTGCTGTGCTTCTCCTTAATATTCTAAGTTTAAAGCCAATTTTAACTTCTTCATGTCTTTTTAAGTTCCTCTCCTTCTGAAAGGACTATAACTACTGTAGTATATCCCTCTTTTTAGTGTGATGGTGTCATAGTTTTCATGATATGATGATTGGTTCCTTTCTTTTAATATTGTACCTTGATTGAGTTTTGTGACTTCCCTGAGGTAGGATTCTGGATGTTGTGTCTTAAATATACACTTAATGGTTTCATTTTTCTAAGCAAAGAGCTTCTTTCAGTATTTCTTGTAGTTTGTAGTTTGGGTTTGGTTTGAAAAGTCTCTAAGTCTCTGATTATCTGCAAATGTCTTAATTTCATCTTCATATTTGAGAGACAATTTTGGAGAATACATAACTCTTGGTTAGAAGTTCGTCTCCTTCATGGCTTTGAATATGTCATCCCACTGCCTCCTTGCCAACATTGCTTCTGCCGAGAAGTCAGATGAAAGCTTACTGAGTTTACCTCTAAATGTCAGCTTCACTTTGAGCCTCACTTTCTTTAAGATAATCTGTTCACGTTTCATTTTATTAAGCTTGATTATAATGTGTCTTGGTGTCTTTTGGGGGGGGTCTAGTTTTTGTGGTGTTTGAGACATGTCTTGGATACCTATGTTCTCTTCTTACATAATTTCAGGAAAGTTTTCTGTCAGCAACTCAACAACAATACTCTCCATGTTTTCAACTATCCCTCTCTGTTCAGGAACTCCAATTAATCATAGATTATTCCTGTTAATAGAGCCCACAGGTTTCTTAATCCTTCTTCATTTTTCTTATTTCTTTTCTGTGATTTCTCCTAATAAAGCTGTTGTCAGCTGCTCTTTCCTCAAGGTCAGTAACTGGCTCCCATCTCCTCAGTTCTGCTCTTTCAGCTTTGGATTGAATTGTCTAATTCTGTAATTTTGTTGTTGATTTGAAGGATTTCAGATTGTTGTTGTTTCATCAATTCAAATAGCTTGCTTAATTTTTCATTTTGTTTTTGCTGCATTTTGTTTAATTTCTAGAATGGCTCTGTATGTAATTCTTCTGTACTCAATCTCCAATAATTTCAGAAAGGCTTCTTCATCTCGGAAGTTTTTTGTTCTTTAGTTTGGGAGCTTTCTGGATCCATAGTGAACTGTTTCTTTTAATAGTTAGGAATGGTTTGTTGCCTTTGGGCTGTCTAGGAGCTCTGGTGTTACCTCCACAGGAGCTGAGGCACAGTTCTGAGAAGGGAGTTGGTCACCAGCCATCTCTGTGTACTCCAGTGACCTGCCCCAATGGACTCCCTGGAGTTGCAGGCTCTGTCTACTGAGTGGCAAAGACAGCTCCCTACTTACAAATTCACTGGGGGCTGTGAACTGACCCTATGATGTCGGTCAATAAAGGCTGGAAGAGGTGCTTCTGGGCTGCTCAGCAGTTATTTCTCCAGGCAGTCTTATTTTAGGAATCTGGGAGCTTACTGACAGTTGCCGAAATCACTCAGGTGTGGCAGGCCCCACCTTCCAGCTGAGAACAGAAGCACCTCTTCAGTTGTCCTTTGATGGTATGACATAGCTCAGTTAGGGAGGGGTTACCGCCTTGTTGCCATCCTCAGCCACACCACTCCCATAAGGTACCAGTGTCCTACAGAGACTGTCTGCTGGAAAAGTGCTTCCTGGACTGGCACTGCTTCTCAGCCTGGAAATTAAAACCTGCTGAAGTCTCTGGTTGGGTGATTCTGCCTCCCAGCTGACCAAGATGGTGTCCTGGCCAAGCTGCCCTTTCTACCGTGAAACCAGAGAATCTATGGTGCAGCTCAGAAAAGACAGGATGGAGGCATAGTTAGTTTTGCCCTCAGGCTCTCAAAATGTGGCTATCTCATGCACTGTCTCTCTACTGCACTATATACTGTTTACTTTAGCCCTGCAGTTCAGCATGTTTGCCGGCTCATGCCCATCCCCTGCCTCTGAGGTAACAAAGATGGTGTCACTACCTGCAGTGTGTCCAAGTGGTGAGTCAGCAGGAGTGAGGCTCAGCACACGCTGCCTCTCCAGAGAGAGGTAGCTTCCCATTTAGTGGTGCAGATTCCAATTTGACAACCTTATGCCATATTCCAGGGCTTCCTGGGTATCCAGAGTGCTCCATTTAGTTATTAATTTAGGCCTTAGTTCTCAGAGGGAATTGAAGAGATACATGTCTTGTTAGCTCTGTTGGCTCCCTCTGTTTAGAATTTTTGTAGTATTGGTTTAGTTTTTGCAGATTCCCTAAATTTCTGTTTATCTGGGAATGTCCTAATTTTGCTATCATATTTGAGATACAATTTTTCTCAATATATAATTCTTGGTTGGCAATTATTTTACTTCAAGGCTTTGTGTATGCCATCTCATTGCTTTCTTGCCTGCATGGTTTCTGCTGAGTGGTTTGAGTTTAGTATAATTGACTCTCCTTTGTGGGTTAGTTTTCAATTATCCCTAGCCATTTTTAAAATGTCTCCTTATCTTTAATTTTGGTAAGTTTGATTATAATGTGTCTTGGTGTCTTTCTTTGGGAACCAGCTTGTGTGGAATTCAATAAGCTTCTTGGATATGTATCTTCTCATCTTTCATGATACCAGGGAAGTTTTCTGTGAGCAAATTTTCAAAAAATCTCTCTGTTTTTTTCTGTAATTTCCCCCATTCTGGTATTCCAGTCACTTGTAGATATTTCCTCTTCATAATGTCCCACATAATTCTTAGTGTTTCTTGAAGTTTTCAAATTATTTTATCTGATTTTTTCCTTAAATATGATGATATTACGTGCTCTATCTTTAATCACAGTAATTAGGGCTTTCATTGCCTCAACTCTGCTTCTTTGACATTCTACTAAGTTGTCTAATTCTGTAATTTTATTATTCATTTTCTGAATTTTTAATTCTTCCCTCTCAGTGCTTTCTTGCCGCATGTTCAATTTTTTCATTAAACTGTGCTACATTTTTCCTCATTTTCTTCCTCATTTTTGAAACATTCTAAATGTTAATCTTTTGTATTCCACCTCTGATAATTCCAGAAAGTTCTCTTCCTCTGGAAAATTTGATTCTGTGTTTTGGGAGCTTTCTGAAGAGGTCATGATCTGCCCTTTTAAGTCCTTTGCTATGAACTGCTGTTTATAAGCCATCAATAAATTGTAGTTATTTATATTATGTTTGCCTGATGTGTTCTAGCTTCTTGTTTCAAAATGTACAGTTTACTTTTCTTATATCGATTCATCTCAGATGTCCCAGTGTTCAGTTTCCTAGTGTGTGGTGCAAGCTCTTGCCTACTGTCCTAGATGGGTAGGGGTGATTGGTATAGGCACAAGGGTGTGGCTGAAGCCATTGGAAAAGGCGGGGGGTTGACAGTTGTTCCTGAGTATCTGTGAGGTTGGTGTATCCACTTATATCTGAATCTAGGTGAAGGAACAGTTTTTGCCCTGATTTTCAAACTTAGGAAATTCAATAGGGGGAAAAAAAACTTTTATTTTTTGTTCATTTCCCACAGCTTCTTCAAGTTTCCTAAACTGTTTTGGTTTCCAAGTCTTAGAGAATGGCTCAGGGTGGGCTTAAGGAGTGCTACTTCCAGCTCAGCAGACTCCAGAGTGAGGTGGAGTGCAGAGAAAGGAGGCAGAGAATGGCTCAGGGTGAGCTTGAAGACTCCTACTTCTGGCTCAGTTAATGGTGTCAGATTGTAGTGCCAGGCACATTTTAGAGAGGGGTGGGGTAAGTGCCAGGAGAAGGGGGTCAGGCCCATGTAAAAGGAAAGATTGAGATCCTCATGCAGTAGGTTACGTGCAAGGACTTAGCTTTTGATGATCTGGTGCTGTCCCTCACTGGCTCCAGAGGTGCAATTGGATTCTCCAGACAATCTCCTCCATGGTATGCCCACCATGTGGCTTCTTCCCAGCAGATCAGGTCCATGTGATCCCATGCATTCCTGTTGCTGTTCTTCCTTTACCTTTGCTCAGTCCAATTTCTCAAACTTTCGCTTTGTTGTTCAAGTTTCCTAGGATGTCGTTTGTACTGGATTCATTTGTTCTTTTGAGTCTTCTAGAGGGGTCATGGGAAAAGTCCATCTACTCCGCCATCTTGGCCCCAACTCCTTGTTTATTATTTTGATGCATAGAACTGATAGTTTCTTTTTGGTTGCCTTAAAATTTACCCTTATTTTTCTAGCTTTAAACCAGTCTTTAATTTCTTTATAAAATGCAATTTCCTCTCCATATGGAAGATATATGACTACACTTATATTTGAGTCACTCCTCTTTGTTGTTATAATGTCAATATAATGGCATCTCTATTTCCCTATTTTCAATGCTTTTCTTGTGATTTGTTTTTGTGACCTCCCTATTTTGGTTGATATCCAGTTGCTGTGTTCTGTGTTCTGGTCTTGGTTTGTTACCTGGTGTTACTGATATTCAAACCAATGGACTCCCTTTGGTATTTCTTATAATTTCTGTTTCATTTTTGGAAGTTCTCTAAATTTCTGTTTGTCTGGAAATGTCCTAATTTCAGCAACATATATGAGAGACAGCTTTACTGGATATATACTTCTTAGCTGGCAATTATTTTCCTTCAAGGCTTTGCATATGTCATCCCATTGCCTTCTGGGCTGCATGGCTTTTTCTAAGTAGTCCAAGCTTCATCTTATATGTTTTCTTTGTAGTTTATTTTTTATTTACCCCTAAGCACTTTTGAAAATATCTCCTTATCTTTAGTTTTTGCAAGCTTGATTATAATATTGCTCGATGTCTTTCTTTTGGGGTCTTCTGATGAGCATCTTGGATAGATATCTTCTCATCTTTCAGAATATCAGGGAAATTTTCTGTCAGCAAATCATTGGCAATTCTCTCTATATTCTCCATTCTGGTACTCCAAACACTTGTAGATTATTCCTCTTTATAGTGTAATAGACACAATTCTTAACTATTTCTTGATTTTTGAAAACCTCTTTTATCTGATTTTTCCTCAAATATGTTGATGTCATGTTTTTTATCTTACTAATTTGTCCTTTTATTGTCTTAATTCTGCTCCTTTGACTTTTTATTGAGTTATCTAATTTTGTAACTTTATCATTTTTTGAATTTCTACTTCTTGTCTCTGTATGCTTTGTTACAGCCTTTTGAATTTGTTATAATGCCCTGTTGCGTTTTGCCTCATCTCTTGAAGAGTTGTATGTATTAATCTTTTATATTGTACCTCTAATAGTTCCAGGAAATTCATTTCCTCTGGGAAATGTGATTCTTTGTTTTGAGAAGTTTCTGAAGAAATCATTATCTGCTTCTTTAAGTGCATTTTTTAGAAATAAAGCACTTTTTAAATTAAGTATGTACACATTATTTTAGACATAATGCTGGTGCACATTTAATGCAGTATAATGTAAACATAGCTTTTATATGCACTGGGAAACCAGAAAATTCCTGTTAGTCATGTTAAATCCATATTTGATTTATTGCAGTGAACTGGAACCAAATCCACAAATTTCTCCAAGGCATGCCTGTACTGGGGCTCTTCTTTTTATTTCATAATTCTGTTAAGCTGTGCTCAGCCATCATGAACCTCCATTCTTGTTGCTCTTCGGCCTCTGTACTTTTAAGTACCTTGTCTTCTAATTCACTGATATTTTATTCCGTCTGATTAAACCTGTTGATTGATTCTTCTGCTATATTTTTCATTTCAGTTATTGTCCCTTTCATTGCAATATTTCTATTCAGTTTCTTTTTACCTGTATTGTTAAGTTTTAATTTTGTTCTTTTGGTGTCATTATTTCCTTTAGAATTTTGTCAATGTTTTCCTTCAACTCTTTAATTAAGTTTAATGTTGTTTTATTATATTCTTTCATATAAGTTTGCTGTGAATTCGAATCAACTCTCCAGCTGTGTTTATTCTTATCATTACTCAGTCTGCCATCAATGTACTTTCACTCTCTTTGTCATGTTCATTTTAATGGGACATTGTTTCTTCTTTGTGTATCTTGTGATTTTAGGTGGACTCAGTATGATTTTAGAGGTTAACCTTCTGAGTTCTCCCCAGTATTTGGTGTTTTTGCATGCACTACTTCTTGCAGAAAAATTTTATATGGGCAGAGTGTTTGGCTCTTTCTTACCATTACCACTCCCTCTCTGTGTGTTTTAATCATCTAGTGCTGCTCTAAGAGAAATATCACAAAGTGGATGGCTTTAACAAAGGAAAGCTTATTCTTACACAGTCTAGTAGGTTACAAATCTGAATTCAAGTCTCCAGGGGAAGACTTTCCTGCTGTCAGCTCTGGGGGAAAGTTCTTGTGTTGTATCAGTCTTTGGTTGGGGAGCATCTTGGTGCAGGAACTTCAGGTCTAAAGGATACGCTCTTCTCTCAGTGCTGCTTTCTTGATGGTGTGAGGTTCCCAACTCTTTGCTTGCTTCCCTTTCCTTTAATCTCTTGTAGAATAAAAGGATATTGGGAATCATGGTCCAGCTGAACGGCTACAGACATTTTTGAGGGGACACGGTTCAATCCATGACATATACTGTAATCAATCTGTCCACCAGTAGGAACTATCACTCAAGTAATACATCACACACTAATCTATCTACCAGGGTTGCAGTTGTCTCTTTCTCTGGTTATTACTTCCTTCCCATCTCAGTTTGTGCAACCTTATCTTCAGTGAGAAAATCCACACCCAGCAAGCTCCCTTCTAGATTTGGTGTTGCCCTCTCATTTGGCCTGAAGCTTTATTTTCTGCTCTTTGGGGCTTCTTATATCTCAGCTGGCACTCAGGGAAAGCATAGGCAGACTTTCTTCTGTCTCAGGAAGAGGAAAGGCTGGCACTAACCAGAAAGACTTCTGCAATATCTGTAATGTTGTTTTCAGAGCACCAATGGCCCTGTGATAGTTGAGGGAGCAGTCTCCACTTCAGTGACCTGCCTCCTGGCTCCACTGTAGGGACCCTTCTGTAAGAGTTGATATCAGTCCAACAGTCAACAGTTACTGGATAGGGGAGAGGACTACATTCTGTACAGAACCCCAGGGAAGTCTTTTTGTTGTTGTTGTTATCAGATCTTGCCCTGTAGTATGTTGGCTATGGGTGTAGCCTCCCACTCTGGAAGCCTGCTTCTTAGTACACAGCAGCCTCATTCAGCATCCTTAGTGCTGACCAAAAAGGGGAGACAACAGACCTGAATTGACTCCCCCAGGAAATCTCCCTTATTTGTCTCAGTGCCTGATCTATGGGGTGCATAGGGAGGCATGTAGAATGTTGACTGTGGGAGCAGATTTCACTCCAGGGTGCCTTCTGTAGCAATGCATAGCAGCCTTCCAACTGACAGAGTCTTGTGGGGAAGAGGGATTCTCTTACTTTAAATAGACCTTTGGGGAGGTCTGCCTTGTTGCTATCAGAGCACCCTCTCTGCCCCTATACTACGTTGGCTGTGAATAGCCTGTACTCAATATGTCTGCTTCCCAGTACATACTAGTCACAGTTAGCAGTCCTCTGTACCAACCAGAAGAGGGAGCAGACAGACGTGAACTGACACCCGGAGAGACCTTTTCTGTTGGTTTCAGAGGCCTGAGCTATCAGGTGCACAGGGAGGCAGGTACAGTACTGATTATGGGCTCACATTCCACTGCAGAGGCCTTGCATAGCACTTTGCAGAAGGCTGGCAACCAACACTTACCAGATGGTGGAGGGGGTGTCACACATCAGTTGAATCCTAACAGAGATTGGCTTTGCTGCTGTCAGAGGCCTCTGGTAGATTGCTGGTAGTGAGTGTAGCCTCTACTCAAGATGCTTATATCCTACTATGCAGCACCAACTGGAAGTAGGGGCAGACTAAATGTAACTGACCCCCAGGGAGGTCTTTCCTGTTGATTTTGGAGGCCTGAACCATGAAGTGCGTGGGGAGTCAGGTAGAGTACTGATTATGGGAGGAGGCTCCACTGCAGAGTGCCTTCTGTAGCAATTCACAGCAGCCTCAGTTGGGATAGTTTCCAGGTGGGAGAGGTGCTGGAACACTCTGAGTAGACCCCTGGGGAGGTCTGCCTTGTTGATTTTACAGAAGAAGCTTAGGTCCTGTCTCTTTGTACAGGAAGGCAGTGTGGTGGTTAAAGAAGAAGGCTCTTTTGCTGGAGCTGCTTCCCTCCATTTCACAGTAGTTTGCTGCCCATATGGCTGGGTGGAAAGAAGAGGATAGTGGGAGACGCAATTTTCCTGTCATATGTGACTTGTTGATTCTTTGATTTTTGCCTGTTTTCTGTTCCCTACTGTTTTCCTCTGCTCGCTGATTCTGAGTTCCTCAAAGACGAGCATTCTTTCCTTGTTGTATACCTTGTATATATGGGGGAGGGTCAGAATGATGTTCTGTTTTTGTTGTATATCTTGTATTTATGGTGGAGGGTCAGAATGATCTGTTTATACCTACATCTTCCTAGAGTCCCCTCTGCCTACATTTTGATTAAGTTGTTTGTTGTTAAGTTTTAAGAGTTCTTAATATATTGTGGCTATTAAACCCTTATCTGATATATGGTTCCCAATATTTTTCTCCTGATCTTCATTTTCTTGATGAAGAATATCTTAGGCTGGGTTGTCTAAAGAAGCAAAACCAGTGAAGCCTGTAAGTATATTTATAAATTTTCTCAAGGAAATGGTTTATACAGCAGTAGAGATTGGCAAGAAATCCCAAGTCCATGAGTCACACATTAGACGGGAGGCTTCTCCTGATTCATGCAGCTGTAGGGGCCAATGAATCTAAGACTAATGAGTCAGATGTCAGGTGGTTGGTTCGTGGGCAATGGAGGCTGATGAATTCAACACTGGCAGGTAAGATGGCAGGCTGTGGCTCATAGATTATGGACATCAGTGAATCCCAAGAGTGACAATATGGTAGGCAACTGGCTAAATTCCCAAGAACAAAAGGTCAGATAATGATGATCTGGATATAGGATCCAGAGCAAGCAAAAGCCAGTGAACTTTGCCAGAATGTCCATATATATTATGTGCAGGCCACACTTGGGAGGAAATTCACTTAAAACTGGTTGGCTGATCACCTGAGATCACATCATGGAAGCAACTACATTACATCACAAAATGAAGGATAAATACACCATTACCTAACTGCCAAACCACTGAGAATCATGTCCCAGCCAAGTTGAAACACAACCTTAGGTGCCAGAAAGATTTTGGAAGAAATTGTTTTTAATTTTGATTAAGTCTCATTTATCTTCTTTTTTTGGTCTTTTGTTGTTTGCATTTTTGTTCATATCTAAGAATCCATTGTTAAAAACTAGGTCCTGAAGAATTATCCCTATTGTTTCTTCCAAGAATTTTAGTTTCAGTTCTTACATTTAGGCTTGTGATACAATTTGAGTTAGTTTTTATATATGATGTAAAGTGAATGCCCACATTCTTTGTTTTGCGTGTGGAAATCGAGTTGTCCTAGTACCTTATATTAGAGGCTACTCTTCTCCCTTTGGATGGGTTTGCACTTGTGTTGGAAATCAATGGCCTATAGATGTAATAGTTTTTCTCTGGACTGTCAATTCAGTTCTCATGGTCTGATGCCTATCATTATACTTGCACTAGAGTGTTTTGATTACTGTATCTGTCTTAGTTATCTAGTGCTGCTATAATATAAATACCATAAATGGATGGTTTTAACAAAGAGAAATTTATTCTCTTTCAGTCTAAGAGGCTAAAAGTCTCAAGTCAGAGTACCAGCTGCAGGGAAAGACTTTCTCTCTGTCAGGTCTGGGGGAAGGTCCTTGTCATCAATCTTCATCTGAATGAGACCTTCTTAGAGTAGGGATTATGGGCCCAAAGGAAGCAATCACTGTTTTTGGTTGTATGAGATCCCCCATCTCTCTCTTCTTGTCTGTCTTCTATATCTCAAGAGATTGACTCAAGATACAACCTAATATTGTAGACTGAGTTCTGCCTTATAAGCATAACTGCCATTAATCCCACCAAATTAGCATCATAGAGTTAGGGTTTGCAACACAGAAAATTACATCAGATGACAGAAGGGTGGACAATCACACAATATTGGAGATCATGAACTAGTCAAGTTGACACACGTTTTAAGGAGATAGGATACAATTCAAGCCATAACAACAACAACAAACCATCACCATTGAATCTATTGAGAAAATGTGCATCTTCCTACTTTGGTATGCTTTTTCAAGATTGCTTCAGCTGTTGCTGATAATGACTATGTACAATCAAACACCTTGTGGGATTTATTTTCTTTGTTCAGATTTATTGAACATTCCAGTCAATTGGCCTAATATTCATCTGAATGCTTCTGTTCTATCTCCTAGTTAGCTATGTAGGGCCTGGCGTCTTCAAAGTTCAAAAACTTGCAAACAGACATCCAAGGTAGTGCAATAATTGGTCTGTATTTCCCGGGAGCAACACAGGAAGGAGCATGAGGAATGGGAAAGTAACTGTACCTGGAGCAACAGAGGAAATAATGTCAGGAATGGGAAAAGTAACTGGAGTCTGTGCCTAACCACCCATCACGGACAACTGTCTGCTTTGTCATGAGTTCAGAAGAACTGAATGGTAACTAGCTACCATTACTGAATGTTATGATCAAAGATTCTATAGAAGAATCCTAATCAAAGCGGCAAAGTGGAACAGGGAGAAGAAATGTGGAAGAATTTCAAAATTCTCACAGAATCCAGACTTCTGGGGCCAAGGGGGATGAATATCCCTTGAAACCATTGTGCTGATCAAGTCTTTAAACCTTAAAACTATCTCTTGAAGCAATCTTTAAACAAAACAACACCAAAAAAAACCCACTGCTGTCTAGTCTATTCCAACTCATAACAACCCTATAGACAGAGTAGAACTACTCTCATAGGGTTTCTAAGGAGCAGCTAGTAGATTGGAACTGCCCACCCTTTGGTTAGCAGTAGAGCTCTTCAGCACTTGTGCCATCAGGACTCCAAATCAAACAGTTGGTTTAACTTTAGGTAGAATGTCTTGAGCTTGTGTTCTTTTAAAGAATTATCTACACGTGATCAAATTGACAACAGCAACTCAAAAGTTTAGATGATAAGTTTAGGGGGTGGTCAGTTTGTATAAAGGATAACAAAAGTAATTCAAGAAAGAATATTGAGAAGCATGGCACAACTTGAGAAATGTAATCAGTGTCACTGAATTGTACGTGTAGAAATTGTTGAATTGGTGTATGTTTTGTTGCGTATATCCCCTCTCCTTTTTTTAAAAGATTGCTTTTGGCTATTTGGTGTCCCTTTCAGTTCCACACACATGTAAGAGTTTGCTTTTCCATTTCTGCAAAAAAAGCTCTTGGAAGTTTTACAGATAATGTTTCAAATTTATAGATTGTTTTAGGTAGCACTGACATCTTAAAATTGTTGTGTCTCCTGTTCCGTGAACATGTAATACGTTTCTACTTCTTTGTTGTTATTGTTAGTTGCTGTTGAGTCAATTTTGACTCATGATGACTACATGTGTACAGAATTGAACTACTCCATAGGGTTTTTAAGTGTGTGACCTTCTGGAAGCAGATCACCAGGCCTGTCTTCTGAGGCATCTCTGGGTGAATTCAAACCACCAACCTTTCATGTAGTAGCTGAATGCTTAATTGTTGTATTATTTAGATCTTCTTTGAAACACTGGTGGCATGGTGGTTAAGTGCTATGTCTTCTAACCAGAAGGTCAGCAGTTCAAATCTGCCAGACACTCCTTTGAAACTCCATGGGGCAATTCTACTTTGACCTATAGGGTTGCTATGAGTCAGAATTGACTCAACAGCAGTGGGTTTGGTTTGGCTTTTAATTTCTTTCAATAATATTTCATGCTTTTCAGTATACAAGTTTTCCACTTCCTTTGTTATATTTATTCCTGCTGTTGTTGTTAGATGCCGTTAAGTTGGCTCCAACTCATAGCTACCACATGTACAGCAGAACAAAACACTTCCTGGTCCAGCACCATCCTCCTAATTGTTGCTATGCTTGAGTCTGTTGTTGAAGCCACGTGTGAATCCATATCGTTAAGGTCTTCCTCTCTTTCACTGACCCTCTACGTTACCAACCATGATGTCCTTCTCCAGGGACAGATCCCTCCTGATAACCTATCCAAAGTACAAGAGTTGCAGTCTTGCCATCCTCACCTTCAAGAGCACTCTGTCTATACTTCTTCCAAACAGATTTGTTAGTTCTTCCAGCAGTCTTTGGTATATTCAGTATTCTATGGCAGCACCATAATTCAGTGGTGTCAGTGCTTCTTCCATCTTCTTTATTATACAGCTTTCATATGCATATGAGGCAAGTGAAAGCACCATGTCTTGAATTAGGCACACCTTAGTCCTCCAAATGATATCTTAGGTTTTTAATACATTAAAGAGATCTCTTGCAGTAAAATTTACTCCAAGATATGTTATTATTTTAGATGCCATTATAATTGGGGTTGTTTTCTTAATTTTCTTTCTATATTGCTCTTTGCTGATGTATGAAAGTGTGTTGACCTTGAACTTTACCCATTTGCTGAATTCATTTATTAGCTCAAGTGGCTTTCTTGTGGTTTCTTTGGCTTTTGTCCCTAGTTCTGTAATTAGAACCCCACCTGAAGCCAATGCGTGGGAACTGACCTGACTAAAAGGAATCACCTGGGACCCGAGGCTGACTAAGCACCAAGAGGTATAATGAGGACAATAAAGACAGATGCTCATTGGAGCTTTCTGATTTGAAGAGTGTAAACTTATGCTCTTGGAGGAAGGGTGAGCATATGCCCTGTGGAAGCTCCATGATAAGGAACCCTCTCCCCCTGCCCTCCAATCCTTTTCTCAGAGTTGAGATGTCAGCATGGTGAAAAAGAGATTGGGAATTTTGTCAGAAGGGACTGACCAGTAATAGCTGAAACTCATGGTAAAATATAAAGCTGGAAGAAACAACAGCAGAAGCAGAAGCTGGCATTTGTGAAATAGAGAAGTGGCAGTGGAATAGTCTGAGGGGAGTGGGCCAAGAACCTTGACATACTCACAGATGCAATAGCAGCCATATGCAGGCCTGAGCAGTGGCCCTCACCTGAAGGACAAAGGAGCCTATCCAAAAGTGCAGGGAGGCCTGTCTGAAAGCACAAGGGGGTCTGTTCAAGGTGCAAAGAGGGCCTGTCTGAGGCACAAAGGGAGCCTGTTTAAGGCTAAAGGGGGTCTGTCCCAGGCACAAAGGGGGCCTCTCCTATATGCAAGGGGATCTGTCTGTACAGTCTGGATGCACCTCACGTAGAAGGTACCCTAGAGAAGTTCAGCTTCAAGAACTGTTGTGACAGTGGTCCAGGACTGTTGCAAGGCTGTTAGTTGAGAGTTGGCAAAGCAGCAAATGGGCAGACCTAGCCAAGAGATATGCCAGCCCAGTGATATAATAGTAGACATAGATTTCTCAGTAATTGTTATTTAAGAGTGAATATTGATTTCTATTTATTGTTTGCTGTCTGCTTTCAGTGCGCTAATACTCCGAAAGTGTCCTGTGTGTTCTGGCTCTCACTGAATGAATGTAATATTTGTGGAGGGATCACTATTAGTGAACAATCTGTGTGTGCACCACAATAATAAATCTGTACTGTTTGAAAAACCCATGAGGATATCATATTTTACTTCTTCCTTCCTGATTTGGAGGTTGTTTATTTCTTTTTCTTACTTTATTGCTGTGGATAAGACTTCCAGTACAATATTGAATTGTAGTGTTGAGCACAGCATTATCTTGATCCTGATCTTAAGGGGAGAGATCTCAGTCTTTCTCCACTGAGTATGTTAGCTGTTGGTTTTCATAAATGCCCTTCATCATTTTGAGGAATTTCCTTTATTCCAAGCTTGTTGAGTATTCTAATCATGGAAAGGTGTTAGATTTTGTCAAATGCCTTCTTTCCATCAGCTGAGATGATAATGTAGGTTTTTTGCTTTGTTCTATTAATGTGATACATTACACTGATTGGTTTTGCTGTGTTGACCCACTCTTGCATTCCTGGGATAAATCCCACTGGATTATTGTGTAAAATGTTTTTAATATGCTTTGGAATTTAGTTTGCTAATGTTTTATTAAGGATTTTTCCTCTGTATTCATAAGGGATATTGGTCTGTTGTTTTATTTCCTTAAGTCATCCTTGTCCAGTGTTGGTATCAGAGTAATGCTAGCCTCACAAAATGAATTAGGAAGTACTCTGTCCTCTTCTATTTTTTGAAAACATTTAAGAATGACTAGGATGGCTTCTTTTATAATTACTTGGTAAAATTTTCCAGTGAAACCATATTGTCTAGGACTTTACTTTGTTGGGAGATTTCAGATTATTGATTCCATTTCTCTACTTGTTATGGGTTTGCTATAGGGTTGCTATGAGTGGGCATTGGCCTGACAGCAATGGTTTTGGTTAATGGGTTTGCTGAGATGTACTTCTTGAGTTAACAGAAGAAGTTTGTGTTTACGAATTTGCCCTTTTTTACTGCAATGTTTAATTCGTTGGCATACAATTGTTTATAATATCCTCTTGTGATCTTTTTTATTTCTGTAGGATTGATTGTAATGTCTTCATTTCCCATTGTAGTTGTTTGCAACCTCACTCTTTTTTTTGTTGGTACTGCTAAAGAATTGTTATTTTTAAAAATTTTTTCAAAAAAGCAACTGCCAGTTTCATTGATTTCATTGTTTTTGCTGCTCTTTGTTTTGTTTAATCTCTTAGTTTTTGTTATCTTCATTCTTTTCTGTTTGCTTTGGGTTCGGTTTGATTTTCTATTTCTGATTCCCAAGTTGTAATGCTAGGTTATTGATTTGTGACCTTTATTTTATTTTATTTTTTATTTAACATAACTGAGTGAAAATGTACATTCACGTATAAATTTACATGTCCACCTATATGCAGTTTCCACTGCTCTCCCTGTCCGGTGACTGCACACTATTCCTCTCTGCTCCACACATGTCTCATCCTCCCAATAGCCTCCTTTCCCCTCCTCTCTGTCCATTCCCCTTCCGCCAGCCAGAGGTCAGCAAGATGATATCCTATAGATGTATAGAACCATAAAGTACTTCCAATATATGGTCACTCTGCATTGCCAAGTCCAATCCATTCCTGTCCAAAGAGTGGACCTTTGTTATAATTTATGGGAAAGGTCAGCATCAGGGCAAGGGGCCATGCTCTCAGAGGAACCCCAAAATCGCTGGACCATCAATTGAGGTTTTTTAGTGGAGATCTCATTATGCACCTCTTTTTATTCTTGTGTTGTCAGTGAGACTCCTCTCTGTGAGCTCCATCGTGGCTATCACAGGTGGTGGCTGGGCACCATCTGGTTCTTCCGGTCCCAAGTTGATGTAGGCACTCACTCTTGTGGGTCTCTCTGTCTTCTCGGTTGTCTTTACCGCATGTCATTTTGGTCCTCGGTGAGCATCTGTTCCTGCTGAGTTGGGACCATTTGCTGTGTCCTCGGATGGCAGCTTGGCAGCTTTTACGACCCCAGAAGCCACTCACCAATGTGGGGTGCAGAGAGCTCTCTTAGCAAAACGCTAGTTGTGCCAATTGGCCTGAAATTCGCCTAAGAGCATGGTCCTCCGCCCCCCGCCCCAGCTACTCTATCCTTGCAGTATTGAGTCAAGATGGAAGGAGTACTCAAGTTATGCTGAAGTCCACTTAATGTTGTTCTTGTTTCTAATGTGTGCTATCACCGCTTTCTCCCAACTAGATTTCTAGTAACTATCTAAACTAAACCCTCCCCCGCCACCCTCCCACCTTCCCCTCCCTTGCAGCTGTCAAAGAGTCTTTTCTTCTATACACAAGCCTGTTTTTGAGATCTTATCGTAGAGGTCTCAAACAGTATTTGTCCCTTTGTCGCTGACTACTTTCACTCAACATAATGTCTTCCAGTTGAAACCAAGTTAGGAGATGGTTCCTGGAATCATCGTTATTCTTTATCATTGTGTAGTGCTCCATTGAGTATATGTACCATAGTTTACCTATCCATTCTTCTATTGTTGGGCATCTGGGTTGATACCATCTTTTTGCTATCATGGACTGTGCTGTGGTAAACATTCTGGTGCATGCGTCCATTGGTGTGAAAGGCCTTGATTCTGTAGGATATATTCCAAGTACTGGAATTACTGGGTCAAATGGTATATTGATACGCATTTTTTTAAGGAAGCGCCAGATTGCCTTCCAAAGAGGCTGGACCATTTTGCAACCCCACCAACAGTGTAGGAGGGTTCCACATTCTCCACAGCCTCTCCAGCATTTGTTGTTTTGTGTTTTCTGGATCATGGCCAATCTTGTTGGGGTGAGATGGTATCTCATTGTTCTCTTGATTTGAATTTCTTTAATAACTAAAGATCGTGAACATGTCCGCATGTGTTTTTTGGCTGCCTGGATCTCCTATTTAGTGAAGTGTCTGTCCATCTCCTTTGCCCATCGCTTAATTGGATGGTTTATCTTCTTCCTATTGATATTTTGTAGTATTTTATAGATTGTGGAGATCAGGCGTCGGTCTGACATAGAGTTGCCAAATATTTTTTCCCATTCTGTGGGTGTTCTTTTAATTCTATTAATAAAGTCTTTGGATGAGCAAAAGTGTTTGATTCTTAATAGTTCCCGTTTATCTATTTTCTCTTCTGTTGATTGAGGTTTCTTTGACAGATTTTGGAGTCTGTCCTCATTGTGTATTAAAACTTCCATCGTTGTTCCTACCTTTTCTTGGATGAGCTTTATCGTTTTAGGTTTGATATTTAGGTCTTCTATCCAGTTGGAGTTGGTTTTTGCATAAGGTGGAAGATATGGATCTTGATTCAGTTTATTGCAGATGGATAACCAATTGTGCCAGCACCATTTGTTGAAGAAACTGTTTTTACCCCAGTTTAATGTCTTAGGGCCTTCGTCAAATATCAACTGTTCATAGGCAGATGGTATCATCTATGGGGTCTCAATTCTGTTCCACTGATCCATCTCTCTGTTCTTGTACCAGTACCAGGCTGTTTTGACCACTGTGGCAGTGTAGTATATTCTAAGGTCGGGTAATGAGAGGCCTTCCAATGTGTTCTTCTTCTTTAGTAGTGCCTTACTTATCCGGGGCTTCTTCCCTTTTGAAATAAAATTGGTGATTTGTTTCTCCATCTCATTAAAAAATGATGCTGGAACTTGTATTGGGACTGCATTACATAAATAAATTGCTTTGAGTAAAATAGACATTTTCACAATGTTAAGTCTTCCTATCCATGAGCAGGGTAGGTTTTTCCATTTATCTAAGTCTCTCTTAGTTTCTTGTAGTAAGGGCTTGTAGTTCTCTTTGTAAAGGTCTGTTGTTTCTCTGGTTAGATTAATTCCTAGGTACTTTATCTTCTTAGGGGCTATCGTAAATGGTATTGATTTGATAATTTCCTCCTTAACAGTCTCGTTGTTGTTATAAAGGAATCCTACTGATTTACTTATGTTTATCTTGTATCCTGAGACTTTGCTGAACTCTTCTATCAGTTTGAGTAGCTTACTTATAGATTCCTTGGGGTTCTCTGCATATACAATCATATCATCTGCGAACAGGGAGACTTTAACTTCCTCTTTGCCGATGCAGATGCCCTTTATTTCTTCATCTGGTCTAATTGCTCTAGCTAGAACTTCTAGCACAATGTTGAATAGGAGAGGTGACAGTGGGCATCGTTGTCTAGTTCCTGTTCTCAAGGGAAACTCCTTCAGTCTCTCTGCATTCAGGATGACATAGGCAGTTGGCTTTGTATAAATGGCCCTTATTGCGTTGAGGAATTTTCCATCTGTGCCCATTTTCCTAAGAGTTTTTAGCATGAATGGGTGTTCGACTTTATCAAATACCTTTTCTGCATCAATGGACAAAATCAGGTGATCCTTGTCTTTTGTGTTATTTATGTGGTTAATCACATGAATTGTTTTCCTGATGTTGAACCAGCCTTGCATCCCTGGTATGAATCCCACTTGGTCATGATGGATTATTTGCTTGATATGTTGTTGTATTCTATAGGAAAGAATTTTGTTGAAGATTTTTGCATCTAGATTCATGAGTGATATTGGTCTGTAGTTCTCTGTCTTTGTTGGATCTTTCCCTGGCTTAGGTATCAGGGTTATGCTGGCTTCATAGAATGAGTTTGGGAGTACTCCATCACTTTGTGTACTGTGAAATAGTCTCAGTAGTATTGGGGATAACTCTTCTCTAAATGCTTGGTAGAATTCTGCAGTGAAGCCATCTGGGCCCGGACTTTTTTTGGTTGGCAGTGTTTTGATGACCTTTTCAATCTCTTTCTTTGTGATGGGTTTATTAAGTTGTTCTGCTTCACGTTGTGATAATTTGGGTAGGTGGTATGAGTCAAGGAATTTGTCCATTTCCCCTAGGTTTTCAAATTTGTTATAGTACAGTCTTCCATAGTATTCTGTTATGATATTTTTGATTTCTGTTGCATCTGTGGTGACAACTCCCCTCTCATTTCTAATTTGGGTTATTTGTTTCCTTTCCTGCGTTTCTTTAGTAAGTTTAGCCAGTGGTTTATCAATTTTGTTGATCTTTTCAAAAAACCAGCTTTTGGTCTGTTGAATTTTTTCAATTGTTTTTCTATTCTCTAATTCGTTTAGCTCTGCTCTAATCTTTATGATCTCATTTCTTCTCGTGCCGGAGGGGTTCCTCTGTTGTTCTCTTTCTACTTGTTCAAGCTATAGAGTTAGTTCCTTGATTTGGTTTCTTTCTTCCTTGCAGATGTGTGCATTTATGGAGATAAACAGACCTCTGAGGACTGCTTTGGCTGTATCCCATAGGTTCTGGTAGGAAGTGTTTTCGTTCTCATTGGAATCCATGAATTTCTTTAATTTATCCTTGATTTCCTCTATAACCCGTGTGTTTTTGAGCAAGATGTTGTTCAGTTTCCAAGAGTTCCACTTTCTATCTCTGTTTTTTCTGCTATTGATTTCAACTTTTATGGCTTTATGATCTGAGAAGATGCTTTGTAGTAATTCAATGGTATAGATTTTGTTGAGCATTGCATTATGGCCTATCACGTGGTCAATTCTGGAGAACGTTCCATGTGCACTGGAGAAGAAGGTGTAGTTGTCTGCTGATGGGTGGAAAGTTCTGTATATATCAATGAGGTTTAGTTGGTTAATTGTGTCAATGAGGTCTTCTGTATCTCTACTGAGCTTTTTTCTAAATGGTCTGTCTAGTGATGAGAATGGAGTGTTAAAGTCTCCCACTATTATTGTAGAGTCATCTAACTCTCTTTTGAGCGTAGTCAGTGTTTCTTCGACATATTTAGGTGCTCTGACATTAGGTGCATACATATTTAGTATAGTTAAGTCTTTCTTGTGTACTGAACCTTTCAGCAATAAATAATGTGCATCTTTGTTCACGATGGCGGATTTGACATTAAAATTGATTTTGTCTGAGATTAGAATTGCCACCCCTGCTCTTCTTTGTTCATTGTTAGCTTGATATATATTCTTCCATCCTTTAATTTTCAGTTTGTTCCTGTCTTTAGGTCTCAAGTGTTTCTTGTAGACAACATATGGATGGGTTGTGTCTTTTGATCCAGATGACACTCGGTGTCTCTTTACTGGAGCATTCAGTCCAATCGCATTCAATGTAATTATTGATAGGTATGTGTTCACTGCTGCCATTGTGATATGTTTATTTTTATGTTGATGTTTTCTCTGTTGTTCTTATTAGTCTGTTCTGGGACACTCTTTTTTGTGAGTTGATTTTTCACCTTTTTCAGAGCTGGTTTTATAGTTGTTGAGACTCATGTGTTACATTTCTTGAAATGGTATGATACATCTTTGTTGTGCTTTACAGCTGCCCCTATGAACCCCCTTAATAAACTATATATAAACCCAATTTTAATTACTACCAGTCTTGTCATCTTCCTCTCCATCTGGAAGGACTATAACGACTGTAGTACATCTCTCTTTTTATTATGATGACACCATAGTTTTCATTATGATCACTGGATTGCTTCTTTCCATATCAAAGCTGTGATTGACTTTGGAGCCTTCCCTAAATGAGTAGAGTATTGAGTAGTGTGTCGTTCTAAAATATAAAGTTAGTGGTTTTGTTCTTCGAAGCCAAAGCCAAGAACTTCTTTCAGTATTTCTTGTAGTTTGGGTTTGGTTTTTACAAAGTCTCTGAGTTTCTGTTTATCAGGGAATGTCTTAATTTCATTTTCGTATTTGAAAGACAGTTTTGCAGGATATATAATTCTTGGTTGAAAGTTCTTCTCCTTCAAGACTTCGAATGTGTCATGCCACTGTCTCCATGCCAGCATGGTTTCTACTGAGAATTCCTGACGAGAGCCTACAGGGTTTCCCTCTGAATGTTAGCTTTGCCTTGAGTCTTGCTGCCTTTAAGAGTTGCTGCTTATGTTTCATTTTGTTAAGCTTGATTATAATATGTCTTGGAGTCTTTCTTTTGAAATCTCTATTGGGTGGCATACGATACGCATCTGAGATGTCTATATTGTCTTCCTTCATGATTTATGGGAAGTTTTCTTTCAGCAGCTCAGCAACAATACTCTCTGTGTTCTCACATGTCTCACCCTGTTCAGGGACTCCAATTAATCAAAGGTTGTTCCTCTTAACAGAGTCCCACATGCTTCTTAATGTTTCTTCATTTTTCTTGTTTCTATTCTCTGATTTCTGCTCATAGACGCTAGCATCAGTAGCTCTGTCTTCCAAGTCAGAAATTCTTTTTTCCATTTGTTCCATTCTGTTTTCTTGGCTTTGCATGAAGTTTCTATGTCTTTAATTTTCTTCTTGATCTGTTGGATTTCAGAGTACTGGTGTTCCATCAGATCGAACAACTTGCTTAATTTTTCATTTTGTTCTGCTGCATTTTGTATAAGGTCTAGAAGGGCTCTGTATATAATCAATTTGTATTCACTTCCTGATGCTTTCATAAAAGCTTCTTCATCTTGAAAACTCCTTGGTTGCTTTGTTTGGGAGCCTTCTGAAGCCATGAGTGATTGCTTGTATGCCACAATTTTCTGTTGCTTTTTGGGTCCCATGTGAATATATAGAGGCTGGAAGAGGTGCTGTGAGGATGGATTACAAATGTTTCTCTAGGCTGTCTTCAAATGTAAAGCAAAAGGTATCTGACCAGTTCACAAGTCAGTTAGGTTTTCAGGTGTAGAGGTCCCTCTTCTCATCTGACAAAGTAAGCACCACCATATCCAACCCCAGATGATAACAAACTAGTTCAGAATACAGCAATGCTGCTGTCCTTTTGGCCTCTGCTGACAGGGCCTAGCCCTAGCCAACACTGCGTCAAGTACTGGTTTTGTGATAGAAAAGTGCTCTCCTGTGGGCAGGCTGTGGCTCCCAAGCTAAGAATTAGGTCAAGCTGCCGCCACCATATCCAAGATGGCGTCCTCCACACAGGCAGCAGACAGAAGGGCCCAAAATGCCGAGAGATAGTGATTCCTCTGATTCTGCTGCAGGGCCCCCAACATAGGCAGCACTGTGCAAAATCACTACTTTTCTGTCGGAGAAGCGCTGTCCCGTTTGCAGGCGCTGGCTGCTAGGCGAAGAACGAGGTCCTGCTAAAATCTTGGTACCGACGTGGCGTCCCACACACTGACTGCGAATCTCCACACAAACCCCGCTGAGGCAGCTACAAAATGAAAGGCTCAAAATGGATAGATTAACAGAGTCCCGAGCCTGGCTCTCAGAATATGGGAATTTCGCCTGCCTATCCCCCCAGCAGCACGTTGGAGTCCAGCCACCAGGCAAGACCCAGCTCTGCTCGCCAGCCGAGACAGAGGAAAAAAAATTCAAAATGATGTGTTTACCTTCCGTCAGTGAGAGCCGGGGCTAGCCAGGAGAGGGAGTCAGCGAAAGAGAGGTTTTTCGCTGAGTGGTATGAAGTCCCAATTAACAGCTCTGTGCAGTGCCCTGAGGTTGATTAGGTGATCACAAGGCTCTGTTTGATTGTCAGTTCAGGTCTTGGTTTCCAGAGGGATATAAGGAGGCGTGTGCTTAGTCCGCCATCTTGACTCTGCCCTCTCCTTTTTTTTTTAATATAAACATTTACAGGTATAAATTTATCTCTGAGCATGGTTTTTGCTGCATCGTGTAAGTTTTGAAAGCTGTGTTTTTATTTTCATTTGACTCTAGGCATTTTCTGATTTTTCTTTTGATTTCTTCCTTGATCTATTGGTTGTGTAGCAGTCTTCTTTAATTTACACAGATTTGTGTATTATCCAGTTTTATTTCTGTTATTAATCTCTAATTTTACTCTATTGCAATCAAGGAAAATACTTTGTATGATTTCATTCTTTTTCAGTTTATTGAGATTTCGTTTATGATCTAATATCCAGGCTGTCCTGGAGAATGATTGATGTGCAGTGGAGAAGAATGTGTATTTTGCTGTCATTTAATGCAATGTTTTATGTATGTCTACGAGAGTTGGCTGTTTTGTTATGCAGTACAGGTCTTTTCTTTCCTTATTTATCTTTTTTCTAGATCTTCTATCCATTATTGAAAGTCGTGTACTGATGTCTCCAATCGTATTATAGAGCAGTTTTGTTTTCTCCTTTCAATTCTATCAATAATCATTTTATGTATTAAAGGGTTCCTGTGTTAGGCACATATATGTTTATAATTGCTGTATCTTCCTAATCAATTGACCTTTAAAGTCTCCAGTTATTATAGTAGAGCTGGGACTCTGCTATTTTGTGCATGTATATGTATAATTGTTTTATATTCTTGATGAATTGATTCTTTGGTTAATATTTAATGTCCTTCTTTGTCTCATGTAACAATCTTTGACTTAAAGTGTATTTTGCCTGATATTAACATAGTCACTCCAGCTCTCTTTCTTACTATATCCTTTCACTTTAATCTACTTGTGACTTTGAATCTAAAAATTAGTCTTTTGTAGACAGCAAGAGACTGAATCATGCCTTTTTTTAAAATCATTCTTTCCATGCCTGCCTTTGAATGCAGAATTTAATCAATTTACATTTAAACTAATTCCTGACAAGGAAGAATATATTTCTGCCATTTTTCTCTTGTTTTCTGTATGTGTTATACCCTTTCAGTGCTCATTTCTTCCAGTGCTGCCTTCTTTTGTGTTCAGTTAACTTTTTATATTGAATCATTTTTATTTCCTTTATGTAAATTTTTAAGATACTTTCTTTGTGGCTACCATGTGGATTGCATTTGATTTCCTTAATTTACAACAATCTAGTTTGAATTGTTACCAACTCAACTTCAGTAGGATACACAAACTCTGCTCTTATGTAGTTCTATATCCCCTTTATGTTGTCATTGTCAAATATTATATATTTAAACATTGCATACCCAATAGCATAGATTTATAGTTATTTTAGGCCTTTTTCTCTTACATCATATAGGAAACAAAAAGTGGCATTTCAAGCAAAAAATGCAATAATACTGGATTTTATATTTTTCCACGTAGTTAACTTTACTGGAAATCTTTATTTCTTCATATGGCTTCAAGTTCTTTCTAGTGTTCTTTCATTTATACCTGAAGGATTCCCTTAATCATTTCTTTCAGGTGATAACAAATCCCCTTCACTTTTTTGAAACCTGTGAATTTCTTAATTTTGTCTTTATTTTTGAAGAATAGTCCTTTTTTCTGGATACAGAATTCTTGGTTGACAGATTTTTTGTTTCTCTCAGTACTTTAAAAATGTCATCCCTCTGCCTTATATCCTCCATGATTCTGATGAAAAATCCACTGTTGATCTTATTGAGGATCCCTTGTATATGGTGAGCCACTTCTGTGTTGCTGCTTTATAGATACTCCTCAGTTTTCAGCAGTTTAACTATACCATGTTGCTGTGTGAATCTCCTTCAGTTTATCATACTTGAAGGTTGTAGAGGTTCTTGGATGTGTAGATTCATGTCTTTCATCAAGTTTGGAAAGTTATTGACTGTCATTTCTTCATATATTCTTTCTGTCGCCCTCTCTTCTCCTTCTAGGACTTCCATAATGCATATGTTCATCAACTTTATGGAGTTTCAGAGGTCCCTTAGGCTTTGTTATCTTTTCCTCATTTTTTTTCTTTCTGGTCCTCACATGGAGTTATTTCAAAAGTCGTATCTTCAAGTATACTGATTCTTTCTTCTGTCCAAATCTTCTTCTTAATTTTTCATTTCAGTTATTTGCATTTTTCAGCTCCAGAGTGCCTGTTTGGTTCCTTTTTACAATTTCTATCACTTTATTTATATTTTCATTTTGTATGTAAAATATTTTTTCTAATTTCTTTTCATTTCTTTTTCCATGTTTACTTTAGCTCTTTGAGCATATTTAAGAGAGCTGTTTCAAAATCTTCGTCTAGTATGTCTAATATCTAAGTTATCTCAGGGATTGTTTCTGTCCCTTTATTTGCCCTTTTCACTGCGTCATTCTGTTGTTGTTTTTTCTTTTTTCTGTATGCCTTTTCATTTTTTGTTGAAAACTGGACATTTGCGTATTATAATATTATTACAATATATTATATAATATTATATAATTAATTATTATATAATTATATTATATATTATATAATTATTATATATATTATTATATTATATTATATAATTAATTATATTATTATATTATTAATTATATTATTAATAATAATCATATTATATATTAATTATAATAATTAATTGTTAATATAATATAATATCATTATAATATTATAATAACTCTGGAAATCAGACTCTTTTCCCTGCCTCAGGATTTCCTTTATTTTAAATTGTTAAACACTGTAGTAGTCTATTTGTTTAGTGACTGTTTCAAACTATTTTTTTCTTTTTTACATAGACTGCATTCCTTGTCATGTGTGATTTCACTGAAATCTCTGTTCCTTTGGCTTGTGTTCGGCTAGTGTTTTCCCAGAGATTTCCTTGAAAACCTAGAACTAAAAAAATAGGACAGAAAAAATTACTTTTACATTCTACTGATTGGCTTTTTGCTAGGGTACTCTTTAAACACTTACCCTTGGACTGAACCTGTGGATAAGTCCAAGGTGAAATTTTAGGGTTATTCCCCATAGTCTTTTGTCGTTGTGCATTTTGCCCTGGACGGGATTGCAGTTTTATAAATTTCCCTGTATATGTATTGGTGCTTTTGAATGCTCTAATTTCTCAAAGTAACTCTCCTGAGCCTTTTCTCCTACACTTTAGGAGGTCTATTGCATGTCTCAGCTGTAATCTTTTGCCCCAGATTTCTGCTTTTTGTAATCTTTTGGCCCAGATTTCTGCTTTTTGAGCAATGCCCGCTAGTTTTTTTGGCTTGAATAAGTTCTGAGTTTGCCAAAACAAAGAACATTCCCTTGTGTTCACCCTTCAGGTAGCTTCCAGAGAGGTTAGAGAAACTATACACAGTAGTTTCTGAATAATATCTGCTTTTGTCCCAAAGACCAGAGTCCCATACTAGGCACATGAATCTTTAAGACTACTGCTGTGTTGGGGAGAGGATGATGCAAGGGCAAATAAAAACACCACAAAGCTTGAAGTTGTCCTTTTCTGAATCCATGTAGATTTGGTTTCTGTAAACTGTCTAATTTTTATTTTTTCCTCCTAAGGTTCTGAAAAAGTCACACTTGATCATTTCAGCCTGCTTTTCAGTGCTTCTCCAGGGGTGCGAGGGGATTGAATGGCAACTTGGAGCTGTTTGTTCCTACATTTTGCTGACATCATGCCTAGTTTTAATTTTTATAAATTTCATTATATTTTAACAGCTTTGGATTCTTAGCTGGCAGTTTCTGTGTTTCCATTTACTTTAAGAATATTTCCCCTTCTTCACTGGAGCGTGGTTAAAGTAGTTGCTTTAAAACTTTGTCTGATAATTCTAAAATCTGTATTATTTCATGATTGGTGTTTGTCAGTAGTCTTTTCACTTGCTAGTTCTGTGGAAGTATCTTTTTTTTCCTTCCTTTTTTTATATTGAGAATTTTGGATTGTATATTGAACATTTTGAGTATTATGTTCAAATCAGATAGATAATGTTGATTTTTTTGCTATATCAAGCAATTACCCTGGTTAATTTCAGCTCTCAAGTTCAACCTCAATTCTTGTAGGCTGCAATTTTAGTGTTAGGTAAGTTTTCAAAGCCTTTGTGTGCTATTCGGATTAGTCCCGTGTGTGTACCACCAGTGGCCAGTCTGGGACCTGGGCAATTTTCTGTCTCATAGTTCAGTTCTCAAAGTGTTTGGTGTGCTATTTAAAGTCAGATGCATATATGCACAGCCTGGAGATGAACCTAGGAATTCATACACAAACTGGTGAGAGTTCTGTTTTTGAGTTCTGTCTTCCATAAAGTCTCTCCTACACTCTTTGACTCCCAGGCTCCCCTCTCCTTGCCCTTTGTCTAGAAAACCATGGCTTCATTCCCCCGTTTCTACTGTGCACTTCTTGTTAATTGGTCTTCTGGGGTGAAGCAGTGGGAGGATAAAATCAAAACTAAGCCAGTTGTCATTGAGTCAATTTCAACTCATGGTGAACCCATATACTTCATAATAAAATTGAGCTCCATAAGGTTTTTATGGCTGTGATTTTTTTGGAAACAAATTGCTGGGACTTTCTTGCAATACATCTTTAAATGGGTTTGGACAATTAGCTTTTCCGCTAGCTTAGCACTTAACCATTTGTGCTACCCAAAGATTCTGGTGGGAAGACAGGGAGGGAAACAAAGCAATGGAGATTCCCCCAATACTCATCAGACTATGGTTTCTATGGTTGGAGAGAAAAAGCTCACTTTATCAGTTTTAGGAGCTTTCCAGGGTGTTGTCACTACAGGGTTTCAACTTTGAAAATAAGTCTTGACTGGAGACAGGGGTGGGAGAGGAAAGAAATGAAGGGATTTTGTACTGTAGACATCTTCCTTCCCACTACTAGGATGAGAAAAAGACATCTTCTCTTGGAGATCTTCCTGTCTTCATCTGATGTGCACTTCTGAGTTTTGTAGTGCCTTTAGATTTAGGCTGGAAGATATGAGTGAAAAAATACAGATAATTTAGTGCTGGGTAATCATACTCTGAGTTCTGGTTTCCTTCCCCAATCTGCCTACTACCACTTATTTTCTGAGTCCTCAGAAAGTTGCTTCATGAATTCTGTCTAAAGTTTTCATTTTTATTTTGTGGTACGCCATGAGTCGGATCTGACTTGAAGGCACTTGGCTTGGCTTGGTAGGTACTTGCTTACTTTGCCTTAACTGGATTTGGACTAGAGCCTACTTATATTTTTATTTTTTAATGCCAAAACCCCAAAAATAAACCTGTTGCCATCAAGAAGACTCTGCCTCATAGAAATCCTATAGGGCAGAATAGAACTTCCCCATAGGATTTTCAAGGAGTTCCTGGTGGATTTGAATGGCAGACTTTTCAGTTAGTAGCCATAGCTCTTAACCACAATACCACCAATTTTTTCATTTTTTAATGCAGGCAGATGCATTAAAATGTTTCCATTTTTTAATGCAGACAGATTGTTTCTCTTGACTTGGAGCTCTTTTAACATTGATTTACCTGTCATTCACCATAAAGTTAAAAAAACTCAGTTTAATAGCCCTGAGGCAAGTACAGGTAAGTTGAGCTTAGATGTGTGAGAAGAATTACTTGCCAATTATCTTGCTAGGCCTCAGTTTACTTTTGGCAAAATGGACTCCCTTTCTCATCTTTCTTATAGCCAGTCTTCAGAGCTGCTGCTAAAGCTAATCATCAAACATTAACCCTGTGTCCCAGATTTTAGGCCAGGCCCATCCACTCACAAATGTTTTCATTTTGATCCAGCTCAAAATATTTTCTAAGACTGATTGTCATTTATTTATTTATTTTAACTAATAAGTTAGATGTGTGTTCTTTAACATCCATGTATTTGGGGATTTCCCAGATATCATTTATGTATTTTTCAGGACAACTTTCAGTCATACAGAAAAGTTGAAAGAATTTTCATAGAGCATCCATATGCCCACCACCTAAATTCTATCATTAATATTTTGCTATACTTGCTTTATCATATATACCTATTTACCTACTGACCTATTCATCCTAATTTTTTTGTTATCATTAAGTGAAAGTATACAATCCAAGTCAATTTTGCATTCCCACCTCTCTGCAACTATTTGCTCTCCTGCTCTCCCCACCCTATGACAGCACACTCCTCCTTTTCATCTTGATTTTTAATACATTCTAAAGTAAAATAGAGACATTTGGATAACTTTTAATATAATCCCATTAGGATAAAAATTACTTTGTACAATTTCAGTACTTTAAAATTAATACAGACTTTTTTTCAGACCCAGTATATATATCATTGGTTGTTTCCTGTGCCCTTGAAAGGGATGTATATTACATTGTTGGATGGAGTGCTCTGTACATGGTAATTATATTAAGGCAGTTGAAGGTATTGTGTAGGTCTTCTATATAGTTATTAAGTTTTGTCAATTTGTTCTATTAAGAAGAAAGGATGTTGAAATATCCTACCATAATTGTGGATTTACCTGTCTATTCTTTCAGCTCTGTTTTTGCTTCATAAATATTGAAAATTTCTTATTAAGTACATAAATATATATCATTCTATATTATCTTGATAAATTGACCAATTACCACTATAAAAATGTTCCTCTTTATCTCTGGTAGTATTTTTTGTTCTAAGTTCTATTTTGTTTGATATTGATACCCAGTCTAACTTTATTATGATCAATATGTGAATGGACTAACTTTTCATATCTTTACTTTTTTACCCAATATTTTATTATAACAGTTTTCAAGGGAGTGGGACCAAGATGGCAGCACAGTTGGATGCTTCCTATGACTCCTTTAACAACAAAGACCTAAAATAACAAATAAATGATTATATATGACATACTGGGAACTTTGAACATCAAAGGGAAAGCTGAGAACTTGGGGTGAATGACGGGGGAGGAAGAGTAGGTCCAGAAATCCCTAGGACTGGCCAGACTTGACCTACTGGTATTCTCCTGCAGCCAGCGTCGTGCACAGAGTAATGGCATTTGGAAGGTATCCTTCTCAGAGGTAGAGATAGAGCAGAGTCCACTCTCACCTCCAGAATCAGTCTAAAGGGGCACTCAATCATAAAAACCTAAGAGGTTTGCACCTAACCTACTGTGCATGGATCTAAAACTTGCCTTGGGAATAAACCTGTATCCGTTTTCACAGTGTTTCCTGCTTCCTTCTCTGCACTGCACCTGACTACAGAGTCTGAAACCATTATCAAGATGATGACAGGACTCATTATGCCTGCCCTGAGCCATTCTCTGAGTCTGAGAATTTAACAAAGTGAGGGAGGAGAAAGTAACTCTGCAGACACCCCTGAGCTACAAATTGAGAGTAGAAACAGTTCCTTCACCTAGAATCAGACATAAAGAGACACGCCATCCTCACTGAAATTCAGGGATGGCTGTTAGCCCCCTGGCTTGCTAAGCATGTGCAGCCAGATACCTATGCCTACACAAATCACCCTGTACATACTATGAAAGTAGGGGAGAGCCTGCACAATACACTTGGTGACTGGACACCTGAGCTGAATCCATACAAGGAAAGGGACTCCTGGGATAGCATGCCTAGCAATAGTTCTAACCACCTGGCATCAAGACCATAGAGCTTCAAAGGCACCAATAACCAAACTAGCACATAGGATCAGCCTATTGTGATTTAAAGCAAAACAAGAAGCTAGAACATAGTAAACTAATATAAAATGAATAAATTCAACAATTTACTGATGGTTCAGAGACAACAGTCAATATCAGACCACTCAAAGAGGCAAACTGTAATGGCTTCAGAAAGGTCCTAAAACAAAGAGTCAAGACGTTTTCCAGATTAAGAGAATTTTCTGGAATTATCAGAAGTAGAATACAAAACTCTTCCAGACATCAGGAAGGAGAGCAGGCGAAATGTAGCAAAGCGTGATGGAAACTTGAACAGGCTGCAAGAAGGTATACAGAGATAGTAGAAATTCAGAAACTTAATAATGACATTATAGAATAACAACACAATAGAAAGTCAAAGGAGCAGAACTGAGGAAATTGAGTGCCAAATTAGTGAGACTGGTCATAAAGCATATGACATTAATATATTTAAGGAAAAGTCATACAGAAGAAGGAAATTGATATTGATATAATATAAAAAAATGAAAAAGTCAAGAAACACTAAGAATTATCTGGGACTCTATCAAGAGGAATAATCTATGAGTGACTAGAGAACCAGAACAGAGAGGGAGAACAGAAAATACAGACAGAATTGTTGAAAATTTGTTCAAAGAAAACTTTCTTGATGTCACGAAAGATTAGAAGATATCTATCCAAGACACTCATTGAACTCTATGTAGGGTAGATTCCCATAAGAAAACACCAAGGCATATTATAATCAAAATTGCCAAAAGTAAAGATGAGGAGACAATTTTCAAACCGGCTCCAGATAAATAGTAATGTACAAAAGAGAGTCAATAAGACTAAGCTCAGATTACTCACCAGAAACCATGCAGACAAGAAGTCAAGGAGATAACCATGTGCAAACTACTGAAGGAAAATAGTTGCCAGTGAAGAATTATATGTCCAGCAAAAATTGTCTCCCAATAGGATAGTGAAATTAGGAAATTTTCAGTGAAACTGAAGTTTAGATTATTGGTAAAAATCAAACCAAAATTACAAGAAACATTGAAGGAAGTACTTCAATTAGAAAATCAATAACATCTGATAACAGCCAAAGACCAAAATGCATAACAGAGCAACGGGATGTCAACCCAAACAGGGTAATCACACACAAAAAAATCAAAGGCAAAACACTTGAAAATATGGAAACAAAGATGTCATTATGTATACATTATAACAAAAAAATAGGACAGTCAGGCCAATGTAAAGAAAGTGAAGACTGGTTTAAATTTAGAAAAAATACTAAGGAAACCACAAACGAGATTAATAATCCTATGTGTCAAAATAAAAAACAAAAACATGGCATCCCAGCAAATGCAAAACCATCAACAATGAAACAGATGAAAAGAAAACATAAAGAAAAATGACTTAGCACAACAAATTAAGTGAAATGAAGTCTACAAAGCACAAAAGTACATCAAAGTAAATGCCAAACTCTTATCTATAAATAATCACACTGAATGTAAATAGATTCATTGCACCAATAAAGAGACAGACAGATTCATCTATATGCTGCCTACAGGAGACATACTTTAGATTTAAACACATGAGCAAACTCAAATAGAGGGAAAAATATATATCAAGCAAATAACAATCAAAAAGAGCAGGAGTAGCAATACTAATTTCTGACAAAATAGACTTTAAGGTAAAATCCACCACACTGGATAAAGAAGGACACTATATAATTATTAAAGGGTCAATACCACAAGAGCACATAACCATATTGAATATTTACACAACCAGTGACATGGATGTTAAATACATTAAAAAAAAATCTCTAACAGCATTGAGAAGATAGACAATTTGACAACAACGGCAAGAGACTTCAACTCTTCAGTCTCAGTGAAGGTCAGAACATCCAGAAAGAAGCTCAGTAGAGACATAGGCCAAGCCAAGCCAAGTGCCGTCGAGTCGGATCTGACTCATGAGTCAGTAGAGACATGGAGGATATAAATTCCACAATCAATCAACTTGATCTCGTAGATTTATACAGAACAGTGCAATCAACAGCAGCCAAGTATACTTTCTTTTCTAAAACACATGAAATGCTCTCCAGAATAGACCACACACTGACCATAAAGCAACCCTTAACAGAATCCAAAGTATCAAAATATAACAAAGCATCTTTTCTGTCCATAAAGTTATAAAAGTAGAAATCAATAACTGAAAAGGAAGGAAAATAATTCAAACATATGGAAACTGAAGAGCACCTTGCTCAGGTGGACAGAATAAAGATATTCAGAGTTAGGGGGCGGAGTCAAGACGGCGGACTAAGCGCATGTCTCTCTATATCCCTCTGGAAACCAAGACCTGAATTGACAATCAAACAGAGCCTTCTGATCACCTAATCAGCCCCAGGGCACAGCACAGGGCTGTTAATTTGGACTTCATAACACTAAGCAAAAAACGTCCTCTCTTTCGCTGACTCCTGCTCCTGGCTAGCCCTGGCTCTCACGGACTGAAGGAAAACGCACCATTTTGACTTTTTTTTGTCTGTCTTGGCTGGCAGGAGGAGCTGGGTCTTGCCCAGTGGCTAGACTCAGACACGCTGGTAGCAGGATAGGTAGGCACAATTCCCATATTTTGAGAGCCAGGCTTAGGACTTTGTAAATCTAGCCACTTGGGGCCTGTCTTTTTATCTCTGCCACACCAGAGTCTGTACGGATTCCCACTGCCAGTGAGTGGGACGCCATGTCAGGTACAGAGATTGTAGTGGGACCTAATTCTTAGCCTGGGAGCCAGCGCCTGCAAAAAGGACAGCGCTTCTCTGACAGAAAAGCAGTAATTTTCAAAGTGCCGGCTATGGTGGGGGTCCTGCAACAGAGGCAGAGGACTCACTACCTCTCAGCACCTTTAGGCCATCTATCTGCAGCCTGGGTGAAGGGTGCCATCTTGGATATGGTGGCCACAGCTGGCCCTAACTCTTAGCTTGGGAGCTAGAGCCTGCCCACAGGAGAGCGCTTTTCTACCACAGTGTTGCCTAAGGCTGGGCCCTGTCAGCAGAAGCCAACAGGTCAGTAGGATTGCTGTATTCTGAACTAGTTTGTATCATCTGGGGTTGGATATAGAAGTGCTAACTTTGCCAATTGGGAAAAGGGACCTCTACACCTGAAAACCTGACTGACTTGGTAAGTGGACAGGTATCTTTTGGTTTACATTTTAAGACAGCCTAGAGAAACACCTGCAGTCCGTCCTCACAGTATCTCTTCCAGCCTCTACTGACTCACATGGGACCCAAAAATCAGCAGACCCTTGTGGCACACAAGAAATCACCCATGGCTTCAGAAGGCTCCCAAACAAAGCAATCAAGGAGTTTTCCAGATGAAGAAACTTTTATGAAAGCATCAGGAAGTAAATACAAAATGATTATATACAGAGCCCTTCTAGACCTTATACAAAATGCAGCAGAACAAAAGGAGACATTAAACAAGCAGTTCGATCTTATGGAACACCAGTACTCTGAAATCCAACAGATCAAGAAGAAAATCAAAGACATAGAAACATTCATGCAAAGCCAAGAAAACAAAATGGAACAAATGGAAAAAAGAATTTCTGACTTGGAAGGCAGAGCTACTATGAGCACAAATCAGAAAAAAGAAACAAGAAAAACGAATAAGCATTAAGAAGCATTTGGGGCTCTATTAAGAGGAAGAACCTTTGATTAATTGGAGTCCCTGAACAGGGTGAGACATCTGAGAACACAGAGAGTATTGTTGCTGAGCTGCTGAAAGAAAACATTCCAGAAATCATGAAGGAAGAGATCATAGACATCTCAGATGCATATCATATGCCACCCATATAGATTTCAAAAGAAAGACTCCAAGACATGTTATAATCAAGCTTAACAAAATGAAACATAAGCAGCAACTCTTAAAGGCAGCAAGACTCAAAGCAAAGCTAACATTCAGAGGGAAACCCTGTAGGCTCTCGTCAGGAATTCTCAGTAGAAACCATGCTGGCATGGAGACAGAGGTATGACACGTTCAAAGCCTTGAAGGAGGAGAACTTCCATCCAAGAATTATATATCCTGCAAAACTATCTTTCAAATACGAAAATGAAATTAAGACATTCCCACATAAACAGAAACTCAGAGACTTTGTAAAAGCCAAACCAAAACTATAAGAAATACTGAAAGAAATTCTTGGCTCTGTTTTAGAAGAACGAAACCACTAAATTTAGATTTCAGAACGACACACTACTCAGAACTACTCATTTAGGGAAGGCTCCAAAGTCAATCACAGCTTTGATACGGAAAGAAGCAATCCAGTGATCATCATGAAAACTATGATGACATCATAATAAGAAGAGGGATGTACTACACTTGTTATAGTCCTTCCAGATGGAGCGGAAGATGACAAGACTGGTAGTAATTAAAATTGGGTTTATATATAGTTTATTAAGGGGGATCATGGGGCAGCTGTAAAGCACAACAACGATGCATCATACCATTTCAAGAAATCTAACACAGGAGTCTCAACAACTACAAAACCAGCTCTGAAAAAGGTGAAAAATCAACTCACAAAAAAGAATTTCCCAGAACAGACTAATAAGAACAACAGAGAAAACATCAACATAAAAATAAACATATCACAATGGCAGCAGTGAACACATACCTATCAATAATTATATTGAATGTGAGTGAACTGAATGCTCCAGTAAAGAGACACCGAGTGTCATCTTGGATCAAAAGACACGACCCATCCATATGTTGTCTACAAGAAACTCACTTGAGACCTAAAGACAGGAACAAACTGAAAATTAAAGGATGGAAGAATATATATCAAGCTAACAATGAACAGAGAAGAGCAGGTGTGGCAATTCTAATCTCAAAGAAAATCAATTTTAATGTAAAAACCACCAACGTGGACAAAGATGGACACTACTTATTGCTGAAAGGTTCAGTACACAGACAAGAATTAATTAAATATTTATGCACCTATTATCAAAGCAACTATGTACATTGAAGAAACACTGACTATACTCAAAAAAGAGTTAGATGACTCCACAAAAATAGTCGGAGACTTCAACACTACTCTCAATACTGGACAAATTATCTAGAAAAAGGCTCAGTAAAGATACAGAAGACCTCATTGCCACAATTAACCAAATAAACCTCATTGATATATACAGAACTTTCCACCTATCAACAGACAACTATACCTTTTCCAGTGCACATGGAACATTCTCCAGAATTGACCATGTGATAGGACATAATGCAATTCTGAACAAAATCCATACCACTGAATTACTGCAAAGCATCTTCTGAGATAATAAAGCCATAAAAGTTGAAATCAATATCAGAAAAAACAGATAGAAAGTGGAATTCTTGGAAACTGAACAACATCTTGCTCAAAAAACCATGTGCTATAGAAGAAATCAAGGATGAAATAAAGAAATTCATGGATTCCCATGAGAACGAAAACACTTCCTACCAGAACCTGTGGTATACCATCAAAGCAGTGCTCAGAGGTCTGTTTATCTCCATAAATGCACACATCTGCAAGGAAGAAAGAAACCAAATCAAGGAACTAACTCTACAGCTTAAACAAGTAGAAAGAGAACAGCAGAGGAACCCCTCGGGCACCAGAAGAAAACAGATCATAAAGATTAGAGCAGAACTAAATGAATTAGAGAATAGAAGAAAAATTGAAAAAAACCGATAAGACCAAAAGCTGGTTTTTGGAAAAGATCAAATTGACAAACCATTGGCTTAACTTACTAAAGAAAACCAGGAAAGGGAACAAATAACCTGAATAGAAATTAGAGGGGAGATGTCACAAAAAATCCAACAGAAATCAAAAGTAGAATACTATGAAAGACTGTACTCTAACAGATTTGAAAACCAGAGGAAATGGACAAATTCCTAAATTCATATCACCTACCAAAACTGTCAAAAGGAGAAGTAGAACAACTTAATAATCCCATTACAAAAGAAGAGATTTAAAAAGCCATAACAAATTACAAACAAAAAAGCCCTGGTCCAGATGGCTTGACTGCACAATTCTATGAAACTTTTAGAGAAGAGTTAACTTCAATACTACTGAGACTATCTCACAGCATTGAAAGGGATGGCATACTCCTAATTTCATTCTATGAAGCCAGCATAACCGTGATACCAAAGCCAGTGAAAGATCCAACAAAAAAGTGGTACCACAGACTGACATCACTCATGAACCCAGATGCAAACATCTTCAACAAAATCCTTGCCAATAGAATTCAACAACATATCAAAAAAAATATTCATCACCACCAAGTTGGATTCATAACCTGGGGTGCAAGGCTGATTCAAGATCAGAAAAATAATGTGATCAACCACATAAATAACACAAAAGATAAGAATCACTTGATTTTGTCAATTGGTGCAGAAAAGGCATATGACCAAGTCCAACAGCCATTCATGTTAAAAATTTTCAGCAAAATGTGAATAGAAGGCAAATTCCTCAATGCAATAAGGGCCACCTATGCAAAGCCAACCTCCTACATCCCTGAATGGAGACAGACTGAAAGAATTCCTCTTGAGAACGGGAACTAGACAAGGATGCCTACTACTCTCATCTCTCCTATTCAACATTATACTAGAAGTTCTGGCCAGAACAGTTAGACAAGACAAAAAAATAAATGGCATCCACATCAGCAAAAAGAAGTAAAAATCTCCCTATTTCCAGGTGATATGATTGTATACACAGAGAATCCTAAAGACTCTATAGGTAAACATCTCTAATTCAAGAGTTCAATAAAGTATCAGGATACAAGATGAACATAAGTCAGTAGGATCCCTTTATACCAATGAAGAGATCTCCAAGTCAATACCGTTTACTATAGCCCCCAAGAAGATAAAATACCTAGGAATAAACCTAACTAGAGGAATAAGAGACTTACAAAAAGAGAACTAAAAGACCTTACTGCAAGACACTAGGAGAGACTTACATAAATGGAGAAACTTACCCTGCACATAGACAGGGTAATATTGTGAAAATGTCTATTTTACTCAAAGAGATCTACACATACAATGCAATCCTAACGCAAACTCCAGTGACATTTTTTAACGAGATGGAGAAACAAATCACCAACTTTGTTTGGAAAGGGAAGAAACCCCAGATAAGCAAAGAATTAGTGAAGAAGAACACACTAGGAGGACTTTCACTACCCAACTTGAGAACCTATTACACTGCCACAGTAGTCAAAACAGCCTGCTACTGGTGCAAAAAGAGACATATAGACCAATGGAACACAGTTGACACCCCAGAGATGCCACCATCCTGCAATGAACAGTTGATATTAGACAAAGGCCCTAAGATTTTAAACTGGGGTAAAAACAATCTCTTTAAAAAATGATGTTGGCAAAATTGGATATCCATCTGCAAAAAAATGAGACAAGACTAATATCTCACACCTTACACAAAAACCATCTCGAACTGCATAAAAGACCTAAATGTGAACCCTAAAATGATAAAGCTCATGTAAGGAAAAATAGGATCAACAATGGAAGTTTTAATACACAACTATACAGGCTTCAAAATCCAACAAAGCAAATCAACAGGAGAGAAAATAGATAAATTGGAACTACTAAAAATCAAACACTTTTGCTCTTCCAAAGACTTTATCAAAAAAATTCAAAGACCACCTACAGAACGGGAAAAAGTATTTGGCAACTATACGTCAGATCGACGTCGAGGTCTGATCTCCATAATCTACAAGGTACTGCAAAATATCAACAAGAAAAGGGTAACTAACCCAATTAAGCATTGAGCAAAGGAGATGGCCAGATACTTCTCTAAACAGGATATCCGGGAGGCCAGAAGACACGTGCAGAAATGCTTACAATCATTAGCTATTTGATAACTCCAAATCAAAACAATAATGAGATACCATCTCACCCCAACAAGATTGGCCATAATCCAAAAGCCAAAAAACACTAAACAATAAATGCTGGAAAAGCTGTGGAGAAATTGAAACTCTACTACACTCCCAGTGGGATTGCAAAATGGTGCAACCTCTTTGGAAAGCAATCTGGTGCATCTTTCAAACACTGGAAAAAGATATGCCATTTGACCCAGTAATTCCACTGCTTGGAATATATCGTACAGACTGAAACACAGTCACACGAACACATGCATGCACATGGATATTTATTGCAGCGCAGTCCACGATAGCAAAAAGATGGAATCAACCCAGATGCCTGACAACAGATGAATGGATAAACAAACTAAGGTAGATACACTCAATGGATCACTATGCAATGATAAAGAACAATGGTGATTTTAGGAAGCATCTCATAACCTGTTTTCAACTGGAAGACATGATATTGAATGAAATTAGTCAGGGGCACAAGGACAAATACTATATGAGACTCCTACTATAAGCACTCAGAAAGAGATTCATGTACATAAGAAAAGACTCTTCGATGGCTGCAAGGGAGAGAGAGAGGGAAAGAGAGGGTTGGTTATAGATTAGTTGATAGACATTTGGCTGGGTGAAATCAGTGACAGCACACATCAGAATGAAGATCAATTTAATTGGCCCTCAACATAACCCGAAAACTCTTCCAATCTTAACCGAATATTGCAAGGATAGGTAGCAGGGGAAGGGGCAGGGGACACTGAGGCCAACTGGCATAACTAGTCTATTGCTAAGAGAGTCTTCTGCACCCCATATAGGTGAGTGGCATCTGGGGTCTTAAGAGCTAGTAAGTTGCCATCTGAGATACACCAAATGGTCCGAACTCAATAGGAATAGATGACCACGAAGGACAACAACAACATAAGGGAAAAAGAGCCCAAAAGACAGAAAGACCCACGTGAATGGGTGACTATATCAACATGTGACCAGAAGAACCAGATGGTGCCTGGCCACCACCAAAGACAGCCTTGATGGGGCCAACAATGTTGAGTCCCATTGGCAACATGAGGAAAAAAAAGAGGTGCACCCTAAGAACTCCACTAAAACACTGCAATTGATGGTCAAAGGTCTGAGAGTTCCCCTGGGAGCATGGTCTCTAGACCTGATGCTGCCCCAATCAAAGATCATTATTGAGGTCAACTCTTCAGATAGGCATGGAACGGACTCGGGGAGACAGAGTGACAATATCATGTGTGCACTTTATGGTTCTATGCATTTATAGGATGTCGTCTTACTGGCCTCTTACTAGAGGAGAGTGGAGAAGGTAGAGAGGGTAGAGAGGAGGGGCCAGGAGATTGTTAAGAGGATGTGACATGTATAGAACAGAAAGGAGAAGTGTGCTGTCACTGGAAAAGGAGAGTAGAGGGAGCTGCAGGTAGGCAGACAAGCAAATTTTAATTGTATTGTTAACTTTCACTCAATCACAATAAAAAAATTTATTTGAACTTACAGTAACACTGTAAAAAAAGAAAACCCTCCAGCAACAGAAGAGAACAGATAACAAAGATGAGAGTGGATGTAAATGAATTAGAATGTAGAAAAACAATTGAAAGAATTAAAACCAAATGCTGGTTCTTTGAAAAGATCAACAAAATTGATAAAACATTGGATAAACTTACAAAAGAAAAACAGGAGAGGAAACAAATAACCCAAATAAGAAATGAGACAGGAGATGTCATAACAGACCCAACTGAAATCAGAAGTATCATAACAGAATACTACCAAAACTGTACTCTAACAGATTTGAAAACCTAGAGAAAATGGCCAAGTTTCTGTACCATGGAATGCAAAAAGAACAAATAGATCTGTTATGGAAGGAGTATAACCAGAATGCTCCTTGAAAGCAAAAATGGCAAGACTGCATCTTACATTCTTTGGACATGTTGTCAAGAAGGATCAGGCCCTGGAGGACTTCATGCTTGGTAGAGCAGAGTGTCAGCGAAAAAGAGGAAGACCGTCAATGAGATGAACTGACACAGTTGTCACACAATGGGCTTAAGCCTAAAAATAATTGTGTATATGGCGCAAGACCGGGCTATGTTTCCTTCTGTTGTGCGTAGGGTTGATAGGAGTGAGCAGACTCGATGGCATCTAACAAAAATAATAACCAAAATTATCAGAAGTGGATGTAGAGCAACTTCATAAATCTGTCAGAAAAGAAGAGATTGTAAAAAGTAATAATAATAAAAAAGCTATCAACAAAATAAGTCCTGGCCCAGATGACTTCACCAGAGAATTCTACCAAACTTTTAGGGAGGAGTTAATTCCAACACTACTGAGAAAAGGACTACATAGAAAGGGACTAAATACTCCCAAATTCATTCCATGAAGCTAGCATAACCCTGATACCAAAGCGAGGGAAAGATCCCACAAAAAAGAAAAATTACAAACCAATATCACTCAGGAACCTAGATGCAAAAATCTTCAACAACATCCTAGCCAATAGAATTCAACAACATATCAAAAAAATACCATATCATGACCAAGTCTGTTTCATACCAGGGATGCAAGCTTGGCTTAGCATCAGAAAAACAATGTGATTGTCTTAGGCTGGGTTTTCTAGGAAAGCAAAACCAGTAACACGCGTAGGTACAAGGAAAGATTTATAATATAGATAGACAGATGATAGATGATAGATGATAGATGATAGATAGATAGATAGAGAGAGAGAGAGAGAGAGATAGATAGATGATAGATGATAGATGATTGATAGATAGATAGATGATAGATGATTGATAGATAATAGATGATAGATGATTGATAGATGATAGATAGATGGATAGATAGATAGATAGATAGATGATAGATAGATACATGGATAGATAGATGATAGATGATAGATAGATAAAGAGAGAGAGAGAGATACAAATATAGGAAACAGGTCACGTAATCACAGAAGCTGAATGTCCCAAGCTCTGGCACAAGCCTCACGTGGCCACGGAAGCTGAGGAACCCAAGGTCAGCAAGTCAGAGACCAGAGTTCTAGATCACTGGTTATGTAGGTCAGTGGATCCCAAGCTGGTGGCGAGACGAAGAGACAGAGGCTGGCAAAACCAGGATCAGCAGGTCAGGGAGCAGGACTCTCAAGTGCCGACTGTAAGGACTGATGAGCCCAACAGCTGCTAACTCAAGTCCCAGAACCAGACGCTGGAAGAAGAGAGCAGGAGCTCCTGGCCACATGAGCAATCAGCAGCCATAGTCCAAGGTCGCGAGATGAGAGCTGAGGGGCAGGGAGCCACCACAAACCCCGCCCTGCCACTTAATACAGCAGCCAAATATGTAGTAGCCAAGTTGACATAATCCTGACCACCACATGTTTCTTGTTTAGATGTGTTGCATTGTTATTGTGCTTTGTGTCTACCCATATGATCCACCTTAATACTCTAAGTTTAAACCCAATTTTAATTTCTGTATACCTTTTTAGCTTTCTCTCTATCTGAAAGGACTATAACTACTGTAGTATATCTCTCTTCTTAGTGTGATAGTGTCATAGTTTTCATGATATATCTCTGATTCTCTTCTTTTAATGTTGTATTTTTCTGACTTTCCTAACTGTGTAGATTTCTGGATGCTGTGCTCCACATTGCCTTCTTAAATATACTCTTAATGAGTGTTTTTTTTTCACCCTGAGCAACGAACTTCTTTCAGTATTTCTTGTAGTCTTGGTTTGGTTTTTACAAAGTCTTTCAGCTTCTGCTTATCTGCAAATGTCTTAATTTCATCTTCGTACTTGAAAAGGTTTGGAAGGTATATAATTCTTGGTTGGAAGTTTTTCTCCTTCAAGGCTTTGAATGTATCATCTCACTGCTTCCATGTCAACATCGTTTCTGCCAAGAAGTCACACAAAAGCCTACAGGGTTTCCATCTCAATGTTAGCCTTGCTTTGAGCCTCACTCCCTTTAAGAGAATCTATGTTTCTTTTTATTAAGCTTGATTATAATATGTCATGATGCCTTTCTTTTAGGATCTACTTTATGTGGCATTCAATACACGTTTTGAATATCTGTGTTCTCTGTTTTCATAGTTTCAGGGAAGTTTTCTGTCAGCAACTCAACAGCAATATTCTCTGTGTTTTCACTTATCCATCCCTGTTCAGGAACTCCAATTAACTGTAGATTACTCCTCTTGTTAGAGTTCCACATGTTTCTTAACGCTTCCTCAGTTTTAAAAAATTTCTTTCCTCTAATTTCTCTTCATAAATGGTGGTGTCAGTTTTGGTATCTTCAAGGTCACTAAGTCTGACTTCCATCTCCTTAATTCTGCTCCTTTGACTTTGAGTTGAATTGTCTAATTCTGTAATTTTGTTATTGATCTGCTGGATTTCAGATTGTTGATGTTGAGTCAGTTCAAATAGCTTGCTTAATTTTTTATTTTACTCTGCTGCATTTTGTTTAATCTCTAGGAGGGTTCTATATATGATTCTTTTGTATCAGACTTCTGATATTTTCAGAAAGACTTCTTCATGTGGAAAGTTTTTTGATTATTTTGGGAGTTTTCTGGAGCCATGGTAGGCTGTTTCTTTAAATGGCTAGAGATGGACTTTTCTCTTTAGGCCATCTAGAGGCTGTTTATTTTCTCTGATGTTACCTCAACAGGAGCTGAGGTGTAGTTCTTAGAGGCGAGTTGGTCACCAGCCATCTGTGTCTACCCTAGTGACTGACTGGAGTCAGTAGGATGTCATCAAGTAAGTCTATTATGTGGGTTGGTAAAGGCTGGAAGAGATGCTGCTAGGCCACTCAGCAGTTATTTCTCCAGGAAGTCTTGTTTTAAAAATTTGGGAGGTATGTGCCAGCTGTCAAAATCAGTTAGGCTATCAGGTGTGGCAGGCCCAACTTTCCAGCTGACAACAGAAGCACCTGTTCAGCTGTCCCAAGATACTATGAAGTAGTTCAAAGTAGGCTGGGGTTATGGCATTGCCAGGCTCTACATGTCAAGTAACACTGTGCTAAACATGGCCTTTCTGCAGGAAAAGCACTTTCCAGAATGACACTGCTTCTCAGCTTGGGAATTAGCCCCTGCTGAGGCCTCTAGTTGGGTGACTGTATCTCCCAGTCAAAAAGATGGCATCTTGGCTCCACTGCCCTTTCTGTTATGAGAAGGCAGAATCTATGGCAGAGCTCAGAAAAGAGAGGGTGGAGGACTGTGGTGCCCTCAGTCACAAGCCAAGCTTTTAAAATATTGGCTATCTCACATACTGTGCCTCTGATGCACTACATGCTTTTTATTTTAGTACGGTAGTTCAGTATATTTGCTTGCTCATGCTGTCCCCTGCCTCCAGGATAAGAAAAAAAAAAAAGGAAAAATGTGTCAGTATCTGCAGTTTACCTAAGCAGTGAGTCAGCAGGAGTAGGACTCAGCCCTCTGCCTCATCAGAGACTGGTAGTTTCCCATTTAGTGTTGTATAGTCCAATCAGACAGCCCTATGGTGTATCCTAGGGCTTCCTGTACATCCAGAGTGTTCCATTCAATTATCAATCCAGGCCTTAGTTCTCAGAGGGAATTTAGGAGACATGTGTCTAGTTCACCCTCATGGCTCTGACCCCTCCAATGTCAATTTGTAATGAGATGAAGAAAAATATCACCAACTGCATACATAAAAGGAAGAAGCCTTGGATAAGTAAACCATTACTGAAGAAGAATAACAACATGGGAGGACTCACTTTACCTAACTTTAGAAACTGTTACACTGCTATAGTAGTCGAAACACACTAGTATTGGTACAAAAGCAGATAAAAAGATCAATGAAGTAGAATTGAGACTCCATATATAACATCATCCACCTATGAGCAGCTGATATTTGATAAAGGTAAAAAGACCATGAACTTGGAAAAAGACAATCTCTTTAACAAATGGTATTGGCACAACTGGATATTTATCTTAAAAAAATGAAACTAGATCTATATCTCACACCAAGTGCATGCACTCACACATGCATGCATGCACACACACACACACAAGGCCTCAAAATGTGTGAAACACCTAAATATAAAATCTAAGACCATAAAGATCATGGAAGAAAAAAATTGGGACAATGCTAACAGCTTTTATTAAAGCTGTTTTTATTCTATTTTATTAAGGCACAGAAGAAAAGCACAGCATAAAGAAAGTACAAAGTATTCTAACAATGCACCAACATTAGAAAAGAAAATAGATAACTGGGAAACCCTAAAAAGGAATCATGTATGCTCGTACTAAGACATCAACAAAATAGTTAAAAGACTACCTACGACTGGGAAAGAAATTTTGGCTACCACAAATCTGATTGTTGTCTAAATTCCCTAATCTACAAGGTACAGCAAAACCTCAACAAGAAAAAAGACAAATTATCCAATTTAAAATGGGCCAAAAAGACAGCCAGGACACTAACAGATACATGGAGACATGCTTGCACTCATTAGCTATAAGATAAATCCATGTCAACACTACAATGAAATGCCATCTCACCCCAACAAGGCTGGCATTAATCCAAAAAACACAAAACAATTAATGTTGGAATGATTGTGGAAAGTTTAGAGCTCTTCTACATTGCTGGTAAAAATGTAAAATAGTACAAACCACTTTGGAAATCATTTTAGTCCTTTCTTAAAAAGTTAGAAATAGAGATACCATATGATCTAGCCATCCCCCGTCTTGGAATATATCCTAGAGAAATAAGGGCTGTCACAAGAACAGATACATGAACACCCATGTTTATTGTACCACTGTCCACAATAGCAAAAGATGCTCTCGACCTACATGCCTGTTAACAGATGAATGGATGAACAAACTACGGTATAGTCACACAATAGAATGTTATGCTATGATAAAGAAAAATGATGATTTTAGGATATATTTCATACTGCAGAATCATGTGGAAGACATTATGCTGAGTGAAATTTGTCAGATACAAAAAGGAAAATATTGTATGAAGCCGTTATTACAAGGACTTATGAAAAGCTTTAAACACAGAATAAAATAATCTTTGATGGCTACAAGAGTGGGGAGAGATGGCTACAAGAGATGGAGAATGGTATTATTCATAGATGAAATAGTAGATACGAATTGGATTAAGTCAAGGGTGTGACAGCACACAGTAGAAGGGAGGTTACCATAACTGGACTACACCAAAAGCTAAATGATTTTCTGAATACAATTCAACATTTTGAAGGACAGAGTAGCAGAGACAAGGGTCAGGGGTACACAGTTTCAGGGGATATCTACGCTAATTGCCATAACTAAGTCTTTTTAAAGAAAATGTTCTGCACACCAGTTTGGTGAGTGGCATCTGGTATTTTAAAAGCTAGCAAGCTGCCATCTAAGCAGCTTTAATTGGTCCCAATCCACCTGGTGCAGAGGAAAATGAAGGACATCAAAGACAGGACAATATGAGCCCAATAGAGAGAAGGTGCTTCCATGAATCCAGCATGAGACCAGAAGAACTACATGGTGCTCAGCCACCACCAGGGACTGCCCTGATGGGGAACACAGCATAAAGTCCCTGATGTAGCAGGAGAAAAATGGATATGCAGAACTAGAACTCTATTAAAAGACTACACTTGGAGTCCATCAGACTAGAGGTTTCCCTGAGGACATGGTGCCCTGGACTCTTTGTTATCCCAGAGCTGAAACCAGCACTGAAGCCAACTTTTCAGGCAAAATTGGACTAGACTACAATATATAGAGTAATGCTGGTGAAGAATGTGCTTCTTAAACATACACATGAGGCTGTCTGGGCAGCTCTTGTTCATAAGTGAGATGAGAAGGTGGAGGCGGACAGGAGTTGGCTGAATGGTTTCAGTAAGTACAGGGTGGAAATAAGGAATGTGCTCTCATGGTGGGGAGAGCAGTTAGAGTAGAGTAATGGTGTGTGATCTGGATTTTGTATGGCAAATTGATTTGGATTATAAAGTTTTACTTAAAGAGCAATATTTCTTTCTTTTTTTTCCCAAGAAAGCTCCCAAAACAAAGACTGGAGAAATTATCTAGAAGCAGAGGACTTCCTGGGATTATTGGAGGTAGAATGCAAAAGATTAATATTTAGGATTATTGATGAGATCAATAAGATCAGGCAAAATGCAGCAGAACATAACGATAAACTGAACAGGCTGCAAGAAAGTATAGAGAAGCAGCCTTCAAAAATTCAGAAGATTATGAATAATTATGGAATCTAATTATGGAATTAGACAACCCTGGTGGCATAGTGGTTAAGTGATACAGCTGCTAACCAAAAGGTCAGCAGTTCAAATCCACCAGGCACTCCTTGGAAACTCTATGGGGCAGTTCTACTCTGTCCTATAGGGTTGCTATGAGTCAGAACTGACTTGACAGAACTGGTTTTTTTTCTTTTAATAGAAAGTCAAAGAACCAGAATTGATAAGCTAGAATTATTGAGACAGAAAGTAAAATATTTGACCCCCAATATATCTGAGGAGAAATAAGAGAAACATATTTTAAAAAATTAAGAAACATTAATAATTGAGACTATATCAAGAAAAATAATCTATGAGTGATTGGAATATCAGAATGGGGGATAAGAGAAAATATTGTGAGAATTGTGAAGATTTGTTAGAAGAAAACTTTGTGATATCATGAATGATGAGATGACGCCTATCCAAGATGCTCTCTGAACTCCACACAAGGTAGATAACAAAAGAAAGATACCAATAAATGTTGTAATCAAACTTGCCAAAACAAAAGGTAAGGAGAGAATTTTAAAAATGGCTAAGGACAAATGAAAAATAGTTGTACAAACGGGAGTCAATAGACTAAGCTTGGTCTACTCAGCAGAAAACATTCATGCAAAAAGGCAATAGGATGACATACACAAAGCTTCAAGGAAACAAATTGCCAGCCAGGAATTATTTATCCATCAAAACTGATGACAAAATTAAGACATTTCCAAATAAGCAGAAACTCAGAGAATCTGCAAAAACCAAAACAAAATTACAAGAAATACTAAAGGGAGACATTTGGTTAGAAAATCGATAGCATCAGCTAACAACCCAAGACTGGAATGCAGACAGAGCAACCTGATATCAACTCAAATAAATCAAGGGCAAAACACTGAAAATAGAGGAACAGACATCATCATGTAAAAGATGACAACATTGTAACAAAAAAAGACAAAAAATATGTACTCATGGATCTATCATGTGAAGAAATGATACAGAAAGAAATTGAAGAATGGTTTAAATTTAGAAAAGTAGGGATAAATATGGTAACTACAAAAGGAAATTAAAAATAATACATATCAAGATGAAAATTGTGAAGTTTCAGGAGACATAAAACAAACAATAATGAAAAAGATAAAAAAATGTAAAGTAAAATAACTCAGCAAATTAAGTGCAACATAGGAATTGTCTGCAAAGCACAAAGAAAGGCATCAAAATGACAGCACTGAACTCATGCCTATCAATAATTATGCTGAACGTAAATGGATTAAATGGACCAATAAAGAGATAAAGAATGACAGATTGGATTAAAAAAATCATCCATCTATATGCTGACTGCAGGAGACACACCTTAGACTTAAAGACACAAACAAATGAAAACTCAAAGGGTACAAAAAAATATATAAAGCAAACAACATTCAAAAAAGAGCAGGAGTGGTAATGTTAATCTCTGATAAGATAGACTTTAAAGTAAAATCCACTATATTTGATAAGAAAGGATAGTATATAATGATTAAAGGGCCAATAATCCCTAAGGACAGAAGCATATTAAATATTACTCACACAATCTTAGGGCTCCAAAAGAAACAAAACATACTCTTAACTGCATTGAAAAGAGAAATAGACAGCTTCACAAATAGTAAGTGACTTCAGCACATCACTTTTGGTAAAGGACATGACATTCAGTAAAAAGCTCAACAGATATACAGAAGAACTAAATGTCACAATCAAATTGACCTCACAGACGTAGAGAACCATTCACCTAATAGCAACAAAGTATACCTTTTTTCCAATGCATCTGTAACATTCTCCAAAACAAAACATATACTAGGGCATAAAAGGAGCCAAGCCAAGTGCCGTCGAGTGGGATCCGACTCATGGCGACCTTAACAAAATGCAAAACATTGAAATATTAAAAGCATCTTTTCAGACCATAAAGCCATAAAAGTAGAAATCAATAATAGAAAAGTCAAGGGAAAAAAAATTCAAACACATGGAAACTGAACAATACCTTCCTCAAAAAAATATTGAGTCACAGAAGAAATCAAGGATGGAATAAAGAAATTCACAGAATCAAATGAGAATGAAAACAAATCCTACCAAAAGCAATGCTGAGAGGTCAATTTATTTCAATAAATGCACACATCCAAAAGGAAGAAAGGGCCAAAGTGAAGGCATTAACACTAATACTTGAACAAGCAGAAAGAGAACAGCAAAAGAAGCGTTTAGACACCAAAAAAAAAATAAAAAAATAATAAAAATAGAGCAGAACCGAATGAACAAGAGGATAAAAAAATGATGGAAAAATTTAACAAGTGAATACCTGGTTCTCAGTAAAGGACAACCAAATCAATACACCACTGGACAATCTGACAAGCAAAAAACAGGAGAGGGAGCAAACAACACAAATAAGAAATGTGGTGGGTGATGTCACAACAGATCTGAAATTTAAAAAAATTATAAGAGAATGCTGTGGAAAACTGTACTCTGTCCACTTTGCAAATCTAAAGGAAATGGCCAAATTTCTGAAAACACATTACTTACCTAAACTAATAGAAACAGATGAAGAAAAACTCAATAAATCCATAACAAAAGAAGACATTGAAAAGGTGATTAAAAAGCTCCCTCAAAAGAAAAAAAAGAAAAAGCCATGGCTCTAATGACTTCAATGGAGGATTCTACCAAACTTTTAGAGAAGAGTCAATACTACTATTACCAAAGGTATTTTGGAGTACAGGAAACAATTCAGTTCTGTTAAAATCATTCTATGAAGCCAGCATCACCCTGGTACCAAAACGAGGTGAAGATAACACAAAAAGGCAAAATTAGAGGTCAATATTTCTCACAAAGTTAGACAGAATAGTCGTCAACAAATTTTAGCTAACAGAATTCAACAACAGATAAAAAAATTAATTGAACATGACCAAGTGGGATTCATACCAGGGATACATGGATGGTTCAACATTAGAAAAACAATTTATGTAACCAAATATATAAATAAAACAAAAGACAAGAACTACTTGATTTTATCAGTTGATGTAGAAAAGACATTTGACAAAGTCTAACACCCATTCAATGTAAAATCTCTCAGGAAAACAGGAATAGAAGGGAAGTTGCTCAACATAAAAAAGGGCATTTATACAAAGCCAGCCCCTAATATCATCTTCAATGGAGAGAATCTGAAAGCATTCACTTTGAGAACAGGAAACGGACAATGAAGTTCTTTGTCACCACCTTTATTCAACATTCTGCTAGAGGTTCTAGCCAGAGAAATCAGGTAAGAAAAATAAATGAAGAGCATCTAAATAGGTAAGGAAGAAGTAAAAGTATCTCTGTTTACAGATGATATGATGTCATACACAGAAAACCCTAAAGAATTAAAAAAAAAAAAAAAACCACTGGAAGTAATAGAAGAGTTCACCAAAGCATCATGATACATGACAAACATACAAAACCAAATTAGATTACTTCACACCAACAAAGAGAAAATCAAAGTGTAAATCACCAAATCAATTTTATTTACAATAAACCACAAGTAGATGAAGTACTTAGGAAAAAATTAAACCAGTGACATAAAAGACCTATGCAAAGAAATTACAAGATACTACTGCAAGAAACCAAAAGAAACCTACATAAGTGGAGAAACCCACCTTACTCTTGGATAGGAAAACTTAACATAGTGAAAAATGTCTATTTTACCAATGTGATCTACAGACACAGGGCAATCCCAATATAAATTCCCATGGCATTTTTTAACGAGATAGAAAAACGAATCACCAACTTCATATGGAAAGTGAAAACTCAGATAAGTAAAAAACTACTGAAGAAGAGGAACAAAGTGGGAAGCCTCACACTACCTGACTTTAGAAACTGTTACACCACCACAGTAGTCGAAACAGCCTGGTACTGGTACAAAAACAGATCCATAGACCGATGGAACAGTATGGAAAGTGTAGGTATAACGTCGTTCACCTATAAGCAGCTAATATTTGACACAGGCCCAAAGTCCATAAACTGGGGGTTAAAAAGCCAGTCTCTTCAATAAATAGTGTTCAAAAAACTGGGTATCTATCTGCAAACAAAATATGACCCATTATCTCAAATCATGCACTAAAAAATAGCTCAAAATAGATCAAAGACCTACACATAAAATCTAAAATAGTAACCCCCCACTTGTCTGTCATTTTGTTGTGCAGTGGAGGCTTGCATGTTCCTGTGATGCTGGAAGCTATTCCACCAGTATTTAGATACCAGCAGGGTCATCTGCTGAGCTTCCAGACTAAGACAAACTAGGAAGAAGGGCCTGGTTGTCTACTTCTGAAAAGAATTAGCCAGTGAAAACCTTATGAATAGCAGACATAGTGCCAGAAACTGAGACCCCAAGTTTGAAGGCACTTAAAAGGTAAGTGAGGAAGAGCTGCTTTCTCAACAGAGAGTCAACTTTAATGATGAGGATGGAGTAAAGTTTTCAAGACCTTCATTTGCTGATGTGGTGCTACTCAAAATGATAAGAAATAGCTACGAACATCCATTCATAATCAGAATATGGAATCCACGAAGTATGAAACTGGGAAAATTGGAAATGTCAGAAATGAAATGGAACATGTAAACACAGATATCCTAGGCATTAGTGGGATGAAATGGACCAGCAGTGGCCATTTTTAATCAGATAGTCATATGGTCTACTATGCCAGTAATGCAAACTTGAAGAAGAACAGTGTTGCATTCGTTGTCAAAAATAACATTTCAAGAACTGTCCTGAAGTACAGTGCTTTCAGTGATAGGATAATATCCACACGCCTACAAGGAAGACCAAATAATACAACTATTATTCAAATTTACGCATGAACCACTAAGGACAAAGATGAAGAAATTGAAGATTTTTACCACTTCTGCAGTCCGAAATTGATCAAATATGCAACCAGGATGCACTGATAATTACTGGTGACTGGAACACAAAAGTTGGAAACGAAGAAGGATCAGTAGTTTGAAAATACGGCCTTGGTGACAGAAATGATGCCTGAGATGGAATGATAGAATTTTGCAAGACCAACAACTTCTTCGGGGCAAATACTTTTTCTCACCAACATAACCAGTGACTATACACATGGACCTCACCAGACGGAATACACAAGAATGAAATTGACTACATCTGTGGAAAGAGACAAAGGGAAAGCTCCATATCAACAGTCGGAACAAGACTAGGTGTTGACTGTGGCACAGACCATTAACTGTTCATATGTAAGTTCAAACTGAAATGGAAGAGAATTAGAACAAGTCCAAGAGAGCCAAAGTATGTGAATATATCCCACCTGAGTTTAGAGGCCATCTCAAGAACAGATTTAACATGTTGAACACTAATGACTGAAGACCAAACGAGTTGTGGAAAGACATTCTCCATGAAGAAAGCAACAGGTCATTTAAAAGAAAGGAAAGAAAGGACCAAATTGGTTGTCAGAAGAGACTCGCAATCTTGCTCTTGAATATCAAGTAGCTAAAGCAAAAGGAAGGATGAGGAAGTAAAATAACTGAACATTTCAAGTGGTAACTGGAGAAGACAAAGTATTATAATAACATGTGCAAAGAGTTGGAAATAGAAAACCAAAGGGGAAGAAAATGCTCTACATTTCTCAAATTGAAAGAACTGAAGACAAAAATTCAAGACTCAAGTTGCAATAGTGAGGGATTCTACAGGAAAGTATTGAATGACTCTGGAAGCATCAAAAGAAGATGAAAAGAATACACAGTCATTATACCAGAAAGAACCGGTCAGCATTCAAACATTTCAAGAGGCAACATGTGATCAGGAACCAACAGTACTGAAGTAAGAAGTGTAACTTGCATTCAAGGCACTGGCAAAAAACAAGATTCCAGGAATTGATGGAATATCAATTGAGATATTTCAACAAACAGATGCAGTACTGGGAGTGCTCACTTACCTATGCCAAGAAATCTAGAGGAAAGCTATCTGGCCAACAGCCCAGAAGAGATCCATATTTATGCCTATTCCCAAGAAAGGTGATCCAACCGAATGCAGAAATTATGAAACAATACCGTACGTGTCCTGGATTGAATTGTGTCCCCCCAAAAATATGTGTAGCCATGTGGCTGGGCCATGATTCCCAGTATCTTGTGACTGCCCTCCATATTGTGGTTTTCCTATGCTGTATGTTAAAGGATTAGGGTGGGGCTATAAATCCCTTCATAGGATTACCTCCCTGCTCCACTGTAAGGGGAGTTTCCCTGGAGTATGGCTTTCACCAGCCAAGTGCTGTAAAGTATGGCTTGCTGCACCTTTAACCCTTTCAATCTGCAAGAGATAAAAGGACAGAGAAGAAGGCAGAGAATTGGGAACCTCGTACCATCAAGCAAGCAGCACCGGGAGAAGAGCACATCCTTCAGGCCTGCGGTTCCAATGCCAAGACGCCCCCTGGACAAAGACTGATACAATACTGGATTTTCCTCCCGAGCCGACAAGGGGAAAGCCTTCCCCTTGAGCAGACACTCTGAATATGAACTTGCAGCCTACAAGACTGTGTAAGAATAAACTTTCCTTTATTAAAACCGTCCAGTCTGTGTTATTTCTATTAGAGCAGCACTAGCTGTCTAAAACAACACGCAAGTAAAATTTTGCTCAAGTTCATTCAAAAGTGACTGCAACCATCACTTTTATTGACAGGGAATTGCAAGAAATTCAAGCTGGATTTAGAAGAGGCTGTGGAACCAAGGATATCATTGCTGATATCAGATGGATCTTGGCTGAAAGCCGGGAGTACCAGAAAGATGTTTGCCTGTGTTTCATTGACTGTGCAAAGATATTCAACTATGTGGATCATAAGAAATTATAGATAACATTGCACAGAATGAGAATTCCAGAACACTTAATTGTGCTCATGAGGAATCTATATGTGGATCAAGAGGCAGTCATGTGAACAGAACAAGGTGACATTGCATGGTTTAAAGTCAGGAAAGGTGTTCATCAGGGTTGTTATGCTTTCATCATACCTTTTCAAACTGTATACCAAACAATCCAAGAAACCGCACTCTACTAAGCAGAATGAGACAATAGGATTGGAGGAAGACTCATTAACATCTGCATTATGTAGATGACACAATCTTACTTGCTAGAAGTGAAGAGGATTCGAAACACTTACTGAGGAAGATCAGAGACGACAGACTTCAGTATGGATTGTGCTTCAATTTCCAGAAAACCAAAATCTTCACAACTACACCACTGAGCAACATCATGATAAATGGAGAAAAGATTGAGGGTGTCAAGGATTTCAATTTACCTTGTTCCACAGTCAACGCCCATAGAAGAAGCAGTCAAGAAATCAAGACACATTCCATTGAGAAAATCTGCTACAAAGGACCTCTTGAAAATATTGAAAAATAAAGATGTCACCTTGAAGATTAAGGTGCACCTACCCAATGCCATGGTATTTTCAATCACATCATAAGCATGTGAAAGTTGAAATAAGGAAAACAGAAAAAGAATTGATGCCTTTAAACTGTGGTGTTGGAGAAGAATATTGAATATACCATGGACTGCCAAAAGAACAAGTGGATCTGTTCTGGAAGAAGAACAACTTTAGTGCTCCTTAGAATCAAAGATGGCATGACTGCTTCATACATACTCTGAACGTGTTGTTAGGAGGGATCAGTCCTTGGAGAAGGACATTATGCTTGGTACAACATAGGGCAGTGGAAAAGAGGAAGACCCTCACCACGCTGGACTGATGCAGTGGCTGCAACAATGGGCTTAAGCATGAAAATGACTGTGATCATGGTGCAGTAATGGGCAGTGTTTCATTATGTTGTGTACAGGGTTGCTATGGGATAGAACCAACTGGATAGCAGCTAACAACAACAACAAAAAATGATAAGATCAAAGAAGAAAAATAGGTACAACAATGGAAGACTTAATACACAGTATAAAGAGACTACAAAGTATTTCCAATAATGCACCAACACCAGAAGAGAAAATAGATAAAAGGGAACTCCCCAAAATCAAACACTTATGCTCATCCAAAAGCATCACCAAAAGAGTAAAAGGATTACCTAGAGATTGGGGCAAAAAATTGACAACCGTGAATCTGATCGGCATCAAATCTCCATAATTCACAAGGTACTTCAAAACTTCAAGAAGAAAAAGACACATAACCCAATTAAAAAATGGGCAAAAGATATGAACAGTCACTCATCAAAGAAGACATCCAGATGGCTGATAGATATATGAGGAAATGTTCGTAATCATTAACCCTCGTAGAAATCCAAATCAAAACTACAATGAGATACTGTCTCACTCCATCAAGGCTGGGGTTAACCTATCCCTCCCCCCATAAAACAATATATACTGGAGAGGTTGTAGACAGACTGAACTTTCCTACACTGCTGGTAAAGTGCAAAATATTATAACCACTTTGGAAATTAATTTGGCACTTTCTAGTGGATACTGGAAGGTGAAAAAGAAGAGTGCGCTGTCAAGGGTGATGAGTGCAGATGGAGTTGCAAAGAGGCAGATACTCAGGGTTTTATATGGAAAATTGACTTGAATTGTAAACTTTTACTTAATCACAATAAAAGTTTTATTTAAAAAATCCTAGAAATAGAAACACTGTGTGATCCAGCAATCCTACTTCTTGGAGTATATCCTAGAAAAATAAAGGTTGTCACACAAACAGATATATGCTAACCAATGTCTATTGCAGTACTGTCCACAATATGAGAAAGATGTAATCAACTTAGGTGCCCATCAGCAGACGAATGGATAAACAAGCTATGGTATATTCACACAATCAAATTCTATGCAGTGATAAAGAACAACAGTAATTTTGGAAAATATCTGATAACATGCAGTCATCTGAAAGACATTATGCTGAGTGAAATTAATCAGCTACAAAAGAACCAATATTGTATAAGACCAATACTTTAAGGACTCACAAAAAGGTTTGAGCACTGAAGAAAATAATTTTTGTTGGTAACAAGGGAAGAGTGGGAGGGAGACGTGTATTCATAGATTAGATAGTAGGTAGGAATTGGGTTAAGTGAAGGAAGTGATAGTATGCAATAGAAGGAAGACTAATACTGCTGGGCTATGTCAAAAGCTAAGAACTTTTCTACATACAACACAACATTGTGAAGGTCAGAATAGCAGGTAGAGGTGTCTAGGGACCATGATTTCAGGGAGCATCTAGGTCAATTGCAATAGCTAAGTTTTTTTAAAAGAAAATTCTGAATCTCATTTTGATGAGTGGTGTCTGGAGTCTTAAAATCTAGCAAGATCCCATCTAAGGAGCATCAATTTGTCTCAATTCACCAGGAGTAGAAGAGAATTCAGAACACCACAGACATCAGGAAAATATGATTACAGGAGACAGAAGGAGCCAAATGATGGAGAGACCACATCAGCATGAGACCAGAAGAACTAGCTAGTGCCCAGCCACCACCAGTGACAGCTTCTGACAGGGAATACAACTTAAGAATTCACAATATAGCAGGAGAAAAATGGGGTTCACATCTAGAACTCTTAAAAGACAAGACCCGATGGTCTGATGTCCTAAAGGGTCCCCTGAGAACATAGTCCCTGAACTCACTGCTAGCCCAGAGCTGAAACCAGTACTGATGTCAATTCACCAGATAAAAATTGGACTGGACTATAAGACATAGAGTGATGCTGGTGAAATGTGCTTAGCTTAAATATATACACAAAGCTGTCAGAACGGCTCCTCTCTAGAGGCAAGATGGTAGGGTAGAGAAGATGGGGCAGGAGTTGATTGAATTAATGCAGGAAGTACAGGGCAGTAAGGAGGAGTGTGCTGCCACAGGGATGGGAGAATAGCTAGAGCTGCATAGAGATATGTGAGTAGAGTTTTACATTGCTTGTTGGCTTGCATTATAAACTTTCATTTAAAGCACAATAATATACATATATTTCAAAATTTGACCTTAGAAACAGCCAGATCTTTACTAACTGGTTTCAGGAGTGTGATGTTGCCATTAATGAGTGTCAGTGTAGTAGGGCCAGATGCATGTCTGAAAGCTGAAAGGGCCCAGTTGCTATGCCCAGGGGGCAGAACTGGCTTTCTGGGGCCAAAGCAGTAAGATCTTCATTCTGATGAACTAGGAAAATGGTGCACTAAAGCTGAGGGAGGAGAGTTGTTGTCCAACGAGCCCAGAAAGCAAAGCTGAATCCCAAGGCTGAGGGATTTCCACTCAAAATCTGGAGAGTATGTCCACTATCTATTACCAACTCGATGGCACTTGGCTGGCTTGGCTAGAGTGCAGGCGCATTGTGTAAAATGTCTCAGAGAGTGGAGAATTATTTTCAAAACCTCAAGGGCAAATGTGTTTTCCTGACTTCCCTGGTGCATATTAGGCCTTCTTTTTCTTCTCCCATTTTTCATGGAAATATCTAGCTTATGTCTGTTTCAGCATTGCATCCTTGGAAGCACATAACTTGTGTTCTAGATTTCACAGATGAGGCGTTCCTGGATTTGTGACTTAAGACTTTTGCTATGATGGGAACATGTTTTCCATGTTGTGAAGACATGATTTTGGGGGGCCAAAGTGTGGAATGCCATGGATTGAATTGCATCCCCCAAAGACAGTGTGTATAAGTTTGGTTAGAACATGATTCTCAGTATTGTGTGGTTTTCCTATATGTTGTAAATCCTGCCTCTATGACATTAATGAGGGAGAATGGGCTGCAATAGTGCTGGTGAGGCAGCACTAAAACTACAAGATTTTATTGTGTCTTGAGAGATGAAAGGAAAGGGAAGTAAGCAGAGAGTAGGAGACATTGTACCACCAGGAAATAACCGAGAGCAGAGTGCATCCTTTAGACTTGGGGTCTCCGCATCTCAGAAGCTCCCACTCCAAGAGAAGATTTAAGTCAGAGACCTTCCTCCAGAAATAACAGAGAAAGCCTTCTGCCACTGATGATGCCCTGAAGTTGGACTTTTACATTACTTGTCTGCGAGAAAATAAATTTCACTGTGTTAAATCCTTCCACTGACAGCATTTTTGTTATGACAGCACTGTTCCTACAGGCCTGTTTTAGTCAGCTAGGTTTGCTCTAACAGAAATACCAGACTGGATGGCTTTGGGAGCCAAGCCAGCCAAGGAAGGTTTATTCTCACACAGTCCGGTAGGCTACGAGTCCAAATTCAGGGTGTCCACTCCAGGTGAAGGCTTTCCCCCTTGTCGGCTCTGGAGGAAAGTCTGGTATTGCATCAGACTTTGTCCAGGGAGCATCTTGGTGCAGGCACCACAGGTCCGAAGGAAGTGCTCTTCTCCCGATGTTGCTTGCTTGATGGTACAAGGTTCCCAATTCTCTGCCTCCTTCTCTGTCCTTTTATCTCTTGCAGGATGAAAGGATTAAGGGTGGAGCAAGCCATACTCCAGGGAAACTCCCTTTACAGTGGAGCAGAAGGGGATCTTATAAAGGGATTTCCAGTCCCACCCTAATCCTTTAACATACAGCGTAGGAAAACCACAAAATGGAGGGCAGTCACAAGATACCGGGACTCACGGCCAAGCCACATGGCTACACCTATTTGGGGGGGAACACAATTCAATCCACGACAAGGCCTAAGTGCAGTTTGTGCCACCTGCTGTAGACAGTTAATTTTTGAGACAGGGTAAGATGAGAAGCAAGACATTTATTGTATATCAGTAGGCAAGGAGACAGAGGGGATGGGGATGGATTCCTTCAAAATCTGCATACCTGAAATGGAGACTAGCTGGAGGTTTAATAGAAAAGGGAATAAGATTTTTTAGGTCTTAGGAATTTGTAGGCTAATTCTTCTTTGAGTGGTTATCGTGGTCTTCTCTCAGATGTGTTGATATCTCAGTAGCTTTGTGGGCCTGAAGGTGGTGTGGCCATCAGACAAGTTCCTGGTGACAAGGCAAACTACTTTGTCTTTTATTTTTTTTAGATTATTATCATTTGTTTTTCCATAGTCCTAAAAAGAGGATAGATTCATCTTCAACACTAAGAGAAACTGAAGGAGACATTGGACTCCTGCTTGGAGACAGAGTTAAGAAACAAAATGGTGAGGCAGAGTAGACAGACATTACCCATGAACCCTCTAAGAACAAAGACCTAAAAGAACAAATGAATCAAGTATATATGACATCATAGAAGCCCTGTACATCAAAGGCAAAGTTGAGAAATTGGACTGAGCAACAAGGAATGGAGAATAGTGCCAAAAGTAAACATGATTTGCCACACTCGACGTTCTGGGAAGCAGCTGTGGCTGTCGTGTGGTGAGCTAAGCATAGGTGTCAGTGGATGTCTTCCTCAGTAAAATAAGTTGTCTGGAGAGTCCACTTGCACCTTCAGAACCAGTGATCAGATCATCGAACCAGAACCGGATCATCAAAAGCTAAATCTTTATGAGTAATCTGCCACACATGGATCTGAATCTTTTCTGCAAAATGGGTCTGTCTCTCTTCTCACAGTGTCCCCTGCATTCTGCACTATACCCAGCTCTAGAATCTGATACCATTAACCGAGCTGGAAGTGGGACTCCTTAAGTCTTCCCTGAGCCATTCTCTGAGACTCAGAGGTGGGAAAGTTTAATGAATTTGGGGAAGAAGGGAAGAAAAGAAAAAAAATTCTGCTGATTCCCCAAAGCCAGAAAATCAGGGCAGAAACTGTCCATTCACCTAGATTCAGGCGTAAGGAGGTATGCCATCCTCGTAGACACTCAAGGATGGTGACAAGCCTCCTGCCTTCCTCATTGGCTGAAGCTAGACACCTGTCCCTATCACAATCAGTTTTGCTCATTTAGGGGAAGAGGTGAGATGCTGCAAGACACACTTGGTGGCTGATGTATAAGAAACACAAATTGTACATTTAGAAACTAGAAGGTAGAACACAGGAGGCAGATAATATAAATAACTACAATTTACTGATGGGTTGGAACGAGCAGTCCGTATCAAAACCCTTAAAGGGTAGACAATGATCTCTTTAGAAAACTCACAAAGCAAAGAATCAAGTTTTTCAGAGGAAGACAATTTCCTGTAATTATCAGAAGTAGAGTACAAAAGACTAAAATTTCAAACTCTTCAAGAGATGAGGAGATGAGGCAAAAAGGAGTAGAGCACAATGGCAAATTGAACAAGCTGAAAGAAAGCTTAGAGTGACAAAAAAAGAAATTCAGAAAATTAATAATAAAAATACATAATTACAGCAGAAAGAGAGCAGCAGAGAAACCCCTCATGCACCAGAAGAAAACAGATCATAAAGATTAGAACAGAACTAAATGAATTCAAGAATAGAAGAACAAGTGAAAAGACTGACAAAACCAAAAGCTGTTTTTTTGACAAGATCAACAAAATTGACAATCCATTGGATGAATTAATGTAAAGCATCTTCTCAGATCATAAAGCCATAAAAGTTGAAATCAATATTAGAAAAGACATAGGAGAACTACAAGTCCTTACTACAAGAAACTAAGAGAGACTTACATAAATGGTGAAACCTACCTGGCTGATGGATAGGAATATTTAACACTGTGAAAATATCTCTTTTCCCCAAAGCAATCTACTTAAATAATGCAATTGCAATACAAACTCCACTGACATATTTTAATGAGATGGAGAAAAAAAATCACCAACTTTGTCTCGAAAGGGGAGAAGACCCAGATAAGCAAAGCACTACAGAAGAAGACACAATGGGTGGTCTCTCACTGCCCGACTTTTGAACATATTAAGCTGTCACAGTACTCGAAACAGCCTGGTACTGGTACAAAGAGACAGATAGAACAGTGAAACAGAATTAATACCCCAGAGATGACACCATCCTCCTATGAATGGTTGATATTTGACAAAGGCCCTAAGACATTAAACTAGGGTAAAAACAATCTCTTCAACAAACGGTGCTGGCAAAACTGGATATCCCTCTGCAATAAATTGAAACGAGACCCATATCTTACACCTTATACAAAAACCAACTCAAACTAGATAAGCCTTGTTTTAGTCAGCTAGAGCTGCCCCTAACAGAAATACCACAGAGTGGATGGCTTTAACAAAGAAAGATTTATTCTTACACAGTCCGGTAGGTTGCAAGTCCATATTCAGGGTGTCTGCTCCAGGGAAAGACATTCCCCTTGACGGCTCTGGAGGAAAGTCCGGTATTGCATCAGTCTTTGTCCAGGGAGCATCCTCACGCAAGAACCTCTGGTCTGAAGGACGCGCTCTGCTCCCGGTGCTGCTTGCTTGATGGTAGCGAGGTTCTCCAGTTGTCCTTTGTTTCTTTTTCCTTTTATTCCTTGCAAGCTAAAAGCATTAAGGGTGGGGCAAGCCATACTCCAGGGAAACTCCCCCTACAGCAGGAATTCACAGCCCCACCCAAATCCTTTAACATACAGGTTAGCAAAACCACACAGCAGAGGACAGTCCCAAAATACTGGGAACCATATCCCAGCCACGTGGTTGCACACATTTTTGGGGGGACACAATTCCAACCATGACATCCCACCCTTTGACAACCCAAAAATCACATCACAAAACATTTAACACATTCATCTCACCATAGCAAAATTATGTCCATCCATATAACAGAAGTCTTAAATCAGTTCCAAGTCCAAAATACAAAAACTCTTCTACATCTGTGAAACTTAGAAGGCATTAACAGGCAACAGGCAAGTCAACAGAACACATTACATTAGCCCTAAAAGCTTTGGAAATACTCTTACATTTTCTGAGACATTCTACACAACAGCAATGCTCTCCAGACTCTAGGTATCGGCCACACTCTCTGGTTTCTGAGTGGAGACCTCCAGCCCCGTGCTACAACTCTGCCTTCAAGGCCCACTTGGACAGAAACTCTGCCCCATCAACTTTAGGTGCACCCTAAGACCAAATGAGTGGCAATTCCACCCTTGCAAACACAGGACACCATGTTTCTACCCTTTCAAACCCTTAAGGTCATGGCCATAACTTTTGAGACTGAGGCAGCTGAGCTTCTCGTGCTGTTTGTCTCTTCAGCTTCTGCTTCTTATGGCTGCATGGCTAGGGCCTCAGGCCCACATCAGCCCTGCTGGGGAAAGTGTTCCAAAGCTCTGTAGCTCCACTGATTCAAGTGCCCGGAGGCATCCCACTCTTGCTGAAAAGCGTCCTGCACAAAGGCACTCAGCTGTCTTGCTATGTGGGTCAGCAAGACTAGCTCCATCCATTCAACTGCCTGGAGGCACCCCGTTTCATGAGGAAAACTCTGTGCACAGGCACTCACCTCTCTTGTTCCATGGGTCAGCTCCAGCATTGCCTCTGGTTCTGCTGCTGCCGCCACCAGTCCTCTGCTGCTCGATTCTCACCATCTGTTCCTTCTTTGGTGTTAGCAGTTTTCCTTGGTTCTTTCTGAATCTTCTATCCATTACCAGTTTCAAAATGGCTTCCACATTTTAGGTATTTGCTAGAGCAGCACCCCACTCTCGTGGTACCAAATTCTGTTTTAGTCAGCTAGGGCTGCTCTAACAGAAATACCACAGAGTGGATGGCTTTAACAAAGGGAGGCTTATTCTTACACAGACTGGTAGGCTACAAGTCCAAATTCAGGGTGTCTGCTCCAGGGGAAGGCTTTCCCTGTTGTTGGCTCTGGAGGAAAGTCCATTATTGCATCAGTCTTTGTCCAGGGAGCGTCTTGGTGCAGGAACTTCAGGTCTGAAGGATGCACTCTTCTCCCTGTGTTGCTTGCTTGATGGTATGAGGTTCCCAACTCTCTACCTGCTTCCCTTTCCTTTTATTTCTTTCAAGATGAAAGCATTAAGGGTGGGGCAAGCCACAATCCAGGGAAACGCCCTTTACAGCAGAGCAGGGAAGTGATCTTATAAAGGGATTTGCAGTCCCACTCTAATCTTTTAGCATTCAGCATAGGAAAATCACAAAATGGAGGACAATCACAAGATACCAGGAATCATGGCCCAACCACATGGCCACACCTATTTTGGGGGGGACACAATTCAATCCATGACACTATGCAATGATAAAAAACAATGATTTTAGGAAGCATCTCATAACCTGGTTTCAACTCAACGACATTATGCTGAGTGATATCAGTCAGTGGCACAAGGACAACTATTGTATAAGACCCCTACTATAAGAACTTAAAAACAGACTCATGTACAGAAGAAAAGACTCTTTGATGGCTGCAGTGGAGGGTAAGGAGGGAAAGGGCTGATCATAGATTAGATAGTTGCTAGAAATTTGGTTAGGTGAAAATAATGACACCACATAGTAGAAAGAAGATCAACTTAACTGGACTTCAACATAAACTGAAAATTCTTCTAATCTTAACCCAATATTGCAAGGATAGAGTAGCAATAGCAGGGGTCTAGGGACCGTGCTCTCAAGGGACACTGAGTCCGATTGGCATAACTAGTCTATTGCTAAGAGAGTCTTCTGCACCCTATATTGGTGAGTGGCATCTGGGGTCTTAAAAGCTAGGAAGCTGCCATTTGAGGTACATCAAATAGTCCCAACTCAGCAGCAACAGATGATCACCAAGGACAACAAAGAGGGAAAAAGAGCTCAGAAGACAGAAGGACCCACATGAATGGGTGATTGTATCAACACGTGACCAGAAGAACCAGGTGGTGCCTGGCCACCACCAAAGACGGCAGTGATGGGGCACACAATGTCGAGTTTCAGTGGTGACATGAGAAAAAGAGGGGTACACCTCAAGAACTGCACAAAAAGACAGCAATTGATGGTCTGGTGGCCTAGGGGTTCTCCTGGGATCATGGCCCATAGACCTGCTGCTGTTGCTGACTAGAAAACTTTGCTGAGGTCAACTCTTTGGACAGGAATGGATTGGACTTGGTGACACGATGTGACTATGTGGTGTGTGCATTTGTGGTTCTGTGCATCTATAGGATGCTGTCTTACTGGTGTCTTACTAGAAGACAGAGGAGAGGGTGGAGACGAGGGGACAGATTTTTAAGACAATATGACATGTACAGAATGAAAAGGAGGAGTGTGCTGTTACTGGGCAAGGAGAGCAGTAGGAGCTGCAGATAGGTGGACATGCAAATTTAATTTGGATTGTATACTTTCACCCAATCACAAGAAAAAAAATTACAGAATTCGACAACTCTATAAAAACTCACAGGAGCAGAATTGAGACAATAGAAGGCTGAATTAGTGAGACTGAAGGTAAAGTACGTGAGATGAACATATTTGAGGGGAAAACACATAAAAGAATCAAGAAAGATTAATAATTATGTTGGACTCTATGAAGAGCAATAATCTACGAGTGACTGAAGTACCAGAATGTGTGGCATAACTGAAAATAGAACATTGTCAAGGATACCGAAAATTTCCCTGATATCATGAAAGATGAGACGATAACTATCCAAGATGCTCATTGTACTCCACACAAGATAGATACTGAACAAAAGATACCAAGGCATGTTATAATCAAACTTGCTGAAACTAAAAATAAGAAGACACTTTTAAAAGTGGCTAGGGATAAATGAAAAATAACCTACAAAGGAGAATCAGTAAGACTAATCTCGGACTACTCACTAGAAACCATGTAGGCAAGAAGGCAATGGGAGAACACATGCAAAGCCTTGAAGGAAAACAATTGCCAGCCAAAAATTATATATTCAGCAAAATTGTTTCTCAAATATGATGGCAAAATTTCCACATTTCCAGATAAACAGAAATTTAGGGACTTTGCAAAAACCAAACAAAAACTACAAGAATAATAAAGGGAGTCCTTTAGTTAGAAAACTAACACCAGGTAACAACTCAAGAGCAGAACACAGAACAGAGCAACTGAATTTCAACCCAAATAGGAGAATCATAAAACTAATTTATAGGCAAAACACTGAATATTGGAAAGCAGAGTTATCATTATGTCAATATTATAGTAAAAAGCGGGACTCAAAAGAAAATGTCATAGATCTTTCATTTGGAGATGAAGTCAAGGTAATATAAAGAAATTAAACACGAGTTTAAATTCAGAAATATAGGAGTAAATATTAAGGTAACATAAAGGAAACTATCAAGGCTGCACATCAAAATAGTAAACACGACGTCTCAGTAAAAAGAAAACCACTAACATTGAAAAAGGTGTAAGTAAATATATAAAGAAAAAGGACTCAGTACAGAAAATTCAATGGAACAAAAGAACTTTCTGCAGTACAAAAAAAGACATTAAAATGACAGAACTAAGCTCCTACGTATCAAATCATGCTGAATGTACATGGATTCAATGCACCAATAAAGAGACAGAGAGTGGCAGATTGGATTTAAATACATACATGTGTACACACACACACACGCTGCCTACAGGAGACACAGCTTAGACTCAAATACGAAGACAAATTACAACTCAAATGATGAGATATATATGTATATCAATCTAATAATACTCAAAAAAGAGCAAGAGTGGCAACCTTAATCTCTGATGAAATTGACTTTAAAGTAAAACCTACATTAGATAAGGAAAGACATTATATAATGATTAAACAATCAATACTCCAGGAGGACATACATAACAATATTAAATATCTACACATCTAATAAAAGGGGTCTAAAATACATAAAACATACTACCTGCATTGAAAAGGTAAATATGAATTCTGAAAATAAGGTCTGCAAAGACCTTATTTCTAAGAGCTACACACCTTGTTGCTGAATATCACAGCTGTCACTTTAAAGTACTCCCCTTGGGAAGCTATGCACCAATGCCAGAGCCTAGTCAACCCTTCAAAGCAATTTTGGAACTTTTTCAGGAATGGCCATTGTACGTGGTGGAATGGTAGCAAAATTGCAAATTTAGTTGTATATTTGTCTGTGAGGTAGTTTTTAGCCAGTGTACAAATAATTGTATTGAAACACACTTCCCACTCATCTGGCCCCCAATGACTTTTTCTTTACCCAAAGATAAAGGAAATATTGAAAGGGTAATATGACAACAGCTCTGATTGCCATTCCAGAAAGAGTTTCAAAATTGCTTTGAAGGGTGGACTAGGCACTGGTGTTGCATAGCTTCCCTAGGGGAGTACTTTGAAGGCGACCTTAGTGATATTCAGCAATAAGGTATGTAGCACTTTTTCTAGGATGAGTTCAGTCCTCAATGACTGTTCCACAATAATAGTAGTAGACTTCAAGACACCACTCTTGGTGAAAAACAGCATATCTAGAAAAAACTAAATAAAGACAAGGAAGAGCTAAATGCTTCAATTAACTGACTTGACCTTATAGACATATACAGAACAGTACAGAACAGCAACTAAGTATACTTTCTTCTGTAGTGCACATGGAACATTCTCCAGATTTGACCATGTATTAGGCCACAAACAACACTTTACAAAATTCAAAGTATTGAAATATTACAAAGCATCTTTTCAGACCATAAATCCATAAAAGTAGAAATCAGTAACAGAAGATGAAAAATATATATATAATGCATGGAAAGTGAACAACACTTTGCTCAAAATGATTGGAATATAGAAGATATCAAGGTTGGAATAAAGAACTTCATGCATCAAATGAGAATGAAAATATTGTAGGAGAATATATGGGACAGAGCAAAAGCAGTGCTTGGAGGTCAATTTATTTCAACAAATGCCCACATTCAAAAAGAAGGGCCCAAATCAAAGAATTAACTCTACAACTGCAACAAGTTCAAAGAGAGCAGCAAAAGAACCCCTCAGGCACCAGAAGAAGGCAAACAATAAAATTTAGAGTAGAACTAAATGAAATAGAGAATAGAAAAAGGATTGAGGGAGTTAACAATACCATAAGCTGATTTTTTGAAAAGATCAACAAAGTTAATAAACCAGTGGCCAAATTAATAAAAGAAAAACAGGAGAGGAAGCAAATAACTAGAGCAAGAAATGAAATGGGCAGTATCACAAAAGGCCCAACTGAAATTAAAAGAATCGTATCAGAATACTATGAAAAATTGTACGGTAATAAATTAAAAAACCATGAGGAAACAGACAAATTTCTGGGAACATCACCTACCAAAACTAGCAAAAACAGAAGTAGAAACACATCACCTACCAAAACTAGAACAAGCAGAAGCAGAACAACTAAATAAACCCATCGCAAAAGAAGACATTGAAAAGATAATTTATCAACTCCCAACTAAAAAAAGCCCTGGTCCCAACAACTTCACTCACAAATTCTACCTAATATTCAGAGAAGAGTTAACACCACTCTTACTAAAGGTATTCCACTGCACAGAAAATGACGAAATACTCCCAAATTCATTCTATGAAGCAAGATAATTGTGATACCAAAACCAGGTAAAGACAGTACAAAAAAAGGAAAATTACAGACCAGCATCTCTTGTGAATTTAAATGCAAAAATCCTCAACAAAGTTCCAGCCAAGAGAATTCAAGAACATATCAAACAAATAATTGATCAGCTGGGAGCATGGCCCCTGGCCCTGATGCTGCCCTTGCCCATAAATCATAATGAAGGTCCACTCTTCAGACACGAATGGATTGGACTTGGCGATGCAGAGTGACCATATATTGGATGCACTTTATGGTTCTATGCTTCTATAGGATATCATCCTGCTGACCTCTGGCTGGAAAAAGGAGAGTGGGTGGGGAAGAGGGGAAAGGAGGCTGTTGGGAGGATGAGACATGTATGGAGCAGAGAGGAATAGTGTGCTGCCACCGGGCAGGGAGAGTAGTGGAAGCTGCATATAGGTGGGCATGTAAATTTATATGGGAATGTACATTTTCACTCAGTCATAATAAAAAATAATAATTGACCAGGACCAAGTAAGATGCAGGCATGCTTCAACATTAGAAAAACAAGTAATCAACCATATAAGTAAAAAGTACAAGAACCACTTGATCTTATCATCTGATGCAGAAAAGGCATTTGACAAAGCTAAACACCCATTCATGTTAGAAACTCTCAGTAAAATAGGGATAGAAAGGAAATTCTTTGACATAATAAGGGGTGTCTATACAAAGCCAAGAACCAACATCATCTAAAATGGAGAAATTCTGAAAGCATTCCTCTGGAGATTAGGAGCCAGACAAGGATGCCTATTGCTACCACTCTTATTCACCACTGTCCTGGAGGTTCTGGACAGAGCAACTGGGAAAGACAAAGAAATAAAGGGCAACCTGATGGGTAAGAAAGAAGTAAAAATATCTATTTGTGGATGATACACTCTTATACACAGAAAACCCTAAAGAATAATAATAATAATAAAGACTGCTGAAACTAATACAACAGTTCAGCAAAGGATTAGGATAGAAGATAAGCATACATAAATTAGTTGTATTCCTTTACACCAACAAAGAGAGCACCAAAGATGAAATCACCAAATCAATACTGTCATGGATTGAATTGTGTTCCCATAGATTCTGGTAGGATGTGCTTTCATTCTCATTTGATTCCATAAATTTCTTTATTTTGTCCTAGATTTCTTCCATAACCCAAGGCTTTTTGAGCAAAGTATTGTTCAGTTTCCATAAGTTTGATTTTCTACCTATGAATTTTCTGTTACTGATTTCAACATTTATAGCTCTATGGTCCAAGAAGATACTTTGCAGTAAATCGGGAGTTTGGATTTTATGGAGAAGTGCTTTATGACCTAACACATGGTGTATTCTGGAGAATGTTCCATGTGCACTGGAGAGGGTGTACTTATCCATGGATGGATGAAAAGATCTGTATATGTCGATAAGGTCAAGTTGGTGGACAGTTGCAATAAGATCTTCTGTATCTTTGCTGAGCTTTTTTTCTGGATGATCTATCCATAACTGAAAGGGGAGTGTTGAGGTCTCCAACTATTATTGTGGAATGATCTATCTCATTTTTCAGTGTTGTATTTGTTCAATGTAGTTAGATGCTCTGGTATTGGGTGTATAAATATTTAGTATTGTTAAGTCCTGCTTGATTATTGAACCTTTCAGCAATAAATAGTGACCATCTTTGTCCACAATAGTGGATTTTACATTAAAATCTATTTTATCTGAGATAGTATTGCCACGTTTGCTTTTCTTTGTATGTTGTCAGCTTGGTATATGTTATTCCATCCTTTAATTTTCAATTTGCTCATATCTTTAACTCTAAGGTGTGTTTCTTGTAAGCAACATATAGACAGGAAGTGTCTTTTGATCCAGGACATCACTCATTGTCTCTTTACTGCAGCATTCAGTCCATTTACATTCAGTGTAATTATTGATTGGTATGTGCTTAGTGCCATCATTTTGATGTAATTACTTTTATGTTGATGTTTTCTATATTTCTCTTAATGTTCTGTTCTGGACCATTCTTCTTTGTGGGTTGGTTGTTTTTTCAGTGTTGGTTTTGTGTTTGTTGAGACTCCTGTGTTGCGTTTCTTATTTTGATACGATGCATTGCTAATTTGCTTTATGGCTACATCTGTTGTCCTCCTTAACATACTAAGATTAAACCCAGTTTTAACTACTGCATAACTCTTTAACTTCCTCTCCATCTGAAATGACTAACTACTGTGGCATATCCCTCTTTTAATGTGATGGTCTTATAGTTGTCATAATATGATCACAAATTCCCTCATTTTAATATTGTAGCTTTGATTAAGTTTTGTGATTTCCCTACCTGATTAGAATTTTGGATGATGTGTTCTGCATTGTCACATTAAATATGGACTTAATGGTTTTGTTTTTCTAAGGAGAGAGCTTCTTTCAATATCGCATGTAGTTTTGGTTTAGTTTTCATGAAGTCTCTAAGCTTCTCTTTATCTGCAAAACTCTTAATTTCACTATTATGTTTGATAGACGGTTTTGCAGGATGAACAGTTATTGGTTGGAATCTTTTTTCTTTCAGGTCTTTGAATGTGTCAGCCCACTGTTTTCTAGCCAGCATCCTTTCTGCAGAGAAGTCAGAAGAAAGCCTACAAGGTTTCCCTTGGAGTGTCAGTTTTGCTTTGAGCCTTGCTGCCTTCAGAAGCATCTGCTTATGCTTCATTTTATTAAGCTTGATTATAATGTCTTGGTGTCTTTCTTCTGGGGTCTAGCTTTTGTGGTGTTTGATAAACATCTTGGATATCTATGTTCTTTGCTCATAATCTCAGGAAAGTTTTCTGTCAGCATCTCTACAGCAATACTCTCTATATTGTCATTTGTCCCCCCTTGTTCAGGAACTCCAATTAAACGTATATTATTCCTCTTAATGGAGTCCTACATGTTTCTTAATGCTTCTTCATTTTTCTTATTTCTTTTCTCTGATTTCTCCTCATAAATGCTGGTTTCTGTTGTGCTGTCCTCAAGGTCACTTAGTATAACTTCTACCTGTTCAATCCTACTCTTTTGGCTTTAGATCAAACTATCTAATTCTGTAATTTTGTTATTGATTTGATGTATTTCAGATCTTTGAAGTTCCATCAGCTCAAATATCTTACTAAATTTTTCATTTTGTTCTGCTGCTTTTTGTTTAATCTCTAGGAGGGTATATATATAATTCTTTTATACTTGACCTCTGATAGATTCAGAAAAGCTTCTTCATTTGGGAATTTTTTTTAATCTTTATTTTGGGAGTTTCCTCGAGCATTTGAAGGCTGCTTCTTTAAATGATTAATTATGGTCTGCTGCCTGCATGTCATCTAGACACTGTTTGATTTTTCTGGTATTAGATCTAAGAGAATTGTTGGCCATCCGCTGTCTCTAATACTCTAGTGATTTGTCCCAGGTGGACTCTCTGGGGTGGAAGTCTCTGCTTATTGCTTGTCAAAGACACTGCCCTACTTATGGAGAAATTGGGGACTGTCAGCCAACCCTACAATGTGGGTCAGAAAAGGGTGGGAGGAAAACTTGCCGGGCCTCTCAACAGACAGATATCCAGGCAAATACATAGGCCTCTCAGCCTTAAAATTAAACACTTCTATGTGGAGAGCTGTCCAGGTGTTGAACTAGGAGCTGTCCAAAGTGCTGGCCAAAACAAGCTTTCAGGAGCAGCAGACTTCACCTTCCAGCTGATAATGGAAGTGTTACAAGCCATTTACAGAAGCTGCAGTTCTCCTATACCATGAAACAGCAGAAGCGGGGGTCAGACGGCCGCTGGTTTCTATTTCAGAGGGGAAGATTAGTCTGATACTGGTGCCTAGTCAAATATGCTAGGTCCTAGGGCTCCCTAAATGTTCAGTGCTCCATACAAATATCATTCCAGGCCTTAGTTCTCAGAGGGAAATGAGGAGATGTGTGTCTAGTCTGCCGTCTTCTAACATTCTCCAAATCTCAGATTCCTGGTGCTTTCTTAAAAAGCTACAAATAGAAATGCCATATAATCCAGCAATCCCACTTCTTGGGGTATTTCCTAAAAAAATATGGGCCTTCCCATGAATGGACACTGTCATGGTTTGAATTGTGTCCCCCCAAAAATGTGTGCAGCCATGTGGCTGGGATATGGTTCCCAGTATCTTGGAAATGTCCTCCATTGTGTGGTTTTGCTAACCTGTATGTTAAAGGATTAGGGTGGGGCTGTGAATTCCTGCTCTGGGGGAAGTTTCCCTGGAATATGGCTTGCCCCACCCTTAATGCTTTTAGCTTGCAAGGAATAAAAGGAAAAAGAACCAAGGACAATTTGAGAACCTTGCTACCATCAAGCAAGCAGTACCGGGAGCAGAGCGCATCCTTCAGACCAGAGGTTCTTGCGTTAGGACGCTCCCTGGACAAAGACTGATGCAATACCGGACTTTCCTCCAGAGCCGTCAAGGGGAATGTCTTTCCCTGGAGCGGACACCCTGAATAGGGACTTGCAACCTACCGGACTGTGTAAGAATAAATCTTTCTTTGTTAAAGCCATCCACTCTGTGGTATTTCTGTTAGGGCAGCCCTAGCTGACTAAAACAGAATTGGTACCGTGGAAGTGGGGTGCTGCTCTAGCAAATACCTAAAATGTGGAAGCCACTTTGAAACTGCAAATGAACAGAAAATTCAGAAGGAACGAAGAAGGCGCAGATGGTGAGAAACACAGAGGACCGGCAGCAGCGGCAGCGGCAGCAGCAGAACCAGAGGCAGCGCTGGAGCTGACCCGTGGAGCGAGAGAGGTCAGTGCCTGTGCAGAGTTTTCCTAGCGGAATGGGGTGCCTCTGGGCACTTGAATCGGTGAGCTGGCCTTGCTGACCCACGGAGTGAGAGAGTTGAGTGCCTTTGGGCAGGACGCTTTCCAGCAAGAGTGGGGTGCCTCCGGGCACTTAAACCAGTGGAGCTACAGAGCTTTGGAACACTTGCCCGGCAGGGCAGATGTGGGCCTGAGGCCCAGGCCATGCGGCCATAGGAAGCTGAAGCTGAAGAGGCAGATAGCGTGAGAAGCTGAGCTGCCTCAGTCTCAAGAGGTATGGCCATGACCTCAGGGGTTTGAAAGGGTGGAACCATGGCGTCCTGTGTTCGTAAGGGTGGAATTGCCACTCAGTTGGGCTTAGGGTGCTCCTAAAGCCAATGGGACAGAGTTTCTGTCCAAGTGGGCCTTGAAGGCAGAGTTGTAGCACGGGGCTGGAGGTCTCCACTCAGAAACCTGAGAGTGTGGCCGATACCTAGAGTCTGGAGAGCATTGCTGTTGTGTAGAATGTCTCGGAAAACGTAAGAGTATTTCCAAAGCTTTGAGGGCTAATGTAATATGTTCTGTTGACTTGCCTGTTGCCTGTTAATGCCTTCTAAGTTTCACAGATGTAGAAGAGTTTTTGTATTTTGGACTTGGAACTGATTTAAGACTTCTATTATATGGATGGACATAATTTTGCTATGGTGAGATGAATGTGTTAAATGTTTTGTGATGTGATTTTTGGGTTGTCAAAGGGTGGGATGTCATGGCTTGAATTGTGTCCCCCCAAAAATGTGTGCAGCCATGTGGCTGGGATATGGTTCCCAGTATCTTGGAAATGTCCTCCATTGTGTGGTTTTGCTAACCTGTATGTTAAAGGATTAGGGTGGGGCTGTGAATTCCTGCTATGGGGGAGATTTCCCTGGAGTATGGCTTGCCCCACCCTTAATGCTTTTAGCTTGCAAGGAATAAAAGGAAAAAGAACCAAGGACAATTTGAGAACCTTGCTACCATCAAGCAAGCAGCACCGGGAGCAGAGCGTGTCGTTCAGACCAGAGGTTCTTGCGTTAGGACGCTCCCTGGACAAAGACTGATGCAATACCGGACTTTCCTCCAGAGCCGTCAAGGGGAATGTCTTTCCCTGGAGCAGACACCCTGAATATGGACTTGCAACCTACCGGACTGTGTAAGAATAAATCTTTCTTTGTTAAAGCCATCCACTCTGTGGTATTTCTGTTAGAGCAGCCCTAGCTGACTAAAACAGACACACACAACCAATGTTTATTGCAGCACAGTAAACAACAGCAAAAAGATGGAATCAACCTAGGTATCCATCAACAGATGAATGGGTAAAGAAACTATGGTATATTCACATAGTGGAATTCCATGCAATGATTATGATCTTAAGAATGGGATCCCATGCAACAGCGATGATCTTAACAAACATCTGATAAAATAGAGTCATCTGGAAGATATTCTGCTGAGTGAAATTTGTCAGTCGCAAAAGGACAAATATTGTATGAGATCACTCTTATAAGGACTTAAGAAAATGTGTAAGCACAGAAGAAAATAATCTTTGATTGTTACAGTGGTGGGGTGGGGTGAAGGGGCTATTCATAGATTAGATTGTAGATAGGAAATGGGTTAGTTGGAAGGAGTCACAGCACACAGTAGAAGGGAAGTTAGCATAACTGGGCTACAACTAATGCTAAAAGGTTTTCTGAATGCAGTCCAACATTTTGAAGGACAGAGTAGCAGGGACAGGAGTTGTGGGACCATTGTTTCAGAGGACATACAAGCTAACTGATATAACTAAGTTGTTTTTTTTTTTAAAGAAACAGTTCTGCATACCATTTTCGTGAGTGGGGTCTGAGTTCTTAAAAGCTAGCAAGTAGCCATCTAAGTAGCATCAATTGGTCACAATCTACCTGTTGCAGAGGAGAATGAAGGAGATCAGCAACAGGAGTAAACCTGAGCCCAGCAGACAAAAGGTGCCATATGATCCACAGGCTATCAGCATTAGACCAAAAGAACTAGATGGTGCCTGGTCACTACCAATCACTGCCCTGATGGGAAACACAGTGTAAAGGCCCTGATGTAGAGGTAGAAAAATAGGTGTGCATAACTAGAACTCTATTAAAGACCATACTTGACAGTCTGTCAGACTGGAGAGTCCCCTGAGGACATGATGTCCTGAGCTGAAACTAGTACTGAAGTCACCACTTGAAACAAAGTTTGGACTGCACTATAAGACACTGAGTGATACTGGCAAAGAATGTGATTCTTGGCTTACCTATATACATCAGGCTCTCTGAGAAGCTGTTTTTTAGAAGTGAGATGTGAGGGTGGAGGGGGATAGAAGTTGGTTAGATGCATACAGGCAGTACAGGGTGGTAAGGAGGTATGTGCTGTCAAGGAAGGGTAGGAAGAGAGAAGTTAAAGATGCGTAGTAGTTTGTGTGCAGGATTTCATGTGGCAAATTGATTTGGATTGTAAATTATCAAAGTACAATAAAATACTTCTAAAGAAGAAACAAAATGATGAAGATTATGTTCAAGATGTCACTTATTTTACCCTCCCTGTTCCAATCCCCTCTTTTGTTGTGGATTTCTGAATCTTGGGAAGCAGGTCATTATGTCTTTCCAGTTACTTCCTGCTTGATGCAGATATTGTTCAGGAGAGAGACTCACAGGGGTTTTGGGCTACAGGAAAGGCAAAGTAAAAAATTACTGAGGGAACACTGTCCCTGAAATTCGGGGTGGTCAGAGGACTCTGTCCTTCAGGGAAGTTGTCTTATCCAATGATCAGACCTGCCTTGTAGGTCCCATCAGGTATAACCATAAATAACTTTAAGCCTGTCTTCCCTACCATCCTAATTGGAGGCTCTTCCCTTATGAAAATCTTGACCTCAAACAAACCTTAGCCCTTCCCCTTCTAATCAACACTTCTTCCTCATTCAGACCATAAGTCCTCTAACCAGAATTTCTTGCTGCCCCTCTTTCTTTCCTTATCAAACCATAAATCCCCTCACCCAACACTACCTCATGAAAACTTTAAAACTATAAAAAACCTGTCCTACTAGGGCGAAGTGGGCTGAGCCACTTGGCTCAGACCCCGCTCTCTCTTTCTCTTCCAATAAACTTCCCTGGACTCTTGGACTGGTGTGTCTCTGACTCTGTTTCGGGCAACACTCTCCTCAACAATTACCACATCTTTATGGATGAAATGGTGAGCATGGAGAAAACTCGGGTTGAAAATCAGAAGGGTTATAAAGATTATTAGTGATCCTAAGAAAGGAAGGAGCCAGACTATAGGGGGCAACATTTTTCTGGGCCCTGATAGAATTTATGTAGTCACTTAGTTTATTAAACTTTTTTACACATTAATTTCTACCTCACATGAAGAGTTGACATGAATGCAGTAGGAGGTGTTAGCTACTACACAAACCTTGCCTTGTTTGGTCAATGTCTATTCTAGGGCAATGCAGAACAAGAACGAGTAGAAAGGTGTTAGAGAGCACAAAAGGGCTACATTGAAACCCAAAATTAATTAAGAGAATTATTGCTTACCTAAGTAATCTAATTTGCTTAAGTTGAGCATGCAGGTAAACAAAATACCAATATCAAGTTCATTATTAGTGTAAAGTGTCTTTAGGGGATCTTACTCATGTAGGAGGGTATTGGGAAAACAAACATTCAAAATTTTGGACTTAGTCATAAGTCCAGTTCTCCTAGTTTTGCAAATTTTCCCTGTGACATCCATAAGAGGAGAAAAGTATTCTGGCTCCTACCTGGAACAGATAATATGGTCAAGGCCAGCAGGGAAGACACAAGAATGTATACAAGCCTAGAAACTGACAACCAGTATAGCAAATAGGGTTACAGTATAAAAACAAGAGTACGTATTCTTAGGACACATTGGGTCTAGTCTGCCACAGAAAATATCAGTGATTAAAACCTGGTGCTACTTAGCCATTAGGAACTTCTTTGTTAGCAATCACAGGTTTCAGTAATGACAGTTGGTAAAGTCATTATTGGTCCAAATTTTCCATTCATTATTAGAAAAGGTTAAGAATGTAAAGTGTCCTCTGCTCCACCCAAACAGCTCATGTGAAAGCTTTCCCAAAAGATGTCCGTCTTAGTCAGCTAGTGCTGCTCTAACAGAAATACTGCAGAGTGGATGGCTTTAACAAAGGAAAGTTTATTCTTACACAGTCCAGTAGGCTATAAGTCCATATTCAGGGTGTCCGCTCCAGGGGAAGGCTTTCCCCCCTTGTCAGCTCTGGAGGAAAGTCCAGTATTGCATCAGTCTTTGTTCAGGGAACATCTTGGCGCAGGAACCTCAGGTCTGAAGGACACGCTCTTCTCCTGGTGCTGCTTTCTCGATGGTAAGAGGTTCCCAAATCTCTGCTTGCTTCTCTTTCAGGTGGGGCAAGACATACTCCAGGGAAACTCCCTTTACGGTGGAGCAGAAGGGGATCTTATAAAGGGATTTACAGTCCCACCCTAATCTTTTAACATACAGCATAGGAAAACCACAAAATGAGGACAGTCACAATATCCTGGGAAGCATGGCCCAGCCATGTGGCTACACATATTTTGGGGGGGACACAATGCAATCCAGGATAACATCCTTCAAGATTATCTGAGCTGCTGTCTTTATACCTCAGGGCTGGGTAGATATGTTCTTGTGAGTCTAGCTCTAGCTGGATGACATCTTTCATGCTCAAGGACAAGGAATAATGACTCCAACATTATTTTCTAAATCTTTCCCTCCTTTTTTTGATTGGAGATTAATACCTGGACTTAGTATAGTCACAGAAGGAAGCCACTGCAGGTGCTTTAAACTCAGGGTGCTGATATCCCACTGGATACCACCTGGTTCTTCTCCAGGTCATTAAAGAAGAGTCAAGTATTGTCCAACCAAGCAGACTCAATATATATCAACAGTTAAGCCTGAGGCCATCTTTTGCATTAGTTGTGTTACCAAGTAGCTTGCTGCCTAATTTTATAGTACAGTGTATCTTCCTGGATTAATAAAAAGGCTCTTCTGTTATCTCATGCCAACTTGGTTTATGAGGTCAGAAATTACTGTTGTGTTTCCATCCCACTAGTGACTTAATCTGTTATTTGTCCCATAGTGATTGATAAATTTCTTAAAGATTTCTCCAATTCAACTATATGTAAGTAGAAATTAAAGATCTTAGAAATGACTAACCGCACCCTGAGGGTTTGACCAATGAGATTTCATCTCTCATTTTTCAGTGTGTAACCATTTGACATTACCTTTACAATATTTATTAGTGCCATTACTATGAATGGCTAAAAGTAATCTTTCAGTTTCAAAACGGCATTGCCCATGTATACTTAGGAATTTAAACAAGATATTGTGTACATAAATTCACTGTCAATTGGAAAGGAGTCATCCTAATTAGTACAGTTGGATCTACCATTCAGAAGTACATAACCTTAAGTAACACACAAAGTTTGTCTAGAGAAAACAGAGAGTATGGAAAAACTTACATGTGACAAACAAGTTTTCGTTAGAGAACTAACGATTATCAAGATAATACAGGATGGACATCTATTGCAAGTCTTCAGTTAATCTCTTTAAAACATGCTAAGTGTCTTTCCCAAAGGCAAGATGCCCCTCCTTGGCTTATCTATTAACGTTCATGGGTCACTGTCTCAGAAGCAGAAATGGAACCTACGTCTGAGTCATGAAGTCAATTTCTTTTGACTATCTGCCAAGATTGAGAAGGGAGAGTGTTGACCTATTACGAGAATAACTGCTATTATAAAAAAAAAAATGTGTAGTGTTTAATGAGAAACTAGCTTGTTCTGTAAATCTTCATATAAAATATACTAAAAAAGAAAAATCACCTCCCCACTTTCAGTAAGCAAGGTTGTGTCGTCTACATATTGCAGGTTGTTAATGAGTCTTCCTCTAATCTTGATGCCTCATTATTCTTCATACAGTCCAACTTCTCAGATTGTTTGATCAACACACAAATCTAACAGGTATGGTGAAAGGCTACAACTCTGGTGCACATCTTTCCTTTTTTTAAACTACCCAGTATGCTCTAGTTTTCTTTGAATGACTGCCTCTTAATCTATGTACAGGTTTCTTATGAGCACTATCAAGTGTTCTGGAATTCCTGTTCTTCACAATGTTTTCCATAATTTGTTATGATCCATACAGTTGAACACCTTTGCATAGTCAATAAAACACAGGCAAACATCTTTTTAGTATTCTCTGTGTCTTAGGCTAGGTTCTCTAGAGAAGCAAAACCAGTAAAGTATGTAAATATTTATAGAGATTCATATCAAATAAAGAGCTCATGGGATTGTAGAAGCTGGAACATCCCCAATCCGTGGATTAGGAGGCTTTTCTTGATTCACATAGCCTCAGGGGCTGGCAAACCCCAAACTGACAAGTCAGAAATAGGGGATCTTGTTCACAACAATGAATCCCAAGACTGGCAGGCAAGGCTGCAAGTCTTCTGATTTATGTAGCTGCAGGTGCTGCCATACCCAAGATGGGCATGTAAGCTGACAGCTAAAGTCCCAAGAACTGGTCACTGGAACAGGAGGTAGCCTCAGGATCTGGGACATCTGCTTATATTTAGATACAGGCCACACCTCCAAGGAAACTCCCTTTAAACTTATTGGCTACTCAAATTAGATTCCATCATGATGAGAGACAAAATGTGACAGTGGGACTGAAGTAAACCAACTATAATGTGAAATATGCAAGGTGAGATAATAACTATCTAGAATAAAACAACCCTATCTTGGCCTTGCCACACCTTTGAAAGATAAAATAAATTACATAGAGTAGCTAGCCAGTATCCTTGAGTTGTTTTTGCAGAAGCTGGCCAGCTAGAAACAGTTTGCTGAGCAAAAACTTCTTAACTGCCATATGACCTTCCACTAGGAGCACCTAAGAACACCCCCACCAGTCAGATGATTTGAATGGGATAGCAAGAAACCCTGCATGTGCAAAAACCCCTAATAGGTCCTGCTCTAGACACCAGAAACTGCTGTGGAATCCACCTTGGTGCCCAGCTGAGCATGGAGCCTCATCGGGCTGTACCCATTCACTTCTCTAGAAACTACAACACTTTCTCAGAAAAAAAATTCTGAATAATCATAGATGCCTGCTTAGCCTGGAGACTGTAAAGCCTGCAATCTCTTTCTCTGAGTCAAGTCAGACTTTGGAGAGGCTTAGACCTCACTGACTCTTTTTACTTGTCACAGGTAAAATAAAGCTTGTTAAAGCGAAATTAATTCAATTCTTTCTTCTGCATTCTTACTTAAAACAGTCAAGGACCCTTTGAGTCAGATTGGCTTTTCTCGTGACAATGGGACTGGTCACTTATAAACACTGAGAACCATGGCCAGCCAAGTTGACATTCAGTCTTAACCATGACACTCTGTTTTCAGCCAGCCATTGTCCATCTGACATCTGCAACAATATCCCTGGTTCTCACCATCTTCTTAATCCAGATTGAATTCCTGGCATTTCTCTGTTGATATTCTGTTGCAGCTGTTTTGAATGATTTTCAGCAAGATTTTACTTGCATGTGATATTAATGATACCAGTCCATCTCAGCTCACTAATGCCTGGATATCAATGTTTATATGTTCCGTTTCATTTCTGAGGATTTCCAGTTTTCCTAGATTCATACTTTGTACATCCTACATTCCAATTATTTATTTGTGTTTTCAGCTATTTCTTGTGCCAGATCAGCAAATAAACATCCTTAAAGTTTGATTCCACCCATGTCACTAAAGTTGAATCTACCTTGAGGAGGCAGCTTTTTCCCAGTTGTCTTTTGAGTGCCTTCTAACTTGAGTAGTTGATCTTCCAACACTACATCAAATAACGTTCAGCTGCTAATAATAAAGATTTCACTAGCTAAATCTTTTCAGAGGCAGATTGCTGGGTCCTTTTTCTTAGTCTGTCTTAGTCTGGAAGCTCAGCTGGAACCTAGGTGACCCTGGGTGACCCTTCGTGAAACCTGGATGACCCTGCTGGTATTTGAATACCAGCAGCATAGCTTCTAGCATGGCAGCAACACCAAGCCGGCACAGTATGAAAAAATGACAAAAACGTAGAGGAATTTGCACTTAGTGGGCCCATACCAATAAACTCAAACTGGTCCATTTTTATGTTCCTTTGCCATTATCCCACACCCTTAACAGCGATTCCCACACATATTCCTCAGATTTCTGTTTATACGTGTTAGAACCATCAAGCAGTTATTTTGGAGTGTAGTGTAGTTTCTCCTTGGTCACACTTTTTATTTCACCTTTTGGGGCTCACTGGGATTTAAATCTAGTTATAGGTCTAGAAACAAAAAATGAGTGGTGGTGGCTTTGTGTTTCAAGAATGATCAGTATTGTCTTGTAAGACAACTGCCTTAGGTGATGCCCCAGGCAATGTCAGACAAAGGCTCTTTAGACACAGCTGGGTTAATTTCATCAGATGGGGACAGAGAGATCAATGGGTTTTACTGTGAAATGTTGCTTAGCAGACAAAGATGGAGTTGTCTCTTCAGATGAGAGTGAGTGTGCTGGTCCCATTGGCAAGAATGACTTGACAAAGTTTAGGGGCTCACTGTCACCAATTTCTGATTATCTCCCCATATGAATCCCATTTTCCCCAATCAATGCCCTCACTTTAATTTCAGGTACTGCTTGATATTGGTAATTCAGTTTGAATTGTAGTTTAGTCACTCTTACCTTAAGACTCTGGGTTTGGTTTTCAGCATTATCAGCTCTATTACTACAAGACGGAAGGTTTTCTTTCAAGGCATAAGTGGAACATTTGAGGTTATTTATGTGATTCTTGGGCTTTGACTCTGAAGTCCTGAGCTTATCTCTCACCACTTTGTCTAGGGAAAGTAGGACCAACCAGTTAGCTTCCTTATACTTCTCATTATGACAATATTGTGGAAAGCTATCAAACATGCAGTCACCCAAAGCTTCACATCTCATCAATACCTGATCTGTTGGTGGTGGTATTTTGTGTATTTCTATTGCCACCTCACACCACAAATTACTCTAGTGCCCTCTTCACTACTGGAAGCAGAATCATCAATATCATTAAAAATTAACCACACTTGAGAACAAATTTAGAAAATTTATCCTTACAACTTCGTTTCTCTAGAACCATTCACAGTACCAAATGACAGGGATCATACTTGTGCTTCTCCTGAGTGATATAGCCACCAAAAAAAAAGGAAAAGAAAACACACCCAGTGCCATCAAGTCAATGCCATATTGTAGCAACCCTATAATACAGAAGTCCAAGCTGCACTGAAGACTTTGGCAAAAGACAGTGCTCCAGGAATTGGCAAAAATACCAATTGAGGTGTTTCAGCAAATAGGTGCAGCCTTAGAAGTGCTCACTCATCTGTGCCAAGAAATTAGGAAGACAGCTACCTGGCCTCCCAACCGGAAGAGATCCGTATATGTTCCTATTTCCAGGAGAGGTGATCCAACCAAATGAAGAAATTATCAAATAGTATCATTAATATCACATGCAGGTAAAATTTTGCTGAAGATCATTCAAAAGCAGTTGCAGCAGTATAAAAACAGGTAAGTACCAGAAATTCAAGCCAGATTCAGAAGAGGACATGGAACCAGGGATAACATTGCTGATGTCAGATGGATCCTGGCTGAAAACAGAGAATACCAGAAAGATGAAAAGGCATTCGACCATGCGCATCATAAAATATTATGGGTAACATTGCAAAGAATAGGAATTCCAGACTACTTAACTGTGTTCACGGGAAACCTGCACACAGATTAAGAGGCAATCATTTAAACAGAACAGGTCTATAGTCAGAAAAGGTCTGTGTCAGGGTTGTATCTTTTCACCATACCTATTCAATCTGTACGCAGAGCAAATAATCTGAGAAGCGTACTATATGAAGAAGAATGTGGCATTGAAAGGGAGGCCCTTGACCAGCCTGTCTCCATCTTGTTACAAACAGTACTTAAGACAACCATGGTACAAATATTGAGTCCTGAGAGCTTGATTTTCCCCCTTCCATAAGAATTTGCCTTGTACTGGTCATAAGTCACACATCTATTCTTTCCTCTTAGGAGCATTGATTGATTCTTCTATTTATCCCCTTTCAGTTATTCTCTAAGACTGTTGAACCAAATCACCAGTTTGGATGATTATTAAGCCCCAACTTGTTGGAGCCATGGAGACCCCCACAAAAAATATTGTTGAAACATCAAAAAAATTACTTACATGAACCCAGGAAAAATATTAACCAGCACCCCTCCCTTCCCCCCAGCAATCTATATAACCTCCAGGCTTAGTTTATGCATGCAGGCAAGCTTTGGAGGAACTGATTCCCCCCTTGCCTCTTGCATGTCGGCACTCAGTAAATGTCCTCATTTAATCATCTCACCTCCTACCTCAGTACTGGCTTTGCGGACAGGTGGCATGGACCTACAATTGGGGTTACAGCATCAGATTTGGAGGAAGTCTCATTAACAGTCTGCATTATACAGATGACACAAACTTGCTTGACAAGACAAGAGGACTTGAAGTACTTACAGATGAAGATCAAAGACCACAGTTTCCAGTATGGATTACGCTTCAACATAAAGGAAACAGAAATCTTCACAACTCAACCAATAAACAACATCATGATACATGGAGAAAATACTGAAGTTTTCAAGGATTTTCTTTTACTTGGATGCACAATCAACACCCCAAAAAATCAAAGGACACATTGCATTGTGTAAATCTGCTTCAAAAAGCCTCTTTAAAGTGATACAAAGCAAACGTGTCACCTTGTAGACTGAAGTACACTTGACCTATGCCTTGGTGTTTCTAATCGCCCCACATGCATGTCAAAGATGAACAATGAATAAAGAAGAACAAAGAATTGATGCTTTTGAATTACAATGTTGGTGAAGAATATTGAATATACCATGGAGTTCCAAAGGAACAAACATATCTGTCTTAGGAGAAGTACAACCGGAATGCTCCTTGGAAGCATGGATGATGTCTTAGCCATCTTGTGCTGCTGTGACAGAAATACCACAGGCGGATGATTTTAAGAAAGAAAAGTTTATTTTTACACAGTCTGGCAGACTGGAAGTCCAAATTCCGAGTGCTGGCTTCAGGGGAACACACTCTGTCTGTGTTGGCTCTAGAGGAAGGTCCCTCTGTTGCATCAGTCCTTCTTTGATCTGATAGCATCTCGGCACAGGAACTTCAGGTCCAAAGTATGTGTTCTCATCTTAGTATTACTGTCTTGATGGTATGAGGTCCTCAACTCTATGTTTGTTTCCTTTTCCTTTTATCTCTTGTAGGATGAAAGGTAGTGCAAACCACACTACCGGGAAAATTCCTTAGTAAGGGTGTTACAGTCACAGATTAGGATTTACAACACAGGAAATTCCTAAAATGCAGAACAACCCCACAATACTGGGAATCATGGCCCAGCCAAATGGGGGACACCATTCAATCTGTGACAGATGGCAAGAGTATATCTCACATACTTTGAATGTGTTATCAGGAGGGATCAGTCCCTGGAACACGAGAAATGAAAACTGAGAACAATAAGAAATGAAAATCTTTGTTACAATAGTGTTGATGAATCTGGGCAAAATGTATTTAATTTGAAGTTTTCCTATTCTTATATTTTAACTTTTGTTTGACAATACATTGTTTAGCAGAGAGGTATTTCATACCACTATAAATTCATCATGCTTGGTAAACTAGAGAGTCAGTGAAAAATAGGAAGACCCTCATCACGATGGCATGACACAGTGCTACAATAGGCTAACAATAATTGTAAGCATAGCACAGGACCAGGAAGTGTTTCGTTCTGTTGTACATGGGGTCACCATAAATCAGAATCAACTCAAAGGTACTCAACAAAAGCAACAACAAAGAGCCCTCGTTGTACGGTGGTTAAGTCTTCGACTGCTCGATAAGAGGTGGGAAGTTTGTACCCACCAACTGTGGAATAAAGATGTGGCAGTCAGCTTGGGTAAAGATTACACTCTTGGATGCTCTATGGGACAGTTCTACTCTGTTTTATAGGGTCATTACAGAATTTACTCAAAGGCAACAATTTTGGTTTGAAAACTGTTAATGAATAAAAAGAGAACACTAAGAAATGAAAACACTTGTTACAACAGTGGTGTTGAATCTGGGTGAAATTTATTTAATTTGAAGTCTTCCTTTTCTTACATTTTAACTTTTGTTTGACAATAAATTATTTAGCAGAGAGATTATTTGTACCGCCATCAATTCATATGTTTCTATTTATCTCTGCTTTGTCTTTTGCATATTGAACATTATTTTACAACCTTTTGTGCATCTTATATAAACGTACAAACTTCCATTATTTCTCTTTATACTGTTACCCTGACATTCTTACGAAGTTAGAGAGGATGAGGATGTACAGGTTTACGGCTCTTAGGATTTATGGATTTCTCTTAGTTTTAATATTTCCAAACTGCTTTCTTGTACATCAGGAAAAAACAGAGATCAAAGTAAAATATCAGAGAGGAACAAAATATTATTTTATATTCTTCCCTCTGCATATCAAAAGAGGAATCTGTTTCAGAGACTGTTAAATAAATGATGCTACTTTTCATTAAATGAAATTTTTGAGTTTCTCACAGAAGACAGAACCAGGTGTTACATTTAACGTTGGAGGAAACTGAAAATTATTTTAAACATCCAGACAGTGCCAGCTTATGAAGAGTAAGAAAAAGACACTAAATGTTGGTGATATACTGCTCCTTGCCTTCAAACTGTTCATTCATCTGTATTCTTTCTGCTCTGTGGATGGATTCTTTTCATTCCCTGTCTCTGAATCTTCATCAATCAGGCCTTCTGTTTGCCCAACACTGGCTGGTTGGGCCCAGCCTGAGGGTTTCTTTGGAGATGATTGTGTGTATATAATACTTTTTTGTTTTTCAGAGGCTGCTTTATTATCTCAGAGATTGTCATATTTTTTCTAAGACCTGTGCTATCAATAGGTTTTTTTTTTCTCAGTCTCAGCTTCATGTGTTGGGTGTGTTGGGTCACTTAATTGCTGGTTGTTTGCGCTGTCTTCTGCATTATAGAATCTCTGGCATCTAACTACTAGATGCCAGTTACTTTTTTTAACAATAATTTTTGCTATTATCTACCCACAATTTGCAACATCAGGCACAAAGGGAAAGGTGGAGTACGAAGCTGGGTAGTGCTGTAGACCTGCAGGGAAAATCAACAGGGGTAAGGTAGGTTACTAAGCATAAGAGAAAATAGGCCATCAACAAGGAGAACTGGCAATGCTGTAGTGGGCTAAGACAAACGGGCCAAAGGAGACGGATTGGTGAAAGAATGGTGAGCTGAGGGAGGGATGGTGGTGGAGGCTCCTTTGATGAAGGGTGGCGCGAAATGTAGAAGACTCAGGATAGGCTAGAGATTTGGGTACCCGGGAAGGGGTGTAAAAGGCAGGTTGTCTGCAGCAACACGTTGTCCTCGGGAGGTGGAGAGAAAGGAGCGAAAGCAGAGCGTGCACTGGAAGCACACCGCGGCAATGCTGGAGAGGCAGGAGCCTTACGGCATTGCGTTGCGGCTGGAGTCCGGGCAGGTCTGCTGCCTGCTCTCCACTGCCGCCATGGCTCATACTGCCACCATGGCGCCGAGAGCTCAGTGATGCCGCCCCCTCCACCCTGACTTGGGACAGCCTGCTCTAAGAATCAAGTTAGGACACTCATTCAGCTAGGAGGTAAAGGAATGGATGTAGAAGAAGAACATGGAGGGCAGCTGAGTGCATACTGGCCAGAGAGGTTCTTAGTTTGCGTGTTTCTCAGTTTATGAGAGGAACATATGGACGACAGTATGGGAGTCTCAGATTTCCGAAAGGATGTTGAGTATTTACTTCTTGTTGTGAAAGGGACGCCGACTCCAGTCCTCTAACCAGGATTGGGACATCTGAGAGTCGGTATTGTCCACAACCTTCCCAGAATAGCAGGTTCAGGATGGCCGGTGTTATTTCTTGATTCCAAGGGTACTCTAGCCCCTCTCTTGGGGTTGGGATGGATTCTGTCTCTATCTGAGATCTTCTCAGATCACCTGCATATTTCAAATCTGTAGACAGCCCAGATCCTTTCCTGTATTCCTCATTCTGAGTTTACCACACCTACCCCGATTAGGGAAGACTAGTAATGACTCTCTTTGGTCACTGGAATACACTTGGCAAGAAATACATCCAGATTTCATCAGGCATGTATAAAAAAAAAATGGTGGTGGGAGCCAGAGGAGAGAGACTAAGACAGGCGCAGTATGCGTGTGTACTTTAGGGGCTGGGTGGAGAGAATAGGGGGATACAGAGAATACCTGTATATCTGTGAAGGCCTGACCTGGAAAGAAGAGCCCTGGTGGTACAGCGGTTGGAACCCAGCAGCTCTCTGTGGGAGAAAGATGCAGCAGTCGGCGGTTGTCCGCTTCTGTCACGATTACAGCCTAGGAAACTATGGGGGCAGTTCTACTCTGTCTTAGAGGACCACTATGAGTCAGAATCCCCTCAAGGCAAGTGGTTGACCTGAAAGAGAAGGGGCTCCAGTAGTGGGGGAGTGGGGAGGAAGGCACACAAGCACATTGGAGACAACATTGTGGAGGTTAGGGGATTTAACTGTAAGGGACAGGGAGAAGAGCTGAGGCAAGGCATGAGGCATGTGTGTAATTGAGATTGCAAAATGGAGACTGGGGAGATAGTCGTCTGCTATTTATTCTTTGCTTGCAATCTTGATCTAGAAGACCTTGCTAAATGGATTAAGGGATCAGGGTGAGTTGGAGTTGTTTTACGCTTCGGCCAAATCCACTAAAAATTAACCCTGAGTAATTGCCCACTTATGGGTTTATCAATAACTGGATTTAAAAATGAGGAGACAATGACTCTAAAAGATTGAGGCTATTGGCTGTGCGTGTGGGAACATGTAAAAGGAGGTACTTGGAGACAGGCTACATCTGGATAGTACAGATCTGCAGGGCTCTGTGGGGAGTGCTGGTCATGATCGCTGTTTGACTTTGGGCATGTTCTTTCACCCCCTCGAAGCTGCAGGACACAGTGGTCACAGTATTGTGAGAATCTATGTTATGTTGTCTGAAAATCCTTGAAAGCCCTTTTGTACCCCTGAGAGTATACTAGTCGCTGTGGAGCTGACTGAGTGATATTGATCCCAGTGTGTGTTATGGTAGAAACGTGCTCCATAAAGTTTGAAGTAGGTGATTTTTCAGAAGTATCGCCAAGCCTTTCTTCTGAAATGCCTCTGGTTGGAATTGAACCAGCCTTTCTAGTTAGCAGCCAATTAACAGTTTGCACTGTAGCAGGAAAAAGACAAGTTTGGCCCGCTGAGCAGTAAACACCTCAAACACCATTTCATTTTTAAGAGGAAGGGAATTTTTATTGCCAGCAGTGCTGCGGTCAGACTCAAGTCCAAAAAACAGCCACGCACCCCGTTCTGTTATCAAACATACCTATTCATACATTTTCTCAAAGAAGCACAGAAAGGAATTTTCATACACTCTTCCAATTGGCAACTACAGGTTTACAGATTTTCCTATTGCAATTTCATTGGCATAGCAGTTTCACAAATTATTATTTTACCTTCTAACTGGTGTTAACATGGTTACAAAGATAAAGACAAGCAAATTCTTAAATTGAGAGGAGGGGCTATCCTTTCTCTGGGGTCAAACTGTTCACAGGAAGCACTTGTGTGGAGGTTTCTCTTGTACCAGGCTTCCAGACTCCTGGTGCTTTTAACAAGGCTGTAACTCTTCGTGTTTGAAGCCCTCAGGCTTCTGGTATTTTAGTAAAGGCTACAGTTCTTCATGCTTTCCTCTCTCATTAGCAATGATCGTATGAAAGGGATCTAGGTTGCGCTCTAAACTCTAGAAGAAGACAATTTTCTTTTCCTTTTTCCTTTCTTAATTTTCTCTTTTTTTTCTGGCAGTTGTACTGCCATGGCTTTCTCAGGGTTGCTAGTAACAACCTATTATTAATCACTAAAACTAGTAGATAATTTAGCACTTAGAGGTATAGTAGGAAGAGCATAGGATTCAAAAGTGAAGAGATAATTCTTTTCCAGTAACCCTAGCTGTGATCTTATGCTGATCATTTTCCTTCTCTGGCCCCATTTATCTATCTATAATAAGTACACCATTGGCCATAGCACTGACTGGAGCCCTGGTGGAGCACTGGTTAAGAACTATGGCGGCTAACCAGAAGGTTGGCAACTTGAATCCACCAACCACTCTTTGGATAACCTATGAGGCAGTTCTACCTTGTCATATAGGGTCATTATGAGTAGAACTGACTTAGCGGTGATGGTGTTAGGGTCCGCGATTTTCAAGATGCGACGCTGTTACTTTTGAAAGTTAAGTTTTATTAAAAAATGTACCCAATAAGAAAAAGACTGGTGCACCAGGGCTGCACCCCAAACTACGCAGAGTAGGGGGCAACCACGAGCTTTCTCAGCGCCCAGTGTTTAAGTCGTGATATTGCAAAGCAGGGAGGGGGAACTGACCTTTACATTGATTGGTTAAGGTCACCTGGAATTCCTGTTAGTTGTAAAATGTGGTCAAGTTCTAGGGGTCACTTGCAAGGCTGTCCATGGTCAAGGTCTAGGGGTCACTTGCAAGGCTGTCCCCAGGCTTGTCTTGTGACAGACATTTTGTAGGACAAAGGTGAGATTACTCTATGGTATTTTCTGCTATTAAGTTGTTTCCTGGGGCTTTCTTTAATACCTTGAATTTTTACTGTGCCCTTCCTCAAAGGCTGTCACTTATGCCTCATTTCAACAATGGATTTGGTTTTTCTGGTTTTAGTAGCATTTACCAAGTGCCAGGTAGTTGTCTACTTGTTTTTACATATACATTAACTTATTTAATACTCTCAGCAACCTTTTGAAATAGGTTCTACTTAGTACCATTATTTGTCTTTTACAGAGGAAAAACTTGAGGGACAAAGGGTAAATAATTTGCTCATGACTTTACAGCTGAATGGCTGAGATTAGAATTTTACCCAGGTAGTGTAATGGCTCCAGAATTTTGTGCTCTTAACGATTATGCTTTCTTTAGTCCCTAAAATGGGGAAAATGGAGGGGGAGCAAGTTTAAAGGACACTTCTTATTGTGATTTCAAATTTTTGTGTGATTTGTCTAAGATGTTTGAGAAAGATTTGTTTGCTACTTTTTGCTCAGCAGTTACACACGTAGTAAACAAGCAGTGAAGAATTGTTGATTTGCAGCTTAATAGGATCACCATCCTTCTTGACTTTTAGGCTTATTGGTCAGCTTCAGAGAGTCTAAAATGGCAGACTGCAGGCTGGACACATCTTTCTTGTTACCTATGATTTGCTGTCTTGTCTGCAGCTTTGAGGTAACCCTTCATTTGCTGAAATAGAGGATTTGGGGGTTTAGGTTTTTTTTTTACTCTATTAATATTTTGATAAATAATCCAAATGTCCAGTGTTTCCAGTAAAGGAAAGGTTATTACTGCCTTTTTTCTTATAATAAAAGACTCAAAATATATGTATTTGTTTTATTATTGCCTTAGGATAGATTCATTGAAGTATAATTACTACATCAAAGAACATTTTTAGTAGTCAGTGTGTATTGTCAGATTTCTTTCCCAAAATGATGTACCAGTTTATATTTGCACAAGCTGTGGGTAACGCTTTTTAAAAAGATTATTTTTTTGGTAAAACAAACCAGTGGAAATAGTATTATTTTAATTTTACATTTCTTTAGGGTTTTTTCCCTCCGTATGTTTCTTATCAATTTTATTTTCTTTCATATGAAGTCAGTTTATATACTGACTTGGAGTTTATGTCTTGGAGTTTAGCAATTATTGTTATCACCATTTATTTGAATGTGTTCTCTACATAAAAGCTACTACTCAGACTTCTGTAATATATGATAAATGGCTATACCGGGTTGTTGTTTGCCTTTTAATTTTGCATTTTAAATTTTTGATTAGTAGAAATTTCTAATTATGTGGTTGGATCTCCATCTTCTGTTCTGTGATTGTTTCCCATTATTTAAGCTTCAAAAGCTACTTCAATCTAGATATTTGGTAAATATTAATTTTAAGTTTGAGGATAACCATTAAGCTGAGGGGAAAAAAGAGATCCATAATTTCACCACCAAGAGAGAAAAATAGTCTTAACAAATTTGTTGACTGCTTTTCATTCTGTGTATATTTCTACATAGTAGAGCATGTGTGTGTATGTGTGATTGTGTGTGTATACTATTGTATATTGCTTTTTGTTTTACATTAGAAGAGGCTTTTTTTCCATGTTATTCATTCCTTGTAGTTGTCAATTAATGGCTTTATGATATTCTGTTGAATGGAAGTATTTTATAAGCTTTTGGTATTTTAAATTATGTTATGAATATCCTCATTATTTATCCATTTGGATTATTCTTTATAAAATGGAGTTTCAGAATTAGAATCGTTTGTCAAATGATTTGAATGTTATAAAAACTTGACATTATTTTCCAATTTTTTTTTTGCTAATTTTATATGTAAAAGAACAGTACATATGTTTATGTACATTTCTCTCAGATTTGGTGAGGCTGAACTCTTTAAATGTTAGTAACTACCTTATATTTCCTCACATGAATTATTAGATTTGAGTCTGAATGTTATCTGTTTGTATGAGCTCTATATTATGTGCTCTGTATAAGATTTGGAAAGCCTGGTGGCATAGTGGATAAGTGCTACGGCTGCTAACCAAAAGATTGGCAATTCAAATTCGCCAGGCACTCTTTGGAAACTCTATGGAGCAGTTCTACACTGTCTTATAGGGTTGCTATGAGTCGGAGTTGACTCAACAGCAGTGGGTTTGTTTGAGAGGGGTTATATGAGGTTCATTTATTGTAAATAACAAATGTCATTTTTTGCAAATACACTTCTGCTATGTTTGTTGCAACTGAATCTGAAGCAATGTTTGCCATTCTAAAGAGAACTCTTGCTTGGGATACAGGTCAAGTTCTTAGGTGCTATTTTGAGATAACATTTGTGTCTGTCTTTTAAATAGATGGCACTGGTTTTGTTTTATTTTTTTTTAAAAAAATGGATAGCCATTTCTTTTTATCTAAAAGAAAAACACTGGAGCAATGCACAGTAGGAGTGTTCCCTGGATATAAATGTAGTGAGAAGACATAATAGCATTTTATTCCTAATAAGAAACTACCTGAGACAAGAAACAAAACAGCAGTCCACCCTCTCACATGCATTGAAGAACTGATCTTATTTTAAATATTTGTATGTGGCCTACTCTATCTTATGGAGTTGCTGTTGTTAGGGTCCGTGATTTTCAAGATGCGATGCTATTACTTTAAAGGTTAAATTTTATTAAAAAAATATGCCCAATAGGAAAAATACTGGTGCACCAGGGACGCACCCCAAGCTACACAGAGCAGGGGGCAATGACAAGTTTCCTCAGCACCCAGTATTTAAGTCGTGAGATTGCAAAGCAGGGAGGGGGAAGTGACCTTTACATTGATTGGTTAAGGACACCTGGAATTCCTATTAGTTGTAAAATGTGGTCAAGGTCTAGGGGTCACTTGCAAGGCTGCCCCCAGGCTTGTCTTGTGACAGTGTTTTGTAAGACAAAGGTGAGATTACTCTATGGTATTTTCTGCTATTAAGTTGTTTCCTGGGGCTTTCTTTAATACCTTGAATACTCTCTTAGTGGGAAATGTCTCAGTCCAATCAGAGAATGTGTCTACGAAAACTAAAAAGGTACTTATATCCATATCTGCCAGGCTTAATTTCAGTGAAGTCCAGTTCCCAATGTGCTCCGGGCATAGTGCCTCTTTCTCTCTTACCTTGGTGGGCCTTACCAGAGCTGCCTGCATTAGTGGCTTGGCAGGCTTGGCAGGTATGTGCTATTCGTTCAGCCAGCCGGGATAGTTGGGGTATACAGTACCTTGGAGACAGAAGTTCCTGGATTTTTGTTGCTCCCAGATGGGTGGTCTGGTGGATCTGGCGGACGAGCTTCTCTCCTAATTTTTGAGGGAGAATGGGGAGCCCTCCCGAAGTACAGTGTCATCCTTTTTTCTCTTCTAAGTGGGCTCTTCGGGAAGAGTCGGCCTGGGGAGCTGGGTGGGGAGTCTGAGGGCAGCTTCCTTAGTTGCTTGGTCGGCTAGGTTATTGCCTCAGGCTTCCATTGTTTCCGCCAGTGGAAGGCATCTTGTAGTCACTGATCGTGGGCATTGTGTGTCTGGGGCACAGTGAGGGGTGGCGGGTCAGGGGGCAGGCTGGCATCAGGAGGCTCCTCGTCATCTGAGAGGCCGGCATCTGGTGGGTAGGAGCTGTCAAGAGTGCAGGGATGAAGACAGATCCTGGCATGGGCTCAGGTCTTGGCACAGGTGCTTGTAGTCCTGGATTGACTAATACAGACCTCACAGCTGGCACAGCAACGACATGTCCAGTTGTCACAATCCCACCTGTAGGCAACATCTCCTTTCACAGCACCACTAATGCAGTGTCAAGGTTGACTGGGCAGCGTGGAGCGGCGGAGCCAGCGATGGGGCCTGCGTTGGCAGTGTTGGCGCTGTGGCGGGGTCTGTCCAGAACTCGGGCTGTGCGGCTCAGCTCGTCATGGGTGTGGCTGTGCTGGCTGTAGACGTGCTCCAGCTCCTGCCACGAGACCCCACTGGCATTGAGAAGGCCTCTGAGGCTGTGCATCAGCAGCGGGCACCCGGCCAGCGCAGCCTCGGCTAAGGGCAGCCCGTTGCGCTGATGTTCCTGATCCTCGGCTACCACCGCTGCTCCTGTGTACCTGGTGCCGTCCCTGATAAAACTGCTCCCGTCAGTGAACAGAGTGAGATCAGGGTCCCACAAGGGAACGTCCATAAGATCTCGGCGAAGGCGGTGCTATTGGCTAAGCACCTCAGTGCAGTCATGCGTTTTGGCCTCCAGGTCCAGATCAGGCAGCAGTGTTGCTGGGTTGAAGGCTGAGCTAGAAGCAAACACAACTGGGGGCTGATCTAGTAATAAAGACTGGTAGTGGGTTAGCCGGGCATTGGAAATCCATTTATGAGGCGGGCTACGCAGGACTCCCTCGACGGCATGCGGGTTAGTGATGGTCAGGGGCTGTCCCACAGTCAGTTTATCAGTCTTTTGCTAGTTGAGCAGTGGCCGCAACAATTCTAAGGCACATTGGCCATCCTGAGGCCACTGGGTCTAGCTGTTTAGACAGATAGGCCACCGGCCTTTTCCATGGGCTGAGTGTCTGAGTAAGGACTTCCTTGACTATTCTTTTATTTTCATCAATGTATAGTTGGAAAGGCTTTTCCAGGATGGGTAATGCTAATGCCGGTGCCTCCAGGAGCAACTTCTTTATAGTCTGGAAAGCCTGCTCTGTTTCTTTAGTCCATATAAAATTCTTTTCCTTTCCTCGGGTCAGCTTGGATAGGGGGCATGCTATTTCTGCAAAACCTGGGATCTGGAGCCGACAGAACCTAGCGGACCCCAAGAACTCCCTCACCTGCTGCAATGTACGTGGGGTAGGAATCCCAAGGATAGTTTGTTTTCTTGTTTTGGATAGGGAGCATTGTCTCCCCTTAGTTGGAAACCCAAGTAAGTCACCTCCTGGACGTAGACCTGTGTCTTTTTAGCGGAGACTTGATATTCCAGTTTCACCAAGAGAGTTAACAGGGACTTGGTGGCCTTTAAACAAGTGTCCTCATCGGGTACCCCGAGTAATAAATCACTTATGTATTGTAGAAGGGAAATGTCAGGCCACTGATGCCTGTACTCATGTAAGTCCCGATGAAGGGCCTCAAAGATGGTGGGAAAATTCTTGAACCCTTGTGGCAGGTGGGTCCAGGTCAACTGCCCACTGAAGCCATCTTCCGGGTCCTGCCATTCGAAGACAAAGAGCAGCTGACTGCGGGCTCAGGGGTATACTGAAGAATGCATCCTTTAAATCCAGCACTGAATACACCCAGTGTTCTGGTGACAGAGAGCTCAGGAGAGTGTACAGGTTAGGACTGGCCTGTAGCTCAGCCCTCCTGCCTTCCTCACCAGCAGGAGGGGAATATTCCAGGGTGACTGGCAGGGCACTAGTATTCCATGTTTCCTGAGTCTTTGAATGTGGGCCCTGATCCCTTTCCTTGCTTCTGGCGTAATGGGGTACTACCACACCTGAATCGGGTCAGCAGATGGTTTTAAAGTCACTATAACCAGTGGTTGGTGTTTGGCCAGCCCTGGGGAGTTGTTTTCAGCCCAAACCTGGGGAATCTCTTTGATCAATTGATCCACTGATACCAGGAGAATGGCATGGGGGCCCCTGTCAGAATCATCATAAAGTCTGTATTCTCCCTCTAAAGGGGCTACCACATTGACTTGGGTGTCAGGTAAGCATGATTTCCAGTAAAGTGGACAGTCATCTGCATTTTTTGATAACAAGTCTCCTCCAAGTAAAGAGCACGGGCATTAAGGCATTACTATAAATGAGTGGGAGACAGTCTTAGCCCCCAGATCTACCTTTCTTTCGTCAGTCCATGAGTAAGCATTAATCCCAGTAGCTCCCTGTATCAAGGTCTTGGTTTCGGTTGTAGGCCCCAGGGGTTCAATCAGAACCAAGTCACTAGCCCCAGTGTTGACCATGAATTCTACTGGGTGTCCCCCTACTTTTAAGGTTACTGTAGACTCAGGGGGTCCGATGAGCCCTGACGCCCTCAAGCCTCTAAGTTAAGAACCTTTGGAGGGGGTTTTCTCTTGGGGCACTCACCCTTCCAATGTCCAATCTCCTTGCAGTAGGCACACTGGTTTCTCTGCAGGGGAGGCTTTCCTGGCTTCCTCATCTGATCTGGCCTTTTTTTTCCCAAGGGCACAGCAGCGCGTGGCCCTGGGCTTCTGCCGAGAGGATTCTGATCACCTTTTTGGCCTGCTTATCCTCCAGCTGTTCACGATTGTTGAAGGTCTTCATGGCGATCTCCATCAGTTCGGACAGATTTTTACCTTCAAATATTTCTATTTTCTGGATCTTCTTTCTGATGTCAGGGGCTGACTGGTCCACGAAGGCAATATTGACGGCTTGCTGGTTCTGGGGGGATTCAGGATCAATGGGAATATATGTGCGATATGCCTCCATTAACCACTCTCAAAAGGCTGCTGGGGACTCTGAGGGTTCCTGAACTACTTGAGTTACTTTAGACAAATTTGTGGGGCACCTAGCAGCAGCCCAGAGACCCCCCATAAGAATCTGGCAGCAGACAGTTAGGCACTGCTTACCTGCAGTGGTGTTTGGGTCCCAATTTGGGCAGGTCAGAGGAAAAGTGTGGTTAATCTCATCTAAATCACTCGTAAAGTTTCCATCATCTCCCAGCACTTGTTTTCTGGCTAGGGAAACAATCTTAGTCCTCTCCTCAGTGGTAAAGAGGGCTTGGAGAAGTTGCTGTATGTCTTCCCAAGTGGGCTGGTGTGTTACAAAGATGGTTTCTAAGAGGGGTATCAAGGTTTGAGGTTTTTCAGAAAAAGGGGGATTCTGCATTTTCCAGTTGTAAAGATCAGAGGTTGTAAAAGGAGTATAGACCAAGAAGGGGGGGTCCCAGCTTCAGTCATGTGTCCTATAGCTCGCAAGGGGAAAATATGAGAGGGGGGTTCTGTAAGTGGTTGAAAAGATCGGCCTGAGTGGGTATGGGCTGGGCTCTGGAGGTCAGAGGAAGGTGGTGCCGCAGAAGTGGTGGGGGTCGGGGGAGCAGTCGGGACTGGAGGGTCCGCGGGGACCCTATACAGGTTGCAGAGACTGGCTTTGGCTCCCTCGGTCCCGGCGGCGGCAGGAGGAGAAACAGTAACTAGGGGGTAGGGAGGTGGGAGACTCAATAAGTCATCTAGGTCAGAGGAATTGGATGGAGGAAAGGCAGCTGGAGGGGACTTCGAGGAGCCTTGAATCACCAGGGTTGTAGGAGGTTGTTTAGGGGGAACATAGGGTTGCAGCCATACAGGTGGCTGCCTGAAGAGGTCTTGCCAAGTAACAATGCATGGCATTTGATCAGAGTGACCTGGATCACTAAAGATGACCTGAAAAACAGAATGAGTTTGGTTAATGTCTAGAGATCCCGTGGGTGGCCATCCAGTACCAAAGGCCGGCCATTCCGGATTACAAAGTGTGTGGAGTTTTCCTGACTGCACCTTGCCGAAGTCTCGGGCTCGTTTCTGGAAATCTGAAAAGTGGTTAAGGAACAGGTCTAGGGGTGTTATAGAGTGAGAAAAAGATTTCCCCATGGTGGCAAAAGTAACAATCAGGACAAACAACACAATCAAACAGACAGTGGAACAGATATGGACCGGTCACAAGAAACGAAATGAAAACCAGATGCGGGATTTACAGGCCACAGAACCGAGAAAGGAACCAGCGGTGCCCGCCCAGATGGAGAGCTGAGGCATCCCCCAGGCTCCAACCAGACAGCAATTCTGCATCCAGATTCTCTCTTAGTGAGTCCCAGAACCAGAGCTCGAGCACAGACAGACAATATCCAGACTCACCGGTGAGGTCCAAACCAGATCGGCCGGCCCTGGAGGTCGCTCTTGAAATCCCGGGAGAGCCCCCAAATGTTAGGGTCCACGGTTTTCAAGATGCGACACTGTTACTTTAAAGGTTAAATTTTATTTAAAAAAACATGCCCAATAGGAAAAATACTGGTGCACTAGGGGCTCACCCCAAGCTGCACAGAGCAGGGGGTGACCACGAGTTTCCTCAGCACCCAGTATTTAAGTTGTGAGATTGCAAAGCAGGGAGGGGGAACTGACCTTTACATTGATTGGTTAAGGACACCTGGAATTCTTATTCATTGTAAAATGTGGTCAGGGTCTAGGGGTCACTTGCAGTCTGTCCGTGGTCAAGGTCTAGGGATCACTTGCAAGGCTGCCCCCAGGCTTGTCTTGTGACAGTGTTTTGTAAGACATAGGTGAGATTATTCTATGGTATTTTCTACTATTAAGTTGTTTCCTGGGGCTTTCTTTAATACCTTGAATTTTTACTGCACCCTTCCTCAAAGGCTGTCACTTATGCCTCATTTCAACAGCTGTGAGTCTGAATCAACTCCATGGTGATGGGTCTATGGGCATGTGATCCAGGGAAGGATATGGACATAGTGAAATCTCTAAATCTACAGACAACAGTAAACTCTGGGTATGTGAATGCTAATAGGAAAAAACTACAATACATAAGAGATTTTGTGAGTGGGCTGATAATGGGCAGAATGGAACAGTGTAGGCAACAGTGTTAGTGGCTGGGACTTAATCAAGGTCACCTAGATTGCTTAACCGGATCAGCAGATTTGCATTCCTCTCTCTGTCTCCGGGGTAGTAAATCATTTATTTCAAACCTTCAGGGAAATAATGATATTTTGGCTAGTTTACAATTGTTTGATAAGATGTGAAGGAATTTGTGACTCCCTGTTCTATCCAGTGACAAGGTTTGACATTTTCCATAAGCAAATCCCTTTTGTAATCTGGCTATAAAAGCCACTGGAACTGTAACCCAAGTGAAACAATCTTGGAGAAATTATTCTCACTGTCTCCCAGATTCACATGTTTATCTGTTAATAAAGCATTGCTTGAACCTTTCTGTGCCTCTGAATTTTAGCTGCAGTGACAGGTGAAACAAACTTGCTTTTGGTTGGGCAACAAGAAGGGTGTAATGACTTTAGGGGGCGGTAATATGCTAAAAATCCATTGTTGGTAAGTTGATTCCAACTTGTAGCAATGCTGTAGTATACAGCAGAACTGCTGATAGGATTTCCAAGGCTGTAAATCTTTATGGACATACTTTTGTTACTGAAAAAGCCCAGGAGTTCTGCTACCTGCTGCAAAAAGCCAATTCACTTAGACAGGAGCTTTTGGGGTGAGGTCAAAGGTTTTATTTACAAGCCTGCATTGCAAAGGGACAGGGAAATATTCTTATCATCAAAGCCTGTCCAAATGAGTCAGGTAGTCTGAGTATTTAAAGGGAAAGATCACGTGCAGATGTAGGGAACAATGTGGGCAGTTGGGTCATCTGGGGGTCAACTGAGTGGATGTCAACTGGATGTAGGCTGACTGGGCTGAGGAAGTCACCTGGGTGGAGGTCTGTTTCACAGTCTTGCAGGCCATCACCAGCATCAAGGAAAACAAATTGGTTTTAGACTCATCTGGCCAGTAACCTAGAAGAATAATGCTGAAATACAAGTTACCTCTCAATCCTCCCTGGTCTGCTGCTTGATTCTTTCATCATTGGTTTTATGTCAAGACAAAAGGAGTCATTTATTATCTACAGTTTACTGAATCTATAGTGGAGCCTACAGAGGGCCCCACCCTAGCATCCCTGCCTCTGTCTTGTGCTCTGTGGAAGTCATGTCTTTCCTTTTGTGTTAGGAGTGATCTGAAGCCATGTCTCTCAGGTCCACTTAGTTTTGAGCACCCCTGACATGGAGACTATTTCAGCCTTCAGTTTCACCTTGCCACATCCTTCTTCAGTGGAGGGGCTGGTTCTTTTGAAGGGCTTAATCACTGCGCCACAAGGGTCACTATGATTTGGAATTGAGTGGCTGGAAGTGAGTATGCTTATGAGTTTTTATATGCTAAGATTATAAAACAGCAGCCTCAGAGAAACTGATCCCAGAATAAGCATCTCAGTGTAAATGGCAACAACTGCATCAATTTACCCATGCAGAGAAAAAAGAACATTAAAAACCTAGGCTTTGTTAAGAATTATGGGATGCAGAAGAATATCATCCTATCTTTGTATAAAAGTGTTTGAACCAAATAACTGGTTTACAGTGGTAATCTGCCCTCAAGGAATCTCTTACTGTTACACAGTTTTGAAAAAGGAATGGACAGAGTGTGTTATCTCTTTATTTCACTTTTCTTATCTACCATATGTAGATGAATTAGATGATATATTTTCAAAGGTCTTGGTAGGAGAGGGAGCTTCTATTCCAATTTCTTGAAACCAGGCCTGTTGTTTATGGTTCGTAAATATGTTTATTAAATAAGCATTTCCAAATTATCATTCCCACTCCTTATACTCAATAATATTCTAATTCTTGTTTTTTCAGTGAATGATAGGTATTATTTGATTAAAGATGCCAAATTAAGATGTTACTTTTTGCTACCCATTTAAACTGTGTTAATCCAGTTGTGAAGTCCCATTTTCTCAGTGTTCTTCTAGCTGTAGATGTTAAACCAGGCTCATGTGAAAATAGACATGTTGTTCAGTGTTAGGCTGAAGCCCACCACCCCCACCCCCGCCCCAGCTGGCCCGAGCCAGCTATTCCTGGAAATGTCTCGACCACCCCTGGAGGCTGCTGCTTCCTCCCCATAGGCTCTACTAGCCCTCTCCTCACCTCACCCCACTGAAACAACACTCCTTATGCTAACCGAATGGTCCTAATCGTCCACAACCCCACTGGTTACTTACCATCAAGTAACTGTCCTCAACAAGGTCCCCTTCCACCCTTTGTAAATCCTCGACTCCCCAGCCAATTCGCGGTTTTGCAGACTCCCTCCTGAGAACTCTGTAAAGCAGCCTGGGATACAAATAAGCTTTTCCTCTCTCTTTCTCTCTTTCCCTGGTCTCCTTTTACAGCATGATTTAAACTAAATAAAATCTTTTACATTTAAAACCTCTAATATTTGGTGCTGGAAACCTGGGAGGGGTAGTGGCCAACAGCCCACCCCTCACCCTCACCTCTTCTCCCTCTACCTCTTCTCTTTCTCTAAACAACCGCTCAGACGAACCAGGAACCTCCGTCCCCGTTTCACTCAACATCTAGGGTAAGTAGCAAATCCCCTTAACCAGACCCATCCTCTCCGCAACTTACCCTCTTAAAACCCCTCTCACTCCAGTGGGATCCTGGGCGAGTTCTGGTCTACCTAACTTCCACCCTTCCGGGGTCTCTGCCCCCTGATTGTCCAAAAAACCATGGTACCGTGTCAGAGACACCTCCATGGCCACTAGCCTTGAGTCTCAGAAAAACACAGTTGGGAGACATTCCCTGTGACCTCTGAGACTGTCCGCCCACGAGACCCTTCCTGAAAGAGGGAGACGTTACTCTCTTCAGAAGGTTCTTTCCACAGATCCGGAACTATGGAAAACCAGAAGCCGAAGCCCGACCTGTCCACTCCTTTGGGCTGCTTCTTACATAACCTCCAGGCTCTGGGGTTAGCTCAAGACCTGCGCCCTAAGTGCCTAATCTTTTATTGCACCACCGCCTGGCCTCAGTACCCACTAGCTAATGGGTCTAAATGGCCTGAACAGGGAACCTTTGATTATGGAGTTCTAATAGACCTCAACAACTTTTGTCGGTGCACAGGCAAGTGGCCAGAAGTCCCCTATGTCCAAGCCTTTCTCTGTCTGCTCTCCTGTCCTTCACTCCTCTCCACATGTAATACCACTCAAGTCCTCTTAGCCAGAGAAACCCTCACCCAAGCTAACAAAGGGTCAGACCAAATGGAACCCAACCCCCAACCCGAACTAACTTATTCATTCTCTGACTCACCAGAGTCCCTCTCACCTCCACTCCAGAGACCCCCACCTTACCCTGAGCCGACACACCCAATGGCTCCCCCACTATCGCCTCCATCCACATCCCCAGACACCACCATACTCAGTCTTCCTTTACCCTTCCCAGTCAGCAGCCACACATATTCCCAGCAGCAGAGCCAGCCTACACAAAGCCAGCCTCTCCTTTGTACCCTACAGGAAGTGGCAGGAACTGAGGGAGTGGTCTGAGTTCACGTCCCTTTCTCTCTGACATTTCCCAAATTGAAAAGAGACTAGGCTCCTTCTCAAATGACCCTACCAATTACATAAAAGAATTCTGTTACCTTACACAGGCCTATGACTTAACTTGGCACAACCTGTGGGTCCTTCTCTCTTATACCATAAACGCAGACAAAAGAGAAAGGGTCCTTGGAGTTGCCCGAGAACATGCCAATCAAGTCCACCTAACAGATCCCACCATGCCAGTAGTCTTAGAGGCAGTCCCAGGACAAGACCCAGGCTGGAATTACCAGACAGACACCCAATCCGGGCACAGTGACCACACCCGGAGAGACAAAATGATTCAATGTGTCCTGGCCGGATTACAAGCCATATCCCACAAGACAGTAAACTTTAACAAGCTAAGAGAAATTACCCAAGATGAAAACCCTTCTGCCTTTCTCAATCGCCTTACTGAGGCACTCACCCAATATAACCACTTAGACCCTACCTCCCCAGCAGGAGCCATAGTCTTAGCAACCCACTTCATAACACAGTCCACCCCAGATATCAGGAAAAAACTGAAAAAGGCTGAGGACAGTCCCCAAACTCCCATACGAGATCTGATAAATATGGCCTTTAAAGTCTTTAACACCCGAGAGGAGTGGGCAGAGGCAGAAAAGGAAACCCGGACTAGTCTAAAGGCACACTTATAGTCCCAAGCCTTGGTGGCAGCCCTGAGGCCAGCTAGTGAGACAAAAAAGGACATTCCAAGCCACACTCTGACAGAAGCATGCTTCAAATGTGACAAAGAAGGACACTGGGTCAAGCTCTGTCCACAACTGTGGCTGCCCACCACCCCATGCCCAGTATGCAGTCAGCAGGGCCATTGGAAGAGCGACTGTCCCTCGATGAAAGCCACAGGGGGCCATCCTCTCCATCCCCAGACCTGCCACTGGCTGTTCTGAGACTGGCAGCTGAAGACTGAAGGAGCCCCAGCTCATCGACGCCAATCACTCTCACTGAGCCCAGAGTAACTCTCAAGGCAGCGGGTAAGTCATTATCATTTTTAATTGACATGGGGGCTACCTATTCTGTTCTCCCCTTCTATTTGGGCCTAATTTATTCTTCCCCAATCTCGGTTATAGGAATTTGACGGACAGCCCCCTAACCCACTGACAGCGGGACCCATTTCATGCCTGTTAGACAATAAAATTCTAACACATTCCTTCCTAATAATGCCCTCCTGCTCCACTGCGCTCTTGGCAGACCCCTCACACTTCCCGTCCAAACCACAATTTCCCATCTCTCCTACTCAGACAGGGACTAAAACCTGTCATCCAAACAGTACTCACAAAGGGTCTCTTAATACATACCCACTCACCATATAGCATCCCTTTTCTGCCAGAAAAAAAAAAGTCTGATGGCTCTTACAGGCTAATATGTTAACAGCTTCTACTTATCAAACTTTCAGATGAGGAGATTTGTTAGTTCAAATTCTCCTTCTTCCCATTTGTTCATTTAATAAGGCCAATCCTAAATTGAGAGGTACTAGAAGTTTTGGCAGTACTGACACCTTTTGGGTTACAAAACTGACAATTCAACATCCTTACTTGACAGTACACATTATTGATTGCATATTTCAGGGATTGGTAGACTTTGGAGCTGATGTTACTATAATTGCAGAAAATGACTGGCCAGTAGATTGGCTCCTGTGACCTTGGTCTCCCCCCTCTTCTTTACTCTTCTAAGTGTTGAAATGAGGAAGGGCGTGGTAAAAATTCGAGGTATTAAAGAAAGCCCCAGGAAACAACTTAATAGCAGAAAATATCATAGAATAATCTCACCTTTGTCTTACAAAACACTGTCACAAGACAAGCCTGGGGGCAACCTTGCAAGTGACAGCCTGCAAGTGACCCCTAGACCTTGACCACATTTTACAACTAATAGGAGTTAACCAATCAATGTAAAGGTCAGTTCACCCTCCCTGCTTTGCAATCTCACGACTTAAATACTGGGCGCTGAGGAAACTCGTCGTCGCCCCCTGCTCTGTGTAGCTTGGGGTGCGTCCCTGGTGCACCAGTATTTTTCCTATTGGGCATATTTTTTTAATAAAATTTAACCTTTAAAGTAACCGTGTCGCATCTTGAAAATCACGGACCCTAACATTTGGGGGCTTTCCCGGGATTTCAAGAGCGACCTCTGCGGCCGGCCGATCTGGTTTGACCTCACCGGTGAGTCTGGATATTGTCTGTCTGTGCTCGAGCTCTGCTTCTGGGACTCACTAAGAGAGAATCTGGACGCAGAATTGCTCTCTGAGTCGGAGGCTGGGGGACGCCTCAGCTCTTCATCTGGGCGGGCACCGCTGGTTCCTTTCTGGGTTCTGCGGCCTGTAAATCCCGTATCTGGTTTTTGTTTCATTTCTTCTGTGACCGGTCTGTGACCGTTTGATTGTGTTGTTTGTCCTGATTGGTACTTTTGCCGCCATGGGGCAATGTTCTTCTCACTCTGTAACACCCCTAGACCTATTCCTTAACCACTTTCAGATTTCCAGAAACGAGCCCGAGACTTCGGCAAGGTGCGGTCAGGAAAACTCCGCACACTTTGTAATCTGGAATGGCCGGCTTTTGGTACTGGATGGCCACCCACGGGATCCCTAGACATTAAACAAACCCATTCTGTTTTTCAGGTCATCTTTGGCGATCCGGGTCACCTTGACCAAATGCCATACACTGTTGCTTGGCAAGACCTCCTCAGGAGGCCACCTGCGTGGCTGCAACCCTATGTTCCCCCTAAACAACCTCCTACAACCCTGGCGGCTCAGGGCTCCTCAAAACCCCCGCCAGCTTCCCTTCCTCCATCTGATTCCTCTGATTGAGTCTCCCACTTCCCTACCCCCCAGTTCCCGTTTCTCCTCCTGCCGCCACCGGGGCTGAGGGAGCCAAAGTCAGTCTCCGTGGCCTGTATAGGGTCCCCGCAGACCCTCCAGTCCCGACTGCTCCCCCGACCCCCGCCACTTGTGCAGCACCACCTTCCTCTGACCTCCAAGCCCAGCCCATACCCGCTCAGGCCGATCTTTTCAACCACTTACAGAACCCTCCCTCATATTTTCCCCTTGCGAGCTATAGGACACGTGACTGAGGCTGGGACCCCTTTCTTGGTCTATACTCCTTTTACCTAGATACCCCTCTTAGAAACCACATACAACAACTTCTCCAAGCCCTCTTTACCACTGAGGAGAGGACTAAGATTGTTTCCCTAGCCAGAAAACAGGTGCCGGGAGATGATGGAAACTTTACGAGTGATTTAGATGAGATTAACCACACTTTTCCCCTGACCCGCCCAAACTGGGACTCAAACACCACTGCAGGTAAGCAGCGCCTAACTGTCTACTGCCAGATTCTTATGGGGGGTCTCCGGGCCGCTGCTGGGCGCCCCACAAATTTGTCTAAAGTAACACAGGTAATTCAGGAACCCTCAGAATCCCCAGCAGCCTTTCTGGAACGACTGATGGAGACATACCGCACATATACTCCCATTGACCCTGAGTCTCCCAAAAATCAACGGGCCATTAACATAGCCTTCATGGGACAGTCAGCCCCTGACATCAAAAGAAAAATACAAAAAATAGAATGATTCGAGGGAAAGAATCTATCCGAGCTGATGGAAATTGCTATGAAAACCTTCAATAACCGCGAACTACCAGAAGACAAACAAGCCAAAAAGGTAAGCAGAATGCTCCTGGCAGAAGCCCAGGGCCACGCGCTGCTGCGCTCTTGGGAGAAGAAACCAGATCAGACGAGGAAGCCAGGAAAGCCTCCCCTGCAGAGAAACCAGTGTGCCTACGGCAAGGAAATTGGACATTGGAAGGGTGAGTGCCCCTAAAGAAAGCCCTCTCCAAAGGTTCTTAACCTAGAGGCCTGAGGGCGTCGGGGCTCACCGGCCCTGCCCCCGAGCCCAGGGTAACCTTAAAAATAGGGGGACATCCAGTAGAATTCATGGTCGACACTGGGGCTAGCAACTCAGTTCTAATTGAATCCCTAGGACCCATAACTGAAACTAAAACCCTAGCATGAGGAGCTACTGGGATTAATGCCTACTCATGGACTGACGAAAGATCTGGGAGCTAAGACTGCCTCCCTCTCGTTTATACTAATGCCTGAATGCCCGTGCTCTTTACTTGGAGGAGACTTGTTATCAAAAAATGCAGATGACTATCCACTTTACTGGAAATCATGCTTATCTGACAACCCAAGTAAATGTGGTAGCCCCTTTAGAGGGAGAACACAGACTTTATGATGACTCTGACAGGGGCCCCCACGCCATTCTCCTGGTATCAGTGGATCAGTTGATCAAAGAGATTCCTCAGGTTTGGGCTGAAAACAACTCCCCAGGGCTGGCCAAACACCAACCACTGGTTATAGTGACTTTAAAACCATCTGCTGACCTGATTCAGGTACGGTAGTACCCCATTACACCAGAAGCAAGGAAAGGGATCAGGGCCCACATTCAAAGACTCAGGAAACATGGAATACTAGTGCCCTGCCAGTCACCCTGGAATACTCCCCTCCTGCCAGTGAGGAAGGCAAGAAGGCTGGACTCCAGACCAGTTCTAACCCATACACTCTCCTGAGCTCTCTGTCACCAGAACACCGGGTGTATTCAGTGCTGGATTTAAAGGATGCATTCTTCAGTATACCCCTGAGCGCACAGAGTCAGCAGCTCTTCACCTTTGAATGGCAGGACCTGGAAGATGGCTTCAGTGGGCAGCTGACCTGGACCCATCTGCCACAAGGGTTCAAGAACTCTCCCACCATCTTTGAGGCCCTTCATCGGGACTTACGTGAGTACAGGCATCAATGGCCTGACATTTCCCTTCAACGATACGTAGATGATTTATTACTCGAGGTACCCGATGAGGGCACTTGTTTAAAGGCCACCAAGTCCCTGTTAACTCTCTTGGTGAAATTGGGATATTGAGTCTCCGATAAAAAGACACAGGTCTACGTCCAGGAGGTGACTTACTTGGGTTTCCAACTAAGGGGAGACAACGCAACGCTCCCTATCCAAAACAAGAAAACAGACTATCCTTGGGATTCCCACCCCATGTACGTCACGGCAGGTGAGGGAGTTCTTGGGGTCCGCTAGGTTCTGTCGGCTCCAGATCCCAGGTTTTGCAGAAATAGCGTGCCCCCTATCCGAGCCAACCCGAGAAAAGGAAAAGAATTTTATATGGACTAAAGAAACAGAGCAGGCTTTCCAGACTGTAAAGAAGTTGCTCCTGGAGGCACCAGCGTTAGCATTACGCAACCTGGAAAAGCCCTTCCAACTATACATTGATAAAAATAAAAGAATAGCCAAGAGAGTCCTCACCCAGACACTCGGCCCATGGAAAAGGCCGGTGGCCTATCTGTCTAAACAGCTAGACCCAGTGGCCTCAGGATGGCCAAGGTGCCTTAGAATTGTTGCGGCCACCGCTCAGCTAGCAAAAGACTCTGATAAACCAACTGTGGGACAGCCCCTGACCATCACTACCCCGCATGCCGTCGAGAGAGTCCTCCGTAGCCCGCCTCATAAATGGATTTCCAATGCCCGGCTAACCCACTACCAGTCTTTATTACTAGATCAGCCCCCAGTTGTGTTTGCTTCTATCTCAGCCTTCAACCCAGCAACATTGCTGCCTGATCTGGACCTGGAGGCCGAACTCAAGGCCGCACTGAGGTGCTTAGCCAACAGCACGGCCATCGCCGAGATCTTGTGGACATTCCCTTGCAGGACCCTGATCTCACTCTGTTCACTGACGGGAGCAGTGTTATCAGGGACGGCACCAGGTACACAGGGGCAGCGGTGGTAGCCGAAGATCGGGAACACCAGCGCAGCGGGCTGCCTTCTCAACGCCAGTGGGGGCTTGTGGCAGGAGCTGGAGCGCGTCTACAGCCAGCACAGCCGCACCCATGATGAGCTGAGTCGCACAGCCCGAATTCTGGACAGACCCCGCCACAGTGCCAGCACTGCCAACGCAGGCCCCATCGCCGGCTCCGCCGCTCCAAGCTGCCCAGTCAACTTTGACACTGCATTAGCAGTGCTGTGAAAGGAGATGGTGGGACTGCGACAACTGGACATGTCGCTGCTGTGCCAGCTGTGAGGTCTGTATGAGTCAATCCAGGACCTGAGCCTGTGCCAGGATCTGTCCTCGTCCCTGCACTCTGACAGCTCCTACTCACCAGATCCGGCCTCTCAGGTGACGAAGAGCCTCCTGACGCCAGCCTGTCCCCGGACTCGCCACCCCTCACTGTGCCCCAGACGCACAATGCCCGTGACCAGTGGCTACGAGATGCCTTCCACATCATCGGGCTGAAACAATGGAAGCCTGAGGCAATAACCTAGCCAACCGAGCAGCTAAGGAAGCTGCCCTCAGCCTCCTGGAGATCAATTTTATCCAGCTCCCCGAGCCAACCCTTCCTGAAGAGCCCACCTAGAAGAGAAGAAAGGATGACACTGTACTTCGGGAGGGCTCCCCATTCTCCCTCAAAAATTGGAACAGAAGCTCGTCCGCCAGATCCACCAGACCACCCATCTGGGAGCAACAAAAATCCAGGAACTTCTGTCTCCAAGGTACTACCCCAACTATCCCGGCTTGCTGAACGAATAACACATACCTGCCAAGCCTGCCAAGCCACTAATGCAGGCAGCTCTGGTAAGGCCCACCAAGGTAAGAGAGAAAGAGGCACTATGCCTGCAGTACATTGAGAACTGGACTTTACTGAAATTAAGCCCGGCAGATATGGATATAAGTACCTTTTAGTTTTCGTAGACACATTCTCTTGTTGGACTGAGGCATTTCCCACTAATAGAGAGACAGCACAAGTAGTTTCAAAAAAAAAAAAAAAAAACTCCTGGAAGAACTCATACCTAGGTTTGGGGTTCTGCTGATGCTAGGATCAGACAATGGCCCTGCCTTTATGGCCATAGTCTCTCAGGGGGTAACATCTGTTCTGGGGACTAATTGGAAACTACATTGTGCCTATCACCCCCAGAGTTCAGGACAGGTAGAGAGGATGAACCGGACCCTTAATGAGGCCTTAACCAAATTGACCCTAGAAACTGGCGGTGACTGGACGGCCCTGCTTCCCTTTGCCTTAATGCGTGTGCATAATTCTCCCTACCCCCAAGGCCTTACGCCCTATGAAATTGTTTTCGGGAGGCCACACCCCTCTGCCCTAAACCAAGGAATGATATACTTGCTGAAATTTCTAATCATGACCTGCTTAAGTCCCTCCAGGCCCTGCAGAAAACTCAAGATCTGCTTTTCCCCTTGTCGAGATGCCTCCACGATCTCCCTCCTGTAAAGCCACATCAGTTTCAGCCGGGGTTCTAGTCTGGGTCCTGAGACACCAAAAGGAGACTTTGGAGCCCCATTGGAAAGGACCCCACACAGTAATCCTGACAACCCCCACTGCCGTCAAGGTTGACAGGATCCGGCCCTGGGTCTGTCACTCCCATCTACCTTCAATGGAAGGTGCGACAACATACTGGCCCTGAGGCGACTCCAAGAAACCTCGCTGGCAAGTTCAAGAACTGACCCTAACCGGCCCTCCCGAGGTGACTTCACCAGTTTTTCACCTTGATTCATGTGACCTTGTGGAGGGTTCTATAGGCTCACAGCTTAAGAAAGACCCATACCCGGTTTGTGCACACAGAACACTCATAAATACTGGGGTATGTATACATGCTGATGGGTGGGGGTGTGCTACTAACTGCCTCATGCAAGAACTGGTTAAGAAACAATTTTACATCTGTCCCGGGGCTAATGTCTATGGATCATGTTGAGGAACAAACGATTATTTCTGTTATACGTGGGGCTGTGAAACCAATGCACCCTGGATCAGGGAAAATAGGGGACCTCATTAGGATCAGTTGAGTCTCTGTTCTCCTGGTCTCCGTGGCTGACCACCCTCGTCACTGCGTTAACAGGACCACTTGTCCTCTTCATCTTAACTTTAACTGTGTGTCCCTACATTCTAAATTACTTAAATTCATACGAGAAAAACTAGCCAGCTCCTGGTCCTCAAACATCAGCCCCAACACCAGACCTACCACCCCCTGAACAGCCAGGACCTTGATCAGCCTGGCACCCACTCAGAGTTTAAGATTTGACTCTGGAATAAGAACTCAAGGGGGGAATGTTGAAATGAGGAAGGGCGCGGTAAAAATTCGAGGTATTAAAGAAAGCCCCAGGAAACAACTTAATAGCAGAAAATATCATAGAATAATCTCACCTTTGTCTTACAAAACACTGTCACAAGACAAGCCAGGGGGCAACCTTGCAAGTGACAGCCTGCAAGTGACCCCTAGACCTTGACCACATTTTACAACTAATAGGAGTTAACCACTCAATGTAAAGGTCAGTTCACCCTCCCTGCTTTGCAATCTCACGACTTAAATACTGGGCGCTGAGGAAACTCGTCGTCGCCCCCTGCTCTGTGTAGCTTGGGGTGCGTCCCTGGTGCACCAGTATTTTTCCTATTGGGCATATTTTTTTAATAAAATTTAACCTTTAAAGTAACCGTGTCGCATCTTGAAAATCACGGACCCTAACACTAAGAAATGGCCTTCAGCCTGGAAAACAGAAGCTAGGAAGGCTACTTGGCATTTTGTGTATCCATAACTTGCTTTCTTGCTCTTTATCTCTGTCAGAGTGAACTTGGCAGACTAGTTTCACTAGCTGAGAAATTTTCTCGTAAGTTTTGTCTTTGCGTGATATAAACAACCTGGATAGAGTTTCTTGTGACTATTTTGTGATGTATACAGTTATCTGTGGGACCCCAGGTGTGACAAATATGAAGAGAACATAAAGAATAAGCAAGTGAGAGAAAGTAAAGAGGATATAGAAAGAAAAAGATGAAAGGCTAGATAGCTAGAGAAAAACAAAAGAAGACTAAAAGAAAATGCAGAAAAGAAAGAAAAGAGATAAAAAAGGAAAGAAAGAGAGGGATCTGAAGAAAGAGGCTCACCCACTGGGATCATTCAGAGGAAAAAGATGAGGAGACAGAGATAAGGACAGGGCCCAGTAAGGAAAGCCAAGATGCATTTTACAAAGGAGGAACCTGTCTCTTCCTGAGAGAAGAATGCTGTTACTACATCAATGAAACTGGCCAAATAGAGCAGAACCTCAATACCTTAAACTCGCCTGAGTGAAGAGCTGAAAAGAAGACAAGCCAAAACATCCCCATTCGATTGGTTCCAGTCACCATTACTGGCGTGGCTCACCCCATTCACTGGACCCCTAATATTAATAAGCCTCTTTTTTCTTTCCCCCCTTGCTTTCTCGGGTTCCTGAAAAACCACATAAAAGAAATATCCAGAGTCACCATAAATCAACTACTACTACATCCCTATACTCGTGTGCCCACCAGCCCACCCCTCGCCAACTCCGGCCTGTAACCCCACTCCACCCACACTCAGCAGGAAGTAGACAAAGACAGACTTCTTCATCCCTTATCACCAAAAAAGCCAGAATGTTAGGCTGAAACCCAAACCCCCCTCCCCCAGCTGGCCCAAGCCAGCTATTCCCAGAAAAGCCTCAACCACCCCTGGAGACTGCCGCTTCCTCCCCATAGGCTCTACCGGCCCTCTCCTCACCTCACTGCCGGGAGCCGGTCCCAACACTTTGTAGGGTCCCGCACGGAGGGAGGGAGAGGCGCGGCGGGAAATGAATCAAGGAGACAGAAAAGACTTTTCTGGTTTAAGGCAGCCCGACCCAGAGAGCAAGAGAGAGGGCTGTCTGTCTTTACTGTTTTTATAGTAAGAGTGACGTGAATTTTACCTGCCCACTGACCACACAATCTATTGACTAGTTTAAAACCAAAACCTCATGGTTGGCAAATTTGAAACCAAAAACCTCGTGGTCTTGAGGTGATGTAATTTTTTACTCTGCCACATGAGCTATTAGTTAACTGAAACCTGGTGATCCTTTTAACTGTCAAAGCTTTTTAGATAATGGCCTATGGATGCCTCGAGCTCAATCAGCCCTACTTATACCTCAAGGTTAAAAGGTTCACGAGGAAGGGTCTAAAGTTTATGATCTCTATTTGTTCCTACTTTGCTCTTTATCTCCTCCTGCGGGGATAGTAAACATCTACCGTCCCCCACCCTATGTTCTTCTCAAGCTGTTCTAAAGAGGATAATTCCTTTCACATGGGTGGGGATGTGCAGTTGGGGGAAGTCAGCAGGGGTTTGGCCGGCCTCGTTGCTCTCAAAGCTGGCTGTGTTAGAGATCATTCCTCTGAGCTCTTTTTCCTCAGAAAATTCCTGTACAGTTTTCCCGATATTATTTCATAGACCAAGGGGGCAGTAAAAAGGGGCCCCTCTCAGAAGGCATCTCCCCTGATCCTTGTGCCAGGAGAGGAGGGGGTATCTTTTTGAAGAAAATTTGATTAGGAAGCCAAATAATATCAAGGGCAGTGGGCTAAAAAACATGTCACAGGTGGGATGCTTCAGCTAGTCATTTGCAGGAGCTCGTGACTTTGTCTACAAGGCTGATGGCGGACCTCCGCACCTCACCCTACTGAAAGGACACTCCTTATGCTAAATGAATGATCCTAATCGTCCACAACCCCATTGGTTACTTACCAACAAGTAATTGTCCTCAACAAGGTCTGCCTCCACCCCGACTCCCCAGCGTGCAAAACACGAGGTTTTGCAGACTCCCTCCTGAGAACTCTGTAAAGCTGCCTGGGACACAAATAAACTTTTTCTCTCTTTCTTTCCCCGGTCTCCTTTTATGGCATAATTTAAACTAAACAAAACCTTTTACATTTAAAACTTCTAATATTCGGTTCATTCAAGTAGGAAATTTTGACCTGCATGTATGTGTGTGGAGGAGGGAGCACACTGACAGATGTAAAAGGAAACAAAAATTTTTTGTAGTTTAGAGAAGGTGGTTCAGAAGGTCTTGCACTGGAAGCCTGTGCCTATTTTATGTACGTAAGTTCAATTTTGCATAATGCCAGTATCTAGTTCCCAAGTCTGTCTATGACCAGGGGTTAAGGAGAGCTTGACTACTTGAAATAGGCTGAAAGATCCCTGGTGGAAATGCAGCAGGAAAAAGATAAGTTCGGCCCACAGAGCAGAAAACACCTCGAACACCATCTTGTTTGTAGATGAAGAGGCTGTTTATTAGGTAGCGGTGCAGTGGACAGACTCAAGTCCGAAAAATAGCTGTGCACCCCGTTCCATTATCAGACACATCTTTTTATATGTTTTTCAAGAAAGCAGATAAAGGCATTTCCATATATTCTCTTAATTGGCAGTTACAGGTATACAGATTTTCATAGTGCAATTCTGTTGGTCCAGCATACTTAAAGGCACTAAATAAGCAGTTAGCATTAAGTTACATGGGAAGAAGCTACCCTCTCCTTAGAAACTGCGCTTATCAGGGATTTTTAGGGGGAAGGGAGGAGGGAAGGAGGGAAGGAGGGACGCTGGTGCCGCCATCTTACTTTAGGCATTAGGCAGAAAGCAGCCATTGATTTGAATAGGGTTTGTGAAATTCTTCCCAAAGCAAACTGGTGCCTTCTTACCTAAACAGTATAACAAAGGTTACTTCCTCAAATGAATTCACCTTTCAAGGAGGAAAGTACACAGGCCTGGGTGTGGGTGCAGAGGTCACATTCAGCAGGCCAGACCCATCCTTTGAGGGTCCGATGTCATGTGTTCCAACCCTTTTCAGCTATTTACAATCACTTATTTACGGGCTCACAAGCCCTGTACCCAGGCCTTCTGGAATTTAAGTGGTATCTTCTTAAAAGCTTTTTCTTCCTCTCTCAGTACAATGGTTAAGCACTTGATTGCTAGCAGAAAGGCTGACTGAACTCAACAGCTGCTCCTAGGGAGAAAGATCTAGTGGTCTGCTCCAGGAAATACCGAAAAAGAAAAACCCAGTCAATTTGACTCAGATTCTGAGACCCATTTACAGCCTAGAAAACCTGTGGAGCAGTTCTGCTCTGTCCTGTGGGATTACTATGAGTCAGAATGACCTGAGGGAATATGACAACAGCAGAAGCATTTTAACCCTTGATTTGACTCAATGGCAATGGGTTTTGGGGTTCTAGTTCGTACTCTCTCTTGATGTTAGAGCCCATGATAGCCTAGAGCAATGAGACTCCTGGAAAAGTTGTACGTCAGCTGTTGTACTAACTGTTGTATCACTTATCAGGTTGTATTGTAATTATCTGTGTATGTGCGTGTCTCTTCCTGTATTATCAGTTAGTCTGTGAGCTCCTTGAGAGGAGGGATTGTGTCTTCATCTCTAGATCCCAGCCTGGCACATTAGTAAACAAAAACCAAACCCATTACCACTGAGTCAATTTCAGACTCATAGTATCCCTAGGCCTCAGTTAAGTGTTTTTTGGATGAATAAATGAGTGATTCATCAACAAACATTTTGTGTGCCTGCTAAAGGGACCTCCACTGACTCTGGACTGTCACATGTTTCTTCTGAAAGTTTCTATTTCCTTCTACTTACATACACTTCTCAAGAGTTTCTCTTGAGACAATTCTATTTCTGTTTGGCTTTCAGTATTTGGTATTTACAGATGTTGCTGCTGTTGTTATGTTAGGGTCCGCGATTTTCAAGATGCGACACTGTTACTTTAAAGGTTAAATTTTACTAAAAAAATATGCCCAATAGGAAAAATACTGGTGCACCAGGGACGCACCCCAAGCTACACAGAGCAGGGGGCGACGGGGAGTTTCCTCAGCGCCCAGTATTTAAGTCGTGAGATTGCAAAGTAGGGAGGGTGAACTGACCTTTACATTGATTGGTTAACTCCTATTAGTTGTAAAATGTGGTCAAGGTCTAGGGGTCACTTGCAGGCTGTCACTTGCAAGGTTGCCCCCTGGCTTGTCTTGTGACAGTGTTTTGTAAGACAAAGGTGAGATTATTCTATGATATTTTCTGCTATTAAGTTGTTTCCTGGGGCTTTCTTCAATACCTCCAATTTTTACCAGGCCCTTCCTCATTTCAACAGTTACTGCTGACACGTGCTACTTTGGTGGGACCTGGGCACCGGCTACCGGGTTGGAACTCTCATATTCCAGTGTTTGCTAAATGGTTCCTATTTATAGACTCATCCTTTTTTTCAGTCCTCCCCATGTCATGTTCCAAATAGTAGTTCTAGGTAGGGCGCCATGTTCTAGATCCAAAACCAAATTCATTAGCATTGAGTAGATTCTGACAGGGTGGTACTGCCCCATAGGGCTTCCAAAGAGCAGCTAGTGGATTCAAACTGCCGACTTTTTTGGTTAACAGACAAGATCTTACTGCCACTAGAGCTCCAGAGATAATTTTAGAATCTCAAAAACATACTTATCTCATTCACTATTGCATATGACAAGTCTTCCCATTTCACAGATGGGACTACTAGAACACATTTTAAGCTGGGAGTTTATAAGGTTTCCCCGAGGATCCTGCAAGCAATCAGTTACACCATGTCTTTCAATGTCAAATTCTGAACTTTATTAGAAATGCCTTTGACGGCACATGGCTTTGGCTTTATTATTGTTAGGGTCCGTGATTTTCAAGATGCGACACTGTTACTTTAAAGGTTAAATTTTATTAAAAAATATGCCCAATAGGAAAAATACTGGTGCACCAGGGATGCACCCCAAGCTACACAGAGCAGGGGGCAACCATGAGTTTCCTCAGCGCCCAGTATTTAAGTCGTGAGATTGCAAAGCAGGGAGGGTGAACTGACCTTTACATTGAGTGGTTAACTCCTATTAGTTGTAAAATGTGGTCAAGGTCTAGGGGTCACTTGCAGGCTGTCACTCGCAAGGTTGCCCCTTGGCTTGTCTTGTGACAGTGTTTTGTAAGACAAAGGTGAGATTATTCTATGGTATTTTCTGCTATTAAGTTGTTCCCTGGGGCTTTCTTTAATACCTCCAATTTTTACCGCGCCCTTCCTCATTTCAACAGTTACATCCTAACTTTGAAGCATGTGAAAAAAAAAGCATGCCTTTTTGCCTTGTTGCTTACCCCTCTTTCCAACAAAGTTCTTTGCCATCAGTATGTGGAAAACAGGGACTAATGAGGGCTAAGGCAGAAAGATAGGCTAAGGCAAATGTCTAGATAATCCTAATGCTAATTTTTAAATGATGAAATGCAGTTTCTGAAATATTAACTAATTTAGACTTACAGAGGTAGCAAGCCTGAGTTTGTAAGTGCTTAGGGCCATCCTCTGTAACCACCCCAAACTTACTGTCTTGGTAACGTGCCTGTGAGGATTTGTGATTCATTCACTTTATTAAAAAGTTCGGCAGCTCTTAGGCAGATGCATGAAAGCTAAATATGGAGAAAAAAATAGGGGAACAATCTGATGGTGTCATTCTTGGAGTAAAATGTAGAAAGAGTCTAAAAAACGTAATGACTAAATTTCAGCCTTCTTTGTTTCTTACCTCAAAAGTGGTATATGTGTGTATATATGTAAACAAACTGTTAAATGAGTGCTTTGGAACTAAAGTAAAAACTAAAAATAAATAAGAGAACTGTGGATTAAGGAAGCAGATATTTTCTAACTTAAGTCAAAACTGATTTTTCACTTTAAAAGTTTGCTGGGTCAATTTTTTCAAGCTGCTTGCTGGATTTTCCCCATAAGTTTAGCACGAACAACTTCCAGTATACACATAGAAAATTCAAAGAATTGTACAGTGAACCCACCATCTACACTGTACAATTAACAGTTTGCTGTATTTCGTTGTATCACATCTTCATCCATCTTTGTTGGATAAATTTTTAAAATATTTCATTATCCATTATAATTTCTTCTGTATATTGTGCTGCTAAAAAGCAGTCTGATTCTTACCTGTGTCTTCTAAATTGGCATGAATACCAAGCAAGTCTTACTGTGTGTAAACAGGTCTTTAAGCTAATGAAATACTCACTGCTCCTGTCTGGGAATAAGAGTCTCAGTGAGAGAAGTCATTTTGTACCTTAAAGAAAATGGCTACAGCTTACTGCTGTTCAGTAGAAGTAGTAGAAGGAAGGAAAGATGGGAATCCAGATTCTGTGGCAGTGAATGCTCCCAGTAACATATTGCCCGACTTCTGGGAGGCAGGTGCTTTTCTGAACAGCTTCCACTTTAAGACTTAATAAGGGGGAAACAATGAAGACATATTAAAATGCCAATGAGATGATATTGAGCATTAGTACAACTCCTTGGAATTCTAGAAAATGGATTTTCATTAGCATTTCACTGCCAGTTTTGGACAACTGTATAATAGGGTTTTGTTTTTTAACTTTCACATCAGTAGCAACCACAGATCAATTATGAAGTACTGGGAACCAAAAATTGTTTATTTGTATTATGAATGTGATGGTAAATTTTACCTGTTTGTGTCTCTCTCTTGATTTAAGCTTCTCAAAGGCAGACACCATGTCTTACTTTTCTTTATGATCCTGTTAGGAATATACTATATGTATGTTGGTATTCATAAAAAATGCATTACATTTAACCCTTGGCAAAGACTTAAAAATTTTACACTAGTGTTGTTGAGACATATCCAGTTTTAGTGTATTTATGAATTGGTACAGCGGTTACTGAGAGGCAATTTGGCAATATAAATTTGTCACCAGAATAAAAATTACATGTCCTTTGACCCAACAATTCCATTTCTAGGAATACCAATTCCCAGTTGCCATTGAGTTGACTCTGACTCATGGCAATTCCATGTGTGTCATAGTACAACTGTGCTCCATAGGGTTTTCAATGGCTTGCTTTTGAAAGTAGATCACCAGGTCATTTTTCCAAGGTGTCCCTGGGTAGACTCGAATAACCAATCTTTCTGTTAGCAGCTGAATGCATTAAACTTTGCACCATCCAGAAATTATTTCTAGGAATATATACCCCCAAAGGTATTTAAGGTTATTCTAGAAGATGTAGGTATGGGAATATTCACACAGTGTTCACAGCAGTAAAAATAGAAAAAAGTACCTGTTCATGAACAGGAGTTTAAATAAATAAATTTTCTTGCACTCATGTAATAATTTTTTGTATATTCATGTAATAATGTTGTTGTTAGGTGCTACTGAGTAGGTTCTGACTCATAGTATACCTGTGCACAACAGAAGGAAGCACTGCCCAGTCTTGTACCATGCCTACGATCATTTTTATGCTTAAGACCACTGTTGCAGCCACTGTATCAATTCATCTTGTTGAGGGTCTCCCTCTTTTTCACTGACCCTCTACTTTATCAAGCATGATGTCGTTCTCCAGGGATTGATCCCTCATGACAATATGTCCAAAGTATATAACATATAGTCTCACCATCCTTGCTTCTAAGGAGCACTCCTCTTCCAGGACAGATCTGTTTGTTCTTTTGGAAGTCCATGGTATAATCAGTAATCTTTTCCAACACAGTTCAAAGGCATCAGTTCTTCCTTTGCCTTCCTTATTCACTGTCCAGCTTTTGTATGCATATGATGCAATTGAAAATAACATCGGTTGGGTCAGACACATCTTGGTCTGTAAGGTGGCATCATTACTTTCCAACACTTTAAAGAGGTCTTTTGCAGCACGTTTGCCTAGTGCAATTTGTCTTTTGACTTTATGACTGCTGCTTCTGTATGCGTTGATTGTGGTTCCAAGTAAAATGAAATTCTTGACAATCTCAGTCTTTTCTCCATTTATCATGATGTTGCTTACTGGTCTAGTTGTAAAGAGTTTTGTTTTCTTGATGTTGAGGTTCAATCCATACTGAAGGCTGTGGTCTTTGATCTTCATCAATATGTGTTTCAAAACATCTTCACCTTCAAAAAGCAAGATTGTGTTATCTGCATAATGTAGGTTGTTAATGAGTCTTCCTCCACTCCTGATGCCTTGTTCTTTTTCATATAGTCCAGCTTTTTGGATTGTTTGCTCAGCATACAGATTGAAAAGGTATGGTGAGAAGATACAACCCTGACATACACCTTTCCTGACTTTAAGTCACACAGTGTCCTCTTGTTCTGTTCAAACAATTGACTCTTGATCCATGTACAGGTTCCCTCTGAGCACAATTAATTGTTCTGGGATTTCCACTCTTTACAATGTTATCCATAATTTGTTATGATAAGCACATTTGAAAGCATTTGAATAATCAATAAAACAGATAAACATCTTTCTGATATTCTCTGCTTTTAGCCAAGATTCACCTGATATCATCAGTGACAACTCTGGTTCCATGTTCTCTTCTGAAGCTGGCTTGAATTTCTAGCAGTTCCCCATCAGTATGCTGCTGAAGTCACTTTTGAATGATATTTAGCAAAATTTTACTTCTGTGTGATTTAATGATATTGTTTGATAATTTCCACATTCAGTTGGTCACCTTTCTTAGGAATAGGCATAAATATGCATCTCTTCTAGTTGGTTGGGCAGGTAGCTGTTCTCCAAATTTCTTGGCATAGATGAGTGAGAAATTCCATAGCCATTAAAAGTAAAAAATCTTAGATGAATATTTTACTTAGAAAGATGTAGATAGTCTGTTAATTGAAAAATGACTACAAAACAGTGGTAGAGATTTCTCAATTTTTGTTAAATAAGAATGCAAGTGTTAAAAGTTTTTGTGAGTTTGCTTCTTTTGGTATTGTTATCTATTTTTGTGATTAAAAATATTTTACTGGGTGGGCCAAGATAGTAGACTGGGCACACATCTTCTCATTTGCCTCTGGGAACTAAGGCCTGGAATGATAACTGAATGGAACAGCATGAACATCTGGGGAGCCCTAGCATCAGACATATGGTTGCCAGGTTTGACTGGGCACAAGTCACAGGGTAACTACTTCTTTCAAATATGAGGCAGTGCCACACTGAGTCCTGTTTCTGCTGACTCTGTATTTGGGAGGACTGCAGGGACTGATGTCTTCATTTTTGTCTAGGAGGAAGGGACTGGGCATGAGCTGGCTAATATACTGAACTGCAGTGCCTAAGTAAACACAGTGTAGCACAGCAGAGAGACTGTGCATATGAGAGCCACATACTGATAGCCAAGCTGCTGACTGAGAGCACCACTGCCCCCTCTACCCTTTCTTTTCTGAGCTGCACCATAGATTCTGCTGTTTCATGGTAGGAAGGGCAGCTTGGGAGGGATGCCATCTTGGTCAGCTGGGAGATGGAGTCACCTACCCCAAAGCCTTAGCTGTGGTTAATATTCGTACCAAGAAGCAGGGTGTATCTGGAAAGTTCTTCTCCAGCAGAAACTCTATGTTTAGGACAGTGGTAACTAGAGGTATGGGTAAGGCCTGGCAGAGGAAGGAAGGAAGACCCTACCCCCTCCTCACTTTGCACCATGTAATAGGATTTGGGGAAGACCTCTGAGGTGCTTTTGTTACCAACCAGAAGGTAGGGCCTGTCAAACCTGAGCACCAGACTGATTTTGACAAATGTTGGACAGCTCCTTGCTTAGCAGTAAAGCACCTTTTTAAAATAAGATCACCTGGAGAACTGACTGATGAGTGGCAGGCAGCATCTCCTCCACCCTTCACTGATCCACATCACAGTATCAGCTATTGGCCCTGCAGTGATTCCATAAGTAGGTCGCCATCTTTGCCAGCCAGGAGGCAGAGCCTGCCATGCTTGAGAGTCCACTTGGGGCCAGGCAGTAGACTACACAGACACAGCTGGTGACTATCTTCCCTCTTAGAATCATATCTCAGCTCCTGTTGAGGTGGCACCACAGAAAATAAACATCTTCTCTAGTTGGCATGCAGACAACAGTCAATAGCTAGTCATTTAAAGAAACAGTCTACATGGCTCTGGAAGACTTCCAAAACAAAGAATCAAAAAACTTCCCACGTGAAGAAGCCTTTCTGAAACCATCAGAGGTTGAGTAATACAGAATTATATATAGAGCCCTCCTAGAGATTAAGCAAAATGCAGCAGGACAAAATGAAAACTTAAGCTATTTGAACTGGTGGAACATCAATGATCTGAAATTCAGCAGATCAATAACAAAATTACAGAACTATACAATTCAATCCAAAGCAAATTGAGCAGAACTGAGGAGATAAAAGCCAGAGTTAGTGATCTTGAGGACAGAACAACTGACTCCAGCATTTATGAGGAGAAATCAGAGAAAAGAAATAAGAAAAATGAAGAAGCATTAAGAAACATGTGAGACTCTGTTGAAGAATAATGTATGAAAAAATAGAGTTCCTGAACAGTGAAGGAGAGTTGAAAATACAGAGAATAGCTGTAGAGTTACTGACAGACTTCACTCAAATCATGAAAGAAAAGAACATGCATATCCAACAAGTGTATTGAATGCCACAAAAACTAGACCCCAAAAGAAAGACTCCAAGACATATTATAATCAAGCTTAATACAATGAAATATAAACAAAGCCTCTTGAAGGCAATGAGGCTTAAAGCTAATCTAACATTCAGAGTCAAGAACTGCAGGTGTTCATCTGACTTCTTGGAAGAAACAATGTTGGCAAGGAGGCGGTGGGATGATACATGCAAAGTGTTGAAGGAAAAAACTTCCAACCAAGAATTATAGATCCTGTAAAATTGTCTCTCACATATGATGGTGAAATTAACATACTGGCAGAAAAACAGAAGCATAAAGACTTTGTGAAAACAAAACCAAAACTACAAGAAATACTGAAAGAGGCTCTTTGCTTAAAAATCAAAACATTAAATGTATATTTAAGGGGGCAATGCAGGACACAGCATCCAGAATCCAAGCACCACAAAGCTCAATAAAAGCTACAATATTAAAAGAAAGGAACCAGTGATAATAACACAAAACTATGGCATTGTCACACTGAAAAGAGAGATATTTTGTATTAGCTATAACTGTCAGATGGACAGGTAATTAAAAAGATATGCAGAAGTTAAAGTCTGGTTTAAATGTAGAATAGTAGTGGGGAACATATGGGTAGTTGCAAAGCAAAATAACACTGCAACATATCAAAACAAGAAATATAATACAGGAGTCTCAAAAAAAACAAAACCAACACTGAAAAAGGTGAAAAGTCAATCAGTAAAGAAAAATGATTAAGGACAGAATATTATGAACAACACAGAAAACAACAATACAAAAATAAGTGCATAAAATGACAGCACTAAACGCATACCTGTCAGTAATTATACTGAGTGTAAATGGACTGAATGCTCCAATAGACAGTGAGTGACATGCTGGATCAAAAGACACAACCCATCTATATGTTACTTACAAGAAACACACCTTAGACTAAAGACATGAATGAACTGAAAATCAAAGGGTCAAAAAATATATCAAGCCAATAACGTACAAAGAAAAACAGGAGTGGCAATACTAATGTCAGATAAAATACACTTTGATGTAAAATCCACCATCGTGGTAAAGCATGGTCACTATTCATTGCTGAAAGGTTCAATACACAAGCAGGACTTAACAATATTAAATATTTATGTACCCAGTATCAGAGCTTCTAAATACATTGAACAACACTGATTACATTGAAAAATGAGATAGATCACTACACAATAATAGTTGGAGACTTCAACACTCCATTTCCAGTAATGGACAGATCATCCAGAAAAAAACCTCAGTAAAGGTACAGAAAAGTGGGGCAGAGTCAAGATGGTGGTCTAGACACAGGTCTCCTAAATTCCCTCTGAAAACTAAGGTCTGGATTCATAATTCAGTGGGGACTTTTGGACACACCAGTGAGCACTGTCCTGCCAATTTGGACTACATGTCACTGAATGGGAAACTTCTCTTTTGCTGACCCCTGCCTTTGTTGAATGGCTGGCTCTCATGGATTGAAGGTAACTGGTGTTTTTAACTTTTTTTCTTTGTCTTAGCTGGTAGGCGGGACTTGGGCTTAACTGTCAGCAAAGCTCAGTGATCAGCAGGCAGAATAGCCACATTTTGAGAGCCCTGCTCTGGATTCTGGGCCCCTTGGCCTCTTCACTCTCTCTCTCTGAACTTCCACCATTGATTTGGCTATTTTGCAGGAAGTTGGAGAGCTTGTGTGGCATGCCATCTTGTTTGACTGGGAGGCAGAGTTACCCAAATGGAGGCCTCAGCAGGGATAATTCCCAGGCTGGGATGCAGTGCCAGCCCAGGTAGTGCTTTCTCAGACGAAAAGCTGTATTTAGCACAGTGTAGTCTTACAGGTGGGGCCCGGCTGTGGATAACAGCAGGACAGTAGCCTGTCTGTACTTTGAACTAGTTTACAGGATCTGGGGAGAGAAATTCAGGGGCCTCCATTGCCAGCTGAAAAGAGAGGCTTGCACACCTGACAGCCTGACAAATATTGGAAGCTGTCAGATGGATTTTACCTTTCAAAATAAGACTATCTAGAGAAATAACTGTGGTGTGTCCTAAAGGCAAATTTCTCAGAGCAATTAGGGCCATCTACAAAAAGCCACCAGCCTACTTCATCCCGAAAGGAGAGAGACTGAAAGAATTCCCTTTGAGAATGGGAACTAGACAAGGATGCTGACTCAACTCTGCTATTCAACATTGTACTAGAAGTTCTAGCCAGAGCAATTAGACAAGACAAAGAAATAAAGGGCATCTGCATCAGCAAAAAAGAAATAGAAATCTTCCTATTTGCAGTTAATATGATTGTATACTCAGAGAATCCTAAGGAATACATAAGTAAACTACTAAAACTGATATAAGAGTTCAACAAAGTTCAGGATACAAGATAAACATAAATAAATTAGTAGGATTCTTTTATACTGACAAAGAGATTATTATAGAAGAAATCACCAAATCAATACCATCTACTATAACCTCTAAGAAGATAAAATACCCGGGAATAAATCTAACCAGAGAAACAAGAAACCTTCACAAAGAGAACTACAAGACCTTACTACAAGAAACTAAGAAACGAGAGAGGAGTCAAGATGGTAGACTAAACACACATCTCCCTAAATCCCTCTGGAAACCAAGACGTGAAATGATAATTAAACGGAGCCTTCTGGACACCTAGTGAGCCCCAGGACATGGCATAAGTCCATTAATTTGGACTTCATTGGCTGAATGGAAACCTACTCTCTTTCACTAGTTCCTGCACCTGGCCAGTCCTGGCTTTCATGGTCCAAAGGTATCTCACCATTTCAAATTTGTTTCTCTGTCTTGTCTGGCCGACGGAGCTGGGTCTTGACTACTGGCTGGTCTCAGACACACTGCTGGTGGGAGTGGCAGGAAAAATTGCCATATTTTGAGAGCCCGGCTTAGGAATCTGTATGTTTTGCTACTTTGGGCCTCTCTTTTCACCTCTGCCACAGTGTAGCTTGTACAGAGTGTCAGCAAGCTTATGCAAGATGCCATCTTGGGTACAGAGCCTGCAGGTGGACTTAATTCTTAGCCTGGGAGGCTGTGCCTGCCTTCAGGAGAGTACTTTTCTGGCAGAAAAGCAGTAATTTACACAATGTCATCTATGACTGCGGCCCAGCAACAAAGCCTGTTGTCTCTGTGTATCTCAGCACCTGTGGCCTCTCTTTCCACCTCTGCTATAGTGCAGTTTGTACGGAGGTGGTAATGACCTTGTGTGGGGCACCATCTTGAATACGGTGGCTTCAGTGAGGCCTCATTCTTAAGCTGGGAAGCAGTGCCTGCCAACAGGAGAGTGCTTTGCCAGCAGAAAAACCGTATTTTGCACAGTGTCACCTATGGCTGGGGCCTGCCAACAGAGGCCAATAGGGCAGTAACCTTGCTGTTTTTTGAACTAGTTCATAATCTTTGGGGTTGGATATAGAGGGGCTTGCTTTGCCATTTACAAAGAGGGGCCTGTACACTTGAAAACTGACTGACTTGAAAAGTGCTCAGGTATCTTTTACCCTTTATTTTAAGATTGCCTAGAGAGATATCAGCAGTCCATTCTCACAGCATCTCTGCCAGTTTTTAGTGACACACATGAAGCCCCAGAAGCAATAGATTTTGGAGAAGGCGGTAAACAGGAAATCACTCATGGCTTCAGAAGGCCCCCAAATGAAACAGTCAAAGAACTTTCTGGGTGAAGAAACTTTTCTGAAATTATCAGAAGATGAATACAAAAGGACTATATGTAGGGCCTTCCTAGACCTTATACAAAATACAGCAGAGCAAAATGAAAAATTAAGCAAGCTGTTTGATCTTATGGGACACCAGTACTCTGAAATCCAACAGATCAAGACCAAAATCAAAGATATAGAAGCTTCCATTCAAAGCCAAGAATACAATGGAACAAATGGAAAAGAGACTTTCTGACTTGGAAGACAGAGTTACTGAATCCAGCATCTATGAAGAGAAATCAGAAAAAAGAAATAAGAAAAATGAAGAACCATTAAAAAGCATGTGGGACTCTATGAAGAAGAACAACCTAAAATTAATCAGAGTTCCTGAACAGGGCGAGACAACTGAGAACACAGACAGTATTGTTGCTGAGCTGCTGACAGAGAACTTCCCAGAAATCATGAAAGAAGAGAATACAGAGATCCAAGATGCATATCAAACACCATCCAATATAAATCTCAAAAGAAAGACTCCAAGACATATTCTAATCAAACTGAACAACATGAAACATAAGCAGAAACTCTTACAAGGCAGGAAGACTCAAAGCAAAGCTAACATTCAGAGGGAAACCCTGTAGGCTTTTGTCAAATTTCTCAGCGGAAACAAAGAGGGCATGCAGACAGTGGCATGACATATTCAAAGCCTTGAAGGAGAACTTCCAACCAAGAATTATATATCCTACAAAACTGTCTTTCAAATATGAAAATGAAATGAAGACATTCATAGATAAACAGAAACTCAGAGATTTTGTAAAAACCAAAGCAAAGCTTCAGGAAATACTGAAAGAAACTCTTGGCTTTGGCTTAGAAGAACAAAATCACTAACTATGTATTTTAGAAGGACATATCATCCAGAATCCTATTCAGTTAGGGAAGGCTCCAAACACAATCAAAGTGGTAATAGTACAAGAAATAATCCAGTTATCATATCATGAAAATTAGGATGTCATCATATTAAAAAGAGGGAGGTACTACAGTCATTATAGTCCTTACAGATGGAGAGGAAGTTAATAAGCCTGACAGTAATTAAAATTGGATTTATACATAGTTTATTAAGTGGGATCATAGGGAAAGCCGTAAAGCACAATAAAGATGCAATATACTGTATCAAGAAATGTAATACAGGAGTCTCAACAACCACAAAACCAACCCTGAAAACAGTGAAAAATCAACTCACAAACAAGAATGCCTCAGAACAGATTAATAAGAGCAAAAGAGAAAACATCAGCACCAAAATAAACGTATCACAACAGTAGCATTGAATACATACCTATCAATAATTACATTGAATGTGAATGGACTGAATGCTCCAGTAAAGAGACTTCAAGTGGCATCTTGGATCAAAAGACATGACCTATCCATATGTTGCCTACAAGAAACGTACCTTAGACTTAAAGATATGAACAAACTGAAAGTTAAAGGATGAAAGAATATATATCAAGCTAACAATAAACAAAAAAGAGCAAGTGTGACAATTCTAATCTCAGATAAAATGGATTTTAATGTAAAATCCACCATTGTGGACAAGAATGGATACTATTGCTGAAAGGTTCAATACATAAGCAGGACTTAACAGTATTAAATATTTATGCACCTAATATTAGAGCACCTAAATACATCAAAGGAACACTAACTACACTCAAAAAGGAGATAGATCACTCCACAATAATAGTAGGAGACTTCAACACTCCACTCTCAATATTGGACAGGTCGTCTAGAAAAAAGTTCAATAAAGACACAGAAGACCTTATTGCCACAATTAAGCAACAAGACTTCACCAATATATACAGAACTTTCTCTCCATCGGCAGACAACTACACCTTCTCCAGTGTACATGGAACATTCTCCAGAATAGACCTTGTGTTAGGACATAAAGCACAAAACAAAATCCACACCACTGAATTAATACAAAGCATATTCTCAGATCATAAACCCATAAAAGTTGAAATCAATAGCAGAAAAAACATATATAGAAAGGGAAACTCATGGAAACTGAATGACACCTTGCTCAAAAAAACATGGGTTATAGAAGAAATCAAGGATGAAATACAGAAATTTATGGATTCCAATGAGAATGAAGACACTGCCTACTAGAACCTATGGGATACAGCCAAAGCAGTGCAGTCCTCAGACTTCAGCTTATCTCCATAAATGCACACATCAGAAAGGAAGAAAGAAACCAAATCAAAGAACTAATCCTACAGCTTGAACAAGTAGAGAGAGAACAACAGAGGAACCCTTCAGTCACCGGAAGAAAACAGATCATAAAGAGTAAAGCAGAACTAACTGAATTAGAGAATAGAAGAACTGAAAAAACTGAAAATACCAAAGGCTGTTTTTTTGTAAAGATCAGCAAAATTGACAAACGAGTGGCTAAACTTACTAAGGAAAATCAGGAAAAGAAACAAATAACCCAAATAAGAAATGAGAGGGGAGTTGTCACAACAAATCCAACAGAAATAAAAAATATCATAACAGAATACTATGAAAGACTGTACTCTAACAAATTTGGAAACCTAGAGGAAATGGGCAAATTCCTTGATTCATATCACCTACCAAAATTATCACAAGGTGAAGCAGAACAACTTAATAAATCCATTACAAAGGAAGAGATAGAAAAAGTCATCAGAAAACTGCCACCCAAAAATCTCGGGCCCAGACGGCTTCACTGCAGAATTCTACAGAGCTTTTAGAGAAGAGTTATTTCCAATACTACTGAAACTCCCAAATGCATACTATGAAGCCAGCATAACCCTGGTACCAAAGCCAGGGAAAGACCCAAACAAAAAGGAGAACTACAGACCAATATCACTCATTAATCTAGATACAAAAACCTTCAACAAAATTCTGGCCAACAGAATACAACGTATCAAAAAAGTAATCCATCACGAACAAGTGGGATTCATACCAGGGGTGGAAGGCTGGTTCAACATCAAAAAAATAATAAATGTGATCGATCACATAAATATCACAAAAGACAAGAATCACGTGATCTTGTCTACTGCTGCAGAAAAGGCATTTGGTAACACCCATTCATGCTAAAAACTCTCAGCAAAATAGGAATAGATGGCAAATTCCTCAATGCAGTAAAGGACATTTATACAAAGCCAACTGCCTACGTCATCCTGAATGGAGAGAGACTGAAACAGTTTCCCCTGAAAACAGCAAATAGACAAGGATGCCCACTCTCACCTCTCTTATTCAACATTGTACTAGAAGTTCTAGCCAGAGAAATTAGACAAAACCAAGAAATAAAGGGCATCTGTGTCAGCAAAGAAGAAGTCCAGATCTCCCTGTTTGCTGATGATATGATTGTATATGCAGAGAATCCCAAAGAATCTATAAGTAAACTACTCAAACTGATAGAAGAATTCAGCAAAGTCTCAGGATACAAGAAACATAAGTAAATCAGTAGGATTCCTTTATGCTAGCAACAAAATTATTAAGGAAGAAATCAACAAGTCAATACCATTTACTATAGCCCCCAAGAAGATAAATTACCTAGGGATAAATCTAAGCAGAGAAATAACAGACCTTTACAAAAAGAACTATAAACCTTTTCTATAAAAAACTAAGAGAGACTTACATAAATGGAGAAACCTACCCTGCTCATGGATAGGAAGATTTAACATTGTGAAAATGTCTATTTTACCCCAAACAATCTATTTATATAATGCAGTCCCAATACAACCTCTGGTGTCATTTTTTAAGGAGATGGAGAAAGAAATTATCAATTTTGTTTGGAAAAGGAAGAAGCTCAGATAAGTAAAGCACTACTAAAGAAGAAGAACACACTGGGAGGCCTTTTATTACCCGACTTCAGAACCTATTACACTGCCACAGTGGTCAAAACAGCCTGGTACTGGTACAAGAACAGACAGATGGATCAATGGAACAGAATCGAGACCCTGAGATAACACCATCTGCCTATGAACAGTTGATACTCGATAAAGGCCCTAAGACATTAAACTGGGGTAAAAGCAATCTCTTCAACAAATGGTGCTGGCAAAATTGGATATCAATCTGCAATAAACTGAAACAAAACCAATATCTTACACCTTATACAAAAACAAACACAAACTGTATAAAAGACCTAAATATCAAATCTAAAATGATAAAGCTCATCCAAAAAAAATTAAGAGCAACAATGGAAGTTTTAATACACAATGTAGACAGACTTCAAAATATGTCAAACAAACCACAATCAACAGAAAATAGATAAATGGAAACTATTAAGAATCAAACACTTTTGCTCATTCAAAGACTTCATTAATAGAATTAAAAGGCCAGCTACAGAATGGGAAGAAATATTTGGCAACTATATGTCAGACCAATGCCTGATCTCCATAATCTATCTATAAGGTACTACAAAGTATCAACAAGAAAAAGATAAATCATCCATTTAAGCCATGGGCAAGGGAGATGGACAGACACTTCTCTAAAGAGGAGATCCAGGCAGCCAGAAAACACAGCAGACATGCTCACAATCATTAGATATCAGTGAAATTCAAATCAAAACTACAATGAGATACCATCTCACCCCAACGAGGTTGGCCATGATCCAAAAAACACAAAACAATGAATCCTGGAGAGGCTGTGGAGAAATTGGAACTCTTCCACCCTTTTGGTGGGATTGCAAAATGGTGCAACCTCTTTGAAAAGCAATTTGGCACTCACTTAAAAAATGGATATAGATATACCATTTTACCCAGTAATTCCAATGCTTGGAATTTATCCTACAGAATCAAGGCCATTTACACCAACTGATACATGCACAAAAATGTTTATCACAGCAGTCCACAATAGCAAAAAGATGGAATCAACCCAGGTGCCCAACAGCAGAAGAATGGCTAGGTAAACTGTGGTATGTATACTCAGTGGAACACTATGTAATGATAAAGAACAATGATGATTTCAGGAAACATCTCATAACCTGGTTTCAACTGGAGGACATTATGTTGAGTGAAAGTAGTCAGCCACAAAAGGACAAATACTGTATGAGACCTCTACGATAAGATCTCAAAAACAGACTCGTGTATAGAAGAAAAGACTCTTTGATGGCTGCAAGGGTGGGGAGGGAGGGAGGACGGGGAGGGGAGGATTTAGATTAGATAGTTGACAGAAATTTGGTTGGGTGTAATCTGTGACAGCACACATTAGAAAGAAGGTCAATATTAACTGGACTTCATCATAACTTGAGTACTCCTCCCATCCCAACCCAGAGTTGCAAGGACAGAGTAGCTGGGGTGGGGGGCTGGGGGTCATGCTCTCAGGTGAAATCGAGGCCAATTGGCACAACCAGAATTTTGCTAATGAGGGCTCACTGCACCCCATATTGGTGTGTGGTGTCTGGAGTCTTAAAAGCTGCCAAGCTGCCATCTGAGAGTACAGCAAATGTTTCCAACTCAAATGATCAGATGATCTCCAAGGACCAAAACAACATGGGGAAAAGAGAACCCAGAAGACAGAGAGACCCACGTGACTGGGTCTCTACATCGACTCGGAACTGGAAGAACCAGATGGTGCCTGGCCACCACCAGTGATAGCCGCGATAGAGCTCAGAAAATTGAGTCTCACTGGCAACACAAGAATGAATAGGGGTGCACCCTGAGAGCTCCACTAAAAGACCACAATTGATGGTCCAGGGGCCTCCGAGTTCCCACTGGAGCATGGCCTCTGGCCCTGATGCTGCCCCTGTCTATAAATCATAATAAAGGTCAACTGTTCAAACAGCAATAGAGTGGACTTGGTTACGCAGAGTGACCATACCTGGTGGGCACTTTATGATTCTCTGCGTCTATAGGATATCATCCTGCTGATCTCTTACTGAAGGAAATGGAGTGGGTGAAGAGGAGGGGATTGAAGACTATTGGGAGGTTAGGTCATGTTTGGAACAAAGAGGAAGAGCGTGCTGTTACGGGACAGGGAGAGCTGTATATAGCTGAGCATGCAAATTGTTATGGGAATGTACATTTTCACTCAATCACAATAAAAAGAAGGGGGGGAGTTTTCTTGGAGTGTGGCTTGCACTGCCCTTAGTCCTTTCATCTTAGAAGAGATGAAAGGAAAGGGAAGCAGGCAGAGAATTGGGAACCTCACACTATCAAGCAAGTAGCACTGGGAGAAGAGCGCATCCTTTAGACCTGAGGTTCCTGTGCCAAGATGATCTCTGCACAAAGACTAATGTAATACCGGACTTTATTCCAGAGCCAACAAGGAGGAAAATCTTCCCATGGAGCAGACATCTTGTGTAAGAATAAATTTTCCTTTGTTAAAGCCATCCACTCTGTGGTGTTTCTGTTAGAACAGCCCTAGATGACTAAAGCAACCACCTACAGATCAGGAAAAAATATTTGGGAACTACATGTCGGACCAACATCTGATGTCCATAATCTACAAGGTACTGCAAAATATCAGGAAGAAAAAGTGAATAACCCAATTAAGTGATGGGCAAAGGAGATGGACAGACACTTCACCAAAGAGGACATCCAGGCCACCAAAAGACACATGAGGAAGTGCTCACGATCATTAGGTGTCAGCGAAATCCAAGTCGAAACTACCATCTCACCCCAGCAAGGTTTGCCATGATCCTAATGATTCTATACGTCTATAGGACATCATCCTGCTGACCTCTGGCTGGATGAAGGAGAGTGGGTAGAGAGGAAGGGAAAGGAGACTCTTGGGAGGATGAGACATGTACGGAGCAGAGAGGAATAGGATGCTGCCACCGGACAGGGAAAGCAGTGGAAGCTGCATATAGGTGGGCATGTAAATTTATATGAGAATGTACATTTTCACTCAGTCATATTAAATAAAAAAATAAAATTAAAAAAAAAAAACACCACAAAACAACAAATGCTAGAGAGGCTGTGGAGAATTTTGAACTCTCCTGCACTGCTGGTGGGATTGCAAAATGGTGCAACCTCTTTGGAAAGCAATTTGGTTCTTCCTTAAAAAGCTGGAAATAGATACAGCACTTGATCCAGTAATCCCACTGCTCAGAGCTAATTCTACAGAAACAAAGGCTGTCACATGAACAGATACATGCACATGAATGTTTATTGCAGCACTGTCCACAGTAATAAAAAGATGGAATCAATCTCAATGCCTATCAGCAGAAAAATGGATATACAAACTGTGGTACATGTACTTGTTGGAACACTATGTAATGAAAAACAACAATGATGATTTTAGGAAGCATCTCATAAACTGGTTTCAACTGGAAGACATGCTGCGTGAAATCAGTTAGCAGCAAAAGGACAAATATTTTATGAGTCCCCTGTTAAAAATAGACTTATGTACCGAAGAAAAATTCTTTCACGGCTACATGGCGGGGAGGGAGTGTGTGGCTGGTCATAGATTAGATAATGCATAGAAATTTGGTTAGGGAAAAGCAGTGACAGCACACCATAGGTCAAGTTAACTCGACTTCACCGTAAACTATATTGCAAGGATAGAGTAGCAGGGGCGGGGTCTGTGGACCATGCTCTCAGGGCACATCCAGATCAATTCACATAACTAGCCTATTGCTAAGAGAATCTTCTTTGCTCCATATTGGTAAGTGGCTTTTGGAGTCTTAAAAACTAGCAAGCTGCCATCTGAGGTACACCAACTTGTCCCAACTCATCTGGGACAGCTGATGACCAAGAACAAGAAGAGCACGAAGGAAAAAGAGCCCAGGAGACAGAAGGACCCATGTGAACGGGAAACTGTATCAGTATGTGATCAGAAGAACCAGATGGTGTCTGGCCACCATCAATGACAACTGTGATGGTGTACACAGTGTTGAGTCCCCATGCCAACACAAGAAAAAGAGGGGTGCGGCTATGGTACTCTACTAAAAGACCACAATTGAAGGTCCGGCAGCCTGTGGTGTCTCTGGGAGCATGGGCCCTAGACCTGCTCCTGCCCCTGTCCAGAAAACACTACTATGGTCAACTCTTCATACAAAAATGGACTGGACTTAGGGACACAATGTGACCATATGGTGCATGTAGTTTATGGTTCTATGCATTTATAAGATACTGTCCTACTGGTCTCTTTCTAGATGGAAGAGAAGAGGGTGGAGAGGAGGGGACAGACACTTTTTAAGAGGATATGACAAGTATAGAATGAAAAGGAGTGTACTATCACTGGGCAAGGAGAGCAGAAGGAGATGCAGAAAGGCGAGCATGCAAATTAATTTTGACTGTATACTTTCACTTGATTACAATAAAAAATAATATATTTCATTGTGGTAAAATACATATAACAAAGCACTTACCATTTCAATTATTATAAGCATATAATTCAGTTACATTAATGATGTTCACTATATTATACAACCATCACCTATTTCCAAATGTTTTCCATCATCCTAAACAAAATCTTCGGGCCCTTTAGCCAAAAACTCCCCTATTTGTCACTTACACTTGCCCATGGTAACCACTGGTAAGCATTCATTATTTGTTTGTTTTTCATGTTTAGCATGTATTTCTCTAGTCCAGGTATTTAATATGTTGTTACTAGGTAGGTGCTACTGAATCAATTTTGACTCACAGTGACCCCCACTTGATGAAGTAAAACTTCTCCCTACACTGTAAACATTATCAGAGCAGATTGAGAATTCTTTCTCCCATACAGCCACTTAATAGGTTCCAATAGCCAACCTTTCATTTAGCAGCCGGCTCATTAACTGTTGCACCATCAGGGCTCCTTATATTTCATATAAGTGGAATCTTATAATCTTTGTCCTTTTGTGCCTGGTTTATTCCATTCAGCATACTGTTTTCAAGTTTCATCTATGTTGTCACATATGTTAGAACTTCATTTTTTCTTTACGGCTGAGTAATGATTGTATGTATGTATATATATATACATATAATGGAATAGTGGTGATATGCTACGGCTGCTAACCGAAAGTTAGGCAGTTCGAATCTGCCAAGCGCTCCTTGGAAACTCAATGGAGCAGTTCTACCCTGCCCTATGGGGTCACTATGAGTTGGAACCAACTCCTTGGCACTGGGTTGTGTATAGCTATTCTTGTTAGGTGACATTGTTAGGTCAAGTTGTTTCCAACCCATAGTACATCAAAAGAACAAGACACCACTTGTTCCTGTGCCATCTCACAATCATGCTTGAGCCTATTGTTGTAATGACTGTGACAATCCATCACACTGCGGATTTTCATCTTTTTCTCTGGTCCTCTACTTTACCAAGCAAGATGTCCTTCTCTAGAGACTGATCTCTCCTGATAACATGTCTGAGGTTTCTCCATCCTTGCTTCTAAGGACCATTCTGGCTCTGTGTCTTCCAGGACAGATTTGTTACTCCTTCTGGCATTCCATGAGATGTTCAGTATTCTTTGGCTACACCGTAATTCAAAGACAGCAATTCTTCAGTATTCCTTATTCATTGTTCAGCTTTCACATGCATATGAGTTGACTGAAAACACTATGGCTTGAGTCAGGCTTACCTTAGTCTTAAGGGTAATGTCTTTGCTCTTTAATGCTATAAAGAGGTCTTTTGAAGATATGACCAATACAATGCTTCTTTTGATTTCCTTTCTTTTTTCATTTTAATTTTTTCATTGTGTTTTAAGCTAAAGCTTGCAATTTGAGTCAGTTTCTCATACAAAAACTCTACAGACACTTTGTCGTGTGACCTTAGCTGCTCTACCCACACTGTGACAGCATACTCCTCCTCTTCACCCTGTATTTTCCATGTCTATTTAACCAGCTCCTATCTGCCTTTGTCTTCTCATCTTACTTCTGGATAAGAACTGCCAAGATAGTCTCTTGTTATCAACCCAAGCCAAGAAGCACACTCTTCACTAATATCCATTTACGTCTTGTAGAGCAGTTCAATCTTAATCTGAAGAGCTGGCTTCTGGAATGATTTCAGTCTTGGTCTAACGGACAGTCTGGGGGCCATTTTTTCTGGGGATCCTCCAGCCTGTCAGGTCATCAAGTCTTTTTGCTTGAGTCTGAGTTCTGCACCCTACGTTTCTCCCACTCCATCAGTGACTCTGTTGGGTTCCCTGTAGAGTAGTCATTGGTGGTGGCTGGGCACCATCTAATTCCTCCTGTCTCATGCTGATGTACTCGCTGGTTGATGTAGCCCTTTCTGTTGTATGAATTCATGTTTTCCCTGCATCTTTGATGCTCTTCTTTCTCCTTTGCTCCAGCTAGATTGAAACCAGTTGGTATTTCTTTCATGGCCACTTGCTAGATTTTAAGATACCAGATGCCACTTACCAAAGTGGAATGCAGAATATTTTAATAAAATTTGTTATGCCAATTTACATAGATGTTCCCTGAGACCATGGTCCCCAGACTCCTCGCTTTGCTACTGTGTCCTTTGAAATGTCTGATTTTATTTAGAATACTTATAAGCTTCAGGTGTAGCCCACTTGCACTGACTTCTCTACTATATGTTTTCCCTCCTGTCATGGGTTGAACCGTGCCCCCTAAAAATGTGTGTAGCCATTTGGCTGGGCCATGACTCCCAATATTTTATAATTTTCCTATTCTATAAATCCAAATCTCTGCCTGTGGCTAATAGATAGAATGATTATGTTAAAAGGGTATTATGGTGGGTCTGCGACACCCTTGCTAAGGAATTTTTCCTGGAGTGGGGCTTGCACCACTTTTAATCCTTTCATCCTATGGGAGATAAAAGCAGAAGGAAGCCAGCAGCAAGTTGGGAACCTCACACCATCAAGAAAGAGGCACCAGCAGAAGAGTGTGTCCTTCAGACCTGAGGTTCTTGAGCCCAGGTGCTCCCTGAATAAAGACTAATGCAATGGAAGGACTTTCCTCCAGAGCTGACAAAAAGGAAAGCCTTCCCCTGGAGTGGACATCCTGAATTTGGACTTGTAACCTACTGGACTGTGTACGAATAAACTTTCCTTTATTAAAGCCACCCACATTGTGGTATTTCTGCTATAGCAGCACTAGCTGACTAAAACACCTTCCTTCAGCTAACTTAATTCTTATCTACTATCTAATTAATGAATACCCCTCTCCCTCCATCCCTACCCTTGTAACATCAAAGAATGTTTTCTTCTGTGTTTAAACCTTTTCTTGAGACCTTATACATATAATAGTTTCCTTTCTGAAGTTGACTGATTTCACTCAGCATAATACCTTTCAGATTCTTCTGTGTTATGGGATGTTTTCCCAGTTCATCGTTGTTCTTTATCACTGCGTAATACAGGTCCAACAATTAAGTCCATGAACTTAATTGTTCTAGGTGCTACGTATCTCATTCCTGAATATCACTACAGTCAGCTTTGAAATGTTCCCGCTTGGAAAACTATGCACTAATGTCAGCATCTTCAAAGCAATTTGAGAACTCTTTCTGGAATGGCCATTGTGCACAGTGGCATTGTGGCAAGTTTGTGAACTTAATTGTATAATTGTTTATGAGGGAGTTTTTGGCCAGTAAATAAATAAGTGCATTGGAACACCCTATCTACTCACCTGAACTGACCCCTACTGACTTTTGTCTTTACCTGAAGATAAAGGAAATATTGAAAGGAAAGACATTTTGATAACATTCAAGACATCAAGGGTAATACAATGACAGCTTTGAAGCCCATTCCAGAAAAAGAGTTCCAAAATTGCTTCGAAGAGTGGACTAGGCGCTGGCATCAGTGCATAGCTTCCCAAGGGGAGTCCTTCCAAGGTGACCATAGTGATATTCAGCAATGAGATATGTAGCACTCTTTCTAGGATAAGTTTGTGAACTTAGTTGTCACACGTTGTATTCCATTTTGTCAATATATCATAGTTTATTTATCCATTCTTCTGCTGATGAGCACATATGTTGATTCCATCTTTTTCTATTGTGAACAGTGCTGAAATCAACATTGGTGTGCATGTATCAATTTGTGTGGAAGCTCTTATTTCTCTAGAATATATTCCAAGAAGTGGATTACTAGATCATATGGTATTTCTATTTCTAGCTTTTAAGAAAGAGCCAAATCGTTTTCCAAAGTGGTTGTACCATTTTAGAATCCCACCAGCAGTGTATAAGTGTTCCTGTGTATCCACAGCCTCTCTAAAATTTATTTTGTGTTTTGTTTAATTAATGCCAGTTTTTGTTGGGGTAGATGGTATCTCATGTAGTTTTGATGTAGATTTTTTTTTATGGCCAAACAACGTGACCATTTTCTCATGTATATGTTAGATACCTGAGTGTGTTTTTTGGTGAAGCATCTGTTCATATGCCTAACCTATTTTTTAATTGGTTTATTTGCATTTTTGTTGTTGAGGTGTTGCAATATCTTGTAGAATTTAGAGATTAGATGCTAATCAGGTTTGTCATAGCCAAATTATTTTTCCCAGTCTGTGGGTAGTCTTTTTACTTTTTTGGTAATATCTTTGGATGAGCGTGTTTGATTTTTAGGAGCTCCCAGTTTTCTTATTACTCTTGTGTTGTTGTGCATTGTGAATTATGATTTGTGTAATATTTATGCCATGTATTGTGGCCCCTAACATCGTCCCTAATTTTTCTTCCATTATTTTCTACATTTTAGATTTTGTGTTTAGGTCTTTGATTCATTATGAGTAGGTTCTTATGTGTGGTGTGAGGTATGGGTCTTCATTCATTTTTTTCTTTTTTTAGTTATGATTGACTGAAAGTGTACAATCCAATTTAAATTTGCATGGCTGCCTATGTGCTGCTCCTTCTGCTCTCCTTGCCTGGTGACAGCACACTCCTCCTTTCCATTCTATATATGTCATAACCTCTTAACAATCTCCTGTCCCCTTATCTCCACCTTTTCCACTCCCCTCTAGTAAGAGGCCAGCAGGACAGCATCCTATAGATGTATAGAACCATAAAGCGGATACATGATATGGTCTCTCTTTGTCCCCGAGTCCAATCTGTTCCTGTCCAAAGAGTTGACCTCAGTAATGACTTACGATCAGGGGTAACATCAAGTCTAGGGGCCATACTCCCAAGGGAACCCCCAGGTCTTTGGACTATCAGTTGTGGTATTTTAGTGGAGTTGTTAGGATGCACCCCTTTTTATTTCTCATGTTGCCACTGGGACTCAACATTGTGAGTCCCATCACTGCTGTCATTTGTGATAGCCGTGCACCATCTGATTCTTCTGGTCACATGTTGATATAGTCACTCATTCACGTGTGTCTTTCTGTCTTCTGGGTTCTTTTTCCCTCATGTCATTGTTGTCCTTGGTGATCATCTGTTCCAGTTGAGTTGGGGCTATTTGGTGTACCTCAGATAGCAGCTTGCTAGCTTGCTACCTCAGATAGATGACACTCACCTATATGGGGTGCAGAAGACCCTCTTAGCAATAGGCTAGCCAATTGGCTTTGATGTCCCTCGAGAGGATGGTTCCCAGGCCCCGTCTCTGCTACTCTATCCTTGCAATATTGGATTAAGACTGGAAAAGTTTTCATGTTATCTTGAAGCCCACTTAAATTGCTCTTCTGTGTAATGTATGCTGTCACTGATTTCACCGAATCAAATTTCTATCAACTATAACTAAGCCTCTCCCTCCTTCCTTCCCCTCCCTTGCAACCATCAAAGAGTCTTTTCTAATGTCCTTATAGTAGGGGATCTCATACAGTATTTGTCTTTGTGCCATTGACTAATTTCACTCAACATAATTTTCACTTGAAATTAGGTTATGAGATGCTTCCTAAAATCATCATTGTTCTTCATCATCGCATAGTGTTCCATTGAGGCTATATATCATAGTTTGTTTATCCATTCATCTGTTGTTGGGCATCTGGGTTGATTTCATCTTTTTGCTGCAATAAACATTCGTGTGCATGTATCTGTTGGTGTGACTGCCCTTGCTTGTATAGGACATATTCCAAGTAGTGGGGTATTACTGGGTAATGTCATGTGTCTATTTCCAACTTTTTAAGGAAGTTTCAGATTCCTTTCCAAAGAGGTTGTACCATTTTGCAATTCCACCAGCAGTGTAGGAGATTTCCCATCTCCACAGCCTCTCCAGCATTTGCTGATTTGTGTTTTCTGGATCATGGCCAGCCCTGTTGGGGTGAAATGGTATCTCATGGTTGTTTTGATTTGGATTTCTTTAATAGCTAATGATCACAAGCATTCCTGCATGTACGTTTAGGCTTACTGGATATCTTCTTTAGTGAAGTGTCTGTCCATCTCCTTTGCCCAATGCTTAATTGGGTTATTTACCCTTTTCTTGTTGATATACAGCACTTGGCTGGCTGTTGATAAATTTTGCAGTATCTTGTAGATTATGACAATCTGACATTGGTCTGACATAGAGTTGCCAAATATTTTTTCTAGTTCTGTAGATGATCTTTTAATTCTTTTGATAAAGTCTTTGGATGAGCAAAAGTGTTTGACTCATAGTTGTTCCCATTTATCTATTTTCTTTTCTATTGATTGTGCTTTGTTTGTCAGATTTTAAAGTCTAAGTTGTGTATGAAAACTTCCATTGTTGATCCTATTTTGTCTTGCATGATCTTTATCATTTTAGGTTTGATATGCAGGTCTTTCATCTTGTTTGAGTTGGTTTTTGTGTAAGGGGTGAGATATGGGTCTTGTTTCAATTTTGTTACACATGGATATCCAATTTTGCCAGCACCGTGTGTTAAAGAGACTGTTTTTAAGCCAGTTTACAATCTTAGGGCATTTGTCGAATATCAACTTTTCATAGGAGGATGGTAACATCTCTGGGGTCTCAACTCTGTTCCATTGGTCTAGATGTCTCTTTTTGTGCTGGTACGAGGGAGTTTTGACTACTGTGGCAATGTAATAGGTTCTAAAGTTGAGTAGTGAGAGGCCTCCCACTGTATTCTTCTTCAGTACTGTTTTGCTTATCTGAGGTTTCATTCTTTTCCAAACAAATTTGGTGACTTGTTTCTCCATCTCATTAAAAAATGTCACTGGAATTTGTATTGGGATTGCATTATGTAAGTAGATCGCTTTGGGTAAAATAGACATTTTCACCATGTTAAGTCTTCCTATCCAGGAGCAGGATAGATTAATAGATTACTCCATTTATGTAAATCTGTCTTTGTTTTCTTGTGGTAAGGTCTTGTAGCTCTCTTTGTATAGGTCTTTTATTTCTCTATTTAGATTTATTCCTAGGTATTTTATCTTCTTGGGCACTATAGTAAATGGTATTGATTTGGCGATTTCTTCTTTAATGGTCTCTTTATTGGTATGAAGCAATCCTCCTGATTTACTTATCTTTATCTTGTATCCTGATACTTTGTTGAACTCTTCTGTCATTTGAGTAGTTTGCTTATGTATTCTTTAGGATTCTCTGCATGTACAATCGTATCATCTGCAAATAGGGATATTTTTACTTCTTCTTTGCCCCTGTGAATGCCTTTTATTTCTTTGTCTTGTCCAGTTGCTTGGCAGAACTTCTAGTACCGTGTTGAATAGGAGAGGTGAGAGTGGGCATCCTTGTCTAGTTCCCATTCTCAAGGGGAATTCTTTCAGTATCTCTCCATTCAGTGTGATATGGGCGATTGGCTTTGCGTAGGTGGTCCTTATTACATTGAGGAGTTTGCCTTGTATTCCTACTTTGCTGAGAGTTTTTACCATGAATGGGTGTTGGATTTTATCAAATGCTTTTTCTGCATCAATGGACAAAATCAGGTGATTCTTGTCTTTTGTGTTATTTATGTGGTTGATCACATTAATTGTTTTAGTAATGTTGAACCAGCCTTGTATCCTAGGTATGATCCAACTTAGTTGTGATGAATTATTTTTTTTGTATGTTGTTGAATTCTAAGGGCAAGGATTTTGTTGAAGATTTTTCCATCTAGATTCATGAGCGACATTGGTCTGTAATTCTCCTTTTTCGATGGATTTGTCTCAGGCTTTGGTATCAGGGTTATGCTGGCTTCATAGAACGCATTTGGGAATATTTCATCCCTTTCTATGCTGTGAAATAGTCTCAGTAGTATTGGAGTTAACTATTCTCTAGAAGCTTGGTAGAATTCTGCAGTGAAGCCATCTGGGCCAGGGCTTTTTTGGTTGGCAGTTTTTGGATGACTTTTTCAATCTCTTCCTTTGTGATCGCTGTATTAAGTTGTTCTACTTCTTGTGATAATTTAGGCAGGTGATGTGAATCTAGGATTTGTTGATTTCCTCTGGGTTTACAAATCTGTTAGAGTATCATCTTTCACAGTATTCTGTTATGATACTTTTGATTTCTGTTTGATCTGTTGTGACTTCCCCCATCTCATTTCTTATTTGGATTGTTTATTTCCTCTCCTATTTTTCTTCAGTAAGTTTAGCCAGTAGTTTGTCAATTTTGTTGATCTCAAAAAACCAACTTTTAGTCTTATCAGTTTTTTCAGTTGTTCTTCCATAATCTAATTCATTTAGCTCTGCTCTAATCTTTATGATCTGGTGTCTGAGGGCTTCCTCTGTTGCTGTCTTGCTACTTGTTCAAGCCGTAGGGTTAATTCCAGTTTGGGTCCTTCTTCCTTCTGAATCTGTGAATTTATAGTCATAAATTGATCTCTGAGCACTGCTTCCACTGTATCCCATAGGTTGTGGTAGGAAGTGTTTTCATTGTCATTTGAATTCATAAATTTCTTTACCTCATCCTTGATTTCTTATATAACCCATGGATTTTTGAGCAAGATGTTTTTCAGTTTCCGTGAGTTCGAATTTCTGTGTGTTTTTTCTGCTATTCATTTAAACTTTTCTGCCTTTATGGTCTGAGAAGATGCTTTGCAATAATTCAATGGTTTGAATTTTGTTGAGATTTGCTTTATGTGCTAACACATGTCCATTATGGAAAATGTACCATTTGCACTGGAGAAGAAGGTGTAGCTATCTATTGGTGGATAAAGTTTTGTATGTCAATGAGGTCTGATTGGTTAATGTGGCAATAAGATCTTCTGTGTCTTTACTGAGCTTTTTTCTAGAAGATCTGCCCATTACTGAAAGTAGAGTGTTGAAGTCTCCCACTATTATTGTGGAATGATCTAGGTCAAGTTTGAATGTAGTCAGTGTTTCTTTGATGTATTGAGATGCTCTAGTATTAGGTGCATAAATATTTAATATTGTTAAGTCCTGCTTGTGTATTGAACCTTTCAGCAATAAATAGTAACCATCCGTGTCACCGATGGCAGATTTTATATCACCAAGTGCTGTCGAAAAATCTATTTTATCTGTGATTAGTATTGCCACACCTGCTCTTCTTTGTATGTTGTTATCTTTGTATGTATTATTCCTTCCTTTAATTTTCAATTTGTTCATATCTTTAAGTCTAAGGTGAGTTTCTTGTAAGCAACTTATAGTCGGGTTGTGTCTTTTTATTCAAAATGTCACTCATTGTCTCTTTACTGGAGCATTCAGGCCATTTATATTCAGAGTAATTATTGAAAGGTATGTGTTTAGTGCTGTCATTTTGATGTGTTCATTTCTGTGTCAGTGTTTTCTCTTTTGCTCTTAGTACTCTTTTCTGGGTTGATTTTTCATCCTTTTCGGTGTTGGTTTTGTGTTTGTTGGGACTCCTGTGTTGTGTTTCTTGTTTTGATATGCTGCATCTTTATTGTGCTTTGTGCCTACCACAGTGATCCCCTTTAATAATCTAAGTTTAGACTCAGTTTTATCTTTGACATATCTTAGTACTTCCTCCCCATCTGGAAGGACTATAATTACTGTAGTATATTCCTTTTTTAACATGTTGATATCACAGCTTTTATGTTGTGATCACTGGATCCCTTCTTTTAATATTATGGCTTTGATTGAATTTTTGCCTTCTGTAACTGAGTAGGTTTCTGGATGTTGTGTCCTGCATTGCCTCCTTAAATATACACTTAATGATTTTGATATTGCTAAGCAAAGAGCCTCTTTCAGTATTTCTTGTAGGTTTGGTTTGTGTTTTACAAATTCTTTAAGTTTTTGTTCATCTGCGAATGTCTTAATTTCATCTTAATATTTGAAAGACAGTTTTGCAAGATATAGAATTCTTGGTTGGAAGTTTTACTCCTTCAAGACTTTGAATGTGTCATCCCACTGCTTCCATGCCATCATCGTTTCTGCTGAGAAGTCAGACAAAAGCCTACAGGGCTTCCCTCAGGATGTTAGCTTTTCTTTGAGCCTCACTGCCTTTAAGAGTTTCTGCTTATGTTTCATTTTGTTAAGCTTGATTATAATATGTTTGGGTATCTTTCTTTTGGGGTCTATTTTACGTGGCATTTGATACACATCTTGGATATCCATATTCTCTTCTTTCATAATTTCAGGGAAGTTTACTGTAAGCAACTCAACAACAATACTCTGTGGTTTCAAGTATCCCTCCTTGCTCAAGAACTGCAATTAATTGTAGATTGTTCCTCTTGATAGAGTCCCACACGTTTCTTAATGCTTCTTCATTTTTCTTGTTTCTTTTCTCTGACTTCTCCTGATAAATGGTGGTGTCAGTTGCTCTGTCTTCAAGGTTTGTAAATCTGGTTTCCAGTTGTTTAGTTCTGCTCTTTTGGCTTTGAATTGAATTGTCTAGTTCTGTAATTTTTTTATTGATCTATGGGATTTCAGAATGCTGATGTTCCATCAGTTTGAACAGCTTCTTAATTTTTCATTTTGCTGTGTTGCATTTTGCATAATATCTAGGAGTACTCTCTATATAATTCTTTTATATTTGATCTCCGATAGTTTCAGAAAGGCTTCTTCATCTGGGGAGTTCTGTGATTATTTTTGGAGTTTTCTGAAGCCATGGTTGAATTTTTTTTTTAATGTTTGGTTAGGTTTTGCTGCTAAAGAAACATCTAGAGGTTGTTTAGTTTGTCTGGTGTTGCCTTAACAGGAGCTGAGGCACAGTTCTGAGAAGAAAGTTGATCACTAGACACCTCTATGTACTCCAGTTACTGGGCCCAATGGGACCTCTGGGGTAGTATTCTCTGCCTCGTGGCTGGCAGTGACACGGCCCTACTTATGGAGTCCCTGGGGGGCCATCAGCCTGCCCTATGATGCTGGTCAGTAGAGGCTGGAGGAGATGCTGTCAGCCTTCACTGCAGTTATTTCTCTAGACAGTCTTATTTTAAAAGGTAAAAGCTATCTGGCCACTGCCAAAATTAGTCAGGTCACCCGGTATGGGAAGTCCCTCCTTCCTGCTGATAATGGAGGCACCTCTTCAACTGTCCCCAGATGCTGTGATAAAGTTCAAGTTTCAGACTTTTGCCCTGCTGACATCCCCCGTCAGGCCCCACCTACAAGGCCACACTGTGCTAAACACAGCTTTTCTGCTGGAAAAGTGCTGCCTGGTCCAGGACTGCCTCCCAGCCTGGGAATCAGCCCCTGTTGAGGCTTCTATTTGGGTAAATTTGCCTCCCAATTGAACAAGATAGTGTCCCAATCAGGCTATCCCTCTTCCTTGAAACAGCAGGAATCTATGGCAGATTTCTGCAAAGAGAGGGTGGAGGGGCTGTGGTTCTCTGAGTCCAGAGCCATCAAAATGTGGCTATTACACTCACTGATCACTTTAGCACTTCAGTTCTGCAAAGCTGCTGATTGAGCCCCTGCCCTGCCTGCTGGCCAACAAAAAGAATAAAACAGTGAAAAGTACCAGTTACCTTCAGTCTGTGGGAACCAGCTAATTCAACCAGAGTGGACGGGGCTCAGCCAAAGACAAGAAATTTCCTCTTCAGTGACATGTAATCCAAACTGACAACGCTATGCCAAGTCCTAGGGCTTACTGGGTGTCTAGAAAGCTCTGTTTACTTATCAATCCAGGCCTTAGTTTTCAGAGGGAATTAAGCAGACATGTGTCTAACCTGCCATCTTGACTCCACCCTGTGGGATTAATCCCTCTTTCATTTTTTTTTACAGATGGATATCCGATTATGTCAGCACCAGTTGTTAAAGAGACTGTTTTTCCCCATTTAATGGACTTTGGGCCTTTGTTAATTTCTAACTGCTCAGTAGGTAGATGGATTTGCATCTGGATTCTCAGTTCTATTCCATCGGTCTATGTGTCTGTCATTGTACCAGTGTGAAGCTGTTTTCACTACCATGGTGGTTATGTTGTTGTTGTTAGATGCCACCTAGTCAGCAGCCCTATGCATAACAGAATGAAATATTGCCCAGTCCTTCACCATCCTCACAATCTGTATGTTTGAGCCTAGTGTTGCAGCCACTGTGTCAGTCCATCTTACTGAGGATCTTCTTTTTCACTGACCCTCTACTTTACCAAGCATGATGTCCTTCTTCATTAACTGATCCTTACTGATAATGTGAGATTATGTCTCATCACCCTTGCTTATGAGGAGCATTCTGGTTGTATTTCTTCCACCATAGATTTGTTATTTCTTTTGTCAGTTTTTGATACATTCAATATTCTTCTGGATGTATGATAGGTTCTAAAATTAGGACACGTGAGGTCTCTCACTTCTTCTTCAGTAATGCTTTACTTATCTGAGACCTCTTTGCTTTCCATATAAAGTTAGTGGTTTGTCCATCTTGATAAAAAGATTAGACAGCTACTACTTTGTATGTGTAGATTGCTTTGGGTACAATTGACATTTCCACATTGTTGAATCTTCCTTTCCATGAGCATAGTATGTTTTTCCACTTACATTGGATTTGATTTCTTGCCACAGTGCTTTGTGGTTTTCATTGTATAGATCTTTTACATCTCCAGTAGGTTTATTGCTAAGCACTTTATCTTCTTGGGAGCTATTGTAAATAGTATTGATTTGGTGATTCCGACTCGACGGCACTTGGCTTGGCTTTTTGAAGTTTTGTTTATTGGTTTAGAGGAATCCAACTGACTTTTTTGTATGTTTATCTTATGTACTGATACTTACCAGAAATCTTCAGTTCCAGTAGTTTTCTTTGGGGTTTTGTGTTTGTCTTTTTTGTTTACAAGGTCTTATCATCTGGGAATAGGGATACTTTTTCCTTCTACCTTACCAATTTGGTACCCATCATTTCTTTTTCTTCTCTTACTGCTCTGGCAAGGACCCCCAGCACACTGTTGAATAAGAGTCATGATGAAGGGCATCCTTTTCTGGTTCCTATTCTGAAGGGGGATGCCTTCAGTCTTTCTCTGCTTAGAGTGATGTTAGCTGTTGGTTTTATCTAAATGCCCTATGTTATGTTGAGAAATTTCTTTTCTATTCTCATTTTGATGACATGTCTTATCATGAAGAACAATGTAAAGACTCAGCAAACAAAATCAACAATACTAAAAAAGGTGAAAACACATAAAGAAAAATAATTCAGCACAGAAAAAACAAGTGGGCCTCGTAAAATCGCTTTTCTGCGTTAGTTAGTAAGATCATGTGTTTCTTGCCTTTTGTTGTATCTATGTGACTGGTTTCATTGATTGTTTTTCTAATGTTCAGTCATCCCTGTATATCTGGTATGAATCATATTTGGTCATACTGAATAATTTTTTTGATATGCTGTTGAATTCTTTTGGCTAAAATTTTGTTGATGATTTTTGTGTCTATGTTTATGAGGGATATTGGTCTGTAATTTTCTTTTTGTGATGTCTTTGGCTTTAGTATCGTGGTTATGCTTACTTCATAGATGAATTTGGATGTATTTCTTCATTTTCTATGCTATGAAATACCTTTAGTAGTACTGATGTTAACTGTTTTCTGAAGGAATTCTTCAGTGAAGCCATTTGTGCCAAGTTTTTTTTTTTTTTTTTAATTACATCTTGAATCCCTTCTTTCATTACGGGGTTTATTCAGTTTCTTCTACCTTGGTTTGTGTTAGTTTAGGTAGGTAGTGTTTTTTTTCAGAAATTCATCCATCTCCTCTAATTTTTCAAATTTGTTGGAGTACAGTTTTTCATAATATTCTGTTGCCAAGTAAGCCAAGTGCCGTTGAGTCGGATATTCTGTTATGATCCTTTTTATTTCATTTTGATCTGTTGTGATATTAGCCATCTCATTGTTATTCAGGTTATTTGTTTTCTTTCCTGCATTTGTTTCATCAGTTTAGCCAATAGCTTGTCAATTTTTTTGATCTTTTCAAAGAATTGACTTTTGGTCTTGTTGAGTTTCTTCTGTTTTTCCATTCTCTCTTTCATTTATTTCTGCCTAATTTTTATTATATCCTTTCTTCTGCTGCCTGTGGGCTTCTTTGGGATGCATGTATATTTATCATGGTTATGTCCTCCTGATGTTTTGACCCTTTAATCATTATATGGTGTCTTTCGTTATCATTTGTGGTGGATTTTTCTTTACAGTGTACTTTGTCATAGATTAATATTGCTACTCTTGCTCTTTTTTTCATTGTTGTTTGCTTAATATATACTTTTCTATCCTTTGAGTTTTAGTTTGTGTCTTTGTGTCAGAGGTATGTCTCCTGTAGGCAGCTTATAGACAGACTGTGTTATTTTAATGCATTCTGCCACTGTATCTCTTTACTGGGTGCATGTAGGCCTTTAATGGTCAGTGTAATTATTGATCGGTATGAATTTACTACTGTAATTTTGGTGTATTTTTTGTGGTGTTCACAGTTTCTTTCTTCCACTTGTTTTTCTATGCTGAATTCTTTTTCTTTAAGTGTTTTCACCTTTTTTATTATTGTCAATTTTGTGTTTGCTGAGTCTTTACGTTTTTCTTCACTTGATTTTGCAATGACAGGTTGTTAGCTTCCTTTGTGGTTATCTTGAATTGACCTGTATTTTTTTAAGTTTAAACCAATCTTTTATTCTTGATATTGCTTTAACTTCCTCTTCGTATAGAAGTTCTATGCACATACTTTTTAATCTTTTTTGTTTTGATGTTGTCATTTACATATTGATGTCTGTGTTTCTCTATTTTGAATATTTTAGCTTTTATTTGTTTTCGTGAATTCCCTGAGATGATAACTGGTTCATCTGTCATGTGTCTAGTCTTGGATTGTTGTTTGAAAATGTTTGTTCTCTCCCTGTAGAACTCCCTTTAATATTTCTTGTCATTTTGGTTTGGTTTCTGCAAATTTCCTTAATTTATGTTTATCTAGAAGTAGTCTAATTTCACCATTGGATTTGAGAGACAGTTTTGATGGATATAGAATTCTTGGCTGGCAATTGTTTTCCTTTAAGACTTTAGATATATGTCATCCCATTGCCTCATTGCTTGCATAGTTTCTGCTGAATAGTCAGAGTTTAGTATTATTGGTTCTCCTTTGTAGATGACTTTTGATTTATCCTCAGCCTCTCTCAAGAGTCTATCTTTGTCTTCAATATTGGCAAATCTGATTATCATATGTCTTGGTGACTTTCTTTTGGGGTTTGCCCTCTGAGGTTCCATGAGCTTCTTAGAGAGATACCTTCTCATCTTTTATGACATTGGGGAAGTTTTCTGATAGCAAATCTTCAACAATTCTACGTTTTCTGTTATCCTCTTCATTCTGATATTCCAACCACTTGTAGGTTTTTCTTCTTGATAGATTCCCACATTATTTGTTGGTTTGCTTCATTTTTTAGATTATTTTTTCTGATTTTCCCTCAAATAAATTGGTGTCAAGGAATTTATCTTCAGTCTTACTAATTCTGACTTCCGTTGCTTCAGTTCTGCTTCTATGACCTTCTATCAAATTATATAATTCTGAAATTTTAGTGTTAGTCTTTGGAGTTTCTAGTTGCTGTCTCTGTGTGTGTTCTGTAGCCTATTAATTTTGTCATTTTGGTTTTGTCTTATTTTCCTGAATTCCGCTATTGCTTTATTTCTGTGTTCCTTGGTCTGGTCTGAATTTTGCCTAATCTCCTTCCTGACCTCTTGGAGAGCTCTGTATATTAGTCTTTTGAATCCTTTCTCAGGTATTTGCATGATCTTATCTTTCTCCATAAGGTTTCCTAGTTATTTATTTTGATCTCTTGCTGGAGCCATCCTGACTTGCTTCTTACTATGATTTGATATTGACTGTTGCTCTGAAGCATCAATAAGTTATTATATTTATTTATTGTATATTTGTTTACTGTGTCCTAACTTTTGTTTTGATACACCAGAGTTGGCTGGGTGTGCAGGCTGCTTTGGTTATTGGTGTCTTTGAAACTCTCTTGTCCTGTTTCCAGGTGGTCAGAGCAGCTATCAGGTGTGGGAGGCCACGAGTCTTTTCACTGCTTTGTAAGGTGCAGTATAGGTATCCAGGTCCTTGTTCACTGAGTGTGCAGTCCTGACTCTAACTTATAATCCTAGATGGTCAGGGCTGCATAGGGATGTTCAGGACAGGCAAAGTTATTTGACTGTGGTTGGGGGTTATGTGTGAAACAAGGCAAGGGGTGATGGCTACTCCTGGGAGCTTGGGTGAAGGATGTGTTTCTGTCCCTCCAAAAGCACGCAGTGGGGAGGGGGTGCATATTGCAACTGGTCTATGGGTACTTGTTGCTGTTGGCTGGAGGGACTAGGAGGCACCACTTATTCTCACATACCATCCTCAATTGCTGGTTGTAGTAGGTGGTACAACCAGTCCTCATTCTTCTGGTATGGGTAGCTGTTTTAGTCAGCTAGGGCTGCTCTAACAGAAATACCACAGAGTGGATGGCTTCAACAAAGGAAGGTTTATTCTTACACAGTCTGGTAGGTTGCAAGTCCATATTCAGGGTGTCCACTCCAGGGGAAGGCTTTCCTCTTGTCGGCTCTGGAGGGAAGTCTGATATTGCATCAGTCTTTGTCCAGGGAGCGTCCCAGCGCAGGAACCTCAGGTCTCAAGGACGCGCTCTTCTCCCGGTGCACATTTCTTGATGGTGTGAGGCTCCCAATTGTCCTTTGTTTCTCTTTCCCTTTTATCTCTTGAAAGCTGAAAGCATCAAGGGTGGGGCAAGCCATACTCCGGGGAAACTCCCCCTATAGCAGGGCAGGGAAGTAATTCTATGCAGGAATCTACATCCCCACCCTAATCCTTTAACATACAGTTTAGTGAAACCACACAATGGAGGAGAGTCCCAAGATACTGAGAATCATATCCCAGCCATGTGGCTACACATATTTTGGGGGGGACACAATTCAAACCATGACAGTAGCTAAGACCCTGGCTTAAAGGACAGGGTGGTGTCAAATGTCACAAGCATGCAACTTGCATTTGGCTGCTTCAGTTAAAAATGGGCTTCAAGTGTATGCCTTCCTTTTTATGCTAACAAGGCCATGCATTATTGAATCAGTCCATACGGTTCTACACAGACATGAACTGTGCTGCAAGCCCATGGACTCCCTTTGCCAGGGGCTGGAATAAGGGCAGAGCCTCTTGACTCATCTTGAGGTTCAAGGTTAGGGGGTGTGGTGTTTTTTAAAGTTGCTGAGATTGGCATGGTGTGGAGAGCCCTGAGTTTCTGGCTTAGGGAACATACAGTTATTGAAAACTGCTGGACTGGAATGGAGCAGAGTGGGGGCTAGTTGAGGAAAAGGAAGCACTTTTCCACTGTGAAACTTGGAAGCCAGCCAAGCCAAGTGCCATTGAGTTGGATCCAACTCATGGCGACCCTAGAGGCCAGAGTCGAACTGCCCTCTAGAGTATTCACAGAGCACTTGGTGGATTTGAACTGCCAACCTTATGGGTTAGAAGCCTGCACTTATCTTTAGCAGGTCTGGTGTTGCTCCTACTGAGTTCTGGAGGTATGTGCAAATTTGTTGCTGCTTGGCTACACTTGATATGATGGGGCCTGTCTTTGGATGTTGCACTTGTCTCAGCCCTTGTGTGCTGCACGGACTCAGCTAGCAGAGCACTAGCAATCTCATGATCTGTACTTCTTGGCAGCCTTTGAATTCTTTCTCCTTCCACCTACCACTCAGTCCCTTCCACCTTCCACAAAGTTCTTCAGGTTTGTTTTTGATGATTAGGATTCCTAGATTGTCATATATAATTGATTAAATTATTTTGGGGGTCTTTGGGGTAAGAGGGATGACAGTAAACATCCATCTTTTCCACCATTTGGTCACTCTACTAACCACATTTGTCTTTTTAATGACTTTTTGCTTTCTTCATATATGATGTCCTTGATGTCATTCCACAGCTAGTCTGGTTTTTGGTCATTGGTTTCAAATCTATTCTTGATACAGTCTTTAATTCAGGGGGGACATAATCAAAGTCATACTTTGGCTTTTATGGACTTGTTATAATTTTCTTCAGCGTTAACTTCAATTTTTATATGATCCACATTACATTTTATTTATCCATTTTGTTTATCTACTACTGTATATATGCCAAGTGCCGTCAAGTTGGATATACACCACATTTTATCAATTTGTTTGTTGATGGATGGTAGCTTCTTTCCAATTTTTGGCTATTGTGAGTAATACTGCAATAAACATAAAAGTGTCTGTTTTGAGTCATTGCTTTCAAGTCTTGGATATATACCTACAAGTGGAATTGCTGGGTTATATAATTCTATGTTTAATTTTTTGAGGCACCATGAGACAGTATTCCAGAACAGCTGTATCATTTTATAATCTTATCAGCAGTGGATAAGGATTCCAGTTTCTCCACATCCTCACCAACACTTATTTTCCATTTTTGAATTTTTTTATAGTGTGCATGTATGACTTCTAAAGTTATAGAATCATTGAAACTATTTCCATTTTGAAATTTGTTGACCTGAATAGAAGTAGGGTAAATAGGGGTGGTGAGGGAGCTAGAAACTGTCTTATGAATGACCTCGAGTAGTTTATGTTGGAAAAGAGTTGGATAGGATGGGGAAGAGCACTAACCCTTTCTTTATTCTTGACTCTTCAGTGCAGGCATTCCATATATCAGGATTCACACTTAACATTTATTTTCAATTAGGTCCTATACACATTCTTTTCCCACCCTTGTCTCTCCAGGCTTTTATAAACTACAGTGATGCCAGTGGCAGCAATGGCTTTTGAGTGCTTATATCTTTTAGTAGTGAGTTCTTCAGGTGCTCCAGTAAAGTAATGGCTTAAATCCATCAATGCTACACCCTCCTTCCCTCACCTCCCCAGTTTGGCATCACCAATCTTTAGTGGGAGAGCTTTCTCCCTGAGTTTCATGGTCACTAGTAGATTAAAGGAAAGATACTTTTGTTCTGGTGGGGTGGTGGGTAAAACAGTTAAAGGTGAGTCCTGGGATACTACTTCTTGTGTTTTTGAGGAGGTTTAAGGCTGCTTGCATATCATTGAGTAACAGGAAACTTAGCAACACTAGCTGTACTGCCAGCATCTGATGATAAAATCCGGGCTTTAAGCCATCACTGAGCTGCAAGATTTCTGGGTTGATTTTCATCTCAAGTAGCTAGACAGTAGAATGCTTCACTTAAAAGAAAAGATCTTTGAGAGTCTTTGGCTTGTCTTGTGTGGTCTCACATCTCATAGTCTCCTTTGCCCTAGTGGTTGAGAGTTGGAGGTGGAGAATTAGCCACTTGCCTACTTAGCTTCTTGTAATCCTTTTGATAATCCAGGCGGCTAGGTAAGGGAATAGATATATTTGACTCCTTTTCACATATGGATAAGATGTGCTGTGAGAGAAAAGACAGGCTCCTTTAGGTAGATATAAGTATTCCTGGTAACATGTAGTAAGTGACAGCGGTTGGTCCAAAGCTCAGGGTTTCTGATATCCTTTCTTATCACTGTGAATCAGGTGCATCTGAAGACAGGATGGATGTTTCATTCATTTTGGGAGGGAGTCTGTTTGGGTTAGGAATACAGAAATGCAGGTGGCTCTTATGTGGTCAAGTTCATCCCTATTTAGGAATAGAATATTAAGATCCAAAGAGTGGAAGTATTTTTATCCAACTAGGAAGATCAGCGTCAGTAGTTCACATCTGAGTTCTAACATTTTTGTGTAATCACTTGGTGCTTCTGTTGGCACCCAAGATATCTCATCTAAATGGGGGCAAGACTCTTATTAAATAATAATTGTAGGCCTTACAATAGCCTTTTCCAGAGAAAGTATTGTGGTGCTACTTTTATTGCTTAGCAAGAGTGAAATATGAGGCACATGGTGTGAGCTGGATGACTTGACTGATGTAGTAAAAGTAAAGTTATAGCTAGATCTCAAACTTTGACTCTTCTTTAAGTTTGTTTCTTATTCCTCCTCCCTATCCTGCAGGTGATAATGAATGCAATCAGAAATCATACCACTAGCAAAGAAGTATATTCAGCCCCTCCTTGGTCAGTGAGATTACTAGAGAATCGGGAGAGGATCAAATCAGTATCCTTGCACATGGTCGTCGAATCATGGTGAAGTCTTGGTAAGTGGTCAGTAGCTTTGGTGGACTTACTCAGTTGAGGGAAAGTGGCAGGGTAGGTAGTCTTAATAAGCATTAGGCAATTACTTGATGTTTTTCCATTGTGAGATAAAAAAGTTCTTAAACTACTCAGGCTGTACTACACTAACTAGCCTAACCTCTTCTTATTCTTTTATTTTTATAGGTGAAAGAATTGAATATCTTGCCCAAGATTACAGCTAGTTAGTGTAGAAAATGCATGTAAATCTAAGCTAGTACTGTGTCTTTTACCTAGTGCTTCCCATAGGTTCCTTCCGAATCCAAGGAGGCCATGTGAGGCAGAAAAGTTTTTATTCTATTCTGAAAGATTATATATATATATATATATATATATATATATATAAAATGGCCTCTGAAATTGTATTTCCATAATGATGGACATTTCTATGGTGCAAAATTTTATTATATGTTAAAATTACCTGTGGTGTCTGTTTGAAAATGCAGAAATCTTGTCATTTGTCAAGCCTAGCCTTAAGACCTGCCTGTCGGTTACACTGAGACTCTCTGACCAGTGGGTTCACCAGAGAGTCAGAATGAATTACCATTGCCATGGACATCCTTGGGAGGAATCTAGGAAGCTTGGTCAGTGGTTGGTGGTTTTGGTAGGGTTCCCCAGTTGATAGTAGAGAAAGGAAAGCGGTCTTGATGCAGCACTTCCCTTTTTTCTTCAACATATAGTAAGTTCTTACTAAGTGCCAGGGACTATTCTAGATACCAAGAATGTCCAACTTCTTGAAACTTTTGTTCCTGTAAGGATAGACAAAGGACTAAGTGAACCAGTGAATATATAATATGGCATAAGTGTAGTATCAGATATTTTTCATTTTGATATGAAAAGTTACATTAAAAATGATTAGATCCTTGGACTAGACTATGGGACATAGAATGATGCAGGTGGTGTGTGTACTTCATGGTTTAATATATATATGAGGCTGTCCAACTGGTTTGTTTTTAGAGGAGTGAGAAAAAGGTAGGGGGGACAAGTGCTGGTTGAGTGGAAACTGGAAGTAATGAGTGGAAAAGAGGAGAGTGCTATCACAGGGTTAAGAGAGCAGATAAAGTCCCAGAGAGGTGGGTGCTGGAGGCTTTATATGGCAAATTGAGTTGGATTGTAAACTTTAACTTAATCACAATATAAAATGATTGGATTCGACTAAACAACATCTAGTGTTTCTCCAATCTTCTCATTCTGCCTTTGACTTCCTCTTTGCATAATGTTGGCCTACTTTGTTCCCTTTACTGAGACTCAATTTTCAATCAGTTGAATGAGAGTTTTATGTAAATATCTTGAAGACTCTTCCAGTTTTGACCTTTTTGGAGTTTCTCTGCAACAGAAGGGTGGCCAAGCTGAGTGTGGGGAGGGTCATAGATAATAAAAACATTATTTTTTTCTCTTTGAAACCCATCACTAGGCTGAACTGTGAAGGGCATCTTTGAAAAGCATTTTAGAGAACTCCCCAGACCTTCCATGTGAGTGAACATACAGCAGAGGAAGAGAGCCTTTTCAGTGATTAAGGTAAGTAGGGGAGGAGAGTCATTTAAGACGTCATTTCAGAAGTATGAGTGATAGATTACTTCACTACAATCTAGCTTTCTGGTCCTGTAATTTATAAGCAAGCAGTTTATTCTAAAATGTATTCATGTCAAAAAAGTTGAAGAAACTTTTATGCCTCCCTAGTCTCTGATCACATCTATTGAGGATCAGAAAAACTGAAATGATTTACAAGTGAACTAGGTGGCATAAACCAGGTGTCACAAGTAATACTGATATGTCAGACACTGATTACTCTGTCCTTAAGGGAAGAATTTTTTCTTTCAAACCAAATTTGTAGAAGGCTTTTCTTCATCAGACTATGCCAAGCCAGCCAAGTGCCGTCATCAGACTATAGAGCTGCACAAATTTTGGCAAACATCAGCCCATGGTAGAGGCTCAGTGTTTCAGTGGCAGCCAAGTATACAGCACTCTGAATTGATAGTTTCAAAGGCAGCAGAATTTTCTTGGATTCTATTCCTCTTAAAGGAACTGGAATAGTATTCATTTTTAGCTCCTTAGGGGTGAGCACCCTGTAGGCTTCAGGTAGCATTGAAATGGTTCATAGTTAAACTAGGCAGCATGTATAAAATGGCCATTCTTTGGGGATCTCTGCAAAGGTCACTGCCTTAAACTGGTAACACTTCCATTTGGAGCCAGTTCGAAAGGGCCATATTATTTCTTTCTCTCTGCCATTGTGTGCTGAAGTAATTAAGGTCAGTTTTTTCCATGGGAGCAGTCTTGAGATGGTACCTTCGTGGCATAATATTCCAAGGTCTCTGGAGTGTCTGAGGAACCTCTACTGGTGGAATCAGGTAGATAAGCCAGCACAGGGAAACTGTGTGGTAGAAAAGCTGGCATTTTCCTATGGAGAAGCCTAGAGTAGTCATTTATAAAAGGGCAAATCCTGTGTTCCCTTTCTGCTGCTACAATTTATTTTAAAATGACATTGATCATATGTAAGGAAATAAGTGTTAGCATGCTATTACAAAAAATTACAAAGTCCTCATGTAACTCTTTATCTCTAGGAACCAAAATGAATTATACAAATCTGATCTTTCCCTTGTAGTTCTTTATTCCTATTATCTGTTCTCTTTTTCTTTTGTGGCAGCAGATTTACTGTTTTCTCTTTTTCCTTGTTTTCAAAATATTCATCAAGAATCTACATACCCCATGTCATTTTGGTCCTCGGTGAGCGTCCTTTGCTGCTGAGTTGGATCCATTTGCTGTGCCCTCGGATGGCAGCTTGGCAGCTTTTAAGACCCCAGATGCCACTCACCAATGTGGGGTGCAGAAAGCCCTCTTAGCAAAAAGCTAGTTGTGCCAATTGGCCTCGATTTCACCTAAGAGCATGGCCCCCTGCCCCCTGCCCCAGCTACTCTATCCTTGCAATGTTGAGTTAAGATGGAAGGAGTACTCAAGTTATGCTGAAGTCCACTTAATGTTGTTCTTGTTTCTAATGTGTGCTATCACCGATTTCACCCAATCAGATTTCTGGCAATGGTATGGGGTAAAGACAACCCAGAAGACAGAGAGATCCACATGAGTGGGTGCATACATCGACTTGGGACTGGAAGAACTGGATGGTGCCTGGCCACCACCAGTGATAGCCGCGATGAAGCTCACAGAGATGAGTCTCACTGGCAACACAAGAATAAAAAGGTGTGCATCCTGAGATCTCCACTAAAAGACCTCAATTGATGGTCCAGAAGTTTCAGGGTTCCCCTGGGAATATGGCCCCTGGCCCTGATGCTGCCCTTGCCCATAAACCATAACAAAGGTCCACTCTTCAGACATGAATAGATTGGACTTGGCGAGGCAGAGTGACCATATATTGGATGTACTTCACGGTTCTAGACATCTATAGGATACAATCCTGCTGACCTCTGGCTGGAGGAAGGAGAGTGGGTGGAGAGGAGGGGAAAGGAGACTGTTGGGAGGATGAGACATGTATGGAGCGGAGAGGAATAGAGTGCTGTCACCAGACAGGGAGAGCAGTGAAAGCTGCATATAGGTGGGCATGTAAATTTATACGGGAATGTACATTTTCACTCAGTCATATTAAATAAATAAAAAAAAAGGAATCCACATACAGCTCTTCAAACTCTTCTTTTTAGATTCATATATAATAAAACCTGGGAAAGCTGAAATCCATGTAAGACAGAAACTTGTGAGAGAAGGAAAATCCAAATATTTTCCACTGAAACAAATGATAGAAAAATTGCAAGACTGTACCTTGTCAAAGGCAAGATACTTGTGAGAACTGGAAAAGCAAGGCAGTAGTGTCGGATTTCAATTCTCATGGGTTTCAGTGTAATAGTAATAACACTTATTTATTGAATGCCTGTTATATTCTCGACAGTGCTTTATACATATTTGTCATCTCATTTTAACTTCACAGTGCCTTAAAAGTAGGGCTTGTTTCCATTTTATAGATAATTAAACCAAGGATCAGAGATTAACTCACCCACATGAGGTAGGTAGGTAGTGGTAGGGTTGTGCATGTTATACTCCAAAGAGTTTGAGGTGGCATCTGTTTGATGACAACAGATTTGGCTTTGGATTATATTCTTCAGTTTGTACAACCATTCTGACCCTCCTTTTCTGAGTTGTTCCCCATTAACATAACTCAGAAGGTTACTATCTAATTTTTCCAATTGCTGTTATCATTTTAATCTTATATAGGTCGTGCTTAAGAGAGTGTGGTAGTCAAGGGAAACTTTTTTTTACTCGTTAAATTAAACTTGTTTGGTGTTAAAAAGACTTCAAAAAAAAATGAAAGAAGGAAACCAAACTTGTTGCCATTGAATCAATCCCAGGTCATAGCAATCCTGTAGGACAGAGTAGAATTGTCCCATAGAGTTTCCAAAAGTGGCTTATGGATTTGAACTACCAACTTTTTGGTTAGCAGTCAAATGCTCACCCAGCACCCATCAGCACCCCAAGAAGACCTTCAGGGGATATTTTTGGTTTAAGGTTTCAATATCACCTCAGGGCAATACTTCCAGGGATTCATCCAGCAGCTGTGGCTCTAGAGAGTCTGGAGTTCATGAGAATTTGAAATTCTTGTCTGAATTTCCCCCATTTTGATCTATAGAATCTATCATCAAAATATGCTGTAATGGTAGCCAGGCACTATTCAGTTCTGGTCTCATGGCAAAGGAGGCAACTGTATGTGGAGTCAGTCAGCTACACATTCCACATCCTCTCCCTACTTCTGACTTTCCTTCCTCTGTTGCTCCAGGCAAACAGAGATCAATTCTCATGCCTTTCGTGTTTGCTTGCAAGCTTCTAAGAGCCCAGGCACTATACAACAAAAAGAAGTTAGAACAGAATCACTAAGCACTGTACTAGGCCAATTAACTTGGATATTCCGTGAAGCAAGGACCTACATTTCCAAACCAAGAAACCAAATCCCATCAGGTGTTTGGTTGTGTATAAGGAGCTTCACAGCTACTCTTCTTCTTTTTTTTTTTGTCATTGTTGTAAATATGTCTGTCATACAGCTTTTGCCAGTTGAAAATCTTACATGTATACAACTTATTGACATCACTTACAATAATTGGCTGTGTAGTCCTGTACTTAATACAGTTTTTCTGTCACCATTAACCCCCTCTTTCTGCCTCCCTCCTGTTCCTGGTAACCACTAAGAAACACTGGTCTCTCTATATATGCCTTTTGTTTTCTTTTTGTATAAGTGGTATCGTATAATATTTGTCCTTTCTTGAGTAATGTCTTCAGACTCCATTCATATTGTAGGACATATCAAGACGTTGTTTTTTTCTACTGGCTGAGTAGTATTCCATTGTATAAATGTATCACTTTTTTTTTTTTAATCTATTCGTCTGTTGATGGGTATTTATATTGTTTCCACCTTTGACTGTTGTGAATAGTGCTGCAATAAACATTGATGCACAGGTCTCTGAGTCTCTCCTTATAAATCTTTTGGATATATACCTAGGAATGGAATTATTCGGCTGTATGGTAGTCCTAATTTTAGTTTTTTAAGGATCTGCTACACTTTTCTACAACAGCCATATCATTTTGCATTCCCAGCAGCAATAGATAAAGGTTCTGATTTTCCCACATTCATGCCAATGCTTACTCTTCTTTGTTGTTTTCTTTTTTCACTTTAGTCATCCTAGTGGTATTTCATTGTTCACTGTAGTTTTGACTTGCATTTCCCTGATGACTAATAATATTGAGCATTTTTCACGTGTTAGTGGCCATATGAATTGTCCCTTTGTTGAAATGCTTATTTAAGTCTTTTGTCAGTGTCGTGATTGGTTTCTTTATCTTTTTGTTGTTAAGATGCCAAAGTTTTATATGTACTTTGGTTATTAAATTATTGTTGCATGTATGGTTTCCAAAGACATTCTCCCAGTAGCTAGCTTGTCTTTTCACTTAAAAAGATGTTTTTATTGTGATTAAATGAAAGTTTACAACCCAAGTTAATTTTGCATGTAAAACTCTGAATACCCACCTCTCTGTAACTGTATCTGCTCTTCTCACCCTCTTACCCTGTGACAGCACACTCTTCTTTTTCACTATGTACTTTAAGTATCCACTCAACCAATACTTGTCCCGACCTCTCTACGCTCTCCTCTATCTAAAAGGAAACCAGTAGGACACCCCCAAATATATATATGTATAAAACTATAAAGTACATACACCACATGTGTCACTCTGTGTCCTCAAGTCCAGTCTATCCATTGTCTGAAGTGTTAGCTTCAGTACTGGTCTTAGCTCTGCACTTTTTAAAGAAAGCCTTTTGATGAAAGTAAGTTTTACATTTTTATGAGGTTCCATTTATTTATTTTGTCTTTTAGCTGGTTGTGTTTTTGTTACTACATTATATAATCTATTGTTAATAGTTAGGCCCTATGAAGTTAATCCTGCTTTCTCTTTTAAGAATTTTGCAGTTTTAATTTGCACATTTAGGTCCTTAACCCAATTTGAATTTGTTTTTCCGTATAGTGAGAATATGGATCCTGTTTTATTTTTCTGCATCTAGAAATCCACTTTTTCCAACACAATTTATTGAAGAGAGTCTTCATCCTCCATTGGTTAGACTTAACTTCCTTGTCAAAAATCAGTTGAACTATAGATGTTTATTTCTGAAATTTCAGTTCTATTCCACTCGCAGATGTGTTTATTGGTCTACCAGTACCAGGCTGTTTTGATTATTGTAGCTACGGAGTATGTTTTATTTTTTTATTAAATAAAAAAAATGAAAGTGTACATACTCTGTGCTTACAATACTGGGTTAAGAGAGGAGGAGTACACAAGTTGTGTCGAAGTCCCGTTAATATTGATCTTCTTACTAATATGTATTGTCACCAATTTCACCCTACCAAATTTCTAACAACAATCTAATCTAAACCCTTGCCCCTTGCCTTCCCACCTTCCCACCTTCCCCACCCTTGTAGCTGTCAAAGAGTCTTTTCTATTGTGTGTGAGTATGCTTTTAAGTTTTTATCGTAGGTGGTATAATAATTGTACTTCAATGTGCTTCATTGTGCTGCAATGAACATTCGTGTGCATGTATCAGTTGGTGTGAATGGCCTTCATTTTGTAGGATATATTCCGAGCAGAGGAATTACTGGGTCAAATGGTATATCTATATCCATTATTTTAAGGTAACACCAAATTGCTTTCCAAAGAGGTTGCGCCATTCTGCATTCCCACCAACAGTGAAGGAGAGTTCCAATCTCTCTACAGCCTCTCCAACATTTATTGTTTTGTGTTTTTTGGATCATGGCCAATCTTTTTGGGGTGAGGTTGTATCTCATTGTCATTTTGATTTGAATTTCTTTAATAATTAATGATCATGAGCATGTCCACATGTGTTTTTCGCTGCCTGGATCTCCTCTTTAGAGACGCGTCTGTCCACCTCCTTTACCCATCGCTTAATTGGATGATTTGTCTCTTTCTTATTGATATTTTGTAGAACCTTATAGATTATGGAGATCAGGCATCAGTCTGACATAGAGTTGCCAAATATTTTTTCCCATTCTGTAGGTGGTCTTTTAATTCTTTTGATGGAGTCTTTGGATAAGCAGAAGTGTTTGATTCTTATTAATTCCCATTTCTCTATTCTCTCTTCTGATGAATGTGTTTTGTTTGTCAGATTTTGAAGTCTGTCTATATTGCATATTAAAACGTCCATTGTTGACCCTAGCTTATCTGGGATGAGCTTTATTGTTTTAGCTTTTATATTCAGATCTTTTATCCAATTTGGGTTGATTTTTGTATAAGGTGTGAGATATGGATCTTGTTTCAATTTTTTGCAGATGGATATCCAATTATGCCACCACCATTTGTTAAAGAGACTATTCTTACCCCACTTCAAAATCTTAGGACCTGTGTCAAGTATCAGCCATTCATAAGAGGATGGTGGCATCTCTGGGGTCTCTACTTTGTTCCATTGGTCTATATGTCTCCTTTTGTACCAATACCAGGCTGTTTAGACTACTGTGGCAGTGTAATAGGTTTTAAAGTCAGGTAGTGAGAGGCCTCCCAGCATATTCTTCTTTTTCAGTAGTGCTTTACTTATTCGGGGTTTCTTCCCTTTCCAAATAAAGCTGATAATTTGTTTCTCCATCTCATTAAAAAATGTCACTGGAATTTGTATTGGGATTGCATTATATAAGTAGAGTGCTTTGGGCAAAATAGACATTTTCACAATATTGAGTCTTCCTATCCATGAGCAGGGCAGATTACTTCACTTATGTAAGTCCCTCCTAGTTTCTTGTAGCAATGTCTTGTAGTTTTCTCTGTAAAGATCTCTTATTTCTCTAGCTAGATTTATTCCTAGGTATTTTATCTTCTTGAGGGCTGTAGTAAATGGAATTGATTTGATGATTTCTTCATTAATAATTTCACTGTTGGTACAAAGGAATGCTATTGATTCAGTTATGTTTATCTTGTATCTTGATACTTTGCCGAATTCTTCTATTAGCTCTAATAGTTTACTTATGGATTTCTTTGGATTCTCTGTATAGACAATCAGATCATCTGCAAAGAGGGAAATCTTTACTTCTTCAGTGCCAATACGGATGCCTTTTATTTCTTTGTCTTGTCTAGTTGCTCTGGCTAGAACTTCTAGCACAATGTTGAATAGAAGTGGTGAGAGCAGGCATCATTGTCTAGTTCCCGTTCTCAAAGGGAGTTCTTCCAGTCTTTCACCATTCAGGATGATGAAAGCAGTTGGCTTTGCATAGACGCTATTGATTATATTGAGGAATTTCCCTTTTATTCCTATTTTTCTGAGAGTCTTAAGCATGAATGGATGCTGAACTTTGTCAAATGCCTTTTCTGCATCAATTGACAAAATCAGGAGATTTTTATCTTTTGTGTTACTAATATGGTTGGTTACATTAATTGTCTTTCTGATGTTGTACCAGCCTTGCATCTCTGGAATGAAACCAACTTGATCATGATGAATGATTGTTTTTATATGCTGTTGAATTCTATTGGCTAGAATTTTGTTGAAGATTTTTGCATCTTGATATTGGTCTGTAATTTTCTTTTTTTGTGGGATCTTTCCCTGGTTTTGGTATCAGGGTTATGCTGGCTTCATAGAAGGAATTTGGAAGTATTTCATCTGTTTCTATGATATGAAATAGTCTCATTAGTATTGGAGTTAATCCTTCTCTAAAAGTTTGGTAGAATTCACCGGTGAAGCTGTCTGGGCCAGGACTTTTTTTGGTTGGTAGATTTTTGAGGACTTCCTCAATCTCTTCCTTTGTGATGGATTTGTTAAGTTGATCTATTTCTCCTTGTGATAGTTTTGGTGAGTCACATGAATCTAGAAATTTGTCCATTTCCCCCCGGTTTTCAAACCTGTCAGAGTATAGCTTTTTATAGTATTCTGTTATGATATATTTTATTTCTGTTGTAACATCTCCCAACTCATTTCTTAATCAGGTTATTTGTATCTTCTGTTGTTTTTCTTTTGTAAGTTTAGCCAATGGTTTATCAATTTTGTTAATCTTTTCGAAGAACCAGCTTTTGGTTTTGTTAATTTTTTCAATTGTTTTTCTGTTCTCTAATTCATTTAGTTCTGCTCTAATTCTTATAATCTGTTTTCTTCTAGTGCCTGAGGGGTTTCTTTGTTGCTCTCTTTCTACTTGTTCAAGCTGTGAGGTTAATTCTTTAATTTGTGCTCTTTCTTCTTTCTGGAAGTGTGCATTTATAGAGATAAACTGACGTCTGAGCACTGCTTTTGCTGTATCCCATAAATTCTGGTAGGATGAATTTTCATTTGCATTGGAATCCATAAATTTCTTCAATGTGTCTTTAATTTCTTTTATAACCCAAGGCTTTATGAGTAAAGTGTTGTTCAGTTTCCACAAGTTTGAATTTTCACCTATGAATTTTCTGTTATTGATTTCAACTTTTATAGCTCTGTGGTCCGAGAAGGTACTTTGCAGTAAATCAATGTTTTGGATTTTATGGAGAATTGTTTTATGACCTAACATATGGTCTATTCTAGAGAATGTTCCATGTGCTTTGGAGAAGATGTCATATTTATCTGTTGATGGATGAAAAGATCTGTATATGCCAATAAGGTGAAGTTGGTTGATTGTTGTAATAAGATCTTCTGTATCTTTACTGAGCTTTTTTCTGGATGATCTATCTTTAACTGAAAGGGGAGTGTTAAAGTCCCCAAGTATTATTGTGGAATGATGAATCTCATTTTTCACTGTTGTCAGTATTTGTTCAGTGTATTTAGGTGCTTTGTATTGAGTGCATAAATATTTAATATTGTGAAGTCTGGCTGGAGTATTGAACCTTTCAGCAATAAATAGTGACCATCGTTGTCCGTAATAGTGGATTTTACATTAAAATCTATTTTATCTGAGGTTAATATTGCCACACCTGCTCTTTTTTGTGTATTATTAGCTTGATATATATTATTCCAACCTTTTATTCTCAATCTTTTCTTATCTTTAAGTCTAAGATGTGTTTCTTTCAAGCAACATATAGATGGGTCATTTCTTTTGATCCACGATGTCACTCGCTGTCTCTTTACTGGAGTGTTAAGTCCATTTACATTCAATGTGATTATTGATAGCTGTACATTTAGTGATGTCATTGCAATATGTTTATTTTCATGTTGGTGTTTTCTCTTTTGTTCTTATTAATCTGTCCTGGGACATTCTTCTTCATGGATGGTATGAGTTTTGATTTTATATTTATTGAGACTCCTGTATTGTGATTTTTTCATTTCAAATGGTATATTGTTAATCAGTTCTATGGATACATACCTAACCCCCCTTGATGTATAATTATTGAAATCAATTTTAATGATTTTAAAGGTCAGAAACTGTCACTGCATCAAAAACAACTGTAACTATTGTAGTGTATCCCTCTTTGAATGTGATGATATTATAGTTGTCATGATATGACCATGGATTCCCTTATTATAATATTGTAGTTTTTGGCTTGGTTTGGTGAACTTTTGTGCCTTCCTTAGCTGATTAGAAATTTGGATGAAGTGCCTTAAATTATCACCTAAAATATATATTTAGGGAAGAGCTTCTTTCAATATTTCATGTAATTTGGGTTTAGTTTTTATGAAGTGTTTAAATTTCTCTTTATTTTCAAAAGTCTTAATTTCACCATTATATTTGATAGACAATTTAGTGGGATAAATTATTCTGGGATGGAAGTTTTTCTCATTCAGGACTTTGAATGTGTCTGCCCATTGCTTTCTGGCCAGCATTGTTTTGGCAGAAAAGTCAGATGAAAGTCTGCAGGGTTTCCCTCGGAACGTTAGTTTTGTTTTGAGTCTTGCTGTCTTCAGAAGCATCTCTTTATGTTTTAGTTTATTAAGCTTAATTATAATATGCCTTGGCAGTCTTCTTTCTGGATCTAACTTTTGCGGTGTTCGATAAACATCTTGGATAGCTATGTTCTCTTTGTTCATAATCTCAGGAAAGTTTTCTGTCAGCATCTCTACAGCAATACTTTCTATGTTGTCATTAATCCTCCCTTGTTCAGGAACTCCAATTAAACGTAAATTGTTTCTCTTCATGGAGTCCCATATGTTTCTTCATTTTTCTTCTTTTCTCTGATTTTACCTCATAAATGTTGGTGTTAGTTACTTTGTCTTCTAGGTCACTGATTCTAACTTCCATCTGTTCAATCCTACTCTTTTGGCTTTGGATAGAATTATCCAATTCTGTAATTTTGTTATTAATCGGATGTATTTCAGATCATTGATGTTCTTGCATATCAAATAGTTTACCAAATTTTTCGTTTTGTTCTATTCCATGTTGTTTAATCTCTAGAAGGGTTTTATATATAATTTTTTTGTATTCAATCTCTGTTAGATTCAGAAAGGCTTCTTCATCTGGGAAATTTTTTGAATCTTTAGGGAATTTTCTGGAGCATTTGAAGACTGTTTCTTTAAATGATTAATTATGGTCTGTTGCCTGCATGCCATCTAGATGTTATTTGATTTCTCTGATACTGAATCTAAGAGAATTGTTGGTCACCAGCTGACTGTAATACTGTAGTGATTTGCTCCAGGTGGACTCTCAAGGTTGGAAGGAAGACTTTACTTATTGAGTAGCAAAGAGGCTGCTCTGTTTATGGAGAAACTGAGCGCTGTCATCCAATCTTAAAATGTGAGTGAGAGGAAAGAGGTTTTTCAATAGAGAGTTTCCAGAGAGAAAATATAAGCCTCTCAGCCTTTAAAAAGTAAACCTTAAAAGTAAAAGTAAATTGCATTTCTATGCAGGGAGCTGTCCAGGTACTGAATTGGAAGTGTGAGTCCTCCTACTTTGTTCTATTCTTCCAACATTTCTATGACTATTTGGAGCCACTTTACATTCCACATAATGTTGAAGATTAGTTTTCCCATTTCTGTGAAGAAGCTGTTGGTATTTTAATTGAAATTATGTTGAATCTGTAAATCACCTTGTGTGTTACTGATATACAAACAATATTAAATCTTTCAGCCTAAGTACATTAAACATCTATTTATACGAGCTTCCTTTAATCTCTCTCAACAGTGTTTTATAATTTTTGTTGTATAACTCCTTCACGTTGCCAGTTAAATTTAATTCTAGGTATTTTATTCTCTTACATGTTATTGTAAATTGAGTTGTTTGCTTAATTTCCATTTTAAATTTCTCATTGCTAGTGTATAGAAACCCAAACAATTTCTGTTTGCTCACTTTGAAACTTGTAACTTTTCTAAATTCTCCAATTAGCTCTAGGAGTTTTCTTGCAGACCCTTTGAGACTTTCTATGTGTAGGATCATATCATCTGTGAATAAAAACCATTATACTTCTTCTTTTTCAGTCTGGATACCTGTGATTTATTTTTCCTGTCTTATTGTTCTGGCTAGGATTTCTAATATGATATTGAATAGAGGTAGTGAGAAAGTCACCCTTGTCTTATTCCAGATTTCAAGGGGAAAGCTCTTAGTACAGTCTTTTTACATTACATATAATGTTGGCTGTTGACATTTCACATATGTATTAAATCATTCTGAGAAATTTCCCTCCTATTCCAATCTTCATGAAGGTTATTCTCAAGAAAAAGTGGTGGATTTTAGTGAATTTTTTTTTATGCATCAATGGAGATAGTCATATGTTTCTTTTTTTTCTTTTCCCATTGTTCATTCTTCTAATAACACACATTACTAAGGTTGGTTTTCTAATGTTTAATCATCCCTCCTTTCTTGGAATAAAGCACCACTGATTGCAGTTAAGCCATATGTCTGTCAGTTTGTTGTACTATAGGGCTTCACTGTTACTGTGATGCTGGAAGCTACACCACCAGTATTCAAATAACAGCAGTGTCACCTATGGTGGACAGATTTCAGCTGAGCTTCCAGACCAAGACAGACTAGGAAGAAGGACCTGGTGGTTTACTTCTGAAAAAAAGTAGCTGATGAAAGCCTTTTAAATAGCAGTGCCACAACTGTCAAAAGTAGTGCTGGAAGATGAGCCCCTCAGGTTGAAAGGCACTCAAAATATGACTAGGGAAAAATTACAGCCTCAAATTAGAATCGACCTTAATGACACGGATTAATTCAAGCTTTTAGGAACTTCATCTGCTACTGGGGCACAATGCAAAATGAGAATAAATAGCTGTAAACATCCATTAATATTCAGAACATGAAATGCATGAATTATTAATCTAGGCAAATTGGAAATCATCAGAAATAAAATGAAAAGCATAAGCATTGATAACCTGGACATTAGTGAACTGGTATTGGGCATTTTGAGTCTGATAATCATATGATCTGCTGTGCCAGGGATAACAAATTGAAGAGGAGTGACATTGCATTCATTGTCAAAAAGAACATTTCAAGATCTATCTTGAAGTACCATGCTGTTAAGTGATAGGATAATATCCATATTCTTGTAAGCATTATGCAAATGGTGCAGCTTTGCTTGCTGAAAGTGAAGAGGAGTTAAAACACTTACTGAAGATGATCAAAGACCACAGCTTTCAGTATGGGTGACATCTCAGTATCTAGAAAACAAAAATCCACATAACTGGCCCAGTAAACAACATTGTGACAAATGGAGAAAAGATAGAGGTTGTCAAGAATTTCATTTTACTTGGTTCCACAATCAGCGTCCATAAGAAGCAGCACTCAAGAAATCAAAAGACACATTGCACTGGGTAAATCTGCTGCAAAATACCCCTTTAAAGTGTTGAAAAGTAAAGCCGTCACCTTAAAAACTAAGGTGTAGCTGACCCATGCCAAAGTATTTTTAGTCTCATGACATGTGTGCAAAAGCTTGACAGTGACTAAGGAAGACAGAAGAAGAATTGACACCTTTTGATTTGTGGTGATGGAAAAGAATAATGAATATACCATGGACTTCCAGATGAACAAGTAAATTTGTCCTGGAAGAAGTACAACCAGAGTGCACCTTAGAAACAAGGATGATGAGACTATGTCTTACTTTGGACAAGTTGTCAGGAGTGATCAGTCCCTGGAGAAGGATGTCATGCTTGGTAAAGTACAGGGTCAGCAGAAAAGGAGACCCTCAACAAGATAGATTGACACAGTAGCTGCCACAATGGGCTTAAGAATCAAAACAATTGTGGGCATGGTGCAGGACTGAAAAGTGTTTTGTTTTGTTGTACGTAGTGGTCCTATGAGTTTGAACCAACTTGACAGCACGTAACAACAACACCACCACCATAAACAGGGCCAGTTAATACTACTATTATTCAAATTTATGCACCAATCGTTAAAGCCAATAGTGAAGAAATTGAATATTTTTACCAACTCCTGCAGTCTAAAATAGATCAAACATGCAATCAGGGTGCATTAATAATTACTAGTGATTGGAGCACAAAAGTTGGAAACAAAGAAGAATGATTGATTGTTGATATAGACAGCCTTGATGATAGAAATAATGCTGGAGATAGTGTGATAGAATTTCACAAGACCAAAGACTTCTTCATTGCAAACACTTCTTTTCAACAACATAAGTGATGACAATATATGTGGACCTCATCAGATGAAGTACACAGGAATCAAAATGAGATATGTCTGTGGAAAGAGACAATGGAAAAGCCAGAGGCCAAATGTGAAACAGACCAACATACATGAAAAAAGCAAAAGGTCATTGAAAAAACAGGTAAGGACAAAAAGACAAAAATGGATGTGAGAAGAGACTTTGAATTTAACTCTTAAGGTTTGGATAGCTAAAGCAAATGGAAGAAATGATGATGCAAAAGAGGTGAATAGGAGTTTTCAAAGGGTGACTCAAGAAGATGAAGCTAAGTATTATAATCATGTGTGCAAAGAGCCAGAGATAGAAAACCAAAAGGGAATAGTCCTTGCTGTTTCATAACCTGAAAGAACTGAAGAAAAAATTCAAACTTGAGGTTGCACTGTTGAAGGATTCTGTAGGCAAAATACTGTATGATGAAGGAAGCATCAAAAGAATTTGGAAGGAATACACAAGCTGAGTCACTATACCAAAAGTGTTGGTCAGTGTTCAGCCACTTCCAAAGATACTTTATGAGCCAGAACCAATGGTACTGAAGGAAGAAGTCCAAGTTGCACTGAAGATCTTGGCAAAAAATAAATCCTGCAAGAATTGGCGGCATACCAATTAAGATGTTTCAGCAAACAGAAGCAGAGCTGGAAGTACTCATCTATGCCATGAAATTAGGAAGACAGCTACCTGGCCAACTGACCCAAAGAGATCTATTTTAATGCCTATTCCCATGAAAAGAACACAGAAATTACCAAACATCATTAATATCGCACACAGGATCCAACTCGACGGCACTTGGCTGGCTTATGTAAAATTTTTCTGAAGATTATTCAAAAGTGGCTGTAGCAATATATCAGCAGGGAACTGCCATAAATTCAAGCCATATTCAGAAGAGGAAGAAAAACCAGGAATGTTATTGTTGATGTCAGGTGGATCCTGACTGAAAGAAGAGTGTGATGGTTAAGATTGTATATCACCTTGACTAGCCAAAGATTCTCAGTGCTACTATGCTGAAAGCAGAGAAGCCCAGAAAGATGTTTACCTGTGCTTTGTTGACAATGCAAAGGCATTCGACTGTGTGGATAATTAATAGATGATGGGTTACATTTTGAAAAATGGAAATTCCAGAACACTTAATTGTGCCCATGAGGAACCTGTACATAGATTAAGAGGTAGTCTTTTCAAGAGAACAGTGGCTATCCTGTGGTTTAAAATCAGGAAAGGTGTGTATCAGGGTTGTATCCTTTCACCATACATGTTCAGCCTGTATGTTGAGCAAATAATTCAAGAAGCTGGACTATATATATCAGGATTGGAGGAAAACTTACTAACAACCTGCTGTATGCAGATGTCACCACCTTGTTTGCTGAAAGTGAAGAGGACTTGAAGCACTTAGTGATGTATATCAAAGACCACAGCCTTCAGTATGGATTATACCTTAATATAAAGAAAACAAACATCTGCATAACTGGACGAATGAACAATATCATTATACATGGAGAAAAGATTGAAGTTGTCAAGGATTTCCTTTTTCTTGGATCCACACTCAACACCTATGGAAGAAGCAGTCAAGAAATCAAAAGACATATTGCATTGGGCAAATCTGTGAAAGACCTCTTTAGAGTGTTAAAAAAGAAAGATGTCCCTTTAAGAACTAAGGTGGACCTTTCCAGAGCAGTGGTGTTTTCAGTTGCTTCATATGCAAATGGACAATGAGTAAGGAAGACTGAATATGAATTGACATTTTGAGTTGTGGTAATGAACAAAGAAGTACAGGCAGAATGCTCCTTGGAGGCAAGGATGGTGAGACTTCATCTCATGTACTTTGGACATGTTATCAGGAGGGACCAGTCCCTGGAGTAGCACATATGCTTAGTAAAGCAGGTCAACAAAAAAGTTGAAGAACCTCAAGGAGATGCATTGACATGGTTGCTACAACAGTGTGCTGAAATATAACAACTATCATGAGGATGGCACGAAACTGGACAGTGTTTCATTCTTTTGTACATAGGGTAGCTGTCAGCCAGAAGCAATTTGACAGCACCTAAAAAAACAGCAACAAAGACACTTTCAGTATGCTGTCGGATTTTGCTCGTTAGGTTTTTGTTGAGGATTTTTAAATCTATTTTCATAAGAAATATTGACTTGTAGTTTTCTTGTAATGTCTTTTTCTTGTTCTGTCATGAGGGTCATATTTGCTTCATGGATTAAGTTAGCAAACATTCCTTTTCTGTCTTTTGGGAACAGTTTAAAGAGTATTGGTATCAATTCTTTAAACATTCAGTAGAGTTCCCTAGGGTAGAAATCTGGTTCAGGATGTTTTTTATTGAAACGTTTTTGATCACCGATATGATCGTGTCACTTGTCAGTCTACCTGAAGTTTTGTCAGTTTTATTTTATCTTTTCTAAAGACCAACTTCTAGCTTTGATTCTCTCCATTGTTTTTCTTTTTCATTTATTTCTGCTCTGTTCTTCATTAGTTACTTCACTTGGCTATTGGCTTGGCTTGCTCTTTTTTGTTTCTGGAGTTGTTAAGTTATGCTATTGATCTGAGATCATTCTTTTCATCTAATTAGTTTTCCTGAGCACTGCCTTTGCTGTATCCCATAAGTTTTCTTATGTTGTGCTTTCATTTTCATTTGACTCTGAGAAATTTGTGATTTCTCCCTTAACCCAATGGTAGTTTAATAATATGTTGTTTAATTTCTGTATGTGGGTATGTTTTCATTTTCTTTCTGTGATTGATCTTTAGCTTTACTCTGTTGCAGTCAGAGAAATTACTTTGTACAACTTCAACTTTTTAAAGTTTATCAAGACTTGCTTTGTGACTTAACATGTGGTCTTCTCCTGGAAAGTGAGTTATACTCCGTGTAATAGAATATGTATTGTGCTGGTATTGGGTGCAGTGTTCTATATATGTCTGTTAAGTCTAGTTGTTTCATGGTGTCATTCAGATCCTGTATTTCCTTGTTGATATTTCCACTCTGAAGAGGGACCTGCTTCTGCCAGCCCAGTGAAGCCATGGTGTGGTGGTGAGGCAGCCTAACAAAGCAGCAGTGTGGCAAGTGGAGTGGAGTACCTCTTTCTCAGCAAGGAAGCTGAGCTTTGGATAGTTACACCTACAGAATCACTGAGGACTTTCACTTGAACATCATAAGCTAAGTGGTTGTGAACTCTTTCAGATTTAAATCTTTTCTATGGGCTGATTTCTCTCCCTTTGTCCAGCACTCTCCTTTCTCTTCTCTGCTCTGCACTGGGCACAAGACTCTGACACTCTTCCTGGGCTGGAAGAGGGGCACCTTATATAAGTGTCTTGAGCTTTTCTCTGAGACTTAGAGAGGGAAACAGATGTGGGGATGAAAAAAACATTGGCCAGCTCCCCTGAGATAAGAATTTCCCCTACCTTTCTCAGTGCACTCACAGCTATAACCACCCAGTGACAGCATGTTGGAATTTATAAGGCACAATAATCAGGCTAGCTCAAACAACCAGACAATTTGGACACTCAAAAAACTAAATTAAAATATATTTATATACAAATTGGAATTCAAAAACCAAACAAATAAATTATAACAGCTTTATTATGGCTTGGAAACAACAATCAATTTCAAATCATTTAAAGAAGCAGACTATTATGGCTTCAGGAAACTCAAAATAAGTAATCAAAAAAAATTCCAGATGAAGAAGAATTCCTGTAGTTATGAGAGGTAGAATGCAAAAGAGTAATGTTTAGAGCTCTTTAAGATATCAAAAAGATTAGGCAAAGTAGAGCAGAGCATAATGAAAAATTAAACAGGCTACATGAAACACTTGAGCAATGATCATCTAAACTTCAGCAGATTAACAATGAAACCACAGAATGAGATAATTCAGTAGAAAGTCAAAGGAGCAGGACTGAGACAATGGGATGCAAAATAAGTGAGATTGAAGATAAAGCAGCTCACACTAGGATACATGAGGAAAAATCAGATAAAAGAGTTAAAAAATGAAGAATCACTATGACTTATATGGGACTCTATCAAGAGGAGTAATTTAGGAATTATTGGACTTCCAGAATGGGGGCAGAGATGTATAACAGAAAATACAGAGAGAATTGTTGAAGATATGTTGACAGAAAATTTGCATGATATCATGAAAACTGAGAAGATATCTATCCAAGATACTCATAGAACTCCAGTTAAGGTTGATCCCAAAAGAATACCAAGATGTATTATAATCAAACTTACCAAATCTAAGGATAAGGAAATGCTTTTAAAGGCAGCTAGACTTAAACAAAAAATAACTTCCAAAGAAAACTCAGTAAGAATAAGCTCAGATAACTCAGTGAAAACTGTGTTGGCAAGAAAGCAATGAGATGAAATATACAAAGCCTTGAAGGTGAAAAAAATGCTAGCCAAGAATTATATATTCTGCAAAATTATCTCTCAAATATGACAGCAAAATTAGGACATTCCCAGATGAATGAAAGTTTAGAGAATTTGTGAAAACCAAATTGAAATTACAAGAAACACTGAAGGAAGTCTTTGATTAGAAAATCAATAACATCAGATATATATTCAAGAATACAGTGCAGGACAGAGCATTCAGATATCAACATAGATAGGGGAACCACAAAAATAAAGCTAAAACACTAAACAAAGAGAAGTAGAGATCTCAGTGTGTAAATGATGACGTTATGCCAAAAAGAAGGACTAATTAATATATACATAGATCTTTCAGATGGAGAGGCAGTCAAGGTGATATGTAGAAGTTAAAGACTTGTTTAAACTTAGAACTTTAGGGATAAACATTAAGGTAACCACAAAGGAAATGAACAATCCTACACATCAAAATAAGAGACAAAATCAAGAAAACTCAATAAATATTAAACCAACAACAATGCAAAAGATGAAAAGAAAATCCATAAAGAAAAATGACTGAGCACAGAAACTTAGTGGAACAAAGAAACTGAAAAACACACAAAAATGACAACAAAGTGGCAGCACTAAATTCATACCTATCAATAATTACATTGAATGTAAATGGCTTAGAAGTGCCAATAAAGAGACAAAGAGTGGCAGAATGGATAAACCAACACAATCCATCTATAGGCTGCCTATACAAAAGGCACACTTTAGACTTAGATATAAACAAAATGAAACTCAACAGATGGAAAAATGTATACCAAGCTAACAACATTCAAAAAAGAAAAGGAGTGGTAACATTAATTTCAGACAAAGCAGACTTTTAAGTAAAATCCACCACACTGACCAAGGAAGGCCACACTATCTAGCTTAAAAGATCAATACATCAGGAGGACATAACCATACTAAATATTTATGTACCCAATGAAAGGGCTTCTAAACACATCAAAGGAAGTATAACAGCATTGAAAAGGGAGATAGACAGCTCCACAATAATAGTGGAGACTTCAACATACCACTTTCTGTGAGGGATGGAACGTCCAGAAAGAAATTAAATAAAGACATGGAAAGCCTAAATGTCAAGTCAACCAACTCAACCTGGTAGACATATACAGAACACACCACCCAACAACAGACAAGTGTACCTTCTTTTCCAATGTACACGGAATGTTCTCCATAATAGACCACATAAAGCAAGTCTTGATAAAATATAAACTATTGAAATACTGCAAAGCATCCTTTCAGACCATGTATCTGTAAAAGTTGAAATCAATACCAGAAGAAGCAAGGGTAAAAAAATCAAACAGTTGGAAACTGAACAATAACTTGCTCAAAACCTTCTGGGTTAATGAAGAAATCAGGGCAGAATACAGAAATTCATAGAGTCAAGTGAAAATGAAAATACATCCTACCAGACTCTACAGAACACAGCAAAAGCAGAGCTCAAAGGTAAACTTATCTCAATAATTTCACACAGCCAAAAAGAATAAATGGCCCAATTCAAAGAATTAGTTCTCCAACTCAAAAAAGTGGAGAGCAAACCAACCCTAAATAAGGTGAAAAATCAACTCACAATGAAGAAGTTCCCAGAACAGACTAGTAAGAACAACAGAGAAAACATCAACACAAAAATAAACATATCAGAATGACAGCACTAAACGTATACCTATGAATGATTACATTGAATGTGGATGGACTGAACGCTCCAGTAAAGAGACATTGAGTAACATCTTGGATCAAAAGACACAACTCACACATATGTTGCCTACAAGAAACTGATCTTAGACTTAAAGATAGGGACAAACTGAAAATTAAAAGATGGAAGAATATATATCAAGCTAACAATACACAAAGAAGAGCAGGTGTGCCGATTCTAATCTCAGGTAAAATTGATTTTAAAGTAAAATCCACCATCATGGACAAAGTTGGACACTATTGTTGAAAAGTTCAGTACACAAGTAGGACTTAACAATAATAAATATTTATGCATCTAATATTAGAACACCTAAATACATTGAAGAAACAATGACTACACTCCAAAATGAGACAGATCACTCCACAATAATAGTGGGAGACTTCAACACTCCACTATCGATATCAGACAGATCATCTAGAAAAAAGCTCAGTAAAGACACAGAAGAACTTATTGCCACAATTAACCAACTAGACCTCATTGACATATACAGAACTTTCTATCCATCAGCAGACAACTACATCTTCTTCTCTAGTGCACTGAATTAATGCAAAGCATTTTCTCAGATCAGAAAGCCATAAAAGTCAAAGTCAATAGCAGAAAAAACATAGATTGAAAGTGGAACTCATGGAAACTGAACAACACCTTGCTCAAAAAACCATGGGTTATACATGAAATCACGGATGAAATAAAGAAATTTATGGATTCTAATGAGAATGAAAACACTTCCTACTATAACCTATGGAATACAGCGAAAGCAGTGCTCAGAGGTCAGTTTATTTCCATAAGTGCACACCTCTGGAAGGAAGAAAGAAACCAAATCAAAGAGCTGACCCCACAGCTTGAACAAGTAGAGAGAGAACAACAGAGGAATCCCTCCGGCACCAGAAGAAAACAGATCATAAATATCAGACCAGAACTAAATGCATTAGAGAACAGAAGAACAATTGAAAAAAACTGAAAAGACCAAAAGCTGGTTTTTTGAAAAGATCAACAAAATTGACAAACGATTGGCTAAACTTACTAAAGAAAAACAGGAAAGGAGACAAATAACTCAAATAAGAAATGAGAGAGGAGTTGTCACAACAGATGCAACAAAAATAAAAAATATCATAACAGAATAGTACGAAAGTCTGTACTGTAACAAATTTGAAAACCTAGAGGAAATGGACAAATTCCTTGATTCATATCACCTACTGAAATTATCACAAGGTGAAGCAGAACAACTTAATAAACCCATCACAAAGGAAGAGATTGAAAATGTCATCCAAAAACTGCCAACCAAAAAAAGTCTGGGCCCAGATGGCTTCACTGTAGAATTCCACCAAGCTTTCAGAGAAGAATTATCTCCAATACTACTGAGACTATTTCACAGTATAGAAAGGGGTGGAATACGCTCAAACTCATTCTATGAAGCCAGCATAATCCTGATACCTAAGCCAGGGAAAGACCCAACCAAAAAGGAGAACTACACACCAATAATCACTCATGAGTCTAGATGCAAAAATCTTCAACAAAATTCTTGCCAACGGAATACAACAACATATCAAAAAAACAATCCATCATGACCAAGTTGGATTCACACCAGGATGCAAGGCTGGTTCAACATCAGAAACACAATTAATGTGATCAACCACATAAATAACACAAAAGACAAGAATCATCTGATTTTGTCTACTGATAGAGAAAAGACATTTGATAAAGTCCAACACTCATTCACGCTAAAAAACTTTCAGCAAAATAGGAATAGATGGCAAAGAGAACTACAAGACCTACTACAAGAAACTAAGAGAGACTTACATAAGAGAAACCTACCCTGCTCATGGATGGAAGACTTAACATTGTGAAAATGTCTATTTTACCCAAAGAAATCTACTTATATAATGCAATTCCAATACAAATTCCAGTGACAATTTTTAATGAGATGGAGAAACAAATCACCAAATTTGTTTGGAAAGGGAAGAAGCCCCAGATAAGGAAACACTACTGAAGAAGAACACACTGGAAGGACTCTCACTACCCAACTTGAGAACCTATTACACTGCCACAGTAGTCGAAACAGCCTGGTACTGGTACAAAAACAGAAAGATCAATGGAACAGAATTGAGACCCCAGAGATGACACCATCTGCCTATGAACAGCTGAGGTTCAACAAAGACCCTATAGTATTAAGCTGGGTAAAAACAATCTCTTCAAGAAATGGTGGTGGCAAAATTAGATATCCATATGCAATAAATTGAAACAAGATCCATATCTTATACCTTATACAAAAACCAACTCGAACTGTATAAAAGACCTAAATATCAAATCTAAGATGATAAAGCTCATTCAAGAAAAAGTTGAAACAACAATGGAAGCTTTAATACACAACATAGACAGACTTCAAATCTGTCAAACAAACCACAAATGACAGAAGAAAATATAGATAAATGGGAACTACTAAGAATCAAACACTTTTGCTCATCCAAAGACTTCATTAATAGAATTAAAAGGCCACCTACAGAAAGGGAAAAAATACTTGGCAACTTTATGTCAGACCGATGCCTGATCTCCATAATCTATAAGGTACTACAAAATATCAATAAGAAAGAGATAAATCATCCAATTAAGCTGTGGGTGAAGGAGATGAACAGACACTTCTCTAAAGAGGAGATCCAGGCAGCCAAAAGACACACTCGAAATTGCTCACAATCATTAGCTGTTAAACAAATTCAAATCAAAACGACAATCAGATACCATCTCACCCCAACAAGGTTGGTCATGATCCAAAAAACACAAAAGAACAAATGCTGGAGAGGCTGTGGAGAAATTGGAACTCTCCTGCACTGTTGGTGGGATTGCCATATGGTGCAACCTCTTTGGAAAGCAATCTGGTGCTTCCTTAAAAAGCTGGATATAGATATACCATTTCACCCAGTAATTCCACTGCTAAGAATATATCCTACAGAATCAAGGCCATTCACACCAGCTGATGCACATGAATGTTTATTGCAACACAGTACACAGATGCAAAAAGATGGAATCAACCCAGATCCCAACGACAGAGGAATGGATAGGTAAACTATGATACATATACTCAATGGAACACTATGCAATCATAAGGAACAATGATGATTTTAGGAAACATCTCACAACCTCATTTCAATTGGAGGACATTATTCTGAGCAAAGGCAGTTAGTGACAAAAGGACAAATGTTATGAGACCTTGTTTTAGTCAGCTGGTGCTGCTCTAACAAAAATACCACAGAGTGGATGGCTTTAACAAAGGAAAGTTTATTCTTACACAGTCCAATAGGTTACAAGTTCAAATTCACAACGTCCACTCCAGGGGAAAGTTCCACCCCCGTCGGCTCTTCAGGAAAGTCTGGTATTGTATCAGTCTTTGTCCAGGGAACATCTTGGCACAGGAACCTCAGGTCTAAAGGACACGCTCTCCTCCTGGTGCTGCTTTCTTGGTGGTATGAGGTTCCAATTCTTTGCTTGCTTCTCTTTCCTTTTATCTCTTTCAGAATGAAAGGATAAAGGGTGGTGGAAGCCATACTTCAGGGAAACTCCCTTTACAGTGGAGCAGGGAGATGATCTTAAAAAGAGATTTACAGTCCCATCCTAATCCTTTAACATACAGCACAGCAAAATCAGAAAATGGAGGACAGTCATAGAACACAGGGAATCATGGTCGCATGGCTGTGCCTATTTTTCAGGGGACACAATTCAATCCATGACAGACCCCTATGATAAGAACTTAAAAACAATCTCATGCATAGAAGAAAAGATTCTGTGATGGCTGCAAATGTGGGGAAGTAGGGAGGGCGAGTGGGGAAGAGTTTAGATTAGATAGTTCATAGAAATTTGGTAGGGTGAAATCTGTGACAGCACACATTAGAAAGAAGGTAAATATTAACGGGACTTCAACATGACATGATTACCCCTCCCATCTTAACCCAATATTGCAAAGACAGAGTAGCTGGAGCAGGGAGCCAGGGACCACGCTCTCAGGGCAAATTGAGGATAAATTGGCACAACTAACATTTTGCTAAGAGAGCCTTCTGCACCCTACATTGGTGTGTGACTTCTGCGGTCTTCAAAGCTACCAAGCTGCCATCTGAGAGTACAGCAAATGGTCCCAACTAAGCAGGAATAGATGATCACCAAGGACAAAAACGACATGGGGGAAAGAGAACCCAGAAGACAGAGAGAACCACGTGAGTGGGTGACTACATCGACTTGTGACCCGAAGAACCGGATGGTGCCAGGCCACCACCAGTGATAACCGTGATGGAGCTCACAAAGTTGAGTCTCACTGGCAACACAAGAATAAAAAGGGGTACACACTGAGATCTCCAATAAAAGACCTCAATTGATGCTCCAGGGACCTCGAAGTTCCCCTGGGAGCATGGTTCATGGCCCTGATGCTGCCCCTGTCCATAAATCATAATGGATGTGGTCAACTCTTCGAACAGGAATGGATTGGTCTTGGTGACACAGAGTGACCACACCATGTGCGCACTTTATGGTTTTCTGCATCCATAGGATGTCATCCTACCGACTTCTCACTGGAGGCAGGGGAGTGGGTGGAGAGGAGGGGATAGGAGATTGTTGGCAGGATAAGACATATAGGGAGCAGAGAGGACGAGTGTGCTGTCACCGGGCAGAGAGGGCAGTGGGAGCTGCACATAGGTGGGTATGCAAATTTATATGGGAATGTACATTTTTACCCAATCACAATTTAAAAAAAAAAAGTGGAGAGCAAAAACAGAATGTCTCAAGCACCAGAAGAAAATAAGTAATTAAAATTAAAGCAGAATTAAATGAAGTAGAGAATAGAAAAACCATTGAAAGAGTTAACAAGACCAAAACCTGGTTTTCTGAAAAGGCCAAAATCATTTAACCATTCGCAAAAGTTACCAAAGAAAAACAGGAGAGGAAGCAAATTACTATGATAAGAAATGAGATGGTCCACATCACAACAAACTGATGGAAATTAAAAGACTCATAGCAGAATGCTATGAGAAAATTGCAGTCTAATAAATTTTAAAACCTAGAGAAAATGAACAAATTTCTAGAAACACACTGCCTACCAAAACTAACACAAAAAGAACTACAACAACTTAATAAAACTATCATGAAAGAAGAGATTGAAAAAGAAATTGAAAAACTCACAACCAAAAAACTCCTAGTATGGATGGCTTTGCTGGAGAATTATACCAAACTTTCACAGGAGAGTTAACACTACTATTACTAAAGGTATTTCACAGCACAGAAAAGGATGTAACACTTCCACACTTATTCTATGAAGCCAGCATCACCCTGATACCAAAACCAGGTAAAGATAGCACAAAAAAGGGAAATTACAGATGAGTATCTCTCATGAAATTGGATGCAAAATTCCTCCACAGAATTCAATAACATATCAAAACAATAACTCATCATCATCAAGTAGGATTCATACCAGTAGTGCAGGGATGGTTCAGCGTTAGACAAACAGTTATTGTGGCTAACCACATAAACAAAACAAAAGAAGAAAATCACTTTATGTTATCAATCGATGTAGAAAAGGCATTTAACAAAGTCCAACACTCATTCATGTTAAAAAAACTCTAAGCAAAATAGGAATAGAAGGGAAACTCCACAACATAGTAAGAGGCATCTATGCAAAGCCAACAGTCAACATCATCTTAAATGGAGAATCTGAAAGCATTCCTCTTGAGAACAGAAACCAGACAAGGATGTCCATTGTCACCACTCTTGTTCAACGCTGTCTTGGAGGTTATAGCCAGAGCAATCAGGCAAGGTAAGGAATAAAGGGCCTCCAAATTGGGAAGGAAGAAGTAGAAGTATCTCTACTTGCAGGTGATATGATCTTACACACAGAAAACCCTGAAGAATTCACACACACACACAAAAAAACTTCTGGAACTAATAGTAGAGTTCAACAAAGTGTCAGAATACAAGATAAACATACATAAATCAGTTGTCTTCCTTTGTACTGACAGAGACTTTCAAAAAGGAAATCACCAAATCAATACAATTTAAAATAGACCCTAAGAAGATAAAATGCTTAGGAATAAATCCAAACAGAGATGTGAAAGACTTATACACAGAAAATTGCAAGACTCCTGCAAGAAACCAAAAGAAATCTGCATAAGTGAAGAAACCTACCTTACTCGTGGATAGGAAGACTCAACATTGTGAAAATGCCAATTCTACCCAAAGAGATCTATAGATAAAATGCAATCCCAATCCAAATTCCAATAATGCTTTTTAATGAGAAGGAGAAAAAAAGTCACAAACTTCATATGGAAAAGGAAGAAGCCATGGATAAGTAAAGCATTGCTGAAGAAGAGTGAGGTGCGAGGTCTCCCATTATCTGACTTTAGAACCTATTACACTGCAAATCTATTACACTGCCATGATAGTCAAGACAGCCTGGTATTGATACCAAAGTAGATACATAGATCAGTGAAACAGAATTGAGAATTGAGATATATGATCATCTACCTATGAGCAGCTGGTATCTGACAAAAGCCCAAATTCTGTGAACGGGGGGGGGGGGAATAAACAATCTTTTCAAAAACTGGTGCTGGCAAAACTAGATATTCATCTGCAAAAAAATGAAGCAAGACCCGTTTCTGACTCCTTACACAAAAGCTAACACAAAATTGATCAAAGACCTAAATATAAAATTAGAACAATAAAGATCATGAAAGAAAAAGTAGGGGCAATGCCAGAAGCCCACACACATGGGGTAAACAAACTACAAAATATTACTAATAATGCAAAAAATACAGAAGAGCAAATAGATAAATGGAAAGTTGTTTTAGTCACCTGGTACTGCTCTAACACAAAATACCATGAGTGTATGATTTCATGAAGTGAAACTTTATTGACACAGTCCAGTAAGCCACAAATCCATTTATGAGTTATAGGTCCATTCAACAAAAGAAATTGTCACAGTCCAGTAGGCTGAGTCCAAGTTCCAGGAGAGCATCTCAGTACAGGAACCTCAGGTCCAAAGGATGTGCTCTGCTCTCAGTTTTGGTGGTATGAGGTTCCCAACTTCCTCTGCTCCCTTCTCTCCCTTATATCCCACAGCTGGTAACTTGAGTCCTGCCTCAGCAGCACAACTGCTGCCCATTCTCCGTCATCAATATCACAGAGGCAGGATTCACAACACGTGAGAGGAGCTGCACCATATTGGGACTCATAGCCAAGACGAATCAGTATGTACATTTGCGGGGGTGGGCACAAAGCAATCCATGATGGAAGTCCTAAAAGTCAAACACTTATGCTCATACAGGGCCTTCACCAAAACAGTAAAAAGAGTAAGTACTGAGTGGGGAGGAAAAATTGGCAACCACAAATCCGATTGGCATCTAATCTCCATAATCTACAAGGTACTGCAAAACCTCAGCAAGAAAAATACAAATAACCCAATTAAGAAATGGACAAAGAATATAAACAGGCACTTCATCAAAGAAGATATCCAGGTAGCTAACAGATATGTGAGGAAATGTTCACAGTCATTAGCCATTAGAGAAATCTGAATCAGAACTACAGTGAGATATCATCTCATCCAACAAGGCTAGCATCAATCAAGAAACCACAAATTAATAAATGTTGGAGAGGTTGTGGGAACACTGAAACTCTTCTACACTGCTGGTGGGAATGTAAAACGGTAAAACCACTTTGGAAATAGATTTGGTTCTTTCTTGAAAAGTAGAAGTAGAAGCACCACATGACCCAGCAATTGCCCTGCTTGGAATAGATCCTAGAGATATAAGGGCTGCCACACAAATACAAACATGCCCACCGCTGTTTATTGCAGCACTGTCCACAATAACAAAAAGATGGAATCAACCTAGGTGCCCAACAACACATGAATGGATAAACAAACTATGGTATATTCACACAACGAAGTACTACACAATGGTAAAGAACAATGACAATCCTGGGAAGCATCTGATAAAATGGAGTCATCTGGAAGTTGTTGCGCTGAGCATAATTTCAGTCACAAAAGGATGAATATCGTATGAGACCACTATTATAAGGACTCAAGAAAAGGTTTAAACGCAGGAGAAAATAATCTTTGATGGTTACAAGGGAGGAGAGGGAGGGAAACATGTATTCGCAGATTAGATAGTAGATAGTGATTGGGTTAGGTGAAGGAAGTGACAGTATACAGTAGAAGGGAGATTAACACTGCTGGAGTATACCAAAAGCTAAGAGGTCTCCAAAATAAAACTCAACATTTCAGAGGACAGAATAGTAGGGGCAGAAGTGTGGAGACCATAGTTTCCGGAGACATGTAGGTCAATTGTTACAACTGATTATTTTTTTCAAGAAAATGTTCTGTATCCCATTTTGGTGAGTGGCATTTGGGATCTTAAAAGCTAACAAGCTACCATCTAAGTAGCATCAGTTGGTCCCAGTCCATCTGGAGCAGAGGAGAACAAAGAACATCAGAGACAAGAGGAAAATATGAGCCAGGTGATAAAAGGGGCCATATGATATGGAGAATCAATCAATGTAAGACCAGAAGAACTGGGTGATGTACAGCCATGACCAATGACTGCACTGACAGGGAAGACAACATATAGTCCCTGACTTAGAGGGAGAAAAATGGCGGTGCCTATCCAGAATTCTATTAAAAGATCAGACTTGATGGTCCAACATCCTGGATAGTCCCTTGAGGACATGGCCTCCAGACTGTCTGCTGGCCCAGAGCTGATACCAGCATCAAAGCCAATTCTCCAGACAAAGATTAGTTTGGACTATAAGAGGTAGGGTGATGCTGGTAAAAAGTGTGGTTCTTAGCTTAAGTATCTGCATGAAGCTGTTGGAGCAGCTCCTGTCCAGAGGTGAGCTGGGAGGGTCAGGAGGCAGTGTATAGGAGTTGGTTGAATGAACAAGGAAATACATGGTGGGAAGGAAGAATACGCTGTCACAGGGTTGGAAGAGAAGCTAGTGTTTTATAGTGGTGTGTAGGGTTTGTAAGGCAAATTGACTTGGATTCACTTAAAGCACAATTATATATATATACATATATATATATTAAATTGACCTGACATTCAACAAAGGCCCAAAGGTCATAATCTGGGGTAACAAAAGTCTCTTTAGCAAATGGTGCTGGCAAAATTGGATATCCATATGCAAAAAACTGAAACAAGACCCATATCTCACACCTTGCAAAAAAAAACTAACTCAAAATGGATCAAAGACCTAAATATCAAACCTAAGACAATAAACATCATGCAAGAAAAAATAGGGCAATATCTTATGGATTTTGGAAGTCAGATATCAATCTGACATGTAGTTGCCAAAAATTTTTTCCCATTCTGTAAGCAGTCTTTTAACTCTCTTGATGAAGTCTTGGATGAGCATGAATGTTTGGGTCTTAGTAGTTCCCATTTATCTATTTTCTCTTTTGTTACTTGTGCATTATTGGTCAGATTTTGTAGTCTGTCTAATCCATTTATCAGAACTTCAACAAGAAAAAGGTAAATAACCCAATTAAGCGATGGGCAAAGGAAATGAACAGACACTTCAAGAAAGAAGACATCCAGGCAGCCAAAAGACACACAAGGAAATGCTTACAATTGTTAGCTATCAGAGAAATCCAAATCAAAACTACAGTGAGATACCATTTCACTCCACCAAGGTTGGTCATAATTCAAAAAACACAAAATGACAAATTCTGAAGAGACTGTAGAGAAATTGGAACTCTCCTACACTGCTGGTGGGATTGCAAAATGGTACCTCTTTGGAAAGCAAATTGGTGCTACCTTAAATAGCTAGAAATAGAAATACCATGATTCAGCAATCCCACTGCTCAGAATATATCCCTCAGAAATTAAGGCAGTCACACAAACAGACATGAGAAAAACAGGTGTACAGCTCAATCAACTCAATATTTCAAAGGATAGGGTAGCAGGGATAGGGGTCTGGGGACTATGTTTTCTGGAGACATGGAGGCCAACTGGTATAACTAGTCTTTTGCTAAGAAAGTCGTGCATCCCATATTAGTGAATAGTATCTGGGGTCTTAAAAGCTAGCAAGCTGCCATCTGAGGTACACCAAATTGTCCCAACTCATCTGGAACAGATGATGAACAAGAACAACAAAGACATGAGGAAAAAAAGAGCCCAGGAGACAGAAGGACCCATATGAATGAGAGATTGTACCAACATGAGACCCGAAGACCCAGATGATGCCCAGCCACCAACAAGGGTAGCTGTCATGAGCGATACAAGTGTCCCTGAGGAACCACGAAAAAAAGAGGTGTGCGCCTCAAGAACTCTATTAAGACCAGAATTGATGGTCTGACAGTGTGGAGGGTCCCCTGGGAACATGGCCCCAGACTTGTTGCTGGCCCTGACCAGGAACTAGTACTGAGGTCAACTCTTCAGACAAGAATGGACTGGACCTGGGGACCCAGTGTGACCATATGATGTGTGTACTTTATAGTTCTATATATTTATGGGAGGGTTTCCTACTGGTTTCTTTCTAGATGGGAGAGAAGAAGGTGGAAAGGAGGGGACAGGTACTCATAAAATAATGCTAGAAATACAGAGTGAAAAAGAGGAATGTGCTGTCACTGGGTGGGGAGAGCAGATGGAGCTGCAGATAGGTGAGCACACAAAATTGACTTGGATTGTATACTTTCACTTAATCACACACACACACACAAATGGACCAGAGTGTGGGTTGAGAAGAAAAAGAAGGTACACATTGTTATATGGCCTTAGTTGTTCTCCACACACTTTACAGCACACTTGTCCTCTCCATCCTGTATTTCCCATGTCCATTCAACCAGCTCTTGCTGCCTTTTCATTGTCTGCCTTCTCATCTTGCTCCTGGAAAGAAGCTGTCCAGTCTTAGAAACACACTCTTCTTCAGTATCATTTATATCCTGTTTTCCAGTCCAATCATTGTCTGAAAAGTGGGCTTTGGGAATAGTTAAAATTCTGGTCTAACAGAGAGTCCAGGAATTGTGTCTTTGGGGGATCCTCCAGTCTGTCAGATTATCAAGTCTGGTCTTTTTAACAGAGTTCGAGTTCTGCACCCCACATTTCTCCTGCTATGTCTTTGTTGTGTTCTTGTCATGGCAGTTATTGGGTGTTACTGGGCAGCATCTAGTTCTTCCAGTCTCATAGTAAGGTAGTTTTTGCTTTATGTGACCCTTTCTGTCTCTTGGATTCACATTTTCCTTGTGTCTTTGGCGCTCTTCATTCTTGTTTGTCCCAGGTGTGTTGTGACCAATTGACGCTTCTTAGATTGCTGCTTGCTACCTTGTGAGACCCCAGACTTCATTCATCAGGGCTGGATACAGATGTTTTCTTAAGAAAGTTTGTTATGCCAGCTGACTTAGATGTCCCCTGAAACTATGGTCAACAGACTACCTACCCTGCTACTCTGTCATTCTAAGTGTTTGGTTTCATTCAGGAAACTTCGTATCTTTTGATTTAGTCCAGTTGTGCCTACTTCTCTTGTATTGTGGGTTATTCTTCACTTCCTCCCAAAATAATTCTTTTGTGCTGACTAATTAGAGACTATTCTTCTCCCTCCGTCCCTAACCTTGTAACCTTCAAAGAATGTTTTCTTTTGTGTTTAATTCTTTTCTTGTATTATTATAGTAGTGATGTCTTACAATATATGTCCTTTTGTGACTAATTTCACTTACCAGATTCTTCCATGTCAAGAGGTATTCCACAAATTCATCATTGTTCTTTATCACTACAAGTATTCTATTGCGTGACTGTATCATAATTTATTTATCCATTCATCTGTTAATGGGCACCTAGGTTAATTCCATCTTTTTTCCTATTGTATACAATGCTGCAATGAACATTGGTATTAATATATCTATTCTTGTGACAGCTCTTATTTATGAAGGATATATTTCAAGTAGTGAGATTGGTGGAAACTAAGGAATTTTTATTTCTAGGTTTTCATGTAAGCTTCAAATCAGTTTCCAAAGTGGTTGTACCATTTTCATTCCTACCAGCAGTGTGAAAGTGTTCCAGTTTCTCCATAACCTCTCCAATATTTATTATTTTGTGTTTTGTTGATTTATGCTAGCTTTGCTTTGGTGAGGTGGTACCTAACTGTAGTTTTGATTTGCATTTCTAGGATCACTATGAGTCAGAATTGATGACAGCAACAGATTTGGTTTTCCAGGGGAGGCAAGGATTCATGTACCTCTTAGTCGCCTGAATGTGTTCTTTTGTGAAATGTCTTTTATATGTTTTACCCATTTTTAATTGAGTTATTTCATTTTTTTGTTGATATTTTTGCAATATCTTGAAGACTTTAGAGATTTAGATGCTGATTAAATTTGTTGTAGCCAATTTTTTCCCCTCATTTGTAGGTTTTCTTTTTACTCTTTGGGTGAAGTCCTTGGATGAGCATTAAGTGTTTGATTTTGTTTCCAGTTATCTATTTTTTTCTTCTGGAATTTGTGCATCTAAAACAATGGTTTATATTCTGTTTATGCCACGTACTAGGGTTCTTAGCATTGTCCCTATTTTTTGTTCCATGATTTATATAATTTTTTATTTTATATTTAGGTCTTTGATCCATTTTGAGTTAGATTTTGTGCATGGTGTGAGGTATAAGTCTTGTTTCTTTTTTTTTTTGCAGATAAATATTTAGTTATACCAGTATTATTTGTTAAAGAGACTGTATTTTCCCCAATTTACCAAGGGTGGTCATTTGTCAAATATCAGCTGCTTAATAGGTAGATGATTATATGTCTGGATTATCAAGTCTGTTCAACTGGTCTATGTATCTGTTGTTGTACCAGTACCAGGGTGTTTTGATTACCATGGCAGAATATTAAGTTCTAAAGTCAGGTAATGTGAAGCCTCCAACTTTATTCTTCGTTTTCAGTAATGCTTTGATTCCATGGGGCCTCTTTCCTTTCCATGTGGAGTCTGTGATTTGTTTCTCCATCTTATTTAAAAAATGCCATTGAAATTTAAATTGAGATTGCATTTTGTCTCTAAATTGCTTTGGAAAGAACAGACATTTTCTTAATGGTGAGTCTTCCTACCCATGAGCAAGGTACTGTTCACCACTTATGTAAGTATGTTTTGTTTTTTTGTGGTATCGTTATTTAGTTTTCTTTGTATAGGTTTTTAAGCCTTTGGTTAGATTTATTATAAAGCATTTTCTCATCTAGGATTGTTACCAATGATACTAATCGAGTGATTGCTTCTTTGATGTTCTCTTTGTTGGTGTAGAGAGATGCAACTGATTTCTGTATGTTTATTTTGTATCGTGATGCTTTGCTGAACTCTTCTATTAGTTTCAGTAGTTTTTTTTTCTGGATTCTTCATAGTTTTTTTTAAGATTGCATCATCTGCAAATAGTTACTTTTACTTCTTCCTTACCAGTTTTGTTGTCTTTTATTTCTTTTTCTAGCCTAATTTCTTTGACTACAACTTCCAGCACAGTGTTAAATAAGTGGTGACAAAGGGCATCCTTGTCTGGTTCCTGTTGTCAAGGGGAGTATTTTCTGACCCTTCCTGTTTAGCATGATTTTGTTGTTGGGTTTGCATAAATGCCCTTTATTATATTAAGGAAATTTCTTTCTTATTTTTCTGAGAGTTTTTAACATGAATGACTGTTGGACTTTGCCAAATACCTTCTGCATCAATTGAGAAAACCATGTGTTTCTTGCCTTTTGTTTTATTTGTGTGGTTGATTGCATTAATGAATAAACCATAAAAGCCCCCAAACCCACTGCCATTGAGTTGATTCCCAACTCATAGCCACCCTGTAACCTTACAGATAGAGTATAACTGCTCCCATAGAGTTTCTAAGGAGTGTCTGGTGGATTTGAACTGTCAAATTTTTGGTTAGCAGCCATAGCACTTAACCACTACACAAGCAGGGTTTCCATATTAAGGAATATTAGTCTGTTACTTGGCTTGGCTAGTTTGTTATTTGCCTTTTTGGTACTGTCTTTACCTGGTTTTGGTATCAAGGTTACGCTGGTTTCATAGAATGAGTTTGTGAGTGGGCCATCCTTTTTTATGGTCTGAATTACATTGGGTAGTAGTGGTGTTACCTCTTCTCTGAAAGTTTGGTAAAATTGTTCAGTGAAGCCGTCAGGACCAAGGCTTACATTTTTGTTGGGAGTTTTAAAGTTACCTTTTCAATCTCTTATTTTGTTACGAGTTTGTTTAGTTGTTCTACCTCTGTTTGTTTTAGTTTAGGTGGGTTCTGTGGTTTTAGTAATCTTTCCACTTCCTGTACATTTTCAACTTTGTTAGAGTACAATTTTTTTATAGTATTCTGTGATGAATTTTTTGATAACTTTTTTGGTTGTGAATTAAGAACAGTTTTACAGTTCTATATCATGTTGCCATGTAACACCCAGAACTTTCACCTCTATTCTATTCTAGCTGTGCCCCTCTCCTCATGTGACAGCACACTTCCGCTTTTGTTCAGAACTTCCCCTGACCTTTTTAGCAAGGTCTGGCCCTCCTCACCCAATCAACTTGGCTCCAACAAAGAGTCCCTCTGACAACCCCGTGTACATGTTTAAAGGTTTGTTCACCTCCAGTATCACCCTGTGTTTTGTATAGTCAAGGTCAGTCTTTGTCTGGGGAGTTGGACCCAGTGATGGATGCAGTTTGGGGTTAGAGAGTCTGGGGTCTGTGCTTCCAGACAGCCCTCCGTTCAGAAGGACTATCAAGTGTGGTCTTTTGGTAGAGTTCTAGCTCTGCCCTCTACTCCATCACCACTGTGTCTGGAGCTCTGTTTTGCTTACCCTATCCAGGCTGTCACTCGTGGTGGCCGAGCGGGCTATGGCTCAAGCAGGCTGTGGCTCAAACGGTCCCTTACATCTAGTGGGCTCATATTTTTCTCCTGTCCTTGATGTCCTCCATTTACCTCATGTCCGCGTGGATTGGGACCATTTGGTGCTATTTAGATGGCAGCTTGCTAGCTTTCAAGACCCTAGTCACCACTCACCCAGGTGGTATGTGGAGTGATATCTTGAGAGAGGGAGGGATAAAAACCTTGTGTATGCTGGTTAGTCTGGGTAACCCCTGAGAGCACGGCCCCCTGATCCCAGGCCATGTTTATCTGTTCTTCCAAAGAGGTGGTCACATTAAGTGGACAGTTTGGTTTTAAAGTTGAGTAGCTGTGGGTACCCAGCTTCTAGTGTGTGCTGACACATCCTATACACAGCCTGAATCCTAACCACTATTGAATTTGTAAAATATCCCTCTCCCTGCAGCCCTCACCCATGTTACCATCAAATATTGGTTTCTTCTGTGCTTAAGTAATTAGTTACATCCTTATAATAATGCTCTCATATAAAATTTGTCCTTTCGTGCCTGGTTAATTTCACTCAGCATAATTTCCTGTAGATGGTCTCACATTGAAAGGTATTTCTCTAAGCCATTGTTGCTTCTTATCATTGCATAGTATTCCGTTGCATGAATATATCACAGTTTGTTTAACCATTCGTCTGTTGATGGGCAATTGTGTTGTTTACAACTTTTTGCTATTGTGGAGGGAGTTGCAATAAACATTGGCATGCAAGTATCTGTTTGAGTGGTGTTCATTATTTCTTTGGGATACATTCTAAGGAGTGGAATTGCTGGGTCATGTGGTATGTCCATTTCTGTTTTTTTTTAAGAAAGTGCCAAATCAATTTCCGTAGTAGTTGAAACATTTTAGAGTCCCACCAACAGCGTAGAAGAGTTCCAATCTCTCTATGTCCTCTCCAGCTTTTATTTTTCTGTGTTTTTGGATTATTGCCAGTGTTGTTGGGGTGAGATGGTGTCTCAGTGTGGTTTTGATTTGAATGTCTCTGATGGCTGTCTTTCATGAGCATTTCCTCATGTATCTGTTGGCAACCTATATGTCTGCTTTGGTGAAATGTCTGCTTGTGTCATTTGCCCGTTTTTAAATTGGGTTATTGGTCTTTTTCTTGTCAAGGTTGTGCAGTTTCTTGCAGATTAGAGAGATGTGGTGGGCAAATATTCATTCCCACTCCATAGGCAGTCTTTTTACTCTTTTAATGAAGGCTCTAGATGAGCGTAAGTGTTTAATTTTTAGGAGTTCCCAGTTACCTATTTTCATTTCTGGTGATTGAAGCTTGTTGGTGGTTTTTGGTTGGCTGTTGATACCAAGGGTTAGGGCTTCCAGTGTCTTCCCAATTTTTTCGTCCAAGAATTTTATTGTTTTAGCTTTCATGTTAAGGTCTTTGATCCATTTTGAATTAGTTTTTGTGCATGGTGTGAGATAAGGGTCTTGTTTCAATTTTTTTTTTTTTTTTTTGGCAGATGGATATCCAATTATGCCAACCCCATTTGTGAAGAGACGGTCTTCCCCCAGTTCACGGCCTTTGGCACTTGATCAATTATCAGCTGTTCGTAGCTGGATGAAGTTATATTTGGATTTTCAGTTCTGTTCCATTGATCTATGTGTCTGTTTTCGTGCCGGTACCGGGTTGTCTTGACTACTGTGGCAGTGTAGTAAGTTTTAAGGTAAGGAAGGGTGAGGCCTCCTACTTTGTTCCTCTTATTTAGTAATAATTTACTTATCTGTGGCTTCCTTCCTTTTCATATAAAGTTGGTGATTAGTTTCTCCATCTTGTTAAAAAATGTTGTTGAAAGTTGAATTGGGATGGTATTGTATGCATAGATTGCTTCGGGAGTATAGGCATTTTTCACAATGTTAAGTCCTATCCAGGAGTAAGGTCAGTTTCTCCACTTGTGTAAGTCATTTTTCGTTTCTTCCAGTAGGGTCCTGTAGTTTTCTTTGTATAGGTCTTTCACCTCTCTTGTTATGATTTTTAAATGTCAATTAGACTTGTTATAATATTGCACATCTCATTTCTTTTTCAGGTCATTTTCTTCCTTTCCTGTTTTTCATATGGAGTTTGGCAGGGTAAATGCTCTGAGTTGAGAGCTTTGTTCTTTTTGGATGTAAGTGTTTGTTGCTATAAACTGACCTCTGAGCACTGCTTTTTCTGTATCCCAATGGTTCTGGTAGGATGTGTTTTCATTCTCATTTGTTTGAATCTATGAATTTCTTTATTCCATCATTTATTTCTTCTATAACCCAGTAGTTGCTGAGCAAGGTGTTATTCAGTTTGGATGTTTTTGATTTTTTTCTATTACTGATTTCTACTTTTATTTCTTTGTAGTCAGAAAAGATGCTTTGTAATATTTCAATGCTTTGGAATTTGTTAAGGCTTGCTTTACGGTTTAATGTGTAGTCTATTGTGGAGAACATTCCATGTGTATTCGAAAAGAAAGTATATTTGGCTACTGTTGGTTGGAGTGTTACGTATGTGGTTTTGAGGTCAAGTTGGTCAGTTGTGTCGTTTGGATCTTCTGTGTCTTTATTTACCTTCTCTCTAGATGTTCTGTCCTTCATTGAAAGGGTTGTGTTGAAGTCTTCTACTGTTATTATGTGGAGCTGTCTGTCTCTCATTTCAGTGTTAGAGTTTGTTTTGTGTATTTAGGAATCCTGTCATTCCATGTGCAAATGTTAAATATGATTGTGTCCTCCTGGCATATTCACCTTTTAGTCATTATATAGTGTCTTTCCTTATCTATTGCGGTGGATTTTACTTTAAAGTCTCTGTTGTTTGTTTGATATGCTTTTCCATCATTTGAATTTAATTTGTTTGTGTCTTAGGTGTGCCTTTTGTAAGTAGAATATAGACCAATCATGCTTTTTTTAAGCAATCTGCAACTGTCTGTCTCTGTATTGGTGCATTTCTCCCATTTACAAGCAGTGTAATTATTGATAAGTATGATTTTAGTGCTATCATTTCGATGCCTTTTTGTGTGTGTGCTGCTGAAAGTTGCTTTGTTCCATTTGATTTTCTATTCTCAGTCACTTTTCTTTTTTGGCCAACAAGAGAAATCTTTATTGGAAAATGAAAGCACTTCAAAGTGGGACAACAGCAGAGTGTATAGCATTCCTGTAGTCTGCACCACAGAGTGTATTTGGGGTTCGGTTCTTATAGTCCTTCTACACCTAAGGTATGGCCAAGCCAAGTGCCGTCGAGTCGGATCCGACTCATGGCGACCCTAGGGGCCAGGATAGCTAGAGACAATAAATCGGCAATGAGGAGCTCAAGTATTTCCTTTTTTAGCAGGTGGCTTCTTGTCCCTTGGCTACATGCATGCAGATTTCAAGATGGTTCCTACCACAGGGACTTCTGGCACTGGTAGCAGGACTTATTATGGGGTGTTGTGCTTGTGTAGTTTCTTGCTTCCTTGGTTTGATTCCCTGGTCCTGATTGTAACTCTCTGGTGCCCCACTGGAAGGGCATATAGTGGTCATCTCTATCTCATCTGTGCGTGCCTCTAAATTGGGTCTAAACTAGCATTTCTGAAACTTTAGAGAAAATTTGAGCAACATGTTCCTGGATGTGGGTGACAAAATAAGTTGCTTATCATTCTAGAATGTTTCAAGGTGTGGTAAGCATGGCCCTTCTTATCCTTGTCTCCTTCCCCACTGAGAGATTTCATATTCATAATTCTTCATGGGAATGTGGATGGAAGTCTCTTCCATATCTGCTTCATGCTGAACAGAAATGGAATCCTGCTTGTCAGAGTAGAAATTCCTCACTGACTGTTCTAATGATCTATAAGGGCCAGGATGACCATTATTAGGTACTGGTTAGGATGTGTGGAGCATCATTAATTTTACTTGGAACTGTTGTAACCAGGAAGAAACAAACATAATAAGGAGTTTAAAGAGGCAAGGTCTAAAAATAAACAACAAAAAGACTGTAACTAAAGGTCCTAATAAGGGTAAAATCTAAGTAATTGATGGATGATATATCAATGAATAAAAGTTGAGAATACTTAGCTGTTAAAAACTTCTGTCTTAAGCATTGGTACAGGCTTCAGTAATGACAGCCAGGAGGGTCTTCATTGGTCCAAATTTTCTATTTATTAAATGTTAATAGAAAAAGTTAATAGTGGAAAGTCTTTTGTGTTCTGTTTGAATGGCTCCTGTGAAAGATTCCTTGAAAGATATCCTTTAAGGTGATCTTTGTTATTGTCTTTATACCTCAGGGCCCAGTTGATGTGTTCTTTTGAGTCTAGCTCCAGCTGGGTCACACATTCCATGCTCAAGGTCAAGGAATAATGGCACATGAATGATTAATACCTGGACTTCAGTGATCTCTCCTTAGATAGCAGCCATTGCAGGCTCTTTAAACTCATTTTTCACTGGATACAATCTAGTTCTTCACAAGGCTGTTAAGCAAAAGCAGTGTTCTTATCAGTGTTCTTATCTGTTCCGAAGCGGAACAGATTTAATGTACAGCAGCATTTTAGCCCCAGGCCTTCTTTTGCCTTGTGGGTATGTAAGACAATAGAAGACAAGTTTATTATATCTAATACCATCTAGATATAGGATAAGAATGTAACCATTCTTTGAAGTAGCAGTCTAGTTCATGTACTTATTTGTTATGGTAACTAAATGAATTTAGTGTTTGTAAGAATATCACAGTTTCTAACTAAGTAGCTTGTTGTCTACTTTTAAAGCATGGACCACACTTGGCATAATAAAAAAAAAAAACTGAGGTTATTTTGTTATCTCATGTCAGCTTGGCTTATTGCCAGCCAAGTGCCATTGAATCGGATCCAACTCATGGCAACCCTAGGGGCCAGAGTTTGGCTTATTCGGTCAGAGATAACTGTTGTGATTCCATCTGATCACTAACTCAATTTGCCATTTGTCTCACAGTGATTGACAAACTTCTCAAAGGTTTTTTCCAATTCAGCTATACCATAAGCAGGAGTTAAAAGCTCTTAGAAATGATTAACCTTACCCTGAGTCCTGGCCCAATGAGGCTTCTCCTGACTCTTTTTACTGCATGTAACAAACCTTTCAAGTATTTGGAAACTCTGGTGGCACAGTGGGTAAGTGCTACAGCTGCTAACGAAAACGCCAGCAGTTCAAATCCACCAAGAGCTCCTTGGAACCTCTGTGGGTCAGTTCTCTGTTCTGTGTAGTCGCTGTGAGTCAGAATCAACTCAGTGGTAGTGGTTTGGTTTTTACTTGGTTCTAGTATTTACTAGCATCATTACTGTGAATTGCTAAAGGTAATCTTAAAGTTCTCAAAATGCATTGTCCGTGTATTCACCAGGAATCTGAACAAGTGATTGTCAATATAAACTCATTGTCAGTTGGAAAGGAATCATCTAAATTAGTGTAGTTGGATCTACCACATAAAAATATATACCTATAAACAATACACAACATTTGCCTAGAGGAAACAGAAAGTAGAGAAAAACTTACAGGATACAAGTTTTTATTAGAGAAATAATGATTAGCAAGATAATGCAGGATGGACTTCTCCTGTTGGCATCTTCAGTCAATGTCTCAAAACATATGCTAAGTGTTCCCTCTGAGGGCATGGGTCAGTGTCTCAGAAGGAAAAATGAAACATAAGACTAAACTGAGTCTGAGCCATAAGGTCTTCAGGAACCAGTTTTTTGCTTCTTTTTTTTGTTTGTTTTTTGTTTTTTGAAAGCCCAGAGTTCTAAAGGATACCCAAAGGCGGTAGCCTGTGTGTGTGTTAGCCCAGTTTTCATGAAAGACAGAAATATAGACTACAGAAGAATTACATATAACTCTTTGATGATGTCCCCTGTTGTATCATGGTCTCACTATAGAATATTTGATCAAAAATATTCAATAAGAAAGCAGGGACAAGATGGCAAAGTAGATGAATGTTTTCTGTGCCCCCTCTAACAACAAAGGCCCAAAAGAACAAATGAAACCAGTACATATGACATCCTAGGAAATGTTGAGAAATTGGACTGAGCAAACGGAAAGGGAGAATAGCTCCAGAACTACATAGGATTCCACAGACAAGATCTGCCAGGAAGCAGCTGCAGCTGTATGATGGGCCCAGAATGGAGGTTGGTGGATGTTGCCCTAAGTAGAGGTGATTGAACAGAGATTCCATCCCACCTCTGGAGCCAGTGAGGGACAACACCAGATCTTTAAAAGCTAAGTCATTGCATGCAACCTACTGTGTAAGGATCTGAATCTTTCCTTTGATATGGGCATGTCTCCCTTCTCCCAGTGCTACCCTCTCCCTTCTCTGAACTGAGGTTGGCACTAGAGTCTGACACTATTTAATGAGCCATCAATAAAATACCTTAAGCCTTCCCTGAGCCATTCTCCAAGACTTGAATGGGGAAACAGTTCTGCAAATTTGGAGGGGAAGGGATAAAGGGAGGTTTTCTGCCAACTCCTCAAAGTTGGAAAATCAGAGCAGAAACTGTTCTTTCACATAGATTTAGACATAAGGGGATAGGCCAACCTCACAGACACTGAGGGATGGTTGTTAACCCTCTTATCTTTCTCAGTGGCTGCAGCCAAACACTTGTGCCCATTCCAATCATAGCCGCCCATCTAGGACAGTAGGTGACAGCCTGCACCACACAAGCAATTGGTGACTGACTACCAGGACACCTGTACTGAATTCATATAAGAACAATAACCTGTATGTTTTAAAACAAGAAGCTAGAACACAGTAGGCAAACATAAATAACTACAATTTACTTATGTCTCACAAACAGCAGTCCATATCAAAGCACTTAAAGGGGCAGATCATGATCTCCTTAGAAAGCTGCCAAAATAAAGAATCAGATTTTCCAGAGGAACAGCACTTCCAGGAATTATCAGAGATAGAATACAAAAGATTGTTTAGAACTCTTCAAGAAATGAGGCAGCAGATGAGACAAAATGCAGCAGAGCATAATGACAAATTGAACAAGCTGCAAGAAAGTATTGAGTAGCAGGAATTAGCAATTCAGAAAACTAATAATAGAATTACAGAATTAGACAATTCAATAGAAAGTCATAGGAGCAAAACTGAGGCAATGGAATCCTGAATTAGTGAGATTAAACATAAAGCATGTGACTTCAACATATTTGAGGACAAATCAGGAAAAATGAATTTTAAAAAATCAAGAAATGTTACAAATTATGTGGAACTCTATGAAGAGGAATAATCTATGAATGATTAGAGTACTCAAACAAGGGGGATAACAGAAAATACAGAGAGAAATGTCAAAGATTTGCTGACAGAAAACTTCGCTGATAACATGAAATATGAGAAGATACCTATCCAAGATGCTCCTTGATCTCCACACAGGATAGATCCCAAATGAAAGACACCAAGGGGTATCATAATCAAACTTGCTGAAAGTAAAGATAAGGAGGTACTTTTAAAAGTGGCTAGGGGTAAACAAAAAACAGCCTACAAAGGAAAACCTATAAGACTAAGCTCAGAATACTCAGCAGAAACCAAGCAGGCAAGAAGGAAATGAACTTCTTGTACTTATTTGAGTCTGGAAGTTTGTTCATCAGCATCCTCACTCTATGCTTTGTATAGTCCAGTTCAGTCTTGGTCTGGAGGTCTGGGTTTTGTGCTGGATGCGATTTAGAGTTAGAGAGTCCAGGGACCATACTCCCAGAGGATCCTCCAGACTGAGCTTCTAGTTTTTCTGTCCTTCACTAACAGTGGTGTGCTGAAGTCTCCTACTATGATTGTGGAGCTGTCTATTTCTGTTTTCAATGTAGATAGTGATTGCTTTATGTATTTCAGAGCCTTGTCATTGGATATGTAGGTAGTCAATATGGTTATATCCTCCTGGAGTACTGGCCCTTTAATCATTACATAATATCCTTTCTTATCCAATGTGGTGGATTTTACTTTAAACTCTTATTTCATCAGAAATTAACATTGTCACGCCTGTTCTTTTTGAATGTTGTCAGCCTCAAAATCAAACACTTATGCTGTCTAAAGACTTCACCAAATGAGTAAAAAGGCTACCTACAGACTGGGAAAGAATGTTTCACTACCACGAATCCAATTGGTGTCTCATCTCTGCAATCTATAAGGTACTGCAAAACCTCCACAAGAAGAAGACAAATAACCCAATAAAAAATGGGCGAAGGATGTAAATAGGCACTTCACCAACGAGGACATGGAGGATGCTAACAGTAACATGAGGAAATACTCACAAACATTAGCCATCAGAGAAATCCATATCAAAACTGCAGTAAGATACCATCCCACCCCAACAAGCCTGGCATGAATCCAAAAACACAAAATAACAAATGTTGCAGAGATTATAGAGAGACTGGAACTCTTCTACAGTGTTGGTGGGAATGTAAAATGGTAAAACCATTTTGGAAATTGATTTGGCACTTTTTTAAAAGTTATAAATTGAAATACCATATGATCCAGCAATTCCACTTATTGGAATATATCCCAGAAACTTAAGAGCTGTCACATGAACAGGTAAGTGCATACTCATTTTTATTGCAGCACTGTCCACAGCAGCAAAAAGATAGAATCAACCTAGACGCCCAACAACAGATAAGTCGAAAAACAAACTGTGGTATATTCACACAATGGAATACTATACAATGATAAAGAACAAGGATGATTTTAGGAAATATCTCATTACATGGAATCATCTTGAAGAAATTATGGTGATTGAAAGTAGACAGATGCAAAAGGACAAATATTGTATGAGATCACTATTATAAGGATTTAAGACAATGTTTAAGCACAGAAGAAAAGAATCTTTGATGGTTACAAGGGTAGGGAGGGAGGGAGATGGATATTCATAGATTAGATAGTAGACAGTAATTAGGTTAGGTGAAGAAGGAAGTGACAGCACACAGTAGAAGGGAGGTTAGCACAACTTGACTACACTAAGAGCTAAAAGGTTCTCTGAATACAACTCAACATTCTGACGGACAGAGTAGCAGGGAAAGGGGTCTGGAGACCATAGTTTCAGGGGACATCTAGGCTAATGGAATGACTATTTTTGTTTTTAGAAAATGTTCTGCATACCACTTTGTTGAGTGGTGTCTGGGATCTTAAAAGCTAACAGGTGGCCATCTAAGTACCATCAGTTGATCCCCATTCACCTTGGAGCAGAGGCAAATGAAGGACAACAAAGCACGATGAAAATATTAGTCCAGCTGACATAAGGTGCTGTATGATTTAAAGACTCCATCAGCATGAGACCAAGAACTTAGGTGGTTCTTGGCCACCACCAATGATGACCTTGAGAGGGAATACAATATAAAGCCCCTGATGTAGTGGGAGAAAAATGGGTGTGCAGAGCTACAACTCTATTAAAAGACCAGACTTGATAGTCTATCAGACTGCAGGGTCCTTTGAGGACACGCCCCCTGGACTCTGTTTTAGCCCAGAAATGAAACCAGTACCAAAGTCAACTATTTAGACAAAGATTAGAATGAACTATAAGATATAAAGTGATGCTGGTGAAGACTATGTTTTTGGCTTAAATATATGCATGAAGCTGTTGGACCAGCTCTTGTCCAGAGAAGAGATGAGAGGGTGGAGGGTGACAGGAGTTGGCTGAATGGACACAGGAAGTACAGGGTAGAAAGGAGGAGTGTCCTTCTGTGGAGTGGTTATGGAGGAGGGCAGTTAGAGTTGCTTAGTGGTGTGTGTTTTGTGTTTTATATGGCAAATTGGTTTGGATTGTAAACTTTTATTTAAAGCATAATAAAATACTTTTTAAATGTTCAATAAATGGTAATTGAGCACAGTCTAGTTTTTAAGATTCCAAGCAACTTGCAGTGAAGTAGGAAGCTGAATAGAAACACTAATAGTAATATGAGTCAGTTGTCTGAAATAAGCAATAAACCTATGACTCTCAAGTCTTCAAAGGAAGAAACAAATCTCATGTGGTGTTTTTTATGCATAAGCAGCATCAGTAACTGTTTCTCATGAGTGTCAGCAGCAGCTGCATTCTGTGAAACCTCAGTTTGTGTATTAATATACACAGCCACATTTATCTATTAGGCACAAACTTTCTCGATAGCATAAGAAATCTAATGTTATTCTAATTTGTAAAATCATAGCTCAAATTTCAAAACACTTTGCTGGTTATAATATTTACAACTTTGCTAAGTTTACCAATAGGAATTTCTAACTCGAGAGTTGCCATATCTAAACCCATTAGTTAAATAATTTAGGAGAAAGAAAATTGGTTTCTTATATCTTGAAAGTAGGACTTTAAAAACATCAGCAATATTCCCACATAAAACCCATAGTATCTTTTAATTTACTCAGTCTTATGTAGTTACTTTCTGTTCCACTTCATTCTGGGTCAGCTGCTGTCTGCGAGCCCATGAGTTTCTGCATAAGAGTTTTGGAACTCTTAAGTCAGTCCTTTCTACAAGGCTAATATCTTATTTTTTTGAGGTATTCTGGTCAAAAGTTCTCAGAAAATCAGCAAAGTAAAAACTTATCTGCAGATTATAAAACTTAACATGGGCATAATTAATTAATAAAAATAAATATTTTTAATGGTGAAAGGACCTGACAGAGGTTAATTACACCCAAAATGTAGAGGCCAAATAAAATCTTTTAAAAAATTTTTTTAGACAATAATATTTCTAAATATAACCATTAACCATGTTTTCAAAGAACTTCAGATATCATGTATAATAATATTGAGGCATAATACTACACAGTCAGGATACGCCGATTGTATATACACCGAGATTATCAAGTCTCTAAATACCTGAATGGTAGAAAAATAAAATAATACGTAAGTAAACTGAATCCTACAGTTAGACTGTTTGTTCTGATGATTCTGAATTCAAAAAAAATGAAAACAAACTTATAGTTAAGTTAGCAGTTAAGAAATAATAATAAAATTATGACATAACATTATACATTTGCTATATAATATCAACCAAAAGCGTAATAGGAAATAACTAACGTAGTTTTTAACCCAATGAGAATCAGGTACTTCTATTGAGTTTAACCTGTTCCAAGTAACTTATTAAATAAAAACCTTCAGCCCTTTTCTATAAAAAAATATTTGTGTGGGAGAAAAGAGTGTAGGGGGTGACAGAAGCTTGTTAAGAGGATACTAGATATATAGATAGTATTATGTTATGATACTTTTGATTTCAGTTGGGTCTGTTGTGACATCTCTCATCTCAGTTTTTATGTAGGTTATTTGTTTCTTCTCCTATTTTTCTAGATACTAGATATATAGAATGAGAAAGAGGAGTGTGTCATCACCAGGTGGGGAGAGCAGAGGGAACTGCATGCAAAACCAATTTAAATGGTATACTTTTCCTTAATCACAATTTTTAAAAAGTTGTGGCTTTCCAAGACATTTCAGAGTTGTCAGGAGTTTACAATAGGTCATAAGAAACAATACTAACATTATTTAACTAAAGATCTTAAAGTAAAAGCGTTAGCTTTTTCTTCTTCTTCCCTAAGTCCTGTGGCTTGGTTTTTCACTCAGAAACCTTATTCTAATGAGAAGCTAAACCCTTGCCTTTAAAGGAGATGATACACAGGATAAATTAACCTTTTTCTGAGAAATCAGAGGAAATTTTGTTATTGTAACAAAGAAAAATCCAGCTCTTTGTTTTATATGTTGTTATTAGGTGCCGATGAGTTAGTTCTGACTCATAGCAATCCTAGGCAGAACAGAATGAAATACTACCCGGTCTCGCACCATGTCCACAATTGCTTTTTTTTTTTTTTGCTTAAGCCCATTATTGCAGCCACTGTGTCAATCCATCTCATTGAGGGTCTTCCTCTTTTGCTGACCTTTCACTCACTGAGCATGATGCCCTTCTCCAGGGAGCGATCCTTCCTGACAACATGCCCAAAGTATGTAAGACATAGTCTCACCATCTTTGCTTCCAATGAGCACTCTGGCTGTACTTTTTCTATAATACATCTGTTTGTTCATTTGGCAGTCTGTGGCACATTCAGTATTCTTCTCTGTCATGGACTGAATTGTGTCCCCCCAGAAATAGATGTAGCCATGTGGCTGAGCCATGATTCCAGTTATTTTGTGATTGTCCTCCATTTTGTGATTTTCCTGTGCTGTATGTTAAAGGATTAGGGCGAGACTGTGCAACTCTTCATAGGATTGCCTCCCTGCTCCACTGTTAAAGGAGTTTCCCTGGAGTATGGCTTGCACCACCCTTAATCCTTTTGTCTTACAAGAGATAAAAGGAAGGAGAAGCAAGCAGAGAATTGGGAACTTCACACCATCAAGCAAGCATCACCAGGAGCAGAGTATGTCCTTCTGACCTAAGGTTCCTGGGCCAAGACGCTCCCTGGACAAAGACTGATGTAATACTAGACTTTCCTCTAGAGCCAGCAATGGGGAAAGCCTTCTCCTGCAGCGGACATCCTGAATTTGGACTTGTAGCTTACCGGACTGTGTGAGAATAAACTTTGTTAAAGCCATCCACTCTGTGGTATTTCTGTTAGAGCAGCAGTAGCTGACTAAAAAATTCTCCAACACCACAGTTCAATGGCATTAATTCTTCTGTCTTCCTTGTTGACTGTCAAGATTTTGCATGCATATGATGTGATTGAAAATACCATGGCTTGGGTCAGGCACAGCTTAATCTTCAGGGGGACATCTTTGCTTCTCAGTACTTGAAGTCCTTTGTAGGAGATTCACCGAATGCAATGTGTCTTTTGATTTCTTGACTGCTGCTTCCTTGACAACCTCAATCCTTTCTTCATTTATCACTACGTTGCTTACTGGCCCAGTTGTGAAGATTTTCCTTTTCTTGATATTGAGGTGCAATCCATACTAAAGGCTGTGGTCTTTGATCTTCGTCAATAAGTGTTTCAAATCCTCTTCACTTACAGGAAGTAAGGTTGTGTCATCTGAATAATGCAGGCTGTTAATGAGCCTTCCTCCAATTTTGATGCCTCATTCTTCTTCATATAGCCCTGCTTCTCAGATTATTTGCTCAGTATACAGATTGAAATGGTATGGTGAAGGGATATAACCCTGACTCACACTTTTCCTAACTTTAAACCATGCAATATCCCCTTATTATGTACACATGACTGCCTCTTGATCCACATACAGATTCCTCATGACCACAAGTGTTTTGAAATTCCCATTTTCTGCAATGTTATCCATAATTCATTATTATCCACACAGTCAGATGCCTTTGCATAGTCAATGAAACAGGCAAACATCTTTCTGGTATTCTCTGCTTTCAGCCAAGATCCATCTGACATCAGCAATAATATCCCTGATTCCATGTCTACTTCTGAATCTCACTTGAATTTCTGGCAGTACCTTCTCAATATACTGTTGCAGGCACTTTTGGATGATCTTGAGCAAAATTTTACTTGTATGTGATATTAATGATACTGATGTGCAATTTCTGCATTCAGTTGGATCACCTTTATTTGGAATGGGCATAAGTATGGATCTCTTCCAGTGAGTTGGCCAGGTAGCTGTCCTATAAATTTCTTGGCATAGATGAATGAGCATTTCCAGCATTGCATCCATTTGTTGAAATATGTCTGTTAATATTCCTTCAATTCCTGGAGACTTGTTTCTCACGAGAGCCTTCAAATGCAGCTTCAACTTCTTCAGTACCCTCAGTTCCTGGTCATATGCTACCTCTTCAGATGGCTGAACTTCTTTCTGGCATAATGACTCTGTGTATTCCTTCCATCTTCCTTTGATGTTCCCTAAGTCATTCAATATTTTCCATGTAGAATCCTTCACTATTGCCACTTGAGGCTTGAATTTTTAATTCAGCTCTTTAAGCTTGAGAAATGCAGAACGTGTTCTTCCCTTTTGATTTTCTATTTCCAGCTCTTTGCTTACACCATTATGATACTTTATTTTGTCTTCTCCAACTGTCCTTTGAAACCTTCTTCTCAGTTCTTTTACTGCATCATTTCTTCCTTTTGCTTTAGCTGTTCGATGTTTGAGAGCAAGTTTCAGAGCCTCTTCTGACATCAAATTTGGTCCTTTCTTTATTGCATCTTTTTAACGACCTCTTGCTTTCTTCACGAATGATATCTTTAATGCCATTCCACAAGTCTTCTGGTCTTTAGTTATTAGTGTACAACATGTCAATTCTGTTCTTGAGATGGTCTCTAAACTCAGGTAGGATATACTCAAGGTCATACTTTTGCTTTCATGGACTTGTTCTAATTTTCTTCAGTTTCAATTTGAATTTGCATAAGAGTAGTTGATGGTGTGTGCTGCAGTCAGCACCTGGTCTTGTTCTGATTGCTAATATGGAGCTTTCTCATCATCTTTTCTCACAGATGTAGTCAATTTTATTCCTGTGTATTCCATCTGGTGAGGTCCATGTGTATAGTCACAGTTTGTTGGTTAAAGAAAGGTATTTGCAATAAAAAAGTTGTTACTCTTGCAAAATTCTGTCATGCAATCTCCAGCATCATTTCTGTCACCAAGACCATATTTTCCAACTACTGATCCCTCTTCTTTGTTTCCAACTTTTGCATTCCGATCACCAGTAGTTATCAATGCATCCTAATTGCACGTTTGATCAATTTTAGGCTTCAGACGCTGGTAAAAATCTTCAATTTCTTCATCTTTGGCCTTAGTGGGATGCTGGGAGGCTCATTTACTAGTGCTATATATGACAATGTTCTGTGCTACTGATAACATTTTCACTGGCTAATTCTATCCAGAAGTAGACTGCTGGCACCCTCTTCCTAGTCTGTCTTGGTCTGGAATCTCAGCTGAAACCTGTCCATTAAACTTTTGTCTGACAAATAAAACTTTTGACCATATCAAATAAATATTTTGGGGGATGGAGTCAAGTGGGCTGGCTAGACACACATCTCCTTAATTCCCTCTGAAAACTAAGGCCTGGACTGATAATTAAATGGAGCTTTCTGGACACCCAGTGAGCCCTAGGACATGGCATAGGGCTGTCAATTTGGACTACATGCCACTAAATAGGAAACTTCTCTTTTGCTGACCCCTACACTTATTGAATCACCAGCTCTCACAGACTGAAGGTAACTGGTGGTTTTATCTTTTTTTTTTACTTGTTATTAGCCAATGGTGGCAATTGAGCTTAACTGGCAGCAAAGTTCAGCCACATTGCTGACATGATGAGCAGGCAAAATATTTTGAGAGCCCGGTTCTGGACTTAGAGTACCACAGCCCCTCCACCCTCTTGTTCTGAACCTTCACCATTGATTCAGCTGTTTTGCAACAGCCAGGTCAGCTTGTGTGGGATACCATCTTATTCAGCTGGGAGGCAGAGTCACCCAAATGGAGGCCTCAGCAGGGGCTAATTCCCAGGCTGGGAGGCAGTGCCAGCCCAGGGAGAACTTTCCCAGCACAAAAGCTGTGTTTAGCTTTACAGGTGGGGCCCTACAGCATATAACAATAGAACAATAGATCACAGAATCTGGGGACATATGTAGAGGTGCCTCCATTGCCAGCTGGAAAGAGAGTCTTGCACACCTGACAGCCTGACTGATTTTGGAAGCAGTCAGATAGCTTTTACTTTTCAAAATAAGACTACCTAGAGAAATAACTGTGGTGCAGCCTGACAGCATCTCTTCCAGTCTTGACTGACCCACAACATGGGGTCAGATGATGATCCCCGAGTAACTCCATAAGTAGGGCCATGTCTTTGCCAACCAGGAGGTGGAGTCTGTGATACCAGAGATTCCACTGGGCCGAGTCATTGGAGTACATAGAGGTAACTGTTGATAAATGTCTGCTTCAGCTTCTGTTAAGGCAACACCAGAGAAACTAAAACAACCTCTAGATGCCCAAAAAGCAACAGACCTCGGCCAGACACTTAAAGAAAAATCTATCCATAGCTCCAGAAAGCTCCCAAAAGAAAGAACCAAAGAAGTTTCCAGAAGCCTTTCTGAAACTTTCAGAGGCTGAGTACAAAAGAATTATACATAGAGATCTCTTAGACATTATACAAAATGCAGCAGAGCAAAATGAAAAATTAAGCAAGCTGTTTGAACTGATGGAACACCAGCATTCTAAAATCCAACAGATCAACAACAAAATTAAAGAATTAGAAAACTCAATTGAAAGTCAAGAGAACAGAATTGAACAAATGGAAAATAGACTTTCTGGCTTGAGGAGGAATCAGAAAAAAGAAACAAGAAAAATGAGGAAGCATTAAGAAACATGGGGCACTCTATCAAGAGAAATAATCTACAATTAACTGGGGTGCCTGAATAGGAAGGGAAACCTGAAAATACAGAGAGTATTGTTGTTGAGTTGCTGACAGAAAACTTCCCTGAAATTATGAAAGAAGAGAACATAGATATCCAAGATGTGTATTGAACACCACACAATATACACCCCAAAACAAAGACCTCAAGACATATTATAATCAAGCTTAACAAAATGAAACATAAGCAGAAACTCTTAAAGGCAGCAAGACTCAAAGCAAAGCTAACATATAGAGGGAAGCCCTCTAGGCATTCGTCTGACTTGTTAGCAGAAACCGGGTCAGCACTGAGGCAGTAGGATGCCACATTCAAAGCCTTGAAAGAGAAAAGCTTCCAACCACAAATTCTATATCTTGCAAAACTTCCTTTCAAATACGAAAATGAAATTAAGACCTTCACAGATAAACAGAAACTCATAGACTTTGTGAAAATGAAACCAAAGCTACAAGAAAGACTGAAAGAAGCTCTTGGTATAGAAAAACAAAACCATTAACTCTATATTTTAGTAGGCAACACAGGACACATCATCTAGAAACCTACTCAGTTAAGGAAGGCACAAAACTCAACCAAAGCTATATATCATGAAATCTATGATACCAGCACATTAAAAAGAGAACTATACTACTGTAGTTACAGTCCTTCCAGATGGAGAGGAAGTAACTAAGATTATTTCAAAGTTAAAACTAATTTTAAACATAGGTAGCCACAAAGCACAATAAAGATGTGACATATCAAAACAAGAAATGCAATATAGGAGTCTCAAAGAACACTGCAAAGGGGGAAAAATCAACCCATAAAAAAGAATGTCCTACAACAGAATAGTAAGCGCAAGAGAGAAAACAGCAACACAGAAATAAATATGTCAAAATGACACTACTAAACACATACTTTTCAATAATTACATTGAATGTAAAGGGATTTAACGCTCAAGTAAAGAGACAATGCAACACATCTTGGATCAAAAGACACGACCCGTCTATATGTTGCTTACAAGAAACTCACCTTAGACTTAAAGATATGAACAAACTGAAAATTAAAGGATGGAATAATATATACCAAGATAACAGTATTCAAAGAAGAGCAGGTGTGGCAATACCAATCTCAGATAAAGCAGATTTTAATGTAAATCCACTATTGTGGACAAGGATGGACACTCTTGCTGAAAGGTTCAATAGACAAGCAGAACATAACAATATTAAATACTTATGGACCCAATACTAGAGTATCTAAATACATTAAAGAAACACTGACTATGTTCAAAAAGGACATAAATTACTCTACAATAATAGTGGGAGACTTCAACACTCCACTTTTCGTAGTGGACAGATCTTCTAGAAGAAAGTTCAATAAAGACACAGAAGATTTTATTGTCACAGTTAACCAACTAGACCTCATTAACATATACAGAACTTTCTATGCATTAGCAGATAATTACACCTTCTTCTCCACTGCATATTGAACATTTTGAAGAATAGACTGTGTGCTAGGACATAAAGCCAATCTCACCAAAATCCATACCATTGAATTATTACAAAGTATCATCTCAGACCATAACGCCTTACATGTTGCAATCAATAGCAGAAAAAACATAGAAATGAGAATTCATGGAAACTGCACAACATCTTGCCCCAAAAGCCATGGGCTATAGAAGAAATCATGGATGAAATAAAGAAACTTATAGATACCAATGAGAATGAAAACACTTCCTACCAGAACCTATGAGATGCAGCCCAAGCAGTGCTCACAGGTCAGTTTATCTCTGTAAATGCACATATCTGGAAGGAAGAAAGAATCCAAACCAAAGAATTAACCCTAAAGCTTGAACAAATAGCAAGAGAGCAACAGAGGGACCCCTCAAGCACTAGAAGAAATAGATCATAAAGATTAGAGCAGATAAGTGAATTAGAGAATAGAAGAACAATTGAAAAAATTGAAAAGACCAAAAGCTGGGTTTTTGAAACGATCAACAAAACTGACAAACCATTGGCTAAACTTACTAAGGAGAAACAGGAAATAACCTGAGTAAGAAATGAGAGTGGAGATGTCACAACAGATCCAACAGAAATCAAAACTATCATAACAGAATGCTATGAAAAACTGTACTGTATCAGATTTGAAAACCTAGAGGAAATGGACAAATTCCTAGATTCATATCAGCTACCAAAATTATCACAAGGAGAAGCAGAACAACTTAATAAACCTCTCAGAGAGGAAGAGAGTGAAAAAGTCATCAAAAAACTACCAACCAAAAAAAGAAAAAAAATCCTGGCCCAGACAGCTTCACCTCAGAATTCAACCAAGTGTTTAGAGAAGACGTAAGTCCAGTAATATTGAGACAATTTCACAGCATAGAAAGGGGTGGAATACTCCCAAATTCGTTCTATGAAGCCAATATACCCCTGATACCAAAGCTAGGGAAAGATTCAACGAAAAAGGAAAACTACAGACTAATATCACTCATGACCCTACATGCAAAAATCTTCAAAAAAAAAAAATCCTTGTCAATAGAATTCAACAATGTATAGAAAAATAATTCACCAAGACCAAATTAGATTCACACCAGGGATGCAAGTCTGGCTCAATATCAGAAAAACAGTGTAATCAACCACATAAATAACACAAAAGACAAGAATCACCTGATTTTGTTAATTGATGCAGAAAATACATTTGATAAAGTCCAACACCCATTCATGCTAAAAACTCTCAGCAAAATAGGAATAGATGGCTAATTCCTCAGTGCAATAAGGGCTATTTGTAGAAAGCCAACCACCCACATTGTCCTGAGTGGAGAGACACTGCAACAATTTCCCTTAAGAATGGGAACTAGACAAGGATGCCCAGTCTTACCTCTGCTATTCAACATTGCACATACCTATCAATAATTACACTGAATGTAAATGGACTGAACACTCCAGTAAAGAGACAGTGAGTGACATCCTGGATCAAAAGACACAACTCATCTATATGTTGCTTACAAGAAACACACCTTAGAGATAAAGATATGAACAAATTGAAAATTAAAGGATGGAATAACATATACCAAACTAACAACATACAAAGAACAACAAATGTGGCAATACTAATCTCATATAAAAACGATTTTAATGTAAAATCCACTATTGTGGACAATGATGGTCACTGTTTACTTCTCAAAGGTTCAGTACTCAGGCAGGACTTAACAATGTTAAATATTTATACACCCAATACCAAAGCATCTAAATACATTGAACAAATACTGACAACACTGAAAAAATGAGACAGATCATTCCATAGTAATGATTGCAGACTTCAACACTCCCCTTTCAGTTATGGATAGATCATTCAGAAAAAAGCTCAGTAAAGATACAGAAGATCTTATTGCAACAATCAACCAACTTGACTTTACCAACATATACAGTTCTTTTCATCCATCTATGGATAAGTACACCTTCTTCTCCAAAGCACATGGAACATTCTCCACAATAGACCATGTGTTATGTCATAAAGCAATTCTCTATAAAATCCAAACCACTGATTTACTGCAAAGTATCTTCTCAGACCATAGAGCTATAAAAGTTGAAATCAGTAACAGAAAAATCATAGGTAGAAATTCAGACTTATGGAAACTGAACACCACTTTGCTCAAAAAGCCTTGGGTTATAGAAGAAATCAAGGAAAAATAAAGAAATTTATGGAATCAAATAAGAACAAAAACACATCCTACCAGAATCTATGGGATACAGCAAAACCAGCGCTCACAGGTCAGTTTATCTCATAAATCATACATCCGGAAAGAAGGGCCCAAATTAAAGAATTAACCTTACAGCTTGAACAAATAGAAAAAGAGCAATGGACGAATCCCTCAGGCACCAGAAAAAAGAAACACGTTATAAGGATTAGAGCAGAACTAAATGAATTAGAGAATAGAAAAACAATAAAAAAAATTAACAAAACCAAAAGCTTGTTCTTTGAAAAGATCAACAAAATTCATAAACCATTGGCTAAACTTACAAAAGAAAAACAGCAGAAGATACAAATAACCTGATTAAGAAATGAGATGGGAGATGTTACAGCAGACCTAGCTGAAATCATAACAGAATACTATGAAAGGCTGTACTCTAACAGGTTTGAAAACCTAGAGGAAATGGACAAATTTATAGATTCATACTACCCGCCAAGATTATCACAAGGAGAAGTAGATCATCTTAATAAGTCTATCGTAAAGGAAGAGAGTGAAAAAGTCATCAAAAATCTACCAACCAAAAAAATTCCTGGCCCAGATGGCTTCACTGGAGAATTGTACCAAACTTTTAGAGAAGAGTCAACTCCGATACTATTGAGGCTATTTCACACCATAGAAAGGGACGGAATGCTCCCAAATTCATTTTATGAAGCCAGCATAACCCTAATACCAAAGCCAGGGAAAGATCCCACAAAAAAAAGAAAATTACAGACCAGTATCACTCATGAACCTAGAATGCTAAAACTTTCAACAAAATTCTAGCCAATAGGATTCAACAGCATATAAAAAAAAAATTCATCATGATCAAGTTGGTTTCATTCCAGGGCTGCAAGGCTGGTTCAACATCAGAAAAACAATTAATGTAATCAACCACATTAATAACACAAAAGATAAGAATCACCTGATTTTGTCACTTGATGCAGGAAAACCATTTGACAAAGTTCAAGTTCTCAGAAAAACAGGAATAGAGGGGAAATTCCTCAATACAATCAGTAGCATTTATGCTAAGCCAACTGCTTTCATCGTTTTGAATGGTGAAAGACTGAAAGAATTCCCTTTGAGAACAGGAATTATACAAGGATGCCCACTCTCACCACTTATATTCAACATTATGCTAGAAGTTCTAGTCAGAGCAATTAGATAAGACAAAGAAATAAAGGGCATCCATATCAGCAATAAAGAAGTAAAAATCTCCCTATTTGCAGATGGCATAATTGTATATTCAAAGAATTCAAAGGAATCCATAAGTAAACTATTGGAACTAATAGAAGAATTTAGCAAAGTATCAGGATACAAGATGAACATAACAAAATCAGAAGGATTTCTTTATACCAACAATGAGATTATTAAAGAAGAAATCACCAAATCTATTCCATTTACAATAGCCCCCAAGAAGATAAAATACCTGGAAATAAATCTAACTAGAGAAATAAGAGACCTTTACAATGAGATCTACAAGACTTTACTAGAAGAAACTAAGAGATTTACATAAATGGAGTAATCTACCCTGTTCATGGATAGGAAGACTCAACGTGGTGAAAATGTCTATTTTACCTAAAGCAATCTACTTATATGATGCCCTTCCAGTACAAATTCCAGTGACATTTTTTAATGAGATGGAGAAACAAATCACCAACTTTGGAAAGGGAAGAAACCTCAGATAAGTAAAGCACTACTGAAGAAGAACACACTGGGAAGCCTCTCAATACCCAACTTGAGAACCTATTACACTGCCAGAGTTGTCAAAATAGCCTGGTGGTGGTACAAAAAAGAGATGTATAGACCAATGGAACAGAGTTGAGACCCCAGAGATGCCATCATCCTACCTGTTGAACTGGGGTAAAAGTGGTCTCTTTAACAAATGGTGCTGGCAAAATTGGATATCCATCTGCAAAAAATTGAAGACCCGTATCTCACACCTTATACAAAAACAAACTCAAATTGGATAAAAGACCTAAATATAAAATCTAAAACGATAAAGCTCATCCAAGAAAAAATAGAATCAACAATGGAAGTTTTAGTACACAATGTAAACAGACTTCAGGATCTGAAAAACAAAGCACAATCAACAGAAGAAAAATAGATAAATGGGAACCACTAAGAATCAAATGCTTTTGCTCATCCACAGACTTCATCAAAAGCATTAAAAGACCACCTACAGAATGGGAAAAACTATTTGGCAGCTATATGTTAGACCAACGTCTGATCTCCATAACCTATAAGGTGCTACAAAATATCAACCAGAAAAGGATGAATAATCCGATTAAGCAATGGGCAAAGGAGATGACAGACATGTCTCTAAAGAGGATATCCAGGCAGCCAAAAGACACCTGCAGAACTGCTCAAGATCATTAGCTATTAAAGAAATTCAAATCGGGGAGAGGGGAGTCAAGATGGTGGACTAAACATACATCTCCCTAAATCCCTCTGGAAATGAAGACCTGAACTAATAATTAAATAGAGCCTTATGGACACCTAGTAATCCCTAATACACGGCATTGGGCTGTTAACTTGGACTTCATTCCACCGAACAGAAAACCTCCTCTCTTTTGCCGTCCCCAGTCTTGGTGATGCTGGCTTTCACAGACCGAAGGTAACTCGCCATTTTTACTTTTTTTCTCTGTCTTAGCTGGCAGGTAGAGCTGGGACTTGACTAGCAGCTAATCTCAGATGCACAGCTGGTGGGATCAGAGGGCAAAACTGCCACATTTTAATAGGCTAGCTAGGACTTTGTGCATCTTGGCACCTTTGGCCTCTCTTTCCACCTCCTCCATTGAGTAGCCAGTACTGAGGCAGGTGGGGAGCTTGTGTGGGATGCCATCTTGTTCCATTCAGAGACAGAAATACCCATAGGGAGGCCTAAACTGGACCTAATTCCTAGGCTGGGAGGCAGCGCCTGCCCAGAGAAGAGCACTTTTCCCACAGAAAAGCAGTATTTTATTCAGCGTCGTCTATAGCTGGGGCCTGTCAGAAGAGGCCAGCAGGGCAGTAGTCTTTTTGTATTTTGAACTAGTTTATAACATCTGGGGTTGGATATAGAGGTACTTACTTTGCCAGCTGGGAAGAGGGTCTTGTACACCACAAAACCTGACTGACTTTGGAAGTTGTCAGATACCTTATTACCTTTTATTTTAAGATGGCCTAGAGAAACAACTGTGGTCCATCCTCACAGCATCTCTCCCAGCCTTTATTGATTCATATGAAGCCCCAAATGCAACAAATTCTGGATAAAACCATAACTAAGGAATTACCCATGGCTTCAGAAGCCCACAAAAGAAACAACCAAAGAATTTCCCAGATGAAGAAACCTTTTGGAAACTATTGGAAGGTGAATAACTCAGTGCCATCAGGTCGGTTCTGACTCTTAGTGACCCTACAGGTCAGGGTAGAACTGCCTCATAGAGTTCCCAGGAAGTGCCTGGCATATTTGAACCGCCAACCTTTTAGTTAGTAGCTGTAGCACTTAACCATTATGCCACCAGGTTTTCCTCGTTAGGTGAATACAAAAGGATTATATATAGAACCTCCTAGACATTATACAAAATGCAGCAGAGCAAAATTTAACATTATGCAAGCTGTTCAATCTGATGAAACACCAGTACTCTGAAATTCAACAGATCAAGAACAAAATCTAAGACATAGAAACTTCAATTCAAAGCCAAGAAAACAGAATGGAACAAATGGAAAATAGACTTTCTGACTTGAAGACAGAGCTACAGACTCCAGCATCTATGAGGAGAAATCAGAAAAAAGAAACAAGAAAAATGAAGCAGCATTAAGAAACATGTGGGACTCTATTAAGAGGAACAATCTATGATTAACTGGAGTTCCTGAACAGGGCAAGACACCTGAGAACACAGAGAGTTTTGTGGCTGAGCTGCTGACAGAAAACTTCCCAGAAAGAATGAAAGAAGAGAATATAGAGATCCAAGATACGTACTGAACACTACACAATATAGATCTCAATAGAAAGACTCCAAGACATATTATACTCAAGCTCAACAAAATGAAACAGAAACAGAAACTCTGAAAGGCAGCAAGACTCAAAGCAAAGCTAACATTCAGAGGGAAACCTTGTAGGGTTTTGTCAGATTTCTTAGCAGAAACGATGCTGCCACAGAAGCAATGAGATGACACATTCAAAGCCTTGAAGGAAAAGAACTTCAAACCAAGAATTTCATCCTGCAAAACTGTCTTCCAAATATGAAAATGAAATTAAGACATTCACAGATAAACAGAAACTCAGAGACTTTGTAAAAACCAAACTAAAGCTACAAGAAATACTGAAAGAATCTCTTGGCTTAGGAAAATAAAATTACTACCTTTATATTTTAGAAGCAAATTCAGGACACATCACCCAGAATCCTACTCAGTTAGGGAAGGCTCCAAACTCAATCAGAGCTATAACAGTGAAAGAAATAATCCAATGATCATATCATGAGAACTATGATGTTATCATATTGAAAAGATGGATGTACTACAGTCGTTATAGTCCTTCCATATAGGGGAAGTTAATAAGACTGGTAGTAATTAAAGTTGGGTTTATACATAGTTTATTAAGGGGGATCATAAGGGCAGCCATAAAGCACAATAAAGACGCAACATGTCAAATCAAGAAATGTAATACAGGAGTCTCAACAACCACAAAACCAATGCTGAAAAAGATGAAAAGTCAACTCACAAAGAATGTCCCAGAACAGATGAATAAGAACAACAGAGAAAACATCAGCACAAAAATAAACATATCACAATGACAGCACTAAACACTTACCTATCAATAATTGCATTGAATGTGAGTGGACTGAATGCTCCAGTGAACAGACATAAAGTGACATCTTGAATCAAAAGACATGACCCATCCGTATGTTGCCTACAAGAAACTCATTTTAGACTAATAAGGACAACAGAGAAAACATCAACATAAAAATAAACATATCACAATGGCAGCAGTGAACACATACCTATCAATAATTATATTGAATGTGAATGAACTGAATGCTCCAGTAAAGAGACACCGAGTGTCATCTTGGATCAAAAGACATGACCCTTCCATATGTTGCCTACAAGAAACTCATTTTAGACTCAAAGGTATGAACAAACTGAAAATTAAAGGGTGGAATAATATATATCAAGCTAACAAAGAACAAAGAAGAGCAGGTGTGGCAATTCTAATCTCAGATAAAATAGATTTTAATGTAAAATCCACCATCATGGACAAGGATGGACACTATTGCTGAAAGATTCAATACACAAGCAGGACTTAACAATATTAAACATTTATGCACCTAATATTAGAGCACCTAAATACATCAAAGAAACACTGACTACACTCAAAAATGAGTTAGATCACTCCACAATAATAGGGGCACACTTCAACACTCCACTATCTTATAATCTGGTTTCAACTAGAGGACATTAGGTTGAGTGAAAGTAGTCTACAACAATAGGACAAATATTGTATGGGACCCCTATGATAAGAGCTTAAAAACAGACTCATGCATATAAGAAAAGACTCTTTGATGGCTGTAAGAGTAGGGAGGGAGAGAGGGCGAGGGGGGAGGGTTTAGATTAGATACTTGATAGAAATTTGGTTAGGTGAAGTCTGTGACAGTACACATTAGAAAGAAGATCAATATTAACTGGACTTCAACATAACACGATTACTCCTCCCATCTTAACCTAATATTGCAAGGACAGAGCAGCTGGTGTCGGGGGCTGGAGACTGTGCTCTCAGGGGATATCAAGGCCAAACTGGCACAATTAGTGTTTTGCTAAGAAAGCCTTCTGCATCCCACGTTGGTGAGTGGCCTCTGTGGTCTTAAAAGCTGCCAAGCTGCCACCTGAGGGTACAGCAGATGGTCTCAACTCAGCAGGAACAGATGATCACCAAGGACCAAAATGACATGGGAGAAAGAGAACCCAGAAGACAAAGAGACCCACGTGAGTGGGTGAGTGTGTCAACTTGTGACCAGAAGAACCAAATGGTGCCTGGCCACCACCAGTGATAGCCGTGATGGAGCTCACAAAGTTGAGTCCCACTGGCAACACAAGAATAAAAAGCGGTACACCCTGAGATCTCCATTAAAGACTGCAATTGATGATCCAGGGGCTTCAGGGTTCCCCTGGGAGCATGGCCCCTCACCCTGATGCTGCCCCTGTCCATAAATCATAGTGAAGGTCAACTTTTCGAATAGCAATGGATTGGACTGGCAATGCAGAGTGACCACATCTTGTGGGAACTTTGTGGTTCTATGCATCTATAGGATGTCATGCTGTTGACCTCTTAACTGGAGGAAGGTGAGTGGGTGGAGAGGAGGTGATAGGAGACTGTTGGGAGGATAGGACATATATGGAACAGAGAGGAAGGGTGTACTGTCACCTGGCAGGGAGAGCAGTGGGGAGCTGCATATAGGTGAGCCTGCAAATTTATATGAATTCATTCAACCATAACAACAAAAAAAAGAATCTATTTTAACACATATTTCAGGCAGACACTCTTAATCAACTGGATATGGCATTTGAGATGAATTCTATCTGCTATCCTGTAGTAGATAAGAAAGGCCCCAGCAAAAAGGACTAGAAAATAGTAGTAAGTTTCAGGAGTAAGCATTCGGAAGAGAGCTTGGATATTGTAGGTAACATGTGGGGACAAGATGAGCCCTTGGAGATCACAGAGCAGTCATCCAATTAATGTCTCTTGATGATTCATTTTTTCATACAACAAAGTGCGCTGGTTAGGCACTGGGAATACAGAGATGAATCAGGCAGTCTTTGCCCTTAAGGAACTTACACCTGGTAGATGAGAGCCATAGATACGGATAATGATAATGCAACCCGATAAGTGCTAGGACACTTAGCAGGTTGTATTACATCCATCTGAGTAAGATTTCTTCAAAGAAACAACCTTCCATGTTGCTGCTGGATCCGTGAAGAGATGTCTGAGTACTCCGAATAACCAGGGCATGTTGTTTCTGTCACATGGTGAGTGTCCCAAGAACTAACGATAGTAGTAATAGCTATGATTTATAGTGTCTATAATATGCCAAGCCAAGCCAAGTGCTGTCGAGTCAGATCCGACTCATGGCATCTATAATATATGCTTTACAAATATTCTTATGGAAAGTGTGCAAACTAATTTTTATATTACAGATGAAGAAATTGAAGTTCAGTGAGGTTAAGTAACACATTAGATCACACAGCTAGTCAGCAGATTTCAAATTCAGCTTTGACCAACTCCAAAGTATTTTTCTATGTTTTTTAAAATAACCTTTGCTTAGGCTTAATGCAAAAACTTTTTGACAGCTTTCTATTTGAAAACAGAAGCAAAGGCAATAGATTAGTAGTCAAGGTATGGACTAAAGTCTCCATCTGGTTTAGTATACCACCGAAACCATAACGTCAGTTTTTCTTTCTTTCTTAACCCCAACACCCTTAGTTACTATTCAAAATATAAGCATCTTTATTCAACTATATTATTTTAATCCTTGTCATGGTCAATACCATTATCAGCTCCAACAATATTTTATTTATCATTTGGCATATTCCAAGCCTGTTCCAGACAACTAACATAAATAGTCCTATGAAATTCTTACCTTCCCCCACCCAGATTGTTGTAAACACGTACTGTTATTGTCTCTATTTTATGTAAGAGGAAAGAAAGTGCCAGAGAATGAAAAACCATGCTCAAGAACACATTGCTTGTATCAGAACAAAGTTTCGACCCCAGGGCTCTCTAATCCTAAGGCCCAGACTCTTAACTGCACTACTTTGTCATTCTGCTCAGGGTTCCCTCCCCCAGCCTTTCCTTCTCCTGCTGTTCTCCAGGTTGACCAATAATGAAAGGCCCTTTGAAAAACCCTGTCCTACTTTGATATGATATCCCTACTTTTCATTCTAGTCACAGAAAGCTCATTCTCTGAATCCACAGGGTCAACACTCTGAGTCTTATATGGATAATTTTCCAAAGAACACTGCTTTGAGAAAATACATGCTGGATATATTTAGATTTTAAATTATTGATTTTCTTTTTCCTTAAATGTGTAGTCATAAACATCTCTAAATCCTTAAATGAAACAACTGAGCCTGTGACAACTAAAGCCCTCTCTTTCCTGAGTGAAACTTAGGTATAAAAAGAGCCACTGAACACTATGTCTCTGCTTTTGATAAAACAACCTTGGGAAACATGTAGCAGGGAGAGTAGGGATGCTACTGATGAGAAGGAACAGGAACAGGAACTTAGGAACCTGAACTAAAGAACATTAGAATAGGTCTGGTGACGTTCAGATGGCTTCCTGAGAACCAATGGTTCTCATATGGCTCTCCCTAAGAAAAAACCTTGCACTATCTGTGCATCCAAGCCCCGGTCCAAAAGAAGCCATTAACATATCAAAAATTACTTGCATTCATCTAAAGAAAATGAGAGTATCTCTCATCTAGTCCAGAGGTGGGAGTAGGGAGATGCACATTTGCCAAAGACCAAAGGCTTTGACTTTCCCCTTTCCATTGCCCTGACTTTCCTTTCATGTCTACATTTTTACAACCTCTTAAATACATTCCAAGTGCCATCAAGTCGTATCCGACTCAACAGCACTTGGCTGGCTTGGCTAAATACTTTCCCTTTTGTCCATTTCTGCTCCTTCTGCTTTAGATCTTTTCTCATCTTAATCATTACAGCTGATCTCCCTGTCAAGATTTGTGAGCTTTCCAGAACACACTCAACAATATTGTCAGAGTGACTGTTGAAATTCCTAAACTTCTCAAAATTGTAATCTCTTCTTAAAACTCTCCCATTACCCTGATAATAAAATATAAATCCCATGACATATAAGAATCTATATTTGCCCAATATTTCCAATATCATTTATAGTGTAGTTCTCCCAACATATCATTCTATTTCCAGTGTTCATGCCTTTGTGTAGAAGGTTATCCCCTCTGTTTCTGTTTGATTAATCTTTAGTTATTTTAACACTCAACTAAAGAATCAGTTCCTCTGATCTCTGTCATCTCCAGACTCAGTCAAATGATTTCTCTTCTGAACCTCACAGCACCTTGTACATACCTCTATTGTAGAGCATACCATACTGTTGTAATTATCTGTGTACATGCTGATTGATGTCTCTCACTAGACTGGGGACTACTTGAGCCAGGGACTGTGTCTACTTCAGTTCCATATCCCCATCACCCAGCACAATGCCTGGCAGCTCAAGAGGTAGCAGAGAGGAGAAGTGGAAGATGCATAAGAGAAAACAATAAAGTAATATTCTTCAGTAATGACACAATATATATATGCTTAATGAGTCGGATCCGACTCGACGGCACTTGGCTTGGTTGGTGAGGCTAACCTGTAGAGAAACATATTTCAGCTTCATATTGCAAAGAGATGCCAAAAGAAGAAATGAGCTAACTTAAGAAGGTGTTCCTTACCACCGAATGTAATCAGTTGCTAAAAGATCATTTGTTGGGGGATATTATAAAAGGACTTGAATTAAGGTTGGACTGAAATACCTTAGACGCCCATTTGGGATAGGAGACTCCTAAGGTCCTCCCATCCTTGAGGTTCTAAGAAATCTACACTGTGACCATCACTGTGACCCTAAGCTCTGCATACTACAGACGTGTGAATGAATGGTAGCTTCCAGAGTTGGGACAAGAGCTGAGTCCTCACTCACATCCTTACTGCTTTGATTGCAAACTTACAACATAACCCATTTTCCAGTGGCCCTCTTCCCAGTTGACTCTTGTGCTTAGAGGTGCACAAGGCCAACAAAAAGAGAGATCTCATGATCCAAAGTGTCTTCTACCATCTGCTACCTAAAGCATTCAATTTCCTCCTTAAAGCTATAGTGCCTTCAATCAATGCTTCTTAAAATGTCATATAATCTCATTTGAAGGATACTGTAAACTGGTATCAAACAAGTTCATACTGTAAGTAGATTAAAGCATCTTCCCACCCTGTACCTCATGAGATCATATAGTCTAAGTTTCCCCTTTTATCTACTCACACAAGTAAAAGAAATACATGCCTCTAAAATGCGCCCAAATGTAGCTCTAGATGTTTCTACAACTGCAAAGTAAGGGGAGACTGCATTGAATAATCTCCCATATCCCTTTTATTCTGGATGTTCCGTAGATTCAAAGAGTTTCTGAACCTATACTTTATACCAATAAAATCGAAACATTGGCGGTATTTGTTCTTTCTACTTCATCAGGTTGTTATAAAGGTCAAACAACCATGTTTATGAAAGGCTTCTACTAAACTACAAAGTGCTATACTAATTTAAAGAATTATTTTTGGACATTAGGCTATATGACAGGAGTTAAACGAAGTATGCTATGACATTTATTATGTAAGTTACCCTATCAAACTTAACTCTACACCTTTCTGATGCCTCACAGGGCTATGGTGATGATCAAATGGGAACATATGAAACACACACACAGTAAAAATTATTTTCATTTCTCTAATTGAAACCCTCTTAGAATCTAAGGAATAAATGAGTTCTTCAAGTGCATGCAGTTTAATTTCTCATTGTGTGCAAGAAAGTCTCAAATTCTCTCCCAAGTAATCTTACAAACCTTTAGGTATCAGGAGCTCTTTTATCTTTGTACAGTTCTTAAATCTGCTTCTCCATTATTATTAGGACTGCTTTCAAAAGCAGCAAAATCAACTGTTTCTGACTCCATAAGAAATCTCTAAACAGACCATCAAGCCCTCTTTCCTTCCACAGAGTTCTCTCCTCCGAGTTAAAATAGTTTCAATTCCTGTGATGAATCTCATAGGATCTAAGTTCAAGTCTCCCTCTATATCCTGTATATTCTTCTCTAGCTCCCTTTTAGAGAGTTGCTCTCAAAATTGAAACAAAATCATCAAATGAAACAAAAATATCTTTGTAGTGATTGCTCAAGTGGTTAGCTTATACTGGTGGGTCTGAAAGTCTTCAAGTAGGTATAAATCTTATAAACAGTGAGTGAAGCACTTCTAAATGGGAAAGAGGAAAGCCAAATATACGCTGGCAGTACTAAAAACAAATGGATTTCCACATAATTTTCCAAATGCTAGTGCTCAGTTCTGTATTTTCCCAAACCAAGGATATAGGACATTATAAACATTGCAAGCCTCCAGGGCTACCTGGAAGGAACTGTAATATTAAACCCAAAACACACCTTTTGAATGAACTTCTATACTGATAGATGACATTTGTACTTTTCCTACCAGAATCTCAGTTCCTCAGATATTTGCCTAATTCTTTTGGAAGCTGGCAATTAAAGATTAAAAGTAGTAAGTGGAATATACATACACATGCACAAGTGTACACACTCACATTAATGAACATCTCAATGTAGAGAAATTACATTTCATGTAAGAGGAGATTATAAAGATGATAGCCTTCCCCAAATTAACCTACAAATTTAATGACATTCCAAAGGAAATTCCAATGACATTTGTGGTGAGAATTTGACAAGCTTTTTCTAATGTTCACCTGGAAGAATGAGTACATGAGAATGATTAAAAGAAAAAAAGAAGAAGAAGAAGAAGAATTACGGACCGGCCCTACAAGATACATTATCAGTAAAAACTAGACATACAGGAAAGGACAGCAGTCACATTCCCTCAATACAATCATAATTAGAATAAAATCATAAATTTTAAAAAAGTAGTTCTAACCAGAAATCCCCAGCATGAAGTATCACAATAAAGAACTCCTTCATCAAAAAAGAAATGTGAATTATGATCAGATTCTATTTAATAAATAAGAACAGTATATATAAAAACTTCTGGATTCAACCAATACTATGTATATAATACTATATGTGGTATGGAAACACTGGTGGTATAGTGGTTAAGTTCTATAGCTGCTAACCAAAAGGCCAGGAGTTCAAATCTACCATGTGCTCCTTGGAAACTCCATTGTCCTACCTGTTGCTATGAGTCAGAATCAACTCAAATGGCATTTTTTTTTTATGTGTGTGTGTGTTATATGTGGCATGTGGAGCCCTAGTGGAGCAGTGGTTGAGCTTAGTTGCTAACCAAAAGGTTGGCAGCTCAAATCCACCAGTTGCTCCTTGGAAACTCCATGGGGCAGAATCAACTTGACAACACATAACAACATGTAGTATGGAGCCCTGGTGGTGTGGTGGTGAAAAGGTCATTGGTTTGAAACCACTGGTGGGTCCACAAGGGAAAGACGTGGCAGAGATTGTAGCTGATACTGTAGAGATTTACAGTCTCAGAAGCTCTATGGGATTCCTATAAATCAGAATCCACTCGATGGCAGTAGATTCGCTTGGTATGTGTATTACAGCTTTGAATTTTCTTTTTATACAATAATGGAAACAACATACAACACAAACTACATAGATAAACAAAACAAGAAAATAAGGAAAAATATATAAAATCAGGTTTGAAAGAGAGTACAATAAAAAATATTTTCCTCCAGAAAGGAATGCAATGAATTTCACTGAACAAAAAATATGTTGACGTGGAAGATGTTTTGTTACCTATATATTTACCACAGTTGGAAAAAAAAGACATCAAGAGCAGATAGCATCATGCTTTTTTGCTTCTTTAATCTCTAAGAGCAGATAATTTCCACATCATATAAGAAATGACAAACATAGGAACACATATAAAGCTAGTATAATCTCAGTGCTTATACCCACCAAAGATAACACAGAAAAATACACTCATTTTACTTTTAAATATGGATTTAAAAAATCCCTAATACTATCTATTCAATTTCAAGAATCAGTTACTGTCCATTCAGTTCTGATTTATGGAGACCCCATGTGTATCAGATTAGAATTGTGTTCCACAGGGTTTTAATGGCTGATTTTTCTGAAGAGATCACCAAGTCTTTCATCTAAGAGGTCTATAGATGGACTCAAGCCTCCAACCTTTCATTCAGTAACTGACAGCATTAACCTTTTGCATCACCCAGAGACTTCAACAGTATATTAAAATCAAACTATATGAAACATAAGCCAAACCAAACCCACCGCCATCAAGTTGGTTCTGACTGATAGTAACCCTATGGCTGGCTTGGCATAGGACAGGGTATAACTGCCTCCCAGCCTAGGAACCAAGTCTCACCTGGGCCTCTGCCTGGTCTTCTCTGTTTCCCAGTGGATCAAGAAGGTTTCCCGCACAAGTGTATCTGTATGGCTACCACATGGCAGAGGCAGAAAGTTAGGCCAGAAGAGCCAAGATCCATAAAGTCCAAAGCCAGGCTCACAGAACATGGCAATTATGCTTGCTGGTCTCACCAGCAGTGCATGCAAGATGAGTGGCTAGTCAAGTCTCAGCTCTGCCCACCGACCAAGACAGAGGAAAAAATAAAAAAAAAAGAAAATGGTGAGTTACCTTCAGTCTGTGCAAGCCTGTGCTTGCCAAGAGTGGGGTCAGTGAAAGAGAGAAGGTTTTGCATTCACTGGTATGAAGTCCGAATTAACAGCCCTGTGCCGCATTCCAGGGCTCACTAGGTGTCCAGAAGGCTCCATTTAATTATCATTTCAGGTCTTGGTTTCCAGAAGGATTTAAGAAGATGTGTGTTTAGTCTGCCATCTTGACTTGACCTCTTAAAATAGTTTCTGAAGCCAGATCCCAGCTCAGTGTAGAAGAACGTTATAACTGATTAGTGTTGTCTGCTGAGGATGGGATAAGTGGGAGTATCACCACATGTGTGTCACACTTATGTCATATTTAATGTATCTTCCATAAAATACTCCACTTCTATGCTTGAATTTTAGTCTCAGCTACTTGTAGATGTTGCATAGCTGCCACTGCTTCTAAAACTGCTGCCAGTTGATCCTTGGGTATGACCAGAGTGATCACTGCCTGATCAGGAACCTCATTTTCACAGTCTAAGGTTTGCTTCTATGGCTGGTACTTACAGTCTTCTGCTTTCAACTTTATACCCAGTTATACCCCTACCTGCATTTACAGGTAGGCCTCTGCTTTCCTGATTGCTACTCACCAGGCTCATATTTCCTTACTCTTATTCAGCGTGCTTAGTCATTACTGCACCATGAAGTATCTTCTTTCTGTTTACAGATATGCCAACTACAATACAGGTTCAAGGCCCCACAGGGAATTATATAAACTCTCTTTAAATATGGGAGAAAATTGAGTGTGTTTTCAGACCATGGACAGGAAGAACTAAGAGAGTCATTGTAGATATAAGACAGAAGAATGACAATAGATGGAATAAGATCCTAAGAGATGATGCAGGTGAGGATGGAAGAGTGCAACTTATGGCTGTAGAACACAGGTGAATAAAAAGAACTACTTCTTCACTGGAGCACAGAGATAGGGATAGGAATAAGGAAGGGAACTTGACAAGGGTGGTGAAGATTTGAAACTGCAGAAAAGGATGATGGAAAGGAAGCTGACAAGGGTCCAAACCAAAAGAGTTTGCTGGAACAGGATTGCCAGAGGGGTTTGGATATGGATCAGTCTCTAAGGAATGTCTAGGCCAAAAGACTGGCCGGAGTAGGAACATTAGCAGGACAGCTTATGGCATTAAAGTGAGAAATTAGTTTGAAATTGCATTAAACATTGTCATAAAATATAAAGTAGTCTTGGAGCATTGCCACAAATACCATTTGGGTACTTGGAGCTAGTCTTGATTGACTGAGGCATTGACAGCAAGAGAATGATTTTGTAGAAACGGATTTGAGGATACAGACTGGGTAGGGAAGGAAGTAAGGTCTGAAGGGAGATCAAGACAGGAAATAATGATGGGTTTCAGATAATTGGGAAACTGAAATGACAGGATCTGTGATCAGAGAGTATGTTTTGGAATGGCACGATTCCAGAAATATAGTGATCAAGAATGTGTGAAGCTAGGATGTCAGATGTTCATTTACATGGATATTGACGTAACCCTGGATCATAACAGAAGCTAGGCTAACATACACTGTGGGGCAAGTATAAAAGGTCTCATTGACTATTAGGAAAGATCTGGAGTTTGGCACATAACAACTGCACAAATTCAAGAGAAGAGGAGTTGTCTCTGGATAGTAGTATGAGCCTCAAAAGAGTGGTGTGGTTGTTACAAGATGCAAAAGCAATGGCTTGCACATTGTACTAAAGTATTGGCTGGCAGAATACCCAGATAAAATGATCTACCACCTCTTTCCCTGAGGGCTCCGTCTATATCTGGCACCTTGCTATGTGCTATGTATTTACTCCTTCTGGTTCTGTCACATTTCAGGTGTGGGAGAATGAGCAACGATCCCTGGTGAGGACAGCTGGGGGTGCTGCTAGCCCTTAGAGTAGTGGGTTGGACTCCTATGCCAACCTCTTACCTCCATTGAAACAGCAGTGGGCTGGTCAACTTGAAATGGCATGAAAAGATTTCCTTTGAGTCAAAATTTTCCCTTGATGTTGAACTAAGTTCATTACATGGTAAAAAATTTTACTGGCTGTGTTTCATAATATACTTTGGCTTCAAAGTCTCTTACTTGAGGAGTGAGCTAGTATTGCCCTTAAAAGAAGCTATGCACAGTGCTTTAAAAACATGCTGACTAACTACAAGAAGACGTAGCACTATTAATTATTTAATTCAGCTTTTAGGATAAAGGCGGATAAAAGAAAATACATATCAATCAATGAATAAAAAAACACTTTATAGAAATCATCCTTGGGCCAGGATACGTCCAGTTTAATGGCCCATACTGTAGATATTCTCTATACCCTTGGGGAGGAAGGTTAGAAATTGATGCAGAAAGAGGACCTTAAGAGTAGGAGGATAAAACTTAGGACAAGAGAGTTTCCTTGAACCCTCAGACATTGCATGCAGACATTTTTCTTGTATAAGTCCATTTTCTTGGGGGGGGGTTTCATGGCTTCCATTGTATTCTACAAACAAGTCAGTATTCCATCAGAAGATTAAGAATCACTGGGTTAGAGTTACTAGGCCCTCAGACAGTCCCTGCCTTCCTGTGAGGGCTGGTTTATATTTATTCCCTAGCAGGAGAAGTTAGTAGAGGACTTAATGTGAGAGTGAAAAAAGGGGAGAAGTGGCAGAGGATGACAGCAGCCTCCCTTCATCTCAGCTTCACAAAGCATCGCTCAACAAAAGGAACACAGGTTGCTGTTTTCAACTGCATGTTTAGACCCTGTTTCCTCACTGCTCTTTTCAAAAGTTGTATTATACTCAAGTATGTGTATATATGAAATATTACTTCCCTTGAGAAACACCCCATTCTCACAGAAAAATAAATCCCTAAAACACGGCACAACATATGCCAATTAGACCTCTAGGAGTCAATGATTGCTGGGTCTCCAATACTGAAATGTAGGTCATCAGAGACAGGTTTGGGTTTCAGCAGTAAAGACTCCAGTTTCATGGAAGGAGAACAGTCAACTTATTTGAAGGTAATTACAATCTCTTTGTTCAACATCTTTGTTATTTCTTCAACCCCCTGACTAAATTAGACATTTCTGAGCAAAGCAAATAAAAGCCATAGCTTTCTCCTTCTTCTCTCATTGCCATTTCATTCTTCCCAGCTCTTATGACCCAAACAGGTATGAATACTCAGGTTGGGGCTGAATCTGTTACACTTAGCCTGATGCTGACTCTCCAGTTGATCTCAAAGCAACCACTGGGAAGCTGTAGCCAAGGCCAGCAATATTAGGGACCCTAGTTCCAGGATCTAATCCTGAGACCTCAGCTGATCAGGAAATACTAGTAGAAGGGCTTGCCCACTGAGGCTTCCTATTTTCTTTTGACTTGGTCATCAGAGATTAGGAACTGGCTTAGCATGTATATGATATAAGGACAGGGAACTTACCACTTAGTAGTAAATAATATCAGGAGACCTAGTTAGTTTTTTGTGCCTCTTAAGGATGGGCAGGATAGGGCATGGAGGAATTAGGAAGTCTTGTGCCTTTCAAATATATCCTCACTGAATTCTCAGGATGTACTTGGTCACATCATCTGATGCTTTACTTTGGGTCTTGCCTCCCTTTCTTCTTTAGTGTCCTTCTGCTGCCTTCCTTGCTCTCACTAACCTCCTTTCTTTTCCTGCCTTACTCTCATGAGTTTCAACAGATCTCATTTTCTCCCTCTTCCCCTAGGCCCACTACTTGTAACACCCCCATCTTGGATGAGATTTATTTTGAACGAGTGAAGAAAACCTTAGTGAAAACTGTTGGGAGTGACACCCATGTATCTCTCTGGAGAGAAAGGCAAAGCCAGGTTATAAAATACCATAATGTAGTGTGTAAGTACATGGCAGTTTGAGTGCATATTGGACTAGTTTACTTCAGTCTTGTTGGATAGAAACCAACATGAATGAAGGAAGCACATTTGACATATCTCTGATGCTTGTAATGAGGAGAGAAGTGAAAGAAGGAGGCCATAAAATCCTCTACTGGAATACAGTCAGAAATGAGCCCCACTTTATAAATAATTAACTATTTTTAGTGTATTGGAGGTCATTTGCACTGCACTACCTCCGTTGACACTTGTGCAAGTCACTGCAAACCGCTATCCTCAGGCAGGACTGACTGACTTTATGGTGGTGTCTGTTGGCCCCAAATGAGAAACAGTTCAGGACAGGATTGGCAGCTTAGAAAAAGTTACTGACATTGTGACAGAATGTTGAAGGGTTAAAGGTGAAAGGAGATAGCACAAATGATACTCAGCAGCCTGCTTAAAAACAAAAAAATGAATGGACTAGACAGGACAGTGGCAAGAATGACTCCCAAACGAAAAACAAACCTGTCGCCATTGAATCAATTCCTACTCATAGCGACTCTACAGGACAGAGTAGAACTGCCACAAAGGGTTTCCAAGGAGCAGCTGATAGATTTGAACTGCTGACCATCTAGTTAGCAGCTAAATGCTTAACCACCATATCACTAGTGCTCCAGAATTACTCCAGGCATCAACAAATACCACATCCAGCAGAAGGAAACCACACAACAAAAGGTCAGTGCTTGGACCTTTTGTCATTCTCCAGGGCATGCTAGAATATCTAAAATAAGAAGAGCTGCATTGGAGAAGGGCTTTGAAAAATTATTTTATGGAAAAGATTTAGAAGAAGGGAAACTCTCAGTTACATGCCAAGCCAGCCAAGTGCCGTTGAGCATTATAGCTTTTAAAGACATCTGTTCCTAATGTTATGGAGACTGACACCAGTTTCCACCTCTGGCTGACTAGTCCAGTTTAATTTAGAGGTTTCATGCACTTGGATGGATGCTGCCACTCAGCTCTTACTTTAGCAGGTGCTCATCTGCAGAGTTTCCAGAACCAAAAGGAGCAAGAGGACAAGTGCCAGTGAACAGCAGTGTGGCCTTATTGAGTGACGATAACAACTCAAAAGATTATGGGTTTGGCTGGACTGGTTGGACCTTGTTGCTGTTTTTAGTAAAATTCTTTTCTCAGTGATAAAAGTAACAGTTCTCATTTTAAAAAAGTTTAAATTGAAAACTAAAAAAGGCTTATAATTTTATAACTCAGAAGACAATGAACTAATAACATCTGAGTGTATGGCATTTCGATCTTTATAAAAAAACACATTTTTATTTATTTATTTATTTTATTTTTTATTTAACATGACTGAGTGAAAATGTACATTCCCATATAAATTTACATGCCCACCTATACACAGCTTCCACTGCTCTCCCTGCCCAGTGACAGAACACTATTTCTCTCTGCTCCATACATGTCTCATCCTCCCAACAGCCTCCTTTCCCCTCCTCTCCACCTACTCTCCTTCCTCCAGCCAGAGGTCAGCAGGATGATATCCTATAGATGTATAGAACCATAAAGTGCATCCAATATATGGTCACTCTGCATTGCCAAGTCCAATCCATTTCTGTCCAAAGAGTGGACCTTCATTATAATTTATGGGTAAGGGCAGCATCAGGGCCGAGAGCCATGCTCTCAGGGGAACCCTGAAACCGCTGGACCATCAATTGAGGTCTTTTAGTGGAGATCTCAGGATGTACCCCTTTTTATTCTTGTAAAAAAACACATTTTTAAAACAACTGACATCATACTGTATTTATTGTTCTTTTCTAAATCATTTTTGTCCTGAAATAGTGTGAACATATTTCCACATCATTAGTGTTCTTTTGAAAACACAATATTAACCCCCCAAAGCCCACTGCTGTTGAGCCCATTCCAACTCATAGCAACACTATAGGACACAGTAGAACTGCTCCATAGAGTCTCCAAGGAGCATCTTGCAGATTCAAGCTGCCAAACTTTTGGTTAGCAGATGTAGAACTTAACCACGACACCACCAGGGTTTTGACACAATATTAAGAACTACGTTATATTAGTTCACATGAATCTAACAAAATTTTATTAGATGATCTCATGTTGTTGGACATTTGGATATTACCAGCTTTGCATATGAAATTAAAATGTAACAAACTTCATTGTACATTAATTTTTGTGCTCATCTCTATTTCTTTAGAATAAGTTCCTAGGATTAGTATCACAAAGTTGAATGATGGAGCATTTGTAATGCATCTAATACATACTGCTGAATCCTGTTCAGTACAGTTGCACAAATTACATTCCTATCAGAAGTGTATGAATGTGACTGCTGCTCCATGTATCACTAAAGCATGGACTTTCTCTCTCCTTTTGTAAATCTCTGCAAAATTGATAAGTAAAAAAAATCCTTTGATTGGTTTTTAAATATTAACCACTTTTAATTAAATATAATAAAATTCACTCTATGGCATATAGTTCTATGAGTTTTGACAAATGCATAGAGTCATGTGTATGCTACCCTAGTAGAATCTAGATCAGTTTGAGCACCCTAATAATTTCTCTGGGTGGCCCTTTATGTATTCTACCCTTTGCCCTATTCCCAGATCCTGCAAATCACTGGTTTGCTCTTCATCTCTGTGGTTTTGACTTTTCTAGAATGTCATATAAATGGAATTATGTAATAAAAATAACCTGTTGCCATCAAGTTGATTCCAATTCATAGTGACCTTATTTAAAAAAAAAAAAAAACAGTACCATCAAGTTGATTTCTACTCATAGTAACCCTATAGACAGAACAGAACTGCACCATAGAGTTTCCAAGGAGTGCCTGGTGGATTCAAACTGTGAACCTTTTGGTTAGCAAATCTGGCACTTAACCCACATAGGATACAGTAAAACTGCTCCATATGGTTTCCAAGGAGCACCTTGTAGATTTGAACTGATAACTTTTTGGTTAGCATATGTAGCTCTTAACCACCAAGCCACCAGGGTTTCCAAATTATGTAACATGTACCCTTTTTTGTCTGACTTGTTTCATTTAGTAAAATTTGTTTAAGAATCCTCCATGTAGGTATAAGAATAAATAATTCATTTGTATTCATTGCTGACTAATATTTCATTGTGTGGATGTACAACAGTCTGTTAGTTAATGGAAATGTGAGATATTTACAGTTTTGTAGTTATGAATAAAATTGTTATAAACTTTGTGTACAAGTTTTTGTGTGAACATAAATTTTTATTTCTCATGGGTAAGTGCCCAAAAGTGTGATTTAGTGCTACAGTGCATTTTTAAAGTTTTTATGCCATTTTTCAGTCCCACTACAAGTATATGAATGTTCTGGTTGCTGCATGTCTTCACTGCTACTTTGTATCTCTAATTATGCCATTCTGACAAGTGCATAGTGATGACACTGTAGTTTTAATTTCATTTCTCTATTGACTAATAATGTTGAGCATCTTTGCATATGCTTATTCACCATCTAAATATCTTCTTTGGTGAAGTATCTGTTTAAATCTTTTGCCATTTTTATCTTATTGTTGAATTTTCAGATTTCTGTACATTCTCTGGATACAAGTCTTTTGTTAGATATCTTATTTGTAAATGTTTTCTTGCAATCTTTACAGTGGTTTTCTTTTATTTTAACTGTGCCTGTTGTAGAGCAAAAGTTTTAATTCTGCTTTCAAAATCTTTCTTTTATGTATTGTTCTTTTGGTGTTGTATGTGATAACTCTGTCTAACCCTCTCACAAAGAATGTCTCTTATGTTTTAGCAGTGTTGTATTTTTAGATTTTGCATTTATATCTATGCTACATTTGGAGCAAAATTTTCTACAGTTTAACTATGGATTAAACTTCACTATTGAAAATATGTCTATTCAGTTGTATTAGCACCAATTATTGTAAAAACTTGTTAAATAGCTTTTTCACATTTAGTAAACATCAACTGACCTACTACAGTATGAGTGTGGCTGGAAGATGTTATGGTTAATGAAATAAGGCAATCACAAAAGGACAAATATTGTATGAACTCAGTTATATAAAAAGACAAGAAGAGACAAACATATAACCTTGAGTAGCTAAAGCAATGTTGTAAGAGAATGAAGAAGGAGAACTCACACTTTCTGATTTTAAAACAAACCATATAGCTATAGTAATCAAAACAACCTGGGGAGGCAGGGCTAAGATGGTGGACTAGACACATATTTCCTCAATTCCCTCTGAAAACTAAGGCCTAGAAAAATAATTTAAAGGAGCAGTGTGCACATTCTGGGAGCCTGAAGATCAGGAGTAGGATTTTGAGATTGGACTGAGTGACAGGAAAAGGGAAACTACCTCTGTTGGAGGTGAGGCAGTGGTGCACTGAGTCGTACTTCTGCTGGCGCATTGTCTGAGAGGATTACAGATACAGACACCTTCTTTGTTAACTGAGAGGCTGGGACTGGGACTGCTGAGCCTGTGAGCCTGGCAGGAGTCAGCTACTATGCTGAACTTCAGTGCTTAAGTAAACAGCATATCCCACAGCGCAGAGACTGTGCTTGGGACAGCCACATCTAGAGAACCCAATAGCAGCCGACAACTGAGGGTGCCAGTGCCCCTCCCCCTCTCTTCTCTGAGCTGCTCCAAAGATACTACTGACTCACTGTGGTAGAGGCAGTTTAGGTGGGATGCCATCTTGGTTAGCTGAGAGGCAGAGTCAGCCACTGTCGAGGTCTCATCTGTGGCTAATTTCCATGCTGAGCAACAGTGCCTGTATGGATAGTGTTTCTCCCAGCAGAAAAGCTGTTGTTAAGATATTCGTGCCTAGAGAACACAGTGGGGACAGGCAGCCAGGTATTGCAGTGCCCTAACTACTCCCTTCTTGGAGCCACATCATAGTATCTGGGGACAGCCTATGAGGCACTGTCTGCATCAACCAGGAGGTGGGGCCTGCCACCCCTAAGGACCTAGCTGCTTTCAGCTGGCACTGGATAGCACTCCTCTCAGCAGAAAAGCATTTTTTAAGATAAAGGCATCTAGAGAACTCAGTGGTTCCTGGCAGCCAAGTGTGGTGGCATCCTTTTCTCTTCCCTTCCCTGAGCTACACCATAGTCTCAACTGATGTGATGCCAGAGAGTCAGTACAAATAGCTTGCTCCCTTTATCAGCCAGGACATGAGGTCTGACACCCCAAGGGCCCAGCTGTTGTCAGCCACGAAGCTAAGCAGCATCACAGGGCTTGACAGAGTCTATATTGCCAGAGAAGCTATATACAATGCAGCTGCACCAGAGAATGCAGTGGCAACTGGTGACCAAATCTAGCAATGCCCTTACTCCCTTTTTATACTATGACAGCTCCCGTTGGTGCAGCTTTGAAGAAACTGAACAGCTTCTTGATGGAGTGAAGATAACAAGAAATATCAAACCATTTAAAGAAGCAGACCACCATGGCTCCAGAAAATTCCTAAAAGAAGGAATCAAAAAGCTTCCCAGGTGAAGAAGCCTTTTTGAAATTGTCAGAGGTAGAATACAAAAGAATTATATGTAGAGCCCTTCCAGAATTAAACAAGATGCAGCAGAACAAAATGAAAAATTAAGCAAGCCATATGAACTGCTAGAACATCAATGATCTGATATCCAGCCGATAAATAGTAAAATTACAGAATTAGACAATTCAATGCAAAGCCAAAAGAGCAGGACTGAGGAGTTGAAAGGCAGAGTAGTGAGACTGAAAACAAAGCAACTGATACCAGCATTTATAAGGAGAAATTACAGAAAAGAAACAAGAAAAATGAAGATCCATTAAGAAGCATGTGGGACTCTATCAAGAGGAACAATCTATGAAAAACTTGAGTTCCTGAATAGGGAGGGATAGCAAAAAATACAGAGAGAACTGTTGAAGAGTTACTGATGGAAAACTTCCCTTACATCATGAAAGAAGAGAACATAGATAGATGCTTACAGAACACCACAAAAAGAAGACCCCAAAAGAAAGAAACCAAGACATGTAATCAGGCTTAATAAAATGAAACATAAAGAGAGGCCGTTAGGGCAGTGAGGCTTAAAGCAAAACTAACATACATAGGGAACTCCTGTAGGCTTTCATCTGACTTCTCAGCAGAAACGATGTTGGCAAGAATGCAGGGGAATGACAAAGGAGAAAAACTTTCAACCAAGAATTATATGTCCTGCAAAACTGTTTCTCAAATATGACAGTAAACTTAAGACATTCTCAGACATACAGAAGCTTAGAGACTTTGCAAAAACCAAACCACAACTACAAGAAATACTGAAAGAAGCTCTTTGTTTAGAAAACCAAAAACAACAAATATATACTTAAAGATGCAAAGCAGGACACAACATCTAGAGTCCTACTCATGGAAGTCACAAAGCTCAATCAGAGCTGAAAGATTAAAAGTAGGGAACCAGTGATCTTAACATGAAAACTATGACATAATCACACTATAAAGAGGGATATAGTACAGTAGTTATAACCCTTTCAGATGGAGAGGAAATTAGGGAGATAAACAGAAGTTAAAGACTGGTTTAAACTTTGAACCTTAAGGGGAATCAAAGGGGTAGCCACAAAGCAAACTAACAATGCAACATATCAAAACAAGAAACATAATACAAAAGTCTCAACAAACACAAAACCAACACTGAAAAGGATGAAAAGTAAACCCATGAAGAAAAACAACCCAGAATAGAACATTAAGAGGAACAAAGAAAACATCAACAACAGAAAATTTAAGGCACCGAAATGAACACACTAAACACGTATCTATCAACAATTACAGTGAATGTAAATAGACTAAATGCCCCAATAAAGAGGCACAGAGTAACAAGCTTGGATCAAAAAACACAATCCATCTATATGTCGCTTACAAGAAACATACCTTAGACTCAAAGATATGAACAAACTGAAAATCAAAGGATAGAAAAATATATACCAAATGTTTCAGTCAGCTAGGGCTGCTCTAACAGAAATACCACAAAGTGGATGGCTTTAACAAAGGAAGGTTTATTCTTATACAGTCCGGTAGACTACAAGTCCAAATTCAGGATGTCTGCTCCAGGGGAAAGTTTTCCCCCTTGTCGGCTCTGGAGGAAAGTCTGATGTTGCATCAGTCTTTGTCCAGGGAGCATCTTGGCACAGGAACTTCAGGTCTGAAGGATGCACTCTTCTTCCAGTGCAGCTTTCTTGATGGTGCGAGGTTCCCAGTTCTCAGCCTGCTTCCCTTTCCTTTTATCTCTTGCAGGATGAAAGGATCAAGGGTGAGGCAAGCCACACTCCAGGGAAACTCCCTTTACAGTAGAGCAGGGAGGTGATCTTATAAAGGGATTTATAGTCCCACTCTAATCCTTTAACATACAGCATAGGAAAACCACAAAATGGAGAACAGTCACAAGATACTGGGAATCTTGGCCCAGCCATGTGGCTACACCTATTTTGAGGGGACACAATTTAATCCATGACATCAAGCTAGGAACATGTAGAGAAGAGCAGGAGTGGCAATACTAATCTCAGATAAAATAGAGTTTAACATAAAATCCACCATCATGGACAAGGATTAAAAAAAACACACACACACTGCTGCTGAGTCGGATCTGACCCATCGAGACCCTATAGACCGGGGTAGAACTACCCCATAGAGTTTCCAAAGAGCATCTGGCAGATTTGAACTGTTGACCTTTTGGTCAGCAGATGTAGCACTTAACCTGCTACCCCACCAGGGTTTTCATGGACAAGAATAGTCACTGTTTCTTGCTGAAAGGTTAGATACATAAGCAGAATATAACAATATCAAATATTTATGCACTCAATACTAGAGCACCTACATCAAAAAAAAAATGCTGACAACATTGAACAATGAGACAGAACACTCCAAAACAGTAATAGGAGACTTCAAAACAGCCTGGTACCTAAGTACTGGTATAACAATGGACACATAGGCCAATGGAATAGAACTGAGAGTCCAGAAATAAATCCACACAACTATGATCAACTGAATTTTGACAAAGGCGCTAAGTTCATTCAGTGGGAAGAGTCTCTTCAATAAGTGGTCTGGGAAAATTGGATTCCCACAGGAAGAAAAATGAAACAGGATGCATGCCTCACACCATACACAAAAACAAATTTAAAATGAATTAAGGAGTCTAAATGTGCAGACTAAAACCAGAAGATTCTTAGAAGAAAAAGCCAAGAAAATGCTGTCAGGTCTAGCTTTTAGCAATGAATTATCTAATGTAATAACAAATGTTCAAACAACAAAGATTAAATGGGACTAAAAATGAAAAACTTTTGTTTATCAAAAGACTTTTCAAAAAAAGTGAAAAGACAAGCTAATGGCTGCAAGAACACCTTCAGAAATCATATTCTCCATCAAGAGCCTAATAACAAAAATACATATACAACTTAGACAACAACAAAAGATAAACCTATGATAGAATAGGAAAAGACTTGAATAGACATTTCACCAAAGAGGTCTTTGAAATGCTCACCAAACACATGAAAATACGCTCAGCATCATTAGCTATTAGAAAAATGCAAATCAAAACTATAATGAAGTAACATTTCATTCTCACTAGGATGGCTAAGATTTAAAAAAATATATATTGGGAAGGATATGAGGAAATTAGAATGCTTATGCGGGTGGGAATGCATAATGGTATAGTTACTATGAAAAACAATGTGATGGCTTCTCAAAATACTAAAACTGGAACTACCATAGCAATTCTACTCCTAAGTACATATTTAAAATACTTGAAAGCAGAGACTTGTACACCAGTTTTTATTGCAGCATTGTTCACAATAATCAAAAGGTGGAAATAACCCAAATGCCCAACGAATAAACAAAATGTGATACATATATACAATGGGATACTACTTAGCCAGTAGGAGAAATGAAGTCTTGATACATACTACAATACAAATGGAACTTGAAGACATGCTGAGTGAAATAAGTCAATCATGAAAAGACAAATATTGTATGACCTCACTTATATAAACAGACAAAGGCAAATGTTCAAAGGCTGTTTTAGTCAGCTAGGGCTGCTCTAACAGAAATACCACAGAGTGGATGGCTTTAACAAAGGAGGGTTTATTCTTACACAGTCTGGTCGGTTGCAAGTCCATATTCAGGGTGTCTGCTCCAGGGAAAGGCTTTCCCCTTGTCGGCTCTGGAGGAAAGTCCAGTATTGCATCAGTCTTTGTCCAGGGAGCGTCTTGGCGCGGGAATCTCAGGTCTGAAGGATGCGCTTTTCTCCCGGTGCAGGTTTCTTGATGGTGCGAGGTTCCCAATTCTCCTTGTTTCTCTTTCCTTTTATCTCTTGCAGGCTGAAAGGATTAAGGGTGGGGCAAGCCATACTCCAGGGAAACTCCCTTTACAGCAGAGCAGGGAAGTAATCCTATGCAGGAATTTACAGCCCCACCCTAATCCTTTAACATACAGTTTAGGGAAACCACAAAATGGAGGACAGTCACAAGATACCGGGAATCATATCCCACCCACATGGCTGCACATATTTTGGGGGGGACACAATTCAACCCATGACAGAGGCTAAAGTGGTTACCAGGGGAAGGAGGGAAGATTAGAGGGGTGGTTGCTTAATAACAGAGGAAATATCATGTTGATTAAGGTAGTGGTCCTAGTAGGTTATCATAAAATCTGTGCATAAGTGTATGCCAGTAAAAAGTTAAATTGGCAAAAGTTGTGAGATATATTTATAACAACAACCAAAAGGAAAGCAAGATAGCTATTGATGCTGCTTACATACAACCAAAACTCTCATAGGATTTGGTTTTTTGGTTTGGTGATTTAGGGTCATGGTTTCATGGAACATTTTATTAACTGGCCTAATAATGTTTGTTACCTCTGTTCTACCTCCTAGTTGGATGCTGTCATGGATTGAATTGAGTCCCCCCAAAAATACATGCAGCCATGTGGCTGGGCCATGATTCCCAGTGTCTTGTGACTGTCCTCCATTTTGTGGTTTCCCTCTGCTGTATGTTAAAGGTTAGGGTGGGGCTGTAAATCCTTTCATAGGATCACTTCCCTGCTCCACTGTAAAAGGAGTTTCCCTGGAGTATGGCTTGCCCCACCCTTAATTCTTTCATCTGGCAAGAGATAAAAGGAAAGAGAAGCAGACTGAGAATTGGGAATCTCACACCACCAACAAAGCAGCACCAGAAGAGCGCATCCTTTAGACATGAAGTTCCTGTGCCAAGATGCTCCCTGGACAAAGACTGATACAATACTGGACTTTCCTCCTGAGCCGACAAGAGGAAAGCCTTCCCCTGGAGTGGACACCCTGAATATGGACTTGTAGCCTACAGGACTGTGTAAGAAAAAATTTTCCTTCATTAAGGCCATCCACTCTGTGGTATTTCTGTTAGAGTCTGTTAGAGTTTAGTCAGCCCTAGCTGACTAAAACAGATGCATAGTTTCCACATTCTTGGAAGTTCTCAAGTGGCCATCCAAGGCCCCACAATTGGTATCTATTCATCTGGAACAACAAAGTAAGGAGAATCAGGAATAAAAGGAGGCTATGAACTGTGTTGCTAATGCCTCCATGAACAAATGTCTCCCTTGCCATGAGACCAAAAGAATTGGATGGTACCCAGCTACCATTACTGAACATTTTTATCAAAGATTCCATAGAAGAATCATGATCAAAAGGGAGAAAACGCAGGACAGAATTTCAGATTTTTATGAACTGCAGACTTCCTGGAGCCATCAAGGTTGGCTGACCTGAAACCACTGCCTTGAGATAATCTTAAAATCTTAACGCAAAAATATACCCTGAAGTAGCTTTAAACCCAAACCATAGTTTAACCAGTATAAAACGTCAGTCTCGAGCATTATGGTCTTTTAAGAACTACCTTGTTTTTAGGTGCCATGAATTTGGTCCAGACTCTGTGAACCTATGCACAACAGAAGGAAACACTGCCCAATCCTTCACTGTCCTCATAGTCACTGCTATGTTTGAGCCCATTGTTGCAGTCACATGTCAGCACTGTTGCAGTCTACCTCATTGATGATGACCTTCTTCTTCACTTCCTCTTTTTTGATGACCCTCTACCAAGCATGATGCCTTTCTCCAGGGACTGGTCCCTCCTGATAGCATGTACAAAATACATTAAGGCAAAGTCTTGCCATCCTTCAAAGGAGCATTCTGGCTGTACTTCTTCCAAGACACATTAGTTTTTCTGAACTATGTATATGAGATCAAATTGAGAGCAGTAATTCCAAAGATTAGATACAAACCTTAGGGGTCAGTTAATTTATCTTAAATGGAGGAGGAAAAATTCAGAAAAGAGGATGAGAGTCATTATACAACTTGAAGTACGTGATAAATGTCACTAAATGATATGTTTAGAAATTGTTGAATTGATTGTTGTATATTTTGTTCTATATATTTTCATTGAAATCAATAAAATAAAATTATATTTTTAAAAAGGCGTATAGAGAAAAGTTTATTTGTGGTTACCAGTGACATTAACGAAGAGGGAGAAGAGAGGCTAACAGTGAAGGAAACACCATGTTCATTCAGGGTAGTGTTGCACAGCTGATTAGTGTAAATGTTGTCAATAAACAAAAAGCTGAATTGGCAAAAATATCACTTTACCAGGAAGGTGAGGCAAGATAGAGAAGTAAACAGTGACTCCCAGTTATCACCCTGCAACTAACCCACTGAAGAATTAATAAAAACAGTCACAGACTACCATCTCTGAGCTCTGGATGTCAGTTAAAAGCATTGCAGAGCTGAGGCGAGTCATTTAATAGTAGAGAGGAGGAGCTGGGTCCGCAGAGAGGCTAGGAGTTTCTGGCTGCTGACAGCTATAGGATTTGGCTCACTTCAGCTATTTTGGGGTGGGGAAGGCAAAACCCTGAACAAAGAATTCATAACAGGAGCTAAACTGAAGAACGTGTAATCCAGTTAAGTTGGCACAGCTTGGCTACAGAAACTCACAAGCCATGCACTTGGGAGAGGGCACAGGGAAGCTAAGATGCAAATGAGTTCTACAGAATCTTGCTAAGACTTGAGACCAATGGTCTTTATGACCCAAAGCTGTAAGTAGAAAAGCCACAGGATCCATCCATTACCATAGGCAAGAAAATTACATAAAACAGGTACAACTGACTTTCCACCCGCAACTAAATGCCATAGGAGAGCCTATCCAGGGTTGCCCTTGAAGGAAGGACTTAAAGGGTTCCTCTCCCTTGCCTTGGGAAAGATGAATACCCCTGTTACCTGCATACCACTGTTACCAGAAAAGCCTGAGAGTTTGGCTACCTGAGCAAAAAGCTAATCCAATGAGACAGGAGTTTTTTGGGGTGAGATCAAAGGTTTTATTTGCAAGCCAGCATTGCAAAGGGACAGGGTGATAGTCTCATCCTCAAATCCTGTCCAGATTGGTCAGCTGGTGCAATCATTTGGGGAAGTCTTCAACAGATCCACAGAAGACAGAAGGACTGTTACACTAGGTAAGTCATACACCTTGGGGAAAACCAGTCAAAGTGTTCAAGTACTGAGGTACTCTAACAGGTAGAAATAAAAAAAGCCTCCAACATTTACATTCCAAGAGAGTCAGAGAACACCTGGTGGCCAAGACAAAGAGGAGTAGCAATCGCCCACCAAAAGAGAACAAAGATATCAGCTGTCACCCATCAAAGAGACAGGCCAGCCCACAAGTGATTTAAAGCCTAAGGGGCCAATGAACCAAAATAACTAAGAATTTCAGAGGGAGGTGGGAAAACAAGAGCATGAACCCCCTGGAGGGAACCGAAAACTAGGCTCTCAGACCTTTTCTTTTCCCTGAGAGTCCGTTTAGCTTATCTTGCTGAGTGTGTACAAGCTTCTAGCAAAAGTTTTTTTTTTTCTTTTTTGCATGCCTGATTCTTTGCATATGTGTCTCTTTGTCTGAAATTCTTCTTACAAAGAAGAGAAGAATCGAGGGACCATTTTCTGGTAACCTCTCTGGTGCTGCGACTGGGATACTCCAAAGTGGTTAAGTGCACCTCGTGCCTCTGGCCTTATTCTGTCCAGCCCAGGGCAGAGATAACTAAGCCATTTGTCTTTCCAACTTGTCTTTCTGTTTGAGCGTACTTCTCTGGGGGGAAAGTACTGAAGTAACCATCTGGTATGACTATTATTAGGAAAATCATGAAGGCCTGATTTCTTTCAGACTCTCAAGACAAGAGGCACATCCTCCCTCCATTTTCGGAGGTGCTTTGGGCCAATCCGGTGACCTGAAGGGGCCTCATGGGGATCTGTCATCTTCCCATAATCAAAGACTGGCTCATCAGAAAACGTGCACATAAGGGTTGGCCACCCAGCGCTCTGAGCCCTTTTGTTTGTCTTAATTAGAAAGGAGTGAAACCGAGACAGGTAATAGGGCATAAGTCGATGGGCAGGAGGGGTGTCTCATGCTTTGGGAGTCTTTCCCATAAAGCAGCACACTGCTGACCCACCGCACTCTGCCCCAAGATAGAGCAGTCATACCAGAATGACGACTCTCCCTTATGGGTTCCTACCTTTTGCGTCTCGCGTCACCAGCCAATTTCTGCCAGATACATGTGCATTTGGAAACCCTCCTGCGGTACTGATGAGATGCTACAGCTGCTAACCAAAAGATCAGTAGTTCAAATCCATCAGGTGCGACTTGGAAACTCTATGGGGCAATACTAAGTGGTCCTGTAGCATTGCTACATTAGTCAAAGTCGACTCGACAGCAGCAGGGTTTTGGTGGCGTTGTTGTTGTTTTTGTGGTGGTGGTGGTGGTTATGTTTTTTTGTTTTTGGCTTTTGGTTTTTACATGTGCATTTATATCCCCCCACGTGCTTTATTGAGTCAATGTTGTGTTTGCTATTCTCAAGATAAAAAGGCTTTTTCTCTTTCCCACTTGCACTACCATTGTGAAAAAGAAAATTCGTGGCCATTTTTTAATCAATTTCTTTTCCTTAAGTAGCTCCATCAAATTACTAGAATTTCACTAGTTCATGATATGGAGCCAAAGGTTTTAAATTTGTTTTTTATGTTACTAAAGGCTTTGTCCCTTAGCCCCCTTACTAAACCTGTATGTATTAAAGGCTTACTCAGATAAGCGAGCAGCAGGGCTTTTCTTTATGACAGCTATACATGCACTGATTTTAATGCTTAGAGCACAAAAAGAGTTTGTGAAGTTTACAGGGAAGGGAAAACAGGAAAAGGATTGTTGGTTTAGCACAAAGAACAGGGAAACTAGGGGGATGAAGAAAATTACCTTAGTTGGATTGGGGCAGAAAAAGCATTTCCTCAATTACTTAACCACTTTTTACACCCAGTTGCAAGAGACTCCCAAGATAATACTGTGTGTCAGGAACCAAACAGTCAAACTGACAGTTCTGGTGGATAAAAAAGTCACTGACTAGAAGAGGACACCCACCTTGGTATGGTTAGCAGGATACACAGTACTTAGCTTTTTAGCTACCCGGGGGCACCAACAACTGCATTGGTTGATTTCCCATCACGATTGCAAAAGGTCTGAACAGAGGTGTTGAGGGAATGCCCACAAGGGAAACTAAGGGGTTACATAGTAAGAACAAGCTAAACAGGGAAACCCTTAAGGACTAAATCCAGTAAAAACTGGTTAAGACTGGAGGCCCTGAACAACACCTGAGAGTGGAGGTGCAGTCTCCAGGTGGAAGTGAATGTAGGAAACCAGAGGAGACATCTTACTGATTCTTATGGACCACTTGGTTTTCCTTTCTTTCATAGATGGGAAACCAGACCTCAATACTATATGACATACCCTTGGTGAGCATCCACAAGTGCTGGGATAAGTTTGACCCCCAGACTCTAAAAAAGAAAAAATTGATTTTCGTTTGTGATACAGCTTGGCATCAATATAATTTGGGTGATGGGCAAAACTGCCCAGTAAATGGAAGCCTAAATTCTTGGATAATTCTGCAGTTAACTTCATTATGTTGAAAGCAGAGCAGGTGGACAGAAGTGACATACATCTCAATCTTTATGGCCTTAAGAGAAAAGCTGGATCTTTATAAAAATTGTACAATAGGTCCTGCAGTCCTTGTAGACATTGCTAACCAAACAGTAAACACTTCAGACCCAGAAAAAGAACCTAGGGAAAGAATTAGCCTACCAGTTGAAATTAGCCAGGAGGAGGAACCTAAGAAAGTAATTAGCCTACTGGCTCCACCTTATCCTGGTTTAATATATAACTATATATGCCTCCCTATCTCTTTCTTCTTCAAGAAGTATCTGGGCCAACTGGCCAACAGTTAGAGTACAAGTTCCGTTCTCAATGAAGGTCTTTGGAAAGCTTTTCAGGTGATCCTAATCATTATACAGAGACCTTTAGAAATTTGACACTAGCATTTGAATTAAGTTGGAAAAGTATAACGATAATTACTAACTACTCACACAAGCATAAAGAACAAATCTTACTGAAGTAGCTGGGCAGTTTGCCAATGGGAAAACAGGTCTACCCCATGAGGACAACTGCAGTCCCCAGCATTGATCCAGGGTGGGATTCTAATTCCCAAGCAGGAAAATAGGCAAGAGATCACATGCTAGTATGCCTAGTAGAAGGAATGAAAGCTTGTAGGGTTAAGCCCACTAATTTTAATAAGTTAGCCACAATTGACCAGGGACCACAAGAAAATCCAGTTGCCTATTTAGAGAGGCTAAAAGAAGCTTTCCTGAAATTTACTAATCTAGGCCCTAGATCCCCTGAGGGAGAATTATTTCTAAAGAACAGATTTATAGCACAATCTATACCAGACATAAGGTGTAAGTTTGCAAAACAGGCACTGGGATCCCAAACCCCACTGAATGAGTTGCTAAAAGTTTCCTCATTGGTCTTCTATAATAGAGACCAAGAAGAGAAAGAGAGGCTTCAAAAAAAAGGAAAATAAAAGACAGCAAGGAGACTCCAAGAGAGATGAAAGAAGAGAGCAGCAAAGCTTACCTCTCAGCTGCTATAAAGGCAGTCAATCCCTGCTACAAAAAAGGGTAACCTGAAGGGGAATTGCAGGTGGGCAATCTGGTCACTGGAAGAGAAACTGCCCTCAGAAGGAAGCCACCTAAGAAGCCCTGTCCCAACTGTCAGCAACTAGACCACTGAAGGAGAGACTTCCCCAAAGGTCAGAAGACTCCTGGATCAGTTCCTCAACAGAAATGGCCCTTGATTGACAGGACCATAGGCTTCCATAGGCTCCTAGTAAAGATATCCAAGATATTAGTATCAGTGAAGGGGAGCCAAGGTTAATCCTGGGTGTAGCACGAAGGTCAATGAGCCATCTTTTTTGTGCTGCTTTCCTGGCAAGGACCCCTGTCCCCCAATAAAAACAATAATCAGGGGGTAAAAGGGAAACCATCCATGCTGCCCATTTCTTTTTACCTCTGAGTGGGCAGATGCTAGTATCCACAAACAATAACTAACATGGGAAGTCCTACCCCAGGGATTTAGGGATGACCACACCTCTTCAGCCAGGAATTAGCATGAGACTTAGAGGATCTAACACTTGAGGGGGGCAGACAAGTCTTACAATAGATAAGATGACTTACACATTAGCTCTTCTAGAATAATTGAGATGCCAGCATGCTGTCCAAACTCTAAATTTTCTAGCAAATAGGGATTACAAAGTTTCAAAGGAAAAAGCTCAAAATTTACAACAGAAAATAAAGCACCTAGGACTAAAATGGATCCCAAGAAAAGAATTGCTGTCTCCTCAGTGAATTCTATTACAAACATCCCAGAGCTTACAACTTTAAAACAGTTCAGGACATTTTTAGGCATGACATACTTCTGTAGATTATGGACTTCAGGGTATGAATAAAAAATCATACCTTTGTATAAAGCCCTAAAATTCAGGAGAAAATCATCTCTCTCAAAATATTCAGAGGAAGGTTATAAAAGGCCTACATGACTTTTGTCATTTTGGTAGGGACAAAGTCACACAACTATGTTCCTGGCTGTTTTACAAGCAAGTGTCTACAAAAGACCATTAAACAAGTTACTCAGGCACATCCTCTTTGTGTCTCTAACACTCTTCAGGGTACCCACCCACCTTCTTAACTAACCAAACTGTCCAAAGGACAGGATCCTACCTAGGAGGAGACTGGCAGTTACATTTCACTCAGATGCCAAAATGCCAGGGATACAAGTACTTATTTGTTTTTACAGACACCTCTACTGGGTGGAAAGACACATCCTCTTCAAAAGAGAAACAGCACAAGAAGTAGTAAGTTGTTAACAGAAATTATTCTCCGATTTGGACTTTTCTAGGTCCCCACATACTGACAGTAGTCTGTCGTTCACTGCTATCATAAGTTAAAAAGTAAGTTCAGCATTAGGAATAAATTTTTTATGGAGCACTGAATACGTGAGAAGCCTTGGGACCTGACATATTTGACTGAAAAATGGTATCAGACCAAGCTTCTCCTCTCAAAAACAATCCAGTGACCATTTAACCTCTGCTTCTGCTGCTACACTGTAACAGAGAACCGCAGCTTGTGCAAATGGCCAGTTACGGTAACATACTTTCATTATAAGCTGGCAGGTGAAGTCTGCTGTTCCCCACTACCTGTTCAGGCCAGCCTGTTGGACAGCTTCCAGCTCCCAATTCAGCACCTGGACAGCTCCCTGCATAGAAGTGCAGTTTACTTTTACTTTTAAGGTTTACTTTTTTAAGGCCGAGAGGCTTATATTTTCTCTCTGGAAATCTCTCTATTGAAAAACCTGTCACATTTTAAGATTGGCTGACAGCCCCCAGTTTCTCCATAAACAGAGCAGCCTCTTTGCTTCTCAATAAGCAAAGTCTTCCACCCTTGAGAGTCCACCTGGAGCAAATCACTACAGTATTAGAGTCAGCTGGTGACCAATAATTCTCTTAGATCCATTAGCAGAGAAATAAAATAACATCTACATGGCAGGCAGGCAACAGACCATAATTAGTCATTTAAAGAAACAATCTTCAAATGCTCCAGAAAATTCCCTAAATAAAGATTCAAAAAATTCAAAAAATTTCCCAGATAAAGAAGCCTTTCTGAATCTAACAAAGATTGAATACAAAAAAATTATATATAAAACCCTCCTAGAAATTAAACAACATGTAATAGAACAAAATGAAAAATTAATGAAAAATTTGGTAAGCTATTTGATATTCTAGAACATCAATGATCTGAAATACATCAGATTAATAACAAAATTACAGAATTGGATAATTCTATCCAAAGCCAAAAGAGTAGGATTGAACAGATGGAAGTTAAAATCAGTGACCTAGAAGACAAAGTAACTAACGCCAACATTTATGAGGTAAAATCAGAGAAAAGAAATAAGAAAAATTAAGAGACATTAAGAAACATATGGGACTCCATGAAGAAGAATAATTTACATTTAATTGGAGTTCCTGAACAAGGGAGGATTAATGACAACATAGAGAGTATTGCTGTAGAGATGCTGACAGAAAACTTTCCTGAGATTATGATCAAAGAAAACGTAGATATCCAAGATGTTTATCAAACACCACAAAAGTTAGATCCAAAAAGAACACCAAGGCATATTATAATTAGACTTAATAAGCTAAAACACAAAGAGATGCTTCTGAAGACAGCAAGGCTCAAATCAAAACTAACATTCCAAGGGAAACCCTGTAGACTTTCATCTGACGTTTCTACTGAAACAATGCTGGCCAGAAAACAATGGGCAGACATGTTCAAAGTCCTGAACGAGAAAAACTTCCATCCCAGAATAATCTATCCCACTAAATTGTCTATCAAATATAATGGTGAAATTAAGACTTTTGAAAATAAAGAGACATTTAAAGACTTCATAAAACTAAACCCAAATTACATGAAATATTGAAAGAAGCTCTTCCCTAGATATATATTTTAGGTGATAATTTAAGGCACTTCATCCAAATTTCTAATCAGCTAAGGAAGACACAAAACTTCATCAAACCAAGCCAAAAACTACAATATTATTATAAGGGAATCCATGGTCATATCATGACAACTATAACATCACATTAAAAGAGGGATACACTATTCACTACAATAGTTACAGTTGTTTTTGATGCAGCGACAGTTTCTGACTTCTAAAATAATTAAAATTGATTTCAATAATTATACGTTAAGGGGGATTAGGTATGTAGCCATAGAACTAATTAACAATAAACTATTTGAAATGAAAAAAATCACAATACAGGAGTCTCAATAAATATAAAATCAAAACTCATACCATCCATAAAGAAGAATGTCCCAGGACAGATTGATAAGAACAACAGAGAAAACACCAACATGAAAATAAACTTATTGCAATGACATCACTAAACATATACATATCAATAATCACATTGAATGTAAATGGACTGAATGCTCCAGTAAAGAGACAGCGAGTGATATCGTGGATCAAAAGTCACGACCCATCTATATGTTGCTTACAAGAAACACATTTTAGACTTAAGGATAAGAACAAGTTGAGAATTAAAGGTTAGAATAATATATATCAAGCTAATAATACACAAAAAAGAGCAGGTGTGGCAATATTAATCTCAGATAAAATAGATTTTAATGTAAAGTCCACTATTATGGACAAGGATGGTCACTATTTATTGCTGAAAGGTTCAATACTCCAGCAAGACTTAACAATATTAAATATTCATGCACCGAATACCAAAGCACCTAAATACATTGAACTAATACTGACAACATTGAAAAATGAGATTGATCATTCCACAGTAATAGTTGGGGACTTTAACACTCCCCTTTCTGTTAAGGATAGATCATCCAGAAAAAAGCTCAGTAAAGATACAGAAGATCTTATTACAACAATCAACCAACTTGACCTTATTGACATATACAGATCTTTCCATCCATCAACAGATAAATATGACATCTTCTCCAAAGCACATGGAACATTCTCCAGAATAGACCATATGTTAGGTCATAAAACAATTCTACATAAAATCCAAAACATTGATTTATTGCAAAGTATCTTCTCTGACCATAGAGCTATAAAAGTTGAAATCAATAATAGAAAAATCATAGGTAAAAATTCCAACTTGTGGAAATTGAACAACACTTTACTCATAAAGCCTTGGGTTATAAAAGAAATTAAAGACACATTGAAGAAATTTATGGATTCCAATGCAAATGAAAATGCATCCTACCAGAATTTATGGGATATAGCAAAAGCAGTGCTCAGACGTCAGTTTATCTCTATAAATGCACACTTCCAGAAAGAAGAAAGAGCACAAATTAAAGAATTAACCTCACAGCTTGAACAAGTAGAAAGAGAGCAACAAAGAAACCCCTCAGGCACTAGAAGAAAACAGATTATAAGAATTAGAGCAGAACTAAATGAATTAGAGAATAGAAAAACAATTGAAAAAAATTAACAAAACCAAAAGCTGGTTCTTGGAAAAGATCAACAAAATTGATAAACCATTGGCTAAACTTACAAAAGAAAAGCAACAGAAGATACAAATAACCTGATTAAGAAATGTGTTGGGAGATATTACAACAGACCCATCTGAAATAAGTATATCATGACAGAATACTATGAAAAGCTATACTCTGACAGGTTTGAAAACCTGGGGGAAATGGACAAATTTCTAGATTCATATCACTCACCAAGACTATCACAAGGAGAAATAGATCAACTTAATAAATCTATTACAAAGGAAGAGATTGAGGAAGTCCTCAAAAATCTACCAACCAAAAAAAGTCCTGGCCCAGATGGCTTCACCGGAGAATTCTACAAAACTTTGAGAAGAATTAACTCCAATACTAATGAGGCTATTTCACACCATAGAAAGAGATGAAATACTTCCAAATTCCTTCTATGAAACCAGCATAACCCTGATACCAAAACCATGGAAAGATCCCACAAAAGAAGAAAATTACAGACCAATATCACTGATGAATCTAGATGCAAAAATCTTCAACAAAATTCTAGCCAATAGAATTCAACAGCATATAAAAACAATCATCATGATCAAGTTGGTTTCATTCCAGAGATGCTAGGCTGTTTCAACATCATAAAAACTATTAATGTAATCAACCATATTAATAACACAAAAGATAAAAATCACCTGATTTTGTCAATTGATTCAGAAAAGGCATTTGACAAAGTTCAACATCCATTCATGCTTAAGACTCTCAGAAAAAGAGGAATAAAAGGGAAATTCCTCAATATAATCAATAACATCTATGCAAAGCCAACTGCTTTCATCATCCTGAGTGGTGAAAGACTGAAAGAATTCCCTTTGAGAACGGGAACTAGACAAGGATGCCGGCTGTCACCATTTCTATTCAACATTGTCCTAGAAGTTCGAGCCAGAGCAATTAGACAAGACAAAGAAATAAAATGCATCTGTATTGGCTCTGAAGAAGTAAAGATTTCCCTTTGTGGATGATATGATTGTCTATACAGAGAATTCAAAGAGATCAATAAGTAAACTATTAGAGCTAATAGAAGAATTCAGCAAAGTATCGGGATACAATACAAACATAACTAAATCAGTGGGATTCCTTTATACCAACAATGAAATTATTAATGAAGAAATCATCAAATCAATTCCATTTACTATAGCCCCCAAGAAGATAAAATACCTAGGAATAAGTCTAACTATAAAAATAAGAGATCTTTACAGAGAAAACTACAAGACATTGCTACAAGAAACTAGGAGGGGCTTACATAAGTATAATAATCTCCCCTGCTGATGGATAGGAAGACTCAATATTGTGAAAATGTCTATTTTGCCCAAAGCAATCTACTTATATAATGCAATCCCAATACAAATTCCAGTGACATTTTTTAATGAGATGGAGAAACAAATTATCAGCTTTATTTGGAAAGGGAAGAAACCCTGAATAAGTAAAGCACTACTGACAAAGAAGAACATGCTGGGAGGTCTCTCACTACCTGACTTTCAAACCTGTTACACTGCCACAGTAGTCAAAACAGCCTGGTACTGGTACAAAAAGAGACATATAGACCAATGGAACAAAGTAGAGACCCCAGAGATGCCACCATCCTCTTACGAACAGCTGATATTTGACAAAGGTCCTAAGATTTTGAACTGGGGTAAGAATAGTCTCTTTAACAAATGGTGCTGGCATAATTGGATATCCATCTGCAAAAAATTGAAACAAGACCCATATCTCATACCTCATACAAAAATCAACTCAAATTGGATAAAAGACCTGAATATGAAAGCTAAAACGATAAAGCTCATCCAAGATAAGCTAGGGTCAACAATGGATGTTTTAATATGCAATATAGACAGACTTCAAAATCTGACAAACAAAACACATTCATCAGAAGAGAAAACAGATGAATGGGAATTAATAAGAATCAAACACTTCTGCTCATCCAAAGACTTCATCAAAAGAATTAAAAGATCACCTACAGAATGGGAAAAAATATTTGGCAACCCTATGTCAGACTGATGCCTGATCTCCATAATCTATAAAGTTCTACAAAGTATCAATAAGAAAAAGACAAATCATCCAATTAAGCGATGGGCAAAGGAGATGGACAGACACTTCTCTAAAGAGGAGATCCAGGCAGTCAAAAAACACATGCAGACATGTTCACGGTCATTAATTATTAAAGAAATTCAAATCAAAATGACAAGGAGATACCACCTCACTCCAACAAGATTAGCCATGATCCACAAAACACAAAATAATAAATGTTGGAGAGGCTGTGGAGAGATTGGAACTCTCCTTCACTGTTGGTGGGATAGCAGAATGGAGCAACCTCTTTGGAAAGCAATTTGGCGTTACCTTAAAATAATGGATATAGATATACCATTTGACCCAGTTATTCCTCTGCTCAGAATATATCCTACAAAATCCAGGCCATTCACACCGATTGCTACATGCACAAGAATGTTCATTGTAACACAGTCCACGATAGCAAAAAGTTGGAATCAACCCAGATGCACAACAACAGAAGAATGGGTAGGTAAACTTTGGTATATATACTCCATGGAGTACTATAGACTGATAAAGAACAACGATGATAGCAGGAAGCATCTCTCAATTTGGTCTCAACTGGAGGACATTATATTGAGTGAAACTAGTCAGCGACAGAAGGACAATTATTATATGAGACCCCTACGATAAAAACTTAATGGCATACTCATACATAAAAGACTCTTTGACGGCTACAAGGGTGGGGAAGGTGGGAGGGCAGGAAGGCAAGGGGCGAGGGTTTAGATTAGATAATTGTTAGACATTTGGTAGGGTGAAAGTGGTGACAATTCACATCAGTAAGAAGATCAATATTAATGGGACTTCAACACAACTTGTGTACTCCTCCTCTCTTAACCCAATATTGTAAGCACAGAGTATATATACTTTCATTTTTTTATTTAATAAAAAAATAAAAATAAAAAATAAAAAAAATTAAGAGAAAAAAACGGAACTTACACATGGAATGGAGACCACAATCTTCAGAAAAAGTAAAAAGAGCTATTCAAGCCTTAAAAAGAACATTAACAAAGTTAGGACAAGACACTCAGCAAAGCTGGTTGCAGTCTTTTCCTATAGCTTTACTCCACCTGATAAAAAATCCTACCTCACAAATGAAACAAAGCTCATTTAAACTTTTATATGGTAGATCATTTCTGCGAAGAGAGCTAGTGGTAGATGAGGAAATCAATCAATTAGTACATTTTATAATCTCTCTAACAAGCTTTCAAGGAGCCATACAAAAAATAGGAACCCCAAACTCTCCTTCATTTCACTTACCACGTTTATATGAGCCAGGGATATTAGTCCTAGATAAAACCTGAAAGATGGGTTTCCTGCTTCCCAGCCTGGAAAATGCCTTTCCCAATCTGGAAAATGCCATATACTGTTGTGCTTTCTACCCCTACAGCCACAAAGGTTACAGGAATTTCTAGATGTATACACCACACAAGGGTAAAACCCTACCACAGAATTGAAGAATCAGAAGTAGCTCAAAAATAATACCAACAGGAGATAAGCAAACCTCTAGAAGACCTGAGATTCCTTTTCAAAAGAAAACAGATAAGTTGGGATAATGCTGATTTTCAGCATGATACTAACTTCTGCTCCAATACATCTGGGATACTCTGCATTTGCATCCACCACCTTTACAGAAAATGGCAAAGGCATTTACCGCCACAAAGTATAATTGGTCTTACCGGATTTATCTACAGGCCTTAGGGCAGTCCACTGATGGATGGCCTAGTGGCAAGCCTGGGCCCAAGTACCAGGCTTTTTCCACTATGTCCTTCCAAAAGGTACCCAAAGAATATTTAAAGACTGTCATAAGCAGACTGTACACTCAATCACAGGAATAGTTTATAAAAATGTCCAAATTAAGATATATCAACCAATTCCTTTATGCATTTTCTCCACCAGACCTTCCAAACATTATTTCCTAGTGGGGTAACTAAAAGATATATCACAGTTACAACACAGACAAATAATAGGACTCTAAAGCGACTATTTCCTGACAGTAAAGATTATCATTTCCTCCCAATATCTCTATTAATCACAAAGAAGTCTGTGATAGAGTATTCCACCAAGGCAAGCCTATAAGATATAACCATTTATCTTTACTAACAGAATAGCCTCTACTTGGTCAAATGGAAAGAACAGAGACATATGTACTTTAATATTCCAGAGTTCTAGTGACGAAGTCTTCATTGGGAGTCTGCAGGATGTTGTTTTGGGGAAATTTAAAGAAAGAAACCAGTCATAATGTCACTCCCTCATTAGCCCCTTAATAGCAGCCACCCTGGCAGCCACCTACCTCTGGAAATATACTGTAATAGTAAAAAACATATCTTGTACTTCAACGAACATATATCATATTTTAGGATGCCTTCCCTTTTCATTTCATTTGTATTTGTGTAGATAAAGCATATATATGTCTCCCTGCAAATTGGACAGGATTATACACCCTTGGTTATGTTCTCTCTCAAATTTCACTAGCAGGGGCAGAAGCTCCAATCCCTCTAACCCTAAAAGAAGGGAGCAGGACCCTTAATTCCTATCTTAACAGGATTAAGCACTCATTGACACATGAGGTGCTGCAGCTAGCACCACGAGGGCAGTGGAAGTCAATCAAATGTATGCAAATCTTTCTAGAGAGTTAGCTCAACTCAATGCACAATTGGCAACCTCAGTAACCACCTTATGAAACCAAATCCCCTAGCAGCAGTTGTCTTACAAAATAGAAGGGTATTAGACATGCTGGCAGTGAGCCAGGGAAGGATCTGAGCAATGCTGGGAGAACAGTGTTGTTTGGGGTAAATCAAACAGGACAAGTACAAGAACACATTCGACAGTTCCCTAACAAAGCAAGACAACTTCAAACACAAGCAGACCACAGGTGACTGACCAGGTCATCTGACTGGGCTTAAAGTTCATGGTTACTACCACTGGCAGGACCATTGTTGTCCTTACTTCTTTTGCTAATACTTGGGCCTTGTCTTTTTAACACCTTGGCTAGTTTAGTTTCTTCTAGATTACAGAAGTTCCAAATGCAGATAGCTGTTGTTTCATCTTCCGCGAACACTGAAATAAGAGTCCCATAGATCAAGCTGCATGGCATTTCTGCAAAACCCTACCCCCTGGTACAAACAACCTCTCATAATAGGGGACAATTGCCACTCCCAGGGACACCTGTATGCCCCAATTACAGCAGGAAGATGACACCACCCTCCATCAACAACTCAAAGAATTGGGATTGTGGTGCTTGAACAGATAATGTTAGAGTACTGAGGTCAGACAAACAGGGGCAGGGAGAAACAAAAACTGCCTCCAACATTTACACTCCTCCAAAAGAATCAGACAATACCTGATGGCCAAGTCAAAGGGGATCAGCAATCACCTGCCCAAAGAAAACAAAGACATCAGCTATCACCCATCAAAGGGACTTGATGCCCAACCCATAGTGATTCAAACCCTGAGGGACCAATGAACCAAAAATAACTAAAAATTCCAGAGGGAGGTGGGAAAATGAGAGCATAAAACCCCAGAGGGAGCCTAGAACTAGGCTCTCAGACCCTCTGCTTTCTCTGAGAGCCCTCTTAGCTTGTCTCACTGAGTATGCTATCCTGTATTAAAGTCCTTTTTCGTGTGCACATCTTGTGTATATGTCTGTTTTGCTAACCAAAAGGTCGACAGTTCAAATCTGCCAAATGCTCCTTGGAAACTCCATGGGGCAGTTCTACTCTGACCTCTAGAGTCACTATGAATTGGACCTGAGTTGACAGCAGTGGATTTGTGTCTGTTTGAAATTTTTCCTACAAAGAAGGCAAGAACTAAGGGATGATTTTCGAGTAACAAAAGTAAATACCCAGAACCTTAAAACTTTCTAAAAATGCATAAAGCCTGTGGAGACATAATAGTTAACTTAGCAATGATAGACCCGAAGAGCCAGATTGCCTTCTCATGGAACACAGAAGATAGTGGAAGTAAACCTATGAAAATTCCTTGATATACAGAAAACTCTGAATTTCAAATTATCACAATAAAATATTAAAAGTCAACATAATCAACAAAAAAATATAAAGTATACAGAAAAACCAGAGAGGAAGGCCCAATTTAAAAAAAAATAAGCAGGAATTTATCCTATGGAAACTAAGTTAATGCCAGACAATAGTGTTATATACACATGCTCACTGCTGCTGAGTTGATTCCTACTCATAGTGACCCTATAGGACAGAGTAAAACTGTCCCATAGAATATCCAAGGAGCACCTGGTGGATTTGAATGGCTGACATTTTGAGTAGTAGCTATAGCACTTAACCAATATACCACTAGGGTTGCCAGTGTTTAATAGGTTTAAAGAAATTCAAAAGTGCACAGAAAACAAACTAATGGAAATCAGCAAACAAAATATGAAACTCAGTAAGAAGATTGAAAACATTTAAAAAACAAACAGTAGAACTGTAGACTAAATTAATTGAATTAGAAAGTGGTAGAGAAACATACAACAGTAAGTTGGAACAGACATACCATAGAATAAGTTAACCAGAAGACAGAGTAGTGGAACTTATTAAGTCTCAATAATAACAACAGAAATATCATTAATATCACATGTGAGTAAAATTTAGCTAAAGGTTATTCAAAAGCAACTGCAATAGTATATTGACAGGTAACTTCCAGAAATCCAAGCCAGATTCAGAGGAGAGCGTGGAACCAGGGATATCATTGCTGATGTTAAATGAATCATGACTGAAAGCAGAGAATACCAGAAAGATGTTTACCTGTGTTTCATAGACTATGCAAAGGCATTCAACTCTATGGATCATAATAAAACATTAGATAACATTGCAGAGAATGGGAATTCCTGAACACTGAATTGTGCTCTTAAGGAACCTGTATATGGATCAAGAGGCAGTTGTGCAAACAGAACAAGGGGACACTGCCTAGTTTAAAGTAAGGAAAGGTGTGCATCAGGGTTGTACCCTTTCACCATAACTTTTCAGCCTATATTCTGAGCAAGAAAACCAAGAAGCTGAACTACACAGAGAAGAACAAGGTATCCAAACTGGAGGAAGGCTCTTTAACAACCTGCATCACGCAGATGATACAACCCTGCTTGTTGGAAGTGAAGAGGATTTGAAACACTTACCAATGAAGATCAAGGACCATAGCCTTCAGTATGGATTACACCTCAACATCAAGAGAACAGAAATCTTCACAAGTGGACCAGTAAACAACATCATCATAAATGGAGAAAGGATTGAAGTTGTCAAGGATTTCATTCTATTTGGTTCTATAATCAGTGCCCATGGGAGCAGCAGTCAAGATAACAAAAAACACATTGCATTGGGAAAATCTACCGCAAAAGACCTCTTTAAAGTATTGAAAAGTAAAGATGTCACCTTGAAGACTAAAGTGGACCTGACCCAATCCATGGTATTTTCAATCACATCATATGCATACAAACGCTGGACAGTTAATAAGGAAGACAGAAGAAGAGTTGCTGCCTTCGTATTGTGGTGCTGGAGAATATTGAATGTACCATAGACTTCCAAAAGAACAAACAGATCTGTTCTGGAAAAAGTACTACCAGAGTGCTACTTGGAAGCAAAGATAATGAGACTGCATATGACGTACTTTGGACAGGTTGTTAGGAGGAATCAATGCTTGGAGAAGGACATCATGCTTGGTGGAGTAGAGGGTTAGTGAAAAAGACGAAGACCCTCAACAAGATGGATTGACATAGTGGCTGCAGCAATGAGTTTAAGCACAATAATGATTGTGGGCATTGCTCAGCACTGAACAGTGTTTTGTTCTGTTGTGCATAGGGTCACTGTGAGTCAGAACCAACTCAATGGCATGCAGGAAAACAAGTTACAATAGAAAATACAAATGGAAATGTGGGATTTGATTAAGAAATTTAACATTAAAATTTTTGGAATCCTGAAGCATCATGATAATAATAAAGTCATAGAAAGAATTTTCCAAGAGATGATCACAGAGAATTCTTTTTGACTTGAATAAGGAACCAATCCTACCGTATACAGAAGCTCCATGAACTCTAAACAGAAGAAATGCAATGAGGTCTACTCCAAAACACATTGTAATAAAATTCTTGAAAACGAAAGACACGGAGAGAATTTTGAAAGTTGCAAAAGCACAATATAACTTATCAAGTATCCACATGAATTAGTGAGAATTTCTCCACAGAAACACTAGAGGCCAGAAGACAGTGGAGCAATACATGTAAAATACTGAAGAAAGGCAATTCCCAAGCAAGAGAGCAAGAGATTTTGCTCAGCAAAGTTATCTTTCAAAAAATAACGGGAAAGTTAAGACATTCTCAAATTAATAGAAACCATGGGAATTTGCCACACCATCAGACCAGCTCTGCAAGTATTACTTAAGGGAGTTGCCCAAGTGGTAAAGAAAGAACGTTAAACAAATACTCAAATCTCTATATGTGAGGAATGAGTATAATGAAAAAGGAAAAGAGAAACACCCTAAAAAAAAAAAAAAAAGTAACTATTTGAGCAAAACTAAGAACCAAGTAATACCATATTTTCAGGGAACACAACATTGAATGCATGAGAAATAAGTAAAAATGTGACCTATCAGATATGGAAAATATGATGTCAATGGAGACTCACCAACAGAAAAGCGGGAGGGAGGAGCAAAACAGGATTGTTATAGAATGTTAATGTTGTCTGTTACTTGTTTACATGTTAAAAGTTGCAACTGCAAGTCATGTAATGTAACATTTGTGGTAACTACTAAGAACACCTAGGAAAAAACAAAGAGAAGAAAAAAGAAGACAAAAGCGTTCATCACAAAAACAGCTAAACCAAAAATAACAGAAAAGTGAGAATAAGACAAAGAAGATATGACATTCAAAAACAGCTAACCAAATTGTTGAGGTAGTAACCTTAAATGCAAATGGTCTAAACTCCCCATGCAAAAGACAGACAGTGACCCATTCCTTTGCAGTGTACTAGAGACATCTTAGATGTAAGGTCACAAACAGACTGAAAACAGACGGGAAAAGGATGGGAAAAAATATTCCATATGTCATAGATTGAATTGTGTCCCCCCAAAACTGTGCAAAACAATTTGTCTGGGCCATGATTCCCAGTGTTGTGTGTTTGCCCTCTGGTTTGTGATTTTCCTATGCTGTAAATCCTAATCTCTGTCTGTGGTTAATAGACAGGATTATGCTAAAAGAGGATTAGGGTGAGAGTTCAACACCCATACTAGGAGAGTTTCCCTGGACTGTGGCTTGCAAGATAAAAGGAAAAGGAAGCAAGCAGATAGTTGGGGATTTCATACAGTAAAGAAAGTAGCACAGGCAGCACAGCAGTTCTTCAGTCCTGAGGTTCCTGTGCCGAAATGCTCTCAGACCCAAGAAAGACTGATGCAACACAATAACCTTCCTCCAGAGCCTACAGAAAGAAAACATTTCCCTGGAGCCAGCACCCTGAATTCAGACTTTGAGCCTACTTGACTGCATGAGAATAAATTTTGTTAAAGCCATCCAGATGTGGTATCTCTGTTAGAGCAGTACCAGATGACTAAGACATCATGCAACCAGTTACTAACAATAAGCAGGGGTGGGCATACTGTTACCAGATAAAATAGACTGTAAGGCAAAATCTATTACAAGAGATAAAGGAGGACATTAATAAATAATAACAAAAGGGTAGATCAACTAAGAAGATACAGCAATTGTAAATATATATGTACATAACATCAATGCTCCAACATATATGAAACAAATACTGACATGAAAGGAGAAATAGGAGAACTTCAACACACCACTTTCAATTCTGGATTGAACATCTAAAAAGAACAATGAGAACATTGAGGACTTAAAACTATAAACTGATCTAACCAAACGGTGATACATAGAATGCTTCACTCATCTGCAGAACAATACACCATTTTCTTCAGTGTACATGGATTGTATTCCAGAATTGACAATGTACTAGGCCACAAAACAACTCTCAACAAATTTCAAAAAAATTGAAATCATAAAAAGCATCTTCTCTGACTGTAACAGTATGGAGCTAGAATCAACAGCGGGAAGAATAAGGGAGGAAATTTACACGAAAACCAAAGAGAACACTGCTAAAAAATTATTGGTCATAGAAGAAATCAAACGTGAAATTAAAAGATACTTAGAATCAAATGAAAATGAAAATACGTCAAAACCTTTGGGACGCAGCAAAAGTAGTCTCCAGAGGGAAATTCAAAGTAAGTAATACCTACATTAAAAAAGAAAAAAATTCCAAAATCAATAACTGAAAATGACAACTTGAACAAATAGAAAAGGGATAACAAAAGAAGACCAAGGCTACCGAGGAAATGGTAAAGATCAGAAGTAAACAAAACAGAAAATGGAAAAACAATAGAATTTAAAAAAAAGTTGTTTCTTTGAAAGGATCAGTAAAATAGACAAACCAGTAACTAGACTGACCAAAAAAATGAAAAGAGGCAAATAGTCAAGAAACAAAATTGGAGACATAGCAACAGACTCCACTGAGATAGAGGATCATAAGAGAATACAATGAAAAACTGTGCTCCAACAATTTTTTTTTTTTAAATTGGCTAACAAGTATAAACACAAATGAATTAGATAAATTAGCAGAAGACAACTTAGACAACTGGGACTTCATAAAAATTAAAAACTTAAGTACTAACCAAAAGACTTCGTAAAAAGAGCAAAAAGACAGCCTACAGAACAGGAAAAACTCTTCAGAAACTTTTCCAATGAGAGTGTAGTCTCTAAAATACATACAAAATGTCAACAATTCAACAACAAAAAGACAAATAACCCAATTAAAAATAGGCAAAGGACATGAAGAGACATTTCACTAAAGAGAAAATTCAAGCAGACAGCAAATACATGGAAAAATTCTCAAGATCATTAGTCATCAGAGATGCAAATAAAAGCTACAATAAGATACCATCTCATCCTGGCTAAAATGGCAATGAGAAAAAAATCAGAAAAGAACAAATATTGCTGAGAATGTGATGCGTTGTGCTATAGAGTAACTCTCATCCATTGTTGGGGGGATTGTAAAATAGTAGTATCACTATGGAAAACATGATGGTGCTTCCTCAAAAAGATAAAAAACAACTACTCTATCATTCAACAATCCGATTCCTAAATATATACCCTACAGATTTAAAAGTAAAGACACAAGCAGACATATGCACACCTATGTTCACTGCAGCTTTATTCACAATAGCAAAAAAAAAAAAAAAAAAAAGAAACAATCTAAGTGCCCATCAGCAGTTGAATTCTTTTAAATGCTATCTAGTTGGTTCTGATTCATAGTGACACTATGTACAATAGAAGAAAAGCACCATCCTCACAGTCATTGCTGTGTTGGGGACCATTGTTGTAGCCACTGTGTCAGTTTGTTCATTGCAGACTTTACCAAGCATGATGTCCTTCTCCAGGTACTGGTCCCTGTTGATAGCATGTCCAAAGTACCTAAGACACTACTAAGGAGCATTCTGGCTATACTTCTTCCAAGACAAAGTTTTTCATTCTTCTGACAGTCCATGGTATACTCAATATTCCTTATCGACACCATAATTCAAATGCCTCAATTCTTCTTCAGGCTTCCTTATTCACTGTCCAGCTTTCATATGCATATAATGCAATTGAAACCACCATGGCTTAGGTTAGGTGGATCTTAGTCCTCCAAGTGACATCTTTGTTTTTTAAAACTTTATAGGTGTTTTGCAGCAGATTTGTCCAGTGAAGTGTATCGTTTTATTTCTTGACTGCCGCTTCCACAGGAGTTAACTGTGGATCCAAGTAAAATGAAATATTTGAGAACCTCAATCTTTTCTCCATTTGTCATGATGTTGCATATTGGTTCAGTTGTGAGGACTTTTGTTTTCTTGAGTTTGAAGTGTAATCCATATTGAAGGCTGTGGTCTTTGATCTTCATCAGTTAGTGTTTCAAGTCTTCTTCACTTCAACAAGCAAGATAGTGTCATCCGCATAACACAAGTTGTTAATGAGTCTTCCTCCAATCCTAATGCCCTGTTCTTCATATAGTCCAGCTTCTTGGATTATTTGCTTCACATATTGTTTTAGTCAGCTAGGGCTGCTCTAACAGAAATACCACAGAGTGGATGGCTTTAACAAAGAAAGATTTATTCTTACACAGTCCGGTAGGTTGCAAGTCCATATTCAGGGTGTCCGCTCCAGGGAAAGACTTTCCCCTTGACGGCTCTGGAGGAAAGTCCAGTATTGCATCAGTCATTGTCCAGGGAGCGTCCTAACGCAAGAACCTCTGGTCTGAACGACGCGTTCTGCTCCCGGTGCTGCTTGCTTGATGGTAGCGAGGTTCTCAAATTGTCCTTGGTTCTTTTTCCTTTTATTCCTTGCAAGCTAAAAGCATTAAGGGTGGGGCAAGCCATACTCCAGGGAAACTTCCCCCATAGCAGGAATTCACAGCCCCACCCTAATCCTTTAACATACAGGTTAGCAAAACCGCACAATGGAGGACATTTCCAAGATACTGGGAACCATATCCCAGCCACATGGCTGCACACATTTTTGGGGGGACACAATTCAAACCATGACATCCCACCCTTTGACAACCCAAAAATCACATCACAAAACATTTAACACATTCATCTCACCATAGCAAAATTATGTCCATCCATATAACAGAAGTCTTAAATCAGTTCCAAGTCCAAAATACAAAAACTCTTCTACATCTGTGAAACTTAGAAGGCATTAACAGGCAACAGGCAAGTCAACAGAACACATTACATTAGCCCTCAAAGCTTTGGAAATACTCTTACATTTTCTGAGACATTCTACACAACAGCAATGCTCTCCAGACTCTAGGTATCGGCCACACTCTCAGGTTTCTGAGTGGAGACCTCCAGCCCCGTGCTACAACTTTGCCTTCAAGGCCCACTTGGACAGAAACTCTGTCCCATTGGCTTTAGGAGCACCCTAAGCCCAACTGAGTGGCAATTCCACCCTTACGAACACAGCACGCCATGGTTCCACCCTTTCAAACCCCTAAGGTCATGGCCATACCTCTTGAGACTGAGGCAGCTCAGTTTCTCACGCTATCTGCCTCTTCAGCTTCAGCTTCCTATGGCCGCATGGCCCGGCCTCAGGCCCACATCTGCCCTGCCGGGCAAGTGTTCCAAAGCTCTGTAGCTCCACTGGTTTAAGTGCCCGGAGGCACCCCACTCTTGCTGGAAAGCGTCCTGCCCAAAGGCACTCAACTCTCTCACTCCGTGGGTCAGCAAGGCCAGCTCACCGATTCAAGTGCCCAGAGGCACCCCGTTCCGCGAGGAAAACTCTGCGCAGGCACTGACCTCTCTCGCTCCACGGGTCGGCTCCAGCGCTGCCTCTGGTTCTGCTGCTGCCGCTGCCGCTGCTGCCGCTGCCGCTGCTGCCGGTCCTCTGTTGTTTCTCACCATCTGTGCCTTCTTCGTTCCTTCTGAATCTTCTATCCATTCGCAGTTTCAAAGTGGCTTCCACATTTTAGGTATTTGCTAGAGCAGCACCCCACTCCCACGGTACCAATTCTGTTTTAGTCAGCTAGGGCTGCTCTAACAGAAATACCACAGAGTGGATGGCTTTAACAAAGAAAGATTTATTCTTACACAGTCCGGTAGGTTGCAAGTCCATATTCAGGGTGTCCGCTCCAGGGAAAGACTTTCCCCTTGACGGCTCTGGAGGAAAGTCCAGTATTGCATCAGTCATTGTCCAGGGAGCGTCCTAACGCAAGAACCTCTGGTCTGAACGACGCGTTCTGCTCCCGGTGCTGCTTGCTTGATGGTAGCGAGGTTCTCAAATTGTCCTTGGTTCTTTTTCCTTTTATTCCTTGCAAGCTAAAAGCATTAAGGGTGGGGCAAGCCATACTCCAGGGAAACTTCCCCCATAGCAGGAATTCACAGCCCCACCCTAATCCTTTAACATACAGGTTAGCAAAACCGCACAATGGAGGACATTTCCAAGATACTGGGAACCATATCCCAGCCACATGGCTGCACACATTTTTGGGGGGACACAATTCAAACCATGACACATATAGATTAAATAAGTGTGGTGAAAGGATAAAGCCCTGACTTTAAAACACATGATATCCCCTTGTTCTGTTGGAAAGACTACTTCTTGTTCTATGTACAGGTTCCTCATGAGCATAATCAAATGTTCTGGAACGCCCATTCTTTGCATTTTTATAAATTTTTTGTGATTCACACATTCAAATGCCTTTGGATACTCAATAAAATGCAGGTAAACATTTTTCAGGGCTTCTCTGCTTTTAGGCAAGATCCATCTGATATCAACAATGAAATCCCTCATTCCATGTCTTCGTCTGAATCCAACTTCAATTGCTGTTAATTCCTTGTTGATGTACTATTGCAACCATTGTTTGATTATCATCAGCAAAAATTTTACTTGCATGTGATATTAGTGATATTGTTTGATAATTTCCACATTTTATTGGATCATGTTTCTTTGCAGTGGGCACAAATACGGGTCTCTTCCAGTTGGTTGACCAGGTAGTTGTCTTTCAAATTTCTTGGCATTAACAAGTGAGCCCTTGTAGAGTTGCGTACGTTTGTTGAAACATCTCAGTTGGTACTCCAGCAATTCCTGGAGCCTTGTTTCTTGCCAGTGCCTCCAATGCAACTTGTATTTCTTTCAATACTGTCAGTTCTTAATCACATGCTACCTCCTGAAATGAGTGAATGTTGACCAATTCTTTTTGTCACAGTGACTGTGTATTTCTTCCTATCTTCTTTTTTATGCTTCCTGCATCATTCAATAATATTTTATCCTAAAATCCTTCAATATTGCAATTCAAAGTTTGATTTTTTTTTCAGTTTTTTTCAGCACATGAATGGATAAACCAAATGTGGCACATATATACTATGGAATTCCACACAACCTTAAAGAGCAATGATGAGTCCACGAAACATATAAACATATAGTATAAATGGACCTGGAGAGCAGAATTCTAAGTTAATAAGTCAAGCATATGAGGATCAATATCATATAGTCCCTATTTTATAAGAAGACAAGAACAGACAGAGACAAAGAGAGCAGTGTTCATTGGTGGTGGTGCCAGAATTGGGAGGGGAAGTATGCTCTAGATCATAGATCCTTGTTGTTTTCAGTGATGGGAACAGTGGAACCGAATGTGGCTGTAGTGAGCACAGCAGGACCAAAATAAACGGTGTCACTGAAAATCACTCATGAGAAGGGAATGTCTGCGCTGAAGAATTTGATGTGTATAAGTGGGCAGCAACTCCAACAAAGACCAAAAAAAAATGAATCTAGGGTCACATATGGATGGATATTAATGTATAAATACACAGATAGGTACAGGTGTGCACATATGTGAGAATGCATAGTATTTATCTGTAGGTATGTGTTAGATGCCCTGGTGGTACAGTGGTTAAGAGTTCAGCAGCTAACCAAAAGTTAGCAGCTCAAATCTATCAGCTGATCCATAGAAACCCTATGGGGCAGATATACTCTGTCCTATATGTTGCTGTGAGTCAGCGTTGACTTGAAGACAAAGTGTTTGAGTTTTTATATGTATGTATGAGACTAGGCACATCATGGTAGACTCAACTACTGGTACTCGTCAGAAATAACCATAAACCGTGAGGGGCTGCTTTTCTAGGTCTGAAGGTTGAGGACCATAGTCTTATATGACAACTTAGTCAGTGACGGTACTGTTCACAAAGTTCATGTATTATATTCTAGTAAAGTGAATAATGTCTGCAGTCCTAAAAGTTTATGACTGACCATTTAAAATACAGCAATTTGTCTCCATTTATCAAGAACAAAAGAGTAAGATAGCAACCAAAATCTCAAAGAAACAACTCTGCAAGACTGATAGCCTACACTAGCCATGACCCTCAACTACCTTAAGACCAGAAGAACTAGATAATGCCCAGTTGACTGATCTCACCAGAGACTCAATAGATGATCTTGGTTAGAACAGGAGAAAAATATCTAACAAAGCAGAATGATGGACAAAATAAAGGGTATCACCCATTAGATTGGCGCTCTATTTAAAAACCATCTGTATGAGTCCAAAAGGTCAAAATTTTAATTGAAAGCAAGCATGAAAAGATAAAGAAAACCACTGGAAATGTAATAACCAGAACAGAATTAAAGGTCATGTTAACAAAATGTGAAAAAAATGTAATTAATGTCATTGATCAATTTATATGGAAATTGTCAAACAGGAGCCTAAATTACTGTGAAAACTTTCATTAAAAATACAATAAAAGGGAGGTACAGCCAAGATGGTAGACTAGACACATGTCTCCTTAATTCCCTCTGAAATCTAAGGCCTGGCTTGATAATTGAAAAGAGCTTTCAGGTTAACCAGTGGGCCCTAGGACACAGCATATGGCTGTCAGATTGGACTACATACCACTAAACAGAAAAATTCCTCTGTCTTGCTGAGCCCCACAGTCCTACTAACTTGGTGCCTGCACAGACTGAAGGTACTGGTGCTTCTATTTTTTTTTTTCTTTTGTTGGCTGGTAGGTGGGGAATGGGCATGAGCCCGCAGATACACTGAGCTGCAGTGCTGAAATGAACAGTGTGTGCCACAGCAGAGAGACAGGGTGTGGGATAGATAGCCACATTCTGAGAGCCCAACAGTGGACTGAGGGCACCACAGCCCCTTCACCCTCTCTTTTCTGAACTCTGCCAAAGAGTCTGCTGTTCGCAGTGAGAGGGGCTGCTTGACCAGGACACCAGCTTGGTCAGCTGGGAGGAGGAGTCATCCAACCACAGGCCTCAGCAGGCACTAATTCCAAGGCTGGGAGACAGTGCCAGTCCAGGCAGTGCTTTATCAGCACAAAGACTGTGTTTAACACAGTGTTGCCTTACAGGTAGGCCTCAGCAGAAGATAGCTAGCTGTAGGGCCATAGACCATCCCTACTTTGAACTACATCATAGCATATGGGGATGGCTGAAGAGGTGCTTCCACTGTCAGCCAGAAGGCAAGGACTGCCACATCTGGTGGCCTAACTAACTTTGGAAGCTGTCAGATAGCTTTTGGCTTCTTAAAATAAGACTGCCTGGAGAAATAACTGCTGAGCAGCCCAGCAGCATCTCTTCCAGACTTTACTGACCCACATCATAGGGTCAGTTGATGGCCCCACAGGGTCTCCATAAGTAGGGCAGTGTCTTTGGCAGCCAGGAGACAGAGCCTGTGACCCCAGAGAGTCCACTGTGGCCAGTAACCAGAGTACACAGAGGTGTCTAGTGACCAATGACCATATCAGAACTATGCCTTGGCTCCTGAGGAGGTAACACCAGAGAAACTAAACAGCTTCTAGATTGCCTGAAGGCACCAGACCATCTCTAACTGTTTAAAGGAACAGCACACCAGGGCTCCAGAAAACCCCCAAAATAAAGAATCAAAAAGCTTCCCAAAAGAAGAAGCCTTTCTGAAACTATCAGAGGTCAAGTACAAAAGAATTATACAGAGAGCCCTCCTAGATATTAAACAAGATGCAGTAGAACAAAATGAAAAAATATGCAAGCTATTTGAACTGATAGAACATCAATGTTCTGAAATCCAGAAGATCAATAACAAAATTACAGAATTAGACAACTCAATCCAAAGCAAAAAGCAGAACTGAGGGTCAGATTTAGTGAACTTGACGACAGAGCAACTGACACCAGCATTTATGAGGAGAAACCCGAAAAAAGAAATAAGAAAAATGAAGAAGCATTAAGAAAGATGTGGGACTCCATCAAGAGAGATAATCTATGACTAATTGGATCTCCTGAACAGGGAGGGAGAGCTGAAAACACTGAGAATATTGTTGTTGGGTTGGTGACAGAAAACATCCCTGAAATTATGGAAGAAGACAGATATCCAAGACATGTATAGAACACCACAGAAATGAGACCCCAAAAGAAAGGCATCAAGACATACTATCATCAAGCTTAATAAAATGAAACATAAGCAGACACTCTTAAAGGCAGAGACACTCAACAAAGTTAGCATTCAGAGGGAAGCCCTGTAGGCTTTTGTCTGACTTCACAGCAGAAATGATATTGGCAAGCAGACAGTAGAATGACACATTCGAAGCCTTGAAGGAGAAAAACTTCCAATCAAAGATGATAGTCTGCAAAGCTGTCACTCAAATATGAAGATGAAATTAAGACATTTGCAGATAAATGGAAGCTTAGAGACTTTGTAAAAACCAAACCAAAACTATAGTACTGAAAGAAGCTCTCTTCTTAGAAAAACAAAACCTTTAATTCTATACTTAAGGAGCCAGTGTAGGACACAACATCCAGAAACCTGCTATATTAGGGAAAGCACAAAATTCAATCAAAGCTACAATATTAAAAGAAGGGATCCAGTTATCATATCAGGAAAACTGTGAAACCATCACACTAAAAAGAGGAATATACCACAGCATTTATAGTCCTTTCAGATGGAGAAGACATTAAAAAGTTACAGAGAACTTAAAATTGGGCTTAAACTTAAAATATTAAGAGAAATCATAGGGGTAGTGACAAAACACAATAGCAATGCAACATATCAAAACAAGAAATGTAATATAGGAGTCTCAACAAACACAAAACCAACAATATAAAAGATGAAAAGTCAATCCATACAGAAGACCAAGAATAGAATATTAACAGCAACATAGAAAATGCCAACACAAAGATAAATATATCACAATGACAGCACTAAACACATACCTATCAATAATTACATTGAATGTGAATGGACTAAATGCTCCAATAAAGAGACAACCAGTCACATCTTGGATCAAAAGACAAAACCCATCTAAATGTTGCTTACAAGAAACACAACTTAGATTTAAAGATGAGAACAAACTGAAAATTAAAGGATGGAATAATATATACCAAGCTAACAATATACAAAGAAGAGCAGGTGTGGTAATACTAATCTCACATAAAATAGACTATAATGTAAAATCCACCATTGTGGACAAGGACAGCCACTACTGATTGCTGAAAGGTTCAATACGCAAACAGGATTTAACAATACTAAATATTTATGCACACAATACAAGAGCACCAAAATACATTGAACAAACACTGACTACACTTAAAAATGAGATACATCACTCCACAATAATAGTTGGAGACTTCAACACTCCACTTTCAGTAATGGACAGATCATCTAGAAAAAAGCTCAATAAAGATACAGAAGACCTTGTTGCAACACTTAACCTGTTAGACTTCAATGACATATACAGAACTTTTTATCCATCAACAGATAAATACACCTTCTCCAGTGCACATGGAACATTTTCCAGAATACACCATGCGTTTGGACATAAAGCAAATCTCAATAAAATTCAAACCATTGAATTATTGCAAATCATCTTCTCAGACCATAGAACTACTAAAGTTGAAATCAATAGCAGAGAAAACATAGAAATTGAAACTCATGGGAACTGAACAATATCTTTTTCAAAAAGCCATGGGTCATAGAATAAGTCAAGAAGGAAATAAAGAAATTTATGGATTCAAATGAGCATGAAAACACATCCTACCAGAACCTATGGGATACAGCCAAAGCAGTGCTCAGAGGTCAATTTATCTCTATAAATGCACACATCCAGAAGGAAAAAGGAAGTGAAACCAAAGAATTAACTCTATACCTTCAATAAGTACAAAGACAGAACAGAGGAACTCCGCATGTACCAGAAGAAAACAGATCATAAAGATTAGAGCAGAACTAAATGAATTAGAGAACAACAATTGAAAAAATTGAAAACATCAAAAGCTGTTGTTTTGAAAAGATCAACAAAATTGACAAACCACTGGCTAAACTTACTAAAGAAAAACAGGAAAGGAAACAAATAACTCAAATAAGAAATGATAGGGAATTGTCACAACAGCCCCAACTGAAATTAAAAGTATCATAACAGAATACTATGAAAGAGTGTACTCTAACAAATTTGGAAACCAAGAGGAAATGGACAGATTCCTAGATTCATATCACCTACCAAAATTATCACAAGGAGAAATGGAAGAAATTAATAAACCCATCGCAAAGAAAGAAATTGAAAAAGTCATCCGGAAACTACCAACCAAAAAAAGCCCTGCCGCAGGAGACTTTACCACAGAATTCTACCAAGCTTTTAGAGAAGAGTTAAGTTCAATACTACTGAGACTATTTCACATCATAGAAAGGGATGGAATACTCTCAAATTCATTCTATGAAGCCAACATAACTTTGATACCAAAGCCAGGGAAAGATCCCAACAAAAAGGAAAATTGCAGACCAATATCGCTCATGAACCTAGATGCAAAAGTATTCAACAAAATCCTCGCTAACAGAATACAACAACATATCAAAAAAAAAAAAAATTCAACATGACTTTGTTGGATTCACATGAGCGATACAAGCTTGGTTCAATATCAGAAAAACAATGTGTTCAACCACATAAATAACACAAAAGATGAGATTTTGTCAATTGATGCAGAAAAGACATTTGACTAAGTCCAACACCAATTCATGCTAAAAACTCAGAAAAATAGGAATACAGGGGAAGTGCCTTGACGCAATCAGTAGCATCTACACGAAACCAACTGCCTACATCATCCTGAATGGAGAGAGACTGAAAGAACTCCCCTTGAGAACAGGAACTGGACAAGGATGTCCACTTTCACTACTTATATTCAACATTGTACTAGAAGTTCTGGCCAGAGCAATTAGACAAGACAAAGAAATAAAGGGCATCTGCATTGGCAAGGAAGAAGTAAAAATCTCCCTATTTGAAGATTATATGATTGTGTACATAGAGAATCCTAAAGAATCCATAAGCAAACTACTGGAACTAATAGAAGCACTCAATGAAGTATCAGGATATAAGATAAACATAAGTAAATCAATAGGATTGCTTCATACCAGCAAACAGATCATTCAAGAATAAATCCCCAAATCAATACTATTTACTACAGCCCCCAAGAAGATAAAATACCTAGGAATAAATCTAACTAGAGAAATAAGAAGCCTACACAAAGAGAATTACAAGACCTTACTGCAAGAAACCAAGAAAGACCTATACAAATGGAGAAAGCTACACTGGTCGTGCATAGAAAGACTTAACATTGTAAACATGTCTATTCTACCCAAAGTGATCAACATAAACAATGCAACCTCAATACAAATTCCAACGTCAGTTTTTAATGAGATGGAGAAACAAATCAACAACTTCGTTTGGAAAGGGAAGAAACCCCAGATGAGCCAAGCACTACTGAGGAAGAGAAACGCATTGGGAAGCCTCACACTACCCAACCGTAGACCCTAGTACACTGCCACAGTAGTCAAAACAGCCTGGTACTGGTATAAATAGAGACATATAGACTAATGAACAGAGTTGAGAACCCAGAGATGCCACCATCCTTCTATGAACTGTTGATATTGGACAAAGGCCCTAAGATTGTAAACTAGAGTAAAAACAGTCTGTTTTAACAAATGGTACTGGCAAAATTGGATATTCATCTTCAAAAAATTGAAACATGACCTGTATCTTACACCTTACACAAAAACTGACTCGAATTGGATCAAACACCTAAATATCAAACCTGAAATGATAAAGATCATGCAAGACAAAATAGGATCAGCAGCAGAAATTTTAATACACAACTTAGACTTCAAAATCCGACAAAGCACAATCAAGAGAAGAGAAAATAGATAAATGGTAACTACTAAGAATCAAACACTTGCTCACCCAAAGACTTTATCAAAAGAATGAAAAGACCACCTACAGAATGGGAAAAAATATTTGGCAACTACATATTGGACATACATCTGATCTCCATAATCTACAAGGTACTGTAAAATATCAACAGAAAAAATAAATAACCCAATTAAGTGATGAGCAAAGGAGATGGACAGACACTTCACTAAAGCAGACATCCAGGCAGCCAAAAGACACATGAGGAAATACTTACAATCATTAGCTATTAAAGAAACCCTAATCAAAACTACAATGAGATACCATCTCACCCCAACAAGGTTGGCCATGATCTAAACAACACAAAATAACAAATTATGGAGAGGCTGTGGAGAAATTGGAACTCTCCTACCCTGCTGGTGGGACTGCAAAATGGTACAACCTCTTTGCAGAGCAATTTGGCACCTCCTTAAAAAGCTGGGAATAGATATATCATTTGATCCAGTAATCCCACTGCTTGGAATATATCCTACAGAATCAAGAGCAGTCACATGAACAGATACATGTACATGAATGTTTATTGCAGTGCAGTCCACAATAGTTAAAAGATGAAATCAACCGAGATGCCCAACAGCAGAAGAATGGATAAACAAACTATGGTACATATACTCAACTGAAAACTATGCAATGATAAAGAATAATGATGATTTTAGGAAGCATCTTATAACCTGGTTTCAATTGGAAGACGTTATGCTAAGTAACATCAGTCAGCATCACATGGACAAATATTGTATGAGACCCGTACTATAAGGACTTAAAACCAGACTCATATACAGAAGAAAACACTCTTTGATAGCTACAAGAGAGGGAGAGGGCTGGTCATAGATTAGACAGCCAACAGAAATTTGTTTGGTTGAAAGCAATGACAGCACACAGTAGTTACAAGATCAACTTAACTGGAGTTCAACATAAGCTGAAAACTCTTCTAATTTTAACCCAATATTGCAAGGACAGAGTAGCATGGGCGAGGGTCTGGGGACCATGCTCTCAGAGGACCTTGAGCCCAATTGGTGTAACTAGCCTATTGCTAAGAGAGTCTTCTGCACCCCTTATTGGTGAGTGGCATCTGGGGTCTTAACAGCTAGCAAGCTGCCATCTAAGGTACACCAAACTGTCCCAACTCAGCCGGAACAGATGATCACTAAGGACAACAAAGACATGAAGGAAAAAGAGCCCAGAAGACAGAAGGACCCATGTGAATGGGTGACTATATGAACATGTGACCAGAAGAACCAGATGGTGCCTGGCCACCACCAATGACAGTTGTGATGGGGCTCACAATGTTGAGTCCCAGTGGCAACATGAGAAAAAGAATGGTGCCCCTCAAGACCTCCACTAAAAGACTGCAACTGATGGTCCGGCATCCTGGGCGTTCTGCTGGGAGCATGGCCCCTAGACCTGCTGCTGCCCTTGACCAGAAAACATTATTGAGGTCAACTCTTCTGACAGGAATGGATTGGACTTGGTGACACAATGTAGCCATATGGTATGTGTACTTTATGGTACTGTGCATCTGTCGGATGATGTTCTACTGGCCTCTTACTAGAAAGGAGAGGAGAGGGTGGAGAAGACTGGACAAGAGATTGTTAAGAGGACATGGCATGTGTAGAATGGAAAAGAGGAATAGGCTGTCACTGGGCAAGGAGAGCAGAAAGCTGCAGACAGGCAGGCATGCAAATTTAATTTGGATTGTATACTGTCACTCAATCACAATTTAAAAAAAGTAAAAGAAAAAAAAACAACCAATAAAACATTTTTAAAAATCTATATGACACTAGAAGCTCAACAATTAGTCTAAAGCAAAAATGAGACAACAAAATGGGAGGAGGGAAACTAGAAATGAAACAACCAGGACACAATTAAAAAGAATATAGACACATTGTGAAAAACGTAAGTAGTGTCACTGAACGACCTGTTGTTCTTGCTTGCTTCTGTGCCCAAACTGCTCCTGTTATATTTTAAAAATAATTAGCTTAAGACATAGCCTACACTGATAACACCTCATTAACATAACAAAGAATACCCAGATAGGATTATATGCACATGTATAGGGGTTAGAATTTACAACACATTTAAAGGTTGCAGGGGACGGGAGGATATAATTTAATCTATAACAGAATGGATTTATCATGTCAGACCCACCCACTTGCCCTGGAAGTGTTCTGTAACCCCTGAAGACACACTATTTACCACAACTGTGAGGAATAAATTCATGAGGAGTGCCCAGCATCTTTGAAGAGTACTGTGATCGCTCTTCTATGTAGGTCAGATATTACAGTGGCAGCTACCCTCATTGAATTGGAAAACATAACTACAAAGGGTATGATTGGATCTTGGAGTGGCAGAGGCCAGTTGGCAGCATTTAATTGCCAAAGATAAGATGGGTGTGGCTACCATAATGGACAGTAGGATGAAAGCAATATTCAGAATAGCCTGACTTCACATGGTCTTATGGCATTGGCTAATAAGTCATGATGTCCCTAGGAATGAAATAGATGGGAAATCTAAGTATTTACTATATTTGTATAAGCAAAATCATTCTAGATAAAATGAACAGAAGTGCAACTTAAATTGCCAAAACAGAGAGTCATGGCCCTAGCCTTTAGCCAGTATATAGGACAACAATCTCTTGAATGAAGACCTTCTTCAGGTCCCCTTGAAGAAGGACTCCACTACCCTGCCAAAAATTTATACTATTAATCTTTCTCCCAGCCTTTCCAAAAAGAATCTGTGGACTTTTGCCAGAGTGAATATTCATTTGGGGAAAGAAAATAATCAGACTTTTTGAAGACTAGTGGACCCTAGTTCTGAACTGACACTAATTCCAGGAGACCTAAAACTTCACTGTAGTACACTGGTCAGAGTACAGGCATTTGGAGGTCAAGTTGTCAATGGAGTATTAGATCAAGTCTGTCTCACAGAAGATCTAATTGGTTCCTGAACCTATACTGTACTGATTTTCCCAGTTCCAGAATGCATAATTGGAATAGATATATTCAGCCATGGGTGGAATCCCTACACTGAATCTCTTACACATAGCATAAGAACTATTATGGTAGGAAAGACCAAGCAGACATCACTAAAACTTCCTCTACCTAGGAAAATGGTAAACCAAAAGGAGCGCAACATTCCTGGAGGGATTGTAGAAATTAGTGTCACCATCAAAGATTTGAAGGATACAGAGGTGGTGATTACAGTCAGTTTCCCATTTGTCTTAGTTATCTATCACTACAGTAACAGAAGTACCACAACAGACAGCTTTTTTTTCTTTTAAGGTATTTATTTATTTTTATTCTCACTGAGTGAAAATGTACATTCCCATATAAATTTCCATGCCCACCTATATGCAGCTTCCACTGCTCTCCCCACCCAGTGACAGCACACTATTCCTCTCTGCTCCGTATATGTCTCATCTTCCCAACAGTTTCTTTTAAATAGAAATTTATTTTCTCATGGTTTAGGAGGCTAGCAGTCCAAAATTAGGGTACTACTTTTAGGGAATGATTTTCTCTTTGTCAGCTCTAGAAGATGGCCCTTGTCTCTTCAGCTTATTTCATGATTCTTTGGGGAGTTCCATGTGGCTTGGCATCAATCTTCCCCCATCTCTGCTCCTTTGGCTTGCTTGTTTAATCTTGTTACATCTCAAAAGAGATGGATTTAAGACACAGTTTACACTAGTCCTGTCTCCTTAATATAACAAGACGAGCCATTCCCAAATGGGATTATATCCACAGGCATAAACCAAATCAGTTGCCTTTGAATCAATTCTATCTCATGTAGTGGTTAGGATTTACAGCACTTATTTAGGGGCACAAAATTTAATCCATAGCATTTTACCCTTTGGTCCTGAAAGATTAATGTCCTTGCCATGTGCAAAACACATTCAGTCCATCGCATCATCCCAAAAGTTTTAAATCAACACTCAAAATTTCATCTCCTGAAGTGTCATGGATTGAATTGTGTGGTCAAAAAAATCTGTGTAGAAATTTGTCTAGACCATGATTCCTGGTATTGTGTGATGTTCCTATATACTGTAAACCCGTATCTATGATGTTAATGAGGGAGAATGGGTGGCAGTTGTGTTGGTGGGGCAATCTCTTGGAATATAAAGGAAAGAGAAACAAGCAGAGAGTTGGAGACCTCATACCATCAGGAAAGAAGCAGTACTGGGGGTAGAGCACTTCCTTTGGACCCGGAGTCCTTGCGTCTCAGAAGCTCCCAGTACAGGGGAAGACTGGTGACAAGGACCCTTCTCCACAGCCAGTAAAGCAAGACTTCCTCTGCAGCTGATGCCCTGAATTTGGACTTGTAATCTACTGGACTGTAAAAAAATAAAATTTTTCTTCGTTTAAGCCATCCACTTATGGTATTTCTGTTATAGCAGCACTAAATGGCTAACACATAAAACATCTAAATCAAATATAGGTGAAACTTTAAGACGTATTTCATTCTGGAGCAAAATTACTCTTAATCTATGAACCTGTAAAACTAGAACATAAGTTGTCTGCTTCCAAATTATAATGGTAAAACAGGCACAAGGTAGACATTTCCATTACAAGGGGGAGGAAATAGAGAGAAAGAAGGGATAATAGGTACTGAGCAAGTCCAAAACCTCCAGAATAAAGTACATTAGCTCCCAAGCCTTGAAAACAATCTTCTGTTCTCTGAGACCATTTGAGCAGTGGTCTCCGCCTCCACATTCTGGGTGCTGGCCACACTCTGACTTCTGGGTAGAGATGCCTTGGACTCGCCTTCCAGGCCCTCTGAGAAGACAACTCTGCTCTCTAGGCTTTAGGAAGCCACATTCCCCATGAGTGGTAACCCCACCTCCTCAGCTCCAGGAAACTCATTATTTTGCCCCTTGGACATGGCAGCCCTGCCTCATTGGCTTTCGGTGGCAGCCACATTCCCTTGACACACCTTAACAGCAGCCCCACACTCTAGAATCCAGTTGGATAATTTCTGACTCTTTGAAGTCTAGAAGGCTGTTCAACCATTTTTTTTTTATTGTGACTGAGTGAAAATGTACATTCCCGTATAAATGTACATGCCCACCTATATGCAGCTTCCACTGCTCTCCCTGCCCGTTGACAGCACACTATTCCTCTCTCTGCTCCATACATGTCTCATCCTCCCAACAGTCTCCTTTCCCCTCCTCTCCACCCACTCTCCTTCCTCCAGCCAGAGGTCAGCAGGATGATATCCTATAGATGCATATCTTTGAGATCCAGGAGAGCACAGCCCCACCTTGCTTCTTGTGCTCCTTCCAACAGTTCTACTGATCTTTGAGCTCCTCCGAGGATGATCCTTTTCTTTTCTTGCTGGACAACAGATGTAGCTCCTCTGGCCTGTTTCGTAACTACATTCCGAGAGGCACACAGCATTCTTTCTTTTCATTCTTCCTTTAGCTTCCTTTATCAGTCTAAGCAGAGGGATTTTCTGCTGTGGTAGTTGGTTAGGTCTATCAGTCATGGGCTTAATCTGTTTAACAAGATGTTTGTGTATCCATATACTTGGTGAACATTCTAGGATATATGTCCTTAGTTTGTGCAACAGAATTTTCTAAATCTTTAAGTTCTGTTTTTATTTTCCACAGCTCATTTTTAAATTCATCTCTTTCCTCTTGCATTTTGCTATAAGCAGCAAGGTGAAACCACACAGCCCCTTTAAGATCTTGCTTACAATTCTCCTTAACTGTATATCCAGGTTCATTGCTTAGAAGTTCTACCTTCCACCACACATTTGAACCACACAAAAAGCATCACCCTTCCTCCATCATCTAATCACACATTCATAATTTCCTTTCAAAGTCTCACCAGAAGCACATTTAATGCTTGCATTTCCAGCATCATTCTGTTGCTGGTACTATATGTATTTTCTTAGATGGTAGAGAATTTCTCTACAGCTCTCCTCACTTCCTTCTGAGCCCTCACTAGAATGGCCTTTGACATCCATAATTCTACCAACTAAGGTACCTGAAAATCTGCTAGCTTTGAGAGGAGCCCAGAACAAGAGAAGTCTCTATAACAGATCCAGTCTGTCATGCAAATTTCTCTGCCACCTGGGCTGTATGATTCAGCAGATCCAGTTGTCGCTGAGGTATAAGTGGTAGATAGAGAGATTGTGTTTGGAGTTTTGGGCAGGACTCTACTGAAGAGTCACAGCTCAGAGCCTCATGATTTTTGAGTAAGTCCCTGACCTCTTTTGAAGATAGCTACTCTCTTTTTGAGAAACAGCTTTTGGCTTGCTACTGGGCCTTTGTAGAGACTGACAAGTAATCACAGGCCACCAAGTTATCATGTGACCTGAGCTGCCCATCACAAACTGCATGTTTTCTGAACCACAAAGTAATAAATTGGGATATGCACAGCATTACTCCATCATCACATGGAAGTGGCACGTACAAGATCAGGCTTGAGCAGGCCCAAATACACAAGTTACACAAGGATGCAGCTAAAATATTCATCATCTTCACTCCTATAATACTATCTTCTCTCTCACAGCTTGTACCTACAATCTCATACATAGTGAGTTCTCTATGATCAGTTGACTGAGGAAGAGAATACTCATGCCTGGTTTACAGTGATTCTGTGCAATATGCAGGCACCATTTGTTTTAGTCAGCTAGTGCTGCTCTAACAGAAATACCACAGAGTGTATGGCTTTCACAAAGGAAAGTTTATTCTTACACAGTCAGGCAGGCTACAAGTGCAAATTCAGGGTGTCTGCTTTTCCCCTTGTCTCCTCTGGGGGAAAGTCCTGGTATTGCATCAGCCTTTGTCCAGGGAGCATCTTGGCACAGGAACCTCAGGTCTGAAGGACGCGCTCTTCTCCCAGTGCTGCTTGCTTGATGGTGTGAGGTTCCCAATTCTCTGCTTGCTTCCTTTTCTTTTTATCTCTTGTAAGGGTGTTGTCAGCCATACTCCAGGGAAACTCCCTTTACAGTGGAGCAGGGAGGTGATCCTATGAAGGGATTTACAGTCCCACCGTAATCTTTTAACATGCAGCACAGGAAAATCACAAAATGGAGAACAGTCACAGAATATTGGGAATCATGGCCCAGCCACAGGGCTACACATACTGGTCGGGGTGGGGGGGGACACAATTCAGTCCATGACACTATTCAAAACATGGGAGCTGCAGCATTGCTGCTCTTTCCTGGACTTTCCTGAAGGACAGTGATGAAGGGGAATTCTCCCAGTGGGCAGAACTGGTTGTTAATTTGTTTGGAAGGAAAAATGGTTAGATGTACAATTGTATGCTGATTCATACATTGGTTGTGGCCAGTGGTTTGGCTGGAAAATCAGGCACTTGGAAGGAAAAGTGACAAGTGAGTATGTGTAAGAATTATATAAATAGACCAATTCAAATGGATCAGGGATGCTTGTGTCTCGTGCAAGCACTCACCAAAGGGTGATTTTGCAAGAGGAGGGTTTTAATAGTTAAGTGGACTATATGACACATTTTGTGGATACCCAGTCAGCCTCTTTCCTCATCCACTCCCATCATTTCCCAATGGGCTCATGAACAAAGAGGCCATCGTGGCAGAGATGGAGGTTATGTATCAGCTCAGCAAAATGAACTTCCACTTACCACTGCTGAGTATCCATTCTGCCAGCAGCTGAGACAAACACTGAGTCCTTGATATGGCATCATTCCTTGGGATGATTAGCTAGAAACCTCGTGGCAGGATAGTTACACTAGACTGCTTCCATTGTGGAAAGTGTACCATTTTATTCTTACAATAACAGACACTTACTCTGGATATAGATTTACCTTGCCTGTGTGCAATGCTTCTGCCCAAACTGGAATCCATAGACTTACAGAATGCCTCATCTACCATCACAGTATTCGACACAGCAGCACCTCAGACCAAATAACTCACCTTACAGAGGATGAAGTAAGTCAATCAGCCCATGTTTGTGTACTTCACTGGACTTACAATGTTCCATATCCATCTGAAACAGCAGGCTTGGTAGAATGGTGGAATGGCATTTTGTACACTAAATTATGGCACTAGCTAGCTGACAATACTTTGCAGGGTTGGGGCAGTGTTCTCCAGGAAGCAATACAGGCTTTAAATAGTATCCAAAATATGGTGCTGTTTTTCCCATAGCTGGGTTCAGGGGTCCAGGAATCAAGGAGTGGAAATGGGAATGGTGCCACTCCTTATTGCTCCTACTGATCCACTTGCTAGATTTTTGCTTCCTGTTTTTGTGATTCTGTACTCTTCTGGTCTAAAAGCCATTACCCATTGCTGTTGAGTCAATTCCAACACAAAGCAACCCTATAGGACAGCGTATAACTGCTCCATAGAGTTTCCAAGGGGTGCCTGGTAGATTCAAATTGCCAACTTTTTGGTTAGGAGCCATAATTCTTAGCTACTATACCACCAGAATTTCCCACTTAGCATCTAGAAGTATTAAATCTAAAAGAGGAATGCTTCCACCAGGAGACTTAGCACTGATTCCATTGAGTTGGAACTGGCCATTTTGAGCTCCTCATGCCTCTGACTCAACAGGCAAAGAAAGGAGTTACTATATTGGCTAGTGTAATTGACCATAGAAGTATGGATTTATTTCTGGACTCACAACTCTATTTCATTGGTTAATATGTCTGTCATTATACCAGTTGTAAACTGTTTTGATTACTGTTGCCTTACAGTATATCCTAAAGTCAGAATTGAACTGGTTGCTGTTCCAGAGTAATGTAATGTAATGTAGTTTGGTGTGGTGTGGTGTGGTATGCTGTGTTGTGCTGTGGTGCGGTGCCGTGCCATATGGTGTGGTGTGGTGTGATGTGATGTAATCACCTCCTGTGATGTAATCTAACCAGTCACTTAAAAGGAAAGCATTCCTGTGTTTCAGTCTGCCTCCAGAATACAAGTGGATATTCTGGCAGGGTTCGCTCTATCCCTCTTAACCCTACACTCGTCTCACAGCATGTTCTACAGATCTTGGTATATAAGCCTATGGAAGTTTCCACTCAACAGCATGATCTACAGATTCTGGACTTCCCAGCACCCTCCATCCACTCACACACACACACACACACACAATCCTGTGAACTAGCAGAAGTCTCAGGCTGCATCAGGCCTACAGATTTCAGATTTGCTAGCCCCCACAGCTAGGTGAATCTGTCACAGCTTGAAGTAAATCTCTCCCTCTCCGTATGTGAAGTATGATGTTATCTGTGTGTGTGTGTGTTTCACTGGTTCTGTTCTCTGGACAACTCTGACAAAGGCATTCATCTCTTGACTTCTTTGATAAAGTCCTTTGATGCACAAACATTTCTAATGTTGATGAAATCCAATTTATTTTGGTTTTTGTTGCTCATACTTTTGTTGCAGTATCAAAGGATGATTGGCAAAAACCGTATCATGAAGCATTATGCCTTGTGTTGTTTTCTAAGAATTTTATGGTTTTAGTTCTTACAGGTAGGTCTTTGATCCATTTTGAGTTAATTTTTGTACAGGATGTGAGGCATGAATTTAACTTCCTCCTTTTGTATTTGGAAATCCAGTTGTCCCAGTATCACTTAGTAAAAACACTATCCTTTTCTCATGACATGGACTTAGCACCCTGTTGAATAGATGTATGGACTTATTCCTGGACTCTCAATTCATTCCACTGGTCATTACGTCTATCATTATATCAGTTTTAGACTATTCTGTTTTTTGTTGCTTTATAGTATATTCTAAGTTGGGAAGTATGAGTCCTTGTACTTTGTTCCTTTTCAAGGTTGCACCTTGCAGTTCCACATAAATCTGCAGGTTGACTTTTCTATCTCTGTAAAGAAGGCTACTGGAATTTTAATAGGGATTGTATTGGGTCTATAGATTGCTTTGGCTAGTATTGGTATCTTAACAATATTGAATTTTCCAATCTATGAACACAGAATTTCTTTCTGCTTATTTTCAAAAGAAATTTTATTTTTGCTGAGTCATTTTCAATTCATAGTGACACTGAAGAACAGAGTAGAACTGCCCCATAGGGTTTCCAAGGAGGGAAGTCTTTATAGAAGCAGATTGCCACACCTTTTTCCTGAAGAGTAGGTGGTAGTTTCAAACTTCCAATTTTTGAATTAACAGCTATTTGTTTTAATATTTTCACCACCATGAGTCCTTTCCATTTATATAGGGCTTCTTTAATTTCTTTAAGTAATATTTTATGGCTTTCAGTGTACAAGTTTTTCATCTCCCTGATGAAATTTACTCCTTGATTTTTTATTCATTTAGATGCTATCATAGATTGAATTTTCTTTTCAGATTTCTCATTGGCGATATATAGACAAACTGATTTTTGTGTACTGACCTTGTATCCTGCCACTGTGCTGTATTTGTTTACTAGCTCTAGAAACTTTCCTGTGAATTTTTTGGGATTCCGTGTATAACAGATCATGTCACCTGAGAAAAGGGATAGTTTTGCTTCTATCTTCAGTATTAGGAAATATTTTACTCCTATTTATTGCCTAATTATGCTCACTAGGGCTCCAGTATAGTAAAGACTTAACAGTTGTGAATGTGGGCATCCTTATCTTGTTTCTGATCTTCAGTGGAAAGCTCTCATCTGTATCTATTATGATATTAGCTGTGGGTTTTCCATGAATCTCCTTTATCAGATTGAGGAATTTGCCTCCTATTTCTAGCTTTTTAAGTGTTTGTTTTCGTAAAAAAGATGTTGGATTAGTCAAAAGCCTCATCTACATTGATTGAGATGATCTGCCTTTCTTTTGTTCTGTTAATGTGGTGTATGTTGTTGGTTGATTGCATAATGCTGAACTACCCTTGCACTTTTGGAATACATCCCACTTAATCAGGGTGTGTGATGGTTTTACTATGTTTTGGATTCAGTTTCCTAGTATTTTGTTGAAGATTTTTGCATCTCCATAAGTAAGGGATATTGGTGTATAGTTTTCTTTTCTTGTAATGTCCTTGTTTTATTTTTGTATCAGGGTACTATTAGCCTCCTGGAATAAATTAGGAATTGTTTCCTCATCTTCTTTCATCTGGAAAAGTTTAAGAAGGATTGGAGTTATTTCTATAAATATTTGATATATAATCCAGTTAAGCCATCTGATCCAGCACATTTATTTGTTTTGACTTTTTTTAATGTTTAATTGTAGTAAAAGTGTATATAACAAAACATTTGTCAAGGCACAATCTTTTACATAATCAGCTAAGTGACATTGATTAGATCTATTATTTTCTGCAAAGTTTTCATTATACTTTACAAGTTATTCCATCACCGTTAACAGAAACTGAGTGTTCTCTAAGCAATGACTCCTCCTTTCTCCTTTGCTGATTACCACTAATTTAGTTTGGTCTCTATATATTTGTTTATTCTAGATGTTTTGTATAAATGGGATCATACAATGTTCATCTTTTTGAGGCTGACTCATTTCCCAAAAATGTTCAGACCTACGCATAGCCTAGCAGAGGGATTGTAATCTTGGGAATGTGTTTCAAAATAAAAAAAAAAAAAAAAGCCCTTTGGACCATGACCTGCTTTTTAAAAGTCCTGTGTTAGCTAAGTAAGAAAATGATGATAAACAGTTGCCTAACTCTGGTCTGAAAGGAATGTCGTTGCTTACCCTATGAAAAGCAGCTGGCAGTATATGATGTGGAATCCATAATGTGATCACCATATATTCAAAATGAGTGATGTTTATAAGCCAAAGCCAAGTGCCGTCGAGTCGGATCATAAAGATGATTGCAAATAATCTTAAAGGTAGTTTGAATTTGAAAACGAAGATGGACAAAATGGGAAGCTGAGCAGCCTCCATTTACTGAGTATTCTAACCAGCCAACTACTTTCAGCAGACTCTTCACTGTGAGCCCATGTTTGCAGAGTAAAATGGTTTTCAATAACTGATATTTCAGACATAGTGTTTTCTTTTATTTTTTGTTATTGAGAAAATACACTGCAGAACATACATCAATTCAAAAGTTTCTGTATGCACAATTCAATGACACCTCTTACATACATCAAGTTGTATACTCACTTTTACCCTCTTTTTCCGAATTGTTCCTCTCCATTAACATAAACTGACTGCTTCTTAAGGTTCCTATCTTATCTTTTGAGCTGCAGTTGTCCATTTGGTTCCATACAGATAGATTTTAAGAGTATAATGTTCAAGCAGATATTATTTATTAACTACAATAAAGAATCGATGACACTTTGCTGGCTTGGCAAAGTATAGTTTGTTTTAAAGAAGATTTCATGGGATAATTTTGGCTTAAGATTTAAGGATTATCTCAAGGCAGTAGCTTTGGGAGCTCATCCAGGTCCATGACTCAATTCATGTTTGTTTTGTTCACCACCATAAATACAGCATAGTCATCTGTGCACATGACAGCCTGATGTTCTGATTCTACCCGAGCTGGACTGGGCCGACACGATGGGGCCTGGAGAAGTAGATGGCTGTGTTGATGGTGCAGACTTGACCGCCTTGTGGTGCTGGCCATGCAGACCTGACCCTCCACAGAGTGCTGGCCGTGCAGATCTGACTCTTCCCAGCAGTGCTGGTTGTTCAAACCTCCCCATCACATGACTTCAGCCAATGCCTGCACATCAGAGGCTGCCCTCTCTCCTCTGGGCTCTTGGCTGTCCACCATGGGAGTACAGAGCATCTGAGGAGACAGCCGGCAAATATTCAGGCCCCCAAAATTATCAGTCCTGCACCTGGTGGAAGAATTATAATCCTGGGGGTGAGTTTAAGAAAGAAAAGGAAAAAAAAAAAAAAACTTTCACCCATGAGCTGCTTTTTAAAAGGCCTTGTAAGCCAGCGAGAAAATGATGATAAACAATTGTGTAACTGCAGTGACCTCATGAAAAGTAGCTGGCAATATATGATGTAGAATCCATAATGCAGTAACCAGATATTCAAAGTGGGTGATAGTTTATAACAAAGATTTCAAAGAATCTTAAATATGTTTGAGTCCTAAAAGGAAAATGGACAAAATGAAAAGCTTGGAAACCTCAGTTTACTGAGTACTCTCACCAGCCAGTTGCCTTGGAGGAAATGTCACACTGTGACCCTGTGAGAGTGATGGCCAGAGTTAAGCCCTTAGCTGCCAAAATATTGGTGATTCGAATTCACCAGTAGCTCTGCAGAAAAAAGATGTGACAATCTGCTTCCTTAAAGATTACAGTCTTGAAATCCCTCTGAGGCAGTTCTACTCTGTCCGATAGGGTCACTATGAGTTGGGAAAAGATTTTGTTTTGTTTTTAATTGCACACCTCTAGAATAAGAGATCCAAATGAATTCAAAATAGGTAACTGGAGGATGTGAATGGAAAAACGACTGAATACCTTTGTGATGTCTTATACTATTCTGATATACTTTATATATTATGTTATTGAAGGCCACTAAGGCCAAGTATTTCAGGGTCTGATGAACATATAGGGGTTCCCTAAAATCTGAAGTAATAACCTACATGAAAACAGGAGTGAGAAGTCAAACTTCAGCATTCTAACCCTGCCCTAGCTCTCAATGCTCATCACATTCATATCCCTTCTCTGCATGAGGAAGCTCTTATGTCTTTGGAGTAAAAACTATGCTAGGAAAGGGAGCTGCTGGGCAGGCCAGGTCCTCAGGAATTGATAAAAATGCTTACTTTGGTATCCGTATTCTTTCTGTCTTAATGCCCTGTTCTCCCTTTAAAGTCCTACAGTCCTGATAATATACTAATACAAAATCTTTGAGTCTGTCTGTACCCAGAAACACAGACACACGAACATACTTACACAAACACAGATGTGTGTACAAACAACATCACAGGCATGTCTTTGAACAAAAGCTCAGTACAGTTTTTTTTTTTTAATGGTTTACAGTGAATGTGACAGATCTTCAGCTTCAGATGACATGGTTTATCATTGCTCATCTCTCTCTACTTTGCAATCTGTTCCCTAACTGTGATACAAAATAGCACTATGCTACTGTGGTGGTAGAAGTTTAGAGAATATAACTTGGAAGAATTATTACTGCTTCAAAATAAGAAAGAAAAATATCCACCTGGTGACATTTTCATTTTACATAAAGAAAAATCTTAAAAGTAAATCAAAATTGATCAAAGACCTTAATGTCTGTTTTAGTCAGTTAACACTGCTCTAACAGAAATATCACGAGGTGGATGGCTTTAACAAATGAAAGTTTATTCTTACACAGTCTGGTAGGTTACAAGTCCAAATTCAGGATGTCCATTCCAGGGTAAGGCTTTTCCCCATGTTGGCTCTGGAAGAAAGTCCTTGTGTTGCATCAGTTCTTGATCAGGGAGTATCCTTGCACAGGAACCTTAGGTCTGAAGGACACACTCTTCTCCTGGTGCTGCTTTCTTGATGGTGTGAGGTTCCCAAATCTCTGCTTACTTCCCTTTCCTTTTATCTCTTCTAGGATGAAAGATAAAGAGTGGTGCAAGCCATATTCCAGGAAAACTCCTTTTACAGTGGAGCAGGGAGGTGATCCTATGAAGGGATTTACAGTCCCATTCTAATCCATAAACATACAGCATAGGAAAATCACAAAATGGAAGACAATCACAAAATACTGGGAATCATGGCCTAGCCACATGGCTACACATATTTTGGGGGGGACATAATTCAATCCATGATAATATCAAACCTGAAACAATAAAGATTATGGAAGAATAAATAGGGACAACAATGGGAGTTCTAATACACAGCTTAGACAGTTTATAAAATTTTACTAACGATGCACAAAAACAAGAGAAAATAGATAAATGGGAACTACTAAAAGTCAAACAATTAAGCTTGTGCAAAGTCTTTATCAAGAGAGTTAAAAGACTGCCTATAGAATGAGAAAAAGTATTTGGCAACTGCATGTCAGATCAAAGTCTGACTTCCATAATCTACAAGGTACTGTAAAATACCAACAAGAAAAAGACAACCCTATCAAACAATGGGCAAAGGACATGGACAGGCACTTCACTGAAGAAGAGTTTCAGGCAGCCAAAAGACACATGAGGAAATGCTCGTGACTACTAGCTATTAGAGAACTCCAGATCAAAATTACAACGAGATGCCATCTCACCCCACAAAACAACAAATGCTGGAGAGGCTGTGGCCAGATCAGAACTGTCCAGCACTGCTGGTAGGAATGCAAGATGGTACAGTCTCTTTGGAAAGCAATTTGGTACTTTCTTAAAAAGCTGGAAATAGAAATACCATGTGATCCAGTGATGCCACTCTTGGAATATATCCTACAGAAATAAGGGCTGTCACATGAACAGATACATGCACATGAATGTTTATTGCAGCACTGTCCACAATAGGAAAAAAAAAAAAAAAGGAATCAACCTAGGTGCCCATCAACAGATGAATGGATAAACAAACTATGGTACATGTACTCAGTGGAACACTATGCAATGATGAAGAACAATGGTGATTTTAGGACGTATCTCATAACCTGGTTTCAATTGGAAGACATGCTGAGTGAAATCGGTCAGCTGCAAAAGGACAACTATTGTATGAGACCCCTGCAATAAGGACTTAAAAAAAGACTTATGTACAAAAGACTCTTTGATGGCTCCAAGGATGGGGAGGGAGGCAGAGGGTTGGTTACAGATTAGATAGTCCACAGCGATTCAGTTGGGTGAAGGGTGGGACAGCACTCACTAGAAAGCTGGTCAACACAGATGGGCCAGACCATAAACTAAAAGGCTTTCTAAATTCAATCCAACATTTCAAAGGATAGAGTACCCAGGACAATGCTCTGGGGCCATGTTTTCGGGGAACATCAAGGTCAATTGGCATAACTAGTCTTTTGCTAAGAGAGTCTTCTGCACCCTATATTGGTGAGTGGCATCTGTGGTCTTAAAAGCCAGCAAGCTGCCATCTAAGGAATATCTATTGGTCTCAATCCATCTGGAACAGATGACAACAAAGAAAATCAAAGATACAAGGAGAAATGAGCCCAGGAGACAGAAGGACCCATGTGATTGGGAGACTACATCAGCATGAGACTAGAAGAACCGGATGGTGCCTGGCCACCACCAAAGACAGCCTTCATAGGGGACACAGTGTAGAATCCTTGACATAGCATGAGAAAAAGAGGTGTGCAGATAAAGTACTCTACTAAATGACCAGAACTGAGGCTCTGACAACGTGGAGGTTCCCCAGGGAATATGGCCACAGACTTCCTGCTGCCCTATACCTGAAATCAGTACTGAAGTCAACACTTCAGACTAAGAATGGACTTGACTCAGAGACAAAGCATGAACATGTGGCATGTGTACTTTATTGGTCCTAGTGGCTTCTTTCTAGTGGGGAGAGGCTGGAGAGGAGGGGATGGGTGTTTATTGAGAGGATACTAGTAGTAAAGAGTGCAAAGGAGGAGTGTGCTGCCACAGGGTGAGAAGAACAGAGTTGTAGAGAGGCGGATACGCAAAACTGACTTGGATTGTATACTTTCACTTAAAAGCATAATAAAAAGCAAATAAAAATCTTCAGTGAGGTAAAAGGAAACTATGTAGTTTTCAACCATGCAATTCTTACCGGCTTGGAAGATAACAGTGTTCAAGAATGTTCCAGCGGGGATAAGAAACTTTATTTGGCAGTGAGGAAGTATTATTCATAGGCACCATTTTTTAATCAACTTTGTGTAGCACTTGCTTTCTTGTGGTACTTAGTTGGCCTGCAGAGCATACATTAAATCTCAGAGTGCTAGAGGATTAAACTAGGATGGCTGTGTTAAGGTCGTAATACTTACAGAAGTATGAGGAAAAATAACGAACACACCCATTGCTGTCAAATTGATTGTGACTCATAGTGACCCTATAAGACAGAGTAGAACTGCCACATAGAGCATCCAAGCAGTGCCTGGTGTATTCAAACTTCCAGTCTTTTTGTTAGCATGCATAGTACTTATCCACTATGATACCAGGGTTTCTATATTGCTGTTTGTTTATTGCCTTTAAATATCAGCAATTCATTATTTCTCATGATTCTATCGGTTGGCCATGTTCAGCTGACAAGTTCTGATTTACATGGCATAGTCTGGGGTCATTCACACAGCTGCCTTTAACTGGGAGCTCAGTCAGCGCTGGACAATGCAAAGTGTCTTTAGTCACAGGATTGACACGTAAGATGAGATAATTTGAATGGCTGGAAGCTGCTGGGCCTCTCTTTCTACCAGGGTAGACAGACATTTTACACAGTGGCTTAGGGCTCCAAAAGCCCCATTGTCTTCCCTATTTTGCCCCAACATTTCTTTTTTTTTTTTATTTTGATGAGATACGCACAATGCAAAATTTAACATTTTGTCTGGTACAACTCAGTAACAATTACTACATTCAAATACTATGCAGCTATCATGATCATCTATTTCTACAACATTTTCATTACCACGAAATGAGTTCGCATCCTTTAGTACTTATTTCACAGTCCCTACTGCCCCTAGCTCCTGGAAGCCACTAATTTGCTTCCTGTGTCTATAGATTTGCCTACTCTGGATATTTTACATATAAACATAATAATACAATATGTGGGTGGCATTTGGTGTCTGGCTTTGTTTCATGTAGTATAATGTTTTGAGGTTCATCCATGTAGCATGTATCACTACTTCATACCTTTTACTGGTGAATAATATTCCATTGCATGGATATGCCACATTCTGTTTATCCGTTCATCAGCTGATGTATATTTGGGTTGTTTCCAACTTCTGGCAGTCGAGAAAATTGCTGCCTCAAACATCTATGTACATGATTTTTTTTTTTTTGGAACACTTGTTTTTAATGTTTTGGGTGTATACTCAAGAGTGCAATTGCTGAGTCATGGTAATTTAATATTTAACTAATTGAGGAACAACCAAACTGTTCCATAGCAACTTAAGCATTTTACATTCCCACCAGCAATATATGAAGGTTCCAATTAATCCAAATCTTGTTAGCCTTTATAATTTTCCATTTTATTTATTTCTAGTATTATAGTCATATTAAAACCCAAAACCCAAACTCATTGCAGCTGAGTAAATTTTGACTCATAATGGCATTATAGGACAGAGTAGAACTGCCCGATAGTGTTTCCAAGAAGCACCTGGTTGCTTTGAATTGCTGACCTTTTGGTTAGGACCCATAGCACTTAACCAGTATGTTCTATAATTTCTGCACTGTGTTGGATTACCTTTCTTGGGAATAGGCATAAATATGGAGCTCTTCCAGGAGGTTGGGCAATTAGCTCTCTTTCAAGTTTATTGGCATAGGTGAGTGAGAACATTCAGTGTTGCTTCTGTTTGTTGAAACATCTCAGTTGGTGTCATGGATTGAGTTGTGTTCCTAAAAAAATATGTGTGGAAGTTTGGCTGGGCCATGATTCCTGGTATCCTGTGATGTTCATTCATGTTGCCAATCCTGCCTCTATGATGTGAATAAGAGTGGATAGGCAGCAGCTGTGTTGGTGGGGCAGGGCTCAGTGTGTAGGACTGTATTGTTCCTCAAGGCAATCGCTTGAGGTACAAAAGAAAGAATCTAGCAGAGTGAATAGGGACCTCATACCATCAAGAAGCATTGCAGGGAGCTTGAGTGCATCCTTTGAAAAGGACTGGGGGTCCCTCTGCCTCAGAAGCTTTCCAGACCAGGGAAAGATTGATGACAAGGACCTTCTTGGAGCCAGCAGAGAAAGACTTACCCTGGAACTGACACCTGAATTTGGTCTTTTAACCTACTTGGATGGTGACAAAATAAAATTTCTCTCTCTTTTTTTTCTTTCTTTCTTTCCTGTTTTTTTTTTTTTGGTTTATTATTATTGTTATTACTACGCTTGAATGAAAATGTACATTCCCATATAAATTTGCATGCCCACCAGCTCCCACTGCTCTCCCTGCCCGGTGACAGCACACTCGTTCTGTCTGCTCCATACATGTCTTATTCTCCCAACAATGTCCTATACTCTCCACCCACTTCCCTTCCTACAGTAAGAGGTCAACAGGATGGCATATTATAGATGCATAGAACCATAAAGTGCACACATGATATGGTCAGTCTGTGTTGCCAAGTCCAATCCATTCCTGTTTGAGACTTGACCTCCATTATGATTTATAGACCAGGGCAGCATCAGGGCCAAGGACCATGCTCCCAGGGGAACATGTATTGAAACTTCTAGCAATAAATAGTGTCCGTCCTTGTCCACAATGGTGGATTTTACATTAAAATGGATTTTATTTGAGATTAGAATTGCCACACTTGCTCTTCTTTGTTCATTGTTAGCCAGATATATATTCTTCCATCCTTTAATTTTCGGTTTCTTCCTGTCTTTAAATCTAAGGTGAGTTTCGTGTAGGTAGCATATGGATGAGTAGTGTCTTTTGATCCAAGATGTCACTCGATGTCTCTTTATTGGAGTGTTCAGTCCTTATTGATAGGTATGTGTTCAGTGCTGCCATTGTGATATGTTTATTTTTGTGTTGATGTTTTCTCTATTGTTCTTATTAATCTGCTCTGGGACGTTATTCTTTGTGAGTTGATTTTTTCACCTTTTCAGGATTGGTTTTGTGGTTGTTGAGACTCCTATATTACATTTCTTCATTTGATATTTTGCATCTTTCTTACGTTTTATGGATGCCCATAAGATCCCCTTTAATGAAAGGGGGAATGTATAAACCCAATTCCAATTACTACCATTCTTATCACCTTCTTCTCCATCTGGAGGGACTATAACAACTGTAGTACATCCTTCTTTTTAATATGTTGACATTACAGTTTTCATGATATGATCAGTGGATTATTTCTTTCACTATTACAGCTTTGATTGAGTTTGGAACCTTCCCTAACTCAGTAGGATTCTGGGTGATATGCCCTGTAATTGCTTCTAAAATATAAAGTTAGTGGTTTTGTTTGTCTAAGCCAAAGCCAAGAGATGCTTTCAGTATTTCTTGTAGCGTTGGTTTGGTTTTTACAAAGTCTCTGAGTTTCTTTTTATCTGCAAATGTCTTAATTTCATTTTCACATTTGAAAGATAGTTTTGCAAGATATATAATTGTTGGTTGGAAGTTCTTCTCCTTCAAGGCTTTGAATGTGTCATGCCACTGTCTCTGTGCCAACATTGTTTCTGCTGAGAAATCTGATGGAAGCCTACAGGGTTTCCCTGTGACTGTTATCTTTGCTTTAAGTCTTGCTGCCTACAAGAGTTTCTGCTTGTGATTCATCTTGTTAAGCTTGATTATAATATGTCTTGGAGCCTTTCTATTGAGATCTACATTCAGTACTGTTCATTATGTATCTTGGATATCTATATTTTCTTCTTTCATTATTTCTGGGAAGTTTTCTGTCAACAGCTCAGCCACAATACTGTGTTCTCAGGTGTCTTGCCCTGTTAAGGAACTCCAATTAATCATAGATTGTTCCCCTTAATAGAGTCCCACATGATTCTTAATGCTGCTTCATTTTTCTTGTTTCTTTTCTCTGATTTCTCCTCATAGATGCTGGAGTCAGTAGCTCTGTCTTCCAAATCGGAAAGTCTTTTTTCCATTTGTTCAATTCTGTTTTCTTGGCTTTGAATTGAAATTTCTATGTCTTTGGTTTTATTCTTGATCTGTTGGATTTCAGAGTACTGGTGTTCCGTCGTACTGAACAGCTTGCTTATTTTTTCATTTTAGTCTACTGCATTTTGTATAAGGTCTAGGAGGGTTCTATATATAATCCTTTTATTTTCACCTTCTGATAGTTTCGGAAAAGCTTCTTCATCTGGGAAGTTCTTAGGTGGTTTCTTTTGGGGACCCTCTGAAGCCATGGGTGATTTCTTGGTTATGGTTTTCTCCCAAGTTTGTTGCTTTTGGGGCAGCATGTGAGTCAATAGAGACTGGGATAGATGCTGTGAGCATGGACCGCAGTTGTTTCTCTAGGCCATCTTAAAATTAGAGGTAAAAAGTATCTGACCACTTCCAAAGTCAGTCAAGTTTTCAGGTGTATAGGTCCCTCTTCCCAGCTGGCAAAGTAAGCATCTCTACATCGAAGCCCAGATGTTATAAACTAGCTCAAAATACAGAAAGGCTACTGCTCTTCTGGCCTCTGCTTTCGGGCCCCAGCTGTAGGTGACACTGTGTAGAATTCTGCTTTTCTTCTGGAAAAGTGCTCTCTTCCGGGCAGATGCTGCCTCCCAGCCCAGCAATCAGGTCTAGCTGAGGCTTCTGTATGGGTATCTCTGTGTCTCAGTGGAACAAGAAGGTGTCTCGCACAAGCTCGCCACCTGTCTGGGATCAGGCTACTGGCAGAAAAGGAGGCCAAAGGTGCTGAGATGTTCAGAGTCCACAGTCTCTGTTGTCGGGCCCCAGCTGCAGGTGACACTGTGCAAAATTCTGCCACTCTGCTGGAAAAACACTCTCCCCTGGGCAGGCACTGCCTCCCAGCCTAGGAACTAAGTACAGCTGGGGCCTTTGTATGGGTGTGTCTGTCTCCCAAAGGATCAAGATGGCATCCTGCACAAGATTGCCACTGCCTCCATATGGCTACTATATGGCAGAGGTAGAAAGATAGGCCAAAGGTGCTGAGATGCACAGAGTCCAAAGCTGGGCTCTCAGAATATGGCGGTTGTGCTTGCCTATCCCACCAGCAGTGTGTCTGAGATCAGCAGCCAGTCAAGTCCCAGCTCCCCCTACCTGCTAAGACAGGGGAAAAAAAGATAAAAGGGTGAGTTACCATCAGTCCGTGCAAGCCCATGCTTGCCAAGAGTGGGGTCAGTGAAAGAGAGGAGGTTTTGCATTTAGGTATATGAAGTCCAAATTAACAGCCCTATGCCACATCCTAAGGCTCACTAGGTGTCCAGAAGGCTCTGTTTAATTATCAATTCAGGTCTTGGTTTCCAGAGGGATTTAGGGAGATGTGTGTTTAGTTCACTATGTTGACTCTGCCCCCAAATTTCTCTTTTTAAAGCCATCACTTGTGGTATTTCTGTTAAAGCAGCACTAGATGACTGTCAATTCCTGGAGCCTTGTTTTTCACCAATGCCTTCATTGCATCTTGAATTTCCTTTAGTACCAGCAGTTCTTGATAACATGTTGCCTCCAGAAATGGTTACGCATTAACACATTCTTTCTGGCACAGTGATTCTCTATTTTGTTTCCTTCCTTCCTCCTCCTTCTCCTCCTCCTTTAGTTTTCTTCCATCTTCTTTAGATGCTTCTTGCATAATTCAGTTTTTTGCCAATAGAATGCTTCAGTAATGCTACTCAAAGATTTAATTTTCTCTTCAGTTCTTTCAACTTCAGAAATGTGTTTGTGTTCATGCCTTTTGACTTTCTAACTTCAGGCATTTGCACATTTCATTCTAATGCAGTAAAGCCTGTGAACTGTGGAAATTTGTCAAAGAAGGAAAATCCAAATATTTTCTACTAATTTGAGCAATAAAAGATGTGGTAAATCTGTATCCTGTCAAAGACTGAGAACTAGCAAGGCCAAGAAAAATAAGTCACTCCCAGGAAGTTCTGGCTTTCACAGCTTTCACTGTTAAAGTTTACCTTGTCTTCTTAAACCACTCTTCGAAATCCTCTGTTTAGTCTCTTACTTCATCATTTCTTCTGTTTGCTCAACTACTTTGTGCTTAAAGGTAAGTTTCTGAGTCTTTTCTAAAATCCACTTTGGCCTTTTCCTTCTATCTTTTTGTTTTTGTTTTGAAAACATGGATAGCAGAATATTTCCCAATTCAACATCTGTCCAGTGTACTTCAGTAACACCAGTTACATCAAATTTGTGCAACCATCACCCATATCCACAGCCAAATTTCCCATCACCATAAACAGAAATTCATTGCTTATCAAACAATAATTCCTCCTTTTCTCCTCTCCCCCATCCCTAGTAAGAACTATTAAACTTTGATATCTATATATCTATTTATTCTAGCTAATTCATATAGATGAGATCATACAGTATTTGTCATTTTGCAATTGGCTTACTTCACTAAGCATAATCTGTTCAAGGTTCATTAATATAGTATGTAGTATGTTCAGGACTTCATTTTTCTTTATGGATAAATAATATTGCATAGTGTTTATATACCACATTTTGTTCATCATTCATTGTTGCTGCAACTTGGTTTTTTTTTCTACCTCCTGGTAGAATTTGCTATTGAGAATAATGTTGCAATGAACATTAGTGTACATGTGTCTGTTTGAATTGCTATTTTTAAGTCTCTTAGTTACATATCTTGGAGCAAAATTGCTGAGTCATATAGCAATGTTTAATACGTTTACTATTTTAAGAAGACTTGGACTGTTTTCCTGGAGCCCTCATGGTAAAGTGGGCTGCTCTTTAGACAGTTTTACTGTCCAATAGGCTCACCATGAGTCAGAATTGACACAATGAAAATGAGTAAACTTTTTTCGGAAGCTGTACCATTTTGCATTCCCATCAGCAATGGATAGGACTCCAACTTTTCCACATCTTCACCTAGACTTATTGTTTTCCGTTCTTTAAATCTTAGCCATCTTAGTGGGTGCTTTATTGACCTGGTACTGCTCTAACAGAAATATCACAAAGTGGATGGCTTTAGTAAAGAAAAGTTTATTCTTACACAGTCCCGTATGTTACAAGTCCAAATTCAGGGTGTCCACATTTGGCTTGGCTTGGCACTCCAAGGGAAGTGATTTCCCTCTGTCAACTCTGGAGGAAAGTCCTTGTGTTGTATCAGTCCTTGGTCAGGAACATCTTGGCACAGGAACATCAGATCTGAAGGATGCGCTCTTCTCCCAAGTCTGCTTTCTTGATGGTATGAGGTTCCAAATTCTCTGCTTGCTTTCCTTTCCTTTTATCTCTTGTAGGATGAATGGATAAAGAGTGGTGCAAGCCATACTTCAGGAAAACTCTCTTTACAGTGGAACAGGAAGTGATCTTATGAATTGATTTACAGTCCCACCCTAATCCTCTAACACGGCATAGCAAAATCATAAAATGGAGGACAGTCATAAAATATTGGGAATCATGGCCCAGCTACATGACTACACATATTTTGGGGGGGGGGACACAGTTCAATCCATGACTGTGGGAGTGAAGTGGTGCTTCATTTTGGTTTTAACATGCATCTCTCTTATGGCTGATGATATTAAATATCTTTTCATGTGTTCGTTTGCCATTTGTATATTTCCTTTAGTGATGTTCAAGTTTTTTGACCATTTTTTGATTGGGTTCTTTGTCATTTTGGTTGTCTTAGTCTTAGTTGTCTTAGCCATTTAGTACTGCTGTGACAGAAATACCACAAGTGGGTGGCTTTAAGAAAGAGAAGTTTATTCCCTCATAATCCAATAGTCTACAGGACCAAATTCAGGGCTCTAGCTGTAGGACAAAGCTTTCTCTCTGTGTCAGCTCTGGAGGAAGGTCCTTGTGATGCAGCAGTCTTCCCTTGGTCTGGAAGCATCTCAGTGCAGGAACCTCACTTCCAAAGAATGCTCTCTGTTCCTGGTACTGCTTTCATGGTGTTATGAGGCTCCTGTGTCTCTCTGCTCACTTCTCTTTTTTATATCTCAAAGAACTTGGCTTAAGATACTATCTAATCTTGTATATGTCATCAATGTAACTGCCACTAATCTATCTCATTTCATCATGGTGATAGTACTTACAATACACAGGGAAGTCCCATAAAATGGTGGGCAGTTGCACAAGACTGGGACTAATGACCCAGCTACATTGACAGATGTTTTGGGGGGACACAACTGAATCAAAGAAAAAGTTGAAGTTCTTTTTTAATATTTGGCATATTAATCACTTATCAGGTGTACGGTTCTCCGAATTTTTCTCCTAGTCTGTAGCTTGTTTGTTCACATTGTTGTCAAAATTTTTAACAAAAGTTTTCAATTTTGATGAAGTTTGATTTATCTACTTTGTCTTTTGTTTCTAATATATCTGGAGTTGAACCTAAGACTCCATTGTTAAAACTAGGTCTTGAAGCCATAATCTTATGTTTCCTCAAAGGTATTTTTTCTCTTACAGTTAGGTACTTGATTAATTTTGAGTTATTTTTCATATATGATTTGAACTATGAGTACAGCTCTACTCTTTTATTTGTGTATATCTAGTTGTCCTGGCATCATTTACTAAAGTAGCTATTTTACTCTTCATGGAATTAGCATCATTGTAAAAAAGAATCAATTGATTAATGGGGATATTTCTGGGCTCTCAATTATATTCAAATGATCTGTGGGTTTATTATTATACCAATACCATGCTGTTTTGAATACTGTAGCTGTGTATTTTGAAATGAAGAACTGCTAATTCTCCTGCTTTGCTCTTCTTTCTCAGAATTGCTTTGGCTATTCAGGACCCCTTGCCATTCCACATAAATTTGAGGCCTGGCTTTTTCATTTCTGAAAGGAAGGCTGTTGGAATTTTTACTGGGATTGGGTTTAATCTATATCTATTTTAATAGCATATTAACAATGTTAGGTCTTCTGATCAATAAATGTCTTCCCATTCTTCTTTAATGTTTCATAAGTGTTTTATAAATTTTCATTGCATAAGTCTTTCACATCCCTGCTTAGATTTATTGCTAACTATTTTATTCTTTTAGACTCTACTGTAAATGCAAATGTTTTCTTAATTTCCTTTGCTGGTTACTCATTATCAGTGTATAGAAACTCAAGCGATTTTTGTGTGTTGACTTTGTACCTTGAAACTCTACTGAATTCATCTGTTAGCTCTAGAAATTTTCTAGTGGATTGTTTGTGGTTTTCTATATGTAAGATCACTTCATCTTGTGAATAGGAATAATTTTACTTCTTTTTTCCTAATTTGGATACATCCTGTTTCCTTTTGTTGCCTTACTGCTGCCAGTACAATATTGAACAACAGTGGTGAAAGCAGGCTTCCTTCTCTTGTTCCCAATCTTCAGGGAAACACTCTCAGTATTTCTCCATGGAGTATAAATTTGACTACTGGTTTTTCGTAAAGCCCTTAATCATATTGAGAATTTTTCTTGTATTCCTAGCTTGTTGATAATTTTTTAATCAAGAAAGATGTGGATATAGGAGGGCATGTCAATTTATACAGGAATGTACATTTTCACTCAGTCATATTAAATAAAAATAAAAAAAAAGATGTGTACCAAAATGATGGCATAAGCAGTAGCACACCTTAACCCCCCACCATTATTATAGTAGAAGGCAAACAAAGATAGATAAAATCAATAATCTCAGAACTCTGAACATCAGTTAAAGGGCTGGAAGACCAAAAGGAAGCCTGAATCAAGGAAAAGATAACAGACCATGAAAAAGAGGAGATTCACAGAGCATCTTCACTCCCACCCTCCTCCCAAACTTCAAATGGCCATCTTGGGACATTGGCAAATGATACAGATTGTCATATGGCCTAGATTTTGTGAATGATTAGGCCTCAGTGAAAGAACTGGTCAGGGAAACCTGAGCATGCAGACCTTCAAAAGGACTCTGTGATAAATCACAGGTCTGGGACTATGTGAGTTCTGGGAAGGAACAAGATGCAGAGTACAATGAGACCTAGACTTTCTGGACAAACATACCCAAGTGAATGGCAATGAGAAGCTGGATCCAGAGTGGAGTGCCCTGGCAAGCATAGCACAAGTCTGAATTCCTGGGCATGCATGCCCAGGATAGAGAGACTGGATGAGTACAGTGAGGGCCAAAACAACTGAGAAGTTTGGGGTGGCAAGGCTCAGTGAGCACAACATGAACCTGAGCTCCTGAGCACTCAGGCAGGGAACAGAGAGGCTTGGTGAATGGAAGGCAAGCCCAGTCATCTGAGTGACTAGACATTAGACACAGCAGCTCAACAAAGATAGCACTTGATCCCAGAACAGAGAGCCTGAGTAACTGCAGTACAGCCTGGAGCACCCAAATAGTTAGACATAGGACAGAACTGTTCAGTGAGCACAACTTGGACTGGGGGATAAGTGGGCCTTAAGAAGAAGAAACGAGGTAAGCACAGAGCAAATTTCAGTTCATGAACAGTAAGGACATGTGGTAAGCCAGCAACAGCTGCTGATTCTGGTATAGCACAGCCGATGTTCCTGGAAGGAGAGGCTTAGAGTACATCTGAAGCAGCCACAGACCCTGGCTGGGGGGTCCTATTTTCAGAGTTACATAGCCAAGGCCTTGGGGGCTTTTGTGCTGGGTAAACAGAGACAGCTGGTATTACCAAACAGAAAGATGGTCCTGGAGAGCCTAGCCAGCATACCTGATGGTGGTGGAAGTGTAGCTACTGAAGTAATATGGTCATTATCCTCAATATCTTGGAAGGAAACAAGCACAAGTGCTACAAATCATATAGTTTGGAACTGAAGTGACCTCCCACTCGGGTGGAATAATGATGGCCTGTCCTGCTAAGCAGGGGATCAAATAGGAAAGGAGTAGTAACAGGTGCACCCAGATGAAGATTCTGGAGTTAAATCACAGAACTACAACCTCGATAATTTAATATAACCATAATAACAGTAGTAAAGAAGAAGCACAACCCTTAGAGAAGGGTAGGAATCTAATCTCCACAGTTATTATAATAAACTATCTTCATGTCCTACTCTCAACTAACAGTTACAAACATATGAAGAGGAAGAAAAGAATGGCTCATGCGAAACCTAAAATAAGGGGACAGAAACTGTCCACGAGGATGGAAAGCTGATGGACTCACTAGACAAAACTTTTAAAACAGCAGCATTAATCATGCTGAAAGAGTTCAAAGAAAAAGAACTAAAGAAAGCTGGGAAAATAATATAAGAAAGAAGCAAGAATTTCAATAAAGAGATCAAAATTTTTTAACAAAAAAAATACTGCAACTTAAAAGTACAATAACAGAAATGAAAAATTATCTGGAAGGGCTTAGGAGCAGATATGAATTGACAGCAGAAAGAATTAGGGAACTCAAAGACTGAGCAATTGAGATTGTTCAGTTTGGGGAGCAAAAGGAAAAAAAATGAAAAATGAACAGATGCTACAGGGAGACTTCCAGAAAGAAAAATAATGAGTGTCTTAGTTATCTAGTACTGCTATAACAAAAATACCATAAGTGAATGCCTTTGACAAAGAAAAACTTATTCTCTCACAGTTTAAGTGTCCAGAAGTCCAAATTAAGGGCACCAGTTCCAGGGAAAGGCTTTCTCTCTCTGTTGGCTCTAGGGGAAGATTCTTGTCATCAGTGTTGCCCTGGTCTAGAAGTTTCCATTCTGCTTGATTCTTTCTTTTATATCTCAAAAGAGATTTACTAAGATACAACTTAGCCCTGTAGATTGTGTCCTGCCCATTAACATAACTGTCTATAGGCTTGCTTCATTAACATCATAAGGGTTAAGATTGACAACACATAGGATAATTAAAGCGGTTAACAAAGTGGAGGACAACTACACAGTAGCGGAAATCACTGCCTAGGCAAGTTGACACATTGGAAGGGAAAGCAATTCAATTCACGACAGGGAGTAAGGACACTTGATAATAACCTAAAGTCGTACATACAGCAGGAGTTGGGAGGAATGCTACAGATAAAGGAAATGGCTTGAAGAGTATAAAAGTAGAGTTAGGGTATTGTTGATTAGAAAATACAACTGCTGTGTCCTTCATGCTATACAAAGGTAAACATATTGAAAAATAAATTAAAAGAATGAAAATACATGTATAATATCAAAAAATAAATTTAAACTTCAGGGTAACTGAAGTATAAAAATTTAGTTATAATGACATAAAGGGGGTGGCACATGTGTATACAATAATTCACTGCCTGTATACAAGGTTATAATAGAGTTGAAAAGTACTGATCTGAGAATGGGATATAATGAATATAACCAGCCATGGTGAATGTGTAACAGCTTCCTGCATGCAGCATGTGTATCTCACATCTTTGGTGTGTGCAGCAATTGTACTGCCAGTCATATAATGGTACAGTACATAAAGGGTCTTCCAAAATGGATGTCTAATTTTTGACATGTCATGGCAGCAATATTTGTGAAGCTATAGTGGGCATATTTATCACTTCTTTTGATTAGTCTTAACAAATAACCATGAAAAGTTACGTGATTCCACAGTGCATATAAATTATTAAAGTTTATTATCAAAATGAGTGTTCTGTTCACCAAACACTATGTGTGTTATGAGAAATTTATGGTATGCATAATCCTCCCAACAAGAGAACAATTCCATATTTAATTATAAATCTGAGACAACCAAGTCTGTTGTCAATGAGACAATGCCTGTATATGCAAGAATCCATCCCGATGAATTTCTCACAGAGCACCAGAACTGGGTCTTTTGTCCATCACAACTGGTAGAGTTTATACCTGGACTTGAAGCTTTACCCTTACAAAATTGTTTTAACTGAGTAACTGAAGTACAATGGCCATAGATTGTGCTATACATTTGCCAACTGGCCTCTGGAGCAATTGGAGACTGACAGTGCTTTTGGCTGAAAAATCATCATCAGTGATGAGGCCCATTTTTGGATGAGTGGTTTTGTTAACAAACAAAACTGTTGTATTTGGAGTGATGAAAATCCAATGGAGATTCAAGAATGTCCACTTCATCCCCCAAAAGTTACCATTTGGTGTGGATTTTGGTCCAGTGGAATCATTGGCCCTTACCTTTTCCAAGATGAACAAGGAGAGGCTGTGACTGTCAATGGTGAAAGATACTAGGCTATGATAAATGATTCTTTTGGGCCCCATATGGAAGGTGCCACAGCAGCCATTTACCTCAAGTTCTTTTCTGTGCATAATGCTGTCAGATATGCTCCAAAATAATAATACAACTAAAACTGTATCATTTACACAACTTGTTTTATTCAAGTAAAAAGATAGGACATTCTTATTGGAAGACCCTTTATTTAAGCTACAATGCAAGTCTTTATAGCCATAATAAAAACCTATGTTACTGCCTTATGTACATACTAGACTGTACTTTCTATCATTATTTCAATTTGAACTTTCCCTACTTAAAAATAAAAAGTTTACCTTCTAACAGTATGTGCTTTGACTCATAGTCGGCAGCATCCAATCTCATGTATCAAGCATCTCTTCAGTGTCACAGTGTTATTTCTCTGTTTAATTTTCTTTAAAGAATATTCCTGTGAAGTGTATCATGGCTCTCAAACACAGAAAAACTAGTGATAACAGCAGCAAAAGGCAAAGGAGAAGAATCGATTTTGAGTGAAATAAAAGGTTACCTAACAAGACAAAGTTAGAAAATCAGTGAATGATATTGCTGGGGATTTAAGCATGTTCAACACAACATCCAAATCACGTATCATCCTATCTCACAGAACATACCATGGACACATAACAGTACTGTATGTGACTAAAATTAAGTTGGTATAAGTATAAACCAGATTGTCAAAAATGTAAATTATGAAATGTAATCCTCACGGTAACTACAAAGAAAGTAAATAAAAATATACACAAAAGAGGAAACAAAATTGTTCAACACAGGTGCCAAAAAATCTATACACAAAAGAAGAAAACACTAGAGGAAGAGAACAAAGAAAGTATAAGACATACAAAAAAACAAACAACAAAATGGCAGAAGTGTGTCCTCCTTTCTCAGTAATTACTGTGAATATAAATGAATTAAATGTTCCAATCAACACAGTGAAAGATTCAATTAAAAAATCTATTTATTGTCTACAAGAGATGCACTTCAGACACAAAGACACAGATAGATTGAAACTGAAAGGATGAAAGAATAAAATATTCCATGCAAACACTAACCAAAACAGAGCAGGTGTGGCAATTTTAGCATCAAACAAAGTAGATTTCACATCAGAATTTATTTTAAGAGACAAAGAAACACCAGGAGTATTGCCCTGAGATACCCTTTAAACTTTTAACCACAACTAACCTCAGACGTCACTTTTCAGATATATAACAGATTGGCACGTAAAATAAATAATACCATTCATGAGTACTGCATTCTTTTAAAAAATCATCTCTATGAGACAAAACAGTCAACATTTACTCTATAGTAAAGATGAGAAGGTAATGGGGGCAGAGAAACTAGATAAATGAAAATAGAACCACTGGAATGGAAACGAGACTGTTTACACATTGTAAAAAATGTAACCAATGTTACTGAACAATTTCTACAGAAGTTACACAGGGAAGTAATTTGCGGTATAAATGTTCACTGAAAACAATAAAATTGTATATATACATTAGACACACAAAATACGGCAATTAAGTCTGTGAACTTAATTGTTCTAAGTGCTACATACCTCATTGCTGAGTATCACTACAGTCACCTTTGAAGTACTCCCTTTGGGAAGCTATGAACTGACACCAGCACCTAATCCACCCTTCAATGCAATTTTGGAACTCTTTCTGGAATGGCCACTGCGCATGATAGCATGGTGGCAAGCTCAAAAACTTCATTGTACAGTTGTCTGTGAGGGGGTTTTTAGCCAGTAAACAAATAACTATATTGGAGTGCCCTCCCTACTCACCTGATCTGGCCCCCAATGACTTTTTTCTTTACCCGAAGACAAAGGAAATATTGAAAAGAATATTTTTTTTATTATGACTGAGTGAAAATGTACATTCCCACACAAATTTACATGCCCACCTATATGCAGCTTCCACTGCTCTCCCTGTAGGTGACAGCACACTATTCCTCTCTGCTCCATACATGTCTCATCCTCTCAACAGTCTCCTCTCCCCTCCTCTCCACCCACTCTCCTTCCTCCAGCCAGAGGTCAGCAGGGTGATATCCTATAGATGCATAGAACCATAAAGTGAAAAGAATACATTTTGATGACATTTAGGACATCAAGGGTAACATGATGACAGCTCTGATGGCTACTATATATATGTATGAGGTCTGACAATTAAATCTGTGAATTTACTTGCTCTAAGTGCTACATAAAACCAAACCCACTGTTGTTGAGTTGATTCTGATTCATATCGACCCCATAGGACAGAGTAGAACTGCCCCATAGAGTTTTCAAGGAGCACCAGATGGATTCGAACTGTCAGCCTTTGGCTAGCAGCCATAGCACTTAACCACTGTGTCATCAGGGTTTCCGTGTGTGTGTGTATAAAACCTATTGCCTTTGAATCATTTCACACTCATAGTGGTCCTATAGGACTGACTAGAACTGCCCCATAAGGAGTTCTGGTGGGGCATGTATGAGCTGTAGCTTGGCTGGTAGATTCAGATTGCCAACCTATTGGCTAGCAGCTGAGCTCTTAACCACTGTGCCACCAGGGCTTCCTATATATATCCATATATCTGTGTATATACATATATACATACACACATATATCCATCCATGTATATATATCCGTCCACATACATATATATCCATATATATATATAACCACTGTGCCACCAGGGCTCCATATATATAAACACACACACATACATATATATATGTACATATATACGTATGTATACCCTTGGAAACTCTATGGGGCAGTGCTACTCTGACCTATATGGTTGCTATGAGTCAGAATCGACTCAACAGCACGTTTTTTTTATACACATGTGTATACATACACAACACATATATATGTGTGTATATACATATACATACACACACACATATACATATATAGTTGTTGGATCTGACTCGACAGCACTTGGCTTGGCTGTTGCTATAGGTGCTGCCAAGTTGGTTCCAACTCAAAATGACCCTCTGTACAATGAAACAAAAAACTGCCCAATCCTGTGCCATCTTCACATCTTTGCAGGCACCATGTTGGTCCATGTTATTGGAAGTTTTCCTCTTTTTCTCTGATCTTTTCTCTGAAGTACAATGTCCTTCTCGAGGAACTGGTCTCTCCTGACAACTTGTCTAAAGTACTTGAGACAAGTCTTGCCCACCTTGCTTCTAATGAGCACTCCAGATGTACTTATTCGAAGACAGATTTGTTTGTTCTTCTGGCAGTCTGTTGTATATTCAGTATGCTTCACTACACCGTAATTCAAACACATTGATACTTCTTTGGTCTACTTTATTTTTTTGTCCAGCTTTCCCTTGTATATCAAGCAATTTGAAACAACATGGCTTGTGTCAGGCACACTTTAATCATCAAAGTGACATCCTTTGCAAAGTGACGTCCTTTGCAGCAAATTTGTTCAGTGCAATACATCTTTTTGTCTTTTTGACTTTTGCTTCCATGGGCATTGATTGCAGTTCCAAATAAAATGAAATCCTTAACAACTTCAATCTTTTCTCCATTTATCATGGTGTTGCTTATCGGTCTAGTCACGAGGAATTTTGTTTCCTTTATGCTGAATTGTAATCCATACTGAAGTCTGTAGTCTTTGATCTTCATTAGCAAGTGCTTGAAGTTATCTTCACTTTCCGCAAGCAAGTTTGTATCATCGGCATATCACAGATTGTGTATGAGTATTCCTGGAATCTCGATGCTGTGTTCTTCTTCATATAGTCCAGCTTCTCTGATTATTTGCTCAGCATACAGAATTACTAAGTATGGTGAAAGGTTATAAACCTGACATACATCTTCCCTGACTTTAAACCGCACATTATGCCCTTGTTCTGTTGGAGCAATTGCATCATAGTCTAAGTAGAAGTTCTTCATGAGCACAATTAAGTGTTCTGAAATTCCCGTTGTTTGAAATGTTATCCGTAATTTGTTATGATCCACACAGTTGATTGGTTTTGAATAGTCAATAAAACACAGGTAAACATTCTGGTATTCTCTGTTTTCATCCATGATCCATCTGATGATAGCCCTCATTCCATATCCTTTTATGAATCTGGCTTGAATTTCTGGCAGTTGTACTGCTGCAACTGCTTTTGAATGATGTGTGTTATATCAGTGATATTATGTGATAATTTCCATGTTCTTTTGGATTGCTTTTCTTTTGAATGGGTAAAATATGGATCTCTTCCAGTCTGTTGGCCAGGTAACTATCTTCCAAATTTCTTCGCATAGTCAAGCGAGCCCTTCCAGTGCTGCGGTTGTTTGTTGAAACATCTCAGCTGGTCTTCTGTCAATTCCTGCAGCTTTGTTTTCCATCAGTTTCAGTGCGGCTTAGACATCTTCCTTCAGTAACATTGGTTCTTGATCATATACTACCTCCTACAATGATTGAATGTAAACCAATTCTTTTTGGTACAGTGATCCTGTGTATTCCTTCCACCTTTTGATGCCTGCTACGCTGTTCAGTGTTTTCCTCATAAAATCCTTCGGTATTGCAACTCAAGGCTTGAATTTTTTTCTTCAGTTCCTTCAGCTTGAGAAACACTGTGTGTTTTCTTCCCTTTTGGTTTTCTATCTTCCGGTCTTTGCACATTTCATTATAAAACTTTGTATTCTTGAGCTGGTCTGTGAAATCTGTTCAGCTGTTTTACTTCATCATTTCTATGTTCAAGAGCAATACATGTATGACACTTTGGTGCCCTGGTTGTGTGCTGTTTAAGAGCTTAGCTGCTAATAAAAAAGTCAGTAGTTCAAATCCAGCAGCCACTCCATGGAAAAATCTATGGGACAGTTATACTCTGCCTTATAGGATCACTATGAGTCATAATTTACTTTATGTCAACAGGTTTTTTTAATATATGACATATTCAGCTCTTGCCATTTCCTAATATACTGTGCTCTTTCACACGCTGTTTCTGATCAGTGGATTTGTACTTTTCCTTCAGAACCCAATGCAGATGGCAACTCCTCCCTGAAGACTACTGCTTTCTCTACAAGCAGAACTAGTCACTCTCCAGAATCTTGTCTATAGTGCATATTTATATTATAATATTTCATTGTATACTCTGTTTATTTACCTGTCTCCCCTAGTAGACCACAAGTCTTTGAATGGGAACAGACAACTTATTCATATTTGTATCCTCATGTGCACAGCAGGGGTTGTATGTTTAATGAATAAATTTGGTTTTTCCCAAACTGCTTTCTTAGATATGGGTGTTAATAAAAAAAATTTGTTTTCATGTAAATACTTTTAGGAATTGCTTAAACATGATTAAATTGGGCTAATATAAAATACAATCACATTTTTGCTGTTTTAAATATAGATATACATATATGTGCAGAAAAACAAATAACCATGCATGTATAGAAAATTTCTGAAAGGGTAGATGGGAAACTGTTAAGAATGTCATCTCTGGGAAGTGAGACTGGAGGATTAGAGGACGGAGAAAAGAATTTTCACTTTTTCATCCTAAAATCAAGTATATGCAATACCTTTATTGTTTAATTCATGTTAAGAAAAACAATGACATACATGGTAGCCATATTTATTTATTAAGCTTTAGGTGGTACTTTACATAGGATATCAGCTTCTTATTCAACCATTCATACACAGGTTGTTTTACGACATTTGTTCCAACCTTAACTGTGTATCAACACTTTTCCCTTGCCCGGCCACCACCAGTGATAGCAACGATAGAGCTCACAAAATTGAGTCTCACTGGCCACACAAGAATAAAAAGGGGTGCAATCTAAGATCTCCACTAAAAGACTGCAATTGATGGTCCAGGGTCTTCAGGGTTCCCCTGGGAGCATGGCCCCCCCTAGCCCTGATGCTGCCCCTGTCGATAAATCATAATGAAGGTCAACTTTTCAGACAGCAATGGATTGGATTTGGCGATGCAGAGAGACTGTAGTTTGTGGGAACTTTACGATTCTGTGCATCTATAGGATGTCATCCTGATGACCTCTTACTGGAGGAAGGGGAATGGGTGGAGAGGAGGGGATAGGAGACTGTTGGAAGGATAGGACATATATGGAGCAGAGAGGAAGGGTGTGCTGTCACCAGGCAGGGAGAGCAGTGGGAGCTACATATAAGTGAGCATGCAAATTTATATGGGAATGTACATTTTCATTCAATCATAATAAAAATAAAAATAAATAAATTCACCCATTTTTCTTGTCCCTTGATGCTTTCCTCTCATTGCTTTCAGGCAGGTGTTGCCCTTTAGGCCTTCTTTTGTGTATTTGGATTTTGTTCTATATTTTTCTGCCTCTCTGCCTAAAATCCTCTGTTGTGATCCCTGTCAGAGTAGTTGTTGGTGGTAGATGGGTACTATCCATTTCTTCTTGAATCAGACAGGTGGAAGCTGTGTTTTATGTGGTCAACTTAGTCTTTTGGACTGATGTTTTCCTTGTGTCTTTCATTTTCTTCATTCTCCTTTGCGCTGAATGTGATTGAACTAACAGATATATTTTAGATCGCTGCTCACAAACTTTTAAGACCACAGACACAACTCACCAAAGTAGGTTATAGAATATTCTCTTTGTGATCTACGTTATGCCAATTGACCTAAATGCTTCCTGAGGCCATGGTACCTACACTTCAAGTCAACTGACTTTGTACTTCAAGAGTTTACATGTGTCTAGGAAGCTTCTATGACTGTCCCTTGGTCAAGTTATACTGACTTTTCCTATGTTGTGTGTTGTGCTACCTTTTACCACAGTTAACACTTGACTATTATCTAGTTAGTGATTTCCCCTCCTCACTTCTTTCCTCCGTCATTACTGTCAGAGATTTCTTCTGTTTCTAAAACTTTTTTTCACTTTTTATAATACCGATCTCACACAATATTTGTCCTTTTAAGAATTACTTACTTCACACAACATAATACCCTCCAGATTCTTCCACGTTGTGAGTTGTTTTGCAGATCATTGTTTTTCTTCATCTTTGCATAGTATTACATTTTGTGTACATACCACAGTTGTTAATTCATTTGTCTGTTGATAGGTGCTTAGGTTGCTTCCATATTTTTGCAATTGTGAATAATGATTCAGTGAACATGAGTGTATGTCTATTCATGTGGTGCTTCTTATTTCTCTAGGATATATGCCTGGAAGTGGGATTACTACTTAATACGGAATTTTTATCTTTTGAAGGCGGTGCCATATTGCTTTCCATAGTGGTTATATCATTTTACATTCCCACTAGCATTTCATAAGGGTTCCAATCTCTTTACAACCTTTCCAGCATTTGTTATTTTCTGTTTCTCTCTTTTTAAAAAAAATTTATGCCAGTAATGCTGGGGTGAAATGGCATCTCATGATAGTTTTTATTTTTATTTCTGTAATGGCTAATGATTATGAGCATCTCTTCATGCGTCTATTAGCCACTTAATGTCTTCTTTGGTAAAGTGTCCATTCATATCCTTTACCATTTTTTAACTGGTTTAAGTGTCTTTTTTTGTAGGTGTGTTGGATTTTCCTACAGATTTTAGAAATTAAAACTTTGTCAGATTTGCCATAACCAATGTATTTTCCTAGTCTTTAGGTTCTCTGTTTATTCTTCTGGTGAAGGCTTTTAGTGATCATAAAATGTTTAATTTGAGAAGATTCCAGTTACCTGTCTTCTGGTGTTTACATATTGTTAATTATGCTTTCTATATTACATTGTATATTAGGGCCTCTAATGTTGACCCTATTCTTTCCTATATGGTATTTATACATTTTCTGGTTTCTTTTTAAGTCTTTGATCCATTTTGAAAAGTTTTTGTGTATGGTGTGAGGTATGGGTCCAGTTTCTTTCTTTTTCTTTCTTCTTTTATTTTTAAACAGGTAAATCCAGTTTTGCCAGCACCTTTTGTTAAAAAGACTATCTTTTCCCCATTTAATGGACACTGGTCTTTTGTCAAAGATTAGCCGGCCATAGGTGGATGAATATACATTTGGGTTCTTGATTCTGTTCTATTGGTCCATGTGTCTGTAATTATGCCAATACCAGGCTGTTCTGACTACTATGATTGTATAGTAGGTTCTCAGATCAATGTGGTGAGTTCTCCTACTTTGTTCTTTTTCTTCAATAATGCTTTGCTTATCTGGGGCCTGTTTTTTTCCATATGTCTTAGGCTGGGTTTTCTAGGGAAGCAAAACCAGTAACACGTGTAGGTACAGATATAGGAAACAGCTCATGTAATCACAGAAGCTGAATGTCCCAAGCTCTGGCACAAGCCTCACGTGGCCACAGAAGCTGAGGAACCTAAAGTCAGCAAGTCAGAGACCAGAATTCTAGATCACTGGTTGTGTAGGTCAGTGGATCCCAAGTTGGTGGTGAGACAAAGCGACAGAGGCTGGCAAAACCAGGATCAGCAGGTCAGGGAACAGGAGCGGCAGAGGCTGGTGAAACCAGGATCAGCAGGTCAGGGAGCAGGACTCTTAAGTGCCGACTGTAAGGACTGATCAGTCCAACAGCTGCTAGTTCAAGTCCCAGAACCAGACGCTGGAATAAGAAAGCAGAAGCTCCTGGCCATGTGAGCAACCAGCCACCGTAGTGAAAGTTTGCGAGATGAGAGCCGAGGGGCAGGCAGCCACCACAAACCCCACCCTGCCACTTAATACAGCAGCCAAATATGTAGTAGCCAAGTTGACATAATCCTGACCACCATAGTCCACCTCTTATCAACTTGGCATCTGCACACATCTCACCTTACCAAGCACAGTCTCTACTAAGGCCCAGTAACAAGCCAAAAGTTCTTTTCAAAAGGAGAGTAGTTATCTGCGGAGGATGGCAGAGCTTTGCTCCAAAATCCTAAAGGTCTACACTGTGATGCACCAATAGGGACCCGCCAAAGACTCCAAACAGCATCTCTGTCTGCCACCGACACCTCAAGCACCATTGGATCAGCTGGATCATATGGCCCAAGTGGCAGGGCAGCCTGCATAGCAGCCTGAACCTGTTGCAGAGCCTTCTCCTGTTCTGGGTCCCACTCAAAAGTAGCAGCCTTTCTAGTCACATGATAAATAGGCCGAAGTAGCACATCCAAATGAAGAATATGTTGCCTCCAAAATCCAAAGACACCCACTAGGCGCTGTGCCTCTTTTTTAGTTGTCGGAGCAGCCAGGTGCAATAACTTATCCTTCACTTTATAAGGGATATCACGACATGCCCCACACCACTGGACCCCTAGGAATTTCATTGAGTTGGAAAGTACCTGAATTTTTGTGGGATTAATTTCCCACCCTCTAGCATGCAAATGTTTAACTAATAAGTCCAGAGTCACTGATATTTCTTCCTTATTAGGTCCAATCAGCATAATGTCATCTATATAATGGACCAGTGTCACATCTTGTGGAAGAGAGAAGCAATCAAGGTCCCTGAGGACTAAATTATGACATAGGGCTGGAGAGTTAATGTAGCCGAGGCAGGCAAGTGAAAGTGTATTGTTGGCCTTGCCAGGTGAATGCAAACTGCTTCTGGTGGTCCTTGGAAACAGGTATGGAGAAGAAAGCATTAGCCAGATCAATAGCTGCATACCAAGTACCAGGAGATGTATTAATTTGCTCAAGCAGTGAAATTACATCTGGAACAGCAGCTGCAATGGGGGTTACCACCTCGTTAAGTTTGCAGTAATCTACTGTCATTCTCCAAGATCCATCCATTTTTCGCACAGGCCAAATGGGCGAGTTGAATGGGGATGTGGTGGGAATCACCATCCCTGTGTCCTTCAAGTCCTTAATGGTGGCAGTAATTTCAGCAGTCCCTCCAGGAATACGGTATTGCTTTTGGTTCACTATTTTCCTAGGCAGTGGCAGTTCTAGTGGCTTCCATTTGGCTCTTCCCACCATAATGGCTCTCACTCCACTAGTCAGGGATCCAGTGTGAGAGTTCTGCCAATTGCTGAGTATATCTATTCCAATTATGCATTCTGGAACTGGGGAAATCACTACAGGATGGATTCGGGAACCCACTGGATCCACTGTTAGACGAACATGAGCCAAGACTCCATCAATAACCTGACCTGCATACGCCCCCACTCTGACTGGTGGGCCACAGTGACGTTTTGGGTCTCCTGAAATTAGTGTCAGTTCAGAGCTAGTATCCAGTAGTCCCCGAAAAGTCTGATTATTTCCTTTCTCCCAGTGAACAGTCACTCTCGTAAAAGGCCGTAGATCCCTTTAGGGGAGGGCAGGAGAAAGATTAACAGTATAAATTTTTGGCAGAGTATCAGAATTCTTCCTCAAAGGGACTTGGCCTCCCCTTCATTCAAGGGGTTGTGGGTCCTTAAACTTGCTCAAGTCTGGGAATTGATTGAGGGACTGCGACTCTCTCTTCTGGCGATTTGAGTTAGACTGCTGTTCACCTGACCTAGAATTCATCCTTTCATACATATCAAGTAAATACTTAATAGGCTGATCATCTATTGCACTGCTAGGAACACCATGACTAATGAGCCAGTTCCACGTGTCCGCACGAGTCAGATTATCACGATTACTATTTTGCCTCTGCTGTCCATTACTGTAAGCATGCCCACCTTGTCTTTGTCGACTGAGTGCAGCCACTTGACCCCTACCACCACGGGATCCAGTCAGCCGCATTGTAGTTAGGTGTCTTAATTCAGCTAGGGCAGCTCCCACTGTCATATCTGATTTACATAAAATGGCAATCAGAGCAGTCTTCAAGGATCCTGGAGCTCCCTTCACAAATTTGTTTCTCACAGTTGTGGTAAAAGTTGTGTCCTCTGGACATGCTATGTGTGGATTTGAAGGCCTAACTGAATAAATCCACTCTAGCATGCCAATTTCCCTAAGCCTTTGGATACCCTCTTCTACAGTACCCCAAGACAAGTCTGGCAATTCAACTTGATTTAATGTAGGCCACCGCATCAGCCATGCTTCAGCAATCCAGTCAAACAAACTATTAGGTCCTTCCCTAACTTTTCAAGCTGAAACACTGAATGAAGAGTCTGTGCTCAGTGGACCCAGGTCAAGAAATTCAGACTGATCCAGCCTTATGTTCCTTGCACCATTATCCCACACCCTTAACAGTCATTCCCAAACATATTCCCCAGGTTTCTGTTTGTATGTGTTAGAAAAGTCAAGTAGTTCCTTTGGAGTACAGCATATCACCTCCTGGGTCACACTTTGTACTTCACCTTTTGGAGCTTGCTTGGACTCAAGTCTAATTACAGGCCTCGAAGCCAAAATCGGCAGTGCCGAAGTGTTTTTAGAATCTTCAGCGGGCTCTAGTAAAGCCTCTGCCTTAGGCCGTGCCCCAGGCAATGACTCTGGCAGGCGCTCTTCAGCTGCAGGGGGGCTACAGCTAATCTCATTAGGTTGGAGCAGAGGGGATAATGGCTTTACTGGGTGGGGCGGTTTCGCAGACAAAGGCGAAGTAATCCCTTCACATGGGTGTGGTTCATCTGACAGCAGTGATTTACTGGAAGTGAGGGGCCCAGCGTCCCCAGCTTCCGTATCATCCTCCCATATGTCTCCATTCCAAGTTTCAGGGTCCCATTTCTGCCCAATCAATGCCCTCAATTTAATTTCAGATACTTCTCGAGATTGGCAATTGAGCTGGCGTTGCAATTCCGCCACTCTAACGATAAGCATCTGGGTTTGGCTTTCAGTAGTATCGGCTCAGCTATTACAGGTAATGAGGTTTTCTTTTAAAGCACAAGCAGAAGCTTTAAGGTCTTTTACACAACATGAGAGCTTTGATTCCAAGGCCCTGAGCTGATCTTTTTCCTTCACCAGCTTATCTAATGCAAGTAGGACCAGCCAACCAACTTCCTTATACTGCTCATCCGCACATAATTTTGAAAACTTATTACACATGTTTTCACCCTGAGGGTCACCGTTCACCAATATCTGATCTATTGGTGGGGCTATTTTGTGGATGTGTACCGCCACCTCAGCCCACGGACTAGCAGGGCACATTTTACCCATAGGAGCAGAGTTAGCAACCAGACTCAAGAACCACTTGAAAGGATTCATTTTTACAATTTTGTTTCCCTAGAACCACTCCTGGTACCAAATTGTCTTAGGCTGGGTTTTCTAGGGAAGCAAAACCAGTAACACGTGTAGGTACAAGGAAAGATTTATAATAGATAGATAGATAGATACAGATATAGGAAACAGCTCACGTAATTACAGAAGCTGAATGTCTCAAGCTCTGGCACAAGCTCACGTGGCAAGCCACCCAAAGTCAGCAAGTCAGAGACCAGAGTTCTAGATCACCGGTTGTGTAGGTCAGTGGATCCCAAGCTGGTGGCGAGACGAAGCGACAGAGGCTGGCAAAACCAGGATCAGCAGGTCAGGGAGCAGGACTCTCAAGTGCCGACTGTAAGGACTGATGAGTCCAACAGCTGCTAGTTCAAGTCCTGGAACCAGACACTGGAAGCAGAAAGCAGGAGCTCCTGGCCACGTGAGCGACCAGCCGCCGTAGTGAAAGGTCGCGAGATGAGAGCGGAGGGGCAGGCAGCCACCACAAATCCCACCCTGCCACTCAATACAGCAGCCAGATATGTAGTAGCCAAGTTGATATAATCCTGACCACCACATGGGGTTTCCACCCTGTAACATTTCTGGTGGATCACCTAGGAGCCATCTGCTCAGATCCTGCAGACCCAACCAAAGACTCTGTGAGAGATACATAAGGTACCTAGGTTATCTCTTAAGTGCCTAGGTAAAGCCTTAGAAGGGGCCCAAGAAGCAGGAGAAATTTACCATTGAGACCATTATGAATTTGAGACTGTTGGGGAAGTAAAAGGGTAATTCCTAGGTAAGGCCTTAGAAGGGTACCAAGAAGAGGAAAGAATTGACCACTGAGGGTGTAAAAGGCTCAGGTACCTGGTAAGGTGGTGCACTGGATTAGGTTGTGTGTGTATCTAAAGAAGAGAGAACGTTCAGGAGATCCCATAATGAGGCTCGCTAAGACATACCCTTAAGAACTGGAAACAGAGACTCGAACAGACCTGGATCTGGCAGCATGCTTGTCGTTTTCCTACTTTTGTATCTTTAGATATAATTGTTTTGGTGTTTTTACCTTACAACAGTTAGTTCCTGCAGGGATTCTAAAACTATAAATCCAGTTGACCTAGAAGAGATCTGGACTGCAAAGCAGAAAGCAGCAAAAAGAGAAATCTATCTTTTGGACCCAAATATGCCTACTCCACATCCCTTCAACACTGATGGGGTGACAGCCCTCGGAAAAATGAACCTTTAGTTGTTCTTTTCCTCATGCTTCCTTAAGGTTTGTTCAGCATATTTCCTTGAAAAATCAGTTGTTTGCTTAAGAAGAATCTTTTTTAGATTATTGTTTGGTTCTTTAAAGGTGGTATCTAGTAACTACTGGTGAACTGTAGTTTAGGACTGGATTCAGGTATCTGAAACACCAAATAGGTAATTCTATTTTCAAAGAGCCCTGATTCACTATAAACTGCAATAATTAGGGCACACATAGACCAGTAAAAGCTATTATGGTGGTTGCTGGTGCACATGACAAGCATTAAAAACTCCTGTGACAGGATAAGATGATTGCAAGACAGACTAGACCAGCAGGCTGCCTACCACTCACAAGCAAACTCTTGCTGAATGATGGTATACATCGGTCTAAGCAAAACACTATATGAACCCTGTGGCATTCCTCAGTAGGTTTCTTTTGGGGGCTCAGATGAAATCTGAAAAATAGTGCTCTGTTTTGCCAAATTTTCAGGGGGAGCAGGGGATAGAGAATCACAATTATATTCCACCATCTAACACTCTGAAATGTTATTAAGTTTTATTCAGAACCTGTTATTTTCATTGAATTGAATTGATCTTACCAAAAATTGCTGTATACATGTTTTTTGTGTTATTGCTCAATGAGTTTATATGGTCTTTCTGTCTCCTCTTGCTCTGAGAACTTGCTTCTGCTCTAGAATGTTGTAAGTTTCTGTCTTGTATCAGGCTGGAGGCTATGGCTGATGGTTGCGGTTTTCTCTAAGACTACTTTAGAATCTCAGTTCTTTCTTCATCCAAGAAAAACTGTCTTGTGTCTGTCTTACGATTTAGATTTTTAATAGCTATACTTTAAAAAAGTTATGTTTTAGTCTGCCACAAAAGCAAAGACTTTCTGAGTAATTTAAGCTAGATAGTATAGAAAGTGTGTTTTATTTTTTAAGAAAGAATAATTTTGTCTTAAAGTAAAACTAACAATTCCAGAGTACGAAAAAAGAGCCAAGCCCAGAAAACAATTGCTAAAAGGCTTTGGTATTTACTGGGTGGATAAAAGGTTGTGATAAAGAGACAGTAAAACTGCTTTTCAAGGGAATAATAAAAGAGAATGAAATTAGTTATCTTTCGCCTTTCAAAATGCCTTTACCAATTTAAACATAAGCAAACAAATCAAAATGGCCTAATCTTGTCTTCTACCATGAGTCAAAAAACTGAGAGGGTGGGACAACATCAGGGTTCTTCAGCTGCTAGTCTCCAAGGTCGTATAGAAATCAAAATGAGATACATTTGAAATGGCCTGGGAACATGTTTTCAATCCTAGCCAGATACTTTAAGGTTATACCCGTATCCATGAATTGGTCATTTAGGCAGAGACTTTGTGATTTTCAAAGCCAATTGATAAAATCTTTAAGTGCTAAAATTGGGGTGGAGTCAAGATAGTAGACTAAACACATGTCTCCCTAAATCTCTCTGGAAACCAAGGCCTGAATTGATAATTAAATGGAGGCTTCTGGACACCTAGTGACCTCTAGGACATGGCATATTGCTGTCTATGTGGTCTACATACTACTGAGCAGGAAACTTCATCTCTTTCGCCAACCCCTGTCCTTGATGAGTGTCAGGTCTCGAAGACTGAAGGTAAATTGCCATTTTAGCTTTTTCTCTGTCTTACGCAGTGGGAGGGGCTGAAGTTTGACTGGCAGCAAGACTCAGATGCACTGCTGATGAGATTGGCGAACAGAGTTGCCACACTTTGAGAGCCTGGCTTTGGAATCTGTTCAACTTGGCACCTCTGATACCTCTCTCTTGGAGTCTCTGAATTTTCGCCATTGAATAGCCTTTTCCAAGGAGGGCAGGGGAGCTTGTGTGGCACACCATCTTGATTCACTGGGAGGCAGAGTTTCCTATGCAGAGGCCTCAGCTGGACCTAATTCTTAGGCTGGGAGGCAATGCCTGCCCCGAAGAGCACTTTTCCAGCAGTAAAGCAGTCTTTGATATAGAGGAGTTTACTTTGCCAGCTGGGAAGGGGACTTGCACACCTGAAAGCCTGACCAATTTAGGAAGCTGTCAGATACCTCTTACCCTTTAACAGAGAAATAACTGCAGTGCATCCAGACTGCATCTCTTCCAGCCTTTACTGTCTCACATCATAGGGTCAGCTGACGGCTCCCCAGTGACTCTATAAGTGGGTCTGTGTCTTTGCCAATCAGGAGATGGAGCCTGCTACCCCAGAAATTCCACGGAGCCCAGTCACTGGAGTACATAGAGGTATCTGGTGATCAATTTTCTTTTCAGACTGAGCTTTAGATCCTGTTAAGGTAACACTGGAGGAGAAAAAAACAACCTCCATGTCCCAAAAGAAAAAAACTTTGGACTGGAACATGAGGAAGAACTCACCTATGGCTTCAGAAGGCCCACTAAAGAAAGGTCCAAAGAACTTCCCAGATGAAGAAGCCTTTCTGAAACTATCAGATGGCAAGTAAAAAAGGATTATATAGAGACCCCTCCTACACCTTATACAAAATGCAGCAGAGCAAAATAAAAAATTAAGCAAGCTTTTGATCTGATAGACCACCAATACTCTGAAATCCAACAAATCAATAACAAAATTGAAGGGAAAGAAAATTCAGTTCGAAGCCAAGAAAACAGAATGGAACAAGTGGAAAATAGACTTTCTGACTTGGAAGACAGAGCTACTGACTCCACTATCTATGAGGAGAAATCAGAAAAAAGAAACACGAAGAATGAAGAAGTATTAAGAAGCATGTGGGACTCTATTAAGCAGAACAATCTACGATTAATGGGAGTTTCTGAAAAGGGCAGGACACTTGAGAACACAGAGAGTATTGCAGCTGAGCTGCTGACAGAAAGCTTCCCAGAAATTATGAAAGAAGAGAATATAGATATCCAAGATACATATCAAATGCCACTCAATATAGATCTCAAAAGAAAGACTCCAAGACATATTATAATCAAGTTTAACAAAAGGAAACACAAGCAGAAACTCCTAAAGGCAGCAAGACTCAAAGCAAAGCTAAGATTCAGAGGGAGATTTCTCAGCAGAAACCAAGCTGGCACGAAGGCGATGGGATAACACATTCAAAGCCTTGAAGGAGAAGAACTTCCAACCAAGAATTACATATCCTTCAAAACCATCATTCAAATATGAAAATGAAATCAAGACATTTGCAGATAAACAGAAACTCAGAGACTTTGTAAAAACCAAACCAAAGCTATAAGAAATACTGAAAGAAGCTCTTGGCTTAGAAGAACAAAACCATTAATTATACATTTTAGGAGGAAACATAGAACACATCATTCAGAAACCTACTAAGTTAGGGAAGGCTCCAAACTCAATCAAAGCTGTAATACTAAAAGAAGTGACCATATGAAAACTGTGATGTCATCATATTAAAAAGAGGTATGTACTACAGTTGTTATAGTCCTTCCAGATGGAGAGAAAGTTAATAAGACTGCCAAGCCAAGTGCCGTCGAGTCAGATCCATAAGACTAGTAGTAGTTAAAATTGGGTTTAAACATAGAGTGTTAAGGGGGATCACAGGGGCAGCTGCAAAGCACAATAAATATGCAACATATCAAATAAATAAATGTAATACAGGAGTCTCAACAACCACAAAACCAACACTGAAAAAGGTGAAAAAATCAACTCATAAAGAAGACTGTCCCAGGACAGAAAAAAAAGAACAGAGAAAACATCAACACAAAAATAAATATATCACAATGACAGCACTAAACACACACGTGTCAATAATTGCATTGAATGTGAATGGACTGAATGCTCCACTAAAGAGACAACAAGTGGCATACTGGATCAAAAGACATGACCTGTTCATATGTTGCTTACAAGAAACTCACCTTAGACTTAAAGACATGAACAAACCAAAATTTAAAGGATGGAAAAATATATATCAAGCTAACAATACACAAAGAAGAGTAGGTGTGGCAATACTAATCTCAGATAAAAGAGATTTTAATGTAAAATCCACCATCGTGGACAAGGATGGACACTATTGCTGAAAGGTTCAATACAGGAGCAGGATGTTTTAGTAAGTTAGTGTTGTTCTAACAGAAATACCACAGAGTGCACGGCTTTAGCAAAGGAAGGTTTATTCTTACACAGTCCTGTAGGCTACAACTGCAAATTCAGGATGTCTGCTCCAGGGGAAGGTTTTTCCCCTTGTCAGTTCTGCAGGAAAGTCCAGCATTGCATCAGTCTTTGTCCAGGGAGGATCTTGGCACAGGAACCTCAATTCTAAAGGATGTGGTCTTCTCCCAGTGCTGCTTTCTTGGTGGTGTGAGGTTCCCAATTTTCAGCCTGCTTCCCTTTCATTTTATCTCTTGCAGGATGAAAGGAATAAGGGTGGGGCAAGTCATGCTCCAGGGAAACTCCCTTTACAGTGGATCAGGCAGGTAATCCTATGAAGGGATTTACGGTCCCACCCTAATCCTTTAACATACAGCATAGGAAAACCACAAAATGGAGGACAATCACAAGATACTGGGAATCATAGCCCAGCCAAGTGGCTACACATATTTGGGGGGGGATACAATTCAATCCATGACACAGAACTTAACAATGTTAAATATTTGTGCACCCAATGATAGAGCATCTAAATACACTGAAGAAACACTGCCTACACTCAAAAATGAGATAGATCACTCCATAGTAACAGTGGGAGACTTCAACACTCCACTCTTAATATTGGACAGATCGTCTAGAAAAAAGCTCAATAAAGACACAGAAGACCTTATTACCACAATTAACCAACTAGACCTCATTGATATATACAGAGCTTTCTATCCATCAGTGGACAACTACACCTTCTTCTCTAGTGCACATGGAACATTTTGCATAATAGACCATGAGTTAGGACATAAAGCAAATCTCAACAAAATCCATACCGTTGAATTATTACAAAGCATCTTCTGAGACCATAAAGCCATTAAATTCAAAATCAATAGCAGAAAAAACATAATTAGAAAGCGGAACACATGAAAACTGAACCACATCTTGTTCAAAGAACCATGGGTTATAGAAGAAATTAAGGAAGAAATAAAGAAATTTATGAATTCCAAAGAGAATGAAAACACTTCTTACTAGAATCTATGGGGTACAGCCAAAGCAGTGCTCAGAGGTTAGTTTATCTCTATAAATGCACACATCCAGAAGCAAGAAATAATCTAAACCAAAGATCTAACCCTACAGCTTAACAAGTAGAGAGAGAGCAACAGAGGAGCCCCTCAGGCACCAGAAGAAAACAGATCATAAAAATTAGAGCAGAACTAAATGAGTTAGAGAATAGAAGAACAATTGAAAAAATTGAAAAGACCAAAAGCTGGTTTTTTGAGAAGATCAACAAAATTGACAAACCACTGGCTAAACTTACTAAAGAAAAACAGGAAAGGAAACAAATAACTCAAATAAGAAATGAGAGGGGAGTTGTCACAATAGATTCAACAGAAATAAAAAAAAATCATAACAATACTACGAAAGTCTGTACTCTAACAAATTTGAAAACCTAGAGGAAATGGACAAATTTCTTGATTCATATCACCTACCGAAATTATCACAAGGTGAAGCAGAACAACTTAATAAACCCATCACAAAGGAAGAGATGGAAAAAGTCATCAAAAACCTACCAACCATAAAAAGCCCTGGCCCAGATGGCTTCACTGCAGAATTCTACGAAGCTTTTAGAGAAGAGTTATCTCCAATAATACCATGACTATTTCACAGCATAGAAAGGGATGGAATACTCCCAAATTCATTCTATGAAGCCAGCATAACCCTGATACCAAAGCCAGGGAAAGACACAACAAAAAAGGAGAACTACAGACTGATATCACTCATGAATCTACACGCAAAGATCTTCAACAAAATTCTTGCCAACAGAATACAACAACCTAGCAAAAAAATAATTCATCACGACCAAGTTGGATTCATACCAGGGATGCAAGGCTGGTTCAACATCAGAAAAACAATTAATATGATCAACCACATGCATAACACAAAAGACAAGAATCACCTGATTTTGTCTATTGATGCAGAAAAGGCATTTGATAAAGTTCAACACCCATTCATGCTAAAAACTCACAGCAAAATAGGAATAGATGGCCAATTCCTCAGTGCAATAAGGGCCATTTATACAAAGCCAACTGCCTACATCATCCTGAATGGAGACAGACTGAAAACAATTCCCGTTGACAATGGGAACTAGACAAGGATGCCCACCCTCACCTCTCCTATTCAACATTGTAGTAGAAGTTCTAGCCAGAGCAGTTAGACAAGACCAACAAATAAAGGGCATCTGCATCGGCAAAGGGGAAGTAATAATCTCCCTATTTGCAGATTATATGATTGTATATGCAGAGAATCCTAAGGAATCCATAAGTAAGCTACTCAAATTGATAGACGAGTTCATCAAAGTCTCAGGACACAAGATAAACATAAGTAAATCAATAGGATTCCTTTATACCAACAAAGAGAATATTAAAGTAGAAGTCACCAAATCAATACTATTTACTATAGCCCCCAAGAAGATAAAGTACCTAGGAATAAATCTAACCAGAGAAATAACAGACCTTTACTTTACAAAGAGAACTACAAGCCCTTACTACAAGACACTAAGAGAGACTTACATAAATGGAGAAACCTACCCTGCTCATGGATAGGAAGACAACGTTATGAAAACGTCTATTATACCCCAAACAATTTACTTACATAATGTAATCCCAATGCAAATTCCAGTAACATTTTTTAATGAGATGGAGAAACAAATCACCAACTTTGGAAACAGAAGAAGCCCTGGATAAGCAAAGGCACTACTAAAGAAGAAGAACACACTGGGAGACCTCTCACTACCAGACCTTAGAATCTATTACACAGCCACAGTTGTCAAAACAGCCTGGTACCGATACAAAAAGAGACAGATCGATCAATGGAACAGAATTGAGACCCCAGAGATGTCACCGTCATGTTATGAACAGATGATATTTGACAAAGATGATAAGACATTAAACTGGGGTAAAAACAATCTCTTCAACAAATGGTGCTGGCAAAATTGGATATCCATCTGCAATAAAGTGAAACAAAACTCATATTTCATACCTCATACAAAACTCAACTCAAACTGGATAAAGGACCTAAATATCAAATCTCAAACGATAAAGCTCATCCGAGAAAAAGTAGGATCAACAATGGAAGTTTTAATACACAGTGTAGACAGACTTCAGAATCTGACAAACCACAATCAACAGAAGAGAAAATAGATAAATGGGAACTACTAAGAATCATACACTTTTGTTCATCCAAAGATGTCATTAATAGAATTAAAAGGCCACCTACAGAATGGTAAAAAATATTTGGGGACTATATGTCAGACCACCACCTGATCTCCATAACCTATAAGGTACTACAAAATATCAATAAGAAAAATATAAACCATCCAATTAAGCAATGGGCAAAGGAGATGGCCACCACCAGTGATAGCTGTGATGAGGCTCACAAAGTTGAGTTTCACTGGCAACATGAAAATAAAAAGGGGTGCACCCTGAGATCTCCACTAAAAGACCACAAGAGATGGCCTAGGGGCCTCAGGGTTCCCCTAGGAGCATGGCCTCTGACCCTGATGCTGCCCTTGTCCATAAATCATAATGGAGGTCAACTCTTTGGACAGAAATGGATTGGACTTGGTGACACAGAGCGACCATATCGTGTGTGCACTTTATGGTTCTGTGCAACTATAGGATGTCATCTGGCTGACCTCTTACTGGATGAGGGGGAGAGGATGGAGAGGAGAGGTTAGGAGATTGTTAGGAGGATATGACATGTGCAGAATGGAGAGGAGGAATGTGCTGTCACCAGGCAAGGAGAGCAGTGGGAGCTGCTCATTGGCGGGTGTGCAAATTTATATGGGATCTATATTTTCACTCAATCATAATAAAAAAAAATCTTTGAGGGCTAAAATTAGACTGGAAGAGTATGGGAAACAGTAAAATTTAAATGAAAACATACAGTGTTTAAATGGACTTTCTTTCACTAACAATTACGGTTTTTGGTGTACAGGCTTAAATACTTCTTAAGACCTTTTAGGTAACTTATTGATGTTAAATTGAGTAAATAAATATTGGTCACAATTTAGCCTCATATATTTCTCATTTTATGCCACAAGATAAAGGATATATGTGTGTATATTTGGGTCTGTTTGTGAGTTCATTTTTGCCATTTAAAGAGATGCACTATAAGAGGTATGCAGCAAAGACAACACTTAAGACGTTTATTAAAAATGTATCTGATATGGTTAAAAGCTTTATCTGTCTGAAGTTCAGTGGTTTAATTTGCAAGGTTTTAGGAGCTTCAATGTTAAATAAAATGTAAAACAAAGAATTGAACTTCTTGCTGTTAAAATAACAAAATTTTCTTTGATTTCTGAATTGAAGAGCTAATTTAGTCTTTGTGTAATCTTCCTCAATGGCAGAGGTTTGGCCTTTCATTAGAAGAAAACTCCTGAACAGAAAACCAGGTTGCATGGCTTTCGGAATAACAACAACTTTAAGAACTTTGATTAAATAATTTAAGTATTGTTTCACAACAACCTATAATAAGCTCCTGACAACTCTGAAACTTCATGGAAAGCCAAACACAAAAAAAAGTTTATAAATGAAAAGTGCTAAAAAGATTTATTCAGTAAATTACATGTACGGTGTTGTCAAAATCAAGAGAAATGTCTGATTCTCTTTGGGTTAAGATTTATGTATTAGTATTTGCTCTTGTGGTTTTTGCCTAATATTAGACAGCAAGTGCATAATATTATGTCATGATTTCATTATTATTTCTTAATAGCTGACTTTGTAACAACTTCATCAAAGCCAGTGATTTGACTGGGAATTCATATCATTTACCTATGAAGTTTTATTTTATTACTATTCAGATATTTAAAGATTTTATCATCTTGGTATATTCTCGGTATATCCTGGTTTTATGTCTCAGAATTATTATGTATTATAGCTGAAGCTCTATAAAAATATGGATATTGGCTATATTTAGAAATATTTTATCTAAATTTTTTGTTACTTTTAAAAAGATTTTATTTATGCTTGTAATTAATTTCTATCAAGTCTTTCAGTATAACAGTATTATTTTTTTAATTAATTAATTATTTTTATTATGACTGAGTGAAAAGTACATTCCCGTATAAATTTACATGCCCACCTATACGCAGCTTCCACTGCTCTCCCTGCCTGGTGATGATTCCAGGAAGCATCTCATAACCTGGTTTCAACTGGAAGACATTATGTTGAGTGAAAGTAGTCAGTGACAAAAGGACAAATATTGTGTGAGACCCCTACGATAAGATCTCAAAAACAGACTTATGTATAGAAGAAAAGACTCTGACAGCTGCAAGGGAGAGGAGGAAGGGAGTGCGAGTGGGGGAGGGTTTAGATTAGATAGTTGCTAGAAATCTGGTTGGGTGAAATTGGTGATAGCACACATTAGAAACAAGAACAATATTAAGTGGACTTCAGCATAACTTGAATACTCCTTCCATCTTGGCCCAATGTTGCAATAACTGTATTATTTTTTAAAATTAGTCATGGCCATAGTAAGTTTTGTCATTTGCAGAGAAATTTTTCTTTGATAGTTTGATGAAAATGTTTGATCAAAATTTCTCAAGAAAAAGATGAACTATATTGGACTAGCAAAAAGGACTGTGACTAAACTGAATAAAATTTTCAGAACTTCTATATAGAAGCAGACAGCAGCTGATCCAGAATCCCATGGAACAACTGTTAACTACTTAACTAAATTTAAAGAAACTATGGGTTTTATGTGGAAATATTGCTGATGCTTTAAGGTCCTACTTTCTAGATACAAGAAACTATTTTCCTTTCTCCTGAATTATTCAACAAATGAGTTTAGATATTGTAAGTGCTGAATAAGAAGTTCTTTCATGAAAACAGTTTTGTGAAAAAGAACTCGTGACACTTAATAGGTAGACCAAGGAGGGACAGCTTACCCTCAAGAAGAATGCTTAGTATGTTTTAAACAGATTAATTGAAGACATCCAAAGAGAGGGATCCATCCTGAATCATCTTGTTAATCATGTATTCTCTAGAGAAAAGCTTAGTGTCAAATGTGAATCTTTCTATACTCTCTGTTTCCTCTACACAAACTTTGTGTGTGGTGGATCCAACCATGCTGGTTTTAAATGCTCCCTTTCCAACTGACAGTGAGTTTACATGGGCAATCTCTTGTTTAGATTCCTTGTGAATATACAGGCTATGCATTTTGAGAATTTTAAGATTGCCTTTAGATAGTCACAGTAATGATGCTAGTAAATACTGAAAATGTAATGCTAAATTGTTACTATGAAATGAGAGTCAAAGAGAAACTCATTGGTCCCAAACTCAGGGTATGATTGGTAGCTTTAATTCTTACTTGTGCTATAGCTGAGTTGAAGAAATCTTTAGAAATTTTTCAACCATTATAGGACAAATAACAAAGAAAATTTCTAGTGAGATTAAAGACACAACAGTAATCTCTCTCCTCATTAGCCAAGGTGACATGAAATAACAAAATAGTCTTAAGATTTTGTTTATTAGCCAAAGAATGTGTAGTGTGTGCCGTATCAAATATCAGATACCTTGCCGCATTTGTATAAATAACACAGGAGAAGTAGAACAAAACATACATAGAGTTAGACAGCAAGCTACTTGGTTACATACTGTAACACCTTTACAAACACCATATTTCTTTGCTTGGTTACCATCAGGAATAAGTAGATGCACGAGATCACTAGTGCAAGGGATAGTAATGTTCTTAGCCTTCGTCTTAATAGTATTAGGCATAATGAAATTTGTCTTAGATTGTCTTACATGCCTAAAAGGAAAAATGATCTTAGGCTAAAATGTTGATGCATATTGAGCTGATGTATATTGCTCACTTTGGCAATGCAACTGACATTGCTGTTAAGATCATGGTGAAGAACCAGATGGTATCCAGTGGAAAACTAGCACTGTGAGTTTAAAGAGCCTGCCATGCCCACCATCTAAGGGCTTAGCTAAGTCCAGGTATTAATATCTCTAATTTCTGCTCAAAAGAAAAGGATAATTTAAGAGATACTATTGGAGCCATTATGGTAGTGCTTATGGTGTAGTGTTTAAGTGCTGTATCTGCAAACCAAAATGTCAGCAATTCGAATCCACCAGCTGCTTCTTGGAAACTCTGTGGAGCAGTTCTACTTCGCCCTATATGGTCGCTATGAGTCAGAATCAAACTCCATGGCAGTGGGTTTGGTTTGGTTTTTGGTAATCCCAATCCCTGAACATAAAAATGTGACTCAGCTAGAGCTGGACTCACAAAGACTCATAAAGACACAACAACTGAGCCCTGAATGGGAAAACAGAGAGAGACTCACATAAACAGGGCATAAAAACCACTCTTTCTCTTTAAATATTTAGCAAATAGTCATACATCAACAAGAGATCAGTAGCCACAATGAAAAGTGTAGGTCCAATATTGCCTCTTCCTGAAAATATGTCAAACAATTCTGAGCCAAGGCTACCGTTCCAAATGGTCACTGGTCTTGAATGACCAATATCCAAAAACAAATGGAATGAGTGAAACAGAACCCCCACAGTGTGGTGGTCTTTACGTGGCTTCCTCTCCACAGTAATGTATACCAAAATCATTTCTTTTGCTGGGCTCCCTGCCTCAGCTTTGCATTTGAATCCTGCTTTTGCTTGGAAGTTATATGTAAACCCCATTGTGCCTGCACAGTATAATTAAGAATGTTGCTGACATAACTTGTATGAATTCCCTACTTGTGTTTCCCTTTAAAAGTAACTTGCCTGCCTGCCCCTGGTGAGTGGTCTTGGAAGCAACAGCTTCAACTGACTCCATTTCCTTTTACAACAAAATTAAGGTGCCTTTCCTATTCTCTCACCTCTGTACCTCATTTGCTGGCTAATGAGTCATGTCAAGAACCTGGGGTTTCCACCTCCTAATACTGATGGCAAAGCTATGCTGTGTTTGTTGGTAGGTGACCCTCACTCTGTGTCTCTTCTCGTTCTCTGTTTTAACTCAGTTTCTTCTTCCATTTGGTGTTTGATGCGATTCTTTATCCCTTCTTCTGATGCCTAGCATTCTAAGATTGACATCTGTATCTGTTTTAGTTAATTTTTTAGGTCTTTGCTATACAGGGATGGCATGATGTGTCTCTCTAGGATATCAGGTTGGCTCTGCCTCATGCTCTGATTCTTTAATGGCTGGCTGCAAAACAAATGTTGAATGCTATTTTGCTTTTTGCTTTTTTGTGTAAAAGCAAAAATCCTTTCTGGATTTCTTTCCTTCAGCAGAAACAGGTACTACTGTAGATCTTTCATAAAAGACAAGTAACATAAAGCAAACTTTCAAAAAGTGGTAGATACCTGTACTTAAAGGAGAGATTTTAATTTTTTTAAATTTATTTTTATTATGACTGAGTGAAAATGTACATTCTCATATAAATTTACATGTCCACCTGTATGCAGCTTCCACTGCTCTCCCTGCCCGGTGACAGCACACTATAAAAGGAGATTTTAAAAAATATATATATATTTTTTGTTGCAAATTAAGAACAATTTTAGAGTCCACATCATGTTGCCATATAACATCCAGAACTTTCACCCCTATTTTATTCTAGCTACCCTGTCCTGATGTGACAGCCTGCTTCCCCTTTGTTCGAAATTTCCTGCGACCTTTTAACCAAGATTTGGTCCTCCTCATCCAATCAACTCGGCTCCAACAAAGAACTTCTCAGATGACCTGCTGTACATGCTTAAAGGTTTGTTCACCTCCAGTATCATTCTATGTTTTGTATAGTCCAGATCAGTCTTTATCTGGGGCTGGCCACAGGGCTGGTTGAAGTTTAGGGTTACAGAGTCCAGGGGCCACACTTCCAGGGGGCCCTCTGTTCAGAAGGAGTATCAAGTGTGGTCTTTTGGTATAAGGAGCTCTTTTTCAGGTGGTGATAATTAGTTGGAGAGACAGGTCTTTACAACTTCTTAATCAGCCTTTTTGTTCTTTGAATTTTAACTTTTATTTTAAAGTCCTCCCACCTACCACAGGTTTTTCTCAGATTTACACCTTTAGAAATCAGTTGTTTGGCAATGTTAAGGTGGATTGCTCCCATTGGATTCATGGTGCCTAGAGATATTCCTTTTTGGGGGGTAGGAGTGAGTATCAAATAGTGTTTTGTTTTGTTTTGTTTTGTTTTATTGTGGCTAAGTGAAAGTATACAATCCAAATCAATTTTGCCTGCCTGCCTATCTGCAGCTACTTCTGCTCTCCTTGCCCAGTGACAGCACATTCCTTTTTCATTCTATACTTGTTTTATCCTCTTAACAAGCTCCTGTCCCCTCCTCTCTACCCTCTTCTCTCCCATCTAGAAGAAGACCAGTAGGACAGCATCCTATAAATGCATAGAACTATAAAGAACACACACTTTTCTTTCCAGTCCTGCTGGAAGCAGGAGTCTGGCCTTTCTTCGAGGATCCTGGGTCTCCTCAGATTTTCTGCTTGTCCCCAGGCAGAATCTGATCCAAAAGCCAACCAGCAAAAGCTAAGTCTATTCCTCACACTCATCATTCAACAAGAGATGCAGATTGTTGGTGACTGTTCACAGCCCGTTGTGCCTGGAGCTTTCACTGCCTAGGGAGCTAGGACATGAGGTGGGAGGGCTTATGCTGTGGATAGACACGTATTTCCACTTTGGTATTTGTTCAGCTTTTGGTTAGATGCTTTGTCTCTTTGGTTTCCAGAGTTCTGAGTCCAACAGTTTCTCCCACATTGCTTTTTTTTTCATATAATTGTTGTGGAAGAGTGGGAGAATTCAACTTCTTATGTCACCATCTTTTCATCCCTCGAAATGTACTTTTTAGCAATTAATACAGTAATAATCCTCTTCAATTTTTTTGTTACTGGCATGGTAGACAGTATGATGGTTGGATTCAAAATGGCCATTATCAGTCCATTTCAGCTCACTAACACCTAGGGTATAAGTCTTCTAGCATCCTACTTCATTTTTGACAACTTCCAATTTTTGTCAATTTGTGTTTCATACATACTATGTTCCAGTTACTAATGAATGTTTCCAGCTGCTATCTTTTATTTAATCCTCTATTTAGTGGTTGATCTACAGTCTAAATACCCTCCATTATTTTAGCTGGTGTCTGGATCTCTACTTGTTATAGAACTTTGTATTTATCCCTTCATTTCTGTCCATTTTTGCTTCATGTATTTTGAGGCCCTCTTGTTGGGTGTATATATATTTATAATTGTTCTGTCTTTTTGACTGACTCTTTTATAAATATCCAGTGTCCATCTTTGTCTTTTTTAAAAATTTTGACTCAATTTTCACTTTGTTCAATAATGAACAGTCACTTCGCTACTGTTTTGGTTACTCTTTGCATGGAGTATCTTTTTAGATTGTTTCATTTCAAAATTATTTGTATGTTTAGAAATAAACTATCTTTTAGCAGCATATGGTTGGATAGTTTTTTATCACTTTGCCCAAATCTACCTTTTAACCTGAGATCTTAATTAATTTACATTTTAAATGATTAATGATATGGAAGGACGGACTTACCTATGCCATTTTCTATTTTTTATCATACGTCATATCTTTCTTGTCTCTCAGTATCTTTTTAATGCCTTATTTCATGGTCAGTTGACTTTTTCTAGTCTACAATTTGATTCTGTCCTCATTTTTAGTCTCTGTATTTTTTTTTCCTTAGTGTTTGCCTTAAGGATTATAATAAATATTCTGAAATGATGACAAGTTAACTTCAATAAAATGCAAAAACTCTGCTGCTATACAGTTCCCTTTCTTCATTATGTTGTCGTTTTCACAAGTTCATCTTGGTACACTGTTTTCTATTAACATAAGCTTATATTGTTTTATGTATTTTTCTCTTAAATCATGTATAGAAAGACCAGAAGTTACAAACCAAAAATACAATAATAATGCCTTTTGAGTTTAATTACTTTATTACATTTACCTGTGTTTTTTATTTTGTATGGCTTCATATTACTATTTAGTATTCTTTCATTTTAGCCCCCAAATTCTATTTAAAATTTATAAGTAAGGCTTTGGAGATCTCATAGTGCAGTGGTTAAAGCCCTCAGCTGCTAACTGAAAGACTGATGGTTCAAACCAATCAGCTGCTCAATGAAAGAAAGATGTGATAGTCTATTTCTATAAAGATTGAAGCCTTGGAGGCCTCTCACTACCTGACCTCAGAACAGTTTACCTTAAAGCAATCTAGAGAAATAACTGAATCCCAAATGTCAGTAGCATTTTTTTTCAAGATTGAAAAACTAATCATCAACATTATATGGAAAAGAAAGAGGATCCTGATAAAGAAAGCATTACTGAAGAAAAAGAACAAAGTAGACCTCACTCACGCTAGCTGGTCTCAGAACCTACCATACAGCCACACTAGTCAAAATAGCCTCGTGCTGATACAATCCAGACACTTAAACCAACAGAATAAAACAAAAATCCAGATGTAAGCCCATCCACTTATGGCCAGCTGATTTTTGACAAAGGACCAAACTCCATTAAATGAGGAAAAGACAATCTTTTTAATAAATGGTGCTGGCAAAACTGGATGTGTGTTTGTAAAAAAATGAAACAGAACCTATACCTCATACCACATACAAATACTAATTCAAAATGGATCAAAGTCCTAAATATGAAACCAACAACTATAACAATCATACAAGAAAAAAAATAGAACCAACTCTGGAGGCCCAACCACAGCATAAATAAGACATGAATCATAACTGAGAACACACAAACACCAGAAGATAAACTAGATAATTGGGATCTTCTAAAACTTAAACACTTGCACTCAACAAAAAAGTTCACCAAAAGAGTAAAAAGAGAACCATTTCCAATGAAATGGGAAAAAAATGACCATGACATATCTGACAAAGGCCTAATCTCTAAAATCTGTAGGAAAATCCAACACTCCTACAATAAAAAGTCCAAAAATACAATTAAAAAATGAGCAAAGGATATTAGCAGACACTTCACTAAACAAGACACTCAAGTGGCTAACAGACACATGAGGAAATGATCGCAATCACTAACCATTAGAAAAATGTAAATAAAAACTACAGTAAAATACCATCCCACCAAGGCATTACTGGAACAAATATCTAAAAAAAAAAAAAACCGAAAATAATAAATGTTACAGAGCCTGCAAGGAGATTGGAACCATTATTCACTGCTGGTGAAAGTGGAAAATAATATGACACTTCCTTAAAACACTAGAAATAAAATGAGTCCAGGAGACAGAAGGACCCATATAAATGGGAGACTGCATCGACATGAGACCAGAAGAACCAGATGGTGCCCGGCCACCACCAGAGGCAGCCATGATGGGGGAGACAATGTAGAGTCCCTGATGTAACATGAGAAAAAGAGGTGTGCAGTTCAAGAACTCTACTAAAAGACCATAATTGATGGTCTGACAGCCTGGAGGATCCTCTGGGAACATGGCCGCTAGACTTACTGCTGGTCTTGACCTGAAACCAGTACTGACGTCAACTTTTCAGACAAGAATGGACTGGATCAGGGACACAGTGTGAGCACATGGTATGTGTACTGTATGGTTTTATACATTTATAGGAGGCTGTCCTACTGGTTTCTTTCTAGATAGGAGAAGAGAGGGTAGAGAGGAGGAGACAGGTGTTGGTTAACAGGATACTAGAAGAGTGAAAAGGAGGAATGTTCTGTCACAGGTGAAGAGAGCAGATGGAGTTGCAGATAGGCAAGCATGAAGAGTTGATTTGGATTGTATACTTTCACTTAATTATAATAAAATAAATAGATAAGTAAAATGCTAGAAATAGTCTTCCAATAAGAGTCTCTTATCTTTGAAGTGGAATAAAACTGTTGTGTAAATGATATAATTTTAATTGTTTTACTATTTTATTATTTTGAAGTGCACTTGATGGCATTACGTGTAGAAAAAACTTCTGGCAAATGACTGCCATGGCACCTTTCGCATGCCAGCCAAGCCAACTGGGGCTCAAGATAATCAGTTGTCATAGACAATAGCTTTTGCCACTGATAGTCATAACCTCTCCTCATTCATCTTGGAAAAAATAAGGGCCAGTGATTCTGCTGGACCCAAAATCCACAGAAACAGTAAGTTTTGGAGAATAAGGTGAACATTCTTGAAAATCCACTGGATTCTAATCTCTCCAAATGCAACAGTTTTATTTGTTAACAACCATTCATCAAAAACAAGGACCTAGTCACTGAAGATGACTTTTTGGCCAAAAGCAGGGTCAACCTCCAATTGTTACAGAGCCCAGTTAGTAAATGTATGGCACAATCTATGGTTACTGAACTTCAGTTCTTGAGTTAAAACAATTTTTTAAGGGTAAAGCTTCAAGTTCAAATGCAAAATCCACCAAATTGTGGTTGAGGAAAGGCCCAGTTCTTGTGCTCAGTGAAAAATGGATTGGGATGGAATCTTGACAAATTGTGGCAATGTTTTCATTGGAACATGAGATTCCTTGACACACAAGTATTGTCTGATTGGCAACAGACCCAACTGTGTCAAATGTTTTGATGCAATGTCAAATTGTTCTCTAGATGGGATGATTATGCACATTGTAAATTTCTCATAACCCACGAGAAATGTGTCCCTACATCAGGGACTCTACATTGTATCCCCCATCATGGCTGCCTTTGGTGATGGCCAGACACCATGTGGTTCTTCTGGTCCCAGGTTGATACAGTCTCTCAGTCATACGGGTCCTTCTGTCTCCTGGGCTCATTTTATTTCTAACATGTTAAGGAACACCCATTTTGATAATAAACGTTGATAATTTCTACGTGTTATGGAGTTGTGTAACTTTTCATGGCTATTTGTCAAGACTAATCTAAAAAGCATGAAAAGTATGACTGTTATAGCTTCACAACTATTGTTGCCATGAGCTGTCAAAAATAAGACATCCTTATCAGAAGACCCTTTAGAAATATATGATCCAGCAATCACAGGCCAAGGAATATATCCTACAGAAATAAGAGCCAAAACAGAAATATACAAATGCACACTAATGTGCATTGCAGCATTATTCACAATATCAAAAAGATGAAAACAACCTAAAAGCCCATGAACAGATGAATGGATAAAAAGTTATGGCACATACACACAATGGAATACTATGCAATAATAAAGAACAATGATGAATCTGTGAAACATCGCACAACATGGATGAATCTGGAAGACATTATGCTGAGTGAAATAAGTCACAAAAGGACAAACACCATATGATACTACTTTTATAAAAACCCATGAAAAGTTTTACACACAGGAAGGAACAATCTTTGATGATTACCGGGAGGCGAGAAGTGGGATGGGAAAAACACTAACTAGACAATAGATAAGTGGTAACTTTGGTGAAGGGTAAGACAACACAGAATACTGGGGAAGCCAGATTAGTCCAAATAACTAATAGACCACAGCTACCCCAGCCTCCATCACAATTAGATGATGCCTGGCTACTACCACTGATTGTTCTGATAGGGATCACAATAGAGGGTCCTAGACAGAGCTGGAGAAAAACAGAACAAAATTCAAATTCACAAAAAGAATAGACTTATTGGTTTGACAGAGACTTGGAGAAACCCTAGGAGTATGGCCCCTCAACACTCTTAACTTGGTGTGGAAGACACTCCTGAGGCTCACTTTTTAGCCAAAGGTTAGACAGACCTATAAAAGCAACAACAATGCATATAGGTTAACCATATGTACCAGACTAAATAAGCACACCAGCCCAGGAGCAAGGATGATAAGGCAGGAGAGGACAGAGAGGCTGCACAAATGGAAATTGAAAACTGAAGGTCAAAAAGGGAAGAGTTTTAACACGTTGCATGTTGGCAACCAATGTCATAAAACAATATGTGTTGCCAGGAGCCAGCCTCGGCAGGGTCTGGGATTACAAAGAGATGGGTGGCGTCAGCGAAGAAAGAAATGAGACTGAGACAACCAGGAATCTGGAGATCGGCAGCCTGTCGAGGCCTGTCTTTCTTTATTTTTTATATATTAAGTGAGTGACATGATTTCTTTGACCACATAAGCTGTTGGCTAATACTTTGTGGTCTTTTTTCATGTTAATCATTAAGGTTTTTTAGGTAATGGCCCGAGGCAAGTATATTGTGGTTATAATCAACAGTGAAAACAAAGTTATGCCATGAGCTCAATCAGCTCTATCTATGCCTCAAGGTTAAAAGGTGCAGGAGGAGGGGCCTAAAGGTCATAATATGGCTGTCTCTATTTGTTCCTTCTTTGTTCTTTATTTTGTCTCTTCCTATGGGGACAGTAAACACCTACCATCCCCCATCCTATGCCTTTCTTAAGCTGTTCTAAGAAGGGTATTTCTTTAGTATTTACTCATTTGCCATACCAAATATAATAGACTTGGGAGCCTATCCATCTTCCTGATGCAGGGAATGGGATGTCTATATCTAAGAGCTGTGCGGGGGGTCGTCCCTGGGGAGCTTCCCAGGGCCTTCCTGCAATCTTGCATTTCACATGTGGAGGGGGATGTGCAGTTGGGGGAAGCCAGCGGGGCTGGGCCGGCCTTGGCATTCCCTGGCTGGGCGTTCCTGGGCTGGGGGTTCTGTGTCAGGATTCATTAAGCTGAGGGGGTTGTAAAACCCTTCTTAGAAGGCATCTTCTTTGATCCTTGTGCCAGGAGATGAGGAGGTATTTTTGAGGAAGATTTAATTAGGGTGCAAAATATCATCAGGGAGAATACGGCCAAAAATATGTCAGGGGTGAGATGCATCCGTCTGCCATCACATAGGCTTGTAGCTTTGCTCACAGAGGCCTTTGTGGGTGATGGGCCTCGGCAATGTGTGTTCATTGTTTCATGAGAATCTAATTTGTTGTGTAAACTTCTATTCAAAGAACAATTTTTTTTATTGTGATTGAGTGAAAGTGTACAATCTTGTTTAAATTTACAGGCCTGCCTATGTGCAGCTCCTACTGCTCTCCTTGCCTGGTGACAGCACAATCCTCCTACCTGTTCTATACATGTCATATCCTTTTAACAATCTCCTGTCCCCTTTTCTCCACCTTCTCCCTCCCCTCTAGTAAGAGGCCAGTAGGACGACATCCTATAGATGCATAGAACCATCGCACACACACGATATGGTCACTCTGTGTCACCGAATCCAATCCATTCCTGTCTGAAGAGTTGACCTCAGTGATGATTTATGGACAGGGGCAGCATCAGGACTAAGGGCCATGCTCCCAGGGCAACTCCAAGGCCTCTGGACCATCAATTATGGTCTTTTAGTGAAGTTCTCAGGGTGTACCCCTTTTGACTCTCATGTTGCCAGTGAGATTCAACTTTGTGAGCCCCATCACCGATGTCACTGGTGGTGGCCAGGCACCATCTGGTTCCTCCAGTCACATGTTGATGTAGTCACCCAGTCATGTGGCTCTCCCAAGAACAATTTTTAAAAATTTATTTGTTAAACTTAATGAGGCAGTTATACTCTGTACTATAGGGTTGGAATGAGTTGTAATTGACTTGGCAGCAATGGACTTTTTTGGGTAAGTGAGGTCTGCTATGAACAAACTCCCTCAGTTTATCAAGAAGCAATTCCATGCTCTTACCCCACCATACACGTGATCACCAAGGAGAACAGCCAGAAAGCTATAATCTCAATTCTGTAAGAATTTAAAAAACAAGAGAGTTGCTGCATTGACGTGAACTCTAAATCAAGGAAAAAGCAACTGTTAAATGGCAGGAAAACTTTTTTTTATCTGCTACTGGTCTTCTTCACGCTTTCGGGATAGGTGGTGGCAGCAGCAGCATAAAACCATAGACTATGCTTTCTTAGAGGGGCCCTGATCTCTGGTTCTGGAATGAGTAGTACTGACCTTTCTAGGTGACTACTGTGTATGTCTCTTCTGACTTGTCTAGGGGTTTCCTGAAGAACTGAGTTGGGGGGGCTCCATCAAGTTTGTCCTGGTTTGGTGCGTGAGTGGGGAGACAGTGTAATGGCAGCACCAAGTAAAGTCCTGTAGGTTGCTAATATATTTAATTGTCTGGAACTAAATAGTGTTCTTGGAGCATAGAATTACTTTCTGACAATTACCTTCGTTAAGACAGTTTCTTGAAGAATTTAGCATTTTCAAAATTATCATGTATAATGGGAAACTGAGCAACCTACGAGCATGCTCAAGTCAAAACAAGCACCAAATACCTAAGAAGACTGTATATTTCCAGCTTGAGGTAATGCCTGAGTTCAAACCCAAATTGCAAAGACTGGGTGAAATGTGTTTTTCTTTCCCGCCCTCCGTCCCTCCCTCCCTCTGTCCCTCCCTCCCTCCCTCCTTTCTTCCCTTCCTCCCTTCCTCCTTCCCTCCCTCCTTCCCTCCCTTCCTTTCTTCCTTGTCTTGTTTTTCCCTTTTTCTTTTCTTCTCCCTTCCATGAGTACAAAGAATTGTCTTTTGAAACATTAACTGGGTCTAGTTCAGGGAAAAGAGTCCTTGGTATCCACACACATCCAGTAAGACAATCATTGCAAAAATATTTAGGAATGATGTTGAGCTGATGAACTTCTACAGTCTTCAACAATTTGAAAAAAAAAAAAAAAACAGGGGAAGAGGAAGAATCTGAGTCTCACAGCTAACAGGCTGCAAAATTCAAATGTGCCAGTTTCAACAAACATCACAAAGCAGACAAAGTAACACAAAACAGTAAAGGATATCCCATTCAAAAGAAAAACTGAAGAGACAGAAACAGTCCCTATATGAACCCAGAAAATGGACAGACAAAAATACTGGAAAAAACTGTATTAAATATGCTTAAATAAATAAAGGAAAACATTCAACATGAAATAAATTAAGAGAACAATGCATAAACAAAATGAGAATATTAATAAAGAGATAAATTAAGAAAAACAGCTGCTGTCAATTCCTTCTCATGATGACCTCATGTGCCAGTGTAGAACTTTGTTCCATAGGGTTTTCTTGTCTTGTGACACTTTGGAAGTAGATTACAAGATCTTTCTTCTGATGTGCCTCTGGGTGGGTACTGTCTTAGTCATCCAGTGCTGCTGTAACAGAAATGTCACAAGTGGATGGCTTGAAAAAGGAAAATTTTACTCTGTCACAGTCCAGTAGGATATATGTCCAAATTTAGGGCATCAGCTGCAGAGTAAAGCTTTCTCTGTTGGCTCTGGAGGAAGGTCCTTATCATCAATCTTTCCCTGGACTGGGAGCTTCTGAGGTTTAGAGACCCTGGTTCCTTTCCAAAGGATAAACTTTACTCCCAGCACTGTTCCTTGGTGATATGAGGTTCCCAAATCATTCCGCTAGCTTCTTTCTTTTAGATCTTAAGAGATTGTCTCAAGGCACAACACAATCTTACACATTGCATCCTGCCCCCACCAACATAACTGCTGCCCATCCTCCCACTTGTTTATCAGTTTGTAGTACTGTGGGGGCTTGTGTGTTGCTGTGACACCAGAAGCTATGCCAGCTGTATTCAAATACTGGCAGGGTCACTAATGACAAACAGGTTTCAGCTGAGCTTCTAGACTAAGACAGACTAGGAAGAAGGAGCTGGCAATTTACTTCTGAAAAGAATTAGCAGAGAAACCCTTTCACATATAGTGCCAGAAATTGAGCCCCCAAAGTTAGAAAGCACTCAAAAGATGACTGGGGAAGAGCAGCCTACCCAAAGTAGAGTCGACCTTAGTGGCGTGGATGGAGTAAAGCCTTCTGGACTTGCATTTGTTGATGTGGCACGACTCAAAATGGGAAGAAACAGCTACAAACATCTACTAATAATCAGACCGTGGAATGTATGAGGTATGGATCTAGGAACATTAGAAATTATCAAAAATGAATTGGAATACATAGCTATCGATATCCTAGGCATTAGGGAGCTGAAATGGCCATTTTGAATCAGACAATCATATGTAGCCTGGTATGCTAGGAATGAAAACTTGAAGAGGAGCGGTGTTGCATTCATCATCAAAAAGGACCTTTCAATATCTCTTCTGAAGTATAGCACTATCAGTGATAGGACAATACCCATACGTCTACAAGGAAGACCAGTTAATATGACTATCATTCAAATTTAGGCACTAACTACTAAAGCCAAAGATGAAGAAATTGAATATTTTTACCAGCTTCTGCAGTCTGAAATTGATCAAACATGCAATCAGGATTGATAATTACTGGTGATCTGAATGCAAAAGTTGGAAACAAACAAGGAGGATTAGTAGCTGAAAAACATGTCCTTGGTGACAGAAACGATGCTGGAGATCACATGATAGGACTTTGCAAGACCAGTGATTTTTTTCATTGCAAATACCTTTGTTAACCAATGTGAACAATGACTATACACATGAACCTTGCCAGGTGGAATACACAGGAATCAAATCGACTACAACTGTAGAAAGACACAATGGAAAAGCTCAATATCATCAATCGGAACAAGACCAGGTGCTGACTGTGGCACAGCACATCAACTGCTCATATGCAAGTTCAAATTGAAACAGAAGAAAATTAGGACAAGTCCATGAGAGCCAAAGTACGACCTTGAGTATATCCCACCTGAGTTCAAAGACCATCTCAAGAACAAATTTGATGCGTTGAACTCTAATGGCCAATGACCAGATGAGTTGTGAAATTTCTATCAAACACATCATCCATCAAGAAAGATGTCATTAAAAAGACAGGAAAGAAAGAAGAGACTTAATTGGATGTCAGAAGAGACTCCAAAACTTTCTCTTGAATGTTGAGTAGCTAAAGTAGAAGAAAGCAATGACAAAGCAAAAGAAATGAACAGAAGATTTGAAAGGGCGGCTGAAGAAGCCAAAATAAAGCACTAGGACATTTGCAAAGAGCTGTAAATAGAAAGCCAAAAGGGAAGAACACACTCTGCATTTCTCAAGCTAAAAGAACTAAGGAAAAATTCAAGCCTCGAGTTGCAACAGTGAAGGATTCTACAGGGGAAATATTAAATGACTCAGGAAGCATCAAAAGAAGAGGGAAAGAATACAGAGAGTCACTATATTGGAAAGAACTGGTCGATGTTCAACCATTTTAAGAGGTAGCATAAGATTGAGAACAAATGGTACTGAAGGAAGAAGTCAAAGCAGCATTAAAGGCACTGGCAAAAACCAAGGCTCCAGGAATTGATAGAATGTGAATTAAGTTGTTTTAACAAATGGATTCAGCACTGGAATTGCTCACTTGGCTATACCAAGAAATTTGAGGACAGCTACCTGGTCACCTGACTGGAAGAGATCCATATTTATGTCTATTCCCAAGAAAGGTGATCCAACCAAATGTGGAGATTACAGAACAATGTCATTCATAACACATGCAAGTAAAATTTGGTTCAACGTCATTCAAAAGTGACTGCAACAGCATATTGACAGGAAACTGCCAGAAATTCAAGCTGTATTCAGAAGAGGATGGGCAAGCTAGAGATATGATTACTGATGGCAGATAGATCCTGGCTGAAAACAGAGAAGACCGGAAAAATGTTTACTTGTGTTTCATTGACTATGCAAAGGCATTTGACTGTGTGGATCATTAACTAAATTATGACTAACATTTCAGGGGATGGGGATTCCAGAACATTTAATTGTGCTCATGAAGAATTTGTACATAAATCAAGAAACAGTTGTGTGAACTGAACAAAGGGATACTGCATGGTTTAAAGTCAGGAAAAGTGGGCATCCAGGTTTTGTCCTTATGCCATATTTTTTGAAACTGTATGCTGAGCAAATCATGTGAGAAGCTGGACTGTATGAAGAAGAACAAGGCATCAGGATTGGAGGAAGACTCATTAATGACCTACATTATGCAGATGGCACAACCCTCCTTGCCAGAAGTGAAGAGGATTTGAAACACTGATGAAGATCAAAGACCAAAACCTTCAGTATGGATTGCACCTCAACATCAAGAAAAAAAAAATCCTCACAACTGGTCCAGTAAGCAACAACATGATAAAAGAAGAAAAGATTGAAGTTGCCAAGAAAAGAATGAAATCTTTGGATCCACAATCTGCTTTGATCCACAATGCCTGTGGGAAGTAGCAGTCAAGAAATCAAATGACAATTGTGTTGGGGAAATCTGCTGCAAAGGACCTCTTTAAAGTTTTGAAAAGTAAAAATACCACCTTAGAGACTAAGGTGCACCTGACACAAGCCATGGTATTCTCAATGGCATCATATGCATGTGGAAGCTGGATAATGAATAAAAAAGGAGAATTGACGTGTTTGAATTATGGTGTTGGAGAATAATATTAAATGTACCATGAACTGCCAAAAGAACAAACAGATCTATTTTGGAAGAAGTACAACCAGAGTGCTTCTTGGAAGCAAAGATAGTGAGACTGTGTCTTACACAGTGTGGACATATTGTCAGGAGGGATCAATCCCTGGAGAAGGACAGCATTCTTGATAGAATGGAGGGTCAGCGTCAACAAGATGGATAGACACAGTGGCTGCAATGATGGGCCTTAAGCTGAAAACCGATTGTGGGAATGGTGCAGAAATGGACAGTATTTTGTTCTGTTGCGCTTAGCATTGCTGTGAGTCAGAACTGACTGGAGGGGACCTAGCAACAACAGCAACATACTCCCTCATTTACAGCATAGAGGCAAAATTCACCACATTTCAGAACTTCACACAATACCAGGAATCTTGCCCAAGCCAAATTGCTGCACACATTTTGGGGAGAACACAATTCAATCCGTGACAGGTTCAAACTGCCATGTTTTGGTTAGCAGTCACACACTTAACTATTTGTGCCACCCAGTGTCTCCTGATAATAAAGAGATCCACCAACACTGAGTCAATTCTGACTCATAGTGACTCTATAGGTCTGTGTACTACTGCCCCATAGAGTTTCCAAGGAGCACCTGGCAGATTTGAACTGCCCACTTTTTGATTAGCATATGAAGTACTTAACCACTAATTCCATGGCACTTGGCTAACCACTAAGCCACCATGGTTTCTAATAAACAGATTAGGCACTATAAAAAGGAACCAAGCAGGATAACTGGATCTGACAAATAAAACAACTAAAACAAAAATTTCACTAGGGAGGGGTACAAAAGAAGACTTGAAATGCAATAAGAAACAATCAGTGAACTAGAATATAAGACAATTGAAATTATCAAGACTGAAAAAAATGAAAAAAGTGAACAGAGCCAAAGTGAATTGTGCAACACCATCAAGCAAAATATTGTATGCATTATAAGAGTCCAGAAAGAAGACAGAGAAAAAGAGACAGAAAGAATATTTGGAGAAATAATGGAGAACACTTTCCAAATTTGACTAAGTACATGAATACGCACATACAGGCAGCTCAGTGAACTCCATGCTGGATATTCCCAAAGAGACTCCTCTCATAAAATATTATAGTCTAACTCTCAAAAATCAAAGATACAGAAAAACATCCAGAAAGTGGTAAGAGAAGTGAATCCTTACAAATAAGGATCAACAGTAAGACCAATATTTCCTCAGAAACACTGAGGTCAGAATACAATGGGATGATATATTTAAAATACTAAATAAAGTGGCTGTATACTGAGAATTATGTATTTACAGTTATGGGAATATGGCAGGGTGAGCCCAAACATCAAGGAAAATAACTGGAAGTCTATATTCAGACCTGTGAGAACTCTAATATGGTGTTCAAAGGACAAAAGCAAGGAGATACAATCAACAAGAATCAGCACAAGGATGAATCTCATATGGTAGGAAAAGAGCTTCTTCCACTATCTCTCCCCTTCTACCTCCCAGCATGGGCAATAGGCCATTCCAATGAAATGGCAACCACTCCCACATATCCAATCAATTCATGAAATTCTTGTGCACTGAGATGGGACATAATTCCTGGCTCCAAAATAAACAGGGCAGATCTTACTAGTGAACTCTTCAGAATGTATATTCCGACTGGTTTTGAGGCAGTCTGAAAGACTGTTGTTAGGTGTCATCAAGTAGGGAGAGAAAGGGACAGAAAGAATATTTGAAGGAATGAGGGAGAGAATTTTCTAAATCTGATGAAGGACCTAGATCTACAAAAGGAAGTATCTCAACAAACTTCAAGGAGGGTAAACCCGAAGATATCTGTACCAACAAACATTATAATCAAGCCAAAAAACTAAAGATAAAAGAATTCAGAAAGCTGCAAGAAATAAGTGAATAGTCACATACAAAGACTCTCCAGTGAGATTAAATGCTGATTTCTCCTCAGAAGCCTTGAGTGCCAGAAGGCAGTGGAATGACATATGTAAAGTGCTGGAAGTGAAGAACTTTCAAGAAAGAATACTATATCCAACAAAACTGTTCTTCAAGGATGAGGGAGAATTAAGACATTCCCAGATAAACAAAAGCTGAGAAAGTTTGTAACCACTACACTTGACTTAAAGAAATTCTAAAGAAGACAGAAAGACCCACATGAATAGATGACTACATCAACAAGTGACCAGAGGAACCAGATGGTGCTCAGCCACCAGCAATGACAGCCGTGATGGGGCTCACAAAGTTAATTCCCAGTGGCAACTGGGGAACAAAAAGGGGTACCCCCTGAGAACTACACTAAAAGACCACAATTGATAGTCCAAAGGCCTGGGGATTCCCCATGGAGCATGGCCCCTAGACCTGATGCTGCCCCTGTTCTTAAATCGTTGCTGAGGTCAACTCCTCAGACAGGAATGGATTGTATTCGGCAGCACAGAGTGACCATATCGTGTGTGCACTTTATGATTCTATGCATCTATAAGATGTCATCCTACTGGCCTCTTACTAGAGTAGAGTGGAGTGGGTGGAGAAGAGGGGACACAAGATTGCTAAAAGGATGTGACCAGGCAAGGAGAGCAGTAGCAGCTGCACATAGGCAGACATCCAAATTTAAACTAGATTTTACACTTTCGCTCAATCACAATAAAAAAAAAAGTTAAAAATAATTTAAGGGAAAAAAAGAAATTCTAAAGAGAGTCCTTCAAATTAGAAAGGACACTAGACAGTAACCCAAAGACATACATAGAAGAAAAAAGGCCTCCATTCCATTAAAGGAAATTTCATGGGTAAATTTTTAGGTGTTTGTGTCTGATTATCTCAGTTTTTGTGTCCTTCATGATTTAAAATGACAAACTTAGAAAAATTAGTTTAAATGTATGTTACAGGCACATGGTGTTTTAGGATGTAATAGGTGCTAACAACAACATAAATGGTGGCAGAGTGACTGGCAAAGGTATAGAATTTTTGCATGTTACCAGAGTTAAGCTGATACCAATTTAAACCAGGCTGTTATACGTATATGAAAATAAATGTAACATTCATTTTAGCCACAAAAAAATAAATAAAAATTACATACAAGAAGAAATAAGGGAATCAAATGTTTCATTACACACACACACAGATACCACACACAAATGTTGGCAGTATTGTAGGAAATGAGAAATAAAGAAGGTAGAAGAAAAATAATAAGGAAATAAATATGGCAGAAGTAACTCCTTTATAATCAGAGTAATTGTTGTGAGTGTTAATGGACTAAACACTCCATTAAAAAGTCAGAGAGTAGCATAATAGACAAAAACATGATCCATGTATATACTGTCTACAAAAGACACATCTTAATTCCAATCATACAGATAGGTTGAAAGCGAAAGGACAAGAAAATATTGCATGCAAATAATAATCAAAAGAGAGCTAGAGTCACTACTTTAATATCAGACAAAATACACTGTAAGTCAAATTGTATTATAAGGGACAAGGGACATTATGTAATGACAAAAGTTTCAAGACATCAAGAAGACGTAACAGTATTAATACATGTGCACCTAACATCAGAGCCCCAATACATGTAAAGAAAATATTGATAGAATCGAAAGAACGAAACCACAGTTCTGTAATAATAGGTAGAGACTTCAATTCACCACTTTCAGTAATGGATGAAATAGCTGGACAGAAGATCAATAAAGAAATAGAAGACCTAAAGGGCACTATAAACCAGTCAGACCTTACAGACATGTGTTGATGCTCCACCCAACAACAGCATCATATACAATTTTTCCCATTGCACATGGAACATTCTCTAAGATAGACCAAATGGTAGATCACAAAGCAAATCTCAATAAATTGAAAAACACTGAAATCATACAGTGTCTTCTATAATCACAATGGAATGAAACTAGAAATTAATAATAGAAGGAAAACTGGAAAATATACCTATATGTGGAAATTAGCACATTATTAAACAGTGACTAAGTCAAGAGAGAAATCAGAAAATAGTTAGAGTCGAATAAAAACCAAAACATAGCATAACAAAGCTTATGGGATTCAGTGAAGTCTCTATTCCACAACAACTTCATAGCAGTAAATGCCTACATTAAAAAATAAGAAAGATCTAAAATTGATAACCTAACTTTACAACTTGAAAAGTGAATCAAACTCAAAGCTATCAAAGGAAAGAAATAACAAAAATAAGAGCAGAGATCAATGAATTAGAGAACAAAAAGACAACACAGAGACTCAATCCAAGCAGAATTTTATTTTTTAAAAAGATCAATAAAGCTAAGACATTTTAGCTAGATTGACCAAGAGAAAACAAGAAGGTGCAAACATCTAAAATCGAAATGAAAGTGGGGACATTACAACAGAGGCTAATAATAATTAACAAGTGCATAATAGAATACTGTGAATAATTTTATGCCACCAAATTCAGGAACTGAGAAGAAAAATTCCTAAAAACTCATTTACTTCCTACACTGACCCAAGAAGAAAAGATACCAAATAGGCAAGTAAACAGATTGATTAGCAATTTAAAAATAACTTTCAAAACTAAAAAAGTCCTGGATGGTTTCATTTGATGTTTTTTTTAAATTCCTTTTTTTCCTAAGTTTTAAAACAATTGAAGACAAGAAACACTTTCTAACTCATTCTACAAGATATTATCCTGATATTAAAGCCGGACAATTACACCAGCAATAAAGAAAACTATGCACCAATGTACTTTATGAATACAGGTGCAAAAATCCTCAACAAAATATTAGTAAACTGAATCCAACAACATATTAAAAGGACTCTACACCACAATTAAAAAGAATAGCAACAACACAAAACAAACTCATTTCCATCAAGTCAGTTCTGACTCACAGTGATCCTATAGACTAAGTAGAACTTCCAGATAGGGTTTCCAAGAAGCAACTGGTAGATTAGGACTACCTGCCTTTTAGTTAGCAGCCAATAGCTTAACCATTTTGCCATCAGGGTGCCTCTGTGATTAAGTAGGATTTATCTCAGAAATGCACAGGTGGTTCAGCATTTGAAAATGAATCAATGTAATACATCACATTTATAGAATAAATGAAAAGAACCACGAGATCATTTCAATTAATGCAGAGAAGGCTTTTGACAAAATCCAGCACTCCTTCATGATCAAATCATTCAACAAATTAGGACTATAAAGGAAATTTCTCAGTATGATAATGGAAGAAAGACAGAGCTTTTCCCCTTATGATCAGGCACAAGACATACTGCCCAGTTCCATCACTGACATTTAATATCGTATTGGAAGTCCTGACCAGAGTAATTAGTCAATAAAAATATATAAAGTGTACCTAAAATGGGAAGGAAGAAATAAAAAATACCACTTTTTTTTGCAGATGACATGATTCTATGTAGAGACAACCTCCAAGATTGCACAAGAAAGCTATTAGACATACTAAATGAGTTAATCAATGTATCAGGATACAAGATCAACACAAAAAAAATCACCTAAATTTCTCTATAGCAGTGAACATTCTGTAAAGCATTTTAAGGAAACAATTTACAAGCATTTAAAAGAGTAAAACATATAGGAATAAATATAACAAGTTACTGAAAGTTCTGTACATTCAAAACTATAAATCATTACCAAATTACTATATTACTAAATTTCATTACTAATGAAAATTATAATAAATGATTAGACATTCTCTGTTCATTGATGGAAGATAGTATCATAAAGATGTCTTTACTACCCAAAGCAAGTTACAGATTCTATGGAATTGCCATCAAAATTCAAACAGCTTTACAGAAATGGCAAAGGCAATTCTCAAATGTATACATAACTGCAAGGAGACCTGAATACCTAAACCAATCTTGAAAAAGCAAAGTAAAATAGGACTCACACTTGCTGATCTCAAAACATACTGTAAGGCTTGTAAGAATCAAAAGTGTCTGATACTGGTATAATGCTGGACATACAAACCAATGACAGAAATGTGAGTTTAGGGTCACATGATTTTTGACAAGAGTGCTATGCCTACTCAATAGGAATAAAATAAAACCCCAAACCAAACCCATTGTCGTCTAGTTGATTCCAACTCATAGCAATTTCTTGGAACAGAGGATAACTGCAATATACCCTTTCCGAATAGTGGCTGGGGATTCGAACTGCCACACTTTATGGTTAGCAGCTAAACTCTTTACTACTGCACCATCAGGGCTACAAAGGGAGATAGAATAATCTTTTTAGTAAATAGTGCTGGGACAACTGGATTTCCATTCAGAAGAATGAATATGGACCTAACTGTTTCAGTCAGATAGGGCTGCTCTAACAGAAATACCAGAGTGGATGGCTTTAACAAAGAAAGGTTTATTCTTACATAGTCCGGTAGACTGCAAGTCCATATTCAGGGTGTCTGCTCCAGGGGAAGGCTTTCCCCTTGTCGGCTCTGGAGGAAAGTCCGGTATTGCATCCGTCTTTGTCCAGGGAGCATCTTGGCTCAGGAACCTCAGGTCTGAAGGATGCGCTCTTCTCCGCGTGCTGCTTGCTTTGAGGTTCCCAGTTCTCTGCCTGCTTCTCTGTCCTTTTATCTCTCATAGGATGAAAGGATTGAGGGTGGGGCAAGCCATACTCCAGGGAAACTCCCTTTACAGTGGAGCAGGGAGGTGATCCTATGAAGGGATTTACAACCCCACCCTAATCCTTTAACATACAGTTTAGGGAAACCACAAAACGGAGGACAGTCACAAGATACTGGGAATCATGGCCCAGCCACATGGCTACACATATTTTCGGGGGGACAAAATTCAATCCATGACACTAACCTTACCCCATATATGAAGAACTAAAGATCTAAACATAAGAACTAAAAGCACAAAAAGATGCATGCTGATCCATCTGACACCAGCAAGCCAAAACAGAAAAGGAGGCTTATCGTCCTCACAGCTACAACTGCTTTGGGAGTTGGGGACTGGCAGACAGAAAAGCAAAAAAAAAACACAATATCCTTACTACAATTCAGCATCCTCCTTCTTCATTGACTCTAAACCATGGTGACCTAATGGTTAAGTGCTGCAGCTGCTAACCAACACACTGACTGTTCAGATCCATCACAGGCTCCTTGGAAACTTTCTGGGGCAGTTCTACTCGGTCCTATAGGGTGCTATAAGTCAAAATTGATTCAACAGCAGTGGGTTCGGTTTTTTGAGTTCTTCATTGACAACTGCTTTAGACGCTGCTTGTTAAAATCCAGTTAAAGGGTTCCAACGAATTCTTCGTGACACTTTTTCCCAGCTTAATGATTTCTTCTTTGGAAGGATGGTTCTTGGAGCTCACTACTCCATTATTCTCACTTGTGTCACTCCAACATTTCAATTTGATCATGAAAATTTGTAACCATCCAGCAAAGATAAAAGGAACGTTCAGAGTTGTCCTATCACACGGGCATTAACATTAACATGCTACTGTAACTGTTTTATAGAGTAACTATATTTCTATTCATTACTACTGACTCTTTTCATGCACTTCAAAATCATCTACAGACATTAGTACATCACTCACCTGTATATCATTAATAGAAAGTCTTAGACATTCAGTGCTGCTATAACAGAAAGGCCACATGTGGATGCTTTAAATGGGAAGAAATTTCTATCTGAACAGTAAAGTAGGCTAAGAATCCAAATTCAGGGTGTCAGCTTCAGGGGAAGTCTTTCTCTTTGGCTCTGGAAGAAGGTCCTTGTCATCAAGCTTCCCTTGGACTAGGAGCTTCTCAGGTGCAAGGATCCTGGGTCCAAATGATATGGTCTGCTCCCAGCACTGTTTTCTTGGTAGTATGAGGTCCCTAACTGTCTGCTTGCTCCCCTTTCCCTTATGTCCTAAGAGATTGCCTCAAGACAACATAGGATCTTACACACTGAATCCTGCCCCACCCACACCACGGCCGCCCCTGTCCCTCATTAGCGTCATACAGGCAAGGTTTGCAGCTTAGAGGAACCCCACACAATAGCAGGAATCAAGGCCTAGCCAAATTGCTACACACATTTTGGAAAGAGGGGGGAAATAGTTCAATCCATGACCTAGAGTTCTGTGTTTTCTTACAGCACGTTTTTATTTTGGCATGAAGTATATACACATTAAAATGCACAATTATGAAGTGTACATTCACTGAGTTTTGACATGTGTAAACATACGTGGACTTTTGATAAATACAAAAGCCTCTTTCTTCATCCTCACAGATTGTGGAAGGATGCCATAAATGGAGCTTATGGGTAGCAAAGATAGAGGAATGCCTCAGATACTCTGAAGAGGTACATGGGACCTTGGGCTTCGTCCCATGATTAGAAGACCCTTACAAGGTATATGGGCCGGTTTCTCCATTTGGTGTTTATTTTTGTAGCATCCTCACTAAATACACCTTCGTCTTGCATACCTTCATTGTTAGGCTGCTGCTCAGCTCTGGGGGTAGTCTTGCGTATTCGGACAGCTCTGAGTGTTGACAAGTTCTCATTTACACAGAGCTACACAACAAAGCTAACGATCTCTTCCTCCTAGGACACACAGCCCTTCTCAGATGTACAGACCTCTTTTCCACACCATGTATCCTGCTTCTTTTAACTGTTTTTCCCTGGTAGTGGTTGAGAGGGTCCCTACCAGCCTGCTAATGTCACACTACTTTGTTAAAATCCTCTTCAGAAGGCACAGCCCTGAAGCCAAAATCAAATTTCCATTCACTGAGGCTGTGAACGTAGAGGGAATTGGTTACTTTTCCTTCACCCTTTCTCTTAATACTGCCCTTTTGTGAATAAGATTGTCCCCTTCTACTCAGACCCTAGTCTGGCTTGGTACAAGACCTAGACACCCAAGAACCGGTCTGGGCTTCTTTGCTAATCTCATGCTGCCATCTGGTGGCTGCTTCAGAACTGCCTGACATTTTCTTTTGTTTGATCCTCGTCTGGCAGGGGAGAGGAGTCACAAATTAATCAAGCGACAAACCTAGAAGTAGAGCATTACGAATCTGTCAAAAAGAAAACTTGAACCTTCCCTCCAGCATAGAGAGTTCTCGTTGTGTGAAGTGCATCTGAGAATCTAGGGCTGTGTTAGAAAACATGCCTGGAGCGTCCTCATTGGTGTCCACCTCTGACTAGTTAATTGACTTTGTGCGAGTCATTTTTCCTTTTAGAGTCTCAGTTTCTACCCTTGTGAGCCTAGTAAGCTTATAAAATGGATCCATAATGTATCGAAGGCAAAGCCAGGTAGTTCAGAGGGTCCCTACCAGCCTACTAATGTCACGCTACTTTGTTAAAATCCTCTTCAGAAGGCACAGCCCTGAAGCCAAAATCAAATTTCCATTCACTGAGGCTGTAAACGTAGAGGGAATTGGTTACTTTTCCTTCACCCTTTCTCTTAATACTGCCCTTTTGTGAATAAGACTGTCCCCTTCTACTCAGACCCTAGTCTGGCTTGGTACAAGACCTAGACACCCAAGAACCGGTCTGGGCTTCTTTGCTGATCTCATGCTGCCATCTGGTGGCTGCTTCAGAACTGCCTGACATTTTCTTTTGTTTGATCCTCGTCTGGCAGGGAAGAGGAGTCACAAATTAATCAAGCGACAAACCTAGAACTAGAGCATTCCGAATCTTTCAAAAAAGAAAACTTGAACCTTCCCTCCAGCATAGAGAGTTCTCGTTGTGAGACGTTCATCTGAGAATCTAGGGCTGTGTTAGAAAACATGCCTGGAGCGTCCTCATTGGTGTCCACCTCTGACTAGTTAATTGACTTTGTATAAGTCATTTTTCCTTTTAGAGTCTCAGTTTCTACACTTGTGAGCCTAGTAAGCTTATAAAATGGATCCACAACGTAGTGAAGGCAAGGCCAGGTCATGAAAAGGGAGGGGCGAAGTGGAGAATCCAGGGCTGGCAGAGATGTCTGGGCGAGGAGGGAAGGAAATAGAGCTCATGAGTAGTAAATATCAGAAGAGAGCAAGGCCACCACAGGGCATGCAAGACCCGAGGGAAATATTGTTTTGAGTCCCTGCCTATATAAACAATTTGGCTAAAAATGTATTACAAAATTGGTCGGCCCGTGAGCGGTATTCTGATTTATTGATGAAGATTTAGAATAACAGAAAAGAATTGTTTACATAGTTAGTGTCCTTTCAGTATACATAAAGGTTTTTCATATTGTCCAGGCACTATCTCTTCCTTTTTCAAGTTCAGAAACCATTGCTTCGTGTCTTTTTGGTCAAATGTGGCAACACTTACCATGTCCAAGGCACTGGCTCTTCAGAACTTGCTTCTATTGCAACTATCAGTTTCTTGCCTCTGCAATTCTTTAGCCAAAAGGCCAGCAGTGGACCTTGGTAGCCTGGCACACTGAACATGTCCTGTGTCTGATGTGAATGAGAGTCACCTCAGATGAGAATGTGATAGCACCATTTTCATTGTCTTAGTCGCACGCAACCCAATGAAGGAAATACTGTGACAATCAGTGTGAATAATCTACACACCCGACTACCACACTCCTGGAATCAGGGCCTGGCTACAGATCCCCAGGACAAGCCAGTTCACAACTCGTCTTTTCACTTTCTAAAGTGTTTTTGTTGAATAAATGGTTGTACTTTCAAAGAGTCAAATTTTTGGAGTCAATGCTTTTTGAGGGCTGGGACAACCGGACAACTATAAAAACAATGCTTTTTGAGCCTCGCTTAGGAAATATTTCCTTAACCCAAGGTATGAGAAAGTATAGAAAGTTTCCCTAATTGTAGAAAATCTTATGGGATCCAACTGTGTTAGAGGCTGAGTAACCCAATCATTCTGATGGTTGGCGGCTTGACATCAGCTAACATAGGTAGATTCAGTCCCAGGACTTCAGTTGTGTTAAATTTCCATAAGGCTTTAAAGTGTGTGAGCTTTTGGAAGTGGTTCCCCAGGCCTGCCTTCTGAGATGCCTATGAGCGGGCTTACCTCCCTAACCTTTCAACTGGCGGTTAGTAACCTTTTGCAACACCCAGGGTCTTGGTTAGAGGCCTAGAGGCTCTAGTAATTAGTAACCTGTGCTCCAAAATGCAAAAAGGTCTTATGGTTGAATTTCAATAGTGAGGCTGATTCCTGCTGATATTAACGGAACAGTTGGTGGTCTATAGAGGAGTTTAAGATTGGTTTAAGTGGCCGGACAGTTTTGCTAATGGTACTAATTTGGCTTGCTTTTTAAGTAGCATGGGTCAACGTAGACTTTGATCCATCTGCTGAGGGGTATGACATGTATATTACCTTTTATTTCTGGTGATTACAGCGTACCTAACTGGTTTGTAGCTACTACCTTTTAGAGGAATGTTTGTTATGTTTCAAATAAACTGTGATCATTACAGTAGTTTTAAAACGAATACAAATTTTACTGTTCTACTAGAGAGACCTGGCATGCAAGGCCAATTTCTCAACATAGTTACTTCACTAAAATGTAACCAAAGTAATCTAAATGAGTCCAAGATTCTTTCTTTCGGGATTCTCATGTTGACACCTCACTTTATACCAAAAGTAGTAAAATCATCCCTCAATCTCGGTTTACCCATCTGTACAGTGAAAGACTCCTTTTCTCCTATTTGTTTCACTAAAAACTTGTGAAAACTCAAAACACGGTAAAATGTTAAAGACATTCTGTCAATCTGCTTCTGAAAGGTCACAGCCTTGAAAACTCTGCAGAGCTGTTTTACTTACAGGGTTGCCATGAGTTGAAATCAACTCAAAGGCAAACAGTGACAAATAATAATTTTGTTTCCTTCCCCAAATCTGGAAAGCACAGTAGGCCTTGTCCCTAGGGTTTTGCCCCATAGTGATTTTCAGGAAGGTTCCTGTTGGTAATATCTTTCAGACTGAATTCTATTATTAGATTCTTTGGGTTATGTGTCCTCTTCTAAAAAGTAACACATTTTTCACACAAAACCACTCAGAATAATAAATCAGACTACATCCTTGTCGTAGAAGAAGATTTTGCATACTGTAGTATTTGGCTGAGGACCCTAGGACATGCTTATGTGGTAGCATTTGGGTTAATTGTTATACTTTTCCAACCAGCCAGTGTGATACATAGTTTTCATTGCCTCCCTAGGGGTTCTTCTTTTTTTCTGTTAAACAACAAAGGGTGATTACGAGATCACTTTCTTCCTGCTGAAACATTAGGATTCTAGGGATGCTTTGACATTCATTTGAGCTTTTCCATACCACTTACTGCCAGTGGGTGAAATTCACTACTGTGTTGTTATGACTGGGCCAATGTTAAGTAGATCAAGTTGATACTCAAGATTAAGGATATATCGTTTAAAATTAGAAATAGGCCAAGAACAGCCTTCCTTATTGATTATTTAGGGGCCAAATAGCTATTGTATGAAATATCTTCGTTTCTGTATCTCCAGTTGTGGCATAAGCTCTCATGTTTCATATGGTCAGAGGCCATACAAGCCAAAGTGTTGGAGTGTAGAAAATATACTGAATTATGACGTGTGGGTTCATGTACATCATTTGGCCTTTATGGGCCTGCGTTTCAAAATCCATAAAACATAAGAATAATTCATTATCATGTTAGACAATGGAAGGGGAAGTCCCTTGAAGATGGTTCTAACCTCAATGTATTGCTTCCACGTTAGTTGCTTTGATTCAAAGATTTGTTGGGAGTATTAAACATTCTGGTGAATGACGTATCTATGGAACTTAACCAACAAATCAAAGCTTTTTTTCCTCCAGTCTCAAACCAAACTAAGTGGAAACTTTTAAACTTATTATGAAGTTTGTAGGGAATTTTAGCATCATTACTTGGCTTGGCAATGTCATTTGATTTACTCAAACCTGAAAATCCACTGATGTTGTAATTCCTGGACCCAAAATGAAGCCTACTTCTAGTATAGTGGTCTAAGTAGCATGCCGCTGTTTTGTTGACATCTCTTTTCTTTTCTATTTCTTGTTATATTCGGAGCTGACTAACCCACGAAAACAGTTGTCCGGCTTTGAGTTTTCTAGGCCACGCCTCTTCTGCGCCCGCCACCCGCCTCCAGCTCCACCTCAGTTCATAAAGCACTGCAATTTGGTATAGCAGCCATATTTCTTCTTCTTCTTCTCGGGACGGAGGGTTGCTAACTGTAGGTCTCTCTGCTCTTTAGTGGTTTCTAGAGGGGTTTCAACCTCTCCGCACGCGTTAGGGGTATTTCTTTAAGAAGCAAATTACCGAAATTACATAAAATAGCTCTCAAATTCCGTACTTTCACTTAGGCTGTTCTTGACACCTCCATTTTGTTTTTATGGATTTGGAGTATTTTAAGGCAGTCTTCCATGTTTTAGAAAATTTTCTTGGGAATCATTTTTGGTTGACGTCCGCTTTTTTGTGGTTTAGTTCTCTTTCTTTTCTATATTTTGCCCATCGGGGCTGCGGATACCTGGTTTGATTTTTTTTGTTTCTTTGTTTTGTTTTGTTTTTGGTCTTTGCCCATCGGGGCTGCGGATACCTGCCTTTTAATTTTTTTTTTCCTTTCTTTGCCCATCGGGGCTGCGGATACCTGCTTTCTCTTTTTTATTTATCCTTAGCCCATCGGGACAATGGATATCTGCTGTGTCCTCCTCCACCTTACTACTGGCCCATCGGGGCAACGGATATCTGTTCCTTTTTTCCCCATAATTTATTTTTTGGCCCATCGGGGCTGTGGATACCTGCTTTTATTGTTTTGTTTTGTCTTTTCTTGCCCATCGGGGCCTCGGATACCTGCTTTAATTTTTTTTTTTCCTGGCCCATCGGGGTAGTGGATACCTGCTGTAATTTTTTTTTTCCATCATCCATTGAGACTTTCTATTGATGAAAAAGTGTTAGTTTCTGAAGTTTAATTCATTATCTGGAATATCTACAGCTTTTTGCTGCTGATCATTTGGTGTTTTGTGAGTGGACCTACGGGCTCGGCTGAGGGTAACCTTGCGGTTAGCAGAAATGGTCAGCCTGGGGAAGAAAAATGGCTGGTGTCGTAGATTGTTGCATATGTGGACTGATGGCTTGTCGCTTGTGCTAAGTATAAATTAGGGAGGCCAACATGCATAGCAAGAAATGCAGAGGTCGTCGGTATGTGTTGCGTGAGCTAAACGTTTTGAATGCACTGACTTGACACTTGTTAGGTGTTTTTCATGTGTCGAGAAACAGGATCGTCCTGTGTCCAAGTGAAAGGATCTAGTTGACGCTAAGGCGAGGACTTAGGTGCGGACTTTAAAATGGCGATTTTGACTTTGCAGCATTGCTCAGCATGGCTGCTTGATGCGGTTGTCTAAAATGGCGGCCGCAGTTCTGTCGCAGTGCTGAAATGGCGGGAAGGCCACATCCGAGTGGGTGAGTCTTTGTTCTGGCGTGGATCGTGGCCGTGTCACGTAATAAAAGATGGCGGCTAAACCTCTTGCCGCATTGTAAAGCATGGTAGTTTGTGTTTTGTCTTTGCCGTGTTCGCTGGTGAGTTTTGCTGTGGGTCAATATAGCAGTACTTGTCATGTGGATAATATGGCTCTTGTCACATGGTCCTCGTGGTAGGAGTTTTGCGCAAGGTTCTTCTTGGCGGGCTTAGCACAAGACGGGCCAGGTGCATTGTCTAAGATGGCGGGCCTTGCTGCCTGTTGTGCAGCTCACAGTAACACAAAATGTCGGTTGTGCAATCCTGGATTGCTTCATGGCCCAACCAATCACAGAGAGGAGTAGAACTGACACAGCCAGTTAGAAGAGAAGACGTGCTCGTCAGCTATTTAACCAGTTTTGTTAGTTTGCGTAGCACTCGCTTTCATTCAGCTAGACAGGAAGCAGCTGAAGGTTCCATTGTGTGCCCCAATAGGGGTGTACCCAAGGTCTTTTCAAGGATATTTGACCTCTCAACACCCCTGTCTTCTGCAGTATCTCATGAAGTGCAGGGTTATCAGCCGGTGGCCGTGCAGGCGGAACCTCATTCCTTGTTCTGTTGGTGTTGCGGCCTGAGGCTATTCTGTTGTTCTTCGGCTACTCTGCGTTACGCTGATGAGCAATCCTCGAGGGGTTCCTGGTATGAATAAAGTGGTGAACCCGAGCAAGAACCAGAATGATCGAAGATGATCTTCGGTCACCATGTGGCAGAAGAAGGATCCCTACCTTTCTCAAGAGGATCGATCACCTACCTGGTGGCTAATGCAGGGTTCCGATTTGATATATATTTGTTGGATGTCAGTGTATAGTCTGATTGTGTGGTTTGCTATTGTTTGAATTTACTCCTTCATTGTCCGTTATGGAGGTGTATTTAGGGGGGTTTTGTGGTTACCGAGCTGTTTTCTTGATGTTTTCAATCTGTTATTATGAATTTCTTAATTTTTTTTCTTTCAGGTTTTAGGTAGTCAAAATCAAACTACACTTATTTTTTTTCCAAACTTACTAATTTTTTTTTCCACCCTCACAGAAATTAATTCTTTGGATTTTTTTGAAGAATTTTTACAACACAGAAGCAGTTGTTTAAAACTTGAACCTTATGACCGATTGTAAAAAGGAATATTTGAAGGTCCACCCCAGTCCAGCCTTACTCGCTTCCATCTATGATGCTGCACAGACTTGACAAATGACCTACCTACGTATCAGGCGGGAAACTTGGATTGCCATGGTCTTGTGAATTAACACCCACAATTTAAATTTGCAATGGTTTCCTGCCTCCCCAGCACCCAGTTGGGCTTCCGGTACCACTAACCCCAGCCCCTTGCCCGACCCCAGCCCCCACCCTAGACCCAGCCCAACCACAGCACCAGCCCAGAAGAAAACCGGTACCCCCATCCTGTACCCTCCAGATCAATGTCTCCATATTGCCATTCTCGTTTGCATTGATCCATGCTCAAAGTCAGCTGTCCACTGCTTACCGAATTGGGATACCCTGTGAGTCCGGATCACCTAGACTACAACAGGTTTGGTTCTCCTTTTATGTACCTAATTAGCATTGATGATGCTGACTACTCGAGTCCCCACTCTCAGTGAATCCACACAATCCCATTTGTTCATGATCCTATGTAGAAACAAAAATCTCTCTCACCTTATGCTTTAGTTTAGGAAATGCTGATTTATCAAGATTCTTGTATCTGACGATTATTGCCCGTAATTCCGATACTCATCATCCTTTCAATCCCTTGCTCTTAAGGAAGGCAAACTGTCTGTCTGTTGTTGATACAGTACTTACAATCCCAATTTTCCACTTTTACATTGTTGCTGGGCAGTACTCTGTGCCCTTTTATCATATACTGTTGAAAAGTGCTGACTACAAAGCACTACAAAGTGCTTTGAATGAAATTCTGATTGTCCGTAATGTTACCTGTTAAGACTTGTGTCCAGTCCACATTTTCAGTCAACAGGAGATGCCAACAAGCTGAGGCATCTGTCTTCTGTTGGACAGCTGACCATGCTCAATCCTAGTTGTCACAGTCTGATCCATTAAACAAACAGAAGTCCTGCCCTGCTTGGACATTTGAAGTATAAAATAGTAACTGACTATTGTCTTGCCCATGAATCACCCCCATCTTGTACCCTTTGCATTGCTGCCAGGCATCACTGACTACCTGAAATCATGTTTTTTGATTAGTGAGTGAATTATCAATGACCATAGTCCTGTACGTTACACTAGGACCTTTACAACCGCAGCAGGGGAATGATCCTCAAAGTCCCTTCCATTGGATTATTGATGGATACCATCATAATCTTTGTCTTGACCAATGGAAAGAGCCACTCGTAGTCTTAATTGCTCTGAGATGGTGCAGACCATTATTACATAAAGTCCTCATTGCTCATCCTCTGTCCATACTCTTAAGATGTCTCCTGTCTTTCTACTTGTGCATGTAGGGATTTCGTACTACCTAGAGTCCTTTCAGTTAAGCTGTTGATGCACATAATTACATGTATCCATGGTCCTATGCCATACAAATGAATTCCTACCCCATCCCACTCTCTGTGGAATGTTGCTAGGGAGAGCATGTAATTCAAGAACCCAACTCTGGGACAGTTAATTTGCACGGTTGCTGCTTCCCAGAGCCTTGTCCCTTTGTGAGGGATGGGCTGTATCCCATTTGCGGGGATGGGCTGATTGCCCGAGACCCCTTCTCTTACCTCGTTGATGTCCCTAATTTCATTTTTTCATGATCCTGTGGATTAAACCTGCCACTCTTAGTATTTTCTCAATGGACTCATCACTAGGAGAGATTATGTCACAATCCTGATTGCTTAGAACAATTTATTTATTTTTTAATCAGGATTCCTGTACCATTTTTGCATTACATCCAAGGGAAGGCTGATCTCAAGGTCCTCTTCCTCATATAGTTCATGTGCAGAGTTGGGATTGTCCATGTTTCCTGTAAATCTGGGATCCCATCACATCACACTTCCTTTATAGTACTGCAGGGAATACTTACCACCTAAAGTACGTTTCTTGGGACTGTTAAAGTACGAAATTGCAACATGGTTCCTTCCACTTAAATGAGATCCCTTTCCCTAGTGTTCTATTAGCATTACAGTAGAAGGTACAAACCACGAAGGACCTTCCTTTTGTGTTGTTAATGTGCAAAATTGCATTTGTTCCTTTTCCTGTGTATGACTAGATAAAAACCTCATTTCCTTTGTATTGAGCACTAGAATGTACTCTATTCAAGATCTTTTCATTAGGATAATTAACTTGAATAGTGATAATTGACCAAGCTTTGTATTTCGTCAGGACCCCTGTAGTCTTTGTTATTGCAAGCGGTATTAATTACCCTTAAAAGTTACCTTTTGTTAATACTGTTGATATGCAAAATTCCAATTTTTTTCATATCTCCCACTAAACAAACATCCTACCTCTTCTTTATGGTGGAATACTAGTCACCCAGATTTCATTATTTTGGGACTCTTATACACTTCCAGTTGTCCATGACTCTTAATGTGTAAATGTGCATATTCCCAGTTCTCTTTGATGGCTTCCAATAAGGTAGTATCCTTTTACATAGCAGGAGGTGCTAATTACTTAAAAGTCCCTTTGGAATGTTAATATAAAATGATGCTAAGAGCCCCCTCCCTCATGTTTTTAATAACAGCAGGGAATGTTAACCTGCCATTCTGGACTGTTTAAATGTACATAATTGTAGCACCCCATGCTCCTTTGTCTTAGACTAAGTACCCATTTCCTTCTTCTATTTGCATTGCTACAGGGGTAGTTGCCACAAGCCAAGACCTGTTTTCTTTCTTGAATGTTAATGCGTGTATTGAATTTACCCCTCTACTGCTACACTAGGTAAAGAACCTACCCTCTGTTTATATTCCAGCGGAGGCTACCTGTTACTCTAGACCCTTACACTGGGAGTAGTTAATGTACATGGCAGTCTTAGTGGTCCTGTGCAAAATCTTACTTGTTCGCAGCCATGGCTGTTACAGCAGGACTCCTTTTAAAGCCTTTCTTTTAGGACTAATTGTGTATAATTACAGTTGTCTGTGGTCATCCTTTAAATTAGACTGGGATCTGTAACTTGACACAGCCTCTGCACTACTGCATGGGGTACTGAGCCCTTAAGGCCCCTTTTGCAAGTTGTTAATACATAAATTACAACTACATTAGAATCCTTTCTCCTCACACTCCGTTTGTAGTACAGTAGGAGTGTGTGACCCCTAAGATCCCTTATCTTGGCCTGTTCATGTGCACTAGTATATTTTTTATCCAGCTTGTGGTGCACCAGACAACTAGTCTCCCTCCCTCATCCTCCTCTGCCATCCAGCAGGATGGGACCATTGCATATGTCCCTTACATTTGGACAGTCAAGGTGCACAGTTGTAAATGACCATAACTCTGTTCTTTAGACATTAAAATGGAAAATTGCACATGGTTCACATACTAGTTCACTCAGGTATTACTCCATCACAACCCGTTTGCAATACAGCAAGGGTGCTGACCAGTAAGTCCTATTTTCTTGGCTTGTCGATGTGCAAGATTGTTTTTATCAGAGTTCTTGCACACTATAAACAAGAGAGACCTTTCCCTCATCTTCCTTTATCATCCATCAGGGAAGGCCCATTGCATGTATCTATTACCTTTGGAAAGTTAAGCTGCATAATTTTAAGCGACCAAAGCCATGTCTGTTGGGAATTAATGTGTATAAATGAACATGCTTCATCCCATTTGACCAAGTTGCTACCTCCTTGCACTCCCTTGGCAGTATAGCAGGGAAGCAAACTTCCGAAGCCCCTTTTTCCTGCTAATATGCACAGTTGTGTTTGTCTGATTCTTATGTACTGGCAAGAAAAACTTTCCCATTCGTCTTCCTTGCCTTCTAGCAGGGAGTTCCCACTGAGTGACTCTGTTACATTTGAATAGGCAAGGTGCAAAATTGTTAAGTAACCACACCAGTGTTCTTTGGACATCAGTGGGTATAAACTGCACATATTTCATCCCATTTGAATGAGATCCTACCCTCACCACCATTTTGTGATATAGCAAGAGTACTAACCAGTAAGATCTCTTTTCTTCGCTTGTTACTGTTCATAGCTGCATTTGTCTGTATTTCAGTGCAGAAGACTAAGACCCCATCCTATCCTCCCTGATCCCCAACCCCGCCCCTGACTCCCCACACCCCCTACGCCTTACCCAGGTGCATCTCTTATAGCATGGAATGCCAAATACTTTTAAGATGTTTTATTTGGACAGTCAAGGTGCATGACTTTAACCATAACTATGTCCCTTGGACATCAGTGTGTATAACTGCACATGGTTCATTCTATTTGAATAAAATCCTACTTCCTCACACCATTTGTTATACAGCAAGGGTACTGACCAATGAGACCTTTTTCATGGTCTGTTACTGTGCATAACTGCTTTTGTCCATGTTCTTGTACACTAAAAGGACCTCCCACACCAGTCCCTTTGCCTTTCAACAGGGAACACCCTTTACCGTATGAACTTTTTATTTCAGCAGTTAAGGTATGTCATTTAAATTGGCCACAACCATATCCCTTGGATGTGTGTGTAAATACACATGGCTTGTCCCATTGGAGTAAAATCCTATCTGCTCATACACACTACATTTTTGTTACATAGCAAGGTGCTGACCACTAAAATCTTGTTTCTTGGCCTCTTACACAGTGCATAACTGCGTTTGTCCATGTTAGTGTGCACCACATAGGAGGCCCCCTTATCCTTACTCATTTGCTTACAGCAGGGATCACCTAGTTCTTCAAGATCTTTTTATTTGGGCAGCCAAAGTATATGACTTTAATTGACAACAGACATGTCCCTTAGGCATCAGTGAGTATAATTGCACATGGTTCATTTCATTTGGATGATCTCCTACCCCCTTGTACTCTTTTTTGATCTAGCAAGAGTACTGACCACTATACCTCTTTCCGTGGTCTATTGTGCATAATTGCGTTTGTCCATGTATGTTCCTGTGCACTACATAAGGACACAGCCCTATCCCCGTTGATCAGTCTCGCTGGCCCACTTGCCTTTGCCTTTCAGCAGGGAGGGCAGTTAAGGTACATGATTTTACTTGACTACAACCATGTCCCTCGATACTAGTGTGCATAAATGCACGTGATTTATCCCATTTGAATTAAATCCTACTCCCTCAAACAGTTTGCAGTACAGCAAGATTGCTGACCCTTGAGGTCTCTTTTCTTGACTCCTTGCTGTGCATAACTGCATTTGTCCATGCTCCTGTGCACTAGATAAGGACACGGTCCTGCCCCACACTCCCAAGTCCCCAGCACTTTTCCTTTTCAGTGGAGGGCACCCATTAGTTTTATATCCTTTTATTTGGACAGTCAAGGTACATGACTTTAATTGACCACAACATGTCCCTTGATACCAGTGTGCATAAATGCACATGGTTTATCCCATTTGAATTAAATCCTACAACTTCAGTTTGCAGTACAGCAAGGGTGCTGACCCTAAGGTTTCTTTTCTTGACCTGTTATTGTGCATAACTGCATTTGTCCATGCTCCTATGCACTAGATAAGGACACGGTCCTGCCCCACACCCCGAAGTCCCCAACACCTTTCCCTTTCAGTGGAAGGCACCCATTAGTTTTATATCCTTTTACTTGGACAGTCAAGGTATATGACTTTAATTGACCAAAACCATGTCCCTTGATACCAATATGCATAAATGCACATGGTTTATCCCGTTTGAATTTAAATCCTACAACCTCAAATAATTTTGCAGTACAGCAAAGGTACTGACCCTAAGGTCTTTTCTTGACCCATTGCTGTGCATAACTGCATTTGTCTGTGCTCCTGTGCACTAGATAAGGACATGGCCCTGCCCACCTCAAACCCTAGCACCTCTCCCTTTCAGTAGAGAGCACCCACCAGTTTTATATACTTTTGTTTGGACGGTCAAACTACATGACTTAAATTGACCACAGCCATGTCCCTTGATATCAGTGTGCATAAATGCACCTGGTTTATCCCAGTTGAATTAAATCCTACACCCTCAAACAGTTTGCACTACAGCAAGGGTGTTGACACTAAGGTCTCTTTTCTTGACCCATTGCTGTGCATAACTGCATTTGTCCGTGCTCACGTGCACTAGATAAGGACACGGCCCTGCCCCCCCCCCCAAGTCCACAGCACCCTTCCCTTTCAGCAGAAGGCACCCACTAGTTTTATATACTTTTATTTGGACAGTCAAGGTACATATTTAATGACCTGATATCAGTGTGCATAAATGCACATGGTTTATCTCATTTGAATTAAATCCTACACCCTCAAACAGTTTGCAGTACAACAAGGGTGCTGACCCTGAGTTCTCCTTTCTTGATCCATTGCTGTGCATAACTGCATGTGTTCATGTTCCAGTGAACTAGATAAAGGTATAGCCCTGCTGTCCACTCAATCCCCAGCACCTCTCCTTTTCAGCAGAGAGGATCCACTAGTTTTATATACTTTTATTTGGACAGTCAAGGTACATGACTTTAATTGACCACAACCATGTCCCTTGATATCAGTATGCATAAATGCACATGGTTTATCCCAGTTGAATTAAATCCTACAACCTCAAATAATTTTGCAATACAGCAAGGGTACTGACCCTAAGGTCTCTTTTCTTGGCCCATTGCTGTGCATAATGGCATTTGTCCATGCTTCTGTGCACTAGATAAGATGACCCTGCCCCACCCCTCCAATCCTCAGTACCTCTGCCTTGCAGCAGAGAGTATCCACTAGTTTTATATCCTTTTATTTGGACAATCAAAGTACATGACTTTAATTGACCATAGCCATGTCCCTTGATATTGGTGTGCATAAATGCACATGGTTTATCCCATTTGAATTAAATCCTACTACCTCAAATAATTTTGCACTACAGCAAAGGTGCTGACCCTAAGGTCTCTGTTCTTGGCCTGTTGCTGTGCATAACTGTATGTGTCCATGTTGCTGTGCACTAGATAAGGACATGGTCCTGCCCCCCAATCCCCAGCACCTCTCCCTTTCAGAAGAGAGCACCCAATAGTTTTATATACTTTTATTTGGACAATCAAAGTATATGATTTTAATTGACCACAGCCATGTCCCTTGATATCAGTGTGCATAAATGCACATGGTTTATCCTATTTGAATTAAATCGTATACCATCAAACAATTTTGCAATGCAGTAAGGGTACTGACCCTAAGGTCTCTTTTCTTGACCCGTTGCTGTGCATAACTGCATTTTCCATGTTCCTGTGTACTAGATAAGGACATGGCCCTGCCCCCACCCGTCCCCAGTACCTCTGCCTTTCAGAAGAGAGCACCCAAGAGTTTTATATACTTTTATTTGGATGGTCAAACTACCTGACTTTAATTGACCATAGCCATGTCCCTTGATACCAGTGTGCATAAATGCACATGGTTTATCCCATGTGAATTGAATCCTACACCTTCGAACCATTTTGCACTACAGCAAGGGTGCTGACCCTGAGGTTTCTTTTCTTGACCCATTGCTGTGCGTAACTGCGTTTGTCCATGTTCCTGTGTGCTAGATAAAGACACAGCCCTGTCCCCGACCCCTCCCCCAACCCCCAGCACCTCTGCCTTCAGCAGAGAGCACCCACTAGTTTTATATGCTTTTATTTGGACAAAGTATGTGACTTTAATTGGCCACAACCATGTCCCTTGATACCAGTGTGCATAAATGCACATGGTTTATCCCCATTTGAATTAAATCCTACACCTTCAAACAACTTGCACTACAACAAGGGTGTTGACCTTAACGTCTGTTTTCTTGACCTATTGCTGAGCATAACTGCATTTGTCCATTCTCCTGTGTGCTAGATAAGGACATGGCCCTGCTCCCCACAGTCCCCAGAACCTCTCCCTTTCAGCACAGAGCACCGACTGGTTTTATATCCTTTTATTTGAACAGTCAAAGTCATGACCTTAATTGACCACAACCATGTCCCTTGATATCAGTGTGCATAAATGCACATGGTTTATCCCATTTGAATTGAATCCTACACCTTCAAATAATTTTGCAATACAGCAAGGGTGCTGACCCTAAGATCTCTTTTCTTGGCCCGTTGCTGTGCAGAACTGCATGTGTCCATATTCCTATGCACTAGATAAGGACACGGCCCTCCCCTCCATCCCCAACACCTCTCCCTTTCAGCAGAGAGCACCCACTAGTTTTATATACTTTTATTTGGACAGTCAAAGTGTATGACTTTCAATTGACCACAACCATGTCCCTTGATATCAGTGTGCATAAATGCACATGGTTTATCCCACTTGAAATGAATCCTACACCTTCAAACAATTTGCAGTACAGCAAGGGTGCTGACCCTAAGGTCTGTTTTCTTTACCTGTTGCTGTGCGTAACTGCATTTTCCCATGCTCCTGTGTGCTAGAGAAGGACACAGTGCTGCACCCCCCAATCCCCAGCAGCTCTCCCTTTCAGCAGAGAGTACCCACTAGTTTTATATACTTTTATTTGGACAAAGTACATGACTTTAATTGACCACAACCATGTCCCTTGATATCAGTGTGCCTAAATGCACATGGTTTATCCCAGTTGAATTAAATCCTACAACCTCAAATAATTTTGCAATACAGCAAGAGTGCTGACCCTAAGATCACTTTTCTTGACCTGTTGCTGTGCATAACTGCATTTATCCATGTTGCTGTGCACTAGATAAGGACCATGGTCCTGCCCACCCCTCCCCTAATCCTCAGCACCTCTCTTTCAGAAGAGAGCACCCAATAGTTTTATATACTTTTATTTGGATGGTCAAACTACATGAATTGACCACAGTCATGTCCCTTGATATCACTGTGCATAAATGTACATGATTTATTCCATTTGAATTAAATCGTATTTCCTGAAAAAATTTTGCAGTGCACAGAAAGTGTACTGACTCTAAGGTCTCTTTTCTTGGCCCATTGCTGTGCATAAGGGCATTTGGCCATGCTTCTGTGCACTAGATAAGGACATGGCCATGCAGCTCCCAACCCCCAGTACCTCTGCCTTACAGCAGAGAGCACCTGCTAGTTTTATATCCTTTTATTTGGACAGTCAAATTACATGACTTTAACTGACCACAGCCATGTCCCTTGATATCAGTGTGCATAAATGCACATGGTTTATCCCAGCTGAATTAAATCCTACACCCTCTAACAATTTTGCACTACAGCAAGGGTGTTGACCCTAAGGTCTCTTCTTGGCCCATTGCTCTGCATAACTGTGTTTGTCCATGCTCCTGTGCACTAGATAAGGACACAGTCTTGCCCCCCCCACCCCAATCCCCAGCACCTTTCCCTTTGAGCAGAGGGCACCCACTAGTTTTATATCCCTTTATTTGGATAGTCAAAGTACATGACTTTAATTGACCACCGCCAATGTGTTTTGGTATCATTCTGCATAAATGCACGTGATTTGTCCCATTTGAGTTAATCGTACACCCTCACATTAATTTTGCAATACAGTAAGGGTGCTGACCCTAAGGTCTCTTTTCTTTGCCTATTACTGAGCATAACTTCATTTGTCCATGTTCCTGTGCACTAGATACCCACATGGCCCTGTCTTCCCTGCCCCCCTCCCCCTGTCCCCAGCACCTCTGCCTTTCAGCAGAGAGCATCCACTAGTATTATATCCTTTTATTTGGACAGTCAAAGTGCATGACTGTAATTAACCACAACCATGTTCCTTAGACATCAATGTATATAATTGTATAACTGTACATGGTTTGTTAAATTTGAGTAAGATACAATGCCCTGATGCTGTTCTCTTGGTACAGTAAGGGTAGTTACAACTAAGGCCTCTTTACTTGGCTTATTACTATGCATAACTACGTTTGTCCATGTTTCTGTGCACTATATAAGATCACTGCCCCACTTCCTCTCACTAACCCGCAGTGCCTCTCCCTTACAGCAGAGAGCATCCAGTATTTTAGAATCCTTTTATTTGAACCATCAAGGTACATGACTTTAATTGACCACAGTCATGTTCCTTGGACATCACTGTGTATAATTCACATGGTTTGTACCATTTGAATAAGATCCTTCTGCCTCACACACTTGGTGTGATAGTAGAAGTTGTGCTGACCACTAGGCCTCTCTTCTTGGACTGCTGCTATCCATGACTACATTTGTCTGTGTTCTTGTGTACCAGACAAGGACACTAGCACATTCTCCCTGCCTCCTTCGCCCTACTGCCTTTCACTTACAAAAGGGAGCACCCACTGCCTTAAGATCCTTTTATTTGGACAGTCAGGGTACATGACTTTAATTGACCACAGCTATGTCTCTTGAATATCAGTGTGTATAATTGTACATGCTGCTTCCCATTTCAGTAAAATTGAACTCCTTCACATATTTTTTGTGATATATTAAGGGTTCTCCTAAGACCTCTTTTCTTGATCTGTTGTGTATAACTAACGGCATTTGTCCATGTTTCTGCGCACTGGGTAAGGAAACAGCTGTACCCTCTCGAGGGCCTTTCTACCTTCATAGTACCTTTGTATTTGAGCAAGGAGCACCTACTACTTTTAGATCCTTTTATTTGAACAGTCAAGATACATGACTTTAATTGACCACAGCCGTGTGCCTTAGACATCACTGTACATAATTGCACATGGTTTGTCCCATTTGAATAAGATTCTACCTCTTCAGACACTTTGTGGAATATAGCAGAATGCTGACCACTAAAACTTCATAGCCTGTTGCTATGCATAATTGCATTTGTCCATGTTCCTGTTCACTAGGTAAGGATACAGGCCCATCCTCCCTGCCTCCACTCCTTCAGTGCCGTAGCCTTACAGCAGGGAGCACTCACTACTTTCAACTCCTTTTGTTTCAACAAAGTACGTGAATTGAGGTGACCACAACTATGTCCCTTGGACGTTAATGTGTTTAACTACACATCGTTCATCCTATTTAATAAGTTCCTAACTCCTCATGCCTGTTTTACAGTATAGTAGGGGTGATGATAACTAAGGTCTCTCTTGGCTAGTTAATGTGCATGATTGTACTTGTGGTTTTTATACACTAGACAAAGGTGGCTCCATCACTCTGCTTGCCTTCCCCTCGATGATGTCCATGGCTGAAGTTTTCCACAGTCCTGTCACTTCCTGGACAATTTTACTTTTTTGTGGCTGTCAGTTTGCCCCAGAGTCCCTTTTAATCATGTATAATATGCATAATTGCAACTGTTTTGGTCTTCATTATTAGACTAGGGTCATTCCTTCGTTACATTGTAACAGGACTTGCTGCTCAACAAGGCCCTCCTCTTTGAGATGTTAATATATTTAATTCTGTGCACTACTTATGGCCCTGCCTGCTTCCTTAGCATTTTCAGCAGGCAGTTCCCATTTTTTGAGATGCTTTCATCTGAAAAGGTCAAGTGCACAATTTTCCACAAGTATGTCTTATCCCAGAATCCCAGCACCCTCTTGGCTTTAGAGCAAAGGGCAGCTTTTCACCTAATACCCCTTCTTTTGGACCTTTCATGTGCATAATTGTAATTGTCCATCTATTTAATTGGATTGGAATTCTGTCCCTTCAACCCTTTTGCATTATATTGTGTTAGCTATACATGATCCCTTCTCGGGCATGTAAAAATGAATAAGTATATTTGTCTATAGACTTGTGCAGTAGGAAAAGACCCTGTGCTGCTACCATTGCCTTTGGATTGCTGCTGAGGGGTACTAGCTATTGATGTCCTCAGCTCTTGAACAATTAATATGCACCAATAACAACTGCAGAGACTACTGATCACTATGACCCTTGTATCCACTTTGCATACAGGAGTAGTGCTGACTACTTAAGGCTCCTTTTCTTAGACTGCTAATGTGAATATTTGCGATTATCCACATCTCCTCTGTTAAACTAAGACACCATCTCCTTATACTCCCTTTACATTAATACAGATGCTTCTGACTACCCAAAACCTAGACTGTTAACAAGAACAGTGGCAATTACCAATGTTTTTGTCTACCCAGTCCTGTTAGGCAAACACCTGCCTCGCATAATGAAGTGTAAACATTGCCCGTTGTCCCATGGCATAATGAAGTGTAAACATGGCAAAAGACTGATCATATCCATAAAATCCATATGGGGACTCACACGCTCCCTTTGCCTTGCTCTAATGTAAAATCCCAGTTATTCATCTTCTTATCCTTTTTAAGAAGCCGACCCTGCCCCTTGCCTGCCCTTGGACCCATTTTATGGACTGTTGGTGCTCACAATTTCACACCAGTCACTAGATACGGTATTTCTCTACTCTCTCCCTCCCCCTTTAGCATTTTCGGGGAATGTTGACTGGCAAAGTCCTTTCTTTTGGACTCATAAAAGGTTAAGAATACCAGAGGTCATTGGTTTACCAACTAGAATGCCTCAGTTTTACTTTCCTTGGTCCCTTCCATACACCCGTCCTCTTCCTTCATTGCATTACTTTTAAGTAGTGCTGACTTATCAGAACCCCTTCTTTTGTATCATCAGTGAGCACAGTACCAATTGTCACATTTTTCCGCCTATCAATATGAGATCCCCCTACCACTTTGGTTGTATGTGCAGTGTTAACTACTCAAAGCAGGGCTGGATTAGGTGGCTGGACCTTCACTCCTTTTCCTGTGTTGTTCGTGATGCCAATTATTATCAGTTTTGTGGGCAGGAGGCTTTCTTGCCCACCTGTCACTACTGTTATGAAATAATTTAATGACAGTCAGACCTAAGGAGCTGGATTGCCCTCCTTTAGTTTGGTTTTCAACATATAGTATCAGTTGAAAATAGTCTCCCAGGAAGGAGACTAACACTTTCCCTTCACTTTTCTTTCTAGATTAGATTCCCTGAGCAACATGTTTTTTTTTTTTTTGTATATTGCTATTGTGCCAGGATACAACTGGAAAAATTGATGTTAATTTTTTACTGTTTGAGAAAGACATCTGGATTGCAAAGTGGAATTGAAAACCTGGTCATTAATATTTTGAAGTTGAAAATTCCATTTATAGTGTGTACTGATGACCAGTGTCTCTCATTTTACTGAGGGTAGTAAGTTTGGACAGACCACTGTTACTCTTGCTATATTAGTATTGTCAAAGGAGTTCTGGAATAGAACTCTTTAAGACAAGTGTTCTTCTTTCGGATGTACCACCATTGACTTTCAGAAGAATTACATAAACTTGAATTTCTTCATATGGAGCACCAGCCCATACTTATTTCAGGAGGATTCCTGTAAAAGGATTACATGAGAGAACATATGCTGAGATGCTTTTGAAAATCATAGATTACCTTGCTTGGTTAGTTTATTGCATATTAGGCACCCTCTTTAGTTCTGTAAATAATTTGAAGTAGCCTGAAGTATTACACTAAAGTGAGGACCTATCTTAGAAACGATGGGACCTGTTTCTCTATTTTATTTTATAAGAAAAATAAGCCAAGATCTAATCATTCTTCTGGATATAAACTTCAACAGTGAGATTGCTGTGTAGTAAAAATGACTAGTAGCCCATCCTCTAGTGTATAGGGTGTTTTGTGGCAGAGGAATATTTAATATGAAATTGCTGAAACAAATAAGTAACCATCACTGCAGCAGCTCTTTGTAAGCACTGAAAAAGGACACTGTTTCTGTGAGAAGACTACCAAAAGACCAGCTCAGCCCAGGGTGCAGTTTGCACCATCAGCTCCTTGGACAGCTGAAAGAAGTCTCTGGCTCTTTAGCATACTGTAAGTACTAATTTACAGACATTAAGGATTCTTTTCCCTGTTCTATTTTCTATCCTTTAGATGCCACCTCTACAAAAGTCAGTATATCCATAAAGTTTCTTAGTTTGTTTGTTCCCAGCCCATCTGTGATACGTATGTCTGTCTGTTGATCTGTCCATCCATCTATCCATATATATCACCATCTAAATTAACCAATAGAATTATAGAATTAATATCATGTACCCAGTCCTATGCTAGGTTATACAGAGTTGAGGGACAGGAGTGGTATAGTCCTATATAATCTCATCCTGATGATGGTTATTTTGTTCAGCTAATACAGGTAAACATACTTGAAACAAGTTGATGATAATCAAGTGCTATCTTGTTTGAATTACAGGATTATAGAGTTTTTATTTTTTTTGTGTTTAAAGGAGCCCATTGAAATTTGAATATGATAGCTTAAACTTTAAGATGATTTATTTTTTTCTGTAGGTCAAGGTATGGTTAATATTGTAGTTACCCGAGTAATCCATTTATTTATTTTAACATCTTTTTGTAACCTGTGTCGGAGGCATGAAAAGAGATAGGGACTAGCCATTGTATTTGGCTGTATGTACTAAGGCTGCCAAATGGTGGTTGTGAAATCTCATTGTAATTTTAAGTAAAGAGATTGGGGGTGTAAATCTGACACTTTGGCTCTTTAAGCCATTTTATTCTGTTTCTGCCTAAGAACTTATGACCATGGCTAATCCAGAGCAGAGTAGAGATACCTCTTTAGTTTGGGGTATTTGTGAAATCTTTCTGGCAGGAGGGCAGTGGAGAAGTGTAATAACTTTTGCAAGAAAACCTTGCTCTTTCCTGCTTTATGCTCTGGTTTACATACCTTCTTCCCTTTCCCTTATTTAACAGTATCTTGGTAAGCAAAAAGAAGCTCAGCTTCCCTCATGTAAAACAAATGCAAAGAAAGGTCCAGTTAAGAAAATTCTTTAACAAAATGTGAAACATTTCTTGTGCACACACGTGCATCCTAGCAGAACAACAAGAACTGTACAAATGAACTGGGCTTTTCTTACTGCTCTTTTTAATTCATACCCGTAGTCCCTCACAGCATGTTTTCCCCGCAAGGCCTAAAGACATTATTTGTCTGACTGACTGGGGTACCATATATGATAGTCCTGAGCCTTCTTGGAAACATGGTCTGCAACTTGTTTCTTAAACTTAAGTAATGCTTCTAGATGAAACAGCTTTCATAGGAACACCATTTTCTGGGGTCTTGAAGAATGTGTGTTTTGAGGAACACATACTTAGAAAAGTTATTTGAAATGTAAACATGCTTTCCAGTTTCAAGTTGTCTTTGTCAAAGACCCGTGTTATACAATCCTTGTAGAATTTGGGAACCCATAAGAATATATACAGAAATCTCCAGGGTTCTTATCACCTCAGTATGAGAAACATTGGTTGGTCTATGCCTTTGAAATCTTTTATTGCTACTAATTAAATTGCCATTCAGTGTCAACATTTAACTATAACCATTACTGGATTTTTGTTTTAAAGGGATGAATTCAGAGCCAGTTCTGTACCCCACTCAGTGGACGCTGGATCCATTTTAGGTGGATTGAAGTCTATACTAGATGGCATCCAAAGGTGAATCTTGGGGTTTTATTTCTATTTTATTGCTTGAGGTAATCTCTGCTCTTAAAAAAGTCTCTAGGTGTTGTGTAAAGAGTGCTCTGGAAATGTGAGGATCTTCAAAACTGAGATAACCCCAGTGTTAACATACGTTTATTGTGCGAAGTACCAGAAGAAATAACAAAAGCAGAGACATGATTCCTGTCAAGGCATTTGCTATTTCATGGAGAACACAGAAATGAACAAATCGTTACTGAGGACAGAATTTAATGAGTACTATAAAAATGTTTGGAAGTTATATGAAGCATAAAGAAAGACTGAGGAAAGTACTAGTACTGACTAAAGTCACAGTAAGGGGAAAATGCAAGGTGTGCCTAGGGAACATATTGGTTAGTCAGTTTAGGGGGTGTGTAAGCCTAGGGCTTATAGGTGCTAATGCAGTCTGTCTTGCTTTTTGCAAGTGCATTCTAATGAAGCATATGTTCCCTTAGAGTGAATCACTTTATGCTTTGTCATGGGTTGCTGGCAAAATTAGCATAAAGTTCTGAATTGGGAATAAGAACACATAGACTTTAGTCCTGCTTCTATCCTTGAACTAAATCATCACTAGTCCTGACTTAAATGTGAAGTCTAGGGACTGCTGCTGATGAATTAAAATAGGCACCTGGATGCTTCAGCCCCTTGAAGATGGCATTATTTAGTTTTCAACGGATCAACAAAAGAAAGGACTTACCTTTTTTTTTTCTGTTTCTGTGAATCATTTTTCTGACTTATTTTATAGCATTAAAAATAAACTGTGCAAAATGAGAAACGAAAAAAAAAAAGAAAACTTACAAAATAGTAACAAATGGATCCTAAGAATATGGTATTTACTACTTCGATATTCTTTTGAGTATGGCATGTCACGTGCTGTTGATGGACTTAAGCAAATTTGGTACAAAACACATTTATGTATTATTTGCCTCTATTCTTTTCCGTAAGCTTGAGGCAACAAAAATAATACCTATGCCACAAATCTGGCAATGAGATAATCCATTATGAGATAGTCCTTTCACTAATGTAGACTGTCATTACAGGAAAATGAAAATATGATAAGATTTTTGTAGAAAGTTTCCTTGTCTCTTAGAATCCTTGCTTAGAACTCAGAATTAAAAGACCTTTGAGTTTGAGTGCCACTCTCCTGTCTACCAATTGTATATAACTTTGGAGGAGTTGCATCGTTTGAAATCCCACTTTCTTTATTTAGAGAAAGAAATGTTGAATTACATGATCATTAATGTACCTTCTAGCTATAATGATTCTGTGACTTGCTTAGTGCTGGAGTAGTCTACCTAGCTGGTTGACTATATCGTTTGGTTACGTTCAAAGTATCTTGACATTTTGTTGGGCAGTGAGATGAAAGACCAGCAATCTCTAAATTCTTGACAATGAATATTGAACTCTAATGAAATTTGATTCTATACCAGTTCCCAAATGTAAGAATTTTCTCTGGCTTTAAATTCCCTTTAAAAGAAAAAGAACATTCTTTGAGTATTTTATTACTAGAATAACAAAACTAGAGAACTTGACTGCTAAAGTAGTCATAGTCAGTATGTTTTGGAGTAGTTCAGAAGATTTGGGGAAACTGGAATGCTTATTTCTTTTTAGGTACCTTAACCTAGGTGGTGTGTAAATTAATTTGAGCTGGATTCATTTACTTAAATTTCTTTGGGTAACTTTTCTTTAAAGGAATAAGGTGTCCACTTACCCTCATTAATGGAGTTTCCAAAAGGAACAGAGTAAGGCAAATGAACAAACATATGTGTGCTTTCATGTTTTAACTGGAAGACTATATTTTTGGGTTAAATGTTTAATCTTAAATTAGAATGAGGAATGATGTAGCCAAGAGATTTTGAAGCCTATAATTCTGTCCATGTTGAGAGCATCATAGAACACACTTAGGCTCTACTAGACATCTTTTCTAAAGAATAGAGTTGAGGATAAGGTCTTTCTCATACATATTTAGGATAGGTTTCATATTGAGATAAAGATCCTTTCAATATGGTAATCCCTGAGCACTTGTCCGATAGTAAAATTAGCTGGCTAATTGGTAGTTCTGGACAATAGTAGAAACTGCTGTACTGCCTTGTAGTTGAAGCATTGTCAGCAACAGGATAACTTTTAGACCATAAATTTAGTCACTCCTAAAGGTAGACATTGGCTGGACCCATATTTTCATATAAATTTTTTTCTTCACTTGCCTAATTCTTATGGATACTGCTAATGCTTGCAAGTACAGGCCCTTGAGGAGACCAAATAGGCTAAAGTGTAGAGGGAGGAGACACCTATGTATAATGCTTTAAGGTGATACATCCTAGTTTTGCTGTTATTATTGAGATTTTTCCTGACAGTTTTGGTATCTTACTGAGCCTTGTTTTCCTCTTCAGGGATGACCCTAGCATGTAGGATCTGAGGACAGCAAGCTGTTCTAGGAAGGTTGAAATCCAGCAGATCTTTCCTTTTGAGAATCTGGATATATTCCAGCTAATTTAAAAAGATGGTTTGCAGGCCACTGAGAGGAAAAGGTAGTTTGGGAGCTCATTGCTATGGGACTTCTCTATTTGACTTTAAGGGCTCTAACTTTCTGCACTACTTCTTTTTAAAGCGGACTGTGATACAGTTTTTGTCAGTTGTACAATTTCTTTGATGTACACATACATACATTTTAACATTCTACATTTTAATGTTCTACAATGAGTTCTTCTGTCAGTGGAGGCTTGCTTGTTGCTGTGATGCTGGAAGATATGCCACTGGTATATAGATACCAGCAGGGTCACCCATGGTAGATAAGTTTCAACTGAGCTTTCAGACTGAGACAGACTAGGAAGAATGACCTGGAAGTCTACTTCTGAAAGGAATTAACCAGGGAAAACCTTATTAATAGCATCCAAACATTGTCAGATATGGTGCTGGAAAGTGAGCCCCCCATGTTGTACTTGGAAGACAACTGGGGAAGAGCTGTCTCCTTAAAGTAGAGTTGATGTTAATGATGTTGATGGAGTAAGGCCTTCAGGATCTTCATTCACTGATGTGACGTGACTCAAAATGAGAAGAAACAGCTACAAACGTCTATTAATAATTGGGACATGGAATGCATTAAGTATGAGTCTAGGAAAATTGGAAATCATCAAGAATGAAATGGAACACATAAACATTGACATCCTAGGCATTAATGAGCTGAAATGGACTGGTTTTGGCATTTTCAAATCTGAAAATCATATGGTCTACTAGGCTGGGAATGAAAACTTGAAGATGCGCAGTGTTGCATTCAACATTGAAAAGAACATTTCAAGATCTGTTCTGAAGTACAATGCCGTTAGTGATAGGGTAATATCCATACGCCTACAAGGAAGGCCAGTTAATGTGACTATTTTTCAAATTTACACACCAACCACTAAGGCCAAAGAAGAAGATATTGAAGATTTTTACCAGCTTCTGCTGTCTGAAATTAATTGAACATGCAGTCAGGACACATTGATAATTATTGCTGACTGAAATGCAAAAGTTGGAAACAAAGAAGAGGGATTGGTAGTTGGAAAATACGGCTTCAGTGATAGAAATAATGCTGGAAATCACATGATAGAATTTTGCAAGACTGGTGACTTCTTAATTGCAAATACCTTTCTTAACCAACACAAACAGTGACTGTACACATGGACCTCACCAGATGGAATACACAGAAACCAAATAGGCTATATCTGTGCAAAAAGACATGGAAAAGTTCCATATCAGCCAGCAGAACAAGATCAGGTGCTGACTGTGGCACAGATCATCAATTGTTCATATGCAAATTCAAACTGAAACTGAAGAAAATTAGAACAAGTTCACAAGAGCCAAAGTATGACCTTGAATATATCCCTCCAGAATTTAAAGACCATTGGATGTGTTGATCACTAATGACTGAAGACCAGACGAATTGTGGAATGACATCAAAGACATGATCCATGAAGAGAGAAAGAGGTCTTTTAAAAGACAGGAAAGAAAGAAAAGACCAAATTGGCTGTCAGAAGAGACTCTGAAACTTGCTCTCGAACATCAAGCAGCTAAAGCAAAAGGAAGGAATGGCAAAGTAAAAGACCTAAACAGAAGATTTTAAAGAGCAGCTTGAGAAGACAACTCGACGGTATTTGGCTTGGCTTGAGAAGACAAAATCAAGTTTTATAATGATGTGTGCAAAGAGCTAGAAATGGAAAAACAGAGGCAAGAACACATCCTGTATTTCTCAAGCTGAAAGAACTGAAGAAAAAATTCAAGCCTCGAGTTGCAATAGTGAAGGATTCTACAGGGAAAATATTAAATGACTCAGGGAGTATCAAAAGAAGATGGAAGGAATATACAGGGTCATTATACCAGAAATAATTGTTAGATGTTCAGCCATTTGAAGAGGTATCATATGATCAGGGACAGATGGTACTGAAGGATGAAATTGAAACTGCATTGAAAGCATTGGTGAAAATCAAGGCTCCAGGAATTGATGGAGTATCAATTCAGATATTTCAACAAATGGATGCAGTGCTGGATGTGCTCACTCGTTGATGCCAAGAAATTTGGAAGACCACTACCTGGCTACCTGACTGGAAGAGATCCATATTTATGCCCATTCCAAAGAAAGCTGATCCAAACGATTGTGGTAATTACTGAACAATGTCATTAATATCACACGCAAGTAACATTTTGCTCAAGATCATTCAAAAGTGACTGAAACAGTGTATTGACAAGGAACTGCCAGAAATTCAAGCTGGATTCAGAAGAGGACACAGAACCAAGGATATCATTGCTGATGTCAGGTGGAACTTGGCTGAAAGCTGAGAATGCCAGAAAGATGTTTACCTGATGCAAAGGCATTTGACTGTGTGGACCATTACGGCTAACATTATGTAAAATTAGAAGATACTTTCACACAGCTCTCAGCAGGAGACAAAGCACCCACTAGACCTGCCCTCCTGTACCATTGCTGAACAACTGGCCCTGCCCATTGGACAAGGTGGTGAGACGTACCATGACGACGGAAGAACAAATGAAGAACACACAGGCCTGCTGCTCAGACATAAACAAATAAAAGAAAAAACAAGATGAAGCAAACAGATCTAAAAGTAATAAATGAAGAAAAGAGCTACTGAGTGTCCCAAAGACAGCCAACAATATCAAAACATAACTAGGACAGGGTGGTTCCAGTAGGCATCCAAAATAAAATACCAGATGACTTTCAGTAAAAGAAAAGGCACTGGAACAACCTGATGGGAAATTCAAATCTCTCATGTTCAGAGAGATCCAAGAGTTGGAAGAAAAGCAGATAAAAATGAGGGGGAAAAAAGGCAAAATCATGGAGAACACAGCCAAAACAATGGAATAATTCAGGGAAGTAATACAGGAGCAAAATGTCAAAATAAACAACTAGAAAGCATACAAAAACAGTAATTAGAAATCTAGAAGATAAACTAACAAGATTTCAGAAATGAACAGTGTTGTGGGAGGGCTGAGGAGCAGGTTTGAAACAATGGAAGACAGGATCAGTGAAACTGAAGACAAATATTTGGGTACTACTTTGAGGAACAGTCAGAGAAAAGAACAAAGAAAAATTAAGAAACCCTGAAAATGAAGTGAGTTACAGTGGAAAGCAAAAAATTTACAAGTGACCAGAGTTCCAGAACAGAGGCACAACAGAAAACACAGAGAGGATCACTGTAGAATTGCTGACAGAAAACTTCTCTACTATCATGAAAGATAAAAAGAAAAAAGAGTTGACCATCCCAGAAAGCTCAACGAACCCTACATAGGATAAACCCCAAAAGAAAATCACCAAGGTGTATCATAATCACACTTGCTGAAGTCAAACACAAAGAAAGAATCCTGAGAGCAGCTCAAGAGAAGCAAAGAATCACATGCAGAGAAGTAAATAGTAAGACAAGCTCTGATTACTTGACGGAAACCATGTAAGCAAGAAGGCAGTGGATGACATTTGTATATAAAATCCTGAAACAAAAAAATTGACAACCAAGAATAATACATCCTATAAAGCTCTCAAATGTGATAGTGAAATTAGTATATTTCCAGTTAAACAGAAATTAAAGGAATATGTAACAGCCAAGCCAGGCTTACAAGACTTATTCAAGGGAGTTCTTTGGTGTTAAAGCAAACATTGAACAACAGCCTGAATACAGGATGCAGCACCATACCAACTAAGTACCAGCCTAGGAAATTAAATCTCAAGGATTAATCAAATAAAAAACATTTACAACAGGAACCAGAGAGGTTAATTTGTAAATGACAACAATGTCAGAATCATGAAAGAGGGGAATAAACAGGGTAAATATAGAAGCTGTCTAATGTAGAGGAAAGCAAGGCAATACCTGATACTAAAAGACTAGTTCAAACTTAGGGTAAAGGTAAATTTCAAGGTAACCACATAGAAAGTCAACAAACCTGTTTATCAAAATGAAGAAAAACTAAGTTTTCAATAAACACAAAGTCTACAAAAAAGAAATGAAAAGAAAATCTGTAAAAGGGACCCACCACAAGAGAGTAAAAGGAACAAAGAATGCATCAGCACCACATACACACAAAGTGCTAGAAAGTAATAGCAGTAAACTCAGACCTGTCAATACTTGCATAGAATGTAAATAGCCTAGATGCACCCGTAAAGAGACAGAGTGACAGAACAGACTAAAAACCAGGATCCATTAGTAGGCTGTCTACAAGAGGCACACCTTGGAAACAAAGACATAAATTTATTAAAAACCTAAGAATGGAAAAAAATGTATCAAGCAAACAGGTACCAGAAAAGAGCAAGGTTGGCAATAAAAATGCACTGTGTAAAGTGAAAACAAAACTGAAAGATTTGGAAAATTCTGTTGTACAAACTGAGAACATTTGTTCTACAATGTTCACCAAGGACATGGATATGCAATCCTTTGTTAAAGAGATTGAGCGTGTGACTAATGAATTCTAACCAGCTACCACAACAGAAAACTCCTTAGGTTAGACTGGAGGAATGAGAGAAAGAAGTAAAGAATGTTGTCTGCCTCTTGGAATTTTACAAGCAGAAAACAGACCAAAGGATCTACATCTGTTCTCTAAGAAAAGAAAAGGACCATCCCTGCAACAGCTCATAGATCAACAGAACTGTTGGTAGGAGCATGAGAAGCAGGGCCTTGTGTTCAGTGAGTGAGGCCACAGTCTCCTGGATCTCAAAGATGTAGATCTTTGCCAACTTGATTCTGCAGTATGGGGTTGCCATTGAATTTTACCAGGAGGATGGTGCCTCTGCCAAAACCTGAGGTGGAGTGGGTTACTTGCCATGACCAAGGGGCAGAAGAATGGGGCCTACTGGGGCCCAGGAAGTGAGATTGGCACTCAGTTGGATTAGAACGAAGCCACTCAAAGGCAGGGGAGCAGAGTTGCAGTCCCAGTAGGCATGGAAGGTGGAGCCGAAGCCCAGAGCCAAGGGTCTTCCACCTGGAATCCAAAGGGCATGGCCAGCTCCCAGTCTGGAGGGCAGGATCAATTCCCAGATCATCTCAGAGAACAGAGGATTATTTTGAAGTCCTGAGAGCTAATGTAAATTTTCTGCTGGGTTTTGGACTTTCCTGATGACTGTTACCCCTCTTTCCCTCCAATTTCTCCCATTTGTGATGGAAATGTCTAACTGGTGCCTGTTCCACCATTGTACTTTGGAAGTAGATAGCTTGTAAACTAGATTTCACAGGTACACAGATAAAGAAGAATTCTTCCCTAGGATGGAATATACCTGAAGCCTCACCCATATGTGATTTAGATGATTTGGAAGATGAAATATTAGACTTGGAGTTGGTTTAAGATTTGTGGAATGAAGTGATAGAGTGGATGTGTTTTGCATATGGCAAAGACACGAATTTTGGGGGACCATAGGCTGAGGTGGTATGGATTGAATTGTGTGTACTAAAATGTGTGTTGTAAGTTCTGATCTCTCTGCCTGTGGTTGTAACTGTATTTGGTTGTTTGTTGTCTTTGTTAATTATATGGGATTCTTGTAGGGTGTTCCTGAGTAAATCTGTTTTTTAATATAAAAGAAACTAAACAAGCAATCAAGAGAAGTTGAGATGGGGAAAGAGGGAGAGATGTCCAGCCACATGAAGATTGCCCTAGAGCAGCAGAAGTTTAGAAAAGATAAGGGCTTTACTCCAGAGCCAATAGGGAGAGAAAGCCTTCCCCTGTAGCCAACTTTACTGAATTTGAACTTCTAGTCTCCTAAACTGTGAGAAAATAAATTTGTCTGTTAAGGCCACCCACTTGTGGTATTTCTGTTGTAACAACACTGGATAACTAAGACAGTCTTCATCAGTTAATGCTTCAAGTCTTCACTTTTCAGCATGCAGTGTTGTGACATCTGTGCATCACCCATTGTTAATAAGTCTTCATCTAATCTTGGTGTCATATTGTGTTCACATAGTCCAGCTTTTTGGATTGTTTTCCCAACATACACACTTTTTCTGATTTTGAACTCCTCAGAATCCTCTTGTTCTGTTCGAGCAACTGCCTCTTGGTTTGTGTACAGATTTCATGTGAGTACAGTCAGATAATCTGGAATTCACATCTTTGTAATGTTAGCCATAATTTGTTATGATCCAAGGAGTTGAATGTCTTTGCACTGTCAATAAAACACCTTGGTGGTATTCTCTGCTTTCAGCCAAGATTCATCTGACATCAGCAGTGATACCCTTGTTCCATGTCCTCTTCTGAATCCACGTTGAATTTCTGTTAGTTCCCTGTTGATGAGCTTCTGCAATTGTTTTTGAATTAACCTTAAGCAAAATTTTTTGTGTTAATTACCTTCAGTTAATTTATGGTTAATTCTACCACTTGTCCATTGGGGCGTATTTTTCAGTATACAATGTGTCAGTAATATACTTTTCTTTTGTCTCTTCTCCAGATCTTCCATAAAATAATAGTCTTGTTGTCTGACAGTGTTAGTGACCCATTCCCTTTGAAGATCCTTAGGTGGAGATGGGGCATGAGGATCTTCCAGGGGAAATGCTCACTAACACTAGACAACCACTCTAGGCCAAGAGATTGTACCAACATACTTTCCTGGTCCCAGATAGGAGGATGGAATCTCAAAAGACAGCCACCATACATCAGGTGGGTAAGCTCTATAGCCTTAATTTTTATCTTGCTTTCTGTTGTATACATTATATTTGGTTTTCCTCAGTATTTTGTGTCTTCACTGACAAAAATATCTTCCTAATTAACTGGGGAAACATTTGGGTGTGAAATTGGTGAAAGTTATGAAGTGGGGAATAAGCTGTGTGAGTGCAGTTGCATAGGGTGGGACTGTTATAAATAATAGAGTCCTACAGGTAAATTCTTCTTTTTTGGAGAACATGTCATATTGGTGACAGATCATGGGGACCTTGTTATATCAGGTCCCTAAAGTCTACTTTGAGGCCCAGGAGAACTTTGCTAATTATTTACATACTTCAGGATACCCTAGATATAAATAGGATAAAACACACAACAAACTGAGAGGATAAATATAAGTTGTACCTTTTAATGTTGGGCTTGTTGATGGAAGCCTGCATACTTTAGGTTAGTGATGAGCTAGACTGATTAAGAGAATAAGGGTTGGGAGATGGAGGTGACCATTTAGTGCTGTTAAGTCCTGATCATACAGGCATTGTCCACCATTATAAAGAGTACACACCCTAGAAATTAAATAAGGTTTTTCATGTGTAGAATTTCTTGAAATGTAATGGCCATTAGTTGGCTAGAAAGACTTGTGGATTTGAAAAGAAAGTTAAAAGAACAGAATTTTTTAGAAAACCTAGAAACTAAAAACCTGAGGTGAGAGTTGTCTAAAGTTATCTCACTATACTCAAAATTTTTAAGTGAATTCTGCCAGGGCAGCCAGTACTCTATGTGAATTCTCTTATTTTGAGAATCTCTGCCTATCAGAGTGACTCATCTTTATCTCAGAAAGCTGTTGCTGAAAAGGCTGACCTCTGGATATGTTTTGCTGTCCTTGCTTATAGATGAACAAAAGCCAAAGTGTCATGGTCCAGAAACAGGGTCCTGTTCTTAGACCCTACTCTCTTTACCTTTCTGTCAACTTTTGGTTTTTGTGGTCTCAATTATTAATCATTTAAAGAGACTTCTTCTTAGCTGATTGACATTTTAAACACGATTGCAATCATGTAACTACAGGAAGTAGGCTATGATTCATGCTGATATTTTCAGTGACTTTAGGGTTGCCATGAAGCGGATGCCACTCGATGGCACTTGGCTTAGCTTGGCTTACCAAGTGATGTTGGACAAGTCGTTTTCCTGTTTATGTCATAGTTTCCTATTGTGCTGGTTGAGGAAGTTATATTAGTTTTATATCTAAGGATTTAGATTTATTTCTGAGTTCTGTGGAGACAATTTCTGTGTTCCATGAATTTTAATCTTACTTAACTCTAGCACAGTACTCAGTTAATATTTCTTTATGGCATTTACATTGTTTCTCTCTTGTTCTTTGTAGCTGCTAGTTGTTTCTTCTGTATCTGTCAAATCATTATCCTTCCCAAAAGTGGCGCGTCCAAGGCTTCAGCAGAATCACACCAAAGGAAGTCAGCCTTCTACATGAAGATCAGCGTGTCTGGCACTTTAGCATTTTGGAATAGCAGAGTGAAGTAAGTTGGTATTGCAGTCCTGTGAGGAAAACTCCAGAACTGTTTGACTGTAGGATACTGTGGAGTGAGGTGCGGTGGTTTAATATGAAGTGGTGCAAAATATGAGATGGGAGACAGTGTACTAAAGTGACTCAGAGACATTGCAGTCTGCTTATCAAGTTGTATTACAGAGTAAATAATTTAGCCTCTACTTGTGTGGTCTATACATTTACTCCAAAGGTTCTTTACACTCTTAGAGGCCTAAACATATAGAAACCTTAGGCATAGTTTTTGTTTTCTACTGAAAAGGTTGGATCTTTGTCACTTCTGTTTGTGAGAAATTCTAATTGCAGTTAAGATCCAGCCGTGAAAGAAACCCAGAACCTGAAGCAGCTATTATAGTCATGAAGCATGTAAAAATTAAGTTGGTTTTCTGAAGAGATAGCAAAAAATTAAAGATAATAGATGAGGGAAAAGGTAAAGCTATAAGATGAGGGGATTGACTAGATTCTATCTAAAGGCCCCTTATTATAATATTTACTTACCTGACACCTCATTTGGGTCTTACAGAAATCATAGTGAAAGCAGTTGTAGTAGAATGTTACGAGTCAGGCATTCTGTTTAAATTCTCTCTGCCACTCATTAGCCATATGACCTTTTTACTATCTTTTTTGTTAGGATTAAATTAAATGCTCAATACAGTTCCTGGGTCATGATAAGCAAAAGGTAACAGCAGAAGTTTCATAAATTCATTTGACAGAATTTAATAGTAACCACTAATACCATCTGGTGGCAGGCAGAGTTGGTATATTTTGGTTTTATAGAGGAAATTTTTAAGATTAAAGTATTAAGTTAAAAGAGCATCTGTGGTTGCTGTTGTTGTTACTATTGGTAGTAATGTAAACAGTACTAGTAATGGAGCCCTGGTGGCACAGGTGATTAAGAACCAGGCTGCTAACCAAAAGATCAGCAGTTTGGAGCCATTAGCCATTCTTTGGAAACCCTATGGAGCAGTTCTACTCTCCTATAGGATCAGTATGAATCAAAATTGACAGGAATCAGTTTGGTTTGGGGTTTAGTATCAGTAATAGCTTATTGTGATTATTAATGGCACTTACTGGTTTTCTTCTGTTGTTTCTTTTTGTGATAGTTTTTATGCCCGTGTCCGTCATTTTATCTTGTCTGTTTGGCATCTTTCCTTCTCTTGTTTATCACTTTCACTCATCAGTGTGTATTTCTTTGTCTATTTCTTGCTTGAATGTCATTCCTTTTTCTTCTGTATGTTAAATGTCTTAACTGTTTCTCTTGCTAATTTCTTCTGTGTGTACCTTTGTTTCATTTTCTCTTTTCTTCCTAAGAGCTATGTGGTTTGTGCCTTGTCTTGGATGTGTCTCTAGTGTTTTGTTGTGCTTCTTGTTTCTCTTTATTCTCCTTTATCTGACTCTTCTTTCATTCCCTGTATGTTTGCTGAGTCACATGATATGTTCTTTGTACTCTTGTTCTTCCTACCTCTCTTTCTCTCTGAACCCTGACTGGTTGTTTTTTACCCCTCCCTATTGTTTGACTTTTTACTTTTTTTCTGCTTCTAGCTTTCCTTCTGCTGTTTCTACTCTACATCTATCAATTCTCTTTTCTGCATTTCCTCTCAGCCTTTCTTGAGCCATTTTCTCTTATTCTTCTGTGTGTGTGTGTCAGTGTCTGTGTTCTTTGTGAGTTTTCCATTTCAGCATTCATCTTTCTGTTCTCTTCATCTTTCTGTTCTCTTATGCTGTATTTCTCTGCTTTTTTCCCTTCCTACTCTCCTCTCACTATTTCAGCCTCTTCATAAGTCTGTATCTCCTGTTTGAGTTCATGTAATCCTCTCTCAGGTATTTCTTTTTGCCTGTGTGTATGTATGTGGATGTGACAAAGGAGCCTCCTAGCCCCTTCCCAGTAGGTGCAGAGTGTCAGCTATCAAAATAAGAAGTGCAGAGCTGTTCGTATGCCAGGCTGTTTTTTGAGATGATCCAAGACGAAATGAAGGCCCAAGGCTCTAGACTGAAGTAAAACCTAAGACTTGAGGAGGACAAGAAGCAGAAAGTCCAAAATAGATGGGAAACTAATAATGGATAGAAGACCCCAAACAGAGGACAGATGGAGACTTAAGACCTGAAGGCTAAAATAGAAAGCTCCTGTCCCAAGAAAAATGAAGCCTTAACCCTGAGACCAACAGAAGCTCAGAGAGCCATGATGTACTGAAGGCTCAAGTTCTGAGTTTGACAGAAATCCCAAGAGCCAAGACACATGGAAGGTGCAGGAACTGAGACCTAAGAGACATCAATCCTTGGATGGAAGGGCCAAGACACACGTAACACCCGGGACCTATAGCCCTGAATTGACAAAAGGCTCAAGGAAAATAGATAGCTCAAGATCAAAGACAGGAAGCTGGAGACCCAGGACCTATAGAAGCCCCAAGACCAGAGGAAATCCCAAGATGAGAACCCTAAACATCAGCTTTTTTCAACTCTTTTCTGTTGCTGTACCCTCTAGTTTTGGACACTTGCAGTTCTCTCCTTTCTGGTCTCTTATCTCCATTTAAACACTTTTTTTTTCCCCAATGTCCTCTTATGATACTGTGATTAATTTAAGGGAACATATCTTTAGTTGAGGACAACATCAAAGATTGATAATACTATCTTTGGCACAATCTTTTGAACCATGTCTTATCCTAGTTTTAAACTAGTCACTAGATTTAAAACAAACCAAAAAACACCTTATATTTCTCATCATGTCTCTATTTGATAGACATATCAACATCCAGTCAGTATCTAGTCTGGATTGTGTTATTCCTCTGAGGAGCAAGTATCCATGTAGGTGACATTGCATTTAAGTCCTCCCTTTTCCTCAGAATCCCCAGGCTGATGGGAAGAGGAAAGCTTAAGCACTTTGGCAGGGGAAGAAAAAAAAAAAAAGCCATGCTATGTAGAGAAACTGTGAAGAGATATTCCAGGCCACTGAGAAGAAATTAAACAAGAAATAGCCAAATGTGCCAGACTACTAAGAAGCACCAGCCAACAACATCTTACTTCTTAGAGCCTGGTTGATCAGGATTCCTGAGACTTTGGATTTCTGGTGATTGTGTTACAGAAAGAGTGATGGGCCCTAGGACAAAGTGAGTTCCCAAGGAGGCAACCTGAACTCCCTGCTCATGGTAGTGGCCAAATAATTTGGTGGACTATGCCAATATGGGTTTAATACCCAAATCTCAGCTTAAAGGTGAGAGAAATTGGGACTATTTAGCAGGTTTGATCCTTTTCTTGAATTTTCTTTATTCCCATCTATGTAGGAAGATGGTTTAAATGATGGATAATGTATGTGAAAACACTTCAGACTAAAACTTAAGAGGAAAGCCAGACACTCTTACTAAGACTGAATTGGCAACCAGGCACAGGTAACATTTGAAAGTGTGCTGTAAGCTGTAATGCATTATATGAATTGAGTCAGGAATCTTTTTCAGTAGAGTCAGGTAACAAATAATTAGACATCCGAGGCCGCATGGTCTCTGTTGTGTGTTAATTTTTTTACAATTCTTTAAAAATATTAAATCCATTCTTACTCCTGAGCCAAGTAGAATTAGCCTGCAGGCCATAGTTTGCCAACCCCTAATGTACATGCCAAGGACTATGCACTAAATAATATTAATTTCCTTTTCTGTGGCTTTCCCTGTGCTAGAGCACTGTGGATGCAAAATTATTTATGATCTCATTCAGGTATCTCAAGAAAAATATATATGAACATGCTTCATAAATTATAAAGCACTTAAAAAGAAGGCGTTTCAGTGTTTGATGAATGCCTATCGATTACCCATTAATTCTCTTGTGCTAGACACTGCAAGTACAAAGACTAAAAGAAGCATGAATAAAAAAGTGTTTTGTTAAAAGTATGTAGTACCATGCAAATACAAGGAATCGTGTGTTGGAATAATGAAGAATTTATACCTTGGTGTCCAGCACATTTCTTCTGCTGTGATGATGTTCAGTAAAAAGGCAGTATTGCACATAGCAGAAAAGAAAACATGGAAGTTGCTTTTAAAGTATAAAATACACTACAGCTATAATAGGTTAAGCTGTTGTGATAATCTGTAAAGTGCCAGATGCCATGCTAAATGCTGGTTATACATACCAAAGAGAAAAAAATATTACTGTCATAGTAAAATTAAAAAATTTCAGGAAGGAAATGTATATTAAAGTGCTTTGTAAACTAAAGCACTATGCACATCCTAATGGACTACATGTTCATAAATAAATAAATTCCACCTATTATGTGGCAACCATCTTTTCAGGTACTGTGAATTCAGTGATTACTGATTATTATAAGTAATTTGAGGAAATTTTTCTATACCATGTAAATCATTATTCAAAGATCAGGTAGTATATGATGGACAGATGACTATTAAAATGAGTATTAATAGTACCTACCAGACACTGGAGCTAAAATGCATTCTTGTTGTGTGGTTGATCCACAATGAGAAAGGTAATATAAAAACAAAAACATAAAAAGAACTAAACCTGTTGGTATTGAGTTGATGCTGACTCCTAGCTATCCTATAGGACAGAATGGAATACTCCCACAGGATTGCCGAAGAGCAGCTGGTAGATTCAAACTTTGTGGCTAGCAGCCAAGCTCTTAACTGCTGCTTGCTGTTTTCTTGTGCCCACAGCTGAGAATAAGGAAATGTTAGCATTTTATAAGCTTTAAAATGAAGCACCATATAAATGTAATTATTGATTTAATTTGGTGCAAAGTAGTAGATTTATAAAATTGTATGACCAGTATACACTGGGGGAAAAAAGTAGGAAAAAAAGACACTGAAGGAAGGATTACCAACTAAACACTGAATATAATATGTAAGAGATTAAATTTTTGATGAATGTAAGGATGGTTAGTAACTGTTTCATTACGTGTCAGCCTCCTTGCTGTACCATTGTACCCTTGGTAGTACAAGTCCATATGTGTGAAATCAGTTTATGAGTTGTAAACTGCTACATGTGCATGAGTGATATATGTTGAATAAATATTGATTTTTTGTTTGTTTGTTTTTACTATCTCTTATTTCCAGAGATAGCAAACAGGGTACAAAAATTATTACCATTGAGCCTGCAACAAAGATCTCTATAAATATACAAAACCTGTTGTTCTATATAGACAATAAATTAACTGTTGGCTCAGTGAATGAATGTCGATTACTTGCTGTGAGGCTGCATACCATTGGATATAAAAATGATTTCATGATTATGGGCTACTCACAGGAGGAAATGAGTTAATAGATGTGAGATCCAGGCTGAAGTCACTTAACCATGACTAAGTCTGTTTGATAATGAGAACATGGGAGAAAATGGATTTGGATTCTTTATCAGTTAACCATATAGAGGGCAGTGTACTAAATACAGAGCTACAAAAGAGATTAAATCTGGCCTAGAATGCCACTTGCCCCTTGGCCTAGTTTTAAGAGGCAAAAACTTAAAAATAGAAAGGGGTTGTAGTTTTCTTTTCCTAAATGGAAAATGGAGCTGAGTAGATTCATCTTGGCGTAGTAAAGGAGTAAGAATAAAAGACTCAGTTTTGCTTCTATATTCATTTGACAGAGCATCTTTTATATGGAATATACCACTCTAGGTCCTGAGAATGGGCCTTGTGTAAAAGTCAGTGAGATCTGAAAGGTGATCTAATGATTGCTGATCACAGCTGAAGATAGGAAAATATTTTTTGTTCGGTAAATACCTTGGCGCCTCTTCCCTGCAAAGTATTATGCTAGATGAAGTAGATACGTAGGTCTAGGCTAGAATAGAGTCACTGACTTGCCTCAAAGAATTTTTCTTTGCAAGGCAAGATTCTTTTAACACAAAATGTAAATATTTTTCCTAGTTCCATGAAACCCCAAATGATTTGCTCATTGGCCTTATTTATAACCAGAAAAATAATAAAAGGACTGAGTCTATTCTTTCGTTCCTTAAATTAAAAATGGCTCATGATGAGACTCAACATGAAGCAACTAGCTTTCAAGGTCATTGTCCTGGCTCAGAGTTAGGAATGTGCTTGAGCAATAAAGGGGGTTCTTTTTTATACTTAACTGTATTTAGTAAAAATAGATTGATTAAATCTGAATGAAGCAATATTCATAAGTATTGAGAATGAAGATTTAAGAGACCTAAACCCAAATATACAGCATTTGCCACAAGCTTATGGTGGAAACATAAGAACAAATTTAATAATAGACTATTTCTTTAGTTGAAAAAAATGTATGGAGCAGATGTAATATGTGAGACATTCAGAGAGTATACTTAAAATTACCTCTCTGGCATGCTAACAGTAGAGAGTTTTTATTTTTTTTAATTCATACAAGCAATGAAGATGATGCGATATGAAATAGATATGATCCAAAAGGCACTTAGTCTGATTACAGATGAAATTAAAAAATAAGAAAAGGAGTGATATTATTTTCACCAGACAGAAATGCCTATTATGTCAAGGCATGTGTTAAATCCTATACAGAAAATAAATGGAGGAGATCATTTACACATTATGCAAGTATTTTGGGGTATCTATTGGACATACAACCTTTTACTAGAGTTTCAGTTGACCCAAAAGATGAAAATATACAGACTTCCCCAGAACTCTTTAAAACTTTCTTAGGCCCAGTTTTTTGTTGGGGCATAATTTAGTCCCTCATTAACATTGTGTGGTCTAATTTCTACTCTGTATCTCTTCTACCACACTGGCCACTACAATAAGCAGGTAGCTGGGTATACACTGAGCTTGCTCCTTAAGTTGCAAGAACCCTCCTTAAAATAGACACTATTTTTTTTCTGGATCATCCCTCATTTAAAAAATGGGTACAACCACTGTTCGGCACAAAGAGGGATGATGACCAACAAGTTCCCAAACCAGACTCAGGGAACCAATACCCCATACACAAAACTACAACAGATTTTGTAAAACATTTACCACTTTTGTCTGTTTCCAATTACTTTCCCTTTATCTTCTGACAGCAAGTATCTGCCAAGATAGATGCCTTTCAGGAACAATCTTCATAAAATTTGAGATGGAGACATAATTTTTCTTTCATAATAGCTTCTCAACTTAGACTTCAGAAAGTGTTGCCCTTCTTTTCAAAGCCTGCTGAAGAAAGGATTTGTTAAATAGCATAGTGTCAGTAGATGAATAATAAAGGTTGGAAATAATTCGCAAGAATTGGAGCAAGAAAACAAAAGGACTAAGAAAAAGAAAAAAAAAAATCCTCTAAAATTACACCCAAGAGGGCATTGTTTGACCTTTTCTATTTTGAAATCACTCAAAGAGGGTGGGCTAGGAGGAAGAGTGAAAGAAAAGGTCAAACTTGTTGTCTGAGGGCAGCCAGGCTTTATTCTGGGTTGTCTTAAGAGGATTTACCAGGTCCAGGTCTGACATTAAGTTGTTTTTTTAGTTTATAGAAATCCCAGTAACTCGGTCTTAGGTGAGATGAAGGCAAAATTCCTGATCATTTTTGTTAATAATTTTTTAAGAAGCAGTTAAGTTTTGTCTGGAGATTACCAATTGAACTAATTTATCTAGGAGTAGAATTTATTACTAGCATCAATATGACCTCATCATAAGGTGGCCATATTAAGATTGAGGTTAAAATTTTCTGCAAAGGATAAGGAATATCAATAATGCCTGTCTTTTAATGTACCTGTTGGACTTAGTAACACCCCTTTCTTCAAGTAGGAGTGGGCGGTTCATTATTGGGAAGTAGAAAAGAGAGAGTAATTAAAAGCCGTGCTTTCAGTTTCTGGCATCATAAGACTACCCCTACTGGTTAAACAAGAATAGAAGGACATGTTATTGTCTACTGTTGTCACATAAATGAAGTTGTGAACAAATTCATTTTTAAGGAAAATGACTTGGTCTCTGCTCTTCTGCCTGAAAGGGAAGCTATGCCAAAATTCTAAGATAAATGGAATACCCCCTGACTAGTGAACTAAATGTGAAATGCAGAATCTATGTTGAAGCCTGAGTGTGTTAAAGATTGAAGAATTTTACTCAGCGTGGATGACTGCCAAAAAGGACTTTGAACTTAAAATGAGTGTCTTTAGCTTTACTGTTCTAGTTATCTTAAAGACAAATGTTCGTGTGTTCCAAACTCAACCTGAGATCTTGAATTTGGTTTGAATAAGACCCTTTGCTTCCTGTGCTCATGTTATCCCAACCCCAGGAGGGCAAATAATTTTGTATTTGTCTAAAACCATGAATATGTCACAACTTAGATAAATTGGAGAGTTTATTGTTTAATGTAAAATAAAATATACTGTTTTAAACTGTGTTTTAATAACTTCTCACTGTCTGTTCTTTCCCAACCACAATATCTTAAAGTTTTTTACTGTCAACCAATTTAGGTAAATGAGTTGAGGTCTTATTTCTTACAACTGCATACTTGATTTGGTCAGATATATTGAGAAGCATACGCCTAATAAAAATAGGAGAAAAAAACAAACAGGAATGGAGTAAAAGTGTAATATGAATTAGCTATTTGTAAGGTTATGGGAAGTAGGACATACTCAAAAAGGAAACCACAGTACTAATTAATCCAGTCCCTGAACAGGGGAGGGGGTATTTAGAGTTCATAAGTTTTTCAGTGACTACCCAAATGTTGAAATGATGATTTCACGAACATATAACCCAGAGCAGTGTTTTTACATGAGTTGCTACTGTTTTGTTTACAGTTAGCAGTATTTTCCACAACTGGCAACCAGCATTTTTGGAACGAAGTTTTAAGTTCCCTTGGTCCAAGTAACTATTCAGTACATGTGCTTTTAATCTAAAAATCTAAAGAGCTTGCCTCGTTAATAATTCTTGTCATTAGAAATTGGTAGGGTTTTTATTGGCAATACTGACCCTATATTTTGCAGTTTTGGTTTTGAACTGTGATAGTCCTGGGTGATTTTTTCATTTTCCTGCAAAGCTGGGTGTGGAATAAAATGGGAAAGCATCTGTGGAGAGAATGGGGGAGACATGGGTGGTGAGGAAAGGTTTATCCCTGAAGATACTCATTGGTGTCCACTATGGTTCCAGTCACCTCAGTAGCTCCCATTCCTTCAGGAGTTCTGACTTCAGTCTCATTGTCATATGTGCTACACTTAAAGTTTGGTTCCTTTGGCTCTTAAAATTCATTTTGTTTGTTTTAAATATTTTATTGTGCTTTAAATGAAAGTTTACAATCCAAGTCAATTTGTCATGCAAAATCTTGCACATACATTGGTGCCCCACCCTGTGACAGCACACTCCTCCTTTCTGCCCTCTGTTTCCTTTGTCTGCTCAACCGTCTCCTTTCCCACTCCACCCTCTCATTTTGCCTGTGGACAGGAGCTGCTCACTTAGCGTCATGTATATTACTTAAGGCAATATACACACTTCTCACCAGTATCATTTTATGTGTAGTCCAATCTTTGAGGAGTTGCCTTTGGGGCTGGTTTCAGCTCTAGGCTCAGTCTTGGGGCCATGTCTTCTGGAGACCCACCAGTCTGTTGGATCATCAAGTCTGCTTTTTTAATAGAGTTCTAGTTCTGTACATCCATTTTGCTCTGGCTACACTGGCGACTGTGTTGTACTCCCTGTCAAGGCAGTCATTGGTGGTGGCCAGGTAACATCTAGTTCTGGTCTCATGCTAATGGAGTCTCTGGATTATGTGGCCCCTTTTGTTTCTTCAGCTTGTCTTTTCCGTATGTCTTTGATGTCTTTCATTCTCCTCTGCTCCAGGTGGGTTGGGACCAATTGATGATACTTAGATTGGCCCTCAAAATTCTCAATCTGTTCTTTGCTGGTGGTTAGGAAATGAAAACCCTGTCTCTTGGTTAGTGTGGCAAGGTCAGACAAGGCAGTTTTACAGGGGCAGGAGAAATAATTAGAAAATTTGAAAGCATTTGCCAGTATTTTTCAGCTTCTGCAGGGTCATCACTGCACTTGTACGTACTTGTTCTTTTATGCCAGGCCATAGACACACGTTTTTTTTGCTGTCTTTTTTTTTTTTACTATGATTGAGTGAAAATGTACATTCCCATATAAATTTACATGATCACCTATGTGCAGCTCCCACTGCTTTCCCTGCCCAGTGACAGCACACTCTTCCTCTCCATTCTGTAATGTCATATCCTCCGAACAATCTCCTATCCCCTCTCCACTCTCTTCTCTGCCTCCAGTACAAGGTCAGCAGGATGACATCCTATAGATTCATAGGACTATAAAGTGCACACACGATATGGTCACTCTGTGGCGCCAAGCCCAATCCATTTCTGTCCGAAGAGTTGACCTCCATTAGGATTTATGGACAGAGGCAGCGTCAAGGCAGGGGCCATGCTCCCAGCAAAAGAGGCCCCTGGACCATCAATTATGGTCTTTTAGTGGAGATCTCAGAGTGCACCCCTTTTTATTCGTGTGTTGCCAGTGAGACTCAACTTTCTGAGCCCCATCACGGCTATTGCTGGAAGTGGCTGGGCACCATCTGGTTCTTCCAGTCACATGTTGATATAGTCCCCCTCTCTCAAGGGTCTGTCTATCTTGTGGGTTCTCTTTCACCTGTGTCATTTTGGTCTTTGGTGATCATCCATTCCTGTTGAGTTGGGACCATTTGCTGTATCTCAGATGGCAGCTTGGCAGCTTTTAAGACCCCAGATGCCACTCACCAATGTGGGGTGCAGAAGACTCTCTTAGCAAAACTCTAGTTTTGCCAGTTGACCTTGATTTCCCTTGAGAGCATGGTCCCAGGCCCCCCACCCCCCACACCAGATACTCTGTCCTTGCAATGTTGGGTTAAGATGGGAGGAGTAATCATGTTATGTTGAAGTCCAGTTAATATTGATCTTTCTAAAGTGTGCTGTCACTGATTTCACCCAACCAAATTTCTATCAACTATCTAATCTATACTCTACCCTCTCCCTCTCCCCCTCCCTCCCTCCCCACCCTTGCAGCCGTCAAAGAGTCCTTCTATGCATGAGTCTGTTTTTAAATTCTTATCATAGCGGACTCGATGGCACTTGGCTTTGTCATAGGGGTCTCATACAATATTTGTCTTTTTGTCGCTGACTACTTTCACTCAATGTAATGTCCTCCAGTTGAAACCAGCTTATAAGATGTTTCCTAAAATCATCACTGTTCTTTTATCATTGCATAGTGTACCATTGAGTATATATACCATGGTTCACCTGTCCATTCCTCTGTTGTTGGGCGTCTGGGTTGATTCCATCTGTTTGCTATTGTGGACTGTGATGCAATAAACATTGTGTGCATGTGTCCGTTGGTGTGAATGGCCTTGATTCTGTAGGATATATTTCAAGCAGTGGAATTATTGGGTCAAATGGTGTATCTATTTCCAGCTTTTTAAGGAAGCACCAGATTGCTTTCCAAAGAGGTGGCACCATTTTGCAATCGCACCAACAGTGTAGGAGAGTCCCAATTTCTCCACAGCCTCTCCAGCATTTGTTGTTTTGTTTTTGGGATCATGACCAACCTTGTTGGGTTGAGATGGTATCTCATTGTAGCTTTGATTTGAATTTCTTTAATAGCTAATGATCATGGGCATGTCTGCATGTGTTTTTTGGCTGCCTAGATCTCCTCTTTAGAGAAGTGTCTGTCCATCTGCTTTGTTCATCACTTAATTGGATGACTTATCTTTTTCTTATTGATATTATGCAGTATCTTATGGATTATGGAGATTAGACATCGGTCTGACCCATAACTTGTGTCTTATGTCAGTTGACTATTCTCCACTTGGTCAAGACAAGTTACATTTATTTCTTTGGCTTTTTTCTAAGAATTGTGTTACTGGGACTGGTAACCAAAAACCAAAACAAACCCATTGCCACCAAGTCTAATCTGATTTAAGGCCATATAGGACAGAGTAGAACTGTCCCATACAGTTTTCAAGGAGCAGCTGGTGGGTTCAAACTGCCAGCCTTTTAACATCCAGACTTTTAACCACTGCTTCACTGGGCTCCTCTGGGACTTGCAGACTTGGGCAAACTCTTGTTCCAATTTGAGAGTTGCTCAGTTTAAGTGGGATCCAAAATTGAGTCAGCCATTCTGGATGGTAGGAGAACTGCTAGTTACTGGGATGACTTCATAGAAAGTTGTAGTCAGGCAAAGCCAATTGAAAGTTTCTAGGGCTTATACCAAATAGAATACCATAGGAACCATAAGACTAGGTCTCATACCTTTAAACTCTTGGCTTGCTTTGGCTTGATAAATTGATGTTTCGAAGCTTTCTTACCAACGATAGGTTCTGGGTGTTTTCTACAGTCTTGCCCAGTACCAGTGTTCCCGGTGGAGAGCTGTTTCCCCATTCCAGTTGCTGTGCCTTGTATACTCCTAAGTCAGAATCATAACTCATTTCTGGAGTACTATAGTGAAAGCCTTCATCAGTTGCTGGTAGCTAACTACTTAGGTAGAACCCCTCACTTCTATGGGGTACTTGGCAGTAAGGAAGAAAAATCTCTTAAGTAGATTTTGCAGGCAGAGTGAAAAACTGTTTAGAAGAAGAGTTAAATGTGGAAGAATGTCAAAGGTACTAAGAGTTGTGAGGGGAATACCTTTGGGAGGCTCCACTTTTATATTTTATAAGAAACAAGTATATCCTGCAGACCTAAAATGAGTGAATCCCCATTTGTCTTTTTAAACTCAGTGATTTCCAAAAGTATTCCAGGAAGGACAAATGCATTATAATGAGAACAAGGGACTAGTTGTAGGATCCATCTGTGGTCCTTCCTATTCCTAGGAGACATTTAACAGTAGTGCTGAAGGTTGAGAAACTGGTCTTCATCTGCATAATGTGTAGGTTTTACTTTCTGTAATCAAATTTTGTTGAATTTTATTTTTAAGCATCAGGTGTTAGACATGTAATTGGAATTGTTCATATAAATACATATGATAAAGATCAGGTACCTGAGGCCCAGAGAAATAAAACATCTTAATGCCTGTCATGGATTGAATTATGTCCCCTCAAATAACTGTCAACTTAGTGAGGTCGTGATTTCCAATGCTGTATGATTGTCTACCATTTTATCATCTGATGTGATTTCCCTATGTGTTGTAAATCCTATAACTATGATGCAATAAAATGGGTTAGCAGTAGTTATTTTGATGAGATCTACAAGAGTAGATAGTGTCTTAAGCCAATCTCTTGGAGATATTAAAGAGAAGCTAGCAGAGAGATATGGCTAACTCGTAGCACCAGGAAAGCAGTGCCAGAAGCAGAGTGCATCCTTTGGACCTGAGGTTCCTGCACTGAGATGCTCCCAGACTAAGGGAAGACTGATGACAAAGACCTTCCTATAGAGCCAACAGACAAAGCCTTCCTTTGGAGCTGATGCTCAATTTGGACCTGTGGCATACTAGACTATGAGAGACTACATTTCTCTTTGTTAAAGCCATTCACTTGTGGTATTTCTGTTATGGTTGCATTAGATTACTAAGACAATGTCACAGTCCAAAATAATAGCTGAGGTGAACCTAGTTCTAAGGTCACTTATTTCTAAAGTAGTGTTTTTCTCATTATTATGATAGTACTTTTTATGACAAGGGGGATGCATTCTGAATAGGGGCTTGGATTATGAATAATTTCCAGTTAGGCACAGCTCTCCCTAATCATATCTGATCTCCAGAAAACCACTTTACGTCTGTATACTTAATGAGAAAGAAAGCGTTAGGGAATATCCAAAGGAGGGGAGCATAATAATTATGAGAGTAGTCCTGGGAATCTTTGTCTGTGCTTGCATTTCGGTGCTGCCACTTACTGTGTCTGAAACTGAACAAGCCACTAAATCTCTTAGATTTTGTTTTTTTTCTCAGCAAAATAAGGTTGATGACACTACCTACCTCATAGTGTTCATTCTGACTCATAGCGACTCTAGGACAGAGTAGAATTGCTCCATAGAGTTTCCAAGATGTGCCTGGTGGATTCAAACTGCTGACCTTTTGGTTAGCAAATGTAACGACTGTGCTATTAGGTTTTCCCGTAGAGTTGTAGTGAAGTTTAAATTAGAAAATGTGTGTACATACAACAGTGCTTGTCATATCGTAAGGAAATAAATGCTGTATTTGATTATACAGATTTAACTACATATGAGCCCTTATGAAGTGGTGGTTAAGAGCTTGGCTACTAATCAAAAGGTCAGCAGTTCAAATCCACCATCCCACCTTTGGAAACCCTATGGGACAGTTCTGTGCTATAGGGTCAGTATGAGTTGGAATCAAATTGACAGCAATGGGTTTGCGTTTGGTTTTTTTGGAAAAAAAAAAACAAAACTATGTTTGAAATGGTTATGTCCACTTTTCTGATTGAACTTGGTTCAGTAAATTTAGCTCTTATGAGTGGCAGCCCTGGTGGCATAGCAGTTAAAGAGCTATGGCTGCTAACCAAAAGATTGGCAGTTTGAACGCACCAACTGCTCCTTGGAAACACTGTGAAGCGGTTCTACTCTGTCTTATGTGGTCACTGTGAGGTGGAACCAACTTGATGGCAATAATTTTGTCTGTTTGTTTTTTATGAGTAGCAGAAGTAGGATTTTTATAAATGGGTTTCTATTTGGATTGTTGGTGTGACAACTGTGATGCGAGTTTTGTTCTGAAGAATAGGTCAGAAAGCCGTGGACAAGCCAAAATTTACTCATGATCCTAAGGTTATACCTATGCATGTGATCATCTTGGATTTTCTGGGAAGAATTTGCCATTTTAACTGGTTGTAATTACATGGTTCCAAGAGGGCAGGTAGATTACATTTAAGTGAAAGAGTCGTGGAAAATGTGAGCCTTCCTAACAAGGACAGGATTTGAGGCTTACCTCCTCTTGTTGTGTGAATCATATTCTTTCAACTCAGACAGGTGTAGGGGACTGTCATGGATTGAACTGTGTCCCCCCAAAAATATGTATAGAAATTTGGCTGAGTATGATTGCTAGTATTGTGTGATTTCCCTCCATTTTCTGATTTTCATGTGCTGTATGTTAAAGAAGATCAGGGTGGGACTGTAAATCCCTTCCTAATGTCCCCTCCCTGCTCTATTGTAAAGGGAATTTCCATGGCGTGTGGCTCGTGCCGCCTTTTATCCTTTTACACCTGCAAGGGATAAAAGGAAAAAGAAGCAAGCAGAACGTTGGGAACCTTATACCATCAAGAAAGCCACACCAGAAGAGCATGTCATTCAAACCTGAGGTTCCTGCACCAAGATGCTCCCCGAACAAAGACTGATGCAGCACAAGGACTTTCCTCCAAAGTGGACAGAGGGAAAGCCTTCCCTTGCAGTGGACACCATAAATTCAGTCTTTTAGCCTACCAGACCATGTAAGAATAAACTTTCCTTTGTTAAAGCCATCCACTTGTGGTATTTCTGTTAGAGCAGCACTAGGTCACTAAAACGGGCCATCAAGCAAACTTTGTTATAGTAATTAATTGGAAACCAAATCAAGTGACCCTCAGTCACAGAGAGTAAAGAAGTTCTAGTTTAAGGTAACTATTTTAATCTTGGTAAATGAATTTCTCTTAGAAGATCAACAGAAAGCTGGTTCCTGTGAGACAGAGGTGCCTCAAAATCCAAATTTTCCAAACTACTGTACCATTCCAACACCTCTAACATAAACTGCTTCCTGTCCCCACAGTACTCTACCTCTCACCTTTGGGTTGTGTAATTTGCTGCCATGTCTCACAGAATTCATTAAATGGATAAAGGAAATAACTCATGGTTGTGGAGGATGGCAGGTCCTAAATCCCTAGGGAAAGTATAGGATTCTCCTGACCCATGTGGCTGCAGGAGCCACAAACACACACCGGCAGTTCAGACCACAGGCTGCTGGCTCACAAGTAGATGGCTTTAACAAAGTGAAATTTATTTTCTCAGAGTAAAGTAGGCTAGGAGTTCAAAGCATCAGCTCCAGGGAAAGTTTTCCTCTGTTGACTTTGGAGGAAGACCTTTGTCGTCAGTCTTCCTGGACTTGGAGCCTCTGAGGCTTAGGGACCCTGGGTCAAAAGAATGTCCTCTGTTCCCATAACTGCTTCCTTCTTGACAGTATGAGGTCTCCAAATCTCTATTTGCTTCCCTTTCCTTTATATCCCAAGAGATTGTCTCAAGGCACACTACAATCTTACATGTTGGGTCCTGCCCCACCAATACAACTGCCTCAAATCCTCCCTCATTAACATCGTAGAGGCAGGATTTAAAATATACAGGAACATCACACAGTATCAGGAATCATGGTCTAACCATATTGCTACACACATTTTTGGGGGACACAGTTCAATTTGTGACAGTTCAGTTACTCAGATACCAGGCATTCAGGTCTGGTGCGGTTGTTCATCTGGTTTGGTCAGATTCTTCAATAGTTTGTTTTCCCTTCACCATTTTTGGCCTCTGATAAAACTTAACAGAGATTATTCCCTTGCTCTGAGTATCTGCTGAGGTATTAGCATAATGTTAGGTTACTTGAGGACATCAGGTTCATCTGCTGTGCTAGTCCAAATTGTTATAGCAAGACCGGTCTAAGCAAGTGCTTCTCCCTCCGTCCATTCAGTCATGTTGAGCAGAGTTACATTAGTACCACGCTAGTGGGCTGTATCACTCATTAGGCAATATGGCAGTATTCACTGTGAAACCCAGTTTTGCCAGATGGGGGAAAGGTACCATCCATCCCAGCTCTTGGGAATTCTAGCATACATGTTCAGGAATACAGACTGCACTGTCTTGCTTAGAGATCACCTCTGCTTTCAGCATCTGCAGCTGCTTTCCTAGTACTAGAACCACAACATGTAACAGGAATAAATCAACTTTAGATAATGCTGGGAAGAACTATACAGTGGCACCAGCATTTCCCCCCAGACTCTCTTCCCTAGGTACCCTGGAGTTTGTCCAGTGGTGATCCTCCCTTTGTCCCCCTCATGCTGAATGTGAACAGTCATGAAGGACCTTCATGCCTTTATCTCTCCCTGTTTTAGATAACAGATGTTTCTATTGTCCATTCCAATTCTTTATCAAACCATTATTATGAGGGTGGTATGCAACAGTAACCAAAAAAATCCAAACTCACTGCTGTTGCGTCAGTTCCAACTCAGCAACCCTGTAAGACAGAAAAGAACTGCTCCATAGAGTTTCCAAGGAGTGCCTGGTAGATTTGAACTGCCAACCTTTTGGTTAGCAGACACTTAACTACTATGCCACCAGGGTTTCCTGCAAAATGGTATCCCCACTTAATGTGCTGTTCCTTGGTCTGTTGCTACACTCCATGCACTATAAAGTGTGTTCCTTGGTCTGATGAAATAGTACTCTGGCCCAGTACTCAATGGTACAGTATCTTTTGTTCCAATCCCTTAGTCAGGTTTTCGGCTTTTGCATTCATCATGGAATATGTGAAGCACAGTCCAAGGTAAATGTCTATTCCTGTGAGGACCCATTTGTAGTCAGCTAGTGCCACTGGCATCATTCATCCAATATAATAAAACTGCTAGCTATGTGCAGAGTCTTGCTGTCCAAGGAATCTACCCTATAGCCATCTGCAACCTCTGTCTTTCTGGCTGGCAGACAGTTAGTCCTTGTTGGTATTTTGTGTCTTAGAGGATAAAAGGAGGATATGTATAGATTCAGCCCATGTCTGCATTTCTTCAGCCCCTGCACATTTGCTTGTCTCATAGACCCAATTAGCCACTTGCCAACAGGTCCGCTTGCTGATTCCAAACACTTTTTGAACCAGGGAGGGGGTTTTTCTGATAGGCATCCACATGTCTTACTCTCCTGCACCCTCTACATTCCCAGACTGTTTTCTATAGGTTCAAGCTCCAGATTGGTGTTCCCGTAATAGTCCAATTTTCCATCTTGTATTTATTTGCCTGACCATGTAGTCTGGCCACTGGCCACTGTTTATGAATGGGTAAAAATCCAAACATAAGAGCTCAACTTTGCACAGTTTTTCCATCATGACTAGAAAGACAGAATGCAATTCACCCTATTTAGCTGACCTGTTCTTATCTTCTTCAGTCAGGTGTTTCTATCTCCTGCTGTTAACGCAGCAGCTTTCCACATTACATGTTGTCTGTATACTCTGAAACTGCCATCTGTGAAGCAAACCACCTTCTACTGGTGAGCAGAAAGTTGTTCATAGAGCACTGTTTATGTAGCAATGTGCACTGGCAGTTTTTCAGATGTTTCTAGGGTAGAACCTAAGGGAAAAGAGGCTATTTGCTTGTAGATATGGTGGCTACCATCCTGTATCCCCCTAGTAGTTTGTCCTTGTGTGAACCATTTCCATTTTATTTTGGGCCCTGCCTTACTTATTAGAGTGTTTCTCTGATATCATCCAAGATGTTATGGGTATTTCATGTCTCTTGATGATTTTATGTCTTTCTGTCACTGAGGCAGTCTCAATCAATAACCAATGCAAGTGAGTAATTGCCTTTGAAATGCTGTGCATTGTATTGTAACATCTGGAAACTCTCTAGTCCATAATCCTAGTGGTTGCTGTAGGATGGTATTTTCAGGTTTTTACCACAAGCTCCACTCTGCATAAGCATATGTGGCAGACACCTCCAAAATCCTGTCTGAATAGGGATCATAAAGGCCTAAAGGCAAGGAAAGTGACACTGCTTTTTGTAATTCAGACAGCCTGCTGTTACTCTGACCCCTGTTCAAATGCAATTTTCCTCTGTGTGGTTTTATGAATGAGAGCCAACAATATTCTCAGATATGAAATGTGTTCTACAAAATGCACATAAACCAAGTAACATTGGGCCTCCTGCTTAGTCTTAGGGGTATGTAACAACAACTTCTTAGTTGTTGCTCCAGATCGGTGTTCCCTTAATAGAATGTCACTCGTGGCTCCTACCTCTGTTAGTCCCAAGAACGTCACCGTTTGGGCAGTGCCCTGTATTTTTGCTGGCTTTATTAACTAACATTTGTTAGTCCTGTGGGCCACAACTGCAATAAAATCAGCCCTAGCTTTTTCTTAGTTGTTTAATATTAATATGATATTATTAATGTAATGTAGCATTACACCTGAGATCTACAAAAAGTCCAAATTTCTTCTAGCCAAGTTATGAAAATACCAAAAAGAAAACCCACTGCCTTTGAGTCAATTCTGACTCATTAACCTGTAGACAGAGTAGAACTGCCCCATAGAGTTTCCAAAGAGCATGTGGCGGACTCGAACTGCTGACTTTTTGATTAGCAGCTGTAGCACTTAGCCACTAGGCCACCATGGTTTGCAACTATGACAATAAGGTAGTGAAATCAAGTAATTTTGTGGTGATGTAGTAAAAGTAAGTTGAGACGCTACCCATGTGAAAGCAAACTGCAGCTGGCTATTCTGAGATTGGTGTGGAGAAAAAGGCATCTGAAAGATCAGTTACTGAATACCAGTCTATTTAGCATGCTGTATTTTCTGCACTGTTGATATCATGTCTAGAACAGTGGAAGTCACAGGTGACACTGCTTTATTAGCCTTTGATAGTCCAATGTCAGGCCCCATGAACCATCTGCCTTTTTCATAGATGGGATAAGGGTGTTATGTAAGAGAATTTGTTGGCACCGATACTCCAGCCTTTAGCATGTTTTTTATCAAAGAAGTGATTTCCTTTTGTCCACTATGTATACTATACTGCTTCAAATGAAAAACGTGGGTGGACTCGGGCAATTATAATGGTTCTCATTTCTTATTAACCATCTGAAAATCTCTGTGATAGGGTAAATTCTTTCTGCATTGCTTATGAATCACCCTTGTTTCTTGCATCTGTAATATCCATGTGGTAAGGCTTTGCCAACAGATCTGACAAGGTTTCTCCAATTGTTGCTTTGTTTCACAGTAGCAAGGATACGTGGGGTGCTTGTGTAGAAAGGGCTCCCTGATTACCGTATCTACCATGACCTGTGTAAGCAGTATACTCATTAGATGAATATCATAATCACTATACTGCCATTCCACACTCCTGCATAGGTGGTACATCAGCTGCTTCCTCTAAATACCATTGGGTATTTAGAAGGAGAGGTGGCAGCTTCCCGTCTAAGGGTTAACAAGTCTCACTGCGAATTTTATCCAGTCCATCAGGTTGACTGTCCCTAATGGATTAACTTGTTCTTTAACTGGATCTTCTACCATTATTTGTGACTATTTCGTAGTGATCTGTGGGTCTTGCATTGACCCAAACATATTCGTTCATTCTATAGCATTCAAAACTAGCACTGCTGCTAAATTGGTCACGGTCACAATCCATTTTAGTAATGGTTCCTTGGGAAGCTGAAGATACAAATATACAAATTGAAGTAATTCTTTTACACGATAACCCCTGCTGTCTATAGTTTGTTGATTTTGCCCATTTCCCCCTGGACTACCTTCTTGGTGATCAACAGTCATCGAGGAACTTCCTCCTGCTTCAATGTGATTTTTCCTTTCCAGGTCAGCCTTGAGACTAGCTGTCAGTTGTAGCTCTGACCATACCAGAACAGGGCTTGGTCCAGTTCTAAATAAGCCTCTACATTGTTTTTCCCTGCCATTGCAGCTATTACCAATGACATAAAGCAAGAAATTGTATATCTTGCTCTTTGTTTATCACCCTATATTTCCATATTCATCCAACTAGACAATTTCTCAAGAGTTAGATTTACGTGTCCCATATCCCATAAATTGCTTTTGCCTTGGGTAACTGACTGCAACATAGTACCTGTTTCAAGCCATGGATGTTTTTTATTGTATTCAGAAACCAAAGATTTCTCATTGTCCTGTTTATCACCCACTGCCTTTTCCCCCTCAAATCATGTATTCAAGTGAAGCTAGGCCATCTCAGTGAAACCCACCATTCTGACACCAACTAAACAATTTATTTCAAAAGTATCAACACAAAGCTCACTATATGCAGCTAAGTTGTGAATGGAAGTGATGAGTGCCATTTCTGGGCCTGTGTCTCAGGACATAGGTTATGCTTTCCTGTTCACTTCCTCTTCCCACTGACTGCAATCCATATATAATGACTGCACAGTTTTAGCCATACAGGTGACAGCCATTCTCTATGAAATTGAAGTGCAATGACTTGGAAGGAAATCAAGTACCAGAGTGTCTCCAAGAAACAGAGCTGAACACAGCCCTTCTGACCTGAATATTTTACACTAGGACTATCATTGGAAAGACCTAGTTTCTTTTGTTTTTTCCTTTAAGCCATTGAAGTGTTGATTCACCTTCTTAAAGTAGCCCATACTTCTTTGCAACTAATTCAACTGGGTATAGCTACACAATCTTTCCTAATACAGCATTTCAGATAGCTACTATCAATAATTTAGAATTTATATACAAGGTAAAATTTAACATTCTTGCACTAGTGTATAAATTATTGAGAGTAGCTTCTATTTTGAATAACTTGGAGAACAGGAGACTTCTAGCCACTGAGAAGAACCACAGAGAAGAGAACAGGGATTAAAAGATACTAGGATAACCTAGACCAATTTTTTTTTTTTATAGCCATCCCATAGTCTTGTTGTATGGCTTACAGAATAGGTGAGATAGATGTGCTTGTCTTCACTTACAAACAAATGGTCAAAAGGAAAACAGAATGTCTTGTCTGAAATATATCTTATTGCTGGCAATCCTAGGGAGAAAGAAGGCAGCAAGCAAAAATATAAAGGTATCACGCAGCACCAGCTCATGAATAAAAGACAGGTCCTGCAAAAAAGTTAGGACGAGGTTGAACAGTTTGGTGTGGAATCTTTTATCATCTATGGAAAATAAGACTTGACACTAGATCTAGCATTTCCAATTTGTTGTACTGTAGCGGACTGCATGTTACTGTGAAGGTAGATGCTACACCACTGGTATTTTAAATACCAAAAGGGTCATCAATAGTGGACAGGTTTCAGCTGAGCTTCCAGACTAAGTCTCACTAAGATGAAGAATCTGGTGATATATTTCTGAAAAATAAGAGTTTAAATCTTATGAATATCAGCAGAATATTGTCTGATACAGTGTCTAAAGATGAGCCCCTCAGGTTGGAAGTCACTTAAAAGACAGAGAAAAGCTACATCCTCAAATGAGAATTCACCCTAAAGATGAGGATAGGGTAAAGCATTTGAGAACCTCATTTGCTGATGTGGCATGAATCAAAATGGGAAGAAAGAGCTGCAAATAACCATTGAAAATAGGAAAGCAGAAAATAAAAAGTATGGATTTAGGAAAATTGGAAGTTGATGAAATAGAGCACACAAACATAGATACTGTGGACAAAAATGAACAGTATTGGCATTACTGAATCAGAGAATCATGGTCTATTAAGGCAGGAATAATAAATTGAAGAGGAATGGAATTGCATACATCAATGTGGCATGAATCAAAATGAGAAGAAACAGCTACAAACATCCATTAATAACCAGAACATGGAATGTACAAAGTATGAATCTGGGAAAATAGAAATCACAAATGAAATGGAATGCATAAACATCAATATCTTAGGCATTAGTGAACTGAAATGGACTGGTATTGGTCATTTTGAATCAGACAATCACATGGTCCACAATGCAGGCTAAGAAAACTTGAAGAGGACTGATGTATTCAATGTCACAAAGAACATTTCGAGATCTATCCTGAAGCACAACACTATCAGTGATAGGATAATATCCATACACCTACAAGGAAGGCCAGTTAATATGACTACTGGAGATTTTTCCCAGCTTCTGCAGTCTGAAATTAATAGAACATGCAATGAAGATGCATTGATAATCACTAGTGTTTGGAGTGCAAAAGTTTGAAACAAAGAAGGATTAGTAGTTGGAAAATATGGACTTGGCGACAGAATTGTTGCTGGAGATTGCATGATAGAATATTGCAAGACTAATGAACTCTACATTTCACTAACAGTGACCATACATGTGGACCTTGCCAGGTCGAATACACAGGAATCAAATCAACTGCATCTGTGGAAAGAGACGATGGAAAAGCTCAATATCATCATTGTGAACAAGACCAGGTGCTGACTGTGACACAGAACATTAGCTATTCACACACAAGTTCAAATTGACATTAGAGAAAATTAAAACAAATCCACGAGAGCCAAAGTACAAACTTGAGTATATCCCACCTGAGTTTAGAGATCGTCTCAAGAATAGAGTGGAAGGAGTCTTACTGGCAACACAAGAATAAAAAGGGGTGCACCCTGAGATCTCCACTAAAAGACCTCAAATGATGGTCTGGCGGTTTCGGGGTTCCCCTGAGAGCATGGCCCCCGGCCCTGATGCTGCCCTTACCCATAAATTATAACGAAGGTCCACTCTTTGGACAGGAATGGATTGGATTTGGCAATGCAGAGTGACCATATATTGGATGCACTTTATGGTTCTGTACATCTATAGGATATCATCCTGCTGACCTCTGGCTGGAGGAAGGAGAGTGGGTGGAGAGGAGGGAAAAGGAGACTGCTGGGAGGATGAGACATGTATGGAGCAAAGAGGAATAGTGTGCTGTCACCGGACAGGGAAAGCAGTGGAAGCTGCATATAGGTGGGCATGTAAATTTATACGGCAATGTACATTTTCACTCAGTCATATTAAATAAATAATATAAAAAAAAGAATAGGGTGGATGTGTTGCACTCTAAAGATAAAAGACCAAATGAGTTGTGGAATGACATCAAAGACATCAACCATGAAAAAAGCAAGAAGTTATTAAAAAAACAGGAAAGAAGAGACCCTGAAACTTGCTGTTAAACAATGAGTAGTTAAAGCAAAAAGAAGAAATGGTGAAGTGAACTGAGCAGAATATCTGAAAGGACAGCTTAAGAAGATTAAGGGAAGTATTACAAAAACATGTACAAAGAGCTGGAGATAGAAAGCCAAAAGGAAAGAATATGCTGTGCATTTCTCAAGCTGAAAGAGCTAAAGAAAAAATTCAGACCTCAAGTTGCAATAGTGAAGGGTTCTATAGGGAAAATATTAAACGACTCAAGAAGCATTAGAAGAAGATGGGAAAAATACACTGTTATTATGCCAGAAAGAACTGGTTAACATTCAACCAGTCCAAGAGGTAGCATATGATCAGGAACAGATGACAGTGAAGGAAGAAATCGAAGTTGCATTGAAGGCATTGATGAAAAAGGAGGTTTCAGGAATTGATGGAATCTCAACTGAGATGTTTCAATAAGTGAATGCAGCGCTGTAAGTTCTCATTCATCTGTGCTAAGAAATTTAGAAGACAGCTTCTAGATAACATTGCAGAGACTGGGAACACTGGAACACTGAAGTGTGTCCATGAGATATTTACACATGGGTCAAGAGACAGTTGTTCAAACAGAACAAGGAGATACTGTGTGGCTTAAGATCAGAATTATAGGTATGTGTCAGAATTATATCCTTTCAACATACGTATTGTCTGTATGATGAGCAAATAATGTGAGAAGCTGGACTATATGAAGAAGAGTGGGGTATCAGGATTAGAGAAAGACTCAATAACAAAACTTGCGTTATGCACATGACACAACCATACTTGCTGAAGTGAAGACAACTTGAAATACTTACTGATGGAGATCAAAGACCAGAGCCTTCAGTATGGATTATACCTCATCATCAAGTAAACAAAAATCCTTACAACTGGACCAATGGGCAACGTGATAATAAAGGGAGAAAAGATTGAGGTTGTCAAGGATGTCATTTCACTTAGACCCACTGTCAACATCCATGAAAGTAGCAGTCAAAAAATCAAATGGCGCACTGCTTTGGGTAAATTTGCTGCAAAAGACCTTTTAAAGTGTTGAAAAATAAAGATGTCTCTGTTTTAGTCAGCTAGTGCTGCTCTAACAGAAATACCACAGACTGGATGGCTTTAACAAAGGAAAGTTTATTCTTACATAGTCCGGTAGGTTACAAGTCCAAATCCAGGATGTCTCCTCCAGGGGAAGGTTTTCTCCCTTGTTGGCTCTGGAGGAAAGTCCTTGTGTTGCATCAGTCTTTGTTCTGGGTGCATCTTGGCGAAGGAACCTCAGATCTGAAGGATGTGCTCTTCTCCTGGTGCTGCTTTCTTGATAGTGTGAGCTTCCCACATCTCTCTGCCAGATTTTTCCCTTTGTAGCTCAAGAGATTGCCTCAAGGCAGAAAACAAACTTACACATTGAATCTTGCTCTACCAACACAACTGCTGCCCATCCACCCTTATTAACATCATAGAGGCAGGAGGTCCAACAAGGAGGAACATCATACAATACCAGGAATTATGGCACAGCCAAATTGTTAAAGATTTTTTAGGGAACACATTCGTTCCATGACGGTCACCTTGTAGAGTAAGGTGCGCCTGACCCAAGCCATGGTATTCTCAGTTGACTAATATGAATGCAAGAGCTGGACAATGAATAAGTAATACAGATGAATTAGCACCTTTGAATTGTGGTGTCGGAGAAGAATATTGAATGCACAACGGACTGCCAAAAGAACAGACAGATCTGCTTTGGAAGAAGTACAACAAGAGTGCTTGGAAGCAAAGTTGGTGAGACTGCATCTTACATACTTTGGACATGTTGTCAGGAGGGATCAATCCCTGGAGAAGGACGTCATAGTTGGTAGAGCAGAGGGCCAGTGAAAAAGAGGAAGATCCTTGATGAGGTGGATTGACATGGTGGCTGCAATGATGCGCTTCAGCATAACAGTGATTGTGGATGTGGCACAAAGACCAGGCAATGTTTCGTTCTTTTGTGCATAGAGTCACTATGAGTTGGAACTGACTTTGTGGCACTGTTACAACAACAACAAATAAGAAAGAGTAGTTGTTATGCCCTGTTTATATCAATGTCTCCCCAAATGCTTCTCTCTCTCTCTTTATTTTTCCAATTATCTAAATTATTGCCTTTATACCTCAGGGCCCAGTTCATGTATCTTTATGAGTCTTTGTGAGTCCAGCTATAGTTAGTTATGCTCAAGGATTGGGGAAATAGTGGCTGCAATATCATCTCTTAAATCAGGTTTTTCCTTTGATCAGAGATTAGAGGTATTAATACCTGGAGTTAGTCAAGCCTTTTAGATGGTGGACATAGCAGGCCTTTTAGACTCACAGAGATGGTTTCTTCACCAGGACCTTAAGAGTAGTATCAATCATGTGGCGAAAGTGAACATTCTCAGCATATATCAACATTTTGGCCTGAGGCTTTCTTTAACCTTTTTAGGTGTGTAAAACTATTGAAGGTAAGTTTTCTTATGCCTAATACTATCGACTCGATGGCACTTGGCTTGGCAATACTATCGGGATGCAGACTAAGAACATTACTGTCCCTTACTTTAGTGATATATCCCATGTACTTATTCCTGATGGTAATTAACCAAATAAATCTGGTATCTGTAAGAGTGTTACAGTACATAACCAAGTCGTTTGCTGTCTAATTCTCTCTGTATAGGTACTGTTCTACTTCTCCTGTGTTATTTATACAAATAAAACAAGATTTATTTGCTATAGCACATACTGCACATTTTGGGGCTAACAAAAAAAATTGAGGCTATTATGTTATGTCACTTTGGCAAATGAGGTTAGAGATTACTGTTGTATCTTTATGTCGTTAGAAACTTCACCTGTTTTAGGTCAATAATGTTTGATAAATTTCTTAAAGATTTCTCCAATTCAACTATACGATAAGTAGAAATTAAAGCTAACAACAGTACCCTGAGTGTTGAACCAATAGGCTACTTTTTGACTTTTGTTTTATAGTGTATAATAATTTACTATTACTAGTATCATTACTGGAAACCATGATGGTGCAGTGTTTAAGTACTACATCTACTAACCAAAAGGTTGGCTGTTCAAATCAGCCATTCACTTCTTGGAGACTCTATGAGGTAGTTCTAGTCTGCCCTATAGGGTCACTATGAGTCAGAATTGACTCATATTGAAAGCAGTGGCTGTGGCAGTATCATTACTATGAGTATCTAAAGGTAATCTTAAAATTCTCAAAGCACACTGCTCATGTGTTCACCAGAAACCTAAACAAGGAATTGCATACATATACTTACTGTCAGTTGGAAAGGCTTATTTAAAACCAATATAGTTGGATTCACCACACAAAGTTTGTCTAGAGAAAACAGAAGGTATAGAAAAATCCACATGTGACCACTACCTTTTCATTAGAGAATACATAATCTATGATAAAATATAGGATTAATCTCTACTGTTGGAGCTCTTCAGTTAATCTGTTCCAAACATATTAAATGTTCTTCCTCAGGTCCCTTGATCTACTTATTTACAGTCATAGGTCACTTTCTCAAAAGCACAAGTGTCACAAAACTGTTTTAATGAGGAAAGAACTTCTAATTCAAATAGTAAAATATCTAAACTTATTAATTTAGAAGAAAGGAAAATGTTTTCTTATGTCTAGAAAGTAGGACCTTAAAACATCAGCAACATTCCTTTAAAAATCCAGAGTTTCCATTTCTTTACTAAGACTTATATAATTTCTGTTTCACATGATTCTGGATCAGCCAAACTCAGCTTTTGTGTAGAAGTTCTGTAAATTTTCTTCAGTCTAGTCACAGTCCAATATAGTCTATCTTTTTGTTGAGATACTTTGGTCAGCAAATCAGCAAAGTAAAAACACACCTGCAGATGACAAATGTAATATGGCAATGATTAACTTACAAAAATATTATCTTGCAGTGAAAGACCTGATAGAAACTAATTAGAAGCATAACACAAAGGCCAAATAAAATCAGTTTAAAAATAGAAAACACTTTAGAGGGAGCAGGGCCAAGATGGCAGATTAGACACATGTCTCCTCAATTCCCTCTGAGAACTAAGGCCTAGAATGATAACTGAATGGAGAAGCGTGGACATCTGGGGAGACCCAGAATCTGGCATAGGGTTGTGAAATTTGACTAGGTACCAGTAACAGACTAAACTACTTCTCAAAGATGAGCCAGGGGCCACTGAGTCTTGCTCCTGTTCGCTCACCATTTTGGAGGACTGTACGTACTGATGCCTTCTTTGCTATCCAGGAGGCAGGGACTGGGCATGATCCAGCAAATATGCTGAATTCCAGTGCTTAAACAGCATATAGTATAGTAGAGAGACTGAGTATGGAATGGTAACATATTGACAGCCCAGCTGCTGACTGAAGGCACCACAGCCCCTCTATCCTCTATGTTGAGCTGCACCATAGATTCTGCTGTTTCATGGTTGGGATGTCATCTTGGTCAGCTGGGAGGTGGAGCCACCAGCTGTGTGTCTTAGCTGCTACTGATTCTCAAGCACAGAAGCGTCCCATCTGGCAAGTGCTTCTCCAGCAGAGAAGCTGCATCTGAGACAATTCGTGTCTAGATTTCCAGGTGGAGTCTGGCATAGGATGGCAGGAAGCCCCTAACCCCTCCCTACTTTGAACCACTTCATAGCATCTGGGGATGGCCTATGTGGTACTTTTGTTGTCAGGCAGAAGGCGGGGCCTGCCACACCTGAGGGCCTGACTGTTTTGGGCAGCTGTTGGACAGCTCCCCACTCAGCAGTAAAGTACCCTTTTAAAATAAGAACACCTGGAGTACTGACTGCTGAGAGCCCTTGCGGAATCACATCCACCCTTCACTGATCTACATCACAGGGTCAGGTGACGGCCCCCCAGTGACTCCATAAGTAGAGTGTTGTTATTGCCAGCCAGGAGGCAGACCCAGCCACCCCGGAGAGTCCACGTGGGGCCAGTCACTGGAGTGCACAGAGATGGCTAGTGACCAACTCTCCTCTTAGAACTATACCTCAATTCCTACTGAGACAACATCAGAGAAATCAAACAGATTCTAAATGGTGTGCAGACAACAGTCAACTGCTAACCACTGAAAGAAGCAGTCCACCATGTCTCTGGAAAATTTTCAAAATAAAGAATCAAAATCTTCTCAGATGAAGAAGCCTTTCTGAAACTATCAGAGGTCAAACACAAAAGAATTATATAGAGTCTTCTTAGAGATTAAACAAAATGCAGCAGAACAAAATGAAAAAATAAGTAAGCTATTTGAAATGATGGAACTTCAATGATCTGAAATCCAGAAGATCAATAAAAAAAATTACAGAATTATACAATTCAATCCAAAGCCAAAAGAGCATAATTCAGGTGATGGAAGTTAGAATTAGTGACCTTAAGAGAGCAACTGATTCCAGTCTTTATGTGGATAAATCAGAGAAAAGAAATTAAAAAAATGGAGAACCATTAAGCAACATGTGGGACTCTCTTAGGAGAAATAATGTATGATTAATTGGAGTTCCTGAATATGGAGGGATAGAGGAAAATACAGACAGCATTGCTGTACAGCTGCTGACAGAAAACTTCTGTGAATTTATAAAAGAAGAGAACATTGATATCCAAGATGCATATGAAATTCCACAAAAACTAGACCCCAAAAGAAAGACACTAAGACATATTATAATCAAGCTTAATAAAATGAAACATAAACAAAGGCCCTAAAAGGCAGTGAGGCTCAAAACAAAGCTAGCATTCAGAGGGAAACCCTATAGACTTTCGTCTGACTTCTTGGCAGAAACAATGCTGGTAAGAAAGCAGTGGGATGATACATGCAAAGCCCTGAAGGAGAAAAACTTGCAAGCAAGAATTATATATCCTACAAAATTGTCTGTCAAATAAGACAATCAAATGAAGACATTTGCAGATAAACAGAAGCTTAGAGACTTGGTAAAAGCCAAACCCAAACTACAAGAAATACTGAAGGATGCTTTTTGTTTAGAAAAACAAAAGCATTAGGTGTATATTTAAGGAGGCAATGCAGGACACAGCATCCAGAATCCTAGTCACTTAGGGAAGTCAAAGAGTTCAATCAAACCTACATTATTAAAAGAAGGGAACCAGTGACCATACCATGAAAACTATGAAATCATCACACTAAAAAGAAGACTATTACAAGCACTACACAATGATAAAGAACAATGATGATTCCAGGAAACATCTCATGACTTGGCTTCAACTGGAAGACATTATGTTGAGCGAAAGCAGTCAGCGACAAAAGGACAAATATTGTATGAGACCTCTACGATAAGATGTCAAAAACAGACTTGTGTATAGAAGAAAAGACTCTTTGACAGCTGCAAAGGAAGGGGGGAGGGTTTAGATTAGATAGTTGTTGGGTATCTGGTTGGGTGAAATCAGTGACAGCACACATTAGAAACAAGAACAATATTAAATGGACTTAAACATAACATGAGTACTCCTTCCATCTTAACCCAATATTGCAAGGATAGAGTAGCTGTGGTGGGGGGCAGGGGACCATGCTCTTAGGCAAAAGCGAGGCCAATTGGCACAACTAGCATTTTGCTAAGAGGGCTCTGTGCACCCCACGTTAGTGAGTGGCATCTGGGGTCTTAAAAGCTGCCAAGCTGCCATCTGAGGGCACAGCAAATGGTCCCAACTCAGCAGGAATGGATGCTCACCGAGGACCAAAATCACATGGGGGAAAGACAACCCAGAAGACAAAGAGACCCACAGCAGTGGGTGCCTACATCGACTTGGGACCGGAGGAGCCAGATGGTGCCCGGCCACCACCAGTGATAGCCACGATGGAGCTCACTAAGTTGAGTCTCACTGGAAACACAATAAAATGGGGTGCACCCTGAGATCCCCACTAAAAGTCCTCAATTGATGGTCCAGTGGTTTTGGGGTTCCCTTGGGAGCATGGCCTCTCGCCCTGATGCTGCCCTTGACCATAAATCATAATGAAGGTCCACACTTTGGACAGGAATGGATTGGACTTGGTGATGCAGAGTGACCATATATTGGATGCACTTTATGGTTCTATACATCTATAGGATGTCATCCTGCTGACCTCTGGCTGGAGGAAGGAGAGTGGGTGAAGAGGAGGAAAAAAAGAGACTGCTGGGAGAATGAAATATGTATGGAGTAGAGAGGAATAGTGTGCTGTCACTGGGCAGGGAGAGCAGTGGAAGCTGCATATAGGTGGGTATATAAATTTATACGGGAATGTACATTTTCACTCAGTTACATTAAAGAAAAAAATTTTTTTAAAAAAGAAGACTATTACAGTAGCTGAAAACCCGGGTGGTGTAGTGGTTAAGTGCTATGTGTGCTAACCAAAAGGTCGGCAGTTCAAATCTGCCAGGCGCTCCTTGGAAACTCTATGGGGCAGTTCTACTCTGATCTATAGTGTCCCTGTAACTTGGAATTGACTCGACGGCAGTGATTTTATTACAGTAGTTATAACTCTTTCTGATGGAGAGGAAATTAAAAAGATACGCAGAAGTTAAAGTTTTTTAAGTTAAAATAGTAAAGGAGATCATAGGGGTAGCAGCAAAGCAAAATAATGCAACATATTCAAACAAGAAGCATAACACAGGAGTCTCAACAAACACAAAACCAGCACTGAAAAAGATGAAAAGTCAACTGATCAAGAGGAATGAACAAAAACAGAATATTAAGAGCAATACAGAAAACATCAACACAAAAATAAATGCATCAGAATGACAGCACCAAACACATACCTATCAATAATTACACTGAATGTAAATGTATTGAATGCTCCTATAAGTGACATCATGGATGAAAAGATATGACTCATCTATATGTTGCTTACAAGAAACACACCTAAGACTGAAAGATATGAAGAAATTGAAAATCATTGGATGGAAAAACATATACCAGGCCAACAATATACAAAGAAGAGCAGGAGAGGCAATGCTAATCTCAGATAAAATAGACTTTAATGTAAGATCTATCATTGTGGACAAGGATGGTCACTATTTATTGCTGAAAGGTTCAATTCATAAGCAGGACATAACAATACTAAATATTTATGCACCCTATACCAGAGCATCTAATTACCTTGACACTGACAACATTGAAAAATGAGATAGAACATTCCACAATAATACTTGGAGACTTCAACACTCCACTGTCAGTAATGGACAGATCATCCAGAAAAAAGCTCAGTAAACATACAGAAGGTCATATTGTGACAATTAACCATCTAGACGTTATTGCCATACACAGAATTTTTACTCATGAACAGATAAGTATACCTTCTCCCATGCACATGGAATATTTTTCAGAATAGACCATCTGTTATGGCATGAGGCAAGTCTCAGTAAAATCCAAACCATTGAATTATTGCAAAGTATCTTCTCAGAACATACAGCCATAAAAGTCAAAATCAATAGCAAAAAAAAATAGGTAGAAATTCAAACTCGTGGAAACTCAAAAACACCTTGTTGAAAAAGCCATGGGTTATAGAAGAAATCAAGGATTTAATAAATCCATGGATTCAAACAAGAATGAAAACACATCCTATCAGAACCTATGGGATACAGCCAAAGCAGTGCACAGAGGTCAATTTATCTCTATAAGTGTACACATCTGGAAGAAAGGACTCAAACCCAAGAATTGACCCTACAGCTTGAACAAGTATAAAGAGAAAAACAGAGAAACCCCAGGCACCAGAAGAAAACAGATAATAAAGACTAGAGCAGAAGTAAATGAATTAGAGAATTGAAAAAAAAAAATTAACAAGAACAAAAGCTAGTTCTTTGAAAAGATCAACAAAATTGATAAACCATTAGCTAAACTTACACAGGAAAAACAGAAGAGGAGAAAAATAACCTGAATATGAAATGAGATGGGAGATGTCAAAACAGACTCAACTGAAATCAAAAGTATCATAACAGAATACTACGAAAGACTGTACTCCAACAGATTTGAAAACCTAGAGGAAATGGACAAGCTTCTAATTTAATATCACCTACAGAAATTATCACAAGGAGAAGTAAAACAATACACCATCACAAAGGAAGAGATTGAAAAAGTAATAATAATAATAATAAAGCCCTGGCCCAGATGGTTTCACCACAGAATTCTACCAAACATTCGGAAAAGAGTTATCTCCAACACTACTGAGGCTATTTAGCAGCACAGAAGGGGATGGAATATCCCAAATTCATTCGAGGAAGACAGCATAACCCTGATACCAAAGCCAGGGAAAGATTCCAATAAAAAATAAAATTACAGACTAATATCCCTCATAAACCTAGATGCAAAAATCTTCAACAAAATTCCAGCCAATAGAATTCAACAATGTATCAAAAAAATAATTTATTAGGCAGAGGCGGAGTCAAGATAGCAGACTAAGCACACTTCTCCTTATATCCCTCTGGAAACTAAGACCTGAATTGATAATCAAAAGGAGCTTCTGGTCACCTAGTGAGCCCGAGGACACCGCATAGTGCTATTAATTTGAGCTACATGCCACTGAGCAAAAAATCTCCTCTCTTTCGCTAACTCCCACTCCTGGCTAGCACTAGCTCTCACAGATTGAAGGTAACGCACCATTGTGACTTCATTTTCTCTGCCTTGGCCGGCAAGTGGGGCTGGGTCTTGCCTAGCGGCTAGTCTCAGACGCACTACTAGTGGGATAGGCAGGTGAAATTGCCATATTTTGAGAGCCAGGCTCTGTATACCCAGCCAATTTGGGCCTGTCTTTTGATCTCTGCCACAGCATGGTTTGTATGGAACCACGGCGCCTATGTGCGGGATGCCATGTTGGAGGCAGAGATTTTAGCTGGAGCTAATTCTTAGCCTGTTAGTTAGCGCCTGCAAACAGGACAGCACTTCTCTGACAGAAAAGCAGTAGTTTATACAGTGTTGCCTACCGTAGGGGCCCAGCAACAGAGGCTGAGGACTCACTAAGTCTCGGCATCTTTAGCTCCTCTATCTGCCGACTGTGTGGAGGTTGCCTTCTTAGATATGGTGGTCGCAGCTGGACCTAATTCTTAGCTTGGGAGCCAGAGCCTGCCCACAGGAGAGTGCTTTTCTACGAGAAAAGCAGTAGATCACAGTGTCACCTAAGGTTGGGCCCTGTCAGCAGAGGCCAATAGGGCAGTAGCATTGCTATATTTTGAACTAGTTCATATTATCTGGAGCTGGATATAGAGGTGCTTACTTTGCCAGTTGGGAAGAGGGACCTCTATACCTGAAAACCTGACTGACTAGGGAAGTGGTCAGATATCTTTTGTTTTACATTTTAAGACAGCCTAGAGAAACATCTGTGGTCCATCCTTACAGTATCTCTCCCAGCAATTACTTACTCACATGAAACCCAAAAAGAAACAGATACTTGTGGCAAACAAGAAATCACCCATAGCTTCAGAAGGCTCACAAACAAAACAACCAAGGAGTTTTCTGGATGAAGAAACTTTTATGAAATCATCAGAAGATAAATGTAAAAGGATTATATACAGAGCCCTTCTAGACCTTATACAAAATGCAGCACAACAAAATGAAAAATTAAGCAAGCTGTTCAATCTGATGGAACACCAGTACTCTGAAATCCAACAGATCAAGAACAAAATCAAAGACATAGAAACTTCCATTCAAAGCCAAGAAAACAGAATGGAACAAATGGAAAAAAGAATTTCTGACTTGGAAGACAGAGCTACTGATGCCAGTGTGAATGAGGAGAAATCAGAAAAAAGAAACAAGAAAAATGCAGAAGCATTAAGAAGCATGTGGGACTCTATTAAGAGGAACAACCTTTGATTAATTGGAGTCCTTGAACAGGATGAGACACCTGCGAACACAGAAAGTATCGTTGCTGAGCTGCTGACAGAAAACTTCCCAGAAATCATGAAGGAAGAGAATATAGATATCCCAGATGCATATCATACACCACCCAATATAGATCTCAAAAGAAAGACTCCAAGACATATTATAATCAAGCTTAACAAAATGAAACATAAGCAGCAACTCTTAAAGGCAGGAAGACTCAAAGATAACATTTAGAGCAAAACCCTGTAGGCTTTTGTCAGAATTCTCAGCACAAATGATGCTGGCACGGAGACAGTGGCATGACACATTCAAAGCCTTGAAGGAGAACTTTCAACCAAGAATTATATATCCTGCAAAACTATCTTTCAAATATAAAAATGAAATTAAGACATTCCCAGATAAACAGAAACTCAGAGACTTTGTAAAAACCAAGCCAAAACTACAAGAAATGCTGAAAGAATCTTTTGGCTTTGGCTTTGGCTTAGAAGAACAAAACCACTAACTTTATATTTTAGAATGACACATCATCCAGAATCCTACTCAGGTAGAGAAGGCTCCAAACTCAATCACAGTTTTAATACTGAAAGAAACAATCCAATGAAACAATCATGAAAACTATGGTGCCATTATATTAAAAAGAGGGATGTACTACAGTCGTTACAGTCCTTCTAGATGGAGAGGAAGTCATCAAGACTGATAGTAATTAAAACTGGGTTTATATATAGTTTAATAAGGGCGATCATAGGGGTAACCATAAAGCACAACAAAGATGCAACATACCATATCAAGAAATGTAACGCAGGAGTCTCAACAACTACAAAACCAGCTCTGAAAAAGGTGTAAAATCAACTCACAAAAAAAGAATATCCCAGAACAGACTAATAAGAACAACAGAGAAAACATCAACCCCAAAATAAACATATCGCAATGGCAGCAAGAAATACATACCTATCAATAGTTACATTGAATATGAATGGACTGATTAGAGCAGAGCTTAATGAATTAGGGAATAGAAAAACAATTGAAAAGACCAAAAGTTGGTTTTTTGAAAAGGTCAACCAAATTGACAAACCACTGGCTAAACATACTAAAGAAAAACAGGAAAGGAAACAAATAACCCAAATTAGAAATGAGAGGGGAGTGGTCACAACAGATCCAACAGAAATCAAAAATATCATAACAGAGTACTATGAAAGCCTGTACTCTAACAAATTTGAAAACATAGAGGAAATGGACAAATTCCTTGATTCATATCACCTACACAAATTATCACAACGTGAAGCAGAACAACTTAAGAAACCCATCACAAAGGAAGAGATTGAAAAAGTCATCCAAAAACTGCCAACCAGAAAAAGCCCAGGCCCAGATGGCTTCACTGCAGAATTCTACCAAGCTTTTAGAGAAGAGTTATCTCCAGTACCACTCAGACTATTTCACAATATAGAAAGGGATGGAGTACTCCCAAACTCATTCTATGAAGCCAGCATAACCCTGATACCAAAGCCAGGGAAAGACTCAACAAGAAAGGAGAACTACAGACCGATGTCACTCATGAATCTAAATGCAAAAATCTTCAACAAAATTCTTGCCAGTATAATACAACAACATATTAAAAAAAATAATCCGTCATGATCAAGTTGGATTCACACAAGGGATGCAAGGCTGGTTCAACAACAGAGAAACAATTAATGTGATTAACCACATAAATATCACGAAAGACAAGAATCACCTGATTTTGTCCATTGATGAAGAAAAGGCACTTGATCAAGTGAAACACCCATTCATGCTAAAAACTCTTAGCAAAATAGGCATTGATGGAAAATTCCTCAATGCAATAAGGGCCATTTATACAAAGCCAACTGCCTACATCATCGTGAATGGAGAGAGACTTAAGGAGTTTCCCTTGAGAATAGAAACTAGACAAGGATGCCCACTCTCACCTCTCCTATTCAACATTGTACTAGAAGTTCTAGCCAGAGCAATTAGAAAAGACCAAGAAATAAAGGGCATCTGCATTAGTGAAGAAGAAGTCAAAATCTCCCTGTTTGGTGATGATACGATTATATATGCAGAGAATCCCAAAGAATCTATAAGTAAACTACTCAAACTGATAGAAGAGTTCAGTAAAGTCTCAGGATACAAGATAAACATAAGTAAATCAGTAGGATTGCTTTATACCAACAATGAGACTATTAATGAAGAAATCATCAAATCAATACCATTTACTATAGCCCCTAAGAAGATAAAGTACCTAGGAATTAATCTAACCAGAGAAATAACAGACCTTTACAAAGAGAACCACAAGACCTTACTACAAGAAACTAAGATAAACTTACATAAATGGGGAAACCTATCCTGCTCATGGATAGGAAGACTTAACATTGTGAAAATGTCTATTTTACCCAAAGCAATCTACTTATATAATGCAATCTCAATACAAGTTTCAGCATCATTTTTGAATGAGATGGAGAAACAAACCACCAATTTTGTTTGGAAAGGGAAGAAACCCTGGATAAGTAAAATATTACTAAAGAAGAAGAACACACTGGGAGTCTGCTCATTACCCAACTTCAGAATCTATTACACTGCCACAGTGGTCAAAACAGCCTGGTACTGGTACAAGAACATACAGACTGATCAATGGAACAGAATTGAAACCCAGGGATGACACCATCTGCCTATGAACAGTTGATATTCGACAAAGGCCCTAAGACATTAAACTGGGGTAAAAACAATCTCTTCAACAAATGGTGCTGGCAAAATTGGACATCCATCTGCAATAAATTGAAACAAGATCCATATCTTACACCTTATACAAAACCAACTCAAACTGGATAAAAGACCTAAATATCAAATCTAAAATGATAAAACTCATCCAAGGAAAAGTAGGAAGAACAGTAGAAGTTTTAATACACAATGTAGACAGACTTCAAAATCTGTCAAACAAATCCCAATCAACAGAAGACAAAATAGATAAATGGGAACTGTTAAGAATCAAACACTTTTGCTCATCCACAGACTTTACTAATAGAATTAAAAGGCCACGTACAGAATGGAAAAAATATTTGGCAACTCCATGTCAGACCAATGCCTGATCTCCATAATCTATAAGATACTACAAAATATCAATAAGAAGAAGATAAATCATCCATTTAAGCGATGGGAGATGGACAGACATTTCTCTAAAGAGGAGATCCAGGCAGCCAAAAAACACATGCAAACATGTTCACGATCTTTAGTTATTAAAGAAATTCAAATCAAAACGACAATGAGATACCATCTCACCCCAACAAAGTTAGCTGTGATCCAAAAAATGCAAAACAGCTAATGCTGGAGAGGCTGTGGAGAAAGTAGAACTCTCCTACACTGTTGGTGGGGTTGTAAAATAGTCCAGCCCCTTTGGAAAGCAATCTGGTACTTCCTTAAAAAAATGGATATAGATATATCATTTCACCCAGTAATTCCGCTACTTGGAATATATCCTACAGAATCAAAGCCATTCACACCAACGGATACATGCACAAGAATGTTTATTGTAGCACAGTTCACGACAGCAAAAAGATCGAATCAACCCAGATGCCCAACAGCGGAGGAATGGATACGTAAACTATGGTGTATATACTCAGTGGAGCACTATGCAATGATAAAGAACAATGGTGATTCCAGGAAACATCTCATAACCTCGTTTGAACTGGAAGACACTATGTAGAGTGGAACTAGTCAGTGACAAAAGGACAAATATTGTATGAGACCCCTACGAGAAGAACTCAAAAACAGACTTATACATAGAAGAAAAGACTCTTTGATGGCTGCAAAGGAGGGAAGGGGGGGAGGGTTTTGATTAGATAGTTGGTAGAAATTGGGTTGGGTGAAATCGGTGACAGCACACATTAGAAACAAGAACAATATTAAGTGAACTTAAACATAAATTGAGTACTCCTTCCATCTTAACCCAATAATGTAAGGACAGAGTAACTGGGGCGGGGTAGGGGGCAGAGGACCATGCTCTTAGGTGAAGTCGAGCCAATTGGCACAACTAGCATTTTGCTAAGAGGGCTCTCTGCACCCCACATTGGTGAGTGGCATCTGAGGTCTTAAAAGCTGCCAAGCTGCCATCTGAGGGCACAGCAAATGGTCCCAACTCAGCAGGAGCGGATGCTCACTGAGGACCAAAACAACAATCCAGAAGACAGAGAGACCCACATGAGTGGGTGCCTACATCGACTTGGGACCAGAAGAACCGGATGGTGCCTGGCCACCCCCAGTGATAGCCACAATGGAGCTCACTAAGTTGAGTCTCACTGGCAACACAAGAATAAAAAGGGGTGCACCCTGAGATCTCCACTAAAAGTCCCCAATTAATGGTCCAGCAGCTTCAGGGTTCCTCTGGGAGCATGACCCATGGCCCTGATGCTGCCCTTGCCCATGGATCAGAATGAAGGTCCACTCTTCGGTCAGCAATGGATTAAACTTGGCGATGCATAGTGACCACATATTGGGTGCACTTTATAGTTCTATGCATCTATAGGATATCCTGCTGACCTCTGGCTGGAGGAAGGAGAGTGGGTTGAGAGGAGGGGAAAGGAGACTGTTGGGAAGATGAGACATGTATGGAGCAGAGAAGAATAGTGTGCTGTCGCCGGGCAGGGGGAGCAGTGGAAGCTGCATATAGGTGGGCACGTAAATTTATATGGGAATGTACATTTTCACTCAGTCATAGTGAAAAAAAAAAATGAGGGTGAAATTGAAACAAACGGAAGCGGAGGGAGTTCATACCCACCAGGCTGGTGCCACACACACAAAAATACTAATGAGAACCCCGTAGATGGGAAAAGACATTACAGAGTAATTCAAGGACACACATGAAAAGATCTCTAATTGGGAATTTTATGGACAAATATAAGGGCTGCTAATGAGGTATTCATGCTTGACAATTCTAATGGCTTTGTCTTTCATGCTTTTTAATAACGAATACATTGTTGTTGGTGGTAGGTGCCATTGTTTTCAGCGCACAGTGACTCTATGTACAACAGAATGAAACACTGCCCTGTCCTGCGCCATCCTCACAATCACCTCTGTGCTTGAGCTCGTTTTTACTGCCACTGTGTCAATCCATATGGTTAAGGGTCTGTCTTCCTGATTTTCAGTGACCTTCTACTTTACCAAGCATGATTCCCCAGGGACTGATTCCTTATGATCACAAGTACAAAGTATGTGAGATGTCCTGTAGGCGACATCTTTGCTTTTTAACACTTTAAAGAGATTTTTTGCAGGAGATTTGCCCAGAGAAATGCATCTTTTGATTTCTTGACTGCCATGGGTGTTGGTTGTGGATCTAAGTAAGATGAAACCTTTGATAACATCAATCTTTTCTCCTTTTATCATGATATTGTTCATTGGTCTAGCTGTGAGGATTTTTGTTTTCACAATGTTGAGGTGCATTCCATATCGCAGGCTGTGGTCTTCGATCTTCAGCAGTAAGTGCTTCCAGTGCTCTTCACTCTCAGCAAACAAGATTGTATCATCTGCGTAGTACAGGCTGTTAATGAATCTTCCTCCAATCCTGATGCCCCTTTATTCTTCACCTAGTCCAGCTTCTTGGATCATTTGTTCAGCATACAGATTGAGTAAGTATGGTGAAAGGATACAACCCTGACACACACATTTCCTGACCTTACATCACACAGTGTCCCCTTGTTCTGTTTGAATTACTGCCTCTTGATCTGTATACAGGTTCCTCATGAACACAATGAAGTGTAGAATTCCTGTTCTTCTCAGTGATATCTATAATTTACTATTATCCACAGAGTGAAATGCCTTTGCATACTAAACAAAGCACAGGTAGACATCTTTTTGGTATTCTCTGCTTTCAGCCAGGATCCTTTTGACAACAACAATGATAGCCCTGGACCCACATCCTCTTCTGAATCAGGCTCACATTTCTGGTAGTTGTCTGTGGATGTACTGCTGCAGCCACCTTTCAGTGATCTTCAGCAAAATTTTACTTATATGTGATATTAATGATATTGTTCGATAGTATTCACATTTGGATAGATCATCTTTCTTAGGAATAGGCAGAAATATGACTCTCTTTCAGTTGGCTGGCCAACTAGCTGTTTTCCAAATTTCTTGGCATAGTCAAGTGAGCACTTTCAGTGCTGCATCCATTCAATGAAACATCTTCACTGGTATTCTGTCAACTCTTGGAGCCTTGTTTGACCAGTTCTGCTTGGTATAATGACTCTATATATTCATTCTATCTTTTTCTTTTCTTTCCTTTTTTGTGCTTCCTGTATGTACCATTTAATGTTTTCACTGTAGAATCCTTCAGTATCATAATTCAAGGCATGAGTTTTTTCTTCAGTTCTTTCAGTCTGAGAAATGCTGAGCATGTTCTTCCCTTTTTTATCTGTAGGTATTTGCACGTGTCATTATAATACTTTACTTTGTCTTCTTGAAATGTTCTTTGAAATCTTCTGTTCAGGTCTTTGACTTCATCATTTATTCCATGTTTTAGCTGCTTGGTATTCAAGAGCAAGTTTTAGAGTCTTCTCTGATACACATTTTGGTAGTTTCTTTCTTTTCTGTATTTTTATGCTTTCTTACTTTTTTCATGTGTGATGCCCTTGATGTCATTCCACAGCTGATCTGGTCTTTGGTCATTGTTGTTTAAAGCAGCAAATCTATTCTAGACCTTGTCTTTAATTCAGGTGAGATATACGCAGGGTCACACTTTGGCTCCTGCAACCTCATTCTAATTTTCTTCAGTTTCAGCTTAGACTTGCATATGAGCCGTTGATGATCTGTTCTGCATTCAGCCCCTGGCCTTGTTCTGACTGACAATATTGAGCTTTTCCATTGTCTCTTTCCACAAAGTTAGTCAATTTGATTCCCGTGTATTCCATTTGACCAGGTCTATGTGTATAGTCACCATTTACGTTGGTGAAAAAAGGTATTTGAAATTCAGAAGTCACTGGTCTTGCAAAATTCTATCATGAGATCTCTGTCATTGTTTCTATCACCAAGGCTATGTTTTCCAGCTACCAACCTTATGTTTCTCACTTTCCCATTCTATTCACAAGTAATTATCAATGCACTCTGATCAGATGTTCCCTAACTTTCAGACAGCAGATGTTGGTGAACATCTTCAGTTTCTTCATCTTTGGCCTAAGTGGCTGCTGCATAAATTTGAATAATAGTCATATTAACTGGTCTTCCCTGTAGATGTGAGGGTTTGTCCCACTACTGACAACATTATACTTCAGGATAGATCTTGAAATGTTTCTTTTTTTCTTTTGTTTTTTACTGTGATTAAGTGAAAGAATACAATCTAAAGCAATTTTATATGCCTGCCTATCTGCAACTGCTTCTGCTGTCCACACCCAGTGACGTCACATTCCTCCTTTTCACTCTATACTCTAGTATTCTCTTAATGAGCACCTTTCCCCTACTCTCCACCTTCTTCTATCCCATCTAGAAAGAATCCAGTAGGACACCTTCCTATAAATGTATAAAACCATAATGTATACACACCATATGGTCACACTGTGTCCTCAAATCCAGTCCATTTTTGTCAGAAGAGTTGACCTCAGTGCTCGCTTCCAATCAGGCCAGCAGCAGGTCTAGGGGCCACATTCACAGGGGACCCTCCAGGCTGTCGGACCATCATTTCTGGTCTTTTAGTAGAGTTTCTTGAGCTGCACACCTCTTTTTCTTGTCTTGCCTCAGGGTCTCTATATTGTGTCCCCCAACACGGCTGTCTTTGGTGGTGGCTGGGCACCACTGTGTTCTTCTGGTCTCATGTTGAAACAGTCTTCCACTGATGTGGATCCTTCTGTCTCCTGGGCTCTTTTTCTTCATGTTCTTGGTCATCTATTCCAGATGGTTTGGTACAGTTTGGTGTACCTCGGATGACAGCTTGCTAGATTTTAAGACCCCAGGCGCCACTCACCAATATGTGGTGCAGAAGAATCTCTTAGCAAAAGGCTAGTTATGCCAAATGACCTTGATGTCCTCTGAAAACACGGTCCCCAAACCTCTGTCCCTGCTCCTTTGAAATACTGGGTTGAGTTTAAACAGCCTTTCAGTTTATGGTGTAGTTCTGTTAGGTTGATTTGCTCTCTATTGGCTACTCTCCCTTCACCTAACCAAATTCTTATCAACTATCTAATTCTAATCTATGACCAACTCTCTCCCTCCCTCCCCACCCTTGTAGTCATCAGAGAGTCTGTTCTTCTGTACCTGAATCTATGTTTCAGTGCTTATAGCAGAGGCCTCATACAATACTTGTCTTTTTGCAGCTGGCTGATTTCATTCAGCATGTCTTCTAGTTGAAACCAGGTTATGAGATGCTTCTTAAAATCATCACTGTTCTTTGTCATTGCACAATGTTCCACTGAGTATATGTACCATAGTTTATTCATCTGTTGATGGACACCTAGGTTGATTCCATCTTTTGGATATTGTGGACTGTGCTGCAATAAACATTCATGTGCATGTATCTGTTCGTGTGACTCCTTTTATTTCTATAGGCTATATTCCAAGCAGTGGGATTGCTTGATCCCATGGTACTTCTATTTCTAGCTTTTAAAGGAAGTGCCAAATTGCTTTCCAAAACGGTTGTACCATTTTGCATTCCCACCAGCAGTATGAAAGTTTCAATCTCCCCACAGCCTCTCCAGCTGTTTGCATTTTTTGGATCATGGCCAAACTGGTTGGGGTGAGATGGTATCTCATTGCAGTTTTAATTTGAATTTCTCTAATGGCTAATGATCATGAGCATTTCTTTGTATGTCTGGGATACCTGGATGTCTTCTTTGGTGTAGTGTCTGTCCATCTCCTTGCCCATTGCTTAACTGGGGTATTTACATTTTTCTTGTTGATACTTTGTAGTACCTTGTAGATTATGGATGTCAGACGCTGATCCAACATGTAGTAGCCAAATATTTTTTCCCACTCTGTAAGCGGTCTTTTAACTCTCTTGATAAAGTCTTTGGATGAGCTAAGTGTTTGATTCTTAGTCCCAATTTATCAATTTTCTCTTTTGTTGTTCATGTCTTGTTTGTCACATTTTGTAGTCTGTCTAAGCCATGTATTACAACCTCCATTGTTCACTCTATTTTTTCTTGCATGATCTTTATCTTTTTAGGTTTAATATTTAGGTCTTTGATCCATTTTGAGCTAGTTTTTGTGTAAGGTGTGAGATATGAGTCTTGTTTCAATTTTTTGCAGATGGATATCCAGTTTTGCCAACACCATTTGTTAAAGAGACTGTGTTTACCCCAGTTTACAACCTTTGGGTCTTTGTCAAATATCAACTGTTCATAAGAGGATAGTGATATTTCTGGTGCCTCAATTCTGTTCCACTGGTCTGTATGTCTCCTTTGTACCAGTACCAGGCTGTTTTGACTACTGCGCCAGTGTGGGTAGGTTTTAAGGTCAGGTAGTGTGAGGCCTCTAACTGTGTTCATCTTCTTCAGTAGTGCTTTACTTATCCAGGGTTTCTTCCCTTTCCAAACAAAGTTGGTGGTTTGTTTCTCCATCTCATTAAAAAATAATACTGGAATTTGTATTGGGATTGCATTGTATATGTAGACTGCTTTGGGTAAAATAGACATTTTCACAATGTTAACTTTTCCTATCCATGAGCAAGATAGGTTTCTCCAGTTATTTAAATCTCTTCTGGTTTGGGGAAGCAAGGTCTTGTTATTCTTTCTGCATAGGTCTTTTGTTTTTCTGGTTAGATTTATTCTTAGTTATTTTATCTTTGTAGGGGCTATTGTGAATGGTATTGATTTGGAGATTTCCTCTTTGATGATCTCTTTGTTGGTGTAAAGGAATCCTACAGATTTACTTATGCTTATCTTATATCCGGACACTTTGCTGAACTTGTCTATTGGTTTTAGTAGTTTGCGTATGGATTATTTAGAGTTCTTTGTGTATACTATCATATCGTGGGCACATAGGGATATTTTCACTTCCTCTTTGCTGATGTTGATGCCCTTTATTTCTTTGTCCTGCCTGATTGCTCTGGCTAGAACCTCTAGCCTAATGTTGAATAGAAGTGGTGACAGTGGGCATCCTTGTCTGGTTTCTGTTTTCAGGGGGAATTCTTTCAGTCTCTCTCCATCCAAGATGATGTTGGTGGTTGGCTTCACATAGTTGCCCCTTGTTGCACTGAAGAATTTCCCTTAGCAAAAAGTTCCTATTTTACTGAGAGTTTTTAACATGAATGGGTGTTGGACTTTTTCAAATGCCTTTTTGGCCTCAATTGACGGAATCAGGTGATTCTTATCATTTGTGTTTATTTATGTGGTTGATCACATTAATTATTTTTCTGATGTTGAACCAGCCCTGCATTCCTGGTACAAATCCAACTTGGTCATGATGAATTATATTTTTGATGTATTGTTCAATTCTCTTAGCTGGGATTTTCTTGAAGATTTTTGTATCTGGGCTCACAAGTGATAATTGTTTGTAATTTTCTTTTTCTGTAGGATCTTTCACTGTCTTTGGTATCAGGGTTATACTGGCTTCATAGAATGAATTTGGGACTATTTCATTCTTTTCTAGGCTGTGAAATAGCCTCAGTAGTATTGGAATGAACTCCTCTCTAAAAGCTTCATAGAATTCTCCAGTGAAGCTGTCTGGGCCAGGACTTTTTTTGATTGGTAGCGCTTCTATTACCTTTTAAATTTCTTCTTTTCTTTTACTTCCTCTTGTGATAATTTTGATAAGTGATGTGAATCTAGAAACTTGTCCATTTCCTCTAGGTTTTCAAATCTTTTAGAGTACAGTTTTTCATAGTATTCTGCTATGATACTTTTGAATTTGGTTGGGTCTGTTGCAACATTGCCCATCTCATTTCTGATTCAGGTCATTTGTTTCCTCTTCTTTTTTAGTTTTGTAAGTTTAGCCAACAGTTTATCAATTTTGTTGATCTTTTCAAAGAACCAGCTTTTAGTTTTATTAATTCTTTCAATTGTTTTTGTATTCTCTAATTTATTTAGTTCTCTAATTTTTATTATCTTTTTTCTTCTGGAGCCTGAGGCATTCTTCTGTTGTTCTCTCTCCACTTTTTCAAGCTCTAAGGTTAATTCCTTTGTTTGTATCCTTTCTTCATTCCAGATATGTCCATTTATAGAGATATATTGACCCTGAGCACTGCTTTTCCTGTATCCCATAGGTTATGGTAGGATGTGCTTTTATTATCATTTGTTTCCATAAATTTGTTTATTGTGTCTTTTACTTCTTCTACAATCCACAGCTTTTTGAGCAAGGTGTAGTTCAGTTTCCATGAGTTCAGATTTCTAACCATGTTTTTTCTGCTGTTGATTTCAACTTTTATGGCTTTATGGTCCAAAAGGATGATTTGCAATAGTTCAATGGTTTGGATTTTGTTAAGAGTTGCTTTATGAACTAATACATAGTCTACTCTGTTCCATGCACATCGAAAAAGAAGGTGCACTTATCTGTTGTTGGTTAAAAAGTTCTGTATATGTCGATGAGGTTTAGCTGTTTGATTGTCACAATAAGATCTTCTGTCTCTTTATCGAGTTTTTTCCCAGCCTGCCCTGTCAGCTCTAGAATGTGCCACAAACTATATATCCCAAAGCTTCCACCTCAGCTGCATCTACCAAGCTGAACCATACATAGGCAAGTTTCCCTGCCCATTGAAAAATGAGGTGAAAAAAATAAAGCCTGCAGATGATCAAACAATACAGAATACACAGAGTGCTCAGATATGACCAAATAAAACAAAAAAAAATGTGGTCAAAACAAGCAGATCTATAATTGATAATGAATAAAATAACTACTGATTGTTTGGAAGACAACGGACAATAACAAAACTTGTAAACAGAAAAGGACAGGATGGTTCCAGTAGTCACTCCAAATGAAACTCCAGGTGAGTTTCCAGTGCTAGAACTACTTGACATTTCCAGAAAAGCAAAAATTAAGGGAATCATAAAAACAAAACCAGACTTATGAGAATTATTAAAAAGAGTCCTTCAGTCTGAGGACAAGCAACATCAGACCACAACCTGAATCTAGGACACAAGACTGTACCAGCCAGATACTAACCTAGGAAAAGTGCTGCTGTAACAGAAATACCACAAGCTGGTGGCCTTTAAAAAATGCTTATTTTCTCACAGTTCAGTAGGCTACAAGTCCAAATTCAGGGTGCTGACTCCAGAGAAAGGCTTTCTGTGTTGGCTATGGAAGAAGGTTCTTGTGATGCATCAGTCTTTCCCGAGCATCTCATTGCAAGAACTTCAGGTCTAAAGGACATACTCTGCTCCTGGTGCTCTTCTTGGCATGAGGTCCACTCTCTGCTTGCTTCCCTTTCCTTTTATCTCTTCTGAATAAAACGTAAAAGGTGGAGCAAACCACAACCCCACTGGATCAGAGAGGTGACCTTCGTAAAAGTATTACAGTCTGATCCTAATCCTCTTTAACACAATACAGTCTTGCCTTATTAACTACAGGCAGAGGTTAGGACTTACAACATATGAAAATCCCAAAATGGAGGACAACTATGCAATACTGGGAATCATGACCCAATCAAAGTTTTTGGGAGACACCATTCAGTCCATGACACTATCCAGAGCCAAAAGATTTACAACAGAGAACCAGATAGGTTAATCTGTAAATAACAACAATATCAGAACAATGAAAGAGGGAATAAACAGTGCAGATATGGAACTTTCTAATGGAGAAGAAAGAAAGGCACTATCAAGTTATAACTGACTGGTTCAAATATATGAAGGTAAGTGTAAATTTCAAGGTAATAACAAAGAAAGTCAACAAATGTACTCATCAAAATAAAGAAGAAAAACATAAAGTCAGTAAAAACAAAATCTACAAAAAGAAATGAAAACAAGAATCCACAAAAAGGAATTTAGTAAGAAGAACCAAGAAGATATTAGCATCACAAAAAGCGCTATAAAATGACAGCAATAAAGTCACAACTATCAATAATTATACTGAATGTAAATTGCCTAAATATACCCATAAATAGAAAGTGACAGAATGGATCAAAAAATATAATCCATCAATATACTGTCTACAAGGGACATACTTCAGAAACAAAGATGTAAGTTTATGAAGAATCAAAGTATGGAAAAATATATAATAAGCAAATAGCTGCCAAAAAAGAGCAGGAGTAGCAATACTAATCTCACATAAAATAGATTTTAAAACAAAATCCACTATGAAAAACAAAGAGGGGCATTATATAATAATTAAAGGGACAGTCGACCATGAAGATATAACCGTAATAAATACCTGTGCACCCAATGACATGCTCTAGAATACACAAAACAAACTTTGAAAGCACTGTAAAGAGAAACAGATGGTTCCATAATAATAGTAGAAAGCTTCAATACATCACTCTCACTAAAGACAGAACATCTAGAAAGAAATTCATTAAAGGTACAGAAGAGTTAAAGGGCACAATCAGACAAATTGACCTTATAGACATATATAGAACACTACTCAACAGCTGCAAAATATGCATTCTTCTCTAATGCACACGGCACATTCTCCAGAAGAGATCACATCTTAGGCCACAGGGCAACCCAAAACAAAAATCAAAACACTGAAATTAGAGAAAGTAGCTTCTCTGACCACAACACCATCAAAGTAGAAACTAACAAGAGGACGAGCAAGGGAAAAATCAAATACATTAAAGCTGAATAACACACTGGTTAAAAACCAGTGGCTAATAGAAGAAATTAGAGATGAAATTTTTAAAAATTCCTAAAGTCAAATGAGAATGAAAACGTATCATACCACAACCATTGAGACAGAGCAAAGGCAATCCTCAGAGGTCAATTTACAGCAGTAGATGCACACATCAAAAAAGAAGGGGACAAAAGTCAAAACATTAGCTATACAACTGAACCAAATCAAGAGAGAACAGCAAAAGAAGCCCACAGCAACCGGAAGAAAAAATAAATAAATAAAGGTCAGAGCACAAATAAATGAAACAGAGACTAGAAAAGTAATAGAAAGATCAACAAAACCAAAAGTTGGTTCTTTGAAAGGATTAACAACATTGGCAAACTACTGGCCAAACTGAACTGACAAAACAACAGCACGAGAGGATGCAACTAACCCAAAGAAGAAGTGAATTGGGTCTATTACAATAGACCCAACTGAAATAAAAAGGATCGTAACAGAGTTTTATGAAAAACTATACTCCAACAAATTTGAAAACCTAGAGGAAATAGACAAATTTCTAGAAATATAGTACTTACCCAACCTAACACAAAATAATGTTGAAAATTTGAGCAGATCCATAACCAGAGAAGAGATTGAATAGATAATAAAAACTCTTCTCCCCACCCTCAAAAAAAGCCTGGCCCAGACAGCTTCAATGGAAAATTCTACCAAACACTGAAAGAACTTACACCAGTACTACCCAAAGTATCTCACAACACAGAAAAGGAAGGAATACTTCTGAATTCTTGCTATAAAGCCAGCATAACCCTGACACAAAAACCAGGCAAAGACACCACAATAAAAGAAAATTACAGACTAAAATCTCTCATGAATATAAATGCAAAAATTCTCAAGAAAACTCTAGCCAATGTAATTCATCACCATATCAAAAATAATACACCACAACCACGTAGGATTCATAATAGGTGTGCAAGGATAGTTGAACATTATAAAATCAATCAATGTAAAAATTCACCACATAAATAAAAGGAAAGAATCACATGATCATTTTAACACAGTAAAGGCACTTGACAAAGTTCAACACCCATTTCTGATAACAACTCCTACTAAAATAGGTATAAAATGGAAACTTGTCAGCATAATAAAGGGCGTCTATACAAAACCAATGACCAACATCATTCTTAATGAAGAGAGGCTGAAACATCCCCCTAAGAAAAGGATTAAGATAAAGATGCGATTTATCACCATTAGTATTTTACATTGTACTGGAAGTCCTGGTTAGAGCAATAAAGCAAGGAAAAGAAATAAAAAGTATCCAAACTGGCTATGAAGAAGTTACACTGTGATACTATACATATAAAACCAAGAGACTCTATGAGAAAACTACTGGAACTAATAGAAAATTTAGCAGAGCAACAAGATATAGAACAAAATACATAAACATAAATCAATTATGTTCTTATAGTAAATCAATTATGTTCTTATAAAATAAAGATGATGACAAGGAAATCAGGAAAAAATGCCAGTTATAATAGTACCTAAAAAAATAAAATACTTAGGAATAAATCTAACCAGGGATGTTAAAAATCTTGCACAAAGAAAATCATAAGACACTACTCCAAGAAACTAAAAGAGATCTCCATAAATGGAAAAATATACCATGCTCAAAGAAAGGTAGACTCAACATTGTGAAAGTGTCCATTCTACCCCAAGTGATTTACAAACACAATGAAATCCTTATCCTAATACCAACAACATTATTTACAGAGGTAGAAAAACATATCATTCATTTTATGTGGAAACAGAAGACATCCTGGATAAGTAAAGAACTATTGAAGAAGAATAAAGTAGGAGAACTTGCATTACCTGACCTCAGAACCTACTATACAAACTATGGTCCATACACACGATGCAGTATAATGTAATGATAAAGAACAACAATGAATCTGTGAAGAGTCTCATAGCATGGATGAATGTGGAGAGCATTATGCTTAGTGAAATAAGTCAATCATGAAGGACAAATGTATGAGACCACTACTGTAAAACTCAGGAAAAAAGTTTATACACAAAAAGAAACAATCTTTGATGGTTACAAGTGAGGGGAGGAATGGAGATAGAAAACCACTAAATAGATAAGTGGTTACTTTGGTGAAGGGTAAGACAGTACACAATAATGGGAAAGCCAACACAGCTTCTACAAGGCAGGTCATAAAAACTCCATAGATACATCCAAACTACCTGAGGAATCATGTGAGAACCATGATCTTAGGGAACATGTAGCTCAATTGACACAACAGAGTTTATAAAGAAAATGTTCCACATTCTACTTTGATGAGTTTCATCTGAGCTTTTAAAAAAAGCCTACAACAAGCCATCTAGGATATTCCACTGGGTGCACTCCCTTGGCAGCAAGAAAGAATGAAGAAAACTAAAGATACAAGGGAAAGAGTAGTTCAAAGGACTAACAGACCACATCTACAACAGCTTCCATGAAACTGAGTTCAATACAACTTGATGGTGCCTAGGTACCACCACTTGCTACTCTGATCACAACAGAAGGTCCCAGACAGAACTGGTGAAAAATGTAGAACAAAATTCTAACTTAAAAAGAATAGCCAGACTTTCTGGCCTGACAGAGATTAGGGAAACTCTGAGAGTATGGCCCCCAAGGCATCCTTTCAGTTCAGTAATAAAGCCACTCTTGATGTTCACCCTTCAACCAGACACTGGACAGGCCCATGAAACAAAATGAGACTAAAAGGGCACAGCAGCCCAGGGGCAAGTATTAGAAGCCTGGAAGAGACAAAAAACTGGTAATAGGGAACCCAGAGTTGAGAAGGAAGTGTGCTTCCATGCTTTGAAGTTGTTAACCAATTACATGAAATAATACGTGTATTGTTTTATGACTGGTTTGTTCTGTATACCTTCATCTAAACTACAATAAAAAACTTAATTAAAAAATAAAACAAAAAGGAGAAGGAGTGGAAATACTAATGTCAGATAAGACATACTTTAAAATAAATCCATTAAAAAAGGCATGGAAGGACATTATATAACGATTAAAGAGATCCTCTACCTCAGCAAAGAGAACTTTGAAAAGGAAATCAGGAAAGAAATACCATTTATAATAAACCAAAACAAAAAAACCAAACCCACTGCCGTCGAGTTGGTTCTGACTCATAGTGACCCTAGAGGTCAGAGTAGAACTGCCCACCGAGTTTACAAGGAGTGCTTGGCAGTTTGAACTGCCGACCTTCTGGTTAGCAGACATAGCACTTAACCCACTACTCCACCACGGCCTAAAAAATTAAAATACTTAGGAATAAATCTAAACAGGGATGTAAAAGACCTGTGCAAACAAAAATATGAAACACAACTGCAAGAAATCAAGAGTTACATAAATGGAAAAATATATCGTACTCACTGATAGAAAAAATATATCATACTCACTGACATTGTGAAAATGTCCTTTCTACCTAAAGCAATCTACAAATACAATGTAATCCTGATACAAATACCAATAGCATTCCTTAAGGAGATGGAAAAGCTAATCAATAACTTTATATAGTGTCATGGACTGAATTGTGTCCCCCCCAAAATGTGTGTAAGAATTTGGCTAGGCCATGATTCCCAGTATTGTGTGATGTTCCTATATGCTGTAAACCTTGCTTCTATAACATTAATGAGGGAGGATGATCCACAGTTGTGTTGGTGGGGCAGGCCTCAATGTGTAAGATTGTGTTGTGCCTTGAGGCAGTCTTTTGGGATGTAAAGGAAAGGGAAGCAAGCAGAGAGTTGGGGCCTTATATACCACCCTGAGCACATCTTTTGGAAAGGACTCAGAGTCCCTGTGCATCAAAAGCTCCAGTCACAGGAGAAAATTAACAAAAGCTTTCCTCCAGAGCCAGGAGAGAAAGACTTCCCCTGCAGCTGACACCCTGAATTTGGATTTTAGCCTACTAGACTGTGACAAAATAAAATTTTTCTTTTTTAAGCCATCTACTTGTGAATTTGTGTTATGGCAGCACTAGATGACTAAAACATAAGGAAAGAGGTCCCTGATAAGTAAGGCACTACTAAAGAAGAATAAAATAGAAGCCAGCCAAATAAAATAGAAGGTCTCACACTATTTGACTTCAAGACCCACTATTCAGCTATGGTAATCAAAACAGCCTGGTACTGACACAATTACAGACACATTGACCAATGGAACAGAATAGAGAGCCCAGATGTATTGATTTAGAATCACTTGATTTTTGACAAAAGTCCCAAAATCCACCCAACAGGAAAAAGACAGTCTTTTTTAACAAGTTGTGCTGGCAAAACTGGATGTCAATCCATCAAAAAAATGAAACAGGATCCATAGCTCACACAGAACTCAGAAAATAATTCACAGTGGCTCAAAGATCTAAACATAAAACCAAAACTATAAAGATCATACAAGAAAAAATGGGGTCAACTTTGAGGCCTTAATGCACAGCACAGATAGCATACAAATCATAAGTAACAAAACAGAAACAACAGAAGATAAGCTAGATAAGTAGAATCTTCTAAAAATTGAACCCATACGTGAATCAAAAAGACTTCACAAAAAGAGTAAAAAGAAAATCTATAGACTAGGAAAAAAAAATTGGCTGTGACATATCGGACAAATGTCTAATCTCGAAAATCTTTAGGAAAATGCAAAACCTCTGCAACAAAAAAGACAAATTACCCAATTAAACAGTGGGCAAAAGTATGAACAGACATTCAGGCAGTTAACAGACAAATGAGGAAATGCTCCTGATTGCTAACCATTAGCGAAATGCAAATCAAAACTACAATGAGATACCATCTCACCTCACTATTACTGACACGAATGCAAAAAAAAAATTATAAAATAACAAACATCTTGATAGAATGTGGGGAGAGTGGTTCTCTTAGGGACTGCTTGTAGGAATGCAAAATGATGTGAAGCTTTTGGAAAATGATATTGTAGTTCCCTAAAAAGTTAGAAATATAAATACCATATTATTCAGCAATCTCACTTCTATGAATATATCCTAGAAAAATATAAGCCATCACGCAAATAGACATATGTACTCCCATTTTTATGGCAGCATTATTCACAATAGCAAGAAAGAAACAACCCTATGTGTGGATAAATAGACTATGTTACATACACACAATGGAAGAGTATGTAACAATAAAGAATAATGATGAATCTGTGAAATATCTCACAACATTGATGAATCTAGAGGGCATTATACTGGGAAAAATAAGTCAATCACAAAAGGATAAGCACTGTGCGAGACCACTATTAGAAAACTCATGACAAACTTACACACAGAAAGGAACAATCTTTGATGGTTACAAGGGAGGAAAACGAGAAGGAAAAAACATTAAGTGGTAACTTTGGTAAAGGGTGAGACAATATGTAATACTGGGGAAGTCAGCACAACTTGACCAAGACAAAGTCATAGAATTTTCATAGACACAGACAAATTCCCTGAGGGACTGAATTACTGGGCTGAGGGCTGGGGACAATAGTCTTATAGGGTCTCTAGCTCAATTGGCATAATATAGTTTATAAAGAAAATATTCTACATCCTACTTTGGTGAGTAGCATCTGAGGGCTTTAAAGCTTGTGAGAAGTTGTCTAAGATACCTCATTGGTCTCACTCCATCTGGTGCAAGGAAAACTGAAGAAATCCAAAGACACAAGGCAAAGATTAGTCCAAAGACTAATGGATCACAGCTACTATAGTCTTCACTAGACTGAATCCAGCACAACTAGAGCGTGCCTGGCTACCACTACTAATTTTTCTGAAAGGGATCACAATAAGGAGTCCCGAACAGAGCTGGGAAAAATTTAGAACAAAATTCAAACACATAAAAAAGACCAGAATTACTGGCTAAGAGAGATTGGAGAAGCTCCAACAGTATGGCCCATATACACTTTTTAATTCAGTGCTTAAGTTCCTCCTGAAGCTCACCCTTCAGACACAGATAGACAAGCCAATAAAATAAGCAATAATACATGAGGCTCAGCCATGCATAGGAGACTAAATTGGAACACCACCCTAGGGTCTATGATGAGAAATCAGGAAGGGTCAGGAAAGCTGGATGAATGTAAAAGGGAAACCCAAAGGGAAGGAGAGAGTTTTGACATGTTGCATGATTGGCAAGAAATGTCACAAAGCAATGTTTATTAGCTGTTGAATGAGAAACTAATTTGCTCTGTAAAAATTTAAAGCAGAATAAAAAAATAAATATTAAAAAAATGCGTGAACATGGAAGCACTCCCTTAAATAGTAAAAAAATAAACAAACCTGCAATTAAAATGTAGAGATTAGCATAGTGGATGATAAAATATGATCAATCTGTATTCTGTCTACAAGAGAAATACTTTAGACCAAAAGACAGAAATAAATTCAGAGTGAAAGGATAGAAAATTAAGCAAAAGATACAAAGTAACTAAGAGACTACTGAAGTGGATATAGTATGTCAGAAAAAAAAACTTTAAGATAATTTTCTTTTACAAGAAGTAGACCTAAAAAGCCCATTGCTGTCAAGTCCATTTGAATTCATAGTGACCCTCTAGAACAGAGTAGAACTGCCTCATAGGTTTTCCAAAGCTGTAATTTTTATGGAAGCTGACTGACACATTCTACAAAGTGGCTGGTAACTTCAAACTGCCTGTCTTTTGGTTAAACAAGATAAGAAGCTAATTTGTCAGAAGACATAACAATTATAAACACACATGCACCTAAGAACAGAGCCCCAAAAATACATGAAGGGAAAACTGACAACACTGAAGGGTTTAATATTTGGAGACTTCCTTGAAGTCTTTCATTGTTGAAAACACTAATCAGAAAGAAGAGCAGCAAGTGTTGTCCCCAGTTTCAATATGGTACTTGCCAAGCCATGCCAAGTGCCATCTTGAATATTATAAAAAACCTGGACCCAACACACATATATTGACTCTTCCACCCTACAACCTCACAATATACTTCTAAAGTACACATGGAACATTATTAAGGATAGACCATACATTAGGCTACAAAACAACACTTAATATATATGATAAGACTGAAATCTTACAAAGTTTCTTCTCCAACCACAATGGCATGAATGCGGAAATCAGTAACAGAAAGAAATCTGGGATATTCACAAATATATGTAGTTAAACAACACTCAGGAAATCACCAAGGAAATTAGAATGGTGAAAGACTGAAAGAATTCCCCTTGAGGGATCAAGATGGTGGACTAGACACACATCTCCTTAATTCCCTCTGAAAACTAAGGCCTGGATTGATAATTAAATGGAGGTTTCTAGACACCCAATGAATCCTAGGACACGCCATAGGGCTGTCAGTTTGGACTATATGCCACTGAATGGGAAACTGTTTGTCTTTTGCCAAACCCACTCTGTCTGAACTGGCCAGCTACCTCAGACTGAAGGTAACTGGGTTTTTTGTTGTTGCTGCTGTTGGCTGGCAGGTAGGGGATGGGCTTAGCCAGCAGCTATGCAGACTCACAGTGCTAAAGTGATCAGCAGGTGGAATAGCCACTTATTGAGAGTCTGGCTCTGGACTCAGAGCACCACAGCCCCTCCACCTTCTCTTTTCAGACCTCTGCCATAGATTCTGCTGTCACACGGGCAGGACAGCTTGATGGGGATGCCATCTTGTTTGACTGGGAGGCAGAAATACCCAATCAGAATTAGCAGGGGCTAATTCCCAGAGTCCTAGCTTGGGGAGCATTTTTCCAGCAGAAAAGCTGTGTTTAGCACAGTGTAGCCTTATGGGTGGGGCTCACAAGGGAATGACAGCAGACCAGTAGCCTGTCCTACTTTGAAGTATACCATAGCAGCTGGAAACAGCTGACGAGGTCTCTCGGTCATCAGCCAGAAGGAGGGGCTTACTACACCTGACAGTCTGACTGATTTTGGAAGCAATCAGATAACCTTTACATTTTAAAATAAGGCTGCCTAGAGAAATAACTGTGGTGCATGCAGCCCAATTCTTCCAGCCTTTACTGACCCACATCATAGGGTCGGCTGATGGCCCCCCGGTAACTTCATAAGTAGAGCCATGTTTTTGCCAGCCAGGAGGTGGAGCCTACTTACCCCAGAAATTCCACTGTGCACACTCACTGGAGAACATGGAGGTGGCTGGTGATCAACTTCCTTCTTGGAGCTGCACCTCAGCTCCTGTTAAGGCAACACCAGAGAAACTAAACAGCCTCTAGACGCCATGTAAGCAACATACCTTAGCCAAATATCTAAAAAAAAAAAAAAATCCACCCATGGTTCCAGAAAACTCCCAAAATGAAGAACCAAGGAACCTCCCAGATGAAGAAGCCTTTCTGAAACTATTGGAGATCGAGTACAACAGAATTATACAGAGAGCCCTCCTAAACATTATACAAAATGTAGGAGAGCAAAATGAAAAATTAAGCAAACTATTCGAACTGGTGGAACACCAGCATTCTGAAATCTGACAGACCAGCAACAAAATTACAGAATTAGACAACTCAAAGTCAAAAGAGCAGAATTGAACAACTCAAAGAATTTCCCTTGAGAATGGGAAATAGACAAAGATGCCCCTCTCACCACTTTTGTTCAACATTGTGCTAGAAGTTCTATCCAGAGCAATTAGGCAAGACAAAGAAATAAAGGGCATTCGTTTTAGCAATGAAGAAGTACAAATTTCCCTATTCGAAGATGATATGATTGCATATAAAGAGAATCCTAGTGAATCCATAAGTAAGTTACTGGAACTAATAGAGTTGTTCAGCAAAGTATCTAGATACAAGATAAGCATAAGTAAATCAATAGGATTCCTTTATACCAACAAAGAGTTTATCAAAGAAGAAATCACCAAATCAATACCATTTACTATAGCCTCCAAGAAGATAAAACACCTAGGAATAAATCTAACTAGGGAAATAAGAGACCTATACAAAGAAAACTACAAGGCTTTACTGCAAGAAACCGAAAAAGACTTACATAAATGGAGAAACCTACACTGTTCATGGATAGGAAGACGTAACATAGTGAAGATGTCTGTTTTACTCAAAGTGATCTACTTATACAATGCAATCCCAATACAAATTCCAGTGTCATTTTATAATGAGATGGAGAAACATATCACCAACTTTGGAAAGGGAAGAAACCCTGGCTTAGTAAAGCACTCCTGAAGAAGAGGAACACAATGGGAGGCCTCACACTACCCCACCTTAGAAACTATTACACTGCCACAGTAGTCAAAACAACCTGGTACTGTTACAGAAAGAGAAATATGGACCAATGGAATAGAGTGAAGACCCCAGAGATGCCACCATCCTTTTATGGTCAGTTGATATTTGACAAAGGCCCTAAGATTGTAAACTGGGATAAAAACAGTCTCTTTAGCAAATGGTGCTGGCGAAATTGGATATCCATCTGCAAAAAAACAGAAACAAGACCCATATCTCATACTTTACTCAAAAACTAACTCTAAATGGATTAAAGACCTAAATATCAAACCTAAACCGATAAAAATCATGCCAAAAAAAATAGGATCAATGATGGATGTTCTAATACGTAGCTTAGACAGACTTCAAAATCTAACAGCACGATTAACAGAAGAGAAAATAGATAAATGGGAACTACTAAAATCAAACACTTTTGCTTATCTGAAGGCTTTATCAAAAGATTTAAAAGACCACCTACAGAATGGGAAAATATATTTGGTAGCTACATGTTGAACCATTGTCTGATCTCCATAACCTACAAGGTGCTGCAAAATATCAGCAAGAGAAAGGTAAATAACCCAGTTAAGCAATGGGCAAAGGAGATAGGCAGACACTTCACTGGAGAGGACACCCAGGCAGTCAAAAAGACATCAGAGAATTTGTTCACAAATCAAATATGTTCACAAATCAAAACTACAATGAGATATCATCTCACCCCAACAAGATTGGCCGTATTCAAAAAACACAAAACAACAAATGCTAGAGAGGCTGTGGAGAAATTGGAACTCTTCTATGCTGCTGGTGGAATCGCAAGTTGGTACAACTTCTTTGGAACACAATCTGGTGCTTCCTTAAAAATCTGGAAATAGATATACCATTTGATCCAGTAATCTCACTGCTTGGAATATATCCTACACAGTCAATAGCAGCCACAAGAACAGATTCATGCACAAGAATGTTTGTTGCAGCACAGTCCACAATAGCTAAAAGACAGAATCAACCTAGATGCCTATCAATGGATGAGTTGATAAACACACTTTGGTACATACGCTCAATGAAACACTATGCTATAATAAAAAAACGATGTAGATTTTAGAAAACATAACATGATTTAAATTGGAAAATATCCTGAGTGAAATCGGTGTCAAAAAGATAAATGTTGTATAAGACCCCCGTTATAAGGACTTAAAAATGGAACTATCTACAGAAGAAAATAACTTTGTTAGCTACAAGGGTAGGGGGGTGAGGGTTTATCATAGATGAGATAGTTGATAGATGTTAGAAATTTTGTTTACTGTAATAAATAAATAAATACAAAAATAAAATGTGGGAACAAGTTAAAACATAACATATCAAAACGTATAGGATGCATAAGTTATGGTACGCATAAGGTTAGTGCTCCAAGGGAAACTTAAAAGCTCTAAATGCCAACATTAAAAAAGAAGATCTGAGGACTTGGGCAGATACAGTTGTCCATTTTCCCATTCTTGCTTATTCTGTAATATTTCCTTGGGCTTGGGCAGACATGGGTGTGGAAGCATGCTTGTCTGTTTTCCCACTTTTGCTTATTCTGTAATATTCCTTGGACTTAAGCAGACATGGCTGTAGCAACATGCTTGTCTGCTTTCCCACTCTTCTCTATTCTGTAATATTCTTTGGGTTTATGCAGACGTTAGCTGTGGCAGTATCTTACCTACTTCTGACTCTTGCCTCTTTGAATACATGGCAAATAAAACTCTGATTTTGCTTTATTAAACTCTGTGATATTTCTACCCTGCAACAGTTAATGACATAGTTGAATTTGAAGAGACCTGGACTGTGGGGCAAGACAACAAAGAGAGATTCCATCTTCTGGGCCCATCTGTTCAAATTCTGTGTCTTTTCAACAGCAACAAGGTGAGTACTCTTGGAAAAAGATCCTTTACTTATTTTAGTTGTCTTTTTTTGTGTTTTATTAATTTCCATACAGTATATTTGCTTGAAAAACCGGTTGTTTGATTGAGGAGAACATTACTTAAATTTTTGTTTGATTATTTGGTTAAGAGTAACATTCAGTAACTTTTTGGTGAACTGCAGCTTAGATCTGGATTCAGGTGTTTGAAACATTAAAGAGGTAATTCTGTTTTCAAAGAGCTCTGGATCATTATAAGCAGTAAAACTCAGGCATGGGTTGAAAAGTAAAAGGCGTTAGACCAGTTCCCAGTACTCATTACGAGTGTGAAAAACTCCCGTGACAGGATATGGTGGTATGGAGACAGGCTAGAGCGCTAGGCTAGCACAAGGAAGTCAGGTATACACTGGTGTAAACAAAACACTGTCCAAATCCCAAAGCATTCCTCATTACAGCTTTTTTCATGTGTCAGAGTAAACCTTGAAAATAGTGCTCTGTTTTGCCAAGTTTAAAGGGGAAATAATAGCTCCTGATGTGTGTTATGAAATTTGCAGAGAGAAGTGGTAGTTCTGTACCTGTTTTATGATGTAGTTGCTGAATGGAGTCACAACTCTGGCTGGAGGAAGGAAAGTGGATGGAGAAGAGGGGTAACGGGGCTGTTGGGAGGATGAGACATGTACAGAGCAGAGAGGAATAGTGTGCTGTCACCGGGCAGGGAGAGCAGTGGAAGCTGCATATAGGTGGGCATGTAAATTTATACGGGAATGTACATTTTCACTCAGTCATGTTAAATAAAAAATAAAAAAAAAAAAAAAAGAAAACATCAGTAGCTATTTAAAAGAACTTTCCAAATGGAGAAACTAGTATATTTAAAACATAAAATAAGAGACTAGGTGTCTAGTTATCATAGCGAATTAAGTTCAAAAAGAAGGAAACCAAAAGCTGAAACCTTAGAGATTAACATCTTTGAGAAATGAGCCTGGATTTTTCCCCTGCTACCAAGACACTGTTTTGGGGTTCATATAAAAAATTAAACAAAACTACAAATTGAGTATACTGAGAGTAATTTGGAATTTCAAGGGCAACTTTGGCAAAATGAGCTTCCATTTGTGCCATCTTTTCCTTTTTGAGGAACTTTTGCTTGATGCTTAGGTCTTGTCAAAGTTTCAATATTCATATATCTGACCCTCTGGCAGGTTAATAAGCTTTATCTATAATTTTTTTTTCTTGTTGAATTGAGCCAACTCATCAAAAATTGCTATATACATTTGAAGAAGCTAAGATACCCATATCCTTGCATTGAGTAGTATTGTTTGGTAAATTTATGGGTCTTTCTGTTTCATTTTTTCTTGCTTCTGGTCTAAGGTGTTGTGTCTGAGTTTCTGTCTTGCACTAAGTTGGAGACTATGGCTGAACTGCTGTTTTTGTAAGGCTGTCTAAGAATCTCAGTTATTTCTTTGTCCAAAGAAAAACTGCTTCTCGTGTCTGTCTTATGATTTAGATTTTTGGTAGCTGCTTGGAGAAACGTTAATACAAATGGTCTAAAAGTATGCTAAGGTCTTTGTGCTCTGTAGTCCAATCATAAAAGCAAATCATTTCTAAGTAACTTAAGCTAGATATTATGAAATGTGTTAAGGAAAAGGAATAATTTTGTCTTATGGTAAAACTAAGAGATTCAAAATAGGAAAAGGGAGGCATAGAACAAGCCTAAAGTGGGGGCAAAGGAAGGAGGGAAGGAGGAAAGGAGGGAAGAAAGGAAGGAAAGAAGGAAGGAGGGAGGGAGGGAAGGTGTAAGGAAGGGAGGAAGGGAGGAAGAAAGGAAGAAAGGAGAACAGGAGGGAAGGAAGAAAAAGGAAAGAAAAAGAACACCTAGCCAAGAGCTTTAGTATTTCCTGGGTAAAGAGAAAACAAAACTGCCTAACAAGAGAACACTAAAAGGGAAAGAAATTAGTTACGTTTTCCTTTCAAAATGCATAGGTCAACTTAAACATATGTACATGTGTTAGAATGACCTAATCTTCTCTAATCATGGTTTCTGATTCCTGGTACAAGACAAAAAACAAAAACAAAAAAACACTGCTGTTGAGGAGACAGGGAAACTCTGGTGGCATAAAGGTTAAGTGCTATGGCTGCTAACCAAAAATATCAGCAGTTCAAATCCACCAGGTACTCCTTGAAAACTCTATGGGGCAGTTCTACTCTGTAGTATAGTGTTACTATGAGTCAGAATTACGTCAGTGGCAGTGAGTTTGGGCTTTTTTGGTTCTTCATCTCAATGTTGTATGGGATTATGCATGATCAAAAATTATTAATTCTATTCTATTTGCTGATGTGGCATGGCTCAAAGTGAGAAGAAATAGCTGTAAAACATCCATTAATAATCAGAACATAAAGTGTAACAAGTATGAATCTAGGAAAACTGGAAATCATCAAAAATGAAATGGGACACATAAACATCAATATTCTAAATGTCAGTGAGCAGCAATTGACCATTTTGAATCAAATGATCACATATTTTACTACGCAGGGAACGAAAACTTAAAGAGGAATGGTGCTGCATTCATCATCAAATAGAACATTAAAAGATCTGTTTCTAAGTGATAGCACAATATACTTATACCTACAAGGAAGGCCAATTAATATGACCATCATTCAAATTTATGCACCAAACATTAAGGCTAAAGATGAAAAAATTAAAGATTTTTACCAGCTTCTACAGTCTGAAAGTGCTCAAACATGCAATCAGGATGCATTAACAGTTAATGGTGATCAGAACGCAAAAGTTGGAGGCAAGCAAGAAAGACTGGTAGTGAGAAAATACGGCCTTGGTGACAGAAATGATGTCGGAAATCACGTGATAAAACTTGGTAAGACTGCCATGGGTCAAAGTGTGTTCCCCTAAAAATCTGTGTAGCAGTTTGGCTGGACCAGATACCTGGTATTTCGTAATGTCCTTCCTGTTGTAAATTCTGTCTCTATGATGTTAATGAGGGTGGATCAGCTGCAGCTTAGTTGGTGGGACAGGACTTAATGTGTGGGATTGTATTGTGCCTTCCAGTAGCCTCTTTGGATATAAAAAGAAAGGGAAGAAAGCTGAGATTTGGGGAACTCATATCATCAAGAAAGAAAGCAGTGTCCAGAGCTGAGCACATCCTTCTGAGAGGACTGGGGTCCCTGCACCTCAGAAGCTTCCAGTCCAAGGGAAGATTGATATCAAGGACCCTCCTCCAGTGCAAGCAGAGAAAGCCTTCACCTGGAGCATACACCCTGAATTTGAACCTTTAGTTTACTGGACTGTGACAAATAAAGTACCTCTTTTGAAAGCCACCCACTTGTGTTTTTGTTAAAGCAGCACTAGATAACCAAAACAAGGAAGAATGACTTCTTCACTGTAAGTATCATCTTTTGCCAATATAAATGGCAACTATACTTGTGGGCCTTGCCAGATGGAATATACAGGAATAAAATTGGCTACATCTGTGGAAAGACACAATGGGAAAGTTCAGTATCATCAGTTAGAACAAGACCAGGGACTGACTGTGGTACAGAACATCGACTGCTTATATGCAAGTTCAAATTGACATTGAAGAAAATTAGAACAAGTTCACGAGACCCAAAGTATGACCATTGGTATATCCCACCTGAGTTTAAAGACCATTTCAAGAAGAGATTTGATACACTGAACACTAGTGACCACAGACAAGTTGTGGAATGATATCAAAGATATCATCTATGAAGAAAGCAATAGGTCATTAAAAAGATAAGAAACAAAGAAAAGATCAAACTGGATGTCAGACGAGACTCTGAAATTTGCTCTTGAATGTGGGGTAGCTAAAGAAAAAGGAAATAATGAAGGAGTAAAAGAACTGAAGAGAAGATTTCAAAGTGTGGCTCAAAAAGACAAAATAAAGTATTATAAAGTTATGTGTAAAGACTTGGAGATAGAAAACAAAAAGGGAAGAAGACACTCTCCCCTTCTCAAGCTGGAAGAAAAAAATTCAAGTGTCTAGTTGTAATAATGACAGATTCTACAGAGAAAATATTAAATGACTCAGGAAGCATCCAAAGAAGATGGAAGGACTACACAGAGTCATTATACCAGCAAGAACTGGTTGATGTTTAACCATTTGAACAGATAGTATGTGACCAGGAACCAATGGCACTGAAGCTGCATTGAAGACATTGGCAAAAATCAAGCCTCCAGAAATTTGACAGAATATCAACTGATATGTTTCAACAAAGGGATGCAGCACTGGAAATGCTCACTCATCTATGCCAAGAAATTTGGAGGACAGCTACCTGGCCAACTCACTGGAAGATATCCATATTTATACCTATTCCCAAGAAAGGTGATCCAACCAAAGGAGAAAATTATTGAACAATATCATTAATATCACACCCAAGTAAAATTTTGCTAAAGATCATTCAAAAGTGACTGCAACAGTATATTGATGGGGAAGTGCCATAAATTAAAGCCAGATTCACAAGAGGACATGGAACCAGGGATATTATTGCTGATGTCAGATGGATCTTGGCTGAAAGCAGAGAATACCAGAAAGATGTTTACCTGTGTTTCATTGACTACGCAAATGTATTGAACTGCATGGGTCATAACAATTATGTTGTGGAGAATGGAAATTTCAGGACACTTAATGATGGTCCTGAAGAATCTGTATATGGATCAAAAGGCAGTTGGGTGAACAGAACTAGGGAAGACTGCATGGCTTAAAGTCAGGAAAGGGGTGCATCAGGATTGTATTGTTTTACCATACCTTTTCAATCTGTATGTCAAATAATCCAAGAATCTGGAATATACAGAGGAAGACTCATTAACAACCTGCTTAACGCAAAAGACACAACCTTCTTTCTGGAAGTGAAGAGGATTTCAAACACTACTGAAGATCAAAGACCAGAGCCTTAAGTATCAATTGCATCTCAACACCAAGAAAGCAAAATTCTTCATAACTGGACCAGGAAGCAACATCATGACAAATTGAGAAAGGACTGATGTTGTCGAGGATTTCATTTTACTTGCTTCCACAATCAACTCCCCTGGAAACAGCAGTCAAAACAATCAAAAGATGCATTGCATTGTGAAAATCTGCTGCAAAAGACCTCTTTAAAGTTTTGGAAAGTAAAGACGTCACCTTGAAGACTAAGGTGCACCTGACTCAAGCCATGGTGTTTTCAACCATGTCATATGCATGCCAAAGCTGGACAATGAATAAGGAAGACAGAAAAAATGATGCCTTTCAATTGAGGCACTGAAGAAGAATATTGAATATACCATGGATTGTTAAAGCATCAAACACGGATCTGTCTTGGAAGAAGTACAACAAGAGTGCTCCTTAAAAGTAAGGATGGCATGGCTACATCTTACTTTTTACATGGTGTCAGGAGGAATCAGTCCCTGGAGAAGGTCATCATGCTTGGTAAATTGGAGGGTCAGCACAAAAGAGGAAGAACCTCAATGTGATGAGTTGACACAGTGGCTGCAATGATAGGCTGAAGCATAGCAACAATTGTGGGCATGGCACAGGACCAGACAGTGTTTCACTCTGTTGTGCACAGGGTAGCTCTGAGTCAGAACTGACTCAATGTCACTGAACAACTGAGAAAGTTGCCCCAAAATGTTGATTCAAACGATGGATCAGGTAATTTATTTCCATAAGCCTTAACTGCAGCAACATGTAAGAACCTAGAAGGACTAACTTCTTATTGGGTCCAGTACACAGACCAGTAATAGGGTCTTGAATACACACAGACTGAGTCCCAGAGGTGGCTCTGTCATCTGGGGCCAACTTTAAGCAAGTGGCTAAGGAAGCCATAATTACTTGAGGATCAGAATCTTGATTACAATATTCCATCATTCCCTCCTTTGTGGGCTCATTTTGGAGGGAGCTATAAGCTGCTTTCTTGGCTGTGTCATCTGAGGTTACTCCCTTTAATCCCTGAAGTGTGACGTGTGTTTTTTGGTTGATGAACCTATATTCTAACTGCTGCTATTTTTTTAAAGTAGCCAAAGGGCTTCTAAAAGGTCAGCAACAAAAAGACCATTTTTGGTATGGGTCCCAGAAGATGTTAAGAACCACTTTTGTTTCCATAATATCTTTAAATCATGAACATCCCCAAAACTATATCTCAAATCTATGTAAATGGTTACTGACTCTCTAGAAGTCAGTTTGCAAGTCTTAAAGCCAAGTGCCGTGGAGTCGTTAGGTGAGTGCAATTCATTCAGCTTGCTGGCCTGAGGAACTTCAGGATGGGTGCCACTTTCCAAGACTTTATTGTATATTTTAATGGTGTATCCTTCATGAAGGGACTGGCTTAAGATAAGATACATCTACAAAAACCTAAAGAAGGATTAGGGAGTGAGATTTCTTGTAGCTTTGGGATTTAACAATTGGTTTGTAAAATCAAGACAGTTGTGGGAAACAGTATCATCATCATCTGGAAAGGTAACAAAGTTACAGGGTTCAAGGAATTAATTGTCTGTAAGTGAACATTATGGGCAGCCAAGAGAAATGACTGACTGAAATGTGTTGAGTCAAAGCAGAGCTCGAAATAGCAGATACTGCATGGGGAACATAAGAATCCACAAAGTTTCCAAACACTATGTATGATGTAGCTTCCACTAACATAGCTGCTGGTGTGACTGCTTTAAGGCTGGGAGTATGTCTGCAAGCAACTGAATCTAACTGTAAGCTATAGCAACCAACAGGATACTGCTGGGCTTTGTGATTTTGAGTAAGAACCCTTATGGCATTCTCAGCTGTCTTTAACATATATAAGGAAAAATCCAAATTATAATTAGGAAAACCGAAATAGGATACTAAGTAGGGACTCCCTCAGCATAGATGCCTTCTTCTGATATTTGAAAAGGGCCGGATGCAGGGTCCTTTAAAATTGGTATGAATACTGGGTCATTAGTGAAAAATTAAGAAGCAATAAATAGCAGTAACCACAGAGACCTATAAATCCTCTTAATTGCTTCTTTGTCCTGGTGAGAGGTAAGGCCATAATGGCATCCTTCTTGGGGTCTATGGAAACTCCTTGTGCTGTGATAATGTGCCTTAAATATTTTATTGCTAATAAGGTTAGCTGTAATTTTTCTGTTTGCCCTCTAGTGGCTAAATGCTGCAACAACGAAACATTATCTTCTATGCAGGCTTGCAGTGAATTTCAAGGGACCAAAAGTTACCACCAATTGCAATAAAGTAGATCCCTTTACAAACTGTAGTGGCTACTAATCAACATGCAAAGTCTGAGTAAAACATACAGAAGATTCAGGAAACTTCTGGGGCATGACACCCTAGGTGTATCCTTGATTATCCCAGGTGAATGGAAACAAATATTGTCTGGATGCACTGAAAGGCTGAAAAAGGCACTGCATAAATCTACTATTGTTAAATGAGTTGCAAATCTGAAGGTACATTAGGCAGAAGTAGATGGGAATTGGTCACAACAGGGAATTTCAGGATGACAATATGGCTAAATGCTTCTAAATCTTGCATACGTCTCCAAACATGAACATTGGGTTTCTTCACTGGAAATACAGGAGTGCTGCATGGGCTAGTGTAAAGAATAATGAGCCCTTTGGCCAGGAAGTCTTGAGTAATAGAGGCCAATCCATCTCTGGTCTCACATTTTAAAGGGTATTGAGAAAATTTAGGTAAAGTTTTAGGTGCATTAAGCTGCCCTTTAATGGGTTCTGTTATAGAACCAGACCAACATCTGTGGATGAACTCACCCATAAAATTGTCTGACACAGTAGAAAGACAACTTAACGTTAGCACAGCTTCTTGGGATTCAGAAAGCCAAAGTTTTCTGAAGGTGGCATAAGACCTCAAAACCTGTTTAGAAGGATCAGGATCAGGCAGATCTAAAATGATTTCTCCTTAATCAGTAAATTTAACATGACAATTCCTTTTTGATAAGAAGTCTCTTCCTAATAAATCAATAGGAGTTTGTGAACTCAATAAAAAGGAATGCATATCCTCAATAAGTCTTAAAGAAACTATTACTGGCTGTGAATGAGTTAAAGTTTGTTCGTGATTTGAAACATTGAAAGTTTTAATATTGTGGGGCATGGGCTTTTGTAAACTTGTAAGGCTAACTGTGAACAATGTGGCTTTGTAGTAATTAAAAATTTGCATGGTTTTCCATTAATGTGGTGGGCTTCCTCCCCCTGTGAATTTAGAGTTACCACTGGAAAATCATCAGATATATTCTTGAAAACTCCTTCTTTTGGGTGTGGCTGCAACTGATGGTAAAACACTAGACTTATTTTTTAATTCGAGGTGGTCCTTCTTAAGATGTCTAGCAAACCCCAGAAACTTCAGACTGAGGAACTCTGGACCTGTTCCCAAATAGAGGTTTATATCTCTAATTTAGATCTCTGTAATAGTTGTAAAGACAAGTTTATTTTGCTGAGCTTTCATTTTCAGTTCAGTTTCTTTAGCCTTCTGTTCTAAACTTTGGGCTAACTTATAGGCTCAGATGGTTAATTGGAAGTTTAAATGTTTTCCCAATTTAACTGACGTTGTTTAAGTCAGCTAACTCAGGGTGCTGTCTTCCTACAAAAATGAAGTTAAAAGCTGTCCTGATTTCCTCTTCTTCCAAGTTCAGCTCTGTTTTATCAAAAGTTTAGTTAAACTATCTCTACAGGTATAAACATTCTCACTCTGGCCTAGCTTGCAATCTTTAATTTTAGCCCAATCAATTTTGTAGGGAAAAACTTTTGGAAAATATTCAACTAAATTTGTTACAATAGATTTAGTTTGATTTACTAAATCTGTACCTGAAATGTTTGGTTGGATGGACAATGGTTTCTCACATTCTTTCCAAGTAGCTTCTTCCATCCACCTTTGAGCATTTCCTGCTACTAGCAACATGTGTCACCAAGTTGTATAGATCAGCCAGACCAGGTTCATAAGTCTCTGCCAGAATTTTAAATTATTGCTTACTTTTCTGAGGCTCTTCACACTGGTTGTGGAACTCTTTACAGTGCTGCAACGTTCTGCCTTAGACCAGAGGGCAAGAGTTACCTCAGGCTGTCCACCTCTGGAGGTAGGGTATTTCACCTTAAAGGGAATATCAACGATGGGGCTAGTTTCAACCAGAGGTTTGGCCCCTTCATCTTTAAACTCTTCCTGTTTCCCATGATGAGGAACTTCTGACAAGGCATTATCAGAGGAAGGAGGCAGAGAAGGGTATACAGGAGTAGCTGTCTGAAGGTTAATAGTAGTAGGAGATTCAGCTGCTGAAGGAACAGATACAAAACTGATTTTGCAATTTCTTAATCAGTTCTACTTGTCTTAATACAACATCTGGTAATGAAGAAGGAAATTTGCTATCATTTATCATTTGGGAGCTTCTAAAACCCAATTAAAACAGGCCTCCTACTGGTTTTAATTAATCCAGGAGCCTTTATTCTTTAATTTGATGCACAGAAAAGTTAATTCATTGAGTTCAAAACCTCCATAATATAACCGTTGATCAATACTACTTTCTTTGGTAACTGCACGTCACGTTTAGAGGTGCTGAACTAAATTGGCACCATAATTCTTGATCATATATAAAGCAGGAATCCAGAAAGGAATCTGCAATGATCCTTAAAAGGAGCATTCCCCATCTCACCAAATGCCAGCATGTGCCAGCAAGTTGTACTAAGTCAAAATGAACCCATTAAAGAAACAAAAGGAAGAAAGGTCCGTGTGAGGAATTTTATTTGTTTATTTTTTTGTCCAGTAGATTGCAGCCTTTTCATGCTCCAGAATGTTCAAAACACAAACTGAATCCAGAAACCAAAGACGATATTCAAAAGATACACTAAAATGTTAGCACTTTCAGTTTTGAGCAAAAACATGTCAGGGACTTTGCCCTGTGCTACTGTGACTTTCAAGATCCAAACCCCCTCAGCAAACAGCTGTTCAAGTTGCAAGGTAGCCAGTGGAAAACTAAGGTAAACATGAACAAACTTAACATGATGCAGCCAGTAGATGGCATTCTTGTAATGTACTCGAAAGCACAAACCTCAGACAAGCTTCTATGGAGAGAAGGTACACAAACTTCCAACAAGCTTACAAGCTTATTCAACCATGAATGAAAAAAAAAAAAAAAAAGGTAGAGAAATGACTTCAATTAATCTCCATAAAAGCCTCATTGAAATAATTCGGGGCTAGATTCTTACTAGGGCCTCAGTGAAATACATAAAGTTAATCTTTTCGTTTTTTTGGAATCACTTACCTCTGGATAGCTTCAAAGAGTCTGGAAAAGTGTGTGTTTTGTGGGGAGGGTCAAAAGACACAAAGGAGTCCTTGGCACCTGAGTGCAGGTTTTCAGCTCTTCAAGTCCTACAGGGAAGGGTGACTCTGAAGCTTCTGCTTCAATTTCTCCAAAATGTTGTAGAGAAAAGACACTTCAGCTCCATTAATGTAAAAATCAAAAAAGATTTATGGAAGCCATGACATTGCAATGAGAGACTGTAAAATCTCAGGCTGAAGCTCATGGATCTCTGGGTAGAAATACAAGTCACAGTCTTTATAGTGCTGAAGGGGAAGAATAAAATTACAATTTTACCATAATTAAGGTCAGTCAAAGGCCAAACATGTAAAGCATAATCTATAATATTTTAGCTACATGAGTATATTGATTGACTAAAAAACATAATTGAAAGACTTGGGGTAGAAGGGAAGCTTCATGTTGGTTAGAAAGCAATGACATAATGGAAGTTTTCCGGAGTGGTCTGTTAAAAGTCATCTTGCTCAGAATGTCAGTCTCTGGAGAAGACTAGAACAAAGAATTCCACGATCTATCACTTGTCCAGTACATCAGAAACCAGTGGAGACTGAAATCAAGTTTTCATTAAGTGTTCACATTCTTTATCTGGAATGCAAAGAAACTCATTTCATTAACGATAATGGGTTGGTTCCCAGACAACAAAGGTAGAATCTGGGAGAAAGGCTACCTGAAGCTAGTAGACAGCAAATGTAAAACCTAAGGTTAAAGATTACATTGAGCTCTTAGAGTTAGTCTAGTCACTTTACTAGTGACTAGACTAGTAAATCACACACCTATTTTATTTTATACCCCTTGTCACTATATTGTTCAATCACAATGGAATGACATTAGAAATCAACAACAGAATGAAACCTGGGACATTCACAAAGATGTAAACATTAAACAACAAATTCATAAATAAACAATAAGTCAAAGAAGAAATAATGAGGGAAATTATAAAACTGTTTAAGGTGAGTGAAAATGAAGACACAACATAACCAGCAGTGCTCAGAGGAAATTTTGACTGTTAAACATCTAAATTATAAAAGAAGAAAGAGCTGATATCAGTAGTAAAACCTTCCACTTAAGACCCTGAAAATAAGCTTGAAATAACCTAAAGAGAGTAAAGGAAGAAAACAAAAAGATTTTAGTAGAAATTAAAAGAAATAGAAATTAGAAAATTAATAATGAAAATTAATGAAGCAAATTTGGTTATTTTTAATGACAAAAAAATTTTACAAACTTTTGGCTGGACTGATCAATAAAAAAGGAACAGAAGGAATTCAGTGAAGAAGGTGGAGACATTGTTATCAATGCTAAAGAAAGAAAAATTGCCATAAAGGAATACTTCAAACAACTGTATGCTAACAAATTACATGGTTTAGAGGAAAGAAACAAATTCAGAGTAAGACACATATTACCTAATCTGATCTAAGAAGAAATAGAAAATCTGAATAGACCTATAAAAACCAAAGAGATAGAATTAGTAATTAAAAATTTCCCATAAAGAAAAGCTCATACCCACATGGAATCAATGGTCAGTATTATAAAACAGTTGAAGAACAAGTACCAATCATTCAGAAACTGTTGAAAATATAGACGGGGCAACACTTTCAAACTAATTCCACAAGGCCAGTTTTACTCTGGTAGTAAGAGCAGACAAAGGCATCAAAAGTAAACAAAGCTACAGACCAACATGCCATGTGATTACAGATGCAAAGATCCTCAACAAAACGAGAGAAAACTTAATCCAACAACATGAAAAAGGATTATACTCTATGACCAAGTGGAGTTTATCCTAGGAATGCAATATTGGTTTAATGTATGTGAATCAATCAATGTAATATACTACATAAATGGAATAATGAAAAAAAAACACATAATATTCTCAATTGATGCAGTTAATGCATTTGAAAACATTCAACACTGTTCTTTAAAAAAAACAGTAAACATACTAAGAACAGAAGGGAAGTTCCTCAACATGACAAAGAGTGTCTATGACAAATCCACAGCTAGCATTATATGCACGTTAAAAGATTGATATGTTATCGCCAAAATCAGGAAGGAGACAAAGATATGCGCTCCTGCCACTTTTATTCAACAATTTACAGTAGACTGTAGGTGAGGCAATTAGGCAAGGAAAAGATGAAAAGATTTCCAGAAGGCAAAAGAAGAAACAAAACTATGACTACCTGCAGATGACATATTTTATATATAGAAAATCCTAAAGAATACACCAAGAACATATTGGAAGTAGTAAAAAATTTCCACAACATTATGTTATGAAATCAATAGACAAAAATCAGTAATAAAATCAAGGAAACAGATCCATTCATCATAGCTTGAAAAGAATTAAAATCCTTAGGAATAAATGCAATAAAAGAAATTCTTTATACTTTGAAAACCACAAAACATGGTTGTAGGAAATTAAAGAACAACTAAATATATGGAACAACACGTCATGTTTAAGAATTGGAAGATTTAGTATTGTTAAAGAAGGCAATATTCTTCAAAGTCACCTAGAGATTCAGTACAATCTTTCTCAAAATTCCAGCTGTCTGTTTTTTTGCAGAAATTGATAGTAAAATTCATATGAAATACAAGAATCTCAGAATAGCAAAACAATCCTGTAACAAAAGTTGGAGCATTGACTCTTCACAATTTCCAAACTTATTCAAAGTTACTAAAATCAGTACAATGAGGTACTTGCATAAAGACATATATTTTGAACAATGGAATAGAATTGAGAGTTCAGAAATAATTCAATTTTTTTGTAAATTGATCTTTGGCAAGGGTCACAAAACAAATCAACATAGAAAGTCTTTTCAACAAATGGTGCAAAAACAACTGGATACTCATATGCAAAACAACAAAGTTAAGCCTTTATTTACATTATACACAAATTTGACCCCCAAATGAGCCACAGATCTAAATGCAGGAGGTGCGAAACAATAAAGTTAAGCCTTTATTTACATTCTACACAAATATTACCCCCAAATGAGCCACAGATCTAAATGCAAGAGGTGCAAATAGAAAACACTTATGAGAGAAATTAGGAGTATCTTTGTTACCTGCAGTTAAGCAAATCTTCTTAAACGCTATACTATACCAAAAGTACAAATGAAAAAGAAAAAATATATAAATTTGGCTTCATAAAAATTAAAAACATTTGTACTTCAAGGGACGATATCAAGACAGTAAAAACACAACCTACCAAATGGGAGAAAAATCAGACAAAATCATTCATTCGATAAAAGTCAGCTATCCAGAATGTATAAACAGACTTTGTTAACAAAAAGTTAAAAAAAGAGAGAGAGAGCGCGAGAGCGAGAGAGAGCAGCAGGGCCAAGACAGCAGAGTAGTCAGATACTTCCTGTGATCCCTCTTACAACAAACACCTGAAAAAAATGAGTGAATACATATGACAGTCTAGAACTAGTGAGCATCTCAGACATTCAGAGGCAGCTGTCAATCCCCTGCTTTGTTTGGCATATGACACTCTAATGCAGCTAGGTATCTGTACCCACTCCCCTGCACATCTAAGATTGTAGGTGAGAACCTGCACCACACATTTGACCAACAACCTGGACATCTGAGCTAAATCCACACTAGAAAAGTAGACTTCTGGGCTCATGTACCTAATAACAGCTCTAATCATCTCTTGACAGGATATGAAATCTTCAAAAATGCTAATAGTCAAAGTAGCTCACATGACTAGCCTATTTGGACATATCAAAAGAAAGCAAAACAAGAAGCTAGGGCACAGTGAGCAAACATAAAATAAATAAATAAAATGCCTTATTGATGGCTTGGCAACAACAGCCAGCAAATAACGTAACAGGCAGATCCCAGTGGCTTCAGGAAGCCATCAAAACAAAGAATCAAGAAATGTTTCAGAGGAAGACAACTTCTTGGAATTACCAGTGGTAGAAATCAAGAGTCTTATACAGACCTCTTCAAGGGATCAGGAAGGAGATCATACAAAATGCAGAACAAGCCAATAAACACACACACAAAGCAAAACAGAAACTTGAGAAGGTTATACAACAGCATAATGACAAATTTAACACGCTTGCAAGAATCCATAGAGAATAAATAGAAATCCAAAAGATTAACAATCAAATTTCAGAATTAGACAACTCTTGACTGCTGCTTCCAGGATATTGATTGTGGAACTAAGTAAAATGAAATCCTTCACAACCTCAGTCTTTTCTTCAGTTATCATGATGTTGCTTACTGGTCCAGTTGTGAGGACTTTTGTTTTCTTGATGTTGAAGTGCAGTCCATATTGAAAATTTGTGCTCTTTGATCATTAGTAAATATTTTGAGTCTTCTTCACTTTTAGCAAGCAAAATTGCGTCATCTGCATAACACAGGCACCAAACCTCGTTCCTCATTCTTCTCCATATACTCCTGCTTCTCAGATTATTTGCTCAGCATGAAGTTTGAATAGGTATGGTGAAATGATACAAACCTGACACACATCTTTCCTGACTTTAAACCATGCAGTGTTCCCTTGTTCTGTTCAAATGACTGCCTCTTGATCCGTGTACAGGTTCCTCATGAGCAAAGTTAAGTGCTCTGGAATTTGTATTCTCTGCAGTGTCATCCATAATTTATGATTCACACAGCTGAATGTCTTTGCATAGTCAATGAAACATAGTTAAGCATCTTTCTGTTATTCTCTGCTGCAGCCATCACTTTTGAATGGTTTTTAGCATAGTTTTACTTGTGTCTGATATTAGTAACATTTTTCAATAATTTCCACATTCATTTGGATCGTCTTTCTTGGGAATAGGCATAAATATGGATCTTTTCCAGTTGGTTGGTTAGGTAGACGTTCTTTAAATTTCTTGATATAGACAAATGAGCACTGGAAGTACTGTAATCACTTGTTGAAACATTTCAATTGATATTCCATCAATTCCTGCAGAATTTTTTCTTTCTTCTTTTTTGGGGGGAGTAAATCAAATAATGTATTTATTCAATCAGTATAAAAAACAAATATCACAGAAACTGGGTATTATTGTTTTAATTAATAAAATTAATAACCATGAAATACTGATGGTCTGCCAGCAGAATTTCTTTATAGTTTACATAAAGCTTCTCATTTTAGAATGAAAACAGCTTTATGAAGACTTACCATCTTCATTTTACAGTTGAGCAACTGAAGTAGAATGAATTGAGATTATTTGTGAAATATAATGACTAGTCAGGATGAGAGTAGGACCCAAATTCCATGGCTTAAAATGATTACCCTGAATAGGTCAATAGGAAAGTTAAGATCAAAATTATCGCATTCGTTGCCTTTTATATTAAATATTGAATAAGCAAATAATTTGACCAAAATGTCTTAAGACTCTTCCATACACTCACTTAACATCTTGATATTGGAAGCTTTTCTTTTTACTTACATTGAAACATTTGTTTATTGTGGTAGCCAATCCCAAGATGATTCTCCAAAGAGCACTGCCACATGGTATCAACAAGCCGCATGTTCCCCCTCAACGTGTAGCAATTCAGTTCTTGTGACAAGTAGAATACAGAAGAAGTGATGTATCATTTCTAAGGTTCACATATAGCAGACGCTGTGGCTTCTAGCCTGGTCACTCCTGCTTTCTTGGATTACTCACTGTGGCGGAAGCCAATAGCCTAATGATGCCTTTGTAGCAGGAAACAGAAGCTTTATGCCTACAGCCTTGTGAACCAGCTGTCTTGGATACGAATCCTTCATTTCCAGTCAAGTCTTCAGATGACTATGGCCTGAACATCTTAATTACAATCTCATGAGGCATCTACATTCAGAATCAACTAGCTAAGTGTCTCTCAGATTTCCAAGCCTAAAAACTACTCATTTACTTAAGCTGATAAGGTCTAATGGAAGTTATTATGTAAAAATAAATATGTAATGCATTTACAAATAGGCATCTCCATATTTACGGAAATCTATGATTTTCAAAGGATATCTGCATTGCTCTTTTTTAAAAATAGAAAATATACTTTTAATTTTATTTTTTTATTAATTACAGTAAAAGAATAAAACTTTTAGCATCTATCAATTATCTCGTCTATCATAAACCCTCAGGCCCCCCACCCACCCATGTAGCCAACACAGTCATTTTCTTCTGTGGATAATGCTCTTGTTAAGTCCTTATAATAGGGGTCTCATACAAAATTTGTCCTTTTGACGCTAATTTCACTCAGCATGATCTCGTCCAAACATGACCATATTATGAGATGCTTTCTAAAATTGTCATTGCTTTTTATCACAGCACAGTGTTTCATTGAGTATATGTACCATAGTTTGCTTATCCATTCATATGTTGATGGGCATCAGGGTTTATTCCACCATTTTGCTATTGTGGACTGTGCTGCAACAAACATTCTTGTACATGTGTCTGTTCATGTGACAACCTTTGTTTCTGAAGGATAAATTCCAAGCAGTGGATTGTATACCTATTTCCAGCTTTTTAAGGAAGCGCCAGATCATTTTCCAAAGAGGTTGCAACATTTTGCAATCCCACCAGCAGTGTAGGAGAGTTCAAATTTCTCCACAGCCTCTGCAGCATTTGTTGTATTGTGTTTTTTGGATCACAGCCAACCTTGCTGGGGTGAGATGGTATCTCATTGTAGTTTTGATTTGAATTTCTTTAATAGCTAATGATCGTGAGCAGTTCTGCATGTGTCTTTCGGCTGCCTGGATATCCTCTTTAGAGAAATGTCTATCTCCTTCACCCATCGCTTAATTGAATTATTTACCTTTTTCTTGTTGATATTTTGTAATATCTTATAGATTATGGAGATGAGACATCGATCTGACATACGGTTGCCAAATATTTTTTCCCATTTTGTAGGTGGTCTTTTAATTCTTCTGATGAAGTCTTCGGATGAGTAAAAGTGTTTGATTCTCAGTAATTCCTATTTATCTATTTTCTCTTCTGTTGATCATGCTTTGTCAGATTTTTAAGTTTGTCTACATTGCGTATTAAAACTTCCATTGTTGATCCTATTTTATCTTGGATGAGCTTTATCGTTTTAGATTTTATATTTAGGTCTTTCATCCAGTTTCAGTTGGTTTATGTATAAGGTGTGAGATATGGGTCTTGTTTCAATTTTTTGCAGATGGATATCCAATTTTGCCAGCACCATCTGTTAAAGAGACCGTTCTTACACCAGTTTAAAATCTTGGGGCTTCATCAAATAGCAGCTATTCATAGGAGGATGTTGGCATCTCTGGGGTCTGAACTCTGCTCCACTGATCTATGTGTCTCTTTTTGTACCAGTACCAGGCTGTTTTGACAACTGTGGCAGTGTAATAGGTTCTAAAGTGAGGTAGTGAGAGACCTCCCAGTGTGTTCTTCTTCAGTAGTGCTTTATTTATCTGATATTTCTTCCCTTTCCAAACAATTTGACGATTTATTTCTCTATCTCATTAAAAAAAATGTCACTGAAGTTTGTATTCAGATTGCGTTATATAAGTAGATTGCTTTGGGTAAAATCGACATTTTCACAACGTTGAGTCTTCCTATCCGTGAGCAGGGTAGATTACTCCATTTATGTAAGTCTCTCTTGGTTTCCTGCAGAAAGGTCTTGTAGTTCTCTTTGTAAAGACCTCTTATTTCTCTGGTCAGATTTATTCCTAGGTATTTTATCTTCTTGGGGAATATAGTAAGTGGAATTAATTTGGCGATTTCTTCTTTAATTATCTCACTGTTGTTATAAAGGAATCCTACTGATGTACTTATGCTTGTCTTGTATCCAGTTACTTTGCTAAACTCCTCTATTAGTTCCAATAGTTTACTTATAGATTCCTTTGGATTCTCTCTATAAACAATCATATCATCTGCAAATAGGGAGATTTTTACTTCTTCATTGCCAATATGAATGCCCTTTATTTCTTTGTCTTGTCCAATTGCTCTGGCTAGAAGTTCTAGCACAATGTTAAATAGAAGTGGTGAGAGTGGGCATCCTTGTCTAGTTCCCATTCTCAAAGGGAATTCTTCCAGTCTTTCACCACTCGGGACTATGGAAGCAGTTGGCTTTTCATAGATGCTGCCAATTGCGTTGAGGAATTTCCCATCTATTCCTGTTATTCTGAGAGTTTAAAGCATAAATGGGTGTTGAACTTTGTCAAATGCCTTTTCTGCATCAGTTGACAAAATCAGGTGATTCTTTTGTGTTATTTATATGGTTGATTACATTGTTTTTCTGATGTTGAACCAGCCTTGCATCCCTGGAAGGAAACCAACTTCATCATGATGAATTACCTTTTTAATATGATGTTGAATTCTGTTGGCTAGAATTTTGTTGAAGATTTTAGCATCTAGGTTCATGAGTGATATTGGTCTGTAATTTTCTTTTTTTGTGGGATCTTTCCCTGGCTTTGGTATCAGGGTTATGCTGGCTTCATAGAATGAATTTGGGAGTATTCCATCCCTCCAGTGAAGCCATCTTGGGCCAGGTCTTTTTTTGGTTGGTAGATTTTTTATGACTTCTTAAATCTCTTCCTTTGTGATAGATGTATTAAGTTGATCTACTTCTCCTTGTGATAATCTTGGTAAGTGAAATGAATCTAGAAATCTGTCCATTTCCTCTAGGCTATCAAGCCTGTTAGACTATAGCCTTTCATAGTATTCCGCTATGATATTTTTTATTTCAGCTGGGTCTGTTGTAACAACTCCCATCTCATTTCTTAATCAGGTTATTTGTGTCTTCTGCTGGTTTTCTTTTGTAAGTTTAGCCGATGTTTTTTCAATTTTGTTGATCTTTTCAAAGAACCAGCTTTTGGTTTAGTTAATTTTTTCGATTATTTTTCTATTCTCTGGTTCATTTAGTCCTGCTCTAATCCTTAAAATCTGTTTTTTTCTGGTGCTTGAGGGGTTCTTCTGTTGTTCTTTTCTAGTTGGTCAGGCTGTAAAGTTAATTCTTTAATTTGGGCCCTTTCTTCTTTCTGAATGTGTGCAGTTATAGAGATAAACTCACCTCTGAGCACTGCTTTTGCTGTATCCCATAGATTCTGGTACGATGTGTTTTCATTCTCCCTCGATTCCATAAATTTCTTCATTTTGTCCTTGATTTCTTCTATAACCCAAGGCTTTTTGAGCAAAGTGTTGTTCAGTTTCCATAAGTTTGAATTTCTACCTATGAATTTTCTGTTACTGATTTCAACATTTATAGCTCTATGGTCCAAGAAGATACTTTGCAGTAAATCAATGGTTTGAATTTTATAGAGAATTGCCTCATGACCTAACACATGGTCTATTCTGGAGAATGCTCCATGTGCATTGGAGAAGAAGGTGTGTTATCGATGAAAAGATCTGTATATGTCGATAAGGTCAAGTTGATTGATTGTTGCAATCAGATCTTCTGTATCTTTACTGAGCTTTTTTCTGGATGATCTATCCATAACTGAAAGTGGAATGTTGAAGTCTCCAACTATTTATTGTGGAATGATCTATCACATTTTTCAGTGTTGCCAGCATCTGTTCAATGTATTTAGGTGCTCTGGTACTGGGTGCATAAATATTTAATATTGTTAAGTCCTGCTTGAGTATTGAACCTTTCAGCAATAGTGACCATCCTTTTCCACAATAGTGGATTTTACATTAAAATCTATTTTATCTGAGATTACTATTGCCACACCTGCTCTTCTGTGTATATTGTTAGCTTGGTGTATATTAATCCATTATTTAATCTTCAATTTGTTAATATCTTTAAGTCTAAGTTGTGCTTCTTGTAAGCAACATATAGACAGGTCATATCTTTTGATCCATGATGTCACCTGCAGTCTCTTTACTGGAGCATTCAGTCCATTTGCATTCAGTGTAATTATTGATAGATATGTGCTTAGTGTCATCATTTTGATGTAATTACTTTTATGATGATGGTTTCTATATTGCTCTTAATGTTCTGTTCTGGGCCATTCTTCTTTATGGGCTGTCTTTTCAGTGTTGGTTTTGTGTTTGTTAAGACTCCTGTATTGCATTTCTTATTTTGATACAATGCATCGTTAATTTGCTTTATGGCTACATGTATTATTCCCCTTAACATACTAAGATTAAACCCTATTTTAACTGCTACATAACTCTTAAACTTCCTCTGCATCTGAAACGACTATAACTACTGTAGTGTATCCCTCTTTTAATGTGATGGTATTATAGTTGTCATGATACAATCACAGATTCCCTCATTTTAATACTGTAACTTTGATTAAGTTTTGTGACTTCCGTGACCAATGACAATTCTGGATAATGTGTCCTGAATTGTCACCTTAAATATACATTTAATGGTTCTATTTTTCTAAGGGAAGAGCTTCTTTCAATATTTCATGTAATTTTGGTTTAGTTTATATGAAGTCTCTAAACTTCTCTTTATCTTCAAAAGTCTTAATGGTCCCAGCTCAGCAGGAATGGACGATCACAGAGGGCCAAAACAACATGGGGGAAAGAGAACCCAGAAGACAGAGAGACCCACGGGAGTGGGTGACTACATCGACTTGTGACCAGAAGAATCAGATGGTGCCCAGCCATCGCCAGTGATAGCCACGGTGGAGCTCACAAAATTGAGTCTCACTGGCAACGCAAGAATAAATAGGGGTGCACCCTGAGATCTCCACTAAAAGACCACAACTGATGGTCCGGGGCTTCAAGGTTCCACTGGGAGCATGGCCCCGAGCCCTGATGCTGCCCCTGTCCATAAATCATAATGAATGTCCACTCTTAGGATAGCAATACATTGGACTTGGTGACACAGAGTGACCATACCTTGTGTGCACTTTATGGTTCTATGCATCTATAGGATATCATCCTGCTGACCTCTGATTGGAGGAAGGGGAGTGGGTGGAGAGGAGGGGATAGGAGACTGTTAGGAGGATAGGACATGTGTGGAGCAGAGAGAAAGAGTGTGCTGTCACCGGACAGAGAGAGCAGTGGGAGCTGCATATAGGTGACCACGCACATTTATATGTGAATGTACGTTTTCGTTCAATCATAATAAAAAAAAAAAGAAGAAAAAAATAATAGGGAAAAGTGAAAACAATTTGATGTCTGTTCTCTAATTAATGGATAAACAAAATGTGGCATATCAACACAATGGAATATGGTTTGGCAATTTATAAAATGAAGTACCGACACATGCTACAACATAGATCAACTTTGAAAATGTTATGGTAAGTGAAAGAATCCTCACAAAAAGACATATATTGTATGAGTCTATGTACATGAATTGTTCAGAATAGGCAAGTTTATAGAGAAAGTATGAAGATCAGTGGTTTTCAGGGGCTGGGAGTTTGCAGGAATTGAAGAGTGATGACTGATAATAGGCATCAGACTTTTTTGGGGGGTTGTGATTATTCTAAAATTGATTGTGGCTATAGTCACCCTGCTCTGTGTATATACTAAAAATCACTGAATTTTACACTTCAAATAGGTCAGTTGTATGGTATGTGAGTTATAGTTCAATAATGTTACTGAAAATCCAATTAATAACATAAATTGAAGATGGTAGGAGTGCCATGATGTCAAGATTGTAAAAATGACACTCTATATTCTTCATTATCACATTTTTATAGAAAAGAGGAGATGACCTGGAACTTATATTGGAAACAGTTTAAGTAGGTAATATAAACTTAAAAATTTGAGAAGGCATAGACAGGCATAGACTTGCGTTTATCATGACAGACACATAATTTCCTAGACTCAGGAAATAATCTCCACTGAACTCTTCTGTCATTCCCTCCTCTTAGAGCATTCTACCTGGTTTTCTCCAAAAGATTCCCAAGTCCATTTTCATGACAGATATTCCATTGATACTGCCAGGGACATTCAGATCAATGTTTTCTGATTACAGTTTACCTGAGGAATGTAAACAAATAAGCAAAGACAAGAACATCTATTGAAGAGGCCCTAGCCTTTGAAGACAGGCAGTTCTTATTTTAAGACAACACTCCATCACACAGTTCCTAAAGGAAATTGGGATTAACAAATAGGCAAGTTATAGCAGTTTAATTTCTACCCTGTATTTCTGGTACCTATTTCTAAGGTGCTATAAGCTTTTCACATTTTTTTCATTCATTTCCCTGGATTTGGAAATCTCTATTTAGTGGTATTACAGTTACATAAGTCAGAAACCCTACCTCATATTGCTAATTTGTAGTTGGCTTGTAGGAGGTAAAATAGATGAGAAGGGGCACAGAGAAGAAACTCTTTTGACTTAAAATTCAATTAGGAAAGTTGACAGATGTGTTTCTTTCTTTTTTCCATACTGTAGGTATTTAAGAAACACCTCTACATGTGTAGGGCTTTTTTTCCCACCAAATTCTCTATAATTCTTTTTTTTTATGATTGAGTGAAAATGTACATTTCCATATAAATTTACATGCCCACCTATATGTAGCTTTCACAGCTCTCGCTGCCCGGTGACAGCACACTATTCCTCTCTGCTCCATACATGTCTTGTCCTCCCAACAGTCTCCTTTCCCCTCCTCCCCACCCACTCTCCTTCCTCCAGCCAGAGGTCAGCAGGATATCTTATAGATGCATAGAACCATAAAGTGCATCCAATATGGTCACTCTGCATCACCAAGTCCAATCCATTCGTGTCCAAAGAGTGGACCTTCGTAATGATTCTTTTAAAAATACTTTTGTTTCACTCCTTTTCCTGACTTCTTAGTCATCAATTAAGTTCCATGTCAGAAAATAATGACAACTTAGCTAAAAAAAGCTATAGCTATAATTTTTTTCAAATTTTACTTTAATTTTTTAAAAATTTATTTATTATAGTAAATGAATAAAATTGCTAGTATCTATCAACTATCTCGTCTACAATAAGTCCTCAAACCCCCCTCCCGCCCTTGTAGCCAACAAAGTTATTTTCTTCCGTAGATAATTCTGTTGTTAAGTCCTTATACTACGGGTCTAATACACTGCTTGTGCTTTTGCCGCTGACTGATGGCACTCAGCATAATATCTTCTAATTGAAACCAGGTTATGAGAAGTGTTTTAGTGAGCTAGAGCTGCTGTAACTGAAGTACCACGGAGTGGATGGCTTTAACAAAGGAAAGTTTATTCTTACACAGTCCGGTGGGTTACAAGTCCAATCAGGATGTCTGCTCCAGGGGAAGGCTCTCTCCCTTGTGGGCTCTGCAGGAAAGTCCGATATTGCATCAGTCTTTGTCCAGGGAGCATCTTGGCGCAGGAACCTCCGGTCTGAAGGAGGCACTCTTCTCCCGGTGCTGCTTTCTTGATTGTGTGAAGTTCCCAATTCTCTGCTTGCTTCTCTTTTCTTTCATCTCTTGTAGGATGCAAGGATTAAGGGTGGGGCAAGCCACACTCTATGGAAACTCCCTTTACGGTGGAGCAGAGAGGTGATCTTCTGAAGGGATTTACAGTCCCACCCTAATCCTGTAACATATGACACAGTAAAATCACAAAACAGAGGACAATCGTAAAATACAGGGAATCATGGTCACATGGCTATACCTATTTTGGGGGGGCGGACACAATTCAATCCATGACAGATGCTTCCTAAAATCATAATTATTCTTTGTCTTTGCACAGTGTTCTACTGAGTATATGTACCATAGTTTGTTTACCATTCTTCTGTTGATGGGCATCTGGGTTGATTCCATGTTTTCGCTATTGCGGACTGTGCTACAGTAAATATTTGTGTGCATGCATCTGTTCATGTGACTGCCCTTAATTCTGTAGGATATGTTCCAAGCAATAGGATTACTGGATCAAACAGTATATCTGTTTCTGGTTTTTTCTTTTTAATTCTGTATAAACAAAGTTTTCTTATCATTTTTATTTTCCTTTTTTTTGTTATTGAGTGAAAGTGTAAAATCTGGTTTAAATTCACATGCCCACCTATGTGCTCTTCTTGCCCGGAGACAGCACACTCCTTTCTGTTCCATACAAGTATTAGCCTCCTAACAATCCCGTGTCTCCTCTTCTCCACCCTCTCCACTCCTCTCTAGTAAGAGGCCAGTAGGACGACATCCTATAGATACATAGAACCATAAAGTGAACACATGATATGGTCACTCTGTGTCATCGAGTGCAATCTATTCCTGTCCGAGGAGTTGACCTCAGTAATGATTTGCGATCAGGGGCAGCATCGGGTCTAGGAGCCATGCTCCCAGGGGACCCCCAAGGCCCTCAGACCATCAGTTGCAGTCTTTTAGTGGAATTTTCAGAGTGCACTCCTTTTTATTCTCGTATTGCCACTGGGACTGAACTTTGTAAGCCCCATCATGGCTGCCACTGGAGGTGGCTGGGCACCATCAGGTTCTTCTGATTGCGTGTTTATGTAACCACCCATTCTCATGGGTCTTCCTGTTTTCTGGGTTCTTTTTCTCCCATGTCGTTTTGGTCCTTGGTATTCATCTGTTCCTGCTGAGTTGGAACAATTTGGTGTACCTCAGATGGAAGCTTGCTACCTTTTAAGACCCCAGACGCCACTCACCAATACAGGGTACAGAAGACTATCTTAGCAATAGGTTAATTATGCCAATTGGCTACGGTGTTCCCTGAAAGCATGGTCCCTGGACCCCCGCTGCTGCTACACTGTCCTTGCCATGTTGAGTTAAGACTGGAGGAGTTTTCAGGTTATGCTGAAGTCCCGTTAAACTGATCTTTCTTCTATTGTGTGCTGTCACTGCTTTCACCCAACTAAATTTCTATCAACTATCTAATCTATAAACAACCCTCTCCCTCCCTCCCTTCCCTTGCAGCCATCAAAGGGTCTTTTCTCCTGTATGTGAGTCTGTTTTCAAGTCCTTAAAGTAGGGGTCTCATACAATATTTTTCCTTGTACCACTGGTAATTTTGCTCCACATAATGTCTTCCAATTGAAACTAAGCTATGAGATGCTTCCTGAAATCATCATTGTTCTTTATCATTGCATAGGTTTCTGCTGAGTATATATACCATAGTTTATTTATCCATTCATCTGTCTTTGGGCATCTGGGATGATTCCATCTTTTTGCTATTGTAGACTGTGCTGTAATAAACATTTGTGTGCATGTATCTGTTTGAATGAATGCACTTCCCTCTGTAGGATATATTCAAAGCAGTGGGATTACTGGGTCAAATGGTGTGTCTATTTCCAGATTTTTAAGGAAGCGCCAAATTGCTTTCCCACCAGCAGTGTAGGAGAGTTCCAATCTCTCCACAGCCTCTCCGGAATTTGTTGTTTTGTGCTTTTTGAATCATGGCCAAACTCGTTGGGGTGAGATGGTGTCTCATTGTATTTTTTTTTTTAATTATGACCGAGATTTGATTTGAATTTCTCTGATAACCAGTGTTCATGAGCACTTCCTCGTGGGTCTTTTTGTTGCCCAGATGTCCTCTTCAGTGAAGTGTCTGTCCTTGTCCATTGCCCATTGCTTAATTGGATTATTTACCTTTTTCTTCTTTAGTAAGTTTAGCCAGTGGTTTATCAATTTTGTTGATCTTTTCAAAAAACCAGCTTTGGATCTTTTCAATTTTTTTAATTGTTTTTCTATTCTCTAATTCATTTAGCACTGCACTAATCTTTATGATCTCATTTCTTCTGGTGCCCGAGGGGTTCCTCTGTTGCTCTCTTTCTACTTGTTCAAGCTGTAAGGTTAGTTCCTTGATTTGGTTTCTTTCTTCCTTCCAGATGTGTGCATTTATGGAGATAAACAGACCTCTGAACACTGCTTTGGCTGTATCCCATAGGTTCTAGTAGGAAGTGTTTTCGTTCTCATTGGAATCCAAGAATTTCTTTAATTCATCCTGGATTTCCTCTATAACCCATGTTTTTTTTGAGCAAGATGTTGTTCAGTTTCCAAGAGTTCCACTTTCTATCTATGTTTTTTCTGCTATTGATTTCAACTTTTATGGCTTTATGATCTGAGAAGATGCTTTGCAGTGATTCAATGGTATGGATTTTGTTGAGCATTGCATTATGGCCTATCACGTGGTCAATTCTGGAGAATGTTCCATGTGCACTGGAGAAGAAGGTGTAGTTGTCTGCTGATGGGTGGAAAGTTCTGTATATATCAGTGAGGTTTAGTTGGTTAATTGTGTTAGTGAGGTCTTCTATATCTTTACTGAGCTTTTTTCTAGATGATCTGTCTAGTAATGAGAGTGGAGTGTTAGTCTCCCACTATTATTGTGGAGTCATCTAACTCTCTTTTGAGCGTAGTCAGTGTTTCTTCGACATATTTAGGTGCTCTGATATTAGGTGCATAAATATTTAATATAGTTAAGTCTTGCTTGTGTACTGAACCTTTCAGCAATAAATAGTGTCCATCTTTGTCCACGATGGTGGATTTGACATTAAAATTGATTTTTTCTGAGATTAGAATGGCCACCCCTGCTCTTCTTTGTTCGTTGTTAGCTTGATATATATTCTTCCATCCTTTAATTTTCAGTTTGTTCCTATCTTTAGGTCTCAAGTGAGTTTCTTGTAGACAACATATGGATGGGTCGTGCCTTTTGATCCAAGATGACACACAGTGTCTCTTTACTGGAGCATTCAGTCCATTCACATTCAATGTAATTATTGATAGGTATGTGTTCACTGCTGCCATTGTGATATGTTTATTTTTATGTTGATGATTTCTCTGTTGTTCTTATTAGCCTGTTCTGGGACACTCTTGTTTGTGAGTTGATTTTTCACCTTTTTCAGAGCTGATTTTATAGTTGTTGAGACTCGTGTGTTAGATTTCTTGAAATGGTATGATACATCTTTGTTGTGCTTTACAGCTGCCCCTATGAACCCCCTTAATAAACTATTTATAAACCCAATTTTAATTACTACCAGTCTTGTCATCTTCCTCTCCATCTGGATGGACTATAACGACTGTATTACATCCTTCTTTTTATTATGATGACACCACAGTTTTCATGATGATCACTGGATTGCTTCTTTCCATATCAAAGCTGTGATTGACTTTGGAGCCTTCCCTAAATGAGTAGAGCATTGAGTAGTGTGTCATTCTAAAATATAAAGTTAGTGGTTTTGTTCTTCTAAGCCAAAGCCAAGAACTTCTTCCAGTATTTCTTGTAGTTTGGGTTTGGTTTTTACAAAGTCTCTGAGTTTCTGTTTATCTGGGAATGTCTTAATTTCATTTTTGTATTTGAAAGATAGTTTTGCAGGATATATAATTCTTGGTTGGAAGTTCTTCTCCTTCAAGACTTTCAATGTGTCGTGCCACTGTCTCTGTGCCAGCATGGTTTCTGCTGAGAAATCTGACGAGAGCCTATAGGGTTTCCCTCTGAATGTTAGCTTTGCCTTGAGTCTTGCAGCCTTTAAGCGTTGCTGCTTGTGTTTCGTTTTGTTAAGCTTGATTATAATACGCCTTGGAGTCTTTCTTTTGAGATCTATATTGGGTGTTGTATGATATGCATCTGAGATGTCTCTATTCTCTTCCTTGATGATTTCTGGGAAATTTTCTTTCAGCAGCTCAGCAACAATACTCTCTGTGTTCTCAGATGTCTCACCCTGTTCCGGGACTCCAATTAATTGAAGGTTGTTCCTCTTAATAGAGTCCCACATGCTTTTTAATGTTTCTTCATTTTTCTTGTTTCTTTTTTTCTGATTTCTGCTCATAGACGCTGGCATCAGTAGGTCTGTCTTCCAAGTCAGAAATTCTTTTTTCCATTTGTTCCATTCTGTTTTCTTGGCTTTGCATGGAAGTTTCTATGTCTTTGATTTTCTTCTTGATCTGTTGGATTTCAGAGTACTGGTGTTCCATCAGATCGAACAACTTGCTTAATTTTTCATTTTGTTCTGCTGCATTTTGTATAAGGTGTAGAAGGGCTCTGTATATAATCAATTTGTATTTACTTCCTGATGCTTTCATAAAAGTTTCTTCATCTGGAAAATTCCTTGGTTGCTTCGTTTGGGAGCCTTCTGAAGCCATGAGTGATTGTTTGTATGCCACAATTGTCTGTTGCTTTTTGGGTCCCATGTGGGTATATAGAGGCTGGAAGAGGTACGGTGAGGATGGATTGCAAATGTTTCTCTAGGCTGTCTTCAAATGTAAAGCAAAAGGTATCTGACTAGTTCACAAGTCAGTTAGGTTTTCAGGTGTAGAGGTTCCTCTTCTCATCTGACAAAGTAAGCACCACTATATCCAACCCCAGATGATAACAAACTAGTTCAGAATACAGCAATGCTACTGCCCTGTTGGCCTCTGCTGACAGGGCCTAGCCTTAACCAACACTGTGTCGAGTACTGGTTTTGTGATAGAAAAGTGCTCTCCTGTGGGCAGGCTCTGGCTCCCAAGCTAAGAATTAGGGCCAGCTGCGGCCACCGTATCCAAGATGGCGTCCTCCACACAGGCAGCAGACAGAGGAGCTAAAGGTGCCGAGAGGTAGTGATTCCTCTGCTTCTGTTGCAGGGCCCCAACGTAGGCAGCCCTGTGCAAAATGACTACTTTTCTGTAGGAGAAGTGCTGTCCCGTTTGCAGGCTTTGGCTCCCAGGCTAAGAATGAGGTCCCACTAAAATCTCAGTACCAACATGGTATCTCGCATACTGACCGTGAAGCTCCGCACAAACCCCGCTCAAGCAGCTACAAAACGAAAGGCTCAAAGTGGCTAGATTAACAGAGTCCGGAGCCTGCCTCTCAGAATATGGGAATTTCGCCTGCCTATGCTCCCAGCAGCGCGTCTGAGTCCAGCCGCCAGGCAAGACCCAGCTCCGCCCACCAGCCGAGACAGAGGAAAAAAAGTCAAACTGGTGCCTTTACCTTCCGTCCGTGAGAGCCGGGGCTAGCCCAGAGCGGGAGTCAGTGAAAGAGAGGAGGTTTTTCGCTGAGTGGTATGAAGTCCCAATTAATAGCTCTGTGCTGTGTCCTGAGGCTGATTAGGTGATCAGAAGGCTCTGTTTGATTGTCAATTCAGGTCTTGGTTTCCAGAGGGATATAAGGGGACGTGTGCTTAGTCTGCCATCTTGACTCCGCCCCCCTACCTTTTTCTTGTTGATATTTTGTAGTACCTTATAGATTAGGGAGATCAGATGTTGGTCCAATATGTAGTTGCCAAATAGTTTTTCACATCCTGTTGGTGCTCTTTTACTTCTTTCGATAAAGTCTTTGGATGAGCAAAAGTGTCATATCCCTGGTAGTTTCCATTTATCTATTTTCTCTTCTGTTGGTCATGCTTTGTCATGTGTCTAACCTGTGTATTAAAACTTCCATTATTAACCCTATTTTTTATTGCATGATCTTTATCATTTTAGGTTTAATATTTAGGTCTGTGATCCAATTTGTGTTAGTTTTTGTGTAAGGTGTTCCATTTTTTTGCAAATGGATATCCAGTTTTGCCAGCACCATTTGTTGCCAAGTGCCAAGTGCCGTCGAGTCGGATCCAACTCGTGTTTGGAGATTGTTTTTAAATCAGTTCACAGTTTTAAGGCCTTTGTCAAATATCAGCTGTTCATAAGAGAATAGTGGCATCTCTGGGGTCCCAACTCTGTTCCATTGTCCATACGTCTCTTTTTGTACCAGTAGCAGGCTGTTTTGACTACTGCGACTGTAGCAGGTTTTAAGGTCAGGTAGTGTGAGACTTTCCATTGTGTTCCAGTTCTTCAGTGGTGCTTTGTTTATCTGGGGTTTCTTCCCTTTCCAAGCAAAGTTGGTGATTTGTTTCTCCCTTTCATTTAAAAATGACACTGGAATTTCTATTGGGATTGCGCTGTGTATGTAGATCACTTTGGGCAAAATAAAAATTTTCGCAATGCTAAGTCTTCCTATGAATAAGCAGGGTAGGTGTCTCCTTTTATGTATCTCTTTCTTGGTTTCTTGTAGTAAGGTCCTGTAGTTCTCTCTGTATAGGTCTCATTTTGCTGGTTAGATTTACTCCTCGGTATTTTGTCTTCCTGGGGCTATATAGATTGACTTGGTGATTCCTTCTTTGATGATCTCTTTTTTCGTATAAATGAGTTCTACTGATTTTTTATTTTATACCCTGTTTGGCAACCTTGCTGAACTCTTTTATTAGTTCCAGTAGTTTACTTATGGATTCTTTAGGAGTTTCAGCATATATAATCATATCATGTGCAAATACGGAGATTTTTACTTCTTTGCTGATACAGATGCCCTTTATTTCTTTGTCTTGTCTAAGTGCTCCGGCTAGAACCTCTAGTACAATGTTGAATAAAAGTGGTGACAGTGGGCATCCTTGTCTAGTTTGTGTTCTTATAGGGAATTCTTTCATTCTCTTCTCCATTCAGGATGATGTAGGTGGTTGGGGTTTTGTATAGATGTCCCTTATTGCACTGAGGAATTTCTCCTCTCCTCCTATTTTGTTGAGAGTTTTTAGCATGAATGGGTGTTGGACTTTGTCAAATGCCTTTTCTGCATCAATTGGCAAAATCAGGTGATTCTTATCTTTTGAGTCATTTATTTGGTTGGTCATATTAATTGTTTTACTGATGGCTGAACCAGCCTTGCATCCCTGGTATGAACCCGATTTTGTCATGATGATTTTTTTTTTTTTTGATATATTGTTGAATTCTATCAGCAAGGATTTTTTGGAAGAGTTTTGCATCTAGGTTCATGAGATATGTTGGTCTGTAATTTTCTTCCTTTGTGGGATCTTTCCCCGCTTTGGTATCAGAGTTATTCTGGCATCATAGAATGAATTAGGGGTATTCCATCCTTTTCTATGCTGTGAAATAGTCTCAGTAGTACTGGCATTAACTTTTCTCTAAAAGTTTGGTAGAATTTACGAATGAAGCCATCTGGGCCAGGACTTTTCCTGGTTGGTAGTTTTGATGACTTTTTCAATCTCTTTCTTTGTGGTGGGTTTATTAAGTTGCTCTGTTCTCCTTATGATATTTTGGTAGGTGATATGAATCTAGAAATTTGTCTGTTTCCTCTAGCTTTTCAATTCTGTTAGAGTAGTCTTTCATAGTGTTCTGTTATGATACTTTTGATTTCAGTTGGGTCTGTTGTGACATCTATCTCAATTCTCATTTGGGTTATTTGTTTCCTCTCCTGTTTTTCTTTTGTAAGTTTAGCAAGTGGTTTATCAGTTTTGCTGATTGTTTCTCTTTTATTTTATTATGACTGAGTGAAAATGTACATTCCCATATAAATTTACATGCCCACCTATATGCAGCTTCCACTGCTCTCCCTGTCTAGTGACAGCACACTATTCCTCTCTGCTCCATACATGTCTCATCCTCCCAACAGTCTCCTTTCCCCTCCTCTCCACCCACTCTTCTTCCTCCAGCCAGAAGTCGGCTTCAGAGTTCCCCCGGGAGCATGACCGCTGGCCCTGATGCTTCCCTTGGCCATAAATCATAACGATGATCCACTCTTCAGACACAAATGGATTGGACTTGGTGATGCAGAGTGACCATATATTGGATGCACTTGATGGTTCTGTGCATCTATAGGATATCATCCTGATCTTTTCAAAAAACTACCTTTTCATTTTGTTAATTTTTAAAATTCTTTTTCTGTTTTTCAATTCATTTAGTTCTGCTCTAATCTTTATGATCTGTTTTCTTCTGGTGCATGAGGAGTACTTCTGTTCCTCTCTTTCTGTTTGTTCAAGCTGTAGGGTTAATTCTTTGGTTTGGGTATGTTCTTCCTTCCAGATGTGTGCATTTATAGAGATAAATTGACGTCTGAACACTGCTTTGGCTGTATCCCATAGATTTTGGTAGGATGTTGTCATGGATTGAATTGTGTCCCCCCCAAAAATGTATGTGTTGATTTGACTTGGTTAGGAGTTCTAATATGGTGCCCTTCCTCCCATGTGTTGTGAATCCTGCCTCTGTGATATTGATGATGGAGAATGGTTTGCAGTTGTGTTAGTGAGGTAGGACCCAAGCTACAAGCTTGTGGAATATAAGGGAGAGAAGTGACCTGAGGAAGTTGGGAACCTCATACCACCAAGAGAGAAGCACCAAGAGCAGAGCATGTCCTTTGGACCTGAGGTTCCTGTGCCGAGATGCTCTCACTGGATGTGGACTCAGCTTACTGGACTGTGATGATTTTTCATATTGAATGGATTTGAAGCTTAGAAATGGATTTGTGGCTTACTGGACTGTGGCAATAAAAGCTTCTCCTCACGAAACCTTCCACTCATGGTATTTTCTGTTAGAGCAGTACCCGGTGACTAAGACAGATGTGTTTTATCTTCATTTGATTCCATAAATTTCTTTATTTCATCCTTGATTTCTTTTATAACCCTTGGCTTTTTGAGCAAGGTGTTGTTTAGTTTTCCTGAGTTGAGATTTCTACCTATTTTTTTTTTTCTGCTACTGACTGATTTCAACTTTTATGACTTTATGGTCTGAGAAGATGCTTTGCAATAATTCAGTGGTTTGGATTTTCTTGAGACTTGCTTTATATTCTAACACATGGGCTATTCTGGAAAATGTTCCATGTGCATTGGAGAAGAAGGTGTATTTATCTGTTGATGGATAAAAAATTCTGTATATGCCGAAGAAGTCTAGTTGTTTAATTGTCGCAATAAGATCTTCTGTGTCTTTACTGAGCTTTTTTCTAGATAATCTGTCCATTACTGAAAGTGGAGTGTTGGTCTCCAACTATTATTGTGGAATGATCAATCTCGTTTTTCAGTGTAGTTAGCGTTTGTTTCATGTATGTAGATGCTCTGGTACTGGGTCCATAAATATTCAATATTGTTAAGTCCTGCTTGTGTACTGAACCTTTCAACAATAAATAGTGACCATCCTTGTCCATGATAGTGGATTTTACATTAAAATCTATTTTGTCTGAGATTACAATTGCCACTCCTGCTCTTCTTTGTATGTTGTTAGCTTGGTATATATTCTTCCACTTTTTAATTTTTAGTTTGTACATGTCTTTGAGTCTGAGGTGTGTTTCTTGTAATTTACGTGTTGATGGATCTTGTCTTTTGATCCAGGATGTCATTTGCTGTCTCTTATTTGGAGCATTCAATTTTTTACATTCAGTGTAATTATTGATAGATATGTGTTTAGTGGTGTCATTTTGATGCCTTTATTTTTGTGTTGATGCTTTCTATGTTGCTCTTAATATTTTGTTCTAGGTCATTCTTCTTTGTGAGTTGACTTTTCACCTTTTTCAGTGTTGGATTTATGTTTGTTGAGGCTGCTGTATTATGTTTCCCGTGGCTTCTACGTTTCTTGTTTTGATATGTTGCATTGTTATTGTGCTTTGCAGCTACCCATATGCTCCCCCTTAATATTCTAAGTTTAAACCCAATTTAACTTCTGCATACATTCTTAACTTCCTCTCCATCAGAAAGGACTATAACTACTGTAGTATATCCCTCTTTTTAGTGTGATGGTGTCATAGTTCTTGTGATATGATCACTGACTCCCTTATTTTAATATTGTAGCTTTGATTGAGTTTTGTGACATCCCTAAATGAGTGCATTTCTGGATGCTGTGTTCTGTATTGCCTCCTTATATATACACTTAATGGTTTTGTTTTTCTAAGCAAAGAGATTCTTTCAGTATTTCTTGTAGTTTTGGTTTAGTTTTTACAAAGTCTCTAGGCTTCTGTTTATCTGCAGATTTCTTAATTTTATCTTCATATTTGAGAGACAATTTTGCAGGATATATAATTCTTGGTTGCAAGTTATTCTCCTTCAAAGTTTTGACTGTGTCATCCTGCTGCCTCCTTGCCAACACTGCTTCTGCTGAGAAGTCAGACAAAAGTCTACATGGTTTCCTTACCTTTAAGATACTCTGTTTATGCTTCCTTTTATTAAGCTTAATTTTACTATACTTTGGTGTCTCTCTTTTTGGGTGTAGCTTTTGTGGCATTTGATACACATCTTGGATACCTATGTTCTCTTCTTTCATTATTTCAGGGAAGTTTTCTATCAGTAACTCAACAACAACACTTTTGTGTTTCCATCTATCCCTCCCTGTTCTGGAGCTGCAATTATTTGTAGATTATTTCTCTTAATAGAATCCCACATGTTTCCTAGTGCTTCTTCGTTTTTCTTATTTCTTTTCTCTGATTTATTCTCATAAACGCTGGTGTCGTTTGCTCTATCCTCAAAGTCCCTAAGTCTGACTTCCGTCTCTTCAGTTCCATTCTTTTGGCTTTGGACTGAATTGTCTAACTCTGTAATTTTGTTATTGATCTGCTGGTTTTCAGATCAGTGATATCCCATCATTTCAAATAGCTTGCTTAATTTTTCATTTTTTTTCTGCTGCACTTTAATGTCTAGGAGGGCTCTCTATATAATTCTTTTGTACTCAACCTCCAATGGTTTCAGAAAGGTTTCTTCATCTGGGGTATTTTTTGATTCTTTATTTTTGAAGTGTTCCATAGCTATGGTGGACTATTTCTTTAAATGGTTAGCGATGGTTTGTTGCCTTCAGGCCATCTAGAGGCTATATAGTTTCTCTGGTGTGACCTCAACAGGAGGTGAGGCATAGTTTTGAGAAGGAAGTTGGTCACCAACCTCCTCTGTGTACTCTAGTGACTTCCTCCAGTGGACTCTCTGGGGAGGCAGGCTCTGCTTCTTGGCTGGCAAAGATGGTGCCCTACTTATGGAGTCACTGGTGGCCTGTCTACTGATACTATGCTGTGGGTCAGTAAAGGCTGGAAGAGATGCCACCAGGCCACTCAGCAGTTATTTCTCCCAGCAGTCTTATTTTGAAAAGCTAGCAGTTGTCTAACAACTGTCAAAAATCAGTCAGGCTGTCAGGTGTGGCAGGCCCTGCCTTCTCCTCACAACAGAAGCACCTCTTCTGCCATCACCAGATGTTATGTCATAATTCAAAGTAGGGAGCATTTATGGCCTTGCTGCCATCCTCAGCTGCACCCTACCTATAAGTTAACACTGTGCTAAACCTGATCTTTCTGCTGAGAAAGCACTTTCCCAACTGGCACTGCTTCTCAGCTTGGGAATTAGCCCCTACTGAGGCCTCTGGTTAGGTGACTCTGCCCCTCAGCTGACCAAGATGACATCCTACTTAAGCTGCCCTTCCTGTCACGAAACAGAAGAATCTATGGCCAAGCTCAGAAAAGAGAGGGTGGAGGGGCAGTGGTGTCCTCAGTCAGCAGCTAGGCTCTCAAAATGTGACTATCCTATGCTCTGTCTCTCTGCTGTAGTATACACTTTACTTTAGCACTGCAGTTCAGTGTATTTGCTGGCTCATGCCCATCCTCTGCCTCCTAGATACAACAACAAAGAAGTGTCAGTACCTGCAGCTCACCCAAGCAGTAAGTCAGCAGGAGTGGGGCTCAGCATGTGCTGTCTTATGCCAGAGAGAGGAAATTTCCCATTTAGTGACATGTAGTCCAATATGACAACCCTAGGATCCGACTCGACAGCACTTGGCTTGGCATGCTATATCCTAGGGCTCACTGAGTGTCCAGAGTGCTCCATTCAATTATCAGTCCAGGCTTTAGTTTTCAGAGAGCACTGAGGAGGTGTGTGTCTAGTCCACCATCTTGGCTCCACCCCTTGTGACTGGCTTCTAATCAAAACGTTTTTGTTGAATCTACTCATTATAATAGATACTTTATCTGTTGTTAGGTTTTCCAGTAATAATGTGAACAGAACAGCAGCAACAGATAACATTTTTGAAACACTTGCCATGTTATTCATTCTTTATAATAACCTTATCAAACACATAGATATTATCACTTCTGTTTTATAAATGTAAAAACAGACACAGAAATGTCAAATGGTTTACCTATGGACAACCACCTATTAAGTACCAAAGTCCATATTCAAATCCAGGGTTGACACCTAACCCTGTTCTATGTTGAGCATATAAAAATTCTTAAAACAATGAATCTTCAGCAGCACTGGACTAAGTCAAAAGCTAAGCAGTTTCCTGAATACAACAAAACACTCTCAAGGGACAGAGTAGCAAAGACAGGGGTCTGGGGACCATGGTTTCAAGGGATGTCTAGGTCAACTGGCATAACAAAGTTTATAAAGAAAATGTTCTGCATCCCATATTGGTGAGTTACATCTGGGGTGTTTAAAGCTAGAAAGTGAGCATCTAAGGAGCATCAGTTGGTCCCAATCCACTTGGAGTAAGGAGAATGAAGAATACCCACCAAATATATATGGAAAATATGAGCCCAAGAGACAGAAAGGACCACATAAACCAGAGACTACATTAGCATGACTCCAGAAGAACTAGATGGCATATGGCTATCATCAGTGATGGCCCTGACAGGGAACACAACACGGAGTCCCTGATGGAGTGAGGGAAAAGTGAGGTGCAGAACTTGAACTCTAGTAAAAGACCAGAATTGATGGTCTAATAGACTGGAAGGTCCCCAGATGACATGGCCCCCTGACTCTCTGTTAGCCCAGAACAAAAACCATTACCAAAGCCAACTCTTCAGACAAAGATTAGACTGAACTATGACATAAAATGATACTGGGGAAGAATGTGTTTCTTGGTTTAAGTAGATACATGAGACTAAATCAACAACTCCTATCCATAGACTAGATGAGAAGCCAAGACTGCACAGGAGCTGGTTGAATGGGCATAGGAAATACAGAGTGGAGAGGAGTGTGCTGTCACATTGTAGGGAGAACAACTAGGGTCACATAACAATGTGTGTGTATGTTTTTACATCACAAACTGACTTGAATTGTAACCTTTCACTTGAAGCACAATTGAAAAAAATCTTCAGACTCCTCTGAAAGTTTAAGAAAAGGTTTTTCCATTTTAATTTATTTCTTATGTGTATAATTCAGAGACATTGATTACACTCACCATGTTGTGCAACCATCGGCACTGTTTCCAATTTTTTTACCATCATTAATAGAAATTCAATTTTTAACAAAATAGAGAATCAGTGAAAAAGAGGAAGATCATCAATTAGATGGACTGACACAGTGGCTGCAACAATGGGCTCAAGCACAACAATTATGAAGAAGGCACAGGGCCAGGCAGTGTTTTGCTCTTCTGTAGGGTCACTATGAGTCAGAATGGATTCAAAGGCACCTAACAACAACAATAGGAACTCATTGCCATCTTAAGCAAAAACTCTCTTTTCCTTTCCTGAGCTTCTGGTAACCAACCATCTACTTCTTGTCTCTATGCATTTGCCTGTTTTGGTTTGTGCTGTGAACTATTAACATAAAGGTTGGCAGTTTAACCCTACCCAGCGGCATCAAGGCAGAAAAGACCTGGTGATATGCCTCCATATTGTTGCTGTTGTTGTGTACTGTTGAGTTGACTCCAACTCATAGTGACCCCATGTGACATAGCAGAACTGCACCACTGTGTTTTCGAAGCTGTACTCTTTAGGGGGCACATTCCCAGGTCTTTCTCCATCGAGCAGCTGAGTAGTTTGAATCATTGCTCTTTAAGTTAGCAGCTGAGAACTGTATCTGTTGTACCACCAAGTCACCTTCTACAAAGGTGACAGACAAGAAAATGCAATGGAGTACAATTATACTCTGTAACACACTGTAATACCATGAGTTAGTATTGACTCAAAGACAACTAACAACAAAGAAGATATTTTGTATAAATGGGATCATACAGTATTTGATCTTTTCTGCCTGACTTATTTCACTTAACATGATGTTTTCAAGATTCCTCCATACAGTGGCATGCATCGGGGCTTTATTTCTCTTTATGGCTGAATGGTATTGCTTTGGTGAAGTAGTTAAGAGCTCAGGCTGCTAACAAAAAGGTTGGTTGCTGGAATCCATCAGCCACTCCTTGGAAACCCTATGGAGTAGTTCTATTCTGTCCTATTGGGTCACTGTGAATGAGAATGGACTCAACTGCACACACAACATTATACTGATATACCACATTGCATCTACCCATCATCTGCTGATGGACATCTGGGACTATTTTCACCTTTTGGCTGTCATGAACAGTGGTGAACAAAATGTCTTTTCAATCTCTCTTCCAGCTGTGTAGGCACTTCAGCTACTGTCTCTCTGGACAGATGAGGGACTGGGGGTAGTCAGAGACCTCAGGAACTCCACCAGCACATGGCCCAGTAGGGATTTGGACTCATGATTCTGCTGGTTATTCAGTGAGGGGCTTTGGTCACTTCCTGGATGATGTAGATGGACAGCACCCAGGGCTTCTGTGACCTTCCAGTGGTCACATGGTCACACAAGCATTTCAGGGGCAGATAAACATTTTCCCTGTGACAGGTCTCAGGCCTCCACTGTGTGTTAGGTGGGTAGGGTAGGGGCAAGAGAATCAGTACATTCCAGAGCACTAGTCAGCTCATGGAAAGACAGGCTCTGGGACCTGGACAAGATGCTGAACCCCTCCTAGGTAACACAAGAAAAGTTGGCACGGTCAAGAACACATCTTCCAATTCTAGCTATTGTTCTTTTTCTTTATTTTTAAATTTTGCTGTGCTTTAATTGAAAGTTCACAGCATAAACTAACTTTTTCCTCTGTAGCTGTTTTCCTCCAATAGGATTGCATTTGTGGAATCTTTAAGGTAGCATCTTTATACTGCATTTTATTCAATACTAATCTAAAATGTATTTAGAACAAAATACTGTATTTGTTTACTATGTGAAAGTTCTTACCATAACTGCAAAAGTAGAACATTAGGAATCTTGGTGAGTTTATCAAACAAGAATCATACAGCTGGAATTACCACAAATGCTAAATTGTGGGCTCATATTTAAGCCTGCATTTTCCATGAATCTTTGTTTTGTAAGTTCTCTGAGGGCAAAGATAATGAATGTTTTATTTCTCAAACTCCACCACACCTAGTGGTTAGTGGGAACTCGGTAAATATGTTTAGGAAGGACATATACAATTTTTTTTCCCCTGTAAGTGGCAAGAGCTTTGAGCCTCACAGACAGACATTTCCAACCTGACACTAATTAACTGATCAATGGCCCTCTATCACTCAGAAAAATAGGTCTTCATGGAGACTGGCATGACTCTACCCTCCATAATTGGGATGTGGTCTCTGATAGGCAGTTGGAGTCTAAGACTTTCTAAATAGTTTGTAAGTAGCACTGGATATTGCCCAGTCCAAGATAAGTTTTTGCCTTTGAGTCTGGTTTTACAAGTTAGAGGGAAAATCTTTGTGAAAATGAGGTTTAAGACAGGAATAGTGGTAGGAGCTGCATTATAGAGTGAGATTCAGTCTACAGAAATATCTTTTCTATGAAATGCAAGGTGGAGATGATTTCCCAGTTTGTTACTTTTTTGTCATCAATGCAAAGGCTCAGTAAAGGTGACACAGGATGTTGTAGAAGTTGAGAGGTAAAGGAATTGGGGAGGGGAGTGAGAACAACTTATTTTACCCTAAAATTTGAAAGCTATCTTCCAGAGAGTTGTCCTGTAGTAGATACTCAACTATTATTGGTTCCCTCTGGCTATTACTCTTTTATGGCCTAGCATTCCAAGGCTTTCCAAGATGTAGATCTTAAATTAGAGAGATAGAGGAAGAAATGAATCAGAAAAACCATTTTGACTTCTTGGTTCCCCAATCTCTGTTCCCATCCATGTATATATATATATTTTGGAAAAGATACGTGGTCATACATGACTACCACTCAGGTACTGACATCCTTATAAAGGTGGAATACTACATATCTTAGGCTTGGTTCTCCAGAGAAGTAAAATCAGTCAAGCATGTTTATATATATACATGGAGAGAGAGAGCAGGAGAGTTATATCAAGGAAATGGCTAAGACAGTTGTAGAACCTGGAAACTTCCAAGTCCATGAGTCAGGTTGGAGGCTTCTGCTGACTCACAGGAGCTGGTGAACTCAAAATCATCAGGTAAGACTGCAGGATTCTGGCTCACAGTCTGTGGAAACTGAAGAATCCCAAGATAGGCCAGTAACACAGCAGTCTACTGGCTCACAGACTGCGGAGGCTAATGAATTCCAAGATCAGCAGGTAAGCCTGTAGGCTACTGGCTTACAGGCTGTGGAGGCTAATGAATCTCAAGACTGGTAGACGTTTGGGATTGAATTCTGTCCCTCCTAAATGTGTGTCCATTAGCTAGGTGATGATTTCCAGTACTGTGTTGTCCTCCATCTGATGTGATTATCCTCTGTGTTATAAATTTTAACCCCTATGATGTTAATGAGGTAGGATTAGAGGCGGTTAATGAGACAGGACTCAGTCTATAGGATTAGGTTGTATTTTGAGTCAATGTCTTTTGACATATAAAAGAGAGAAGTGAGCTGGGAGGAGTGGGACTTACTACCACCAAGAAAGAGAATCCAAGAGTCCTTGTGCTAAGAAGCTCCTAGGCCAGGGGAAGGTTAATGACAAGGACCTTTCTCCAGAGTTGACAAAGGCATAAAGACTTCTCTAGAGCTGTCACCCTGAATTTAGACTTTGAGCATTCTAAATTATGAGAAAATACATTTCTCTTTGTTAAAGCCATGCATTTGCAGTATTTGTGTTAGAGCAGCACTAGATAACCAAGACAGCAGATAAGCTGGGAGGCTACTGGCTCACACACTGCAGAGGCTAACAAATCCTAAGACTGGCAGATAAGCTGCTAGCTAAAGTCCCAAGAACTAGAGGTCAGCTCAGCTGAGAATCTAGCTTCAGGATCCAGAGCAAGCAAAGCCAGTGAATTTTGTCAGAAAGTCCACATATATTGGATGCAGGTCACATACCCAAGGAAAATCCCTTTCAATTGATTGGCTGTTCATAGAAGATTTCAACATAGAGCTGATTATATTGTATCAGATTTTTTCATGAAAGTGATTACATCACTACGTAGCTGCAAAACTGCATCATAACTGCCAAATCACTGAGAACCATGGCCCAATCAAGTTGGCACTCAACCTTAACCATGACACTAGGTGTTGAAAGAAAAGGAGTTGAGAGTCTAGAAAGTTTAGAGGGAGGCGGCATGTACTTTTCTGCAACTCAGTGAAGGAGTGGACAGAAACAGACTGCCATTAATCTCTAAATGTCATCAGTCAAAGCAGAAAACACATATCCATGACTACATGAGTTTCCTCTTTCCCAAAATTCTAAAGAGTAAGCCCACACCATTCTTGAAGCTTAAAGTGACCATAAACCTCCTGTTTCAGGGGGACAAATCATAAATAGAATATAACCTAGGAGTTTCCAACATCCAAGGGGACAGTCAGGCCACAGAGACTGTAACATGGTTTTGGTAACAATAGGGTATATCTGATACTGATTTCCCAAAGCAGTATATTTAGCATACGCACTCATGTGTATTCAAAATATTGGGTACATAATGGATAACTTGGCAATGGATAATTAGGAGGATGTTAAGGTTTCTAATTTTAACTTTATAAGTGGATGTGTAACATTTAAGAGGTCAGGAGACATGTGAAATTTAAAATTGTGACTTTAATGACAAATTTTGACTTTAATGATACACATGATAGAAAAGACCAAGGAGTTGGGGGCTCTTATAAATAAATTCTCTGTAGGGATACTGTTTTGATTTTTTTCAGACTAAAAATTTTCTAAATAAAAGTGAAATTTGAGTGGTATTAGAACATTTAGTTATGCAGAAAGCCCCTCTTTTTCCTATTTTTAAATGAGGAAAACCCAGATGGTTCCCATCCACTGGGTGAACTAATACTGTTTGCACTTAGGAAGAGTTACTTTATAAAAAAAAATTGATTCATTGCTTCTGTTACCCTTAAACCTTCACAGTATGTTTTTTTTTTACTTTTTTCTGTGCTTTAGGTGAAAATATGCAGTTCAAGTAAATTTATCATTCGAAATTTATACACATATTGTTTTGTGACATTGTTTGCAATCCCCATAATGTGACAACATGCTCCCCCTTTCCACCTCAACTTCCTTATGTTCATTATTAGAGTTCCTGTCCTTTCCTGCCTTCTTATCCTGCTTTTGAACATGAACTATTGCCTATTTGGTCTCCTATATTTGATTGAACTAAGAATTCTCGTTTATGTATGTGTGTGTGTTGTGTTTACACGCCTGTAAAACCTTTGTCGAAAAAGTGGGTCTCTGGAATGATTTCAGTTCTAGGTTAGCAGGGTATCCAGGGAGCATAGTTTCAGGGATTCCTCTTGTCTCTGTCATACCAGTAAGTCTGGTTTATTCAGTAAATTTGAATTCTGTTGTTAGTTTTTCTCCTGTTGTCTCTGGAACTCTCTTTTGTGATCTTTCTTAGGGTGGCTGTTGGTGATAGCGAAGCATCACCTAGTTCATCTGGTGGAGTCTCCTCAGGCTAGTAGTCTTTGGTTCATGTGGTCCTTTAGTCCTTTGAAAACTCCCAAATTTATAACAGAGGTGGGAGTCACTCTCAGAACAATAACAACAACATGCTTGTAAAGAAAGACAAAAACTGAAAATGCCTATGGAAAAAAACCAAAATCCAAACAAATGAAAACTCTACAAAGTAACAGCAGAATATCTCAGCCAGGCTATGATGACAATTATTAATTATGACTTGGTTGCCCCTTGTATGTTCCTTTCTATCTAATACCAAGGATATTTCAAGCAGAGATAATGGGCAGATAACTCCCTGTGTGTTATCTTTCTTCTCCTTAGATGTCCCACAACCTAAATTAGCTTAAGGGCAGGCACACGAGTATTGAAAAGTTTTTCTTTATGCTACTGATGGCAACCTTCACATTATCATCATTGTCACTGTCACTGTCACTGTGGTTGGTCTCATCTTCTTCCCCTAAGGGTACCTATGGAACACCAGAGAAATTCACAATGGAAATATGGTACTTGGGGAAAATACATACACAAGGGAAAGACACAACAGAAATAGATAGAACTGGGAATCAAAGAAGGAAGATTTATGGCTTAACACTGTAAATAACAAAGTCTTAGGGAGGTAAGGTGAAAGTGGAGACAAAGTTTAACAACGAGGTTTCCTTTATCCCTTAATCTGACTGAAGAAAAGATGATTTCCATACGCCATACAAAAAGTGTTAGGTAAGTAGCTTGATAACCTTTGGAAAATGGACCATGAGTAGAGTGTTTTTGTGATAGTAGGATGTGCAATTTAATAGCACCAGATAAGCTGGAGGGGAGATCCAACAGTTGGATCTGGAGTACTTTAGTAGTCTCAGTTGCTGACTACAGCCTCTATTTCACTTCTGTTATTGCTGATATTTTTTGACTCTTTCAAAATTTCGAGAAGGTATTATGTTCATCAAATTCCCATCTAGCCAAGCTCTCTGTTTCTATCACTCCTAGCCTCAAAGTAGGCACACTAGGCTAGTTCAGAAGATTATTTCTCATTTTTCTTCACTTTTTTAAAAATTATGATTGAATTAAAATGTACATTCCCATATAAATTGCATGCCCACCTATATGCAGCTCCCACTGCTCTCTCTGCATGGTTATTTCTCATTTTTTACAAGACATAAGAATAAATTTCTCAATGAAATACTAGTGAACTTGCCACTTTCCTCCTCAAAATCTTAGAACTGCTTATGAGAAGGTTGGTTTTGAGCACTTAAAAATGAAAGAGCTACTTACTAAGCCCACATACGTTGTTAAACAAGCAAACAAAAAGCCCAGAAACATCAAACTAACTGCATTGTCTTTTTTGGATACAGATCATTAGTATGGGTTAGATAACATTTCAATCTCAGCATAACATTTGATATTGTTTCTAACTGTACACCAAACTGTGTTTATATGGCCTTTCTTGCTGGGGTCTTCTAACTTTCCACAAATGATTGGTGGACCACAAACTTATAAAGGATTGGTCAGCTTATTATGCAAATTGAGTGATTTGTGGTCCACTGAGAAGATTGGTCAGTTTGTAGTCCTGGTGGGAGGACCATGCTTTGAAATAGGAATAGGCTTATAAAAAAGCCAATCCTGCAGAATTTCAGGGGAAATTCACTATGATCAAGAAGAATCTGGAACAGAGTGTTTCCTTTGAAACAAGGACCTGGGGTCCATGTGCTGATAACCTCCTAAATTCAAGGACAGAGCTGTAACACCGAAGATGGTGTGAGATGGCAAAAGCAAATGGCAGTGGGCTTGTCAGCCCACGGAATGAGGCAGCTTGCGTAGGCTATATAGCAAGGCAACTGTCATGGGTTTGGTGTCCCACAAAGTGAAGGCTGAGTGCCTTTGGGCAGGAGGCTTGCTAGTGCAGCAAAAGGATCTATAACACTTGGTATGCAAGACAGAGGCCTGAATGTGTCCTGTGGAGAGGTGGCCTTAGAGGATCCTGTGAAGGGGTCTTCCTACAGCAGAATAGATCAAGATGCCTCTGGGCAGAAGTCTTGCTAGCAGAGCTAAAAGAAATGTAATACTTGCTTTTGCAAGGCAAGAGAGACATGAGTGTGCCTCGTATAGGGCTGTGTGTCTCCGTTCCACCCCCCAGGTACTGTGGTGGTAAAAGAGGACTATAGACCTGGGCAGAATTGTGGGAGCTGGCAGAATAGGCCAGAGGCAGAGAGGGTGCCTCATAAGCCATGCAGTTCCCCCAAGGAGTGCCGTGATAGCCAGAGGCAACAGTGATATGAAGACAACGTCTGATCTGAACCTGAACAGTGTGCCTTCCCAGCTACAGAAATGAGGACATGGGCAATTTTGGGAAAGATAAGCATTTCCCCTTTAAAAAATTGTTGTTATTATTCACATTTTGCTTTTTATTAATAATAGTAATGTCTTTCACTTTGCCACCACTATGTAAATGTCTTCTGCATCCAGCTCAATCACAGAAAAACACAACATCCATGGAAAGGTTAATACCAGTGGGTGTATGTGCTTGATTTCTAGCTGTCTGTGGTTGCCTGAAAGTTTCAAAACACAGCCTGTTTGTATGTGTAATGAATATAGACAGATATGTGCATACTAATTGTGTATTTGTAGACAAGATGGAAAAATATGTACTGGACAATGGTACAATTAAGTTGGCTTGTAACTGCTTGAAGTTATATATATAAAATGTGCTCATGCTAAGGAAGGAATCATTGCACACCTGTAAGGAAGGTTCTGTTGACAGGATACAACACTGTTCTGACTCTTTATTCTCTTGGACTGTGTCCCTTCAAGATTTTAATCAGTGGCTTGCGTAAGGAAGTAGTACACATACTTAACAGGGTTTGTTAAGAAGGGCAGGGGTAACATGGCAGAGTAGCCAGAGGCCTTTAACAACAAAGATCCAGAAAAACAACTGTTTAAATTGGACATTCTAGGACCCCCAAGCACCAGGGGAAGAGCTGGGAGAATGAGCTGGCCAACAGACAGGTGAGTGGGTACAAAATTGCCTAATAGGACAGGACATGCCACTGGTAGTTTACACTCTGCAGCAGGACCCTCCACAACATGGTGAAAAAAATCTGTGTTTGGAGACCATATTCCTCAGCAGAAAAGTCAAGTTTCAGACACACACACCTACAAGATTGCAGCATTCTTCCACTTGAACACCAAAAGACAAGTTCTTGCAGACGTGTGTGGATCAAAACTTTTTTGGGGGGCACAAACTCCTTCTGTCTGGTGCTTCGTCCTTTCTTTTCTGTGTTATTCCAGGCACCTGATTCTGATGCAGCACCTGAAACAGCAGACAAGCAGCTTAACAAGGGGGGCGGTGGTGGTAAAGGCAGTCTGTGGCACCAACAAGCTGGGAACTCAGGGCAGAAACAGGCTGTTTGCCTAGGATCAGGTCTACCAGCCATTCAGCTTTCTCAGTTTGGGCTCCCTCCCTTTCTTGGTACAGGTACAGGACTTCTGCCATCCACACTGTGTGCAGCCTGCAACTCAAGCTCACACTAATCAACATTCCCCAGCAGCCACTACATAATTGGGGGCCAACTGACTGAGCACCAGGGCTGAACATGCAAAAGAAAAGTAAACTGACACGGGGACCCACGTGCCCAGCAATAGCTCTAACCACACAGTGACACGGTTTGGGGATTTCTACAGCTCCAATTAGCAAAACACACTCAACTAGTCTTCTTGGTCCTTTAAAAATTATACGTATACCAAAAAACAAACCCACTGCCATCAAGTTGATTCCAACTCATAGAGACACTATAGCCAAGCTAAGCCAAGTGCCATCGAGTCAGATCCGACTCATGGCGACCCTAGGACAAAGTAATACTGCTCTACAGAGTTTGCAGGGAGCACCTGGTGGATTTGAATTGCCAGCGTTTTGTTATCAGACATAGCACTTAACCATTATGCCACCAGGGTTTACATACCTACACACACACACACACACATCGGAACACAATAACTGAAATTAATTAAAACAATCCTCTGATGGCTTCAAGGCAATAGTCTACCTCAAATCATTTAAAGAAGCAGATCACTATGGCTCCAGAAAACTCACAAAACAAAGAATCAAAAAAATTTCCAGACAAAGAAGTCTTCCTGCAGTTATTGGAGGTATAATACAAAAGAGTAATTTTCAGAGCACTGATAGACATTAGAAAGAAAATTACACAACCTGCAACAGAACATGGTGAAAAATTAAACACACTGCAAGAAATACTTGAGCAACAATGATCTGAAATTCACCAAATCAACAAATTACAGAATTAGACAATTAAATAGAAAGTCAAAGGAGTACAATTGAGGCAATGGAATGCTGAATTAGTGAGACTGAATATAAATCAAGTGATGCCAACATATTTGAGAAAAAATTCAGAAAAATTTTAAAATAATCACTGAGAGTTAAGTGGGACTCTACTAAGAGGCATAATCTACAGTATATTGGACTTCCAGATCAGGGAGGATAACAGAAAACAAAGAACTCTGGAAGATATCTTGACAGAAAACTTCCCTGATATCACAAAAAAAGAGAAGATCCTATCCAAGGTGCTTGTTGAACTCCACACAAGGTAGATGTCAAAAGAAAGACATCAAAATGTATTGTCATCATAGTTAACAAAAGTAAAGAGAGGCTTTTAAAGCAGCAAGGATTAAATGAAAAATAATGTACAAAAGAGCCATTGAGACTGAGCTCAAATTACTCAGCTGAAACAATGTTGGCAAGAAGGCAATGAGATGACATATATAAAGCCTTGAAGGGAAAAAACTGCCAAACACGAATTACATATCCTGTCAAATTGTCTTTCAAATATGACGGTGACATTAGGACATTCACAGATAACCAGTTTAGAGAATTTGTAAAAACTAAACCCAAGTTACAAGAAACACTGAAGGAAGTTCTTTGATTAGCAAACCAGTATCATCAGATATGTAATCTAGGATACAAGGTAGGACAAAGCATCCAAACAGCAACATGAAAAGAAAATCCACAAAAATATATCAAACTTAAAACAATCAAAATAGGGAAACAGAGACCTTACTATGTAAATAATGACAACATTATGCCACAAGAAGGACAAATCAGTGTATTCATAGACTCTTCAGATGGAGAGGAAATTAAAGAGATACAAAGAAACTAAAGACTGGTTTAAATTTAGAATTTTAGGAGTAAATATAAAGGTAACCACAAAGAAAACTAGCAATCCTACAATCAAAACAAGACTAAGAAGTCTCAACAGATACAAAACCCACAAAAATGAAAAGGATGAAGAGAAATCATATAAAGAAAAAAGGCTCAGCACAGAAAATTATATGGAACAAAGAAATCTGTCAACAGCACACTAAACAAGGTATCAAAATGACAGCACTAAATTCATACACATGAATAATTACACTGAATGTAAATGGGTTAAATGCACCAATAAAGAGACGAAAAGTGGCAGAGTGGATTTAAAAACCACGATCCATCGGTATGCTGTTTACAAGAGACACACATCAAACTTAAAGATACATGCAAACTGAACCTTAAAGAATGGAAAAATATAGATGAAGCTAATGGCATCCAAAACAAGAGTGGCAATATTAATTTCAGATAAAATAGACTTTAAAGTAAAATCCACCACAGTGGACAAGGAAGATCACTATATGATGCTTAAAGGGTCAGTATATTAGGAGGCCATAACCATATTAAATGTTTACAAACCCAACAAAAGTTCTTCTAAATACATCAAACAAACTCTAAGATCATTGAAAAGTGACGTAGACAGTTCCACAATAACAGATGGAGACTTCAACACACCATCAACACTTCAACACACATCCAGAAAGAAGCTCAGTAAGAGCTTCTGAATATCTGAATGCCACAATCAACCAATTTGACCTCATAGACACATGCAGAACACTCCACCCAACAACAGAGAAGTATACATTAATTTTCGATGCATGTGGAACATTGTCCAGAACAGATCACATATTAAGCCATACAGAAATTAAATATATATATTTTATTGTGATTAAGTGAAAGTTTACAACACAAGTCAATTAGGCATACAAAACCCTGTAAATAAACCTCTATGCAGCTCTAGTTGCTCTCCCAGCTGTGTGACAGCACACTTCTGCTTTCCATCCTGTACTTTTCATATTGATTTAACTACCTGCTGTCCCTTCCTCTCTACCCTCCCATCTCATTTCTATAGAGGAATGGCTCTGACAGCTTCGTATGTTACAGTCCAGTCTGATTTTTGTCTGAAGATTTGTCTTTGGTACTGGTTTCAGCTCTGGGCTAGCAGCAAGTCCAGCTACAATGTTCTTGGGGGACAATTTAAGACGTTGGACCATCAGGTTTGGTCTTTAAATAGAATTCTAGGTCTGCACCGCCATTTTTCTCCCATTACAACAGAGAGTCTTCACTGTGTTGCCTGTGAAAGCAGACCTTGGTGGTGGCTGGGAACCATCTAGTTCTTCTGGTCTCATGCTGATTTAGTGCCTGAATCATATGGCACCTTCTATCTCTCGTGCTCTTATTTTCCTCCTGTGTTTGATGTTCTTTGTGCTCCTCTGCTCCAGGTGGCCTGGAAACCATTGATACTCCTTAGATGTTAGCCTGATAGCTTTTAGGACCACAGATGCCAAGCAACAAACTGTGATGCAGAACAGTTGCTAAAAGAAACTTAGTTTTGCCAGGTGACCTTGATATCTCCCAAAGCCATGACTCCTGCCCCTACTACTCTGACCATTAAAGTGTTGGGTAGTATTTAGAAAGCCTCTTAGCTCTTGGCATAGTCCAGCAGACTTGTTCTTCCTTTTATTGAGTGCTCCACATCATTCACTTAAGCCAATTCTTATCTACTATCTAACCTATGAGTACCCATCTCCTTCCTACCCCTTCCTGGTAATCAGCCAAAATTTTCTTCTGTGCTTAGCCCTTTTCTTAATATCTCATAATAGTGGTTTCATTCAGTACTTGTTTTAGTCATCTAGTACTGCTCTAACAAAAAATTCCATGAGTGGAAGGCTTTATGAAGATAAATGTATCGACACAGTCCAGGAAGCCACATATCCATTTATGAGTTACAAGTCCACTCAATAAGAGAGATTATCGCAGTCAGGTAGGCTAAGTCACAGTCCAGTAGGTTGAGTCCAAATTCAAGGACAGCATCACAGCCCAGGAACCTCCAGTCTAAAGGAAGTACTCTGCTGTCGATCTTGTTGATATGAGGTTCCCAACTCTCTATGCTCACTTCTCTCCCTTATATATTGCCTCACCAGCACAACTGCTGCCTATTCTCCATCATCAGTATCAGAGTCAGGATTCACAACACATGGGAGGAATTGCACCATATTGGGACTCATAGCAGAGTCAAATCAATACCTACATTTGGGGGGGAGTCACGATGGCAGAATAGTCATACATCTCCTTAATTCCTTCTGAAAACTAAGGCCTGGATTGATAATTAAATGGAAACTTCTGGACACCCAGTGAGCCCTAGCACACAGCATAGGGCTGTCAACTAGGACTACATGCAACCAAATGGGAAACTTCTTCTCTTTTGCTGCCCCCTGCCCTTGTTGAATGGCTGGCTCTTGCAGACTGAAAGTAACTGCCATTTTTAACTTTTCTTTCTGTCTTAGCTGGCAGGCATGGCTTGGGCTTAACTGGCAATAAACCTCAGCCACACTGCTGATGTGATCAGCAGGCAGAAGAGCCACATTTTGAGAGCCTGGCTCTGGACTTTGAGTACCTTGGTCCCTCCACCCTCTCTTTCCGAACCTCTGCTATTGATTTGGCTATTTCACAGCCAGTGGGAAAGCTACTGCAGTACACATTCTTGTTCAAATGGGAGGTGGAGTTACCCAAATGGAGTCCTTATCAGGGGCTAATTCCCGGGCTGGGAGGCAGTGACAGCCCAGGGAGCACTTAGCCAGAAAAAAAGCTGTGTTCAGCACAGTGTAACCTCACAGGTGGGGCCTGGCAGCAGATGACAGCAGAGCAGTAGGCTGTCTGTACTTTGAACTAGATTACAGCATCTGGGGACGGATATAGAGGTGTCTACATTGCCAGCTGGAATGAGCAGCTTGCACACCTAACAGACTGATTTTGGAAGCTCTCAGATAGCTTTTGTCTTTCCAAATAAGACTACCTAGACAAATAACTGCAATGCATCCTGACATCATCTGTTCCAGCCTTTACTGACTCAGAGCATAGGGTCAGCTGATGGCCACCCAGTGATTCCACAAGAATGGCCGTGTCTTTGCCAGCCAGGAGGTGGAGCCTGCTACCCCAGAGATTCCACTAAGCCCAGTCACTGTAGTACATAGAGGTGACTGGTGATCACCTTCCCTCTTAGACTGTGCTTTAGACCCTGTTAAGATTGCAACAGAGAAACTAAACAACCTCTAGATGCCCCCAAAGCAACAAACCTTGGCCAGACACTTAAAGAAAAATTCCCCCATGGCTCCAAAAAGCTCACAAAAGGAGGAACAAAAGAACTTCCTGATGAAGAAGCCTGTCTGAGACTATTGGAGGTCAAATACAAAAGGATTGCAAGTAGAGCCCTCCTAGACATACAAAATGCAGCAGAGCAAAATGAAAAATTAACCAAGCTGGTCAAACTGATGGAACACCAGCATTCTGAAATCTGACAGATCAATAACAAAATTAAAGAAATAGAAAAATCAATTCAAAGCCAAGAAGACAGACTTGAAAAATGGAAGAGAGACTTTCTGACTGGAAGACAGAGCTACTGAGTCCAGCATCTATGTGGAGAAATCACAGAAAAGAAACAATAAAAATGAAGAAGCATTAAGAAACATGTGGGACTCAATCAAGAGGAACAATCTATGAGTATTGGAGTCTTTGTCCAGGGAGCGTCCTCACGCAAGAACCTCTGGTCTGAAGGACGCGCTCTGCTCCCGGTGCTGCTTGCTTGATTGTAGCGAGGTTCTCAAATTGTCCTTTGGTTCTTTTTCCTTTTTATCTGAAAGCATTAAGGGTGGGACAAGCCACACTCCAGGGAAACTCCCCCTACAGCAGGACAGGGAAGTAATCCTATGCAGAATTCGTAGCCCCACCCTAATCTTTTAACACACAGTTAGCAAAGCCACACAATGGAGGACATTTCCAAGATACTGGGAACCATATCCCAGCCATGTGGCTGCACACATTTTGGGGGAGACACAATTCCAGCCATGACACTACCTAATGAATGGGAAAAAATATTTGTTAATATGTCAGACTGACATCTGATCTCTGTAATCTATAAGGTACTACAAAATATCAACAAGAAAAGGATAAATAATCCAATAAAGCGATGGGCAAACGAGTTGGACAGATGCGTCTCTAAGGATGATATCAAGGCAGCCAAAATAAAATGCAGAATTGCTCACTATCATTAACTATTAAAGAAATTCAAATCAAAACTATAATGAGATGTCGTCTCACCCCAACAAGTTTGGCCATGATCCAAAATGCATAAAACAACAGATGCTGGAGAGGCTGTGGAGAAACTGGAACTCTCATACACTGCTGGTGGGATTGCAAAATGGTACGTCTTTGGAAAGCAATCTGTCACTTCCTTGAAAAGCTGGAAATAGATATATTATTTGATCTAGTAATCCCACTGCTTGTAATATACTGTACAGAAGCAAGGACACAAACAGATACGTGCACGGAAATGTTTATTGCAGCACAGTCCACAATAGCAAAGAGATGGAATCAACCCAGATACTCAACAGATGAATGGATAAATAAAACATGATATACACACTCAGTGGAACATTATGCAATGATAAAGAACAATGATTATTTTAGGAAGCATCTCATAATTTGGTTTCAATTGGAAGACCTTACTTTGAGTGAAATTAGTCAGTGTCACAAGAACAAATAGTGTATGAGACCCCCTACTCTAAGGAACTCAAAACAGTCTCATGGACAGAAGAAAAGACTCTTTGACAGCTGCAAAGGGGGAGAGGGAGGGAGGGTGAAGGTTGCTTATAGATTAGTTGATATAAATTCGGTTCAGTGAAAGCAGTGACAGCATACATTAGAAAGAAAATCAATTTCACTGGACTTCAACATAACACGAATATTCTTCCAATCTTAGCCTAATATTGCAAGGACAGAGTAGCAGGGGTGGGGGTCCAGAGACTATGCTCTTGGGGACATCAAGGCCAATTGGCATAACTAGCGTATTCCTAAAAGAGTCTTCTCCACCCCATATTGGTGAGTGGTGACTGGGGTCTTAAAAGTTAGCAAGCTGCCGTCTGAGGTACACCAAATGATCACAGTTCAGTGGGAACAGATGATTGCCAAGGATCAAAATGACATGGGGGAATGAAAACCCAGAAGACAGAAAGACCTGGGTGAATGGGTGACTATATCAACAGGTGACCAGAAGAACCAGATGGTGCCCAGCCACCACCAGTGACAGCCATGATGGGCCTCACAAAGTTGAGTCTCAGTGGCAACACCAGAATAAAAAGGGTTGCACCCTGAGAACTCCACTAAAAGACCAAAATTGCTAGTCCAAAGGCTTCAGGTTCCCCTGGGAGCATGGACCCTAGTCCTGATGCTGCCCCTGTCTATAAATCATTCCTGAGCTCAACTCCTCAGACAGGAATACACTGGACACAGCAACACAGAGTGACCATATCATGTGTGCACTTTATTGTTCCATGCATCTATAGGATGTTGTCCTACTGGCCTCTTACTGGAGGGGAATGGAGATGGTAGAGAAGAGGGGATAGCAGATTGTTAAGAGGATATGACATGTATAGAACAGAAAGGAGGAGTGTGCTGTCACTGGGCAAGGAGAACAGTAGGAGTTCCACATAGGTGGGCATGCAAATTTAAACTGGATTGTACACTTTCACTCAATCATAATTAAAAAAATACATTCATTTTTGGGGGAGACACAACACAATCCATCACATTGTCCTTTTGCAACTGACTTCTTTTGCTCAGCATGTCTTCCAGTTGAATTCATGGTGTGAGGTGTTTCCCGAGATCTTCGTTTTTCATTATCATTGCATACTATTTAATGCTGTGAATATACCATAGTTTGTTGATCCATTCATCAGCTGGTGGGCATCTAGGTTAATTCCATCTTTTTGCTATTATGGACAGAGCTGTAATAAACATTGCTGTGCGTGTATCTTCTTGTGTAACAGCTCAGAGTTCTCTAGGATTTATTCCAAGAAGTTGGATTGCTAGATCATACGGTATTTCTATTTCTAGCTTTTTAAGAAAGTGTCAAACTGAGGGTCAGAGCCAACATGGCAGACTAGACACACATTTCCTTAGTTACCTCTGAAAACTGAGGCCTGGATTAATGGGCCCTAGGAGTTGGCATAGGGCTGTCAGACTGGGCATGCCATTAAACTGGAAACTTCCTCCCTCTGACTGAGCCCCTCTCTTGCTGACTCACAGCTTGCATGGACTGAAGGTACTGGTGATTTTACTTATTTTTTTCTTTCTGTTGGCCAGTAGTGGGGGGGGTGGGCATGAGCTGGCAGATACGTTGAGCAACAGTGCTGACGTCAACAGCAGATGCTGCAGCAGAGATACAGTGTGTTGGATAAACACATTTTCAGGGCACAGAGGCAGACTGAGAGCACCACAGCCCCTCTGCTCTCTCTTTTCTGAGCTCTGTCATAGATTCTGTAGTTTCATGGTAGGAGTGGCAGTTTGACTGGAATGCCATTTTCATCAGCTGGGATGAGGAGTCATCCAACAAGAGGCCTCAGCAGGGGCTAATTACCAGGCTGGGAGGCATTGATAGTCCAGGGAGCACTTTTCCAGAAGAAAGGCTGTGTTTAGCACAGTGTGGTCTTATGGGTAGGGCCTGACAGAATAGCAACAGAGCCCTAGCCCCTCTCTACTTTGAACTACATTATAGCATCTGGAGACTGCTGAAGTGGTGCTTCTGTTCTCACCCAGAAGGCACAGCCTGGCACATCTGATGGCATGATTTTAGCAGCTGTCAGATAGCTTTTACCCTTTTAAAATCAAACTGCATGGAGCAATAACTGCTGTGCAGCCCAATGCCTTCTCTTCCAGCCTTTAGCGACTCACATCATATGGTCAGTTGACAGCCCCCCAGTAACTCCATTAGTAGGGGTTGTCTTTGCCAGCCAGGAGGCATTGCCTGCCACCCCAGAGAGTCTACTGTGGCCAATCACCAAAGTACACAGAGGCAGAGGCTGACCAATTCCTTTCTCAGAACTATGCCTCAATTCCTGTTGAAGCAACACCACAGAAACTTAACAGCCTCTAGATGGCCTGAGCAGCCCAGTATGGCTCCAGAAAACTTCCAAAATCAAAAACCTTCCCAGATGAAGAAGCCTTTCTGAAACTATCAGAGGCTGAGTATAAAAGAATTATGTACAGAGCCCTCCTAAAGATTAATCAAAATGGAGCAGAGTAAAATGAAAAATTCAGGAAGCTATTCAAACTGATGGAACATCCATGTTCTGAAATCCAACAGATCAATAACAAAATTACATAACTGGACAATTCAATTCAGAGTCAAAAGAGCAGAACTGAGCAATTGGAAGTCAGACTTAGTTACCTTGAGAGTAGAGCAACTGACACCACCAATTATGAGGAGAAATCAAAGAAAAGAAATAAGGAAAATGAAGAAGCATTAAAAAACATGTGGGACTCTATCAAGAGGAGAAAAATCTATAATTAATTGGAGTTCCAGAACAGGAAGGGATAGCTGAAAACACAGAGAGTGTTGTTGCTGAGCTGCTTATAGAAAGCTTCCCTGAATTTATGAAAGAAGGGAACATATATATCCAAGACATGTATCAAACACCACAAAAACTAGACCCCAAAAGAAAGACACCAAGCTATAGTATAATCAAGCTTAATAAAATGAAACACAAGTAGCAACTCTTACATACAGTGAGGCTCAAAGCAAAGTTAACACTCAGAGGGAAGTGCCGTAGGCTTTTGTGGGACTTCTCAGCAGAAACAATGTCAGCAAGGCAGCAGTGGGCTGAAACATTCAAAGGCTTAAAGGAGAAAAGTTCCAACTAAAAATTATATATCCTGCAAAACTGTCTTTAAATATGAAGATGAAATTAAGATACTCGCAGATAAACAGAAGCTTAGAGACTTTGTAGAAGTGAAACCAAAACTACAAGAAATGAAGCTCTTTGCCTAGAAAAACAAAACCATTAAGTGTACATTTAAGAAGGCATTGCAGGACACAATATTCAGAAACCTACTCAGGTAGGGAAGGCACAAAACTCAATCAAAGATATAGTAATAAAAAAAAGGAACTAGCGATCATATGAAAACTATGACACCATCACATTAAAAACAGTAATATACTACAGTAGTTATACTCCTTTCAAATGGAAAGGAGGTTAAAAAGATATGTAGAAGTTAAAATTTGGTTTAAGTTAGAATATTATGGGGGATCATAGGGGTAGCCGCAAAGCACAGAAACAATGCAACATATCAAAATAAGAAACTTAATACATGAGTCTCAACAAACACAAAACCAGCACTGAAAAAGATGAAAAATCAACCCATAAAGATGAATGACCCACAAAAGAATATTAAGAGCAACAGAGAAAACAACAACACAGAAATAAAAGCATCAAAATGACACCACTAAACACATACCTATCAATAATTACACTGCATGTAGATGGACTGAATGCTCCAATGAAGAGACAATGAGCGACATCTTGTATCAAAAGACACAATCCATCTGTATGTTGCTTACGAGAAACACATCTCAGACTTAAAGATAGGAACAAACTGAAAATTAAAGGATGGAATAATATATGCCAAACTAACAACATGCAAGGAAGAGCAGGTGTGGCAATGCTAATCTCAGATAAAATAGATTTTAATGTAAAATCTACCATCATGGACAAGGATGGGCACTATTTATTGCTGAAAGGTTCAATGCACAAGGAGGACTTAACACTATTAAATATTTATGCACCCAATACTAGAGCATCTAATGCATTGAAGAAACACTGACTACCTTGAAAAATGAGATAGATCACTCTGCAATAATAGCTGGAGTCTTCAACACTCCACTTGCAGTAGTGGGCAGATCTTCTAGCAAAAAGCTCAGTAGAGACACAGAAGATCTTACTGCAACAATTAACTAATTAGACCTCATCAACACATACAGGACTTTTTATCCATCAACAGATAAGTACACCTTCTCCCATGCACATGGAACATTTTCCAGAATAGACCTTACGTTAGGACAGAAAGCAAATCTCAAAAAAATCCAAACCACTGAATTATTGCAAAGTATCTTCTCAGATCATAAAACTATAAAAGTCAAAATTAATAGAAGAAAAAACAGATAGAAATTGGAAATCATGGAAACTGAACAACATCTTGCTGAAAAAGCCATGGGTTATAGAAGAAATCAAGGATGAAATAAAGAAATTTATGAATTCAAATGAGAATGAAAACACATCCTACCAGGACCTATGGGATACAGCCATGGCAGTGCTTAGAGGTCAGTTTGTTTCTATAAATGCATACATCTGGAAGGAAGAAAGGACCCAAACCAGAGAATTCATCCTACAGCTACAACGAATGGAAAGATAGCAACAGAAGTACCCCTCAGGTACCAGAAAAAAAACAGATAATACAGATTAGAGCTGAACTAAATGACTTAGAGAACAGAAGCACAATTGAAAAAACTGACAAAACCAAAAGCTGGTTTTCTGAAAAGATCACGAAAACTGACAAATTATTCGCTGAACTTATAAAAGAAAAACAGGAGAGAAAACAAATAACCTGAATAAGAAACAACATGAGAGATGTCACAGGAGAGCAAACTGAAAGAATGTACACTAAAAGATTTGAAAACCTAGAGGGAATAGACAAATTCCTACATTCTTTTTATCACAAAAAGAGTAGAACAACTTAATAAAACGATCACAAAGGAAGAGACAGAAAGTCATCAAAAAACTACTAGTCAGAAAAAGCCCTGGCCCAGATGGCTTAACTGTAGAATTCTACCAAGCTTTTAGAGAAAAGTTAGTGCCAGTTATCTCACAGCATAGAAAGGGATGGAATACTCCCAAATTCATTCTATGAAGCCAGCATAACTGACACCAAAGCCAGGGAAAATTCCAACAAGAAAGGAAAATTACAAAACAATATCGCTCATGAAACTAGATGCAAAAATCTTCAACAAAATTTTTGCCAACAGAATTCAACATCATATCAAAGAAATCATTCCTCATGGCCAAGACGGATTCATATCAGAGATGCAAGGCTAGTTCAACGTAAGAAAAACAATTAATATGATCAACCACATTAATAACACAAAAGATAAGAATCACTTGATTTTGTCAATTAATGCAGAAAAGGCATTTGACAATGTCCAACACTCACTCATGCTCAAAACTCTCAGCAAAATAGGAATAGAAGGGAATTTTCTCAATGCAGTAAGGGGCATCTACACAAAGCCGACTGCCTATATCATCCTGAGTGGAGAGAGACTGAAAGAATTCCCCTTGAGAATGGAAACTAGACAAGGATGCCCCCTCTCACCACTAGTAGTCAATATTGTACTAGAAGTTCTGGTCAGAGGAATTAAACAACAGAAAGAAATAAAGGGCACCTGCATCTGCAAAGAAGAATTAAAAATCTCCCTTTTTGCAGGTTATATGATTGTATATGTAGAGAATCCTAAAACCATAAGTAAACTGCTTTTACTAATAGAAGAGTTCAGCGAAGTATCAGGGTATAAGATAAAGATAAGTAAATCAGTAGGATTCCTTTATACGAACAAGGAGATCATTAAAGAAGAAATCACCAAATCAATGCCCTTTACTATAGCCCCACCATGATAAAATACCTAGGAATAAATATAACTAGAGAAATAAGAGACCTATATGAAGAGAACTACAAGACATTACTGCAAGAAACTAAGAGAGACTTACATAAATGGGAAAACCTACCCTGCTCATGGGCAGGAAGACTTAACACTGTGAAAATGTCTATTTCACAAAAAGCAATCTACATATACAATGCAATCCCAATACAAATTCCAGTGACATTGTTTAATGAAATGGAGAAAAAAATCACCAACTTCATTTGTAAAGAGAACAAACCCTCGATAAGCAAAGCACTTCCAAAGAAGAGGAATGCAGTGGGAGGCCTCACACTACCCAACTTAAGAACCTATCATACTGCCGCAATAGTCAAAGCAGCCTGGTACTGGTACAGATAGAGACATATAGACCAATGGAACAGAACTGAGACCCTAGAGATGACATCAACTTGCTATGAATAGTTGATATTTGACAAAGGCCCTAAGATTGTAAACTGGGTTAAAAACAGTCTCTAACAAATGGTGTTGGCAAAATTGGATATCCATCTGCAAAAAACTAAAACAAGACCCCTATCTCACACCTTACACAAAAAACTAACTCAAATTGGATCAAAGACCTAAATATCAAATCTAAAACAATAAAAATCATGCAAGAAAAACTAAGGTCTACAATGGATGATTTAATACACAGCTTAGACAGACTTCAAAATCTGACAAAGAAAACATGATCAACATGAAGAGGAAATAGATAAATGGGAACTACTAAGAATCAAACACTTTTGCTCATCCAAAGACTTTATGAAAAGAGTTAAAAGACCACTTACAGAATGGGAAAAAACATTTGGCAGCTACATGTTGAACTGATTTCTGATCTCCATAATCTGCAAGATACTGTAAAATATTAACAAGAAAAAGGTAAATAACCCAATTAAACAATGGGCAAAGCAGATAGACAGGCACTTCACTGAAGAGGATATCCAGGCATCTGAATGACACATGAGAAAGTGCTCATGATAATTAATTATTAGCCAAAGCCAAGCCAAGTGCTGTCAAGTCATTAAAGAAGCCAAAAGCAAAACTACAATGAGATACCATCTCACCCCAACAAGGTTGGCCATGATCCAAGAAACACAAAACAACAAATGCTGGAGAGGCTGTGGAGAAGCTGGAACTCTCCTACACTGCTGGTGGGATTGCAAAATAGTACAACCTCTTTGGAAAGCATCTGGCACTTCCTTAAAACACTGGAAATAGATATATTGGTTGATTCAGTAAAGTAATCCCACTGCTTGGACTATATCCCACACATTCAAGAGCAGCCACATGAACAGATTTGGGCACACGAATGTTTGTTGCGGCACGGTCCAAAATAGCTAAAAGATGGAATCAACCCAGATGCCCAACAACAGATGAATGGATAAACTATGGTACATACACTCGATGGAACACTATGAAATGATAAAGAACAATGATTTTAGGAAGCATACTATTGTGGTGAAGATTATGTCAACTTGGCTACTCCATCTTTGGCTGCTATATTAAGTGGCAAGACAGGGCCTGTGGTGGCTTCCTGCCCCTCAGCTCCCTTCTCTTGGCCTTGCCCCACCTACTGCTGGTCTGTTCACGTAGCCAGCAACTCCTGCTCCCTTCTGGCATCTGGTTCCTGGACTTGAACTAGCACCTGTTGGATTCATCAATGCTTTCAGCCAGCTCTTGAGAGTCCTGTTCCCTGAACTGCTGATCCTGGGTTTGCCAGCCTCTGCAGCTCTGTCTTGCCGCCACCTTGGAGTCTGCCAACCTACACAACCAGTGATCTAGAACTCTGGTTTCTGACCTGCTGACCTTGGGTTCACGTGGCCACGTGAGGCTTGTGTCAGGACTTGGGACATTCAGCTTCTGCAATTGAGTGAGTTGTTTCCTATATATATATATGCATATATATATCTTTCCTTGTACATACTTTATACTTATAAACCTTTCCTTGTACATACACATGTTACTGGTTTTCCTTCCGTGGAAAACCCAGCCTAAGACACATCTCATAACCTAGTTTCAATTGGAAGATATTATGCTGAGTGAAATCAGTCAGCGGCACATAGATAAATATAGGACCCCTAATATAAGGATTTAAAAGTAGATTTATGTACAGAAGACTCTTTGATGGTTGCAAGGGTGGGGAGGGAGGGAGAGGACTGGTCATAGATTAGATAATTGATATAAATCTGGGTGAAAGCAGTGACAGCAGACAGTAGAAAGAAGATCAACTTAACTGGACTTCATCAGAAACTGAAAAGTCTTCTAATCTTAAGCCAATATTGCAAGGATAGAGTAGCAGGGGCGGGGTTCTGGGGACCATGCTCTCAGGGGACTTTGAGGCCAGTTGACATAACTAGCCTATTTCTAAGAGAGTCTACTCCACCCCATATTGGTTAGTGGTGTCTGGGGTCTTAAAAGCTAGCAAGCTGCCATTTTAGGTACACCAAATGCTCCTAAACCAGCTAGAATAGATTATCTCCAAGAATAACAATGACATGTGGGAAGAAGAGCCCAGAAGACTGAAGGAGCCATGTGAATGGGTGACTGTATCAACATGTGACCAGAAGAACCAGATGGTGCTTTGCCACCACCAGTAACAGCCATGATAGGACACGCAATGTCAAGTCCCAGTGGCAATATGAGAGAAAGAGGGGTGCACCTGAAGAACTCCACTAAGAGATTGTCACTGATGGTCCAAAGGCCTGGGAGTTCCCCTGGGAGCATGGCCGCAGACCTGCTTCTGCCTCTGACCAGATATCATTACTGAGATCAACTTTTCAGAGAGGAATAGATTGGACTTGGGGACACAATGTGACCATATGGTGTGTGTATTTTATGATTCTATGAATCTATAGGATGCTGTCCTATGGGAGAGGGTGGAGAAGAGGGGATAGGAGATTGTTAAGAGGATATGACATGTGTAGAGTGGAAAGGAGGAGTGTGTTGTCACCTGGCAAGGAGAGCAGAAGGAGCTGCAGATTATCCAGACATGCAAATTTTATTTGGATTGTATACTTTCACTCAATGACAATAATATATATATAAAATATATATATATAAAATGTCAAATTTATTTCCAAAGTGGTTGTGCAATTTTGCTTTCCCACCAACAGTGCAAAAGAGTTCCATGCTTTTCACATCCACTCCAATATTGTTTTGTGTTTTTCTTGGATATAAGACAGCCTTGTCAGGGTGACGTGTTATTTCATTGTAGTTTTGATCTGGATTTCTCTAATGGCAAATGATTGTGAGCATTTCCTCTTGTATCTGTTAGCTGCCTGGATATCTTCTTTGGTTAACTGTCCATATTCTTTGCCAGTTTTTTTCCATTGGGTTATTTGTCTTTTTCTTGTTCTGATTTTGAAGTACCTTGTAGATTACAAAGATTGGTAACCGATCACATTTGTGACTGCTGATTTTTATTTTTCCCAATCTGTAGGTAGTCTTTTTACTCTCTTTGGTAAAGTCTTTGGCTTGGCTGGTAAAGTCTTTTGATGAGCGTGTTTGATTTTTAAAAGCTACCATTTATTCTGTCTTCTGGTGTTTGTAATATTTTGTAGTCTGTTTTATGCCACATATTAGGTCTCCCAGTGTTGTTTCTTTTCTTTCTTCCATCATCTTTACGGTTTTAGATCCTATATTTTCATCTTTGATCCATTTTTAGATAGTTTATGTGCATGGTGTGAGATATGGGTCTTGTTTCATTTTTTTTCCTGCAGATGGATATCCAGTTTCGCCAACATCATTTGTTTGAGATTGTTGTTTTCCTCACTTCACAAACTTTAGGTCTTTGGTAAATATCAGCTGCTCGTAGGTGGATAGAGTTATATTTGGATTTCTCTTCTATTCCATTGATCTACGTATCTGTTTCTGTACCAGTACCAGGCTTTTTTGACTACTATGGCAGTGTAATAGATTCTAAAGTCAGGTAGTGTGAGGCCTCCCACTTTGTTCTTCAGTAATGCTTTACTTATCTGGGGCTTCTTCTCTTTCCATATGAAGTTGGTGATTTGTTTCTCCATCTGATTAAAAAATGCCATTGGAATTTCATTGTATGTGTAGATTGCTTTAGGAAGAATAGACATTTTCATGATGTTTAAGTCTTTCTATCCATGAGCAAGGAAGGTTTCTCCATTTATCAAGGTCGTTTTTTGGTTTCTTTCAATAGAGGCTTGTAATTTTCTTTGTATAAGTTTCTTACATCTCTGGTTGATTTATGTCTAAGTATTTTAACTTCTTGGGGATTATTGTGAGTGGTGTTGATATGGTGATTTCCTCATTGACAATCTATTTGTTAGTATATGGGAATCCAACTGATTTATCTTATATCTTGATACTTTGTTGAACTCTTCTATAGGTTCCAGTAGCCTCGTTGTGGATTCTTTAAGTTTACTGTGTGTAAGATCATATTGTCTGCAAGTAGAGGTACTTTTACTTCTTCCTTACCAATATGGATGCCCTTTATTTCTTTTTCTTGCCTGATTGCTTTGGCTAGAACTTCTAGCACAATGTTGAATAAAAGTGGTGACAATGGGGATCCTTGTCTGGTTGCTATTTTCAAGGGGTATGCCCTCAGACTCTCTCCATTTAGGATGATGTCAGCTGTTGGCTTTGCATAGATGTTGACGAATTTCCCTTTTATTCCTATTTTGTTGAGAGTTTTTAACATGAGTGGGTGTTGGGCTTTGTCAAATGACTCTTCTACCTCAACCAATAAGATCAAGTGGTTCTTGTCTTTTGCGTTATGTGGTCGATTTTGTTAACTGTTTTTCTAATGTTGAACCATCCCTGCATCCCTGTTGTGAATTGTACTTGGTTATGGATTATTTATTTGATATATTGTGGAATTCTATTGGCTAGGATTTTGTTGAGGATTTTTGCATGAGAGATATTGGTCTGTAGTTTTCCTTTTTTGCACTATCTTTATCTGGTTTTGGTATCAGGGTTATACTAGCTTCGTAGAATGAGTTTGAGACTATTCTCTGCTATTCTATTCTGTGAAATACCTTTAGTAACAGTGATGTTAGCACTTTTCTAAAAGTTTGGTAGAATTCTCCCATGCAGCTCTCTGGGATCTATTTTGGTTGGGAGTTCTTTAATTATCTTTTCAATCTCTTCATTGTCCTGGGTTTATTAAGTTGCTTTACTTCTGATTGTGTTATTTTTGATAGTGTGCTTTTAAAAATGTGTCCATTTTCTCTAGATTTTCAAATTTGTTACAGTACAATTTTTTAAAATAATATTCTAATTTTTTAAATTTCAATTAGGTCTGTTGTGTTATTGCCCATCTCATTTTGTATTTGAGTTATTTGTTTCCTCTCTTGTTTTTCTTGGGTCAGTTTGGCCTTATCAATTTTGTTTATCTTTTCAAAATATCAGCTTTTGGCCTTGTTAACTCAATTGCTTTTCTAGTTTCTAAGCTATTTAGTTCTCTAATTTTATTATCTATTTTCTTCAGGTACTTGAGGGGTTTTTTTTGTGGCTCTCTTTCTACTTGTTAGAGCTATATGGTTAATTCTTTGACTTTGGGCCCTTTCTTATTTTTGAATGTGTGCATTTATTGAGATAAATTGACCTCTGAGCACTGTTTCTGCTGTATCCCATAGGTTTCAGTAGCATGTTGTTTTCATTCTCATCTGATTCATCTTGTTCCATCATTGATTTCTTATATAACCCAGCAGTTGTTGAGGAATCTGTTGTTCATCCTCCATGTGTTTGAGTTTTCGCCATTGGTTTTTCTGCTACTGCTTTCAACTTTTATGGCTTTAAGGTCTGAGAAGATGCTTTGCAATATTTCAGTGCTTTGCATTTTGTTGAGACTCACTGTAAGGCCTAATATATGGTCTGTTCTGGAAAATGTTCTGTGAGCACTGGACAAGAAGGTATACTTATCTGTTGTTGGGGGAAGTGCTCTGTGTATGTCTATGAGGTCGCATTGGTTGATTGTGGCATTCAAATCTTTCATGTCTTATTGGGCTTCTTCCTGGATGGTCTGTCCCTCACCCATAGTGGTGTGTCAAAATATCCTATAATTACTGTGGAGCTGTCTATCTCATTTTTCAATGATGTCAGAGTTTGATGTATTAGAAGCTCTATCATTGTTGTTTTTGTTGTTGTTAAGTGCTGTCTAGTTGGTTCCAACTCATAGAAACCCTATGTACAACTGAGAAAAACACTCCCCAGTCCTGGACTATGCCCACAATCATTTTTATGCCTAAGCCAATCATTGTAGCCACTGTGCCAATCCATCTTATTGAGAGTTTTCCTCTTTTTCACTGACCCTCCCCTCTACCAAGTATGAGGTCTTTCTCCGGGTATTGATCCCTCCTGACTATATGTCCAAAAATATGTGACATGCAGTCTTGCTATCTTTACTTCTTCTTATTATATATATGTATATATCTTTACTTCTAAAGAGCACTCTAGTTTTACTTTTTTTGCAACAAATCTGTTTGTTCTTTTGGCAGTCCATGGTACATTCAATACTCTTCTCCAACACCACAATTCAAGCCAAGCCAGCCAAGTGTCTTCGAGTTGGATCTGACTCATGGTCACCACAATTCAAAGGCATCAATTATTCTGTCTTTCTTATTCATTGTCTAACTTTTGCCATGGCTTGGGTCAGGCAGACTTTAGTCTTCAAGGTGACATCTTTACTCTTCAATGCTCCAAAGAGGTTCTTTGCAGCAGATTTTCCCAATGCAATGTGTCTTTTGATTTCTTGACTGCTGCTTCCATGGACTTTGATTTTGGAATCAAGTAAAATGAAATCCTTGACAACTTCAATTCTTTCTCCGTTTATGACAGTGTTGCTTACTGGCCCAGTTGTGAAGATTTTTGTTTCCTTGATGTTGAGATGATGTCCATGCTGAAGGCTGTGGTCTTTGATCTTCATCAGTAAGTGTTTCAAATCCTCTTCACTTCCAGGAGGCAGGGTTATATCATCTGTGTAATGCAGATTGTTAGTGAGTCTTCCTCCAATCCTCATGCCTCGTTCTTCTTCATAGAGTCCAGCTTCTGGAATTACTGGCTCAGCATAAAGATTGAAAAGGTAGGGTGAAAGGATACAATATTGATGCACACCTTTCCTGACTTTAAACCATGCACTCTCCCCTTGTTCTGTTTGCATGACTGCCTCTTGATACATATACAGAGTCCTCATGAGCACAATTACTTCTTTGTTCCTTCTTTTTGCTTTAGCTATTTGATGTTCAGTAGCAAGTTTCAGAGTCTCTTCTGACATCCAGTTTGGTCTTTCTTTCTTTCTTGTCTTTTTAATGATCTCTTGCTTTCTTCATGGATGATGGGCAACTCTGTCATTGAGTGCATAAATATTTAATATGGTTATGGCCCCCTGATGCCTCGAACTTTTAAGAATTATATCGTGACCTTTCCTGTCCATTCTGGTGGTGCTTACTTCAAAGTCTGTTTTATATGAAACTAGTATTGCCACTCCTGCTCTTTTTAGTGTGCTGTTAGCTGGGTATATATTTTTCCATTCTTTAAATTTTAGGTTTTTTTTTTTTTTAACTTTTGAGTCTAAAATGTGTCCTTACAGGCAGCAAATAGATGGATTATGCTACTCTTTTGTAGCATAATAAAGTTACTCAATGTAACTACTGACATGTAAGAATTCAGTGCTGTCATTTTGATTCCTTGTTTGGTGTGTTGTTGACAGATTCTGTGTTCCACATAATTTTCTGTGCTGAGTCGCTTTTCTTTATGGGATTTATTTTCATCATGTTCATTTTTGTTGGTTTTGTATCTGCTGAGACTGTTTTGTTTTTTTGTTTTGATTTATAGGATTGTTCATTTTCTTTGTGGTTACCTTCATATTTACCCCTAAAATTCTAATTTTAAGCCAGTCTTTCGTTTCTTTGTATCTCCTTAACTTTCTCTCCATCTGAAGAGTCTATGAATACATTGATTTGTCCCTCTTATGGCATAATGTTGTCATTATTTACATAGTGAGGTCTCTGTTTCCCTATTTTGATTGTTTCAGTGTGGTTTATTTTTGTAGATTCCCTTTTCATGTTGCTATTTGGATGCTCTGTCCTGCTTTGTATCTTTGATTACACACCTGATGATGGTTTTCTAATCAAAGACCTTCCTTTAGTGTTTCTTATAATTTTAATCTGTTTTTTGCAAATTCTCTGAACTTCTGTTTATCCATGAATGTCCTAATGTTGCTGTCACATTAAGAGACAATTTTGTAGGATACATAATTCTTGTTTGGCAGTTTTTTCCCTTCAAGGTTTTGTATACATCATACTATTGCCTTCTTGCCAAGATAATTTCAGCTGAATAATAGGAGGTTATTTGCAATGACTCTCCTTTGTATGTTATTTTTTGTTTAAGCCTTGCTGTATTTAAAAATCTCTGTTTGTGTTTCAGTTTGTTAAGTCTGATGATAATATGTCTTGCTGTCTTTCTTTTGCTATCTATCTTGTGTGGATTTCAATGAACTTCTTGGATAGAAATCTTCTCATCTTTAATGATATCAGGGAAGTTTTCTGTCAAGAGTTTTTCAAAAATTCTCTCTGTATTTTCTGTTATCCTCTCTTGTTCTGGAACTCCAATTAGTCATAGATGATTCCTCTTGATAGAATCCCACGTAACACTCAGTGATTCCACATTGTTTATAAATCTTTTGTTTGATTTTTCCTCCAATGTGTTGGTATCAGTTGCTTTATCTTCAGTCTCACTAATTCTGCATTCCATTACCTCAATTCTACTTTGACTTTCTATTGAATTGTCTAATTCTGTAGTTTCATTGTTAATCTGGTGAATTTCAGATAGTTGTTGCTCAAGTATTTCTTGCAGCCTGTTTAATTTTTCAGTATGATCTGTCTCCATTTGTCTAATTTCCTTCCTAATGTCTGTTAAAACCTCACCCACTGCCTTCAAGTCAGTTTCAACTCAAAACAACTCTATAGACAGAGTAGAACTGCCCCATAAATTTTCCAAGGAGCACCTGGTGGAGTTGAACTGTAGACCTGGTTAGCAGTTACACTTAATCACTATGCCACCAAGGTTTCCAATGTCTGTTAATATTCTGTAAATTACTCTTTTGTATTCTTTTGATAATTGGAAGAATTCTTTGTCTGGCTTTTTTAAAAATCTTGTTTTTGTGAGTTTTCTAAAACCATGTTGGTTTTCTTATTAAAATGATTTGAGATAGATTGTTGCCTCTAAGCCATCAGAAAATTGTTTTATTTAATTTCTCTTACTGTGTTCCAATCTGTGTATATGCATATGTTTTAGTTTCTAAAGTGTCGACTGCCTATTTTGTTAATTGGAGCAGCAGAAATTCAGAAATGCTATCACCAGGTGATTGGAGCTGTTACTAAGGTCAGGACCACAGTGTCAGTTTACTTTTATTGGGTGTATTCAGCCTGGGCACCAGTCAGTTGGCCCTCAAGTGTGCAGAATCTGTGGGCGAATGTTGACTAGTGTGGACTCAGGTTGCTAGCTGTGTACACTGTGAAAGTCAAGGGTCTAGTACCGATGGACCAAGAAAAGGAGGAATCCTGCAGTGTTAAATGTAAGTGGCAGTCAGATCTAAGCCTGGGGAAATGGTCTGTTTCTCACTAAGCCTTGGCTCAATGGTGCTGCTTCATGGACCTCATCAGAATTGGGCTTCCAGGACAGCACATAAAAGAAAGCAGGAAGTGACAAAGAGAGAATCTGTGCCCCCAAGAAAGAGTGCTGAGCCCCATGTGCCCACCTTTACTTATCCTTTGGTGTTCAAATGACAGAATGCTACAATTCTAAAGATATGTGCTCCTGAAATTCAGGTTGCCTGTTGACAAATAGACTCTCAAAATGCAGCTGTGTTTATGGTACTAGCCCTTGTGTTTGTGGCTGTGTTGCAGAGGGACTTCCTTCGACATGTGGGGCCATCTTGCCTTGTCTGGGTAATTCAGTACTGCCTCTCATGTCTCTATCAGCCAACTCTTTCTCCTGGTATTCCCCTCTGCATTCAAGTCTTCTAGGATGTCCTATTTAAACTGTTAAATTGTTTTGCTGGGTATTTGTTGTTAGAAGGACCAGAGGATGGCTCTGGCTACACTGCCATATAAGCACTGCCTCCTATACAACAATTATTAATAAAATCCAAAGCTTTGAAATATTACAAAGCACCTTCTCAGACTATAAAGCCATAAAAGTTTAAATCAATAGCAGAAAAAGTAAGGGTAAAATATCGAACACATGGAAATGGAATAACACATTGCTCAAAAAACTTCTGGGTTATAGAAGAAATCAAGGATGGAATACAGAAATTCATAGAATCAAATGACTGTGAAAAAAATCCCACCAGAAACTAAGGGACACAGCAAAAGCAGTGCTCAGAGGTCAATTTATCTCAATAAATGTACACATCCAGAAAAGAAAGAAGGGCCCAAATCAAAGAATTAGCCATACAACTCAAACAAGTAGAAAGAGGGCAAGCAACAAAATAACACCACCAGCACCAGAAGAAAACAGATAATAAAAACTAGAGCAGAACCAAATGAATTATAGACTAGCAAAACAACTGAAAGAGTTAACAGGTCAAAAGCTGGTATTTTAAGAGAGCAACAAAATTGATAAACCATTGGCCAAACTGACAAAAGAAAAGCAGGAGAGGAAGCAAATAACTCAAATAAGAAATAAAATAGGCAATATCACAATAGACTTGACTGAAATTTCAAAAAAATGTAACAGAATACCATGAAAAATTGTACTGTAATGAATATGAAAACCTAGAGGAAATGGAGAAATTTCTAGAAACACACTACTTATCAAAACTAACACAATCAGAAGTAGAACAACTTAATAAACCCATCACAAGAGATCAAAAATATAATTAAAATACTCTAAAGCAAAAAAGTTCTTGTCCAGATGGCTGCACCATAGAAAAGCAGGGAATATTACTAAATTCATTCTATGAAGCTAGCATAACCCTGGTACCAAAACTGGATAAAGATAGCACAGAAAAGAAAAATTACAGACCAGTATCTCTCAAGAACTTAAATGCAAAAACCCTCAACCTAATTCCATCCACTGTAATTCAACAATGTATCAAAAAATAATTCACCATGACCAAGTAGGATTCACACTAGGGATGCATGATGGTTCAGTATTAGAAAAACAATGTAATCAACCATATGAACAAAACAAAAGATAAGAATCACTTGATTTTATCAATTGATGCAGAAAAGGCATTTGACAAATCCAACACCTATTCATGTTAAAAACTCTCAATAAAATAGGAATAGAGGGGAAATTCCTCAAAATAAGGGGCATTTATGCAAAGCCAACAGCCAGCATCTTCCTAAATGGAGAGGGACTAAAAGCATCTCCCTTGAGTACAGGAACAAGACAAAGATGCCCATGGTCACCACTTTTACTCAACATCGTGCTGGAGGTCCTACCCAGAATAGTTAGGCAAAATATAGAAATAAAGGGCATTCAAACTCATAAGGAAGAAGCAAATTATCTATTTGCAGATGATATAATCTTATAGACAGAAAATCCTATTTAAAAAAAAGGTCTGCAAAGAAAGTCCTGGAACTAATAGAAGAGTTTAGAAAGTAGCAGAATACAAAATAAACACAAAGAAATCAGTGGGATTCCTTTACACTAACAAACACATCACCAATGAGGAAATCACCAAATCAATACCATTCACAGTTGCCCCAAGAAGGTAAGGTACTTAGGGATAAATCTAACCAGAGATATACAAAACCTACACAAAGAAAATTACAAGACCCTATTGCAAGTGCCCTACGTAAGTGGAGAAACCTGCGTTGCTCATGGATAGGAAAATTTAACATCGTGAAAATATCTTTTCTTCCCAAAGTGATCTAAAGGTACAATGCATCCCCAATATAAATTCCAATGACATTTTTTAATGAGATGGAGAAACAAATCACCAACTTCATATGGAAAGGGAAGAAGCCCCTGATAAGTAAAGTGTTACTGAAAAGAAACATAAAGTGGAAGGTGTCACACTACTTGACTTTGGAACCTATTATACTGCAATAGTAATCAAAACAGCCTGGTGCTGGTACAGAAACAGATACATAGACCAATGGAACAGAATAGAGAATCCAAATATAACATGATCCACATATGAGCAGCTGATAGTTGACAAAGGCCTAAAGTCTGTGAACTGGGGAAAAAGCTATCTCTTAAATGATGCAGGCAAAACTAGGTATCTATATGCAAAAAATAAAAATTAAACAAGACCTATATCTGACATCATGCACAAAAACTAACTCAAAATAGGTCAAAGACCAAAATACAAAACCTAAAACAGTAAAGATCATGGGAGAAAAAATATGAATAACATTGGAAGTCCTAATACATGGCATACACAGACTACAAAATATTATAAACAGTTCTCAAACACCAGAAGAGAAGAGATAAATGGAAACAATCAAGATCGAACACTTATGCTCATCCAAAGACTTCACCAAGAGAATAAAGAGACTGCCTACAGACTGGGAAAGAAATTTGGCAACCACAAATCTAATCAGCATCTAATATCCATAATCTATAAGGCACTGCAAAATCTTGACAAGCGAGACAATGCAATTAAAAAGTGGGTAAAGGATATGAACAGGCACCTCACCAAAGAAGACAAGCAAGCAGCTAACAGATACCTGATCATTAGCCATTAGGGAAATCCAAATCAAAAACTACAATGAGATACCATTTTACCCCAATAAGGCTGACATTAGTTAAAAAGGCCACAACTCGACAAATGTTGGGGAGACTGTGAGAGACTGGGACACTTCTGCACTGTTGGTGGAAATGTAAAATGGTACAATCACTTTGGAAATTGATTTGGCACTTTCTTAAAAAGCTAGACATAGAAATACCATATGATCTAACAATCCCACTGCTTGGAATATATCCTAGAGGAATAAGGCCTGTCTCATGAAGAGATACATGCACACCAATATTTATTGCAGCTTTGTCCACAATAGCAAAAAGATGGAATCAACCTAGGTGCCCATCAACAGATGAATGGGTCAACAAACTATGGTATATTCACACAATGGAATACTATGCAATGATAAAGAAAAATAACAATCTTGGAAAACACCTGATAACATGGAGTCATCTGGAAGACATACTGAGAGAAATTAGTCAATTGCAAAAGGACAAATATTGTATACTTTTAGGAGGACTCAACAGTAGGTCTAAGAGCAAAAGAAAATTATCTTTGATGGCTACCAGGGAAGGGAGTGAAGGAGATGGATATTCGTAATTAGATAATAGATAGGAATTGTGTTAAGTGAAGGAATTGACAGCACGCAGTAGAAGAGAGATCAACACTGCTGGACTACACCAAGAGTTAAGAAATTTCCTAAATACAACACTTTGAAGGTCGGAGTAGTAGGGGAGGGGACCTGGGGCCCATGCTTTGAGGGGACATCTAGGTCAATTGACATAACTGTTCTGTTTTTTTTTTTCTTTTTAAAGAAAATGTTCTGCATCTCATTTTGGTGAGTGGCCTCTAGGATTTTTTTTTTATTATGACTGGAATGAAAATGAACATTTCCATATAAATTCACATGCTCACCTATATGCAGCTCCCACTGCTCTCCCTGCCTGGTGACAGCACACCCTTCCTCTCTGCTCCATGCATATCCTATCCTCCCAACCATCTCCTATCCCCTCCTCTCCACCCACTCCCCTTCCTCTAGGAAGAGGTCAGCAGGATGACATCCTATAGATGCATAGAACCATAAAATTCTCACAACATACAGTCACTCTGTGTCACCAAGTCCAATCCATTGCTGTCCAAAAAGTTGAACTTCATTAGGATTTATGGACAGGGGCAGCATCAGAGCCAGGGGCCATGCTCCCAGTGGAACCCTGAAGCCCCTGGACCATCAATTGTGGTCTTTTATTGGAGATCTCTGGGTGCACCACTATTTATTCTCTTGTTTCCAGTGAGACTCAACTTCGTGAGCTTCATCGTGGTTGTCACTGATGGTGGCCAGGCACCATCCAGTTCTTCTGGTCACAAGTCGATGTAGAGACCCACTCCCGTGGGTCTCTCTGTCTTCTGGGTTCTTGTTTCCCCATGTTGTTCTTGTCCTCGATGATCATTGGCATCTAGGATCTTAATAACTAGCAAGCTGCGATCTAAGAAGCATCAATTGGTCCCAGTCCACCTAGAGCACAGGAGAACAAAGGACATCAAAGACGGGAGGAAAATATGAGCCCAGGAGACAGAGGGGTCATAAAACTGAGAGACCACCTGAACATGAGTCCAGAAGAACTAGATGGTGCCCAGCCACCACCAATAACTGCCTTGAATGAGAACACAGTATAGACTGCCTTAGTAGACGATAAATGGGTATGCAGATCTAGAATTCTATTGAAAGACCAGACTTGAATGTCCAACATCCTTGAGGGTCCTCTGAAAACATATTTCCCAGAGCTGAAACCAGCACTGAAGCCAACTGTTCAGACAAAAATTGGACTGGACTAAAAGACAACAGGCTGTCAGAGCTGCTCCTCTATAGCAGCAAGATGGGAGGTAGAGCAGAGGGGACATGAGTTGCCTGAAGGAATACCAGAAATACAGTGTGGAAAGAGGTGTGTTGTCACAGGATTGGAAGAGCAGCTGGAGTTGCATAGAGGTATATGTACTGGGTTTTATATGGCAAATTCATTTGGATTGTAAACATTCACTTAATTAGTATAATTTTTGTTTTAAAAGCTTTGTAAAAGGATATGTTGTATAACCAAATTAGAATCCCAAAGAATCTTGCCAGTTTTGAATGCCAAGCCAAGTGCCGTCGAATAAGGGGTCCAATTTTATAAGATGAAATTTAATAGAAATATGTGTGCTTAGAATAAATCCAGTTGTACATATAAAAACTGATTAGAAATTTGTGTTAGTATATATATCCTAAGATTTTTATGTGGCAGTGCACTCAGTGTGAAAGGAATGTAATATGACTGCAGAAAGCAACAGATTAATTCTTGAATGAATTAATAGAGATATAGAATGAAGAAGGTAGCAATCCTAACTTAACACACACTAGGGCATGAATTTTTGGAGTACTGCGTTTATTTTGGAAAGAAATGATCAAATAAACTGAAATGTGTTCAGACAAAAACTAGGATGGTGAGAAGACCCCAAATCAAGTCATTTGAGGAAAAGTTGAAGGAACTATGAATACTTAACATAACCTGGTGAAAAGTCAGGGCTGAAGTGACAGTGGGAGGATTACTGTCTTAAAATGTATGAAGGGCTATCATGTGCAAAAAAACATCAGGTTTGCCCTGTGTGGCCCAGAGGAGTTGAATTAAATAGTTTAAAAATTACAACAAGACAGCACTTTGCTAGGCATAAAGGTTAACTTTCAAAGATACAACAGGGTCATGTGAAGGATCAACATGATTTCTCAGATGATCTTTCCTGGGACTAACACAGACATGGAGTTTGTGATCTTGTAAGTATACTCAGGGCCTAATTTTTTAAAAGAGTAAATTACATGGCATATTTACTTTTCTTTTTTGTTCCCCAACACTACCTCTATGAATAGACTAGGAAGGAACAAGAAACGAGGGAAAACTAAACAACCTATGTGCAATTATTATCTATTTACCACTCTATCTCTATTGTGTAATAGAAGCATTTGTAAAAGGAAAGATTGAGACCACTAGCTAAATACATATTATTCATATACTTCAATTTTTAGTGGGTTTTAGTATTCTCAACATCACAGAAAACTAAATTTCATCCGATTCCTTTAAAAGATGGCAGAACACAACTCCTGGTACCAAATTCTGTTTTAGTCAGCTAGGGCTGCTCTAAATGAAATACCACAGAGTGGATGGCTTTAACAAAGGGAGGTTTATACTTACACAGTCCAGTAGGCTACAAGTCCATATTCACGGTGTCCACTCCAGGGGAAGACTTTCCCCTTGTCGGCTCTGGAGGCAAGTCCAATATTGCATCAGTCTTTGTCCAGGGAGCATCTTGGTGCAGGAATCTCAGGTCTGAAGGACGCGCTCTTCTCCCAGTGCTGCCTTCTTGATGGTATGAGGTTCCCAATTCTCAGCCTGTCTCCCTTTCCTTTTATCCCTTGCAGGCTGAAAGGATTAAGGGTGGGGCAAGCCATACTCCAGGGAAACTCCCTTTACAGTGGAGCAGGGAGGTGATCTTATAAAGGGATTTACAGTCCCACCCTAATCCTTTAACATACAGCATAGGAAAGCCACAATGGAGGACAGTCACAAGACAATGGGAATCATGGCCTAGCCACGTGGCTACACCTATTTTGGGGGGAACACAATTCAATCCATGACATCCCACCCTTTGGCTCCCCCAAAATCACATCACTTCAACACAACTTGTATACTCCTCCCATCTTAACTCAATATTGCAAGGACAGAGTAGCTGGGGCGGGGGGTTGGGGACCATGCTCTCAGGGGAAATCAAGGCCAATTGGAACAACTAGCATTTTGCTAATGAGGTCTCTCTGCACCCCACATTGGTGAGTGGCATCTGAGGTCTTAAAAGCTGCCATCTCAGGGTACAGCAGATGGTCCCAACTCAGCAGGAACAGATGATCAACAAGGTCCATAATGACATGGAGGAAAGAGAATCCAGAAGACAGGGAGACCCATACGAGTGGATGTCTACATCAACTTATGACTGGAAGAACCAGATAGTGCCCAGCCACCACCAGTGATAGCCACGATGAAGCTCACAAAGTTGAGTCTCACTGGCAACACAAGTATAAACAGGGGTACACCCTGAGATCTCCACTGAAAGACCTCAATTGATGGTCCAGAAGCCTCAGAATTCTCCTGGGAGCAGGGCCCCTGTCCATAAATCATAATGAAGGTCAACTTTTCAGACAGTAATGGATCAGAGTGTCACTCTGTGACACAGAGTGACCATATTGTGTGGGCACTTTATGGTTCCAGGCATCTAGAGGAGGTCGTCCTGTTGACCTCATACTGGAGGAAGGGGAATGGGTGGAGAGAAGATAGGAGATTGTTGGGAAGATAAGTCATATATGGAGCAGAGAGGAAGAGTGTGCTGTCACTGAGCAGGGAGAGCAGTGGAAGCTGCATGTAGGTCAGCGTGCAAATTTATACAGGAATGTACATTTTCATTCAACCCTAATAAAAAAGGATGGCAGAGTATGCACACGTCTCCTTATTTTCCTCTGAGAACTAAGGCCTGGAATGATGTTTGTGTGGAGCACTGAACATGTGGGAAGTCCTAGGACCTGGCATACTTGACTAAGAACCAGTATCAGACTAATCTTCCCCTCTCAAAAACCAGCCAGTGGCAGTCTGACCTCTGCTTCTGCTGTTTCACTGTATCAGAGAACTGTAGCTTCTGCAAATGGCTGGTAACATACTTTCACTATCAGCTGGGAGGCCTGTTTTCAGCCAACACTTTGGACAACTCTCAGTTCAGCACCTGGGACAGTTCTCTACATAGAAGTGAAGTTTACTTTTAAGGTTGAGAAGCCTAAGTATTTGTCTGGAAATCTGTCTGTTGAGAGACCTGGCACCTTTTCTTCCCACCCTTCTCTGACCCACATTGTAGGGTTGACTGACAGCACCCAGTATCTCCAAAAGTAGGGCGGTGTTTTTGCCACCAAATAGGCAGAGACTTCCACCCCAGAGAGTCCATCTGGAGCAAATCACTAGAGTATATAGAGATGGCTGGTGACCAACTCCCATCTTAGAACTATGCCTCAACTCCTCTCTAGCTAACACCAGAGAAATCAGTGTCTAGATAGCATGCAGACAGCAGACCGTAATTAATCATTTAAAGAAGCAGACTTTAAATGCTCCAGAAAACTACCAAAATAAAGATTCAAAAAATTTCCCAGATGAAGAAATCTTTCTGAAACTATCAGAGTACAAAAGAATTACATATAGCACCATCAAAGAGATTAAAGAAAATGCACCAGAACAAAACGAAAAATTAAGTAAGCTGTTTGAACTGATGGGACATCAATGATCTAAAATATATCTAATCAATAACGAAATTATAGAATTATGTAATTCAACCCAAAGCCAAAAGAGTAGAATTGAGCAGATGACAGTTAGACTTAGTGACCTTGAGGAGAGAGCAACTGACACCAGCATTTATGAGGAGAAATCAGAGAAAAAAAATAAGAAAAATGAAGAAGCGTTAAGAAACATATGGGAGTCCATTAAGAGAAATAATTTACTTTTAATTGAAGTTCCTAAACAGTGGTGGATACATGACAATATAGACAGCATTGCTGTAGAGATGCTGACAGAAAACTTTCCTGAGATTATGAACAGAGAACATAGGTATCCAAGATGAGCATCAAACACCACAAAAGCTAGACCCCAAAAGAAAGACACCAAGACATATTACAACCAAGCTTAATAAGATAAAGCATAAGCAGCTGTTATTAAAGCCAGCAAGGCTCAAAACAAAGTTAACATTCCAAGGAAAACTCTGTAGGCTTTCATCTGACTTCTCTGCAGAAACAATGTTGGCTAGAAAACAGTGAGATGACACATTCAAAGCCCTGAAGGAGAAAAATTTCCAGCCAAGAATTATGTATCCTGCAAAATTTTCTATCAAATATCACAGTGAAATTAAGACATTTGCAGAGAAAGAGAAGCTTAGATACTTTGTAAAAACCAAACCAGAACTACATAAAATACTGAAAGAAGCTCTTTGCTTAGAAAAACAAAACCATTAGATGTATATTTGAGGTGGCAATGCAGGACACAGCATCCAGAATTCTACTCACTTAGGGAAGTCACAACACTTAATCAAAGCCACAATATTAAAAGAAGGGAATCAGTGATCATATTGTGAAAACTATCAAGTCATCAAACTGAAAAGCAGGAAATACTACAGTATAGTCCTTTCAGATAGAAAGGAAGTTAAAAAGTTATGCAGAAGTTAAAATTGGATTTAATCTTAGTATATTAAGGGGTATCATAGGCGTTCCACTTAATACTCTGTTTTGGGTTATTTTTCTTTGTAGATTTTCTTCTCATCGTGTTCAGTGTTGGTTTTGTGTCTGTTGAGATTCCTGTACTGTTTCTTGTTTTGATATGCAGTGTTGTTAGTTTGCTTTGCAGCTACCCCTACAGTCCCTCTCACTGTTCTATGAACAGTACATACAATCTTTAACTTCTGCATATTTCCTTAATTTCCTCTCCATCTGAAAGGGCTATAAATACGGTAATGTGTACCACTTTACAGTGTGATGATGTCATAGTTTACATGTTAAGATCTCTGTTTGCCTAATTTTAATAATTTATCTTTGAATGAGCTTTGTGACTTCCCTAAGTGGGTAAGACTCTGGATGCTCTGTCCTGCATTACATCCATGAGTATACATCTGATGTTATTGATTTTCTAAATGAAGAGGTTCTTTCAGTATTTCTTGTAATTTTGGTTTGCTTTTTGCAAAGTCTGTAAGCTTCTGTTTATCTGAGAATGTCTTAATTTTGCCATCATTGTCGAGAGAAATGTTTTTCGGGATATATAATTCTTGGTTGCAAATTGTTCTCCTTCAAGGCTTTGTGTCATCAACCCCCTCACCTTCTTGCCAACATGGTTTCTGCCAAGAAGTCAGAGGACAGCCTACAAGCCTTCCTTTTAAAAAAAATAATTTTTTATTTAATGTAACTGAGTGAAAATGTACATTCCCGTATAAATTTACATGTCCACCTATATGCAGCTTCCACTGCTCTCCCTGCCCGGTGACAGCACACTATTGCTCTCTGCTCCATGCATGTCTCATTCTCCCAACAGTCTCTTTTTCCCCTCCTCTCCACCCACTCTCCTTCCTTCAGCCAGAGGTCAGCAGGATGACATCCTATAGATGTATAGAACCATAAAGTGCATCCAATATATGGTCACTGATCGCTAAGTCCAATCCATTCCTGTCCGAAACTTGGACCTTCGTTATGATTTATGGTCAAGGGCAGCATCAGGGTGAGGGGCCATGCTCCCAGGGGAACCCCAAAATAGCTGGACCATCAATTGAGGTCTTATAGTGGGGATCTCAGGGTGCACTCCTTTTTATTCTTGTGTTGCCAGTGAGACTCAATTTAGTGAGCTCCATCGCGGCTATCATGGTGGTGGCCGGGCACCATCCGGTTCTTCCAGTCCCAAGTTGATGTAGGCACCCACTAATGTGAGTCTCTTCATCTTCTGGGTTGTCTTTCCCCAATGTCATTTTGGTCCTCGGTGAGCACCCGTTCCTGCTGAGTTGGGACCATTTGCTGTGCCCTTGGATGGCAGCTTGGCAGCCCTTAAGACCCCAGACGCCACTCACCAACGTGGGGTGCAGAGAGCCCTCTTAGCAAAATGCTAGTTGTGCCAATTGGCCTCACTTTCGCCTAAGAGCATGGTCCCCTGCCCCCTGCCCCAGCTACTCTGTCCTTGCAATATTGGGTTAAGATGGAAGGAGTACTCATGTTATGCTTAAGTCCACTTAATATTGTTCTTGTTTCTAATGTGTGCTATCACTGATTTCACCCAACCAGATTCCTAGCAACTATCTAATCTGAACCTTCCCCCCCTCTCTACCTCCCTCCTCTTCCTTGCAGCTGTCAAAGAGTCCTTTCTTCTATACAGAAGTCTGTTTTTGAGATCTTATCGTAGAGGTCTCATACAATATTTGTCCTTTTGTCGCTGACTGCTTTCACTCAACATAATGTCTTCCAGTTGAAACCAGGTCATGAGATGTTTCCTGGAGTCATTGTTGTTCTTTATCATTGCATAGTGCTCCATTGAGTATATGTACCATAGTTTACCTATCCATTCTTCTGTTGTTGGGCATCTGGGTCAATTCCATCTTTTCGCTATCATGGACTGTGCTGTGATAAACTTTCTGGTGCATGTGTCCATTGGTGTGAAAGGCCTTGATTCTGTAGGATATATTACAAGTAGTGGAATTACTGGGTCAAATGGTATATCAATATCCATTTTTTTAAGGAAGCGCCAGATTGCTTTCCAAAGAGGCTGGACCATTTTGCAACCCCACCAACAGTGTAGGAGGGTTCCACTTTCTCCACAGCCTCTCCAGCATTTGTTGTTTTGTGTTTTTTGGATCATGGCCAACCTTGTTGGGGTAAGATGGTATCTTATTGTCGTCTTGATTTGAATTTCTTTAATAACTAAAGATTATGAACATGTCCGCATGTGTTTTTTGGCTGCTTGGATCTCTTCTTTAGTGAAATGTCTGTCCATCTCCTTTGCCCATCGCTTAATTGGATGATTTATCTTTTTCTTGTTGATATTTTGTAGTATCTTATAGATTATGGAGATCAGGAGTCGGTCTGACATGGAGTTACCAAATACTTTTTCCCATTCTGTAGGTGTTCTTTTAATTCTATTAATAAAGTCTTCGGATGAGCAAAAGTGTTTGATTCTTAATAGTTCCCATTTATTTATTTTCTCTTCTGTTGCTTGTGGTTTCTTTGACAGATTTTGGAGTCTGTCCACATTGTGTATTAAAACTTCCATTGTTGTTCCTACCTTTTCTTGGATGACCTTTATTGTTTTAAGTTTGATATTTAGGTCTTTTATCCGGTTGGAGTTGGTTTTTGTATAAGGTGTAAGATATAGATCTTGTTTCAGTTTCTTGCAGATGGATAATATCCAATTTTGCCAGCACCATTTGTTGAAGATACTGTTTTTACCCAGTTTAATGTCTTAGGGCCTTTGTCAAATATCAATTGTTCATAGGCAGATGGTGTCATCTCTGGGGTCTCAGTTCTGTTCCAGTGATCGGTCTGTGTGTTCTTACACCAGTACCAGGCTGTTTTGACCACTGTGGCAGTGTAATATGTTCTAAAGTCAGGTAATGAAAGGCCTCTCAGTGTGTTCTTCTTCTTTAGTAGTACCTTGCTTAACTGGGGCTTCTTCACTTTCCAAACAGAATTGGTGATTTGTTTCTCCATCTCATTAAAAAATGTCGCTGGAAGTTGTATTGGGATTGCATTATATAAATAGATTACTTGGGTAAAATAGACATTTTCACAATGTTAAGTCTTCCTATCCATGAGCAGGGTAGGTTTTTCCATTGATCTAAGTCTCTGTTAGTTTCTTGTAGTAAGGGCTTGTAGTTCTCTTTGTAAAATTCTGCTATGTCTCTAGTTAGATTAATTCCTAGGTACTGTATCTTCTTAGAGGCTATAGTAAATAGTATTGATTTGATAATTTCTTCCTTAACAGTGTCGTTGTTGGTATAAAGGAATCCGACTGATTTACTTATGTTTATCGTGTATCCTGAGACTTTGCTGAACTCTTCTATCAGTTTGTGTAGTTTACTTATAGATTCCTTGGGATTCTCTGCATATACAATCATATCATCTGCAAACAGGGAGATTTTAACTTCCTCTTTGCCGATGCAGATGCCCTTTATTTCTTGGTCTTGTCTAATTGCGCTGACTAAAACTTCTAGCACAATGTCGAATAGAAGAGGTGAGAGTGGGCATCCTTGTCTAGTTTCTGATCTCAAGGGAAAGTCTCCATTCAGGATGATGTGGGCAATTGGCTTTCTATAAATGGCCCTTATTGTGTTGAGGAATTTGCAATCTATGCCCATTTTGCTAAGAGTTTTTAGCATGAATGGGTGTTAGACTTTATCAAATGCCTTTTCTGCATCAATAGACAAAATCAGGTGATCCTTGTCTTTTGTGTTATTTATGTGGTTAATCACATTAATTGTTTTTCTCATGTTGAACCAGCCGTGCATCCCTGGTATGAATCCCACTTGGTCATGATGGATTATTTTCTTGATATGTTCTTGTATTCTATTGGCAAGAATTTTGTTGAAGATTTTTGCATCTAGATTCATGAGTGATATTGGTCTGTAGTTCTCTTTCTTTGTTGGGTGTTTCCCTGGCTTAGGTATCAGGGTTATGCTGGCTTCATAGAATGAGTTTGGGAGTACTCCATCCCTTTCTATACTGTGAAATCAAACCTTCCTTTTGTACATTAGTTTTGATTTAAGCCTAGCTGCATTTTAGAGCCTCTCCTTCTGTTTCATTAAGCTTGATTATAATATGTCTTGATGTCTTTCTTTTGGGTTCTACCTTTTGTGGAATTTGACAAGCATCTTGAACATCCATGTCCTCTTTTTTCATGTCAGGGAAGTTTTCTGTCAGCAACTGTTCAACAATTCTCTCTGTGTTTTCTGCTGTCCCTCTCTGTTTACAAATTCGAGTTACTTGTAGATTATTTCTCTTGATATAGTCCCACATGCTTCTTAATCTTTCATTTTTCTCGTTTCTTTTATCTTGATTCTCTTCATAAGTGCTGTTGTTCGTTGCTTTATCTTCAATTTTGCTGCTTCTGCATTCTGTTTACTCAGTCCTTCTGTTTTACCTTTGCACTGAACTGTCTAACTCTGTGATTTTATCATGGATGTGCTGAATTTCAGATCTTTGATGTCTGGTAGTTCATTTAGCTTGCTTAATTTTTCATTTTGTTCTGCTTCATTTTGTTTAATAACTAGAAGGGCTCTATATGTAATTCTTTGGTATTCTACCTCTGATAACTTCAGGAAGGCTTCTTCATCTGGGAAGTTTTTTGATTATTTTGGGAGTTTACTAGATCTATGGTGGTCTGCTTCTTTAAATGGCTGGATATTGACTGTTGTCTTTGCATCATTGAAAAGCCATTCAGGTTCTCTGGTGTTGCACCAATGGGAGCTGTGGCATAACTCTAAGAAGGCAGTAAGCATACTGCTGGACTTGGCCACCAGTTGCCACTGTATTCTCTAGGTGCAGCTGAATTATGTACAGCTTCCGTGGTAAGAGAGATGCTGTCAAGCCCCATGATACTGTTCAGCTTGGCGGCTGGCCCCAGCTGGGCCCTCAGGGGTGGCAGGCCCCACTGGGCTGATGAAGATGGAGACTTACTTGTGCTGACTCTCCAGAATCATACCAGTTTTCACTATGGCATAGCTCATAGAAGAGAGGAGAGAAGGATACCATCAAACTCAACCACCAAGCACTGCCGCATTGTCTAGATGTCCTTATCCTGAAAACCACTTTTCTGCTGAGAGAGGCACTATCCAGTGGCAGCTGGTAGCAGGTGGGCTGTCAGTGGTGGAAGGACCTGCCTCTTGGCTGACAGTGTTGGCACTCTACTCATGGAGACTCTTGGGGATCCATCAGCAGATTCTGTGAAGTGGCACAAGCAAAGGAGGTGTAAGGGCACTGCAACACTCAGTTACCACTATGTTTTCTAGATACGATTGTCATAAAAGCAGGGATAGTCACTGCCCAGACAAGCACTGTTGCTCAGCATGACATCTAACCCCAGCCAGGTCCTCAGACATGACCGACTCTGCCTCTCAGCTGACGAGGATGGCGTCCTCCCTGAGTCACGTCTCCTGTGCTGAGCAAGTAGTATCTATGGTACAGCTCAGAGAAGTCATGGGGGAAGGGCATTGGCACCCTCAGTCACCAGCAGCTGCTGAGTTCTCTAGAAGTGATCATCCCAAACACAGCCTCTCTGCTGTGAAAGACACTGTTTACTTAGGCACTGCAACTCAACACAGCAGCTGGCCCCTGACAGGCTCTCAGGCTCAGCAGCCCCAGTCCCAGTCTCCTGGTTAACAAAGATGGTGTCAATACCCATAAGCCTCTCAGCCACTGAGCCAGCAGAAGCTGGGTTCACTGCACTGTCTTACCTCTGACAAAAGTAGTTTTCCCCATCCTGTCATCCAGTCTGATCACACAACCCTATGCCTGAACTTGGGGCTGCCGGAATGTCCACAATGCTCCATTCAATTACTTTTCTGGGTCTTAGTTCTCAGAGGAAATCAAGGAGATGTGTGACTACTCTGCCATTTTGGTTGCACCTCCCTTGGTGAGTTGTTTGAGTAGCATAATCTTTAAATTTTTAGGAGGTTTCAGTAATCCAGTTTCTCTTCTGGCATTTGTGCATTATTAGTTATGGTTTGTATACTGTGCTGAATATTAGGGTCCCTAGTATTGTTTCTATTTTTCCTTCCACGATTTTTATTGTTTTAGGCCTTATATTTAGCTCTGTGATACATTTTGAGTTAGTTTTGGAGTATGGTATGAGGTATGGATTTTTTTCTTTCTTTCTTTTTTTTAATGATGGCCTTCCATTTATGCTTGTACCGGTTGTTAAAAAGACTGTCTTTTCTTGTCTGATCCTTTCTTGATTTCTTGAGCAGAAATATTCAGTGAAGAATCTGCTGTTTTGATTCCTTTTGTCAAATATAGGCTGCTTATAGAAGTCTAGATTTATGCATGGGTTCTCAGTTCTGTTCCATTGATCTATGTTTCTGTTGTATCAGTATCAGGCTCTTTCCACTGCTGGGTTTCTATAACCGGTTCTAAGATCAGGTAGTTTGAGCCCTCCTATTTTGTTCTTTTTCTTCAGTAACGATTTATTCAGGGCCTGTCTCATTTTCATATAAAGTTGGTGATTTGTTTTTGCATCTTGTTAAAAATAAAACATTGATGGAATTTATTTTGTGATTGCATTTTATCTATGGATAATTTGGGGCACTGTTGGCATTTTCACAATGTTGAGTCTTCCTATTCATGAGCACAGTATGTTTTTCCACTTATGTAGGTCTCTTTTAGTTTCTTTCAGTAGCATTTTGTAGTTTTCTTTGTATAGGTCTTTCTTCATTCTGGTTAGATTTATTTCTAAGTATTTTATCTCCCTGGGGCTATTGTAAATGGTATTGATTTGCTGGTTTCTTTTTCAAGGTTCTATTGGTTGGTGTAGAGATATCAAATTGATTTTTGTATGTCAGTCTTGTATTCTGCAACTTTGCTGAAATCTTCTATTAGCTTCAATCTTTTTTTTAGCTTCTTTGAAGTTTTCTGTGTACAAGATTATATCATCTGCAGATATGGAGAGTTTTACTTTTTCTTACCAATTTGAATGCCCTTTATTTCTTTTTTATTCCACCATGGTGTTGAATAAGATTGGTGAGAAAATGTATCCTTGTCTGGTTCCCATTCTCAAGGTGGATGTTATCAGTCTTTCTCCGTTTAGAATGATGTAGACTGTTGGTATTGTATAAATGCCTTTTATTATGTCAAGGAATTTACCTTTTGTATTAGTCTGGTTTCTCAAGAGAAGCAAAACCAGTGAAGTGTATGAGTATATATGCAGATTTATATCATGCACTTGTAGAAGTTGGAATGACCCACATCCGTGGAGCAGCATAGAGGCTTCTCTCATCTCACATAGCCACAAGGGGCTGTCAAATCCAAGATCATCAGGTCAAATAATAGGCCTCTAGCTCCTGGGCTGTGAAAATCAATGAGTTGTTCCAGGATGTGCAGATAAGCTGATAGCTCAAATCCCAAGATCTGGAAGTCAAACTATCAGGAGGCAGCTGCACGATCCAGAGTAAGCAAAAATACTGGAACATCTGCTTATACTTGAATACAGTCCATATCCCCAAGGAAAATCCCTTTCAGCTGATCAGCTACCCACAGCAGATACAATCATGGTAGTGATCATATATATACACTGAGAATCATGGCCCAGCTAAGTTGACACAGTCTTAACGATCACAACTTCTATCCCCATTTTGCTAAGAGCTTTTATCAGGAACGGGTGTTGGACTTTCTCAAGTGCTTTCTCTGCATTGACTGATAAGATCATGTGGTTCTTTTATTTTGTGTTACGTTGATTAATTTTCTAATGTTGAACCATCCTTGCACACCTTGTATGAATCACACTTTGTCATCATGCATTATTTTATTGATATGCTGTTGAATCCTGTTAGCTAGAATTTTGTTGAGAATTTTTGCATCTATATTCATGAGGGTTATCGGTCTGTAATTTTCTTTTTTTTTTTTTTCCCGTGTCTTTGCCTGGCTTTGGTATCAGGGTTATTCTGGTTTCATAGAACAAATTCAGAAATATTCCTTTTTCTATGCTTTGAAATAGTTTGTGTTTGTATTGGTGTAAGCTTTTCTTAGAGCTTAGTAGAGTTCTCCAGTGAAGCTGTCCAGGCCAAACCAAAACCAAACCAAGCTCATTGCCAGTGAGTTGGCTCCCATCCTATAGGACAGAGTAGAACTGCCCTATGCCAAGCCAAGTGCCGTGGAGTCAGATCCGACTCAGAACTTCCCTATACAGTATCTAAATCCACCAGGTGGATTTGAATCTGACCTTTGGTTAGCAGCTGTTAGCACTTAACCACTATGATACCAGTTTTATTGTTGAGATAAAAAAAAACTTTTCAATATCTTCTATCATTATGAGTCTATTTAATTTTTCCTGCAGTTTCTGTTAGGTATTGTGTTTCTAGAAATTTGTCCATTTACTCCAGGTTTTCAAATTAGTTGGAGTACAATTTTTCACAGTGTTCTGTCATGATCCTTTTTATTTCAGTTGTGTCTGTCATGATATCCACTGTCTCATTTCTTATTCAGGTTATTTGCTTCCTTTCCTATTTTCCTTTTGTTGGTTTGGTCAATTGTCAGTTGTGTTGATCTTTTCAAAGAGCCAGCTTAGTCTTGATGAATTTTCTATTGTTTATTTCATTTTTTTTCCTGCTTTAATCTATATTATTTCCTCACTTCTAGTGTGCTAGGCTTCTTTTGCATTTCTCTTTTCACTTGTTCTACTTATAGCATTATTGTTTTGATTTGGGCCTTTTCTTTTTGGATATGTGCATTTTTTTTTCTATAAGTTACCCTCGAATCACTGCTTTCGCTGTGTTTCAAATGTTTTTGGTAAGATGTGTTTTCATTCTCATTTGATTCCATGAATTTTTTATTTCATCCTTGATTTCTTCTGTTACCCAGCAAGGTGTTATTCATTTTCCAAGTATTTGACTTTTTTTTCTTGCTGTTTCTGTTATTAATTTCTACTTTTATGGCATTATTATTAGAGAAGATGTTTTATATTATTTTGATTATTTGGATTTTTTTTGAAGCTTGCTGTACAGCTCAAAATGTCTTCTCTTATGAAGAATGTTCCATTAGAGTTGGAAAATAACGTATTAGTACATGAGTCGACTCAACGGCACTTGGCTAGTCTTACAAGTAGTCTTTGTTGATGTTGGGTGGAGAGTTCTGTGTATGTTTCTATGAGGTTGTGTTGGTTGATGGTAGCATTTAGATTTTCTATATCTTTATTGAGTTTCATTCTAGATGTTCTGTCCTTCACCAAAAGAAATGAGTTGAAGTCTCCTACTATTATTGTAGAACTTTTCAATGCTGTTAGTTTGCTTTATGTATTTTTGAGCTTGGTCATTGGGTGAGTATATATTTATTATGGTTATGTCCTCCTGGTGGATTGATTTTTTATCATATAGTTATTCCTTATCCATTATTGTGGATTTTGCTGTGAACTCTATTTTATTGGAGATTAATAATGCTACTCCTTGTCTTTTTTGGCTACTGTTTCCTTAATATGTGTATTTTCCATCCTTTGAGTTTTAGCTTGTTTATTTCTTTGTGTCTATGGTGTGTCTCATAGATAACACAGAGATGGATAGCTTTCAGAAATCCATTCTGCCACCCTCTCTCTCTTTACTAGTGCATTTAAGCCATTTACTTTCAGTGTAAATGTCGATAAGAATGGGTTTATTGTTGTCATTCTTTTTTGTGTGATGTTGACAGTTTCTTTGTTCCATTTAAGTTTCTGTGCTTAGTTCTTTTTGTTTGTGGGTTTTCCTTTCATTTGTCCCATTATTGTTGATTTCGTGTGTGCTCAGTCTTTGTTTTTCTTCTTTTTCACTTTGATGTGTAGGTTCATTAGTTTCCTTTGTGGTCACCTTGAAATTTCCCATTGTTCTTCTAAGTTTAAAACAGTCTTTTACTTCTTAATATCACCTTGACTTCCTCCTCATACAGAAGTTCTATGACTCCACCATTTATTCCCTCTCATTTTGTTCTGAAGTTGTCATTGGTTTAATGACTTCCCCGTTCCTTATTTTCAGTCACTTAGTTTTATTTTTGAGAATCTTCTATTTGGGTTTGTATCTGGTTGATATGTCCTGTGTCCTAGTCTTAGAATGTGGTATGGTGTTTTGGTTCTCCACCTGGAAGACTTCCTTTAACACATCTTCTAAGTTTGGTCTAGTTTGTACATAGATCCTTATGTTTCTGTTTATTTGGAAATGTTCTAATTTTGGAATCATATTTGAGAGACAATTTTGCTGGTCATGTAATTCTTGGCTGTCAGTTTTTTTTCCTTCAAGTCTTTATATATGTCATTCCATTGCCTTCTTGCCTGCATGATTTCTGCTAAGTAATAAGAGTTTAGCCTGTTGGATCTTCTTTGTAGGTGACTTTCCATTTATCCGTAGCTGACTCTTCCTTTGTATTTGGTTTTGGCAAGCTTGATTATGATATGTCTTGGTGATTTGGGGGAGGGGTGATTTGTTGAGTTTCTTGGATAGATACATTCTCATCTTTCATGATATAAGTTTTTTCTGCCACCAAATATTTAACAATTCTGTGTTTTCTGTTACCCCTCCCCCCACACGTTCTGGTACTCTGATCACTGGTAGATTATTTTCTTGATTAAAAAAAAAACTGAACTCAGTGCTGTCGAGTGGTGTCTGACTCATAGTGGCCTAGAGGTCTGAGTAGAACTGCCCCATAGAGTTTCCAAGGAGTGCCTGGTGGATTTGAACTGCCGATGTTTTGGTTAGCAGATGTAGCACTTAACCCGCTATGCCACCAGGGTTTCCTTGACAATATCCCAGATATTTCTTAGCCCTTATTCATTTTTCTTCATTCTTTTGTCTGATTTTTCCTCAAATTGGTGTCAAGGGATTGATCTTAAGTCTCACTAATTCTGACTTCCACTGTCTCAAATCTGCTCCTGTGACCTTGTATTGAGTTGTCCAGTTCTGAAATTTTATTGTTAATCTTCTGGATTTCCAGTTGCTGCTTTTGTATGGCTTCCAATAGCCTGTCTATTTTGTTGTTTTGTTGTTATATTGATTCCTCGAATTATTCTATTGATTTGTCTGTGTTTTTCTTGGTTTTGTCTGTATTTTCCCTGATCTCCTACTTGACCACTTCGACAGATCTGTATATTAGTTTTTTGAATTCTTTATCAGGTAGCTCCATTTCTTTATCTTCCTCCAGCGGGAAGGAACCATGATCACTTGCTGGAACCATCTTGTCCTGCTTATTTATGTGATTTGATATTGAATATTGTCTCCAAGACATCCAGAAGTTATTATATTATTTATTGTCTGTCTGTTTCTTGCACCCTGAATTTTTACTTCGTTTTGATATATTCAAGTAGGTTGGGTGTGTGTGCCACTCAGGTCATCAGTCTGGCCATGCTGAAGCTCTCACTTCCTGTCTTTAGGTGGGCTCTCCCTTTGACATTATAAAAAGAAAATTTCTGCTTTAAAAAAGAAAATCCCTGATTTTTTCTCTCCCTTTACATTTATTCAATTAAATTTTCTAACCCTAGTTTGTTTGCTTTATGTCCTTGTTAAATGTATAACAGCTACACCTCTTGGGTCTTCATTAGGACTAAGAGTTCTACGATGCTTTTTCAAAATGACCAGCCACAGTGGTAATGGGAGGCATGAAAGCATTGGCTTATGTACTGCCTGCACCAGACATCAAGACAAATGAACTGATCTACTACGAGAATCAAAGATTAAGAATCAATCAAGACCTTTGATATCATCTATTTCGTCTTTAGTGTTATTTATGTGATTGATCACATTAGTTGTTTTCCTGATGCTGAACCAGCCTCTCATGCCTGGTATGAATCCAATGTGGTTGTGATGAATTATTTTTTGATGTGTTGTTGAATTCTATTGCCAAGGATTTTGTTGAAGATTTTTGCATCTAGGTTTATGAGTAATACTGGTCTGTAGTTCTTTTTTTGTTGGATCTTTCCCTGGCTTTGGTGTCAGGGTTATGCTGGCTTCATAGTATGAGTTTGGGAGTATTCCATCCCTTTCTATGCTGTGAAATAGTCTCAGTAGTACTTGAGCAAACTTTTCTCTAAAAGCTTGGTAGAATTCTGCCGTGAAGCCATCAGAGCCAGGGCTTTTTTTCTTTGGTAGTTTTTTGATTACTTTTTCAATCTCTTCCTTTGTGATGGGTTTATTAAATTGTTTTACTTAAATACTTACCTCACGTTTTACTTACAGAAAAAAATGGAAAGAGATCTGCCTAAGGCCACATGGCCTGAACTCTTAATGTAATTCTGATCTTGTCTCCCAGCCTAGTGCTCTTTTTACTACACTACTTTTGGACTTTATCAAATATACATATGACCACAATTTTGTAAAAGAAAAACTTGGTCTTAGTCGCCACTGTTGCTTGGGGTTCCCATTGGGGACTTGCTTTATATTCTGGACTATTCCTTTCTTCTTCATCCTTTACTTACATATCTTTATCCTGGGTCCAGCTCTTCATGGCTTTGTTTGCTGCTTTCCCAATAGACAGCAGGTGTTCTAACATCCTACTTTTGATTTATTCCTGTACATATAAATGGCCTCCCTTCTGGTAACAATGTCTTAATGTAAAGCAGTGATTCACAGTGTGAACTTCAGGCACTGCAGCGATAAGGATGTTTAAGGATGGTTGGACCATGTGATGATTTTCAAATCATACTCTCAGTGGTCTCTTTAAGTTTTGTACAATCGGGGCAATGACGTATCATATTGGAGGAAAGGTAAAAAGATCTCCACCTTTGATGGAGACACATCATTCTACAACATCATCAGCCTTTCTTTTTAAGTATAGAGGCATGAAAAACAAAATGTGGTGCAGAACATATAGCAGATTTTTGGACAGTACTTGACTTCAAAATGTGACAAAACATGACCAACAGAAGAGAAAGTAAATAAACAGGAACTACTAAGAATCAAACACTTTTGCTCATCCAAAGGCTTTATCAAAGAAATAAAAGACCACCTACAGACAGGGAAAAAGTACTTGGAAACTACATGTTGGACCAATGTCTGATCTGCATAATCTACAAGGATTTCAAAATATCAGCATGAAAAACAGGTAAGTAATCCAATTAAGTGATGAGCAAAGGAGATAGACAGATACTTCACCAAAGAGGACATCTAGGCAGCCAAAAGACAACGAGGAAATGCTCACAAACATTAGCTATCAGCGAAATCCAAATCAAAACTACAATGAGATATCATCTTACCCTTACAAGGTTGGCCATGATCCAAAAAACACAAAACAACAAATGCCAGAGAGGCTGTGGAGGAACTGGAACTCTCCTACACTAGTGGTAGGGTTGCAAAATGGTACAAACTCTTTAGAAGTTAAGCTGGTGCTTTCCTAAAAAGCTGGAAATAGATGTACCATTTGATCCAGTAATCCCACTGCTCAGCCAGTAATCCCACTTCTCGGAATATATCCTACAGAATCAAGGGCAGTCATATGAACGGATATGTGTACGCGAATGTTCATTGCAGCACAGTCCACAATACAAAAGATGGAATCAACACAGATGCCCAACAACAGATGAATGAGTAAACAAACTAGGGTACATATACGCAATGGAACACTATACAATGATAGAGAACACTGTGCAATGATAGAGAACAGAGTTGATTTTAGGAAGCACCTCATAACCTGGTTTCAATTGGAAGATACTATGCTGAGTGAAATCAGTCAGCAGCACAAGGACAAATATTGTATGGGACCCCTACTATAAGTACTTTAAAACAGACTCATGTACAGAAGACTCTTTGATGGTTGCAAGGGTGGGGAGGGAGTGAGAGGGCTGGTCATAGATTAGATATTTGATAGAAATCTGGGTGAAAGCAGTGACAGCAGACAGTAGAAAGATCAACTTAACTGGACTTCATTAGAAACTAAAAACTCTTATAATCTTAACCCAATATTGCAAGGATAGAGTAGCAGGGGCAGGGGTCTGGGGACCTGCTCTCAGGGCACATTTAGGCCAGTGGGCACAACTAGCCTATTGCTAAGTGTCTTTTGCACTCCATATTGATGAGTGGCGTCTGGGGTCTTAAAAGCTTGCAAACTGCCATCTGAAGTACACCACATGGTCCCAACTCAGCCAGAAGGGATGATCACTAAGAACAACAAGGACTTGAGGGGAAAAGAGGCCAGGAGACAGAAGGACCCACGTGAATGGGTGACTGTATCAATATGTGACCAGAAGAACCAGATGGTGCCTAGCCATCACAAAAGACATTTGTGATGTGGCACACAATATTGAGTCTCCGTGGCAATATGAACAAAAGAGGAGTGCACCTGAAGAATTCCACCCAAAGGTCACAACTGATGGTCTGGCATCTTGTGAGTTCAAGTGGGAACATGGCCCCTAAATCTACTGCTGCCCCAGTCCAGAAAACATTACTGAGGAAAACTCATCTGACAAGAATGGACTAGACTCGGGGACACAATGTGACAATACTCTATGTGTACTTTGTGGTTCTATGAATCTATAGGATGCTGTCTTACTGGCCTCTTACTATAGGGGAGAGGAGAGCGTGGAGAGGAGGGGACAGGAGATTGTTAAGATGATATGACATATATATAGAATGAAAATGCAGAGTGTGCTGTCACTGGGAATGGAGAGCAGAAGGACCTGTGGATAGGCGGGCATGCAAATTTAATTTCGATTGTATTATTTCACTTCATCACAAAAAAAAAAAGAAGAATTCAACAACACATCAAAAAAAGTATTCATTATGGCCAAGGTGCATTCATACCAAGGATGCCAGGCTGGTTCAACATCAGAGAAACAATGTGATCAACCATATGAAGGTAAAAATCACAGAAGGTAAAAATCACCTGATTTTGTCAATTGATGCAGGAAAGGCATTCGACAAAGCCTAATACCCATTCAAACTGAAAACTCTTAGCAAAATAGGCATAGAAGGAAAATTCCTCAACACGATAAGGGGCTTTACACAAAGCCAACCACCTATTATCATCCTGAATGGAAAGAGACTGAAAGATTTCCTCTTGAGAACAGGAACTAGACAAGGATGCCCACTTTCACCCCTTATATTCAACATTGTACTAGAAGTTCTAGCAAGAGCAATTAGACAAAACATAAAGGGCATCTGTATCAGTAAAGAAGAAGTAAAAATCTCCCTATCTGCAGACGATATAATTGTGTATGCAGACAATCATCAAGAATACATAAGTAAACTACTCAAACTAATGGAAGAGTTCAGCAAAGTATCAGGATATAAGATATACATCAATAAATCAGTAGGGTTCACACCAACAAAGAGATCATCAAAGAAGAAATCACTAAATCAATACCATTTCCTATAGCCCCCAAGAAGATAAAATACCAAGGAATCAATCTAACTAGAGAAATAAGAGTCCTATACAAAGAGAACTATAAGACCTTACTGCAAGAAACCAAGAGAGACTTACATAAAAGGAGAAACCTATCCTGCTCATGGAAACCCTGGCAGTGTAATGGTTAAGTGCTTTGGCTGTTAACCAAAAGGTTGGTTGTTCAAATCTGCTAGGCACACCTTGGAAACTCTACGGGGTAGTTCTACTCTGAACTCTATGGTCACTATGAGTCAGACCAGACTCCATGAAAGTGGTTGTTTTTAACTCTGCTTACAGACAGGAAGACTTAACATTGTGAAAATGTCTATTTCACCCAAAGCAATCTATATATACAATACAATCTCAATACAAATTACAATGTCATTTTTTTTTTTAATTGCGATCAAATGGAAGTATATAATCCAGTTTAAATTCTCATGCCCACCTATGTGCAGCTCCTACTGTTCTGCTAGCCTGGTGACAGCACACTCCTCCTTTCTGTTCCATGCAAGTCATATCCTCTTAACAATCTCCTGTCCCCTCTTCTCCTCCCTCTCCACTTCCCTCTAGTATGAGGCCAACAGGACGACATCCCACAGATGCATAGAACTGTAAAGTGCACACAGGATATGGTCACTCTGTGTCACTGAGTCCAATCCATTCCTGTCCGAGGAGTTGACGTCAGTGATGATTTATGATCACGGCCAGCACCAGCGGCGCATGCTTCCAGGGGAATCCCCAGGCCTTTGGACCACCAATTGTGGTCTTTTGGTGGAGTTCTCAGGGTACACCCTTTTTTATTCTCATATTGCCACTGGGACTCAATTTTGTGAGCCTCATCACGGCTGTCACTGGAGGTGACCAGGCACCATCTGTTTCTTCTGGTCACATGTTGATGTAGTCACCCATTCATGTAGGTCTTTCTGTCTTCTGGGTTCTCTTTCTCCCATTTCGTTTTGGTCCTTGGTGATCATCTATTCCTGGCAGCTTGCTAACTTTTAAGACCCCAGACACCACTCAACAACACAGGGTAGAGAAAACTCTCTTAGCAATAGGCTAGTTATGCCAATTGTCCTTGATGTCCCCGAGAGCATGGTCCCTGGACCCCTACCCCTGCTACTCTGTCATTGCAATACTGGGTTAAGATTGAAAGTTTTCAGGTTATGTTGAAGTCCAGTTAAACTGATCTTTCTACTGTGTGCTGTCACTGCTCTCACCCAACCAAATTTCTATCAACTATCTAATCTATAACCAGCCCTCTCCCTCCCTCTCTCCCAACCCTTACAGCTGTCAAAGTTTTTTCTTCTGTACATGAGTTTGTTTATAAATCCTTATTGTGGGGGTCTCATATATTTGTCCTTGTGCTGCTGACTAATTTCACTCAACATAATGTGTTCCAATTGAAATCAAGCTATGAGATGCTTCCTAAAGTCGTCCTTGTTCTTTATCATTGCATAGAGTTCCACAGAGTATATATACCATAGTTTATTTATCCATTCATCTGTTGTTGGGCATCTGGGTTGATTGCTATTGTGGACTGTGCTGTGGTAAACATTCATGTGCATGTATCTGTTTGTGTGAATGCCCTTGCTGCTCTAGGACATATTCCAAGCCATGGTATTACTGGGTCAAATGGTATAACTATTTCCAGCTTTTTAAGGAAGCACCAGATTGCTTTCCAAAGATGTACCATTTTGCAATCCCACCTCCAGTATAGGCAAGCTCCAGTTTCTCCACAGCCTCTCCAGCATTTGTTTTGTGATTTTTGGATCATGGCCAGCCTTGTTGGGGTGAGACGACATCTCATCATAGCTTTGATTTGAATTTCTTTAATAGCTAGTGATCATGAGCATTTCTGCATGTGTCTTCTGGCTTCCTGGATGTCCTCTTTAGAGAAGTGTCTGTCCATCTCCTTTGCCCATCACTTAATTGGATTATTTATCATTTTCTTGTTGATATTTTGTAGTACCTTGTAGATTATGGAGATCAAACATTGATTTTACATATAGTCACCAAATGTTTTCTCCCATTCTGTAGGTGGCCTGTTAATTCTTTTGATAAACTCTTTGGATGAGCAAGTGTTTGATTCTCAGTAGTTCCCAATTATCTATTTTCTCTTCTGTTTATCGTGCTTTGTCAGTTTTTAAAGTCTGTCTGTGCTATGTATTTAAACTTCCATTGTTGATCCTATTTTTTCTTGGGTGAGCTTTATTGTTTTAGATTCTATATTTAGGTCTTTTATCTAATTGGAATTCATTTTTGCATAAGGTGTGAGACATGGGTTTTGTTTCAGTTTTTTGCAGATGGATATCCAATTTTGCCAGCACCATTTGTTAAAGAGACTGTTTTTACACCAGTTTAAAATCTTGGGGCCTTTGTTGAATATCAGCTGTTCATAGGAGGATGGTGACTTCTCTGGGGTCTCAGTTCTGTTCCATTGGTCTATATGTCTCTTTTTGTACCAGTACCAGGCTGTTTTGACTACTGTGGCAGTGTAACAGGTTCTAAAGTGGGGTGGTGAGAGGCCTCCCAGTGTGTTCTTCTTCTTCAGTAGGGGTTTACTTATCCAGGGCTTCTCCCCTTTCCAAACAAAGTCGGTGATTTGTTTCTCCACTTCATTAAAAAATGTCACTGGCATTTGTATTGGGATTGCTTTGTATCTGTAGATTGCTGTGGGTAAAACAGACATTTTCTCAGTGTTAAGTCTTCCAAGGCATGAGCAGGGTAGATTTCTCCATTTACATAATTCTTAGTTTCTTGTAGTAACGTCTCATAGTTCTCTTTGTAAAGGTCTCTTATTTCTCTAGTTAGATTTATTGCTAGGTATTTTATCTTCTTGGGGGCTATAGTAAATGGTATTGACTTGGTGATTTCTTCTTTAATAATCTCTTCATTGGTCTAAAGGAACCCTACTGATTTACTGATGTTTATCTTGTATCCTGATACTTTGCCGAACTCTTCTATCAGTTTGAGTAGTCTGCTTGTGGATTTTTTAGGATTCTCTGCATATACAATCATATCATCTGCAAAAAGGAGTATTTTTACTTCTTTGCTGATGTGGATGCCCTTTATTTCTTTGTCTTGTCTAATTGCTCTGGCCAGAACGTCTAGTACCATGTTGAAGAGGAGAGGTGAGAGTGGGCATCCTTGACTAGTTCCTGTTCTCAAGGGGAATACTTTCAGTCTTCCTTCATTCAGGATGATGTAGGTGATTGGCTTTGTATAAATGGCCCCCATTGCATTGAGGACTTTGCCTTCTATCCCTTTTCTGCTGAGAATTTTGAGCATGAATGGGTGTTGGACTTTATCAAATGCCTTTTCTGCATCAATTGACAAAATCAGTTGATTCTTATCTTTTGTGTCATTTATGTGGTTGATCATATTAACTGGTTTTCTGATGTTGAACCAGCCTTGCATCCCTGGTATTAATCTAACTTGGTCGTGATGAATTAGTTTTTTGATATGTTGTTGAATTCTGTTGGCAAGAAGTTTGTTGAAGATTTTTGCATCTAGGTTCATTGGTGATGTTGTCCTATAGTTCTCCTTTTTGTGTGTGTGTGTGTTGGATCTTTCCCTGGCTATGGTAGCAGGGTTATACTGGCTTCATACAATGAATTTGGTAGTATTCCATCCCTTTCTATGCTGTGAAATAGTCTCAGCAGTATTGGAGTTAACCCTTCTCTAAAAGCCTGATAGAATTCTGAAGTGAAGCCAGCGCTTATTTTGGTTGCTGGTTTTTGATAACTTCTTCAATCTCTTCTGTTGTCATAATTTTATTAAATTGTTCTGGTTCACCTTGTGATAATTTTGGTAGGGGATGTGAATCTAGGAATTTGTCCATTTCCTCTGGGTTTTCAAATTTATTAGAGTACAATTTTTCATAATATTCTTTTATGATAATTTTGATTTCTGTTGGATCTGTTGTGACATCTCCCATGTCATTTCTTATTCAGTTATTAGTTTCCTTTCCTGTTTTTTAAAGTAAATTTAGCCAATGGTTTGTCAACTTTGTGGATCTTTTCAAAAAAAATAGCTTTTGATCTTTATCAATTTTTTCAACTGTTCTTCTATTCTCTAATTTGTTTAGTTCTGCTCTAATCTTTATGATTTGTTTTCTTCTGATTCCTGTGGGGTTCCTCTGTTGCTATCTGTTTTAGTCAGCTAGGGCTGCTCTAACAGAAATACCACAGAGTGGATGGCTTTAACAAAGAAAGATTTATTCTTACACAGTCCGGTAGGTTGCAAGTCCATATTCAGGGTGTCCGCTCCAGGGGAAGGCTTTCCCCTTGTCAGCTCTGGAGGAAAGTCTGATATTGCATCAGTTTTTGTCCAGGGAACATCTTGGCACAAGAACCTCTGGTCTGAAGGACGTGTTCTTCTCCTGGTGCTGCTTGCTTGATGGTAGCGAGGTTCTCAAATTGTCCTTTGTTTCTTTTTCCTTTTATTCCTTGCAAGCTAAAAGCATTAAGGGTGGGGCAAGCCATACTCCAGGGAAACTCCCCTTACAACAGGAATTTACAGCCCCACCCTAATCCTTTAACATACAGCTTAGCAAAACCACACAATGGAGGGCAGTCCCAAGATACTGGGAACCATATCCCAGGCACGTGGCTGCACACATTTTTAGGGGGACACAATTCCAACCATGACACTATCTTTCTACTTATTCAAGCTGTTGGGTTAATTCTTTGGTTTGGGTTCTTTCTTCCCTCTAGATGTGTGCATTTATAGAGATAAAGTGACCTGTAAACACTGCTTTGGCTTTATCCCATAGTTTTTCGTAGAAAGTGTTTTCATTCTCATTTCAATACATAGATTTCTTTATTTCACCTTTGATTTCCTCTATAACCCATGGCTTTTTGAGCCAGATGTTCAATTTCCATGAGTTCCAGTTTCTATGTTTTTTCTGCTATTGATTTCAACTTTTATGGCTTATGGTCTGAGAAGATGCTTTGCAATAAGTCATTTTTTTTTATTTTGTTGAATTTTGCTTTATGTCCTAACACATGGTCTATTTTAGAAAATATTTCCTGTACACTGCAGAAGATGTGATTATCTGTTGATGGATAGAAAGTTCTGTATATCTCAGTCAGGTCTAGCTGGTTAATTGTGGCAATAACATCTGTGTCTTTAACTGAGCTTTTTTCTAGACCATCTATCCAATATTGAAAGTGGCTTGTTGAAGTCTCTCACTATTATTGTGACCTATCTAGTTTTTGAATGTAGTCAGTGTTTCTTCAATGTATTTACATGCTCTAGTATTGAGTGCATAAATATTTAATATCATTAAGTCCTGCTTGTGTATTGAACCTTTCAGCAATAAATAGTGTCCATCCTTTTCCATGATTGTGGATTTTACATTAAAACCTATTTTATCTGAGATTAGTATTGCCACACCTGCTCTTATTTGTATATTGTTAGCTTGGTATATATTCTTCCATCCTTTCATTTTCAGTTTGTTCCTATCTTTAAGTCTAAGATGAGTTTCTTGTAAGCATCATATAGATGGGTCATGTCTTTTGATCCAAGATGTCACTCGATGTCTATTTACTGGATCGTTCAGCCCATTTACATTCAGTGTAATTATTGATAGGTATGTGTTTTGTGCTGTCATTTTGATGTTATTTATTTTTGTGTTGATATTTTCTCTGTTGCTCTTACTATTCTGTTCTGGGACATTCTTCTTTGATCGGTTGAGTTTTGACCCTTTTCACTGTTGGTTTTATGTTTGTTGAGACTTCAGTATTGCATTTCGTGTTTTGATATGCTGCATCTTTATTGTGGTTTGTGGCTGCCACTATGATTCCCCTTAATAATCTACATTTATACAGAATTTTAACTCCTACATATCTTACTAACTTCCTCTCCATCTGGAAGGAACATAACTACTGTAACATATTCCTCTTTTTAATGTGATGGTATCATAGTTTTCATGATATGATCACTGGATCACTTCTTTTAATATTATAGCTTTGGTTGAGTTTTGTGTCTTCTCTAACTGAGTAGGTTTCTGGATGATTTGTCCTGTGTTGTCTCCTAAAGTATAAAGTCAGTGGTTTTGTTCTTCTAAGCCAAGAGCTTCGTTCAGTATTTCTTGTAGCTTTGGTTTGGTTTTGACAAGGTCTCTGAGATTCTTTTCATCTGTGAATGTCTTAATTTCATTATCATATTTCAAAGACAGTTTTGCAGGATATATAATTCTTGGTTGGAAGTTTTCTTTTTCAAGGCTTTGTGCCATCCCACTGCTTCTATGCAAACATGGTTTCTGCCAAGAAGTCAGAAGAAAGCCTACAGGGATTCCCTCTGAATGTTCGCTTTGCTTTGAATCTTGCTGCCTTTAAGAGTTTCTGCTTACATTTCATTTCATTTTGTTAAGCTTGATTATAATATGTGTTGGTATCTTTCTTTTGGGGTCTACATTGTATGGCGTTTGATATGCATCTTGGATACCTATGTTCTCTTCTTTCATAGTTTCAGGGAAGTTTTCTGTCAGCAAGTCAACAACAATCCTCTCTGTGTTTTCAGGTGTTCCTTCCTGTCCAGGAACTCCAATTAACTGTAGACTGTTCCTCTTGATAGAGTCTCACATGTTTCTTCATTTGTCTTGTTTCTTTTCTCTGAGTTCTTCTCATAAATGTTGCTTTCAGTAGCTCTGTCTTCCAAATGCGAACGTCTATTTTCCATTTGTTCAATGCTGTTCTCTTTGCTTTGAATTGTGTTTTCTAATTCTTTAATTTTGTTATTGATCTGTTACATTTCAGAATGCAGGTGTTCCATCAGTTCAAATAGCTTGCTTAATTTTTCATTTTGTTCTGCTGAATTTTGTATAATGTCTAGGAGGGCTCTCTAATTCTTTTGCACTTGACCTCCAAAAGTTTCAGAAAGTCTTCGTCATCTGGGAAGTTCCTTGGTTCTTTCTTTTTGGAGCTTTCTGGATCCATTGGTGGACATTTCTTTAAGTGTCTAGCCAAGGTTTGTTGCTTTTTAGGCATCTGGACATTGTTTAGTTTCTCTGGTGTTGCCTTAACAGAAGTTGAAGCACAGTGTGTGAAGTGAGTTGATCACCAGTCACCTCTATATACTTGAGTGACTGGGTCCAGTGGAATCTCTGGGGTAGCAGGCTCCACCTCCTGGCTGGCAAAGACATGGCCCTACTTATGGAGTCACTGGGGGACCATCAGCTGACCCTATGTTGTGGGTCAGTTAAGGCTGGATGAGATGCCATCAGGATGCACCACAGTTATTTCTCTAAGTAGTTTTATTTGGAAAGGTAAAAGTTATCTTACAGCTTCCAAAATCAGTCAGGCTGTTAGATGTGCAAGACCCTCTTTCCAACTGACAATGTAGGCACCTGTATATCTGTCCCCTGATGCTGTGATCTAGTTCAAAGTACAGAAAGGCTACTGTCTTGCCATCTTCTGCCAGGCCACACTCATGAAGCTACAGTGTGATAAACACAGCTTTTCTGCTGGGAGACTACTCCCTGGGCTGGCACTGCCTCCCAGCCTGGAAATTAGCTCTGGCTGAGGCCTCTATTTGGGTAACTCTGCCTCCCAGTCGAATAAGACGGCATCCTGCACAAGCTCTCTTGCTTGCTGTGAAATAGCCAAATCAATGGCAGAGGTCTGGAAATAGAGGATGAAAGGGCTGAGGTGCTCGGAGTCCAGAACCGGGCTCTCAAAATGTGGCTATTCTGCCCACTGATCATGTCAGCAGTGTGGTTAAGCTTTGCTGCCAGTTAAACTCAATCATTGCTGCTGTCTAACAAAAAGAAAAAAAAAATGTTAAAAACAGCAGTTACCTTCAGTCCACGAGAGCCAGCCATTCAACAAGGTCAGCAAAAGAGAACTTTCTGGTTCAGTGGCATGTAGTCCAAACTGAAGACATATGCTGTGTCCTAGGGCTCACTGGGTGTCCAGAAGGCTCTGTTTAATTATCAATCCAGGCCTTAGTTGCCAAGGGAATTAAGGAGACGTGTGTCTAGTCTGCCATCTTGACTCCACTCCCACAATGTCATTTTTTTAATGAGATGGAAATACAAAGCACCAACTTTTTTTGAAAGGGAAGAAATCCTGGATAAGCAAAGCTCTACTGAAGAAGAGGAACACAGTGGGAGGCCTCACACTACCTGTTTTAGTTAGGTAGTGCTACTGTAACAGAAATATCATAAAATGGAAGACTTTAACAAAGGAAAGTTTATTCTTGCACAGTCCAGGAAGCTTTCAGTCCAAATTCAGGATGTCTGCTCCAGGGGAAGGCTTTTCCTCTGTGGGGTTGGGGGAGAATCCTTGTATTGCATCAGTCTTTGGCTGGGAAACATCTTGGCCCAGGAACCTCAGGTCTAAAAGATGTACTCTACTCCTGGTGCTGCTTCCTTGGTAGTGTGAGGTACCAGTTCTCTGCTTGCCTCCCTTTCCTTTTATCCTTTGTAGGATGAAAGGATAAAGGGTAGTGCAAGCCATACTCCAGGGAAACTCCCTTTACAGTGGAGCAGGGATTTGATCTTATGAAGGGACTTACAGTCCCACACCAATCCTCTTACTATATAGCAGACAAAAGTCACAAAATGGAAGACAATCAAAATATTGGGAATCATGGCCCAGCCTTATGGCTACACACATTTTTGGGGGGACGCAGTTCAATCCATGACACCCCACCCCTTGGACTCCCAAAAATCACATCTTTGAAACACATAACACATTCATCCCATCATAGAAAAGTCAGAGCAAAAACAGAAGTCTTAAATCAGTTCTAAGTCCAAAATACAAAAACTCTTCTTCATCTATGAAACCTAGAATACAAGCTATCTCCTTCTAAAGGTAAAAAAGCAGAACAAGCACAAGTTAGACAAGGAAGGCAAAACAGGCAACAGACAAGTCAGCAAAACACATTACATCAGCCCTCAACACTTTGAATATAATCTTCTTTCTGAGACAATTCATACATTAGCCTTGCCCTCTAGACTCTGGGTATTGGCCACATTCTCTGAATTCTGAGTGAAGACCCATCACCCTGTGGTACAACTCTGCCTAGAAAGGCCCACTTGGACAGTGATTCTGGCCCCTCAGCTTTAGGTGCACCCTAAGCCCAACTGAATGGAAATTACACCCTGACAAACACAGAAAGCCCTGGCTTCACCCTTTCAAACCCCTGAGGTCATGGCCATAAGTTTTGAAACTCAGGCAGTGCAGCTTCTCAAGTTCCTTGTCCTTTCAGCTTGTGCTTCCCAATGCCTTATGGCCTGAGCTCAGGATCGCATCTCCTCTGCAGGGAAAAGTGTTCCAAAGCTCTGTGGCTCCACTGGTTTAAGTGCCAGGAGGCACCCCACTCTGCCAGGAAGCACATAGGTAGGTACTCAGCTTTCTCACTCTGTGGGTCAGCAAGCCCAGCTCTGCAGACTCAAGGTCTCAAAGACATCCCACTCTGTCAGGAAATCTCTGTGCACAGGCAGTCAGCTGTCTCACTCCATGTGTCAGCTCCAGTGCTGTCTCACGCTTGTCTGGTTCTGCTGCTGTTGTTTCTCACCATCTGCACCTTCTTCCTGTTTACAGTTCTCCATCCCTTAGTCTTCTATCCACATTTTAGGTATTTGTAAGAGCAGCACCCCATTCTCGTGTGACCAAATTCTGTTTTAGTCAGCTGGTATTGCTCCAAAAGAAAATAGCACAACTGGATGATTTCTTGAAAGTTTATTGACACAGTCTGGTAAGCCACAAATGCACTTATGAGTTAAATTAACAAAGTCTGGTGGATTGAGTCCAAATCCAGTGAGAGCATCTTGGCACAGGAACCACAAGTCCAAAGGATGTGCTCTGCTCTTGGTGTTGTCTTCTTGGTGGTATGAGGTTCCCAAACATACGGGATGGACATGTTTTTGCTATGACTTTTTCTATGATGGGCTAAATATTACATGTTTCAAAGATGTTTTGGGGGGCCAAACAGTGGGATGTCAGGAATTGAATTGTGTCCCTGCAAAAATATATGTAGCAATTTGGCTGGGCCAGAATTATCTGTATTCTGTGATTGTCCTCTACTTTGTGATTTTCTGGTGCTCTAACTACTAGTCTCTGCTTGTGGCTAATAGATAGGATGATTCTGTTAAAAGAGGATTAGATTGGGACTGCCACACCCTTGCTAAGGGAGTTTCCCTGGAGTGTGGCTTGCACCACCCTTTGTCCTTTCATCCTAAGGAAGACAAAAGAGAGATAAGCAAGCAGAGAAATGGGAACCTCACACCATCAAGTCAGCAGCATGGGAGAAGAGGAGCATCCTTAAGAACTGAGGTTCCTGCATCTAGGTGCTCTCTGAACAAACACTGATGCCACACAAGGATGTTTCCTCCAGATCCAACAAGGGAGAAAGCCTTTGCCTAGAGCAGACATCCTGAATTTGGACTTGTAGCCTACCAGACTATGTAAGAATAAACATTTAACTTTTAAAGCCATCCACTTTGTGGTATTTCTATTAGAGCAGTACACACTAAAACACTACCTGACCTTAGAAGCTATTACACTGCCACAGTAGTCAAAGCAGACTAGCAGTTGTACAAAAGGAGACATACAGATCAATGGAATAGAGTTGAGACTGCAGAGACGCCACCATCCTATTATGAACAGTTGATATTTGACAAAAGCCCTAAAATTGTAAACTGGAATAAAAACAGTCTCTAACAAATGGTGCTGGCAAAATTGGATATCCAACCGCAAAACCTGAAGCAAGACCCATATCTTACACCTTACACAAAAACTAACTCAAATTGGATCAAAGACCTAAATATCAAACCTAAAACGATAAAAATCATGCAAGAAAAACTAGAGTCAACAATGAAAATTTTAATACACGGTTTAGACGGACTTCAAAATCTGACAAACCACGATCAACATAAGAGAAAATAAACAAAAACTACTAAGAATCAAACACTTTTGTTCATACAAAGACCTTACCAAAAGAATAAAAAGACTACCTACAGGACAGGAACAAATATTTGGCAACTACATGTTGGACTGATGTCTGATCTCCGTAAGCTACAACGTACGACAAAATATCAACAAGAAAAACATAAATAATCCAATTAAGTGATGGGCACAGGAGATAGACACTTCACCAAAGAGGACATCCAGGCAGCCAAAAGACATATGAGGAAATGCTCAAAATATTAGCTATTAGAGAAATCCAAATCAAACTACAGTGAAATATCATCTCACTCGAACAAGCTTGGCCATGATTCAAAAAACACAAAACAACAAATGCTGGAGAGGCTGTGGAGAGATTGGAACTCTTCTACACTGCTGGTAGGATTGCAAAATGGTACAACCTTTTTGGAAAGCAATCCAGTGTTTCCTTAAAAAGATGGAAATAGATATACCATTTGATCCAGTAATCTCACTCCTTGGAATATATCATATAGAGTCAGGGCAGTCACACAGACACATGGACACAAATGTTTATTGCAGCACAGTGCACAATAGCTAAAAGACGGAATCGACCCAGAAGTCTGACAACAGATGAATGGATAGACAAACTAGGGTACATATATGCAATGGAACACCATGCAATGATAAAGAATAATGATGATTTTAGGAAGCATCTGATAACCTGGTTGCAATTGGAAGACATTATGCTGAGTGAAATCACTCAGTGGCACAAGGACAAATATTGTATGAGACCCTTACTATAAGGACTTAAAAACAGACTCACGTACAAAAGATTCTTTGATGGCTGTAAGTGTGGGGAGGCAGGGAGAGGACTGGTCATAGGTTAGACAGTTGATAGAAATCTGAGTGAAAGCAGTGACAGTACACAGTAGAAAGAAGATGAACTTAACTGGACTTCAACAGAAACTGAAAACTCTTGTAATCTTAACCCAATAATGAAAGGATAGAGTAGCAGGGGCAGGGGTCTGAGGACCATGCTCTCAGGGTACATCAAGGCCAATTGGCATCACTAGCCTATTGCTAAGAGAATATTCTGCACCCCATATTGATGAGTGGCGTCTGGGGTTTTAAAAGCTAGCAAGCCGACGTCTGAGGTACACCAGATGGTTCCAACTCATCTGGAACAGACGATCACTGAGAACAACAAAGAAATAATGGAAAAAGAGCCCAGGAGACAGAAGGACCCTGAATGGAAGACTGTATCAACATGCGACCAGAAGAACCACATGGTACCATGTCACCACTGAAGACAGCCGTGATGCGGCACACAGTGTTCAGTCCCTGTGGCTACCTGAGGAAAAGAGGGGTGCAGCTTAAGAATTCTACTAAAAGATCACAAGTGATGGACTGGTTGCCTGGGGGATCCCCTGGGAGCATGGCCCGTAGACCCGCTGCTGCCCCTGTCTAGAAAACACTACTGACGTCCTCTTCAGACAAAAATGGACCAGACTCAGGGACAAAGTGCAACCATATGGTGTGTGTACTTTACGGTTCTATGCATTTATAGGATGTTGCCCTACCAGTCTCTTTCTAGATGGGAGACAAGAAGATGGAGATGAGGGGGAATGAGGTTGTTAAGAGGATACAACAGGTATAAAATGAAAAGTTGGAGTATCCTGTCATGGGGCAAGAACAGAAGGAGCTACAGATAGGCAGGCATGTAAAATTGATTTGGATTATATACTTTCACTTAATCACAATAAAAAAAAAGAATTTACAGTTTTGTTCCTCAACTTTCACCCATTTGATCAAGATCCAACATCCTGGATCAAAATGTTTAATAATAGTAGCCAGACACTATTCATTTCTTTTTGTTTCACTTCAGGGGATGTAGTAATTCATGGAGTCAATCACACTTGCAAATCATTTATTTCCTTGATTCCTGGATTTTCTTCTTTCTCTGTTGTTCCAAGTGATTAGAGGCCAATTGTTATATCTTGATGGGGCTTGTAAGCTTTTAAGACTCCAGTAGTACCCACTGAATTAGGAGAAAGAGCAAAAACTCTCAAAAGGCCATTGACTGGACAGGTGCCTGAGACCACTATCCTGAACTCTTGTAGTTATCTTTTTTATGGGGATTTTCTTACGTATTTTACCTATCTAGCAAGTTTTTTGTGACTTAATGAGATTAGTGGAAAAATGCTAACAGCCCTATAGATATATAACATGGTGGTTAGTTATGTAAAGACCTGTTGTTGTCAGGTGCCCTTGAGTTGGTTCCTACTCATAGCCATGCTATGTACAACAGAACTGTGCCATTTCTTTCAATCATTTCTGTGCTTCAACTCACTGTTGTAGCCAGTGCGTCAATCCATTGCCTTAAGGGTCTTCCTCATTTTTGCTGACCCTCTATTAAGCGTGATGTCCTTCTTCAAGGACTGGTCCTTCCTGATAGCATGTCCAAAGAGTATGTGAGATGAAGCCTCGCCATTCTCACTTCTAAGGAGCATTCTGGCTGTACTTCTTCCAGGACATATTTTATTGTTCTTTGGGTAGTCTATGCTATATTCAGTATTCTTCAGTAATACAATTCAAAGGCATCCTTCCTTCTTTAGTCTTCCTTATTCCTTGTTCAACCTTCACACGAATACGAGGCTACTGAAAACACCATGGCTTGGGTCAGGTGCACCTTTGTCAAAATTTTTAAGACTTTAAAGAGGTTTTTCCCAGCAGATTTGCCAGTGCAATGTGTCATTTGCTTTCCTGACTGCTGCTTCCATGGATGTTGACTACGGATCCAAGTAAAATGAAATCCTCGACAACTTCAATTTTTTTCTCCATTTATTACAAAGTTGCTTGTTGGTCCAGATGTGAGGATTTTTATGTTAAGGTGTGGTCCACACTGAAGGCTATGGCCTTTCATCAGTACTTCAAGTCCTCTTCACTCAGCAAATAGTTTGTCATTTTGCATATCACAGGTTGTTAGTCTTCCTCCAGTCCTGAAGCTCTGTTCATATACTATAGCTTCTCTGATTGTTTGCTTTACATAAGTAAGTATTATGGAGTTCTATAGGGTCACTGAGTTGGCATCAAATTGACGGTAGTGTTTTTTTTGGGGGGGGGGAATCACCATCCTTCTCAATGTTATCTGTAATGATCCACAGTTGAATGCCTTTGCATAACCAATAAAACACAGGCAAACATCTTTCTAGTATTCTGTGCTTTCAGCCATGATTCATCTTAAATCAGCAATGATATTCCACTTCCTTAATATAAACCTCTGCATATGTTTATATGCTTTACTGTTTTTGCTTCTTTCGAGGACCTTGTGTTCTCTTCATTCTAAAACACTATTACTCTCAAATCATACAAAAACATTAACATTTATTGAACTTCTGCTTGGTGCCAGACTCTGGGCTAATTACATGTCTTGTCTCATTGAATCCTCACAAGAACATTAACAATTTGGTACTACTGATATGGTGATATTTATTCGGACTGGGACTTAACATGTTCTAACACCCAAACCTTTTGCCATCTGTTGATTCCAACTCATGGCAACCTTATACCGCAGAATACAACTGCTTCATGATGTTTCCAAGGTTGTAATCTTTATGGAAGCAAACTGCCACATATTCCTCTAGCAGAGTCATCTGGAACTACCAACCTTATAGTTAGCAGCTGAGTGCTTACCTACTGTGTCATCACGGCTTCTTAGGTAAAAGAGCTAGTAAGTGGCTTAATTTAGGTCTAACACCAAAACCCATTATTTTCACAATTATAATGTCTGTAAGCCATAAATCATACATGAAATTCAGCCTCATTATAAATGCAGACTATATTATTAGGTATGTTTTACTTCTCTTAATAAAATAATAAAGCCAAGCCAGCCAAGTGCCGTCAAGTAGGATCATGGCCCAATAATACCAAGAAGCAGAAACACGTAGGCATTGCAGATAGTGATATAACTAGCAATGGAAATCTTAATACAAAGCAATTTGGCAATATGCATTGACTCAAAAAAAGAAAAAAGTCAGAATGCACTTTAATTTAGCAATCCCATTTATGGGATCTACCCTAAGAAAATAGTTGTGAATACAGTAAAACATATTTGTCTCAAACCACTGTTATTTATGTTAATGGAAACTGGGAATTGTCCTAAAGTCCCCAGTGGGGAAATGTTTAAATCCTGTAATTACAGAATACAGGAACTAGACTCTATGGGATCTTTTTGTTCAAACTTCATTTCTTTGCCAATCCACCTAATAAGCAACTAGAGCTCAACAGCAATGAGTATTTTGCATTTATCAAACATGATAAGGACCATAAAATATTAGAAAAGCTATGGCTAAAATAGTGTAGTCACAGCCTCCTATGAAAATATAAAGAAAAGGGTAAGAAAATAGATAGCTAGTGAAAAGTTAAATTTCTAGGCTCATTTCTTGACAGCTGCCTGATATTTCAGTTACTGCTCAGTTGGTGCCATGCTGGAAAACATTACATAGCTTTTCTTGTTATACTGTTATGCTTTTTTGCTGAATTCTCAAAAACTTGACATACAGTTAAAAATTTAATGAGCTTGAGCAATAAGTAGATGTCAACACTTCTGAATTTCTTATACAATGTTCTGATAGAGTCAAAACTTGTCAAGTAGCTTTCAACAACTCTCTGCATTAAAAATGTGTGCTTAGTGTCTTAAGTTATCTACTGCTGTTATAACAGAAACACCACAAGTGGAAGGATTTAACAAAAAGAGACTTTATTCCATCACAGTCCAGTAGGCTACAAGTTTAAATTCAGGTTATTGGTGTCAGGGGAAGGCATTCTCTGTTGGCTGTGGAGGAAGGTCATTGTCATCAATCTTCCCCTGCACTGGGAGCTTCTGAGGCACAGGGATCCTGGGTCCTTTCCAATCGTAACACACTGAGTCTGGACCCACCAGCACAACTGCTGCCCATCCTCTCTCATTAACTCATAGAGAGTCTTTACAACATACAGGAGTATCACACAATACTGGGAGTCACGGTCTACGCAAATTGCTACACACATTTTTGCGGGGACACCTTCAATCCATGGCACTTAGTAAGGTAGAACTGCCTTTGACTATTTGAAATTTATTTTTAGTTTTATAGTTCACATGTAGGCATGCAGAGTTGAATGCAAAGTTACTTGGAGCCAACTTCCTACTTAGTCAAATACGAGACACTGGGCACAACAAAATCCCCCAAAGCCAATATATAGCATAAATTACTTACAAGGTCAGACATAATGCTAGCAAATGTGGTAAGGGGCACTATGAAAAATACCATTTTTTAAAGGAAACTTGAAGTATTCATAGTGAGAAAAATGGAGGGAAAGAAGATGCATTAAGAACATACACATCACTTAGTATCGATTTACACTTTATTTTAGTTTTGCATCCTGAGATAGTAAAACTTTATATCCGACAAGTGAACAACGACAGAAGCAGCAGCAAAAGTTTCAGAGAGGCAGGAATCCTTCACGTTGGCACAGCATATAGAAGCTGAGTTCGTTCAGAGGAGTCACTCCAGTACTCAAGGGATAAAAATGAATTCATTCCACAGGCTATGTAATAGTACAAGATGCATGAAAGCTTTTGCTTTGGATGGACATGTCCACTATTCCTTTTTTTTTGGTAAAGCTGTCCCAATAGGAATCCTCTGTGAAAAAGTAAAAATCCTATGCTTTTCAACTATATATTTTGATTAATGCCCACTTTCTAGCTACATGGATTTCCTGTTCTTGCAGCCAAGACTCGTATTTGTCTGTGGCTAGTCCAAGGGTGGTAAATTAGCTTGTAGGTGATATTCTCTCAAACATCTGTAATGAGTTTAAAACAATTTAAAATAGTTTCCTTACTAGAAAAATGGAAAATTAAGCCAAAATCAAAAGACAAGCAATAACAATAACATTTGAGAAATTATTGCCTTGACTCATCATGTTGAGTTTATACACAGATCTATTTTAACAAACTCAGAAACTGTCCAATGAACATGAAATTATGACTTCTTACATTTTCAATCCTATATACGTGTATCATTTATACATGTATATTCAAATAAATTATGACACTTATAACATTCTGAAACAGGAAAAAAAAGCAGAAGGTAGATTATAGCCTTAAGTTATGTAGTGCAAGGTAGGAAGCACACACACACACACACACACAATCTAGCATTTCATTATTTAGGGGCAAAGTAAGCAATCTGTGGAAAGTGTCAAATGCTCTTAGTTCCTTTACAGTGGCTCCCAAGATTTTCACTAATTATTATCCATGTTTTCAAGTATTTGTTACTAAATTACATGTAATAATAGGCTTTCTCAATTTTTTATTAATCAAATGCAAAACTGCCAGTCACAACATCTGATCAGTATGTGATGATCGGTGTTAACAAGTAAACTCGAAAAAATATGTAAGTGAAATGCCAGGAAATACAATGTTTTAGTTGACTTTGAAAGCAGGAATATTATGTATTATGGGTAAATGAATGATTTCTAGTACATTGTTTGAAATATTTAAAAAGGCTCAAGGATGGTCCCACTGCTATCTTCATCTGGCCCAATGTGAGAACCACCTGCTCTTTCTCCCTAAATCAAACATTAACATGACATAATTAAACATGTTTAAGTCACAGGGAATTAACAACAAAATTTGCCCCGGAAAGGTAGATTAACAGCAGCATTCATTCTGTAGGGTATGACTAAGAAAGAAAACAACACGGATTTAAAGCAATCTATTTAGAAATTATACCATTAAGATATCCAGTGTATCAATCTATTTCAAAAGTGAACGAATACATGAAAAAATCCTCAATTCCCCTGTGAGGTAGGTCCAGATTATTGTCCCCACTTCAACGATGAGGACATGAGGTACAGAGGAATCAAGCAGCAGAGCTAAGAATTAAGCCAGAAGTGACCTGTGTTTAAGTGCCATACTACTTTTCTTCATACTTACTACTACCAACTGTTTCCAAGAGATCTTTTTAAGGGTGTGTAACTTGAAATAACACACTGAAGCAGATGCTAGACAGGTTATGAAACTCTTTATCACATAAACCTCAAAGTGGGTCCTTCCATAGCTTCACTGTTGTCACAACTAGAACTCTTGCCAGGACACCAGTTGGTAGCCGCATAGTTAAATTCCACAGAAGCAAAGCCTCATGGCCTACAGTCCTCAGTTCCTAAGGAAACTACATTCTTTCTTACCATCATGGAGAGGCTGAGGTCTAGGAGGCATGAGGTTCTCTGAGTCTGCGTGAGATGAATACGCATCAGCTTGCAGTCAGTCGGCAAATACTGAACTTTTACTAAGTGCAAGGCACTGTGTTTCCACCAAGAGTAGCAGATCTGAGAATAATCCTTCTACTCGTTTTCAGAGTAAAAACGTCCTAAGCATTCCTAGAATTACAGAATGTTAGGTGGTCTGCAATTTTGTCTTCTGATCTTACAGATGAAGATACTCAGAAGTAATTTAAGTAACGCCTGGATGTAATATTAGATCACTTCCTCATACAGTATTTATTTGACATAGTCCACAGAAAATGGGTCATATTCTTAGGTTGCCATCATCAAAATAAAGGCTAGCTGAGAGTCAAGGAAAAATAATTTGAGGCAAGATAAGGTTAATGAGGTGTTATGTGTGTGCTTACCTTTCAATTCATTTTAGTCATATAATACATGAACAAGTATTAGCAAAACCTGTTTCTTTTCTGTGGAAAAGTTCCCAACAGATCACCATCTAAAGGAGTCTAAAGTGTTGCAAAAGATTTTTTTTAGGCACAAGCCAAGCCAAATGCTGTATTTAAATGAATTTGAGCATCTTATAATCAAATTAACAAAAAGTACTTCCATTATGTGAAACTGCTCCAATTAAACGAGTGTGCACAACTTCTATACCCTTCTAGGTGAAATAATAAATCTCAGTGAAATAGTGTTTTGGACTTCAGGTTTAGTAGTGAAGTTTTATTCAGTGGCAGTTTATTTTGTAAACAAAATAAAAATTCTTGTTTTAAAGCTCTCATACATTTGAAAAAACTGTTCAAAGGCTTACAAATGTCAGTGAACTTAAATTATGAAAAATAGGAGTAGACTTACTAAAATGGTAGAGTTTTAAAATATTAATTCAGTTCGATTGCTCAGTGTTTACAGGTCATAATAATATAAATAGTATGTGCAATAAATACTTACGTGAGTCTTAACAGGACTTCAAAGACCACGATCCTTCCAATTTTTACTAGTACTCACAGCACACTAGTTCATGTGACTGACTGATAATGTTAGGTGTTGTCAATTTGATTCTGACTCACAGTGCCCATATGACAGACTAGAGCTATCCTGTAGGGTTTTAAAGGCTGTAATCTTTATGGGAGCAGATTGTCAGGTCTTTTTTCTCATGGAGCTGAGAGAAAACCACAGACATGTGGTTAGTGGCCAAGTGCTTATATATCACATGATTGGGGGAAAACAAGGAAACAGACTATAATTAAAAAAATAAAAGAACTATAATACACTAGCGAAACACTCTTCTATTTACTTGAAAAGAATGATTTTAAATCTAATCATATGCTGATTTATTCACTCTGCTTCCTTCAGCATGTTATCTTTGTTCAAAAAAGACAAGGCACTTTTCTATCTACTTCTAAAACCTATTACCATCCAGTCAATTCCAACCCACAGCAACCCTGTAATACACAGTAGAACTACCCCACAGGGTTTCTAAGCAGTAGCTGGTTGATTTGAACCACTGACCTTTTGGTTAGCAGCAGCTCTTATCTTACTTTTAAAGTTTGACTATAATGGTCTCTTTCCTAAGTTAACATAGGGGGCTAACAAAACCCAAACTAGTTGCCATAGAGTCAATTCTAACTCATGGCAACTCCATGGGTGTTACAGCAGAACTGTGCTCCATAGTTTTTTTGACGGCTGTGACCTTCTGGAAGCAGATAACCAGAGCTTTCTTCTGAGGTATCTCTGGGTATATTCAAACTGTCAACCTTCCACTTAGCAGCTGAAAGCTTAACCATCTGTGCCACCCAAGCACTTCAACATAGAGGGTGAAAGGGAATAGAGAGGATATGTCCAGGATGAAGTTAATAAATCTGTAAACAACCTGTCTATATTTGTTATTAATACAACTCCCACTATTGGCCTTCTAGACAAAACAGGCTTAAAAATGACTAGTTGGACCAATATATTAAACCACAACCTTGAGCCAAGTGAGAAGCATTAGAACATAAATTATAAATAAGAAGTGAAACCCAGACTGGAATGGAGATGAAGTGGCACACATTAGCAGTCATAGTCCTTATTCACTGGAGCCTAAACCACCACTGTAAAGGTAAAGCTGAAAAGAGTTACAGCCTTTTCTACTTTATTCACAATTTAGGTGTTTAAAGGGCAATGAGGATGGAAGCATAAAGAGAAAAGAAAGCTAGAGAACACTTTCAACTTGTAATGTCAAAGTACTGTCAGATTTATATACTTTGGCAAATACATATTATTTAACCTGGAAATTATCACAGCAAGCTTCATAAAGGAACATTATGTGTCAAAGAAATTCAAAATTACTTTCTATAATCTAAAAACAGTTTTCACAAAAGTTTACTAACCCAATGGAAAAATCTAAGTATGTTCTATGCTTAGAATTGAAAAAAAAAAAAAAAGGTTTGAAGGGGACAAATTAATTACCAACAATATGTTTTGTTATTACAGCATTCACTACCACCAATTTTATACAAGGAATACAAATCCCCCAAAGCACTCCAAAATATCCAACTGGTAATCAGACCTTTCCAAGGAAAAATACTTCGAAAAAGCAGCCATGTGATAGAGAAAAAAGAAAATTGAGTGTTTTCTGGGTGTTAAAAGAAACAAAATGAGCCAACTAGCATATGAACAACAAAGTAATATTTAACAGTGATTATCGTCCGAAAATTAAGTTCACTTATGCTATCAAATAGTTTGTATGACAAATACTACTGTTATTTGAATCGTACTTTGTCAACTCTAGATGACTCTTCTGTTTTAATATTTGTTTAATGGAAACACTTTACCACTTTCTGTTCCTGGAGTAAAAACCAAGTGTGATTTATACATGGTAGAAAAAGTTATTATGACCACCACATGATTATATTCTAAGTTTACATGAAAAAAATGTGATTTTAATGGTTGACACTTAAAAGCAATTCTTCTATCAGTGATAATCAGAAATTCTGTACTATGCTGGAAATCAATTTTGACAATAAAATATTACAGTTTGATTTGAAGCTATCAGCTGGGACATGAACCACAGATACAATCTTTCCCTGATCTTAGCTATAAAACAAGACACTTGGTATACATTTCAAAGTTTTCTACCCTGTCTATAAAAATACACTTCAACTTTACAACAGGTAAACACATGATATTTGCAGCTATACACAATACATTAACAAGAGATTTTTAGGTGGCTGGATGTCATAGTGAAAATGGTATTGTACAGAAGAAGGTGGAAAAGATTTTTTGTAAACAATTATAATCAGATATCAAACAGTACCTTTTTTTCTCCCTCTTATTTTACTGGTCAAGGACTGTGGATTCCAAATTAAGCACACATTGTTAAAGTGGCTTAAAAAATCTTGACCTTGTATAAAGAAATGATTGTTGTTTTTACTGGGATGAATATTGCCCAAAAAGTTTATGAATAGAAATAAAATTAAGATGACAAAAAAATATTATGCAGTCCCAGATACTTTTTAAGTTTTGCACTATGATTTACAAATAATGCCTACATATTGGCATATATTTGCATGTGAATAACATGATATAGAACTTTAATTACACTAAAGATTTAAATACTAGAAGAATAAGGATGTAGTGTTCTTATTCAACTGTGAAGAGAAATACCCACATACCAATGAAATGGACATGTGAAATTTATAAAGCAAAAATACTTTTGTCTAAGCATTTATCTTCTCTTACCTTAGTAATAATGAAATGTTTAAAACAGATCCACAAAAAGAGAATTCCGAATATTTAGTCAATTATGAATAAGCCTTTATATCTTCTTTAGGTGCAGCTTCTCATTTAGCTCTCTTTCCCAAAGTAAAGTATCAGAAGACCTGAAGAGAGTTAGCAGTAGCTTTCATGGGAGCCTAGGCACCTCCTAGGACATATAAAATCTCCAAATACTCCTTAAAGAGCCTAACTGTATATTTTCAAGCAAGAAAAAGAATACACAAGGTAAAATAAATGAAGGGTGGTGAAGCAGTGAAATATTTCAGATGCCAAAAGAATTGTTCTGGAGGTAGGAGACAGGGAAAATGGGGATTATTGAATTAAATGAGAAAAAAAGAAAAAAGGTGGTTGTTGGTTTTGGGTACAATACAAAATATCTGAGACAACAATTTCAATTTTAATCCACTTGTTACAAAGGGCAATCCTGCCCTACACCTGACATTTTTAACATACTTGTTATGGCTCTGCCATAAAATGGCATGTTAAAGACCTAATACATTCAAAAGGATGCCTGCAAACATCATTCATATTAAAATCTATGCAGAATTGTTGGCAATAAATTAAAAGTAATATTACATTCTGTAAACCATGGCATACCATATTTTTACATTATGCAAAGAGACAATATTTACAAGTCTTTAGATATTTAAATATTTGTCCAGTAACATAAGTGATACTTCAGTAAAGCGTAGGACAAAACCAGTGCTATTATTTGAGTGTCCTTTAAAAGCAGGTTAGAGGAAAAACAGTTCTAAAAGCTACCAAAAGCTTATTTAAATGTACCCAGTAAGGGATTATATAAGTAGCCTAGAAAAATGGTGCATAATTAATAGTATGAAAATTAAAAGGCAGCATGCTAGAACAAGTTTCTGTGTTTTTTTTAAACATCAACACTGATGTTTTATCTTTAGTGGCAACTATATATATATGCATATATATGTATATATATATGTATGTTTCAGTGTACATTTAAAAATTAAGAGTGCAAAACACAAGCCTCATTTAACATAAAAATGATGTGCAAATTTTCTTCTTAAACCAACACAAACAAAAGAGCAAGAATATTCTACCATTATAAAGAATAATTTGAACAGAGCAAAAAGAGATCATCTTCACTCCAAAATCATCTAAAAGGCACTAAGGGTAGGAAATGACAGGTAACACAAAAGCGACTGAATAAAATTCCTCAGTCAGGTCGGAATATGGGATATTTTGGTAAGAATTCTATTAGTATTACCTGTAAAATAAAAAGAAACAAATAAGAATATAGTGACAAAATAATTTTCATTTAATATGATTTATGTATATCCTATTGAAAGTCTATAATCATTTATTACAGGGCTACATTTTGAAATACATGAAACAAAGTTATATGAAAAGCTTACAACAAATTTTTAGGTTAGAAATTAACTTATATTTGGCAAATGTAACCACTTACTGTAGCAAATAGTTTTTATTGCCTGAATTACATTAAGTATTAGTTTAGGTTCAGAAAAGCAAACACTATTATATTACTGTGCCCATCCCCCTATTTTAGCAAAGTGATTATAATGGTGCTAAACACATAAGAAAATATACTTTTATCTCTATTATACTGTATATTTTTCAATTAAAGCAGCTAGTATTGGTTGATTATTTCTATGTTTTATGAGTTATTTGTGAAAAATAATAAAGCATCCAAACAGAATGATTTAAACATTTTAATGATACAGAGGTTTGGAAATATAATAATTTTTTTTTAATGTTTTACCTATAGCAGATTTTAGATTTGTGGCCATGTACTTTTTTCCTAAAGCTATTTAAAGGAATGAGATATCATAATAATCATAATTTATGACATAGAAATAGAATGTTTTATTATTTAATATATATTTCATGTCAGCAACTTGACTTGGATAACTAATATTCTTTTGAATGCTAATAGTGCTGAATTGACCACACTGCATATATGTGAATCTATGATGAATACAGCCATCAGCAAAATATTTAGAACATATAGTTATTTCACTCAAAGTTAAAGGTCAGCCGCGAAAAACAAAGCAGAAGTATAAAATGAATGCAGAAATCCAGTCAATTCATATCTTATGCAAGTTTATACAAGATTGTATTTTGAAGTATTTTGTTTAATAGTAGCTCTTCCTATCACTATATGCTAAAGTTTGTACCTGTGTTAAAAGGAGACTCATGTAGTGCTGTTTTTCATCTGAGGATATTAGCTGAGACTTGCCATGGATTACGTACCCCCAAAAATGTGTATATCAATGTGGCTAGGCCATAATTCGTGGCATTGTGTGATCTTCCTATATGTTGTAAATCCTGTCTCTATGATGTTAATGAGGAAAGATGGATGGCAGCTGTGTTGCTAAGGCAAGACTCAATATAAATTGTGTGTTGAGGCCATCTCCTGGAATATAAAAGAAAGAAGTGAGCAGAAAGACAGAGGGACCTTCTACCACCAAAAAAGTAGTGCTAGGAGCAGAGTACGTCCTTTGGACTGGGGTCCCTGCATGGAAAAGTTCCCAGTCTAGTGGAACACTCACGAGAAGACCAACAGAGAGAGGAAGCCTCCCCCAGGAGCTGACATCCCAAATTTGGACTTTTAGGTTACTTTCTGTGAAAAATAAATTTCTTTTTGTGGAAGCCATCCACTTGCATTATTTCTGTTATAGTAGCACTAGATAACTATGGCAGAACTTGGTACTGAATGGGATGCTGCTCAGACACCTAAAATTTGGAAGGAGTTTTGAAACTGTGAATGGATAGAAGACTCAGAAGAAACTAAAGAGAACTGTGAACATTGAGAAAGGCACAGTGAGCAGTGGCAGTGGCAGCGGAGGCAGCAGCAGCAGAGGCAGAGGCAAACCAGCAAGGCAGAACCAGGAGACCAGTGCCAAACCGCTCTGGAGCTGATCCATGGAATGAGAGACCTGAGGGTCTGTGCGCAGGAGACTTCCTGCAGAGTGGGGTGCTTCTGGTCACTTAATGGAAGAGCTACAGAGCTCTGGAACATTTGCCTCCAGAGGGAAGATGTGGGCATGAGGTTCAAGGAGCTGAGAGGCCACAGGAAGCAGAAGCTGAAGACACTAGAAGCACAAGCTCAGCTGCCTGCCTCAATCTTAAAGATATGGCCATGGCGTTAGGGGTTTCAAAGGGTGGAACCACTGCCTCTGGGGCTTCAAAGAAAGGCCACAGTCTGATAGGTTTCAAAGAGTCAGATCTTCAAAAACATGGTTCTGGATTGTGGGGTTCAGGAATGACATAGGGAATGGGCTAGATTCTTTACCCAAAGCTGCTGGGGTAGGGCTGCTATGCCCAAGGGGCAGAAGAATGGGCCTGCCTAGGATAATGGTGCACCTAAAGCTGAGGGAGCGTACTTGCTGCCCCAGTGGGTCTGGAAGGTGGAACTGAAGCCCACAGTGGAGAGCCCTACACTCAGAATCTGGAAAGTGTGGCCAATACCTGGAGTCTGGAGGGCAGGGTCCTGTGTAAAATTCTCAAAGATTGTTAGATTAATTCCAAAGCTTTGAGGGCTAATGTAATGTATTCTATTGACTTGTTTGGTGCCTGTTACCCCCTCTTTTCTTCTAGTTTCTCTCCTTTGTAATGGAAATGTCTAGCTTGTACGTATTCTGCCACTGCACCTTTGGAAGCAGATAACTAGTAAACTAGATTTCATAGATAAAGAGGAATTTTTGTATTTTAGACTTAAGTGTTAAGACTTTTGGTATGATATGATATGTTGATATTTTGCACATTGTAAGGATGTGATTTTTTGGAGGCCAATGGTTGGACTGCCATGGATTGAATTAGGTCTCACCCAAAATGTGTGTATCAATTTGCTTGGGCCATGATTCTTGGCATTGTGTAATTTTCCTGTATGTTGTAAATTCTGCCTCTATGATGTTAATGAGGGAGGATGAGTGGCGGGTTGTGTTAGTGAGGCAGGACTCAGTCTAAGAGACTATATTATGTTACTGAGATATAAAAGGAATAAGTAAGCGGACAGACAGGGGGACCTCATACTACCAAAAAAGCAGCACCAGAAGCAGAGTGGATTCTTTGGATGTAGTCCCTGTGACTGAGAAGCTCCTTTAGCAGGGGAATATTGAGGGTAAGTACCTTCTGCCAGACCCAACCGAGAGAGAAAGCTTTTTCGTGGAGCTGACAGCCTAAATTTGGACTTTCAGCTTACTTTACTGTGAGGCAATAAATTTCTCTTTGTTAAAGCCATTCACTTGTGGTATATTTGTCACAGTGGTACTAGATGACGACTTCTATGATCTAAGGCACTGCTCAAGCTTTTGATGCTGGCTAAAAATTTAAAGATGGAAATCTCTAGGTTCCAAATGACAAAAGCTCAGGCAGAGGAGAAAAAAAGTAGAAAGAAAATCTTACAATGATAAATAGAATAAAATATTACATTTAGGATGGAATCTGAATAATATAATGAAAAACAGATGTATACTTACATACTCCATCATATTGCTAGTTTCACATTTCCTTTTAGTCAACTTCCAGTGCAAAGCAAGCTAAGAAAGTAAAATGTATTAAGTATTTTGGTATCAACTTGTACTAATTACAACCTCTAAATTGTAATAAGTCACTGAAAACAATCCAGGTTAAAAAAATAACATTTAAAAATCTTTGTAAAGAATACTAAAAAGTATTAGTTCTCTAATGTATTCTTTTGCTGCCAAATAAATTTTCATTTAGTGTTTTTTTTTTTTTTTTTCAATTTAAAGTGAAAATACATAAATGGGGCATATATTTGCTTAAACTTTCTTACCTTATGATATAATCTGTTATTTTCCCATTCTAATAACTTCTGAATTGATCTTCTGGTCTAAAGAGAAAGGATCAACACTTGTTATGAGGTGAAGATCTATATAAACTGTGTATATCTATATTTTTCTGTTTACTTGTAAGATCCCATTATTTTTTCCTCTTGTTTTTCCACTATCAGAAAAAATAAATCTAAGAAAACACCAAAATAGGAGTAGGATATTGTATAATTATTATCGTTACAAGACTATAAGTTTTGATATATGTATACACATGTATATGCAGAACCTTAGTGGCTCAGTGGTTAATAGCGTGGTTGCTAACCAAAAGGTTGGCAGTTCTAATTCACCAGTTGCTCTTTGTAAACCCTATGGAACAGTTTATTCTGTTTTATAGGGTTGCTATGAGTTGTAATCGGCTCAATAGCAATGGGTTTTTTATGAACCCACTGCCTTCTGGTCAATTCTGGCTCACAGCAATCCTATATGTACATGTAAAAAGAAAGTCAGTTCCTAGATGGCCCAAATGGTTAACTGCTCAACTACTAGCAAAAACCTTACTGGCTCAAACCAACCCAGAGGTGCCTCAAAAGACAGGCTTGGAAATTGCTCCCAAAAGGTCAGTGTCTTAAAAACAATATGGAGTACAGTTCTACTCTGACATAGGTGGGGCTGCCCATGAGTCTGAACTGACTTGATGGAAACTAACAATAATAACATATACTATATACTACATGTTAGGGACTTAAATATCTTACTGTGTTTTTGATGAAAGTATACACAACAAATTTGGTACTCACTGAACCATTTCTATACATACTGTTCAGTGACATTAGTGACATTTTTCACAATGTGTCAGTTTCTCATTATTTCCATTCTGGTTGTTCTGTCTCCATTAATCTAGTTTATACGCCCATCCTTACCTTCTTATTTCTGGCTTAGGGTAATTTTTATCATTTGGTTTCATATAGATTATTTAGAGAAACATAGTACTCTCAGGTGGCATTATTTATTTTATTATGGCTTGGCATGTAATCTATCACTCAACTGAAAGGTGACCTTGAGGAGTGGTTTGAATTCTAGAGTGATAGTCTAGTTATAGTCTGTACTTGTCCAGGTATGGCCTTTCTTTAGGAATTTTAGTTTTTATTTTTATTTATTTTTTAAAATGTTTTATTTATTGTGACTGAAACTGTACAATCCAGTTTAAATTTGCATGCCCATCTATGTGTAGCTCCTACTGCTCACTTTGCTCGGTGACAGTACACTCCTCCTTTCTGTTCTATACATGTCATATTCTCTTAACAATCTCCTGTCCCCTCTTCTCCACACTCTCTACTCCCCTCTAGTAAGAGGCCAGTACAACTATAAAGTGCACATACAATATGGTCACTCTGTGTTGCCAAGTCCAATCCATTCCTGTCTGAGGAACTGACCTCAGTAATGATTTATGAACAGAGGAAGCATCATTTTGTTCTAGATTTTTCTCCCATTCCATCTAGGACTATCCATTGTGTCCCTGGTCAGAAACGTCAGTAGTGGTAGTTGGGCACCAGGTAGTTCTTCTGGTCTCAAGATGGTAGGACTGTTATTTGTGCAGACTGTTAGTCCTGTAGACTAGTTTCTTCTTTGGGTCTTTGCTTTCCTTCATTCTCTTTTGCTCCAAATAAGTAGAGACCAATAGTTGTATCTTAGATGGTCACTCACAAGCTTTTAATACCCCAGATCAAACTAACATATAGAACAATATCTTTCTGAACTATATTGTCACAACTGACCAAGTTGCCCCATGAAACTTATGACGCTAAGCTCTCAAACCCGGTAAACCAATCTCATGAGGTCTTTAGTTCTGTCTAGGAAGTATCTGTAACTGTGCCCTCTATGTGCTTTATTTTATATATGAATATATATGCAGCACACATGAACATACACACATACATATATGTACAAATGTACATATATACATATGCCTACAGATATACCTATATATGTACATCTGTATATTCATGTGCTTTCCTACACATAGATATGCATATATACCTATGTACTCATGCGCATATTTTTTAGTAATTATTACTGTTACAAAGTTATATATGTTATAGCATCTACAAAATTATCCCTTATTCTTATGTATTTCTTAGTGCCAATCATTTACCTTGCTCAAGTAATGCTGACTTGAACCTTATTGGGCATTGCCTTTCCCATCATAAAAGTCTGTCTACTGTGTGAAAAGTAATAGAGATTTTTATGTGTGTTTTTTAAAACAAACTATGTGTAAATTATTCTGTCATGAGTCTAGTTGCTGGACTATCGTGAAAATCTTAACATTACTGCAAATTTGAAACAGTGGTATATTAAGGATCTAATCAGATTTTCATATATCTTTTCATAGGATATTTTCAATAAATGTAATATGCCAAGTTAATCTAATTTGACATAGAAAATTTTCCAATCGAGTTCCCAGCACATTTGGCACATGGCAATCAGTCAAGGGCTACAGATTAAAGAAAGTATGTCAACACACATCTGTTTCCACTGAAAAGAATATGCTAAAAACAGCAGTGAGAAAAACCTTCAGAAACACTAAAAATTATGCATTTTCAATTTTCATCAGAAGAGTTTTACAAGATTTCTGATAAACAGTGTTGACAGGCATTGTTACATTTGAAAAGTACTCCCTAAAATTGAAATGATTTATAAACTAGATAGACAACATCTGAGATTATTTCCAAAGTACTAACATAAGAAACTATTCTGTCTTTTCAACTATGTAAGTCAACAAGCAATGGCAACTGTATCTTAAATAAGCAGTCATCTTGGTTAATTTATAGTTAACACTGTCAACTAGATAGTTTTAGTGTATCATAGGGCCATTGTATTTGATAGAATCTCTCTAAACAATACAGATGGGTAACAAATACATTGAATTAGTAATTAAAAGTCCACAAAGAAAAGCCTGGGCCCAGATAGCTTTGATGGTAAGTTCTACCAAACAGTTAAAGAGAAAAAATATCAATCCTTCACAACTTCTTAACACAATAGAGAAGGGAACATTTCCTGTCTCATTCCATGGGGATAATAGTTCTCAGATACCAAAGACAGAAAAGGAAAGACATCACAAGAAAACTGAAGATCAACATTGTTCACGAACATAAGCACAAAAATCCTCATGAAAATACTAGCAAACTCAATCTAGTAACATGAAAAGGATTATACATCATGACAAATTGTAATTTATCCTAGGAACATGTAATAAATTGTGGTAATACAACATACTAATAAATGACAAAAAAACAGTCACCTTAGTAAACAAAGAAAAAAACACTGAACAAATAAAATTCTCACTCATGCTGGAAACCTCCAAAATACTAATAATACAAGGTGTTATGAGTTACATTATACACCCTAAAACGATAGGCTGAAATCCTAACCCCTGTACTTGTAAATCTGTTTGGAAGTAGGGTCCTTCTTTGACGATGTTATCAGTTAGATTCATACATGCTCATAATGGAGTACAGTGGGTCTTAGCTCCATCTGAGTTAACAGAACAAAGACAGAAACACAGGGATAAGACACCATGTGAAGATGCTTCTGTAAGCCAAGGACTGACAAGAATTCTGGCAGTTACCAGATGCTAGAAGAGACATTGGAACAGTTTCTCTTTCAGAGCCCTCAGAAGAAATCAACATGACTGACACTCTGATTTGGACTTTGAGCTTCCAAAACTGTGACAGTGTTTTTTTTTTTTTCTTTAAAATAACCCATGTTGTGGTATTTGTTATAGCACCTCTACGAAACTAAGGCAGAAAGGAGCTTTCTCAAACTAATAAAGGACATGTATGAAAAACCTACAGCTAGTACCATGTTTAATGAAAATAAAAATGCACCCACTGCTGATGAGTTGATGTGATTTACAGTAATCCTATAAGACAGTAGAAATGTCTCATAGTGTTTCCAAAGTTGTAAATCTTTTATAGAAGTAGACTGACACATCTTTTTCTTACAGAGTGGCTGGTAGGTTTGAACTGCCAACCTGTTAGTGAGCAGCAGAGCACTTAACCAGTGCACTACCAGGGCTCCCTATAGTTACAGTTACTTAAGGGAGACAAACTGCTTCCCCATAAGATTGAGAACAAGACAAGAATGTCTTTTCCCACTACTTTCATTCAACATTGTAATGGATGTTGTAGCCAGAGGAATTAGACAAGAAAAATAAATAAAACACATTCAGATTGGAAAGGAAAAACTAAAACTCTTTTTATTTGCAGATGACATAATTTTGTATATAAATCCCTAATGACTGTTCTATAGCATCTTTGAACAAAGTGTTTAGTAATGGTAGCTGGGCACTATCCAGTTCTTCTAGTCTCATAGCAAAGGAGGCAATTGTTAATGGAGGCAATTAATCACATGCTCCATTTCTTCTTTCTATTCCTGTAGTCACTTCTATAAATATTTGAGAGGATTCTCTAGTGAAGCCATCTTGTCCATGATTTCTCCTTCTTGGGAGATTCTTGATTATTGATCCACTGTCTTTACTTGGTATGAACTTGTTGAGATCTACTATTTCTTCTTGAGTCACTGTAGGAAGTTTTTGTGTTTCAAGGTATTATCCCTTAGTTATTTAATTTGTTGGTATACAACTGTTGACAGTATTCTCTTATAATTATTTTAATTCCATAGGATCAGTTGTTTAATATTCCCCTTTAATTTCTAGTTTTAGATATTTGCACCTTCTTCCTTTTTCTCATTCTAGTCAAAGTTTTGTCCATTCTATTGATCTTTTTTAAAAAAAATTAATTTCTGATTTTGTTGATTCTATTGATTTCTATTCCCTATTTCATTTATTTCTGTTCTGACGTGTATTTTTTCTTTCTTCTAGTAGTTTTAGGCTAGCTTCTCTACCTTTTCTAGATCCTCACATTGTGGAAGTAAGCTATTGATTTGAGGTCTTATTTTCAAATGCAGACAGGTATTGCTATAAAATTCTCTCTGTATACTGCCTTCACTGCATCCCATATGTTTTGGTATATTGTGCCTTCATTCTTGTTCACCTGTTTTTTCTTTGACTTATTGGTTGTTTACCACAATATCATTTAGTTTCCATATATTTGTGTATTTTCCAGTTTTCTGTTATTAATTTCTAGTTTCATTCTACTGTGATTGGTAAAGAAACTCTGTAATTACTCCAATCTTGTTAAAGTTATTAAGACTTGCTTTGTGTCCTAAGACATGGTCTATCCTGGAGAATGACTCATGTGCACTGTAGAAGAATTACACTGTGCAGTTGCTGGGTGAACTGTTCTCAATCTATCTGTTAGGCCTAGTGAGTTAATAGTATTACTCAAATCTTATGTTTCCTTATTGGTATTCTTCCACTTCTTCTATTCAATATCAAAAGTGATGCTTTGAAATGTCTATTATTGTAGACCTATCTATTTTTCCCTTCAATTCTGTCAATATTTGCCTTATAAATTTTGGAGCTCTGAGGTTAGCAGCAAAGTGCAAGTTTATAGTGCAGATTAATTCCTCACAAAAAAATGTTTTCTGACACTGGTTGCCATCCCCATGATGCATCAACACTCTCTCCTTCTCCACCCCACTTTCCTCATTACTATTCATCCTGTTTTTCAGTCCTTTCCTGCCTTCTCAATTTTGCTTTTGGGCAGGTGTTGTCCATTTGGTCTCATTACATGATTGAACTAAGAATCACATTCCTCAGGTGTGCTATTCTTTCTTTAATATTTTTTGTTATGATAAAGTGAAAGTATACAATCCAAGTCAACTTTGCATACGTGACTCTCTACAACTCTATCTGCTCTCCCCACCTTGTGACAGTATATGCCTCCTTTTCACTTTTTACTTCTAGTATCTTCCCAACAAACAGCTGTTCCCTGCTCTCTACCCCCTCCTCTCCCCTCTAGAAAGAAATCAGTAGGACAGCCTTCTATAAGTGTATAAAACCTTAAACTACACCCACTACATGCTCACTCTGTCCCAGAGCCCAGTCCATTTTTTGTCTAAAGTGTTGACCACAGTATTTGTTTCAGGTCTGTGGCCACAGCAAGTCTAGGGACCATGTTCCCAGAGGATGCTCCAGGTTGTCGGACTATCAATTCTGGTCTTTTAGTAGAGTTCTTGATCTGCACACCTCTTTTTCTCATGCTATGTCAGGGGCTCTACATTGTGTTCCCTATCAAAGCTGTTTTTGGTGGTGCCTGGCACCATCTGGTTCTTCTGATCTCATGCTGATGTAGTCTTCCCATTACATGGGTCCCTCTGTCTCCTGGGCTCATTTCTATCATGTCTTTATTGTTCCCAGTTGTCATCTGTTCGAGGCGGATTGGGACCAATTGATATTCCTCTTATGGCAGCTTGCTGGCTTTTAAGACTCCAGACGCCACTTACCACTATGGCACGTAGAAGACTCTCTTAGCAAAAGGCTGGTTATGCCAATTGACCTTGATGTCCCCTGAAAACAGTCCCCAGACCGCTGTCCCTGTTAATCTGTCCTTTGAAATGCTGGGTTGAATTCAGAAAACCTTTTAGTTTAGTCCAGTTACGCTGACTTGTCCTCTTCTGAGTGCTGTCACACCATTCACCTAGCCAAATTCCTATCAACTATCTAATCTCTAGGGTCTTTATGAGTCAGACCCGACTCAATGGCAATGTTTTTCTCTTTTTGTCTTGGTATCTGATCTATGAACAACTCTCTCCCACCCTTGCAGCCATCAAAGATCCTTCTGTGCATAAGTCCTTTTTTAAGTCCTTATAATAGTGCTCTCATACAATACTTGTCCTTTTGCAGCTGACTGATTTCACTCAGCATAATGTTTTCTAGTTGATATCAGGTTATGAGATGCTTCCTAAAATCATCATTGTTCTTTATCATTGCAGTGTTCCACTGTATATACATATATATATATATACATATATATATACCATAGTTGATTTATCCATTTCTCTGTTGATGGCCACCTAGGTTGATTCCACCATTTTGCTATTGTCGACAGTACTGCAATCAACATTTATGTGCACATATCCATTTGTGTGACAGCCTTTATTTCTGTAGGGTATATTCCAAGCAGCAAGATTGCTGGATCATGTGGTATTTCTATTTCTAGCTTTTTAAGAAAGTGCCACATTGCTTGCCAAAGAGGTTATAGCATTTTGCATTCCCACCAGCGGTATAGGAGAGCTCCAATCTCTCCACAGCCTCTCCAGCATTTGTTGCTTTGTGTTTTTTGGATTATTGCCAACATCTTTGGGATGAAATGGTATCTCATTGTAGTTTTGATTTGGATTTCTCTAATAGCCAGTGATCGTGAGCATTTCCTCACGTGTCTTTCAGCTGCCTGGATGTCTTCTTTGGTGGAGTATCTGTCCATATCCTTTGCCCACTGTTTAAGTGTGTTATTTCTCCTTTTCTGGTTGATATTTTGCAGTACCTTCTAGATTACAGGAGGTTTAAGAAGTCAATCTGATAGGTAGTTGGCAAATATTGTTTCCCACTCTGTACGCAGTCTTTTCCCTCTTTTTATTAATTTTAATTTTACTTATTTAATTTAATATGACTGAGTGAAAACGTACTTTCCTGTATAAATTTACATGCCCACCTATATGCAGCTTCCACTGCTCTCCCTGTCTGGTGATAGCACACTATTCCTCTCTGCTCCATACATGTCTCATCCTCCCAACAGTCTCCTTTCCTCTCCTCTCCACCCACTCTCCTTCCTCCAGCCAGAGGTCAGCAGGATGATATCCTATAGATGTACAGAACCATAAAGTGCATCCAGTATATGGTCACTCTGCATCGCCAAGTCCAATCCATCACTCTCTTGATAAAGTCTTTGGATGAGCATGTGTTTGCTTTTTAGTAGTTCCTATTTGTCTACTTTCTCTTCTGTTGTTCATGCATTGTTCTTCAGATTTCAGTCTGCCTAAGCTGTATATTAGAACTTCCATTGCTGGCCTTATTTATTTTTGCATAATATTCATCATTTTAGGTTTGATATTTAGGTCTGATCCACTGAGAGTTAGATTTTGTGTAAGGTGTGAGATATGGGTCTTGCTTCAGCTTTTACAGATGGATATCCAATTTGCCAGTAGCATTTGTTAAAGAGACTGCTTTTTACTCCAGTTTATAAGCTTTGGGCCTTTGTTTTTTTCCTTTCTTTCCTTTATCTGATACACCTAGCCTCATGGATTATTTCTGCCCCTTAATTTAAGGGCTTTGCCAGAGTACCCACCTAGACAGCCACCAGAACATGGCCTCCCTGGTTCCATGTTACCTCACTGGCAGGCTATTAGTGCCCATTTTCTTTTTCTCTTTTCAGTTTCTTTGTATATTATTTCTCTTCTCCTGCTCACATAGTCCTGTGTGCCATCCCCACCCCTTCTTGAGAGGCTGTGCTATGTCACTCAGAGACAGAACCACCAGTACACTGCCTTGCCTGGTCTGCCCTGGCTCCATCCACCAAAACTTAATGGGCTGCCATGTTACTTTTTTCCTTCATTTTTTTGTTCTTTCTCTCACCCACAGAGCTTTACACACCACAAACACTGTCTTTTTTCCTATCTGCCCTGCCTGCCATGTAGTTGTGCAGTACCAAGGAGGACTCTTACACCTCACTCTGTACCGCTCCCAGCTCTGCCATGTCAGCACCAATATACGCCACAAATGACCAGTCCCAATTACTCCCCTGCACCAGAACTTCCCTGCTGAGCAATTACTAAATGCCACTTAGGCAAAGTGGTGAGAAATATTGTGCTCACAGAAGAACAAGCAACAAAGCCTGTTCAGCCCTCCAAACAGACTTAACCAAATAAAACAAAGAAACCAGGATGAAACAAATTTATTATCAATAAATGAAAAAAATAATTCCTGAAGGTCTCAAAGACAGTAGACAACATCAAAACACATGAAAAAAAAAAAAAAAAAGGACAGTATGGCTCTAGAAAGTGACCAATATATCAGATGACTTTCTGGTAGAAGAAAAGGCAATGGAAATATTTGTAAGATAATTCAAAACTCTTATCAGAGCTCTCTTAAGAGATGAAGGAAAATGCAGATTAAAAAAAAAGAATAGGCAAAATCCTGGGAAATACAGAAAAAAAAATCAAGGAAAACAGAGACAAAACAATGAAAAAATTCAGGAAAATAATACAGGAACAAAATAACAATCAAACAAATAGAAAACAATGATTAGGAATCCAAAAGACAACCAACAATGTTTCAGAAATGGACAGCACCAAAAAAGGTTTTAGAGTACATTTAAACAACAGAAGATAGTATCAGCAAAATTGAAAATAAATTATTGGATATCAGTTTGAGGCCAAATCAGAGAGAAGACTAAAAGGAAATGAAGAAATTCTGAGAACAACATGAGATACAAAGAAAAGCAATCATTTGCATGTGACTAGAGTTTCAGAATAGAGGCGGAAAAGGGAAAACACAGAGAGGATCACTGAAGATTTGTTCACAAAAAATACCCCTAATATCATGACAGATGAAAAGTTAACCATCTAAGAAGCTCAACAAAACCAATATAGGATACACTCCCAAAAGAAAATCACCAAGACATATCATAATCACACTTGGTAAAACCAAGGAAAGAAAGACTCCTGATAGGATCTTGAGAAAAATGAAAAGCCACATACAAAGGGGAGACTAAGCTCTGATTACTCAGCAAAAAGACACCACTCAGACAAGAAAGCAATAGGAGGTGGAGCAAAGATGGTGGAGTAGTTGTATGCTTCCTGTGATCCTACTAACAATAGACTCCCCAAAGAAAATAAATCAATTATATATGACATTTTAGGAGCCTTGAACATCAAAGGTAAAAATCAGACTAAGCAACAGGGAAGGGAGAGTAGCTCCAAAAGTACCTAGGACTGGCCAGACCTGACTCGATGGAAACTGGTGTCCCACAGACGGTGAGCTTGAACAGGACAGCAGTTTTTGGAAAGCATCTTCCTCACTGAGAGAGGCAATGCAGCCTAGATTCTACACAATCTTCCCGAATCAGTGAAATATGGCATTTGATCATCAAAAGCTACTTATATTTTGTCTAATCTACTGCATAAGGGTCTAAATCTTTCCTTTATGATAAACTTCTTTCCCTTTTCCCAGCAATTCCCCCTCTTTCTCTGCACTGCACCTCACTCTGGAGTCTGATGCCATTACCTGGGCCATAAGTAGGATTCCTTATGCCACCTTAAGCCATTCTCATGGACTTGCAGATGGAACTATTCAACAACAAAGGAGGAAAAATAAATAAACTGCGACCACTCTTAAGCTAGGAATTCTCAGCAAAACCAGTTCCTTTACCTAGGCTCAGCATAAGGGGACATGCCTTCCTCACAGACACTCACTGATGGTTCTCAGCACCCTGCTATTCTTAGTCCATGCAGCCAGATAGTTGTGCCAACACCAATTATCTCTGCCTATCTAGGACTGACTATAGGAAAGAGACTGCACCACACTATCTGGGACCAACTACCTGGGAACCTAAGCTGAATATTACAAGAAAAAAAATGAATACCTGGACTCACCTGCCTAATAATAGCTCTAACCATCTGGAGATACAACATAAGAGCCTCAAAGGCACTAATAATTAAACCAGCTCCACAACTAGCCTATTTTGGCATTTCAAAACAAAACAAAGTGCGTGGCTAGAACACAGTAAGCAAGCATAAAATAAATAAATACAACAAATTACTGATGGTTTAGAGACAAGAGTGAATAACAAATCACTTAAAAGATGCAGATCACAGTGGCGTCATAAAACTCCCAAAGAATCAAGAAATTTCCTAGACGAAGAGTATTTCCTAGAATTATCAAATGGATACAAAAGATAAATATTTAGAACTCTTGAAGAGATCAGGCAAAACACAGCACAGCATAGTGACATGTTGAACAGGTTGCATGAAAGCATAGAGAAACATCACTTAGAAATACAGAAGATCAATAATAAACTTACAGAATTAGAAAATTCTATAGAAAGTTAAAGCAGCAGAATTGAATGAAGAGAAACAAGAATTAGTGAAATTAAAGACAGCAAAATTGAAACCAATATATTTGAAGAAAAATCAGAAAAAAGAATTTAAAAAACTTAAGAAGAATTAAAACTTACATGGCACTCTATCAACAGGGATAATCTACCCATGATTAGAATACCAGAACAGGGGAGATAACAGAAAAAACAGAGAGAACTGTTGAATACTTGTTGCGAGAAAATTTCCCTGATATCATGAAAGATGAGAAAACATCTATCCAACATGCTTATCAAATTTCACACAAGGTAGATCCCAAAAGAAAGACACCAAGACATATTATAAGCGAGCTTACCAAACTATAGGTAAGGGTGAGAATTTTAAAGGTGGCTAAAGAAAAGAGAAAAATAATTTACAACGGAGAGTCAATAAGACTAAGTTTGGACTACCCAACAGAAATCATGCAGGGAAGAAGGCAGTGCGATGACATATACAAAGTGCTAAAGGAAAAACACTGCCATTTAAGAATTACATATACAGCAAAACTGTCTCTCAAATATGATGGAGAAATTAGAAACTTCAGGCTGAGTAGAAGGTGAGAGAATTTGTAGAAATCAAATTGAAATTAAAAGAAATACTGAAAGTCGACAACAGATGCTGGAGAGGTTGTGGAGAAACTGGAACTCTCCTACACTGTTGGTGGGGTTGCAAAATGGTCCAGCCTCTGGAAAGCAATCTGGCACTTCCTTAAAAAAAGGGACATAGATATACCATTTGACCCAGTAATTCCACTCCTTGGAATATATCCTACAGAATCAAGGCCATTCACACCAATGGACACATGCACAAGAATGTTTAATGTAGCACAGTCCATGATAGCAAAAAGATGGAATCAACCCAGATGCCGAACAACAGAGGAATGGATAGGTAAACCATGGTATATATACTCAATGCAGCACTATGCAATGATAAAGAATAATGATGATTCCAGGAAACATCTCATAACCTGGTTTCAACTGGAAGACATCATTCTGAGTGAAAGTAGTCAGCGACAAAAGGACAAATATTGTATGAGACCCCTACGATAAGATCTCAAAAACAGACTTATGTATAGAAGAAAAGACTCTTTGATGGCTGCAAGGGAGGGGAGGTAAGGACAGCGTGGGGGGTAGGGTTTAAATTAGATAGTTGGTAGAAATTTGGTTGGGTGAAATCGGTGATAGCACACATTAGAAACAAGAACAATATCAAGTGGACTTCAGCATAACTTGGGTACTCCTTCCATCTTAACCCAAGATTGCAAGGACAGAGTAGCTGGGGCAGGGGGCAGGGGACCATGCTCTTAGGTGAAATCGAGGCAAATTGGCACAACTAGCATTTTGCTAAGAGGGCTCTCTGAACACCATATTGGTGAGTGGCATCTGGGGTCTTAAAAGCTGCCAAGCTTCCATCCGCAGGCACAGCAAATGGTCCGAACTCAGCAGAAATGGATGCTCACCAAGGACCAAAATGACATGGGGTAAAGACAACCCAGAAGATAGAGGGACCCACCTGAGTGGGTGCCTACATAGACTTGGGACCAGAAGAACTGGATGGTGCCCAGCCACCACCAGTGATAGCCGCGACAGAGCTCACTAAGTTGAGTCTCACTGGCAACACAAGAATAAGTAGGGGTGCACCCTGAGATCTCCACTAAAAGACCTCAACTGATGGTCCAGCAGCTTTGGGGTTCCCCTGGGAGCATGGCCCCTGGCCCTGATGCTGCCCTTGCCCATAAATCATAATGAAGGTACACTCTTTGTACACGAATGTATTGGACTTGGTGATGTAGAGCGACCACATATTGGATGCACTTTATGGTTCTATGCATCTATAGGATATCATCCTGCTGACCTCTGGCTGGAGGAAGGGGAGTGGGTGGAGAGGAGGGGAAAGGAGATTGTTGGGAGTATGAGACATGTATGGAGCAGAGAGGAACAGTGTGCTGTCACCAGGCAGGGAGAGCAGTGGAAGCTGCATAGAGGTGGGCATGTAAATTTATATGGGAAGGTACATTTTCACTCAGTCATTAAAAAAAAAAAAAAAAAGACCTACGGTGAAACATTCCCCATTCCCAGATAAAAGAGATAACGCCAGATACATTTAATTGGGGGCGGGGGAAGAGAAGGGAAACAAGAATTAAAAAAATAAAAATAAATTAAAAAAAAAGAAATACCGAAAGGAGTCTTTTGGTTAGAAAATCAGTAGTATCAGATAGGACTCAGTGCAAAAGGATAGACCTTAGTGCAAAGCAACCAGCCCAGATAGGGAAGTCACACAAATAAATCAAAGCTGAAACACAAAATATGGAAACAGGAGTAAATATTTAAACGGTGACAACAAAATAACAAACAGAGAGACTAAAATATGTAGTTACATCTTTCATATACAGAGGAAATCAAGATGATACAAAGAAATTAAAGATGAGTTTAGATTTAGAAAAACAGGAGTAAATATGAAGATAACCACAAAGGAGACTAAAAATCGTACACATCAAAGTAAAGACCATAGTTTCCGCATACACAAAACCAACTACAATAAAAAAAGAAAACACATAAAGAAAAATGACTCAGCACAGAAAATTAATTGGAACAAAGAAATTGTCAACAGGTCACAAAAAAGGGCATCAAAATGATAGAATTAAACCCATACCTCTCAGTAATTATACCGACTGTAAATTCTTTAAATGCACCAATAGGTACTTGACTGGATAAGAAAACATGATCCAGCTAGATGGTGCCTACAAGGGACACAACTTAGAATTAAAGACTCAAACTAAAACTCAAAGGATGAGAAAAAGACATCAAGCGAACAACATTCAAAAAACAGCGGATGTGTCAGTGTTAATTTCTGATAACACAGACTTTAAAAGCCACCATGATGGGTAAGGAAGGATACTGCATAATGATTAAAGGATCAATGTATCAGGAGAACATAACCATATTGTTTAGGCACCCAATGACAGGGTTGCAAAATAGATAAAATGAAAAATAACAGCATTGAAAAGAGGAAGAGACAGCTCGACAATGATGACAGGAGATTTCAACACAACATTTTTGGAGAAGAACAGACTTACAGAAAACAAACAAACAAAAAAACCCAAAGCCACTACTGTAGAGTTGATTCTGACGGATAGCATCCTATAGGTCAGAGTAGAACTACCTCATACAGTTTTCAAGGAATGCCTGGTGGATTTGAATTGCCAAACTTTCGGTTAGCAGATGTAGCACTTAAACCATTATGCCATCAGAGTTTGTAAGTTCATTGAAGGTACGGAAGATCTAAATGCCACAATCAACCAATTTAACTTCACAGACATATACAGAGTACTCCACCCCAAGGCAGTTAGGTATACTTTCTTCTACAATGCACAACAAACATTATCCAAACCAGACCACATACTAGTCCATAAAACAACCCTAAACAAAATCCAAGGCATCAAAATATTGCAATGGATCTTTTCAGATCATAAAGCCATAAAACAGAAATTAATAATGAAAAAGCAGGGAGAAAAAAATCAAACACATAGAAACTGAACAATACCTTGCTCAAATCAAGGATGGAATAAAGTAACTTAACAGAATCAAATGAAAACAAACATATCCTCTCAGAATCATTGTGACATAGCAAAAGTAGTATTCAGATGTCAATTTATTTCAATAAATTCACAAACCAAAAAAGAAAGAGCTCAAATCAAAGCATTAACACCACAAGTAAAACAAGCACAAAGAGCCCAGCAAAACCTTGCGCATCCACAGAAAGCCAAGTGCCGTCGAGTCAGATCTGGATCTGACTCATGGCGACCCTAGAAAACAAATAGTGAAAATCAGAACAGAACTAAATGAATTAGAGAATAGAAGAAATGATTTAAAGAGTTAACAAGACCAAAAGCTGGTTCTTTGGAAAGATTAACAGAAATGATAAACTACTGGTCCAAGTAACAAAAGAAAAACAGGAGCAGAAGTAAATCACCTGAAAAAGAATTGAGATGAGCGATACCACAACAATGAATTGAACATAACACTAACTGAACACAACACTAACTCAACTGAAATTAAAAATATGACAGAATACTATGAAAAACTGTACTCTTAACAAATTTGAAAACCTACAGGAAATGGAAACATTTCCAGAAAAACACTACCTATCTAAAGAAATACAAACAAGTTAGAACAACTAAATAACTTCACAACAAAAGAAGAGACTGAAAACGTAATTAAAATACTCCCAACCAAAAAATGTACTGGCCCTGATGGTTTCCCTGGAGAGTTTTACCAAACTTTCAGGAGACAGTTAAATCAAATTACTAAACTATGTCAAGTACAGAAAAGAATGAAATACTCCCAGACTCAATCTATGAAGCCAGCATAACCCTGATACCAAACCCAGGTAAAAACAGCACAAATGGAAAATTACAGAGCAGTATCTTCTATGAAGTTAGATGTAAAAAACCTTAAGAAAATTCTAGACAACAGAATTCAACAGATCCAAAAAAGTATTCACCATGACCAAATAGGTTTCATACCAGGTATGTGGGGGTGGTTCAACATTAGAAAAGCAATCAGTGCAATCAACTACATAATAAAAGAACTACTTTGTTTTATCAATTGATGCATAAAAGGTATCTGACAAACCCGAACACACATTCACGGTAATAACCGCCAGCTAAACTGGAATACAAGGATATTTCTTCAATATAATAAAGAGTATTTATACAAAGACAACAGCCAAGATCATCCTAAATGGAGAGAGTCTGAAAGCATTCCCCTTGAAAAAGGGAACCAGACAAGGATGCCCTTTGTCACCACTTTGATTCAACATTGTGCTGGAGGTTCTAGCCAGAGCAATCAGATAAGAAAAAGAAATAAAGAGTATCCAAATTGTTTAAGAAGTAGTAAAAGAATCTCTACTTCCAGATGATATGATTTTATATACAGCAAACTCTACAGAGTCCACACACAAACTACTGGAACTAACAGAAGAGTTTAGCAAAGAATCAGAATACAGGATAAACATACAAAAATTGGTTGGATTCCTTTACACCAACAAAGAGAACATTCAAGAGGAAATCACTAAATCAATACCATTTGCAATAGCCCCTACTAAGTTAAAATACTTAGGAATAAATCTAACCAGAGAGGTAAAAGATCTATACAAAGAAAATTATAAGACATTACTGCAAGAAATCAAAAGATACCTAAATAAGTGGAGAAACCTGTCTTGCTCTGGGATAAGAAGACTAAACATTGTAAAAATGTCTATTCCACCCCAAACAATCTACAGATACAATACAATCCCAATTGAAATTCCAAAGGCATTTTTTTAATGAGGTGAAAAAACAAATCACCAATTTCATATGGAAAGAGAAGTCCTAGATAAGTGAAGTATTTAATGAAGAAGAAGAACAAAGAGGGAGGCCTCACACTACCTGACTTTAGAACCTATTACACTGCTAGAGTAGTCAAAACAACCTGGCAGTGGTACAAAAACAGACACACAGACCAATGGACCAGAATTGAGAATCTAGACATTAAACCGTCCACCTATAAACAGCAGATACTGGGCAAAGGCCCAAAGTTCATAAAACGGGGAAAATATAGTCCTCTTTAATAAATTATGCTGGCAAGACTAGATATCCATCTGAAAAATACTAAACAAGACCCGTATCTCACACCATGCCAAAAACTAATTCAAAATGGACTGAAGACCTAAATATAAAATCTGAAACAATAAAAATTACAGAAGAAAAAATAGGGACAAGGCTGAGAGCCCTAACTGATAGCATAAACAGAAAATAAAACATTATTAACTATGCATAAATCAAGCATTTATGCTCACATAAAGACTTCATCCAAAGGGTAAAAAGACAACCTACAGACTGGAAAAAAAATGACTACCACAAATCCGATCAGCATGTAATGTCTATAATCTGCAAGATACTGCAAAACTTAACAACAACAAGACAACTAATCCAGTTAAAAATGGGGAAAAGACATGAACAGAACCTCACCAAAGATGACATTCAGGCAATCAACAGACTCATAAGAAAATGTTCACGTTCATTAGCCACCAAAGACACGCCAATTAAAACTACAATGAGATGCCATCTCACCTCAACGAGGTTGGCATTAATCCACAAAATAATAAATAAATGTTGGAGAAGCTGTGGAGAGACTAGGAACACTTACACTGGTGGTGAGAATGCAAAATGGTACAACCATTTTGAAAATTGATTTAGTGCTTTCTTAAAAAGTTAAAAATAGAGATGCCATATGATCTAGCAATTGCAGTTCTTAGAATATATGCTAAGGAATGTGAGGTGAAACACAAATAGATGTATACATACCAATGTCCACCACAGCACTGTCTACAACAGCAAAAAGATGGAATCAATCTAGGTGTCCAACAACAGATGAATGGCTAAAGAAACTATGGTGCATTTGTGCAATGGAATATTATGCAATGATATGGAACAAAGAAGCATCTGTGAAATATCTCACAACATAAAGTCATCTAGAAGGCACTATGCTGAGTGAAATTAGTCACAAAAGGACAAATATCGCTATTTCAAGGACTGAATAAAAGGTTTAAACTCGGAAAAGAAACTATCTTTGTTGTTACGAGTATGGATTTGGAGAGAGGGGTATTTACCCAATATTTTTTTTAAAAAAGGACAGCAATGGGATGACATACATAAACACTTGAAAGAAAAAAGAACAACATACTACAAACCTCTTGCTGAAATATGATGATGAAATTAGGACACACGCAGATAAACAGAAATTAAGGGCATTCGTAAAAACCAAACCAAAACCACAAAAATTATTAAATGGAATCCTTTATTTATAGAACCAACAAAATCAACAATAACCTGAATCAAAGTCACAGGGCAGCATTAGCCAGATACCAATCTGGGTAATGCATTCAAAGATAAAAGAAAACTGAAAGATTCACAACAGGGAACTAGAGAAGCCATTTTGTAAATAAGAATAATGTCAGAACAATAAAAGAGGGAATAAACACTGTAGGTATGGAACTTTCAAATGAAGAGGAAACAAGGTAGTATCAAGTAAAAAAAAAAAAAGACTGGTTTAAACATAGGAAGATAGGGGCAAATGTCAAGGTAACCACAAGAAAGTTAACAAATCTATTCACCACAAAAAACAGAAACAAAGATTCTGTAAATATGAAATCTACAAAAATTAAAGATGGGGGGAAAAAAAGCCCATAAGCAAACAGACTTCAACACAAGAGAGCAACAAGAGCAAAGAAAAGTTAGCATTACATAAAAAAATGTACAAAATGACAGCAACGAATTCACACCTATTAATGATCATACTGAATATAAATGAGTTAGATGAACCCATACAGAGACAGTGACAGAACAGATAAAAAAACAAAAGCAAGACTCATCAATATGCTGTCTACAAAAGACACATCATAGAAACAATAACACATATATATCAAAAAATCAATGGAAAAACATGTATCAAGCAAACAGCAGAAACAAAAATAAACATTCAAGGAGCAGTGATACTTATCTCACGTACAAGAAACTTTAAAACAAAATCCATCATAAAAGGAAGGAGATTGGGGGAGCACAGCCAAGACAGTGGACTGGACACATGTCTCCTCAAATTCCCTCTGAAAATGAAGGCCTGGATTGATAAACAAAAGGAACACTCTGGATACACAGGGAGCCCTAGGATACGGCATAGGGTTGTCATATTGGACTACATGCCACTGAACAGGAAACCACCTCTCTGATGAGGCAGTGTGCTGAGCCCCACTCCTGCTTTCTTGCCACTTGGGTAGAATGCAAGTAGTGATGGTTTTTTCTTATCTGGGCAACAGGGGATGGCATGAGCCAGCAAATATGCTGAACTGCAGTGCCAAAGTAAATAGCATATAGCACAGCAGAGAGACAGTACATGGGATAGCCATGTTTTGAGAGCCTGACTGCTGACTGAGGACACCACCACCTTCGCACCCTTTTTTCTGAGCTCCACAATAGATTTTGCTGGTTTGTAGTGGGAAGGGCAGCTCAGCCAGGATGCCATCTTGGTCAGCTTGGAGGCAGAGTCCCCCAGTCAGAGTCCTCAGCAGGGGCTAATTCCAAAGCTGAGAAGTAGTGCCAGTCAGGAAAGGGCTTTTCCAGCAGAAAGGCTGTGTTTAGCACATTGTTACATCATGGGTAGGGCCAGGCTGATGGCAGAAGCAAGGTCATAACCTCTCCCTACTTAGAACTACATCATAGCAGATGGGGTCGGGTGAAGAGGTGCTTCCGTTGTCAGACAAAAGACAGGGCCTGCCACACCTGATGGCCTGACGGATTTTGGCAGCTGTCAGATAGCTCCTAAATTTTTAAAATAAGACTGCAGCATCTCTTTGAGCCTTTACTGACCCATATCACAGGGTCAGTTGACAGCCCCTCAGGGACTCCATAAATAGGTCACTGTCTTTGCCAGATAGGAGGCAGAGCATGCCAACCCAGAGAGTCCACTGGGGCCAGTCACTAGAGTACACAGAAGCAAAAGGTGACAAATTCCCCTCTGAGAACTACACCTCAACTCCTGTTGAGATAACACAGGAGAAACTAAACAGCCTCCAGATGGCCTAAAGGCAATAATCCATCTCTAACCATTTAAAGTAACAGCCCACCATGGCTCTGGAACTCAAAGAATCAAAAACTTTCCAGAGGAAGAAGGTTTTCTGAAACTATCAAAGGTCCAGTACAAAAGAATAATGTATAGAACCCTCCTAGAGATTAAACAAAATGCAGCACAGCAAAACAAAAATTAAGCAAGCTATTTGAACTGATGGAACGTGAATGATCTGAAATTCAGTAGAACAATAATAAAAATACAAAATTAGACAATTTAATCCAAAGCCAAAAGAGCAGAACTGAGGAGATGGAAGTCAGATTTAGTGACCTTGGAGAAAGAGCAACTGACACCAGCACTTATGAAGACAAATCAGAGAGAAGAAACAAGAAAAATGAAGAAGCATTAAGAAACATGTGTGACTCTATTAAGAAAAATAATCTACAAATAATTGGAGTTCCTGAACAGGGAGGGATAGCTGGAAACACAGAGAGTATTGTAGTTGAGTCACTGACAGAAAACTTCCCTGAAATAATGAAAGAAGAAAACACAGATGGCCAAGATGTGTATTGAATGCCACAAAAGCCAGACACCAAAAGAAGACACCAAGACATATTTTAATTAAGCTTAATAAAATGAAACATAAGCAGAAACCCTTAAAGGCAGTGAGACTGAAAGCAAAACTAACATTCAGAGAGAAACCCTGTAGGCTTTTGTCTGACTTCTTGGTAGAAACAATGTTAGCAAGGAAGCAGTGGGCTGACACATTAAAAGCCTTGAAGGAGAAAACTTTTCAATCAAGAATTATATATCCTGCAAAACTGTCTCTCAAATATGAAGATGAAATTAATACATTCACAGATAAACAGAAGCTTAGAGACTTTGTGAAAACCAAATCAAAATGACAAGAAATACTGAAAGAAACTCTTTGCTTGAAAAACAAAACCACTAAGTGTATATTTATGAAGGCAATGCAGGACAGAGAATCCAGAAATCTACTCAGGGAAGTCACAAAACTCTATCAAAGCTGAAACATTAAAAGAAGAGAACCAGTGATTATATCACAAAAACTATGACACCATCACACTAAAAAGAGGGATATACTACAGTACTTATAGTCCTTTACGATGGAGAATAAGTTAAAAAGATACACAGAAGCTAAAATTGGGTTTAAACTTAGAATATTAAGGAGGAACACAGGGGTAGCCACAAAACACAATAACAATGCAACATATCAAACCAAGAATAATACAGGAGTCTCTACAAACACAAAACCAACACTATAACAGATGAAAAGTCAACCCAAAAGAAGAATGACTCACAACACAATATTAAGAACAGAGAAAACACCAACACGAAAATAAATACATCAAAATGACAGCACTAAACACATACCTATCAATAATTACTCAGAATGTAAATGGACTGAACACTCTAATAAAGAGATAATGAGTGATACCTGGATGAAAAGACATGACCCGTTTATATGTTGCTTATGAGAAACACACCTTAGACTCTAAGATATGAACAAGCTGAAAATTAAAGGATGGAATAATATACACCAAGCTAACAATATACAAAGAACAGCAGGAGTGACAATACTAATCTCAGAGAAAACAGATTCTAATGTAAAAATCCACCACTGTAGACAAGGATAGTTACTATTTATTGCTGAAAGGTTCAACACAAGCAAGACTTAATAATATTAAATATTTATGCACCCAATACTAGAGCATTTAAAAAACACTGACTACATTGAAAAATGAGATAGATCACTCCACAATAATAGTTGGAAACTTCAACACTCCACTTTCAGTAATGGACAGACCAGAAAAAAGAGACACAAAAGATCTCATTGCCACAATTAACCAATCAGACCTCACAGACACACACAGAACTTTTTATCCATCAACAGATAAATACACCTTCTCCAATGCACATGGAACATTTTCCAGAATAGACCATGTATTAGGACATAAATAAAATCTCAACAAAATCCAAATCATTTAATTATTGCAAAGCATCTTCTCTGACCATAAAGCTATAAAATTTAAAATCAATAACAGAAAAAATATAGATAGAAACTGGAACTCATGGAAACTGAGCAACACCTTGCTCAAAAAGCCATGGGTTACAGAAATAAAGAAATTTATAGAATCAAAAGAAAATGAGAATGCTTTCTACCAGAACCTATGGGGTACAGCCAAAGCAGTGCTCAGAGGTCAAGTTATCTCTATAAATGCACACATCTGGAAGGAAGAAATGACTCAAACCATAGAATTATCCCTACAGCTTGAACAAGCAGAAAGAGAGCAACAGGGGAATTCCTCAGGCAGCAGAAGAAAACAGACAATTAAGATTAGAGCAGAACAAAATGAATCAGAGAACAGAAGAACAATTGAAAAAATTAAAACCAAAAGCTGCTTTTTTCAAAAGTTAAAATTGATAAACCACTGGCTAAACCTAGAAAAGAAAAACAGGAGAGGAAACAACCCAAATAATAAATGAGATGGGAGATGTCACAACAGACTCAACTGAAATCAGAAGTATCATAACAGAATACTATGAAACACTGTACACTAACAGATTTGAAAACCTAGAGGAAATGGACAAATTTCTTCACTGATACCACCTACCAAAATTATCACAAGGAGAAGTGGAACAACTTAATAAACCTATGACAAAGGAAGAGATTGAAAAAGTCATCAAAAAACTACCAACCAAAAAAAGCCCTGTCCCAGATGGCTTCACCACAGAAGTCTACCAAGCTTTTATAGAAGAGTTAACTCCAATACTACTGAGACTATTTCACAGCACAGAAAGTGATAGATTACTCCCAAATGCATTCTGTGAAGCCAGCATAACCCTGATACCAAAGCCAGTGAAAGATCCCACAAAAAAGGAAAATTACAGACCAACATATCTCATGAACCTAGATGCAAAAATGTTCAACAAAATCCTTGTCAATAGAATTCAACAACATATCAAAAAAATAAGTTATCATGAACAAGTGGGATCCTTATCAGGGATGCAAGGGGGGTTCAGCATCAGAAAAACAATTAATGTGACCAACCACATAAATAACACAAAAGATAAGAATCACCTGATTTTGTCAATTGATGCAGAAATAGGAACAGAAGGCTAATTCTTCATTGCAGAAAGGGGCAACTGCACAAAGCCAACCGCCTACATCATCCTGAATGAAGAGAGACTGAAAGCACTCCACTTGAGAATGGGAAGTACAGAAGGATGCCCACTCTCACCACTTCTATTCAACATTGTCCTAGGAGGTCTGGCCAGAACAGTTAGATAAGGCATAGAAATAAAGGGCATCTGCATCAGCAAAGAAGTAAAAATCTTCCCATTTGCAGATGCTATGATTGTATATGCAGAGAATCCTAAAGAACCCATAAGCAGACTACTAAAACTGATAGAAGAGTTCAACAAAGTATCAGGATACAAGATAAACAACAGTAAATCAGTAGGGTTCCTTTAGACCAATGAAGAGATTATTAAAGAAGAAATCACCAAATCAATACCATTTACTATGGCCCCAAGAAAATAAAATACCTAAGAATAAATCTAACTAGAGAAATAAAAGACCTATACAAAGGGAACTACAAGACCTGACTGCAAGAAAACAAAGAGAGACTTACATAAATGGAGAAACCTATCCTGCTCATGTATAGGAAGACTTAACAATGTGAAAAATGTCTATTTTACCCACATTCCAGTGACATTTTTTAATAAGATGGAGAAACTAATCACCAAATTTGTTTGGAAAGGGAAGAAACCACAGATAAGCAAAGTCCTACTGAAGAACAGGAACATAGTGGGAGGCCTCACACTACTCGACCTAGAACCTATTACACTGCCACAGTAGTCCAAACAGCCTGGTACTGGTACAAAAAGAGACATATAGACCAATGGAACAGAACTGAGATACCAGAAATGCCACCATCCTCTTATCAACAGTTGATACTTGACAAAGGCTCTAAGATGTTTACAATCTCTTTAGTAAATGATGTTGGCACAATCGGGTATCCATCCACGAAACATTGAAACAGGACCCATATCTTACATCTTACACAAAAACTAACTCAAACTGGATAAAAGAAGTAAATATCAAACCTAAAATGATAAAGATGCAAGAAACGATACAGTCAACAATGAAAAGTTTAATACACAGCTTAGAGAGACTTCAAAATCTGACAAAGCACAATCAACAAAAGAGAAAATAAATGGGAACTACTAAGAATCAGACACTTTTGCTCACCCAAAGACTTTATCAAAATAATTAAAAGACCTCCTACAGAGTGGGAAAAAATACTTAGCAACTACATGTCAGATCAATGGGCTGACCTTCATAATCTATAAGGTGCGGCAAAATATCAGCAAGAAAAAGGTAAGTAACCCAATTAAGCAATGGGCAAAGAAGACAGACAGATACTTCACCAAAGAGGACATCCAGGTGGCCAAAAGACAGGTGAAGAAATGGTTACGATCATTAGCTATTAGAGAAATCTAAATCAAAACTACAATGACATACGATGTCACTCTAGCAAGTTTAGCTAATCGAAGAAACACAAAATAGCAAACTCTGGAGAGGCTGTGGAGAGACTGGAACTCTCCTATGCTGCTGATGGGACTGCAAAATGGTACAACCAGTTTGGAAAGCAATCTGGCACTTCCTTAAAAAGATGGAAATAGGTACACCATTTGATCCAGTAATGTTACTGCTTGGAATATATCCTGCAGACTCAAGGACAGTCATACAAACATACACATGCACATGAATATTTACTGCAGCATAGTCCACAAAAGCTAAAAGATGTAATCAATCCAGATGCCCAAGAACAGAAGAATGGATAAACAAACTATGGTACACGTACTCAATGGAACACTATGCAATGATATAGAACAATGATGATTTTAGGAAGCATCTCATCTCATTACCTGGTTTCAATTGGAAGACATTATGTTGCATGAAATTAGTCAGTGGCACAAGGACAAATACTGTATGAGATCCCTACTATATGGACTTAAAAATAGTCATGTACAGAAGAAAAGACTCTTTGACAGCTGCATGGTAAGGGAAGGAGGGAGAGGGCTGGTCATAGGTAATTGACAGAAATTTGGTTGGGTGAAAGCAGTGACAGCACACAATAGAAAGAAGATCAACTTAACTGGACATCAACATAAACTGAAAAATCTTCAAATTGTAACCCAATAATGCAAGGATAGAGTATCAGGGGCAGGGGTCTGGGGACCACGTTCTCAAGGGACATCAAGGTCAATTAGCATAACTAGCCTATTGCTAAGATAGTCTTCTGCACACCATATTGGTTGAGTGGCGTCTGGGGTCTTGAAAGATAGCAGGCTGCCATCTGAGGTACACCAAATGGTCCCAACTCATCCAGAACATACAATCACCAAGAACAACAAAGACATGAGGGAAAAAGAGCCCAGGAAACAGAAGGACCTATGTGAATGGATGACTGTATCAACATGTGACCAGAAGAACCAGATGGTGCCTGGCCACCACCAAAGACAGCTGTGATGGGGCAGACAATGTCGAGTCCCAGCGGTAACAAAAGAGGGATGCACCTCAAAAACTCCACTAAAAGACTGCAGTTGATAGTTTAGTGGCCTGGAGGTTCCCCTGGGTACATGGCCTCTAGACCTGCTGCTGTCCCTGACCAGAAAACATTACTGAGGTCAACTCTTTGGACAGGAATAGACTAGACTTGGGGTGATTATATGGTGTGTGTACTTTATGGTTCTATATCTGATGCTGTCCTACTGGCCTCTACTAGAAGGGAGAAGACAGGTGTTACAGGAGATTTTTAAGAGGATATGACATACACAGAATTAAAAGGATTAGTGTGCTGTCATCATGCAAGGAGAGCAGAAACAGCTGTGGATAGGCAGCCATGCAAATTTAATTTTGATTGTATACTTTCACTTAATCACAATAAAAAAACAAAAACAAAAAATACTGGAGACTATATAATTATTAATGGAACAATATATTATGAAGACATAACTATAACAAATATCAACACAGCCAATGACAGGACTACAATATATATTGAAAAAAAACTCTAACAGCATGAATTAGAGGAACTAATAGTTTTACAATTATAGCAGGAGACTTCAACACACCAGTCTAAGTACAGCACAGGACACCTAGAAGGAAACTCCATTAAAGATACAAAAGCTCTAAAAGCTACAATCAGCCAATTTGAACTCACAAACACACAGAGAAAACTGCACCCAACAGTGGCAAAGTAGATATTCTTTTTTCACTGCTCCCAGAACATTCGCCAGAAAAGACCATATCTTTGGCCAGAAAGCAATGTTCAAAAAACTCTAAAACACTGAGATAATACAAAGCATCTTCATTGATCACAAAGCCTTAAAAGCAGACAGTACTAAAGGAAGAACAAGAAAATAAAAACCAAACACTTGGTAACAGAAGAAATCTAGGATGGAATGAAAAGAAAAAATTCCAGAATCAAATGTGAATGAAAATATCATACCAAAACCTCTGAGACACAGCAAAGACAGCGCTCAGAGGTCAATTTACAGCAATAGACACACACACCAAAAAGAGGGAAAATCAAAACATTAGATAAAAAACTGGAACAACAGAAAATGAACAGAAGAATTCCACAGCCACCAGAAGACATGAAATGACATACTAGAGTACAAAGAAATGAAATGTCGAAAAACAACAGAAACAATTAACAAAGTCAAAAGTTGTTTTTTGAAATGATCAACAAAACTGACAAACTGCTAGCCAAATTTATGAAAGAAAAATGGGAGAGGTTGCAAATAACCTAAATGAGAAATGTAATGGGGGATATTACAAGAAACCCAACTGAGATACAATGGATCATAACCAAGTACTATAAAGAACTGTACTTGTACACATTTGAAAACCCAAAGGAAATAAATATTTAGAAAAACACTGGGAGGGGGGAGGAGTCAAGATGGCGGACTAAGCACACGTCTCCTTATATCCCTCTGGAAACCAAGACCTGAACTGACAATCAAACAGAGCCTTTTGATCACCTAATCAGCCTCAGGACACAGCACAGAGCTGTTAATTGGGACTTCATACCACTCAGCCAAAAACCTCCTCTCTTTCACTGACTCCCGCTCCTGGCTAGCCCCGGCTCTCACCGACGGAAGGTAAATGCACCATTTTGACTTTTTTTTCTCTGTCTTGGCCACGGGCGGAGCTGGGTCTTGCCTGGCGGCTGGACTCACAAGCACTGCTGGGGGGATAGCCAGGCGAAATTCCCATATTCTGAGAGCCAGGCTCGGGACTCTGTTAATCTAGCCACTTTGAGCCTTTTGTTTTGTAGCTGCCTCAGTGGGGTTTGTGCGGAGCTTTGCAGTCAGTGTGCAGGACGCCATGTTGGTACCAAGATTTTAGCGGGACCTCGTTCTTAGCCTGGGAGCCAGTGCCTGCAAACGGGACAGCGCTTCTCCGACAGAAAAGTAGTGATTTTGCCCAGTGCTGCCTACGTTGGGGGCCCTGCAACAGAAGCAGAGGAATCACTAAATCTCGGCACCTTTAGCCCCTCTGTCTGCTGCCTGTGTGGAGAACGGTGGCCGCAGCTGAACCTAATTCTTACCTTGGGAGCCAGAGCCTGCCCACAGGAGAGTGCTTTTCTATCACAAAACCAGTACTCGATGCAGTGTTGGCTAAGGCTAGGCCCTGTCAGCAGAGGTCAACAGGGCAGTAGCATTGCTGTATTCTGAACTAGTTTGTTATCATCTGGGGTTGGATATAGTGGTGCTTACTTTGTCAGATGAGAAGAGGAACCTCTATACCTGAAAACCTAACTGACTTGTGAACTGGTCAGACACCTTTTGCTTTACATTTGAAGACAGCCTAGAGAAACATTTGCAATCCATCCTCACAGTACCTCTTCCAGCCTCTATATACTCACATGGGACCCCAAAAGCAACAGACAATTGTGGCATACAAGTAATCATTCATGGCTTCAGAAGGCTCCCAAACAAAGCAACCAAGGAGTTTTCCAGATGAAGAAACTTTTATGAAAGCATCAGGAAGTGAATACAAATTGATTATATACAGAGCCCTTCTAGACCTTATACAAAATGCAGCAGAACAAAACGAAAAATTAAGCAAGTTGTTTGATCTGATGGAACACCAGTACTCTGAAATCCAACAGATCAAGAAGAAAATCAAAGACATAGAAACTTCATGCAAAGCCAAGAAAACAGAATGGAACAAATGGAAAAAAGAATTTCTGACTTGGAAGACAGAGCTACTGATGCCAGTGTCTATGAGCAGAAATCAGAAAAAAGAAACAAGAAAAATGAAGAAACATTAAGAAGCATGTGGGACTCTATTAAGTGGAACAACCTTCGATTAATTGGAGTCCCGGAACAGGGTGAGACATCTGAGAACACAGAGAGTATTGTTGCTGAGCTGCTGAAAGAAAACTTCCCAGAAATCATGAAGCAAGAGAATATAGACATCTCAGATGCATATCATATGCCACCCAATATAGATCTCAAAAGAAAGACTCCAAGACATATTATAATCAAGCTTAACAAAATGAAACATAAGGAGCAACTCTTAAAGGCAGCAAGACTCAAGGCAAAGCTAACATTCAGAGGGAAACCCTGTAGGTTCTCGTCAGATTTCTCAGCAGAAACCATGCTGGCACGGAGACAGTGGCACGACACATTGAAAGTCTTGAAGGAGAAGAACTTCCAACCAAGAATTATATATCCTGCAAAACTATCTTTCAAATACGAAAATGAAATTAAGACAATCCCAGATAAACAGAAACTCAGAGACTTTGTAAAAGCCAAACCCAAACTACAAGAAATACTGGAAGAAGTTCTTGGCTTTGGCTTAGAAGAATGAAACCACTAACTTTATATTTTAGAACGACACACTACTCAATACTCTACTCATTTAGGGAAGGCTCCAAAGTCAATCACAGCTTTGATATGGAAAGAAGCAATCCAGTGATCATCATGAAAACTATGGTGTCATAATAATAAAAAGAGGGATGTACTACAGTCGTTACAGTCCTTCCAGATGGAGAGGAAGATGACAAGACTGGTAGTAATTAAAATTGGGTTTATAAATAGTTTATTAAGGGGGTTCATAGGGGCAGTTGTAAAGCACAACAAAGATGTATCATACCATTTCAAGAAATCTAACACACGAGTCTCAACAACTATAAAACCAGCTCTGAAAAATCAACTCACAAAAAAGAGTGTCCCAGAACAAACTAATAAGAACAACAGAGAAAACATCAACATAAAAATAAACATATCACAATGGCAGCAGTGAACACATACCTATCAATAATTACATTGAATGTGAATGGACTGAATGCTCCAGTAAAGAGACACCGAGTGTCATCTTGGATCTAAAGACACGACCCATTCATATGTTGTCTACAAGAAACTCACTTGAGACCTAAAGACAGGAACAAACTGAAAATTAAAGGATGGAAGAATATATATCAAGCTAACAACGAACAAAGAAGAGCAGGGGTGGCCATTCTAATCTCAGAAACAATCAATTTTAATGTCAAATCCACCATCGTGGACAAAGATGGACACTATTTATTGCTGAAAGGTTTAGTACACAAGCAAGACTTAATTATCTTAAATATTTATGCACCTAATATCAGAGCACCTAAATACATCGAAGAAACACTGACTACACTCAAAAGAGAGTTAGATGACTCCACAATAATAGTGGGAGACTAACACTCCACTCTCATTACTAGACAGATCATCTAGAAAAAAGCTCAGTAAAGATACAGAAGACCTCACTGACACAATTAACCAACTAAACCTCACTGATATATACAGAACTTTCCACCCATCAGCAGACAACTGCACCTTCTTCTCCAGTGCACATGGAACATTCTCCAGAATTGACCATGTGATAGGCCATAATGCAATGCTCAACAAAATCCATACCATTGAATTACTGCAAAGCATCTTCTCAGATCATAAAGCCATAAAAGTTGAAATCAATAGCAGAAAAAACATAGATAGAAAGTGGCACTCTTGGAAACTGAACAACATCTTGCTCAAAAAAACATGGGTTATAGAGGAAATTCAGGATGAAATAAAGAAATTCATGGCTTCCAATGAGAATGAAAACACTGCCTATCAGAACCTATGGGATACAGCCAAAGCAGTGCTCAGAGTTCAGTTTATCTCCATAAATGCCCACATCTGGAAGGAAGAAAGAAACCAAATCAAGGAACTAACCCTACAGCTTGAACAAGTAGAAAGAGAACAACAGAGGAACCCCTCGGGCACCAGAAGAAATGAGATCATAAAGATTAGAGCAGAGCTAAATGAATTAGAAAATAGAAAAACAATTAAAAAAATTGAAAAGACCCAAAGCTGGTTTTTTGAAAAGATCAAAAAAATTGATAAACCACTGGCTAAAGTTACTAAAGAAAAGCAGGAAAGGGAACAAATAACCCAAATTAGAAATGAGCGGGGAGTTGCCACCACAGATGCAACAGAAATAAAAAATATCATAACAGAATACTACGAAAGACTGTATTCTAACAAATTTGAAAATCTAGGGGAAATGGACAAATTCCTTGACTCCTACCACCTACCCTAATTATCATAACGTGAAGCAGAACAACTTAATAAACCCATCACAAAGGAAGAGATGGAAAAGGTCATCAAAACACTGTCACCCAAAAAAAGTCCAGGCCCAGATGGCTTCACGGCAGAATTCTACCAAGCATTTAGAGAAGAGTTATCCCCAATACTACTGAGATTATTTCACAGTATAGAAAGGGATGGAGTACTCCCAAACTCATTCTATGAAGCCAGCATAACCCTGATACCTAAACCCGGGAACGATCCAACAAAGACAGAGAACTACAGACCGATATCAGTCATGAACCTAGATGCAAAAATGTTCAACAAAATTCTGGCGAACAGAATACAACAACATATCAAGCAAATAATCCGTCATGACCAAGTGGGATTCATACCAGGGATGCAAGGCTGGTTCAACATCAGGAAAACAATTCATGTGATTAACCACATAAATAACACAAAAGACAAGGATCACCTGATTTTGTCCACTGATGCAGAAAAGGCATTTGATAAAGTCTAACACCCATTCATGCTAAAAACTCTTAGCAAAATGGGCATAGACGGCAAATTCCTCAACACAATAAGGGCCATTTATACAAAGCCAATTGCCCACATCATTCTGAATGGAGAGAGACTGAAAGACTTTCCCTTGAGATCAGGAACTAGACAAGGATGCCCACTGTCACCTCTCCTACTCAACACTGTGCTAGAAGTTCTGGCCAGAACAATTAGACAAGACGAAGAAATAAAGGGCATCTGCATCGGCAAAGAGGAAGTTAAAATCTCCCTGTACGCAGATGATATGATTGTATATGCAGAGAACCCCAAGGAATCTATAAGTAACCTACTCAAAGTGATAGAAGAGTTCAGCAAAGTCTCAGGATACAAGATAAACATAAGTAAATCAGTAGGATTCCTTTATACCAACAACAAGACTGTTAAGGAGGAAATTATCAAATCAATACCATTTATGATAGCCCCTAAGAAGATAAAGTATGTAGGAATTAATCTAATCAGAGAAACAACAGACCTTTACAAAGAGAACTAGAAGCCCTTAGTACAAGAAACTAAAAGACTTAGATAAATGGCAAAACCTACCCTGCTCATGGACAGGAAGACTTAACCTTGTGAAAATGTCTATTTCACCCAAAGCAATCTACTTATATAATGCAATCCCAATACAAGTTCCAGCATCATTTTTTAATGAGATGGAGAAACAAATCACCAATTTTGTTTGGAAAGGGAAGAAGCCCTGGATAAGTAAGGTACTACTAAAGAAGAAGAACACACTGGGAGGCCTCTCATTACCCGATTTTAGAACATACTACACTGCCACAGTGGTCAAAACAGCCTGGTACTGGTACAAGAACACACAGATGGATCAATGGAACAGAATTGAGACCCCAGAGATGACACCATCTGCCTATGAACAGTTGATATTCGACAAAAGCCTTAAGACATTAAACAGGGGTAAAAACAGTCTCTTCTACAAATGGTGCTGGCAAAATTGGTTATCCATGTGCAATAAACTGAATCAAGATCCATATCTTACACCTTATACAAAACCCAACTCCAACTGGATAAAAGAGCTAAATATCAAACCTAAAACGATAAAGCTCATGCAAGAAAAGGTAGGAACAACAATGGAAGTTTGAATACACAATGAGGACAGACTCCAAAATCTGTCAAAGAAACCTCAATCAACAGAAGAGAAAATAGATAGATGGGAACTATTAAGAATTAAACACTTTTGCTCATCCAAAGACTTTATTAATAGAATTAAAAGAACACCCACAGAATGGGAAAAAATATTTGGGAACTCTATGTCAGACCGACGCCTAATCTCCATAATCTATAAGATACTACAAAATATCAGTAAGAAGATAAACCATCCAATTAAGCGATGGGCAAAGGAAATGGACAGACACTTCACTAAAGAGGAGATCCAGGCAGCCAAAAAACACATGCGGACATGTTCACGATCTTTAGTTATTAAAGAAATTCAAATCAAGACAACAAGGAGATACCATCTCACTCCAACAAGATTGGCCATGATCCAGAAAACACAAAACAACAAATGCTGGAGAGGCTGTGGAGAAAGTGGAACCCTCCTACACTGTTGGTGGGGTTGCAAAATGGTCCAGCCTCTTTGGAAGACAATCTGGTGCTTCCTTAAAAAAAGGGACATCGATATACCATTTGACCCAGTAATTCCAGTACTTGGAATATATCCTACAGAATCAAGGCCTTTCACACCAATGGACACATGCACCAGAATGTTTACCGCAGCAAGTCCACGACAGCAAAAAGGATGGAATCAACCCAGATGCCCAACAATAGAAGAATGGATAGGTAAACTATGGTACATATACTCAATGCAGCACTACGCAATGATAAAGAATAATGATGATTCCAGGAAACATCTCCTAACCTGGTTTCAACTGGAAGACATTATGTTGAGTGAAAGTAGTCAGTAACAAAGGGACAAATACTGTATGAGACCTCTACGATAAGATCTCCAAAACAGACTTGTGTATGGAAGAAAAGACTCTTTGACAGCTGCAAAGGAGGGGAGGGAGGAAGGGTGAGGGGGGGAGGGTTTAGTTTAGATAGTTACTAGAAATCTAATTGGGAGAAAGTGGTGATAGCACACATTAGAAACAAGAACAACATTAAGTGGACTTCAGCATAACTTGAGTACTCCTTCCATCTTAACTCAATGCTGCAAGGATAGAGTAGCTGGGGCAGGGGGCGGAGGACCATGCTCTTAGGCGAATTCCAGGCCAACTGGCACAATTAGCGTTTTGCTAAGAGAACTCTCTGCACCCTACATTGGTGAGTGGCGTCTGGGGTCTTAAAAGCTGCCAAGCTGCCATCCGAGGACACAGCACATGGTCCCAACTCAGCAGGAACGGATGCTCACCGAGGACCAAAATGACATGCGGTAAAGACCACCGAGAAGACAGAGAGACCCACAAGAGTGGGTGCCTACATTGACTTGGGACTGAAAGAACTGGATGGTGCCCGGCCACCACCAGTGATAGGTATGATGGAGCTCACGAAGTTGAGTCTCACTGGCAACACAAGAATAAAAAGGGGTACACCCTGAGTTCCCCACTAAAAGACCTCAATTGATGGTCCAGTGGTTTCGGGGTTCCCCTGAGAGCATGGCCCCCGGCCCTGATGCTGCCCTTAACCATAAATCATAACGAAGGTCCACTTTTCAGACAGGAATGGATTGGACTTGGCAATGCAGTGACCATATATTGGATGCACTTTATGGTTCTATACATCTATAGGATATCATCCTGCTGACCTCTGGCTGGAGGAAGGAGACTGGGTGGAGAGGAGGGAAAAAAGAGACTGTTGGGAGAACGAGACATGTATGGAGCAGAGAGGAATAGTGTGCTGTCACCAGGCAGGGAGAGTAGTAGAAGCTGCATATAGGTGGGCATGTAAATTTATATGTGAATGTACATTTTCACTCAGTCATGTTAAATAAAAATAAAAAAAAAGAAAAAAGAAAAAAAAAAAAGAAAAACCCTATCTACCTAAATCAATGAAAACTAAGGTCAAAATACGAACAGATCCATAACAAGATAAGACACTGAAAATGTAATTTAAAAACACCCAACAACAACAAAAGTCCCTGGCCTAGACAGCTTCAATGGAGGATTCTACCATACATTTGGAGAAGAGCTTGTACGAGTACTACTCAAAGAAAAGGAGGAGATATTTCTGAATTCTATGAAGCCAGCATAACTGATGCCAAAACCAAGCAAAGATATCAAGAAGAAAGCTATAGTATCTATCATCAGTATAGATGCAAAAATTCTCAACAAAATTCTAGCCAATGGAATTCAGCATTGTCATGGATTGAATTGTGTTCCTCCAAAAATCTGTGTAGCAATTTAGCTACATCATAATTTCTGGTATCATGTTCTATTGTTCCACTTCATAAATTTATGATGTTAATAAGGTAGATACACAGCAGTTGTGTTGGTAGGGCAGGACTCAACATGTAACCCTGTTTTGTGCCTTAAGGCAGTTTCTTGAGATATAAAGGAAAAAAGCTAGTAGAGAGATTTGGGGACCTCATACTACCAAGAAGCTTTGTTGGATGCTGAACACATTATTTGGAAAAGACTGGGATCCCTGTGCCTTAGAAGATTCCAGTCCAGGGGAAGACTGAGGACAAGAACCTTCCTCCAGATCCAGCAAAGGAATGCTTCCCCTGGAGCTGACACCCTGAATTTGAACTATTAGCCTACTGGACTGTGACAGAATAAAATTTCTCTCTTTAAAGCCATCAACTTGTGGTATTTCTGTTAAAGCAGTACTAGATGACTAAGGAAAGCATAACAAAAAATAATATACCTCGACCAAATGGGATCCACATCAAGTATGCAAGGATAGTCCAACATTAGGAATTAATCAATGTAATTGACCATATAAATAAAATAATCACATGATCATCTCAACTGATGCAGAAAAGGCATATGATAAAGTCTAACATCCATTCCTGATAAAAACTCTCAATAAAATAGGTACAGAAGAAATTCCTCAACATAATAAAGGGCATTTACTCAAAAACAACAGCCAACATCATTCTCAATGGAAACAGGCTGAAAACATTTTCCCTAAGAAAAGGAATGAGACAAACATGCCCTTTATCACCACTCCTATTTAACATTTTTCTGTAAGTCCTAGTTAGAGGAGTAAGGCAGTAAAAAGAAATAAAGGACATCCAAATTGGTAAGGAAGAAATAAAACTACCCCTATTTGTGGATAATATGATACTATACACAGAGAACATAAAAGATGCCATGAAAAAACTACTGAAATTAATAGAAAGATGTAGCAGAGCAGCAGGATACAAGATAGACTTAAAAAAAAAAATCAGTTGGATTCTTTTACACCAACAGAGCATATGATGAAAAGGAAATCAGGAAAAAAAACATTATTTATAATATCCACTAAATAATAAAATACTTAGAAATAAATCCAGTTAGGGACATATACGATCTACACAAAGAAAACTACACAATATTTCTGCAAGAAACCAAAAAATGTACATGAAAAAACATACTATGTTCACAGATATATAGACTAAATATTATGCCAATTCTATCCAAAGCAACCTATAAATATAATGTAATCCTAATCCAAATACCAGTAAAATTATTTTTAATTATTTTTTATTTTTATATTTTATTCCCAGTAAAATTATTTAATGAGATGAAAAAACTAACCATTAACTTTCTGTGGAAAGGAAAGAGGCCCCACGTAAGTAAAGTACTACTGAAGAAGAAGTACAAAGTAGGAGCACTAGCACTACTTGACCTCAGAACCTACTATACAGGTACAGTAGTGAAATGTCTTCGGCTAGGTCCTCCAGAGGCACAAAACCAGTCAATCACATATATATACACATGCATACAAACATACACACACATATACATATGTGTGTATATACATACATGCACATACACATTCATATATGTATACATATAAAGAGAGAGATTTATTTCAAGGAAATGGCTCACACAGTTATGAAGGCTGGCAAGTTCAAAGTTTGCTGGTCTGATGTCAGACTGGAGGCTTTTCTTGACTTACATGGTTGTAGGGCCTGACAAACCCCAAATCTGCAGGTCAGACATCAGCCTGCTGGCTCAAGGCTCAAGGGTGCTTTGCCATACCCTCAGGCCACACCCTCATGGAAACTCCACTTTCAATTAACTATCTGCTCACATTAAATTACAAAATGGAAGATGACTACATAATATCTGCCAAGGCACTGAGAATCATGGCCTAGCCAAAGTGACACACAATTTAACTATCAGAAGATCAAGAAAAAAATCATCTGCCAGATCGATAGCTTTGTATCTTGTACTAGGAGATGTATTAATTTGTTTAAGCAGGAAAACTGCCGGGAGCCGGTCCCAACACTTTGTAGGGTCCCGCACGGAGGGAGGGAGAGGCGCGGCGGGAAATGAATCAAGGAGACAGAAAAGACTTTTCTGGTTTAAGGCAGCCCGACCCAGAGAGCAAGAGAGAGGGCTGTCTGTCTTTATTGTTTTTATAGTAAGAGTGACGTGAATTTTACCTGCCCACTGACCACACAATCTATTGGCTAGTTTAAAAACAAAAACCTCATGGTTGGCAAATTTGAAACCAAAAACCTCGTGGTCTTGAGGTGATGTAATTTTTTACTCTGCCACATGAGCTATTAGTTAACTGAAACCTGGTGATCCTTTTAACTGTCAAAGCTTTTTAGATAATGGCCTATGGATGCCTCGAGCTCAATCAGCCCTACTTATACCTCAAGGTTAAAAGGTTCACGAGGAAGGGTCTAAAGTTTATGATCTCTATTTGTTCCTACTTTGCTCTTTATCTCCTCCTGCAGGGATAGTAAACATCTACTGTCCCCCACCCTATGTTCTTCTCAAGCTGTTCTAAAGAGGATAATTCCTTTCACATGGGTGGGGATGTGCAGTTGGGGGAAGTCAGCAGGGGTTGGGCCGGCCTCGTTGCTCTCAAAGCTGGCTGTGTTAGAGATCATTCCTCTGAGCTCTTTTTCCTCAGAAAATTCCTGTACAGTTTTCCCGATATTATTTCATAGACCAAGGGGGCAGTAAAAAGGGGCCCCTCTCAGAAGGCATCTCCCCTGATCCTTGTGCCAGGAGAAGAGGGGGTATCTTTTTGAAGAAAATTTGATTAGGAAGCCAAATAATATCAAGGGCAGTAGGCTAAAAAACATGGCACAGGTGGGATGCTTCAGCCCGTCATTTGCAGGAGCTCGTGACTTTGTCTACAAGGCTGATGGCGGACCTCCGCAGAAAACCACATCTAGAATAGTAACTGCAATAGGAGTTACCATCTGGTTTAGTTTATGATAGCCCACTGTATTCTCCATGATCTCTTTTTCTGCACAGGACAAATAAATGGTCTGAGTGGAAATGTGATGGGAGTTACTACTGCTTTCTTCAAGTCTTTAAAGATGACACCAATTTCTGCAATCCCTTTAGGAATATGGTAATGATTTGGTTTATTATTTTCCTAGGTAAAGGCAGCTGTAGTGGCTTCTACTTTGTCTTTTCTATCATAGCTTTCCTTCCACATATAAGTCAAGCAATGTGGGGATTCTGTCAGTTGCTAAATATGCCTATCCAATTATTCACTGTGGAACTGGGAAAATTACTACAGGGTAGGTTCAGGGACCCATTGGTCCACTGAAAGACAAGCATAGCTACAATTTTATTGATTTCTTAACCTCCATATGCCTCTACTCTGACTAGTGGACAACAATGATGTTTTGAATCTCCTAGGATTAGTTCAGAGCCAGTTCTAGTCATCACTGTGAAATCTGATTATTTCTCTTTCTCCAGTAAACCAACACCCTGGCAAAAGGCCACAGGTCACTCTAGGGGAAGGCTAGAAGAATGACAGCATACATTTTTGGCAGTGCAATGAAGCCCTTTCTCAACAGGACTTGGCCTCCTCTTCAGTCCATGGGCTATGGGTCAGCAAAGTGGCTCAAATATGGGCATTGACTGAGGGGCCATGTCTCTCTCTGTTTTGATGATTTATGTTAGACATCTATTCACTTGACCTTCAATTCTTCTGCATGTAAGGATTAGGTAAATAGTCACAGATTTCCTATTTATGTCACTTCTACAGACACCATGACCAATTATTCAATACTATATAGGTCTATATGAGTCACACTCTTCTGATTACTGTTTTCAATCTGCTGTTTATAAAAGTAGCCACACCTACCTTATCAGCAATTAAGTGCCATCATTTGGCCCCTGCCATCACAGGAGCCAATCACCTCCTATAGCATTTAGTTTCTCAATTCAGTGGCAACAGTTCTTAGTTTAACATCTGACGTAAAAAGGACGGGGGCCACAGCACTCCAAGGATGATGAGGCTCATTTCACATAATGTATTCATCAACCAGTGAAAGGTGTGTCCCTTGGGCACTCTCAGGGTGGGTAGTGGAGTCTAACATAAATCTATGCTAACGCTGCAATTTCTCTAAGCCTTTGGATACCTTCTTCAACAGTATACCAAGACAGTTCTGTTACTTCATTTCTTATAGAGCACCTTTTGGTCCTTGCGTTAGTCAACCAACCAACCAAAGAGTTAAATTCTTCTCTAACCCCCTGAGTTGAAATGCTGAGTGCATAAATTTCTGCTTATTCAAACCATATCAATACATTCAGACTAATACAACTTTACATTCCTTTTACCATTAAGCCACAACCTTAAAATTTATTCTCTCACATATATCCAGAATTTCTGTTTGCATAAATTACAAAAATCATGTAATTCTCATGAGTCACACTTTGTATCTCAACTTTTGGGGCCTTCTGGGACTTGAGCCTAGTTATAGGTCTAGAAGCAAAGACAGGTGGTAAGTTGGTGCTAAAAACAATAATCGGTCTTTCACAATATCTACCTCAGGGCTGGCAACTGCAGGTTTCTCAAAGCAAAATTGGATTAATCTCCTCAGATTAGGGAAGAAGGGCTACTTCTAACGGGAAGACAGACTCCACAAAATAAGGGCTCAACATCCTCAGCTTCACTGGTATCTGCCCATGTGTCTCCATTTCAGTTTTTGGGACCCCATTTCTTCCCAATCAGCGCCATAACTTTAATATCAAATACCTTGTGAGGCTGTGAATTCAAATAGATTATTTTATGCACACACAGAATGAGATTTCGGGTTTGGTTTTCAGCCATTTCAGCTCTATGGCTATAGTCAATGAAGTTTTCTTTCAGGGCATACTCAACAACTTCCAGGTCAGTTATGTAGTACCTCAGCTGGAAATCTGAAACGCAGAGCTCATCATTTTCTCTATTATGTCCAGTGAAAGCAGAAGAAAACAGCCAATAACACTACACTTTAAGCTTGATAAAAAGGTGTTTGTTGAAAAAAAAAAAAAGGTTTATTGTGCTTTAAGTGACAGTTTATAATCCAAGTCAATTTGCCACATAAAACCCTGAACCAACACCACTATGCAACTCTAGCCACTCTCCCCACCCTGTCACAGTATATACCTACTTTCCAGCCTGTACTTCCCAAAACCATTCAACCAACTCCTGTCCTCCTCTACCCTTTCATCTTGCCTCTGGATAAAAGCTGCCCAGACAGTTTCAGGTAGATACTTAAGTCAAGAAGCACATTTTTTTTTTTTTTTTTTTTTTTGCCAGCATTACTCTAAGTCTTATAGTCTAGTCCAATCTTTGTCTGAAGAGTTGGCTTCAGTACTGGTTTCAGCTCTGGACTACCAGGGAGTCCAGGGGTCATGTCCTCAGGGGACCATCTGGTATGATGAACTGCCAAGTGTGGTTTTTACTGAGTTCTAGTTCTGCATATGTATTTTTCTCCCACTACATCTGGAACTTTAAGTTGTGTTCCCTATAAAGGTAGCCATTGGTGGTGGCCAGGCAACATTTATTTCTTCTGGTCCTCTGCTGATGTAGTCGCAGATCATAGAACACCTTCCGTCTCCTGCATTCACATTTTCCTCATGTCTTTGATATCTTTCATTCTACTCTGTGACCAGTTAATGCTACTTAAAAGCCCACTTGCTAGCTTTTGGATGCCACTCACCAAACCGATAGTAAGGAGAATAATTATAACAAACAAACAACAACAACAAAAAACCTTAGCTATGCCAATTAGCCTAGGTGTTCTCTGAAACCATGGTCCCCCAATCCCTGTCCCTGCTACTCTGTCCTTCAGAATGCTGGGCTGTATTTAGGGAACCTTTTACTTTTTGGTATAGTCCAGCTGCGCTACGCTCCTTTTTACTCTATGCTATCACCCCCTTCACCTGACCCAATTCCTATCTACTATCCAATCTAAGAATAACCCTCTCCTTCGTTCCCAACCCTTATAACCATCAAAGTCTGTACTTAAATACTTAGAGTCCTTATAATAGTGCTCTCATACAATCTTTGTCCTTTTGCAACTGACTAGTTTCACTCAACGTAACGTCTTCCAGATGACTCCACAATATGTTTCCTAAGCTCATCTTTGTTCTTTATTATTTCATAGTATTGCATTGTGTGAATACATTATAGCTTGTTTATCCATCCATCTTTTGTTGAGCACTTACCTAGATTGATTCCATCTTTTTGCTGTTGGGGACAGTGCTGCAATAAACATTGGTGTGCACATATCTGCCCATGTGGCAGCCCTTGTATCTATAGAATATATTCCAAGAAGTGGGACTACTGCATCCATCATATGGTATTTCTATTTCTAGCTTTTTTAAAAAGCACCAAATTGATTTCCAAAGTGGTTTTACCATTGTATATTCCAACCAGCAGTGCAAGAAGAGTTCCAATTATCTCCACAACCTCTCAAAATTTTTTTATTTTGTTTTTTTTGGATGAATGCCAGCCTTGTTGGAGCGAGATGGTATCTCATTGTAGTTTTGATCTGGATTTCTCTAACGGTTAATGATTGTGAGATTTCCTTATGCAAAGGGTCTTCCAATAATGGTGTCTTATCTTGGAACTCGAATAAAACAAGTTTTGTAAATGATATAGCATTTATTGTTTATTATTTGAAGTACATTTGATGGCATTATGTGTGGAAAAGAACTATAAGTAAATGGCTGCTGTGGCACCTTTCAAATGCAGCCAAAAATAATCAGTTATCATAGCTCAGTATCATTCACCATTGACAGTCACAGCCTCTTCTTGTTCATCCTGGAAAAAAATTAGGGCCAATGATTTCACAGGAGCCAAATCCACACCAAATGGCAACTTTTGGGGGATGAAGTGGACATCTTTGAATCGCCACTGGATTCTCATCACTCCAAATGTGACAGCTTTGTTTGTTAACAAAACCGTTTTTCTAAAAACGGACCTTGTCTCTGAAGACTGTTTTTCGTTAAAAGCAGGATCAACTTCCGGTTGTTCCAGAGCCCAGCAAGCAAATGTACAGCACAATGTATAGTCGTTGGACTTCAGTTCTTGAGTTAAAACAGTTTTGTAATGGTAAAGATTGAAGTACAAATCCAAAATCTGCCAAACAGTGGCCGACGAAAGGCCCAGTTCTTGTGCTTGGCAAGAAATTGATTGGGATGGATTCTTGCCATACATTCTGATGAACAGTGGTGATGTTTTCATTGGACCATGTGGTTTGCTGATGCACAGGTGTTGTCTGATCGGCAACAGACCTGACTGTCTGAAATTTTTTGATTAAACGTCAAACTGTTCTCTTGGTGGGACAATTATGCACATCGTAAATTTCACATTAACACACAGAATGTTTGGTGAACAGAATGCCCATTTTGATAATAAACTTTAATAATTTCTACATGTTGTGGAATCATGTAACTTTTCATGGTTATTTGTCAAGACCAATAAAAAGAAAAAAAAAGATAAAGCTGGTCACCATGAGCTGTCAAAAAATAGGACATCCTTATAGGAAGACCCTTCACTATTGTATTTTGGAAGCATATAACTTGCATTCTCAATTTCACAGATGTAGAGAAATTTTTGTAGTTTGGACTTGGAAGTGATTTAAGACTTTTAGTGTTATATGGGATGAACATGTTTTTGCTATGATGAGATAAATATGTTGCATGTTTCCATGATGAGATTTTGGGAGGTCAAAGCATGGTATGTCATGGATTGAATTTGACTAGGCCATGATTCCAGTATTGTGTGACTGCCGTCCATTTTGTGATTTTCCTAATCTCTGCCTATGGTTAACAGACTGGATTATGTGAAAGAGAACTAGGGTGAGACTGTAATACCCTGAGGTCACCTCCTTGATCCAATGTAAAGGGAGTTTCCTTGGAGTGTGGGTTGCATTACTTTTTATCCTTTTATCCTACAAGAGATAAAAAGAAAGAGAAGCAAGCAGAGTGAGGACTTCACACTATCAAAAAAGCAGCACAGAGCACATCTTTCTGACCTGAGGTTCCTGTGCTGAGATACTCTCTGACCAAAGAAATACTGATGCAACACAAGGACCTTCTTTCAGAACTGACAGAGAGAGTGTGTATTCCCTTGGAGCTAGTACCCTGAATTTGGACTTCCAGCCTACTGAACTGTATAAGAATAAACTTTTATTTGTTAAAGCCATCCACTCACGGTATTTCTGTTAGAGTAGCACTAGCTGACTAAAGCAAACATCAAAGAGAAAATCATTAAATCAATACCATTTATAATAGCCCCCGAGAAAAGACATAGGAATAAACCTTATTAGAGATGTAAAAGATCTATATAACGAAAATTACAAGACTCTACAAGACATGGCAACCACGTCTTGTAGAGTCTTGTAATTTTCTTTATATAGGTTGCCATGAGTCAGAACCGACTTGATGGCACTTGACTGGCTACAACACATACAAGGTCGAACAAGTAAGTCTGTGCACTTAATTGTTCTAAGTGCTACATAAGAGTTTTACCAATTAAATTTGCAAACTCATCCTAGAAAAACTGCTACATACATCACTGATGAATGTCACAGGGATCACCTTCCAAGTACTCCCTTTGGGAAGCTATGCACTAATACCAACTACTAGTTCACCCTTCAAAGTAATTTGGAACTCTCTTTCTGGAATGGCCATCAGAGCTGTCACCGTATTACCACTGATGTCCTGAATGTCATCAAAATGCCTTCCTTTGAGTATTTTCTTTATCTTTGGGTCAAGAAAAAAGTCATTGGGGGTCAGATATGGTGAGTAGGGAGGGTATTCTAATACAATTATTTGTTTACTGGCTAAAAATACCCTCACAGACAGTGCTGTGTGAGCTGGTGCTTTGTTGTGATGCAAGAGCTATGAGTTGTTAGCAAAAAGTTCAGGTTGTTTTTATTTATTTTTTTTTCATGCAGCCTTTTCAATACTTCCAAATAATAGACTTAGTTAACTGTTTGTCCAGTTGGTACAAATTTTTGTAATGTCTGTGTCAGTTCTGCTTGTTACTAGCCACCCTGACCTCTCTTCATCAGTGATGCTTTCTCTCCCCTTGGAAAAACGTTTCATCCATTTGTACACTGCTGTTTTCTTCATGTCATTATTCCCATAAACTTGGAATAACATGTCCCTGATTTCACTTCCACTTCTGCTGAGTCTAACAAATTTAATGTTTGTTCACTACTTTAATTCAATCTCCAACTTTCTCATGACAGCACACAAAAACATGCAACAATAATAATGAATTCCACGCAGCAAGACACTGCCACATATTTACATGAACACAGCTGTGAGACACTGATACACTAAGGTTGTAAATCCTTAATGAGTTCGTACAGTGCTGCCAATGTAAGCACACAGTGGCAAGTTCATGAACTAAATTGTCAGACATTGTACCTCACTGCTAAATATCACTACGGTCACCTCTGAAGTATTCCCTCTGGGAAGCTATGCACTGATGCCAGCACCTAGTCCACCCTTAAAAGCAATTTTGGAACTTTTTATGGAATGGCCATTGCACATGGTGGCAAGACAGCAAGTTTGCAAACTTGATTGTATAGTTGTCTGGGAAGGAGTTTTTAGCCAGTAAACAAATAACTGTATTGGAACACCGTCCCTACTCATCTGATCTACTCCCCAACGACTTTTTTCTTTACCTGAAGATAAACATATTGAAAGGAAGACATTTTGATGGCATTCAGGACATCAAGGGTAATATGATCACAGCTCTGATGGCCATTCCAGAAAAAGAGTTCGAAAATCACTTTGAAGGGTGGACTACACACTGGAGTCAGTGCATAGCTTCCTAAGGGGAGTATGTTGAAGGTGACTGGAGTTATACTCAGCAATGAGGTATGTAGCAGCTTTTCTAGGATGAGTTTGGCAGTCCTCATAAGTGGAGAAATCTACCTTGCTTATGGATATGAAAACTTAACATTATGAAAAATGTCTACTTCTATCCAAAGTGATCTACAAATACAAAGCAATCCCAATACAAATTCCAGTGTTATTTTATAATAAGATGCAGGAACAAATCACCAACTTCATGTGGAAAGGGAAGAATCCAGAGAAACATAAAGCATTATGGAAGAAGAATAAAAAAGTAGGAAGCCTCACACTACCTGAATTTAGAACCTGTTAGTGAGGTCTCTGAAGACCATCAACAGTCCTGGTTAAATCCCTAGGAAAGAATTATTCAGAGTGACTTGGCTGTCCCACGAGAGAAATCTTTATTGGAAAATGAAAGCACTCCGAAGTGGGGCAGAAGCGGAGTGTAAAGCACTCCAGAAACTCCCCAAATTGGCTGGGATCCCTGATCCTGACAGATGAAGACGCACAAGTCATCTCACTGACAGGACCAGGCAAGTGGCCACCAGAATATTCTGACTCCAGGTCTTCTTCTGATGTGCATGGGTACGCTAGTGTTCTGAAGGGTAAGGGAACAAGAAAATCTTTATTCTTTACTTCTTCAATTTGCCTGTTCTTCCTCCACTGAGCAACTACCTACATTTTTTCCTTTGTGTCTTATTTTCCCTTTAGAAAGTCCTGGAAGTAGGCACTGGATTTGGGGCCTCTATTTTCTGAACAGGGGGCTTGGGATTGATCACCCTTTGTTGTGTCAGCCTCTTTTGTATGCTGGTTTGTGGAATTTTGGTTTGAATTTTGGGGTTCAGGCTCAGGAATCCATTTTGTAATAAGTTCTAGTGAAAAGTCGTGTAATATCTAGGCATTTGGTAACAGGCAAGTGATGTCCATAAGTCCTTGCAGATAGGGTTGCATCCCCCTCACCCCACTCCATCCTTTGCAATCATTTCCTTACCCTAGAGAACGGAATCTGCTGGTGCTCTGTTTTCTTGGAACTATTCACATTTATCTCATCTTTGTCCTTGTCTCTAATCTACGCCTTCTGTATCTCTCTTGGAGAGACCTCCCAACCCCATCATGTCCCTTTGTAGCTAGTTTTCTGTCTTGAGACAATCTGGAGATTATGGTCATCTATGCCTGGGTGGATAAATGAGCAGCTGCCGAGACTGACTTCTCTGGTGTTTCTCTGCTTAGTTGGTGGAGACTCCCTCCTCCTCCATTTCTTGTGGCTAGATCTTAGTTTCCACTTTTGTCAATCATCTCATCACCTCCTGGACCCTTGACTGGAGCCAGTAAGGTGGAGAGCTTCTTTCAACCTTTTCACTTCTAACCAGATTCTTGTCTGTAGCCACCATATTGAGATCTGTTTTGACACAGGGTGCAGTGCAGTACCACGTGGTCTTGGTCTAGACCACAGAATTACCTCTCCCTTTGCAGTGCGTGGCGAGACAGCATTCTCGTGGCCACTACCCCATTTAAAGTGAAAGATGTACCACATCCTAATCATCGGAACTCTTTTGCTGTTCCTCTATAATAGAGAAAATTTATTTACAGTTTTTTTACAATTTGGATTTACCAAATTTATGATAATTACAGTAATATAGCAAATCTTATCTTCTTTCTGTCTTAAAAGGTCTCCACCTAGTTGGAAAGTATTTTTCAAAAGTTTCCCTGAAGCTATATGACCTTGGAGGCTAGGGATCCAGCCCTGATTAGCCCTGACCCTAGCCATGCTCTCTCTCTCTTGACTCCTGGAAGACACTTAAATATGTTTAAGTTGACCTAGGAATTTTGTAGGAGTCCTCATTTGTTGTGTTTAGTTGAGTTTTTAAAAGCATTTATGTCTCCAGGTTACTTGATAATTTTTGTCCCAGCAACACAACAGGACATTCCGGGACATATAGAAAGGAACGCCTTACCAATTGTGACCCCATCTGGCATAATAATAGACTTTCTCACCTGCTTAAAGAGGCAGAAACCTGAATTAACTCAGAATGGCAATATTAATAGAACCCAGCAGCTTCCCTTGCTCAAATTGCTCCATGCTCCTTGACAGTGATGGCTGGGTCAGGAAAAAGCATCTGTTGTGTGCTCCCCTGGGGCTGTGGTTCATTTGTGCCTGGAACCAAGCCCATACCCTTCTTGCCTTAACTTGCCCCAATGGCAGACAAGACACTGCTGTCACATTGATTCTGACTCATAGTGACACTACAGATCAGAGAACTGCCCCAGAGTTTCCAAGAAGCATCTGGCAGATATGAACTGCCAGCCTTTTGGTTAGCAGACATAGCACTCAACCACTATGCCACCAGTGTTTCCATTGCCTCAATAAACAATACACAAAAACTACTTGCCTTGGCCTGGTTCTTCTGCTCTTCTTTCTAAGATGGCAGAAATGTTATGGGCAGTAACTGCATTGTATATTATTATTATTATTGACTATTATTAGTCACGGCTTCAAGCACTAAGGTGGCCACCTGCATGGTACTCATTTCTTTCAGTGTAAGAATCCATCTATACCTTAGGTAGGAGTGGTAAAGGATAAGAAAATGAATGTGTTTTGTCCTGTGTTGGCACTCAGCAAATGTCCTCATTTAATCATCTCACCTCCTGTCTCAGTATTGGCTTTGTGGATAAGAGGCATGGACCCGCGACTGTGGTTACAGGACTTAGGTTAGGAGAGAGATTTTCACTCAGCCAGGCAGGACAGCTGCCCTGTTCAGCAGGGAGTAGCTATAGAAGATGAAACCTTCACCCCTCTCCCTATATTGCATTTTGAGGTAGACAGAATGGTCTCTGGAGAAATGTACATTGGAAACCCGATGGAAAATGCAGTACCTTTTTGGGGCCAAGAGTTAGGACTAAGAGAGCCTGAAGGCATTTGTAAATAATGTGACAGAAACTATCAACAAGTAGTAATGGAAAAGAAAATACAAGGATTAACTATATCTTGGGACACTGAGATAAGTTCTCAAACAATTGTGTAAACTTCCTCAAAGTTGTTTTTCAGAAGGAACCAGACAGAATCAACTCCAGGGACATTCACAGAAAATCCTATTTCGACCACTACATGTCCTTCCAGTGGGGGCACCAGAGAGCTACAAACAGGAACAGGGAATCGAACCAAGGGAGCAAGAAACTGCTCATGTGCAACACCCCATGCTAAGTCCTGCTACTAGTTCCAGAAGCCCCCGTGGCAGGAACTGTCTTTAAGTCTACATGTATGTGCAGCTAAGCTACAAGAAGCTGCCTGCTAAAAAAAAGAAATACTTCAGATCTTCATCACCAATTTATTGTCCCTAGCTATACCCTGGGCATAGAGGAGGTATAAAAACCTGACCCAGAACTTCCTCAGTGGTGCAGCCTCCTGTAGTGCTATATATCCTGCTGTTCCCACTTTGAAGTGCTTTCATTTTCCAATAAAGATCTCTCTTGCGGGCCAGTCAAGTCTCCGGGGGCCAGCCAAGTCGCCTCAAGTAATTCTTTCTCACAGCTCTGACAAACACCCTTGAGAGTCTTCACGATGCCCAGCAATACTATTACAATGCCATGGTTGTTAAAACAGCCTGGCACTGGTACAAAAGCAGATACATAGACCAAGAGAACAGAATTGAGAATCCAGATATAATACCATCCACCTATGAGCAGCTGATACTTGACAAAGGGCCAAAGTCCAAAACGGGAAAACACAATCTAATAAATGGTGTTGGCATAACTGGATACCTATCTGGAAAAAATATGAAACAGGACCCATATGTCACACCACGCACAAAAATTAATTCAAAATGGAACAAAGACCTAAACATAAAATCAAAAACAATAAAGATCCTGGAATAAGAAATATAGACAATGCTGATACCACTAATATACAGCATAAACAGGATACAAAACATTACCAACAATATACAAATGCCAGAAGAGAAAATAGACAATTGGAAACTCTTAAAAAATCAAACACTTATGTTCATGCAAAGACTGCACCAAAAGAGTAAAAAGAGAACCTACAGACTGGGAAATAATTTTTGGCTACCACAAATTCAATCAATGCCTAATCTCCATAATCTACTCATACTCCAAAACGTTAACAAGAAAAAGGCAAATAACCCAATTAAAAAATGGGTAAAGGATATGAACAGGCACTTCACTAGAGAAGATATACAGGCAGCTAGCAGACACATGAGGAAATGTTCACGGTCATTAGCTATCAGAGAAATGGTAAGGGGGGAGGGTGAGAGGTGTATATTGATTAGATAGTAGAAAGGAATTAGAGAAATATAATGATCACCCCAACAAGGCTGACAATAGTCCAAAAAACACAAAAAATAATAAATGTTGGAAGGGTTGTGGAAAGACTGGAGTTCTTCTTCTATACTGTTGATGGGAATGTAAAATGGTATAATCACTTCAAAATGGATTTGGTGCTTTCTTAAAAAGGTAGACATAGAAATATCATTCAAACCAGCAATCTTACTTCTTAAAATACACCCTAGAGGAATAACAGCTGTCACACGAATAGATACATGCAAACCAATATTTATTGCAGCACGTCTGCAATAATAAAATGATGGAGTCAACCTAGATGCCCACCAACAGATGAATGGATAAACAAACGATGCTATATTCACATAATGGAATACTATGCAATGACAAAGAACAGTGATGATTTTGGGAAACATCTCATAACATGGAGTCATCTGGAAGATGTTATGCTGAGTGAAACCAGTAAGAGAGAAATATTGTCCGAGACTACTATCATAAGAACTTAATAAAGGGTTTAACCACACAAGAAAACAGTCTTTGATAGTTACAACGGTGGTGGGGGAGGTAGGGAGGTATGCACTGATTAGATAGTAGATAGGAGTTGGATTAGGTGAAAGGAGAGACAGCATGCAGTAGAAGGGATGTTAGCACAGCTGAACTACACCAAAAGCTTCCTAAATATAACCCAATATTTCTAAGGACAAAGTAGCAGGTGTGGGGATATTGGACCATGGTTTAGGGGACATCTAGGTTAATGGCAAAGCAAAGGTTTTTTTTAAGAAAATATTCTGACCTGAAAACTCTTCTAATCTTAACCCAATATCCCAAGGATAGAATATAAGGGGCAGGGGTCTGGGGACCATGCTCTCAGGGGACATTGAGGCCAACTGGCATAACTAGCCTATTGCTAAAGTCTGCCGCATCCTATAAGGGTGAGTGGCGTCTGGGGTCTTAAAAGATAGCAAGCTGCCATCTGAGGTACACCAAATGGTCCCAACTCAGCTGGAACAGACGATCACCAAGGACAACAACAACATGAGTGAAAAAGAGCCCAGAAGACAGAAAGATCCAAGTGAATGGGTAACTATATCAACAGGTAACCAGAAGAACCAGATGGTGCCCGGCCACCATCAATGACAGCTGTGATGGGGCACACAATGTTGAGTCCCGGTGGCGACACAAGTAAAAAAGGGGTGCACCCTAAGAACTCCACTAAAACACTACAACTGATGGTCTGAAGGCCTGGGGGTTCCCCTGGGAGCATGGACCCTAGACCTGATGCTGCCCCGATCATAGATCATTACTGAAGTCAACTCTTTGGATAGGAATGGACTGGATTTGGGAACACAGAGTAGCAATATCTTGCGTGCACTTTATAGTTCTATGCATCTACAGGATGTTGTTCTACTGGCCTCTTATTAGAGGGGAGTAGAGTGGGTAGAGAAGAGGGGACAGGAGACTGTTAAGAGGATATGGCATGTATAGAACGGAAAGGAGAAGGGTGCTGTCACAGGGCAAGTAGAGCAGAAGGAGCTACAGATAGGTGGGCATGCAAATTTAAATTGTATTGTAAACTTTCACTCAATCACAATAATAAAGAAACAAACAAATAAATAAATAAGAAAATACTCTGCATCCCACTTTGGTGAGTGGCATCTGGGGGTCTTAGAAGCTAGCAAGCAGCCATTTAAGCAGCATCAACTGGTCCCAATCTAGCTGGAGCACAGGAGAAAAAAGGATATCAGAGACATGAGGAAAATATGAGCCCAAGAGACAGAAGGGGCCATGTGATCCGGAGACTGCACCAGCATGAGACGAGAACAACTAGTGACTGGCCACCACCAACAATTGCCCTGACAGAAAATACAATGTAGAGCACCTGACGTAGTGGGAGAAAAATGGATGTGCAAAACTAGAACTGTATTAAAAGTTCAGACTTGATGGTTCAACAGACTCAAGGGTCCCCTGAAGATAACCAGTTCCCAACATCAGCTCTTTAGACAAAGATTGGACTAGACTAAAAGACATAAAATGATACTGGCAAAGGGTATGCTTCTTGGCTTAAATATATACGTGAGGTTAACTGGGCAGTTTCTGTCCAGAGGAGAGATGAGAGTAAAGGGGAACAGGATCTGGTTGAATGGGCATGGAAAGTATAGGGTGGAAAGGAGGAGTGTGCTGTCACAGGGTGGGGAGAGCAACTACAGCTGCATAGCCATATGTGTGTGGGTTTTTACATGACAAATTGGATTGCATTGTAAACGTTCACTTAAAGTGCAATAAAATATTTTTTAAAAAGAAAAGAAAGTTAGCACAGCACACATATGAAAATACTTTCAGGGGGTAGACATAGTCAACAAACAAATGCAGAAGATGTGCATTATTGGTGTAAAAAATACTGTAAATCAAAACAAAACAAAAATACATGGAAACAAACAAGATAGTGGCTCGGTTAAATAACTTCCATCTCCTTAAGTACATTTATGGTGAGAGGCTTAGAGAAGAATCCTTTCCTTCTGACCATGCTTCTTAACACCTTTTAAAATAAAGACACAGGTTAAAAGTAATATCAGATTTAAGGATGGTGGTATGATAGGGACTACAATTGAATATAATGTTACAATTGTTTCTAAGGTACACATTGGAATGGGTGAATGAAAAGCCCCATTTCATAACAATCACAGAGGTTTGGAATTCTACAGGAAACTAGGTTAAGCTCAGAGCATCCTAACCTATATTCCTTTCCTCTATCATTTAATTTGCTAGAAGATGTCCATGAATTACACTGGTTAAAAAAATAGTTCGTAAGGCTGTTTACTGAAATGTTATTTTCTTGGCAATATTCATTAATAACTAACTCACATAGCAACTATGTGACATAGGACAGAGTAATACTATCTTCATTTTACTTTGTGAAAAGTAAGAGACATGAGTTCCATAAAGATAGATACCCACTGGAGATGACTAGACTAAGATGGCAAACTAGATCTCACAGGCCAACTCTCATCAACTGTGTTGATGAAAATAAAGGTTTATTGTAACATTAACACTCACCTGTTTACACATTTTCTATGGTTGCTTTTACACTGTAACAACAGTTTAGTCTTTGCAACAAAAACCACATATATGGCCCACAAAGCCTAAAATATTTAGTATTTGGTCCTTTATGGAAAAGTCTGCTGATATATGCTGAAGAGTTAAAGCCAAGTGGGTTGACTATCATAGCACTTATCTTAATATTTGTCTCAGGAATAGGAAATCTGATCTAAGGAAACTATAGTCAAAAGAATACAGTGTTACACAGAAAAAACAAAAAAACTTTCTTGTTGTGCCATTTATTGTATGAGCCTGGGAAAGACCCTTCACCTCTCTTGATCTTAGTTTCCACATCTGTAAAGTAAGGTATATAGGCTACATAAATAATTATGCTTTCAATTAAACATATGGCCTATATAACTTACTTTACAATTAGGAAGCAGTAATGAAGGCAGAAAAATTTTTAAATTGTTGCGTTTTATTTTTTACTTGTCTAAGGAGACAAAAAACAGTGAGATGGCTTAAATTTCTTCATTACTACCAACAACCTTCCAAATAAGTAGTATGTGGTTAAATAAGTAGAATCTCGGTTTTAGGAGCCCTCATAGCACAATGGTTGAGTGGTCAGTTGCTAACCAAAAAGTTGGCAGTTCGTACCTATCAGCTACTCCTCCAGAGGAAAGACTTGGTGAACTGCTTCCATAAAAATTACAGCCTAGGCCACTCTATTGGACAGTTTTCTCTGTCCTATAAAGTCAGAATCAACTTGATGGCACATAACAATATCTCAGTTTTATAGATGAGGAAACGGAGGCTCCAGAAAGTTTAGTGACTTGCTCAAGGTTACCAGTCTGTGCTTACTGTTTCACTGTACTGTGTAGTGTGGGCAATATGAAATGTACAAAGGGGTCACAAACTATAATACCTATAGAGTATGGCACATGATGTAAAGCCTGGGTGGTTCAGTGGTGAATTAGAGACCGTGACTCCTATCTAAAGGGAGCAAAGAACTCCATTAGCACTAACTGTTAACACATAAGCATACAGGTCCATCATCATCAGATATTTAAATTATTCAAGAGAGGCTGGATATCCCAAATTTTATTTTAAATATCCCAATTTTTAAATGCTAGCAATTGACTCAAATGTTAAAACAATGTGGGCTGAATTTTGCCTATAGGACAATAGTTTACAAGCTCTGTACTACTTATTTTTTACTTGACAGATTAGTAGCCAAAAAATACCCTCATACTTCAACTTCGGTACACTTAATTAACTGAAGCAATGGAAGAGGAAGGAACACAGAATCAGTATTAAACGTATTATCACTGAATATTTTATCTCAGTGTTAATAGTAAAACTAAAGGATTAAAAAAACTGCTTTTATTTCAAACTCTGGTAAAGGTGTTAACAAAAAGCCCAAGTGTAAATTGGGCATTAGAAAGAAGGAAAGAAAGATGCTAGATAATATTAAAAACAAAGCAAACAAAAACTGTTCTTAAGCAAATGAAATTAGCTGTACTTGCATTATAGAAAATTCACATCATGATTAATTAACATACAGGTTTTGAAACTAATGGGCATGCACAGGATATGACTAACTTTCAAAAGTAATTCTATAACAAGAAATTTATTCTCAGTTTTCTTCTACTTTATAAAAACCCAAGTGAGAATACTGTAAATGTTTTGACAGGCAATAAACTAAGCTGTATGTAAAATGCCACTGTACATATCTAACCAATCACCCATTAGTTTGTCATACTTGCCAGTTACTATGATCCTAAAAGTTATGCCACTGCTATTTTAAATACCAGCAGGGTCACCCATGGTGGACAGGTCAAATTGACTACATCTACGGAAACAGACGATGGAAATTTTGAATATTATCAGTCATAATGAGATCAGAGGCCGATTGTGGAACAAACTATCATTTGCTCACATGCAAGCTCACACTGAAGCTGAAGGAAATTAAAACAAGTCCATGAAAGCCAAAATATGCTCTTAAGCATATCCCACCTGAACTGAGAGATATCTCAAGAACAGATTAGAAGCACTGAACACTAATGACTGAAGACTAGATGAGCTCTGGAATGACATCAAGAACATTATAATTAAAAGACCAGACTTTATGGTCTGACAGACTAGAGGGTTCTCTGAAGACATGGTTCTGCAGACTTTCTGTTAGCCCAGAGGTGAAACCAGCACTGCAGCCAACACTTCAGACAAAGACTGGACTTAACTATAAGACACAGAGTGATACTGGTGAAGAATGTGCTTCTTGGCTTAAATATATACACAAGGCTGTCTCAGCAGCTCCTGTCCAGAGGCAAGACAAGAAGGTGGAGGGGGACAGGAGTTGATTGAATGGATACCGGTAGTACATGGTGGAAAGCAGGAGTGTGTTGTCATAGGAGAGGGGAGAGCAGTTAGAGCTGCATCGCAGTGTGTGGGTAGGGGTTTACATGACAAATTGATTTGGATTGTAAGCTTTCGCTTAAAGCACAATAAAATATTTTTAAAAAGAAAATCATACACAAAGAAAGCAAAAAGCCATTTAAAAGCCAGGAAGAAGGTAAAGACCAAAATTAATATCAGAATAGCTCTGTAACTGGCTCTTGAATATAGAGAAGCTAAAGCAGTAAAAAATAATGAAGTAAAATAACTGAAGATTTCAAAGGATGGTTCAAGAAGACCAAGTAAAGTATTATAATGAAATGTGCAAAGTAATGGCAACTAAGGTATTATAAAGAAATGTGCAAAGACCTGGAATGATAAAACCAAAAGGCGAAAACATGGTTGACATTTCTCAAGCTGACAGAAATTCAAGCCTTAAGTTGCAATATTAAAGGGTTCTATGGACAAAATATTGAGAAATGCCACTTGAAAAGGTAGCATGTGATCAAGAGCTGATGGTATTAAGGGAGTAAGTTCAAGCGGTACTGAAAACACTGTGAAAAACATGGCTCCAGAAATGATGGAATACAAATTGAGATATGTCAACAAACAGATGCAGCACTGTAGGTACTCACTGGTCTATGCCAAGAAATTTGAGAAACAGCTATCTAACGAACCAACTTGAAGAGATCCGTAATTGTGCCCACTCCAAAGAAAGGTGGTCCGATAGAATGTGGAAATTATTGAGCAATATCATGAATGTCACACAGAAGTGAATTTTCGGTGAAGATAATTCAAAAGAGGTTGCAGCAGTATATTGACCAGGAACTGTCAGAAATTAAAGCTGGATTCAGAAAAGCATGGGGAATGAGAGATATCACTGCTGATGTCAGATGGATCTTGGCTGAAAGCTGAGAATACCAGAAAGATATTTACCTATGTTTCATTCGCTATGCAAAGGCATTTGACAGTGTGGATCATAACAAATTATGGATAACACTGTAAAGAATGGGAATTCAAGAACACTTAAGTGTGTTCGTGAGGGGCGTACACTCAGACAAAGAGGCAGTAATTTTAACAAAACATGGGAATACTGCATGGTTTAAAGTGAGCAAAAGGTGTGCATGAGGGCTGTATCCTTTCACCATACCTATTCAAGTTGCATGCTGAGCAACTAATCTAAGAAGCTGGACTATATAAAAAAGAATGTGACATCAGGATTAGATGAAGTTTTACTAACAACCTCGGTTAAGCGGATGATACAACTCTGCTTACTGAAAGTCAACAGGACTTGAAACATTTACTGATAAAGACCCAGGATCACAGCCTGCATTATGAATTATACCTTAACAAAAAGTAAAGCAAAATCCTCACAACTGGACCAATAATCAATATCATGATAATGCAGAAAATACTGAAGTTGCGAAGGTTATAACTGCACTTGGATCTACAATCAATCCATGGGAACAGCAGTTAGGAAATCAAATGACACACTGCACTGGGCAAATCTGCTGAAAAAGTCCTCAAAGGAAGTGTTGAAAAGGAAAGATGTCACCTTGAAGAGGTAACAGGCAATATGCAGATAACACAACTTTGCCTGCTGAAACTGGAAGAGGACCCGAAGCACCTACAGATGAAGATCAAAGACTATATAGCTTTTAGTATAGATTGCACCTCAACATAAAGAAAACAAAAATCCTCACAAGTGGACCAATAGGCAATACAAGATAAATGGAGAAAAGACTAATGTTGTCAAGGATTTCACTTTACTTGAATCTACAATTGATGCTCATGGAAGCAGCAGTCAAGAAATCAGCACATTATGCTGGGCAAATCTTGTAAAAGACTTCTTTAGACTGCTGAAAAGCAAAGATGTCACTGTGAGGACTCAGGTTTGTCTGACCCAATCCATGGTATTTTCAATAGCCTCATATGTATACAAAAGCTGGACAATGAATAAGGAAGACCAAAGAAGAACTGCTGCATTTGAATTATTGTGTCAGAAAATAATATTAAGTATACCATGGGCTGCTGGAAGAATGAATAAATCTGTTTTACAAGTACAGCCAGAATGCTCCTTAGTAGGAAGGATGGCAAGACTTTATCTTACGTACTCTGGACATGTTATCAGGAGGGACTAACCCCCAAAAATCCAAACTCACTGCCACTGAGTAGATTCCAACTCATAGCAACCCTATAGGACAGAGTGAACTTCCGCATAGAGTTTCAAGGAGCACCTGGTGGATATGAACTGCAGACGTTCTGGTTAGGAGCCATAGCACTTAATCACTACACCACCACTAGTCCCTGGGAAAAGACATAATGTTTAGTAGAGGGTCAGTGAAGATTCTCAATGAGATGGACTGACATAGTGGCTGCAACAATAAGCTCAAACACGGAAAAGGCTGTGAGGGTGTGGCAGGACTAGACAGTATTTCATTCTGTTGTATGCAGGGTTGTTAATGAGTTGGAACCAACTCAAGGGAACCTAACAACAACAACATGTAAAGTAAAGCCCTGTACTGCTGACAGCTCGCAAAGGAATCAACAAAATGCTTAACTTTTCCATTGAAGAAGTTATGAGGATGGAGGTATTTTATTACTTGTCTTTTGGAAGAAGGCATTAAAATAGTTAGGAGAAGTATGTAGAGGAAAAAATTATGAGCACTTACTGAGAAAATTATCTTTTACAAAACAAGTGTATTATTAATTATTCCTCCACGAAGTGTTGTAATTTTCAGGGATTCAGTGAGCTAAATAGCATTTTTATCACTGTGGCACAGGAAAAAGTAGGTGAAAGGCACTGTTTCCTCATTTAGCTTCCATTAACATTTTAAAGATATGTCCATGATGCAGAAAAAATTTGCAAACGTAATTGAAAATTTAAAGAAGAGAGTAAGATACCCATTACTGTTGAGTAGATTCCAGATCATAGTAACCATATAGGACACAGTACAATTGCCCCATATGGTTCCCAAGAAGCAGTTGGTAGATTTCACTGACAAACACTGAACCACCTGAGTTCCAATGTTGTATTAGTAATGTTACGTTAAAATGCTACTGTGACCTGCCCAACTAAGCAGAACTTTCTCCTTAATCTGTTGGTTATGCTCACTTCTTCCTTTCTTTGGATCAGAAGAAACTATCCCGTACACCTGTAGCTGGGGAATATTTTAAATCACAGCTTTGAGTTTTGTAAAAACAGTAAGTTCTGCACTGATGTTTATATATACCTAAGTATTTCATTTTCACTGCATTTACTAAAAATGATACGAAACCATATTGAGTGATAAAGTGCTGATGAAGGTTGAACAAATGATTTAATCTCTGTGTCTCCTGAAATTCCTTATCTCTGTAAATGAGGACAGCAGGATTATGAGAATTAAACAGATCATGTTAAGTACTTGGAAACAGTCCTTGGCACATACTAAGTGTTCAGTGAATATTAGCTCTTATTATACAACAAAAAAGTTTACTTACTCTCTTGTTGAGACAAATAACAGGCCACAGGCTGCAACCCAGCGTGCAACAGCAGCAGAGACAACCACACAGCAGCCATTTCACATTGACTGGAAGAGCTTTTTTCAAACATGCATTTACACGGCCAATGCTGGTCTTAAATTCTTCAGGGGCCACCTACAACAAGGGCATACTCTTTAACAGCTTGTGGGTAGCTTTTCACAAATTATCTCAACCTAAAAAAAAAAAGATTATCTTACTATTTAGTAAAAATACTTTAAGCAATTAAAATACTAAATAAGCTTCCTCTCCGTTTCCTCCCATTAATTATACATTAAATATACTTCTGGAGATCATTAAACAGTAAAATAATATAATGTCCATAAAACATAGACAAATTTTCAAAAACAACCTTCTGAAATGATAAAAAAGTCAAATGACAACAACCAAGTTAATGGCAAATGATACCTGTCAGGTAGTTTTCTTACTTGTTATTCTCATTATTAAGGCAATATTATTTATAATCTTCAGTCACTCTGATCAAAAGCTGAGTAAGACTAGAAACATAAAACATAGTAAAAATCCATGCTATAGGAGAAAATGGAATTAAAATTAAATGTCTGCAGTGTTCCTGGATTATTTTTGTAAAGGTAACTCTCAAACATTTTCTCCCTTGTAATTTGCCAATTTGATCATCTTGGTTTGCAAGGAAAAGCTATGCTAATAAAAACATGCTGAGTGATTACATTAAAAGTAATGTTTGTGTTCAGCACAAAAATGGACTCATAACTGATGTAAATTTTGAAATTGAAGGATCCTTAAACATACAAACTCAGTAGTTCTAAATACTATATCCATTCCTGGAAGTGGCTGCTTGTGTCTCTCTATAAACAATGACAGAAGCAGTTCAAAGGCATAATAAATTCTACCAAAAATTCTGCTTGAGGGTTACACAATTCAAAGACACACTAAAAACAGTTTGTTTTTACTTAATTCACATATCTGGGACACAAAAATGACGCTTATTCATTTAGAAAGCAGTCAGACTGTAAATATGTACAGGAAAAAAATATCGCATCCGGTTGTGAAAGCAAGAATTATGAAATTGTTAGGAAAAATAAGCTGCTGAGATGATGTGATTGTACATATAGAAAACTCTAAAGAATCCATAAATAAACTACTGGAACTAACAGATGATTTTGGCAAAGTATCAGGATATAACAGATGAACAAAGAAGAAATCACCAAATCAATACCATTTACTACAGCCCCCAAAGAAGATAAAATACCTAGGAATAAATCTAACCAGAGAAATAAGAGACCTGCAAAGAGAAAATTACAAGAGCTTATGGCAGGAAACTAAAAGAGACTTACATAAGCAGAGAAACCTACCTTTGCTCATGGATAGAAAGACTTAACATTGTGAAAATGTCTATTTCACTCAAAGTGATCTATATTTACAACACAATCCCAATACAAATTCCAGTGTCATTTTTTAATGAGATGGAGAAACAAATCACCAGCTTTGTTTGCAAAGGGAAGAAACCCTAGATAAGTAAAGCACTACTGAAGAAGAGGAATACAGTGGGAGGCCTCACACTACCAACCTGATAACCTGTTATACTACCACAGTAGTCCAAACAGCATGCTACTGGTACAAAAAGAGACATACAAACTAATGGAACAGAACTGAGACCCCAGAAATACCAACATCTTCCTATGAACAGTTGACATTTGACAAAGATCCAAAGGTTGTAAACTGGGGTAAAAACAGTCTCTTTAACAAATGATGTTGGCAAAATTGGATATTCACCTGCAAAAAACTGAAACAGGACCCAATCTCACACTTTATACAAAAACTTACTTAAAATGGATCCCAGATCTAAATATCAAACCTAAAATGATAAAGATTGTGCAAGAAAAAATAGGGTCAAATGGAAGTTCTAATACTTGTATCAGACAGTCTACAAAATCTGACAAACAATGCACGAACAACAGAAGAGAAAATAGATAAATGGGAACTACTAAGAATCAAACACCTATGCTCATCCAAAGATTTTATCAAGAGAATTAAAAGACATACAAAATAGGAAAAAAATATTTGGCAACCACATGTCAGATCAATGTCTGATCTCCTTTATCTACAAGGTACTGCAAATTATCAACAAGAAAAAGGTAAATAACCCAGTTAAATGATGTGCAAAGGAGACAGACAGACACTTCACCAAAGAGGACATCCAGGCAGCCAAATGACACATGAGGAAATGCTCATGATCCTTAGCTATTAAAGAAATCCAAATCAAAACTAGAATGAGATACCATCTCACCCCAACAAGGTTGACTATGTTCCAAAAAACACAAAACAAATGCTGGAGAGGCTGTGGAGAGACTGGAACTCTACTACACTACTAGTGTGGCTGCAAAATGGTATAACCTCTTTGGAAAGCAATTTGGCACTTCCTTAAAAAGCTGGAAAGATATACTATTTGATCCAGTAATCCCATGGCTTGGAATATATCCTACAGAATCAAAGGCAGTCACACAAACAGACATGCACACACGAATGTTTACTGCAGCACAGTCCACACTAAAAGATGGAATCAACACAGATGCCCAACAACAGATGAATGGATAAACAAATGACATATACTCAATGGAACACTATGCAATGATAATGAACAATGATGATTTTAGGAAGTATCTCATAACCTGGTTTCAACTGGAAGATACTATACTGAATGAAATCAGGCAGCAGTAAAACAATAAATATTGTATGAGAACAATACTATAAGGACTTAAAAATGGACTTAAAAGGCTGATGGCTACAAAGGAGGGGAGGTAAGATGAGGGCTGGTCACAGATTAGATAGTTGATAGAAATCTGGTTGGGTGAAAGCAGTAACAGCACACAGTAGAAGAAAATCAACCGGACTTTAACATAAACTGAAAACTCTTCTAATCTTAATCCAACATTGCAAGGATACATTACAGGGGTGGGGGTCTAGGGACCTTACTCTTAGGGGACATAGAGGCCAATTGGCAAAACTAGCCTATTGCTAAGAGAGTCTTCTGCACCTCATACTGGTGAGTGGTGCCTGAGGTCTTAAAAGCTAGCAAGCTACCATCTGAGATACACTAAATGGTCTCAGCTCATCCAGAACAGATGATCACAAACAACAGTGACACAAAGGAAAACAAGCCCAGGAAACAGAAGGACCCATGTCAATGGGTAATTGTATCAACATGTGACCAGAAGAACCAGATGGTGCCTGGCCACCACCAAATACAGCCATGATGGGACACACAATGTTGAATCCCAGTGGCAACACTAGCAAAAGAGGGGTGTACCTCAAGAACTCCACCAAAAGAACGCAAATGATGGTCCGGTGGGCTGGGGGTTCCTCTGGGAGTATGGCCCCTAGACATGATACTGCTGCCCCTCCCTGACCAGAAAACATTACTGAAGATTAAGTCTTCGGACAGGAATGAACTGGACTTGGGGACACAATGTGGCCATGTGGTGTATGTACTCTATGGTTCTATGAATAGGATGTTGTCCTACTGGCCTGTTACTAGAAGGGAGAGGAGAGGGTAGACAGGAGGGACAGGAGATTGATAAGAGGATATGACATATATAGAATGAAAACAAAGAGTGTACTGTCATCGGGCAAGGAAAGTAGAAGTAGCTGCAGATGGGCGGGCATGCAAATTTAATTCAGATCATACACTTTCACTTAATCACCAAAAAAAAGAATTAAAAAAAGAAACTTAAAATTAAATAATGGAAAAATGTATACCAAGCAAACAACTGCAAAGAGCAGGAGTGGCGATACTAATCTCATTTAAAATAGATTTTAAAGTAAAATTCACCAGTGTGGACAAGGATGGTCACTACAGTTTAACATTTCAATACATAAGAAGAATATAACAATAGGAAATATTTACACACCCAATATTAGAGCATCTAAATACATCAAACAAAATGTTGACAACATTGAAAAATGACATAGATCACTCCACAATAAAAGTAGCAGACTTCAACACTCCACTTTTAGTAATGGACTGATTATCCAAAAAGAAGCTCAATAAAGATACAGAAGATCTTATTGTGATAATCAACTAATTCAACCTCAGACATATACAGAACTTTCAGACCAACAACAGACAAGTACACTTTTTCCAATGCACACAGAACACTTTCCAGAACAGACCATTTATCAGGCCATAGAGCAAGGCTCAACAATATCCAAACCACTGAAATATTGCAAAACATCTTCTCAGGCCATAAAGCCTATAAAAGTTGAAATCAATGGCAGAAAGCACATGGGTAGAAATTCTAACTCATGGAAATGGAACAGCACCTTGCTCAAAAATTCATGGGTTATAGAAGAAATCAAGGATGCAATAAAGAAATTCATGGAATCAAATAAGAATGAGAACACATCCTGCTAGAACCTATGGGATACAGCAAAAGCAGTGCTCAATTTATCTCTATAAATGCACACATCTGGAATGAAGAAAGGGCCCAAACCAAAGAATTAACCCTACAACTCAAGTAAGTAGAAACAGAACAACAAAAGAACCCTTTGGGCACCAGAAGAAAACAGATAATAAAAATTAGAGTAAAACTAAATGAATTAGAGAATAGAAAAACAATTGAAAGAATTAACAAAATCAAAAGCTGGTTTTTTGAAAAGGTCAACAAAATTTGTAAATTATTGGCTAAACTCACAAAAGAAAAACAGGAGAGGAAAGAACTCGGATAAGAAACGAGACAGGAGATGTCACAACAGACCCAACAGAAATTAAAACTATTGTAACAGAATACTATGAAAGACGGTGCTCTACTAGATTAGAAAAACCTAAAGGAAATGGACACATTTCTAGAATCACATTATCTACCAAAACTATCACAAAGAGAAGCAGAACAATTTAATAACCCCATCACAGAAGAAGAGACTGACAAATTAATTAAAAACTGCCAAGCAAAAATGTCTTGGCCCAGATGGCTTCACTGGAGAATTCTGACAAACTATTAGAGAGGAGTTAATTCTAGTATTACTGATGTTATTTCACAGCATAGAAAAGAATGGAATACTCTCAAATTCATTCTATGATGCCAGCATAACCCTGATACTAAAGTTGGGTAAAGATCTCACAAAAAAAGAAAATTACAGACCAATACCGCTCATGAAACCGGATGCAAAAATCTTCAACAAAATTCTTGCCAACAGAATTCAGCAACATATCAAAAAAATAATTCACCAGGACTAAGCAGGATTGATACCAGGAATGCAGGAATGATTCAACATCAGAAAAGCAATTAATGTGATCAACCACATAAATAATACAAAAGATAAGAATCACTTGATTTTATCAGTTGATGCAGAAAAGGCATCTGACAAAGTCCAACACCCATTCATGTTAAAAACTCTCAGCAAAATAAGGATAGAAGGGAAATTCCTCAGCGTAACAAGGGGCAGCTACTAAAAGCCAGAAACCCTGGTGGTGTAGTGGGTTAAGTGCTATGTCTGCTAACCAAAAAATCAGCAGTTCAAATCCGCCAGGCACTCCCTGGAAACTCTATGGGGCAGTTCTACTTTGACCTCTAGGGTTGCTATGAGTCGGACCCGCCTTGATGGCAGTGGGTTACTAAAAGCCAGCAGCCAACATTATCCTAAATGGAGAGAAACTGAAAGAATTTCCCCCAAGAACGGGAACCAGACAAGAATGCCCACTTTCACTACTTCAGCATTATGCTGGAGGTTCTAGCCAGAGAATTGAGATAAGATAAAGAAATAAAGTCTTCCCCTTTGGTAAAAAAGAAGTAAAAGTATCCCAATTTGCAGATGATACAATCTTATACACAGAGAATTCTAAGGAATCCCTGAATAAACTACTGGAACTAATAGAAGAGTTCAGCAAAGTTTGAGGATGTAAGGTAAACATAAATAAATTAGTAGAATTCCTTTACACCAACAAAGAGATTGCCAGAAAGGAAATCACTGAATCAACAATATTTACAATAGCCATCAAGAAGATATAATACCTAGTAATAAATCTAACCAGAGATGTAAGAGATCTATACAGAGAAAATTACAAGACCCTACTGTAAGAAATCAAAAGAGACTTGCATAAGTGGAGAAACCTACCTTGCTCATAGGCTTAAAGTTGTCAAAATGTTAAAAACTATTCTACACAAAGTGATCCATATGTATAATGCAATCCCAATACAAATTCCAATGTCACATTTTAATGAGATAAAGAAACAAATCACCAACTTTGGAAACATAACAAACCTCAGATAAGCAAAGCACTACTAAAGAAGAGGAACACAGTGGGAGTCCTCATACTACCTGACCTTAGAACCTATTACACTGCCACAGTAGTCAAAACAGCCTAGTAGTGGTACAAAAACAGATATATAGACCAATGGATACAACGCTATCCACCTATGAACTGTTGATACTTGACAAATTATAGATAATGCTGCAGAGAATGGGAATTCCAGAACACTTAAATTTGCTCATAAACAATCTGTACATGGATCAAGAGGCAGTCAGTGGAACAGAACAACGGGACAATGCATGGTTGAAAGTCCGGATCCTTTCACCATACCTATTCAATCTGTATGTTGAGCACATAATCTGAGAAGCTGGACTATATGAAGAATAGAGCATCAGGATTTGAAGAAGACTCATTTACTACCTGTTATGCAGATGACACAATCTTGCTTGCTGAAAGTGAAGAGGACATGAAATACTTTCTGATGGAATCATAGAACATATCCTCCTGTATGGAATACACCTCAACATCAAGAAAAGAAAATCTGTCACAAGCAGACCAATAAGCAACATTAAAATAAACGGAGAAAAGATTGAGGTTGTCAAGGATTTCATTTGACTTGTATCCACAATCAATACCCATGGAAACAGCAGTCAAGTAATCAAAAGACATTACATTTTCCAAATCTGCTGCAAAAAACTGTTTTAAAGTGTTGAAAAGTGAAGATGTCACCTTGAAGACTAAGGTGTGCCTGACCCAAGCCATGGTATTTTCAACTGCATCATACGCATGCAAAAGCTAGACAATGAACAAGGAAGACAGAAGAACTGACACCTCTGTATTGTGGTCTTGGAAAAGAATATTGAATATATTGTGGACTTTCAAAAGAACAAACAGATGTGTTTTGGAGGAAGTACAATCAAAGTGCTCCTTAAAAGCAAGAATGGTGAGATAGTCTGCACATGTTCTCAGGAGGGATCAATCCCTAGAGAAGGACATCACGCTTGGTTAAGTAGAGGGTCAGGGAAAAAGAGGAAGATCCTCAATGAGATGGATTGACAGAGTGGCTGTCTCAAGAGGCTCAAGGACAACGATTGTGGCATGGTGCAGGATCAGGTAGTGTTTCACTCTGATCACTGAGTCTGAACCAATTCTATGGCACCTAACAAGAACAGTAATGTTATCAGGGAGTTTAAAGACAGTTGCTTTGATGAAGTCAAATGTAATCTACAAGATTGCATTGCGTTTTGAGCCAATGTCTTGTAAGATATAAAAGAGAGAAGCCAGTTGAGAAATACAGGAACCTCTCACTACGAAGAAAGCAGTGCCAGGAGAAGAGTACATCCTTTGCACTAGAGGTCCCTACATGTTTCTAGTCTGAGGGAAAATTAATGACAAGGATCTTCCTCCAGAGCCAACAGAGAGAGAATGTGTCCCTGGAGCTGACAACCTGAGTTTGGACTTCTAGCTTACATTACTCTAAGGAATTAAACTCTTTGTTAAAGTCATCCACTTGTGGTATTTCTGTTACAGCAGCAATAGATTATTAATACAGATAGTATCTCATTATAGTTTTGATTTGCATTTCTCCAACGCCTAGTGTGGTGTAGTAGGTTAAGTGCTACATCTGCTAACCAAAAGGTCAGCAATTCAAATCCACCAGGCACTCCTTGGAAACTATGGGGGTAGTTATGCTCTGACCTATATGGTTGCTATGAGTTGGAATCAACTCGACAGCACTGGGTTTGGTTTGGCTTAATGCCTAGTGACCTCGAGCAATTCTTTATGTGCCTGCTGGCTGCCTGAATTTCTTCTTTGGTGAAATGTCTGTCAGTATCTTTGCCTGTTTTTTAATTAGATTACTTGACTTTTTTTTTGGAGAGGTGTTAAGATCTTCCTATGCATTTTAGAGATTAGAACTTTGTTGGATCCATCATAGCCAAGATTTTTTTCCCCAAATTGTAATTTCTCCTTTTATTCTTTTGGTGAAGTCTTTTAATGAGCCTAAGTGTTTACTTTTTAGAAGATCCCAGTTATCTATCTTCTGATGTCTGTACACTGTTAGTTATGGTTTGAATCTTATGCAGTGTATTAGAGCTTCTAGTGTTGAACTTATTTTTCTTCTATGATCTTTACAATTTTTTGTTTTATACTGAGACCTTTGATCCATTTTGAAACAGTTTTTGCATATGGTGTGAGATATGGGTCCTGTTTTATTTATTTTTTACAAACGAACATCCATTTGTTATGATGACTATCTTTGCCGAATTTAACGGACTTTGAGCCTTTGTTGAAGTTCAGGTGATGGTAAGTGGATGAACTTATACACCCTAGTTCTCTATTCTGTTCAGCTGGTAAATGTGTATATACTTGCACAGATACCAGGTTGGTTTGACTACTGTAGCTGTATAGTAGGTTCTGAGGTCAGGTACTGTGTCATGGACTGCACTGTGTCCTGCAAAAAATGTGTGTTATCAATTTGGCTGGGCTATGGTTCCTAGTGTTGAGTCATTTTTCCAATCTGTTGTGAATCCTGCCTCTGTAATGCTGATAAGGGAGAACAGGCAGCAGTTGTGTTGGCAAGGCAGGACTCAAGCTATAAGCTTGTAAGATATAAAAGACAGAAGGGAGCAGAGAGTTGGGAACCTCACACCACAGAGAGCAGCACTGAGAGCAGAGTGTGTCCTCTCAACCTGAGGTTCCTGTGTCAGGATGCTTTTACTGAATTTGGACTCAGCTTACTGGACTGTCATAATTTCTCACACTGAATTTGGATTTGTAGCTTATCAGACCATGACAATAGATTCCTCTTTTAAAGCCTTCACACTCTCATGGTATTTCTGTTGGAGCACTACCAGATGACTAAAACAGTAAGGTCTCCTACTTGATTCTTTTTCTTCAATAGTGCTTTACGTACCTGGGATTTTCCCTTTCTATATAAATTAATGATTAGTTTTTCCATCTCATTAAAGAACACTGTTGATATTTGTATTGGGATTGCCTTGCATTTGTAGACTGCTTTGAGTCGAACTGACGTTTTCACATCATTGAGTCTATTATCAATTACCATGGCATGTTGCTCCATTTCTTTAGGTCTCATTTGATTTCTTGCAGTAATGTTTTGTAATTTTCTTTCTACAGGTGTTTTACTTCTCTAGCTAGGTACCTAGCTACAGAATATAGAAAATACCTAAGTATTTTACCTTTTTTTTTAGTGGCTACTTTCTTCTTTTTTTTATTATGACTGAGTGAACATATACATTCCCATATAAATTTGCATGCCCACCTATGTGCAGCTTCCACTGCTCTCCCTGCCCAGTGACAGCACACTATTCCTCTCTGTTCCATACATGTCTCATCCTCCTTTCCCCTTCTCTCCACTCACTCCCCTTCCTCTAGCCAGAGGTCAGCAGGATATCCTATAGATGCATAGAACCATAAAGTGCACTTTAGGGGCTATTATTAATGGTATTTCTTTCCTGATTTCCTTTAAGTAGTTGTCTTTATTGGTGTATAGGAATCCAATTAATTTTTTTTACATTTATCTTATATCCTGCAACTCTGCTGAATCTATTAGGTCCAGGGATTTTCTTGAGGAATCTTCAGGGTTCTCTGCATACTACCATATTATCACAAATATGAGTAGTCCTACTATTTCCTTACCAATTTGGATGCCTCTGATTTCTTTTTCTTGCCTTATTGCTATAGATAGGACTTCCAGCACAATGCTAAACAGCAGGGTGATAAAGGGCATCCTTAGCTTGTTCCTGTTCTCCATGAGAATGGTTTCAGCCTCTCTCTGAAAGAATGATGTTGGCTGTTGGTTTTGTATAGATGCCCTTTATGATGCTGAGAATTTCTCCCTGTACCAATTTTATTACGTGTTTTTAAACAGGAATGCCTGTTGGACTTCAGTGAATGCCTCTTTCTTCTGCATCAGTTGAGATTATCATGTGATTCTATCCCTTTGTCTTTCTTCCATGGGGGATTATGTTGATTGATTTTTTAATGTTGAACCGTCCTTGCATATCTGATAGGAACCCTACTTAGTCTTGGGGTATTATTTCTTTTATATGATGCTGAATTTTATTGGCTAGAATCCTGTCAGGAAGTTTTGCATCTATATTCATGGTTGCCATGAGTTAGATCCGACTCAACAGCACTTGGCTGGGCTGGCATTCATGAGAGACATTGGCCTATATGAGCTACAACTGCCATCTGACAGGTTGGCAATTTGGATAGATTGGTCACTCTTTTGAAACTCTATAGTGTAGTTCTATTCTGTCCTATAGCGTCATGATGAGTCAGAATCAACTAAACAGCAGTGGGTACATAACAGGAAAGAGGCAGTTTTAGTGCCTTTTCTTCTAAAAGAAAGTCATCTACTAGTTTATTCTGGTCACTTTCTAGAGGCATAACTTTCCTATTTCTTTACTGTTATTAAAGGGAAGCTTTCTGTTAACAAATCTTCAACGCTTCTGCTTTATCTCTCTGATCTGGAATTGCTATCACATTCAAATTTTTGCTTTCTTTTTTTAATTTTTTAATTTTATTTTTCTATTTTTTTCTTTCTTTTTTCATTAAATAAAAAAATGAAAGTATACATACTCTGTGCTTACGATACTGGGTTAAGAGAGGAGGAGTACACAAGTTGTGTCGAAGTCCCGTTAATATTGATCTTCTTACTAACGTGTATTGTCACCAATTTCACCCTACCAAATTTCTAACAACTGTCTAATCTAAACCCTTGCTCCTTGCCTTCCCACCCTTCCACCTTCCCCACCCCTGTAGCCGTCAAAGAGTCTTTTCTATTATGTATGAGCATGCTTTTAAGTTTTTATTGTAGGGGTCTCATATAATAATTGTCCTTCTGCCGCAGACTAGTTACACTCAACATAATGTCCTCCAGTTGAGACCAAATTGAGAGATGTTTCCTGCTATCATTGTTGTTCTTTATCAGCGTATAGTATTACATGGAGTATATATACCAAAGTTTACCCATCCATTCTTCTGTTGTTGGGCATCTGGGTTGATTCCAACTTTTTGCTATTGTGGACTGTGCTGCATTGAATATTTGTGTGCATGTAGCAGTTGGTGTGAATGGCCTTGATTCTGTAGGATATATTCCGAGCAGAGGAATTACTGGGTCAAATAGTATATCTATATCCATTATTTTAACGTAACACCAAATTACCTTCCAAAGAGGTTGCACCATTCTGCAATTCCACTAACAGTGAAGGAGAGTTCCAATCTCTTCACAGCCTCTCCAACATTTATTGTTTTGCATTTTTTGGATCATGGTCAATCTTGTTGGGGTGAGGTGGTATCTCATTGTCATTTTGATTTGAATTTTTTTACTAATGATCGTGAACATGTCTGCATGTGTTTTTTGGCTGCCTGGATTTCCTCTTTAGACAAGTGTCTGTCCATCTCTTTTGCCCATCGCTTAATTGGATGATTTGTCTTTTTCTTATTGATATTTTGTAGAACCTTATAGATTATGGAGATCAGGCATTGGTCTGACATAGAGTTGTCAAAATATTTTTTTCCCATTCTGTAGGTGGTCTTTTAATTCTTTTGATGAAGTCTTTGGATGAGCAGAAGTGTTTGATTCTCATTAATTCCCATTTACCTATTTTCTCTTCTGATGAATGTGTTTTGTTTGTCAGATTTTGAAGTCTGCCTATATTGCATATTAAAATGTCCATTGTTGACCCTATCTTATCTTGGATGAGCTTTATCATTTTAGCTTTTATATTCAGGTCTTTTATTCAATTTGAGTTGATTTTTGTATAAGGTGTGAGATATGCCTTTCTGAATCTAACAGAGATTGAATACAAAAAAATTATATATAAACCCTCCTAGAGATTAAACAACATGCAACAGAACAAAATGAAAAATTTGGTAAACTATTTCATATGCTAGAACATCAACGATCTTAAATACATCAGATTAATAACAAAATTACAGAATTGGATAATTCTATCCAAAGCCAAAAGAGTAGGATTGAATAGATGGAAGTTAGAATCAGTGACCTAGAAGACAAAGTAACTAATGCCAACATTTATGAGGTAAAATCAGAGAAAAGAAGAAAAATGAAGAAATATTAAGAAACATACGGGACTGACTTCATGAAGAGGAATAATTTATGTTTAATTGGAGTTCCTGAACAAGAGAGGATGACAACATAAGAGTATTGCTGTAGAGATGCTGACAGAAAACTTTCCTGAGATTATGAACAAAGAGAATATAGATATCCAAGATGTTTATCGAACACCACAAAAGTTGGATCCAAAAAGAAGAACGCCAAGACATATTATAATTAAATTTTTGCTTTTAAATACATTCCCCATCATTCGCAGGCTTTCATTTTTCTACTTCTTTTTTTCTGATTGTTACTCAAAGTGATATCCAAGTGTTTGTCTTGAGTACCACCGGTCATGTCTTTCACTTTTTCAAATTTGCTCCTAAAACCTTCTACTGCTCATGACTTTTCAATTTCTGTTTTATCCTTTTGATTTCTAGTTGTTTTTCCCCATGTTATTGTCCTGAATCATTCACTGTTTTGTGTTTTACTGGATTTTGCCTGTATTCTTCATGAATTCATCTATTTTTTTCCCTGATTTTTGTTTGCATTTTTCTTCATCTCTTGGAGAGTCCTGAAAATTAGACTTTCCATTTATCAGGTGTTGTCCTAGTCACCTGGTACTGCTCTAATGGAAAATACCACAAGTGGAAGGTTTCATGTAGAGAAGCTTTTATTGTCTCAGTCCGGTAAGCTACAAATCCATTCCTAAGCTTCAAGTCCATTCAATATGAAAAATCACCAAAGTCCAGTAAGCTGAGTCCACATCCAGTGAGAGCATCTCGGCACAGGAACCTCGGGTCCAAAGGACGTGCTCTGCTCTCAGTGCTTCTCTCTTGGTGGTATGAGGTTCCCAACTTCCTCTGCTCACTTCTCTCCCTTATATTCCACAAGCTTGTAGCTTGGGTCCTGCCTCACTAACACAACTGCAAACCATTCTTCATCATCAGTATCACAGAGGCAGGATTCACAACACATGGGAGGAAGGGCACCATGTTGGAATGCCAAACCAATTCAAATCAACACATACATTTTTGGGGGGGACATAATTCAATCCATGACAGGTGTTATATTGGTTATGAGCTACAGTTGCTATCTGACAGCTTGGCAGTTTGGATCAATCGGTTATTCTTTTGAAACCCTACAGCGGGATTACTGGATCAAACAGTGTATTTATTTTCAGCATTTTAAGGAAGCAACAGATTGTTTTCCAAAAAGGTTGTAACATTTTGCAATCCCACCAGCAATGTAGGAGAGTTTGGATCTCCCCCCAACCTCTCCAGCATTTGTTGTTTTCTGTTTTTTGGATTATGGCCAACTGGGTTGCAGTGAGAAGGTATCTTATTGTAGTTTGGGTTTGGATTTCTCTAATAGCTAATGATCATGAGCATTTCCTCATATGACTTTTGGTTGCCTGGATGTCCTCTTTGGTGAAGTATCTGTCCATCTCCTTTGGTCATTGCTTAATTGGGTTATTTAGCTTTTGATATGTGTATTTTTTTGTGTGATTGAGTAAAATTTTACAATACAATTCAAATTTGCATGACCACTTATCTGCAGCTCTATCCACTCTCCTTGCCCAGTGACAGTGCACTCTTTGTTTCTGTTACATACATGGCATATCCTCTGAACACTCTCCTGCCCCTCCTCTGCACCAGCTCCACTTCCCCCTAGTAAGAGGCCAGTAGCACAATATCCTATAAATGCACAGAACCATAAAGTGCTGCACACATGACAGGGCCAATCTGTGTCCCTGAGTCCAATCCATTCCTATCCAAACAGTTGACCTCAACAATGATCTATGGTCAGGGGCAGCATAAGTATAAAGGCCATGCTCACAGGGGAACCTCCAGGCCTTTGGACCATCAACTGTGGTCTTTTAGGGGAGTTCTCAGGGTGTACCCTTTTTTTCCTCATGTTGCCACCGGGACTGAACATTGTGAACTCCATTACAGCTGTCATTGTTGGTGGCTGGGTACCATGTTGTTCTTCTGGTCACCTGCTGATGCAGTAATCCACTCACATGGGTGTTTCTGTCTTCTGGGTTCTTGTTCCCCTATGTCACTGTTGTCTCGGGTGATCATCAGTTCCACCTGAGTTGGGGCCATTTGGTGTACCTCAGACAGCAGCTTGCTAACTCTTAAGACCCCAGGTGCCACTCACCAATGTGGGGTAGAGACAACTCTCTTAGCAATAGGGTAGTTATACCAATTGGCCTCGATGTGCCCTCAGAGCATGGTCCCTGGACTCCTGCCCCTGCTGCTCTGTCCTTGCAATATTAAGATTGGAAGTTTTCAACTTAAGTTGAAGTCCAGATAAACTGATCTTTGTTGTAATGTATGCTGTTTCACCCAATCAAATTTCTAACAACTATCTAATCTATAACCAGCCCTCTCCCTCCCTCACTTCTCTCCCTCAGCTATCGAAGGGTCTTTTCTTCTGTACATGAGTCTGTTTTTAAGTCTTCATATTATAGGTCTCATACAAAATTTCTCCTTGTGGCACGGACTGCTTTTACTCAACATAATGTCTTCCAATTGAAACCAGGTTACGAGATACTTCCCAAAATTATCATTGTTCTTTATCATAGCATTGTGTTCCACTGAGTATATATATCACAGTTTATTTATCCATTCATCTGTTATTGGGCATCTGGGTTGATTCCATCTGTCTCTTACTGTGGACTGTGCCGCAATAAACATTCATGTGCATATATCTGTCTGTGTGACTGCCCTGGCTTCTGTAGGATATAGTCCAAGCAGCAGGATTACTGGGTCAAATGGTATACGTATTTCCAGCTTTTTAATGAAGCACCACATTGCTTTCCAAAAAAGTTATATCACACCATTTTGCAATCCCACCAGCAGTGGAGGAGAGTTCCAGTTCCTCCACAGCCTCTCCAGCATTTGTAGTTTTGTGTTTTTAGAACAATGGCCGACCTTGTTGGGGTGAGATGGTATCTCATTGTGAATTTGATTTGGATTTCTTAAATAGCTAATGATTGCGAGCATTTCCTCATGCATCTTTTGGCTGCCTGGATGTCCTCTTTGGTGAAGTGTCTCTCCATCTCCTTTACCCAATGCTGAATTGGGTTATTTATCTTTTTCTTGTTGCTATCTTGCAGTGCCTTGCAGATTATGGAGATCAGACATCGGTCTCACATACAGTTGTCAAATATCTAGTGTTTGATTCTTAGTAGTTCCCATTTATCTATTTTCTCTTGATCATGCTTTGTTTAGCAGATTTTGGAGTCTCTCTATATTGCATATTAAAACTTCCATTGTTGATTCCTTATTCTTTTGGCTTTGATATTTAGGTCTTTTATCCAGTTTGAGTTGGTTTTGGGGTTAAGGTGTCACGTATGGGTCTTGTGTAGGGTCGCCATGAGTCGGGTCCGACTCAACGGCACTTGGCTGGCTTTAATTTTTTGCAGATGGATATCTAATTTTGCCAGCACCATTTGTTAAACAGACTGTTTTTTACCCCAGTTTACAAACTTATGGCCTTTGGTAAATAGTAACTGTCCATAAGAGGATGGTGGCAGCTCTGGAGACTCGTCTCTATTTCATTTGTCTAAATGTCTCATTTTTTACCAGTACCAGGCAGTTTTGACTCCTGTAACAGTGTAATAGGTTCTAAAGTTGGGTATACTGACAGGCCTCCTAGTGTGTTCTTCTTCTTCAGTAGTGCTTTGCTTATCTGGGGTTTCTTCACCTTCCAAGCAAAGTTGGTGATTTGTTTCTCCATCTCACTGAAAAATGTCACTGGAATTTGTATGGAGATTGCATTCTATAAGTACATTGCTTTGGGAAAAATAGACATTATCACAATGTTAAGTCTTCCTATCCATGAGCAGGGTAGGTTTGACCATTTATGTAAGTCCCTCTTAGTTTCTTGCAGTAGGGTCTTGTAGTTACCTTTATATAGGTCTTTTTTGCTCTAGCTGGATTTACTCCTAGGTATTTTATCTTCTTGGGTGCTATAGTAAATGGTATAGATTTGGTGCTTTCTCTTTTAATGATCTCTTTGTTGGTGAAAAGCAATTCTACTGATTAACTTATGTTTATCTTGTATTCTGATACTTTGCTGAACTCTTCTATTAGTTCTAACTTCAGGATTCTCAGCATATACAATCATATCATCTGCAAATAGGGAGATTTTTACTTCTTCGCTGATGCAGATGCCCTTTATTTCTTTGTTTTGTCTAATTGCTCTAGCCAGAACTTCTTGTACAATGTTGAATAGAAGAGGTGAGAGTGAGCATCCTTGTCTAGTTCCCATTCTTTAAGGGAAATCATTCAATCCCTCTCCATTCAGGATGGCTTTGCATAGATGGCCTTTATTTCCCTGAGGAATTTACCTTCAATTCCTATTTAGCTGAGAGTTTTAGCATCAGTGGGTACTGGACTTGGTCAAATGCCTTTTCTGCATCAGTTGACAAAATCAGGTGATTCTTATCTTTTGTGTTATTTATGTGGTTGATCACATTGTTTTTTTGATGTTGAACTAGCCTTGCATCCCAGGTATGAATCCAACTTGGTCACGATGAATTATTTTTTTGGTATGTTGCTGAATTCTACTGGCAAGGATTTTGTTGAAGATTTTTGCATGTAAGTTCATGAGTGATATTGCTCTGTAGTTTTCCTTTTCTGTTGAAACTTTCCCTGGCTTTGGTATCAGGGTTATTCTGGCTTCATAGAACAAATTTGGGTGTATTCCTTCCCTTGCAATGCTGTGGAGTTTAATCTTCTCTAAAAGCTTGGTAGAATTCTGCAGTGAAGCCATCTAGGCCAGGGCTTTTTTTGCTTGGTAGTTTTTTGATAACTTTTTAAAATCTCTTCCTTTGTGATAGGTTTGTTAAGTTGTTCTACTTCTCCTTGTGATGATTTTGGTAGGTGCTAAGAATCTAGGAATTTGTGCACTTCCTCTAGGTTTTCAAGTCTTTTAGAGTACAGTCTTTTGGAGTGTTCTGTTATGACACATTTGATTTCTGCTGGATCTGCTGTGACATTTCCCATCTCAGTTCTTGTTTGTTTCCTCTCCTGTTTTTCATTAGCAAGTTTAGCCAGTGCCTTGTCAATCTTGTTTTCTTTTCAAAAAAACCAGCTTTTGGTCTCATCAATTTTTTCCAATTGCTCTTCTATTCTCTAACACATTTAGTTCTCTTCTAATCTTTATTATGTTTTCTTCTGGTGCTTGAGGGATTCTTCTTTTGTGCTCTTTTTACTTGTTCAGTTACTCTTTTTACTTATTATTTCTTTGGTTTCAGTCCTTTGTTCATTCCAGATGTATGCATTTATAGAGATAAATTGATTTCTGAGCACTGCTTTGGCTGTATCTCATAGGTTTTGGGAGGAAGTGTTTTCACTTGCATTTGAATGCATACATTTGTTTATTATATCCTTGATTTCTTCTATAACCCATGGCTTTTTCAGCAAGGTGTTGTTCAGTTTCCATGAGTTCCTATTTCTACCTATGCTTCTTCTGCTATTGATTTTGACTTTTATGTCTTTGTGGGCTGAGAAGATGCTTTGCAAAATTTCAGTGATTTGGATTTTGTTGAGATTTCTTTTCTGTCCTAATACATGGTCTATTTTGTTTTTTTTTCTTTATTTATGTTTTTTTTAAATTATGATTGAATGAAAATGTACATTCCCATATAAGTTTGCATGCTCACCTATATGCAGCTCTCACTGCTCTCCCTGCCTGGTGATAGCACACCCCTCCTCTCTGCTCCATACATGTCCTATCCTCCCATCAGCCTCCTATCCCCTCCTTTCCACCGACTCCCCTTTCTCCAGCAAGAGGTCAGCAGGATAACATCCTAAAGATGCATACAACCACAAAATTCCTACAAGATACGGGCCCTCTGCATTATCAAGTCCAATTCACTGCTGTCTGAAAAGTTGACTTTCATTATGATTTATGGACAGGGGCAACATCAGGGCCAGGGGCCATGCTCCCAGGGGAACCCCGAAGCTGCTGGACCATCATTGAGGTCTTTTATTGAAGATCTCAGGGTATACCCCTATTTATTCTCTTGTTGCCAGTGAGATTCAACTTTGTGAGCTCCATTGTGGCTATCACTGGTGGTAGCCAGGCACCAGCTGGTTCTTCTGGTCACAAGTCAATGTACAGACTCAATCCCGTGGGGCCCTCTGACTTCTGGGTTCTCTTTCCTCCATGTCATTCTTGTCCTCGGTGATCATCGGTTCCTGTTGAGTTGGGACCATTTGCCATACCCTCAGATGGCAGCTTGGCAGCATTGAAGACCCCAGATGCCACTCAGTGATGAGAGGTACACAGAATCTTCATTAGCAAAATACTATCTGTGCCAATTGGCCTCAATTTTGCCTGAGAGCATGGTCCCTGGCCCCCTGGCCCAGCTACTCTGCCCTTGCAATATTGGGTTAAAATGGGAGGAGTACTCAAATTATGTTGAAGTCCAGTTATTATTGATCTTCTTGCTAATGTGTGCTGTCACTGATTTCACCCAACCAAATTTCTATTAACTATCTAATCTAAATCCTCCCACCTCACTCTCCTTCCCTCCCCACCCTTGCAGCCTTCAGTCTTTTCTTCTATACATGAATCTGTTTTTAAGTTCTTATTGTAGGGGTCTCATACAATATTTGTCCTCTTGTTGCTGACTACTTTCGCTCAACATAATATCCTCCAGTTCAAATCAGGCTAAGAGATGTTTCCTGCAGTCATCGTTGTTCTTTATCATTGTATAGTGCTCCATTGAGTATACCATAGTTTACCTATCCATTCCTCTGTTGTTGGGCATCTGAGTTGATTCCATCTTTTTGCTATCGTGGACTGTGCTGCGATAAACATTCTTGTGCATGTGTCCGTTGGTGTGAATGGCCTTGATTCTGTAGGATATATTCCAAATAGTGGAATTACTGGGTCAAATGGTATACCTATATTCATTTTTTTAAGGGAGCGCCAGATTGCTTTCCAAAGAGGTTGCACCATTTTGCAACCCCATCAACAGTGTAGGAGAGTTCCAATTTCCCCACAGCCTCTCCAGCATTTATTGTTTTTTGTTTTTTGGATCATGGCCAACCCTGTTGGGGTGAGATGGTATCTCATTGTCATTTTGATTTGAATTTCTTTAATAGCTAATGATCATGAGCATGTCTGCATGTGTTTTTTGGCTGCCTGGATCTCCTCTTTAGAGAAGTGTCTGCCCATATCTTTGCCCATTGCCTAATTGGATGATTTATCTTTTTCTTATTGATATTTTGTAATACCTTATAGATTATGGAGATCAGGCATCAGTCTGACATAGAGTTGCCAATTTTTTTTTTCCTGTTCTGTAGGTGGCCTTTTAATTCTATTAGTAAAGTCTTTGGATGAGCAAAAGTTATTGATTCTTAGTAGTTCCCATTTATCTATTTTCTCTACTGATGATTGTGGTTTGTTTGACAGGTTATGAAGTCTGTCTATGTTGTGTATTATAACTTCCATTGTTGTTTTTACTTTCTTTTGGCTGAGCTTTATCGTTTTAGATTTGATATTTAAGTCTTTTATCCACTTTGAGTTGGTTTTTGTATAAGGTGTAAGACATGAGTCTTGTTTTAATTTAGTGCAGATGCATATCCAATTATGCCAGCACCATTTGTTGAAGAGATTGTTTTTACCCCAGTTTAATATCTTACGGCCTTCGTCAAATATCAACTGTTCATAGGCAGATGATGTCATCTCTCGATTCTGTTCCACTGATTTGTCTGTTTTTGTACCAGTACCAAACTCTTTTGACTACTGTGGTAGTATAATATTTTTTAAGGTCGGGTAATGAGAGGCCTCCTAGTGTATTTTTCTTTAGTAATGCTTTACTTATCTGGGGCTTCTTCCCTTTCCAGGCAAAGCTGATAATTTGTTCCTCCATCTTATTAAAAAAGGTCACTAGAACTTGTATTGGGATTGCATTATATAAGTAGATTACTTTGGGTAAAACAGAAAACACAATCAAAGCTGTAATAGTGAAAGAAACGATCTAGTGATCATATCATGTACACTATGATATCATCGCATTAAAAAAAGGGATGTACTACAGTCGTTATAGTCCTTCCAGATGGAGAGGATGTTTACAAGATTGATTGTGTCTGGAGCCTTCTCTAGCTGAGTAGGATTCTGGATAATGTGTCGTCCTAAAATATAAAGTTAGCGGTTTTGTTCTTCCAAGCCAAGAGATTCTTTCAGTATTTCTTGTAGTTTTGGTTTGGTTTTTCCAAAGTCTCTGAGTTTCTGTTTATCTGTGAATATCTTGATTTCATTTTCATATTTGAAAGATAGTTTTGCAGGATATATAATTCCTGGTTGGAAGTTCTTCTCCTTCAAAGCTTTTAAGGTGTCATGCCAGCGTCTCCATGATGCAAAAATCTTAAACAAAATTCTAGTCAACAGAATTCAATAACATATCAAAAAAATAATTCACCATGACTGAAGGGATTCATACCAGGCATACGGGATTCAACATTCCATGTGCACTGGAAAAAAATGTATACTTCTCTGTTGTTGGGTGGAGTGTTCTGTATATGAGGTCAAATTTGTAGTCAACCACATGAGTAAACCAAAGGCAAGAACTGCTTCATTTTATCAATTTATGAAAAAAGACATTTGACAAAGTCAAACACCTACTGACATTAAAAAAAAAATCACAGAAAACTAGGTAGGAATACAAGGGAAATTCCTCAACCTAATGAGAAACGTCTGTGGAAAGCCAAAGCCAACATCTCCTGAAATGGAGAGTCTGAAAGAAGTCCCTTTGAGAACAGCAAGCAGATAAGGATGCCCATTGTCACTATTTTTATTCAACACTGTGCTGGACGTTCTAACCAGAGCAATCAGGCAAGATAAAGAGAGAACATTCAAATGGATAAGGAAGAAATAAAAGTATCTCCATTTGCAGACGATATGATTCTATATACCGAAAACCACAAATGATTGACAAAAAACTACTAGAACTAACTGAAGAGTTCATCAGAATATCAGGATACAAGATAAACATACATAAATCAGTTGGATTCTTTTATACCAAAAAAGAAGTTATCAAAGAGGAACTCAACAAATTAATACCATTTACAATAGCGTTCAAGAAGATGAAATACTTAAGAATAAAACCAACCAGAGACATAAAAGACCTATACAAAGAAAATTACAAGACTCTAACACAAGAAACCAAGAGACCTACAAAAATGAGAAACCTACATTGCTCACGGATAGGCAGACTTACTGTTGTAAAAATGTCTATTCTAACCAAAGCAATTTATAGATACAATGCAATCCCAATATAAATTCCAATGGCATGTTTTAAATGAAATTGAGAAACAAATCACCAACGTCATATGGAAAAAGAAGCAGCCTTGGCAAAGTACTATTGAAGAAAAAGAAAGTGGGAGGCGTCATACTACCTGATTTCAGAACTTACTACACTGCCAAGGTAGTCAAAACAGCCTGGCACTGGTACAAAAAGAGATAAATAGACCAACGGAAGAGAACTGGGACCCCAGATATAAAATCATCTACCTATGAGCAGCTGATATTTAACAAAGGCCCAAAGTCCGTGAATTGGAGAAAAAAACAGTCTCTTCAACAAATGGTGGTGGCAGAACTAGACACCTGTCTCCAAAAAATGAAATAAGATCAATATCTCATAACATGCAGAAAAACTGACTCAAAATAGATCAAGACCTAAGTATATAATCTACAATAATAAAGATTATAGAATAAAAATTAAGGACAAATGCTGGAAGGCCTAATACATGGCATAAACAGACTAGAAAATATTACTAACAATGCACAAATACTGGAAGAGAAATAGTTAAATAGGAACTACTAAAATTCAAACACTTATGCTCATTCAAAGACTTCACCACAACAGCAAAAGACTACCTACAGAATAGGAAAAAGTTTTGGCAACCATGAATCTGATCAGTGTCTAATCTCTACAATCCAGAATGTTATGCAAAACTTCAATAAGACAATAACTCAATTAAAAAATGGCCAAAGAATAGGAATACGCACTTCACCAAGTGAGACATTTAGGTGGCTAACAGATGCATGAGGAAATGCTCACAAATATTAGGCATTAGTAAAAAACTGAAGCCATTGCTGTTGAGTCAATCCTGACTCACAACAATCCTATAGGTCAGAGTAGAACTGTCACATACAGTTTCCATTGAGCGCCTGGCAGATTTGAACTGACCTTATGGTTAGCTTACGTAGCACTTACCAATTACACCACCAGGGTTTTCCATTAACCATTACAGAAATCCAAATAGAAACTATAATTAGATACCATATATCTCACCCCAACAAGGCTGTCATTAACCAAAAAAAAAAAAAAACCAAGATAATAAATGCTGAAGAGGTTGTGAAGAGACTGGAACTCTTCTACATTGCTGGTGGGAATACAAATGGTACAATCACTTTGTAAACTGATTTGGCATTTTCTTAAAAAGCTAGAAATAGAAATACCATATGATCTAGCAATACCACTGCTTGGAACATATCCCACAGCAATATTATTAACTGTACATAAACACAGGATAAGAAAGTAGATAATGACATAACAAGAGAAAAATGGGAGTACAGAACTAGATGCATGCACACTAATGTTTACTGCAGCACTGTCCACAGCAGCAAAATTATGGAATCAACCCAAGCGCCCATCAACACATGAATGGATAAACAAACTATGGCATATTCACACAATGGAATACTATGCAATGATCAAGAATAATGATAATCTTGGGAAAAATCTGATAACATGGAGTCATCTGGAAGACACATTATGCTGACTGAAATTAGTCACAAAAGGACAAATATTGTATGAGATCACTGTTAAAAGGACTCAAAGGTTTACAAACATAAGAAAACAGTCTTTGATGGTTACAAGGAAGGGGAGGCAGGGAGAGTGGTATTTATAGATTAGATAGTAGATATGAATTGCTTTAGGTGAAGGGAGTGACAGCACGTTGTAGAAGTGAGGTTAACACAGCTGGACTACAGCAGCACAGCTGGTCTATGCCAAAAGCTAAAAGGTTTGTTAAATACAACCCAACATTTTGAAGGACAGAGTAGCAGGGGAAGAGATGGTCTGGGATCCATGGTTTCAGGGATTATCCAGGTAAATCGGCATGATTTTTTTAAAGAAAATTTTCTGCAAGCAACTTTGGTGAGTTGCATCTTGGGGGTCTTAAAAGCTAGCAAGCAGGCAATTAAGTAGCATCAGTTGGTCTCAGTCCACCGGCAGCACAGAATTACAAAGGACATTATAAACATGACGAATATATGAGCCCAGGAGATAGAAAGGGCCATATGTTCAGGAGATTATATCAGCATGATAGCAGAAAAACTAGATGGTGCCTAGCTACCACCAATGAATGCCCAGACAGGGAATACAACACTGAGTCTCTGACATAGCGGGAAAAAAAAATGGGGAGTGAAAAATTAGACTTCTATTAAAAGACTTGGTGGTCTGTTAGCCTGGAGGGATCCCTGAGGACATGGCCCACAGATTCTATTAGCCCAGAGGTAAAACCAGTATTGAACACAACACTTCAGATAAAGATTGGACTAGATTATAAGACACAGAATGACACTGGTGAGAAGTGTGCTTCTAGGCTTAATAATATACAAGGTCTGCCAACTGAGTTTGCAAACTCATCCTACAAAAAGCCCTACATATCTCATTGCTGAATATCACTACAGTCACCTTCAAAGTACTCCCTTGGGAAGCTATGCACCAATGCCCGCACACAGTCCACTCCTCAAAGCAATTTTGGAATTCTTTCTGGAATGGCCATCAGAGCTGTCACTGTATTACCCTTCATGCCGTGAATGTTATCAAAATGTCTTCCTTTCAACATTTCCTTTATCTTTGGGTAAAGAAAAACATCATTGGGGGCCAGATCAGGTGAATAGGGAGGGTGTTCACTGGCTAAAAATTCCTTCACAGACAGTACCATGTGAGCTGGTGCACTGTTGTGATGGAAGAGGCATGAGTTATTGGCAAAAAGTTTAGGTGATTTTCATCTAACTTTCTGACACAGCCTTTTAGCATTTCCAAATAGTAAACTTGGCTAACTGTCCAGGTGGTACAAATTGATGATGAGCAATCCATCTGATATGAGAAAAAAGGTTAGGAACATCATTTTGACTCCTGATTTGGTCTGAAGGAACTTTTTTTGGTCATGGAGAAGAGGCTGATTTCCACTGTGCACTTTGACGCTTTGCTTCAGGGCCATATTGGTACACTCATGTATCATCACCAGTGATAACATGGCCCAAAACATTGCACTGCCTCTCCAAAGGTCTTTACAAACATCAACTCTCCTTTGTTTTTGTTCATCAATGAGCTCCTTCGGCACCATTTTTGCACACACCTTTCTCATGCCAAGATATTCAGTCAGGATCTTCGTAACTGCTTCACTATGGATGTTTATTTGGTCTGCTATGCTTCTCACAGTCAGCCGATGATTTTGACACAGAATTTGATGAATTTTTGCAATGTTTTAATCAGTTCTGCTCATTACTGGCTACCCAGACCTTGCTTCATCAGTGATGCTTTCTTTTCCCTTACAAAAACATTTACTATGTTTTTACAATGCCATTTCTGTCATGGGTTTATCATCAGACACTTGGACAAACATTTCCCTAATTCAACTTCCACTCTCGCCACGTTTAACAAGAAATGTAATGTTTGTTCATTGCTCTAATTCAAGCAGCAACATTCTTGTGATGGCACACAAAATGTTACAGTAATGAACGCCACTCAGCAAGACACTGCCACATATCAACATGAACACAGCTATGAGACGCAGATTCACCAGGGTTATGAAACTTAGTTGTTTGTACAATGCTGCCAACCTAGGCACATGGTGGTAAGTTCACAAACGTAATTCTCAGCTCCCATACATGAGGCTGTCAGAGCAACTCCTCTCCAGAGGTGAGATTAGAGGGAAGGGTGTATGACAGGAGTTGGTTGAATGAATATAGGAAGTACAGGGTGAAAAGCAGGACTGTGCTGTCACAGGCTGAAGAGAGCACCTACAGTTGCATAGAAGTGTGTATGCAGGGTTTTATATTGACAGTTGTCTTGGACTGTGAATTTTCCCTTAAAGCACAATAAAATGTTTATTAAAAAATACAAACCCTGGAGGTATAGTGGGTTAAGTGCTACCACTGCTAACTGCAAGGTTGGCAGTTCAAATTCACCAAGCACTCCTTGGATACTCTTGGGGCCAGTTCTACCCTGGCCCCTAGGGTTACCATGAGTTGGATCTGACTTGACAGCACTTGGCTTTGGCTGGGTTTCTTTCAGAGGTGTATAGCTCAAGAACTCTACTAAAAGACCAGAAATGATGGTCCAATAGCCTGGAGGGACCCCTGGGAACATGGCCCCTAGACCCGCTGCTGGCCCTGACTGAGGTCAACTCTTCAAAAATGGAGTGGACTTGGGGACACAGTGTGACTATGTGCTGTGTGTACTTTATGGTTCTATACAGTTATAGGAGGCTGTCCTACTGGTTTCTTTCTAGGTGAGAGCGAACAGACTGGAGAACATGTGCTTGTAAAGAGGATACTAGAAATACAGAGTGACAAAGATGAATGTTATCACTGGATGAGGAGAGCAGATGGAGCTACAGATAGGTGTGCATTCAAAATCTGGATTGCATGTTTTCACTTAATCACATTAAAAATATATATGTTTCTCCCCCCCAAAAAAGGCAGAGGTGGCCCACAGAGCCATGTGAACAAGAGAAAATGAAAGAATAGACAGAGAGCAAAGAAAAACCAAAAAGGAAATACAAGATCTAACAAACTGTTAAAAGATGGCAGAGTAGACACACACATCTCCTCATTTCCCTCTGAGAACTAAGGCCTGGATGATATTTGTATGGAGCACTGAACATATGGGGAGCCCTAAGACCTAGCACATTTGACTAGGCACCAGTATCAGACTAATTTTCCCCTTTCAACAATGAACCAGCAGCCATCTGACCTCTGCTCCTGCTATTTCATGGTATCGGAAAACTGCAGCTTCCGCAAACAGCTGGTAACATACTTTCATTATCAGCTGACAGGTGGAGACTGACTGCCTGCTCAGGCCAGCATGTTGGACAGCTCCCAGCTCCCAGTTCAGCACCTGGACAACTCCTGACATAGAAGAGATGCCTATGTATTTGCCTGGAGATCTGTCTGTTGAGAGGCCCAGTTACTTTTCCTCCCACTCTTCTCTGACCCACACTGTAGTTTTGGCTGACAGCCCCTAGTTTCTCCACAAGCCGGGCAGCCTCTTTGCGACCCAGTAAGCAGTCTTCCACCCTCGAGAGTCCATCTTGGGCAAATCACTAGAGTACTAGAGACAGCTGGTAACCAACAATTCTCTTAGATCCAATACCAGAGAAATCAAACAATGTCTAGATGGCATGCAGGCAGCAGACCATAACTAATCATTTAAAGAAGCAGCCTTCAAATGCTCCAGAATATTCCCTAAATAAAGATTCAAAAAAATTTCCCAGATGAAGTCTTTCTGAATCTGTTAGAGGTTGAATACAAAAGATTTATACATAGAACCCTCCTAGACAGGAAACAAAATGCAGTAGAACAAAATGAAAAATTTGATAAGCTATTTGAGCTGATGAAACATCAATGATCTGAAATATATCAGATCAATAACAAAATTACAGAATTAGATAATTTTATCCAAAGCCAAAAGAGTAGGATTGAACAGAGGGAAGTTAGACTCAGTGACCTAGAAGACAGTGTAATTGACACCAGCATTTATGAGGTGAAATCAGAGAAAAGAAGAAAAATGAAGAAGCATTAAGAAATACGTGGGACTCCATTAAGAAGAATAATTTACATTTAATTGGAGTTCCTGAACAAGAGGGGATTAATCACAATACAGAGAGTACTTCTGTAGAGATGGTGACAGAAAACTTTCCTGAGATTATGAGCAAAGAGAACACAAGTACCCAAGATGTTTATCAAACACCACATAAGCTAGACCCAAAAAGAAAGATGCCAAAGCATATTATAATCAAGCTCAATAAGCTAAAACATAAACAGATGCTTCTGAAGGCAGCAATTCTCAAAGCAAAACTAACACTCTGAGGGAAACCTGGTAAGCTTTCATCTGACTTTTCTGCAGAAACAATGCTGGCTAGAAAACAGTGGGCAGACATATTCAAAGCCCTGAATGAGAAAAATTTCCATCCTAGAATTATTTATCCTGCAAAACTGTCTATCAAATATAATGGTGAAATTAAAACTTTTTAAGATAAAGAGAAATTTAGAGACTTCATAAAAACTAACCCACAATTACATGAAATACTGAAAGAAGCTCTTCCCTAAATGCATAGTTTAGGTGACAATTCAGGATACTTCATCCACAATTCTAATCAGTTAAGGAAGCACAAAACTTCATCAAACCTACAGTATTATAATAAGGGAATCTGTGATCATATCATGACAACTATAATACCATCACATTAAAAGACAGATATACTACAGTAGTTATAGTTGTTTTAGATGCACAGGAAGTTTCAGAGTTATGAAATAGTTAAAATTGGATTTAATCTTACTATGTTAAGTGGGATAATACATGTAGCCATAAAGCAGATTAACAACGCATTGTATTGGAATAAGAAATGCAATACAGCAGCCTCAATGAACACAAAACCAACACTGAAACAACAACCCATAAGGAAGAGTGCCCCAGAACAGAACATTAAGAGCAATATAGAAAACATCAACATAAAAGTAATTCCATCAAAATGATGGCACTAAGTACATACCTATCAATAATTACATTGAATGTAAATGGACTGAACACTCCAGTAAAGAGACAGCAAGTGACATCTTGTACCAAAACACACAACTCGTCTATATGCTGCTTATAAGAAACTCACCTTAGACTTAAAGATATGAACAAATTGAAAATTAAAGGTTGCAATAATATATATCAAGCTAACAATATACAAAGAAGAGCAGGTGTGGCAATACTAATCTCCAATAAAACAGATTTCAATGTAAACTCCACTATTGTGGACAAGGATGGTCACTATTTATTGCTGAAAGGTTCAATATTCAAGCAAGACTTAATATTAAATATTTATGCACCCAATACCAGAGCATCTAAATATACTGAACAAATACTGACAACACTGAAAAATGAGATAGATCATTCCACAATAATAGTTGGACACTTCACACTCCCCTTTTAGTTATGGATAGATTATCCAGAAAAAAGCTCAGTGAAGATGCAGAAGATCAGACTGCAACAATCAACCAACTTGACCTTATCGACATATACAGATTATTTCATCCATCAACGCATAAGTACACCTTATTCTCCAATGCACACAGAACATTCTCCAGAATAGATCATGTGTTAGGTCATAACGCAATTCTCTATAAAATCCAAACCACTGATTTACTGCAAAGTATCTTCTTAGACTATGGAGCTATAAAAGTTGAAATCAACAACAGAAAAATCATAGGTAGAAATTCAAACTTATGGAAACTAAACAATACTTTGCTCAAAAAGCCTTGGGTTACAGAAGAAATTAAGGACAAAATAAAGAAATTTATGGATTCAAATTGGAAGGAAAACACATCCTATCAGAATTTATGGGATACAGCAAAGCTGTGCTCAGAGGTGAGTTTATCTCTGTAACTGCACACATCCAGAAAGAAGAAAGGGCCCAAATTAAAGAATTAACCTTATAGCTTGAACAAGTAGAAAGAGAGCTACAGAAGAGCCCCTCAGGCATCAGAAGAAAACAGATTATAAGCATTAGAGCAGAACTAAATGAATCAGAGAATAGAAAAAAAAAAATTGAAAAAATTAACAAAACCAAAAGCCGGTTCTTTGAAAAGATCAACAAAATTGATAAGCCATTCGCTAAACTTACAAAAGAAAAACAGCAGAAGATACACATAACCCAATTAACAAATGAGATGGGAGATGATACAACAGACCCAGCTGAAATAAAAAATATCATACCAGAATACTACGAAAGGTTGTACTGTAACAGGTTTGAAAATCTAGAGGAAATGGACAAATTTCTAGATTCATATGACTCACCAGGATTATCACAAGGAGAAACAGATCATCTTAATAAATCTATCACAAAAGAAGAGACTGAAAAGCCATCAAAAATCTACCAACCACAAGAAGCCCTGCCCCAGATGGCTTGACCAGAGAATTCTACCAAACTTTTAGAGAAGAGTTAACTCCAATACTATTGTGGCTATTTTACACCATAGAAAGGGATGGAATACTCCCAAATTCATTCTATGAAGCCAGCATAACCCTGATACCAAAGCCAGAGAAAGATTTCACCAAGAAAGAAAACTCCAGACCAATATCACTCATGAACCTAGATGCAAAATCTTCAACAAAATTCTAGCCAACAGAATTCAACAGCATATAAAAAAATCATTCATCATGATGAAGCTGGTTTCATTCCAGGGATGCAAGGCCGGTTCAGCATCAGAAAAACAATTAATGTAATCATCCACATTAATAACACAAAAGAATCACCTGATTTTGTCAATTGATGCAGAAAACGCAATTGTCAAAGTTCAGCACCCATTCATGCTTAAAATTCTCAGAAAAATAGGAAGAGAGGGGAAATTCCTCAACGCAATCAGTAGCGTCTATGCAAAGCCAACTGCCTTCAGCATCCTCAATGGCGAAAGACTCAAAGAATTCCCTTTGAGAACGGGAACTAGACAAGGATGCCCACTCTCACAACTGCTATTCAACATTGTGCTAGAAGTTCTAGCCAGAGCAATTAGACAAGACAAAGAAATAAAGGGCATCTGTACTGGCAATGAAGAAGTAAAAATCTCCCTCTTTGCAGATGATACGATTGTTTATACAGAGAATCCAAAGGAATCCATAAGTAAACTATTGGAACTAATAGAGGAGCTTAGCAAAGTATCAGGATACAACATAAACATAAGTAAATAAGTAGGATTCTTTTATACCAACAATGAGATTATTAAAGAAGAAATCTCCAAATCAATTCCATTTACTATAGCCCCCAAGAAGATAAAATACCTAGAAATAAATCTAACTAGAGAAATAAGAGATCTTTACAAAGAGAACTACAAGACCTTACTGCAAGAAACTAAGAGAGACTTACATAAATGGAGTAATCTACCCTGCTCATGGACAGGAAGACTCAACATTGTGAAAATGTCTATTTTGCCCAAAGCAATCTACTTATATAATGCAATCTCAATACAAGTTCCAGGGACATTGTTTAATCAGATGGAGAAACAAATCATCATCTTTGTTTGGAAAGGGAGGAAACCTCAGATAAGTAAAGCACTACTGGAGAAGAACACACTGGGAGGCCTCTCACTACCTGACTTCAAAGCCTATTGCACTGCCACAGTTGTCAAAACAGCCTGGTACTGGTACAAAAAGAGATATATACACCAATGGAACAGAGTAGAGACCCCAGAGATGCCAGTATCCTCCTATGAACTGTTGATATTTCACAAAGACCCCAAGATTTTAAACTGGGGTAAGAAAAGTCTCTAACAAATGGTGTTGGCAAAATTGGATATCCATCTGCAAAAAACTGAAACAAGACCCATGTCTCACACCTTATACAAAAACCAACTCAAATTGGACAAAAGACCTAAATATAAAATCTAAAATGATAAAGCTCATCCAAGATAAAATAGGATCAACAATGGAAGTTTTAATATACAATGTAGATAGACTTCAAAGTCTGACTAACAAAGCACATGCAACAGAAGAGAAAATAGATAAATGGGAACCACTAAGAATCAAACACTTTCGCTCATCCAAAGATTTCATCAAAAGAATTAAAAGACCACCTACAGAATTGGAAAAAATAATTTAGCAACTATATGTTAGACCGATGTCTGATCTCCATAGTCTATCAGGTATATCAACAAGAAAAGGATAAATAATCCAATTAAGTGATGGGCAAAGGCGATGGACAGATATTTCTCTAAAGAGGATATCCAGGCAGCCAAATGACACATGCAGAACTGCTCACAATCATTAGCTATTAAAGAAATTCACATCAAAAGTACAGTGAGATACCATCTCACCTCACCAAGGTTGGCTATGATTCAAAAAACACAAAACAACAAATGTTGGAGAGGCTGTGGAGAAATTGGAATTCTCCTACACTGCTGGTGGGATTGCAAAGTGATAGAATCTCTTCAGAAAACAGTCTGGCGCTTCCTTAAAAAGCTGGAGATAGATATACCATTTGATCCTGTAATTCTACTGCTTGGAATTTATCCTTCGGAAACAAAGGTTGTCACACAAACAGACACATGTACACGAATGTTTGTTGCAGCACAGTCCACAATAGCAAAAAGGTGGAATCAACTCCGATGCCCATCAACAGATCAATGGATAAGCAAACTATGGTACATATATTCAATGAAACACTATGCTATGATAAAAAACAACGACAATTTTAGAAAACATCTCATAACATGGTCTCATTTGGACGAGATCCTGTTGAGTGAAATCAGCCAGCGTCAAAAGGACAAATTTTGTATGAGACCCCTGTTATAAGGACTTAACAAGAAAATTGTCCATAGAAGAAAATGACTGTGTTGGCTACATGAGTGAGTGGGGGCTGAGGGTTTATTATATATATATACAGATGAGATAATTGATAGATGTTAGAAATTTTATTATTTTATTGTAATTAATAAAAAATAAAGTTTTTAAAAAAAGATCTGACAAGTTCATTAACTTAATTGTTCTAAGTGCTGCATGTCTCACTGCTGAATATCACTACAGTCAACCTCTGAAATACCCCCCTTGGGAAGCTATGTACCAATACCAGCATCTAGTCCACCTTTCAAAGCAAGTTTGGAACTCTTTCTGGAATGGCCTTTACACAAAGTAACAAGTTCATGAACTTTACTGTATAGTTGTCTGTGAGGGAATTTTTAGCCAGTAAACAAATAATTGTATTTGCAACACCCTATCTACTCACCTGATTTGGCCCACAAAGACTTTTCTCTTTACCCAAAGATAAAGGAAATATTGAAAGGAAGACATTTTTATGACATTCAAGATATCAGCATGACACCTCTGATGGCCATTCCAGAAAAAGAGCTCCAAAATTTCTTTGAAGGGTGCACTAGGTGCTAGCATTGGTACATGCTTCCCAAGGGGAGTACTTCAAAGGTAACTGAAGTGATATTCAGCAATGAAGTATGTAGCACTTTTTCTAGGATGAGTTCATGGACTTCACTGTCAAACTTTGTATACATGGCACTGAAGGAGCTGGCCAAAAGGGGCAGCCTGGACCCAGAGAGACTGTATTCCAGTGGCTCTCTAGCTGAGTTGTACAATACTGCCCACTAATAAGGTGCAAGGGCAGTTTCTGAGGCTAGGCATCCTGAAGAAAAGAAGGAAGGGAGAGAGAGAAATTGGAAAAAAAATAATATAGGTTACTAACGGAGTCTGCTGGCAGGGGTGGTACAGATCCAAGGTAGTCATGTGCCAATGACCTTCCGAGTGTTGTAGCAGTATGGAGCAGAGAGGAATAGTGTGCTGTCACTGGGCAGGGAAAGCAGTGGAAGCAGCATATAAGTAGGTATGTAAATTTACATGGGAATCTACATTTTCACTCAGTCATAATTAAAAAAAAAGGAGAATATATGTCACACAGGGCTAGCTGGGAAGAAGAAAAGAAGGTAAAGAGAAGCAAGAAAAAAGGAAAAAAAAACCTCAAAACAGTAACAAAAACCAAATTTTAAAAAAGGCAGTGAAGGGGCTAGCTGGTAGAAGCAGGGCAAACCAGTGCAGCAGTGAGTTTGTTTCTCTCCAACTGAGTGGCTACTACACATGGAAAGTGGCAAAGGCTGCATATAGCGAAGAAGGGTAGGGGTGGGAAAGTCTATGTTTCTCGTTACTAGGTTCTGTGTATCCTGTTGGGAACTCCTTAAAGTTGCCTTCCTGTCCTTCCTGCCCATGATTCTTGGTGGCCGAGGTCTAAGATGGTAAAATCCAACCAGCAGTGAGCTGGTGTCCCTCTGGCTGAACAGCCATGGCCTGTTAGAAAGCAGCAGAGGTCTTGTACAGGTAAAAAAGATAAAGGGTGGAAAAACATGCATTCCTGGTTATCGGGTGCCATGTTTTCTTTTGGGAGCTCCAAGAACTTCCCTTTCCATATTCTCTGTCTCCCCTCGGTGGCTGTATTTCAAAATGGTGAATCCATACAGGGTTAGCTGGTAGGAAAGCTCTACTCTGTAGCTCTCCTCATTCTATGTTGTCAGTTTCTTATTTCTTTTGGTTTTGACTGATTTTTTTATTCTTTCATTTAATGCTTAGGTTCTAGGGCTGAGATTTCTATCTGTTTTAGTTTTGCAAGTCTTTGCTGCAGAGGGACAGCATGGTGCTTCTCTTTATGGGGCTGTATTAGTGCTGCCTCTAAGAATTTACACTTTATTATTAGTATTAATTACAGTAAAAGAATAACATTTCTAATATCTATCAATTATCTCATCTATGATAAACCAGAACAGAACATTAAGAGCAATATTGAGAACATCAACATAAAAATAATTACATCAAAATGATGGCACTAAACACATACCTATCAATAATTACATTGAAAGTAAATTGACTGAATGCTCCAGTAAAGAGACAGCAAGTGACAGCTCTGATCAAAAGACACAACCCATCTACATGTTGCTTGTAAGAAACTCACCTTAGACTTAAATTGAAAATTAAAGGATAGAGTAATATATACCAAGCTAACAACATACAAAGAAGAGCAGGTGTGGCAATACTAATCTCTTATAAAATAGATTTTAATGCAAAATCCACTACTGTGGGCAAATTGCTGAAAGGTTCAATACTCAAGCAAGACTTAACAATATTAAATATTAAATTAATATTAAATATTAAATATTGAATACCAGAGGATCTAAATACATTGAAAAAATACTGACAACACTGAAAAATGAGATGGATCATTCCACAATAATAGTTGGACACTTCAACACTCTCAATTATGGGTAGATCATCCAGAAAAAAGCTCTGTAAAGATACAGAAGATCTTATTGGAATAATCAACCAACTTGACCTTATTGACATATACAGATCTTTTCATCCATGAACACATAGGTAGACTTTCTTCTCCAATGCACATGGAACATTCTCCAGAATAGACCATGTGTTGGGTCATAAAGCAATTCTCTATAAAATCCAAACCACTGATTTACTGCAAAGAATCTTCTCAGACCATAGAGCTATAAAAGCTGAAATCAATAACAGAAAAATCATAGGTAGAAATTTAAACTTATGGAAACTGAACAACACTTTGTTCAAAAAGCCTTGGGTTACAGAAGAAATCAAGGACAAAATAAAGAAATTTATGGAATAAAACGAGAATGAAAATACAGCCCACCAGAATTTATGGGATACAGTATAAGTGATGCTCAGGGGTCAGTTATCTCTAGTACTGCATACATCCAGAATGAAGAAAGGGCCCAAATTGAAGAATTAACCTCACAGCTTGAACAAGTATGAAGACAGCAACAGAAGAACCCCTCAGACATCAGAAAAAAACAGATGATAAGGATTAGAGCAGAACTAAATGAACCAGAGAATAGAAAATCAAAAAATTTAACAAAACCAAAAGCTAGACGGCACTTGGCTAAAAGCTAGTTCTTTGGCAAGAGCAACAAAATTAATAAACCATTGGCTAAACTTACAAAAGAAAAACAGCAGAAGATACAAATAACCTGATTAAGAAATGAGATGGGAGAAGTTACAACAGACTCAGCTGAAATAAAGAATATCATAACAGAATACTGTGAAAGGCTATATACTCTAACAGGTTTGAAAACCTAGAGGAAATGGACAAATTTCTAGAGTCATATCACCCACCGAGATCACCACAAGGAGAAGGAGATCAACTTAATAAATCTATAACAAAGGAAGTGACTGAAAAAGTCATTAAAAATCTACCAACCAAAAGAAGTCCTGGCCCAGATGGCATCACCGGAGAATTCTACCAAACTTTTAGAGAAGCCAAGCCAAGTGCCAAGTGCCATCGAGTTGGATCCGACTCATGGCGAGGTAACTCTAATATTATTGAGGCTATTTCACACCATAAAAAGAAAGGGATGGAATACTCCCAAATTCATTCTATGAAGCCAGAATAAACCTAATACTAAAGCCAGGGAAAGATCCCACACAAAAAAGAAAATTCCAGACCAATATCACTCATGAACGTAGATGCTAAAATCTTCAACAAAATACTAGCCAATAGAATTCAACAGCATATAAAAAGAATAATTCATCATGATCAAGTTGGTTTCATTCCAGGGATGCAAGGCTGGTTCAACATCAGAAAAACAATTAATGTAATCAACCATAAAAATAACACAAAAGAATCACCTGATTTTGTCAATTGATGCAGAAAAGGCATTTGACAAAGTTCAACATCCATTCATGCTAAAAACTCTCAGAAAAATAGGAATAGAGGTGAAATTCCTCAACACAATCAGGAGCATCTATGCAAAGCCAACTGCCTTCATCGTTCTGAATGGTGAAAGAATTCATACTTTTCAAAGTTATAAGACAAATGTGTTGAAAAAATTGTACCAGAGTTTTAGCCCAGAAAGTAAAATTTGCATTTTGACTTTTAAAAGATGGTCAAGATTGTCTCTGAAAAAGTGTATTTGAATAAAAATAAAACTCATGAAACAGATACCAAAGCATAAACCCATAGTCATTAAGTAGACTCTGACTCAGAACAGCCCTATAGGACAAAGCAGAACTGCCCCATAACGTTTTCAAGCAGCAGCTGTTGGATTTTGATCTGCTGATCTTTTTGGCTAGCAGGTGAGCTCTTATCCACTGTGTTGATGCACTCCACAAAGGCTAACCCTTGAGTTTAAACTGCTTGAAAGAAATGTTTAGCTGACCGAGAGAAATCAGAGTTAATATCATTTTACTCATTTTTATTTCCATTTAACTGAATAAGAAAGTTAGACGTTATTTTCTAGTTGAACCATAGGTTGTAAAACAAATAACTTATTTTAACTTTCTCAGAATGAAAACTCAACAAAAAAGTTAGTAAATGTAGTAATAGTCATATTTTACAACAGAATATGAGAAAATCTACAAACAAGAAAATCTAAGCAAAATTCAGAACTGACTTGCCTCCTTCAAGCCTGGGGAACACACTCTATCAATCACTTGTCATAGTAACGCTATAACAGAAAATATCACAAGACAGTGGCTTTAACAAAGAAAAGTTTACTTCCTCACAGCAAGTAGACTAGAAGTCGAAATTCACAGAACCAGCTTCAGAATGCTTTCTCTCTTCTTTGGCTCGGTAGGAAGGTCCTTCTCATCAGTCTTCCTCTGAACTAGGAGCTTCTCTGCACAGGAACCCTGGGTCCAAAGGATATGCTCTGCTCCTGGCACTGCTTTCTTGGTGGCATGAGGTTCCCTTTCTCTGCCTGCTTCCTCTTCCTTTTAGCTCTTGTAAGATAAAAGGTAGTGCCAGCCACACTCCAGGAAAATATCTTTATGTTGGATCAGAGACATGACCTTAGTCAGACTGTTACAATCCCACTGTAATCCTGTGTAACATAATAGCACAATCACAAAATGAAGGATGTATACTGGGAACCATGGCCTAACCAAGTTGCCTGATATCTTTGGGACACAATTCAATCTATGATATTTTTCCATTTGGCCCTCCAAAATTCATGTCCTTGCCACATGTAAAACACATTGATTCCACCATGTCACAGCAAAAGTCTTAAATCAGCTCCAGGTACAAAATCTAAGATTTCTTTTTTTAAATTTTTTATTTAATATAACTGAGTGAAAATGTACATTCACGTATAAATTTACATACCCACCTATATGCAGCTTCCACTGCTCTCACTGCCCGGTGACAGCACACTATTCCTCTCTGTTCCATACATGTCTCATTCTCCCAACAGTCTCCTTTTTCCCTCCTCTCCACCCACTCTCCTTCCTCTAGCCAGAGGTCAGCAGGATGACATCCTATAGATGTATAGAACCATAAAGTGCATCCGATATATGGTCACTGCATCGCCAAGTCCAATCTATTCCTGTCCGAAGCGTGGACCTTCGTTATGATTTATGGTCTAGGGCAGCATCAGGGCGAGGGTAAAATTTCTTTTTTATCTGTGAAATCTGGTATAAAAAACTGCTTTCAGAAGTACAATGGGAAACAGGCACGCACAAGCTAGACATTTCCATTACAAATGGAAGAAACCAGAGGGAAAGAAGGTATAACACTAGTAGGTACCAAGCAATCAGCACAACCATATTACATTAGCCCTCAAAGCTTTAGAAACGGTTCTTTGTTTTCTGGGACCATTTACATAATGGCCTTGCCCTCCAAAGTGGAGGTATTGGCCATACTCTCTGGATTCTCAGTGGAGGCCCCTTGGCTCTGAGCTGCTGCTCCATCTTCCAGGCCTACTGGGAGGGCAATTTTGCTCCCTTCACTTTAGGCACACCATTCTCTTAATCCATCTGAGTGGTGACTCCACCCTTAGAAACACCAAACGCCATGGCTCCACCCTTTGTGGTATACCTTTTGAGACTGAGGCAGCTTAGGATACTGTGTTTGTTGTCTCTTCAGCTTCTGCTTCCTGATTCCTTGGCCTCCCAGTCTCTCATGCATTTCTGTCTGGATCTCTGCTCTGTTAGGCAAGTGGTCCAAGACTCTGTAGCTCCACTCAAAAGCACCTGGAGGCACCCGACTCCACTAGTAAAATTTAGCCAGAAGGCACTCAGCTTTCTCCATGGGTCATCAAGTCTAGCTCTACAGAAAAGTACAGGGAGGCATCCCACTCTGCCAAGAAGTCTTCCATGCAAAGGCACTGAGCTCTCTTGCTCCATGGGTCAGCAAGCCTAGCTCTACTGATAAGTCCAAGGAGGCACCCCACTGGGAATTATGGCCTAACCAAGCTGACAAATATTGTTGGGACACACAATTCAACCTACGATAACCCAGAAAATCAAGGCATCCCACTGGGTTCTGGTTCTTAAAGGTTTCACTCTATTTTATTATTCAAGAGGTTTCCCATAGCTATTTTTTTCCATTTGGAGAAAACACATTATTAAGTCATACAAAACTCATCTAAGTCTAAGCTGCTGCTTTAATTAGTGAATTATTATATAAATGATCAGGATAGGAAGGAGAACATATTACAGAACAAGGCTAAAATCTTATACCAAAGAGTACTCTGTGTCCTGAAAAGTTAAGAGGTCACTATTTTCTAATGTTAATTTAGCCAAGGACTGTCATCATCCTATTTATTATTATTTGGATTTAGCTTCATATCTCAGGAGAGATTCATAAAGTCAATAGGACAAATCATTATATAGCCAAGATGAATAATATAAAAGCAAAGCAACTAAAATTGAAAGCCAGTGACTACAGAAAACTGGAAAAATAATCAGGGTAAAACTGGGATATACTGATGATGAATGGTCAACAACTACAAATTAACATTTATTGGTACGCTAATATACACCTGGAAACCTTGGTAGTGTAGTGATTAAGTGCTATGGCTGCTAACCAAAAGGTTACCTCTATGGGGTAAGTCTACTCTATTCTATACGGGCACTGTGAGTTGAAATTGACTTGATAGCAATGGGCTTATTATTATTATTTGAATATGCACCTGGCAATAAGTACCCTGTTGCTGTCACTTCTGCTCATATTGACCCTGCAGGACAGAGTAGAGCTGCCCTATAGGGTTCCCAAGGCTGTAATCCTTATAGAAGCAGACTACCACATCTTTCTCCTATGGAGTAGCTGGTGGGTTCCAACTGCTGACCTTTCAGTTAGCAGCCAAGCATTTAACCACTGCACCACCAGAGTTTCCTGTCAATATCCTGGGACTTTTATATATGCACACTCTCATTTAATCAATGAGAGGTGAGGCAGCCATCATTATCATCTCTCTTTTTCAGGTAAAAGAGGCTTAGAAATGACTGGCCCAAGGCCAAACAGCCAGCAGTAAATTAGAGAATTTGGATTCCAACTTAGATCTATGTTAAAGACTTTTTAACTACTCTATCCTGAATTTGAGCCCAGGTGGTACAATGATAAAACATTCAGCTTCCTTCCAAAAGGTCAGCAGTTTGAATCCACCAGCCAGTCCTTGGAAATCCTATAGGGCAGTTCTACTCTGTTCTATAGAGTTGCTATGAGTCAGAATCGACTTGACGGCAACGTCTTTGTGCCATCAAGTCAGTTCCGATTCATGGTGACCTCATGTACAGCAGAAAGAAACATGCCCAGTCCTGTGCCAGCCTCACAATGTTGCTATGTTTGAGGCCATCTTTGGAGCCACTATGTCCACTTATCTCATTGAGGGTCTTCTTCTTTGTCACTGACCCTCTACTTTACCAAGTATGACATCCTTCTCCAGGAACTGGTGCCTCCTGATAATATAACCGAAGTATGTAGGATAGAGTCTAGCTATCCTCCCTTCTAAGAAGCATTCTGATTGCACTTTTTCCAAGACAGATTTGTTTGTTCTTCTGGTAGGCCATGACATATCTGAAATTCTTCACCAACAACATAATTCAAATTCATCAGTTCTTTTGTCTTCATTATTCATTGCCCAGCTTTTGCATGCATATAAGGTGACGGAAAATGACCTGCCTTGAGTCAGGTAGATCTTAGCTCTCAAAGTTTTTTTTTTTTTTTGCTTTTTAACACTTTAAAGGGGTCCTTTGCAGCAGAAATGCCCAATGCAATACACCAATTGATTTATTTACTGCTCCTTCAGTTGGCCAGTGAAAACTTTATGAATAGTCTTCATATAGTCCTCATTTCTTAGGGGAAAAATGAAGCAAAGTGTAAACTACCTTTTAATATTAATTCAAACACAATTTCTTTGATCACAGAGATATCCTTTGAAAAAGGAAATGTGACTAGTATCTTTCTCTTTTGTCTCCCTAAGGAAGCTGGGAGGAAGATTAGGGTTAGATAAAATACGAAACACATAAGGAACTGGGAAACATATCATGACAATAAGGAACCAATATCTTAAAAGCTTGCAAATGGCCATCCAAGGCAAAACAGTCTGTATTCATCTGAAGCAGCACAGGAAGAAGGATGGTCAGGAATAGGAAGAAAATATGTAATGTGTGGCTAACTGCCTCCATGAATAACTGCCACCTTTCCCATGAGACCAGAAGAAATGGATGATGCTCAACTACCACTATGAAAAATTTAATCAAGGATTCCATAGAAAAATCCTGATTAAAAAGAGGAAAATGCAGAACAGAATTTCAAATTCTTATGGACTGCAGGGAAGCCCTAGTGCTGTAGTGGTTAAGAACTACATCTGCTAACCAAAAAAGTTCAGCAGTTTAAATCCACCAGGCACTCCTTGGAAACTCTGGGGTAGTTCTACTCTGTTATAGAATGTTTCTATGAGTTGGAATCACTCGATGGCAACTGATTTGGTTATTTTTTTGGTATGGACTCCACACTTGAAGAAACCATGTAGGCTGGATGAACCTCTGAAACTACTGCCCTGCGACAATCTTTAAATATTAAACCAAAAATACCCCCTAAAGTCTTCTTGAAACCACACAACAGTTTAATTTAAACAGTAAAAGAAGCCTGCCTTGAGCATGGAAACCCTGGTGATGTAGTGGTCACATGCTATGGCTGATAATGAAAATTAGGCTGGTAGTTTGAATTCACCAGGTGCTCCTTGGAAACTCTATGGGGCAGTTCTACTCTGACCTAGATGGTTGCTATGAGTTGGAATCAACTTGATCACAGAGGGTTTCGTTGGTTTTTTTCTTTTGCCTTGAACATTATGTTGTTTTTAAAAACTATCTATATGGGACCAAATTGACAACAGCATCACAAAAGATGAGACAGGAACTACAGGGGGCAGTGAGTTTATGTTAATCAGGGAGGAACAAATCAGAAAAGGAGGCTGAAAATGCTTGCACAACTCAAAGAACATAATCATTGCCACTGAATCGTACAGGTAAAAATTGGTGAATCAGTACATATTTTGTTATATATGTTCTCAACAACAAAATAAATAAAATTTTAGAGGGGAAAAAAGGAACCAGTATTAGGAAAAGGATTTTATCTCATTTAAGAAGAGTCTGAAACAACAGAATATAAATCAAAGTTTTAATAAGTACTACAGTCACATGGTTCAAAAATCAAAACAATAAAACATATTAAAATGAACACATTCCCACCTCTGTCTCCATCCATCTCCTTTTCCTCTGCCTGCCAAAAGTGATCACTTTCATTAGTTTCAAGTATATCCTCCTAGCTTCTTTATGCAAAAATATGAATGTGCTTATCTCTCCTTTTTCTTATATATACTATACACAATGACTCATACTCTTGTTTTCCTCATGAACAATGTAAAAGAAAAATATCATAAAAGCCCATTAGAGAGAGAATGGAATGATATTAAAATGACCCAAATCTGCACCAACAATAGTATTATTCTAGTACTAATATAATACAAATATTATGCTTTTAGCTTAATTTTAAATGAAATTAAATTACAGGCTTCAAAATACAACAAGTTGCTTTAACTTCAACTCATCATTTTAGCTACTCAAACATTCAGCTATTAGCCCTTCAGAAAATTACTGAGCATTCTGTAATCTAATGGCTTTTCTCTCCTCTTCCACATTCCTTAAGTAATCTCAAAAGAGTATAAATAACTTCTTGCTTTAGTCAGAGCTTTCTTCTTTGGACCTAGAAAGCTTGGAGTACTGTTGTAAGAACATTTTCCAAACAGTTTTGAGTTCTAGGAAGTCTGAATATTGATCTCAATGCTAGAAGATACTACTGAATACAGACAAACCAGGGAACAGAAAAGTAATAACAAGCATGTTACTGCAATAAAAACAATTTTAAAATCTTAAACTATATACAACATAAAAACTATACAACCAAAATTATGACTCCTTTTGTGTATACCATACTACATGGCACCTGAGGAAATTATACAAAGCTAAAACAAATGTAAAAACACCGAAAATTACTGAATGAAACAAAAACAGATTATTACAGCTATTTGTTCTAAGATGAAAAGATAAAAATGAAAAAGCTGAACAGATAAAGAAAACTGGCATTAACAGACAACTCAAAAAATAACTGGTCATAGGCTAGTTATCATGGAAGCAGCTCTGAGTCACTAGCAACACAACCAGCCTCTTGTTGCTTGACTTCATTACCTATAGAACAAAGCATTTATTATAACATTGAATAAGCAACAAAACAATGGTTTTAGAATAGAAAAGTTCAAAGTGAACTCTGACTTACCTTCCCTGTTAGAATTGAGGGAAACTCAGTATCAAACTTGTTGTTCAAGCCAAACCTTAAAAACAAAGATAGAACAAAATATAGTCTACCCAGCATATTTAATTCTTTCCTTTCAAAAAAAGTTACAAAGCCATGTACTTTTCCTTTGATCATGTAATTTAAAAAAAGTGTCCTGAAAATAATTTTGTGAAACTTACTGAAAATAAATCTTTAACTATAGATTCAAAAATAGCAAAATAAGCTTAACAGGAGTAAAAGTTAAGACTTCATTCTAACTAGACCCACACATGGGATTAAAAATAATGCAGAAAAACACTGATACAGAACTAGAAGTATCATAATTGTAACTGAAATGTTTCTGATAAACTATACGTTAGTTTATAACTATTGGAGCTAAATGATGGGTAGGTAGTACTTAGCAGTGCAGTATACTACTCTTTCTATTTTTGTGTATATAATGAAAATTTTATCTAATAAAAGTTACCCCATCTTTGGAACTGTAGAGTTTGACAACTTGTAACAAGTTACTGTTCCAAAGTTTGATCATTATGACTGGCTTTCACCTAATTGCTCAACTGGTTTTGAGATAATAAATCCTAGCTTCTGAAGTTTCAACTCTCTCAAGTATGCTTCCTAATGAAATCTGTACAAAGAAGTCAAAATGAAGTTTATTAGTGTTTTTTCCTGATTTGTTGATTTCAGTAGTGACAATACAGATCACTGCCTCTAGGTTAAAAGACATTATGTAACAGTGATTATAACTTTATGGTAGTGGATGTAAGAAAAAAGAAAATCAACATTTAGTAGAAACTCTTTGAGGTAACAGTAACCACACAGCAACCATAACTGTGTAATTACTATGAACCAGAGACTGTGGTATGTACTTTAAATAACATTAGTTCTGGGCGGCAAGATGGCAGACTAGACACACATCTCCTCAATTCCCTCTGAAAACTAAGGTCTGGATTGATAACTGAACAGAACACTCTAGACACCCAGGGAGCCCTAGGATATGCTATAGGGATGTCAGATGGGGCAATATGCCACTAAATGGGAAACCACCTCTCTCTGACAATTCAGAGCCCTGAGGCTCCACTTGTGCTGACTCACCAATGGGCGTACTGTAGGTACTGATGCTTTTTTCCTTTTTCCTTTTTTCTTATCTGGGAGGCGGAGGATGGCATCAGCCAGCAAATATGCTCAACTGCAGTACTAAAGTAAACAGTACATAGCACAGAAGAGACACAGTGCATGGGATAGCCACATTTTGAGAGCCTGGCTCCTGACTGAGGGCACCAGTGTACCCTCACCCCCTCTTTTCTGAGCTTCATCATAGATTCTACTATTTTGTGGCAGGAAGAGCAGCTCAGCCAGGACACCATTTGGGTGGGCTGGGAGGCAGAGTCACCTGACCAGAGGCCTCAGCAGGGGATAATTCACAAGCTGAGAAGCAGTACCAGTCCACAATGTACTTTTTCAGCAACAAGGCTGGGTTTATCACAATGTTACCTTACAGGTAGAGACCAGGTGGGAATGGCAGCAAGGTTGTAACCACTCCCTACTATGAACTACGTCATAGCATCTTGGGATGGCCAAAGAGGTGCTTTTGTTGTCAACTGGAAGGCAAGGCCTGCCATACCTGACAGCCTGACTGATTTTGGCAGCTATCACACAGTTCCTAAATTTTCAAAATAAGACTGCCTGGAGAAATAACTGCTGAACATTTTGGTGGCATCTCTTCCAGCCTTTAATGACTCACATCATAGGGTTGAATGACAGCCCCCTAGTGACTCCATAAGTAGGATGCCATCTTTGCCAGATAGGAGACAGAGCTTGCCACCCAAGACAGTCCAAGGGGGCAAGTCACTACAGTACGCAGAGGCAGCTGGTGACCAACTGCCCTCTCAGAACTATGCTATAGCTCCTGTTGAGTTAATGCCAGAGAAACTAAACAGCCTCTAGGTGGCCTGAAGGCAACAGTCCATCTCTAACCACTTAAAGTCCACCATGACTCCAGAAAAGTCCCAAAATAAAGAACTAAAAAATTTCCCAGATGAAGGCTATTTGAAACTATCAGAGATTGAGTACAAAAGAATTATATATAGAACTCTCATAAAGATTAAACAAACCACAGCAGAGAAAAATGAAAAATTAAGCAAGCTATTTGAATTGATGGAACATGAACAGTCTGATATTCAGCAGATCAGTTAACAAAATTACAGAACTAGACAATTCAATCCAAAGCCAAAAGAGCAGAATAAGGAGGTGGCAGTCTGACTTAGTCACCTTGAAGATAGACCTACTGAAACTAGCATTTATGAGGAGAAATAAGAGAAAAGAAATAAAAAAAAATGAAGAAGCATTAAGAAACACCCGGCACCTGCATCAGCAAAGAACTAAAAATCTCCATATTTGCAGATGATATGATTGCATATGCAGAGAATCCCAAAGAATCCACAAGGAAGCTACTCAAACTGATAGAAGAGTTCAGCAAAGTCTCAGGATACCAGATAAATATAAGTAAATAAGTAGGATTCCTTTATACCAACAATGGGCTTATTAAGGAAGAAATCACCAAGTCAATGCCATTTACTATAGACCCTAAGAAGATAAAGTACCTAGGAATAAATTTAACCAGAGAATTAACAGACCTTTACAAAGAGAACTACAAGTCCTTACTACAAGACACTAAGAGAGAGTTACATAAATGGAGAAACCTACCCAGCTCATGGATAGGAAGACTTAACATTGTGAAAGTGTCTATTCTACCCAAAGCAATCTACTTATATAATGCAATCCCAATACAAGTTCCAGTGACAATTTTTAATGAGATGGAGAAACAAATTACTACCTTTGTCTGGAAAGGGAAGAATCCTCAGATAAGTAAAGCACTACTGAAGAAGAACACACTGGGAGGCCTCTGAATACCCGAATTTAGAACCTATTACGCTGCCACAGTAGTCAAAACAGCCTGGTACTGGTACAAAAACAGACAGATAGATCAAGGAAACATCGAGACTCCAGAGATGACACCATCTGCCTATGAACAGTTGATATTCGACAAAGGCCCTAAGACATTAAACTGGGGTAAAAACAATCTCTGCAACAATGGTGCTGGAAAAATTGGATATCCACTGCACTAAACTGAAACAAGACTCATATCTTACACCTTATGCAAAAACTAGCTCAAACTGGATAGAAGACCTAAATATCAAATCTAAAATGATAAAGCTCGTCCAAGAAAAAGTAGGAACAACAATGGAAGTTTTAATATACAACGTAGACAAGACTTCAAAATCTGTCAAACAAACCACAATCATCACAAGAGAAAATAGATAAATGGGTACTACTAAGAATCAATGACTTTTGCTCATCCAAAGACTTTATTAATAGAATTAAAGGCCACCTATAGAACAGGAAAAATATTTGGCAACTATATATGTCAGACCAATGCCTGATCTTCATAATCTATAAGGTACTACAAAATATCAATAAGAAAAAGATAAATCATCCAATTAAGCAATGGGCAAAGGAGATGGACAGAGACTTCTCTAAAGAGGAGATCCAAGTGGCCAAAAAGCACATGTGGACGTGCTCACAATCATCAGCTAATATTAAATAAATTCAAATTAAAACCACAATGAGATATCATCTCACCCCAACAAGGTTGGCCATGATCCAAAAAATGCAAAACAACAAATGCTGGAGAGGCTGCAGGGACATTGGAACTCTCCTACACTGTTGGTGGGATTGCAAAATGGTGCAACCTCTTTGGAAAGCAATCTCGTGCTCCTTTAAAAAAAATGGATCTAGATATACCATTTGACCCAGTACTTCCACTGCTTGAACTATATCCTACAGAATCAAGGCCATTCACATCAACTGATACATGCACACGAATGTTCATCCAGCACAGCCCACAATAGCAAAAAGATGGAATCAACCCAGATGCCCAACAACAGAGGAATGGATAGGTAAACTATGGTATATATACTCAATGGAGCACCATGCAATGATAAAGAAAAATGATGATTGCAGGAAACATCTCTTAACCTGGTTTCAACTGGAGGACATTATGCTGAGTGAAAGTAGTCAGCAACAAAAGGACAAATACTGTATGAGACACCTAAGATAAGAACTTAAAAACAGACTCATGCATAGAAGCAAAGACTCCTTGATGGCTGCAAGGGTTGGGAGGGAGGCAAGGAGGGTGAGGGGGATAGAGTTTAGATAGTTGATAGAAATTTGGTTGGGTGAAATTGGTGACAGCACACATTAGAAAGATGATCAGTAATAACCGGACTTCAAAACACTTTGAGTACTCCTCCCATCTTAACCCAATATTGCAAGGACAGAGTAGCTGGGGTGGAGGGTGATTTCACTCTCAGGTGAAATCAAGGCCAATTCACACAGCTAGCATTTTGTTAATGAGGACTCTCTGCACCCCTCATTGCTGCGTGGCATCTGGGGTCTTCAAAGCTGTGAAGTTGCCATCTGAAGGTACAGCAAATGGTCCCAGCTCAACAAAAACAGATGATTACCGAGGACAAGAACGACATCGGGGAAAGAGAACCAGAAGACAGGGAGACCCATGTGAGTGGGTCTCTGCATCAACTCATGACCAGAAGAATTGGATAGTGCTTGGCCATCACCAGTGATAGCCACGATGGAGCTCATAAAATTGAGTCTCACTGGCAACACAAGAATAAGTAGGCGTACATTCTGAGATCTCCACTAAAAGACCACAATTGATGGTCCAGCAGCTTCGGGGTTCCCCTAGGAGCATGGCCCCTGGCCCTGATACTGCCCCTGTCCATAAATCATAATGAAGGTAAACTTTTCGTTCAGCAATGGATTGGATTTGGTGAAGAGTGACCGTATCTTGTGGGAACTTTTTGGTTCTATGCATCTATAGGATGTAAACCTGCTGACCTCTTACTGGAGGAAGGGGAGTGGGTGGAGAGGGGGGCATAGGAAACTGTTAGGAGGATAGGACATATACAGAGCAGACAGGTGGGGTGTGCTGTCACCGGGCAGGAAGAGCAGTGGGAGCTGCATATAGGTGAGCATGTGAATTTATATGGTAACATACATTTTCATTCAATCATAATAATAAAAAAAAGAAACATGTGGGACTCTATCAAGAGGAATAAGTTACAATTAATTAGAGTTCCTGAACAAGTAAGGATAGCTGAAAACACAGAGAGCATTGACACTGAGTTGCTGAAAGAAAACTTCCCTGAAATTATGAAACAAGAGAACACAGATACCCAAGATGTATACCTAACGCCGCAAAGACCAGACCCCAAAAGAAACACACCAAGACATATTACAACCAAGGTTAATAAAATGAAACATAAACAGGTCCTCTCAAAGGCAGAGAGGTGCAAAGCAATGCTAACAGTCAGAGGGAAACCTTGGAGGTTTTTGCCTGACTTCTTGAGAAACGATGTTGGCACAGAGACAGTGGGATGACACACTGAAAGTCTTGACGGAGAAAAACTTCCAAACAAGAATTATATATCCTGCAAAACTGCCTCTGAAATGAAAAGATGAAATTAAGGCATTTACAGATAAACAGAATCTTAGAGACTTTGTAAACACCAAACCAAAATTACAAGAAACTCTGAAAGAAGCTCCTTGCTTAGAAAAACAAAACCATTAAGTGTATATTTAAGGAAGCAATGCAGGGCACAGCATCAAGCCATCTACTCACTTTGGAAAGTCACAAAGCTCAATGAAACCTACAATAGTAAAAAAAGGAAATCAGTCATCACATCATGAAAACTATGCCACTATCACCCTAAAAAGGACATACTACAGTAGTAAAAGTCCTTTCAGATGGAGAGGAAGTTAAAAAGATATGCAGAAGTTAAAATTGGTTTAAACTTAGAATATTAAGGGGGATGATGGAGGTAGCCACAAAACACAATAACAATGCAACATATCAATACAAGAAACATAATACACGAGTCTCAACAACCACAAAACCAACACTGAAAAAGATGAAAACTCAACACATAAAGAAGAATGACCCAGCAGAGAATATTAAGAACAGAGAAAACATCAACACAAAAATAAATACACCAAAATGACAGCACTAAACACATATCTATCAATAATTACACTGAATGTAAACAGACAGAACATCCCATAAAGACAACGAGTGATATCCTGGATCAAAAGACACAACTCGTCTATATGTTGCTTATAAGAAACACACCTTAAAGATGAACAAACTGAAAATTAAAGGATATAGCAAGCTAACAATCTACAAAGAAGAGCTGGTGTGGCAATACTAATCTCCAATAAAATAGATTTTAATGCAAAATCTACTATCGTGGACAAGGATGGCCAGTATTTACTGCTGAAAGGTTCAATACATAAGCAGGACTTTACAATATTAAATATTTATGCACTCAATAACAGAGCATCTGAATACATCAAACAAACATTGACAACACTGAAAGATGAGATAGATCACTCCACCATAACAGTTAGAGACTTCAGCACTCCACTTTCAATAATGGAAAGATCATCCAGAAAAAAGCTCAGAAAAGATACAGAAGATCTTATTCCCACAATTAACCCACTAGACATCAAGGAAATATATAGAACTTTTTCTCCATGAACAGCTAAGTATACCTTCTTCTGCAATGCACAAGGAACATTTTTCCAAAATAGATCACGTGTTAGGACATAAGGCAAATCTCAACAAAATCCAAAGCACTGAATAAGTGCAAAGCATCTTCTCAGACCATAAAGCTGAAAAAGTCATAATCAATAGCAGAAAAAACATAAACAGAAATCTGAACTCATGGAAACTGAACAACATCTTGCTCAAAAATGTATGGGTTATAGAAGAAATAAAGGACTAAATAAAGAAATTTATGGAATCAAATGAGAATGAAAACACATCCTGCTGGAAACTATGGGATACCGCCAAAGCAGTGCTCAGAGGTCAACTTATCTCCATAAATGTGCCCATATGGAAGGAAGAAAGGACCCAAAGCAAAGAATTAACCCTATAGCTTGAACAAGTAGAAAGAAAGCAACAGAAGAATCCCTTAGGCAGCAGTAGAAAATAGATAATAAAGATTAGAGCAGAACTAAATGAATTAGAGAATAGAAAAACAACTGAAAAATTAAACAACACCAAAAGCTGGTTTTTGGAAAAGATCAACCAACTTGATAAAAAACTGGCTAAACTTACAAAAGAAAAACGGGAAACAAATAACCTGAATAAGAAATGAGATGGGAGATGTCACAACAGACCCAACTGAAATTATTCGTAACAAAATACTATGAAAGACTGTACTCTAACAGATTTGAAAACTTAGAGGAAATAGACAAATTTCTAGATTCTTACCACCCACCAAATTATCACAAGGAGAAGTAGAACAATTTCATAAACTCATCACAAAGGAAGAGATTGAAAAAGTCATCAAACAACTAGCAACCAAGAACGTCCTGGCCCAGATGGCTTCACCAGAGAATTCTACCAAACTTTTAGAGAAGCGTTAACTCCAATACTACTGAGACTATTTCATAGCATAGAAAGGGGTGGAATACTCACAAATAAACTCTACAAAGTCAGCATAATCCTGATACCAAAGCCAGGGAAAGATACAACAAAAAAGGAGAACTACAGACCAATATAACTCAGGAACCCAGATGCAAAAATCTTCAAAAAATTCTTGCCAACAGAATTCAACAACGTATAAAAAAAAGAATTCACCATGACAAACCTGGAGTCACACCTGGGATGCAAGTCTGGTTCAACATCAGAAAAACAAATAATGTGATCCACCACATAAATAACACAAAAGATAAGAATCACCTGATTGTGTCAATTGATGCAGAAAAGACATCTGACAATGGCCAACACCAATTCATACTAAAAACTCTCAGCAAAATAGGAATAGAAGGTAAACTCCTCGGTTAAATAAAGGACATCTATGCAAAATCAACTGCCTACAGCATCCTGCATGGAGAGAGACTGAAACAACTCCTCTTGAAAATGGTAATTAGACAAGGATGCCCGCTCTTACCACTTCTATTCAACATTGTACTAGAAGCTCTGGCCAGAGCAATTATATAAGACAAAGAAATAAAGGGCATCTGCACTGGTGAAGAAGAAGTAAAAATCTCCCTATTTGCAGGTGATATGATTGTATATGTAGGGAATCCTAAAGAATCCATACGTAAACTACTGGAACTACTAGAAGAGTTCAGCAAAGTAACAGGGTATGAGATAAACATAAGTAAATCAGTAGAATTTATACCAACAAAGAGATCATCAAAGAAGAAATCACCACATCAATACAATTTACTATAGCCCCCAAGAAAATAAAATACCTAGAAACAAATCTAACTAGAAAAATAAGAGACCTATACAAAGAAAACTACAAGATCTTACTGTAATAAACCAAGAAGGACTTACACAAATGGAGAAACCTACTCTGTTCATGGATAGGAAAACTTAACATTGTGAAAATTATTCTTTTACCCAAAACAATCTACATATACAGTGCAATCCAAATACAAATTCCAGTGACATTTCTTAATGAGATGCAGAAACAAATCACCAAATTTGTTTGGAAAGGGAAGAAACTCCGGATAAGTAAAGCACTGCTGAAGAAGAGGAACACAGTGGGAGGCCTCACACTATCTGACCCTAGAACCTATTACACTGTCACAGTAGTCAAAGCAGCCTGGTACTGGTACAAAAACAGACACAGAGACCAATGGAATAGAGTTCAGACCCTGGAGATGCCACCATCCTCTTATGAACAGTTGACATTCAATGAAGGCCCTAACATTGTAAACTGGGGTAAAATCAGTCTCTTTAACAAATGTTGCTGGCAAAACTGGATATCCATCTGCAAAGAAGTGAAACAAAACCCATATATCACACCTTACACAAAAATGAACTTAAACTGGTTAAAAGACCTAAATATCAAACCTAAAATGATAAAGATCATGCAAGAAAAAAATAGGGTCAACAACAGAAGCTTTAATACACAGCTTAGACAGACTTCAAAATCTGACAAAGCATGATCAACAGAAAGTAGATAAATTGGTACTACTAAGAATCAAACACTTTAGCTTATCCAAAACCTTTATCAAGAGTTAAAAGACCACTTACAGAATGGGAAAAAATATTTGGCTACTACATATTGATCGATATCTGATCTCCATAGTCTATAAGGTACTGCAAAATATCAACAATGAAAAGGTAAATATCCCAGTTAAATGACGCACAAAGGAGATGGACAGACACTTCACCAAAGAGGATACCCAGGCATCCAAAAAACACACGAGGACATGCTCACAGTCACTAGCTATCAGAGAAATCCACATCAAGACTACAGTGAGATACCATCTCCCCCCAACAAGTTTGGCCATGATCCAAAAAACACAAAACAACAAATGCTGGAGAGGCTGTGGATAAACTGGAACTCTCCTACACTGCTGGTAGGATTGCAAAATGGCATAACCTCTTTGGAAAGCCATCTGGTGCTTCCTTAAAAAGCTAGAAATAGATATACCATTTGATCCAGTAATCCCACTGCTCAGAATATAGCCTACAGATTCAAGGGGAATAACAAGAACAGATAAATGAACACGAATGTTTACTGCAGCACAGCCCACATTAGCTAAAGGATGAAATCAGCCCAGATGCCCAACAACAGATGAATAGATAAACAAACTATGGTACATATACTCAATGGAACACTATATAATGAAGATTTTAGGAAGTGTCTCTTAACCTCGTTTCAATTGGAAGACATTATGTTCAGTGAAATCAGTCAGCGCCACAAGGAAAAATACTGTATGAGAGCCCTATTACAAGGACTTAAAAATATACTCATGTACAGAAGAAAAGACTGTTTGACAGCTTCAAGGATGGAGAGGGAGGTCATAGATTAAAGCAGAGACAGCACACAGTAGAAAAAAGATCAACTTAAGTGGACTTCAACATAAACTGAAAGCTCTTCTATCTTAACCGAATACTGCAAGGATAGAGTAGTAGGGGCAGAGGTCTGGGGACCATGGTCTCAAGAGGCACTGAGGCCAAATGGCACAACTAGCCTATTGCTAAGAGTTGTTTGCACACCATGTTGGTGAGCAGCATATGGGGTCTTACAAGCTAGCAAGCTGCCATGTGAGGTACACCAAATGGCCCCAACTCAGCCAGAACAGACAATCACCAAAAACAACAAAGACACAAGGGAAAAAGAACCCAGGAAGACAGAAGGACCCATGTGAATGAGTGACTGTATCAACATGTGACTAAAAGAACCAGATGGTGTCTGGCCACCACCAAAGATAGCCATGATGGGGCACACAATGTCAAGTTCCAGTGGCAACATTCAAAAAAGAGGGTTACACCACAAGAACTCTACTAAAAGACCACGCCTGATGGTCCAGCAGCCTGAGGGTTCCCCTGCAAACATAGCCCCTAGACCTGCTGCTGCCCGTGACTTGAAAACATTACTGAGGTCAACTCTTCAGACAGCAATGGACCGGAAATGGGACACAATGTGACCATATGACGTGTGTACATTATGGTTCTACGCATCCATAGGATGCTTTCCTAATGGCCTCTTACCAGAAGGGAGAGAATAGGTTAGATAGGAGGGGACAGGAGATTGTTAAGAGGATATGACATATATAGCACGAAAAGGAGGAGTGTGCTGTTACCGGACAAGGATAGCAGAAGGAGCTGCAGATAGGCAGGCATGCAAATTTAATTTGGGTTGTATGCTTTCACTTAATCACAAAAAAATGTAATAATAATAGTTCTAAACTTGAAAACCATGCAAGAAAAGTATTGTCATACCTACTGTATAGACAAGGAAGCTAGTACTAAGAATTAACTAGTTAAATGACTTGCCCAAAGTCATATACCTATGTAAATGAAAGAAAACAAAATCCAAACACTGAACACACAGTTCTTTCTGTGCTATATTAGGCTTCTAGAGGGCACGTTGAAGGTACCATGGACTGCCAAAAGAACAAACAGATCTGTTTTGGAAGAAGTACAACCAGAATGCTCCTTGGAAGCAAAGATGGCAAGACTGCATTATTTTGTCAGGAAAGGTCAGCTCCTGGAGAAGGATATCATGTTTGGTAGACTGGAGGGTCAGTGAAAAAGAGGAAGACCCTCAATGAGATGGACTGACACATGCCCGCAACAATGGGTTCAGCATGAAGACGATTGTAGACATGGCACAAGACCGGGCAGTATTTCGTTCTGTTGTTCATAGGGTCGCTATGAGCTGGAACTCACTCGACTGCGCCTAACAACAACAACAACAACAGAGGGCAAGGATTGTGACTCATTCCAGTGGATTATCAAACTAGAGGTAGTGGAAGCCAGCAAGTCAGAAGTGAGGGGTCTAGGAACCACTAACCACATGGCTGGTGTCCTGAGGAAGTAAGGGAAAATCCCAAATTTATAGATAGCAGGTCAGAAATGAGGGTGGTGTGGGGACTCCTAAGGTAAAGTCTCTGGCCAACTAGGCAGTCTGAGCGACTGTGTCCTTTACCTTGTAACACCTCTAGGCAGTTAGGATCAGAAGAAGAATTGTTGTGTGAGCAGCTGGTATCAGAACAGAGGTAGTTGTTAGCTGCTGCTGAGTCAGTTCTGACTCACAGAGATCTAACGAAAAACAGAATGAAACACTGCTCAGTCCTGTGCCATGCCCACAATCATTTTTATGCTTAAACCCATTCTTGCATACACTGTGTCAACATATCTCCTTGAGAGTCTTCCCCTTTTTCACTGACCCTCTACTTTATTAGGCATTATGTCCTTCTGCAGGGATTGCTCACTCTGAATAATACATCCAAAAGTATGTAAGATGCAGTATCCCCACACTTGCTTCCAAGGAGCACTCTGGTTACACTTCTTCCAGAACAGCCCACGGTACATTCAATATTCTTCTTCCACACAATTCAAGGGCATCAATTCTTCTGTATTCCTTATTCATTACTGAGCTTTTGTATGCATATAACGCAGTTGAAAATATGATGGCTTGGGTCAGGCAAACCTTAGTCTTCAAGGTGACACCTTTATTTTACAATACTTTAAAGAGATCCTTTGCAGCAGCTTTTCCCAATGCAATGTCTTTTGATTTCCTGACTGCTGCTTCCATGGCATTGATTGTGGAGTCAAGTTAAATGAAATCCTCAACAACCTCAACCCTTTCTCCATTTATCATGATGTTGTTTACTGGTCCAGTTGTGAGGGTTACATTGTTTTCTGGATGGTGAGTTGCCATCCATACTGAAGGCTGTGGTCTGATCTTCATCAGTGTTTCAAATTGTCTTCACTTCCAGCAAGCATGGCTGTATCATCTGTATAATGCAAGTTGTTAATGAGTCTTCCTCCAATCCTGATGACTCATTCTTCATGTACTCCAGCTTTTCAGTCTATTTGCTCAGCATACAGATTAAAAAGGTATGGTGAAAGGACACAACCCTGATGTACAAGTTTCCAGACTTCAAACCATGCAGTGGCCCGTTGTTCTGAAACAACTGCATCTTGATCCATGTACACATATCTCATGAGCACAATTCAGTGTTCCAGAATTCCCAATCTCCACCGAGTTATCCATAAGTTGTTAGGATCTACACAGTCAAACATCTTTGCATAGTTGATGAAACATAGCTAAACACCTGTCTGGTATTTTCTGCTTTCAATCTAGATCCATCTGACATCAGCAATGATATCGCAGGTTTCCCGTCCTCTTCTGAATCCAGCTTGAATTCTGAAAATTCCCGAGCAGTATACGAGGTCTCACAATTAAGTCCATGAACTTAACTATTCTAAATACATCATTGTTGAATATCACTATGGTCACCTTCAAAGTATTCCCCTTGGAAAGCTATGCACCAATGCCTGTGCCTAGTCCACCCTTCAAAGCAATTTTGGAATTATTTCTGGAACGGCCTTTGTGCACGGTGGCATGGTGGCAAGCTCATGAACTTAATTCTATAGTTGCCTGTGAGGGACTCTTTAGCCAGTAATCAAATAACTGTACTGGAACACACTCCCTACTCACCTGATATGGCCCCCTATTGGCTTTTTTCATTACCAGAAGATAAAGGAAATATTGAAAGGAAGACATTTTGATGCCATTCAGGACATCAAGGGTGATACTATGACAGCTCTTACTGCCATTCCAGAAAAAGAGTTCCAAAATTGCTTTGAAGGGTGGACTAGGTGCCGGCATCAGTGCATAGCCTTCCAAGGAGAGTACTCTGAAGGTGATATTCAGCAATGAGGTATGTAGCATTTTTTTCTAGGATGAGTTCATGAACTTAATTAGCAGTATTTGTACTGTTCCAGTAGCTTTTCAATGATATTTAGCAAAATTTTACTTGCATGTGATATTAATGACATTGTTCAATAACTTCTGCATTCAGTTGCATCATCTTTCTTGGCAATAGGCATAAATATGGATCTTTTCCAGTCAGTTGGCCAGGTGGCTGTCTTCTAACTTTCCTGGCATAGATGAGTGAGCACTTCCAGCACCACATCCATTTGTTGAAACATCTCAACTGATATTCTATCAATTCCTGGAGCCTTGTTTTTTTTGCCAGTGACTTCAATGCAGCTTCCAATTCTTCCCTCAGCACCATTACTTGCTGATCATATGCTACCTCTTGAAATGGTTGAACACTGACTTCTGGTATAATGACCCTGTGTGTGCCTTCCATCTTCTTTTGATACTTTATGACTCATTTAATATCTTCCCTGTAGAATACTTCACTACTGCAACTCAAGGCTAGAAATTTTTCTTCAGTTCTTTCACCTTGAGAAATGCAGAGTGTGTTCTTCCCTTTTGTTTTCCTATCTCCCACTCTTTGCACGTCATTATGATACTTTACTGTGTCTTCTCGAGCTACCCTTTGAAATCTTCTGTTCAGTTCCTTTATTTTGTTATTCCTTCCTTTTGCTTCAGCTACTCAATGTTCAAGAGCAAGTTTCAGAGTCTCTTTTGACATCCAATTTGGTCTTTTCTTTTTTCCTGTCTTTCTAATGACCTCAACACATCTGTTTTTCAGTCATTAAGTGTTCAATACATGCAATCTGTTCTTGAGATGTTTTCTAAACTCAGTTGGGATGTATTCAAAGTGGTACTTCGGCTCTTGTGGACTTCTGTTTCTCTTCAATTTCAATCTGAACTTATATATGAACAGTTGATAGTCTGTGCTGCATTCCACACCTGGTCTTGTTGTAACTGATGATACTGAGCTTTTCCACTGTCTCCTTCCACAGGTGTAATCGATTTGACTCCTGTGTATTCCACCTGGTGAGGTCCATGTGTACAGTCATTGTTTATGTTGGTGAAAAAAGGTGTTTGCAATGAAGAAGTCATCGGTCTTGCAAAATTCTATCAGGCTATCGCTGGAATCATTTCTATCACCCGGGGTGTACTTTCTACCTACTAATCCTTCTTTGTTTCCAACTTTTGCATTCCACTCACCAGTAATTATCAGTGCATCCTGATCACATGTTCGATCAATTTTGGACTGCAGAAACTAGTAAAAACTTCAATTTCTTCACCTTTGGCCTCACTGGTTGGTCTGTAAATTTGAATAATGTCACATTAACTGGCCTTCCTTGTAGGCATATAGATACTAGGACTGACAAGTTCACAAACTTATCCTAGAAAAAGTGCTACATACCTTATTGCTGAATATGGTCACCTCCGATGTACTCTCCTTGGGAAGCTATGTACCCTCCTTGGGAAGCTATGTACCAACACCAGCGCCTAGTCCACCCTTCAGTGCAATTCTGGAACTCTTTTTCTGGAAATGGCCATCAGAGCTGTCATCGTATTACCTTTGATGGTCTGATGTCATTAAAAATCTTCCTTTCAGTACTTCCTTATCTTCAGGTGAAGAAAAAAGCCATTGGGGGCCAGACCAGGTGAGTAGGGAGAGTGTTCCAATATAATTATTTGTTTACTGTCCCTCACAGACAACTATATAATTAAGTTCTGTGAACTTGCCACCATGCCACTGTGTACAATGACCATTCCATAAAGAATTCCAAAATTGCTTTGAAGGGTAGACCAGGCACTGGCATCAGTGCAAAGCGGAGTACCTTAAAGCTAACTGTAGTGATATTCAGTAATGAAGTATGTAGCACTTATAACAATTAAGTTCACAGACTTAATTGTCAGACCTTCTATTATCCTAACACAGACAGCATTGTACTTCAGGACAGATCTTGAAATGCTCTCTTTGACAATGAATCCACTCCTGGCATGCAAGACCACAGGACTGTGCAATTCAAATTGGCCAATAGCTTACTAATGCCTAGGATATTGATGAGTTCCATTTGATTTTTGATGATTTTCAAGGCTAGAGTCATACTTTGTACATTCCATGTTCTGATTTTTAATGGATGTTTGCAGCTGCTTCTTCTCATTCTGAGTCATGCCATATCAGCAAATGAAGGTCCCCAAAGCTTGACTCCAACCACATTATTAATTTCAACTCTACCTTCCTCAGACCGCTCTTCCCCAGGTGTCTTTTGAGTGTCTTCCAATCTGGGGGTCTCTTGTCTGGCACCATATATGACAAGATTCTGCTGATATTCATAGGGTTTTCACTGGCTAATTCTTTTCAGAAGTAGACTGCTGGGTCTTTCTTCCAAGGGTGTCTTAGTCTGGAAGCTGAACTGAAACCTGTCTGCCATGGGTGTCCCTGCTGGTATTTGAAAACGGGTGGCCTACCTTCCAGTATCACAGCAACATGCAAGCCACCACACTACAACAAACTGACAGACAAGTGGGGGAATAAAAGTGGTAAAGATGTGAAAAATATGGAATTTGACTTATGTTGATTATTATCTATGCAAAGGCTTAATATTGTTGATGTCAATACTAACCAAAGTGATCTATTACAATCTCTATAAAAATTCTAATAATCTTTTGTCCCCCCAAAATGGAAAAGCCAATTCTTAAATTCATATGAAATTACAAAAGGCCCTAAATGGTCAAAACATTCTTTAAAACAAAGAAAAAAATAAGAGGACTTATATTTCTCAATTTCAAAACATACAACAAAGCTACAGTAATCAAAGCAGTGTGGTAGGAACCCTCATCTATTTCTGGTGGAATATAAAATATTGTATCCAGTGTAGAAAAAGTTTGGTGGTTCTTCAAAATGTTGAACATGGAACCACTGTATGAGCCAGTAATCTCAATCCCAGTGATATACCCATAAGAAGGGAAGGCTCAAATTCACACAGAAACCTCTACATTAATGATCACTGTGGTAGTTTTTACAATAGCCAAAAGGTGAAAACAACCAAAATGTCCACCAACAGGTAAATGGATAAAAATATGGTGTATACACACATACACACACACACACACACACACACACACACACACACAACAGAATACTACTCAGCCACAAAGAGAAATCAAGTCCTGATGCATGCCACAACATGTATGAACCTTGGAAATGTCATGTTGAGGAACATTAAGTCATTTGGAAAAGGACAAATACTGTATGATCTCACTTATATGAAATAACCCAATACATCCAAATGAAAAGATTATTAGTTGTTACTAACAGTGGGAGGAAGTGGGAGTTTTTGCCTTAAGGGCACTGAGTTTATGTTAATAATGGTGGTAGGAACCCAGGGATGCTGCAGACAGTGACTCCCCACTAGAGCTGTACAGCAAGGCCATTCCAGAAGATATGAGGGTGGTGCACAAGGCTGAACAGGCAGGAGAAAGTGAAAGAAGAGAAAGAGGAAAAACAACAACAACAAGAAGAAAAAGCAAAGAATAAAGCAAACAAACCAAAAAATAACAGCCTGTCCAAGAAGGAGATGGTAGGACATACAGGGTGGCTAGCTGAGAGAAATGAAAGAATGTAGGATATTTGGAAAACAACAATGAGAATCACTGCACAAGCTGAGATATATAATCACTATTACTAAACTGCACATGTATGTTTTTGAAGTGACAAATGTTTTGCTTTGTATACCCAACCTACTTTGTATATTCTTACCAAAATCAAACAATAAACCAGTGTGAAACTGGTATAAGGATAAACACAAACCAATGGAATGAGAACTGAGAGTCCAGAAATAAACTCATACATCTATAGCCAATTGATTTTCAACAAGGGTGCTGTCATGGATTGAATTGTGTTCTCCAAAAATGTGTGCCAACTTGACTAGACCATGATTCCCAGGATTTCTGTGACTGCCTACAATTTTGTCATGTGATACGATTTTCCACTGTGTTGTAAATCCTACCTCTATGATGTTTATGAAGGATTAGAGGCAGTTATGTTTATGAGGCAAGATCTGAACTACAAGATAGAGCTGTATCTTGAGTCAATCTCTTTTCAGATATGAAAGAGAGAAACAAGCAGATAGACAGGGAGACCTCAAACCACCAAGAAAATAGTACAGAATTTGTCCTTTTGGATCTGGAATTCCTGCACAGAGAAGCTCCTAGAACAGAAGACTGATGACAAGGACCTTTCCCCAGAACAGCAGCGAGAGAAAGCCTTCCCCTAGAGCTGGCACCCTGAATTTGGACTTCTAGCTTCCCGTGAGAGCATAAATTTCTCTTTGTGATATTTCAGTTATAGCAGCACCAGATGACTAAAACAGGTGCCAATTCCATTCAGTTAAGAAAGAACAGTCTTTCCAAAACAACTGTGCTGTGCCAACTTGATTTACACACGCAAAGGAATGGCACTGGATGCCCATCTCACACCATATGTAAAAATTAACTCAAAATGGATCAATGCTCTAAATATAAGAGCTAAAACCATACAACTCTTAAAGTAATACACAGAAGCAAAGCTTCAGGAGCTTGTTTCTGGCACTGGATTCTTAGATAAACACTAAAAGCACAAGCAACACGAGAAAAAAATAGGTAAATTGGATTTCATCAAACTAAAAATATTATAATCAAAGAACATCAAGAAAGTAAAAAGACAACCTACAGAATTGGAGAAAATGTTTAGAAACCCTGATAAGAGTTAACAGAGACTATATAAAGAACTCCTAGAAGTTTACAACAAAAAAACCTCAGTCAAAAAGTAGGGAAAGGACTTAAATAGACATTTCTCTCAGAAAATACAAAAATGGTCAATAAATACGTAAAAAGCTACTCAACATCATCGACCACTATGGAAATGCAAATCATAACTACAATAAGATGTCACTTCACAAGCACTAGAATGGCTATTATAAAAAATAAATGAAAATACTGTTTGGCATGGATGTGGAAAAACTGGAGTCCTCATCCATTGCTTGTGTAAATGTGAACTGTTGCAGCTACTGTGGAAAACAGTTTGGTGGTTGCTATAAAAATAAAACACAGAATTACCATATGACCCAGCATTTCACTCCTGGATATATGCCCAAAGGACCTGAAAGGAGAGACTCAGATACTTGTATGCCGATGTTCACTGCAGCATTATTTACATTAGCTGAATGGTGGAAACAACTGACATGTCTACCAATGGATGAATGGATAAAGAATATGTAGTGTATACACACAATATTGTTTCACCATAAAAAGGAATGAAGTTATAATACATGCTAAGACATGGGTGAGCCCTGAAAACATAAGTCACATAAGCCAGACACAAAAGGACAAACATTGTATGATCCCATTTATATGAAATATCTAGAGTAGACAAATACTTAGAGACAGAAATTAGTGATCACCATGGGCTGGGAAGGAAGGGGGAATGGGAGTTATTACTTAATGAGCACAGAGTTTCTTTTAGAGGTGATAAAAGAGTTTTGGAAATCAATAGTGGTGATGGCTGCACAGCATTTTGAGTGTAATTAATGTCACTGGATTGTAAAATTGAAATGGTTAAAATGGTAAATTTTATGCTGTATGTTTTACCACAATAGAAAAAAAATTCTTAACTTGCTCCAGACAAGTGAATATTTTGTAGTTTCCATTTTGTTAATAGCCCATCCTTTCTTTTGATTTTTGATTCTGTCACTTTACTGAAAATAATCTCTTAAGAGTTGTTCTTGTCTTATTGCCAAATTCTGTTTCTTCTTCAGAATTCTGTCCCTGACTTTGCCTGCAATTTGTCACACTGCTGATCAGTCCTGTCCTAATACTTTGCCATTCTTCCATTTCCTCTCCCTAACACTCTTGACTTTTTCCAAAATTTAGCTTTTAGCTATCTGCTTCTCCTCCTCAGGGGAACTACAGCAGTTCATTTCTATTTACAGTTTTGATAATCATTTCTTTCCTGGTGACCATGAAGTCTGTATTTTTAGTTTTACATTTTCATAAGTGTTCTAGTCCCATATCTTTAATTGCATACTGAAAATTTCCATTTGCATATCTTGCCATAAAACAATATCACCTTAAGTGAAACATGTCTGAAATTAAATGTTACCACTTCAAAGAGACTAGTTCCTCCTTTCAAATTCCTCACCTCTGTCAATGGGATCACTAATCTCTTCCTTTAACCTAGACCTTGGTACCACACTTTCAGCTTTCCTCTCCTATTTTCTACACTCTCTCTATAACCAAACAGTCCCTAAAGTCCTCTTATCTCTTCCTTTAAATCATTCTTGTAATGATTCCTTACTTTCCACTGCCACTATCATGTTCATTCTTGCCTTTGTTAATGTGGTTCCTGTTGCCTTGTCTCTCTAGGCTGAATTCTATGCAACCTTCAAGAAGTAACTCAAATTCCAATTCTCTTTTTGATGCCTTGAACATTGTATCTCAGGGATGCTCCCTTTCTTTGAACACACACAATCACTTCTAATCTGCATGGTTTAATTTAACAGTTTACAACATGTTTTTTTTTTATTCTTCTCTGCTTATCCATATCAATATCTTAAAGTCAAATTTAAAGTTAGCTTTGTAAGTCAAAGCCCCATACCTTGTTTTCTCTGTATACTTTCTATATTCAGATTACTCACTTTCTTCTCTAATAGAAAAATAGCTTTTCTTTTTTAACACAAAAATTGTATTAGAAATGGTAAGGAAAACTTCATTTTATTTCTTAATATACTCTATAGTACACAATATTCACTTAGAACGTATGAAAAAAGGCAAACGGCTCAATATTAGTTCATAATTTTGGCTAACAGGCAAGAGCAATTCTGTTCTTTCCTACTAGGGATTTCTTTCCTTAATTTTCTTCTTTAGCATCTCAAGATATAAAAATAATGCTAAACTAACTCTGGTAAAACAGTTCACTTAACAGCTATTAGAAAAACGATGAAATGTTGCTGCTGAGTAAACACAGCTCTGTTTCATTAAAAAAACCATTAAGAACTCTGAGTCTACAGAGGTTATAAAAGCTCATCTACTCACTACTGATTACTGATAGACATTAGCCAAGACACAGGGTTCTTCAGCGACATACAGACACCTAGGAACCGTTCACACTGTCATTTTACCTTCACTAAATATAGAATCTAATATGTATTTCAAGGTAACCAGACTGTTGGTACTCAATGATTGCATTTTCTGATGTGTATTTAATGTTCAATTTACAGAGAACATTTTTTTGGAGTATAGGAAACTGAGGAAAAGAAGGCTGAGTTCTTTTCGTTTTCTTCCCTCTTCCCCTTTCCCTCTCCAAACTGTTTCCTGTATTGCATCTTTTGAAAATGGTTACAGATCAGCCTCTCAAAACCTTACACAAATTAAAGTTCATACACTGAGGTTGCTTAAGAAAGTAGGGAACTATACTAACAGGTCAAAGTGTAGTAAAATTCTGCTAACAAGGAACATGATGATTAGGAAACTATGCACCTGTAGTAACACTGACCCTGCATGCATAGTGTACTCTCTTTACCATACCAAGGAAAAGGCACATTTATGCCATACAATTCAAAAGGTTTTTTAAAAAAAAATTCTAGCTAATTCTCTTTAGTTTTTCATATGGAAATAATCATCTTACCACATGATCAAAAGGCAAGTTACTGCAGTTTTATCATTCTCAAAGCCTACAAACCTTATATTCACCTTATATGAATACGAATTAAGAACATATGACTGTCATTTCTCAAACACAGAAAAAGTATTTCACTTCCTGATTTGAGAAGTATTAATATTTGTAATGCTATCTGAATTTTTGCAGAAATACACTGTCAAATTTGGCTCTCTTTTGCAATACTCTAATAATTTATATTGATTTTAATCTGTCAAGTTTGTGAATTGCTAAGAAATGGAAACCTATCATATCTGCTAATTTCTATACAGTTCTACTATGAAGAGTAAATATCTACATATATAACACAAAGACTGTAATCATTGCTATAAATAAAAAATATCTCGATATGTAATTTTCCTCATTTCAACACACCGGATCTAAATATTTATCACCACAGAAAACAAGTAAAGTTATAGATACTAAGTTGTATCACTCATTTGTACAGTATTTCTGAAACACTTTCTACTTCCAAAAGACATTTTACTATTACTTCTTCTATAAACTCAAATTCAAGGGAGTTAATTTAGTCTCATTTTTTGCAATGTGGAAAAAGATCCCAAAATAGCCATATGATAATGGTCTCAGAAATGGAATGGCAATTTAAAAATCTTTAAAATATGTAATTAGTGTGGTCTGATTATTTAACTTCTTAAGAGATTACTGTAATGAATTGATGCTAAAATATTAAAACCTTGTTAAACTACAGTGCCGCTGTGAGTCAGAATTGACTCAACAGCAGTGGGTTCTTCTTCTCTTGGGTTCTTGTTAAATTAGAATGTCAAATGTTAAGATGACAGAAGTAGACAGCAGTACTCAGACACATACGGGCAAACTTAACAAAGATTTCAGAGGTAAGGCCATGGCATACTCCTCATTGCTGAAACTGGTGATAATACTGAATCAGTATATATCTATGCTCAGAAACAAGTACTCTGCACAGCATGATCCAAGTAACTAGTACTTGTTGAGGGCTTATAGCACAGCTTGCATTATGGTGGACATACTGAGAGCTACTACAGTGAACCAGTAGTCATTAAACTTAGTTTTACTGAGTATCTACTTACTGGCAGGCACTGTGCTAGGCCATCAGGATTCACAGGGAACCAGACACTGTTCCTGCCATTGAGGTTACAATTTAGTGGGGGCAGAGTAAACTCACAAATAGTAGTGATGTGGAGCTGGGGAGGGGGAGGTAGGGGCCAGCATTCTAGATAGAGGGCCCAGCTTGAGAAGATGCAAATAAATACACAAATAGACAACATGCTATGAACAAAGAAATATAAGCAATAAAGGGGAATGGCAAATTAAGGCTGATATATAGACACGGTCAAGTTCATTGAGGATTCTGCATGTTATGTTATGGGTCCTGAGGAGAAAGGAAAGTCACAGAATAATCTTTAGCACAAAAATGGTTTGGCTAGATCTGCACTTTTGGTGTCTCAATCTAGCAGCAGGCTGGAGGACAGATATTGGAGTGACATGCACAAAGGCATGATGGCCAGTCAGGGTATTAAAAAGGGTCTGAATCAAGGAAGTATGGGATAGAGGAAAAGAAGAAATATTTAGGTCATGTATAATTAATACTTGCTTAGCTGTGGGAAGTAAGTGGGGAACAAAGAAACCAAGAATGAGTTATGGGAAAGATAGAGGTACCTTCAACTGAATTTGTAGAATACAAATGGAAAATATAGAAATAGGAGATGTTTTGTTTGTTTGTTTGTTTAGTGGTTAGGGCAGGAGTGTGAGGGGATGTGTGAGGATGAACTTTGTTTTGAAAATGCTGAATCCTTATAAGATGATGATGGGCCATTAGGTGAAGAAGCCTAGCAGGCAGCTAGGGGTGAAGACAAAGTAGGCATAGTGACCACATCTTAAGAAATCTGGAAGTGAAGGAAAGAAGAAAGAGTGTATATGGGTCAAGGAAGGCTTCTGTTTTTAATTAATGTGAGAAACTCTGAACATCTTTACAGGATGAGCTAGTTGAGAAGCAGAGAGGCAGTATTGGAGAAGACAGGGGCTGCCATACGGATCAAGAAGGAGAAGATGCTGGAAGTGAAGAGCATAAAATCATAAGTGGAGTGGTGAACTTTGGACAAGTAGAAAGACTCCTTGAGCTCCGACGCTGGAGAAAGTAGGCACAAGAATTCAGGCATAATTAAGATCCAATGCATTTTTTTTTTCCAGAATGAAAAATGACATGATTAAGCCGTGTTTTAAGATTAGTTTGGCTCAAGCAAGGAGGATGGATTGACTTGGGGAGAGGCTGGCTGCAGACCATGGCAATAATTGAAGCAGATGATGGAAACCCAAACTAGTAAAGGAATAGAGACAATGAACAATTTACATTACATTTCAAAAGGCATGATGACATAATTCTGGGACAAACTAGCATACAGCAATTCAAGGAGGAAAAAGAGTTAAAATGACTCAAGGATTTTAAATATTAACTCGGGGGATTAAAATGGTGGTACCAGAGTCAGAAATGGGGTGACTGGAAAGCACAGCCAATGTGGAAAGGGAAAAATGCTGGCTTTATGATATACTGACTTAAGAGTATGGCTCTGAAATTTTTAAATTTTAAAAGAAATGAAGTCTTCTATAGAAAACTATGCAGAGAATGGAAAAATTAAGTGTTAGGTGAGAATAAATATTTCATTGAGACAGGGCATATAGTTTAGGACAATTGTAACACTTCCACACCAGAAGAAAATTAAAAAGAAGTTGATATTTTAGACATCTCGGGATAAGCTTATTTCCTAAGAATTTTATTTTACCTGATAAAATGAAGGTTTTACTACCACAGGAAGCTCAGTGTCTCAGATCCAGTGAAACCTTCCCCTAAACATGTAATCTTTTCTCATTCCCAGACATTATTTATCAAATGTGTTTTCCAGGTGACAGAATGTGTGTAATACAACAAAGTAAGTTTACAGACTACATACATTGGTCAGAAATTCAAGTATAGGTCTGTTACTTTTCAGGTTTTGGATTCAAGTCAATACCAACAGTTACTACTAGTACCACTACTTCACACTCTTTATTCCAGAATCTTTAAATTGGAAGAGACTTTACACCTATCACAGGGGTCTGGGCATGGCAAATGTCAGTGCTTTGCTTTTAATGAAGAAAATACCTATATGAAGTACTTTACTATGTTTATGTGGAGAGTGGAATGGAACCACAAATAAGTTTCAGGGAACTTAAGCTGTTTCCTTGCTCCTTCTCCATGTCTGAATTTTAGAAAACAATAAAGGGTTTTAGAAGTGTTGGGTTATAAAATTATAAACCGGAATAAACCAAAACCAAACCCACTGCCACAGAGTCAATTCTGACTCACAGCAACCCTACAGACAGAGTAGAACTGCTCCATAGAATTTCCAAGGAATACCTGGTAAATTTGAACTGACGACCTTCTGGTTAGCAGCCTCAGTACTTAACCACTACACAACCAGGGTAAAACACTTTTTTCTGTTCAGTTATGTGAATAATCTACAAGAAAGTAATCTCTGGTGCCAGAATCATAATTAGTTTGAGTAACAAACTGTCTCTCTACTGACAAAAATAATGGAAGTAAAATAGTTCAGAAATCTGGCATCTGAATGCTTTAGGTTACCTGTAGAATTGCAGAATCAAGAAAAATTTTGCTGAAATTGCCTTATCTAAAAGCAGGCCTAAAAGTCTCCCCAAATCCTTCCAAACTTTCAAAATTTTTAATACAGTTCACACAAAAATCACAAAAGTACATCACAATCAAATCTTCAACATGTGAAAATTAAAAGTTAACAAAGTGAGGGGAAGTGGCACATATTTGCAAGATATCACATAATACAAATTCAACTGAAAAGCAAGGGGAAAGTGAAGCATTATCAAAATTAAAGGCAGCATGATTTGATAGGAAAAAAACCTATTTTGAAAATGCAGTAAAAGACAACACGGCTGACAGGATAAACGTAACATGATACTCAGACTTCCAAGTATTTACAGTCCAAGCACATAAAAAAAGAGGAAACACCCTTGGAAGCCTGGAGAATTATTTTTAAAAATTTTGCTTTGCAATTATGAAGTTCTCCCTCCTTTTATTTTCTCAAATATGATCCAAGGTTTCAAATAAGAAAAAAAAAAACCCTTGGGTAAGTTTTCAAGACATATTCCTCAGTTCACAGGGGACTACTTTCCATATTAATTAAATGATTGCATATTTAGTATCTGTGCCTACAAAATTCACTAAAGCTATCTTCGAATTATCTCTGAACTAGAAAGGCCTCAGAAACTATCTACTCCAAACCCTTCATATACAGATGGACAAATCAAGGTCCAGAAATGAGAAATAACCTGACCAAGGTCACAGAGCCAGTAAGAAGCACCGCTGAGACTAACATTGGAGAGACCTGACTCTCCATCCATTGCTTTCTACTTTCCACAGATACGTCTCAAATTGAACCTCTAATAGTGTGATATTTAAGGAATGTCAAAGTGAGGAGTGATCAAGATAAAGGATTACAGTAGTCACTACTATAAGGATTACATAGGATGAATGAATAGGTGTGGATATACTATCATATTATTCACAAACAGATCATTTTTCCTTTTTGAAGAACAAAAGCGTATGTCTTGCTACATGTCACAGCAGTCACTGGGTTCCACTAGACACCAGTCTTAACAACAGAGAACGCACTGGTACATTCTGCAGTTTAAGGATCATTTATTTGCCAGGATATATAGAAGAGAGGGACTCACCCCTACTCCAGTTTCACTGACTCCCAAATCCCTAACTTCCCTGTCCTACACTTACTCTGTGCATCAGTTTACCCTTCCTTCACCTCCTTTCCATCCATCACATCAGTTTTACCATTTAGACTAGGTGTCTTTAATTTGTACGCCTCAATCTGACCTCTCCCACCCCGCAGGCCCCTCTATCACCTTCTCATTTCTCTGCATTACCTCACCCTTTTCGAACCCCACGGCCCTCTCCTGCTTACACCGTGATGTGGCCGGCGCCGCGAACCAACACAGGGTCAGGGGCACATCTTCGCAGACGCTCCTCGCTCACTACCCGAGGCGGGGGCGGCGCCTCCTCCTCCTCTTCTTCCTCCTCCTCCTCGTCCTGCTCATCTTCCTCGTCGTCGTCGGGCCCCGATACAGACGACGACGACGACTGCGACGACGACGACGTTGCCGCTTCTTCCTCCTCCTCCTCCTCCAGTTCCGAGATGGTGTCGAACTCCGCCATGTTGGGCAGCAGGATGCTCATCACGTGACCTCGCGATCACCGCCACTCTCACGGAAAAGATTTTGAACCTGATGAGGCACTGGAATAGGAGCGGGAACAAAATGAAAGGAAGGGGGGCGGGCTAGAAACAGGATTTGAGGAGATGCGCCTGCGTGTTGGGAAGCGGTAGGGGAGGGGGACAGTTGGAGGCGGGAGCACCCGGAGAGAGGAGCAAATTGAGTGTACGCTTGCGCGGTTCCAAGGGGAGGGGGGCGTTAGAAGTGGACTCGAGGGAATTACCGAGTGCTAATCTTAATATTGCGCTTTGGGGTTCTGGTACTTGTATCGGGGGACGTATCTTCAAGTTTTATTTCTATTACTACTTCTATGTCATATTTATGGAGAATTTACTGTCAAGGACTGTGCTTAGTGTTCTATGTGCATGTCTCATTATCTACCAAGATGGTCTAATTTTACACATGCAGACTGGATAAATATTGAAGATCATGGCACTACTAAAAGGTAGATCTAGTTTTAAACTCAGGGATCTCTTCTGATTCCAAAAGCCCAGTACTTTTAACCAAAGAGCTGTACTCCTGAAGTTGTGAGGAAAGGCTTTGAAGAGTGATGACTTTTGGATTGTTTCTTGAAAGATGAATGAGAATATGTACTTTGAATTTACGGGGTATTTTGGGGAGAAAGGAAGAAATGGAGGTAGCATTCCAAACTATGAAAACAGTGATTAACGTTATTTTTCCAGACACTAGCTAGACTCCTTCACATAATCTTATCTCAGTAAATCCTCAAACAATGCTGTGAGGGAGGCATCCATTATCTGTTTTATGGATAAGAATATTGAGTTTCAGGAAGTTTAAGTAACTTATTGAGGTCTGTGATGGCCTTTTGCCTCAAATTTTCTATTTCAAATATTCTAGCCTTTTCCACACTCACTGAATGTAAAGATCAGATATTTTTGGATTCCAAATAACATCACAAACTGTTTCATACTTGGTGGCAGCTCAAAACTCCGTGTTATAATTTAGGGATCACTGACACAGCAAAGTAACACAGTTGCTCCGCAACAGAAGAAATACGGTAAAGCAGGTGTTGTAAAAACCAGTTTCACTGCTCTTTCTGATGCACTGCAGCTACATCCCAATCAGATGGTGAGCCTGGGGAGACACATCCACACTGTAATTTATGATGAGGACTGCATTAGCAGTGTAGTTCTATAAACAAAGTATTTAGGGTTTATGAAGGAAGAAAAAGTTGGAGTTAAAAAACACAAAATAATAAATGTTGGAGGAGTTGTGGTGAGACTGGAAAATTCATATACTGCTCATGGAAATGTGAAATGGTATAACCACTTTGGACATCAATTTGGCACTTCCTTAGAAAGCTAGAAATAGAAATATCATACAGTACAACCAATGACTGCTCTGATAAAGAACACAAAAAAGAGTTCCTGACATAGGAGTAGAAAACTGGGGTCTGAGAAACTGGAGGGTCCCCTGAAGACATGACCCCTAGACTCTCTGTTAGTCCAGAACTGATACCATTCTGAAAGCCAACTCCTCAGACAAAGATTCAACTGGTCTATAAAATAAACAGTGATAATGGAGATGGGTGGGACTCTTGGTTTTAGTAAATAGATGAGACTGACTGGGCAGCTTCTGTCCAGAGGTGAAAAGAGACTGCAGAAGGGGACAGAAGCTAGTTGAATGGACTTGGAAACTACAAGGTGGAAAGGAGGACTGTGCTGTCACACCATGGGAAGAGCAGCTAGAGGTACATAGCAATATGTGTGTAAGTTTCTGTGTGACAAATTGACTTGGATTGTAAACTTTTACTTAAAGTACATTAAAATATTAACAAGACAAAAAAGGAAAGAAATCTCTTACAGTCCAGCAATTCCATTCCTTGGAATATATCCTAGAGAAATACAAGCCATCAAAAATAGATATATGCACACCCATGTTCACTGCAGCACTGTTCACAATAGAAAAAGGTGGAAACAACCTAGGTGCCCATCAACAGATGAATGAATAAACAAATTATAGTATATCAACTCAATGGAATACTATACAACGATAAAGGACAATGATGAATCTTTCAAACATCTCATAATGTGAATTAATCTATTAAGGCATTATGCCGAGGGAAATCAGTCAGTCCCAAAAGAGCAAATATTATATAACACAACTATTAAAAGAACTCAGGAAAAGGTTTAAGCACAGAAGAAATAATTCTTTGATGGTTATGAGTGTGGGGAGTGAGGGAAAGGAGAATTCACTAACTAGATACTAGCCAAGAATTATATAGGTGAAAGGAAGGGCAACACACAATGCAGGGGAAACCAACACAACTGAACTAAGCCCAAAGCTAAGAAGTCTCCTGAACACAACCAAAGACTTTGAGGGACAGAGTAGCCTGGATCGGGGTCTGGAGACCATGCTTTTGGGGACCATTTAGGTCAATTAGCATAACAAAGTTTATTAAGAAAATGTTCTACGTCTCCCTTTGGTGAGTGGTGCCAGGGGTCTTAAAAACCAGTGAGTGGCCATCTAAGATGCATCAATTGGTCCCAACCCACCCGGAACAAAGGAGAATGAAGAACACCAAAGACACAAGGAAAATACTAGCCCAGGAGATGAAAAGGGTCACAAAAATCAGAGACTCCATCAGCCTGAGACCAGAAGAACTAGATGGTGCCTGGCTACCACCAGTGACTGCCCTGACAGGGAACACAACAGAGTTCTTTACAGAGCAGGAGAAAAATGAGGTGCAGAACTCAAATTCTAGTAAAAGGAACAGACCTAATGTTCAGACGTAAGCTGTAAACCTTCACCTAAAGCACAATTTGAAAAAAAAAAGGAAGAAGAACGTGGCTGCTTGCCAGAAGTTCGGCATTTCACAGCAACCAGGTGCTCCTTGGGGGCAGTTCTACTCAATTCTCAGTAAGATGATGACAATGTACAAGGAATATTAACACTGATAACTATACGTGATAGATTAATTAAATAAAAAGGCTTCATTTCAAAAAAGGAAGGAAGAAGTTTGGGTTATTAAAGTAAAAAAAAACTTCATTGTATTCAAATTTTGATAATTCAGTTGTAACAGTATCAATAAACAACAAAACAAGCTTTTTGTAGTATAAAAACCAAAAAATCAAACCTATTGCTTTCAAGTAGATTCTGACTCATAGCAGCCCTATAAGAAAGAGTAGAAGATCTACAGTGTTTCCCAGGAGTGGATAATGGATTAAACCGCTTACCTTTTTGGTTAGCAGCTGAGCTCTTAACAATTGCGCCACAAGGGGCTCTTTTGTAGTACAGAGAACTTTATCTATTAGCCAGAAATTATGGTAAATGATGAGAACATTAAAGTATTTCATAATAGCCTTCTAGCAAGACATAGATAAATTTTTTCTCTTGAATATTAACAAATAAAATGCCACATACAAATAAAGTAAGGAAAGAACTTTGACTTAACGTTAAATTCAATATTTTACACCAGTTCTTTTCTTTCCAGAAGCAATAAATAAAAGGGAAGAAAAAATTTCCAAACATATTATCCATAAAATTCTCTTGATCATTCAGAATTAGTTTTAAAAGGGCTATTTGAAAGAGAGAAAGGGAAAGGAGTAGGAAGTGACCTTGAAACAAGTGCAAATGAAGTACTAGAACCATGGTAAAAGTGAAGAAATGACAACTTTGGAGTAGAGAGGGGGAAACTTGACTGTCAATATAGAGAGCAGCCCCTGTCAAAAAACAAAGCAGTTCAGGAAAGTGCTATGCCTGAAGAAATTCACTAGTACAGCCAAACCTGTGCATCTGTTTTCCTGCATAGATATCATACTGAAAATGCATGTTTGATTCCAGAAGTAATTTGTTTTGCTGAAGTACAGGGGAATTTGGAATTGACTAAATGGAGCTAAACACAATTTTGTGTATCCATTTTCAGTAAACATGAGAAACATCAGGGTTTCTAAACAATATGTTCACAACCATTGTGGAAATGACCCAAATGCCCATCGACGGATGAATGGATAGACAAATTGTGGTATACTCCTAAATTGTTATTATACTTGTACAGTATGAAACATTTGGGGATTGACTTTTTGTTCAGCCTATTTCTACAGTTCATCTCAGTTATTGCAAGGTATTAGTGGTTCACTCTTTTTATTGTTGTATAGATGTACCACAGTTTGTTTCACCATGCACCCACAGAAGGACATCTGAGTTGTTTCTAGGTTTTAGCAGTATGGATAAAGATACTATGAACATTTTCATACAGATTTTTATTCCTTTTAAAAAGTGAGTCAGTTTTTATCAACAAACTGAGAAGACAACCTACAGAAGGGGAGAAAATTTGGGGGAACTGTATCATGTAAAAGCTTAATATGCAATATGTATATATAAAACTTCTACAATGTAAAAACAAAAACACAACTCAATCAAAAAATGTGTAAAGGGCTTGAACAGAAATTTGTTTCATCAAAGAAAATTTTCCAGTGACAACAAACACATGAAAAGATGCTGAGCATCACCAGTCATTTAAAAAAATGCCATTGACACATAATGATCCTATAGGACACAGTAGAACTGCCTCATAGGGTTTCCAAGGAGTGGCTGGGAGAGTCAAACTTAAGACCTTTTGGTTAGCAATCATAGACCTTAACCAATACACTGCCGGGATTTTCATTAGCCATTATGGAGATGCAAGTAAAACCACAATGAGATAATCACCTTGCCACCAAAAGAATGACAATGACATTTTTAAAAAAAAAAAAAAAAATAACAAGTATTGGCAGATTGTGGAGAAACTGAGGCCCTCATTCATTGCTGGTGGGAATGTAAAACAGTGTAGTCACTGTAGAAAACAGTTTGATAGTTCCTCAAAAAGTTGAACACAGAATTACCATATGACCCAGCAAGCCCAATTCATGGTTAACAGGAATGGGAAAGAGGGCAGAAAGGGAAGTTTTTGGTTTGGAGGACATTGAGTTTATGTTGATGGTGGTAGAATATTTTGGATGAGGATAGTAGTCGTGGAACAGCATGAATTGTAATATGTAATGTGAAAGTTGTGTTGACAGATGTTTTGGTGTGTATGTTATCATTACAATTAGAAAAAAAGGAAAGAGAAAGAATTGAGTTACAGGTACCCTTTATATATTCTAGACATAAGTCTTTCGTCATATATGATACATAAATATTTTCTCCCAGCCAGTGGCTTTTTTTACGTTGTTAATGGTGTTTCTTGAAGTACAAAACTTTTAAATTTTGGTGAAATCCAGTTTCTCAATTTTTCTTTTATTGCTTGTGACTTTGATGATGTATCTAAGAAGTGTTTGCCTAAATGAAAGTCACAGAGATTTGCTCTTATGCTTTCTTCTAAGACTTTAAGAGGTTTTCATTTTTTAAAACCCATATATTTAGGTCTATGATCCATTATGAATTAATATTTGTGTGTGGTATAAGGCAAGGATCTCAACTCATATTTTTGCATTTGGCTATCAAATTGTTCCAGCACACCATTAGTTGAAGACTGCCATTCTCCACTGAATCACCTTGGTATCATTAACCATACCTGACTAATAATTCTATTCAATTGATCTGTTTGTCTATTATAATGCCAATGTTACACTTTCCTGGATACTGTAACTTCACAGCAAGTTTTGAAATTTGGTATTTGTGAGTCCACCAAGTTAATTCTTCTTCAAAATTATTTTGGCTCTTCTGAGTCTTTTGCATTTCCACGTAAGTTTTAGGATCAGAGGCAGAGCCAACATGGTACTATAAACAGAAGCACCATGCTGTCCTTCTTCAGCAAAGATCCAAAAAACTAAGTAAAACATACAAATGTCAGTTCTAGAATCACAAAGTATCAAATAAAGGGATAAATAACTAGATCGAGCACCAAATGGAAGAAGAAAGTGATGGAAAACAGAGAACAAGGAGAGCTACAGAGTTGAAGTCCCTTGCCAGCAAATGTGGCACAGCTTAGCCATCTTGGAGCATAGCTAATAACCCCAAAGAGGCAGTATGGGAAGGCAACTGCATGGAGCTCCTAACAGTAGACAGAGAACCCAGTCAGTAACCAGAGAAATATGCTTTCCCACCCCTCACCCTTCTGTCCTGTATGTAGCTACTAATGCTTCCCAGTGGGCCATAGCCTATCAGCCACAGAGATGCTAGCTTGCTGCCGTCCTGAGTGTTCCCTGCCAGCACTGGATGGCTCCCTCTAAATCAATGTTTTTTTCTCTTTCTCTTCCTTCCTTTTCTTTTTTCCTCCCACCTATCCTCATGTGCTGCCTCTGCCCCTTTGTGAGGGGCCTTGCTGTACCTTTTTTTTTACTAGAGAGTCACTGACATGACCTTCCTGGATCTGCTGCTCATCCAACTGCAGGCTCTTGCCATGACACCACTGTTTTTTTGTTTGTTTGTTTCCCTTTCTTCCTTTTCTTTTGTCCCTCCCATCTGGCCCCATACAACACATCGACACATCTCACTAGGCCATGCCTTGCTGCCTTGGCTGGAGAACCACTTTACAAGAGCTGCACTGGGTCCACTTCACACCAATCCACAGGCTACTGCCATGCCACTGTTTTTTCTTTTTTGTTTCTCTTCTTTCACGCTCCCACCTGGCTCCAGACATGATATCCCCTCCTTGTACACCTCTGTTCCCACTTGCCAGTGCCAATTACACTGCCAGTTTTATTTCCTTTGTCTTTCTTTTACTTGTCACTCAGACCTAGCTCTGTACCCCACCTGCCCCCTTGCAGCACTGCCAAAACTGGAGAGACACCAGCCCATATTTCTTAACTACTGTAAGGTAAAGGGATATTTCATTATGAGTTTGACTTGCATTTCTCTAATGGCTAATAGCTGGCTAATGGGAAACCCCGGTGGTATAATAGGTTAAGTGCTATGTCTGCTAATCAAAAAAGTCAGCAGTTCAGATCCAGCAGGAACTCCTCGGAAGCTGTATGAGGCAGTTCTACTCTGACCTCTAGGGTCACTAAGAGTTGGACCCAACTCAACAGCAGTGGGATTGGGGTGGGGAATGGTTAATGAGAGACCTGGGGTGGGGAATGGTTGCATAGTGGTTAAGAGTTTAGCTGCTAACCAAAAGACTGGTAGTTCAAATCTACCATCTACTCCTTGGAAACCCTATGGATTAGTTCTACTATGTCCTATGGAGTCACTGTGAGTTGGAATTGATGGCAATGGGTTTAATGGATTAATGGCTAATGGCGTTATTTTAGTCAGCTAGTGCTCTCTAACAGAAATACCACAAAGTGGATGGTTTTAACAATAGAAAGTTTATTCTTACACAGTCCAGTTTATTGCAACTCCAAATTCAGGATGTTTACTCAAGGGAAGGCTCTCCCCAACTCCGTTGGCTCTGGAGGAAAGTCCTTATGCTATATCACTCGTCAGGATGTCATCTCCAGTGAAAGGCTTTCTCTTTCTGTCAGCTCTGGAGGAAGGTCTTTGTCGTCATTCTTCCCCTAGTTGAATAGCTTCTCTGTGGAGGGACTCTGGGCGAAGAGGACACATGCTTCTGGCTCTTATTTCTTAGTAGTGTGAGGTCCTCATGAATCTCTGCTTGCTTCTCCCTTTCATTTTTTAAGAACATATTTTACCGTGATTTAAGTGAAAGTTTACAATCCAAGCAAAGTTGACATATAGAACCCCCACACATACTCCTGCTCTCCCAACCCTGTGACAGCACACTCTTCCTTTCCACTCTGTATTTCCTGTAGTCATTTAACCAATTCCTATCCCCTTCTCTCTATCTTCTCATCTTACCTCTTGAGAGGAGCTGCTCCAACAGCCTCATGTATATATTTAAGCCAAGAAGCACACACTTTACCAGCATCACTCTATGTCTTGTAGTCCGGTCTAATTTTGATTTGAAAAATTGAATTTGGTACTGGTGTCAGCTCTGTGCTAGCAGTGAATCCAGAGGCCATATTCTCAGGGGACCCTCCAGGGTGTTGGACCATCAAATCTGGTCTTTTAATATAGTTATAGATCTGCATTCCCATTGTCTTCCTACTACATCAGGGACTCTAGATATGTTCCTTGTCAGAGCAGTCATTCGTGGTTGCCAGGCATCATCTAATTCTTCTGGTCCTGTGCTGATGTGTCTCCTAATTGTTTGACCCATTTTGTCTCCTGCATTTGTATTTTCTTCCTGTTTTTGATGTCCTTCATTCTCTTCCACTCTAGGTGGATTGGGACCAATTGGTTGCCATGAGTCGGATCTGACTCGATGGCACTTGGCTTGGCTTGGAGGCTCCATAGATGGCAGCTTGCTAGCTTTGAAGAACCCAGACACCACTCACCAAATTACTATGCAGAACATTTTTACATCTAGATGCTCAGCCCTGCATTGTATCCTTGAATATACGAGGTTTGAGAATTAAGTCTATGAATTTAATTGTTCTAAGTGCTACACATGTTATTGCTGAATATCACTATTGTAACTTTTGAAGTACTTCCCTTTGAAAGCTGAGCACTGCTGCCAGTGACTAGTCCACCCTTCAAAGCAATTTTGGAACTCTTTCTGGAATGGCCATTGCATATGGTGGCATGGTGGCGAGTTTGCAAACTTAGTTGTATAGGTGTCTGTGAGGGAGTTTTTATCTATTAAACAAGTAACTGTAGTGGAACACCCTCCCTACTTACCTGATCTGGTCCCCAGTGACTTTTTTCTTTGCCTGAAGATAAAGGAAATATTGAAAGGAAGACATTTTGATGACATTCAGGACATGAAGGGTAATATGACAACAGCTCTGACGTCCATTCTGAAAAAAGAGTTCCAAAATTGCTTTCAAGGGTGGGCTAAGTACTGGCATCAGTGCATAACTTCCTAAGGGGAGTACTTCAAAGGCAACCATAGTAATATTCAGCAAAGAGGTATGTAGTATTTTTTCTAGGATGAGTTTGCAAACTTAAGTGCCAGGCCTTGTATATCCAATGTTATTGATTTTCTAATTGAAGAACTTCTTTCAGTGTTTCTTGTAATTTTGGTTTGGTTTTTGCTACTTCTCTAAACTTCTTTTTATCTGGGAATGTCCTAATTTTGCCATAATATTTGAGAGACAATTTTACAGGATATATGATTCTTGACTGGAAGTTTTCTTCCCCCTCCCTTCAAGGATCTGTATATGTCATCCCATTGTCTTCTTGCCAGCATGATCTCTGCTGAATAATCTGAGCTCAGTCTTAATGACTCTCCTTTGTAAGTTATTTTTTGTTTGAGCTTAGCTGCTAAAATATTGGCAAGGGAGAGAAAATATACAGTTCTGCTTCTTCAAGTGATTAGAAATTGTTTTCTCTGAGCCGTCAGAAAGTTTTTGTAATTTATTTGATTTTTATGTAGCTAAAATATTCTTATCTTTAGTTTTGGTAAGTTTGATGTCAGTATGTCTTGGTGTCTTTCTTTTGGTATCTACTTTTTTTGGAGTTTGATAAGCATCTTGGATAGATATCTTCTCATCTTTCATGATATTGGAGAAGCTGTCTGTCAATATATCTTCAGCAATTTTCTCTACATTTTCTGTCCCTTGCCACCCCTTTTCTGTTATTTCTGTTACCCAGTCACACTTGATAGAGTCTCACATAACTCTTAGTGATTCTTCATTTTTAAAAAATTTTATCTGATTTTACCCTCATGTATGCTGGTCTCAGTTGCTTTATCTTTAATTTCACTAACTCTGCATTCCCTTATCTCAATCCTGCTCCTTTGCCTTTCTTTTGAATTTCAAATTCTATAATTTTTATTGTTAATATGCTGAATGTCAGATCATCGTTGCTCAAGTACTTCTTTCAGCCTATTTAATTTTTCATTATGCTCTGCTGCACTTTACCTAGTTTTCTTCCTGATACCTTACAGAGCTCTAAACATTACTCTTTTGCATTCTACCTCCAATAATTGCAGAAAGTCATCTTCATCTGGAAATTTTTTTAGTTCTTTGCTTTCAGAGTTTTCTAGAGGACATGGTGTTCTGCTTCTTCAAGTTATTAGAAATTGTTTTCTCTGAGCCGTCAGAAAGTTGTTGTAATTTATTTGATTTTTATGTTGTAATGCACATATAATTTAGTTTGTAAGTGTCCCCATACTGTGGTCATTTGAGCTATATTGGTTATTACAGCCTTAAAAATTCCAATGTCCTGTCACTGGATGGTTAGATCTGTAGCATACTGAGAAGGATAGGGAGATTTTCTGGCTCAGGAGATCCAGCAGAACTTGTTTTCTTCCTCTCCTTTTGTTTCCCTCTCAGTGTCTTGGAGATTAACTCAGGACACGTGAATAAGATTTACCACTTCTGGCCCAAGTACTGCCTCAGAGTTTAGTGCCTGGTGGAGAGCAAAGAAGGATGAGGGAAGGCCTATCAAAAGGGTGATAAATCATCATGTAGGAAAGATTTTGAGTCTGCAAGAGTTCGCAGGCACTTAGCTTATAGTGTTCTGTTAAAAGTCCTCTATGGTTCTGTAGGTGTGGCCACTGGAAGCTCAGCTTCTCCACTGATAAAGATGCACTCTGCAGCACTGCTGCTTTGTTTTGCTGCCCACAGGCTCTGCGTGGCTGGTTGAAATGGGGCCCTCTGTGGGGTAAGATTCAAATCTCACCCAAGTGGTTGCCTCTGGATCTGCTTTGTTCTCCCTGTTACCCAGTCCAATTTCAGCTTTCCACCTGATATTCAGGACTCCTAGTACTTTCTATATAATACTTTCAGTTGTTTTTCTGTTTCTTTTTTTGTTAGAGGGATCAGAAAACACCTGTAACTACACTACCATTATAGCCCCCTACTTTTCTCTTTTATATCTCAAAAGAGATTGGCTTTAAGACAAAACCTAATCTTGTATATTGAGTCCTGTCCATTAACACAATTGCCAGTATTCTCATCTTATTGGCATTATAGAGATAAGATTTACAATACACAAGAAAAATCACATCAGCTGATAAAACAGTGGATAATTATACAATACTGGGCATCATGGCCTAGCCAAATTGATACACATATATTTGAGGGACCCAATTGAATCCATGCTAGTGTATGTGTATGTACTACATTTATTTATTCAACAAATGAATCTATAAACAAAACGTAGTATCTACATATGCTCTCATTTCTGAGTAATATGCTAGTGCATGTGTAGGTACTATATCTGTTTTACAATTGACTTACTTCACTCATAATTATTTTCAAGGTTCATTCATGTTATAGCATGTATTAGGACTTTGGTTCTCTTTATGACTGAGTAACATTCTATTATATATTCCACGAAACTTGTAAGAGCTGGATCTCAATGGGTCTGCTTTGTTTTTCCTGATCTCACGAGATTTCTGCCTTTGACAGGTTGCAGCCTTAACACTTTTCTGTTGCTTGTTTCAATGGAAAATATTTGAGTTTTCCTTCTCTGACAGATTTCCAACTTACACAAGCTCTGCTTTCACAGTTTTTATTGTATATACCACACTTGTTCATCTATTCATCTGTTGATGTATGTTTAGATTGTTACACTGTTTAGCTATTGTGCATAGCAAACACTGGTGCACATGTGTCTATTTTCATTGATGCTTTCAAGTCTCTCAGGTATACACTAAGGAGTGAACAATCTCAGTGATACGGTAGTTCTTTTTGTTCAACTTTTGTTCAACTTTTTGAGAAATAGCCAAAATATTTTCTAGAGGCTGTACCATTTTTCCTTTCTGTCAGCAGTGGATGAGAGTTCTAGTATCCTCACAACCTTGCCAGCATTTGTTGTTTTCCTATTTGGGTCGAAGGAAAATTGGTGCCTTTGAATTATGGTATTGGCAAAGGATATTGAATATACCACGGATTTCCAGAAATATGATCAAATCTCTCTTGGAAGAGTTACGGCCAGAAAGTGCCTTAGAAGGGAGGATGGCAAGGTTTTGTCTCATGCACTTTGGACATGTTGTCAAGAGGGAGCAGTCCTTGAAAGAGGACATCATGCTTGGTAGAGGGTCAGGGAAAACGAGGAACACCCTCAACAAGATAGATTGACACAATGCCTGCAACAATAGGCTCAAACATAGCAATGGTTGTGAAGATGGCACAGAACCAGGCAGTGTTTTGTTCTGTTGTAGAGGCTCACTCTGAGTCAGAAGGAGCTTGACAGCACCTAGCAACAGTGACCATTTGCTGGGGATGAAATTGTATCTAATTGTGGTTTTATTTGCATCTCCCTAATGGCTAATAGGAAATCCTAGTGGCATAGTGGTTAAGAGTGATGCCTCCTTACCCAAAGGAGATAGATCCACCAGGTGCTCCTTGGAAAATCTATGGAGCAGTTCTACTCAACAGGGTCACTATGAGTTGAGATAGACTTGATGGCAGTGGGTTTTTTTTTTTTAACTGCTTATAATCTTGAGCGTCTTTTCATGTGTGTATTAGCTATTTCTATGTCTTCTTTGGTAAAATGTCTATTCAAGTTCTTTGCCTATTTTTGATTGAGTTGTTTGTCTTTTTGTTGTTAAGTTGTAGGAGCTCTTTATATGTTTTGTGTAGATAGATAATTACCAAAATGCCTTCTCCAAATGTATAGGTTATCTCTTCACTTTGTTAATAAAATTTTTAAATAAAATTCCAGTTACCTACTTGCTTTTGGTTGCTGTGCTTTTGGTGCCTTATTTGAGAATCTGTTGTTGAAAACAACAGTTTGTTGTTTGTTCTAAGAATGATTTTAATTCTTATAGCTGTGGCTTATCTGTTTTGAATTAATTTTCGTACATGGTGTGAGATATGGCTCCAGTCTTTTTCTTGTTCATGTAGAAATGTATTTGTCCCAGCACTATTTCTTGGAAAGATTCCTTTCTCCATTGTGTGGATTTAGCTCATTTGTTGAAAATCAATTGATCACCATAAATGTATGGATTTATTTCTAGGCTTTCAGTTCTATTTCTTTTATCTATATGTCTATCTTTATGCTAAATACCCCCAAAAACCCACTGCCACTGAGTCGATTCCAACTCATAGAGACCCCATAGAACAGAATAGAACTGCCTAGTAGAATTTCCAAAGAGCACTTGGCAGATTTGAACTGTCAAACTTTTGGTTAGCAGCTGTAGCTCTTAATCACCACACCACCAGGGTTTCCAGACTTATATTAGTATCATGCTGTTTTGATTATTGCAGCTTTATATAACATTTTGAAAGTGGGACATACTAGTCTTCCTACTTTGTTCTTATTTTTTAAGATTGTTTTGGCTATTCAGGGCCACTTGAAATACCGTATGTTTAAATATTGGCTCTTCCATTACTCCAAAGAAGGATGTTCTAATTTTGATAGGGGTTCTGTTGAATGTAAAGATCACTTTGGTTAGTATTGACATCCTGTATATGCAGCGCCCTTTCATTTATCTAGAACTTTTTCCCTTCCTTTCAGCAATGTTTTACAGTTCTCAATGTATAAGCTTTTGATGTCTCTTGTTAAATTTACTTAGGCATTCTGTCCTTAAAAACATACTGTGTTTTAAGTGAAAGTTTACACTGCAAATGAATGCTCATGACAAAATTGATTTGTGACATTAATAATAGTCCTTTCAATATGTCAGTACTGTTCCCCCTTCCCTTTACACCTCAAGATCTTTGTGTTCATTTGTCCAGTTTTGCTGTCCATTTCTGCATTCTTGTCTTTAATTCTGGGTGGATGTTGCCACTTTGGCCTCATATACTTTTCTGAACTAAGAAACATGTTCCTCATGTATGTTATTGTTTGCTTTATATAGGCCAGTCTAATCTTTGGCTGAAAGGTAGACTTGATAAGTTTCTTCAATTCTGTGTTAGTAGGACTTCTAGGGGCTATTCTAAGGGTTCCTCCAGCCTCTGTCAAACCAGTAAATCTGGTATTTTTGAGAGTGCATCTGTGAATTTAAATTTTGTCCTGCATTTTTCTCCTTTTCTGTCCAGAACTTTCTATTGTGATCCCTGTCAGTGACACTAGTGGTGGTAACTGGGTACCACCTATTTATTCTGGACTCAGCCTTGTGTAAGATGTGGTTCATGTGATTTGTTACTCCTTTGGACTGTTATTTCTGTTGTATCTTTGGTTTTCCTCATTCTTCTTTGCTCCAAATGGCACGGGACTAATAAATGTATCTTAGATGGCTGCTTGCAGTTTTTAAGACTCTCGATGCTACTCACCAGCTCAACAAACTCACTGCTATTGAGTCATAGTGACTTTATAGGACACAGTAGAACTTCTCCACAGAGTATCTAAGGACTACCAGTGGAATTCGAACTGCTGACCTTTTAATTAGCAGCCATAGCAATTAACTGCTATGGCACAAGGGTTTCCTTACTCACCAAAGTAGGATGTAAAACATTCATTTTTAAATTGTGATTGAGTGAAAGTGTACAATCCAGTTTAAATCTGCATGCCCACCTGTCTGCAACTCCTTCTGCTCTCCTTGCCTGGTGACAGCACACACCTCCTTTCCATTCTATACATGTCATATCCTCTTAACAATCTCTTGTCCCCTCTTCTCCACCCTCTCCTCTCCCCTCTACTAATAGATCAGTAGGATGACATCCTATTGATGCATAAAACCATGAAGTGCACACATGATATAGTCAATCTGAGTCACTGAGTCCAATCCATTCCTGTCCACAGAGTTGACCTCAGTAAAGATTTGTGATCAGGGGCAGTATCAGGTCTAGGGGTCATACTCCCAGGCCTTCGAACCATAAATTGCTGTCCTTTAGCAGAGTTCTAAGGGTCCTTTTTGTTCTTGTCTTGCCACTGGAACTCAGTATTGTGAGCACCATCACAACTATTATTGGTGGTGGCTGGGCATCGTCATGTTCTTCTAGTCACATGTTGATATAGTCACCCATTCAAGTGGGTCTTTCTGTTTTCTGGGTTCTTTTTCCCTCATGTCATTGTTGTCATTGGTGATCATCTGTTCCAGCTGAGTTGGGACCATGTGGTGTACCTCAGAGGGCAGCTTGCTAGCTTTTAAGACCCCAGACATCGCTCACCAATATGGGATGCAGAAGACTATCTTAGCAATAGGCTAGTTATGCCAATTGGCCTTGATATACTCTGAAAACATGGTCCCAGACCCCCACCCCTGCTACTCTGTCCTTGTAATATTCAGTTAAGATTGGAAGAGTTTTCATGTTATGTTGAAGTCCAGTTAAATTACTCTTTGTTCTAATGTGTGCTGTCACTGATTTCAGCCAACCAAATTTCTATCAACTATCTAATCTGTAACCAGCCTGTTCCCTCCCTCCCTCTCCTTCCTTGCAGTCATCAGAGTCTTTTCTTCTGTACATGAGTCTGCTTTTGCATCCATATAATGGGGGTCTTATACAGTATTTGTCCTTGTGCTGCTAATTTCACTCAACAAAATTTCTTCCAATTTAAACAAGGTCATGAGATGCTTCCTAAAATCATCTTTGTTCTTTATCATTGCAGAGTGTACCATTGACTATATACAGCATGGTTTCTTTATCCATTCATCTGTTGTTGGACATCTGCATTGATTCCATCATTTTGCTGCTGTGGACTGTGTTGCAATAAACATTTGTGTGCATGTATCTGATCATGTGACCACCCTGGCTTCACTAGGATATATTCCAAGCAGTGGGATTACTGGGTCAAATGGTATACCTATTTCCAGCTTTTTAAGGAAATGCCAGATTGCTTTCCAAAGTGGTTGTACCATTTTACAATCCCACCAGCAGCATAGGAGAGTCCTGATTTCTACACAGCCTATCCAGTGTTTGTTGTTTTGTGTGTTTTTGGATCATGGTCAAGTTTGTTGGGGTGAGATGGTGTCTCATTGTAGGTTTGATTTGAATTTCTTTAATAGCTAATGATCGTGAGCATTTCCACATGTGCCTTTTGGCTACCTGCACATCCTCTTTAGAGAAGTGTCTGTCCATCTCCTTTGCCCTCTGCCGAATTCAGTTATTTATCATTTTCTTGTTGATATTTTGCAGTATCTTGTAGATTATGGAGATCAGAGGTTGGTCTGACATATACTTGCCAAATAGTTTTTCCCATTCTGTAAGGGGTCTTTAATTATTTTGATAAAGACTTTGGATGAGCAGAAGTGTTTGATTCTTAGTAGTTCCTATTTATCTATTTTATCTTCTGTTGATTGTGCTTTGTCAGTTTTTGAAGTCTGTCTACATTATTAAAACTTCTATTGTCGATCCTACCTTTTCTTGGATAATCCGTATTGTTTTAGGTTTGATATTTACGTCTTTTCTCGATGGCACTTGGCTTGGCATCTAGTCTGAGTTTTTGTGTAAGGTGTGAGATATGGGTCATGCTTCAGTTTTTTGCAGATGGATATCCAATTTTACCAGCACCATTTGTTAAAGAAACTGTTTTTACCCCAGTTTACAATCTTAGAGTCTTTGTCGAATATCAACTGTTCATAGGAGGATAGTGGCATCTCTGGGGTCTCAACTCTATTCCATTGGTGTGTATGTCTCTTTGTGTATCAGTATCAGGCTGTTTTGACTACTGTGGCAATGTAACAGGTTCTAAAGTCAGGTAGTAAGAGGCCTCCCAATGTGTTCTTCAGTAGTGCTTTGCTTATCTGAGGTTTCCCTTCCAAACAAAGTTGGTGATTTGCTTCTCCATATCATTGAAAAATGTCAATGGAATTGGTATTTGGATTGCGTTGTATATGTAGATCGCTTCGGGTAAAATAGAAGACATTTTCACAATGTTCAGTGTTCCTATCTATGAGCATGGTAGGTTTCTCCGTTTATGTGAGTCTCTCTTAGTTTATTGCAGTATGGTCTTGCAGTTCCCTTTGTATAGGTGTCTTATTTCTCTAGTTAGATTTATCCTTAGGTATTTTATCTTCTTGGAGACTATAGTAAATGGTGTTGATTTGGTGATTTCTTTTTTAATGATCTCATTGTTGGTATAAAGGAATCATACTGATTTACTTATGTTTATCTTGTATCCTCATACTTTGCTGAACTCTTCTATTAGTTTGAGTCATTTACTTATGAATTCTTTTTTATAATGATTGAATGAAAAAATGTACATTCCCATATAAATTTGCATGCTGACCTATATGCAGCTCCCACTTCTCTCCCTGCCCAGTGACAGCACACTCCTATATTATGTTTCTCGATTCGATATGTTGCATCTTTATTGTGCTTTATGGCTGCCCTTATGATCTCCATTAATAAACTATGTATAAACCCAATTTCAATTACTACTGTTCTTATCAACTACCTCTCCATCTGGAAGGAGTATAATGACTGTAGTACATCCCTCTTTTTAATATGGTGATATCATAGTTTTCATGCTATGATTACTGGATTATTTCTTTCACTATTATAGCTTTGAACGAGTTTGGAGCCTTCCCTAACAGAGTAGGATTCTAGGTGATATGTCCCGTATTTGCTTCTAAAGTATAAAGTTAGTGGTTTTTTTCTTCTAAGCCAAGAGATTCTTTCAGTATTTCTTGTAGTTTTGGTTTGGTTTTTACAAAGTCTCTGAGTTTCTGTTTATCTGTGAATGTCTTAATTTTGTTTTCATATTTGAAAGACAGTTTTGTAGCTTACATAATTCTTGGTTGGAAGTTCTCATCCTTCAAGGCTTTGAATGTGTCATGCCACTGTCTCTGTGCCAGCATGGTTTCTGCTTAGAAATCCAATGAAAGCCTACAGAGTTTCCCTCTGAATGTTAGCTTTGCTTCTGCTTATGTTTCATTTTGTTAAGCTTGATCATAATGTGTCTTGGTGTCTTTCTTTGGGGTCTACTTTTTGTGACATTCAATATATGTCTTGGATATCTATGTTGTCTTCTTTCATATTTTCGGGAAAGTTTTCTGTCAGTGACTCAACAACAATACTCTCTGTGCTTTCAGGTATCCCTCACTGTTCAGGAACTCTAATTAAGTGTAGATTGTTCTTCTTGATAGAGTCCCATGTGTTTCTTAATGCTTCTTCATTTTTCTTGTTTCTCTTCTCTGATTTCTCCTCATAAATGCTGGTGTCAGTAGCTCTATCTTCAAGGTCAATAAGCTTAGTTTTCAGTTGTTCAGTTCTGCTCTTTTGACTTTGATTTGAATTGTCTAATTCTGTAATTTTGTTATTGATCTGTTAAATTTCAGATTGCTGATGTTCCATTAGTTGAAACAACTTGCTTAATTTTTCATTTTGCTGTGCTACATTTTGTGTCCAAGAGGGCTGTCTATATTATTATGGTGTACTCAACCTCCAATAGTTTCTGAAAGGCTTCTTCATCTGGAAAGTTCTTTTATTCTTTTTGGGGGGAGTTTTCTGGAGCCTGGTTTACTGTGTTTTTAAATGTTTGGTTAGGGTTTTTTGCTTCCTGGACATGTAGAGGCTGTTTAGTTTCTCTGGTATTGCCTTAACAGGAGCTGAGGTTCAGTTCTGAGAATGAAGTTGATTGTCAGCCACCTCTGTGTGCTACAGGGATTGGGCCTAGTGGAATCGGTGGGGTAGCAGACTCTGCCTCCTGGGTGGCAAAGACCTGGCTCTACTTATGGAGTCCCCGGTGGGCCATGAGATGACCCTATGATTTGGATTGGTAATGGCTGGAAGAGATGCCATTGGACTGCCCTGGGTATTTCTCTGGGCAGTCTTACTTTAGAAGGTAAAAGCTATCTGACCACTTCCAGATCTGACACATCGGCATGTGTGGGAAGCTCCTCCCTCTGGCTGACAATGGAGGCACATTTTCAGCTGTCTTCAGATGTTGTGATATATTTCAAGGGACAGGCTACTGCTGTGCTGACATCCCTTGTCAGGCTCCACCTGTAAGGCTACACTATGCTCAACACTGCTTTTCTTCTGGAAAAGTGCTCCCTTGGCAGCACTGCCACCCAGCCTGGAAGTTAGCCCCTGCTGAAGCCTCCGGTTGGGTAACTCTGCCTCCCAGTCAAACAAGATGCCATACCAGTCAAGTTGTTCTACCCTTACAGAACAGCGGAATCTATGGCAGAGATCCAAAAAGAGAGGGTGGAGTGGTTGTGGTGCTCTGAGTCTGAAGCAAACCTCTCAAAAAGTGACTATTCCATCCACTAATCACTTTATCACTGTGGCTCTGCATAGCTTTTGTTTGAGCCGATCTCCCAACTGCTGGCCAACAAAAAGAAAAAAAAAAGTTCAAAACACCAGTTACCTTCAGTGTGTGGTAGCCAGCTGATTCAACCAAAGCAGGGCTCAGCCAAAGGCAAAAAGTTTCCCATTCTGTGGCATATAGTCCAAACTGACAGCCCTGTGCTGTGTTCCAGGGCTCACTAGGTGTTCAGAAAGCTCCATTTAATTATCAATCCAGGTCTTAGTTTTTTCAGAAGGAATTAAGGAGACATGTGTCTAGTTGGCCACTTTGACTCCTTCTCCCCAAATCCATTTCTTTTAGTAAAATGCCAAGGAAATGTATAGGTTTAAACATATTTGATAGGTTTTAATCCATTGCCATTATTATTTCTATTGAAGCTTAAATTGTCTCATTTTTGGCCAGTGGGAGACTCTTCATGCTGGCCCTAGTGTGTTTTTGACTTGATCCTCATGCAGTGCTGTCAAGTGAATTGAAACTCACAGTGACCCTATAGGTCAGAGTAGAACTGCCCCATAGAGTTTCCAAGGTGAACTGGGCAGATTTGAACTCCAGACCTCATGGTTAGCAGATGTGGTACTTAACCATTACCTGGTAGTCTTTAATAGTTTCTTTCTATCTGGTGTGATAAATTATTCCAAGCTCATCTTGTACATTTCTTACTCCCGACCTTGAATCAGATATGTCTTCAATGACCTTTGGGTTTTTGTTTAGCAGAAAATGGCATTTTAAGACCAATGTCATCTGGGCATTAAGGATGCTTATTCCCATGAAGTACATAATTTTTTAGATATTATGCACACATAGATATATACACATATTTGCATGTATGGAGCCCTGGTGGTGCAGTGGTTAAGAGCTATGCCTGCTAACCAAAAGGCTGGCAGTTCAAATACACCAGGTGGTCCTTGGAAACCATATGTGGTAGTTCTACTCCATCCTCATAACAATCCTATAGGGTTGTTATGAGTCAGAATTGACTCAGTGGCAGCAGGTTTAGCTTTTCAGTTTTTGTTTTTTGGTATATATACATTGATATATACATACGAAGATCAAATACTTGGAGTTCATACTGATACTTGTGATTGAAATTGAACATTACAGGATTTTTACTTAACCTCTTCCATATTATATGTTTCTCCATTCTTCTACAGAGTCTCTTGGTGGCACAAGTGGATAAACACTCAGCTACTAACTGAAGGGTTAGTACCCAAAGGTCCCTCAAACAAAAGGCTTTGTTATATACTCCCCAAAGGTCACAGCTGTTGAAAATCTTATGGAACACAGTTCTACTTTGACACACATAAAGTTACAATGAGTTGAAATCTGCTTGATGACAACTGGTTTGGTTTTTGTTTTGTCTTCTTTCTTCACATGAAGAATCTTGGTTCTGAAGCACATAGGGGATAACAGAATTACAGTATTACATGATACACATATAACTATCTCAGAATAGCAATACTAATACTACCACTGATCATATCATTGATGAATTCATTTAAACTATCCTGCATATGATTTATCTATTCTGTCTTACTTTCATACTTGTTCTGTATTTTTGTACATTGTTGGAGTATATAGCCATTGCATTTTATATTTTCACCTTTTAACCCATTTAATCTTAGTTTTACAAGTTACTACATTTTTATTCCTTACCACCACATCTGAGGTTGATGTCTCCTTAGTGAATTTTATTGTGTGAAGTTTTTTCTCCAGTAGATCTCCCAAGAAAAGTCTATGAGAGTAATGTTTTCCAAATTCCTGCATATAGATAAGACTCTGTGACCTTTATACATGAAAGCTAATTTTTCTAGATATAAAATTTTGGCTCACTTTTTTTCCTTGAGAAAATACATAATGAGTCATGAACTTGTATGTCATCCTTGCACAAAGGCTATGTTACTCTTCTCTGTATCATTCTAATTTTAGTATATACATTACTGAAATTATAATTTGTAATAAATATAAATTACAAGTTTGTATTGAGATTTCAAATTGAAATTCAGGACTATTTGTTTTAACTGAATCTTTTTTTATCTTTCATTTGTCGCTCTAGTTTTCCATGACCAGAATGCCATTTGGTGTTGTCTGTTATTCTATTTTATCTCTTTTATTTACTTATTGTTTATATTTCTATTTTTAGTGTGTTTTAAGTGAAAGTTTACAATTCAAGTTAGTTTCTCATACAAAACCTTACACACATTTCATTATGTAACCCTAGCTGCTCTCCTCACAGTGCAACAGCAGTTTCTCCCTTTTACCTCGAATTTCCCGTGTCCATTCAACCAGGCCCTGTTCCTTTCATTCTTCTCATCTTGCCTCCAGACATGAGTTCACCAGCTAGTCTCCTCTATCTACTGAAGAGAAGGAGCACACTCTTCTCCAGTATCATTTTATGTCTTATGGATCAGTTCAATCTTTGAAAAATTGGCTTCTGGAATGGCTTATGTTCTGGGCTAACAGAGATTCACAGGGCCATGTCTTCCTAGAACTCTCTGGTCTGTCAGACCATTGATCTAGCCTTTTTACTAAAGTTTGATTTCCTCACGTTTCTCCTGCTCCATCTGGAACTCTTTGTTGAGTTCTTTTTAATGGGAGATATTGATGGTAACCAGTTACCATCTAGTTCTTTCAGTCTCATGTTGATGTAGTATCTAGTTTATGTGGCCCTTTCTGTCTCTTGCATTCATATTTTCCTTATGACTTTGATGATCTTCAATCTCTTTTTCTCCAGGTGGGTTGAGACCAATTGATCTTCTTAGATAGCCACTTGCTAGCTTTTCAGACCCCAAACACCACTCGTCAGAGTGGGGTGGAGAACATTTTCTTATTAAACTACATTGTGCCAATTGACCTAGATGTCCCCTGAAACCACAATCCCCAGACCTGTGCCTCTGCTTTTCTGTCCCTTGAAGTGTTTGGTTGTATTTAGAAAACTTCCTAGCTTTTGGTTTAGTCCAGTTGTGGTGACTTCTCTACTGTATTTTGTCCTTTCCTTCACCTAAAATAACTTTTGTCTAGTATCAAGTTTTAAATACTCCTTTCTCTCCCTTCCCACTCTTGTATACGCCAAACACAGTTTTTTTCTGTGTTTAAAACTTTTCTTGAGTCCTTATAATAGTGGTCTCATATAACATTGGTCCTTTTGTGAGTTACTAATGTCACTCAGTGTAATGCCTTCCAGATTCTCCCATGTTGCAAGATATTTCACAATTTCATTTTATTCTTTATCATCGTATAGTATTCCATTATATGAATATACCATAGTTTGTTTATCCATTATTCATCTGTTGTTAGGTACCTAGTGTGATTCCATCTGTTTGCTATTGTGGACAGTGCTGCCGTGAACATCGGTGTGCATGTATCTATTTGTGTGGCAGCTCTTATTTTACTGGGATGCATTCCAGGAAGTGGGATTGCTGGATCATATGGTATTTCTATTTCTAGCTTTTAAAGAGAACATCAAATCCGTTTCCAAAATAGTTGTGCCGTTTTACATTCCCACAGGTAGTGATATGTGTTCAGTCTCTCCATAGCCTCTCCAACGTTTATTATCTTGTGTTTTATGGATTAACGCTAGCCTTGTTGAGATAAGATGATATCTCATTATAGTTTTGGTTTAGATTTCTGTAATGGTTGAGGATTATGATAATTTTCTCATGTGTCTGTTAGCCTCCTGGAAGTCTCCTTCGGTGAAGCGCCTGTTCATATCCTTTGTCCATTTTTTAATTTAGTTATTTGTCTTTTTGTTGTTGATGATTTGCAGCACCATATAGAATTTAGAGATTGAATTCTGGTTGAATTCGTGGTAGTGCATAATTTTTTCCCAGTCTGTAGGCTGTTTTTCACTCTTTTGGTGAAATCTTTGTATGAGCTTATGTTTTTTTTTTTTATTATTTTTATTTTTTGGAGTTCCTTGTTGTCTATTTTCTCTTCTGGCAATTTTACATTATTAGTAATGTTTTGTATTATGTTTATGCCGTGTTTGAGGGCTCCCAGCATTGTCCCTGTTTTTATTTCTGTGATCTTTATTGGTTTAGATTTTATACTTAGGTCTTTGATCCATTTTGCGTTAGTTTTTGTGCATAGCGTGAGATGTGAGTTTTGTTTCATTTGTTTTATTTTTGCAAATGGATATCTGGTAATACCAACACCATTTGTTAAAGAGACTTTTTCCAATTTACAGACTTTGGGCCTTTGTCAAATATCAGCTGCTCATAGGTGGATGACTTTATTTCTAGATTTTCAATTCTGTTCCATTGGTCCATGCATCTGTTGTTGTACCAATATCCAGCTGTGTTGTCTATAGTGGCAGTGTAATGGATTTTGAAGTCAGGTAGTGTAAGGCCTCTAGTTTTGCTATTCTTCAGTAATACTTTGTTTATCTGAGGCCTTTTCCCTTTCAGGGCAAAGCTGGTAATATGTTTCTCCATCTCCTTAAAAAATGTCAGAATTTTGTAGGAATTGCAATGTATCTGTAGATCACTCTGGGTAGAAGTGTCATGTTCACAATTCTGAATCATCCTATCCATGAGCAGGATAGATTTCTCCATTCATTTTCTCCTCTTATGTAGATCTCCTTTGGTTTATTGCAGTAGTGTTTTGTAGTTTTCTTTATGTAAGTCTTTTCTATCTCTGGTTCAGTTTGTTTCTAAATATTTTATCTTCTTAGAGGCTATTGTAAATGGAGTTGATTTAGTAATATCCTTTGGACTTATATCCTGATGCTTTGTTAAACTCTTTGATTAGTTACTTAGAGTTTTCTGTGTATGAGATCATGTCATCTGCAAGTAGAGATACTTTTACTTCTTCCTGACCAATTTGGATGCCCTGTATTTATTTATTTTTCTAGCCTGATTGCTCTGGCAAGAAACTCCAGAGCAAGGTTGAATAAAAGTGGTGATAAAGGACATCCTTGTCTGGTTCCCATGATCTCTATTTAGGATAATGTCAGCTGTTAGCTTTGTATAATTTCCCTCTATTATGTTGAGGAATTTCCTTTCTATTTGTATTTTGCTGTATTTTTAACATGAATGGGTGTTGGACTTTGTCAAATGTCTTTTCTTCATTTACTGAAAAAATCAAGTGGTTCTTGTCCTTTATTTAGGTGTTTGATTACATTGATTGTTTTTCTAGTGTTGTTCCACCCCTGCATACCAGATATAAATCCCACTTGGTCATGGTGAATAATTTTTTAATATGTTGTTGAATTCTATTGTCTAGAATTTCATTGAGGAGTTTTGCACCTAAGTTCATAAGAGATGTTGGTCTGTAATTTTCCATTTTTTATGTTCTTTTCACCTAGTTTTGGTTGTGCTACTGCTGCTAACCAAAAGGTTGGTAGTTCAAATCCACCGAGTGTTCCTTGGAAACTCTATGGGGCAGTTCTACTCTGTGCTATAGGAGCACTATGAGTCAGAATTGACTTGACAATAGTGGGTTTGGTTTTGATTTTTTACCTAGTTTTGGTGTCAGGCTTATGCTGGCTTCATACAGTGAGTTTGGGAGTATTCCATCCTTTTCTGTACTCTGAAATATGTTTAGTAGTAGTGGTGTTAACTGTTCTCTAAAAGCGTGGTAGAATTCTACAAGGAAGACATCAACACCCAAGCTTTTTCTGTTGGAAGTTTTTGAGTTACACGTTGTCGATCTCTTCTTTTGTTATGAGTTTTATTTAATTGTTTTAACTCTGTTTATGTTAGTTTAGGTAGGTGGTGTGTTTCTCAAAATTTCTATTTTTCCTTTAGGTTTTCACATTTGCTAAAGTATAGTTTTTCATAGTATTCTTTGCCAAGCCAAGTGCCATCGAGCCAGATCCGACTCATGTGGACCCTAGGGGCCAGGGTAAAACTGACCCCCAGAGTATTCAAGGAGCGCCTGGTGGATTTGAAATGATTTGTTAAATTTCTGTTGGGTCTGTTGTAATATTATCCACCTCACTTCTTATTTGGATAATTTGCTTCCTCTCTTTTCTTTTGTCAATTTGATTAATGGTTTATTGATTTAGTCGATCTTTTCAAAGAACCAGCTTTTGATCTTGTTAACTCTTTGGATCATTTTCCCATTTTCTAATTCATTTAGTTCTGCTGTAATTTTTATTATTTACTTTTTTCTGGTAGCTCAAGGTGTTCTTTAGCTGCTCTCTTCCTACTTGTTCATTCTGTATGGTTAATTCTTTGATTTGGGCCCTTTTTTCTTCTCAGAATGAGTGGATTTATTGAGATATATTGACCTCTGAGTTCTGTCTTTGTTGTGTTCCAAACATTCTGATAGGATGTATTTTCATTCTCATTTGACTCTGTAAATTTTTTAATTCTGTCTTTGATTTCTTTTTGTTCCAGTAGTTTTTGATTAAGGTGTTTGCTCAGTTTCCATGTATTTGATTTTTTTCCTTTCCTTTGTCTGTTACTGATTTCTACTTTTATCGTTTCATTGTCTGAAAAGATGCTCTGCAATCTTTTGATGGTTTGGATTTTGTTAAGGCTTGCTTTATGACTTAATATGTGGTGTATTCTGGAGAATGTATATTCTGGAATGTATTCTGGAGAAAGTATATTCGGCTGCTTTGGGGTAGAGTTTTCTATACATGTCTATGAGGTCAAGTTGTTTGACTGTGGCATTCGTATCTTCCCTGTCTTTACTCAGCGTCCCTCTGGATGTTCTGTCTTTCACTGAAAATGGTGTGTTGAAATATCCTGCTATTATTGTAGAGCTGTCTGTTTCTTTTCTCAATGTTGTTAGAGTTTATTTTATGTATTTAGGGGTCTTATCATTGGAAGTGTAAATATTTAATAAGGTTACATCCTCCTGAAGGATTGACCCTTTAAACATTATGTAGTGTCCTGTCTTATCCATTGTGGTGGAGTCTACCTTAAAATTTGTTATTTCAAAAATTAATATTGCCACTCTCCCTCTTTTTTTGTACTGTTTATGTGCCTGTCTGATATTAGGCTGAAGGGTGAATCTCAAGAGTGACTTCAGTATTGTCTTATGACATGTGAAAGTTAAATTTGTGAACTTATCCTAGAAAAAGAGCTACATACTTCATTGCTGAATATCACCATGGTCGCCTTTGAAGTACTCCCCTTGGGAAGCTATTCACTGAAACCAGTGCCTAGTCCACCTTTCAAAGTAATTTTGGAACTCTTTTTCTGGAATGGCCATCAGAGCTGTTGTCTTATTACTCCTTTTTTGTGGATTCTGTAGGGTTTTCTGTGTAGAAGATCATGTATTAGCTGTTAATAGGTATGTTTTTGCTGATTCCTTACCAATTTGTTTGTTTTGTTTGTTTATCTTTCTTGATTGCTCTAGCTAGAATATCCAACACAGTGCTGAATAAAAATGATAATAAAAAGCATCCTTGTCTGGTTCCCATTTTCAAGGCAAATACTTTCAGATTCTCTCCATTTAAGATGATGTTGAATATTGTCTTCGTACAAATGCCCTTTATTTTGCTGATTAATTTCCTTCCTTTTTTATTTTGCTGAGAGTTTATAACATCATTTGATAAAATCAAGTGGTTTTTGTCTTTTGTTTTATGTCATTGATTATTTTTCTAATGATGAATGATCCATGCATTCCTAGCATGAATCCAACTTTTTCATGGTGAATTATTCTTTTAATATGTTGTTGAATTCTGTAATTTTAAAATTCTATGATTTTGTTGAAGATTTTTGCACATAAGTTCGTGAAAGGTATTGGTTGGTAGTTTTATTTTTTCATGATGTCTTTACCTGGTTTTGGTATCAAGGTTATTCTGGCTTCATAGAATGAGTTTGGGCGTATTCCATCCTTTTTTTACATTCTAAAATGCCTTCAGTAGTAGTGGTGTTAACTATTCTCTAAGTTTGGTAGAAGTCTCCAGTGAAAACTTCAGGGCCAGCTTTTTGGTTTTTGGTACTTTGGGAGGGGGGCCTTTTTTAGCTACTTTTTAAAATCTCTTCTCTTATGGATTTATTTAGATGTTCTACTTCTGTTTATGTTAGTTTAGGTAGTGTTTTAGTCAGCTAGGGCTGCTCTAACAGAAATACCACAGAGTGGATGGCTTTAACAAAGAAAGATTTATTCTTACACAGTCCGGTAGGTTGCAAGTCCATATTCAGGGTGTCCGCTCCAGGGAAAGACTTTCCCCTTGACGGCTCTGGAGGAAAGTCCAGTATTGCATCACTCATTGTCCAGGGAGCGTCCTAACGCAAGAACCTCTGGTCTGAACGACGCGTTCTGCTCCCGGTGCTGCTTGCTTGATGGTAGCGAGGTTCTCAAATTGTCCTTGGTTCTTTTTCCTTTTATTCCTTGCAAGCTAAAAGCATTAAGGGTGGGGCAAGCCATACTCCAGGGAAACTTCCCCATAGCAGGAATTCACAGCCCCACCCTAATCCTTTAACATATAGGTTAGCAAAACCACACAATGGAGGACAGTCCCAAGATACTGGGAACCATATCCCAGCCACATGGCTGCACACATTTTTGGGGGGACACAATTCAAACCATGACAGGTAGGTAGTGTGTTTCTAGAAATTTGTGCATTTCCTCTAGATTTTCTAATTTCCTTGAGTACAATTTTTCATTGTATTTTGTTATAGTTTTTTTGTGTCATTTTGTTTTTAATTTCAATTTGGTCTGTTGTGATATCTCATTTTTAATTTGGGTTATTTGCTTCCCCTGCTATTTTCCTATTGTCAGGCTGGGCAATGTTTTATTGATTTAGTTGATATTTTCAGATAACCAGTTTTTGGTATTGTTAATGCTTTCAGCCATTTTTCTATTTTTTAATTTATTTTGTTCTTCTCTAATTTTTATTATTTGCTTTTATTCTGGTGCCCAAAGGCTTCTTTTGCTGTTCTTTTTCTATTTGTTCCAGTTGTAGAATTAATGCTTGAATCTGGCCCCTTTCTTCTGTTTGAATGTGTGCATTTATTGAGACAAACTCACCTTAAAGTACTGCTATTGCTGTGTTTCAAAGGTATGGTAGGATGTGTTTTCATTCTCAGTTAATTCTTTTGTGAATGTCTTTATTTTGTCCTTGATTCTTCTATAATCTGTAGTTTTTTTCAAGGTGTTGTTCAGTTTCCATGTGTTTGATTTTTTTTTCCTTAGTTTTTCTTTTCTTTTTTTTCCTACTTTTATGGCTTTTGGTAAAAAGATGCTGTGTGATATTTCAATATTTTAAGGCTTGCTTAATGGCCTAATATGTAACCTATTCTGAAGTGTGTTATACATGCACTGGAAAAGAAAGTATACTTAGCTGCCATTGTATTGAGTGTTCTGTGTATGTCTATGAGTTCACGTTGGCTAATTGTGGCATTTAGATCTTCTTTGTCTTTACTGAGATTTCTGTGGATGTTCTGTCCTTCACTGAAAGTGATATGTTGAAGTCTCCTACAATTATTGTGGAATTTTCTATTTCTTTTTTCAGTGCAGTTGTTTCTTTTATGTATTTTGGAACTCTTGTTGGGTGCGTAAATATTTAATATGGTTATATCTTACTGATATATTGACCCTTTAATCGTTACATAATATCCTTTATTCAATGTGGGATTTTACTTTGAAGCCTGTTTCATCCAAGTTTAATATTGCCACTCCTATTCTTTTAGAAATGTTTTTAGCTTGATGTATTTTTCATCCTTTGAGTTTTAGTTTGTTCATGTCTTTAAATCTAAGGTATGGTCCCTGGAGGCAACATACAGATGGATCATGTTTTTTAATCCAATTTGCTACTCTTCATTTCTTTATTGTTGCATTTAATCTATTTGCATTCATCATAATTGTTCATAGGTATGACTTTATTAGTGCTGTCATTTTCATGCCTTTTTCTGTGCATTGTAGCCAATTCCTTTGTTCCAGTAAATTTTCTTTACTGAGTTGTCTTTCCTTATGTGTTTTCTTTTCACCCTTTTCTTTGCTGTTGTGTTATTCATTTGCATTTACTGAGACTTCATGTTTTTCTTGGATTTTATTTTGATGTATAGGATTGTTAATTTCATTTGTGGTTACCTTAATATTTACCATTATTTTTCTAAATTTAAACCATCTTTAATTTCTTTATACTGCCTTGACATAGTCTCCATATGAAAGAATTATGATTACATTTTTAAGTCCCTCTTTTGTTGTTATGTTTTTATAATGACATCTCTTTTTCTCTATTTTTAGTGTTTTCCCTTTGATTTCTTTTCATGATTTCCCTATCTAGGTTGATATCCAGTTGCTTTGTTCTGTGTTCTACTCTTGTGTTGTTATCTGATGTTATTGATTTTCTACCAAAGTACTCCCTTTAGTATTTCTTGTGATTTTGGTTTGTTTTTTGCAAATTCCTTAAATTTTTGTTTACCTGGAAATGTTTTAATTTCACCATCATATTTGAGAGACAGTTTCACTAGATTTATGTTTCTTGGCTGGCATGTTTTTCCTTCAAGGCTTTGTATACGTCATCTCATTGCCTTCTTGCCTGCATGGTTTGTGCTGAGTAGTCCAAGCTTAGTCTCATTGATTCTCCTTCGTAGATTATTTTTATTTATCCCCAGACAGCCAAGCGCCATCGAGTCAGGTCCGACTCACTAGCCACTTTTAAAAGTGTCTCCTTCTCTTTAATTTTGGCAAGTTTGATTATCCACCAGGCACTCCTTGACTACTCTGGGGGTCAGTTCTACCCTGGCCCCTAGGGTTGCCATGAGTTGGATCTGACTTGAGGGCACTTGGCTGATTAGAATGTGCCTTGGTATTTTTCTTCTGGGTTCTATCTTGTATAGAGTTCAATAAGCATCCTGGAGAGATATTTTCTCATCTTTCATGATATCAGGAAAGTTTTCAGTCAACAAATATTCAGCAATTCTCTATGTATTTTCTGTTATCCCCCCATTCTGTTACCCCAATCACTTGTAGATTATCTCTCTTGATAGAGTCCAGTGGAATTCTTAAGTGTTTTTTATAATTTTTTAAAATTCTTTTATCTGATATTTCCTCAAATACATTGGTGTTGAGTGCTTTATCTTTAATTTGGCATTCTATTGCCTCATTTCTACTCCTTTCACTTTCTACTAAGTTATCTGGTACTCTAATTTTATTATAAATTTTCTGAATTTCTAATTCCTGTGTTTGTATGTTTTATTTCAGTCTATTCAATTTGTCCTTTATGTTCTGCTGCATTCTTCTTCATTTCCTTTCTGATCTCTTGAAGGATTAATAAATACTAGTCTTTTGTATTTGACCACCAATAATTTCAAGATGTTCCCTTCATCTAGAAAATTTCTTGATTCTTTGTTTTGTGAACTCTCTGAAGCCATAGTGGTGTACCTCTTTAACTGATTTGATATTAACTCTTGGTTCTTATGAACCAGTAAGTTGCTGAATTTATTTATGTTTGCTTACTGTGTTCTTGTTTCTTTTTTGTTTTATTTTGAAATGTCCATGTAGGCCAGTTGTGTGTGCTAGTTTGGTTATTGGCAACTTTGAAACTTTAAAGTCCTGTCTCTAGGTGGTTAGAACTGTTATTAGACATGGGAACCCAGGAGATCATTTATTTTTCTTATATGATTTCAGCTCTTATGTCCAGGTAGTCATTCACTATGTATGTGTTGCAGGCTCCCTTCTACTTTCCTCTGTGAACAACAGTGATTAGTGTAGGCAGAAGTATCTATCTGGAGACATTAAGAAAGACAAGATGGTAATAGCCCTTCCTGAGTGTCTGTGGGGAAAGCAAGTCTCCTTATGTCTGATTATAGGTAAAGGAACTATTTCTTCCCTGAATTTCCAGCTCAGGGGGGTCAGCAGACCCACCCACTTCCTCCAGTTCTTTAAGTTCTTCCCTCTTTGAATCTACGAGATTGTTTCAGGACATGCATAAGGAGTCCTAGTTCTGGATCAGGTATTGGCATAATATGTCAGAGTATGGGGCAGAGAAGGAGAGAGAAGTGCTAGGAAAAGGGAGAGGTTAATCCTGAAGGAAAGATTTAGATCCACCCGCAGTAGGTTAGATGAAAGCCATTTAGCTTTTGATTATCAAGAGCCACTATTCACTGATTCTGGAGGTACAAGTTTATTCTCCGCTGCTCCATCTTTACCACTGATGAGCATGCCCTCTGAATGCCACTGCTTTGTTCACCACCCTGGCTAAAGCCAATTCTAAGTGGGTTAGATCTGGTTGTCTGAGATATATTTAGACTTACTTTCCCTTCCCTGTTGCTCAGTCTGATTTCTCAACTTTCTCTTTGATGTTGAGGGCTCCTATAATGTCAGATACAAGTGACTCATTTGTTCTTTTTGGGTCTTTTTTGTTAGAGGGATCACAGGAAGCATCAGACTACTGTGCTGTCTTGGAACTTCCCCAAGATATATTTTTTTTTATCTTGAGCTTTTTGTTTTTCTTTTAACTGACTTTATTTGGCCTTCACATTTTGCTTGTAGTTAATTTCTACTATGAATTCCACTTTAAGGGTATTGTTTTTATTAGTTAATCCTGGCTATATTAATTTTTGACATCTGCAGATAACTTTTTACTTTGCTGATTTGCTGAAAACATTTGACAAAATTATCTCAACAAAAAGCCAGACTATGCTGGACTTGCAGGAAGAATTCTTACTAGGCTGAATAAAATTTCCAGAACTCTTATGCAGAAGCTAATGGGTTCAGAGGTGGTGACAAAAGGGCAGCATAGCCACATATCCTTGCTGATCCCTCTAACAACAAAGAAATAGAAAATCCATAAAATAGATTAAGCATTCCAGGAAGCCTGAACACCAGGTGGAAAACTGAAAGAATGGACTGGGTGACAGGAAAGGGAATGCCACTAGCAAGTATCTGGACCAGTATACAAAGCTAGAGTGAGTTAAACAAGACAGCACCACACCAGACAGGTCACTCAGGTTATTTAGGCTCCAAAAATCAAATCAGCTCAAATGACTTGCCTTGAATATCTGTAGGACAAGTTAGAACACAATAACCAAACAAACAAATTGCAATGACTTTCTGATGGCTTAGACACAACAGTCAGTTTCTAAATATCTAAAGAAGCAGACTAACATGGCTTCTGAAAACTCCCAAAATTATCAATAAATTTGCCAGATGAAAAAGACTTCCTGCAATTATCAGAAATAGGATACAAAAGAATGATGTACAAAGCCATGCAAGAAATCAGGAAAGATATCAGGCAAAGTGCAGCAGAGCACACTGAAAAATTAAACAACCCACAAGAGATGCTTGAGCAGCAAGGATCCAAAGTTTCACAGCATAAAAATAAAATTACAGAACTAGATAGCTCAATAGAAAGTCAGAGGAGCAAGATCAAGGAAATGAAATGCTGAATTAGTGAAATTAAAAGCAAAGTAACAGACATCAGTATGCATGAAGAAAAATCAGATAAAATGAGCATAGTTCTGGTACAAAAAGAGACATACAGACCAATGGAACAGAATCGAGACCCCAGAGATGCCACCATCCTCTCATGAACAGCTGATATTCAACAAAGGCCTTAAAACTTTAAACTGGGGTAAAAACAGTCTCTGTAACAAATGGTGTTGGCAAAATTAGATATCCATCTGCCCCAAACTGAAACAAGACCCATATCTCACACCTTATACAAAAATTAATTCAAAATTTATCAAAGATTTAAATATCAAACCTAAAACAGTAAAGATCATGCAAGAAAAAATAGGGTCAACAATGAAAGTCCTAATATGTGGCTTAGACAGACTTCAAAATTTGATGAACAGCACGATCAACAGAAAAGAAAATAGATAAATGGGAACTACTAAGAATCAAACACTTTTGCTCACCCAAAGACTTTATCAAAAGAGTTAAAAGACCACCTACAGAATGGGAAAAAATATTTGTCAACTACATGTCAGACTGACGTCTGATCTCTATAATCTAAAAGATACTACAAAATGTCAACAAGAAAAGGGTAAATAAACCAAATAAGCAATGGGCAAAGGAGATGGACAGACACTTCATGAAAGAGGTCATCCAGGCAGCCAAAAGACGCATGAGGAAATGCTCACGATCATTAGCTACCAGAGAAATCCAAATCAAAACTGCAATGAGATACTATCTCACTCCAACACGGTTGGCCATAGTCCATAAAATACAAAACAGCAAATTCTAGAGAGGATGTGGGGAGATCAGAACTCTCCTAAACTGCTGGTGGGATGGCAAAATGGTACAGCTGCTTTAGACAACAATTTAGCACTTCCTTAAAAAGCTGGAAATAGATAAAGCATTTGATCCAGTAATCTCACTGCTCAGAAAAAATATCCTACAAAAACAAAGGCCTTCACATGAACAGATACATGCACATGAATGTTCATTGCAGCACATCCACAATAGCAAAAAGATGGAATCAACCCAGATGCCTATCAACAAATGAATGGATAAACAAACTGTGGTATGTATACTCAATGGAACATTATGCAATGATAAAGAACAATGATGAGTTTAGGAAGCATCTCATAACCTGATTTCAATTGGAAGACATTATACTGAGTGAAGTCCGTCAGTGGCAAAAGGACAAATATTGTATGAGATCCCTCTTACAAGGACTCAAAAATAAACTTATGCACAGAAGAAAAGATTCTTTGACAGCTACAAGGGTGGGGAGGGAGGGAGAGGGTTGGGCATAGATTAGATAATTCATAGAAATTTTGTTAGGTGAAGGCAGTGACAGCACACAGTAGAAAGTAGATCAACTTAACTGGACTTCACCATAAACTGAAAGCTCTTCTAATCTCAACCCAATGTTGCAAGCATAGAGTAGCAGGGGTGGCATCTGGCGAACATGCTTTCAGGGGCATAGAGACCAATTGACATAACTAGCCTATTATTAAAAGTCTTCTGCACCCCATATTGTTGAGTGGTATCTGGGGTCTTAAAAGCTAGCAAGCTGCCATCTGAGGTACACCAAATGGTCCCAAATCATCCAGAAGAGATGATAACCAGGAACAACAAAGGCACAAGGGAAAAAGAGGTCAGGAGACAGAAGAACCCATGTGAATGGGAAACTGTATCAACATGTGACCAGAAGAACCAGATGGTGCCTGGCCACCACCCAAGACAGCTGTGATGGGGTATACAATGTTAAGTCCCTATGGCAACATGAGCAAAAGAGGGGTGCAGCTCAAAAACTCTACTAAAAGACCAAAATTGATGATCTATCAGCCTGGGGGTTTTCCTGGGAGCATTTTCCCTGATCAGAAAATACTACTGAGGTCAACTCTTCAAACAAAAAATGTACTGGACTCGGGGACACAATGCGACCATATGGTGTGTGTACTTTATGGTACTATGCATTTATAGGATGCTGTCATACTGGTTTCTTTCTAGATAGGAGAGATGGGGATGGAGAGGAGGGTACAGGAGATGTGAAGAGGATACAACAAGTATAGAATGAAAAGGAGGAGTGCGCTATTGTGGAGCAAGAAGAGCAGAAGGAGCTGCAGACAGGCAGGCATGCAAAATTAATTTGGATTGCATACTTTTACTTAATAACAATAAAAATATATTCAAAAAAATGAAGACTCATTAAAAGTTATGTGGGATTCTATCAAGAGGAATAATTTACAAGTGAGTAGAGTGCCAGAACAAGAGGGATAACAAAAAATAGAGAAAGAATTGTTGCAGACTTGCTTACAGAAAACTTCCCTGATATCATGAGAAGATATCTATTCAGTATGCTTATTGAACTCCACACGAGACAGATTCCAAAAGAGAAATACCAAGGCATATCATAATCAAACTTAATAAAACTAAAGACAAGGAAATACTTTTAAAGGCAGCTAGGCTTAAGCAAGAACCTGCAAATGACAACCTTTAAGACTGAGTTCAGATTACTCAGTGAAAACCATGCTGGGACAAAGACAATGGGATGACATATACAAAGCCCTGAAGGAAAAAATAACTGCCAACCAAGTATTATAGTCCTGCAAAACTGTCTCTCAAATATGATGGTGAAGTTAGAACACTCACAAATAAACAGAAATTTAGAGAATTTGCAAATCCCAAACCAAAACTACAAGAACCATTGAATGAAGTTCCTCATTTAGAAAATAAATAGCATCAGCTATAACCTCAAAGATTCAATGCTTGACAGGGTACCCAGATGCCCTAAGGATAGGGAATCCACAAAAGTTATTCGAAGCCAAATCACTAAAAATAGAAAATCAGAGAACTCAGGATTTTAATGGTGACAACATTATACTAAAAAGAGGAACAAATTAATGTATTCATAGATCTTTCAGATGGGGAGCAAGTCAAGGCGATACAAAACCATTAAAGACTGGTTCAAATTTAGATTGATAGAGGGGATTATAGTGGTAACTACAAACAAAAGCTACAATTGTACACATCAAAATGATAAACAAATAACAACGAAGTCTCAGCAAATAGAAAAAAAACCCCCAAAGACATGAAAAGAAACACATAAAGAAAAAAGACTCAGCACAGAAAATTGAATGGAACAGAGAAAATGTCTGCAACACACACAAAAGACATCAAAATGGCAGCACTAAGCTCATACTATAGCAGTAATTACAGTGAATGCAAATCGACTAAATGCACCATTAAAGAGATGGAGAGTAGCAGATGGGATAACAAAAAATCTACATGCAGCCTACAGGAGACACATTTTAGACTCAAAGACACAAACAAACTGTAACTCAGAGGAAGGAAAAAATATATGAGGATTATAAAGTTCAAGAAAAAACAGGTGTGCCAACACTAATCTTTGACAAAACAGACTTTAAAGTTAAATACACCACACTGGATACAGAGGGATGCAATATAACGATTAAGCCATTGGCTAAACTGACAAAAGAAAATCATGAGAGGAAACAAATAACCTGAATAAGAAATGAGATGGGAAGTATCACAACAGACCCAACTGAAATTACAAGAAACATAACAGAAAATGGACAATTTTCTAGAGAAACACCACCTACTAAAGCTAATGCAAACAGGTAGAAAAACTAAATAAACCCATCACAAAGGAAGAGATTGAAAGAGTAATTTTAAAAACTCCAACTAAAAAAAGCCCTGGTCTTGATGGCCTCACTGAAGAATTCTATGAAATGTTGAGTTAACATCACTATTGCTGAAGGTATTCCAGAGCCTAGAAAAAGATGGAATACTGCTAAGTTCATTCTGTGAAGGCACTATAAGCCTGATACCAAAAGCTGGTAAAGACAACACAGAAAAGGAAAATTACAGACCAATATCTCTCATGAACTTAGATGCAAAAATCCTGAAGAAAATCCTAGCCAATAGAATTTAACAACACATTAAAAAAGAAAAGAAGAAGAAGTTCACCATGATCAAGTAGGATTCATACCAGGGATACAGGGATCCTTCAATGTTAGAAAAGCAATTAATGTAATGATCCACATAAATACAACAAAAGACAAGAACCACTTGATCTGATCAGTTGATGCAGAAAAGGCATTTGATAAAGTCCAACACCAAGTCAGATTAAAAACTCTCAACTGAGTAGGAAGAGAGGGGAAATCCTTCAACATAAGGGCCATCTATGCAAAACCAACAGCCAACATCATTCTAAATGAAGAGATGTTGGAAATATTCCCCTTAAGAACAGGTATTAGACATAATGCCCATTGTCACTGCTTCTATTCAACATTGTTCTGGAGGTTCTAGTCAGTGAAGTCAAGCATGATAAAGAAATAAAGGGCATCCAAATTGGTAAACAAACAAAGTCACTATTTGCAGATGGGAAACCCAGGTGGCATAGTGGTTAAGTGCTACAGCTGCTAACCAAAAGGTCAACAGATCAAATCTGCCAGGCCCTCCTTGGAAACTCTATGGAGCAGCTCTCTCTGCTCTATAGGGTCACTATTAGTCAGAATCGACTTGATGGCACTAAGCTTGAGCTTGGATTTTTGGATGACGTGATCTTATACACAGAATACCCTAAAGAATCCACAAAAAAACTACTGGATCTAATAGAGACTTCCCTGAAATATCAGGATACAAGGTAAACATACATAAATCAGATTTCTTTACACCAACGAGAGACAGTCAAAGAGGAAATCTCGAAATCATTCCCCCAAATGATAAAATACCCAGGAATACATCTAACCAGAAATGTAAGAGACCTATACAAAAAAGACTACAGGGCCCTACTGCAAGAAACTAAAACATTTATTTAAGTGGAGAAACTTACCTTGCTCCTGGATGGGAAGACTTAACACTGTGAAAATGTCTACTCTATCCACAGTGATCTCTACATACAATGCAATCAGAATACAAATTTCAATGGCGTTCTTTAACGAGACAGAGAAACAAATCACCAATTTCATATGGAAGGGGAGGAAGCCTTGCATGTGTAAAACATTACTAAAGAAGAACAAAGTGGGAGGCCTCACCATACCTGACAGTAAAACCTATTACATTACCATAGTACTCAAGACAACCTGGTACTGGCACGAAAACAGACACATAGATAAAGGGAACAGAATTGAGAACCCAGATATAACATCATCCACCTATGAGCAACTGATATTTGATAAATGACCAAAGGCTGTGAACTGCGAAAAAGACAGTCTCCTCAACAAATGGTGTTGGTGTAATGGGATATTCATCTGCAAAATGAAACAAGACCCATGTCTCACACCAAGCACAAAAACTAAGTGAAAATGGACCAAAGACCTAAATATAAAAGCTTAAACAATAAAGATCATGGAAGAAAAAATTGAGATGACACTGAAAGCCCTAATTCATGGCATTGTGTTGTTGCTAGGTGTCATCAAGTCAGTTTCAACTCATAGCTGCCCTAGGCACAACAAAATGAAACACTGACCGGTGTTGCACCATGTCCACAATTGCTTTTATGCCTAAGCCCATTATTGCAGCCACTGTGTCAGTCCATCTCGTTGAGGGTCTTCCTCTTTTTTGCTGACCCTCCACTCTATCAGCTTGATGTCCTTCTCCAGGGACTGATCCCTGTTGACAACATGTCCAAAGTATGTAAGACGCAGTCTTGCCATCTTTGCTTACAAGGAGCAATCTGGTTGTAATTCGTCCAGGACAGATCTGTTTGTTCTTTGGGCAGTCCATTGTACATTCGATATTCTTCTCCAACACCACAATTCACAGGCATCAATTCTTCTGTCTTCCTTACTCATTGTTCAGCTTTCACATACATACGATGTGATTGAAAATACCATGGGTTGGGTCAGGTGAACCTTAGTCTTCAAGGTGACATATTTACTTTTCAATACTTTAGAGGCCCTTTGCAGTAGATTTTCCCAATACAATGTGTACTTTAATTTCTTGACTGCTGCTCCCATGGACATTGATTGTGGAACCAAGTAAAATGAAATCCTTGACAACCTCAAGCCTTTCTCCATTTACCATGATATTGCTTACTGGTCCAGTTGTGAGGACTTTTGTTTTCTTGTATGTTGAAGTGCAATCCGTACTGACAGCTGTGGTCTTTGATCTTCATCAGTAAGTGTTTCAAATCCTCTTGACTTCCAGCAAGTAAGGTGGTGTCATCTGTGTAACACAGGTTGTTTATGAGTCTTCCTTCAATCCTGATGCCTCGTTCTTCATATAGTCTAGCTTCTAGGATTATTTGCTCGGCATACAGATTGAAAAGTTATAGTGAAAGGAAACAACCCTGATGGACACCTTCCTGACTTTAAACCATGCAATGTCTCCTTGTTCTATTTACACAACTACTTTTTGGTCCATGTACAAATTCCTTAAAAGCACAGTGAAGTGTTCTGGAATTCTCATTCTCCAGAATGTTAGCCATAATTTGTTATGATCCACACAGTCTTTGCATAGTCAATGAAACACACATAAACATGTTTCTGGTATTCTCAGCTTTCAGGCAAGCTCCATCTGACATCAGAAATGATATCCCTGGTTCCACATCCTTTTCTGAATCCACCTTGGATTTCTGGCAGTTACTTGTGTTTTGAATGATCTTGAGCAAAATTTTACTTGCCTGTGATATTAATAATATTGCTCACTAATTTCAACATTCGGTTGGATCACCTTTCTTTGGAATGAACATGAATACAGATCTCTTCCAATCGGTTAGCTGGGTAGCTATCCTTCGAATTTCTTGGCATAGACAAGTGAGCACTTCCAGCACTGTATATTCCTTAAATTTCGCCAATACCTTCAAAGCAGTTTCAACTTCTCCCTTCAGTATCATCGTTCCTGATCATATCCTGCTGAAGCCCATTGTTAGGGTCTGCAATTTTCAAGATGCGACACTGTTACTTTAAAGGTTAAATTTTATTAAAAAATATGCCCAATAGGAAAAATACTGGTGCACCAGGGACGCACCCCAAGCTACACAGAGCAGGGGGCGACAATGAGTTTCCTCAGCACCCAGTATTTAAGTCGTGAGATTGCAAAGCAGGGAGGGTGAACTGACCTTTACATTGATTGCTTAACTCCTGTTAGTTGTAAAATGTGGTCAAGGTCTAGGGGTCACTTGCAGGCTGTCACTTGCAAGGTTGCCCCCAGACTTGTCTTGTGACAGTGTTTTGTAAGACAAAGGTGAGATTATTCTATGATATTTTCTGCTATTAAGTTGTTTCCTGGGGCTTTCTTTAATACCTCCAATTTTTACCGCGTCCTTCCTCATTTCAACATTCCCCCCTTGAGTTCTTATTCCAGAGTCAAATCTTACACTCTGAGTGGGTGCCAGGCTGATCAAGGTCCTGGCTGTTCAGGGGGTGGTAGGTCTGGTGTTGGGGCTGATGTTTTAGGACCAGGAGCTGGCTAGTTTTTCTCGTATGAATTTAAGTAATTTAGAATGTAGGGACCCACAGTTAAAGCTAAGATGAAGAGGACAAGTGGTCCTGTTAATGCAGTGACGAGGGTAGTCAGCCACGGAGACCAGGAGAACAGAGACTCAACTGATCCTAATGAGGTCCCCTATTTTCCCTGATCCAGGGTGCATTGGTTTCACAGCCCCATGTATAACAGAAATAATCATTTGTTCCTCAACATGATCCATAGACATTAGCCCCGGGACAGACATAAAATTGTTTCTTAGCCAGTTGTTGCATGAGGCAGTTAGTAGCACACCCCCACCCATCAGCATGTATACATCCCCCAGTATTTATGAGTGTTCTGTGTGCACGAACCTGGTATGGGTCTTTCTTAAGCTGTGAGCCTATAGAACCCCCCACAAGGTCACATGAATCAAGGTGAAAAACTGGTGAAGTCACCTCGGGAGGGCTGGTTAGGGTCAGTTCTTGAACTTGCCGGCGAGGTTTCTTGGAGTCGCCTCAGGGCCAGTATGTTGTCGCACCTTCCATTGAAGGTAGATGGGAGTGACAGACCCAGGGCCGGATCCTGTCAACCTTGACTGCAGTGGGGGTTGTCAGGATTACTGTGTGGGGTCCTTTCCAACAGGGCTCCAAAGTCTCCTTTTGGTGTCTCAGGACCCAGACTAGACCCCCCGCTGAAACTGATGTGGCTTTACAGGAGGGAGATCATGGAGGCATCTCGACAAGAGGAAAAGCAGATCTTGAGTTTTCTGCAGGGCCTGGAGGGACTTAAGCAGGTCATGATTAGAAATTTCAGCAAGTATGTCATCCCTTGGTTTAGGGCAGAGGGGTGTGGCCTCCCGAAAACAATTTCATAGGGCATAAGACCTTGGAGGTAGGGAGAATTACACACACGCATTAAGGCAAAGGGAAGCAGGGCCATCTAGTCACCGCCAGTTTCTAGGGTCAACTTGGTTAAGGCCTCCTTAAGGGCAGGGTTCATCCTCTCTACCTGTCCTGAACTCTGGGGGTGATAAGCACAATGTAGTTTCCAATTAATCCCCAGGACAGATGTTACTCCCTGAGAGACTATGGCCATAAAGGCAGGGCCATTGTCTGATCCTAGCATGAACAGAACCCCAAACCTAGGTATGAGTTCTTCCAGGAGTTTTTTTTTTTTTTTTTTTTGAAACTACTTGTGCTGTCTCTCTCTTAGTCTCCTAGTGGGAAATGCCTCAGTCCAACCAGAGAATGTGTCTACAAAAACTAAAAGGTACTTATATCCGTATCTGCCAGGCTTAATTTCAGCGAAGTCCAGTTCTCAATGTACTGCAGGCATAGTGCCTCTTTCTCTCTTACCTTGGTGGGCCTTACCAGAGCTGCCTGCATTAGCGGCTTGGCAGGTATGTGTTATTCGTTCAGCCAGCCGGGATAGTTGGGGCATATAGTACCTTGGAGACAAAAGTTCCTGGATTTTTGTTGCTCCCAGATCGGTGGTCTGGTGGATCTGGCGGACGAGCTTCTCTCCCAATTTTTGAGGGAGAATGGGGAGCCCTCCCGAAGTATAGTGTCATCCTTTCTTCTCTTCTTGGTGGGCTCTTCGGGAAGGGTTGGCTCGGGGAGCTGGATAGAATTGATTTCCAGCAGGCTGAGGGCAGCTTCCTTAGCTGCTCGGTCTAGGTTATTGCCTCAGGCTTCCATTGTTTCAGCCCGATGTTGTGGAAGGCATCTCGTAGCCACTGGTCATGGGCATTGTGCGTCTGGGGCACAGTGAGGGGTGGCGAGTCAGGGGACAGGCTGGCGTCAGGAGGCTCCTCGTCATCTGAGAGGCCGGATCTGGTGGGTAGGAGCTGTCAGAGTGCAGGGACAAGGACAGATCCTGGCACAGGCTCAGGTCTTGGCACAGGTGCTTATAGTCCTGGGTTGACTCATACAGACCTCACAGCTGGCACAGCAACGACATGTCCAGTTGTCGCAGTCCCACCATCTCCTTTCACAGCACTGCTAATGCAGTGTCAAAGTTGACTGGGCAGCTTGGAGCGGCGGAGCCGGCGATGGGGCCTGCGCTGGCAGTGTTGGTGCTGTGGTGGGGTCTGTCCATAACTTGAGCTGTGCGACTCAGCTCGTCATGGGTGCGGCTGTGCTGGCTGTAGATGCACTCCAGCTCCGGCCACGAGCCCCCACTGGCATTGAGAAGGCAGCCCGTTGCGCTGATGTTCCCGATCTTCGGCTACCACTGCTGCCCCTGTGTACCTGGTGCCTTCCCTGATAAAACTGCTCCCGTCAGTGAACAGAGTGAGATCAGGGTCCCACAAGGGAATGTCCACAAGATCTTGGCGAAGGCCGTGCTGTTGGCTAAGCACCTCAGTGCAGTCATGCGGTTCGGCCTCCAGGTCCAGATCAGGCAGCAGCGTGGCTGGGTTGAGGGCTGAGCTAGAAGCAAACACAACTCGGGGCTGATCTAGTAATAAAGACTGGTAGTGGGTTAGCCGGGCATTGGAAATCCATTTATGAGGCGGGCTACGCAGGACTCCCTTGATGGCATGCGGGGTAGTGATGGTCAGGGGCTGTCCCACAGTCAGTTTATCAGAGTCTTTTGCTAGTTGAGCAGTGGCCGCAACAATTCTAAGGCACCTTGGCCATCCTGAGGCCACTGGGTCTAGCTGTTTAGACAGGTCACCGGCTTTTTCCATGGGCCGAGTGCCTGAGTGAGGACTCCCTTGGCTATTCTTTTATTTTCATCAATGTATAGTTGGAAGGGCTTTTCCAGGTTGGGTAATGCTAACGCTGGTGCCTCCAGGAGTGACTTCTTTATAGTCTAGAAAGCCTGCTCTGTTTCTTTAGTCAATATAAAATTCTTTTCCTTTTCTCGAGTCAGCTCGGATAGTGGGCACGCTATTTCTGCAGAACCTGGGATCCGGAGCCGACAGAACCTAGCGGACCCCAAGAACTCCCTCACCTGCCGTCACGTACGTGGGGTGGGAATCTCAAGGATAGTCTGTTTTCTTGTTTTGGATAGGGAGCGTTGTGTTGTCTCCCCTTGAGTTGGAAACCGATGTAAGTCACCTCCTGGACGTAGACCTGTGTCTTTTTAGAGGAGACTCAATATCCCAATTTCACCAAGAGAGTTAACAGGGACTTGGTGGCCTTTAAACAAGTGTCCTCATTGGGTACCTCGAATAATAAATCATCTACGTATTGTAGAAGGGAAATGTCAGGCCATTGATGCCTGTACTCACGTAAGTCCCGATGAAGGGCCTCAAAGATGGTGGGAGAGTTCTTGAACTCTTGTGGCAGGTGGGTCCAGGTCAGCTGCCCACTGAAGCCATCTTCCGGGTCCTGTCATTCGAAGGCGAAGAGTGGCTGACTCTGCGGGCTCAGGGGTATACTGAAGAATGCATCCTTTAAATCCAGCACTGAATATACCCGGTATTCTGGTGACAGAGAGCTCAGGAGAGTGTAAGGGTTAGAACTGGTCTGGAGTCCAGTCCTCCTGCCTTCCTCACCGGCAGGAGGGGAGTATTCTAGGGCGACTGGCAGGGCACCAGTATTCCATGTTTCCTGAGTCTTTGAATGTGGGCCCTGATCCCTTTCCTTGCTTCTGGCTTGATGGGGTACTACCGTACCTGAATCAGGTCAGCAGATGGTTTTAAAGTCACTATAACCAGTGGTTGGTGTTTGGCCAGCCCTGGGGAGTTGTTTTCAGCCCAAACCTGAGGAATCTCTTTGATCAATTGATCCACTGATACCAGGAGAATGGAGTGGGGGCCCCTGTCAGAATCATCATAAAGTCTGTATTCTCCCTCTAAAGGGGCTACCACATTGACTTGAGGTGTCAGGTAAGCATGATTTCCAGTAAAGTGGATAGTCATCTGCATTTTTTGATAACAAGTCTCCTCCAAGTAAAGAGTACGGGCATTCAGATAAACGAGAGGGAGACAGTCTTAGCTCCCAGATTGTTCGTCAGTCCATGAGTAGGCATTAATCCCAGTAGCTCCTCATGCTAGTGTTTTAGTTTCAGTTATGGGTCCTAGGGTTTCAATTAGAACTGAGTTGCTAGCCCTGGTGTCGACCATGAATTCTACTAGCTGTCCCCCTATTTTTAAGGTTACCCTGGGCTCGGGGGCGGGGCCGGTGAGCCCTGACGCCCTCAGGCCTCTAGGTTAAGAACTTTTGGAGGGGGCTATCTTTAGGGGCACTCACCCTTCCAATGTTCAATTTCCTTGCCGTAGGCACACTGGTTTCTCTGCAGGGGAGGCTTTCCTGGCTTCCTCGTCTGCTCCAGTTTCTTCTCCCAAGGGCGCAGCGGCGTGTGGCCCTGGGCTTCTGCCAGGAGGGTTCTGCTTACCTTTTTGGCTTGTTTGTCTTCTGGTAGTTCGCGGTTATTGAAGGTTTTCATAGCAATTTCCATCAGCTCGGATAGATTCTTTCCCTTGAATCCTTTTATTTTTTGTATTTTTCTTTTGATGTCAGGGGCTGACTGTCCCACGAAGGCTATGTTAATGGCCCATTGATTTTTGGAAGACTCAGGGTCAATGGGAGTATATGTGCGGTATGTCTCCATCAGTCGTTCCAGAAAGGCTGCTGGGGATTCTGAGGGTTCCTGAATTACCTATGTTACTTTAGACAAATCTGTGGGGCGCCCAGCAGCGGCCCGGAGACCCCCCATAAGAATCTGGCAGTAGATAGTTAGGCGCTGCTTACCTGCAGTGGTGTTTGGGTCCCAATTTGGGCGGGTCAGGGGAAAAGCGTGGTTAATCTCATCTAAACCACGAGTAAAGTTTCCATCATCTCCCGGCAGCTGTTTTCTGGCTAGGGAAACAATCTTAGTCCTCTCCTCAGTGGTCAAGAGGGCTTGGAGAAGTTGCTGTATGTGGTTTCTAAGAGGGGTATCAAGGTAAAAGGAGTATAGACCAAGAAGGGGGTCCCAGCCTCAGTCACGGGCCCTATAGCTCTCAAGGGGAAAATATGAGGGAGGGTTCTATAAGTGGTTGAAAAGATTGGCCTGAGCGGGTATGGGCTGGGCTCTGGAGGTCAGAGGAAGGTGGTGCTGCAGAAGTGGCGGGGGTCGGGGGAGCAGTCGGGACTGGAGGGTCTGCGGGGACCCTATACAGGCCACGGAGACTGGCTTTGGCTCCCTCAGCCCCGGTGGCAGCAGGAGGAGAAATGGGAACTGGGGGGTAGAGAAGTGGGAGACTCAGTCAGAGGAATCAGATGGAGGAAGGGAAGCTGGCGGGGGTTTTGAGGAGCCCTGAGCTGCCAGGGTTGTCGGAGGTTGTTTAGGGGGATCATAGGGTTGCAGCCACACAGGTGGCCACCTGAGGAGGTCTTGCTAAACAACAATGTATGGCATTTGGTCAGGGTGACCCGGATCGCCAAAGATGACCTGAAAAACAGAATGGTTTTGTTTAATGTCTAGTGATCCCGTGAGTGGCCATCCAGTACCAAAGGCCGGCCATTCCAGATTACAAAGTGTGCGGAGTTTTCCTGACCGCACCTTGCTGAAGTCTCGGGCTCGTTTCTGGAAATCTGAAAGTGGTTAAGGAATAGGTCTAGGGGTGTTACAGAGTGAGAAGAAGATTGCCCCATGGTGGCAAAAGTAACAATCAGGACAAACAACACAATCAAACAGACGATGGAACAGACACAGACATGGCGGCAAAAGTAACAATCAGGACAAACAACACAATCAGACAGACAACGGAACAGACAGAGACATGGCGGCAAAAGTAACAATCAGGACAAACAACACAATCAAACAGACACAGACCAGTCACAGAAGAAACGAAACAAAAACCAGAAGCGGGATTTACAGGCCGCAGAACCCAGAAAGGAACCAGCAGTGCCCGCCCAGATGGAGAGCTGAGGCGTCCCCCAGCCTGCGACTCAGAGAGCAATTCTGCGTCCAGATTCTCTCTTAGTGAGTCCCAGAAGCAGAGCTCGAGCACAGACAGACAATATCCAGACTCACCGGTGATGTCAAACCAGATGGGCCAGCCGCAGAGGTCGCTCTTGAAATCCCGGGAGAGCCCCCAAATGTTAGGGTCCGTGATTTTCAAGATGCGACACTGTTACTTTAAAGGTTAAATTTTATTAAAAAATATGCCCAATAGGAAAAATACTGGTGCACCAGGGACGCACCCCAAGCTACACAGAGCAGGGGGCGACAATGAGTTTCCTCAGCGCCCAGTATTTAAGTCGTGAGATTGCAAAGCAGGGAGGGTGAACTGACCTTTACATTGATTGGTTAACTCCTATTAGTTGTAAAATGTGGTCAAGGTCTAGGGGTCACTTACAGGCTGTCACTTGCAAGGTTGCCCCCAGACTTGTCTTGTGACAGTGTTTTGTAAGACAAAGGTGAGATTATTCTATGATATTTTCTGCTATTAAGTTGTTTCCTGGGGCTTTCTTTAATACCTCCAATTTTTACTGCGCCTTTCCTCATTTCAACACCATCACCCACAAAGACCTCTGTGAGCAGAGCTACAAGCGTTTGTGATGGTGGGTGGATGCATCTCACCCCTGACATATTTCTGGCTGTATATTTTTTCACCCCAATTAAACTCTCCCCCAAAATACCCCTTCATCTCCCTGCCAGCCCTGCTGACTTCCACCAACTGCACATCCCCACCCATGTGAAAAGAATTATCCTTTTCAGAACAGCTTAAGAAAGGCATAGGGTGGGGGACGGTAGGTGTTTACTGTCCCCGCAGGAGGAGATAGAATAAAGAGCAAAGTAGGAACGAATAGAGATCATAAACTTTAGAACTCTCCTCCTGTACCTTTTAACCTTGAGGCATGAGTAGGGCTGACTGAGCTCGGGGCATGTCAATTATCACCACAACACACCTGCCTTGGGCCATTATCTAGAAAGCCTTGACAATTAAAAGGATCACAAGGTTTCGGTTAGCTAATAGCTCATGTGGTCAGGGGGCAGGGTAAAAATCACATCACCTCAAGATCATGAGGTTTTGGTTTCAAATTAGCCAGTCACGAGGTTTTGGTTTCAAATTAGCCAATAGATTGCATGGTCAGTGGGCAGGGTAAAACTCACATCACTTTGACTATAAAAACAATAAAGACAGACAGCTCTCTCTCTTGGTCGGGCTGCCTTAAATCAGAAAATTCTTTCCTGTCTCCTTTGTTCATTTTCCTGCCGACGACTTCCCTCCTTCCCTGTGTGACCCTGAAAAGTTGTCAGGGCTGGCTCCCGGCAATATCCTACCTCTTCAAATGGCTGGACATCGGCCAGTTATTTCCCTTGTAATTACTCTATGTATTCCTTCCATCTTCTTTTGATACTCCCTGAGTGGTTTAATATTTTCTCTGTATTATCTTTCATTATCACAACTCAAGGATTGAATTTTTTCTTTCTTTCTTTCTTTCGGCTTGAGAAATAGAGAATTTGTTCTTCCCTTTTGGTTTTCTATTTCCAGCTCTTTGCACATGTCATTACAGTACTTTATTTTGTCTTCTCGAGTTGCCCTGTGGAATCTTGTGTTCAGTTCTTTTACTTCCTTTGGAATTAGCTGCTCAACATTCAAGAGCAAGTTAGAGAGTCTCTTCTGATATCCAACTTGGTCTTTTCTTTCTTTCCCATCTTTTTAATGGTCTCTTGCTGTCTTCATGGATGCTGTCTTTGGTGTCATTCCGTAATTTGTATGATCTTTGGTCATTAGTATTCAACACATCACATATGTTCTTGAGATGCCTCCAAACTCAGGTGGGATATACTCAAGCTTCTCTTTTTGTCTTGTGGACTTCTAATTTTCTTCAGTTTTGATTTGAACTTGCATATAGGTAATTGATCTGTGCTGTAGTCAGCACCTGGTCTTGTTCTGACTGTTGATATGGAGTTTTTCCAATGTCTTTTACCACAAAGATAGTCGATTTGACTCCTGTGTATTCCATCTGGTGAGGTCCATGTGTATAGTCACCATTCATGTTAATGAGAAAAGCTATTTGCAATGAAGAAGTCGTTAGTCTTGAAAAATCCTATCATGCAGTCTCCAGCGTCATTTCTATCACCAAGGCCATATTTTCCAACTACCGATTCTTGTTCTTTATTTCCAACTTTTACATTCCAATCACCAGTAATTATCAATGCATCATGATTGCATGGTCAATCAATTATGGATTGTAGAAGCAGGCAAAAGTCTTCAGTTTCTTCACTGTTGGCCTTAATAGTTGGTGTGTAATTTTGAATAATAGGTGTATTAAATGGCATTCCTTGCAGGTGTGTGAATATTATGCTATCACTGACAGCATTATACTTCAGGACAGATCTTGAAATGTTCTTTTTGACAATGAATGCAACACCATTCCTCTTGAAGTTTTTGTTTCCGGCATAGTAGATCATATGATTGTCTGATTCAAAATGTCCAATGCCAGTCCTTTCCAGCTCAGTAATGCCTAGGATATTGATGTTTATGCATTCCATTTCATTTTTGATGATTTCCAATTTTTCTAGATTCATACTTCATACTTTCCATGTTCTGATTATTAATGGATGCTTGTAGCTGTTTCTTTACATTTCGAGTCATGCCACAGCAGCAAATGAAGATCCAAAAGACTTTACTCCATCCACATCATTAAGGTCGACTCTACTCGATGGCACTTGACTGGCTACTTTGAGGAGACAACTATTCCCCAGCTGTATTTTGAGTGCCTTCCAACTTGGGGGCTTATGTTCCAGCGCTGTATCTGACAGGGTTCTCCTGCTATTCATAAGGCTTTAGTGGCTAATTCTTTCCAGAAGTAGACTGCCAGTTCCTTTTTCCTAGTCTGTCTTAGTCTGGAAGCTCAGCTGAAACCTGTTCACCATGGGTGACCCTTCTGGTATCTAAATACCAATGGCATAGCTTCCAGCATCACAGCAATATGCAGGCAGCTACAGTACAACCAACAGACAGACAAGTGGGGGCATGGCATTAACAGTCTACAAAAAATCCCCAAGAACCCATCAACACCAGAAATAAATGTAGACAGCCGGAAACTCTTAAAAGTAAAATATTTATGCTTATCCAAACCCTTCATCAAAAGAGCAAAAAGATTACCTGCAAAGTAGAAAAGAATTTTCAGCTGCCATTTTTCCATTTGGCTTCTAACTTCTCTAATCTATAAGATACTGCAAACTCTCAATAAGAAAAAGACAAATAACTCAACTAGAGAAGGAGAAAAGGGCATGAACAGGCAGTTCACCAATGAAGATATAAAGTGTGCTAACAGATACATGCTCATGATCACTAGCCTTCAGAGAAATCCAAATCAAAACTGAAATGAGATACCATTTCACCCCTACAAGATTGGCAATAATCAAGAAAAACACAAAACAAATTCTGGCGAGGATTTGAAGAGATTGAAACCCGTCTACACTGTTGGTGGGACTGTAAAATTGTACAGCCACCATGGAAATTGATTTGGTGCTTTCTTAAGGAACTAGAAATAGCAATACCACATGATCCAACAATACCACTCCTTGGAATATATCCCAGTGAAATAAAGGCTACCACACAAACAGATACATGCACACCAGTGTTTATCGCAGCTCTCTCCACAGTGGTAAAAAGTTGGAATCAACGTAAAACGCAGATATCCATCAACAGATGAGTGGTTAAAAAAACTACGAGTTCTGACAGTTACGTTCATGAACTCATCCTAGAAAAAGTGCTACACACCTCATTGCTGAATATCGCTATGGTCACCTTCCAAGTACTCTCTTGGTAAGCTATGCATCAACACCGGCATCAGGTCTGCCCTTCAAAGCAATTTTAGAACTCTTTCTGGAATGACCATCAGAGCTGTCATTGTATTATGCTTCATGTCCTGAATGTCATTAAAATGTCTTCCTTTCAATGCTTCCCTTATCTTTGAGTAATGAAAAAAGTCATTGGGGGCCAGATCAGTTGAGTAGGTTGGGTGTTCCAATACAGTTATTTGTTCACTGGCTAAAAACTCCCTCACAGACAGTGCTAATGTGCCAATGAGTGGGTGCATTGTCATGATTCAAGAGCCACGAATTGCTGGCAAAAAGTTCAGGTTGTTGTTATCTAACTTTTTCATGCTGCCTTTTCAGCAATTCCAAATAGTAAACTTGGTTATCTATTTGTTGGTACCAGTTGCTACAAATTCATAATGAACAATTCCTCTGATACCAGAAAAGGTTTGTAACATCATTTTGAGTCTTCATTTGCACTGACAAAACTTTTTTGGTCATGGAAAAGTGGCTGACTTCTATTGTGCATTTTGACACTTTGTTTCAGGGTTGTATTGGTTCACCCATGTTTCATCACCAGTGATAACACAGCCCAAAACATTGTCTTGCCACTCCAGCAGATCTTGGTAAACTTCAGCTTTCCTTTGGTTTTGTTCATTGGTAAGCTACTTCAAGACTGTATTTGCACACACCTTTCTGATGCCAAGATTTGCCATTAATATTTTCCTAACTGTTTATTGATGTTTACCTTGTTCTTCTATGCTTCTCACGGTCACCTGACAATTCTGATGCACAGTTCAATGAATTTTTGCAATGTTTTTGTCAGTTCTGCTCGTTCCTGGCCACCCTGACATCTCTTCATCAGTGACACTTTCTCTCCCTTCAGAAAAAACGTTTAATGCATTTGTACACTGCCATTTTCTTCATGATATTATCTCTGTAAACTTGGACTAACATGTCCCTGTTTACACTTCTACTCTTGCCAAGTTTAAGAAGAAATTTAATGTTTGTTCAGTGCTCTAATTTAAGCTCCAACATTCTTGTGATGGCACAAAAAAACACACAACAGCAATAATGAACACCACTCAGCAAGATACCACATGTGGACATGAATACAGCTATGAGGCAGTGATACACCAAGATTGTGAAACCTTACTGAGTTGTTTGTACAGTCCTGCCAGTGTAAGTGCATGATGGCAAGTTCATGAACTCAGTTACCAGACCTCGTATGGTGTATATACACAATGGACTACTACACTATAATAAAGATCAAATAATGATTTAGGTACATACCTGATAACATGGGACTATCTGGAGGACATTATACTGAGTGAAATTAGTCAGATGGAAAAGGACAAATATTGTATGACAACATTATTATAAGGACGTAACAAAAGATTTAAGCACAGAAGAAAATAGTCTTTGATGGTTACAAGTGTGGGGAGTGAGGAAGAGAGATTTCTATAAATTAGATAGTAGTTAGGATTCAGGTTAGGTGAAGCGTGTGATAGTATGCACTAGAAGAGAAGTATGTACAACTGGAGTACATCAAAACTAAATTGTCTCCTAAATACAACTTATTTGGAGGGACAGAGTAACAGAGACAAGGGTTGGGGTATCACTGTTTCAGGAGACATCTACATTAATTGGCATACCCAAAGTTTTCTTTTTCTTTTTTTCTAAAGAAAATGCTCTTCGTGCCAATTGGATGAGTGGTGTCTGGAGTCTTAAAACTAATAAGCTGCCATCTAAGTAGCATCAATTGGTCCAAGTCTACCTGGAGAAGAGGTAAACCGCAGACATGAAGAACAAGAGGAAACTATTAGCCCAGCAGGTGCAAGGTGCCATATGATCCAGAGACTACTTCGGCATAGGACCAGAAGAACTAGATGGTGCTTGGCCACTGATGATGACTGCCTTGATGGGGTGCACTGGGTAGAGCCCCTGATGTAGTGGCAGAAACATAAGTATGCAGAACTAGAATTCTACCAAATGACCACAGTTGATAGTCCATCAGTCTAGAAGGTCCCCTGAGGACACGGCCCCCAGATTCTCAATAAACCCTAAACTGCATTCAGCACGAATCTATCTCTTCAGACAAAGACTGAACTGAACTATATAAATATGGAGTGATGCTGGTGACGTACAGCCCTTTAGGCTTAAAGAGAAGATCTGCCAATTAAGTTCACAAACTCATCCTAGAGAAAGTGCTACATACCTCATTGCCGAATATCACTACAGTCACGTTCCAAATACGCCCCCTTGAGAAACTAAGCATCAATGCCAGCACCTAGTCCACCCTTCAAAGCAGTTTTGGAACCCTTTCTGGAATGGCTATCAGAGCTATTGACATAGTACCCTTGATATCCTGAATGTCATCAAAGTGTCTACCTTTCAATATTTCCTTTATCTTTGGGTAATGAAAAAAGTCATTGGAGGCCAGATCACATGAATAGAGAGGGTGCTCCAATACAGTTATTTGTTTGCTGGCTAAAAACTCACAGACAGTGCTGTGTGAGCTGGTGCATTGTTGTGAGGCAAGAGCCATGAGTTCCTGGTGAAAAGTTCAGGTCATTTTTGCCTTTTTCATGTAGCCTTTTAGCTAACAAATAGTAAACTTGGTTTACTGTTTGCCCAGTTGGTACAAATTCGTAATGAACAATCCCTCTGGAATCTGAAAAGGTTAGCAACATCATTTGGACTCTTCATTTGTACCGACCAAACTTTTTTGGTCATGGAGAACTGGCTGACATCCGTTGGGCACTTTGATGCTTTGTATCAGGGTTGTATCGGTACACTAATGTTCCATCATTAGTAAAGACACTGCCCAAAACATCATCCTTCCTCTCCAAAAGGTCTTGGCAAACTTTTTGCACAAACCTTTCTCATGCCAAGATTTTCAGGTAAGATTTTCATAACTCTTTTTCTGTCAATGTTTACTTGGCCAGCTATGCTTCTCATAGTCAGCCTTTGATTTTTTAAAATTTTATTTATTTTTTTATTTAATATGACTGAGTGAAAATGTACATTCCCGCATAAATTTACATGCCCACCTATTTTGATGAACAATCTGGTGAATTTTTTGCAATGTTTTCATCAGTTCTGTTCATTACTGGCCACTCTGACCTCTCTTCATCAGTGATGCTTTCTTTACCCTCAGAAAAACGTTTAATCCATTTCTATACTGCCATTTTCCTCATGGTATTATCTCCATTCCGACTCGACGGCACTTGGCTTGGCTTTCATTATCTCTATAAACTTGGACTAACATGTCTCTGTTTTCACTTCCACTCTTGCCATTTTTTTTCATTTATTTATTTATTATTATGATTGAGTGAAAATATACAATCCTATATAAATTTGCATACAGACCAATGAGCGTCTCCCACTGCTCTCCCTGCCCAGTGACAGCACACTACTCCTCTCCATTCAGTACATGTCATATCCTCCTAACAATCTCCTATCCCCTTCTTTCCACCCTCTACCCCATGTCCACTAAGAGGTAAGCCGGATGACATCCTGTAGATGTAAAGAACCATAAAGTATACGACCTCTCTGTGTCACCAAGTCCAGTCCATTTCTGTCCAAAGAGTTGACATCCATCATGATTCATGGACAGGGGCAGAATCAGGGCCAGGGGCCATGATCCCAGGGGAACACCAAGGCCCTTGGGCCATCAATTGCAGTCTTTTAGTGGAGATCTCTTGTTGCCAGTGAGGCTCAACTTTGTGAGCCCCATCACGGCTTGGTGGTGGCCGGGCACCATTCAGTTATTCTGGTCACATGATGATGTAGTCACCCACTCACTCACGTGAGTCTCTCTATCTTCTGGGTACTCTTTGCCCCATGTCATTTTGTTCCTTGGAGATCACCCGTTCCTTCTGGGTTGGGACCATTTGGTGTCAATGGCAAATTGTCAGCTTTTAAGAACCTCAGATGGCAACTTGGCAGCTTTTAAGAACCCAGACACCACTCAACAATTTGGGGTGCAGAAGACTCTCTTAGCAAAGCGCTAGTTATGCCAGTTGGCCTCAATATCTCCTGAGAACATGGTCCCCAGACCCCCACCCCAGCTATTCCATCTTTGCAATATTGGGTTAAGATGGAAGGAGTAATCACTTTATGTTGAAGTCCAGTTAAGATTGATCTTCTTTCTAATGTATGCTGTCACAGATTTCACCCAACCAACTTTCTATAAACTATCTAATCAATTACCCGCCCTCTCTCTCCCACCCTCCCCTCCCTTGCAGCCATCAAATAGTCTTTTCTTCTAAGCATGAGTCTGTTTTTAAGTTCTTATAGTAGGGGTCTCATACAATATTTGTCCTTTTGTCTCTGACTACTTTCACTCAACATAGTGTTCTCCAACTGAAACCAGGTTATGAGATGCTTCCTAAAATCATCATTGTTCTTTATCATTGCATAGTGTTCCACTGAGTGTATATACCATAGTTTACCTATCCATTCCTCTGTTGCTGGGCATCTGGGTTGATTCCATCTGTGCTGCAATAACCATTCGTGTGCATGTATCAGTTGGAGAGAATGGCCTTGATTTTGTAGGATATATTTCAAGCAATGTAATTACTGGGTCAAATGGTATACGTATTTCCAGCTTTTTAAGGAGGCACCAGATTACTGTCCAAAGAGGTTGCACCATTTTGTAATCCCACCAAGAGTGCAGGAGAGTTCCAATTTCTCCACATCCTCTCCCGCATTTGTTTTGCATTTTTTGGATCATGGCCAACCTTGTTGGGGTGAGATAGTACCTCATTGTAGTTTTGATTTGAATTTCTTTAATAGCTAATGATCATGACCATGTCTGCATGTGTTTTTTGGCTGCCTGGATCTCCTCTTTAGAGAAGTGTCTGTCCATCTCCTTTGGCCATCGCTTAATGGGATGATTGATCTTTTTCTTATTGATATTTTGTAGTACCTTATAGATTATGGCTATCAGATGTCAGTCTGACACATAGTTGCCAATTTTTTTTTCCCATTCTGGAGGTGGTCTTTAATTCTATCGACAAAATCTTTGGATGAGCAAAAGTGTTTGATTCTTAGTAGTTCCCATTCATCTATTTTCTCTTCTGTTAATTGTGGTTTGTCAGAATTTGAAGTCTGTCTGTGTTGTGAATTAAAACTTCCATTGTTGATCCTGCTTTTTCTTGGATGAGCTTTATTGTTTTATATTTGATATTTAGGTCTTTTATCCAGTTTGAGTTGGTTTTTGTATAAGGCGTGAGATATGGATCTTCTTTCAATTTCTCACATATGTATGTCCAATTTTGCCAACACCATTTGTTGAAGAGGTTATTTTTATCCCAGTTTAATGTCTTAAGGCTTTTGTTGAATATCAACTGTTCATAGGTAGACGGTGTCATCTCTGGGGTCTCAATCTATTCCAATGATCTATCTCTTTTTGCACCAGTATCAGGCTGTTTTGACAACTGTGGCAGTGTAATAGATTCTAAAGTTGGGTAGTGAAAGGCCTCCCAGTGTGTTCTTCTTCAGTAGTGCTTTACTCATCCGGGGCTTCTTCCTTTTCCAAACAAAGTCAGCGATTTGTTTCTCGATCTCATTAAAAAATGTCACAGGAATTTGTATTGGGATTGCATTATATAAGTAAGTTGCTTTGGGTACAATAGACGTTTTCACAGTGTTAAGTCTTCCTATCCATGAGCAGGGTAGATTTCTCCGTTTATGGAAGTCTCTCTTATATTTCCTGTAGTAAGGACTTGTAGTTCTCATTGTAAAGGTCTGTTATTTCTCTGGTTAGGTTTATTCCTAGGTATTTTATCTTCTTGGAGGCTATACTAAATGGTATTGATTTGATTTCTTCTTTAGTAATATCATTGTTGGTATAAAGGAATCCTACTGATTTACTTATCTTCATCTTGTATCCTGACACTTTGCTGAACTGTTCTATCAATTTAAGTAGCTTATCTATGGGTTTCTTAGGATTCTCTGTGAATACAATCATATCATCTGCAAATAGGGAGCTTTTTACTTCTTTGCCGATGCAGACTCCCTTTATTTCTTGGTCTTGTTTAACTGCCCTGGCTAGAACTTCTGGTACAATATTGTATAGGAGAGGTGAGAGTGGGCATCCTTGGCTAGTTCCCATTCCCAGGGGGAAGTGTTTCAGTTTCTCTCCTTTAAGGATGATGTAGGCACTTGGCTTTGTATAAATGGCCCATATTGCATTGAGGACTTTGCCGTCTATGCCTATTTTGCTGAGAGTTTTTAGCATGACTGGGTGTTGGACTTTATCAAATGCCTTTTCTGTATCAGTTGACAAAGTCAGGTGATTCTTGTCTTTTGTGTTATTTATGTGGTTGATCACATTGTTTTTCTGATGTTGAACCAGCCTTGCATCCCTGGTATGAATCCAACTTGGTAGTGATTACTTATTTTTTTGATATGTTGTTGTATTATATTGGCAAGAATTTTGTTGAAGACTTTTGCATCTAGATTCCTGAGTGATACCAGTCTGTAGTTCTCCTTTTTTGTTGGGTCTTTTCCTGGCTTTGGTATCAGGGTTATGCTGGCTTCATAGAATGAATTTGGGAATGTTCCATCTCTTTCTATGCTGTGAAATAGTGTCAGTGGTATTGGAGATAGCTCTTCTCTAAAAGCTTGGTAGAATTCTGTGGTGAAGCCATCTGGGCCAGATCTTTTTTTGGTTGGCAGTTTTTTGATGAATTTTTCAATCTCTTCCTTTGTGATGGGTTTATTAAGTTCTGCTTCAGCTAGTAACGATTTTCATAGATCATATAAATCTAAGAATTTGTCCATTTGCTCTAGGTTTTCAAATTTGTTAGAGTACAGAATTTTGTAGTATTCTATTATGGTATTTTTAGTTTCTGATGGATCTGTTGTGACAACTCCCCTCTCATTTCTTGTTTGGGTTATTTCCTGTTTTTCTTTAGTTAGTTTAGCCAGTGGTTTGTGAATTTTGTTGATATTTTCAAAAAACCAGCTTTTGGCCTTTGCAATTTTTTCAATTGTTCTTCTGTTCTCTAATTTATTTACTTGTGCTCTAATCTTTATGATCTGTTTTATTCTGGTGCCTGAGGGGTTCCTCCGTCACTCTCCCTCTACTTGTTCAAGCTGTAGGGTTAGATTTTTGGTTTGAGTTTTTTCTTGCTTCCAGATGTGTGCATTTATAGAGATAAACTGACCTCTGAGCACTGCTTTGGCTGTTTCTCGTAGGTTCTGGTAAGAAGTGTTTTCATTCTCAATGGAATCCATAAATTTCTTTAGTTCATCCTTGATTTCTTCTATAACTCCATGGCTTTTTGACCAAGATGTTGTTTGGTTTTTATGTGTTCCACTTTTTCTGTATGTTTTTTCTGCTGTTGATTTCGACTGTAATGGCTTTGTGGTCTGAGAAGATGCTTTGCAATAATTCAGTGGTATGGATTCTCGTTGAGATTTGCTTTATGTGCTAACACACGGTCTATTCTGTGTGTACAGAAGAAGAAGGTGTAGTTGTCTGCTGATGGATAAAAAGTTCTATATGTGTCAATGAGCTCTAGTTGGTCTATTGTGGCAATAAGCTCTTCTGTGTTTTTATGAGCGTTTTTTCAGACGATCTGTCCAATACTGAGAGTAGAGTGTTGAAGTCTTCCACTCCTATTGTGGAGTGATCTTTCTCTTTTTTGAGTGCAGTCAATGTTTCTTCAATGTATTTAGATGCTCTTGTATTGGGTACATATTTAATATTGTTAAGTCCTGCATGTGTGTTGAACCTTTCAGCAATAGTGTCCATGATGGTGGATTTTACATTAAAATCTGTTTTATCTGAGATTAGTATTGCCTCACCTGCTCTTCTTTGTGTATTGTTACTTTGATATGTATTTTTCCATCTTTTAATTTTCAATTTGTCCTTATCTTTAAGTCTAAGATGAGTTTCTTGTAAGCAACTTATGAACGGGTGGTGCCTTTGATCAAAGATGCCACTCATTGTCTCTTTACTGCAGCATTCAGTCCATTCACATTCAATGTAATTATTGATAGATGTGTGTTTAGTGCTGTCATTGCAATATGTTTGTTTTTGTGTTGATGTTTTCTCTGTTGTTCCTATTATTCTGTTCTGGGACATTCTTCTTTATGAGATGATTTTTTACCTTTTTCAGTGTTGGTTTTGTGGTTGTTGCGACTCTTGCATTGTGTTTCTTGATTTAATAGGTTGATCTTTATTTTGCTTTGCAGCTGCCCCTGTGATCCCTCTTAATAGTCTATGTTTCAACCCAATTTTAACTACTACAAGTCTTATTAACTTCCTCTCCATCTTCAATGACTATAGTGACCGTAGTACATCCCTGTTTTTAATATGAAGACATCATACTTTTCATAATATGATCACTGGATCACTTCTTTTAATATTGCAGCTTTACTTGAGTTTGGAGCCTTCTCTAGCTGAGTAGGGTTCTGGATGATGTGTCCTGTATTTCCTCCTAAAATACAGAGTTAATGATTTTGTTCTTCTAAGCCAAGAGCTTCTTTCAGTATCTTTTGTAGCTCTGGTTTGGTTTTTACAAAGTCTCTGAGTTTCTGTTTATCTGTGAATGTCTTGATTTCACTTTCAAATTTGGAAGATAGTTTTGCAGGACATATAATTCTTGGTTGGAAGTTCTTCTCCTTCGAGGCTTTGAATGTATCATCCCATTGTCTCTGTGCCAGCATAGTGTCTGTTGAGAAATCTGATGAAATCCTATAGGGTTTCCCTCTGAATGTTGGCTTTGCTTTGAGTCTTGCTGCCTTTAAGAGTTTTTGTTTAGGTTTCATTTTGTTAAGCTTGATTATAATATCTCTTGGAGTCTTTCTTTTGGGATCTATGTTGAGTGACATTCGATATGCATCTTGGATATCTATATTCCCTTGTTTCATAATTTCTGGGAAGTTTTCTGTCAGCTGCTGAGCCACAATACTCTGTGTATTCTCAGGTTTCCTACCCTGTTCCAGAACTCCAATTAATCACAGATTGGTCTTCTTAATAGAGTCCCATATGCTTCTTAATGCTTCTTCATTTTTCTTGTTTCTTTTTTCTGATTTCTCCTCATAGATGCTGGAGTCAGCAGCTCTGTTCTTCCATTGGTTCTGTTCTGTTTTCTTGGCTTTGAACTGAATTTTCTATCTCTTTGATTTTGTTATTGATGTGTTGGATTTCAGAGTACTGGTGTTCCATCAGATCGAACAGCTTGCTTAATTTTTCATTTTGCTCTGCTGCATTTTGTTTAAGGTCTAGGAGGGGTCTCTACATAATCCTTTTGTACTTGCCCTCTGGGAAGTTCTTTGTATCTTTCTTTTGTGGTCCTTTTGAAGCCATAGGTGAATTCTTCCTAATGTTCCAGTCAAAGTCTGTTGGTTTTTGGGCATCTCGAGGTTGTTTTGTTTCTCTGGTGTTACCCTAATAGGATCTAAAGCTTAGTCTGGAAAAGAAGTTGATCTCCAGACACCTTTATGTACTCCAGTGACTGGGCTTGGTGGAATCTCTGTGGTAGCAGGCTCCACCTCCTGATTGGCAAAGACACAGCCCCACTTATAGAGTCCCTGGGGAGCCATCAGCTGGCCCTATAATGTGACACAGTAAAGGCTGAAAGAGATGCAGTCTGGATGCACTGCAGTTATTTCTCTATTGAAAGGTAAAAGGTATCTGACAGCTTCCAAAATTAGTGAGGCTTTCAGATGTGTAAGTCCCTCTTCCCAGCTGGCAAAGTAAGCAGTTCTATATCAAAGACTACTTTACTGCCAGAAAAGTGCTCTCTGGGCAGGCACTGCCTCCTGGGCTGGGAATTAAGTCCAGCTGAGGCCTCCATATAGGAATTTCATCTCCCAGTGAATCAAGACGCATCCCGCACAAGCTTCCCTGCCCACCTCGGAAAAAGCTATTCAGTGACAGATTTGGAGATTCCAAGAGAGGCCAGAGGTGCCGACTTGCACAGTTTCCAAGGCCAGGCTCTCAAAATGTGGTGACTCTGCTCACCGGTCTCATCAGCACTGTGTCTCAGCCTTGCTGCCAGTCAAACTTCAGCCCCTCCCACCAGCTAAGACAGATGAAAACAAAAAGTTAAAATGGTGATTTACCTTCAGTCCGCAAGAGCCAACGCTCATCAAGGGCGGGGGTCAGCAAAAGAGAAGAAGTTTCCCTCTCAGTGGTATGTAGACCAAATAGACAGCCCTATGCCATGTCCCAGGGCTCACTAGGTGTCCAGAAGGCTGTTTAATTATCAGTTCAGGCCTTGGTTTCCAGAGGGATTTAGGGAGATGTGTGTTTAATCTGCCATCTTGACTCCTCCCCCACTCTTGTCAAATTTAACAAGAAATTTAGTGTATCTTTGTTTCTCTAAAACAAGCTCCAACATTCTCATGATGGCACACAAAAACATGCAACAACAATAAGGAATGCCACTTAGCAAGACACGGCCACACACTGACACAAACACAGCTATGAGACATTGATATACCAAAGTTATGAAACCCAACTAAGTTGATTGTACAGTGCTGCCAATGTAAGCCCACAGTGGCAATTTTGCAATCTTAATTGTATATATGAGTTCTGATAATTATGTCCATGAACTTAATTATTCTAAGTACTATATACCTCATGGCCAAATATCATTACAGTCACCGTTTCACTTTTAAAGTACTCCTCTTGGGAAGCTATGCACTGATGTCAGTACCTAGTCCACCCTTCAAAACAATTTTGGAACTCTTTCTGGAATGTCCATTGCACATGGTGGCATGGTGGCAAGCTTGTGAACTTAATTATATGGTTGGCTGTAAGAGAGTTTTACCCAGTAAACAAATAACTGCATTGGAACACCCTCCTTACTCACCTGATCTGTTCCCCAATGACTTTTTTCTTTACCCGAAAATAAAGGAAATATTGGAAGAAGACTTTTAGGACATCAAGTCTAATATTACGACAGTGCAAGAAAAGAGTTCCAAAATTGCTTTGAAGGGTACAATAGGTGTTGGCTGGTGTAAGTATATGGCTTACCAAGGGGAGTACTTCAAAGGTAACTGTAGTGATATTCAGCAATGAAATATGTAGCACTTTTTCTAGGATGAGTTTGCAGACTTAATTGGATTTCCTAGAAGATGAGGTGTCTGAGAAGCTCATCACTGGAGGCGAGATGATAGTGTGAAGGGGGACCGGACTTGGTCCAATGGACATGGGAAATTCACAGTGGATGGGCAACGTGCTGTCACAGGGTGGGGAGGGGAATGCACTTAGAGTAGAAACATGTGTGAGTTTCAGGTATTATAGAGCAAATTGATATGGATTGTAAACTTTCACTTAAGACACAATAAAATCTAGTAAAAAAAAATTATGATGATAGGTTCACAGACTGTGGATGATCCAGAATCACATGGAACAGAAATTAACTACATAAGAATGAGTAAACATAAAGAAACTATAAGTTTCCTGTAGGAATATTACTGACATTTTTACGTGCTACTGTCGGGATATAAGAAACCTTTCTCCTGTGCCCTAAATTATTTAACTAATGGATTTAGTTATTGGAATTCTTGAATTAAAAGTTCTTCTCTCATAAAAACAGTTTTGTCACTCTATTACTTCTGGTAAAGTGAACATGACTGTTAACAGGTAAACCAACAGGGGCAGCTTTCCCTGGAGAAGAATTCTTTGTAAGTTTTAAACAGATTAACTGAAAACCTCTATCAGGAGAGGTTTATCCTATATTATGTTTTTAATCATGTATTGTGTAATAAAAATCTGGTTGTCACATGTGAATTTTTCCTCTAGTACTTTCCAACTTACAGTGAGTTTAGGTGGGCAATTTCTTGTTTAGATTCCCGGTGAACACATGGACAATGTACGTTGACAATTTTAGGATTAACTTTAGGTGTCCATAGTAATAACACTTGTAAATAGTGAAGATGCAATGTGAAATTTAATGCATTATGAAACAAGAGTCAAAAAGAAAGACATTGAACCAATACTCAGAGAATGGTTGATAGCTTTATTTTCTAGTTATGGTGTAATTAAATCGGGGAATCTTCAAGAAATTTGTAAATCACTATGGGACAAACAACAGATAGACTTGCTAATGAGATAAAAACACAACAGAAATCTCTGTCCTCATTAGCCAAGGTGACATGAGATAATAAATGACCTTAGATATTTTTTAATGGCCCAAGAAAGTGCATTCCGTGCTGTAACAAATACCTATTGCTGTATTTGCATAAATACCACAGGTGAAGTAGAACACAGTAAAGTTAGAATATAGTAAGCAAACATAAATAAATTGCAGCAACTTTCTGATGGCTTGGAGACAACAGTCAATATCAAACCTTTTACAGAAGCAGATTATGGTGAGTTCAGAGTACTTACAAAACAAAGACTAAAAAAGAAAAATTGTGGTGAAGAGGACTTTCTGCAATTATTGGAGGAAGAATACAAAAAATTAATGATCTGGGTCTTCAAGAAATCAGGAAGGCAATCAGGCAAAGTTCAGTAGAGCAACAATGATTATAAATTTAGTAGACTAATAATAAAGTGACAGAATTAGACAATTCAGTATAAAGTCAAAGGAGCATAACAGAGGCAATGGAATGCAGAACTAGTGAAATTGAAGATAAAGCAACTGCTACCAACATATTTGAGCAAAAATCAGATGAAAGAATTGTAAAAAATGAAGAAATACCAAGATTTATGTAGGACTCTATCAAGAGGAATAAGTTTCCAATGAGTAGAATACCACAACAGGGGGATAACAGACAATACGGAGGGAATTGTCAAAGATTTATTGATAGAAAACTTCCGTGGTATCAAGAAAGATGAAATAGCTATCCAAGGTGCTCATCAGACTCCACAAAAGATAGATCCCTAAAGGAAGGCACCAAGACATAGAAGGTCTGACAATTAAGTACACAAACTTAATTGTTCTAAGTGCTATGTATCTCACTGCTGAATATCACTGTGGTCACCTTTGAAGTGCTCCCCTTGGGAAGCTATGCTCTGATGCCAGCATCCAGTACACCTTCAAAGCAACTTTGGAATTCTTTCTGGAATGGCCATTGGGCACAAAGATAAGTTTGCCATCTTAATTGTATAGTTGTCCATGAGGGAGTTTTTAGGCAGTAAACAAATAACTGTATTGGAACACCCTCCGTACTCACCTTATCTTCCCATGATAACTTTTTTTTTACCCAAAGATAAAGGAAATACTGAAAGGAAGGCATTTTGATGACATTCAGGACACGAAGCGTAATATGAGAACAGCTCTGATGGCCATTCCAGATAAAGAGTTTCAAAATTGCTTTGAAGGGTGGACTAGGTGCTGGCATTGGAGCATAGCTTCCCATGTGGGGTGCTTGGAAGGTGACCATAGTGATATTCAGCAATGAGGTACGTAGCACTTTTTCTAGGATGAGTTCATGAGGTTAATGGTCAGACCTCATATTACAATCAAACTTACCAAAACTAAAGGTAGCCAAAACTGAGTGCCGTCGAGTCAGATCCGACTCATGGTGACCATAAGGGCCAGGGTAGAGGAGACACTTTTAAAGGCAGGTAAGGTTAAATGAAAAATAACCTAAAAGGACACGCAATAAGACTAAGATTGAACTACTCAGCAGAAATGATACAGACAGGATGGCAATGGGATGACATATACAAAGCCTTGAAGGAAAAAAGTCTGCTAGCTAAGAATTCTATTTCATGAAAAATTGTCTCTCAAATAGGACAGCAAAATTAGGACATTCCCAGATAAGCAGTTTACAGAATTTGTAGAAACCAGACTGAATCTACAAGAAATAGTGAAGAAAATTGTTCAATTAGTATATCAGTAACATCAGATAAACACTCAAGTCTACAATGCAGGACAGAGCAACTAGATATGAACCCAGATAGGGAAATCACAAAAAGAAATCAAAGTTAAAACCCTATATGTCAGTATGAAAAGATGACATTATATCAATAAGAGGGACTAAATAATGTAGTTATAGATCTTTCATATGGAGAAGAAGTCAAGGCAATACAAAGAAGTTAAACATTGGTTTAAATTTAGAACAATTGGGGGTAAATATTAAGGTAACTACAAGGGAAATTAACAATTCTGCACATCAAAATAAGAAACAAAACCAATAAGCCTCAGAAAATATAAAACCCAACAAAAATGAAAGAGATGAAAACCCATAAAGACAATTCAGCACAGAAAATTAAGTGGAATAAAGAAACTGCCAACAGACCAAAAAAAGATATCAAATGACAGTGCTAAATTCATATGTATAGTTATGCTGAATGTAATGGGTTAAATGCACCAATAAATAAAGTCATAGAATTGGCAAAAATAAAACACAATATGTCTATATGCTGCCTATAAGACATACATTACACTTAAAGATACAAACAAACTGAAAGTCAAAGGATGGAAAAATATATGTCAAGTGAACAATATTCAAAAACAAACAGGAGTGGCAATATTAAGTTTTAGATAAAATAGACTTTAAAATAAAATCCACCACAGTCAACAAAGAGGTCCACTATATACTAAGTAAGTGGCTAATACATCACGATGACATAATCATATTAAGTATTTATGCACCAACAAGGCCTCTAATTACATCAAGCAAACTAACCATATTGAAAAGTAAAATAGACAACACCACAGTACTAGTTGCAGATTTCCACACTTCACTTTCAGTGGACAGAACATCTAGAAAAAAGCTCAATAAACACACAGAAGCTGTAAACACACAACTAACCAACTTGACTTCATAGACATGTACAGAACACTCCATGCAACAGCAGAGAAGTATACTTCCTTTTCCAGTGCACATGGAACATTCTCCAGAACAGATAACACATTAGACCATAAAGCAAGCTGTAACAAAACCCCAAACAGCGAAATATTGTAAAGCATTGTTTCAGAACATAAAACTATAAAGCTTGAAATCAATAGCAGAAAAAGCAAGTGAAAAATAAATCAAACATGTGGAAACTGAACATATTGCTGAAAAACTACTGGTTATGGAAGAAATAAAAAATACAATAAACAAATTCATAAAAACAGATGAGAATAAAATCACATCCTACCAGAACCCTTGCAATACAGCAAAAGCAATGCTCAGAGGTCAGTTTATCTCAATAAATGCACATCCAAAAGGAAAAATGGCCCCCCCCAAAATCATTAACTCTGCAACTAGAACTAGTAGAAAGTAACAACAGAAGCCCTTGGGCACCACAAGAAAGCAAATAGTAAGAACTAGAGCAGAATTAAATGAATTAGAGACTACAAAAATCATTGAAAGAGTGAACGAGACCAAAAGCTGATTATTTGAAAAGATCAATAAAACAAATAAACCAGTGGCTAAACTGACAGAAGAAAAACAAGAGTGGAAACTAATAAGCTGAATAAGAAATGAGGTGGTTCATACCACTACAGACCCAACTGAAACTTAAAAAATTGTAACAGAATACTGTGAAAAATAATTCTTTAACAAATTTGAAAAACCAGAGGAAATGGACAAGTTTATAGAGAAACACTAGCTACCCAAACTAACACAAAGAAAGGTAGAACAACTAAATAAACCCATCACAAACAAAGAGATTGGAAAAGTAATTTAAAAACTGCGAACAACAACAACAAAAGCCTTGGCCTTAATGCCTTCACTGGAAAATTCTACCAAACTTTCAGAGAAGAATGAACATCATTATTAGTACAGATATTTCAGAGCATAGAAAAGGATAGAATACTCCCAAACTCATTCTATGAAGCCAGCATAACTCTGATACCAAAACCAGGTAAAGACATCAAAAAGAAGGAAGATTACAGACCAGTATCTCTTCTGAACTTAGATGAAAAAATCTCCAGTAAATTTCTAGCCAATGGAACCCAACAGAGGCAGAGTCAAGATGGTGGACTAGACACACATCCCCTTAATACCTTCTGAAAACTAAGGACTGGATTAGTAATTGGGCGGAGCTTTCTGGACACACAGTGGGCCCTAGGACACAGCATAGGTCTGCCTGTTTGGACTACATGTCACTAAACAGGAAACCTCTCTCACTGAGCCCTGTCTGCATGGACTGAAGGTAATGGAGCTTTTAACTTTTTGGTTTTTTGTTGGCCAGTAGGCGGGGGATGGGTATTAGCTGGCACGTATGTTGAAATGAAGTGCTAAAATGAACAGCATGTGCTGCAGTGGAGAGATAGTGTATGTGATACACACATTTTGAGAGCCTGGAAGTGGACTGAGGGCACTATAGCCCCTCCACCCTCTCTTTTTGGAGCTCCTCCATAGATTCGGCTGTTTTGCAGCAGGAGGGCAGCTGGGATGGGATGCTATCTTGGTCAGCTGGGATGTCTAAGCAGGGGCTAATTCCGTTCTCAGAACTACACTTTAGCTCCTGTTGAGGCAACACCAGAAAAAAATAAAAGCAACCTCTAGATGTCCTGAAAGCAACAAACCATGGCCAAATGTTTGAAGAAACAGTGCCCCATGGCTCCAGAAAACTCACAAAACAAAGAATCAAAAAACTTCCCAGACGAAGAGGCCTTTCTAAAACTATCAGAGGTCGAGTACAGAAGAATTATTTATAGAACCCTGCTAGAGATTATACAAAATGCAGCAGAGCAAAATGAAAAATTAAGCAAGCTATTCAAACTGATGGAACACCAACATTCTGAGATCCAACAGATTAAGAAAAAAGTTACATAATTAGACAATTCAATTCAAAGCCAAAGAGCAGAATCAAGCAACTGGAGGTCAGACTTAGCAACACTGACGATAGAACAACTGACATCAGCAACCGTGAGGAAAAATCAGAGAAAAGAAATAAGAAAAATGAAGACACATTAAACATGTGGGACTCTATCAAGAGGAATAATCTATGTTTAATTGGAGTTCCTGAACATGGAGGGACAGCTGAAAACAAAGAGAGTATTGTTGTTGAGTTGCTGACAGACAACTTCCCTGAAAGTATGAAAGAACATAGATATCTAAGACATGCATCAAACACCACATAAACTAGACCCCAGAAGAATGACACCAACACATATTGTAATAAATCTTAATAAAATGAAATGTAAGCAGAAAATCTTAAAGACAGTGAGACTCAAAGCAAAACTAACATTCAGAGGGAAGTCCTGTAGGCTTTCGTCTGAATTCTCAGCAGAAACAATATTGGCACAGAGGCAGTGGATTGACACATTCAAAGCCTTAAAGAAGACAAACTTCCAACCAAGAATTATATATCCTGCAAAACTGTCTGTCAAATATGAAGACAAAATTAAGACATTTGCAGATAAACAGAAGCTTACAGACATTGTAAAAACCATACAAAACTACAAGAAATACTGGAATAAGTTTTTTGCTTATAAAAACAAAACCATTAAGTGTACATTTAAGGAAGCAAAGCAAGACACAACATCCAGAAACGTATTCAGTTACATAAGGCACAAAACTTTATCAAAGATATATTAAAAGAAAGGAACCAGTGATGATATCATGAAAACTAAGATATATTACAGTAGTTACAGTCCTTTGAGATGGAAAGGAATAAGATATGCAGAAGTTAAAATTTGGTTTCAACTTAGAATATTAAGGGGGATCATAGAGGTAGTCACAAAGTATGATAACAATGCAGCATATCAAAACACAAAATGTAATACAAGAATCTCAACAAACACAAAACCAACACTGAAAAGGATTAAAAGTCAACTGATAAAGAAGAATGACCCACAACAGAATATCAAGAGCAACATAGACAGCACCAACACAAAAATAAATGCATTAAAATGACAGCCACTAAACACGTATCTATCAATAATTACACTGAATGTAAATGTACTGAAAGCTCCAGTAAAGAGACAATAAGTGATATCCTGGATCAAAAGACACAACCCATACATATGTTCCTTACAAAAAAACACATCTTAGACTCAAAGATATGGACAAACTGAAAATTAAAGGATGGAATAATATATACCAAGCTAACAGTGTACAAAGAAGAGCAGGTGTGGCAATACTAACCTCAGATAAAAGAGATTTTAATGTAAAATCCACCATCGTGGCAAGGATGGTCACTACCTGTTGCTGAAAGGTTCAGTACACAAGCAGAACTTAACAATATTGAATCTTTATGCACCCAATACCACCAGCCAAGTGCTGTCAAGTCGGATCCGACCCATGGCGACCCTTGACTAGAGCATTTAAATACATCGAACAAACACCGACTACATTGAAAAATGAGATAGATCACTCCACAATAATAGTTCGAGACTTCAACACTCCACTTTCAGTAAAGGACAGGTCATCTAGAAAAAGCTCACTGAAGACACAAAAGATCTTATTGCCGACAATTAAGCAATTAGACTTCATTGATATATACAGAACTTTATATCCATGAGTAGATAAGTACACCTTCTTCTCCAGTGCAAATGGAACATTTACCAGAAAAGACCATGTGTTAGGACATAAAGCAAATCTCAACAAAATCCAAACCACTGAATTATTGCAAAGCATCTTCTCAGACCATAAAGCCATAAAAGTTGAAATCAATAGCAGAAAAAGCATGCATAAGTATCGGAACCTGTGGAAACTGAACAACAGCTTCTTCAAAAAGCCATGGGTTATAGGAGAAATCAAGGACAAAATAAAGAAATTTATGGATTCAAATGAGAATGAAAACACATCCTGCCAGAACCTACGAGATACAGCCAAAGCAGTGCTCAGAGGTCAGTTTATCACTATAGAAGCACACTTTCAGAAGGAAGAAAGGACCCAAAACAAAGAATTAACCCTACAGCTTGAACAGGTAGAAAGAGGGCAAGAGAGGAAACCCTCAGGCACCTGAAGAAAACAGATCATAAAGATTAAGGCAGAACTAAGTGAATCAGAGAATAGAAGAACAATTGAAAAAATTAATAAAACCCAAAGCTGGTTTTTTTAAATGATCAACAAAATTCTCAAACCATTGGCTAAACTTACTAAAGACAAACAAGACAGGAAACAAATAACCGAATAAGAAATGAGATGGGAGGTGTCACAGCAGATCCAACAGAAATCAAAAGTATCAGCAGAATTGGACGAAAAGCTGTACTCTAACAGATTTGAAAACCTACAGGTAATGCACAAATTCCTAGGTTTATATTACTCACCCAAATTATCACAAGGAGATGTAGAACGACTTCATAAACCATCACAAACGAAGAGATTGAAAAAGTCACCAGAAAGCTACCAACCAAAAAAGCCTTGGCCCAGATGGCTTCACTGCAGAACTCTACCAAGCTTTTAGAGAAGAGTTAACTTCAATACTACTGAGAATATTTCTCAGCATCAAAAGGGATTGAATACCCCCAAACTCATTCTATGAAGCCAGCATATCCTGATACCAAAGCCAGGGAAATATCCCACAAAAAAGGAAAATTACCCACCAATGTTATTCATGAATAACATTGCAAAAATCTTCAAGACAAAACAAAGAAATAAAGGGCATCTGCATCAGCAAAGAAGTAAAAATCTTCCTATTTGCAGATGACATGATTGCATACACTGAAAATTCTAAAGAATCCATAAGTAAACTACTTGATCTAATAGAAGAGTTCTACAGAGTATCAGGATATAAGATAAACATGAGTAATTCATTTGGATTCCTTTATATCATAAAAGAGACCATCAAAGAAGAAATCACCGAATCAATACCATTTCCTATAGCCCCCAAGAAGATAAAATACCTAAGAATAAATTTAACTAGAGTAATAGGAGACCTATACAAAGACAACTACAAGACCTTACTTCAAGAAACCAAGAGATATTTATGTAAAGGGAGACACCTACCCTGTTCATGGCTAAGAAGACTGAACATGCTGAAAATGTCTATTTTACCTAAAGTGATCTAGATATACAGTGCAATCCTGATACAAATTCCTTTGACGTTTTTTTAAATGAGGTGGAGAAACAAATCACAAATTTGGAAAGGGAAGAAACCCTGGATAAGCAAAGCAATACTGAAGAAGAACAAGTGGGAGGCCTCTCACTACCCGACCTTAAAACATATTACTCCACCACAGTAGTCAAAACAGCCTGGTACTGGTACAAAAAGAGACATATAAACCAATGGAACAGAGTTGAGACCCTAGAGATGCCACTATTCTCCTATGAACAGTTGATATTTGACAAAGGACCTAACATTGTAAACTGGAGTAAAAACAGTCTCTAACAAATGGTGCTGGCAAAATTGGAAATCTATCTGTAAAAAATTGAAACAAAACCCGTATCTCACACATTACATAAAAACTAATAACTCAAACTGGATAAAAGACCTAAATATCAAACCCAAAGTGATAAAGATCATGCAAGATAAAATAGGGTGAACCATGGAAGTTTTAATAAACAGTTTAGACAGACTTCAAAATCTGGCAATCAAAGAAGAGAAAATAGATAAATGGGAACTATTAAGAACCAAACACTTTTGCTCATCCAAAGGCTTTATCAAAAGAATTAAAAGACCACACACAGAATGGGAAAAAATATTTGGCAACTATATGTTGGATTGATGCTTGATCTCCATAATCTAAAAGTGTTGCAAAATATCAACAGGAAAAAGATAAATAACCGAATTAAGCACTGGGCAAAGCACAGGGACAGACACTTCACTAAAGAGGACATCTAGGCAGCAAAAAGACACACGAGAAACGCTAACAATGATTAACGACTAAAGAAATAAAAATCAACACTACAGTGCGATACCATCTCTCCCCAACATGGTTGGCCATGATCAAAAATACACAAAGCAACAAATGCTGGGAAGGCTGTGGAGAAATTGGAACTCTCCTATACTACTGGTGAGATTGCAAAATGGTACAACCTCTTTGGAAAGCAGTCTGGCACTTCCTTCAAAACCTGGAAATAGATGTACCATTTGATGCAGTAATCTCACTACTTGGAATATATCCTGCAGAAGCAAGGGCAGTCACCCAAGCAAGCACATGCACACGAATGTTTATTGCAGCACAGTCCACAATAGCAAAAAGATGAAATCAACCCAGATGCCCACATCAACAGATGAATGCATAAACAAACTCTGGTATATATACTCAATTGAACACTATGCAACGATACAGAACAATGACAAATTTAGGAAGCACCCCATAAGCTAGTTTCAACTGGAGGACATTATGTTGAGCAAAAGCAGTCAGTGGCACAAGGACAAATATTGTATGAGACTCCTATTATAAGGACTTAAAAACAGACTGATGTACAGAAGAAAAGACTCTTTGAAGGCTTCAAGGGAGGGGGCGAGGTAAAGAGAGGGCTGGTTATAGATTAGATAGTTGATAGAAATTTGGTTCGGTGAAAGCAGTGACAGCACACATTAGATGGAATATTAACTTAACTGGACTCCAACAGATACTGAATAGTTTTCTAATCTCAACCCAATATTGCAGGAATAGAGTAGCAGAGGTGGGAGCCCAGGGTCCATGCTCTCAGCGGACATCATGGCCAACTGGCATAACTAGCCTATTCCTAAGGGAGTCTTCTTCACCTCTTATTGGTGAGTGGTATCTGGGGTCTTAAAAGCTAACAAGCTACTATCTGAGGTACACCAAATAGCCCCAACTCAGCTGGAACAGATGATCACCAAGGACAGCAAAGACATCTGGGAAAAAGAGCCCAGAAGACAAAAGGACCCACGTTAATGGGTTACTGTGTCGACATGCAACCAGAAGTACCAGATGTTGCCCCAGCCACCACCAAAGACAGCCGTGTTGGGGCACTCAATGTTGAGTCCCAGTGGCAACACGAGAAGTGTGTGCCTCACGAACTCCGCTAAGATACCACAATTGATGATCTAAAGGCCTGGTAGGCACCTGGGAGCATGGCCCCTAGACCTCCTCTTGCCCTTGACCAGAAATCATTGCTGCAGTCAACTCTTCTGACAGGAATGGATTGGACTTAGGGACACAATGTTACCATGTGGTGCATGCACTTCATGGTTCTATGCATCTATAGGATGCAGTGCTACTGGTCTCTTACTATGGGGAGAGGAGAGGGCACAGAGGAGGGAATAGGAGATTGTTAAGAGGATATGACGTGTACAGAATGGAAAGGAGGTGTATACTGTCACCGGGCAAGGAGAGCAGAACGAACTACAGATAGGCAGCCATTGCAAATTTAATGTGGATTGTATTCTTGCCTCAATCACAATAATAATAACAATAATAATAATTCAGTCACATATCAAATAGTAATAATAATAATTCGCCATGACCAAGTGGGATTCATACCAGGGATGCATAGATGGTTTAACATTAGAAATGCAATGTAATGAAGCATATAAATAAAACAAAAGACAAGAATCACTTGATTTTACCACTTGATGCAGAAAAGGCATTTGACAAAGTCCAATACTCATGAGTTGGATCTGACTCGACCGCACTTGGCTGGCTTGGAACACCCATCCATGTTAAAAACTCTCAGCAAAATAGGAATAGAAGAGAAATTCCTCAACATAATATAGGACATCTATGCAAGCCAACAACAAACATCATCCTACCTGGAGAGACTCTGAAAGCATTCCCCTTGAGAATGGGAACCAGACAAGGATGCCATCTGTTACCACTTCTATTCAGCATTGTGCTGGAGTTTCTAGCCAAAGTATTCACGCTAGGAAAAGAAATAAAGGGCATCTGAATTGTAAAGTAGTAGTAAAATTATCTCTATTCACATGATCCTGTATGCTGAAAACCCTAAGGAATACCCAAATATAACTACTGGAAATAGTAGAAGAGCTCAGAAAAGTATCAAGATTAACATAAAAAAATCAGTTGGGTTCCTCTGCACCAACAAAGAGAAGGTCAAAAAGGAAATCGCCTGGTCAATATCATTTACAGTTGCTGCTAGGAAGATGAAATAATTAGGAATAAATCTAGTGATGTAAACTTGCTGTCTTCCAGTCGTTTCCTACTCATAGTAGAACTGTCCCATAGAGTTTCCGAGGAGTGCCTCGTGGATTTGAACTGCTGACCTTCATGATTAGCAACCACAACACTTAACCACTAGACCACCAGGGTTTCCTGAAGTGTAAAAGCTCTATACAAAAAAAAGCCACAAGACATTACTACAAGAAACCAAAAGAGACGTACCTTAGTGGAGAAACCTACCATGCTCATGGACTGGGAGACTCAACACTGTAAAAATATCTCTTCTACCCAAAGTGATCTGAAGATACAATGCAGTCCTGATCCAAATTCCAGTGTTTTTCATTGAGATGGAGAAACAAATCACCCATTTCATATGGAAAGGGAAGAAGCCATGATTAAGTAAAGCATTACTGAAGAAGAACAAAGTGGGAGGAGTTGTACTGCCAGCGACTTTAGAATGTGTTACATTGCTATGGTAGTCAGAATAGCTGGGTTCCAATACAACAACAGACACAGAGATCAAAGGAACAGAATTAAGAATCTAGACATAAAATGATCCACATATACACAGCTGGTAGTTGACAAAGGGACAAACTCCATAAACTGACGAAAAGACAGTCTCTTTAACAAATTGTGTTAGCATGACTGGATATCTATCTGCAAAAAAATCAGACGAGACCCATATGTCACAGCATGCACAAAAATGAACTCAAAGTAGATCAAAGACCTAAATATCAAATCTAAATCAAGAAAGATTATGGAAGAAAAAAATAGGGACAACATTGGGAGCCCTGATACAAGGCATAAACAGATTCCAAAATGCACAAACACCAGAAGAAAAAAATAGATAACTGAAAACTCCTAAAAATCAAACATTTATGCTTATACAAAGATATCATTGACTACCACAAATCAAATTAGTGTCTAATCACTGTAATCTACAAGATACTGCAAAACCTCTACAACAAAAAGACATATAATCCAATTAAAAATGGGCAAAGGGTATGAACAGACACTTCACCAAAGCAGATATTCAGGCAGCTAATAGATACATGATAAAATGCTCTCTAACATTAGCGATCACAGAAATGCATATTAAAAGTACAATGAGACACCATCTCACCCCAACAAGGCTGGCATTAATCCAAAAAACCCACAAAATAATAAATGTTGGAGAGGCTGCAACACTTCTACATTACTGTTGGGAATGTAAAATGGCACAGCCACGCTGGAAGTCAATCTGGTGTCTCTTTAAAAAGCTAGAGATGGAAATACCATACAATCCAGCAATTATGCTTCTTCTTGGTATATATCCTATTGAAATAAGAGCTACCACACAAATAGATACATGCACACCAATGTTCAATTGCAGTACTGTTCAGAATAGCAAAAAAAGATTGAATCAACCTAGGTGACTGACAGAAAAATACCCACCCACTGCCAAGCAAAACTATGGTAATTGCAGTAGAATCTTACACGATGATAAAGAATAACAGTGAATTTAGGAAACATAAAATGAAAGAATCTGAAAGACATTATGCTGAGTGAAAGTAGTCAATTGCAAAAGGACAAATATTTATAAGACCACTGTTGTAAGTACTTAAGAACTGGCTTAAACATAGAAAGAAACAACCCTTGGTGATTACCGGGGGGTGGGGGGAGGCGTGGAGAAGTATTCACCAGCTAGTTCATTGACACGAATTATTTTTGGTGAAGGGAGTTACAACACACAACAGAGAAGTCAGCACAAATGGACTAAATCAAAATCATAGAAGTATTCTAAATAAAAACAAACACTTCCAGGAACAGAGTATCAAGGTTACGGATTCTGGGGACTGTGGCTTCAAGAGACATCTAGGTCGATTGGCATAAGAAAGTCTTTTTTTTTCTTTTCTTATTTGTTTTATTGTGATTGAGTGAAAGTTTACAACACAATTGAAATTTGCATGCCCGCATATCTGCAGTTCCCACTGCTCTCCTTGCCCAGTGACAGCACACTTCTCTTTCCTGTTCCATACATGTCATGAACTCTTAACAATCTCCTGTCCCGTCCTCTCAACCTTCTCCACTCCCCTCTAGTAAAAAGCAAGTAGGACGACATCCTATAGATGCATAGAGCCATAAAGTGCACACTCGCTATGCTCACTCTGTATCACCGAGTCCAGTCCATTCCTTTCCGAAGAGTTGATCCCAGTAATGATCTATGATCAGGGGCAGCATCAGATTTAGAGGCCATGTTCCAAGGGGAATTCCCAGACCTTCAGGCCATCCTGAAGTGGAGTTCATAGGGTGTACCCCTATTTTTCTCATGTTCCCACTGGGATTCAACATTGTGAGCACCATCACGGCTGTAATTGGCGGTGGCTGGGCAACATCTGGTTCTTCTAGTCACATGTTGATATGGTCACCCAAACACATGGGTCTTTCCGGCTTCTGGACTCTTTCTCTGTCACGTTGTTGTTGTTGTTGGTAATCCTCTGTTCCAGCTGAGATGGGACCATTTGGTGTACCTCAGATGGCAGCTTGCTAGCTTTTAAGACCCCAGACACCACTCATCAATATGGGGTGCAGAAGACTATCTTAGCAATAGGCCAGTTATGCCACCTGGCCTCAATGTGCACTGAGAGCAAGGTCCCCGGACCCCTGCCCATGCTACTCTATCCTTGCAATATTGGGTTAAAGTTGAAAGAGTTTTCAGGTTATGTTGAAGTCCAGTTAAATTGATCTTTTCTATTGTGTGCTGTTGCTGATTTCACCCAACCAAATTTCTATCATCTAATCTATAACCAGCCCTCTCCCTCCCTCTCTCCCCTCTCTTGCAGTCCTCCGACAGTCCTCTGTACATCAGTCTGTTTTTAAGTCCTCGTAATAGGGTTCTCATACAATATTTGTCTTTGTGCCACTGACTGATTTCACACAACATAATGTCTTCCAGTTGAAACCAGGTTATGGGATGCTTCCTAAATTTGTTATTGTTCTTTATCACTGCATAGTATTCCATTGAGTATATATACTAGAGTTTGTTTATACATTCATCTGTTGATGGACATTTGGGTCGATTCCATCTTTTTGCTATTATGGACTGTGCTGCAGTAAACATTCATGTGTATGTATCTGCTCATGTGACTTCCCTTGCTTCTGTAGGATATTTTCTAAGCAGTGGGATTACTGGGTCAAATGGGATATCTATTTCCAGCTTTTTAAGGAAGTGCCAGACTGCTTTCCAAAGAGGTTGTACCATTTTGGAATCCTACCATCAGTGTAGGAGAGTTCTAATTTCTCCACAGCCTCTCCAGCATTTGTTGTTTTGTGTTTTTTGTATCGTCAACTTTGTTGGGGTGAGATGATATCTCATCAGTGTTTTGATTTGGATTTCTGTAATAGCTAATGATTGTGAGCATTTCTACATGTGTCTTTTGGCTGCCTGGATATCCTCTTTAGAGAAGTGTCTGTCCATCTAATTTGCCCAATGCTGAATCGGATTATTTATCCTTTTCTTGTTGATATTTTGGAGTACCTTATAGATTATGGAGATCAGACTTCGATCTGACATATAGTTACTAAATATTTTTTCACATTCTGTAGGAGTCTATCTTAGATTCTTGCCGTAAGGTCTTATAGTTGTCTTTGTATAGATCTCTTATTTCTCTAGTTGGATTTATTCCTTTTAATAAAACCTTTGGATGAGCAAAAGTGTTTGATTCTTAGTAGTTCCCATTTATCTATTTTCTCTTCTGTTGATTGTGCTTTGTCTGTCATATTTTGAAGCCTAAGTTGTGTATTAAAACTTCCACTGTTGATTCTATTTTTTCTTGCATGATCATTATCTTTTGAGTTTTCATATTTAGGTCTTTTACCCAATTTTAGTTAACTTTTGTGTTGTTTCAATTTTCTGCAGATTGATACTCAGTTTCGCCAACACCATTTGTTAAGCAGACTGTTTTTATCCCAGTTTGCATTCTCAGGGCCTTTGTTGAATATCAGCTATTCGTAGGAGGATGGTGGCATCTCTGGGGTCTCAACTCTGTTCCATTGGACTTACGTCTCTTTTTGTACCAGTACCAGACTGTTTTGACTACTGTTACACTACAAAAGGTTCTAAGGTCAAATAGTGTGAGGTCTCCTAGTGTCTTCTTCATTAGTGCTTTGCTTATCTGGGGTTTCTTCATTTTACAAACAAAGTTGATGATTTGTTTCTCCATCTCATTAAAAAATGTCACTGGAATTTGTATTGAGATTGCATTGTATATATGGATTGCTTTGGGTAAAATAGACATTTTTACAATGTTAAGTCTTCCTATTCATGAGCAAGGTAGGTTTCTCCATTCATGTAAGTCTTTCTTAGTTTCTTGCCATAAGGTCTCATAGTTGTTTTTGTGTAGATCTCTCATTTATATAGTTAGATTTATTCCTAGATATTTTATCGTCTTGGGAGCTATAGGAAATGGTATTGATTTGGTGATTCCTTCTTTAATGGTCTCTTTTTTGGTATAAAGGAATCCTACTGATTTACTTACATTTATCTTATGTGCTGATACTTCTCTGAACTATTCGATTAGTTTGAGAAGTTTAGTTATGTATTCTGTGAGATGCTCTGCAAATACAATTATATCATCTGCAAATAGGGAGATTTTTACTTCTTCTTTGCTGATGTGGATGCCCTTTATTTCTTTGTCTTGTCTAATTGCTCTGGCCAGAACTTCTAGTACAATGTTAAACAGGAGAGGTGAGAGTGGGCTTCCTTGTCTAGTTTCCATTCTCAAGGGGAATTGTTTCAGTCTCTCACGATTCAGGATGATGTAGAAAGTTGTCTTTGCCTAGATGGCCCTTATTGCATTGAGGAATTTGCCTTCTATTCCTATTTTTCTTAGAGTTTTTAGCATGAATAGGTGTTGGACCTTGTCAAATGCCTTTTCTGCATCAATTGACAAGATCAGGTGATTCTTTTCTTTTGCGTTATTTATGTGGTTGATTGCATTATTGTTTCTCTGATGCTGAACCAGCCTTGCATACCTGGTATGAATCCAACTTGGTCATGATGAATTATTTTTTTGATATGTTGTTGAATTCTATTGGCAAAGATTTTTTGGAAGGTTTTTGCATCTAGGTTCATGAGTGATATTGGTCTGTACTTCTCCTTTTTTGTAGGATCTTTCCCTGGCTTTGGTATCAGAGTTATGCTGACTTCATAGGATGAAATTGGGAGTATTCCATCCCTTTCTGTGCTGAGAAACAGTTTCAGTAATATTGGAGTTAACTCTTCTCTAAAAGCTTGGTGGAATTCTGCAGTGAAGCAATCTGGGTGAGGGCTTTTTTGGCTGGTGGTTTTCTGATGACTTTTTCAATCTCTTCCTTTGTGATGGGTTTATTAAGTTCTACTTCACCTCGTGATAATTTTGGTAGGTGATACGAACCTAAGAATTTGTCCATTTCCTCTAAGTTTTCAAATCTGTTACAGTACAGTCTTTCATCCGATTCTATTATAATACTTTTGATTTCTGTTGGATCTGTTGTCACATCTCCCATCTCATTTCTTATTCAGGTTATTTGTTTCCCGTCCTATTTTTCTTTAGTAAGTTCAGCCAGTGGTTTGTGAATTTTCTTGATCTTTTCCAAAAACCAGCTTTTGGTCTTTTCAGTTTTTTCAGTTGTTCTTCTATTCTCCAATTCATTTAGTTCTGCTCTAATTTTTATGATCTGTTTTCTTCTGGTGCCTGAGGGGTTACTTTTTTGCTTTCTTTCTACTAGTTCAAGCTGTAGAGTTACTTATTTGGTTTGGATCCTTTCTTCCTTCTGGATGTGTATACTTACAGCAATAAATTGACCTCTGAGCAACAATTTTCCTGTATCCCATGGATTTTTGTAGGAAGTATTTACATTCTCACTTGAATCCATAAATTTCTTTATTTTGTCCTTGATTTCTTCTATAATCCATGTTTTTTTTTGATCCAGGGATTGTTCAGTTTCCATGAGTTCTAATTTCTGTGTTTTTTCTGCTATTGATTTGAAGTTTTATTGCTTTATGGTCTGAGAAGATGCTTTGCAATAATTCAATGGTTTGGATTTGTTTGAGGTTTGCTTTATGTCGTAACATGTGGTCTATTCTGTAAAAGGTTTCGTATGCACTGGAGAAGAAGGTGTAGTTATCTGTTGATGGATAAAAAGTACTGTATATGTTAATGGGGTCTAGTTGGTTAATTGTGGCAATAAATCTTCTGTGTCTTTACTGAGCTTTTTCCTAGAAGATTTGTTCAATACTAAAAGTCTAGCATTGAAGTCTCCTACTATCATTGTGGAGTGATCTGTCTCATTTTTCAGTGTAGTCAGGGTTTCTTCAACGTATTCAGATGCTCTAGTATTGGGTGCACAAATACTTAATTTTGTTAAGTTCTGCTTCTGTATTGAATCTTTCAGCAATAAATAGTGACCATCCTTGTCCACAATGATGGATTTTACATTAAAATCTATTTATCTGAGATTAGTATTGCCACTCCTGCTCTTCTTTGTATATTGTCAGCTTGGTGTATATTCTTCCATCCTTTAATTTTCAGTTTAGTCATATCTTTAAGTCTACGGTGAGTTTCTTGTAAACAACATACAGACCGGTCATGTCTTTTGATCTAAGAATTCACTAGTTGTCTCTTTACTGGAGCATTTAGTCTGTTTACCTTCAGTGTAATTATTGATAGGTATGTGTTTAGTGCTGTCATTTTGATTTATTTATCTTTGTGTTGATGTTTCCTATGTTGCTTTTAATCTTCTATTCTCGGTCATTCAGCCTTTTCAGTATTGGTTTTGTGTTTGTTGAATCTCCTGTGTTACGTTTCTTATTTTGACATGCTGCATCGTTATCGTGCTTTGTGGCTACCCCTATGATCCCTCTTAATAATCTAAGTTTAAACCCAGTTTTAACTTCTATGTATCTCCTTAACTTCCTCTCCATTTGGAAGGACTATAGCTATTGTAGTATATCCCTCTTTTTAATATGATGGCATCTTGGTTTTCATGGTATGTTTACTGGTTCCTTTCTTTTAATATTGTGGCTTTGACTGAGCTCTGTGCCTTTGCTAACTGAGTAGGTTTCTGGATGTTGTGTCCTGCATTATCTCCTTAAATACAGAGTTAATGGTTTTGTTTTTCTAAGCAAATAGCATCTTTATTTCTTGCAGTTTTGATTTTGTTGTTACAATATCTCTAAGCTCCTGTTTATTTGAGAATGTCTTAATCTCATATTCATATGTGAAAGACAGTTTTGCAGGATATATAATTCCTGGTTGGAAGGTTTTCTCCTTCAAGGTTTTGAATGTGTCATCCTACTGCCTCCGTTCCAACATCGTTTCTGCCACAAAGTATGATAAAATCCTACAGGGCTTCCCTCTGAACGTTAGCTTTGCTTTGAGTTTCGCTGCCTCTAAGAATTTCTTCTTATGTCTCATTTTGTTAAGCTTGATTATAATATATCTTGGTGGCTTTCTTTTGGGGTGTAATTTATGTGGTGTTTAATACACATTTTCAATATCTATGTTCTCTTCTTTCATAATTTCGGGGAAGCTTTCTGTCAGCAACTCAACAACAATAGTCTCTGTGTTTTCAGGAATCCCTCCCTGTTAATGAACTTTAATTAGTCATAGATTACTTGTCGTGATGGAGTTCCACATGTTTCTTAATGCTTCTTCATTTTTCTTATTTCTTGTTTTTTATTTCTCCTCATAAATGCTGGTGTCAGTAGCTCTATCTTCAAGATCAGAAAGTCTGATTTCCAGTTCAATTCTGTTCTCTTGGCTTTGAATTGAATTGTCTGATTCTGTAGTTTTTGTTATTGATCTGTCAGATTTCAGAATGCTGCTCTTCTATCAGTTTGAACAGTTTGTTTAACTGTTCATTTTGCTCTGCTGCATTTTGTATAATGTCTAGGAGGGCTCTCTGTACTTTTTTTTTTGTAGTCAACCACCAATAGTTTCAGAAAGGCTTCTTCATCTGGGAAGTTATTTGGTTAATTATTTTGGGAGTTTTCTGGAGCCATGGGTGAATTTATCTTTAAATGTTTAGTTAGAGTTTGTTGCTTTCAAGACATCTGGAGGCTGTTTAGTTTCTCTGGTATTGCCTTAAGAGGAGCTGTGGCACAGTTCTGAGAAGGGAGTTGGTCATCAGCTACCAATATGTACTCCAGTTACTAGGCCAACTGGAATCTCTGGGGTATCAGGATCTGTCTCCTGGCTGGCAAAGACACCACCCTGTTTATGAAGTTACTGTAGCGCCATCAGCTGAATGTACAATGTGGGTCAGTAAGGGTGGAAGAGATGCTGTTAGGCTGCACCACCATTATTTCTCTAGGCAGTCTTATTTTGAAAAGTAAAAGCTCTCTGACAGCTTCTCAAATCAGTCAGGCTGTCAGGCTTGAAAGCCCCTCCTTCTGGCTGACAGCAGAGGCACCTGTTCAGTTATCTCAGATGCTATGATATATTTCAAGTTAGGGACAGGCTACTGGCCTGCTGTGATCCCTTTATGGGCCCTTCCATAAGGCTACACTGTGCTAAACACAGCTTTGCTGCTGGAAAAGTGCTCCCTGGGCTGGGACTGCCTCCCAGCTTAGGAATTAACTCCTTCTGAGGCCTCTGGTTGGATAACTCTGCCTCCCAGTCAAACAAAATGGCATCCTGGTCAAGCTGTCCCACCTCTGAGAAACAGCAGAATGTATGGCAGAGGTTTGAAAAGAGAAGGTGAAGGGGTTGTGGTGATTTGAGTCCAGAGCCAGACTCTCAAAATGTGGCTATTCTACCTGCTAATCACTTTAGCAGTGTGGTGCTGTGTATCAGAAAAAAGTTGAAAACGGTAGTTACCTTCAATCTGTGGGAGCTGGCAAATTCAACAAGAGTGGGCTCAGCTAAAGACAAGCAGTTTCCCATTCAGTGGCATGTAGTCCAAACTGACAGCCCTATGTCACGTCGAAGGCTCACTGGGTGTCCAGAAAGCTCCATTTAATTATCAATTCAGACCTTAATTTTCAGAGGTAATTAAGGAGTCATGTGTGTAGTCTGCCATCTTGACTCTGCCCTCCACAATAAAGTCTTTTAAGCAAATGTTCTGCATCCCACTTTGGTGAGTGGTTTCTGTGTTCTTAAAAACCAACAAACAGCCATCTAACAAGCATAAATTGGTGTCAATTCACCTGAATCAAAAGAGAAAGAAAACCATCAATGATAAGAGGAAAGTTGGAGCCAAGGAGACAGAAAGGGCCACATACACCAGAAACTATATTAATGTGAGAGCAGAGGAACTGGGTGGTGCTAAGCCACCACCAAAGAATGCTCCTATAGGGAACTCAACAAAGAGTCCCTGGTAGAGGTGGAGAAATGTGGTGTTTTTGTCAGCTAGTGCTGCTCTAACAGAAATACCACAGAGTGGATGACTTTAACAAAGGAAAGTTTATTCTTATGTAGTCCAAATTTAGGATGTCTGCTCTAGGGGAAGGCTTCCTCCCTTGTCAGCTCTGTAGAAAAGTCTGGTATTGCTTCAGTCTTTGTCCAAGGAGCATCTTGGCACAGGAATCTCGGGTCAGAAGGATGCGCTCTTCTACCAGTGCTGCTTCCTTGATGATGTGAGACTCCTAATTCTCCGCTTGTTTTCCCTTCGTTTTATGTCTTGTAGGATGAAAGGCTTAAGGGTGGTGCAAACGATACTCCAGGGAAACTTCCTTTACAGTGGAGCAGGGAGGTGATCTTATGAAGGGATTTACAGTCCCAACCTAATCCTTTAACACACAGCACAGCGAAATCACAAAATGGAGGAAAATCACAAAATATTGGGAATCATGGCCCAGCTACATGGCTACACATATTTGGGGGGGGACATAATTAAATCCATGACACGTGGGGTGCAGAACCAGAAATCTAGCAAAAAGACTCAACTTAATGATCTGACAGACTGACAGGTCCCCGGAAGACATGGCTTCTGAACTCTCTGTTAACCCAGAACTGAAGGCATTCTGGAAGCCAACTCTTTAGATAAAGATTAAACTAATACACAGGGAAAAAAAATGATACTGGTGAAGAGTATGCTTCTTGGCTTGGGCACATATGGGAGACTAATTGGACAACTCTTGCTTGTAGATGAGAGGGAACATTGGAGGGGCACAGGAGTTGGTCAAATGGGCATGAGAAATATGGGTTGTATTGGAGAAGTGTGCTGTTAGAGTGTGGGGAGAGCAGCAAGGGTCACATGTCAAAGCATGTGTTTTTATATGAGAAACTGACTGCAATTTTAAACTTTCACTTAAATACACATACAAAGAACAAACAAATCTGTCTTGGAAGAAGTACTGCCAACACACTCCTTAGAAGCAAGAATAGTGAGAGTCATTTGGATATGTTATCAGGAGGGATCAGTCCCTGGAGAATGGCATCGTGTTCTCTAAAACAGAGGATCAGCAAATAAAAAGAGGAAGATCCTCAACAAGATGGACTGACACAGAGGCCACAACAATTGGCTCAAACATAGCAAAGATTGTGAGGATGGGGCAGAACTGGGCAGTATTTCATTTTTGTATACAGGGTCACTGTGAGTCAGGATTAACTCTCCAGCATCTAACAACAACAATCTACATGTTGTTTCCCCACAATAGTGCCAACATTGACATTTATTATTTTTATTGTGGAATATATATATATGTATAGCAAAATATTTGCCATTTTAGTTGCACAGTTAGTGATGATAATTAATTCACCAAGATGTGCAACCATTACCATTGTCTATTTTCAAATGTTTTTTACCTCCTTTAAAGGAAACGCAATTCCACTTAAATAGTAACTATTTCCTCCTCTTAGTCTCTGGTAACCTCAAATAAATTGTTTATCTGTATGCATTTATCCTATATATGTAATATGAATGGGGCTGTAGAATATTTGCCTTTTGTGTATGACTTACTTTACCAAGTGCGATGTTTTTACAATCCATCCATGTTATATATAGCGTGTTTCAGAACTTAATTTCATTTTATGGCTAAATAATATTGTGTATTCATATACCAGAAACTCTGGTAGTATAGTGGTTAAGAACTACAGCTGCTAACCAAAAGGTCAGCACTCTGAATACACCAAGTGCTCCTTGAAGACTCTACAGGGCAGTTCTCCCCTGTCTTATAGGTTCGCTATGAATTGGATTTGATTAGATGCCAGTGGGTACAGTATTCATATACCACACTTTCTTTATCCAATCACCCTTTGATGAACATTCTGAGGGTGCCTTATGGGGTGTGGGGAGGACACAGTCAGTAAATAAATGCAGAAGGTGTAAATTACATAAAAATGCAGTACTTACATCAATTTTTTAAGCCAATTCATTCAGCTGCAATATGTCTTTAAGAGTTAGTTTTGCTTCAAGGTTTGAAGAATATCTCAGGGCAGTAATATCAGGTACTTCTCCTGTCTGAACAAGTCCAGTAGGTTTTTTTCTTTTTCCTGTGAATTTGAGACCTTTTCTGCATTTGTCTCCCATTTTCTCAGGTTTCATCTATTGTGACCCTGATTAGAGCAGTCGGTAGTTGTAACTGTGCACCATCCAGTTATTCTGGTTTCAGGGTAGATGAAGCTAAGGTTATTACAGATGTTTTATCCTGTGTTCTATTTTTTCATATAGTCTTTGGTTTTCTTCTTTATCCTTTGTCTCAGAAAAGGAGAGATCAATACTTGTGTTGTAGATAGCTGTTTGCAAGCCTTTAAAACTAGAGACTACTCACCAAACTAAGATGTAGAACATAACTTTATGAACTATATTATGCCAATATTCCAAGAGACTATAGTGCTAATCCTTTGAACTCAGAAATCCAATCCTGCAAGGTGTTTGATTATATCTAGTAATTATCCCTGACACTTATTTGTCACTTTGCTGTACTAAGGGGACTTGAGTGTTGCTGTGATGTGATGTTATGCCACTGGTATTCAGATACCATCAGGGACATCCATGGTGGACAGACAGCAACTGAGCTCCTAGCCTAAAACAGACTACGAAGAAGGACCTGGCAGTCTAATTCTGAAAAGAATTAGCAAGTGAAAACCTTATGAAGAGCAATGGAACATTGTCTGATATAGTGCCTGAAAATGAGCCCCCCAGGTTGGAAGGCACTACAAAGATGACTGTGGAAGAGCTGCCTCTTCAGAGTTGAGTTGACCTCAATGGTATGGATGGAGTCAAACTTTGGGGATTTTAATTTGCTAATGTGGCATGACTTAAAATGTGAAGAAACAGCTGCAAACATCCAATAATAATTGGAAAGTATAAACCTAGGAAAATTAGAAATAATCAAAAATGAAATGGAATGCATAAACATTGATATCCTAGGCATTGGTGAGCCAAAATGGACTGATATTGGCCATTTTGAATTGGACAATCATGCAGTCTACTATGCCTGAAATGAAAACTTCAAGAGGACTGGTGTTACATTCACCATCAAAAAAAAAAAAAAAAGAAAAAGAAAAAAGAAATCAAGATCTATACTGAAGTACAATGCTGTCAGTGATTGGACAATATCCATATGCGTACAAGGAAGATCAGTTAATGTGACTGTTACTCAAATTTACACACCAACCATTAAAGCCAAAGATGAGTAAACTGAAGATTTTTACCAGCTTGTGCAGTCCAGAATTGACAATACATGCAATCAGGATGCACTGATAATTACTGGTGATCAGAATGTAAAAGTTGGAAACAAAAAAGAAGGTTTGGTAGGTGGAAAATATAGCCTTGGTGAGGGAAATGATGCCAGAGATCGCATGATAGAATTTTGCAAGATCAATGACTTCTTCACTGAAAATACCTTTTTTCACCAACATAAACGATGACTTTACACATGGACCTCACCAAGTGGAATTCACAGAAGTTGAATCAACTACATCTGTGGAAAGAGATGATGGAAAAGCCCAATATTATCAGTCAGAATAAGACCAGGTGCTGACTAGAACAGACTGTCAATGGTCAGTTGCAATGCTCATATTGAAGTTCAAGTTGAAACTGAAGAAAACTAGAAAAAGTCCACAAGAGCCATAGTACAACCTGGAGTGTATCCCACTTGAGTTTAGAGACCATCTCAAGAACAGATTTGATGCATTAAACACTAATGACCAAAGATCAGATGAGTTGGGGAATGACATGATGGACATCAAACATGGATAAAGCAAAAGGTCATTAAAAAGACAAACCCAACCCACTGCCATAGAGTCAGGTCTCACTCTTAGTGACCTTAGAGGTCAGAGTAGAACTGTCTCATAGAGTTTCCAAGGAGCCCCTAGAAGATTTGAACCGCTGACCTTTTGGATAGCAGCTGTAGCACTTAACACTCTATGCCGTCAGGGTTTTCAAGAAAGAAAGAAAGAAAAGACCATATTGGATGTCAGAAGATACTCTAAACTTGTTCTTGAATGTTGAGTAGCTAAAGAAAAAGGAAACAATGACAAAGTAAAAGAACTGAACAGAAGATTTCAAAGGGTGGCTTGAGAAGACAAGATAATGTATTACAATGGAATGTGCAAAGAGCTGGAGATATAAAACCAAAAGTTAAGAACACCCTTTGCAGTTTTCAAACTGAAACAACTGATGAAAAAGTTCAAGCCTTGAGTTGCAATAGTGAAGGATTCTGATAGGAAAGTATTAAACAACTCAGGAAACATCAAAAGAAGATGGAAGGAATACACAGAGTCATTATACCAAAAAGAATTGTTTGATGTCCAACCATTTCAAGAGGTGGTATACAATTAGGAACCAATGGTACTGAAGGAAGAAGTCAAAACTTTATTGAAGACACTGGTGAAAAACAAGTCTATGGCAATTGATGGAATATCAGTGGACATGTTTCAGCAAATGGGTGTAGCACTGGAAGTGCTCATTCACTTATGCCAAGAAATTTGAAACACAGCTACCTGGCCAACTAACTGGAAGAGATCCAGATTTATACCTATTCCCAAGAAAAGTGATCCAACTGAATGCAGAAATTTTGAACAATGTCATTAATATCACACTCAAGTAAAATTTTGCTAAAGATCATTCAAAAGACATTGCAGCAGTGTATTGACAGGGAACTGCCAGAAATTCAAGCTGGATTCAGAAGAGGATATGGTATGAGGACTATCATTTCTGACGTCAGATGACTCTTGGATGAAAGCAGAAAATATCAGAAAGATGTTTACCTGTGTTTCATTGACTTTGCAAAGGCATTTGACTGTGTGGTTTATAACAAATTATGGATAATACTGAGGAAAATGAGAGTTCCAGAACACTTAACTGTTGTCGTGAGGAATCTATACATGGATCAACAGTCAGTCATTGGAACAGAGCAAGGGAAAACTGCATGATTTAAAGTCAGGAAAGTTATGCAGCAGATTTTTTCCTTTTGCCATACCTTTTCAATCTGTACGCCAAGCAAACAATCCAAGAAGCTGGACTATGAGAAGAATAAGGCATCAGGATTGGAGGATGACACAATGTTGCTTGCAGAAAATGAAGAGGACTTCAAACGTTGATGAAGATAAAAAATCATGGCCTTTGCTATGGTTTGCACCTCAAAATTAAGAAAACAACAATCCTCACAAGTGGACCAGTGAGCAACATTATGATAGATGGAGAAAGGATTGAGGTTGTTAAAGATTTTATTTTACTTGTATACACAATCAACACCTATAAAAGCATCAGTTAAGAAATCAAGGTACTCATTGCTTTGGAAAAATCTGCTGCAGTAAACTTCTTCAAAGTATTGAAAAGATGTCACTTTGAAGACTAAGGCACACCTGACATAACCCAGGGTGTTTTCAATCACTTCACATGCACGTGAAAGCTGGACAATAATTAAGGAGGACAGAAGAAGAAAAGACAGCTTTGAATTGTGGTACTGGAGAATATTGAACATACCGTGGACTACCAGAAGAAAGAAAAGATCTGTTCTGGAAGAAGCACAACTAGAGTGTTACTTAAAAGCAAAGATGTCGAGACTATGGCTTGCATACTTTGGACATATTGTCAGGAGAGATCAATCCCTGGAGGACTTTATGCTTGGTAGCGAGTCAGTGAAAAAGAAGAAGATCTTCAAGAAAATAGACTGACACAGTGGCTGCCGCAATGGGATTAAGCAAAAAAACGATCGTGGGCATTATGCAGGAGTGGGCACTCTATTGTTCTGTTGTGCACAGGGTCATTATGAGTTGGAACCGATTCGACAGCACCTAACAACAACAGCTTGGCTGGCTTTGGTATCAAGGTAATGTTGGCTTTACATCTGGGCATGAGCTTTTTGTTGTTGAGAGGTTTTTTCATTTTTGTTTTGTTTGTTTTCTCTTTTAAGTGACCGCTTCAGTTTCTTCTTGTGGATCTGTTCACATTTTCTACCTCAGTTTCTGTTACTTTAAATAAGTAGTATGTTTGCAAGAATGTATCCATTTCTTCTAGCTTTTCAAATTTGTTGGAATGTAATTTTGTGTAGCATTGTTTTTATGTTCCTTTTTATTTCAGCTTATAATGTCTCTTATTTGGGTTATTGGCATCTTTTTCTTTTTATCAGTTTGGTCAGTGGTTTGTTGATTTTATTGACCCTTAAAAAGAACTGACTTCTAATCTTGTTGATTTCTTTCAATTGTTCCTCAGCTTTCTGTTTCACTTATTTCTGCTCTAATCTTTATTTCCTTTTTTTCTGGCAGCTGTGGGTTTCTTTTGCTGCTGTTATTCTGTTTGTTCTAATTGTAATGTTATACCATTGAATTTGACCCTTTTTTCTTTTTTGATGCGTGTGTTTATTGCTGTTAATTTTCTCCAAGCACTGCTTTTGCCGTGTTCCAAAGATTTTGGCATATTGTGTTTACATTATACAGGGACTGCCAATTAAGTTTGTGAACTCATCCTAGGAAAAGTACGACATACCTCATTGCTGAATGTCACTGTGTTCTTCTTCAAAATACTCCCCTCAGGAAGCTGTGCACAAGCACCAGCACCTAGTCCACCCTTCAAAGCAATTTTGGAACTCTTTTTTCTAGAATGGCCATCAGAGCTGTCATTGTATTACCCTTGATGTCCTGAATGTCATCAAAATGTCTTCCTTTCAATATTTCCTTTACCTTCTGATAAAGAAAAAAGTCATTGTGGGACAGATCAGGTGAGTGGGTAGGGTGTTCCAATACAGTTATTTATTTACTTGCTAAAAACTCCCTCACAGACAACAAGTAAGTTCATGTACTTGCCACCTTGCCACCATATGCAATGGGAATTCCAGAAAGAGTGTCAAAGTTGCTTTGAAAGGTGATCTAGGCACTGGCACCAGTGCATCACTTCCTAAGGGGAGTAATTTGAAGGTGACCATAGTGATATTCAGCAGTGAGGTATATATGACTTAGAACAACTAAGTTCCGGGACTCCGTTGTCAGACCTCATAGTTTGATTCTGTGAATTTTTAAATTCGATTCCTAATTTCTTCTATTTCCCAATGGATTTTTAAGCAGATTGTTGTTCAGTGTTCAAATATTTGATTTTGTTTCCTTGTTCTCCTAGTTACTGATTTCTGATTTTATAACATTGTAATCTGAGAATATGCTTTGTAATGTTTTGATGTTTTAAACTGATTCAAGCTAGATTTGTAAACTAGAGCACATTCTCTTCTGGAGAATGATCCATGTGTGCTGGAGAAGAATGTGTACTGTGCAGCTATTGACTGGAGTGTTCTCTGTATGTCTGTGAGGTCAAGTAGATTGTTCTTTAAATCTTCTGTGTCTTTATTATTATTATTATTTTATTGTGCTTTATGTGAAAGTTTACCACCCAAGTCAATTTGTCATACAAAAGCTTTCACAGGCACACTGCTTTGCAGCTATAGCTGCTCTCCCCACCCTAAGACAGCATACTCTTCCTTTCCACCCTGTATTTCCCATGTCCATTCAGCCAGTTCCTGTCACCCTCCACCATCTTGTCTTGCTTCTGGAAAGGAGATGACCTGTTAGCCTCATATATGTACTTAAGCCAAGAAACGCACTCGTTGCCAGTATCATTTTATGTCTTATATTCTAGTCTGACCTTTGTCTGAAGAGTTGGCTTCAGAAATGGTTTCGGCTATGGGCTAACAGAATCCAGGGACCGTGTCTTCTGGGGACTCTTCAGTCTGTCAGGTCATCATGTCTGTTTTTTCAAATAGAGTTCTAGCTCTATACATCTTTTTTTCTCCCACTACATTGGGGACTGTATGTCGTATTCCGTTAGGGCAGTCATTGGTGGTGGCCAGACACCATCTAATTATTTCTTTTTTATTATTATTATGATTGAGTGAAAGTATAGAATCCAAGTTAAATTTGCATGCTCGCCTCTCTGCAGCTTCTTCTGCTCTCCTTGCCTGATGAAAGCATACTCTTCCTTTCCATTCTATACGTGTCATATACTCTTAATCCCCTGTCCCCTCTTTCCACCTTCTCCTCCCTGTTCTGGTAAGAGGTCAGTAGGACAGCATCCTATAGATGCATAGAACCATAAAGTATACATCATATGGTCACTTTGTGTCTGTGAGTCCAATCCTTTCCTGTCCAAAGAATTGACCTCAGTAGTGATTTCTGGTCAGGAGCAGCAGCAGACCTAGGGACTATGTTCCCAGGGGAGCTCCTGGGCCTTCAGACCATCAGTTGTGGTATTTTAGTGGAATTCCTAAGGTGGACCCCGCTTTTTCTCATGTTGCCACTGGGACATGACACTGTGTGCTCCATCATAGGTGTCGTGGTGGTGGCCAGGACCTTCTTGTTCTTCTGGTCACAAGATAATACAATCACCCATACACGTGGGTCCTTCTGTCTTCTGGGCTCTTTTTCCCTCATGTCTTTGTTGTGATAGGTGGTGGTGTGATCCATCTGAGTTGGAGCATTTGGTGTACTCAGTTAGCAGCTTGCTAGCTTTTAAGACCCCAGACACCAACACCAACATGAAGTGTAGAAGACCCTCTCAGCGATAGGCTAGTTATGCCTATTGGCCTTGATGTCCCCTGACAGCATGGTCCCTGGAACCCTACCTCTGCTACTCTATCCTTGAAATATTGGGTTAAGATTAGAAAAGTTTTCAGTTTATGTTGAAGTCCAGTTAAGTTGATCTTTCTGACGTGTGCTGTTACTACTTTCATCCAACCAAATTGCTATCAACTATCTAATCTATAACCAACCGCCTCCATTCCTCGCTTTCTTCCCTTGTAGCCATCTAGGAGTTTTTCTTTTGTACATCAGTCTGTTTTTAAGTCCTTATAGTAAGGTGTCTCATACAATATTTATTATTGTGCTGCTGACTAATAATTTCACTCAATAAAACGTCTTCCAATTGAAACCAGGTTATGAGATGCTCCTTGAAATCATCACTGTTCTTTATCATTGCCTAGTGTTCCATTGAGTATATGTGCCATAGTTTATCTATTCATCTGTTATTGGGCATCTGGGTTGATTGCATCTGTTTGTAATTGTGGACTGTGCTACAATAAACACTCATGTGCATTTATCTGTTGATGTGACTGCCTTTGATTCTGTAGGATGTATTCCAAGCAGGGATTATCCAGGGATTACTGGGTCAAATGGTATATCTATTTTCCAGCTTTTTTAAGGAAGTGACAGATTGCTTTACAAAGAGGTTGTACCATGTTGCAATCCCACCATCAGTGTAGGAGACTTCCAATTTCTCCACAGCCTCTCCAGCATTTGTTGTTTTGTGTTTGTTGGATCATGACCACTCTTGTTGGGGTGAGTTGTTGTCTCATTGTAGCTTTGATTTGGATTTCTTTAACAGCTAATGATCTTGAACATTTCTTCATGTGTCTTTTAGCTGCCTGAGTGTCCTCTTTGGTGAAGTGTCTGTCCATCTCCTTTGCCCAGTGCTTAACTGGGTTGTTTATCTTTTTCTTGTTGATAATTTGCAGTACCTTGTAGATGATGGAGATCAGAGGTCAATCTAACATATAGTTGCCAAACACTTTTTCCCATTCTGTGGGAATTCATTTGATAAAATCTTTGGATGAGCAAAAGTGTTTGAATCTTAGTAGTTTCCAGTTATCTATTTTCTGTTGATCAAGCTTTGTCAGATTTTGAAGTCTAAGTTGTGTATTAAAACTTCAAATCATAGTGAAGGTCAACTTTTTGGACAGCAATGGATTGGACTTGGTGACATAGAGTGACCATATGTTGTGGGAATTTTATAGTTCTATGCATCTATAGGGTGTCATTCTGCTGATATTTTGTCAAATATCAACTGTTCATAGGAAGATGTTGACATCTCTGGGGTCTCAGCTCTGTTGCATTGCTCTATATGTCTCTTTTTGTACCAGTACCAGGCTGTTTTCACTACTGTGCAGTGTAATAGGTTCTAAGGTCAGGTAGTGTGAGGCCTCTTACTCAAGTTGTAGGGTTAATTCTTTGGTTTGGGCCCTTCCTTCATTCTGGATGTGTGCACTTACAGAGACAAACTGACATCTGAGCACTACTTTGCTGCATCCCATCGATTCTGGTACAACGTGTTTTCATTCTCATTTGATTCTATGAATTTCTTTCTTGCATCTTTGATTTCTTCTGTAACCCATGAAATTTTGAGCAACGTGTTGTTCAGTTTCCATAAGTTTGAATTTCTACTCATTTTTTTCTGCTATTGATTTCAATTTTTATGGCTTTGTGTTCTGAGAAGATGCTTTGCAATAATTCACTGGTTTGGGTTTTGTTGAGCCTTGCTTTATGAATTAGTACATGGTTCATTCTGGATAATGTTCCATGTGCATTGAAAAAGAAGGCATACCTATCTGCAAATGGGTAAAAAGTTGTGTATATGTCCATGAGGACTTGTTGGTTGATTGTTGTAGTAAGATCTTCTGTATGTTTATAGAGTTTCTTTTTTTTTTCTGTGTGATCTCTCCATTACTAAAAGTAGAGTGTTGAAGTCTCCTACGATTATTGTGCAGTGACCTGTCTAATTTTTCAGTGTTTGTTCAATGTATTTTGATGCTGTGGTGTTGGGTATATAAATATTTCATATTGTTATATCCTGCTTATTTGTTGACCATCTTTGTCCATGATAGTGGATTTTACATTAAAATCTATTTTATCTGAGATTATTATTGCCACTCCTGCTCCTTTTTGCATGTTGTTAGCTTGGTGTGTATTTTTCCATCCTTTGATTTTTCTGTTTGTTCATATCTTTCAGTCTAAGGTGTGCTTCCTGTAAGCAACTTATAGATCGATCTTGCTTTTTTGATCCAACCTGGAGCATTGAATACATTTACATTCAGTGTAATTATTGATGGGTATGTGTTTAGCGGTGTCATTTTGGTGTCTTTATTTTGGGGTTGTTGATGTTTTCTTTGTTCAACTACTTATTCTGTTCTGGGTTGTTTTTCTTTATGGATTTTCTTTTCATCCTTTGCAATGTTGGTTTTGTGTCTCTTCAGACTCCTGTATTATGTTTCTTGTTTTGGTATGTAGTTTTTTTACTTTGCTTTGTGCCTACCCGTTTAATCCCCCTTAATGTTCTAAGTTTAAACCAATCTTTAACTTCATATATCTCCTTAACTTCCTCTTCATCTAAAAGGGCTGTAACTACTCTATTTCTCTTCATAGTGTAATGATGTCATAGTTTACATGTTAAGATCTCTGTTTCCCTACTTTTAATACTTTAGCTTTGTTTGAGCTTTGTGGCTTTCCTAATTGAGTAGGACTCTGGATGCTATGTCCTGCAATGTAATCTTTAGCATACATCTGGTGTTATTGATTTTCTAAACAAAGAACTTCTTTCAGTAATTTTTTTGCAAAGTCTCTAAACTTTCTTTTATCTGAGAATGTCTTAATTTAATTATCATATTTGAGAGACAATTTTGGAGGATAATAATTCTTGGTTGGCTGTTTTTCTCCTTCAAATCTTTGTATGTGTCATCCTGCTGGCTCCTTGCCAACATGGTTTCTGCCAAGAAGTCAGAGGAAAGCTTACAAGGCTTCCCAATGTACGTTAGTTTTGCTTTAAGCCTAGCTGCTTTTAAAAGCCTCTCCTTACATTTCATTTTACTAAGCTTGCTTATAATATGTCATAGTGTGATTCCCTTGTGGTCTACCATTTGTGGTATTCAGTAAGCACCTTGAATATCTACGTTCTCTTCTTTCAAGATTTCAAGGTGGTTTTGTGTAGTAACTCTTTAACAATTCTCTCTGCATTTTCTGCTATCCCTCTCTTTTCAGCAATTCCAATTGTTTGTGTATTATTTCTCTTGATAGAGTCCCACATGCTTCTTAATGCTTCCTCATTTTTCTTGTTTCTTTTATCTAGTTTCTCCTCATAAATGCTGGTGTCAGTTGCTTTATCTTCAGTCTCACTAATTCTGCCCTCCATTTTACTCAGTCCTCCTTTTTTGGCTTTGCACTGAATTGTCTACCTCTGTAATGTTGTCATTAATCTGCTGAATTTCAGATCATTGATGTTCTAGCCGTTCACATAGCTTGCTTAATTTTTCATTTTGTTCTACTGCACTTTGTTTAATCTCTAGAAGGGTTCCATACATAATTCTTTTGTGTTCTACTGCCAATAATGTCAGAAAGCCTTCTTCATCTGGGAAGTTTTTTGATTCTTTATTTTGGGAGTTTCCCAGAGCCATGAATGTCTGCTTCTTTAAATGGTTAGATATTGATAGTTGTCTTCATGTCATCAAAAAGCTGTTCAGCTTCTCCAATGTTACACCAATGGGAGCTGTGGTGTGGCTCTAAGATGGGTGTAAGGGCACTGCTAGACTTGGCCACCAGCTGCCACTGCATTCTCTAGGTGCAGTTGACTTGTGTACAGCTTTTCTGGCACTAGAGATGCCAGCAAGCCCTGAGATTCTGCTCAGCTTGGAAGCTTGCCCCAGCTGAGTCCTCAGGTGTGGCAGGCCCCACCTCCTCCCTTATAAAGATGGTGATGTACTTGTGCCAATTCTCTGGCATCTTGCCAGTTGACAGTGTAGTATAGCTCAGAGAAGGGAGATGAGAGGTATGCCACAACACTTGTCTGCCACAGACAGCTGTGTCCTCTAGATGCACTTTTCTAAAAATTGCTTTTCTGCTTAGAGGACACTGTTCAGCAGCAGCTGAAAGCATCCAGGCCCTGCCTCCTGGCTGGCAAAGATTGCCCCCTAGTTATGGAATCTCTCAGGAGCCATCATGAAACACTATGATGTGGCTCAGTGAAGGGAGGTGGAAATGGTGCTGCCACACTCGATCACCAGTCACTGCTACATTCTCTACCTGTGCTTATCTGAAAAACAACTTTTCTGCTGACAGAGGTGTTCAGAAGCAGCAAATAGCAGCCAACCCCTCAGGAGTAGCAGACCATGCTACCTGGGTGACAATGATGGTGCCTTACTTATGGAGTCTCTCATGGGCCATCAGCAGAAGCTATGATGTGGCTCAGAGAAGGGAGCAGTTAGGGAACCACCACAGTCGGTTGCCAGCTACCACTACATCTCTAGGTACGATTGTCTTCAAAACAGCTTTTCTGCTGGGAAAAGCACTGTCCAGACAGGCACTGTTGCTCAGTATGACAGCTAGTCCCAGCTGGGCCCCCAGGAATGGCTGACCCCTCCTCTAAGCTGACCAGGATAGTGTCCTGCCTGAGCCACCTCTCCTGTGCTGAGCCAGCAATTTCTACAGCACACCTCAAAGAAGAGAGGGTGGAGGGACACTGGTACCCTCAGTTGTGAGCTGATGCTTGGTTTCTAGATATGACTATCCCAAGCACGGCGTCTCTGCTGTGGGAGATACTGTTTACTTAAGCACTGCAGCTCAGCATAGAAGCCAGTACCTGCCAGGCTCTCAGCCTCAGCAGTCCCAGTCCCAGTGTTCTGGTTAAAAAAGGTGTCTGTACCTGTAAGCTTCTCAGCTTCCATGCCAGCAGAAGCAAGACTCACTGTACCACTGTCTCATCACCTCCCCTTCCTGTTGCCCAGTCTGAGCTCACAAGCCTATGCCTGATCTTGGGGCTTACACAATGTCCACACTGTTCCATTCAATTATTTTTCTATGCCTTAGTTCTCAGAGGGAGTTGAGAAGACGTGTGACTAGTCTGCCATCTTGGCCCCACTTCCTAATGTTTTGTTTTGCTCATCATCTCTATTATTTCTTTGTTTTCTGTTTCATCGACTTTCGTCTTTATTTTCTTTTTTCTTTTTTTTATTGTGATTAAGTGAAAGTTTACAATCCAAGTCAATTTTCCATATAAAACCCCAAGTACCAGCCTCTGTGCAGCTCACTCTGCTCTCCTCGTCTCTTGACAACACACTCCTCTTTTTCACTCTTTACTTCCAGTATCTGCTTAACCAGCACCTGTCTCCTCTTCTCCACACCTTCCTCTACCCTCTAAAATGAAACCAGTAGGACAGCCTCATATATATATATATTAACCATAAAGTACACACACTACATGCACCACTCTGTGTCCTGAAGCCCATCCATTCTTTGTCTGAAGTATTGGCTTCAGTACTGGTTTCAGATCTTTGCTAGAAGCATGTCCATGGACCATGTTCTCAGAGGACCCTTAGGGTTGTCGAACCGTCAAGTCTGGTCTTTAATAGAGTTCTAGATCAGCACACCACCTTTTCTCATGCTTTGTCATGGGGCTTTATATTTTGTACCCCATCAGAGCTGTCTTTTTTGGTGGCTGCTCACCATCTGGTTCTTCTAGCCTCATAACAATGTAGTTTTCCAATCCCACGGGTTCTTCCATCTCCTGGGCTCATTTTTCCTCATGTCTTTCAAATTCTTGGTTGTCATCTGCTTCAGGTGGGTTGGAACCAATGTGTATTCCTCAGATGGCAGCCTGCCAGCTTTTAAGGCCCCAGATGCCACTTAACAATATGGGATACAGAACCCTCCCTTGGAAGACTAGTTATGCCAAAGGACCTTGATGTCCCTTGAAAACATGGTCCCCAGATCTCTGTCCTTCTTACTCTGTTCCTTGAAATGTTGGGTTGAATTTAGCAAACCATTTAGCTCATGGTATAGTTCAATTACGCTGACCTGTCTTCTACTGTGTGCAGTCACTCCCTTCACATAACCAAATTCCTATCAACTATCTAATCTACGAATAACCCTTTCTCCACCCTTGCAGCCATCAAAGAGTATTTTCTTGTGTGCATAACTCCTTTCTTAAGTCTTTATAAAAATGGTCTCATACAATATTTCTTCTTTTGCAGCTGACTGATTTCACTCAGCATGATGTTTTCCTAAAATCATCACTGTTCTTCATCATTGCATAGTGTTCCAAATGAGCTCCTGGGCTCATTGTTTCTCTTGTGTTTGATGTTCTCAGTTGTCATCTGTTTCAGGTGGGTTGGGACAAATTTATGTTCCTCAGATGGCAGCCAGCTATCTTTTAAGACCCCAAAACTACTCACCAATATGGGGTGCAGAAAACTCTGTTAGCAAAAGATTACTTTTGCCAGTTAACCTTGATGTTTCCTGAGAACGTGGTCCCCGGATCTCTGTCCCTGCTGCTCTGTCCTTTGAAAGGTTGGATTGAATTTGGAAAACCTTTTAACTTACAGTGTAGTTCAGTTATGCTGACCTGGCTTCTACTGCATGCTGTCGCTCCCTTCCCCTAAATGAATCCCTACTGACTAATCTATGAACAACCCTGTCCCACCTGCCCCATGCTTGTAGCCATGAAAGTGACTTCTGTGAATAAGTCCTTATAATAGTGGTCTAATACAATACTTCTCCTTTTGCAGCTGATTGATTTCACTCAGGATAATGTCTTCTAGTTAACACCAGCTTATGTTTCTGAAAATCATTGCATAATGTTTCTTTGCATATATATATACCACAGTTTGTTTACTGACTCATCTGTTGATGGGCACCTAGGTTGATTTCATCTTCTTGGTATTGTGGAGAGTGCTGCAATAAACTTTGGTGTGCATGTATCTGTTTAAGTGGTTTTCATTATTTCATTGTGGTACATTCCAAGGAGTGGGATTACTACATCACATGGTATTTATATTTCTAGTTTTATAAGACAGTGCCAAAATGTTTTCCATTGTGGTTGAACCATTTTATAGTAGCACTAATAGTAAAGAAGAGTTCCAATTGCTTCACTTCCTCTCCAGTATTTATTATTCTATTTTTTTTATTGCCATCATTTTTGGGATGAGATGGTATTGCATTGTGATTTTGATTTTGATTTCTCTGATGGCTAGCGATTGTGAACATTTCCTCATGTATATGTTGGCAATCTGTATGTCTTCTTTGGTGAAGTTCCTGTTCATGTCATTTGCCCATTTTCAGTTGGGTTATTTGTCTTTTTCGTGTTGAAGATGAGCAAGATTAGGTGATAATTGGAAACACAGTGGGCAAATATTCTTTCCCACTCTGTAGGCAGTCTTTTTACTCTTAGATGAAGGGCTTTGGATGAGCTTAAATGTTTAATTTTAAAGAGTTCCCAATTATCTATTTTCATTTTTGATGACTGAGGGTTGTTGGTGGTTTTGGGTAGATTGTTGATGCCATGGATTAAGGCTTCCAGCATCTTCCCAAGTTTTCCTTCCAAGAATTTTATTGTTTTAACTTTTATATTTAGGTCTTTGATCCATTTTGAATTAGTTTTTGTCCATGGTGTGAGATAAGGGTCTTGTTTCATTTTTTTTTTATGGATGGATATCCAATTATGCCAACACCATTTGTTGAAGACACTATCTTTTCTCCAGTTAACAGCTTTTGGGCCTTTATCAGATATCAGCTGTTAATAGGTGGATGAAGTGATATTTGGCTTCTCCACTCTGTTCCATTCGTCTATGGGTCTGTTTTTATGGCAATGTCAGGCTATTGTTGTGGCAGTGTTGTAGGTTTTAAGGTCAGGAAGAGTGAGGCCTCTCACCTTGTTCCTCTTTAGTAGTACTTTACTTATCCGTGGCTTCCTTCCTTTACACATGAAGCTGGTGGTTTGTTTCTCCATCTCATTAAAAAATGTTGTTGGAATTTGAATTGGGATTGCACTGTATGTGCAGATTTCTTTGGAAAGTATAGACATTTTCATCTTGGTAAGTCTTTCTATCCAGGAGCAAGGTAGGTTTCTCCACTTATGTAATTCACTTTTCATTTCTCGCAGTAGGATCTTGTTTTCTTTGAAGAGATCATTTATATCCCTGGTTAAATGTATTGCTAGATATTTTACCACCTTGGGGGCTATCGTAAATGGTAATGAACTCATGATTTCCTCTTTGGTTGTCTCTTTTGGTGTAAAGGAATCTCACTGACTTATGTATGTTTGTCTTGTGTCCTGACACTTTGCTGAAGTCTTCTATTAAATCCAGCAGTTTTCTGTGGATTCTTTAGTGTTTTCTATGTATAAGATCATGTCATCTACAAATAGCAATACAAACTTCTTCTTTGCCAGTTTGGATGCCTCTTATTTCTTTATCATTCCTATTTGCTCTGGCTAGGACCTCTAGAACAACGTTGAATAGAAGTGATGACAATGGGCATCCTTGTCTAGTACCTGTTCTTAAAGAGAATGTTTTCAACTTCTTTTCATTACATACAATGTTAGCTGTTGGTTTAGTGTAAGCCAAAGCCAAGTGCCGTCGAGCTGGCTTTTATTATGTGGAGGAATTTCCCTTCTATTTCTATTTTGCTTAGACTTTTTAACATGAATGGGTGTTGGACTTTATCAAATGCTTTTTCTGCATTGATTGAAAGAATCAATTGGTTCTCGTCTTTTGTTCAAGTGGTTGATTAATTGTTTTCCTAATATTGAACCATCCCTGCGTACCTGGTATGAGTCCTACTTGGTCATGACGAGCTATTTTTTTGATGTGTTGTTGAATTTTATTAGCTAAGATTTCGTTTAGAATTTTTGCATCTAAGCTCATGAGGGGTATCGATCTGTAATTTTCCTTTTTTGTGTTGTCTTTACATGGTTTTGGCACCAGGGTTATATTAGCTTCATAGAATGAATTTGGGAGTATTCCATCTTTTTCTATGCTCTGGAATACATTTAGAATTAGTGGTGTTAACTCTTCTCTGAACATTGGGTAGAATTATCCAGTGAAGCCATCCAGGCCAGGGCCTTTTTTGGATGAAAGTTTTTTAGTTACCTTTTCAATTTCTTCTTTTGTAATGGGTTGTTTAGTTGGTAGTTTAGTTAGGTTGTGTTTTTTCAGAAAACTGTCCATTTCCTCAAGCTTTTCAAATTTGTTAGAGTATAATTTTTCATAGTATTCATCCATGATTCTATTAATTTCAGAAGGGTCCATTGTGATATCACCTATCCCATTTCCTATTTGGATTATTTGTTTCTTCTCCCATTTTTATTTTATTTTATTTTGTCAGTTTGAGCAATGGCTTGTCAATTTTGTTGATCTTTTAAAAAAACAGCTTTTGGACTTGTCTACACTTTCAATCATTTTTCTATTTTATTTATTTATTTTTTATTGTGTTTAAGTGAAAGTATACAATCTAAATTGGTTCTGCATACCTACCAATCTGCAGCTCCCTGTGCTCTCTGCTCCTGGTGACTGCACACTCCTCCTATTCACTCTTTCTCTATAGTATCCTTTTAACAAGCATCTGTATCCTCTTTCCACCCTCTTCTCTCCAATCTAGAAAGAGACTAGCAAGATAGCCTCCTGTAGATGCATAGAACCATAAAGTACGCACACCATATGGTCACACTATGTCCAGTCCACTCTTGTCTGAAGACTTGACCTCATAACTGTTTTCCAGTCAGGGACAGCAGCAGGGCTAGGGGCCATGTTCCCAGGGGACACTTCAGGCTGTTGGATCATAATTTCAGGTCTTTTAGTAGAGTTGTTGGGTTGCACACCCCTTTTTGTTGTATTGTCTTGGAAAGTCTACATAGTGTGCCCCATCACTGTTGGTTTTGCTCGTGGCTGGGTACCATGTGGTTCTTCTGGTCTCATGTTGATAAAGTTTTCCACTCATATGGGTTCTTCTGTCTCCTGGACTCTTTTTCCCTCATATCTTTGTTGTTCTCAGTGATAATCTGTTCCAGATGGGTTGAGACTATTTGGTGTACCTCAGATGGCAGCTTGCTAGCTTTTAAGAATCCAGATGCCACTCACCAATGAGGGCTGCAAAAGGCTCTCCTAGCAATAGACTATTTGTGCCAATTGGCCTCTATGTCCCCTGAACACATGGTCCCCAGAACCCCGTCACTGCTACGCTATCCTCTGAAATATTAGGTTGAGTTTAGAAAACCTTTCAGTTTGTGCTGATATTCAGTTAAGTTGATCCACTTTCTACTGTGTACTGTCACTGCTTTCACCTAACCAAATTTCTGTTGACTACCTAATCTATGACCAACTCTCTCCCTCCCTCCTCACCCTTGTAGCCATCAAAGAGTTTTTTCTTCTGTGCTTAAGTATATTTTTAAATCCCTATAGCAGGGGTCTTGTACAATATTTGTCCTTTTGCTGTTGACTGATTTCACTCAGCATGATGTCTTCCAGGTGAAATCAGGTTATGAGATGCTTCCTAAAATCATCACTGTTCATTATCATTGCATAGTGTTCCATTGGGTAGATGTACCATAGTTTATTTATCCATTCATCTGTTGATGGGCATTTAGGTTGTTTCTGTGTTTTTGCTTTTGTGCACAGTACTGCAATAAGCATTCATGTGTACGTGTTTGTTCATGTGATTGCCTTTATTTCTGTAGGATACACTCTGAGCAGTGGAATTACTGGGTCAAATACTATTTCTGTTTCCCCTTTTTTAGGAAGTGCCAAATTGCTTTCCAAAGAGATTGTACCATTTCACAATCCCACCAGCAATGTCGGAGAATTCCCATCTCTCCACAGCCTCTCCAGCATTTGTGTTTTTTGGATTATGGCCAACCTTGTTAGGGTGAGATGGTATCTCACTGCAGTTTTGATTTGGATTTATCTAATAACTACTGATTGTGAGCATTTCCTTATATATCTTTTGGCTGCCTGGATGCCTCTTTTGGTGCAGTGTCTGCCCATCTCTTTTGCGTGTTGCTGAATTGGGTTATATAACTTTTTCTTGTTTCTATTTTGCAGTACTCTGTAGATGATGGAAATCAGACATTGGTCTGATATACAGTTGCCAAATATTTTTTTCCATTCTGGAGGTAGTTTTTAACTCTCTTGATCGAGCCTTCCGATGAGCAAGTGTCTAATTCTTTTTAGTTCCCATTTATGTATTTTCTGTTATGTTGTTTGTGCTGTGTCAGATTTTGAAATCTGTCTAATGTGTGTATTAGAGCTTCCATTGTTGATCCTATTTTTTCTTGCATGATCTTTATTGTTTTAGGTTTGATATACAGGCCTTGGATCCATTTTGAGTTAGTTTTTATGTAAGATGTGAGCTATGGGTCTTGTTACAGTTTTTTTGTAGGTGGATATCCAATTTTGCCAGCACCATTTGTTGAAGAGGTTGTTTTTTTCCCCAGTTTATGACTTTTGGGTCTTTTTGAAATATCAACCTTTCATAAGAGGATGCTGATATTTCTGGCATCTCAATTCTGTGTCTTTGGTCTGTATGTCTCTTTTTGTATCAGTACCAGGCTGTTCTGACTACCCTGACAGTATAATAGGTTTTAAGTTCAGATAGTGTGAGGCATCCCAACATGTTCCTCTTCTTCAGTAGCTCTTTACCTATCCGGGGTTTCTTCCCTTTCCAAAGAAAGTTCGTGATTTGTTTCTCCATCTCATTAAAAAATGACACTGGAATTTGTATTGGGATTGCATTGTATATGCAGATTGCTTTAGGTAAAATAAACATTTTCACAATGTTAAGTCTTCCTATCCATGAGTAGGGTAGGTTTCTCCACTTTCGTAATTCTCTTTTGATTTCTTGCAGTAAGATCTTGTAATTCTCTCTGTATAGGTCTCTTGTTTCTCTGGTTAGATTTATTGCTGGGCATTTTGTATTCTTGGGAGCTATAATAAATGGTATTGATTTCCTCTTTGATGTTCTCTTTGTTGGTGTAAAGGAATCTTACCCATGTACTCATGTTTATCTTTTATCCTGATACTTTGCTAAACTCTTCTATGAGTTTGAGTAGTTCACTTATAGATTCTTTAGAATTCCTGTGTATACAACCATATCACGTGTAAATAGGGAGATTTTTTCCTTCATCTTTGACAGTGCGGATGCCTTTTATTTATTTGCCTTGTCTAATTGTTCTGGCTAGAACCTCTAGTACAATATTGAATAGAAGTGGTGACAGTGGGCATCCTTGTCTAGTTCCTGTTCTAAGGGGGCATTCTTTCAGTCTCTCTCCATTCAGGATTATGTATGCAGTTGGCTTTGCATAGATGCCCCTTATTTTATTGAGGAATTTCCCTTCTATTCCTATTTTACTGAGAGTTTTTAACATGAATGGGTGTTGGACTCTGTCAGTTGCCTTTTCTGCATTAATGGACAAAATCGGATGATTGTTATGCTTTGAGTTATTTATGTGCTTGATCACGTTAATTATTTTTCTGATGTTGAACCAGCTTTGCATCCTTGGTATGAATCCAACTTGGTTATGATGGTTTATTTTTTTGATATGTTGTTGAATTATACTGGCCAGGATTTTGTTGCAGATTCTTGCATCTAGGCTCATGAGGGATGTTGGTCTGTAGTTCTCCTTTTCTGTTCGATCTTTCCCTGGCTTTTGTGTCAGAGTTATGCTGGCTTCATAGAATGAATTTGGGAGTATTTCATCCTTTTTTTAAATTGTGAAAAGCCTCAATAGTATGGAATTAACTCCTCTCTAAAAGCTTGATAGAATTCTGCAGTGAAGCCATCCTAGCGAGAGTTTTTTTTGGTTGGTAGTTTTTTTTAAATTATTTTTTGAACCTCCTCTTTTGTGATGGATTTTTTAAGTTGTTCTGCTTTTCCTTGTGATAATTTTGGTAGGTGATGTGAATCTATAAATTTGTTCATATCCTCTAAGTTTTTAAATCTGTTAGAGTACACTCTTGAGTAGTATTCTGTTATGATACTTTTGATTTCAGTTAAGTCCGTTATGACATATCCCATCTCATTTCTTATTCAGCTTAATGTTTTCTCTCCGATTTTTCTTTTGTAAGTTTAGCCAATCATTTACCAATTTTGCTGATATTTTCAGTGAACCAGCTGTCAATTTTGTTAATCTTTTCAATTGTTCTTTCATTCTCTAATTAATTTAGTTCTGCTCTAATCTTCATTGTCTGTTTTCTTCTGATGCCTAAGAGATTATTCTGTTGCTCTCTTTCTGTTGAAGTTGTAAGGTTAATTCTTTATTTTATTTTTTATTGTGATTGAGTGAAAATGCACATTCCCATATAAATTTACATGCCCACCTATATGCAGCGTCCACTGCTCTTCCTGCCTGGTGACAGCACACTATTCCTCTCTGCTCCATATACTCGTCGTCCCAACAGTCTCCTTTCCCCTCCTCTCCACCCACTCTCCTTCCTCCAGCCAGAGGTCAGCAGGATGACATCCTATAGATGCATAGAACTATAAAGTACATCCAATATATGGTCACTCTGCATCGCCAAGTCCAATCCATTCGTGTACAAAGAGTGGACTTTCGTTATGATTTATGGGCAAGGGCAGCATCAGGGCCAGGGGCCATGCTCCCGGGGGAACCCCGAAACCACTGAACCATCAATTGTGGTCTTTTAGTGTAGATTTCAGGGTGCACACCTTTTTGTTCTTGTGTTGCCAGTGAGACTCAACTTAGTGAACTTCATCGACGCTATCACTGGTGGTGGCCGGGCACCATCCGGTTCTTCCGGTCCCATGTCTATGTAGGCACCCACTCACGTGGGTCTCTCTATCTTCTGGGTTGTCTTTACCCCGTGTCATTTTGGTCCTCGGTGATCATCCATTTCTGCTGAATTGGGACCATTTGCTGTGCCTCGGATAGCAGCTTGGCAGCGTTTAAGAACCCAGACACCACTAACCAATGTAGGGTGCAGAGAGCCCTCTTTGGAAAACACTAGTTGTGCCAATTGGCCTCGAATTCGCCTAAGAGCATGGTCTCCTGTCCCCTGCCCCAGCTACTCTGTCCTTGCAATATTGAGTTAAGATGGAAGGAGTATTCAAGTCATGCTGAAGTCCACTTAATATTGTTCTTGTTTCTAATGTGTGCTATCACCGATTTCTCCCAACCAAATTTCTACAACTATATAATCTAAACCCTCACCCCCTCGCCCTCCCTCATTTCTCTCCCTTGCAGTGATCAAAGAGTCTTTTCTTCTATACCTACGTCTGTTTTTGAGATCTTATCTTAGGAGCCTCATACAATATTTGTCCTTTTGTCACTGGCTACTTTCACTCAATATAATGTCTTCCAGTTGAAACCAGGTTACGAGATGTTTCCTGGAATCATCATTATTCTTTATCATTGCATAGTGCTCCATTAAGTATGTATACCATAGTTTTCCTATCCATTCCCCTGTTGTTGGGTATCTGGGTTGATTCCATCTTTTTGCTATCGTGGACTGTGCTGTGATAAACATTCTTGTGCATGTATCCGTTGGTATGAATGGCCTTGATTCTGTAGGATATATTCCAAGTAGTGGAATTACTTGGTCAATGGTATATCTAGGTCCATTTTTTTAAGGAAGCGCCAGATTGCTTTCCAAAGAGGCTGGACCATTTTGCAATCCCACCAACAGTGTAGGAGAGTTCCACTTTCTCTACAGCCTCTCCAGCATTTGTTGTTTTGTGTTTTTTGGGTCATGGCCAACCTTGTTGGGGTGAGATGGTATCTCATTGTCGTCTTGATGTGAATTTCTTTAATAACTAAAGATCGTGAACATGTCCGCATGTGTTTTTTGGCCGCCTGGATCTCTTCTTTAGAGAAATGTCTGTCCATCTATTTTGACTATCGCTTAATTGGATGATTTATCTTCTTCTTATTGATATTTTGTAGTATCTTACAGATTATGGAGATCAGGTGTCGGGCTGACATAGAGTTGCCAAATACTTTTTCCCATTCTGTAGGTGGCCTTTTAATTCCATTAATAAAGTCTTTGGATGAGCCAACGTGTTTGTTTCTTAATAGTTCCCATTTATCTATCTTCTCTTTGTTGATTGTGGTTTGTTTGACAGATTTTGAAGTCTGTCTACACTGTGTATTAAAACTTCCATTGTTGTTCCTACTTTTTCTTGCATGAGCTTTATCGTTTTAGGTTTGATATTTAGGTCTTTTATACAGTTGGAGTTGGTTTTTGTATAAGGTGTAAGATAAGGATCTTGTTTCAATTTATTGCAGATAGATATCCAATTTTGTCAGCACTGTTTGTTGAAGATACTGTTTTTATCCCAGTTTAATGTCTTAGGGCCTTTGTCGAATATGAACTGTTCATAGGCAGATGGTGTCATCTCTGGGGTCTCAATTCTGTTCCATTAATTGATCCGTCTGTTCTTGTACCAGTGCCAGGCTGTTTTCACCACTGTGACAGTGTAGTATGTTCTAAGGTTGGATAATGAGAGGCCTCCCAGTGTGTTCTTCTTCTTTAGTAGTACCTCACTTATCTGGGGCTTCTTCCCTTTCCAAACAGATTTGATGATTTGTTTCTTCATCTCATTGAAAAATGACACTGGAACTTTTTTGGGGATTGCATTATGTAACTAGATTGCTTTGGGTAAAATAGACGTTTTCACAATGTTAAGTCTTCCTATCCATGAGCAGAGTAGCTTTCTCCTTGTAGTAAAGGCTTGTAGTTCTCTTTATAAAGGTCTTATTTCTCTAGTTAGGTTAATTCCTAGGTACTTTATCTTCTTAGGGGTTATAGTAAATGGTATTGATTTGATGATTTCTTTGTTAACAGTCTCGTTCTTGGTATAAAGGAATCCTACTGATTTACTTACGTTTATCTTGTATCCTGAGACTTTCCTGAACTCTTCTATCAGTTTGATTAGTTTACTTGTAGATTCTTTGGGATTCTCTGCATATACAATCGTATCATCTGCAAACAGGGGGATTTTGACTTCTTCTTTGCCAATGCAGATGCCCTTTATTTCTTGGTCTTGTCTAATTGCTCTCGCTAGAACTTCTACTACAATGTTGAAGAGGAGAGGTGAAAGTGGGAATCCTTGTCTAGTTCCCGTTCTCAAGGAAAAGTCTTTCAGTCTCCCTCCATTCAGGATGACGTAGGCAGTTGGCTTTTTATAAATGACCCTTACTGCTTTGATAAATTTTCTGTCTATGCTTATTTTGCTAAAACTTTTTAGCATGAATGGGTGTGGGACTTTACCAAATGTCTTTTCTGCATCAATGGACAAGATCAGGTGATTTTTGTCTTTTGTGCTATTTATGTGGTTAATCTCATTAATTGTTTTTCTGATGTTGAACCAGCTTTGCATCCCTGGTATAAATCCAATTTGGTCATGATGGATTATTTTTTTGGTGTGTTGTTGTATTCTATTGGCAAGAATTTTGTTGAAGATTTTTGCATCTAGATTCATGAGCGATGTTGGTCTGTAGTTCTCCTTTTTGGTTGGGTCTTTCCCTGGCTTTGGTATCAGGGTTATGCTGGCTTAATAGAATGAGTTTGGGAGTACTCCATCCCTTTGTATACTGTGAAATAGGCTCAGTAGTATTGGAGATAACTCTTCTCTAAAAGCTTGGTAGAATTCTGCAGTGAAGCCATCTGGTCCTAGGCTTTTTTTGGTTGGCAGTGTTTTGATGACATTTTCAATCTCTTCCTTTGTGATGGGTTTATTAATTTGTTCTGCTTCATGTTGTGATAATTTGGGTAGGTGGTATGAGTCAAGGAATTTGTCCATTTCCCCTAGGTTTTCAAATTTGTTAGAGTACAGTCTTTCATAGTATTCTGTTATATTTTTGATTTCTCTTGGATCTTTTGTGACAACTCCCCTCTCATTTGTAATTTGTGTTATTTGTTTCCTTTCCTGTTTTGCTTTGGTAAGTTTAGCCAGTGGTTTTTCAATTTTGTTGATCTTTCAAGAAACCAGCTTTTGGTCTTTTCAATTAGCTCTGCTCTAATCTTTAGGATATGTTTTCTTCTGTTGCCTGAGGGGTTCCTCTGTTGTTCTCTCTCTACTTGTTCAAGCTGTAGGATTAGTTCTTTGATTTGGTTTCTTTCTTCCTTCCAGATGTGTGCACTTATGGAGATAAACAGGCCTCTGGGTACTGCTTTGACTGTATCCCATAGGTTCTGGTAGGAAGTGTTTTCATTCTCATTGGAATCCATGAGTTTCTTTATTTCACCCTTGTTAACGGCACTTGACCTGGCTGGCTTAATTTCTTCTATAACCCATGGTTTTTTGAGCAAGATGTTGTTTAGTTTCCAAGAGTTCCACTTTCTGTTTTTTTTGCTACTGATTTAGACTTTTATGGGTTTATGATCTGAGAAGATGCTTTGCAGTAATTCAGTGGTATGGATTTTGCTGAGAATTACATTATGCCATAAGACACGGTAAATTCTGGAGAGTGTTCCATGTGCACTGGAGGAGAAGGTGTAATTGTCCACTGATGGGTAGACAGTTCTGTATATATCGATGATGTAAGGTTAATTCTTTGATTTAGGCTCTTCATTCCAGAAGTGTGCATTTATAGAGGTAAATTGAACTCTGAGCAATGTTTTTACTGTATCCCATAGGTTCTGGTACATTGTATGTTCATTCTCATTTGATTGCATAACTTTCTTTACTGTATTCTCGATTTCTTCTATATCCCATGGATTTTTGAGCAAGTTGTTGTTCAGTTTCCATGAGCTCAGATTTCTACCTGTGTTTATTTTTTTTTCTGCTATTGATTTCAACTTTTCTGGCTTTGTGTTCCAAGAAGCTTTGCAATAATTCTGTGGTTTGGAATTTGTTGAGACTTGCTTTATGTCCTAATATGCAGTCTGTTTTGGAGAATGTTCCATGTGCATTGGAGAATGGGTGTACTTACATGTTATTGGGTAAAAAGTTCTGTATATGTCAATAAGGTCTAGTTGGAGTGTCACAACAAAATCTTCTTTATCTTTACTGAGCTTTTTTTCTGGATAATCTGTCCATTACCAAAAGTGGAGTGTTGACGTCTCCTGCTATTATTGTGATCTATCTTGTTTTTCAATGTTTTTAGCATTTGTTTGATATATTTAGATGCTCTAGTATTGGGTGCATTAATATTTAATATTGTTATGCCCTACTTATGTATTGAGCCTTTCAGTAATACATAGTGATCATCCTTGTCCACAGTGGTGGCACTCACATTGAAATCTATTTTATCTGAGATTATTGCCATTCCTGCTCATCTCTGTGTATTGTTAGCTTGGGATGTATTCTTCCATCCTTTGATTTTCAGTTTGTTCATATCTTTGAATCTGAGGTGTGTTTCTTGTAAGCAACATATAGACAGATCATGTCTTTTGAGTCGGGCTGTTACTCTTTTCCTCTTTATTGGAGAATTTAGTCTGTTTACATTCAGTGTAATTATTGACAGGTATGTGTTCAGTGCTGTCATTTTGATGCCTTTATTTTTGTGCTGTCGATGCTTTCTTTGTTTCTCTTTGTACTCTGAGTTGGTTTTGTTTATGGTTTTTCTTTTCAGTGTTGGTTTTGTGTTTGTTGAAAGCCCTGTATTATGTTTCTTATTTTGATATGTCACATTGTTGGTTTGTTTTCTGTATGTCTTCTTAGTTTCCTCTCCATCTGAAAGGGTTATAACCACTGTAATATATCCCTCTTTTTATCGTGATGATGTCATAATTTTTGTGATAACATCATTGGTTCCCTTATTTTAATATTTTATGTTTGACTGAGCTTTGTTACTTCCCTAACTCAATAGGATTCCGGATTTTGTGTCATGCATTGCATCCTTAAGTACATAGCCAAGCGAACTGCTGTGTTGTTTTTATTTTTCTAAACAAAGAGCTTCTTTCAGTATTTCTTACAATTTGGGTTTGGTTTTTATAGTCTCTAAGCCTCTGTTCATCTGTGAATCTTAATTTCACCTTCATATTTGACAGTTTTGCAGGATGAATAATTCTTGTTTGGCAGTTTTTCTCCTTCAAGGCTTTGAGTGTGTCATCCCATTGCCTTCTGCCAAGAAGTCAGATGAGAGCCTACAGAGTTTCCCTTTGTCTGTTAGTGTTTTTTGAGGTCTCACTACCTTTAAGAGCATATCTTTATGTTTCATTTTATTAAGGTTGATAATAATATGTCTTGGTGTTTTTCTTTTGGAGTCTAGTTTTTTCCTGCATTTAATAAGCACCTTGGATATCTATGTTCTCTTCTTTCATAATTTCAGGGAAGTTTTCTGTCAGCAACTCTTCAACAGTTCTCTCTGTATTCTTGTCTCTCTCCCTGTTCAGGAACTCCAATTATTCATAGTTCCTTTTTCTTGATATAGTCCCACATGTTTCTTAATGCTTCTTCATTTTTCTTGTTTCTTTCCTCTTAATTCACCTCGTAAATGTTGGTGTCAATTGCTTTATCTTCAAGTTCACTCACTCAGTCTTCTAATTCCTCCATTGAGTATATATACCATAGTTTACTTATCCATTCTTCTGTTGTTGGGCATCTGGGTTGATTCCATCTTTTTGCTATCGTGGACTGTGCTGTGATAAACGTTCTCGTACATGTGTCCGTTGGTGTGAAAGGTCTTGATTCTGTAGGATATATTCCAAGTAGTGGAATTACTGTGTCAAATGGTATATCAATATCCATTTTTTTAAGGAAGTGCCAGATTGCTTTCGAAAGAGGCTGGACCATTTTGCAATCCCACCAACAGTGTAGGAGGGTTCCACTTTCTCCACAGCCTCTCCAGCATTTGTTGTTTTGTGTTTTTTGGGTCATGGCCAACCTTGTTGGGGTGAGATGGTATCTCATTGTCATCTTGATTTGAAATTCTTTAATAACTAAAGATTGTGAACATGTCCGCATGTGTTTTTTGGCCGCCTGGATCTCTTTTTTAGTGAAATGTCTGTCCATCCTCTTTGCCCATCGCTTAATTGGATGATTTATCTTCTTCTTATTGATATTTTGTAGTATCTTATAGATTATGGAAATCAGGCGTTGGGCTGACATAGAGTTGCCAAATATTTTTTCCCATTCTGTAGGTGTTCTTTTAATTCTATTAATAAAGTCTTCAGATGAGCAAAAGTGTTTAATTCTTAATAGATCCCATTTATCTATTTTCTCTTCTGTTGATTGTGGTTTGTTTGACAGATTTTGGAGTCTGTCCATATTGTGTACTAAAACTTCCATTGTTGTTCCTACTTTTTCTTGCATGAGCTTTGTCGTTTTAGGTTTGATATTTAGGTCTTTTGTCCAGTTGGAGTTGGTTTTTGTATAAGAAGTAAGATATGGATCTTGTTTCAGTTTCTTGCAGATGGATATCCAATTTTGCCAGCACCATTTGTTGAAGAAACTGTTTTTACCCCACTTTAATGTCTTAGGGCCTTTGTCGAATATCAATTGTTCATAGGTAGATAGTGTCATCTCTGGAGTCTCAGTTCTGTTCCATTGATTGATCTGTCCGTTCGTATACCAGTACCAGGCTGTTTTGACCACTGTGGCAGTGTAATATGTTCTAAAGTCAGGTAATTAGAGGTCTCCCAGTGTGTTCTTCTTCTTTAGTAGTACCTTGCTTAACTGGGGCTTCTTCCCTTTCCAAACAAAATTGGTGATTTGTTTCTCTATCTCATTAAAAAATGTCACTGGAACTTGTATTGGGATTGCATTACATAAATAGATTGCTTTGGGTAAAATAGACATTTTCACAATGTTAAGTCTTCCTATCCATGAGGATAGGTTTTTCCATTCATCTAAGTCTCTCTTAGTTTCTTGTAGTAAAGGCTTGTAGTTCTCTTTGTAAAGGTCTGTTATTTCTCTGGTTAGATGAATTCCTAGGTACTTTATCTTCTTAGGGGCTATCTTAAATGGTATAGATTTGATAATTTCTTCCTTAACAGTCTCATTGTTGGTATAAAGGAATCCTACATGGCACTTGGCTGGCCTGGCACTGATTTACTTATGTTTATCTTGTATCCTGAGACTTTCCTGAACTGTTCTATCAATTTGAGTATTTTACTTATAGATTCCTTGGGATTCTCTGCACATACAATCATATCATCTGCAAACAGGGAGATTTTAACTTCCTCTTTGCCAATGCAGATGCCCTTTATTTCTTGGTCTTTTCTAATTGCTCTGGGTAAAACTTCTAGCACAATGTTGAATAGAAGAGGTGAGAGTGGGCATCCTTGTCTAGTTCCTGATCTCAAGGGAAAGTCTTTCAGTCTCTCTCCATTCAGGATGACGTGGGCAATTGGTTTTGTATAAATGGCCCTCATTGTGTTGAGGAATTTGCTGTCTATGCCCATTGTGCTGAGTTTTTAGCATGAATGGGTGTTGGACTTTATCAAATGCCTTTTCTGCATCAATGGACAAAATCAGGTGATCCTTGTCTTTTGTGTTATTTATGTGGTTAATCACATTAATTATTTTTCTCATGTTGAACCAGCCTTGCATCCCTGGTATGAATCCTACTTGGTTATGATGTATTATTTTCTTGATATGTTGTTATATTCTATTGGCAAGAATTTTGTTGAAGATTTTTGCATCTAGATTCATGAGTGATATCAGTCTGTAGTTCTCTTTCTTTGTTGGGTCTTTCCCTGGCCTGGGTATCAGTGTTATGCTGGCTTCATAGAATGAGTTTGGGAGTACTCCATCCCTTTGTAACTGTGAAATAGTTTCAGTAGTATTGGAGATAACTCTTCTGTAAATGCTCGGTAGAATTCTGCAGTGAAACCATCTGGACCTGGACTTTTTTTGGTAGGCAGTGTTTTGATGACCTTTTCAATCTCTTCCTTTGTAATGGATTTATTAAGTTGTTCTGCTTCATGTTGTGATAATTTGGGTAGGTGATATGAGTCAAGGAATTGGTCCATTTCCCCTAGATTTTCAAATTTGTTAATGTATAGTCTTTCATAGTATTCTGTTATGATATTTTTGATTTCTGTTGCATCTGTGGTGACAACCCCCCTCTCATTTCTAATTTTTGTTATTTGTTTCCTTTCTTGTTTTTCTTTAGTAACTTTAGCAAGTGGTTTGTCAATTTTGTTGATCTTCTCAAAAAACCAGCTTTGGGTCTTTTCAATTTTTTCAATTGTTTTTCTATTCTCTAATTCATTTAGCTCTGCTCTAATCCTTATGATCTCGTTTCTTTCAGTGTCTGAGGGGTTTCTCTCCTGTTCTCTTTCTACTTGTTCAAGCTGTAGGGTTAGTTCCTTGATTTGGTTTCTTTCTTCCTTCCAGATGTGTGCATTTATGGAGATAAACAGACCTCTGAGCACTGCTTTGGCTGTATCCCATAGGTTCTGGTAGGAAGTGTTTTTGTTCTCATTGGAATCCATGAATTTCTTTAATTCATCCTTGATTTCCTCTATAACCCATGTTTTTTTGAGCAAGATGTTCAGTTTCCAAGAGTTCCACTTTCTATGTTTTTTCTGCTATTGATTTCAACTTTGATGGCTTTATGATCTGAGAAGATGCTTTGCAGTAATTCATTGGTATGGATTTTGTTGAGCATTGCATTATGACCTATCACATGGTCAATTCTGGAGAATGTTCCATGTGCACTGGAGAAGAAGATGTAGTTGTCTGCTGATGGGTGGAAAGTTCTGTATATATCCATGAAGTTTAGTTGGTTAATTGTGTCAACGAGGTCTTCTGTATCTTTATTCAATTTTTTTCTAGATGATGTGTCTAGTATTGAGAGTGGAGTGTTGAAGTCTCCCACTATTATGGTGGAGTCATCTAACTCTCTTTTGAGTGTAGTCAGTGTTTCTTCGATGTATTTAGGTGCTCTGATATTAGGTGCATAAACATTTAATATAGTTAAGTCTTGCTTGTGTATTGAAACTTTCAGCAATAAATAGTGTTCATCTTTGTCCACAATGGTGGATTTGACATTAAAATTGATTTTGTCTAAGATTAGAATTGCCACCCTTGCTCTTCCTTGTTCATTGTTAGCTTGATATATATTCTTCCATCCTTTAATTTTCAGTTTGTTCCTGTCTTTAGGTCTCAAGTGAGTTTCTTGTAGACAACATATGGATGGGTCATGTCTTTTGATCCAAGATGTCACTCAATGTCTTTTTACTGGAGCATTCAGTTCATTCACATTCAGTGTAATTATTGATAGGTATGTGTTCAGTGCTGCCATTGTGATGTGTTTATTTTTATGTTGATGTTTTCTCTGTTGTTCTTATTAGTCTGTTATGGGATGTTCTTTTTTGTGAGTTGATTCTTCACCTTTTTCAGAGCTGGTTTTGTGGTTGTTGAGACTCCTGTGTTACATTTCTTGAAATGATATGATATATCTTTGTTGTGCTTTACAGCTGCCCGTATGATCCCCCTTAATAAACTATATATAAACCCAATTTTAATTACCACCAGTCTTGTCATCTTGCTCTCCATCTGGAAGGACTATAACAATTGTAGTACATCCCTCTTTTTAATATGATGACACCATAGTTTTCATGATGGTCACTGGATTGCTGCTTTCCTTATCAAAGCTGTGATTGACTTTGGAGCCTTCCATAACTGAGTAAAGTTTTGAGTAGTAAAGTTGTTTTAAAATATAAAGTTAGTGGTTTTGTTCTTCTAAGCCAGAGCCAAGAACTTCTTTCAGTATTTCTTGTAGTTTTGGTTTGGTTTTTACAAAGTCTCTGAGTTTCTGTTTATCTGGGAATGTCTTAATTTCATTTTTGTATTTGAAAGACAGTTTTGCAGGATTTATAATTCTTGGTTGGAAGTTCTTCTCCTTCAAGGCTTTGAATGTGTCATGCCACTGTCTCCGTGCCAGTATGGTTTCTGCTGAGAAATGTGAAGAGAGCCTGAATGCTAGCTTTGCTTTGATTCTTGCTGCTTTTAAGAGTTGCTGCTTATGTTTCATTTTGTTGAGCTTGATTATAATGTCTTGGAGTCTTTCTTTTGAGATCTATATTGGGTGGCATATGATAAGCATATGAGATGTCTATATTCTCTTCCTTCATGATTTCTGGGAAGTTTTCTGTCAGCAGCTCAGCAACGATACTCTCTGTGTTCTCAGATATCTCACCCTGTTCAGAGACTCCAATTAATCGAAGGTTGTTCCTCTTAATAGAGTCTCACATGCTTCTTAATGTTTCTTCAATTTTCTTGTTTCTTTTTTTTCTGATTTCTGCTCATAGATGCTGGCCTCAGTAGCTCTGTCTTCTAAGTCAGAAATTCTTTTTTCTATTTGTTCCATTCTGTTTTCTTGGCTTTGCATTGAAGTTTCTATGTCTTTGACATTGTTCTTGATCTGTTGGATTTCAGAGTACTGGTGTTCCATCAGACTGAACATCTTACTTAATTTTTCATTTTGTTCTCCTGCATTTTGTATAAGGTCCAGGAGGATTCTGTATATAATCATTTTATATTCACTTTCTGATGCTTTCATAAAAGTTTCTTCATCTGGAAAACTCCCTGGTTGCTTTGTTTGGGAGCCTTCTGAAGCCATGGCTGATTTCTTGTATGCCCCAAGTTTCTGTTGCTTTTTGGGACTCATGTGAGTATGTAGAGGCTGGAAGAGGTACTGTGAGGATGGACTGTACATGTTTCTCTAGGCTGTCTTAAAATGTAAAGCAAAAGGTATCTGACCACTTCACAAGTCAGTTAGGTTTTCAGGTGTAGTGGTCCCTGTTCTCAACTGGCAAAGTAAGCACCACTATATCCAACCCCAGATGATACAAACTAGTCCAGAATACAGCAATGCTACTGCCCTGTTGGCCTCTGCTGACAGGGCCTAGTCTTAGAGGATACTGTGTAGAGTACTGCTTTTCTGATAGAAAAGCGCTCTCCTGTGAGCAGGCTCTGGCTCCTAAGCTAAGAATTAGGTCAAGCTGTGGCCACTGTATCCAAGATGGCGCCCTCCACACAGGCAGCCTACAGAAGGGCTAAAGGTACCGAGAGGTAGTGATTCCTCTGATTCTGTTGCAGGACCCCCAAAGCAGGTGGCACTAGGTAAATTACTGCTTTTCTGTCGGAGAAGCACTGTACTGTTTGTAGGCACTGGCTCCCAGGCTAAGAATGAGGTCCCGCTAGAATCTCCATATCCAACATGGCGTCCCGCACACTGACTGCGAAACTCCGTACAAACGCTGCTGAGGCAGATATAAAATGACAGGCTCAAAGTGGCTAGATTAACAGAGTCGCAAGCCTGGCTCTCAAAATATGGGAATTTCGCCTGCCTGTCCCCCCAGCAGCATGTCTAAGTCTAGCTGCTAGGCAAGACCCAGCTCTGCCCTCCAGCCAAGACAGAGGAAAAAAAAAGTCAAAATGGTACGTTTACCTTCAGTCCATGAGAGCCAGGGATAGCCAGGCGTGGGAGTCAGCGTAAGAGAGGAGGTTTGTCTCTCAGTAGAATTAAGTCCAAAGTAACAGTCTTGTGCCGTGTCCTGGGGCTGATTAGGTTACCAGAAGGCTCCGTTTGATTATCAGTTCAGGTCTTGGTTTCCAGAGGGATATAAGGAGACGTGTGCTTAGTCCGCCATCTTGACTCCGCCTCCCTCCTTACGTTTCATTTTGTTGAACTTGATTATAATATGTCTTGGTTTCTTTCTTTGTGGAGTTAATGTGCATTTCAGGTTGATATCTTCTCATCTTTCATGATGTCAGGGAAGGTTTCTATTAGCAACTCTTCAACAATTCTGTCTGGATTTATTTCTCTCCTCTGTTGTGGTACTTTAATCACTTGTAAATTATTCCTTTTGATAGTCTCACAAAACTCTTGATGACTATTTTTATTGATTCATTTGTCTGAGTTTTTCTTCATAAATGTTAGTGTCAGTTTCTTTTTCTTTACTCTCACTAATTCTGCATTCCATTTCTTTGATACTGCTCCTTTGACTTTCAATTAAATTGTCTTACTCTGAGATTTTGTTATTCATCTGATGGATTTCAGATCAGTTTTTCCCTAGAAATTCATGAAGCTTGTTTAATTTTTCATTTTATTCTACTGCAATTTGTCTAATCTCTATCCTAAGATCTAGGAAGGCTCTACATATAATTATTTTATATTCTACCTCTGATAGTTTCAGGAAGGCTTCTTCATCAGGGAAATTTTTTTATTCTTTGTTTTGGGAGTTTTCTGGAGCCATGGTGTTCTGCTTCTTTAAATGGTTAGAGACTGATTATTTTCTCTGAGCTGTCAGAAAGCTTTGTTAGTTATTGTTAGTTGTAATTGTTAGTTATTGATGTCTAACATACATACATACATACATATGTATACGTACACATATGTATGTATGTGTGTATTTTAATTTGAGTATGACTCTCCAAATAGTTTAGTCCTTTGAACTACAGTAGTTATTAGAGTCTTAATAATTTTTATACCCTATCACTCAGTGATTGGAGAGATGACTACACTGAGAAATGTACTAAGAATTGCTGGCTTGGGGTAGCCAGTAGAATTCTTCTTCTAGCTCTTCCTTCTTTTCCTTCCCCAGGTCTGGGAGAAAACCTCAGGACATATCCATAAAATACCCCACTACCAGCCCAAGTTGTGCACTAGAATTGAGAGTTAGCTGTAGAGCAGAGAATGGAGGTGTCAAAGACTGGAATAGGGAGTGTGGTCAGTGCCTAGAACAAGTTGAGTCACAGAAGTTGAGCCTTTTCTGTGACTCTTTAGGTACAGTAATTCATAGCTCAGAGGAACCAGTGGAACTTTTCCTTTGTCTCTTTCTTCTTTCCCTCTCCAAAACTGTGAGAAAAGCTCAGGACACACAAGTAATCTGTCCCACTTTTTGCTGCGTAGTGCACCTGAATTTTGCCTGCAGCAAAGCAGAGAAAGTAGATAGAAGTGCTGGGGATAGGAGAGAAATTAGCCCATAGGCAAGGATTGATCTCTGGGGAATCATGAACACTCATTTTGAGACGATCTTTAGGATTAAACTTGGGCTCTAGACTGAAGCTCTGGTGATTCTGCAAAGGTTTGCTTATGTACTTCCACTTGCTTACCTCTCCATGACTGGGAGAAAAATTCAGGGCACTCATGCACAATCCACTTCTGGTCCAGTTACTGCACCAGAATTTCTCCTCTGGTATAGATCAGAGAAGGGAGGCAGGAAGGGTGTTGCTGTACTCAGCCACCAGCTACCACCACACACCTTAGTTGTGGCTGTCCCAAGCTCAGCCTCTCAGAGATGCTCTCCAATCTGGTGCTTCTATTCAGTGTAGCAGCTGACTCCAGCCACACTCCAAGGGCCAACACATCCATTCTTAGTCACCCAGATGACAAAGATGTCTTCCACACCTGATCCACCTCTCTGCTGCTGCCTCTGCGGAAGCAATACCCCTTGCACTTCTGATTCAGCTCCAACAAAGGTAGTTTCTCCATTTTTGTTGCTCAGCCTGGTCTCACACTTTTCTGCCTGGTCTTGGGGCTCCAAGAATGTTGCTTTTGCTCAGTTCAGTTGTTTTGACAGCAATTAGTTGTTAGAGGGTCCAAAAGAGACATGACTAGTCTGCCATCTTACACCCATCTCTTAAAATATTTTCTTAATATTCATTCTTCTCTGTGCATATGGATGGATTTTTAATTCCTCTGTATACATGGGAGATGATGATGATATTGATGATAATTTTGGGAATGGCTTAATTTTTCAAAGAATACGATCAGCTTTTCCTCTCAGGGTTTTTGGTACAGTGTTGTATGCTTTGCCTTCATCTTTTGTCCCATGAAGCTGCAGGTTGTTCATTTGCCTTATAATGTTTCTGAGTGCATTTCAAGCTAGGTGAAACAAAGACATCTATTTTGTTCCATTCATTCACTTAGCAGCCAAACAAGTTAGAACAAAACATTTTTGCAAATAAGTTCTACTCTGATCCCTGCAGAACCAGAAAACAGGGCTTCACACTGGAAATTTGAATTTCTATCTTTTAAGACTTTCATTGCATTAGGTAGGTATTGGGACGGAGGCAAATTAAAAATTCCACAAAGCTTTCATACCATTTTGCAGTTGTTAGGGGTCAATTGCTAACCAAAAGATCAGCAGTTGGAATCTACCAGCTTCTTGTTCCTTGGAAAACCTACGGGGCAGTATTACTCTGTCCTATAGGGTAGCTATGAGTCAGAACTGACTGATAGCAAGGGGCTTGTTTTTTTTTCCCTTAATTCACTGTTAGTTTGGTTAGTGCAAACCTTTGACTGTTCCCCATAATTCTGAAAATTTATTCCTTCTTGATTTATTCCCCCCTGTGGAGAGATGAATTCTTGTAGTTTGTGTTCCACCAGTTTCAATGACATCATTCCGTTTGCTGACTAACTTAGGTTTGATTTGAGGGCCTTTGGTAAGGGTGCTATATTGGTTTTCCATGTAAACCATGGTAAATTATCACAACCTTCTGCATTTAAAACAATAGACATATATTCTCATAGTTATGGAGGTCTGACATCCAAAATCAAGGTGTGAGCAAGGCCACCCTGCCTCCAGAGCCTTTGAGAGGAATATGTACCTTGCCTTTTCCAGGTTCTGGTGGCTCTAGGTATTTCTTTACTTGTGGTCACATCAATCCTATATGTGAATCCATAGTCATACAAGGTCTCTCTATTAAGTCCACAAACTTAATTGTTCTAAGCGCTACATACCTCATTGCTGAATATCACTATGGTCACCTTTGAAGTACTCCCCTTATGAAGAAGGTATGTGCCTATGCCAGCACCAAGTCCACCTTAAAAGCAATTTTGGAACTCTTTCTAGAATGGCCATTGCACACAGTGGCAAGATGGCAAGCTCATTAACTCAATTGTATAGTTTCTTGTGATGAAGTTTTTAACCAATACACAAATAATTGTACTGAAACACCTACCCCACTCACCTGATCTGGGTCCCAATAACTTTTTTCTTTACCCAAAGATAAAGGATATATTGAAAGGAAGACATTTTGATGACATCCAGGATATCAAAGGTAATATGATGACAGTTCTTATGGCCATTCCAGAAAAAAAGTCCCCAAATTGCTTTGAAGGGTAGACTAGGTGCTGGCATCAGTGCATAGTTTCCCAAGGTGAGGACTTGGTGACCATAGTGCTATTCTGCAGTGAGGTATCTAGCACTTTTTCAAACTTAATTGGCGGTCTTGTATATTGCAGCCTCTTCTCCTGTCTGAAATATCCTTCTGCATCTATTTTAAAAGAATGCATGTGATTCCATTAGAGCCCACTTGGATTATCAGTCCAAGATAAGCTCCTTTTCTCAAGATCTTTAATTTAATTACACCTTTTGCCATGCAAAATAATAGTCACTGGTTCCAGAGATTAGGGTGTGGACATACCTTTTTAGGAGTCACTGATGAGGCCATACAGACTCCATCTTACATCTACTGTATTTCATCAGGCTAGCAGAGAGCCAGGAAAGACTATGTTGGAAGGAAAGAAGGGAGAGGTCTTTCTCCTTTTCCCTTGAAAGGCATTTGATTTGCTGCTTCTTTCATCCATAAAGGAGAATCAGAAACGTGTATGCAAGTAAAAGTAAACATAAAGTCCATATAATTTGATTTTATTATTTTTTAGTATCTTTATTATGCCACCAGGTAGTCCTTGGAAACTCAATGGGCAGTTTTACTCTGACCTATTGGATCACTATGAGTTGGAATTCACTCGATGGCAATGCATTTGGTTTTGGTTGGTTTTATTCTGCTTGAAGGGGTTCTTTCCTGTTTCAGGGAGTATTTCCAAGTTACCTATTTGAAACAGGCCATTATAAGGATTTTCTGGCTGGAGAGGTAATAGAGGAATGACTAAGACCTGCTTAAGTTCCTTCCCCTCTCAGTGACATTTGCATTGTAAGTAAATTCAGCCCGATACTTCCATTTTATAGATCAACATGGAGTCATACTGAAAGGATAAGTATCCAGGGTAAACGCTGGGAAACAGAAAAACATCTTTCAGACCAAAGTCTGAATCTCCCAACAGTGATATTTTAAGCCCTCATAAACCAAGATGATGTATGTGTATGTATGTGTTTAATTTTGTGTGAGTTGTGATAATTGGGGAAATCATATAAGGGAATTTCCAGGATGTCATGTAAAAATTGGAACTGGAATAAGCTCTTAAAAGTAAATTGTTTTAGTTACCTACCCAAAAAAACAAATCCATTGCCATTGAGTTGATTCTGACCCATGGCAATCTTATAGGATAGAGTAAAACCACCTAAAAAGAATACCAAAAGGGGGTGGCTTTAACAAAAAGAAATTTATTTCTTTGTAGTTTAGGAGACTACAAAAGTCTGAAGTCATGCTGTCAGATCTAGGGGAAGGCTTTCTCACTCTTTTGGCTCTCTCGAGAGATTCTTGTCACTTTCAGCTTCTACTCCTGGGGTGATCTACATGTGGTTTGGAATCTCTACTGCCACATCTCTGCTTCTCTCACTTGCTTGTTTAATCTCTTTTATATCTCAAAACAGATTGGTTGAAGACATACCCTACATTAATTCTGCCTCATTAACATATAAATATAACCCGTTACCAGATGGGATTATAACCACAGGCATACAGATTAAGAATTACAACATGTATTTTTGGAGACACAATTCAATTCATAACACAAGTTAAATCTCCAAATGGAATAACAAAGGTCCGTATCAGTGAAATGACTCAGCCAAAACTTACACAGCTATTTAATGACAGAATTAGGTAAGACTAGAACTACAGGTATTATTTCCCAATTTAGTGCTTCTTTTTTAGCCAGATCACAATAAGGTACTGGTTGCTTTTCATTGACACTCATACTTGAAGATTCAATGCTCTTGTATGCTGATCTTACCTTCTCAGTAGCACCTACTGGTGTCCCTACTTAGCAGCATCTTCAGACATGAATATATAAACAATCAACTCTACCTGAGAAGCTAAACCTAAGTTATCTAAAATTACTATCTCCATAGACTAAGTATTCTAATGACTCCTTACTTTTTTTTATTGTTGTTAGGGTTACAACCACTCTGCTGTATTTTTTTTTGCAACTTTATTATGGTATAATTGACATAAAATAAGCTTACATATTTAAAGTGTAAAGGTTGATGAGTTTATATACATATGTGTGTGTGTGTATATACATATCACCATGATTAAAACAATAAACATATTCATCACCCTGAAATGTTTCCTCTTGCCTTTTGTAACACATCCCTCCCTCCCACCCAACTACCTGCTGTCATCTATTCTGTTCTTGACTTGCCTTTGGTAGTGCTAAACTATTCTAAACCAGAGAAGCAATATTCTCTAGAAGTGAGCCTAAATCGGAAACTCTCTTTTGGTCTAGCTTGTTTCCTGCTTTGAAAAGAAGCCAGGGCCTCTCAAAACCTTTACCTTCAGCTTCATACAAACAACTCCAGGGTAAGACTAAGGATCTTATGAAAACATCTCTGAGATTAGAACACTTGAATAAATTGTAAGGAGGATTCTAAAGACTGTAAATTGAGGATAAAGAATGATTTTAAATGAAAATATGTTTCTTAAGGAAACACTTTTATGAAACAGTCTAAAATTTGCCCCAGAATAAAATAGATAATAAAGATTAGAGCAGAACTAAATAAATTAAAGAATAGAAGATTGATTGAAAAAATTGATCAGATCAAAAGCTGGCTTTTTGAAAAGATCAACAAAACTGACAAACCATTGGCTACATGTACTAAAAAAAAAAAAAAGGAAAGGAAACAAATAATCCAAACAAGAAATGAGATGGGAGATGTCACAACAGATTCAACAAAAATCAAAGTATCATAACAGAATGCTATGAAACACTGTACTCCAACAGATTTGAAAATCAAAAGGAAATGGACAAATTCTTAGATTCATGCCATCTACCAAAATTATCACAAGGAGAAGTAGAACAACTTAATTAATCCATCACAAAGGAAGAGACTGAAAAAGCCATCGAAAAACTACCAATCAACAAAAGCCCTGGCCCAGATGGCTTCACTGCAGAAATCCACCAAACTTTTAGAAAAGAGTTAACTCCAATACTACTGAGACTATTTCATAGAATAGAAAAGGGTGATCAACCCAGATGCCCAATAGCAGAAGATTGGCTAGGTAAACTATGGTACATATACTCAATGGAGCAATACGCAATGATAAAGAATAACGATTTCAGGAAACATCTCCTAACCTGGTTTCAACTGGAAGACATTATCTTGAGTGAAAGTAGTCAGTGACAAAAGGACAAATACTGTATGAGACCTCTAAGATAAGATCTCAAAAACAGACTTGTGAATAGAAGAAAAGACTCTGACAGCTGCAAGGGAGGGGAAGGAGGGAGGGTGAGGGGGGAGGGTTTAGTTTAGATAGTTGCTAGAAATCTGGTTGGGAGAAAGCGGTGATAGCACACATTAGAAACAAGAACAACATTAAGTGGACTTCAGCATAACTTCAGTACTCCTTCCATCTTAACCCAATATTGCAAGGACAGAGTAGCTGGGACAGGGGGCAGGGGACCATGCTCTTAGGCAAAGTCGAGGCCAATTGGCACAACTAGCATTTTGCTAAGAGAGCTCTCTGCACCCCACATTGGTGAGTGGCATCTGGGGTCTTAAAAGCTGCCAAGCTGCCATCTGAGGACACAGCAAATGGTCCCAACTCAGCAGGAATGGATGCTCACCGAGGACCAAAATGACATGCGGTAAAGACAACCTAGAAGACAGAGAGACCCACAAGAGTGAGTGCCTACATAGATTTGGGACTGGAAGAACCGGATGGTGCCTGGCCACCACCAGTGATAGCCAAGATGGAGCTCACAGAGAGGAGTCTCACTGGCAACACAAGAATAAAAAGGGGTGCATCCTGAGATCTCCACTAAAAGACCTCAATTGATGGTCCAGTGGTTTCGGGGTTCCCCTGAGAGCATGGCCCCTGGCCCTGATGCTGCCCTTTCCCATAAACTATAACAAAGGTCCACTCTTTGGACAGGAATGGATTGGACTTGACAATGCACAGTGACCATATATTGAATGCACTTTATGGTTCTGTACATTTATAGTATATCATCCTGCTGACCTCTGGCTGGAGGAAGGGAAGTGGGTGGAGAGGAGGGGAAAGGAGGCTGTTGGGAGGATGAGACATGTATGGAGCAGAGAGGAATAGTGTGCTATCACTAGACAGGGAGAGCAGTGGAAGCTGCATATAGGTAGGCATGTAAATTTATAGGGAAATGTATATTTTCACTCAGTCATGTTAAATACAAAAAATAAAAAAATAAAAAAAAAAGAATAGAAAGGAGTAGAATACTCCCAAGTTCATTCTATGAAGCCTGCATAACCCTGATACGAAAGCTAGGGAAAAATCCCACTAAAAAAGAAAGTTACAGACCAATAGCACTCATGAATCTAGATGCAAAAATCTTTGACAAAATTCTTGCCCATAGGGTTTAACAACATATCAAAAAATAATTCATCACGACCAAGTTGGATTCATACCTGAGATGCAAGGCTGGTTCAACATCAGAAAAACAATTAACGTGATCCACAACATAAAAACAAAAATGATAAGAATCACCTGGTTTTGTAGATTGATGCAGATAAGGCATTTGACAAAGTACAATACTCATTCATGCTAAAAACTCTCAGCAAAATAGGAGTAGAAGGCAAATTCCTCAGTGCAATATGGGTCATCTACACAAAGCCAACCACGTATATCATCCTGAATGGAGAGAGACTGAAAGCATTCCCCTTGAGAACTGAAACTAGACAAGGATGCCCACTCTCACCTCTCCTGTTCAACATTGTGGGCATTCATATTTGCAGATGATATGATTATATGCACAGAGAATCCTAAACAATCTGTAAGTAAACTGCTCAAACTAATAGAAAAATTCAGCAATGTATCAGGATGTAAAATAAGCGTAAGTAGTTCAGTAGGATTCCTTTACACCAACAAAGAGATCATTGAAAAAGAAATCATCAAATCAATACCATTTACTATAGCCCCCAAGAAGGTAAAATATCTAGGAATAAATCTAAATACAGAAATAAGAGACCTATACAATGAAAACTACAAGACTCTTCTGTGGGAAACTAAGAGAGGCTTACATAAATGGAGAAACCTACCCTGCTCATGGATAGGAAGACTTAACATTGTGAAAATGTCTATTTTACCCAAAGGGATCTACATATACAGTGCAATCCCAGTAAAAATTCCAGTGACAATTTTCAATGAGATGGAGAAACAAATCACCAACTTTGTTTGGAAGGGGAAGAAACTTCAGACAAGCAAAGCACTACTGAAGAAGAATACACTGGGGGGCCTCTCACTATCTGACTTTAGAACATATTACACTGCTACAGTAGTCAAAACTGCCTGGCACTGATGCAAGAAGAAATATATAGACCAATGGAATAGAGTTAAGACCCCAGAGATGCTACCATCGTCTTATGAACAGTTAATATTCCACAAAGGTCCTAAACTGGGGTAAAAACAGTCTGTTTAATAAATGGTGCTGGCAAAATTGGATATTCATCCACAAAAAAATTGAAACAAGACCAGTATCTCACACTTTACACCAAAACCAACTCAAACTGAATGCCAGAGCCAAGTGCCGTTAAGTCGGATCCAACTCATGGCGCTCCTAGATAAAATACCTAAATACCAAACCTAAAATGGTAAAGATCATCCAAGAAAAAATAGGATCAACAGTGGAAGTTTTAATATACAACATAGACAGACTTCAAAATCTGACAGAAAAAAAGCACGATCAACAGAAAGGAAAATAGATAAGTGGGAATGACTAAGAATCAAACACTTTTGCTCATCCAAATACTTTATCAAAAGAGTTAAAAGACCACCTACAGAATGGGAACAAATATTTGGCAACTGTATGTCAGACCGACGTCTGACCTCCATAATCTCTAAGGTATTGCAAAACATCAACAGGGAAAGGACAAATCATCCAATTAAGTGATGGGCAAAGGAAATGTACAGACACTTGTCTAAAGAGAATATCCAGGCAGCCAAAAGACACATTAGGAAATGCTCACGATCATTAGCTGTTAAAGAAATCCAAATCAAAACTGTGATGAGATACCATCTCACTCCAGCAAGGTTGGCCATGGTCCAAAAAACACAAAACAACAAATGCTGGAGAGGCTGTGGAGAGATCAGAACTCTCCTACACTGATAGTGGCATTCCAAAAAGGTACAACCTCTTTGGAAAGCAATCTGGTGCTTCCTTGCCAGCCAAGTGCCATTGAGTCAGATCTGACTCATGGCAACCTTAGAGGCCAGAGTAGAACTGCTCTCTAGGGTATTCAAGGAGTGCCTGGTGGATTCGAACTGCTGACCTTGTGGTGCTTTCCTAGGAAGCTGGAAATAGATGTACTATTTGACCCAGTAATCCCACTGCTTGGAATATATCCTACAGAATCAGGGGCAATCACATGAACAGATACATACACATGAATGTTTATTGCAGTGCAGTCCACAATAGCTAAAAGACGAAATCAACTGAGATGCCCAACAACAGAAGAATGGATAAACAAACTATGGTATATATACTCAATGGAACACTATGCAATGGTAAAGAACAACGATGGTTTTAGGAAGAATCTCATAACCCGGTTTCAGTTGGAAGACATGCTGACTGAAATCAGTCAGTGGCACAAGGACAAGTGTTGTAAGAGATCCCTACTATAAGGACTTAAAAACAGACTCATGTACAGAAGTAAAGTCCCTTTGAGGGCTGCAAGGGAGGGAAACAGGGAAGGGAGAGGGTTGGTTACAGATTAGGTAGCTGATAGAAATTTGGTTGGATGAAAGCAGTGACAGCACACATTAGAGAGAAGATCAATGTAACTGTACTTCAACATAACCTGAAAACTCTTCCAATCTTAACCCAATACTGCAAGGATAGAATAGCAGGAGCAATTGTATGGGGACCAGGTTTTCAGGGGACATCGAGGCCAATTGTCATGGCTAGCCTATTGCTAAGATAGTCTTCTGCACCCCATATTGGTGAGTGGCGTCTGGAGTCTTGAAAGCTAGCAAGCTGCCATCTGAGGTACACCACATGGTCTCAACTCAGCTGGAACAGAGGATGACCAAAGATAACAATGACATGAGGGAAAAAGAGCCCAGAAGACAGAAGGACTCACATGAATGGGTGACTATACCAGCACGTGACCAGGAGAACCAGATGACGCCTCCCACCATCAATGACAGCCGTGATGGGGCTCACAAGGTTGAGTCCCAAGAGCAACATGAGAAAAAAATAGGTGCACCCTAAGAACTCCACTAAAAGACTACAAATAATGGTCTGAAGGCCTGGGGGTCCCCCTGGGAGCATGGCCCTTAGACCTGATGCTGCCCTTAATTGTAAATCATTACTGAGATCAACTCTTCTGACAGGAATGGATTGGACTTAGGAACACAGAGTAGCCATATGGTGTGTGCACTTTATGGTTCTATGCATCTATAGGATGTCGTTCTACTGATCTCTCACTAAAGGGGAGTGGAGTGGGTGAAGAGGAGGGGATAGATGGGTATGAGGATGTGACAAGTATAGAATGAAAAGGAGGGGTGTGCTGTCACCAGGCAAAGAGAGCAGAAGGAGCTACAGATAAGTGGGCATGCAAATTTATATTGGATTGTATACTTTCACTCAATCATAATTTTTAAAAAAAGCCTAAATTTGAACAGCAGTGAAAAGAAGAAAATTCCCCACAATCCCACACCCTAATTGAGCACTGGCAGTCATTTAGTGTTGCTTTTATTCCTGTCTCCTCCTACACCAGACAAAAACTTCTTTACTGAAACCTACTTTTAATGTGGCTCTTGAATTTTCACTACATCCCTCCATCAGACACCACAAGCTAGGCAAGAAGACATGGAGGTGTATGTTTTTTCTCAGTTTTCAGAGAAACATCTTTTCAAAGACATGTCTATAATGTGCTATTAAGAAGGAAAGTTTCATACTGTGGCTCTGTTGGTAGGCTCTGGATAATCAGAACATAAACACAAACTTATGTATGTATCAGTTTCCAACCCATAGTGATGGTATAGGACAGAATAGAACTGCCTAGTGGAATCAAACTGCCAACTTTTTGATCAGTAGCCATAGCTCTTAACCACTACACCACCAGGGTTTCCATGGATATTGAAGACTTGGTGGCATCATGGTTAAGAGCTTGGCTGCTGTCTAAAATGTCTACAGTTGAAATTCACCAGCTGTTCCTTGGAAACCTTATGGGGCAGTTCTGCTCTGTTCTATAGGGTCATTATGAGTTGGAATCAACTCAGTGGCAATGAGTTGGGTTTTATATGTGCGTGTGTGTGTTTGTGTGCTACAGAAATGTCTCTTAGTAGAACAAAAGCTTACAGCAAGTAACAGAAACTCCTGGGAAAATGAAACTGCTACAGCAAAAGGTATATCTTTGAGGTAATGAATGTGAGAGATGAGGGCATTACGTTCTAAGCATACATAGGCAAGTACACTCAGAACTTAGCTTACTACACTCAGACACCCTTTCCCCTACTAAATTTCACTGAATAAATAAATAAACCAAGCCCACTATTGTCAAGTTGATTATGACTCATAGCAACCCTATAGGACAGGGTATAACTGTTTTCAGTGAGCATCTGGTGGATTCGAACTGATGGCCTTTTGCTTTTTCTAGGTTCAGCCCTCCAGATGACCTGTCAGACAATCGGTATGCTATGTAGCCTACCCCATATTTATTGGAGGCAGTGAGGTGTGGTGGAGTATGTCTTGGCCTGGGAATCGAGAAATCCTTCTACAGCGCCCATCTCATAGCAAAAACCAAGCCAAACCCGTTGCCATCAATTCCCAGTCAACTGAGTAGAACTGCCCCATAGGGTTTCCAAGGAGCAGCTAATGGATTCAAGCTTCTGACCATTTGGTTAGCAGCTAAGCTCTTAACCCACAAGGGTTCATGTCACAGAGCAGGCACTCAATAATTTTCATTGAATTTCATCCATGGATCTGAGTTCTAGTCCTACCTAGGTTTTGCTACTAATTTACCAGAAGGTCAGCAGCTTTATGAAGAGAGAGAGAGAATTTTAATTTACCTAGTTTACCATATCACTGGAAACACTGATGGAGTAGCGGTTAACTGCTATGGTTGCTAACCAAAAGGTCCACAGTTCAAATTCACCAGGTGCTCCTTGGAAACTCTTTGAAGCAGTTCTACTTTGTCCTGTAGGGTCACTACGAGTTGAAATCAACTTGGACAATGTTTTATTATTTATTTATTTATTTTACCCTGTTATTATTCTGCAATATATACACCTGGGCTAAAAGAAGGAAGTTGGGTTCCCAAAACTACTTATGCCTCCGTGGTTTCTAGTTCTTAAACTACAAAATTAAGTAACAGTCTTAGCCTGTCTCAAAGGGTATTGAGCCAAATAATGTAACAGATGTGAAAGTACACTGAAAAATATAAAACATCTCACATAATTAGACATTATCAGGGTTATTTCTGAAAGCCCTAAATCTATGGACCAGGAGGGTAAGTAACCTTGAAAACAAAGGCTGCATTCCTGTGTGGTAACTACTTACTGGTTGTTATTTAGGGAGCTGTGTGAAACTTCAACATCATAACTAAATAAATAGGATGGTGGTGTTCTGGGTTTCGCCCTATCACTAGAGACTAAAGAAGATCATTCTTAGTAGCTAGAAGTTCTCTTCCAGTATTTATGATTGTTTTGCTGTATGACTCATAGCAACCCTGTGTCAGAGTAGAACTGCCCCATAGAATTTCCAAGGAGCATCTGGAAGATTTGAACTGCTGACCTTTTGGTTAGCAGATGTAGAACTTAAGCCACCAGGGATTCCTATAGGGTCGCTATGAGTCGGTACCAACTCGATGTCAGTGGGTTTGGTTTTTTTGGTTTTTTGTTGTATGTCTTTGGAAGGTGACCTAATCGGTTGATACCTCAGCTTCACTATCAGTAAAATGGAACCATTGGTACCTTCCTACTAAAGATACCTAAGAAAGAGTAATATACATGAAGAAAATAATTCTAAGAAGCTGATAAAAGATGGAGGAAACCCTGGTGATGTAGTGGTTAAGTGCTATGGCTGTGAACCAGGAGTTCAGCAGTTGAAATCCACCAGGCACTCCTTGGAAACTCTATGGGGGCAGTTCTACTCTGTGTATAGGGATGTTATGAGTCAGAATCGACTCAATGGCAGTGGGTTTGATAGAAGATGGAAAGATTTCTCCCTTAAACCTTTTTAAGACTAAATGAGGTACCCTCAGGAGAGGTAATAGAAAGTAAACCTCTTTTTGATATTTTCACAAGCAGAAGGAGAATAAATTTCTTAGTCCCAACCCAAAGACAAGTAGCCATTGTTATGTGCTCAAAACTTAACTTTCTTGAGAACTAAAAAGATGCGTTGTGAAAAGGAAGTTGTGCTCTAATTGCTTTCATATTTTAATCAACCTTTCCTTTAAACTATCTAAATTTAAAATGATTCAGAGCCCAGCCTTTGGCCATATGCATACAAACAGTATACTGGACTAACACCAAAATCTCCAGGCAAACCCTGCTCACCGAACCCTCTTTCCTTAGCCAAATTATATGGTTGCAATCCGTGAACTGCAGCTTCTTGGGGCACACTGCGTTGACATGACATGATGTAGGTGAAGTAGACTGGTTGAAAGGTGATGGCAGGAGGGTCTTTGTGCTTTTGGAAATCATACAGGCACTGAGCAACAACAGTAATAGGAGTGGAAAGGCAGAAAAATGAAGAGAGTTTATTCTGCATATAGGAGATCTGCTTTTTTAATGACTCAGCCAAGATGATCTGAACTGTCCTAATTTGATTTCAGTATTTTGGTAAGACTTGGAACTGACACTGCAGGTTGGAAACTACAGGATGATTGATATAAGACAAGTATGGTCGAGGGACAAAATTGTTCTTTTTTATTTGTTATTTTTATTATCCAGTGACAATGGATTCAGAATCACCTGCTGATGATAATTTCTTAAACATTTAGTTTGTTATGTAAAAGAATTGACAGTGCAACTAAAGAGAGATAAATTTTTGCTTAACTTCTCCCCATCCTTCAAAGATAGCATAAAAGAACACACCTAGCATCAAATAACAGAAGCACAAATATGCATTACACACAATCTGTTCACAAGCACATTTGTGAAATGATGAACAGGGCCTGTGACTCTGGCTTTAAATTATACAGTTTACTACTAAACTTTCTGAGGGGCTGACATATAGCATAGCATAAAACAGGAGTTTTAGGGGGATAATTTCTAAGAGTAAGAGTCCCCTGAATTATCTTCAATCCACTACCCATCCACTTGTTCTGAATACTGCCTTACAAGCAATTTTACCCTACCTCAACTCCTCTGCTGATGATATCTTAGGGATTAAAAAGACATTACTAAAGAATGGGCACTTTCCATTTCTCCTTGCCTCTCTTTCATTCAGAGACTATGACTTGTTTTATCTTGACAGACTGAAATCCACGAACAGCAGATGGAGTGGTAAAAAAAGTGTTAGGCAGTTCTCCAGGACTGATGGACCCAGAGTCACTTTGCACCGAGCCTCCACTGTTCTCAAACTGGGAGATTTTCTTCTTTATCATCTTTCTTTCCTTGGCTCTGCGGTTCTGGAACCAAATTTTCACCTGAAACACAATATGGCTTTGGATTTAATGGAGCATATACCAGATGCAGTTGACAGTTTTTGCTGATATTGCATGGGGACTTTAACATTTACAAAGCCCTTTTGCATGCATCACTTCATTTGAGCTCCACAATGACCTTGTAAAGTATACCAATTTACAGATTTTTTTTTAAAGTTCACAGAGCGCCATTATCTTGCATGAAATGAAACTGAGAACAAGTCCATAGTTTCATATTCTGAATGCAGTGCTCTTTATATTACTACTTCACCCACTACCTCTGTTGTATTGGTAGAAATAATAATACAGTGACAAATGCTGAAGTGCAGTGATGAGAGAACAACTGAGGAATTTAAATTGCAAAGATCATTATGATTAGTCATTAAAAACAACTTCCTCAAAGTAAGGTAAGGAGCCCTGGTTGCACAGTGGTTAAGCACTCAGCTTTGCTAACTGAAAGGTCAGCAGTTCAAGCCCTCTGGCCACTCTGTGGAAGAAAGATGTGGCATTCTGCTCCTGTAAAGGTTTAAAAAATCAAACTTATTGGCTTCAAGTCAATTCTGACTGATAGCTACCCTACAGGACAGAGCAGAACTGCAGGAAACCATATAGGACAGTTCTAGTCTGTTGTATAGAGTCACTAAGAGTCAGAAACGACTCAGTGGCAAACAACAGCAATAGTAAGGTTGATGAAAATTAGAAATAAGTAAGCAAGACTGATGAAGTGCTGTTTATCTCTTGCTGGAGATAAAGATCAAAATGACATCAATGTGCATTTATAGATGGTTGAATTATAAGTTGCTTTGGATGAGATGATACATTAAAAAAACTTAAACTCTGGAATTCTATGAATCCAGGAGTACTCTTAGACTTAAAGAACATCAGGAAGTCATATGATTTAATGTGCATTGAGTATCCACAGTGAGCTCAATTTGGGACAAACATCATATGATTCTGTAGATGTTAGAAATTTAAATTTCCTAACCTGAATGACACAAAAAATCTGGTTCAGGTAGCAGCAATGATGTTCAGTTAGTGAGTGAGATTTGTGTTCTCTAGTTCAACTGGTATGAACCAGAGAGTTGCGTTATTCACCATATCTACACTTCACACGTTGGTTGTGACTATTTGCAGAACCAGGTGAAGTTTTTTTGACTTGGTGGATTCTAATGGAGTTATAATTTCCCTCCGCTTCCTATTCCCTGGCATATTACTTCTAGATCTACATGTTGTACATTGCATTCAATGGTTAACAAACCTATCAACCAGTGAGGTTAATCTGGGAGGTCCAGTAGGATGATTGAGTGCTGTTTCCTTAGTTTTGCTTATGACCACCTGTACTTATGACTTCCCTAAAGCCTCAGCCTATTTAAATGACTACACAGGATATATTAGATACTCTTCTGGTGTACCTGTCTCTCTGAAAGGCCCAGGTGGATCGCCAGCTCTGATTTCCTCCGGATGGTGATATATCTGTTGCAGTGGAATTCCTTCTCCAGCTCTAGTCTTTGACGATCTGTGTAAACAACACGATACTTTTCTTTTGTCCTGGTTTTGCCTGTTAGAAGAAAAAGCAATGTATTTAATCTTATTCTGCTTCTTTGGACAGTGTTTTGGTTGAAGGAACCATAATTCACTCTTCCCATCCTCATCTCATTTTAAATATAAAGTAAGTACATTTATTCTTTTAAATAATTTCTCATCTGTGACTCCGATATATATTTATATACATGAAACCAGTATCCTTTTAATAATTTTTTGTAAAATGATCGGTCAAATCACAATAACTCCACTATTGACCTACTCTTACATCGAAACATTTTAAAGTAAACACCATCTATGATATTTACTCCCTTCCCACTCACCTGAGAACAGCATTGGCAGTAGTTATAACATCCATTATACATACACTTTCCTTTACATTGTGTGCAGTCTGTCTGTTCATACTGTTGCCTGTTAAACTTCTTATATGCCCTTTTGAGTTATGCAGACCATATCTTATCCTCATTTTACAGTTAAGGAAACTGAGGCTCACTGTAGGTAAGTGACTTTATGTTAATAAGTGAGGAGTGGGGACCCAAACACATACCTTCTGACAACCATTATGATATGCTAAATGTCGTCTCTAGTTTAAACACGCTGGAAAGCATAAGACTGACCCAAGTGTGGCAAACTATTCTGTTATCTCGTCATTGGTAGTTACATATACACCCTAGAGATAATTGGGTATAAATGATTTAAAAAGAAAACATTTGTCACCTAGCAGGTTCTGTTCTAGAATATCCCCTATTACCTATTAGAAAATGTAGTTTAGTTTTTAGTGTGTGTGAATTAAATAAATTTTTATTCTCTAGTGAATGGAGAAAGGAGAGGGAATGTTGACTTAAGCAGAATAATGTGACTACTCCACTCCCTTTGAAAGGATATCCAAATATTTGTTTTGCGTTACATTTACCTAATTTCTCATGGCTTTTTTCAAATAGAGTCATACTTCTGCTTTCAAATTTTCTGAAGGTGATTAGGAAGTTTCCTTTTCTCTTAAATTTCTTTAAACTTCTTCAGATCTCTCCTGGTTGTGTTTGATGTGAGGTTTTGGGGGGTTGATCTGTAGGACAAAGGCTTCTTTAAAGTAGTTCCCTAAACTCCATTTAGGTGTTAAGATGCAGCACAAGCCTAACAAAGGAGCTACACAACATCAGATCCCTGGACCCTCTTTACATTTAGGAACACCAGCCAATTGGTTTGGAATTTACAAGCCCTAAACAAATGTCAGACACCCTTTCATCTCCAGGAAAGAAAGAAAAAGCGTATGAATGTAGAAACAAATTCTAGATGAGAGACATGTCTTAGCTTTAAAATAAATGGCTGAATCACACAGACTAATGAACTAAACAAAACTTTTCATCCTGAAAATGGAAAACAATGAGTCCTAGTCAATTAACTTGCCCCCAAAGCCCAAACTTTGGGCTGATTTTCTGAATCCAAACAGACATCTGGAAATATATTTGGGGTCAAATGAAAACTTTAAAATTTATTTTCATAACCTCGAATCTTGAGATCACACCATATTTTTGAAGAGATGTTTTGTAAAACCCTCCTTAATCCCAAACTGACTGAGTGCTTGAATTATAAGTTAAGGGAGAGGTTAAAATTCAACTTTTGTGTCTGTGTTTTCTTCTCTTTGATAATCAGTAAACGTAAGAAGAACTCTGGAAAGGCTGTGGTCCTTCCCCACCCCCATTGGTCATAAATTCCCCTCTTGCAGTTTCTTCTAAAGACAATAAAGTCAAGACCAGGCCTCTTTATTTGCCATGAAAATCCTCACCCTTTCCGGCAATATAACCTCTGAAGAAAGGAGGGTTGAGGAAGAGTCTGGCTGCATATCAAAGCCATGGAAGTGTTAAAAAAAGAAAAAAAAAAGTCTTTTGCCTCATTCTGACAGATAAGACCTCAAATCCCAAAACGATGTAGGTTAGCCGAAAATATTGACTGTACAGTTTACCAAGAGAAATTAATTCACATTTCCTGATGCTCTCATTGAGGTCCTCCTCTGAACTATTTCTATAACCCATTTCCCTCCTTACTGCCTCTTCTGCTTAAATGATGAGACCAGAATGGATGGGGTTTGGAAACTTTCTGGTACAGCATAATGCATATATCCCTACATCCTAGCATCACTTTTATTTTTCGAGCTGTTCTCTTCTCCCAGAGAATATGACATCTCCAACTACGACAAATTTCCCTAAAACTTAAGCCTATTGAAATGACTACACGGGATATGTTAGGTGGACTTCTGATATTCCTAAGTTCACTATTGGAAAGGCTACTGGACCTCTACTACGAGTTAATTTAGGAAAGTAACAAAGCCTAATACAGAAATATCAAAGGGCTATTCCCATTCTCTGTGGTGAGAATTTCAATGACCTTCCCCAAAAGAGCCAGGCAAACCTCTCTGTCTCAAAATTAATGGAATCCTTCCCATTATACAGGAGACAGCATCCTCAGTGAGCTTGCAAAAAGATATTTGATGACTTACTATCACCCTAAATAAAATTAAAGCAGTGCTCACTTGGGAGACTGGCTGAGGAAGTATTGTTAAGCAGAAAAGCATCATCAAAAACTAGGGGTTATAATGATAATGACAGTGAAACTAAAGGTAACAAAAAACTTTCTCTGTAAGGAGTACTGTGAAATTGGCTCTATCATGAGGTTTTTTATCTCATGGTAATCCTTCATTGCTTTTAGGTAAATATTGCATCAAAGTTTATTTAAAAAATCATTCAAGGGAATGATCAAAATCAAAGGAGACAATGATAAGTCTCAAAAACCTTTAAGTAATTGATTTTATGAAGTAGCCTAGTTGAATAAAGCCTTTAAAGCATAACTTCCTCAGCATTCTGTCCAGTGGCTTAATCAGAATTAATTAAAATCATATTCTCTTTCCCAGTAACAAGAATACCTCTCTCCAGATCTGCTTAGGTTACCACCCTGCCAGAACTCATGCACGGCCAAACCTCATGATAAAAGAAAAGATAAAAGAATACTACCTATTTGCAATGCACTGAAAACATTTAAGCCAGCCAGCCAAGTGCCGTCGACTCGGATCCAATATGAAAATAGCATCTTTTCAGAGTGCCTTTCTGTCAGACTCCTTTTCACATTTTCTTAGAAACGAGATGTACATTAAAATAGACTATGTAGGGAAATGAGAAGAAATAAACATATCTCCCTTTTAATCAGATTGTCCAAAGGCTAGTAATTTACTTAATGTGTTTGTTGTCCCCTTTCATTCATTAAAAAACCAAATGCTACAATGGTCACTTTGACATAGTTTCTGTTGTACATATTTTCCTTTAACCTAAGGCTATATGAACATTATTCAGTAACAGGAAGAGCTTTTGCAGTTCATCTGTGTTCCTCTCAGCCATAAACCATGTATTGTTCCACAATACTACAGACTGAAGTAGAAGAAGATCTAATGCATTTGTTTATTTAACAAGTATTTGTTTAATACAATGTGCTAAGCATACAGATGGGTACATTTTGGTCAGGAGTGTCCACTGAGGTGATCAGCTTAATTTTTGCCTTGTGGGTTTCATAATCTGAGTTTCATGAAAGAGCTTCATGACTTTCCCACAGTTATTAAAAAAAAAAAAAAGACTTATACAAGCATATGCAGGTGTGCTTTTATGCATTTTTCTGGGAAGAGTCCATATCTTCACCATATTTTTAAGTTGTTGCAAAATACAGACCTTGGGCTACAAGAATACAGCAAGGGAAACATGTAACTTATAAGACTTATTAAAATAAAAAAGTGAATTGAATAAAGCGCCATCTATAAGATAGGCTGCCAGGAGTCAAGCATATTCCACTCAACTTTAAATTTCTCATAGAAGCTGGAGAGACTGTCTTGTGAATATGGCATTGTAAACCCAAGTTTGAGGATTTAGCTAATGATGAAGAGGCTCCAGACTAAGCAGGCCCCTTCTAAAATCCTCTGGGCATCTACAGACAGGCTGTCACTTATTAAAGCAAATGCAAATAGAATACCTTTAAGCAGAGAAAGACATCATATTTTGCCTCCTAACCAGAAAATTTGTGACCCAAGATTTCTTTCAATTTATTCTTTTTTTTTTTTTTTTTCTTTTTTCTCTCTTCCAAACAACATATCCATGATTTTCTTTTTTCAAAACGTAATTCTGGACTTGTCACAGATACTTTTCTGGCATTTATTTCTTTGGCTGATTGTTAGGCCTTAGTGAATGGATGTTATTTACAAGCTCTAAGGTTACACGTGAAAACAGACCTGGTCGTGCCCCCCAGTCTTCTTTTCTATCCTGTTTCGTAGACCTACTCACCTATATTTCAAAAAAGAAAGACGCATATTTATACCAAAAACCTTTAAAACTAAGGATTTAAGCTGTACTTTTAACTAGGATGGCTTAATTTAATCAATTGGAACTGCCTCCTCCTGGCCAAGTCTTCCTAATGGTTAGGATTGGTCACTTTCCACCCTCCTGATTTTGCTTTTTTGGGGGGAGGGATAAAAATGTAGAACTGTAAAAAGGATCATGATCATTGCAGACAAATATTATTTTAATGTCAGTTCCTCCCGAGAGGGATGAAACAGCCAGAGTCAAATTTTGCTAGTATTTTCTAATGATGGGAAGCGACAGTCTGGAATAATAAGAATATGATAAAAGAACAACTACAGCTGAAAACAAATATTCCCCCACCATAACCAACATCCAAGGTTAAAGCTGACTTCCCAATCCCTCCACCCCTGGCTCCCAGCAGCCATCTACTGACTTGCTGGAAAGAGTTCAAGGGTCTGCTGGAGCCCATGGGCCTTCTTGAGTGTTGTCAAAACTCTCCTGCTTGGACAGTGATGAAGGATTTAACTACTTACTACTATCGGGGTTGGCATTGGTGCAGCTCATTGGATGTTTAAGGTTGAGCAGTGTATTTATTAACACCCCAGCACTGTGCTTGAGTCTCTGGCTTGCCTCAGTTATTCTTTTGTTGGAAAGGAAGTTGGAAAAAAACAACGAGTTTGAAGTGAACCTCTCTCTGTCAACTTTGTGGGTTAAGGAAGCTGACACTTCGACTGAGAGGTCAGGGTGATGAAGCTCGCTTGTAGTCAATTCCTTCGTGGTTAAACAGAAGCAATGGTGCTAGCCAAGCATCCTGCACCTAAGTTGAGTATCACCAAGTTTGGGGGACAGCTGGCCAGCCCAGATGATAAGGGTTTTGAAACGAAGTGGTAAACATCAGTGAACACTGTGAACATAGAGACACTGGCAATTTTCTTGCTTCATTTTCCTGTGGCATCTGTTTTCCCAACTGGGAAACTCCAAGGGACCTGTCCTGATGATTGCAGCTCAACATGCCCATTGTCCACGTGTTAAATCCCTTGATTGATAAGGAAATGGCTAAAGCCACCTCTAGGGTGGATTTAGTTCCAAATGCTGCCTCGAAATGGCTTTAAACTGAATTTCATGCGAGGTGGTTTCCTATTTGGCAGAGGTGGCAGTGGAAGTGTGGGGTGGGAACTAGCCTCACAGTGGCCTCCGCAGCCAAGCTGTCCAGGGAGAGACCTAGGTAGGAGCAGGAGTACTGGCAGAACAAAGAAAGTGGAGCAGAAGGAAGAAAGTAAAAGTGTAAGGGTACTAGAACCCATTACTCACCGGTCACCTGCACGTTCTTGCGCATCCATGCATAAGGGCTGTGCCGGTTCCTGCTGGGGGAGCTGGAATCAGTGGTCCCCGCATCGGTGGGCACCAGTGTCTCATCTGCTGGGGCAGGCAGGCTGCTGCCGCTGTTTCCTCCACCCGCTGATCCTAGATTGCAGTACTCAGGAAGGCTGAAAGCCGCTGGGATAGAGGTCGAGTCGTTGGTGGGCCCTGCGCCCACTGTGTTGGACGGCCCTGAGTATGCGCTCCAGTCTTCCCTAGGGAGACTGTAAGGTGAGCCCCACGCTCCTAGCGATGGCCCTTGGAGATCCATGTTGGGCATATGGGGATAACCCACATAATGCGCATAGGAAGGACTAGCTCCAAAGTTGGGAGCTGGCAGTGGACTCCCACTGCTCCCAATGCCAGCCCCGTCGGCGCTGCCTTCCCCTCCAGGGCTCCTGAGTGTAACTGGGTACATTCCTGCTTCTCTCTCCAAAGGGCTGTTTGCGTACATGATGCCTTGGGTAGGAAGAAGGAGCTTCTTAAGCCATCCTGGAGTCCTTGCCAGGTCCCGACCCAACTTCCAAAAGCAGCAGCAAATTAGTCCGTGGCTATACTGCAAATTTCTCTGCTTCCCTCCGAGTGCTCCATTCCGCGTTGCCTACCCTGAAGGCTTCCAGGGGACTGATAGCCCAGTACAGTTGGGCTACCAAAAGCTCCGCTGACGTCAAGGGGCTCCATACCTTTACATAACATTTGCATTCAAATGAAGGGCCATTCCACAATGACTTTTTCAAGCTACTCTCTCTCCCTGAGCTTCCTGACCTATCTCTTCCTTCTTGCTTCTTCACATCTAGTTCCCATTGAGTCAGGCCCCGGCTGCTGGCAAACAGGGCATCTTCAGGAGTTTCTGATCAACTCTTTCCTATGTGTTGTGGGGGTAGGGAGAAGCAGTACCAAGTCCTTTTCTCTGCCATTCCATCCTTCCGTGGGACTTCACCTTTTTGCTAATCTTCCTAGCTCAGCTGGCCTCGACAGTCTCCCCTCTGCCATATTACCTGGCAAGAATATACACACATGGCCCTTACCTGTGATGCCACTGAGAAAGGTTTTCCTTTCTCCTCACTGCTCCCTCCTCTAGAAGTCATTCCACCACTAAACATTTAGTGTCTACTGTGTGTCAGGCGCTGTTGTAGAACTGGAAAACAACAGAGAACAAGAGACAAAAATTTCTGCTCTGCCCTCCTAAATTCACATTCCAGAACACATTAATTGGATAGTTTACAAATATGCAAGAATTTAAGAAATATGAAGAGGGTAGGTTATGAATAAAGAAAGTAGTGAGGGAGAAGAAAAAGCAGGTACTAGGCTTTCCTACTTTTAATGTCAGTTCACTAGTCTCTGGGGCTTCTTCCTACTAGGTGCACATTCTACTCCAAAGCCAGGGCCCCATGGTACCAGAACTGCAGTCTCAAATCCAGGACACCTGCATCTTCCAACTTGCTTTCTGACTTGAGATTTCCTTTGTAAGGCCCTAACTGTTGAAAATGGCAAGAGCTTGCCAGTATACACCAATGAACTCAAGAACTTGCCTCAGTTCACCTGGTCCCCCGCCTCAACACAAAATCTACCACTACCCTCCCTGCAGGCTGTTTCCCTACTCAGGGAATTAGTTCCTCTACAAAGACTAACCCAGTTTAGCACATCCTTGTATGGCCATTCCACTCGACAGCACTTGGCTTTGGCTATATGGCTATTGGAAAGTCACTTCACCTCTGCAAGTTTCAGGGTTTCTTTCCTGCGTGAAACAGGGATCCTAACAATAGCTACATTACAAGGCAGGATTTACTGAGATAATGTATGCAGTCTGCTTAACTTAGTATTTGATACACAGTAGGTGGTGTAGTGATTAAGTGCTACAGCCGCTAACCAAAAGGTCAGTAGTTGGGATCTACCAGGTGCTCCTTGGAAACTCTACGGGGGCAGCTCTGCTCTACAGGGTCACTATGAGTCTGAAATCGACTTGATGGCAAAGGGTGAGACCATTATATTTATTAATTCACTGAACATGTACTGTTTTATGAATGAAAATATCAATAGTGAACACAACAGATGAAGCCCCTGTGCTTATCAAGGTTATATTTTAGTGGAGACAGACACTGAGAAGTTGTTAAATTGTATAATACGTCACACAGATCAATGCTGTGAAGAAAAAGATAGGAGGGAAGGAGGATAGGGAATGATGGGCTGTGTTAAACTTTCAATGAGCTGGCATTTGAGTAAAAATCTGAAAGAGGTAAGGGTGTGAACTCTAAGGAGAGAGGATCCAGGGAGAGGGGACAAGTGAAAAGAGAATGCCTATCTTGTATTGGAGAAACAATAAGGTAGACAGTGTGGCTGAAGAACAAACAACATTCAAAAGCTAATGGCCAGGAGGCCATTGTGAGGATTCTAGTTCTTTCTCTGAGTGAGGTATGCGGCTTTGAGGGTTTTGAGCAGAAGAGACATGATTTCAGTTTTAAAAGGATGATTCTAGATGTTGAATTAAGAGTAATCTTTAAGAGGTCAAAGTAGAATCAGGTAGATGAACTAAAAGACTATTACAATAACTTAGTTGAGGTATTATAGGGACACTTCTATGGTAGTGGCAGTGGGAGAGCATGGCTGAATTCTGGGAATTTTTATTGTGGTTTAAGTACAAGTTCACAGCTCAAGTTAGTGTCTCATATAAGAATTTGTATATGCATTTTTATGTGACACTAGTTGCTTTCCCTGAAATGTGACAGCACACTCCTCATTTCCAACTGCAGATTTTCCATGTCTTTTCAACCAGTTCCCTTCCCTTTTTGTGTTTTCATCTTTCCTCCAGGCCTGTCCATTTATTCTCAAGTATCTACCTCGGATTTGAATCACTGTCTTCACAGGCATCATTTTATGTCTTACACTCCAGTCTAATCTTCAAAGAGTTGACTTCAGGAAAGGTTTCATTTCTGGACTGAGAGTCAGGGGGCCACATCTTGCAGGGTCCTTTCAGTTTCAGTCAGACCTGGTCTTTGTACTAGAATTTGAGCTGTGCACCTCACTTTTCTCCTGCTCCGTCAAGGACTCTTTGCTGTATTCCCTGTCAGTGTGGACATTGGTGGTAGCTGGGCATCATCTAGCTCTTCTGGCTTCAGGGTGACAGACTCTTTGGTTTATGTGGCCCTTTCTGTCTCTTGGCTGATACTTCTTTGGTGTTTTTCTTAGTCATTTAGTGCTCCTATAATGGAAATACCACAAGTGGATGACTTAACAAAGAGAAATTTTATTCTGTCACAGTCTAGTAGGCTGCAAGTCCAAATTCTGGGCATCAGCTCCAGGAAAAGTCTTCCTCCGTTGCCTCTGGAGGAAGATCCTTGTCATCAATCTTCCCTTGAACTGGGAGCTTCTAAGGTGCAGGGACCCTGGGTCCAAAGAACATGCTCTGTTCCTGGTACTGTTCTTTCCTGATAGTATGAGGTCCCCAGATCTCTGTTTGTTTCCCATTCCTTTATATCCCAAGAGATTGCCTCACGATACAATAAAGTCTTATAGATCGAATTCTGCTTCTAACGCAATCACTGCCCATCTTCCCTGATTAACATCACAGAGGCAGGATATACAACATACACGGACTGACAATTAAGTTCATGAACTCATCCTAGAAAAAGTGCTACATACCTCATTTCTGAATATCACTATGGTCACCTTCCAAGTACTATAACCTGGTCCACCCTTCAAAACAGTTTTGAACTCTTTCTCTGAAATGGCCATCAGAGTTGCCATCATGTTACCCTTGATGTCCTGAATGTCATCAAAATGCCTTTCAATTTATTTCCTTTATCTCTGGGTAAAGAGAAAAGTCACTGGGAGACAAATGAGGTTGAGTATGGAGGGTGTTGCAATATAGCTATTCGTTTACTTGCTAAAAACTCCCTCATAGACGACTACACAATTAAGTTCACAAGCTTACCACCTTACTATCGTGCACAGTGACTATTCCAGAAGGAGTTCGAAAATTACTTTGAAGGGTGGGCTAGGCACTGACATCAGTATATAGTTTCCAAAAGGGAGTACTTCAAAGGTGATCATAATAATATTCAGCAATGAGGTATGTAGCACTTAGAACAATTAAGTTCATGGACTCAATTGTCAGACCGCATATGGGAACATCACACGATACCAGGAATCCTGGCCTACAGAAATTGTTACACACATTTTTGGGGGGACACAATTCAATTCCTGATAGCGTTCTTTATTCTCCTTTGCTCTCAGTGGATTAAGACCAACTGACGCATCTTAAATGGCCAACTTGGTAGCTTTTAAGACTCCAGATGCCATTTGCCAAAACAAGATACAGAGTATTTTCTTAATAAACTTTGTTATACCAATTGAGGAAACCCTGGTAACACAGTAGTCAAGTGCTACAGCTGTTAACCAAAAGGTTGGGAGTTCGAATCCACCAGGTGCTCCTTGGAAACTCTATGAGGCAATTCTACTCTGTCCTATAGGGTTACTATGAATCAGAATTGATGCTGACAGGTTTTTTTTTTTTTTACACCAGTTAACATAGACATCCCCTAAAACATTGTTCTTCTGAACCCCATCCCTGCTGCTCTGCCCCTTTCAAGTGTTTGCTTGTATTCAGGACACCTCTTAGTTTTTGGTTTAGTCTAGTTGTGCTAACTTCCCAGTTACTGTCCTTCTCTTCACCTAAAACAAGTCTTATCTACTATCTAGTTAGTTGGAAACCCTGGTGGCATAGTGGTTAAGTGCTATCCTGCTATCCTAGTTGACAGTTCAAATTCACCAGCCACTCCTTGGGAACTCTACGGGGCAGTTCTGCACTGTCCTAGGGGTCACTATGAGTTGGAATTGACTCAACAGAAATAGGTTTGTTTTTCGATTGAATTGTGTCCCCCCAAAATATGTGTACCCATGTGGCTGGGCCATAATTCCAAGTGTTTGCTTGTCCTCCATTTTGTGATTTTCCTATATTGTGTGTTAAAGGATTAGGGTGGTGGGACTGCAAGTCCCTTCGTAGGATCACCTCCTTGCTCTGCTGTAAAGGGAATTTCCCTGAAGTGTGGTTTGCCCTACCCTTAATCCTTTCATTTTCCAAGAGGTAAAAGGAAAGGGGAGCAAGCAGAGAATTGGAAACCTGGCACCATCAAGAAAGAAGCACTGGGAGAACAGTGGTCCTTCAGACCTGAGGTTTCTGTGCCAAGATTCTCCCTGGACAAAGACTGACACAATACCTGAGTTTCCTCCAGAGTCGACAAAGGGGAAAGGCTTCCCCTGGAGTGGACACCCTGAATTTGGACTTGCAGCCTACCGGACTGTGTAAGAATAAACTTTCCTTTGTTAAAGCCATCCACTCTGTGATACTTCTGTTAGAGCAGCCCTAGCTGACTAAAACACAAGTCTTGCCTACTATCTAGTTAGTTGGAAACCCTGGTGGCATAGCGGTTAAGTGCTATCCTGCTATCGTGGTTGGCAGTTCAAATTCACCAACCACTCCTTGGAAACCGTGGGGTCAGTTCTATGCTGTCCTATGGATCACTATGAGCTGTAATTGGCTCAACAGAAATAGGTTTGTTTTTTGGGTTTATCTAGTGAGTGAATATCTCTCTCCCATCATTCCCAACTTATGCAGCCATCAAAGAATGTTTTCTTCTATGCTTAAACTTTTCTGGAGTTCTTATAATAGTGATCTCATACAATATTTGTCCTTTTGTGATTGACTAACTTCACTCAGAATAATGATTTTCAGAGATTCCTCCATGTATGAGGTCTGACAATTAAATTCATGAACTTATCCTAGAAAAAGTATTACATATCTCATTGCTGAATATCACTATGGTCACCTTGAAAGTACTCCCCTTGGGAATCTGTGCATTGACACCAGCACCTAGTCCACCCTGGCTGGACAGTATCATGTGGTAAATATGCCAGATGACACTGTGGTGCTTCCTGTGTTGGTAGAGACCCTACTGGACCAGCACCTGCAGGAGCTGAAGAATCGCGTGGTTCCAGGCAGCACCTGTAAGCTGATAAGGCTCCTGCATCCTGTGCCTTCGAAGGTGGCCCAGGGTTGTTCATCTACCCAGAGGCTGTACCTTGAGTTTTCTCAGAGGATTTGCCAGCAAAAAGATTGCTGTGGTCAAGAAGAGGCATGTAATGAAACAAAGCAATTCTGGAATAGTTATCAGGGCTGTCATTGTATTACCCTTGAGGTCCTAAATGTCATCAAAATGTCTTCCTTTCAACATTGTCTTTAACTTTGGAGAAAGAGAAAAGTCATTGGGGAACAGATCAGGTGAGTAGGGAGGGTGTTTCAATATAGTTATTTGTTTACTGGCTAAAAACTCCCTCACAGACAACTACACAATTAAGTTCATGAGCTTGCCACTTTGCCATCATGCCCATTGGCCGTTCCAGAAAGAATTCCAAAATTGCTTTGAAGTATGGACTAGTCACTGGCATTGGTGCATAACTTCACAAAGGGAGTACTTCGAAGGTGACCATAGTGATATTCAGCAATGAGGTATGTAGTGCTTAGAACAATTAAGTGTGCAGACTTAATTGTTGGACTTCATATGAAATGTTTCAAACATTCATCACAAGATGAATTTATCATTGCATGGTATTCAGTTCTGTATATACATCAGAATTTCTCCATTCATCCACTGATGGGCATCCAGGTCATTTCCATTTTTTTGATACTGTCAGCAGTGCTGTAATTAATGTAGGTGTGCATATACTTACTTGTGTGACAGCTCTAATTTCTTTAGGCTGTATTCCAAGGAATAAGATTGCTGGATCATATGGTATGTCTGTTTCTAGCTTTCTATGGAAGCGTCAGCTTGTTTTCCAAAATGGTTATATCATTTTGCATTTCTACTAGTAGTATAAAAGTGTTCGAGTCTATGAACAGCTTCTCCAACATTTATTATTTAGTTTTTTTCATTAATGGTAGCCCTGTTGAGGTGAGATGGTATCTCATTTTAGTTTTGATTTGGATTTCACTAACAGCTAATGATGGTGAGCATTTTTTCACGTATCTATTAACAGTCTGAATGTCTTCTTTGTTGAAGTGTTGTTCATATCCTTTGTCCATTTTTTTCAGTATTTTATTGTACTTTAAGTGAGTGTTTGCAGTCCAAGTCAATTTGTCATATAAAAACTTATGCATATACATTGCTATATAACTCTAGCTGCTCCTCCAACATTGTGACAATACACTCCTCCTTTCCATCTCATATTTCCCCTGTCTGTTCAGCTGGTTCCTATCCCCATCTGTCCTCTCATCTTGCTTCTGGACAGGAGCTGCCCAGTTACTCTCATGTGTCTACTTAAGCCAAGAAGCACTCTTTGTGAGTATCATTTTATGTCTTATACTGTAGTCCAGTATTTTTATAAAGAGTTGGCTTCAGGACTAGTTTCAGGTCTGAGCTGGCAGAGACTCTGTGGCCATATTTTTCAGGGATCCTACAGTCTGTGGAACATCAAGTCTGGTCTTTTAATAGAGTTCTAGTTCTGCATACCCATTTTTCTTTTGCTATGCCAGGGACTGTATATTGTACTCCCTGTCAGGGTAGTCATTGGTGGTACCTGGACACTAGCTAGTTATTGTGGCTTAATGCTGATACAGTCTCTTGATTTTATAGCCTTTTCAGTCTCTTGGGCTTATATTTTGTGTGTCTCTGATATTTTTCATTCTCCTTAGCTCCAGGTGAGTTGGGATCAGTTGATGCTACTTAGATGGATGTTGCTAGCTTTTAAAACTCTGACACCACTTACCAGACTGGGTTGCAAAGGATTTTCGTTTTTTCTTTACTGATTTTTTTCTTTTAATTGTGATTGAGTGAAAATGTACAATCCAAGTTAAATTTGCATGCCCACCTACCTGTAGCTCCTTCTGCTCTCCTTATCTGGTGACAGCACACTCCTCCTTGCCATTCTATACATGTCACTGGATAATAATAATCTGCTGTCCCCTTCTCTCCACCCTCTCCATTCTAGTAAGAAGGCAGGAGGGTGACATCCTACAGATGTATCGAAGCATAAGGTACACACATGATATGGTCATTCTTTGTCCCTCAGTCCAATCCATTCTTATCATAAGAGTTGACCTCAGTAATGATTTATGATCAGGGGCATCATCAGCTCTAGGGGCTATATTCCCGGGGGAATTTCCAGGCCTTTGGACCATCAACTGCAGTCTTTTAGTGGAGTTCTTAAGGTGTACTCCTCTTTTTTTCATGTTGCCAATGTGACTTGACATTGTGAGCCCCATCACGGCTGTCATTGGTGGTGGCTGGGAACCATTTGGTTCTTCTGGTCATATGCTCATATAGTCACCCATTTATGTGGGACCTGTCTTTTGGGCTCTTTTTCTCTCATGTTGTTGTTGTCCTTAGAGATCATCAGTCCCAATTGAGTTGAGAGCATTTGGTGTGCCTCACATGGCAGCTTGCTAGCTTTTAAGACCCCAGATGTCACTCACCAATATGGGGTGCAGAAGACTCTCTTAACAATCGGCTAGTCATGCCAATTGTCCTTGATGTCCATGGAGTGCATGGTACCTGGACCCGCACACTGGTACTCTATCCTTGCAATATTGGGTTAAGTTTGGAAGAGTTTTCAGATTATGTTGAAGTCCAGTTAAATTGATCTTCTTTCTACTGTGCACTGTCACTGCTTTCACTCAACCAAATTTCTATCAACTATCTATAACCAATCCTCTCTCTCCCATCCTCCTCTCCCTTGCAGCCATGAAAGAGTCTTCTCTTCTGTACATTAGTCTGTTTTTAAGTCCTTATAGCAGAAATCTCATACAATATTTGTCCTTGTGCTGCAGGCTGATTTCATTCAGCATAATGTCTTTGAATTGCAACCAGGTTAAGAGATGCTTCATAAAATCATCATTGTTCTTTACCATTGCATAGTGTTCAGTTGAGTATATATACCCTAGTTTGTTTATCCATTCATCTGCTGTTGGGCATCCGGGTTGATTTCATCTTTTCGCTATTGTGGACTGTGCTGCAATAAATATTTTTGTGCATGTATCTCTTCATGTGACCGCCCTTGATTCTATAGGATATATTCCAAGCAGTGGGATTACGGGGTCAATTGTACATCTATTTCCATCTGTTTAAGGAAGCACCAGATTGCTTTCCAAAGAGGTTGTACCAATTTGCAATCCCACCAACAGTGTAGGAGAGTTCCAGTCTCTCCACAGCTTCTCCAGTATTTGTTGTTTTGTGTTTTTTGGATCACAGCCAACCTTGTTGTGGTGAGATGGTTTCTCATCATAGTTTTGATCTGGATTTCTTTAATAGCTAATGATCATGAGCATTTCCTCACGTATCTTTTGGCTGCCTGGATAGCCTCTTTAGTGAAGTATCTGTCCATCTCCTTTGCCCAGTGCTTAATTGGGTTATTTACCCTTTTCTTGTTGATATTTTGTAGCACCTCATAGATAATGGAGATCATATGTTGATCTGACATATAGTTGCCAAATCTTTTTTTCCCATTCTGTAGGTGGCCTTTTAATTCTCTTAAGAAACTCCTTGGGTGAGCAAAAGTGTTTGATTCTTAGTAGTTCACATTTATCTGTTTTCTCTTCTGTTAATCATGCTTTGTCAGATTTTGAAGACTGAGTTGTGTATTAAACTTCCATTGTTGATCCTATTTTTTATTACCTGATTTTATCATTTCAAGTTTCATATTTAGGTCTTTTATCCAATATGAGTTGTTTTTTGTGTAAGGTGTGAGATACGGGTCTTGTTTCAATTTTTTGCAGATGGATATCCAATTTTGCCAACGGCATTTGTTAAACAGACTGTTTTTACCTCAGTTTACAATCTTAAGGGGGCCTTTGTCGAATACCAATTGTTCATAGGAGGCCGTTGGCATCTTTGTGGTCTCATCTCTGTTCCATTGGTCTATATGTCTCTTTTTGTTCCAGTACCAGGCTGTTTTGACAACTCTGGCAGTGTAATAGGTTCTAAAGTAGGTTAGTGAGAGGTCTCCCAATGTCTATTTCTTTTTCAGTAGTGCTTTGATTATCCGGGATTTCTCCCCTTCCAAACAAAGTTGGTGATTTGTTTCTCCATCTCATTGAAAAATGTAACTGGAATTTGTATTGGGATTGCATTGTACATATAGATTGCATTGGGTAAAACAGCCATTTTGACAATGTTAAGTCTTCCTATCCATGAACAGGCTAGGATTCTTCATTTATATAAGTCTCTCTTAATTTCTTGCATTAAGGTCTTGTAGTTCTCTTTGTATAGGTCTCCTAATTTCTCTAGTAAGATTTATTCCTAGGCATTTTATCTTCTTAGGGGCTATAGTGAATGGTAGTTGATTTGGTGATTTCTTCCTTAATGATCTCTGTTGATATAAAAGAGTCCTACTGATTTATTTATGTTTATCCTATATCCTAATACTTTGCTGAACTCTTCTACTAGTTTGTGTAGTTTACTTATGGATTCTTTATGATTCTCTGCATACACAATCATATCATCTGCAAATATGGAGATTATTACTTCTTTGTTGCCAACACAGATGCCCTGTATTTCTTTGTCTTGTCTAATTGCTCTGGCTAGAACTTCTAGTACAATGTTTCATAGAAGAGAAGAGGGAGAACATCCTTATCTAGTTCCCATTGTCCAGGGGAATTCTTTCAGTCTCTCTCCAGGATGATGTAGGTGGTTGGCTTTGCACAGATGGCAGTTATTACGTTGAGGAGATTGCCTTCTATTCCTATTTGTTAGGAGTTTTTAGCATGAATGGATGTTGGACTTTGTCAAATGGCTTTTCTGCACCAATTGACAAAATCAGGTGATTCTTATCATTTGTGTTATTTATGTGGTTGATCACATTAATTGTTTTTCTGACTTTGAACCAACCTTGCATCCCTGGTATAAATCCAACTTGGTCATGATGAATTATTATTTTAATATGTTGTTGAATTCTATTGGCAAGGATTTTGTTGAAGATTTCTGCATTTAGATTCATGAGTGATATTGGCCTGTAGTTCTCCTTTTTTGTTGGGTCTTTCCCTGGCTTTGGTATCATGGTTGTGCTGGCTTCATAGAATGAATTTAGGAGTATTCCACTCCTTTTGATGCTGTGAAATAGTCTCAGTAGTATTGGAGTTAACTCTTCTCTCAAAAATTGGTAGACTTTTGTGGTGAAGCCGCCTGGGCCAGGGCTTTTTATGGTTGGTAGTTTTTTGATGACTTTTTCAATCTCTTACTTTGCGATGGGCTTGTTAAGTTGTTCTACTTCTCCTTGTGATAATTTTGGTAGGTGATATGAATCCAAGATTTTTTCTGTTTCCTCTAGATTTTCAAATGTTTTAGAGTATAGTCTTTCATAGTATTCTCTTATGATACCTTTGATTTCACTTGGGTGTGTTGTGACATCTCCCATCTCATTTCTTACTTGGGTTATTTGTTTTCTCTCCTGTTTTTCTTTAGTAAGTTTAGCCAGTGGTTGGTCAATTTTGCCGATCTTTTCAAGAAACCAGCTTTTGGTCTTAATAAAATTCTGTTTTAGTCAGCCAGGGCTGCTCTAACAGAAATACCACAAAGTGGATGGCTTTAGCAAAGGAAGGTTTATTCTTACACAGTCCGGTAGGTTGCAATTCCATACCCAGGGTGTCCACTCCAGGGGAAGGCTTTCCCCTTTTCGGCTCTGGAGGAAAGTCAGGTATTGCATCAGTCTTTGTCCAGGGAGCGTCTTGGCGCAGGAACCTCATGTCTGAAGGACATGCTCTTCTCCCAATGCTGCTTGCTTGATGGTATGAGGTCCCAGTACTCAGCTTGCTACTCTGTACTTTTATCTCTTGCAGGATGAATGGATTAAGGGTGGAGCAAGCCATACTCCAGGGAAACTCCCTTTACAGCAGGGCAGGGAAGTAATCCTATGAAAGAATTTACAGCCCCACCCTAATCCTTTAACATACAGTTTAGGGAAACCACAAAATGGAGGACAGTCACAAGATACTGGGAATCATGTCCCAGTCACATGGCTACACAAATTTTTGGGGGGACACAATTCAACCCATGACATGAATTTTTTCATTTGTTCATCTATTCGGTAATCCATTTAGTTCTGCTGTAATCTTTATGATCTGTTTTCCTCTGGCACCTGAGAGGTTCCTCTGTTGCTCTCTTTCCACTTGTTCAAGCCATAGGGTTAATTCTCTGGTTTGGGTCCTTCTTTCCAGATGTACATTTACAGAGATAAATTGACATCTGAGCACTGCTTTGACTGTATCCCATAGGATCTGGTAGGATGCATTTTCATTCTCATTTGAATCCATAAATTTATTTATTTCACGTTGATTTCATCTATAACTCATGGCTTTTTGAGCAAAGTGCTGTTAGGTTTCCATAAGTTCCCATTTCTGTCTATATTTTTTCTGCTGTTGATTTTTACTTTTATGGCTTTACAGTCTGAGGAGTTGCTTTGCAAGAATTCAGTACTTTGGATTTTGTTGAGATTTGTTTCATGTCCTAATATATGGTCTATTCTCAGAAATGTTCCATGTGCATTGGAGAATAAGATGTAGTTGTGTGTTCATGGATAAAAAGTTCTGTATATATCAATGAGGTCTAGTTGGTTAATTGTCACAGTAAGATCTTCTGTGTCTTTACTGAGCTTTTTTCTAGAAGACCGAGTCCAAAACTGAAAGTGAAGTGTTTAAGTCTCCAACTATTATTGTGGAGTGATTTTTCTCATTTGTCAATGTAGTCAGCACTTCCTCAATGTATTTATATGCTCTAGTATTAGGCACACAAATATTTAATATTGTTAAGTCCTGCTTGTGTATTCAAACTGTCAACAGTAAATAGTGACCATCCTTGTCCACGATCTTAGATTTTACATTAAAATTTATTTTACCTGAGATTAGTATTGCCCAACCTGCTCTTCTTTGTAGATTTTTAGGTTGGTATATATTATTCCATCCTTTAATTTTCAGTTTGTCAATATCTTTAAGGTGAGCTTCTTGTAAGCAACATATGGAGAGGCCATGCTGTTTGATCCAAGATGTCACTCGCTTTCTCTTTATTGGAGCTTTCAGTCCATTTACATTCAGTATAATTATTGATAGGTGTGTGTTTAGTGCTTTCATTTTTGTTTATTTATTTTTGTGTTGATGTTTTGCCTGTTGCTCTTAATATTCTGTAATAGGTCATTCTTCCTTATGGGTTGATTTTTCATCCTTTTCAGTGTTGGTTTTGTGTTTGTTAAGACTCCTGTATTACATTTCTTGTTTTTATATGCTGTATGTTTATTTTTCTTTGTGGCTACCTCTATGCTCCCCCTTCATAATCTAAGTTTAAACCCGATTTTAATTCCTACATATCTTATTAACTTCCTCTCCATCTGAAAGGACTGTAACTACTGTAGCATATCCCTCTTTCTAAATGTGATGGCATCTTACTTTAGGTTTCAAGGTGTTGTGTCCTGCATTGCCTCCTTAAATATATACTTAACGGTTTTGTTTTTCTAAGCAAAGAGCTTCTTTCAGTATTTCTTGTAGCTTTGGTTTGGTTTTGACAAAGTCTCTAAGCTCCTATTTATCTGCAAATGTCTTAATTTCATCTTCATCAGGGCTTCCTACTGAATGTTAGCTTTGCTTTGAGTCTCACTGCCTTTAAGAGTTTCTGCTTATGTTTCATTTTGTTAAGGTTGATTATAATATCCCTTGGTGTCTCCCTTTTGGGGTCTAATTTTTGTGGTGTTAGATACACATCTTAGATATCTATGTTCTCTTCTTTCCTAATTTCAGGCAAGTTTTCTGTCAGCAGTTCAACAACAATATTCTCTGTTTTTCAGGTGTCCCTCCCTGTTCAGGAATTCCAATTAATTGTAGATTATTCCTCTTGATAGAGTCCTACGTGTTTCTTAATGCTTCTTCATTTTTCTTGTTTACTTTCTCTGATTTCTCTTCGTAAAATGCTCGTGTCAGTAGCTCTGTCTTTAAAGTCAGTAAGTCTAATCTCCACTTGTTCATTTCTCCTCTCTTGGCTTTGAATTGAATTGTTTAATTCTGAGATTTTGTTTCTGATCTGTCAGATTTCTCAATGCTGATGTTCCATTAGATCAAAGAGCTTAGTTAATTTTTTGTTTTGTTCTTCTACATTTTGTGTAATGTCCAGGAGGGCTCTCTCTATAAATAATGTTTTGTAGTCAACCTCTGACAGTTTCAGAAAGGCTTCTTCATCTAGGAAGTTCTTTAATGCTTTATTTTGGGACTTTTCTGGAGCCATGATTGAATGTTTATTTAAATGTTTGGCTAGGATTTATTGCTTTGGGGACATCTAAAGGCTGCTTATTTTCTCTGGTGTTGCCTCAGCAGGAGCTGACACACAGTTCTAAAAAGGGAGTTGGTCACCAGCCACCCCTATGTACTCCAGTGACTGGGCCCAGTGGACTCTTTGGGGTAGCAGACTCTGCATCTTGGATGGCAAAGACACAGCCCTGCTTAAGAAGTCATTGGAGGCTTTCAGCTGACCCTGTGATGTGGGTCAGTAAAGGCTGAAATAGATGCCACTGGGCTGCACTGTAGTTATTTTTCTAGGCAGTCTTATTTTAAAAAGCTAAAAGCTATCTGACAGCTTCCAAAATCAGTCAGGCTGTATGCTGAGGCAAACCCCTCCTTCTGGGTGACAACAGAGGCACCTCTTCATCTTTCCCCAGGTGCCATAATGCAGTTCAAAGTTGGGAGAGGTTACTGCCCTGCTATCATCCCCTGCTTGGCTCCACCCATAAGGCCACACTGTGCTAAACACAGCTTTTCTTCTGGAAAAGTGATCCCTGGGCTGGTACTGTCTCCCGGCTTGGGAATTAGCCCCTGCTGAGGCCTCTGGTTGGATAATTCTGCCTCCCAGTCAAAGAATATGGCTTCCTGGTCAAGCTGTCCCACCTACTGTGAAATAGCTGAATCTATGGTTGAGGTCCAAGAAGAGAAGGTGGAGGGGCTGTGGTGCTCTAAGTCCAGAACTGGGCTCCCAGAATGTGAATAATTCCACATGCTGTTCACTTCAACACTGTGGCTCATCCTACCTGTTGGTTAAGCCCTTCCTCTCCCTGCCATCCAACAAAAAGAAAAACAAGTTAAAAATGCCAGTTACCTTCAGGCCGTAGGAGCCAGCCATTCGAGAGCAGGGCTCAGTGTAAGAGAAGGATTTTCCTGTTTAGTGCCGTGTAGTCCAAATTGGCAGCCCTATTCCATGTCCTAGGGCTCACTGAGTGCCCAGAACACTCCTCTTAATTATCAATCCAGGCCTTAGTTTTCAGAGGGAATTAAGGAGTCGTGTGTCTAGTCTACCATCTTGACTCTGCCCCCCAAGGTTTTCTTATGTCAGTTGACCTAGATATCTCCTGAAGCAATGGTCCCCAGACCCCTGTCCCTGCTTCGCTGTCCTTTGAAATGTCAGGTTGTGTTTAGGAAACCTCTTAGCTTTTTGTCTAGTCCAGCTGTGCTGACCTCTCTTTTACTGTGCACTGTCCTTCTCTTCACATAACCCAATTCCTATCCACTATCTGATCAATTAATTCTCTCTCCCTCCCTTCCTACCCTTGTAATCATCAAAGACTGTTTTCTTCTGTGATTAAAGCTTTTCTTGAGTCTTTTTAAGAGTGGTTTGATACAATATTAGTCCTTTTGCAACTAATTTCGCTCACCATAAAGTCTTCCATTTTCCTCTGTGTTAAGAGCCATTTCCCAAGATCATCTTTGTTCTTTATCATTGCGTAATATTCCATTACATGAATATACCATAGTTTATTTATTTATTCATCTGTTTATGGGAACCTAGGTTGAGTCCAACTTTTAATTTAGTCCACAGGGACCTTGATTTCTTTTCTCTTCCACAAGATGTGACAATAGTCCATTATATAGATGATATTATGCTGATTGTACCTAATAAGGAAGAACTATCAGTGACTCTGGACTTATTAGTTAAACATTTGCATGCTAGAGGGTGGGAAATTAATCTGACAAAAATTCAGGCACCTCCAACTCAGTGAAATTCTTAGGGGTCCAGTGGTGTGGGGCATGTCACAATATTCCCTCTAAAATGAAGGATGAGTTACTTCACCTGGCTGCTCCAACAACTAAAAAAAGAGGCACAGTGCCTAGTGGATCTCTTTGGATTTTGGAGGCAACATATTCCTCATTTGGGTGTGCTACTTCAGCCTATTTATCATGTGACTTGAAAGGCTGCTACTTTTGAGTGGGATCCAGAACAAGAGAAGGAACTGAAACAGTTCAGGCTGCAGTGTAAGCTGCTCTGCCACTTGGACAATCTGATCCAGCTGATTTAATGATGCTTGAAGTGTCAGTGGCAGATAGAGATGCTATTTGGAGTCTTTGGAAGGCCCCTATTGGTGAATCACAGTGCAGACCTTTAGGACTTTGGAGCAAAGCTCTGCCAACCTCTTGCAGATAACTACTCTCCTTTTGAAAAACAACTTTTGGCTTGTTACTGGGCCTTAGTAGAGACTGAACACTTAACCATGTGACACCAAGTCACCATGTGTCCTGAGCTGCCTATCACTAACTGGGTGTTGTCTGACCCACAGAGTCATAAAGTTGGATAAGCACAGCAGCATTCCAACATTAAATGGAAGTGGTATATACAAGATCAGGCCAATGCAGGACCTGAAGGTACAAGTAAGTTGAATGAGGAAGTGGCCCAAATGCCCATGGTCTCCACTCCCGTAACATTACCTTCCATCTCCCAGTTGGCGCCTATGCCCTCATGTGGAGTTCCTTATGACCAGCTGACTGAGGAAGAGAAAACTCGTGCCTGGTTTACAGATGGTCCTGCATGATATCCTGGCATCTCTTGGAAGTGGACAGCAGCAACACTACAGCCCCTTTCTGGGAACTCCCTGAAGGATAGTGGTGAAAGCAAATCCTTCCAATGGGCAGAACTTGGAGCAGTGCATCTGGTTGGAAGGAGAGACGGTCAGATGTGCAACTGTATACTGATTCACGGGCTGTGGCCAACAGCTTGACCACTCGGTCAGGGACTTGGAAGGGACATAACTGGAAGATCGGAGACAAGGATTTATGGGGGAAAGGTAGGTGGATAGACCTCTCTGAATGGGCCAAAGCGGTGAAGATGTTTGTGTCTCATGTGAATCCTCATCAAAGGGGGACTTCTGCAGAGGATTAGTTTAACAATCAAGTGGATAAGATGACACATTCTGTGGGAACCAATCATCCTCTTTCCCCAGCTACCCCTGTCATTGCTTAATGGGCTCATGAACAAAGTAGTCATGGTGGCTGCATGGGCCCGGCAACATGGACTCTCACTCACCAAGGCTGACTTGACTACAGCCACTGCTGAGTGCCTGCCAAATCTGCCAGCAGCAGAGACCAACGCTGAGTCCTCAATATGGCACTATTCGTCAAGGTATTCAGCTGGCAACCTGGTGGCAAGTTGATTACATTGGACTGCTTCCATCACAGAAAGTGTTTTGTCCTTACTGGAATTGATACTTACCCTGGATATGGATTTGCCTTCCTGGCATGACATGCCATGGACTTACAGAATGCCTTATCTACCACCATGGTATCCCACACAGTATTGCCTCTGATTAAGGGACTCACTTTACAGCAAATAAAGTGTGGCAGTGGGCCCACGTCATGGAATTCACTGGTCTTACCATGCTCCCCATCATCCTGAAGCAGCTGGTTTGATAGAATGATGGAATGGTCTCCTGAAGACACAATTATGCTGCCGGCTAGATGGCAATACCTTGCAGAGTTGGGGAAATGCTCTCCAGGAGGCTCTATATGCTCTAAACCAGCATCCAATACATGGTGTTGTTTCTCCTATAGCCAGGATTCATGGGTCCAGGAAACAAGACATGGAAATGGGAGTGGCACCACTCACTGTTACCCCTAGTGACCCACTTGCAAGATTTTTGCTTCCTGTCCCTATGACCTTATGCTCTGCAGGCTTAAATGTCTTAGTTCCAAAGGGAGAAATGCTGCCACCTGGAGACACATCAACGATTCCACTGAACTGGAAGCTAAAATTGCCACCAGGCCATTTTGGGCTCCTTGTGCCTCTGGATCAACAGACAAAGAAGGGAGTTACAATACTGGCTGGTTTGATTGATCCTGACTATAAAGATGAAATTGGTTGACATGACATAATGGAGGTAAAGAAGAGTTTGTTTGGAATGCAGGAGATCCATTAGGACACCTCCTAGTCCTACCATGCCCTGAAATTAAGGTCAATGGAAAACTACAGCAACCCAATTCCAAAATGACTACTAATAGCCCAGATCCTTCAAGAATGAAAATTTGGCTCACCTCACCAGGCAAGGGGCTTGCCTGAGGTGCTTGTTGAGGACAAATGGAATACAGAATGGGTTGTAGAAGGTAGTTCTAAATATCTGTCACGACCACATGACCAGTTGTAGAAACAAGGACTGTAATTGTTATGAGTATTCCTGCTTTGTATGTTTGATTCAGATATTTTTGTTTACTTATGAAACAAGATGTAAATGGGCTAATATGTTTTTAGTTGTACATGTGTTAGTTATGCCATGTTAGACATAAGTATGACTTTGTAATTGTATTCCTTCAGAGGCTATGGATGGTAAGGTGAGATGTGTGCAGATGCCAAGTTGACAAGGAGTGGACTTTGGCGGTCAGGATTATGTCAACTTGGCTACTCCATGTTTGGCTGCTGTATTAAGTGGCAGCGTGGGGCCTGTGGTGGCTTCTGCCCCTCAGCTGTCTTCTCTCCACCTTCCACCACCTACTGCTGTTCTGTTCACGTAGTCAGAAGCTTCTGCTCTCTTCTGTAATCTGGTTCCTGGACTTGAACTAGCAGCTGTTGGATTCATCAACCCTTACAACTGACTCTTGAGAGTCCTGTTCCCTGACCTGCTGATCCTGGATTTGCCAGCCTCTGCAGCTCCATCTCTCTGCCAACTTGGGATCTGCCAACCTACACAACCAGTGATCTAGAACTCTGGTCTTTGACCCGCTGACCTTGGGTTCACTAGCCCCCATGGCCACGTGAGGCTTGTCCCAGGACTTGGGACGCTCAGCTTCTGCAATTGCATGAGCTGTTTCCTATATATATCTGTATGTATGTGTATATATAGATATATCTTTCCTTGTACTTGATATACATAAATCTTTCCTCGTACATACACATGTTACTGGTTTTGCTTCCCTAGAAAACCTAGCCTAAGACAGTGTGCATGTGTCTCTATGACAGCCCTTATTTCTCTAGCATTCATTCCAAGAAGCTGGATTGCTGGATCATATGGTGTTTCTATTTCTAGCTTTATAAGAAAGTAACTTATGCATCCACAGGACATCATTCTGCTGACCTCTGGCTGGAGGAAAGAGAGTGGGTGGAGAGGAGGGGAAAGGAGACTGTTGGGAAGATGAGACAGGTATGGAGCAGAGAGGAATAGTGTGCAGTCACCGGACAGGGAGAGCAGTGGAAGCTGCATATAGGTGGGCATGTAAATTTATATGGGAATGTACATTTTCACTCAGTCAAAAAAAGAAAGTAACACATTGATTTCCAAAATGGTTGTACCATTTTATGTTCCCACCAACAATGTAGATGTTTTCCCATCTCTCTGCAGCCTCTCTAACATTTGTCGTTTTGTGTTTTGTTGGGTTAATGCCAGCCTTGTATCTCATTGTAGTTTTCATTTCTCTAATGGCTCATGATCATGAGCACTTCCTTATGTATCTCTTAGCTGTCTGGATGTCTTCTTTGGTGAAATGACTATTCATTTCCTTCATCCATTTTTTAATTGGGTTATTTGTTTTTTTACTCATCGAGGTTTTACAGTACCTTGTATATTATGGAGATTAAATGCCGATAAGATTTCCCATGTCCAATTTCTTCCTCCAGTCTGTTGGTTGTTTTTTTGACTCTTTTGGTGAAGTCTTTGGATGAGTTCAAGTGTTTTATTTTTAGGTGTTTCCAGTTATGTATTTTCTCCTCTGGTGTTTGTATACTGTTAGCAGTATTTTGTAGTCTGCTCATGCTGCGTGTTATGGCTCCCAGTATTGTCCCTATTTTTTTTTCCCATGATCTTTATTGTTTTATAGTTAGGTCTTTGATCCATTTTGTGCATGTTGTGAGCTATGGATCTTGTTTTATTATTTTGCAGGTGGATATCTAGTTACGCCAACACCATTTGTTAAAGAGACTGTCATTCCCCAGTTTATGAACCTTGGACATTTGTCAAATATTAGCTACTTGTAAATGGACAGTGTTATATCTGGATTCTTAATTCTGTTCCATTGTTCTATGTATCTGTTTTTGCACCAGTACCAGGCTGTTTTGACTTCTGTGACAGTTTAAGAAGTTCTAGTTTCAGGTAGTGTGAGGCCTCTCACTTTGTTCTTCTTCAGTAATGATATTCCTCTTTCCATATGAAGTTTATGATTTCTTTCTCCATCTCATTAAAAAATGCCATTGGAATTTGTAGTGGGATTATATTGTAGCTAAACATTGCTATGGGTAACATACATATTTTCATGACGTTGAGTCTTCCTATCGAAAAGCATCAAGTTTCTTTTCTTTCTTCTGTTGAATCAGTATTTTTATTACAATTAAGCAAAACTATACAATCCGTCAATTTTTCATACCCACCTCTCTACAAGTCTATCTATTCTCCCCACCCTGTGACAGCACACTCCTCCTTTTCACTCTTTACTGCTAGTACCCTCCCAGTGAACAGTAGTCACCTCCATTCTACCCTCTCCTCTCCCCTCTAGAGAGAAACCAGTATGACAGCCTCCTATAAATGTAGAAAACCATAAAGTACACACACCACATGCTCAATTTGTGTCCCCAGGTTCAGTCCATTCTTAGTCTGAAGTGTTGACTTCAGTCTTGGTTTCAGGTCTGGGGCAGCAGCAAGTCTTGATGTCATGTTCCCAGAGGACCCTCCAGGCTGTTGGATCATCAATTCTGGCCTTTTAGTAGAGTTTTTGATCTGCACACCTCTTTTTCTTGTGTCACATCAGGAACTCTATGTTATGTCTCCTGTCAAGGCTCTCTTTGGTGGTGGCCAGGCACTGTCTAGTTCTTCCGGTCACATGCTGATGTAATGTCCCAATCATATGGGTCTTTCTGTCTCCTAAGCTCATTTTTCCTCATGTCTTTGATGTTCTCAGTCGTCATCTGTTCCAGGTGGATTGTGGAGAACTGGTGTTCCTTAGGTGGCAGCTTGCTGGTGTTTAAGATCCCAGATACCACTCACCAATATGGGGTGCAGAAGACTCTCTCAGCAAAAGGTTAGTTGTGACAGTTGACCTCGATGTCCCCTGAAAACATGGTACAAAGACCCCTGTTCCTGCTACTCTATCCTTTGAAATGTTAGGTTGAATTTAGAAAACCTTTCAGTTTGTGGTGTAGCCCATTTATGCCGACCTGACTTCTACTGAGTGTTGTCACACCCTTGACCTAAAAGAATTCCTACCAATGATCTAATCTATGGCCTACCCTCTCCCTTCCTTGTTACCCTTGTATCTGTCAGAGTCTTTTCTTATATGCTTAAGTCCTTTGTTAAGTCCTTATAATAGTGGTCTCATGCAATACTTGTCTTTTTGCAGCTGACTGATTTCACACAGCATGATGTCTTCTAGTTGATACCAGGTTATGATATGCTTCCTAAAATCATTATTGTTATTTATCATTGCATAGTGTTCCATTGTACATCTATACCATAGTTTCATTATCCATTCATCTGTCAATGGGCACCTAGGTTGATTCCATCATTTTGCTATGGTGGACTATGCTGCAATAAACAGTCATGTGCACGTCTCTGTTGGTGTGACAGCCCTTATTTCTGTGGGATTGCTGGATCATATGGTATTTCTATTTCTGTCTTTTTAAGAAAGCCCCAAATTGCTTTCCAAAGAGGCTGTACCATCTTGCATTTCCACCAGCAGTGCAGGAGAGTTCCAACCTCCATGGCCTCCCCAGTATTTGTTGTTTTGTGTTTTGGGGGTTATTGCAACCTCATTGGGGTGAGATGGTATCTCATCGTAGTTTTGATTTGGATTTCTCTAAAAGCTAATGATTGTGAACATTTGCTTGTGTGTCTTTTAGCTTCCTGGATGTCTTCTTTGGTGAAGTGTCTATCTCCTTTGCCCATTGTTTACTTGGGTTATTTTTCTTTTTCTTGTTGAAATTTGCAGTAACTTGTAGATTGTGGAAATCAGACATTGATTTGATATGCAGTTTGCAAATATTGTTTACCGTTCTGTAGAAAGTCTTTTAACTCTCTTGAAGTCTTTGGATGAGCGTTAAGTGTTTGATTTTTACTAGTTTCCATTTATCTATTTTCACTTCTGTTGTCTGTGCATTGTTGATAAGGTTTTGTAGTCTGTCTATGTCGTGGATTAGAACTTCCATTGTTTTCTCTATTTTTTCTTCCATAATTTGGTTTTCTCTATTTTTCTTTCTTAATTTTTATCATTTTAAGTTTGATATTCAAGTCTTTGCTTCATTTTGAGTTAGCTTTTGTGCAGGTATGAGATATGGATCTTGTTTCAGTTTTTGCAGATAGATATCCAATTTTGGCAACACCATTTGTTAAAGAGACTATTTTTACCCCAGTTACCTTTGGGGCTTTGTCAAATATCAACTGATCATGGGAGGATGGTGATATTTCTGGATTCTCTATTCTGCTTCACTGGTCTATATGTCCCTTATTGTACCAGTACCAGGCTGTTTTGAACTACTGTAGTAGTGTAGTAGGTTCTAAGGTTGGGTAGTGTGAGGACTCCCATTGTGTTCCTCTTCTTCAGTAGTGTCTTACTTATCCAGAGATTTCTTCGCTTTCCAAAGTTGATAATTTTTTTCTCCATCTCTTTAAAAAATGATACTGGAATTTGTATTGCGATTATGTTGTATATATAGATTGCTTTAACTACAGTAGTCGTTTTCACAATGTTAAGTCTTCCTATCCATGAACAAGATAGGTTTCACCACTTACGTAGTTCTCTTTTTGTTTCTTATAGTAGGGTCTTGTAATTTTCTCTGTGTAGGACTCTTACATCGCTGGATAGATTTACTCCTAGGTATTTTATTTTCTCGAGGGCTATTGTAAATGGTATTGATTTGATAATTTCCTCTTTGTTGGTGTAAAGGAATCCTACTGATTTATTTATGTTTATCTTATATCCTGATACTTTGCTGACCTCTTCTATTATTTCCAGTAGTTTATCTATGGATTCTTTAGGCTTTTCTGCATATAAGATCATATCATCTGCAAATAGGGGTACTTTTACTTCTTCTTTATCAGTGTGAATACCTCTTATTTCTTTATCTTGTCTGATTGATCTGGCTAGAATCCCTAGCACAGTATCGAGCAAAAGTGATGGCAATGAGCATTTTTGTCTGGTTCCCATTCTCAAGGGGAGTTTGTTCATTCTCTCTCCATTCAGGAAAATGTAATGGGTTTAGTAAGTTGTCCTACTTCTCTTTGTGATCTTTTTGGTAGGAGATGTGAATCTAGAAGTTAGTCCATTTCCTCTAGGTTTTCAAATCTGTTAGAGTACAATTTTTTGCAGTGTTCTGTTATGATACTTTTAATTTTGGTTGAGTCTGTTGTGACATGGGTTATTTGTTACTTCTCCTGTTTTTCTTTCGTGAGTTTAGCCAATGGTTTACCAACTTTGTTGATCTTTTCAAAAAACCAGTTTATTGTTTTGTTAGTTCTTTCAATTGCTTTTCTATTCTCTAATTCATTTAGTTCTACTCTAATTTTTATTATCTGTTTTCCTCTCATGTCCAAGGAGTTCACTTGTTTTTCTCTTTCTACGCATTCAAGTTATAGAGTTAATTCCTTGGTTTGTGCCGTTTCTTCATTCTTGATGTGTGCAGTAGTTGAGATAAATTGATCTCTGAACACTGCTTTTGCTGTATGCCATAGTTACTTCTGGATGTGTTTTCATTCTCATTTGATTCCACGAATTTCTTTATTACATCTTTGATTTCTTCTATAACCCATGAGTTTTTAATGAAGGTGTTATTCAGTTTCCATGAGTTCAAATTTCTACTCATGTATCTTCTGCTATTAATTTCAGCTGAGAAGATACTTTGCCGTAATTAAATGGCTTGGATTTTGTTGAGACTTGCTTTATGGGCAACACATGATCAATTCTGGAGAATATTCCATGTGCGTTGGAAAAGAAGGTGTACTTGTCCGTTGTTGGATAAAAGTTCTGTATATGTCTGTGAGATTGAGTTGCTTGATTGTCACAATAAGATCTTCTGCATCTTTATTGAGCTTTCTTCCAAATGATCTGTCCTTTACTGAAAGTGGAGTGTTGAAGTCTCCTGCTATTACTGTGGCACAATCTATCTCATTTTTCAATGTTGTCAGCATTTTTTCAATGTATTTAGATGCTCTGATATTGGATATGTAAATATTTACTATTGTTATATCTTGTTTATGTATTGAAACTTTAAGTGATAAGTAGTGACCATCTTTGTCCATGGTGGTGGATTTTACTTTAAAATCTATTTTATCTGACATTTGTATTGCCACTCCTACTCTTCTTTGCCTGCCTTTGGCTTGAAATTTATTTTTCCCTCCTTTGATTTTCATATCTGTGAGTCTAAGATGTGTTTCTTGTAAGCAGTATATAGACAGATCATTTTTTTTAATCCAACCTCTTACTTACTGTCCCTTTAATAGTGTATTTAATCCATTTATATTCAGTGTAATTATTAATGGATCTGACTTGACGGCACTTGACATATTTAGTGTTGTCATTTTGGTGCCTTTATTTGTGTGTTGTTGACGTTTTCTTTGTTCCACTCAGTACCCTGTTTAGAGTTTTTTTTTCCTTCATGGGTTTTCTTTTCATCACTTTTAGTGTTGGTTTTGTATCTGTTGAGACTTCTAGATTGTGTTTCTTGTTCTGATGTGTAGTATTGTTAGTTTGCTTTTTGACTACCCCACTATTTCCCCCTGATGTTCCAGGTTTAAACCACTCTTTAATTTCTTTGTATCTCCTTTACTTCCTGTACATCTGAAAAGGCTATGAATACTATAACATATCCCTCTTTATAGTGTAATTTTGTTATAGTTTACAGGTTGAGATCTCTGTAACCCTTGTTTTAATGTTTTAGCTTTGATTGACTTTGTGACTTCCCTGACCAAGTAGGACTCTGGATTCAGTGTCCTGCATTGCATCCTTGAGTATATGTCTGATGTTATTGATTTTCTAATTGAAGAGCTTCCTTCAATATTTCCTGTAATTTTGATTTGGTTTTTATAGTCTGTAGTCTTCGGTTTATCTGGGAATGTTGTAATTTCACTGTTATATTTGAGAGACCATTTTGTAGGATATATTAGTCTTTGTTGGAAGTGTTTTCTTTGAAGGTTTTGAACATGCTATCCCATTACCTTCTTGCCAACATGGTTTCAGCTGAAAAGTCAGAGGTCAGTCTGAAACACTGTCATCTGTAAAGGACAGCCTAACTGCCTTTAAGTGCCTCTCCTTATCTTTCATTTTGTTAAGATTGATTTTAATATGTCTTGGTGCCTTTCTTTTGGGGTCTACCTTTTGTGGAGTTCAATGAATGTCTTATATAGGTATCTTCTTGTCTTCATGATGTCACAGAAGTTTTCTGCCAGCAATGCTTCAACAATTCTCTCTGTATTTTCTGCTATCCCTCTCTGTTCTGGTACTCCAATTACACATAAATTGTTCCTCTTGATAACATCTCACATAACTCTTAGTGAATCTTCATTTTTCTTGATTCTTTTATCTGATTTCTCAGAAATGCTGGTGTCAGTTGCTTTATCTTCAGTCTTGCTAATTCTGCATTCCATTTCCTCAAACCTGCTCTTTTGGTTTTCCATTGAATTGTCTAACTCTGTAATTTTACTATTGATCTGCTGGATTTCAGATCATTGATATTCTAGCAGTTCATATAGCTCATTTAATTTTTCATTTTTTCTGCTGCGCTTGGTCTCGTCTCAATCTTAAAACATAGAATGGCTCTATACAGAATTTTTTTGTACTCTACCTCTGATAATTTCAGGATGGCTTCTCATCAGGGAAATTTTTTTATTCTCTAGTTTGGGAATTATCTGGAGCCATCTTGGTCTGCTTCTTTAAATGGCTAGAGATTCTTTTCTCAGAGCCATCAGAAAGCTGTTGTGATTTAATTGTTAAGTTATTAAAGTCTAACTTGCACAGACACACACACACATACAGGTATTTTAATTTGATTTTGACTGTCCAAATAGTCTATTCCTTTGAGCTGGAATGGTTACAAAAAAAAAAAAAATGCCATCAAGTCGGGTCCAACTCATAGCGACCCTAGTGGTGAGAGTAGAACTGCCCCATAGAGTTTCCAAGGAGTGGCTAGTGGACTTGAACTGCTGACCTTTTGGTTAGCAGATGTAGCACTTAACCCACTATGCCACCATGGTTTCCAGAGTGGTTAATAGAGACTTAATAACTCTGGTGCACTGTTACTCAGTGTTTAGAGCGATGACTACACTGAGATACATAGTAAGAATTGCCGGCTCAAGGGAGCTAGTAGAATTCTTCTAACCCTTCTTGTTTCCCTCTTTAGGTTCGAGAGAAACACTGTGGACACACACATAAACTACCCCACTACTGGCCTGCATAGTGCTCTACAATTGAGTGTGAAGTGTAGAGCAGAGAATGGGGGGTGGAAAAAGGCTGGATATAGGAATATAGTCAGTGCACAGGTCAACATAACTGGACTACTCCGTAAGCTACAAGGTTTTCTAAATACAACTCAATATTTTAAAAGATAGAGTAGTGGGGACACGGGTCTGTCTACCATGATTTCAGGGAACATCGAGGTCAATTGGCATATCTAGTTTTTTTCCTAAGAAGTTGTTGTGTATCCCATGTTGGTGAGTGGAGCCTGGGGCCTTAAAATCTGGTAAGCTAAAATCTGAGGAACATCAATTGGTCCCAACCCACCTGTAGCAGATGAAAGCCAAGAACATTGAAGACATAAGGAAAATATGAGCCCAGGAGACCAAAAGGTTCATATGACTGGGAGACTACATCAGCATCAGATGAGAAGAAATGGATGGTGCTATGCAGATCAATAATTCTACGAAAAGAGTAGACTTTGTGGTCCAATAGCCTGCAGGGTCCCATGAGAACATGGCCCCTAAACTTGCTGCTAATCTAGAGCTGAGACCAGTACTAAAGCCAACACTTCAAAGACTAGACATAATTAAAGAACACAGAGTGAAGCAGGTGGTGTGCGTACTTTGAGGTTTAATATACATATGAGGCTGCCCAACTATTCTCTTTTTAGAGGGTAGAGGAGAAGTTAGAAAGGAGGGAACAAGTGTTGGTTGAGTGGATACTGGAAGTAAAGAGTAGAGGGGATGTGTGTGCTGTCATGGGGTGAGGAGAGCAGATAGAGTTGCATAGAGGCAGGTGCTCAAGATTTTTTATGGCAAATTGGCTTGTAAACTTTTACTTAATTGCAATAAATTTTTAAAAGTATTTTATCTTTTTAATGGCAATTATAAATGGTACTATTTTTCTGATTTCATTTTCAGAGCTACCTTTGTTGGTGTAGAGGAGTCTAACAGATTTTTTATGTCAATCTTGTATTCTGCTACTCTGCTAAATCTTTCTATTAGTTCCAGTACTTGTCTTGTGGAATCTTTGGGGTTCTGTATGTATTGTATCATATCATGTGCATAGTTTTACTTCTTCATTTCCAATAGAGATGTTTTTCTCTTTCTTTTGCTTTCTTGACTTTGTGGTTTCTGTTGAATAATCAGAACTTAGTCTTATAGATGATGTTAATTTTTCTCAGCTTCTCTCAGAATTATTTCTTTTTCTTTGGTTTTGGCAAGTTTGATTATAATGTCTTGGTTATTTTCTTTTGGCATCCATTGTGTATAGGGTACATTGAGTTCTTGGATATATGTCTTCTTGTCTAGGGTCGCCATGAGTCGGATTCGACTCGACGGCACTTGGCTGTCTGTCATGATGTTAAGAAAGTTTTCTGCCGTGATTTCTTTGAAAATTGTCTGTGTGTTTTGCATTTCCCATCTCTGTTGTGGAACTTCAATCTCATGACAGGTTTTCCTTTTGATAGTGTCCCACATAATTCTTAGACTTTCTTCATTCTTTTTTCTAAAGCTTCCTCAAATAAATTTGTGTCAAGGGACTTGTCTTCAATTTCACTAATTCTGTATTCCATTGTGTCAATTCTGCTCATGTGCTCTTCTATGCGTAGTCTGTGTCTGGGGTCTTATTGTTAATTTCTTTGATTTATAGTTACTGTTTTTATATGATTTTAATGGTTTATTTATTTTGTCATTTTGTTCTTGTATTTTTTTTTCAAATTCTGTTATTGCTTTGTCTGAGTTTTTCTTGATTTTGCCAGTGCTTTCCTTGGTTTTGTCAGTGTTTTTTTGGAGAGCCCTTTATATTATCAGTCTTTTTAATTCTTATCAGGTTGTTCCATTACCAATTCTTCCTCTAGAAGATTTTCTGTTTATTTTGGTCACTTGCTGGTGCCATCTCATCTTGCTCCTTTGTGTGATTAGATATTGTCTGCTGTTTCCGAGGCAACAAGAAGTTGCAATTATTTATTTATAGTATGTTTGTTTACTGTGAATTTTTATTTTGTTTTGTTTTTATATATCTGAGTAAGCTTGGCCTGTGTGTTGCAATGGTCACCGATATGGCCACTTTGAAGCCCTCACATTCTTTTTCTGGGTAGGTGGAGAGGTGATTAGCTGTGTGAACAGTGGATCCCTTTTCTCTGGTCTTGCAAGGTTGCTGCTGATGTAGATGGTGTTTCTGGTGTGGTGGCGTTTCTCTCTGGCCAGTTACCTGGCTGTGAGTACAGGAATGTTCTCCCTGGTTGCTAGATTGGGTGTTATACGTGTGCTCTGCTGATTAACAGGTGATCAGGCATGTTGATACCTGAGTAATTGGTCATCAGGTGGATTATGTAGAAATTCACCAATGGTTCCAGGTAGATAGGGCTGTGTGTGGGTGTTTGGAGTGAGCAGAAGCTTCCAGTTGTGACAGGATGACAATGTTGGGGTGAGACAAGGGAAATGTCACCTCTCCATGACAGCCTGGTTGAAGAGTATATCCCTATTCACTGTAGTGTGTCTTGGCAGATTCTTGATCTGCCCATATAAGTCACTGTAGGGAGTAAGCAACACTGCCAGTCCTTGGGATCTTGGTGCAGGTGACTGGCTCTAGTTTTGAGTGCAGATCAGTACTACTTGACTGCACCAAATTATGGGGCTTCAACTGGGAATTTTGCTCGCTTTAGCTCAATATGGCTGTTCTGTGCATTGTTGGTGAATAGGGCATATAGATGGGTGACTGGGAAGCAGAAAGCAGTGCTGGACAATGGGTCCTCAGTGCTAGTGGCTGAGTAAAGGAGTGGGTGCCTCCAGACTGTGGGATTCCAGCTTAGGGAGTGGGGCAGTGATAAGAATCACCATGCTGTGCTTACAGATGGGGAAATGGTAACCAGAGGGAGCAGAAGGCAGTGTAGGATGCAGATGTCTGGCACAAGTAGCTAAGCAAAGTTGTGAGATTGCTTCAGATCATGGGATTCTAGCCTAATTAGGGGGTAGGGTGGTGGTGACAGATGCCAGAATATGCTCATGAGTGGAGAGGGGGGATAGGTGACTAGGGTAGGGGCAAGCAGCCAGCGCACCTACTTCTGGCACAAGGGGTTGGGGTAGGTGTGGTGAGTGAGATGCTTTACTTTCACAAATCTAGAACCATTCCTGCCTGATTCTAGTCATGAATGCAGAGTCATTCCTGCTTGGCTGCAACAGATGTTGAGGGTTTCAGCTGGGAATGTTGCTTTTTTTGTCTCAACATGGCCGTGCTGTGTAGATGTGGCTAGCAGGGCACCACTGCAGGTGGCTAGAGTGAGCAGAAGGTGCTATAGAACCATGGACTTCCAAAATGAATGGCTGAGTGAAGGCGCGGGTGCCTTCTGACAATATGTCCCTGGCTTAGGAGGTGCAACAATGGTGGGAGCCCCTACATTGTCCTTATAAGTGATGAGTGGGGATGAAAAAGGAAGGCGGGAGTGTCCCACAGGCCTGTATACCTCTGGCACAGGGAGCTGGAGTGGGGATTATGAATAGGCTGTATGCCCTTAACTTTTGCAGGGTGAGCAGCAATCTTGCTTACTCTGGGCATGCCTGCAGAGTTGTTCCTGCTTAACTGTACTAGATGGTGGGGGTTTCAATTGGGAATACTGTTTGATTTGTCTCAGTACGTCCGTACTATTCAAGTTCAACTATCAGGTCACCAGTGATCCAACTTTCTCCATTTCCACAGTTTTTGTATTGTCTCTCCTTTGCCTTGGCTCAGAGTCTGATTTTTCAGTCTTGTCTTTGATGTGAAGTGTTTCTAAGGTTTCATCCACATCCAATTCACTTTTTTAATTTAATTCCTTATAAGTAGTTCTATTACCATTTTTTCCTCAGGATTTTTTTCTGGCCCTTTAGCTTTGTCACTTGCTTGAGGATTCTTGTCCAGCTTATTTATGTGATTTGATGTTGTTTATTGCCTCTAAGATAATCAAGGAGTTATATGTATTGATTGATTGCATGTTTGCTATTGTCTGATTTTTTGTTTTGTTTTGTTTACTTTTGATACATGTAGGAAGGTGTGGTGGGTGTACTATGCTTGTTGCTAGTTTTATAGTGTTGAGTTGCTCACTACCTGGATCTGGGTGGGTTTGGCAATGGCTGGCAGTATGTGTGTGTGTCTCCCTTCACTGGTTGTGTGGCATGGTTGACGACCTGCTGGGTGGGCATTAGCTGCCAGCTGTCATTGGCCAAGTGGCACAGGGACAGGGGATGGCCCTCCCAGAATGGGCAGGGTGGCAAATATAGTGGATGTGACAGAAGATTAGTATGCTCTCCTCTGCTTGCCTTGTATAGGCAGGGTCACTAAAGGAATTCTGTGCTTCTTAGAGGGCTGGGACAGCAGGTGAGGGACACAATCAGGTAGGCTAGGTTTCTGGAGTGGTTCTGTGCCACTCAGAGGGCAAGGAAGGGTGTGTGGCCAGGTGGCTGGGAATACTAAGGCCACTACTACTTGGTTGTAGGGCAAGGGCAGATGGGAGACAGGGCTGCTTAGGGGAAAAATGAGAAGTTCAGACTGTGTCCCCAGAAATTGGAGGGCATCAGGGATGGGGAGTTCATATATCTTATCATCAAGAAGGTAGAAGGAAGGGGATTGTACTCCTTAGGTCACCCGAAGAGGGTGCTTTCATGTTTCCCACTGGCTGCAATCAGCAACTGGGGCCTTAGCCCTAGCAAGTGACATCTGCATGTATTTCACTTGGTTTCTTGGGTCTTTGCTGTGGAAGGATAGCTAGGTGTGTCTGACTAAGCTGCTGTCTTGCTTACCTTGTTTTGTAGGCATCTCCCTAATGGCTAATGAGGAGCCCTGGTGGATCAGTGGTTCAAAGCATTCAGCTGCTAGCTGAAAGTTCAGCAGTTCAAATGCATAGCCTCTCTGTAGAAGAAAGATGTGGCTGTCCTCTTCCATAAAAGTTTACAGCCTTGGAAACTTTGTGGACACTTCTCCTCTGTCCTACAGGGCTGCCATGAGATGGAATTGACTCAATAGTAGTGTTTTTTTTGTTAATGGCTAATGACAAGCTCTGGTGGCACAATGGGTAATTAAACACTTAGTTGCTAAATTAAAGGTCAGTGGTTCATAGCCACCAGTCAATTCACAGGAAAAAAGACCTGGCAATCTGCTCCTGTAAAGTTTTCAGCCTAGGAAAACTTTTGGGGCAATTCTACTCTGTCCTTTAGGGTTTCTATAAGTTGGAATCAGCTCGGTGACACACAACAACAGTGGCTGATAACGAGCATCATTTCATGTGTTTCTTGGTCATTTGATTTTCCTGTTTCTTGAAATATCTGTTCTAGTACTTCTTAATCATCTAGTGCTACTATAACAGAAATACCTCAGGTGGATAGCTTTAACAAAGATAAATTTATTTTCTCACAGAAAAGTGAGCTAGAAGTCCAAATTCAGGGCATCAGCTCCTGTGGAAGTCTTTTTCTTTGACTCTGGAGGAAGGTCTTTGTCTTCAATATTACCCTGGACTAGGAACCTCTGAGGTAGAGGGATCCTGGGTCCAAAGGATGTGCACTGCTTCTTTCCTCATAGTATGAGGTCATCAACTTTCTGTTTGCTTCCCTTCCTTTATATCCCAAGAGATTGCCTCAAGGCATAATAAAGTATCTTCCAATAGGGTGTCCTATATTTTAGCTTGAATGAAACAAGTTGTGTAAATGGTATAGTTTCACTTGTTTTTGTATTTTGAAGTACATTTGATGATATCAAGTGTGGAAAAGAACTTAGGGTAAACGGCTGTCACAACACCTTCCAAATGGGGCCCAAAATAATCAGTTATCATAGCCAAATATCTTTCGCCATTGAAATTCACAGCCTCTCCTCATTCATCTTGGCAAAAATAAAGGCCAATGATTTTGCTGGGCCAGAATCCACACGAATCAGTAACTTTTTGTTTGTTAACAAAACCATTCATCCCAAAAAGGGCTCTGTTGCTGAAGATTGTTTTTTGGCCAAAAGCAGGATCAACTTCCAATTGCTCCAGAGCCCAGTCAGCAAATGTATGGCACAGTCTATAGTTGTTAGACTTCAGTTATTGAGTTTAAATGGCTTTGTAAGGCTAAAGCTTCACATATTCAGATGTGAAATCCACCATATTGTGGTCAATGAAATACCTAGTTCTTGTGCTCAGTGAGAAATTGGTTGGGATGGATTCTCAGGTACATTCTGATGAATGGTGACAATGTTTTCATTGGAATATGTGGCTAGTTGATGCTCAGGCATTGTCTGATAGGTTAGCTCAAATTTTTTGATTAAACATTAAATCGTTATCTCAGTACATCATAAATTTCATGTAATGCACAGAATATTTGGCTATTTGTCAAGACTAATAAAAAAGTGATAAATATGGCTGCTATGGCTTCACAAATACCACTGCTGTGAGCTGTCAGAAATAGAGCACCCTTATTGGAAGACCCTTTACAATATTATAGATCGAGTCTTGCCTCACTAACACAATCACAGCCCATCCTCTCTCATTAACATCTTAGAGGCAGGGTTACAGCACACAGGAAAATCACATAATACCAGGAATCATGGCCTAGTCAAATTGCTACACACAATTTTTTTTGGGGGGGGAACAGTTCAATGCATGACACATTACTTTGCCCATTTTTTAAAAGTTGGATTGCTTATCTTTTTGTTGTTAAGTTGCAGTTTTATGTATGTAACAGAAGGGCCCAATTTTAAAAATGGAAGCAACTCAATTTTAAAAATGGGCATGTAGACAATTTTTCCTATAGACTACTTTCTTTTTTCAGTCTTAGGTTTCCTTCATTCTCTCTCCCTCTTTTTTTTTCCTAATTCCAACATATTTCTTTTTCTTTTCTTTTCCTTCTTTTGCTTTTGCTCCAGCTGAGTAGACACCAATACTTGTAACTTACATGGCCACTTGTTATGTTTTAAAACCCCAGGTACTACTCAGCAAACTAGAATGTAGAACATTATCTTTAGTAACTATGTTACACCAATTGTCTGAGTTGTCTAACAAAACTGTGGTCTTAAGCCTTTTAACCCAGTAAAGCAGTTCTATGTGGTGTTTGCATATCTCTACAAAGTCTCTGTAACTGTTTCCCAGGTGTTCTTTCTTATATATACGAATAGATATACAGTACACACAAACATGTATATGCATATATCTACTGAAATACCTATATGCACATGTACTCACATATGCCTTATTATACACATATATGCATACATATGTATCGATGTGACTACACCCATATTTTTTTATCATTGCTATTCCAAAACTATATATGTTATTGCAATGACCAAAAACATTGTCCCTTATTCTTGCATACTTATTAGTGCCTTCATTTGCCTTCATTAGGTTGTACAGACTTCACCCACATTGGGTATTGCCTTTCCCATCACTAAAAATAACAAGTGTTTATTATCTAAAAAGTGATTTCTCCTCTCTCCCCCACCTATCCCTAGTAACTATCAAAGAATGTTGCTTTCTGAGTATATGTCTCTTCTTGACTTTTTATAATAGTGAAGCCATACAATATTTGTCCTTTTCTGCTAGACTTATTTCACCCAGCATACTGTCTTTCAGATTCATCCATGTTATAAGAAGTTTGTGGCCTTTTCTTTATACTTTATACTTGGGTAGCATTCCATTGTACGTATGTACCATAATTTGTTTATTCATTCAACCATTGATGGGCCCTAAAGTTGCTTCCATCTTTTAGCTATTCTGAATAGTGCTGCAATGAATATTAGTGTGTGTATGTCTTATTTGTGTCAGTAATCATATATCTGTAGGATATATACCCAGAAGTAGGATTGCTGGATCATAAGATATTTTTATTTCTAGGTTTTTTTAGGAAGCCCACTGCTTTCCACAGTAATTGTTCCATTTACAATTCTATCAGCAGTGTATAAGAGATCCAGTCTCTCCACAACCTCACTAGCATTTGTAGTTTTCTGGATTTTCTTTTTGTGTGTTTTTTATTTTTATTTTTTTAATCAGTGACATTTTTGCAGGAGTGAGATGGTAACTCATTGTAGTTTTGCAGTTTTGATATGTATCTAATAGCTCCCTGGTGGCATGATGGTTAAAGCAATTGACTGCTAAGTGAAAGATCAGTGGTTTGAAACCATGGGGAGCTCCATGGGAGGAAGATGTGGAAATCTGCTTATGTAGAGATTTATAGCCTTATGATGTCACTATGAATGACATTTATAGCCTTATGATGTCATTACGAGTCATAATGATCTCGATGGCAGTGATTTCTTTGTCTGGTTAATGGCTGATAAGTGCCAAAAGATCAAGTATATGTTCTTTTCATGTGTTTGTTAGCTGCCTGAATGTACTGTTTGGTGAAATGTTTGTTCATGTCTTTTGCTAAAAATTCCTTCCCAGTCTGTGTGTTCTGTTTTCACTCTTTTGGTAAAGTTTTTTTAATCAGCATACTTAATTTTGTGCTTCATTTTGACTGTTGTTGTTAGGTGCCATCGAGTTGGTTCTGACTCATAGAGACCCTATGAACAGCAGAATGAAACACTGCCTGGTCTTATACCATGTCTGCAATAGTTTTTATGCTTAAGCCCACTACTTAATTTTTAGAAGGTCACAGTTACGTAATTTATCTTCTGTAGTTTGTGCATTTTTAGTTGTGTTCAATAAACTATTTATGACAAAAGTTAAGAACTCTAGCTTTGTCTTATGATATCTTCTAGAAATTTTATACTTTTAGGTTAGACATTTAGGTCTTTGATCAATTTTGCATTAGTTTCTGTGTGTGGTGTGAATTATGGATCTTGTTTCATTTTTCTGCAAAACAGATATCCAGAAGATGGTGGACTAGATACACATCTCCTTAATTCTGTCTGAAAACTAAGGCCTGGATTGCTAATTGAATGGAGCTTTCTGGACACCCAGTGAACCCTAGGACACGGCATATGGCCTTCAGTTTTGACTGCATGCCACTGAATGGGAAACTGCTTTTCTTTGGCTGAGCACCAGTCTGGTTAAATCAGCTGGCTCTTGTGAACTGAAGGCAACTGGAGTTCTTAACCTTTTTTCCTTTTGTTGGCTGACAAGCAGGCGAGTGACTCAAAGAGAAGCCATGCAGACCTGCAGTGCTGAAGACATCAGTGGGTGGACTAGCCACATTTTGAGAGCCCGGCTCTGGACTCAGAGCACCACAGCCCCTCCACCCTCTCTTTTCAGAACTCCACCATAGATTCTACTGTCCTGTGGGGGCTGGACAGATTGACTGGGATGCCATCTTGTTTGACTGGGATGCAGAAATACTCAACTAGAGCCCTCATCAGGGGCTAATTCCCAGGCTAGGAGGCAGTGCCAGTCCAGGGAGTGCATTGCTAGCAGAAAAGCTGTGTTTAGCACAGTGTAGCCTTATGGAAGGGCTCAGAAAGGGATCACAGCAGATTGGTAGCCTGTCTTACTTTGAACTGTATCACAGCATCTGGGAACAGCTGACAAGGCCCCTCCATTGTCAGCCGGAAGAAGGGGCTTCCCACACTTGACAGCCTGACTGATTTGGAAGTAGTCAGATAGCTTTTACCTTTTTATAAAAGACTGCTTAGGAAAATAACTGTGGTGTAGCCCATCGGCATCTCTTCCAGTCTTTACTGACCCACATTATAGGGTTGGCTGAAAGCCCCTCAGTTATTCCATGTGTAGGGCTGTGTCATTGCCAGGGAGGAGAAGGGGCCTGCTACCCTGGAGATTCCACTGGGCCCATTCACTGGAGTACGTAGAGGTGGCTGTTGATCAACGTCCTTCTCAGAACTGAGCCTCAGCTCCTGTTAAGGCAACACCAGAGAAAATAAATAGCTTCTACATGTCCAGAAAGCAAGAGATCCTAATGAAGCACTTAAAAAAAATTCATCCATGGCTCCAGAAAACTCCCAAAGTAAAGAATCAAAGAACTTCCCAAATGAAGAAGCTTTTCTGAAACTATTGGAGGTTGAGTACAAAAGAACGATATAGAGAGCCCTCCTAGACATTATACAAAATGCAGCACAGCAAAATGAAAAATTAAGCAAGCTGTTCAATCTGATGGAACATCAACATTCTGAAATCTGACAGATCAATAACAAAATTACAGAATTAGATAATTCAATTCAAAGCCAGGAGAGCAGAATTGAACAACTGGAAACAAGACTTTCTCACTTTGAAGATAGAGTTACTGACACCAGCATATATGAGGAGAAATCAGAGAAAAGCAAGAAAAATGAAGAAGCATTAAGAAACATTTTGGACTCTGTCAAGAGGAACAATCTACGATTAATTGGAGCTCCTGAACAGTGAGGGATAGCTGAAAACACAGAGACTGTTGTTGAGTTGCTGACTCCTTCACCTTTTATTCTATTTGCTCCTCAAGGTGAACAATTACAATGGCCTTCAAGCTCACTGATCTTCTCTTCTGTCATTTCAATTCTACTGCTGAGTCTTTCCAGCAAATTACTCATTTATGTTAATTTACTTTTAAGCTCTAGTGTTTCTATTTTTTTAAATTTCTCTTTATTGAAATTTTTGTTTTCCTGATTTCCTTTCCGACTCGACGGCACTTGGCTGGATTTCCTTTAGATCTTTATTTGTTCTCTTGTACCTTTCTCAGCATACTTGATATTGTTTATTTGAAGTCTTTGTCATGTAATTTCATTATATATTCATCCTCAGAGACAATTTCTGTCCCTTGCATTGGTCACTTATATAAGCTATTCTTTCCTATCTCTTCATATGTTTTATAATTGTTGTCTTTGAACACTAAGCTATTTATTCTAACACTAACTGAGGAGGTTAGATTCTTTCTCTTCTTTATAGATTGTTCTTCATTTTCTTTTTATTATTATTGTTTTATATTATTGAAGGTAGTAATTGAAGGTAGTAATTCTATGCTTCTACTTCAATCTCCCCATCTAGGTGAAGCTGCAATTGTTGCTTCTCTTTAGTCTTCCTGCTAAGAGGTACCAGCCATCACTGTTTCATCTCTAGTTTCCCTAAGTGATTGTACTGGTCTAGTCACTACACAGCTGAATTCCATGATTTGTAATACTTGTTGTGGTTGCCATCCCTTCAGCTGTTGGGGATGTTGACCATGTTAACACAGTACCAGACTCCCACCCTGAAAATTATCAGCTATGTTCTTTTTTCACCTACCTTTTGCTTGGGATTACTGGCTATCCTTTGTCACCAAAAATCTCCCTCCCTGTGAGGACCAGCCATACAATGAAAATATTTGGCCCACCACACGGGAGCTGTAGCTTGCACAATTGTGCCACAAGACTCCCCTCCTAGGAGTGTTGTCTGTAGTACACCAGGTGCAGATCCCCACTTTGGAAATGACAGCTGTTGCCAATTCACCATATGTACTCACTCTTTATGAACACCAGTCTCTGCTATGCTCACCTCTTGGCTTCTTCTTGGTATTCACAGGAACTCCTACACAAGCAGTACTTGCCTAGCAGCACTGTCTCAAGTCTTATTGTTCAGGTGTATTGGCCTATCTCAATATCATCTTTCTGTGCCAGGGCTGATCATGTACTGTGGTCTGTGTTGCACCCTGGGTCAGCTGCCAGGAAGACATGGAGTTACTTCAGACACTATGCCCAGGAGTGGGCTTTGGAGCAGCTGCTGGGAGAATTTCACATCTGTTAGGTAGGCCCTTAGCTGTTGGATGGCGCTTCTGTACCAGGATTAGAAAGGACAGAGGACCCTCAAAATGCCCACCTCAGAGATCTGCTTATGGTCCTGGATCCAAGGCACCAGAGTTCTATACTCTGGCTAACTGTGTGAATTGGTCAGATAGGAGAATTGGTCAGATAGGAGAGGGTGAGGGCTCCCTAAAACATTTGCCCAGGAAATTTATTCTTCATTTTGAAATCTGAAGATATGACTTTCCCCCCTCTGCACCTGAGAAATGTGTACTCAGTGATGATTTACTGTATTTTCCACTCCCCTTTCTCAGAATATCTGGTCTAGCATTTTGGCCCATTCTGTGTACAGTGTGTCTGTCTGTCCTTTTCCCATGATGCCCACTTAGTCTTTCTGGACCTTTTCTGGGTGTTCATGTATTCTAATTCATGATGTTCTCCTGGTGTTATGCTTTCCCAGGACATAAGACCTCAATATTCCTGCACTGTCTCTGTCTCCTTTTCTCAGGGTTGTTCACTTAGGCTTTCTGTCCTTTGACTTGGGCACTCATAGTCCACATTGTTTCCTCAAGATTGTGTTTCCTGGGGCCTCTAGAACTCAAATTTGTTATGTTCTCCTGATATAATTTTCTTGCCAGTCTGCCCAGTCCCTGTAGGTTCTCAACTCCATCCAGGGCTGTCTACTCAGTACCTACATCCTAGTCTGTATCTACCATGTTGCTCCCAATCTAAGGTGCTGTTCAGAGTCTCAGCTGCAGCATCTACAAGATGGCCATGCTGAGCTGGACTCATGTGTAGCATGAGGATTATGTATGAACCTCCACTTTTCCATCATTTTTAGTCTCCCTTTTTAGTAATTTAGTGTTCAGTTTGGTTCTCCAGTCTTTCAGCTCATGTCCCGAGTTCTGTGATAATCAGTGGCATCAATTCTTACTTGTTTTCTTCTAGCATTGTTGGGGTAGAGGGACATGAAGGTGTGACTGATTATGCTACCATCTTGCCCCTCCAAATTTTCACTTTCTTAATGATATCTTTTGAATCACAAAAGTTTTAAATTTTGAATATGTTCAATTTATTACTTTTTTGTTTATCATTTGTGCTTTTGGTATTTTATCCAAGAAGACTTTGCCTAACACAAGGCCTTGAAGATTTATTTCTGTTTTCTTCTGATGGTTTTATAGTTCTAGGTCTCCCATTTATGTTAGGGTCTACAAAGAGTGTCTGGTGGACTTGAACTGCCAAGCTTTTGGTTAACAGCCATAGCCTTTAACTACTACACCACCAAAGTTTCCTACTTCAGGTTAATCTTTTGTGTGTGTGATGTGAAGAAGAGTCCATCACTGAGATTTTCGCATGTGGATATCTAGTTGTCCCAGCACGATTTGTGGTAAAGAATATTTTCCTATTGAATTCTCTTGACACTGTTATCAAAAGTAAAATTGACTGAAAATGTGAGGGTTTATTTCTGGACTCTTCCACTAATCTATATTTATGTCCTTAATCCAGTACAAACAATTACACTTATTGTAGCTTTGTAATAAATTTTGATACCTGGAATTTGAGTTCTTAAAATTTGTTTTCTTTGTCAGGATTATTTTGGCTATATTGAGTCTTTTTACTTTCTATATGATTTACAGAAAGAGCTTGTCAGTTTCTGCAAAAATTCAGCTGAGATTTTGATAATGACTGTGTTGAATATGTGGAATATTTGTGGGAGTTTTGTTTATTTCGATGTGGCTACAAATAGAACTGTTTTCTTAACTCTAATTTTGTAGTAGATTCCTTAGGACTTTCTGTATGAAGTTGTTTCAGATGCTTCCTAATGATCTCATTGGTGAGGAAGGAATTTCTGCCTTGGGGTTACAGGGATAATCAAAACCATATATGATCCACTACAGGACAAACTATATTGTTAGCAGTTTGTCACGTGTACTCATAGCTTGGGGGAGCACATACCATGTCACTTAGGGCCATATGGGTTTTTCACTAGGTAACAGAATAAACAAACACTTGATATGAAAGTCGTGCTCTACGGTATTAAAATGATGTGGTACCCCTGGCTCCTAAGGGATAAAGCCAAGCCAAGTGCCGTCGAGTCGGATCCAACTCATGATGACCCTAGGGGCCAGGGTAGAACTGACCCCCAGAGTAAAATGATTATCTTAATTGGAAAAATCTGTAGGCTGATCCAAAACTGAAAAAGCACTATTTAAGGATCAGTAGTAGCTGTCCCTAGCCCTTTGATATGGATGGTAGTATGACTGGGAGGGCTTATCTACTAAAGCAGAGTGAGGATGAAAATTTATAGTGAGACAATTTGAAGCCCTTCACAATTTTACCGAATGTTGAGGTGGCACTTAATTTTAGGCTGTATTAGTTTTCTAGGTTAAAGTAACAGAAATCTATTGTCTCATGGTTCCAGAAAAGATCTTTTCTGGTCTTTCCCAGCTTGTAGTAGCCACAAGCATCCTTGGATTATAGCTGTAGTATAACCCCAATCTCTTTCTCCCTTGTCTGAAGGAATTTTCCCTTTGTGTGTTTCTTCTCTTTTATAAGTACACTGCTCATATTGGAGTAGGATCCACCTTACATCAGTATGATCTCATCTTAATTTAAAACATCTCCAAAGATCTTAATTCCAAACAAGGTCATATTCACAGGTACTAGGGGTTAGGATGTTAACATATCTTTGGGGGGACATAATTCAACCTACAACACAGACCTTAGACCACAAGTGACCCCTTGACTCCCTAGCATTAATTTAAAACTTGAGACTTTGTGGAGTAGGAGAAGTAACCTTATAGGACGTGAAGTGAAGGCACTTGAATAAGAAGAAGAGGTCTACATGGTGAGATAGTAATCATAAACATGAACTTTAGAAATATCCTGTTTTATGACCATTAAAAAAAATTGAAGAACATATATCACACTGGTGTAGGGCATACAGTCCCCTGGGATAGGATGTGAATTTAGATTATTTAATGCCTATGGCAGCTGGAATTGACAGCAGTGGTTTTTGTTTTTGTTTTAGTTTTTTTTTTTTTTTTTTGGTTTGGTGACAATAGTGATACCCAGTAGATTGTACATATGCCACTTTGTAATTTACATAGGAGTTATTTGAGCCCATTATGCTTCTCAGTTTGACTGGTTTCCTGGGGCCTATAAGAAAAGTGGAAGTTTCACTAAGTGTCTTCTCCAAAATCCCAGCATTATATATTCTGAGAAGTGAAAAGAGTTTCCTGGTCACTATCACTAATGTCTAGAACTCTGAAAACTTAAGAGTGTCTTGGTTAGTTCTACTCTGTCCTCAAGGATCACTATTGACTCCACAGCAGTGGGTAGCAGTAGTGGTTACACTTCATCTTACGGTTTTTGTATATGTAGAGACAGATGTTAGGTGATTTATATTTTGAGTATCTGTGTAGCAGAAAGGAAACTGGGATTGTGTAGTGATTAACTGCTACAGCTGCTAACCAAAAGGTTGGCAGTTCAAATCCACCAGGCACTCCTTGGAACCTCTATGGGGCAGCTCTATTCTGTCATACAGGGTCACTATAAGTCAGAATTGACTAGATGGCAACAGGGCTTGTGCGTGTGTGTGTGTGTTAGGAGATTCCTCAAAGAAGTCAATTCAAGCAATAGCTCAAGATTCTGTAAAAATATGAAGATTAGCTTCATTTGTTGTTCAGGTAATACTGTGCTAAGATGGCTACTTGAAGTTTGGGCAATAGTAATGACCAGTGGGTTCTGTCCTTTATCAGGGACATCTTGGTGAAGTGATGGAATTCAATATTCCATGGACTCCATCATATATGATGGTAATAATGTTTGTCATTAAGTGTATGGGCTTACACTACTCTTCACTCAGTTATTCCCAAGGGGATCCCCAGGTAGCTAACCGGTGTGGAAAAAGGTTGGCTTCTTTAAATACTATCGTAGGCTGTATTTGCCAGAGAAACAGAACCAGTGAAACATGTGTGTGTGTGTGTACACAGAGAAAGATAATGAGTGAGGTTTACCTCAACAAAATGGCTCACACAGTTGTAGAGGCTGACAAATTCCAAGTCCATGGGCCGGACATCAGGCTTGAGGCTTAACCTGACTCATGTAACTGCACGGGCTGATGCACACAAGGTTGGCAGGTCAGATGGTAGGCCACTGGCTGAAAGGCTGTGGATGTTTACAAATCAAAAATTGGAAGATAAGACAGCAGACTGTTGGCTGACAGCCTGCAGAAACTAATGAATTCCGAGGTCAGTAGGTAAGATGGTCAGCCACTGGTTCACAGGCTGTGGAGGCTGACAAATTTCAAGACTGTCAGAAAATTTGGCAGTCAGCTAAAATCTCAAATCTAAAAAGCAGTGATTGTGAAATTTCTAGGTGGTTACAGGGAAGGGTTCACAAGCTTGGTGGTCCATCTTGTAGGCAACTATCTTAGTTTGCTATTGCTTCTGTAACACAAAAACTACAAACAGGTGACTTCAAAGAACAATGATTTATTGTCTCAGTTTGGGCAACTATAATTCCATACCAGGGTATGGAATGTACAAGATGGTGCTTCCTTGTAGGTTTCCCTCGGCATTCCTTGACTTGTAGAGGGATCTATTCTTTTTTAATAAGAAACCACTTATAAGACTCAGCTTATTCCAGTACAGCCCCATTAACATAACAAAAGAAAATATTTCTTTCCAAACAGGGTCTTATTTATGGGATGAGACTTCAATGTAACTTTTGGGAATAAATGATTCAGTGTAAAACAGAAGCTGACACTTCCTCCATGAAATGCCAGCCCATCTGCCTATGGTTAACACCCACATTCAATAAGATAATTTTGTCTATGACCTGGTTTGAGGCCATCAAGTGTTGTTTTTTTTCTTTTTTTATCTCAGGCACATTACTGGGCAATTTACACTGAAAAATAAACTGAAAATCACATGTTCTTTCCCCTTTTGTTTTCTCACCAGTACTTAGGTTAGGCTGCCATGGATATATATCTCAATACCCTCAAGTCAGGCGAGGGTGCAAGACAGCATCAAGGGAAGCAGCATCACAGGAAATGAGCAATGTCTCTAACTTTGCCTAAGAAACTCTTTGTAGGCAGCTAGGGTTTCCTTAAAGTGTTAAAAAGCAAGTACGCACTAAGGTGCACCTGACTCAAAGCATGCTTATTTCCAATTGTACCATATGCATGCAGAAGTTGGACAATGAATAAGAAAGACCAGAGAAGAATCAACACCTTTAAATTGCAGTACTGGTGAAGAATATTGATATACTATGGACTGCCAAAGGAATGAACAAAATATTCTTGGAAGAAGAACAATCAGAATTCTCCTTAGAAGCTGCAAAGTCTAAGATGGCAGAGTAGTAGTCAGACACTTCTTTTGACCACCTCCTCCCCACCCCCCAAAAAACAAATGAATCTAGTATATTTGACATTCTAGGAGCCCTGAACATTAAAGAGAAAGTGGAGAAATCAGACTGATAGGGAAGGAAGAGTAGATCCAGAAGTACCAGGGACTGCCCAGACCTGACCTGGCAGGCGTCAACAGAGTGCAGACAGATCAGCTTCTGTGAGTGTAGTGAGAAGAGCAGTGATATTTGAAAAGCATCTTCCACAGTGGGAGAGACTAAGAAGCAGAGAGCTCATTCAAGCCTCCAGAATGAGGGAAAAATGGTATTTGATTGTCAAAAGTTAGGTAGCTCACATCTAACCCTCTTCATGGGATCTAAAATTTTATTTTGGGATAAACGTCTGTCCCTTTCCCTTTTATCTCAATGCATCTGAGATTACTCCAGAAACTGACTACACATTAATTGGGCAGAAAGTAAGACCCCTCATGCACTGTGAGCCATTCCCCCAATCTTGGAGACAGCACCAGCCCAGCCCAGGGCCGTCGAGTCAGATCCGACTCATGGAGACAGAACAGGGGAAGAAAAATAATCTGCCATCTGGGAACTAAGGGCACAAACAGTTCCTTTGCCTAGGCAAAGGCATAAGGAATCCATGAAGGTTGAATGCTTTCACAACTGCATACAACATTGGAAACCTGTAGTCTACTTGCAAAATCTATCCACCTAGGTGCTTTAAGGAACAGGGACATGTTTTCTTCACATACATTCAGGAACAGCAGTGAATTCTCTGCCTTTCCCAGTATGTACAGTAGGATACCTATGTCTACATCAGTCACCTGTACTTATCTAGAACTGTAGGGGAAAGCCTGCACTGTATAGATTATATAGTTGGTGACCAACTACCTGGATACCTAAGCTGAACACATGGAAGAAAAGAAAAGGGACTACTGGGCTCACACACCTAGCATCAGCTCTAACCATCTGGTGGCAATATGTTAGCACTTCAAAGGTTCCAGTAATGAAACTGGTTCACATGATCAGCCAAGTTGGGCATTTCAAAACAAAACAAGAAGCTAGAACAGAAAGCAAACATAAAATAAAAAAAAATACAACATACTGATGGCTTAGAGACAACAGTTCATATCAAATCACATAATGAGGCAATATAAGATGGCTTCAGAAAGCTCCCAGAACAATGATTCAAGGAATTTTCCAGATGAAAACTTCCTGGACTTATTGGACACAGAATACAAAAGATTAATATACAGAACTCTTCAACATATCAGGAAGTAGATTAGGTAAAATGCAACAGAGCATAATTGCAAATTGAACAGTCTGCAAGAAACAGCATAGAGAGAGCAATCAGAAATTCATAAAATTAAAGATAAAATTTTAGAATTAGATGACTCAATAGAAAGCCAAAGGAGCAGAATTAAGGCAATGAAAGTCAGAATTAGTGACATCAAAGATAAAGCACTTCACACCAACATATTTGAGGAAAAATCAGATAAAAAATGAAGAAACATGAGAATTATGTGGCACTCTATCAAAAGGGATAATCTATGAGTGATTGGAGTAGCAGAAAAGGGGATGGTAAGAGAAAATACAGACAAAATTGTTGAAGATTTGTTAACAGAAAAATTCCCTAGTATCACAAAAGATGAGACAATATCCATAAAAAATGCTTATTGAATTCCACATAATGTAGATCCCAAAAGAGAGACACCAATACATATTATAATAAAACTTGCCAAATAAAGAGAACTTTAAAAGCAGCTAGGTATAAAGAGTCATTAATATTCAATGCATGAAATCTGTTTTTCAGTTAGTCTCTCAACTCAAGTGGAATATACTTAAGATGGTACTTTGTCTCTATCGGACTTATAATTCTATTCAGTTTCAGTTTGACTTGCAAATAAGTAGCCGATTGTGCTACAGTCAGCACCTAGTCTTGTTCTGACTGATGATATTGAGCTTTTTGATCATCTCTTTCCACAATTTGGTTTCTCTGTATTCTGTCTGGTAAGGTCCATGTATACAGTCACTGTTTATGTTGGTGGAAAAAGGTATATGCAATGAAGAGGTCATTGGTCTCACAAAATTCTACCATGCAATCTGTGGCAGCATTTCTATCACCAAGGCCATATTCTTCCAACTGTTGATCATTTTTCTTTTTTCTAGCTTTCCCATTATAATCACCAGTAATTATCAGTGCATCCTGACTTCATGTTCAGTCAGTTTTGGACTGCAAAATCTGGTAAATATCTTCAGTTTCTTCATCTTTGGCCTTAGTGGTTGGTGCATAAATCTGAACAATAGTCATATTAACTGGCCTTCCTTGTAGGCATATAGATATTATCCTACTGCTGACAGCATTGTACTTCAAGACAGATCCTGAAATTTCCTTTTCATGATGAGTGTAATGCCATTCCTCTTCAAGTTTTCCTTCTTGGCATGTTAGATCATATGATTGTCAGATTTATAATGACCATCACCAGTCCACTTCAGTTAGATACCTGATGGTATCTAAGTAGCAGTGGCATAATTTCAGCATCACAGCAACATGCAAGCATAAGGTTTCTGTGAGTTAGAACTGACTCAATTGCACCTAACAAGAACAACAACAGGGGTAAACAAAAAATAGTCAACAAAGGAGAGTCAATAAGACTAATCTTGGACTACTTAGGAGAAACCATAAAGGCAGGAAGGCAACGGGATGACATATACAAAGCCTTGAAAAAAATAATTGCCAGCTAAGAATTACATATCCAGCAAAACTGTCTCTCATATATGATGGCAAACTTAAGATATTTCCAGATAAACAGAAATTCAGGGAATTTGCAAAAACTAAACCAAAATTGCAAGAAATACTAAAGAGAGTCCTTTGGTTAGAAAATCGATAATATCATACAACAACCCAAGACTAGGACACAGAACAGAGCAACCAGATATACACCCAGGTAAGGAAATCAAAAGAGTAAAATTGAAGGCAAAACACTGAAAATAGAGAAACAGAGATGCCATTATTTAAAAAAGAGGGACTTAAAAATGCAATCATAGATCATGCATATGGAATGGTCAACGCAATAAAAAGAAATTAAAGACTGGTTTAAATTTAGAATACTAGGGGTAAACATTAAGGCAATCACAAAAGAAATGAACAACCCTACACTTCAAAATAAAAAACAAGAAAATTATGAAATCTCAGCAAATACCAAATCAACAACAATGAAAAACATGAAAACACACAAAGTAAAAACACTGTACAGAAAAATAAGTGGAACAAAGGAATTGATCACAACACACAAAAGAGACATCAAAATGACAGCACTGAACTTATATCTATCAATTACACTGAATGTAAATAGAATAAATGCATCAAAAAAGGATGGAGAGTAGCAGACTGGATAAAAAACATACAATCTATATGCTGCCTACAGGAGACACATATTAGACTTAAAGATATGAGCAAACTGAAACTCAAAGGATGGAAAAAATAAATCAAGCCATCAACATTCATAAAAGAGCAAGAGTAGCATATTAATTTCTGGAAAAATAGACTTTAAAGTATAATCCACCACACTGGATAAGGAAGGACATTATATAATGATTAAAAGATAATACTCCAGGATGACATTACCATATTAATTATCTATGCAAGCAGCAACAGGGCCCCAAAATACATAAAACAAACTCTAACAGCATTGAAAACAAAAATAGACAGCTCCACAATGGTAGTAGGAGACTTCAACACACTATTTTCAGTGAAGGACACAACATCCAAAAAAAGCTCAACAAAGACATGGAAAGTCTAAATGCCATTATCAATCAACTTAACATCATACACATAGACAGAGCACTCCACCTGATAGCAGCCAAGTGTACTCTATTTTACAAAGCACATGGAACATTCTCCAGAATGGACCATTACAGTAGGCCATAAAGGAAGCCTTATCAAAATTCAAAGCATTGAAATACCACAAAGTACCTTTTCAGAACATAATGCCATAAAATTAGACATCAATAACAGGAAAAGCAAGGGGAAAAAAAATCAAACACGTGGAAACTTGACACCTTGAAAAAAACTACCGGGTTACAGAAGAAATCAAGGAGTGAACAAAGAAATTCACAGAGTCACATGAGAAAGAAAACAGTCCCACCAGAACTTTTTTAAAATTTATTTTTATTTTTTTTATTATGACTGGTGAAAATGTACATTCCCGTATAAATTTATATGCCCAGCTATATGCAGCTTCCACTGCTCTCCCTGCCTGGTTACAGCACACTATTGCTCTCTGCTCCATACATGTCTCATCCTCCCAACAGTTTCTTTTCCCCTCCTCTCCACCCACTCCGCTTACTCCAGCCAGAGGAGTGAAAGTAGTCAGCGACAAAAGGACAAATATTGTATGAGACCCCTACGATAAGATCTCAAAAACAGACTTATATATAGAAGAAAAGACTCTTTGACAAATGCAAGGGAGGGAAGGGAGCGGGAGGGAGGGAGGGTTTAGATTAGACAGTTGCTAGAAATCTGGTTGGGTGAAATCGGTGATAGCACACACTAGAAACAAAAACACTATTAAGTGGACTTCATCCCACCAGAATCTTTTGAACACAACAAAAGCAGTATTCAGAGATCAATTTATCTCAACAAATGCATACATCCAAAAAAGAACAAAGAGACCAAATCAAAGTATTAACACTACAATTTGAACAAGTAGAAAGACAGCAGCAAAATGACCTCATGGGCACCAGAAGAAAGCAAATAATGAGAAGTAGAGAAGAACTAAATGAATTAGGAAATAGAAAAATTATGCAAAGAGCTAACAAGACCAAAAGTTGGTTTTTTGAAAAGATCATCAAAATAGACAAATCATTTGCCAAATTGACAAAAAGGAGAGGAAGCAAATACCCCAAATAAGAACTGAGGTGAGATATACCATGACAGACCCAAATGAAATTAAAATCATAATTGAATGATTTGAAAAATTATACTGTAAGAAATTTGAAAACATAGAGGAAATGGACAAATCTCCAGACACATACTACATACCTTAACTAACACAAAGGAAGGTAGAACAAGTAAATAAACCCGTAACAAAAGAAGAGACTGAAAAAGTACTTAAAAACTTCCAACCAAAAAAACAAAACCTGGAACTGATGGATTCACTGGAGAATTCTACCAAATTTTTAGGAAAGAGTTAACATCACTATTAATCAAGGTATTTCAGAGCATAGAAAAGGACGGAATACTGCAAAATTCATTCTACAAATTTAGTGAAACTCTATTAGCAAAACCAGGTAAAGATAGCAGAAAAAAGGAAAATTACACACAACTGTCTCTCACGAACTTAGATGTAAAACTCCTCAACAAAATTCTAGCCAATAGAATTCAACAACATATCAAAAATAATTATTCTGGCACACAATGTTGAGTCCCTGTGGCAACACAAGAAAAAGAGAGGTGTATCTCAATAACTCTACTAAGACCACAAATGATGATCCAATGGCCTGGGGGTTTCCTGGGAGCATGATCTCTAGACCTGCTGCTGCTCTGTCCAGAAAACACTGCTGAGATCAACTCTTCAGACAAAAATGGACTGGACTTGGGGGCAGAATGTGACCATATGGTGTGTGTACTTTTTGGTTCCATGTATTTATAGACTGCTGTCCTACTGGCCTCTTTCTAGATGGGAGAGGAGAGGGTGGAGAGGAGGGGACAGGAGATTGTTAAGAGGATGCTGGAAGTATAGAATGAAAAGGAAGAGTGTGCTGTCTCTGGGCAAGGAGAGCAAAACGAGCTGCATATAGATGGGCATGCAAATTTAACCTGGATTGTCTACTTTCACTTAACCACAATAAAAAATTTATTAACAGTGACCAAATAAGATTTTTATCAGGGATGCAGGGATGGTTCAACGTTAGAAAAACAATCCATGTAATCAACCACATAAATAAAAGAGAAAAACCACTTGATTTTATCAATTGATGCAGAAAAGGCATTTGACTAAGTCTAACACCGATTCTTATTAAAAACACATAGCAAAACTAGAATAGAAGGGAAGTTCCTCAACATGATAAAGGGCATTTATACAAAGCCAACTGCCAACATGATTCTAAATGGAGAGAGTCTAAAAGCATTTCCCTTGACAATGAGAACCAGACAAGACTGCAGTTTGTCACTACTTCTATTCAACATTGTGCTGGAGGTTCAGGCCAGAGCAATCAGACAAGATAAAGAAAGGGCATCCAGATTGGTAAGGAAGAAACAAAAGTATCTCTATTTGCAGAGGATATGATCTTATATACAGAAAACCCTAAGAAATCCATAAAAAAACAAACAAACAAACAAAAAACTACTGAAACTAATAGAAGAGCTCAATAAACTATCAGGATACAAGGTAAATACACAAACATCATCTGGATTCCTTTACACCAATGAAGAGAACATCAGAGAGGAAATTACCAAATGAATACCATTTAAAATAGTCCTCAAGAAGATAAAATACTTAGGAATAAATCTAACCAGAGACATAAAATTTCTACATAAAACTACAGGGCACTATTGCAAGAAACCAAAAGATATTCCCATAAGTGGAGAAACCTACCTTGCTAATGGATAGGAAGGCTCAACATCATGAAAATGTCTATTCTACCCAAAGCGCTCTATAGATAACAATGCAGCACTGATCCAAATTCCAATGGCTTGTTTTAATGAGGTGGAAAAACAAATCACCAACTCCATATGGAAAGGAAAGAAGCCACAAACGAGTAAAGCATTACTGAAGAAGAAGAACAAAGTGGGAGGCCTCACACTATCTGACTTTAGAAACTGTTACACTGCGACAGTAGTCAAAACAGCCTGGAAGTGGTTCAAACACAGATACATAGACCAATGGAACAGAATTGAGAATCTAGACGTAAACTAATTCTCTTACAAGCTGCTGATATTTGACAAAGGCCCAACTTCCATAAACTGAGAAAAGACAGCGTCTTTAACAAATGGTACTGGCAAACTAGATATCCATCTGCAAAAAAGGAAAACAGACCCATATCTCATACCATGAACAAAAACTAACTCAAAATGGATTGAAGACCTAAATATAAAATCTAAGACAATAAAGATCATGGGAGAAAAATTAGTGACAAACCTGGGAGCCGTAATACACGGCATAAACAGAATACAAAACATTACTAACCATGCACAAACCCCGGAAGGGAAAATAAGCAACTGTGAACTCCTAAAAATCAAATGCTTATGCTAATCCAAAGACTTCACTAGAAGAGTAAAAAGAAAGCCTACAGACTGAAAAAAAAATTGCCTATGATAAACCTTAATACTTAATCTTAATACTTAATACTTAATCTCTATAATCAACATTTAATCTCTCTAATCTACACTTAATCTCTATAATCAAAATATAACCTCTATAATCTATAATCTATATAATCAGCACAACATTTTCAAGCATAGATTAACAGGTACAGGGGTCTGTGGACCATGGTTTCAGGGGTCCACATTTAGGGGCCCGATTCAGGCTAATCGGCAAACATCAGCATTATAGATATAGAGATTATAGAGATTAAATTTTGATATAGATATACATCTATGGATCTAGATACAGATATTGTGAAGTATCTATAGATATAGATAGTGCAAAACCTCAACAACCGAGAGACAAATAACCTGATTTAAAAATGGGGAAAGGATATGAACAGACACTTAACCAAAGAAGACATCCAGGCAGCTAACAGATTTGGGAGGAAATGCTCATGATGTTTAGCCATTAGAGAAATCCAAATCGAAACTACAATATGATACCATCTCACCTCATCAAAGATGGGATTAATCCAAAAAACCCCGAATCATAAGAATGGGAGAGACTGTGGAAAGACTGAAATATTTCTACACTAGTGGTGGGAATGTAAAATGGTACAATCACCTGGAAAACTGATTTGGAGCTTTCTTGAAAAGCTAAAAATAGAAATACCACAAAAATCTAGCAATTCCACTTCTTTGAACATATACTAGAGAAATAAGTGTTGTAACAGGAATAAATAAACACACACCAATGTTTATTGCAGCACTATCCACAATAGCAAAAAGATGGAATTAACCTGCCAAAGCCAAGTGCTGTCGAGTAGGATTCAACGGTGTCCATTAATGGATGAATGGATAAACAAATTTTGATATATTCACACAATGGAATACTATGCAATGACAAAGAACAATGATGAACTTGGGAGAAAACCATCTCATAATATGGAGAAATCCAGATACAGCATCATCCACCTATGGGGGAGTCCATATTTGACAAAGGTCCCGAGTCAGTAAACAGCAGAAAAGACAGTCTATTTAACAAACGGTGTTGATGTAACTGGATATCTATGTGTAAAAAAAAAAAAGAAAAGAAAAGAAACAAGATCCATAACTCACATCATACACAAAACTAACTCAAAATCAAAGACCTAAATATAAAATCTTAAAAAAGAAAAAAAAATTATGGGAGAAAAAATACAGGCAACATGCGAAGCTCTAAAACACAGCATAAACAGACTGCAAAACACAAAGTCCAACAGTTAAGTCTGCCAACATAATTGTTCTAAGTGCTACATACCTCTTTGCTGAATATCATTATGGTCACCTTCCAAGTGCTCCCATTTGAAAAGCTATGAATCAAAGCTTCAAAGCAATTTTGGAACTCTTTTTCTGGAATGGCCATTGTGCACAATGGCATGGTAACAAGTTCATGAACTTAGCTGTCTAGTTTTCTATGAGGAGTTTTTAGCCAGTAAACAAATAACTGTATCAGAACACCCTACCTACACACCTGTTCTGGCCCCCAGTGAATTTTTTCTCTACCCAAAGATAAAGGAAATATTGAAAGGAAGACATTTTGATGACATTCAGGACATCAAGAATAATAGAACGACAGCACTTATTGGCATTCCAGAAAAAGAGTTCCAAAATTGCTTTGAAGTGTGGACTGGGTGCTGGCATCAGTGCATAGCTTCCCAAGGGGAGTATTTAGAAAGTGACCATTTAGAAACTGGTTGTAGTGATATTCATCAATGAGGTAGGTAGCACTTTTTTTAGAATGAATTTGCCTACTCAGCTGGCAGTGCTCTTATTACTAGTAATGCACAAACACCAGAAGATAAAATAGATAACTAGGAACTCCTAAAAATCAAACACTTATGCTCATTCAAAACTTCACCAAAGGAGTAAAAAGACTACAGACTGGAAAGAATTCTTGGCTACCACAAACCTGCTCAGCGTCTAATCTCCATAATCTACAACATACAGCAAAATTTCAACAAGAAAATGACAAATAACCCAATTTAAAAATGGGCAAAGGATATGAACAGGCACTTCACAAAGATGGCATTCTGGCAGTTAACTGATAAATGAGGAAATGTTCACGATCCTTAGCCATCTCATAACATGGAGTCATCTGGAAGACACTATGTTAAGTGAAATTAGTGGCAAAAGGACAAATATTGTATGAGACTACTATTATGAAAATTTAAGAAGAGGTTTAGGCACAGAAGAAAATAATCTTTGATGACTACAAGAGTAGGGAGGGAGGGAGAATGGCATTTATAGATTATATAGTAGAAGGGAATTCGGTTAGGTAAAGGGAGTGACAGCACACAGTAGAAGGGAGGTTAGCACTACTGGACTACACTGTGAGCTAAATGGTTTTTTTAAATGCAGCACAACATTTTGGAGTACAGATTAACAGGTACAGGGGTCTGTGGACCATGGTTTCAGGGGTCCACATTCAGGGGCCTGATTTAGGCAAATTGGCATACATCAGCATATACATTAACTACATCAGCTACAAATGATACATCAGTATGAGACCAGAACTGGATGGTGCCCAGCTACCACCAATGACTGCCCTGACAGAAAACACAACATAGAGTCCCTGATGTAGCAGGATAAAAAGGGGTATGCAAAACTAGAACTCTATTAAAAGACCACACTTGATTCATCAGTCTGGAGGGTCCTCTGACGACACGGCCCACAGACTATTTAATCAACAGCTGAAACCAGTACCTAAGTCAATCTTCAAGCAAAGATTGGACTGGACTATAAAACACAGAAACATGCTGGCAAAGAATGTGCTTCTTGGTTTAAACGTATACATGAAGCTGTCTGAGCAGCTCTAGTCTAGAGGCGAGATGAGAGGGTGGAGGGGGACAGGATTTGGCTGAATGGATATGGGAAGAATAGAGTCAAAAGGAGGAGTGTGTTATCATGGGGTGGGAAGGGAGACCACTCATAGTTGCATAGTGATATGTGTTCAGGGGTTTTATATGGTAAAGTGATTTGGATTGTAAACTTTCACTTCAAGCACAATAAAAAATTTTATAAGAGACTATATTTTCCCCAGTTAATGGACTTCGGCCTTTTTCAAGTATCAGCTCCTCATAGGTGGATGATTTTGTGTCTGGATTTTCAATTCTCTTCCATTAGTCTATATATTTGTTTTTGTACCAGTACTAGGCTGTTTTGACTACAATGGCCATGTAATAGTTTCTAAAACTACGCATTGTGAGGCCTCCAACTGTTTTCTTCTACTGTAATGCTTTACTCATCCAAGTTTTCTTCCATTTCCATATGAAGTTGGTGATTTCTTTCTTCGTCCCATTAAAAAATACCATTGGGATTTGGATCAGTACTGCATTGTATCTATAGACTGTTTGGGGTAGAATACAAGATCAGACAACTAAGTACATAAACTCATCCTAGAAAAAATGTTATATATGCTTTGCTGAATGTCACTAAGGTCACCTTCAAAGTATTCCCATTCAACAGTGTCTATAATGATATTCAGCAATGAGGTATGTAGCACTTTTACTAAGATGAGTTTGTGCACCTGTTAGACAGCTTTCAATGACAGCTCTGATGGACATTCCAGAACAAGGGTTCCAAAACTGCTTTGAAGGTAAACTAGGTGCTGGCATCAGTGCACAACTTCCTAAGGGGAGTACTTCAGAGGTGACGGTAGTGATATTCAGCAATGAGGTATGTAGCATTTTTTTTTAGGATGAGTTCATGAACTTAATTATCTGACCTCATGGACATTGTTATGATGTTGAGTCATTCTATCCATGAACAAAGTAAATTTCTCCACTTAGGTAGGTCTCTTTTGATTCCTTGCACTAGACTCTTGTAGTTTTCTTTGTATAGGTCTTGTATATCTGTGGTTAGATATATTCCTAAATCTTTTATCTTCTTCGGGGTCTTGTAGATGGTATGGAAACAGTGATTTCCTCTTTGATGTTCTATTCTGGTGTAAAGGAATCCAGGTGATTTCGTATGTTTGTCTTGTATCTTGATGTTTTGCTGAACTCTTCTATTGGCTACAGTAGTTTTTTGTGGATTCTTTTGGGTTTTCTGTATAAAACATCATACCATCTGCAAATAGAGATACTTTTACTTCCTCCTTACCAAATTGGATGCCCCTTTTTTTTCTTTATCTTGCCTGATTGTTCTGGCTGTAACATCCAGCACAATGCTCAAAAAAAGCAGTGGCAAAAGGCATGCTTGTCTGGTTCCTGTTCTCAAGGGGAATGCTTTCAGACTCTCTCCATTTAGGATGATGTTAGTTGTTGGCTTTGTATAACTGCTCTTTATCATGTTGAGGAATTTTCCTTTTATTTCAAATTTGCTGAGAATTTTCAGCGTTAATATGTGTTGGACTTTTGGCGAATGCCTTTTCTGCATCGATTCATAAAATCATGTTGGTCCTTATCTTTTGTTTTGTTTATGTGGTTGTTTATACTGACTATTTTTCTAATGGTAAAACATCCCTACATCCATGATGTAAATCCCACTTGGTTATGGTGATTTTTTTTGATATGCTGTTGAATTCTATTGGCTAGAGTTTTGTTGAAATTTTTTTGCATCTAAGTTCATGAAACATTGGTATGTAACTGTCTTAGTCCCCAAGTACTGCGCTAAAAGAATACCACAGGTGGATGCCTTTAACAAACAGCAATTTATTTTCTCACAGAAAAGCAGCATAAAAGTCCAAATCCAGGCTTTGGATGAAGGTATTTTCATCAACGTTTTCCTGGACTTGGTGCTTGACAGGCACAAAGATCCTATGTCCAAAGAACCCTCACCTGGCATTGCTGTCTTGGGGCTACGATGTTCCCTACTCTCTGCTTTCTTCCTTTTCCATTATATCCCAAAAGATTGCATCAAGGCACAATAAAATCTTACAGATTGAATCGTGCCTCACCAGTGCTACTGCTGCCCATCCTCCTTTATTAACATCATGTTCGTGTTGTTGTTGGCAGTTCCAACTCATAGCGACCCTATGCACAACAGAATGAAACACTTCCTAGTCTTGTACCATGTTCACAATGGTTTTTATGCTTAAGTCCATTGTTGCAGCCGCCATGTCAATCCTATCTTGTCGAGGATCTTGCTCTTTTTCACTGACCCTCCACTCTACCAGCATGATGTCCTTCTCCAGGGTCTGATCCCACCTGACAACATGTCCAAAGTATGTAAGAAGCAGTCTTACTATCTTTGCTTTCAAGGAGCACTCTGGTTGTACTTCTTCAAGAACAGGTCTGTTTGTTCTTTTGGCAGTCCACAGTGCATTCAGTATTCTTCAACACCACAATTCAAAGGCATCAGTTCTTCTTCCATCTTCTTTGTTCGTTGTCCAGCTTTTGCATGCATATCGCGTGACTGAAAATACCATGGCTTGGATCAGGCACACCTTAGTCTTAAAGGTGTCTTTGCAATACTTTAAAGAGGTCCTTTGCAACAGATTTTCCCAATGCAATGTATCCATATGCACTGATTGTGGAACCAAGTAAAATGAAATCTGGACAACTTGAATCCTTTCTCCATTTATGACAATGTTGCTTACTGGTCCAGTTGTGAGGATTTTTGTTTTCTTGTTGTTGAGATGCAATCCATACTGAAAACTGGGGTCTTTGAGCTTCATCAGAAAGTGTTTCAAATCCTCTTCACTTCCAGCAAGTAAGGTGGTGTCATCTGCATAATGTAGGTTGTTAAGAATTCTTCCTCCGATCCTGATGCTTTGTCCTTCAGCATACAACCCAGCTTCTTGGATTATTTGCTCAGCATAAAGATTAAAAAGTTATGGTGAAAGGATACAACACTGACACACACCTTCCTGACTTTAAACCATGCAGTGTCCCCTTGTTCAGTTTGCACAACTTCCTCTTGGTCTATGTACAAATTCCTTAAGAGAACAATTAAGTGTTCTGGAATTCCCATTCTCCACAATGTTGTCCACAATTTGTTATGATCCACAGAGTTGAATGCCTTTACATAAATATCTTTATGGTATTCTCTGCTTTCAGACAAGATCCATCTGACATCAGCAATGTTATCCCTAGTCCCATGTCCTCTTCTGAACATGACTTGAATTTCTGGCAGCTCCTTGTCAATATACAGTTGTGGTCATTTTTGAGTGATCTTTAGCAAAATTTTATTTGTGTGTTGCGTGTGATATTAATGATATTGTTCAGTAATTTCCACATTTGGTTGGATCACCTTTCTTTGGAATGGGTGTAAATATGGATCTCTTCCTGCCAGTTGGCCAGGTAGTGTCCTCCAAATTTCTTGACATAGACGAGTGAGCACTTCCAGCATGGCATCTTTTTGTTGAAATATCTCAATTGATATTCCATCAATTCCTAGAGCCTTGTTTTTCACCAATGCCTTCAATGCAGCTTCGACGTCTTCCTTCAGTACCATTGGTTCCTGATCATATGCTACCTCTTCACATGGCTGAACATCGACCAGTTCTTTCTGGCATAATGACTCTGTGTATTTCTTCCATCTTCTTTTGATCCTCCCTGAGTCATCTAATATCTTCCTTGTAGAATCCTTCACTATTGCAACTCGAGGCTCGAATTTTTTCTTCAGTTCTTTCAGCTTGAGAAATGCAGAATATGCTCTTTCATTTTGGTTTTCTATTTCTCTTTGCATATGTCATTATAATCCTTTATTTTGTCTTTCTGAGTTGCCCTTTGCAATCTTCTGTTCAGTTCTTTTACTTTGTCATTCTTTCCTTTTGCTTTAGCCACTTAACATTCAAGAGCAAGTTTCAGAGTGTCTCCTGACATCCACTTTGGGCTTTTCTTTCTTTCCTGTCTTTTTAATGACCTCTTGCTTTTTTCACATATAATGCCTTTGATGTCATTCCACAGTTTGTCTGGTCTTCAGTCATTAGTGTTCAACACCTGAAATTTGTTCTTGAGATGGTCTCTTAAACTCAAGTGGGATATACTCAAGGTCATATGTTGGCTCTCATGGACTTGTTTTGATTTTCTTCCATTTCAGTTTGAATTTGCTTATGAATAATTGATGGTCTATGCTGCAGTCAGCACCTGGTCTTGTTCTGACTGCTGACATGGAGCTCCCCAACTTGTCTGTCAATTTGCTGTTCTATGGGGGCTTACATGTTGCTCTGATGCTGGAATCTTTGCTGTTGGTGTTTAGGCATCAGCATGGTCACCCATGATAGACTGGTTTCAGCTGAGCTTCCAGACTAAGACATACTAAGAAGGGCTTGGCAGTCTACTTTTGAAAAGCGTTAGCTAGTGAAAATCTTATGAATAACAGAACACTGTTAGATATAGTACTGGAAAATGAGGCCCCCAGGTTAGAAAACACTCAGAAGACAACTGGGACAGAGCAGCCTCTTCAAAGTAGAGTCAACCTTATGACATGGATGGAGTAAAGCCTTCAGGATCTTCATTTGCTGATGTGGCATAACTCAAAATGAGAAAAAACAGCTACAAACATCCATTAATAATTGGATGGATTAATAATTGGAACATGGAATATACAAAGTATGAATCTAAGGAAATTGGAAATCATCAAAAACAAAATGGAACACATAAACATTGATAACCTAGGCATTAGTGAGCTGAAATGGACAGGTACTGGCCATTTTCAGTGAGACAATCCTATGGTCTACTGTGCTGAGAATGAAAACTTGAAGAGGAATGGTGGTGTGTTAATTGTTAAAAAGAGCACTTCAAGGTCTGTCCTGAAGTACAATGCTGTAAGTGATAGGATAATATTCATACACCTACAGGGAAGGTCAGTTAGTAAAATTACCATTCACATTTACGTACAAACCGCTAAGGCCAAAGATGAAGAAAGTGAAGATTTTTATCAGCTTCTGCAGTCTGAAATTGATAGAACATGCAGTCAGGATGCACTGGTAATTACTGGTGATCAGAATGCAAAGGAAACTGTGGTGGCATAGTGGGTTAAGTGGTACATCTGCTAACCAAAAGGTTGGCAGTTCAAATCCATCAGACACTGCTTGGAAACTCTATGGGGCAGTTCTACTCTGCCCCGTAGAGTTGCTATGAGTCAGTGTTGACTCGACAGTACTGGGTTAATTCATTTAGTTCTGCTCTGCTCTTTATTATCTACTTTCTTCTGGTTCCAGAGAAGGTCTTTTGCTGCTGTCTTTCTACTTGTCCAAGTTGAAGGTTCTATTCCCCCCCCCCTTGTTTGAGCCCTGTCTTCTTTTTGAATGTGTGCATTTATTCAGATAAGTTGAACTGTGAGTATTGCTTTCGCTGTGTCCCAAAGGTTCTGGTAGGAAGTGTTTCCATATCAATTCGATTCTGTGAATTTTTTTATTCTGCCCTTGTTTTCCTCTATAATCCAGTAATTTTTGAGCAAGGTATTTTTGAATTTCCATGTGTTTGATTTTTTTTTCCTTGCTTTTTCTGTTATTGATTCCTAATTTTATGGCTTTATGGTCTGAATAGATGCTTTGTAGTATTTCAATGCTTTTAATTTTGTTAAGGCTTGCTTTATGGCCTAGTATGTGGTCAATTCTGGAGAATGTTCCATGTGTATTGGAAAAGAAAGTATACTTGGCTGCCGTTGGGTGAAGTGTTCTGTATATGCCTACAAAGTCATGTTGGTTGATTGTAGCATTTAGATCTTCTGTGTCTTTGTTAAGCTTTTTTCTGGATGTTCTCCCCTTCACTCAAAGTGGAGTGTTGATGTGCCCTACTATTACTGTGAAACTGTCTATATCTCTTTTCAATGCAGTTAGTTTGATTTGTGTATTTTAGAGCCCTGTCATTGTTGGCTGCATAAATATTTAATTTGTTTATATCCTCCAGGAATATTGACTCTTTAGTCATTATATGGTGTCCTTCCTTATTCAATATGGTGGATTTTAATTTAAAGTCTATTTTATCAGAAAATATTGCCACTCCTGCTCTTTATTACATGTTGTTTGCTTGATGCATTTTTCACATCCTTTTACCATTTTTTGTTCCTCTAATCCTATGATGTGTCTCCTGCAGGGAACATATAGATGGAGCATGTTTATTTGTCCAATCTGCCACTCTGTCTCTTTATTGGTGTACTTAGTCTATTTATATTCAGTGTAATTATTGACAGATATGACTTTAGTGCTGTCATTTTGTGTGTGTTGCAGACATTTCCTTTCCTCCAGGTAATTTTCTGTGCTGAGTTGTTTTTCTTTACGTGTTTTCATTGTTTGTGGTTTTATATTTGTTGAAACTTCACCTTTTTTTAAAAAATATTGATGCAAAGGATTTTAATTTCCTATGTAGTTATCTTAATATTTACCTCCATTTTTCTGAATTTAAACTAATTTTATTTTTTTGTATCACTCTGGGTTCCTCTCCATTTGGAAGATCTGTGACTACATTTTTTAGTCCCTTTATTTGTTGTGATGTTATAGAATGGCGTCTCTGGTTTCTTATTTTCAGTATTTTGCTTTTTAACTTATTTTTTGTGATTTCCCTATCTGGATTGGTATCTGTTTTCTCTATTCTGTGTTCTAGTCTTGGCTTGTCATCAGATGTGGCTGAATTTTTAACTAAAGGGCTCCCTTTAGTGTTTCTTGTAACTTTTTTTGGTTTTTGAAAGTTTCCTTAATTTCTGTTTATCTGGAAATAGTCTAATTTTGCCATCATATTTAAGAGACAATTTCACTGGATATGTAATTTTTGGCTTGCAATTATTTTCCTTCAAGGCTTTATATATGCCACCCCATTGCATTCTTGCTCTCATGGTTTCTGCTGAGTAGTGCAAGCTTAGTCTTATTGACTCTCCACTGCAGGTTAATTTTCATTTATCCTTAGCCATTTTTAAAATTGTCTCCTTATCTTTAGTTTTGGCAAGTTTGACTATAATATGTCTTGGTGTCTTTCTTTTTATATCTACCTAGTGTAGAGTCCAATGATCATCGTGGATTGATATCTTCTCACCTTCCATGATGTCAAGGAAGTTTTATGTTAATAAATCATCATCAGTTCTCTCTGTGTCTTCTGTTAGTCTCCTCCCCCCATCACCCATTCTGGTACTCCACTCACTTGCAGATTATTCCTTTTGGTACAGGCTCACATAATTCTTTGTATTTCTTACTTTTTAAAAATTCTTCTGTCTGATTTTTCCTCAAACACGTCTGTGTCACATGCTTTATATTCAGTCTCACAAATTCAGCCTTCCATTCCCTCGGTTCTGCTTCTTTGACATCTGTTGAGTTGTCTAATTCTGTAATTTTATTAGTAATTTTCTGAATTTATGCTTCCTGTCTCTGTACACTTTCTTGCAGCCTGTTGAATTTATCATTATGTTCTGCTGCATTTTGGCCCTTACCCTTCCTTGTCTCTTGAAGGGCTGTGAATATCAGTCTTTTGTAATCTACCTCCAATAATTTAAGGAACTTGTTTTCATTTGAAAAATTTCTTGATTCTTTGTTTTTGGAGCTTTCTGAGTGTTCACCTGCTTTTCTTATATGGATTCAGCTCAAGAGTCCCGGTAGTCAGCCACCAAGTGCGTGGTGAAGGTTCTTCCCTACTGTCTTAGATGCACAGGTGTGATTGGTGTAGGCACAGGTACCTAGCTGTAGTTGTCAAGAAAGGCAGATGGATAACAGCCATCCCTGAGTGTCTGTGAGGAAGTCATGTTCCTTTATGACTAATTCTAGATGAAGGAACTATTTCTGCCCTGAATTTCTGGCTCAGGGGATTCAGTGGATTTTTCCCACTTCCCACCAGCTTGTTAAATTGTTCTCTTCCCTAGTCCAAGAGAAGACTAAGAATATGTAAGGAGTCTTACTTCCAGTTCAGGTTATGGCAGACTCTGGAGCTGGGCACAGTACCTAGAAGGGAGGTGGGAGTGCTGGGTTTAACGGAGAGGGGTGTAGATTCACTCATGTAATGTTAGATGCAAACCACTTAGCTTTTGACAGTTGAATGCAGATTTCCAATTATTCTGGTGGTGCAGGTGTGCTTTCTGCTGCTCTGTCTCTCCTGTTGAGGAGGATGCCCTCCAAATGCAACTGTTTCCTTTCCTATGCTGGCTGCAGCCTATTCCTGGCAGGTCAAGTATGGCCAGTCTCAAGTACTTCTGGACCTACTCTCTCTTCCCGTTGCTTAGTCTGATTTCTCAACTTTCCCTTTGATGTTCAGAGCTCCTAGAATTTCATATATAATCAATTCGTTTGTTCAATGTCTATTGTTAGAGAGATCAGTGGAAAACTCTGACTTCATTGACTCCATTGACTCCATTTCTTCTGGGTTTTTTAAAAAAAATTTATTGTGATTAAATGAAAGTTTACAATCCAAATCAACTTTCCATACCTTTCTGTCTTCAACTCTATCTGCTCTCTTCACCCTGTGACAGCATACTCTTCTTTTTCCCTCTTTGTTCTCCAGTATCCACTCGACCAACACCTATCTCCTCTTCTCTACCATCTTCTCTCTCCTCTAGGAAGAAACAAATAGGAGAGCCTCATATACACACGTATGTATATATAACCATAAAGTACACACACCACATGCATCACTGTGTCCCTGAGTCCAGTCCATTTTTTGTATGAAGTGTTGGCTTCAGTACTGGTTTCGAGTCTGGGCTAGCAGTAAGTCTAGGGTCCATGTTTTCAAGGGACCTTCCATGTGGTCAAACAATCAATTCTGTTCTTTAAAAAGTTCTTGATCTGCACATCCTTTTTTCTTGTGCTACATCAGGGACTCTACATTGTGTTCTCTCTCAGGGCTATCTTCTGTCTTTGGTGGTAGCTAGGAACCACCTGGATCTTCTGGTCTCATGCTGATGCAGTCTCCCAATCATACAGGTCCTACTGTCTCCTGGGCTCATTTTTCATTGTGTCATTGATATTCTCAGTTGTCATCTGTTCCAGGTGGATTGGGACTAATTGATGTTCCTCAGATGGTAGATTGCTGGCTTTTAAGAACCCGGATGCCACTCACTAGTATGGGATGCAGAAGACTCTCTTTGCAATGTCCCCTGAGAACATGGTCCCCAGACCCCTGTCTCTACTACTCTGTCCTTTGCAATTTGGGATTGAATTTATAAAACTGTTTAATTTATGGTGTAATCCAGTTATACTGACCTGGCTTCCATTGCGTGCTGTCACACCCATTAACTAATTGAATTTCTATGAACTATCTAATCTGTGAATAACCCTCTCCCTCCATCCCAACCCTTGTAGCCATCAAGGAGTCTTTTTTTTCTGTGTATAAGTCCTTTTTAAAGTGCTTATGTAAATGGCTTCATACAATATTTATCTTTTGCGGCTGACAAATTTCACTCCAGGATATGAAATGTTTTCTAAAATCATTAGTGATTTTTTTCATTGTGTAGTGTTCCGTTATGCATATATACCATAGTTTGTTTTTCCATTCCTCTGTTGATGGGTGCCTAGGTTGATCACATCTTTTTGCTGTTGTGGACAGTGCTGCAATAAACATTTGTGTGTGTGTATCTGTTTGTGTGACAGTCCTTATTTCTGTAGGATACATTCCAAGCAGTGGGATTGTAGGATGATATGGTACTTCTACTTCTAGCTTTTTCAGAAAGTGCCAAACGCTTTCCAAAAGGTGGTACCATTTTACATTCCCACAAGTGGTGTAGAAGAGTTCCAATCTTTCCATAACCTCTCCAACATTTGTTGTTTTGTGTTTTCTGTGTTTTGGATTATTGCCAACCTTGTTGAGGTAAGATAGTATTTCACTGTAGTTTTGATCTGGATTTCTCTACTGGCTAATGATAGTGAATGTTTCTTCATGTGTGTTTTGGCTGCCTAAATGCCTTCTTTGGTGAAGTGTCTGTCCATACATTTTGACCATTGTATAATTGAATTATTTTTCATTTACTTGTTGATATGCTACAGTACCTTGTAGATTATGGATATTAGGTACTGATTTGCTACGTGGTTGTCAAATAATTTTTACTATTCTTTAGACAATCTTTTTATTCCTTTGATACAGTCTTGGGACAAACATAAGTGTTTGATTTTTAGTAGTTCTCATTTATTTATTTTCTCTTCTGCTGTTTGTGCATTGTTAGTATGATTCTGTAGTCTGATTAAGTTGTGTGTCAGAACTTCCATTGTTATCCCTATTTTTTCTTCTATAATCTTTATCATTTTTGATTTGAAATTTAGGTCGTTGGTCCATTTTGAGTTAGTTTTTGTGTCAGGTGTGAGATGTGGGTCATTTTCAGTTTTTTGCAGATGGATATCCAATTCTGCCAACAGATTTTTTTTTCCCCCAGTTTAGAATCTTTGAGCCTTTGTCAACTATCAACTGCTCATAGATGGATGGTGGTATTTCTGGATAATCTAGTCTGTTCCATTGGTCTATATATCTGTTTTGTACCAATACCAAGCTGTTTTGACTACCATGGCAGTGTATTAGGTTTTAAGGCTGGGTAGTGTAAGGCCTCCAACTGTGTTTCTCTTCTTCAGTAGTGCTTTACTTGTACAGGGTTTCTTTCTTTACCAAAGTTGATGATTTGTTTCTCCACCTCATTAAAAAATGACATTGGAATTTGTATTGGGATTACATTATATGTATAGATTGCTTTGGGTAGAATAGACATTTTCATAATGTGAAGTCTTCTTATTCATAAACAAGGTAATTTTCTCCACTTACCTAAGTCTTTTTTGCTTTCTTGCAGTAAAATCGTGTAATTTTTTCTGTATAAGTCTCTTACATCTCTAGTTAGATTTATTCCTAGGTATTTTATCTTCTTTGAGGCTATTGTAAATGATATTGATTTGCTGATTTCCTCTTTGATGATCTCTTTGTTAGTGTAAAGAAATCCTACTGATTTGTTTATGTTTATCTTATGTCCTGATAATTTGCTGAACTCTTTTATTAGTTCCAGTAGTTTATCTATGGATTTCTTAAGTTTTTGTGTGTATATGATCATACATTTGCAAATAGAGACACTTTTACTTCTACTTTACTAATGTGGATGCCCTTTATTCCTCTGATTGCTCTGGCCAGAACCTCTATGACAATGTTGAATAGAATAGACATGGTAACAGTGGGAACCCTTCTCTAGTTCCTGTTCTCAGGGGGGATTCTTCTTGTCTCTCTCCATTCAGGAAGATGTTGGCTGTTGGTATTGTGTAGATACTATGTTGAGGAATTTCCTTTATAGTGGTATTCTGTTGAGAGTTTTTAGCATGAATCGGTGTTAGACTTTGTCAAATGCCTTTTCTGCATCAATTGATAAAATCAAGTGATTCTGCTGATCTGCTCTCTACTCCGTGCTGTCACTCCCTTCACCTAACCAAATTCCTAACAACTGTCTAACCTGTGAACATTCATCTTCCCCCCTCCCCACCTTTGTAGCCAGCAAAGAGTCTTCTCTTCTGTACATAAGTCCATTTTGAAATTCTTATAGCAGAGGTCTCATACAATACTTGTCCTTTGGCAGTCAATGGATTTCACTCAGCATAATGTTTTCTGGTAGAAAGCAGGTTATGAGATGCTTTTTAAAATCATCATTGTTCTTTAGCATTGCATAGTGTTCCACTGTGTATACAGAGTATAGTTTGTTTATCCATTCATCTGTTGATAGGCACCTAGGTTGATTCCATGTTTTTGATATCATGTACAGGGCTGCAATAAACATTCATGTCCATGTATCTGTTCATGTGACAGCCTTTATTTCTGTAGGATATATTGCTAGCAGTGCAATTGTTGGATCATATGGTATTTCTATTTTTAGCTTTTTAAAATATGAAAAAACTGAAAATTAAAGGATGGAATAATATATAACTAACTAACAATATGCAAAGAATAGCAGGTGTGGCAATACTAATCTCAGATAAAAGAGATTTTAATGTGAAATCCACCATCGTGGGCAAGGATGGTCACTATTTATTGCTGAAAGGTTCAATACACAAGCAGGACTTAAATATTTATGCATCCAATACTGGAGCATCTAAATACAGTGAACAGATACTGAGTACCTTGAAAAATGAGATAGATCACTCCACAATAATAGTTGGAGATTTCAACACTCCACTTTCAGTAATGGACATATCATCCAGAAAAAAGCTCAATAAAGACACAGAAGAACTTATTGCAACAATTAACCAATTAGACCTCATTAACATATATAGAACTTTTTATCCATCAACAGATAACTACAACTTCTCCAATGCACACAGAACATTTTCCAGAATAGATCACATGTTAGGACATAAAGCAAATCTAAACAAAATCAAAACCACCGAATTATTGCAAAGCATCTTCTCAGACCATAAAGCCATAGAAGTCGAAATCAGTAGCAGAAAAAACATATAGAAATTTGAATGCATGGAACCCAAAAACACCTTGCTCAAAAAGCCGTGGGTTACGTGAGAAATTAAGGATGACATAAAGAAATTTATGATTCAAATGAGAATGACAGCACATCCTACCAGAAACTATGCGATATAGCAAAAGCAGTTGTTTTAGTCAGCTAGGGCTGCTCTAACAGAAATACAGAGTGGATAGCTTTAACAAAGGCAGGTTTATTCTTACATAGTCTGGTAGGCTGCAAGTCCATATTCAGGGTGCCCACTCCAGGGGAAGGCTTTCCCCCTTGTCGGCTCTGGAGGAAACTCCAATACTGCATCAGTCTTTGTCCAGGGAGCATCTTGGTGCATGAACCTCAGGTCTGAAGGACACGCTCTTCTCCCGGTGCTGTTTTCTTGATGGTGTGAGGCTCCCAATTCTCTGCCTGCTTCTCTGTCCTTTTATCTCTCGTAGTATGAAAGGATTAAGGGTGGGGTAAGCCATACTCCAGGGAAACTCCTTTTACAGTGGAGCAGGGAGGTAATCCTATGAAGGGATATACAGCCCCACCCTAATCTTTCAACATACAGTTTAGGAAAACCACAAAATGGAAGAGAGTCACAAGATACTGGGAATCATTGCCCAGCCACATGGCTACACATATTTTGGAGGGGGGGGACACAATTCAATCCATGACAGCAGTGCTCAGAAGTCAGTTTGTCTATAAATGCACACGTCCAGAAGGAAGAAATAACCCATACTAAAGAACTAACCCTATGTCTTGAACAAATAGAAAGAGAGCAACAGAAGAACCCCCTCAGGCACCAGAAGAAAAGAGATCATGAAGATTACAGTAGAAATAAATGATTCAGAGAATAGAAGAACAGTTGAAAAAAATCAACAAAACCAAAACCTGGATCTTTGGAAAGATCCAAAAAATGGACAAACCATTGGCTAAACTTACAAAAGAAACACAGGAGAGGAAACAAATAACCTGAATAAAAAATGATATGGGAAATGTCACAACGATCCAACTGAAACAAAAAGTATCATAACAGAATACTATGAAAGACTGTACACTAACAGATTTGAAAACCTAGAGGAAATGGAAAAATTCACATATTCATATCACTGACCAAAATTATCACAAGGAGAAGTAGAACAACTTAATAAACCCATTACAAAGGAAGAGATTGAAAAAGTCATCAAAAAAATTACCAACCACAAAAAGCCCTGGCCCAGATGCCTTTACTGCAAAATTCTATAAAGCATTTCGAGAAGCATTAACTCCAATACTACTGAGACTATTTCACATCATAGAAAAGGGTGGAATACTCCCAAACTCATTCCATGAAGCCAGCATAACCGTGATACCAAAGACAGGGAAAGATCCCACCAAAAAAAGGAAAATTACAGACCAATATCACTCATGAACCTACATGCAAAAATCTTCAACAAAATCTTTGCCAATAGAATTCAACAACATATCAAAAAAATAATACATCACGACCAAGTTGGATTCATACTAGGGACTCAAGGCTGGTTCAACATCAGAAAAGCAATTAATGTGATCTGCCACATAAATAACACAAAAGAAAAGAATCACTTGATTTTTTTCAATTGATGCAGAAAAGGCACTTGACAAAGTCCAACACCCTTTCATGCTAAACACTCCTGGCAAAATAGGAATATAAGGCAAATTCCTCAACGCAATAAGGGGCATCTACACAAAGCAAACAGGCTACATCATCCTGAATGTAGAGAGACAGAAAGAATTCTCCTTGAGAATTCTCTGGGGTGGCAGTTTCAGCCTCCTGCCTGGCAAAGACACAACCCAACTTAGGGAGTCACTGGGGGTCTGTCAATTGACCCTATGATGTGGGTCAGTAAAGGCTGGAAGAGATGCTATTGGGCTGCTCAACAGTTATTTCTCCAGGCAGCCTTATTTTTAAAAGCTAAAAGCTATCTGACAGCTTACAAAATCAGACTGTCAGGTGTGGCAGGCCCCACCTTCCAGCTGACAACGGAAGCACCTCTTCAGCCATGCCCAGATGCTATGATGTATTTCAAAGTAGGGAGGGGCTACAACCCTCTTGCCATCTTGAGCTGGGCCTTATCTGAAAGACAACACTTTGCAAAACACAAGCTTTCTGCTGGTAAAGTGCTCCCTGGACCGTCATTGCCTCCCAGGCTGGGAATTAACCCCTACTGAGGGAGGACTCCAGTTGGGCAACTCCATCTCTCAGGGGACGCAGATGGCACCCAGGTCGAGCTGTTCCTCCCATGCCGTAAAAGCAGAATCTATGGTGGAGCTCAGAAAAGAGAAGTTGAAGAGGGTGTGGTGCCCTCTGTCTGCTGCCGGGCTTTCAAAATGTGACCATTCCACACATTGTCTCTCTGCTGCACCCCAAGCTGTTCACTTCAGCATTGCAGCTCAGCATACCTGCTGGCTCATGCCCATCCTCCACCTACCCATCAACAACAAAAAGTAAAAGTGAAAAGCTCCAGTACTGCAGTCTGCTTGAGTGGCGAGCCAGCAGGAGTGGGCTCAGTGAGAGAACTGTCCCATTTAGTGGCATGTAGTGCAATCTGACGACTCTATGCCATGTCCTAGGGCTCACCGAGTATCCAGAATCCTCCATTCACTATCAACCCAGGCCTTAGTTTTCAGAAGGAATTACAGAGACATGTATCTAGTCCCCGATTAGCTATTTTTTTATGTCATGTTGAATTTTGTTAGCTAGGATTTTGTTAAAGGTATTTGTGTCTAAGTTCATGAGGGATATTAGTCCATAATTTTCCTTTAGTGTGCTGTCTTTACCTGGTTTGGGTACCAGGGTTATACTAGCTTCATAGAACGAATTTGGGAGTATTCCATCCTTTTCTAAGCTCTGGAATACCTTTAGAAGTAGTGATGTCAACTTATTTCTGAATGTTTGATAGAAATCTCCAGCAAAGCCATCTGGGCCAGGACTTTTTTGGATGGATGGAAGTTTTTTCAATTACCTTTCAATCTCTTCTTTTGTAATAGGTTTTGAAACCACTATTATAAGGACTCAAAAAAGTTTAAACACAGAAAAAATATTCTTTGATGGTTGAAATGGAGAGTGGTATTCACTAACTAGACAGTAGATAAGAATTATCTTAGGTGAACAGAGAAAAACATACAGCAGAGAAGTCAGCAAAAATGGACTAAACCTAAAGCTTTTAGAAGTATTCCAAATAAAACCAAACATTTCCAGGGACACAGCAGCAGGACCAGAGGTCTTGGGATCATGATTTCAGAGGACATCTAGGTCAACTGACGTAACAAGGTGGTTTTTGTTTGTTTGTTTGTTTAAGCAAATGTTCTGTATTCCGCTTTAGTGAGTGGTGTTCAGGGTCTTCAAAGCTAGAAAGTGGTCACCTAAGAAGTGTTAAGTGGTCTCAACTCACCTGGAGCAAAGGAGAAAGTTGAGTATCAAAGACAAGAGGACAATGTAAGCCCAAGAGACAGAAAGGGCCACATATGCCAGAGACTACATCAACATGAGACCAGAAAAACTAGATGGTACTCGGCCACCACCAAACACTGCCCATACAGGAAACTCAGCAAAGAGTCCCTGATGCAGCCATAGAAATGTGAGGTGCAGAACTCTAACTCTAATAAAAAGACCAGATGTGATATTTTGACAAACTGAAGGGTCCCGAGAACCCACAGTCCCTTGACTCTGTTAGCTGAGAACTGAAACCGTTCTGAAACTCACTTCCTCAGACAAGGATTGAACTGCTTTATAAGGCATAAAATGCTTCTATTGGAAGTGTTTTTCTTGGGTCCAGCAGCTAAAGGAGACTAAGAGGGCAGCTCCTTTTTGGAGGCAAGAGGAGATGACAGAGGGAGACAAGAGCTAGTAAAATAGACAAGGGAAATATGGGGTGGAAGGGACGAGTGTGCTTTCACAGTGGGAAGGGAAAGTTAGGGTCAATTTCCTTTGTGGTTATTTTAATAGTTACACCTATTTTTCTAAATTTAAACAAATCTTATTTCTTTATATCACTTTGATTCCTCTGCATATGAAAGATCTATGAGTACATTTTTTAAATCCTTCTTTTTGACACCTATGTTTCCCTATTTTCTGTGTTTTACCTTTGATTTATTTTTGTGATTTTCCTATCTGGGTCGATATCTAGTTGTTCTGTTCTGCATTTTAGTCGTGGGTTGTTGTTTGATTTTACTGATTTTCTAACCAAAGGACTCCCTTTAGTGCTTCTTGTAATTTTTTGTTTGGCTTTTGCAAATTCCTTAAATTTCTGTTTATTGGAAATGTCTTGCTTTTGCTAATATGCTTGAGAGACAATTTTGTAGAACATATAATTTTCAACTATCACTTTTTTTTTCCTTCAAGACTTCGTATGTGTTCTCCCATTGCCTTCTTGCTTGTATGGTTTCTGCTGAGTAGTCCAGGCTTAGTCTTATTGACTCTCCTTTGCATATTATTTTTTGTTCATCTCTGGACACTTTTAGAGTTGTATTCTTATCCTTAGTTTTGGCAAATTTGATTATAATATGCCTTGATGTACTTCTTTTGTGAGCTATCTCGTGTCAAGTTTGATGAGCGCCTGGCATAGATACCTTCTCATTTTTCTTGATCTCAGGAAAGTTTTTGGTCACTAAATCTTCAACTGTTTTCTCTATTTTTTTTTTATCCCACATGTTCTGGTACTTCAACCACGTGCTGAGTTTTCCTCCTGATAGAGTATCATTTAGTTCTTAGTGTTACTTCATTTTTAAAATTCTTTTATATAAATTTTATTTAAATATGTTGGTGTCATGTGCTTTATCTTTAATCTCATTAATTTTGCCTTCCATTGCCTCAGTTCTGCTCCTTTGGCTTTCTAACTGAGTTATCTAATTCTGTAATTTTATTATTAGCTTTTCTGAATTTCTAATTCTTGCTGCTATATGTTTTGTTGCAGCCTGTTCAATTTGTCATTATGCTCTGCTGCATTTTGCCTGATCTCCTTCCTAATCTTTTGAAAAGTTCTGCATATTGATCATTTGTATTCTATCTCCAATAATTCCAGGAAGTTCTCTTCATTTGAAAAAATTCTTGATTTTTTGTTTTGTAAGTTTCCTAAAGCCATCATGCTCTGCCTTTTTAAGTTTATTTGATACTAACTGTTATCTCCTAGTCATCAGTAAGTTGTTGAATTTAATTATTTTATCTTTGCTTACTGTTTTCTAGCTTCTTGTTTTGTTTTGAAAGGTCCGAACAGGCTGGTCCTGTGTGCAAGTTGGTTATTAGTGCTTTTGAAACTCTAATGTCCTGTTACCAGGTGTTTAGAGCTATTACCAGAATTGTGAGACCAAGAGTCCATTTACTTTTGTTGTATGAATTCAACTCAGGCATCCAGGTAGCCAGTCATTAAACGTGTGGTTCAGGCTCTCCCCTATTGTCATAGAAGGGTGGGTGTGACTGGGGTAGGCACAGGTGTCTGTATGCATTCACTGAGAAAGATAGCAGTCTAACAGCTGTCACTGAGTGCGAGTTAATACGTGTCTCCTTATGTCTGATTCTAGATGAAAGTACTTTTTCTGCCTTAATTTCTGGGTTTGGGGAGTAGGCAGAATTTTCTTGCTTCCCCGAGTTTGTTAAATTATTTCCTCTTCAAGTCTCAGAGAATGGGTCAGGGTATATAAAGTCCTACTTCTGGTTCAGGATATGGTGTCAGATTCTGGGGGCAGGCACAGTGCAGGGAATGGTGGAGAAGGTCTGGGAAAAGGGAGAGAGGTTTATCTTGAAGGAATGATTTGTATCTGTGTGTGTGTTATATTAGACACAGGCTACTTAGCTTTTGATGATCAAGTGCCACTTTTCACGGGTTCTGGAGTAGTGAGTATACTGTCTGATGTTCTGTCTCTCCAGCTAAGGACACCCACTGTATACCACTAATCCATTCACCACACTGGCTTCAACCTATTTCCAGAGGTCCTTTCTGGCCAGTCCTAGGTACCTCTGGACCTACTCTCCCATTCCTGTCACTCAGTTCAATTTCTCAACTTTCTCTTTGATGTTCATATTTAATCATTTTTAAATATGTCATATTTAATCAATTAATGTGTTTTTCTGCCTCTCTAGTTTTAGAGGGATCACAGGAAATGTATGATTACTCCACCACCTTAGCCCTGCTGCATAACGGTGTTTCTTCTTCTTCTTCTTCTTTTAAAAAATAGGAATATATATACTCCTTAATGAGATCAAGGAAAACATGGAAAAAAGCCTATAAAAATAGAATAAAACAATATAAGAACAAGTCAATCTCAATACAGACATAAAAAAGAGAAAAATTGCAAATATTCAGAAGCCACACAATAAAATATCAGAAATTAACAATCAAATGACACAGAACTGGAATTGAAACAATGGAAAAATCAATGAAACAGAGGGCAAGCCTATGATATCAATTGTTTCCAGAACAACAACAAAAAAAGGTTGAATAAAAGTGAGGAAAACTTAAGGGTTATATAGGACACCATGAAGAGGAACAGTACACACATCCTAAGAATCCCCAAAGGGGAAAGAGAAACAAGAAGTATAGAGAGAATTTTTGAAGATATAATGGCAGAAAACCTCCCTCCAAATAATGAAAAAAAAACATTCTGTCTGTCTTAGGCTGGGTTTTCTAGGGAAGCAAAACCAGTAACACGTGTAGGTACAAGGAAAGATTTATAATAGATAGATAGATAGATAGATACAAATATAGGAAACAGCTCACGTAATCACAGAAGCTGAATGTCCCAAGCTCTGGCACAAGCCTCACGTTGCCACAGAAGCTGAGGAACCCAAGGTCAGCAAGTCAGAGACCAGAGTTCTAGATCACCAGTTGTGTAGGTCAGTAGATCCCAAGCTGGTGGCGAGATGAAGCGACAGAGGCTGGCAAAACCAGGATCAGCAGGTCAGGGAGCGGGAGCGGGCAGAGTCTGGCGAATGCAGGATCGGCAGGTCAGGGAGCAGGACTCTCAAGTGTTGACTGTAAGGACTGATGAGTCCAACAGCTGCTAGCTCAATCCCGGAACCAGACGCTGGAAGCAGAGAGCAGGAGCACCTGGCCACGTGAGTGACCAGTCGCCATAGTCAAAGGTCGCGAGATGAGAGCCGAGGGGCAGGGAGCCACCACAGACCCTGCCTTGCCACTTAATACAGCAGCCAAATATGTAGTAGCCAAGTTGACATAATCCTGACCACCACACTATCCAAGAATCTCAAAGAACTCCAATAGACTGCAAAAGAAATTCACCATATCATGTAATAATAAAACTTTACTGAAACAAAGAGAATTTTGACAGCAGCACAAGAAAAAGTGAAATATTACTTAGAAAATGTCCTTAATAAGATTAAATGCTGATTTATCATCAGAAACCATGCATGCAAGAAGGTATTGAAGAGCGGAGGAAGATGGTGGACTAGACACTCCTCTCCTCAATTCCCTCTGAGAGCTAAGACCTAGGTTGATAATTGAGTGGAGCACTCTAGACATGCAGGGAGTCCTAGGATACAACATAGGGTTGTCAGATTGGATTACGTGCCACTGAACTAGAAAATTCCTTTCTCTGGCACAACTCAATGCATGCTGAACTCCACTCCTACTGATTCACCCCTTGGGCAGACTGCATGTACTGATGCTTTCTGTTGTTATTGTTATGCAAGAGGCGGAGTATGGGCATGAGCTGGCAAATACACTGAACTGTAGTACTAAAGTAAACAGTGTATACTGCAGCAGAGAGACAGTGCTTGGGATACTCACGTTTTGAGAGCCCAGCTGTTGACTGAGGGTAGCACTACTCCTCCACCCTCTCTTTTTCAAGCTCTATCATAGATTCTGCTGTTCCATGGTGGAAAGGACAGCTTGGCTGGGGCACCATCTTGGTTGGTAGGAGGAGTAGTCACCCAACCAAAGGCCTCAGCAAGGGATAATTCCCAAGCTGAGAACCAGTGGCAGTCCAGAAAGCACTTTTCCAGTAGAAAGGCTGTGTTTAACAAAGTGCTAATTTACAAGTAGGGCCCAGCTGAGGATGACAGCAAGGCTGTAACCCTGCTTTACTTTGAACTATGTCATAGCATCTGGGGACAGCTGAAGAAGTGCTTCTGTTGTGAGCCAAAAGGGGGGGGCTGCCAAATCTGTCAGCCTGATTGATTTTGGCAGCTGCTGGATGGATCCCAGCTTTTTAAACTAAGACTGCCTAGGGAAATAACTGTTGAGTAGCCCAGTAGCATCTCTTCCAGCCTTTACTGACACACATCCTAGGGTTGGTTGATGGCCCCTCAGTGACTCCATAAGTAGGGCACTGTCTTTGCCAGATAGGAAGTGGAGCCTGCCACTAGAGTCCACTGGAGTCAGTCATTATGGCAAACAGAGGGGGCTGGTGTACAACTCCCTTCTTAGAAGTATGCCTCAGCTAATGTTGAGGTAACACCAGAGAAACTAAACAGCCTCTAGATGACCCAAAGGCAACAAAGCATTGTTAACCATTTAAAGAAACAGTTGACTATTGCTCTGGATAACTCCCAAAATAAAGAAGCAAAAAACTTACCAGATAAAGAAGGGTTTCTGAAACTACTGGAGGTCAAGGACAAAATATTGTCTATAGAGCCTTCCTAGAGATTAAACAAAGTGCAGCAGGACAAAATGAAAAATCAAGCAAGCTATTTTAACTGATGCAACAACAACGATCTGAAATCCAGCAGATCAATAACAAAATTACAGAATTAGACAATTCAATCCAACGCTGAAAGAGCAGAAATGAGGAGATTAAAGTCAGAGTTAGTGACCTTGAGGATAGAGCAACTGACACCAGCATTAATGAGGAGAAATCAGAGAAAAGAAATAGGAAAAATAAAGAAGCATGTGGGGTTCCATTAAGAGGAATGATCTGTGATTAATTGGAGTTCCTGAACAAGGGGTGATAGCCAAAAACACAGAGTATTGCTGTTGAGTTACTGACAGAAAACTTCCCTGCAGTTATGAAAGAAGAGAACATAGATATCCAAGATGTGTATCGAATGCCACAAAGACTAGACCCCAAAAGAAAGACAATAAGACATATTATAATCAAGCTTCACAAAATGAAACATAAACAGCGTCTCTCAAAGGTATTGAGGCTCAAAGCAAAGCTAATATTCAGAGGGAAACCTTGTAGGCTTTCATCTACTCAGAAGAAATGATATTGGCAAAGAGATAGTGGGGTGACACATTCAAAGCCTTGAAGGACGAAAACTTCCAACTAAGAATCATATATCCTGCAAAACTGTCTCAAATATGAAGAGATTAAGACTTTCACAGATAAACAGAAGCTTACAGACTTTGTAAATACCAAGCCAAAGCTACAAGAAACACTGAAAGAAGCTCTTTGCTTAGACAAACAAAATCATTAAGTGTATATTTAAGGAGGCAATGCAGGACACAGCGTATACAGTCCTACTGAAGTAAGTCACAAAACTCAGTCACAGCTACAATATTAAAAGAAGGGAACCAGTGCTTATATCATGAAAACTATGACACCATCACACTAAAAAGAAGGCTATACTACAGTAGTAATAGTCCTTTCAGATGGAGAGGAAGTTAAAAAGATATGCAGAAGTTAAAATTGGGTTTAAATTTAGAATATTAAGGAGGAACACAGGGGTAGCCTTGAAGCAAAATAACAATGCAACATATCAAAACAAGAAATGCAACACAGGAGTCTCAACAAACACAAAACCAACACTGAAAAAGATGAACAGTCAACCTGTAAAGATGAATGACCCACAACAGAATGTAAAGAGCAACAGAGAAAACACCAACACAAAAATAAATACATCAAAATGACAGCACTAAACACATATCTATCAATAATTACACTTAATGTAAATCGACTGAGAGCTCCAATCCCCATGCATTCCTGTCTCACACATCCATCTCCCTTAGTTTTCCATTTCATCAAAATACAAAAGATCATTTGCTATATTTGTTTTATTTATCCAAGGCAATTTAAGAGTCAATTGCTATAATTTGTTAAATGTCAGGGGAATACTGAAACACCATTTATTTTTCCCTAAATAAAAACCTAAGATTGCTTTTCTGTTAGCCTGTATCTCGCAATTATTATTATTATTATTTAATTTAGGGGATATTTGGCTGACAGCATCATTTCCCAGAAGCAATTTCCCTACTCCAAAGTGCAGATATGCTTTCATTCCTGTTCCCCTAAGCATCCTCCCTATAGCTATGTTGTAGTTGTTGTCATTGCTAGCTTCCACTGAGACGGTTCTGACTCATAGAGACCCTATGCACAACATAATGAAACAATGCCTGGTCCCGTGCCATGCCCACAGTCATTGTTAGGCTTGACCACAGTGTTGCAACCACTGTGTCAATCCATCTTTTTGAGGGTCTTCCTCGTTTTCAGTGACCCTCTACTGTGCCTGATGCCCTTCTCCAGGGATTGATGCCTCCTGACAACATGTCCAATATATGTAAGACGTGGTCTCACCACTGCTGCTTCTAAGGACCACTCTGGTTATATTTCTTCCAAGACAGATCTCTTCGTCCTTTGGGAAGTCTGCAGTATATTCAATAATCTTCTCCAATACAACCTAAAGATGACAATTCTTCTTTTGTCTTTCTTATTCACTTTACAGCTTTCACATGCATAAGATGCTATTGAAAATCCCATTGCTAGGGTCAGGTGCATCTTAGTCTTCAAGGTGACACCTTTGCTTTTCAACATTTTAAAAGAGATCTTTTGCAGAAGATTTTCCCAATGCAATTCTTCTTGTGATTTCTTGTCTGCTAATTCTATGGGTGTTGATTGTGGATCCAAGTAAAATGAAATCCTTGACAACCTCAATTGTTTCTCCATTTATCATGATGTTGCTTATAGTGTCACCATGAGTCAGATCCAACGTAACAGCACTTGGCTGGCTGGCATGAGGAGTTTTCCTTTCTTGACGTAGAAATCTAATCCATACTGAAGGCTGTGGTCTTTGATCTTTATCAGTAAGTGTTTCAAATTCTCATCACTTTTAGCAAACAAGATTGTGTCATCTTCATATACGGGTTGCTAATGAGCTTTACTTCAATGATGGTGCCCTGTTCTTCTTCATATATCTCAACTTCTTGGATTATTTGCTCAGCCTATGGACTGAATAAAACTGAAAACCCATTGCCACTGGGTCAATGCCCACTCATTGCTATCCTGTAGGACAGAGTACAACTGCCCCCATAAAGTTTCCAAGGAGTGCCTGGTGGACTGTAATTGCCAGCATTTTGGGTAGCAGTCATAGCATTTCACCAACACACCACCAGGGTTTCCACAGGTTGAGTAGACATGGCGAAAGGTTGCAACCCTGACTTACACCTTTCCTGACTTTAAACAATGCAGTGTCCCCTTGTTCTGTTCCAGCGGCTTCCTCTTGATCTATGTACATTTCCTTACGAGCACAATTAAATGTTCTGAAATTCTTGTTCTCCTCAGTGTTAGCCACAGCTTGTTACGATCCACACGTTTGAATGCCTTTGCATAGTCAATAATACACAAGCAAACATATTTCTGGTATTCTCTGCTTTCAGCCAAGATCCATCTGAAATCAGCAATGATGTCCGCTGTTCCACATCCTCTTCTGGATCCAACCTGCATCTCTGGCAGCTGCCTGTCAACATACTGATGCAGCCACTTTTGAATTATCTTTAGCAAAATTTTACTTGTGTGTGATATTAATGATAGTGTTCGATAATTTCCACATTCAGTTGGATGAGCTCTTTGGGGAATAGAAATAAATATGGATCTCTTCCAGTCAGTTGGTCAGGTAGCTGTCCTCCAAATTTCTTTGCATAGAAGAGTGAGCACTTCTAGTGCTGCATCCATTTGTTGAGTCATCTCAATTGATATTCGATAAATTCCTGGAGCATGTCTTTTGCTGATGCCTAATGCCTTCACGGCAGCTTTGACTTCTTCCTTCAGTACCATCAGTTGCTGATCACATGCTACCTCTTGCAATGTTTGAATGTCGACCAATTGTTTTTCGTATAGTGACTCTGTGTGTTCCTTCCATCTTCTTTTGATGCTTCCTGTGTCATTTACTATTTTCCCTGTAGAATTCTTCACTATGGCAACTCAAGGCTTGAATTTTTTCTTCATCTCTTTTAGCTTGAGACATGCCAAAGGTGTTCTTCCCTTTTGGTTTTCTTTACCTCTAGCTCTTTTCAAGTGTCATTATAGCACTTTATTTTGTCTTCTTGGAGCAGGCCTTTGAAGTCTTCTGTTCAATTCTTTTACTTCATCATTTTTCCTTTTGCTTCAGCTGCTCAACATTCAAGAGTAAGTTGCAGAGTCTCCTCTGACATCCAATTTGGTCTTTTCTTTCTTGTCTTTTTAAGAACCTCTTGCTTCCTTCATGTGTGATGTCATTCCATCACTAATATGGCCTTGGTCATTAGTGTTCAATACATCAAATTTATTCTCAAGGTTGTCTCCAAACTCAGGCCAGATAGCCTGAGGGTCGTACTTTGGCTCTCACTGGCTTGTTCTAATCTTCTTCAGTCTCAATTTGAACTTGCATGTGAGCAATTGATGGTCTGTGCCACAAATGGCACCTGGCCTTGTTCTGACTGATGATATCAAGTTTTCCTTCATCTCTTTCTACATAATGGAGTTGATTTGATTCCTGTGTATTCCACTTGGTGAGGTCCATATATATAGTCGAGGATTCTGTTGGGGAAAAAAATGTATTTGCAATGAAGGGGTCATTGGTCTGGCAAAATCCAATCCTGTGATCTCTGGCATCATTTCTGTCAGCAAGCCCACATTTTCAAACTCCCCAGTCTTGACAGGAGATTGTTAAGAATATACAACATGTATACAATGGAAAGGAGGAGCGTGCTGTCAACAGGCAAGGAGAGCGGAAAGAGCTACAGACAGGTGGGCATGCAAATATAAACTGGATTGTACACTTTCACTCAACCACAAAACAAAAAATAACAAAAACAAAAACAAAAAACTCCCCAGTCTTCTTGTTTCTAAGATTCATGTTCCAGTCACCAGTAATTATCAATGCATCTTGATCACACGTTTGGCTTATTTTGGAACAGCAGAAGCTGGTAAAAATCTTTCATTTCTTCACCTTTAGCCTCAGGGGTTGGTGCATAAATATGAATAATAGTTGTATTAACTGATCTTCCTTGTAGGCTTATGGATATTGTGATGTCAGTGACAGCATTGTACTTTAGGATAGATTTTTAAATATTGTTTTTGACAATAAATGCAACACCATTTATTGTAGAGTAGACCAGATGATTGTATGGTTCCAAATGGCCAGTTCCAGTCCATTTCAGCTCACCAATGCCTAGGATACCTGTGCTCATACATTCCATGTCATTTTTCACAATTTCCAATTTTCCCAGATTCATGCTTCCTGTATTCCTCATTCTGATTATTAATAAGAGTTTGTAGCTGTTTCTTATCATTTTTTGTCATGCCACATCTACAAGTAAAGATTCCAAAAGCTGGACTCCATCATCGTCATTAAGGTTGACTGTACTTCCAGTAGGCAGCTCTCACCTAGTAACTTTTTTAGAGTGCCTTCCAACTTGGCGGGAGGTCTCATCATCCAGGACTGCATTAGACAATGTTCCACCACTATTCATAAGTTTTTCCACAGCTAATTCTTTTCAGCAGTAGACTATTAGGTCCTTCTTCCTAGTCTGTCTTAGTCTGGAAGCTCAGCTGAAACCTGTCCACCATGGGTGACCCTGGTGGTATCTGAATACCGGTGGCATAGCTTCCAGCTTCACACAGCACTCAAGCCCCCAAAGTACAACAAACTGACAGAGGGGGCCCTAGAGCTATGCCAAGGAGAAATTCCATGGAAGAGACTTCTTTCTGTAGATGTTTTTGGTGTTTTGCATATAGTGTTGACAGTACCTCTCCTCATTGGCACCCCCGTCACCTTCCTTCTGTCGTTATTTCTACTTTTTTCCCTTACTCTCTGAACCACATCCCCACTTCTTTGTATTTCTCCTTCCTGGTAGGAAGAGGTGAATTAGACCGTACAAAATTGTCCATCAGAGCCAGCTCCAAACACTCTTTGAATGTTTCCATATGTGTTTCATTTTAAACCAAATCCCACACAAATGCAAGGCCTTAGAGAGAAGCCATTTTCAGGGCTGACCCCTTCACTGTCCTGTCTTTCTCAATCTGTTTTGCTGACTTCTCCTCCTCAACCCGGCTTCTAAATGTTGAAGTATCTCACAAGATAGCCTTGAACCTTCTTTCTCTGACTAGTATCTCGTTAGGTGATTTTACCTAGTGTCATGGCTTTAAATAATATCTGGTTTCTATTGTCTCCAGAATTTGGTTTCTTCAGTTGACAACTGAATTCAGAAGTTTACTATGTGCAAATGTGAGGTTTTGACACTTAACTCCAACCATCATTCCCCTTTCTCCAAACCTACCAGGTACACTGTCATTATTGCCTATCACAATACTCAACACTTCCGTGATCAAGACATGAAAGAAAATATTCCCACAGCAGCAGTGGTTCATTTCTTCAGTTTGTTCACTGACTGCCTTCAATCCATGACCAAGTGCTGTTTCTCTTATTTCCAAGATACAGCGTGAAACCACACACTATTTTCAAACCAGCCCAGCCTCTGGCATCTCTCAATTGGACTATGGCAAGAGACTCCTAACTGGTCTCTTTCCTTTATAACTTGACCACATGCAATATTTCCCAGAGCATAGAAAGAGGAATGATTAAATATAAATTACATTGTGGCACTGCCCTGATTCAATCCTCCCTGACTCTCCATAGCACTTTGAAGAAAAACCAAGCCCGTCGTTATGGCTGATGCCCACCACTGCATCTTCTTCTGCACTCTCTATCCTTTCACCCACTGGCCTCCAGGTACACTGTCATCCTGTCGGTCTGTCCAGCACTGCAAAGCTATTTTCTGCCAAAGGGCCAGAGGAGTTCTGCTAGGCAGGATTTTTTAAGTGACTGACTGCTTATCACTGTCCTCAGAAAGGCCTTCTGTGAGCTTCAGAGCTCCAGCTTTGCCATTTCTCTTGGGCTCTAGGTAATATCTACCAAATAACCTTGTTCATTTCTTGAAAGTCTTTATAGCAACTTTTATTTTTATGCTTTCTTACATGTTTATTGTCTGTCCTCCCCCACTAGAAAGCATGCTCCCTGGATGCAGAGACCCCCTGGCAGGAAAAGGTGCTCTCTGGCACAGAGTCACCCTTCCATAAATTCTTGTAGAACTCTTGAATGAATGAAATAAATAGTCTTTCCCCTCACAGTAAACAGGACATCTCCTCTTCCCACTGAAGCCCCACAAGGCCCTTGAGTTTTGCTTTTGTCACAGCATGTAGTAGTCTGAAAACTCTCAATTGCAGATGGTATAGAAACTCACCATGAACTCAATCAACTAACAATGAATAAAATCAAAACAAATAAACAAAAAAGAGAGGGAGGGGAACTCCATGGAGGCCTCTGAGAGGAATCTTGGAGAGGATTCCCTAGTTGCTGTCCTTGTGTCCTTATCAGCCTTGTTCCTGCTGCTAGGTCGCTGTAGGGATTGCCTGGAAATTGCCTTCAGGTTTGACAGGCTTGGGGATTCACTGGACCATAGCATGGCTTCCCTGAACCTATTTGTCCCACTATTTCATGATTTCTGCTGGCTCTGTGGACTGGAAACTACAGCCAGGGAAAGAGATCTTATTTAGCCCTGGACCTGTAACTCGTCCCAAACTGGTCCTCATCTGCTATTTCTGTTTCTTAACAATGGGGCTAAGAAGCTCTTCTCACCATTTCCATGTTCCCTGCTCCTCAAGGGTCATGGCTTCTCCTTGGCCACTGCATCCTGAGGTCCCTCTTGGAGAGCCACCTGGAATCTGTTGCCATTGGGTTGATTCTGACTTAGAGGGACCCTACAGGACAGAGTAGAACTTCTCCACAGAGTTTCGAAGGAACACGTGGAAGACCTGAACTGCCAACCATGTTGTTGCAAGTGTAACTCTGAACCACTACACCACCAAGTTTTCCCCACATGGATTAGTGAGGCATGTGTTGTCCTCCCCCTACATGCAAGCCACTACATGCCCAGGAGATGACTTCTAACAGTAATGACAATGATCACCTTGATCAGGCAGGGGCTGTACAGCAGGCTTCTCCTAGGTTTTTCCCCTCTCCTTCACTACAGCTGTTTAGGGGTAGAGAGCTGAATTTTGTGAACCAGCAAAGCATTTGTGTGTCTTGCTCTCAGCCACCTTAGGCTGCTTTCCAGATAGTAATGGGAAAGTTTTTGGTGAATTGTACCCCACGGTGACTTGTTTCATTCCTCATGCTCGGGGGTGTTCTGTCATGTTGGCCCGGGTGGAGCCAGCACTGCCATCACAGAAAGCAGTTTCTGTTATCCAAAGAAGATAGAAGGGCAGAGAAGTAGAGAGGGAGGGGAGAATATATGCTAGGCAGATGAAAGTTCACGGCCACTGTAGTCAAGTCTCATAGCCCTTATACCCCTCTGCTGGTATTTGTTACTTGCATGACGGGCCTGAGCTTAGTGAAGTAAAGATGTCCTGAGGGAAGACACTAAGCTTTGGCCTTTTTCAATCTCACCCCATAGCCCACAGTTCAGTGCCTGGTGCATAGTAAGTGTGAGACACCTATTTGTGGAAGACAAGGAGGGTTATATGGAAGGGTTTCTCAAGCTGAAAGAACAGAAGAAAAAAAATCAAGCCTCAAGTTGCAATAGTGAAGGATTCTACAGGGAAAATGCTAAACAACTCAGGGAACATCAAAAGTAGAGGGAAGGAATACATAGAATCTTTACACCAGAAAGAATTGGTTGATGTTCAGCCATTTGATGAGGTAGCATATGATCAGGGACACATGGTACTGCAGGACAAAGTTGAAACTGCATTGAAGGCACTGGCAAAAAGCAAAGCTCCAGAAATTATGGAACATCGATTAAGATATTTCAACAAACAGATGCAGCGCTGGATGTCCTCACTTGTTGATGTCAAGAAATTTGGAAGACAGCTACTTGGCCAACTGACTGGAAGAGATTCATATATGTGCCCATTCCAAAGAAAGCTGATCCAACCGAATGCAGAAATTATTGAACAACATCATTAATATCACACGCAAGTAACATTTTGCTCAAGATCATTCAAAAGTGACTGCAACAGTATTTTGACAAGGAACTGCCAGAAACTCAAGCTGGATTCAGACGTGGATGTGGAACCAGGGATAACATTGCTGATGTCAGGTAGATTTTGGCTGAAAGCAGAGAATTCCATAAAGATGTTTACCTATGTTCCATTGATGATGAAAAGACAGTCAACTCTGTGGATCATAACAAATTATGGCTAACATTGCATAAAATGGGAATGCCAGAACACTTAATTGTGCTCTTAAGGAATCTGTATATGGACCAAGAGGCAGTTGTGCAAACAGAACAAGGGGACACCGTATGTTCTAAAGTCAGGAAAGGTGTGAGTCAGAATTGTATCTTTTCACAATACTTTTTCAATCTGTATGCCGAGAAAATATCTGAGAAGCTGGATTATATGAAGAAGAATGAGGCATCAGGACTGGAGGACAACACATTAACAACCTGTGTTACACAGACAACACCTTACTTGCTGGAAGCGATGAAGATCTGAGATACTTACTGATGAAGATCAAGGACCACAGCCTTCAGTATGGATTGCACCTCAGCATCAAGGAAAAAAAAAAAATCCTCACAACAGGAGCAGTAAGGAATAACATCATGAATGGAGAAAGGATTGAGGTTGTCAAAGATTTCATTTTACTAGGTCCACAACTAACACCCATGGAAGTAGCAGTCAAGAAATCAAAAGATGCATTGCATTCGGAAAATCTGCTGCGAAGAATCTCTTTAAAGTATTGTAAAGTAAAGATGTCACCTTGAAGACTAAAGTGCCCTTGACCTAAGCCGTGGTGTTTTCAGGAGCATCGTATGCATGTGTGAAAGCTGGACAACGAACAAAGAAGACAGAAGAGGAATTGATGCCTTTGAATTGTGGTGCTGGAGAAGAATGTTGAATGTACCATGAACCACCAAAAGAACATACAGATCTGTCCTAGAAGAAGTACAAGCAGAGTGTTCCTTGGAAGCAAAGTTGGCAAGATTGTGTCTTACATTCTTTGGACAGGTTGTCAGGAGGGACCAGCCCCTAGAGAAGTACATCACACTTGGTCGAGTGGAGGGTCAGTGAAAATGAGGAAGATCCTTGACGAGATTGGTTGACATAGTGGCTGCGACAATGGGCTTAAGCATAAAAACAACTGCAGACAGGGCACAAGACCAGGCAGGGTTTTGTTCTGTTGTGCACAGGGTTGCTATGAGTCGCAACTGACTCAATGGCACCTAACAACAACAACAACACAGGGAAGGGTTTTTCTGACACTTTGGAACTGGGTACATTTAATGTTTTCCTTCTTGTTCTGTCAGTTGTGTCTCAGTGTTGTGTGCATGTGTGCACTTATATGTGCGTTGATGTTTAATGTGTACTCTTTCTAAAGTTCTGGTCATACTGCTTCCCTCCTTAAACGTGCTTAGTAGTTCCTGTGACTTTGTTTATAGAGTCCACGCACCTTAGCTTCCCTCACAGGGCCTAGCTGTTCCAGCCCCATCTCCTACTATATGCTCTTGGGGACCATGATCTCTTCCACGCCAGATTACCAGGCATGACCAGAGTGAACATGTGTGTGCTGTTATGCCACACGGCTTTGGCACAAACTGATACCTTTGCCTGGAATGGCTTCCCTCTGCCTTGATTTGGGGGACTACCGCTCATCTCTTACAACCCTCTCTTCTGTACCTCCTCGCCTGATTCCCCTTTCTGTGGGAAGCAGGAACACTGCTCTGTTCTAATGGTTGCTTGCTTTTCTCTTTCTTTAGCATTTGGCCCCGTGTTGCCTCCCTGCTTCCACGACACAGACTGCTCACATCTTGTCACCCTGTCCCACACATTAATGCATCAATACCTGATGCTCATCACATTGCTTGTCCCTTCACCCCCAGTGCCTGTACTTGATGAGCCTTCCATAGAGCTGAGCTGATGCACTGAGACCAGGCATCTCATTCAAGACCATAATTTCAGGCTTTGTGCTTGTTTCTATTGAACACAGTTATGCATCTCTTGGTTTGGGGTGGAGGCCTCTTCACCTTGATGGCATATCCAAGCATAAACGAGTACCTGCTCTGGATGAGGTCCTGTGCCAGGCCCTTGGTTTGGCTTTCCTCTTCTTATTATTTAGAACAACACTAAGAACAGGGTGTTCTTGATTGCCCCACTTCCATGATGCACATTTCAAGAATGCAAGTGAGTGGTAGTTGGGGATATGTGGAGCTCAAGTCTCTAGTCCTCCCATATTCTGTTGCAGAGGTAGAGCTTCCACCCCAGGTTGTCTGTTCCACCAAGATAGCTCAAAACCGGCCTACATCCTCCTGTCTCTCTGAATCCCTCTGTCCATAGAGATGGGCACAGTCTCAATAACTATTTGTGGCATGACTTTTTGAATGACTAAAAGTAAAAAATGTTGCCTTCAAGGTATAGTTGACTTCAAACCATGTGTTAGAATAGAACTGAACTGAGCTCCATAGGGTTCTCTTGACTGTAATCGTTACAGAAGCAGATCATTAAGCCTTTCTTCTGTGGCACAGCTGGATGGGTTCGAATCGCCAACCTTGAGGTTATTAGTCAAGTTATTGTTGTGCCACCCAAGGACCTTTCTGAATGAATTTTTTTTTTTTTTTTTAATTCTGTCTTTTGCAAGTGCTACAGAGGAGAGAAAGAGCTGGAAGAAGGGGAGGGGTCTCTGAGAAAACGGGTCAGCAGGCTGCATCACGAGCTTGGGAAGCTCAGAATAGAGGTTGTTCTCCTGGTGAAGATGATGTTGGGGAATGCGTGTGCCCTAAGAGGAGGAGCACGCCCGAATATGAGAAAACTATTTATTTTTCTTAGCTTTGTCTGGGTCAGGTAAGTGTATTCTCAGTACCACCTCACCCTCTTTTCAATGGCATTTGGTAATTTAAACGTTCCGTAGGGCAGGGGAACAACAGGCACTCCCCTACATCTAACCAGTATTCCCTCTGTCCGCAGTGGAGCCCTTTTCTTGACTTCTTCATAATATCCAGGAGATCCGAGCGGCTGAGCACTCACAGCCCCGCTTCCTCCGCCTCCCCACCAGCCTCCCGCCCTTCCAGCGCCCCAGACCTCCAGGCCCCGTGCCCCGAGCCCCACCGCCCTGCAGCAGCCACAGGGGGAACCAAAGAGACAGAAGCCTTTCCAGCTGCCCGGACCACAGACGCCAACACCCCCAGCCCCCCACCACGCGCCGTCCGCCCGCGCCCCGCACGCTGGCCTACGACCAAGCGGCGGTGGCAGCAGTAGGCTGTAGGCTGCAGCGACTCGGACCAACGCGCTCCCAGCAGTACTCGCCATCCCAGGTGACTTGGGCTCGCCAGTTCGGCTGGCCCCGGGTCCGCTGCTCCAGCTCCCGCTCACGCCCCCTCCGGCTCTCAGCGCCCACCCTCCCTTGCCCAACTCTCAGTCCCCCAGCTCGTGGAAAGGGAGGTCGCGGCAGCGACCCGGCGGCAACGGCGACCGTGGCGACAGCGGCGACCGTGGCGGCGGCGGTGGCGGCAGCAGCTGCGGCGGAGGCTGCGGCAGCGACCGTGGCTGAGGCGGTGGCGGAGGCCTCGGTGGCTGAAGCGGAAGCGGAGGTGGAGACCGAGGTGGAGGCCGAGACTGCCGTAGAGGTGGCAGTGGCGGAGGCCACCCTGGAGGAGGCAGCGGCCGCCTTGGCGGGGGAGGAGGCAGAGGCCTCCCTGGTGGCAGCGGCGGTGGCTGAGGCCAGTGTGGCTGAAGCAGCCGCTGCAGCAAAGGCTGCGGCACCTCCCTTGCCAGAGACGGATGCAGACACGGATGCAGATGCAGATGCCGAGGTGGTGGCAGCGGTAGCGGCGGCGGCGGCGGCGGCAGCAGCCGCTAATACGAATGTGGATGCCGACACTGGCGGGAGCACCGAGGGGAACCCCGACTTCCCCATGGCCTCGCTCTACGTGGGCGACCTGCACCCTGAGGTGACCGAGGCAATGCTATATGAGAAGTTCAGCCCAGCCGGGCCCATCCTCTCTATCCGCATTTGCAGGGACAAGATCACCCGTCGCTCTTTGGGCTATGCGTATGTAAACTACCAGCAACCGGTGGACGCCAAGCGAGCTTTGGAGACCCTGAACTTTGATGTCATCAAGGGCAGGCCAGTGCGCATCATGTGGTCCCAGCGAGACCCCTCGCTCCGCAAGAGCGGGGTGGGCAACGTCTTCATCAAGAACCTGGGCAAGACCATCGACAACAAAGCGCTGTACAACATCTTTTCGGCATTTGGCAACATCCTCTCTTGCAAAGTGGCCTGCGATGAAAAGGGGCCCAAGGGCTACGGATTCGTGCACTTCCAGGAGCAGGAATCCGCTGAGCGGGCCATAGACGCAATGAATGGCATGTTCCTGAACTACCGCAAAATTTTCGTTGGGAGATTCAAGTCGCATAAAGAAAGAGAGGCCGAAAGGGGAGCCTGGGCCAGACAGTCCACTAGTGCCGAGGTCAAGGATTTCGAGGAAGACACCGATGAGGAGGCCACCTTGCGATGAAGGCATCCCAGGAGACAGGGAGCAGGCCAGCGGAGCTAAACCCTGGCTCCCACCGGTTTACAAGTCCTTTCTCCTCCATTCCTGTCTCTCTCTTCCTTTCCCGTTTCTGCTCAGGCCCTCTCTGTTCAGTCCCTTACTGCCCCTTTTCTCTAGTCTTCCCTCTTCCTGGCCCAGTCCCACCCAGCTCCTGTCTTCTCTGCTCAACTGGACCCTGCTTCTCTCAGTGCCTGTTATGTTCCCTGTCTTGCCTTGTTACCTCTACCCCCTGCTCCCCTTTCATTTTTTCCTGGTTGCCCTGCCCAGCCCGACCCACTCTTCTCATCTATTCTTTTCTTCTCTCTCTGCCCTGTCTCTCTCTGCCCTTCTGCTCTCCACTTACCCCATTGAGAATAATCTTGCTAATCTTTGCCTTTTGATAGGTTAAAGGCTCCCTCTTCTCCTTGTAGTCTGGTGTAAAAGCAATTTCTTTCTCTCTTTGTTTACTGCACAGGTGATACAATTTCATGGTAGGAACATCTCAAGGGAGAAGGCAATCAGATGATGGGAAAACCAAGAGAGCAATTGCTCCCCTTGCTCCTACTACCCAAAGACAACCACTTTTACCTTTTTGGTGTGCTGGTTTTCCATGCTCTCTTCTCACTCTCTCATCCTTCCTCACCCCCATTCCACTTACCCTTTTAACACACCATTGTAGAATGGTTCATGTGTGTGGTGTTCCTTAACCTGCTTTTTCGGAAACAAACCAAACAAAAATCAGCCCATTGAACCTCTTTCCATGTTGTTTAGCAGGCTTTCAAACCATTATCTTCATTGCTTGCAGAGTGTTCCAGTGTATTCATGGACCTTAAACTTTCTGTTATTATTTCTAATTGTTGGAAATTTGGGTGGTGCCAGTTCTTTCCCTGTGTTTAAAACCAACACTGCATACTCTGATGAGTGAATACTTTCTTGTTGAGCAAAAGCTTTGCTGGCATCCACAGATGGTCAGATGGTCTCCATTATGGACAGCACATATGAACATTTTGTATAGACTTTTCCTGTGTGTTGCCAAATGGCACCCTCCGTAATATTGCACTGATTTTCATTCATGCCAGCCAGAGCAGCTAGTTAAAAAAAAAAAAAGAAAGAAAGAAAAGTCTATTCCCCCAGCATAATTTCCTGGTTCCTGTAATCAATGTTTGTAAGTTTGTGTGTGTATGTGTGTCCACAGGGCCTGCAAATGGTGTTTCACTGTCTTTGGTTGTTTTGTTGAATCTAAACACTGTTTTTCTGTTTATTCCCTCCCTCCACTCCCTGTTCTCCTCCTTATTATCAGAGAAATGATTCAGCTTCATTGCAGGAAAAAATGAAAAATAGGGAAGTACACAGAGGAAAATTGATGTCACCAGTAATCCACCAGGCACTCCTTGGAAACTAATAGGGTCCCTATGAGTCGGATCAAATCCACACCAGAGGGTTTGGGTTTGGTTTAGTCGTAATCAATGCTGATGGCCACCCATACCTTCCTGAAATGTTTTTATCTGTACCTGTCCAGTATTTTCCAAGAACTATCTGAAAATGTTTTGATCTATACCTCTGCAGTGTTTTTCATATGCATATGTCATAGATGTGTATTATAATGTACATAGTGTTTTTATATCTGCTTTTTCACACATAAGTATGTGTATAAATATGCATATATATTATATACACATTCCATTTCATGTCATTAAAGATACTTTAAAAAATGTGTTTTGTGACTGTTAATATTTCAGTGTGCTGATGGCTAGATAGAGGGAGATTGGAAACATGTGTATGATTTCCTAACTTTTTAATAGAATTTATTTAGTTGGAATTAACAATGTTTTTTTTATTTATTGTTTTAAGGTATACAAATATTGTGAGAGGACCTGATACTTGCATGATTTTTCTGCATTTGGCGTTATAACCATTTCTGTATTGACTCAACATTTTCAAGGAAACAGGTGCTTTTGTGTTTTTATTTGTTTTGACCATTTACTTTTATATAAATTTTGCATGATTATTTTAGAAAATATTTTACAAAATCATTAGTGTAAGAAATGAAGATCAAAATTCTATTACTGTGCTTACTACCACTACTTCATAATATATATATTATATATACATATATGTACCTTGGATACATGTAATACAGTACACACTGGGGGATAGTTTTACTGTAGTAATTGTTGATGACTACCTTTCTGAATCATTAAATAATCCCCTATAATCTTGTTGTTAGATAAAATACCATTTCATAGGAATAAACCCATGAGGTCTACAAACAGGTCCCTTGGGAAAAGTTTAAAATGGTTACTGTTTTTTCATGGTAAGATTAGTTTTATGATGAATATATCTATAGCTTAGTACCTAGGAATATTTTTTTATTTCTTGCTCAGAATTGTACATATGAGTATGTACAAATATTTTTTTTTTTTTGGTCTGTGTAAAATGGTAGTAGGAGTAATACCAAATTAGTACTCTCAGGAGAAAAGCGTGTTCTTTGGTCTGAAGAACCTTTGGTTGGAACTTTGAGTATCACCATGCATAAGCAAAATCCAGTCCAGAGCAAGCCATCAAATTGCAGCAATCTAAAGCAACTCGTGGTGTCAAATCTCTCCCTCCTTCTCTTTCTTGCTTCCTCCTGGTAGTGTGAACCAGATCATCTTATCCTCATTCAGTCAAAGTCAACTCATATTTGTCCCCTTTCATTTGGGGCCAGCTTATCCGTAGCCACTGTGGGCTAGGTCAGTGAGTACCAGTCATAGACTTGGGATCCCTAACAACTACTTGCACTTCAGACTATCCAGCTCCTCTCCCTCATTCCTAGCCCCTGGGGCTAGGTAAACTAGTGCCAAAGAAGCATGTCCAAACTCAGTTCATCTTCTCATTGCTGTATCTCCTTCACTTCCACTCATCTTGTGGACCCAGGTGGTTACCTCAAGTAAACTTGCTAAACTATGTACGTGTCAGCTCCCATTAGTTTCTAGTTTAGCAAGGAAGTTCTTCTGATGAGCACTGCCACTTCCTATACAATGCACCCTTCAAATTGCGTAAGGCTGTGCCCCCACATGAATATCCTTTTACTGTTCATTCACAAGCAGCTCTTTGATTAATTAAGCTTTTAGTCATTGTGATACTCTGAAATGCAAATCTCCTAATCTCACAGGCTTGTTGGCATAAACGGACATTTACTATTTCCCCTTTTAGCATATCCAATCAAGTATTGCCTGAAGAGCAAGTTTACATGCTCTCTGCTTTTTAAATAATATCCAGTGTTCATTTCCACATTATACATTCAAGTCTGTTTTACCACACCATGTAGAGAAAACAACCAGTCAGGTAATTACAGTACATACAGATAAACACATGGCCTTTTAAAATATCTCAGCTTCATCTGTTTTCCAACCTCTAAGCTTATGGCACTAGGTCTCTGGCTGGGTTGAACTACCAGACTTTGGTGCCCTATTAATCATCTTTCTTAACCTGTTGGGCTTTCACCTGATGCCACTCCAGATTCGTCTTTCCTACCTACTGCTTCAGCATAACACCTATTACTTTTCTTTTCACCACTATAGAGATCAAAAATGAAAATAACGACTGAAGAATCAAGTTTTTCATCCCATACCGATGCTTCCTTTCTCCTCCAAAATAACATGTTTCCATGAGTCAGGAGACATTACAACAAATCCCACTTGTGATGCCAATTGTAAAATGGTAGAAGGTGTAGTAAGTAGCACCAGAACCTGTCTAACTTAAGAGGGGGTAATGACAAGATAAGCCCAAGGCTGATCCCTATGAGGTGGAGGTCAGATATACCTCCACTCTACAACCCTTTCACCAATTCTGATAGCATCCATTCATCCCATGACACTTTCTACTTCTAGGTTCTATAATTTGTTACAACGGCCATGCAGAACTACAGGTCATACTTAAAGTTAACTTGTTTAGTAAGGGAGTAACAGGGTACAACTTGTAATCAGGGTTGACAGACCAGTTACTACTCAGGATCAGAATTAGGAAGCATGTAGGCAGTCTCTCTTCTTCAATGCAAAACAGCCTTCTTAGCTCCTGTCAACCAAGCAAGCCTACTCTGAAACCTTTCAGGACAAACTCTTCTTAGTCCTGCAGTCTGTTACTACTGGCTATGCCATTGGACCCTTTCTAGGCCTCTTGCTGTCTTCAGTCTTATAGTTCTTGACCTGTGTTACAGCTTTTTTGAGAGATTCCTTACCTCCTCTCTTCTGCTGTCTTCTGCTTCTTCCTGCATCTTCTTTCCCTGCTTCATTCTGTCTGCCGAACCTCTGTAGGGTTGGCTGCTTATATATGCAACTTCTGGTCAATTTCAAGGCATGACCACTCCCAGCAATGGTCACAAACTGACCAATCCCATTTGGCAGGCCACAGACACTTCATCTGCATAGTAGGCTATATACACTTTGTATGCATAGTTCATAATATTTTATTTGAGTAGTCTATTGACCAAAAACTGCAAGATGCATACTAATCACAGAGTAGGCTACAACTCAGGGCCAGGCAGAAAGTATCAAACCATCGTTGTTTATAGTTTATGCAGAAAATGGCAGCTAACATGAGCAAAGGTAACAAAGCCACGGGAGTGGGAAACTATGGCAAAGGTGACTCCTCAGGGCATAGGGAGAGAATACCACAAGCTATTTTTTTTCCCAAAGAACCAAGGCATAAGGACACATAGAGGAACTCATATATCCACAGTCTGTCATGAAATGATGATCTCAAAATTCCTATCAACTATTAGTGTAAAGGAAACCTTGGTAGTATCGTGGTTAAGTGATATATCTGCTAACTAAAAGGTCAGCAGTTCAAATCTGCCAGGTGCTCCTTGGAAACTCAATGAGGGCAGTTCTTCTCTGACCTGTAGGGCTGCTATGAGTCAGAATTCACTTGACAGTGGTGGTTTGGCTTATTAGTGTAAAACAACTGTCTATTTCCCTGCCCATCTTCTTCAATTGGTCTAAGCTTTGTGGGGTTGAAATGGCTTGTACATTTTCCCTTATTAATTCATTTCTACAAGTGCGTTTCCTAAAAAAGATATAAAGCTCACTAAAATACATAAGAACCTGGAGGCAGAGCCAGCAAGGCACTATAGACAGAAGCATTATGCTGCCCCCTTGCAGAAAAGGCCTGAAAAACTAAGTAAAACGGATACAAATGTAAATTCTAGACTCTAAGTGCCAAAAGAAGAGATAAAGAACCTAATCAAGCACCAAATAGAATAAGACATTAACAGAAAACGAGGAGTGCTAGGGAATGGAGGTCACATTTCTGCTAACATAGCCATATTTACCATCTTGGGCTACAACCACCAAGGGCTGGGGACAGGAAGGCAACTCCCAGTAGGAGATAGAGCACCCTGTAACAAAGGATACATGCTTTCTCACTCCCATCCTTCTTTCCTCTATGTGGCCCCAGCTGCTTGCCAACAGGATATGGCTGCTCAGTTAGAGAGACAATAGCTTACCACCACCAGGATCTGCTTGATTCCCATTGGTCAGCTCACTGACAGCTGTTTTTTCCACTTTGTATTTTTGATACACACACACACATATTTGTATTTCTCTCTCCATTCCTTCCCTTTCTTTCTCCTACCCAGTAGCCCCTTGTGTCATCCTCTCCCTGTCTTGAGTGGCTGTGATTATTTGGTTTATTTACTTTGTTCTCTTTTCCATTTTTTGGCTTTTTTTGTTCTTATTGTGTTTTGCTTATTATTATTATTATTTGGTGCTTTTTTTTAGGCTTTTTGTTTCTCTCTTTGTCCCTCTGTCTCTTTCTCTCCTATCCTCTCTATTATTTTTCCTGCCCAAGTGCCCATGTGCCATCCCTTCCCCTGCCTAATGAGTTGTGACTTCTTCAGTTTGTTTTCTTCTTCTTTTCCTTTCTGTTTCATCTCTCTCCATTCCATCCTTTCTTTCTCTTGCCTGCACAGCCATATGTACAGCCCCCACCTCTTCTGGAGGGGCTGTGATGCACAGTTCAGTTGGAGAGTTACTGAGCATGGATTCCCTAGGTCTGTGCCACCTTCACTGACTGGCGCCCTCAATACTATTTTATTTATTATTTGTTTGGTTGGTTTTTTCTTTTTCTTCTTTTTGATTTTGTTGTTTCTTCTCTCTCTATTATTCCCTTTCCTTTCTCCAGTCTGGTGTGTGGCTTCCAAGGTCTTAGTTTGTGTTGTACCACTTAACTGGAAAGCCTCTGTCACATGGCCTCCTTGGGTTGGTACCACCACTAGAGGCCCGTTCCCTCAGCTCTATAAATACACATATTTATCTTTCACCTTCTGCCTTTCCTTATCTACCTAGGCCATGAACCGCCTCTATCTTATTCTGATGGACCATACCATGTCATCTTGCAAGAGAGACATCAGTTCACCACCACCCAATTCTGCCTTGCCTCCAAAAGCCAGAACACCCGTGACCATTTTTTTGTTTGTTTTTATTATTTTCTATTTATTTGTTTGGTTAATTGTTGGTTGATCCTCTCTTCTTCCCTCTTTCCTTTTTCATTCTTACATAGCCCCATATGCCACCCACACCACATCACAACAAGCTGAACCACGTTGCTGGGCTAGAGAGCCACCAGCACATGGTCTTGCAGGGATAGTCCCAACCCCACCCACTGAGTCCTTGATAATTGTCTTCTGTCTCTGGGTCATTCAGGAATTGTTTTCATTGTTTTCTGATAGTAGATTTTATTGTTTTATCCTTCTTTTTGTATTATTTGATTGTGTCTGGGCAGATGAGCTAGATGTGTTTTGTTGCTTGCTTGCCAGTAAGCATGATACTTCTCACCACCTTGTCCAGGTCACTTGTGGTTCACTTTTAAACAATGATTTTATTTATTTTTATGTTATTGTTTTTACTTCATTGCTTTAAATTATTTTCCTTCTGTCTCTTCTGCCACCTACTTACTTAGCTGTACACATAGCATCCTGTTCTTTCTCTCCTGCTTATCTGCACCAAGTCCCACCCTGTACTTTCCAACTCCTGCTCAGTCTCCCCCAGTTTTTGAAACAAACAACCCATTCATGCCCCTTCCAGCCTACTGAACCTGCTGTGCTTCACCATAGCTGAGTGACTTGGACAAGTGGTGAGAATTATCATGCCTATTGGCAAGCAAGCAACAGAATACATCCAGCACAACTGCCCAGGAACTATCAAATAATATGAAAAGAAGGGTTAAACAATCAAATCTACAATCAATAAACAAGGAAAATAATTCCAGAATGACCCAGAGATGGAAGACAATATCAAAACATAGCTATAGCTATAGAGATAGAAATAAAGATATAAAAGGAGAGAATGGGTCCAGACAGTGAACAAAATAAAACACTAGATAATATTATACTAGAAGAAAAAGCACTGGAACTACCTGATAGGAAATTCAGAACTTTAATATTCAGGATAACCCAATATAGGAAGATAAATGCAGGCAAAAATAAGGAAAAGATATACAAATCATGAAAACTGAAAATGCTGCAGAAAAGACAAAATGCTAGAGGAAATCAGGAAAGTAATAAAGCAACAAAATGTCAAAGTGAATAAACAACTAGAGATCACACAAATACAACAATTGGAAATTTATACAATAAACAACAACATTTTAGAAATGAACAGTGCCAATAGAAGATTTTAGGAGCAAATATGAAACAATGGAAGGCAGGATCAGCAAAATCAAAGACAAATTCTTGGATGCCACTTAGTTTGAGGAAAAATCAGAGAAAAGAACAAATTAAAATAAAAAACCCTGAGAATGATGTAGGATAAGATCAAATGCAAAAATCTGTGCTGTGGGAGCTCCAGAACGCAGGGGAAGAATGGAAAACACAAAGAAGAACACTGACAAATGTTCCTGACAAAAAGTTCTGTAATATCATGAAAGACAAAAAGCTAACTCTGCAAGAAACTCAAGGAATCTCATACAGGATAGCCTCTAAAAGAAAAACACCAAGATGCATCATAATTACACTCATTAAAATCAAGACAAAGAAAGAATCTTGATAGTAAATTGAGAAAAAGAAAAGTCACATGGAATGGGAAAACAATAAAACAAATCTCTGATTACTTGGTAGAAGCTGTTCAGACAACTGGAGACATATATAAAATCTTAAATAAAAAAAAATCTGCCACTTGAGAACAATATATCCTACAAAAGTCTCTCACAAATATAATGGTAAAATTAGGACATTTTTAGATAAAAAAAGGAAACACATAAAAACCAAAAGAAGCTCAAAAGGATTATTAAAAGGAATCCCTCAGCTAAAGAACCAACATCAAGCAACAACATGAATCTACCACACAGTACAACCATAACTCGGATACCACCCTAGATCATGAACTCTCAAGGAAAAAACAAAACTAAAAAATTTACAACAGGGACCAAATCCAAAAACCTGTTGTCGTAGGGTCAATTCTGCCTCATGGTGACCCTACTAAGAGATACCAATCTGTAAATGACAACTACATCAGAATAATAAAAGAGGGTATAAATGGTGAAAGCATGTAACTTTCAAATGGAGAGGAAATCAAGGTGTTATCAAGTAATAAAAAATGGGTTTAGAGATGAAGGCCAAGATGGCCAACTAGTCATATGTTTCCTTGACTTCCCTTGAGAACTAAGCCCTAGAAAAACAACTGAGTGGAGCAGAGTGGACATACTGGGAGCCCAAGATCAAGCAGAGGGTTGTGAGATCGGATTGGATGACAGGAAGGGGAAAACTACCTTTGTCAGAGGTGAGACAGTAGCACAAAGAGTCCCAATTTTGCAGCCAAAGCAGCTGAGAGGCTTACAAGTATAGAGGCCATTTTTGTGAACTGGGATACTGGGACTGGGACTGGGCCTGAGGGCCTGGCAGGGGGTGGCTGCTGTGCTGAGTTGAGGTGCCTAAGCAGACAGAGTCTTTTGCATCAGAGAGGCTGTATTAAGGCAATCACATTGAGAGAACCCAGTGGCGGCCAGCAGCTGAGGGTACCAGTGCCCTTGCCCTCTCTCTTCCCTCAGCTGTGTCATACATTCTGCTAGCCCAGTGCAGGAGAGGTGGTTCAGGCAGGATGTCACTTTAGTCAGCTGAGAAGTAAAGTCAGCATTGCCTGAGGGCATGATTGGAGCTACAGCCATGCTGAGCAAAGGTGCCTGACTGGATAGTGCTTCTCTCAGCAGGAAAGCTGTTTTTAAGACAATCATACCTAGAGAACACAGTGGTGGCTGGTTACTGAGTGTAGGGGTGCCCATAACTCTCTCTTCTTTGAGCCACGTCATAGCATCTGCTGAAACTGCCTGAGAGACTCCACAAGTAGGTCGTTATTTGTGTCAGGTAGGAAGCAGGGCCTACCATCCCTGAGGGGTTGGGTTGCTGGCGACTGCTGCTGGACAGCACCTCTCTCAACAGAAAAGCAGTTCTCAAGAAAATCACATCTAAAGAATGCAACAGTGGCTGGTGGATGAGTGTGGTGGTGCCATTTTCCCCTCCCTTCACTAAGTCACACCATAGCATCTGTTGACAGGCCCTCAAGAAACTCCCTAAGTAGGTTGCCATCTATGTCAGCCAAGAGATGGGGCCTGCCACTTCTGAGGGCCAGACATCTAATGGATGCCGCTGGACAGTGCCTCTCTCAATAGGAATGCAGTTTTTGGATATTTATTTATTTATTATTGTGATTAAGTGAAAGTATACAAATCCAAATTAAGTTTGTGTGTCTGCCTATCTGTAGCTCCTTTTGCTCTCCTTACCCAGTAACAGTACACTCCTCATTTTCATTCTGTACTTGTATCCTCTTAATCTCCTGTCCCCTCCTCTCCAGCCTCTCCTCTTTCATCTAGAGAGAGACCAGTAAGACAGCATCCTGCAAATGCATAGAACCATAAAGTACACACGTCATATGCTCACTTTGTGTCCCCAAGCCCAGTCCATTTTTGTCTGATGAGTTAACTTCAGAGGCAGCAGCAGGTTTGGGGGCCATGCTCCCAGGGGATCCGCGAGGTCATTGGACTATCAACTGTGATTGTTTAGTAGAGTTCTTGAGCTGCACTCCTCTTTTTCTCATGTTGCCACAACACTGTGTGCCCCATCATAACTGCCTTTGGTGGTGGCCAGGCATCATCCAGTTCTTCTGGTCACATGTTGATACAGTCTCGTATTCACATGGATCCTGTTTTCTGAGCTCTTTTTTCCTTGTGTCATTGTTGTTCTCGCTGATCATCTGTTCTGGAAGAATTGGGACCATTTGGTGTACCTCAGATGGCAGCTTGCTAGCTTTTTAGTGCCCAGATACCACTCACCAATATGGGGTGCAGAAGATGCTTTTAGCAATAGACTAGTTTTGCCAATTGGTCTCCATGTTCCCTGAGAACATGGTCCTCAGACTCCACTCCTGCTACTCTATCCTTGCAATATTGGGTTGAGATCAGAGGAGTTTTCAGTTTTTGGTGAAGTCCAGTTAAGTTGATCTACTTTCTACTGTGGCTGTCACTGCTTTCACTTGACCAAATTTCTACCAACTATCTAATCTGTGACCAACCGTCGGCCCACTCTCAACGCTTGTGCCCATCAAAGAGACTGTTCTTCTGTACGTAAGATTGTTTTTAAGTCCTTGTAATAAGAGTCTCATACAATATTTGTCCTTTTGGTACTGACTGATTTCACTCAGCGTAATATCTTCCCATTGAAACCAGGTTATGAGATGCTTCCTAAAATCATCATTGTTCTTTATCATTGCATAGTGTTTCATTGAGTTTATGTACTATGGTTTGTTTATCCATTCATTTGTAGATGGGCATCTGGGTTGATTTCATCCTTTTGCTATTGTGGAGTGTGCTGAAATAAACATTTGTGTGCGTGTGTCTGCTTGTGTGACAGCCTTTGTTTCTGTAGAACATATTCCAAGCAATGTGATTACTGGATCAAGTGGTATGTCTATTTCTAGCTTTTTAAGAAAGAGGTTGTACCATTTTGCAATCCCACCAGCATTGTAGGAGAGTTATGATCTCTCCACAGACTCCAGCATTTGTTGCTTTCTGTTTTTTGGATCATGGCCAACTTTGTTGGGGTGAGATGGTATCTCATTTTACATTTTATTTGGATTTATCTAATGACTAATGATTGTGAGCACTTCCTCATGTGTCTTTTGGCTGCCTAGATGGCCTCTTAGGTAAAGTGTCTGTCCATCTCCTTTGCCCATGGCTTAATTGGGTTATTTAGCTTTTTCTTGTTGGTATTTCACAGTGCCTTGCAGATTGTGAAAATCAGACGTCAGTCCGACATGTAGTTGACAAATACTTTTTTCCCGTTCTGTAGGTGGGCTTTTAACCCTTTGATAAAGTCTTTGGATGAGCAAAAGTGTTTGATTCTTAGCCCATTTGTCTATTTTCTCCTCTGTTGATCATGCTTTGTTTGTCAGATTTTGAAGTCTGTCTAAGCTACGTATTAAAATTTCCGTTGTTGACCTTATTTTTTCTTGTATGATCTTCATTGCTTTAGGTTTGATATTTAGATCTTTGATCCGCTTAGAGTTAATTTTTGTGTAAGGTGTGAGATATGGGCCTTGTTTCAACTTTTTTTGGGGGGGGGCAGATGGGTATCTAGTTTTGCCAATGCTATTGGTTAAAGGGACTGTTTTTAACCCAGTTAACAATCTTAGGACCTTGGTCAAATATCAGCTGTTCATAAGAGGATGGTGTCATCTCTGGAGTCTCAACTCTGTTCCATTGGTGTATACGTCTCCTTTTGTACCAGTACCAGGCTGTTAGGACTACTGTGGCAGTGTAATAGGTTCTAAAGTTGGGTGGTATGAGGCCTCCCATTGGGTTATTTTTCTTCAGTAGTGCTTTGCTTATCCGGGGTTTCTTCCCTTTCCAAACAAATTTGGTGATTTGTTTCTCTATCTCCTTAAAAAATGACACTGGGATTACATTGTATATGTAGATCGCTTTGGGTAAAATAGATATTTTCACAATATTAAGTCTTCTTGTCCATAAGCAGGGTAGTCTTCTCCATTTATGTAAGTCTCTTGGTTTCTGGCAGTAAGGTCTTGTAGTTCTGTCTGTATAGATCTCTTATTTCTCTGATTAGAGTCATTCTCACATATTTTATCTGATTGGAGGCTACAGTAAATGGTATTGATTTGGTGATTTCTCCTTTGATGATCTCTTTGTTGACATAAAGGAATCCCACCAATTTATTTATGTTTATCTTATATCCTGATACTTTGCTGAACTATTCTGTTAGCTTGAGTACTTTTCTTTGGAATTCTTAGCATATGTAATCATATCATTTGCAACCAAGGAGATTTTTACCTCTTGTTTGCTGGTGCAGATGCCCTTCATGTCTTTGTCTTGTCTAACTGCTCTGGCCAGAACTTCTAGTACAATGTTGAGTAGAAGTGGTAAGAGTGGCTGTCCTTGTTTAGTTCCCATTCTCAAGGGGATTTCTTTCAGTATCATTTTGTTCATAATGATGTAGTGATTGGCTTTACCTAGATGCCTCTTATTGCACTGAGGGATTTCCCCTCTGTTCTTATTTTGTTGAGCTTTTTAGCATGAATAGGTGTTGGACTTTGGCAAATGCCTTTTTCTGCATTAACTGACAAAATTGGGTGATTCCTATCCTTTGTGCTAGGCATGCTGTTTTTAAGATAATTGTAACTAGAGAATATAGTGGTGATTCATGACTGAGAGTGGTGCCCTCCCTTCTCTCCTCCCTCCTCTCCTCCCTTCTCTCAGCTATACCACAGTGTCTGTTGGCATGACTCTGGAGAGTTGGAACAAACGGGTTGCTATCTTTGTCAGCAAAGAGGCAGGGCCTGCCACTCCTTAGGGCTCAGCTGGGGTGAGCCACCAAGGTGAGCAGCACCATTGGGCTGGACAGCATTTCTCTTAGGAGAGAAGCTGTACTTAAGACAGCTGCACCTAGAGAATGCATGGGCAGCTGGCAGCCAAGCCTAGTGGTGCTCTTACCCATTCCGTTCTTAGAGTTATGCTATAGCTTGTCTTGGTGTAACACCAGAGAAGCTGCACAGCTTTCCAATGGCACAAAGACAACAGTCAATATCTAGCTATTTAAAGAAGCACATCCCCATGGCTCCACAAAACTCCCCCCAAAAAGAATAAAATAAAAAATTCCATGATGAAGAGGTCTTCCGGAAATTATCAGAGGTAGAATATAAAAGAATTATGTATAGGCCTCTTCTACACCTTAGGATAGAGATTAAACAAAGTGCAGCAAAATGAAAAATTAAATAAGCTATATGAACTGCTGGAATATCAATGATCTGAAATACAGCAGATAAATAATAAAATTACAGTTAGACAATTCAATGATAAGCTAAAAGAGCAGAATTGAGAAAACGAAGTGAAGAATTAGTGAGACTGAAGATAAAGCAACTGACACCAGAATTTATGAGAATAAATCAAGCAAAAGAATCAACAAAAAATACCCAAGGATTAAGAATCATGTGGAACTCTATCAAGAGAAACAATTTACATGTTATTAGTGTTCCAGAACAGGGAGAGATAACAGAAATACAGAGAAAATTGTTGAAGAGTTGCTGACAGAAGACTTCTCTGACAGAATGAAAGAAAAGAAGTTAGCTATCAAAGATGCTCAACAAACTCCCTAAAAGGTAGTTCCCAAAAGAAAGATGCCAACACATATTATAATCAAGCTTAACAAAATGAAACATAAGGAAAGGCTCTTAAATGTACCTAGGCTTAAACAAAAATTAATGTGCAAAGGGAAGCCTTGTAGAATGCCCTCCAATCTTTAGTGCAAACCTTGTTGGCAAGAAGGCAATGGGATGGCACATACAAAGCCTTAAAGGAAAAAAAAACTTCTAAAAAAGAATTATACATCCTGAAAAATTGTCTTTCAAATATGATGATGAAATTAGGACATTCTCAAACAAACAGAAGCTTAGGGACTACAAAAACCAACCACAGTTACAAGAAGTATTGAAGAAAGTTCTTCCATTGCAAAATCAATGGCACCAGATGTATATCCAAGGATGCCAAGCAGGACAAAGCATTCAGAGTCCTCATTAGTTAGAGAAGTCACAAAGTTAATTCAAAGCTAAATATTAAAGTTAGGAAACCAGAGAGCTCACATGTAAACTATGACAACATTACACTATTTAGAGGGATATATTACAGTATTCATAGCCCTTTCAGATGGAGAAGAAGTTAAGGAGATATAAAGTAGTTAAAGACTGCTTTATACCTAGAACATTAGAGGAGAACAAAGGGGTAGCCACAAAGCAAACTAACAATACCATAGTCATGTACTGAATCGTGCCCCCCCCAAATGTGTGTAACCATGTGGCTGGGCCATGATTTCCAATATTTTATGATTGTCCCTCCAATGCAGGAAAGCCACATTTTGAGAGCGTGGCTTTTGACAGAGGACACCACTGTCCTTCTGTCCTCCCTTTTCTGGGTTGCACCATAGATTCTTTGGTTTCATGGGAGGAAGGACAGATTAGCTGGGACACCACGTTGGTCAGCTGGGATGTGGAGTCACTCAGCCGGTGGCCTCAGCAGGGGTTATTTCCCAAGCTGAGAAGCAGTGCCAGTCCAGAAAGCAAATTTCCAGCAAGAAGGCTGTGTAGAACAGTGGATGGCATCATGGCTGTAAGCCCTCCCTAAATGAAGTACATCATACCATCTGGGGGTGGCCGAAGAGGTGCTTCCATTGGTACCTAGAAGGTGGGGCCTGCCGCGCTTGATGGTCTGACTGATTTTGACAGCTCTTGGTCAGCTTCCAGCTTCTTAAGATAAGACAGCCTAGAGAAATCACTGCTGAGTGGCCCAGAAGCATCCCTTCCAGCCTTCACTGATCCACATCATAGGGTCAGTTGATGCATGCCCCCAGTGAATTCATAAGTAGGGAGCTGTCTTTGCCAGCAAGTAGGTAGAGCTACCACACCGGGAAGTCCACTGGGCCAGTCACTGGAATACACAGAGATGGTTGGTGACCAACTCCTTTCTCAGAACTACACTTCAGCTCCTGTCGAGGTAACACCAGAGAAACTAAACAGCCTCTAGATGGCCCAAAGGCAGCATACCATTTCTAACCATTTAAAGAAACAGCCCACCATGGCTCCAGAAAACTCCCAAAATACAGAAACAAAAAACTTCCCAGTTGAAGAAGCCTTTCCAAAACTATGGGAGGTTGAATACAAAAGAATTATATATAGATCCCTCCTAGAGATTAAACAAAATTCAGCAAGCCAAAAGCCAAGTGCCGTCGAGTCGGATCCAACAAGGAAAAATTAAACAAGCTATTTGAATTGATGGAACAACAATGATATGAAATTTAGGAGATCAATAACAAAACTGCAGAATTAGACAATTCAATCCAAAGCCAAAAGGAGAGAATTGAGGAGATGAAAGTCAGAACTTAGTGACCTTGAGGGTACAGCAACCGACACCAGCACTTAGGAGGAGAAATCAGAGAAAAGAAATGAGAAAAATGAAGAAGGATTAAGAAATATGAGGGACTCTATTAAGAGGAATAATCTATGATTAAGTGGAGTTCCTGAACAAGGATGGATAGCTGAAAACACAAAGTTGAGCTGCTGACAGAAAACTTCCCTGAAATTATGAAAGAAGTGAACATAGATATCCAAGATGTATATGGAACACCACAAAAACTTGACTGCAAAAGACAGACACCAAGACATTAAAATCAAGCTTAATAACATGAAATATAAACACAGTCTCTTAAAGACAGCAAGGCTCAAAGCAAGCTAACATTCAGAGGGAAGCCCAGTAGGCTTTCATCTGACTTCTCAGCAGAAATGATGTTGGCAAGGAAGAGTGGGATGACACATTCAAAGCCTTGAAGGAAACTTCCAACCAAGAATTATATATCCTGAAAAGCTGTCTCTCAAATACGAAGATGAAATTAAGACATTCGCAGATAAACAGAAGCTTAGAGACTTTGTCAAAACCAAACTAAAACTACAAGAAATACTGAAAGAAGCTCTTAGCTTAGAAAAACAAAACCATTAAGTGTATATTTAAGGAGGCAATGCAGCACACAGCATTCACAGTCCTACTCACTTAGGGAAGTCTCAAAACTCAATAAAAGATACAATATTAAAAAAGGGAAACAGTGATCATATCATGAAAACTATGACATCATCACACTAAAAAAAGGATATATTATGGTAGTTATAGTCTTTTCATATGGAGAGGAAATTAAAAAGATATGCAGAAGTTAAAAACTTAGAATACTGAGGGGAGCATAGGGGTAGCCACAAAGTACTATAACAATGCAACATATTGAAACACGAAAAGTAATACAGGAGTCACAACAAACACAAAACCTACAATGAAAAAGATGAGAAGTCAACCCATATAGAAGACTGACCAGAGCGGACTATTAAGAGCAACATGGAAAATAGAAACACGAAATAAGTACACTAAAGTGACAGTACTAAACACATACCTATCAAGGATTACACTGAATGTAAATGGACTGCATGCTCCAGTACAGTGAGTGACTTCTGGATGAAAACACATGATCTGTCTATAGGTTGCTTACAAGAAATACACCTTAGACTGAAAGATATGAACAAACTGAAAATTAAAGGATGGAATAATATCTACCAAGCTAACAACCTACAAAGAAGAGCAAGAGTGGCAATACTAATCTTAAATAAAATGTATTTTGATGTAAAACCCACCATCGTGGACAAGGATGGTCACTATTTATTGCTGAAAGGTTCAGTACACAAGCAGGACTTAACAATATTATTTATGCACCCAATACCAGAGCATCTAAATACATTGAACAAACACTGACTACACTGAAAAATGAGATAGATCACACCACACTAGTAGTTGGAGACTTCAATGCTCTACTTTCAGTGATGGACAGATCATCCAGAAAAAAGCTCAGTAATGACAGAAGATCTTATTGTCACAATTAACCAATTAGACCTCATCGACATATACAGAACTTCTTACCCATCAATAGATAAATACAGCTTTTTCTCCAACGCACGTGGAACATTTTCCAGAATAGACCATGTGTTAGGACATAACGCAAGTCTCAACAATATTCAAACCATTGAATTATTGCAAATCATCTTCTCAGACCATAAATCCATAAAAGTCTAAATCAATAGCAGAAAAAAACACAGATAGAAATTGGAACTCATTGAAACTGAACAACACCTTCCTGAAAGAGTCATGGGTTATAGAAGAAATCAAGGCTGAAATAAAGAAGTCTATGGAATACAACGAGAATGAAAACATATCCTACCAGAACCTATGGGATACAGCCAAAGCATTGCTCAGAGGTCAGTTTATCTGTACAAATGCACACACCAGAAGGAAGAAAGGACCCAAACCAAAGGATTAACCCTACAGCTTGAACAAGTAGAAAGAGAGCAAAAACGTAACCCCTCAGACACCAGAAGAAAACAGATAAGAAAGATTAGAGCAGAACTAAATGTATCAGAGAAGAAGAAATGAAAAAAATTAACAAAGCCAAAAGCAGTTTTTTGAGCAGCTCAATAAAACTGATAAACTACTGGCTAAACTTACAAAAGAAAAACAGGAGAGGAAACACATAACCCAAATAAGAAATGAGATGGGAGATGTCATAACAGACATAACTGAAATCAAAAGTATCATAACAGAAGACTATGAAAGACTGTACTCTAACAGATTTGAAAATCTAAAGGAAATACACAAATTTCCAGATTCATATCACCTACCACCATTCATATCACCTACCAAAATCATCACAAGGAGAAGTAGAACAACTTAATAAACCCATCACAAAGGAAGAGATTGAAAAGTCATCAAAAAATTACCAACCAAACAAAATCTTGGCCCAGATGGAGAATTCTACCACACTTGCAGAGAGGACATAATGCCAATACTGATCTTCATAATCTACAAGAATATCAACAATATCAACAACAAAAAAAAGGTAAATCACCCAATTAAGTGATGGGCAAAGGAGATGGACAGATGCTTCACCAAAGAGGACATCCAGATAGCCAAAAGATACGAACAGTTACACGAACAGATAGGTGCACACCAATGTTTATTGTGGCACAGTTCACAATAGTAAAAAGATGGAATCAACCCAGATGCCCATCAATAGATGAATGGATAAACCATGGTACAGATACTCAATTGAACACTAAGTAATGATGAAGAACAATGATTTTAGGAAGCATCTCATAACCTGCTTTCAACTGGAAGACGTGCTGAGTGAAATCAGTCAGTGGCAAAAGGACAAATACTGTATGAGACCGTTACTATAAGTACTTAAAAATAAACTTATGCACAGAAGAAAAAATTCTTTGACAGCTGTAAGGGTGGAGAGTGAGAGAGAAGGCTGGTCATAGATTAGATAGTTGATAGAAATTTGGGCGAAAGCAGTGACAGCACACAGTAAAAGAAGATCCACTTAACTAGGCTTCAACATAAACTGAAAACTCTTCTAATCTTAATCCAATATTGCAAGGATAGAGTAACAGTGGTGGGGGTCTGGGGACCACGCTTACAGGGGACATTGAAGCCAATTAGCATAACTAGCCTATTACTAAGAGAATCTTCTGCACCCCACATTGGTGAGTGGCATCTGGAGTCTTAAAATCTAGCAAGCTACCATCTGAGGTACACCAAATGGTCCCAATTCATCCAGAACAGATGATCACCCAGATCAACAAAGACATGAGGAAAAAGGAGCCCAGAGACAGAAGGACCTATGTGTATAGGTGACTGCATCAACATGTGACCAGAAGAACCACATGGTGCAGGGCCATCACCAAAGACAGCCGTGATGGGCACACAATGTTCAGTCCCAGTGGCAACAGGGGTAAGAGAGGGGCACCCCTCAATAATGCCACTGAAAAACCACAATTGATGGTTCGGCAGCCAGGGGATTCCCTTGGGAGCATGGCCTATAGATCTGCTGCTGCACCTGACCAGAAACATTAGTGAGGTCAACCCTTCGGACAGGAATGGACTGGACATGGGGGCACAATGTGACCATAAGGTGCATGTACTTTATGGTTCTAGGGATCTATAAGATGCTGTCCTACTGACCTCTTAGTGGAAGGGAGAGGAGGGGGCAGAGAGGAGGGGATAGAAGGTTGTTAAGAGGATACGATATATAGAGAACGAAAAGGAGGTGTGTTCTGTCACCAGGCAAGGTGAGCAGAAGAAGCTTCAAATAGGCAGGCATGCAAATTTAATTTAGACTGTATACTTTCACTCAATGACAATAAATTTTTTAAAAAACAGAATTAACAAAACCAAAACCTGATTTTTTGAAAAGATCAACAAAATTGATAAACCATTGGCTGAATTCACAAAAGAAATGAAAGAGAAGAAACAACCCAAGTAAGAAATAAAACGGGAGATGTCAAAACAGACCCAACTGAAATCAAAAGTATCATAACAGAATACTACAAAAAAAATTGTACTCTAACAGATTTGAAAACATAGAGGAAATCAACAAATTTCTAGATTCATATCACCTACCAAAATTATCACAAAGAGAAGTAGAACACCATAATAATCCCACCATGAAAGAAGAGACTGAAAAAGTAGTCATAACACTAGCAACCAAATAAGTCCCAGTCCAGATGGCTTCACTGGAGAATTCTACCAAACTTTTAGAGAAGCGTTAATTTCAATACTATTGAAGCTATTTCACGAGAAATAAAGGGACAGAATATGCCCAAATTCATTCTATGAAGCTATAATTACCCTGATATTAAAGTCAACCCCATAAAAAAGAAAATTGCAGATCAATATCACTCATGAAACTAGATGCAAAAATTTTAAACAAAATCCTCACTGATAACATTCAACAACATACCAAAAAAATAATTCATGATAACCAAGTAGGATTCATACCAGGTATGCAGGGTTACTTAATATCAGAAAAACAATTAATGTACTCAACAACATAAATAAAACCAATTATGAATCACTTTGTTCAATAAATTGATTCAGAAAAGGCATCTGACGAAGTCCAACACCTATTAGTGTTAAAAACTCTCAGCAAAATAGGAGTAGAAGGAAATTCCTGAAACCAATAAGGGACATTTGTGCAAAACCAACCATCAAGAGCACCCTGCATGAAGACTGAAAGAACTCCCCCTGGAAACAGGAACTAGACAATGATGCCCACTGTCATCACTTCTGTTCAACATTGTGCTAAAGGTTCTGGCTAGAGCAATCAGACAAGACAGACGGCATCTGATTCAGTAAAGAAGAAGTAAAAGAATCTTATTTGCAAATGACATGACTGTATACACAGAAAACACTATAGAATCCATAAAAAATACTGCAATTGATAGAAGAATTCATCAGAATATTGGGATATAAGATAAACATAAATAAATCAGTAGGATTCCTATACACCAACAAAACCCACTGCCATCAAATTGGGTCCAACTCATAGTAACCCTAGAGGTCAGCGTAGAACTGCCCCATGGAGTTTCCAAAGAGCACCTGGCAAATTTGAACTGTCGACATTTTGTTAGCAGATGTAGCACTTAACCCACTATGCCACCAAGGTTCCCCTTATATCAACAAAGAGATCATTAAAAAGGAAATCACCAAATCAATACCACTTACTATGACCCCCCAGAAGATGAAATACCTATGAAAAAAATCTAACCAGAGATGTGAGAGACATAAACAGAGAAAATTACAAAACTCCACTGCAAGAAACCAAAAGAGACTTACATAAATGGAGAAACCTACCTTGCTCATGGATAGAAAGACAACATTGCAAAAATGTCTACTCTACAAAAAGCAACCTGCATATACAATGCAATCCAAATCCAAATTCCAATTTTTTTTTTTTTTACTTTTTTAAAAAAATGTAATATGACTGAGTGAAAATGTACATTCCTGTATAAATTTACATGCCCACCTATATGCAGCTTCCACTGCTCTCCCTGTCCGGTGACAGCACACTATCTCTCTCTGCTCCATACATGTCTCATCCTCACAACAGTCTCCTTTCTCCTCCTTTCCACCCATTCTCGTTCCTCCAGCCAGAGGTTAGCAGGATGATATCCTATAGATGTATAGAACCATAAAGTGCATCCAATATATGGTCACTCTGTATCGCCAAGTCCAATCCATTCGTGTCTGAAGAGTGGACCTTTGTTATGATTTATGGGCAAGGGTGGAGAAAAAAATCACCAAGTTTGTTTGGAAAGGGAAGAAACCCCGGATAAGTGAGACACTGCTGAAGGACAGGAACACAGTGAGGCCTCACACTGCCCAACCTTAGAACCTATTACACTGCCACAGTATTCAAAAGAGCCTGGTACTGGTAAAAAAAAAAAAAAAAAGAAAGCAAGTAGAAAAAGAAAAACAGAAAACAGATATGTAGACCAATGGAACAGAATAGAGAATCTAGAAATCTCATCATTCTCCTACAAACAGTTGATATTCAACAAAGGCTGAAAGGGGTAAAAACAGTCTCTTAACAAACGGTGTTGGCAAAATTGAACATCCACCTGCAAAAAAGTGAAACAAGACCCATACCTCACACCTTACACAACAACCAGCTCAAAATGAATCAAAGACCTAAATATCAAATCTAAAAAGATGAAGACTATAAGAAAAAAAAAAGAATGACAATGCAAGTTCCAATACATGGCTTAGACAGACTACAAAATCGTACCAACAATGCTTGAACAACACCATTCACACCAACTGATACACACACACAAATGTTCATGGCAGCACAGCCCACAATAGCAAAAAGATGGAATCAACCAAGATGCCCAACAACAGAAGAATGGATAGGTAAACTATGGTATATATACTCAGTGGAACACTATGCAATGATAAAGAACAACGATGATAGCTGGAAACATCTCTTAACCTGGTTTCAACTAGAGGACATTATGTTGAGTGAAAGTAGTTAGCAACAGAAGGACAAATATTGTATGAGAGCCCTACGATAAGAACTTTAAAGCAGACTCATGCATAACAGAAAAGTCTCTTTGACAGCTGCAAGGGTGGGGAAGGCGGGAGAATGAGGGAGGAGGGTTTAGATTAGATAGTTGTTATAAATTTGGTTGGGTGAAATCAGTGACAGCACACATTAGTAAGAAGATCAATATTAACAGAATTTCAATATAACTTGAGTACTCCTCCCATCGTAACCCAATATTGCAAGGGCAGAATAGCTGGGCCAGGGGGCCGGGGACCATGCTTCCAGGGTAAATCAAGGCCAATTGGCACAACTAGTGTTTTGCTAATGAGGTCTCTCCACACCCCACATTGGTGAGTGGCATCTGGGGTCTTAAAAGCTGCCAAGCTGCCATCTGAGGGTACAGCAAATGGTCCCAACTCAGCAGGAACGGATGATCACCAAGGTCCATAATGACATGGGGGAAAGAGAATCCAGAAGACAGAGAGACCCGTGTGAGTGGATGTCTACATCAACTTGTGACTGGAAAATTCAGATGGTGCCCAGCTACCACCAGTGATAGTCACAATGGAGCTCACTACATTGAGTTTCTCTGGCAACACAAGTATAAATAGGGGTGCACCCTGAGATCTCCACTAAAAGATCACAATTGATGGTCCAGGGGCCTCAGAGTTCTCCTGGGAGCTGGGCCTCTGGCCCTGATGCTGCCCCTGTCCATATATCATAATGAAGGTCAACTTTTCAGACAGCACTGGATTGGATTTGGTGACGCACAGTGACCATACTGTGTGGGCAATTTGTAGTTCTAGGCATCTACAGGAGGTCGCCCTATTGACCTCATACTGGAGGAAGGGGAATGAGTGGAGAGGAGAAGATAGGAGACTGTTGGGAAGATAAGACACGTATGGAGCAGAGAGGAAGAGTGTGCTGTCATCGGACAGGGAGAGCAGTGGAAGCTGCATGTAGGTCAACATGCACATTTATATGGGAATGCAGTTTTTCATTCAATCATAATAATAAAAAAAATGCTTGAACAACAGAAGCCACGCCAAGTGCCATAAGAGAACATAGATAAATGGAAACTACCAAAAATCAAACACTTATGCTCATCTAAAGACTTCATCAAAAGAGTTAAAAGACAACCTACAGAATGGAAAAAAAAAATTGGCAACTACGTATTGGACAAATGTCTAATTTTCATAATCTATAAGTTATTAGAAAATATCAACAGAAAAAAAGAAAAATAACCCAATTAAGCAATGGACAAAGGACATGGACCAACACTTCACCAAAGAAGACATCCAGGCAGCCAAAAGACACATGAAGAAATGCTCACAATCATTAGCCATAGAGAAATACAAGCCAAAACTACAATGAAGTGCCATCACTCCCCAAAAAGGTTGGCAATAATCCAAAAAATGCCAAACAGCAAATGCTGGAGAGGCTGCAGAGAGACTGGAACTCTGTTACACTGCTGGTGGGAATGCAAAATGGTAAAACCTCTTTGGAAAGTGATTTGGTGCTTTCTTAAAAAGTTAAAAAATAGAGCTATCATATGATCCAGCAATTCTGCTGCTTGGACTATATACTTCAGAAATAAGGGTTGTCACATGAACTGATACATGCACACAAATGTTTATTGCAGCACTTTTGACTTTTGTTTTTCTGTCTTGGCTGGTAGGCACAGCTGGGTCTTGCCTAGCAGCTAGTCTCAGACACACTGCTGTTGGGATAGGCAGGTGAAATTGTCATATTTTGAGATCCAGGCTTAAGACTCTGTTCATCTAGCCACTTTGGGCCTGTCTTTTTATCTCTGTCACAGCATGGTTTGTACAGACCCGGCGGTGCCTATATGCGGGACCCTGTGATGGAAACAGAGATTTTAGCGAGACCTAATTCTTAGCCCAGGAGCCAGCACCTGCAAACAGGACAGTGCTTCTCTGACAGAAAAGGAGCAGTTTACACAGTGTCTTCTAAGGCTGGGCCTGTCAGCAGAGGCCAACAGGGCAGTAGCATTGCTGTCTTTTGAAGTAGTTTGTATCATCTGGGGTTGGATATAGAGGTGCTTACTTTGCCAGCTGGGAAGAGGGACCTCTACACCTGAAACCCTAACTGACTTGGGAAGTGGTCAGATATCTTTTGTTTTACATTTTAAGACAGCCTAGAGAAACATCTGCAGTCCATCCTCACAGTATCTCTCCCAGCTTTCACTTACTCACATGAAACCCAAAAAGGAACAGACGCTTGTGGTAAACAACAAATCACCCACGGCTTCAGAAGGCTCCCAACAAAACAACCAAGGAGTTTTCCGGATGAAGAAGCTTTTCTGAAATCATCAGAAGGTGAATACAAAAGGATTATATACAGAGTCCTTCTAGACATTATACAAAATGCAGCAGAACAAAAGGAAAAATTAAGCAAGCTGTTTGATCTGATGAAACACCAGCACTCTGAAATCCAACAGATCAAGAAGAAAATCAAAGACATACAAACTTTCATTCCAAGTCAAGAAAACAGAATGGAATAAATGGAAAAAAGAATTTCTGACTTGGAAGACAGAGTTACCGATGCCAGCATCTGTGAGGAGAAATCAGAAAAAAGAAACAAGAAAAATGAAGAAACATTAAGAAGCATGTGGGACTCTATTAAGAGGAACAACCTTCAATTAATTGGAGTCCCTGAACAGGATGAGACATCTGAGAACACAGAGAGTATCACTGCTGAGCTGCTGAAAGAAAACTTCCCAGAAATCATGAAGGAAGAGAATATAGATATCCCAGATGCATATCATACACCACCCAATATAGATCTCAAAAGATAAACTCCAAGACATATTATACTCAAGCTTAAGAAAATGAAACATAAGCAGCAAATCTTAAAGGCAGCAAGACTCAAAGCAAAGCTAACATTCAGAGGAAAATCCTGTAGGCTCTCTTCAGATTTCTCAGCAGAAGCCATGTTGGCGCGGAGACAGTGGCATGACACATTCAATGCCTTGAAGGAGAAAAACTTCCAACCAAGAATTATATATCCTGAAAAACTTTCTTTCAAATATGAAAATGAAATTAAGACATTCCCGGATAAACAGAAACTCAGAGAGATTGTGAAAACCAAACCAAAACTACAAGAAAAACTGAAAGAAGTTCTTGGCTTTGGCTTAGAAGAAAAAAACCATTAATTTTATATTTTAGAACAACACATCATCCAGAACTCAGTTAGGAAAGGCTCCAAACTCGATCACAGCTTTAATACTGAAAGAAACAATCCAGTGATTATTATGAAAACTATGGTACCATCATATTAAAAAGAGGGATGCACTACAGTCATTATAGTCCTTCCAGATGGAGAGGACATCAACAAGACTGGCAGTAATTAAAATTGGGCTTATATAGAGTTTATTAAGGGGGATCATAGGTGCAGCAGTAAAGCACAACAAAGATACAACATACCATATCAAGAAATGTAACACAGGAGTCTCAACAACTACAAAATCAGCTCTGAAAAAGGTGGAAAATCAACTCATAAAAAAGAATGTCCCAGAACAGACTAATAAGATCAACAGAGAAAACATCAACACAACAAAAAACATTACAAGGGCAGCACTGAACACATATCTTTCAATAATTACATTGAATGTGAATGGACCGAATGCTCCAGTAAAGAGACATCGAGTGACATCTTGGATCAAAAGGCATGACCCATCCATATGTTGTCTACAGGAAACTCACTTGAGACTTAAAGATAGGAACAAACTGAAAATTAAACGATGTAAGAATATATATCAAGCTAACAATGAACAAAGAAGAGAAGGTGTGGCAATTCTAATCTCAGACAAAATCAATTTTAATGTCAAATCCACCATCGTGGACAAAGATGGACACTATTTATTGCTGAAAGGTTCAGTACACAAGCAAGACTTAACTACAGTGAATATTTGTGCACCTACTATCAGAGCACCTAAATATGTTGAAGAAACACTGACTATACTCAAAAAAGACCTAGATTACTCCACAATAATAGTGGGAGACTTCAACACTCCATTTTCAATACTGGACAGATCATCTAGAAAAAAGCTGAATAAAGATATAGAAGACCTTATTGTGACAATTAACCAATTAAAACTCATCAATATATACAGAACTTTCTACCCATCAGCAGACAACTGCACCTTCTTCTCCAGTGCACATGGAACATTCTCCAGACTTGACCATGTGTTAGGGCATAATGCAATTCTCAACAAAATCCATACCATTGAATTACTGCAAAGCATCTTCTCAGATCATAAAGCCATAAAAGTCTAAATCAATAGCAGAAAAAACATAGATAGAAAGTGGAATGCTTGGAAACTGAACATCATCTTGCTCAAAAAAACATGGGTTTTAGAAGAAATCAAGGATGAAATAAAGAAATTCATGGGTTCCAATGAGAATGAAAACACTTCCTACCAGAATCTATGGGATACAGCTAAAGCACTGGTCAGAGGTCTGTTTATCTCCATATAATGCACACATCTGGAAGGAAGAAAGAAACCAAATGAAGGAACTAACCCTACAGCTTGAACAAGTAGAGAGAGAACAACAGAGGAACCCCTTAGGAAACAGAAGAAAACAGATCCTAAAGATTAGCCAAAAGCCAAGTGCTGTCGAGCAGAACTAAATGAATTAAAGAATAGAAAAACTATTGAAAAAAATGAGAAGACCAAAGTTGGTTTTTTGAAAAGATTAACCAAATTGTCAAAGTACTGGTTAAACTTATTAAAGAAAAACAGGAAAGGAAGCAAATAACTCTAAGAAATGAGAGGGAAGTTGACACAACAGATCCAATAGAAATCAAAAATATCATAACAGAATACCATGAAAGACTGTACTCTAACGAATTTGAAAACCTAGAGGAAATGGACAAATTCCTTGATTCATATCATCTACCAAGGTGATATCACAAGGTGAAGCAGAACAACTTAATAAACCCATCACAAAGGAAAAGATTGAAAACGTCATCAAAAAACTACCAACCAAAGAAAGTCCAGGCCCAGATGAGTTCACTGTAGAATTCTACCAAGCTTTTAGAGAAGAGTTATCTCCAATACTACTGAGACTATTTCATAGTATAGAAAGGGATGGAGTACTCCTAAAGCTAGAGAAAGACCCAACAAAACAGGAGAACTACAGACCGATATCACTCATGAATCTAGATGCAAAATCTTCAACAAACTTCTTGTCAATCAAAAAAATAATCCATCATGACCAAGTTGCATTGATACCAGGGATGAACACTCGTTCAACACCAGAAAAACAATTAATGTGATTAGCTACATAAATATCACAAAAGACAAGAATCACCTGATTTTGTCCATTGATGCAGAAAAAGCATTTGATAAAGTTCAACACCCATTCATGCTAAAAATTCTTTGCTAAATAGGCATAGATGGAAAATTCCTCAACACAATAAGGGCCATTTATACAAAGCCAACTGCCTGCGTCATCCTGAGTGAAGAGAGACTAAAGGAGTATCCCTTGAGAACAAGAACTAGACAAGGATGCCCACTCTCACCTCTCCTATTCAACATTGTACTAGAAGTTCTAGCCAGAGCAATTAGACAAGACCAAGAAATGAAGGGCATCTAAATAGGCAAAGAAGAAGTCAAAATTTCCCTATTTGAAAATGATATGATTGTATATGCAGAGAATCCCAAAGAATCCATCAGTAAACTATTCAGTGATAGAAGAGTTCAGCAAAGTCTCAGGATACAAGATAAACATAAGTAAATCCGTAGGATTCCTGTATACCAACAGTGACACTGTTATTGAAGAAATCGTCAAATCAATACCATTTACTATAGCCCCTAAGAAGATAAAATACCTAGGAAAACATCTAACGAGAGAAATAACAGACCTTTACAAAGAGAACCACAAGACCTTACTACAAGAAACTAAGAGAGACTTAGATAAATGGAGAAATCTATCCTTCTCATGGATAGGAAGATTAACATTGTGAAAATGTCTATTTTACCCAAAGCAATCTATTTACATAATGCAATCCCAACACAAGTTCCAGCACCATTTTTTAATGAGATGAAGAAACAAATCACCAATTTTGTTTGGAAAGGGAAGAAGCCCTGGATAAGTAAAGCACTAGTAAAGAAGAAGAACACACTGGGAGGCCTCTCATTACCTGACTTCGGAAACTATTATAGTGCCACAGTAGTCAAAACAGCCTCGTACTAGTACAAGAACAGACAGATCGATCAATGGAACAGAATTGAGACCCCAGAGATGACACCATCTGCCTATGAACAGTTGATATTTGACAAAGGCCCTAAGACATTAAACTGGGGTAAAAGCAATACTTACAACAAATGGTGCTGGCAAAACTGGATATCCATCTGCAAGAAACTGAAACAAGATCCATATCTTACACCTTATACAAAAACCAACTCCAGCTGGATAAAAGACCTAAATATCAAATCTAAAATGATAAAGCTCATTTTTACCCTGGCCTCTAGGATTGCCATGAGTAGGATCCGACTCACCGGCACTTGGTGGCTTGCCAAGAAAAAGTAGGAATAACAATGGAAGTTTTAATACACAACGTAGACAAACTTCAAAATCTGTCAAACAAACCACAATCAACAGAAGAGAAAATAGATAAGGGGGAACTATTAAGAATCAAACACTTTTTCTCATCCAGAGACTTTCTTAATAGAATTAAAAGGCCACCTACAGAATGGGAAAAAATATTTGGCAACTATATGACAGACTGACGCCTGATCTTCATAATCTGTAAGGTACTACAAAATATCAATGAGAAGAAGATAAATCATCCAATTAAGCAATGGGCAAAAGAGATGGACAGATATTTCTCTAAAGAGGAGATCCAGGCAGCCAAAAACACATGTGGACATGTCCACGATCTTTAGTTATTAAGGAAATTCAAATCAAAACAACAATAAGATGTTATCTCACTCCAACAAGGTTGACCATGATCCAAAAAACACAAAACAACCAATGCTGGAGAGGCTGTGAAATAATTGGAACTCTCCTACACTGTTGGGGTTGGCGTTGGGGTTAGAAAATGGTCCAGCCTCTTTGGAAAGCAATCTGGCACTTCCTTAAAAAAATGGATATAGATATACCATTTGACCCAGTAATTCCACTACTTGGAATATATCCTACAGAATGAAGGTTATTCACACCACCGGTGATAGCTGCGATGGAGCTCGTAAGGTTGAGTCTCACTGGCAACACAAGAATAAAACAGGGTGCACCCTGAGATCTCAACTAAAAGACTGCAACTGATGGTCCAGTGGCTTCGGGATTCCCCTGGGAGCATGGCCCCTGGCTCTGATGCTGCCTTTGCCCATAAATCATAATGAAGGTCCACTCTTTGGACACGAATGGATTGAACTTGGTCACACAGAGTGACCATGTATTGGATGCACTTTATGGTTCTATACATCTATAGGATATCATCCTACTGACCTCTGGCTGGAGGATGGGGAGTGGGTGGAGAGGAGGGCAAAGGAGACTGTTGGGAGGATGAGACATGTATGGAGCAGCGAGGAATAGTGTCCTGTCACCGGGCAGGGAGAGCAGTGGAAGCTGCATATAGGTATGCATGCAAATTTATATGGGAATGTACATTTTCATTCAGTCGTAATAAAAAATATAATAATGATTTTAGGAAACATAAGCTGTATCAACTAGAAGACATCATTTGAGTGAAATCAGATGCAAACCGACAAGTGTATGAGATGACTAGTATAAGGACTTTATAAAGGACTTATTTGTAGAAGAAAAGACTCTCTCATGGCTACAAGGGTGGGGAAGGAGAGAGAAGGTTGGTCACAGTCTGGATAACCCACTGTCATTGAGTGGAGTCCAACTTATAGTGACTCTAGAGGTCAGAGTAGAATTGTCCCACAGAGTTGTCAAAGAGCGCCTGGTGGATTTGAACGGCTGACCTTTCAGTTAGCAATGTAACACTTAACCCACTACACTACCAGGGTTGCCGTGGATTGAATAGTCAATAGGAATTCCATTAGGTGAAGGGTGTGACAGCACTCAGCAGAAAGCGGGTCAGCATAAATGGCCTACACCATAAACTAAAATGTTTTCTTAATTTAACTCAGCATTTCAAAGGATAGAGTAGCAGGGACAGTGTTATGGGGACCATTTATTCAGGGGACATCAAAATCAATTGGCATAACTAGCTTTTGCTAAGAGAGTCTTCTTCACCCCATATTGGTGCTTGGCATCTGGGGTCTTAAAAGCCAGCAAACTGCCATTTGAGGAACCTCAATTCATCCCAATCCACCTGGAACAGATGACGGCTGAGAACATCAAAGACATGAGGAAAAATGAGTCCAGGAGACAGAAAGATCCATATGATCAGGAGACAACATCAGCATGAGACCAGAGGAATCAAATGGTGCCTGGTCACCAAAGACAGCCTTGATAGGGGACACAATACAGAGTCCTTGACGTAACACGAGAAAAAGATGTGTGCAGTTCAAGATATCTGCTAAAAGACCATAACCGATATTCTGACAACCTGAAGAGTACTCTGGGTTTATGGTCCCTAGACTTGCTGCTGTCCAAGACCTGAAACCAGTATTGAGGTCAACACTTCTATGCATCTATAGGTATCATGCTGCTAACCTCTGGCTGGAGGAAGGAGAGTTGGTGGAGAGGAGGGGAAAGGAGACTGTTGGGAGGATGAGACATGTATGGAGCAGAGAGAAATAGTGTGCTGTCACCAGGCAGGGAGAGCAGTGGAAGCTGCATATAGGTGGGCATGTAAATTTGTACAGGAATGTACATTTTCACTCAGTCATAATAATTAATTAATTAATTAAAATAAAAGAATGCACTGGACTCAGGGACACAGAGTGAACACGTGGCATGTGTACTTTATGGTTTTATACATTTATAAAGGCTGTCCTACTGGTTTCTTTCTAGAGGAGAGACAAGAAAGTGGAGAGGAGGGAACAGGTGTTCGCTGGGAGTTTACTAGTAGTAAAGAGTGAAAGGAGGGATGTTCTGTCACAGGGTGGAGAGAGCAGATACAGTTATAGAGAGGCAGGTATGAAAAATTGACTTGTATGCTTTAACTTAATCATAAGAAAATAGAAAAAATGGGTTTAAACTTAGGAAGATGGATAAATTTCAAGGTAACCTCAAAGAAAGTTAACAAACTTACTCATCAAAATAAAGAAGAAAAGTATAAAGTCTCAGTAAACAAAAAAATCTACAGATAAAAAAGAAAATTTAAAAATTCTGCAGGAAAGAAAATTTAAAAAATGCAGCAGAAAATAGAGGAAAAAAGAAAATGCCAGTACTTCACAAAACAAACAAAAGACTACCAAATGACAGCAATATTCTTGTAGTTATCAATTACTACAGTGAACAGCTTAAATGCACCTGTAAAGAGACAGTGACAAAACTGATTTTAAAAAAAAGTGTATCTCTATGCCCTCTACAAGAAACATGCCTTAGAAACAAAGAAGTAGATTTATTAAACACGGAAGGAGAAAAAAAAATACATGAAGCAAACATCTTCCAGAAAAGAGCAGGAATGGTGATATTAATCTCAGATAAAATTCACTTTAAAACAAAATCCACCATAAGAGACAGAGAGTGGCATTATCAAAGACTAAGGGACAAATCATCATGAATACATAATTATAATAAATATCTACACACCCAGTGACAAGGCTCCAAAATACATAAGGCAAACTAACCATACAAAAAAAAAAAAAAAAAGAAATTGACATTTGCACAATAATAGTAGTAGACTTCAATTTGCCCCCCTTGGGAAATGACAGAACATGTAGAAAGAGACTCGATAAAGGTACAGAAAATCTAAAGACCACAATCAACTAACTTGACATTATAAATAAGACACTCCGTCTAACAGCAACAAAGTACACAGTCTTTTCCAATGCACATAGGATATTCTCCAGAATAGAACACATTTTAGGCCACCAAGCAATCTTTGACAAATTCCAAAACATCGAGATACTACAACATGGCATCTGGTCTTAATATCATCAAACTAGGTGGTAATAACAGAAAGACCAAGGAAACAAAAATACGTGGAAATGAACAACACCTTGCTTTAAAAAAAAACAAAAACAACAACAACAAAAAAATCAGGATAATAGAAGAAATCAAAGAATGACTTAAAAAATTCCTAAAATCAAACAAGAATGAAAACATATCCTTCTAAAACCTTTGAGACACATAAAGGCAGCATTCAGAAGTCGGTATTTTTTATTATGATTAAGTGAAAGCATACAATCCAAGTTAATTTTGCATGTCCACCTCTGCAACTCCGTCTGCTCTCCTCACTTTGTGGCAGCACAATTCTCCTTTTCACTCTTTACTTCCAATATCGACTTAACAAACATCTATCCCCTCCTCCCAATCCACTTCTCTCCCCTCTAGAAAGAAATCAGTAGCATAGTTTCCTATATAGGTATAAAACCATAAAGTACACACACCACATGTTCATTCTGTGTCCTCGAATCCAGTCCATTCTTTGTCTGAAGTGTTGACCTCAGTACTGGTTTCAAATTTGGGCTAGCAGTAAGTCTAGGGTCCATGTTCCCAGGGGACCCTCCAGGCTACCTGAATATCAATTCAGGTCTTTTAATACAGTTCTCTATCTGCACACCCCCTTTTCCCATGCTAAGTCAGGAATTCTACTTTGCATTGCTTGTCAGGGCTGTTTTTAGTGGAGGCTGGGCACCATCTGCTTCTTCTAGACTCGTGTTGATGTAGTCGCCTAATCATATGGGTCCTTCTGTCTCCTCGGCTTTTTTCCTTGTGTATTTAATGCTGTCAGTTGTCATCTGTTCCAGGTGGGTTGGGACCAGTTGATGTTCGTCAGATGGCAGCCTGGGGACTTTTAAGACCCAGATGCCACTCAACAATATGGGGTGCAGAACAGTCTCTTAGGAGAAGACTACTTAAGTCAGTTAACTTCAGTGTCCCCCAAGAACATGGTCCCCAGACTCCTGTCCCTGCTACTTTGTCCTTTGAAATGTTGGGTTGAATTTAGAAAATCATTTAGCTTAAGGTGTTGTCCAATTATACTGACCTGGCTTCTACTGCAAGCTGTCACTCCTTTCACCTAACTGAATTCCTATAGACTATCTTATCTGTGAACAATCCTCTCCCTCCTCCCCACTCTTTTCTTCTGTGCATAAGTCCCTTTTTAAGTCCTTAGAATAGTGGTCTTGTACAATACTTACCCTTCTGCTGCTGACTGATTTCACTCAAAATAATTTTTAGTTGACACCAGGTTATGAGGTGCTTCCCAAAATCATCATTGTTCTTTATAATTGCGGAGTGTTCCATTATGTATATGTACCATAGTGTGTTTACCCATTCATCTGTTGGTGGGCACCTAGGTTGATTTCCCCTTTTTGTTATTGTGGACATTGCTGCAATAAACATTCGTGTGCATGTATCTGTTCATGTGACAGCACTTATTTCTGTAGGATATATTCCAGGCAGTGGGATTGCTGGATCATATGGTATTTCTATTTCTAGCTTTTTGAGAAAACACCATATTGCTTTTCATGAGTCAGATCTGACTCGACGGCACTTGGCTTGGCATATTGCTTTCGAAAAAGGCTGTATCATTTTGCATTCCCACCATCAGTTTAGGAGTGTTCTAGTCTCTCCATAACCTTTCCAGATTTGTTTTATTGTTTTTTAGATTATTGCCAACCTCGTTGGGTTGAGATGATATCTCATTGTAGTTTTGATTTGGATTTCTCTAATGACTAATGATTGTGAGCATTTCCTTATGTGTCTTTTGGCTGCCTGGATGTCTTCTCTGGTGAAGTGTCTGTTTATGTCCTTTGTCCATTGTTTAATTGGGTTATTTGTCTTTTTCTTGTTGGTATTTTGCAGTATCTTGTAGATTATGGAAATTAGGTGTCGATCTGACATGTAATGGCAATTATTTTTTCCCATTCTGCCAGCAGTATTTTAACTCTTTTGATAAAGTCTTTGGATGAGCATTAGTGTTTGATTTTTAGTAGTTCCCATTTATCAATTTTCTATTCTGTTGTTTGTGCATTGTTGGTAAGATTTTTAGTCTGTCTAAACCATGTATTAGAACTTTAATTGTTGTCCCTGTTTGTGCTTCCATAATCTTTATCATTTTAGATTTGATATTTAGGTCTTTGATCCATTTTGAGTTAGTTTTTGTGTGAGGTGTGAGATGTGGGTCTTTTTAAGTTTTTTTGCAGATGGATATCTAATTTGCCAACACCATTTGTTAAAGAGACTGTTTTTACCCTAGTTTACAACTTTTGGGCCTCTGTCAAATATCAGCTGTTCGTAAGAGAATGGTGATATTTCTAGACTGTCTATTCTGTTCCATTGGTCTATATACTTGTTTTTGTACCAACACTAGGCTGTTTTGACTACCATGGCAGTGTAATAGATTCTAAGGTCTGGTAGTATGAGGCCTCCCACTGTGTTTGTCTTTTTCAGTAGTGTCTTACTTCTCTGGGATTTGTTCCCTTTCCAAATTTGGTGACTTGTTTCTCCATCTCATTAAATAAATGACATTGGAATTTTTATTGGGATTGCATTGTATATATAAATCACTTTGGGTAGAATAGTCATTTTCACAATGTTAAGTCTTCCTATCCATGAGCAAGGTCGGTTTCTCCACTTAAGTACATTTCTTTTGGTTTCTTGCAGTACAGTCTTGTAGTTTTCTCTCTATAGGCCCCTAACATCTCTGGTTCAATTTATTCCTAGATATTTCATTTTCTTGGGGCGATAGTAAATATTATTGATTTGCTGATTTCCTCTTTGATGATCTCTTTGTTGGTGTAAAGGAATCCTACTGATTTACTTGTGTTTCTCATATATCCTGATACTTTCATGAACTCTTCTACTAGTTCCAGTATTTTATTCATGGATTCTTTAGTGTTTTCTGTGTATATGATCACATTATCTGCAAATAGGGATTCTTTCACTTTGTCTTTACTGATGTGGATGCTCTTTATTTCTTTGTCTTGTCTGATTGCTCTGGCCAGAACCTCAGTGAAAATGTTGAACAGAAGTTGTAACACCAGGCATCTTTGTCTGGTTCCTGTTCTCAGTGGGAATTCTTTCAGTCTCTCTCCACTCAGAATGATGATGGCAGTCGGTTTTGTGTAGATGTTTCTTACTGAGCTGAGGAGTTTCCCATCAATTCCTATTTTATTGGCAGTTTTTAACACGAATGGGTGTCGTATTTTGTCAAATATCTTTTCTGCATCAACTGATAAAATCAAGTGATTCTTACACTTGGTGTCATTTATGTGGTTGATCTCTAATTGTTTTTCTGATGTTGAACCAACTTGGCATCACTGGTATGAATACTACTTGGTCATGATAAACTTTTTTTTTTGATACGCTGTTGAATTCCAGTGGTGAGAACTTTGTTCAAGATTTTTGCATCTAGGTTTCCTGAGTGATGCCAGCCAAGTGCCGTCGAGTCGGATCCTGAGTGATATTTGTCTGTAATTTTCTGTTTGTGGGGTCTTTACCCAGCTTTCATATCAGGGTTATGTGAGCTTCATAGAGTGAATTTGGGTATCTTCCACCCTTTTCTATGTTGTGAAATAGGTTCAGTAGTATTGGAATTAACTCTTCTCTAAAAGTTCGGTAGACCTTTCCAGTGAAGCCATCTGGGCCAGGACACTTTTTGGTTGGTAGCTTCTTGATGACTTTTTCAATCTCTTCTTTCATGATGTTTTTCTTAAGTTGTTCTACTTCTCCTTGTGATAATTTTGGTAGGCGATATAAATATAGAAATTTGTCCACTTCCTCTAGGTTTTCGAATCTCTTAGAGTACAGTCTCTCATAGCATTCTGTTGATACTTTTGATTTCAGTTGGGTCTGTTGTGACATCTCCCATCTCTTTTCTTGTTCAGGTTATTTGTTTCCTTTCTTTTTCATCTGACTCGACGGCACTTGGCTTTTTGGCTTTTGTCAATTTTATCTTTTCAGATAACCAGCTTTTGGTTTTGTTAATTCTGTCAACTGTTTTTCTATTCTCTAATTCATTTAGTTCTGTTCTAATATTTATTATCTGTTTTCTTCTGGTGCCCGAGGGGTTCTTTTGTTGTTCTCTTTCTACTTGTTCAAGTTGTAGAGTTAATTCTTTTGGGGAGTGGCTTTCTTTGTTCCAGATGTGTGCAGTGTTAGATATAAACTGATCCCTGTGCACTGCTTTTGGGATATGCCATAGTTTCTGGTAGGATTTGTTTTCATTGTCATTTGATTCTATGAATTTTTTTTATTGGATCCTTGATTTTTTTCTATAATTTGTGAGTTTTTGTGCAAGGTGTTGTTCAGTTTTCATGAGTTCAAATTTCTTCCCATGTGCTTTCTTCTACTGATTTTGACTTTTATGGCTTCATTTTCTGAGAAGACGCTTTGCAATAATTCAATGATTTGGATTTTGTTGAAACTTACTTTATGGCCTAACATATGGCCTCTTCTGGAGAATGCTCAGTGTATGCTGGAAAAGAAGGTGTACTTGTCTGCTATTCGGTGGAGAGTTCTGTATATGTCTGTGAGGTTGAGTTGGTTGATTGTCACAATAAGATCTTTTATGCCTTTATTGAGATATATTTTTTTTCTGGATGATCTGTCCATTACTGAAAGTGGAGTGTGGAAGTCTCCTGCTATTATTGTGGAGTAATCTGTCTCATTTTTCAATATTGTCAGTGTTTGTTTGATGTATTTAGATGCTCTGATATTGGGAGCGTAAATATTTAATAATGTTATATCTTCCTTACATATTGAACCTTTCAGCAATAGTGATCATCCTTGTCCATGATGGTGGATTTTACTTTAAAATCTATTTAATCTGAGGTTAGTGTTGCGACTCCTGCTCTTCTTTGCATGCTGTTAGCTTAGTATATGTTTTTCCATCCTTTGATTTTTAGTTTGTTCATGTCTTGTAGTCTAAAATGTGTAAGCAGCATAATGACAGATCATCTTTTATCATCCAACCAGTTACTCTCTGTTTCTTTATTGGAGCATTTATACCGTTTATACTCAGTGTAATTATTGTTAGATACATATTTAGTGCTGTCATTTTGGTTTCTTTATTTTCGTGTTGTTTATGTTTTCTTTGTTCCATTTAATATGTTGTTCTGGGTCATTTTTCTTCATCAGTTTTCTATTTATACTTTTCAATGCTGGTTTTGTGTCTGTTGAAACTTCCATGTTATGTTTCTTGTTTCGATATGTAGTATTGTTAGTTTACTTTGTGGCTACTCTGCTGTTCCCTCTAATGCTGTAAATTTAAACCAGTCTTTAAATTATTTGTATCTGCTTAACTCTGTCCACCTGAAAGGTGGACAGAGTTATAGATACTATAATATATTATATATTATAGATACATATTATAGATATAATATATATATAATAGAGGGTCGCCATGAGTCGGATCCGACTCGATGGCACTTGGCATATTATAGATACTATAACATATCCCTTTTTATAGTGTGATGTTCTCATAGTTTGCCTTTTGACAGCTCTGTTTTCCTAAGTTCAGTATTTTAGCTTTGATTGAGCTTTGTGACTTCCCTAACTACATAGGACTCTGAATGCTGTGTTCTGCATTGTCCTTGAGTGTACATTTAGTGTTATTGATTTTATAATCAAAGTTCTTCCTTCAGTATTTCTTATAGCTTTTTTTTTCTTTTTTGGAGAATCTCTAGGCTTCTATTTATCTGAGAATGTTCTAATTTTACTGTCATATTTGAGAGATAATTTTGCAGGACATATACTTCATGGTTGAACATTTTTTTCCTTCAAGACTTTATGTGTATCATCCCATTGTCTTCAAGCCCATGTGGTTTTGGCTGAATAGTTAGAATTCATTGTAAAGGTGTCTCCTTTATAAGTCAGTTTTGCTTTAAGCCTAGCTTAGCTGTCTTTGAGAGCCACCACTTAAGTTTCATTTTACTAATTTTGATTATAGTATATCTTTGTGTCTTTCCTTCAGTATTTACCTTTTATGAAGTTAGATGAGTCTCTTGAATGGCTATCTTCCCTTATTTCATGATGTTAGGGAAGTTTTCTGCCAGCAACTCTTCAACAATTCTCTTTGCATTTTCTGCTACTCTTTCTTGTTCTTAAACTCCAATTGCTCATAAATTATTCCTCTTGATAGAGTACCATGTTATTCTTAATAATTATTTTTCTTGTTTCTTTTACCCAATTTCTTCTCATAAATGCTGGTGTCAGTTGCTTTATCTTCAGCCCTGCTAATTCTACATTCTATTTCCTCAATCCTGTTCCTTTGGCTTACAATATAATTGCGTATCTCTGTAATTTTGTTATTAGCCTGCTGAATTTCAGATTGTTGTAGCAGTTCATGTAGCTTTATTAATTTTTCATTTTCTTCTGCTGCAAGTTTTCTAATCTACATCCTAAGATCTAGAGTGCCTCAATACATAATTCTTGTATGTTCTACCTGCCATAATTTTGGGAAGGCTTCTTCATGTGGAAAGTTTTTTGATTCTTTATTTTGGGAGTTTTCCATACACATGGTGGTCTGATTCTGTAAATAGTTACATATTTACTGTTGTCTTTGAGCCATCAGAAAGCTGTTCAGCTTCTCTGGTGTCATGGCAGCAGAAACTATCATGTAGCTCAGAGAAGAGAGGGGGGAAGGGAACTGCTGCACTTGGCTACCAGCTGCTTCTTTGTTCTCTACATACAGCTGTCTTAAGCACAGCTTGTCTGCTGAGAAAAATGGTGTCCAGTAAGGCAGTGCTGCTCAGCATGGAAGCTGACCCCAGTTCAGCCCTCGTGTGCAGCAAGCCCTGCCTCCTGGCTGACAAAGATGGTGACCTAATTGTGCAGTCTGTCATGAGTCACACAAACAGATGTTATGGCATAGCTTGGAGAATGGAGATGGGAAGTGTGCTACTACATTCAGCCACTAGCCTTTGCTGCATTTTCTAGGTACAACTGTCTTAAGAACATCTTCTCTGCTGACAGAGACAACGTCCAGTCAGGCATTGCTGCTCATTGTGGCAGGTGGCTCTAGCTGGGCCCTCAGACACAGCAGACTCTGCCTCCTGGCTGACAAAGATGGCAACCTACTTGTGCAGTCTCTCTGGAGTTGTGCCGTCAGAAGCTGTGGCACAGCTCAGAGGAAGGAGCGGGGAAGGGTGCTGCCACACTCAGCCACCATCCAGTGTTATGTTCTGTACACGTGGTTATCTTAAAAACAGCTTCTTTGCTGACAGAGGCACTGTCCAGTTAGGCTCTGCTTCTCAGTGTGGCAGCTGGCCCCAGCCAGGCCCTCAGGCATGGCAGACTCCACCTTCCTGCTGACAAAGATGGCATCCTACCTGTGCTACCTCTCCTGTGCTGCACCAGCAGAATCTGTGGTGAAGCTCAGAGAAGAGAGGGGGAAGGGCACTGCTGCATTTGGCCACTGTGTTCTTTAGATGTGGCTGTCTTAAGTACAGCCTCTCTGCTGAGAGATACACTGTCCACTCAGGCACTGTTGCTCAGAATGGCAGGAGCCCACAGCCAGGCTCTCAGGTGCAGCAGCCCTAGTCTCATTCTTCAGCTGACACAGATGATGTCTGTACCTGTAAGCATCTCCCATGTCATGCCAACAAAAGCAGGCCCCTTTGCATTGCCATCTTGCTTCTGACAAAGGTAGTTTTACCTTCCTGTCACCGCCTGATCTCACAACTTTCTGCTTGATGTTGGGGCTCCTAAAGTGTCCACTCTGTTCCATTAAGTTGTTTTTCTAGGCCTTAGTTCTTACAAGGAATTGAGGACTCATTTAACAAGTACACCATCTTGGCCCCACCTTCTCAGAGGTCTGTTTATATCAATAGTTACACACATCAAAAAAAAAAAAAAATGAGGAGGCAGGGCTAAGATGGCAGACTAGAGACACATCTCCTTGATTCCCTCTGAGAATTAAGGCCCAGAAAAGTAATTGAAAGGAGCAGTGTGGACATTCTGGGAACTCCAAGATCAGACGTAGGGTTGTGAGTTTAGACTGCACAACAGGAAGGGGGAAATACCTTGTTGGTGGCAAGACAGTGGCACAGTCAGGACTGCTTCCCCTGGCGCAGCACTTGAGAGGATTATAGGTATGAACACCTTCTTCATCAACCAGGAGGCTGTGACTGGGTCTGCGAAACCTGTGAGCTTGGCACAGCCTGGCTACTTTGCTGATCTGCAGTGCCTAAGTAAACAGCATGTACCACAGCAGGAAGACTGTGTTTGGGACAGCCACATTTAGAGTAACTGAAGGTGCCAGGGCCCTTCTCCCCTCTCTAGTCTGAGCTGCACCACAGATTCTGCTGACTCATGGTAACAGTGGCAGCTCATGCAGGAAGCCATCTTCGTCAGCTGAGAAGCAGAATTAGCCTATCCTGAAGACTCAGCTGTGGCTAATTCTCATGACGAGCTACAGTACCTGTCTGAAAGTGCTTTTCCCAGCACACAAAGTGTTTTTAACACAATGGTACTTACAGAAAGTAGTGGCAGCTGGTGGCTGAGCGGTGGGGAGCTAACCCTTCCTTTCTTTAAGCCACATCATAGTGTCTGCTAACTGCTGACAAGGCACTGTCTTTGTCAGCCAGGAGGCATGGCCTGCCACTCCTGAGGGTCCAGCTGCTTTCAGCTGCCACTTGACAGCAACCCTGTCAGCAAAAACAAGCAGTTTATAAGCACAACTAGAAAACATAGTGGTTCCTGGCAGCTGAGTGTGGTGGCAACCTTCCTTCATCCCTTCCCTGAGCTACACCATAGCTTTGACTAGTGTGAAGCTGGAGAGCTGGCACAAGTAGCTCACCACTATTATTTGCCAGAAGGTGAAGCCTGCCACCCCTGAAGGCCCAGGTTGGTCTAGCCACCAAGTCAAGCAGAACTCTCAGGCTTAACAAGAGAAGTTATACATATAGCCAGGTGCACCTAGAGAATGGAGCAGTGGCTGACAACCAAATCAAGCAGTCCCCTTACTCCCTTCTTAGACCTATGCCACAGTTCCCATTGGTATAATACCAGAGAAACCGAACAGCTTCTGGATGGCACAAAGACAACAGTCAATATCTAACTATTTGGAGCAGACCACCATGGCACCAGAAAAATTCCAAATGTGAAGAATTAAAAAAATCTTCTCAGATGAAGAAGCCTTTCTGAAACTATTGGAGGTAGAATATCAAAGAATTATGTATAGAGACCTTCCAGAGATTAAACAAAATGCGTCAGAGCAAAATGAAAAATTAGGTAAGGTATATGAACTGCTAGAACATCAATGATCTGAAATCTAGCAGATCAATAATAAAATTTCAGAATTAGACAATTCGATGCAAAGTCGAAAGAGCAGGATGGAGGAACTGGAATGTAGAATTAGTGAGCTTGAATATAAGACAACTGACACCAGCATTTATGAGAAATTCGTTAAAAGATATAAGAAAAATACAGAAATATTAAGAAGCACGTGGGACTCTATCAAGAGGAATAATCTACAAATAATTGGAGTTCCTGAACAAAGAGGGGTAGCAGAAAATACAGAGAGAATTGTTGAAGAGTTGCTGACAGAAAAATTCTCTGAAATCATGAAAGAAGGGAACATACATATTCAAGATGCTTGAACACCACAAAAGTTAGACCCCAAAACAAAGACAGCGTTTTGGTCACCTGCTCTTGCTCTAACAGAAAATATCATGAGTGGAAGGCCATATGAAGAGAAACTTTATTTGTCACAGTCTGGTAAGCCACTAATCAATTTATGAGTTAAAGCTCCACTCAGTAAGAGAAATTGTCACAGTCTAGTAGGCTGAGTTCAAGTTCAAGGAGAGCATCTTGGCACAGAAACCTCAGATCCAAAGGATGTGCTCTGTTATTGGTGCTGCTTCTAAGTGATACAAGGTTCCCAACTCTCTATGCTCACTTCTCTCCCTTATATTCCACAGCTGGTAACTTGAGTCCTGCCTCACCAGCACAACGGCTGCCATTCTCTATAGTCAATATCACAGAGGCAGAATTCACAATACATGGGAGGAATTGTACCATACTGGGATTCATAGCCAAGTCAAACCAATACATACATTTTTGGGGGGACACAATGCAACCCATGACAGACATCAAGACATATTATAATCAGGGTTAATAAAATGAAACATAAAGAGAGGCTTATGAAGGCAGGGAGGCTTAAAGCAAAACTAACATACAAAGAGAAGTGTGGCAGGTTTTCATCTGACTTCTCGGAAGAAACCATGTTGGCCAGAAGGCAGTGGGGTGACACATACAAAGCTCTGAAGGAGAGAAACTTCCAACCAAGAATTATATATCCTCCCAAACTGAAGGTGAAATTAAGACAATTTCAGACAAACAGAAGCTTAGAGACTTTGCAAAAATCAAACCAAAACTACAAGAAATACTGAAAGAAATTCTTTGTTTAGAAACACAATAATATCAATTGTATACTTAAAGGATGCACTGCAGGACAAAGCATCCAGAGTCCTACTCAGTTAGGGAAGTCACAAAATTCAATCAAAGCTAATTTATTAAAAGTAGGGAATCAGAGATCTTAACATGAAAACTATGACATCATCACATTATAAAGAGGGATATATTATGCATTGCTTTCGGTAAAGCTTCTGCAAAGGATATCTTTAAATTACTGAATGGTAAAGATGTCACCTTGAAGTGTGCCTGGCCCAAGACATGGTATTTTTAGTCATGTCATACACATGCAAAAGCTGGACAATGAAAACAAGAAGAATTGATGCCTTTGAATTGTGATGTTGGAGAAGAATGTTGAAGGTACGACAGGCTGCAAAAAAAAACAAAACAAAAAACCGGATCTGGTCTAGAAAAAGTACACCCAGAGTACTCCTTGAAAGCAAAGACAGCAAGACTGTGTCTTATCTTACATACTTTGAACATGTTGTCAGGAGGGATCTGTCCCTGGAGAAGGATGTCATGGGTGGTAGAGTGGAGGGTCAATGAAAAAGAGGAAGACCCTCAATGAGATAGATTGACATAGTGTCTGCAACAATGAGATTAAGAATAAAAACAATTGGGGACATGGCACAAGACTAGGCAGTGTTTTGTTCTGTTGTGCATAGGGTATCTATAAGACAACTGACTCGATGGCATCTAACAACAAGTATGACAATATTATAGTAGTTGCAACCTTTCAGATGGAGAGAAAATTAAGGACACATACAGAAATTAAAGATTGGTTTAAAATTAGAACATTAAGGGGGATCAAAGTGGAAATCACAAAGCTACAGTGCTACATTTGAAAACAAGAAACATAATACAATAAAAAACCAACATTGAAAATGATGAAAAACAAACTCATAAAGAAAAATGACCCACAACAGAATATTAAGAGGAACAAACAGCAATAATACAAAAATAAAAACACCAAAATGACAGCACTAAACACATACCTACCAATAATTACACTGACTATAAATGGTTTGAATGCTCCAGTGAAAAGGCAGACAGTCATAGCTGGGATTAAAAACCACAATCCGTGTATATGTTTCTTACAAGAAACACACCTTAGACAAAAAGATATGAACAAACTGAAAATAAAGGATTGAAAAATATATGCCAAGCTAACAAAATGCAAAGAACAGAGGTGGCAATACTAATCTCAGATAAAATAAACTGTAATAGAAAATCCACCATTGTGCACAAGGATGGTCACTATTTATTGCTGAAAGGTTTAATACATAAGCACATATAACAATCTAAAATATTCTATGAACCCAATACCAGAGCATCTAAATACATTAAACAAACACTGAAAACACTGAAAAATGACATGGATCACTCCACAATAATAGTAGGAGACTTCAATACTCCACTTTCAGTAATGGATCATCCAGGAAAAAAAATTCAATAAAGATACAGAAGATCTTGTTTCGACAATCGACCAACGAAGCCTCATTGACATATGTATAACTTTTTACCCAACAACAGATAAGCACACCTTCTTTTCCAAAGCACATGGAATATTCTCCAGAATAGACCACACACTGGGTCATAAAGTGAGTCTTAACAAAATCCAAACCACTGAACTCTTGCAAAGTATCTTCTCAGACCATAAAGCAATAAAACTTGAAATCAACAGCAGAAAAAACATGGGCATAGATTTGAACTCATGGAAACTGAACAAAACCTTGCTCAAAAATTCATGGGTTGTAGAAGAAATTAAAGATACAATAAAGAAATTTATGAAATCAAATGAGAATGAAGAGACAACCTAACAGAACCTATGGGATACAGCAAAAGCAGTGCTCAGAGGCCAATTATCTCTATAAATGCACACATCTTGAACTAAGAAAGGGCCCAAACCAAAGAATTAACCCTACAACTTAAATAAGTAGAAAGAGAACAACAAAAGAACCCCTTGGGCACCAGAAGAAGAAATAACAAAGATTAGAGCAGAACTAAATGAATTGGAGAATAGAAAAACAATGGAAAGAATTACTAAAACCAAAAGCTGTGTTTTGAAAAGATAAGCAAAGTTGATAAGCCATGGCCTAAACGTACAAAAGAAAAATTCCAAATTAGCAATAAGATGGAAGTTGTCACAGTATACCCAACCAAAATCAAACATATCTTAATAGAATATTACAAAAAAACTATACTCTAACAAATTTAAAAACCTAGAGGAAATAGATAAGTTTCTAGAGTCACATCAGCTACCAAAATTATCACAAGGGGGAAGTAAAAGAACTTAATGAACATATCATGAAAGAAGAGAGAGAAAAAATAACAAAAAAACTACTAAACAAAAAAGTCCTGGCCCAGAGCTTCACTGGAAGATTCTACCACACTTTCAGAGAGGAGATAATTCCAATACTATTGGGGCTATTTGACTGCGTAGAAAAGTATGGAATACTCCCAAATTCATTCTATGAAGCCAGCATAACCATGATACCAAAGCCAGGGAAAGATCCCACAAAAAAGAAAAAAGAAAATTACAGAACAATGTCACCCAGGAACTTAGATGCAAAATCTTCAACAAAATCTTTGCCAATAGAATTCAGCAACACTTCAAAAAATAATTCATCATGACCAAGTTGGATTCATACTAGGGATGTAGGGATGCTTCAACATCAGAAAAACAATTAATGTGATCAACCACATAAAAGACACAAAAGACAAGAATCACCTGATTCTGTCAGTTGATGCAGAAAAGGTGTTTGACAAAGTACAACACCCATTCATATTAAAAGCTCTCAGCAAAATAGGAATAGAAAGGAAGTTCCTCAGTGCAATAAGGAGCATCTATACAAAACCAACCACCAACATCAACGTAACAGAGAGAGACTGAAAGAATCCCCCCTGAAAACTGGAACCAGACAGGGATGTCCACTGTCACCACTTCTATTCAACATTTTGCTAGAGGTTCTGACCAGAGCAATCAGACAAGACAAAAAAATAAAGGATATCTGCATTGGTAAAGAAGAAGTGAAAGATCCCTATTTGCAGATGATACGATCACATACACAGAAAACACTAAAGAATTCATAAATAAAATGCTGAAACTAATAGAAGAGTTCAGTAAAGTATCAGGATGTAGGATAAACATAAGCAAATTGGTAGGATTCCTTTACAAGAGTAAAGAGAACATCAAAGACGAAATCACCAAATCAGTACCACTTACTATAGCCCCTCAAAAGATAAAGGAACTAGGAATAAATCTAACCAGAGATGTAAGAGACCTATACAGAGAAAATTACAAAACTCCACTGCAAGAAACCAAAAGATACTTACATAAGTGGAGAAGCCAACCTTGCTCATGGATATAAAGATTCAACATTGTGAAAATGTTTATTTTACACAAAGCAATCTACATATACAACACAGTCCTTATACAAGTTCCAGGGTCAAAATTTTTAAAGATATGGAAATCAAATAACCAACTTTGTTTGGAAAGGGAAGAAAACCCTGGATAAGTAAAGCACTACTGAAGAAGAGGAACACAGTGGGAGGCCTCTCACTACCTGACCTTAGAACCTACTACACTGCCACAGTAGTCAAAGCAGCCTGGTAGTGGTACGAAAAGAGACATATAGACTAATGGAACAGAATTGAGATTTCAGAAATATCATCATCCTCTTATGAACAGTTGACATTCAACAAAGGCCCAAAGGTCATAAACAGGGGTAAAAACAATCTCTTTGACAAATGGTATTGGCAAAATTGAATATCCATCTGCAAAAAAATGAAACGAGACCCATATCTCACACCTTACACAAAAACTAACTCAAAATGGATCAAAGAATATCAAACCTAAAACTATAAAGTTTATGCAAGAAAAAAACAGGGTCAATAATGGGAGTTCTATACACAGTTTAGACAGACTACAGAATCTACAAATAAAGCACAAACAACAGAAGAGAAAACTGATAAATGGAAGCTATTGAGAATCAAACACATGCTCATCCAAAGACTTTATCAAGAGAGTTAAAAGACTACCTACAGAATGGGGAAAAAGAATATTTGGCAACTGCATGTCAGATTGATGTCTGTTATCCATAATCTACAAGGTACTACAAAAGTATCAACAAGAAAAAGGTACATAATCCAAGTAAAGAATCGGCAAAGAAGATGGGCAGACACTTCACCAAAGAAGACATCCAGGCAGTCAAAAGACACATGAGGAAAGGCTCATGATCATTAGCTATTAGAGAAATCTGAAACAAAACTATCATGAGACACCATCTCTCCCCAACATGGTTAGCAATAATCCAAAAAATGCAAAACAGCAAATAATGGAGGAGCTGCAGAGAGAATGGAACTCTGCCACACTGCTGGTGGGATTCCAAGATGGTACAACTTCTTTGGAAAGCAATTTAGTGCTTCATCAACAAGCTAGAAATAGAAGTAACATATGATCCAGCAGTCCCACTGCTGGGAATATATCCTACAGAAATAAAGGTGTTACCATGACCAGAAACATGCACACGAATGTTTATTGCAGTACAGTCCACAATAGCAAAAAGATGGAATTAACCTAAGTGCCCATCAACAGCTAAATGGAGAAACAAACTATGGTACAAATACTCAATGGAACACTATGCAATGATAAACAACAATGATGATTTTAGGAAGCTTCTCATAACCTGCTTTCAACTAGAAGACATAATGCTGAGTGTAATCAGTCAGCTGCAAAAGGACAAGTGTTGTGTGAGACCTACACTATAAAGACTTAAAAATAGGTTTATGGAGAGAAGAAAAGACTCTTTGACAGCTACAAGGGTGGGGAGGAAGTGAGAATATTGGTCATAGACTAGATAGGCAATAGGAATTTGGTTAGTTGAAGTGAGTGACAGCACACCGTAGAGAGCACATCAACATGACTACACTATACCGTAAACTGAAAGGCTTTCTAAACTCAACTCAGTATTTCAAAGGATAGAGTAGCAGGGACAGGGGTCTGGGGACTATGTTTTCAGGGGATATCAAGGTTAATTGGCATAACTACCATTTTGCTACGAGAGTCTTCTGTGCCCCATATTTGTGAGTGGTGCCTGTGGTCTCAAAAGCTAGCATGCTGCCATCTGAGGTACGACAAATAGTCCCAACCCCTCTGGAATAGATGATGACTAAGAAGAACAAAGACATGAGATAAAAAAAGAGCACAGGAGACAGAAGGACCCATATGAAACCAGAAGAGTCAGATAGTAACCAGCCACCACCAAAGGCAACTATTAAGGGGGACACAATGTACAGTCTCTGAGGCAACATAAGAAAGAATTGTGCAGTTCAAGAACTCTACTGAAATACTAGAATTGGTGATCTGACAACCTTGGGGGTTCCCTGGTGACATGCTGCTGGCCCTGACCAGAAACCAGTAGTGAGGTCAACTATTCACACAAGAAAGGACTGGACTCGGGGAAACAGTGTGAGCATGAGGTGTGTGTACTTTATGGTTTTATACATTTATAGGAATCTGTCCTACTGGTTTCTGTCTAGATGGGAGAAAAGACGGTGGGTAGAAGGGAACAGGTGCTTGTTAAGAGGATACTAGAAGTATAGAGTGAAAAGCAGGAATGTCCCATCACTGGGTGGGGAGATCAGATGGAGCTGCAGACAAGCGGGCATGCAAAATTGATCTGGATTGTATACTTTCACTTAATCACAATAAAAAGAAGAGAGAGAAAATAGAATTATCTATAAGGGTTATATGGGACAAAATTGACAACAATCAGAAAGCTTAGCTCTTTTTTCTAGGGGACAGGGAATTCATGTGAATTGGGCAGCAACAACCAAGCAAAGGAGGGTAAGAATGGTTGCACATCTCAAAGAATGTGATCAGTGTCATTAGCTGCTTTATTTATGTTGTGGATTGAATTGTGTTCCTCAAAAGATGTATGTAGCAATTTGACTTGGCCATGATTCCTGGTATTGTGATGTTCCTGTGTGTTGTAAACCTTGCCTCTATGATGTTAATGAAGGAGGATGGGCAGTGGTTGTGTTGAAGCAGGACTCAATCTATAAGGTTGTATTGTGCCTACAGGCTGTTTCCGTATATAAAGGAAAGGGAAGCAAGCAGAGAGTTGGGGATCCATACCACCAAGAATAAGTTCCGGGAGCAGTGTGTGTCCTTTGGACCTGAGCCTCATAAACTCCCAAATCCAAGGAAGGATTGATGACAAGCACCTTCCTCCAGAGCCAACAGAGGAAGCATTCTCCTGCAGCTGACACCTTGAAATAGGACTTGTAGCCTGCTTTTCTGTGAGAAAATAAATTCCACTTTGTTAAAGGCCAAAAAAGAAGAAATTGATAAAATCAAAATATTATCTACACTACTAGAACAAATAGAAAGAACAGCAAAAGAAGCCCACAGCTATCAGAAGAAGCCAAGCCAAGCGCCGTCGAGTTGGATCTGACTCACGGCGACCAGAAGCAAGAAAATAATAAAAATCAGAGCAGAAATAAGTGAAATAGAGCATAGAAAAACAATAGAAAGAAACAAGATTATGAAGGAATCAACAAAATGGATGAATCATTGTCTAATTTGCAAAATAAAAATGAGAGGATGTAAATAACTCAAATAAGAAATGACATGGGAAACATTACAACAGACCCAAATGAAATTGAAAGGATCATTAAAAAAGTACTATGTAAAACAATACTCTAACAAACTTGCAAACCTAGAGGAAATGGACAAATTTCTAGACACACACTACCTACCCAAACTGATTTTTTTTTTTTTTTTGGTAGTGTTATAAACACATCTTGGAACTCTATAGGCTCTTCTTTCATAATTTCAGGGAAGTTTTCTGTCAGCAACTGTACAACAATACTCTGTATTTTCAGCTATCCCTCCCTCGTCAGGAGCTCAAATTACTCAGATGATTCCTCTTAATAGAGCCTCACGTGTTTCTTAATGCTTCCTGATTTTTCTTATTTCTTTTCTGATTTCATCTCATAAATACTGGTGTCAGTTGCTCTGTCCTCAAGCTCACTAACTCTGGCTTCTGTAGCCTCAGTTCTGCTCTTTTGTCTTTGGATTGAATTGTCTAACTCTGTAATTTTATTATTGATCTGCTGGATTTCAGATCATTGATGTTCCATCAGTTCAAATAGCTTGCTTAATTTTTCATTTTGTTCTGCTGCATTTTGTTTAGTCTCTAGGAGGGCTGTATATATAATTCTTTCATACTCAACCTCTGATAGTTTCAGAAAGGCTTCTTCATCTGGGAAGTGTTTTGATTCTTTATACTTGGGAGTTTACTGGAGCCACAGTGGACTGTTTCTTTAAATGGTTAGCCATGGATTGTTGCCTTCATTCCATATAGAAGCTGTTCGGTTTGTCTGGTGTTTCCTCAGCAGGATCCGAGGCATAGTTCTAAGAGGGTAGTTGGTCACTAGCCACCTCTGTGTATTCCAGTGACTGCCCCCAGGTAGACTCTCTAGGTGGCAGGTTCTGACTCCTAACTGGCAAAGACAGCACCCTATTTTTGGAGTCACTGGGGGGCTGTCAGACAATGCTATGATGTGGCTCAGTGAAGGGTGGAGCTGCTGCTGTAGGCTGCTCAGCTGCCAGTTCTCTAGTTGATGTTATTTTAGAAAGGTACTTTACTGTTAAGCTTGGAGCTGTTCAACAGCTTCCAAAAGCAGTCAGGCCCTCAGGTGTAGCAGGCCTCACCTTCCAGCTGACAATGAAAACACCTCATAGGCCGTCCCCAGATGCTATGACATGGTTCAAAGTAGGGAGGGGTTATGGCTTTGCTGCCATCCTCTGCCAGGCCCTACCCATAACTCTAGAAGCTCCATCATCATAAGCACAGCTTTTCTTCTGGAGAAGCATTTTCCAGACAGGCCCTGCTTTTCAGTGTGAATATTAGCCCCAGCTGAGGCCTCCAGGTGGGTGACTCCTCCTCACAGCTGACCAAGAGGGTGTCCCACCTGAGCTGCTCTTCCTGCTGTGAAACAGCAGAAACTACAGTGCAACTCAGAAACAAGAGTGTGGAAGAGCAGTGGTGCCCTCAGTCAGCAGGTGGGCTCTGAATATGTGGGTATCTCAAGCACAGTTTCTTTGCTGTGCTATATGCTGGGATTTTTTTTTTTAAGCACTGCAGTTCAGCATATTAGCTGGCTCATGCCCAGCCCCTGCCTCGTACGTAACAAAGAAGGTATCAGTACCTGCAATCCTCCCAAACGTGAGTCAGCTGGAGCAGGACTCAGCATGCCCTGTCTCATGTTAGATAGAGGTAGTTTCTTATTTACTGGCGTGTAGTCAAATCTGACAAATCTATGCCAGATCCTAGGGCTCCCTGGATGTCCATGCTGCTCTATTCAATTACTATTCCAGGCCTTAGTTATTGGAGGAAATTGAGGAGACGTGTGTCTGTCTAGTCCACCATCTTGACCATGCCTTCTCAAAGTAACACAAGCTGATGTTGAAAATATGAGCATACTTCATGACAGAAGAGATTAAAAAGACAATAAAACACACACACACACACACACACTAAAATAAAATAATAAAATAAAGAACTCCCAAAGAGAAAATGTTCTAGCCTAGATGGCTTCACTGGAGAATTCTACCAAACATTAAGAGAAGAGCAGACACCAGTACTACTGTTACTTGATTAGGATCTGTGCAGTCAAGCCAATGAAACATACTCCAAGATAGAAAGAGGAAAGATATTTATCAGGAGGTATGGTACCACTGGAGATTGGACAACTGCACAGACAACTCTCCACGGAGCCTCTGAAGATAGTTTTTACATCAGAGTTTGTACACCTTTTTGGCAAAGTTTACTTCAGGTTTTTAAACATATAGCCTAAAGATAACTGTATACGTAACAAAATAACCAGAAGAAATGCTTTATGAAACTACAGATATGCATGTCAGACATCTGGACTCTAATTTGTATGTTTGCAACAGGCAAAAACAAAACTTAAATAAAAAGTCCTTGGCTAGTGAAACTGGCCTCCTAAGTCTATTCTGACTGAAACAAAGAGCAAGAAAGAAAACTGTAGATTAAAAAAAAAAATGCCAGGCAGCATTCCTAGCTGATGTCTCACAGGCAGAAGGCTGTTTTCCAAGACAGCAAAGAGGAGGGAGACAAAAGCTGCAGGAGGCAAAAGGGCTCTGCATCTCTTTGGAAAGAGGTCAGTGCAGCTGGGGCAATAAAAAACACTTATAGATTATTTAGAGTATCATTAGAGTGTTAGTTATATCAAATTATAAATTACCCATTTTATAAAGAAGAAAACATGTTGTGAGGTATTAGGGTCACATTACTTAAACTATTGCAGAACGCAGGAATGAAAAGGATAGTTGTGCATTCCTTTTATGAAGCCAGCATGACCCTGATACCCAAACTAAGCAAACACATCACAAAGAAAATTGCAGACCAGTATCTCTAATGAATATAAATGGAAAAATTCTCAATAAAATTCTAGCCAATGGAATTACACTTCACATCAGAAAAAAAAACACCATGAACAAGTGAGAGTCTTACTAGCTATGCAATGATGGTTCAACATTACAGAATCCATCAATATAATCCACATAGTCTAATATCAGCTCTCATAGGTGGATGAAGCTTTATCTGGATTCTCAATTCCATTCCATCAGTCTATATATCTGTTTTTGAACCAGTACTATGTTGTTTTGCCTACTGTGGCAGTGTAGTAGTTTCTAAAAAGTGGGGTCTCCCACTTTGTTCTTGTTCAGTAATGACTTACTTATCCGTGGCTTCTTCCCTTTCCATGTAAAGTTGGAGATTCATTTCTTCATCTCATTAAAAAATATCATTGGAATTTGTATTGAGATTGCATTATATCTATAAATTGCTTTGAGTAGAACCGACATTTTCACAATGTGAAGTCTTCCTATAGATGAGCAAGGTTGGTTTCTCCACTTATGTAAGTTTCTTGCAGTAGAGTCCTTTAGTTTTCTTTGTATAGGTCTTTTATGTCTCTGGTTAGATTTGTTCCTATGTATTTTACCTTCTTGGGGACTATTGTGAAAGGTATTGATTTGGTGATTATCCCTTTGATGGTCTCTTTGCTGGTGTAAAGGAATCCCACTGACTTATCAATGTTTACCTTGTATCTTGATACTGTGATAAACTCTTCTGTTAGTTCCAGTAGGTTTCTGTGTGTGTGTGTGTGTGTGTGTGTGAATTCATTAGAGTTTTCTGTGTGTAAGATCATATTATCTACTAATATAGATACTTTTAATTCTTCCTTACCAATTTGGATGCCCTTTGTTTCTTTTTTGCCTGATTTCTAGGGCTGAAACCTCTAGGACAATATTGAATAAAAGTGGTGACAATGAGTGTCCTTGTGTGGTTCCCTTTCTCAAGTGAACTTCAATTCTTGATTATAGGAAAAAATCTCAATGATAGTGGTATAGAAGAAAATTCCTTAACATAATAAAGGATATCTATATAAAACCAACAGCCAACACCATTCTTAATGGAGATAGGCTGGAAACATTCCCCTGATAACAGGAAGAAGGCAAGAATTCCTTTTATCATCATTCCTATTTAACTGTGTTCTGGAAGTCTTTGCTAGCACAATAAGGCAAGAAAAACAAATAAAGGGAATTCAAGCTGGTAAGGAAGAAGTGAAACTGTTCTCATTTTCAGATTATATGATATTGTACACAGAAAACCCAAAAGACTCCATTAGGAAACTACTGGAGCTAATAGATCCATCACAGAAGCAGAATACAAGCTGAACACACAAAAATCAGTTGGATTCCTATACATCAATAGAGAGAAAAATGAAAAGGAAATCAAGAAAACAATACTATTTATACTAACCCCTTGTCTTTTCTATCTAGTGCTGCCAAAACAGAAACACCATAAGTATTTCTTTAAACGCCTTTAAAAAAGGGAAATTTCTTTCACATTATAGTACTCTACATGTCAAAATTCAGGGCATCAGCTTCAGGGGAAGGCTTTCCCTCTCTGCTGGCTCTGGAAGAAGGTCCTTGTCATTAATCTGCCTCTGGAATAGGAGCTTCTTTACACAGGAACCTCATGTCCAAAGGATATTCACTCTGGGTATACTTGCTTGGTTGTATGCAGTCCTCCTATCTTTCTGCTCACATCTCTTTTATTTCTCAGAAAAGATTGGCTGAAGACACAATTCAAACTTATAGATTGAGTGGGGCCTCACTAATATGGCTCTGATGAATACCATGTCCTCAACATCATAGGCATAAGATTTGTAACACAGGAAAATCACAAGAGATGACAAAATGGTGGACAATTGCAGAATACCAGTAATCATGGCTGGGAAAACTGACACACTTATTTTTTTGCCACACAATTCAATCCATGACATCCCTCCTAAAATAAAATACTTAGGAAAAAAATTAACTAGGTATGCAAAAGACCTATACAAAGAAATCTATAAAACACCACTGCAAAACAAGAGATTTACATGAATGGAAAAACATACTGTGTTAATGGATAGGCAGATTTAACACTATCAAAATGTCAATTCTACTCAAAGCTGTCTCCAAATACAATACAATCCCTGTCAAAACACCAACAGCATTCTTTCAAGTAGAAAAACTCATCATTAATTTTATATGAAAAAGAAAAAGACACCGGATAAGTAAAGCAGTAGTGAAGAAGAATAAAGTAGGAGGGCTCCCACTACAAGACCTCAGAACCTACTATACAGCTACAGACATCAAAACAACCTTGTACTGGTACAACAATGAACATATTGACCAATGGAATAAAATTGAAAACCCACCAAAAGGAGAAAATTGTTTTAACAAATGATGTCAGCAAAACCAGATATCCATCTGCAGAAAATTGAAACAGGACACATACCTCACACCATATAAAAACACTAATTCAAAATGAATTAAAGACCTAAATATAAAACCAAAAAATATAAAGGTCATAGAAGAAAAAATAAGGTCAATATTAGAGGTACTAATACACAGCATTAAGAGGATATAAACCATAAATAACAATATACAAACACTAGAAGATAAATTAAATGACTGGAATATTCTACAAAGTAAATACTTATGCTCACCAAAAACTTCACTAAAGGAATAAAAAGAACGTACAGACTGGAAAAAAATTTTGGCTGTGACAAATCCAGAAACATTCTAATCTCTAAAATTTACAGGAAAATACAAGCAAATTAGTAGTCCATTTAAAAAATGGTCAAGGGATATGAAAAAAAAAACACTTCACCAAATAAGACATTGAAAGGGCTAACAAACACATGAGAAAATGCTCATAATCACTAGCCATTAGTGAAATGCAAATTAAAGCCACAGTAAACTACTATCTCACCCTGACATTACTGACACAAATAAAAAAAGAAAACAACAGAAAATAACAACTGTTGGAGGGCTGCGGGGAGATTCGAACTTTATGCAGTGCTAGTGGGAATACAAAATAGTACAACCATTTTAGGAAAAAATATGGCACTTCCTTCAAAAGCTAGAAATAGAAATACCAAAGGATTCAGCAATCCCACTACTAGGAACACATTTTAGACAGATAAGACTTATCACACAAATAGACAAATGAATACTCACATTCATTGCAGCATTCTTCACAATAGCAAAAAGGTGGAAACAACCCTGATGTTCATCAACAGATGGATAGTTAAACAAACTATGCTACATACATATACTTGAATACATACCATGATAAAGAATGATGTGAATCAGTAAGGCATTTCACAACATGGATAAATATTCAGGGCACTGTGATGAGTGGAAAAAGTCAATTATGAAAGGACAAATATTGTGTGAAATAATTACTATAAAAACTCATGAAAAGGGTACACTCCAAAAGAAACAATCTTTGGAGGAGGTGGAGTCAAGATGGCCGTCAAGACACACGTCTTCTTAATTCCCTATGAAAATTAAGGCCTGGATTGATAATTGAACAGAGCTTTATGGACACCTAGTGGGCCCTAGGACTCAGCATAGGCCTGTCAGTATAGACTACATGCCATTAAATGGGAAACTATCTTTGGCTGAGCCCCAGTTGCATGGACTGAAGGTACTGGTGGTTTTAACTTTTTTTTTCTTCTTGTTGCCTTGTAGGTGGGGGAAGGGCATCAGTCAGCAAATATGGTGAAATGAAGTGCAGAAGTGAACAGCGTGTGCCACAGCAGAGAGACAGGTGTGTGGGATAGCCATATTTTGAGAGCCTAGAGGTGCAATGAGGGCACCACAGTCCCTCTACCCTCTTTTTTTACAAGCTCTGCCATAGATTTATCTGTTAAGTTGTGGGAGAGGCAGCTTGACCTGGACACCATCTTGGTTGGCTGGGAGGTGGAGTTACCCATCTGGAGGCCTGAGCAGAGGTTAATTCCCAGGCTGGGAGGTACTGCCAGTCCAGAGAATGCTTTTCCAGCAGAAAGGCTGTGTTTACCACAGTGTTGCCTTATGGGTAGGGCCCAGTGGGGAATGGTAACAAGGAAGTAGCCACTCCCTACTGTGAACCAGCATCTGGGGACAGCCAAAGAGGTGCCTCCATTGTCAGCCAGAAGGTGGAGACACTCACACTTCACTGCCTGACTGATTCTGGGAGCTATCAGATAGCTTTTAGCTTTTTAAAATATGACTGTCGGGAGAAAAACTGCTGTGCAGCATGACAGCATTTCTTCCAGCCATTACTGATCCACATCATATGGTCAGTTGACAGCTCCTCAGCGACTACATAAGTAGGGTGGTGTCTTTACCAGCCAGGAGGTGGAGCCTGACACTCCAGAGTCCACTGGGGCCAAGTATTAGAGAACACAGAGGTGGCTGTTGACCAATTTGCTTCCAGAACTATGCCTCAGCTCCTGTTGAGGCAACATCAGAGAAACAAAACAGCCTCTAGATGTCTCAAAAGCAACATACCATCATAAAGCATTTAAAGAAACAGCCCGCCAGGGCTCCAGAAAACCCCCAAATCAAGGAATCAAAAAATTTCCCAGATGAAGAAGTCTTTGTGACACTCAGAGGTCAATTAAAAAAGAATTATATAGAGACTCCTGCTAGACATTATTCAAAATGCAGCAGAGCAAAATGAAAAATAAAGCAAGTTATTCGAACTGATGGAACATCAACTTTCTGAAATCCAACAGATCAATAACAAAATTAAAGAATTAGGCAATTCAATTCAAAGCCAAAAGATCAGAACTGAACAACTGAAAGTCAGACAATGTCCTTGAAGATAGAACAACTGACACCAGCATTTATGAGGAAAAATCACAGAAAAGAAGTAAGAAAAATGAAGAAGCTTTAAGAAACATGTGGTATTCTATCAAGAGGCATAATCTACATTGAATTGGAGTTCCTGAACATGGAGGGACAGCTGAAAACATAGAGAGTATTGTTGTTGAGTTGCTGACAGAAAACTTTCCTGAAATTATGAATGAAGAGGACATAGACATCCAAGATGTGTATTGAAAGCTACATAAACTGACCCCAAAAGAAAGACACCAAGACATATTATAATCAAGCTGAGTAAAATGAAACATGAACAGAAACTTGTAAAGGCAGTGAGACTAAAACCAAACCTAACATTCAGAGGGAAATCCTGTAGGATTTCATCTGACTTCTCAGCAGAAACAATGTTGGCACAGAGGCAATGGGACGACACATTCAAAGCCTTGAAGGAGAAAAACTTCCAACCAAGAATTATCTATCCTACAAAACTGTCTTTCAAATATGAAGATGAAATTAAGACATTCACAGATAAAGAGAAGCTTAGAGACTTTGTAAAAACCAAACTAAAACTACAAGAAATACTGAAAGAAGCTCTTTGCTTAGAAAAACAAAACCATTCAGTAAATATTTAAGGAGGCAACACAGAACACAAGATCCAGAAACCTACTCAGTTATGAAAGGCTCAAAACTCAATCAAAGATACAGTGTTAAAAGAAGAGAACCAGTGATCAAATCATGAAAACTAAGACACCATCACATTAAAAAGAGGGATACACTACAGTAGTTATAGCCCTTTCAGGTGGAAGATATGCAGAAGTTAAAATTGGGTTTAAACTTAAAATATTAAAGGGGATTACAGGGGTAGCCACAAAGCACAATAACAGTGCAACATATCAAAACAAGACACTCAATACACGAGTCTCAACAAACACAAAACCAACACAGAAAAAGATGAAAAGTCTACTCATAAAGAATGACCCAAAGCAGAATATCAAGAGCAACAGAGAAAACACCGACACAAAAACAAATACATCAAAATGACAGCACTAAAAACATACCTATCAATAATTACACTGAATGTAAACAGACTGAACGCCCCAGTAAAGAGACAATGAGTGACATCTTGGATCAAAAGACAGGATCTGTCTATATGTTGCCTACAAGAAACACACTTTAGACTTAAAGATGTGAATAAACTGAAAATTAAATGATGGAATAATATAAAACAAGCTAACAATATAGAAAGGAGAGCAGATGTGGCAACACTAATCTCAGATACAATGGAATTTAATGCAAAATCCACCATCATGGACAATGATGGTCACTACTTCTGAAAGGTTCAATACACAAGCAGGACTTGACAATATTAAATATTTATGCATCTAATACTAGTGCATCAAAATACATCAAACAAACACTGACTACACTGAAAAATGAGATAAATCACTCCACAATAACAGTTGGAGACTTCACTCCAGTTTCAGTAACGGACAGATCATCTAGAAAAAAGCTCAGTACAGACATAGAAGACTTTACTGTGACAGTTAATCAATTAGACCTCATAAACATATACAGAACTTTGTATCCATCAACAGAAAAATACATTTTCTTCTCAAATGCACAGGGAACATTTTCCGGGACAGACCATGTGTTCGGACATAGAGTAAATCTCATCAAATTCCAAACCAATGAATTATTGCAAATCACCTTCTCAGAATATAAAGCCATAAAAGTTGAAATCAACAGCAGAAAAAACATAGGTAAAAATTTGAACTCATGGAAACTGAACAACACCTTGCTCAAAAATCTGTGTGTTACAGAAAAAATGAAGGATGAATTAAAGAAATTTATGGAATCAAATGAGAATAAAAACAAACAAAAAACCATCCTAACAGAACTTATGGGATACAGAAAAGCAGTGCTCAGTGGTCAGTTTATCTCTATAAATGCACACATTCAGAAGGAAGAAAGGACTCAAACCAAAGAATTAACCATACAGCTTGAGAAGCGGAATAGAGCAACAGAGGAACCCCTCAGCCACCAGAAGGAAACAGATCACAATGGGTAGAGCAGAACTAAATGAATTAGAGAATAGAAGAAAAATTGAAAAAATTGGTAATACCAAAAGCTGATTTTTGGAAAAGATCAACAAAATTGACAATCCATTGGTTAAACCTATGAAAGAAAAACAGGAGAGGAAACAGATAACCCAAATAAGAAATGAGATGGGAGATGTCACAACAAATCCAACAGAAATCAAAAGTATCATAATAGAATACTATGTAATACTCTACTCTAGAAGATTTGAAAACCTAGAGGAAATGGACAAATGCCTAGATTCATATCACCTACCAAAATTATCACAAGGAGTAGTAAAACAACTTAATAAATCCATCACAAAGGAAGAGATTCAAAAAGTCATCAAAAACTACCAACTGGAAAAAGTGCTGGCCCAGATGGCTTCACCACAGAATTCTATCATGCTTTTAGAGAAGAGTTAACTCCAATACTACTGAGACTCCTTCACAGCATAGAAAGGCGTGGAATAGTTCCAGATTCATTTTTTGAAGCCAACATAACTCTGATACGAAAGCCAGGGGAAGATCCCACAAAAAAAGAAAATTACAGACCAATATCACTCACGAACCTAGATGCAAAAAATCGTCCACAAAATCCTTGCCAGGAAAATTCAACAACATATCAAAAAAATAATTCATCATGACCAAATTGGATTTATATCGGAGATGTAAGGCTGGTTCAACATCAGAAATACTAATGTGATCAACCACAAAAATAACAGAAAAGATAAAAAAATCACCTGATTTTGTCAATTGATGCAGAAGAGATGTTTGACAAAGTCCATTCATGATCAAAACTCTCTGCAAAATAATGGAAGGCAAATTCCTCAATGCAATAAGAGTCATTTATGCAAAGCCAACTGCTTATATCATCCCAAATGAGGAGAAACTGAAAGAATTCCCCTTGAGAACAGGAGCTAGACAAGGATGCTCACTCTCACCACTAGTATTCAACACTGTACTAGAAGTTCTGGCCAGAGCAATTAGACAAAACAAAGAAATAAAGGGCATCCACATTGGCAAAGAAGAAGTAAAAATCTCCTTGTTTGCAGATGATATGATTGCAAACACTGAGAATTCCAAAGAACCCATTAGTAAATTATTTGATCTAATACAACAGTTCACCAGAGAATCAAGATATAAGATAAACATGTCAGTTGGATTCCTTTATATCAATAAAGAGATCATTTAAGAAGAAACTACCAAATTAACGCCATTTACTATAGCTCCCAAGATAATGAAATAGGAATAAATCTAACTGGAGAAATAAGAGACCCATACAAAGAGAACTTCAAGAACTTACTGCAAGAAACCAAGAGAGACTCACATAAATGGAGAAACCTACCATGCTCATGGATAGGAAGACTTAACATTGTGAAAATGTCTATTATATCCAAAGCCACCTACATATACAATGCCATCCCAAACAAATTCCAGTGATATTTTGTTAATGAGATGGAGAAACAAATCTCTAACTTTGTTTGGGAAGGGAAGAAACCCAAGTTAAGCAAAGCAGTATTGAAGAAGAACACACTGGAAGGCCTCTCACTATCTGTCTTTAGAACCTATTACACTGCCACAGTAGTCAAAGCAGCCTGGTACTGGAAGAAAAAGAGACAAAGAGACCAATGGAACAAAGTTGAGACCCAAGAGATACCACCATCCTCCTATGAAGAGCTGATATTTGACAAAGGCCCTAGGATTGTAAACTTGAGTAAAACAAGTCTCTTTAACAAATGGTGCTGGCAAAATTGGATATCTACCTGCAAAAAATTGAAACAAGACCTATATTTCAAACCTTATAGAAAAACTAACTCAAGTTGGATAAAAGACCTAAATATCAAACCCAAAATGATAAAGATCATGCAAGAAAAAGTAGAGTCAACAATGAAAGTTTTAATACACAGCTTAGACAGACTTCAAAATCTGACAAAGCACAATCAACAGAAGAGAAAATAGATAAATGTGAACTACTAAGAATCCAACACCCTTGCTCATCTGAAGACTTTATCAAAAGAATTAAAAGACCACCTATAGAATGGGAAAAAACATTTAGCAACCATACATTGCATCGACATCTGTTCTCTATAATCTACAAGGTGTTGCAAAATATCAAGAAGGAGAAATAACCCAATTAAGCATTGGGCAAAGGAGATGGACAGACGCTTCACTGAAGAGGATATCCAGGCAGCCAAAAGACACATGAGGAAATGTTCACGGCCATTAGCTATTAAAGAAATCCAAAATCAAAACTACAATGACATACCATCTCACCCCTACAAGGTTGGAGATGATCCAAAAAACACAAACCAATGGATGCTGAAGAGACTGTGGAAAAATTGGAACTCTCCTACATTGCTGGTGGGATTGCAAAATGGTACAACCTCTTTGGAAAGTAATTTGACACTTCCTTAAAAGTCTGGAAGTAGGTACACCATTTGATCCAGTAATCCCATTGCTCAGAATATATCCTAAAGAATCAAGGGCTGTCACATGAACAGATGCATGCACACAAATGTTTATTGCAGCACAGTCCACAATAGCTGAAAAATGGAATAAACTCACATGCCCAACAACAAATGAATGGATAAACAAACTATTGTATATATTGTCAATGGAACACTATACAATGATAAGGAACAATGATGGTTTTAGGAAGCATCTCATAACCTGGTTTGTATTGGAGGACATCATGTTGATTGAAATCAGTCAGTGGCACAAGGATAAATATTGTATGAGGCCCCTACTATAAGGACTTAAAAACAGGCTCATGTACTTCAGAAGAAAAGACTCTTTGATGGCTGCAAAGGAGGGGAGGGAGGGAGAGGGCTGGTTATAGATTAGAGAGTCGATAGAAATTTGGTTGGGCGAAAGCAGTGACACACACATTAGTTAGAAGATCCACTTAACTAGACTTCAACATAAACTGAAAACTCTTCTAATTTAATCCAATATTGCAAGGGTACAGTAGCAGGGGCAGGGGTCTGGGGACCATGCTCTCAGGGGATATCAAGGCCAATTGGCATAACTAGCTTATTCCTAAGAGAGTCTTCTGCACTCCATATTGGTGAGTGGCATTTTAGGTCTTAAAAGCTAGCAAGCTTCCACCTGAGGTACAACAAATAGTCCCACCTTAGCCGGAACAGATGATTATCAAGGACAACAACGACATCAGGGAAAAAGAGCCCAGAAGACAGAAGGACTCACGTGTATGGGTGATCGTATAAATATGTGACCAGAAGAACCAGATGGTGCCCAACCACCACCAGACAGCTGTGATGGGTTACACATTGTTGAGTCCCAGTGGCAACAGGAGAAACAGAGAAGTGTGCCTCACCAACTCCCCTAAAAGACCACAGTTGATGGTCCGAAGGCTTGGGGGTTCCCCTTGGACTATAGCCCCTCGACCTGATGCTGCCCCTGACCAGAAATCATTACTGAGGTCAACTCTTCATATAGGAATGAAGTGGACTCGGGGACACAATGTGACCATATGGTGTGTGCACTTTATGGTTCTAGGCATCTATAGGATGCTGTCCTACTGGCATTTCACTAGAAGGAAGGGAGAAGGTGGATAGGAGAGGACAAAAGATTGTTAAGAAGATATGATATGTATAGAATGGAAAGGAGGAGTGTGCTGTCATGGAGGGGCAAGGAGAGCAGGAGTTGCAGATAGGTGGGCATGCAAATTTAACTTGGATTATGTATTTCCACCCAATCACAATTAAAAAAAAAAGCAAAATAAATAAATAAATAAATAACATTCTTTGATAGTTATGAGACAGAGGAGGGATTGGTTGGAGAAACACTAAATAGACAATAGATATGTGATAACTTATGAAGGATAAGACAGTACACAACATTGTCAGCACAACTTGTATGAGGCAAAGTTATATATGTTCCAAAGACATATCTAAACACCCTGACTGAGCTGGTGGCTGAAGGCTGTGGGGACCATGGTCTTGGGGAACACCTAGACCAATTGGCATAACATAGTTTATAAAGAAAATGTTCTGCATTTTACTTCACTGAACAGTGTTTGTGGTCATAAAACCTTGTGATTGACCACCTAAGATACTCCACTTGTCTTACCCCATCTGGAGCAAGGGAGATTGAAGAAAACCAAAAATGCAAGGAAAAGGTTAATCTTAAGGGCTATTAGTCCATTGCTGTTACAGTCTCTACCAGACTGAGTTCAGCACAACTAGACAGTGCCTGGCTACCAAAACCAACTGCCCTGACAAGAATCACAACACAAAATCCTATATGGAGCTCTGGAGAAATGTGTAGAATAAAATTTGAACTCAATAAATAAATAAAAGTAAATCACTGTCTTACAAAGAGTGAAGCCCTGAGAATATGGCCCCCCGACACCCTTATAGATGAGAAACGAAGTCAATCCTGAGGTTCATCCTTCAGCCAAAGTTTAGACAGGCCCATAAAATAAAGTGAGACTGAATGGGTACACCAGGCCAGGGGCAAGGACGAGAAGGCAAGAGGGGACAGTAAAGCTGGTAATAGGAAACACAAGGTAAAAGAGGGGAGTGTTGACATGTTGTGGGGTGAGAATCAATATCACAAAACAATATGTGTATTAATTGTTAATGAAAGTTTGCTCTGTAAACCTTCATCTAAAATACAATGAAAGAAATTAAAAATACATATATAACATGTCGAACAGATTATTCTGTGTGCCTTACATGCATTTTAACATTTTAAGACAATCATAAAATCATATTGAACATATTTTGTTATAATTTGCTTTAACATATACCTTGAATATACTTAAAATATCTATGGATACTCAATGTTATCTCAAAATTCAATATCATGCATGTGACTGGATTTTTTTAGAGTTTTCCCACTGTAGACATTAAAGTCATTTCTATGTTTTCCCCTTTAAGCTCATATCTTCTGTGAATAATTTTGCAGTAGAGTTTTGTTCTTTTTTTCCCCCAAGAAAAATCATTTAATAATCTGTTGTCTACAACAGAGCATAGGTTAACTTGAAAACAAGACAAGAGGCAGAGACTGCTGATTTGAAAAAAAAATAAAGGAGCTGGTTTAAGGAGCAATTTAGGATTAAAATTGTTCACAAACTCAGTACAACTGATAAAATAAGGCCTCTGACTCAGTAGAAGAAACAAACTCATTTTTACTTTATTTTTATATTTATTTAGTTTTAATTTACTTAATCTTCATTGTGCTTTAAGTGAAAGTTTACAATTTGAACCAGTTTCTCTTAAAAAAACTTACATACATTTTGTTATATAACCCTAGCTGTTCTCCCCACACTGTGATGGCACACTTCTCCTCTCCCAGTATTTCCCATGTTGATTTACCCAGCTGCTGTCCCCCTCTGCCTTGTCATCTCACCTCCAGAGAGCAGCTGCCCTGTTAGACTCCTGTATCTACTTAAGCTAAGAAGCACACTCTTCGCCAGTTTCACTTTTTCCAGGATGTGATCGTTAACTTAATTGGCAGTCCTGGTACCTACCAATAATTATGCTGAGTGCAAATTTTACATACACCAGTAAAGGGACAAACAGTGGCAGGATGGATTAAAAAAAAACACGATCTGTGTATACGTGCCTGCAAGAGACGCAGCTTAGACTTAAAGACATAAATAAACTAAAACTCGAAGAATGGAAAAAATGTATTAAGCAAATAACATTTAAAAAAGAGCAGGAGGGGCAATATTAATGTCTCATCAAAATACTTTAAATAAATATTCACAACACTGGATAAGGAAGGAGACTATATAATGATGAGAGGGTCAATACTCCACGAGGACATAACCAAACCATATTAAGTATTTATGCACCCAATGATAGTGCTCCAACATACATAAAACAGACTCTAACTGCATTGAAAAGAGAAACTGACATCTTTACAATAATAGTGGGAGACTTCAACATACCATTTGGTGAAGGACAGAACACACAGGAAGAAGCTCAGTAAAGTCATGGAAGATCTAAACGCCACAATCTACGTACTCAACCTCGTAGACATATACAGAACACACCACCTAACAGCAGCCAAGTAGATTTTCTTTTCCAATGGTACTAGTGCAACAATGAACATGCCGACCAATGGAACAAAATTGAAAACCTGGGTGTAAAATTATCCATCAAACGGAGAAAACTGTTTTAAGAAATGGTGCCAGCAAAACAGAGATGTTCAACTTTCTTTTTTTTTTATTATGACTGGGTGAAAATGTACATTCCCGTATAAATCTACATGTCCACTTATATTGAGCTTCCACTGCTCTCCGTGTCCGGTGACAGCACCCGGCTACCACCAGTGACAGCCGCAACTGAGTTCACTAAGTTGAGCCTCACTGGCAACACAAGAATAAAAAGGGGTGCACCCTGAGATCTCCACTAAAAGATCTCAACTGATGGTCCAGCGGTTTCAGGGTTCCCCTGGGAGCATGGCCCCTGGCCCTGATGCTGCCCTTGCCCATAAATCATAACGAGATGTTCAACTTTCGTTTGCAGAGTTCGCTGTGGGAATTCTTTCATTCTGGGCTGACAGAGATCGGGGGCCATGTCTTCCAGGGTACTTCAGTCTGTCAGACTATCAAGTCTGGTCTTCACAATAGGGTTTGAGTTCTGCACCCCACATTTCTCTGGCTCTGTCAGGAACTCTTTTGTGAGTACCCTGTTAGGGGAGTCATTGGTAGTAGGCAGGAACCATCAAGTTCTTCTAATCACATGCTGAAGCAGTCTCTGGTTTATGTGGCCCTTTCTGTCTCTTGAGCTCATATTTCCCTTACGTCTTTAATGTTCTTCATTCTGCTTTGCTGCTGGTGAGTTGAGACTACTGATGCATCTTAGATGGTCACTTGGTAGCTTTTAAGACACCAGACATGACTCATCAAAGTAGGGTGCAAAACATTTTCTTAATAAAATTTGTTATGCCAGTCAACGTGGATATTCCCTGAAACCATGAGCCCCAGACCTCTGATCCTGCTTCTCTACCCCTCCAAGTTTTTGTTTGTACTTCAGGAAACTTAATAGCTTTTGTTTTAGTTCATTTGTGCTGACTTCTCCATGGTGTGTTGTTCCTCCCTTTACCTAAAATAATTCTTAACTACTATCTAATTACTGACTACCCCTCTCCTACCCTCCCCACCCTCATAATCATAAAAGAATTTCTTCTGTGTTTAAACCTTTACTTGAGTCCTTATAATAGTGGTCTCATATAATATTTGTCCTTTTTCAACTGACTGGTTTCACTCAGCATACTGCTTGTCATACTTCTCCATGTTTCTGAAATTTCTCATTGTTCTTTATCATTTCATAACATTTCACTGTGTGAAAACATTATAGTTTGTTTATCCATTCATCCATTGATGGGCACCTAAGTTGATTCTTTTTGCTATTGTGGACAGTGCTGCAATAAACGTTGGTGTGTATGTATCTATTTGTGTGACAGCTCCTATTTTTCTAGAACATATTGCAAGCACTGTGATTGCTGGATAGTATGATATTTCTATTTCTAGTTTTTGTTTTAAGTGCCAAATTGATTTCCAAAGTGGTTGTACGATTTTACGTTCCCACCAACAATGTATAAGTGCTAATCTCTCCACAACCTCTCAAACATTTATTATTTTGTGTTTTTTTAGATTAATGCCAGATTTGTTGGAGTGAGATGGTACCTCGTTGTAGTTCTGATTTCCACTTCTTTAATGGCTAGTGATAGTGAATGTTTCCTCATGTATCTGTTGGCTGCCCAAATATCTTCTTTGGTGAAGTGTCTGTTCATATCCTTTTTTCTTGTATTAATTAGGTTGTCTTTTTGTTGTTGAGTTTTTGCAGTATCTTGTAGATTTTAGAGATTAGATATGTATCAGGTTGATTGACTCCAAATTTTTTTCCAAGTCTTTAGGTTGCATTTTTATACTTTTGAAATTTACTTTTTATTGTAATTAAGTGAAAGTTTACAATCCAACTCAATTTTCCATATAAAACCCTGAGTACTTGCCTGTCTACAACTCTTTCATCTCTCCTCACCCTGTGACAGCGCACCCTTCTTTTTCAATCTTCTAGTAACCACTCAATCAACACTTGTCCCCTCATTTTCACCCTCTCCTCTCCCCTCTAAAAAGAAGCCAGTAAGACAGCCATATATATCTATAGGTAGATAAAACTATAAAGTACGCATACCACATGCATCACTCTGTGTCCTCACGTGAAGTGTTTGGATGAGCCTAAGTGTTTGTTTTCTTAGGAGTTTTCAGTTACTTAGTTTCTCTTCTGGTGTTTCTGCACTTTTAGTAATGTTTTGCATTCTGTTTATGTCGTGTATTAGGGCCTCCAGCATAGTCCTTATTTTTTATTCCATGATCTTAATCATTTTAGATTTCATATTTATGTCTGATTCATTTTGAGGTAGTTTTTGTGCACAGTGTGAGATATAGGCCTTTTTTTTTTTTTTTTCAAATAGATATCCAGTTATGCCAGCACCTTTGTTAAAGGGAATATCTTTTCCTCACCTTATGGACTTTGGGCCTCTGTCAAATATCGACTGCCCTCAGGTAGATAATTTATTTTACGTCTGGAATCTCAGTTTTGTTCTATTGGTCTATGTATCTGTTGTAGTATCAGTACCAGGTGGTTTTGACTATTGTGGTAGTGTAATATGTTCTAAAATCAGGTAATATGAGGCCTCCCACTTTGTTCTTATTCTTCAGCAATGTTTTGCTTATTCAAAGCTTCTTCCCTTTCCACATGAAGTTAGTTATTTTTTTTCCATCTCATTAAAAAAATGCCGTTGGAGTTTGGATCACAATTGCACTGTGTCTATAGATCACTTTGGGTAGAATGGTTATTTTCACGATGTAGAGTTTTACTATCTATGAGCAAGATATGTTTCTCCACCTACATAGGTCTCTTTTGATTTCTTACAACAAGGCATTGTGATTTTCTTTTATATATGTCTTTTATATCTCTGGTTAAGTTTATTTCTAAGTATTTTATCCTCTTGGGAGCTACTGTGTACGGTGCTGATTCAGTGATTTCTTCTTTGATTTTCTCTTTATTGGTGTAAAGAAATCCAACTAATTTTTCATAGCTATGTTGTATACTGACAATTTGCTGAACTTTTTTATTAGTTGTAGTAGGCTTTGTTTTTATTTTTTATTTTTTTTTGGTGAATTCTTTAGGGTTTTCTGTGTATGAAATCATGTCATATGCATATGAAGATACTTTTACTTCTTTCTTACCAACGTGGATACCCTTTATTTCTTTTTCTTGCCTGATTGCTCGAGTTAGAACCTCCAGCAAAAAGGTGAATAAAAGTGGTGAGAAAGGGCATGCTTGTCTCCTTCCCATTTTCAAGGGGAATGCTTTCAGACTGTCTGCATTTAGGATGATGTTGGCTGTTGGCTTTGTATAAATGCCCTTTTATTTTTGATAAGGAATTTCGCCTCTATTCCTATTATGTTGAGACTTTTTAACATTGTTGAATTTTGACAAATGCCTTTTTTGATTAAGTAATAAAATCAAGAGATTTTTGTCTTTTGTTTCATTTATGTGCTTGATTACACTAATTGTTTTTCTTTTTTTATTTCTTATTTTTTTATTTTTTATTTAATATGACTGAGTGAAAATGTACATTCCCGTATAAATTTACATGCCCACCTATATGCAGCTTCCACTGCTCTCCCTGTCCGATGACAGCACACTATTCCTCTCTGCTCCATACAGGTCTCATCCTCCCAACAGTCTCCTTTCCCCTCCTCTCCACCCACTCCCCTTCCTCCAGCCAGAGGTCAGCAGGATGATAGCCTACAGATGTATAGAACCATAAAGTGCATCCAATAGATGGTCACTCTGCATCACCAAGTCCAGTCCATTGGTGTCCGAAGAGTGGACCTTCTCTGGGATCTTAAAAGCTGACAAGCTGCCATCCGAGGACACAGCAAATGGTCCCACCTCAGCAGGAATGGATGCTCACCGAGGACCATAATGATATGGGGTAAAGACAACCTAGAAGATAGAGAGACCCACATGAGTGGTGCCTACATAGACTTGGGACCGGAAGAATCGGATGGTGCCTGGTCACCACCAGTGATAGCCGCGATGGAGCTCACAAAGTTGAGTCTCACTGGCAACACAAGAATAAAAAGGGGTGCATCCTGAGATCTCCACTAAAAGACCTCAATTGATGGTCCAGCGGTTTCGAGGTTCCCTTTGGAGCATGGCCCCTAGCCCTGATGCTGCCCTTGCCCATAAATCATAACGAAGGTCCACTCTTCGGACACGAATGGATTGATTGTTTTTCTTAAGTTGAATGATCCCTGGTTCCCTGGTACGAATCCCACTTGGTCTTGGTCCATTATTTTTTGATACGTTGTTGAATTCTATTGGCCAGAATTTTCTGGAGCATTTTTGCATCTAAGTTCACGAGAGAGATTGGAATGCAATTTTTCTTTTTTGTGGTATCTTTACTTGGACTTGGTAGCAGGGTTATGCTGGCTTTGTAGAATGAATTTGACAGTATCCCATCCTTTTCTATGCTCTGAAATACCTTTAGTAACAATGCTGTTAACTCTTATCTGGAAGTTTGGTAGAATTCTTCAGGGAAGCTGTCAAGACCAGGACTCTTTTTGGTTTTCTTGAGAGTTTTTAAATTAACTTTTCAATCTCTTCTTTTGTGACGGGTTTATGTAGTTGTTCTCTCTCTACTTGTGTAACTTTAGGTAGTAGTGTGTTTCTAGTTATTTGTCCATTTGCTCTCAGTTTTCAAAGTTGTTTTTTCGTAGTATTCTGTAATGATTATTTTTTTTATTTCAGTTGGGTCTGTTGTGATATCACCCATCCCATTTCTTATTCGAGTTATTTGCTTACTCTCCTGTTTTCCTTTTGTCAGTTTGCCTAGTGGTTTGTTGATTTTGTTGACCTCATCAAGGAACTAGTTTTTGGTCTTGTTAATTGTTTTTGATAATTTGTCTGCTTTTTAATTTTAATTTAGTTCTGCTCTAATTTTTATTATTTGCTTTCTTCTGGTGCCCAAGGGCTTTTTGTGCTGTTCTCTTTCTACGAGTTTGAGTTGTAGGTTTAATGCATTGATGTCGGACCTTTCTTCTTTTCAGATGTGTGCACATGTTGAGATGAGTTGACCTCTGAGCACTGCTGTTGCTGTGTCCCATAGGTTCTGGAAGGATGTTCTTTCATCCTCTTTGTTTCTGTGAATGTCTATATTCTGTCTTTCCTTTCTGCTATAACCCAGTAGTTTTTGAGCAAGGTGTTGTTCAATTTCCATGTGTTTGATTCTTTTATTCTTGCTTTTTCTGTTATTGATTTCTACTTTATGGCTTTATGGTCTGAAAGGATGCATTGTAATATTTTGATGCCTTGGATTTTGTTAAGGCTTGCTTTATAACCTAAAGTTGTTATTGTTGTTGTTAGGTGCTGTCAAGACTGTTCTCACAGTGACCCTATACATCAGAGCGGAACTGCCCCACAGCATTTCCAAGAAGCACCTGGTGGATTTGAACTGCCCATCTCTTGATTAGCAGCCATAACACTTCACTGCTATGCCACCACAGTTTCCTTATGGCCTAATAGGTCATCTATTCTGGAGAACGCTCCATGAACATTGGAAAAGAAAATCTACTTGGCTGCTGTTAGGTGGTGTGTTCTGTATATGTCTATGAGGCTGAGTAGGTTGATTGTGGCATTTAGATCTTCCATGTTGTCATGGATGAATTGTGTCCCCCCCAAAATATGTGTAGCCATGTGGCTGGGCCATGATTCCCAATATTTTATGATTGTCCTCCATTTTATCATTTTCCTATGCTGTATGTAAAAGGATTAGGCTGGGACTGTAAATCCCTTTATAAGATCACCTCCCTATTCCACTGTAAAGGGAGTTTCCCTGGAGTATGACTTGCCCCACCATTAATTCTTTCATCTTACAAGAAATAAAAGGAAAGGGAAGCAAACAGAATTGGGAACCTCACACCATCAAGAAAGCAGCACCAGGAGAAGAGCGTCCTTCAGACCTGAGGTTCCTGTGCCAAGATGCTCCCTGGACAAAGAGTGATGCAATACTGGACATTCCTCCAGAGCTGACAAGGAGACATGCCTTCCCCTGGAGCGGATATCCTGAATTTGGACTTGTAGCCTACTGGACTGTGTAAGAATAAGTTTTCCTTTCTTAAAGCCGTCCACTCTGTGGTGTTGCTGTTAGAGCAGCACTAGCTAACTAAAACACATGTCTTTACTGAGCTTCTTCCTTCACATTCTATCCTTCACCAAATGGTATTTTGAAGTCTCCTACTATTATTATGGAGATGTAAATTTCTCTTTTCAATGCAGTTAGAGTTTGTTTTACCTATGTTGGAGCACTATCATTGGGTGCATAAATACTTAATACGGTTATGCCCTCCTGGAGGGCATAATCACATAGGGCATCATCACATAGCTTCTTTCTTTATCCATTGTTGTGAATATTTATTTAAAGTATTTTGATGAGACATTAATATTGCCTCTCCTGCTCTTTTTTAAATGTTGTTTGCTCGATACCCTTTTTCCATTTTTTGAGTTTTAGTTTATTTGTATCTTTAAGTCTGAGCTGTGTCTCTCGCAGGCAGGATACACACAGATAATGTTTTTTTTTTTTTAATCGATTCTGCCACTGTTTGTCTCTTATCAATGGATATAAACTATTTAAATTCAGCATAATTATTGATGGGTACGAGGACTCCCAATTAAGATGTCTTCGAAGTACTCCCCCTTGGGAAGCTGTGCACCAATGCCAGAGCCTAAGTCACCCTTTAAAGTAATTTTGGAACTCTTTTTCTGGAATACTCGTCCGAGCTCTCGTCGTGTTACCCTTGATTTCCTGAATGTCATAAAAAATGTCTTCCTTTCAATATTTCCTTTATCTTCAGGTAAAGAAAAAAGTCATTGGGGGCCAGGTCAGGTGAGTAGGGAGGGTGGTCCAATGCAGTTGTTTGTTTACTGGCTAAAAACTCCCTCACAGACAACTGTGCAATTAAGTTTGCGAACTTGCCACTTTGCCACCATGCACAATGGCCATTCCAGCAAAGGTTCCAAAACTGCTTTGAAGGATGGACGAGGTGATAGTGTCAGCACACAGCTTCGCAAGGGAAGTTGATCATAGTGATATTCAGCAATGAGGTATGTAACACTTAAAACAATTAATTTTGCAGACTGAATTGTCATAGCTCATGTTCTTTGACATTAAAAAGTTGATTTGATACCTTAGCTCATAGGTGACTGTTCTGCCCTACAGAGTTCTGGACAGATTGCGTTGATTGGCTATCTTTCACTTGTCTGTCAGTGGAGGCTTTCTTGTTGCTGTGATGCTAGAAGCTATGCCACTGGTGTTTAGGGTAACCCATGGTAGACGGGTTTCAGCTGAACTACCAGACTAAGACAGACTATGAAGAAAGACCTGGCAGTCTACTTTGAAAAGAATTAACTGGGGAAAACCTTATGAATAGCAGCTAAACATTGTCAGATATAGTGCTGCAAAATGAACTTTTCAGGTTGGAAGGCACTCAGAAGATGACTGGGGAAGACTGCCCTCCTCAAAGTAGAGGTGGCCTTAATGTTGTGGATGGAGTGAAGTCTTCAGGATCTTCATTTGCTGATGTGGCAAGACTCAAAATGAGAAGAAACAGTTGCAAACATCCGTTAATAATCAGAGCATGGAACGTATGGAGTATAAATCTAGGAAAACTGGAAATCGTGAAAAAACGAATGCACACGAATGGATTGGACTTGGCAATGCAGAGTGACCATATATTGGATGCACTTTATGGTTCTATACATCTATAGGATATCATCCTGCTGACCTCAGGCCGGAGGAAGGAGAGTGGGTAGAGAGGAGGGGAAAGGAGACTGTTGGGAGGATGAGACATATATGGAGCAGAGAGGAATAGTGTGCTGTCACCAGACAGGGAGAGCAGTGGAAGCTGCATATAGGTGGGCATGTAAATTTATACGGGAATGTACATTTTCACTCAGTCACATTAAATAAAAAAAATAAATTAAAAAAAAAGCAATATCCTAGGCACTAGTGAGCTGAAACGGACCAGTACTGACCATTTTGAATCCAACAGTCGTATGGTCTAGTATGCTGGGAAGGAAAACTTGAAGAGGAGCAGTGTTGCATTCATCATCAAAAAGAACCTTTCAGGATCTGTCCTGAAGTACAATGCTGTCAGTGGTAAGATAATATCCATATGCCTACAAGGAAGACCAGTTAATACGACTATTATTCAAATTTATGCACCAACCACTAAGGCCAAAGATGGAGACTGAAGATTTTTACCAGCTTCTGCAGTCTGAAATGGATCAAACATGCAATCAGGGTGCATTGATAATTACTGGTGACTGGAATGCAAAAATTGGAAACAAAGAAGAATGATCAGTAGCTGGAGAATATGGCCTTGGTGATAGAAATAATGCCCGAGATGGCATGATAGAACTTTACAAGGCTGACTTTTTTTTTAATTAAATAAAAAAATGAAAGTGTACATACTCTGTGCTTACAATATTGGGTTAAGAGAGGAGGAGTACACAAGTTGTGTCAAAGTCCCATTAATATTGATCTTCTTACTAATGTGAATTGTCACCAGTTTCACCCTACCAAATTTCTAACAATTATCTAATCTAAACCCTCGCCCCTTGCCTTCCCGCCCTCCCACCTTCCCCACCCTTGTAATCGTCAAAGAGTCTTTTCTATTATGTATGAGTATGCTTTTAAGTTTTTATCGTAGGCATCTCATATAATAATTGTCCTTCTGTCGCTGACTAGTTTCACTCAATATAATGTCCTCCAGTTGAGACCAAATTGAGAGATGTTTCCTGCTATCATCGTTGTTCTTTATCAGTGTATAGTACTCCATGGAGTATATATACCAAAGTTTACCTATCCGTTCTTCTGTTGTTGGGCATCTGGGTTGATTCCAACATTTTGCTATCGTGGACTGTTCTGCAATGAAATTCGTGTGCATGTAGCAGTCGGTGTGAATGGCATTGATTTTGTAGGATGTATTCTGAGCAGAGGAATAACTGGGTCAAATGGTATATCTATATCCATTATTTTAAGGTAACTCCAAATTGCTTTCCAAAGAGGTTGCACCATTCTGCAATCCCACCAACAGTGAAGGAGAGTTCCAATCTCTCCGCAGCCTCTCCAACATTTATTGTTTTGCGTTTTTTGGATCATGGCCAATCTTGCTGGGGTGAGGTGGTATCTTATTGTTTTGTTTTGTTATTTTTTCTTATTGTTTTGACTTGAATTTCTTTAATAATTAATGATCGTGAACATGTCTGCATGTGTTTTTTGACTGCCTGGATCTCCTCTTTAGAGAAGTGTCTGTCCATTTCCTTTGCCCATCGCTTAATTGGATGATTTGTCTCTTTCTTATTGATATTTTGTAGAACCTTATAGATTATGGAGATCAGGCGTCGGTCTGACATAGACTTGCCAAATATTTTTTCCCATTCTATAGGTGGTCTTTTAATTCTTTTGATGAAGTCTTTGGATGAACAGAAGTGTTTGATTCTTATTAATTCCCATTTATCTATTTTCTCTTCTGATGAATGTGTTTTGTTCGTCAGATTTTGAAGTCTGTATATATTGCATATTAAAACATCGGTTCCGACTCGACGGCACTTGGCTGGCTTGGCATTGTTGACCTTATCTTATCTTGGATGAGCTTCATCGTTTTAGCTCTTATATTCAGGTTTTTTTTTTTTTTATCCAACTTGAGTTGATTTTTGTATAAGTTATGAGATACAGGTCTTGTTTCAATTTTTTGCAGATGGATATCCAATAATGCCAGCACCATTTGTTAAAGAGACTGTTCTTACCCCAGTTCAAAATCTTAGGACCTTTGTCAAATATAAGCTGTTCATAAGAGGATGGTGGCATCTCCGGGGTCTCTACTTTGTTCCATTGGTCTATATGTGTCTTTTTGTACCAATACCAGGCTGTTTTGACTACTGTGGCAGTGTAATAGGTTTTAAAGTCAGGTGGTGAGAGGCTTCCCAGCATGTTCTTCTTTTTCAGTAGTGCTTTACTTATTCGGGGTTTCTTCCCTTCCCAAGTAAAGCTGATAATTTGTTTCCCCATCTCATTAAAAAAAGTTGTTGGAATTTGTATTGGGATTGCATTATATAAGTAGAGTGCTTTGGGCAAAATAGACATTTTCACAATATTGAGTCTTCCTATCCATGAGCAGGACAGATTATTCCACTTATGTAAGTCCCTCCTAGTTTCTTGTAGCAATGTCTTGTAGTTTTCTCTGTAAAGATCTCTTATTTCTCTAGTTGGATTTATTCCTAGGTATTTTATCTTCTTGGGGGCTATAGTAAATGGAATTGATTTGGTGATTTCTTCGTTAATAATTTCATTGTTGGTATAAAGGAATCCCTCTGATTTAGTTATGTTTATCTTGTATCCCAATACTTTGCTGAATTCTTCTATTCGCTCTAATAGTTTACTTATGGATTTCTTTGGATTCTCTGTATAAACAATCATATCATCTGCAAAGAGGGAAATCTTTACTTCTTCAGTGCCAATACGGATGCCTTTTATTTCTTTGTCTTGTCTAATTGCTCTGGCTAGAACTTCTAAAACAGTGTTGAATAGAAGTGGTGAGAGCTGGCATCCTTCTCTAGTTCCCGTTCTCAAAGGGAATTCTTTCAGTCTTTTACCATTCAGGATGATGAAAGCAGTTGGCTTTGCATAGATGCTATTGATTATATTGAGGAATTTCCCTTTTATTCCTATTTTTCTGAGAGTTTTAAGCATGAATGGATGTTGAACTTTGTCAAATGACTTTTCTGCATCAATTGATGAAATCAGGTGATTTTTATCTCTTGTGTTATTAATATGGTTGATTACATTAATTGTTTTTCTGATGTTGAACCAGCCTTGCATCTCTGGAATGAAACCAATTTGATCATGATGAATGATTGTTTTTATATGCTGTTGAATTCTATTGGCTAGAATTTTGTTGAAAATATCTTTTTTAGCCAACGCAAACAGCAACTCTACACATGCATCTCACCAGATGGAATACACAAGAACCAAATTGACTACATCTGTGGAGGAAGACAATGAAAAAGCTCCATTTCAGCAGTCAGAACAAGACAAAGCACTGACTATGGCACAAATCATCAATTCTTCATATGCAAATTCAAATTGAAACTGAAGAAAAGTAGAACAAGTTCACAAGAGCCAAAGTATGAGGTTCAGTATATCCCTCCTGAGTTTCAAGACCATCTCAAGAAGAGATTTGATATGCTGACCACTAATGACCAAAGACCAGAGGAATTGTGGAATGACATCAAAGACATCATCTATGAAGAGAGGAAGAGGTCACTAAAAGGACAAGAAAGAAAAGACCACACTGGATGTCAGAAGAGACTCTGAAACTTGCTCTTGAACATCGAGCAGCTATAGCAAAATGGATGAATGGTGAAGTAAAAGACCTAAACAGAAGATTTCAAGGGGCAGCTTGAGAAGACAAAATAAAGTATTATAATGACATGTTCAAAGAGCTGGAAATGGAAAATCTACACAGAGTCATTATATCATAATGATCTGGTCGATGTTCAACCATTTGAAGAGGTAGCATATGATCAGGAACCAGTGGTACTAAAGGAAGAAGTTGAAGTTACATTGAAGGCACTGGCAAAAAACAAGACTCCAGGAATTGATGGAATATCAATTGAGATATTTCAACAAATAGATGCAGCCCTGGAAGTGCTCACTCATCTATGCCAAGAAATTTGGAGGACAACTACGTCGCCAACTGACTGGAAAAGATACATATTTATGCCCACTCCAAAGAAAGGAGATCCAACCAAATGTAGAAATTACTGAACAATGTTATATGCAAGTAAAATTTTGTTCAACGTCATTGAAAAGCAGCTGCAACAGTGTATTGACAAGGAACTTCCATAAATCCAAGCTGTATTCAAAAGGGGACCTGTAACTAGGGATATCATTGCTGATGTCAGATGGATTTAACTGAAAGCAGAGAACACCAGAAAGATGTTTACTTGTGTTTCATTGACTATTCAAAAGCATTCCACCGTGTGGATCATAACAAATTATGGCTAACATTGTGTAAAATGGGAATTCCAGAAGACTTAATTGTGCTCTTAAGGAATCTATATATGGATCAAGAGGCAATCAAGTGAACAAAACAAGGGGACACTGCATGGTTTAAAGTCAGGAAAGGTGTGCATCAGAGATATATCCTTATACCACACATTTTCAATCTGTATACCAAGCAAATAATCTGAGAAGTTAGATTATACGAAGGAGAGCAAAGCATCAGGATTGGAATATGACTCATTAACAACCTGTGTTATGCAGATGACACAACCCTGCTTGCTGGTAGTGAAGAGGATTTGAAACATTTACTGATGAAGATCAAAGACCACAGCCTTTAGTATGGATTGCACCCCAATTTCAGGAAAACAAAAATCCTCCTAACTGGACCAGTAAGCAACATCATCATAAATGGTAAAAGGATTGAGGTTGTCAAGGATTTAATCTTACTTGGGTCCACAATTAATGCCCACGGAAGCAGCAGTGAAGACATCAAAAAACACATTGCATTGGGAAAATCTGCTGCAAAGGATCTCTTTGAAGTATAGAAAAGTAAAAACATCACCTTGAAGACTAAAGTGCTCCTGACCTAATCCATGGTATTTTCAATCACATCATATGCATGTGAAATCTGGACAATGAATAAAGAAGACAGAAGAAGAATTGATGCCTTTGAATTGTGGTGTTGGAGAAGAATGTTGAATGCACCATGGACCTCCAAAAGAACAAATAGATCTGTTCTAGAAGGAGTACAACCAGAGTGTTCCTTGGAAGCAAAGATGTCAAGATTGCGAATTACATACTTTGGACAGGTTGTCAGCAGGGATCAGTCCCTGGCGAAGGACATCATGCTTCCTGGAGTGGAGAATCAGCAAAGAGCAAGACCCTTGAAGAGATGGATTTTCACAATGGCCCCAACAATGGGCTTAAGCATAAAAATGATTGTGGACATGGCAGAAGACCAGGCAATCTTTAGTTCTGTTGTTCATAGGGTCACTATGAGTCAGAACCAACTCGGCAGCACCTAACAACAATAGCAACAACATATGGCATATTATATTTTATATTAAATTTGTATTATATTTTAAAATGAAAAAATGTAGTCCTGGTATGCCAAGCCAGCCAAGTGCCATCGAGTCAGATCTCACTCAGTTGTTATTGTTGTGATTTCATGTCTTAGTCATCCAGTGGTGCTATAACAGAAATACCACAGATGCATGGCTTTAACAAAGACAAATCAATTTTCTCACAGAAAAATAGGGTACAAATTCAAGTTAAGGACATCAGCTCCAGAGAAAGTCTTTCTCTGTTGGCTCTGGAGTAAGATCCTTGTCTACAATCTTCTCCTGGATTGGGAGTTTCTGAGACACAGGGACCCTGGGTCCCAAGGTCATATTCTGCTCCCAACACTGCTTCTTTACTGGTGATGTGAGTTCTCCAATTCTCTGCTTGCTTCGCTTTCCTTTATATCACAGGAGACTGACTGAAGACACAAAACAATCTCATAGACTGAGTCTTGACTCACTAACACAACCACTGCCCATCCTCCCTCATTATCATCACAGAAGCAGGAGTTACAACATACATGAATATCATACAATACCAGAAATCATGACCTAACCAAATTGCTATAGCCGGTTTTGAGGGGACACAACTCAGTTCATGATACTTCATTACTGAGAGGAAAGGTAAGTTGGCAGCCATACTCTCAGGGTTTCTCCTTCCAGTAAGTTTGGTCTTTCTTTCTGGGTTAGAATTTTGTTCTACATTTTTCTCCAGCTCTGTCTGGGACCCTCTAATGTGATCCCTGTCAGAGCAGGCAGTGGTGGTAACCAGGCACCATCTGCTTGTACTGAATTCAGTCTGGCAGAGGCTGTTGTAGATGTGATCCATTAGTCCTTTGTACTAGTATTTCCCTTGTGTCTTTAGTTTTATTCATTCTTTTCTGCTTCCAGAGGAGACCAGTGAAGCATCCCAGATGGCAGCACAAAGGCTTTTAAGACCTCAGACGGTACTCAACAAAGTAGAATGTAGAAAATTTTCCTTATAAGCTGTTACGTTAATTGACTTAGATGTTTCCCAAGACCATGAAGACCAGATTATTGTGATTACTGTAGCTTTTACAGTACACTTTGAAATCATGAGTCTTCCTAATTTGTTGATCTTTCCCCAGATTGCTTTAATCATTTGGTATCACATGCAGTTCCATATAAACATGAGGACTGAATTTTCTCTTTTAATTTCCCACTTGAAAGAATGAAACATCCTTTCCTTTAATTTCATTCAGTAACTGTTTTTGTAATTTTCAGCATACAAGTGTTTAACCTCCTAGGTTAATTTAATTCCTAGGTGCTTTGTTCCTTTAGTTGCTATTTTAAATTGAGTTGTTTCCTTAATTTCATTTTCAGATTGTTCATTGTTGATAAATACAAACTTAACTGCTTTCTGTAAGTTGATCTTATCCTCTGCAATTTGCTGAATTTATTTATTAGCTCTGGTAACTTTCTTGTGGGTTATTTAGAATTTTCTGTATATAGAATCATGTCGTGTAGGAAAATGCATAGTTTTAGTTCTTCATTTCACATTTGGATACCTTTTTTTTCTTATTTTATTGAACTAGGATTTCTGGTAAAATATTGAATTCACTTTTATAAATATTTGGTAGAATTTCCAAGTGCAAACATCTTCTTGGGGCTTTTCTTCATTGGCAGATTTTATTTATGAATTTAGTTTCTTCACTTGTGAGGGGTCTGTTGAGATCTATTTCTTCTTATGTAAATATGGGAAGTCTGTATTTCTATAAATTCTCCCGTTCCAACTAAGTTATCTCATTTGTTGGTGTGCGATTGTTGATCTGATCCTTTCATGCAGGGTCAATTGTAATATCCCCATTTTTATTTCTACTTTGAAGAATTTTTCGCTTACCACTTTTTCTTTGTCAGTCTAGCTTTAGATTTTTTGACATATTTAACATTTTTAAAAATTCGCTTTCTGCTTTTGTAGACTCTATGCTTTTTTATTCTCTATTTTATTCCCCTCTGGTCTGACATTTTGTGTATCTTTCCTTCTGGAAGAATTGGGCTTGGTTTACTCTTGTTTCACTAGTCCCTCAAATTGTAAAGTTAGATTACTAAGGTGAGAATTTTCCTTTCTTCTTCTTTTAAAATGTAAACATCAACACCATAGATTTCTCTCTGAGTACTGACTTCACTATCTCCTGCAAGTTTGGGTATGCTGTGCTTTCATTTTCATTCATCTGCATGTGTTTTGGTTTCTTCTTTCAATCACTGGGTGTTTAAGGTTGTGTGGTTTAATTTACACACATTTTTGTGCTACTGAGGTTTTCTTTTGCTATTTGTAGTTTTATTCCACTGTGCTCAGAGAAACTACTTTGTATGATTTCAGCCTTTAAAATTATTGAGACTCCTGGGCTATCTAACATATGATCTATCCTGGATTGTGATACACATGTATTGATGAAGAGTGCATGTTGCGCTCTTTTTGGTAGAATGCTCTATAAATGTCTGCTGGTCAATTGGTTTAGTTAAAAAAAAAATCCCCTGCCATCAAGTTGATTTCTACTCATAGCAACCCTATAGAACAGAGTAGAACTGCTTCATAGAGTTTCCAAGGAGTGTCTGGAGGATTCAAACCACTGACCTTGTCATTAGCAGATGTAGCACTTATCCACTAGCCACCAGGGTTTCCAACCGGTTTATAGTGTTGTTTAAATCCTCTAATTCTTTGTTGGTGATCTTTATGGACATTCTGTCTATTATTGAAAGTGGTGTATTGAAGTCTCCGACTATTATTGTGGTACTGTCTATTTTTCCCTTCAATTCTATCATTATTTTATATATTTTGGGCTCTGCTACTAGGCACATACATACAAAGACTGCCAGTCAAGGTTGGGAACTCAACCTAGAAAATGTGCTACATACTTCATTGCTGAATATCACTATGGTCACCTCCTAAGTACTCTCCTTGGGAAGCTATGCACTGATGCCAGTGCCTAGTTCACCCTTCAAAGCAATTTTGGAACTCTTTTTCTGAAATGGTCATCAGAGATGTTGTTGTATTACCCTCAGTGTTCCGAATGCCATCAAAATGTCTTACTTTCAATATTTATTTTATATTTGGGTAAAGAAAAAAGTCATTGGGGGACAGATCAGGTGAGTAGGTAGAGTGGTCCAATACAGTTGTTTGTTTACTGGCTAAAAACTCCCTCACAGACAACTATACAATTAAGTTCGTGAACTTGCCTCTGTGCCACCGTGCACAATGGCTACTCCAGAAAGTTCCAAAACTACTTTGAAGGGTGGATTAGGCACTGGCATCAGTGCATAGCTTCCCAAGGGTAGTACTTTGAAGGTGACCATAGTGATATTCAGCAGTGAGGTATGTAACACTTAGAACAATTACATTCTCGGACTTAATTGTTGGACCTCGTGTTAATGATTTCATTTAGTTTTAGCTATTACTGCCTTTATTATCAGTATCTTTATAAATGCGACCATTGTCTTTGGCCATTGGAAACACTGTACACTTACAGATGTATTTTACTACATATATAAAACAAGACACAAATAATAAAAGTTTACCCTGATGATAAAGAAGAGTTGGACAATGTTGGCATTTTGGCAGTTGTGTGGTAACTCTTCTTGTGTAAATTTCTGTATTATCTGGATTATGCATGGGAATGGGGATAGCATTTCTAGCTAGAAAATTACTGGGAGTTGTATGTAAGGCCCTTTAATTTTCTCCTATGTAGATTCCATGATAAAATTTCAATGTTTTCTGAATCTGCCTATCAATTTTAGCAAAATCGTCAGTGTTTGGGTCCATTTAAAATTTTTTTATTATGATTAAGTGAAAGTTTACAATCCAAGTCAATTTGCCACATAAAACCTCGAGCACCCACCTCTCTGCAACTCAACCTGCTCCCTTCACCCTGTGACACTACACTGTTTTTTCACTTTCAGTATCCATTCAACCAACACTTGTCCCCTCCTCTCCTCTCTAAAAAGAAACCAGTTGGGACACTCTCATATATACATTAAACAGTAAATACACACAGCCACTTGCACCAGTCCATTGTTTGAAGTGTTGGCTTCAGCACTGGTTTCAGCTCTGGGCTATCAGCGAGTCTAGGGACTATGTTCTCAGAGGACCCTTGGAGTTGTCAGACCATTGAACCTGGTGGCATTCTAGATCTGCACACACCTCTCTCGCATGGTATGCCAGGAACTTGACATTGTGTTCCCCATCAAGACTGTTTTTGGTGGTGGCTGGGCATCATTTAGTTCTTCTGTTCTGCTGATGCAGTCTCCCAATTATTTGGGCCCTTCTGTCTCCTGAGCTCATTTTTCCTCATGTCTTTGATGTTCTCAGTTGTCATCTGTTCCAAATGGGTTCGGACAAATTCATGTTCCTCAGTTGGCAGCTTGCTGGTTGTTAAGACCCCCCTAGGTGCCACTCACCAATAAGGATGTAGAACATTCTTAGGAAAAACTAGTTGTGCCAATAGACCTCACTGTTCCCTAAAAACACAGTCCCCAGATCCCTGTCCCTGCTACTCTGTCCTTTGAAATGTTGCGTTGAATTTAGAAAACCTTTTAGTTTATGGTGTAGTCTGGTTATGCTGACCCGCCTTGTACTGCATGCTGTCACTCCCTTCACCTAACCGAATTCCTGTAGACTACTTAATCTATGAACAACTCTCTATCTCCCCACTCTCGTAGTCATCAAAGAGTATTTGTTTCATGTGTAAGTCTTTTCTTAAGTCCTTATAGTAGCAGTCTCATACAATTTTTGTCCTTTTGCAGCTGACTGATTTCACTCAGCATAAAGTCTTCCAGTTGATTCTAGTTTATGAGATGTTTCATAAAATCCTTACTATTCTTTATAATTGCATATGTTCCATTGTGTATACGTACCATAGTTTGTTTATACATTCATCTGTTAATTGGCACCTAGGTTAATTCCATCTTTTTACTGTTGTAGACAGTGCTGCAATAAACATTCATGTATCTGTTCGTGTCACAGCCCTTATTTCTGTAGCATATATTCTGAGCAGTAGGATAGCTGGGTCATATAGCTTTTCTACTTCTAGTTTTTTAAGAAAGGACCAAATTGCTTTCCAAAGAAGTTGTACCGTATTACGTTCCCAGCACCAATGTAGAAGAGTTCCAATCTCTCCACAGCCTCTCTAACATTTGTTGTTTTGTGTTGTTTGGATTATGGCCAACCTTGTAGTTTCAATTTGGAATTCTCTAATGACTAATGATTGTGAGCATTTTGTCATGTGTATTTTGGCTGTCTGGATGTCTTCTATCTGTCCATCTCCTTTACCCATTGGGTTGTCTTGTTGATATTTTGCAGTACCTTGTGGATTAAGAAAAATGGACATCTATCAGATACATGTTTGCCAAATCTTTTTTTCCCAGTCTGTAGGCAGTTTTTTACTCTCTTGATAATGTCTTTGGATGAGCATAAGTGTTTGATTTTTAGTAGTTCCCACTCATCTCTTTTCTGCTGTTTTTGCATTGTTGTAAATATTTTGTAGTCTGTTTAAGCCATGTATTAGAGCTTCTAGTATTGCCCCTATTTTTTTTTATTCCATAATCTTTATCATTTTGGATTTGATATTTAGCTTTTTGATTCATTTTGACTTAGCTTTTGTGTAAGGTGTGAGATATGAGTCTTGTCTCAGTTTTCTTCCCTGCCCCCCCTCCGGCAGGTGGATGTCCAGTTTTGCCAAGACCATTTGTTAAACAGACTATTATTTCCCTATTTCACAGCCTTTAGGACTTCGTCAAATATCAGCTGTTCATAGGTAGATGCTTTATTTCTGAATTCTCTATTCTATTCCACTGGTCTATATATCTGTTTTTTGTACGAGTGCTGGTCTGTTTTGACTACTGTGGCAGTGTAATAGGTTCTAAGATCATGTAGTGTGAGGTATCCCATTGTGTTTCTCCAATTCCATAATGCTTTACTTAACCAGTGTTTCTTCCCTTTCAAAACAAATTTGGTGATTTGCTTCACCATCTCATTCAAAAATGACATTGGAATTTGTATTGAGACTGTATTGTGCAGACATTTTCACAGTGTTCTTCTTATCCAAGAGAAGGGTAGGTTTCTCTACTTCTGCGAGTCTCTCCTGATTTCTTGCACTAGGGTCTTGTAATTTTCTTTGTATAGGTCTCTTACATCTCTGGTTAGATTTATTCCTAGGTATTTCACTTTCCTGGGGGCTATTGTAAATGATATTGATGTGGTAATTTCCTCTTTGATGATCTCTTTGTTTGTGTAAAGGAATCCTACTGATTTATTTATGTTTATCCTATATCCTGATACTTTGCTGAATTCTTCTGTCGGTTCCAGTAGTTTATTTATGGCTTCTTTAGGGTTTTCTGTGCATACAATCCTATCACCTGCAAATAGCAATATTTTTACTTCTTCTTTACTGATGTACATACCTTTCATTTCCTTATCTTGTCTGATTTCTCTAGCTGGAACTTCCAGCACAATGTTGAATAAAAGTGGTGTCAGTGGGAATCCTTGTCTGGTTCTTGGTCTTGGGGGAATTCTTTCAGTCTTTCTGCATTCTAGATGATGTTGGTTGTTGGTTTTGTGTAGATGCCTTTGATTATGTTGAGGAATTTTCCTTCTCTTCCTATTTTTCTGATTTCTTTTTATAATGATAGATGTTTATTTCTCTTTAATGTAAAAAACATCCATCCTGTGGTACATGATCCAATGATAGGATGACAGTCGTTTTTTGCTTTTTTTTCTTTAATTATCACTGAGTGAAAACGTACATTCCCATATAAATTTACATGCTCACCTATATGCAGCTTCCACTGCTCTTTCTGCCCGGTGACAGCACACTATTCCCTCTGCTCTATACATATCTCATCCTCCCAACAGTCTCCTTTCTCATCCTCTCCACCCACTCCCCTTACTCCAGCCAGAGGTCAGCAGGATGATATCCTATAGATGGATATAACCATAAAGTGCATCCAGTATATGGTCACTCTGAATCACCAAGTCCAATCCATTCGTGTCCGAAGAGTGGACCTTCGTTATGATATATGGGCAAGGGCAGCATCAGGGCCAGGGGCCATGCTCCCAGGGGAACCCCGAAGCCACTGGACCATCAATTGAGGTCTTTTAATGGAGATCTCAGGGTGCACCCTTTTCATTCTTGTGTTGCCAGTTAGACTCAACTTAGTGAGCTCCATCGCAGCTATCACTCGTGGTAGCTGGGCACCATCTTGTTCTTCCGGTCCCAAGTCTATGTAGGCACCCACTCATGTGGGTCTCTCTGTCTTCTGGGTTGTCTTTCCCCCATGTCATTTTGGTCCCCAGTGAGCATCCGTTCCTGCTGAGTTGGGACCATTTGTTGTGTCCTCGGATAGCAGCTTTTAAGATCCTAGACGCCACTCATCAATGTGGGGTGCAGAAAGCTCTCTTAACAAAATGCTAGTTGTGCCAATTGGCCTAAGAGCATGGTCCCCTGCCCCCTGCTCCAGCTACTCTGTCCTTGCAATCTTGGGTTAAGATGGAAGGAGTACTCAAGTTATGTTGAAGTCCACTTAATATTGTTCTTGTTTCTAATGTGTGCTATCACCGATTTCACCCAACCAAATTTCTACCAACTATCTAGTCTAAATCCTCTTCCCCTCACTCTCCCTCCCTTGCAGCCATTAAAGAGTCTTTTCTTCTATAAATAAGTCTGGTTTTGAGATCTTATCATAGGGGTCTCATACAATATTTGTCCTTTTGTCGCTGACTACTTTCACTCAACATAATGTCTTCCAGTTGAAACCAGGGTAGGAGATGTTTCCTGGAATCATCATTAGTCTTTATCATTGCATAGTGCTCCATTGAGTATATAGACCATAGTTTACCAATTCATTCCTCTGTTGTTGGGCATCTGGGTCGATTCCATCTTTTTGCTATTGTGGACTGTTGTGCGATAAACATTCTGGTGCATGTGTCCGTCGGTGTGAATAGCCTTGATTCTGTAGGATATATTCCAAGTAGTGGAATTACTGGATCAAATGGTATATCGATATCCATTTTTTTAAGGAAGTGTCAGATTGCTTTCCAAAGAGGCTGGACCATTTTGCAACCCACTCAACAGTGTAGGAGAGTTCTACTTTCTCCACAGCCTCTGCAGCATTTGTTGTTTTGTGTTTTGTGCATCATGACCAACTTTGTTGGGGTGAGGTGGTATCTCACTGTGGTTTTGATTTGGTTTTCTTTAATAGCTAATGATCGTGAGCATGTCCACATGTTTCTTTTTGGCTGCCTCGATCTCCTCTTTAGAGAAGTGTCTGTCCATCTCCTTTGCCCATTGTTTAATTGGATGATTTGTCTTCTTCTTATTGATATTTCATAGTACCTTATAGATTATGGAGATCAGGCGTCGGTCTGACATAGAGTTGCCCAATATTTTTTCCCATTCTGTAGGTGGCCTTTAAATTCTATTAATAAAGTCTTTGGATGAGCAAAAGTATTTGATTCTTAATAGTTCCCATTTATCTACTTTCTCTTCTGTTGTTTATGTTTTTTTTGACAGATTTTGAAGTCCGTGTTGTGTATTCAACCTTCGGTTGTTGTTCCTACTTTTTCTTGGATGAGCTTTATTGTTTAAGATTTGATACTTAGGTCTTTCATCTAGTTTGAGTTGGTTTTTGTGTAAGGTGTAAGATCTGGGTCTTGTTTCAATTTATTGCAGATGAATATCCAATTTTGTCAGCACTATTTGTTGAAGATGCTGTTTTTGCCCCAGTTTAATGTCTTAGGGCCTTTGTCGAATATCACCCTTTATAGGAATATGATGTCATCTCTGGGGTCTCAATTATGTTTCATTGATCTGTCTCTTTTTGTACCAGTATCAGGGTATTTTGACTACTGTGGCAGTGTCATAGGTTCTAAAGTCAGGTAGTTTAGTCCACCATCTTGACTCCACCTCTCTGAGGTCTCATACTATTATTGTGGAGAGATCTATCTCACTTGTCAGTGTTGTCAGTGTTGTCAGTGTTTGATTGATGTCCTTATAAGTTCTGCTAATGGGTGTATAAATGCTTAATATTGTTATATCCTCCTTATGTGTTGTAACTCTAAGCAACAAATAGTAACCACCTTGTCCATGATAGTGGATTTTACCTTAAAGTCTATTTTATCAGACATTAATATTGCTACTCTTGCTCTGCTTTGCATGTTGTTGGCTTGGTATATATTTTTTTATGCTTTGATTTTGAGTTTGTTCATATCTTTCAGTCTAAGGTGTGTTTCTTGTAAGCAGCATATAGACAGATCTTGTTTTTTGATCCAACCTGCTATTCTTTCTTCATTGGTGCTTTTAATCCATTTACATTCATTGCAATTATTCATAGATATGGTTTTAGTGTTGTCTCACAAGTTTCTGCTTGATTTTGGCACTCCTAGAATTTACCATTTGTTCCATTCAGTTGTTGTTCAAGGCCTTAGTTGTCAGAGGAATCAGAAGAGACATGTGGCTAGTCTGCCATCTTGGCTCCATCTCCCATGGGTCCATTTTTTAAAGTAACTGAAAACCCTGATTTAGTTTAGAAAAAACTTTAGCTAATCCTTTCATTGTAAAATTTTGACAGCTTCTTCCTTTGCTCTTCCTCATCATTTCCTTCTTCTTTATCATTTCTTTCCTCTTCAAAATCCATTAAGTCCTGGTTTTTCAATTCCCTTTCTTCATGGTCTATGTGCTGTTCCTCAAAAACTATATCAACTTTTAAATTAAGCCTTCTTGTGATATGAAGTATTTTTCCATCCCTCTCTTCCGTCATATCATCCTGACCAAATCAGTAGACTGTATTCACAAAAGTCATCCAATCTTTCTATATACCCTGAACTTATGTTCCTCTAACTTCATCCCAGGAATACCTAATGATAAGATATACAAAAACAAACAAAATAAACAAAAATGGATAGTCGTAAGTGCAATTCATTGAAATGAGAATACATAATAAATCAGGGATTACCTGCATAAGCAACATATCTAATAGCCAGGAAGAAAACCTCTAGAGCTAATAGAAGGATTTAGCAAAATTTCTGGTTTTAAAACACACTATACAAAACAGATGTCAGTTTAAGAAATAAGGTATTGCATTTTCAGTCACCTCATATGCACGTGAAAGATGAACAATGAGTAAGGAAAACTAAAGAAGAATGGCCAAGTTTGAATTACCCTGTCAGCAAAGAATACTGAATAGAACAAGGACTTCCTGAAGAATGAACAAATCTGCCCTGGAAGAAGTACAGCCAAAATGTATGTTAAAAGTGAGAATGATGAGACTTCAACTCACATGATTTGGACATGTTGTCAGGAGGGAACAGTCCCTGGAGAAGAACTCTATGCTTGTTAAAGTAGAATATCAGCCAAAAAAAAAAAAAAATCAAGGCTTGCAATGAGGTGGACCAACACAGTGGCTGCAATAATTGGCTCAATATGGATTTTCAGGATGGTGCAAGAATGGGGAGTGTTTTTTTCTGTAATACTAAGGTCTCTGTGAATAGGAGCTGACATAAAGCACAAACAACAACATACAGATACAGTAATGAAAACAGTCTGGTACTGGTGCAGCAATAGGCACATAGAACAAGACTGAGAGTCCAGAAATAAACCCACACATCAATGATCGATTTGATTTTTGACAAGGGTGCTGATTCCATTAGATTGGAAAATAATAGTTTCCACAATAAAGGGTATTGGGTAAATTTGATTTCCAGATGCAGAAAGATGAAACAAGATCCATGCTTAACACTATACACAAAAGCAAATTCAAAATCGATAAAGAACTAAATTTGTATATTAAAACCAAAACTCCTTAGAAAAAAAATGGAGCTGAAATACCATTAGACCTAGTTTTTAGCAAACAGCTCTCTAATATGATAAGAAAAACACAAAGGGGGAGCAGAGTCAAGATGGCAGACTAGAAACGCATTTCCTAAATTCCCTCTGAAAACTAAGGCTTGGATTGATAATTGAACAGAACATCCTGGACACTCAGGGAGGCCTGGGATATGTCATAGAGTTTTTAGACTGGACTACATGCCACTAAACAAGAAAATACTTCTCTCTGATGAGGCATAGTGATTTGAGCCCTGCTCCTGCTGACTAGCCATTTGGGAAGACTGCAAGTACTGACACTTCTTCCTTTTTTCCCCCTTATCTGGGAGGTGGGGGATGACATAAGCCAGCAAATACACTAAACTTCAGTGCTAAAGTAAACAGTATCGTGCAGCAGAGATACGACACAGGGAATACCTGCATTTTAAGAGCCAGGCTTCTGACTGAGGGCACCACTGCCCTCCCCAGCCTCACTTTTCTGAGTTCTGCCATTGATTCTGCTGTTTTGCATCAGGAAGAGTAGCTTGGCTGGGACACCATCTTGGCCTGCTGGAACATGGAGTCACTCAACTGGAGGCCTCAGCAGGGGGTAATTCCCAAGCTGAGAAGCAATGTCAGTCTGGAAAGAGCTTTCCCAGCAGAAAGGCTGTGTTTAGCACAGTGCTACCTTATGGGTAGGGCCTGGCTGAGTACAACAGCAAGGTTATAACCCCTCGCTACTTTGAACTATGTCACAGCATCTGGGAATGGCCAAAGAGGTGGTGCTTCTGTTGTCAACTAGAAGGCAGGGCCTGCCACATATCATGGCCTGACTGATTTTGGCAGCTGCTGGATAGCTTCTAAATTTTCAGAATAAGACTGCCTATACATATAACTGTTGAGTGGCCCAGCAGCATCATCTTCCAGACTTCATAACCCACATCATTGGGTTGGTTGACAATCCCCAGTGACTCCATAAGTAGGGTGCTGTCTTTACCACCAAGGAGGCAAAGGCTGCCACCCCACAGAGTCCAGTCACTAGAGTACACAGAGGCAGCTGGTGACCAACTCCCCTCTCAAAACTACATCACATCTCCTGTTGAGGTAACACCAGAGAAACTAAATAACCTGTAGATGGCCTGAAGGCAACAATCCATCTCTAACCTTCTGAAGAAACAGCCCACCATGGCTCCAGAAAACTCCCAAAATAAAGAATCAGAAAACTTCCTAGATGAAGAAGGCTTTCTGAAACTATCAAAGGTTGAGTATGAAAGAAATATAAATAGAACCTTCACAGAGATTAAACAAAAGGCAGCAGAGTAAAACAAAAAATTAAGCAAGATATTTGAACTGATGTAACAACAACGTTCTGAAATCCAGCAGATCAGTAACAAAATGACAGAATTAGACAATTCAATTCCAAGCCAAAAGAGCAGAATTGCAAAGATGGAAGTCAGACTTAGTGACCTTAATGATAGAGCAACTGACACTAGCACTTATAAGGAGAAATCAGAGAAAACAAATTTTAAAAAAATGAAGAAGCATTAAGAAACATGTTAGACTCTATTAAGATGAATATCTGTGATTAAATGCAGTTCTGAATAGGGAGGGATAGCTGAAAATACTGAGAATATTGTTGTTGAGTTGCTGACAGAAAACTCTGAAATTATGAAAGGAGAGAACATAGACATCCAAGGCTTGTATCAAGCACCACAAAAACCAGAACCCAAAATAAAGACATCAAGACATATTATAATCAAGCTTAATAAAATAAAACATGAACAGAGTCTCTTCAAGGCAGAGAGGCTCAAACAAAAGCTAACATTCAGAGTGAAACCCTGTAGGCTTTTGTCCGGCTCCCTGTGGAAACGATGTTGGCAAAGAGGCAGTGGAGTGACACATTCAAAGCCTGTAAGGAGAAAACTTCCAACCAAGAATCATATATCCTGTAAAACTGTCTCTCAAGTGTGAAGATGAATTTAAGGCATTTACAGATAAACAGAAGATTTGCAATTTTGTGAAAACCAAACCAAAACTACAAGAAATAGTGCAAGAAACTCTTTGCTTAGAAAAACAGAACCATTAAGTATATATTTTAGGAGGCAATACAGGATGCAGAATCCAGAAATCTATTCAGGTAGGGAAGTCACAAAACTCAATCAAAATTACAATATTAAAAGAAGGGAACGTGCAATCATATCATAAAAACTATGACACCATGACACTAAAAAGAGGGATATACTACAGTAGCCATAGTCCTTTGAGATGGAGGGTAAGTTAAAAAAGATATGCAGAAGTCAAAAAGGGGTTTAAACTTAGAATATTAAGGGGGATCATACGGGAAGCTGCAAAGCACAATAACAATGCAACATGTCAAACCAGAAACGTAATACATGAATCTTGACAAACACAAAACCAACACTGAAAAAGATAAAAAGTTAACCCATAAAGAAGAATGACCCAAAACAGAATATTAAGAGCAACATAGAAAACATCAACAAAAAAATACACACCTATCAATAATTACACTGAATGTAAATAGACTGAATGCTCCACTAAAGAGACAGTGAGTGACATCCTGGATCAAAAGACACAACCTGTCTATATGTTGCTCACAAAAAGCAAACCTCAGACTCAAAGACATGAACAAACTGAAAACTAAGGATGGAATCATATCTACCAAGCTAACAACCTACAAAGAAGAGCAGGTGTGGCAACACTAATTTCAGATAAAATAGAATTTAATGTAAAATCCACCATTGTGGACAAGAATGGTCTATTTTTGGCTGAAAGGTTCAATACACAGACAGCACTTAACAATATTAAATACGTATGCCCGCAATAACAAAGCATCTAAATGCATCAAACACTTACTACATTGATAAATGAGATAGATCACTCCACAATATTAGTGGGAGACTTCAACAGTCCACTTTCAGTAATGGACAGATCATCTTGAAAAAAGGTCAGTAAAGTCACAGAAGACCTTATTGCCACAATTAAGCGACTAGACCTCACCATCATATACAGAACTTTTATCTATCAACACATAATGACACCTTCTTCTCTAATGCATATGGAACATTTTCCAGAATCGACAATGTCTTAGGACATAAAGCAAGTCTCAACAAAATCCAAATCATTGAATCACTGTAAAGCATCTTCTCAGACCATAAATCCATAAAAGTAGAATTCAATAGCAGAAAAAACATAGATAGAAATTTGAATTCATGGAAACTGAATAACACCTTGTTCAAAAAGCCATGGGACATAGAGGAAATCAAGGACAAAATAAAGAAATTTATGGAATCCAGTGAGAATGAAAACACATCCTACCAGAATCTACGGGATACAGCAATTTATCTCTATAAATGCAAATATCTAGAAGGAAGAAAGGACTGGAACCAAAGAACTAACTCCACAGCTTGAACAAGTAGAAAGAGAGAAGTAGAGGAACACCTCAGGCACCAGAAGAAAACAGATAATAAAGATCAGAGCAGAACTAAATGAATTAGAGAATGGAAGAATAATTGAAAAAATTAAGAAAACCAAAAGCTAGTTTTTTGAGAAGATCAACAAAATTGTTCAACTGCTGGCTAAACTTACAAAAGAAAAACAGGAGAGGAAACATATAACTCAAGAAATGAGATGACAGATGTCACAACAGATCCAGCTGAAATCAAAAGTATCATAACAAAATACTACAAAAGACTGTACTCTAACAGATTTGAAAGCCTGGAGGAAATAGACAAATTCCTAGATTAGTATCATCTGCCCAAATTATCACAAGGAGAAGTAGAATAGCTTAATAAACCCATCAATAAAGGAAGAGATTGGAAAAGTCATCAAAAAACTACCAACCAGAAAAAGCCCTGGCCCAGGTGGCTTCACCAGAGACTTCTACTAAACTTTTAGAGAAGAGTTAACTGCAATACTACTGAGACTATTTCACAGCATTCTATGAAGCCAGTGTAACCTTAATACCAAAGCCAGGGAAAGATCCCACAAAAAAATAAAATTACAGACTGTATCACTCATGAACCTAGATGCAAAAATCATCAACAAAATCCGTGCCAGTAGAATTCAACAACACATCCAAAAAGTAATTCATCATGCCCAAGTTGGATTCATACCAGGGATGCAAGTCTCATTCAGCATCAGAAAAGCAATTCATGTGATCAACCACCTAATAACACAGAAGATAAGAATCACCTGAATTTGTCAATTGATGCAGAAAAGGCATTTGACAAAGTCCAACACACACTCATGCTAGAAACTCTCAGCAAAATAAGCATAGAATGGAACTTCCTCAACTCCATAAGTGGCATCAATGAAAAGCCAACTGCCTACATGATCCTGAAAGGAGAGAGATTGAAAAAATTCCCCTTGAGAACAGATACTAGCCAAGGATGCCGATTCTCACCACGTCTATTCAACATTGTACTAGAAGTTCTAGCCAGAGCAATTAGACAAGACAAAAGAAATAAAGGGCTCTGCATCTGCAAAGAAGTAGTAAATATCTCCCTATTTGCAGATGATATGATCGTATACACAAAGAATCCTAAAGAATCCATAAGAAAACTACACTAACTAATATAAGAGTTCAGCAAAGTATCAGGATACAAGATAATCATAAGTAAATCAGTAGGATTCCTTTATACTAACAAAGAGATCATTAAAGAAGAGATCACCAAATCAATACCACTTACTATAGCTCCCAAGAAGATAAAATACTTATGAATAAATCTAATCAGAGAAGCAAGAGACCTATGCAAAGAGAACTACAAGACCTTTCTGCAAGAAACCAAGAAAGACTTGCGTAAATGGAGATACTTACCCTGCTCATGGATAGGAAGACTTAACATTGTGAAAATGTCTGTTTTACCCAAAGTCAGCAACATATACAATGCAATCCCAATACAAATTCCACTGACATTTTTTTAATGAGATGGAGAAACAAATGACTAATTTTGTTTGGAAAGGGAAGAGGCCCCAGATAAGCAAAACACTACTGAAGAAGAGAAAAAGAATCACAGTAGGAGACCTCATACTACTCAACCTTTGAAACTATTACAGTGCCACAGTACTCAAAACAGCCTGGTACTGTTACAAAAAGAGACATACAGACTGATGGAACAGAGTTGAGATCCCAGAGATGCCACCATTCTCTTATGAACAGCTGATATTCCACAAAGGCCCTAAGATTTTAAACTGGGGAAACAGTAGTCTCTTTAATAAATGTTGCTGGTAGAATTTGATATTCATCTGCAAAAAATTGAAACAAGATCCATATTTTACTACTTACACAAAAACTAATTCAAATTTGGTAAAAGACCTACACATCAAACCTAAAATGATAAAGATCATGCAAGAAAAAATAGGGTCAACAATGGAAGTTTTAATATGTAACTTAGATATCAAAATCTGACAAACAACACACAATAAACAGAAAATAGTTAAATGGGAACTACTAAGAATCAAACACTTTTTCTCATCCAAAGACTTTATCAAAAGAGTTAAAAGACTACCCACAGAATGAGTAAAAATATTTGTCAACTACATGTCAGACTCATGTCTGATCTCCATAATCTACAAGGTACTAGGAAATATCAACAAGAAAAAAGTGTATAACCTGATTAAAGTATGGGCAAAGGAGATGGATAGACACTTTAAAGAAGAGGACATCCAGGCAACCAAATGACACATGAGGAAATGGTCACAAGCATTAGTTATTAGAGAAATCCAAATCAAAACTACACTGAGATACCATCTCACCCCAAAAAGTTTGGCCGTAATCCAAAAAAACACAAAACAACAAATGCTGGAGAGGCTGTGGAGAGATCAGAGCTCTCTACACTGCTGGTGGGATTCCAAAATGGTACAACCTCTTCGGAAAGCAATCTGGTGCTTCCTTTAAAAGTTGCAAATAGATATACCATTTGACCCAGTAATCCTACTGCTTGGAATATATCCTACAGAATCAAGGGAAGTCACATGAACAGAGACATGCACATGAATGTTTATTGCAGCACAGTCCACAATAGCAAACAGGTGGAATCAATCTAGATGTCCAACAACAGATGAACAGATAAACAACCTATGGTACATATACTCAATGGAATACTATGCAATGATAAAGAACAATGATGATTTTAGGAAACATCTCATAACCTACTTTCAACTAGAAGACATTATGCTGAATTAAATCAGTCAGCTGCGAAAGGACATGTATTGTATGAGACCTGTGCTAAAAGGACTTAAAAATACGCGTATGTAGAGAAAAAAAGCTTCTTTGACAGGTACAAGGGTGGGGAGGGAGGAAGGGGTATGTCATAGATTTGCCAATCGATAATAGGAATTTGGTTAGCTGAAAGCAGAGACTGCATGCAGTAGAGAGCAGATTAGCATAACTGGATCACACCATAAACTGAAAGATTTTCTAAACTCAACTCCATATTTCAAAGGATAGACACAATATAAAGTCCCTGAGGCAACAAAAGAAAAAGAGATGTGAAGTTCAAGAACTCTGCTAAAAGGTCAGAATTGATTATCCAACAGTCTGGAAGGCTCCCTGGGAACATGGCCCCTAGAGCTGCTACTGGCCTTGACCTGAATCCAGTACTGCAGTCAACTCTTCAGACAAGAATGGGCTGTACTCAGGGACACATTGTGAGCATGTCATGGGTGTACTCTATGATTTTACACATTTATAGGTGGCTGTCCTATTGTTTTCTTTCTAGATGGAAGAGAAGAAGGTGGAGATGAGGGATGTATGCTTGCTAAGAGGATTCTAGAAGTATGGAGGAGGAATGTGGTATCACAGGGTGAGAAGAGCAGATGGAATTGCAGATAGGTGGGCATGCAAAATTGATGTGGATTGTATACTTTCACTTAATCATAAAAAATAAATTAGAGTGGAAGTAAATGAATTAGAGAATAGAAAAATGTTTGAGTTAACAAGATGAAAACCTGGTTCTTCAAAAAGATCAACAAAATGGATAAACCACTGGCCAAACTAATCAAAAAAAACAAGAGAGAAAGCAAATAACCCAAACAAGAAATGAAATGAGCAATATCACAACAGATCCTACTGAAATTTTTAAAAACTCATTACAGAACTATATGAAAAATCATGCACTCACAACTTTGAAAACTTAAAGCAAATGGACAAATTACCAGAAATACACTACCTACCTAAACTAACACAAACAGAGTTATAACAACTAAATAGACTCATTACAAAAGACGAGATTTAAAGGGTAATATAGACTCCCAACAAGACAAAATGTCCTGCCACTGAAGGGTTTTCTGGAGAATTCAACTGGAGTTTCAGATAACAGTTATCATCACTTTTACTAAAGGTATTTGAGAGCATAGAAAAGGATAGAATACAGCCAGATTCATTCTACGAAGCCATCATAACCCTGATACCAAAACTAGGTAAAAACACCACAAAGAAGAAAAAAATTACACACCAATATCTCTCATGAGCACAGATGCAAACACGCTTTAAAAATTATGGCCAGTAGAATTCAACAACATATCGAAAAAAATAATTCACCATGACCAAGTGGGATTCATAACAGGGATGATTCAACATTAGAAAAACAATCAATGCAGTCAACTATGTCAATGAATAAAAGAATCACAATTTTCTTGATTAATGCAGAAAAGGCATTTGAGAAAGCCCAGCACCTATTAATGTTAAAAATTCTCAGGAAAACAGGAATAGAAGTTCTTCAACATAATCAGGAGCATATATGCAAATCCAACAGCCAACATCCTCCTAAATGCAGAGTCTGAAAGCATTTTAATCAGATTAACGACCAGAGAAGTGTGCCCTTTGTCACCATTTTTATCCAGCATTGTGCTAGAAGCTGTAGCCAGAGCAATCATGTTAAAACAAACAAAAAAGAAAGAAAAAAACAGCATCCAAATTGTTAAAGAAGAAGTAAAAGTGTCTCTGTTTGCAAATGACATGATCTTAAATACAGAAAACCCTGAAGAATCCATCCAGAAATTACTGTAACTAATGGAAGCATTCAACAAATTATCAGGATTTGAGATAAATCTATAAAAATCAGTTGGATTTCTTTATGCCAAGAAAAAGACTAAAAAGGAAATCACCAACTCATGGATAGGAAACTTAACATTGTGAAAATGTCTATTTTACCAAAAGCAATTTATTTATATAATGCAATCCCAATACAAGTCTCAGCGTCATTTTGTAATGAGATGGAGAAATAAATCACCAATTTTGTTTGGAAAGGGAAAAAGCCACAGTAAGTAAGGTACTACTAAAGAAGAAGAACACACTGGGAGGCCTCTCATTACCCGACCTTAGAACATACTACACTGCCACAGTGGTCAAAACAGCCTGGTACTGGTACAAGAACAGACAGATGGATCAATGGAACAGAATTGAGACCCCAGAGATGACACCATCTGGCTATGAACAGTTGATATTCGACAAAGGCCCTAAGACATTAAACTGGGGTAAAAACAATCTCTTCAACAAATAGTGCTGGCAAATTTGGCTATCCATCTGCAAGAAACTGAATCAAGATCCATATCTTACACCTTATACAAAAACCAACTCCAACTGGATAAAAGACCTAAATATCAAACCTAAAATGATAAAGCTCATCCAAGAAAAGGTAGGAACAACAATGGAAGTTTTAATACACAATGAGGACAGACTCCAAAATCTGTCAAAGAAACCACAATCAACAGAAGAGAAAATAGATAAGTGGGAACTATTAAGAATCAAACACTTTTGCTCATCCAAAGACTTTATTAATAGAATTAAAAGAACACCCACAGAATGGGAAAAAAATTTGGCAACTCTATGTCAGACCGACGCCTGATCTCCGTAATCTATAAGATACTACAAAATATCAATAATAAGAAGATAAATCATCATATCAAGCGATGGGCAAAGGAGATGGACAGACATTTCACTAAAGAGGAGACTCAGGCAGCCAAAAAACACATGTGGACATGTTCATGATCTTTAGTTATTAAAGAAATTCAAATCAAGATGACAATGAGATGGGCCCCAACAAGATGGGCCATGATCCAAAAAACAAAAAACAACAAATGCTGGAGAGGCTGTGGAGAAAGTGGACCCCTCCTACCCTGTTGGTGGGGTTGCAAAATGGTCCAACCTCTTTGGAAAGCAATCTGGCGCTTCCTTAAAAAAATGGATATCAATATACCATTTGACCCAGTAATTCCACTACTTGAAATATATCCTACAGGATCAAGGCCTTTCACACCAACGGACACATGCACAAGAATGTTTATCGCAGCACAGTCCACGATAGCAAAAAGATGGAATCAACCCAGATGCCCAACAACAGAAGAATGGATAGGTAAACTATGGTACATGTACTTGATGGAGCACTACGCAATGATAAAGAATAACGATGATTCCAGGAAACATCTCATGACCTGGTTTCAACTGGAAGACATTATGTTGAGTGAAAGTAGTCAGCGACAAAAGGACAAATACTGTATGAGATCTCTACGATAAGATCTCAAAACCAGACTTGTGTATAGAAGAAAAGACTCTTTGACAGCTGCAAGGGAGGGGAGAGAGGGAGGGCTAGGGGGGAGGATTTAGATTAGATAGTTGCTAGACATCTGGTTGGATGAAATCGGTGACAGCACACATTAGAAACAAGAACAACATTAAGTGGACTTCAGCATAACTTGAGTACTCCTTCCATCTTAACCCAATATTTCAAGGATAGAGTAGCTGGGGTAGGGGGCAGGGGGCCATACTCTTAGGCAAAATCGAGGCCAATTGGCACAACTAGCGTTTTGCTAAGAGGGCTGTCTGCACCCAACACTGGTGAGTGGCATCTGGGGTCTTAAAAGCCGCCAAGCTGCCATCCAAGGGCACAGCAAATGATCCCAACTCAGCAGGAATGGATGCTCTCCGAGGATCAAAATGACATGGAGTAAAGACAACCTAGAAGATAGAGAGACCCACAGGAGTGGGTGCCTACATGAACTTGGGGCCGGAAGAACCAGATGGTGCCCGGCCACCACCAGTGATAGTTGCGATGGAGCTCACAGAGAGGAGTCTCACTGGCAACACAAGAATAAAAAGGGGTGCATCCAGAGATCTCCACTAAAAGACCTCAATTGATGGTCCAGTGGCTTCGGGGTTCCCCTGGGAGCATGGCCCCTGGCCCTGATGCTGCCCTTGCCCATAAATCATAACGAAGGTCCACTCTTTGGACACGAATGGATTGGACTTGGCAATGCAGAGTGACCATATATTGGATGCACTTTATGGTTCTATCCATCTGTAGGATATCATCCTGCTGACCTCTGGCTGGAGGAAGGAGAGTGGGTGGAGAGGAGGGGAAAGGAGGCTGTTGGGAGGATGAGACTTGTATGGAGCAGAGAGGAATAGTGTGCTGTCACTGGACAGGTAGATCAGTGGAAGCTGCATATAGATGAACATGTAAATTTATATGAGAATGTACATTTTCACTCCGTCATGTTAAATAAAAAAAAAATAAAACATAAAAAAAAACACGGCCTTACTTACGGAATCACTTGGTGGGCTGTCATCTGACCCTATGATGTGGGTCAGTAAAGAGAGATGCTGCCAGGATGCACCACACTTATTTTGAAAGGTTAAAGCTACTTGATAGCGTCTAAAATCAGTCAGGCTGTGAGGTATACAAGCCCCTCTTCCCACCTGGCAATGTAAGCACCTCTACATGCAACCCCACATGCTGTAAACTCGTTCAGCGTACAGACAGGCTACTGCCCTGCTGTCATATGCTGCCGGGCCCCACCTGTAAGGCCACACTGTGTGAAACACAGCTTTTCTACCGGGAAAATGCTCCCTGGGTAGGCATTACCTCATAGCCTGTGAATTAGCCCCTGTTGAGGCCTCTGTTTGGGTAACTCTGTCTCCAATTGAACAAGCTGGTGTCCTGCACAAGCTCTCCTGCCCACTGTGAAATAGCCAGTTCAATGATGGAGGTTCAGAAAGAGTGGGTTGAAGGGCTGAGGTGCACAGAGTCCAGAGCCAAACTCTCAAAATGTGGCTATTCTGTCTGAAGATCCTGTCAGCAGTGTGGCTGAGCTTTGCTGCCAGTTAAACCCAAGTCCTGCCTGCCTGCTAAGACAGAAAAAAAAGTTAAAATGGCAAGTTACCTTCAGACAGCTAGAGCTGGCATTCAACAAGGGTAGGGCTCTGCAAAAGAGAAGTTTCCCATTCAGTGGAACGTAGTCCAAATTGACAGCCCTATGCCACGTTTTAGGGCTAACTGGGTGTCCAGAAGCCTCTGTTTAACTATCAATTCAGACCTTAGTTTTCAGAGGGAATTAAGAAGATGTGTGTCTAGTTCGGCATATTGACTCTGCCCCTCCACTCTGGTATTTCTGTTAGAGCTGAACTAGTTGACTAAAACACTCCCCTTCATTTTTATTTTTATTTTTTTTTAGTGAATTTAGCCAGTGGTTTATAGATTTTGTTGATCTTTTCAAAAAATCAGCTTTTGGTTTGTTAATTCTATCATTTGATGTTCTATTCTCTAGTTCATTTAGTTCTACTCTAATATTTATTAGAGTGACCAGGGATTCCTTTGTTCTCTTTCTATTTGTTCAAGTTGTAGGGTTAATTTTTCGGTTGGGCCATTTCTTCATTCCAGATGTATACATTGATAGAGATAAATTGACCTCTAAGCACTACTTTTGCTGTATCTCGTAGGTTTGGGTAGGATGTGTTTTCACTTTCATTAGATTCCATCAGTTTCATTATTGCATCCTTGATTTCTTCTATAATCCATGAATTTTTGAGCAAGGTGTTGTTCAGTTTCCATGAGTGAAATTCTACCCATCCATGTGTTTTCTGCTATTGATTTCAACTTTTGTGGCTTTATGGTCTAAGAAGATGCTTTACAATATTTCAATGATTTGGATTTTGTTAAGACTTGCTTTACGGGCTAATATGTGGTCTATCTGAAGAATGTTCCATGTACATTAGAAAAGATATACCTATCTGTCGTTGGGCAGAAAGTTCTGTATAAGTCTGTGCAGTTAAGTTTGTTGATTGCTGCAGTAAGATCATCTGTATCTTTATTGAGTTTTTTTCCTAGATGATCTGTCCTTTACAGATCTGTCCCTTAGTGAAGTCTCCTACTAGTATCGTGGAGTGATCTATCTCGTTTTTCAATGTTCTCAGCATTTGTTCTATGTACTTATCTGCTCTGATATCGGGTGCATAAGTATTTAATATTGTTATATCCTCCTTATGTATTGGACCTCGAAGCAATAAATAGTGACCACCCTTGTCCATGGTGGCTTATTTTACCTTAAAATCTATTTTTTTCTGAGATTAATGTTGTCACTCCTGCTCTTCTTTTCATGTTGTTAGCTTAATATATATTTTTCCATCCTCTGACTTTCAGTTTGTTCATATCTTTGAGTCAGAGTTGTGTTTCTTTTAAGCAGTATATCAATGGATCGTGTTTTTTGATCCAGCATGTTACTTGCTGTCTCTTTATTGAAGTATTCAGTCCATTTACATTCAGTGTAATTATTGATAGTTTTTTTTTCAATGTTATTTTTGTGTCTGTTGAGACTTCTGTGTTGTGTGTCTTGTTTTTATATGTAGTATCATCAGTTTGCTTTGTGGCTACTCCTTTGTTCCCGCTAATGTTCTGGGTTTAAACTAGTCTTTAACTTCTTTATATGTCCTTAACTTCCTCTCTATCTGAAAGGGTTACGAATACTGTAATGTATCACTCCTTATAGTGTAATGTCATCGTTTCCATGTTGACCTCTCCGTTTCCCTAGTTTTGATATTTTAGCCTTGGTTGAGCTTTGTGTCTTCCCTAAATAATTAGGACTCTGGATGCTATGTCCTGCATTTCATCTTTGAGCATTCATCTGGTGTTACTGATTTTCTAATAAAAAACTTCCTTCGGTATCTCTTGTAACTTTGAGTTGTTTTCTGCAAACTCTTTAAGCTTCTGTTTATCTGAAAATTTCTTAATTTCACTGTATTTGAAAGACAATTTTGCAGGATATATAATTCTTGGTTGGAATTTTTTTCCTTCAAGGCTTTATGTGTCATCCCTTTGCCTTCTGGTCAACATGGTTTTGGTCAAACAATCAGAACTCAGTCTAAAGGACTCTCCTATGTAAGTTTGTTTTGGTTTAAGCCTAGCTGACTTTAAGTGCCTCTCCTTATGTTTTAGTTTGATAAAGCCAAGCCAAGTGCCATCGAGTCGGATATGTGTTGTTGTGTTTCTTTTGTGGTCTACCTTTTGTGGAGTTCAATGAGCATCTTTAATGGCTATGTTCTCTCCTTTCATGATGTTAGGGAAGTTTTCTGTCAGCAACTCTTCAACAATTCTCTCTGTATTTTCTGCTACCCCTCCCTGTTCTGGAACTCCAAATATATGTAAATTGTTTCCATTGATAGAGCTTAACATGATTCTTAATGATTCTTCATTTTTCTTGATTCTTTTTTCTGATTTATCCTCACAAACGCTGGTGTCAGTTGCTTTACCTTCATTCTCACTGATTTTGCATTCCATTTCCTCAGTCCTGCTCTTTTGACTTTCCATTGAATTGTCTAACTCTAATTTTATTATTGATCTGAATTTCTGATTGTTGATGTTTTAACAGTTAATGTAGCTTGCTTAATTTTCCATTTTGTTCTGCTACACTTTGTTTAATCTCCATCCTAAGATCTAGAAAGGCTGTATACATCACTCTTTTGTATTCTACCTCCTATAATTTCAGGAAGTCTTCTTCATCTGGGAAGTTTTTTGATTATTCATTTTGTGAGTTTTCTGTAGCCATGATGGTCTCCTTTGTTAAATGGTTAGATATTGATTGTTGTCTTCATGCCTAGAGAAAGCTGTTCCACTTCTCTGGTGTTGCACCAACAGAAGCTATGGTGTAGATCCAAGAAAGGAGTGTATAAGGACACTGCTAGACATGGGTGTCAGCAACCACTGCCTTCCCTAGGTGCAGCTGTCTTAAGCACTGCTTATCTGGTGAGAGACATGTTGTACAGCCTAGCAGTGGTGCTCAGCTTGGAGGTTGGCCCAGGTTGGGCCCTGAGATTTGGCTGTCCTTGCTTTATGGCTGACAAAGATGGTGACCTATTTGTGCTGACTCTCCAGAGTCATATGAGCAGATACTGTTGTAGCTCAGAGAAAGGAGGAGGGAAGGGTGCCATCACACTCAGTCACCAGCCAACACTGCATTCTCTAGATCCAATAGTTTTAAAAACTATTTTTTTGTTGAGAGAAGTGTTGTCCAGCAGCAGCTGGTAGCAGTCAGCTCCTCAGGGGTTGCCAGCCCCACTTCGTGGCTGATAGAGATGGTGACCTACTTATGGAGTTTCTCAGGGGTGCATCAACAGACACTGTGGTGTGACTTAGTGAAGGGAGAAGAAAAGGGCACTGACCATTTCAGCCACCAACCACCATTGTGCTCTCTAGGTGCGATTGTCTTAAAAACTGCTTTCCTGCTAAGAGAGGTACTGTCCAGTCAGGAGTTGTTGGTCAGCATGGCAGCCAGCCTCAGCTTGGCCCTAAGATGTGCTTAACTCCACCTCTCAGCTAAGATGGTGTCCTACCAGTGCCACCTCTACTGTGCTGTGTCAGCAGAATCTATGGCACAGCTCAGAGACGAGGGAAGGAAGGGTGATGGTAACCTTGGCTGCCAGCCTCCTACCGGGTTCTCTAGAGGTAGTGTCTTAACTGCAGCATCTCTCCTGTGAGAGATACTGTCTACTCAGGTGCTGCAGCTCAGCATGGCAGCCAGCCCCAGACAGGTTCTCGTGCTCAGCAGCCCCAGTCCCAGTCTCCAAGTTGGCAAAGATGGTTTCTGTATCTGTAAGCCTATCAGCCATTGTACTAGTGGAAGCGGGACCTTTTCTCTGACAACAGTAATTTTCCCTTCCCTGTCACCCAGTCCAATCTCACAACCCTGTGTCTGATCTTTGGGCTTCCAGATGTCCACTCTGCTCCATTTTCTAGGCCTTAGTTCTGAGACAGAATCCAGGAGACATGTGATGAGTCTGCCCACTTGGCCCCACACTGAAGGAGAGAATTTTAAAGGCAGTTAGGAAGAAATTTAAAAAATATTCTACAAAGGGGGAGTCAAAAAGTCTAAGATCAGACTACTTAGCAAAAACCATGCAGGCTAGAAGACAATCGGGTGATCTATATAAAGCCTTGAAGGGAATAATCTGGCAGCCAAAACTTATACATCCAGCAGAGCTGTCTCTCAAATATGGTGGTGAAATCAGGACATTAGGATAATTTTCAGAAAATTAGAGAACATGTTAAAATCAAACTAAAATTACAGGAAGTACTAAAGGGAGGAAATGAAGCATCAGCTAACATTCCAAAGCTAAAACTCAAGAAAAAACAACCAGATATCAACCCATATGTGGAAATAACAAAAATAAATCAAAACTAAAACTCTTAAAATAGGGAAACAGAGATCATATGTAAAAGATGACAATGATGTAAAAGAAAAAGGGTGTAAAAAGTGTAGTCTGATCTTTCACATGGAGAGAAGTAAAGATGATGCAAAGAAATTAAAGACAGACTTAAATTTAGAGAAATAGGAGAAAATGATAAGTTAAAATAAAGGAAATTACCAATCGTATACACCAAAATGTAAAAACATAAAAAAGTGAAGTCTCAAAAAATACAAAACCAACAATGAAAAAGATAGTATGAAAACACGTTAAAATGAAGACTCAACACAGAAAATTAAGCAGAGCGAAGAAATTGTCAACAACCCTCATCAAAAGGCAGGCAAATGATGACACTAAACCCATACCTATCAGTAGTTACACTGAATGTAAGTGGATTAAATGCACCAATGAAGATACAGAGAGTTGCAGAATGCATAAGAAAATACAATTTGTCTACATGTTGCCTACAAGGTATATACCTTGAACTTAAAGACTCTAATAATCAGAGGATGGAAAAAATATATCAAGAAAACAACATTCAAAAAAAGTAGGAGCAGCAATATTAATTTCTGATAAAAGAGATTCTAAAGTAGAATCCATCACAGTGGATAAGGAAGGACATTATACAATGATTTAAAAAATCAGATTGTAGGGGCCAAGATGGTGGACTAGACACAGGTCTCCTCAGTTCCTCTCAGAACTAAGGCCTAAATTAATAATTGAACAGAGCACTCTGGACACCCAGGAAGCCCTAGGATACAGCATAGGGTGGTCATATTGGACTATGTGCCACTGAACGGGAAACTACCTCTCTCTGGCGAGGCAGCATGCACTGAGCCCCACTCCTGCTTACTAACTGCTTGGGTGGATGACAGGTACTGATGCTATCACTGTTATCTGAGAGGCAAAGGATGGGCATGAGCTGGCAAACACACAGACCGACAGTGCTAAAGTAAACAGAATACAGCACAGAAGAGAGACAGTGCATTGGATAACCACATTTTGAGAGCTCAGCTGCTGAGGGCACCACTGCTCCCCCTCCCTCTCTATTCTGAGCTGCACCATAAATTCTGCAGTTTCATGGCAGGAAGGGTAGTTCAGTAAGGATGCAATCATGGTTGGCTGGGGGGCTTAGTCACCCAACCAGATGCCTCAAGTGGACATAATTGTGAAGCTGAGAAGCAGCACCAGTCTGGAAAGCACTCTTCCAGCAGAAAGTCTGTGTAGGACACTGTTACCTCACAAGAGTGAACTACTGAGGATGGCAGCAAGGTCATAACCCATCCCTAATTGAATTACATCATACCATCTGGGGATGACTGAAGATGTGCACCTGTTGTCAGCCAGAAGGTGGGCCACACTTGATAGCCTCACTGATTTCAGCATCTGTTAGCCAACTCCAAGCTCCTTAAAATAAGACTGCCTGGATAAATAACTGCTGAGCAGCCCAGCAGTATCTCTTCCTGATTTTACTGACCCACATCTCAAGTGAATTCATAAGCAGGGAGCCATCTTTGCAAGTCAAGAGGTGGAGCCTGCCACCCCATAGAGTCCACTGGGGCCAATCAGTAGAGTACATGGAGACAACTGGTGACCAACTCCCTTCTCAAAACTACATCTCAGCTACTGCTGAGGTAACACCAGAGCCTCTAGATGACCTGAAGCAACAAATCATTCCTAACCATTAAAAGAAGCAATCTACCATAGCTCCAGAAAACTCCTCAAATAAAGAAACAAAAAACTTCCCAGATGAAGAAGCCTTTCTGAAATGATTGGAGGTTGAGTACAAAAGAATTATATATAGAGCCCTCCTAGACATTATACAAAATGCAGCAGAGCAAAAGGAAAAATTAAGCAAGCTATCTGAATTGGTGGAACAACAATCTGAAATCTAGCAGATCAATAACAAAATTACAAAATTAGACAATTCAACTCAAAGTTGTAAAGACCAAATTAAGGAGATGGAAGTCAGACTTAGTGACACTGAGGAGAGAGCAACAGACACCAGCATTTATGAGGAGAAATCAGAGAAAAGAAATAAGAAAAATGAAGCATTAAGAAATGTGCTACTCTATTAAAAGGAATAATCTATGATTAATCAGAGGTTATGAACAGAGAAGGATAGCTGAAAACACAGAGTATTGTTGAGCTGGTGACAGAAAACTTCCCTGAAATTGTGAAAGAAGAGAATAAAGATATCCAAGATGTGTATCGAATGCCACAAAAACTAGACCCCAAAAGAAAGATGGCAAGACATATTATAATCAAGCTTAATAAAATGTAACATAAAGAGAGGCTGTTCAAGGCAGCAAGACTCAAAGCGAAGCTAACATTCACAGGGAAGCCCTGTAGATTTTCATCCAACTTCCCAACAGAAACAATGTTGACAAGGAGGCAGTAGTGACACATTCAAAGCCTTGAAGGAGAAAAACTTGTAACCAAGAATTATATATCCTGCAAAATTGTCCGTCAAACACAAAGATGAAATTAAGACATTTGCAGATAAGCAGAAGCTTAAAGACTTCATAAAAACCAAACAAAAGCTACAAGAAATACTGAAAGAATTTCTTTGCTTAGAAAAACAAAACTATTGAGTGTATATTCAAGGAGGCAATGCAGTATCCTAATCAATTACGGAAGTCACAAAGCTCAGTCAAAGCTGTAATATTAAAAGAAGGGAACCAGTGATCATATCAAGAAAACTATGACACCATCACACTAAAAAGAGGGATATACTATGGTAGTTATAGTCCTTTCAGATGGATAGGAAGTGAAAAACATATGCAGAAGTTTAAATTGGTTTTAAACTTAGAATATTGAGGGGGATCATAAGGGTAGACAAAACAAAATAACAATGCAACATATCAAAACAGGAAATGTAATACAGCAGGGTAAAAAATACAAAACCTACAATGAAAAAGATGAAAAATCAACTCATAAAGAAGATAGACCTAGAACAGAATATTAAGAGCAGCACAGAAAACACCGACACAAAAATAAATATATCAAACTGACAGCACTAAACACAGACTTGTCAATAGCTACAGTGAATGTAAATGGGCTGAACACTTCAATAAAGAGACGAGTGACATCCTTGATCTAAAGACATGACCCGTCTATATATTGCTTACAAGAAACACACCTTAGACTCAAGGATATGAACAAACTGAATTTTAAAGGATAGAATAATACCTACTATGCTAACAATATACAAAGAAGAGCAGGTGTGTCAAAACTAATCTCAGATAAAATAGATTTTGATGTAAAATCACCCATTGTGGACAAGGATGGTCACTATTTATTGCAATATTAAATACTTATGCACCTAATACCAGAGCATCTAAGCACATCAGACAAACACTGACGACATTGAAAACTGAGACGGATCACTCCAACACTTCACAATAATAGTTGGAGACTTCAACACTCCATTTTCAGTAATGGACAGATTATCCAGAATAAAGCTCAGTAAAGACACACAAGATCTCATAGTGACAATCAACCAACTAGACCTCTGTAACATATACAGAACTTTTCATCAATCAACAGATAAATACACCTTCTTCTCCAATGCACATAGAAAATTTTTCACAATAGAACATGTGCTAGGACATAAAGCAAGTCTCAACAAAATCCAAACCATTGAATTATTGCAAAGCATCTTCTCAGACCATAAATACATAAAAGTCACATTCAATAGCAGAAAAAACATAGAAACTTGAATTCATGGAAACTGAGCATTACCCAAAAAGCCATGGGTTATAGAAGAAATCAAAGTAAAGCAATTTATGGAATCCAATGAGAATGAAAAAATATCCTAACAAAAACTATTAAATACAGCAAAAGCAGTGCTCAGAGGTCAATTTATCTCTATAAATGCACACATCTCGAAGGAAGAAAAAACCCAATTGAAACAATCTATCCTACAGCTTGAACAAGTAGAAAGAGAGCAATAGAGGAACCCCTTGGGCACAAGAAAAAAAACAGATAATAAAGATTAGAGCAGAACTAAGTGAATTAGAGAGTAGAAGAATTTTTAAAAATTAACAAAACAAAAGCTAGTTTTGGGGAAAAAAACAAAACCAAACACACTGCCATCGAGTCATATCTGACTCATAGTGACCCTAGAGGTCATAGTAGAACTGCCCCATAGAGTTTACAAGGAGCACTTGGCAAATTTGAACTGCTGACCTTTAGCACTTAACCCTCTATTCCACCAGGGTTTCCAGTTTTTGGAAAAGATCAACAAAAATGATATACCACTGGCTAAATTTCCAGAAAAACAGAAAAGGAAACAAATAACCTGAATAAGAAATGAGATAGGAAACATCACAACAGACCCAGCTGAAATAAAAAATATCACAACAGAATACTATGAAAGACTGTATTCTAACAGATTTGAAAACCTAGAAGAAATGGACAAATTTCTAGATTCCTGTCACCCACCAAAATTATCACAAGGAGAAGTAGAACAACTTAGTAAACCCATCACAGAGGAAGAGACTGAAAATATCACACACACAAAAATACCAACCAAAAAACTCCTGGTCCTGATGGCTTCACCAGAGAATTCTACCAAGCTTTTAGAGAAGAGTTAACTCCAACACTACTGAGACTATTTCACAGCATAGAAAGGAATAGAATACTCCCAAATTCATTCTATGAAGCCAGCATAACCCTGATACCAAAGCCAGGGAAAGACCCCACAAAAAAACAAACAAACAAAAAATTACAGACCAATATCACTCATGAACCTAGAAGCAAAAATCTTCAACAAAATCCTTGCCAATAGAATTCAACAATGTATCAAAAAAGTCATTCATCATGACAAAGTTGGATTCATACGAGGGGTAGAAGGTTAGTTCAACGTCAGAAAAACATTTAATGTGATCAACCACGTAAACAATACGAAAGATAAGAATCACGTGATTTTGTCAACTCATGCAGAAAAGGCATTTGACAAAGTCCAACACCCATTCATGCTAAAAATTCTCAGTGATGTAGGCAAACAAAGCAAATTCCTCAATGCAGTAAGGGGCATCTATGCAGTCAACCGCCTACATCATCCTGAATGGAGGGAGACTGAAAGAATTTCCCTTGAGAACAACAACTTGACAAGGGTGCCCACTCTCATGATTTCCATTCATCATTGTACTGGTAGTTCTAGCCAGAGTAATTAGACAAAGCAAAGAAATAAAGGGCGTCCGCATCGTCAAAGAAGATGTAAATGTCTTCCTGTTTGCAGATGATTTGATCGTATATGCAGAGAATCCTAAAGAATCCATAAAGCAAACTACTCTAATAGAAGAGTTCAGCAAAATATCAGGATATAAGATAAACATAAATAAATCAGTAGGATTTCTTTATACCAATGAAGAGATCATCAAAGAAGAAATCACCAAATCAATACCATTTACTATAGCCCCTAAGATGAAAAATATACATAGGACCAAACCTAATTAGAGAAATAAGAGACCTATATAGAGAGAAGTACAAGATCTTACAGCAAGATACCGAAAGAGACCTACATAAATAGAGAAACTTACCCTGCTTGTGGATAGGAAGACTTAACATTGTGTAAATGTCTATTTTACCCAAAGCTATCTACATATGCAATGCAGTCCCAATACAAATTCCAGTGACACTTTTTTAATGAGATGGAGAAGCAAATAACCAACTTTATTTGGAAAGGGAAGAAACCTTGGATAAGCAAAGTACTACTGAAGATGAACACAGTGGGAGGCCTCGCACTATCTGACTTTAGAAACTAAAACACTGTCACAGTTGTCAAAACAGCCTGTTATTGGTTCAAAAAGAGACATATAAACCAATGGAACATAGTTCAGACTCCAGAGGTGCCACCATCCTCTTATGAACAGCTGATGTTCGACAAAGGCCCTAAGATTGTAAACTGGGGTAAAAGCAATCTCTTCAACAAATGGTGCTGGCAAAATTGGATATCCATCTGCAATAAACTGAAACAAGACCCATATCTCACACCTTACACAAAAACCAACTCAAATTGGATCAGAGACCTAAACATCAAACCTAAAATGATAAAGATCATGCAAGAAAAAAATAGTCAACAATGGAAGTTCTAATACATGACTTAGACTTCAAAATCTGACAAATCACATACAATAGAAGAAAAAAATAGATAAATGGGAACTACTAAGAATCAAACACTTTTGCTCACCCAAGGACTTTATCAAAACAATTAAAAGACTACCTACAGAATGAATAAGAATATTTGGCAACTACATGTTGGACCAAAGTCTGATCTCCAGAATCTACAAGACCATACAAAATACCAACAAGAAAAAAGTACATAACCCAAAGAAGAGATAGGCAAAGGAGATAGAAAGACACTTCACTAAAGAAGACATCCAGGTAGCCAAAAGACACATGAGGAAGTGCTCAACATCATTAGCTATTAGAGAAATCCAAATCAAAACTATAATGAGATACCATCTCACCCCATCAAGGTTGGCCATGACCCAAAAAAAAAACACAACATAACAAATGCTGGAGAGGCTGTGGAGAGATTGAAACTCTCCTACACTGCTGGTGGAATTGCAAAATGGTACAACCTCTTTGGAAAGCCATCTGAAGCTTCCTTAAAAAGCTAGAAATAGATATACCATTTGATCTAGTAATCTCACTGCTCAGAATATGTCCTACAGTATCAAGGGAAGTCACACGAACAGATACAGGTGCACGAATGTTTATTGCAGCATAGTTTACAATAGCAAAAAAAATGGATTCAACCCAGATGCCAAACAACAGATGAATGGATAAACAAACTATGGTACATATACTCAACGTAGCACTATGCAATGATAAAGAACAATGATTATTTTAGGAAGTATCTTATAACTTGGTTTCAATTGGAAGACATTCTACTGAGTGAAATCAGTCAGCGGTAAAAGACAAATATTGTATGAGACCCCTATTATAAGGACTTAAAAATAGACTTATGTACAGAAGAAAGGACCATTTGATGACTGCAAGGGTGAGGAGGAAGGGAGAGGGCTAATTATAGATTAAATATTCAATAGAAGTTTGTTTGGGTGAAAGCAGTGACAGCACACAGCAGAAAGAGGATCAACTTAAGTGGATCTGAACACAAACTGAACACTCTTCTAATCTCAATCCAATATTGCAAGGATGGAGTAACAGGGGTGGGGGTCTGTGAGCCATGGTCTCAGGGAATATAGAGGCCAGTTGGCATAACTAGCCTATTGATAAGAGAGACTTCCACACCCTATATTGGTGAATGGCCTCTGGGGTCTTAAAAGCTAACAAACTGCCATCTGAGGTACACCACATGATCTCAACTCAGCCAGAACGGATGATTACCAAGGACAAGAAAGACAGGAGGGAAAAAGAGCCCAGAAGACAGAAGGACCATGTGAATTTATGACTGTACAGACATGTGACCAGAAAAACCAGATGCTGCCTGGCCACCACCAAAGACAGCTGTTATGAGACACACAAAGTTGAGTACCAGTGGCAACACAGTGAAAAGAGGGGTGCACCTCAAGAACTCCACTAAAAGACCACAACTGATGGTGCAGCAGCCTGGGAGTTTCTCTTGGAGCATGACCCCTGGACTTGCTGCTGTTCCTGATCAGAAAACGTTGAGGTCAACTCTTTGGACAGGAATGGACTGGACTTGGGGATGTAATGTGATCATGAGTTGTGTGTACTTTATGTTTCTATGCATCTTTAGGATGTCATCCTACTGGCTTCTTACTAGAAGTGAGGGGAGAGGAGAGAAGAGGGGACAGGAGATTGGTAAGAGGATACAACATATGTAGAACAAAAAGGAGTGTGCTGTTACTAGGCAAGGAGAGCAGAAGGGCCTACAGAAAGACAGGCATGCAAATTTAATTTGGATTGTATACTTTCACTCAATCACAATAAAGTATTTTTTAAATGGTTTAAAAAATCAACACACCAAGAGAAAATAAATGTATTAAATATTTACCCATCCAATGGTAGAGCTCATAAATCTATAAAACAAATTCTAACTGCACTGAAAAGGGAAGTAGACAGCTCCACAAAAACTGTAGGAGATTTCAGCACACCACTTTCAGAGAAGAACAGAATATCCAAAAAGATGCTCAACAAAGACACAAAAGATATAACCAACCAATCTTACCTCCTAGACGTATACAGAACACTGTACTCAACGGCAGCCATGTATACTTTCTTCTCCAATGCACACGGCACATTCTCCAGAATAGACCACTTATTAGGCCATAAAGCAAGACTTAGCAAAACCCAAAGCATCAAAATACAGCAAAGCATTTTTTGGGCAAAAAATCCATAAAGATAGAAAAAAATGACTTAAAAGGCACCAAAAAATCAGTCATGTGGGAAATGAATGACACACTGTTTAAAAACTACTAGGGTATAGAGGAAATCAAGGAAGTAATAAAGAAATTCACAGAATACAATGAGAATGAAAACACATCATGTCAGAAACTTTGGGACACAGCAAAGGCAGTGCTGAGAGGTCAATTCATTTGAATAAATACACACATCCAGAAAGAAGGAAGGCCAAAATCAAAGTATTAGTACAACAATTAAACAAATATAAATACAGCAGCAAAATCTCCTCAGGTACTAGAATAAAGCAAATAATAAAATATTAGAGCAGAAATAAACAAATTAGGAAATAGAAAAACGATCAAAGGAGTTAACAAGACCAAAAGCTGGATTTTCAAAAAGATTAAAAAAGAGAAACTGTCAGTCAAACTGACAAAGGAAGAACAAAAGAGGAAGCAAATTATCCAAATAAGAAATGAGATACACAGTAACACAACAGACCCAAGGAAAAAAAAATTCATAATGGAATACTGTGAAAAACTGTACTGTAACCAATTTCAAGATCTAGAGCAAATGAACAAATTTCTAGATACATGCTAGCTACCTAAACACAGAGGTGAAAGAATTAAATAGACCATTTTTTAAAAAAAGAGAAAGATGGAATAGGTAATTAAACAACTCCCAACCAAAAAATAGGCTTGGTTCTGTGAGCTTCACTTGAGAATTCTACCAAACTTTCAGAGAAGAATTAACAGCACTGTTACTCAAAGTATTTCAGAGGATAGAAAAGGATGGAGTTCTCCCAGATTGATTATTTGAAGCTGGTATAACCCTGATACCCAAACCATGTAAATATAAGACAAAAAGGAAAAGAAAATTGCAGACCAATGTATTTCTCATGAACTTACATGCAAAATTCCTCAACACAATTCTAACCAAGAGAATTCAGCAACATATCAAAAAAATGATTCACCATGTCTAAGGGTACTTCATAAAGTTATACAGGGGTGGGTTAGCATTTGAAAAACAATTAGTGTAATCAATCACATAAATAAAACAAAATAAAGATGACTTCATTTTATCAAGTTATGCAGAAAAGGCTTTTGACTAAGTCCAACACCTATTCATGCTAAAAATTCTCAGCAAAATAGGAATAAAAGGGAAACTGCTCGACGTAATAAAGCAAATTTATACAAAGGCAGCTGCCAGCACCATCTTAAATGCAGAGAGTTTGAAAGCATTCCCCTTGAATATGGTAAACAGACAAGGATGCCATTTATCAACACTTCGATTAAACAGTGACGTGGAGGATCTAGCCAAAGCAATGAGGCTAGAAAAAGAAATAATGGACATCCAAATGTGTAAGGAAGAAGTAAAAGTATCTCTGTTTGCAGATGATATGCTCTTATACACAGAGAAACCTAAGGAATCCACAAAGAAAACTACTGAAACTAATGGTGGAGTTCAGCAAAGTATCAACATACAAGATAAACATACAAAAATCAAACCGATTCCTCTACACCAACAAAGAGAATATCAAAGAGGAAATTACCAAGTCAATACCATCTACAATAGCCCGGAGAAGACAAAATACTTAGGAATAAATCTAACCAGAGACATAAAAGACCTATACAAGGAAACTACAAGACACTACTACAAGAAACAAGAAACCTATGTAAGTGGAGAAACCTATCTTGCACACGGATAGAAAGATTCAACACTGTGAAAATAAATATTCTACCAAAGCAATATATAGATACAATGCAATCCTTGTTGAAATTCTAATGGTATTTATTAATGTGGTCCAGAAAAAAAAATTGCTAACTTAATATGGAAAGGGAGAAAGCAAAGCATTATTAAAGAAGAACAACGTGGAGCATTACTGAAGAAAAACAAAGTGGGAGGCCTCACACTACCCAATTTCAGAATCTATTAGACTGCAACTGTATTCAAACCACCTTAGTACTGTCACAAAAACAGATACATTTACCAATGGAACAGAATTAAGAATCCAGATATAAAATCATTCACCTATGAGCAGCTGGTATTTGACTATGGCCCAAGGTTTATAAACTAGGGAAAAGAAAATTTTTTTAACAAATGGTGTTAGCATAACTGGATATCCATCCTCAAAAAAAAGAGCCAAGCCAAGTGCCGTCGAGTCGGATCCGACTCAGAAAAAGACAAAATAAAACTTGTTTACAAAACCATGCACTAAAACTAATTCAAAATGGATCAAAGACCTAAATATAAAACCTAAAATGATAAAGATCATGGAGGAAAAATCAGGGACAAAACTAGAAGCTCCAACACATGGCATAAACAGAATACAAAACATTACTAACAGTGCTCAAGTACAGGAAGAGAAAAGAGATAACTGGGAACTCCTAAAAATGAAAAATGTGTACTGTTCCAAAGACTTTACCAAAAGTGTAAAAAGACAACTTGCAGACTGAGAAAAAAAAATTTGAATACGACAAATCAGATCAGTGTTTAATCTCTAGAATCTACAAGATGCTGAAAAACTCAACAACAAAAAGACAGTAACCCACCTGAAAAATAAGCAAAAGATACGAATATGCACTTCATCAAAGAACACATTCTAACAGTTACTTAAGGAAAAGATCATTAGCCTTTTGAGAATCACAAATCACAACTACAGTGAGATACCATCTTACCCCAACAAGGCTACCATTAATCCAAAAAACACAAAATAAAAAATGTTGGAGAGGTTATGGGGAGATTGGAACATATATGAGGTCTGACAGTTAAGTTATCAAACTCATCCTAGAAAAAGTGATACATAACTCATTGCTGAATATCATTGCATTCACCTTCAAAGTACTCCTCTTGGGAAGCTATGTACTGATGCCAGTCCCTAGTCTTCCTTCAAAGCAATTTTAGAAATCTTTTTCTGGAATGGCCATCAGAGCTGTCGTTGTATTACCTTGATATCCTGAATGTCATCAAAATGTCTTCCTTTCAATATTTTCTTTATTTTGGGGTAAAGAAAAAGTTACTGGGAGACAGATCAAGTGAGTAGGGAGGGTGTTCCAATATCGATATTTGCTTACTGGCTAAAAACCCCTTCATAGACCACTGTACGATTAAGTTCACGAACTTGCAACCTTACAACCATATGCAATGGCCATTCCAGAAAGAGTTCCAAAATTACTTTGAAGGGTGGACTAGGCACTGGCATCATTGCATAGCTTCCCAAGGGGAGTGCTTCAAAGATAACGAGGTGATATTCAGCAATGAGATATGACGCACTTAGAACACTTAAGTTCATGGACTTAACTATTTGACCTTGTATGCACTATTGAGGAGAGTGTAAAAATGGTACAATCATTTCAGAAATTGATTTGGTCCTTCCTTATAAAGATAGAAATACAAAAGCCACATGAGTCAGCAACCCCACTTCTTGGAATTTATCCCACAGAAATAAGAGCTGACACATGAATAAATATATACAGCATTGTTGCAGCACTCTTCACAATAGCAAAAAGAGACAAACAACCGAGATGCCCAACACTGGATGAATGAAAAATAAATTATGATATATTCACACTATGGAACACTCTATATTGATAAAGAACAAAAATGAATCTGTGAAACATGGAGGAATCTGGAAGGCATTATGCTGAGTAAAAGCAATTATTTGCACAAGGACAACTGGTGTATGAGATTCCTATTCTGAAGAAAATGTCTAAACACAGTAGAAAACATTCTTTGATTGTTATGAGGGTATAGAAAGAGGGACAGGGGTATTAATCAACTATGCAGTGGACAAGTATTATTTTAGACAAAGGGAAGGAGTGCACACAATTCAGGAGAAGCCAACACAACTGAACTAAACCATAAATTAAGAAGGTTCCTGAATACAACCAATGAATTCAAGGGACAGAATAGTTGGGGGCAGGGGAGTCCCTTGGGATCATAGTTTCAGGTGACATCTAGGTCAATCGGCATAACAAAGTTTATTAAGAAAATGTTCTGTATCCTACTTTAGTGAGTGGTGTCTGAGATCTTAAAAGCTAGCAAGGAGCCATCTAAGAACTATCAGTTGTTCACAACCCACCTAGAGCAAAGGACAATGAAGAACACCAAAGACACAAGAGACAGAAAGGTACACATAAACCAGGGGCTAAATCAGTATGAGACTGCAAGATTTAAATGGTGCCTGGCTGCCATTAATAACTGCCCTGATAGAGACTACAGCAGAGAGTACCTGATGGAGTGGGAGAAAAGAGGGGTGCCAAACTCAAACTCTAGTAAAAAGACCAAACTTGATGGCCGGACAGGCTGGAGAATCCCCAGAAGGCATGTTCCTAGGGCTCTCTGTTAGCCCAGAACTAAATCCATTCCTGATTTCACATCTTCAGGCAAAGAATAGAGTGGATTATACAACATAAAATGATACTGGTGAAGAGCTTTCTTCTTGAATCAGGGAAATACATGAGACTAGCCAGCTCCAGAACAGAGGCAAGATGAGAAGACAGATGGAGACAACAGATGGTTGAATGGACATGGGAAATACAGGGTGGAGAAGAGGAATTTGTTGTCACATTGTAAGGAGAGAGCAACAAGCGTCACTTAACAATGTGTGTGTACGTTTTTGTATGACAAACTGAATTAAATTGTAAACTTTTGCTTAGAAAATAATTAAAAAATGAAAATTAAAGAAACATCAGGGCATGCACCTGAAATTCCTTTTCAACTGTAGCAACCAAGGGAGAGCAGCAGATTCATATCATTTGACACCACCCTGCCCATTAAGCAGGGACCTCACCCACCCACTGAGGGGCCAGAGGTATGGTGGTACCAGCCATTTAATCTACCCATCTACCACAGGTGTCTGAGAATAAATGGTGCCTCCCACTGCTTCTGGCAAACAGCAATGACATCCCAAGTCCTGTCTACAGTAATCTCCTACTATACACTTTAGAGACAGGGACATCCCCTCCACCTAGGCACCCAGTGACAGCCATCAGTACCATGCCTTGCTCCTCATGTAGGCCCCTCCTACACAAGATACTCATGACTTTTCTCAATACCCCTAAACAGTCTTTTATGTGTGGGACTACAGGTGAGAGTCTTCACCACACACTCATTGACTAACTACCTGGACACCTGGACTGCACCTACATAAGAAGAATGAAGAGACTCCTGGGCTCACATCTACTAGTTGCTCTAGTCATCTGGAGGCAGGACATGAGAACTTCAAAGACACCAATAAGCAAAGTACTGCACACTCCTAGCCTAGTTGGGCATATCAAAACATAACTAAAACCCAGGATACAATCAGCAAACATGAAATAAATAAATGTAACAAATTTTTGAGGGCTTTGAGACAACAGTCAATATAAAATCCTATAAAGAGGCGGGTCAAGATGGCTTGGCCAAGTAATCAAAATAAAGAACCAGGAAACTGCCTGGAGGAAGATAATGTTATGGAAGTACCTGAGTTAGAATTCAAGATCAGGCAAAATTCAGCCCAAACCAAGGAACACACAGACAAAGCAATAAAGTAATTCAGGAAAGCAATACCAGAACCTAATGACAAATTTAGCAGGCTGCTAGAAAACATAAACAGCAACTAGAAATCCAAAAGATTAACAATAAACCTTCTGTAGTAGTCAGCTCAATACAAGGTCAGTGGAGGAGAATTGAGGCAGTGGAAGTCAGAATGAGGGAGACTGAAGATAAATCCCTTGACATCAATTAATTTGAGGAAACATCAGTTTTTTTTTTTTAATGAAGAAAGCCTAAGAATTGGAAATCCTGATGGTGTAGTGGTTAAGTGCTGTGTCTGCTAACCAAAAGGTTTGCAGATGAGTTCCACCAGGCACTGCTTGGAAACTCTATGGGGCAGTTCTACTCTGACCTATAGAGTCTCTATGAGTCAGAATCAACTCTAGAGCAGTGGATTTGGTTTTTTGGTTTGATCAAGTGGAAAAACCTGTGGGTGATCAGAGTACAAAAACAGGAGGGGTGACAGAAAGCATGGAAGGAATTGTTGACAATTTGCTGGCAGAAAATTTCTCTGATATTATGAAAGATGAGATGACATCTGTCCAAGAAGCTACACAAAACACGACACAAAGTAGATTTTAAATAAATGTCACCAAGGCTTATCAAAATGAAACTGGCCAAAATTAAAGACAGAGTCTTGAAAGCACTAAGGATTAAAAAAAAAAATCACCTACAAAGGAGAACCATTAAGACTGAAATCTGATTATTCAGCAGAAACCATTCAGGCAAGAAGACAATGGGATAAACATTTTTAATACGTTGACAGAAAAAAAAATTGCCACCCAAGAATTATATGTCCATCAAAACTGTTGGCAAATTATGTCATTTTCAGAATAAACAGTAGTTAAAGGAATTTGTAATAAACAAACCAAAATTATGAGAAATGTCAGTGAGTACTCCAGTTAAAGAACTGACATCGTGAGACAGTAAGGCAAGACTAGAACCCAGTGCAGATCAACCAATTATTGACCCAGATAGGAAAGTCACAAAAAGAAGTCTAAGCTCAAAAGATTAAAAATAGGAAACTGGAGACATCAATATGTAAATAAGGACCTCATCAAAATAAAAAAGAGGGAATAAACTGTGTAGTCACAGAGTTTCCACATGGAGAGCAAGCTAAGAATATGTCAAGTAAGAAAAGCTTGATTTATATGTACCAAAAATATAGCTAAATTTTAAGTTAACCAAAAGTTAGCTAACAAACTCACCCATCAAAATGAAAATGAAGGAAAATAGAAAGACTCAGTAAACATGAAGTCAGCAATAACAAAAAAGATGAAAAGAAAATACAGGAAAATCGAGGCAGAGCTAAGATGGCAGGGTAACATGTCCTTGCTAAACCATCAAACAACTAAAAACCTCAAAATTAATGAAATCAATCAAATGTAGCAGTTCAGGAGGACTAAACTATGTGTAGAGAACCTTAAGCACACAGAGAGCAGAAGGAAGATCTTAGGAGCCACAAATCACCACAGATAAAACAGTGCGGCCTGAGTGGAGATTCTCTGCTAACCAAAGATAAGCTGGGCAAGGAGACAGACTGCCTCCAGCAAATCTAAGTAGGAGCCAAGAAACAATATGAGAGCTGGAGAAATGCTGGACTTGACTAAGGAGACCAGCCCCAGCTTAAGCATTGCAGCCCACAGCCCAGATCTGAAGAACTCCAAGCAGGTTAGAATGCCCTGGGACAAGACCAGCCAGCAGTTAGTAGCCCCTAAGGCCAATCTGCTGAGCATGCCACGGAGCAGCAAGGGACTGGGAGTCCTCTCCCTGATGAGCAGTGAGACAGGGCAGGGAATGTGGAGAAGGGACGCCTAGGTTCCCATGACCAAGGGTGACAGGGTAGGAGAAGGCAATGCTCAGGGAGAGGCATGGATATGTGCTTCACATAGCAGGCCTTAGCTCTACATGAGACTGGGAGGCCTGGGTCCAGGTGACCCAGGACAATGAAGCAGGTGATCACAGGGCCTGGGAGTATGGAATGAGCAGTCCAGCAGCTGGACAGACCTTGGAACTGAGCTTGCAACTGTGTGGGCCAGAAAGGCCTGGGCTCAGCAACATGGAGGGAGCTGAATGAGTGTGCTCATAGCTGGGTGGGCAATGGAGCCACAGAGACCAGGGAGGCCTGGGCTCAGACAACTAGGGGGAGTGGAGTGATCATGCCAGCAGCTAGGCAGCCACTAGAGCCACATGCACAAGGGAGGCCTGAGATCAGGCTAATTAGGGGGAATGCAATGAGCTCTCCAGCAGCTAGACAGTCATTAGAGCCACATGCACCAGGGAGTCATGGGCTCAGGTGAAGTAGGGGGAGCAGAGTAAGTGAGTGCACCCACAGCTGGACAGACATTGGAGCCATGTGGCCCAGGGACACCTAGGCTCAGGTGATGTGGGGGGAGCAGAGTGATTGCACCAGTGGCTAGGCAGTCACTGAAGTCACGTGGGCCATGGAGGCCTGGGCTCAGGCGACATAGGGTGCAGAGTCAGTGCCCCCACAGGTGGGCAGGTATTGAAACCACAAGGGCCAGAGATACCTGGGTACAAGCAACCTGGGGGAAGCATAGTGATCATGCCGGTGTCTGCACAGGCCCTGGATCCACAGGAGCCAGGGATGCCTGAATTCAGGTGACGCAGAGTTACAACAGACCCAGCAATTGTGGGACAGCAGAGTTGGAATGATTGCGCCCACAGTTGGGCAGGCCTTGGAGCCACATTGGCCAGGCAAGCCTGGGCTCTGATGACTGCGGAGGTAGAGTGATCACTCCCATGGCTGGATAGACCTTGGAGCCATGCAGGACAGGGAAACCTGGGCTCAGGTGTCTGGGGGCAATGGAGTAGGTGTTCGTGGGACCCAAAGGAGCACAGTGAACAAAACTGTGGCTGGATAGTCCTTGGAGTAGAGTAGGCAAGGGAGGGCTGGATCCAGGAAACCAAAGAAAGCATAATGTGTGATTGCAGAACCTAAGAAAGAGGAGTGAATGCACTTGCAACCCAGCAGGACTTAGATGCACGCAGGATTAACAGGACAAGGTTCTGGTGACTCGAAGCTGTGGCATAGGGCAACACAGGCCATCTTACGTGTATGTGTATATATGCCCCAGGGGAACCACACAAGAGAGTACAGACCAGATTAATACTGGATCAGATCAACAAAAGTGCATCAGGTTAAACTGAGGAGAGCCTGGCCCATGGCTGGAAGTCCACAGCATGGGGCAGTAACTTCACATAAGAGGTCTTCAGAAGGTACAGAGAAACTCCAACCCAGATGTAATAAAGACACCAGACAAATCAACCAAATTATCAGGTCTCCAAAATCAAACCAACTTAATATTCATGAGTATCCACAGATACAACTTAAACCACGAAAACCAAATAAAAATAGTAACAACTTTCTGATGGCTTGGAGACAACAATCAGTTTCTAAACATCTAAAAAAGCAAACTACCATGGCTGCCAAAAATTCCCCAAAGACTCAATGGATTTCCCAGTCAAAGACTTCCTAAAATTATCAAAGGTAGGCTACAAAAGACTGATGTATAGAATAGAACAAGATATCAGGAAAGATATTGTCATGGATGGAATTGTGTCCCCCCAAAAATATGTGTAGCCATGTGGCTGGGCCATGATTCCCCGTGTTCTATGATTGTCCTCTATTTTGTGGTTTTGCTGTTAAAGGATTAGGGTGGGACTGTAAACCCCATTAATAATATCACCTCCCTGCTCCACCATAAAGGAAGTTTCCCTGGAGTGTGGGTTTCCCCACCCTTTATCCTTATCGTCCTGCAAGAGATAAAATGAAAGCGAAGCAGGCTAAGAATTGGGAACCTCACACCATCAAGAAAGCAGCACCGAGAAAAGAGTGTGTCATTCAGATCTGAGGTTCCTGCTCCAAGACACTCCCTGGACAAAGACCGGTGCAATACTGGACTTTTCTGCAGAGCCGACAAGGAGGAAATCCTTCCCCTGGAGTAGACATGCTGAATTTGGACTTGTAGCCTACCAGACTGTGTAAGAATAAACTTTCCTTTGTCAAAGCCATCCACTGCATGGTATTCCTGTTACAGCAGCCCTAGCTGACTGAAACAGAATTTGGTACCAGAAGTAGGGTGCTGCTCTAGCAAATACCTACAATGAAACTATGAATGGATAGAAAATTCAGAAGGAATGAAGAAGGTACAAATGGTGAGAAACAACAGAGGACTGGTGGCAGCAGCAGTGGCAGCAACAGAACCAGAGACAGCGCTGGAGCTGACCCATGGAGCAAGAGAGCTAAGTGCCTGTGCAGAGTTTTCCTCATGAAACAGGGTCCCTCCAGACACTTGAATCAGTGGAGCTAGCTTTGCTGACCCACAGAGTGACAGAGCTGAGTGCCTTTGTGCCAGGCACTTTCTAGCAAGAGTGGGGTGCCCCTGGACACTAGAATCAGTGGAGTTACAGAGCTCTGGAATGCTTGCCCCGGCAGGCAGATGTAGGCCTGAGGCCGGGGCCATGTGGTCACAGGAAGCAGAAACTGAAGAGATAAATAGCAGGAGAAGCTCAGCTGCCTCAGTCTCAAAAGGTATAGCCATGATCTCAGGGATGTGAAAGGGTGGAATCATGGTGTCCTGTGTTTGAAAGGGTGGAATTGCCACTCATTTGGGTTAGCATGCATCTAAAGCCAATGGGGCAGAGTTTCTGTCCAAGTGGGCCTTGAAGGCAGAGTTCTAGCATAGGGTTGAGGGTCTCCACTCAGAATCCAGAGAGTTTCACCAATATCTAGAGTCTGGAGGGCAGGGCCATTGTGTAAAATGTCTCAGAAAATATAAGTGTATTTTCAAAGCTTCGATGGCTAATGTAATGTGTTCTGCTGACTTGCCCGTTGCCTGTTAATGCCTTCTTTCTCTGCAATTTCTCCCATTTTTAATGGAATGTCTAACTTGTGCCTGTTCTGCCATGTACCTTTGGAAGTGGATAGCTTACATTCTAGGTTTCATAGATGTAAAGAAATTTTTGAATTTTAGATTTGGAACTGATTTAATACTTCTATCATAAAGGATGAATGTGTCATCTTTCAAAGATGTGATTTTTGGGGTGCCAAAGGGTGGATGTCATGGCTTGAATTGCATTCCCCCAAAAATATTTGTAGTAATTTGCCTGGGCCAGGATTCCCTGCATTCTACGATTGTCCTTTATTTTGTGATTTTGCTGTGCTGTATGTTAAAGGATTAGGGTGGGACTGTAAGTCCCTTCATAGGATCACCTCCCTGCTCCACTGTAAAGGGAGTTTCCCTGGAATGTGGCTTGCACCACCTTTAATCCTTTCATCCTGCAAGAGATAAAAGGAAAGGGAAGCAGGCAGAGAATTGGGAACCTTACACCATCAAGAAAGCAGCACTGGGAGAAGAGCACATCCTTCCAACCTGAGGTTCCTGCGCCAAGATGCACCCTGTACAAAGACTGGTGCAACACCAGATTTTCCTCCAGAGCTGAGAAGGGGGAAAGCCTTCTCCTGGAGTGGACATCCATGTGTTATGACACAAGGTGATTCTCAACAAAATCCATGCCATTCAATTAATGCATAGCACCTTCTCAGATCATAAAGCCATGAAAGTTGAAATCAATAGTAGAGAAAACATAGAAAGTGGAACTCTTGGAAACTGAACATCTTGCTCAAAAAAACATGGCTTATAAAAGAAATCAAAGATGATACAAAGAAATTCATGGACTCCAACAAGAAGAAAAACACTTCCTACCAGAACCTATGGAACACAGCCAAAGCAGTGCTCAGAGGTCACTTTATCTCCATAAATGCAGACATCTGGAAGGAAGAAAGAAACCAAGTCGAAGAACTAACCTTACAGCTTGAAGAAGTAGAGAGAGAACAATACAGTAACCCCTCAGACACCAGAAGAAAATGGATCATAAAGATTAGAGCAGAGCTAAATGAATTATAGAATAGAAAAACAATTGAAAAAATTGAAAAGATCAAAAGCTGGTTTTTTTTGAAAAGAACAACCTAATTGACAAACCACTGGCTAAACTTATTAAAGAAAAACAGGAAAGGAAACAAATAACCCAAATTAGAAATGAGAGAGGAGTTGTCATAACAGATCCAACAGAAATAAAAAATATAGGTGGGCATGTAAATTTCTATGAGAATGTACATTTTCACTCAGTCATAATAAAAAAAATCATAACAGAATACTATGAAAGACTAACAAATTTGAAAACCTAGAGGAAATAGACAAATTTCTTGATTCACATCACCTACCAAAATCATCACAAGGTGCAGGAGAACAACTTAAAAAACCCATCACAAAGCAAGACTACCAACCAAAAACAGCCCGGGCCCAGATGGCTTCACTGCAGAATTCTACTAAGCTTTTACAGAAGAATTATCTCCAATACTACTAAGACTATTTCACAGTATAGAAAGGGATGGAGTATTGTCAAACTCATTCTTTGAAGCCAGCATAACCCTGATACCAAAGCCAGGGAAAGATCCAACAAAAGAGGAGAACTACAGACCGGATATCACTTATGAATCTAGATGCAAAAATCTTCAACAAAATTCTTGCCAATAGAATACAACAACATGTGAAAAAAATAATCTATCATGACCAAGTTGGATTCACACCAGGGAGGCAAACCTGGTTCAACATCAGAAAAACAATGTCCTCAACCACACAAATGTCACAAAAGACAAGAATCACCTGATTTTGACCACTGATTCCGAAAAGGCATTTGATAAAGTCCAACACCCATTCATGCTAAAAACTCTCAGCAAAATAGGCATAGGTGGCAAATTCCTCAAAGCAATAAGGGCCATTTCTACCAAGCCAACTGCCTATGTGATTCTGAATGGAGAGAAACTGAAGGAGTTTCCCTTGAGAACAGGAACTAGACAAGGATGCCCACTCTCACCTATCCTATTCAACATTGTACTAGAAGTTCTAGCCAGAGCAATTAGACAAGACTAAGAAATAAAGGGCATCTGCATTGGCAAAGAAGAAATCAAAACCTCCCTGTTTGCTGATAATATGATTGTATATGCAGAGAATCCCAAAGAAGCAATAAGTAAACTACTCAAACTGATAGAAGAGTTCAGCAAAGTCTGAGGATACAAGATAAATATAAGTAAATCAGTAGGATTTCTTTATACTAACAATGAAACTGTTAATGAAGAAATTATCAAATCAATACCATTTACTATAGAAGATAAAGAAGATCAAGTACCTAGGAATCAATCTAATCAGAGAAATATCAGACCTTTACAAAGAGAATTACAAGCCCTTACTCCAAGAAACTAAGGGAGACTTAGATAAATGTAGAAACCTACCCTGGTGATGGATAGGAAGACTTAACATTGTGAAAATGTCTATTTTACCCAAAGCAATCTACTTATATAATGCAATACCAATAGAAGTTCCAGTGTCAGTTTTTAATGAGATGGAGAGACAAATCACCAATTTTGTTTGGAAAGGGAAGAAGCTCCACATATGTAAAATACTACTAAAGAAGAACACACTGAGAGGCCTCTCATTATCTGACTTCAGAACCTATTACACCGTCGCAGTGCTCAAAACAGCCTGGTACTGGTACAAGAACAGACAGATCGATCAATGGAACAGAATCGAGACCCTAGAGATGATACCATCTGCCTATGAACAGATGATATTTGACAAAGACCCCAAGACATTAAACTGGGGTAAAAACAATCTCTTCAACAAATGGTGCTGGCAAAATTGAATATCCATCTGCAATAAACTGAAACAAGACCTATACCTTATACCTTATACAAAAACCAACTCCAACTGGATAAAAGACCTAAATATCAAATCTAAAATGATAAAGCTCATCCAAGAAAAAGTAGGAACAACAGTGGAAATTTTAATACACAACATAGACAGACTTCAAAATCTGTCAAACAAACCACAATCAACAGAAGAGAAAATAAATGGGAACTGTTAAGAAACAAACACTTTTGCTCATCCAAACACTGTATTAACAGAATTAAAAGGCGACCTACAGAATGGGAAAAAGTAGTTGGCAACTGTATGTCAGACTGATGCCTGATCTTCATAATCTATAAGGTACTACAAAATATCAATAAGAAGAAGATAAATCATCCAATTAAGCAGTGGGCAAAGGAGATGGACAGACACTACTCTAAAGAGGAGATCCAGGCAGCCAAAAAACACATGTGGACATGTTCATGATCTTTAGTTATTGAAGAAATTCAAATCAAAACTACAATGAGATACCATCTTACCCCAACAAGGTTGGCCATGATCCAAAAAACACAAAACAACAAATGCTGGAGAGGCTATGGAGAAAGCGGAACTCTCCTACACTGCTGGTGGGGTTGCAAAATGGTCCAGCCTCTTTGGAAAGCAATCTGGTGCTTCCTTAAAAAAATGGATATAGATATAGCATTTAACCCAGTAATTCCACTACTTGGAATATATCCTACAGAATAAAGGCCATTCACACCAATGGATACATGCACAAGAATGTTTATTGTAGCACAGTCCACGATAGCAAAAAGATGAAATCAACCCAGAAGCCCAGCAACAGAGGAATGGATAGACAAACTATGGTATATATACTCAATGGAGCACAATGCAATGATAAAGAACAATGCTGATTCCAGGAAACATCTCATAACCTAGTTTCAACTGGAAGACATTATGTTGAGTAAAAGTAGTCAGTGACAAAAGGACAAATATTGTATGAGACCATTATGATAAGAACTTATGCATAGAAGAAAAGACTCTTTGATGGCTGCAAGAGAAGGGAGGGAGGAAGGATGGAAGGATTAGATAGTTGGTAGAAATTTTGTTGGGTGCAATCGGTGACAGCACAGATTAGAAACAAGAACAATATTAAATGGACTTCAACATAACTCGAGTACTCCTTCCATCTTAACCAAACAATGCAAGGACAGAGTAGCTGTGGAGGAGGGCAAGGGACCATGCTCTTAGGCGAAATCAAGGCCAATTGGCACAACTGGCATTTTGCTAAGAGTGCTCTCTGCACCCCACATTGGTGAGTGGTGTCTGGAGTCTTAAAAGCTGCCAAGCTGCCATCCGAGGGCACAGCAAATGATCCCAAATCAGCAGGAACGGATGCTCACCGAGGACCAAAATGACATGGGGTAAAGACAACCCAGAAGACAGAGAGACCCACAGGAGTGGGTGCCTGCATTGACTTGGGACCGGAAGAACTGGATGGTGCCTGGCCACCATTAGGGATAGCCGCGATGGAGCTCACAAAGTTGAGTCTCACTGGCAACACAAGAATAAAAAGGGGTGCACCCTGAGATCTCCACTAAAAGACAGCAATTGATGGTCCAGTGGCATCGGGGTTCCCCTGGGAGCATAGGCCCTGGCCCTGATGATGCCCCTGCCCATAAATCATAGTGAAGATCCTCTCTTCAGACCGGAATGTATTCGACTTGGCCACACAGAGTGACCACATCTTGGGTGCACTTTACGGTTCTATGCATCTATAGGATATCATCCTGCTGACCTCTGGCTGGAGGAAGGGGAGTGGGTGGAGAAGAGGGGAAAGGAGACTGTTGGGAGGATGGGACATGTACAGAGCAGAGAGGAAGATTGTGCTGTCACCAGGCACCCCTTGCTAGTTGAATTGTAAAATGGTATACGTGCTGTAGAAAATAGTTTAGTGATTTCTCAAAAAGATAAACCTGGAATTACCATGTGACTCAGAAATTACATTTCTAGGCATAAACCTAAGACACTTGAAAGCAGGAATGCAAACAGTTACATCAGTATTCATTACAGCACTACCCACAATAGCCAAATATAGGAAAAACTCAAGGTCCATCAGCAGATGAAATGATAAACGAAATGTGGTACATACATATAATGTAATATTGCTCAACTATAAAGAGAAATAAAGTTCTGATACATGCTAAAACATGGATAAACCTTGAAAATTATATAAGTTAAATAAGTCAGTTATGAAAGGATGAATATTGTATGGCACCAGCTAAATTAAATATCTATTAATAGGCAAGTGTATTCAGACCAAAATTTATTAGCAGTTGCACGGTCAGGCCACAGAGCAGGGGACTCATTACTTGGGGTACACTAAGTGTCTTAGTCATCTAGTGCTGCTTTAACAGAAGTACCACAAGTGAGTGGATTTAACAAAGAGAAATTCATTTTCTCACAGAAAAGTAGGCTGAAAGTCTGAATTCAGCACACTAGCTCCAGGGAAAGGCTTTCTCTGTTCGCTCTGGAGGAAGGTCTTTGTCGTCAGTTTTCCCCTGGACTGGGAGCTTCTGAGGCACAAGGACCCCAGGCACTTTCCAAAAGACATGCTCTGCTCCTGGCACTGCTTTCTCAGTGGTATCAAGACCTCAAATGTATCTGCTAGCTTGCTTCTTTTATATCTCAAGATTGTCTCAAGGCACAATGAGTCCTACATATTGAGTCCTGTCTCACTAACACAACCAATGCCCATCCTTCTTCATTAACATAAAACAGGATTTACAATATATAGGAACATCATATCATACCAAGATTCATGGCCTAGACAAATTGTTACAAATGTTTTTGGGAGGACAGAATTCAGTCCATGACACTGAGCTTCTGTTAAGGGTGATGGAAAACTTTGAAAACAGATAATGGTCATGGCTGCGCAATCTGACAAATATCATTAGTGTCACTGGATTTTACATGTATAAAATGTTGAAATGTCAAATGGTTTGTTGGACATATATTATCCACAACAAAGAAGTTTTAATTTATCAATCTCATATGCAGCTATTTTGCTGAATTCTCTTATTAGTCTTTGTGTCTTTCCATTGAATTTCTGGTATCTTCTTAGATGATGTTATTCTATGCAAATGATGACAACATTCTCTCATACTTTTGAATCTGATAACTAATTTTTTAAAACATTTTTTAAAGTTGTTGAGACCTTCAACACAATAAACAGTAACTGAATACCAGCTAGCTTTATTCAATTGCTAAAATTAATGTAAATGTTTCCAAAGTTTCACCAGTAGGTGTGTTTACTGTGGGTTTTTGGCAGATGTGCTTTCTCAGACTTGAGAAGTTTCCTTCTCTTCCTGGTATGTCAAGATCTTTTTTGTTGTTATCCTTTTATTTTTTTAATTTGATATGACTGAGTGAAAATGTACATTCTCGTATAAATTTACATTGTTGTTATCCTTTTTATGAGTACATTTTGTCTTGTTTTTGTAATCATAAATGAATATTAAATTTTATCAAAAACTTTTGTGTCTACTGAAATGATCATATGGTTTTTGTCCTTTGCTCTGTTATTATAATAACATATAATGATAGAATTTTTAATGTGGTCTCATCCTTATATCTTTATATTAATTTGGTTTAAAATTTTTTCTGGAAATATTTTCAAACTTGCAAAATTAAGCAATTTGACACTTTCTTAAAAAGCTAGAAATAGAAATACCAGATGATCCAGCAATCCCACTGCTTGGAATATATTCTACAGAAGTACAAACCACCACATGAACAGATACATGCACACAAGTGTTTACTGCAGCAGTGTCCACAATAGCAAAAAGATGGAATCAATGTAGGTGCCCATCAACAGATTAATGGATTAAAAAACCCTGGTATATTTACATAATGGAACACTATGCAATGATAAAGAACAATGATGATTTTGTGAAACTTCTCATAACCTGGAATCATCTGGTGGACGTTACACTGAGTGAAATCAGTCAGCTGCAAAATGACAGATATTGTATGAGACCACTATCATAAGGACTTAAGAAAAGACTATGCATAGAAGAAAACAATCTTTGATGGCTACAAGGTTGAGGGAGAGGGCTTTTCTTTGATTAAATAGTCAATAGGAACTCAGTTAGGTTCAGGGAATGACAATACGCAGTAGAAGGGAAGTTAGCACAACTGGACTACACCGTAAGCTAAAAGATTTTTCGAAATACAACCAAAAATTTTAAAGGACAAAGTAGCATGACAGGGCTCTGGGGACTATGGTTTCAGGGGCCATCGAGGTCAACTGTAATAACTTTTTTTTTCCTAAGAAATTGTTCTGCATCCCATACTGGCGAGTGGCACCTGGGGTCTTAAAAGCCAGCAAGCTGCCATCTAAGGAGCATTACTTGGTCCCAACCCACCAGCATCATATGAAAATCAAGAACATCAAAAACATGAGGAAAGCATGAGCCCAGGAGACAGAAGGTTCCACATGAGCAGAAGACCTAGATGGTGCATAGCCACCACCAAAGACTACCCTGATAGGGAAGACAATATTGAATCCCCGACAAATCATGATAAAAAGGGGAGTTCAGATCTAGAACTCTATAAAAGACCAGAACTGATGGTCCGACATCCAGGAGGGTCCCCTGAGAATACGGCACCTGGGCATGCTGCTGGCCTGGAACTGAAACCAGTGCTGAAGCCAACTCTTCAAAGATTGGACTGGACTATGGGACAGAGTGATGCAGGTGGTTTGTGCTTCTATGCTCAATATATACATGAGGTTGTCCAACTGGTTCCTATTTAGAGGGGAGAGGGAACAGTGGAGAAGAGAGTACAAGTATTGGTTAAGTGGGTACCGGAAGTACAGGGTGGAAAAGAGGAGGGTGCTGTCACGGGGTGAGAGCAGATAGAATGGCATAGAGGCATGTGTTTAGGGTTTTATACAGCAAAATTTACCTAATAATAATAAAATAAAATTAATTAAAAAAATAATAATACTGAAAAAAACTTTCAAAGTTAAAAACAGCAAAATGAATTTCCACATATCCTTTGCTCATAAGGACCACATTTACCCCATTTGCTCTATCATTAGCTTTCTTATTCTATGTATACAGACATGTACGTACTACTGAACTATCTGAAGATAACTTGCATAAGTAATGGCCAGTTATTTCTGAGTGCCTCATTCTATATCTTCTTGTAATAGAGGAATATTTTATAGTTATTCAAAGATTTACACTGATAGAGTGGTTTATACAATCTTTTGTCCATGATATTTTGACAGTTAATCTAATTACAAGGTCTGACAATTAGATTTGCAATCTTACCACCATGGGCTTACATTGGCAGCACTGTACTAACAACTTGGTAAGGTTACATAATCTTAGTATATCAGTTTTTAGAAAACCTTTTAGCTATGGTGTCGCCCATTTGTGCTGACTTCCCTTCTACTGTGTATTCTCATTCCCTGAACCTCACAGCTGTGTTCATGTCAACATGTGGTGGCATCTTGCAGAATGGCATTCATTATTGTTGTTGTATGTTTTTGTGTGCCATCACAAGAATGTTGGAGCTTGAATTAGGTCAAAGAACAAACATTAAATTTCTTGTTAAACTTGGCAAGAGTGGAAGTGAAATCAGGAACATGTTAGTCCAAATTCATGGGGACAATGGCATGAAAAAAAATGGCAGTGTACAAATGGATTAAACATTTTTTCTGAGGGTAGAGAAAGCATCACTGATCAAGAGAGGTCAGGGCAGCCAGTAATGAGCAGAACTGACAAGCCCCCAAAACCCCATGCCATCGAGTTGATTCCAACTCATAGCAACCTTACAGAACAGAGAAGAACTGCCCCATAGAGTTTGCAAGGAGTGGTGGATTTGAACTACTGACCTTTTGGTTAGCAGATGAAGCACTTAACCACTATGCCACTAGGGTTTCAAAAGCATTGCAAAAGTTCGTCAAATTGTGCATCAAAATCATTAGCTGACTGTGAGAAGCATAGCAGATCAAGTAAACATTGACAGAGAAACAGGAAAATTTTAACTGAAAATCTTGGCACAAGAAAGATGTGTGCAAAAGTGGTCCCAAAGGAGCTCACCAATGAACAAAAACAAAGGAGAGTGAAGTTTGGCAAGAAGTTTTGGAGAGGTAAGATGATGTTTTGGAAATAGATTTGGCAATTTCTTAAAAAGCTAAAAATAAAAATACCATGTTGTTGTTATTGTTAGGTGTTGTCGAGTTGGTTCCAACTAACAGTGACCCTATGAACAACAGAATAAAACATTGCTCAGTATTGCACCATGTCCACAATCATTTTTATGCTTAAGCCCATTGTTGCGGCCACTGTCTGAGCTCATCTTGTCGAAGGTGTTAACCTTTTCACTGACCCTCCAATCTGCCAAGCGTGATGTCCTTCTCTAGGGGCTGATCCTTCCTGACATGTCCAAATTATGTAAGACACAGTCATGCCATCTTTGCTTCCAAGGAGCAATTTTGTTGTACTTCTTCCAGAACAGATCTATTTGTTCTTTTGGAGGTCCATGGCACTTGCAGCACTGCATCTGTTTGTTGATATATCTCAATTGATATCCCATCATTTCCTGGAAGCTTGTTTTTGCCAGTGTCTTCAGCACAGCTTCAACTTCTTCCTTTAGTATCATCGGTTCCTGATCATATGCTACCTCTTCAAATGGATGAACATCAAGCAGTTGTTTCTGGTATAAAGACTCTATGTATTCCTTCTATCTTCCCTTTATGTTCCCTGAGGCATTCAACATTTTCCCTGCAGAATCCTTCACTATTGCAACTCAAGGTGTGAAGTTCTTTTCCAGTTCTTTCAACTTGAGAAGTGCAGAGCATGTTCCTCTCTTCTAGTGTTCCATTTCCAACTCTTTGCACATGTCATTACAATACTTAATTTGTCTTCTCGAGCTGCTCTTTGAAATCTTCTATTTAGGTCTTTTATTTTGCCATTCCTGCTTTTTTTTTTTTTTAGCTGCTTGATGTTCAAGAACAAGTTTCAGAGTCTCTTCTGATATCCAATGTGGTCTTTTCTTTCTTTCCTGTCTTTTTAATGACCCTTCTTGGATCCGACTCGATGGCACTTGGCTGGCTTGGCTTACTCTCTTCATGAATGATGCCTTGGATGTCATTCTACAAGTCATCTGGTCTTCAGTCATTAGTGATCAACACATCAACTCTGTTCTTGAGATGGTCTTTAAACTCAGGAGGGTTATAGTCAAGGTCATACTTGAGCTCTTGTGGGCTTGTTCTAATTTTCTTCAGTCTCAGCTTGAATTTGCACATGAAAAATTGATGATCTGTGCCACAGTCAGTACCTGGTCTTGTTCAAACCGCTGACGTGGAGTTTTTCCATTGTCTTTTTCCACCAATGTAGTCAATTTCATTCCTGTGTATTCTGTCTGGTGAGGTCAGTGTGTACAGTCATCATTTGTGTTGGTTGAAAAAGGTATTTACAATGAGGTCATTAATCTTGCAAAATTCTATCATGCCATCTCCAGCATTATTTCTATCACCAAGGCTGTAGTTTCGAAATACCAATCCTTCTTCTTTGCTTCCAAATTTTACATTCCAGTCACCAGTAATTGTCAATGCTTCCTGATTACATGTTCGATGAATTTCAGACTGCAAAAGCTGGTAAAAAATCTTCAGTCTCTGCATCTTTGGCCTTAGTGGTTGGTGTATAAATTTGAATAATAGTCTTATTAACTGGCCTTCCTTATAGGCGTATGGATATTACTTTATCACTGACAGCATTGTATTTCAGGACAGATCTTGAAATGTTCTTTTTGATGATGAACACAACACTATTCTTCAAGTTTTTGTTCCCAGCATAAGTAGATCATGATTGTTGGATTCAAAATGGCCAAATCTGGTCCATTTTAGCTCACCAATGTCTAGGATATAGATGTTTATGCATTCTATTTCATTTTTGATGATTCCCAATTTTCCTAGATTCACACTTCATACATGTCCTGATTATTAATGTATGTTTGCAGCTACTTCTTCTCACTTTGAGTCATGCCACATCAGTGAAGGAAGATTTTGAAGGCCTTACTCCATCCATGTCATTAAGGTCACGTCTACTTTGAGGAGGCAGCTCGTCTTTCTTCCTAGTCTGTCTTATTCTGGAAGCTCAGCTGAAATCTGTCTACCATGAGTGGCCCTGCTGGTACCTAAGTTCCAGTGGCATAGCTTCCAGCATCACAGAAACAAGCAAGCCTCCACTGACAGACAAGTGGTGGCCGTTCACTCTATCTTTACTCTCCTTACCTGATGCTGTTATCCGTCCTTATCATATGATCAATCAATCCCACTTTTTGGAATATATCCTAGACAAATAAGAGCTACCACAGAAATAGATACATGCACATCAATGTTTATCACTACATTGTCCACCATACCAAAAAGATGGAATTAATTTAGGTGCCCATCCACAGATAAATGAACAAACTTTGGTATATTCACACAATGGAATATTACACAAGGATAAAGAAAAACATTGAATTTGGGAAACATCTGCAACATGGAGGAATCTGGAAGGCATCATGCTAAGTGAATTTAGTCAGTTACAAAGGTACACATATTGTATGAGAACACTATTACAAAGACTCAAGAAAAGATTTAAACACAGAATAAAACAGCCCTTGATATTTGTGAGGATGCAGAGTGAGAGAGAGGGTTATTCACTTTTACAACTTTTTTTTAAAGGAAATAGTAAACATACTTGCTAAACTTTATGTTACTATACTGAAGCCAAAAGACACAAAAGTTTCACAAAATCACTCCTCTGGGCAGATTCCCTCATATGACTGGCTCTCAACATTCAAATGTGGTTCAGATTAAGTTTCTTGTTTTTTAGACAGTTGCATCAGTATCTGCCATGATTCCAGTATGTAGTAAAGTGGCTCAAATGTTTACCAGTGAAACTTCAGTGGTGAAAAAGGTGACTGGGCTGTATATATTCCATGAACCATGAAAGGGAGCATGAAACTTGCTGAAAGGAATAAAACAAGCAGTAGTTATGTAGTAGTAAAATCAGAAAACAGAGTCATCAAAGTTAAGATCTCCTGTGAGGAGCAGATTGACAATGTGTGCCTCCAGATACACTATCCTGTGAAGGATACAACATCAACTGAGCATTATTTCAGTTCAGAATATATATAACTAAATTTAACCACAAGAAAAATCTTACACAATAAAATATGTCCTGTAAATTCCAGAATGTAGTGGGAGAATACGATTTCCACTGATTTTTGTGTTTCTTTTGTATCCTGATACTTCGCTGAACTCTTCAGTTAGTTCCAGTTTACTTGTGGATTAGGCTGTTCTGTGTATAAGATCATGTCATCTGCCAATAGATACTTTTAGTTCTTCCTTACCAGTTGAGATGTTCTTTTTTTTTTTCCTAACCTACTTGCTCTGTCTAGAACAATGCTGAATAAAATTCAACAGTGCAATGTTGAGTAAAAAAGATGAAAAAATGCATCCTTACCTTGGTTCTTTTCTCAAAGGGAACGCTTTCAGACTCTTTCCATTTAGGATGATGTTGGTTTTGTATAAATGCCCTTTATTATGTTGAAGAATTTCCCTTCTATTCCTATTTTGCTGACAGTTTTTAACATGAATGGATATTGAACACTGTCTAATGCCTTTTCTGCACCAGTTGATGAAATCAAGCATTTCTACCCTTTTGTTTCATGTGGATGATTACATTGATTGTTTTTGTAATGTTTACCCACCCTGCACACCTACTATGAATCTTAATTGGCCATGTCGAATTATTATTTTTTTAATACATTGTTGAATTCCATTGGCTATAATTTTGTTGAGGATTTTTGCACCTAAATCAATGAGAAATATTGGTTTGTAATTTTCCTTTTTTGCCATGTCTCCACCTGGTGTTGGTATCAAGATTATGATGGCTTCATAGTATGACTCTGGGCATACTGTATATTTTTCTACACTTTCATACTTTTAGGAATAGTGGTGTTAACTGTTTTCTGAAAGTTTCAAAGAATTCTCCAGTGGAGCCATCAAGACAAGGATATTTTTTGGTGGAGAGTGTTTTAATTGTCTTCCCAATCTCTTTCTTTGGTTATTGATTTAATTGTTCAACCTCTGTTTGTGTTAGCTTAAGTAGGCAATGTGTTTCTAGAAATTTGTCCATTTCCTCTAGGTTTTCAAATTTGTTAGAGTACAATTTTTTTGTGGGATTGCTTTATGATTTTTTTTTCAGTTGCAGATGGACCTGTTGTGATATTGTCCATCTTATTTTTTATTCAAGTTATTTGCTTCCTCTCCTGTTTTTCTTTTGTTGTTTGGTCAATGATTTATTTTGTTGATCTTTTCAAAGAAGTCGGTTTTGGTCTTCTTAACTCTAAATCATTTTTATATTCTCTAATGACTGTAGTTCTGCTCTAACTTTTATTATTTGCTTTCCTCTAGTGACCGGGTTCTTTTGCTGCGTCATTCCTTTCATTCTAGCTGTAGTGTTAATGCTTTGATTTGGGCCCTTCTTTTTTTTTTTTTATTATGACTGAATGAAAATGTACATTCCTGTATAAATTTACATGCCCACCTATATGCAGCTTCCTGCTCTCACTGCCCGGTGACAGCACACTATTCCTCTCTGTTCCATATATGTCTCATCCGCCCAACAGTCTCCTTTCTCCTCCTCTCCACCCACTCTCCTTCCTCCAGCCAGAGGCCAGCAGGATGACATCCTGTAGATGCATAGAACCATAAAGTGCACCCAATACATGGTCACTCCGCATCGCCAAGTCCAATCCATTCATGTCCAAAGAGTGGATCTTCATTATGATCTATGGGCAAGGGCAGCACCAGGGCCAGGAGCCACACTCCCAGGTGAACCCCGAAACCGCTGGGCCATCAATTGAGGTCTTTTAGTGGAGATCTCAGGGTGCACCCCTTTATATTCTTGCGTCGCCAGTGAGACTCAACTTAGTGAGCTCCATTGCGGCTACCACTGGTGGTGGCCGGGCACCATCCGATTCTTCTGGTCCCAAGTCGATGTAGGCACCCAGTCATGTGGATCTCTCTATCTTCTGGGCTGTCTTTACCCCATGTCACTTTGGTCCTTGGTGAGTATCCGTTCCTGCTGAGTAGGGACCATTTGCTGTGCCCTCAGATGGCAGCTAGGCGGCTTTTAAGACCCCAGACGCCACTCACCAATGTGGGGTGCAGAGAGCCCTCTTAGCAAAATACTAGTTGTGCCAATTGGCCTCGATTTTGCCTAAGAGCATGGTCCCCTGCCCCCTGCCTCAGCTACTCTGTCCTTGCAATCTTGGATGAAGATGGAAGGAGTATTCAAGTTATGCTGAAGTCCACTTAATATTGTTTTTGTTTCTAATGTCTGCTATCACTGATTTCACCCAACCACACTTCTAGCAACTATCTAGTCTAAACCCTTCCCCCTCCCCCCTCTTCCTCCCCTCCCTTGCAGCTGTCCAAGAGTCTTTTCTTCTATACATAAGTCTGTTTTTGAGATCTTATCGTAGGGGTCTCATGCAATATTTGTCCTTTTGTCGCTGACTACTTTCACTCAACGTAATGTCTTCCAGTTGAAACCAGGTTAGGAGATGTTTCCTGGAATCATCATTATTCTTTATCATTGCATAGTGCTCCATTGAGTATATATACCATAGTTTACCTATCCATTCCTCTGTTGTTGGGCATCTGGGTCGATTCCATCTTTTTGCTATCGTGGACTGTTCTGCGATAAACATTCTTGTGCATGTGTCCGTTGGTGTGAAAGGCCTTGATTCTGTAGAATATATTCCAAGTAGTGGAATTACTGGGTCAAATGGTATATCTATATCCATTTTTTAAGGAACACATGCAATCATGTTCACAATCTTCAGTTATTAAAGCAATTCAAATCAAGACAACAATGAGATATCATCTCACCTCAACAAGGTTGGCTATTATCCAAAAAACACAAAACAGCAAATGCTGGAGAGGCTGTGGAGAAAGTGGAACTCTTCTACACTGTTGGTGGGGTTGCAAAATGGTCCACCCTCTTTGGAAAGCAATCTGGCTCTTCCTTAAAAAAATGGATATAGATGTACCATTTGACCTTTCCTTTTGGATTTGTATATTTATCAACAGAAATTAACCTCTAACCTCTGAGCACCACTTTTGCTGTGTCCCAAAGGTTTTAGTAGGTTGCGTTTTCATTATTTTTTGAGTCTGTGAATTTCTTAATTCTGTCCTTAGTTTCTTCTCTAACCCAGTAGTTTTTCAGCAAGGAGTTTCATTGCTTTTTCTGTTATTGATTTTTACTTTTATGGTTTTATGGTTTGAAAAGATGCTTTGCAGTATTTCAGTGCTTTGGATTTTAAGGCTTGCCTTATGGTCTAATATATGGTCTAAACTGGAGAATGTTTCAAGTGCACTGCATAAGACAGTGTACTTGGCGGCTGTTGGGTGGAGTGTTCTGCATATGTCTATGAGATTATGTTGGTTGGTTGTGGCCTTTAGATCTTTTGTGTCTTTATTGAGCTCCTTTCTGGATGTTCTATCCTTCACTGAAAGTAGTGTGTTGAAATCTTCTGCTGTTATTGTGGAGCTGTCTATTTCTCTTTTCAAGGTTGCTAGAGTTTGTTTTACGTAAACAGGAGCCCTATCATTGGGTGGGTAACTAATTAATAGGGCTGAGTCCTCCTGGTGACCCTTTAATCATAACATAGTGTCCTTCCTTATCTATTGTGATGAATTCTACTTTAAAGTCTATTTTTTTTTATTTATTTATTTTTAGAAATTACTATTGCTCCCCTTGGTCTTTTCTAATATTGTTAGCTAATATATTTTTTCCATCCTTTGAGTTTACATTTGTTTGAGTCTTCAAGTTTCTAAGAACGTCACTTGTAGGCAGCATAGAGATGAATTTTTTTTTTATTCTGCCACTCTTTGTCCTTTTGTTAATACATTTAATCCTTTTACATTGATCATAACTATTGATAGGTAGGGGTTTATGCTATCTTTTTATTTTTTTTAATACATGTTGACAATTTCTTTGTTCCCTTTAATATTCTGTGCTGAGTGATTTTTCTTTATGTGTTTTTACCATCTTTTTCCTTGATGATGGATGTTTATTTGCTGAGACTTTATATTTACCTTGCTTTTATTTTGATGTGTAGAACTATTTGCTTCCATTGTGATTACCTTAATATTTATCCCTATTTTTCTATATTTAAGCCTTTTTAATTTCTTTGTATTGTCTCGATTCATCTCCATATGAAAGATCTGTGACTACATTTTTAGTTTTTCTTTTTCTTATAATGCTGTCTTCTTCTACATAATAACATTTCTGTTTCTGACTTTTCAGTGTTTCAGCTTTTATTTTTGTGATGTTCTTAACTAGGTTGATATCCGGTTGCCTTGTCCTTCTTTCTAGCCTTGGTTGTTACTTAAGCCAAGTAAAGTACCGTCAAGTCGGATCTGACTCATGGTGACCCTAGGGGCCAGGGTAGAACTGACCCCCAGAGTGATGTTACTAATTTTCTAACCGAAGTACTCTCTTTAGTATTTCTTGAAATTTTGACCTTTTTTGTTTTTCAAATTCTCTAAACTGTCATTTATCTAGAAATGCCCCACTTTCTCCATCATGTTCGAGTAACGGTTTTGCTGGATATGTAATTCTTGGCTGACAGCTTTTTCCTTCAAGACTGTGTGTATGTCATCCCAGTGTGTTAACTACATGGATTCTGCTGAGTACTCTAAGATTAGTCCTATTGGCTGTCCTTTTTAAACTTTTTAAAATATTTAATTGTGCTGTAAGTTAAAGTTTTCAGTCCAGGTCAATTTGCCATATAAAGTCCCACAAAAACACCACTATGCAACTCTAGCTGCTACACTGAGACAGCACCTTCCTCCTTTCCGCACTGTACTTACTGTATTCATTCAACCAACTCCTGTTCCCTCATCTGTACCCTCCCATCTCACCCTGGACAGAAGCTGCTCTAAAAGGCCTCATGTGTATTTTTAACCCAAGAAGCACACTCTTCACCAGCGTTACTCTTTTTAAAAATATATATATTTTTTTTCATTGTGCTTTAAATAAAAGTTTGCAATCCAAATCAATTTGACATATAAAACACCAAACACACACAACTATGCAACTCTAACTACTCTTCCCCACCACCACCACCCCCTGACAGCACACTCCTCCTTTCTACACTCTACTTCCTGTATCCATTCAGCTAACTCCTATCTTCCTTCACCCTATCATCTTACCTCTAGAGAGGAGCTGCTGAGGCAACCATATGTATACATTTAAGTGAAGAAGCATATTCTTCACCAGCATCATTCTGTGTCTTATAGTCCTGCATAATCTTTGTTGGAAGAGTTGGTTTTGGTACATGTTTCACTTCTGGACTAGCAGTCTGGGGCTATGTCCTCTGGGGATCCTCCAGTCTGATGGATCATCAAGTGGGGTCTTTCAACTGAGTTCTAGTTCTGCACAGGAAATCCAGGTGGTGTACTGGTTAAGTGCTACATCTGCTAGCCAAAAGGTTGTCAATTCAAATCCTCCAGGTGCTCCTTGGTAGCTCTATGAAGCAGTTCTACTCTGTGCTATAGGATCACTATGAGTTAGAATTGACTTGACAGCAGTGGGTGGGGTTTGGTTTTGGTAGCTCTGCACACCAATTTTTCGCCCGCTATGTCAGGGAGTTTACATTGTGTTTCCTATCAGGTCAGTCACTGGTGGTGGCCAGGCACCATCTAGTTCTTCTGATCTCATGCTGATGCAGTCTCTGGATTATATAACACCTTCAGTTGACTAGGCTCATATTTTCCTCATGTATTTGATATCCTTCATTCTCCTCTGCTCTAGATAGATAGGGACCAACTGATGCTAGATAGATGGTTGTTTTCTAGCTTTTAAGACCCCACATGCCACACACCAAAGTGGTCTGGAGAACAGATTTTTTTTTTTTAAAGTTATGGCATTTAGCTTACATGTCCCCTGAAACTATGGTCCCCAGACCCCTGTCTGTGCTACTCTGTCCTTCAAAATGTTGGGTTGTATTTAGAAAACCTTTTAGCTTTTGGTGTAATCTAGTTGTGTTAACCTCCCTTTTACTGAATGCTGTCACATCCTTCACCTAAGCCAATTCCTATCTACTGTGTAATCTATGAATACCCCCTTTTCTATCTCCCTACACTTAAACCTTTTAAGCCCTTATAACAATGGCCTCATGCAATATTTGTCCTTTTGCATCTAATTAATTTCACTCAGCATAATGCCCTCCAGATTCCTCCATGTTATGTTTCCTAAAATCACCGTTGTTATTTATCATTGCATGGTATACCATTGTGTGCATGTACCATACTTTGTTTATCCATTCATGTCTTGATGGCTACCTAGATTGATTCCATCTTTCTGCTATTGTGGACAGTGCTTCAATAAACAATGGTGTGCAAGTGTGTGTTCATGTAACAGTCCTTATTTCTCTAGGATATATTCTAAAAAGTGGGATTGCCAGATCGTGTGTTATTTCTATTTGTAGCTCTTTAAGAAAGCAACAAACCGATTTCCAAAGTAGCTGTATCATTTTACATTCCCAATAGCAGTGTAGAAGAATTCCAAGCTCTCCAATATTTATTATTTTTTGATTTGGATTAATGGGGTGAGATGATATCTCATTGTAGTTTTGATTTGGATTTCTCTGATGGCTAATGATGGTGAGCATTTCCTCATGTGTCTGTGAGCATCCTGGACGTCTTCTTTGGTGATGTGCCTGATCATATCCTTTCACCATTTTTTATTGGGTTGTTCGACTTTTTCTTGTTGAGGCTTTGCAGTACCTTGTAAAATATGAAGATTGAATGCTGGTTGGATTCATGATTGCCAAAAATTGTTCTCCACTCTGTAAGTAATCTGTTTACCCTTCCATGAAGTTTTTGAATAAGCATAAGTGTTTCATTTTTAAGAGCTATCAGTTATCTATTTTCTAGTGTTTGTGCTTTGTTAGCAACATTTTCAGTCTGTTTATGCTGTGTGTTAGGGTTTCCACTGTTATCCCTATTTTTTCTTCTATCATCTTTATTAGTCTAGATTTTATATTTAGTTCTTTGATCCATTTTGAGTTAGTTTTGTGCATGTTATGAGATACGGGCCTTGTTTCTTTCTTTCTTTTTTTTGTAGATGGATATCCAGTTACGTCAACACCATTTGTTAAACAAACTGTCTTTTCCCCAGTTTACAGACTTTGTAACTTTGCCAAATATCAACTGGGTAGATGATGCTGTATCTGGATTCTCAATTCTGTTCCATTGGTCCATGTATCTCTTTTTGTGCCAGTACCAGGCTATTTTGACTACTGTGGCAGTGTAACAGTTTCTAAACTCAGGTAGTTTGAGGCCTCTCCCTTTGTTCTTCTTTAGTAATGCTTGACTTATCCTGGGGTTTCTTCTCTCTCCATATGAAATTGATGAGCTGTTTCTCCATCTCATTAAAAAATATCATTGGGATCGTATTTCACCTCTAAATAACTTTAGGTAGAATAGACATTTTCATAATGTTGAACCTTCCTATCCATGAGCAAGGTAGTTTTTTCCACTTAAAACAAGTAGAGACTTGTATTTTTGTTTTATAGGTCTATTACCTCTCTGGTTAGATTTATTCCTAGGTATTTTATCTTCTCAGAGGCTACACTAAATGGTAATGATTTGGGGTTTTCCTCTTTAACAGTTACTTTGTGTAAAGGAATACAATTGATTTATGCATGTTTATCTTGTATCCTGATACTTTGCTGAACTCTTCTATTAGTTTCAGGAGTTTGGGATTTTTGTTTTGTTTTGTAGGGGGAGATTCTTTAAGATTTTCTGTGTATAAGATCATATCATCTGCAAATAGAAGTACTTTTACTTATTCCTTACCAGTTTGGATTCCCTTTATTTCTTTATCTTGCCCAATTGCTCTGGCTGGAACCTCCAGGACAGTGTTGAATGTTAATAGCAACAATGGGCATCCTTGTCTGGTTCCAGTTAGGAAGCAAAATCCTTTCAAACTCTCTCCACTCAGGATGATGTTAGTTTGGGGCTTTGCATAGATGCCCCTGACTATGTTGAGGAATTTCCCTTCTATTACTATTTTGCTGAGAGTTTTTAAAGTGAACGGGTATTGAACTTAGTCAAATGCCTTTTCTGCTTCGCTTGATGAAATCAAGTGATTCTTGTCTTTTGTTTTACAAGGACTGCCAATTAAGATTGCCAACTCATCCTAGAAAAAGTGCTACATACTTCGTTTTCTGAGTATCACTGGGGTTACCTTCGAAGTATACCCTTGGGAAGCTATGCACTGATGCCAGCGCCTAGTCCACACTTCAAAGCAATTTTGGAACTCTTTTTCTAGAATAGTCATCAGAGCTGTCATTGTATTACCCTTGATGTCCTGATTGTCATCAAACAGTCTTCCTTTCAATATTTCCTTTATCTTTGGGTAAAGAGAACAGTTACTGGGGGACAGATCACATTGGTAGGGAGGCTGTTCAATAGTTACTTGCTTACTGGCTAAAAACTGTCTCACAGAGAACCGTACAATTAAGTTCACAAAGTTGCCATCACAACACCATGCATAATGGCTATTCCAGAAAGAGTTCCAAAATTGCTTTGAAAGGTGGAATAGGAGCCAATGTCAGTGCATATCTTTCCAAAGGGAGTGCTTCAAAGATGACCACAGTTATATTCATCAATAAGGTATGTAGCACTTAGAACAACTAAATTCATGGACTTAATTGTGGAAACTCATATTTATGTGGTTGATTAGATTAGTTGTTTTACTGATGTTGTATCACTCCTGCATCCCTAGTATGAATCCCACTTGGTCACGGTGAATTCTTTTTTTGTATGTTGTTGAATTCTATTGGCTAGAATTTTGTTGAGGATTTTTGCATCTAAGTTCATGAGGGATGCCAAAGCCAGCCAAGTGCCGTCGAGTCGGATCCGAGGGATAGTGGTCTTTAATTTTCCTTTTTTCGTACTCTTTATCTGGTTTTGGTACCAAGGTCATAGTGGCTTCATAGAATCAACTTGGGAGTATTCCATCATTTTCTATGCAATGGAATACATTTAGTAGTGGTGTTGTTAATTCTTCTCTGCATGTTTGGTGGAATTTTCTCCAGTGAAGCCATCTGGGCCAGGACTGTTTTAAATTGGGAGTTTTTAAATTACCTTTTCAATCTCTTCTTTTGTGACAGATTTATTTAGTTGTTCTTCTGTTTGTGCTAGTTTGGGTAGGTGAAGTGTTTCTAGAAACTTCTCCATTTCCTTTGAATTTTTTAATTTATTAGAGTACAATTTTTCATAGCATTCTGTTATGATTCTATTAATTTCAGTTGGGCCTATTGTGATATTCCTTATCTCATTTTTTTATTTGAATTATTTGTTTCCACTCCTGTTTTTTTTTTTTTTTTTTTTTTGTCTGTTTGGACAACACTTTATCAACTTTGCTGATCTTTTCAAAAAAACAGCTTTTAGTCTTGTTAACTCTTTCACTCATTTTCCTGTTTTCTATTTCATTTAGTTCTGCTCTAATTTTTATTATTTCCTTTCTTCTGGTGCCCTAGGGGTTCTGTTTCTGTTCTCTTTCCACTCACTTGAGTTGTAGAGTTAATTCATTTAATTGGGCTTTTCTTTTTGGATGTGTACATTTATTGAGATTAGTTGATTTGTGAGCACTGCTTTTGCTGTGTTGCTGCGTCCCATAGATTCTGGTAGGATGTGTTTTCATTCTCATTTAGTCTATTGATTTCTTTATTCCATTCTTGATTTCTTCTATCACCCAGTCGTTTTTGAGCAAAGTGTTGTTCAGTTTCCATGCGTTTCATTTATTTCCCCTTCTTTTTATCTGTTATTGATTTCTACTTTTATGGTGCTATGATCTGAAAAGATGCTTTGTAATATTTCAGTCTCGAATTTTCTTAAGGATTGCTTTGTGGTCTAATATGTGGTAAGTTCTAGAAAATGTTCCAAATGTGGTGGAAAAGAAAGCTTACTTGGTTGCTGTTCGGTGAAGTGTTCTGTATATATGTCTATGAGGTTGAGTTGGTTGATTGTCACATTTAGATTTTCCGTGTCTTTAATGAACTTTTTTCTATCTGTACTGTCCTTCACTGGGAGTGGTGTGTTGACATTTTCTACTATTATTCTGGAGTTGTCTATTTCTATTTTCAATTCAGTTAGTGTTTGTTTTATGTGTTTTGGAGCCCTGTCATTCAGTGCATAGATATTTAATATGTTTATGCCCCCCTGGAGTATTGAGCTTTTAACCATCATATAATGTTCTTCCTTATCCAGTGTGGTATATTTTACTCTACAGTCATTGGAGATTAAAATTGCTACTTCTGATCTTTTTTGAATGTTTTTTACAGGATTTATTTTTTTCCATTCTTTGAGTTGTAGTTTATTTGTGTCTTTGAGTCTGAAGTGTGCCACCTATAGGCAGCATACAGATGGGTCATGTTTTTTTTAATTCAATCTGCCACTCTTTTTCTCTCTATTGGTGCATTTAGTCCACTTACATTCAGTGTTATTATTGGTAGATATGAAATTAGTGCTTTCATTTTGATGTCTTTTGGGGGGTGTTGTAGACAATTTCTTTGTTTTATTTAATTTTTTGTGTTGAGTCTTTTTTCTTTATAGGTTTACTTTTCATTCTTTTCAGTTTTGGTGGTTTTGTGTTTGCTGAGGTTTCATGTTTTGCTTGTGTTTTATTTTGATGCATCAGATTGAAAGTTTTCTCTGTAGTTACCTTAACATTTACCCCTATTTTTCTAAATTTAAACCAGTCTTTCATTTCTTTATATCGCTTTGACTTCCTCTCTGTACCAAAGATCTGTGACTATATTTTCTTTTGGGTCCCTGTTTTTACTATAACTTTTATATAATGACATCTCTGTTAACCTACTTTTGGTGTTTGCCTGATTTGTTTTTATGATTTTCCTATTTGGGTTGACATCCACTTGCTCTATTCTGTTTTCTAATCTTGTGTTGTTACCTGCTGTCACTGGTTTTTCTAACAAAAGGCCTCCCTTTAGTATCTCTTCTAGCTTTGATTTTGTTTTGGTAGATTCCCTAAATTTTTGTGCATTTGGAAATGTCTTCATTTCACCATTATATTTGAGAGACAATTTTATGGGATAGATAATTCTTGGCTGGCAATTATTTTCCTTCAAGGCTTTGTATATGTCATCCCATTGCTTCTTGCTTGTCTGGTTTCTGTTGAGTAGTCCAAATTTAGTCACAAAGTTTTTCCTTTATGTGTTATTTTTCATTCATCTTAACCAATATTAGAAGTGTTTCCTTGTCTTTATTTTGGCAAGTTCTATTATAATCTGCCTTGGTGTCTTTCTTTTGGGATCTACCTTGTGTGGAGTTCAGTGAGAATCTTAGATAGATGTCATAGATTGAACTGTGTTCCCCCAAAAATATGTGTAGTAATTGGCTGGGTCAGGATTCCCTGTATTCTGTGACTGCTCTCTATTTTATGATTTTATTATGCTTTAAATCCTAATCTCTGCCTATGGTTGACAGAAAGGATTATGTTAGAGAGATTAGGGTGGGACTCTAAATCCCTTTCTAAGGTCACCTCCCTGCTCCACTGTAAAGAGAGTTTCCCTGGAGTGTGGCTTGCACCATCTTTTATCCTTTTATCCTACAAGAGATAAAAGGAATGGGTATCAAAGAGAAAATTGGGAACCTCACACCATCAAGAAAGCAGCACTGGGAACAGAAAGTATCCTTCAGACCAAAGGTTCCTGCGCCAAGATGCTCCCTGAACAAAGACATAAAACAGAGACTTTCCTCCAGAGCCAGCAAGGGGAATAGCCTTCTCCTGGAGCAGACATCCTGAACTCGGACTTGTAGCATACTGGACTATGTAAGAATCAAACTTCCTTTGTTAAAGCCATCTAGTTTGTGGTATTTCTGTTAGAACAGCAATATCTGACTAAAATAATACATATCTTCTCATCTTTTATGATATCAGGGAGGTTTCTGCCAGCAAATCTTTGACATTTCTGTCTGTATTTTCTGTTAAACCTCCCCACCTTACTCCCCACCCAGTTCTGGTATTCCAGTCACTTGGAGATTATTACTCTTAATAGACTCCCACATAATTCTTAGTGTTTATTTTTTTAAATTGTCTTATCTGATTTTTTCCTCAAATATGTTGATGTCACATGATTTATCTTTAGTCTCACTAATTTGGTCTTGTATTGCCTTGATTCTGCTCTTCTGATTTTATACAGAATTGTCTAATTCTGCAATTTTATTATTAACTTAGTGAATTTCTATTTCTTACTGCTGGAGGCTTTCTTGTAGTTTGTTGAATTTGTCATTATGCTCTGCTGCATTTTACTTCATCTCCTCCCTCATCTTTGAAGAGTTCTAAATATGAATCTTTTGTATTCTACCTTTGATAATTTGGGGACGTTTTCTTCCTCTTGAACATCTGATTATTTTGGGGGAGGTTTCAGAAGAGATGATAGTCTGCCTCTTTAAGTGCTTTGATGTGAACTGCTGCTTCCAAGTCATCAGTAAATTGTAGCTATTTATGTTTACCTACTGTGTTCTAGCTTCTTGTTTTAAAATGTCCAGCTTACTTTTCTTATATAGATTCAGCTGTGGTGTCTATGTGGTCATTCACCTAGCATGCGGCACAGGCTGTTGCCTACTGTCCTAGATAGACAGGGATAATTGGTATAAGCACAGGTGTCTGGCTGCAGCCATGGAGAAAGACTAGGGGCTAACAACCATCTCTGAGTCTCTGTGAGATTGACATGTTCCCTTGTGTCTGAATCTAGGTGGAGGAACAGTTTCTGCACTAATTTTCTGCCTTAAGGGAGTTGGCAGATTTTTTTCTTCTCTCCTCCCCCTTCCCTGAATTTGCTAAACTATTGCAAATCCAAGTCTCTGAGAATGGTTAAGGGTGAGCTTAAGAAGTCTTACTTCTGGCTCAGTTATTGGCATCAGACTCCAGAGCCAGGCACAGTGTAGATAAGGGAAGGACAGAATTGCTCAGGATGGGCTTGAGGAGTCCTACTTCCAGCTCAGTTAATGGTGTCCGACTCTAGGACACAATTCAACCCATGACAGATGTATGCATTTATTGTGACTGATTGAACCCTGCTTTTTTTGTGTCCCATAGACTCTGGTAAGATACATTTTCATTCTTACTTGATTATGAGTTTTCTTATTCTGTCCTGATTTATTGTATAGCTCAGAGGTTTTTGAGGAAGGTATTCAGTTTCCATGTGTTTGATTTTTTTCCCCCTTGATTTCTCTGCTTTTGATTTAGACTTTCATTGCTTCATGCCCTGAAACGATGCTTTGCAATATTTCAATGCTTTGGATTTTTTTTAAAACTAGCTTTAAGGCCCAATATGTGATCTCTTCTGGAGAATGTTCCATGTGCATTAGAAAAGAAGATGTAGTTGCTCATTGTTGCATGCAGTGTTCTCTATATTTCTGAGATCAAGTTGGTTGGCTATGGCATTTAGATATCCCATGACTTTACTGAACCTCCTCCTGGATGTTCTGTCTGTCACTGAAAGTCATGTGTTGTCTCCTGATATTATTATGGAACTGTCTTTTGCACTTTTCAATGCTGTTAGCGTTCTCTTAATGTACGAGGACTGCCAATTAAATCTGCAAACTCATCCTAGAGAAAGTACTGCATACCTCATTGCTGGATATCACTACAGTCATGTTCTCAGTACCCCCTTGGGAAGCTATGCACTGATGCCAGCACCTAGTCCATCCTTCAAAGCAATTTGGGAATTCTTTTTCTGGAATGGCCATTGGAGTTTTTACCATATTACCCTTGATGTCTTAAATGTCATCGAAATGTCTTCCTTTCAATGTTTCCTGTATCTTTGATAAAGAAGTCATTAGGGGCCAGATCAGGTGAATAAGAAGAGTGTTCCCATACAATTATTTGTTTGTTGGCTAAAAACTCCCTCACAGACTACTAAATACAATTAAGTTTGTGAACTTGCCACTATGTGCAATGGCCATTCCAAAATGGTTTCCAGAATTGCTTTGTTGCTTGGACTAGGCACCGGCATTAGCACATAGCTTCCCAAGGGCACTACTTTGAAGGTGACCACAGGGATATTCAGCAATGATGATATATGTAGTATGTAGAACAATTAAGTTGGCAGACTTATTTATCAGATCTCATATACAAAAGCCCTGATGTTAGGTGTGTAAATGTTTAGTATGGTTATATCCTCCTGATGTGTTGACCCTTTAATCAGCATGTAGTGACCTTCCTTCTGAACTATGTTGAGTTTTACTTTAAAGTCTATTTTATCAGAAATTAATATTGCCACTCTTGCTCTTATTTTGAAAGTTGTTTGCTTGCTATGTTTTTCCATCCTTTGAGTTTCAGTTTGTTTGCATCTTTAATTCTCCAGTGTGCCTCTTGTAGGAAGCACATAGATGGATCATGTTTTTTTAATCCATTCTGCTATTCTTTGTCTCTTCACTGGAACATTTAACCCATATACATTCAATGTAATTATTGATAGGTATGAATTAAGTGCTGTCATTTGGGTGCCTCTTTTGGTTGTTGATAATTTCTCTATTTCCCTTTTTTCTGTGCTCAGTTGTTTTTCTTTATGGGATTTCTTTTCATCTCTTTCACTGTTAATTTTATATTTTCTGAAACTTCTTGATTTTGTTTCTTATTTTGATGTGTAGGATTGTCAACTTTCTTTGAAGTTACCTTAATATTTGCCCCCAATGTTCTAAGAATAAACCAGTTTAATTTCTTTGTATTATCTTAACTTTCTGTCAGCATGACAGATCTATGGCACACATTTTGGTCCCTCTTTTTGGTATAATGTCATCATTTACATACTGAGATCTCTCTTTCCTTAGTTTTAATGTTTTATCTTTGACTTCTTTTGGTGGTTTCCCTATCTATGCTGATATCTGGCTGCTCTGTCCTGCATTGTATACATGAGTATATACCTGATATTATTGATTTTCTAATTGAAGAGCTCTTTTTCAGTGTTTCTTTTCATTTCAGTTTGGTTTTTGCAAAGTCTCTAAGGTTTTGTTTATCTTGGACTCTCCTAATTTTGCCATCATGTTTGAAAGACAATTTTGCACGATATATAATTCTTAGCTGGCAGGTATTTTTCCTTCAAGGCTTCATATATGTCATCTCATGTCAGCATGGTATCCACTCAGTAATCTCAGCTTACTCTCAGTGACTCTGTAGTTTATTTTTTGTTTAACCCCAGCTGTTTTTAACAGCAACTCCTTTTCTTTAGTTTTGGTAAGTTTGCTTATAATGTTTCTTTGTGTCTTTTTTGGGGGGATCTACCTTGTGTGGAGTTCTATAAACATCTTAGATATCTGGATGGTCTGTTCTGCATTGTATACACAGATACAAGGACTCCCTTTAGTGTTGTTTGTAATTTTGGATCAGTTTTTGCAAGTTCTCTAAATTTCCATTTATCTGGAAATGTCCTAATTTCATCATAATATTTGAAACCTAATTTTGCTGGACATGTAATCCCTGGCTGGTAATTATTTTCCCTCAGATCTTTGCATGTATCATCCCACTATCTCCTGCCTGCAATGGTTTATGCTGAGTGGTCCAAGCTTAGTCTTAGTGGTTCTCTTTTGTAGATTATTTTTTCCTTTATCACTACCTGTTTTAAAACTCTCTCATCTTTAATTTTGACAAGTTTGATTATAATAAGTCTTAGTGTCTTTCTTTTGGGATCTGCCTTGTGTGGTGTTTGATGAGTGTCTTGATAGATACCATCTCTCCTTTTGTGATATCAGGGAAGTTTCCCGTGAACAAATTTTCAACAATTCAATTAACATTTTCTGTCATGTCCCCATGTTCTGTTACTCCAGTCACTGGTAGATTATTCCTCTTGATAGATTCCCACACGGTTCTTAGTGTGTCTTCACTTTTTAATTTTTTTCTGATATTTCCTCAAATATATTGGTTCAAGTATTTTATCTTCAATTTCACTATTTTTTTGTTTCCATAATCTCCTTTCTGCTCCTTTGCATTCCCATACAGCTGTTTAATTCTGCAATTTTACTATTAATCTTCTGAGTTTCTTTATGGTGCTTTGTATGCTTTCTTTCCTGTTCAGTTTGTCATTTCAATCTGTTGTATTTTGTGTCATCTCTCCCCTGATCTCTTCAAGATTCCTGTATATTAACTTTTTTAGTCTACCTTCAATAATTTCAGGAAGTTCTCTTCATGTGGAACATTCTTGAATTTTTGTTTTGGAAGCTTTCTTAATTCATCATGGTCTGCCTCTGTTATGGGTTGAATTGTGCTACCCTCCACCCCCAAAAATGTGTATAGCAGTTTGGTAAGGTCATGTTCCTGCTGTTGTGGATGTTTCTATATGCTGTAAATCCTGGTATTATGATGTTAGTTAGAGAGGATGGGTGGCAGTTGTCTTGGTGGGGCAGAACTTAACGTGTATGATTGCATTGTGCCTTGAGGCAATCTCTTGGGATATAAAGGAAAGGAAAGCAAGTAGAGAGTTGGGGATCTTATACCATCAAAAAGCCATTCTGGGGGCAGAGAATATCCTTTGGAAAGGGCCTGGGATATCTGTGCCTCCAAAGCTTCTGGTCCAGGGGAAGACTGATGACAGGCATTTTCCTCCAGAGCCAACACAGGAATCCTTCCTCCTAAAGCTGGTGCCTTGATTTTGGATTTGCAATCTACTAGACTGTGACAGAATAATATTTATTTTTTTAAAGCCATTCACTTGTGGCATTTCCATTATGGCAGCACTAGATGACTAAGACAGCCTTTTTAAGTGATTTGATGTTGACTGCTGTCTCCAAAGCATTGGTAAGTTGTATTTATTTGTTTTGCTTATTGTTTCTAGTCTCTTGTTTTGAAATGCCAAAATATGCTAATTGTATGACTTACTTTGATTTGTTGTGCCTTCCAGGCACTAACATCCTGCCACCCAATGGTTAGAGCTGTTACTAGGCAGGTGAACCCAGGTGTCTGTCTACCTATGCTATTCAGCTCAAGTGCCCAGGTAGTGTGTCACCAAATGTGTAATGAAGGTTCTCTTCTACAGTCCTGGATTAGCAGGGGTGACTGGTGTAAGCACAGGTATCTGACTGCATGCTGTGAGAAAGCAGGGGCTGACAGTCTTCAGGAAGTGTATGTGAAGAAGTTGTGTCCTCTTGTGGCCGAGCCTAGGCAAATGAACTGTTTATGCTCTGAGTTCCTTACCTGGGGGAGCCTCTAGTGTATTTTATTTATTTATTTTTACTCCCTTGTTTATTAAGTTTTTCCATCTTCTAGTCTAGGACACTGGCTTAGGGCACTGGTAAAAAGTCCTAATTCTGGACCAAGCAATGGCATTAGATTCATGAGCCAGGGGCAGTGCAGAGAAGTGAGGGAAAAGCCCTGGGAAAAAGAGAGAGGTTTATCCTGACATAAAGATTTAGATCTAGATGTGGTAGATTAGACACAATCCACTTAGCTTTTGACAATCAAATGTAAATTTTTACCAATTTTGAAGGCATGTGTAGGCCTTTCACCACTCTGCATCTCCTGCTGAGAAAGATGCCATCTGAAATCCACTACTCTGCTCACCGAGATCACCACCAACAACCCATCTGTGGGGTTCTGACTCCTATTGAGTTAGGCCTGGCCAGTCTTACATGCTTCTGTACCTTCTCTCCCTTCCTTCATGCTCAGCTTGATTTCTCAAGTTTCCATTTGATGTTTATGGGTCCTAGGATGTCATGTAACATTGATTCATTTGTTTTTATGATCTTTATTGTTAGTGGGATCACAGGAAAGGTCCAACTACTCTGCCATATTAGCCTTGCCTCAGTTACTATTTCCTTTGAGTTACTGGGCAAGTACAGTTACCAACACTCAAAATTGCTCAAATAAATTAATTCTTTTGGGGATTAATACATTTTGTGATGCACTTCCTGAGCCATAGAAACAATATGAGTCATGTATGCAATGTGCTTCATGGAACATGGGACCAATATGGCCTCCTTACATTTGTTACCTCCCTGATAACATCTTTTATAAAGCTCTCTTTACTGTGTAAACATACTGTGAAGCATTTCCTGGGTAAGTGTGATATACTTTATGGCACATGGGACAGATATGTCTTGCTAGCAGTTGCTGGCCCATTTTTTCAAATAATAAAAATTATGTCAACAATGATTCAGAATCCATTATATTAATGAATATACATAGTATTGCCAATTTTTTAAATGATAATTCATGTATGAAAGATTTAAGAACACTCTACTTCTGAGAAAATACTTCCTCCTATATTTAAAATCTATTAAAAAAATTCTCTGACCATATCTTTGCCAAGATGGTGCCAAAATAATCACTTTATTATTCCAGTATTCTTTCCATGATTACCATTAGGCTGCAGGAACTGTTTCTTTCATATTCTGTTTATGAGTGTGTGTGTGTCTCTGTGTGTGTATGCATCTACTTATAAACTTAGACTCACAGAGTCTTAGTTTTCAATGATTTATAATTCTTAATTAATTTGTTCTTGCCCTTCATTTCTCTTTCTTGCCATAGTGCTCTAGCTAGGACTTTCAGCACAATGTCAAAAAGACACAGTGATAAAGGGCATTCTTGTCTTGTTACTGTTCTCAAGGAGAATGTTTTAAGCCTGTCTCCATTTACAATGGTGTTGGTTCTTGGTTTTGCATAAATGTCATTTATTATGTTAAGAAATTTCCTGAGGTGGGGTTAACATGGTGGAGTAGACACACATCTCCTTAATTCCCTCTGAAAACTAAGACTTGGACTGATAATTGAACAGAGATTTCTGGACACCCACCTCCCCCAAGACATACCATAAGACTGTCACTCTGGAATACATACCACTAAGAAGGAAACTTCTTCCTCTGTACTACTGAATCCTGCTCTGTTTGCTGAGTGAACACCTCCCATGACCTGAAGATACTTGGCACTTTTAACTCTTTTTTCTCTTTTGATTGGCCAGCAGGTGGGGGAGGGGCATCTGCGGGGGTTACTCTGAAACATGATCCTGAAGTGAGCTGCATGTCCCAAAGCAGAGAGACACTGGGTAGGGTGCCCACATTTTGAGATCCAAGTGGTAGGGACATCACAACTTCTCTGCCTCCATTTTTGGAACTGTACCATAGATTTGCCTCTTTCTCGGTGGCATGGGGCAGGTTAACAGGGACACAGCTTGTTCACCTGGGAGACAAAGCTACCCAACAAGAAGCCTCACCAGGGACTGATCCCTAGTTTGGGAGACAGTGCCAGCCCAGAGAGCATTTTCTCAACAGAGGGGCTGTGTTTAGCACCGGGTTGCATCATGGGTGGTGCCTGGAGGCAGTGTTTGTAGCACTTTGTGTCTCAGTGGTCTGTACCTGTTTTGATCTGCACTGTAGCATTTCCAGAAGGCCAGGGAAGAGCCCACTTGTCATCTGGAAGGAGGGTCCTGCCACATTTGCTGACAGCTAGGGAAGAGCCCCCTTGTCAGCCATAAGCAAGGGCCTGCCACACCTGGTGGCCTTACTGTCTTTAGTTAACAGGTGGGTAGCTTTTAGCTTTTAAAATAAAACTATCTGGAGAAATAACTGCTGTGCAGCCTGATCACATCACTTCCAGGCTTCACTGACCCACATCATAGGGTCAGCCAGTGCCCCCCCAGTGTCCCCATAAGAAGGCCAGTGTATTTGGCAGCCAGGAGGCAGAGTCTGCCACCCCAAATAGTACACTGGGCCCAGTCACAAGAGAACAAAGAGGTGGCTGGTGACCAACTTCCTTCCCAGAACTACAACTCAGCTCCTGTTGGGCAATGTCAGAGAAACTCAACAGCCTCTAGATGTCCTGAAAGCAACAGACCATCTCCTGATGTTTAAAAATATCCTAACATGGACCCAGAAAACTTCTAAAATACAGACTCAGAAAAGTTTCCAGGTGAAGAAGCCTTTCTGAAACTATCATACGCTGAGTACAAAAGATTTATAGGTACAACTCTCCTAGAGATTAAACGCAGCAGAACAAAATGAAAAAATTAAGCAAGCTATTCAAACTGATGGAACATCAACATTCTGAAATCCAACAGATCAATAAGAAAACTGACGTAATTAGACAATTCAATTCAAAACCAAAAGACCAGACTAGATGGATTGGAAATTAGAATTAGTGATCTTGTAGATAAAGCTACTGACACCAGCATTATGAAGAGAAGTCAGAGAAAAGAAAGTAGAAAAATGAAGAAGCATTAAGAAACATGTGGGACTCTATCAAAAGGAATAATCTACGATTAATTGGAATCCCTGAACAAGAAGGCATAGCTGAAAACACAGTATTGTCATTGAGTTGCTGACAAAAAACTTCCCTGAAATTATGAAAGAAGAGAGTATAGATATCCAAGATACATATCAAATGCCACAGAAAATTGATACTAAAAGAAAAACACCAAGATGTATTATAATTTAGCTTAATAAAATGAAACATAAGCAGAAACTCTTAGAAGCATCAAGACTCAAAACAAAGCTAATGTTCAGAGAGAAGCCCTGTAGGCTTTCATCTGACTTCTCGGCAGAAACGATGTGGGCAGAAAGGCAGTGGGATAACACATTTAAAGCCTTGAAGGAGAAAAACTTCCAACCAATAACTATATATCCTGCAAAACTGCCTTTCAAAAATGAAGATGAAATTAAGACATTTGTAGATAAACAGAAGCTCAGAGACATTGTAAAAACCAAATCAAACTACAAGAAATACTGAAAGAAGCTCTCTGCTTAGAAAAACAAAACACTTAACTGCATAATTAAAGAGACAATGCAGGACACAACATACAGAAACCTACTCTGTTAGGAAAGGCACAAAATTCAATCAGAGCTACAACATGAAAAGAAGGGAACCAGTGAACTTATCAGGAAAACGAAGATACCATCACAATAAAAAGAGTGATACACTACAGTAGTTATAGTCCTTTCAGATGGTGATGAAGTTAATAAGATTTGTGAAAACTAAAGTTGGGTTTAAGCTCAGATTATTAAGGGGAATTATAGGTGTAGCCACAAAGAATAATAATGCAACACCTCAAAACAAGAAATGTAATACAGGGGTCTCAACAAACAAAAACCAACCCTGAAAAATATGAAAATTCAACTCATAAAGAATGACCTAGAACAGGATATTAAAAGCATCAGAGAAAACTCCAACACAAAAATAATCACATCAAAATGACAGCACTAAACACATACCTGTCAATAATTACACTGAATGTAAATGATCTGAACACTCCAGGAAAGAGTCAATGAGTGATATCTTGGATCAAAAACCACGACTCATCTATATGTTGCTTAAAAGAAACACACTTCAGACTTAAAGATCCGACAAACTGAAAATTAAAGGATAGAACAATATATACTAAGCTAACAATGTACAAAAAAAGAGCAGGTGTGGCAATATTAATCTCAGATAAAACAGATTTTAATGTAAAATCCACCACTGTGGACAAGGATGGCCACTATTTATTGCTGAAAGGCTTAATACACAAGCAGGATTTAACAATATTACATATTTATGCACCCAATACCAGAGCATCTAAATACATTGAACAAACCTTGACTACATTGAAAAATGAAATAGATCATTCCACAATAATAGTGTGAAACCTCGATACTCCACTTTCAGTATTGGACAGATCTTCTAGAAAAAGACCTCAGTAAAGACATGGAAGATCTTATTGTGACATTTAACCAATTAGACCTCATCAACATATACAAAACTTTTATCTATCAACAGATAGGTACACCTTCTTCTCCAATACACATGGGACATTTCACAGAATAGACCATGTATTACCACATAAAGAAAATCTCAACAAAATCCAAACCATTGAACAATTGCAAAGCATCTTTTTAGACTATAAAGCCATAAAAGTCAAAATCAATAGCAGAAAAAAGTTTGATAGAAATTGGAACTCATGGAAACTGAACAACACTTTGCTCAAAAAGCTATGGGTTATAGAAGAAATCAAGGACGAAATAGAGAAATTTATGGATTCAAATGAGAATAGAAACACATCCTACAACTAGCTACTGGATACAGCCAAAGCAGTGCTCAGAGGTCACTTTATAAATACACATATCTGGAAGGAAGAAAGGACCCAAGCCAAAGAATTAACCCTACAGCTTGAACAAATAGAAAGAGAGCAACAGAGGAACCCCTCAGGCAGAATAAGAAAACAGATAATAAAGATTAGAGCAGAACTAAAAAAAACCAAATGCTGCTTTTTTTAAAAGATCAACAAAACTGACAAACCATTGGCTAAGTTTACCAAAGAAAACAGGAGAGGAAACAAATAACCGAAATAAGAAATGAAAAGGGAGAGGTCTCAACAGATCCAACAGAAATCAAAAGTATCATAACAGAATACTAAGAAAGACTGTAACAGATTTGAAAACTTAGAGGAAATGGACAAATTCTTAGATTCTTATCACTTACCAAAATTACCACAAGGAGAAGTAAAACAACTTAATAAACCCAACACAAAGGAAGAGATTGAAAAAGTCATCAAAACACTACCAACCAAATAAAGCACTGCCCCAGGTGGCTTCACCACAGAATTCTACCAAGATTTTAGAGAAGGGTTAACTCCAATACTATTGAGTCTATCTCACAGCATAGAAAGGTGTGGAGTACTCTCAAATTCATTCTATGAAGCCAGCATGATCCTAACACCAAACTCAGGGAAAGATTCCACAAAAAATAAAAACTACAGACCAATATCACTCATGAACCTAGATGCAAAAATCTTCAACAAAATTCTTGCCAATACAGTTCAACAATATATCAAAAAAAATAATTCATTATGACCATGTTGGATTCATACCTGGGATGCAAGTCTGGTTCAACATCAGAAAAATAATTCTTGTGATCAACAACATAAATGACTCAAAAGACAAGAATCACCTGATTTTGTCCATTGATGCAGAAAAGGTATTTGATAAGATTCAACACCCACTCATGCTAAAACTCGCAGCAAATTAGGAATAGAAGGCAATTCCTCAACACAATAAGGGGCATCTGTGCAAAGCAAATCATCTACATCATCCTTAATGGAGAGAGACTGAAAGAATTCCCCTTGAAAATGGGAAGTAGACAAGGATGCCCGCTCTAACCACTTGTATTCAATATTGTACTAGAAGTTCTGGGCAGAGCAATTAGACAAGACAAAGAGATAAAGAACATCCATATCAGCAAAGAAGTAAAAATATCCCTATTTGCAGATGATATGATTGTATATGCAGAGAATCCTAAAGAATCCATTAGTAAACTACTCAAACTAATTGAAGAGTTCAGCAAAATATCAGGCTATAAAATAAACATAACAAAATCAGTAGGATTCCTTTATACCACCAAAAAGATCATCAAGAAGAAATGATTAAATCAATACTATTTACTACAGCCCCCAATAATATAAAATACCTAGAAATAAATCTAACTAGAAAAGTAACAGACCTATACAGAAAGAACTACGAGACTTTGCTGCTAGTAACTGAGAGAGTTGCATTAAGGCAGAAATCTACTCTACTCGTGGATAGGAAGACTAAACATTGTGAAAATGTCTATTTTACCCAAAGCCATGTACATATACAATGCAATCCCAATACAAATTCCAGTGACATTTTTTAATGAGATGGAGAAACAAATCACCAACTTTGGGAAGGAAAGAAACCCCGGCTAAGTAAAGCCCTACTGAAGAAGAGCACACTGGGAGGCCTCTCACTACCTGACTTTAGATCCTTTACACTGCTACACTTGTCAAAACATCCTGGTACTGGTACAAAAAGAGACATACAGACCAAAGGAACAGAGTTGAGACCCCAACTTCTTATGAACAGTTGATATTTGGCAAAGACTCTAAACTGGGGTAAAAACATTCTCTTTAACAGTTGGTGTTGGCAAAATTGGTTATTCATCTGCAAAAAATTTAAACAAGACCCATACCTCACACCTTGCACAAAACCCAACTCAAATTGGATAAAAGACCTAAATATCAAACCTAAAACGATAAAGATTATGCGAGAAAAAATAAGATCAGTAATGGAAGGTTTAAAACACAATTTAGACAGACTTCAAAATCCGGCAAAGCTCGATCAATAGAAGAGAAAACAGATGAATGGGAACTACTAAGAATCAAACACTTTTGCTCACCCAAAGAATTTATCAAATGAATGGGAAATAATATTTGGCACCTATATATCAGATCAATGTCTGATCTCCATAATCTACAAGGTACTGCAAAATATCAACAGGAAAAAGGTAAATAACCAAATTAAGCAATGGGTAAAGGAGGTGGTCAGACACTTCACTAAAGAAGACATCCATGCAGCCAAAAGACACATGAAGAAATGTTCACAATCATTAGCTATTAAACATGTCCATATCACCTCACTCCAACAAAGCTGGCCATGATCCAAAAAACACAAAACAACAAATGCTGGAGAAGCTGTGGAGAGATTGTAACTCTTCTACACTGCTGGTGGAATTGAAAAATATTACAACCTCTTTGGAAAGCAATCTGGTGCTTCCGTAAAAAGCTGCAAATAGATATGCCATTTGATCCGGTAATCCCACTGCTCAGAATATATCCTACAGAATCAAGGGCAGTCACATGAACAGATACAGGCACACGAATGTTTATTGCAGCACAGTCCACAATAGCTAAAACGTGGAATCAACCCAGATGCCCAACAACAGATGAATGGATAATCAAACTATGGCACATATACTCAATGTAACACTGTGCAATGATAAGAAACAATGGTGATTTCAGGAAGCATCTCATAACCTGGTTTCAACTGGAAGACATTATGTTACGTGAAATCAGTCAGCAACACAAGTACAAATATTATATGAGACCCTTACTATAAGTACTTAAAAATAGACTCATGTACAGAAGAAAAGACTCTTTGATGGCTACAAGGGAAGGGAGGGTGGGAGGGAGAGAGATGCGTATAGATTAGATAGCTGATAGAAATTTGGTTGGATGAGAGCAGTGACAGCACACAGTAGTAGAAAGAAGGTCATCTTAACTAGACTTCAACATAAACTGAAAACTCTTCTGTTCGTAGCCCAATATCGCAAGGATATAGTAGCAGGGGAGGGGGTCCGGGGATCATGCTCTCAGGGGACATCGAGGCCAATTGGCATAAATAGCTTATTGCTAAGAGAGTCTTCTACAACCAATATTGGTGAGTGACATCTGCGGTCTTAAAATCTAGCAAGCTGCCACCTGAGGTACACCAAATGATCCCCTCTCAACTGAATCAGATCATCACCAAGGACAACAAAGACATAAGAGAAAAGGATCTCAGAGGAAAGAATGACCCACATGTATGGATGACTGTATCAATATGTGATCAGAAGAACCAGATGGTGCCCAGCCACCACCAAAGACAGCCATGATGGGGCACACTATGTAGGGTCTCTGTGGTAACACAAGAAAAGAAGGGTGCACCTCAAGAAGGGTGCACCTAAAAGACCACAATTGAAGTTCCACTGACCCAGGACTTCCCCTGGGAGTATCGCCCCTAGACTTGCTGCTGCCCCTGATCACTATTTATTACTGAGGTCAACTCTTTGGACAGGAATGAACTGGACTCGAGGGCATAAGATGACCACATGGTGTGTCCACTTTATAGTTCTGTATATCTATAGGATGCCATCCTACTGGCCTCTTACCAGAAGACAGAGAAGAGGATGGAGAGGAAGGGATAGGAGATTGTTAGCAGGATATGACACGTATAGAATGGAAAGGAAGAGTGTGCTGTCACCGGGCAAATTTAACTTGGATTTTATGCTAGTTTCACTCAATCACAATAAAAACAAAAAAGACAAAAGAAGAAATTTCTCTTCTATACCTATTTTATTGAGAGTTTTTTTTCAGCAGTGGGTGTTGGCAACTGTCAAATGCCTTTTATGCATCAATTGAGATGATCATGTGATTGTTTCTTCTTATTTACATGGTAGATTGTATTGATTGATTTTCTAGTGTTGAATCATGCTTGCATACCTAGTATGAATACTACTTAGTCATCTTATGTTATTTTTTTAATATGGTGACCTTAATAGGGATTTTACAGGCCTGCCCTATCCTCTTCAACATAATCCAATATTTCTGTATTAACAAAAGGCAGAGATTAGTATTTAAAACACAGGAAAATTACACAATATTGGGAATAATGGCACAGCTAAATCGCTACCCACATTTTTGGGGAGACACAATCCAATTCATGAAAATGTGGAGTACGGGGAGCTCCAAACGGGGAGCAAGGGGAGCTCCAAAAATACGTGTAGCCATGTGGCTGGGCCATGATTCCCAATATTTTATGATTGTCCTCCATTTTGTGATTTTCCTATGCTGTATGTTAAAGGATTAGGGTGGGATTGTAAACACCTTCATAGGATTACCTCCCTGCTCTACTGTAAAGGGAGTTTGCCTAGAGTATGGCTTGCACCACCCTTTGTCTTTTCACGCTGTGAGATAAAAAGAAAGTAAAGCAAGCAGAGAACTGGGAATATCATACCATCAAGAAAGTGGCACCGGGAGCAGGGCGTGTCCTTCAGACCTGAGGTTCTTGCACCAAAATCTTCCCTGACCAAAAACTGCTGAACACAAGGCCTTTACTCCAGAGCTGACAGAGGGAAAGCTTTTTTCCCCCAGAACAGACACCCAGAATTCAAATTTGCAGCCTACTGGACTGTGTAAGAATAAACTTTGCTTTGCTAAAGCCATCCACTTGTGGTATTTCTGTTAGAGCATCACTAGCTGACTAAGACAGTCATGGTGCATTATTTTTTTAATATGGTGACCTTAAGAGGGGTTCTACAGTCCCACCCCAATCCTCTTTAACATAATCCAATATTGCCCTATTAACAAAAGGCAGAGATTAGTATTTACAATATAGGAAAATCACAAAATGGAGGGTAATCGTACAATAGTGGGAATAATGGCACAGCCAAATTGCTATCCACATTTTTTGGGAGACACAATACAATCCACAAAAATGTGGAATATAGCAAACATGTAAGTGGAGCTCCCCTAGGGTGTGGCTTTTGTCACCTTTTGTCCTACAAGAGATAAAAGGAAAGAGAAACAGGCAGAGTTGGGGATCTCATACCATCATGAAATAACTACCAGAAGCAGGGGAGTGAAAAAAGACAATAAATGCCCCCAGGAGCATACTGATGCAGATTTGCAGATTGGGAATTTGCAGCCTGGCTAGGAGGGGCTCTCAAACTGTGAAAAGAAAAAGAAAACAAATAAGCAAAGCAAAATGCAAAAAAAAAAAAAAGCCTTGATAGTCCCACCAGGAAGGCTTCAGAGGCTTGAGGAATGATTCCTCAGTTGGATGGCACTTCACAGTGTTACAAGAAGAGTCAAAGACGATACACAGAGCCAAGAGTTTGAGTAAAAGAAGGGGGAGGTGACAGGAGGTACAGTAGAAACCAAAAGAAATGGAAAAAATGACACCAGACAAATGGCACTCAGGGAGCCAGCTAATGGGGATAGGGTGAATCCAAGTGGCTAGGGCCAAAAAGTTTCCTCCTGGGCAAGAGACTGCAGCCTGCGGGAAGCAGCATATATTGCTTGTTAGCAGGTGATTTGTTTCCTGTCTGAAGCTCCTTAAGCTGCCTTCATTTACTTTCTGTCTGTCAGTCTCCATTTGTGTAGGGGGCAAGTCTAAGCACCATGGACGCTGCTCTGTTCTGCTTGCTGAGCCACTTCAGCTAACCACAAGGTGTTGGCGTGGGAAAGTATCTCTGGTTAGTAGATGCTTTGTCTTCTGATGGGATTTCTGTGAAGCTGCTTTTCCATACTCCCATCTGCTGATCTCAGACAGGAGTCGAAGATGGTGACTCTGTGCTGGGTTAGCTGATATGGACTTCTGGTCATCTCTTCTCACTCTCCATTCTCTGTCATCTACTTGTTCCATTTGGTGTTTGGCTGAAATCTTTATCTCTTCATTTGACACTTGGGTGTTCATTTTACTTAACTTTTTGGGTCTTTGCTGTGGAGGAACAGCATGGTGCTTCTGTCTATGGCCACTTTGGCCAGAAGTTTCTCTAATTCTTAATTATTTTGATGCTTAAAAGTCATATTTGGCCCCAGAAACACTTTCAAGCTGCCACATGTGTCCTATGGTTTCCCTATCCCACATTCTTGTAAATATTTACATGATTTCTGACCTAACAGTATGTTTCAAGATAGTCTTGCTTTAACCCACTCTTGGAATTAGCTATGTTTCTAAAGAACCTTGGTTCCTTTCGGTGGAGACCAAGATAAGATCTACATGCTAAGTATGTGTATTGGTACTGGAGTATCTTTGTTTTGGGGACCTTTCAACGGGCAAAGATAGAGGATATATGTATGTGTGTACACATGCAATTTATAAGTACATACACATAAATATTAATATACAGTGTCATAAGGATATACATATGAACAGATGTGCATATATGAACATGCCATAACAATACATACACACCTATATATATGCATTTTAGAAATCATGAGTTCATATCAAAATCAATCCTCAACCACCTTTTTTTTCCTGTCCTGCATTCTACACTAGGTTATTCCTTCTTCCACAGTAAGAAACCTGTCTACAGATAACATCATCATACTTACTAATTTTCTCAGTTTTATATCATATCTGGAGTCTTGGTGACATGGTGGGTAAGAATTTGGCTGCTAACCAAAAGTTCAGCAGTTTGAATCCATCAGTTGTTCCTTAAAAACCCTAGGGGGCAGTTCTACTCTGTTCTATAGGGTCATTATGAGTTAGAATTGACTTGACAGCAATGGGTTTGGTTTCAGGTATTTTTATATTACATCTAAAATAGTTTCAGAATAGCTCACTTATACCACTAAAATAAAATCACTTAAAAGAGTTCTGGATCTATGCACACTCTTCTGTCAGTCCGCCACCACACACATCTCCATACTGTACCAGATGAAAAAACCATAGTCAAATACATTGTTCATATGTTACTTAGGTTCTCTTCTTCTTTCATTTTGGTCACCCCTCCCTCCTACCTTTCTTTTGTTTTTCTCAATTCAGTGTGGTAATGGAACTCATTTGAAATAAAATTAAATTCATTTACTAAGTTTGATATCAGTTATATGTTTTCCCCCTTATCGTTACTAATTTTAGTTTTGAATATGTAGTATATTAACATAGTTCTAAAAGTCAAAACAATACAAAAGGTTGTACTCAGAGAGGTGTCACTTCTCATATTTTTGGTGTTCCATACCCTCCAGCTTCCTTTGCAAACCCATTGTAGATAGTCAAATTCACTGTTCAAGCTTCTTGGGTGTTTTTGTAAAGATAAAAAATGTATGTACATCTTCCTTCACATTTTTCTTATGCAAAGGCAATATACTATATAGGCTCTCTCACATTTTACTTTTCACTCAATGATATGTCTCAGAAATTATTTTATATTGCTCTTGTTAGGTGCCATTGAGTTGGTTCTGACTCATAACGAACTTATGCACAACAGAATGAAACACTGCCAGTCCTGGGCCATGCCCACAGTCATTTTTATGCTTCCCATTGTTGCAGCCACTGTGTCAATCCATCTTGTTGAGGGTCTTCTTTTTTGCAGACCCTTTATTTTATCAAGCATAATTTCTTTCTCCAGGGATTGATTCCTCCTGAGAACATGTCCAAAGTATACAAGGCACAGTCTCGCCATATTTGCTTCCAAGGAGAACTCTGGTTGTAATTCTTCCAGAATAGATCTGTTTGTTTTTTCGGCAGTCCAAGATATAATCAATTTTATTCTCCAAAAACACAATCCAAAGGCATCAATTCTTCTGTTTTTCTTATTCATTGTACAGCTTTAGAGTCGTATGATGCGATTGAAAATACTATGTCTTGAGTCAGGTTCACCTTACACTTCAAGGTGATATTTTTACTTTTCACCACTTTAAAGAGGTCCTTTGCAGCAGATATCCCCAATGCACTGCGTCTTTTGATTTCTTGACTGCTGCTTCCACGGGCATTGATTGTGGAAGCAAGTAAAATGAAATGCTTGACAACCTCAATCTTTTATCCATCATGATGTTGCTTACTGGTCCAGTTGTGAGGCTTTTGTTTTCTTGGTGTTGAAGAGCAATCCATGTTCATCAGTAAGTGTTTCAAGTCCTCTTCACTTTCAGCAAGCAAGGTTGTATCATCTGAATAATGCGGGTTGTTAATGAGTTGTCCTCCAATCCTGATACCTCATCTTCTTCTCACAGTCCAGTTTCTCAGATTATTTGCTCATCATACAGATTGAAAAGGTACGGTGAAAGGATAAAACCCTGACGCAGACCTTTCCTGACATTAATCCATGCAGTGTCTACTTGTTCTGTTCACACAACTGCCTCTTGATCCATATATATATTCCTCCTGAGCACAATTACGTGTTCTAGAGTTACCATTCTCCTCAATGTTATCCATACTTTGTCATGATCCACACAGTAGAATGCCTTTGCATAGTCAGTTGAAAACACAGGTAAACATCTTTCTGGTGTTCTCTGCTTTCAACCAAGATACATCTGATATCAGCAGTGGTATTCCTGGTTCCACATCCTCTTCTGAATCCAACTCAAACTTCAGTCAATATACGTATGCAGTTTCATTTGAATGATGTTTTGTAAAATCTTACTTGCATGTGGTATTAACGATATGGTTCAATAATTTCCACATTCAGTTGGATCATATGTCTTTGGAACAGGCAAAACATAACTCTCTTCCAGTCAGTTGGCCTGGTAGCTGTTCTCTAAATTTCTTGGCATAGATGAGTGAGCACTTTCAGTGCTGCATCCATTTGTTGAAACATCTCAATTGACATTCCATCGATTCCTAGAGCCTTGCTTTTCACTAATGCCGTCAATGCAGCTTTGACTTCTTTCTTCAGAATCATCCGTTGCTGAATCATATGCTACCTCTTGAAATAGTTGAACATTAACCAGTTCATTTTGGAACAATATATCTGTGTATTCCTTCTATCTTCCTTTGATGCTTCCTGAGTTATTCAGTATTTTCCCTGTTTAACCCTTCACTATTGCAGCCAGAGGCTCGAATTTTTCTCCAGTTCTTTTAGCTTGAGAAATTCAGAGTATGTTCTTCCCTTTTGATTTTCTATTTCCAGTTCTTTGCATATGTCATTACAATACTTAACGCTGTCTTCTCAAGTTGCCCTTTGAAATCTTCTGTTCAGTTTTTTACATTGTCATTCCCTTCTTTTGCTTTAGCTACTCAACTTTCAAGAGCAAGTTTCAGAACCTCTTTTGGCATCCAATTTGATCTTTTCTTTCTTTCCTGCCTTTTTAGTGACCTCTTGCTTCCTTCGCAGATGTCTTTGATGTCATTCCACAACTCTTCTGGTCTTCAATCATTTGTGTTCATTGCATAAAAGCTATTCTTGAGATGGTTTCTAAACACAAGTGAGACATACTCAAGGTTGTGCTTTGGTCTCATGGCTTGTTGTAATTTTTTGCATTTTCATTTGATATTGCATATGAGCAACTGATGGTCTGTGCCACAGTCAGCACTTAGTCTTGTTCTGACTGATGATATTGAGCTTTTCCATTGTCTCCTTCCACAGATGCAGTTGATTTGATTCTTATGCATTCCATCTAGAGAGTTCCTTGGGTATAATCATTTTTTTTATGTTGGCAAAAAAACTGTATTTGCAAGGAAGAATTCGTTGGTCTTGCAAAATTCAATCATGTGATCTCTGGCATCATTTATATCACCAAGACCATATTTTACAACTACTGATCTTTCTTCTTTGTTTCCAACTTTTGCATTCCAATTGCCAGCAATTATCAATGCATCCTGATTGCATATTCAATCCATTTCAGACTACAGAAGACCTTAAAAATCTTCAATTTCTTCATCTTTGGCCTTAGTGGGTGGTGCATAAATTTGAATGCTAGTTGTATTAAGTGACTTTCCTTGTAGGTGTGTAGATAATATCTTATCACTTACATCATTGCATTTCAGACAGATCTTGAAATGTTCTTTTTGACAATTGATGCAACACCATTACTCTTCGGATCCAACTCGACGGCACTTGGCTTTTGGCATTACTCTTTAAGTCTTCATTACCTGCATAGTAGATCATATGATTGTCCACTTCAAAATGCCCAATGCCAGTCCATTTCAGCTCAGTAATGCCTAGGATATTGACGTTTATGCATTCCATTTCATTTTTTATTATTTCTAATTTTCCTAGATTTGTACTTTGTAAACACCACTTTCCAGTTATTGTTGGATGTTTGCAACTGTTGCTTCTCATTTTGAGTCATGCCACATCAGCAAGTGAAGATCCCAAAAGTTTGACTGCATTCGTGTCACTAAGGTCAACTTTAATTTGAGGAGGAGCTCTTTCCCAGTTATTTTTTGAGTGTCTTCCAGCCTCAGGGTCTCATTTTCCAGCACTATCTCAGACAATGTTCTGCTGCTATTCAAAAGGTTTTCAATGGCCAGTTCTTTTAGAAGTAGAATGCCAGGTCCTTCTTCCTAGTGTCTTTTAGTCTGGAAGGTCAGCTGCTACTGATTTCCCATGGTGACCCTTCTGGCATCTGAATACTGGTGGTATAACTTTCAGCATCAGAGTAACGTGCAAGCCCCCACAGTATGACAAACTGACAGACAAGTGGAGGATTCAATCTGTATCCTGGGCAAACAATGCAGACTGGACTACATGAAGAAGAATGGGGCATCAGAATAGGAGGATGACTCATGAACAGCCTGGGAATGCAGTTGACATAACTTTCATTGCTGAAGTGAAGATAACTTGAAGCACTTGCTGATGAAGATCAAAAACTACAGCCTTCAATATGGATAATACTTCAACATAAATGAAAGTCCTCCCAACTGAACCAATAAAAGAAATTCCTGATTAACAGAGAAAATATTGGGGTTGTCAGGGATCTCATTTTACTTGGATCCACAGTCAGCACCTATGGAAGCAGCAGTCAAGAAATAAACATGTTGCCTTGCTCAAATCTGTTGTAAAAGGCCTTTGAAAACTGTTAGAAAGAGAAGATGCCACTTTGAGGACTCAAATGCACTTAACTCAATCCATGGTATATTTCTTCTTTTTTTTATTATGATTGAATGAAAATGTACATTCCCATATAAATTTGCATGCACACCTATATGCAGCTTCCACTGCTCTCCCTGCCCGATGACAGCACACTCTTCCTCTCTGCTCCATGCATGTCTCATCCTCCCAACAGTCCCTTTTCCCCTCTTCTCCACTCACTCCCTTTACTCCAGAAAGAGGTCAGCAGGAAGATATCCTATAGATGCATAAAATCATAAAGTGCACCCAAGATACGGTCTCTCTGCATCACCAAGTCGAATCCATTCCTGTCTAAAGAGTGGACCTTCATTATGATTTATGGGCAGGGGCACCATCAAGGCCAGGGGCCATGCTCCCAGGGGAATCCCGAAGCCACTGGACCATCAACTGTGGTCTTTTAGTGGCAATCTAAGGGTGCACACCTTTTTATTCTTGTGTTCCCAGTGAGACTCAACTTTGTGAGCTCCATTGCGGCTATCACTGGTGGTAGCCAGACACCATCCAGTTCTTCTAGCCATGAGTCGATGTAGACACCCACTCACGTGGGTCTCTCTGTCCTCTGTGTTCTCTTTCCCCCATGTTGTTTTGGTCCTCAGTGATCATCCGTTCCTGCTGAGTTGGGACCATTTGCTGTACCCCTAGATGGCAGCTTGGCAGCTTTTAAGACCCCAGATGCCACTCACCAATGTGGGGTGCAGAGAGCTAGTGGTTCCAATTGGCCTCGATTTCCCCTGAGAGCATGGTCCCTGACCCCCACCCCAGTTACTCTGTCTTTGCAATATTTGGTTAAGATGGAAGGAGAACCCAGCTTATGTTGAAGTCCACTTAATGTTGTTCTTCTTTCTAATGTGTGCTGTCACCGATTTTACCCAACCAAACTTCTATCAACTATCTAATCTAAACTCTCCTACCCTTGGCCTCCTTCCCTCCCTCCCTCCCCTCCCTTGTAGCCGTCAAAAAGTCTTTTCTTCTACGTGTAAGTCCATTTTTGAGTTCTTATTGTAGGGGTCTCATACAATATTTGTCCTTCTGTCGCTGACTGCTTTCACTCAACATAATGTCTCCCAGTTGAAAGCAGGTTATGAGATGTTTCCTGAAATCATCATTGTTCTTTATCATTCTATAGTGTTCCATTAAGTATGTATACCATAGGTTACCTATCCATTCCTCTGTTGTTGGGGATCTGGGTTAATTCCATCTCTTTTACTATTGTGGACTGTGCTGCAAGAAACATTCATGTGCATGTTATCAGTTGGTGTGAATGGCCTTGATTCTGTAAGATACATTCCAAGTAGTGGAATTACTGGGTCAAATGATATATCTATACCCATTTTTCTAAGAGAGTGCCAGATTGATTTCCAAAGAAGCTGGACCATTTTGCAATCCCACCAACAGTGTAGGAGAGTTCCAATTATTCCACAGCCACTTCAGCATTTGTTGTTTTGCAGTTTTTGGATCATAGCCATCCTTGCTGGGGTGAGATGGTATGTCGTTGTAGATTTATTTGAATTTCTTTAATAGCTAAAGATCATGAGAACGTCCACATGTGATTTCTGGCTGTCTGGATCTCCTCTTTAGAGAAGTGTCTGTCCATCTCCTTTGCCCATAGCTTAATTGGATGATTTATCTTCTTCTTATTGATATTTTGTACTACCTTATAGTTTATGGAGCTCAGGTGTCAGTCTGACATAGAGTTTCCAAATATTTTTTCCCATTCTGTAGGTGGCCTTCTAATTCTACTAATAAAGTCTTTGGATGAGCAAAAGTGTTTGATTCTTAATAGTTCCCATTTACCTATTTTCCCTCGTGTTCACTGTGGTTTGTTTTACAGATTTTGAAGTCTGTCTACATTGTGTATTAAAACTTCCATTGTTCCTACTTTTTCTTGGATGAGCTTTATCATTTTAGATTTAATATTTAGGTCTTTTATCCAGTTGGAGTTGGTTTTTGTATAACATGTAAGATATGAGTCTTGTTTCAGTTTATTGCAGATGGATATCCAATTTTGCCAGCACCACTTGTTGAAGAGATTATTTTTACCCCAGTTTAATGTTTTAGGGCCTTTGTCAAATATCAACTGTTCATAGGCAGATGGTGTCATCTCTGGGGTCTTGATTCTGTTCCATTGATCTATCTGTCTATTTTTGTACCAGTATGTACAGTGGCCGTGTAATAGATTCTAAAGTCGGGTAATGAGAGTCTTCCCAGTGTGTTCTTCTTTAGTAGTGCTTTACTTATCTGGGGCTTCTTTCCTTTCCAAACAAAATTGGTAATTTGTTTCTCCATCTCATTAAAAAATGACTCTAGAACTTGTATTGGGATTGCATTATATAAGTACATTGCTTTGGGTAAAATAGACATTTTCACAATGTTAAGTCCTCCTATCCATGAGCATGGTAGATTTCTCTATTTATGTAAGTCTCTCTTAGTTTCTTGCAGTAAGGGCTTGTAGTTCTCTTTGTAAAGGTCTGTTATTTCTCTGGCTAGATTTATTCCTAGGTACTTTATCTTCTTAGGGGCTGTAGCAAATGGTATTGATTTGATGATTTCTTCATTAACAGTCTCGTTGTTGGTATACAGGAATTCTACTGATTTACTTATGTTTATCTTGTATCATGAAGGTTTGTTGCACTCTTCTATCAGTATGAGTAGTTTACTGGTGAATTCTTTGGGATTCTCTGCATATACAATCACAGCATTTTCAAATAGGGAGATTTTGTCTTCTTCTTTGCTGATTTGCCAAGCCAAGCCAAGTGCCGTCGAGTCGGATTGATTTAGGTACCCTTTATTTCTTGGTCTTGTCTGATTGCTCTGGCTAGAACTTCTAGTACAATGTTGAATAGGAGAGGTGAGAGTGGTCATCCTAGTCTAGTTCCTGTTCTCAAGGGAAACTCCTTCAGTCTCCCTCCATTCACAATGACACAGGCAGTTGGCTTTGTATAAATGGCCCTTAGTGCTTTGAGGAATTTTCCATCTATGCATATTTTGCTTAGAGTTTTTAGCATGACTGGGTGTTGGACTTTATCAAATGCCTTCTCTGCATCAATGGACAAAATCAGGTGTGATATTTGTGTGGTTGACCACATTAGCTGTTTTTCTGATGTTGAACCAGTCTTGCATCTCTGGTATGAATCCAACTTGGTCATGACAGATTATTTTTTGATATGCTGTTGGATTCTATTGGCAAGTATTTGCTGAAGATTTTTGCATCTAGATTCACAAGTGATATTTGTCTGCAGTTCTCCTTTTTCATTGGGTCTTTCCCTGGCTTTGGTAACAGGGTTATGCTGGCTTCATAGAATGAGTTTGGGAGTACTCCATCCCTTTCTATACTGTGAAATAGTCTTAGTAGTATTGGAGATAACTCTTCTCTAAAAGCTTGGTAGAAGCCTGCAGTGAAGCCATCTGGGACTTGGCTGTTTTGGGTTGGCATATATATATATTTTATGATATTCAATCTCTTCCTTTGTGATGGGTTTATTAAGTTGTTCCTCTTCACCTTGTGACAATTTTGGTAGGTGATATGAACCAAGGAATTTGTCCATTTCCTCTAGGTTTTCAAATTGTTAGAGTACAGTCTTTCATAATATTCTGCTTTGATTTTTTTTATTTCTGTTTGATCTGTGATGACGACTCCCCTCCCATATCTAATTTGGGTCACTTGTTTCCTTTCCTGTTTTTCTTTAGTAAGTGTAGCCAGTGGTTTGTCAATTTGGTTGATCTTTTCAAAAAACCAGCTTTTGGTCTTTTCAGTTTTTTCATTTGTTCTTCTATTCTCTAATTTGTTTAGTTCTGCTCTCTGTTTCCTTCTGGTGCCTGAGGGGGTTCTGGGTTGTTCTCTCTCTACTTGTTCAAGATGTAGAGTCAGATCTTGATTTGGTTTCTTTCTTCCTTCCCGATGTGTGCATTTATGGAGATAAACTGACCTCTGAGCACTGCTTTGGCTGTATCCCATAGGTTCTGTTAGAAAGTGTTTTCGTTCTCTTTGGAATCCATGAATTTTTTTATTTCATCCTTGATTTCTTCTATAACCTATGATTTTTTTAGCAAGATGTTGTTCAGTTTCCATGAGTTTCACTTTCGATCTATGTTTTGACTGCTATTGATTTTGACTTTTATAGCTTTATGATCTGAGAAGACGCTTTGCAGTAATTGAATGGTATGGGTTTTGTTGAGAATTGCATTATGCCCTAACACATGGTCAATTCTGGAGAGTGTTCTATGTACACTGGAGAAGATCGTGTAGTTGTCCACTGATGGGTAGAAAGTTCTGTATATGTCGATGAGGTCTAGTTGGTTAATTGTGGCAATAAAGTCTTTTGTATCTTATTGAGATTTTTCTAGATGATTTGTCCAATATTGAGAGTGGAGTGTTGAAGTCTCCCACTATTATTGTGAAACGAAGTATCCCCTTTTTGAGTGTAGTCAGTGTTTCTTTGATGTATTTAAGTGCTCTAATATTAGGTGCATAAATATTTAATATTGTTAAGGCCTGCTTGTATATTGAACCTTTCAGCAATAGTGTCCATCCTTGTCCACCATGGTGGATTTTACATTAAAATCTATTTCATCTGAGATCAGAATTGCCACCCCTGCTCTTCTTTGTCCATTGTTAGCTTGATATATATTCTTCCATTCTTTCAATTTCAGTTTGTTCCTATCTTTAAGTCTAAGGTGAGTTTTTTGTAGGCAACATATAGGTAGGCCATGTCTTTTGATCCAAGATATCACTCAATGCCTCTTTACCGGAGGATTCAGTCCATTCACATTCAATATAACTTTTGATAGGTATGTGTCCAGTTCTGCCATTGTGATATGTTTATTTTTGTGTTGATGTTTTCTCTGTTGTTCTTATTAATCTGTTCTGTGACCTTCTTCTTTGTAAGTTGATTTTTCACTTTTTTCAGGGTTGATTTTGTGGGTGTTGAGACTCCTGTATTCATTTCTTGATACGGTATGTTGCTTTTTATTGTACTTTACAGCTGCCCCATGCTTTTGCTATAACCCCAATTTTGATTGCTACCAGTCTTGTCAACTTCCTCTCCATCTGAAAGGACTATAGCAACTGTAGTACATCCCTCTTTTTAATATGATGATGTCATAGTTTACATGATATGATCACGACATTGTTTCTTTCACTATTATAGCTTTGATTATGTTTGGAGCCTTCTCTAGCTGAGTAGGATTCTGGATACTGCATCCTTAGCAGTTTTGTTCTTCCAAGCCAAGAAACCCTTTGAGTGTTTCTTGTAGCTTTGGTTTCTTTTTTACAAAGTCTATGAGTTTCTGTTTATCTGCGAATGTCTTAACTTCATTTTCATATTTGAAAGATAGTTTTGCAGGATATATAATTCTTGGTTGGAAGTTCTTCTCCTTCAAGGATTTGAATATGTCATGCTGCTGTCTCCATGCCAGCATCATTCCTGCTGGGAAATCCAACAAAAGCCTACAGGATTCCCCTCTGAATGTTAGCTTTGCTTTGAGTTTTGCTACCTTGAAGAGTTTCTGCTTAGGTTTCATTTTGTTAAGTTTGATTATAATATGTCTTGGAGTCTTTCTATTGAGATCTATATTGAGTGGTGTTCAATGTGTATCTTGGATACCTATATTCTCCTCCTTCATAATTTCTGGGAAGTTTTCTGTCAGCAGCTCAGCAACAATACTTTCTGTGTTTTCAGGTGTCTCGCCCTGTTCACGAACTCCAATTAATTGTAGACTGTTCTTCTTAATAGAATCCCACATGCTTCTTAATGCTTCTTCATTTTACTTTTTTTTTTTATTTCTTTTTTTTTTATTTAATATGACTGAGTGAAAATGTACATTTTTGCCTGATGTCTCCTCATCGATGCTGGAGTCAGTAGCTCTGTCTTCCAAATCAGAAATTCTCTTTTCCATTTGCTCCATTCTGTTTTCTTGGCTTTACATTGAAGTTTCTATGTCTTTGATGTTGTTCTTGATCTGCTGGATTTCAGAGTACTGGTGTATAATCAGATTGAACAGCTTGCTTAATTTTTCATTTTGCTCTGCTGCATTTTGTATAAGGTCTAGGAGGGCTCTATATATAATCCTTTTGTATTCACTTTCTGATAGTTTCAGGAAAGCTTCTTCGTCTGGGAAGTTCTGAGGTGGTTTCTTTTGGAGCCTTTGTGATGCCATGGGTGATTTCTGGGTTACCATCTTCTCCAACATTTGTTGCTTTGGGGGCTTTATGTGGGCCTATAGAGGCTAGGAGAGATGCTCTGAAGATGGACCACAATTGTTTCTCTAGGTTATCTTAAAACGAGAAATAAAAAGTATTTGAAAACTTCCAAAGTCAGTCAGGTTTTCGGGTGTATACGTCCCTCTCTCCAGCTGGCAAAGTAAGCACCTCTATATTGAATTCCCAGATGTTATAAACTAGCTCAAAATACAGAAAGGCTACTGGCGTGCTGGCCTCTGCTGTTGCGCCCCAGCTGTAGGTCATACTGTGTATAATTCTGCTTTTCTGATGGAAAAGCAATCTCTTCTGGGTAGGCACTGCCTCCCAGCCCAGGAATTAAGTCCAGCTGAGGCTTCCGTATGGATGACTTCACCTCTCAGCAAAACAAGATGGTGTCCTGCACAAGCTCGCCAGCTGGCCAGGACAAGGCCCCGGCTGAAAGAGAGGCCAAGAGTGCTGAAATGCCCAGGGTCCACAGCCTCCGCTTCTGGGCCCCAGCTCCAGGCAACACTGTGCAAAACACCACTGCCCTGCTGAAAAAGCACTGTCCCCCTGGCAGGCACCACCTCCCAGCCCAGGAACCAAGTCTGGCTGGGTCCTCTTCCTGGGCTTCTCCGTTTCCCAGTGGATCAAGATGGCGTCCCACACAAGCTTATCTGTACAGCTACCACATGGTGGAGGCAGAAAGATAGGCCAGAGGAGCTGAGGTGTATAGAGTCCAAAGCCAGGCTCTCACAACCTGGCAATTATGCTTGCCAGTCCCACCAGCAGTGCATATGAGACCAGCAGCTAGTCAAGTCCCAGCTTTGCCCTCCAGCCAAGACAGGAAAAAATAATCAAAATGGTGAGTTACCTTCAGTCCGTGCAAGCCTCTGCTCACTGAGAGTGGGGTCAGTGAAAAAGAGGGGGTTTTGCATTCAGTGGTATAGAGTCCAAATTAACAGCCCTACGCCACATCCCAGGGCTCACTAGGTGTCCAGAAGGCTCTGTTTAATAATCATTTCAGGTCTTGGTTTGCAGAGGGATTTAGGGAGATGTGCATTTAGTCCACCATCTTGACTCCGCCCCTCAGGTTTGGATTTTGTTGAAATTTGCTTTATGTCCTAACGCATAGTCTATTCTGGAAAATGTTGCACGTGCATTGTAGAAACAGATATACTTATCTGTTCATCGATACAAAGTTCTGAATATGTCCATGAGATCTAGTTTGTTAATTGCTGTAATAAAATCTTGTGTGTGTTTATTGAGTTTTTTTTGGTATCAACTATTATTGTTGAGTGATCTGTCTCATTTTTCAATGTAGTCAGTGTTTGTTCAATGTATTTAGATGCTCTGGTATTGAGTGCATAATCATTTAATATTGTTAAGTCCTGCTTCTGTATTGAACCTTTCAGTAATAAATAGCGACCATCCTTACCTGTTCTTCTTTGTATAGTGTTAGCTTGGTATATACTATCACATCCTTTAACTTTCAATTTGTTCGCATCTAATTCTAAGATGTGTTTCTCGTAAGCAACATATAGACAGGTCGTGTCTTTTGATTCAAAATATAGCTTGTTATGTCTGTATTGGAGCATTCAGTTCATTTACATTCAGTGTAATTATTGATAGGTATGTGTTTAGGGCTGTCATTTTTATGTGTTTATTTTGTGTTGGTGCTGTCTATATTGTTCTTCATATTCTGTTCTAGGTCATTCTTCTTTATGGGTTGACTTTTCGTCTTTTTTCTGTGTTGGTTTTATGTAACATGGATTGCCAGAAGAATAATGAATCTGTCTTCGAATAAATAGAGCCAGAAGGCTTCTTAGATGAAAGAATGATGAGACATCGTCACACATAGTTTGAATATGATAAAGGACGGATAGTACTTAAGAAATACATCATGCCATCAGCCTTCAGCATAAGCCCCACCCTATAGACTCACTAGAACTGCAATCTCTTACTCTCAGCTCTGTTTATGAGGCTCCATTCTCCCATTTCAACTCAGTGATGATCCCACACCTTTATCCCAAGCAGATCCTTATTTTTCTGCCCCACTGACACGGAAGTCCTGCTCCTTTAGCCTCTCTCTACTGGTTTATTGGCATAGCAGTCTTATCTTCTCCACTTTGCTGGAGATCCCATTATCTTGCTCCAACTGAATGTTCTACACTCTGGTGCAAGAGAGTTTTGACTGAACTGTTTGAAACCTAAGAGTCAGTGGATCCATCTTTTGAAACCAAAGATGTTGTAGTTTCACCCTTTGAAACATAGGAGGAAGTGGTTATACCTTTTTAAAATGAGGTAGTCCTACTTTTTTTGCTCTGACAGTTCTAGGACCTCCAAACTTCTTTCAGCACAGTACCTTTCTTTTCTTGGAGAACAACAGGTGTTTTCAACCACATAGCTTGACTGGCCCATATCCTGCCTTAGAATTCCAAGAGTGATACAATTTTCCTTTGTTATGCTCTGTCTCTGTCTCTTTTAGTCTGAGTTGATAGTACTTCTGCTGTGTTGCTTGATTAGGTTGAGTAGCCACAATCCTGGAGAAAGTTTCAGTACAACCTTTCCTTTTATATACTTTGGAGGAAAGTTTACAGTATAAACCAACCAACCTACTGCTGTAGAATTGATTCTGACTCACAGATACCCTACAAGACGGGGTAGAACTGTCCCCATTGAGTTTTCAAGGAAAGTCTGGTAGATATGAAATGCCAACCCCTTGGTTACTAGACGTAATATTTAACCTCTAGGCCACAAGGGTTTCCACAGAACAAACTAGCTTCTCATCGAACACCTAGTACACACATTGTTCTATGGCATTGGTTAATAATGCCACAACATGTGAACACTCTCCCTTCTCAACTTTGGGTTCCCTATTACCAGCTTTCATATCCTCTCTTGCCTTCTAGTCTTTGTCCCTAGGCTAGTGTACTCTTTAGTCTCCATTTGATTTATGAGCCTGCCTAATCTTTGAATGAAGGCTATATCTCAGGAATATCTTCATTACCAAATTTAAAGAGTGTTTGGAGGCCATGCTCTCAGGGTTTCTCCAGTCTCTGTCAGACAGATAAGTCTGGTATTTTGTTGTTGTTGTTAATTCTATTTTTTTTTATTGTAATTAAGTGCAAGTATACAATCCAAATCAGTTTTGTATGCCCACCTACCTGCAGCATCTTCTGCTCTCCCCACCTTGTGACAGCACACTCCTCCTTTTCATTCAACATTTCTAGTATTCTCTTAAAAAGTGTCTATCCCCTCCTCTCCAAGCTCTTCTCTCCCATATAGAAAGAGATCAGTAGGACAGCCTCCAATAAATGCAGAGAACCATAAAGTACACACACCATATGGTTACACTGTGTCTCTGAGTCCAGTTTATTCTTGTCTGAACAGTTGACCTCAGTAATGGTTTCTGGTCAGGAGCAGCAGCAGGTCTATAAGCAGTCCTTCCCAGGGGATCCTCCAGGTTGTTGGACCATCAACTCTGGTCTTTTAATAGCTTTCTTGGGCTGCACACCTCTTTCGTTTGTGTTGCCTCAGGGACTCTACATTGTGTCCACCATCACCACTGTCTTTGGTGGGGGCTGGGAATGATCTGGTTCTTCTGGTCTCATGTTGATACAGTCTCCCATTCGTATGGTTCCTTCTGTCTCTTGGGTTCTTTTTTGCTAGCATCATTGTTGTTCTCAGTGATCATCCGTTCTTGATGAGTTGGGACAATTTGGTGTACCTCAGATGGCAGCTTGCTAGCTTTAAAGACCCCAGACACCACTCACCAATATGAGATACAGAAGATTCTCTTAGCAATAGACTGGTTATTCCAATCAGCCTCGATGTCTCCTAAAAACATTGTCCCCAGACACACGTCCCTGCTACTCTATCATTTGAGAAATTAAGTTTACTATAGAAAACCTTTCAGTTCATGGTGAAGTCCACTTAAGTTGATCTACTCTTTACTGTGTGCTGTCATGACTTTCACCTAACCAAATTACTATCGACTAATCTATGACTACACCTCCAACTTCCTCCCCACCCTTGTAGCTATCAAGGAGTCCTTTCTGCTGTGCATAAGTCCATTTTTAAGTCCTTATAGCAGGGGTCTCAGGCGGTAATTGTCCTTACATTGCTGACTGATTTCACTCAGCATAATGTCTTCAAGTTGAAACCAGGTTAAAAGATGCTTTCTAAAATCATTGTTCTTTATCACTGTGTAATGTTCCACTGAGAATATGTAACATAGTTTGCTCATCCATTCATCTGTTGATGGGAACCCAGGTTGATTCCATCTTTTTGTTACTGTGCACAGTGCTGCAATAAATATTCACGAGCATTTTTCTGTTCCTGTGACAGCCTTTCTTTCTGTAGGATAAATTCTGAGCAGTGTGATATATTTATTTCCAGCTTTTAAAGGAAGTGCCAAATTGATTTCCAAAGAGGTTGTACCATTATGCAATCTCACCAGCAGTGTAGAAGACTTCCCATCTCTCCACAGCATCACCAGCATGTGTTGCTTTGGATTATGGGCAACCTTGTTGGGGTGAGATGGTATCTCAGAGTAGTTCTGATCTGAATTTCTCTGATAGCTAAAAATAGTGAGAATATCCTCATGTGTCTTTTGGCTGCCTGAATGTCCTCTTTGGTGAAGTGTCTGTCCATCTCCTTTGTTCATTGCTTAATTGGGTTATTAAATGTTTCTTGTTGATATTTTGCAGTACCTTGTAGATTATGGGGATCAGATGATGGTCCGACATGTAGTTGCCAAATCTTTTTTCCCATTCTGTGGGTGGTTTTTTACTTCTTCTGATAAAGTCTTTGGATGAGGAAAAGCATTTGATTCTTAGCAGTTCCCTTTTACCTATTTTCTCTTCTGTTGATCGTGCTTTGTCAGATTTTGAAGTCTGTCTAAGCCATATATTAGAACATCCATTATTGAACCTATCTTTTTCTTTATGATCTTTATTGTTTTAGGTTTGATATTTAGGTCTTTCATCCAATTTGAGTTAGTGTTTGTGTAAGCTGTGAGACTTGGGTCTTGTTTCAGTTTTTTTGCAGATGGATACCCAATTTTGCCAACATCATTTGTTAAAGAGATTGTTTTTACTTCAGTTTACAATCTTAGGGCCTTTGTTGAATATCAACTGTTTGTAAGAGGATGGTAGCATCTCTGGTGTCTCAACTGGGTTCCATTGATCTATATGTCTCTTTTTGTACCAGCACCAGGCTGTTTAGACTACTGTGGCAGGGTAATAGCTTCTAAGGTCAGGTAGTGTGAGGCCTCCCAGTGTGTTCTTCTTCTGCTGTAGTGCTTTGCTTATCAGGGGTTTCTTCCCTTTCCAAAGTTGGTGATTTGTTTCTCCATCTCATTAAAAAAGTCACTGGAACTTTTGTTGGGATTGGTTTGTGTATGTAGATCACTCTGGGTAAAACAAACATTTTCACAATGTTAAGTCTTCCTATCCCTGAGCAGGGTAGTTTTCTGCATTTATGTAAGTTTCTTTTGGTTTCTTGCTCTAAAGTCTTGTAGTTCTCTTTGCATAGGTTTGTTGTTTCTCTAGTTAGATTTATTCCTAGGTATTTTATCTTCCTGGGGGCTATACCAAATGGTATTGATTTGGTGATTTCTCCTTTGATGATCTCTTTGTTGATATAAAGGAATCCTGCTGATTTACTTATGTTTGTCTTATATGCTGATACTTTGCTGAACTCTTCTATTATTCCAGTAGTTTACATATGGATTCCTTAGGATTTTCTGCATATATGATCATATCATCTGCAAATAAGGCAATTTATACTTCTGCTTTGCTGATGTGGGTGCCTTTTATTTCTTTGTCTTGTATAATTTTCTGGCTAGAACCTCTAGCACAATATTGAATAGCAGCAGTGAGAATGCGCATCCTTGTTCAGTTCTCATCCTCAGGAAGAATTCTTTCAGTCTCTCTCCATTCAGGATGATGTAAGTGGTTGACTTTGCTTAGATGCCCCTTATTACCTTCAGGAATTTCCCCTTTATTCGTATTTTGCTGATAGTTTTTAGCATGAATGGGTATTGTACTTTGTCACATGTCTTTTCTGCATCAGTTTACAAAATGAGGTGATTCTTACCCCTTGTGTTATTTATGCGGTTCATCACATTAATTGTTTTTCTGATGTTGAATCAGTAGCCTTGCATCACTGCTATGAATCCAATTTGATCATTATGGGTTATCATTAGCCAGCCAAGTGCCATCGAGTCAGACCCAATTATCATTATTATTTTTATATATGTTTTATATATGAATTCTATTGACTATGAATTTGTTGAAGATTTTTGCCTCTAGGTTCATGAGTGATATTGGTCTGTAATTTTCTTTTATAGTGGGATATTTCCCTGGCTTTGGTATCAGGGTTATGCTGGCTTCATTGAATGAATTTGGGAGGGCAGAGTCAATATGGCAGACTAAGCACTTGTCTCCTTATATCCCTCTGGAAACCAAGACCTGAAATGATAATCAAACAGAGACTTCTGGTCACCTAGTGAGCCCCAGGACACGGCACAGGGCTGTTAATTTGGACTTCATACCACTAAACGAAAACTTTCACAGACTTCAACTCCTGGCTAGTCCTGGCTCTCAAGGACTGAAGGTAACACACCATTTTGACTTTTTTTTCTCTGTCTTGGCCAGCAGGCAGAGATGGGTCTTGCCTAGTGGCTAGTCTCAGATGCACTGCTGAGAGCCAAGCTTAGGACTCTATTCATCTAGCCACTTTGGGCCTGTCTTTTTATCTTTGCCACAGCATGGTTTGTATGGAACCAGTGACACGTAAGTGCAGGATGCCATGTTGGATACGGAGATCTTAGTGGGACCTCATTCTTAGCCTGGGAGCCAGTGCCTGCAAACAGGACAGCGCTTCTCCAACAGAAAAGCAGTAGTTTACACAGTGTCATCTATGGTGGGGGCCCAACAACAGAGGCTGAGGACTCACTACCTCTCAGCACCTCTGGCCCCTCTATTCACCGACCATGTGGAGGGCACTGTATTAGATACAGTGGCCACAGCTGGACCTAAGTCTTAGCTTAGCAGCCAGAGCTTTCCCACAGGAGAGCACTTTTCTACCAGAAAAGAAGTACTTTACACAGTGTTGCCTAAGGCTGGGCCCTGTCAGCAGAGGCCAATGGGGCAGTAGCATTGCTGTATTTTGAATTAGTTTGTATCATCTGAGGTTGGATATAGAGGTGCTTACTTTGCCATTTTGGAAGAGGGACCTCTACACCTGAAAAGATGACTGGCTTGTGAAGTGGTCAGATACCTTTTGTTTTACATTTTAAGACAGCCTAGAGAAACATCTGGAGTCCATCCTCACTGCGTCTCTCCCAGCATTTACTTACTCACATGAAACCCCAAAAGCATCAGACACTTGTGACAAACAAGAAATCATCTATGGCTTCAGAAGGCTCCCAAAGAAAACAACCAAGGAGTTTTCTGGAAGAAAAAACATTTCTGAAATCATCAGAAGGTGAACACAAAGGATTATACACAGAGTCCTTCTAGACCTTATACAAAATGCAGCAGAACAAAATGAAAAATTAAGAAAGCTGTTCGAACTGATGGAACACTAGTACTCTGAAATTCAACAGATCAAGAACAAAATCAAAGACATACAAACTTCCATTCAAAGCCAAGAAAACAGAATGGAAAAAATGGAAAAAAGAATTTCTGACTTGGAAGACAGAGCTACTGACACCAGCATCTATGAGCAGAAATCAGAAAAAAGAAACAAGAAAAACAAAGAAGTATTAAGAAGCATGTGGGACTCTATTAAGAAGAACAACCTTCGACTAATTGTGGTCCCTGAACAGGATGAGCTACCTGAGAACACAGACAGTATCGTTGCTGAGCTGCTGACAGAAAACTTCCCGGAAGTCATGAAGGAAGAGAATATAGATATACCAGATGCATATCATATGCCACCCAACACAGATCTCAAAAGAAAGACTCTAAGACATATTACAGTCAAGCTTAACAAAATAAAACATAAGCATAAACTCTTAAGGGCAGGAAGACTTAAAACAAAGCTAACATTCAGAGGGAAACCCTGTAGGCTTTCGTGAGATTTCTAACCAGAAATGATGCTGGCATGGAGGCAGTGGGATGACACATTCAAAGCCTTGAAGGAGAAGAGTTTCCAACCAAGAATTATATATCCTGCCAGATAAACAGAAACTCAGAGACTTTGTAAAAACCAAATGAAAACTACAAAAAATACTGAAAGAAGTTCTCGGCCTTGGCTTAGAAGAACAAAACTAACTTTATTTTAGAACGACACATCATTCAGAACTCTACTCAGTTAAGAAAGGCTCCAAACTCAATCACAGCTTTAATACTGAAAGAAACAATCCAGTGACTATCATGAAAATTATGGTAACATTATATTAAAAAGAGGGATGTACTACAGTCGTTATAGTCCTTCCAGATGGAGAAGAAGCTAACAAGACTGGTAGTAACTGAAATTGGGTTTATGTGGAGTTTATTAAGGGGGATCATAGGGGCAGCTGTAAAGCACAACAAAGACACAACATATCATATCAAGAAATGTAGCACAGGAGTCTCAACAACTGTAAAACCAGCACTGAAAAAGGTGAATAATCAACTCACAAAGAAGAATGTCCCAGAACAGACTAATAAGAATAACAGAGAAAACATCAACACAAAGATAAACATATCACAATGGCAGAACTGAACACATAACTAGCAATAATTACATTGAATGTGAATGGACTGAATACTACAGTAAAGAGACATCGAGTGACATCCTGGATCAAAAGACATGACCCATCCACATGTTGTCTACAAGAAACTCGCTTGAGACTTAAAGATAGGAACAAACTGAAAATTAAAGGATGGAAGAATATCAAGCTAACAATGAACAAAGAAGAGTAGGGGTGGCAATTCTAATCTCAGACAAAATCAATTTTAATGTAAAATCCACCATCATGGACAAAGGTGTACACTATTTATTGCTGAAAAATTCAGTACCCAAGCAAGACTTAACTATATTAAATATTTATGCACCTGATATCAGAGCACCTAAATACATCAAAGAAACACTGACTACACTAAAAACAAAGTTAGATTACTCCACAGTAATAGTGGGAGACATCAACACTCCACTCTCAATACTGGACAGATCATCTAGAAGAAAGCTCAATAAAGATACAGAAGACTTTATTGCCACAATTAACCAACTAAACCTCATCGACATATACAGAATTTTCTACCCATCAGTGGACAACTACACCTTCTTCTCCAGTGCACATGGAACATTCTCTAGAACAGACCATGTGTTAGGACATGTAGCGTTTCTCAACAAAATCCATACCATTCAATTACTGCAAAGCATCTTCTTAGATCATAAAGCCATAAAAGTTGAAATCAATAGCAGAAAAAACACAGATAGAAAGTGGAGCTCTTGGAAACTGAACAACATCTTGCTCAAAGATGATGGGTTATAGAGGAAATCAAGGATGAAATAAAGAAATTCATGGATTCCAATGAGAATGAAAGCACTTCCTACCAGAATCTATGGGATACAGCCAAAGCAGTGCTCAGAGGTCTGCTTATCTCCATAAATGCACACATCTGGGAGGAAGAAACAAGCCAAATCAAGGAACTAACCCTACAGCTTGAACAAGTAGAGAGAGAGCAACAGAGGAACCTCTCAGTCACCACAAGAAAACAGATAATAAAGATTAGAGCAGAGCTAAGCGAATTAGAGAATAGAAAAACAATCAAAAAATTGAAAAGACCAAAAGCTGGTTTTTTGAAAAGATCAACCAAATTGACAAACCACTGGATACACTTACTAAAGAAAAACAGGAAAGGAAATAAATAACCCAAATAAGAAATGAGAAGGGAGTTGTCACTACAGATCCATCAGAAATCAAAAATATCATAACACAATACTATGAAAGACTGTACTCTAATAAATTTGAAAACATAGAGGAAATGGACCAATTCCTTGATTCATATCACCTACTGAATTTATCACAAGGTGAAGCAGAACAACTTAATAAACGTATCACAAAGGAAGAGATTGAAAAAGTCATCCAAAAACTGCCAAGCACAAAAAGCCCAGGCCCAGATGGCTTCACTGCAGAATTCTACCAAGCTTTTAGAGAAGTGTTATTTCCAATGCTACTAAGACTATTTCACAGTATAGAAAGGGATGGAGTACTCCCAAACTCATTCTATGAAGCCAGCATAACCTGATACCAAAGCCAGAGAAAGACCCAATGAAAAAGGAGAACTACAGACAAATATCACTCATGAATCTAGATGCAAAAATCTTCAGCAAAATTCTTGCCAATCGAATACAACAACATATCAAAAAAATAATCCATCACAACCAAGTGGGAATCATAGCAGGGATGCAAGGCTGGTTCAACATCAGAAAAACAGTTAATGTCATCAACCACATAACTATCACAAAAGACAAGAATCACCTGATTTTGTCCATTGATGAAGAACAGGCATTTGATAAAGTCCAACACCCATTCATGCTAAACACTCTCAGAAAAATAGGCATAGAGGGAAAATTCCTCAACACAATAAGGGCCATTTATACATAGCCAACTGCCTATGTCATCCTGAATGGAGAGACACTGAAGGAGTTTCCACTGAGAACAGAAACTAGACAAGGATGTCAATTGTCACCTCTTCTATTCAACATTGTACTAGAAGTTCTAGCCTGAGCAATTAGACAAGACCAAGAAATAAAGGGCATCTGCATCAGCAAAGAAGTGTACAAAATCTCCCTGTTTGCTGATGATATGATTGTATATGCAGAGAATCCCAAAGAATCTATAAGTAAACTACTCAAACTGATAGAAGAGTTCAGCAAAGTCTCGGGATGCAAGATAAACATAAGTAAATCAGTAGGATTCCTTTATACCAACAAGACTGTTAATGAAGAAACCATCTAATCAATACCATTTACTATAGCCCCTCAAAAGATAAAGTAGGAATTAATCTAACCAGAGAAATAACAGACCTTTACAAAGAGAACTACAAGTCCTTACTACAAGAAACTAAGAGAGACTTACATAAATGGAGAAACCTACCCTGCTCATGAATAAGAAGAGTTAACATTGTGAAAATGTCTATTTTACCCAAAGGAATCTACTTATATGATGCAATCCCAATACAAGTTCCACCGTTAATTTTTAATGAGATGGAGAAACAAATCACCAATTTTGTTTGGAAAGAGAAGTAGCCCCAGATAAGTAAGGTACTACTAAAGAAGAACACACTGGGAGGCCTCTCATTACCCGACCTTAGAATGTACTACACTGCCACAGTGGTCAGAACAGCCTGGTACTGGTATAAGAACAGACAGATCGATCAATGGAACAGAATTGAGACCCCAGAGATGACACCATCTGCCTATGAACAGTTGATATTTGACAAAGGCCCTGAGACATTAAACTGGGGTAAAAACAATACCTTCAACAAATGGTGCTGGCAAAATTGGATATCCATCTGCAATAAATTGAAACAGGATCCATATCTTACACTGTCATGGTTGGAATTGTGTCCCCCAAAAAATGTGTGCAGCCATGTGGCTAGGATATGGTTCCCAGTATCTTGGAACTGTCCTCCACTGTGTGGCTTTCCTAACTGTGTGTTAAAAGATTAGGGTGGGACTACGAATTCTGCATGGGATTATTTCCCTGTCCTGCTGTAAGGGGAGTTTCCCCGGAGTGTGGCTTGTCCCACCCTTAATGCTTTCAGATAAAAAGGAAAAAGAAACAAAGGACAATTGAGAACCTCGCTACCATCAAGCAAGCAGCACCGGGAGCAGAGCGCGTCCTACAGACCAGAGGTTCTTGCGTGACGATGCTCCCTGAACAAAGACTGATGCAATACCGGACTTTCCTCCAGAGCCAACAAGGGGAAAGTCTTTCCCTGGAGCGGACACCTTGAATATGGACTTGCAACCTACCGGACTGTGTAAGAATAAATCTTTCTTTGTTAAAGCCATCCACTCTGTGGTATTTCTATTAGAGCAGCCCTAGCTAACTGAAACATACACCTTATACAAAAACCAACTCCAACAGGATAAAAGACCTAAATATCAAATCTAAAACGATAAAGCTCATCCAAGAAAAAGTAGGAACAACAATGGAAGTTTTAATAACACAACACAGACAGACTTCAAAATCTGTCAAACAAAACACAATCAACAGAAGAGAAAATAGATAAATGGGAACTATTAAGATTCAATCACTTTTGCTCAACCAAAGACTTTTTTAATAGAGTTAAAAGGCCACCTACAGAATGGGAAAAAATATTGGCAACTCTATGTCAGACCAACACCTGATCTCCATAATCTATAAGGTACTACAAAATATCAATAAGAAGAAGATAAATCATCCAATTAAGCGATGGGCAAAGGAGATGGACAGACATCTCTCTAAAGAGGAGATCCAGGCAGCCAAAAACACAAGTGGACATGTTCACGATCTTTAGTTATTAAAGAAATTCAAATCAAAACTACAATAAGATACAATCTCACCCCAACAAGGTTGGCCATGATCCAAAAAACACAAAACAACAAATGCTGGAGAGACTGTGGAGAAAGTGAAACTCTCCTACACTGCTGGTGGGGTTGGAAAATCGTCCAGCCTCTTTGGAAAGCAGTTGGGTGCTTCCTTAAAAAAAAATGGATAGAGATATGCAATTTGACCCAGTAATTCCACTATTTGGAATATATCCTCAGAATCAAGGCCATTCACACCAACGGATACTTGTACAAGAATTTTTATTGCAGCAAAGTTCACAACAGCAAAAAGATGGCATCAATCCAGATGCACAACAACAGAAGAATGGAGAGGTAAACTGTGGTATATATACTCAGTGGAACACTATGCAATGATGAAGAGCAATGATGATTCCATAAAACACCTCATAACCTGATTTCAACTGGAAGACATTATGTTGAGTGAAAGTAGTAAGCAACAAAAGGACAAATATTATATGAGACCCCTAAGATAAGAACTCAAAAACAGACTTATGCACAGAAGAAAAGACTCTTTGATGGCTGCAAGGGAGTGGAGAGAGGGAGAGAGGGTGAGCGCGGGAGAGTTTAAATTAGATAGTTGGTAGAAATTTGGTTGGGTGAAGTCGGTGATAGCACACATTTGAAACAAGAACAATATTAAGTGGATTTCAGGATAACTTGAGTACTCTTTCCATCTTAACCCAATATTGGAAGGACAGAGTAGCTGGGGAACGGGGCAATAGATCATACTTTTAGGTGAAATCGAGGCCATTTGGCACAACTAGCATTTTGCTAAGAGGGCTGTCTGCACTCCACTTTGGTGAGTGGCATCTGGGGTCTTAAAAGCTGCCTAGCTGCCATCCGAGGGCACAGCAAATGGTCCCAACACAGCAGGAACAAATGCTCACCGAGGACCAAAACAACGTGGGTGAAAGACAATGCAGAAGACATAGAGACCCACATGCGTGGTTGCCTACATCAACTTGGGACCAGAAGAACTAGATGGTACCCGGCCTCCACGAGTGATAGCCACGATGGAGCTCACAAAGTTGAATCTCAGTGGCAACACAAGAATAAAAAGGGATGTACCCTGAGATCTCCACTAAAAGACCATAACTGATGGTCCAGTGGCTTCAGGGTTCCCCTGGGAGCATGGCCCCTGGCCCTGATGCTTCCCTTGCCCATAAATCATAATGACGGTCAATTCTTCAGATACAAATGGATTGGACTTGGCAACACAGAGTGACTATGTATTGGGTGCACTTTATGGTTCTATGCATCTATAGGATATCATCCTTCTGACCTCTGGCTGGAGGAAGGGAAGTGGTTGGAAAGGAGGGCAAAGGAGACTGTTCGGTCGATGAGACATGTATGGACCAGAGAAGAATAGTGTGCTGTCACCGGGCAGGGAGAGCAGTGGAAGTTGCTTATAGGTGGGTGTGCAAATTTATATGGGAACACATATTTTCACTCAGTCATAATGAATCGGCCAAGTGCCGTCGAGTCATAATGAATATATAAATTAAAAAGAATGAATTTGGGAGTATTGCATTTTTTTCCATGCTGTGAAATAGCCTCAGTACGATTAGAATTAACTCCTCTCTAAAAGCTTTGCAGAATTCTCTGGTGAAGCCATGTGGGCTATGACATTTTTTGTTGGTAGTGTTTTTTTATTACTTTTTCAGTCTCTTCTTTTGTGATGGGTTTATTAACTTGTTCTACTTCTCCTTGTGATAATTTTGTTAGATGATGTCAATCTAGAAATTTGTCCATTTCCTCTAGGTTTTCAAATCTGTTTCAGTACAGTCTTTCATAGTATTCTGTTATGATACTTTTGATTTTGGTTGGGTCTGTTGTGACATCACCCATTTCATTGCTTATTTGGTTTATTTGTTTCCTCTCCTGCTTTTCCTTTGTAAGTTTTGCCAAGGATTTATCACCTTTGTTGATATGTTGAAAGAACCAGCTTTTGGTTTTGTTAATTTTTTCAGTTGTTCTTCTATTCTCTAATTCATTTAGTTCTGATCCGATCTTTATTATCTGTTTTTTTTTTTTTTTTTCTGGTGCCCAAGGGATCCTCCATTGCACTCTTTCTATTTTTTTGAAGTTTTAGGGTTAATTCTTTGGTTTGGCCCCTTTTTGCATTCTGGATGTGTGCATTTACAGAGATAAATTGACCTCTGAACACTGCTTTTGCTGTATCCTATATGTTCTGGTAGGGTGTGTTTTCATTCTCTTGTGATTCCATAAATTTCTTTACTGCATCTTTGATTTCTTCTCTTACCCATGGATTTTTTAATAAGGTGTTGTTCAGTTACCGTGAGTCCAAATTTCTACCTTTTTTTCTGCTATTGATTTCAACTTTTGTGGCTTTATAGTCCATGGAGATGCTTTGCAATAATTCAATGATTTGGATTTTCTTGAGACTTGCTTTATGACCTGATACGTGATCTATTCTGGAGAATGTTCCATGTGCATTGGAAAAGAAGGTGTACTTATTTGTTGTTGGGTAAAAAGTTCTGTATGTGTCCATGAGGCCTTGTTGATTTTTGCAGTAGAAGCGTCTGTATCTTTACTGAGTTTTTTTCTAGATGATCTGTCCATTACTGAAAGTGGAGAGCTGAAATATTCACTTATTATTGTTGGGTGATCTATCTCATTTTTCAGTGTTGTCAGTTTTATTTAATGTATTTATATGCTCTGGTATTGGGTGCATAAATATTTAATATTGTCATATGTATTGAATGTTTCAGGAATTGTGACCATCCTTGTCCATGATGGTGGATTTTGCACTAAAATCTATTTTATCTGAGGTTAGTATTGCCGTTCCTGCTCTTCTTTGTGTATTGTGAGCTTAGTATGTATTATTCCATTCTTTCATTTTCAATTTGTTCATATCTTTGAGTCTAAATTGTGTTTCTTGTAAGCAACATATAGATGCATTGTGTGTTTTGCAACTTCTAGATGGATTGTGTGTTTTGCAACATATAGATGGATTGTGTGTTTTGTTCTAGGCTGTCACTCTGTCTCTTTATTGGAGCGTTCGGTCTATTTACATTCAGTGTAATTACTGATAGATATATGTTTAGTGCAGTCGTTTTGATGCCTTTATTTTTGTGTTGCTGATGTCTTCTTTGTTTCTATTAATATTCTGTTCTGGGTCGTTTTTCTTTATGGGTTTACTGTCCGTCTTTTTCAATAATGGTTTTGTGTTTGTTGAGACTCCTGTATTATATTTCTTGTTTTGATATGTTGCATTGTTAGTTTACTTTGCATCTACCCCTTTGATCCCTCTTAATGTTCTATGTTTAAACCAATATTTAACACTGGTATATCGTCTTAATTTCATCTCCATCTTAAAGGGTTATAACTGCTGTAATATATCCCATTATAGTATGATGAAGCCACAGTTTTCATGTTAAGATCACTGGTTCTCTTAATATTTTAGCTTTGATTGAGATTTGTGGCTTCCCTAGTTGAATAAGATCCTGCATTGCATCCTTAAATATACACTTGTTGTTTTTGTTTTTCTAAACAAAGAGCTTCTTTCAGTATTTCTTGTAGTTTTGGTTTGCTGTTAACAAAGTCTCTAAATTTCTGTTTATCTGTGAATGTCTTAGTTTCATCATCACATTTGAAAGACAATCTTGCAGATAAAGAGGCCTTTTTGAAACTATCAGAGGTCAAGTACAAAAGAATTATATAATACATATAGTGCATATATATTATAAAGACAGAGAGTCTTGCTAGACATTTTACATAATGCAGCAGAGCAAAAAGAAAAATTAAGCAAGCTGTTCAAACTGATGGAACACCAGCATTCTGAAGTCTGACAGATCAATAATGAAATTACAGGATTAGACAATTCAATTCAAAGTCAAAAGAGCAGAAATGAACAACTGGAAACTAGACTTACTGACCTTGAAGATAGAGCTACTGACACGAGCATTTATGAGGAGAAAACAGAGAAAATAAATCAGAAAAATGAAGAAGCATTAAGAAACATGTGGGACTCCATCAAGAGGAATAATCTTCGATTAATTGGAATCCCTGAACAGGGACAGATATCTGAAAACACAGAGACTATTGTTGATGCGTTGATGACAGAAAACTTCACTGAAATTATGAAAAAGAGGACATAGATATCCAAGATGTGTATCAAATGCCACAAAACACAGACCCTAAAAAAAGACACCAAGAGATTTTATAATCAAGCTTAACAAAATGAAACGTAAGCAGAAACTCCTAAAGGCAGTGAGACTCATAGCAAAGCTAACATTCAGAGGGAAGCCTTGCAGGCTCTTGTCTGACATCTTGGCAGACTCGATGCTGGCGTGGAAGCAGTTGGATGACACATTTGAAACCTCGAAGGAAAAAAAGTTTATCCAAGAATTATATATCCTGCAAAACTGTTTTTCAACTATAAAGATGAAATTAAGACATTTTCAGATAAACAGAAACTTCGAGACTTCGTAAAAACCAAACCAAAGCTACAAGAAATACTGAATGAAGCTCTTTGCTTAGAAAAATAGAACCATTAATGCCACTTTAAAGGAGGCAATGCAGGACACAACATCCAGAAACCTGCTCAGTTAAGGAAGGCACAAAACTCAGTCAAAACTATAACATTAAAAGAAGGGATGCAGTGATCATATCATGAAAACTATGATACCATTACATTAAAAAAGCAGTTATAGTCCTTCCAGATAGAGAAGTTAATAAGATACACAGAAGTTCACATTGGATCTAAACTTAGATTATTAAGGGGGATCATAGGGGTAGCCACAAAGAACAATAACCATGCAGCATATCAAAACAAGAAATGTAATACAGGAGTCTTAACAAACACAAAACCAACACTGAAAAGCATGAAAAATCAACCCATAAAGAAGAATGACCAAAAACAGAATATTAAGAGCAGCAAAAACAACACCAACACCAAAATAAGTACATCAAAATGACAGCACTAAACAGATACCTATCAGTAATTACACTGAATGTAAAAAAAAGGAAATACAGACCAATATTACTCATGAACCTAGATGCAAAAATCTTCAACAAAATCCTTGCCAATAGAATTCAGCAACATATCAAAAAAATAATTCCTCATGACCAAGTTGGATTCTTACCTGGGATGCAAGGCTGGTTTAAGATTAGAGAAACAATTAACGTGGTCAACCACATAAACAACACAAAAGAGAAGAACCCCCTGATTTTGTCAATTGACGCAGAAAATGCACTTGACAAAGTCCAACACTTATTTTGTGCTAAAAACTCTCAGCAAAATAGGAATAGAGGGGAAATTCCCCAGTGCAATAAGGAGCATCTATGCAAAGTCAGCCACCTACATCATCCTGAATGGAAAGAGACTGAAAGAATTCCCATTGAGAACAGGAACTAGACAAGCACGCCCATTCTCATGGCTTCTATTCAGCATTGTACTAAATGTTCTAACCAGAGTAATTAGACAAGACAAAGAATTGAAGGCAAAGCAAAAGTAAAAATCTCCCTATTTGCAGATGATAGGATTGTATTTGCAGAGAATCTTAAAGAATCCATACATAAACTTCAGGAACTAATAAGAAAAGGTCAGCAAAGTATCAGGATATAAGACAAATGTAAGTAAATCAGTAAGATTCTTTTATACCAACAAAGATCATCAAAAAAGAAGCTGCCAAATCAATACCATTTACCATAGTCCCCAAGAAGACAAAATTCCTAGGAATAAATCTAACTAGAGAAATAAAAAGAGACGTATACAGAAAGAACTACAAGACTTCGCTGCAAGAAACCAAAAGAGACTTACATAAATTGAGAAAGCTACCATGCTGATGGATAGGATGAATTAACGATATGAAAATATCTATGTTACACAAAACTATCTACCTATACAATTCAATCCCAATACAAATTCCAGTGTCATTTTTTAATGAGATGGAGAAAAATTACCAACTTGGTTTGGAAAGGGAAGAAAACCCAGATATGCAAAGCACTACTGAAGAAGAGGAACACAGTGGGAGGCCTTATACTACCCAACTTTAGAAGCTATTATACTGCCATAGTAGTCAAAACAGCATGGCACTGTTAAAAAAAAATAAAAAGTACACATGTAGTCCAATGGAACAGACTTGAGACCTCAGAGATGCCGCCATCCTCTTATGAATGACTGATATTTGGCAAAGGCCCTAAGATTGTAAACTAGGGTAAAAACAGTCTTTTTAACAAATGGTGTTAGTGAAATTGGATATTCATCTGCAGAAAATTGAAACAAGACCCACATCTCACACCTTACACAAAAATTAACTCTAATTGGATCAAATACCTAAATATCAAACCTATAATGATAAAGATCATGCAAGAAAGAATATGGTCAACAATGGAAATTTTAATACACAGCTTGGACAGACTTCAAAATCTGACAAACAAAGCACAATCAACAGACAAAAAAATAGATAAATGGGAACTACTAATAATCAAACATTTTTGCTCATCAAACACTTCATCAAAAGAGTTAAAAGACTACCTACAGAATGGGAAAAAATATTTTGCAACTACGTGTTAGATCGACGTCTGATCTCTGTAATCTACAAGCCACTGCAAAATAGCAACAAGAAAAAGGTAAATAGCCCAATTAAATGATAGGCAGAGGAGATAGACAGTCACTTCATCCAAGAGGATGTCCCGGAAGCCGAAACACACATAAGGAAATGCTCACAGTCATTAGCTATCAGATAAATCCAAGTCAAAACTACAGTAAGGATACCATGTCACCCCAACAAGATTGGCCATGATCCAAAAAAACACAAAACAAATACTGGATAGGCCACAGAGAAATTGAAACTCTCTTACACTGCTGATAGGATTGCAAAAGGCTACAGCCTCTTTGGAAATCAATTTGGCACCTCCTTAAAAAGCTGGAAATAGATACACCATTTGATCCAGCAACCCCGTTCCACGGAATATATCCTACAAAGAGAAAAGCTTTCACATGAACAGATACATGCACACGAATATTTATTGCGGCACAATCCACAATAGCAAATAGATGGAATTAATCCAGATGCCCATCAACAGACAAATGTATAAACAAACTATGGTACATAGTATCAATGGAAAACTGTGCAATGATAAAAAAAACAATGATTTTAGGAAGCATCTTATAACCTAGTTTTAATTGGAAAACATCAAGCTGAGTGAAATCTATCAGCAGCAAAGGACCCCTGCTACAAGGACTTAAAGGTAGACTTATGAACAGAAGTAAACACTGTTTTACAGCTACAGGGTTGGGTAGGAAGGGAGAAGGTGGTCATAGATTAGATCGTTGATAGAAATTTGATTAGGTGAAAGCAGTGACAGCACACAATAGAAAGTACATCAACTTAACTAGACTTCAACATAAACTGAAAACTCTTCTAATCTTAGCCCAATATTGCAAGGATAGAGTAGAAAGGACAGGCTATGGGGACCATGCTCTTAGGGGATATTGAGGCCAATTGACATAACTGGCCTACTGCTAAGAGAGTCTTCGGTGCCCCATTTTGATGAGTAGTGTCTGGGGTCTTAAAAGCTAGCAAGCTTCCATCTGAGGTACACCACATGGTCCCAACTCAGCCCAAAGGGATTATCACTGAGTACAGCAAAGACAAGTGGAAGAAAGAGCCCAGGAGACAGAAGAAGCCATGTGAACAGGTGATTGTATCAACATGTGATCAGAAGACCAGATGGTGCCGGGCCACCACCAAAGTCAGCTGTGATGGGGCACACAGTGTGAGTCCCTGTGACAACATGAGAAAAAGAGGGGTGCAGCTTAAGGACTCTATTAAAGGACCACGTTGATGGTCCAGTGGCTTGGGGGATCCCATCGGAGCATGGCCCCTGGACCTGCTGCTGCTTCTGTCTGGTAAACATTACTGAGGTCAACTCTTTGGACAAAAATGTACTGGACTCGGGGACACAATGTGACCATAGGGTGTGTGTACTTTATGGATCCATGCATTTATAATATGCTGTCTTACTGGTCTCTTTCTAGATGGGAGAGGAGATGGTGGAGAGTAGGAGACAGGGGATTGTTAAGATGATATAACAAGTATAAAATGAAAAGGAGGAGTATGCTGTCTCTGGGCAAGGAGAGCCGAAGGAGTTGCAGATAGGTGAGCATGCAAGTTTAATTTGGATTGTATACTTTCACTTAATCATAACAGGAAGAAAGAAAGGGAGAGAGAGACAGGAAGGAAAGAAGAAAGGAAGGGAGGGAGGAAAGGAGGAAGGGGAACAGAAAGCAAGGAAGGAAAGGAGGGAAAGAGGGAAGGAGGAAGGGAGAAAAAGAGGAAATGGAGGGGGAGGGAGGGGGCAAAGAAAGAGAGAAAGGAAGGGAGGGAGGGAGGGAAGGAGAGAGGAAAGGAAGAAAGGAGGGAAGGAGAAAGCAAGAAAGGAAGAGAGGGAGGCAGGGGGAGGGATGGGGAGGGAGGGAGGGAAGGAGGAAAGGAGGGAATGAGGAAAATGAAAGAGAGAAAGAAGGGACGGAGGGAAGGAAGGGAGGGAGGGAGGAGGGAAGGAAGAGGAAGGAAGGAAGGAAGGAAGGAAGGAAGGAAGGAAGGAAGGAAGGAAGGAAGGAAGGAAGGAAGGAAGGAAGGAAGGAAGGAAGGAAGGAAGGAAGGAAGGAAGGAAGGAAGGAAGGAAGGAGGGAAGGAAGAAAGGAAGTGCCAGGGGCACAGCACATCCTTTGGAACAGACCTGTGGTCCCTGTGCATCAGAAGCTCCCAGTCCAGATGTTGCAGATTGAATTGTGTCCCCCAAAACTGTATATAGCAATTTGAATGGTCCATGATCCCAAGTATTGTTTAATTGTCTGCCATTTTGTGATTATCTTATGCTGTAAATTCTAGTCTCTGCCTGTGGTTAATAGACTGGATTATGTCAAAGAGGATTAGGATGGGACTGTAAAACCCTTCCTAAGGTCACCTCCCTGCTCTGAGGTAAAGAGAGTTTCCCTGGACTGTGTCCTGCACCACCTTTTATCCTTTTACCCTATGAGAGATAAAAGGAAAGGGAAGCAAGCAAGCAGAGAGTGTGACCCTCAACCCACCGAGAAAGCAGCACCAGCAGTAGAGTGTATCCCTTCAGATCTGAGGATTCTGTGCCAAGATGCTCCCTGACCAAAGACTGGGAAGGACCTTCCTCCAAAGCTGATGAAGAAGGAAAGTTTTCCTCTGGAGCAGACACCCTGAATTTGGACTTGTAAGTTACTGGGCCGTGTAAAAGTAAACTTTTTTTCATTAAAGTTGTCTACTCGTGGTATATCTGTTAGAGCAGTAACAGAGGACTAAAGCACCAGATGACAAGGACCTACCTCCAGACTCAGCAGAGAAAGCCTGTCCCTGGACCTGAAGCCCTGAATTTGGACTTGCAGTCTATTGGACTGTGACAGAATAATATTTATCTTTTTAAAGCCATCCGCTTGTGGTATTTCTGTCATGGAAGCACTAGGTAACTAAGACAGACCTCTAGGCCCACAGAGCATAAACTGGTAGGTATGGGAAGCAAAAATCTTTTGAGTGAGTCACTAGGGATAATGGTGAGCGGTGTCACTCCCATTTCTGCCCCTTGATTCCTGGACCCACGAATCTTGGCTATGGGAGAAGCAACATTATATATTACATGCTAGTTTAGAGTATCTATAGCCTGCTAGAGAATATTTTTCCAAACTTTCAAGGTATTGCCACATAGCTGGCTCCATAATTGCATCTTTAGAAGGCCATTACATCATTTTATCAAGTCAGCTGCTACAGAATGATGGGGAATGTGGTAAGACCAGTGAAATCCACAAGCATGGACCCACTGCCACATTTACTTTGCTATGAAGTGAGTTCTTTGATCTGAAGCAATGCTATGTGGGACGCCGTGACAATGGATCAGGCATTCTGTAGGTACACTGAGGGTGGTATTGGTAGATGCATTGCTTGCAGGAAAGGCAAATCTATATCCAGAGTAGTTTCTATTCCAGTGAGAACAAAATGCCGCCATTTCTATGATAGAAGTGGTTCACTGTTCTCAAATTGACACCAGGTTGCTGACCAATCACTCTGAAGCATGGTGCCATCTCAGGGACATAGTGTTGGTCTTACATTTTAGGCAATCAGCAGTGGTTTTGGCCAAGTTGGCCTTGGTGAGTGGAGGTTAATGTTGCTGGGTCTGTGCATAACTTCTGTCCCTTCCACCTGGACTGCTTTATTTATCAATCCATTGAGCAATGATGAGAGTAGCTGGGGAAAGAGAATGAGTGGTTTCCACAGTACATGTCATCCCATCCACTTAATTATTAAAATTCTCATGTGCTGAGGTCACCCTTTGGTGAACAGTCACATGAGACACAAATATCTTCACTTCTTTGGCCAATTCAGAGAGTCCTATCCACACACCTGTTACTCATGTATCTTTGTCTCCAAAATTCCAGTTGTAACTTCCAAGAAAACCATTCGTCACAGCCTATCAATCGGTATACAATCACGCATCTGGCTATTTCCCCTCCCTAGCAAAGGGAACAATCAGGTGCACTGCTCGAAGTTCTGCACACTGGAAGGATTTCCCTTCACCACTGTCCTTCAGGGAGGTCCCAGAAAGGTGCTGTAGTGCTGCTACAGTCCACTTTCCAGTGATGCCTGCATATCACACAGAATCATCTATAAACCAGGCAGGAGTTTCCTTTTCTTCAGTCAACAGATCAAAAGGAATTCCCTATCAAGCCATAGGTACAGACTGGGAGATGAAAGGTAATGTGACAAAAGTGGCGATGATGGGCATTTGAGCTACTTCCGCATGCAACTTATTTGTGCCTGCAGGTCCTGCTTGGTCCTGATCTTGTATACACCTCTTCCATTTAATGATAGAGGTGCTGTTGTGCTCATCTGTCTTGTTCATTTGGTACTTGTCTAATAGAAATACCATGAGTGTATGGCTTTAACAAAGAAAAGTTCATACTCACACAGTCCAATAGGCTAGAAGTCTCTATGTTCTGAGAGCATCTTTGCACAGGAATTTGAAGTGCAAAGGATGCACTCTGCTTTCGTGTTGCTTTCTTGATGGTATGAGGTCCCTCTCTCTGTTTGCTTCCCTTTCCTTTTATCTTGTGTAGGATAAAAGGATAAAAGTTGGTGCAAGCCACACTCGAGGAAAACTCCCTTTACATTGGAACAGGGCGGTGACCTTAGGAAGGGTGTTGCAGCTTCACCCCAATCTTCTTTAACATAATCCAGTTTATTAACCACAAGCCAGGATTAAGATTTACAGCATAGGAAAATCACAAAATGGAGGGCAATCACACAATGCTGAGAACCATGGCCCAGCCAAACTGCTACATACATATTTTGGGAAACACAATTCAATCCATAACATTATCCAACTTGATGACTCTGTGGGTCAGACAATACCCAAGTCATGACTGGCAGCTCAGGCCACATGATGATTTGGTGTTGGTGTCCCATGGTTAAGCATTTAGTCTCACAGTAAGACCCAGTACCAAGACAAAAGCTGTTTTTCAAAAAGGAAGTAGTTATCTACACGGGGTAGCAGGGCTTGGCTCCTAAATCCTAAAGGTCTGCTCTGCGATTCATGAACACGTGACTGGCAAGGACTGAGAACATTATCTGTATCTGCCACAGGCACATCAAGCACTTAAATCAACCAGATCATATGACCCAAGTGGCAGAGCAGTTTACATAGCAGCCCGAACCTGTTGCAGAGCCTTCTCTTGTTCTAGGCCCCACTCAAAACTTAAAGCTTTTTGAGTCACTTGATAAACAAGCCAGAGTAGCACACTCAGATGAGGACTATGCTGTCTCAAAATCCAAAGAGCCCCATTAGGCACTGTGTCTATCATTCAGTTATGGGAGGAGTCAGATGCAACAATTTTTCCTACACTTTAGGAGGAATAACCCTGCATACCCCATACCACTGGAGCCCTAAAAATTTCACTAAGGTGGATGGTGCCTGAATTTTTGCTGATTAGTTTCCTATCCTCTAGCACTGAAAATGTTTTACCAGTTGAGTGCAGAGTTATTACCATGTTTTGCTTGCTGGCTCCAGTTGGCATAATGTCATCTGTGTAATTGACCAGTGTGACGTCTTGTGGAAAAGAAAAGCAAAACCAAGGTTCCTGCAAACTAAATCACTACATATGGGTAGAGAGTTGATGTAGCTCTGAGGTAGGCAACGAGTGGTGTATTGCTGGCCTTCCAGCTAAAGACAAACTGCATTTGATGGTCCTTAGAAACACATATATGGAAAAGGCATTAGTCAGGTACCAGGAGATACAGTAATTTATTCAAGCAATGAGACTACATCTGGAGCAGCAGTTGCTATTGGAGTCACCATCTAGTTAAGTTTTCGATAAGCCACTGTCATTCTCCAAGATCCACCTGTTTTTTGTACAGGACAAATAGTCAAGTTGAATAGGGATGTGGTAGGAATCACCACCCCTGCATCCTCTAAGTACTTGATGGTGTCAGTACTCTTTGCAAACCCTCCAGGAATGCAATACTGCTTTTTGTCTACTATTTTCCTAGGTGGAGGCAACTCTAATGGCTTCCTCTTAGCTTTTCCAACCATAATAGCCCTTACTCCATTTATCAGGGACCCAACGTGTAGTTCTGCCAGTTACTGCATATATCCATTCCAATTACGTATTTGGGAGCCCATGTACCTATTGTGAAATAGACATAAGATAATACTTTTAATAACCTGACCTCCATATGTCCCAACTTTGACATTTGGGTATCCTGAAATTAATGTCAGTTCAGAGCCCCTATCTAGTAATATCCATACTATCTGATTATTTCCTTTTTCCCGATAAACAGTCACTCTCATAAAAGAAGGCAGATTCCTTTGAGGAGGGTTGGAAGCAAGATTAACACTATAAGTTTTTGGCAGTATATTGGGGTCCTTTCTCAAAGGCATCTGGCCTCCCCTTCAATAAAGGGGTTATGGGTCTGTAAACTCAGTCAAGTCTTGAAATGCACCAAGGGGCCATGACTCTGTATTCTGGTGATTGAAGTTAGGCTGCTATTAACTTGACCAAGAATTCATCCACTTGTACAGATCAAGTAGGTATTTAGATTACCTATCTATTTCTCTCCTAGGGACACCATGACTAAGTAGCCAATGCCTTAAGTACATACATGTCAGACTATTCTGATTGCTGCTTTGACTCTGCTGTCCATTACAGTAATCACACTCACCTTAGCTTCATCAGTCGAGTGATGCCAATTTGACCTCTACCAACACAGATTTCCAGCCAGCTCCATTGTAGTTAGGTGCATCAATTCATTTAGGCAGTTTCCACCGGTCAACTCTGACTTGCATAAAATGTCAATCACAGCTGTCTTCAAAGATGCTAGGCCTTGCTTCACAAATTTATTCTTCACCACTGTGGTAAAAGTTGTGTCCTCTGGGGACTCCATGTGTGGATCTGTGGCTCTAACCTGATAGACTCACTCTAGCTTGACAGTGTTGCTCAGCCTTTGGATACTTCATTCTGCACTATACCAAGCAAGGTCTGGCACTTCAACTTGATTTAGTTTAGGCTGCAGTATAATCCATGCTCCAGCAATCAAACCAAATAAACTATTAGATCCTTTCCTAACTTCTCAAGCTGAAGCACTGAATACAGAATCTGTCTGTAGTGAACCAACACCAATAACCTCAGATTGATCTATCTGTATGTTCACTGTATGATCATCTCACACCCTTAATAACTATTCACACACATATTCCCCAGGTTTTTGTCAGTACATTTAGAAAAGGTAAGCAGTTCAACAACAATGGAAGTTTTAATACACAATGAGGACAGACTCCAAAATCTGTCAAAGAAACCTCAATCAACAGAAGAGAAAAGAGATAAATGGGAACTATTAAGAATCAAACACTTTTGCTCATCCAAAGACTTTATTAATAGAATTAAAAGAACACCCACAGAATGGGAAAAAATATTTGGCAACTCTATGTCAGATTGACGCCTGATCTCCATAATCTATAAGATACTACAAAATATCAAGAAGAAGAAGATAAACCATCCAATTAAGCGATGGGCAAAGGAGATGGATAGACACTTCACTAAAGAGGAGATCCAGGCAGCCAAAAAACACATGCAGACATGTTCACGATCTTTAGTTATTAAAGAAATTCAAATCAAGACAACAATGAGATACCATCTCACCCCAACAAGATTGGCCATGATCCAGAAAACACAAAACAACAAATGCTGGCGAGGCTGTGGACAAAGTGGAACCGTCCTACACTGTTGGTGGGGTTGCAAAATGGTCCAGCCTCTTTGGAAGGCAATCTGGTGCTTCCTTAAAAAAATGGATATTGATATACCATTTGACCCAGTAATTCCACTACTTGGAATATATCCTACAGATTCAAGGCCTTTCACACCAACAGACACATGCACCAGAATGTTTATCGCAGCACAGTCCACAATAGCGAAAAGATGGAATCAACCCAGATGCCCAACAATAGAAGAATGGATAGGTAAACTATGGTACGTATACTCAGTGGAGCACTATGCAATGATAAAGAATAACGATGATTCCAGGAAACATCTAACCTGGTTTCAACTGGGAGACATTATGTTGAGTGAAAGTAGTCAGCGACAAAGGGACAAATACTGTATGAGACCTCTACGATAAGATCTCAAAAACAGACTTGTGTATAGAAGAAAAGACTCTTTGACAGCTGCAAGGGAGGGGAGGGAGGGCGAGGGGGGGAGGGTTTAGTTTAGATAGTTACTAGAAATCTAGTTGGGAGAAAGCAGTGACAGCCCACATTAGGAACAAGAACAACATTAAGTGGACTTCAGCATAACTTGAGTACTCCTCCTATCTTAACTCAATACTGCAAGGATAGAGTAGCTGGGTCGCGGGGTGGGGGACCATGCTCTTAGGCGAATTCCAGGCCAATTGGCACAACTAGCGTTTTGCTAAGAGAGCTCTCTGCACCCCACATTGGTGAGTGGCGTCTGGGGTCTTAAAAGCTGCCAAGCTGCCATCCGAGGACACAGCAAATGGTCCCAACTCAGCAGGAATGGATGCTCACCGAGGGCCAAAATGGCATGCGGTAAAGACAACCAAGAAGACAGAGAGACCCACAAGAGTGGGTGCCTACATCGACTTGGGACCGGAAGAACCAGATGGTGCCTGGCCACCACCAGTGATAGCCACAGTGGAGCTCACAGAGAGGAGCCTCACTGGCAACACAAGAATAAAAAGAGGTGCATCATGAGATCTCCACTAAAAGACCTCAATTGATGGTCCAGCAGTTTTGGGGTTCCTCTGAGAGCATGGCCCCCTGCTCTGATGCTGCCCTTTCCCATAAATTATAACAAAGGTCCACTCTTTGGACAGGAATGGATTGGACTTGGTAACGCAGAGTAACCATATATTGGAAGCACTTTATGGTTCTATACATCTATAGGATATCATCTTGCTGACCTCTGGCTGGAAGAAGGGGAGTGGACTGAGAGGAGGGGAAAGGAGACTGTTGGGAGGATGAGACATGTAACATGGAGCAGAGAGGAATAGCGTGCAGTCACCGGACAGGGAGAGCAGTGGAAGCTGCATATAGGGGGGCATGTAAATTTATATGTGAATGTACATTTTCACTCAGTTATGTTAAATAAAAAAAAGAAAAAGAAAAGGTAAGCAGCTCTTTTAGAGTGCAGTGTACTTCTTCTTGTGTTACACTTATACTTCACTTTTCGGGGCTCACCAGGACTTATAGGTCTGGAACCCCAAATCTGTGGGTAAGTGTTTTGAGAACATTCAGCATTGTTTTGTAAAGCATTTGCCTCAGACAATGTCCCAGACAATGACTCAGGCAAAGGCACTTCAGATGCAGTGGGTTAATCTCGTTAGATGGGAGTGGAAGGACTAATTGTTTGGTTGGAAGGAGTGATTCAGTTCAACTGAAGGGCTCAGTGTCTGCAGCTTCCTGATTATCTGACCATGAGTCTTCACCCCAGGTTTCAAGATCCCATTTCTTCCCAATCAGTGCCCTCACTTTAACTTCAGACACCTCTAGAAATTGGCAGTAATCCAGCCACTCTTACAATAGGTTTTCAGCAATATCAACTTTATTACTACAAGAAATAAGGTTTTCTTTCAAGGCACAAGTGAAACTTTTAAAGTTGTCTATATGGCACTTGAGCTTTGACTCTGAAGCCCTGTGCTCATCCCCTTCTTTTACCAGTTTGTCTAGTGAAAGTAGGACCAACTGACCAGCTTCCTTATACTTCTCATTCTGACCAAATTGTGGAAGGTATCATACATGTAATTACTTAGAGCCTCACCTTTCACCAATATATAATTTTTATTAGTGGTGATATTTTGTGTATTGGAATTGCCACCTTACACTGTGGATTTGCATTGCCCTCTTTACTACTGGAAGCAGATTCATCAATATCTTTAAAACTAAACAAACTTGAGATCCAATTTAGAAAATTCATTCTTTTGTTTCTTTAGAACCACTGTCAGTACCAAATGCCTTACCATGTGTTCTAGAGAAGCAAAACGAGTACTATAAATATATATAAACAGGGAGATCTATAGCAAGTAAATGAGTCACGTGGTTGTAGAGGCTGGGACATCCCAAGTCCTTGGGTCAGGATGGAGGTTCCTCCTGATTTAGGTAGCTGCATGGGCTGGCAAAAGCAAGATTGGTAGGCCAGTGAGCAAAGCTGTTGCTCATAGGCTGCGAAGACTGCTGAATCCCAAGATAGGCAGGCAAGACCACAGGTAAGATATTCGCTCAAGTTCTAGGAACTGGATGTCAGATGAATATGAGCCATCTGCAGGATCTAGAATGAGCAAAAGCCCCCAAGCACTTCCAGAACATGCGCCCACACTTGATGCAGGCCATTCGTCTCTCTGCTCTATTCTTTTTGTTATTTCAAGAGAGATTGGCTTAAGACATTGTCTAATCTTGTAAATCTCATCAATATAACTGCCATTAATTCATCTCATTATACAATAATAATAATAATAAATCTAGTGCTGTCAAGTAAATTCTGACTCATAGTGACCCTATAGGACAGAGTAGAACTCCTCTATAGAGTTTCCATGGAGCGCCTGGTGGATTCAAACTGCCAACCTTTTGGTTCACAGCCATAGCACTTAACCACTACACCACCAGGGTTTCTAATTATATAATAGTGATAGGCTTTACAATACATAGGGAAATCATGCCAGCCAAGTGCCGTCGAGTCGGATCCAACTCATGGCGACCCTAGGGGCCAGGGTAGAACTGACCCCCAGATAGCAGATGATAAAATGGTAGACAGTCACACAATACTGGGAATCATGACCTAGCCAAGTTAATAAATATTTTGAAGAACACAATTCAATCCATGATTCCAACCTTCCAACAAATGTTAGAGTTCTTCAGATGGAATGGAAAGAACACTAGACAAGTATTTAAAGCAATACATGAAGAAAATAAAATGCAATAAGGATTTACAGAAAAGGTATTAGCAAAACCAAATAAAAGGGCTGGTTTTACAGAACCGTTGCTTAGTAAATCTAGTTGTTATGTTCTTCAAACTCTAAAACAGCAAATTAACAAGAAATACATACAAATTTATACTAAGGAGCATAGGATGTATAATGTAAAAGACGATAACAACAAAGACAGGGGAACAAGGAGCAAAATAGAGTTTACATACACTAATGTTGTTTGTTACTTGTTGGTACCAACTAGTATAGCTTGTTGCAAATGTAAGATGCTAAATACAACTTTTTTTGTGGTAAACACTAAGAAAATGTCTAAAAAACAAAGAAAGGAAGAAGAAAGGACAAGATTTAACAAAAAAGCAACCATGATAGGATTGTGTGTCAACATGACTGGGCCATTATTCTCAGGGTTTATATGTGATCACTCTCATGATTGTGTCTATTTTGAGTAACCAATCAGTTAAACGGAGTTTCCTTGAAAGTGTGGCTTGTGTCTGTGCATAAGCAAACATTCTGACTTTTTGCTTGCTCTGGATCCTGTGATTGCCTCCTGTTTGCCTAACTTCTCGCTCTTGGGACTTGAGCTGCCAGCTCATCTGCAGATCTTGAAATTTGTCAATCTTCACAGCTTGAAAGCAGGAACCCTGATCTCCAACTTGCTGATCTTGGTTTCACCAGTTCCTGTGACTACATGAATCAAGCAATGCCTCCACCCTGATCCACAGACTTGGAATGTTTCAGCCTCTACAATCACACAAGCTATTTCCTTGATATACATTTTTCTTTATATATGTATTTATACACTTTACCAGTTTTGCTTTCTATACAATTCACCTAAGAAATTTAGTACCTAAAATAGGGTGCTGCTCTAATAGATACCTAAAAAGTAGAAGCAGTTTTTTTATTGTAAGTGGAAGTTTACAATCCAAGTCAATTTGTCGTATACAAGCCCAAGAACCTGCCTCTCTGCAACTCTACATGTTCTCCTCACCTTGTGAAAGCACACTCTCTTCCATTCATTTCCAGTACCCACTCTGAAAAGAAACCAGTAGGACAGCCCCACATGTATATTAAGGCATAAAATACACACACCACCTGTATCACTCTATGTCCCCAGGTCCAGTCCACTCTTTGTCTGTAGGGTTGGCTTCAGTACTGGTTTCAGCTCCAGGTTAGTTGCAAGCATAGGGGCTCTTCTCAGGGCACCCTCGAGGCTGTCAGACCATCAAATCCGATCTTTTAATAGAGTTCTAGATCTGTGCACCCCTTTCTCTCATGCTGTGTCGGGGACTCTACACTGTGTTCTCTATCAATAGGGCTGTCTTTGGTGGTGGCTGAGCACCATCCAGTTCTTCTGTAGTGGAAGCAGTTTTGAGGATTGAGGATTCGGAAGAAAATAAGAAGCGCTGTTACACTGGAGATGACACAGATGGCAAGAAGCAACAGCAGACAACTGGCAGCAGCTGAACGAGGGGTGTAGTATGAGACAGTGCTGGAGCTGACCCATGAAGTGAGACAGCTGAGTGCCTGTGTAAAGGAGGCTTCCTGGTATAGTCGGATACCACTGAGTACTTATCAGCAGACCTAGGCTTATTGACCTGTGAAGTGACAAAGCTGAGAGCCTTCTGGCCTAACTTTTCTGGCAGAGTAGAGTGCCTCTTGACACTTATTAGTGGAGCTAAAGAGCTCCGGAACACTTTTACCAGCAAGGCAGATGCACAAGTAAGGCCACAAGATGCGGAAGCTGAATTGATAAGGAGCAGAGGGAGCACAAGAAGCTGACCTGTCTCAGTCTCGAAAGGTATGGCCATAACCTCTGGTGTTTTTAAGGGTTGAGAGTCACCACTCGGATGGACTAGGTGAGTTTGACATCTACAGCCAAGGCAGCAGAGTTGCCATGCCAGTGGGCCTAGAATGTGGAGCTGAAGGCTAGGGCATAAGGGTCTCCACTCAAAATTTGGAGAGTGTGGCAAATATCCATAGCAGAACCATTGTGTAAATTGTCTCACATGACAATTATTTTCAAGCCTTGAGGGCCAATTCAACGTGATCTGCTAGTTTACATGGTGCCTGCTATACTCTCATTCCCTCCAATTTCACACATTTGTAATGGAAATGTCTAATTTGTGTCTGTTCTTCAATGGTACTTTGGAAGCAGATAACTTGTATTCTAGATGTCACAGATGAGGAATTTTTGGATTTGGAACTTGAAGTTAAGACTTTTGTTATGACGGGGTAAATATGTTTTGCATGTTGCAAGAATGTAATTGAGGGGGGACCCAAAGGTGGAATGTCATGAACTGAATTATGTCCCCACAAAAATGCATGTAGAAGTTAGGCTGAAGCATGATTCCCAGCATTGAACGATTGTCCACCATTTTGTCATTTGATATGATTTTCCTATATGTTGTAAATGCTATCACTATGATTTAATATGATTGATTAGAGGCAGTTACACTGATGATTTCTACAAGATTGGATAGTGTCATAAGCCACTCTCTATTGAGACATATAAGAGAGAAATGAGCAGAGAAACATAAGGTCCTCGTATTACCAAGAAAGCAGAGTCAGGAGCAGAGTGAGTCCTTTGGACCTGAGGTTCCTGTGCTGAGATGTTCCCAGACCAAAATAAAACTGATAAATCACAAGGACTTCTCATCAGAGCTGATGGAGAGCCTTCCCCTGGAGCTGGCACCCTGAATTCAGACTTGTAGCCTACTGGATTGTGAGAGAATAAACTTCCCTTTTTTAAAGCCATCCACTCGGGGTATTTACATAATAGCAGTACTATATGACTAAGAAAATAGAGTAAGTCGAGTTTCTTCAACAAATTATGCTAGAACAACTGGATTCCCACATCCAAAAGAATGAAGGGGGAGCCATTCCTCACACTGTACGTGAAAATTAAAATGAATCATTGACTTAGGTGTGAGGACTAAAACCATAAATATCTAAGCACAAAACATATGAATAATTTTTGAAGATCCATTTTTCAACAACAAATTATTTGATAAGACACTACAAGTACAACAAAAGACAAAATAGATGAATTTGACTTAATCAAAATTAAAAGGTTTTGTGCATCAAATAACTATCACTTTGAAGTGATAATTTACAGAATGGAGAAAATATTTAAGGAATGCATAGACAATAGAGGTTTAATATCCAGAATATACAAAAAAATCTCTTACAACTCATCAAAAAAAAAAAAAATCCAATCAAAAAATGGGCAAAAGACTAGAACAGAAATTCCATCAAAGAAGTGGTCAACAAGTACATCAAAAGATTACTGAAAGGGAAAAAGCTGACCTCTGGCTGGAGGAAAGAGAGTGGGTGGAGAGGTGGGGAAAGGAGACTGTTGGGAGGATGAGACATGTATGGAGCAGAGAGGAATAGTGTGCTGTCACTGGGCAGGGAGAGCAGTGGAAGTTGCATATAGGTGGGCATGTAAATTCATATGGGAATGTACACTTTCACTCAGTCATAATATAAAAAAATTTACAAGGAGATGCCACTTTACTCCCACTAAAACCCCAAACCAAATACATTGCCACTGAGCCAGTTTGGACTCATTGTTACCCTATAAGACAGAGTAGAACTGACCCATATAGTTTACAAGAAGTGTCCTGTGGATTCAAACTTCACCTTTGAATTAGCAGCTGTGGCTCTTAACCACTACACAACAGGGTTTCCAACTAGAATGGGAACAATAATAAACACACACACACACACACACACACACACACACAACAAGCATTGGTGAGAACACGGAGAAACTGAAACTCTCAGCCTTTGTTTGGTGGCATTGTATAATTGCGCAGCCGCTGTGAAAAATAGCTTGGCAATACCTCAAAAGTTGTCTCTTCCATTGCCATACCTGAAAACCAACTGCTGTCGAGTTGACTCTGACTAATAAAGACCCTAAAGTCTATTTCCATATCAAACCAAAAACCAAGCCCAGTGCCATCAAGTCAATTTCAACTCATAGCAACCCTATACAGCAGAGTGGAACTACTCATAGAGTTTCCAAGGAGTACCTGGTGAATTCAAACTGCTGACCTTTTGGTTAGCAGAGGTAGCACTTAACCACTACACCACCAAGGTTTCCCTGTTGCCATACCCGTAAACCCACTGCTATTGAGTCAGGTCTGACTCGTAGTGACCATAGAGCCATGAGAACCTGAAATCCCACTCTTAGATGTACAGCCAAAAGACTTAGAAGTAGGAATGCAAACATATACTTGTACCCCAGTGTTCATTGTAGTATTATTCACATTAGCCAAAAGGTGTAAACAACACAAATGCTTATCAACAGGTGAACACATAAACAAACTATGATATATACATACAATAAAATGGAGCCCTGGAGCTCAGCTGCTATCTAAAAGGTCGGCAGATCAAATCCACCAGCCATTCCTTGGAAACCCTACAGGACAGTTTCACTCTCCTGTAAGGTTGCTATGAATCTAAACCAACTGAACAGCAATGGGTTTGGCTTTTTCAGTATTATACAATAAAATATTCTTCAGTCATAAAAAGAAACAAAGTCTTGAATGAAGATGAATGAATGTTGAAAACAGTATGCTGAGTAAAATAAGTCAGACATGAAAGGAAAAGTATTGTATGACCCTACCTCTATAAAACAAAATGTGCTGCCATCAAGTTGATTCTGACTAAAGAACCTGATAGGACAGAATGTGACTGCCCCATAGAGTCTGCAAGACTTTATGGAAACAGACTGCCATGTCTTTCTCCCACAGACTGGCTGGTGGATTGAAATCATCGAAGTTTTGGTTAGAAGCTGAGCACTTTACAAAAGCTTATCAGTGGTTACCGGTAGTGGGCAGAAGGAATATGATGTGATGTGACGTGATATGCCAACTGAACTAGATGTTTCCTGAGACCATGATGCCCACAGCCCTCAGTCCAGCAATTTGGAACCTCAGAGATTTTGGACATGTCTATGGAGCTTTCATGACCTTGTCTTGTACAAGTTATGCTGGCTTCCCCAATATTGTGTACTATTTTACACTTTACCAAACTTAAACACTTACCTATTGTCTATCTAGTGCTTTTCCATCCACACATCTCCCCTCCCTTGTAAACATCAAAGATTGTTTCTTTTTGTATGTAGACCTTTTCAGGAGTTTTTGCAGTAATGGTCGCATACAATACTTTTTCTTTTTAGCATAATGCCTTCCAGTTTCCTACATGTTATGAGACACTTCACAGATTCTTCATTGGTCTTTACTGTTGCATAAATACTCCATTGTGAGTACGAGCATGTGCCATTGTTTATTGATTCTTCTGTTGATGGGCATCTACGTAGTTTCCATCTTTTTGCTCTTGTGAGCACTGCTGCAATGAACAGGGGTGCGCATATGTCTATTCATGTGATGACTTTATGAGGTCCAACAATTAAGTCCATAAACTTAATTGTTCTAAGTGATACATATCTCATTGCTGAATATCACTATGCTCACCTTTGAAGTACTCCCCCTGGGAAGCTATGCACCAACACCAGTGCCTAGTCCACCCTTCAGATTAATGTTGGAACTCTTTTCCTGGAATGACCAGCAGAGCTGTTGTCTTGTTACCCTCCATGTCCTAAATGTCATCAAAATGTCTTTCTTTCAATATTTTCGTTACCTTCACATAAAGAAAAAAGTCATTGGGGGCCAGATCAGGAGAGTAGGGAGGCTTCAGTTATTCATTTGCTGGCTAAAAACTCCCTCACGGGCAAGTATACAATTAAATTTGCAAACTTTCCACTTGGCCACCATGCACAATGGTCATTCTAGAAAGAGTTCCAAAATTGTTTTGAAGGATGGACTAGACACAGGCATCGGTGCATAGCTTCCCAAACAGGGTACTTTGAAGGTGACCATAGTGATGTTTGGCAATGAGGTATGTAGCACCTAGAACAATTAAGTTCACAGACTTAATTGTCAGATCTCGTGTCTGTGAAGTCAAGTTGACTGTGCTCTTTAGCTCTTTGTGTCTTTGTTCAGTTTCTTTGTAGATGTTGTGCCCTTTACTGAAAGTGGTATGTTGAAGTCTCTTAACTATTACTGTTAAATGGTCAGTTTCTCTTTTCAGTGCTGTTAGAATTATTTTATGTATTTTGGAGCCCTGTCCTTCGGTGTGTATGTGTTTACTATGGTTAAGTCTTCATGAAGAATCATTCCTTTAATTATGACATAAGGCCCTTTGTTTTTTGTGGTGTATTTTGTTTTAAAGTCTATTTTATCCGAGATTAGTATTGCCACTTCAGCTTTTTTTGGTGGTTATTTGTTTGATGTATATTTTTCCATCCTTTAATTTTTAATAAATCACTTCTTTGTTTCTAAGGTGTGTCTCTAGTAGACAGCATACTTATGGATCCTGTTTTTTATGCATTGTTACCCTCTGTCTCTTTATGTGTGCATTTAAGCCATTTACAGTCACGGTAATTATTGATAGATATGAGTTTATTGCTGTCATTTTGTAGTGCTTTTTCTGTGGTGCTGATATTTGCTTTATTTTACTCTCCTGTGCTGAATTCTTTTGGTTTTGGGATTTCTTTTTTCATTTTTTAAATATCTTGTTATTTTTTCTTTCTTTTCTTGTCTGTTTTTAATTGTGATTGAGTGAAAGTATACAATCCAAGTTAAATTTATGTGCCATCTTATCTGAAGCTCCTTCTGCTCTCCTTGCCCCATGACAGCACACCCTCCCTTTCCATTCTATACATGTCATATCATCTTAACAATCCCCTGTTCCCTTCTCTCTACCCTCACCTCTCCTGTCTAGTAAGAGGCCAGTAGGACAGCATCCTTTAGATACATAGACCATAAAGTTGGACATGCCATATGATGCCTTTGTGTCCCCCAGTCCAATACATTCCTGTCTGAAGAGCTGACCTCAGTAATAATTAGTGATCAGGGGTAGCAGCAGATCCAAGGGTGATGGTCCCAGGGGAATGCCCAGGCCTTCACACCAACAACTGTGGTCTTTTAGAGGAATTCTTGAGGTGCACCCTTCTTTTTCTTGTGTTGCTACTGGGACCCAACATTGTGTGCCCCATCATGGCTATCCTTGGTGGTGGCCAGGTACCAGCTGGTTCTTCTGGTCACATGTTGATACAGTCCCCCATACATGTGGGTCTTTCTGTCTTTTGGACTCTTTTTCACTTATGTCTTTGTTGTTCTTGGTGATCATCTGATCCAGCTGAGTTGGGACCATTTGGTGTACCTCAGATAGCAACTTGCCAGCTTTGAAGACCCCAGACACCACTCACCAATATGGAGTACAGAAGACTCTCTTAGCAATAATCTAGTTATACCAGTTGGCCTTGAGTCCCCTGAGAGAACAGTCTCCAGACCCCCACTCCCACTACTCTATCCTTGTAATATTAGGTTAAGATTAGAAGAGTTCTCAGTTTATGTTGAAGCTCAGTTAAGTTGATCTTCTTTTTAATGTGTGCTGTCACTACTTTCACCCAACCAAATTTCTTATCAATTATCTAATTTACATTTAGTTATTAAAGGGACTTTATGTTTTTGTTCTTTATTTTGATGAGTATGTTTGTTAACTTTTTTGTGGTATAACCTTCTTTTTGAACTAAATTTTTTTCTTGAAAATGTCAGTAAACAGCCTATGTTGTTAATGTTCTTCCACAATATTCACAATACAAATAAGACAGAATATTTATAATTTATAATAATTTATTTATAATAATTATAATTATAATCATAATTATAATAATTATAATTTATAATAATTATAAATTATATAATTATATATAATATATTATATATAATATATAATATATAATATAATGTATTAATATATATTATATAATATATATTATATTATATATAATATATTACATTATGTATAATATATTACATATATAATATATATATAATATATATAATATTATATAATATATTTGTGTGGAAAATATATATTATATAATATATATAATATATAATATATATAATTATAATAATTATAATTTATAATAATTTCTCATTTTCCACACAAATTCACAAGAGACACAAGAAACTCGAAATGATGGCCCATTCAAAAAACCAAGACAATGGGGATAAACAATGTCTGTGGAAGCTTGTATAACAAACAGATAAGAAGAATATAATACAACAATATCAGACACACTCAAATAGATGACAGACTGAGAACTAAAGGAAATTAGGAAAATGATGTGTGAAAAAATGAGATTATAAAATCGACAGTATTGTCAGATGCCACTGAGTCAGTTCCAACCCACAATGACCCTAAGTATCACAGAATGAAATACATAGATGCTATTAAAAAACAAATACTGAATTTAAAAGATAAAATGACTGAAATTAAAATCACATTGGAAGGACTTAACTGCAGATTTAAGCTGACACAAGAAAGAATCAGTGAACTAGAGGATAAGGTAATAGAACTCTGAAGAGAAAATAACAAATTAAGAACACATTGGAAGATTTAAACTGACAAAAGAATCAGTGAACTAGAGGATAAGGTAATAGAAGTCTGAAGAGTACCAAGTGAGAAGGATCAGGACTGCTGAGCATAGCCCAATGGAAGCATGGGATACTCTCAAGAAAACTAACATATGTATCACGGGAATACTAGAAGGAAAAGAAAAGAAAGTAAGTGACAAAAGTAAAATTCTACAAAAATTTGACATAAAGCTTTCCAAATTTTACAAAGGTAATGAATCTATAAATTCTAGAAGCTTAACAGAATCCAAGTAGGAAAACCTCCACAAAATACAAACTGAAGAACTTCTGGAAATATAGTTGCATGAAAGAAACAAGTTTTCAACCTCACCCCCCCCACATACACAAAAGAAATACAACACAGATTCTCTACCAGACCCAGCAGAAACCTGTGAAGGTGGCAGAGGACAACTGCAGAGATCAGCAGAAAATGGTAGCTGTTTTAGTCAGCTAGGCTGCTCTAACAGAAATACAACAGAGTGGATGGCTTTAACAAAGAAAGATTTATTCTTACACAGTCTGGTAGGTTGCAAGTCCATATTCAGGGTGTCCGCTCCAGGGAAAGACCCTCCCCTTGTCGGCTCAGGAAAGTCCGGTATTGCATCAGTCTTTGTCCAGGGAGCGTCCTCACGCAAGAACCTCTGGTCTGAAGGATGCGCTCTGCTCCCGGTGCTGCTTGCTTGATGGTAGCGAGGTTCTCAAATTGTCCTTTGTTTCTTTTTCCTTTTATTCCTTGCAAGCTAAAAGCATTAAGGGTTGGGCAAGCCATACTCCAGGGAAACTCCCCCCACAGCGCCCCACCCTAATCCTTTAACATACAGGTTAGCAAAACCACACAATGGAGGACAGTCCCAAGATACTGAGAACCATATCCCAGCCACGTGGCTGCACACATTTTGGGGGGGACACAATTCCAGCCATGACATCCCACCCTTTGACAACCCAAAAATCAAAAATCACATCACAAAACATTTAACACATTCATCTCACCATAACAAAATTATGTCCATCCATATAACAGAAGTCTTAAATCAGTTCCAAGTCCAAAATACACCACTCGAAAGTGGACAGCAGCAGCACTACAGCCCCTTTCTGGGACCTCCCTCAAGGACAGTAGTGAAAGCAAATCCTCCCAGTGGGCAGAACTTTGAGCAGTGCATATGGTTGTTCAAGTTGCTTGGAAGGAGAGGTGGCCAGATGTGCGGCTGTATACCGATTCATGGGCTGTGGCCAATGGCTTGGCCAGTTGGTCAGGGACTTGGAAGGAACATGACTGGAAGATTGGAGACAAGGATTTATGGGGGAGAGGTATGTGGATAGACCTCTCTGAATGGGCCAAAGAAGTGAAGATATTTGTGTCTCATGTGAATGCTCATCAAAGAGTAACCTCAGCAGAGGATGAGTTTAACAATCAAGTGGATAGGATGACCTGCTCTGTGGGAACCAATCATCCTCTTTCTCTGGCTACCTCTGTCATTGCTCAGTGGGCCCATGAACAAAGTGGTCATGGTGGCAGGGACAGTGGTTATGCATGGGCCCAGCAACATAGGCTCCCGCTCACCAAGGCTGACTTGGCTACAGCCACTGCTGAGTGCCCAATATGCCAGCAGCAGAGACCAACACTGAGTCCTCGGTATGGCACTGTTCCTTGAGGTGATCAGCCGGCAACCTGGTGGCAAGGTGATTACATTGGACTGCTTCCATCATGGAAAGGAAAGCGTTTTGTCCTTACTGGGATAGATACTTACTCTGGATATGGATTTGCCTACCCAGCACGATATGCTTCTGCCAAAACTACCATCCGTGGACTTACAGAATGCCTCATCCACCGTCATGGAATCCCACACAGCATTGCCTCTGATCAAGGGACTCACTTCACAGCAAATGAAGTGCGGCAGTGGGCCCATGCTCACGGAATTCACTGGTCTTACCATGTTCCCCATCATCCTGAAGCAGCTGGCTTGATGGAATGATGGAATGGTCTCCTGAAGACACAATTACGCTGCCAGCTAGGTGGCAGTACCTTGCAGGGTTGGGGAAGTGTTCTCTAGGAGGCTGTGTATGCTCTAAACCAGCATCCAATATACGGTGCTGTTTCTCCTATTGCCAGGATTCATGGGTCCAGGAATCAAGGGTTGGAAATGGGAGTGGCACCACTCACTGCTACCCCTAGTGACCCACTTGCAAGATTTTTGCTTCCTGTCCCCATGACTTTATGTTCTGCAGGACTAAATGTCTTAGTTCCGAAGGGAGGAATGCTGCCGCCTGGAGACACATCAACGATTCCACTGAACTGGAAGCTAAAACTGCCACCAGGCCATTTTGGGCTCCTTGTACCTCTGGATCAACAGACAAAGAAGGGAGTTACAATACTGGCCGGTGTGACTGATCCTGACTATGAAGATGAAATTGGATTGACATTACATAATGGAAGTAAAGAAGAGTATGTTTGGAATGCAGGAGATCCCTTAGGACGCCTCCTAGTACTACCATGTCCTGTGATTAAGGTCAATGGAAAACTACAGCAACCCAACCCCAAAATGAGTGATAATAGCCCAGACCCTTCAGGAATGAAGGTTTGGGTCACCTCACCAGGCAAGGAACCACAACCAGCTGAGGTACTTGCTGAGGGCAAAGGGAATACAGAATGGGTTGTAGAAGAAGGTAGTTCTAAATATCAGTTACGGCCACGCGACCAGTTGCAGAAACGAGGACTGTAATTGCTATGAGTATTCCTGCTTTGTATGTGTGTATTGGATATTTTGTTTACTTATGAAACATAAGATGTAAATGGGTTAATGCATTTTCAGGTGTACATGTGTTAGTTATATCATGTTGACATAAGTATGACTTTGTAACTGTACCCCTTCAGAGACTGTGCATGGTAAGGTGAGATGTGTGCAGATGCCAAGTTGACAAGGGGTGGACTGTAGTGGTCAGGATTATGTCAACTTGGCTACTACCTATTTGGCTGCTGTATTAAGTGGCAGGGCGGGGTTTGTGGTGGCTCCCTGCCCCTCGGCTCTCATCTCGTGACCCTGGACTATGGCTGCTGATCGCTCACGTGGCCAGGAGCTCCTGCTCTCTTGTTCCAGCGTCTGGCAGGACTTGAGCTAGCAGCTGTTGGGCTCATCACTCCTTACAGTTGGCACTTGAGAGTCCTGCTCCCTGACCTGCCAATCCTGTGCTCGCCAGCCTCTGCCCAGTCCTGCTCCCTGACCTGCCGATCCTGGGTTCGCCAGCCTCTGTCACTTCGTCTCACCACCAGCTTGGGATCCACTGACCTCCAGCCTCTGTCGCTTCGTCTTGCCACCAGCTTGGGATCCACTGACCTACACAACCGGTGATCTGCAACTCTGGTCTCTGACTTGCCGACCCTGGGTTCCTCAGCTTCCGTGGACACATGAGGCTTGTGCCAGAGCTTGGGACATTCAGCTTCTGTGATTACGTGAGCTGTTTCCTATATTTGTATCTATCTATCTGTCTATATATATATATATATTATAAATCTTTCCTTGTACCTACACGTGTTACTGGTTTTGCTTCCCTAGAAAACCCAGCCTAAGACAGTAGCCATGAGAGAAAACAATAAGGTAAGCAAAATCTCTCTTATCAGTCTCCACACACCCACCTCAACACTAGGAGTCTGCTAACTACACACCAATACTGCTTGTGGAGTGACAAGCTACATCTGAAAAGAAGTTTGCAAACCATTTCTGACAAATCCCATGCACCCAGAGATCACATGGTTTGTCTTTGCACAGAAAAGGTTCCCCAAAATAGTGGCCAGACTTGACAAAATAGATCCCCCAGTCAGACAGTGTGGGGTCTTTCAGTGCTCCTCTCCATTATCAGAACCTTCCACAGACAGTAGCATAACTTCAGTGAGCCTTCATCTTTCCTGAGAATGGGAGAGTAATCTGGTCTGTGGCAGAAGACAGGAGGTCCCTCAACAATAGGAGGCTTTGGACTAAGATGGCAATAATCTTTTGAGTATCTTGCCAGGAACTTGAGAAAGTTGGGGTCCACGTTCAGCTATAGGAGTCTCATAAATGGCTATAAAGTGTAGCAAAGCAAGGAAGAGGGAGAGAAGGGACAAAACCTGCCACACATTTTGTTTATGTGTTCATCTGTTGATAAGCATTATTGTGCGTTTTCACCTTTTGGCCATTGTGAATAATACCGCAATGAACAGTGGTGTATATCTTTTCATTACTAACTTTAAGCCTTTTGTGTCTATATCTAGAAGTGGAATTTCAGATTCTTACGGCAATAGGGAAAACTTGGTGGTATAGTGGTTAAGTGCTACATCTGATAACCAAAAGTTTGGCAGTTCAAATCCACCAGGTGCTCCTTGGAAACTCAATGGAGCAGTTCTACTGTGCTCTACAGGGTCACGATGAGTCGTAATAGATGCAACAGCAGTGGGTTTTGGGGAAAGGCAATAAAGCACAGATAAATGAAATAGAAAATAAAAAATTATAGAAAAAATTGATGAAAACAGAGGCTAGTTGTTTTGAAAGTGATACGCCTGCTAACCAAATAGTGGGCAGTTCAAATCCTCCAGGCACTCTTTGGAAACTCTATGGGGTAGTTCTCTGACCTCTAGGGTCACTATGAGTTGGACCTGACTTGACGGCAGTAGGTTTGGTTTGGTTTTTGAATAAAACCTACAAGACTTTAGTTAGACTAACAAAGAGAAAAGAGTGAGAAAACATAGATATCTGAATTGTAAATGTAAATGGAGTTATTATAACAGATTCAAATGAAATAAAAATGATCACAAGATAACGCTATGAAAAATTGCATGCCAAAAAATAGTTAACTTGTAAGGAATGGACAAATTCCTAGAAACACAAATTTTCTAGACTAATTTGAGAGTTAGAAGACCTCAATAGACCCATTAAGATCAGGAACAAGCCAAGAATGCCTACTCAAACCACTGACATTCAATTTGTATTGGAAGTTCTAGTCAGAGTAACTAGGGGAAAAATGAAAGAGAAAGGAAAGAAGAAGGAAAGGAGGGGGAAAGGTTAAAAGGAGGGAAGGAAGAAAGGAAGAAAAGTCATTCAAACCGGGGAACAAGAAAAGCAATTCTTTTCTGAGATGACATGATCCTACATGTAGATCCCAAAGAATCCATATGAACATTATTAGAGCTAAAAAATGAATTCAGCAAAGTGAAAAGATACAAAACATAAAAATAAGACTTTTATACATTAGCAATGAGCAATTTGAAAAGGAATTCCATTTACAAATAAAATAGACTAAAATGCCTAGGAATCAATTTAACTTGAGAGGTGAAATACCAATACACATAAAAATATAAAGTATTACTAAAGGAAATAAAGATGGAATAAGTAAATGGAACGATGTTATATTTTTATGGATCAGAAGATTTTTTTAAAAAAAGTCAACACTACTCTGCATCACAGAGTGACCATATATTGGATACACTTCATGGTTCTATACATCTATAGGATATCATCCTGCTGACCTCTGGCTGGAGTAAGGGGAGTGGGTGGAGAGGAGGGAAAGGAGACAGTTGGGAAGATGAGACATGTATGAAGCAGAGAGGAATGGTGTGCTGTCACCAGGCAGGGAGAGCAGTGGAAGCTGCATATAGGTGAGCATGTAAATTTGTATGGGAATGGACATTTTCACTCAGTTATAATAAAAAACAAATCATAGTATAAAGCTACAGTAACCAAAAGAATCTGGTGCATGCCCAATGGAATAAAACTGAGAGTACAGCATTAAGAATGTACATCTCTGGTTAATCAATCTTTGTCAGGCATGCTAAATCCATCAAATTAGGGAAATAATCTGTTTAATAAACAGTGTTGCAAAAACTGGATTTCCACATAAAAAATGAAACTAGACTCATAACTCACATCATGTACAAAAAGTAACTCAAAATGGATTAAAGACCTAAATATATGACTTAATACCATAAAACTGTTAGAGGAAAACACCAAGGTAATGCTTTGGAATCCAGTCATCAACAGTGGATTCTTAGATATGACACTGAAAACACAAGTAACAAAAGGCAAAATAGATAAATGAGACTTCATCAAAGCTAAAAACTTCTCTATATCAAGGAATTTTTATCAACAAAGTGAAGAGACATCCTACAGATCAAGAGAAAATTTGGGGGAATGATATCCAGAATATGTAAAAGAAATTCTAAAATTTACCAAGAAAATGAAAAAAAAGTCTCAAAAAATGTACAAAGGACCTGAATAGACATTTCACCACAGAAGATATGAAAATGGCCAACAGGCACATGAAAAGATTCACAGTATCCTTAGCCTCTAGGGAAGTGCAAATCAAAATCCCAGTGGGGTACTACCTCACTCCCACTATAACTACAATTTAAATAAATGGATAATCAATGACTGAATAAATGTTAATATGGTAGGTTAGAAATCAGAACCCTCATCCATTGCAATGGGGAATCCAAAATGTTAAGCTCCTGTGCAACTCACTTTGGTATCTCCTCAAGATGTTACACATAGAGCTATTACATTCCCAAGAAATTCCACTCTTAGGAATATATCCAAGTGACTTGAAAGCAGCAACACAAACATTCATATATACACCAATTTTCATAATAGTACTGTTCACAAGTGCCAAAAGATGGAAACAACCAAAATACCATCCATAGATAAATGGATAAACAAAATGTGGTATACACATACAATGACATACTACTCTTTCATACAGAGAAACAAAATCCTAATATATGCCATAATGTGGATGAGCCTTGCAAAAATTATGCTGGGTAAAATAAGTAAAATATAAAGAGCAAATTTATATAATCTTGCTAATAATAAATACCTAGAATAGGCAAATGTATAGCGATCAGAGTTTAATAGTGATTGCCAAAGGTGGGAAGGACAGGTCAGAATCATTGTTTAGGTAGTATTGGGCGTTTTGAGGAAAATTTAGCAATAGATATTGATAATGGAGGAGCCGTAGTAGCACAATTGTTAAGCTTTTGACTGCTAACAGAAAAGTCAGTTAGTAGTTCTAATTTACCAGCTCGTACACGGGAGAAAAAGATGTGTCAGTCTGCTCTCATAAAGATTACAGCATTGGAAACTCTACAGAGAAGTTCTACTCTGTCCTGCAAGGTTGTTATGGGTTGGAATCAACTTGAAGGTAATAAGTCTGGTTTTTGAGTATTGATGATGGTTGTATAACATGACTGATGTAATTGGACTCACTGAATTTAACAATTAAAAATGTGTTATATATATTTTATGATAATAAAGAGATTTTAAAAGCAAGTACTCAAAGCCTTCAGATAAAAATATAATCCTGAAAACAGTAATTAACAGAAAACTGTCACTTTCACTGGCTACCACCAATGACTGCCATGATAGGGAATACAACAGAGTCTCTGATGTAGTAGGAGAAAAATGGGTGAGCAGAAGTAGAACTCTATTAAATTGATGGTCCAACAGAATGGAGGGTCCCTGGAAGACATGGCCACAGATTCTCTGTTAGCCCAGAGATGAAATCATTCCTGAAGCCAACTCTTTAGACAGATTGGCATAGACTGTTAAGACATAAAATGATACCAGTGAAGAGTGTGCTCCCTGGCTAAAGCGGATACATGAGGCTAATTGGGCAGCTCCTGTTTAGAGTGAAATGACAGGGCAGAGGGAGACAGGAGCTGTTTGAATGGACATGGGAAATACAGTGTAGAAAGGAGTGTGTTGTCAAAACTGAGGAGAGCAGCTCGAGTTACATAGCAGTGAGTGTGCAAGTTTTTGTATGAAACATTGACTTGGATTGCAAATTTTCATGTAAAGCACAATAAAATATTTAAAACAAACAAAAAGTTGCCACATTGAAATGATTCCCAGAAAGATAAAGTGCCAATTTCTCCTCAGAAACACTGGCAGCCAGAAGGCAATGGAATGACATAAAGTACTGAAAGAACTGTCAATCAACAACATATCTGGCAAAACTTTACTTCATGAATGAAGCAAAATTATGACATTCTCAGGTACACAAAAGTCAAGGGAACTTCATATCCACTAGACTTGCCCTAGGAGCCCTGATGGTGCAATGGTTAAGCACTCAACTGCTAACCAAAAGGTCAGTGGTTGAAACCTACCAGCAGCTCTGTGGAAGAAAGACATGGTAGTCTTCTTTCATTAAGATTTACAGCCTTGGAAACCCTATAGGTAGTTCTACTCTGTCCTATAGGGTTATTATGAGTTGGAATTGACTTGACATCAATGGGATGATGATGGGTAGCTGTGCAGTAGAAGAAATGCTAAAGAAAGTCTTTTAGATATAAAAGAAAAGACAGTAGAGAGTAACTCAGACTCACGGGGAAAAAAAGATCGTCATTCAAAGTAATTTCATGGGTAGGTGTAAGGGTCAAATTTAAGTTTTGGGGGGAAAAAGGGGTAGGGAATTCCAGTTGTTACATCCTTCATGCTGTATAGTGATAAATGCATAAAACGTACAGAAATTTATGTTACAGAGTATATGGTGTATAAAGATGAAACAGGTGATAACAACATAAAAGGGAGGAGTGTTACAGAAATACGTTTTTTGGACTTCACTGACACTAAGCATAAATTAAATCTCAGTTAAAATAGACAAAGGACATTACATGTAACACTCATGATATCCCAAAAGTTAAATAATGCATGTAAAAATAAAGGAGAAAAGAATAAAAATGTTTTACTACAAAAAAAATCAACAGAACACAATTGTATTATTGCAGAAAATGAAGCACGAGCAATGTATAAGTAACATAAGAAAATATCAAAATGGCAAAAATAAATCCTTCTTTACCAGTAATCACCATGAATGTAAATGGATGAAGCACTTCAGGTAAAATCCAGTGAATAGCAGAAAGCATTTTTCAGAAATGATCCAACTATAGTCTGTCTACAAGAGACACATTTTAGTCTCAAAGGTACATGTACATTGAAAATGAAATGATGGAAAATATTAAATGTAAACAATAACTGAAAGAGAGCTGGGGTGGCAGTTTCAATATCAGACAAAACAGACTATAAGTCAAAATCTGTAAAATCTATATTAAAAGTTAAGAAAGGTCTAAAATGAGTAGGATAACATTACCACTTGAGGAACTATAAAAAGAAGAGAAAACCAAGCCCAAAGCTAACCATAAGGAAGAAAGTAACAAAATTCAGAACAGAAGTAAACAAAAACCGGACTTTTTTTTAAGATCAATAGATAACAAAATAGAGAATAAAAAATAGATTCACAAAAAACCAGAGTTTTTTTTTTTAAGATCAATAGATTGACATACTTTTAGCTAGAATGGTGAAAAAGAGAGAGAAAATGTAAATTTCTAAAAGCAGGAAAATAAAACAAAACAGACATTACAACTGCCTTACAGAAATAAAAAGAATCATAAGGGAACACTTTGAACAATTGTATATGAGCAAGTTAGATAACTTTTTAAAAGTACATTCCCTAGAAACTCATAAATGACCTAAATTTACTCAAGAAGAAATATATTAACAGATTAATAATAAAGAAATAGAATCTGTAATAACAATAATAAAACTTCCAACAAAAACAAAGTCCTAAAAGAGATGGCTTCATTTGGAAATTCCCCACCAAACATTTTTAGTGATTCATTAGTGTTTTTCAGGGGCAGGAGATGGAGGAAAAGATCTAAAACCTGATATTATAGTCTATTTTGTTTGATATTATAAACAGCACCCCAGTTCTCTTTTAGTTATTATTTACAGTTCATATTTTTCCATCATTTCATTTTCAACTAAGTTGTACCTTTGAAACTAAAATGTGTCTCTTGTAGACAGACTATAGTTGGATCATATTTTGAAAATGCTTTCTGCTACTCACTGGATTTAACTTCACGTGCTTCATCCACTTACATTCGCGGTGACTACCAGTAAAGGATTTACTTTTGCCATTTTGTTATTTTCTTATGTGACTTATATATCACCTGTCCTTCATCTTCTGCAATAATATCAACAATTGTGTTCTGCTGATTTTTTTGTAGTAAAGCATTTTTACTCTTTTCTCCTTTATTTTTATGTGCATTATTTAACTTTTGGGATACCATGAGTGTTACATTTAATACTCTTTGTCTATTATAATCCAGTTTAAATTTACACCAACTTAATGTCAGATCTTCATTGTTTATGTGTCACCAAATTTCTATTAAAGATGATGGAAAAATCTGAAAACTGATAGCAATGATCTCAAAAACAATATCAACTAGTTAATGTCACATGTAAAAAGGTTGAGAGGACAAATATTTTGTTGTTTATTTTTAACACTTAAAAAATGTCCATAATCTGCACTTTATGGTTCTATGTATCTATAAGATATCATCCCGCTGACCTCTCACTGAAGGAAGGAGAGTGGGTGGAGAGGAGAGGATAGAAGACTACTGGGAGGTTAGTTCATGTATGGAGCAGAGAGGAAGAGTGTGCTGTCACCGGACAGGGCGAGCAGGGGGAGCTACATATAGCTGAGCATGCAAATTTATATGGGAGTGTACATTTTCATTAAATCACAATAAAAAAATGCCAATAATCTTCCACAGTCAATTAAATGTGTCATTTTATCTTAAGAAAAAGTTTGAATTTGAATATGACAGTGTTAGTTACAACTTACATTTTGTTACAAAAAAATTTAGAAACAAGCTAATTAGCAAACTCTGGGGATTATTTAAAGAAATTATATTCTCCAACCTCTGAAAACGTAGTTGTAGAAACTATTTTTTCCAAGCGACAGATATTTCAAGATGTGTTTCATTAAATAAAGCACGTTAGGAAAATTCCTTTGAATGTTTTGTTGAAACATGCTTACACATGCATAAGAGAAAAGACTTGAAAGTCAAAGTAATAATTATACAGAGTCATTATGTCTCTTCATTACAGTACAGTAGTTAAGAACATGGACTTTGACCCTGGATTATTAAAACAAAACAAAACAAAACAAAACACTGCAGTTCAAATCCTACCTGTGTTAAATGCTAGTAGAAATCCTGGTTCTTCTCCTGTAATGAGGGTTTCTGTCTTCTGTAAACAGAACCTACAAAACAACTGGAAATGGGGTCATGGTGTTTGGGACCCCCTCCCAGGAGGGCTTCAAGTTCCCAATGCTGTTAACAGGAAGGACTAAAGCTAGAAAACATGGGTGGGGGCACTCTAGGGTCTCTGGAGCTATTCTAGAGAAGGGATTCCATTTTCATTCCCTGAAAATAAGGAACATTTCCCACCCTTGAGTCAGGCTGATCTCCCTTTCCCCAACTGTTAAGTTATCCCCTCAAGAGTCTACTAAGGTTTATGATCACGGGTATGTTACTCAACTTCTCTTTACATCAGTTTTCTCACCCATAAAATGTGGAAAATGATACTGTATACCCCTGCTATGGCTTGAATTGTGTCCCCCCCCCCAAAAATATGTGTTGTAAATCTAAATCCCTATACTGTCGATGTAAATTCCACTGGGGAATAGATTTTTCATTGTTGTGTTAATTAAGCCATTTCAGAATGCAATGTGTCTTTACCACATCAATTTTCAGATACAAAAAAAGGTAAATATTAATTTAAAAATGTTAGGATAGTTAATAATTTGAAAGATAAGGAAAGACAATTATAGTAAATATATCTTACAATCAAACAATACATAATATAGTAATATATTACACTTTGTTGTACTCAAGTGGCTTGTATGTTTCTGTGATGCAGAAAACTATGTCACTGGTATTTCAAACAAAGTAGAGTCACCTAGCTTCTACACTAAGACAGGCTACAAAGGAGGACCCAGTGGTGTACTTCTGTAAAAACCTGGCCAGTGAAAGCCTTACAAATGTCAACAGAACATTATTTGATATACTGTCAGAAGATGAGTCTCTCAGATTGGAAGGTACTCAAAATATGACTGAGGTAGAGTTGCCTACTCAAAGTAGAGTCAATTTTAATGAAGTTGATACAATACAGCTTTCAGGACCTTCATTTGCTGATGCAGTACAACTCAAATTGAGAAGAAACCACTGCAAACATCCATTAAGAACTGGAACATGGAGTGTAAAAAGTATGAATCCAGAAAAACTGCCAGTCGTCAAAAATAAAATGAACTTAATAAAAGATCAGTGTCCTAAGCATTAGTGAGATGAAATGAACTGCTACTGGCCATTTTGAATCAGACGATCATATGGTCTATTATGCTGGGAACAACAAATTGAAGAGGAAAAGCATTGCATTCATCATAATATCCTGAGGTATAACACTGTCAGTGATGGGTTAATATCCACACACCTACAAGGTAGATCACTTAATATAACTACTAATCAAACTTACTTACCAGCCACTATGCCAAAGATGAGGAAATTTGAAGATTTTTGCCAACTTCTGCAGCCTGAAATTGATCAAACGTGCAATCAGATGCATTGGTAATTACTGGTGATTGGAATGTGAAATTTGGAAGCAATGAGGAAGGATCCTTAGTTGGAAAATATGGCCTTAGTGACAGAAACAGTCTCAGAGATCACAAGATAGAATATTGCAAGATCGACAACTTCTTCATTGCAAATAAATTTTTAAACATCATAAATGGTGATTATACACATACCCAACCCAATGAAGCCCACTGCCATTGAGTTGATTCCAACTCAAAGCAACCCTCCCAAATGGAATACACTGGCATCAAATTTACTACACTTGTAGAAAAAGAGGAAGGAGAAGCTCATCACTTAAAATAAGGCCAATGACTGACTGAAGAACAGACCATCAACTGTTCCTAAGCAAGTTCAAGTTGAAGCTGAAGAGAATTAGAACAAGTCCATGTGACCAAAAATATTACTATGAGGGTATCCCATCTGAATTTAGATACCACCTCAAGAAAGGATTTGAGGCATTTAAACACTAATTACCTAAGACCAGATGAGTTTGGGGATGACATAAAGGACATTATACTTAAAGAAAGTAGCCAGCAAAAGTAAGATAATTCAAAAAACAGGAATGAAAGAAAAGACTAAAAGGGATGTCAGAAGACTCTGAAACTTGCTTTTCAATGTAAAGTGGTTAAAGTGAAAGAAAGAAATGATGAATTAAAAGAGGTGAACAAAAGATTATGAAGGACATCTAGAGAAGATAAAGTAACATAGTATGGAGGCACGACTAACATGACAGAGTAGTCAGATGCTTCCGTGATCCTTCTAACAACAAAGACCCTAAAAGCAACAAATGAATTGATTACATATGACATTCTGGTAGCTCTGAAAATCAAAGGGAAAATTGAAAAATCAGACTGACAAGGAAGGGAGAGTAGCTCCAGAATTTCCCAGGGCTGACCAGCCCTGACTCAGCAGGAATTGGCATCCTGCATGTAGATCAGTGACAGCAACAGTGGTAAAGGGGAGTGGTGGAATTCAGAAAGCGTCGTCCAAAATGGGAGAGGCCAAGTGGTGGAGAGGCCAATCATGCCTCCAGAATCAGTGAAAAATGACATTCAATCATCAAAAGTAGCTTGTGACTAACCTACTGTGCTGATCTAAAACTTACCATTGGAATAATTTTTTTACCTGCCCTTCCCCCTCCCTGCTCTTCACTGCACTTGAGGCAGCTCCAGAGACTCACACATCCCCTGGGCTGAAATTAGGACCCCTTACATGCCCCAAGATACTCTCCCAGCCTTGGACAGGGAACAATTTAACAAATGAAGGAAAAATAATCTATCAGATCCCATAAGTGGGAAAGTCAAGGTAGAAATGTTCCTTCACCTAGACACAAGCATAAGGGATCCATGGAATTCCAGACTTTCATTCCCACATACAATATTGAGCATCCAGTTGCAAAACCTATATACCTATGTGCTTTAAGGAACAGGGACACACTTTCTTCACACAGACACTCACAGACACATGTCAGCCCCTGATTTTCTCAGCTTATGCAGTCAGATACTTGTGCCTACACCAATCGCGCTTGCCCATCTAGAATTACAGGGTAGAACCAGCACTACACACTTGGTGACCAAATACCTGGACACCTGGGCTCAATACATACAAAAAAAAGTAAACTTATTTTTGGGTTCATCTACCTAGTACCAGCTCTAATAATAGGGTGATAGGAAGTTAGAGCTTCAAAGATGCCAATTATCACACTAGCTCACTTGACTAGCCTATGTGGGCATTTCAAAATGAAGTAAAACAAAACCATAGTAAACAAACATAAAACAAATAAATACAACAACTTATTGATAACTCTGAGACAACAATCAATATCAAATCACATAAACAGGCAAACTATGATGACTTCAGAAAGCTCATAAAACAAATAAGACATTTTCCAGATAAAGAGAATTTCCTGGAATTATCAAAGGTAGAAATCAAAATATTAATATACAGAACTCTTCAAGACATCAAGAAGGAAATAAGGCAAAATGCGGCAGAGCATAGTGACAAATTGAACAGGCTACAAGAAACCATACAGAGAAAACAATCTGAAATTCAGAGCATTAATAATAAAATTTCAGAATTAGACAACTTAGTAGAAAGTTAAAGGAGTAGAATTAAGGCAATGGAAGTTATAATTAGTGATATTAAAAATAAAGTATTCAACAGAACATTTGAGGAAAAATCAGGTAAAAGAATTTTAAAAGGGAAATAACATGAATGAATTTGTGGAACTCTATCAAGAGGAATAACTGATGAGTGACTGGAGTACCAGAAGGGGGGGTAGGGGTTGGACAGAAGATACAGTGACAATTGTCAAAGATTTGTTAACAGAAAACTGCACTGCTTTCATGAAAGATGAGAAATTATCTATCCAAGACACTCATCAAACCCCACAGAAGCTAAATCCCAAAATAAAGACACCAAGGCATATTATGATCAAAATTGCCAAAACCATTGTCTCAGTTGGCTCATACTGCTTTAACATAAATACAAGTGGGTACCTTCAAAATGAGAAATTTTGTCACAGCCCAGTAAACTACAAATCTATTTATAAGCTACAAGTCCATTCAATATGAGAAACTAACCCAAAAGCTCAGTGCCATTGAGTCAGGTCCAACTCATAGTGACTCTACAGGTTAGAGTAGAACTGCCCCATAGAGTTTCCAAGGATGGGTCCAAATTTAGTATCAGAACATCTTGGTGTAGGAACTTCAGGTCCAAAGGACATGCACTGCTCTCAGTGCTGCTTTAATGTGGGGATGAGGTTCCCAACACTTCCCTTTCATCTCTCAAGAGATGACCACAATGCAGTCCAAACTTGTAGATCGAGTACCACCTTACCAATACAGCTTCTGCCCATTCTTCCTCATTACCATCATAAAGACAACATTCACAACACATGGCAGAAATCACACCACATTGGGACTCAAGGCTGAGCCAAATTGACAGACATATTTTTTGCTGGGATGCAACGCAATTCATGACAATTAAAGATAAAGAAACAATTTTTAAAGTGACTAGGAATAAACAAAAATAATCCACAAAGAGGAGTCAATAAAACTAAATTTGGACTACTCAGCAGAAACCATGAAGTCAAGAAGGCAATGGGATGACTATACAAAAGCTTGAAGGAAAAAAAACTACCAGCCAAGAGTTACATATCCAACAAAACTGTCTCAAATGTGATGGTGAAATAAGCACATTTCTACATAAATAGAAGTTGAAGAAATTTGCAAAATCCAAACACAAATTACAAGAAATACTAACGGGAGTTCTTCAGTTAGAAAACCAGTTGTGTCTGATAACAAATGAAACCTAAAATGTAAGACTGAGAAACTAGATATAAAACCAGAAAGGGAAATCATAAAAATAAATTAGGAAGTGGATCCAAGATGGCAGATTAGACACATGCCTCCTCAATTCCCTCTGAGAACTAAGGCCTAGAATGATAATTGAACAGAGCACTCTGGACATCCAGAGAGACTTAGAATATGGCATAGAGTTGTCAGATTGGACTACGCACCATTAAATGGGAAATTACCTCTCTCTAACATGAGGCAGCACACGCTGAATCCTGCTTCGGGTGACAGACTGTTTTGAAGAACTGCAGGTACCAACATCATCTTTGTTATCAGGGAGGCACAAGCTGGGTAGCAGTCAGCAAATGCACTGCACTGCAGTGCTAAAGTAAAGAGCATATAGCAGGGCAGAGAGACCGTGCTTGGCACAGCCACATTTTGAGAGCCCGCCTGCTGACTGAGGGTACAACTGCACATCCACACTCTCTTTTCTGAGTTGTGCCGTAGATTCTGTGTTTCATGGTGGGAAGGGCAGCTTGGACAAGATGCTATCTTGGCCAGTTAGGAGGTGTAGAAACCCAGCCAAAAGTCTCAGCAGGGGCTAATTCCCAAGCTGAGAAGTAACTGACTGTGCAGAAAGCACTTCTCCAGCAGAAAAGCTGTGTTAAGGAGACTGTTACCTTAAGGGTGGGGCCTGGCTGAGGATGGTAGCAAGGTTGCAACACCTCCTTAATTTGAACTAGATTATACTATCTGGGGTGGCCAAAGAAGTGCTTTTGTTATCAGCTGGAAGACAGGGCCTGAATGATTTCAGAAACTGTTGGACAGCTCCCAGCTTAACAGTAAAGTACCACTTTATAATAAGACTGCATGGAGAAATACTACTGAGCAGCCCAACAGCATGCACTCAATGTTTCACTGACCCACATCACAGGGTCAGCTGAAGGCCCCCAGGGACTCCATAAGTAGGGGACCATCTTCACCAGTCAAGAGGTGGAGCCTGTCACTCCAGAGTCCATGGGGGCCAGACACTAGAATACACAGAGATGTCTGGTGACCAGCTCCCCTCTCAGAACTATGCCTCAGCTCCTGTTGAAGTAACACCACAAAAATTAAACAGGCTTTATGGCACAAAGGCAACAATTAATTGTCAATTATTTAAGAAACATTCCACTTTGACTCTGTAAAACTGCCAAAACAAAAATCAAAACAGTTCCCAGATGAAGCATTTCTGAAACTATCAGAGGTCAAGTACAAAAGAATTATATTCAGAACTTTCCTGAAGATTAAACAAAGTGCAGCAGAGCAAAATGAAAAATCAAGCAAGCTATTTGGTGCGACATCAACTATCTGAAATCCAGCAGGTCAATAAGAAAATTGCAGAATTAGACAATTTTATCCAAAGCCAAAAGAGCAGAATTAAGGAGATGAAAGTCAGAGTTAGTGAACTTGAAGATAGAGCAACTGGCTCCAGCATTTATGAAGAGAAATCAGAGAAAAGAAATAAGAGAAATGAAGAAGCACTAAGAAACATGTGAGAATCTATTAAGAGAAACAATCTACAAATAACTGAAGTTCCTAAACAGAGAGGGATAGTTGAAAACACAGAGTATTGTTCAGTATCTGACAGAAAACTTCCATGAAATTATGAAAAAAGAGAACATAGGGTTCCAAGATGCATACTGAACACCAAAAAAAAACTACAACCCCAAAAGAAAGACATTAAGAAATATTATAATCAAGCTTAATAAAATGAAACATAAGCACAGGCTCTTAAAGGCAGTGAGGCTCAAACCAAAGTACACATTCAGAGGGAAATGCTTCAGGCTTTCATTTGACTTCTTGGCAGAAATGATGTAGGCAAGGAGGCAGTGGGATGACACATTGAAAGACTTGAAGGGGTGCCTAACCACAACCAAAGACAGCTGTAATGGGGCACACAATGTCGAGTCCCAGTGGGAACACAAGAAAAAGAGAGGTGAACCCCAGAAACTCCACTAAAAGATCACAATTGACAGTCTGGCAGCCTGGGGGTTCACCTGTGAGCATAGTCCCTCCTCTTGTTGTTGCCCTTGACCAGAAAACATTACTGAGGTCAACGACTTGCATAAGAATGGACTGGACTCGGGGACACAATGTGACCATATGGTGTGTGTACTTTATGGTTCTATGTATTTAAAGGGTGCTGTCCCACTGGCTTCTTAGTAGAAAGGAGAGGAGTGATTAGAGAAAAGGTGGGAGGAGATTTTTATGAAGATACAACATATCTAGAATGAAAAGGAGGAGTGTACTGTCACTGGTCAAGGAGAACAGAAGGAGCTGTACATAGGCAGGCATGCAAATTTAATTTACATTGCATACTTTCACTTAATCACAGTCAATCAATCAATCAAAGCCAAAATGCTGAAAATAGGGAAGCAGAAATGTCATTATGCACAAGATCACAGCAGTATAACAACAAAAAAAGGAGGACCAAAGAAAAATGTAGTGAAAATCTTTCATATGGAGAGGAAATGAAGAAATAAAAGACTGGTTAAAGTTTAGAAAAGGAGGGATAAATATTAAGGCAACTACAAAAGAAATTAACAATCCTACACGTCAAAATAAAAAACAAGAAAAACACGAACTCTTAGCAAATACAAAAACAGCAACAATGAAAAAAACAACATATAAAGATAAAAGACTGAGCACAGACAATTAAGAGGAAGAACTGTCAAGAATGCACAAAGGAATGCAGCAATATGACAGCACTAAACTCATACCTATCAATTAAACTGAATATGAACAGATTAGATTCACCAATGATGAGATACAGAGTGGCAGAATGAATAAAAACCACAATCCGTTTATATGCTGCCTACAGGAGACACACCTTAAAGAGATGAACTAAAATTCAAAGAGTGGAAAAAAATATACTCGGCAAACAACAATGCAAAAAGCAGAAGAAGCGACAATACGAATTTCTGAGAAAATAGACTTTAAATTAAAATCCACCACAATGGATAAGAGAAAACATAACATAATGACTAAAGGATCAACACACCAGGAGGGCATAAACATGATAAAAATTTATGGATGCAATAATAGGTCTCCAATATCCATAAAGAAAACTCTTACAGCTTTAAAAAGAAAAATAGTTCCACAACAATAGTATGAGACTTCAACACATCACTTTCAGTGAAGGATTGAACATCCAGAAAGCAGCTCAATAAAGACACAAAAGATCTAAATTCCACAATCAACCAGCCTGATCTCATAGATATATACAGAACACTCCAGCCAATTATATGTTCTTTCCAAACACACACAGAACATTTTCTAGAATGCACCCTCTATTAGGCTACAAACCAAGCCTTAAAAGAATCCAAAGCATTGAAAACAAAGCATGTTTTCAGACCAAAAAGTCATAAAAGTGGAAATCGATAACAGAAAGGGCAAAGGAAGAAAAGTAAATACATGGGAACTGAATAACAGCTTTTTCAAAGTCAAACAGTTGTAGAAGAAATTAAAGACAGAATTTGAAAAGTCACAGAATCAGATGAGAATGAAAATAGTTCCTACCAGAATCTTTGGGACACAGCAAAAGCAGTGCTCAGAAGCCAAGTTACTTCAGTCAATACAGACATCCAAAAAGAAGAAAGGGCACAAATCAAAGAATTAACCCTATAATTCAAAGTAGAAAGAGAGCAGCAAAAGATGCCTTCAATCACCATAAGAGAGCAGATAATAAAAATTAAAGCACAGCTAAATGAATTAGAGAACAGAAAAATGATTGAAAGAGTGAACAAGAACAAAAGCTGCTTCTATGAAAAGACCAACAAAACCACAAATCCACTGGCCAAAGTGACAAAATAGAAGAGGAAGCAAATGCACCAAGTAAGAAATGGGATAGGTGACATAATAACAGACCTAACTGAAGTTTAAAAAGTCTTAAGAGAATACTATGAAAAACAGGATTCTAGCAAATTTGAAAACCTACAGGAAATGAACAAATTTTTAGAAACACACTACCTTCCTAACGCAGAGGTAGAACAATTAATTAAACCCATAACAAAAGAAGATATTGAAAACGTAATTTAAAAACTCCCCCCTCCCCCCAGAATAAACCCTAGCCCTGAGGGTTTCAGTGGAGAAATCTATCATACTTTCAGAGAAGAGTTAACACCACTATTACCAAAGGTATTTCATCTTATGAAGCCAGCTTATAACCCTGATACCAAAACCAGGTAAAGACACCATAAGAAAGGAAAATTACTGACCAATATCTCTCATGATCTCAGATGCAAAAGTCTTCAACAAAATTGTGATACAATCCAACAACATACTGAAAGGGTGGGACCTAGACGATGAAGTAATCAGATGCTTCCCGTGGTCCTTCTGACAACAAAGACCCAAAAGAACAATTTAATCTATTACACATGACATCCTTGGAGCCCTGAATATCAAAGGGAAAGTTGAGATATTGGACTGAGCAATGTGAGGAGAGTAGGTCCAGAATTATGTAGGACTGGTCAGACCTGACTCACCAGGAATAGGCCACAGCCAGCATGGTGAGCCAGGTGCTGGAGATTGGAGGGTATCCCCCTCAGGGGCAAAGTACAGCAGAAACTGCCCTCCAGAAATTGCCTCCAGAACCAGTGAAGATCAGTGCTTGACCATCAAAAGCTAAGAGACTGGTATCTATCTTGTATGTGGATCTAAATCTTTCCTTCAGGATAAAGCTTTTTCCCTTTTTCCAGTGCTTCCCCTCCCCTTTGCACTGTGTCCAGTTCCTGAATCTGACACTATTAACTGAATTGGGAGTAAGACTCCTTACACCTGCCCTGAGCCATTCTCCTAGACTTAGAATGGGAATAATTTAGAAAACTAGGGTAAGGGAGAAAAATATCTTATGACTCACCACAGTGGGAAATTCAGGTGAAAAAAATTGCCTATATGAAGATTAAGATATAATGAAACATGCATTCTCACAGACAATTGAGGATGTCTTTTAGACCCTGCCTTTCTTGGTATCTGCAGCCAGATATTTGTGACTACACTAATCACCCCTGCCCATCTAAGACAGTAAGGGAGAGCCCTGGCAAGTGACAACCTGGACACCTGAGCTAAATTAATGCTAAAAAAGTATATGGACTCCTGGCCTTGTATGCTAAGTAGAGCTCTAGCTACCCAGTGAGGATGTTAAAGCATCAATGGCACCAAGAACCACACTAGCACACATGACCAGCCTATTTGGATATTTCGAAACAAAACAAAAGGAGAAGCTAGGACACAGTAAACAAATAATCCTGGAATTATCAGAGGTAGAATACAAAAGATCAATATTTAGAACTCTTCAAGAGATAAGGAAGGAGATGAGAAGAATGCAGCAGAGCATAATGGCAAATAGAACAGGCTGCAGGAAAGTATACAGCAGCAAGAATTAAAAATTCAGAAAATTAATAATAAAATTACAGAATTAGACAACTCGATAAAGAAAGTCAAAGGAGGAGAACCAAGGCAATGGAAGACTGAATTAGTGAGACTGAAGATAAAGCACATGACAGCAAAGTATTTGAGGGAAAAATCAATAAGAGAATAATAATAATAAAAAAACACTTAGAACTATGTGGGACTGTATGAAGAGGAGTAATCTACAAACAGCTAGAGTACCAGAAAGGGGAGGATGTAACATGAAATACAGAGACAACTTTTTTTTTAATTAAATAAAAAATGAAACTGTACATACTCTGTGCTTACAATACTGGGTTAAGAGAGGAGTACACAAGTTGTGTCGAAGTCCCATTAATATTGATCTTCTTACTAATGTGTATTGTCACCAATTTCACCCAACCCAATTTCTAACAACTATCTAATCTAAACCCTCACCCCTTGCCCTCCCACCCTGCCATCCTCCCCACCCTTGTAGCCGTCAAAGAGTCTTTTCTGTTATGTGTGAGTATGCTTTTAAGATTTTACCGTAGGGGTCTCATATAATAATTGTCCTTCTGTCACTGACTAGTTTCACTCAACATAATGTCCTCCAGTTGAGACCAAATTGAGAGATGTTTCCTGCTATCATTGTTGTTCTTTATCAATGCATAGTACTCCATTGAGTATATATACCAAAGTTTACCCATCCATTCTTCTGTTGTTTGGTATCTGGGTTGATTCCAACTAGAGATAACTTTCAAAGATTTGTTGTGAGAAAATTTCTCTGATCCCATTAAATATGAGAAGATAATCTATCCAAGATGTTCATCAAATTCCATACAAGGTAGATCCCAAAAGAAAGACATTAAAACATATTACAATCAAACTTTCCAAAACTAAAGTTAAGGAAAAAATTTTTAAGAGTAGCTAGGGACAAATGAAAAGTAACCTACAAGGCAAAACTAAGCTCTGACTACTCAGCAGAAACCAGCAGGCAAGAAAGCAATGGGATGACATATACAAAGTCTTGAAGGAAAATAATTGCCAGCCAAGAATTACACGCCCAACACTACTGTCTCTCAAATATGATGGTGAAATCAGGACATTTCCAGATAAACAGAACTGCAGGAAATTTGCAAAAATCAAACTGATATTACAATAAATACTAAAGCGAGTCCTTTGGTTACAAAATCAGTAATATCAGGTAACAACCAAAGACTAGAACACAGAACAGAGCAATTAGGTCTCAACCCAAATAAGGGAATCAGAAGAATAAATTAAAGGCAAAACACCAAAAATAGGGAAACAGAGATGTTATTACATAAACATTATAAGAAAAAAGAGGGACTTAAAAGAATTGGTAGGCATAAATCTTTCATATGAAGAGAAAGTTAAGGTGCTATAAAGTGACTGAAGACTGATTTAAATTTAGAAAAATAGGGGTAACTATTAAGATAACCACAAAAGAAATTTTTAACCTTACACATCAAGATGAAAAACATGAAGTCACAGCAAACACAAAACCAAAAACATTGAAAAAGATTAAAAAAAAAACATAAAGTAAAGACTCAATACAAAAAATTAAATGGAACAAAGATATCTTCTACAACACACACACACACAAAAGATATCAAAATGACAATATTGGTCTCATACCTATCAGTAATCAAGCTGAGCATAAATGGATTCAATCCATCAATAAAGAGTGGGAGAGTAGCAGACCGAATTAAAAAAAAAACAACTCATCTATATGCTGCCTACGGGATATTTGAAGATACAAACAAACTAAAATTCAAAAGATAGAAGAAAATATACCAAGTTAACAACATTCAGAAAAGAGCAGGAGTGGCAATATTAATCACTAATAAAATAGACTTTAAACCAAAATCCACCATATTGGATAAGGATGGACATTATATAACCATATTAGATATCCACCAGCTAATGACAGAGCTTCAAAATATATAAAACACACTCTAAATGCATTGAAAAGAAAAGCAGACTGCTCTACAATAATGGTAGGAGACTTCAGCACACCACTTACAGTGAAGGACAGAACATATGTGAAAAAGTTCAGTAAAGGCATGGAAGTTCCAAATGCCACAAGCAACCAACTAGACATCATAGACCTATACAGACTATGTCACCCAACAGCAGTCAAGTATACTTTGTTTTCCAATGCACACAGAAGAATCTCGAGAATTGTCCACATGTTAGGAAATAAAGCAATCCTAAACAAAATTCAAAGCACTGGAATATTACAAATCATCTTTTCAGAACAAAAAGCCATAAAGGTAGAAATCAATAACTGAAAAATCGAGGGAAAAAAATCAAACACATCAAAACAGAGTAACGACCTTGCACAAAAGCTACTGCATTATAGAAGAACTCAAAGATGGAATAAAGAAATTCACAGAATCAAATGAGAATGAAAACACATCCTACCAGAACATTTGGGACACAGCAAAAGCAGCGCTCAGAGGTCAGTTTACCTCAATAAATGCACACATCCAAAAAGAAGGAAAGGCCCAAATCAAAGAATTAACCCTACAGGTAGAGCAGCTGGAAAGAGAGCAGTAACAGAATCCCTTGGGCACCAGAAGAAAGAAAAAATAAAAATTACAACAGAATAAATGAACTAGAGAATATAAAAATGACTCAATGCTTCCTTGAGAAGATCAACAAAATTGATAAACTATTGGCCAAACTGATAAAAGAACAAAGGGAGAGGAAGCAAATAATTTGAATAAGAAATGAGATGGGCAACATCATGACAGACCGAACTGAAATTTAAAAAAATCATAACAGAATACTATGAAAAATTGTAAATGTGAAAACCTAGAGGATACAAATTTATAGAAACACACTGCCTAACCAAACACAGAAATAGAACTAAATAAATTCATCACGAAAGAAGAGATTGAAAAGATAATTTAAAAACTCCCAAGTAAAAAATGCCCTGATCCTGACGACTTCAATGAAGAATTCTATCAAACTTTTAGAGAGGAATTAACATAACTGTTACTAAAGTTATTTTAGAGCATAGAATAGCATGAAATACTGCCAAGTTCATCCTATGAAGCTAGCATAATGATGATTTCAAAACCAGGTAAAGACAGCAGAAAAAAAGAAAACTACAGACCAATACCCCTTATGAACTTAGATCTAAAACTCCACAACAAAATTCTAGCCAATAGAATTTAACAACATATCAAAAACATAATTGAACATAACCAAGTAGAATTCATACCAGGGATACAGGGATATTTTAACATTAGAAAAACAAAACTGTCATCAGCCACATAAATAAAACAAAAGACAGCAACCACTTGAATTTATCAGTTGATGCAGAAAAGGGATTAGACAATGCCCAACATCTATTCACGCAAAAAAATAAGCAAAATAGGAATAAAAGGGAAATTTCTCCACATGCTAAAGGATGTTTATATAAAGCCTACAACCAACATCATCCTAAATGGACAGAGTCCAAAAGCATTCCTCTTGAAAGCAGGAACCCAATGAAGAAGCCTTTTGTCATTACTTTTATTCAACATTGTGTTGGAAGATCTAGCCTCAACAGTCAGGCAAAAAAAAAAATAAAAGGCATCCAAATTGGTAAGGAAGAAGTAAAAATAGCTCTATTTTGCAGATATTATCTTATACACAGAATATACTAAAAAATCCACATAGTAACTACCAGAACTAACAGAAGTGTTCACCAAAGAATCAAGATATACAATAAATATACAAAAATCAGTTGGATTCCTTTACAACAACAAAGAGACCATCAAGGAGGAAATCACTGAAACAATACCATTTCCAACAGCCCAAAGAAAATAAACTACCTAGGAATAAAGCTAACCAGAGAGAGGTGTAAAAGACATATGCAAAGAAAATGACAAGACTCTACTGTGGGAAAAGTTACCTTGCTCAAGGATACGAAGATTCAACGCTGTGAAAATGTCTTTTTGACTGAAACTGATCTACAGATACAATGCAATCCCAATAAAAATTACAATGACATTTTTTAATGAGATGGAGAAACAGATCACCATCTTCATATGGAAATGGAAAAAGATCAGGATAAGTAAATCATCACTGAAGAAAAACAACATGGGGGGCAGAATCCAGATGGCAGACTAAACACACATCTCCGTAAATCCCTCTGGAAACCAAGACCTGAATTGATAACTAAATGGAGACTTCAAAACACCTAGTGAGCCCTAGGAAATAGCATAGAGCTGTTAATTTGGACTTCATACCACTGAACAAAAAACCTCTTTCACTGTCCCTGCTCTTTGTGAGAGGTGGCTTTCACAGACTGAAGGTAACTCATCATTTTAACTTTTTTTTTCTCTGTCTTAGCCAAGGGGTTGGGCTGGGACTTGAATAGCAGCTAACCTCAGATGCACTGCTAGTGGGATTGACAGGTGAAATTGCCATAATTTGAGAGCCTGGCTTTGGACTCTGCATCTCGGCACCTTTGGCCTCTTTTTACGTGTAGCGTGCATAGAGGCAAGTGCCAAGCTGGTGCAGGATGCCATCTTGTTCCACTGGGAGGTGGATACACCCATACGGAGTCCCCAGCTGGACCTAGTTCCTAGGCTGGCAGGCAGCACTGGCCCAGAGGACAGCGCTTTTCTGGAAGAAAGGCAGATTTTACAGTGTCGCCTATGGCTGGGGCCTGACAACACAGGCTGTAGACTGTGCAACACAGTACTTTTGGCCTCTCTTTCCCCTTCTGACATAGAGTAGCCTGGACCCAGCCAGGCAGCGAGGTTCTGTGGAACTCCATCTTGTTCCACTGAGAGGCAGAAATACTCTTACGGAGGCCTCAGCTGGACCTAATTCCTGGGCTGGGAGGCAGCGCATGCCCAGAACAGAGCACTTGTCCAGCAGAAAAGGAGGATTCTACATTGTGGGGCCCAACAGCAGAGGCCAGCAGGGCAGTAGCCTTTCTGTATTTTGAGCTAGTTCATAACATCTGGGGTTCAATACAGAGGTGCTTACTTTGTCACCAGGGAAGGGGGACTTGTACACTTTTGGAAGTTGTCAGATACCTTTTACCTCTCCAGACGGCCAGAGAAACAACTGTGGCTCATCCTCACAGCATCTCTCCCAGCCTCTATTGACTGACATGATGTCCAAAAAGCAACAAACTCTGTAGAAAACTGTAAACAAGAAATCATCCATGGCTTCAGAAAGCCCTGAAAAGAAAGCACCACAAGACTTCCCAGAAGAAACCTTTCTGAAACTATCAGAAGGTGAATACAAAAGGATTATGTATAGAGCCCTCCCAGACCTTATACAAAATGCAGCACAGCAAAATGAAAAATTAAGCAAGCTGTTCAATCTGATGGAGCACCAGTACTCAGAAATCCAACAGATCAAGAACAAAATCAAAGAGATAGAAACTTCAATTCAAAGTCAAAAAAACAGACTTGAACAAATGGAAAATAGACATTCTGATTTGGAAGACAGAGCTACTGACTCTAGCATCTACGAGGAGAAATCAGAAAAAAGAAACTAGAAAAATGAAGAAGCATTAAGAAGCATATGGGACTCTAGTAAGAGGAACAATCCACAATTAATTGGAGTTTCTGAACAGGGAGAGACACCTGAGAACACAGAGACTATTGTTGCTGGGCTGCTGACAGAAAACTTCCCCAAAATTATGAAAGAAGAGAATCTAGATATCCAAGATGCATATCAAACACCACTCAATATAAATCTCAAAAGAAAGACTCCAAGACATATTATAATCAAGCTTAACAAAATGAAACATAAGCAGAAACTCTTAAAGGCAGCAAGACTCAAAGCAAAGCTAACATTCAGAGGGAAACCCTGTAAGTTTTCATTGGATTTCTCAGCAGAAATGATGCTGACACAGAGAGAGGGGCATGACACATTCAAAGCCTTGAAGAAGAAGGACTTCCAATCAAGTATCATATATCCTGCAAAACTATCTTTCAAATATAAAATGAAATTAAGACATTTGCAGACAAATAGAAACTCAGAACTTTGTAAAAACAAAACCAAAGCTACAAGAAATACTGAAAGAATTTCTTGGCTCAGTACAACAAAACTACTAACTTTACATTTTAGAAGCAAATACAGGACACATCACCCAGAATCCTACTAAGGTAGGCAAGGCCAAACTCAATCAAAGCTACAAAAGTGAAAGAAATAATCCAGTGATCATATCATGAAAACTAGATTGTCATAATACTAAAAAGAGGGATGTACTACAGTCGCTATAGTCCTTCTAGATGGAGAGGAAGTTGATAAGAATGGTAGTAATTAAAATTTGTTTTATACATAGTTTATTAAGGGGGATCATAGGGACAGTTGCAAAGCACAATAAAGATGTAACATATCAAATCAAGAAATGTACTACAAGAGTCTCAACAACCATAAAACCAACCCTGAAAAAGGTGAAAGGTCAACTCACAAAGAAGAATGTCCTAAAACATATTAATAAGAACAGAGAAAATATCAACACAAAAATAAACATATCATAATGGCAGCAATGAACACATACCTATCAATAATTACATTGAATGTGAATGGACTGAATGCTCCAGTAAAGAGACACTGAGTGACTTCTTGGGTCAAAAGACATGACCCATCCATATGTTGCCTACAAGAAACTCACTTTAAACTTAAAGATATGAATAAACTGAAAATTGAAGGATGGAAGAATATATATCAACCTAACAATACACAAAGAAGAGCAGGTGTGGCAATTCTAATCTCAGATAAAATAGATTTTAATGTAAAATCCACCATCGTGGACAAGGATGGACACTATTGCTGAAAGGATCAGTACACAAGCAGGATTTAACAATATTAAATGTTTGTGCACCTAATATTAGCACCTAAATACATCAGAGAAACACTAACTACACTCAAAAATGAGATAGATCACTCCACAATAATAGTGGGAGACAATACTCAACTCTCAATATTGGACAGATCATCCAGCAAAAAGTTCAGTAAAGACCCAGAAGACCTTATTGCCACTATTAGCCAACTAGACATATACAAAACTTTCTTTCCATCAGTGGACAACTACATGTTCTTCTTCAGTGCACATGGAACATTCTCCAAAAACAGACCATGTGTTAGGACATAAAGCAGTTCTCAAAAAAATCCATACCCTTGAATTAATGAAAAGCATCTTCTCAGATGATAAAGCCATAAAAGTCAAAATCAATAGTAAAAAAAAAAAAAAAAAAAAAAACATAGAAATTGGAACTCATGGAAACTGAACATCTTATTCAAAAAGCCATGAGTTATAGAAGAAATCAAGGATGAAATAAAGAAATGTATGGATTCCATTGAGAATGAAAACACTTCCCACCAGAACTATGGTGGTTTAGTCAGCTAGGGCTGCTCTAACAGAGATACCACAGAGTGGATGGTTTTAACAAAGAAAGGTTTATTCTTACATAGTCTGGTAGGCTCCAAGTCCATGTTTAGGGTGTCCACTCCAGGGAAAGACTTCCCCCTTGTCGGCTCTGGAGGAAAGTCCGGTATTGCATCAGTCTTTGTTCAGGGAGCATCTTGGTGCACGAACCTCAGGTCTGAAGGACTCATTCTTCTCCTGGCGCAGATTTCTTGATGGTGCAAGGTTCCCAATTCTCTGCCTGCTTCTCTGTCCTTTGATCTCTCATAGGATGAAAGGATTAAGGGTGGGGCAAGCCATACTCCAGGGAAACTCCCTTCATAGTGGAGCAGGGAGGTAATCCTATGAAGGGATTTGCAGCCCCACCCTAAAACTTTAACATACAGTTTAGGAAAACCATAAAATGAAGGACAGTCACAAGATATTGGGAATCACGGCCCAGCCACATAGCTACACATATTTCAGGGGGGACACAATTCAATCCATGACATATGGGATACAGGCAAAGAAATGCTTAGAGGTCAGTTTATCTCCATAAATGCACACACCTGGAATCAAGAAAGAAACCAAATCAAAGAAATAACCTTAAAGTTGAACAAATAGAGAGAACAACAGAGGAACCTCTCAAGCACCAGAAGAAAACAGACCATAAAGGTTAGAGCAGAACTAAATAAAGTGAAGAACAGAACAATTGAAAACACCAAAAGTTGGTTTTTTGAAAAGATCAACAAAATTGACAAACCATTGGCTAAACTTACCAAAGAAAGATGGAAAAGGAAATAATCCAAATTAGAAAGGAGAGGGGAGTTGTCACAACAGATCCAACAGAAATCAAAAACATCATAACGGAATACTATGAAAAACTGTACTCTAACAAATCTGAAAACCTAGAGGAAATGGATAAATTCCTTGATTCATATTGTCTACCCAAATTGTCACAAGGTGAAGCAGAACTTAAACCCATCACAAACGAAGAGATTGAAAAAGTCATCCAAATACTGCCAACAATAAAAGCCCGGGCCTAGATGTTGTCACCGCAGAATTCTACCAAGCTTTCAGAGAAGAGTTATCTCCAATACTACTAAGACTATTTCACAGTATAGAAAGGGGTAGAATACTCCTAAATTCATTCAGTGAATCCAGCATAACTTTGGTATCAAAGCCAGGGAAAGATTCAACAAAAAAGAAGTACAGACTGGTATTACTTATGAATCTGATGCAAAAATCTTCAACAAAATTCTTGCCAATAGAATACAACAACATATCCAAAAAATAATCCATCATGATCAACTTGGATTCATACTAGGATGCAAGGCTGGTTCAACATCAGAAAACAATTAATGTGATCAACCATATAAATAACACAAAAGACAAGAATCACCTGATTTTGTCTATTGATGCAAAAAAAGGTATTTGATAAAGTCAAACACCCATTCATGCTAAAAACTCTCAGCAAAATAGGAATAGACGGCAAATTCCTCAGTACAATTAGGCCCATTTATACAAAGCCAACTGCCTACATCATCCTGTATAGAGAGAAACTGAAAGTTTCCCTTGAGAACAAGAACTAGACAAGGATGCCCACTCTCACCTCTCCTACTGAACAATGTGCTAGAAATTCTAGCCAGCGCAATTAGACAAGACTAAGAAACAAAATGCATCTGCATTGGCAAAGAAAAAATAAAAATCTCCATATTTCAGATGCTGTGATTGTATATGCAGAGAACCCTAAAGAATCCATAAGTAAACTACTCAAACTGATAGGAGAGTTCAGCAAAGTCTCAGGATACAAGATAAGCATAAGTAAATCAGTAGGATTCCTCTATACCAACAATGAGATTATTAAGGAGGAAATCACCAATCAATACCATTTACTATAGTCTCTAAGAAGATAAAGTACCTGGGAATAGATCTAACCAGAGAAATAACAAAACTTTACAAAGAGAACTTCAAGTCCTTACTACAAAAAACTAAGAGAGAGTCAGACAAATGGAGAAACCTACCCTGCTCATGGATAGGAAGACTTAACATTCTGAAAATGTCTATTTTATCCAAAGCACTCTACTTATATAATGCAATCCCAATACAAATTCCAGAGACATTTTTTAATGAGATAGAGAAACAAATTACCAACCTTGTTTGGAAAGGGAAGAAGCCCCAGGTAAGTAAAGCATTACTGAAGAAGAAGAACACACTGGGATCCTGACTTTAGAACCTATTACACTACCACAGTAGTCAAAACAGCCTGGTACTAGTACAAAAAGAGACAGATAGATCAATGAAACAGAATCAGATCCCAGAGATGACACCATCTTCCTATGAACAGCTGATATTCCACAAAATCCCTAAGCCATAACTGGGATGAAAACAATCTCTTCAACAAAAGGTGCTGGCAAAACTGGATATCCATCTGCAGTAAATGGAAACAAGATCCATATCTCATACCTCATATAAAACCCAACTCAAACTGGATAAAACACCTAAATATCAAATCTAAAACAATAAAGCTCATGCAAGCAAAAGTAAGAACAATAGAAGTTTTAACACACAACATAGACAGACTTCAAAATCTGACAAACAAACCACAAACAGCAGAAGTGAAAATAGATAAATGGGAACTATGAAGAATCAATCACTTTTGCTCATCCAAAGACTTTATTAATAGAATTAAAAGGCCACCTACAGAACAGGAAAAAATATCTGGCAACTATATGTCAGACTGATGCCTAATCTCCATAATCCATAAAAAAAAACCCAGTGCCATCGAGTTGGATCTGACTCATGGTGACCCTAGAGGCCAGAGTAGAACTTCCCCCTAGAGTATTGAAGGAGCACCTGGTGGATTTGAACTGCCGACCTTTTGGTTATACGGTACTATAAAATATTAATAAGAAAAAGATAATTAATTGATCAATGGGCAAAGGAGATGGACAGACACTTCTCTAAAGAGGAGATCCAGGCAGTCAAAAAACACATGCAGACATGCTCACGATCATTAGCTATTAAAAAATTCAAATAAAAACTACAATGAGATACCATCTCAGCCCAACAAGGTTGGCCATGATCCAAACAATGCAAAACAACAAATGCTGGAGAGGGTGTGGAAAAATTGGAACTCTCTTATAATGTTGATGGGATTCCAAAACGGTGCAACCTCTTTGGAAAGCAATCTGGCGCTTCTTTAAAAAGCTGGATCTAGATATACCATTTGACACAGTAATTCCACTGCTCGGAATATTCGTACAGAATCAAGGCCATTCACACCAACTAATACACGCACACTAATGGTTACAGCAGCACAGTCCACAAAAGCAAAAAGATGGCATCAACCCAGATGCCCAAGAACAGAGGAATGGATTGGTAAACTATGTTATATATACTCAATGGAACACTACACAATGATAAAGAACAATGATGATTTTAGGAAACATCTCATAACCTGGTTTCAATTGGAGGACATTATGTTGAATGAAGTAGTCAGCAACAAAGGGACAAATATTGCATGAGACTCCTACAATAAGAACTTAAAAACAGACTCTTGCATAGAATAATAGCCTCTTTGATGGCTGTAAGAGTGGGGAGGAAGGGAAGGTGAGGGGGTGAGGGTTTAGATTAGATAGTTGATAGAAATTTGCTTGGGTGCAATCAGTGACAGCACACATTAGAAAGAAGATCAATGCTAACTGGACTTCAACAAAACACGAGTACTCCTCCCATCTTAACCCAATATTGCAGTAGCTCAGGTGGGGGTCCTGGGACCATGGTCTCAGGAGAAATTGAGGCCAGTTGGCACAATTAGCATTTTGCTAACAGAACCCTCTGTACCCCACATTGGTGACTGGCATCTGGGGTCTTAAAAGCTGCCAAGCTGCCATCTGAGGGCACAACAAATGGTCCCAACTCAGCAGGAATGGATGATTACCAACGACCAAAACAACATGGGGGAAAGAGAACCCAGAAGACAGAGAGACCCATGTGAGTGGGTGGCTACATCGACTTGTGACGGAAGAATTAGATGGTGCCCAGCCACCACCAGTGATAGCCAGTTGAGCCTCACTGGCAACACAAGAATGAAAAGAGGTGCACCCTGAGATCTCCACTAAAAGACCACAATTTATGGTCCAGGGGCTTTGATGTTCCCCTGGGAGCATGGCCCCTGGCCCTGATGCTGCCCCTGCCCATAAATCATAATGAAGGTCCACTCTTCGGACAGGAGTGAACTGGACTTTGCCACACAGAGTGACCATATCATGTGTGCTCTTTATGGTTTTATGCATCTATAGGATGTCATCCTGCTGACCTCTTACTGGAGGATGGTGAGTGGGTGGAGAGATGGGGATAGAAGATCGTTGGGAGGATAGGACATGTATGGAGTGGAGAGGACATGTATGGAGTGTCACCAGGAAGGGAGAGTAGTGGGAGCTGCATATAGGTGGGCATGCAAATTTCTATTGAAATGTACATTTTCATTCAATCATAATAAAAAAATACAAAAAAAAATAAAGAAAAACAACATGGGAAGCCTGTCACTACTTGACTTTAGACCCTATTACACTGCCAGTGTAGACAAAACAGTCTGGTACTGGTATAAAAACAGATATACAGAGCAACAAAACAGAACTGAGAATCTAAATGTAACATCATCCAACTATGAGCAGCAGATATTTGACAAACACCTAAAGTTCATAAACTCAGGAAAGACAAGCCTCTTTTACAAATTGTGCTTCTTAACTGGATATCCGTCTGCAAAGAATAAAGAATGAAAGAAGACCCATATCTCACACCATACAGAAAAAGTAACACTAAATGGTTCAAAGACATAAAGATAAAATACAAAATACTAGAAATCATGGAAGAAAAAATAGGGACAATGCTGGAAGCCCTAAAACACAGAATAAACAGACTACAAAACATTACTTAGAATGCACAAACATCAGACAAGAAAATAGCTAACTGGGAATTTCTATAAATCAAATGCTTATGCTCATCCAAAGACTTCACCAAAAGAGTAAAACGACAACCTACAGACTGGGAAAAAATATTTCAGCTACCACAAATCTGATCTGTGTTTATTCTCCATAGTCTATAAGATGCTGCAAAATCTCAACATCAAAAATACAATAATCCAATTAAAAAAGGAGCAAAGGAGGGTTGGGACCAATATTGCAGACTAGACACATGTCTCCTCAATCCCCTCTAAAAACTAAGACCTGGATTGATAAATGAACGAAGCACTCTGGATATCCAAGGAGCCCTAGGATACGGCATAGGATTGTCAGATTGGACTTCGTGCCACTTAATGTGAAACTACCTCTCTCTCTAACATGAGGCAGCTCATGGTGACTCACCACCCGGGTAAACTGAAGGTTCTAATGCCCTGTTATCCAGGAGGCAGGTGATGGGCATGAGCCAGAACTGCAGAGCTAAAGTAAACAGCATGTAGTGCAGCAGAGGGTCAGTGCATAGGATAGCCACATTTTGAGAGCCCAGCTGCTGACTGAGGGCACCACTGCCCCTTCACAGTCTCTTTTATGAGCTCCACCATTGATTCTGCTGGGTAGGACAGCTCAGCTGGGACGTCATCTTGGTCAGCTGGGAGGCAGAGTCACCCAACTGGAGGACTCCGCAGGGGTTAATTCCCAAAATGAGAAGCACTGCCAGTCTGGAAAGCACTTTTCCAGCAGAAAGCTATGTTTAGGCTGAGGCCCAGCTGAGAATGGCAGCAAGGCAATAACCCCTCCCTACTTTGAATGACATCATAGCACCTAGGGACAGCCAAAGAGGTGCTTCCATTGTCAGCTGGAAGGTGGAGTGGGGCCACCCACACCTGATGGCCTGACTGATTTTGGCAGCTGCCAGACAGCTCCCAGATTTTTAAAATAACGTTGCTTGGAGAAACAACTGCCAAGAAGCCCAGTGGCAACTCTTCCAGCCTTTCCAGACTCAGTCACAGGGTTGGTGATGCCTGCCCCCCCAGTGACCCATAAGTAGGGCACCATCTTTACTAGCCAGGAGGTGGAGCCTGCTACTCCAGACAGTCTACAGGGTCCAGTCACTAGAGCACACGGAGACAGCTGGTGACAAACTCCCTTCTCAGAACTATACCTCAGCAGGAGCTGAGGCAACACCAGAGAAGTTAAACAGCCTGTAGATGGCCAGAAGGCAAGAAACCATTCCAAACCATTTAAAGAAACAGTCCGCCATGGCTCTGAAAAACTCCTAAAATAATGAATCAAAAAACTTCCCAGATGAAGAAGCCTTTCTCAAACTATCAAAGGTTGAGTGCAAAATAATTACATAGAGTTCTCCTAGAGTTTAAACACTATGCAGCAGAGCAAAATGAAATTTAAACAAGCTATTTGAACTAATAGAATACCAATGATCTGATATCCAGTAGATCAATAACAAAACTACAGGATTAGACAATTCAACTCAATGCCAAAAGAGCAGAACTGAGGACATGAAAGTCAGACTTAGTGACCCTGAGGAGAGAGCAACTGACACCAACATTCATGAGGGAAAATCAGAGAAAAGAAATAAGAAAAATGAAGAAGCATTAAGAAACATGTGGGACACTATTAAGAGGAATAATTTACGGTTAATTAGAGTTCTTGAGTAGGGAAGGATAGCTGAAAATACAGAGAATATTGTCGTTGAGTTTCTGATAGAAAACTTACCTGAAATTATGAAAGAACAGAACATAAATATCCAAGAAATGTATCAAATGCCAAAATATCAAGGAGGTGGAATCAGGATGGCAGACTAGACACATGTCTGCTTAATTCCCTCTGAAAACTAAGGCCTGGATAGATAATTAAATGGAGTCTTCTGGACACTCATTGAGTCACTGGACACAGTATAGGGCTTTTAATTTGGACTATGTGTCACTGAACAGGAAACTTCTCTTTCACTGACCTGCCCTTGTTGAGTGGCCAGCTCTCACGGACTGAAGGTAAATGCCATTTTAAGCTTTTTTTTCTTTTTATTAGGTGGTAGTGGGGGTTGGGCTTAACTGGCAGCAAAGCTCAGCTGCACTGCTGATGTGATCAGCAGGCAAAATTGTCACACTTTGAGAGCCCGGCTCTGGACTAAGAGCACTATGGCACCTTCACCCTCTCTTTCCTAACCTCTACTATTGATTTGGCTATTTTTCAGCAAGAAGGACAGCTTGTGTGGGACACCATCTTGTTCAACTGGGAGGTGGAGTTACCCAAACAGAGGCCTCAGCAGGGGCTATTTCCCAGGCTGGGAGGCAGTGCCAGCTTGGTGAGTGCTTTCACAGCAGAAAAACTGTGTTTAGCACAGTGCAGCCTTATGGTTGGGGACCAGCAGCAGATGACAGCAGGACAGTAACCTGTCTGTACTTTTAACTAGATCACCGCACCTGGGGAAGGATATAGAGATGCCTCCATTGCCAACTGGAAAGAGGGGCTTGCATAGCTGAGAGCCTGACTGATTTTGGAAACTGTCAGATAGATTTTACCTTTCAAAATAAGACTACTTAGAGAAGTAACTGCAGTGCAGCCTGACAGCATCTCATCCAGCCTTTACTGGCTCACAACATAGGGTCAGCTGACAGTCTCCCAGTGATTCCATAAGTAGGACCGTGTCTTTGCCAACCAGGACGTGGAGCCTGCTACCCCAGAGATTCCACTGGGCCTAGTCACTGGAGTACATAGAGGTGACTGGTGATCACCTTCCTTCTCCTTCTGTGCCTCAGATTCTGCTGAGGCAACACCAGAGAAATTAACAACCTCTAGATGTCCCAAAAGCAACAAACCCTGGCCAGATACTTAAAGAAAAATCCACCCATGGCTCCAGAGAGCTCCCCAAAAAGAAAACCAAAGAACTTCCCAGATGAAGAAGCCTTTCTGAAACTATCAGAGCTCGAGTACAAAAAGTTTAGATATAGAGCCCTCCTAGACATCATACAAAATGCAGCAGAGCAAAATGAAAAATTAAACAAGCTGTTCAAACTTATGGAACACCAGCATTCTGAAATCTGACAGATCTATAACAAAATTATGGAATTAGACAATTCAGTTCAGAGCTAAGAAAACAGAATTGAACAACTGGAAAATATACTTTCAGACTTTGAAGACAGAGTTACTCACACCAGCATTTATGAGGAGAAATCAGAGAAAGGAAGCAAGAAAAATGAAGAAGCATTAAGAAACATGTGGGACTCTATCAAAAGGAACAAACTATGATTAACTGGAGTTCCTTAACAGGAAGGGGCACTTGAAAACAGAGAATATTGTTGTTGAGTTGCTGACAAAAAACATCCCTGAAATTATGAAAGAAGAGAATATGGATATCCAAGATGCATATCAAACACCACACAATATAGACCCCAAAAGACAGACACTAAGACACATTATAATCAAGCTTAATACAATGAAACATAAGTATAAACTCTTAAAGGCAGCTAGAGTCAAAGCACAGCTAACATTCAGAGGGAAGCCCTATAGGCTTTCATCTGACTTATCAGCAGAAATGATGCTGGCACAGAGGCAGTGGAATGACACATTTAAAGCCTTGAAGGAGAAAAACTGCCAACCAATAATTATATATATTGCAAAACTGTCTTTCAAGTATGAAAATGAAATTAAAACATTCACAGATAAATGGAAACAGAGACTTTGCAAAAACCAAACCAAAGCTACAAGTAATACTGAAAAAAGCTCTTGGTTTAGAAGAACAAAACCATTAAGTCTCTACATTAGGAGGCAATACAGGACACAGCATCCAGAAACCTACTCAGGTACAGAAGGCACTAAACTCAATCAGAGCTATAATATTAAAAGAAGGGGTCCAGTGATCATATCATGAAAACTACGATATCATCACATTAAAAAGAGGGATATACTACAGTAGTTATAGTCCTGCTAGATGGAGAAAAAGTTAAGATATTTAGAAGTTAAAACTGGGTTTAAACATAGTTTATTAAGAGGAATACTAGGCATAGCCACAAAGCACAATAAAGATGCAACATATCAAATCAAGAAATGTAATACAGGCATCTCAGCAAACACAAAACCAGCAGTGAAATGTGTGAATAACCAACTCATAAAGAAGAATGTTCTAGAACAGAATATCAAGAGACAAAGAGAAAACATCAACACAAAAACCAATACATCAAAATGACAGTACTAAACACATACCTAACAATAATTACATTGAATGTAAATGGACTCAACACTCTAGGAGAGACAATGAGTGACATTTTGGATCAAAAGACACAACCTATCTATACAGTGCTTACAAGAAACTCACCTTAGACTTAAAGATACAATCAAACTGAAAATTAAAGAATGGAAGAATACATACCAAGCTAACAACATACAAAGAAGACCAGGTGCGGCAAATGCCAAAAACCTAGACCCCAAAAGAAAGACACCAACACATATTATAATCAAGCTTAGTAAAATGAAACATAAACAGAGTCTCTTAAAGGCAGTGAGGCTCAAATCAATGCCAACATTCAGAGTGAAGCCCTGTAGGCTGTCATCTGACTTCTCAGCAGAAATGATGTTGGCATGTAGGCAGCAGGATGACACATTCAAAGCTTTGAAGGAGAAAAGCTTCCAACCAAGAATTATATATCCTGCAAAAACTCTCTCTCAAATATGAAGATGAAATTAAAACATTTGCAAATAAACAGAAACTTAGAGACTTTGTAAAAACCAAAACTACAAGAAATACTGAAGAAGCTCTTTGCTCTTTACTTAAAAAAATAAAACCATTAAGTGTATATTTCAGGAGGCAATGCAGGACACGACATACAGAAACCTACCTAGTTACAGAAGTTACAAAACTCAATCAAAGCTACAATATTAAAAGAAGGGAACCAGTAATCATATTACAAAAATTATGACACCATCACACTAAAAAGAAGCATATACCACAGTAGTTAGAGTCTTTTCAAGTGGAGAAGAAGCTAAAAATATATGCAGAAGCTATAAATGGTTTTAAAATTAGAATATTAAGGGGGATTATAGTGGCAGCCACAAAGCGAAATTACAATGCAACATATCAAAACAAGAAATACAGAAGTCTCAACAAACACAAAATCAACACTGAAAAACATGAAAAGTCAACCCATAAAGAATAACTTAGAACAGAATTTTACAAGTAACATAGAAAACATCAATACAAAGATACCAGCCAAAGCCAAGTGCCGTTGAGTCGGATACAAAGATAAATACATCAAAATGGCAACACTAAACACATACCTATCAATAATTACACTGAATGTAAATGGACTGAGCACTCCAATAAAGAGACAATGAGTGACACCCTGTATCAAAAGACACAATCTGTCTGTATGTTGCTTAAAAGAAACACACCTTACACTCAAAGATATGAACAAAAAGAAAATTAAAGGGTGGAATAATACATACCAAAGTAACGACAGACAAATAGCAGGTGTGGCAATACCAATTTCAGATAAAATAGATTTTAATGTAAAATCCACCACTGTGGACAAGGATGTTCAGTATTGCTGAAAGGTTCAATACACAAGCAGGACTTAATACTAAATATTTATATACCCAATACCAGAGTATCTGAATACATTGAACAAACACTGACTACATTAAAAAATGAGATAGAGGCGGGGGCGGAAGATGGCGAAGATGGCGAACTAAGCACACGTCTCCTTATATCCCTCTGGAAACCAAGAACTGAATTGATAATCAAATGGTGCCTTCTGATCACCTAATCAGCCTCAGGACACAGCAAAGAGCTGTTACTTTCGACTTCATACCACTGAGTGAAAAACCTCCTCTCTTTCACTGACTCCCGCTCCTGGCTAGCCCTGGGTCTCACGGACAGAAGGTAAACACACCATTTTGACATTTTTTTTTCTCTGTCTTGGCCGGTGGGTGGAGCTGGGTCTTGCCCAGCGGCTAGACTCAGACACACTGCTGGGGGGATAGGCAGGCGAAATTCCCATATTTTGAGGGCCAGGCTCAGGACTCTGTTAACCTAGCCACTTTGGGCCGGTCATCTTATCTCTGCCTCAGTGGGGTTTGTACGGAATTACGCAGTCAGTGTGCGGGATGCCATGCTGGTACCAAGATTGTAGCGGGACCTAATTCCTAGTCTGGGAGCCAGCACCTGCAAACAGGACAGCGCTTCTCTGACAGAAAAGCAGTAAATTACACAGTGCCACCTATGTTGGGGGCCCTGCAACAGAAGCAGAGGAATCACTAGCTCTCGGCACCTTTAGCCCCTCTGTCTGCTGCCTGTGTGGAGGACGCCATCTTGGGTACAGTGGCTGCAGCTGTACCAAATTCTCAGCTTGGGAGCCAGAGCCTGCCCACAGGAGAGCGCTTTTCTACCAGAAAAGCAGTACTCTACACAGTGTGGCCGAAGCCTAGGCCCTGTCAGCAAAAGCCAATAGAGCAGCAGCATTGCTGTATTCTGAACTAGTTTGTATCATCTGTGGTTGGATACAGTGGTGTTTACTTTTCCAGTTGAGAAGAGGGACCTCTACACCTGAGAACCTGACTGACTTGGGAAGTGGTCAGATACCTTTTGCTTTACATTTTAAGACAGCCTAGAGAAGCATCTGCAGTCCATCCTCACAGTACCTTTTCCACCCTCTACTTACACACATGGGACCTAAAAAGCAACAGACACTGTGGCATACAACAAATCACCCATGGCTTCAGAAGACTCCCAAACAAAGCAACCAAGGAGTTTTCCAGATGAAGAAACTTTTCTGAAAGCATCAGAAAGTGAATACAAATTGATTATATACAGAGCCCTTCTAGACCTTATACAAAATGCAGCAGAACAAAAGGAAAAATTAAGCAAGCTGTTCTCTCTGATGGAACACCAGTACTCTGAAATCCAGCAGATCAAGAACAAAATGAAAGACATAGAATCTTCAATGCAAAGCCAAGAAAACAGAATGGAAAAAATAGAAAAAAGAATTTCTGACTTGGAAGACAGAGCTCCTGACGCCAGGGTCTATGAGCACAAATCAGAAAAAAGAAACAAGAAAAATGAAGAAACATTAAGAAGCATGTGGGACTCTATTAAGAGAAACAACCTTCGATTAATTGTAGGCCCTGAACAGGGTGAGACATCTGAGAACAGAGTATTGTTGCTGAGCTGCTGACAGAAAACTTCCCAGAAATCATGAAGGAAGACAATATAGACATCTCAAATGCATATCATATGCCACCCAATATGGATCTCAAAAGAAAGACTCCAAGACATATTATAATCAAGCTTAACAAAATGAAACAGAACCAGCAACTCTTAAGGGCAGCAAGACTCAAAGCACAGCTAACATTCAGGGGGAAACTCTGTAGGCTCTCGTCAGATTTCTCAGCAGAAACCATGCTGGCACAGAGACAGTGCCATGACACATTGAAACTCTTGAAGGAGAAGAACTTCCAACCAAGACTTATATATCCTGCAAAACTATCTTTCAAATACGAAAATGAAATTAAGACATTCCCAGAAAAACAGAAACTCAGAGACTTTGTAAAAACCAAACCCAAACTACAAGAAATACTGAAAGAAGTTCTTGGCACGGGCTTAGAAGAACAAAACCACTAACTTTATATTTTAGAACGACACACTACTCAAAACTCTGCTCAGTTAGGGAAGGCTCCAAAGTCAATCACAGCTTCAATATGGATAGAAGCAATCCAGTGATCATCATGAAAACTATGGTGCCATCATAATAAAAAGAGGGATGTACTATAGACATTACAATCCTTCCAGATGGAGAGGAAGATGACAAGACTGGTAGTAATTAAAATTGGGTTTATATATAGTTTATTAAGGGGGATCATACAGGCAGTTGTAAAGCACAACAAAGATGTATCATACCATTTCAAGAAATGTAACACAGGAGTATCAACAACTACAAACGAGCTCTGAGAAAGGTGAAAAATCAACTTACAAAAAAGAATGTCCCAGAACAGATTAATAAGAACAACAGAGAAAACATCAACACAAAAATAAACATCACAATGGCAGGAGTGAACACATACCTATCAATAATTACATTGAATGTGAATGGACTGAATGCTCCAGTAAAGAGACATTGAGTGACATCTTGGATCACAAGACATGACCCATCCATATGTTGTCTACAAGAAAGTCACTTGAGACCTAAAGATAGGAACATACTGAAAATTAAAGAATGGAAGAATATATACCAAGCTAACAATGAACAAAGAGCAGGGGTGGCAATTCTAATCTCAGACACAATCAATTTTAATGTCAAATTCACCATCGTGGACAAAGATGGACACTATTTATTGCTGAAAGGTTCAGTACACAAGCAAGACTTAATTATATTAAATATTTATGCACCTAATATCAGAGCACATAAATGCGTCGAAGAAACACTGACTCCACAATAATAGTGGGAGACGTCAACACTCCACTCTCAATACTGGACAGATCATCTAGAAAATCTCAGTAAAGATACAGAAGACCTCATTGACACAATTAACCAACTAAATCTCATTGATATATACAGAACTTTCCACCCATCACCAGACAACTACACCTTCTTCTACAGTGCACATAGAACATTCTCCAGAATTGACCATGTGTTAGGCCATAATGCAGTGCTCAACAAAATCCATACCATTGAATTACTGCAAAGCATCTTCTCAGACCATAAAGCCATAAAAGTTGAAATCAACAGCAGAAAAAACATAGATAGAAAGTGGAACTCATGGAAACTGAACAATATTTTGCTCAAAAAACCATGGGTTATACAGGAAATCAAGGATGAAATAAAGAAATTCGTGGATTCCAATGAGAACGAAAACACTTCCTACCAGAACCTATGGGATACAGCCAAAGCAGTGCTCAGAGGTCTGTTTATCTAAATAAACGCACACATCTGGAAGGAAGGAAGAAAGCAAATCATGGAACTAACTCTACAGCTTGAACAAGTAGAAAGAGAAGAACAGAGGAACCCCTCAGGCACCAGAAGAAACGAGATCATAAAGATTAGAGCAGAGCTAAATGAATTAGAGACTAGAAAAACAATTGAAAAAATTGAAAAGACCAAAAGCTGGTTTCTTCAAAAGATCAACCAAATTGACAAGTCACTGGCTCAACTTACTAAAGAAAAGCAGGAAGGAAACAAATAACCCAAATTAGAAATCAGAGGGGAGTTGTCACCACAGATGCAACAGAAACCAAAAGTATCATAACAGAATACTATGAAAGACTGTACTCTAACAAATTTGAAAACCTATAGGAAATGGACCAATTCCTTGACTCATATCACCTACACAAATGATCACAACGTGAAGCAGAACAACTTAATAAACCCATCACAAAGGAAGATATTGAAAAGGTCATCAAAACACTACCAACCAAAAAAAGTCCGGGTACAGATGGCTTCACGGCAAAATTCTACCAAACATTTAGAGAAGAGTTTTCTCGAATACTACTGAGACTATTTCACAGTATAGAAAAGGATGGAATACTCCCAACCTCATTCTATGAAGCCAGCATAACCCTGATACCTAAGCGAGGGAAAGACCCAACAAAGAAGAAGAACTACAGACCGATATCACTCATGAATCTAGATGGAAAAATCTTCAGCAAAATTCTTGCCAATAGAATACACCAACATATCAAGGAAATAATCCATCATGACCAAGTGGGATTCATACCAGGGATGCAAGGCTGGTTCAACATTAGAAAAACAATTAATGTGATTAACCACATAAATAACACAAAAGACAAGAATCACGTGATTTTGTACATTGATGCAGAAAAGGCATTTGATAAAGTCCAACACCCATTCATGCTAAAAACTCTTAGCAAAATGGGCATAGATGGCAAATTCCTCAACACAATAAAGGCCATTTATAAAAAGCCAATTGGCCACCTCATTCTGAATCGAGAGAGACTGAAAGACTTTCTCTTGAGATCAGGAACTAGACAATAATGCCCACTCTCACCTCTCCTATTCGACATTGCACTAAAAGTTTTAGCCAGAGCAATTAGACAAGAGCAAGAAATAAAGGGCATCTGCATCGGCAAAGAGGAATTAAAATCTACGTTTGCAGATGATATGATTGTATATGCAGAGAATCCCAAGGAATCTATAAGTAAACTACTCAGACTGATAGAAGAGTTCAGCAAAGTCTCAGGATACAAGATAAACATAAGTAAATCAGTAAGATTCCTTTACACCAACAACGAGACTGTTAAGGAAGAAATTATCAAATCAATACCATTTACAATAGCCCCTAAGAAGATAAAGTACCTAGGAATTAATCTAACCAGAGAAATAACAGACCTTTACAAAGAGAACTACAAGCCCTTACTATAAGAAACTAAGAGAGACTTACATAAATGGAAAAACCTACCCTGCTCATGGATAAGAAGATTTAACATTGTGAAAATGTCTATTTTACCCAAAGCAATCTATTTATATAATGCAATCTCAATGCAAGTTCCAGCATCATTTTTTAATGAGATGGAGAAACAAATCACCAATTTAGTTTGGAAAGGGAAGAAGCCCCAGATAAGTAAGGTATTACTAAAGAAGAAGAACACACTGGGAGGCCTCTCACTACCCTACCTTAGAACATACTACACTGCCACAGTGGTCAAAACAGCCTGATAGTGGTACAAGAACAGACAGATGGATCAATGGAACAGAATTGAGACCCCAGAGATGACACCATCTGCCTACGAACAGTTGATGTTTGACAAAGGCCCTAAGACATTAAACTGGGGTAAAAACAGTATCTTCAACAAATGTTGCTGGTAAAATTGGTATCCACCTGCAATAAACTGAATTAAGATCCATATCTTACACCTTGTTCAAAAACCAACTCCAACTGGATAAAAGACCTAAATATCAAACCTAAAACGATAAAGCTCATCCAAGAAAACGTAGGAACAACAATGGAAGTTTTAATACACAATGTGGACAGACTCCAAGATCTGTCAAAAAAAACCACAATCAACAGAAAATACATAAATGGGAACTATTAAGAATCAAACACTTTTGCTCATCCAAAGACTTTACTGATAGAATTAAAAGAATACCCACAGAATGGGAAAAAATACTTGGCAACTCTATGTCAGACCAACGCCTGATCTCCATAATCTATAAGATACTACAAAATATCAATAAGAAGATAAATCATCCAATTAAGCAATAGGCAAAGAAGATGGATAGACATTTCACTAAAGAGGTGACCCAGGCAGCCAAAAAACACATGTGGACATGTTCATGATCTTTAGTTATTAAAGAAATTCAAACCAAGATGACAACAAGATACCATCTTACCCCAACAAGGTGGGCCATGATCCAAAAAACACAAAACAAGAAATGATGGAGATGCTGTGGAGAAAGTGCAACCCTCTTACACTGTTGGTGGGGTTACAAAATGGTCCAGCCTCTTTGGAAGGCAATCTGGTGCTTCCTTCAAAAAATGGATATTGATATACCATTTGACCCAGTAATTCCACTGCTTGGAATATATCCTACAGAATCAAGGCCTTTCACACCAACAGACACATGCACAAGAATGTTTATTGCAGCACAGTCCACAATAGCAAAAAGATGGAATCAACCCAGATGCCCAACAACAGAAGAATGGATAGGTAAACTGTGGTACATATACTCAATGGAGTACTACACAATGGTAAAGAATAACGATGATTCCAGGAAACATCTCCTAACGTGGTTTCAACTGGAAGATGTTATGTTGAGTGAAAGTAGTCAGCGACAAAACGACAAATATTGTATGAGACCTCTATGATAAGATCTCAAAAACAGACTTGTGTACAGAAGAAAAGACTCTTTGACAGCTGCAAGGGAGGGGACAGAGGGAGGGCTGGGAGGGAGGCTTTAGATTAGATAGTTGCTAGAAATCTTGTTGGGACAAATCGGTGATAGCACACATTAGAAACAAAAACATCATTAAGTGGACTTCAGCATAACTTGAATACTCCTTCCATCTTAACCCAATATTGCAAGGATAGAGTAGCTGGGGCAGTGGACAGGAGACCATGCTCTTAAGCGAAATCAAGGCCAATTGGCACAACTAGTGTTTTGCTAAGAGGACTCTCTGTACCTCACATTGGTGAGTGGCGTCTGGGGTCTCAAAAGCTGCCAAGATGCCATCCGAGGACACAGCAAATGGTTCCAACTCAGCAGGAACAGATGCTCACTGAGGACCAAAATGACGTGGGGTAAAGACAACCTAGAAGATAGAGAGACCCACATCAGTGGTTCCCTACATCGACTTGGGACCGGAAGAACCGGATGGTGCCTGGCCACCACCAGTGATAGCCACGACAGAGCTCACAGAGAGGAGTCTCACTGGCAACACAAGAACAAAAAGGGGTGCATCCTGAGATCTCCACTAAAAGACCTCAATTGATGGTCCAGCAGTTTCGGGGTTCCCCTGAGAGCATGGCCCCTGGCCATGATGCTGCCTTTACCCATAAATCATAACAAAGGTCCACTGTTTGGACAGGAATGGATTGGACTTGGCAATGCAGCCAAGCCAAAGCCAAGTGCCGTTGGATGCACTTTATGGTTCTATACATCTATGGGATGTCATCCTGCCGACCTCTGGATGGAGGAAGGAGCGTGGGTGGAGAGGAGGAGAAAGGAGACTTTTGGGAGTATGAGACATGTATGGAGCAGAGAGGAATAGTGTGCTGTCAGCAGACAGGGAGAGCAGTGGAAACTGCATATAGGAGGGCATGTAAATTTAAACGGGAATGTACATTTTCACTCAGTCATATTAAATAAAAAATTAAAATTAAAAAAGAAAAAAGTAGATAGACCACTCCACAATAATAGTTGGAGACTTGAACACTCCATTCTCAGTAATGGACAGACCATCCATAAAAATGTTCAATAAAGACACTCAAGATCTTACTGTGACAATTCACCAACTAGACCTCATTGATATATACATATAGAACTTTTTAACCATGAACAGATAAATACACATTCTTCTGCAATGCATATGGAACATTTTCCAGAATCGATTATGTGTTAAACATAAAGCAAATCTCAGCAAAATCCAAACCATCAGATTATTGCAAAGCAGCTTCTCTGACCATAAAGTCATCAAAGTTGAAATCAATAACACAAAAAACATAGGTTGAAGTTTGAACTCATGGAAATTGAACACTCACGCAAAAAGCCATGCGTTATAGAAGAAATCAAGGATGAAATAAAGTAATATATGGAATCCAATGAGAACGAAAACACATCCTATGAGAACCTATGAGACACAGTGAAAGCAGTGCTCGGAGGTCAATTTAACCTCTACAAATGCATATATCCAGAAGGAAGAAAGGACCCAAACCAAAGAACTGACCTTGAAGAAGGAAAGCAACACAGGAAACCCTCACGCATCAGAAGAAAACAGATAATAAAGATTAGAGCAGAACTAAATGAATTAGAGAACAGAAGGAAAATTGAAAAGAAATAAGAAAACCAACAGTTTTTTTGGAAAAGATCAACAAAAATCATAAATCACTGGCTAAACTTACAAAAGAAAAACAGGAGAAGAAACAAATAACCCTAATAAGAAATGAGACGGGAGATGTCACAACAAACCCAAATGAATTCAAAAGTATCATAACAGAATACTATGAAAGACTGTACTCTAACAGATTTAAAAACCTAGAGGAAATGGACAAGTTTCTAGATTCGTATCAACTACCAACTTTACCACAAGGAGAAATAGAACAACTCAATAAACCCGTAACAAAGGAAGAGATTGAAAAAGTCATCCAAAAAGTACCAATCAAAAAAAGTCTTGGCCCAGATGGCTTCACTGGAGATTTCTACCAAACTTTTAGAGAAGGCTTAACACCAATACTATTCAGGCTATTTCACAGCTTAGAAAGGGATGGAATACCCCTAAATTAATTCTATGAAGGCAGCATAACCCTGATACCAAAGTAAGGAAACGATCCCACTATAAAAGAAAATTATAGACCAATATCACTCCTGAATCAAGGTGAAAAATCTTCAACAAAATCCTTGCCAAAAGTATTCAACAACATATCAAAAAAATAATTCATCATGACCAAGTTGGATTCACACCAGGAATGCAAGTCTGGTTCAACATCAGAAAAATAATTCTTGTGATCAACCACATAAATAACACAAAAGATAGAAATCATCCAATTCTGTCAATTGATGCAGAAAAGGCATTTCACAAAGTCCAACACCGATTCATGTTAAAAACCATCAACAAAATAGGAATAGAAGGGAAATTCCTCAGTGCAATAAGGGGCATCTACGTGAAGCAAACCACCTACATCATCCCGAATAGAGAGAGACTGAAAGAATTCCCCTTGAGAACGGGAAGTATAGAAGGATGCCCACTCTCACCACTTCTATTCAACATTGTCCTAGGAGTTAGACAGAACAGTTAGACAAGACAGAAATAAAGGGCATTTGCATCAGCAAAGAAGAAGAACAGATCTCCCTATCTGCAGATTACATGATTGTGTGTGTAGAGAATCCTAAAGAATCCATAAGTAAACTACTGGAATTAACAGAAGAGTTCAGCAAAGTATCAGCATGTATCATAAACATAAGTAAAACAGTAGAATTCCTTTATACCTAAAAAGAGATCATTCAAAAAGAAATCACCAAATCAATACCACTTACTATAGCCACCAAGAAGATAAAATGCCTAGGAATAAATCTAACTAGAGAAATAAAAGATCTATACAAAGAGAACTACAAGACTTTAGCGCAAGAAACCAAGAGAGACTTACATAAATGGAGAAATCTATCCTGCTCATGGATAGGAAGACTTAATATTGTGAAAATGTCTATTTTACCCAAAGCGATCTTCGTATACAATGCAATACAAATACAAATTCCAGTAACATTTTTTAATGAGATGGAGAAACATATCACCAACTTTGTTTGGAAAGGGAAGAAGCTCCAGAAAAGCAAAGCACTACCAAAGAAGAGGAACATAGTGGGAAGCCTCACACTACCGGACCTTAGAACCTATTACTACTGCCACATAAGTCAAAACAGCCTGGGAATAGCACAATAAGAGACCTATAGACCAATGGAACAGAGTTGAGACCCCAGAGATGTCACCATCTTCTTACGAACAGTTGATATTAGACAAAGGCCCTAAGATAGTGAACTGGGCTAAGAACAGTCTTTTTAACAAATGGTGCTGGCAAAATTGGATATCCATTTGCACAAACATGAAACAAGACCTGTATCTCATACCTTACACAAAAACTAACTCAAATTTGAGGAAAGTCCTAAATATCAAACCTAAAACAATAAAGATCATGTAAGAAAAAATAAGGTCAACAATGCAGACTTGATGATCTGAGAGACTGGAGTGTCTCTGGAATACATCACTCCAGGACTTTATATTAGCCCAGAACTGAAACCATTCTCAAAGCTAATTCCTCAAGATTTGCACTGGTCTATGACATATGAGGAATCCCTGGTTGCCTGGTGGTCAAATGCTATGTGTGCTAACCAAAAAAATTGGCAATTTGAATCTGCCAGGTGGTCTTTGGAAACTCCATGGAGCAGTTCTGCTCTGTCTTTAGGTTTGCTAAGAGTCAATATCAACTCGATGGCACTGGGTTTGTTGTTTTTTTGGTTTATAAAACATGAATTGATACTGGTGAAGAGTGTGTTTCTTGTGCTAAGTGGAGACTAACTGGCAGCTCTTGTTGAGAGGTGAAACAAGAAGGCAAACGGGGACAGGAGCTTGTTGAATGAACACAGGAAATACAGGGTAGAGAGGAGGAGTGAGCTGTCAGAGTGTGGGGACAAAAACTTTGGTCACATAACAAAGTGGGGGCAAATTTTTGTATGAAAATTTGAATTGTAAACTCACTTGAAACACACACACACACACAAAGTAACTCAGTATAACTAAATGTACTAAAATCTGGAGTTAGAAAACCACAAGGGAAGAACACGACTGCCATTTCTCATACTGAAAAAAAAATGAAGTATTGGAGGATTCTAAGTTGCTGTATTGGAGGATTCTAAGGGGAAAATGTACAAGGCCGGAAGCATCAAAAGAAAATGGGAGGAATACACAGTCACTGTACCAAAAAGAATCATTCACTGTGCTGACATTTTGGGAAATGTGTTATACATGGCTAAGAAAATATGATACTTAAAAAGTCCAAGCTACACTGAAGAGAATGGCGAAAAACAAGGCTCTAGGAATTGACAGAATATCGATTGAGATGTTTCAGCAAACAGATGCAGTGCTGAATATGCTCACTTGTCTGTGCCAAGAAGAGAGCTATGTGGCCAACTGATTGGAAGAGATCCATATTTTTACCCATTCCAAAGAAAGGTTATCCAACCGAATGAGGAACAGCAAACAATATCATCAATATCACACACAAGTAAAATTTTGCTGAAGATCTTTCAACAGTGGTTGCAACAGTCCATTGACAGCAGACTGCCAGAAGTTCAAGTTGGATTCAGAAGAGGACATGGAAAAAGACATGTCATTGCTGATGCCAGATGGATCTTGCCTGAAAGGAGAACACAAAAATGTTTACTTGTGTTTTATTGACTAGACAAGGTATTTAAACACATGGATGGTGACAAATTATGGATAACACTGGGAAGAATGAGAATTTCAGAACACTTCATTGCATTGATACAAATCTTGTACTTAGATCAAGAGGCAGTGGTTTGAACAACAGGGGCATTCTGATTGGTTTTAAATCAGGGAAGGCATTCACAGGGTTGTATCCTTTCAGCATATTTATTTTATTCGTACAGTGAGCAAATAATCAGAGAAGCCAGACTACATGAAGGAGAACACAGCATCAGAATTAGAGAAAACTCATTAACAATCTGCATTATGCAAGTGATAATCTTGCTTGCAGAAAGCAAGGAAGACTTGAAGCACTTCCTGACGAAGATCAAAGACTACAAGTCTTAGGTATGGATTACACCTTAACACAGAACAAAAATCTTCACAACTGAACCAGTGAGTAACATCATCACAAAGAGAGAAAAGTTTGAAGTTGGCAAGGATTTAATTTTACTTGTATTCACAGTCTATGCCCATGGGAACAGTGGTACAGAGATCAAATGACTGTGTTAGGCAAATATGCTGCAAAAGATTTCTTTAAGGTGTCAAAAATCAAAGATGTCACTTTGAGCACTAAGGTGCACTTGACCCAAACCATGCTACTTTCAATAGCCTAATATGCATGTAAAAGCTGGACAATGAATAAGGAAGACCAAAGAAGAATTGGTGCCTTTCAATTATGTGTTGATAAAGAATACTGAGTATACCATAGACTGGCAAATCTGTCTTAGAGGTAGTGCAGCCGTACTGATTCTTGGGAACAAGGATTGAGACACTTCTCATGTATTTTGGACATGTTATTGGGAGGAAACAGTTTCAGGGAAAAGATAGCATGCTTGGCAGATGGTCAGCATAAAAGAGGAAGATCTTCAAGGAGATGGATTGACATAGTGGTTGCAACAAGATCAAGCATAGCAATGATTTTGAGTGTGTTCCAGGACTAAACCAAACTCATTGCTGTCAAGTTGATTGTGACTCAGAGACCCTGTAAGACACAGTAGAACCGCCCCATAGAGTTTCCAAGGAGTATGGGGTAGATTTCAACTGCTAACCTTTTGTTTAGCAGACATGCTACCTAACCATTACACACCAGGGGTTCAGTTTTTTTTTCTTTTCCATTTTACATAGAATCACTGTGAGTTGGAACCAACACCCTGGTAGCTAATAATATGTGTGTGTGTATGTGTATACGTTTACATATTCCTGGATAGGTAGGGGCCAAAATATTAAAAATTGTTCATGGATTATAAGCAGTTTTAAACTCCTTTCCTTGTACTCTGACATTCTTGGCATTTTGTAATGAATCTTTATTATCTATTTAATTTTTTAAATGGGTAAAATTTGAAACCACATATACTAGCCAACATGAATGGGAACTCATTTATCTGCTTGTAAGAACTTTTGTGCAGGAATTAATATTAAATATAAGCAAAGATTTACACATCAGGATATTCTTAGCAATTCCAGTTTGAATGAGAAAAAGAGAAACAACAGTCACTCAAATCCACCTAAATTAACATGTTACATACAAGTGATTAAAACAGATCTATGGCATAGACCAAAAAGTTGAGAGTTGCTGTCTATGGATAGGGGAATGGACAGAGATTTTTATTTTCTTTACTTTGCCTATCAAAGTTATTTCTTTAAAAATGATCTTGTATTATTTGGATGATAAGCTAAACTTTTTTTTTTTTAAAGAAAACTGAATAAGGAAAACAAAACGTAAGAAAAGTTTTTTATAGCATTATATTGGAAAAATTAAAGAATATGATAGCCAGGAAAGAAATTGCACAGGAAAATGAACATTCTTATAAAGTGCTGTTGCTAGTGTAGTTTGGCACATCCAGGGCATTTGATGGCACAATTAAAGAATTTTAAAAGGTTTCTATTTCTTAATTTCACTTCTAGGTACTTAAGTAAATACTACAATGATTCTGCTGCAAAATTATTCACCACAGACTTGGATTTAATGAGGAAAATTTAGAATTTACTACAAAGTCTACAATGAGGGGATGAAACCTGCTGCTGTTGAGTCAATTCTCACAGTGACCCTACAGGACAGGGCAAAACTGCCCCATTGTTTCCAAGGAATGCCTGGTGGATTTGCACAGCTGGCCCTTTGGTTAGCAGCCACAGTAATTACCCACTATGCCACCAGGGCTGGAAAATTCCTTTAAAAGAATTCTGGTTCACCTATACAATTACAGCAACTCACAGGAGAATGCAGAATAGCCAAAGAGTATTTAGAGTATTTGTAATATACTGAAAAGCAAATTTTGGCAAGATATATTCAGGTGATTCTACATTTCTTTTAAAATATGCAAGTAAACAGGCAAAGGCCTGCAAAGGTATAGAAAATATCCTCTTTAAAGTGGTTGTTGCTTATATTTAATATGCACGTCCTCTTAAGCAATGTGCTTGTGAAATGAGATAACAAAAGACAAAATGCAACAGGCCTAACTAATTTCTTGTAACTTGAAAAGAAATACTAACGAAGATGAACAAGGAAGCATGTATTCTTCCAAACTGCTGGTGAATATAAACTTTGTGGAAGCAGCCTTTGGCCACACACTGGTAAAATACAGAAGGCAATTAAATAGTCAAAGATGTTAGCAAACATTCAACTACAAAGGTTTTCCCCATAAAGTTAATTTTATTGGGGGGGAAACTGGAAGCATCTTAAATATAGTTCAGGTGCTGGGTCTTAGAAATTGTAACTCATCTATAAAATAGAATATTAGTAATTTGGAAAGACAAATAATAATTATAGTAAATATATCTCAAAATGAAACAATGCATATTACATTTTTTAAGGTATTTCTGTACATGTTTGCGTATTCAAAGTGTGATTGTTTTGTTGGTCCAATGTTGGAATTAGAAGTGATTTCCATTTTCTTGATTAAATTTGCACTTTTTCTATTATTATAATGTAGTATTTGTATAAACACAAATGTGTTTAAAGTAAATAAACAACAGTTTCTCTAACAAAATACGTCAGGGTGCAGAAACGATTACAACATCAAATTCAGAAAATTGTCCTAGAATTTAGTACCTCTCCCACTATTTGCATACTTCATAACAGTAAACTTAAACTATCTTTATGAACAGTCATTCAATAATGTAGAATACAATTAAAACTACCCATATACTTTGTGTCCTTGACCTTTCAGCAACGTTTGTTCAGAAAATTATCCTGAATGCCAGCAAGGTTTGTGCACTGCACTATTATGTTCTTGGAAGCTTTGGTTTGCATGACAAAAAGAAACAAGTCAGATATTCAACAATAAGGAAGTAGTTAAAACAAAATAAAGGTACCTATATTTACATATGGATATAGAGATGTACATGTATGTATACATTTTAATCTATCCCTTTTTGTAACCAATCTATACACTAGAACACTAACCAGCCATGGAAAGAATTTTAGAAGAATATTTAATGACATGAAAGGAAGTTTGAGACTATCTATCCATAGATCTATATCTATATCTATCTATATTATATACTTATGTGTCAGAAAGCAACTATTGACACCGTATACATATTAAAATTCACAAATATATAATATACACATGGAAAATACTACACAGGTACAGATGAAAATGTTTCAGGAAGGTATAGGCGGCCATCAGCATTGATTACTAGTGACATTAATTTTCCAGTGTTGACTTATCTGCCTTGTTGTTTTTTCCTGCAATGAAGCTGAATTATCATTCCCAAAATGGGGAGAAGGTCAGAGAGTAGCAGTAAGGGAATGGAGAAATAAACAGTGTTTAAATCAAGCAAAACAACCAAGGACAATGAAATGCATTTGCAGTCCCCCACCCCCACCACCCCCAGGAAGCAAGCGCACACGCACACACGTACACACACACGCACACACACTCCAATTTCAGGAACTAAGAAACTATGCTGGGGAAATGGGTATACTCTTTTTACTAGCTGCTATGGCTGACATGAATGCAAATCAGTGCAGTGTTTATACAGGTGATCATTTGGCAACAGTCTTTAAAAATGTTCGTATGTGCTGTCCACAGTTGAGAACACACAGAAAAGGCTAGCAAAGATTTGGCTTAACACAGTATTCACTCATTCGAGTATGCAGTGTTGGTTTTAAACACAGGGAAAGAACTAGGCACCCCCTAAACTGTCCAGCAATGCAGAAATGATAACAGAAAATTTACGGTCCATGTATACACGGGAGCACTCTGCAGGCACTGAAGATGACGTTTTGGAAGCCTGTTGAATAACATACAAGTAAGTTCAATGCATTGATTTTTGTTTCTGAAAAAGCAAGAAACACCACATATGTGAACTATTCTATAATAGTGTGTTAAAAGGGAGGGCGGGATGAGGGTGAGGAAGAGAAGACAGCCTTGAAAAGCAACACATCGAAAGGTAAGAGTAGCTGTGTCTGGGTAGTAGGAGCAAGGGGCGCAATTGCTCTCATGTTTTCCCCTCATCGGATTTCCTTCTCCTTTCAAATGTTTCTACCATGAAATTGTATCACCTGTGCAAAAAAACAAAGAGAAAAAGAAATTGCTTTTGAACCAAACCGCAAGGTGAAGAGGCAGCCTTTAAGCTATCAAATGGCAACGATTAGCAAGATTATTCACGATGTCCTTGGGGGTGGCGTGAGGTCACAGAGAAAGGAAGAGAGGAAATGGTGCAGAAAGGGAGAGGGAGAGGAGGGAAAACCAAAGAAGAGAGAAGAGAGGGGAAAGGAAGCTGGTTGGTGGGGGGAGAGTAAAAAAACCTGCAGTCCCAATACAATACACTGATGAAGGATGGGGGAGTTGTAAACCGGTGGGAGCTAGGGTTTAGCTCCACTGGCCTGCTCCCTGTCTTCTGGGATGCCTTCATCGCAAGGTGGCCTCCTCATCGGTGTCTTCCTCGAAATCCTTGACCTCGGCACTAGTGGACTGTCTGGCCCAGGCTCCCCTTTCGGCCTCTCTTTCTTTATGCGACTTGAATCTCCCAACGAAAATTTTGCGGTAGTTCAGGAACATGCCATTCATTGCGTCTATGGCCCGCTCAGCGGATTCCTGCTCCTGGAAGTGCACGAATCCGTAGCCCTTGGGCCCCTTTTCATCGCAGGCCACTTTGCAAGAGAGGATGTTGCCAAATGCCGAAAAGATGTTGTACAGCGCTTTGTTGTCGATGGTCTTGCCCAGGTTCTTGATGAAGACGTTGCCCACCCCGCTCTTGCGGAGCGAGGGGTCTCGCTGGGACCACATGATGCGCACTGGCCTGCCCTTGATGACATCAAAGTTCAGGGTCTCCAAAGCTCGCTTGGCGTCCACCGGTTGCTGGTAGTTTACATACGCATAGCCCAAAGAGCGACGGGTGATCTTGTCCCTGCAAATGCGGATAGAGAGGATGGGCCCGGCTGGGCTGAACTTCTCATATAGCATTGCCTCGGTCACCTCAGGGTGCAGGTCGCCCACGTAGAGCGAGGCCATGGGGAAGTCGGGGTTCCCCTCGGTGCTCCCGCCAGTGTCGGCATCCACATTCGTATTAGCGGCTGCTGCCGCCGCCGCCGCCGCCGCTACCGCTGCCACCACCTCGGCATCTGCATCTGCATCCGTGTCTGCATCCGTCTCTGGCAAGGGAGGTGCCGCAGCCTTTGCTGCAGCGGCTGCTTCAGCCACACTGGCCTCAGCCACCGCCGCTGCCACCAGGGAGGCCTCTGCCTCCTCCCCCGCCAAGGCGGCCGCTGCCTCCTCCAGGGTGGCCTCCGCCACTGCCACCTCTACGGCAGTCTCGGCCTCCACCTCGGTCTCCACCTCCGCTTCCGCTTCAGCCACCGAGGCCTCCGCCACCGCCTCAGCCACGGTCGCTGCCGCAGCCTCCGCCGCAGCTGCTGCCGCCACCGCCGCCGCCACGGTCGCCGCTGTCGCCACGGTCGCCGTTGCCGCCGGGTCGCTGCCGCGACCTCCCTTTCCACGAGCTGGGGGACTGAGAGTTGGGCAAGGGAGGGTGGGCGCTGAGAGCCGGAGGGGGCGTGAGCGGGAGCTGGAGCAGCGGACCCGGGGCCAGCCGAACTGGCGAGCCCAAGTCACCTGGGATGGCGAGTACTGCCGGGAGCGCGTTGGTCCGAGTCGCTGCAGCCTACAGCCTACTGCTGCCGCCGCCGCTTGGTCGTAGGCCAGCGTGCGGGGCGCGGGCGGACGGCGCGTGGTGGGGGGCTGGGGGTGTTGGCGTCTGTGGTCCGGGCAGCTGGAAAGGCTTCTGTCTCTTTGGTTCCCCCTGTGGCTGCTGCAGGGCGGTGGGGCTCGGGGCACGGGGCCTGGAGGTCTGGGGCGCTGGAAGGGCGGGAGGCTGGTGGGGAGGCGGAGGAAGCGGGGCTGTGAGTGCTCAGCCGCTCGGATCTCCTGGATATTATGAAGAAGTCAAGAAAAGGGCTCCACTGTGGACAGAGGGAATACTGGTTAGATGTAGGGGAGTGCCTGTTGTTCCCCTGCCCTACGGAACGTTTAAATTACCAAATGCCATTGAAAAGAGGGTGAGGTGGTACTGAGAATACACTTACCTGACCCAGACAAAGCTAAGAAAAATAAATAGTTTTCTCATATTCGGGCGTGCTCCTCCTCTTAGGGCACACGCATTCCCTAACATCATCTTCACCAGGAGAACAACCTCTATTCTGAGCTTCCCAAGCTCGTGATGCAGCCTGCTGACCCGTTTTCTCAGAGACCCCTCCCCTTCTTCCAGCTCTTTCTCTCCTCTGTAGCACTTGCAAAAGACAGAATTAAAAAAAAAAAAAATACATTCATTCAGAAAGGTCCTTGGGTGGCACAACAATAACTTGACTAATAACCTCAAGGTTGGCGATTCGAACCCATCCAGCTGTGCCACAGAAGAAAGGCTTAATGATCTGCTTCTGTAACGATTACAGTCAAGAGAACCCTATGGAGCTCAGTTCAGTTCTATTCTAACACATGGTTTGAAGTCAACTAGACCTTGAAGGCAACATTTTTTACTTTTAGTCATTCAAAAAGTCATGCCACAAATAGTTATGAGACTGTGCCCATCTCTATGGACAGAGGGATTCAGAGAGACAGGAGGATGTAGGCCGGTTTTGAGCTATCTTGGTGGAACAGACAACCTGGGGTGGAAGCTCTACCTCTGCAACAGAATATGGGAGGACTAGAGACTTGGGCTCCACATATCCCCAACTACCACTCACTTGCACCCTTGAAACGTGCATCGTAGAAGAGGGGCAATCAAGAGCACCCTGTTCTTAGTGTTGTTCTTAATGATAAGACGAGGAAAGCCAAACCAAAGGCCTGGCACAGGACCTCATCCAGAGCAGGTACTCGTTTATGCTTGGATATGCCATCAAGGTGAAGAGGCCTCCACCCCAAACCAAGAGATGCATAACTGTGTTCAATAGAAACAAGCACAAAGCCTGAAATTATGGTCTTGAATGAGATGCCTGGTCTCAGTGCATCAGCTCAGCTCTATGGAAGGCTCATCAAGTACAGGCACTGGGGGTGAAGGGACAAGCAATGTGATGAGCATCAGGTATTGATGCGTTAATGTGTGGGACAGGGTGACAAGATGTGAGCAGTCTGTGTCGTGGAAGCAGAGAGGCAACACGGGGCCAAATGCTAAAGAAAGAGAAAAGCAAGCAACTATTAGAACAGAGCAGTGTTCCTGCTTCCCACAGAAAGGGGAATCAGGCGAGGAGGTACAGAAGAGAGAACCCCCAAAGAGGGTTGTAAGAGATGAGCAGTAGTCCCCCAAGTCAAGGCAGAGGGAAGCCATTCCAGTCAAAGGGATCAGTTTGTGCCAAAGCCGTGTGGCATAACAGCACACACATGTTCACTCTGGTCATGCCTGGTAATCTGGCGTGGAAGAGATCATGGTCCCCAAGAGCATATAGTAGGAGATGGGGCTGGAACAGCTAGGCCCTGTGAGGGAAGCTAAGGTGCGTGGACTCTATAAACAAAGTCACAGGAACTACTACGCATGTTTAAGGAGGGAAGCAGTATGACCAGAATTTTAGAAAGAGTACACATTAAACATCAACGCACATATAAGTGCACACATGCACACAACACTGAGACACAGCTGACAGAACAAGAAGAAAAACATTAAATGTACCCGGTTCCAAAGTGTCAGAACAACCCTTCCCCATGTTGTTCTTTTTATTGTTAGGTGCCATTGAGTCAGTTGCAACTCATAGCAACCCTATGCACAACAGAACAAAACCCTGCCTGGTCTTGTGCCCTGTCTGCAATTGTTTTTATGCTTAAGCCCATTGTTGCGGCCACTATGTCTATCCATCTCATCAAGGATCTTCCTCATTTTCACTGACCCTCCACTCGACCAAGTGTGATGTCCTTCTCCAGGGACTGGTCCTTCCTGACAACCTGTCCAAAGTATGTAAGACACAATCTTGCCAACTTTGCTTCCAAGAAACACTTTTCTTGTACTTCTTCTAGAACAGATCTGTATGTTCTTTTGGCGGTCCATGGTACATTCAACATTCTTTTCTAGCACCACAGTTCAAAGGCATCAATTCCTCTTATGTCTTCTTTATTCATTGTCCAGCTTTCACACATGCGTATGATGCGCCTGAAAACACCATGGCTTAGGTCAGGGGCACTGTAGTCTTCAAGGTGACGTCTTTACTTTTCAATACTTTAAAGAGATCCATTGCAGCAGATTTTCCCAGTGCAATGCATCTTTTGACTTCTTGACTACTGCTTCCATGGGTGTTGGTTGTGGACCCAAGTAAAATGAAATGTTTGACAACCTCAATCCTTTCTCCATTCATGATGCTATTACTTACTGCTCCCATTGTGAGGACTTTTTTTTTTCCTTGATGCTGAGGTGCAATCCATACTGAAGGCTGTGGTCCTTGATCTTCATCAGTAAGTATCTCAGATCTTCATCACTTCCAGCAAGTCTTGTTTTCTGTGTAACGCAGGTTGTCAATAAGTTGTCCTCGAATCCTGATGCCTCGTTCTTCTTCATATAATCCAGCTTCTCAGATAATTTGCTTGGCATACACATTGAAAAGGTATGGTTAAAGGATACAACTCTGACCCACACCTTTCCTGACTTTAAAGCATGTGGTGTCCCCTTGTTCTGTTCGCACAACTGCCTCTTGGTCCACATACAGATTCCTTAAGAGCACAATTAAGTGTTCTGGCATTCCCATTTTATGCAATGTTAGCCATAATTTGTTATGATCCACAGAGTTGACTGTCTTTTCATCGTCAACGAAACATAGGTAAACATCTTTATGGAATTCTCTGCTTTCAGCCAAAATCTACCTGACATCAGCAGTGTTATCCATGGTTCCACGTCCTCTTCTGAATCCAGCTTGAATTTCTGGCAGTTCCTTGTCAATATACTGTTGCAGTCACTTTTGAATGATCCTGAGCAAAATGTTACTTGCGTGTGATATTAATGATGCTGTTCAATAATTTCCATGTTCTGTTGGATCAGCTTTCTTTGGAATGGGCACATATATGGATCTCTTCCAGTCAGTTAGCCAGGATGCTGTCTTCCAAGTTTCTTGGCATCAAGAAGTGAGCACATCCAGTGCTGCATCTGTTTGATGAAATATCTTAATTGATGTTCCATAATTCCTGGAGCTTTGTTTTTTGCCAGTGCCTTCAGTGCAGTTCCAACTTTGTCTTTCAGTACCATGTGTCCCTGATGATATGCTACCTCGTCAAATGACTGAACATCAACCAATTCTTTCTGGTGTAAAGATTCTATGTATTCCTTCCCTCTACTTTTGATGCTCCCTGAGTTGTTTAGTATTTTTCCTGTAGAATCCTTCACTATTGCAACTTGAGGCTTGATTTTTTTTCTTCTGTTCTTTCAGCTTGAGAAACCCTTCTATATAACCCTCCTTGTCTTCCACAAATAGGTTTCTCACACTTACTATGCACCATGCGTTGAACTGTGGGCTATGGGATCAGATTTAAAAAGGCCAAAGATTAGTGCCTTCCCTCAGGACATCTTCACGAAGCTCAAGCCCCTCATACAAGTAACAAATACCAGCAGAAGGGTATAAGGGCTATGAGATTTGACTACAGTGGCCGTGAACTTTCATCTGCCTAGCATATATTCTCCCCTCCCTCTCTACTTCTCTGCCCTTCTACCTTCTTTGGATAACAGAAACTGCTTTCTGTGATGGCAGTGCTGGCTCCACCTGGGCCAACATGACAGAACAACCATGAGCATGAGGAATGGAACAAGTCACCGTGGGGTACAATACACCAAAAATTTTCCCATCAATGTCTGGAAAGCAGCCTAAGGTGGCTGAGAACAAGACACACAAATGCTTTGCTGGTTCACAAAATTCAGCTCTCTGTCCCTAAACAGCTGTAGTGAAGGAGAGGGGAGAAACCTAGGAGAAGCCTGCTGTACAGCCCCTGCCTGATCAAGGTGATCACTGTCATTACTGTTAGAAGTCATCTCCTGGGCATGTAGTGGCTTGCATGTAGGGGGAGGACAACACATGCCTCACTAATCCACGTGGGGAAACCTTTGTGGTGTAGTGGTTAAGAGTTACACTTGCAACAACATGGTTGGCAGTTCAAGTCTTCCACGTGTTCCTTCAAAACTCTGTGGAGAAGTTCTACTGTGTCCTGTAGGGTCCCTGTAAGTCAGAATCAATACAATGGCAACAGATTCCAGGTGGCTCTCCAAGAGGGACCTCAGGATGCAGTGGCCAAGGAGAAGCCATGACCCTTGAGGAGCAGGAACATGGAAATGGTGAGAAGAGCTTCTTAGTGTCATTGTTAAGAAACAGAAATAGCAGATGAGGACCAGTTTGGGACGAGTTACAGGTCCAGGGCTCAATAAGATCTCTTTCCCTGGCTGTAGTTTCCAGTCCACAGAGCCAGCAGAAATCATGAAATGGTAGGACAAATAGGTTCAAGGAAGCCATGCTATGGTCCAGTGAATCCCCAAGCCTGTCAAACCTGAAGGCAATTTCCAGGCAATCCCTACAGCGACCTAGCAGCAGGAACAAGGCTGATAAGGACAAAAGGACAGCAACTAGGGAATCCTCTCCAAGATTCCTCTCAGAGGCCTCCGTGGAGTTCCCCTCCCTCTCTTTTTTGTTTATTTGTTTTGATTTTATTCATTGTTAGTTGATTGAGTTCATGGTGAGTTTCTATACCATCTGCAATCGAGAGTTTTCAGACTACTATATGCTGCGACAAAAGCAAAACTCAAGGGCCTTGTGGGGCTTCAGTGGGAGGAGGAGATGTCCTCTTTACTGTGAGGGGAAAGACTATTTATTTCATTCATTCAAGAGTTCTACAAGAATTTATGGTAGGGTGACTCTGTGCCAGAGAGCACCTTTTCCTGCCAGGGGGTCTCTGCACCCAGGGAGCATGCTTTCTAGTGGGGGAGGACAGACAATAAACATGTAAGAAAGCATAAAGATAGAAGTTTCTATAAAGACTTTCAAGAAATGAACAAGGTTATTTGGTAGATATTACCTAGTGCCCAAGAGAAATGGCAAAGCTGGAGCTCTGAAGCTCACAGAAGGCCTTTCTGAGGACAGTGATAAGCAGTCAGTCACTTAAAAAATCCTGCCTAGCAGAACTCCTCTGGCCCTTTGGCAGAAAATAGCTTGCAGTGCTGGACAGACCGACAGGATGACAGTGTACCTGGAGGCCAGTGGGTGAAAGGATAGAGAGTGCAGAAGAAGATGCAGTGGTGGGCATCAGCCATAACGACGGGCTTGGTTTTTTTTCAAAGTGCTATGGAGAGTCAGGGAGGATTGAATCAGGGCAGTGCCACAATGTAATTTATATTTAATCATTTGTCTTTCTATGCTCTGTGTGGAAGATATTGCATGTGGTCAAGGTCTAAAGAAAGAGACCAGTTAGGAGTCTCTTGCCATAGTCCAGTTGAGAGATTACAGGCTGGGCTGGTTTGAAAATAGTGCATGGATTCATGTTGTATCTTGGAAATAGGAGAAACAGCACTTGGTCATGGATTGAAGGCAGTCAGTGAACAAACTGAAGAAGTGAACCACTGCTGCTGTGGGAACATTTTCTTTCATGTCTTGATCATGGAAATGTTGAGTATTGTAATAGGCAATAATGACAGTGTACCTGGTAGGTTTGGAGAAAGGGGAATGATGGTTGGAGTTAAGTGTCAAAAGCTCACATTTGCACACGGTAAACTTCTGAATCCAGTTGTCAACCACATAGGCTGAAGAAACCAAATTATGAAGACAATAGAAACCAGATATTATTTAAAGCCATGACACTAGGTGAAATCACCTAACGAGATACTACAGTCAAAGAGAGAAGATTCAAGGCTATTTTGTGAGATACTCCAACATTTAGAAGCCGGGTTGAGGAGAAGCCAGCAAAACAGGTTGAGAAAAACAGGGCAGTGAAGGGGTCAGCCCTGAAAATGGCTTCTCTCTAAGGCCTTGCATTTGTGTGGGATTTGGTTTAAAATGAAACACATATGGAAACATTCAAAGAGTGTTTGGAGCTGGCTCTGATGGACAATTTTGTACGGTCTAATTCACCTCTTCCTACTAGGAAGGAGAAATACAAAGAAGTGGGGATGTGGTTCAGAGAGTAAGGGAAAAAAGTAGAAATAACGACAGAAGGAAGGTGACGGGGGTGCCAATGAGGAGAGGTACTGTCAACACTATATGCAAAACACCAAAAACATCTACAGAAAGAAGTCTCTTCCCTGGAATTTCTCCTTGGCATAGCTCTAGGGCCCCCTCTGTCAGTTTGTTGTACTTTGGGGGCTTGAGTGCTGCTGTGAAGCTGGAAGCTATGCCACCGGTATTCAGGTACCACCAGGGTCACCCATGGTGGACAGGTTTCAGCTGAGCTTCCAGACTAAGACAGACTAGGAAGAAGGACCTAATAGTCTACTGCTGAAAAGAATTATCTGTGGAAAAACTTATGAATAGTTGTGGAACATTGTCTAATGCAGTCCTGGATGATGAGACCTCCCGCCAAGTTGGAAGGCACTCTAAAAAAGTTACTAGGTGAGGGCTGCCTACTGGAAGTACAGTCAACCTTAATGACGATGATGGAGTCCAGCTTTTGGAATCTTTACTTGCAGATGTGGCATGACAAAAAATGATAAGAAACAGCTACAAACTCTTATTAATAATCAGAATGAGGAATACAGGAAGCATGAATCTGGGAAAATTAGAAATTGTGAAAAATGACATGGAATGTATGAGCACAGGTATCCTAGGCATTGGTGAGCTGAAATGGACTGGAACTGGCCATTTGGAACCATACAATCATCTGGTCCACTCTACAATAAATGGTGTTGCATCTATTGTCAAAAACAATATTTAAAAATCTATCCTAAAGTACAATGCTGTCAGCGACTTCACAATATCCATAAACCTACAAGGAAGATCAGTTAATACAACTATTATTCATATTTATGCACCAACCTCTGAGGCTAAAGGTGAAGAAATGAAAGATTTTTAGCAGCTTCTGCTGTTCCAAAATAAGCCAAACATGTGATCAAGATGCATTGATGATTACTGGTGACTGGAACATGAATCTTAGAAACAAGAAGACCGGGGAGTTTTTTGTCTTTGTTTTTGTTATTTTTTGTTTTGTGGTTGAGTGAAAGTGTACAATCCAGTTTACATTTGCATGCCCGCATTTCTGCAGCTCCTTCTGCTCTCCTTGCCGATTGATGGCACACTCCTCCTTTCCATTGTATACATGTTGTATATTCTTAACAATCTCCTGTCAAGACTGGGGAGTTTGAAAATGTGGACTTGCTGACAGAAATGATGCCAGGGATCACATGATTGGTTTTTCCAGACCAATGACCCCTTCATTGTAAATACACTTTTCCCCCAACAGAATCCTCAACTATATATATGGACCTCATCAGGTGGAATAGACAGGAATCAAATCGACTCCATTATGTAGAAAGAGATGAAGTAAAACTCAATATCATTAGTCAGAACAAGGCCAGGTGCCATTCGTGGCACAGATCATCAATTGCTCACATGCGAGTTCAAACTGAGACTGAAGAAGATTAGAACAAGCCAATGAGAGCCAAAGTACGACCCTCAGGCTATCTGGCCCGAGTTCAGAGACAACCTCGAGAACAAATTTGGTATTGAACACTAATGACCAAAGCCATATTAGTTGTGGAATGACATCAAAGGTGTCACACATGAAGGAAGCAAGAGTTCCTTAAAAAGACAAGAAAGAAAAGACCAAATTGGATGTCAGAGGAGACTCTGCAACTTACTCTTGAATGTTGAGCAGCTAAAGCAAAAGGAAAAATGATGAAGTAAAAGAATTGAACAGAAGACTTCAAAGGCCTGCTCCAAGAAGACAAAATAAAGTGCTATAATGACACTTGAAAAGAGCTGGAGGTAAAGAAAACCAAAAGGGAAGAATGCATTTAACATGTCTCAGGCTGAAAGAATTGAAAAAAAATTCAAGCCTTGAGTTGCCATAGTGAAGAATTCTAAAGGGAAAATAGTAAATGACACAGGAAGCATCAAAAGACGATGGAAGGAACACACAGAGTCACTATACGAAAAACAATTGGTCGACATTCAAACATTGCAAGAGGTAGCATGTGATCAGCAACTGATGGTACTGAAGGAAGAAGTCGAAGCTGCTGTGAAGGCATTAGGCATCAGCAAAAGACACGCTCCAGGAATTTATCGAATATCAATTGAGATGACTCAACAAATGGATGCAGCACTAGAAGTGCTCACTCTTCTATGCAAAGAAATTTGGAGGACAGCTACCTGACCAACTGATTGGAAGAGATCCAACTGAATGTGGAAATTATCAAACACTATCATTAATATCACACACAAGTAAAATTTTGCTAAAGATCATTCAAAAGCAGCTGCATCAGTGTGCTGGCAGGCAGATCCCAGGGATTCAGGTTGGATTCAGAAAAGGATGTCGAACAGGGGACATCATTGCTGATTTCAGATGGATCTTGGCTGAAAGCAGAGAATACCAGAAAGATGTTTGCTTGTGTATTATTGACTATGCAAAGGCATTCAAACGTGCGGATCGTAACAAGCTGTGGCTAACACTGGGGAGAACAAGAATTTCAGAACATTTAATTGTGCTCATAAGGAAATGTACATAGATCAAGAGGTAGCAGCTGGAACCGAACAAGGGGACACTGCATTGTTTAAAGTCAGGAAAGGTGTGCATCAGGGTTGCATCCTCTCACCATGTCTACTCAATCTGTGGAAACCCTGGTGGTGTGTTGGTGAAATGCTATGACTGCTACCCAAAATTCTGGCAGTTACAGTCCACCAGGCACTCCTTGGAAACTTTACGGGGGCAGTTGCACTCTGTCCTACAGGATAGCAATGAGTGGGCATCGACTCAATGGCAATAGGTTTTTAGTTTTATTCAGTCTGTAGGCTGAGCAAATAATCCAAGAAGTTGGGATATATGAAGAAGGACAGGGCACCATCATTGGAGGAAGACTCATTAGCAACCTGTATATGAAGATGACACAACCTTGCTTGCTAACAGTGATGAGAACTTGAAACACTTACTGATAAAGATCAAAGACCACAGCCTTCAGTATGGATTAGATCTCTACATCAAGAAAGGAAAAATCCTTATACCTAGACCAATAAGCAACATCATCATAAATGGAGAAACGATTGAGGTTGTCAACGATTTCACTTTACTTGGATCCACAATCAACACCCATAGAATTAACGGTCAAGAAATCACAAGAAGAATTGCATTTGGAAAATCTTCTGCAAAAGATCTCTTTCAAAATGTTGAAAAGCAAAGGTGTCACATTGAAGACTAAGGGGCACCTGATCATAGCGATGGTATTTTCAATAGCATCTTATGCATGTGAAAGCTGTAAAGTGAATAAGAAAGACAGAAAAATTGTCATCTTTGGGTTGTGTTGGAGAAGATTATTGAATATACCACAGACTTTGAAAAGGATGAACAGATCTGTCTTGGAAGAAATATAACCAGAGTGGTCCTTAGAAGCAGCACTGGTGAGACCGTGTCTTACATACATCGGACATGTTGTCAGGAAGCATCAATTCCTGGAGAAGGACATCAGGCACAGTAGAGGGTCACTGACAAAGAGGAAGACCCTCAACAAGATTGATTGACACAGTGGTTGCAACAATGTGGCCAAGCCTAACAATGATTGTGGGCATGGCACACGACCAGGCCTTGTTTCATTATGTTGTGCATAGGGTCTCTATGAGTCAGAACTGTCTCAGCAGAAGCTAGCAACCACAACAACTACAACATAGCTATAGGGAGGATGCTTAGGGGAATAGGAATGAAAGCATATCTGCACTTTGGAGTAGGGAAATTGCTTCTGGGAAATGATGCTGTCAGCCAAATATCCCCTAAATTAAATAATAATAATAATAATTGTGAGATACAGGCTAACAGAAAAGCAATCTTAGGTTTTTATTTAGGGAAAAATAAATGGTGTTTCAGTATTCCCCTGACATTTAACAAATTATAGCAATGACTCTTAAATTGCCTTGGATAAATAAAACAAATATAGCAAATGATCTTTTGTATTTAGATGAAATGGAAAACTAAGGGAGATGGATGTGTGAGACAGGAATGAATGGGGATTCGCCTCATAGAAATATTAGCCTCAGGATATAAGGCCATGTGTACAAGCATGTTTATCACAGAATGATTCATATTGGGTGGTAAACTAGGACAGAAAACAAATACTCATCGGTTGGGGAATGTATAAGTGCATCGAGGTATAGCCATTTCATGAATTCTGATGCAACCATTAATAAAGTTTAGGAAGATTTCTAACTTTTGTTCCTAGAAAGTAAGGAAAGCAGGTTACACAGAAGGGATATTGTATGGTTCTATTTAAACCCTGGTGGTGTAGGGATTAAGTGCTACACGTGCTAACTGAAAGGTCAGCGGTACCCATCTGTCACCAGACACTCCCTGGAAACTACATACGCGCAGTTTCTACTGTATCCTATATGGTTGCTATGAGTTGGAATCAACTTGACAGCAGTGGGTTTGGTTTTGGAGAGCGGGGGCGAGATACGTAGTCACGATCTCATACTTATTTGACTGCCTGTTGTAATTTTCCATTTGGATGACTCAGGCATTTCATCCTTACATGGAAGAAAACTCAACTCTCCCTAACATTTCTCCTCCCATAATCTTCCCCAACTCAGTGAATAGCACTACCATCCATACAGATACTCAAGTGAAATAAAATTGGAAAGTCACCCTGTTTGCTTTCTCTCCCATATGGTCCTCTGGTCACCATCCCACCCTTCAGCAAATCCTATCACTTCTACCTCTTGAACACCTCCTGAACATCTCTGACTCTGCTGGTGTGCATCATTGTATCTCATGGAATTCATCATTCCCTTCTCCCTCCAGTAGCCAGACTGATCCTTCCTAAAGATGAACCACATCTTTTTCCTACCCTACTTGGTATTCCACAATGATCCCTCATTTCACTTCAAATAAAATGCAAATTCCTCAACGTGACTTACATATAATGAACTGTATAATATGGCTTCTGCCAACCTCCCCCTATCCACTTCTCCCTGTTGATATCTTGGCTAACACGGGCCTTCTTAGAATACTTTGACAACTCCAGACTTCAAGACGAATCTTTTCTGAGGGCTTCCACTTGCTGAAACCTTCTTTCTTCATCCTTTTAAGTTTTTTAAATAACATATACAAATACATCAAGTCACAGAAGACACATCCATGTACACATCATCCAGAATGAAAAGAAAATTACCTTATCCTGTATTTGCCTCAGATGTTTAGATTTTGGGGGTGCAAATAACCATATAAAATAGAGCTGGTATTCCCTTTGGAGCCCTATCTAGTACTATTCCTCTCTTTGCCTCTCCAAGGGCATATATCTAGGTCACTTCTGTGTGTGACTATAGACAGGAGATAGCCAGATCCCAGTGTCTCTCTCTAATTTCATTTTATCTCTCAGCCCCTTCACGCCTTCCCTAAGGTGACAGATTTCATGACTCATTGCTTGTAGTCTAGATGGGATCATAACTAGTCATATTTGGGCCCAGGAATGGTCACAAGAAAGGAAAAACGCCTACGTTCCCAGCATTTTCTTAAATTCATGGGATTTAGTTGGTGGAAATAAAAGAAGGTGGATCTTGGAGTGAAACTGACTTGCAGGCAGAATTCCACAGAACAACTCTTAACCACTCTAAGCCTCAGTGTGTGCTTCACATTTGAATTTCAGGAACTGTAGTTAAGGTTCTTAGGAATATCTTTTATAACAGTCTTGCTCCAACCCTGTTTTACCCATTATTTTACCTATTGCTGTCAAGTTGATTCCAACTCATGGTGACTCTATAGGACAGAGGATAACTTTCATAGAGCTTCCAAGGAGTGACTGGTGGATTGAAACTGCTGACCTTTTGGTTAGCAGATGTAGCACTTAGCCACTGCACCACCAGGCTTCCCAACCCTGCTTAGGACCAACAACAAAGGACCATTTTGACTGATGATTTCTACATACCATTTAAGATTTATGTTTTCTTTTTGGAAATTGATTCAGCTTGAAATACATACTTAAAGATGTTAATGCTTAAAGAGATATGTTACATTCTTTTTTGTCATAATCTTAGTTTACAGATGTGTTCTTCTAGTAACATACCTATAGATATACCTCAAAGTAACAACATCAGGTAAGGAAAGTAAGAGCACCAGATAAGGAGGTTAACAGCATCAGGTAAGGAGGATAACAGCATCAGGTAAGGAGGATAACAGCATCAGGTAAGGAGGATAACAGCATCAGGTAAGGAGGATAACAGCATCAGGTAAGGAGGTTAACAGCATCAGGTAAGGAGGATAACAGCATCAGGTAAGGAGGATAACAGCATCAGGTAAGGAGGATAACAGCATCAGGTAAGGAGGATAACAGCATCAGGTAAGGAGGATAACAGCATCAGGTAAGGAGGATAACAGCATCAGGTAAGGAGGATAACAGCATCAGGTAAGGAGGATAACAGCATCAGGTAAGGAGGATAACAGCATCAGGTAAGGAAGGGTTGTATCCTTTCACCATACCTTTTCAATCTGTATGCTGAGCAAAAAATCCAAGAAGCTCAATTATATGAGTAGTGGAGGATGACTCATTTACAACCCCCATTCACAGACAACATCACTTTATTTGCTGAAAGTGAAGATTCAAATCACTTACTGATGAAGATCAAGAACCACAGCCTTCAGTATGGACTGCACCTCAACATCAAGAAAAAAAAAGTCCTCACAACTGGACCGGTAAGCAACATCATCATGAATGGAGAAAGGATTGAGGTTGTCAAGGATTTCATTTTACTTGAGTCCACAATCAACACCCATGGAAACCACCACCACACCACCCACTGCTGTCAAGTTGCATCTGACTTATAGTGACCCTGGAAGTCAGAGTAGAACTGCCCCGTAGAATTCCCAAGGAGCACCTGAGGGATTTGAACTGCCAACCTTTTGGATAGCAGATGTAGCACTTAACCCACTATGACACCAGGATTTCTGCCCATGTAAATACCAGTCAAGAATTCAAAAGACACATTGCATTGGGAAAACCTGCTGCAAAGGATTAAAGTACTGGAAAGTAAAGATGTCACCTTGAGAACTAAAGTGTGCCTGACCCAAGCCATGGTATTTGCAGTCGCATCATATTCATGCAAAAGCTGGACTATGAACAAAGACAACAGAAGAAGCATTGATGCCTTTGAATTGTGGTGTTGGAGAAGAATGTTGAATGGACCATGGACCACCCAAAGAACCAACAGATCTGTTCTGGAAGAAATACAACTGGAGTGCTTCTTGGAAGCAAAGATGGCAAGACTGCATCTTATATACTTTGGACAGGTTTTTAGGAGGCATCAGCCCCTGGAGAAGGACATCACGCATGGTAGAATGGAGTATGAGTGATAAAGCGGAAGACCCTTGACAAGCTGGATTAACACAGTAGTCCTAACAATGGGCTTAAGCATAAAAATGATTTTGGATGTGGTGCAAGAGCGAACAGCATTTTGTTCTGTTGTGCTTAGGGTCGCCATGAGCCAGAACTGACTTGAAAGCACCTAACAACAACATAACTGAAGACTGTGACTTACTAGCTTTGAGTCCTTGATCAAGTTGATTTACTGTCTTTATATTTACTTCTTATTTCTTTCTTTTTTTTTTATATTGGGAGTTCTCATCTACACAATGCAATATTTGTATGGTAAATGTCTATCAGAATTCCTGACATGCATTCAATGGCCAATACATGAAACTCCTTGTTAGTCTCATTTCACTCTGTCTTGGAGACGTCCTTATGTAGCTGGTTTTAGAAGATCCAGTGTCTTTTCTTCCTGGAGTCATAGAAAGCCTGGAATTTTCTCCCTAGTTAGGAGCAAGTTGTAAATCCAGAAGAATTCTGACCTGAATGTGTCCTACAGACCTTGGATCTTCTATTCTGGGTTTATCATGTTTTTTTCTTTTTTCTCTTAACATTTTATTTTGCAAACTTTATGTGGGCATATATTCAAACTCTGATTATTTCATTGACCATGTCAAATCTACTGATGAGCCTATCAGAAGTGTTCTTTATTTCTTTTACCTTTTTTTATTAGAATTATAGTACTTATATTTGATCGCTTGCTAGAGTTTACATCTCTCTGCTTACATTACACATCTGTGCTTGCATGTAGTCTGCTTTTTCCCTTAGATCTCTGTAATACATTAATTATAGCTATTTTAAAATCTCTAACACTTCAAAATCTGTGTTTCATGTCTGAGTCTGGTTCTAATGCTTACTGTTTTTTTTATTGCCTTTTAGTGTGTCTCACTTTTTTCCTTCACATTGAAAATAATTGTATATTGTACAAATAAATTTCATAATACAATTATCCTCATGCCTGGAAATAAATGTTATGCCTCATAATTTTTTGTCAGTAGCCAATATGATGTATCAGGTGACAGCAGTGAGATGAAGGGCCTCTAGTGTGAGCTAATGTGTTAATCTAGCTAGGAATTGGACAGTGTTTTATATTTCATCTAGCTGTCAGAGTTAGGGACTTTCAATTCCTATAATGCTGTTTTTTAGTTGCCCCTGTTGTCTTGGGTTTCCTTAACAACTCCTTGTCAGACAGCCTTTATCTTGCACCTCTTTCAGATGTAGTCCACTGTTACTGTACTGGAGCACCACTGATGTGGTGACAAGGCATGGGGGAGTGAAACTCTTCTATATTCTTATGATTAAATATCAATCTTCTAGTGGGACTGTGTCTCTGGTCTGTGACCTTCAAAGATGGTTCTAAGTTCCCCCATTCCAGCCCTCTTAGATGAAACAGGAAAATCAGAGGGGCCTGGAGTTGGGTAATTACCTTTTTCTTTCGGTGGAATAAAGCTCTCTTGGAGAGGAGAGGAAGATTTTCCTGTGGACAAGGTCTTGGTGAATTTCAAAATGATTACTTTTTTCATCACCCTGACAGAGCCATAGAGGTATCCTTCTTGTCTTTCCATCTTGTGACACTGACAGAGTTCCTGAGTTTGAGTCCATGAAAGTAAGGGTTTGCTTTTAAGACTGTAGCCCCCAGGAGTTTCTCACTATCATTCTCTCTCCACAATCACCCTCCAGCAATTCATCAAAATTACCATTTAAGTGTTCCTACCAGTTTATGGCTCCAGCTGGTTCTGCTTCAGTAAACATAAACAGATCTCAACTGGGATTATATTTACCTTTCTCACCATATTTTGAGGGGGTGGTTCACTATTTTCAGATGATTCCATGAAATGTCATTGATTTTCACTTTGTTGATCAGCTTTTTTTTTCTTGTTGTAAGGATGGGGATGATGACACTGGCTGTACTTTCTTCTTTTCTAATATAGGCATTCAGTGCTGTCAATGTTCTCCTAAGTATGGCTTTAGTAATTTCCAACAAACACTGACATATTATGTTTTCACTTTCTATTAGCAATATTTTCTAATTTCTCTTTCAATTTTTTTCATAGATCAAAGAAGTGCTATTTAAAACCGTGTGTGATTATTTATTGTTGTCGTTGCTGCTGGTAGGTGCTGTTGAGTCTGTTCTGACTCATAGTGATCCTACGTATAACAGATCAAACACTACCCCATCCTGTGGCAGCCTAACAATAGTAGTTATATTTGAGCCCATTGTTGCAGTTGCTGTGTTAGTCCATCTCATTGAGGGTCATCCTCTTTTGTAATGACCCTCTACCAAGCATGATATTCTTTACCAAAGATTGGTCCCTCCTAATAACATGTCTAAAGTGAATGAGTCAAACCCTTACCACCCTCACTTCAAAGGATTTTTCTGGCAGCACTTCTTCCAAGATTAAAAAAACAAACAAACTTGAAGACTGTCATGGATTGAATTGTGTCCCCCCAAAAATGTATATGTTGATTTGACTTGGTTTGGAGTTCCAATATGGTTCCCTTCCTCCCATGTGTTGTGAATCCTGCCTCTGTGATATTGATGATGGAGAATGGTTTGCAGTTGTTTTAGTGAGGGAGGATTCAAGCTCGTGGAATACAAGGGAGAGAAGTGAGCTGAGGAAGTTGGGAACCTTACACCGCCAAGAGAGGAGCACTGAAAACAGAGCACGTCCTTTGGACCCGAGGTTCCTGTGCCGAGATACTCTCACTGGATGTGGACTCAGCCTAATGGACTGTGATGATTTCTTATTCTGAATGAACTTGTAGCTTAGGAATGGATTTGTGGCTTACTGGACTGTGACAATAAAAGCTTCTCTTCATGAAATCTTCCACTCGTGGTATTTTCTATTAAAGCAGTACCCAGTGACTAGAACAAAGACTTTAAAAAGTTATTTTGCAGCAGATTTGCCCAGTACAGTGTAACTGCTTCCATGGATGTTGACTGTTGATCCAAGTAAAATGAATTCATTGACATCAACAATTTCTTCTTATTTTATTATGATGTTGTTTGTTGGTCCAGTTGTGAGAATTTTTATTTTCTTCACATTTAGGTGTAGTCCCTACTAAATGTTGTTGCCTTTAGTATTCATCAGTCAGTGCTTCAAGCCTTCATTTTCGGTAAGTGAAGTATCATTTGTGTATTGCAGGTTGTTAATAAGACTCTCTTCAACACTAATGCCTCAGATTATGTCACTGTATCTTCTTATTCTCTCAGACTATCTCTTGATTCACGCATGAGTACAATTAAATGTTCTGGGATCTCTCTCTCTTTTTTTTAATGAAATCCATAATTTGTTATGACCCACACAGTTGAACGCCTTCATATAGTCAATACAACACATGTAAGCATCTCTCCTGTATTCTTTGCTTACAGTGAAGATCCAGTTAACAAAACCCCACATTTCACATCCCTTTCTGAATCTGGTTTGAACTTCTGGCAGTTCCATATTGATGTACGTCTGCAGTTGTTTTTTTCATTCTTTTCTGCAAACTTTTGCCAGCATGTAATATTAATGATACTGTTTGATAATCTCAGCATTTCATTTGATCACCGTTGTTTGGAATGGACATGCATACAGATTTCTTCCAGTCAGCTGGCTAGATAGCTGCCTTTTAAATTTCTTGGCATAAATGTGTAAGCATTTCCAATGTTGCATCCATTTGTTGAAACATCTCAGTCGGTATTCAGTCAATTCCTGGAGTCTTGATTTTTGCCAACACCTTCAGTGGAGTTTGAAAATCCTCGTTTAGTCCCAGAGGTTCTTGATCATATGCTATTTTCCAAAATGGAAGAATATCAATCAATTCTTTTTGGTACACTGGCTCTGTGTAATCCTTCCATCTTCTTTTGATGCTTCTTGTGTCATTCAACTTTACGCCCAGAGAATCATCCAGTAGTGTAACTCAAGACATGAATTATTTTCTTTTCAATGCTTTCCATTTGAGAAGTGCCAATAGTGTTCTTCCCATTTGGTTTTCTAACTCTAGGTGTTTGTACCTTTTACAATAATACTTTCCCTTGACTTTTGAAGCCATGCTTTAAAATCTTCTGCTCAATTTTTTTACTTCATAGTTTCTTCTGTTCACTTTAAATATTTTTCACTTAAGAACAAGTTTCAGAGTCTCTTCTAACATCTCTTTTTGTATGTTCTTCCTTTCCATCCTTTTTAATGGCTTTTCACATCCTTTACATGTGATGTATTTGATGTCTTTCTACAACTCTTCTGATCTTTGGTCATTAGTGTTCAGCATACCAAATGTATTTCTAAGACAGTCTGTAAACTCAAGAGGAATGTATTCAAGGTTGTCCTTTGATTCTTGTAGACTTGCTTTGATGTCTTTCACCTTCAAGCTGAACATGCACATGAACAAGTGATGGTATATTCCCTAGTCATTGGTCCCCAGCTGTGTCTTGACTGGTGATATTGAGATTTTCCATCATGTTTTTCCACAAATGCAATCTATTTTGTTCGTGTGTAAACATGTTTATAGTCACCAATTTCAGTGTTTAAGAATATTTCTGGAGGCAGGGCTAAGCCACACAGAAATTTCAAGCTTCTGACAATGAAACTAACTCATGTGATTAGACAATTTAGACATAAAAAAGAATGTATATAAGTTACAATACAATAATCAAATATAAATAAATAAATTACAATTTTCTGCTGGCTCACAGACAATGATCAGTAGCAAATCATTTAAAGAAGCAGAAAACTGTAGTTTCACAAAACTCCCCAAATAAATGGAGTGGAGCCAAGATGGCAGACTAGACACATGTACCCTCAATTCCCTCTGAAAACTAAGGCCTGGATTGGTAATTGAATGACACACTCTGGACACCCAGGGAGCCCTAGCATAAGGCATAGGGTTGTCATATTGGACTATGTTCCACTAAGTGGGAAACTTCCTCTCTTTGGCATGAGCCAGTGCACAGTGAGCCCTGCTCCTGCTGACTTGCAACTTGGGTGAACTGTAGGTACAGATGTTTTTATTTTTTTGTTATCCATAAGGTGAGGGAGGGGCATGAGCCAGCAAATAATGCTGAACTGCAGTGCTAAGGTAGTGTATAGCACAGCAGACACACAGGGCATGGGATAGCCATGTTTTGAGACCCCAGCTTCTGACTGAGGGCACAACTGAACCTCTCTTTCTGAGCTCCACCATGGATTCTGCTGTTTCATGGTGAGAAGGGCAACTAGGCTGGAATGCCATCTTACTCAGCTGGGAGGCATAGTGACATGACCAGAGGCCTCAGGAGGGTCTAATGCCCAAGCTGAGAAGCAGTGCGTGTCTGGAAAGTTGCTTTTCCAGCAGAAAGGCTGTGTTTAGCATAGTGCTACATTATGGGCAAGGCCTGGATAAGGATGGCAGCAAGGTCATAACCGCTCCCTACTTTGAACTACATCATAGCATCTGGGTACGGCCAAAGAGGTACCTCCACTGTCAGCTGTAAGGTGAGGCCTGCCCCACCTGACAGCCTGACTAGTCTGGGGAGCTGTTGGACAGAACTCAGCTTTTTAAAGTAAGACTGCCTGGAGAAATAACTGCTGAGCAGCCCAGCAGAATCTCTTCTAGCTTTTAATGACCCACATCATACAGTTGGTTGACAGTCCCCCAGTGACTCAATAAGTAGGGCATTGTCCTTGCCATCCAGGAGGCAGAGTCTGTCACCTCAGAGAGTCCACTGAAGTCAGTCACTAGGTAATACAGAGACAGCTAGTAACCAACTCCCTTCTCAAAACTATGCCTCAACTCCCGTTGAGGTAACAACAGAGAGACTAACCAGCCTATAGATAGCCTGAACACAACAAACCATTGCTATCCATTTAAAGAAATAGTGCACCATGGCTCCAGAAAACTCCCAAAACAAAGAAAAACAAAACTTTCAAGATGAAGAAGGCTTTCTGGAATTATCATAGGTCAAGTACAAAAGAATTATATATACAGTCCTCCTAGAGATTAAACAAAGTGCATCAGAGCAAAATGAAAAATTAAGCAAGCTATTCAAACTGACAGAATATCAGCATTCTGAAATCCAACAGATCAGTTAAAAAAATTACAGAGTTAGACAATTCAATTGAAAGACAAAAGAGCAGAATTAAGAAGATAGAAGTCAGACTTAGTGACCTTGAGGATAGAGCAACTGACAGCAGCGTTTATTAAGGAAACCAGAGAAAGGAAATAAGAAAAATGAAGAAGTATGAAGAAACATGTAGGACTTTATTAAGAGAAATAATCTACAATTAATTGGAGTTCCTGGACAGGGAGGGATAGCTGAAAATGCAGAGAGGATTGTTGGTGAGTTTCTGAGAGAAAACTTCCCTGAAATTATGAAAGAAAAGGATATAGATATCCAAGACCTCAAAAGAAAGACACCAAGACATAGCATAATCAAGCTTAATAAAATGAAACATAAACAGAGTCTCTTACAGGCAGTGAGGCTCAAAGCAAAGCTAACATTAAGTGGGAAGTCTTGTAGGCTTTTGGTGGACTTCTTGGCAGAAACAATGTTGGCACAGAGACAGTGGGATGACACACCCAATGCCTTGAAGGCAAAAATTTCCAATCAAGAATTATATATGCTGCAAAACTGTCTGTCAAATATGAAGATGAAATTAAGACAGTAGCACAAAAACAGAAGCTTAGAGACTTTGTAAAAACCAAACCAAAACTACAAGAATTACTGAAAGCTCTTTGCTTAGAAAACAAAACCATTAAATGTATATTTAAGGAAGCAATATAAGATGTAGCATCCAGAAATATATTCATTTAGGGAAGCCGTGAAACTTAATCAAAACTGCAATATTAAAAGAAGGGAACCAGTGAGCATATCACAAAAACTATGATATCATCACACTAAAAAGAGTGATATACTATACTAGTTAGAGTCCTTTCAGATGCATAGAAAGTTAAAAAGATATGCTGAAGTTAAAATTGGGTTTAAACTTAGAATAATAGGGGATCACAGTGGTAGCTGCAAAGCACAATAACAATGGAACATATCAAAATAAGAAATGTAAGACAGGAGTCTCAACAAACATGAAACCAACACTGAAAAAGATGAATCCTCAACCCATAAAGAAGACCCAGAAGAGAATATTGAGAAAAAGAGAAAACACCAATACAAAAATAAATACATCAAAATGACATCAGTAAACACATACTTATCATAATTATGCTAAAAGTAAATGGACTGAATATTTCAATAAAGAGACAAGGAGTGATAGCCTGGATCAAAAGGTATGACCCATGTATACATTGCTTACAAGAAAAACATCTTAGACATAAGATATGAACAAACTGAAAATTAGAGAATGAAAATTATATATATACCAAGCTAACAATATACAAAGAAGAGCAGGTGTACCAATACTAATCTCAGATAGAGTGGATTTTAATGCAAAATCCACTGTTGCACATGAGGATGGTCACTATTTATTGCTGAAAGGTACAGTACACAAGCAGGACTTAACAATATTAAATATATAGGCACTCAATACTACAGCATCTAAATACATCAAACAAACACTGACTACATTTAAAAATCAGATAGATCACTCAATCCACAATAATAGTTGGAGACTTTAACACTCCACTTTCAGTAATGGGGACAGATCATCCAAAAGAAGTTCATAAAGACACACAAGATCTTACTGCGACAATTAACCAACTAGTCCTCATCAACATATGCAAAACTTTTTGTCTATCAACAGATAAATATACCTTCTTCTCCAATGCACATGGAACACATTTCAGAATAGACTATTGAATTATTGCAAAGCAAATTCTGAGACCATAAAGCCATAAAGATCAAAATCAATAGCATAAAAAACATAGATAGACATTGGAACTTATGGAAACTAAACAACACCTTGCTCAAAAACCCATGGATTATAGAACAAAATAAAGAAATTTGTGGAATCAAATGAGAATGAAAATACATCCTACCAAAATCGATGTGATACAGCAAAAGCAGTGCTCAGAGGTCAATTTATCTCTATAAATGCACACATCTGGAAGGAAGAAAGGGCCCAAACCAAAGAATTAACCCTACAGCTGGAACAAGTAGAAAGAGAGCATCAGAGGAACCCCTCAGACTCTAGAAGAAAACACATAATGAAGATTAGAGCAGAACTAAATGAATTAGAGAACAGAAGAAGAAATGAAAAAAATTAACAAAACCAAAAGCTGGTTTTTTGAACAGATCAACAAAATTGATAAAAATTGTCTAAACTTGCAAAAGAAAAACAGGAGAGGAAACAAATAACCCAAATAAAAAAATGAGATGGGAGATGACACAACAAGCCCAACTGAAATCAAAAGTATCATAACAGAGTACTACAAAAGACTTGACTCTAACAGATTTGAAAACCTGGAGGAAATGGACAAATTTCTAGATTCATATCACCTACCAAAATCATCACAAGGATAAGTAAAACAATTTAATAAACTCATCACAAAGGAAGAGTTTGAAAAAGGCATCAACAAACTACCAACCAAAAAGAGCTTTGGCCCACATAGCTCCACCAGAGAATTCTAGCAAGCTTTTAGAGAAGAGTTAAGTCCAGTACTCCTGAGATTATTGCACATCATAGAAAGGGATGGAATACTCCCAAATTCATTCTATGCAGCAAGCATAATCCTGGTACCAAAGCTACGGAAAGATCCCACTGAAAAAGAAAATTGCAGACCAATATCACTCATGAACCTGGATGCAAAATCTTCAAGAACGTTCTTACCAACAGAATTCAACAACATATCAAAAAAAAAATAATTCATCATGATCAAGTTGGATTCATACCAGGGATGCAAGGCTGCTTCAACATCAGAAAAACAATTAGTGTGATCAGCCACATAAACAATACAAAAGATAACAATCACCTGATTTTGTCCATTGGTGCAGAGAAAGCATTTGATGAAGTCCAAAACCCATTCATGCTAAAAATTCTCAACAAAATAGGAATAGAAGGGAAATTCCTGCATGCAATAACAGGTGTCTATGCAAAGCCAATAACCGACATCCACCTGCATGGGGAGAGACTGAAAGAATTCCCCTTGAGAATGGGAACTAGACAAGTATCCCCACTCTCACAACTTCTGTTCAGCATTGTACTAGCAGTTCTGTTGAGTGCAATTAGATAAGACAAAGAAATAAAGGACATCTGCATGGACAATGGAGAAGTAAAAATCTCCCTGTTTTCAGGTGATATGATTGTACATGCACTGAGTCCCAAAGAATCCATAAGTAAACCACTGGAACTATTAGAAGAGTTGAGCAAACTATCAGGATATATGATGCCAAGCCAGTCAAGTGCCATCGAGTCGGATCCGACTCATGTAAATCTGTAGGATTCCTTTATACCAACAAAGAGATCATCAAAGAAGAAATCACCAAATCAATACCATTTACTATAGCCTGCAAGACAATAAAATGCCTAGGAATAAATCTAACTAGGGAAATAAGAGACCTATACAAAGAGAACTAACTATAATGTCTTACTACAAGAGATGAAGAAAGACTTACATAAATGGAGAAACCTACCCTACTCATGAATAGGAAGACTTAACATTGTGAAAATGTCTATCTGACCCAAAGCAATCTATGTATACAATGCAATCCCAATGCAAATTCCAGTGACTTTTTTTAATGAGCAGGAGAAACAAATCACCAACCTTGTTTGGAAAGGGAGGAAACCACAGATAAGCAAAGCACTACTGAAGAAGAGGAACACAGTGAGAGGACTCACAGTAACCAACCTTATAGCCTATTACAGTGCCACAGTAGTCAAAACAGCCTGGTACTGGTACAAAAAGAGACATATAGACCAATAGATCAGAAATGAGACCCCAAAGGTGCCACCATCCTCTTAAGAATGAATGATATTTGACAAAAGCACTAAGATGGTAAGCTGGGGTAAACATAGTCTCTTTAACAAATGGAGCTGGCAAAATTGGATATCCATCTGCAACCTTTGAAACAAGACACATATCTCACACCTTACACGAAAACTAACTCAAACTGAATAGCCAGCCAGCCAAGTGCCATCGAGCCAGGTCAAACTGAATAGAAGACCTAAATATCAAACCTAAAATGATAAAGATCATGCAAGAAGAAATAGGGTCAATACTGTAAGTTTTAATACACAGCTTAGACAGACATCAAAATGTGACAAAGCATGATCAACAGAAGAGAAATTAGATAAATGGAAACTGCTAAAAATCAAACACTTTTGCTCTTCCAAAGACTTTATCAAAAGAGTGAAAAGACCATCTACAGAATGGGAAAACATACTTGGCAGCTACATGTTGGACCGACATCTGATCTCCATAATCTAAAAGGTATTACAAAATACCAACAAGAAAAATGTAAGTAACCTAATTAAGAGATGGGCAAATGAGACAGACAGACGCTTCACCAAAGAGGACATCCAGGGAACCAAAAGACACACAAGGAAATGCTCACATCCATTAGCTATTAGAGAAATTCTAATGAAAGCTACAGTGAGATACCATTTCACCCCAACAAAGTTGGCCAAGATCCAAAAAACACAAAACAATAAATGCTGGAGAGATTGTGGAGAGACTGGAATTCTCCTACACTGCTGGTAGGATTGCAAAATGGTACAACCTCTTTGGAAAGCCATCTGATGCTTCCTTAAAAAGCTGGAAATAGATAAACCATTTGACCCAGTATTCCCTCTGCTTGGAATGCATCCTACAGAATCAAGGGCAGTCACATAAACAGATACATGCACATGAATGTTTATTTCAGCACAGTCTGCAATCAGAAAAAGATGGGATCAACCTAGATGCCCAACAACAAATGAGTGGATAAACAAATTATGATACATATACTCAATGGAACACTATGCAATGATAAAACAGTGTTGATTTTAGGAAGCATCTCATAACGTGGTTTCAATTAGTAGATACTATGCTGAATGAATCAGTCTGCAGCAAAAGGAAAAATATTGTATGAGACCCCTACTATAAGGACTTAAAAATAGACTCACATAAGATGAAAAGACTCTTTGACAGCTACAAGGGAGGGGAAGGTGGGAGAGGGCTGGTTATAGATTAGATAGTTGGTGAAAGCAGTGACAGCACACATTAGAAAGAAGATCAACTTAACTGAACTTCAACATAACATGAATACTGTTCCAATCTTAACCCAGTATTGTAAGGAAAGAGTTTCAGGGGCAGAGTTCTGGGGACCATGGTCTCTGGGGACATTGAGGCCAACTGACATAACTAGCATGTTGCTCAGAGAGTCTTCTTCACCCTATATTGATGAGTGTAATCTAGGGTCTTAAAAACTAGCAGGGTGACATCTGAGGTACACTAAATAGTCCCAACTCAGCTGGAAAAGATCGTCATCAAGAACAACAAAGACATGAGGGCAAAAGAGCCCATGACACAGAAGGATCCATGTGAATGGGACTGTATCAACATGTGACCAGAAGAACCAGATGGTGCTTGGCCACCACCAGAGACAGCTGTGATGAGGTGCACAATGTTGAGTGCCAGTGGCAACATGAGAAAAGAGGAGTGCACATCAGGAACTCCATTGAAAGACCACATTGATGGTCCAGAGGCCTGGGGGTTCCCCTGGGAGTCTGGCTACAATATCTGCTGCTGCCCCTGACCAGAAAACATTATTGAGGACTGGACTCGGGGTCACATTGTGACCATGTCATGTGTGTACTTTATGCTTCTATGCATTTATGGGAAGCTGTCCTACTGGCCTCTTACTAGCAGAGGGAAGAGAAGGTGAAGAGGAGGGAACAGGAAATTGTTAAGAGGATACAACATATATAAAATGGAAAGGAGGAGGGTGCTGTCACCAGGCAAGAGGAGCAGAAGGAGCTGTAGATAGGCTGGCATGCAAATTTTATTTGGATTGTATACTTTCATTAATCCCAAATTTTTAAAAGGACTTCCCAAATAAAGCGTAAAAAATAAAATAAAATAAAATGCCAGATAATGATGAATTCTTGGAATTATCAGAGGTAAAATACAAAAGACTAATGTTTAGAGCTCTTCAAGAGATCAGAAAGGAGATCAAACAAAGCACAGCACAACATAATGAAGAGTCAAACAGACTGCAATAAACAGTAACAACCTGAAATTCTGCAGATTAATAATTTTATAGAATTAATTCAATAGAAAGTCAAAGGAGCAGATTTGAATCAATGGAAAGAATTAGTGACATTGAAGACAAACCAAAAAACACCAACATATTTTAAGAAAAATCAAATAAAAGAAGTTTTTGTAAAATGAAGAAACAGAGTTTTATGGGACTCTATTCAGAGGAACAATTTATGAGTGAGTCAAGTACCAGAATAGGGGCAGGAGGAGGGAACAGAAAACACAGAGAGAATTGCTGAGCTCTTCTTGATAGAAAATTTCCATGACATCTTGATAGTTGAGAAGACATACATCTATTCAAGATACTCATTGAACTCCATATAAAGTAGACCTCAAAAGAAAGACCTCAAGACATATTGTAATCAGACTTACCAAAAACTAATGATAAGGACAGGCTTTTATAGCCAAGTAGAGTTAAATGAAAAATAACCAGTAAAGAGTCAATAAGACCATGCTCAGAGTACTCAGCAGAAACCACGTGGCAGGAAAGCAATGGGATGACATGTACAAAGCCTAGAAGAAAAAAAAAAGCCTCTAGTCAAGAATTATATATCCTGCAAAACTGTCTCTAAAATATGAAAGCAAAATTAGGACATTCCCACATAAACAGAAATTTGGAGAATTTGCAAAACCAAAACATAATTATAAGAAATACTGAAGGAAGTTCTTTAATTAGAAAATTGATAACACCAGATAAAAACTTAATGCTACAGTGCAGAGTAAAGCATACATATCTCAACCACAAAAATAAATCAAAACTAAAATATTAAAAATAAGGAAACACAGACGCTATTTTGCAAAACATGGGGGCACTAACTCACAAAGCTGGAATAATAATGTAGTCATAGATCTTTTGTATTGAGAGGATGTTGGGATGATACAAAGAATTTAAAGACTGGTTTAAACTGAGAATAGCAGGGGTAAATATTAAGGTAATCACAAAGAAAATTAAGCCTCTTACATATCAAAATAAAAAACAAAACCAAGACCTCTCAGCAAACATAAAACCAACAAAAATAAAAAAAAAATGAAGAGAAAACCCATAAAAAAATGCTGCAGCACAGAAAATTAAATGGAATAAACTGTCAGTAACATACAAAAAAGACACCATAATGACAGCACTAAATTCATACCTATAACAATTATGCTGAATGTAAATGGATCAAATGCACTAATAAAGAGAAAAAGAGTAACAGAATGGATTTAAAAAAACCAATTGAACGATCGATCTGTCCATATGCCATCTACAAGAAGTACATCTTACTCTTAAAGATGCAAACTGAAACTCAAAGAATGGAAAAGTATATACCAAGCAGAAAACATTAAACAAAACAACCAGCAGAAGTGGCAATATTAATATCAGATAAAATAAACTTCAAGGGTAATCCACCACAGTGGACACAGAAGGACACTAGGTACTGATTAAAGAGTCAATACAACAGGAAGACATAACCATATGAAACTTTTATGTACCCAGTGATACAGACACCATATACATCAATTGAACTCTAAAAGCACTGAAAAGTAAGATAGACAGCTTCAAAATAATAGTAGGAGACTTGAACACACCACTTTTGGGTGACGGACAGAATATCCAGAAAGGAACTCAATAAAGACACGAGGTGATGGGGCAGGGGTGAGAAAGAAGGTGTACTAGCCACACTTCTCTTCTGATTCCTCTAACAACTAATGCTTTGAAAAACAGCTAAACAGTACAAAAAGGACACTCTAGGAGCCCCAAGATCAGGTGGAAACTTGTGAGATCAGACTGGGTAACAGAAAGGGTAACAACTACTGTTGTCTGAGACCAATTGGCAGTGCAAAAGGTCTTGTTTCTGGTGATGTGGTGGCTGAGAGGCAGTTCAGGTGTGGAGGCCATCTTTTCTGGCTGGGAGGCTAAGACTGGGACTGCTGTCCCTGGGAGCATGGCCAGGGCTGCCTGCCACCCTGAGCAGAGGCACCTGACTGAGTATCTCTTTCAACCAAAAGGCTGAGCTTGGGATGGCCATGCCTGGAGAGCACAACTGTGGCTGGTGGCTGAGTGCAACAGTACATTCCACTCTCCCTTCTCTGAGCTACACCACAAGCAAAATTCTTGTGCACTACTGGGATCAGAAGTGGGATTGTATGTGCTTGCCTTGAGGTTTTCTCCTGATCGTGGAGAGGGAGACAGAGGGAAGCACAGAAGCAAATCTCTGCTGACTCCCCTGAGCTGTGTCCAGAGCCCTAGGCAAATACTAACAATCATCTCAAGCTAAGTGCTCATGATTTCTCACAGCTCAATCCTTTCCTAGGTGCTGATTTCCTTCCCTATCCCCAGCCTTTTCCATCTGCCTTCTCTGCTCTACCCTGGAGACTAAATTGTGGCATGCAACCTGGGAGGAAGTGGGATAATTTATTTGGTAGCCTTGAGGTTTTGTCCTGGTCTCAGAGAGAAAAACAAAGGGGGGAGTAGAAGACAAGTTGCACTGGATCCTCTGAGCTATGGATTGCTATACCTACAGACTCACATAAAAAATTCAGCTTCCATGACAAACTTTTCATATGCACTGACTACATTCCCTATACCCAACCTTTTCCACCTCCATTGTCACCTCTACATCTGGCTGCCAATCCTAGAACACTACCTGGGCTGGCAGTAGGATATTTTATGTGTGTGTCCAGAGCTTTTATACTGAACCTAGGGAGGGAAGTAAAAGAAGGGCTGGCAGAAGAATTCTTCTGGCTCCCCTGAGCCAGCAATTCCTACTACATTTCTCACTGTAATCATAACTCTGAATAGTGTTTAAAAGGGCATCAGAATTATTAACGCTCTAATAACTAGTCTAGCTCAAAGGACTAGACTTCTAGACTGTTTGGGCAGTCTAACACAAAAGGAATAAACTACTAGACTGCTTGGACAGTTAAAAAAATTAAAATACATACATTATATATAAGTTAGTTTGTGATAACCTAACAATTAAATCACAACAGTTTTCTGATGGAACAGAGAAAACAACCAATCTCTAACCATTTAAAGAAGCAGACTACAATGGTTCTAGGAAGCTCTCAAAATAAAGAATAAAAAAATTCCCTGATGAAGAGGTATTCCTGAAATTATAAGAGGTAGAACACAAAAGAATTATGTATAGATCCCTTCTAGATCTTAGGGTGGAGGTTAGAAAAAGTGCAACAGAACAAAATGGAAAATTAAAGGAACTACATGAATTGCTAGAGCAAAAATGATCCGAAATTCAGTAGATTAGTAATAAAATTGCAGAGTTAGACAATTCAATCAAAAGACAAAGGAGTAGGCTCAAGGAAATGGAATGCAAAATTGGCACAACTGAAGATAAAGCAACTAACATCAGCATTTCTGAGGAAAAGTCAGATAGAAGAATCAATAAAAATGAAGAATCATTACCATTATGAGATGTATGAGACTCTCAATAGGAACAATTTACCAGTGATTGCAGTAACAGAACATGGAGGGAAAGCAGAAAACACAGAGAGAATTGTTGAAGAGTTGTTAACAGAAACCTTCCCTGATGTCATGACAGATGAGAAGTTGTCTATCCAAGATGCTCATTGAACTCCAGAAAAGGTAGATCCCAAAAGGAAGACACCAAGACACATTATAATCAAGCTTAACAAAATGAAACATAAGGAGAGGATCTTAAAGGCAGCTAGGCTTAAACCAAAACTAACTTACAAAAGAGAGTCTTTTAGACTGTGCTCCAATCGTTCAGCCAAAATGACGTTGGCAAGAAGGCAATGGGATGACACATACAAAGCCTTGAAGGAAAAAACTTCCAACCAAGAATTATACATCCTGCAAAACTGTCTCTCAAATATGATGGCAAAATTAGGACATCCTCCGATAAACAGAAGCTTAGACTTTGCAAAAACCAAACCAAAATTACAAGCAATACTGAAGGAAGTTCCTCTATTAGAAAATCAATAACATCAGACATATGAGGACTGCCAATTAAGTTTGCAAACTTGTCCTAGAAAAAGGACTACATACCTCATTGCTGAATATCGCTATAGTCACCTTCAAAGTACTTCCCTTGGGAAGCTATGCACTGATGCCAGCACTAAATCCACTCTGCAAAGTTATTTTAGGACTTTTTTTGTGGAATGGCCATCAGAGCTGTTCTCATATTATCCTTGATGTCCCGAATGTCATCAAAATGTCTTCCTTTCAATATTTTCTTTATCTTCAGGTAAAGAAAAAAGCCACTGGGGGCCAGCTAAGATGAATAGGGAGGGTGTTCCAATACTATTATTTGTTGACTTGCTGAAAACTCCCTCACAGACAACTACACCAGTTCATGAACTTACTACCTTGGCACCATTTGCAAGGGCCATTCCAGAAAGAGTCCAAAATTACTTTGAAGGATGGAATAGGCACTGGCATCAGTGAATACCTTCCCAGTGGGAGTAGCTCATAGGTGACCATAGTGATATTTAGCAATGAAGTATGTAGCACTTGGAGCAGTTAAGTTCACAGACTTAACTGTCAGATCTTGTATAATCAAGAATTCCATGGAAGACACAACATCTAGAGTCCTGCTTGATCAGGCAAGTCACAAAGCTCAATCAAAGTTAATATATTAAAATTATGGAAACAAAGATGCCAGTATGTAAATTATGACAACATTATATGAAAAAGAGGAACATACTAATATATAAATAGATCTTTCAGATAGAGAAAGTCAAGGACATACAAAGAAGTTAGACTAGTTTAAACTTAGAATATTAGGGGGTAATTGTGGGGTAGCTGCAAAGCAAACTAATAATACTACACATTAAAACAAGAAATCCAATCTAGAAGTCTCAACAGATACAAAACCAACAGTGAAAAGAATAAAAAGAAATACCATAAATAAATATGACTCAGAACAGAATACTAAGTGGAACAAATAAACTGCCAACAACACACAAAGAAAGGCATCAAAATGACAGCACTAAATTCATGTCTATCAATAATTATACTAAATGTAAATGGATTAAGTACACCAACAAAGAGACAGAAAGTAACAGGTTGGATAAAAAACATGATCTGTCTATACGTAGCTTACAAAAAACACACCCTAGACTCAAAGATAGGAGTAAACTGAAAATCAAAGAATGGAAAAATATATACCAAGCTAACAACATGCAAAGACAAGCCAGCAAAGACAAGCCAGCCAAGCCAAGTGCTATCAAGTCAGATCAGACTCATACAGGAGTGGCAATATTAATCTCAGATAAAATGTACTTTAAAGTAAAATCTACCATCATTAGACAAGGATGGTCACTATTGCTTAAAGGTTCAATACGTAAAGAGGATACAACAATATTAAATACTTACACATCCAATCTTAAAGTATCTAGATACATCAAGCAAATGCTGACAACATTGGAAAGTGAGATAGATCACTCCACAATAGTGGTATGAGTCTTCAACACTCCACTTTCAGTAATGGACAGATCATATAGAAAGAAAGCTCAATAAAGATACAGAAGATCTTATTGAGACAATCAACCAACTCAACCTCATAGACATGTACACCCAACAACAGAGAAGTACACCTTCTTTTCTAACACACAAGGAATGTTTTCCAGAATAAAACATATATTAGGCCATAAAGCAAGTCTCAATAAAATCCAAAACACTGAAATATTGCAAACCATCTTCGCAGACCACAAAACCATAAAAGTTGAAATCAGTAACAGAAAAAACACGGGTAGAAACCCAAATTCATGGAAATTGAAGAACACCTTGCTCGAACATACATGGATTATAGAAGAAATCAAGGATGCAATAAAGAAATTCATGGAATCAAATGAGAATATAAGCATCCTGCAGAAACTTATGGGATACATCAAACCAGTGCTCACGGGTCAATTTATCTCAATAAATGTACCTATCCTAAACGAAGAAAGGGCCCAGACCAAAAACCTAATCTTACAACTCAAAGGAGTAGAAAGAGAGAAACAAAGAAATCCTTAACTTCTTTGTATGTAGAACTAAAACAGAGAATAGAAAAAAACAATTGAAAAACTTAACAAAACCAAAAGTTTTTTTTTTTTTTTTTTTTTTTTTTATTGACTGACAAAATTGGTAAACCTTTGGCCAAACTCAGAAGAGAAAGACAGGAGAGAAAACCTATAACTTGAATAAGAAATGAGACAGGAGATGTCACAACAGACCCAACCAAAATTAAAAGAATCATAACAGAATGCTATAAAAAAATTGTACTCTAACACATTTGAAAACCTAGAGGAAACAGACAAATTTCTAGAATCACATTACCTACCAAAACAATCACAAAGAGAGGTAGAACAATTTAACAAATCCGCCACAAAAGATGAGAATGGAAAAGTAATCGAAAAACTATCAACCAAAAAAGTGCTGTCCCAGATGACTTCACCACAGAATTCTATCAAACTTTCAGAAAGGAGCTAATTCCAATATGACTTAAGCTATTTCATAGCATAGACATGGAGGGAACACTCCCAAATTCATTCTATGAAGTCAGCATAACCCTAATACCAAAGCAGTGTAAAGATAGCACAAAAAAGGAAAATTACACACCAATATCTCTCATGAACATAGACACAAAAATCCTCAACAAAATCTTAGCCAACAGAACTCAATAAAATGTCAAAAAAATAATTTACCCATGACCAGCTAGGACTCATACCAAGGATGCAAGTTTGGTTCAGAATCAGAAAAACAATTAAGGTAATCAACCACATAAATAAAGTCAAAGATAAGATTCACTTAACTTTATCAATTGGTGCAGAAAACACACATGACAAAGTCCAACACCCACTCATGTTAAAAATCTCAGCAAAATAGGTATAGAAGGGAAATTTCTCAATAAGAGACATCTATGAAAAGTCAAGAGCCAACATCATCCTGAATGGAGAGAGACTGCATGAATTCCCCATGAGAATGGGAACCAGAGAAGGATGCCCACTGTGACCACTTCTGTTCAACATTGCACTGGAAATACTATCCAGAGAAATTAGACAAAATAAAGAAATACAGGGTATCTACATCAGTAAAGAAGAAGTAAATGTATTCCTATTTACAGATGATATGATCTTATATACAGAAAATCCTAAAGAATCCATAAATAAACAACTGGAACTAATAGAAGAATTCAGCAAAATATAAGGATGTAAGATAAACATGAATAAATCAGTAGGATTCCTTTACACGAAAAAAAGAAAGTATCAAAGAGGAAATCACCAAATCAATATCATTTACAATAGCCCCCAAGAAGGTAAAATACCTAGGAATAAATCTAACCAGAGATGTAAGAGACCTATATAAAGAAAATTACAAGACCTTATTGCAAGAAAACAAAGGAAATTTATATATGTGGAGAAACCTACCTTGCTCATGGATAGGAAGACTTAACATTATGAAAATGTCTATTCTACCTGAAGTGATCTATATATACAATGTAATCTCAATGCAAATTCCAATGTCAATTTTTAATGAGATGGAGAAACTAGTCACAAACTTTGTTTGGAAAGAGAAGAAACTCCGAGTAAGTAAAGCACTACTGGAGAAGAGGATCACTGTGGGAAGCCTCACACTACCAGGCCTTAGAACCTATTATGCTGCCACAGTAGTCAAAAAAGCCTTGTTTAGTACAAAAACAGATATATAGACGAAAGGAACAGAAGATAGAATCCAGAAAAAACACCATCCACCTATGAACAGCTGATTATTTGACAAAGACCCAAAGGACATGAACTGAGGAAAAACGTTTCTTTGACAAACTGTGTTGGCAGAATTGGATATCCATCTGCAAAACACTGAAACAAGACCCGTATCACATCTTATACAAAAATTAACTCAAAACGGATCAAAGATCTAAATAGATCAAATCTAAAACAATAAAGATTATAGAAGAAAAATAGAGTCAACAATGGAAGTTCTAATACACATCTTAGGCTACAAAATCTTCACAACAATGCACAAATAGTAGGAGAGACAATAAATAATTGGGAACTACTAAAAATCAAACACTTATCCAAAGATTTATCAAGAAAGTAAAAAGATTGCCTACAGGCTGGGAAAAAATATTTGGCAGTCACGTATCTGATGGACATCTGATTTTCATAATTTACAGAGTACTGCAAAATATCAACAAGAAAGAGATAAATAACCCAACAGGAACAATAGGAAAAGGATGTGGACAGACACCTCTGCAAAGAAGTCATCCAGGCAGCCAAAATATACAGTGAAGAAATTCTCATGATCATCAGCCATTAGAGAAAGCAAAATCAAAACTACAATGAGTTACCATCTCACTCCAACAAGGTTGGCACTAATCTGAAAAATGACAAAACAACAACTGTTGGAGAGACTGTGGAAAGATTGAAATGCTTCTATACTGCTGGTGGAAACGTAAAATTATACGACCTCTTTGGAAAGCAATTTGATGTTTTCTTAAAAAGCTAGAAATAGAAATACCATATGTTCCAGCAATCCAACCACTTGAAATATATGCTAGAGTAGTAAGGGCTGTCACACAAACAGATACATGCACACAAGTGTTTATTGCAACACTGTCCACAATAGCAAAAAGATGAAATCAACCTTGGTGCCCATCAACAGATGAATGGATAAACAAACTATGCTATATATACACAATAGAACACTATGCAATGATAAAGGAACAATGAGGAATTTAAGAAACATCTCATGACCTGGAATCTATTGGAAGACATTATGCTGAGTGAAATGAGTCAGCTGCAAAAGGACAAATATTGTATGAGACCACTATTATAACGACTTATGAAAGGATTTTGCACAGAAGAAAATAATCTTTGATGACTACAAGGGTGGGGCAGGTGGGAAAGGGTTATTCGCAGATTAGATAGTTGATAGGGATTCAATTATGTGAAGGGAGGGACAGTACACAGTGGAAGGCAGCTCAGCATAACTAGACTACACTGTGAGCTAATACGCTTTCTACATTCAACTTAACATTTCAAAGGACAGTGCAACAGGGACAGGGGTCTGGGGACCATGCTTTAAGGGGACGCCAAGGTCAATTAGCATAACTAGTCTTTTCTAAGAGAGTATTCTGCACCCTATATTGGTGAGTAGCAACTGGGGTCTTAAAAGCCAACAAGCTGCCATATGAGGAAAATCAATTTGTCCCAACCCACCTGGAAAAGATGAGAACTATGAACATCCAAGACGTGAGGAAAAATGAGCCCAGAAGACAGAAGGACCCATATCATTGGAAGACTGCATCAGCATGAGAATAGAAGAACTAGATCGTGTCCGGCCACCACCTAACACAGCCCTGATAGGGGAAAAAATGTGGAGTCCCTGACTTAGCATAAGATAAAAAGGTGTGCAGATCAAGAACTCTATTGAGAGACCAGAAATGATGGTCCCATAACTTGGACGGTCCCCTGAGAACATGGCCCCTAGGCTTGCTGCTAGCCCAGAGCTGAAATCAGTACTGAAGCCAATGCTTTAGACAAAGAATGCACTGGCCTTAGGGTCACACTGTGATGCATATGGTGTGTCTACTTTATGGTTTAGTATACATAAGATTCTGTCCTACTGGTTTCTTTTTAGAGGGGAGAGGAGAGACTGGGGAGGAGGGCACAAGTGTTGGCTGAGTGGATACTGGGAGTAAAGAATAAAAAAGAATAGTGTGCTGTTGAGTGAGGAGGGCAGATAGAGTTTCAGACAGGTGGGTACTCTGGTTTTTATATGGAAAACTGATTTGGCTTGTGAACTTTCACTTAATCACAATAAAAAAGTTGTGTTTTTTTTTTTTTTTTTTTAAAAAGCATATAATAATAGCTCACCCCCCAAACACTGGCATTAATTCTAAAAAGAAAAAAAAAACCACAAAAAATAATAAATGTTGGAGTGGCTGTGCAGAGATTAGAATACTTCTATATTGCTGGTGGGAGTGTAAAATGGTACTATCACTTTGGAAATCAATCTGGAGCTTCCACAGAATGCTAGAAACAGAATAACCATACAATCCAATAGTCCCACTTCTTGGAACATATCCTAGATAAGTAAGAGCTGCCATACAAACAGATACATACACACCAATGTTCATCGCAGCATTGTTCACAGTAGCAAAAAGATGGAATCAACCTTGGTGCCAATCAACAAAAGAATGTGTAAACAAATTATGTTATATTCACACAATGGAACATGATGTGATAAAGAACAATGATGAATTTGGAAAATATCTAACATAATGGAAGAATTTTGAAGACATGATGACTGAAATTAGTCAATTGTAAAAGGACAAATGCTGTATGAGGCTACTATTATAAGTACTCAAAAATTGGTTTAAACATAGAAGAAACAATTCTTTGGATTGTTATGAGGAGGGTGGGAGGGACAAAGGTATTTGCTAATTAGATAATGAGAAGAACTCTTTTAGGTGAAGGGAGAGATAACACACAGAAAAGGAGAAGTCAGCACAAATGAACTAAACTCAAAGTTTAGCAGTATTCTAACTAAAACCAAACACTTCCAGGGACTTAGTGCCAGGGAAAGTGTTCTGGGGATCATGGTTCCAGGAGACATCCACGTCATTTGGCATAACAAAGTTTTTTCAACAAATGCTCTGCATTCCACTGTGATGAGTGATTTCTGGGGTCTTAAAAGTCAGTAAGTGGCCATCTAAGAAGCATTAATGAGTCTCAACTCACCTGGAGCAAAGTAGAAAGAAGAACATCACTGACAAAAGAAAATATGAGCCAAAGAGACTGAGGGGACAACATGCAACAGAGATACCATCAACAGACCAGACAAATTGGGTGATGCCCACCCACCACAAAAGACTGCCTTTGCAGGGAGCTCAACAGAGAGTCCCTGATGGAATGGGAGAAATGTGAGATGCAGACTCAAAATCTAGTAAGATGGTCTGATGGAATGGAGGGTCCCAGGAAGACATGGCCCCCCAAATCTCTGTTGACCCAAAACTAAAACTGTTCTGGAAGACAACTCTTTAGACAAAGACTGAACTGACACATAAGTCATGAAATGATACTGGTGAAGACTGTGCTTCTTGGCTTGGGCACATACAGGAGACTAACTGGACAGCTCCTACTCGGAGGTGAGGGAAAGCTAAAGGGGTACAGTACCTAAGTAAATGCATATGTGCAATGTGGGTTGGAGGGGAGAACTGTGATGTCACAGTATCTGGCACGTAACTAGTGTCCCATGGAAGAGTGTGAGTAAGTTTCTGTAAACTTTCACTTAAATGGAATAAAAACAATATTTGCAATGAGCAAGTCCCTAATGTTCCAGAACTTTACCATGCTATCCCCCACATCATGTCTAGCACCAAAGCTTTGTTTCCAGACTACTGATCCTTTCTCTTTGTCTCTAAATTGGTGTTTCAGTCATCTGCAAATAGGGAGATTTTTACTACATCTTTGCCAATGCAGATGCCCTTTATTTCTTGGTCTTGTCTAATTGCTCTGGCTAGAACTTCTAGTACAATGTTGAATAGGAGAGGTGAGAGTGGGCGTCCTTGTCTAGCTCTCATTCTCAAGGGAAATTGTTTCAGTCTCCTTTCAGGACGATGTAGGCAGTCGACTTTGTATAAATGGCACTTATTGCACTGAGGAATTTGCCATCTATTCCTATTTCGCTGAGAGCTTTTAGCATGAATGGATGTTGGTCCTTATCAAATGCCTTTTGTGCATCAATAGACAAAATCAGGTGATTCTTGTCTTTTGTGTTATTTATGTGGTCAATCACATTAATTGTTCTTCTGATGTTGAACCACCCTTGCATCCCTGGTATGAATCCAACTTGGTCACGATGGATTATTTTTTGGATGTGTTGTTGTGTTCTGTTGGCGAGAATTTTGATGAAGATTTTTGAATCTAGATTCATGAGTGGTATCAGTCTACACTTCTCCTTCTTTGTTGGGTCTTTCCCTGGCTTTGGTACCAGGGTTATGCTGGCTTCATACAATGAATTTTGGAGTATTCCATCCCTTTCTATACTGTGAAATAGTCTCAGTAGTATTGCAGATAACTCTTCCCTGAAAGCTTGGTAGAATTCAGCAGTGAAGCCATCTGGGCCCAGGCTTTATTTGGTTGGTAGTTTGGGGATGAATTTTTCAATATCTTCCTCTCTGATGGGTTTATTAAGTTGTATTGCTTCACCTTGTGATAATTTGGGGAGGTGATGAGAATCAAGAAATTTGTCCATTTCCTCTAGGTTTTCAAATTTGTTAGAGTAGAGACTTTCATAGTATTCTGTTACGATGTTTTTGATTTCTGTTGGATCTGTTATGACAACTCTCTCATTTCTTACTTGGGTTATTTGTTTCTGCTTCTGTTTTTCTTTGGTAAGTTTAGCCAATGGCTTGTCAATTTTGTCCATCTTTTCAAAAAACCAGCTTTTGGTCTTTTCAATTTTTTTATATTATTATTATGACTGAGTGAAAATGTACATTCCCATATAAATTTGCACACCCACCTATATGCAGCTTCCACTGCTCTCCCTGCCCAGTGACAGCACACTATTCCTCTCTGCTCCATACAAGTCTCATCCACCCAATAGTCTCCTTTACCCTCCTCTCCACGGACTCCCCTTCCTCCAGCCAGAGGTCAGCAGTATGATATCCTATAGATGCATAGAACCATAAAGTGCACCCAATACATAGTCACTCTGTGTCGCCAAGTCCAATCCATTCCTGTCCGAAGAGGGACCTTCGTTATGATTTATGGGCAAGGGTGGCATCAGGGCCAGGGGCAATGCTCCCAGGGGAACCCCGAAACCACTGGACCATCAACTGTGGTCTTTTAGTGGAGACCTCAGGGTGCACCCCTTCTTATTCTTGTGTTGCCAGTGAGACACAACTTTGTGAGCTCCATTGTGGCTATCCATCCAGTTCTTCAGGTCCCAAGTCAATGTAGGCACCCACTCCTGTGGATCTCTCTGTCTTCAAGGTTGTCTTTTCCCCTTGTCCTTTGGTCCTGGGTGAGTATCCATTCCCGATGAGTTGGGACCATTTACTGTGCCCTTGGATGGCAGCTTGGCAGCTTTTAAGACCCCAGATGCCACTCTCCAATGTGGGGTACAGAAAGCTCTCTTAGCAAAATGGTAGTTGTGCCAATTGGCCTCGATTTTGCCTAAGAGCATGGTCCCCTGCCCCCTGCCCCAGCTACTCTGTCCTTGCAATATTGGGTTAAGATGGAAGAAGTGCTCAAGTTATGGTGAAGCGCAATTAATATTGTTCTTGTTCCTAATGCGTGCTATCAATGATTTCACCCAACCAACTTTATACCAACTATGTAATCTAAACCCTCCTCCCCTCCCTCTTCCTCCCTCCCCTCCCTTGTAGTTGGCAAAGAGTCTTTTCTTCTATGCTTAAGTCTGTTTTTGAGTTCTTATTGTAGGGGTCTCGTACAGTATTTGTCCTTTTGTCGCTGACTACTTTCACTCAACATAATGTCTTCCAGTTGAAACCAGGTTATGAGGTGTTTGCTGGAATCATCATTGTTCTTTATCATTGCATAACGCTCCATTTAGTACATATACCATAGTTTACCTATCCATTCCTCTGTTGTTGGGCATCTGGGTTGATTCCCTCTTTTTGCTGTCATGGACTGTGCTGCAATAAACATTCTTGTGCATGTATCCATTGGTATGAATGGCCTTGATTCTGTAGGATATATTCCAAGAAGTGGAATTATTGGGTCAAATGCTATATCTATATCCATTTTTTTAAGGAAGCGCCAGATTGCTTTCCAAAGAGGTTAGACCATTTTGCAACCCCACCAACAGTGTAGGAGAGTTCTACTTTCTCCACAGCCTCTGCAGCATTTGTTGTTTTGTGTTTTTTGGATCATGGCCAATCTTGTTGGGGTGAGATGGTATCTTATTGTAGTTTTGATTTGAATTTCTTTAATAACTAAAGATCATGAACATGTCCTCATGTGCTTTTTGGCTGCCTGGATCTCCTCTTTAAGAGAGATGTCTGTCCATCTCCTTTGCCCATCGCTTGATTGGATGATTTCTCTTCTTCTTATTGATATTTTGTAGTACCTTATAGATTATGGAGATCAGGCGTCGGTCTGACATAGAGTTGCCCAATATTTTTTCCTATTCTGTAGGTGGCCTTTTAATTCTATTAATAAAGTCTTTGGATGAACAAAGCTGTTTGGTTCTTAATAGTTTCCATTTATCTATTTTCTCTTCTGTTGATTGTGGTTTGTTTGCCAGATTTTGAAGTCTGTCTACATTGTGTACTAAAACTTCCATTGTTGTTCCTACTTTTTCTTGGATGTGTTTTATCACTTTAGATTTGATATTTAGGTCTTTTATTGAGTTTGAATTGGTTTTTGTATAAGGTGTGAGATATGGATCTTGTTTCAATTTATTGCAGATGGATATCCAATTTTGCCAGCACCATTTGTTGAAGATATTGTTTTTACCCCAGTTTAATGTCTTAGGTCCTTTGTCGAATATCAGTTGTTTATAGGCAGATGGTGTCACGTCTGAGGTCTCATTTCTGTTCCATTGATTGATCTGTCTGTTCTTGTACCAGTACCAGGCTGTTTTGACCACTGTGGCAGTGCAATAGATTCTGAAGTCGGCTAATGAGAAGCATCCCAGTGTGTTCTTCTTCTTTAGTAGTGCTTTACTTACCTGGGGCTTCTTCCCTTTCCAAACAAAATTGGTGATTTCTTTCTCCATCTCATTACAAAATGTCACTGGAACTTGCATTGGGATTGCATTATATAAGTAGATTGCTTTGGGTAAAATAGACGTTTTCGCAATGTTCAGTCTTCCCATCCATGAGCAGGGTAGGTTTCTCCATTATGTAAGTCTCTCTTAGTTTCTTGTAGTTGGGGCTTGTAGGTCTCTTTGTAAAGGGCTGTTATTTCTCTGGTTAGATTAATTCCTAGTTACTTTATCTTTTGAGCGGCTATAGTAAATGATATTGATTTGATGATTTCTTCATTAACAGTCTTGTTGTTGGTTTAAAGGAATCCTACTGATTTACCTATGTTTATCTTGTATCCTGAGATGTTGCTGAACTCTTCTATCACTTTGAGTAGTTTACTTATAGATTCTTTGGGATTCTCTGCATATACAATCATATCATCAGCAAACAGGGAGATTTTAACTTCTTTGCCAATGCAGATGCCCTTTATTTCTTGGTCTTCTGTAATTGCTCTGGCTAGAACTTCTAGTACTATGTCGAATAGGAGAGGTGACAGTGGGCATCTTTGTCTAGTTCCTGTGCTCAAGGCAAACTGTTTTAGTCTCTCTCCATTCAGGATGACAAAGGCAGTTGGCTTTGTATAAATGGCCCTTATTGTGTTGAGGAATTTTCCTTCTGTGCCTATTTTGCTAAGAGTTTTTAGCATGAATGGGTATTGGACTTTATCAAATACCTTTTCTGCATCAATGGACAAAATCAGGTGATTCTTGTCTTTTGTGATATTTATGTGATTGAGGACATTAATTGTTTTTCTGATGTTGAACCAGCTTTGCATCCCTGGTATGAATCCAACTTGGTCATGATGGATTTTTTTTTTTTTTCATATGTTATTGTATTTGATTGGCACGAATTTTGTTGAAGATTTTTGCATCTAGATTCATGAGTGATATCGGTCTGTAATTCTCCTTTTTTGTTAGGTCTTTCCCTGGCTTTGGTATCAGGGTTATGCTGGCTTCATGGAATGAGTTTGGGAGTACTCCATCCCTTTCTATACTGTGAAGTAGTCTCAGTAGTATTGGAGATAACTCTTCTCTAAAAGTTGACACAATTCTGCAGTGAAGCCATCTGGGCCTGGGCTTTTTTTGGTTTGCAGTTTTTGGATGACTTTTTCAATCTCTTCATTTGTGATGGGTTTATTACCCATCTCAAGTTGTTCTGCTTCACGTGTGATAATTTGGGTAGGTGATATGAATCACGGAATTTGTCCATTTCCTCTAGGTTTTCAAATTTGTTAGGGTACAGTCTTTCACAGTATTCTGTTACAATATTTTTGATTTCTTTTGGATCTGTTGTGACAACTCCCCTCTCATTTCTAATTTGGGTTATTTGTTTCCTTTTCTGTTTTTCTTTAGTACGTTTACCCAATGGTTTGTCAATTTGGTTGATCTTTTCAGAAAACTAGCTTTTGGTCTTTTCAATTTTTTGATTGTTTTTCTATTCTCTAATTTACTTAGCTCTGCTCTAATCTTTATGATCTGTTTTCTTCTGGTGTCTGAAGGGTTCCTCTGTTGTTCTCTCTCTACTTGTTCAAGTTGTAGGGTTAGTTCCTTGATTTGGTTTCTTTCCTCCTTCCAGATGTGTGCATTTATGGAGATAAAGTGATCTCTGAGCACTGCTTTGGCTGTATCCCATAGATTTTGGCAGGAAGCGTTTTCATTCTCATTGGAATCTATAATTTTTTTATTTCATCCTTGATTTCTTCTATCCAGCTTCTATAGCCCACAGTTTTTTGTGCACGGTGTTGTCCAGTTTCCACAAGTCCCACTTTTTATATATGTTTTTTCTGCTATTCATTTCGACTTTTGTGGCTTTATAATCCGAGAAGATGCTTTCCAGTAATTCTATGGTACGGATTTTGTTAAGAACTGCTTTATGTACTAACACATGGTCTATTCTCAAAAATGCTCCATGTGCACTGGAGAAGAAGGAGTAATTGTCTGCTGATGGATAGAAAGTTCTGTATATGTTGATGAGGTCTAGTTCGTTAATTGTGGCAATAAAGTCTGCTGTGTCTTTATTGAGCTTTTTTCTAGATGAACTGTCCAATATTGAGAGTGGAGTGTTGAAGTCTCCCAGTATTATTGTGGAGTGATCTATCTCATTTTTGAGTGTAGTCAGTGTTTCTTCAATGTATTTAGATGCTCTAATATTAGGTGCGTAAATATTTAATATTATTAAGTCCTGCTTGTGTATTGAATCTTTCAGCAATAGTGTCCATCCTTGTCCATGATGGTGGATTTTACATTAAAATCTATTTTATCTCATGTAAATTTATACGAGAATGTACATCTTTACTCAGTCATGTTAAATAACAAATAAAAAATTGAAAAAAAAATCTATTTTATCTGAGATCAGAATTGCCACCCCTGCTGTTCTTTGAGCATTGTTGGCTTGATATATATTCTTCATCCTTTCATTTTCGGTTTCTTCATACCTTTGAGTCTAAGGTAAGTTTCTTGCAGGCAACATATGGATGGGTTGTGTCTTTTGATCCAAGATGTCACTTGATGTCTCTTTGCTGGAGCATTCAGTCCATTCACATTCAATGTGATTATTGACAGGTATGTGTTCAGTGCTGCCATTGTGATATGTTTGTTTTTGTGTTGATGTTTTCTCTGTTGTTCTTATTAATCTGTTCTGGGGCTTTCTTCTTTCTTCCTTCTGAGTTGATTTTTCACCTTTTTCAGGGTTGGTTTTGCAATTGTTGAGACTCCCGTATTACGTTTTTTGATTTGATATGTTCCATCTTTATTGTGCCTTATGGATGCCCCTTTGATTCCCCGTAATAAACTATGTATAAACCCAATTTTAATTACTACCAGTCTTATTAACTTCCTCTCCATCTGGAAGGACTATAACAACTGTAGTACATCCCTCTTTTCAATATATATCTTAGTTTTCGTGATATGATTACGGATCTTTTCTTTCACTATTATAGCTTTGATTGAGTTTGGAGCCTTCCCTAACTGAATAGGATTATGGGTGATATGTCCTGAATTTGCTTCTAAAATATAAAGTTGTTATTTTTGTTCTTCTAAGTCAAGCGATTCTTTCAGTATTTTTTGTAGCTTTGGTTTCGTTTTTACAAAGCCTCTGAGTTTCTGTTAATCTGGGAATATCTTAATTTTATTTTCATACTTGAAAGATAGATAGCTTTCCCGGATGTATGATTTTTCGTTGGAAGTTCTTCTCCTTCAAGGCTTTGAATGTGTCATGCCACTGTCTCTGTACCAGCATTGTTTCTGCTGAGAATTCCAGTGAAAGCCTACAGGGTTTCCCTCTGAATGTTAGCTTTGCTTTGAGTCTTGCTGCCTTTAAGAGTTTCTGCTAATATTTCATTTTGTTAAGCTTGATTATAATATATCTTGGAGTCTTTCTTTTGAGATCCATATTGAGTGGTGTTCGACATGCTTCTTGGTTATCTGACATGAGTTGGATAGGACTCGACGGCACTTGGCTGGCTGGCTTTGTTTATAATATCTAGAAAGTTTTTTGTCAGCAGCACAGCAACAATACTCTCTGTGTCCTCAGGAGTCTCGCCCTGTTCAGGAACTCCAATTAATCATAGATTGTTCCTCTTAGTGAAGTCCAATGCGCTTCTTAATGTTTCTTTAATTTTCTTGTTTCTTTTTCTGATTTCTTCTCATAGATGCTGAAGTAAGTAGCTCTGTCTTCCAAATCAGAAAGTCTCTTTTCCATTTGTTCCATTCTGTTTTCTTGGCTTTGAATTGGAGTTTCTATGTCTTTCATTTTGTTCTTCCTGTGTCAGATTTCAGAGTACTGGTGTTCCACCAGATTGAACAGCATGCTCAATTTTTCATTTTGCTCTGCTGCATTTTGTATAAGGTCTAGGAAGGCTCTATATATAATCTTTTGTTTTCACCTTCCAATACTTTCAGAAAGGTTTCTTCATTTGGGAAGTTCTTTGGTTGTTTCTCTTGGGCACCTTCTGAAGCCATGGGTGATTTGTTAGTTACACTTTTCTCCAGAGTTTGTTGCTTTTTGGGCATCATGTACTCAATACAGGATGGGAGAGATGCTGTGAGGATGGACTGCAGTTGTTTCTCTAGGCCACCTTAAAATGGAAGGTAAGGAGGTGGAGTCAAGATGGCAGACTAAGCCCATGTCTCCTTATATCCCTCTGGAAACCAAGACCTGAATTGACAATCAAACAGGGCCTTCTGATCACCTAATCAGCCTCAGGACACGGCACAGAGCAGTTAATTGGGATTTCATACCACTCAGCGAAAAACCTCCTCTCTTTCGCTGACTCCCGCTCCTGGCTAGCCCCGACTCTCACCAACAGAAGGCAAACGCACCAGTTTGACTTATTTTTTTCCTCTGTCTTGGCTGGCAGGCGGAGCTGGGTCTTGCATGGCGGCTGGACTCAGACGCACTGCAGGGGGGATAGGCAGGCGAAATTCCCATATTCTGAGAGCCAGGCTCGGGACACTGTTAATCTAGACACTTTGAGCCTTTCATTTTGTAGCTGCCTCAGCGGGGTTTGTGTGGAGCTTTGCAGTTAGTATGTGGGACGTCACGTTGGTACCGAGATTTTAGCGGGACCTCATTCTTAGCCTGGGAGCCAGCGCCTGCAAACGGGACAGCACTTCTCCGACAGAAAAGTAGTGATTTTGCACAGTGCTGCCTATGTTGGGGGCCCTGCAACAGAAGCAGAGGAATCACTACCTCTCGGCACCTTTAGCCCCTCTGTCTGCTGCCTGTGTGGAGAACGCCATCATGGATACAGTGCCCGCAGCTGGACCTAATTCTTAGCTTGGGAGCCAGAGCCTACCCACAGGAGAGAGCTTTTCTATCACAAAACCAATACTCGATGCAGTGTTGGCTAAGGCTAGGCCCTGTCAGCAGAGGCAAACAGGGCAGTAGCATTGCTGTATTCTGAACTAGTTTGTTATCATGTGGGGTTGGATATGGTGGTGCTTACTTTGTCACATGAGAAAAGGGACCTCTACACCTGAAAACCTAGCTGACTTGTGAACTGGTCACATACCTTTTGCTTTACATTTGAAGACAGTCTAGAGAAACATTTGAAATCCATACTCACAGTACCTCTTCCAGCCTCTATATACTCACATGGGACCCAAAAAGCAACAGACAATTGTGGCATAGAAGGAATCACTCATGGATTCAGAAGACTCCCAAACAAAGCAACCAAGGAGTTTTCCAGATGAAGAAACTTTTATGAAAGCATCAGGAAGGGAATACAAATTGATTATATACAGAGCCCTTTTAGACCTTATACAAAACGCAGCAGAACAAAATGAAAAATTAAACTAGTTGTTCGATGTGATTGAACACCAGTACTCTGAAATCCAATAGATGTCAAAAGAAAGATTCCAAGACATATTATAATCAAGCTTAACAAAATGTGTTGGCTAATAAAATGAAACAGAAGCAGCAACTCTTAAACACTGCAAGACTCAAGGCAAAGCTAACATTCAGAGGGAAACCCTGTAGGTTCTCGTCAGATTTCTCAGCAGAAACCATGCTGGCACAGAGACAGTGCCATGACACATTCAAAGTCTTGAAGGAGAAGAACTTCCAACCAAGAATTATATATCCCACAAAACTATCTTTCAAATACGAAAATGAAATTAAGACACTCCCAGATAAACAGAAACTCAGAGACTTTGTAAAAACCAAACCCAAACTACAAGAAATACTGAAAGAAGTTCTTGGCTTTGGCTTAGAAGAACAAAACCGCTAACTTTATATTTTAGAACAACACACTACTCAATACTCTACTCATTTAGGGAAGGCTCCAAAGTCAATCACAGCTTTGATTTGGAAAGAAGCAATCCAGTGATCATCATGAAAACTATGGTGTCATCATAATAAAAAGAGGGATGTACTACAGTCATTATAGTCCTTCCAGAGGGAGAGGAAGATGACAAGACTGGTAGTAATTAAAATTGGGTTTATAAATAGTTTATTAAGGGAGTTCATAGGTGCAGCTGTAAAGCACAACAAAGATGTATCATACCATTTCAAGAAATCTAACACATGAGTCTCAACAACTATAAAACCAGCTCTGAAAAAGGTGAAAAATCAACTCACAAAAAAGAGTGTCCCAGAACAGACTGCTAAGAACAACAGAGAAAACATCAACATAAAAATAAACATATCACAATGGCAGCACTGAACACATACCTATCAATAATTACATTCAATGTGAATAGACTGAATGCTCCAGTAAAGAGAGACCGAGTGTCATCTTGGATCAAAAGACATGACCCATCCATATGTTGTCTACAAGAAACTCACTTCAGACCTAAAGACAGGAACAAACTGAAAATTAAAGGATGGAAGAATATATATCAAGCTAACAATGAACAAAGAAGAGTAGGGGTGGCAATTCTAATCTCAGACAAAATCAATTTTAATATCAAATCCACCATCATGGACAAAGACGGACACTATTTATTGCTGAAATGTTCAGTACACAAGCAAGACTTAACTATATTAAATATTTATGCACCTAATATCAGAGCACTAAATACGTCAAAGAAACACTGACTATGCTCAAAAGAGAGTTAGATCACTCCACAATAATAGTGGGAGACTTTAACACTCCACTCTCATTACTAGACAGATCATCTAGAAAAAGCTGAGTAAAGATACAGAAGACCTCACTGACACAATGAACCAACTAAACCTCATTGATATATACAGAACTTTCCACCCATCACCAGACAACTACACCTTCGTCTCCAGTGCACATGGAATATTCTCCAGAATTGACCACGTGATAGGCCATAATGCAATGCTCAACAAAATCCATACCATTGAATTACTGCAAAGCATCTTCTTAGATCATAAAGCCATAAAAGTTGAAATCAATAGCACAAAAAACATAGATAGAAAGTGGAACCCTTGGAAACTGAACAACATCTTGCTCAAAAAAACATGGGTTATATAGGAAATCAAGGATGAATTAAAGAAATTCATGGATTCCAATGAGAATGAAAACACTTCCTACCAGAACCTATGGGATACAGCCAAAGCAGTGCTCAGAGGTCTGTTTATCTCCATAAATGTACACATCTGGAAGGAAGAAAGAAACCAAATCAAGGAACTAACTTTACAGCTTGAACAAGTAGATAGAGAACAACAGAGGAACCCCTCGGGCACCAGAAGAAATGAGATCATAAAGATTACAGCAGAGCTAAATTAATTAGAGAATAGAAAAACAATTGAAAAGATTGAAAAGACCAAAAGCTGCTTTTTTGAAAGGATCAACAAAATTGATAAACCACTGGCTAAATTTACTAAAGAAAAGCAGGAAAGGAAACAAATAACCCAAATTAGAAATGAGAGGGGAGTTGTCACCACAGATGCAACAGAAATCAAAAATATCATAACAGAATACTATGAAAGACTGTACACTAACAAATTTGAAAACCTAGGGAAAATGGACCAATTCCTTGACTCATACCACCTACCCAAATTATCACAACGTGAAGCAGAAGAACTGAATAAACCCATCACAAAGGAAGAGATTGAAAAGGTCATCAAAACACTGCCAACCAAAGAAAGTCCAGGTCCAGATGGCTTCACGGCAGAATTCTACCAAGCATTTAGAGAAGAGTTATCTCCAATACTGCTGAGACTATTTCACAGTATAGAAAAGGATGGAGTACTCCCAAACTCATTCTATGAAGCCAGCATAACCCTGATACCTAAGCCAGGGAAAGATCCAACAAAGACAGAGAACTACAGACCGATATCACTCATGAACCTAGATGCAAAAATCTTCAACAAAATTCTTGCCAACAGAATACAACAACATATCAAGAAAATAATCCACTAAAGAGGAGATCCAGGCAGCCAAAAAACACGTGCGGACATGTCACGATCTTTAGTTACTAAAGCAATTCAAATCAAGACAACAATGAGATACCATCTCACCCCAACAAGATTGGCCATGATCCAGAAAACACAAAACAACAAATGCTGGAGAGGCTGTGGAGAAAGTGGAACCCTCCTACACTGTTGGTGGGGTTGCAAAATGGTCCAGCCTCTTTGGAAGGCAATCTGGTGCTTCCTTAAAAAAATTGATATCGATATACCATTTGACCCAGTAATTCCACTACTTGGAATATATCCTACAGAATCAAGGTCTTTCACACCAACAGACACATGCACCAGAATGTTTATAGCAGCACAGTCCACAATCGCAAAAAGATGGAATCAACCCGGATGCCCAACAATAGAAGAATGGATAGGTAAACTGTAGTACATATACTCAATGGAGCACTACGCAATGATAAAGAATAACGATGATTCCAGGAAACATCTCCTAACCTGGTTTCAACTGGAAGACATTATGTTGAGTGAAAGTAGTCAGCGACAAAAGGACAAATACTGTATGAGACCTCTACGATAAGATCTCAAAAACAGACTTGTGTATAGAAGAAAAGGCCCTCTGACAGCTGCAAGGGAGGGGATGGAGGGAGGGTGAGGGGGGAGGGTTTAGTTTATATAGTTAGTAGAAATCTGGTTGGGAGAAAGCGGTGATAGCACACATTAGAAACAAGAACAACATTAAGTGGACTTCAGCATAACTTCAGTACTCCTCCCATCTTAACTGAATACTGCAAGAATAGAGGGTCGCGGGGTGGGGGACCATGCTCTTAGGCGAATTCCAGGCCAATTGGCACAACTAGCGTTTTGCTAAGAGAGCTCTCTGCACCCCACATTGGTGAGTGGCATCTGGGGTCTTAAAAGCTGCCAAGCTGCCATCCGAGGACACAGCAAATGGTCCCAACTCAGCAGGAACGGATGCTCACCAAGGACCAAAACGACATGCGGCAAAGGCAACCGAGAAGACAGAGAGACCCACAAGAGTGGGTGCCTACGTCGACTTGGGACTGGAAGAACCAGATGGTGCCCGGCCACCACCAGCGATAGCCACGATGGAGCTCACAGAGAGGAGTCTCACTGGCAACACAAAAATAAAGAGGTGCATCATGAGATCTCCACTGAAAGACCTCAACTGATGGTCCAGCAGTTTTGGGGTTCCTCTGAGAGCATGGCACCCGGCCCTGATGCTGCCCTTTCCCATAAAAGGAATGGATTGGACTTGGCAATGCAGAGTGACCACATATTGGAAGCACTTTTTGGTTCTATACATCCATAGGATATCATCTTGCTGACCTCTGGCTGGAGGAAGGGGAGTGGACGGAGAGGAGGGGAAAGGAGGCTGTTGGGAGGATGAGGCATGTATGGAGCAGAGTGGAATAGTGTGCAGTCAGCGGACAGGGAGAGCAGTGGAAGCTGCATGTAGGTGGGCATGTAAATTTATATGTGAATGTACATTTTCACTCGGTTTTGTTAAATAAAAATAAAAATAAATGGAAAGTAAAAGAAGTCAGTCAGGTTTTCAGGCATACAGGTCACTCTTCCCTGCTGGCAAGCTAAGCACCTATATATCCTACCCCAGATGTTATAAACTAGCTCAAAATACAGAAAGGCTACTGCCCTGCTTGCCTCTGCTGCTGGGCCCAAGCTGTAGGCAACACTGTTTATAATACTGCTTTTCTGCCAGAACAGCACTCTCCTTCGGGTAGGTGCTGACTCCCAGCCTAGGAATTTCGTACAGCTGAGGCTTCCTTATGGTTATATCTGCCCTCTAGTGGAACAAGATGGCATCCTGCACAAGCCCTCCACCTGCCTCAGATCAGGCTACTCAATGGAGGAGGAGAAAAGAGAGACCAAAGGTGCCAGATGCAGAGTCCAAAGCCAAGCTCTTAAAATGTGGCAGTTTCACTGCCAATCCCACCAGCTGTGTGTCTGAGATTAGCTGCTAGTCACGTCCCTGCTCTATCTGCCAGCTAAGACAGAGAAAAAACATTGAAATGGCAAGTTACCTTTGGTCCATGAAAGCCAGCCCTCACTAAGAGTGGAGGACGGCAAAAGAGAGGAGGTTTTCCATTCAGTGGTATGAAGCTCTCTGCCATGTCCTAGGGCTCACTAGGTGTCCAGAAGGTCTGTTTAATTATCAATTCATGTCTTGGTTTCTGGAAGGATTTAAGGAGGTGTGTGTTCAGTCCACCATCTTGACTCCACCTCCGGTGTTTCAGTCATTAGCAATTTTCATTTCATCTGGATTGCTCAATCAATTTTAAACTTGAACAGGTAATAAAAATCTTCACTTTCTTCATCTTTTGCATTCATGTTTGGTGCATGCAATTAGTTGTACTAATTGCTCCTACTTGTAGGCTTATGAACACTAATCTATCATTTCCAGCATTGCATTTCAGGGCAGATCACAAAATGTTCTTATAATGGTGAATGCAACACTGTTCCTCATCAATTTGTCATCCTTGACATAGTAGACCATATGATTATTGGATTTGAAATGGCCAGCACCAGTCTATTTAAGCCCATGAATGCCTAAGATATTGATCTTGAAGACTTTCACTTCATTTTATAAAAATTTCCAATTATCTTTGACCTGTATTTCATAATTTCCATGCTCTAATTACTAATGGATGTCTGCAACTGTTGTTACTTCTAATTTTGAGCCTTGCCACACCAACAAATGAAAAGTCCCAAATGCCCTACTCAATCTATGTCATTAAGAGTGATTCTACTTTAGGAGGCAGCCTTTCCCAGTTATATTTTGAAAGCCTTCCAACCTGAGGGACTTGTCTTCCAGCAATATGTTGGACAATATTTTATGGTTTTCCACTATTTTTATTGGCTGCTTTTCAGGAGTAAGTCACCAGGCCCTTCTTACTAGTTGTCTTAGTCTGGAAGCACTACTGAAAACTTTCCCTAATGTGTGACCAATACACAAGCCACCATAGTACCTGAAACTCAACATTGTCCTTAACTCTGCTGTTATTGCCAATTTCTGTGTCACAACAAGATCTTGTTTCTCATCCGTGCAGAGAGCAAATGCTTATGAAAAGGGACTTGAGTGCTTCATCCTAATAACCCCTAAGCCCGGTGAACATCATGACCTTATTTCTGGTTTGTAAAACAAACAAGCAGACTCTTGTATAGGGACTCTTAAGTACTTCAGCTCATCCACATGACAAAGAAGCTACCCTGATTTTGACTTATGCAATAAAGAACAGGGGATTCCCTTAGTCTTGATAACACTGACTGATACTTCCTGAAGGAGAAAACTGTGGTAGGCTGTAAAATATATATATATGGTAGGCTGTTCACCCAAGGTGAACAAATTCTAAGTCTCAGAACTTTTAAATGCTACCTTATGTGGCAAATCCTTTACATAAGTGACTAATTTAAGGATTCAGTGATAGGGAAATTATCCTGGATTTTCTAGCTGTACCCTAAATGAAATCACAAGTGTTCTTTTAAGAGGTAGGGGGAAGGATATTTGAGACAGAACAAGAGAAGGTAACGTGACCACAGAGGCAAAGAATAGTGTGATGCAGATACAACCAAGGAACGACATCTGCCAACAGAAGCTGGAAGAGGCAAGGAATGGATTCTCTTCTATTGCTTCCACAGGAAATGCAATGCTGAAGACACCATAATTTTGTCACATTGAAACTGATTTTGGAACTCTTGCCTCCAGAAGTGTGAGAGAAATACATTTCTGTTGTTCAAAGCCACTAGGATTCTAACAATTTGTTACAGCAGCCATAGGAAACTAATACAGAAGCTTATCACCAAGAGATGGGTTAAAAAAAATCCCCTGAAATGTGTGCTACACCCACTGAAGGTGAACACAATAATACAAGGGAGGAAACTTGAACAGAGGGGCAAGCTTTGGTGCCACTGAATATTTCGAGCTGTATTGAAAGATTTTGTGCAATTTGCAGATCAAAATTTTATCTGAAAGGAATGGAGCCTTGTGCCTACACAATACTGGCTCTGAATTAATGTTAACTTCCACTAAGGTGGACAAATTAGGTGTCCTATTCTAACGGTCCTGATTTATTATGGTATTCACTGGACTTATGGAACCAGGGTTATAGTTCATCTAACCCATCATTTCATGGGCATGCCTCCCAGGTTTTCCTTTGCTCCAATGGATGTTCATAGTGTGCAATATAGCCCACTCTATTTTCAGAATCATTAATGAACATAGTTTTACTAATTGGAGTTCTCTTCCATGAGGGACACAAATTATTAAGGAAAATTGACACAGTTCAATTAGAAAATCACTTTACTGAGAACTCTAATAGATGCAAAGTCCTAGCCAGTCCTAAGTAGGGTTCTGCTGACACTGACCCCTGGAAGTTTTTTTTTTCCTTAAATAGCACACACACACCCAGTTGCTTGTAAGTTTGTCATACCATGGGAGCACATGTGTTGCTGCGATGCTGGAACGTATCCCCATATGTAAGCTCAAACTGAAAATGAAGAAAGTTAAAACAAGTCTGCAAGAACCAAAGTATAATCTTCAGCATATCCCACTTGAGTTTAGAGACCATCTCAAAAACAGACTTGATGAATTGAACACTAATGACTAAGGAGCAGACTAGATGAATTGTGGATAGATATCATCCATGAAGAAAGCAAGAGTTCGTTAAAAAGACAGGAAAGAAAGAAAAGGCCAAATCGGATGTCAGAAGACACTATGAAATTTACTCTTGAAAGTCAAGTAGCTAAAGCAAAAAGGAAGGAATGATGAAGATAACTCAATAGAAGATTTCAAAGGATGGCTTGAGAAGACAAAGTAAAGTACTATAATGACATGTGCAATGACCTGAAAATAGAAAACCAAATGGTTAGAATACACTATGCATTTCTCAAGCTGTAAGAACTGATGGAAACATTTAAGCCTTGGGTTTTTAGAGTGATGGATTCTACTGGGAAAAATATTGAACAACTCAGGAAGCATCAAAGAAGATAAAAAAATATGCAGTCATTATATCAGACAGAACTGGTCACCGTTCAGCCATTTCAAGACATAGCATACGATCCGGAATTGATGGCACTGAAGGAAGAAGTCAAACCTGCTTTGAAGGCTGTGGTGAAAAACAAGGCTCCAGAAGTTGATAGAATATCAAATGAAATATTCAACAAATGGATGCAGCACTGGAAGTGCTCACTCACCTGGGCCAAGAAATTTGGAGGGCAGCTACCTTGTCAACAGACTGGAAGAGATCCGTATTTATGTCTTTTCCCAAGAACTGCGATCCAATCAAATACAGAATTTATCGAACAACATCATTAATATCACATGCAAGAAAAAAAATTCTCAAGACCTTTCAAAAGTGACTGCAACAGTATATTGACTAGAAACTGCCAGAAACTCAAGCTAGATTCAGAAGAGGCTGTGGAACCAGGGATATCATTGCTGATGTCAGACAAATCTTGGCTGAAAACAGGCAATAGCAGAAAGGTGTTTACCTTTGTTTTATTGACTATGCAAAGGCATTCAACTGTGTGGATCGTAACAAATTACTGATAGCATTGAGGAGAACTGCAATTCTAGAAGAGGTAATTGTGCTCATGAGGAATTTGTACATGTTTCAAGAGGCAGTTGTGTGAATAGAACAAGGGGAGACAGCATAGTTTAAAGTCAGGAAAGGTGTGCATCAAGGTTGTATTCTTTCACCATATCTTCTGAATCTGTATGCCAAACAATTAATCACAAAAGCTGGACTATATGAAGATGAATGAAGCATCAGGATTGAAGGAAGTCTTATTAACAACCTGTGTTATGCATGTGGCACAACCCTGTTTGCTGGAAGCAAAGAGGATTTGAAATACTTATTGATAAAGATCAAAGACCACAGTCTTCAGTATTGATTGCACCTCCACATCAAGAAAACAAAAATTCCCACAACTGGACCAGTAAGTGACATCATGATAAATGGAGAAAGGATTGAGGTTGTCAAGTATTTCATTTTACTTGATTGCCATGAGTCGGATCCGACTCGACAGCACTTGTCGTAATCAATGCCCATGTAAGCAGCAGTGTCAATAAATCAAAAGACACCTTTTGAAAAAGAAAAGTGTGCTGCCACAGGGTGAGGAGAGCAGACAGAGTTATAGACAGGTAGGTACTTGGGGTTTTATACAGAAAAGTGACTTGGACTGTAAGCTTTCACTTAATCACAAAAGAAAAAAAGTTAAGAAAGATTAATTACAACGGGGAAATCTGCTGCAAAGAACCTCTTTGAAGCAACAAAAAGTGAAGATGTCACCTTGAAGACTAAGGTGCACCTGACCCAAGCCATGGTATTTTCCATGTCATCATATGCACATAAAAGCTGGACAATGAATAAGACAGAAGAATTGACACCTTTGAATTGTGGTGTTGGAGAAGAATACTCAATATACTATGGACTGCTAAAAGAACAAACAGATCTGTTCTGGAAGAAGTAAAACCAGAGTGTTCCTTGGAAGCACAGATAACAAGACTGTGTCTTACATACTTTGGTCATGTTGTCAAGAGGGATAAATCCCTGGAGAAGAACATTATTCTTGTTAGAGTGGAGGGTCAGTGAAAAAGTGGAGGACTCTCAACAAGATGGACTGACACAGTGGCTGCAACAATGGGCTTAAGAATAAAAACCATTCTGGGTATGGCACAGGACCTGGCAGTGTTTCATTGTGTTGTGCACAGGGTCCCTATGAGTTTGATCCAACTTGATGGCACCTAACAACAACGTTTCCACTACAGTTCAGAGTCATTGGAGCCAAAGAATGGAAATCAGACACTAAGCAAGTCCCAAATCCAGCGTAACAAATATACTAGCTCTCAAGACTTGAAAATAACCCTTTCTTCTCTGAGATCATCTGGGTAATGGATCTACCCTCCAGACTCCGAGTGTTGACCATACCCACTAGATTCTGGGTACAAGCTTCTTGTTCAAAGTCTTCAAATTTCCCTTCCAGGCCCTCTGGGATAGCAACTCTACTCCCTCAGAATTGTCTTTGAAGTTCACAATTCTACCAGCAGTCTCTTCAAGGCAATCTCAGCTTTTACTACGAGACACTTTAAAATTCTTCCAGCTTAATTAAAAGAACAGAAACCATGAATAACAACACACAAACTTCAGAAGATAAGCTAGATAACTTAGATCTTCTAAAAATTAAAAACTTATGCTTATCAAAAGACTTCCCCCAAAGAGTAAAAAGAGAACCTACAAACTGGGAAGTGAAATTTGGATATTACAAATCTGACAAAGATCTACTCTTTAAAATCTACAGAAAAATCCAAAATCTCTACACTGAAAAGACAAGTAATCCAATTAAAAAATGGGTGAAAGAATTAAACTAACACTTCACCAAAGAAGACAACCAAATGGCTAAAAGAAACTGAGGAAATGCTTTTGATTACTAGCCATTAGAGAAACACAAATCAAAACTGCAACACCATCTCAATCCAGCATCACTGGCTGGAATCCAAAAAATAGAAAATAACGAATGTTAGAATGGCTGCAGGGAGACTGGAACTCTTATGGACTACAGGATGGAACAAAAAATGATACAATCACTTTGGAAAATGATATGACACTTTCTTAAAAAGCTAGAAATAGAAATACCTTATGATCCAGCAGTTCCACTCCTAGGAAATTATCTTAGAGAAATAAGAGCTGTCACACCAATGAACATATGCACATCCAGGCTTACTGAAACATTGTTCACAATAGCAAAAAGATGGAAACAACCTAGATGCCCATCAAAATATGAATGAATAAACAAACTACTGTACTTACACACAATGGAGTACTATGCAACAATAAAGAACAGTGATGAATTTGCAAAATATCTCACAGCATGGATGGCTGAAGGACATTATGATGAGTAAAATAAGTCAATCACAAAAGGACAAATATTTTATAAGACAGATGCTATAAAAAATCATGAAAATATTTACACACAAAAAGAAATGAACCTTGATGGCCATGAGAGAGGAGAAGGGTGGGAATGGAGAAACATTAAATAGACAACAGATTAGTGGTAACTTTGTGAAGACTGACAGTACACAATGCTGAGGAAGTCAGCACAACTTGACAACGCAAGGTCATGAAAGCTCCATAGACACTTCCAAACTCTCTGAGGGACTGAATTGCTAGACTGAGAGCTGTGTGGTTCATGGTCTTGGAGCACATCTGGCTGATTTGGTGTAACCTAATTTGTAAAGATAATGTTCTACATCCTCTTTTTGTGAGTAGCCTTGGGTCTTAAAATCTTCTGAGTGGCTGACGTGGATTGAATTGTGTCCCCCACTAAAACGTGTATAGCAATTTGGCTGGACCATGATTCCCAGTATTGTGTGATGTTTCCATGTCCAGTAAACCCTGCTTCTATGATGAGAGAATGGGTGGCAGTTGTGTTGGTGGGACAGAACTCCATGTGTAGGATTGTGTTGTGCCTTGAGGCAATCTCTTGAGATATAAAAGAAAGAAGCTAGGAGAGATATGAGGACTTTGTACCACCAATAAAGCAGTGCCAGGAGCAGAGTATATCCTTTGAAAAGGACCCGGAGTCACTGAGCCTCTGAGGCTCCCAGTCCAGGGAGACGGGCAACAAGAACTTTACTTCAGAGCCAACAGAGAAAGCCTTCCCCTGGAGCTGATGCCCTGAATTTGGACTTGTAGCCTACTAGACTGTGACAGAATGTAATTTCTCTTTTTAAAGCCATCTACTCATGGTAATTCTGTTACAGCCATCCAAGATGTTCCACTGGTCTCATCTCATCTGAAGAAGAAAACCAGATACAAGAGAAAGATTAATCCAAATGACTAGTGGACCATAAATACTACAGTCTCCACAAGACTGAGTTCAGCACAACTAACTGGTGGCTGCTTACCACCACTGACTGCTTTCACAGGGATCTCCAGGCAGACTTGGAGAAAAATCTAGAACAAATTTATAAGTCTCACATACATAAACTTACTGGTCTGAAAGATTAGAGAAACCTGAGAGTATGTCCCCCAGACACCAATTTGGCTCAGTAATGAAGTCGCTCCTGAGACTCACCCTTCAGGCAACAATTAGATAGGCCCATAAAACAGAATAAGACTAAAGGAGCACACCAGCCCAGGCAGAAAGGCAAGAAGGCAGGAGAGGACACGAAGGCTGGTAACAGGAACCCACTGTTGAGAAGGGGAGAGTGTTGACCTGTCATAGGGTTGGCAACCAAAGCCACAACATAGTACTTGCACTAATTGTTTAATGAGAAGCCAGATTGTTCCTTAAACTTTCATCTAAAATACAATTTAAAAATGCAAACAAATAAATAACTCCTCTATCCTGTACCTATTACCCAATTCAAACACCACTTCCACATTTTAGGTTTCTGTTAGAGCAGCATCTCACTCTTGGTACAAGATTTGGAAGTACTACAAATGAGTGGTTTTAGCAAACAGAAATTTATTTTCTCACCACTTAGGAGGCTAGAAGTCTGATATCATGGTGCAGTCTTCTAAGCGAAAGCTCTCTCTCTGTTAATTCTGTAGGAAGGCCTATGTGTCTTTGAGCTTCTGCTTCTAGGTGATCCTCATGGGACTTTATATCTCTCTTTCTCTACCCTTATCTCTCTCACTTGTCTATTTAATCTCTCTTATGCCTCAGAAGGCATGGATGTCAGACACACCCTGCAGCAATTCTTACAGATGACGGGAGAGTAGAGGTTCATAGAATGTCCTCACTCCACACTCCTCCTAATCTGAACATGGCCATCCTGAGGCAACAGCAACCAGCATGCAGAAAACTGTATAGCCTAGACTTTGCAAACAGCCAGGCCCCAGTAAAGGCACCACAGGCAAGGAAGCCTGAGCACAGAGACCTAAGAAAGGCCTCTGTGATGCATCACAAGTCTGAGGCTGTGTGAGTCCCAGAAAGATTTGGTTTGAAGAGCACAGTGAGGCCTAAACTTTGTTAACAGCTTGGTCCTTTTGAACATAGCTCAGACAAGGACAACTGAGGATACAGATTTAATAAAGGGTGTTGTGGCATACTGTGGGTCTGGGACAGTGTTGGTCCCAGCAAGCAGCAATTTGTAGATCACACTGAGTCCTCAGTTTTGTGAAAATCTACACTGTGGTGCACACAGATTAAGCAAGGATGACAGAGCAGGCAGATCCAAGAAAGGTAACCATGCCACACCAGAGGCCTGAGACTGTATAGTTCCTAGGAGGAAGTAACAAATGGAGTACACTGCGTCTCAGACTTTGTGAACAGTCAAGAATCAGTGAAGGCAACTGAGAAGCTAGACATGGAGTGGATTGGCTAGAAAAGCATAGAGTAAGCTTGAGTTCCTGGGAAAAATGAATAATATATGCATTATGGGAGTCTAAGGAGGGGAGAGATAGAAGTGTAGACACAGTTTTTGAAGAAATAATCACCAAACATTTCCAAAATATGATGAAAGTCAGGAATTTATATATCCAAGATACTCAGTGAACTACAAGTACAACAAATCTAAATAGAGCCACACTGAGCCACATTATACTTAAATTTTCAAAAACCAAGGGCAGAGATCTGGAGACCAGCATGAGAGAAATAAAATATCCCATACATAAGGTGTTCAATAAGATCGAATGCCTATTTCTCTTCAGAAACCAAGTAGTAAAAAAAGACAGTGGGAAGACATATTTAAAGTGTGGAAGAAAAGAACTCTTATCCAAGAATACTATTTCTAACAAAACTAAAATTTAAAAATGGGAGTCAAATTAAGACTTTCCAAGGTAAACAAAAACTGAAGGAATTTGTTAACACCAGACCAGCCCTGCATGAAATGCTAAAGATTGTCCTCCAGAAATACAAGTAAGTATAGTTAATATAACTTGGAGTTGTACACATTGTGTGTTGGGGGGGTGGAGGGAGTACCATTTAAGGAAATGGCTTGACAGGAACAAACGCCACAGTTAAGGTACTGATGACTGGCAAATTGACTGTCAAATACAACTGGTATGTCCTTAGTGCTACATAAGGGCAAAAGCTTTAAAACAAACAAATGTAGACAATAACACTGAGTTAAATTTTAATTTCAAGTATTTGAGGTACAAAGATAAAATCAGTAACAATAAAAACAAATGAGGAGGAGTGGCATAGGTTTAGATTATATGTTACTTAAATTAAGTTGGTATAAACTAGGATAGTATAGATGTAAATTATTAAAAGTAATCCTCATTATAACCACAAAGAAAGCCAATAAAAATTATACACAAAAGAAAAGATGAAGGGAAATAAAGTGATTCGACACACATCTATACATAACAGAAGCCAGCACTGGAGGAAAAGAGGTACAAAGAAGGTGTAAGACATGCAAAAATAAATAACAAAATGGCAGAAGTCCTTCTTTATTGGTAACTACTGTGAATATAAATAAAAAAGAAGACCCATCTCTATGCTGTCTGCAAAAGACACAGCTCAGGCAGAAAGACATGCATATCGAAAGTGAAAAAACAAAAAAACTTCACGCAAACAGTAACCAAAAGAGATCAGGAATGGAGATTTTAATATCAGATAAAATAGACTTGGAGTCAAAATCTCTCTCTATATATACACATACATATATATGCATACATATGTGTATATATATACATGTATATATGTATGCATACATATATATGCCTATTACAGATTTTTACTCTAAGTCTATTTTATCTGATATTATATATATTAAATGATAAAAAGAACAATTCATCAAGGAGGCATAACTAATATAAATATTTATTCACCTAATTCTAAACCTTCAAAATTTATGAAGCAAACACAGACAGAATTGAAGGAAGAAGTAGACAGATCTATGATAACAGCTGGAGATTTTAATACCCCACCTTTGATAATGGCGTGGAGACAGCAAGGAAGGCTGTCATGCTCAGGCCTTCCAGCTGAGTGTGCCTCACCAGCCAAAGCCATTCAGACAGGAGCAGGCCTTCCAACTGGAAAGAATTTAGCTGATTCAGGAATAGTTAACATAACTTGTTAATGACCTTGGAGCCCTGTGTCTGGTAGCTACCTTTGTGTAAAATGGTATATAAAGTCACTCTGCCATGAGGCAGCAGAGTGGGGAGAGTGAGAGAGTTTGCCTGACAAATGCTGTACCTGCCTCCCACCATTGCCTCAATAAACATGCTATGACTATACCTGTTGCACCTCCATTACTGAGTCTGCCATAATCACAAATATGCATTACTGGTCTTGAGTGCCTGCATTCAGACAAGTGGATAAAACAACCAGAAAGAAGATCAGTAGAAAAACTGAAGTCTTGAACAACACAATTAATCGGCTAGCCCTAACAGACATATAGAAGGCTCCATCCAACAACAGCAAAATATACCAATGCTTCAAACCAGTTAATTCCAGTTTAAACCTTTGGTGAGAACTTGCATTTCCATCACAGACATACTGAATCAGAATCTACATTTTAACAAGATCCTGGCTGATTCTTACATATGTCTTCCTGTAAACTTGTTAGAAATGCAAATTTTCAGCAGAGAACTTGTTAGAAAATCTACTTGTCTGCAATATTTAGAACTGGAGCAAATCAGTTCAAAACCCTTGCAATATGCATTCATCTCCAGCACATTCTTCAGGATAAACTACATCCAAATATAAACTAAACCTCAGAAAATTTAAAAAGATTAAAACCATGTGACGTATCCTTCTGTATCACAATGAAATGAAGCTAGGAAACAGTAACATAAACAAAAATGGAAAATGCACAAATCTGTGGAAACTAAGTAACACGCTATTACATTGCCAATGCGTAAAAGAAGAAATCAAAAGAGAAACTGAAAAACTGAGAAAGCAAGCACAGCATACCAAAACTTATGGGATACAGTGAAGGCAGAACTCAAAGGGATATTTATAGTAATAAAGGTCTATATTACTTTTTTAAAAGAGCACAACTCCAATGTAATTAACCTAACTCTACAACTTGAGTGGAAACTCTGGTGGCATAGTGGTTAACTGCTGCATCTGCTAACCAAAAGGTTGGCAGTTTGCACTCCTTGGAAATTCTACGGAGTAGTTATACTTGTCCTACAGGGTTGCTATGAGTCAGAATTGACTCAATGGCAATGAGTTCTGGGTTACAATTTGAGTGTCTAGAAAAGGAAAGACAAAATAAACCTAAGGCTACCGGAACAAAGTAAATGGTAAAGATCAGGCCAGAAATAAACAAAATAGAGAATAAAAGGCAGTAGAGAGAATCAACAAAACCAGAGTTGGTTTTTTGAAGAGATCAATAAAATTAACAAGCCTTGGACTAGACTGACAAAGAAAAGGAGAGAGAAGATGTAAACATTTAAAATTAGAAACAAAAGCAGGAGCATTACAATCAACTTTACAGAAGCAGAAGTGATTGGAAGAGAATACCATGAAAGGTTATTTGCCAATGAATTGGACAACTTAGAAGTGGACACATTTCTCGAAACAGATAAACTCCCTATATTGACTGAAGAAGAAATAATGAATCTCAACAGACCCATAAAAAGTGAAAAGATTAAACCCTTAATTAAACTTTCCCAACACCACCAACAAAAAGTCCTGAATCAGATAGTTTCACTGGGGAATTCTACCAAACATTTGTACAAGAGGTGACCCCAATCCTACTTCAAGTTCTCCAAAAAACAAACAAACAAACAAACAAACAAAAAAGTAGAAGAGGAACACTTTCTAACTCATTCTACAAGGCGAACATTACCCTAATATCAAAATCAAAGACATCAAAGGAAAATCACAAACCAGTACCCCTAATGAACATTGGAGCAAAGTACTTAACAAAATACCAGCAAACGGAATAATAAAAACATATATTAAAAAGATTATTCACCATGATCCAGTGGGATTTATCCCAGGAATGCAAGGGTGGTACACCACTAGAAAATCAAAGTAACATACCACTTTAATAGAATAAGGGAAAAAAACTACATGATCTTCTAAATTTATAAACAAAAGGCATTTGAAAGAATTCAACATCTTTTCACAACAAAAATGTTCAACAAAACAAGAATAGAAGGGAAATTCCTCAATATAATAAAGTGCATTTATGAAAAACCCACAGCTAACATAATACTTCATGGAGAAAGACTGAATCTTCTCACTAAGATCAGGAACAAGACAAAGATGCCCACTCTTACCACTGCTATTCAGTATTGATCTGGAAGTCCTGTTGTTGTTAGGTTCCACTTGGTCACTTCAGACTTAACAGCAACCCTATGCGCAATAGAACAAAACATTGCCTGGTCCTGCTCACCATCCTGAAAATTGTTACTATGCTTGAATCCATTGTTGAAGCCACTATGTCAGTCCATCTCTTTGAGGATCTTCTTTTTCCTTGACCTTCTACTTTACCAAACGTGACATCCTTATCCAGAGACTAATCTCTGCTGATAATATGTCCAAAGTATGTGTAGTCTTGCTGTTCATGTTTCCAAGGAGCATTCTGGTTTTACTTCTTCCGAGAAAGGTTTGTTCATTCTTTTGGCAGGCCATGGTCTATTCAGAAACCCTGGGGGTGTAGTGGCTAAGTTCTACAGCTGTTAATTAAAGGACCAGCAGTTCAGATTCACAGCTGCTCTTTGGAAACTCTATGGGGGCAGTTCTATTCTGTCCTATAGGATCGCTATGAGTATATTCGATATTCTTGACCAACACCACGAGTGTTCAGAGGTGTCAATTTTTCTTCAGTCTTCCTTATTCATTGTCCAGCTTTCACATATGTACGAGGCAGCTGAAAACACCATGGCTTGGGTCAGGTGTACTTTATTCTTCAAGATGACAGCCTCGTTTTTCAACAATTTAAAGTGTAGATTTGCCCAATGCAATGCATCTTTTTATTTCTTGACTGCTGTTTCTATGGGTGTTGATTGTGGATTCAAGTATAATGAAATCTTAGCCAGAGAAACTAGACTAGGAAAAAAAAACGAAGAAGGCTGAGGAGGAAGTAAAACTACCCTGGTTTGCAAATGTTATGATCCCATACTTAGAAGATCCAAAAAATTCTACTAGAAAGCAATTAAAACTAATAAATGAATAATAAATGAAGTCAATTGTGTGGCAGTTACAATACACAAAAATCAGTTGGGTTTCGATACATTAAGAATGAGCAAGCCAGAAAGGAAACTAAGGAAACATCACCATTTGCAATGTAAAATTCAAAAATTGAAACTAAGGAAACATTGCCATTTGCAATGTAAAATTCAAAATTTGTTACAATCTACATAGTAGAATGACTTTGCATAGTCAATAAAGTGAAGATAATTTTCTGCTTCGAGTCATAGTCCATCTGACATCAACCATGATGTCCTTCATTCTATATCCTCTTCTGAATTCAGCTTTAATTTCTAGCAGTTTCCTGTCAATGTACTGCTGCAACTGCTTTTGAATAATCCAGAAAAATTGTACTTTTGTGTGATTATAAATGAAATTGTTTGATGATTTCCACATTCTGTGGAATCATCTTTCTCTGCAAAAGACACAAATATGGATTTCTTCCAGTTGCTTGGATAGGTAGCTGTCTTCCAAATTTCTTGGCTTAAATAAGTGAACACTTCCAGCACTGCATCTGTTTGTTGAAACATCTCAATCGGTATTCCATCAATTCCTGGAGCCCTGTTTTCAACAATGCCTTCAGTGCAGCATAGACCTCTTCCTTCAGTATCATCAGTTCTTGATCGTACTCCTATGAATCTCCTGAAATAAACATAGTTAAATTCTTTTTAGTACAATGACTGTATATTTATTTCATTTACTTCTGATGCTTCTTGGATCATTCAGTATTTTCCCTGTACAATCCTTTAATATTGCAACACAATACTTAGGTTTTCTTCAATTCTTTTAGCTCAAAAAATGGTGAAGACATTCTTTCCTTTTGGTTTTCTGTCTCCAGGTCTTTGCACATTTCATTATAATACTTTTTCTTCTCAAGTTGTCCTTTCAAATCTGTTCCATTCTTTTCATCATTTCTTCCTTTTGCTTTAGCTACTTGACATTCAACAGCAAGTTTCAGAGTCTCCTCTGACTTCCTTTTTTCTTACTCTTTCTTGGTTTTTATAAAATCTCTTGGTTACATTTATGATGTTCTTGATGTCAGTCCACAACTTGTCTGGTCTTTGTTGTTCAATGTATCAAATCTGTTCTAGATGTTGTCTCTAAATTCATACGGCATATGTCCAAACTCGTACTTTGGCTCTCATGGATTTGTTATAATTTTCTTCAACTTCACGTTGTACTTGCATATGAGCAACTGATGGTCTGTTCCAGAGTCAGCTCCCAGCCTTGTTCTGACTAATGATATTAAGCTTTCCCACCATCTTTTTCCACAGATGTAGTCAGTTTGATTCCTGCGTATTTTATTTGGTGATATGTCATGTATAGTTGTCATTTATGTTGTTGTCAAAAAGTATTTGCAATGAAGAATTGATTGGTCTTGCAAAATTCTATCAAGTGACACCTGGCATCATTTCCATCACCACGAACATACTTTCCAAATATGAATATCTTCTTTGTTCCCAACTTTTCTTTTACAGTTACCAGTATCACTGAGTCTTTTTTTAATTTTTATTTAACATAACTGAGTGAAAATGTACATTCACATATGAATTTACATACCCACCTATATACAGCTTCCACTGCTCTCCCTGTCCGGAGACTGCACACTATTCCTCTCTGCTACATACATGTCTCGTCCTCCCAACAGCCTCCTTTCCCCTCCTCTCCGTCCACTTCCCTTCCTCCAGCCAGAGGTCAGCAAGATGATATCCTATAGATGTATAGAACCATAAAGTGCTTCCAATATATGGTCACTCTGCATTGCCAAGTCCAATCCATTCCTGTCCAAAGAGTGGATCTTTGTTATGATTTATGGGAAAGGGCAGCATCAGGGCCGGGGGCCAGGCTCTCAGAGGAACCCAAAAACCACTGGACCATCAATTGAGGTCTTTTAGTGGAGATCTCATTATGCACCCCTTTTTATTCTTGTGTTGCCAGTGAGACTCCTCTCTGTGAGCTCCATCGTGGCTATCACTGGTGGTGGCTGGGCACCATCTGGTTCTTCCGGCCCCAAGTTGATGTAGGCACCTACTCTTGTGGGTCTCTCTGTCTTCTAGGTCGTCTTTACCGCATGTCATTTTGGTGCTCGGTGAGCATCCGTTCCTGCTGAGTTGGGACCATTTGCTGTGTCCTCGGATGGCAGCTTGGCAGCTTTTAAGACCCCAGACGCCACTCACCAATGTGGGGTGCAGAGAGCTCTCTTAGCAAAACGCTAGTTGTGCCAATTGGCCTGGAATTCGCCTAAGAGCATGGTCCCCCACCCCCCACCCCAGCTATTCTATCCTTGCAGTATTGAGTCAAGATGGAAGGAGTACTCAAGTTATGCTGAAGTCCACTTAATGTTCTTATTTCTAATGTGTGCTATCAACGCTTTCTCCCAACCAGATTTCTACTAACTATCTAAACTAAACCCTCTCCCCCTCACCCTCCCTCCATCCACTCCCTTGCAGCTGTCAAAGAGCCTTTTCTTCTATACACAAGTCTGTTTTTGAGATCTTATCGTAGAGGTCTCATACAGTATTTGTCCCTTTGTCACTGACTACTTTCACTCAACATAATGTCTTCCAGTTGAAACCAGGTTAGGAGATGTTTCCTGGAGTCATCGTTATTCTTTATGATTGTGTAGTGCTCCATTGAGTATATGAACCGTAGTTTACCTATCCATTCTTCTATTGTTGGGCATCCGGGTTGATTCCATCTTTTTGCTATCGTAGACCGTGCTGCGGTAAACATTCTGGTGCATGTGTCTGTTGGTGTGAAAGGCCTTGATTCTGGAGGATATATTCCAAGTAGTGGAATTACTGGGTCAAATGGTGTATCGATATCCATTTTTTTTAAGGAAGCACCAGATTGCCTTCCAAAGAGGCTGGACCATTTTGCAATCCCACCAACAGTGTAGGAGGGTTCCACTTTCTCCACAGCCTCTCCAGCATTTGTTGTTTTGTGTTTTCTGGATCATGGCCAATCTTGTTGGGGTGAGATGGTATCTCATTGTTGTCTTGATTTGAATTGCTTTAGTAACTAAAGATCGTGACATGTCCGCACATGTTTTTTGGCTGCCTGGATCTCCTCTTTAGTGAAGTGTCTGTCCATCTCCTTTGCCTATCGCTTAATTGGATGGTTTATTTTCTTCCTATTGATATTTTGTAGTATCTTATAGATTATGGAGATCAGGCATCGCTCTGACATAGAGTTGCCAAATATTTTTTCTCATTCTGTGGGTGTTCTTTTAATTCTATTAATAAAGTCTTTGGATGAGCAAAAGTGTTTGATTCTTAATAGTTCCCATTTATCTGCTCTGCTGTTGATTGAGGTTTCTTTGACAGATTTTGGAGTCTGTCCTCATTGTGTATTGAAACTTCCATTGTTGTTCCTACCTTTCCTTGGATGAGCTTTATCGTTTTAGGTTTGATATTTAGGTCTTTTATCCAGCTCGAGTTGGTTTTTGTATAAGGTGTAAGATATGGATCTTGACTCAGTTTATTGCAGATGGATAACCAATTTTGCCAGCACCATTTGTTGAAGAGACTGTTTTTACCCCAGTTTAATGTCTTAGGGCCTTTGTCAAATATCAACTGTTCATAGGCAGATGGTGTCATCTCTGGGGTCTCAATTCTGTTCCCTTGATCCATCTGTCTGTTCTTGTACCAGTACCAGGCTGTTTTGACCACTGTGGCAGTGTAGTATGTTCTAAGACCGGGTAATGAGAGGCCTCCCACTGTGTTCTTCTTCTTTAGTAGTACCTTACTTATCCGGGGCTTCTTCCCTTTTCAAAATTCAATCAAAATTTCAAAATTGGTGATTTGTTTCTCCATCTCATTAAAAAAAGATGCTGGAACTTGTATTGGGATTGCATTATATAAATAAATTGCTTTGGGTAAAATAGACATTTTCACAATGTTAAGTCTTCCTATCCATGAGCAGCGTAGGTTTTTCCATTTATCTAAGTCTCTCTTAGTTTCTTGTAGTAAGGGCTTGTAGTTCTCTTTGTAACGGTCTGTTGTTTCTCTGGTTAGATTAATTCCTAGGTACTTTATCTTCTTAGGGGCTATTGTAAATGGTATTGATTTGATAATTTCCTCCTTAACAGTCTCATTGTTGGTATAAAGGAATCGTACTGATTTACTTATGTTTACCTTGTATCCTGAGACTTTGCTGAAGTCTTCTATCGGTTTGAGTAGCTTACTTATAGATTCCTTGGGGTTCTCTGCATATACAATCATATCATCTGCGAACAGGGAGATTTTAACTTCCTCTTTGTCGATGCAGATTCCCTTTATTTCTTGGTCGTGTCTAATTGCTCTGCCTAGAACTTCTAGCACAATGTTGAATAGGAGAGGTGACAGTGGGCATCCTTGTCTAGTTCCTGATCTCAAGGGAAAGTCTTTGAGTCTCTCTCCATTCAGGATGATTTGGCCAATTGGCTTTGTATAAATGGCCCTTATTGTGTTGAGGAATTTGACATCTATGCCCATTTTGCTAAGAGTTTTTAGCATGAATGGGTGTTGGACTTTACCAAATGCCTTTTCGGCATCAATGGACAAAATCAGGTGATCCTTGTCTTTTGTGTTATTTATGTGGTTAATCACATTAATTGTTATCCTGATGTTGAACCAGCCTTGCATCTCTGCTATGAATCCCACTTGGTCATGATGGATTATTTTCTTGATATGTTGTTGTATTCTGTTGGCAAGAATTTTGTTGAAGATTTTTGCATCCAGTTTCATGAGTGATATCGGTCTGTAGTTCTCTGTCTTTGTTGGATCTTTCCCTGGCTTAGGTATCAGGGTTATGCTGGCTTCATAGAATGAGTTTGGGAGTACTCCATCCTTTTCTATACTGTGAAATAGTCTCAGCAGTATTGGGGATAACTCTTCTCTAAATGCTTGGTAGAATTCTGCCGTGAAGCCATCTGGACCTGGACTTTCTTTGGTTGGCAGTGTTTTGATGACCTTTTCAATCTCTTCCTTTGTGATGGTTTTATTCAGTTCTTCTGCTTCACGTTGTGATAATTTGGGTAGGTGGTATGAGTCAAGGAATTGGTCCATTTTCCCTAGGTTTTCAAATTTGTTAGTGTACAGTCTTTCATAGTATTCTGTTATGATATTTTTGATTTCTGTTGCATCTGTGGTGACAACTCCCCTCTCATTTCTAATTTGGGTTATTTGTTTCCTTTCCTGCTTTTCTTTAGCAAGTTTAGCCAGTGGTTTATCAATTTTGTTGATCTTTTCAAAAAACCAGCTTTTGGTCTTTTCAATTTTTTCAATTGTTTTTCTATTCTCTAATTAATTTAGCTCTGCTGTAATCTTTATGATCTCATTTCTTCTGGTGCCCGAGGGGTTCCTCTGTTGTTCTCTTTCTACTTGTTCAAGCTGTAGAGTTAGTTCCTTGATTTGGTTTCTTTCTTCCTTCCAGATGTGTGCATTTATGGAGATAAGCAGACTTGTGAGCACTGCTTTGGCTGTATCCCATAGGTTCTGGTAGGAAGTGTTTTCGTTCTCATTGGAATCCATGAATTTCTTTAATTCATCCTTGATTTCCTCTATAACCTATGTTTTTTTGAGCAAGATGTTGTTCAGTTTCCAAGGGTTCCACTTTCTATCTATGTTTTTTCTGCTATTAATTTCAAATTTGATGGCTTTATGATCTGAGAAGATGCTTTTCAGTAATTCAATGGTATGGATTTTGTTGAGCATTGCATTATGGCCTATCACGTGGTCAATTCTGGAGAATGTTCCATGTGCACTGGAGAAGAAGGTGTAGTTGTCTGGTGATGGGTGGAAAGTTCTGTATATATCAATGAGGTTTAGTTGGTTCATTGTGTCAATGAGGTCTTCTGTATCTTTACTGAGCTTTTTTCTAGATGATCTGTCTAGTAATGAGAGTGGAGTGTTAACGTCTCCCACTATTATTGTGGAGTCATCTAACTCTTTTTTGAGCGTAGTCAGTGTTTCTTTGACACATTTAGGTGCTCTGACATTAGGTGCATAAATATTTAATATAGTTAAGTCTTGCTTGTGTACTGAACCTTTCAGCAATAAATAGTGTCCGTCTTTGTCCACGATGTTGGATTTGACATTAAAATTGATTTTGTCTGAGATTAGAATTGCCACCCCTGCTCTTCTTTGTTCATTGTTAACTTGATATATATTCTTCCATCCTTTAATTTTCAGTTTGTTCCTGTCTTTAGGTCTGAAGTGAGTTTCTTGTAGACAACATATGGATGGGTCATGTCTTTTGATCCAAGATGACACTCGGTGTCTATTTACTGGAGCATTCAGTCCATTCACGTTCAATGTAATTATTGATAGGTATGTGTTCACTGTTGCCATTGTGATATGTTTATTTTTATGTTGAGGTTTTCTCTGTTGTTCTTATTAGTCTGTTCTGGGACATTCTTTTTTGTGAGTTGATTTTTCACCTTTTTCAGAGCTGGTTTTATAGTTGTTGAGACTCGTGTGTTAGATTTCTTGAAATAGTATGATACATCTTTGTTGTGCTTTACAGCTGCCCCTATGAACCCCCTTAATAAACTGTTTATAAACCCAATTTTAATTACTACCAGTCTTGTCATCTTCCTCTCCATCTGGAAGCAATATAAGGACTGTAGTACATCCCTCTTTTTATTATGATGACATCATAGTTTTTACGATGATCACTGGATTGCTTCTTTCCATATCAAAGCTGTGACTGACTTTGGAGCCTTCCCTAAATGAGTAGAGTATTGAGTAGTGTGTTGTTGTAAAATATAAAGTTAGTGGTTTCGTTCTTCTAAGCCAAAGCCAAGAACTTCTTTCAGTATTTCTTGTAGTTTGGGTTTGGTTTTTACAAAGTCTCTGAGTTTCTGTTTATCTGGGAATGTCTTAATTTCATTTTCGTATTTGAAAGATAGTTTTCCAGGATATATAATTCTTGGTTGGAAGTTCTTCTCCTTCAAGACTTTGAATGTGTCATGGCACTGTCTCCGTGCCAGCATGGTTTCTGCTGAGAAATCTGACGAGAGCCTACAGGGTTTCCCTCTGAATGTTAGCTTTGCCTTGAGTCTTGGTGCATTTAAGAGTTGCTGCTTCTGTTTCATTTTGTTAAGCTTGATTATAATATGTCTTGGAGTCTTTCTTTTGAGATCTATATTGGGTGGCGTACGATATGCATCTGAGATGTCAATATTCTCTTCCTTCATGATTTCTGGGACGTTTTCTTTCAGCAGCTCATCATCAATACTCTCTGTGTTCTCAGATGTCTCACCCTGTTCAGGGACTCCAATTAATCGAAGGTTGTTCCTCTTAATAGAGTCCCACATGCTTCTTAATGTTTCTTCATTCTTCTTGTTTCTTTTTTCTGATTTCTGCTCATAGATGCTGGCTTCAGTAGCTCTGTCTTCCAAGTCAGAAATTCTTTTTTTCCATTTGTTCCATTCTGTTTTCTTGGCTTTGCATGGAAGTTTCTATGTCTTTGATTTTCTTCTTGATCTGTTGGATTTCAGAGTAATGGTGTTCCATCAGATCGAACAACTTGCTTAATTTTTCCTTTTGTTCTGCTGCATTTTGTATAAGGTCTAGAAGGCCTCTGTATATAATCAAATTGTATTCCCTTCCTGATGCTTTCATAAAAGTTTCTTCATCTGGAAAACTCCTTGGTTGCTTTGTTTGGGAGCCTTCTGAAGCCATGAGTGATTGCTTGTATGCCACAATTGTCTGTTGCTTTTTGGGTCCCATGTGAGTATATAGAGGCTGGAAGAGGTACTGTGAGGATGGATTGCAAATGTTTCTCTAGACTGTCTTCAAATGTAAAGCAAAAGGTATCTGATCAGTTCACAAGTCAGTTAGGTTTTCAGGTGTAGAGGTTCCTCTTCTCATCTGACAAAGTAAGCACCACTATATCCAACCCCAGACGATAACAAACTAGTTCAGAATACAGCAATGCTACTGCCCTGTTGGCCTCTGCTGACAGGGCCTAGCCTTAGCCAACACTGTGTCAAGTACTGATTTTGTGTTAGAAAAGCAGTCTCCTGTGGGCAGGCTCTGGCTCCCAAGCTAAGAATTAGGTCCAGCTGCGGGCACCGTATCCAAGATGGCGTCCTCCACACAGGCAGCAGACAGAGGGGCTAAAGGTGCCGAGAGGCAGTGATTCCTCTACTTCTGTTGCAGGGCCCCCAACGTAGGCAGCACTGTGCAAAATCACTACTTTTCAGTCGGAGAAGCGCTGTCCTGTTTATACGCTCTGGCTCCCAAGCTAAGAACGAGGTCCTGCTAAAATCTCGGTACCAACATGGCGTCCCGCACACTGACCACGAAGCTCCGCACAAACCCCGCTGAGGCAGCTACAAAACAAAAGGTTCAAAATGGCTAGATTAACAGAGTCCCGAGCCTGGCTCTGAGAATATGGGAATTTCGCCTGCCTATCCCCCCTGCAGCGCGTCTGAGTCCAGCCGCCAGGCAAGACCCAGCTCCACTCGCCAGCCCCGACAGAGGAAAAAAAAGTCAAAATGGTGCGTTTACCTTCTGTCATGAGAGCCGGGGCTAGCCAGGAGTGGGAGTCAGCGAAAGAGAGGAGGTTTTTTGCTGAGTGGTATGAAGTCCCAATTAACAGCTGTGTGCCGTGTCCTGACGCTGATTAGGTGATCAGAAGGCTCTGTTTGATTGTCAATTCAGGTCTTGGTTTCCAGAGGGATATAAGGAGTCGTGTGCTTAGTCTGCCATCTTGACTCTGCCTCCCATCACTGATTCTTAATTACATGTATGATCAATTTTAGACTGCAGAAGTTGGTAAGAATCTTCAATTTTTCGACTTTGGCTGTAATATTTGGTGCACAAATTTGAATAATAGTCATAGTTACGGTCTTCCTTGAAGACATGTGGATATTAGCCTATTACCAATTAACACAATACCATACCTCTTCTTTTTGTCATTCTCAGCATAGAAGACCATAATATTATGTGATTTAATAGGACCAATACCAAATCATTTCAACTCATCAGTGTCTAGGTTACCCATGTTTATGCTTTCATAATTCATTTCCTAGATTTTCATTCTGATTATTGAACTATATTTGCAGTTGTTTCTTTTTTTTAGATTCACACCACGTCAGCAGGTGAAAGTCCCAAAAGTGTGACTCCATTCATACCATTAAGATCAACTTTATTTTGAGTTTGTTATCTGTTGTATTTTGAGTGCCTTCCAAACTGAGGGGCTCAACTTCTGGCAGTATATCATAAAATGTTTTGCTACTATTCATGAGATTTTCACTGGACAAATTTTTCAGAAGTACACTATCAGGTCCATCTTCCTACTGTGTCTTAGTTTGGAAGTTGTGATGAAACCTGCCACCAAAGTTAACCCTGCTCATATTTGAAACATTGTGGCAAAGCTTCCAGTATCACAGCAACAGGCAAGCCACTACTGTATAGCAAACTAACAGACATGTGGTAGATCATCACCCTTAATCAATGCTCAGTTTTCAGTTACTGTAAACAGAAACTCCCTGTTTTCCAAACAATGGCTCCTCCTCCCTCCTATGCCTGGTAACCATTCATAAGCTTTAGTTTCCATGTATTTGCCTATTGTCATTTAATATAAGTGAGATTATACAGCATTTTTTTGTGTGTGTGATTGACTTATTTAGCCCAGCATGATGCGTTCATGGCTAATCCATACTAAAACATATACCAGGACAGCCTTTCTCTTTATGTCTGAGTAGTATTCCATTGTATATATGTACTACTTTTTGTGTATCCACCCATCCTTTGCTGGACATTTAGGTTGTTTCTCCAACTCGATGGCACTTGGCTGGCGTTGGCTACCTCTTAACTTATGGATAGTGTTACAGTGAACATCGGTGTACATATGTCTGTTATAGTTGCCACTTTTAAGTACCTTGGGTATGTTCTTAGGAATAGCGATATAGGAATGAGGTTGCTGGATCCACTGCTAGTTCTCTTTTAGCTTTTGAAGAGCTGGTGCACTATTTTCCACACTATCTATGCCAGTTTGTATTTGCATCACAATGGATATGGGTTCCAGTTTTCCCACATCTTCACCATTTGTTTTTTCTGTTTGTTTACTTGTTTGTTATTACTCTGCTTTTTTTTATTATGACTGAGTGAAAACGTACATTCCCGTATAAATTTACATGCCCACCTATATGCAACTTCCACTGCTCTCCCTGCCTAGTGACAGCACACTATTCCTCTCTGCTCCATAAATTACTGTTGTTTTTTATCTCAGCCATAGTAGTAGGAGACAAATGGTATTTCATTGTGGTTTTGAGTCACATCTCTCTGAGGGCTAAAGAAATGTGTTTACTGGCCATTTGAATATCCACTTTGGTGAAATGTCTTCAAGTAGTTTGCATTTTTATGCCAGTATGTATTATTTTTATTATTTTAAAAATGTAAGTAGCACACTTGCCAATTCAATGAAACCAGTTACATCCACTGTGCTCTGCTGTGGTCATTGACATCCATTGCTGTATTTTCCATCCCCATAGACAGAAACTCAGCTTTAGCTAGAGAAAGATTCCTCTCTTCTACTTACTGCCGCTAGCAATCACTCTTAAACTCTAAGCTGTACGTATTTGCCTATTCTAAGTGTAATATTCCACTGTGTGTGTATACCATAATTTGTTGATTCATCTGTTGGTGGGCATTAAGGGCTTTTCCACATTTTGGGATATAGTGAATAGGGGAGTAAGGAACATTGGTACACTTTTATCTGTGCACGTTTCTGTTTTCAAGTCCCTTTGGGTATATTCCTTGTAGTAGAGTTGGTGGATCATATGGTAGTTCTTTTTTTAGCTTTGAGGAATCTGTACACTGTTTTCCACAGTGGTTGCACCATTTTGCATCCCCACCAGCAATTGATAAAGGCTCCAGTTTTCCCACATGCTTACCAATATTTTTCCTTTTCTTCCCTAATCTTAGCCATCCTGGTGGGAGTTTTATTTGCATCACCCTAAAGGCTAATAGAGGGAACCCTGGTCGTGTAGTAAGTTAAGTGCTACATCTGCTAACCAAAAGGTCAGCAGTTCAGATCTGCCAGGCGCTCCTTGGAAACTCTATGGGGTAGTTCTACTCTGACCTCTAGGGTTGTTATGAGTCAGGCCTGACTCGACGGCAGCAGGTTTGGGGTTAAAGGCTAATAATGTCAAGCATCTTTTCATGTGCTTGTTGACCAGTTGTACTTCCTCTTTGGTGAAGTGTTTGTTCATGTCTGTTTTTCAATTGAGTTTTTAACCTTTTCTTGTCAAGTCATAGAAATGCTCTTATATTCCGGATATTAGACCCTTTTCTGATATACAGTTTTCCAACAAAAACTTCTCCCAAATGTATGTTGTCTCTTCATATTATTGACAAAGTACTTTGACATACAGACGTTTTTAATTTTGATGAGATTCCATAGAGTTGTTTTGTCTTTTGTTGTCCATACCTTCAGTGTCATGTCTAAGAATCTGTTGTTGATGACTAGGTCTTGAAGTCAAGATTTAAATACTACCTAAAGCAATCTGTAAATTTAATGCAATTGCTATCAACATTCCACTAGCCTTCTTTAAAGAAATGAAAAGTTCAACTCTTAAATTTATATTGAAATTCAAAGGGCCCCAAATAGCCAAGCAATTGTGAAAAGGAGGAGTGTGCTGTCACAGGGTGGTGAGAGCAGATAGAGTTGTAAAGAGGCAGGTATGCAAAATTGACTTGGATTGTATACTTTCACTTAATCATAATTTTTTTTTTAAAAATTTGAGTTTAGCCTTTCACACTCAGTTCCTTAATCCATTGTTGATTCGTTTTTGTGTTTCCCATGAGGCATGAATCCTGATTCATTCTACTGCACGTGGGGACCCAGTTTTCCCAGCGTTGTTTATTAAAGAAACCCTTATGTCTCCATTGAATGTCTTAGCACCTTTGTCAAATCTCAGTGGAGCATAGATGTATGGGGTTTTTTCCAGACTCTTGATTCTGTCCCAGTGGTTTGTGCGTCTGTCTGTTAATATATTGATACCAAATTGTTTTGATCACTGTAGCTGTACAGTATGTTTTGAAATAAGAGAATTGGAGCCCTCCTAATTTAAAATTACTTTAGCTATTTGAAGCTTCTTGCCATTCGACACAAAACTAAGGATTGGTCTTTCCATTTCTGTAAAATAAACGTTGGAATTTTGGTGGGAATTACATTAAATCTATAGATCACTTTGCATAGTATCGACATATTAACAATATTAAGCCTTGCAATCCAAAAACAGAGTACCTTTCCAGTATTTAGGTCTTCCTTGATCTCTTTGAGTAGTGTTTTACAATTTTCACTGTATAGTCTTCCACTTTCCTGGTTAAGTTTATTCCTATGTATTTTATTCTCTTAGATGCTAACGTAAATGGAATTGTTTTCTTAATGTTCTTTTCAGATTTCTCATTGTTGGTTTATAAGAACTCAACTTATTTTTGTGTGTTGTCTTTGTACTGAAGTTGCTGAATTCCTCTAGAAGCTTTCTTGTGGATTCTTCTGGTTTTCTACAGATAGGGTTGTGTCATCCATGAATAGATAGCATTTTACTTCTTTTCTGATTTGGATGAACTGTATTTCTTTTCTTTGACTGATTGCTCTGGCTAGGGTTTCCACTACATAATTGAATAAGAACAGTAAGAACAAGCATCTTTACCTGGTGCCAGATTTCAAGGGAAAAGCTCTCAACCCTTCTTCACTAAGTATAATGTTGATTACTTGTTTTACATAAGTGTCCTTAATCATGATTCAGGGTAGACTTGAAGGCAGTGGGTTTTTTGCTTTGTTTTGTTTGTTTGTTTGTGTGTGTGTGTGTGTGTGTTTTAATCATATTGAATAACTTCCTTTCTGCTAACTACTGCTAACCATAAGGTCAGCAGTTCAAATCCACCAGGTGCTCCTTGAATACTCTAGAGGGTAGTTCTGCTCTGGCCTCTAGGATCCCGATGAGTAGGATCCGACTCGAAGGCACTTGGCTTTGACTTTCTATTCCTATATTTTTAAGAAATTTTATCAAGAAAGGGTGGTTAATCTGATCAAATGTTTTTGAAGTATCAATTGAGCATCGCCATGAGTCGGATCCAACTCGATGGCACTTAGCTTGGCTGAGATAACCATGCTGTTCTTTTCCTGTATTCTATTAAACTGACTGATTTTCTATGTTCAACCATCATTATATTCCTGGAATAAATTCCACTTGGTCATGGTGTATTACTATTTGAAAATGCTGTTGGACACTGGTAGTATTTTGTTAGGAAATCTGCATTTATTTTTATAAGGAATATTGGTCTGTAGTTTTCATTTCTTATGTCTTTGCTTTGGCATCAGTGTTGTAATGACTTCATAGAAAGAGTTGGAAAGTATTCGTTTCTCCTGTACGTTTTGGAAGAATGTGAACAGGATTGGTGTCAATTGTTCTCTAAATATTGGTGGAATTCCCAATGATGCTATTTGGTCCAGGACATTTTATTATTATTACTACTTTAAGTTTTTTGGATTGCTGATACAACCTCTTCACTTGCTATGGATCTGTTGAGATATTCTACTTTTTCTTGAGTCAGTTTTTGTAGGTTATATGTGTTTAAAGGAGACAGCACTTGGCTTTGGTGGTGTAGTGGTTACATGAAAATTGTGTCTATTTTACCTAATTTATCAAGTTCATTAGTGTACAGTTGTCCATAGTATTCTGTTAGGATTCTTTTTATTTCTGTTGGATGAGTAGTAATGTCCCATATTTGTTTCTTAATTTGGTTATTTTCATCTTTTTCTTTTTTTGAAAAATCATCTGCCTGGCTAAAGTCCTGTCAATTTTATTGTTCTTTTCAAAATTTCTGGTTGTATTGATTCTTTTTATTGTTTTTACATTTTCTTTTTCATTTATTTCTCCTCTGATATTTGTTCTTTGCTTTCTTCTGATAGCTCTAGGCTTAATTTGTCCTTTCTCTTGTTCCTCATGTTGTAGACCCAGTCATTGGCTTGACATCTTTCTTTTTTTAATGTAGGTTGCTTATTGACAGATTTTCCACTGTGTACTGCCTCTGTTGCATCTCATAGATTTTGGTATATTATGTTATCATTTTTGTTCAACTCCAAGTATTTTTTTGTTTTTCTATTTTTCATGATCCATTAGCTATTTAATAACATGATGTTTCATTTCTACTTAGATGTCTATTTTCCATGTGCCAGCCAAGTGCTGCACTTTAGATATTAATGTCTAGCATTACTGTTTTGTAAGGAGCCCTGGTGGTGCAATGGTTAAAGGCTTGGGTACTGACTAAAAGGTTGACACTTTGAACCCACTCAACAGCTCTGTGGGAGAAAGATATGATAATCTGCTTCCATAAAGATTATAACCAACAAAGCTCTATGGGGCAGTTCTACACTGTCACCTGGGGTCACTATGAGTCAAAAGTCAACTCAACTGTAACCTTGTGGTGAAAAAAGATACTTTATATAAGTTTTCAGTTAAAAAAAAAAAGAAAGAAAAACTTATTGAGACTTGTTTTTTTCCACCTAGCATGTGGTCTATTCTGGAAATTTTCCCATGTGTGCTGAATACAAATTTGTATTTTTCCTTTGTTGGTTGTAGTATTCCATATATGTCTGTTCTAATCGGTTTACTGTGTTGTTCAAAAGCTGTAAATCCTTATGAATCTTCTTTCTAGGTGTTCTGTCCAATATTGAAAGTGGTGTGTTACAGTCCTATTATTGTAGAGTTGTCTATTATTCCTTTCAGTTCTGCCAGTAATTCTGTCACATATTTTAGGGCACTGATGTTAGGTGAATATATGCTTATAACTTTTATATCTTCTTGACTATTTTTTCATTGTAGAATGTCCTTCTTTGTCCTTTATAGCAGATTTTTGACTTAAAATATGTTTTGTCTGATCTCAATATGGCCATCCCTGCTCTCTTTTGGTTACTATTTGCACTATTTGCACAGATTGCTTTTTCCCATTCTTTTACTTATAGTCTGTTTGTGTCCCTGGGCCTAACATATGTCTCTCCAGGGCAACATATGGATGGATCAGGTTTTTGTTCAGGTGTTTAATCCACATGGCCATTCTCTGGCTCTTATTTGGAGTATTGAATACATTTACATTTAAAGTGATGATCTTTAAGGAAGAGCTTCTACTATTTTGCTACTTTTTATGTGTGTGTCTTCTGCTTTCTTTGTCCTTTAATTCCTTCAATTTTGTCATTCTTTGTGTTTGGTTTCTCTTTTGTGTTAATTTTTTGTTTTTGTTTTTCTTCTTTTCTCTATATTTTAAAAATGCTTTCATAGTGGTTATCATAAAAATTACTTTTATCACCTTACATTTATAACAGCCTAGTACAACCTGGTACCAACAGGTAACATACATTAATATACATAAAATCTACTTGTATTTCCCTTCACTCTCCCTTGTCTCTGCTGTTGTTGTCCACTTTATGACACTATACATCCTATACCTGTTACAATAAATTCATATTTATTTCTTATGCATTTTTTGTTATACTGGAAGAATATAACAACTAAATTTACTAGCCAACAATACTTTAAGACTGCCTTTTTTTTTTTCTAATGTGCTTTCCTTTCTTTTCCCTGTGCCAGGAAATGTTTAATGTACTTTACACATATTAACTCATATAGTCTTTAAAACGCGACAGCTGAGCATGCTTATTAGATATTTGCCTAATATCTGTAGTATTGACTTCTCTTTATTACTTTGGATAATACCATAGAAAACGATACTGACAATAGCATACCAACGATATTATTCTTTTTGGAATTGCAGATACTAAACATGAATGTAACTGGAAATTTTAAACATTGCTATGGTTTGAGACCCTTCAAATATTACCCAACTAGACATATACGAGCACTGACTATTAAGTTCAAGAACTCATCCTAGAAAAAGTGCTACAGATCTCATTGCTGTGTATCACCATGATCACCTTTGAAGTACTCACCTTAGGAACCTATACACTGATGCCAGTGCCTATTCCAGCCTTCAAAGCAATTTTGGAACTCTTTTTCTAAAATGGCCATAAGAACTGTTGTAGCATTACCCTTGATATCCTGGGTGTCATCAAAACGTCTTCCTTTCAACATTTCTTTTATCTTCAGGTAAATAAAAAGGTCACTGGGGGTCAGATCAGATGAGTAGGGAGGGTATTCTAATACTTTAATTTGTTTACTGGCTAAAAACTCCCTCACAGACAACTATACAATTAAGTTCATGAATTTGCCACTGTGCACAATGACCATTCCAGAAACAGAGCTCCAAAACTGCTTTGAAGGGTGGGCTAAGCACTGGTATCATTACATAGCTTCCCAAGGGCAGTACTTTGAAGGTGACAGTACTGATATGCAGCAGTGAGGTGTTTAGCACTTAGAACAAATAAGTTCACAGACTCCACTGGACCTCGTATGCAGTGTATTTTTTTTAGTATTTTTTGTTGTGAATTAAGAACAATTTTACAGTCTATATCATGTTGCCATGTAATACCCAGAACTTCCACCAATATTCTATTCTAGCTGCCTCCCCCCCACAAGTGAGAGCAGACTTCCCCTTTTGTTTGGAACTTCCCGTGACCTTTTGACCAAGGTCTGGCCCTCCTTACCCAGTCAACTTGGCTCCAGCCAAGAGCCTCTCAGATAACCCCATGTACCTGTTTAAGAATTTTTTCACCTCCACTATCACCCTGTGTTTCGTATAGTCCAGGTATTCTGATGACTGAGGGTTGGTGGTGGTTTTTGGTAGACTGTTGATGCCAAGGGTTAGGGCTCTCACCATCTTCCCAAGTTTTCCTTCTAATAATTTTATTGTTTCAGCTTTTATATTTAGGTCTTTGATCCATTTTGAATTAGTTTTTGTGCATGGTGTGAGATAAGGGTCTTGTTACTTTTTTCTTTTTTTTGCAGATGGACATCCCTTTAGAGCAACACCATTTGTTGAAGAGACTGATTTTTCTCCAGTTCACAGTGTTTGCGCCTTCATTGCATATCAGTTGTTCACAGGTGAATGAAGTTATATTTGGATTCTCAGTTCTGTTCCATTGGTCTGTTCCATTCTATTTGTGTGGCAGTGCCATTGTCTACTACTGTGACAGTGTAGTAGGTTTTAAGGTCAGGAAGAATGAGGCCTCCCATTTTGTTCTTCTTCTTTATTAATAATTTACTTATCTGTAGCTTCCGTCCTTTCCATATGAAGTTGATTATTTGTTTCTCCATCTCATTAAAAGACGTCATTGGAAGTTGAATTGTGATTGTATTGTACGGATAGATTGCTTTGGGAAGTATAGATATTTTCACATTATTAAGTCTTCCTGTCCAAGAACAAAGAAGTTTTCTAAACTTATGTAAGTCACTTTTTGCTTCTTGTGGTAGTGTCTTGTAGTTTTCATTGTATAGGTATTTTACATCTCTGGTTAGATTTGTCCTTAAGTATTTTATCATTTTAGGGGCTATAATAAATGGTAATAATCTCATGATATCCTCTTTGGTTGTCTTTTTGTTGGTGTAAAGGACTCCCACTGATTTATGTATATTCATCTTGTATCCTGGTGCTTTGCTGAAGTCTTCTATTCCATCCAGTATTTTTTTTGGTAGATTCTTTAGGGTTTTCTATGTATAAGATTATGTCATCCACAGATAGAGATAGTTTAACTTCCTCTTTGCCATTTTGGGTGCCCCTTATTTCTTTATCATGCCTAACTGCTCTGGCTAGGACCTAGAACACTGTTGTGGTGACAGTGGGTATCCTTGTCTAGTACCTGTTCTTAAGAAGAATGTTTTCAGCTTCTCTCCATTAAGTATGATGTTAGCTATTGGTTTAGTGTAGATGGCCTTTCTTACCTTGAGGAATTTCCTTTCTATTCCTATTTTGCTGTGAGTTTGTAACATGAATGGGTGTTGGACTTTATAGAATGCCTTTTATGCATCAATTGATAGAATCAGGTGGTTCTTGTCATTTGTTTTGTTTAAGTGGTTAATCACATTAATTGTTTTCCTGGTGTTAAATTATCCCTGCACCCCTACTATGAATCCCACTTGATCGTGATGAACTGTTTTTTTGATGTATTGTTGAATTCTGTTAGCTAGGATTTTGTTAAGGCTTTTTGTGTCCAAGTTCATAAGGGATCCAGCCAAGTGCCATCTCATAGGGGATATTGGCCTGTAATTTTCCTTTTTGGTGCTGTCTTTACCTGGTTTGGGTACCAGGCTATAGTAGCTTCATAGAATGAAGTTGGGAGTATTCCATCCTTTTCTATGCTCTGGAATACCTTTAGAAGTATTGGTGTTAACTCTTCTCTGAATGTTTGATAGAATTCTCCAGTGAAGTCATCCAGGAAATGGGCTTTTTTGGATGGAAGTTTTTAAATTACTTTTTCAATCTCTTCTTTTGTAATGGGTTTGTTCAGTTGTTCTGTCTCTGATTTTGCTAGTTTATGTAGGTGGTGTATTTCTAGAAAATTGTCCATTTGCTCTAGGTTTTCATATTTATTAGAGTATAATTTTTCACAGTATTTTTCTATGACTCTTAATTTCAGAAGGGTCCATTGTGGTATCACCCATCCCATTTCTTATTCAGATTATTTGTTTCTTCTCCTGTTTTTCTTTTGTTACTTTGGCTAGTGGCTTATCAATTTTGTTGATCTTACCATAAAACCGGCGTTTGGACTTGTCCACTCTTTCAATCATTTTCATATTTTCTATTTCATTTATTTCTGCTCTAATTTTGATAATTTGCTTTCTTCTGGAGGGCTGACAGGTTCTTTTGCTGAGATCTTTGCAGTTGTTCAAGTTGAAGAGTTAATTCTTTGATTTGTGCTCTTTCTCCTCTTTGGAAGTGCTCACTTATTGAAATGAATTGACCTTTGAGCACTACTTTTGCTGTATTCTGTAGATTTTGGTAGAACATGTCTTCATTCTCGTTGGATTCTATGAAATTCTTTATTGCATACTTGATTTCCTCTATTACCCAGTAGTTCTTGAGTATTTTTTCAGTTTCCATGGTTTTGATTTTATTTGCGTCTCTTTTCTGTTACTGATTTCTAGTTTTATTGCTTTGTGGTCTGAGAAGCCTTGTGTTATTTCAAAATTTTGAATTTTGTTGAATATTGCTCTGTGGCCTAATATGTGGCCAATTCTGGAGAACGTTTCATGTGTTTTGGTAAAGAAAGTAAACTTGGCTGCTGCTAGATGAAGTGTTCGAATACGTGAGTGAGGTAAAGTTGGTTGACTATAACATTTAGATCTTTTGTGTGTTTACTAAGCTTTTTTGGGAGATGTTCTATCTTTTATTGAGACTCATCTGTTGAAGTCTCCTACTGTTGTGGAGTTGTCTATTTCTGTTTTCAGTGCCAATAATATTTGTTTTATGTATTTTGGAGCCATGTCATTGGGTGCATAGATACTTAGCATGGCTGTGTCCTCCTGCTGTATTGAGACTTTGACCATTAGATAGTCACCCTCTTTATCCTGTATGGCAGATTTAACTTAAAGTCTATTTTGTCAGAGAGTAGTATTGCCACTCCTGTTCTTTTTGTTGTGTTATTACCCTGATATATTTTTTCCAACTTTTGAGTTGTAGTTTGTTTGTATCTTTGATTCTAAGGTGCATCTCCTGTATGCAGCCTATGGATGGGTCGTGTTTTTTAATCCAATCTGCTACTCTCCTCTTTATTGATGTATTCAGTCTGTTTACGTTCAGTGTGATTATTGATATATATACTGTTAGTGTTGTCATTTTAATGCCTTTTTTGGTGTTGTGGACAGTTCCTCTGTTGAGTTCCATTTGCTGTGCTGAGTGTTTTTTTTTTTTATGTGTTTTATTTTTGTGGCTTTCAGTGCTTGTTTTCTTCAAATTGTTGTGATTTTGTATGTTGCTTTTTGAAGTATAGAATTGGAGGTTTCTTTTGAAGTTACTCCCTTAGTCTCTTTTATTAATCTAGAAGTCCAAGCTTCAGTGTCTATGTATCTCCTTGATTTCCTTCACATCTGGAAGGCTTATGTGAACATTGTTTTTGACCCTCTTTTTCATATAATGCAGTTGGCAATTCTATCCTGAGATCTTTGAATTTGTATTTTTTGTGATTTGGTTTTGGTTATTGTTTTGGATTTCATTTCCTCATGGTATCTAAATGCCCTGTCAAGTGTTGGATGTTTAAGTATATATCTAATGTTATTGACTTTTCTAATTGAAACACTTCCTTTAATGTTTCTTGCAATTTTGGTTTGGTTCTTACAAATTCTCTAAATTTCTGTTTATCTGTGAAAGTCTTAATTTCACCTTCATACTAGAGAGACAGTGTTTCAGGATTATTCTTGGCTGGCAGGTTTTTTCTTCAAGGCTTTGTATACATTATCCCATTGCCTTTTGGCTCTCATCATTTCAGCTGAGTAGTTGGGGGATAATCTTAATATTTTTCATTTGTAAATTGTTTTTTTGCTTCGTTCTGGCTACCTCAGTAGTCTCTCCTTGTCTCTAGTTTTATTGAGCTTGATTATGATATGCCTCAGTGTATATATTTTAGAATCTATCTTGAGTGGGGTTCAATGAGCAGACTGAAAGGAGATCTCACCTTTCATGATGCGGGAAGTGAGCAGATCTTCAACAATTCTCTCTGTATTTTCAGCTATCCCACCTTGTTCTGGTACTCCAGTTATCCAAAAATTGTTCCTCTTGCTAGAGTCCCACATCACCCTTAGCGATTCTTCAGTCTTATTAAATATTTTATCTGATTTTTCCTCATGTATGCTGGTGTCATTTTCTTTGTCTTCAAGCTCACTAATGCTGTATTCCATTTGCTCAATCCTGCTTCTTTGACTTTCTACTGAGTTTTCAAGCTCAATGATTTTATGGTTAATCTGCCAAATTTCAGAGTATTGTTGCTCAATCATTTCTTGCAGCTTATTTAATTTTTCAGTGTGCTCTGCTATATTTTGCTTCATCTATCCCCTGATCTCTTGCACAGCTCTGTGCATCAGTCTTTTGTATTCTGTCTCTGATAGTTGCAAGAGCTCTTCTTCGTCTGGGAAATCCACTGACGTTTTATTTTGGGAGTTTTAGGAAGTCATGGTAGTCTGCTTCTATGGTGTTTAGAAACTGGTTGTTGTTTCTGAGCCATCCAGAAGTCACTGCAGTGATAGAGACTTAATAGTTTGGTTGGTCTGACTGTTGTCTCTGTATTGGGACTGGGCCACAGTTTCTCAGTAGTCTGATTATTTTCTGTTCCTTGATCTTATTGTATTACACTGGGCCACTGTTGGCACAGCTCCCATATCAGGGAGTTGTGCTGACCCACAGAGTGAGAGAGCTGAGTGTTTTTGGTCACGACACTTTGCAGCAAGAGCAGGGTGCCTCCAGGCACTTCAATCAGTGGAGCTACAGAGCTTCGGAACACTTGTCCTGACAGAGCAGATATGGTCCTGAGGCCCGGGCCATGTGGCCATAAGAAGCAGAAGCTGAAGAGACAAACAGCATGAGAAGCTGAGCTGCCTCAGTCTGAAAAGGTATGGCCATGACCTCAGGGGTTTGAAAGGGTGGATCCAGGGCTTCCTGTGTTTTGTGAGAGTGGACTTGCCACTCAGTTAGGCTTAGGGTGCACCTAAAGCCATTGGGGCAGAGTTTCTGTCTAAGTGGGCCTTTAAGGGAGAGTTGTAGCACAGGGCTGGAGGTCCCCACTCAAAATCCAGAGAGTGTGGCCAATACTTAGAGTCTGGAGGGCAGGGTGATTGTGTAGAATGTCTCAGAAAATGTAAGAGTATTTCCAAAGCTTTGAGGGCTAATGTAACGTGTTCTGCTGACTTGCCTGTTGCCTGTTAATGCCTTCTTTCCCCAAGATTTCTCCCATTTGTGATGGAATGTCTAACTTGTTGCTGTTCTGCCATTGTACCTTTAGAAGCAGATAGCTTGTATTCTAGGTTTCACAGATGTAAAATAGGTTTTGTATTTTCGACTTGAAACTGATTTACAACTTCTGTCATAGGGATGAATGTGTTATGTATTTCAATGATGTGATTTTTGGGGTGCCAAAGGGTGGGATGTCATGGATTGAGCTGTGTCACTCCCAAAATATGTATAGCCACGTGGCTGGGCCATGATTCCCGGTGTCTTGTGACTGTCCTCCATTTTGTGGTTTTTGTATGCTGTATGTTAAAGGATTAGGGTGGGACTGTAAATCCCTTCATAGGATCACCTCCCTACTCCACTGTAAAGTGAGTTTCCCTGGAGTATGGTTTGCCCCACTCTCTATCCTTTCATCCTGCAAGAGATAAAATGAAAGAGAAACAGGCTGAGAACTGGGAACCTCACACCATCAATCAAGCAGCACCAGGAGAAGAGTGTGTCCTTCAGACCCGTGGTCCCTGCACCAAGATGCTCCCTGGATGAAGATTGATGCAATACCAGACTTTCCTCCAGAGCTGACAAGGGGAAAGACTTCCCCTGGAGCAGACATTCTGAATTTGGACTTGTAGCCTACCAGACTGTAAGAATAAACCTTTCTTTGTAAAAGTCACCCACTCTGTGGTATTTCTGTAAGAGCAACACTAGCTGACTAAAACAGAATTAGATTACAACTCAAAGCCAAGGCATTCATCATGCAAAATGGAAATATTGCCTGCTGACTGTGCAGAGCTCTCTGCCCTGTATGAAATGCCCACAACAGAGAACTCCCCCGTCTAAGGATAAGGCCCTCCTTAAGCTGAATCATAGGCTAATAACTGACTAATGTGAAATTATAAAGGTCTGGCCAGCTAGTCTCCAAATGGGATGCTAATGAAGACCTAACAATCAGCTAAGATTCGGTTGCAGCTATCTTGTGGTTCAGCTCCTCCTTCTACCCAATCCTTTTTTTAAAGAAAAATAATATTTTATTGTATTTTTAGTGAAAGTTTATACATCAAGTTAGGTTACCATTTGACACTTTCCACACAAACTGAACAATGACATGAGTTGACATTTTTCACAATGTGTCAACAACCTCTTTAGTTGTGTTCTGATTTTTCTATTTCCAGTATTCTGATTTCCCTGCATTCTTATCTTCCCATCTTTGCTTTAGATTAAACATTGACCATATGGACTCATAGAGATGTCTTCTTCGTAGAGTATCAGTCTAAAGGATGATATCCTTTATTTTGTGTGTCACTCTGCTTTTTTGCAAAATTTGACCTCAAGATAGAATTTTGTTTCAAGGTTTAAAGAGTGTCTCTTGGAATCTCCTGATCTCAGGTGGCTTTTTAAAGAATTCAAATTCTATATTTTTGTCCTGTTCTATCTGGAATCATTTACTGTAACCTTAGACTGATTGGTGGTTGTAACCGGACACCAACCATCTGGTTATTCTTGTCTCTGGGTAGTTGAGGTTGTGGCTTGTATAGACTATCAACCTTGTAGATTTATTTCTTCTCTAAGATTTTGGTTACTTTTTACACTTGTTCCTGACAAGTAGGAACCAATAGTTGTATCCTAGATGGTTGCTGGCAGCCTTTTAAGACCCCAGAAGCTACTCATTTTATTAGGATGCAGAATATGAACTTCGTGAACTATTTTATGACAATTGACTGAGTTATCCTGTTAGACTATGGTACTAAGCTTTCAAACCAGAAAACCAATCTTGTAAGATGTCTGGTTATGTCTGAAGAGTATCTACAGTTGTATCTTCAATGGTACCGGTTCACACATGTCTGTAGTTACACATACATATAGATACTTCTGTATGTTTACACCAGTATATGTCAGTCATTAGCTTTTTCCATTTCAGCAAAGAATGTTGTTGTATAGGGATTGCTTTGTATCTGTAGATTGCTTTAGGCAGAATTGAGATCTGTGCTATATCTTCAATCCATGAGCACAGATGATCCTTCCATTTACATAGGTCTCTTTTAGTTTCTTTTAGCAGCATTTTATAATTTTCATTTTATAAATCATTCAAGTCCCTTGTTAGGTTATTTCCTAGGTAGTTTATTGTTTTGAGGGTTACTATAAATGGTGTTGCTTACTTGACTTTTTTCAGAATGGTCTTTGTTAGTATAAAGAAACCCAACTGATATTTTTATGTCGATATCTTTCCCCACAACATTGCTGAATTTTTCTATTAGTTCCAGAAGTTTTCTTGTGGAATCTTTAGGGTCTTCTATGTATAGGATCATATCATCTGTGAATAAAGATAGTTTTACTTCTTCTCTTCCAATTTAGCTACCTTTTATTTCTCTTTCTTGCCTTATCACTCTGGCTGGGACTTTCAGTGCTATATTGATTAAGAGAAGTGATAATTGGCATTCTTCACTTGTTCCCATTTTCAAGGGAAGGCTTTAAGTCTTTCTCCACTGACTATAATATTGGCAGCTGTTTTTGCATATATGCCCTTGATTATGTTAAGAAATTTCCCTTCTGTTATTATTTTGATGATGATTTTAACAGGAAAATCTATTGAATTTTATCAAACACATTTTCTGCATCAACTGATGCTTGCATAGTTCCTTTATTTTATTTATGTAATGCATTACATTGATTTCTTTTCTAATGTTGAACCACACAATACTGTTATGAATTCCACTTCATCATGATGTATTATCTTTTGGGGGATATGTTTCTGAATTCTGTTGGCTATGATTTGTGTAACAACTTTGTATCTATGTTCATGAGAGATATTGGTCTGTAATTTGTATGTGTGATAGCTTTGCCTGGATTAGGTGTCAGTATTATGCTGGCTTAGTAGAAAGAGTGAGGGGATGTTCCTTGTTTTTCTATGTTTTTGAAGAGTTTGAGTAGCATTTGCGTGAACTTTCTCTGAATGTTTGGTAAAATACTGAGTTTAGTATTCTGGCCCTGGGATATTTTTGCTGGCAGATTTTTATGACATCTTCAGTCTCTTTTCTAATGGGTGTTTTTAGATTTCCTACTTTTATGTTATTTTGAATAGGTAATGGTTTCTAAGATTTTGTCCATTTCATCACCTAAATTTTCAAATTTATTGGAGTACAATATTTCATAGTGATCTGTAATTATCTTCTTTATCTCATTTTGATCTTTGGTAATGTCTACACTTTCATGTCTTAATTTGTTTATTTGCTTCATCTTACATGTTTCTTTTGTCAGACTAACTACTGGTTTGTTTATTTTATTGATCGTTTCAAAGAACCAAATTCTGGATTTCTTAATTCTTTCGATTGTTTTTTCATTTCAATATTTCTGCCCAGATCTTAATTATTTCCTTTTTTTCTGGTAACTTTAGGATTCTTTTGCTCTTCCTTTTCTATTTGTTCAAGATGTCAGTTTAACTCAGGGTTTTTAGATCTTCCTTCTTTTAAATGTAGGCATTTTTTTTATTATGATTGAATGAAAATGGGCATTCCCATATAAATTTGCATGCCCACCTATATGCAGCTCCCACTCTTCTCCCTGCCTGGTGACAGCACACTCTTTCTCTCTGCTCCCTACATGTCTTACCCTCCCAACAATATCCTATCCCCTCCTCTCCATCCAATTCCCTACCTCCAGTAAGAGGTCAGCAGGATGACATTCTATAGATGCATAGAACCATAAAGTGCCCACACGATATGGTCACTCTGTGTCACCACGTCCAATCCGTTATTGTCCAAGAGTTGACCTCCATTGTGATTTATGGACAGGGGCAGCATCTGGGCCAGGGGCCATGCACCCAGCAGAACTCCGAGGCCCTTGGACAGTCCATTGCAGTCTTTTAATGGAGACCTTAGGGTGCACCCTTTTTAATTCTTGTGTTGCAAGTGAGGTTCAACTTTGTGAGCTCCATGACGGCTGTCACTGGTGGTGGCCAGGCACCATCGAGTTCTTCCAGTTACAGTCAATGTAGGCACCCACTCATGTGGGTCTCTCTGTCTTCTCGGTTCTCTTCCCCCATGTCGTTTTGGTCCTTGGTGATCATCTGTTTCTGCTGAGTTGGGACCATCTGCTGTACCCTCAGATGATAGCTTGGCAGCTTTTAAGACCCCAGACGCCACTCACCAATGTGGGGTGCAGAGAGCCCTCTTAGCAAAATGCTAGTTGTAGCAATTCGCCTCAATTTCACCTGACAGCATGGTCACTGGATCTGAACCTCAGCTACTCTGTCCTTGCAGTATTGGGTTAAGATGGGAGGTGTGGTGGTCAGGATTATGTCAACTTGGCTACTACATATTTGGCTACTGTATTAAGTGGCAGGGCAGGGTTTGTGGTGGCTCCCTGCCCCTCGGATATCATCTCGCGACCTTTGACTATGGCTGCCGGTCGCTCACGTGGCCAGGAGCTCCTGCTCTCTTCTTCCAGCGTCTCTTTCCGGGACTTGAGCTAGCAGCTGTTGGACTCATCAGTCCTTACAGTCGGCACTTGAGAGTCCTGCTCCCTGACCTGCCAATCCTGGGTTCACCAGCCTCTGCCTGCTCTTGCTCCCTGACCTGCCGATCCTGGGTTCGCCAGCCTCTGCCCGCTCCTGCTCCCTGACCTGCTGATCCTGGTTTTGCCAGCCTCTGTTGCTTCGTCTCGCCACCAGCTTGGGATCCACTGACCTACACAACCAGTGATCTAGAACTCTGGTCTCTGACTTGCTGACCTTGGGTTCGTCAGCTTCCGTGGCCACGTGAAGCTTGTGCCAGAGCTTGGGACATTCAGCTTCTGTGATTACGTGAGCTGTTTCTTATATTTGTATCTATCTATCTATATATGTATTATAAATCTTTCTTTGTACCTACACGTTTTACTGGTTTTGCTTCCCTAGAAAACCCAGCCTAAGACAGGAGGAGTAATCATGTTATGTTGAAGTCCAGTTAATATTGATCTTCTTTCTAACATGTGCTGTCACTGATTTCACCCAACCAAATTTCTATCGACTATCTAATCAAAACCCTACCCCTCGCCCTCCCTCTCTCCCCACCCTTGCAGCCGTCAAAGAGTCTTTTATTCTAGGCATGAGTCTGTTTTTAAGTTCTTATCGTAGGGATCTCATACAGTATTTGTCCTTTTCTCACTGAGTACTTTCAATCAACATAATGTCCTCCAGGTTATGAGATGTTTCCTAAAATCATCGTTGTTCTTTATCATTGCATAGCGCTCCATTGAGTATATATACCATAGTGTTTTAGTCAGCTAGGCTGCTCTAACAGAAATACCACAGAGTGGATGGCTTTAACAAAGGAAGGTTTATTCTTACACAGTCCAATAGGTTGCAAGTCCATATTCAGGGTGACTGCTCCAGGGGAAGGCTTTCCCCTTGTCAGCTCTGGAGGAAAGTCTGGTATTGCATCAGTCTTTGTCCAGGGAGTGTCTTAGCACAAGAACCTCTGGTCTGAAGGACGCACTCTTCTCCTGGTGCTGCTTGCTTGACGGTATCGAGGTTCTCAATTGTCCTTTGTTTCTCTTTCCCTTTTATCTCTTGCAAGCTGAAAGCATGAAGGGTGGGGCAAGCCATACTCCGGGGAAACTCCACCTACAGCAGGGCAGGGAAGTAATTCTATGCCGGAATCTACATCCCCACCCTAATCCTTTAACATACAGTTTAGCGAAACCACACAATGGAGGAGAGTCCCAAGATACTGGGAATCATGTCCCAGCCACGTGGCTACACATAGTTTTGGGGGGACACAATTCAAACCATGACACATAGTTTACCTATCCATCCCTCTGTTGTTGGGCATCTGTGTTGATTCCATCTTTTTCCTATTGTGGACTGTGCTGCGACAAGCATTTATGTGCATGCATCAGTTTGCGTGAATGGCCTTCATTCTGTAGTATATATTCCAAGCAGTGGAATTACTGGGTCAAGTGATATATCTATATCTAGCTTTTTAAGGAAGCACTAGATTGCTTTCCAAAGAGGTTGCACCATTTTGCAATCCCGCCAACAGTGGAGGAAGGTTGCAATTTTGCCACAGCCTCTCCAGCATTTGTTGTTTTGCATTTTTTGGATCATAGCCAACATTGTTGGGGTGAGATGGTATCTCATTGCAATTTTGATTTGACTTTCTTTAATAGCTAAAGACCATGAGCATGTCTGCATGTGTTTGTTGGCTGCCTGGATCTCCTCTTTAGAGAAGTCTCTGTCCATCTCCTTTGCATATCACTTAATTGGATGATTTATATTCTTCTTATTGATATTTCGTAGTACCTTATAGATTATGGAGATCAGGCATCGGTCTGACATAGAGTTGCCAAATATTTTTTTCCCATTCTGTAGGTGGCCTTTTAATACTATTAATAAAGTCTTTGGATGAGCAAAAGTGTTTGATTCTTATGGATAAGTAAACTATGGTACATATACTCAATGGAGCACTCCACAATGATAAAGAATAACGATGATTCCAGGAAACATCTCATAACCTGGTTTCAACTGGAAGACATGTTGAGTGAAAGTAGTCAGCGACAAAAGGACAAACACTGTATGAGACCTCTATGATAAAATCTCAGAAACAGACTTGTGTATAGAAGAAAAGACTCTGACAGCTGCAAGTGAGGGGAGGGAGGGAGGGAGGGGGGAAGGCTTAGATTAGACAGTTGCTAGAAATCTGGTTGGGAGAAATCGGTGATAGCACACATTAGAAAACAGAACAACATTAAGTGGACTTTAGCATAACTTGAGTACTTCTTCCATCTTAACCCACTATTGCAAGGATAGAGTAGCTGGGGCAGGGGGCAGGGGACCATGCTCTTAGGCGAAATCGAGGCCAATTGGCACAACTAGCGTTTTGCTAAGAGAGCTCTCTGCAGCCCACATCAGTGAGTGGCATCTGGGGTCTTAAAAGCTGCCAAGCTGCCATCCGAGGACACAGCAAATGGTCCCAACTCAGCAGGAACAGATGCTCACTGAGGACCGACATGGGGTAAAGACAACCCAGAAGATAGAGAGACCCACATGAGTGGGTGCCTACATCGACTTGGGACTGGAAGAACCGGATGGTGCCTAGCCACCACCAGTGATAGCTGCGATGGAGCTCACTAGGTTGAGTCTCACTGGCAACACAAGAATAAAAAGGGGTGCATCCAGAGATCTCCACTAAAAGACCTCAATTGATGGTCCAGCGGCTTCAGGGTTCCCCTGGGAGCATGGCCCCTGGCCCTGATGCTGCCCTTGCCCATAAATCATAACGAAGGTCCACTCTTTGGACACGAATGTCTTGGACTTGGCAATGCAGAGTGACCATATATTGGTTGCACTTTATGGTTCTATACATCTATAGGATATCATCCTGATGACCTCTGGCTGGACGAAGGAGAGTGAGTGGAGAGGAGGGGAAAGAAGGCTGTTGGGAGGATGAGACATATATGGAGCAGAGAGGAATAATGTGCTGTCACCGGACAGGGAGAGCAGTGTAAACTGCATATAGGTGGGCATGTAAATTTATACAGGAATGTACATTTTCACTCAGTTATATTAAATAATAATAAAAAAAGTGTTTGATTCATAAGAGTTCCCATTTATCTATTTTCTCTTCTGTTGTTTGTGGTTTGTTTGACAGATTTGAAGTTTATCTACATTGTGCATTAAAACTTCCATTGTTCTTCCTACTTTTTCTTGGATGAGCTTTATCGTTTTACATTTGATATTTAGGTCTTTTATCCAGTTTGAATTGGTTTTTGTGTAAGGTGTAAGATGTGGGTCTTGTTTCAATTTATTGCAGATAGATATCCAATTTTGCCAGCACCACTTGTTGAAGAGATTATTTTTACCCCAGTTTAATGTTTTAGGGCCTTTGTCAAATATCAACTGTTTCATAGGCAGATGGTGTCATCTCTGGGGTCTCGATTCTGTTCCATTGATCTATCTGTCTCTTTCTGGTACCAATACCAGGCTGTTTTGACTACTGTGGCAGTGTAATAGGTTCTAAAGTCAGGTAGTGAGAAGCCTCGCAGTGTGTTCTGCTTCTTCAGTGGTGCTTTGCTTACAAACAAAGTTGGTAATTTGTTTCTTCTTATTATTAAAAAATGTTGCTGGAGTTTGTATTGGGATTGCATTATATAAACAGATTGCTTTGGGCAACACAGACATTTTCGCATTGTTAAATCTTCCTATCCATCAGCAGAGTAGGTTATTCCATTTGTGTAAGTCTCTTAGTTTCTTGTAGTAAGGGCTTGTACTTCTCTTTGTAAAGGTCTCTTATCTCTCTGGCTGGATTTATTCCTAAGTATTTTATCTTCTTAGGGGCTATAAATGGTATTGACTTGGTGATTTCTTCATTAATAATCTTGTTGGTATAAAGGAATCCTACTCATTTACCTACGTTTATCTTGTATTCTGAGACTTTGCTGAAATCTTCTATCAGTTTGAGTAGTTTACTTATGGATTCTTTTGGATTTTCTGCATATACAATGATATCATCTGCAAATAGGCAAATAGGGAGATTTTTACTTATTCTTTGCTGTGCAGATGTCCTTTATTTCTTGGTCTTGTCTGATTGCTCTGGCTAAAATTTCTAGTACCATGTTGAATAGGACAGGTGAGAGTGGGCATCCTTGTCTAGTTCCTGTTCTCAAGGGAAACTGTGGTGGATTATTTTTCGGATATATTGTTGTATTCTATAGCAAGAATTTTGTTGAATATTTTTGCATCTTGATTCATGAGTGATATCGGTCTGCACTTCTTTTTTTGTTAGATCTTTCCCTAGCTTTGGTACCAGGGTTACGATGGATTCATAGAACAAATTTGGGAGTATTCCATCCCTTTCTATACTGTGAAATAGTCTCGGTAGTATTGGAGATAACTCATCTGAAAGCTTGGTAGAATTCTGTGGTTAAGCTATCTCGGCCCGGGCTTTTTTTGGTTGGCAGTTTTTGGATGACTTTTCAATCTCTTCTTTTGTGATGGGTTTATTAAGTTGTCCTGCTTCACCTTGTGCTAATTTGGGTAGGTGATGTGAATCAAGAAATCTGCCTTTTTCTGTAGGTTTTCAAATTTGTTAGACTTTCATAGTATTCTGTCATGATGTTTTGATTTCTGTTGGATCTGTTATGACAACTCTCTCATTTCTTACTTGGGTTATTTGTTTCTGCTTCTGTTTTTCTTTGGTAAGTTTAGCCAATGCTTTGTCAATTTTGCTGACCTTTTCAAAAAAACAGTTTTTGGTCTTTACATTTTTTTCAATTGTTTTTCTATTCTCCAAATTGTTTAGTTCTACTCTAATCTTTATGATCTGTTTTCTTCTGGTGCCTGAGGCATTCCTCTGCTTTTCTCTCTCTACTTGTTCAAGCTGTAAGGTTAGTTCTTTAATTTGGCTTCTTTCTTCATTCCAGATGTGTGCATTTATGGAGACAAACTGACCTCTGAGCACTGCTTTGGCTGTATCCCATAGGTTGTGGTAGGAAGTGTTTTCCTTCTCGTTGGAATCCATAAACTTATTTATTTCATCCTTGATTTCTATAGCCCATGGGTGTTTGCACAAGATGTTGTTCAGTTTCCATGAGTTCCACTTTCTATCTACGTTTTTTCTGCTATTCATTTAGACTTTTATGGCTTTATGATTGGAGAAGATGCTTTGCATTAATTCAAGGGCATGGATTTTGCTGAGAATTGCTTTATATCCTAACACATGGTCTATTCTGGAGAATGCTCTGTGCACACTGGAGAAGAAGGTGTAGTTGTCCATTGATGATTAGAAAGTTCTGTATATGTCAATGAGGTCTGGTTGGTTAATCGTGGCAATAAGGTCTTCTGTGTCTTGACTGAGCTTTTCTCTAGACGATCTGTCCAACTTTGAGAGTGGTGTCTTGAAGTCTCCCACTATTAGTGTGGAGGGATCTATCTCATTTATGAGTGCAGTTTCTTTGATGTATTTAGGTGCTGTAATATTAGGTGCATAAATATTTAATATTGTTAAGTCCTGCTTGTGTATTGAAACTTTCAGCAATAGTGTCCTTCCTTGTCCACGGTGGTGAATTTTACATTAAAATCAATTTTATGGGAGATTTGAATTGCCACCCCTGCTCTTATTTGTTTATTGTTAGCTTGATATATGTTCTTCCATCCTTTCATTTTCAGTTTATTCCTATCTTTAAGTGTAAAGCGAGTTTCTTGTAGGCAACATATTGATGGGTAGTGTCTTTTGATCCAAGATGTCACATAATGTCTCTTTATTGGAGCGTTCAGTTCATTCACATTCAATGTGATTATTGATAATTATGTGTTTAGTGCTGCCATTGTGATATGTTTATTTTTGTGTTGATACTTTCTGTGGTGTTTTTGTTAATCTGTTCTGGGAAATTCTTCTTGGTCAGTTGATTTTTCACCTTTTTCAGGGTTGTTTTTGTGGCTGTTGAGACTCCTGTATTATGTTTCTTGATTTGATATGTTACATCTTTATTGTGCTTTGTGACTGCCCCTGTAACCCCCTTAATAAACTATGTATAAACCCAATTTCAGTTACTACCTTTCTTATCAACTTCCTCTCCATCTGGAAGGACTATAACAACTGTAGTACTACAGTTCTCATGAAATGATCACTGGATTATTTCTTTCACTATTATAGCTTTGATTGAGTTTGGAGCCTTTCCAAACTAAGTAGAATTCTGGGTTATTTGCTTGTAAAGTATAAAGTTATTGGTTTTGTTCTTCTAAGCCAAGAGATTCAATATTTCTTGTAGCTTGGGCTTGATTTTTATAAAGTCTCTGAGTTTCTGTTTATATGCAAATGTCTTAATTTTGTTTTCATACTTGAAAGATAGTTTTGCAGGATATATAATTCTTGGTTGGGCTTTCTTCTCCTTCAAGGCTTTGAATGTGTCATGTCACTGTCTCCATGTGAGCATGGTTTCTGCTGAGAAATCTGACGAAAGCCTACAGGGTTTTCCTCTGAATGTTAGCTTTTCTTTGAGTCTTGCTGCCTTTAAGAGTTTCTGCTTATGTTTCATTTTGTTAAGCTTGATTATAATGTATCTTGGAGTCTTTCTTTTGAGATCCATAATGAGTGGCGTTCGATATGCTTCGTGGATATCTATATTCTTTTCTTTCATAATTTCAGGGAAGTTTTCTCTCAGTAGCTCAGCAACAATACTCTGTGTTCTCAGGTGTCTCACCCTGTTCAGGAACTCCAATTAATCATAGATTGTTCCTCTTATAGAGTCTCCTTAATGCTTCTTTGTTCTTCTCGTTTCTTTTTTCTGATGTCTCCTCATAGATGCTGGAGTCAGTAGCTCTGTCTTCCAAGTCAGAAAGTGTCTTTTCCATTTGTTCCATTTTGTTTTCTTGGCTTTGAATTGGAGTTTCTACCTCTTTTATTTTGTTCTTGACCTGTTGGATTTCAGAGCACTGGTGTTGCATCAGATCAAACAGCTTGCTCAATTTTTCATTTTGCTCTGCTACATTTTGTATAAGGTCTACGAGGGCTCTCTGTATAATCTTTTTATTTTCACCTTCCAACAGTTTCAGAAAAGCTCCTTCATCTGGGAATTTCTGAGGTGTTTTCTTTCCTGGGCCTTCTGAAGCCATGGGCAATTTCTTGTTTACACTTTCCTCCAGAGTATGCTGCTTTTTTGACATCATGTGAGTCAATATAGGCTGGGAGAGATGCTATGAGGATGGACTGCAGTTGTTTCTCAAGTTGTTTCTTAAAATGGAAGGTAAAAAGTATTTGACAGCTTCCAAACTCAGTCAGGTTTTCAGGTGTATAGGTCCCTATTCCCCACTGACAAAGTAAGCACCTGTATATCGAACCCCAGATGTTATAAACTATCTCAAAATATAGAAAGGCTACTGCCCTGCTGGCCTCTGCTGTTAGGCCCCAGCTGTAGGTGACACTGTGTAGAATACTGCTTTTCTGCTAGAAAAGCCCTCTCCTCTAGAGGAGGGTCTCCCAACCCAGTAATTAGGTTCACCTGAGGCTTCCTTGTGGATGTCTCTGCTTCCCAGTGGAACAAGATGAAGTCCTGCACAAGCTTGCTGCCTGGCTGGGTCCACGCTACTCTATGTCGGAGATGGAAAGAGAGACCAAAGGTGCCGAGATGCACAAATCCCACAGCTTCTGTTGTCAGGCTCCAGCCATAGGTGACATTGTGTAAAATACTGCTTTCCTGCTGGAAAACCACTCTCCCCTGGGCAAGCACTGCCTTTTAGCCTAGCAACTAAGTCCAGCTGGTGCCTCTGTATGGTTGTCTCTGTGTCCCAATGGATCAAGATGGCATCCCACACAAGCTCGTCACCTGACTGGGTCTAGGCTACTCTATGGTGGATGAGGAAAGAGACACCAAAAGTGCTGAGGTGCAGAGTCCACAGCCTCTGTTGCCAGGCCTCAGCCATAGGTCACACTGTGGAAAATACTACTTTTCTGATGGAAAAGCACTCTCCCCTAGGCAATTGCTGCCTCTCAGCCTAGGAACTAAGTCCAGCTGGGGCCTCCGTATGGTTGGCTCTGCCTCCCAATGGATCAAGATGGGATCTCGCACAAACTTGCCGCCTGGTTGGGTCCAGGCTATTCTATGGCAGAGGCAGAAAGAGAGGCCAAAGGTGCTGAGATGCACAGAGTCCAAAGCCAGGCTCTCAAATATGGCAATTTTGCTTGCCGATCCCACCAGCGGTACTTCTGAGATAAGCTGCTAGTCAAGTCCCAGATCCACCTGCAGGCTAAGATAGAGAAAAAAAGTTGAAATGGTGAGTTACCTTTAGTCCGTGTGAGCCTGTGCTTTCCCCGAGTGGGGTCAGTGAAAGAGAGCAGGTTTTCCATTCAGTGGTATGAAGTCCAAATTAACAACCCTATGCTGCGTGCTAGGGCTTACTCGGTGTCCAGAAGGCTCCATTTAATTATCATTTCAGGTAGTGGTATCCAGAGGGATTTAGGGAGATGTGTGTTTAGTCCACCATCTTGACTCTGCCCTCAGTGTAGGCATTTATTGCTTTGATTTTCCCTCTGAGAACAGCTTTTTCTGTTCCCCAATGATTTGATTTTAATTTGTCTTCATTTTTGTTTGATTGTATTGTTTTAAAAATTCACTTTTCATTTCTTCTGTGATCCAATAGTTTTTTAGTAACACATTATTTAGTTTCTGTGACTTTTTTCTCCTTAATTTCCTATAGTTGATTTCTAACTTTGTACCTTTTTGATACCAGAGAACGTTTATATTTTGAGTCTTTTTAAACTTGTTGAGACTTGTTTTGTGTTCTAGCATGTGGTCTATTCTGGAAAATGATCCTTTTGTGCTGGAAAAAAACTCTCTAGTGTTCTGATGCTAGGTAGAGTGTTCTGTGTTTATCCATTAAGTCAAATTTGTGTACACTTTTGTTTATGGGCTCAATGTCCTTACCAATCTTGTTTTTAGTTGTTCTTTTTAGAATTGAAAGTGATGTGTTGAAGTCCCCAGTTACTATGGCGTTGCCTGTTTCTCCTTTCTTATTGGCATTTGTTTCATGAATTTGGGGGTTGTTGTTAGGTGTGTATCTATTTATAATTGATGTGTTTTCTTACTGGATTGATGCTTTTATTATTGCTTAGTAACCTTTCTTAACTGTTGTGATATATTTTGTTTCAAAGTCTATTTTATACTATCAGTGTTCCCACCTGTCGTGAGTTGCATTGTGCCCCCCAGAAGTGTTTGTCAAGTTGACTAAGTCATGGATCTCAGTACTGTATGATTGTCTACCATTTTGTCATCTGATGTCGTTTCCTTAGGCACATAAATCCTGTCACTATGATGTTAATGAGATGGATTAGCAGCAGTTATATGAATGATATTTACAAAATTAGTGTCTTAAGTCAACTTATTTTGAGGAGGACCTCATACCACCAAGAAAATAGTGCCAGGAGCATAGCCTGTCCTTGGGACCCACGATTCCTGTGCAGAAAAGCTCCTAGTCCAGTGGAAGATTGTGGAGAAGGACCTTGCTCCAGAGCTGACAGAGAAAGCTTTCCTGTGGAGCTAACACCATGAATTTGAACTTACAGCATACTAGACTATGAGAAAATAAATTTTCTTCATTAAAACCATCCACTTGTAATATTCCTTTTACAGCAGCACTAGTTGACTTTGCTCTTTTTTGGTTACTGGCTGCATGGAATATTTTTCAATCCTTTCATTTCAGTCTGTTTACATCTTTTTGTCTAAGATGTGTTTCTCATAGACATAAAAAAGAATGGATTGTGTTTTTTAATCCTTTCTGTCTCTTATGGACTGAATTGTGCACCTCCCCAAAATTTATGTCAACTTGAGTAGGCCATGATTTCCAATATTGTATGATTATCCGCTATTTTGTGATCTAACGTAACTTTCCTCTGTGTTGTAAATCTTGATCTCTGCCTTTGGTTAGTTAGGCAAGACTAGGTTATGTTAAAGAGGGTTAGGGTGGGATACAACACTCTTTAATCCAACGTAAGCAGAGTTTACCTGGGGTGTGGCCTGCATCAGTTTTTATGTTACAAGAAATAAAAAGAAAGAGAAGCAAACAGAGAGAGAAAGGTGTCTCATACCACCAAGAAAGAAGCACCAGGAGTAGAGTGTGTCTTCTGGACTGGGGATCCCTATGCTGAGACGTTCCTGGACCAGAGTATATTGATAAGAAGGACCTTCCCCCAGAATAAATAGAAAGAAAGCTTTCCCTGGGAGCTGGCTGCTGATACTGACAAGCAGTAGGGCTCAGGTTTACCAAGGTGAAAGTAAGGAGTACTTTACGTGTTTCAGTCATGGGAGCTTCTGTAAAGACTTCCCCATGGTGTCCCACTGTGGGTAGAGAGTCAGTTATTTCCCTCTGTGTTGCTTGTCTGATTTCTTTTCTTGCTTTGCTGAAGGCAGAGTCATGTGGACACTCAGTAGTTCTAAGTTCTAGAGCTCTTCTGCCTTGGGACTTGGCAAGATTCAACAATACTCACTTGCAATACCTTGGTTTCACTTCATCCCCATTCAAGGGTATGGCCCACAAATTCTTTCAGCCAATCTACACTGCCTTAAAAATTGAGCTACAGCTTCCTCAGTTTACCTCTCATTCTGTGTTTTGTTCAGGGAGTTGCCTGTCCCTGGCCCAGAAGGACCACAATGAGTCCTCCAGGTGCCAGTGGCTAGTATCTCCCAGCTTCTGTGCTGTCCATGATCACCCTCTCCTCTGTTTCTGTGCTCCCTTTGACTCTTCAACACCCCAACTGCCATTAAGGGATCTCAATCTGTGCTTGTTTTTATTCAGTGGTTAGTGGATTCATTGCTGGAGGACAGATGGGCGAGATCACTTCATTATTTTGCCCCACCCTTGTTCTTTTCTTTTTATATGAAGAACTGCCTTTAGGATTTCTTGCAAGGTAGTTTGGTGGTAATGAGTTCCCACTTAAAAAAAAAAAAAATCTGGGAGTGTCTTAATTTAACCCTTATCTTTGAAGAACAGTTTTGGCAGATGTGATAAGCTTCGTATATTTTCATGCTGCCTTGCTAGGGCATATACTTTTAGGATTGTCAGGTCTTCTACAAAAATGAGTCCATTTACCATTACACAATGCTTATTTTTCTTTCTGATAATCTTCCTTTTTCTGGAATCGATTTTGTCTAAAGTTAATATAACTACTCCAGCTTTCTTTCACTAGTGATAGAATGGAGTATCTTTCTTTGTATCTTGGCTATCACTCAGTCTAAGTTTCTTTATTCTAATAGGTTTCTTTGACACAGTATATAGTTGAGTCTTATTTATTTGTTTAATCTAACTTTTAAATAGTGTACTTTGACTCTTGCAATTTAAAGTGAGTTTTGATACGTTGTTGTTAACTGCGGTCTAGCTGGCACCGAATTCATGTACAATGGATGGAACACTGTGATCCATAGCGTTTTCATTGGCCAGTTTTCAGAAGTAGATCATCAGGCCTTCCTTCCTATTCTGTCTAAGTTTGAAAATGTCACTAAAACCTGCTCAACATGATAGCAACATGTTAACCTCTGCTGACAGTTAACTGTGTATGAGGTTCATTGACCTGAAATTGAACAGGAATCTCTCATATGGGAAGTGAGACTTTGACCACCAGATCACCAAATTCCTCCAATTATAGTTGCATTAAAAGCAACCTTTTTGTATCTGTTTCTTATTTGTTACATTTGTTGTTTCTCTTTTATCTCTTTTTTCTGCTTCTTTGGTTGTAATTAAGCATTTTGTATGATTTTGTTTTATCTTGTCTCTTGGTGCACCCTTTATATACAATTTTTAACATTTTAGTGTTGGCATTAGGGTTTACAATATATTTCTCAATAAGCTAATATCACCGTCAAATAACATGGTATCATCTCACATGTAAAGCAATTTGTTTACAATGAAGAAATCCTAATTTTTCTCTATCATCTCTTGTGGTATTAATGTCATTCATTTCACTATGATCACCTAAAACATTCTATTGTTAATTTTTAATTAAAATGACTTTTAGGTCAATTAGTAATAGGAAAAAAATAAATATTTCATTTTAATACTACTTGTTCCTTCTCTCTCTCAATAGATCCAAGTTACAAGTGGTTTCATTTTTGTATCTGGAGATCAGAATCAACCCTTAGCCACCCAAAGTTGAATCAAATGTGGATACTGATGACATCACAGATACACCAAGCAAACATTAATAAGTCTGTTACTCACACAGTGGAACTTTCAGAAGAGAGCAGGTCAGGCACTCAAGCATGTCTGGAATCATTTCAATGAATGTAGGGACAACTTGTCTTGGTTTTCACTGTGTTTAGGGAGTGGGGACAGGCTAAGTTTTCTCAACCTGATTGGCAGTTTGAAGGGTTTGAAGTACCAAAGGCATCAGGGCAGAGAATACACATGTGGCCAGAAGGGATGATCTTCTCTGGTATTACTCAACCTGCCAGGGTACGGAGGACAGAACAAGTTACTTTCTTCTGTATGTGAGATACACCAGAGGGATCATGATTTGTTCTATCATGTAACTACCACTTTATTTCAATAAGGAGACTTTAGCTGTACTTGATTCCACAGCCGACACCCATGGAAGCAGCAGTCGAGAAACCAAAAGACACTTTGCATTGGGACAAACTTCTGCAAATGACCTCTTGAGAGTATTGAAAAGTAAAGATGTCACATGAAGACCAGGAAGCACCAGACCCAAGCCATGGTGTTTTCAATCACCTCATATGCATACAAAGCTTGGACAGATGATAAGAAAGACTGAAAATAAATTGATGCTTTTGAGTTGTGGTGTTGGTGAAGAATATTGAATACCATGTACTGCCAAAGAATGAACAAATTTGTTGTGGAATAAATACAATCAGAATACACCTTACAAGCAAGAATGGCAAGACTATCTCTCACATATTTTGTACATGTTATCAGGAAAGATCAGCCCCTGGAGAAAGACATCATGCTTGGTAAAGTAAAGGGTCTGTGAAAAAGAAGAACCTCAATGAGATGGATTGACACAGCGGCTGCAACAATAGGCTCAAGCATAACAGTGTTTTAGTCAGACAGACAGTGTTTTAGTCAGCTAGGGCTGCCCTAACAGAAACACCACAGAGTGGATGGCTTTAACAAAGGAAGGTTTATTCTTACATAATCTGGTAGGCTACAAGTCCATATTCAGGGTGTCTGCTCCAGCGGAAGGCTTTCCACCTGGTCAGCTCTGGAGGAAAGTCCGGTATTGTATCAATCTTTGTCCAGGGAGCATCTTGGCACAGGAACCTCAGGTCTGAAGGACGCACTGTTCTCCCAGTGCTGCTTTCTTGACGGTGTGAGGTTCCCAGTTCTCAGCCTGCTTTCCTTTCCTTTTATCTCTTGTGGGATGAAAGGATTAAGGGTGGTACAAGCCATACTCCAGGGAAACTCCCTTTACAGTGGAGCAGGGAGGTAATCCTATGAAGGGATTCACAGCCCCACCCTAATCCTTTAACATACAGTTTAGGAAAACCACAAAATGGAGGACAGTCACAAGATACTGGGAATCACGGCCCAGCCACTTGGTTACATATATTTCAGGGGGAGGACACAATTCAATTCATGACAGACAATGTTTCATTCTGTTGTATCTAGGGTACCTGAGTTGGAACCAACCAGATGACACTAAACAACAACAACATTAAAGTTTTATCATTTTGTTTATTTATAGATAAGTACTTGTTACATTTATACTTAATTATTTTGTATTGTGTCAAGTAAGCATCCAGCTTCATTCTTTTGCATGTGGATATCCAGTTCTTCCAACACTGTTTCTTGAAGTGGCTATTCTTTCCTCCACTGAATGATGTTGGAACTCTTGTCAGAATTTAATTGATCATAGACGTATGGACTTATTCTTGGACTCTCAATAACACAAGGAGCTGTGGTAGTCCAGTGCTTAACGTGCTTTACTGCTAACTGATAAGTTGGTAGTTCAAACCCAGCAACCACTCTGTGAAAGAAATGTGTAGCAGTCTGCTTTTGTAAAGATTAAATACAGCCTGGAAACTACATGGGACAGTTCTACTCTGTCCTACGAATATAAGATCACTATGAATCAGAATCCACTCAATGGCAACAGATTATGCTGGCACTACACTATTTGATTACGGTAATTTTATAGTAGTTTTGAATCAGGAAGTGTGAGACTTTCAACTTAAGTATTCAAGATTGTTTTGACCATTAAGTGTCTCTTGAAACTGTATGTGGATTTTAGTTTGACCCTTTCCATTTTTGAACAACGACAACAAAAAGCTGCTTGGATTTTGATAGGGTTGTGCTAAATATGTAGATCACTTTGGATTGCATTTCTGTCTTAATCATCTGAAGCCTTCAAGTCTATGCACACAAGATGGTTTTTCATTTTTCAGATATTTTCAAAAATTTCTTTCACCATTTTTGGTATTTATTCATTTTTATTTAAAGTCAACACAGTATCAAAAATTTTAGATAATCTAGAAATAATTTTAGTACTCATGATTCTAGCATTTTACCATTACTTTTTTCTTTTCTCCTTATTGTGCTTTAAGTGAAAATATACAGCTCGTTAGTTTCTCAGTGTATTGATACACTCATTGTTATGTGACCCTAGTTGCTTTCTCTATAATGTGCCAAATACATTTGCAAAGTGATGTACCATTTTACATTCTCACCAGCAGTATACTAGTTGTCCAGTTTCTCCAGAACCTCTCCAACATTTACAGTTTTGTGTTTTCTGGATTAGTAACTGCCTCACTTGTGTGAGATGATATCACACTGTAGTTTTGAGTTGCATTTCTATAATAGCTATTGATCATGAGCATTTCCTCATGTTTCTGTTAGCTACCTGAATGTCTTCTTTAGTGAAGTGACTGCTCTTATCCTTTGCTATTTTTAATTGGGGTTTTGGTCTTTTTGTTCTTGAGGTTTTGCAGGATTGTGTAGATTTCAGAGATCAAATGCTCATTGGATTTGTCATAGTCAATTTTTTTCCCCAGTCTGTAGGTTGTCTTTGAGTTTTTTGTTGGTGTCTTTGGATGAGCATAAGTGTTTCATTTTTAGTAGATTCCAAATATCTATTTTCTCTTCTGGTGTTTGTGCATTGTTGATAAGGCTTTGGGTTCTGTTTCTGCCATCTATAAGGGTTCCCAGTGTTGCCCCCTCTTTTTTCATCCATGATTTTTATCTTTTTAGATTTTATATTAATGTCTTTGATCCATTTTTAACTACTTTTCGTGCATGGTGTGAGATAATTGATTTGTTTCATATTTTTTACAGAAATGTATCCAGTTATGTCTGTCTGTTCCCCAGTTAAACGATTTTGGGCATTTGTGAAATGTCAGCTGCTCATAGGTGGATGATTTTATATCTGGATCCTCAATTCTGCTCTACTAGTATGTGTATCTATTGCACCAGTATTAGGCAATTTTGAGTACCATCGTAGCAGTATAATAGGTTATAAATTCAAGTAGTGTGAGACTTCCCACTTTGTTCTTCAATAATGCTTTTCTTATCCAGGGCTTCTTTCCTTTGCATATGAGTTTGGTGAGTTGTTTCACAATCTCGTTAAAAAATGCCGTTAGAGAGGCAGTGCCAAGATGGAAGATTAAGCACACATCTCCTCCATTGTCTCTGAGAACTAAGGCCTGCAATGACACTTGAATGGCGCACTCTGGACATCCAGGAAGTCCTATGATGTAGTAAAGGGTTGTCAGGTTGGACCATGCACGACTGAATGGAAAACTACCTTTCTCTAACATGAAGCAGTGCATGCTGAGCCCTGCTCCTGCAGACTTACCACTTGAGTGAACTGCAAGTAGAGAGATTTCTTTGTTATCTGGGCAGTGCAGGCTGGGCATAAGCTGACAAATATGAACAGCAGTGCTGAAGTAAACAGTGTATAGCACAGCAGAGTCACTATGCTTAGGATAGCCACATTATAAGAGCCACATTATAAGAGGGCACCACTGCACCTCTACCCTCCCTTTTCTGAGCTGTACCACAGATTCTACTGTTTCATGGCGGGAAGGGCAGTTTGGGCAAGAGAACACCTTGGTCGGCTGGGAGATGGAGTTATCCAACTGGAGGTCTCAACAAGGGCTAATTCCCAAATTGAAAAGCAGTGCTAGTCCAGAAAATCCCCTTCCAGCAGCAAGGGTGTGTTTAGCACAGTATTACCGTATGAGTGAGGTCCAACTGAGGATGGCACCTCTCTAAATTGAACTACATCATAGCATCTGGGGACAGCTGAAGAGGTGCTCCTGTTGTCACCCATAAGGTAGGGCACACCATACTTGAGGGCCTGACTGATTTCAGAAGCTGTTGGACAGCTCCAAGCTTAACAGTAAGAACTTTTTAAAATAAGATGGCCTGGAAAAAGACCAGTGAAGTGGCCCAGCAGTGTCTCCTCCACCCTTCACTGACCAATATCATAGGGTCAGCTGACATTCCCCTAGTTGCTCCATAAGTAGGGCACCATGTCTGCCATTCAGGAGGCAGAGTCTGCCACCCAGAGAGTCCACTGAGCCAGTCACAAGAGTACACAGAGATAAATGGTGACCAACACCCCTCTTAGAACTACACCTCAGCTCCTGTCGATGTACTACCAGAGAAACTGAACAGCCTCTAGATGACCCAAAGGCAACAAATTATTGCTAACCACTTAAAAAAACAGTCCACTATGGCTCTGGAAAACTCCCAAAACAGAGAATCAAAAACTGTCTCAGATGAAGAAGCCTTTCTGAAAATATCAGGGGTCGAGTACAAAAGAATTATGTATAGATCACTTCTAAAAATTAAACAAAATGCATCAGAGCAAAAAGAAAAATTAAGCAAGCTATCTGAACTGATGGAACTTCAATGATCTGAAATACAGCAGATCAGTAAAAGAAATTACACAATTAGACAATTCAATCCAAAAACAAAAGAGGAGAATTGAGAAGATAGAAGTCAGACTTAGTGATCTTCAGAATAGAGAAAATTACACCAGCATTTATGACAAGAAATCAGAGAACAGAAATAAGAAAAGTTAAGAAGCATTAAGAAACATGTGCGACTCTATTAAGAGGAATAGTCTACAAGTAACAGGAGTTACCAAAGAGCAAGTGATAGCTGAAAACACAGAAAGGATTGTTGTTGAGTTGCTGACAGAAAGCTTCCCTGAAATTAGAAAAGAAGAGAACAGAGTTCCAAGATGAACATCAAACACCATAAACAATGTATCCCAAAAGAAAGACAACAAGGCATATTATAATCAAGCTTAATAAAATGAAACATAAACAGATTCTCTTAAAGGCAGCAAGGCTCAAACCAAAGCCAGAAGGAAGCACTGTAGGCTCTTGTTTCAGCAGCTAATGCTGCTCTAACAGAAATACCACAGAGTGGATGGCTTTAACAAAGGAAGGTTTATTCTTGCACAGTTCGGTAGGTTACAAGTCCAAATTTAGGATGTCAGCACCACGGAAAGGTTTTCCCCATTGTCGGCCTTGGAGGAAAGTCCAGTATTACATCAGTCTTTGTCCAGGGAGTGTTCTGGCACAGGAATCTCAGGTCTGAAGGATGCGTTCTTCTCCCGGTGCTGCTTTCTTGATGGTGTGAGGTTCCTAATTCTCTGCCTGCTTCCTTTTCCCTTTATATCTTGTAGAATGCAAGGATTAAGGATTCAGGGACACTCCTTTTACAGTGGAGGAGAGAGGTGATCTTCTGAAAGGTTTTACAATCCCACCCTAATCCTTTAACATACAGCACAGTAAAATCAGAAAATGGAAGACAATCATAGAATACAGAGAATCATGGTCACATGGCTACACATATTACTGGGGGGGATACGATTCAATCCATGACAGCTCTCTTCTGACTTGTCAGCAGAAATCATGTTGGCAAGGAGGCAGTGGGATGACACAGTCAAAGCCTTGAAGAAGATAAACTTCCAACAAGAATTATATATCCTGCAAAATTGTTTCTCAAATATGAAAATGAAATTAAGACATTTTCAGGTAAACAGAAGCTTACAGACTTTGTAAACACCATACCAAAACTACAAGAAATATTGAAAGAAGCTCTCTGCTCAGAAAAACAAGACCACTAAGTGTGTATTTCAGGAGGCAATGCAGGGCACAGCATGAGAATCCCACTCAGTTAGGGAAGTCATAAAACTCCATGAAAGCTACAGTATTAAAATAAAGGAGCCAGTGGCATATCACATAAACTGTGACATGATCAGACTTAAAAGAGGGAAATATTACAGTAGTTATAGTCTTTCCACATGGAGAGGAAACTAAAAAGATATGCAGAAGTTAAAATTGGGTTTAAACTTAGAATATTCAGGGGGATCATAAAGGTAGCCACAAAGCATAATAACAATGCAGCATATCAAAACAAGAAGTGCAACATAGGATTCTCAACAGAGAACAGTGAAAAAGATGAAAAGTCAAGTCAACTCATATAAAAGAATGAGCCAGAACAGATTAAGAGCAAAATAGAAAACATCAATACAAAAATAAATGCAATTAAATGACAGCACTAAACATACACCTATTAATAATTACACTGAAAGTAAAAGGATTGAACCCTCCAAATAAGACACAGCAAGTGACATCATGGATCAAAAGACACAATCCATCAATATGTTGCTTACAAGAGACACACCTCGGAATAAAACACAAGAACAAACTGAAAATTAAAGGATGGAAAAATATATACCAAGCTAAAAACATACAAAGAAAAGCAGGTATGGTGATAGTAATCTCAGATATCATAGACTTTAATGTGAAATCCACCATCGTGGACAAGGATGGTAGCTATTTTATTCCTAAAATGTTCAATACACAAGCAGGACTTAATAATATCAAATATTTATGCACCCAATACCAGAGCATCAAAACATATCGTACAAACACCTACGACATTAAGAAACGAGATAGATCACTCCACAATAATAGTTAGAGAACTTAACATTTCACTTTCAGTAATGGACAGATCATCCAGAAAAAAAGCTCAGTAGACACAGATCTTGTTGCAACAATCAACTAACTAGACCTCATCAACATATATAGAACTTTTTATCCATCAATAGATAAGCACACCTTCTCCAATGATATATGGAACATTTTACAGAATACACCATGTGTTAAGACATAAAACAAGTCTCAACAAAATCCGACTCGACGGCACTTGGCTTGGCAACAAAATCCAAACCACTGAATTATTGCAAAGCATCTGATTGTACAATAAAGCCATAAAAGTCAAAATCAATAACAGAAAAAACATAGATAGAAATTTGAACTCCTGGAAACTGACCAACATCTTGCTCAAAAAGCCATGGGATATAGAAGAAATCCAGGACGAAATAGAGAAATTTATAGAGAGAGGCAAAATCAAGATGGAGGTCTAAACACACGTCTCCCTAAATCTCTGTGGAATCCAAGACCTGAACTGATAATTAAACAGAGCCTTCTGGACACCTAGTGAGCCCTAGGACATGGCATAGGGCTCTTAATTTGGACTTCATGGCACTGAACAGAAAACCTCCTCTCTTCTGCTGACCCCGCTCTTGGCGAGCCCTGGCTTTCATGGACCAAAGGTAACTCCCCATTTTAACGATTTTTTGTCTGTCTGAGCAAGTGGGTGGAACTGGGACTTGACTAGCAGCTTATCTCAGACACTCTGCTAGTGGGATCGGCAAGGGAAATTGCCATATTTTGAGAGCCCAGCTTCAGACTCTGTGCATCTTGGCACCTTTAACCTCTCTTTCTGCCTCCACCATAGAGTAGTTGGTACCAAGGTAGGCAGTGAGCTTGTGCAGGATGCCATCTTGTTCCACTGGGAGGCAAACAAACCCATACGGAGGCCTCAGCTGGACCTAATTCCTAGGCTGGGAGGCAGTGCCTGCCCAGAGGAGAGGGCTTTTCTGGTAGAAAAGGAGTATTCTACACAGAGTCACCTGAAGCTGGGGCCTGACAACAAAGGTAAGCAGGGTAGTAGCCTTTCTGTATTCTGTGTTAGTTTATGACATCTGGGGTTTGATACAGAGGTGCTTCCTTTACTAGCTGGGAAGAGGGACTTATACACCTGAAAACCCAACTGACTTTAGAAGTTGTCAGATATCTTTTACCTTTCATTTTAAGAAAGCCTAGAGAAACAATGGTGGTCCATCCTCAGAGCATCTCTCCCAGCCTATATTGACTCACATGATGCCCCCAAAACAACAAACTCTGGAGAAAAGCATAAACAAGAAATTACCCATGGCTTCAGAAGTCCCCCAAAAGGAAGCACCACAGAAATTCCCAGACAAAGAAATTTTCTGAAACCATCAGGGGGTGAATACAAAAGGATTATATAGAGAGCCTTCATACACCTTATACAAAATGCAGCAGAGCAAAATGAAAAACTAGGCAGGCTGTTTGATCTGATGGAACACCAGTACTCTGAAATCCAACAGATCAAGAACAAAATCAAAGAGAAAGAAACTCCAATTCAAAGCCAAGAAAACAGAATGGAACAAATGTAAAAGACACTTTCTGACTTGGAAGACAGAGCTACTGACTTCAGCATCTATTAGGAGAAATCGGAAAAAAGAAACAAGAAGAATGAAGAAGCATTTAGGGGACTCTATAAGAGGAACAATCTATGATTAATTGGAGTTCCTGAACAGGGCAAGACACCTGACAACACAGAGAGTATCATTGCTGAGCTGCTGAAGAAAACTTCCCTGAAATCATGAAGGAAGAGAATGTATATATCCAAGATGCATATCGAATGCCACTCAATACAGATCTCAAAAGAAAGACTCCGAGACATATTATAATCAAGCTTAACAAAATGAAACATAAGCAGAAACTTTTAAAGGCAGCAAGACTCAAAGAAAAGCTAACATTCAGAGGGAAACCCTGTAGGTTTTCGTCAGAAATCTCAGCAGAAACCATGCTCGCTTGGAGACAGTGGCATGACACATCCAAAGCCTTGAAGGAAAAGAACTTCCAACCAAGAATTATGTGTCCAACAAAACTATCTTTCAAATATGAAAACAAAATCAAGACATTTGCAGATAAACAGAAACTTAGAGATTGTAAAAACCAAACCAAAGCTACAAGAAATACTGAAAGAATCTTTTGGTTTAGAAGAACAGAACCACTAATTTTATACTTTGGGAGGAAATACAAGACACATCACCCAGAATCTTACTCACAGAAGGCTCCAAACTCAATCAAAGCTGTAATATTAAAAGAAGTGATCCAGTAATTATATCCTGAAAACAATGATGTCATCATATTAAAAAGAGGGATGTACTACAGTTGTTATAGTCCTTCCAGATGGAGAGGAAGTTAATAAGACTGGCAGTAGTTAAAATTGGGTTTAAACATAGACTATAAAAGGGGATCACAGGGGCAGGCCCAAAGTGCAATAAAGATGCAACATATCAAATCAAGAAACAATACAGGAGTCTCAACGACCATGAAAACAACCCTGAAAAAGATGAAAAATCAACTCACAAAGAAGATGGTCACAGAACAGATTAATAGGAACAACAGAGGAAACATCAACACAAAAATAAACATATCACAATGGCAGCACTGAACACATACCTATCAATAATCACATTGAATGTGAATGGACTAAACGCTCCAGTAAAGAGACATCGAGTGACCTCTTGGATCAAAAGACACAACCCATCCATATGTCGCCTACAAGAAACTCACCTTAGACTTAAAGATAGGAACAAACTGAAAATGAAAGGATGGAAGAATATACATCAAACTAAGAATGAACAAAGAAGAGCACGGGTGGCAATTTGAATCTCAGATAAAATCGATTTTAATGTAAAACCTACCATCGTGGACAAGGAAGGACACTATTTATTGCTGAAAGGTTCAATACACAAGCAGGACTTAATAATATTAAATATTTATGCACCTAGTATTAGAACACCAAAATACATTGAAGAAACTCTGACTGCACTCAAAAAAAGAGATAGATCCCTCCACATTGATAGTGGGAGACTTCAACACTCCACTCTCAATATTGTACAGATCATCTAGAAAAAAGCTTAGTCAAGACACAGAAGACCTTATTGCCACGATTAACCAACTAGACCTCGATGACATATGCAGAACTTTCTATCCATCAGCAAACAACTACACCTTCTCCAGTGCACGTGGAACATTCTCCAGAATAGACCATGTGTTAGGAAATAAAGTGATTGTAAACAAAACCCATACCCTTGAATTAATGCAAAACGTCTTCTCTGATCATAAAGCCATAAAAGTCTAAGTCAACAGCAGAAAAACATAGAAAGTGGAGCTCATGGAAGCTAAACAACATCTACTCTAAAACCCATGGGCTATAGAAGAAATCGAGGATGAAATAAATAAATTTATGGATTCCAACGAGAATGAAAACACTTCCTACCACAACCTTTGGGATACAGCCAAAGCAGTGCTCAGAGGTCAGTTTATTTCCATTAATGCACACATCTGGAAGGAAGAAAGAAACCAAACCAAAGAACTAACCTTATAGCTTGAACAAGTAGAGAGTGGAACTCTTCAGGCACCAGAAGAAAACAGACCATAAACTTAGAGCAGAACTGAACAATTTGGAGAATAGAAGAACAAGTGAAAAAATTGAAAGGACCAAAAGGTGGTTTCTTGAAAAGATCAACAAAATTGACAAATCATTGCCCAAACTTACTGAAGAAAATCAGGGAAGTAAACCACCCAAATAAGAAATGAGAGGGGAGTTGTCGTAACAAATCCAGCAGAAATCAAAAATATCGTAACAGAATACTATCAATGTACTTTAACAAATTTGAAAACCTAGAGGAAATGGACAAATTCCTTGATTCATATCATCTACCCAAATTATCACAGGGCAAAGTAGAACAACTTAATAATCCCATCACAAAGGAAGAGATTGAAACAGTCATCCAAACACTACCAACGAGAAAAAGCCTTGGCCCAGAGGGCTTCACCACAGAATTCTATCAAGCTTTTAGACAACAGTTATCTCCAATAGTACTGAGACCATTTTACAGTGTAGAAAGGGATGGAGTACTCCAAAATTCATTCTATGAAGTCAGCATAACCCTGGTACCAAAGCCAGGGAAAGACCCAACAAAAAAGGAGAATGACTGACAGATATTACTCATGAATCAAGATGCAAAAATCTTCAACAAAATTCTTGCCAATAGAATACTACAGTGTATCCAAAAAATAATCCATCATGACCAAGTGGGATTCATACCAGGGATGCAAGGCTGGTTCAACATCAGAAAAACAATTAATGTGATCGACCACATAAATAACACACAAGACAAGAATCACCTGATTTTGTCTATTGATGCAGAAATGGCATTTGATAAAGTCCAACGCCCATTCCTACTAAAAACTCTCAGCAAAATAGGAATAGATGAAAAATTCCTCACTGCAATAAGGGCCATTTATACAAAGTCAACTGCCTATGTCATACTGAATGGAGAGAGACTGAAACAGTTTTCCTTGAGAACAGGAAATAGACAAGGATACCCACTCTCACCTCTCCTATTCAGCACTGCAGTAGAAGTTCTAGCCAGAGCAATTAGAGAAGACCAAGAAATAAAGAGCATCTGCATCTGTAAAGAACAAGTAAAAATCTCCCTATTTGCAGATGATATGACTGTATATGCAGGGAATCCTAAAGAACCTATAAATAAACTACTCAAGCTCATAGAACAGTTCAGCGAAGTCTCAGAATACAAGATAAACATAAGTAAATCAGTAGGATTCCTTTATACCAACAAGATTATTAATGAAGAAATCACCAAATCAATACCATTTACTACAGCCTCTAAGTAGATAAAGTACCTAGAAATAAATCTAGTCATAAAAATAAGAGACTTTACAAAGAGAATTACAAGTCCTTACTACAAGAAACTAAGAGAGATTTAGGTAAATGGAGAAACCTACCCTGCTCATGGATAGGAAGACTTAACACTGTGAAAATGTCTATTTTGCCCAAAGCAATTTGCTTACATAATGCAATCCCAATACAAATTCCAGTGACATTTTTTAATGAGATGGAGAAACAAATTACCAACTTTGGAAAGGGAAGAAGCCTTATATAAGTAAAGCACTACTGAAGATGAAGAACACACTAGGAGACCTCTCATTACCCGACTTTAGAAACTTTTAAACTGCCACTGTAGTCAAAACAGCTTGATATAGGTACAAAAAGAGACAGATAGATCAATGGAACAGAATCAGGACCCCAGAGATGAAACCATCTTCCTATGAACAGCTGATATTTGTCAAAGGCCCTAAGACATTAAACTGGGGAAAAAAACAATCTCTTCAACCAATGGTGCTGGTAAAATTGGATATCCGTCTGCAATAAATGGAAACAAGACCCCTATCTTACACCTTATACAAAAACCAACTCAAACTGGATAAAAGACCTAAATATCAAATCTAAAATGATAAAGCTCATCCAAGAAAAACTAGGAACAATAATGAAAGTTTTAATGCACAATGTAGACTGTGGTGGTCAGGATTATGTCAACTTGTCTACTACATATTTGGCTGCTGTATTAAGTGGCAGGGCGGGGTTTGTGGTGGCTCCCTGCCCCTTGGCGCTCATCTCGTGACCTTTGACTATGGCTGCTGGTCGCTCACGTGGCCAGGAGCTGCTGCTCTCTTGTTCTAGCGTCTGGTTCCAGGACTTAACTAGCAGCTGTTGGACTCATCAGTCCTTACAGTCGGCACTTGAGAGTCCTGCTCCCTGACCTGCCAATCCTGGGTTCGCCAGCCTCTGCCTGCTCCTGCTCCCTGACCTGCTGATCCTGGGTTCACCGGCCTCTGCCTGCTCCTGCTCCCTGACCTGCTGATCCTGGTTTTGCCAGCCTCTGTCACTTCATCTCGCCACCAGCTTGGGCTCCAATGACCAACACAACCAGTGATCTAGAACTCTGGTCTCTGACTTACTGACTTTGGTTTCCTCAGCTTCCGTGGCCACATGAGGCTTGTGCCAGAGCTTGGGACATTCAGCTTCTGTGATTACTTGAGCTGTTTCCTATATTTGTATCTACCTCCCTCCCTCCCTCCCTCCCTCCCTCCCTCCCTCCCTCCCTCCCTCCCTCCTTCCCTCCCTATCTATCTATCTATCTATCTATCTATCTATCTATCTATCTATCTATCTATCTATCTATCTATCTATCTATCTATCTATCTATCTATCTATCTATCTATCTATCTATCTATCTATCTATCTATCTATCTATCTATCTATCTATCTATCTATCTATCTATCTATCTATCTATCTATCTATCTATCTATCTATCTATCTATCTATCTATCTATCTATCTATCTATCTATCTATCTATCTATCTATTATAAATCTTTCCTTGTACCTCCACATGTTACTGGTTTTGCTTCCCTAGAAAACCCAGCCTAAGACATAGACAGTCTTCAAATTCTGTCAAACAAACCACAAACAACAGAAGAGAAAATAGATAAATGGGAACTATTAAGAATCAAACATCTTTACTCATCCAAAGACTTTCTTAACAGAATTAAAAGGCCACCTACAGAATGGGAAAAAATATTTGGCAGCTATAGGTCAGATTGATGTCTGATCTCCATAATCTATAAAGCACTACAAAATATCAATAAGAAAAAGAAAAGTCATCCAATTAACCGATGGGCAAAGGAGATAGACAGACACTTCTCTCAAGAGGAGATCCAGGCAGACAAAAAACACATGCGAACATGCTCACAATCATCAGCTATTAAGACATTCACATCAGAACTACGAGATACCATCTTACCCCAACAAGGTTGACCATGATCCAAAAAACACAAAACAACAAATGCTAGAGAGGCTGTGGAGAAATTGCAACTCTCCTCCACTGTTGGTGGGATTGCAAAATGGTGCAATCTCTTTGGAAAGCAATCTGGTGCTTCCTTAAAAAGCTGGATACAGATATACCATTTGACCCAGTAATTCCACTGCTCTGAATATATACTACAGAATCAAGGCCATTCACACCAACGGATACATGCACACGAATGCTTATCGCAGCACATTCCACAACAGCAAAAAGATGGAATCAGCCCAGTTGCCCAACAAGGAGGAATAGATAGATAAACTATGGCATATATGCTCAATGGAACAGTGTGCAATGATAGAGAACAACGAAGATTTTAGGTAACATCTCATAACCTAGTTTCAATCGGAGGACATTATGTTGAATGAAAGTAGTCAGCAACAAAATGACAAATATTGTACTACATTCCTACTATGGAAAAATGGACTAACATACAGAAGAAAATACTCTTTGATGGCCACAGGGGTGAGGAGGGAGGGAGAGAGCTGGTCATAGATTAGAGAGCTGATAGAAATTTGGTTGGATGAAAGCAGTGACAGCACACAGTAGAAAGATCAATTTAACTGAACTTCAACACAAACTGAAAATACTTCTTATCTTAACCTAATATTGCAGGGGTATAGTAGCAGGGGTGGGAGTCTGGGGACCATGCTCTCAAGGGGCATCAAGGCCAATTGTCATAACTAGTCTATTGCTGGCAGAGTCTTCTGCACCGCATATTAGTGAGTGGCATCTGGATTCTTAAAAGCTAACAAGCTGTCATCTGAGGTACACAAAATGGTTCCAACTCAGCCAGAACAGATAATCACCAAGAGAAACAAAGACAAGAGGAAAAAAGAGCCCAGGAGACTGAAGTAGCCATGTGAATGGGTCACTGTATCAACATGTGACCAGAAGAATCAGATGGTGCCTGGCTACCACCAAAGATAGACATGATGGGGCATACAATGTTGTGTCCCATTTGCAACACGAGAGAAAGAGGGGTGCACCTCAAGAACTCTACTAAAAGACTGCAATTGATTGATGGCCTGAGGCTTCCCCTGAGGGCATGGACCCTAGACCTGTGGCTGCCCCTGATCAGAAAATATTACTTAGGTCAACACTTTGGGCAGGAACTGACTGGACTCTGGGACACAATGTGACCATGTGGTTGTATGTATTTATAGGTTGCTATCTTACTACCCTCTTGCTGGAGGTGACAGGAAAGGGTGGAGAGGAGTGGACAAGAAATTGTTAAGAGGATATGACATAGAACGAAGGGGAGGAGTGTGCTGTCATTGGGCAGGGTGGGTGAAAGGAGCTGCAGATAGACAGGCATGCAAATTTAATACTTTCACTTGATCACAATAAAAATATGCTTTTGAAGTCTGAATCGGAATTGCATGATATCTATAGATATCTTTGGGGGGAATAGACATTTTCACTATGCTGAGTTTTCCTATCCATGAGCAGGTTATATTCTCTATTTACATAGGTCTCTTGGTTTCTTGCAATACTGTCTTTTAATATTCTTTGTATAGTTCTTTCATGTCTCTGGATAGATTTATTCCTAACAATTTTATCTATTCCTGACAATTTTGTCTTCTTGGGGGCTATTGTATAATGGTGATTTCCTCTTCATTCTTTTTGTTGATGTAGAGTAATCCAACTGATTATCTTGATACTTTACTGAACATTTAGTTCCAGTAGGTTTTCTGTGGATTCTTTGGGGAACTGTGGATATAACATCATCTTGGTTGCAAATGGAGATACATTTATTTCCTTCTTACCTATTTGGATGCTATCTTAGTTATCTAGTGCTATTTTAGCAGAAATACCACAAGTGAATGGTTTTAAAAAGAAAAATTTTATTTTTTCACAGTCCAGTAGGCTAAAAGTCCAAATTCAAGATGTCATCTCTAGGAGAAGGCTTTCTAAGCTGGATCTAAAGGAAGGTCCTTGTCATCAATCTTCCCCTGGACTGGAAATTTCTGAGGCACAGGGACCCCAGTCCTTTCCAGAGGATGTGCTCAGCTTCCAGCACTGCTTTAGGTAATATGAAGTCCCCCAATCTCTCTGCTGGCTTCTTTCCTTTGTATCTCAAGAGACTGTCTCAAGTCACAAAATAGTCTTACACAATGAGTCCTTCCCCACCAACAGAACTGCCATCCATCCACCATCATTAATAACATAGAGGCAAGATTTATAATATGGAAGAACAGAACACAGTACTGGGAATAATGGCCCAGCTAAACTGCTACAGATGCCCTTTATTTACTTTACTAGCCTAGTTGCTCTGGCTAGAACCTCCAGCACACTGTTGAATAAAAGCGGTAAAAAAAAAAAAGACTTTCTTCTCTGGTTCCATTTTCAAGGGGAATGCTTTCAGACTCTCCATTTAGCATTACACTGGCTGTTGTATTTATATGCCAAGCCAAGTGCCGTCGAATAAGTGTCCTTTATTATGATGAGGATTTTCTCTTCTTATTGTGCTGAGAGTTTTTAACATGAATGGGTTTTGGACTTTCTCAAATGCTTTTCTGCATTAATTGATAAAATCGAATGGTTCTTGTTTTCTGTTTTATTTATATCGTTGATCACATTGATTGTTTTTCTACTTTTCAACCATCCCTGCATACCTGGTATGAATCCCACCTGGTCATGATGAATTTATTATTATTATTTTTAATGTTGATTGTTGAATTCTGTTGGCTAGAATTTTGCTGAGGGTTTTTTCATTTAAATTCATGAGAGATACTGGCCTGTAATTTTAATTTTTTGTAGTGTCAATTCTTGACTTTGGTATCATGGTTATGCTGGCTTCATAATATGAGTTTAGGAGTATTCCATCCTTTTCTATGCTCTGAAATACCTTTGGTAACAGCGGTTTTATTTCTTCTTTGAAAGGGTGGTAGAATTCTCCAGTAAAGTCATCAGGGTCATGGGTTTCTTTTTTGTTGCTGTTGTTGAGGGTGGTAGAATTCTCCAGTAAAGCCATCAGGGTCATGGGTTTCTTTTGTTGTTGTTGTTGTTGAGAGTAGCTTAATTACCTTTTCAATCTCTTCTTTTGTTAAAGATTTATTTGCTTGTTCTACCTCTGTGTTAGTTTAGGTGGGTAGCTGTTTCTAGAAATTTGTCCACTTCCTGAGGTTTTCCAGTTTTTTAGAGTAGAATTTTTCATAGTATTCTGTTATGAGTATCAAATCTTTAAGCAAAAAATAGTGACCATCTTTGTCCACGATGGTGGATTTTACTTTAAAATCTATCTTATCTGAGATTAATATTGCCACTCCTGGTCTTCTTTGCATGTTGTTAGATTGGTAGATATTTTTCCATCCTTTGATTTTCAGTTTGTTCCTGTCTTTCAGTCTAAGTTGTGTTCCTTCTAAGCAGCATGTAGATGGACCATGTTTTTTGATTCAACTTCTGACTCTGGTCTCTTTTTTGGAGCATTCAATTCATTTCAATTTAGTGTAATTATTGATAGATATGTATTTAGTGCTGTCATTTGTGGGGGGTTTTGCCTTCAATTTTGCATTGCTGTCATTTTCTTTGTTCCACTTAAAATTCAGTTCTGGATTGTTTTTCTTTGTGAGTTTTCTTTTCATCTTTTTTTCATGTTACTTTTTTGTCTGTTGAGACTTCTGTGTGTATTTCTTGTTTTGATATGTAATATTGTTAGTTTGCTTTGTGGCTAACTCTTTGTTCTCCCTTAATGTTCTAAGTTTAATATAGTCTTTAACTTCTTTATATCTCCTTAGCTTCCTCTCCATCTGAAAGGTCTATGAATACTATAATAAGTCCCTCTTTATTGTGTAATGTGATATTTACATGTCAAGGTCTCTGTTTCCCTGATTTTAATATTTTATGTTTTATTGAGCTTTGTGACTTCCCTAAATAACTAGGACTCTGGATTCTGTGTCCTGCCTTGCATTCTTGAGTACACATCTGGTGTTGTTGCTTTTCTAATCAAAGAACTTCCTTCAGTATTTCTTGTAATTTTGTCTTGGTTTTTGCAAAGTCTCTAAGCTTCTGTTTATCTGAGAATGTCCTAATTTTATTGTCCTATTTGAGAGACCATTTTGCCAGATATATAATTTTTGGAAATTTGTTTTCCTTCAAAGCTTTGTGTGTGTCCTCTCATTGCCTTTTGCCAACATGATTTTGGCTAAGTAGTTGGAGGTCATTTTAAAAGACTTCCCTTTATACATCAGTTTTGGTTTAAGCCTAGCTGTCTTTAAGTGCCTCTCCTTATGTTTCATTTTATTAAGCTTGATTATAATATGTCTTGATGTCTTTCTTTTGGCATCTACCTTTTGTGGACTACAATGAGCATCTTGAATGGCTATCTTCTCTTCTTTTATGATGCTAGGGAAGTTTTTTTGTCAGCAACTCTTCAATAACTCTCTCTGTATTTTCTGCTATCCCTGCCTGGGCTGGAACTCCAATTACTCATAAATTATTCCTCTTGATAGAGCCCTACATGATTCTTCATTAGTCTTGATTCTTTTATCCCATTTCTCCTCATAAATGCTGGTGTCAGTTGCTTTATCTTCAATCACGCTAACTCTGCATTCCGTTTTCTCAGTCCTGCTCCTTTGGCTTTCATTTGAATTGTCTAACTCTGTAATTTTATTACTGATCTGCTGAATTTCAGATCACTGTTTTTCTAGGAATTAATGCAGCTTGTTTAACAAATTTTTTATTTTGGTCTGCTACACTTTTCGACAGCACTTGGCTTGGCTGGCTGCTACATTTTGCCTAATCTCCATCATGAGACCCAAAAGGGCATGACACATGATTCTTTTGTATTCTACCTCTAATAATTTCAGGAAGCCTTCTTCATCTGGGAAAATTTTGATTCTTTATTTTGGAAGTTTTATGGAGCCATGGTGATCTGCTGCTTTAAATGATTATTGATTGTTGTCTTTGAGCCATCAGAAAGCTGCATAGCTTCTCCAATGTTGCACCAAGAGAAGCTATAGGGTAGCTTAGAGAAGAGAGGGTGGAAGGGTGCTGCTACACTTGGCTGACAGCCACCACTGCATTCCCTAGGTGCAACTGCCTTAAGTATAGCTTTTCTGCTGAGAGAGATTCTGTGGAGTAAAGTGGTGGTGCTTAGCTTGGGAGCCAGTCTCATGCAGGCCTCAAGCTTGGTAGACTCCAACTCCCAGCTGATAAAGCTGGTGAGCTACTTTTGGAGTCTCTCCAGAGCCATGTCAGCAGATGCTATGGCCTGGCTCAGAGTGTCACCACACTCAGCTGCCAGCCACTGCTGCATTCTGTAGGTGTTGTTGCCTTAAAAACAACTTTCTGCTGAGAGAGGTGCCATCTACACAGGTTTTGCTGGTCAGCATGGCAGCTGGCCCCAGCTGGGACCTGGGGCATGGCTGATTCTACCTCTCAGCTAACTAAGATGACATACTACCTGTGCCACTTCTCCTGTGCTGTGCCAGCAAAACCTATGACTTAGCTCAGAGAACAGAGGGGGTGAAGGGCATTTCTGGACTCGGTCGCCAGCTGCCAGTGAGTTCTCTAAACATGACTCTCTTAAGTACAGCTTCTCTGCTGTGAGAGATGCTGGCCACTCAGGTGCTGCTGCTCAAAATGGCAGCTGGCCCAGACAGACTCTCAGGCACAGCAGCCCCATTCCCAGTCTCCAAGTTGACAAAGATGGTGTCCGTACCTGTAAGTCTCTGTGCCACCATGCCAGCTAAAGCAGAACCCTTTCACCTCACTTTCAGCAAAGAGGTGGTTGTCCCCTTTCTTTCACTCAGTGTGACCTCACAACTTTCTGCCTGATCTCACAGTTCCTAAAATGTACTCTGCTGCATTCAGTTGTTTTTCTAGGCCTTAGCTCTCACAGGGAGTCAAGGAGAAGTGTGAGTAGTTCGTCATCTTGTCCCTGCCCCTTGAAGTATTCTTTTTGACAATAAAAGTGAAGCCATTTCTCTTCAATTTTTCCTTCCCAGCAAGATAGACCATATGATTATCCAATTCAAAATGGCCAGTATCAGTACATGTTAGCTCACTAATACCTAGGCTATGTATCTTCAAGTATTCCATTTAATTTCTGACACCCTTCAGTTTTTCTATGCCAAATGCTGTCGAGTGAGATCCTATTCATGGCGACATGAGTCAGTTTTTCTATATTTGAACTTTATACATTTCACATTCCACTTATTAAAGCACATTTACAGCTATATCTTCTTATTTTAAGGCATGGAACATTAGTAAATGAAGTTTCAAAAAGCTTTTCTCCGTCCACATCATTAAGGTTGACTCTACTTTGAGGAAGAATTCTTTCCCTGAGGGGCTCATCTTCTAACACGAAAACAAACAATGTTCCACTGTTATTCGTAAGGTTTTCAGTGGCCAATTTTTTTAAGAAGTAGATTGCCGAGTCCTTCTTCCTAGTCTGTCTTAGTCTGGAAACTCTGCTGAAACTTCATCATCATGAGTTACCCTGCTGGTATTTGTAATACTGGTAGCACAGCTTCCAGCATCACAGAAACATGAGATAACACACTGCAACAAATTGATAGATGGCTGGTGACATAATTTGAGGATATAAATTATTTGCAGTGTTATAATTTTTTTATATTTGTGAGGGTATTAGTAATATTTCTTTATTTAAATTGTATTTTAGACAAAGGTTTACAGAGCAGATTAGTTTGTCATTAAAAAAATACACATACATTGTTTTGTAGCATTCACTGTCAACCATGTCATGTGTCAGTACTCACCCCTTCTCAACTTTGGGTTTGCCACTGCTATTCATCAAGGTTTTCTGCCCCCATCTGCCTTCTGGTCACTGCCCCTTAGGCCAGTGTGTCCATTTAGTCTGGTGTACAAGGATGAGCTATGTATATTATTGTTTTCTTGGATCTGCCTAATCATTGGCTGAGGAGAACCTCAGAGAAACTTCAGTACTGAATTAAAAGGTGTCCAGGGGCCATGCTCTCACGTTTCTCCAGTCTCTGTCAGACCAATAAATCTGATATTTTTTTTGTGAATTAGAATTTTGTTCTACAGTTTTCTCCGATTTTTCTAGGACACTTTGCTGTGATCCCATGCTAGGTCAGTCTGTGGAAGTAGCAAGGTACAATCTAGCTGTGTTGGACTGAGTCTGGTGGAGGCTGTGATAGTAGAAGTCCATTAGTCCTTTGGAGTAACCTTTCTTCTGTGTCTTTGGTTTTCTTCACTCTCCCTTGCTCTGACAAGGTGAGGACAGAAGAGCACCTTAGATGGCAGCTCACAAGCTTTTAAGATCCCGGAATAAAACTTATCAAAGCAGGATGTAGGATATTTTCTTTACAAAGTAATCTATGCCAATCAAGCTAGATGTCTCCCAAGACCGTGGTTTCTAGCTTTCATCCCAGTAATTCAATCCATCAGGAATTTGGTGGGTCTATGAATCTTCTGGAAAGCCTGGTGTTGTAGTGGTTAGGTGCTACAGCTGCTAACCAAAAGGTCAGCAGCTGGAATCCACCAAATGCTCCTTGGAAACTCTATAGGGCAGTTTTACTATGCTGTGTTTTCTTTTGCTTTCTGTGAAGCTTCTATGACTTTGCCTTGGTCAAGTTCTGCTATCTCCCCAGTATTGTGCACTGTTTTACCCTTCACTAAAGTTACTAGTTATCTAATATCTATTTAGTGATTTCCCTTCCCTCAATCCTAACCATAAAAGACAGTTTCTTCCTGTGTGTAAACTTTTTCATGAGTAAGTATAATACTGTTCTCATACAATATTTTTTCTATTGTGATTAAGTGAAAGTTCACAATCCAAGCTAATTTGCCATATAAAACCCAAACGACTTGCTCTTATGCCACTCTGTTTGCTTTCTGCACCCTCTGACAGCATAATATACTCCATTCTATTCTGTACTTCTGGTATTCATTGAACCAACACCTGATCCTTCCTCTTCAACCTCCCTTCTCACCTCTAGAAAGGAGTTTGTCAGACAGCCTCATATTTATGCATATATTTAACCCTGGATGTGCACATACCACCTACATCACTCTATGTCTCATAGTCCAGTCCATTTTTTGTCTGAAGAGTTGGATTCAGTACTGGTTTCAGCTCCGGGCTAGCAGCAAGTACAGAGGCCTTGTTTTCAGTGGGCCTTCCAGGATGTTGGACCATCATGTCTGGTCTTAGATCTGCAGTCCTCCTTTTTCTCCCTGCTACATCAGGGACTACATTGTATTCCCAGACATATGGGCCATTATGTCTCCTGGGCTCATATTTTCTTCTGGTGTTTGATGTCCTTGGTTTTCGTCTGCTCCAGGTGGGTTGGGAAGACTTGATGTTCCTTAGATGGTGGATTGCTGGCTTTTAATATCCCAGGCATGGCTGCAACTTCAGGGGACATCTAAGTCAATTGTCAAAAATAATTTTTTGTTTTTAAAGAAATGGTCTGCATCCGAACTTGGTGAGTGATGTCTGGGGTCTTAAACACTAGCAAGCTGCCACCTGAGGAGCATCAACTGTTTCCAATCCAACTAGAACAGAGAAGAATGAAGGATAACAAAGACGAGAAAAACGTCAGCCTAGGGACAGAAAAGGCCAAATTTTCCAGTCTACACCAGCACGAGTCCAGAAGAACTAGATGGTACCTGACAACCTCCAATCTTTGTCTTGAGAGGTGATACAGTGTCAGTCTCCATGAAGCAGCAGGAGTAAAATAGAGGTGCAGATCTAGAATTCCATTAAAAGACAAGACTTGATGGTCTGACATACTGGAGGGTCACCTGACGGCATGGCCTCTCATCTCACTCCTACCACAGAACTGAAACCAGCACTGAAGACAACTCTTGAGACAATAATTGGAATGGACTCTAAGTCATGAGGATGTAGGAGCAACTCCCTTATAGTAATGAGACAAGAGGATGAAGAGGAGTGGAAAGAACTGGATTGAAAGAATATGGGAAGTACAGAGTAGAAAGGAGGAATGTGCTGTCACAGTGTTGGGATAGGAGACAGAGTTACACAGGGGTCTCTATCTTAACAACAAAAAGATATTTTTTAAAAAGAAGGAGTGGGGCCAAGTTTGCAGACTAGACACACATCTCCTCAATTTCCTTTGAAAAATAAGACCTGGAAAAATAACAGAATGGAGCAGCATGGAAATCTGGGGACCCTGAAGATCTCACACAAGGTTGTCAGATTTGACTAGGCACTAGTAACGGAGTAACTATCTATCTCAAAGAAGAGGCATCAGCCACTGAATCCTGCTTCTGCTGACTCACCGTTTCACAAGACTGCAGATACTGACACCTTCTTTGTTATCCAGGAGGCAGGGACTGGGGATGAGCCAGAAAATATGCCAAACTGCAGTGTTTAAGTGAACAGTGTATAACACAGCAGTGAAACTGTACACTGTATAGCCACATATTGAGAGCCTGGCTGCTGAATGAGGGCACCACTGCCCCTCCACCCCTTCTTTTCTGAGTCACACCACAGATTCTGCTGTTTCACAGCAGGAAGGGTAGCTCACCCAGGACACCATCTTGGTTGGCTGGGAGGCAGAGTCTCATAGCCAAGGGCCTTAGCTGGAGCTAATTCTCAGGCAGCTCCTGTCTAGAAAGTGCTTCTCCAGCAGAAAAGGTGTGTTTGAGACAATTCATGTCTAGATTTACACTTGGGGCCTGGCAGAGGATGGCAGGAAGGCCCTAACCCCTCTCTACTTTGAACCACATCGTAAGTATCTGGGGAATGCCTATGAAGTACTTTGATTGTGAGCTGGAAAGCGGGGCCTGCCACACCTAAGGGCCTGACTCATTTTGGCAGCTGTTGGACAGCTCCTTACTTAGCAATAAAGTACCTTTTTAGAATAAGACCACCTGGAGAACTGACTGCTGAGTGTCCCAGCAGCATATCCTCCACCCTTCACTGATTCGCATCATATTGTCAGCTGATGCCCTCCCCCCCGAGACTCCATAATTAGTGCATCATCTTTGCAAGCCAGGAGGCAGAGCCTGCCGCTCCAGTGAGTCCATCTGGGGCCACTCACTAGAGTACACAGAGGTAGCTGGTGACCAACTCCTATCTTAGAACTACATCTCAGCTCACTTTGAGTAACACTAGAAAAATCAAACAGCTTCTAGATGGAATGCAGACAACAATCAAGTGGTAACCATTTAAAGAAGTAGTCCACCACGGCTCTGGAAAATTCCCAAAGTAAACAATCAAAAAACATGCCAGATGAAGAAGCCTTTCTGAAACTATCAGAGGTCTAGTAAAAAAGAATTATATAGAGAGCCCTCCTAGACATTAAACAAAATGCAGCAGAGCAAAATGAAAAATTAAGTAAACTATTTGAACTGATGAACATCAACAATCTGAAATACAGCAGATCTACAATGAAATTACAGGATTAGACAATTCAATCCAAAGCCAAAAGAGCAGAACTGAGGAGATGAAAGTCATACTTAGTGGTACTGTGGACAGAGCAACTGACACCAGCATTTATGAAGAGAAATCAGAGAAAAGAAATAAGAAAAATGAAGAAGCATTAAGAAACATGTGGGACTCTATTAAGAGAAACAATCTACAAATAACAGGATTTCCTGAACAGGGAGGGATAGCTGAAAATGCAGAGTTGCTGAAAGCAAATTTCCCTGAAATTATGAAAGAAGAGAACATAGATATCCAAGATGCGTATCAAACACCACAAAAACTAGATCTCCAGAAGAAAGACAACAAGACATATTTTAATCAAGCTTAATAAAATGAAACATAAACAGTCTCTTAAAGGCAATAAGGCTCCAAGCAAAGCTAGAATTCACAGGGAAGCCCTGCAGAATTTCATCTAACTTCTCGGCAGAAAAAATGCAGACAAGAAAGCAGTAAGATTCAAAGCCCTGAAGGAGAAAAACTTCCAACCAAGAATTATATAGCCTGCACAATTGTCTGTCAGATGTAATGGTGAAATTAAGTGATTTGCAGATAAACAGAAGCTTAGAGACTTTGTAAAAACCAAACCAAAACTACAAGAAACAATAACAGAAGTTCTTTGCTTACAAAAACATTAAGTGTATACTTGAGGAGGCAGTGCAGCCCATAGCATTCAGAATCCTACTCAGTTAGGGAAGTCACAAAGCTCAATCAAACCTACAATATTAAAGAATGGAACCAGTGAGCATAACATGAACACAGGGACATGATCAGACTAAAAAGAGGGATATATTACAGGAGTTATAACCCTTTCAGATGTAGAGGAATTTAAAAAGATATGCAGGAATTAAAGTCTGCTTTAAACTAAGAAGAATAAGGGGGATCATAGGGATAGCCACATATCAAAACAAGAAATGTAACACAGAAATTTCAACAAACATAAAACCCACACTGAAAAAGATGAACATTCAACCCATAAAGAAGAATTACTTAGAACGGAATATTAATAACAAGATAGAAAACATCAACAACACAAAAGTAAATGCATCAAAATGACAGCACTAAACATATACCTATCAATAATTACACTGAATGTGAATGGACTTATCTCCAATAAAGAGACAGTGAGTGACAACATGGATCAAAAGGCACGACCCATCTATATGTTGCTTACAAGAAACACACTGAAGACTCAAAGATATGAACAAACCAAAAATCAAAGGATGGAAAAATATATATCAAGCCAATAATGTACAAAGAAGAGCAAGAGTGGCAATGCTAATCTCAGATAAAATAGACTTTAAAGTAAGATCCACTGTCATGGACAAGGATGGCCACTATTTACTGCTGAAAGGTTGAATACATAAGCAGGACATAACAATTTTAAATATTTATGCACCCAATACAGAGAATCTAAATACATCAAACACAGACAACACTGAAAAATGAGATAGATCACTCCACAATAACAGTTGGAGACTTTAACACTAATTTCAGTAATGGACAGATCATCCAGAAAAAAAGCTCAGTAAAGACACCAAAAATTAAAAACCAAAGCCACTGCTGTTGAATTGATCTGACTCATAGTGACCCTAGAGGTCAGAGTAGAACTGCCCCCATAGAGTTTCCTGGGAGCACCTGCTGAATTTGAAGCACTGACCTTTTGGCCAGCAGGGTTTCCAATCAGTAAAGATATAGAAGATCTTATTGCCATAATTAAACAAGTAGACCTCATCAACATATACAAAACTTTTTACCCAACAGATAAATATACCTTCTCCAAAGTACATGGAACAGTTTCCAGAATAGATCACATGTTTGGTTACAAAGCAAGTCTCAACAAAATCCAAACCTTTTAATTATTGCCATTGAAATCAATGGCAGAAAAAGATGCATGTAGAAATTTGACCTTATGGAAACTGAAACCTTGCACAAGAACTCATAGGTTATAGAAAAAATGAAAGATTCAATAAAGAAATTCATGGGCCCTGTTGCTGGAGTACACAGAGGTGACTGGTGAACAACTTTCTCCTCAGGCTGCACCTCAGCTCCTGTTAAGGCAACAAAAGAGAAACTACACAACCTCTAGATGCCCTAAAAGCAACAAACCCTGGCCAGGTGCTTAAAGAAAAATCCACCCATGGCTCCAGAGAGCTCCCAAAAGAGAAAACCAAAGAACTTCCCAGATGAAGAAGTCTTTCTGAAACTTTTGGAGGTCGGGTGCAAAAGAATTATACATAGAGCCCTCCTAGGCATTATACAAAATGCAGCAGAGCAAAATGAAAAATTAAGCAAGCTGTATGAACTGAGGGAACACCAGCATTCTGAAATCTGACAGATCAATAACAAAATTAAAGAATTAGAAAATTCAATACAAAGCCAAGAGAACAAAATTGAACAACTGGAAAGTAGACTTTGTGACATGGAAGACAGAGCTACTGACACTAGAATTTAGGAGGAGAAATCAGAGACAAGAAATAAGAACAGTGAAGAAGCATTAAGAAACATGTGAGACTCTATCAAGAGGAACAATGTATGATAAATTAGAGTTCCTGAACAAGAACGGACACCTGAAAACACAGACAATATTGAGTTGAGTTGCTGACAGAAAACTTCCCTGAAATTATGGAAGAAGAGTACATAAATATCCAAGATGCATATCAAACACCACACAACCTAGACCCCAAAAGAAAGACACGAAGACATACTATAACCAAGTTTAACAAAATGAAACATAAGCAGAAACTCTTAAAGGCAGAAAGATGCAAAGCAAAGCTCACATTCAAAGGGAAGCCCTGTAGGTTTTTGTATGACTTCTTGGCAGAAACCATGTTTCCACAGAGGCAGCCAGATGGTACATTCAAAACCTTGACAGAGACAAACTCCCAACTAAGAATTATATAGCCTGCAAAACTGTCTTTCAAATATTAAAATGAGATTAAGACATTAGCAGGTAAATAGAATCTCAGAGACTTTGTAAAAACCAAACCATAGCTACAAGAATACTGAAAGAAGCTCTTTTCTTAGAAAAGCAAAACCATTAATTCTGTATTTTAGGAGACAATACAGGACACATTATCCAGAAACCTACTCAGTTAGGGAATGCACAAAATTCAACCAAAGCTATATTAAAAGAAGTGATCCAGTGATCATATGATGAAAACTATGATACCATCACATTAAAAAGAGATCTATGCTACAATAATTATAGTCCTTCCAGATGGATAGGAAGGTAATAAGATATGTTGAAGTTAAAAATGGGTTTAAATATAGATTATTAAGGGAGGTCATAGGAGTAGCCACAAAGCACAATAAAGATGCAATGTATCAAAACAAGAAACATATTACAGGAGTCTCAATAAACACAAAACCAACACTGAAAAGGGAGAAAAATCAACCCATAAAGAAGACTGTCTCAGAACAGAATATTAAGAGCTACAGAGAAAATATCAACACAAAAATCAATACATCAAAATGACGGCACTAAACACATAGCTATCAATCATTGCATTGAATGTAAATGGACTGAGCCCTCCAGTAAAGAGACAATGAATGCCATCTTGGATCAAAAGACACGAAACATCTATATGTTGCTTACAAGAAACTCACCTTAAAGATATGAACAAACTGAAAATTAAAGGATGGAATAGTATATACCAAGCTAACAATATACAAAGAAGAGCAGATGTGGCAATACTAATCTCAGATAAAACAATTTTTAATGTACAGTCCACCATCGTGGACAAGGATGGACAGTATTTTTGAAAGTTTGAATACACAAGCAGGACTTAACAATATTAAATATTTAGGCACCCAGTACTAGAGCATCTAAATACATTGAAGAAATGCTGACTACATTCAAAAATGAGATCACATCACAATAATAATGGGAAACTTCAACATTTCACTTTCAGTACTGGACAGATCTTCTAGAAAAAAGCTCAGTAAAGACACATAACATCTTATGGTGACAATTAACCAACTAGACCTCATCAACATATACAGAACTTTCTATCCACCAGCAGATAACTACACCTTCTTCTCTAGTGCACATGAAAAATTTTCCAGAGTAGACCATGTATTAAGACACAAAGCAAATCTCAACAAATTCCAAACCATTAAATTGTTGCAAAGCATCTTCTCAAACCATAAAGCCAGAAAAGTCAAATCAATAGCAGAAAAAACATAGATAGAAATTGGAGCACATGGAAATTGAACAACATCTTGCTCAAAAAGCCATGGGTTATAGAAGAAAACAAGGATGAAATAAATTTATGGATTCAAATGAGAATGAAAACACTTCCTACCAGAACCTATGAGATACAGCCAAAGCAGCGCTCATGGGTCAGTTTATCTCTATAAACACACACATCCAGAAAGAAGGGCCCCAACCAGACTTAACCCTACAGCTTAAACAAGTAGAAAGATAGCAACAGATAAACCCCTAAGGCACCAGAAGAAAACAGATCATAAAGAGTAGGGCAGAACTAAATGAATTAAGAAGAGAAGAACAATTGATAAAATTGAAAAAACCAAAAGCTGGTGTTTAGTGGGCATGTAAATTTATACAGGAATGCACATTTTCACTCAGTCATATTAAATAAATAAAAGAGCAAAAAAATTTGACAAATCCTTGGCTAAACTTACTAAAGATAAACAAGAAAGGACACAAATAATCCAAATAAGAAACAATATGGGAGATGTCACAAGAGATCCAAGAGAAATGAAAATTACATAGCAATACTATGAAAGACTCTACTATGTATGAACAAAAGTGCTTGATTCTACTATGTGTGAACAAAAGTTCCCATTTATCTATTTGCTCTTCTGTTGATTGTGCTTTGCCAGATTTTGAAGTCTAACTAAACTGTGTGTTAGAACATCCATCGTTGATCCTATTTTTTCTTGCTTGATTTTTATTGTCTTAGGTTTGACATTTAGTTCTTGATTCAGTCAGAGTTATTTTTTGTGTCAAGTGTGAGACATGGGTCTTATTTTAGTTTTTTTTGCAGATGAGTATCCAATTTTGTCAGCACCATTTGCTAAAGAGACTGTTTTTACACCAGTTTACAATCCACCTACAGAATGGGAAAAAATATCTGGCAATTGCATATCTGACCATCATCTGATCGTCATAGTCTACAAGGTTCTGCAAAACATCAACAAGGAAAAAGTAAATAACCCAGTTAAGTGATGGGCAAAGAGGTGGGCAGACACTTCACTAGAGAGAACATCCAGACAGCCAAAAGTCATATGAGAATATGCTCACGATCATTAGCTTTCAGAGAAATCCAAATCAAAACTACAATGAGATATTGTATCACCCCAGCAAGGTTGGCCATGATCCATAAAACATAAAACAACAAATGCTGGAGAGGCTTTGGAGACATTGGAACTCTCCTACATTGCTGATGGGATTGCGAATTGGTACAATCTCTTTTGAAAGCAATACGGTGCTTCCTTAAAAAGCTGGAAGTGGATAATATATCATTTGATCCTGTAATTTCAGTGGTTGGAATTTATGCTTCAGAAAAAAATGTTGTCACATGAACAGACACGTGTACACAAATGTTTATTGCAGTACAGTCCACAATAGCTAAAAGATGGAATCAACCCAAATGCCCATCAACAGATGAATGGATAAACAAACTATGGCACCTATGCTCAATGGAACACTATGCTGTGATAAAACAAACAAACAATATACATTTTAGAAAGCATCTTATTACATAGATTCAACTGGAAGACATCATGCTGAGTGAAATCAGTCAGTGTCCAAAGGACAAATATAGTATGAGATTTCTGTTATAAGGACTTATTATCTACACAAGAAAATAACTGTGTTGGCTACAAGGGTAGATGGAGGGCGTGAGAGTTATCTTAGATGTGATAGTTGATAGATGTTATAAATTTTATTCATTTACTGTAATTAATAAATCATAAACATTTTAAAAAGAATGAAAAAAGAAAGACTATACTCTAACAGATTTGAAACCTAGAGGAAATGGACAAATTCCTTGATTCATACTACCTACCAAAATTATCACAAGGTGAAGCAGAACAACTTAATGAACCCATCACAAAGGGAGAGATTGAAAAAGTCATTAAAAAACTATGAACCAAAAAAGCCCAGGCCCAGGTGACTTCACTGCAGAATTCTACCAAGCTTTTAGAGAAGAGCTAATTCCAACACTACTGAGCCTATTTTATAGCATAGAAAGGGATGGAATACTCCCAAATTTATTCTATGAAGCCAGCATAACTCTGATACCAAAGCCAGGGAAAGATCCAACAAAAAAGGAGACCTACAGACTAATACTGTTCATGAATCTAGATGCAAAAATCTTCAACAAAACACTTGCCAATTGAATTCAACAACGTATCAAAAGAATAATTCATCATGACCAAGTTAGATTCATACCAGGGTTTCAAGGTTGGGTCAACATCAGAAAAACAATTAATGGGATCAACGACATAAATATAACAAAAGACAAGAATCACCTGATTTTGTCCATTGATGCAGAAAGGCATTTGATAAAGTCCAACACCCATTCGTGCTAAGAACTCTCAGCAAAACAGAAATAGAAGGCAAATTCCTCAATGCAATAAAGGCCATTTATACAAAACCAACCACCTACGTCTTCCTGAACACAGAGAGACAGAAAGAATTCCCCTTGAGAACAGGAACTAGACAAGGATGCCCACTCTCACCTCTTCTTTCAACATTGTACTAGAAATTCTGGCCAGAGCAATTAGACAAGACCAAGAAATAAAGGACATCTACATCGGCAAAAAAGAAGCAAACATCTCCTTGTTTGCAGCAGTTATGATTGCATATGTAGAGAATCCTAAAAAATCCATAAGTAAACTACTCAAACTGATAGCAGAGTTCAGGAAAGTATCAGGATACAAGATAAATATAAGTAAATCAGTAGGATTCCTTTATAACAATGAAGAGATTATTAAAGAAGAAATCACTAAATCAACACCACTTACTATAGCCCCCAAGAAGATAAAACAACTAGGAATAAATCTAAATAGAGAAATAAGAAACCTTCACAAAGAGTACTACAAGACCATGCTACAAGAAACTGAGAGAAACTTACATAAATGGAGAAACCTACCCCACTCATGAATAGGAGACTTAACATGGTGAAAATGTCAATTTTACCCAAAGCAATTTATATATACAATGCAATCCCAATACAAATTCCAGTGACATTTTTGTAATGAGGTGGAGAAACACATTACCAACTTTGGTTGGAAAGGGTAGAAACCCCGGGTAAGTAAAGCACTACTGAAGACAAACATACTGAGAGGCCTCTCACTACCCAACTTCAGAGCCTATTACACTGCCACACTTGCCAAAACAGCCTGGTACTGGCACAAAAAGATACATGTAGACCAATGGAACAGAATTGAGACCCCAGAGATGGCATCATCTTCCTATGAACAGTTGATATTCGACAAAGGCTTCAAGATTTAAACTGGGGTTAAAACAATCTCTTTAACCAAATGGTGCTGGCAAAATTGGATATCAGTCTGAAAAAAAACTGAAACAAGACCCGTATCTCAAACCTTATACAAAAAACCAAATCAAATTGGATAAAAGACCTAAATATCAAATCTAAAACATTAAAGCTCGTTCAAGAAAAAATAGGATCAACAGTGGAAGTTTTAATCCACAACGTAGACAGACTTGAAAAACTGACAAAGCATGATCAACAGAAGCAAAAATAGACAAATGGGAACTATTAATAACCGAACACTTTTGATCATACAAAGACTGCATCAAAAGAATTAAAAGCCCACCTACAGAATGGAAAAAAAATATTTGGCAACTATATGTCAGACCAACTTCTCATTTCCATAATCTACAAGGTACTACAAAATATCAATGAGAAAAGGATAAATAATCCAATTAAGCGATGGGTGATGGAGATGGACAGACACTTCTCTAAAGAGGATATGCAGACAGCCAAAAGACACATGCAGAAGTGTTCATGGTCATTAGCTATTAAAGAAATGCAAATCAAAACTGTAATGAGATATCATCTCACCCCAACAAGGTTGGCTATGATCCAAAAAACACAAAACAACAAATGCTGCATTGGCTGTGGAGAAGTTGGAACTCTCCTACACTGCTGGTGGGATTGCAAAATGGTACAACCCCTTTGGAAAGCATTCTGGCACTTCCTCAAAAAGCTGGAAATAAATATACCATTTGACCCAGTAATCCCACTGCTTGGAATATATCCTCCAGATGCAAGGGCAGACACTCGAACAGATACATGCATATGAATGATTATTGCAGCACAGTCCACAATTTCAAAAAAAAATGGAATCAACGCAGATGCCCAACAACAAGCGAATGGATAAATAACTATGGTATATATACTCAATGGGACACTATGAAATGATAAAGAACGATGATGATTTTAGGAAGCATCTCATAACTTGGTTTCAATTGAAAGATATTATGTTGAGTGAAATTAGTCAGCGGCACAAAGACAAATATTGTATGAGACCCCTATGATAAGAACTAATAAACAGACTCACGCACAGAAGAAAAGACTCTTTGACAGGTACGAGGGAGGGCTCAGATGGAGGGAGAGGGCTGGTTATAGATTAGTTAGTTGATAGAAATTTGGTTGGTGAAATCAGTAACAGCAAACATTAGAAAGATCAGTTTAACTGGAATTCAACATAACCTGAAAACCCATCCAATCCTAGCCCAACATTGCAAGGACAGAGTAGCAGGATCACGGATGTGCTCTCAGGGGACATCAAAGCCAACTGGCATAACTAGCCTATTGCTAAGAGAGTCATATCGAACCCATATTGGTAAGTGGCATCTGGGGTCCTAAAAGCTAGCAAGCTGGCATCTGAGGTACATCAAATGGTCCCAACTCATCTGGAACAGATGATCACCAAGGACATGGGGGAAAGAGAACCCAGAAAAGAACTTTGCAGGCCCCATCACAGCTGTCGCTGGTGGTGGTAAGGCACAATCTGGTTCTTCTGGTCACATGCTGATGCAATCACCCACTCACATGGGTCTTTCTGGCTTTCTGGTCTGAGAAAATTATTTGCAGTAAGTCAACGCTTTGGATTTTGTTGACTTTATGACCTAATATGTGGTCTATGCTGGAGATTGTTCCATGAGTTTTGGAAAAGAGGGTATACTTGTCATTGGGTAGAGAGTTCTGTATACGTTTATGAGATCGAGTTGGTTGCTTGTCACACTTAGTTCTTCCATATCTTTACTGAACTTCTTTCTGGATATTCTGTCCATTACAGAAAGTGGTGTGTTGAAGTGGTGTGTTGAGGTCTTCTACTCTTATTGTGATGCAGTCTGTCTCACTTTTCAATGCTAGTAGCATTGATTTGATACACTTAGAAGTTCTCTTGTTGAGTGCATAAATATTTAATATTGTTATAAATTCCTCATGTACTGACCCTTTAAACATTAATAGTGACCTTCCATGTCCAGTGAGGTGGATTTTACTTTAAAGTCTATTTTTTTCTGAGATTAATATTGCCACTCGTACTCTTTTTTGCATGTTGTTAGCTTGGTATATATTTTTCCATCCTTTGAGTATCAGTTTGTTTATATCTTTGAGTCTAATATGTGTTTCTTGTAAGCAGCGCATAGATGGATGGTGGCTTTTTTTTTTTTTTAATCCACTCTGTTGCTCTTTGTTGCATTTAACCCATTTACATTCAGTGTAATTATTGGTAGGTATGAATTTAGTGCTGTTATTTCGGTGCCTTTGTGTGTTGTTGGGAGTTTCTTTGTTTCATTTAATTTTCTGTGCTCAGTCATTTTTATTTATGGGTTTTGTATCTTTTGAGACTTCTTTATTTTGCTTCCTATTTTGATGTGTAGTATTGTTAATTGGCTTTGCAGCTACCCCAAAATTCACCTCTAATGATCTCAGTTTCAGCAAGTCTTTACATTTTTTGTATCATCTTGATTTCTTTTCCATCTGAAAAGTCTATGAATACACTTATTTGTCCCTCCTTTTGGTATATTGTTGTCATCATTTACATACTGAAGTCTCTGTTTCCCTAATTTTAATATTTTAGCCTTGGTTGAGCGTTATGGATTCCCTACCAAGTCATACTCTGGATGCTATGCCCTGAAGGGTTCCCTTGAGTATATGTCTGATGTTATTCATTTTCTAATTGAAGAACTTCCTTCAGTATTTCTTGTAATTTTTGTTTGGTTTTTGCAAACTCTAAACTTCTGTTTATTTGGGAATGTCCTAATTTCACCATCGTATTTGAGAGACAATTTTTTCAGGACATATAATTCTCGGATGGAAATTGCTTTCCTTAAAGGCTTTCTATATGTCATCCCATTGCCATCTTGCCAGCATGGTTTCTACTGACTAATTGGAGCTCAGTTTTAGTGACTCTCCTTTGTAAGTTGGCTTTAGTTTAAGCCTAGCTGCCTTTAAACACATCTCATTATCTTTTACTTTGTTAAGTTTGCTTATGTCTTCTTGTCTCTCTTTTGGGATCTACCTTTTGTCAATTCTGGTGAGCATCTTGGATAGATATCTTTTTGTCTTTCATAATATCAAGGAAGTTTTCTGTCGGCAAATCTTCAACAATTCTCTCTGTATTTTCTATTATCCCTCGTAAATTATTCATCTTGATAGAATTTCACATAACTCTTAGTGATTCTTCATTTTTTAAAAAAAATTTTATCTGATTTTTCCTCACAAATGCTGGTGTCAGTTGCTTTATCTTTAATCTCCCTAATTCTGCATTCCATTGCCTTGTTCCTACTCCTTTGACTTTCTATTGAATTGTCTAACTCTGTGATTTTGTTATTAATTTTCTGAATTTCAGATCACTGTTGCTGTTGCAATTCTTGTAGCTTGTTCAGTTTTACATGTTATTCTATTATACTTTGTCTAATCTCCTTCCTGGTTTCTTGGACGGCTTTGTATATTACTTTCTTTTATTCTACCCCTGGTATTTACAGAAAGTCTTCATCTGGGAAATTATTTGATTCTTTATTTTGGGAGTTTTCTGAAGCATGATGGTTTGCTTCTTTAAATGGTCAAAAATTGATTGTTGTCTGAAAACCATCAGAAAGCTGTTGTAATTTATTTGTTTGGTTATGGAGATCTTATATATATTTGGTTTTGACCATCCAAGTAGTCTAGTCATTTGAGCTACAGTGATTTTTGGAGCCTTAATAATTGTGATGCCCTGGAATATGCTGAAAAAGGTAACAGGAGTTGCTGGCTCAAGGTAGATGGTGGAACTATTCTTCTATCCTTCTTTTTTGTTTCCCTCTCCATGTTTGGGAGGAAAATTCAGGGTATACACATAGAACTCCCATGTCTGATCCAGGCATTGGGTCAGAATTTAGCATCCAGAGTACAGCAGAGAAAGGAGTGGGAAAAGGCTGAGTATAGAGAGAGAAATCAGCTCATAGGAAAGGTCTGAGCCATAATAGTTCTTAAGTGCTCAGCTTGTGACACTCCTCTATGCTCTCTAGGTGCAGTGATTGACAGGTCAGCTTTTCCACTGAGAATGACATGGTCCTCTCATGCACCACTGCTGTGCTCAGCTGCCAGTTGCCCCTGTGTTCTATATGTCTGTTCTTCCTAAGCTCAGCTTCCCAGCTGAGAAAGGCATCCTCCACTCAGACGATGCTGCCCTGTATGTCTGCCATCACCTGCAGCACTCTCAAGCTCAGCAATCCAAAGCTCAGCTTCCCTGCTGAGAAAGATGCACTCTGCTCCTGTCCCGCTGCTCTGCTCCCTCACCAGCAGCAGCATGCCCCTCTTCAGCTGCAGATTCAATTCCAACAATGTAGTTGTTCTCCTTCCTGTCACCCAGTGCAATCTCTCAGCTTTCTGTCTGATAGGGTAATCCTAGAATGTCTTATTTAGTGCATTCAGTTGTTTTTTGAGGTCTCAGTTGCTACATAATATTTTTTATTGACTTCCAACTCGATGGCACTTGGCTGGCTTGGCTTTTTCACTCAACATAAAGCCTTCCAGATCATCCATGTTGTGAGATGTTTCACAAATTCTTCCTTGTTCTTTATCATTGCATTGCATTCCATTGTGTGTATGAACCACAGTTTGCCTATCTATAGATGAGCACTTATGCTCATCTGTAAGTGAGCTGTTGTGAATAATGCTGCAATGAACATGAGTGTGCATATGTCTATTCAAGTGATGACTCTTATTTCTCTAGGATACATTCTTAGGAGTGGGATTGCTGAATTGTATAGTATGTCTTTTTCTAGGTTTTGAAGGAAAAACCACATCATTTTCCAAAACAATTGCACTATTTTGCATTCTCACCAGCAGTGCATAAGGCTTCCTGTCCACCCACAGCCTTGCAACATTTGCTATTTCCTGTAATTTTTTTTTTTTTTAGTTTGTGTCAGTCATGTTGGGAGGCAATGGTATTTTGTTGTAGTTTTCATTTGCATTTCTCACTGGTTAGTGACTGCAAGTATTTTCTCATGTGTCTGTTAGTGGCCTGAATGTCCCCTTTGGAGAAGGTCTGTTCATCTTCTTTGCCCATTTTAAAATTGGGTTATTTGTTTTTGTAGCAAAGGTGGAATATTCCTATAAATTTTAGAGATAAGACCTTTATTGGGTTTGCCACTGCCAAAAATTTTTCCCAGTTTATAAGTTCTTTTTTTACTGTTTTGGGAAAGTTTTTGGTGAGCATAAGTACTTAATTTTTAGAAAATCCAGTAATCCAGCTTTTCTTCTTGTGTTTGTGTATTGTTAGACATGGTTTGTATCCTATTTATGAAATATATTATAGCCTCTGATGGCACAGTAGTTAAGAGATTGGATGCTAACCAAAAAGTTTGCAATTCCTGTCCACCAGTTGTTCCTTGGAAGCCCTATGGAGCAGTTCTACTGTTCCATAGAGTCACTATGAGTTAGAATTAACTTGATACAACCAGCTTCTTTCATCCAAGTGTGTTATTATTTTTATATGATGTTGAATTCTAATGACTAGGATTTTTGCATTTATATTTATGGGAAATATTTGTCTATCTTTTTTTTTTCTGGTGTCTTTGCCTGGTTTTGTATCAAGGTTATGCTGACTTCATAGAATGAATTTTGGAGTATTGCTTTCTTTTCTATTCTCTAAAATGCTTTGGACAGCAGTGGTGTAAGCTCATCTCTGAATATCTGGTAGGATTCTCCAATGAAGCCATTGTAGCAAGGATTTTTTTACTGGGAGTATTTTTCATTAGCTCTATAATCTCTTTTCTTCTTATGGATCTGTTCAGACTTTTGACCTCAGTTTGAGTTAGTTTAGGTAGGTAGTATGTTTCTAGAAATTTTTCCATTTCCTCTAGGTTTTCAAATTTATTAGAGTATGCTTTTTCATAGTACTCAGCTATGATTATTTTAATTTTGTCTGTTTCAGTGTCCTCCATTTCATTCATTATTGGGGTTATTGCTTCCTCTCCTGCTTTTCATTTGTCAGTTTAGCCAATCATTGGTCAATTTTGTTGATCCTTTCAAAGAACCAATTTTTGGCTTTGTTGATTCCTTCTATTGTTTTTCTATTCCCTGTTTTACTTATTTATTCTCTGATCTTTAGTATTTCCTTTCTTCTGGTAGCTGTGGGCTTCTTTGACTGCTGTTCTTCTATATGTTCAAGTTGTATAGGTGACATTTTGATTTTCTCTCTTTCCGCTTTTTTTTTTATATGGGCATTAAATGCTACAAATTAGCACTTGAGTGCTACCCTTGTTATGTCACAAAGATTTTCGTATGAAGTGTTTTCGTTCTTGTTTGATCCTAGATTTTTTTTTGTTCTGTCTTCAATTTCTTCTGTTACCCAGTATTTATTCAGCAAGATATTACTCAGTTTCTATGTATTTGATTTTTCCCTTGCTCTTCCTGTTATTATTTTCCACTTTTCTAGCATTGTGACCAGAGAAGTTGCTTTGTATTTTGTCATTGTTTGGGATCTTTTTGAGGACTTCTTTGTAGCCTAAGATGTGGTCCATCTTGGAGAATATCTCATGTGCTTTGGAAAAGAATGTGTATTCTGTTTCACTGCTGTTGGATAGAACATTCTATATATAGCTATGAGGTCAAGAGGTCAAGTTGGTTGATTGAGGCTGTTAGGTTTTGTGCATCTTTGTTGAGTTTCTCTCTAGATATTTTGTCCTTTACCAAGAGTGATGTGTTGAAGTCACCTACTATTATTGTGGAATTCTCAATTTCTTTTTTCAGTGCTATTAGAGGTTTTTTGGTTTATTTTTTTCATGCACTTTAGAGCCCTGTTTGGGGTGCATAGATATTTATTATGCATATGTCCTCATGATAAACTGTACCTTTAATCATTATATAATATCCTTCCTTGTCTTTTAAAGAGGATTTTGTTTTAAACTCTATTTTATCTGAGACTAGTATTGCTACTCCTTGCTCTTTTTTGGTTGATGCTTGCTCAGTATACTTATTTAACCTGATTTTGAACATATTTATGTCTTCCCGAGGTATGTCTCCCCTAGACAGCATATTGATGGGTCATTTTTTAAAATCCATTCTGTCACTATCTGTCTCTTTATAGATACATTTAAGCCCTTTAAATTCAATGTTATTGTTGATAGGTGAGTTTATTGCTGTCATTTTGTGGAGTTATTTTTTGTATTGCTAACTTGTTCATTGTTCCTCTTTCTCTCCTGTTCCAAATGATTTTGTTCATGGATGTTTTATCATTTCTTTCCTGATTTTAGATTTTGTGTTTACTGAGACTTTTTTTTCCTTTATTTTTATGAGTAGGTTTGTTAGCTTTCTTTGTGGTTATCTTGAAATTTATCCTTCATCTTCCTAAGTTTAAATATTATTTGACATTGCCTTGACTTCCTCTCCATTTGAAAGTTGTGTACCTACACTATCTAGTCCTCTTTTATTGTTATAATATATCTGTCATTTACAGATTGACTTCTGTGTTTCCCAGTTGTAAATTTTTTACTTTTGTTTCATCCTTGGGGGTTACTTACTTTGATTGAAATCTGGCTGATGCTGTCCTATGTCATAGATTGAAGTTGTTGTCTGATGTTTTTTATTCTTTAACTGAAGGAATTTCTTTAGTATTTCTTAACTTTGGTTTGTGTTTCATATTTTCCCTTACTTTCCATTTATCTGGAAATGTCCTAATTTTGCCATCAAATCTGAGTTTGTCATCACTCCTGAGTTTTGCAGGATATATTATTCATGGTTAGCAATTTTGTTTTCTTTCAAGGTTTTGTACGTGTCATCCTATTGCCTTCTCACCTGTGTAGTTTCTGCTGAATAATTGGAGCTTAGGTTTATTGTTTTCCCTTCATATGACTTTTCCTTTTTTACAAGCTGCACTCAGAACTCTTTGTCTTTTGTTTTGGTGAGTGTGATTATAGTATGTCTCAGTGACTTTCATTTGGGGTCTATCTTATATGAGGCTTGTTGAGCTTCTTGGGTGTTTGGTTTTTCATCTTTTATGATATTATGTGAGGTTTCTGTCAGCAAATCTTCAATGATACTGTTTTTCCCTTTCTACTCCTGCTTTGGAACTCTGCAGAAGTGCCAATTTTTGCTCTTTATTGCATTGCACTTTATTCTCAATCATTCTTCATTTATCTTCATTCTTTTCTCTGAATGTCCCTTGAACAAAAAGGTGTCCAAGAATTTCTTTTCAATTTCAGTCACCCTGTTTTCCATTGTTTCAAGTTTTCTCCTAAAACCTCCTCTTGTACAATCCATTTCTGAAATCTTGTTTATTGTTTGGATTTCTAACTGCTGTTTTTGTATGCTTTCTAGTTGTTTATTTTGACATTTTTGTCCTGTATTATTTTCCTGAGTTCTTTCATTGCTTAGTCTGTGTTTTCCCTGATTTTGTCTGTATTTCCCAAATTTTTGTCTATTTTTTCCCTTACTTTTGTCTGTGTTTTCCGTCTAGTCTTTCTTAATGTCTAGGAGAGCCCTGAATATTAGAGTTTCAAAGTCCCTATCAGGTAGTTTTGCTGTCTTTCATTTTAGTGAAAGTTCTGGTATTTCATTTTTGTCCCTTAATGGAGCCACTGTGTACTTTTTAAAATATGTTTTGATATTGTCTGCTTTCTCTGGGACATTCAGAATTATTTTCTTCATTTGTTGATTGTCAATTTGTTTCATTTTTTTGTTTGGTTTGGTTTCATTGTATCTGGGCAGGACTAGACATGATTTGATGCTTGCTCATCTGCAGCCATTATACTTCTCATCACCTTGTCAAGGTAGCCGAGGTTGATTGTTCAGCTATAGAGCAGCAGGACAGGTCCAACAGGGGAGAGGAATAGGAGTATATTGTTTGCAGCATGAACTGAAGCCACCAGGGTGGAGCTAGAGGAGAGGCAGTGTATGGCAGGCATCAAGGTTCTGAGGGTAGTTACTGATGATGCTTGATGGCACAACACTCAGAAACTGGAGCACTTATGCTGGAGAAAATGGAGGAGGTGTTCAGAGCTAAGTAGGTGAGAGAAAAAGGGAAAGAAAAAAGAGACATAGAAGTGAAAAAGATCAAATAAGTAAAATAGTAATATGATGGGTACCAGCAGATGTAGGTGAGGCAGACCTAGGGAGGCTGTGTGCTGGTGGATCTCTAGCCAAGTGATGAAACATGGCCTGTTAAGACGAGGTGGAGACGGCTAAGATGACAGGAGAAAGGAAAGAAAAGAAGAGATAGAGAATAAACAAACAACAAGAGCAAAAATGAAACCCCCAGAATATAAAATAAGTATCCCAGCCAGCAGGAGCAACATGAACCTGAGGAGACCATGTGTCAGTGGCTCTCCAGTCAAGCATTTCAATGCAGCCTGTCAAGAAGGGGTGGAGATAGTGAATGCAGCTAGGTGGGTAGAAGATAGGAAATGAAAGAAAGGAGACAAAGATAAAGTAACAACAACAAAAAACAGCAACAAAAAATAGGGCCCTGGAGAGCCAGCTGACTATGGCAACACATTTGAGAGGCTGTGTGCTAGTAGCTCTTTAGTCAATCAGTACATCACAAAACATGGAAAACGAGAAGACAGTACATGGGACTACTCTGCAGGAGATAGGAAAAGAAGGAAGGATGAGAGAGAGAAGGAAGAGGAATGGAGAAATAATGATGCTCAAGGGGTCGCCTGGTAGAGAAAATTGGAATTAGGAATACCAATGCCATCAGCTCTTTAGCCCACTGGTATGGTACAGAAGATTTAGACGGGGCAGAGATGATGAATGGTGCTAGCTGGGTGGGGGAATGGGAAGGAAGGAAGAGGGGGAGAGAGAGAAAGAGAAGAAACAAACAAAAAAGCAAAAATAACAACAACAAAACAATAATATGGCTCTGGGGGAATTAGTCTTAGGGGAAAGGGTAGATCTGGGCAGCAGTGAGCTGGTGTTTCTCTAGTGATTGACTTTTGACTCCTGGAAAACTGTGGACGCCATCCAGAGGGAAAGAGGAGACAGAGTGGGAAATCTTGTATCCCTGGCTACAGGGTGCTCAGTTTCTTGTTGAGAGCTCTGTGAAGGTGCCTTGCTGTACTTCCTATCTGGATTCCTGGTGACTGTGGTCCAAGATGACGAACACATGCTTCATGAGCTGGTGGGAGACCTCCACCAGCTAAAGCACTTCCACTTCGTAGCTCTCCTGGTTCTCTGTTCTCTGTCAGTTTCTTATTCCACCTGATGCTTGATTGGGTTTTATATCCCTTTGTTCTAGACTTAGAATACCAAAATCGATACTGGTGACTGCTTTACTTAGTTTTTTCTGGTCTTTGCTGCAGAAGAAAAACATGGTATTTATGTCTATAGTGCCATGTAGCTCCACTTCCTCAGTCTCCTCAGACATCCATTTTTACCTTTCTCTCCTAATTTTTTATGTTCTTTGGTTTCTTTATGTATGATGTGCTTGATGTCATCCCACAACCTGCCTGGCCTTGAGTTACCAGTGTTTTGTGAATCAAATTTATTCTTGAGATGTTCTACACATTCAGGTGGAATATAGTCAAGGTGGTATTTTGCTAGTTGGGGCTTTGTCTCAGTTTTCTTCAGCTTTGACTCACATGTAAGCAAATTATGATCTGTTCAGCTGTCTGTGCCTGGGCTTGTTTGGAGGGATGATACTGAGTTTTTTCATTGTTTCCTTCCACAGAATTCCATGCATCTGTTTGTCATAATCTGTTAGCTTCTGTATTGCTGCAATGCTGGAAGTTACACCATTGATTTTTCAAATACCAGCAAGGTCACTCATGATGGAAAGGTTTCAATGCAGTTTCTAGATTAAGACAGACTAGGAAGAAGGACCTGGTGGTCTATTTCTGAAAAATAGGCCAGTGAAAATCTTACGAACAGCTTCAGCATATTGTTTAATACAGTGTTAGGAGATGAGCCCCTCATATTGGAAGGCTCTCAAACTAGGATAGAGAAAGAGTTGCATCCTCATGGTGGAGTCTACCTTAATGAAGAGTATGGAATAAAACTTTTGAGACCTTTAGTTACTGATGTGACAAGACTCGAAATGAGAAGAATTAGCTGCAAATATCCATCAATTATCATAATATTGCATTACAAAGCATGAATCTAAGAATACTGAAAGTCATTAAAAATAAATGGACTACATAAAGATTGATATCCCAGGCATTAGTGAGGTGAAATGAGCTAGTACTGCCCATTCTGAATCAGACAGTCATAGGGTCTACGATGCCAGCAATGACAAATTGAGAAGGAATGGCATTGTATTCATCATGAAAAGAACATTTCAAGTTCTACACTGAATTATAACATTGTTAGTGATGTGACAGTATTAATACTCTTACAAGAAGACCAGTTAATACAGCTATTATTCAAATTTACACATCAACCACTAAAGATAAAGATGAGAAAATTAAAGATTTTTACTAGTGTCTGAAATTGATCAAACATGCATTCAAGATGCTTTGATAATTAATGGTGATTGGAGTGTAAATGATGGAAAGAAAGAAGGATCCACAACTTTAAAAATACGGCCTTGGTAAAAGAAAGATATTCAAGGTCACATGACAGAATTTTGCAAGACCAATGACTTCTTCATTGTAAAAACCTTATTTTGAAAATTTGACTTACTAGACAGATAATTTAAAATTACTGTCTTAAATATGATAGCATAGTGGTTAAGTGCTATGGCTGCTAAGCAAAAGGTCAGCAGTTTAAATCTACCAGGAACTTATTGAAAGCTTCATGGGGCATTTATATTCTGTCCTATAGGGTTGCTATGAGTCAGAACTGACTTGACCACAATGGGTTAATTTTTGTTTTTGCTTTTGTTCCTAAATACGTTCTGTCATAGGTTTAGTTTCCCAGAGAAGCAAAACCAGCAAAGTATTTAAATATAAGAGAACTACCAATTAAGTTTTCAAACTCATCCTAGAAAAAGTGCTACTTACCTCAATGCTGAATATCACTATGATCACCTTTGAAGTACTCCTCTTGAGAAGCTATGCATCAGTGCTAGCACCGTCAACTCTTTTTCTAGAATGGCCATTACACCTGTTGTCATATTGTCCTGAATGTCATCAAAATGTCTTCCTTTCAATCTTTCCTTTACTTCAGGTAAACAAAAAAGTCATTGAGGGCCAGATCAGGTAAGTAAGGAGTATGTTCCAATACAGTTATTTGTTCACTGGTTAAAAACTCCCTCACAGACAACTATACAATTAAGTTTTCTCACTTCCCACTGTACCACCATGCACAATGGCCATTCCAGAAAGAATTCAAAAATTGCTTTGAAGGGTGCACTAGGCACTGGAGTCCATGCAAAGCTTCCCAAGGGGAGTACTTCAAAGGTGACCATAGTGATATTCAGCAATAAAGTACGTATCGCTTAGAACAATTAAGTTGGTGGACTTAATTGTCAGGCTGCATATATAGATTTACATTGAGGAAATGACTCACATGGCTGTAGAGCTTGTAACATCCCAAGTCCGTAGATCAGGATAGTGGATACTCCTTATTCACACAGTCACAGGTGCTGGTGAACCCAAGATGGGTAGGTCCAGGGGCAAGGATCTTGCTCACAAGCTGTGAAGTTTGACGGATGGTAAGATTGGCAGGCAACCTGCAGGTAAGCTGCTAGCTCAAGTCTTACAAACCAGAGGTCAGACCAACAGGAGCCAGCTGCAGAATCCAGAATGAGCAGTAGCTCCTAAATCCCGCTGGAAGATCTGCCCACACTTCATGTAAGCTACAACAAAACATTCTCCAATCAATAATTACTATGTCTGTAATTCAACAACATTGGTCAGTGGCGTCACTGGGGTTGGTATCATACTCTGCCTGGCATGGGTGGATCTGGCCAGTGAACCCTTCCAGAGAAGCCCACTTGCATATTCCCACTACTCACAGCCGCACCTCCCACAGATCCCTGCAGCTTCTCCACTCTTCCCTGGCCAAGACAGAGAGAGACACCTTCTTCAGGCAAAGGCTGGCACCATAATCCCCCTGCCCGCATCTTGACTGGCAGGTGATGGAGGAGTGTGATTATTTATCCCATTAGATGATTAGTGACACTAACTCTAATCGCCCCATTGCATTGGTGGCCCCTCCTCCAGTGGCACTGACTTGATCTCCACCACTGCTGCCACTGCCAAGGGTCCTATGGTCCTTTTAATGTCACACAATCTGATAACATCAGGGTGTGTGTGGTCCTCACCCTGCACACACTTTGAGACAACACTGAAGTTGATTGCTTTTTATGTTGTACAACCATTTTTTCTATCCTTTTCTAAGTTATTCTACCACCATTATCACAAGCCCAATGTCCTCTAAGCAAAACTTTCTTTCCCCTCTCCTTCCTACCTCTGGCAACCAATAATAATTTGGTTTCCATACTTCAAAAAAGTGAAGCAATACAGTACTTGTCCTTGTGCAACTGTCTTATTTCACTCAGCATAGTGTTTTCAAGTGTGAAAATGAAAGTTTCTGTAAAATCATAAGAGTTTTATTCAGATTTGAAAGAATTGCAAGTCCAGAAACATCAAAATTAAAGTTTAAAATTGCATTCCAAAAAGGGCACACAAGAGCACATCATTTATATTCAATTCTGCAGAAGTTTGTACAGAACTGGGAAGAGTATGGGGGTACATTTGATTGGTTGGCATTCAATATGCCCTCATAAAACTCATTTATCAACAATTTCTATTGATTGGGGTATTGAACCTTAGCTAGAGTTTCCTGCATTTCAGATCTGGTTCCTGCAACATTACAGGTGGCCAAGGGTGTGATCATGGGTCACATACTCCAGAAAAATATACACATATATATATACGTAAGAGGGGTCTAGGACAAGATAGAGTCTGATTCAGTCCAGTGTCAGCCATTTTACTCATGTTAAGCACCTCAGTTTTAGAGTTGTATCTTTCCTACAAGCATCATCCATGTAGTGGGATGCATCAACAATTCTTTTTGCGGCTGGGGAGTATCCCATTGTTGGAATATTTTTAAAGCAATTAAGTGTGTAAAGACTTGTATGTGGTATTGACAAGCATTTTGGCTAATGAATTCCAGCCTGGGATGAGGAAATAAATTACCCAAAGGTCATCACCAGTTCGTTTAAATAGCAATCCTTAGAATGGACTCATGCTGTTTTGCAGAATAATTTGTATGTTATTTTATAACATCTGAGTTTGGAACCAGTGGTAGGGCATTTATAAGACCTAGAACTTTAAGGGCATAAACCAGACTTTCAAAGCCTATTTATAGCCAGTTTGACTAGTAAGTAGAAGAAATCAAGGAGAGTATGTATATCAGACAAGGTAATGATTTTTATTTGTTCAGTCTGTTTAGTAAATAAAGTGACATTATGGTAACTTTGGTGCATGTGTCTATCTATCTATCTACCTGTAAAACTTGGTGAGTGTTATCTACCCACATGCAGCAAGAGGCATTAACAAGTATACAGACCCATCTTTCAAAAGCCAGTATGTAACCTAAATCTATGCCATTGTCTAACACTATGTTCCCTAAACTTGAGATTCATTCCAGTCCTTTAACCATTTTTTTAATTAGTGTGGATAAGAAGATCGTGTTTTGTTTTGTTTTTAATTGTTGTGTCGTGTTCCAGACATATACTATTCTTCCTGCCACCAAATTAGTGATTTTAGGGTGATTAGTGCCAGGAGAAGGAGCCCTGGTAGCCCAGAAGTTAGGTAATTGGCTGCTAGCCAAAAGGTCAGCTTCTGGAACTAACAAGTCACTCTGCAGGAGAAACATATGACAGTCTGCTTCCATATAAATTATAGACTTGGGACTCTACAGGGCAGTTCTACTCTGTCCCATTGCATTGTGATGAGTTGGAAACAAATCAATAGAAAGGAGTTTGATTTGGTTTGTATTAGTGCCATGGGAACTATTGGGAAAGCTTGTTTACGGCATCAGAGAGTTGTAGATAGAGTAGTTTGAAAGGGAAAATTCTTGGGGTGTATTGCTGCTGAGTAAAGATCTGGAATTTTGAGCCTAACTCAAGTGTAGGTAATTTGTTCAGGTTCAGATAAGAGGAAGCTTGTGACAGGAGAAGCCATTTGGCTACCCTACTAGCCCACCAGACTCCCTCTGATGCCTATACACATTCTATGAAGATAAGGTTGGATGGTTTAGGGCAATTTCAAGTGGTGTTGATAGGAACATATAATATTATCATCAAAGCTTCCTGTGAAGAAAATAGGGAATGGTAAAGTACCAGGTGGATGTTCCTTTGTTGTGCTTGGCAATATCAGGGCTCCCATGTCCATGAAAACTGGTTATTGGGTTGCATACGGTGTGGGTGTACATGGCTGCAGAAGTCAGGTGCTTCTTCTCTGTTGGTGGTCTCTTCTTGCAAATTCTAAGTAAGGTATAATTATGCCATAAGGGCATGAATTTAAAGTGATTAGAACTATAGGGAGTACTTTGATCATCTGGGAGACCACTGGTCTCCAGGGTATCTCAATAACCCTTGTTTTTAAAATCACATTATATCTTTTTATGACACCTGTTGCTGTAAGATGACACAGTAGGTGAACAATCCAATAAATGTTATTTTGTAATTTGTGGTGAAATGTGGTATTTTACTCTGTGGCAAAATGAGTGCAAATCTTGACTGTATAACTTCTGGCACTCCCTAAAGGTAGAAAAGCTGTTTTGTTCACTTTTTGATAACATGAGTAAAGTTTTGTGCCTTACTTACATGAGTAAGACAATTGAGGTCCTGTGTAGATATCCACTGTTGCAACAGCATATTTAACTGCTTCCATGGCTGCTGAGTTAGTTTGAATATGGTCCACTTGTCTGTTTTAGTGCGAACTTTTTCTACAAATTTCCCCAAATGTGGCAGGCCCAGTGTCTAGACTTCTGGCAGGTGTTGCAGTCTGTAATGGCCTTGTACAAATTTCTCTCTGCTGGGTGGAACTTTTTTAGAACTATCAGTTTTTGTGACTCTGTGGTATTCAAATATCTTGACCTCTCATGCTACCACTGATAGAAGGGGTAAGATGACTTGTTCCATAGTTGTGGGGACCCGTCCTTCAAAAAGCTCACCTGACAAGGTGGTATGGTTAATTTGTTGCCTTTGGCATTGTACTGTGTTTTTTCTGTTTGGTATATGATAAGAACCAATATATGGCACCCTAAAATAAGCAAAGCGGGAGTCAATGAGACAAATATTTCTATACCTCTTTACGCCAAATGTTTCAGCCTTGTACTTTCCAGTCCTAGCCTTGACCAAGTACTCAGCTTGTAAGAGTAGGGCCAGGCTTAGCTTGATACTGTAAATAACATTTCTATTTAAATAAGGTATCTATTGATTACACAATTTTAGAGTGAAATTTTCCCATTATTTAGAGCATAGTGAGAGTCACAGTTTGTAGGATAATTGACATTGCCCCAGCAAGGGATTCAGTTTTGGTAAGTGGCCAGTGTGCAGCCAGCAGTTGTCTTTCCAGTGACGAGTGCTTGTGGATTGGGTCTGTAAAATCCTTAAACCAAACCAAATCCACTGCACTGAGTCGCTTCTGACTCATAGTGACAATAATAAGACAGAGCAGAACTGCTATCATAGGATTGCCAATGAGTGGTTGTTGGATTTGACCTGCCAGATTTTTGATTAGCAGTTGAACTCTTAACCATGAAGCCACCAGGGCTCCACTTATATCAAAAGCCCATAAATAAGCATTTATCTATTCATTTGGTCCAAACCCTTCTGGAAGCAAATTGTAGGGCGGTCAAAACTTCTAATTGTTAAGTACTGCCCTAGGAGGTTTCATATAATTTCTGTTTTCTTAATTATTCTTTAGGCAAAAGTTTTCAGCACAAGTTAATTTCTAATACAAAAATTTTCACATATATTGTTTTGTGACATTAGTTGTAATCTCTACAATGTAATAAATAGCATATTTCCTGTTTCCATCCTGGGTTTCCTGTGTCTATTCAGTCAGTTACTGTCCCTTCTTGTCTTCTCATCCTGCCCATTTTGTTTCTAGTATCTGATTGAACTAAGAAGCACGTTCCTCAAGTATATTATTTTTTGTTTTCTATTGCTTTCTAATTTGGGGTCCAAGAGTGGGCTTTAGAATAGATTCAGTTCTGGATTAACAGAGTGTCTTGTGACCATAGGTTTGGGGGCTCCTACAGTCTCTTTCAGACCATTAAGTTTGGTCTTTTTATGGGAATTTAAGTTCTGCTCCAGACTTTCCTCCTGCTCCATCTGGTACTCTCTGTTTTGCTCCTTGTCAGGGTGATCATTGGTGCTATCCAAGCATGATCTAGTTCTGCTCATCTGTGGCTGGTAGAGGATCTGGATTATGAGCTCCTTTCATCTCCTGGGCTAATGTTTTCCTTGTGTCTTTCGTTTTCTTCATTTTTCTTTGACCCAAGTGGGATGGGACCAACTGATGCATCTTAGCTGCTTGCAAGTTTTTAAATCCCAGGACACAACTCACCAAAGTGGGATACAGAACATTCTTGTGATGAATTTTGTTATGAAATTGACTTAGATGTACCCTCAGACTATGGTCCAGGACACTTTTTAGCTTTTGCTTTGGTGCATTTGTGCTGATTTCCCCTGTACTGTATGCTGTCTTTTCTTTGACCAAAGTTGTTTCTTGTCTGCTATATAGTTACTGAATTCTGCTTTCCCTGTCTCTCTACCCTCATAACCTTCAAAAAACACTATTTTCTGTATTTAAACCTTTTCTTGAGTTAATAGTGGTATCATATAAAACTCTTTTGTGACTAACTAATTTCACTCAGCATTATGTTCTTCAGATTCATCCATGTTATCAGATGTTTCAAAGACTCATCATTGCTTTTTGTTTGTATACACTATGATTTGTTTATCCATTTGTCTGCTGAAAGGCACCCAGGTTATTTCCATCTTCTTACTACTGCAGACAATTGCTGCAGTGAACGTGAATGTGCATATGTCTATTCATGTGAGGACTCTTATTTCTCCAGGATATATTTGAAGGATTTTGATTGTTGGATAGGATGGTATTCCTGTTTCTAGCTTTTTAAGGAAGCACTCTATCATTTTCCAAAGTGATTGCACTATTTTACACTCCCACCAACAGTCCAATATCTGCACAACTTCTCTAACATTTATTATGTTGTGGTTTTTGGATTTTCAGCCTTATTGGGGTGAGATGGTATCTCATTGTAGTTTTGATTTGGATTTCTCTGACAACTAATGGTCGTGAGCACTTCTTCATGTTATCTGTGAAGTCACTTGGATGCCTTCTTTGGTGAAGTACTTAAACACACATCCTTTGCCCATTTTTTATTTGGGTTATTTGTCTATTTCTTGTTGAGATTTTGCAGTACCTTGAAGATTATGGAGATTAGATGCTGATCAGATCTGTAGTAGACAAATATATATATATATATTTTAATAATCTGTAGGTAGCCTTTTTTTTTTTCTTCCCGTGTGAAGACTTTGGATGAGTATAAGTGTTCGATTTTTAGTAGTTCCCAGGTTATCTATTTTCTCTTCCAGTGTTGGTGCGTTATCAGCAATATTCTGTAGTCTGTTTATGCTGTATATTAGGATTCCCAATACTATCCCTATTTTTTTCTTCCATGATCTTTGTGTGAGATTTTATATTTGGTCTTTGATCCATTTTGAGCTAGTTTATGCACATGGTGTGAGATGTAGGTCTCATTTCTTTCTTTCTTTTTTTGTAGGGGGGATACCCAGTTATGCTGACACAATTTGATAAAGAGACTGTCTTTTCCCCAGTTCATGATCTTTGGGCCTTTGTCAAATCTCAGCTGCTTGTAGCTGGATGATGTTGCATCTGGCTTCTCAATTCTGCTCCACTGGTCCACGTATCTGCTTTTGTACCAGTACTAGGCAATTTTTACTATGTTGGCAATATAATAGGTTCTAAAGTCAGATAATGTGATGTTTCCCAATTTGTTGTTCTTCTTCCATAATGCTTTATTCACCCAGGGCCTCCTCTTTTTCCATATGAAGTTGGTGATCTTTTTTCTCTATCTCATTAAAAACTGTTGTTGGATTTTGAATCAGGACTGCGTTGTATATGTAGATTGCAATAAATAGAATTGATATTTTCACAATGTTGAGTCTTCCACCCTTGAGCATGGCATGTTTTTCCACTTACATAAGCATCATTTGGTTTCTTGCAGTTTTGTTTGTATGTTTCTTTAATGTCTCTGGTTAGATTTATTACTTAGTACTCTTTTTTTAGAGGATATTATAAATGGTTTTGCTATGGTGATTTCCTTTTCAAAGTTTTTATTGCTGTCAAGAAATACAACTGTTGTTGCATGTTTGTCTTGCATCATGGTACATCATTGAAATCTATCAGCTCCATTAGTTTTCCTGTGTTTAAGATTATATCATCTGTGAATAGGTATACTTTTATTCTTCCTTGCAAATCCAGATCCCTTTTATTTCTTTTTCTTGCCTTTTTCCTCTGCCTAGTACCTCTAGCACAATGTTGAACAAGAGTGGTGACAAAGGGCATCTGGTTCCCATTCTCAAGTGGTATACTTTTGTCTCCATTAACAATGATGTTGGCTGTTGGCTTGGTATATGTACCCTTTATGATGCTGAGGGATTTTCCTTCTATTCCTATATTGCTGACAGTTTTTGTCATGAATAAATGTACTTTAACAAATGCCTTTTGTGTATCGATTGATACCATCTTGTGGTTCTCTTTCTCTAATACTCAAGTAGTTTATTAAGGAAATAACAGAGTACAATTCAGGAGTGGGATCAGAAAGCATGTAGGCAAAGTCTCCCTTCTTCGCTGTAGGACACCTCTCTCAGCTCTTGTCACCCCATGAAGATAGGCTTCTCTTGGTTCTCCCGCCTGTCACCACCAGCTCTGCCACTGGACCCTTCTGGGCCTCTTGCTGTCTTCAGTTTTACAGCCCTTGACCTGTGTTACAGCTCTTTTAGGAGGTTCTTTGCCTCCTCTCTCCCTCTGCTCCCTCTCTTACTTCCTTCTGCGTTTCCTGCTGCCTCTATTCCTGTTTCTTTCTGAAATATCTCTGTGGGGCTAACTGTTTATGTACACACCTCCTTAGGAATTTCAAGTCATGGAACTCTCAGTTGGGGGGGGGCATAAGCTGACCCAATGAAGGTCACCAACACTTCATTTGCATAGTTGGCCACAAACAATTAGTGTAGCCTTTTAGTTCCCAACTGAAAGTATACAATCCAAATCAATTTTGTATGCCCCCCTATCTGCAGCTCCTTCTGCTCTCCTTTCCTGGTGACAGCACACTCTTTTTCATTCTATACTTGTCATATCCTCTTAACAAGTTCCTGTCCCCTCTTCTCTCTCATCTCTAGAAAGAAACCAGTATGACAGCCTCCCATAAATGCATAGAACCATAAAGTACACATACCATATGGTCACACTGTGTCCCTAGGTCCAGTCCATTTTTGTCAGAAGAGTTGACTCAGTAGTGTTTTCTGGTCAGGTGCAGGAGCCGGTCTTAGGGTCCATGCTCCCAGGGGATCCTCCAGGCTGTTGGACAGTCAATTCTGGTCTTTTAGTAGACTTCTTAAGCTGCAACCTTCTTTTCCTCATGTTGCAACTGGGACTGTACATTGTGTGCCCTATCACGGTTGTCTTTGTTAGTGGCCAGGCTCCATCTGGTTCTTCTGGTCATATGTTGGTACAGTCTCCCATTCACATGGGTCCTTCTGTTTCCTGAGCTCTTTCTGCTTCTTGTTTTGGTCGTTCTTAGTGATTATCTGTTCCAGATGAGTTGAGATCATTTGGTGTACCTCAGATGGCAGCTTGCTAGATTTTACAACACCAGATGCCACTCACCAATATGGGGTGCAGAAGACTCTCTTAGCAATAGATTAGTATGCCAGTTGTCATCAATGTCCCCCAGGAGCCAGGTACACAGAACCCCATCCCTGCTACTCTATCTTGCATTATTGGGTTGCGATTAGAAGAACTTTCAGTTTATGGTGCTGTCACTGCTTTCACCTAACCAAATTTCTATCAACTATCTAATCTATGACCAACCCTCTCCCTCCCTGCCCACACTTGTAGCCAATAAAGAGGCTTTTCTTCTGTACATAAGTCTACTTTTAAATCCTTACATCAGGGGTCTCATACAATATTCGTTCTTTTGCTGCTGGCAAGATCCATTTTGCATTAGTTTTAGTGCGTTATGGATGTTGTTTCAGTTTTTTGTAGATGGATACCCAATTTTTCCAGCACCATTTGCTAATAAGACCATTTTTACCCTAGTTTACAACCTTAGTGCCTTTGTTGGATATCAACTGTTCATAAGAGAATGGTGTTAGATTTGGAGTCTCTATGCCATTCCATTGGTCTATATGTCTCTTTTTGTACCAGTATCATGCTGTTTTGATTACCATGGTGGTGTACTAGGATCTAAGGTCGGATAATATGCAGCCTCCCACTGTGTTCCTCTTCTTCAGTAGTGCTATATTTATCCAGGGTTTCTTCCTTTTCCAAACAAAGTTGGTGATTTGTTTCTCCATCTCATTAAAACATGACACCAGAATTTGTATTGGGATTGCATTGTATATGTAGATGGATTTGAGTAAAATAGACATTTTCACAATGGGAAGTCCTCCTATCCATGAGCAGAGTAGGTTTCTCCACTTATATAAGTCTCTTTCGGTTTCTTGCAGTAAGGTCTTGTAGTACCCTTTGTATAGGTGTCTTATTTCTCTAGATAAATTTATTCTTAAGTGTTTTATCTTCTTGGGGGCTATAGTAAATGGTATTGATTCAACGATTTATTCTTTGATGATCTCTTTCTGGCTATAAAGGAATCCTACTGATTTACTTATGTTTATCTTATATCCTGATACTTTGTGAACTCCTCTATTGGTTCAAGTAGTTTATTTGTGGATTCTTTAGGATTCTCTGCACATACAATCATATCATCTGCAAATAGGGAGATTTTTACTTCTTCTTTGCTGATTGTGGATGTCCTTTATTTCTTTGTCTTATCTAATTGCTTATCTAACCTCTAGTACAATGTTGAATAGAAGTGGTGAGAGTGTGTATTCTTGTCTACTTGCTGTTCTCAGTGGGAATTCTTTTAGTCTCTCTCCATTCAGGATGATCTAGGCAGTTGGCTTTACATAAATGCCCCTTATTGCATTGAGGAATTTCCACTCTTCTCCTATTTCACTGCAAGTTTTTAGTATGAATGGATGTTGGACTTTGTCAAGTGACTTTTATGTATCAATTGAAAAACCAGGTGATTCTTATCCTTTGTTCTATTTCTGTAGTCTATCACAATAATTGTTTGTCTGATGTTCAACCAGCCTTGCATCCTTGGTATGAATCCAACTTGCTCATGATGAATGAGTTCTTTGATATGTTGTTGAATTCTGCTGACTAGGATTTTGTTGAAGGTTTTGCATCTGGATTCATGAGTGATATTGGTCTGTAATTTTCTTTTTGGGGAGATCTTTCCCTGCCTTTGGTATCAGGATTATGTTGGCTTCTTTGAATCAATTTGGGAGTACTCTATCCCTTCCTATGCTGAAAATAGTGTCAATAGTATTGGAGTTAAATCCTCTCTAAAATGATGGTAGAATTATCCAGTGAAACCATCTGGGCCAGGACTTTAGTTGGTAGTTTTTTGACGACGTTTTCAATTCCTTCCTTTGTGATGGGTTTATTAAGTTGTTCTTCTCCTTGTGATAATTATGGTAGGTGATGTGAATCTAGAAATTTGTGTGGGAGATATACTAACACTCTGTAGGAAATATACTAACACTCTTAACGTGACTGTGGCCATCTTGAGCCACCATAGTGTTGCTTATCACAACTCTGCCTAACCTTTTGTACTGGGGACATGATATTAACATCTTGAGTCGCCTAGAAGTGACCCGATAATACATTCAGATCAAGGAGATAAGTCACGTAGGGACACGGAAAACTGTGAGAAAACAAAGGGCATGAAAAACCTCTCCCATTAAGATAAGGAACTAGACAGATCTGGATGTCTTCAATTCTTGAGCTTTAATGAGCTTAACCTCCTCTAGTAAACACTATAAATACTTCAATAAAACTCAGTTCTGGGATTTCAGCAGCAATGGCCGTTAGCCCCCTGATCCCACTTTAGCTTATCTTCTTTCTTTCTTGTCCCCAGCATCACCGCTACCTTCCACCCTGTTCATTGGAGAAACTCTCCCACAAGTGGTGCCCAAACAGGAACTGAAGGAGAAAGAATCCGGCTGAAGGGACCAAAAAGTGAAACTACACCGCCTAGGCCCGAGGACAACCCCAGGTTGGGGAATATCCTCCCAGAAAGGTCAGTGCATGTTCAGGAATATGTATCAGGGCAACAATGGGACAGGATCAGTCTTGCTTCAAGACTCAAAAATTTTGCTTAAACACCTCTTCCATTCTGGAGGGGTGAAAGTTCTTCTCACCTCACTTCTCTCTTTGATCTCATCTTTCAACATTGCCTGTGGTTGCCAGAGGAAGGGAGGCTGGATGTCCAAGTCTGGCATAGGGTTGTATCCTGTCTTAAGCAAGCACATAGACAAGGGGAGACCATTCTGATCTATATCTGATCTTTGTCTAACCTTATTTCTGTGGCTGTAGAACCCCTGCAATCGGAGGAGGAGGCAGAAGATGAAGAGGGCAAGCAAGATCCAGAGGGGACAATTGACTCCTCCATAAAAAAGGTTGTAATCTCCTGGAGCTTCCCACCACTCCAGTTGAAGAAACTTGAGACCCACCACCACCTCACCCTCTCCTAGCCTCATGAGGAGCTCAGGAACCAGTTTGTGTCCTTTCTCTGTGGTCACTGAGGATATTAGAAAGGCAACAACAGAGGACAATTTGGAAGCCAACCTTTCCCCTGTAACTATTAACAGAGGTTATTCCAACTGGGCAGCACAATGAAAACCCAAGTGCGGTCTATCATTATCATCATCACCCTATGCCTTTTCCTTTCTTAAAGAAATCAAGAAATCTGCCAGCCAGTATGGCGTCGCCACTCCTTTCACAATGGGATTAATAAAGGGATTTGTAGAAGGGGAGTGTTTCATCCCGCATCACTGGGAAGCCCTAAGGCGCACCTCCTTATCCTCCTTGGAGTTTTTTCAGTTTCAGACATGGTGGTCCAATGCTGCCCATCAGCAGGCCCAGAGGAACATTAAAGCTCAGATCAATATTTCTGCTGAACAGCTGTTAGGGACAGGGGCTTAGCCTGGCATTCCAAATCAGTTGATAGTGAATGATCAAGCCATATCCCAAGTTAGGTGTATTTGTCTAAAGGCTTGGGAAAGAATTAATAGGAAGGAAAAGAGACCCTCGCATTTAGCTCTGTGAGGCAGGGAGCTAAGAAGCCTTATGTTGACTTCCTTGCTAGACTCAGAGATGCCTTGCAGAAGACTATTGAGAATCCAGATGCCAGCGATATGATTCTACAAATTCTGCATTTGATAACACCAACCCAGATTGCAAAAAGGCCCTTCATCTCATTAAACGATGGGGAACTTTGGAAGGCTATATTAGAACTTGTCAAGGGATTGGAACTGAAACTTTAAAGGCTGCCACCCTGGCAGAGGCAATGGCCACATTAAATATGAAGGATAATCACTACTTTGGCTGTGGCAAGTCAGGCCACATGAAAAAGGACTGCAAGAAAACCAGTACTAGGTTCAAATCTCGAACCAAGGAAAAGACACCACTGCTGTGTCCCAGATGTAGAAAAGCTAACCACTGGGCAAACCAATGCAAATCCAAATTTGACAAGGAAGGTCAGCCTTTGTGGGTGGTAAATGGGAAGGGGGGCCATCCCTGGGCCCCTTTCAATGAGGGAACTATCCCGTCCAATTCACCAGCCCATCCTCTCCCTCACCCTGGCCACAGCTGAGAGTGCAGCTGTAGATCTCTGCTCCTGTGTTTCCATCTCTCTATACCCCAACCAACCACCTTATAAAGTTCCTACAAGGGGTATCTGTGCCCCTGCCTAGAAATAAGGTGAGTTTTGTCCTAGGCAAAAGCAGCCTTAATGCCCAAGGTATGCAAGTCCATACAGGAATTATCAGCTGTGATTATACAGGAGAATTAATGGTAGTGATGACTTCATAGGTCCCTGTCCAAATTCAGTAGGGTCAGCAAATAGCTGAATTCCTCCTGCTTCCTTATATCGTGATTGGTTATCCCAATAAAAAGCTCATGGGGGGGGTTGGAAGCACCTCATGTGTAGTATTTTTGCAACAGTATTTCTAGGGACAGACCTCAATACACCACCAAAATTTCAGGAAAGCCTTTTATAGTACTATTGGACACTGGAGCTGATAATTCTATTACAGATAAACAACATTGGCCATCTCAATGGCCCTCCAAGATTATGCCAATACAATTGCAAGAAATAGGTCAGGCCCCTTATGTTCATCAGAGCCTTCACATTTTACTGTGTGAAGGACCAGAGGGCCAACCTGGGATGATTCATCCCTACATAACAAACATCCCAACTAACTTGTGGGGTAGAGATTTGTTAGAACAATGGGGAGTGACTCTTACTATTCCAGAAATGTCACCCCCTATAGATTGTGACAAGGTTTATCAAATCATGCTGGCTATAGGTTACACTCCCTGGTAAAATGAGTGAGGCATTAAGCATCATGTAGAGTTGAGACCTAATAGAGGAAAACAAGGATTGGTTACCCAAATTTATCATGAAGGCCACTGCTGATCAAAACCTTACTTCACCCATATGGCTAAGATGGCTGACAACAAAGCTGGTTATGGGTAGAGCAGTAGCCTCTTACTAAGGAAAAACTGTCAGCCCTATAGAACCTGGTGCTTGAACAATTAAAACAAGGGCATATTGAGCCCTCCTTTAGTCCTTGGAATTTCCCTGTACTTGTGATAAAAAAAGAAGTCTGATAAATGGAGAATATTGACAGACCTTCGAGGCATCAATGCAATTATTCAGCCTACGGGAGCTTTGGGAATGCCTAGTCCGACAGTCTTACCTCCAAATTGGCCATTGCTCATTGTAGATCTCCAGGATTGCTTTTTTACTACTCCTCTCTATCCCTCTGACTATGAAAAATTTGCTTTTACTGTTCTTTCATTAAATAATCAGGAACCTACTAAAAGATATCATTGGAAAGCTTTGCCTCAAGGAATACTTAATAGCCCCACAATTAGGCAAAGCTTTAATAGAGCTCTGTCTCCTGTCAGAGAATCGTTACTACAATGTTATATTCTCTGTTATATGGATGATATTCTTTGTGCACCTCCCAACCAACAGGTGTTACAGTCAGTTTACACTCAGTTGTGAATCTTTATTCAAAAAGCTGGGTTAATCATCACTCCAGATAAAGTACAATTGTCCAGTCCCTATTACTATCTTGGGCATAAGCTACTTGAGACTAAAGTACTCCCTCAGAAGGTACAAATCTGGAGAGACAATTTAAGAACTTTAAATGATTTTCAAAAATTACTAGGAGACATTAATTGACTGTGCCCTACTTGGGGCATTTCAACTTACCAATTGACTTACCTCTTTCAGACACTCAAAGGAGATCCTCAGCTCCATAGCCCAAGAATATTAGCCAAAGAGGCTAAAAAGGAGCTTCAATTCGTGAAAAAAGGATCCATGAAACTCAATTAGACAGGACTGACCCTACGAAACCCTATCAAATTTTAATCTTACCCATTCCACATTCCCCTACGGGAGTTATAGTACAACAACATAAGACTGTAGAATGGGTCTTTTTGCCCAGTACTGAAACCAAAAGATTAATTATATACCTAGATAAGATGGGGAAACTAATTTCTGCAGCCAGAAAAAGATTATGAACGCTTGCTGCCTCAGAAGCCTCTGAAATTATTTTACCCTTAAATAACAATCAAAAAAAGGTATACATTAATAACCTAGAATGACAGTTAGGATTGTCTGATTTCCTCGGACTGCTGCATAATGCCTTCCCCAAACATAAGCTTTTCCAATTCCTCAAACAGACGTCTTTGATACTTCCCAGAGTTACTCGCCTGGAACCTGTTGCTGATGCTACCACCTGTTTTACTGATGCAAGTAAAAGTAGGAAAGCTGGGTACCATGGTAAATTCAATAAAGTGTGGCAAACACCTTATTCATCTGTACAAAAGGCTGAATTAGAAGCTGTGATCCAGTCACTACGTGATGAGCCCTGCTCTCTTGATATAGTATTTGATTCACAATATGTAGTAAATGCTACAATGATTATTGAGACAGTACCCTTGTTTCTTGATATAAAACATACTGAATTCACTGCTCTGTTCACTGGTTTGCAAGACTCCATTCAAGCTTGATCTTATCTTTTTTTTATCATGCATATAAGAGCACATACTGGCCTTTTGGGGCCCTTATCAAGGGGAAATGCAACTATTGACTTCTTGGTGGCCTCTGTTTTCTAAAATGCTCAAGAATTCCATTCTCTTACTCATGTTAATTCCAAAGGCCTAAGGAAACAATTTGTCATTTCTAATCAACAGGCTAAAGATATAGTTGCTTCTTGCCCAATTTGTCAACAATTCACAACTCATTTCCCCTCAGGGCAAAACCCAAGAGGAGACATGCCCAACAGTTTATGGCAAATGAATGTTACCCATGTGCCTTCTTTTGGTAAACTTTCCTAGCTCATGTTTGCATAGACACATTCTCTAACTTTATTTGGGCAACAGCACGGAGTGAGGAATCCACCAAAAGGTAAAACAACATCTCCTTTCTTGTTTTGTGGTGATGGGTAAGCCATCGCAAATCAAAACAGACAATTCCCCTGCATATAAAAGCAACTCCATACAAACCTTCTTTGTTCAGTGGAAAATTCATCACACTACAGGTATTCCATATAATCCCCAAGGCCAAGCCATCACAGGGCACACTCATGCGACTCTCAAAATATACATCACAAAATTAAATAAAAAGGGTGAAGATGTCCACCCCCCTGTGACAATCCTATAACAGGCATTGTATACTCTTAATTTTTTTTAACATCCCAAAAGCCTCCACAATTTCAGCTGCTGAGGCTCATTGGTCTCATATGTATAATTCTCAAAACATCCCAAGGCGATCTGTATGGTGGAGAGATATTTCAACTAATACCTGGCATAAGGGTGAAGTAATTACCTGGGTAAAAAGTTTTGCTTGTGTTTCTCCAGGTTCTGGAATTGACCCTATTTGGGTCCCTTCACAAAGGATTCCCTGATGTATGGACCCCCCACAAAGGAACAGGTACCTCTTTGACAGCAATATGAAGCCTCCAACAGAACAGATGGTGAAGATGACATTGAAGAGGACCTCGGCACCAATCTCCTGCACACAAGAAGCTCGTCCACCGACCTGGGGACAACTAAACAAGATGGTGCAGGAGTTGGAGAACCTATTTTGTAGCACCGACACTCCTCCCTCTACCTCTCCCGTCTCCCTTTTCCTCACGATAATCACAGTTGTCAACCTAACTGTATGTATGTCCCCCTGTGCCTCCTCTGTCCGCAGTACAGTGTACTCCCTGGGCCCTCTGTTGACTGTGTCACAGACAGAGGGATTCTTATCAGAAAAGGAAGGGTCAGCAATTGTCCTGCATTGTGAAGTATCAGGACTAAGGCCCATAGGGCCAGTAAAGTGGCTCAAAAATGTTGATCATAATGAAACAGTGATTTGGGAACAGAACATGTCAGACCCTCGTATCACTCCTTTATGGGATCAAACAACTCCTGATAATTTAGACCTTTCAATAATTATAGATCCCTTAAATAAAGAAGACAAGGGCACCAATTTTTGTGTAAAGTATCAAAAGTCTAGCCCATATGATCAAATTTACATGAGAGGAAGTGGAATTCAACTGTCAATCATACCGCCACCTGGTGCTTGGGAATGGGCCTCAAATGATCTGGTGACTGCTTCTAAATCAGTAGCTAGAGGGGCTCGACTGACGAGTTGTTGGATTTGCCATCATATTCCTAAATCAGGGACACCTCTACATCTGCTGGCAGTCCCCCTGACTAGTCATACTTTTCATTATGTCTATAGAGATGGCAATGATTGCCTGCCCCTAAGGGCTGAAAGAGCCACCTATGAATGTATAACTTTGAATGGGACTGTCTCGCCATCTAAAGATCTAGGACTAATCCCTCACTGTTCAAGAGAGCTCCCTAGGCCAGATTTACAAAAACCTTACTTTTGCGTGCCGCCTGGCTTAACCTTTCTTTGTGGTGGGGCCATGACACCCTGGTCATGGGCCCTACAATGCTTATCTCGTGTCAGTTACACGGGTCAATGTACCATTGGAGTCCTTGTCTTCCCCTTACATGTTCATCAAAACGTGTCAACCATACCCCTTAAAGTGACTAAAAGAGATGCCACTTCAAATCCCTTTATGGAACACACTGGATTTAATTGGTGGCTACTAAGAACCATCATTCCTGGGCTAGGAATGTATCAACTTGATGTGGCAATACATAATTTATCTGACACTATCCATCTATTGGCATCTAATACAGAAAAGGCTCTAAAAGCACAACAGACTTCTTTAAACTCATTTAGTCAAGGTTGTCTTGGACAACAGAACAGTATTAGACTTCCTATTGGCTGAGATGGGGGGGGCGTTTGTGCGGTTATTAATAAAACTTGTTGTACCTGGATTAATGCCTCAGTGAAGTAGAAGTGAGTCTAAATCAAACTCAATGTGTGGTTGATCAAATTCAATCCAACCTACATTGGAAGCCCTAGAGCAGTTGGTTTACCTAACATTGGGTCATTCTTGGCCCCACTACTGTTACTGGTAGGTGTGGGGCTACTTATTTGTTGTTTAGTACCCATTTTAATGAAAATTTATATGAAAGTCACTGACTCTATTTTACATGTTCAATGTTACCTTTTCAGTCTGAGTTGGTGATGGGAGAAACTTTGAAGAAAGAAGATTAATACCAAATTAAAAGAAAGGAGAACCCCACATTGTTGAGTGGCATCTGGGGTCTTAAAAGCTGCCAAGCTGCCATCCGAGGACACAGCAAATGGTCCCAACTCAGCAGGAATGGATGCTCACCGAGGACCAAAATGACATGCGTTGAAGACAACCTAGAAGACAGAGACACCCACAAGAGTGGGTGCCTTCGTCGACTTGGGACTGGAAGAACCGGATGGTGCCCGGCCACCAACAGTGATAGCCACGATGGAGCTCACTATGTTGAGTCTCACTGGCAACACAAGAATAAAAAGGAGTGCATCCTGAGATCTCCACTAAAATACCTCAATTGATGGTCCAGTGGTTTTGGGGCTCCCCTGAAAGCATGTCCCCCAGCCCTGATGCTGCCCTTACCCATAAATTATAACAAAGGTCCACTCTTTGGATAGGAATGGATTGGACTTGGCAATGCAGAGTGACCACATATTGGTTGCACTTTATGGTTCTATACATCTATAGGATATCATCCTGCTGACCTCTGGCTGGAAGAAGGAGAATGGGTGGAGAGGAGCGGAAAGGAGGCTGTTGGGAGGATGAGACATGTATGGAGCTGAGAGGAATAATGTGCTGTCACCGGACAGGGAGAGCACTCTGTAGGAAATATACTCACACTCTCGACATAACCACAGCCATCTTGAGCAGCCATAGTTTTGCTTATCACAACTCTACCTAACCTTTTGTACTGGGGACATGATATTAACATCTTGAGTCATTTAGCCTAGAAGTGACCTAATAGTACATCCAGATCAAGGAGATAAGTCATGTAGGGACACAGAAAACCATGAGAAAATAAAGGGCTCGGAAAACTGCTCCCATTAAGATAAGGAACTACACAGATCTGGATGTCTTCAATTCTTTAAAGAGTTTAACCTCTAGTAAACACTATAAATACTTCAGTAAAACTCAGTTCTGGGTTCTCAGCAGCAATGGCCGTTAGCCCCCTGATCCCACTTTAGCTTGTCTTTTTACTCTCTTATCCTCGGAGTCGTCCCTACCTTTGACCCTGCTCATCAGAGAAATTCTCCCAACAAATTTGTCCATTTGCTCTAGGTTTTCAAATCTGTCAGAGTACGGTCCTTTGTAGTATTCTGTTATGATACTTTTGGTTTCAATTGGGTCTGTTGTGACATCTCCCATCCCATTTCCTATTTGGGTTTTTTGTTTCCTCTCCTGTTTTTCTTTTGTGAGTTTAGCCAATGGTTTATCAATTTTGTTGATTTTTTTTTTTTTTGTGAGAACCAGCTTTTGGTTTTGCTAATTGTTTCAAATGTTCTTATGTTCTCTAATTCAGTTAGTTCTGCTCTAATCTTTGTTATATGTTTTATTCTCGTGACTGAGGGGTTCCTCTGTTGCTCTCTTTCTACTTGTTGAAACTGTAAGGTTAATTCTGTGGTTTTGGGTCCTTTCTTCATTCTGGATGCATGCATTTATAGAGATAAATTGACCATTGAGCACTGCTTTTTCTGTATCCCACAGTTTTTGGTGTGTGTTTTCATTCTCACTTGATTTCAAAAATTTCTTTATTTCATTCTTCATTTCTTCTATAACCCATGGGTTTTTGAACAAGATATTCAGTTTCCATGACTTCCAATTTCTATGTTTTTTTTTTTCTGCTATTGATTTAGACTTTTATGGCTTTATGGTCCAAGAAGTTGCTTTGCAATAACTCAATGGCTTGGCTTTTATTGAGACTTGCTTTATATCCTAACACATGGTCTATTGTGCAAAATGTTCCATGTGCATTGGAGAAGAAGGTATACTTACCTGTTGATGGGTAAAATGTTCTGTATATGTCAGTGAGATCTAGTTGGTTAATTGTCACAATAAGATCTTCTGCATCTTCACTGAGCCTTTTCCTGGATGACCTGTCCATTACCAAAAGTGGAGTGTTGAAGTCTCCAACTGTTATTGTGGCATGATCTATCTCGTTTTCTAGTGTTGTCAGTGTTTGTTTGATATATTTACATCATCTGTATTGGGTACATAAACATTTTAAAATGTTATGTATTGCTTACGTGTTAGCCTTTCAGCAATAGTGACCATCCTTGCCCATCATGGCGGATTTCAAATTAAAGTCTATTTTATCTGAGATTAGTATTGCCACTACTGCTCTTCTTTATTGTTGGGTTGCTATATATTTTTGCATCCTTTTATTTTCTGTTTGTTCATATTTTTTAATCCAAAGTGTGCTTCCTGTAAGCAATATATAGACGGGTCATATGTTTTGACCCAGGATGTCATTAGTTGTCTCTTTATTGGAGCATTCAATCCATTTACATTCAGTGTAATTATTGACAGATGTGTATTTAGGGCTGTCATTTTGATGCATTTATTTTTGTGTTGTTGATATTTTCTATGTTGCTCTTAATACTCTGTTCTGGGTCATTATTTATCAGTTGACTTTTCATCTATTTCAGTGTTGGTTTTTGTATTCGTTGAGACTCCTGTATTATGTTTCTTGTCTTGATATGTCACATTGTTATTTTGCTTTGTGGCTACCCCATAACTCCCCTTACTATTCTAAGTTTAAACCAGACTTCAACTTCTGCATATCTTTTTAATTTATTCTCCATCTGAAAGGGTTATAACGGCTGTAATATATCCTTCTTTTTAGTGTGATCATGTCATAGTTTTTGTATTATGATCACTGGTTCCTTTCTTTTAATATTGTAGCTTTGATTGAGTTTGTGATTTCCCTAACTGAGTAGGATTCTGGATGCTGTGTGCTGTATTGCCTCCTCAAGTATTCAGTTGATGTTTTTGTTTTTCTAAATGAAAAGCTTCTTTCAGTATTCCTAATAGTTTGGGCTTGGTTTTCACAAAGTCTCTAAGCTTCTGTTTACCTGTGAATGTCTCAATTTCACCTTCATGTTTGAGAGACAATTTCGCAGGCTACATAATTCTCAGTTGGATATTTTTCTCCTTCAAGGCTTTGGATGTGTCATACCACTTCTTTCTTGCCAACGTCATTTCTGCTGAGAAGTCAGACAAAAGTCTACAGGGCTTCCCTTCACATGTTAATATTTCTTTAAGCCTGCTGCCTTTAAGAGCCTCTGTTTATACTTCCTTTTATTAAGCTTGATTGTAATATGTCTTGGTGTCTTTCTTACAAAGTCTAATTTTTGTGGCATTCAATAAACATCTTGGATATCTATGTTCTCTTCTTTGATAATTTCAGGGAAGTGTTTTTGTTTGTTTGTTTGTTTTTTATTTAACATGACTGAGTGAAAATGTACATTCCCATATAAATTTACATGCCCACCTATATGCAGCTTCCACTGCTCTCAGGGAAGTGTTTTGTCAGCAACTCTACAACAATATTCTTTGTATTTTCAGTTCTTCCTCCTTGTTCAGGAACTCCAATTATTTGTAGATTATTCCTCTTAACAGAGTCCCACATATTTCTTAATGTCTCTTTGTTTTTCTTATTTCTTTTCTACGATTTCTCCTCATAAATGCTGGTGTTAGTTGCTCTGTCCTCAAACTCGCTAACTCTGGTTTCAATCTCCTAATTTCTGCTCTTTGGGCTTTTGATTGAATTGTCTGATTCTGTAATTTCATTGTTTGTCTGCTGGATTTCATATCGTTGATGTTCCATCAGTTCAGATAGTTTACTTAACTTCTCATTTTGTTCTGCTACATTTTATTTAATCTCTAGGAGGTCTCTCTATATAATTCTCTTATACTTGATCTCCAATAATTTCATAAAGCCTTCTTTATCTGGGAATTTTTTTGATTCTTTGTCCAACTCGACAGCACTTGGCTGGCTTGTTTCTTTAAATAGTTAGCTCTGTATTGTTGCCTTCACGCCATCAAGAAGTTGTTCAGTTCCTCTGGTGTTACCTCAACAGGAGCTGAGTTGTAGTTCTAAGTGGAGAGTCAGGGCACTACTAGTTTTGTTCACCAGCTGCCTCTGTGTACTGTAGTGATGGGCCACAAGTAGACTTTTTGGGGTGGCAGGTCCCACCTCCTCACTGCTAAAGGTGGGAGTTACTTGTGATGACTCTGTCATTACACCAGACGAGCGTATGCTGTATCTCAGGGAATAGAGGAGAGAAGCATACCACCCTACTCGACTCCCTGGAACCACTGCACTCCGTAGACATGTTTAGCTTAAAAACAGATTATTTGCTGAGAGGGGTGCAGTGCCCACCAAAGGCAGGTGGGCTCTCAGGGATGGCAGGCTCTGCCTCCTGGATGGCAAAGATGGCATCCTACTTAAGGAGTCACTAAGGGTCCATCAACACTATGATGTGGATCAGTGAAAGGTAGTTGAGATGCCACCATCACACTCAGCAGTCAGTTTTCCAGGTGTTCCAATTTTTAAAAGATGCTTAACTGCCAAAAGAGGAGCTGTCCATCACCTGCTGAAATCAGTCAGGCCCTCAGGTGTGGCAGGCACCACCTCACAGCTGACAACTAAAGAACGTCATAGGCCATCCCCAGACACTATGACTTGGTTCAAAGAAGGGAGTGGGTAGGGCTTTGCTGCCCACATCCACCATGCCCCACACATAACTTTAGGCACAATCTTTTTAAATGCAGCTTTTCTGCTGGAGAAGCTCTATCCAGACAGGCACTGCTTCTCAGCATGAGAATTATCCCCTTAGTGGCTTACTCTGTCTCCCAGCTGACCAAGATGGCATCCTGCCAGAGCTGTCTTTCCTGCTGTGAGAGTGAAATCTATCCTGCAGCTCAGAAAAGAGGGTACAGGTACCATGGTGCCCTCAGTTGGCAGCCAGGCTCTCAAAATGTGGCTATCCCAAGCACAGTCTCTCTGCTGTGCTATATGCTGTTTACTTTTGCACTGCAGTTCACCATATTTGCCTCCCAGATAACAAACAAGGTGTCTATACCTGTAGTCATCCCAAATGATATGTCAGCAGAAGCAGGACTCAGAGTGCCACTGCCTTGTCTTTGAGAGAGGTAGTTTCCCACTTACTGGTGCCTAGTTCAATAAGACAACCCTATGCCCGGTCCTAGGGCTCCCAGGATGTCTGTGCTGCTCCATTCAGTTATTGTCCCAGGCCTTAGTTCTCAGAGGGAATGAAGGATACGTGTGTCTAGTCTGCCATCTTGGCCCAGCCCCCTCTGTGGTTCTTTTCTTTTTGCTTTATTTATGTAATGCATTATGCTGATTGATTTTGTAATGTTGAACCATTCCTGCATACCTAATGCAAATCACACTTGATCACAATAAATTATTTTTTTGATGTATTGCTGGATTGTATTGGCTACAGTTTTATTGAGGATATTTGTGTCTATGTGCATGATGGATATTGGTTTTTAATTTTCTTTTGTGGTACCTTTACCCAGCTTTGGTATCAGGCTTATACTGGCTTTGTAGAATGAGTTTGGGAGTATTCCTTCCCGTCTGTGTTCCGAAATACCTTTAATGGTACTACAACTAACACTTTTCTGAAACTTTGTTAGAATTTTCAAGCGAAGCCATTAGGGCCAGTGTTTGTTTTTGTTTTTTAGATAAGAATTTTCTTTTTTAAAAAAATTACCACCTCTACAATCTATTTTTTTATTATGAGTTTATTTAGTCTTTCTACCTCTGCTTGTGTTACTGTATGTAGGGAGTATGTTTCTAGAAATTTATCATTTTTCCTATGTTTTCAAGTTTATTGGAAAACAAGTTTTTATAGTATTTTGCTGTGATCTTTTTTATTTCAGTTGACTTGTGGCAATACCACTCTTCTTATTTCTTCTTTTGGTTGTTTGCTTCCTCTGTTGTTTTACTTTTTTCAGTTTGGCTGATATTTATTTAACTACTCTGATGTATTCAAAGAACCAACTTTTGTTTTTGTAGACCCTTTCTGTTGTTTTTTATTCTCTGTTACATTAATTGCTGCCCTAATATGTATTATTTCCTTTCTTCTGGCACCTGAGAACTACTTTCACTGCTCTCTTTCTATTTGTTCCAGTTGTTGGATTAATACTTTGATTTTCGTTCTTTCCTCTTTCTGGATATGTAATTTTTTTTTGCTATAAATTGGCCTCTTAGCACTGCTTTTGCTATGTCCCAAAGTTTCTGGTAGGATGTGTTTTTATTCTCATTTAATTACATAAATTTCTTTACTGTGTCCTTGGTTTATTCTATAACCTGGTAGTTTTTGAGCAAGGTGTTGTTTAGTTTCCATGTGTTTAATATTTTTCCTGTTATCAGTTTTTACTTTTATGTTGTTATAGTCAGAATTGATAGTTTATAATGTTTCTTTGTTTGGGGTTCTTTTAAAGCTTGTTTTGTGGCCTAAATGTGATCTATTCTGGAGAATGTTCCATGTGCATTGGAAAAGAATGTATAATTGGTTGTGGTTGGGTGCAACATTGTGTATATTTCTATGAGGCCAAGTTTATTGAAGCATTTAGATCTTCCATATCTTTACTGAGTATCTTTCTAAGTGTTCTGTACTTCACTGAAAGTGGTATGTTAAAATCTTCTACTATTATTGTGAAGCTGTCTATTTCTCTTTTCAATTTTCTTACAATTTGCTTTATGTATTTTGGAGCCCTGTCATTGGGTATGTACATATTTATTATGGTTATGTCTTCCTAGTGTATTGAGATTTTGATCATTATATAGTGTCTTTCTGTATCCTCTCTGGCAGATTTGGCCTTAAAGTCTTTTATTTCAAAGATGAATATTGCCATGAGTCGGATCCGACTCGACGGCACTTGCCTGGCACTTGGCATTGCCAGTTCTGCCTTTTTATGGTTGTTATTTGCTTTACATATATTTTCTCCGTTCAGTCAGTTTTAGTGTTGTTCTGTCTCTGAATCTGTTTTAGTCAGCTAGTGCTGCTCTAACAGAAATACCACAGAGTGGATGGCTTTAGCAAAGGAAGGTTTATTCTTACACAGTCTGGTACGCTACAAGTCCATATTCAGGGTGTCTGCTCCAGGGGAAGGCTTTTCCCTTGTCAGCTCTGGAGGAAAGTCTGATATTGCATCAGTCTCTGTTCAGGTAGCATCTTGGCACAGGAACCTCAGGTCTGAAGGACACGCTCTTCTCCTGGTGCTGCTTGCTTGATGGTACAAGGTTCCCAATTCTCTGCCTGCTCCTCTGTCCTTTTATCTCTTGTAGGATAAAAGGATTAAGGGTGGGGCGAGCCATACTCCACAGAAAGTCCCTTCACGGTGGAGCAGGGAGGTAATCCCATGAAGGGATTTACAGCCCCACCCTAATGCTTTAACATACGGTATAAGAAAACCACAAAATGGAGGACAATTACAAGATACTGGGAGTCATGGCCCAGCCACATGGCTACACATATTTTTGGAGGGACACAATTCAATCCATGACAGTATCTAATCTGTGACTCTTACAGACACCATACAGACACATTGTGCTTTGTGAGTCCATTGTGCCATTCTATGTATTGTTGCATAAACTCCATTTACATTTAGTGTAATTATTCATAACTATGAGTTTACTTCTGTCATTTAGATGTATGTTGTTTTTGTTTGATGTTGACTTTTTTTAAAAACTTAATTTTCTGTGTTTTCTTTCTATATTTTTCATTATTGTTGATTTCTTGTTTACCAAGTCTTTATATTTTTCTTCTTTTTTATTTTGTTGGGTTGGTTAGTTAGCTTCTATTTCCTTTAAAATTTATCTTTTTTTTTCATCATTTAAGCTGATCTTTTATTTCTTGATATTGTTTAACTTTCCGTATGGAAATTCTGTGACTATGCCATTTATTCCCTTGTTTTTGTTTTGATGTCATTGTTTACGTATTGATGACTCTGGTTCCCTATTTTCAATCTTTTAGCTTTGACACCATTTTGTCACTTTCTTATCTGGGCCAATAATTGGTTGATCTGTACTATATTCTAGTTTTGAGTATTTGATAATTTTGGTTCTCTAACAACAGTACTCCCTTTAATATTTCTTGTAATTTTTGTTTGGTTATTACAAATTTCCTTAATTTCTCTTTATCTGAAGATGACATCATTTCACCAACATATTTGAGACATAGTTTTTCTGGATATATAATGCTTAAGTGTCCTTTTTTTAAAATCTTCCTTCAAGGCTTTGTACGTATCATCACATTGTCTTCTTAGCCTGCATGATTTCTGCTGAGCAGTCAGAGCTTAGTCTTGCTGGTTCTCTTTCATAGCTGACTTTTTGTTTGTCTCTAGCCACTCTCAAGATTCTTTGTCTTTGATTTTGGCTGGTTTCATTTTGATAAGCCTCGGTGATTTTAATTTTGTATCTACACTGTGTCATGTTTGTTGAGTTTCCTGGATATATAACACCTCATCTTTCATGATATCAGGGAAGTTTTCTGTCAGCAAACCTTCAACAATTCTCTCTGTTTTATGTTGCCCTCCCTTTTAAAGGAACTCTGATCACATATAGGTTTTACTTCTTGATAGTGTCTCACATAATTCTTAGGCTTTCTTCATTATTTGAAGTATTTTTCTGATGTTTCCTCTAATAAATTTGTGTCAAGGGCTTTATCTTTAATCTTACTCATTCTGACTTCCATTGTCTCAAATCTGCTCCGATGACCTCCAATTGAGTTGTCTACTTCTGAAACTTTATTACTAAACATTTAGATTTCTGGTTGCTATCTATCTATGATCTCTGGAAAACTGTTAAATTTGTCATTTTATTCTGGTATTGTTTTCCTAAATTCCTCTGTTGCTTTCTCTGTGTGTTCCTTGGCCTGGTCTGAATTTCACCTGACCTTCTTCTTGATGTCTTGGAGAACTCTGTTATTCTAACTCAGTTAATTTTGTGATCTTACCTTCCTCTGGAAGGTTTACTGGTTCTTTATTTTGACCACTTGCAGAAGCTATGTTGACTTGCTTCTTTATATAATTTGGCATTGACTGTTGCCTTGGAACCATCAATAATTTATTATGTTTCGACGGCACTTGGCTTTTTGGCCATTTATTTTACATTTGCTGATTGCCTCTTAGTGTTTTGTGTTGATATGTCCAACTAGCCTGATAGTGTGAGTTACTTTGATTATTGGTATCTGTGAAGCTCTTACTCCCTGTCTACAGGTGGTTAGAGGAGCCACTAGACATATGAGACCAGAAGTCTCAGTGCTTTTCTTACTTGAGTGCAGCACAGGTGTTGAGGTGGTCAGTCACAGAGTGTGTGTTTCAAACTCTAGACTAAAATTCTAGACACACAGGACTGCATATGGGTATTCAGAGAAGTCACAGTTATCTAATATATTAAGGATCTATGTGTGAAGCAAAGCAGGGTGCTGATGGCTGCCCCAAGGTGCCTAGGTGGAGAAGGTGTTCCTGATTCTAGTGTGAGTAGTGGATGGACTCTTACAGGCAGTCCTTGGGCAGCCAGTGCTGTTTCCTGGAGGGATTTGGAGGCATCACATACTCAGACCTTTGCAGTAGGTGCGTAGATGGAGTGGGTGGTACCAACATCCCTCAGTCTCCTGAGGTGGATGGTATATTCCCTGCTAAATGGGCAGAGTGGTGTCAAATGTCATGAATCTCCAGCTCCCCCTTTACTGTTGCAGTTGAAAATGGCCTTCAGGGGTAGGTCCTTTTTTTGAACTGTGTTTTAAGTGAAGTTTTTCAATACAACTAACTCTGTCGTACGAAAACTTACACACATGTTATTACATGGCCCTAGTTGCTCTCTCTACACTGTGACAACATACTCCTCCAACCCATCCTGTATTCCCCATGTTCATTTAACCAGCTCCTCTTGCTTTCTGCCTTCTCACCTAGCCTCTTGTTGTGATCTATCCTTTTAGTCTCATATATCTCATTAAACCAAGAAGCATACTATTTATCAGTATCATTTTATGTCTCATACCAAAAAAAAAAGTGACATAGAGTTGATGCCAGCTCACAGTGACCCAACAGGACAGAGTGGAACTGCCCCATAGAGTTTCCAAAGAGCTACTGGTGGATTTGAATGGCTGACCTTTCTGATTAGCAGCTGTAGCACTTAACCAATACACCACCAGGGTTTCCTTATGTCTTATAGTCTAGTCTAATCATTATCTATAGGCCAGGAATGACAACATAAAGAGGAAAAATGTTGCATTCATCATCAAAAAGAACATTTCAAGATCCATCCTGAAGTACAATACTGACAGTGATAGGATAATGTCCATATCCCTAAAAAATGACCAGTCAGCATGACTATTATTCAAATTTATGTCCCAAGCTGTAAGGCCAAAGGGGAAGAAATTGAATATTTTTACCACCTTTTCCAGTCTGAAATATATGGAACATGTGCTTCAGCCAGCTAGTGCTGCTCTAACAGAAATGCCACGGAGTGGATGGCTTTAACAAAGGAAAGTTTACTCTTACACAGTTTGGTAGGTTACAAGTCCAAATTCAGGATGTCTGATCCAGGGGAAGGCTCTCCCCCTTGTCAGCTCTGGAGGAAAGTCTGGTATTGCAGCAGTCTTTGTCCAGGGAGCATCTTGGTGCAGGAATCTCAGGTCTAAAGGACACACTCTTCTCCTGGTGCTGCTTTCTTCGTGGTGTGAGGTTCCCAATTTTCTGCCTGCTTCCCTTTCCTTTTATCTCTTCTAGGATGAAAGGATTAAGGGTGGGGCAAGCCATACTCCAGGAAACTCCCTTTACAGTGGAGCAGTGAGGTGATCCTATGAAGGGATTTTAAGCCCCACCCTAATCCTTTAACATACAACATAGGAAAACCACAAAATGGAGGACAATCGCAAGATACTGGGAATCATGGCCCAGCCACATGGCTACTCATATTTTGGGAGGGACACAATCCAATCCATGGTAGCATGCAATCAGGATACATGGATAATTGCTTGTGATTTGAATGTGCAAGTTGAAAACGAAGATGAAGGATCTCAGAGAATGCGGCCTTGGCGATAGTAATGATGTCAGATGTTTACCCTACAGAATTTTGCAAGAACAACTTCTTATTGCAAATACCTTTTTTCACCAATATAAACAGAGACTATAAACATAGGCCTCACCAGATGGAATACACAGGAATCAAATAGACTACCTCTGTGGAAACACAGAGGGGAAAAGTTCAGTATCAGCAGTCAGAACAAGGCCAGCGGCTGATTGCAGAACAGACTATCAATTGCTGACATGCATGTTCAAGTTAAAAATGAAGAAAATCACAAGTCCACAAGAGCAAAAGCATGACCTTGAGCATATCTCACCTGAATTTAGAGACCATCTCAAGAATGAATTTGACACATTGAACACTAATAACCAAAGACCAGGTGTGTTGTAGAATGACATCAAGGGCATCATACATGAAGAATCAAGAGGTCATTAAAAAGAAAGGAAAGTAAGAAAAGACCAAAATGGATGTCAGAAGAGACTCTGAAACTTGATCTTGAATGCTGAATAATTAAAGCAAAAGGAAGAAATGGTGAAGTGAAAGAACTGAACAAAAGAATTCAAAGGGTGGTTTGAGAAGATAAAGTATTATAATAACACATGCAAAGAGCTGGAAATAGAAAACCAAAAGGGAAGAACACACTCAGCATTTCTCAAGCTGAAAGAACTGAAGAAAAAATTCAGGCTTCAAGTTGCAATAGTGAAGGGTTCTACAGGGAAAATATTAAATAACTCAGGAAGCATCAAAAGAAGATGGAAGGAATACACAGTCCTTACACTAAAAACAACTGGTCGACTTTCAACCATTTCAAGAGGAAGCATGTGATCAGGAACCAATGGTACTGAAGGAAAAAGCCCAACCTGCAATGAAGAGGTTGGTGAAAAATAAAGCTCCTGCAATTCACAGAATATTAATGGAAAATGGATGCAGCACTAGAAGTAATATATGCCAAGAAGTATGGAAGACAGCTACCTGACTGAGTGGAAGAGGTACATATTAATGGCGATTACAAAGAAAGGTGATCCAACTGAATACAGAAACTATAAAAAGAGATCATGAGTATCACATGCAAGTAACACTTTGCTTAAGATCATCCGAACAATCCTACAGCAGTATATTGACAGTGAACTGTGAGAAATTTAGATGAGGATGTAGAACCAGGGATATCATTGCTGATGTCAGATGGATCTTGCCTGAAAGTAGAGCATAGCAGAAAGATGTTGACTTGTGTTTTAGTGATGATGTAAAGGCATTTGACTGTGTGGATCATAAGAAACTATGGACAACACTGTGGAGAATAAAATCTCCAGAAACCATAATTGTGCCCATGAAGTCTGTACATAGATCAAACAGAACAAGGGGATGCTGCATGGTTTAAAGTCAGGAAAGCTGTGCATTGGTGCTTTATACTTTCACCATTTCTATTCAGTCTGTATGCTGAGGAAAAGAATCAAGAAGCTGGACTATATGAAAAAGATAGGGGCATCACGATTAGAGGAAGACTCGCTGACAACCTGTGTTATACATATAACACCACTTTGCTTGCTGAAAGAGAAGAGGACTTGAAGCACATACTGATGAAGATCAAAGACCACAGCCTTCAAAGACCACCTCAACATAAAGGAAACAAAGACTCTCACAAATGGATCAATGGGCAACATCATGATAAACAGAGATGAGACTGAGGTTGTCGAGGATTTAATTTTACTGAATTCAAAATCATTGCCCATTGTAGGCGCAGTCAAAAATTTAGGAGACACGTTACATTGGGCAAATCTACTGTAAAAGGTTCCTTTAAAGTGTTGAAAATCAGAGATGTCACTTTGAAGACTAAGATGTATGTGACCCAAACCATGGTATTTTCAATCACATTGTAAGCATGTGAAAGCTGGGGAATGAAAAGGAAGACAGAAGAATTTATGGCTTTGAACTGTGGTGTTGGAAAGAAATGTTTAATATACCCTAGACTGCTGAAAGAATGAACAAATCTGTCTTGGAATAAATATAACCAGAGTGTCCCTTAGGGGCAAGGATGATGAGAATATGTCTTACATATTTTGGACGCGTTATCAGGAGGGATCAGTCCTTGCAGAAGAACATCATACTTGGTAGAGGGTGAGCAAAAAGAGGAAAACTGTACATGAGATGGATTGAAACAGTGGTTACAACAATGGGCTCAAGCATAACAACAGGACTTTTTTTTTTTAACCAAAGTTTGAGTTTTGCACCCCGCTTTTCTCCCACATACCTGATAACTCTTAATTGTATTCTGTGTCAGGCAGTCATTGGTGGTAACTGAGCACCATCAAGTTCTTCCGTTGTGATGCTAACATGAATCCAAATTGAATGCACTACTGTCAAGTTGATTCCAACTCATAGCAGCCCCACAGACAGAGAAGAACTGCCTCATAGAGTTTCTGAGGAGTGCCTGGCAGATTTGAATCACCAACATTCCGGTTACCAAATGTAGCACTGAACCACTACACCACTAGAGTTTCCTATGCTGACATAGTCTCTGGCTTACATCCCTTTCTGTCTTTTAGGCTAATATTTTCCTTGTGTCTTTTTTTTTTTCATTGTCCTTAGGTCCAGGTGGGTTGGGACCAGTTGATGCCTCTTAGACAGCCCCTTGCTAGCTATTAAGATCCCAGAAACTACTCACCAAACTGGGATGGAGATCATTTTCTTAATGTCTTTTTCTTTTAATTATGACTAAGTGAAAATATACATTCCCATATAAATTTGCATGCACACCTATGTGCAGCTTCCACTGCTCTTCTTGCCCGGCGACAGCACACTATTCCTCTTTGCTCCATACATGTGTCATCCTCCCAACAGTCTCCTTTCCCCTCCTCTCCACCCACTTCCCTTCCTCCAGTCAGAGGTCAGCAGGATGATATCCTATAGATGCATAGAACCATAAAGTGCACCCAATACACAGTCACTCTGCGTCACCAAGTCCAATCCCTTGCTGTCCGAAGAGTGGGCCTTCATTATGATCCATGGGCAAGGGCAGCATCAGGGCAAGGGACCATTCTCCCAGAGGAACCCCGAAGCCACTGGACCATCAGTTGCAGTCTTTCAGTGGAGAAGAGATCATTTTTTTAAAATATTTTATTTATTTATTGTGATTGAGTGAAAGTGTACAATCCAGTTTTAATTCGCATGCCTGTCTATGAGCAACTCCTACCACTCTACTTGCCTGATGACAGCACACTCCTCCTTTCTGTCATATCCTCCTAACAATCTCCTGTCCCCTCTTCTCCACGCTCTCCACTCCCCTCTAAGTAAGAGGCCAGTAGGACAACAACCTACAGATGCATAGAACTAGAAAGTTCACACATGATATGGTCAGTCTGTGTCGCCGAGTCCAACCAATTCCTGTCTTAAGAGTTGACCTCAGTGATGATTTATGAACAGGGGCAGCATCAGGTCTAGGGTCCATGCACCCAAGGGAACCCTCAGGTCTTCAGACCATCAGTTGCAGTCTTTTAGTGGAGTTCTCAGGGTGTACCGCTTTTTATTCTCATATTGCCTCTGGGACTCAGCTTTGTGAGCTCTATCACGGCTGCCATTGGTGGTGGCTTAGCACCATCTGGTTCTTCTAGTCACATGTTGAGGTAGTCACCCATTCACATGGGTATTTTCTGTCTTCTGTGTTCTCTTTCCTGCCTGTTTTATTGGTCCTTGGTGATCATCTGTTCCAGCTGACTTGGGACCATAGATGGCAGCTTGCTAACTTTTAAGACCTGTTTTAGTCAGCTAGGGCTGCTCTAACAGAAATACCACAGAGTGGATGGCTTTAACAAAGGAAGGTTTATTCTTACACAGTCCAGTAGGCTGCAAGTCCATATTCAGGGTATCCCCTCCAGAGGAAGGCTTTCTCCTTGTCAGCTCTGGAGGAAAGTCCGATATTGCATCAGTCTCTGTCCAGGGAGCATCTTGGCACAGGAACCTCAGGTCTGAAGGACATGCTCTTCTCCCGGTGCTGCTTGCTTGATGGTACGAGGTTCCCAGTTCTCTGCCTGTTTCTCTGTCCTTTTATCTCTCGTAGGATGAAAGGATTAAGGGTGGGACAAGCCATACTCCAGGGCAACTTCCTTCACAGTGGAGCAGGGAGGTAATCCTATGAAGGGATTTACAGCCCCACCCTAATCCTTTAACATGCAGCATAGGAAAACCACATAATGGAGGACAGTCACAAGATACTGGGAATCATGGTCCAGCCACATGGCTACAACATATTTTTGGGGTGACACAATTCAGTCTTTGACAAGACCCCAGACACCACTTATCAATATAGGGTGGAAAAGGCTCTCTTAGCAATAGGCTAGTTATGCCATTTGGTGTCAATATCACTTGAGAGCATGGTCCCTGGACCCCCACCCCTGCTACTCTGTCCTTGCAGTACTGGGTTAAGATTGGAACAGTTTTCACGTTATGTTGAAGTCAAGCTAAACTGATCTTCTTTCTAATGTGTGCTGTCACTGATTTCACCCAACCAAATTTTTGTCAACTATCTATTCTATAACCAGTCCTCTCCATCCCTCCCTCCCCTCCCCTCCCTTGCAGCCATCAAAGAGTCTTTTCTTCTGTACATAACTGTTTTTAAGTCCTTACAGTAGAGGTCTCATACAGTATTTGTCCTTGTGCTGTTGACTAATTCCACTCAACACAATGTCTTCCAATTGATACCAAGTTATGAGATACTTCCTAAGATCATCATTGTTCCTTATCATTGCATAGTGTTCCATTGAGTATATGTACCATAATTCGTTTATCCATTCATCTGTTGTTGGGCATCTGGATTGATTCCATCTTTTTGCGATTGTGGACTGTGCTGCAATAAACATTTGTGTGCATGTATCTGCTCATGTGACTGCCTTTGCATCTGTAGGATATATTCCAAGCAGTGGGATTACTGCATCAAATGGTATATCTATTTCCAGCTTTTAAAGGAAGCTCCAGATTGCTTTCCAAAGAGGTTGTGCCATTTTGCAATCCCACCGGAAGTGTAGGAGAGTTTGAATTTCTCTACAGAATCTCCAGTGTGTGTTGTTTTGTGGTTTTGGGATCATGGCCAACCTCTTTGGGGTGAGATGATACCTCATCATATTTTTTATTTGAATTTCTTTAATAGCTAATGATCATGAGCACTTCCACATGTGTCTTTTTGCTTTCTCGATATCCTCTTTAGAGAAGTGTCTGTCCATCTCCTTTGCTCATCACTTAACTGGATGATTTTTCTTTTTCTTATTGATATTTTGTAGTGCCTTATAGATTATGGAGATCAAGTGTCAGTCTGTCATATAGCTGCCGAATATTTTTTCCCATTGTGTAGGTGGCCTTTTAATTCTTTTGATAAAGTCTTTGAATGAGGAAAAGTGTTTGACTCTTAGCAGTTCCTATTTATCTATTTTTGCTTGTGTCGATCATGCTTTGTCAGTTTTTTAAGTCTATCTGTGTGGTGTATTAAAGCTTTCATGTTGATCTTATTTTTTCTTGGATGAGCTTTATGATTTTAGAGTTGATATTTAGGTCTTTTATCCAATTTAAGTGGGTTTTTGTTATGGTGTGAGATATGAGTCTTACTTCAATTTTTCCAGATTGATATCCAATTTTGCCAGCACTATTTGTTAGAGATTGTTTTTACTCCAGTTTAAAATCGTGGGGCCTTTGTTGAATACCAACTGTTCATAGGAGGATGGTGGCATCTCTGGGGTTTCAACTCTGTTCCATTGGTATATACGTCCCTTTTTGTACCAATTCCAGGCTGTTTTGACTACTGTGGCAGTGTAAAAGTTCTAAAGTCGAGTAGTAAGAGGCCTCCCAGTATGTTCTTCTTCAGTGGTGCTTCACTTGTCCAAGGTTTCTTCCCTTTCCTACCGAAGTTCGTGATTTGTTTCTCCATCTCATTAAAAAATGTCACTGGAATTTGTTTTGGGATTGCATTCTATATGTAGATTGCTTTGGGTAAAATGGACATTTTCACAATATTGAGTTTTCCTATCCATGAGCAGGGTAGATTTCTCCATTTATTTAAGTCTCTCTTAATTTCTTGTAGTATGATCTTGTACTTCTCCTTGTAAAGGAATCTTATTTCTCTAGTTAGATTTATTCCTAGGTATTTTATCTTCTTGGGGGCTATAGTAAATGGTATTGATTTGGTGATTTCTTCATTAGTAATCCTGTTATTGGTATAAAGGAATCCTACTGATTTACTTATATTTATCTTGTATCCTAGTACTTTCTTGAACTCTATCAGTTTGAGTACTTTATTGATTCTTTAGGATTCTCTACATATACAATCATATCATCTGCAAATAGGGAGATTTTTACTTCTTCTTTGCCCATGTAGATGCCCTTTATTTCCTTGTCTGTCTAATTGCTCTGGCTAGAACTTCTAGTACAATGTTGAACCGGAGAGGTGAGAGGGGGCATCCCTGTCTAGTTTCTGTTTTCAAGAGGAATTCTTTAGTTTCTCTCCATTCAGGATGATATAGATGATTGGCTTTGTAAAAAGGCCCTTATTGCACTGAGGAATTTGCCTTCTATTCCTATTTTGCTGACAGTTTTTAGCATGAATGGGTGTTGGACTTTACCAAATGCCTTTTCTGCATCAATTGACAAAATCAAGTGATTCTTGTCTTTTTGTGTTATTTATGTGGTTGATCACATTAATTGATTTTCTGATGTTGAACCAGCCTTGCATCTCCGGTATGAATCTAACTTGGTCATGAAGGATTATTTTTTTGATACGTTGCTGACTTCTGTTGGCAAGGATTTTGTAGAAGATTTTTGCATCTAAGTTCATGAATGATAATGGTCTTTAGTCCCCCTTTTGTTTTGTATCTTTCCCTGGCTTTGGTATCAGGGTTATGCTAGCTTCATAGAATAAATTTGTGAGTATTCTATCTGTCTCTATGCTGTGAAATAATCTCGGTAGCATTGGAGTTAACTCTTCTCTAAAAGCTCAGTAGAATTCTGTGGTGAAGCCATTTGGGCCAGGGCTTTTTATGATTGATAGTTTTTGGATGACTTTTTCAATCTCTTCCATTGTTACGGGTTTATTAAGTTGCTCTGCTTCACCCTGTGATAATTTTGGTAGGTGATAAGAATCTAGGATTTGTCCATTTCCTCTAGGTTTTCAAATCTGTTAGAATACAGTCTGTCATAGTATTCTGATATGATAGTTTTTATTTCTGTTGGATCTGTTGTGACATCTCTCATCTCATTTCTTATTCAGGTTATTTGTTTCTTTCTTGTTTTTCTTTAATAAGTTTAGCCAATGGTCTGTCCATTTTGTTGATCTTTTAAAAAAACCAGTTTTTGGTCTTTTCAATTTTCTCAGTTGTTTTATTCTTAATTCGTTTAGTTCTGCTCTAAATTTATGTTCTGTTTTCTTCTGGTGCCTGAGGGGTTCCTCTGTTGTTCTCTCTCTAGTTGTTCAAGCTGTAGGGTTTTTGGTCTGGGTTCTTCTTTCCTGATGTGTGCATTTATAAACTGACCTCTGAGCACTATTTTGGCTGTATTCCATAGGTTTGGTAGGATGTGTTTTCATTCTCATTTGAATCCATCAATTTCTCTATTTCATCCTTGATTTCTTCTACAACTCATGGCTTTTGGAGGTAGATGTTGTTCAATTTCCATGCATTCCAATTTCTATCTATGTTTTTTCTGCTGTTGATTTTTAATTTTATGGTTTTATGGTCTAAGAAGATGCTTTGCAAGAATACACGGGTTTGAAATTTGTTCAGATTTGCTTTATGTCCTAACACATTGTCTATTCTGGAGAATGTTCCATGTGTACTGGAGAAGAAGGTGTAGTTATCTGCTGATGGAAAGTTCTGTATATGTCAATGAGGTCTAGTTGGTTAATTGTCACAATAAGATCTTCTGTGTATTTACTGAGCTTTTTTTTCTAGAAGATTTGTCCAGTACTGAAAGTGGAGTGTTGAAGTCCCCCACTATTATTGTGGTGTGATCTATCTCATTTTTTAATGTAGTCATTGTTTCTTTGATGTATTTAGATGCTCTAGTACTGGGTGTATAAATATGTAATATTGTTAAGTCCTGCTTGTGTATTGAAACTTTCAGCAATACATAGTGTCCATCCTTGTCCATGATGGTGGCTTGTACCTTAAAATCTGTTTTATCGGAGATTAGTATTTCCACACCTGCTCTTCTTTGTATGTTGTTAGCTTGCTATATATACTTCCATCTTTAATTTTCAGTTTGTTCATGTCTTTAAGTCTAAGGTAAGTTTCTTGTAAGCAACATATAGAAGGGTTATGTCTTTTGACCCAAAATGTCACTTGTTGTCTCTACTGGAGTGTTGAGTCCATTTACATTCAATGTCATTGTTGATAGGTATGGATTCAGTGCTGTCATTTTGATGTACTGATTTTTGCATTAACATTTTCTCTGTTGCTCTTAATATTCCGTTCTGGGACTTTCCTCTTCATGGGTTCATTTTTCCCCCTTTCAGTGTTGGTTTTGTGTTTGTTGAGACTCCTGTATTGCATTTCTTGGTCTTATATGTTGCATCTTTACTGTGCTTTGTGGCTATGCCTATGATTCCCACTTAATATTCTATGTTTAAACCCAATTTTAACTTCTACATATCTTATTACCTTCCTCTCCATCTGCAAGGATTATAACTACAGCAGTGTATCCCTCTTTTTAATGTAATGGTATTATAGTTTTCATGATAGGAACATTGGATCACTTCGTTTAATACTATAGCCTTGGTTGAGTTTTGTGTCTTCTCTGAGTAAGTTTCTGGATGATGTGTCCTGTATTATCTCCTAAAATATAGAATAAATGGTTTTGTTTTTCTAAGCAAAGAGCTTCTTTCAGTATTTCTTGTAAGTGTGATTTGGTTTTTACAAGAGATTCTGTTTATCTGTGAATGTCTTAATCTCATTTTCATATTTGAAAGTCAGTTTTGCAGGATATATAATTCTTGGTTGGAAGTTCTCCTTCAAGGCTTTGAATGTGCCATCTGACTGCCTCCCTGGAAACATGGCTTCTGCTGAGAAGTCAGATGAAAGCCCACAGGGCTTCCCTCTGAATGTTAGCCTTGTTCGAGTCTCACTGCCTTTAAGAATTTCTGCTTACGTTTCATTTTGTTATACTGGATTATAGTATGTCTTTGTGTCTTTCTTTTGGGGTCTAGATTGTGTGGCATTCAATATGAATCTTGGATGTCTATGTTCTCTTCTTTCATAATTTCAGGGAAGTTTTCTGCTAGCAACTCAACAGTAATAGTGTCCGTTTTTTCAGGTGTCCCTTCTTGTTCAGGAACTCAAATTAATCATATGTTGTTCCTCTTGATACAGTCCCATATGTTTCTTAATGCTTCTTCATTTTTGTTGTTTCTTGGCTCTGCTTTCTCCTCCTAAATGCTGTTGTCAGTAGCTCTGTCTTCCAAGTCAGAAAGTATATTTTCCTGTTGTTCAATTCTGTTCTCTTGGCTTTGAATTGAATTTTCTAATTCTTTAATTTTGTTATTGATCTGTCATATTTCAGAATACTGGTGTTCCCTCAGTTCAAACTGCTTGCTTGACTTTTCATTTTGCTGTACTGTAGTATATATAACATCTAACGGGGTTCTATATATAATTCTTTTGTAGTTGACCTCCAAAAGTTTCAGAAAGGCTTCTTCATCTGGGAAGTTCTTTTGTTCATTCTTTGGGGAGCTTTCTGGAGCCATGAGTGGATTTTCCTTTAAGTGTCTGGCCAGGGTTTGTTGTTTTGGGGGCATCTAGAGGCTGTTTAGTTTCTCTTGTGTTCCCTTAACAGGAGCTGAGGTACAGCCCGAGGAGAAAGTTGATCACCAGTCACCAATATGTACTCCAGTGACTGGGCCCAATGGAGTCTTTGGGGTGGCAAACTCTACTACCTGGCTGGCAAATGCATGGCTCTACTTGTGAATTCACTGGGGGGCTGTCAGCTGACCCTATGTTTTGGATGAGTACAGGCTCAAAGAGATGCCATCAGGTTGCACCACAATCATTTCTCTAGGTAGTCTTATTTTGAAAGCTGAAAACTATCTGACAGCTTGCAAAATCAATCTGGCTGTCAGGTATGCAAGACCCTCTTTCTAGGTGGCAATGAAGGCACCTCTACATCTGCCTCCAGATGCTGTGATCTAATTCAGACAGGCTACTGTCTTGCTATCAGTTGCTGCTGGGTCCCACCTGTCAGGCTACACTGTGCTAAACATAGCTTTCCTGCCGGTAAAGAGTTCCCCAGGCTGGTACTGCCCCCAGCCTGGGAATTAGCCCCTGCTGAGGCCTCCATTTGGGTAAATACGCTTCCCAGTTGAACAAGATGGCATCCCACATAAGCTGGGCCACCCGCTGCCAAACAGCCAAATCAATGGCTGAGGTTTGTCAAGAGTGTGTGGAGTGGCCATGGTGCTCTAAGTCTAGAGCTAGATTTCAAAATGTTGTTATTCTGCCCACTGATCACATCAGCAGTGCAGCTGAGCTTTGTTGCCAGCTAAACTGAACTTAATGCTAGTTGCCTTCAGTCCATGAGAGCTGACCATTCAACAAGGGCAGGGGTCAGCAAAAAAGGAGAACCTTCTTATTCAACTGGCAGCCCTATGCCGTGTCCTAGGGCTCACTGTGTGTCCAGATGGATCCATTTCATTATTAATCCAGGCCTTAGTTTTCAGAGAGAATTAAGGAGACATGTGTCTAGTCTACCATCTTCACTCTGCCCTTGAGATCATTTTCTTAATAAACTTTGTTGTGCCAGTACACCTAGACGTCCCCTGAAACCATGTTCCCCAGACTGCTTCCTCACCTACTCTGTACCTTTAAGTGTTTGGTTGTGTTCAGGAAACTTTTGACCTTCTGGTTTTAATCCACTTGTGCTCACTTCTCCTGTACTGTGTGTGGTCCTTCCTTCCTTTAAATAATTCTTGTCTACTGTCCAGTTCGGCAGTTCAAATCCACCAGGTGCTCCTTGAATACTCTGGGGGTCAGTTCTACCCTGGCCCCTAGGGTCGCCATGAGTCGGATCCTACTCGATGGCACTTGGCTTTTGGCACTGTCCAGTTAGCAAATACACCTCTCCTCCCATACCAAGCTCACAACTGTCAAAGACTGTTTTCTTCTGTAGCAAAACCTTTCCTTGATTCTTTATAATACTAGTCATCAGGAGGGATCAGTCCCTGGAGAAGGATATCATGCTTGGTAGAGTATTAGCAATAAGGAGGAAGGCTCTCAATATATGATCTTTTGTGACTAACTTCATTCAGCATAATGCCTGCCAGACTCCTACATATTATATCATGTTTCTTAGATTCATCACTGTTCTTTATCAATGTATAGTATTCTATTGCATGAAAACACCCATAATTTGAAGAAATCAAGGACAAAATAAAGAAATTTATGAAATCTAATGAGCATGAAAAGCAGTGCTCAGTGCTCAGTTTATTTCTATAAATGCACACATCCAGAAGGAAGGAAGGAAGAAAGGATCCAAACCAAAGAATAAACCCTATAGCTTGAACAAGTAGAAATAGAGCAGCAGAGGAATGCCTCAGGCACCAGAAGAAAACAGATCACAAAGATTAGAGTAGAACGAAATGACTTAGAGAATGGAAGATCAATTAATAAAACCAAAATCTGGTTTTATCAATTAACAAAATTGATAAACCACTGCCTTAACTTACAAAAGAAAATCAGGAAAGGAAACAAATAATCTGAATAAGAAATAAGATGGGAGATATCACAACAGATACAGCTGAAACAAAAAAATCTCATAAAAGATTAATGTGAAAGACTGTACTCTAACAGATTTGAAAACCTAGAGGAAATGGACAAATTCCTAGATTCACATCTACCACCCAAATTATTACAAGGTGAAGAACAACTTAATAACCTATCACAAAGAAAGACCTTGAATAAGTCATCAAAAAACTACCAACCAAAAAATGTCCTGGCCCAAATGGGTTCAGCGGACAATTGTACGAAACTTTTAGAGAAGAGTTAACTCCAATAGTACTGAGACTCTTCCACAGCTTAGAAAAGGGTGGAATAGTCCCAAATTCATTCTATAAGATCCACATAACCCTGATACCAAAGCCAGGGAAAGATTCCACTAAAAAAGAAAACTACAGACCAATACCACTCATGAACCTAGATGCAGAAATTTTCAACAAAATCCTTGCCAACAGATTTCAACAACATATCAAAAAACTCATTCATCATGACCAAGTTGGATTCATACCAAGGATGCAAGGCTGATTCAACATCAAAAAAACAATTAATGGGATCAATCACATATGACACAAAAGATAAGAATCTCCTGATTTTGTCAACTGATGCAGAAAAGGCACTTGCCGAAGTCTAGCACCGATTCATGGTAAAAACTATCAGCAAAATAGGAATAGAAGGTAAATTCCTCAATGTAATAAGGGACATCTATGCAAAGCCAACTACCTACATCATCCCGAATGGAGAGAGACTGAAAGAATTCCCCTTAAGAAAGGGAATTTGGGGGGCAGAGTCAAGATGGCCGACTAAGCACACGACTCCGTATATCCCTCTGGAAACCAAGACCTGAATTGACAATCAAACAGAGCCTTCTGAGCACCTAATCAGCCTCAGGACACGGCACAGAGCTGTTAATTGGGGCTTCATACCACTCAGCGAAAAACCTCCTCTCTTTCACTGACTCCTGCTCCTGGCTAGCCCCGGCTCTCACAGACGGAAGGTAAACGCACCATTTTGACTTTTTTTTTCCTCTCTCTCGGGTGGCGGGCGGAGCTGGGCCTTGCCTGGCGGCTGGACTCGGACGCGCTGCTGGGTGGATAGGCAGGCGAAATTCCCATATTCTGAGAGCCAGGCTCGGGACTCTGTTAATCTAGACACTTTGAGCCTTTCGTTTTGTAGCTGCCTCAGTGGGGTATGTGCGGAGCTCCGTGGTCAGGGTGCGGGATGCCATGTTGGTACCGAGATTTTAGCGGGACCTTGTTCTCAGCCTGGGAGCCAGCGCCTGCAAACGGGACGGCGCTTCTCCGTTAGAAAAGTAGTGATTTTGCACAGTGCTGCCTGCATTGGGGGCCCTGCAACAGAAGCAGAGGAATCACTACCTCTCGGCACCTTTAGCCCCTCTGTCTGCTGCCTGTGTGGAGGATGCCATCTTGGATACAGTGGCTGCAGCTGGACCTAATTCTTAGCTTGGGAGCCAGAGCCTGCCCACAAGAGAGCGCTTTTCTATCACAAAACCAGTACTCGACACAGTGTTGGATAAGGCTAGGCCCTATCAGCAGAGGCTACCAGGGCACTAGCAGTGCTGTATTCTAAACTAGTTTGTTATCATCTGGGGTTGGATATAGTGGCGCTTACTTTGTCAGATGAGAAGAGGGACCTCTACACCTGAAAACTTAACTCACTTGTGAACTGGTCAGATACCTTTTGCTTTACATTTGAAGACAGCCTAGAGAAACATTTGCAATCCATCCTCACCGTACCTCTTCCAGCCTCTATATACTCACATGGGACCCAAAAAGCAACAGACGATTGTGGCATACAAGCAATCACTCATGGCTTCAGAAGGCTCCCAAATAAAGCAAACAAGGAGATTTCCAGATGAAGAAACTTTTGTGAAAGCATCAAGAAGTGAGTACAAATTGATTATATACAGAGCCCTTCTAGACCTTATACAAAATGCAGCAGAACAAAATGAAAAATTAAGCAAGTTGTTCGATCTGATGGAACACCAGTACTCTGAAATCCAACAGATCAAGAAGAAAATCAAAGACATAGAAACTTCCATGCAAAGCCAAGAAAACAGAATGGAACAAATGGAAAAAAGAATTTCTGACTTGGAAGACAGAGCTACTGATGCCAGTGTCTATGAGCAGAAATCAGAAAAAAGAAGCAAGAAAAATGAAGAAACATTAAGAAGCATGTGGGACTCTATTAAGAGAAAGAACCTTGGATTAATTAGAGTCCCTGAACAGGGTGAGACATCTGAGAACACAGAGAGTATTGTTGCTGAGCTGCTGAAAGAAAACTTCCCAGAAATCATGAAGGAAGAGAATATAGACATCTCAGAAGCATATCGTATGCCACCCAATATAGATCTCAAAAGAAAGACTCCAAGACATACTATAATCAAGTTTAACAAAATGAAACAGAAGCAGCAACTCTTAAAGGCAGCAAGACTCAAGGCAAAGCTAACATTCAGAGGGAAACCCTGTAGGCTCTCGTCAGATTTCTCAGCAGAAACCATGCTGGCACGGAGACAGTGGCACGACACATTCAAAGTCTTGAAGGAGAAGAACTTCCAACCCAGAATTGTATATCCTGCAAAACTATCTTTCAAATACGAAAATGAAATTAAGACATTCCCAGATAAACAGAAACTCAGAGACTTTGTAAAAACCAAACCCAAACTACAAGAAATACTGAAAGAAGTTCTTGGCTTTGGCTTAGAAGAACAAAACCACTAACTTTATATTTTAGAATGACACACTACTCAATACTCATTTAGGGAAGGCTCCAAAGTAAATCACAGCTTTGATTTGGAAAGAAGCAATCCAGTGATCATCATGAAAACTATGGTGTCATCATAATAAAAGAGTGATGTACTACAGTCGTTATAGTCCTTCCAGATGGAGACAAAGATGACAAGACTGGTAGTAATTAAAATCGGGTTTATAGTTTATTAAGGGGGTTCATAGGGGCAGCTATAAAGCACAACAAAGATGTATCATGCCATTTCAAGAAATCTAACACACGAGTCTCAACAACTATAAAACCAGCTCTGAAAAAGGTGAAAAATCAACTCACAAAAAAGAGTGTCTCAGAACAGACTAATAAGAACAACAGAGAAAACATCGACATAAAAATAAACATATCACAATGGCAGCAGTGAACACATACCTATCAATAATTACATTGAATATGAATGGACTGAATGCTCCAGTAAAGAGACACCGAGTGTCATCTTGGATGAAAAGACACGACCCATCCATATGTTGTCTACAAGAAACTCACTTGAGACCTGAAGACAGGAACAAACTGAAAATTAAAGGATGGAAGAATATATATCAAGCTAACAATGAACAAAGAAGAGCAGGGGTGGCAATTCTAATCTCAGACAAAATCAATTTTAATGTCAAATCCACCATCGTGGACAAAGATGGACACTATTTATTGCTGAAAGGTTCAGTACACAAGCAAGACTTAACTATATTAAACATTTATGCACCTAATGTCAGAGCACCTAAATATGTCGAAGAAACACTGACTACGCTCAAAAGAGAGTTAGATGACTCCACAATAATAGTGGGAGACTTTAACACTCCACTCTCATTACTAGACAGATCATCTAGAAAAAAGCTCAGTAAAGTTACAGAAGACCTCATTGACACAATGAACCAACTAAACCTCATTGATATATACAGAACTTTCCACCCAGCAGCAGACAACTACACCTTCTTCTCCAGTGCACATGGAACATTCTCCAGAATTGACCATGTGATAGGCTATAACGCAATGCTCAACAAAATCCATACCGTTGAATCACTGCAAAGCATCTTCTCAGATCATAAAGCCATCAAAGTTGAAATCAATAGCAGAAAAAACATAGATAGAAAGTGGAACTCTTGGAAACTGAACAACATCTTGCTCAAAAAACATGGGTTATAGAGGAAATCAGGGATGAATTAAAGAAACTCATGGATTCCAATGAGAACAAAAACACTTCCTACCAAAACCTATGGGATACAGCCAAAGCAGTGCTCAGAGGTCTGTTTATTTCCATAAATGTACACATCTGGAAGGAAGAAAGAAACCAAATCAAGGAACTAACTTTACAGCTTGAACAAGTAGAAAGAGAACAACAGAGGAACCCCTCGGGCACCAGAAGAAAGGAGATTATAAAGATTAGAGCTGAGCTAAATGAATTAGAGAATAGAAAAACAATTGAAAAAATTGAAAGGACCAAAAGCTGCTTTTTTGAAAAGATCAACAAAATTGATAAACCACTGGCTAAACTTACTAAAGAAAAGCAGGAAAGGAAACCAATAACCCAAATTAGAAATGAGAAGGGAGTTGTCACCACAGATGCAACAGAAATCAAAAATATCGTAACAGAATACTATGAAAGACTGTACTCTAACAAATTTGAAAACCTAGGGGAAATGGACAAATTCCTTGACTCATACCACCTACCTAAATTATCACAACGTGAAGCAAAACAACTTAATAAACCCATCACAAAAGAAGAGATTGAAAAGGTCAGCAAAACACTGCCAACCAAAATAAATCCGGGCCCAGTTGGCTTCACGGCAGAATTCTACCAAGCATTTAGAGAAGAGTTATCCCCAATACTATTGAAACTATTTCACAGTATAGAAAGGGATGGAGTACTCCCAAACTCATTCTATGAAGACAGCATAACCCTGATACCTAAGCCAGGGAAAGATCCAACAAAGACAGAGAACTACAGACCGATATCACTCATGAACCTAGATGCAAAAATCTTCAACAAAATTCTTGCCAACAGAATACAACAACATATCAAGAAAATAATCCATCATGACCAAGTGGGATTCATACCAGGGTTGCAAAGCTGGTTCAACATCAGGAAAACAATTAATGTGATTAACCACATAAATAACACAAAAGACAAAGATCACCTGATTTTGTCCACTGACACCGAAAAGGCATTGGATAAAGTTCAACACCCATTCATGCTAAAAACTCTTAGCAAAATGGGCATAGACGGCAAATTCCTCAACACAATAAGGGCCATTTATACAAAGCCAATTGCCCACATCATCCTGAATGGAGAGAGACTGAAAGACTTTCCCCTGAGATCAGGAACTAGACAAGGATGCCCACTGTCACCTCTCCTATTCAACATTGTGCTAGAAGTTCTAGCCAGAGCAATTAGACAAGACGAAGAAATAAAGGGCATCTGCATCGGCAAAGAGGAAATTAAAATCTCCCTGTTCGCAGATGATATGATTGTATGTGCAGAGAACCCCAAGGAATCTATAATTAAGCTACTCAAACTGATAGAAGAGTTCAGCAAAGTTTCAGGATACAAGATAAACATAAGTAAATCAGTAGGTTTCCTCTATACCATCAATGAGACTGTTAAGGAGGAAATTATTAAATCAATACCATTTACGATAGCCCCTAAGAAGATAAAGTACATAGGAATTAATCTAACCAGAGAAACAACAGACCTTTACAAAGAGAACTACAAGCCCTTACTACAAGAAACTAAGAGAGACTTAGATAAATTGAAAAACCTACCCTGCTCATGGATAGGAAGACTTAACATTGTGAAAATGTCTATTTTACCCAAAGCAATTTATTTATATAATACAATCCCAATACAAGTTCCAGTATCATTTTTTGATGAGATCGAGAAACAAATCACCAATTTTGTTTGGAACGGGAAGAAGCCCCGGATAACTAAGGTACTACTAAAAAAGAAGAACACACTGGGAGGCCTCTCATTACCCGACCTTAGAACATACTACACTGCCACAGTGGTCAAAACAGCCTGGTACTCTTAGAAGAACAGACAGATTGATCAATGGAACAGAATTGAGACCCCAGAGATGACACCATCAGCCTATGAACAACTGATATTCGACAAAGGCCCTAAGACATTAAACTGGGGTAAAAACAGTCTCTTCAACAAATGGTGTTGGCAAAATTGGTTATCCATCTGCAATAAACTGAATCAAGATCCATATCTTACACCTTATACAAAAACCAACTCCAACTGGATAAAAGACCTAAATATCAAACCTAAAACGATAAAGCTCATCCAACAAAAGGTAGGAACAACAATGGAAGTTTTAATACACAATGAGGACAGACTCCAAAATCTGTCAAAGAAACCTCAATCAACAGAAGAGAAAATAGATAAATGGGAACTATTAAGAATCAAACACTTTTGCTCATCCAAAGACTTTATTAATAGAATTAAAAGAACACCCACAGAATGGGAAAAAATATTTGGCAACTCTGTGTCAGACCGACGCCTGATCTCCATAATCTATAAGATACTACAAAGTATCAAGAAGAAGAAGATAAATCATCCAATTAAGCGATAGGCAAAGGAGATGGACAGACACTTCACTAAAGAGGAGATCCAGGCAGCCAAAAAACACACGCGGACATGTTCACGATCTTCAGTTATTAAAGAAATTCAAATCAAGACAACAATGAGATACCACGTCACCCCAACAAGCTTGGCCATGATGCAAAAAACACAGAACAACAAATGCTGGAGAGGCTGTGGAGAAAGTGGGACCCTCCTACACTGTTGGTGGGGTTGCTAAATGGTCCAGCCTCTTTGGAAGGCAATCTGGTGCTTCCTTAAAAAAATGGATATTGATATACCATTTGACCCAGTAATTCCACTACTTGGAATATATCCTACAGATTCAAGGCCTTTCACACCAACGGACACATGCACCAGAATGTTTATCGCGGCACAGTCCACAACAGCAAAAAGATGGAATCAACCCAGATGCCCAACAATAGAAGAATGGATAGGTAAACAGTGGTACATATACTCAATGGAGCACTACGCAATGATAAAGAATAACGATGATTCCAGGAAACATCTCCTAACCTGGTTTCAACTGGAAGACATTATGTTGAGTGAAAGTAGTCAGCGACAAAAGGACAAATACTGTATGAGACCTCTATGATAAGATCTCAAAACCAGACTTGTGTATAGAAGAAAATACTCTTTGACAGCTGCAAGGGAAGGGAGGGTGGGAGGGTGAGGGAGGGACGGTTTAGTTTAGATAGTTACTAGAAATCTAGTTGGGAGAAAGCAGTGACAGCACACATTAGGAACAAGAACAACATTAAGTCGACTTCAGCATAACTTGAGTACTCCTTCCATCTTAACTCAATACTGCAAGGATAGAGTAGCTGGGGTGGGGGGCGGGGGACCATGCTCTTAGGCGAATTCCCGGCCAATTGGCACAACTAACGTTTTGCTAAGAGCTCTCTGCACCCCACATTGGTGAGTGGCGTCTGGGGTCTTAAAAGCTGCCAAGCTGCCATCCGAGGACACAGCAAATGGTCCCAACTCAGCAGGAACGGATGTTCACCGAGGCCCAAAATGGCATGCGGTAAAGACAACCGAGAAGACAGAGAGACCCACAAGAGTGGGTGCCTACATCGACTTGGGACCGGAAGAACCAGATGGTGCCCGGCCACCACCAGTGATAGCCACGATGGAGCTCACAGAGAGGAGCCTCACTGGCAACACAAGAATAAAAAGAGGTGCATCATGAGATCTCGACTAAAAGACCTCAATTGATGGTCCAGCGGTTTTGGGGTTCCCCTGAGAACATGGCCCCCTTCCCTGATGCTGCCCTTTCCCATAAATTATAACAAAGGTCCACTCTTTGGACAGGAATGGATTGGACTTGGCAAAGCAGAGTAACCATATATTGGAAGCACTTTATGGTTCTATACATCTATAGGATATCATCTTGCTGACCTCTGGCTGGAGGAAGGGGAGTGGACGGAGAGGAGGGGAAAGGAGACTGTTGGGAGGATGAGACATGTATGGAGCAGAGAGGAATAGTGTCCAGTCACTGAACAGGGAGAGCAGTGGAAGCTGCATATAGGGGGGCATGTAAATTTATACATGAATGTACATTTTCACTCAGTTATGTTAAATAAAAGTAAAAATTTAAAAAAAAAAGGGAATTTGATAAGGATGTCCACTCTCACTTCTCCTGTTAAACATTGTACTAGAAGTCCTAGCCCGAGCAACTAGACAAGACAAAGAAATAAAGGGCATCCGCATGGGCAAACAGGAAGTAAAAATCTCCCTATTTGCAGATGATATGATTGTATATGAAAAGAATCCAAAAGCCAACTACTGGAACTCATAGAAGAGTTCAGCAAAGTATCAGGGTATAAGACAAATGTAAGTAAGTAGATAAGACAAGCCAAGTGTCCTCAAGTCGGATACCAAAAAAGACATCATGAAAGAATAAATTGCCAAATCAAGACTACTTACTATAGGACCCAAGAATGTAAAATACCTAGGCGTAAATCTAACTAACAAAACAAAAGACCTATGCAAGGAGAACTACAAGCCCTTACTGCAATAAACCATGAGAGACTGACATAAATGGAGAAATCTACCCTGATCATGGGTAGGAAGACTTAACATTGTGAAAATGTCTATTTTACCCACAGCCAACTACCTATACAATGCAATCCCAATACAAATGCCCGTGACATTTTTTAATGAGATGGAGAATCAAATCACCAACGTTGTTTGGAAAGAGAAGAAACCCCAGACAAGTAAAGCACTAATGAAGAGGATCACAGTATGAAGCCTTACAATACCCAACCTTAGAGCTTATTACACTGCCAAAGTAGTCAAAAAAAAGTCTGGCACTGGTACAAAGAGAGACATATAGACCAGTGTAACAGATTTGAGACCCCAGAGATGCCACCATTCTCCTATGAACAGTTGATATTTGACAAAGGTTCTCTAAGATTGCAAACCAGTGTATAAACAGTCTCTTTAACAAATGGTCCTGGCAAAATTGGATATCCATCTGCAATAAACTGAAACAAATCCATATCTCACAGCTTACACAAAACCTAATTCAAAGTGATTCATACACCTAATTATTAAACCTAAAATGCTAAAGGGAAACCCTGGTGGTATAGTGGGTTATGTTCTACCACTGCTAGCCACAAGGTCGGCAGTTCAAATCCACCAGGCGCTCCTTGAATACTCTGGGGGTCAGTTCTACCCTGGCCCCTAGGGTAGCCATGAGTTGGATCCAACTCGACGGCACTTGGCTTGGCTTGGCCAAAATGCTAAGGATTATGCCAAAAAAAAAAAAAAATAGGGTCAACAAAGGAACTTTTATTTTATTTTATTTTTTTATTATGACTGAGTGAAAATGTACATTCCCATTTAAATTTACATGCCCATCTATATGCAGCTCTCCCTGCCCAGTGACAGCACACAATTTGGTTGGGTGAAATTGGTGATAGCACACATTAGAAACAAGAACAATATTAAGTGGACTTCAGCATAACTTGAATACTCCTTCCATCTTAACCCAATATTGCAAGGACAGAGTAGCTGGGGCAGGGGGCAGGAGACCATGCTCTTAGGTGAAATCGAGGCCAATTGGCACAACTAGCATTTTGCTAAGAGGGCTCTCTGCACCCCACATTGGTGAGTGGCATCTGCGGTCTTAAAAGCTGCCAAGCTGCCATCCGAGGGCACAGCAAATGGTCCCAACTCAGGAATGGATACTGAATGAGGACCAAAATGACATGGGTTAAAGACAACCCAGAAGATACAGAGACCCACATGAGTGGGTGCCTACATGGACTTGGGACTGGAAGAACTGGATGGTGCCCGGCCACCACCAGTAATAGCCGCGATGGAGCTCACTAAGTTGAGTCTCACTGGCAACACAAGAATAAAAAGGGGTGCAGCCTGAGATCGCCAACAAAAGAACTTTTAATACACAAGTTAGATCAACTTCAAAATCTGACAAAGCATGATCAACAAAAGAGAAAACAGATGAATGGGAACTACTAAGAATCAAACACGTTTACTCATTCCGACACTTCATCAAAAGAATTACAAGACCACCTATGTAATGGAAAAGAAAACATTTGGCAACTACATTTCAGACCGATGTTTGATCTCCATAATCTACAAGGTACTGCAAAACATCAACAAGAAAATGGTAAGTAACCCAAGTAACTGATTGGCAAAGGAGATGGACAGATATTATACTAAAGAGGACATCCAGGCAGCAAAAAGACACATGAGGAACTGATCATGATCATTAAAGAAATTAAAATCAAAACTATAATGACATACCATGTTACCCCAAATAGGTCGGCCATGATCCAAAAAACAAAACAAAACAACAAATTCTGGTGAGACTGTGGAGAAATTGGAACTCTCCTACGCTGCTGATGGAATTGCAAAATAGTACAACCTCTTTGGAAAACAATCTGGTGCTTCCTTAAAAAGCTGGAAATAGATATAATATTTGATCCAGTAATCCCACTGCTTTGGGTGTATCCTACAGAATCAAGGGCAGTCACACGAACAGAGAAATGTACACGAATGTTTATTGCAGCACAGTCCATGATAGCAATAGCAAAAAGATGGAATCAACCCAGACGCTCAACAACAGATTAATGAATAAACTATGGTACATATACTCAATCTAACACTATGCAATGATAAGAACAATGATGATTTTAGGAAACATCTCATAACTCGGTTTCGATTAGAAGACATTATGCTGAGTGAAATTAGTCAGTGGCAAAAGAACAATATTGTATGAGACCCCTCTTATAAGGACTTAAAAACAGACTCATGTACAGAAGAAAAGACTCTTTTCTTCTGTACATGGGAGGGGAGGGGAGGGAGAGGACTGCTTATAGACTAGACAGTTGATAGAAATTTGGTTGAGTGACAGCACAGAGTAAAAAGATCAACTTAATTGGACTTCAACATAAAAATGAAAACTCTTGTAATCTTAACCCAATATTGCAAGGATAGAGTAGCAGGGGCGGGGGTCTCAGAACCATGCTCTCAAGGGACATCGAGGCCAATTGGCATAACTAGCAAGTTGCTAAGAGAGTCTTCTGCACCCCATATTTGTGAGTGGTTTCTGTGGTCTTAAAAAGTTAGCAAGCTGCCATCTGAGGTACACCAGTGGGTTCCATCTCAGCCAGAACAGACGATTACCGAGGACAGAAAAGACAGGGGGGAAAAAGAGCCCAGGAGACAGAAGGACCCATGTGAATGGGTGACTGTATCAACATGTGCCCAGAAGAACCAGATGGTGCCCGGCCACCACCAAAGGCAGCCGTGATGGGGCACACAATGTCAAGTCCCAGTGTCAACAAGAGAAAAAGATGGGTGCACCCTGATAACTCAACTAAAAGACTGCAATTGATGGTCCAAAGGTCTGGGGGTTTCCCTGAGAGTGTAGCCCCTAGACCTGCTGCTGCCCCTGACTGGAAAACATTACTGAGGTCAACTCTTCAGACAGGAATTGATTGGACTCAGGGACACAATGTGACCATATGGTATGTGCACTCCATGGTTTTATGCATCTGTAGGATGCTGTCCCACTGGCCTCTTACTACAAGGGAGAGGAGAGGTTGGAGAGGAGGGGGAAGGAGATTGTTAAGAGGATATGATATATATAGAGTGGAAAGGAGGAGTGTGCTCTTTCTGGCCAAGGAGAGCAGAAGGAGCTTCAGATAGGTGGGCATGCAATTTTAACTTGGATTATATACTTTCACTCAGTCTCAATAAAGTATTTTTTAAAAAAACTCCTTTGGAACTGGGATTGGTGTTTTTACTGTATCTATAGATCATTTTGGAGTAGAATAGACATTTTCTCTGTTAAATCTTCCTATTCAAGCTCAAGGTAGGTTTCTCAACTTACGCAGGTCTCTTGGTTTCTTGCAGAAGAGTCCTGTTTTCTTTTGTATGTCTTCTACATCTCTGGTTATATTTATTCCTAAATATTGTATCATCTTGGGAACTATTGTAAATGGTATTGATTTGGTGATTTCTTCTTTAATGATCTCTTTGTTGGTATAGAGGAATACAACTGATTTTTGCATGGTTTTGTTGAATCCTGTTACTTTGCTGAACTCTTTTGTTAGTTACAGTAGAGCTTTTCTTTTCTTTTGTTTTTGTAGATTATTTAGGTGCTGAGGATTTTCTGTGTATAAAATCATATTATCTGCAAATAGAGACTCCTTTACTTCTTTCTTACCAATTTGGATTCCCATTCTTTTTCTAGCCTGATCACTGTAGCGAGAACCTCCAGTACAACGTTGAATAAAAGTGTTGACAAAGAATATCCTTATTTGGTTCCCATTCTCAAGGGGATTGTTTTCAGACTCTTCATTTAGAATAATGCTAGTGGTTGGCTTTGCATGAATTCCCTTTATGTTGAGGAATTTCCCTTCTGTTCCTATTTTGCTGAGAGTTTTTGACACAAACGGGTGTTGGAGTTTTTTTGAAATTTTTTCTCCATCAGTTGCTAAAATTATGTGGTTGTTGTCTTTTTTGAAATTTGTGTAATTGATTACAGTGACTATTTTTGTAACGTTAAACCATCCCTGCATACATGGTATGAATCCCTCTTGGCTATGGTGATTTTTTCCATGGGAGAGAATGTTATTGACTTCCATTGGTATCATTTTCCTGAGGATTTTCTGGTATAAGTTCATGACAGATGACTCCTATGTAGCTTATTCTCTCAGGTGTTATTGTAAATGCAGTTGTTCCCCTAATTTTGCTTTCAGAATTCTCCTTGCTGGTGTATAGACACAAACCTGATTTTTCACTTTGGGCACTTTGCTTTGTGACTTTGCTCAATTACTCCAGTAGCTGTGGAAGTTTTCTTGTGAACTCTTGGGGATTTCCTACACATAGGATAATATAATCTGTGAATATAGATAATTTTACTTCATATTTTCTAATCAACAGACACATAGTTCAATGGAAAATGATTGAGAGTCTAGAAATAAACTCTTACACCTATGGACAGCTGATTTTTGACAAAAGTTCTAAGCACATTAGATGACGAATAAAAAGTCTCCTGAATTAATAGCTGTGCAGTAACTGTACATCACTCCCATCACACCCGCAGTATTACTTCTTACTCAGGAGACTTTTCCTTAAAAAGTTACCTTATATACCCTCTATTCTCCTTTCTCCTTCTACTCCCTCTTTGAAAATTATAGGGGCTATAACCAGGAGCCTGGCCAGCTTTCTCCCACACCACTTGAGAGAAACACTTAACTAAGAACATCTGAACAGAACACCATGACCCAGGGCTATGGGACACAGAATAACAAGAAATACAGGGAAAACTTCCATCTATAAATGTTCTCCTAAACTTTCCCCTTAGCAGTCTCTGCAGTCCAGCCACCGCCTTGGACTTGTTCCTACTCTATGAGTGAAAATAAGAATGGTAAAGATGTTCAGATTGCCATCTCTAGGTGCTTTCTTCAGTCTTTCTGGGCTAAAGTCATCCTTAGGTCCCAACTTGGACAGTGTGTTGCCTTACAACAGTGTCGGGAAAACTGCATTTCTATCTACAGAATAATGAAATAATATCCATACCCCACACCATACAAAAATAATACAAATTCAAAATGAGTTAAGGACTGAAGTGTACAAATGAAACACACAAATTCTTAGAAGAAAATGCAGTGTGAAAGCTGTGAGGCCTAGATTTTGACAGTGGTTTATCTACTATAAAAACCAAAGCACAAAAAGTACAAGACAAAATAAATAAATAATATATCAAAAAATTTAAAATTTTATTAATCAAAAAATTTTATCAAGGCAGGGCTAAGATGGTGGATTAGACACTTGTCTCTTCAATTCCCCCTGAGAACTAAGGCCTCGAATGATAATTGAATGAGGCAGTGTGAACATCTGGGGAACCCTATGATCTGGCATAGGGTTGTCAGATTGGACCAGCTGCCTGTAAGAGGGTAACCACCTCTCTGAAAGATCAGGCAGCAGCACACTCAGTCTGGCTTCTACTCACTCAACATTTGGGAGGACTGCAGGTACCGATGCATTCTTTGTTATTCGAGAGGTAGGGGCTTGGCACGAGCCAGCTAATAGGATGAACTGCTGTGCTTAAGTAAATAGCATATAGTGCAGCAGAGAGACTGCTTGGGATAGCAACATACTGAGAGCCTGGCTCTTGACAGAGGGCACCACTGCCCCCCCACCACCTCTTTTCTGAGCTACACAATAAATTCTGCTGTTTCATGACAGCAAGGCCAACTTGGGTAGGACACCATCTTGGTCAGCTGGGAGGCAGAGTCACCCACCTAGAGGGGTGGGGCTAAGCTAATTCTAACACATAGCAGCAGCCTCTGTTTGGAAAGTGCTGCTCCAGCAGAAAAGCTGTGTTTAGGACAGTGATGCCTAGAGACACATGTGATGCTTGGCAGAGGATGGAAGCAAGGCCCTAATGTCTCCATATTTTGAACGGTGTTGTAGCATCTGGGGACGGTGTATGAAGTGCTTTCGTTCTCAGCTGGAAAGCAGGGTCTGCCACACCTGAGGGCCTGATGGGTTTCCACAACTGTTGGACAGCTTCTGCTTAGCAGTAAAGTACCTTTTTAAAAGAGGATCACCTGGAAAATTGACTGCTTAGCAGCCCAGCAGTATCTCTTCCACCCTTCACTGATCCACATCATAGCATTAGCTGACAACTCCCTGTTACACCACAAGTAGGGTGCCATATTTGCCAGCCAGAAGGCAGAGCCTGCCACACCGGAGAGTCCACATGGGGCAAGTTAGCAGAGTACACAAAGGCAGCCGGTGACAAACTACCCTCTCAGAATTACACCTCAGGTCCTGTTGAGGTAACACCAGAGACACTCAACAGCCTGTAGATGGTACACAGGCAATAATCAACAGCTAACCATTTAAAGAAGCAATTTAACATGGCTCTTGAAAACTCCCAAAGTAAAGAATCAAAACACTTTCCAGAAAAAGTCTTTCTGAAGCTATCAGAGGTTGAGTATAATAGTATATAGCAAGCCCCCTAGAGATTAAACAAAGTGTAGCAGAACAAAATGAAAATTTAAGGAAGCAATCTGAACTCATGAAATATCGATGATCTGAAAGCCAGAAGATCAATAATAAAATTACAGAATTAGACAATTCCATCCAAACCCAAAAGAGCAGAACTGAGGAAATGAAAGCCAGAGTTAGTTTCAGGATAGAGCAACTGACACCAGCACTTATGATGAAAAATCAGAGAAAAGAAATAAGAAAAAGGAAGAAGCATTAAGAAACATGTGGGACTCTATTAAGAGAAACAATCTACAAATAATTGGAGTTCCCAAACAGCAAGGGATATCTGAAATACAGAGTATTGTTGTTGAGTTACTGATAGAAAACTTCCCTGAAATTATGAAAGAAGTGTGTGTACATTTCCAAGACACATATTGAACACCACAAAAAATAGACTCCAAAACAAAGACACCAAGACATTCTGTAATCAATCTTAATAAAATAAAACATAAACACAGGCTTTTAAAGGAAGTGAGGCTTAAAGCAAAGCTACCACTTGGAGGGAAACCCAGTAGGATTTTGTCTGACTTCTTAGCAGAAACAATGTTAGCAAGAAGGCAGTGGAATGACACATTCAAAGCAGTGAAGGAGAAACACTTCCAACCAACAATTACATATCCTGCAAAATTCTCTTGCAAATATGGTGGTAAAATTTAGACACATGCAGATAAACAGAGCTTTAGAGACTTCATAAAAACCAAACCAAACTGCAATAAACACTAAAAGAAGCTCTTTGCTTGGGGGGTGGGTGGAAATTAAGTGTACACTTAAGGAGGTAATGCAGCACACAGCATCCAGAATCTCAATCAGTTAGGGAAGTTACAAAGATCAATCAAAGCTGCAATATTAAAAGAAGGGAACCAGTGATCATATCACAAAAACTATGACACACTCACACTAAAAAGAGGAATATATGACAGTAGATCTAGTCATTTCAGATGGAGAGGAAATTAAAAAGATTGGCAGAAATTAAAGTGTGGTTTACATTTAGAATACTAAGGGAGATTATAGCAGTAGCTGCAAACCAAAATAACAATGTGACATATCAGTACAACTAACATAATGCAGGAGACTCAACAAACATAAAACCAACACTGAAAAAGATGAGAAGTCAACCCATAAACAAGAATGACCCAGAATGGAAGATTAGAGCAACACAGAAAACATCAACAACACAAATTAGAATGATGCCAACATTAGATGCCAACATTAGAATGATGCCAACAACATACAAAGAAGAGCAGGAGTTAATAGTAATCTCAGATAAAATAGATTGTAATGAAAACTCCACCATCATGGACAAGGATGGTCACTATGTATTGCTGAAAGGTTCAAAATATAAACAGGACCTAAGAATGCTAAATATTTATGCACCCAATACCAGCATATCTGAATACATTGAACAAACACTAAGTACATTGAAAAATGAGATAGATCACTCCACAATAATAGTGGGAGACTTCAACATTCCACTTTCTGTAATGGACAGATCCAGACAAAAATCTCAGTAAAGATATAGATCTTATTGTGACAATTAAGCAACTAGACCTCATAAAAATATACAGAACTTTTTATCCACCAACAAATAAGTACACCTTCTTCTCCAATGCACATGGAACAATTTTCAGAATAGACCATTGTTAAGACATAAAGCAAGGCTCAACAAAATCCAAACCACTGAATTCTTGCAAAGCATCTTATCAGACCATAAAGCCATAAATGTTGAAATCAGTAGTAGAAAAAACATAGGTAAAAGTTCAAAATTATAGAAACTGAACAACACCTTGCTCAAAAATTTATAGTTATAGAAAAGAAATGAAGAATGAAACAAAGAAAGTTACAGAATCAAATGAGAATGAAACACATCTTAACAGAACCTGTGGGGATACAGCAAAAGCAGTGCTGAGAGGTCAATTTATCTGATAAATGCACACATCCAGAATGAAGAAAGGACCCAAAGCAAAGAATTAGTGCTATAGCCTGAACAAGTTGAAAGAGAGCAACAGAGGGACCCCTCAGGTGCTAAAAGAAAACAGATAATAAAGATTAGAGTAGAACTAAATGAAATACAGAACAGAAGAACAATTGAAAACATTAACAAAACCAAAAGCTGATTTTTAAAAAGATCAAGAAAACTGCTAAACACATTGGCTAAAGTTACAAAAGAAAAACAGGAGAGGAAACAACACAAATAAGAAATGAGATGGGAGATGTCACAACATATTCAACAGAAATCAAAAGTTTAACATACTACAAAAGACTACTCTAACAGACTTGAAAACTTAGAGAAAATGGACAAATTACTGGAGTCATCACCTACCTAAACTATCATAAGGAGAAGTAGAACAATTTAATAAAGCCATCACAAAGTAAGAGACTGAAAAAGTCATCAAAAACTACCAACCAAGAAAAGTCCTGGCTGGCCCAGATGGCTTCACTGGAGAATTCTACCAAAGTTTTAGAGAGGAGTTAACTCCAATACTATTGAGGCTATTGCCAGCACAGAAAAGGGTGGAATACTGCCAAATTCATTCTATGAAGCCTGCATAATCTTGATACCAAAGCCAAGGAAAGATCCCACTAAAAAACAAAATTACAGACCAGTATCACTCATGAACCTAGATGCAAAACCTTCAACAACATCATAGCCAGTAGAATTCAACAGCATTTAAAAATACAATTCATCATGACCAAGGTGGATTCATATCAGGGATGCAGGGTTGGTTCAATAGTAGAAAAACGGTTAATGTGATCAACCACATAAGTCACACGAAGGATAAGAATCACCTCATTTTTCACTTGATTTAGAAACGGCATTTGACAAAGTCCAACAACGATTAATGCTAAAAACTCTCAGCAAAATAGGAATAGAGGGGAAATTTTTCAACTCAGTAAGGAGCATCTATACAAAGCCAACTTCCTACGTAATCTTGAAAGGACACAGACTGAAAGAATTCCTCTTGAGAACATCAACTAGGCAAGGATGTCTACTTTTATCACTTCTATTCAACATTGTACTAGAGGTTCTAGCCAGAGCAATTAGACAAGAAAAAGAAATAAAGGGCATCTGCATCGGCAAACAAGTAAAAATTTCCCTATTTGCAGATGATAAGATTGTACATGCAGAGAATCCCAAAGAATCCATAAATAAACTACTCAAACTAATAGAAGAATTCTGCAAAGTATCAGGATACGAGATAAACGTAAGTAAATCAGTAGGATTCCTTCCTACTAACAAAAGGATCATTCAAGAAGAAATCACCAAATCAATACCATTTACTATAGCCCCCAAGAAGATAAAATACCTAGGAATTAATCTAATTAGAAAAATAAGAGACCTGTAGAAAGAGAACTACAAGACAATACTGCAATAAACTAAGAGAGACTTACATAAATGCAGAAACATATGTTCCTCATATATAGGAAGACTTAACATCGTCAAAATGTCTATTTTACCCACAGCCACCTACATATACAATGCAATCCCAATACAAATTCCAGTGGTATCTTTTAATGAGATGCAGAAACAAATCACCAACTTTGTTTGGAAAGGGAAGATATCCCAGATAAGTAACGCACTCCTGAAGAAGAAGAACACACTAGGAGGCCTCTCATTACCTGACTTTAGAACGTATTACACTGCCACAGTAGTTGAAACAACCTGGTACTGGTACAAAAAGAGACATCTAGACCAATGGAACAGAGTTGTGACCCCAGAGATGCCACCATCCTCTTATGAACAGTTGGTATATGATAAAGGCCCTAAGATTGTAAATTGCGGTAAAAACAAACTCTTCAACAAATAGTGCTGGCAAAATTGGATATCCATCTGCAAAAAATTGAAACAATACCCATATTTCACACCTTACACAAAAACCAACTCAAATTGGATAAAAAACCTAAATATTAAAACTAAAACAACAAAGATCATCCAAGAAAAAATAGGATCAACCATGGAAGTTTTAATACACAATTTAGACAGATTTCAAAATCTGACAAAGCATGATCAACAGAAGAGAACATAGATAAATGGGAACTTCTAAGAGTTCAACACTTTTACTCATCCAAAGACTTCATCAAAAGAGTTAAAATCCCACCTACAGAATGAGAAAAAATATTTGGCAACTACATGTCAGACTGATGTCTGACTCCATAATCTGCAAGGCACTGTGAAATACCAACAAGAAAAAGGTAAATAACCCAATTAAGTCACGGGCAAAGGAAATGGACAGACACTTTACCTAAGAGGACATCCAGGTAGCTAAAAGACACATGCAGAAACGCTCGCGATTATTAGCTATTAAAGCACAGTCAAAGCTACAATGAGATACCATATCACCCCAATAGGGTTGGCCATGAAACAACAAAAAACAGAACAAAACAGCACATGCTGGAGAGGGTGTGGAGAGATTGCAACTTTTCTACATTGCTGGTGGAATTGCAAAATGGTACAACCTCTTTGGAAAGCAATCTGGCACTTCCTTAAAAAGCTGGAAATAGATATACCATTTGACCAAGTAATCCCACTGCTTGGAATGTATACTATGGAAGCAAGGACAGTCACACAAACATGATACATGCACACGTATGTTTATTGAAGTACAGTCCATGATAGCAAAAAGATGAAAGCAACCCAGATGCCCAGCAGATGAATGGATAAACTAACTATGGTGTATATACTCAATGGAACACTATGCAATGGTAAAGAACAATGATGATTTTAGGAAGCATCTCATAACCTGGTTTCAATTTGAAGACATTATGTTGAGTGAAATCAGTCAGCGACACAAAGTCAAATATTGTATGAGACCCCTAATATAAGGACTTAAAAAACAGACTGATGTGCAGAAGAAAAGACTCTTTGGTGGCTGCAAGGGAGGGAAGGGAGGAAGGGAGAGAGTTTGTTATAGATTAGATAATTGATCTAAATTTTGTTGGGTAAAATCAGTGAAAGCACACACTAGAGAGATCAATTTACCTGAACTTCAACATAACCTGAAAACTCTTCCATTCTTAACCCAATATTGCAAGGATAGAGTAGCAGGGGTGGCAGTCCAAGGACCATGCTCTCAGGGGACATAGAGGCCAACTGGCATAACTAGCCAATTGCTAAGAGACTTTTCTGAACCTCATATGGATGAGTGGCATCTGGAGTCTTAAATGCTAGTAAGCTGCCATTTGAGGTACACCAAATGGTCCAAACTCAGCTGGAACAGATGATCACCAAGGACAATGACAACATGAGGGAAAAAGAGCCCAGAAGACAGGATGACCCACATGAATGGGTGACTATATTAACATGTGACCAGAAGAACAAGATGGTGCCTGGCCACCACCAATGACAGACATGACAGTACTGAGTCCCAGTGGCAACATGAGGAAAAAAGGGGTTCACCCTAAGAGCTCCACTAAAAGACCACAATTGATGGTCTGAAGGCCCAGGAGTTCTCCTGGCAGCATGTTACCTAGATCTGATTCTGCCCTTGATCATAGATCATTACTGAAGTCAACTCTTCAGGTAGGAATGGATTGGACTCAGGAACACAGAGTGACCATATCATGTGTTCACTTTATGGTTCTATGCATCTAGAGGATGTCGTCCTACTGATCTTTTACTAGAGTGGAGTAGAGGGGAGGACAGGAGTTTGTTGGGAGGATGTAACATGTGTTGAATGGAAGGGAGGAGTGTACTGTCGCTGGCAAGGACAGCAGAGGGAGCTACATATGGGCGGGCATGAAAATTTGAATTGTATTGTAGACTTTCACTCAATCACAACCAAAAAATAAAATTAAATAAATTAAAAAAAAATTTTAAAGAAATCTTAAAGTGAAAAAACATAAACTTATGTACAGATGAAATGACCGCTTGATAGCTGTAAGTGTGGAGAGGGAGGACAAGGTTTGGTCATAGATAGTTGAAAGAAATTTGCTTCTGTGAACACAGTGACAACTGTGATAGTCTGACAACACACAGTAGACAGTGACAACACACAGTAGAAAGTAGATCAACTTAACTGGACTTCACCATAAACTGAAAGCTCTTCTAAACCCAACTCAATATTGCAAAAGACAGGGTAGCAGGGGCGAGGGTTTGGGGACCACGCTGTTGGGGGACATCAAGGCCAATTGGCACACTAGTGATTTGCTAAGTCTTCTGCACCCCATATGGGTGAATGGTGTCTGTTGTCTTTAAAGCTAGCAAGCTACCACTTGAGGTACATCAAGTTGTCTTAACTCATCCAGAACAGATGATTACCAAGAACAATAAAGACACAAGGAAAAAAGAGCCCAGGAGACAGAAGAACCCATGTGAATGGGAGACTGTATCAACATGTGATCGGAAGAACCAGATGGTGTCTGGCCACAACCAAAGATGGCAGTGATGAGCACACAATGTGAAGTCACTGCGGCAACATGAGAAAAAGCAGGGTACAGCTCGAGTACTCTATCAAAAGGCCGCAACTGATGGTCTGACAGCCTGAAGGATACCCTTCAGTGTGGCCCCTAGATCTCCTGCTCCCCTTGTCCAGAAAACACTACTGTGGTCAAATCTTTGGACAAAAATGGAATAGACCTGAGGACACAGCGTGACCATATAGTGTGTGTACTTTATGGTTCTATACATTTATATGATGCTGTCCTACTGGTCTCTTTCTAGATGAAAGAGAAGATGGTGGAGAGGAGAGAACGGGAGATTTTTAAGAAGAATGACAAGCATAGAATGAAAAGGAGGAAGGTGCTGTAGCCAGGCAAGGAGAGCAGAGTGAACTGCAGATAGGTGAGCATGGAAAATTGATTTGGATTGCATACTTGCAGTTAATCACAATAAAAAAAAAAAAGATTTTAAATGTAATGTGTAAGATGACCACTGAAAAACCAGCCAAAACATACTAAAAAGTCAACAAGGAAATCAAAATGATACACTACAAAAATTGAAACAAATACCAAAAATAGCAGTAATGGAGGAATTAAAGGAGGGGAGACATACAGAAAACAAATAGCAAAGTAACCGTACTACTGAAAGTGATAGACACATACAATGCCATCTTCATCAAAAATACCAATGACTTTTTGGGGGAGGGAGAATTAAAAAATATATCTCGGGGGCAGAGCCAAGATGGCAGACTAAACACAAGTCTCCTTCATTGCCTCTGAAAACTAAGGCCTGGATTGATCATTGAATGGAGGATTCTAGACACCAAGTGAACCCTAGGACACAGCATAGGGTTGTTAGATTGGATTACATGCTACTAAACAGGAGACTTCTCTTTTGTTGAGTCTGCTCCTGCTGATTCACTGCTTAGGTGCGGGTACTGGTGCTTTTAATTTTTTTCTTTTTGTTGCCAGTAGGTGGGGATGGGTATGAGCTGGCTGATACACTCAGCTGCAGTGCTGAAGTGAACAGCATGTGCTGCAGCAGAGAGAATGGGGGGGATAGCTATGTTTTGAGAGCCTGGCAGCAGACTAAGGGCACCACAGTGCCCCCCCCCCCACCTTTTAAGATCTCCATCATTGATTCTTCAGTTTAATGGTGGGAGGGGCAGCTTGACCAGGATGCCTTCTTGGTCGGCTGGGAGGAAGAGTTATCCAACTGGTGGCCTCCACAAAAACCCATTTCCATTGAGTTAGATCAGACTCATGGCAACCCTAGAAAACAGAGTAGGACTGCCCCCTAGATTTTACAAAGAGTGCCTGGTGGATCTGAACTGCTGACATTTTGGTTTGCAGAGGTAGCACTTAACCCACTAGGTCACCAGGGTTTCCAACCAGAGGCCTCAGCAGGGGTTAATTCCCAGGCTGGGATGCACTGTCAGTCTGGGGATTGCTTTTTCAGCACAAAGGCTGTGTTTAGTCCAGTGGTCCCTCATGGGTAGGGCCCTGCTGAGAATGGTAACAGGGCTATAGCCCCTTCCTACTGTGAACAACATCATAGCATCTGGGGAGAGATGAAGAGATGCTTCCATTGTCAGCTGGAAGCTGGGGCCTGCACACCTGATGGCCTGACTGATTTTGGAAGCTGTTGGACAGTTTTTAGCTTTTTAAAATAAGACTATCTAGAGAAATAACTGCTGAGCAGCCCAACAGCATCTCTTCCAGCCTTTACTGAACCACGTCATAGGGTCAGCCCCCCAGTGACTCATAAGTAGGGTGGTGTCTTTGCCAGACAGCAGGCAGAGCCTGCTGCCCCAGAGTGTCCACTGAGTACAGTCACTAGAGTACACAGAGGTGGTTGGTGACCAACTCCCTTCTCAGAACTACACCTCAGCTCCTGTTGAGACAACACCAGAAAAATGAAACAGCCTCTAGATAGCCCAAAGGCAACAGGCCATCACTAAGCATTTAAAGAAACAGCTCACCATAGCTCCCGAAAACTCCCAAAATAAATGATCAAAAGTCTTCTGAGATGAAGAAGCCTTTCTGAAACTATCAGAGGTCGAGTATAAAAGAATTATATGGAGAGCTCTCCTAAAAATTAACAAAATGCAGCTGAGCAAAATGAAAAATTAAGCAAGGTATTCAAATGGATGGAACATCCTAGTTCCGAACTCCAGCAAATCAATAACACAATTATAGAATTAGACAATTCAATTCAAAGCCAAAAGACCAGAACTGAGGAAATGGAAGTCATACTTGAGGATAGAGCAACTGACACCAGCATTTATGAGGAGAAATCAGAGAATAGAAATAAAAAGAAAATGAAAAAGCATTAAGAAACATGTGGGACGCTATCAAAAGAAATAATCTACTATTAATTGGAGTTCCCAAACAGGGAGGAATAGCTGAAAACACAGAGAGGACTGTTGTTGAGTTGCTGACAGAAAACTTTCCTGAAATGTCAAAGAAGAGAAGATAGATACCTAAGATGTGATAGACTCCAAAAGACACCCAGACACATTATAATCAAGTTTAAGAAAAGGAACCATAAGCAGAAACTCCTAAAGGCAATGAGACTCAAAGCAAAGCTAACATTCAGAGAGAAGTCCTGTAGGCTTTTGTTTGACTTTTTCACAGAAATGATTTTGGCAAGGAGGCAGTGGGATGACACATTTAATGTCCTCAAAGAGAGAAACTTCCGGCCAAGAACTGTATATCCAGCAAAGCTGTCTCTCAAATATGAAAATGAAATTAAGACATTCACAGATAAACAGAAGCTTAGAGACTTTGTAGAAAACAAACTAAAACTACAAGAAATACTGAAAGAAACTCTTCACTTACAAAAACAAAACCACTAAGTGTATATTTAATGAGGCAATGCAGGACACAGCATCAAGAAACCTACTCAGGGAAGGCACAAAACTCAATCAAAGCTACAGTGTTAGAAGAGGAGAACCAATGAAGATATCATGAAAACTATGACACTATCACATTAAAAAGAGGGCTGAAAAAGTAGTTTCAGTCCTCTCAGATGGAAAGGAAGTTCCAAAGATATGCAGAAGTTAAAATTGGGTTTAAACTTAGAATATTAAAGGGGATCATAGGAGTAGCGGCAAAGCACAATAACAAAGCAACATATCAAACCAAGAAATATAACAGAGGAGTCTCAACAAACACAAAACCTACACTGAAAAAGATGAAAAGTCAATCCATAAAGAAGAATGACCCAGAAAGGAGGAGTGTGCTGTCACCAGGCAAGGAGAGCAGAATGAGCTGCAGATAGGCAGGCATGTAAATTTAATTTGGATTGTATATTTTCTCTCAATCACAATATAAAAAAAATACATCTAAAATTTATATGAAATTTCAATGTGCTCTCAAATAATGAAATCAGTCTAAAGAAAAGCTTGAAGGTCTCACATTTCTAAATTTCAAAATTCACTACAAAGTTACAATAATCAAAACAAAGGAGATACTGGGTTAAGAATAGATTTATAGAGCATTTCACTTGGATCCAGAATCAGTGCCCATCAAAGCAGCATTCCAGAAATCGAAAGAAAGGCTCATTGAAAAAATCTGCTGTAAAGGGTCTCTTTAAAGTATTGAAAAAGTAAAGATGTCACCTTGAAGACTAAAGTGTGTCTGACCTACACCATGGTATTTTCAGTCACATAATATGATCTAAAAGCTGGACAGTGAATAAAGAAGACAGAAGAATTGATGCCTTTGAATTTTGGTGATGGAAAAGAATGTTGAATGTACCATCATCCGCCAAAAGAGCAAATAGATCTGTTCTAGAAGAATTACAACCAGAGTGCTCCTTGGCAAAGCTGGCAATACTGCATCTTACATACTTTTACATGTTGTCAGGAAGGATCTGTTCCTGGAGAAGGGACTGGCAGAGTGCTTGGTAGAGTGGAGGGTCAGCGAAAAAGAGGAAACTCTCAATGAAACGTATTGCCATAGTGACTACAACAATGAGTGTAAGCATAAAAATGAATGTGGACATGGCACAAGACTGGGCAGTGTATTGTTGTATTGTACATACGCTCACTGTGAGTCAGGACTGACTCGATGGCAACTAACAACAACAACAACAATAACAATATAGACCAATGGAATAGATAGCCAGGGAGTGGGGGAGACGTCACTTATGGCCAACTGATGTTTTACAAAAAGGGTGCCAAGATCATTTAGTGGGCCAAGAGCAGTCTTTTCAACAAATGGAGTTGAAAAAACTGTGTATCCACACAAAGTAATGAATTTGTACACTTACCTCACACCATAAAGCCACCACTGTTGAGTCATAGCAACTCCATAGAATTTCCAAGGCTTTAAATTTCTACAGAAGCAGACTGCCACATATTTCTCCCTCAGACTCACTGGTAGTTTTGAAACAGCAACTTTTTGATTAACAGTTGATTGCTTTAATCACTGTATGAGGGCTTCCTACACAAAAATTACTTCAAAATGGATAAAAAATTTAGTCAATTTTTGACTCATTATGACCCCGTAGGTTTGCTTTTTAAAAAAAATATTATTTTATTGTGTGTTTTGTGAAAGTTTAAAATAAAATTATTAGAAGAAAGCATAGGGGAATATGTTTATGATCTTTCAATTGACAGTCGGTTACACAAGCAACAAAGAAAAAATGAATAAACGTGATATCATCAAAATTAAAAATAAAATGTATATCAAAGACCATTACAGAGAAAGTGAAAATAAAACCCACAGAATAGAGAAAATATTTGCAAATCATATGATAACTTCCAATTAAATCTGCAAACTCATCCTGGAAAAATTGCTCCATAACTCACTGCTGAATATCACTATGGTCATCTTGGATGTACTCCTTTTGGTAAGCTATACACCAGCACCAGCACCTAGTCAACCCTTCAAAGCAATTTTGGAACTCTTTTTCTGGAATGGCCATCAGAGCTGTTGTCATATTACACTCAATGTCCTGAATGTCATCAAAGTGTCTTCCTTTCAATATTTCTTTTATCTTTGGGTAAAGAAAAAATCATTGGGTGCCAGATCAGGTGAGCAGGGAGCATGTTACAACATAGTTATTTGTTTACTGGCTAAAAAAAAAACCCTCACAGAGAACTCTACAATTAAGATCACAAACTTACCACCATGCCGTCATGTATAACAGCCATTCTAGAAAGAATTCCATGGTGGACCAGGCACTGGCATTGGTGTATAGTGCCCCAAAGGGAGTACTTCCAAGGTGACTACAGTGTTACTCAGCAATGAGCTATGCAGTACTTAGAGCAATTAACCTCATGGACTGAATTGTGAGACCTTGTGTATCTGATAAGGGATTAACATTGACAGTATACAAAATTTTCAAAAATTCAATACAAAAAGGCCCAAATAACCCAAATAAAAATGGATAAAGGGAGAGAAGCAGGGCCAAGATGGCAGACTATTCACACATTTCTTCTGATCCCTCTAGTGATTAGGCCTTCCAAGACAGTTGAGCAGAACAAAAGGGACATTCTAGGATCCCCAAGATCAGGTGGAAAAGTGTAAGATCGGACTGGGTGACAGAGAGGGGAGCAACTACCTTGTCAGAGGTGAATCAGCAGTCCAAAGGGTCTTGCTCCTGCTGAGGCAGTAATGGAGAGGTGGTTCAGGTGCAGAGGCCATCTTTGCCTGCTGGGAGGCTGGGACTAGGACTGCTGCCCCTAGGAGCAAGGAAGAGGCCAGCTGCCATAGTCAGTGGAGGCACCTGACTGGGGAACAGCTCTTTCAACCAGGAGGCTGAGCTTGGGACAGCCTCTTGGGGAGGACGATGGTGGCTGGCAAGTGAGTGCCGCAGCACTCTTTCCCCATATCTTCTCTGAGCTACACACAGGTGAAATTCTGGTGCACCATCTGGACCAGAAGTGGGATTGTATGTCTGTGTTCTGAGCTATTCTCCTGGCTACAGAAAGGTAAACAAAGGCAAGTGCATAAGCAAATCTTGAATCTTGAGCTACAGCTCAGGGTCTGAGGCAAATTTCAATGATTATTTCAAGATAATTGCTCGTGATTTCTTGGGGCCCAAACCTTTCTTATGTGCTGTTTTCATTCCCTATCCCTGGCACTCTCCACCTACCTTTTCTGCTTCACACTAGAAGCTAAATTCTGGTGCACCAGTCAGGAGGAAATGGGACAATTTACTTGTGTGCCCTGAACTTTTCTCCCAGTCTCAGAAAAGTCTCACCGGCTCCTCCAAGCTACAGATTGCTAGACCTACAGAAGTTCAACTTTTGTCACTTAAACTTTCCCTACACACTGACTACACTCCATAGACCCAGCCATTTTCCCTTCTATTCTCTGCTCTATGCTTGACTCTCAGTTGTAGAGCACTACCTGGGACCAGTGATGGGGTATTTTATGTGTCTGCCCAGACATTTTCTCCTGGACCTGGGGAAGGAAACAAAAAAATGCCTGTAAGAATTCTACTGTCTCCCTTGAGCCAGCAATTCTTACTACATTTCTGAGTGTAGTCATCACTCCAACCATTAACAGGACATCAGAATTATTAAGGCTCCAATAGCCACTCTCACTCAAAGAACAAGGCTATTCTGACAATCAAACCTAACATGTGTGTGTGTGTGTATATATATATATATATATATAATAGATTGCAATAACCTAATAATTAAATCACAACAGCTTTCTGATGGCTCAGAGACAAAAACTGATCTCTACCCATTTAAAGAAGCAGACTACCATGGCTCCAAAAAACACCAAAAACAAAGAGTGAATAAAACATCCCTGAGGAAGAAGCCTTCCTGAAATTATTGGAGGTAGAATACACAAGAATTATATACAGAGTTTTTCTACATCTTAGGGTAGACATTAGACAAAGTGCAGCAAAACAAAATGAAAAATTAAACAAGGTACATGAATTTCTAGAACAACAGTGATCTGAAATTCGGCAGATTAATAATAAAATTATAGTGTTAGACAATTCAATTGAAAGTCCAAGGATTGGGAACTCGGAAATAGAATGCAGAGTTAATGAGACTGAAGATAAAGCAACTGACACCAGTATTTATGAGGAAACATCCAATAAAAGAATCAAGAAAAATAATCATTAAGAGTTATGTGAGACTCTAGCAAGAGAAATCATTTGTGAATGATTGGAATACCAGAACAGGCAGAGCTAGAAGACAATACAGAGAGATTGTTGAAGAGTTTCTGACATAAAATATCTCTGACGTCACGAAATGCAGGAAGATATCTACCCAAGATGCTCATCAAACTCCACAAAAAGTTGATCCTAAATCAAAGCCATCAATACATCATAATCAGCTTAACAAAATGAAACATAAGGAGAGGCTCTTAAAGGCAGCTAAGGTTAAACCAAAGCTAACTTACAAAGGAGAGTCACTTAGATCGAACTTCAATTATTTAGCCTAAACCACGTTGGCAAGAAGGTAATAGGATGAAACATACAAAGGCTTGAAGCAAAAAAACTTCCAATGAAAAATTATACATCCTGTAAAACTGTCTCTCAAATATGATGGTGAAATTAGGACATTCCCAGATAAATGGAAGCTCAGAGACTTTGCAAAAGGCAAATCAGAATTACAACAAATACTGAATAAAGTTCTTTGATTAGAAAATCAATAACATCAGACATATACTCAAGGATACAATGCAGGACACAGCATCCAGAGACCTACACACCTAGGGAAATAACGAAACTGAATCAAAGTTAAAATATTAAAATTAGGGTGACAGAAGTCTCAATATGAAAATTATGATATAATGCTAAAAAGAGGGACAAGTTAATGTATTCATAGACCTTTCAGGTGGAGAGAAAGTAACGGAGATAAAAGGAAGTTAAAGACTGGTTTAAACATAGAACTCTAGGGAGGAATAGTGGGGTAGCCACAAAGCAAACTAACAATACTACTACACGTCAAAACAAGAAACACTATCTGGAAGTCACAAAATACAAAACCAACATTGAAAAGGAAGAAATGAAAATGTGTAAAGAAAAACAACTCAAACAGAATATTAAGTGGAAAAAATAAACCATCAACAACACACAAATAAAGGCACCAAAATGAGTGCACTAAATTCATACTGTCAATAATTACAATGAATGCAAGTGGATTAAATGCACCAAAAAGAGACAGAGAGTAACAGGTTGGAGCAAAAAACACTATCTATCTATATGTTGTTTAAAAGAAACAAATCTTAGACTCAAAGATATGAACAAATTGAAAATCAAAGGATGGAAAAACGCTTCTCTTCTCTCTTCCTCGGTGCTGTCTACAGAGGCGGAGGCCTTCTCCTGCCAGCATCATGGCTGCCCTCCGACCCTTAGTAAAGCCCAAGATCATCAAAAAGAGGACCAAGAAATTCATACGGCACCAGTCAGACCATTATGTCAAAATTAAGCATAACTGGTGAAAGCCAGGGGGCATTGACAATAGGGTACAAGGAAGATTTAAAGACCAGATCTTGATGCCCAACATTGGTTACAAGAGCAACAAGAAAATGGAGCACATGCTACCCAGTGGCTTCCGCAAGTTCTTGGTCCACAATGTCAAGGAGCTGGAGGTGCTGCTGACGTGCAACAAGACTTACTACTCTGAGGTTGCACACAATGTTTCCTCCAAGAACTACAAAGCCATCATGGAAAGAGCAGCCCAGCCGGCCTTCAGAGTCAGCAATCCCAATGCCAGGCTCCACAGCAAAGAAAATGAATAGATAGCTCATGAGCTTGCTTTATTTGTGCTAAATAAAACCATAAAAATCCTGCAAAAAAAAAAGGATGGAAAAATATATACAAAGCTAACAACATGCAAAGAAGACAAAGAGTTGCAATATTATTCTCAGATAAAATAGACTTTAAAGTAAAATTCACCATTGTAGACAAGGGTGGTCACTATTGCTCAGAGGTTCAATACATAAGGAGGATTTAAAAACATTAAATATTTATGCAACCAATCTCAGAGCATCTAAATACATCAAACAAACACTGACAACACTGAAAAGTGAGACAGATTGCTCCACAATAAAAGTAGGAAACATCAACATTCCATTTTCAGTAGTGGGCAAAGATTCCAGAAAGAGCCTCGGTAAGGATACAGAAGATCTTATTGCGACAATCAACCAACTCAACCTCATAGACACACACAGAACTCTCCACCCAACAACAGACAAGTACACCTTCTTTTCCAACACACTTGGAACATTCTCTACAACAGACCACATATTAGGCCATAACGCAAGTCTCAACAGAATCCAAAACACTGAAATAAGGCAAAGCATCTTCTCAGACCTTAAAGTTGTAAAAATTGAAATCAATAGCAGAACAAAAATGGGTAGAAGCTGAAACTCATGAGAAACAAGCCAGCCAAGTGCCGTCGAGTCGGACAAAAAATTCACAAGTTAGAGAAGAAATCAAGGATGCAATAAAGAAATTAATGGAATCAAATAAAAACAAAAACACATCTTAGCAGAACCTGTGACATACAGCAAAAACAGTGCTTAGAGGTCAATTTATCCAAATAAATGCACACATCAAAAATGAAGAAAGATCCCAAACCAAAGAATGAACCTTACAACTCAAACAAGCAAAAAGAGGACAACAAAAGAAACCCTTTGGTACCAGAAGAAAACAGATAAAAAAAAAAAAAAAATTGGAACAGAACTAAAAGAATTAGAGAACAGAAAAACATTTGAAAGAACTAACAAAACTAAAAGCTAGATTTTTTTTTAAGGTCAACAAAATTGGTAAACTATCATCCAAAATCACAAAAGAAAAACAGGAGGGGAAACAATCTGAATAAGAAATGAGGTAGGAGATGTCAGAACAGACCCAAGAAAAATTAAAAGAATCATAAAAGAATACTATGAAGAAATGTAGGCTAACAGATTTGAAAATCTAAAGGAAATGTGAAAATTTCTAGAAGCACATTACCTACCAAAATCATCACAAAGAAAAGTAGAACAACATCACAAAAGGAGGCTGAAAAGTTAATTAAATTAAAAAAAAAAAACCCTACAAATCACACAAGTCCTGGCCCAGGTGGCTTCACTGGAAAATCCTAACAAACTTTTAGAGAGGAGTTACTACCAATACTACTGAAGCTATTTCACAGCATAGAAAAGAATGAGACATTCACAAATTCATTATATGAAGCCAGCATAACCATGATGCAAAAGCTGGGTAAAGAGAGCACAAAAAAGAAAATTAAAGACCAATATCTCTCATGAACTCAGATGCAAAAATCCTCAACCAAATAATAGCCAGTAGAACTCAACAACAGCTCAAAAAATTAATTTACTATAACAAAATAGAATTCATACGAGGGATGCAAGGTTGGTTCAAAATCAGAAAAACAATTCATGTAATCAACCACATAAATAAAACAAAAGATAAGAATCACGTGATTTTTATCAATTGATGCAGAAAAGGCATTTAACAAAATCCAAAACTCATTCATTTAAAACCTCCCTGTAAAATAGGAGGGAAATTCCTCAATGTAATAAGGGATACCTACACAAAGCCAGCTGCCAACATCATCCTGAATGAAACAGACTGAAAGAATTCCCCTGAGAATGGGAACCAGACAAGGATCCTCATTGTCACTACTTTCATTCAACATTGTACTGGAGGTTCCAGCCAGAGCGATTAGGCAAGATAAAGAAATAAAGGGCATCTGCATTGGTAAAGAAGAAGAGTCTCTCTATTTGCAGATGATATGATCTTATACTGAGAAAACCCTGAAGAATCCATAAATAAACTATGGGAACTAATACAAGAGTTCAGCGAGGCATTAGGATATAAGATAAACATAAATGAATTAGTAGGATTCCTTTACACCAGAAAAGAGACCATCAAAGTGGAAACTGCCAACACAATACCATTTATGATAGCTTCCGAGAACATATACTTAGGAATAAATCTAACCAGAGATATAAGAGACCCATACAAAAAAATTCCAAGACCCTGCTGCAAGAAACCAAAAGAAACTCACAGAAGTGGAGAATCCCACCTTGCTTATGGATAGGTAGGATTTACACTGGGAAAATGTCTGTTCTACTCTAAGTGATCTATATATACAATGCCACTCCAATACAAATTCCAATGTCATTTTTTAATGATATGGAGAAACAAATCACCAACTTAATTTGGAAAGGGAAGAAACCCTGGATAAGCAAAGTACTACTGAAGAAGAGGAACACAGTGGGAGGCCTTGCACTACCAACACTTAGAACCTATTACATTGTCATAGTAGTCAAAAAGCCTGGTACTGGTACAAAAACAGGTATATAGACCAATGGAGTAGAAAAGAGAATCCAGTAATAACTCCATCCATGTATGAATTGCTTACATTTGACAAAGACCCAAAGGCCTGCGACTGGGGAAAAGAGCAGCCTCTTTAACAAATGCCGTGGACAAAATTGGATATCCATAAGCACAAAACTGAAAGAAGATCCATATCTCACACCTTACGCAAAAACTAACTCAAAATGGATCACAGACCTACACATCAATCTAAAATGATAAATATTATGGAAGAAAAAATAGAGACAACACTAGAAGCCCTAATACACTGCTAAAACAGATTACAAAATACGATCAACAATGAACAAACATCAGAAGTGAAACTAAATAGATGTGAACTACTAAAAATCAAACATGCTCATTTGAAGACTTTATCAAGAGAGTAAAAAGACTGCCTATGGACTGGGAAAACATATTTGGCAACCATGTATCTGGTGGACATCTAATATCCAAAATATCAAAAAGAAAAAGCCAAAGAATCCAGTTAAACAATAGGCAAAGGATAGGGACAGACACTTCTCCAAAGAAGACCTTCAGGCAGTGAAAAGACACAGGAGGAAATGCATGATCACTAGCTATTGGAGAAATCCAAATCAAAACTACAATGAGATACCCTCTCACCCCAGCAAGATTGGCACTAAACCAAGAAGCAAAAAACAACAAATGTTGGAGAGGCTGTGGGGAGACTGGAACTCTTCTACATTACTGGTGGGGATGTAAAATGGTATAAGCTCTTTGGAAAGCAATGTGGCATGTTCTCTAAAAGTTAGAAATTGAAATACCATATGATCGAGCAATCTCTTTGCTTGGAATATATCCTGTAGAAATAAACACTGTCACAGGAACAGATAGTTGAACACAAATGTTTATTGCCCCACTGTCCACAATACCAAAAAGATGGCATCAACCTAGGTTCCCATCAACAGATGAATGGATGAACAAACTGTGGTATATGTATACAATGGAACACTATATACAATGAATGATAAAGAACAATAAGGATTTAAGGAAACATAACCTGGTTTCAACTGAAAGACGTTATGCTGAGTGAAATCAGTCAGCTGCAAAAGGACCAATATTGAAGGAGACTACAATTATAAGGACTGAAGAAAAGACATATGTGCACTACAGAATATTTTTAGATGAGTATAAGGGTAGGGAGGGGGGGAAAAGGTTATTCATAGATTATATAGTTGATAGGAATTTAGTCAGTTGAAGTGACAGCACACAGTAGAAGGCAAGTCTCCACAACTGGACTACACAGTAAGCTGAAAGATTTTCTAAATTCAATCCAACATTTCAAAGGACAGTAGCAGGGAAAGAGTTCTGGGGACCATGTTTTCAGGGGACATCGAGTTCAACTGGCATAACTAGTCTCTTTCTAAGAGAGTCTTCTGCACCCCATATTGGTGAGTGGCACCTGATATCTCAAAAGCCAGCAGGCTGCCATCTGAGGAACATCAATTGGTCCAAAGCCACCTGGAACAGGTGACGATTGAGAACATCAAAGACACAAGGAAAAATGAGCCCAGGAGACAAAGGACCCATATGATTGGGAGACTACATCAGCATTAGACCAGAAGATCTAGATGATGCCCAGCCACCACCAAAGACAGCTCTGATAGGGGACAGTATAAAGTCTCTGACATAGAACAAGAGAAAGGAGTGTGCAGGTCAAGAACTCTATTAAAAGACCAGACTTAATGATCCGACGACCCCGAGGGTCCCCTAAGAACATTCCCCCTAGACTTGCTGCTAGCCTGGAGCTAAAACCAGTACTGAAGCCAAAACTATTCAAAGAATGGACTGGACTTGGGGACACAGAGTGATACATGTGGTGTGTGTACTTTATGGTTTAATGTATATATGAGGCTGTCCTCCTGGTTTCTTTTTAGAGGGGAGAGGAGAGGGTGGAGAGGAGAGGACAAGTGTTGGTTGAGTGGATACTGGAAGAGTGAAAAAGAAGAGTGTGCTGTCACAGGGTGGAGACAGCAGATAGAGTTGCAGGGAGATAGGTACTCAGGTTTTATGTGGAAAACTGACTTGGATTGTAAATTTTCACTTAATCAAAATAAAAAGAATAATTGTAAAGGACTCAAATAAGCATTTCTCCAAAGAAGGTATTCCACTGGCTATGCAAGCACGTGAAAGGATGCTCATCACTAATCATTTGAGAAATGTGAATCAAACAGCTGTGAGATACCACCTTACTCTTACAAGGATGGCTATTATATATTTTAAAAATAATAGTAAATGTCACAGAGAATGTGGAGAAATTTGGAACCCTGTATATTCTTGGTGAAACTGTGCTGTGGAAAACAGTTTGATGTGTCCTCAAAAAGCTAAACCTAGAATCACCACTGTCATTGTTGTTAGTTGCCAAGTCAGGTCCAACTCATGGTGACACTATGTTCAGTATAACAAAACATTTTGCAGTCCTGTGCTATCTTCATGATGATTGACATGTTTGAGTCTATTATTGAAGTCCTTGTGTAGTGCCTTCCCACCTGGGTGGTTCATCTTCAACACTGAATCTGATAATATCCTTTTATAATCCATAGGTTTTCCTTTGGCTAATTTTAAGACGTAGACCATCATGACTTTCTTCCTAGTCTGTCTTAGTCTGGAAACTGTTGCAACCTATCCATCATGAGTGAACCTGCTGGTATTTGAAATACTGATGTCATAGCTTTCAACAACTTAGCAACATAAAAAACTGCAAAAAACTGAGGTGAAAAAACCAAACTCACTGCCACTGAGTTGATTTTGACTCATAGTGACCCTGTAGACAGAGTAGAACTGCCCGATAGAGTTTTGAAGGAGCGCCTGGTGGATTTGAACTACCAACCTCTTGGTTAGCAGTCATAACACTTAACCACTATACCACCAGGGTATAAATCCACTTTTAGACATATGCAAAAGAGTTGAAACCAGGGACTCAGACAGATACTTGTTTTCTGTTACAACAGCCAAAGTGTGGAAACAACCCAAGTATCCACCAACAAGTGAATGGGGGGGTAGAGTCAAGATGGCAGACTAAACACATGTCTCCCTAAATCCCTGTGGAAACCAAGACCTGAAATGATAATTAAACGGAGTCTTCTGGACCACTAGTGAGCCCTGGGATGCAGCATGAGGCTGTTAATTAGGACTTCACACCACTGAATGCAAAACCTTCTCTCTTTCACTGACCCCACTCTTGGCGAGCACAGGCTTGCACAGAACTAAGGTAATTCACCATTTCAATTTTTTTCCTCTGTCTTGGCTGGCAGGCAGAATGGGGACTTGACTAGCTGCTTGTCTTGGACACACTGCTGGTGGGACTGGCTAGTGTAATTGCCAGGTTCTGAAGGCCTAGCTTTGGACACTATACACCTTGGCACCTCTGGCCTATCAGGAAACAGAGAAGCCCAAGCAGAGGCCATAGCCAGACTTGGTTCTTAGGCTCAGAGATGGCTCCTGCCGTGGGGGGAGAGTGATTTTCTAGCAAGGAGGCAGTGTTTTGCACAGTGACACCTGGGGTCGGAGCCCAGCGACGGAGGCGGTGGACTCTGGGCATTTTGACACTCTCAGCCTCTCTTTCCACTGGGAGCCTGGTCCCAGCCAACTGGCAAGCTCGTACATGATACCATCTTGTTTTGCTGGGTTGCAGGGTCATCCATATGGAAGCCTCAGCTGGACCTAATTCCTGGGCTGGGAGGCAGTGCCTACTCAGAAGAGACTGCTTTTCCAACAGAAAAGCAGAATTCTACCCAATATTGCCTGCAGCTGGAGCCCAACAGCAGATGCCAGCAGGCCAGTAGACTTTCTGTATTTTGAGCTAGTTTATAATATCTGGGATTCGATATAGAGGTGCTTACTTTGCCAGCTGGGAAGAGAGAACGTATACACCTGTAAACCTGACTGATTTTGGAAGTTCTCAAATACTTTTTACTTCTCATTTTAAGATGGCCTAGAGAAACAACTGTGGTCCATCTTTGCAGCATCTCTCACAGTCTCTACTGACCCATATGAAGCCCAAAAAGCAACAAACACTGGAGAAGACAGTTACCCAGAAGTCATCAATGACATCAGAAGGCCCCCCCAAAAGAAACCACCTCAGAACTTCCCAGACAAAGAAGCTCTTCTGAAACTTTCAGCAGGTGAATACAAAAGAACTATATAGAGAGCCTTCCTAGACCTTATACAAAATGCAGCAGAGCAAAACAAAAAATTAAGCATGCTGCTCGATCTGATGGGAGAAATCCAACAGATCAAAAACAAAATCACAGACATAGAAACTTCCATTCAAAGCCAAGAAAACAGAATGGAACAAATGGAAAAGAGAATTTCTGATTTGGAAGACAGAGCCACTGACTCCAGCATCAATGAGGAGAAATCAGAAAAAAGAAACAAGAAAAATGAAGAAGAATTAAGAAGCATGTGGGACTGTATTAAGAAGAACAATCTCCGATTAACTGGAGGTCCTGAACAGGGCGAGACACCTGAGAACAGAGAGTATTGCTGCTGAGCTACTGACAGAAAACTTCCCAGAAATTATGAAAGAAGAGAACATAGACATCTGAGATACGTATTGAACACCACTCAACAGATCTCAATAGAAAGACTCCAAGACATATTATAATCAAGCTTAACAAAATCAAACATAAGCCGAAACACTTAAAGGCAGCAAGACTCAAAGTAAAGTTAACATTCAGAGGGAAACCCTGTAGGATTTCATCGGATTTATCTGCAGAAACAATGCTGACAAGGAAACAGTGGCATGACACACTCAAAGCCTTGAAGGAGAAGAACTTCCAAGAATTATATATCCTGCAAAACTATCTTTCAGATATGAAAATGAAATTAAGACATTCGCAGATACACAGAAACTCAGAGACTTTGTAAAAACCAAATGAAAGCTACAAAAAATACTGAAAGAATCTCTTGGCTTGGAAACACAAAACCGCTATTTTTTTTATTTAAGAAGGATACATTATCCAGAATCCTACTCAGTTAGGGAAGGCTCCAAACACAATCAAAGCTATAATAGTGAAAGAAACGATCCAGTGATCATATCATGTAAACTATGATATCATCGTATTAAAAAGAGGAATATACTACGCTCGTTATAGTCCTTCCAGATGAAGAAGTTGACAAGACTGGTACCAATCAAAATTGGGTTTATATATAGTTTATTAAACGGGATCATAGGGGCAGCCATAAAGCACAATAAGGAAGCAACATGCCATATCAGGAAGTGTAATAAACGAGTCACAACAACCACAAAACCAACCCTCAAAAAGGAGAAAAATCATCACACAAAGAAGAAGATCGCACAACAGATTAATAAGAATGACAGAGAAAACATCAACACAAAAATAAACAAATCACAGTGGAAGCACTGAACACGTATCTATCAATAATTACATTGAATGTGAATAGACTGAATGCTCCAGTAAAGAGACACTGAGTGACATCTTGGATCAAAAGACATGAGCCAACTATATGTTGCCTACAAGAAACTCACCTTGTACTTAAAGATAGGAACAAATTGAAAATCAAAGGATGGAAGCATATATATCAAGCTAACAATGAACAAAGAAGAGCAGGGGTGGCAATTCTAATCTCAGATAAAATCAATTTTAATGTAAAATCCACCATCGTGGACAAGGATGGACACTATTGCTGAAAGGTTCAATACACAAGCAGGATTTAGCAATATTAAATATTTATGCACCTAATATTAGAGCACCTAAATACATCAAAGAAACACTGACTACACTCAAAAAAGGAAATAGACCACTCCACAGTGATAGTAGTAGTCTTCAAGACACCACTCTCAACATTGGACATGTTATCTAGAAAAAAGCTCAATAAAGATACAGAAGGCCTTACTACCACAATTAACCAACTAGACCTCATCGATGTATGCAGAACTTTCTATCCATCAGTGGGCAAGTACACCTTCTTCTCCAGTGCACATGGAACATTCTCCAGAATAGACCATGTGTTAGGACATAAAGCAATTCTCAACAAAATCCATAACATTGAATTAATGCAAAGCATCTTCTCAGATCATAAAGTTATAAAAGTCAAACTCAATAGTAGAAAAAACATAGATAGAAAGTGGAACTCATGGAAACCAAACAATACCTTGCTCAAAAAACCATGAATTATAGAAGAAAACAAGGATGAAATAGAGAAATTTATGGATTCCAACAAGAATGAAAACACTTCCTACCAGAACCTATGGGATACAGCCAAAGCAATGCTCAAAGGTCAGTTTCTCTCCATAGATGCACAAATCTGGAAAGAAGAAAGAAACCAAATCAAAGAACTGACCTTACAGCTTGAATAAGTAGAGACAAAACAACAGAGGAACCCCTCAAGCACCAGAAGAAGACAGCTCATAAAGATCAGAGCAGAACTAAACAAATTAGAGAACAGAAGAACAACTGGAAAAATTAAAAAGACCAAAAGTGGGTTTTTTGAAAAGATTTATAAAATTAAAAAACCACTGTCTAAACTTACTAAAGAAAAACAGGAAAGGAAGCAAATAACCCAAATAAGAAATGAGAGAGGAGTTGCCACAACAGATCCTACAGAAATAAAAAATATCATAGCTGAATACTATGAAAATATCATAGCTGAATACTAAAAAATTTGAAAAGCTACAGGAAATGGACAAATTCCTTGATTCATATCACCTACCCAAATTATCACAATGTGAAGCAGAACAACTTAATAAATCCATCACAAAGGAAGAGATTGAAAAAGTCATCAAAAAACTGCCAACCAAAAAAAAAGCCCAGGCCCAGATGGCTACACTGCAGAATTCTACCAAGCTTTTAGAGAAGTGTTATCTCCAATGCTACTGAGACTATTTCACAGTATAGAAAGGGATGGAGTATACCCAAACTCATTCTATGAAGCCAGCATAACCCTGATACCAAAGCCAGGGAAAGACCCAACAAAAAAGGAGAACTACAGACCGATATCACTCATGAATCTAGATGTAAAAATCTTCAACAAAATTCTTGCCAATAGAATACAACAACATATCCAAAAAATAATCCATCATGACCAGGGATGCAAGGCTGGTTGAACATCAGAGAAACAATTAATGTGATCAACCACATAAATAACACAAAAGGCAAGAATCACCTGATGTTGTCTATTGATACAGAAAAGGCATTTGTTAAAGTCCAACACCCATTCATGTTAAAAACTCTCAGCAAAATAGGAATAGATGGAAAATTCCTCAACACAATAAGGGCCATTTATACAAAGCCAACTGCCTATGTCATCCTGAATGGAGAGAGACTGAAACAGTTTCCCTTGAGAACAGGAACTAGACAAGGATGCCGACTCTCACCTCTCCTGTTCAACATTATAGTAGAAGTTCTAGTCAGAGCAATTAGACAAGACAAAGGAATAAAGGGCATCTACATTGGCACAGAAGAACTAAAAATTTACCTATTTGTAGATGATATGATTGTATATGCAAAGAATCCTAAAGAACCCATAAGGAAACTACTCAAACTGATAGAAGGGTTTGGCAAATTCTCAGGATACAAGAGAAGCATAAGTAAATCAGTAGGATTCCTTTATACAAACAATGAGATTATTGAGAAAGAAATCACCAAGTCAATACCATTTACTATAGCCCTAAGAAAATAAAGTACCTAGGAATAAATCTAACCAGAGAAACAACAGACTTTTACAAAGAGAACTGCAAACTCTTGCTACAAGAAACTGAGAGTTACATAAATGAAGAAACCTACCCTGCTCATGGATAGGAATTTTTAACATTGTGAAAATGTCTATTTTACCCAAAGCAAGCTACTTACATAATACAATTCCAGTACAAGTTCCAGTGACAATTTTTAATAAGATGGAAGAACAAATTACCACCTTTGTCTGGAAAGGGAGGAAGCTTGGATAAGTAAAGCATTACTAAAGAACACACTGGGATGCCTCTCATTACCCAAACTTAGAACATATTAAACTGTTACTGTAGTCAAAACAGCCTGATACTGGTACAAAAACAGATAGATCAGTGGGACAGAATTGAGAGATGGCATCATTGGCCTATGAACAGTTGATATTTGACAAAGGCCCTAAGACATTAAACTGGGGTAAAATCAATCTCTTCATCAAATGGTGCTGGAAAAATTTGGATATCCATCTGCACTAAATTAAAACAAGACCCGTATCTTACACCTTGTACAAAGACAAACTCAAACTGGATAAAAGAGCTAAATATCAAATCTAAAATGATAAAGGTCATCCAAGAAAAAGTAGGAACAACAATGGAAGGTTTAATACATGATGCAGAAAGACTTCAAAATCTGTCAAACAAACTGCAATGAACACAAGAAAAAATAGATAAATGGGAACTATTAAGAATCAAACACTTTTGCTCATCCAAAGACTTTATTAGTAGAATTAAAAGGCCACCTACAGAATGCGAAAAAAATATCTGGCAACTATACGTCAGACAGACGCCTGATCTCTATAATCTATAAGGTACCACAAAATATCAATAAGAAGGTAAATCATCCAATTAAGCGATGGGCAAAGGAGCTGGACAGGCACTTCTCTAAAGAGGAGATCCAGGCAGCCAAAAAACACATTCGGACATGCTTGTGATCATTAGCTCTTATAGAAATTCAAATCAAGACTACAATGAGATACCATCTCACCCCAACAAGGTTGGCCATGATCCAAAAAACACAAGACAACAAATACTGAAGAGGCTGTGGATAAATTGAAACTCTCTTACACTGATGGTGGGATGGCAAAATGGTGCAACCTCTTTGGAAAGCAATCTGGTGCTTCTTTAGAAACCTGAATCTAGGTATACCATTTGACCCAGTAACTCCACTGCTTGGAATGTATCCTACAGAATCAAAGCCATTCACACCAACTGATACATGCACACGAATGTTTATTGCAGCACAGTCCACAATAGCAAAAAGATGGAATCAACTCAGATGCCTAACAACAGAGGAATGGATGGGTAAACTGTGTATATATACTCAGTGGAACACTATGCAATGATAAAGAACAACAATGACAGCAGAAAACATCTCTTAACCTGGTTTCAACTGGAGGACATTATGTTGAGTGAAAGTACTCAGTGACGAAAGGACAAATATCGTACGAGACCCCTACAGTAAGAACTTAAAAACAGACTCATGCATAACAGAAAAGACTCTTTGATGGCTGCAAGGGTGGGGAGGGTAGCAGGGGGAGGGGGAGGGTTTCGATTAGATAGTTGTTAGAAATTTGTTTGGGTGAAATTGGTGACAGCACACATTAGTAAGAAGATCAATATTAACGGGACTTCAACATGACTTGTGTACTCCTCCCACCTTAACCCAACATTCCAAGGACAGAGTAGCTGGGATGGGGGAAATCGAGGTCAATTGGCACAACTAGCGTTTTGCTAACGAGGACTCCCCACACCCCACTTTGGTGAGTGGCATCTGGGGTCTTAAAAGCTTCCAAGCTGCTGTCTGAGGGTACAGCAAATGGTCCCAACTTAGCAGGAACAGATGATCACCAAAGTCCATAATGACATGGGGGAAAGAGAATCGAGAAAACAGACAGACCCACGTGAGTGGATGTCTATATCACCTTGTGACTTGAAGAACCAGATGGTGCCCAGCTACGACCAGTAATAGCCACAATGTAGCCCACAAAGTTGAGTCTCACTGGCAACACAAGTGTAAATAGGGGTGCACTCTGACATCTCCACTAAAAGACCACAACTGATGGTCCAGGGACTTTGGAGTTCCCCTGGGAGCATGGCTTCTGGCCCTGATGCTGCTCCGTCCATAAGTCATAATGAAGGTCAACTTTTCAGACAGCAATGGATTGGACTTGGTGATGCAGAGGGGCCATATTGTATGGGCACTTTATGGTTCTAGGCATCTATAGGAGATCGCCCTGTTGACCTCATACTGGAGGAAGGGGTGGAGAGAAGAAGATAGGAGACTATTGGGAAGATAAGACATGTATGGAACAGACAGGAAAGAGTGTGTTGTCACCGTACAGGGAGAGCAGTGGAAGCTGCATATAGGTCAGCATGCAAATTTATATGGGAATGTACATTTTCATTCAATCATATTTAAAAAAGGTGAATGGATAATCAAAATGTCATGTATACATGTAACAAAACATTATTCAGTCATAAAAATGAAGCTCTGACATATGCTATAACATCAAGGAACATCACAAATATTATACTAAGCATAATAAACCAGACACAAGAAGACAAATTATTATGTTTCTGGTTATACAAGGTATCCAGAACAGGCAACTTCACAGAGGTAGGAAGTAGAAATTACCAGAAACTGAGGTAAAGGAGTGATGAGGAGTTACTGTTCAATGAGTAAAAATGTCTGAGATGATGAAAGATTTCTGGAAATAGTGGTGATGATTTTGCAATGTAAATGTACATAATGCCACTGAATTGTGCACTTTTTAAAAGGGCTAAAGTGGTAAATTTTATGTTGTGCATATTTTACCAGAATAATAAAAAATTAGTTAAGATGTGTTCCTGCCTCTTTTGTCTCAAAAAAGCATATGATTGTTATTAATAATTTCCTATATATAGATTGAATTCACAAGTGACGTTCCATGGAAATTGTTTTTGAATGCCTAAGATTTTTTCAGATAGCAAGATTTTATAGTTTTTGTCAGATTTTCCAATGGTTTTGTTTTGTATTCTCCAAATTATGAAGAACCACCTCTCCTTTAAGGATTTATAGGTGTTGTTGTTTTTCGGTGCCATCCAATCAGTTCTGGCTCATAGTGAACCTATGTATGACAAAATGAAATATTGTCCATCCTGTGCCAACCTCACAATTATTGCTGTGTTTAAGTCCGTTGTTGCAACCACCCTATCAATCCATTCATTGAAGGTCTTCCTTTTTTTTGCAAAGCATGATGTCTTTCTCCAGGGACTGATCACTAAAGATAATATATCCAAAGTATGTGAGACATAGTCTTGCCATCCTTGCTTCTAAGGAGCATTCTGGTTGTACTTCTTCTGGCAGTCCATTCATCATCAAAATCACAACTTAAAAATGTCAGTTCTTCTTCATTCCTTCTTATTCATCATTCAGCTTTTGCATGCATATGAGGCAGCTGAAAACACCATGGCTTTGGTCAGGTGCACCTTGGCCTTCAAGGTGACATCTTTGCTCTGTAACCTTTAAAAAGGTCTTTTGCAGTACACTTGGCCATTGCAATTCACTGTTTGATTTCTTGACTGCTGCTTTCATGGATGTTGATTGTGGATTCAAGTAAAATGAAATTCGGACAACCTCAATCTTTTCTCCATTTATCTTGATGTCTATTGGTCCAGTTGTGAAGATTTTTGTTTTCTTAATGTTGAGGCATAATCTGTGACAAAGGCCTTGGCCTTTGATCTTCATCAGCAAGTGTTTCAAGTTCTCTTTACTTTCAGCAAGCAAGGTTGAGTCATCTGCATATCACAGGTTGTTAATGAGACTTCCTCCAATCCTGATGCCCCATTCTTTTTCATATAGCCCAGCTACTCAGATTATTTGCTTAGCATACAGATTGCATAGGTACAGTGAAAGGAAACAGCCTTGATGCACACATTTCCTGACTTTTAAAGCATTCAGTATACCCTTATTCTACTTGAATGACTGCTCGTTGATCTATGTATATATTCCTCATGAGCACAATTAAGTGTTCAGAAATTCCCATTCTTCTCAGTGTTATTCATAAATTTGTTATGATCCATACAATCAAATGTCTTTGCATAGTTGATATAACATAGGTACGCATCTTTCTGGTATTCACTGCTTTCAGCCAAGATACACCTGACATCAGCAATATCGCTAGTTCCATGTCCTCTTCTACATCAGGCTTGAACTTCTGGTAATTCCCTGTTGATGCACTGTTTTGACAACACTTAAGTAATCTTCAAAAAAAATTTACTTGCATGTGATATAAACGTTGCTGTTTGATAATATCCACATTCTGTTGGATCACTTTCCTTTGGAATGGCCACAAATATGGATGTCTTCCAGGCAGTTATTCATGCAGCTGTCTTCCATATTTCTTGAAATAGAGGAGTGAGTGCTTCTAGCACTGCGTTCTTGTGTTGAAACATCTCAATGAACTATTGTTAAATCCTTTTTAACACTTTTGCATGGTAAATAATTAGACATGTTCACTGTGAAATATGTTGAAAATTCCTAAAACAAACTTCACAAAGCCTCTAGGTATGTGAAGACAGGACCATTCATGCTCCAAAAATTCTCAGCTGAGGAAGAGAAAAGTCACGCTAATATGATGAACGACCTGGTATGGAGGATAGTACCCTGTGTTGGTAGGTTCCCGTCTGGCTGCAAAACAGTCGAGAGATAGTGGCTGTGAGCTTATTATAATAGGGTTTGTCTTAGGCTGGTTTCTGTAGAGAGCATATGAGTATATACAGAGAGAGAGAGAGATTTATGTCAAGGAAACAGCTTAGATGATTGAAGATGCTGGAATATCCCACGTCCATGGATCTGGATGGAGGCTTCTCTTGATTCACATAGCTGCAGAGGCTGGCAATCCTAAGAGGGGCAGGTCAGAGATCAGGGCCCCAATTCTCAGACTGTGAAGATCAATAAATTCCAAGATCTACAGATAAACTGATAGCTCAAATACCAAGAGTTAGAGGTCAGATGCACAAGAGGCAACTGCAGGATCGGAGCAAGCAAAAAGCCAGAATATTTACTTATATACGGACATAGGCCACAACTTCAAGGAAACTCCGTTTACACCAATTGGCTACCCCCTAAACAGAAACAATCACAGGAATGATCACATTTAAACACTGAGAATCATGGCCCAGCCATACTGACATACAATCCTGTTATGGATTGAATTGTGTCCCCGCAAAAATGTATGTGTTGATTTGACTTGGTTTGGAGTTCCAATATGGTGCCCTTCCTCCCATGTGTTGTGAATCCTGCCTCTGTGATATTGATGATGGAGAAGGGTTTGCAGTTGTGTTAGTGAGGCAGGACTCAAGCTTGTGGAATATAAGGGAGAGAAGTGAGCTGAGGAAGTTGGGAACCTCATACCACCAAAAGAGAAGCACCGAGAACAGAGCATGTCCTTTGGACCCGAGGTTCTTGTGCAGAGATGCTCTCACTTGATGTGGACTCAGCCTACTGGACTGTGATGATTTGTTATTCTGAATGGACTTGTGTCTTGTTAATGGATTTGTGGCTTACCAAACTGTGACAATAAAAGCTTCTCCTCATGAAAACTTCCACTCGCGGTATTTTCTGTTAGAGCAGTACCAGGTGACTAAGACAAATTCTAACCATCACAACAGTCTTGGTCTAGGATACTATTTCTCCCCACACTGTTCATTTCCCAGCTATATGTTGGTGTATCTGGAGAGCTGAGTTTGGAGTAGTTAGATGTTATCCCTTCCCAATTTACTTGGAATGACATCTCTCAGACTGAGAGCTGTCAACTGTGAAAAAAAATAATCACTGTCCATTGGCCACAGTTCTGTCCTAACAGCTACTTGGGAACAAGTAGTTCAGCTCCCAGATGTGAGAGTTACAGCTTCATGAGGATAAGTAAGGTGCCAGTTCCCTCTGGTAACGCCCACTCCCACCTATGCTGTTGACCCTCATCCCCACTAATGTATACACCTGTATGGAAAGGCACCACAAATTTGATGAAGCAAAAAAAAAAAAAACAACCATGGCAACATTTATTACATAAAAATCAACAGATAAAATGAATAGAGGGGAATGTGTCAGTGGCAGTGTTTTTATCTCCATGATATGGAATTTCTACTTGTATTGTGTCTTTTTCTACACAGGAACACAGAGGATCAATTGGTCTCAAGAGAACCTTGGAGTCCAAACACTTGTGAAGCCTCTTGATTTATCAAGAAGAGGTATAGTTTGGAGGGGAGAAGTCATAAAATTAGAGGTTGTGGCAGAGCTCTCACAATAAGTGTCTTATGGAACGAGCCAAAACTCTGTCAAATGGGGTCCTCTGAGACTCACAGAGAACAGCAGATTGTGCATAATATTAATCAAAACAGGGGCCTCTGCTTCCTGATCTGAGGCAAGGAAGACCTGCAGTAAAACAGAAACATCCTCACTCTAGTGATCCCTAACAGTTCAATCAAATGTCTCTTCACCCAGCCCAGAGAAACTCTCCCAGGATCCTTCTATTAAGGATGTCACACTCTGTGTACAGGGCCTGATGTAGGATTTGTGAAGTATATGATGGGAAATCAGACAGGAACATCTGTCTCTGTGCTGCCTCACCATCAGCCCCACCATGAAATTTTTCTCCAACAAAGCATGTTAAGGAAGAAAATGAGTTTCCTGTGGAGAACGACTTTATTCAGCTCTTTTTCTCATCCACTGTTAGAATAAGCACTATTACAAAACCCAAATCACACAGCATGGAATGAAGAACCTGCCATGAACAAAGACATTGAAACATCATATCTTAAGTTAAAAGATAATACACTCAGCTTAATCAATGTGCTTTTCTGTTCACTTCTTTTAACCGTAATTGTATACTTTAGAGGTCCATGAACTGCTTGGACATCCTCTCCTTACAGCTCCTGAAACACAAGGCATTGACTAAGAAATACCCTCACTCTATTTATTTTAAACTCATTTACTTTTCTTCTCCCTTTATTTTGCCCATGATGCTGTACTTTGAGTTTCAGAAAGCAAAAAAAAAAAAAAGGCTAAGAGGCACAGAACACAACAATAAGGTTACTGCGCAGACCACTGGAGTTCTGAGATATGAGTTCCCAAGTTGTGGTGGTTAAAAAATCTACAGCACATTGGATAAGACAGGATCATATCTACCAGTCCTTGCAGCTAACTCTAAGAAGAATTGGGTTATGACATTTACACCATCATATACAGACTTGAAGAAACCCTGCTAGCATACTGCTTAACTGCTATGCCTGGTAATCAAAATGTCAACAGATCAAATTTACCAGGCACGTCTTGGAAACTCTATGGGGCAGTTCTACTCTGTCCTATAAGGTTGCTCTGAGTCAGAATTGACTCAACGGCAGTGGGCTTTGGCAGAGCAACAGAGATCCCACGTGTGTTAATAGAAGCAAAATGCAATAAAGGGTAGTAAAGCCGTACAAATACTAGTGAAATGATGACTGAAACACTTCAATGAACAGAGTAGTATTGTTTCAGTGAGTAGTTTTGTAACAATAGCTTAAGTATTTGAAAAAGTCAAGGTGACCTCTTGAAACTGATATGAACATCAGTGTACATCCTGATCAAAATATTCTTTAATAATTTAAATTTTCAGTTATTATGGGTGCATGACACAAGAGAAGAACAAAGTGTACTAATGTTTTATCATCTACTCAGTTTGCTGGGGAGAGGGGAAAGAAAGTGTGGTAATAGGGGGTTTAGGTCTTCCTATCTAAACTTTTCTGTATTTTATTTTAAAAAGTGAAAACGGAATTTTCATATGTTTGATAGGTGAAGCAAAGATTATTTTTATCTTCAGTATACTGTTCTATATTTTCCAGCTTTGTGTAGAATTATCATCTCTTGTCTGAACCCTAAAATAGTTAATAAAGTTACCCAAGTTCTGTTGTTCAACATCTACCACTATTAAACTTCTTTAATGCCTCATTGCCACTCTGTATTTTGTGTGTACACATGTGTGTGAGTGTCATTATGTGATTATTTGCTAGTGTAATTCATTTACTTGCTCTCTTCCCATCAAATCAAGTCTCTCCTGATGATATGCTTCCATGTAGCCTGGGTGTTGGAATAGAAGAAAAAGCTTTAGAAATCATTAGAGAGTATATGAAGATGCTGATATAACAATATCTCACTTCCCAGCCTCAAGTGATCTGTTAGTCGCTAGATAAACAGGACAACCCTGAATGTAAGGATACGATATCCCCCAGGCATCCCTATGTAATAATCTGGGGTCCTTGGTGGGGTGGTGCTTCCATACCAATATCTATACTCTTTTTAGTTGCAATTATTAATAGGCACAGCCAACCAGGATTTTATTTCTCTCTTGTGTGGGCCTGAGATAAGTTGGAAAGGAAGGTCAGATGTTATTAAGTCACACTTCTTATAATGTGGACTTGTCAATTTTCCCAGATGCGTGTCCCTGACACAGCAGGACTCTTTTCCTCCTGTCCAGCAGGGTCTGGGTATTAGATTGGCCATTTCAGAAGGATAGGCTGATGACTGCTGATTCTCTGTCTCTAATCTAGTCTTGCCAAAACTTGACAATGCTTCTGGATCACCTTCAGTTTAATACAGTTTTGATGACTTGCAGCCTGAACACAGTCATGGTTGGTAACAAGGCTTTCAAGAATACCAGACTCGGTTAACAGGCTAACAAGACTGTGTCCCCATTGTCAGCTTGAGATACCTGGGAACTCTCCGGCAACTGTGAAAGTTGTATAGGTGGGTCTGCTCACCATTCAGCGTTCTGAATTTCAGCTATTCCCCCTGTAACATGTTTCACCCACGCTCTCTTTAATGCCTGGTGTTCCCAGACCACAGCTTCCCTAAATGTCTCCAGAAGGAAAAACTCCCAAGTTACCTGTCTGAGTCAGAGGGGATGGGATCTGGGGGGTGTAAGTATCCTTTTAATAGATGATGAAACAACTGCATTATTATCATCACACCCCATGCCTCCCTTCTCATTGATGCCAGGTGCTTCCTCCTTTTCCTAGAATTTTTGTGGCACTCTAGCTGCAGTCAGTTTGCTTGTCATTGGTGCAAAACATTTCATCATATTGGGTCCACTAGAGAGGACACAGAAATAACTGTGAGGAGGAGTCCCTGTGCTAATCTTTCAAGAGTGTTGGGTTAGTTTTCTCTACTTGTCTGACTCCATCTGTGAAACAAGATAATATCCATAGCTCCTGCTCACCTAGAAATGTTAGATACAAAAGTATCTGGTCTGGGGAAGTCTTCTTAGTTTCTATAAGGGCACGACAGTCAAAAGCAACCACATCAGCAACAAGTGGCATATAAAGACACAGCCTTAGACATGTTTATTGCACATAGGGCTTACTTTCATCCATCAAACAATGGATTGAGACAGATGTCTGAACCACATGACTTCAATACAATGTCACTGCCCTTTTTGCATTGGATTTGTTGGTGGTATTTTTCTCACAAGTATATTCCAAAAACAGGCCTGGCTCTTCTTAATATGTCTCTACTTGAACCTAGCATGCACAAGTATCCATACCAGTTGCTAATACAAAGAAAATATTCATAGGCTGTGATAAGATACATAGGACTACAATTCTTTTTTTATTTTATTTTTTATTATGATTAAGTGAAAGTATACAATCCAAATTAAATTTGCATGGCTGCCTACCTACAACTCCTTCTGTACTCCTTTTCCGGTGACAGCACATTGCTCCTTTTCATACTACATATGTCATATCCTTTTCACAATCTCCTGTCCCCTGTTTTCGACCCTCTCCTCTCCCTTCTAGTAAGAGGCCAGTAGGACAGCATCCTATAGATGCCTAAAACCACAAATTATGTACACCATATGGTCACATTGTGTCCCTGAGTCCTGTCTATTCCTATCTGAAGAGTTGACCTCAGTAATGTTTTCTGGTGAGGAACAGCAGCATGTCTAGGTGCCATGCTCCAAAGGGGAATGCCCAGGCTGCCGGACATTCAGTTGCGGTATTTTAGTGGAGTTCTTGAGCTGCACCCCTCTATCTCATGTTACCACTGGGACTCAACATTGTGTGCCCCATCATGGCTGTCTTTGGTGTTGGCCAGGCACCATCGAGTTCTTCTGGTCACATGTTGATATAGTCACCCATTCACATGGGTCTTTCTGTCTACTGGGCTCTTTTTGCCTCATATCTTTGTTGTTCTTGGTGATCATCTGTTCCGGATGAGTTGGGAACATTTGATATACGTCAGATGGCGCCTTACTAGCTTTTAAGACCCCAGATGCCACTCATCAATATGAGGTACAGAAGACTCTCCTTGCAACAGGGTAGTTATGCCAATTGGCCTCAATGTCCACTGACAGTGTGTTCTCCAGACCCCTGTCCCTGCTACTCTATCCTTGCAATATTGAGTTAAGATTAGAAGAGTTTTCAGTTTTTTGAAGTCCAATTAAGTTGATCTTCCTTCTACTATGTGCTGTCACTGCTTTCATCTAACCAAATTTGCATCAACTATCTAATCTATTATTAGTCCTCTCCCTACCACCCCACCCTTACAGCCATTGAAGAGTCTTTTCTTCTGTACGTAACTCTATTTTTAAGTCCTTATAAGAGGGGTCTCATACAATATTTGTTCTTTTGCCACTGACTGATTTTACTAAGCGTAATGGCTTCCAGTTGAAACTAGGTTATAAGATGCTTCCTAACATCATCATTGCTCTTTATCGTTGCCCAGTGTTCCACTGAGTATATGTACCATAGTTTGTTTATCCATTCATCTGTTGTTGGGCATCTTGTTTGATTCCACCTTTCTGCTACTGTGGACTGTGCTGCAAAAAACATGCATGCGCATGCATCTGTTTGTGTGACTGCATTTGATTCTGTAGGATACATTCCAAGCAGTGAGATTACTGGATCAACTGGTATATCTATTTCCGCCTTTCTAAGGAAGCGCCAAATTGATTTCCAAAGAGATTATATACCATTTTGCAATCCCACCAGCAGTGTAGGAGAGTTCCAATCTCTCAATAGCCTATCCAGCATTTGTTGTTTTGTGTTTTTTGGATCATGGCCAACCTTGCTGGGGTGAGATGGTATGTCACTGTAGTTTTGATTTGGATTTCTTTAATAGCTAATGATTGTGAGCATTTTCTTATGTGTCTTTGGCTGTCTGTGTGTCCTCTTTGTTGAAGTGTCTGTCCATCTCCTCTGCCTACTGCTTAACTGGGTTATCTACTTTTTTCTTGTTGATATTTTGCAGCACCTTGCAGATTATGGAGATCAGGTCTCAGTCTGATATATAGTTGCCAAATATTTTTTCACAGTCTGTAGGTGGTCTTTTAACTCTTTTGATAAAGTGTTTGGATGAACAAAAGCATTTACTTTTTAGTAGTTCCCATGTATCTATTTTCTCTTCTATTGATTGTGCTTTGTGAGGTTTTGAAGTCTGTCTAAGCTGTGTATTAAAACTTCTGTTGTTGACTTCACTTTTCTCTTGCATGACCTCTATAGTTTTATGTTTGATAGTTACGTCTTTTATCCAATTTGAGTTAGTTTTTGTGTAAGGTGTGAGATATGGGTCTTGTTTCAAATTTTTGCAGATGGATATGCAATTTTGCCAGCACCATTCATTAAAGAGACAGTTTTTACCCCAATTTACAATCTTAGGTCTTTTGTTGAATACTAACTGTTCATAAGAGGATGGTGGCATCCCTGGGGTCTCAACTCTCTTCCATTGGTCTACATGTCTCTTTTTGTGCCAGTACCAAGCTGTTTTGACTACTCTGGGAGTGTAATAGTTTCTAAGGTTGGGTAATTTGAGGCCTCCCACTGTGTTTCACTTTTTTAGTACTGCTTTACTTATCCAGGGTTTTTTTCCTTTTAAAACAAAGTTGGTGATTAGTTTCTCCATCTCATTAAAAAATGTCACTGGAATTTGTATATGGATTGCATTGCATATGTAGATGGCTTTGGGTAAAATAGACATTTTCACAATGTTAAGTCTTCCTATCCATGAGCAGGGTAGATTTCTCCATTTATGTAAGTCTCTCTTGGTTTCTTGTGGTAAGGTCTTACAGTTCTCTGTATAGGTCTCACACTTCTCTAGTTAGATTTATTCCTAGGTATTTTATCTTTTTGAGGGCTACAGTAAATGGTATTGATTTGGTGATTTCTTCGTTAATGATCTCTTTGTTGGTATACAGGAATCCTATTGATTTACTTATGATTACCTTCTATCCTGATACTTTGCTGAACTCTTCTATTAGTTTCAGTAATTTACTTATGGATTCTTCAGGGTTTTCTGCATATACAATCATATCATCTGCGAATAGGGAGATTTTTACTTCTTTGCTGATGCAGATGCCCTTTATTTCTTTATCTTTTCTGATTGCTCTGGCTAGAACTTCTAGTACAATGTTGAATGGAAGTGGTGAGAATGGGCATCCATATTTAGTTCCTGTTCTCGGGAAATTCTTTCAGTCTCCCTCCATTCAGAATAGTGTGGGCAGTACGCTTTGAGTAGATGCTCTTATTGCGTTGAGGAATTTCCCTTCTATTCCTATTCTGCAGGGAGTTTTTAGTATGAATAGGTGTTGGACTTTGTCGAATGTCTTTTCTGCATCAGTTGACAAAATCACGTAATTCTTCTCTTTTGTGTTATTTAGGTGGTTGATCACATTAATTGATTTTCTGATGTTGAACAAACCAGCCTTACATCCCTGGTATGAATCTAACTTGGTCATGATGAATTACTTTTTTGATATATTATTGAATTCTATTGGCTAGGATTTTGTTGAAGACTTTTGCATCCAGGTTCTTGAGCGATATTGGTCTGTAATTTTCTTTTTTTGTGGAATCATTCCTTGGCTTTGATGTCATGGTTATGCTAGCTTCATAGACTGAATTTGGATGTATTCCATCCCTTTCTATGTTGTGAAGTAGTCTCAGTCATATTGGAGTTAACTCTTCTCTAAAAGTTTGGTAGAATTCTCTGGTGAAGGCATCTGAGCCAGCACTTTTTTTGGTTGGTAGTTGTTTAATGACTTTTTTAAATTTCTTCCTTTGTGATGGGTTTCTTTAGTTATTTTAGTTCTCCTTGTGATAATTTCTGTAGGAGATAAGAATCTAGAAATTTGTCCATTTCCTCTAAGTTTTCAAATCTGTTAGAGTATAGTCTTTTGTAGTACTCAGTTATGATACTTTTGATTTCAGTTGGATCTGTTGTGACATCTCCCATCTCATTTCCAAATCAGGTTGTTTACTTTCTTCTTTTTCTTTATATGTTCAGCCCAAGAACCAGTTTTGATTTTGATTTTTTAAATTGTTCTGCTATTCTCTAATTCATTTAGTTCTTCTCTACTCTTTATTATCTATTTTCTTCTGGTGTCTGAGAGGTTCCTCTGTTGTTCTCTTTTTCCTGAGTCAAGCTGTTGGGTTAATTCTTTGGTTTGGGTCCTTTCTTCCTTCCAGATGTGTGCATTTATAGAGATAAACTGACCTCTGAGTACTGCATTTGCTGTATCTCATAGGTTCTGGTAAGATGTGTTTCCATTCTCATTTGATTCCATACATTTATTTATTTTGTTCTTGATTTCTTCTACAACCCATGGGTTTTTGACCAAGGTTTCATTCAGTTTCAGTGAGTTCAAATTTATTCCTATGTTTTTTCTGCTATTGATTTCAACTTTTATGGCTTTATGGTCTGAGGAGATGCTTTGCAATAATTCAATGGTTTGAATTTTTTTGAGAATTCCTTTATGTCTTAACACATAGTCTATTCTGGAAACTGTTCCATGTGCATTGGAGAAGGTGTACTTATCTGTTGATGGATAAAAAGTTCTGTATATGTTGATGAGGTCTAATTGGTTAATTGTCACAGTAAGATCTTCTGTGTCTTTACTGAGCTTTTTTCTGGATGATCTGTCCATTACTGAAAGCATAATGTTGAAGTCTCCAGCTATTATTTTCAGTGTAACCAGTGTTTTTTCATTGTATTTAGCTGCTCTGGAATTGGGTGCATAAATACTTAATATTGTTAAGTCCTGCTTGTGCATCGAACTTTTCAGCAATAAATTGTGACCATCCTTTTCCACAATGGTGGATTTTACACTAAAATCTATTTTATCTGAGATTAGTATTGCCACACCTGCTGTGCTTTGTATGTTGTTAGCTTGGTATATATTATCCCATCCTTCAGTTTTCAGTTTGTTCATATCTTTGAGTCTAAGGTGTGTTTCTTTTAAACATCATACAGACAGGTCATGTCTTTTGATCTAGGATATCACTCACTTCTATTGGAGCATTCAGTCCATTTACATTCAGTGTAATTATCAATAGGTATGTGTTTAGTGCTGTCATGTTGATGTATTTGTTTTTGTGTTGGTATTTTCTATATTGCTCTTAATATTCTGTTCTGGGTCATTCTTCTTTATGGGTTGGCTTTTCATGTTTTTCAGCATTGGTTTCGTGTTTGTTGAGACTCCTTTATCACATTTCTTGTTTTGTTAGGCTGCATTGTTATTGTGCTTAGTGGCTACCCCTATGATCCTACTTAATATTCTAAGTTTAAACCTAATTTTAACTTCTACATTTCTTGTCATCTTCTCCACCTGAAAGGACTATAAGTACTGTAGTACATCCCTCTTTTTAGTGTGATGGTGTCATAGTCTTCATGGCATGATCACTGTTTCCCTTCTTTTAACATTCTAGCTTTGATTGAGTTTTGTGACTTCCCTAACTGAATAAGATTCTGGATGCTATGTGCTGCATTGCTTCCTTAGGTATACACTCAATGGTTTTCTTTTTCTAAGCAAAGAGCTTCTTTCAGTATTTCTTGTAGTTTGGGTTTGGTTTTTACAAAGTGTCTAAGCTTCTGTTTATCTGAAAATGTCTTAATTTCATGTTCATATTTGAGAGACAATTTTCCAGGATATATAATTCTTGGTTGGACATTTTTCTCCATCAAGGCTCTGAATGTGTCATCTCACTGCCACCTTGTCAACATTGTTTCTACCAAGAAGTCAGATGAAAGCCTATAGAGCTTCTGTCTGAATATCAGCTTTGCTTTGAGCCTTGCAGCCTTTAAGAGACTCTGTTTATGTTTCGTTTTATTAAGCTTGATTATGAGTCGGCTCCAACTTGACGGCACTTGGCTTGGCATAATGTGTCTTGGTGTCTTTCTTTTAGGGTCCACTTTTTGTGTTGTTCAATATGCATCTTAAAAGTCTGTGTTCTCTTCTTTTGTAATTTTAGGGAAGTTTTCTGTGTGCAACTCAACAACAATCCTCTCTGTGTTTTCAGCTATCCTACCCTGTTCAGGAACTCCAATTATTCATAGATTGTTTCTCTTCACAGAGTCTCACATGTTTCTTAATTCTTCTTTTTTCTTATTTCTTTTCTCTGATTTCTCATCCTACATGCTGGTGTCAGTTTCTCTATCTTTAAGCTCACTAAGCCTAACTTTCATCTCCTCAATTCTGCTCTTTTGGTTTTGGATTGAGTCATCTAATTCTGTAATTTTGTTGTTGATCTGCTGTATTTCAGATTGGTAATGTTCCATCAGTTCAAACAGCTTGCTTAATTTTTTCTTTTGCTCTGTGTATTTTGTTTAATCTCTAGGAGGGCTCTTTATATAATTCCTTTATACTCAACCTCTGATAGTTTCAGAAAGGCTTCTTCATCTGGGTAGTTTTTTGATTATTTTGGGAGTTTTGGGGGGGCATGTTGGACTGTTTATCTAAATGGTTATTATTTGTTGCCTTTGCCCCATCTACAGGCTGTTCAGTTTCTCTGGTGTTACCTCAATAGGAGCTGTGGTGTAGCTCTGAGAAGGGAGTTGGTCACAAGTCACCTCAGTGTACTATAGCGACTGGCCCATTGAACTCTCTGAGGTGGCAGGCTCTGCCTCTTGGCTGGAAAAGACAGCATCCTACTTATGCAGTCACTGGGGGGCCATCAGCTGACCCTGTGATGTGGGTCAGTGAAGGCTAGAGGAGATGCTGCTGGTCAGTTCAGCAGCTCAGCAGTTATTTCTCCAGGAAGTCTTATTTTAAAAAAACTGAGAGTTGTCTAACAGCTGCCAAAATCAGTCAGGTCATCGAGTGTGGCAGGCCCCACCTTCTGGCTGACAACAAAGCACCTCTTTAGCTGTCCCCTGATGCAATGGCGTAGTTCAAAGTAGGGAGGGGTTTTGGCCTTGCTGCCATCCTCGGCCAGGTCCCACACATACAGTTACACTGTTCTAAACACAGCCTTTCTGCTGGAAAAGTGCTTTCCAGATTGGCACTGTTTCTCAGCTTGGGAATTAGCCCCTGCTGAGTCCTCTAGGTGTGTGACTACACCTTCCAGCTGACCAAGAGGGTGTCCCAGACAAGCTTACCTTCCCACTGCAGAATAGCAGAATCTATGGCACAGGAAAGAGAAGGTGGAGGGTCAGTGGTGCCCTCATTCGGCAGCCTAGCTCTCCAAATGTGGCTATCCCACACACTGTCTCTTCTGTGCTATACATTGTTTACTTTAGCACTGCAGTTCAGTGTATTTGCCACCTCATACCTGGCCCCAGCACCCCAGATAACAAAGAAGGTGTCTTAGTCACCTGGTACTGCTCTAACAGAAAATACCACAAGTGGAAGGTTTCATGACAAGAAACTTTTATTGTCACATTCCAGTAAGCCACAAATCCATTCCTAAGCTACAAGTCCATTCAATATAAAAAATCATCACAGTCCAGTAGGCTGAGTCCAAATCCAGTGAGAGCATCTCAGCACAGGAACCTTGGGTCCAAAGGATGTGCTCTGCTCTCGGTGTTTCTCTCTCGGTAGTATGCGGTTCCCCACTTCCTCAGCTCACTTCTCTCCCTTATATTCCACAAGCTTGAGTCCTGCCTCACTAACACAACTGCAAACCATTCTCCATCATCAATATCACAGAGGCCGGATTCACAACACATGAGAGGAAGGGCACCGTATTGGAACTCCTAACCAAGTCAAATCAACACATACATTTTTGGGAGGACATAATTCAATCCAGGACAGAAGGTGTCAGTACCTGCAATCTGCCTAAATGGTGAGTCAGCAGGAGTGGGATTCAGCATGCCCTGCCTCATGTTGGAGAGAGGTAGTTTCCTGTTTAGTGGTGCACAGTGCAATCTAACAATGCTATGCTGTATTTTGGGGTTCCCTGGGTGTCCAGAGTGCTCCATTCAATTATCATTCCAGGCCTTCATTCTCAGAGGGAATTGAGAAGACATGTGTCTCTCCACCATCTTGGCCCTGCCTCAGGACCACACTTCTTGTCTTCCAAAAGTGGACTGGTAAGTAGACATCTTGATTTCTCATTCATGTTAACTGTTGCTCAACAAGTTGTCCAATGAAAGTAAACTTCGTGGTGCTACGGATTTCTGATGACCTTCTTTCTCTGTAGATGATAGATTCTTGGAGCCAACATCACAAAATAATATAGTCTGTTTGGTTTAGCACATATTCAGCCATGCCTTCTTGTGGACTCTTGTGACTGTGACAATCAAACATTTCTACACCAAAATGTTTGCTATCATATAGCTCCAGATTCAGAATCCCTTCATTTTCTCCCTGCAAAATTAATATCAGACAAGCATTGAATTAAAGTATTTAAGCACTCAAACTCATAGTTTGCTTTCTTAGTTACATAGTGCTGATATAACAGAAATACCACAAAATGATTGCTCTAACAAACAGAAATTTATTCTTTTCCAGTCGAGGATGCTAGAAGTCTAAAATGAGGGCCCTGTCTCTAGGGGAAGGCTTTCTGTCTCTGCTAACTCTGGGGGAAAGTGCTTGTTTTTTCAGCATCTATTATTTACCCTCTTGGTTATCATCATGTGACATGGCCTGTATCTTCCCCTATCTCTGCTTGCTTATTTGCTTGTTTAATCTCTTTTATATCACAAACAAGATTAACTGAAGACATACGCTACACTAACACTGCCTCGTTAGCCTAACAAAGAAAACCCGTTCCCAAAAGCAACTATAATTGTAAGTATAGAGGATAAGAATTGCAACTTATATTTTTAAGGGATTCAGTTCAATCCACAACATCGGCCCATTTCTGTCAAACAAACAAACAAAGCAGGAGTATACCTACAAGCTGAATACACAATGACAACCTCCCTGTAAATGACTTCCTGGATACAATCTCTGTTTACTGTTTCTCAATGTTTTGAAGTGTAAAGTATCTGGCACACAATAGGCATTTAAGAAACGTTCACTTCCAGTCTAATTTGGCACCTTCCATAGAAAAACAGGAATCTTTCTTAACTAAATCTCAGCGTTATCACAGAAAACACTTTTGAATATAGCCCCAAGAAGTGAAATAAATGTGTTGTCATGGATTGCATTGTGTACCCCCCAAAATGCATATATTGATTTGACTTGGCTATGAGTTCCAGTATGGTGTAATTCCTCCCATGTGTTCTGAATCCTGCTCCTGTGATACTGATGATGGAGAACAGGCAGCAGCTGTGCTGGTGAGGCAGGTCTCAAGTTATGACCTGTGGAATACAAGAGAGAGAAGTGAGCATAGGGAGTTGGGAACCTCATACCACCAAAAAGCAGTATCAAGAGCACAGTATGTGCTTTGGACCTGAGGTTCCTGTGCCAAGATGCTCTCACTGGATTTGGACTCAGCCTACTAGACCATGATAAATTCTCTTGCCAAATGGACTTACAATTCAGAAATGGATCTGTGGCTTAACTGAGTCAATAAAATTTCTCTTCATAAAGCCTCCCACTCATGATATTTTCTGTTGAAACAGTACCAGGTGACTAAAACACATGCCTTGACATTATACCTATCCCTCTGGCAGATCCAAGGGTGAAACACAACATAGATTTGCTTTTTGAGTAAGAAAATCCTAGCTATCTGCTTCCATGTAAGGATTACAGCCAAGAAAACCCTGTGAACAGTTCTACTCTGTAGTACATAGTGTCACTGTAAGTTGAAACTGACTCTACAGCAACAGATTTAGGTTGGTTTGGGTAAACTTTATGGTGAATACTTCAATTCTATGACCCTCTGGACATACACAAGTGAATGGGCAGCAACATCTGTAGAAAGTGGCAGAAAAGGCATGAGCTTTTCTTTCTTTTTCTTTTTACTACATTTAAATATTTCCATGGCTATTTGGAAAATAAAACATTTTGCAAGCAAGAAAGATGAGTCAAACCAATTATGTTATGAAGATGTTGTCATGTGTATTTAGGGTGAAATCTTCAGGTTAGTGCTGAAAATAACTGGCAGCTCCTGACCCCTAGGATCGCCATGAGTCGGATCCGACTTGACGGCATTTGGCTTGGCCGCATTTCTGGGAACTAAAATCGAATTTATCATATACTTATACTTTGAACTCCCACCTGAAGTTGCTAGGAGGAGTATGACAAATATATGTAAATATTCTTTTTTGGATTAGGATATTGCTAAAGTTATATTTTAATGACTCTAATTCTGTTTCTACTTGTTCTTATGTGCCATAGAGTTGGTTCCATCTCATAATGACTCCTTTTGACAGTAAACTGTATCATAGGGTTTTTTTAGGCAGTAATCTTTTGGCCCACTCTCCCATAGGGCTGCCAGGTAGGTTCAAACTCATTACCTTTCAGGTAGCAGTCAAGCACTTAACCACTGCATGACCAAGGCTCCATCTACTCCTAGTAGTATTTGTTAAACTGCCAGAATGTGCTTTAAAATATATATCTATGAATACTTTTGTGTTTCTATGGAAACTGAACTGAGGACTTTTTTTAATCAAATGATTATGCCAGTTTGACTTGGTTTTGCATGTCCTAGGTCTTTATCTCCCAAATCTGTTTTAAACGAATACAAATGAGAAACCAAAGTGACAAGTTGACTCCAAAGTAATGTGTTTTACATTCTGTACAACTTTTTTACTAATCATAAACTGTATACTTTAGATTCCAGTGTGCTTAGTAGTTCTCTTTCACAATTAACTTCAGGGACTTGTCACCTCTCTATTCACTGCAATATTACATATGTGAGTGCATGTATATGTCACTGGGTGGAAACCCTGGGTTCTTGCTTGGTGTTGACTGGTATTGGTGAATAAATGAGAGATCAAGGTGGGAGAACAGGAAAAGCATTTTTATTTCATTGAACAAGGAAAAAGAGTCAGTTAGAACTACTGTGGCCAAGACTGCTTACCAAGGGCAGGAAGGCAAGTTACTTTTAAAGAGGTTTACAAGTAGGGAGTTCATAAAAGTTATGTCGGCAACATTTTTAATAACACTACGAAGGCACAACAGGGTTTACATACAACCTTCAAGCACATGCAGGATTCAACTGCAAAGCTGGTTGTGGGGAGGGAGCTCAGCAATGGAAGCAGGGTTTTTAATCCAACACTGTGGGGGCTCTGTCTTGTGAGTGTATGTGTGTGAATGTAAACAGGACAGAAATCTAAAAATAAAAGAATAATTAAGGGTTAAAGTAAAAATAAAAACAACTTTTGTAAGAAATGAGATTTACATCTACTAAGATTTGTATTTGTTGGTGCACTGAGTTTCTATCTCGGAACAGCAACAAAAAATAATTTTTTATCCTTTGTTATTTTTATGTTTTATTGTGATGAAGTGAAAGTACACAATCCAAATCAATTTTGCCTATTGGCCTATCTGCAGCTCCATCTGCTCTCCTCACCCAGTGACAGCACATTTTTCACTCTACATTTCTAATATCCTCTTAACGAGTACTTGTCCCCTCCTCTCCACCCTCTTCTCTCCCATCTCTAAAGAAACCAGTAGGACAGCCACCTATAAATGTATACAACCATAAAGTACACATATCATATGTTCACACCGTGTCCCCAAGTCCAGTCTATTCCTGTCTGAAGAGTTGACCTTGTCAAGTCAGAGCTAGCAGCAAGTCTAGGGGCCCTGTTCCCAGGGGATCCTCCAGGCTGTCATACCATCAGTTCTGGTCTTTTACCAGAGTTCTTGAACTGCACACCTCTTTTTCTCATGTTGTCTCAGGGACTCTACATTATGTCCCCCATCAGGACTGCCTTTGGTGGTGTCTGGGGACCATCTGGTTCTTCTGGGATCATGCTGATGCAGTCTTCCAATCATATGAGTCCTTCTGTCCCCTGTGCTCATTTTTCCTTGTATCTTTCATGTTCCAGGTTGTCATCTATTCCAGAAGTGTTAGGGACTGTTTGGTGCTCCTTAGATGGCAGCTTGCTAGCTTTTAAGATCCCAGACACCACTCACCAATATGGGGTGCAGAAGACTGTTAAAGACTGGTTAAATACTAGTTATGCCAATTGACCTTGACATCCCCTAAAAACATGATCTCCAGACCCCTATCCCTGCTACTCTATCCTTTCAAATACTGGATTGAGTTTGGAAATCCTTTCAGTTTATGGTGTAGTCCAGTTATGCCGCTCTGCTCTCTACTGTGTGTTGTCACTCCCTTCACCTAACCAAATCCTAATCATCTACCTAACCTATGATCATCCCTCTCCCTCCCTCCCCACTGTTGTAGCCATCAAGGTGTCTTTTCTTCTGTACATAAAACCATTTTGAAGTCCTTATAGCAGAGGTCTCATACAATACTTGTCCTTTTGCAGTTGACTGATTTCACTTAGCATAATGTCTTTTAGTTGAAACCAGGTTATGAAATGCTTCCTAAAATCACCATTGTTCTTTATCATTGCATAGTGTTCCACTGTGTATATGTACCACAGCTTGTTTATCTGTTGGTGGGCACCCAAGTTGATTCCATCTTTTTGCTATTGTTGACAATGCTGCAATGAACATTCATATGCAAGTATCTGTTCATATGACCGCCTTTATTTCTGTAGGATATATTCTGAACAGTGGAATTGCTGGATCAGATGGTATTTCTGTTTCTAGGTTTCTAAGGATGCAACAAATTGCTTTGCAAAGAGGTTGCATCATTTTGCATTCTGACCACCAGTGTAGGAGAGTTCCAATCTCTCCACAGCCTCTCCAGCATTTGTTGTTTTCTGGTTTTTGGATTATTGACAACGTTGTTGGGGTGAGGTAGTATCTCATTGTAGTTTTCATTTAGATTTCTCTAATAGCTAATAATCATGAGCATTTCCTCATGTGTCTTTCATTGAAGTGTCTGTCCATCTCTTTTGCTCATTGTTTAATTGGGTTATGTACCTTTTTTCTTTTTAATATTTTGCAGTATCTTGTAAATTATGGAAATTAGACATTGATTCATCATGTAGTTGCCAAATATTTTTTCCTTTTCTGTAGGTAGTCTTTTAACTCTCTTGATAAAGTCTTTGGATGAGCGTGTTTGATTCTTAGTAGTTCCCATTTATCTATTTTCTCTTCTGTTGTTCATGCTTTGTTCATCAAATTTTGAAGTCTGTCTCCATTATTAATCCTTTTCTGTTTTGGTTTGTTTGCATGGTTTACATCGTTTTAGGCTTGATATTTAGGTCTTTGATCCACTTTGAGTTAGTATTTCGTGTAAGGAGTGAGATATGGGTCCTGTTTCACTTTTTTTCAGATGGATATCTAATTTTGCCAACACCATTTATTAAAGATGCTGTTTCTACCCCAGTTTACAACCTTTGGGCTTTTGCTGAATATCAGCTATTCATAAGAAGACGGTGATATTTCTAGGGTCTCTATTCTGAACCATTGGTCTGTATGTCTCTTTTTGTACCAGTACCAGGCTGTTTTGACTGCTGTGGCAAGTGTTCTAAGGTTGGTAGTGTGAGGCCTACCACCGTGTTCCACTTTTTTAGTACTGCTTTACTTATCCAGGGTTTCTTCCCTTTCCAAACAAAGATGGCAATTTGTTTCTCCATCTCATTAAAAAATAACACTAGAATTTGTATTGGGATTACACTATGTACATAGATCACTTTGGGTAAAATAGACATTTTCAGTGTTTGGTCTTCCTCTCCACGAGCAAGGTAGATTTCTCCACTTGTAAGTAAGTCTCTTTGGGTTTCTTGCAGTAGGGTCCTGTAATTTTCTCTGTATAGGTCTTTTAAATCTCTGGTTAGATTTATTCCTAGGTATTTTATCTTTTGGGGGGCTATACGGTATTGATTTGGAGATTTTCTGTTTGATGATCTCCTTTTTGGAGATCTCAGATAATATCGATTTTAATGTAAAATCCACCATCGTGGACAAGGAACAACACTATTTATTGCTGAAAAGTTCAGCACACAAGCAGGACTTAACAATATTAAATATTTATTCACCTAATATTTGAACACCTAAATACATCAAAGAAACACTGACTACACTCAAAAATGAGTTAGATCACTCCACAATAATAATAGGAGACTTCAACACACCACTCTGAATATTGGACGGATCGTCTAGAAAAAAGCTCAGTAAAGACGCAGAAGACCTTATTACCACAATTAACCAACTAGGCCTCACTGACATATACAGAACTTTCCAACCATCAGCAGACAACCACACCTTCTTCTCCAGTGCACAGAATAGATAGTGTGTGAGGGCATAAAGTGATTCTCAACAAAATCCATACTATTGAATTAATGCAAAGCATCTTCTCTGATCATAAAGACATAAAAGTCAAAGTAAATAGCAGAAAAAAAAACAGATAAAAAGTGAAACTCATGGAAACTGATCAACATCTTGCTAAAAAACCCATGGGTTATAGAAGAAATCAAGGATGAAATAAAGAAATCTATGGATTCCAATGAGAATGAAAACACTTCCTACCAGAACCTATGGGATACAGCCAAAGCAGTGCTCAGATGTCACTTTATCTTCATAAATGCACACATCTGGAAGGAAGAAAGACACCAAACCAAAGAACTAACCCTAAAGCTTGAACAAGTAGAGAGAGGACAACAGAGGAACCCCTCAGGTACCGGAAGAAAGCAGATCATAAAGATTAGAGCAGAACTACATGAGTTAGAGAATAGAAGAACAATTGAAAACACCAAAAGCTAGTTTTTTCAAAAGATCAACAAAATTGACAAACCATTGGCTAAACTTGCTAAAGAAAAACAGGAAAGGAAACAAATAGCCCAAATAAGAAATGAAAGGGTAGTCGTCACAACAGATACGACACAAATCAAAAATATTATGATGGAATACTATGAAAGATTGTACTGTAACAAATTTGAAAACCTAGAGGAAATGGACAAATTCCTCGATTTATATTACCTACTCAAATTATCACAACATGAAGCAGAACAGCTTAATAAACCCATCTCAAAGGAAGAGATTGAAAAAGTCATCAAAAAACTGCCAACCAAAAAAAGCCCAGGCCCAGATGGCTTCACTGCAGAATTCCACCAAGCTTTTAGAAAAGTGTTATCTCCAATACTACTATTTCACAGTATAGAAAGGGATAGAATACTCCCAAATTCATTCTATGAAGCCAGCATAACCCTGATACCAAAGCCAGGGAAGGAATCAACAAAAACAGAGAACTACATACCGATATCACTCATGAATCTAGATGCAAAAATCTTCAACAAAATTCCTGCCAATAGAATACAACAACATACCGAAAACATAATCCACCATGACCAAGTTGGATTCATAGCAGGGATGCAAGGCTAGTTCAACATCAGAGAAACAATCAACGTGATCAACCAAATAAATAACACAGAAGACAAGAATCACCTGATTTTGCCTATTGATGTGGAAAAGGCATTTGATAAAGTCCAGTACCCTGCCATGCTAAAAACTCTCAACAAAATAGGAATAGAAGGCAAATTCCTCAATGTAATAAGGGCCATTTATACAAAGCCAACTGCCTATATCATCCTGAATGGAGAGAGAATGAAACATATTCCCTTGAGAACAGAAACTTGACAAGGGTGCCCACTCTCACCTCTCCTATTCAACATTGTACTAGAGTTCTAGCCAGAGCAATTAGTCAAGACCAAAAAATAAGGGGCATCTGCATCAGCAAAGAAGTCAGAATCTCCTTATATGCAGATGATATGATTGTATACACAGAGAATCCTAAAGAATCCATAATAAACTTCTCAGATTGGTAGAACAGTTCAGCAAAGTCTCAGAATACACGATAAACATAAATGAATCAGTAGGATTCCTTTATACCAACAGCGAGATTATTAAGGAAGAAATGATCAAATAATACCATTTACTATAGCCCCTAAGAAGATAAAGTACCTAGGATTAAACCTAACCAGAGAAATAACAGACCTTTACAAAGAGAACTACAAATCCTTACTACAAGAAATTAAGAGAGACTTACATAAATGGAGAAATCTACCCCCCTCATGGATAGGAAGACGTAACATTGTGAAAGTATCTATTTTGCCGAAAGCAATCTACGTATATAATGCAATTCCAATACAAATTTCAGTGACATTTTTTAGTGAGACGGAGAAACCAATTACCAACTTTGGAAAGCAAAGAAGCCCCAAATAAGTAAAGCACTACTGAAGAAGAACACACTGGGTGGCCTCTCATCACCTGACCTTAGAACATATCACACTGCCACAGGAGTCAAAACAGCCTGGTACCGGTACAGAAACAGACAGATAGATCAGTGGAACAGATTTGAGACCCCAGAGATGGCATCATTGGCCTATGAACAGTTGATATTTGACAAAGGCCCTAAGACATTAAACTGAGGTAAAAACAACCTCTTCAACAAATGGTGCTGGCAAAATTGGATATCCATCTGCAATAAATTGAAACAAGACCCGTAACTTACAACTTATACAAGAAACAACTCAAACTGGATAAAAGACCTAAATATCAAATCTAAAACAATAAAGCTCATCCAAGAAAAAGTAGGAACAACAATGGAAGTTTTAATACACAATGTAGACAAACTTTAAAATCTGTCAAACAAATCACATACAAAAAAAAACAGATATACAGGAACTCTTTAGAATCAAACACTTTTGCTCATCCAAAGACTTTACTAATAGAATTAAAAGGCCACCTACAGAATGGGAAAAAATACTTGGCAACTATATATCAGACCAACACCTGATCTCCGTAATCTATAAGGTACTACCAAATATCAATAAGAAATGGATAAATCATCCAATTAAGAGATGGGCAAAGGAGGTGGAGAGACACTTCTCTAAAGAGAAGATCCAGGCAGCCAAAAAACACACGCAGACATGCTCATGATCACTAGCTCTTAAAGAAATTCGAATCAAAATTACAATGAGATACCGTCTCACCCCAACAAGGTTGGCCATGATCCAAAAAACACAAAACAACAAATGCTGGAGATGCTGTCGAGAAATTGAAACTCTCCTCCACTGTTGTGGGATTGCAAAATGGTGCAACCTCTTTGGAAAGTAATCCGGTGCTTCCTTAAAAAGCTCGATCTAGACATACCATTTGACCCACTGCTCGGAATATATACTACAGAATCAAGGCCATTCACACCAACTGATACATGCACACGAATGTTTATCACAGCACAGTCCTCAACAGCAAAAATATGGAATCAACCCAGATGTTCAACAACAGAGGAATGGATAGGTAAACTACGGTATATATACTCAATGGAACACTACGCAACGATAAAGAACAATGATTTTAGGAAACATTTCATAACCTGGTTTCAACTGGAGGACATTATGTTGAGTAAAAGTAGTCAGCAACAAAAGGACAAATATTGCATGAGACCCCTGCGATAAGAAGTTAGAAACAGACTCATGCCTAGAAGAAAAGACTCTTTGACAGCTGCAAGGGTGAGGAGGGAGGGAGGGCGAGGGGGTGAGGGTTTAGATTTGATAGTTGATAGAAATTTGGTTGGGTGAAATCAGTGACAGCACATTTTAGAAAGAAGATCAGTATTAACCGGACATCAACATAACATGATTACTCCTCCCATCTTAACCCAATGTTGCAAGAACTGAGTAGCTGGGGCGGGGGTCCTACGACCATGCTCTTAAGGGAAATCAAGGCCAATTGGCACAACTGGCATTTTGCTAAGATAGCCCTCTGCACCCCACATTGGTGAGTGGTGTCTGGGCTCTTAAAAGCTGCTGGGCTGCCATCTGAGGGTATAGCAAATGCTCCCAACTCAGCAGGAACAGATGATCACCAAGGACAAAAACGACATGGAGAAGGAGACCCACGTGAGTGGGTGACTCCATCGACTTGTGACCAGAAGAACCAGATGGTGCCTGGCCACCGCTAGTGATAGCTGCGATGGAGCTCACAAAGTTGAGTCTCACTGGCAACACAAGAATAAAAAGGGGTGCACCCTGAGATCTCCGCTAAAAGACCACAGTTGGTGGTCAAGGGGCCCTGGGGTTTCCCTTGGAGCATAGCCCCTGGCCCTGATGCTGCCGCTGTCCATAAATCATATTGGAGGTCAACTTTTTGGACAGGAATGGATTGGACCTGGCAACACAGAGTGAGCATATCATGTGTGCACTTTATGGTTCTATGCATCTATAGGACATCCTGCTGACCTCTTACTGGAGGCAGGGGAGTGGGTGGAGAGGAGGGGATAGGAGATGGATGGGAGGATAAGGTATGTATGGAGCAGAGAGGAAGAGTGTGTTGTGACCAGGCAGGGAGAGCAGTGGGAGCTTCATATAGGTGGGCATGCAAATTTACATGGGAATGTACACTTTCATTCAATCATAATAAGAAACAAATGTCGTTGGAAGTTGAAGCGTGATTGCATGTATGTACAGATTGCTTAGGGAACTATAGACATTTTCACAATGTTTAGTCTTCCTATTTAAAAGCAAGAGGTTTCTCCACTTATTTAAGTCACTTTTAGTTTCTTGGAGTAGGTTCTTTTAGTTTTCTTTGTATAGATTTTTTACATTTCTAGTTAGATTTATTCCTAGGTATTTTATCATCTTGGGGACTATAATAAATGGTAGTGATCTTGTGATTTCCTCTTTGGTTGTCCCTTTGATGGTATAAAGGAAATCAAGTGACTTATGTATGTTTATCCTATATCCTGATACTTTGCTGAAATCTAGATCCAGTGGGTTTTTTGGAGGATTCTTTAGGGTTGTCTGTGTATAAAATCATGTCATCCGCAAATAGCAATACTTCAAGTTCTTTACCAATCTGGATGCCACTTATTTCTTTATCATTGACTCGATGGCACTTGGCTTGGCTTTGGCCTAATTGCTGTAGCTAGGACCTGCAGAAAAATGTTGAATAGAAGTAGTGACAATGGGCATCCTGTCTAGTACCTGTTCACATGGGGAATGTTTTCTACTTGTCTCCATTAAGTATGATGTTAGCTGTTGGTTTAGTGAAGATGGCCTTTACTATGTTGAGGAATTTCTGTTCTATTTTGCTGAGAGTTTTAACGTGAATGGATGTTGGATTTTATCAAATGCCTTTTCTGCATCGATGGATAGAATCAAGTGGGTCTTGTCTTTTGTTTATGCGGTTTATTATGTTAATTGTTTTCCTAATGTTGAACCATCCTTCCATCCCTGCTATGACTCCTACTTTGCTGTGATGAACTACTTTTTTGATGTGTTGTTGAATTCTGTTAACTAGGACTTAGTGAAGGATTTTTGCCTCTAAGTTCATCAGATATTATTCTGAGGTTTCCTTTTTTCTTTTTCTTTTTTTTTTTTTACTGTCTTTACCTCGTTTTCGTACCAGGATTATACTAGCTTTATAGAATGAATTTGGGGATATTCTACCCTTTTCTATGCTCTGGAATACATCCAGAAGTATTGGTGTTAACTCTTTTCTGAACGTTTGATAGAAATCTCCAGTGAAGCAATCCAGGCCAGTGCTTTTTTTGGATGCAAATTTTTTAATTATCTTTTCAATTTCTTCTTTTGAAATGGGTTTGTTCAGTCATTCTATCTTGGATTTTGTTGGTTTAGATAGTTGGTGCGTTTCTAGAAAATTGTCCATTTCCTCGAAGTTTTCAAATTTATTAGAGCATAATTTTTTGTAGTAGTCTTCTATAATTCTTTTAATTTTTGTAAAGTCTGTTGTGATATCACCCATTCCATTTCTTATTCAGATTATTTCTTTCATCTCCTGTTTTTCTTTTGTCAGTTTGGCCAATCGCTTACCAGTTTTGCTAATCTTAAAAAAAAAAAAGTTTTTGGACTTGACTACTCTTTCAATCATTTTTCTATTTTCCATTTCATTTATTTCTGCTCTAATTGTGATAATTTGCTTTATTCTGGAGCCTGATGGATTCTTTGGCTGGAGTCTTTCTTGTTAAGTTAAACAGTTAATTCTTTGATTTGGCATCTTTCTTCTTTTTGGATGTGCATATTTATTGAGATGAATTGACCTCTGAGCACTGTATTTGTAGTAGCCCATAGATTTTGATAGGATTTGTCTTCTCATTTGATTCTATCAAATTCTTTATTGCATCCATGATTCTTCTATTATCCAGTAGTTCATGAGCAAAATTTTATTCGGTTTCCATGGTTTTGATTTTTTGTTGTTATTGTTACATCTTTTTTCTGTTATTGATTTCTAGATTTATGGCTTTATGGTCTGAAAAAAGATTTGTATCATTTCAATATTTTGAATTTTGTTAATGATTGTTCTGTGGCCTAGTATGTGGTCAATTCTGGAGCATGTTCCATATGTATTGGAAAAAAAAGTATCCTTGGCTGCGGTTGGATGAAGTGTTCTGTGTATGATTACAAGGTCGAGTTGGTTGACTGTGTCATTTAGATCTTCCGTGTGTTTACTAAGCTTTCAAGGGGATGTTCTGTCCTTTACTGAGATGAAGTCTCCTACTATTATTGTGGAACTGTTTCTACTTTCAGTGCAAATGTGTTTGTTTTATGTATGTTGGAGCCTTGTCATTGGATGTGTAGATACTTAGTATGGCTAGGTCCTCCTGTTGTCTTGAGGCTTTAGACATTATGTAGTGTCTTTCCTTATCCCATAAGGTAGACTTAATTTTAAAGTTTATTTTGTCAGCGATTAGTGTTGCCACTCCTGCTCTTTTTTGAATGTTATTAACCTTATACATTTTTTTTTCAACCTTTGAGTTGCAGTTTGTTTGTGTCTTTGAGTCTGTGGTGTGTCTCTTTTCTTGTAAGCAGCATATATATGGGTCATGTTTTTTCACCCAATCTGCTACTCTACTTCTATTTACTGGTGCATTTAGTCCCTTTATATTCAGTGTGATTATTGATACAGATAATGTTAGTGCTGTCATTTCAATTCCATTTTTTGTGTTGTGGGTGGTTTGTCTGTTGTATTCCTTTTGATGTGCTGAGTCTTCTTTCTTTACATGTTTTCTTTTCATGGCTTTCAGTATTTGTTTTCTTGAAATTGTTGTGATTTTGTGTCTTGCCTTTTGACCTGTAGAATTATAGGTTTCTTTTGCAGCTACTCCCTTAGTCCTCTTTATTAATCTAAAAGTAATACACACTGCAGAGTCTTTGTATCTCCTTGACTTCTTCCACATCTTGAATATCTATGTGTACATTTTTTGACCCTCTTTTTCTTTTTATTTAACATGACTGAGTGAAAATATACATTCCTGTATAAATTTACATGCCCGCCTATATGCAGCTTCCACTGCTCTCCCTATCTGGTGACAGCACACTATTCCTCTCTGCTCCATACATGACTCATCCTCCCAACAGCCTCCTTTCCCCTCCTCTCCACCCACACTCCTTTCTCCAGCCAGAGGTCAACAGGATAATATCCTATAGATGTATAGAACCATAAAGTGCAACCAATATATGGTCACTCTGCATTGCCAAGTCCAATCCATTCCTGTCCAAAGAGTGGACCTTTGTTATAATTTTTGGGTAAGGGCAGCATCAGGGCCAGGGGGCATGCTCTCAGGGGAACCCCGAAACCGCTGGACCATTAATTGAGGTCTTTTAGTGGAGATCTCAGGATGCACCCCTTTTTATTCTTGTGTTGCCAGTGAGACTCAATCTAGTGAGCTCCATCGTGGCTATCACTGGTGGTGGCTGGGCACCATCTGGTTCTTCCGGTCCCAAGTCGATGAAGGCACCCACTCTTGCGGGTCTCTCTGTCTTCTAGGTCGTCTTTACCGCATGTCATTTTGGTCCTTGGTGAGCATCTATTCCTGCTGAGTCGGGACCATTTGCTGTGTCCCCGGGTGGCAGCTTGGCAGCTTTTAAGACCCCAGATGCCACTCACCAATGTGGGGTGCAGAGAGCTCTCTTAGCAAAACGCTAGTTGTGCCAAATGGCCTCGATTTCACCTAAGAGCATGATCCCCTGCCCCCTGCCCCAGCTACTCTATCCTTGCAATATTGGGTTAAGATGGAAGGAGTTCTCAAGTTATGCTGAAGTCCACTTAATGTTGTTCTTGTTTCTAACGTGTGCTATCACCGCTTTCTCCCAACCAGATTTCTAGCAACTATCTAAACTAAATCCTCCCCCGCTCATCCTCCTTCCCTCCCCTCCTTTGCAGCTGTCAAAGAGTCTTTTCTTCTATACACAAGTCTGGTTTTGAGATCTTATCGTAGAGATCTCATACAGTATTTGTCCCTTTGTCGCTGACTACTTTTACTCAACATAATGTCTTCCAGTTGAAACCAGGTTAGGAGATGTTTCCTGGAATCATCGTTATTCTTTATCATTGCGTAGTGCTCCATTGAGTATATGTACCATAGTTTACCTATCCATTCTTCTGTTGTTGGGCATCTGGGTTGATTCCATCTTTTTGCTATCGTGGACTGTGCTGTGATAAACATTCTGGTGCATGTGTCCGTTGGTGTGAAAGGCCTTGATTCTGTAGAATATATTCCAAGTAGTGGAATTACTAGGTCAAATGGTATATCGATATCCATTTTTTTAAGGAAGTGCCAGATTGCTTTCCAAAGAGGCTGGACCATTTTGCAACCCCACCAACAGTGTAGGAGGGTTCCACTTTCTCCACAGCCTCTCCAGCATTTGTTGTTTTGTGTTTTCTGGATCATGGCCAATCTTGTTGGGGTGAGAGGGTATCTCATTGTTGTCTTGATTTGAATTTCTTTAATAACTGAAGATGACTCTCTTTTTCATGTAATGTAGTTGCTGATTATATCCCAAGATCTCTGAATTTCTATTTTCTGTGATCTGGTTTTTGTTATTGTTTTTCGATTTCCTTCCCTGATGGTATCTAAATGCTCTGTTAAGTGTTGGATGTTTAAATATATAGCTAATGTTATTGATTTTCTAATTGAACAATTTCTGTCAACGCTTCTTGCAGTTTTAGTTTGGTTCTTGCAAATTCTCTAAATTCCTGTTTGTCTGTGAAAATCTTAATTTCACCTTCATATTTGAGAGACATTTTTGCAGGATATATAATTCCCAGTTGGCAGGGTTTTTTTTTCCTTCAGGGCTTTGTATATGTTATCCCATAGTCTCTTGGCAAGCACAGTTTCAGCTGAGTAGGCTGAGCTTAATCTTAATAATTTTGCTTTTTAAGTAATTTTTTGTTTAAATCTGGCTTCCCTCAGTTGTCTCTCCTTGACTCTAGTTTTATTGAGCTAGATTATAATATGCCTTGGTGTATTTCTTTTGGAATCTATCTTGGGTGGGGTTCAATGAGCCGGCTGAATGGAGATCTTTTCATCGGAGAAGTTTTCTGTCAGCAGGTCTTCAACAATTCTGTCTGTATTTTCAGCTACCCCACCTTATTCTGGTATTCCAATCATCCCATTATTCTTCTTCTTAATAGAGTCCTACATCACCCTTAGCGATTCTTCACTCTTATTGAGTCTTTTATCTGATTCCTCCTTGTTTATGCTGGTGTCATGGATTGAATTGTGCACCCCAAAAATATGTGTAGCCATGTGGCTTGGCCATGTTCCCTATATTTTGCGATTGTCCTCCATTTTGTGATTTTCCTATGCTTTATGTTAAAGGATTAGGGTAGGACCATAAATACCTTCATAGGATCACCTCCTTGCTCCACTGTAAAGGGAGTTTCCCTGGAATAAGACTTGCGAAACCCTAATCCTTTCATCCTACAAGAGATAAAAGGAAAGAGAAGCAAGCAGAGAACTGGGAACCTCACACCATCAAGAAAGCAGCACTGAGAGAGCGAGTCCTTCAGATCTGAAGTTCCTGCACCAAGATGCTTCCTGAGCAAAGGCTGATGCAACACAAGGACTTTCTTCCAGAGTTGACAAAGAGGAAAGCCTTTCCCTGACGCCGGCATCCTGAATTTGGACTTGTAGCCTACTGGACTGTGTAAGAATAAACTTTTCTTTGCTAAAGCCATCCACTTTGTGGTATTTCTGTCAGAGCAGCACTAGCTGACTAAAACAGCTGGTATCATTTACTTTGTCTTCAGTCTTGCTAATTCTGCATTCCATATTCTCAATCCTGCTCCTTTGACTTTCTATTGAGTTATCAAGCTTGATGATTTTATTGTTAATCTGCCAAATTTCAGAGTGTTGCTGCTCAAGTATTTCTTGAAGCATATTTAATTTTTCAGTGTGCCCTGCTGCATTTTGCCTGATATCTTGCATGGCTCTGTACATCAATATTTTGTTTTCTGTCTCTGATAGTTTCAGGAACTCTTCTTTTGGAGATCCATTGATACTTTGTTTTGGGAATTTTGGAAAGCCATGGTAGCCTGTTTCTTGAGGTGTTTAGAAATCGATTGTCGTCTTCAAGCCACCAAGAAGTCATTGCAGTTTTGGGACACTTAGTTCGGTTGACCTGTTTGGGGTATCTCTTTTGGAGCTGGGCTGTAATTTCTCTGTGCAGTCTGATAATTTTCTGTTCCTTGAACTTACTGTTCTGCATTGGGCTACTGCCACCACAGCCCATGGATGGGCAGCTCAGGCATGTTGCTGCTGCCTGCATAAGTCCCAGCTGGGGGTTGGGTCACATCTGCTTTCAGCAATGCCACTGACACTTCTGCATCTTGGCTGGGGGGGGGTCTTTGAGCCCCCCAAGGTGGGCAGAACACAAGTGGCACTGCTGCAGCTGCCTCTTGGGTTGGGCTGGTCCTTCATGGAGCCTCAGCCTTGGTTTTCAGGTGCAGGTGGGGTTACATGCCCTTTTGTCACTGGAGGCCACCTTGTTGTTAGCACTCGCTGCCTCTGGGTTAGGCTAGTCCTAGGAGGAGTCTTGGTAGTGGCTCTCAGATGGGGAAAGATTCACACAACACTTTGCTGCCACTGGCACCGCTGCCACTGTGTTGGGCTGATGGCTGAGGGAGCCTCCATGGTGGCTCTCCAGTGGGGGAGGGGTCATGCACTTGCCTTCTTCCCCACACAGCAGCCACAGCCATTGGTGTCTCTGGGCTGGGAGGGCATCTCAGGGAACTTCAACAGTGACTCTCTGACAAGGGAGGGATCATGCATCCCTTATCCTCAGCTCCTGGGTCATGCGCACGGCTCCTTGTCACTGACTCTGCTGCCTCTGGGTAGAGTCTGGCTGGGCTGGTAGCCCATGGAGCCTCAGTCAGAGCTGCAGCTCACAGGTTGGGGAGGGGTCATGCACACCCTCACTGCCACTCTGGGGTAGCACACTTCCCCCCATATCACCATCACTGCTGCCCCAGGATTTAAAGCATTCACAAAGCCACCCATGTCTCCAGGCTGTGTGTGCTTTCAGGCTGCTGCCTGGGCACTCAAACACATTCCAACTTTGATTTTCCTGGTATCACAGGATCTAAGCCTCTGTGGCCTGGACTACTCTAGGGCCTGTGAAAATACCACGAGTGGAAGGTTTCATGTAGAGAAGCTTTTATTGTCTCAGTCCGGTAAGCCACAAATCCGTTTACAAATTGTAAGTCCATTCAGTAGGAGAATTTATCACAGTCCGGTAGGCTAAGTCCACATCCAGTGAGAGCATCTCGGCACAGGAACCTCGGGTCCAAAGGATGTGCTCTGCTCTCGGTGCTTCTCTCTTGGTGGTATGAGGTTCCCAACTTCCTCTGCTCACTTCTCTCCCTCATATTCCACAAGCTTGTAGCTTGGGTCCTGCCTCACTAACACACCTGCAAACCATTTTTCATCATCAGTATCACAGAGGCAAGATTCACAACACATGGGAGGAAGGGCACCATGTTGGAACGCCAAACCAATTCAAACCAGCACATACATTTTTGGGGGGATACAGTTCAATCCATGACAACATCCATTTTGGTGCTTTCTTTCTCTCCTTTCTTTTTAATGACCTCTAGTTTCCTTCATGAATGATGTCCTTGATATGGTTCCACAACTGCTGTGATCTGCAGTCATTGGTGTTAAGTGTGTCAAATTGGTTCTTGAGAGAGTCTCTCAGTTCAGGTGTGATATACTCAAGGTCATGTTTTGCTTTTTTGCAGACTTCCCTAATTTTATTCAGCTTCAACTAGCATTGCATGTGAGCAATTGATTTTCTCTTCTACATTTGACATCAGATCTTGTTGACTGATCATATTGAACTTTTTATCCCTGTGTTTTAGTCAGCTAGTTCTGTTTTTTAAAAAATATATCACAAATGGATGGCTTTAAAGAGAGAAATTTTGTTTTTGTCACACTCCAGTAGGCTAAAATTCCAAATTCAGGGTGTGAGCTCCAGGGTAAGGCTTTCTCTGCTGGATCTGGAGGAAGGTCCTTGTCATCAGTCTTTCCCTGGACTGTAACCTTCTGACACTCAGGGGCCCCAGGTCCTGTCCAAAGGATGAGGTCAGCTCCCAATATTGTTTTCTTGGTGGTATGGGTTCTTCAAATAGCTGCTTGCCTCCCTTTCCTTTATAGTCCAAGAAGAAGCACCAAGGCACAATACAATCCCACACACTGAGTCCTCCCCTACCAGCACAATTGCTACCCATCTTCCCTCATTAACATCAAAGAGTCAGGATTTATAGAACACAGGAACCGTAATACCAGGAATCACCAGCCTAGCCAGATTACTATCTTTGGAGGGGGGTGGAGCATAAGTCAATCCATGACACTCTCCTTCCACAAATGCAGTCCAATTTGATTCCTGTGTATTCCCTCTGGTGCAGTCCACACATACAGTTGCCATTTATGTTGTCAAAAACGGTATTTGCAATGAGGAAGTAGTTGATTTTGCAAAATTCTATCATATGATATCTGACGTTGCTTCCATCACCAAGGCCATGTTTTCCAATTACCAACATTTCTTTGTTTCCAGCTTTCACATTCCAAACATTGCATTATCAATGCATCTTGACTGAATGTTTTATCAATTTCATACTGTAGAATTTGGCAAAAATCTCCGATTTTGACTTCTGGCAAACGTGGTGCCATAGACAGAAGCAACACACTGTCCTTCCAGAGCAAAGACCTAAAAAACTAAGTAAAACAGAGACAAACATTGTTTTAGTCATCTAGTGTTGCTATAACAGAGATACCACAAGTGGATGTTTCTAAAAAAAGAAATTTTATTTCATCACAGTCCAGTAGGCTGAAAATCCAAATTCAAGGTGTTAACTCCATGGAAAGGCTTTCTTTCCTGGGTCTACAGGAAGGTCCTTGTCATCAGTCTTCCCCTAGCCTGGAAGTTTCTGAGGAGCAGGGATCCTGGTCTTTTTCAAAGGATGTGTACTCTGTGTCCCGCACAGCTTCTTGGTGGTATACAGTCCCCAATTCTGTCTGATAGCTTCTTTCCTTTATATATCAAGAGACTGTCAGAAGGCACAAAATAGTCTTGCACATTGAGTCTTGCCCCAGCAACACAAGTGCACCCATCCTCCTTCATTAACCTCAAAGAGGCAGGATTTACACATGGAGGAACATTACACAATACCAGGAAACATGTCCCAGCCAAACTACCACACGCATTTCTGGGGAAACACAATTCAATCCATGACACATATGAATCTTGGAACCCAAGGTGTCAGATGAAGAGACAAAGATCTCAGCCAAACACCAAGTGGAATAAGAAACTGACAGAGAACAGAGAGTGCAAAGAGATAGGATCAAAAGTCCCCTACCAGCTGACCAACATGCAACTTGGACTTCTGTTAGAGATCAGCAGAGAGAGATCATGGGAAAGCAGCTTCAAGAAATCCTGGGAGAAGACAAAGCGTCTTGTAATCAGCGATGCATATTTCCCCTCCTTTCATCATCTTCCCACTGCTCTATGATGCTTCTTCCTAGCTGAGGTGGCTCAGCTGGCCAGGAGGTGTAGCATCCTAGTTAGATTTGCCCTACTCACATCAGAGACTGGTGACAATTAGTACATGAAAGCAGCTTCAGGAGGACTTGGATCAAAAGGTAAGCAACAATATATGCTTTCTTCACCTCACCCTCACTGCTCTGGGCTTCCTGTGCTTCCTGCTGGCCATAGCCTGTTGACCAGGATCAAACTCCACTGGGTTTGGCCACTTGGATTCACCCTGCCCACAGTAGCCAACTCTGAATGCCACTGGTCTGTAACTGATGTTTTTTGGTTTCTTTTGTGCCTCTTACCACCTCCCCCTCCTTTCTCTTGAATACCTGGCTCTGTGTGCCATTTTTGCCTCTTCTTGAAAGTCTGTGAAGTGTTGTTCAACTGAGGGAAACTTACCCTAGCCCAGGACATCACGCTGGTGGGATCCTGTGGCTTTTTTTTTTTTTTTTGGTTTGTTATGTTAGTTTGTCCTTTTGTTTTCTTTTTATTTTCAAGGCTTCAGAGACCCTTCTGCTTAGGACCCATGTCCCCAGTCTGAATCCCCATGTAAGTAGAATCCCTGGGATCATTTTTTCTTTCTTTCTTTTTCACATTTTAATCTTTTTGTTTCCTGTCTTTTTTCATTTCTCACCTCTTTATACTTACTTTTTCTGCCTCTTGAATACCTGACATTGTGGAAAACCTCTGCCCCATCTATTCGGGCTATACCATGCAGCCTGGGAAAAAAACCTCCTCACTGTTTGCAGCAGGACTGGTGGAAACCCCAGAGGCCTTGTCCTTTTATTTTCCAAGTTTTCATCGATGCACATTTTGTCTTCCTTTTTCTTTTCATCTTTTAGTCCTCGTTTTGATTTTTTTCATTTCTTGGTTCCTCATTTTGCACTCCAATAGCAAACTCCTTTAGCATACTGTTCATTTGTTTTTGACTCCTGTTTCTCTCTCCCACCCTCCTCTTTCCCATACCAATCTTAGCTCTGCACATCCCAACCTCCTTCCTCCTTCCTGCCTACCTGTATTGTGTGATGAACATCATATCCCCATGCAGCTGGAATTTGTCCAGCACTAATTTCTGACCAAATCTATCTGTCCTAGTATGTATCACAGTCTATCTCAATCCTCCTTCAGCTGAACCTGCCCTGCTGTACCACAGATTAGTGACTGGCTCTACCCATCAGACAAGGGGGCGGAAAATATTGTAAACACAGAAACAAAAACAGAGAATTTGCAGTCATTCTGCTGTTATAAACCAAATAATATAAAAAGCATGATGAAACAGACTTACATACAATAAACAATGAATATAACTATGAAATGTCCCCAAAACAGCAGATATTATCCAAATATATATATTTTTTAAAAAAATAAAAAGGATGGTTCCAGTAGGTGTCCAATATGAAGCACAGGATGTCAGTCCAGTAAAATAAAAAGCAATAGAACTACCTGACAGGGAAAGCAAATCTCTAATTTTCAGAGCTACCCAAGAGTTGAAGCATAAAGCAGACAAAAATGAGTAAAAAGTGGACAAACTCATGGAAAAGATAGACAAACTTCAAGTAAGAATTCAGGAAAATAATACAGGAAAAAAATGCCAAAATAAATTCACAATGAGAAATCATATAAAAGCAACAATTAGAAATCAAAGAGATAAGCAGCAAGATTTCAGAAACGGACAGTCATAGGAGGGCTGAAAGCAGGTTTAAGGTGATGGAAGATAGGATCAGTGAAATTGAAGACAAACACTAGGCAACAACTACGTTTGGTGAAAAATCAGAAAAAAGAATGAAGAAACATGAAGAAACACAGGGAATTATGTGAAATACAAACAAAAGCAAAAATTTGTGAGCAATCAGAGTTCCAGAACAGAGTGATAAAACAGAAAACACTGAAAGAACCCTTGAAGAATTGCTGACAGAAAACTTTCCTAATATCATGAAAGATGAAAATCAAACCATCCAAGAACTTCAACAAACCCCATATAGGATAGACACCAAAAGAAAATCACCAATGCATATCACAATCACAATAGTTAAAATCAAACATAAAGAAAAACTCCTGAGGGTAGCTAGAGAAAAATAAAGTCACATACACGGGACAAACAATAAGACTATGCTTTGATTATTTGGCAGAAACCATGCAGTCAAGAACACAATGGGATAAAATATATACAACCTTGAAGGAAAAAAAATGCCAAAACCAATAATATATTGTGCAAAACTCTCATTCAGATATGGTAGCAAAATTAGGACATTTCCAGATAAACAGAAATTAATAGTACATGTAAAAATGAAGCCAAAATTACAACACCTATCAAAGGGAGTCCTTTGATGTAAGAACAAACAAAATCACATCACAGTCTGAATCTAGGGTGCAAGATGGTACCAGCCAGATACCAGCCTATGAAAGGAACTCTCAAGGACTATCAAAAACCAGAAGAACTATAAAAGGGAACCAGAGAGGTTAATCTGTAAATGAAGACAACATCAGAACAATAAAAAAAGGAAGAAAGGTCAAAAGTAGAGAGCTTCCTAATGGGGTGGAAGGCAAGGAGACATAAAGTAATAATAGACTGGTTCAAACCTAGAAACATAATTTTCAAGGTAATCACAAACAGAGTTAACAAAACTATTCATAAAAATAAATAAGAAATAAAAAGTTTGAATAAAAACATCTAAAAATCAAAATAAATGAACAATAAATCCACAGAGCAAAGAAATTCAGCACAGGAGAGTAAAAGAAGCAAAGACAATGCCAGCACCACACACACAAACAAAAAAAACCTAAAAAATGAAACCAATAAACTGACACCAATCAATATTTACACTCAATACAAATAGCCTAAATGCACTCATAAAAAGACAGAAAGACAGAACGGATTTTTTTCAAAAAGGGGCCCATCAATATACTGTTTACAAGAGATACCACCTTAGAAACAAAGACATGACTTATTAAAAATCAAAGGATACAAAAAAATATATCAAGAAAATATCTACTAGAAAAGAACAGGAGTCACAACAGTCATTTCAAATAAAATAGATTTTGCAACAAAATCCCACATAAAAGACAAGAAAGGCTCTATCTAATGATTAAAGGGTCAATCCATCAAGAAGACATAAATGTAATAAACTTCAGCACACTCAATGATACAGCTCCAAAATACCTTACATAAAAAAATCTGACAACACTGAAAACAGAAACTGACAGTTAAACAATTATAGAAGGAGACTTCAAAACAACACCCTTAGTAAAAAAGGAACGTCTAGAAAGAAATTTAACAAAAATATAAAACAGCTAATGGGCACAATCAGCCAACTTGACCTCACAGACATACATAGAATACTAGACCAAACAGATGCAAAGTACATGTTCTTTTCTAGCACATATGGAAGACTCTCTAGAGTAGACACATATTAGACTAAAGAAAAATCCCCAACAAACTTGAAACCACTTAGATTTCAAAAAATAAACACCAGTACCTTCAGATCAACAGGGACTAATAGCAACCCTACAGGACAAAGTGGAACTGCCCCATAGTGTTTCCAAGGAGCAGCTGGTAGTTATAAACCCCATCTTTTAATTAGCAGATATAGCACTTAACCATCATGCCACCAGAGTTTCCATTAAGGTAAAACAAATTATCTTTTCTGAACAAAATGCCATCAAAATAGAAATCAACAAACAACAGTAAAAAAAATGAAAAAAAATAAGTACATGGAAGCTGAATAACAACCTGCATAAAAATCACTAAGAGAAGAAATCAAAGACAGAATTTAAAAATTCCTAGATTCAAACAAGAATGAAAACATACCTTGCCAAAACCTTTGGAAAACAGCAAAGGCAGTCCCCAGAAATCAATTTATACTAATTGATGCACATATCAAAACAGAAGGGAAGAAATCAAAACATTAACCACACAATTCAAAAAAATAAAAAGAGAAGAGCAAAAGAAGCCCATAGCCAGCAGAAGAAAGGAAATGATAAACGTCAGAGCATAAATAAATAAAATAGAAATTAGAAAAACAATAAAAGGAATCAGAACAACCAAAAGTTTAGTTGGTTCTTTGAAAAAAATCAGCAAAACTGACAAACTACTGGCCAAAGTGACAAAAGAAAAACAGAAGATGACTGAAATAACCCAAATAGGAAGTGACCTAGGGCACTTGGCTTGGCTAGGGGACATCACAACAGACTCAACTGAAACAAAAAGAATAATAACACAGTATTATGGAAAACTGTATCCCAATAAATTTGAAAATATACAGGCAATGGACAAATTTCTAGAAACACGGTATCTACTCAAACTGATGCAAAATGATTTTGAAAATCTGAGCAGACCCACAACAAAAGAAGAGACTGAAAAGGTAACAGAGGAAAAAAAAAATCCCAACAAAAACAAAAAGCCCTAGTCCAGAGGGCTTCACTGGAGAATTCTACCAGGCTTTCAGAGAAGAGCATAGCAGAGACCGTCAAATAAGTGAACTCATCCTAGAAACAGTGCTACATACCTGTGCTGAATAAGCGCTACAGTCACCTTCAAAGTACTCCCCTTGGGAAGCTGTGTACAAACACCAATGCCTAGTCCACCCTTCAAGGCAATTTTGGAATTCTTTTTCAGGAATGGCCATCAGAGCTGTCATCATACTACACTTGATGCCTTAAATGTCATCAAAATGTCTTCCTTTCAATATTTCCTTGATTTTCAGGTAAAGAAAAACAGTTATTGGGGGCCAGATCAGGTGAGTAGGGAGGGTGTTCCAATATAGTTATTTGTTTACTGGCTAAAAACTCCTTCACAGACAACTAGATAATTAATTTTGAAAACTTGCCACCTTGCCACCATCCTCAGTGTCCATTCCAGAAAGAGTTCCAAAATTGCTTTGAAAGGTGGACTAGGTGGTAGTATCAGTGCATAGCTTTGCAAGGGGAATACTTCGAAGGTAACTGTAGTGACATTCAGCAATGAGGCATGTAGCACCTAGAACAACTTAATTAGTGGGCTTCATTGTCAGCCCTTGAAAACTCTGGTGCTGTAGTGGGTTAAGTGCTACATTTGCTAACCGAGAGGTCTGCAGTTCAAATTCTCCAGGCACTCCTTGGAAGCTCTATGGGGCAATACAACTCTGACCTATAGATTTGCTATGAGTTGGACCTGACTTGAAGGTAGTAAGTTTGGTTTTGGTTTTGGTACACCAGTACTGCTCAAACTTTTTTAGAACATGGAAAAGGAAGACATATCTTGAATTCATTCTATAAAGGCAGAATATCCTGATACCAAAATGAGGCAAAGACATCAGAAAAAAAAATACAGACCAGTATCTCCCGTGAATATTGTTATTGTTATGTGCTGTCGAGTTAGTTCTGACTTATAGTGACCATACGTATAACAGAAAGAAACACTGCCCAGTCTTGAGCCTTGTCAACAACTCTTTTTACACTTAACTCCATTGTTGTAGCCACTGTGTCAATCCATCTCATTGAGGGTCTTGCTCTTTCTCACTGACCACCCACTCTACCCAACACGATATCTTTCTCCAGGGACTGATCCTTCCTGACAACATGTCCAAAGTATGTAAGACGCAGTCTTGTCATCTTTGTTTCCAAGGAGCACTCAGGTTGTACTCCTTGCAGAACAGATCTGTTTGTTCTTTTGGTGGTCCATGGTACATTCAACATTCTTCTCCAACAACACAATTCAAAGGCATCCACTCTTCTTCTGTCTTCTTTGTTCATTCTCCAGTTTTCACATGTATATGATGTAATTGAAAATACCATGGCTTGGGTCAGGCACACCACAGTCTTGAAGGTAACATTTTTACTTTTCAATACTTTAAAGAGATCCTTTGCAGCAGATTTTCCCAGTGCAAAGTGTCTTTTGATTTCTTGACTGCTGTTTCCACGGGTGTTGATTGTGGACCCAAATAAAGTGAAATCCTTGACAACCACAATCCTTTCTCCATTTATTGTGATGTTCTTTACAGGTCCAGTTGTGAGGATTTTTATTTTCTTGATATTGAGGTGAAATCCATACTGAAGGCTGTAGTCCTTGACCTTCATCAGTAAGTCTTCCAAATCTTCCTCACTTCTGGCAAATAAGGTGGTGTTGTCTATGTAACGCAGGTTGTTAATGAGTAGTCCTCCAATTCTGACACCTCATTCTTCTTCGTATAATCCAGCTTCTCGGATTATTTGCTCAGCATACAGATTGAAAAGGTATGGTGAAAGAATACAACTCTGATGAACATGTTTCCTGACTTTAAACCATGTGGTGTCCTCTTGTTCTGTTCACACAGCTGCCTCTTGATCCATATATAGATTCCTAAAAAGCACAATTAAGTGTTCTTGAATTCCCATTCTCCACAATGTTAGCCATAATTTATTATGATCCACACAGTCAAGTGCTTTTGGATAGCAGTGAACACAGGTAAACATCTTTTTGGTATTCTCTGCTTTCAGTCAAGATCCATCTGACATTAGCAATGGTCTGAATCCAGCTTGAATTTCTGGATCTTAACGATATTGTTTGGTAATTTCCGCATTTGGTGGATCACCTTTCTTTGGAATGGACATAAATTTGGATCTCTTCCAGTCAGTAGACCAGGTAGCTGTCCTCCAAATTTCTTGGCATAGGCAAGTAAGCACTTTCCAGCACTGCATCTGTTTATTGAAATATCTCAGTTGATATTCCACCAGTTCCTGGAGACAGTTTTTGCCACTGCTTTCAATGCAGCTTCAACTTCTTCCTTCAGTACCATCGGTTCCTGATTATATGCTACCTCTTCAAATGGCTGAACACCGACCAGTTCTTCTGGCATAATGACTCTGTGTATTCCTTTTATCTTCTTTTGATGCTCCCTGAGTCGTTTAATATTTTACCTGTAGAATCTTTCACTATTGCAATGTGAGGCTTGAATTTTTTCTTCAGTTCTTTCAGCTTGAGAAATGTAGAACATGTTACTCCCTTCTGGTTTTCCATTTCCAGCTCTTTGTGCATGTCATTATAGTACTATCTTTTGTCTTCTTGAGCTGCTCTTTGAAATCTTCTGTTTAGGTCTTTTACTTCATCATTTCTTCATTTCCCTTCAGCTGCTTGACATTTGAGTGCAAGTTTCAGAGTCTCTTGTGACATCCAATTTGGTATTTTCTTTCTTTCCTGTCTTTTTAATGACCTCTTGCTCTCTTCATGGATAATGTCTTTGATGTCATTCCACAGTTTATCTGGTCTTCAGTCATTAGTGGTCAACACATCAGATTTGTTCTTGAGATGGTCTTTAAATCCAAGTTCATGAACATAGGTGTAAAAATTCTTAAAATTTTAGCCCATAGAATTCAATATCATATCAAAAAAATGATACACTACATCCAACTAGGATTCATATGAGGTTTGCAAGGATAGTTCAACATTAGAAAATCACTCAATGCAATCCGCCACATAAGTAAAAAGAAAGGAAAGAATCACGTGATCATTTCAGTCAATGCAGAAAAGACATCTAATAAATTCCAAAACCCATTCCTGATAAAAACTCTCAATAAAATCAATATAGAAGGGAAATTTCTCAACACAATAAAACGTATCTATGAAAAACCAATGGCCAGTATCATGCTTAATGGAGAGAGGCTGAAAACATCCCCTTGAGAACAGGAACAAGACAGTGACGCCCTTTAAAACCTTTCCTATTTAACTTTGTGCTGGAAGTTCTAGCTGGAGCAATAAAGTGAGAAAAAGAAATAAAGGCCATACAAACTAGTAATGAAGAAGTAAAATTGTCCTTAATGTGTGTTTTAACCAGATAGTGCTACTATAACAGAAATACCACAAGTGGCAGGCTTTAAAAGAGAAAAACTTCATTTGTCACTGCTCAGTAAGTTTAAAGTCCAAATTCAGATTGTTTCCTCCAGGGGAAGGTTTTCTCTGCTGGCACTGGAGGAAGGTCCTTGTCATCAATCTTCCCCTGGACTGGAGTTTCTGAGGTGCAAGGACTCCAGTTCTTTCCAAAGGATGCACTCAACCCCAGACACTGCACTTTGGTAGTATAAAGTCCCCCAAATCTCAACCTGTTTCCCTTTCCCCTATATATCCCAAGAAGCTGCCTCAAGGCACAAAACAATCCTATACATTGAATCTTGCTCCACCAACACAGCTGCCACCATCCACCCTCATTAACACCACAGAGGCAGGAATTCTAACATGGAGGAACATTGCACAATATCAGTCAAATTGCTACAGATTGTTTGGGGGAGTGGGGAACACAACTCAATCCATAACATCCCACTCTTTGTTCTCAAAGAAATCATATCTTTGCAACACATAAAACATATTCACCCTATCATAGCAAAAGTCTTAAAGTTCAAGTCTAAAATCCAGAAATTCTTCTTTAGCTGTAAAATTTAGAATGCAAGTTATTTGCTTCTAAAATATGTGGCAGAACAAACAAGCACAAGTCAGGCATTTTCATTACAACTGGGAGAAAACAGGCAACAAGTAAGTCAACAAAACGCATTACAGTAGGCCCCAAAGCTTTGAAAATAATCTTCCATTCTCTGAGACAGTTTATACAATGGCCTTTGTCTTCCAGACTCGGTATTGGCCACCCTCTCCACATTCTGAGTGGAAGCGCCCCAGCCCTGTAGTATTGCTCTTCCTCCCAGGCCCAATGGTACAGTGACTCTTGCTCCCTTGGCTTCAGGTACACAATTTTCTAAGTCCACATGAGTGGTAACTCCACAATTAGAAACATCTAGGGCCATGGATCCACCCTTTCAAACCTCTGAGATCATGGCCATAACTTTGAGAATGAGGTGGTTCAGCTTCTCAAGCTCAGCTTCTGCTTCATATGGCCTTATGGCCTAGACCTCAGGCTTGTATCTGCCCTGCTGGGGCAAATGTTCCAAAGCTCTGTAGCTCCAATGATTCAAGTGCCTGGAGGCACCCAACTCTGCCAGGTAGCCACCTGCACACAGCCCTTCAGCTCTCTTGCTTCATGGGTTAGCAAACCTAGTTCTACCAATTCAAGTGCCCAGAGGCACCCCACTCCACCAGGAAACCTCTGTCCACAAGTACTCAACTCTCTTGCTCTGTGGGTTGGCTCCAGCACTGTCTTACACTAGTCTGGTTCTGTTGCTGCTGTTTCTCACCGTCTGAACCTTCTTTGTTAATAGTCCTTCTAAGTCTGTCCATTCACAGTTTCAAAGCCATTCCCACATTCTGGGTATTTGTTAGAACAGCACCCCACCCCCTTGGTACCAAAGTCTGTTTTAGCCAGCTAGTGCTGCTGTAACAGAAATACCAGAACTGGGTGGCTTTTAAAGGAAGAAGTTTTATTTGTCACAGTCCAGTAACTTAAAAGTCCAGATTCAGGGTTTCTGCTCCAGGAGAAGGCTTTCTCTATGGCACTTAAGGAAGGTCTTTATCATCAATCTTCCCCTAGACTGCAGCTTCTGAGGAGCAGGGACCCCAGTCCTTTCCAAAGGACATGCTCAGTTCCAGGCACTGCTTTTTGGTGGTGTGAGGTTCCCCAAATCTCAGCCTGCCTCTCTTTCCCTTACGTATTTCAAGAGGCTGCCTTAAGGCATGAAACAATCCTACACACTGAATCTTGCTCCACCAACACAACTGCCACCAATCCACCCTCATTAACATCATAGAGGCAGGAATTCCAACATGGAGGAACATCACACAATAACAGGAATTATGGTCTAGCCAAATTGCTACAGATTTGGGGAAGAACACAGTTCTATCCGTAACAACATCAATATGATGCTATACATACAAAACCCGATCAAACCCACTGGAGTCAAGTTGATTTTGACTCATAGCAACCATATAAGACAGAGTAGAACTGCTCTATAGAGCTTCCAAAGAACACCTGGCACATTTAAACTGCCAACCTTTTGGTTTGCAGAGGTAGCACTTAACCACTACACCACCAGGGTTTCCGACGGTATACATAGAAAACCTAAAATGCCCCACAAGAAAACTACTGGAACTAATAGACTCAGAAGAGTAGCAAGATACAAGACAAACATACAGAAGTCAATTAGATTCCTATATAGCAACAAATAAAGCAATGAAAAGGAAATCAAGAAAATAATGTCATTTGTAATAAGCCCTAAAACATAAAATATTTAAGAAATAAATCTAACCAGATATGTAAAAACCTACACAGGGAATGGGGCCAAGATGGTGGAGTAGATGGACTCTTCTCATGACCCCTCTAACAAGAAAGACCCCAAAAAACAAATGAATCCAGTATATACGACATTTTAGGAGCCCTGAACATCAAAGAGAAAGTTTAGAAATTTCACTGAGCAATGAGGCAGGGAGTACCCTATCAAAAGCACATAGGACTCCAAACACCTGACCTGCTGGGAGGCAGCCATGTCTGCAGAGCGAAGGTTGATAGGCATTCCCCTCAATGGAGGTGACTAGAGAATCCACTCATGCCTCCAGAGCCAGTAAGGGACAGAACCAGACTGTCAAAAGCTAAGTGCTTGCATGCAATCTGCTGCTTGCTGATTTGAATCTTTGCTTTGATATGGGCCTATCTCCCTTCTCTCAGGACTCCTTCTCCTTTCTCTGAACTGTACCCAGAGCTAGAGTATGATGTAATTAACTGAGCAGGAAGTATGACTCTTCAAGCCTATCTGAGCCATTCTCCCCATCCCTTCTCTGCACTGTGTCTGGCTCTGCAGTCTGACATCACTAGGTGAGACAGAAGTATGACTCCTTCAGCCTATTCAGAGGCATTCTTTGAGACTTGGAGGAGGAACTAATTTAGCACACTCAGCGTAGGGGGGGAAAGAAAGTTTTTTTCTCTTTTTTCCTGAAAACTTCCCTAAGGCAGAAAATCAGGGCAGAGACTCTTCCTTCACCTAGATTCAAATATAAGGGGATACACCAAACTCACAGACACTCAAGGATATCTGTTAGCCCCCTGCAACACACATTAGTCAGTTGCAAAAGGGCAAATATTCTATGAGAACACTATTAAAATTACTTACAGAAAGGTTTAAACACAGAAGAAAATAATCCTTGATGGTTACAAGAGAGAGGAGGGATGGAGAGGAGTTCCACAGACTAGACAGCAGACAGCAATTGAGTTAGATGAAGGTAATGACAGCACACAGTAGAAGGGAGTTTAGTGTATCTGGACTACACCAAAAGCTCACAGGTTTTCTAAATATAACCCAACATTTTAAAGGATCGAGTGGCAGGGACAGGGGCCTAGGGAACACAGTTTCAGAGGACATCTAGGTGAATTGGCATAATTAAGAATTTTTAAGAAAATGTTCTGCATACCACTTTGGTGAGTGGTCTCTGGGGTCTTAAAAGCTGTCAAGCAACCATCTAAGTAGCATCAACTGGTCCCAATCCACCTGGAGCAGAGGAGAATGATGGACATGAAAGGCATGAGGAAAATATGAGCCCAGCAGACAGAAGCACCATTTGATACAGAGACTACATCAGCATGTGATCAGAAGAACTAGGTGGTACCTGGCCACCACCAATGACTACCCTGACAGAGAACATGGCATAAAATCCCTGATGCAGCAGGAAAAGAATGGGCATGCAGAGCTAGAACTCTATTAAAAGACCATACTTGATGGTCCACCAGACTGGGGGGCCCCTTGAGGACTTGTCCCCCAGACTGTTAGCCCAGAGCTGAAACCACTCCCAAAGCCAATGCTTCAGACAAAGATTGGACTGGACTATAACACATAGAGTGATGTTGGCAAATAAGACACTTCTTGGCTTAAATATATACATGAGGATGGCTGAACAGCTCTTGTCCAGAGGTGAGATGAGAGGGTTGAATGGGACAGGAGTTGGTTGAATGGCTGTGGGAAGCACAGAGTCGAAAGGAAGAGTGTGTTGTCACATGATATCTGGAAGGGAGAGCAAGTGGAGTTGCATAGGGGTGTGCGTGTGTGGGTTTCATACAGTAAGTTAATTTTCATTGTAAACTTTCACTTTAAGCACAATAAAAATATTTATAAAAGATGTATACAAAGAAAACTGCAAATGCTATTGCAAGAAACTGAAAGAAATCTACAAAAATGGAAAAACATACTATGCTTATTGTCATGGATTGACTAGTGTCCCCCCAAAAATATGTGTTGCCATGTGGCTGGGCTATGATTCTCAGTATCTTGTGACTGTCCTCCATTTTGTGGTTTTCCTCTGCTGTAAGTTAAAGGATTAGGGTGGGGCTGTAAATCCCTTCATAGGATCACCTCCCTGCTCCACTGTAAAGGGAGTTGCCCTGGAGTATGGCTTGACCCACCCTTAATCCTTTCATCCCGCAAGAGATAAAAAGAAAGGAGAGCAGGCTGAGAATTGGGAACCCTGTGCCATCAAGAAAGCAGCACCGGGAGAATAGCGTGTCCTTCAGACCTGAGGTTCCTGCGCCAAGACGCTCCCTGGACAAAGACTGATGCAATACCGGACTTTCCTCCAGAGCCGACGAGGGAGAAAGCCTTACCCTGGAGCAGACACCCTGAATATTGACTTGTAGCCTACCGGACTGTGTAAGAATAAACCTTCCTTCGTTAAAGCCATCCACTCTGTGATATTTCTGTTAGAGCAGCCCTAGCTGACTAAAACACTTATGGACAGGTAGACTCAAAACACCGTAAAAATGACAAGTCTACCCAAAGCAATCTACACTTACCATGCAATCCTGATTGAAATACCAAGAACATTCTTTAAAGAGATGGAAAAGTTATCATTAACTCTATATGGAAATGGAAGAAGCCCTGGATAAGTAAAGTACTATTGAAGAAGAAAACAAGAGGACTTTCACTACCCCACCTCAGAACCTATTATATAACAATAGTAATGAAAACAGCCTGGTACTGGTTCAACAAGAGAAACATTGACCAATAGAACAGAATAGAGAACCCAAATATATTTCCATCCAACTATGGTCATTTGATCTTCCACAAGTGTTCAAAGTCCATCAAATGGTCTTTTTAAACAAAGGGTGCTGGCAAAACTAGATGTTCATCTACAAAAAACATGAAAAAGGACTCATACTTCACACCATACACAAAAATTAATACAAAATGGATTATAGACCTTAATATAAAGCCAAAAATTATAAATTTCATAGAAGAAAAAATAGAGTCAATGCTAGAAGCCCTAATACATAGCATTAACAGGATACAAACCATAACCAAAGACACACAAACTCCAGAAGATCTGCTAGATAATTGGGATCTCCTAAAAATTATGCACTTATGCTCATCAAAAGGCTTCACCAAAACAGTAAAAAGAGTACCTACAGGCTGGGGGAAAATTGGCTATTACAAATCAGACGAAGTCTAATCTCTAAGATTTACAAAAAAAATCTAACATCCCTAGAAGAAGAAGACAAGTAATCCATTTAAAAAATGGGTAGAGGAAATGAACAGACACTTCACCAAAAAGGACATTCAAGTGGCTAACAGCCATGTGAGGAAATACTCTCAATCATCAGCCATTAGAGAAATTCAAATGAAAACTACAATGAGATACCATCTCACCCTATCATTAGTGGAATGAATCAAATGTGCAGGAAATAACAAATGTTGGGGAGGCTGCCAGGAGATCGATCAAGAATGCAAAATGATAAACAATTTTGGAATACAATATGGTACTTCCTTACAAAGATAGAAACAGAAACACCGTATAGTCCAGCAATCCCTCTCCTAGGAATATATCCTAGAGTTGATGCAAGAACAGATGTATGCACATTCATGTTCACTGCAGCATTGTTCATGCTAGCAAAAAGTTGGAAATAACCTAGATGCCATCAATAGATTAATGGATAAACAAAATCTGGTACATATATACAATGCAGTATTAAACAACAATGAAGAACAACAATGAATCTGAAGCATTTCATAACATGTAGGAAACTGGAGAGCAATATCCTGAGTGAAATAAGTCAATCACAGAAGGACAAATACTGCATGATTGCACTACTGCAAAAACTCATGAAAAGGCTTACACATAAAAAGGAATGATCTTTGTTGGTTATGAGGGAAGGGAGAGGTAGAGACAGAAAAACGCTAAACAGACAATAGCTAAGTGGTAACTTTGGTGAAGGTTAAGGCAGTAGACAATAATAGGGAAGCCAGCACAACTTGTTCAAGACAAGGTCATGGAAGTTCCATTTTTTAAAAAAAGAACTGTTGCAGTCATGTCAGTTCTGACTATAGGACACAGAAGAACTGTCTCGTAGAGTTTACAAAGAGTGCCTGGTAGATTTGAACTGCTGTTCTTTTGCTTAGTAACCGACACATCCAACTTTCCTGAGGGACCAGAATGATGGACTGAGGGCTGTGGGCAGTATGGTCTCAGAGAAAATCTAGCTCAATTTGCGTACCAGTTTATAAAGGAAATGTTCTATATTCTAATTTGATGAGTAGCATCTGGGGTCTTAAAAGTCTGTGAGCACCATCTTAGGTACTCTACTGGTCTCACTCCTTTGGGAGCAAGGAATAATGAAGAAAACTAAACATGCATGTGAAAGATTACTCCAAAGGACTAGTGGACCACATCTGCAGTGGCCTCCAGCAGACTGAATCCAGTACAACTAAATGGTGCCCAGCTACCACCACTCACTGCTCTGACAGTGATCACAACAAAGGGTACTGCACAGAGATGAGAAAAATGTAAAACAAAATTCTAAATCCAAAAGATTTACAAAGACTGGAGAAACCTTGAGAGTATCTATCACCCCAGGACACGCCCAGTAATAAAGTCACTCTTGAGGGTCTCACCCTTCAGTCAAAGATTGGACAGTGCATCAAAACAAAATGAGAATAAAGGGGCACACCAGTCCAGCAGTAAGAACTAGAAGGCAGGAGGGGACAGGAAACCTGGAAATAGGGAACCCAAGCTTGAGAAGGGAGAGTGTTGACCTCTTGTAGGGTCGGTCATTAACCGACATCATAAAACAATACATGTAGTGTTTAATGAAAAATTAGTTTGTTCTGTAAACCTTCATCTAAAGTATAGTAATAAATAAATAAAAGCATTTAAATAAATAAACAAAACCAACTGCTGTACAGTCGATTCTGACTCATAGCAACCCTGTAGGACAGAGTATAGCTGTCCTAATAGAGTTTCACAGAAGGGCCTCTTGGATTCGAACCGCTGACCTGTTGGCTAGAAGCTGTAGCACTTAGCCACTATGCTGCCAGACAAATGGTAACCTAGTGTCAGGAAATGAAAGTAAGAAAATGTCACATTCCAGAGATTTTGTATTTCATATGTATGTACATATATGTTTTTATGCTTTTAGGCCAATAAAAAAAGTCCTTAATTTCTTCATCTTTGGACTTAGTGGTTGGTGCTTAAGTTTGAATAAGAGTGGTACTAACTGGTTTTATAAGCTTATTGATATTATCACAAACAACACTGTACTTCAGCATTGATCTTAAAATATTCTTTCTGATAATAAGTGCAATTCCACCCCTCCTCAAGCTGTCGTTACCGGCATAGTAGACCATCTGGCTGTGCAATTCAAAGTGGCCAGTACCAGTCCATTTCAGCTCATGAATGCCTAAGATATCCATGTTTCTACATTCCATTTCTTTTTTTAATGGATGCTTCTAGCTGTTCCTTTTCATTTTAAGTTATGCCACATCAACAAATGAAGATCCAGAAAGCTTGACACCACCTAGCTTATTAAGGTCAACTCTGCTTTGAGGAGGTAGCTGTTCCCCATTTGTCTTTTGAGTACTTCTAGCCTGAGGGACTCATCTTTTGGTAGTATCTCAGAAAGTGTTCTGTTGTTATTCATAAGATTTACACTTGTTAATTCTTTTCAGCAGTCGACCCCCAGGTCCTTCTTCTTAGTCTGTCTTAGTTTGGAACCTCAGCTGAAACCTGTCTGCCACAGGTGACCCTGCTGTTATTTGAATACTGGTAACATAGCTTCCAGCATCAAAGCAACACATAATTCCCCACGGTATGACAAACTGATAGACACTTGGAATGACTGGGTGATACTAGGCAAATAAGTTGCTTGTGTCCCACCAAAGGGATTAGACATCTTGCTAATAGGCAAAAAGATGTATGCCCTTCCTTGTGGGTGGGGGGGACAATGCAAAGATTGTGCATGGAACTATAATAAAGGGGGTGATTAGTTTTGCTATCCCACCAGACTTAAAATGAGCCATCCTAGAAGCAGAGAGGGGGCCTAACTATCACCAGACAGCAGAGACAGTAGTGGACTGCATCTTTTGGACCTGGGATCCCTATGCCAGAAACCTCCTAGAGCCAAGAGACAGAGAAAGAGCTGTAACATTGGAGATGGTGAAGGATGACAAGAAACAGCAGCAGTGAAATTGCAACAATAGAGGCAGCAAAACCAGTAGACCGGCAGAAGATAGTGCAGTGAGCTTCCTGGCCCAACGAGCGAGAAAACCGAGTGCCTTCAGGTAGGTGGCTTGCTGGTAGAGTGGGGTGCCTCTGTGCATTTGTTAGTGGAGCTAGCCTTGTCAATCCACTGAGTGATAGAGCTGAACGTCTTCAGGCTGAGGCTTACTGGCAGTGTAGAGACCCGGGGCACTTACAGGCGAAGCTTAAGAGCTTTGTGACTCTTGCCCAAGCAGAGCAGAGGCCAAGAGGCCTACCTGTGGAGACTACTGAGAAGAGATTGTCCTGAGTGGAGAATGGTATTGTGAATTGTATCCTGTTACTTCCCCAATAAACTCCATAACTATGAGTATGGTGACTTCTATGTTGCAAATGCAATGAATTATTGAAACCAGCAGAGAAGTAAAGAGTGCCATGAGAGTGGTGGCTGGTGTAAGAACTGGTAAACAGGTTGGAGAAAGTACGCATGTCTGCTCTTTACCTCACAGGAATAAGCCTTGGATCATTAATACTGATACTGTTTCTCCCTCCCTCATGAAATTACAGGAGGTTAGACAGTGCTGCCTCCATACCATTTGTATAGAACTTCCTCATCAGTGTCAACAGTTTCCTGATTTTGTTCAGAAAATACACAGAAATCGTTTGATCTTAGGGAAGGTTGGCTTCTCCTCCATCTCCTGCAATGATCACAGTTGCTTTAAACCAGTCTCTTCCATCTCATTCCCTATTATCAGACACTTGCACTCCCAGCCTTACTTGCACCTAAGAACAAAGTTCTGGCCAATGGAATCATCTTAGTTGTGTTCTCTAGAGGAACAAATCCAGTGAGAGAGGGATTTATTGTTGCTGTTAGGTAATGTCAAGATAGTTTTGACTCATAGCAACCCTATGTACAAAATAAAGAAACACTGCCCAGTCCTGCACCATCCTCACAGTCATTGTATATTTGAAGGCATTGTTATAACCATTGTGTTAGTCCATCTGGTCAAGGGTCTTCTTTTCAGTTGATCCTATTTTTTATCAATCATGAAGTCTTTCTCCTAGCCCTGGTCCCTTTTGATAACATGTCCATGGTACATGAGAGGAAGCTTTGTAATCCTTGCTTCCAAGGAGCATTCTGGCTTCCTTTACAGATTTGTTTGTTCTTCTGGCAGTCCATGGTATATTCAGCATTTTTCACCAATACCATGACCCAAAGGCATCAATTCTTCTTTCATCTTCCTTATCCATTGTCCAGTCTTTGCACATGTACGAAATGACTAAAAATACCACGGTTTGGGCCAGGTGAATCTTAGTCTTCAAAGTGATGTGTTTTCTTTCTGACACTTTAAAGAGGATTTATGCAGCACATTTGCCCAGTCCAATACACTGTTTTATTTCTTAACTGCTGCTTCCATGGACATTGACTATGGATCCAATTAAAATGAAATCCTTGACAACTTTAATCTTTTCTCCAGTTATTATAATGTTGCTTATTGGCCCAGTTGTGATAATTTTTGCTTTCTTTATGTAGAGGAGTAATCCATACTGAAGGCTGTGGTCTGTGATCTTTATTGGTAAGACTGCAGCAAGTCCTCTTCAGTTTCAGCAAGCAAAGGTTGTATCATCTGCATAATGTAGGTTGCTAACGAGTCTCCCTACATTCATAATGCCTGGTTCTGCCTCATATAGTTCAGCTATATAACAGCTGAATAAGTATAGTGAAATGATACAATCCTGACCCATACTTTTCCTGACTTTAAAACACACAGTATCCCCTTGTCCTGTTCAAATGACTGTCTCTTGATCTATGTACAGATTCCCCATGAGCACAATTAAGTGTTCTGGAATTCTCATTCTTTCAGATGTTATTGATAATTTTTTTTATGATCCACACACTCAAATGCCTTTACATAGTCAATAAAACACAGGTAAATATCTTTTTGGTATTCTTTGCTTTCAATCAAGACCCATATGACATCAGCAATGATATCCCTGGATCCATGTCCTCTTCTGAATCTGACTCAAATTTCTGAAAGCTCCCTGTCAATACAGTGCTTCAACCATTTTTGTATGATCATTATCAAAATTTTATTTGTGTTTGATATTAAAGATATTTGTTTAATAATTTCTGAATTCTTTTGGAATACTTTTCTTTGGAATGAGCACAAATATGGATCTCTTCCAGTTGGTTGGCAAGGTAGCTGTCTTGAAAATTTCTTGGCATAGTGTAATGAGCATTTCCAGTGCTACATTCACAGACAGATTTACTACAAGGAAATGGCTCATGAAATTGTGTGGGTGCACAAGTTCCAACCCTGTACATCAAGGCTAGATACTTCTGGTGTAACGCACAAGATTATGCATCTGGTGAATCCAAAATCTGTAAGTCAGGCCACATGCTGGAACCTTTTGCAAGCTTATGTCCCGAGATCTAAAGGTCAGGCAACAAAGAGTGCAGTGTCGAGAGACAGTGAGTTCTGCTAGAAATCTGTTTATATTCCAGAGACAAAAGACATCTTCAAGGTAATTCCTCTTTCAACTCATAGATTGTCTACATCAGATCACAGCCTTGAATGATGATTACATACAATATATGATTTTACAAAACATCAGATCAATTAGTCCAGTGTCTGGCCAGATTACTGAGAATCACAGCCTAGCCAAGATAACACATGAAATTGACCATCACATCCACCCCATGTCAAGCTGGCAACTATGTGCATTTAAAACAAACATAATCTCCAAACAAACACGATTATAAAGTTATACTTCCACCTGATATAATACATATGTACAACCAAAAGTGCACTAGCCTCTTTTGCATCTTGTATGTTATAATAAGTAAGAGGATAAGAGAAGGAAGAAAAGAAAGATAATTGCTACATACACACAGACATAAAACAAGGAAAAGATTTAAAAATTACAGTCCACATTTCTGCAATGAGCAGTCACATGGTCATAGCTAATATTTAGAACTACTTTCTTCCAGTACTCATTACATATTTCCTTTGCTCTATGCAAGTGTCCAACTGGTTGTGCCTTTTTGTCTGGTGGGGTAACCCAAACCTTCCTTCCTGAAGGGTCTGGACCATTAGTATGCTGTATGAATCGGTTTGTTGAAGTTTTACCCTAACTTCAATCACAGGTTGCTCAAAATTCCAAGCATAAGACTACTAGAAGTGAAGTCTTCCTCCAGTGGCATCAACCACTCCATTGCTGCTATATTCAATCAGTGTAATGGAGCCATATACATGAGACACAGACAGTGTTGCCAGTATGAAAGCCACTACTATTATTCATAGAAAGTAAACAGTGAATAACAGGAAAGGGTTACTTATGATGAACTGGTTCTGCCTGTCTATACCCTTTGTAAGAGATAAACTTGCTTGTGCTTCAAAGGGAGCCCACTTACCCTTCTCCAAAAACAGACGTGTATTCTTATGTCACTGGGCAAGAATACAGTGTTTCAGGTGCCAGCAGATGTTTGGGGTTCAAGTGCTTGTGCTGCGTGCTTCCTGAGTCCCACCTGTTTCCTACCATCCTCTGCTCTGCTGCTGGGTTTTTCTGGACCTCAGTTTTCTGGCCCTTCCCTGCTGCAGAAACACCCCACACTGGGCCTTCTGAACCCATCCCAGTGACTGCTGCACAGGGTGTGCCCAGGCCTCTGCTGGCAACCCTTGATCAAAACAGGCCACTTCAGAGCTCTTAGAAACTGCTTTCTCTTAGGCCTTAGGGTTCCAGTTGTCAGTACATCAGGGGCGCCTGCTGCTGCTCAAATCATTCCACCATGGTCCCATACTACCTCTTGCTCTGCTAGGGCCTCTGATGCCATAAAAAGCAGGCCAGCATGGCCCGTGCTTCCACTTGCTCCATGGGTCAACTGCCTTGCCCATCCCCACTTCCCTGACTGGTATCTCTGCCTCTGGGTCTCTTCCGGGCCTTCCTACATCTTTCCCTTGGTCTTTAATGTTATCAGCTCAGTAAGCATTACAACTCTTGACCCAGCAGAGTGATCTAAATCTAAAGAATGCAGTCCTCTATAGGATCTTGTTGATTGTGAGAATCTACTAAAAAGTCTGTGAGATCAACCACTAATACAGGAAAACTTCTTTTCAATTTCAAGGTATAGCTTTCTTAGCTGGATGGTAAACCAACCAGTCCCCTAAGTAGACTGTAAGCCACTTAATTTAGTGGTTGAATTACAAGTCAGTTAGAAGGCTGGCAAACCAACCAGTGTCTCAGAAGAGTGCAGCACAACAAATAATTTTGAGATAACTACAAATCCATGACCACATAATAGAAATGCATTATCTTTCACAGGTCATTTTTCCTTTTAAGCAAAATGAACAGATACAATGATTAGAATTCTGCCCAGCAGGAGGATTTCCCTCTACCATTTTCCTACAGTGAAGCTCCCAAAAGGACTTACAGTGCTACAGTTGTCCACCTTCAACTGGTGCCTACGTATTGCACAGAACCATCTGTTAAGCAGGCATAAGTTTTTTCTTCTACAATCAACGGATTGTAAGGAACTCCCCATGAGGCCATAGGTTCAGACTGAAAAAGAAATGACATTGTAACTGGAGGATGGACCACAAGCATCAGGGCCACTTTCTCATGTAACTTATTTGTGCCTTCAGGGCCTTTCCAGGTCTGATCTTGCATACACAACTTCCATTTGGTGATGGAGTTTGCTGCTGTGCACCTCCAGATTTGTGACTCTTTGTATCAGACAACATCCACTTCATGACAGGCAGCTCAGGTCACACAGTAACTTGGTAAACCATGGCTAAGCATTCAGCCTCTGCTAAGACCCAGTATGAAGCCAAAAGCTGTTTTCAAAAAGAGAGTAGTTATCTTCAGAGGATGATATCTCAGCCATCTAGTGTTGTTGTAACAGAAATATCAAAATTGAATGGCTTTAAAACGATAAATTTTATTCTATCATCATACAGTAGGCTACAAGTCCTAATTTAGGACTTCAGCCCCAAGAGAAGTCTGTTGCCTCTGGAGGAAGGTCCTTGTTGTCAGTCTTCCCCTGGACTGAGAGCTTCTGCTGTGTAGAGATCCCCAGTCCAAAGAATGCACTCTGCTCCCAACACTGCTTCTCTCCTGATAATATGAGGTTCCCAAATCTCTCTCCTGGCTTCTTTCACTTATATATCAAGAGTTTGCCCCACCAACACAATTGCCACCATCCTCCTTTATTAACATCATACAGGCAGGATTTACAACACCAAGAATATTACATGATACCTGGAATTATGGCCCAGACAAACTGCTACACACATTTTCGGGAGGACACAATTCATTCCATGATACACACAGAACCCTGTTTCTCTCAAGCATTTGACTGAAAGTATCCAATGGTGGTGATATTTTGCATATCTCTAGGAGCCCTGATGACACAGTGGTTAAGAGTTACAGCTGCCAACCAAAAGATTAGAAGTTCAAATTCACAAACTAAACCCCAAAACCCTATCGGGTCATTCTAGCCTGTCATATAGGGTCATTTTGAATTAGAATCCACTCAGAGGCAATCATTTTGGTTTGGATATTGGCATACCACATCACAAATTAACAGTACCTACTTTACTACTGTAAAGAGTCATTGTTGTCGTGTACTATCAAGTTGATTCTGACTCACAGCAACACTATAGGACAAAGTTGAATTGCAACACAGGAGTTCCAAAGATGTAATCGTTATGGCAGCAGATTTCCATGTCTTGTATTAGTGCCTTTAAATCTAGCCAAACTTGGGAACTAATTCCAAAAACTCATTCTTAATATTTTGTTCCTCTAGAACCACTGTTAGATCAAAATGTTTCTTCTCTCTAGAGAAGAAAACACACTGAGATGTAGTATGTATTTATAGGGATATTTACTTCAATTACAATTTTGAGGGCTGAAAAGACCCAAATCCATAGGTCAGGTAGCAGGCTGGAGACTTCTGAAGACTTACATCTCAAGATCTGAATGTCAGATGAACATCAGAGTACAGGGTCAAGAAAGAATAAGCTCTGCCAGAATACCTATTTATATTCTAGAGGTACATCACATCCCCAAGAGAAGTACCTATTCAACTGACTGGTTGATCATACCAGATCACATGACAGAAAGTGATTGCATTATGCTACACTACAGTACACTACAATAGGCTATACTACACCATACCATACCACACCACATTACATCACACCATACCATAACATATCACAGTACAATATATCACATCATATTGTAACGTATTACTTTACATTGTAGCAATCAGTTCAGTATCTGGCCAAACCACTGAGAATTCACAGTCTAGTTAAATTGACACATAAAATTAATCATTACAGCAATGTAATGAAAATTCTGATGGGCATTTATGGCAGATTTTATTTCTAAATAAATATAGAGACAAGAGAGAGATAGAGACAAGACAGTAAAGTCAACTAACACCACTCCTTCCCTTTTCTTCTTCCTTTGACTGTTGTTACTGACTCAGCCATCTCTTCAGCACTGATTCTACCAATTCAAGGACAAGGAGCCTCCAGCATGAAGATGGCTGAAAGAAGTGGTAATAATAGCTTGAGTCTTTGAGGACATAAAGCTTGGAATTGCCTGCCTCTAACCTTCTTATCATGTGAGATAATTATAATCCTTTTATTATGTAACATTCTTGATACCAAATGCATCCTGACTATTACAGTTTTCTACAAGAAACAATGATTACTTGTGTGAAAGCAAAAAAATCACACATACAGAGAGTTCCTGTTGAAATTGGGAATGTGGTGACATTAAACCTACAGTTTCATCTGAGAAAACTTGATATCTGACAACTACAGGAAACTGCCAAAAGTTTTACTGGTTTCTTCATTCTCCATCAGTCATCCTCTGTTAGGCCCAGTCTGCTTTTTCCGTCTCTTATCTGCTCCTAGAACTAGATAACACTGTTTGGGAAAAATGTAACTGCCCAGCTCTCAATGTTTCTTCTCTCTCCAGAAGACTCTTTCTGGGTTCTTGATGATTCCACAGTTGTCTGAGTCTACTGAAATGATCACTTGTTTTTTTATCTAGTTGTTCCACTTGCTGACTTTAGCTGTGTGACTGTGACAATATACTTTAGTAAATTAAATACATTACATGGAGATAATTACTTACAAGGAAGACAACACTACTGTGTGTGTATAAACAAATATATGTATATGTATATACATGTATATACATATATATACATACATATATACATACATATACATACATACATACATACATATATATACATGTATATACATATATACATGTATATATGTATATGTAAACATATGTACACTGCACCATGCCAACTCTGTGCATCAAAGAAAAAGTAATACAAATGTCAATCCTGGAACCCTAAGCATCAAATTAAGAGATACAGAAATAGACCAAACACAGAATAGAAGAAACTGATGGAAAACGGAGAACAAGAAGAGATAATGGAATGGTGGTCTCCTGCCAACTAACAAAGCACATAGGTATGTATGTATGCATATATACATACACACATATATACATATATATGTAGGTTATGCAGTTTTCTTTGCAGAACATTGAAGAGGTTCCACTGATTAGACATCGTGACTAGAGAGACAGTTTGTTAAGAGTAAGAGTATTAAACTAAATATCAGTTGCAAAATCTTTTTTTGCAAATATAATGACCAGTAAGGACATATAATTGGAAAGAGTTACATTTACATTTACAATAGCATCTACTACTTAATTACAAAGAAATGAGTGAAAGTCTTACGAAGAAAACTTTGAAAAATTATATGAATGGTGAAAAATGAATCCCAGTGTAAAAAGAGATTCCTTTTTCTGGAGAAAGAGTCTTCAGTAGTTTAAAGACATTATAACCATCTCCCCAATACATATGTCTACATCTCATGCAATAGAATTAGAATTCCAATCAGATCTTTCCTGGGACACTTGAAACATTTGAATCTCAACTTCATGTGAAATAATAAAATAGCCAAAAACCTTTTGAGAAGAGAGTAACACAGGTCAGCTTGCACTACAATATACCAGAAGGTACTACAAAGTTGCTGCAGTTTAAATAGTATGATACTGGCCCCAGATCTGACAAAAAGAACAATGCAAGAAAATGGAGTCCAGAAAGAGGTTAACAGAAACTATAGGAGAATGCAGTTCTTTTAACTCCAAAATCAGGCATTTCATCACATTGTGAAGAGGGAAGCTGCATTATTTGACAAAACTATATTTGTGCCTGTTCACCTCTTTTAAATATTGTCTTATTCACCTAAATAATCTTTGTGTTATGCTTTCTCACTCTAAACAAGTAAAACAGTGCAGATTAAAAAAAAGTAGCCTCTTTTGGCCTTCACCTTAAGTCACCAACTCCATTTTGAGAGGAGCCACCATGGTGCCCTAGACAAATGCACCATACCAACTCTGTACATGAAAGACTCAAAAAACTAAGAAAAAGGGATAAAAATGTCAATCTTGGAACACTAAGCATCAAATTAAGGGATAAAGAAATAGACCAAACACAGAATGGAAGAAGAAACTGATGGAAAACAGAGAAGAAGAGATACAGAATGGTGATCTCCAACCAACTAAAAAACCACAGTGTCACCACTCTGAAGCATGGTCAGCAATGACCTCAGAGACAAAATATAGGAAAGTAAATTTATGCAGCTCCTAGCAGGAGACAGAGTGTTGTAGTCAACTAGGGCTGTTCTAATAGAAATATCATGAAGTGGATGGCTTTAGCAAAGAAAAGTTTATTCTTACACAGTCCTATAGGTTACAAGTCTGAATTCAGGGTGCCTGTTCCAGGGTGAGGCTTTACTTCTTTATTGGCCCTGGAGGAAAGTCCTTGTGTTGTATAAGTCTTTGGTTAGGGAGCATCTTGGCACAGGAACCTCAGGTATAAAGAATATGTTCTACTCCTGGTGCTGCTTCTTGATGGTGTGACGTTACCAACTCTCTGCTTGTTTCTATTTCCTTTTATCCCTTGTAGGACAAAAGGATAAAAGGTGGTGCAAGAAACACTCCAGGGAAACTCCCATTACAATGGAGCAACGAGGTGACCTTAGGAAGGAATTTACAGTCCCACCCTAATCCTCTTTAACACACAGCACAGAAAAGTCACAAAATAGAGGACAACCATAAATTAGTGAAAATCATGGCCTAGCCAAACAGCTACACACATTTTTGGGGGTGACATAGTTCAATTCATGATACAGAGTACCCATTAAACCTTGCCCATCTGAAGGACTGTGAATGCTCCCCAGCATTAGCTCAACATCAGGAGGCAGACAGTATCTGACCCATCTACACTCAGCATCCTTGTGAAAACAGTGCACAGTGAAAACAATTTGTCCTAGCTGCTGCTTCCCTGTCATCCCAGACAATGTGGTGACAGCTATCTGGCTCAAGATGAGCAAGCAGTAAAGCAAAGCTAGCTAACTCAACCTAACATGTCAATACAAAAACACAGGATTAAAAAATATATATGTATACGCAGTGAAGAAAATAATACCTAATGTGTTGGAGACAGCCAACAATACCAAAACATACCAAAAAAAAAAAAAACCCTACAGCAAGAGGGCTCCAGCAAGTTACAAAATAAAAAATAAAAAATCAGATAACCTTTCTAGAGAAGAAAAGATATTGGAATCACATGATATAGAAGTCAAGACACTAAAATTTAGGCATCTCCAAGGGATTAAGAAAGAGATTAAGGGAAACACAAACAAAACAAAGGAGAAATAGACAAAATCATGTAAAATGTAGACAAAACCAATGAAAATATACCCCAAACCAAAGAAAATGCAAACAAAGCAATAGAAGAAATCAAGAAAATAAAACATGAAAAACTTCAAAACAATAGGAGGCTAGAGGCCACATAAAACAGCAACTAAAATCCTAAAAACTAAAAGGCAATTAACAATAAAATTTCAGAAATGAACAATTTAGTAGAAGGCTTTAGGAGAAATTTTGAAAGCATATAAGGCAGAATCAGTGAGACTGTAAACAAACCGATGGATGCCACTTTGTATGAGGAAAAATTAGAGAGAAGAATGATGAAAAATGAAGAGAACTAAAGTATTGTGTGGAACACAAGCAAGAACAAAAATTTGCATATGTTCCTAGTTCCAGAACAGGAGAAAGTGGAAAATACAGAAAAGACTGTTGAAGACTTGCTGCTAGAAAATTCCTCAAATATCACAAAAGTTGAAAAGCTGATCATCCAAGAGGCTCAAGGAACCCCATATAGGATAGACCCCAAAAGAAAGTCTCCAAGACATATCATAACCACATTTACCAAAACCAAAGACAAAGAAAGAATCCCGAGAACAACTCAAGGAAACCAAAAATTCACTCACAAAGGGTCAACAGTAAGACTAAACACTAATCAAAAAGCAGAAACTATGAAGACAAGAAGACAATGGGATGACATATACAACAACTTGAAAGGAAAAAGCTGGCAGCCAAGAATAATATAACCTGCAAAACTCTCTCAGATGTGATAGTGAAGTTAGAATATTTCCAGATAAACATAAATAAAGAGAATTCATAGCAAACAAATCAATCTTACAGGAAATATTAAAAGAAGTCACCCCGAAAACCACCAACATTAGACAACAATTAGTGTCCAGGGTATAGGACAGCATCTGAAATCTCAATAACTAAACAAAGCTAAAAGACTTATAACACAGAAGCAGAAATATCAATCCATAAATGATGACAATGTCAAAACAACAAAAGTGAGAATCAATGATGTAGGTATAGAATTTTCAAACGATAAGGAAGTCAAGGCAATATCAAGTGATACAGGAGTAGTTCACACTTAGGAACAAAAAGATAAACTTCAAGATAACCACAAAGAAAGTTAACAAACTTATCCATCAAAATGAAAAAGAAGAAAAACATAAAAGCTTAGTAAACACAAGATGTATAATAATGAAAGAAAGAAAAAAATCCACAAACAAAAGGAACTCAGCACAGGAAAGCAAGAAGAACAAAGAAAATATCGCATCACACACAAAAGACCACATTATGACAGTAATAACTAACACCTATGGATAATCACATTGAATGTAACTGACTTAAGTGCACCCAAAAAAGACAGAGTGTGGCAGAATGGATTTTAAAAAAAAATAACCCATTAATATGGTGCTGTCTACAAGAGACACACCTTAGACAGAAATATATAAATGCATTAGAAATCAAAGAATGGAAAAATATATCAAGCAAATAGAAACTAAAAAAGGGCAAAATGGCAATAGTAATCTCAGATAACACAGACATTAAAGCAAAATCAACCATAAAAGACAAGGATGAGTCTTATATAACAATTAAAGGGATAGATACTTCCACAATAATAGGTGATTTCAACAGAACACTCTCAGTGAAGGTCAGAACACCTACAAAGAAACTCAACAAAGGTACAAAAGATCTAACAGCCAAAATCAAACAACTTGTCCTCATAGATGTATACAGAACTCTCCATGCCACAGTAGCAAAGTATACATTCTTTTCCAATGCACATAGAACATTCTCCAGAATAGATGACATTTTAAGGCAGAAAGCAACACTTAATAAATTCCAAAGCATTGAAATAATACAAAACACCACAATACCATAAAAGTAAAAATGAAAAATAGAATAAGGAAAAAAATTGAATGCATGGAAAGTGAATAATGCCTTCCTTAAAAACAACTCAGCAATAGAAAAAAATCAAAGAAGGAATCAAAAAATTTTTAGAACAAAATGAGAATGAAAAAACAGTATACCAAAACCTTTTAGACACAGCAAAGACAATTTATACTAGTAAATGTAGACATTAAAAAAGGGAGAGAGAGAAACATCAAAATGCTTGGCATAAAACTCAAACAAATAAAAATGGAACAGCAAAAGAAGCCCAAGGGTAGAAATAAATGAAATCGAGAACAATAAAACAATCAGATCAACAAAACAAAAAGTTCTAGCTTTGAAAAGACCAACTAAATTGACAAACCATTGATCAACCTGGTTAACAAAAAAACATGAGAGGAGGCAAGTAAGGCAAAAAACAAATGAGACACTACAATAGATCCAACTGAAATAAAAAGGATCATAATGAAATACTATGAAGAACCAGACTACAACAAATGTGGGAATCTAAATGAAATGGCTAGACTTCTACAAACTCATTGCCTACATAAAATGGACACAAACCGAAACTGAAAACCTAATCAAACCCAGAACAAGAGATTGAGCCAAGCCAAGTGCAGAAGAATTTGTAAAAATACTACTCAAGCTATTTTAGAGCATAGAAAAGGAAAGAATACCTCAAAATTCATTCTATGAAGCCAGCATAAGCCAGTTACCAAAGTCACACAAAGACAGTACAAAAAACAAACTTATAGTTCAATATAGATGCAAAAATTCTCAACACAATTCTAGTCGACAGAAATCAGCATCGTACAAAAAACATATATTATAACTAAGAAGGATTCATATCAGGTATGCAAGGATGGTTTTAAATTAGAAAATCAATCAACATAATCTTCCACATAAATAGAAGGAAAGAAAAACACACATGACCATCTGTATCAACACAGTCCAACACACACTCCAGGAGAATAAAAAACAAACCTCAGTAAAACAGAAATAGAAAGGAATTTGCTCAACGTAATGCAGGACGTTTATATAAAAGCAATAACCAACACAGTTCTCAAAGGAGACAGAAAATTAAATCATTCCCCCTTAGAACAGGAACAAGACAAAAAAAAAAAAAAAACACCAAATCCAGTGCCGTTGAGTCGATTCTGTCTCATAGATACCCTATACAAAACAGAGTAGAACTGCTCCATAGAGTTTCCGAGGAACACCTGGCAGATTCAAACCGCCAACCTTATAGTTAGCAGACATAGCACTTTACCACTATGCCACCAGGAACAAGACAAGGATGACCTTTATCACTAGTCCTATTTAACATTGTGATGGAAGTCCTAACTAGAGCAATAAGGTAAGAAAAAGAAATAAAGTGCATCCAAATTGGAAAGAAAGAAGTAAAACTATCCCTATTAGCAGATGATGTGATCCTATGCCTGGAGAGCAGCAAAGGTTCCACAAGAAAGCTAGTGACACTAATAGATTCAGCAGAGTAGCAGCATTGCATACAAAAGTCAGCTGGATTTCTATACACCAAAAAAAAAAGAGAACTTTGAAAAAGAAATCAGGAAAACAATACCATTTATAAAAGTCCCCAATAAGAAAAAACACTTAACAATAAAACTAACTGGGGATGTAAAAGCCCTATTCAAAGAAAACAACAAAACACTATTGCAAGAAGCCAAAAGAGAACTACATAAATGAAAAATGATACCATGCTTATACATAGGAAGATTCAACATTGCAAAAACGTCATTTCTACCCAAAGTGATCTACAGATATAATACAATTCTGATCCAAACACCAACAGCATTCTTTGGTTGAGATGGAAAAATGAATCACCCAGTATTATATAGCAAGGGAATGGGACACAGATGAGCAAAGCATCACTGAAGTAAAAGAACAAAGTAGTGTGAGAAGACCACACACTACCTGATCTCAGAGCCTACTATACAGCCACAGTAGTTAAATAGCTTGGAACTACTGCTACAATGACACAGACCAAAGGAAAAGAAATGACAGCCTAGATGTAAATCTATCCACCTATAGTCAACCAACCTTGGTCAAAAGAACAGTTTGTTAAATGGGGAAGCCAAAAGCCAAAAAGATAGTGTTTTTAACAAATGGTACTGGCAAATCAAGATGTCCATCTGTAAAAAACTGGAATCAGACCCACATCTCATACCACGCACAAAAACTAATTCAAAATCGGTCAAAAACCTAAATATAAAATCTAAAATTGTGAAGAACATTGTCTTAGGTGTGGTTGTCTAGAGAAGCAAAACCAGCAAAGCATGTAAATATATATATATATATATATAAACTCATTGTCATCAAGTCATTCAGACTTATAGCAACTCAATACTTTCGAGGACTGCCAATTAAGTTCATGAACTCATTGCAGAAAAAGTGCTATATACCTCATTGCTGAGTATCAATCGCTGTGGTCATTTTCAAAGTGTTACCCTTGGGAAGCTATGTACTGACACAAGTGCCTAGTCCACCCTTCAAAGCAATTTTGGAACTCATTTTCTGGAATGGCTATCAGAGCTGTCATTGTATTACCCTTGATGTCCACAATGTCATCAAAACATCTTATTTTCAATATTTTCTTTATCTTCAGGTAAAGAAAAAAGTCACTGGGGCTAGACCAGGTGTGTAGGGAGCGTGTTCTAATACAGTTATTTGTTTATTGTATAAAAATTCCCTCACAGAAGGCTATACAATTAAGTTCACAAACTTGTTACTGTGAGCAATGGCCAAGTACAGTCTTATAATAGAGTTCTAGTTCTGCACACCCAGTTTTCTTCTGCTACATGAGGGACTTTACTTTGTGTTGTCTATCAGGGAAGTCATTGATAATGGCCCAGCACCATCTAGTTCTTGTGGTCTTATGTTGATGTAGTCTCTGGATCATATGGCACCTTCTGTCTGCTGGGCTCATATTTTCCTCATGTCTTTCATGTCCTTCATTCTCCTCTGCTCCAGATGGGTAAAGACCAACTGATGCTGCTGAGATGGCCACTTGCTAGCTTTTAAGACCTCAGCCTGGGGGGGGGGGCAGATGGCAGACCAGACATACATCTCCTTGATTCCCTCTGAGAACTAAGGCCTGGAATGATAACTGAATGGAGCAGCATGGACAGCCCGAGAGCCCCAGGATTTGGCGCCAGAAAGGGAGAAACTACTTCTCTCAAAGATGAGGCAGCTGCACCCTGAGTCTTGCTTCTGCTGATGCATCACTTGAGAGGACTGGAGGTACAGACACCTTCCTTGTTATCTAGGAGGTGGGGACTAGGCAGGAGCTGACTAATATGCTGAACTGCACTACTGAAGTAAACAGCATATAGTGTAGCAGAGAGACTGTGCTTAGGATAGATACATCTTGAGAGCCCGGGTGCTGACTGAAGGTACTAGTGCCCTGTCACCCTCTCTTCTCTGAACTGTGCCATAGATTCTGCTGACTCATGGCAGGAAGTGCAGGTTGCATAGGATGCCATGTTGGTCAGCTGGGAGGCAGAGTCAGCCACATCAGAGGTCTCAGCTGGGGCTAATTCCCATGCAGAGCAGCTGTCCTTCCTTGGACAGTGCTTCTCCAGCAGAAAAGCTGTGTTTAAGACAACCATGCCTCGAGTTATGGGTGGGGCCTGACCGAAGAGTGCAGAAAGTCCCTAACCTCTCCCTTCATTGAATCATGTCATAGCATCTGGGGACAGCCCATGAAGTGCCTATGCTGTCAGTCAGAAAACATGGCCTGCCACTCCTGAGGCCCTGACTCATTTTGACAGCTGATGAACAGCTGCTCTCTCAGCAGTAAAGCACATTTTTAAAATAAGACCACCTGGAGAACTGACTGCTGAGCAGGGTGGCAGCATGTGCACCACCCTTTACTGATCCACACCACAGGATCAGCTGATATTCCCCCAGTGACTCCGTAAGTAGGGAGCCACCTTTCCCAGACAGAAGGTGGAGACTGCCACCCCTGTGGGCCTAGCTATTTTTGCTGAACCCCGCCCAGTGCCCCACTCAGCAAATAAGCAGTTTTTAAACTAAATGCATCTACAGAGCACAGTGATCCCAGGCAGCCGCATGGGGTGGCATCCTTCACTCATGCTTTCCCAGAGCTACATCATAGGCTAAGCTAGTATAACAATGGAGAGTCACCACAAGTAACTACAACCTTTAGCAGACATGTGGTGGGGCCTGCCATCCCGCTGAGTCCACCTGGGGCCAGTCACTAGAGAATACAGAGGCCACTGGTGACCAAATCTAGCAGTGCCTTCCTCCCCTCCTATGCCTCAGCTCCTGTTGCGGTAACACCAGAGAAATGGAACAGTGTATTGATGGTGCAAAGAAAACAATCAATCCTTAATGATTTAAAGAAACAGTACACCAGGGCTCAGGAAAACTCCCAAAATAAACAATCAAAAAACTTCCCATATGAAGAAGTCTTTCTGAAATTATTGGAGGATGAATACAAAAGAATTATGAATAGAGCCCTCCTAGAGATTAAACAAAATGTAGCAGAACAAAATGAAAAATTAAGTAAGCTATTTAAACTGGTGGAATTCCAACAATCTGAAATCCAGCAGATCAATAATAAAATGGCAGAATTAGACAATTCAACCCAAAGCCAAAAGATCTGAATTGAGGAGATGGCAGCCAGAGTTAGTGAGCTTGAGAGTAGACCAACTGACACCAACACTTATGAGGAGAAAGAAGAAAATGAAGAAGCATTGAGAAACATGTGGGATTCTATTAAGAGGAATAATCTATAAATAACTGGAGTTCCTGAACAGGGAAGGCTAGCTGAAAATAGAGAGTATTCTTGAAGAGTTGCTGATAGAAAACTTGCCTGAAATTATAAAAGAAGAGAACACAGATATCCAAGATGCATATTTGTTTTAGTCAGCTAGAGCTGCTCTAACAGAAATACCACAGAGTGGATGGCTTTAACGAAGGAAGGTTTATTCTTACACAGTCTGGTAGGTTGCAAGTCCATATTCAGGGTGTCTGCTCCAGGGAAAGGCTTTCCCCTTGTCGGCTCTGGAGGAAAGTCTGGTATTGCATCAGTCTTTGTCCAGGGAGCATCTTGGCGTCAGAACCTCCAGTCTGAAGGACGTGCTCTTCTCCTGGTGCAGATTTCTTGATGGTAACGAGGTTCCCAATTCTCCTTTGTCTTAGTCACCTGGTACTGTTCTAATGGAAAATACCACGAGTGGAAGGTTTCATGTAGAGAAGCTTTTATTGTCTCAGTCCGGTAAGCCACAAATCCATTTACAAATTGTATGTCCATTCAGTAGGAGAATTTATCACAGTCCGGTAGGCTAAGTCCACATCCAGTGAGAGCATCTCGGCACAGGAACCTCGGGTCCAAAGGACGTGCTCTGCTCTCAGTGCTTCTCTCTCGGTGGTAGAAGGTTCCCCACTTCCTCTGCTCACTTCTCTCCCTTATATTCCACAAGCTTGTAGCTTGTGTCCTGCCTCACTAACACACCTGCAAACCATTCTTCATCATCAGTATCACAGAGGCAGGATTCACAACACATGGGAGGAAGGGCACCATGTTGGAACGCCAAACCAATTCAAATCAACATTCAAATCAACACATACATTTTGGGGGGGACACAATTCAATCCATGACATCCTTGTTTCTCTTTCCTTTTATCTCTTGCAAGCTGAAAGGATTAAGGGTGGGGCAAGCTCCAGGGAAACTCCCCCTACAGCAGAGCATGGAAGTAATCCTATGCATGAATTTACAGCCCCACCCGAATCCTTTAACATACAGTTTAGCAAAACCACAAAATGGAGGACAGTCACAAGATACTGGGAATCATGTTCCAGCCACATAGCTACACATATTTTTGGGGGGACACAATTCAACTCATGACAATATTGAATGCCACAAAAACCAGACCCCAAAAGAAAGACAACAAGACATATTATCATCAAGCTTAACAAAATGAAGCATAAACAGAGGCTCTTAAAGGCAGCAAGGTTTGGGACAAAGCTATGTACAAAGGAAAGCCCTGTAGGCTTTCATCTGACTTCTCAGCAGAAACGATGTTGGCAAGCAGGCTGTGAGATGACACATTCATAGCCTTGAATGAGACAGGCTACCAAACAAGAATTATATATCCTGAAAAAATGCCTCTCAATTGTGAAGATGAAATTAAGACATTCACAGATAAACAGAAGTTAAAAGACTTTGTAAAAACCAAACCAAAACTACAAGAAGTACTGAAAGAAGCTCTTTGTTGAGAAAAATAAAAACATTAAGTGTGTACCTAAGGAGGCAATGCAGGACACAGCATCAAGAATTCTACTCAGTTAAGGAAGTCACAAAGCTCCATTAAAGCTACAATATCAAAAGAAAGGAATCAGTAATCTTAACACAAAACTATAACAGCATCACACTAAAAAGAGGCATGTATTATACTAGGTATAATCCTTTCTGATGGGGAGGAAGTATAAAAGATATGCAGAAGTTAAAATCTGGTTTAAATTTAGACTAGTAAAGGGGGGGTCATTGTGGTAGTCACAAAGCAAAATAACAATGAGACATATTGAAACAAGAAACATAATACAGGAGTCTCAACAAACACAAAATCAACTCTGAAAAAGATGAAAAGTCAACTCATAAAGAAGAATGACCCAGAGTAGAACATTAAGAGCAGCAGACATCAGAAACACAAAAATAAATGTCTCAAAATAACAGAACTAAACACATACCTATCAATAATTACACTGAATGTAAATGGACTGAACACTCCATTAAAGAGACAGCAAATGACATCCTGGATCAAAAGACACGATCTGTCAATATGTTGCTGATATCAAACAAACCTTAGACTCAAAGATGCTAACAAACTGAAAATCAAAAAATGGAAAAACATATACCAAGATAACAACATACAAAGAAGAGCAGGTATGGCAATACAAATGTCAGACAAAATAGACCTTAATGTAAAATCCACCATCATGGACAAGGATGGTCATTATTTATTTCTGAAAATTTCAATACATAAGCAGGACATAACTATTATTTATGTACCCAATTCCAGAGCATCTAAATACATAAAAAAAAACACTGACAACACTGAAACACGAGGTAGATCACTCGATATTAATAATAGTAGAATTTAACACTCCACTTTCAGTAATGGACAGATCATCCAGAAAAAAGCTCAGTAAAGATAAAGAAGATTTTATTGTGACAATTAACCAACTAGGTCTCACTGTCACATACAGAACTTCTTACCCTTCAACAGATGAATGCACCTTCTTCTCCAATTCACATGGAACATTTTCCACAGTAGACCACGTGTTAGGACATAAAGCAAGTCTCAACAAAATCCAAACCACTGAGTTAATGCAAAGCATCTTCTCAGATCACAAAGCCATAAAAGTTGAAATCAATAGCACAAAAAACACAGGTAGAAATTTGAACTCATGGAAACTGAACAATACCTTGCTCAAAAATCCACGGGTTATGGCAGAAATCAAAGCTGAAAAAAAGAAATTTATGGAAGCAAATGAGAATGAAAACACATCCTACCAGAAGATATGTAATACAGCAAAAGCAGTGCTCACAAGTCAATTGGCTTCTATAAATGCAAACATCCAGAATGAAGAAAGGGCCAAAACCAAAGAGTTAACCCTACAACTTGAACAAGTAGAAAGAGAGCAGCAATGCAACCATGGAAGCACCAGAAGAAAACAGATAACAAAGATAAGAACAGAACTAAACGAATTAGAGAATAGAAAAACAAATGAAAAAATTAAAAAAACCAAAAGCTGGTTCTTTGAAAAAATCAACAAAATTGATAAACAACTGGCTAAACTTACAAAAGAAAAGCAGGAGAGGAAACAACCTAAATAAGAAATTAGATGGGAGATGTCACAACAGATCCAACTGAAACCAAAAGTATTATAACAGAGTACTACCAAAAACCGTACTCTAATGGATTTGCAAACCCAGAGGAAATGAACAAATTTCTAGGTTCATATCACATACCAAAAATATCACAAGGAGAAGTAGAACAACATAATAAACACATTATAAGGAAGAGATGGAAAAAGTCATCAAAAAACTAGCAACCAAAAAAAAAGTCCTGGCCCACATGGCTTCACAGAAGAATTCTACCAAGTCTTTGAGGAAAGCTAATTCCAATGTCACTGAGGCTATTTCACAGCATAGAGAAGGATGGAATACTCTTGAATTCATTCGATGAAGCCAGCATAACCTTGATACCAAAGGCAGGGTAAGATCCCACAAAAAAAAAGGAAGTTACAGACCAATATAACTCATGAACCTAAATGCAAAGCTCCTCAACGTATCAAAAAAATAATTCATCACGACTAAGTTGAATTCATACCAGGAATGCAAGAATGGTTCAACATCAGAAAAACAATTAATGTGATCAACTACATAAATAACATAATGGATAAAAATCACCTGACTTTTTCAATTGAAGCAGAAAAGGCATTTGATAAAGTCCAACACCAATTCATGCTAAAAACTGTCAGCAAAATGGGAATAGAGGAAAAACTCTCCAATGCAATAAGGGGCATCTACACAAAACCAACTGCCTACATCATCCTGAATGAAGAGAGACTAAAAGAATTCCCCCTGAGAACAGCAACTAGACAAGGATGCCCACTCTCAACACTTCTATTCAACATTGTGCTAGAGGTTCTAGCCAGAGCAATTAGACAAGGCAAAGAAACAAAGGGAACCCTCATCAGCAAAGAAGTAAAAGTCTCCCGCTTTGCAGATGATGTGATCGTATATAAAGAGAATCCTAAAGAATCCATAAGTAAACTGGTGGAACTAACAGAAGATTTCAGCAAAGTATCAGGATAGAAGATAAACATGAGTAAATCACACCAACACAGAAATCATCAAAGAAATCACCAAATCAGTACAATTTGCTATAGCTCCCAGGAAGATAGAATAGCTGGGAATGAATCTAAGCAGAGATGTAAGAGACCTATACAGAGAGAATTACCAGACATTAGGGAAACCAAAAGAGAATTACGTAAGTGAAGAAGTCTACTCTGCTCGTGGGTAGGAAGACTTCACATTGTGAAAATGTCTATTTTACCCAAAGCGATCTACATAAACAATGCAATCCCAATACAAATTCCAGTGACATTTTTTAATAAGATGGAGAAACAAATCAACAATTTTGGTTGGAAAGGGAAGAAACTCCAGCACTACTGTAGAAGAGGAACACAGTGGGAGGCCTCACACTACCTGACCTTAGAAACTGTAACCCTGCCACGGTAGTCAAAACAGCCTGGTACTGGTACAAAAAGAGACATATAGACCAAGAGAACAGAGCTGAGATCCCAGAGATGTCACTTTCCTCTTACGAATAGCTGATATTTAACAAAGGCCCAAAGTTTGTACAAAGGGATAAAAACAGTCTCTGTAACAAATAGTCTTGGCAAAATTGGATATCCATCTGCAAAGAATTGAAATAAGACCCATGACTCACACCTTACACAAAAACTAGCTCAGAATGGATCAAAGATATAAATATCAAACCTAAAACATTTAAGATCATGCAAGAAAAAAATAGGATCAACAATGGAAGTTTTAATACACAGACAGACTTCAAAATCTGACACACAATGCACGAACAATAAGAGAAAATAGGTAAATGGGGACTACTAAGAATCAAGCAAGTTTGCTCATCCAAAGAATTTATCAAAAGAGTTGAAAGAACATTGTTAGGAGGATGCTAGAAGTATAGAACGGAAATGAGGAGTGTGCTGTCACCAGGCAAGGAGAGCAGAAGGAGTTATAGATAGGCAGGCATGCAAAATTGATTTGGGTTGTATACTTCCACTTAATTACAATAAAAAAAAAACCCAGCCACCACTCAGCAAAGTGGTATGCAGAGCATATTCTTAAAAACAACTTGTGCCAATTGCCTGGATATTCCATGTAACCTTGATCCCTTGACCCCTATCCTCGCTATTCTGTCATTTAAATTGTTAGGTTGTCTTTAGAAAACTGCTTAGCTTCCAGTGTAATCCACTTGTGCTAATCTCCCTTCTACTGTGTGCTGTTACTCCCTTCAGCTACCCCATTTCCTATCTACTATCTAACCTATGAATACCACTCTCCCTCCCTTCATAGTTGTAGCCATCAAAGATTATTTTCTTCTGTACTTAAACCTCTTCCTCAGTCCTTTTAATAATGATCTCACACAGTATTTCTCCTTTTGCATTTGACTAATTTGACTCAGCATAATGCCTACCACATTCCTCCAGGTCATGTTTCCTAATATCATCACTGTTCTTTATCATTGCATAGTATTCCATTGTGTGAATATTCTATAGTTTGTTTATTCATTCATCTTTAATGGGCACTTGGGTTGATTCAATGTTTTTGCTATTGTGGACAGTGCTAGAACAAACATTAATGTACATGGGTCTGTTACTGCCACAGCACATATTTCCCTAGGATGCATTCTGAGAAGTGGGATTTTTGGATCATACGGTATTTCTATTTCTAGCTTTCTGAGAAAGCCCCAAATTGATTTCCAAAGTTGTGCCATTTTATATGCCCACTAGCAGTGCAGTAGAGTTCCATTCTCTCTCCACATCCTCTCCAACATTTATTATTTTGTGTTTCTTGTATTAATGCCAAACTTGTTGGGGTGAGATGGTATGTCATTGTAGTTTTGATTTGGAATTCTCCAATGACTAATGATCATGAGCATTTCCTCATGTATCTGTTAGCGTCCTGGATGTCTTCTTTGGTGATGTGCCTATTCATATGTTTTGCCCATTTTAAATTGGCTGGTTTTCCTTTTCTTGTTGAAGTTTTGCCATACTTTGTAGATTAGGGAGATTACACGCCAGTTGGATTCATGGTAGCTGAAATTTCTTTCCCACATTGTATGCGTTTTTTTCACTCTTTGGGTGAAGTCCTTGGATGAGCATAAGAGGCACCAGTTACCTACTTCCTCTTCTGGTGTCTGTACATTGTTACTAATATTTTGTAGTCTGTTCATGCTGTGTATTAGGGCTTCCAGCATTGTCTCAATTTTTTTCCATAGTCTTTGTTGTTTCAAATTTTCTGTTTACGTCTTTGATCCTTCTTAAGTTATTTTCTGTGCATGGTGTGAGATATGGGTCTTGTTTCAGTTCTTTGAAGATGGATATACAATCAGTTATGCCAGCATCATTTATTAGACTCTCTTTTCCCCATTTCATGGATTTTGGACCTTTGTCAGATATCAGCTGTTCATAGGTGGATGATGTTATATATGGATTCTCAGTTCTGTTCCACTGATCTATGTATCTGTTTTTGTGTCTGTACAGGCTGTCTTGGCTGGTAGCAGTGGCAGTGTACTAGTTTTTAAAGTCAGGTAGTGTGAGGCCCCCCTGTTGTTCTTCTTCAGTAATGTTTTATGTATCCGGAACGTCTTCTTCTTAAATATCAAGTTGGTGATTTCTTTTTCCATACTATTAAAAAATAACATTCGAATTTGCATTGAGATTGATATTTTGCAATACCGTGTAGATCATGGAAATTAGATGTTGGTCTGATACATAGTTGCCAAATATTTTTTCCCATTCTGCAGTCAGTCTTTTTTTATTGTGATTAAGTGAAAGTATATCATCCAAATCAATTTTGCATGCCCACCTAACTTCAGCTCCATCTGCTCTCCTCACCCAGTGACAGCATGATTATCCTTTCCACTCTATTTCTAGTATCCTCTTAACAAGCACCTATCCCCACCTCTCGACCCTCTTCTCTCCCATCTAGAAAGAAATCAGTAGGACAGCCTCCTATAAATGTATAGAACCACAGAGTACACACACCATATGGTCACACTACGTCCCCGAGTCCAGTCCATTCTTTTCTTAAGAGTTAACCTCAGTACTGGTTTCTGCCAGGGCCAGCAGCAGGTCTAAGAGCCAGGTTCCCAAGGGACCCTCCAGGCTGTCAGACCATCAGTTGTGGTCTTTTAGTAGAGATCTTGACCTACACCCCTCTTTTCCTCGTGTTGCCTCAGGAACTCTACATTGTGTGCCCCATCACAGCTGCCTTTCGTGGTGGTCAGGCACCATCTGGTTCATCTGGTCTCATGTTGATACAGCCTTCCATTTATATGGGTCCTTCTGTATCATGAGCTCTTTTTTTCTTGTGTCTTTCTTGTTCTTGGTTATCATCTTTTCCAGATGAGTTGGGACTATTTGGTGTACTTCAGATGGCAGCTTCCTAGCTTTTCAGACCCCAGATACCACTCACCAATATGGGTTCAGCAGACTCCCCTAGCAAAAAACTAGTTGTACCACTTGGCTCAGTACCCCCTGAAAACGTGGTCTCTAGACACCCGTCCCTGTTACTCTATCCTTTGAACTATTAGATTGGGTTTAGAAAACTTTTCAGCATACGCTGTAGTCCAATTATGCTGACCTGCTCTCCACTGCATGCTTTCACTGGTTTCATCTAATCAAATTCCTATCTACTATCTAATCTATGGTAAATCCCTTCGCTCCTTCCTCTCCTTGTAGCTTCCTCAGGGTCTTTTCTTCTGTAAGTCTACCTTTAAGTCCTAATAGCAGAGGTCTCATACAATATTTGTCCTTTTGCTATTGACTGGCTTCACTAAGCATAATGTCTACTAGTCAAAACCAGGTTATGAGATGCTTCCTAAAATCATCATTGTCCTTTATCATTGTACACTGTTCCACTGTGTGTATGTATCATAGTTTGTTCATCCATTCATCTGTTGATGGGCAACTAGGTTGATTCCATCTTTTTGCTACTGTTAACAGTGCTGCAATAAACATTCGTATGCAAGTATCTGTTCATGTCACTGCCTTTATTTCTGTAGGATATATTCTGAACAGTGTAATTGCTGGAATGGATGGTATCTGTTTCTAGGTTTCTAAGGAAGCAGCAAATTGCTTTCCAAAGATATTGTATCATTTTGGGTTCCCCTAGCAGTGTAGGAGAGTTCCTATGTCTCCACAGCCTCTCCAGCATTCGTCGTTTTCTGTTTTTTGGATTATTGACAACCATGTTGGGGTGAGATGGTATCTCATTGTAGTTTTAAGTTGGATTTCTCTAACAGCTAATGATCGTGAGCATTTCCTCATGTGTCTTTTCTCTGCCTGGATGTCTTCTTTTGTGAAGCATCTGCTCATCTCCTTTGACCATTGCTTAATTGAGTTATATTCCTTTTTCTTGTTGACATTTTGAAGTACCTTAAAGATTATGGAAATGACATCAATCTGACATGTAGTTGCCAAATATTTTTTTCCCATTCTGTAGGTAGTCTTTTAACTCTCTCGATAAAGTGTTTGGATGAGCATAAGTGTTTGATTCTGAGTAGTTCCCATTTATCTATTTTCTCTTCTGTTTTTTACACCTTATTTTTCAGATTTTGTGGTCTGTCTAAAACATATATTAGAACTTTCATTGCTGACTCTGTTTTTTCTTGCATGATCTTTATTGTTTTAGGTTTGATATTTAGGTCTTTGATCCATTTTGAGTTAGTTTTTGTGTAGGTGTGAGATATGAGTCTTTTTTCAGTTCTTTGCAGGTGAATATCCAATTGTGCCAACACTAATTGTTAAAGAGACTGTTTTTACCCCAGTTTACAAACTTTAGGAGTTTGTCACATATCAACTCTTCATAAGAGAATGCTGATATTTTGGGGATCCGAATTCTGTTTCATCAGTCTATGTGTGTCTTTTTATACCAGCACCAGGCTGTTTGGACTACCATGGCAATGCAATAGGTTCTAAGGTGGGGTAGTGTAAAACCTCCCACTATGCTCCTATTCTTCAGTAGTGCTTTGCTTATCTGGGGTTTCTTCCCTTTCCAAGCAAAGGTGGTGATTTGTTTCTCCATCTCATTAAAAATATGTCACTGGAATTTGTACTGGGATTGCACTGTAAAGCTCAATTGTTTGGGGTAAATCCACATTTTCACAAAGAGAAATCTTATCCAACACCAAAGTAGGTTTCTCCATTTTATGTAAGTCTCTTATTTCTGTTTAGATTTATTCCTAGGTATTTTATCTTCTTGGGGGCTATAGTAAATAGCATTGATTTGATGATTTCCCATTTGATGATCTCTTTGCTGATGTAAAGGAATCCTACTGATTTACTTACATTTATCTTCTATCCTGATACTTTGCTGAACTCTTCTGTTAGTTCCAGTAGTTTACTTCTGGATTCTTTAGGATTCTCTGCACATTTAATCATATCATCTGCAAATAGGGATATTTTCACTTCTTCTGTGACAATGTGGATGCCCTTTGTTTTTTTTTTGTTTCATTGCTCTGGCTAGAACCTCTAGCATAATGTTGAATAGAAGTGGTGAGACTGGACATCCTTATCTAGTTCCCATTCTTAAGAGGAATCCTTTCAGTCTCTCTCCATTGAGGACAATGCAGGTGGTTAGCTTTGCATAGATGTCCCTTATTGTGTTGAGGAAATTCCCCTCTATTACTATTTTGCTGAGAGCTTTTAGCATGAATGTGTGTCAGGCTTTGTCGAATGCCTTTTCTACACCTTTTCTACACAAAAATCAGATGATTCTTGTCTTCCATGTTATTTGTGTGGCTAATCACATTAATTGTTTTTCTGATGTTGAACCAGCCTTGCATCCCTGGTATGAATCCAAATGAGTCATGATGAGTTATTTTGTTGCTGTGTTGTTGAATTCTATTGGCTAGGATTTTGCTGGAGATTTTTGCACCTAGGTTCATGAGTGATACTAGTCTGTAATTTTCTTTTTATATCAGAGCTTTCCCTGCCTTTGGTATCAAAGTTATGCTGGCTTCATAGAATGAATTTGCGAGTATTCCATCCCTTTTTATGCAGGGAAATAGCCTTGGTAGTATTAGAGTTAACTTCTCTCTAAAAGCTTCGTAGAATTCTCCTGTGAAGTCATCTGGGCCAGGGTTTTTTTTTTTTTTTTTTTTTTGGCAGTTTTTGAATGACTTTTTCAATCTCTTCCATTGTAATGGGTTTATTAAGTTGTTCTGCTTCTCCTTGTGATAATTTTGGTAGATGACATGACTGTAGACATTTCTCCATTTCCTCTAGGTTTTCAAATCTGTTAGATACAACCTTTCATAGTATTCTGTTATAATACTTTTGGTTTCTGTTGGGTCTGCTGTCATCTCCCATCCCTTATTTGAGTTATTTGTTTCCTCTTCTGTTTTTCTTTTGTAAGTTTAGCCAGTGGTTTATCAATTTCTTTCATCTTTTCAAAGAACCAGTTTTTGGTTTTCTTAATTTTTTCAATTGTTCTTCTATTCTCTAATTCATTTAGTTATGTTCTTATCTTTATTTCCTGTTTTCTTCTGGTGCCTCATTGATTCCTCTATTGCTCTCTTTCTATTTGTTCAGTGTTTGTTTTATGTTTGTTGAGACTCCTGTATTATATTTCCTGTTTTGATACATCACATTGTTATTTTACTTTGTGGTTACTCCTATGATCACTCTTACTATTCTATACTATTCTAACTTCTGCATGTCTATTTAATTTCCTCTCCTTCTGAAAGAGTTATAACTATTGTAATGTATCCCCCTTTTAGTGTGATGATGTCATAGTTTTCATGTTCTAATCACTGGTTCTCTTCTTTTAATACTATAGCTTTGATTGAGCTTTGTGACTTCCCTAACTTAGTGGGATTCTGGACGCTGTGTCTTGCATTGACTCCTTTAGGATACATGTAATGTTTTTGTTTTTCTAAACAAAGATCTTCTTTCAGTATTTTTTCAAGTTTTGTTTGGTTTTTACAAAGTCTCTAAGCTTCTGTTCATTTGTCAGTGTTTTAATTTCACCTTCATATTTGAGAGACAGTTTTGCAGGACATATAATTCTTGGTTGGAAGCTCTTCCCTTCAAGGCTTTGAATGTGTCATCTTGCCTTCTTGCCAACATTGGTTCTGCCAAGAACCCAGATAAGTTTAGGCACAATTTTCCTAAATGCAGCTTTTCTGCTGGAGAAGCTGTATCCAGAAAGGCACTGCTTCTCAGCATGAGAATTAGACCAAGATAAGTCCTCTGAGTGGTTGACTCCATCTCCCAGCTGACCAAGCTGGCATCCCACCCGAGCTGTCCTTCCTGCTATGAGGCAGCAGAATCCACAGCACAGCTCAGGAAAAAGAGCTGGAGGTGCAGTGGTGCCTCCAGTTGGCACCCAGGCTCTCAAAATGTGGCTATCCCAAGCGTAGTCTGTATGATTTCCAAACACTGTCCACTTAAGCACAGTAGTTCAGCATACCTGCCAGCTCATACCCAGTCCCTCCCACCTCCTGGATAACAAGTATGGTAACAGCATCTGTAGTCCTCCCAAATGATGTGTCAGCAGAAGCAGCACTCAGTATGATGCTGCTTTGTCTTTGAGAGAGTTAGTTTTCCCCTTACTGATGCCTAGTTCACTCTCACAACCCTACACCAGATCCTAGCACTCTCAGGATGTCCATGCTGCTCCATTCAATTGTCATTCCAGGCCTTAATTCTCAGAGGGAATCAAGGTGTGTGTAGTCCACCATCTTGGCCCCTCTGCTTCCCAATTCTTTGATTACTTTTTCAATATCTTCTGTAGTGTTGGATTTATTAAGTTGTTCTACTGCTCTTTGTGTTAATTTTGGTAGGTGATGTGAATCTAGAAATTTGTCTACTTCGTATAGGTTTTCAAAGTTGTTAGAGCATAATTTTTCATAGTATTGTGTTATGAAACTTTTAGTTTCTGCTGTGTCTGTTGTGATGTCTCCTATCTCATTTCTTATCTGGATTATTTTCTCTTTTTTTCTTTAGCCAATGGTTTCTCAATTTTGTTCATCTTTACAGAAAACCAGCTTTGGGTTTTGTTAATTCTTTCAATTGTTTTCTATTTTTTAATTCACTTAGTTATGCACTAAGTTTTATTATGTGTTTTATTCTGGTGCCTCAGGGGTTCTTTTGTTGTTCTCTTTCTACTTATTCAAGTTGTAGGGTTGATTCTGGTTTGCATTCTTTCTTCATTCTGGATTTGTGCATTTATAGAGATAAGTTGATCTGTGAGCACTGCTTTTGCTCTATTCCATAGCTTCTGTTAGGCTGTGTTTTCATCTTCATTTGATTCCATGAATTTCTTCATTGCATCCTCAATTTCTTCCATAACGCACGAGTTTTTGAGCAAAGTGTTTTGTAGTTTCCATGAGTTTGAGTTTCTGCCTATGTTTTTCCTGCTATTGATTTAAACTTCTATGGCTTTGTGTTCTGAGAAGATGCCTTGCAGTAATTCAGTGGTTTGGATTTTGGTGAGATTTGCTTTATGGCTTAACATGTGTTCTATTCTGGAGACTGCTCCATGTGCATCAGAAAAGAAGGTTTACTTATGAGATATTGGGTAAAAAGTTCTGTTTGTCTACATGATTGATTTGTTTGGTTGTTACAATAAGATCTTATGTATCTTTATTGAACTTTTTTTCAGGATGATCTGTCCATTACTGAAAGTGGACTGTTGAAGTCTCCTGCTATTATTGTGGAGTGATCTGTCTTATTTTTCAATGTTGTTAGTGTTTGTTTGATATATTTAGATCCTATGATATTGGGTGCATAAATATTTAATACTGTTATGTCTTCCCTATGTATTGAACTTTTAAGCAATAAGTAGTGACCATCCTTGTCCATGATGGTGAACTTTAAATTAAAATCAATTTTACCTGAGATTAATATTGCCAATCCTGCTCTTCTTTGTCGGAGATTAATATTGCCACTCTTGCTCTTCTTTGCATGTTGTTAACTTGTTATGCATTCTTCCATCCTTTGAATTTCAGTTTGTTGATATCCTTGAGTTTAAGTTGTGTTTCTTGTAAGCAGCATATAGATGGATCATGTTGTTTGATCCAACCTGTTACTCTCTGTCTCTTTGTTGCAGCATTCAATCCATTTTCATTCACAATAATTATTGATATATATATATTTAATGTTGTCACTTTGTTGCATTTATTTTTGTGTTGTTAACTTTTTTCTTGTTCTACTTAATATTCTGTTCTGGGTCGTTTTTCTTTATTTTTTTCATCCTTTTAAATGTTGGTTTTGTCTGTTGAGACTTCCGTATTGTGTTTCTTGTTTTGATATGTAGCACTGTTTGCTTTGAGGCTACCCCTTTGTTCCCTTTAATGTTCTAAGTTTAAAGCAGTTTTACCTTTATTTCTCTTTAACTTCATCTTCATCTGAAAGGTCTATGAATACTGTAATACACCCCTTTTTATAGTGTAACTTCGTTATAGTTTACATGTTGAGATCTCTGTTTCCCAACTAGAATATTTTAGCTTTGATTGAGCTTTGTGACTTCCCTAGCTAAGTAGGACTCTGAATGCTGTGTTCTGCATTGCACCCTTGAGTATACATCCAATGCTATTGATTTTCTAATTGGAGAATTTCCTTCAGTATTTTTTGTAATTTTGGTTTGTTTTTTGAAAAGTCTCTAAGCTTTTGCTTATCCTACTTTCACCATCATATTCGAGAGACAATTTTGCAGGATATATAATTCTTGGCTGAAAGTTTTTTTCCTTCAAGGCTTTGTATAGGTCTTCCCATTGTCTTCTTGCAACATGGTTTTGTCTGAATAATCAGAGGACAGTCTAAAAGACTTTCTTTTGTCCATTAGTTTTTGTTTAAGTCTAGCTGCTTTTAAGAGCCTCTACTTAGGTTTCATTTTTTTAAAGCTTGATTACAATTTGTCTTGGTGGCTTTCTTTTGGGGTCCTCTTTTTGTGGAGTTTGATGAGCTTCTTGAATGATTATCTTGCATGATTTCAGGGAAGGTTTTTTGTCAGCAACTTTTCAACAATTCTCTCTGTATTTCTCCTATCCCTCCCTGTTCTGCAACTCCAATTATTCATAAATTGTTTCTCTTGATAGAATCCCATATGATTCTTCATTTTTCTTGTGTCTTTTATCTGATTTCTCCTCATAAACACTGGTGTCAGTTGCTTTTTCTTCAATCTCACTAATTTTGCATTCCATTTCCTCAATCCTGCTCTTTGGGCTTTCAATTGAATTGTGTAACTCTGTAATTATATTACTGATCTGCTGAATTTCAGATACTTGTTCTAGCAGTTCATGTAGCTTGTTTAATTTTTCATTTTGTTCTGCTGCAGTTTGTCTATTCTCCACCCTAAGATCTAGAAGGGCTCTATACATAATTCTTTTGTATTCTACCTCCAATAATTTCAGGAAAACGTCTTTATTTGGGAAGCTTTTTGTTTCTTTCTTCTGGGAGTTTTCTGGAGCCGTGGTGTGCTGCTTCTTTAAATGGTTAGATATTGATTGTTGTCTTCAAGCCTTCAGAAAGCTTCAGATTTTGTGGTATCACATCAGCAGAAGCTATGGTGTAGCTCAGAGAAGAGAGTGGGGAAGGGCCATAGGTGCAGCTGTCTTAAGTATAGCATCTCTACTTAGAGACAAGCTGTCCAGTCAAGCAGTGCTTCTCAGCTTGGCAGTTGGCCCAAGCTGGGCCCTCAGGGGTTGCAGGCCCTGCCTCCTGGCTGAAAAAGATGGTGACATGTGTGCTGACTCTCTGAAGTCATATCAGTAGATACAACAGCATAACTCAGAGAAGGGAGGAAGCAAGTAACTGCTGTACTTTGCCACCAGCTGCTGCTGGGTTCTCTAGGTGTAGCTGTCTTAAGAACAGCTTCTCTGCTGAGAGAGATGCTGTCCAGTGGCAGCTGGTCCCATCTAGGCCCTCAGGCTTAGCAGACTGTCCCCCAGCTGACAAAGGTGGCAACCTACTTGTGGAGTCTCTCTGGAGCTGCATCAGTAGATGCTATGGTGAGGTTCAGAGAAGGGCAGGGTAAAGGGTGCTGCCACACTCAGCTCCAGCCTCCACTGTGCTCTCTAGGTGTCTAAAATAGCTTTTCTGCTGAGAGAGTTGCTGTCCAGTCAGGCACTGCTGCTCATCATGGCAGCCAGCCTCAGCTAGGCCCTCAGGTGTGGCTACTTCCACCTTTCAGGTGGCTAAGATGGTGTCCTACCTGTGTTGCCTCTCCTGTGCTGCACCAACAGAATCTATGGTGAAGCTCAGAGAAGACAGGGTAGAAGGCCACTTCTGGGTTCAGCCACCAGCTTTCGCTGGATTCTCTAGATGTGACTGTCTTAAGTACAGCCTCCCTACTGTGACTGATGCTGTCTACTCATGCACTGCTGCCCAGCATGCAGCCAGCCCCACCCAGTCTCTTAGGCACAACAGCCTCAGTCCCAGTCTTCAGATTCACAAAAATGGCATCTATACCTGTAAGCTCTTCCGCAGCTGCACCAGCAAAAGCAGGACCCTTTGTGTCACTATCTCATCTCCGACAAAGGTAGATTTCCCCTTATTGTTGCCCAGTCAGATCTCATAACTTTCTGTCTGATCTTGGGGCTCCTAATAGGTCCACTCTGCTCCTTTCGGATGTTTTTCTAGGCCTTAATTCTCAGAGGAAAGTAAGGAGGTGTGTGACTACTCCGCCATACAAGCCCTGCCTCTTGAAAGTTTTAAATTACCTTATCAGTTTCTTCTTTTGTGATGACTTTATTTAGTTGGTCCACTTCTGTTTGTGCTAGTTTTGATAGGTGATGTGTGTCTAGAAATTTGTCCATTTCCTCTTGGTTTTTTAATTTATTAGAGGACAATTTTTCATAGTATTCTTTTATGATTCTTTACATTTCATTTGGGTCTGTTGTGGTATCACCAATCTCATTTATTGTGTTTGTTTCCACTCCTGTTTTTCTTTTGTCAGTTTGGCCAAAGGTTTATCAGTTTTATTGACCTTTTCAATAAACCAGCTTTTGGGTTTGTTAGCTCTTTCAATCATTTCTCTGTTTAATTCACTTAGCTCTACTATAATTTTTGTTATTTGCTTTTGTGTTGTACCTTTTGATGCTCTCTTTCTGTTCATTTGAATTTTACAGTAAGTTCTTTGATTTGGGCCCTTTCTTCTCTTTGGATGTGTGCATTTATCAATAAAATATTGAACTCTGAACACTGCTTTTGCTGTATCCCATAGAATCTGTTAGGATATGTTTTCATTCTCATTTGATTCTATGAATTATTTCATCTTTGATGTCTTCTGCAACCCAGTTGTTTTTGAGTAAAGTGTTGTTCAATTTCCACACGTTTGAAAACTTGCTTTCTTTTTCCTGTTACTGATTTCTACTTTTATGGCTTTATCATCTGAAAAGATGATTTGTACTATTTCTATACTATGAAGTTGGAAGGGTTGCTTTGTGTTCTAATATGTGGTCAACTCTGAAGAATGTTCCACATGCACTAGAGAAGAAAGTACACTTGGTGGATGTTGAGTGGAGTGTTTTGTATATCTCTATGAGGACAAGTTTATTGTATGTGGCATTTAGATCTTCCATGTCTTCACTAAGCCTTTTTCTAGATGTTCTGTCCTTCACTGAGAATGATGTGTTGAAGACTACTATTATTGTGGAGCTGTCTATTTCTGTCTTCAGTGCAGAGAGCATTTGTTTTATGTATTGTGGATCTGTGTCATTGAGTGTGTAGATATGTAATATGGTTATGTCCGTCTGGACTAATGAGCCTTTAGTCATGAATGTCCTTAGCGAATGTGGTGGATTTTACTTTAATGTCTATTTTATCACAGATTAATATTGTCAGTCTGCTCTTTTTTGCGTATTGTTAGCCTGATATATTTTTTCTGTCCTTTTGAGTTGTAGTTTATTTATGTCTTTGAATAAAGTGTCTAAGATGTGTCTCCCGAAGGCAGCATCTAATCGTGTCATTTTTTTTAGTCCTATCTGCTACTGGGTCTACTGGTGCATTTAGGCCACTTACATTCAGTATGATTATTAACAGGTATGAGCTTACTGCAGTCATTTTGATGTCTTTTTTGTGTGTTGTAGAAAATTAATTTGTTTCATTTGATTTTCTGTGCTGAGTTCATGGATTTTCTTTTCACCTTTTTTAATGTTAGTGGTTTTGTATTTGCTGAGACTTCATGTTTTTCATGTTTTTTATTTTTATTTTGATGCATAGGATTGACAGTTTCCTTTGTGGTTACCTTAATATTTACCTCTATTTTAAAATTTAATCAAGTCTCTAATTTCTTTACATCATGTTGACTTCCTCTCCATATCAACGATCTCAGACTACATTTTCTTTTGGGTCTCTCTTCTTTGCTATATTGTTTACATGGGGACGTCTCTGTTTCTCTTTTTTTCAGTGCTTCCTATGATTCATTTTTATGATTTCTCTATTTTAGTTGATATCCAGTTGCTCTGTTCTGTGTTGTGTTCTTGGTTTATTACCTGGTGTTAATTGTTTTTCTAGTCAATGGACTCCCTTTAGCATTTCTGGTAGTTTGGGTTTGGTTTTTGCAAATTCCCTGAATTTCTTTGTATCTGGAAGTGTCCAAATTTCACCACAGTATTTGAGAGATAGTTTTGCTGGATATATAATACTTGGCTGGAAATTACTTTCCTTTGTATATGTCATCTCACTGCTTTCTTACCTACATGGTTTTTGCTGAGTACTCTGAGCTTAGTCTTACAGTTTTTACTTTCTAAGTTATTTATGTTTGTTTATCCCTGGTCATTTTTAAAAGTATCTGTTTATTGGGGGCAGAGTCCAGATGGCGGACTAAAAACACATCTCCTTAAATCCCTCTGGAAACCAAGACATAAACTGATAATTAAGCAGAGGCTTCTGGACACATAGTGAGCCCTAGGACACAGCATAGGGCTGGTATTTTGGACTACATACCACTGAACAGGAAACTTTTTCTCTTTTGCTGACCCTGGCACATTTTGAGTGCCAGCTCTCACAAACTAAAGGTAATTGCCATTTTAATTTTTTTCTCTGTCTCAGGAAGCAGTGGGGCTGGAAATTGACTGGCAACTAGGCTCAGATGCACATCTGGTGGGATTGGTGGGTGGAATTGCCAGATTTTGAGAGCCTGGCTTTGGACTCTGTGCACCTCGGCACCTTTAGCCTCTCTCTGAGCTTCTGCCATTGAGTAGCCTGTTCCGAGGCAGGCAGGGGAGCTTGTGCAGGACACCATCTTGTATGACTGGGAGGTGGAAATTCCCATATGGAGGCCTCAGCTGGACCTAATTCCCAGGCTGGGAGGCAGTTCCTGCCCAGAGGACAGTGATTTTTCCAACAGAAAAACATTATTTTGCACAGTGTGGCCTAAGGGGGAGGCCCAGCAGCAGGTGACAGCAAGGCAATAGCCTTTCTGCATTTTAACTAGTTTACAGCATCTGGGGTTGGATATAGAGATGCTTGCTTTGCCAGCTGGGAAGAGGGACTTGTACACCTGAAAGTCTGACTGACTTTCGAAGCTGTCAGACACCTTTTACCTTTCATTATATGACTGCCTAGAGAAATAACTGTGATGCATCCTGATGGCATCTCTTCTAGGATTTATTGATTAAAATTATAGGGTCAGCTGACAGCTCCATAGTGACAATCCAGGATTAAATTGAGATCCTGAACGGGGAAAGTCACCTGAGAACACAGAGTATTGTTGCTGAGCTGCTGATGGAAAACTTCCAGGAAAAGTGAAAGAGGGGGATATAGATATCCACTCAACATAGATTTCAAAATAAAGACTCCAAGACATATTATAATCAAGCTTAACAAAATGAAACACAAGCAGAAACTCTTAAAGGCAGCGAGATTCAAAGCAAAGCTAACGTTCAGAGGGAAATCCTGTAGGCTCTTATCTAAGTTCTCAGCAGAAACAATGCTGGCATGGAGACAATGGGATGACACATTCAAAGCCTTGAAGGAGAAAAACTTCCAACCAAGAATTATATACGTGGCAAAACTATCTTTCAAATATGAAAATGAAATTAAGACATTCGTAGATAAACAGAAACTCAGGGACTTTGTAAAAGCATACGAAAGCTACAAGAAATGCTGAAAGAAGCTCTTGGCTTAGAAGAACAAAGCCATTAACTCTAAATTTTAGGTGGAAATATAGGACACATCATCCAGAAACCTACTTGGTTAGGGAAGGTTCCAAACTCAATCAAAGCTATTGTATTAAAAGAAGTAATTCAGTGATCATATCATGAAAACTATGATATCATCATATTAAAAAGAGAGATGTACTACAGTCATTACAGTCCTTCCAGATGGGGAGGAAGTTAACAGGACTGGTAGTAGTTAAAATTGTGCTTAAACATAGATTATTAAAGGGAATGATAGGGGTAGCCACAAAGCACAATAAAGACGCAACTTACCAAATTAAGCAACGTAATACCCTAGTCTGAATAACCACAAAACCAACACTGAAAAAGGTGAAAATCAACTCATAAAGAAGAATGTCCCAGAACAGAATAGTAAGAACAGCAGAGAAAACATCAACACAAAAATAAACACATCACGACAGGACTAAACACATACCTATCAATGATACGTTCAATGTGAATGGATTGAACACTCTGGTAAGGAGATAATGAGTGACATCTTGGATCAAAAGACATGACCCGTCTATATGTTTCTTACAATAAACTCACATTGACTTAAAGATAGGAACAAACTGAAAATTAAAGGATGGAAGAATATATACCAAGCTAACAATACACAAAGAAGAGCAGGTGTGTCAATACTAATCTCAGATGAAATAGATTTTAAGGTAAAATCCACCATTGCAGACAAGGAGGGACACTGTCTAGTGCTGAAAGTTTCAACTCTCAAGTAGAACTTAACAAGACTAAATATTTGTGCACCTAGTACTAGAGCATCTAAATACATCAAAAACATTGACTACACTCAAAAATGAGATAGATCACTCCACAATAATAGTGGAAGACTTCAACACTCAATTCTCAGTATTGGACAGATTATCTAGAAAATAGCTTAATAAAGACCCAAAAGACCATATTGCCACAATTAACCAACTAGACCTCACTGACATAGACAGAACTTTCTATCCATCAGTAGACAACTACATCTTCTCCAAGGCACATGGAACATTTTCCAGAACAGACCATGTGTTAAGACATAAAGCAAATCTCAACAAAATCCATACCACTGAATTATTGCAAAGGATCTTCTCAGATCATAAAGCTATAAAAGTCTAAATCAATAGCATAAAAAACATAGATAGAAATTGGAAATCATGGAAATTGAACAACATCTTGCTCAAAAAGCCATGGATTATAGAAGAAATTAAGGATGAAATAAAGAAATTTATGGATTCCAATGAGAACCTACAGGATACAGCAAAATCAGTGCTCAGGGGTCAATTTGTCTCTATACATTCACACATCTAGAAGCAAGAAAGAACCCAAAACAAAAAACTAGCTCTACAGCTTGAAAAGGGAAAGAGAACAACAGAGGAACCCCTCAGGCCTGAGAAGAAAATGGATCATAAAGATCAGAGCAGAACTACACGAATTAGAGAATAGAAGAACAATTGAACAAAACTGACAAGACAAAAAACTGGTTTTTTGAAAAGATCAACAAAATTGACAAACCGTTGGCTTAATCTACTAAAGAAAACAGGAAAGAAAACAAATAACCCAAATAAGAAATGAGAGAGGTGTTTTTACACCAGATCCAACAAAAATAAAAAATATCATAACAGAACACTACAAAAGACTATAATCTAACAAATTTGAAAACCTGGAGGAAATGAACAAATTCTTAGATTCATATCATCTACCAAAATTATCTCAAGGTGAAGCAGAAAAACTTAATAAACTCAATCCAAAGGAAGAGATTGAAAAAGTCATCAGAAAACTACCAACCAAAAAAAGCCCAGGCTCAGATGTCTTCAGCGCAGAATTCTACCAAGTTTTCAGAGAAGAGATATTTCCAGTTCTAGTGAGACTATTTCACAGTATAAAAAGTGATGGAATATTCCCAAATTCATTCTATGAAGCCAGCATAACCCTATTACCAAAGCCAGGGAAAGACCCAACCAAAAAAGAAAACTATAGACCAATATCATTCATGAATCTAGATGCAAAAATCTTCAAGAAAATACTTGCCAGTAGAATACAACAATATATCAAAAAAATAATTCATCACAACCAAATTGGATTCATACCAGGGATTCAAGGTTGGTTCAGCATCAGAAAAATAATTGTGATCAACCACATAAATAACACAAAAGACAAGAATCACCTGATTTTGTCTATTGATTCAGAAAAGGCATTTGATAAAGTTCAACACCCATTCATGCTAAGAACTTTCAGCAAAACAGGAATAGACGGCCAATTCCTCAATGGAATCAGGGCCATTTATACAAAGCCAACTGCCTATATCATCCTGAATGGAGAGAGACTGAAACAATTCCCCTTGAGAATAGGAACTAAAAAAGGATGCCTGCTCTCACCTCTCCTGTTCAACATTGTACTAAAAGTTCTAGTCAGAGCAATTAGACAAGACCAAGAAATAAAGGGCATCTGCACAGGCAAAGAGCTAGTAAAAATCCCACTATTTGAAAATTATATGATTGTATATACAGAGAATCCTAAAGAATCCATAAGTAAACTACTCAGACTGATAGAAGAGTTCAGCAAAGTCTCAGGATACAAGATAAACATAAGTAAATCAGTAGGATTCCTTTACACCAACGAGACTAGCAAAAAAGAAATAACCACATCAACATCATTTTCTATAGCGGCCAAGAAGATAAAATACCTAGGAATAAATCTAACTAGAGAAACAACAGACCTTTACAAAGAGAACTACAAGCGCTTACTACAAGAAACTAAGAGAGACTTAGATAAATGGAGAAACCTACCCTGCTCATGGATAGGAAGACTTAACATTGTGAAAATGTCTATTTCACCCAAAGCAATCTACTTTTTTAATGCAATCCCAATACAAATTCCAGTGACATTTTTTAACAAGGTGGAGAAACAAATCACCAACTTTGTTTGGAAGGGGAAGAAGCCCTGGATAAATTAAGCACTACTGAGGAAGAACACACTGGGAGTCTTCTCACTACCTGACTTTAGAACCTATTACACTGCCACAGTTGTCAAAACAGCATGGTACTGGTACAAAAAGAGACAGATAGATCAATGGAACAGAGTTGAGACCCCAGATATGACACCATCCTCCTATGAATAGCTGATATTTGACAAAGGCCCTAAGATATTAAGTTGGGGTAAAAACAATGTCTTCAACAACTGGTGCTGGGAAAATTTGATATCCATCTGCAGTAAATTGAAACAACACCCATGTCTCACACCTTATACAAAAACCAACTCAAACTGGATAAAAGACCTAAGTATAAAATGTAAAATGATAAAGCTCATCCAAGAAAAAGTAGGAACAACAATGGAAGTTTTAATACTCAGTGTAGACAGACTTCAAAATCTGACAAAGTATGATCAACAGAAGAGAAAATAGATAAATTTGAAACATTTTTGCTCATCTAATGACTTTATCAAAAAAAAATAAAAGACCACACACATAATGGGAAGATATATTTGGCAACTATATGTCAGACCAACGTCTGATCTCCTTAATCTGTAAGATACTATGAAATACCAATAAGAAAAACATGAATAATCCAGTTAAGTGATGAGCAAAGGAGATGGAGAGACACTTCTCTAAAGAGGAGATCCAGGCAGCCAAAAAACACACGCAGACATGCTGATGATTATTAGCTATTAAAGAAATTCAAATCAAAACTATGATGAGATACCATCTGACTCCAACAAGATTGGCCATGATCCAAAAAAATGCAAAACAACAAATACTGGAGAGGTTATGGAGAATTGGAACCCTCCTGCACTGTTTGTGCAATTGCAAAATGGTACAACCTGTTTGGAAAGCAATCTAGCATTTCCTTAAAAATCTGGAAATAGATATACCATTTGACCCAGTAATTCCACTGCTCAGAATATATCCTACAGAGTCACGGGCATTCACACCAACTGATACATGCACACGAATGTTTATTGCAGCACAGTCCACAATAGCAAAAAGATGGAATCAATCCAGATGCCCAACAACAGAGGAATGAATAGTCCAACAACAGAGGAATGAATAGGTAAACTATGGTATATACACTCAATGGAACACTATGCAATGATAAAGAACAATAATGATTTTAGGAAACATCTCATAACCTGGTTTCAATTGGAGGACATTATGTTGAGTGAAAGTAGTCAGTGATGAAAGGACAAATATTGTATGAGACCCCTAAGATAAGAACTTAAAAACAGACTTATGCCTAGAAGAAAATACTCTTTGATGGCTGCAAGGGTGGGGAGGGAGGGAGGGTGAGTAGGGTAGGGTCTAGACTAGATAGTTGATAGAAATTTGGTTGGGTGAAATTGGTGACAGCACACATTAGAAAGATCAACATTAACTGGACTTCAGCATAACATGATTACTCCTCCCATCTTAACCCAATATTCCAAGGACAGAGTAGCTGGGGTCAGGGGTGGGGACCATGCTCTCAGGGGAAATCAAGGCGAATTGGCACAACTAGCTTTATGTTAAGAGAGCTTTCTGCACCCCACATTGATGAGTGGTGTCTGGGGTCTTAAAATCTGCCAAGCTGCCAAGCTGCCATCTGAAGTATACCAAATGGTCCCAACTCAGCAGGAATGGATGGTCACCGAGGGCCAAAATGACATGGGGGAAAGAGGACCCAGAAGACAGAGACACCCATGTGAGTGGGTGACTACATCTACATGTGACCAGAAGAACCAGGTAGTGCCCGGCCACCACCAGCGATAGCAGTGATGGGGCTCACAAAGTTGAGTCTCACTAGCAACACAAGAATAAAAAGGGATGCACCCTGAGATCTCCACTAAAAGACCACAATTGATGGTCCAGCAGCCTCGGGGATCCCTCGGGAGCATGGGTCCTGGCCCTGATGCTGCCCCTGCCCATAAATCATAATGGATGTCAACTCTTCAGACAGGAGTGGTTTGGACTTCGTGACAGAGTGACCATATCGTGTGTGCACTTTATGGCTCTATCCAAGGGAGAGGGTGGAGAGGAGAGGATAGGAGATTGTTAGGAGGATATGACATGTATAGAACAGAGAGGAGAAGTGTGCTGTCACCAGCAGGGAGAGCAGTGGGAGCTGCTCATAGGGGGGCATGCAAATTTATATGAGAATGTACATTCTCACTCAATTGTAATAAGAAAGAAAAAGTATCTGCTTATCTGACTCAGTGGCACTTGGCTTGGCTGGCATCTGCTTATCTTTAGTTTTGGCAAGTTTGATTATAATACGAGATCTGACAATTAAGCCCGTGAACTTAATTATTCTAAATGCTACATACCTAATTGGTGAATATCACTATGCTCACCTTCGAAGTACTCCCCTCGGGAAGCTATGCACTGTTTCCAGCACCTAATACACCCTTCAAAGCAATTTTGGAACTCTTTCTGGAATGGCCTTTGCACAGGGTGGCATGGTGGCAAGTTCGTGAAATTAATTGTATAGTTGTCTGTGAGGAAATTTTTAGCCAGTAAACAAATAACTGTATTGGAAAGCCCTCCCTACTCATCTGATCTGGCTCCCAATTACTTTTTTCTTTACCCGAAGATAAAGGAAATACTGAAAGGAAGACATTTTGATGACATTCAGGACATCGAGAGTAATATGATGACACCTCTGATGGCCAATTCCAGAAAACGAGTTCCAAAACTGCTTTAAAGGATGGACTAGGGTGCTGACAGCAGTGCATAGCTTCCCAAGGGTAGTACTTCAAAGGTGGCTGTAGTGATATTCAGCAATGAGGTATGTAGCTCTTTCTCTAGGATGAGTTCCCAAACTGAATTGTCAGTCTTCTTTCTATTCTTGGTTTATTTCTTTTGGGATCTACCTTGTTTGGAGTTTGATGAGTGTTTTGGACATGTATCTTCTCATCTTTCATGATATCAAGAAAGTTTTCTGTCAGTAAATTCTAGACAATTCTTTCTGCATTTTCTGTTATCCACCCTCCACCCTCCTCCCCCATTCTATTACTCAAATCACTCAAGATTAGTCCTCTTCATAATGTCCCATGTAATACTTAGTTGATTGCTTTTTCTAAGCCATCAGTAAATTATAGTTATTTATGTTTATCTACTGTGTTCTGGGAAACCACTACCCTGATGGTGTAGTGGTTAAGTGCTACATCTGCTAACCAAAAGGTCAGCAGTTAGAATCTACCAGGTGCTTTTTGGAAACTCTGTGGAGCAGTTCTACTCTGTCCTATCAGGTCACTGCAAGGTGGAATTGACTCAACAGCAGTGGGTTTGGTTTGGGTCTGGTACTGTGTTCTAGCCTCTTGTTTTAAAATGTATGGCTTACTTTTCTTATATAGATTCAACTCAGTATCTATGTGATCAGTCACCAAGTGTGTAGTACAGGCTCTCACCCACTGTCCTACGTGGGCAGAGGTGACTGGTATAGCCACAGGTATCTGACTGCAGCTGCAAAGAAATGCAAGTTATTAACTGCTGGCCCTGAGAGTCTGTGATGTTGGCATATTCCATTATGTCTGAATCTAGATGAAGAAACAGTTTCTTCCCTGATTGTCTGGCTTCGGGGAGTTGGCAGAAAATTTTTTTTCTTTCTTTTCCCTGCCTTCCCTGAGTTTGCTAAACTGTTTCCTCCTCTGAATCTCAGAGAATTCCTCAGGGCAGACTTAAGGAGTCCTATTTCTGGCTCAGTTAGTGGTGTCAGACTCCAGAGACAGGCACAGTGCAGAGAATGGAAGGGGAAAATGGTTCAGGGTGTTTCTGAAGTCTCTTACTTCAGGCCCAGTTAATTCCATCAGACTGTAGCACCATGCAGAGTTCAGAGAAGGGAGGCGTAGTGACAGGAGAAGGGATAAAGGCCAGTTTTGAAGGAAAGAATCAAATCTGTGTGCAGTACATTACACACAGTGAATTAACTTTTGATGATCTGGTACTGCCCTCACAGGCTCTGGAGGCACCCAAGTGGACTCTCCATCCTGTCCCCTCCGTTAAGGAGAACACTCATCAACCTCCGTACTGGCCCACCATGTGGAGCAGCTGCTTCCCAGCAGATCAGGTCTGTGAAATCCTTTGCAGTTCTTGCACTATTCTCACTTCACTTTTGTTTGGTCTCATTTTTCAACTTTCCCCTTGATGTGCATGGTTCCTAAGATGTTGAATGTCCTGGATTCAGTTTCTTCTTTTGGGTCTTTGTTGTTAGAGGGGCTGCAGGATGCATCCTTCTACTCCACCATATTAGCCCCACGTCAAAAAAAATGTTTTAAAAGTAAAGGAATAATGAATGTTGGAGAAGTTTCAGGGAGACTCAGGGAGACTCTTATGGGAATGTAAGGTGATAAAACTACTATAGAAAATGATATGGCACCTCCTTAAAAAGCTAGCAATAGAAATAACATACGATCCAGCAATTCCAATCCTAGGAATATATCCTAGATAAATAAAAGCCATTGCATGAATAGATATATACACATCCATGTTCATTGCATTATTCACAACAGCAAAAAGGTGAAAGCGACCTAAGTGCCCATAAACAGGTGAATGGATTAACAAATTATGGTGCAACCACACAATGGAATATCATGCAACGATAAATCCTCAAAACATCTCACAATATGGCTGATCATGGAAGGCATTATGCATAGTGAAGTAAGACAATCACAATAGGAAAAATATTGTACGAGACCACTCCTATAAAATCCCAAGAAAAAAGTTTACACAGAAAAAAAAATTTTTATGGTTATGAGGGAGGGGGAATAGTGAAGAAATCACTAGATACTAGACAAGTGTTAACCTAGGTAAAGGGAAAGATAACACACAATACAGTTGTTCCTTTGTATCTGTGGGTTTTGCACCCATAGGTTCAATCAAACGCAGACCAAAAATATTTTAAAAATTTCCAAACAGGAAAATTTGAACTTGCTGAGCAATGAGCACTACACTGAATCTATGTAATAGAAATGACATATAAACATACCCTGCTGTGACTCTCTGAATTCCACTAATTCTCAGTCTCTCTCCAGCACTAGTTGTTTGAGTATTATTAGCCTTACTTCCCATTCATTGGCGATTTGTGTTGTGTTCACCCTTGTTTCTGTGAAAAACTGCTACTAAAAAGCAATTAATTGATCAAATCAATCCCTAAAAAACTACGTGTGAGTGGGTTGAGGACAGTATGAGGAAAGAGTTTAAGGCTAGTAAGGGATGCCTGGCTAGCTATGTAAAGTGCTACAACCTCAGGAACTTAAAGAATACAGGAGAATCAGCATCAACAAGGAATATTGAATATACCATGGACTTCCAAAAGAAGGAACAAATCCGTCGAGGAAGAAAAACAACAGAACGTATCTTGGAAGCAGCGACATCGAGACTGTATCTCGTATGCTTTCGACAAGCCATCAGGAAGGATCAATCCCTGAAGAGGGACATGACACTTATTAAAGAAGGAGGTCGGAATGGGGGAAAAAAAAAGAAGAAGAAGATGGCTCTCAGTGAGATAGATTAACACAGTGGCTGCAAAAATGGGTTCAAGTATAACAAAGATTGTGAGGAGGGCACATGACTGGTCAGTGTTTCATTCTGTTGTGCATAGGCTACATGTGAGTTGAAAGTGACTTGACAGTACCTAACAAAAAACAGGAGACTGTGGGAGAAAATACTTCTGTTTGTTAAAGCTACCTTCTCTTAGTATGTCTGTTATAGCAGCAATAGATAACTAACACAACTATGAAAATGTGTCTTTTCATGCATGCAATTTCTATCTCAAAAGAAAAAAGATACATATGTTTAGAAATTGAGTAAACAATTTTAAATGGCCCTCCAAAAACGTGGTACTAACTCACACTCAAGAAAAAATACAGGATAGTATCAATTTCCCTTTGCCCTCCACATTTAATGTAACTAATTGTCATGGATTGAATTGAGGCTCCCAAACTATGCGTCAACTCGGTTAAGCCATGATTCCCAGTATCATGCTGTTATCCTCCATTTTGTGATTTTTCTATGTGTTATAAATGATTATCTCCGTCTGGGCTTAAAGAGGATTCGGGTGAGATATAACACCATTGCTGATGTCACATTCCTGATCAAAAAAAAAGAAAGTTTCACTGAGCTGTTGCCCACAGAACTTTCTGCCTTACAAGACATAAAAGGAAAAGGAAGCAAGCAGAGAAGGGAACCTTGTACTGCCAAGAAAGAAGTGCCAGAAACAGCTTGTCCTTTGTACCTGGGATTCCTGCTCAGAGAAGCTCCTAGTCCAGGGGAAGATTGACCAGGAGGATCTTCCTCCAGAGCCAACAGACATAGAAAGTCTTGTGCTGGAATTGACACCCTAAATTTGGACTATAAGCCTTGTAGACTGTGCGAAAATAAATTTCTCCTTGTTAAAGCTATCCACTTGTGATATTTTTGTTATGCCAGCACTAGATAACTAAAACAGAATTAACATTTTAAAATTCTGCAGACATGATGGTTGGCATGTGGGGAAGTGTTAGGGAAAGTCTCACTTACATAAACACTGAGGATACAGGGCTGGTCTTGCCTAGGAGCTTTTCACAGATCAGGCCCTCTGGGAATACAGAAATGAATGATACTCAGCTGTGGGTGAGGCAGGACTAGAAAAAAGAACAGGACACTTAGACAGGGATAGAGGGAAGCTTCAGGGCTCTGGGAGAGTTTGAGCAGAGGACTCACTCAATATTAGGTGATGGAATGGGGTTTGGGGTCAGTGACGTTTTCCCAGAGGAGGAAAAACCTTAAACGAATGAGGAAAGAAATTAGCCAGGAACAGCATCCCAAGGAGAAGCCCAACAGCTCACGGTAATGCGAGTTTGTGCAATTGCAAGAAATTGGACCTTACCTTCTGTTCTGTGATTTAGTGGAAGTAAATTTCAGCCCCAAGGTGGCAGAATTGGGTTAGAAAATTGTGCCCCAGTGGTACCCAGAGCACTTTGACTTGGTTCTTAAAAATCCTGATGCACTTGTCAGGGGCAAAACTGAGTTCTTGGGAACACTGCTATGTTCTGGGTCACTGGGTAGCCCCAGTATCTGTCCTAGGCATTATCTAGAGCTGCTAAAAACTGTCAGTGAGGCTGAGGGCAGTGTCAGCTCCTCCACCTTCAGAGACCTTGGCTATGAGATGCCATTCATCCACAGCTACGGGCTATAGAAATGGGAAACTTTAGGCAGGAGGAGAAGCCTGTTGTGTTAGGCAGTGACCTAGGGGATGTACCAACAGAGATCCATGGGGAAAATAGCCTCCAAGTGTAGCATTGCCTTCAAGGGCCCTGAACCCAGGCTTCTGGCTGGCACAGAAGGCAGCTTCAAGTATAGCAATCTACTACATATTATATCATTACAGAATGTAAGAGATGAACTGTTCAAGGGCTTAATTTTACAGATCAGGAAACCAAGCTTGGAGTGAACAAGGAAGGGACTCGGCAAAGCTAGAGTACAGAACTGATGGCTCCCCCAGGTTGAGATAATGGGAACAGAAGTATTTGTGGTCAGATGACCTGTGAGCATACTGTGTGACCAGGACTGACAGATGTAAACATGTCTTCACCTAAATCTGAGACGATCTAGGAACCAATGCCCTGTGCAAAGAGGGAGGAGGGTAGGTTCAAATAGGTCATTATGGCAAGGAGGGCCTGAGCTGATGCTCTCTGAGAATATAATGTGTGATGCTGTGCCTGTGTGCAACTCAGGCTTTTGTGTGTGGTGAAGACAAGCTTCAGAGTCTGGGCTGTACGTGTGGAAGACAAGAGAGAGGGTGCTTGTGATGAGGAATAGAGAAGAGGCCTCTTTGTTACTAATTCCTGCTTCATTGTCTCTTGTGTTCCTACTGCCCAGTTATGCTCCCTGCTTACTTACCAAATCACTTGGAAGGTGGCATCACCACATCCAAATGGGGGCTCCTTCCAAGCACTGATGTGAAAGAAAAGATGGAGTGAGGTGGCCTCAGAGCTTTGTTCCTTGGGCATGGGTCCCCTTCAAAAGTGGCAGGAGATTTGTGCATCACTGATTCCCATGCAGTCCCACAAACTTTGCCCTATTGACCCTCCCCCAGACTAGAATTGTTACTGGATTTCAGCAGAGCCCTCAGCATCTGCAGGATGACTACACTCGGCTCAGCCTTTGTACACACCTAGCTTCTTGTGGATGGGAGTCTCTGAGCTCCATGCTGGAGGAATCGTAAGGGTTAATGCTCATTCCCTCATGTCCTGGATTGAAGAGTGTAGGTGCAATAAAGGTTTAAGGAAAGCCTGCTCCTTGACTCATTTATTTAGCAGACATATAAAAAAGCCCTGTTTTGTCTGAAATGGACTCTTGGTGGCACAATGATTATGAGCTTGTCTGCTAACTAAAGGTCAGAAGTTCAGATTCACCAGCCACACCTCAGAAACCCTAAGGGATAGTTCTACTGTGTCCTGTACGGTTGCTATGAGTCAATTCTATCCAAAGCTCTAAGTCAGGTGCTGGTTATACCAGTACTAACAAGGCACAGCTCCTGTCCCAGAAATAAAAGTCTGCGTGGGAGCACTTATGCAAGTTATCTCACCAGAAGTGACAGTTTAGTGTGTAAAATGCCATGACCAGAAACTGAGATGAGGATGTTTGTAGGTACAGCAGAGGTACAAGGGAGCAAGGGCTGGGTAAATACGGGAACAGGGCAGGGTTACTTATGCAGTGAGCAACATCAGAGACAAAAGATATAAGTGGGAGGCCCAGTAGGGAGATAATGGTTTCAGAGAGGACTCCTAAATGCAAAGGTTCTAAGCCAGGGCACAACTGAAGTCTTCTTTAGGAATTGTGTAAATTTCAGTCATGCTATGCAGACAGATGAGGTTGCAGGAGAAGAACAGAACCCACATGTTCAGAATGAGGAATGAGAGGTAATTCTTGAATGGAAAGGGAACTCACACTATCTTCTCATTTTGGATCTGGGTGATCCACAGAGACGTCTCCATTCCAAGTCTGCCATGTGTCCTAAACTCCTATTCCTTTCCAGTTTTCTGTACTGCGCACACTAAGACTCATAAATGTACCATCTCTAAGCCAATGAACATGGACTTATTTGTGTAACCTGAAAAAGTAAGGGACCAGTGCATACAGGAAATACTGGCACGAGTTTATCTAGAGAAAAATAATGATAACGTACAGAAGTGCTGGGTTTCTAGTGGGAGTGAAGTGACTGAAAAGAGGGAGAATTGTGAGGAAGGACCTAGGACGCTGGTAACTGAGAGAAAGGGAGGAAGAAATGAGAGTATCTGTGGCAACAAGGGTATGGCCTCTGACCTGCATCCATCCGAGTTGCATCCCCCACAACTAAAATTGTCTTAGAAAGTTTCTTCTTTGATATGCCTCTCCTCCTGGAGGACAAGTGATTTTCTTGAGTTGGCTTTTCACGTACTGGAACCCAGCTGGGTCACTCGGAGCTTCCAAGAGGAGGAGGCAGGGTCTCAGGTTGACTATAATAAAAATAATAGCTGCCAGTTACTGGAAGTCTATTCTGTCTGTGACACCCTGTCATGTGAGTTATGTAATCTGATGGTTATCTTTTCAACAGTCCCACAGGTGAGTGTCAGTCAAAATTTACAGAACAGTAAACTAGACCTCAAATGACTTCTGGAGGTCCCAGAGCTGATTAGAGACACAGCTGGCACTGGACTTGAAGTCAGACTAAGATGAAGGTACACCTTGTACTATCCTGGCACTTGAGACCTCCTCTCAACCTGATTTAGGCCTCCTCACTCCTGCTCTGAGGCCCCAGAGATTCTTATTGTCTTAGTGTTACTATGGATTACTGCATAACAAATTACTTCAAAACACAGTGGCTTCAAATACACTTTTATTATCTCAGAGTTTCTGTGGATCAGGGGTCTGAGCACAGCGTAGCTGGGAAGTACTCTACTTCCCAGTCTCTCACATGATTGCAATCAAGTGTCAGCCAGAGCCTGTGGTCATGTGAAGATTCAAGTGAGATGGTATCCACTGTCAAGCTCACCTATGTGGCTGTTGACAGGATGCATTTCCTCAAGGGTCGTTGAACTGTAGGCTTCAGTTCCACAGTGACTGTTGGTCAGAGACTGCCACCACCTCTTAGCCAAGTAGCTCTCTCCATCAGGGCATGTACACAGTCGTACCCGAAGAGGAAGAGTAAATAAATGTCAGCAACATGGAAGTCAAGAGTTTTTATAGTCTACTCTGCTTTTGAATCTGCTGGTCAGAAGCAAGTCATTTGAGGGAGAAGATAATACAAGGGTGTGACTATCAGGAGGCAGGACTCTTTGAGAGCCAATTTAGAAGGAGGTCTACAACACAAGCTCTCTGCCCTTGCCTCACTATAATGATCCCCTTTAGGTATCTACAGCCTTGATGGAGTTAATGGTTGGTGGGTCACCTTGGACAGTGCTGTATCGTCTGCTGATTCTCTTTTAGTAGGTCCACTGTTTGGGTCTCCCTAGGGCTCAAAACTACTTTGTCCTGCCTTCCTCCTGGTCTTCATCAGCCACCTGGCTGCTGGTCCCATGGAGTATGACAGTAGCTGACAATGGGCCAAGCCTCTAGTGAGTGGAACTGTCTCCTCACTTTAACAGGACTGGGACCCACAGTGATGTCTCTGGCCTTCCCTGATAAACCAGAAACCAAGCACTCTTGATTCCCTACTGAGACAGGGATTAACTTCAGGAGACAAAGACCATATGTGGGAAAATTCTGAGTCCTGGGCTATATGTCAAGGCAGATGGGGTATTTTGACTTTTGCCCTCTGGGTTGGGAATCTGATTTGTAGAATCCCCCATGTCCAGTGGGAAGCTTCAGAGAGCATTTCTAAACCCACATAGAAGTACCTATGCAGGCAAGGGAGCCGGTCTGGAGCTAGCTGTGAGGAGACCCAGGATTATCAGACATCCAGGAAAGGGCTCTACTCTAGGAAGGAGTTGAGTGACTGTGGGTTAGGGGTGCTTAATACATATCCATAACATTTATGTCAAAAGAAGAGAGAGCTCTGAACACTTACGGCAAAGTGTTGTTAAATGGCTACTCTATTATTCTCTCTGCTTTTCAGAAGGTTTGAAATGTTACCTTATAAAAATAGTCTAAAAGTAGGAAACAGGAAATATGGTGGAGTTCTCAGAGCCCCTGCACCTCTTGCTTCCACAGTGAGGTTCAGAGCCTAAGGCAGGGGTCTGGTGAGCCCAAGAATTTCCCAGGAACCAAACAGTTCCATTGGTATTGGGGGTAGGGACTGCAAGAGACTATAGTTGGGAGCTGAACAGTCTGATGAAAGCCCATTCTTTTCCCAGCTCCCGGAAACACCCAGCAGACTCAGCTCTTCTGCTTCTGCTATGTTGTAGCAACACATATCAAGAACAGCTTGTAAAGGGACCTGCTATAATAATATGAGATAAAGAATGAAGCCCTGTGTGGGAGGAAATCTCTTCAAGGTGAGGTGAGGATGTTCATTGTCAAATTATTAACGAATGCACCTAAGGCCTTATTTTTGGATCCTGCAACATTGTCTCTCCCTGTGACTTCCACCTCTATTGCTATGCCATCTATCTCCCCTGATCCCTAGTGCTATCACCTATTCACCGTCCATCAGATACACTGCTGGAAATGTTTGAAGAGTGCTGAGCTTGGCAGGGAACTTGATGCCTTCCTTATTCTTGCATGGAATTTCCCCCACAAAGTAAGAAACAAAACTGACAGAACAATTACTGCCCATCAGACACAGTCCTTGAGGAGAAAGCAATGCTTCCCCAAGACACTGAGGGTACCACTCATATGGCTAAGACAGTGTGGTACCTCCCTCTCTCCACAAGCCTGAGAGCACCAAAAATTACAACCCCCAATTCAGCTGAGGCTGATATTGGCATTTGAAAGTTAAATCAGATGTCATGAAGCAGAAAACGTCAAGAGTGCTGGCATTTACTTAGGTCCACCAACAGAGAAACAATGGAGAACAGGGGCATGTGGCAGCAGAAGGGTTTGATTGCTGTTCATGGATCTGCGCCTGCAGCTTCTGGGGTCTCCAGCTGAAGAGTTTCTGGGTGCATGGTATCCTCCCATGCAAAGGCAAAGCAGAGTGACAACTGGACCCTTGAGAGCCCTGGGACACTCATGAGGCCTGGGGATCTGCTTGGTCTGGAAAGCGGAACAGGCAGGTGGGCTACGAGCAGTCAGAGAAGGCAGAGGCTGCCTCCAAACTCTCACCTGAGGCACTTGGAGAAACACGCCAGGGGTCCCTCAAACTGGTTACTCCAAGATACTCAGGGACCAGCAGTCTTCCTGGCCAGTCTATGCCATTGGGGGAATCTCCTTGATGTCAGACAAAATAGCAAATTCTTCAGTGTCCTTAAGCTGGCCTTTCACATTCTGTACAAGTGAGGAAATAGTCTCAACCTAAAGGTCCCTGACAGCTCCAACATTTCATTACCTCATTCAACAATTGATATGTGCATTCTGGGCCCTATTTCAGGCCCTAGGCACATAGCAGTGAACTCTACAGACAAAAGTTGCTCCCCTGAAAGCGACATCCCTCTACAACAATGGAAGGAAATCAGACTCGCCAATACAGGAGATAGAAGGAAGGGAGTGAAGACCATGCTTCCAAAGAATGTGATGTGTAGGTAGAGACCTTGAGAGACCAGCTGAGCTGCTCACTCTTCTGGGTGCAAGGAGGCTGAGGGCTTGCCCCCTTCACACACATCCCCTTCCATTTGCCTTGATCTCGCCCTGTCTTTCCTCCCTCCTGTAGCTGAGTACACTGTGTTCAAGCAGTGGACATGTTTGTGGCACGTGACGTGTGACAGCCTCTGTCCCTGTGTCTCTTGCTCCCACCCTTCAGATCTCTCTTTCTTGACCCTCCGCAGCACAGGTTTCTGCTTGCTGAACAAAACAGAGGTGTTCAAGAAGATAATGAATGATCATTTGGAGTGGATGTCATGGTACCATTCATATAGCTAGGACATGAGTGTTTATCAAGTCCCCCATCAACTTATGATTCACAGTATTATGTACAGTAAAGCCACAGGAGTAAGTACTGGTCCAAACTCGTCTTCAAAGACAGACGGTCTTGAATTGGGTGATGGCATCCAGAGTGCAAGTCAGCAGCACAGGTTGTCCTCTCAGAGGGTTATGTGAGATGCTGTGTCTGCATCTCCTTCAGCATTTAGTGGATGGTGGACAAGGTCTTCTTGGCCTCGAGGACTTGGCAAATATGGGGGACACAGGGAACACTTCCTCAGCTGGGTTAAGTGAAATGGAGAACAGCTGAGGTGAATGGCTTACAAGTCATATCATATTGAACCTCAACTTTCATATTTGCATTTCAAGGCATGTTTACAAGTCATTCCCCCCTGTTTTCTAACCAAATCTGTGGGAATAACATGTGTCTTAGTCAGCTAATGTTGCTATAACAAGAATACAAGTGGATGGCTTTAACAGAGACAAATTTGTTCTCTCTCAGTCTAGTAGGCTAGGAGTCCAAATTCAGGGCATCAGTTCCATGGGAAGGCTTTCTCTCTGTGTTAGGTCTAGAGGAAGGTTGTTGTTACCACTCTTCCCCTGGACTAGTTGCTTCTCAGCGCAGGAACGTTGGGTCTAAAGGATACTTACTGCTCCCGGAGTGATATGGTGGTAGGAAGTCCCCTGTCTCTCTGTTGCAGGTCCATTTTATATTTTAGAAGATATTGGCTTACAAAACAATGGAGAGGAGGGGAAAGGAGACTGTTGGGAGGATGAGACATGTATGGAGCAGAGAGGAATAGTGTTCTGTCACCGGGCAGGGAGAGCAGTGGAAGCTGCATATAGGTGGACATGTAAATTTATACGGGAATGTACATTTTCACTTAGTCATAATAATAATAAATAAATAAATAAACAATGTAATATTGTGGACTTCATCAACATAACTGCCACTAATCCATCTCACTAACATTGCAGGGGTAGAATTTACAACACATAGGAAAATCACATCAGATGACAAAATGACACACAGTTACACAATACTGGGAATCATAGTCCAGCCAAACTGATATACTTATTTTTTAGGGGCACAATTTAACCTATGACACCATGCCACCAATTTTAAAATTGTTCTTGGAAACACGTATCCTGAAGGGAAAGAGTTGACAAGCGGCCTCAGAGCCTTCAGTTTAGCTTTTGAAATAAGAGTGGAAATCATCTCTTAAACTGTGAGGATACAGGGCTGATCTTTAATGGGTACATGGAGGTGAATGAGTCTCAGCTACTGAAACAAGTCGTTCTGTAGTTGTGAAGCCAAGAAAGGAGTGATTACAACAGAGAACCATGAAAGACAGTTTAGGGGGCTGTGGGAGGACTAAGGAGGACAACCTACTCAGCCCTGGGAGATGGAGTAGAGTCACAGAAGCTTACCTAGAGAAGACCTACCTACCACAGATGAGGAAGGATGTTGGCCACGCAAACAGAGAGAAGACAGAGCACCACAAGCAGAAGTCCAACACAGTTAAGTGGGTTTGTGCACCCAAAATAAGTAGATGTAAGTTTTGTTCTAGGAGTTAGTAGAAGTCATGGTCAGCCACAAGGCTGCAGCATGGGTTTAGACAATTATGCCTCACAGAGACACTAAGCTGTGGTATTTTGAGAAACAAGTGTTTTAGCTACGACGCCTTTGCCTAACACAACAATCTAGGACAAACATTTTCTCCTGTACTTTCTTGTAGACTCTTTATCTTCTTACACTTTACATTTAGATTTATGACTCATCTTATATCACTATTTTCATGTATTGTGAGATTATTTTTTTTTTATTTTTTTTATTATGACTGAGTGAAACTGTACATTCCTGTATAAATTTACATGCCCACCTATATGCAGCTTCCACTGCTGTCCCTGCCCATTGACAGCACAATATTCCTCTCTGCTCCATACATGTCTCATCCTCCCAACAGTCTCCTTTCCCCTCCTCTCCACCCACTCTCCTTCCTCCAGCCAGAGGTCAGCAGGATGATATCCTATAGATGCATAGAACCATAAAGTGCATCCAATGTATGGTGAGATAATTATTGAGGTTTATTTGTTTCTATATGGATATCCACTTTTTCCACCACCATTAGTTAAAAAGTTTTACTCTCCTGAATAAAAAGGGGTACACCTTGAGAACTCCACAAAAGATAGCAATTGTTGGTCCGAAAGTCTGGGGGTTCCCCTAGGAACATGGCCCGTAGACCTGACGCTGCCACTGTTTACGAATCTTTACTGAGGTCAACTCCTCAGACAGGAATGGATTGGTCTCCGTGACACAGAGTGACTATATCGTGTGTGCACTTTATGGTTCTCTGCACCTATAGGATGTCGTCCTATAGGCCTCTTACTAGAGGGGAGTAAAGAGGGTAGAGAAAAGGAGACAGAAGATTAAGAGGACATGACATGTATAGAACAGAAAAGAGGAGTGTGCTGTCACCAGGCAAGGTGAGCAGTAGGAGCTGCACATAGGAGGGCCTGCAAATTTAAACTGGAATGTACACTTCCACTAAATCATAATAAATTAAAAAAAAAAAAAGTCTTACTCTTCCCATTTAGGTATTTTAGTGGTTTTATAAAAAATCACCTGACCACAAATCTGTGGGACTATCTCTGGGGTTCTTTTGCTCACTGATCCACATATCTACTATTTCATAAAAAAAAAAAAAATACATTACTGTCATTTAGTGAAAGTATACAGTCCAAGTCAATTGGCCATATAATACCATGTGTAAATACCATTATGCAGCTCTTAACTGCTCTCCTGCCTATCCCTGACAGCACACCTCCCCTTTCCACCCTGTGCTTCCTCTATCCATTCATCCAACTCCTGCCCCCCTCCACCATCTCATCTTGTCTCTAGAAAAGAGCTGCTCAGACAGCCTTATATATCTAAGTAAGGGAGTATATTCTTCTCCAGCATCACTCTATGTTTTTTAGTCCAGGTCAGTCTTGGTCTGAAGAGTTGCCTTCAGTTCTGGTTTCAGCTGTGGACTAACAGAGAGTCTGGGGGCTTTGTCCTTATGGGACCCTCCAGCCTGACAGACCATCAGGTGTAGTCTTTCAATAGCATTGTAGTTCTGCACAGTCATTTTTTCCTCTATATCAGGGACTTTACACTGTGTTCCCCATCACAATAGTGGTTGGTGGTGGCCGGACACCATCTAGTTCTTCTGGTCTCATGGTGATGTAGTCTCTGGAACATATGGCATCTTCTCTCTGCTGAACTCATATTGTCCTCATGTCTTTGATATCCTTCATTCTTCTCTGCTCCAGGTGGATTGGGATCAACTGATGCTACTTAAAATGGCTGCTTGTAAGCGTCTAAGATCCCAGGCACAGTTCACCATAGTAGTATGCAGAATATTTTCTTAAACAAAACTTAGTTAAGGCAGTTAGACTAGATGTCCCCTGAACCATGGTCCCCTGACCACTGTCACTGCTACTGTGTCCTCCAAAATGTTGGGTTATATTTAGAAGATGTTTTAGCTCTTGGTATTGTCCAGTTGTGCTAACCTTCCTTGTACTGTGGTCACTTCCTTCACCTAACCCAATTCCCATCTACTATGTAATCTATGAATACCCCTCTTCCCCCCTCCCCACCACTGTAACCATCAAGATTATTTTCTTCTCTGTTTCAACCTTTTCTTGAGTCCTTATAACAGTGGTCTTACAATATTTGTTCTTTCTCAGCTCACACATTCCACTCAGTGTAATGTCTTCCTGATGACTCCATATTTTCAAATGTTTCTAAGATCATCATTGTTCTTTATAATTGCATAGCATTTCATTGTGTGAATATATCATAGTTTGTTTATCTGTTCATCTGTTGATGGGCATCTAGGTTGATACCATCTCTTTGCTATTGTGGTCAGTGCTGTACTAAACACTGGTATACATGTATCTGTTCGTGTGACAGCCCTTATTTGTCTAGGATATAGTCCAAGAAGTGGGATTGCTGGAACATATGGTATTTCTATTTCTATCTTTTTAAGAAAGAACCAAATAGACTTCCAAAATTGTTGTGCATTTTGCATTCCCACCAGCAGTGTAGAAGAGTGCCAGGCCCTCCACAGCCTCTCCAACGTTTATAATTTTGTAGTTTTTGGAATAATGCCAGCATTGTTGGGGTGAGATGGTACCTCATTTGAGTTTTTTTGGGGGAGGGGCAATATTTATTTGTTGTAAATAGTGAAGGCTAGACTTGAATATTATATTAAAGTCCTGTTGCTACTACAGCCCTGGGTTTGACAACTGATTTACATTTCTCTAATGACTAAAGCTCATGAGCATTTCCTCATATCTCTGATAGAATTCTGGATGTCTTCTTTGGTGAAGTGCCTATTCATATCCTTTGCCCATTCTTTAATTCGGTTATTTGTGTATTTCTTGGTAAGATTTTGCATTACCTAGTAGATCACTGAGATTAGATGCTGATCAGATTCACGGTAGCCAAAAATTCTTTCCCTCTTTGTAAGTAGTCTTTTTACCATTTTAGTGAAGTTTCTGGATGAGTACAAGTGTTTGATTTTTCAGAGTCCCCAGTTATCTGTTTTCTGTTCTGGTATCTGTGCATTGTTAGTAAAATTTTTAGTCTGCTCATGTCATGTATTAGGGCTTCCAGCATTGTCCATATTTTTTCTTCTGTAATCTTTACTGTTTCAGATTTTATATTTAGGTTTTTGATCTACTTTTGAGCTAGTTTTTGTGTATCATATGAGATATGAGTCTTGTTTCATTGTGTTTCAGATGGATATCCAGTTATGCCAACACCATTTGTTAAACAGACTGTCTTTTTCCCAGTTTACAGACTTTGGACACTTATCAAATATCATCTGCTACATATATCTTCTCTTATGGTGATGCCACACTGTGGTGATAACCATAGTTTTGTACTAAGTAAATGAATTTGGTAGTGTTGGTCTGCCATTTTGTTTTTTATCAAATGTTTTGAATACTCTGTCCTTATCTAAGGAGCCCTGGTGGTTAATCACTCAGCTGCAAACAGAAAGTTTGGCAGTTCAAACCCACCAGTGGCTACCATGGAGAAAAGACCTCGTGATCTACTCCCATAAAGATTACAGCCTAGGAAACTTTGTGGGGCAGTTCTGCTAGGTTCTACAGTGTCTCTATGAGTCAGAATTCACTTGATAGCGTACCACACCCTTTGTATTTCCATATAAGCTTGAGAAATAGCTTTCTGTTTAATTGTGATTGTGTTAACTGTAATAATTTTTGGAGTTGACATCTTAACCATTTTGAGGCTTTTGATCCAGGAACATGGTGTATCTCCACTTTTTTAGCTCTTTTTTAATTTTCCCCAGCAATGTTTTGCAGTAATAGAGTACATCTCTAAGAGATAGCTGAATAGCACAAATGGTTTGCATTGACTTTTAGCTAAAATGTTGGCTATTTGAACCCTCCCAGCTGCACTGTGAAAGACTGGCCTGGCATCTGTTTCCACAGAGACTATAGCCAAGAAAACACTATGGAGCTTGTAACTACTCTGCAACATACGAGGTCACCATGAGACAGACAGGACTCAAAAACAATAACAAAACCTGTTGCTGTCGAGTCCACTCTGACTCATAGCAATCCTATAGGACAGACGAGATCTGCCCCTTAGAGTTTCCAAGGAGTGCCTGGTGGATTAGAGCTGTCATCCTCTTGGTTAGCAGCTGTAGGTCTTAACCAGTACACCACCAGTGTTTGTTTTTTTAGCACAGATTTTTGCACATGTCCTGTTACATTTCTCAATAGATATTTAATTATTTCATTCCTATTGGAAATTACATTTAAAAGCATTTATAGCTACAGTTATTTTTGCCAGTATCTGGAGATACAATGAATTTTTATAGATCTATTTTCAATTGTCAAATTTCTTAGTGGATCTAGTATCTGATTTTTCTAGCTTTAATGGATCTAGTAGCTGGTATTTCTAACTTAGTGTTTCTTCTGTAGACAATCATACCACGTGTGAATAAAGATAGCTGTGCATCATCTTATTCAATCAGTCTGCTTTTCATTTCTTTTTCTTTCCTGATTGCACTGGCTAGGACCTTCAACATAACTTTCAAATAGACAGGGTAGAAGTGGATATTTCTTCCTTATTACTAATACTACAATAAAAAGCATTCAGTCTTTCACCAGCAAATATGAAGCTAAAAAAAAAAAAAAAAAAAAAAACAAGTTGTCATTGTGTTCATTCTGATTATTGGTGACGCCATGCTTACCAATGGAAAATTATGCTCCACACAGTTTTCAGTGACTGATTTTTTGGGGGAGGAGATCACCAGACTTTTCTTTTGAGGTGTCTCTAGTTGGATCTGAACCTCTAACCTTCCAGTTAGCAGCCCAGCATGTTAATCTCCAATCTTTTCAATTAGCAGCCCAGCACAGCATAACACCCAGGGACTCTGTGTATAATGTTAGCTGCAGGTTTTTACAGAAACTTTTGAGGATGTCCCCCTTTATTCCTAATTTGTCAAGAGCTTCTGTCATGAACTGGTGTTTGATATTATTAAATGCTTTTTCTGTCATTTATTAAAATCAATTGTTTTGTTTTTCTTTTTTACCCTAATAATATGGTCGAATGCATTGACTAGTATTTTATGCTAAAACAGCCTACTTGGTAATATGCATTTTACATACTGTTTGATTCAAATTGTCAAAATTTCACTAGAGATTTTTACATTTCCATTCATGATTTATATAGTTCAGGTTTCCCCTCCCCCCAAACAAGTACTACTTTTCTGAACACTGTGAATTAGGAAGTGTTCTTTCCTCCTTTATTCCCTGAATAAGTTCTTGTTGCATTGTTATTATTATTTTTAAAATGTTTGTTGCAGTTCACTAGTGATGCCAGCTAAGACTATATATGAGGGGGCAGTTGCTAGAGAAAGTAAAGAAGAGGGTCACTGAAGAAGAGAAAGGCACTTTATGATACAGATTAGCACAGTGGCTTCAATAGTGGGCTTAAATATAAGAACCATTGTGGGGATGGTGCTGGTACAGCCGTTGTACAGGGGTTCACTGTGAGTCAGAAGTGTAGACCATGCAGTCATGCAGGTTTTGGGCCATGACACCTAACAAAGACAACAAGAGACAGTATCCTTTTTAAATTGATTTGTGTGTGTGTGTGTCTGTTAAGAAGTCTGACCCTTGAATCAGGTTGTCAAATTTATTAGAATAAAGTTATCCAAAATAGTCCTTTATTATCCTTTTAACATCCATAGGATATGTCTTGATAGCTAAAATTTCATCTCTGATATTGCTGTTTTAGGTCTTCTTCCTCCAGTTTTAATCAGTTTGGCTAAAGTCTTCTAATTGTTTTGATATTTCTAAGAACCCATTCTGTATTTCAGCAATTATTTCTATAGCTAGTTCATTTTCTACTTTCTTCCTTCCTACTATCTTTTTTAATTATGATTGAGTGAAAATGTACAATCCTGTATAAATTTGCATGCCTTTCTACTCTTTGTCATTTCCTCCCTTTGACCCCGCATACAACAGAAGGGAACACTGCCAGGTTCTGCACCATCCTCATGATCATTGTTATGTTTGAGTGCATTGTTGCAGCCACTGGGCCAATTGATCTAAGAGTCTTCCACTTTGCAGAGAGGAATAGTGTGCTGTCACCGGATAGGGAGAGCAGTGGAAGCTGCATATAGGTGGGTATGTAAATTTATATGGTAATTCACTCAGTCATGTTAAATAAAAAAAAAGTCTTCCACTTTTTCACTGATTCTCTACAAAGTAGAATTTTAGATCACTGATATCATATCTTTCTTCTTTTCTAATATAGGCATTTAAAGTAATAAATTCTCTAAATGCTATTTCTGGTACATTGCATAAATTTTGCTATGTTCTATTTTCATTTTCATTTTCTTCAAACTACTTCCCCATTTCATTCATGATTTCTTATTTCAAAATGTCTTGTTTAATTTCCAAATACTTGAAGACTTTCCAAATATATTTCATGTTATTGGTTTGTCATTTAATTCCATTATGGTTGAAGAACCTACATGATTGCAGGGTTTATCTTCATGAAATATCTAACTTCATCTCTGGTGATATTCTTTGTCATGCAGTGTCTGGTATTCATACACCCACTCAGCTTTCTGGTCAGTTGAGTTGGCATGGAACATATTTTGCCATCTGTTATGGATTGATCATATTTCCCCAAAATGGGTGCCAATTTGGCAAGGTAACAATTTCCACTGTTGTGTGATTGTCTTTATGGGATGAAATTGACAACAGCAAGTGGAAAGATGAGATAGGAATCTTAGGGAACAGCAAGTTTATGTTAAAGGCAGGGGAGAACAACTCAGAAAAAGAGGATGAAAATGGTTGCACAACTCAAAGAATGTAGTCAATGTCATGGAACTCTACATAAGAAACTTTAATTCTGTATGTTCTGCTTTGTATATTGTCAATAGCAACAACGTAAATAAATCAAATTATAAACAAACAAAAAGATGAAATATAAAAGTAAGATTGTTTAAATGAATTTCTGCTTTCTGTCTGCATATGGGAGATCTCTTCAGGCCTTCATCTGTGTTTTCACTCATTTGAGGTTCTTAATTTCTTTGAAACTTTAGGTATGAAGTTAGTGGTGAAAAGAGGTATTAGCCAGGCTGCTGTCAAATTTCTGGGTGAAAAAATTTTGTTACATTTAACAATGTGGGCCAGAAATAACACCTATCCATCATCTCTCACATCTGCCCTCAATGCATGATATAGTTAATGATCAGATCTTGGTCTGTTTTAGTCGAATTAAATTCATTGGAGAGTGAAAATTTGAGATCAAAGTTAGTGTCTTATGTGTATTTGTTTCCAAAGCTCCTGTTGGGTCCCCAACAAAGTTATTAAGACATAATTACCCAGTTCAGCAACAGGCATCTTGCTGATTTACACAATGAAAAGTTGTGCCTGACATCAGTAAAAATGGCAGATTAAGGACTTCTGAAAATTCTCTCCTCTATAAAAGCACTGAGAAAAATGGAAAAATTGCCACAACAGAAGTTTTCAGAACTCTGGAAATTACCCAAAAGTTGCAGCAAAAGGATAAATATTGTATGAAACCTCTATTATAAAGACCTAAGAAAAGGTTTCTGCACAGAAGTAAATATTCTCTGATGGCAACAAGGGTAGAGAGAAAAAGGGTTAGTCACTGATTAGATGAAGCCAAGGCCAAGTGCCGTTGAGTCAATAGTCAATAGGAATTTGGTTAGGTAAAGGGAGTGACAGCATGCAGTACAAGGCAGGTCATCACAACTGGACTATACTATAAATTTAAATACAACCAACATTTTAAATGACAAAGTAGCAGGGACAGGGGTCTGGGGACCATGGTTTTAGGGGAGATCAAGGTCATAACTAGTCATTTTCTGAGAGATTGTTCTGTATCCCATATAGGTAAAGGATTCCTGGGTTCTTAAAAACCAGCAAGCTTCCATATAAGGAGTAGCAATTTGCTCCTACCCCCCCTTGAGTAGGATGAAAACCAAGAACATCAAAGACATGAGGAAAATATGAGCCCAGGAGACAGAAGGGTCCATAGGACTGGGAGACTACATCAGCACGAAAACAGAAGAACTAGATGGTGACCAGCCACCACCAAAGCCTGCCCTGTCAGGGAACACAATGTAAAGTCCCCAACATAGCACGAGACAAGAGGAGTGCAGATCTAGACCTCTATTAACAGACCAGACTTGATGGTCTGACAACCTGGAGGATCCCCCTGAGAACATGGCTCCCAGACTTGCTGCTAGCCCAGAGTTGAAACATATATTGAAGTCAATATTTCAGACAATCACTGGACTGGACTATGGAACATAGAGTGATCCAGGTGGTGTGTGTGTTTTGTGCTTTAATATGTGGTTTAACATATACATGAGGTTGTCCAACTGCTTTCTTTTTAGAGGAGAGAGGAGACGGAGAAGACAAGGGGACAAGTGTTGCTTGAGTGGATACTAGAAGTAGAGAGTCAAAAGGAAGAGTGTGCTGTCACGGGGTGAGGAGGGCAGATAGAGTTACATAAAGGTAGGCTCTTGGGGTTTTATATGGCAAGTTGACTTGGATTATAAATGTTCACTTATTCACAATTAAAACAATCTTTAATAAAAAAAACTCCAGCAACCAGAAGATTGTTTATTCAAGACAAACAGCTGAATATTGGTAAAAGAGTGAACTTTATGGGGTTTCAAACATCCTTTATCTCACTACCCTCCCTCCACCTCTGTGACAACCTTGCAAACCAACAGCCTGCTATTATGGTAAAAACAAGCAGCCCACCATCTAGCCTTCATAGCAAACAGAAGAGGGTTGGAGGTCCTGAAATGTCTTGTTCCCAGAGAATTTCCATTATTTGATCTGTCCCTGGATGATTTTGCTTGCAATTCACTATTTGACCAGACCAGGCTTTTGCCCAGTATAGAGACTATTTCTTGAGGGTTTTTTTCCCCCAAAACATGTAGAAGCAATTGTTTAAAGTAATAGTTATATTAGGCAGAGGACTACACCTGGGATAAATGATAGGCTAGCCAAAACCTTAAAAGGAAAAGCCAGAGAATAAGATTTCCGTAGGTGATTAGAAGAGCTCAAACATATTCCTGAGAGGGGCGAAGTCAAGGTGGCAGACTAGACACATGTCTCCTTAATTCCCTCTGAAAACTAAGGCCTGGATTGACAATTAAATGGAGTTTTCTGGACACCCAGTGAGCCATAAGATACAGCATAGTGCTGTCAGTTTGGACTACATGCCTCTGAATGGGAGACTTCATCTTTTGCTGAGCCCCGCCCACTCTTGATGAATTGCCTGGCTCCCGTGGACTAAAGGTAACTGGTGTTTTTAACTTCTATTTCTTTTTGTTGGCCAGCAGGCAGGAGACAGGCTTGAATGGCTGCTACACTAAAATACAGTGCTGACGTGATCAGCAAGTAGAGTAGCCACATTTTGAGAGCCCCGCTCTGGACTCAGAGTACCATGGCCCCCCACCACTCTCTTTTAGGAACTCTGTCATAGATTCAGCTATTTGGTGGTGGGCGGCACAGCTTGACTGGGATGCCATCTTTTCAACTGGGAAGTAGAGTTAACCAAGCAGAGGCTTCAGGAGGGGCTAATTCCCAAGCTGGGAGACAGTGCTAGCCTGGGGGGGTGCTTTTACAGCAGAAAATCTGTGTTTAGCACACAGTGTAGCCTTATGGATGGGGACCAGCAGCAGATGGCAAGAGGCCAGTAACCAGTCCCTACTTTGATATACATCACATCATCTAGGCACAGCAGAAGAGGTGGCCCTGCTGTCAGCCAGAAGGAGGGGCTTGCCACACCTGACAGGTTGACCGATTTTGGAAGCTGTCAGAAAGCTTTTACCTTTCAAAATAAGACTATCTAGAGAAATAACTGCAGTGCAGCCAGACAGCATGTCTTCTAGCTTTTACTGACCCACAAAATAGGGTCAGTTAATGGACCCCCAATGACTACATAAGTAAGGCCATGTCTCTGCCAGCCAGGAGGTGGAATCTGCTACACCAGAGATTCCACTGGGCTCAGTCACTGAAGTACATAGGGGTGACTAATGATCAACTTTCTTCTCAGACTATGTCTCAGCTCTTGTTAAGTCAACACCAGAGAAACTAAACAACCTCTAGATGCCCCAAAAGCAACAAACCCTGGCCAGACACTTAAAGGAAAATCTACTCACGGCTCCAGAAACCTCCCAAAATAAAGAACCAAAGAACTTCCCAGATGAAGAAGTCTTTCTGAAACTTTTGGAGGTCAAGTATAAAATAATTATACATGGGGCCCTCCTAGACATTATATATAATGCAGCAGAACAAAATGAAAAAATAAGCAAGTTGTTCGAACTGATGGAACATAAGCATTCTGAAATCTGACAGATCAATAACAAAATTAAAGAATTAGAAAATTCAACTCAAAGCCAAAACAGCAGAACTGAACAAGTGGAAAATACTTTCTGACTTGGAAGACAGAGCTACTGATACCAGCATTTATGAGGAGAAATTAGAGACAAGAAACAAAAATAAATAAATAAAGAACCATTAAGAAACAAGAGGAACAATCTACAATTAACTGGAGTTCCTGAACAGTAAGGAACACCTGAAAACATAGAGAGTATTGCTGTGGAGTTGCTGACAGAAAGCTTCCCTAAAATTATGAAAGAGAACATAGATATCCAAGATATCTAAGTGGAACTTAGATATATATATACAACTTAGATGCAAAAAGAAAGACACCAAGGCATACTATAACCAGTCTTAACAAAATGAAACAGAAACAGAAATTCTTAAAGGCAGTGAGACTCAAAGTAAAGCTAACATTCAGAGAGAAGCCCTGTAGGCTTTTGTCTGACTTCTCAGCAGAAACAATGTTGGCACAGAGGCAGTGGTATGGCACATTCAAAGCCTTGAAGGAGAAAAACTTCCAACCAAAAATTATATATGCCACAAAACTGTCATTCAAATATGAAAATGAAATTGACATTTGCAGATAAGCAGAAGCTTAGAGACTTTGTGAAAACCAAACCAAATCTACAAGAAATACTGAAAGAAGCTCTTGGCTTAGAAAAACAAAACCATTAACTCCATGTTTTAGGAGACAAAAGAGGACACATCATCCAGAAACCTACTCAGTTAGGGAGGGCGCAAAACTTAACCAATGCTGTAAAATTAAAAGAAGGGATGCAGTGATCATATCACATTAAAAAGAGGGATATACTACAGTAGTTATAGTCCTTCCAGATGGAGAGGAAGTTAATCAGATATGTAGCAGTTATAACTGCTACATAAACATAGATTATTAAGGGGGATCATAAGGGTAACTGTAAAGCACAATTACAGTGCAATATAACAAAACAAGATACATAATACAGGAGTCTCAACAAACATAGAACCAACCTGGAAAAGGGTGAAAAATCAACCCATAAAGAATGTCCCAGAACAGAATATTAACAGCAACAGAGAAAACATCAACACAAAAATCAATACATCAAAATGACAGCACTAAACACATACCTATCGACTCGACGGCACTTGGCATCAATAATTATACTGAATGTAAACAAACTGAATGCTGCAGTAAAGAGACAACGAGTGACATCTTGAATCAAAAGAAATGACCCGTCTATATGCTGCTTACAAGAAACTCATCTTAGAATTAAAGATATGAACAAATTGAAAATTAAAGGATAGAAGAATAAATACCAAGCAAACACTATACAAAGAAGTGCAGATATGGCAATACTAATCTCAGACAAAATAGATTTTAACGTAAAATCCACCACTGTGGACAAGGATGGACACTATGTATTGCTGAAAGGTTAAATAAACAAGCAGGATTTAACAATATTAAATATTTATGCACCCAATACTACAGCATCTAAATATACTGAAGAAACACTGACTACATACAAAAATGAGATACATCACTCCACAGGAATAGCGGGAGGCTTCAACACTCCACGTTGAGTATTGGACAAAAAAAGCCCTGGCCCAGATGGCTTCACTGCAGAATTTTACCAACCTTTTAGAGAAGAGTTAATTCCAATGCTACTGAGACTATTTCACAGCTTAGAAAGGGATGGAACACTCCCAAATTTTTTCTATGAAGCCAGCATAATCCTGATGCCAAAGCCACGGAAAAATCTAACAAAAAAGGAGAATTACAGACCAATATCACCCATGAACCAAGATGCTAAAATCTTCAAAAAAATCCTTGCCAGTAGAATTCAACAACGTATCAAAAAAATAATTAATCATAACCAAGTTGGATTCATACCTGGAATGCAAGCCTGGTTCAACATTTGAAAAACAATTAATATGATCAACCACAAAAGATAAGAATCATCTGATTTTGTCAACTGATGCAGAAAAGGCATTTGGCAATGTCCAATACCCATTCATGCCGAAAACTCTCAGCAAAACAGGAATAGAAGGCAATATGCTCAGTGCAATAAGGTGCTTCTATGCAAAGCCAACCTAGACCTACATCATCCTATATGCAGAGAGATTGAAAGAATTCCCCTTGAGAACAGGAACTAGACAAAGAAGCCCACTCTCACCACTTCTATTCACCACTGTACTAGAAGTACTGGCCAGAGCAATTAGACAAGACAAAGAAATAAATGACATCTATATTGGCAAAGAAGTAAAATTCTACCTATTTGCAGATGATATGATTGTATACATGAAGAATCCTAAAGAATCCATAAGTAAACTATTCAGACTAATAGAAGAGTTTAGCAAACTATTGGGATATACAATAAGCATATAGAAATAACTAGGATTCCTTTACACCAACAAACAGATCATTAAAGAAATCACCAAACCAATACAATTTACTACAGCCCCCAAGAAGATAAAATACCTAGGAATAAATCCGACTAGGGAAATAAGAGACCCATACAAAGAGAACTACAAGACCTCACTGATGGAAACTAAGAGAGACATGTAAGTGGAGAAACCTACCCTGCTCATGGATAGGAAGACTCAACATTGTGAAAATGTCTATCTTACCCAAAGTGATCTACATACACAATGCAATTCCAATACAAATTCTGATGACATTTTATAATGAGATGGAGAAACAAATCACCGACTTTGTTTGCAAAGGGAAGAAACCCTGGATAAGCAAAGCAGTACGGAAGAAGAACACACTGGGAGGCCTCTCACGACCTGACCTGAGAACCTGTTACACAGCCACAGTAGTCAAAACAGCCTGGTACCGGTACAAAAAGAGACATATAGACCAATGGAACAGAGTCAAGACGCCAGAGATGCCATCATACTTCTATAAACAGTTGATACTGAACAAAGACCCTAAGAATGTAAACTGGGGTAAAAACAGTCTCTTTAACAAATAGTGCTGGCAAAACTAGATATCCATCTGCAAAAATCTTGAAACAAGTCTCATATCTCACACCTTACACAAAAACTAACTAAAATTAGATCAAAGGCCTAAATATCAAACCTAAAATGATAAAGATCATCCAAGAAAAAATAGGATCAACAAAGGAAGTTCTAATACACTACTTAGACAAATTTGAAAATCTGACAAAGTACGATCAACAGATGAGAAAATACATAAATGGGAAGTATTAAGAATCAAACACTTTTGCTCATCCAAGGACTTTATCAAAAGAGTTAAAAGATCACCTACAGAATGGGAAAAAATATTTGGCAACTACTTGCCAGATAAACATCTGATCTCCATAATCTACAAGGTACTGCAAAATAGTAACAAGAAAAGAAGAAATACACCAATCAAGCACTGCACAAAGGAGATGGATAGACATTTCACTAAAGAGGATATGCAGACAGCCATGACACATTCGGAAATGTTCACAATCATTAGCTATTAAAGAAATCCAAATCAAAACTATGATGAGATACCATCTCACCCCAACAAGGTTGGACATGATCCAAAAAACCCACAAAACAACAAATGCTGGAGAGGCTGTGGAGCAATTGGAATCCTCCTACACTGCTGGTGGTATTGCAAAATGGTACAACCTCTTTACATAGCAATCTGGCACTTCTTCAAAGAGATGGAAATAGATATACCATTTGACTCAGTAATTCCATTGCTCAGAATATATACTACAGAATCAAGGACAGTCACATGAACAAGTACATGCACATTAATATTTATTGCAGCACAGTCCACAATAGCAAAAAGATAGAATCAACACAGATTCCCAACAACAGGTGAATGGATAAACTAAGTATGGTATATATACTCAGTGGAACACTATGCACTAGTAAAGAACAATTATAATTTTAGGAAGCATCTCATAACCTGATTTCAATTGGAAGATATGCTGAATGAAATCAGTCAGTAGCACAAGGACAAATATTGTATGAGATCCCTAATACGAAGACTTAAAAACAGACTCATGGGTAGAAGAAAAGATTCTTTCACAGCTGCAAGGGAGTGGATGGGGGGAAGGAGAAGGTTGGTTACAGATTAGATAGTTGACAGAATTTTGTTTGGGTGAAATCAGTGACAGCACACATTAGAAAGAAGATCAATTTAACTAGACTTCCACATAACCTGAAAACTCTTGCAATCTTAACTGAATATTGCAAGGACAGAGTAGCAGGGACAGGGGCCTGGGGACTATGCTTTCAGTAGACATCGAGGCCAACTGGCATAATTAGCCTGTTGCTAAGAGAGTCTTCTGCACCCCATATGGGTGAGTGGTGCCTAGGGTCTTAAAAGTTAGCAAGCTTCCATATGAGGTACACCAAATAGTCCTAACCAGCTAGAACAGATGATCACCAAGGACAACGACGACACGAGGGAAAAAGAGCCCAGAAGACAGAAGGACCCATGTGAATGGGTGCCTATCAGCATTTGAAGAACCAGATGGTGCCTGGCCACCACCAATGACAGCCAAGATAGGGCTCACAAGGTCAAGTCCCAGGGGCAACAGAAGAAAAAGAGGTGTGCACTCTAAGAATTCCACTAAAAAACCACAATTGATAGTCTGAAGGCCTGGGAGTTCCACTGGGAACAGGGCCCCTAGACCGGATGATGCCCTTGGTCATAGATCATTACTGAGGTCAACTCTTGAGACAGGAATGGATTGAACTTGGTAACACGGAGTGACCATATGGTGTATGCACTTTATGATTCCATGCATCTGTAGGATGTCAACCTACTGGCCTCTTACTAGAGGAGAGTGGAGAGGGTGGAGAGGAAGGGATAGAAGATTGTTACGAGGATGTGACATGTATAGAACGGAAAGGAGGAGTGAGCTGTCACCAGGCAAGGAGAGCAGAAGGAGCTGCAGATAGGTGGGCACGCAAATTTAAATTAAATTGGATTGTACACTTTCAGCCACTATTAAAAAAAAAATCTTGAATTTCAAAATAAAGACAAAAGAAACACACGTATTCCTGAGAATCTAGAAGACCACGAGAATGACAGGGCTGTTGGCATGCTCAAGAAGGACTTGAAAAGGTGGTAATTTATCATCCTTTTGCAGTTCCATGCAAGCAGAAATGAACCCTCATTGTAAAGTGACTGGCTGAGGGATGAAACAAGGCCAAGGGCACACAGAGCCTCTTGGCAAATACCAGGAGACTGATCATTTCCAGTCATTGAAGGATTTCTCTGTCCAGTCATTAGCTAGACATTAAGCTAAACGAGCAGATAGTTCAGTGGCCACATATGAAAAAGGACAGAGACTTTACACATCTAGTTCAGAATTGTGGCTATACAACCAAACAACAGTAAGAAGAAGAAGCAATTGCAGACTCTGAGTAATAAAAATGAAGACACAACATGCCAAAACTTTTGAGATACAGTGAGGGCAGTGCTCAGAGAGAAATTCATAGCTCTAATATGTGTGTATATGCATTATATGTATACAGAGAGAGAAAGTGCTCTCGTGACACAGTCAAGAGCTTGGCTGCTAACCAAAAAGCTGGCAGTTCAAATCCACTACCATTCCTTGAAAACCTTATATGGAAGTTCTGTTTTGTCCTTTAGGGTCATCAGAATCAATTCAGTGGCAACAGGTTTGCTTTTATTTATATGTGTGTATGTGTGTGTATGTATATATGTATATATGTACATAAATATATATGAATATTTCACTTCTTTACAGCATAAATAGCAGCTAACAAAACTAGAAAGGAATGATATAATTAGTAAATGACCATTTTTGAAGCACCAAACTAATTAATTCAGGCAAGAACCCTGAAACAAGAACTAAGGCCAAGGGTGATATCATGGTTGGAATTGTGTCCCCTTAAAAATGTGTGTAGCCACGTGGCTGGGATATGGTTCCCAGTATCTTAGGACTGTCCTCCATTGTGTGGTTTTGCTAACCTGTATGTTAAAGGCTTAGGGTGGGGCTGTGAATTTCTGCTGTGGGGGAAGTTTCCCTGGAGTATGGCTTGCCCCACCCTTAATGCTTTTAGCTTGCAAGGAATAAAAGGAAAAAGAAACCAAGGACAATTTGAGAACCTCACTACAATCAAGCAAGCAGCATCAGGAGCAGAGCGCGTCTCAGACCAGAGGTTCTTGTGTGAGGACGCTCCCTGGACAAAGACTGATACAATACCAGACTTTCCTCCAGAGCCGACAAGGTGAAAGTCTTTCCCTGGAGCGGACACCCTGAATATGGACTTGCAACCTACCGGACTGTGTAAGAATAAATCTTTCTTTGTTAAAGCCATCCACTCTGTGGTATTTCTGTTAGAGCAGCCTAGCTGACTAAAACAGGTGAAGTGTTATTGCAGAACAGGACACTCACATAGTATCAAAACATCATCCCATAGAGCACTGATTAGTCACAAAGGGAAAAAGGGAACTTTACAATGAAATAATCTTTGGGGCAACATCTTAAGTGATCAAATTGAGTATCACCAGTAGCATTACAGACAGCTAGACAAACTAACATTATGAGCCTCCAGAAGTGCAGTAATGTGAACTACTCATCACCTAGTTAATATTCTTGGTCCCTAAAAAGGTTAAGCATAAAGCTAAGCAAGAGGAAAAAATTGGGAAGATCCATATTGAAGGCAACTGGCTTAGGCTCATGAAATATATCAATGTCGTGGAAAACTTTCAAAATTTGTTGGGAGACTGTTTTGGATTAGAAGACATGATGACAAAATGGCATGGATGCTACTTCACCAACTTCTGAATCCAAAAATTCACTCAAAAAAGCTTATTGGGACAGTTGGAGAAATTTCAATGTGGACTGTATGTGGGCTTTGATAATATCACATCAGCTTTAAATTTCTTCAGTGCAAGCACAGTAGTGTGATAATACATAAAAGTAGTCTTCTTCACAGGAGATATATACTGAAGTAATTGGGTAAAGTGTCCTGGTATTTGGAAATAACTGTTACTTGGTTAAACTTACTGCCATTGAGTGGATTTGGACTCATAGTAGCCCCACAAGACAGAGTAGAACTGCCCCCATGACATTTCCAAGGCTGTAAATCTTTACAGAAGCAGACTGCCACATCTTTCTGTCCACAGTGGTGATTTCAAACTGCCCACCTTTTGGTTATTAGCCAAGCACTTACCACTGGTTAAATGGTTAAATGGAGACAGAGTGAGTTGAACTAATATTTTAGTGAATCTAAGTAAAACAATATTCTTGGGTATTACTCTTTCAACTTTATGCATTTTCAAGTTACAAAATTGAGAAAAATAGATTATATGATAGAGGTACATGCTAAAATATTTACAAATAAGATGAATTTTGATGTTTCCTTGAAAACAATCTGGGACTGCAGGGAGAATATATATGAAATAAGGTTGGCCATGAGTTGTTAATGACTGAAGATGGGTGATAAATAACGGGAAGTTCTTTATACTGTCTTCTCTTCTGCAGTGGTTCTCAGTGTGGTCCTCCACACTCAGTACCATGAGGGTACTTGCTATAAAAGCAAACTCTGAGTCCACTTTTAATCTTTTAATCAGAGACTGTGGGTGTGGATCCTTGCAATTTGTCTTTCAACAAACCTTCTAGATGATGCTGATGCTAGCTAATATTCCAGGACAACTGTTCAACTGTAATGAACCTAGAGATCATTTGTAAGGTTGGTACACAAGCTCTGCTCGTATGTGTTTAAAATTATCCACACTGATTTTGAAAAATAAAGAAAACACCTGCCCCAGATGGTTTCCTGGTCAAATTCTTTTTTTTTTTTATTATGACTGAGTGAAAATGTACATTCCCATATAAATTTACATGCCCACATATATGCAGCTTCCACTGCTCTCCCTGCCTGGTGACAGCACACGATTCCTCTCTGCAAATTCTTATACAGTTTCAAACAGATAATCCCAATTGTATGAAAACACTGCCAGAAGGTATAAAAGCTCAATCTATGATTCTAGAAAATCTTGACCCTTGAGCCAAAGAATTTAAAAAGGGAAAACATCAAGCCAATCTCACGAGAAGATGAAAAAATCCTAAGCAAAACTTTAGTAAAGTGAATCCAGCAGTATACACTAAAAACAATATACAATAACAGAGTTGCATTTATCCTAAGATAGCAAAGTTGGCTTAACATTAGAAACTATTACAAATAGAAGGGGGAATGTAAGGGGTGTGTATGTTCCTAAAACATTTTATTTTGCTCAAAACGCTGAATACATGCACAGGTTTAATTTTTGAAGCTTTATTAAGATCTACTCTTACAATTTTTATACCTTTCTGATTCTAAAATAAACTGGACTAACAAGTTTGAAATAAATTCAAAATGAAACTTACTACATTAATAGATCAGTTGACTAGAGTCCTGATTGTGTCTATAGCGGTAAAAATGAAACTCAACAGGTATTCATTATTTTAAATTTAAACTTTTTATTCTAGTAATGGATGGCAACTTCCATTAATCAAATACAGGGATACAGAAAAGAAAGAAAAAAGAGGAAGGAAGGAGGGAGAAAGAGAGGGAGAAATGGAGGAAAAATAAAACATCCTATAAAACACAGAAAAATAATTCTACTAGGGATATGTTGGCAGCATTTTATTTAAAACCAGGAACAACTCAAAGAATCCCAGTTTTGCCTTCTCTATTTCACTTTGCACCGGATGCCCAAGCCACCACAGTAGGCCACTTGTAAGGTTATAATTATACTTCCAATACTTATAGCATCCCCCAAAATATCAAGAAACATATAGACAAATTATCAGACATAGAATTTTGCACAGAGCCCTGGTAGCACAGTGCTTAAAGTGCTCACCTATTATCCTAAATACTGGCAGGTGAAACTCACCTGCAGTGGGAGAAAAACATGGCAGTCTGCTTTCATAAAGGTTTACATCTTTGGAAGCCCTGTGGGGCAGTTCAGTTCTTGTCTTACAGGGTCACTATGAGTCCGAATCAACTCCATAGCAATAGGATTTTTAGAGTTTAACATGGAGGCTGACTTTAAGGTCAACTACATTTTGTAAATATCTAATGCATTTCTAAAAGTTATAAGCAGACAGAGAATGTCATTTTAAAAAGCTATCAATTAAAAGAGCACCAAATTTCTAGGGTATCTTCGAATACATGTACAAAACCTGAATGCACAAAATATAAAACTCTAAATCAAACTGAAACATTACAAGATTGAACGATACCCACACAAATGGAGAAACTTCCAACGTACATGGGTAAGAAGGTTGAATATTATACAGTCAATTCTCCCCTAGTTGATTGATCCACAGATTCAATGAAAATGCAATTCAGACATCAGCTAGTGGGTTTCCAGGGAACTTGACATGCGATCCTAACATTTATATGGAAGGGCAAAAGGCAGACACTAAGCTCTGTTATTAAGATACAAAACTTTAGAGGAACAGACAAATCAATCTGTAGAACAGCACATGCAGCCAAGAATCACACTCACAGAAATATGGACCAAAATATCTCCGACGCCACCACACACAAACCCCGACTGCCGTGGAGTTGACTCCGACTCATAGCGACCCTATAGACAGTAAAACTATCCCACAGAGTTTCCAAGGAGCACCTGGTGGATTTGAACTGCCACCTTTCAATTAACAACTGTAGCACTTAACCACTATGCCACCACGGTTTCGAAAATGTCTCCAGACATTGTCAAGTGTTCCCTAATCCAAAAACAGCGCTGCCATGGAGCCAATTCAGATTCATAGCGACCCTAGAGCAGAGAGTAGAACTGCCCCTTACAGTCTCCAAGAAGTGCCTAGTGGATTGGAACTGCCTGCCTTTTGGTTAGCAGCTGTAACTCTTAACTACTATACCATCAAGGTTTGCAAGTGCTCCCTAAACAACAACAAAAAGAAACCACCACCACCGCCAACAACAAAAACAACAAAACAATTGCCTTCAAGTCGATTCCAACTCATAGAGACCCTACAGGGCAGAGGAGAACTGTCCCCGGTTTCTGAAGCGTGCCTGGTGGATTCAAACTGCCGACATTTTGATTAGCAGCCATAGCTTCGGTGGGTGCAAACTCGCCCGAGTCTCTGCCACAGGAATTCGGATCGATCTTATAAACAGTGCTAAATTCTGGAAAGTAAATTACAGAATACAGTGAATATGAATTTAAAAATGCAAGCACACAAAATATTTAACATCCAAAAGAAACCCTGGGATGCGTAGTGCTTAAGTGCTACGCTGCCTAACCAAGATGTCGGCCGTTCAAATAAGCCAGGCGTTTTCCGGAAACTCTAAGGGGCAGTTCCACCCTGACAAACAAAGTCCCTATAAAGCGTAATCAACTCGACTGCAATGAGTGTTTTTTTTGTTTGTTTTTATTTTTAACGGGGAAACAGTCTGGAAAACAAGCCTCCAGGATCACAAGGCTCAACTTCGCTTCAGGAGCTACTTGATCACCCTACCAAAACCTGCCCAATGAAAACTGGAAACTCAGCGAGCCCAACGCGACTCCACGGGAGGAACTGCGGTGTGTCCTGGAGCTCATTGGCCGCTCACCACAGCAGTGGGAGGTGGAAAGGCAGCACTAGAAGCTCATTGGCCTCTTTGGAAAGACCGGGAAAGGGAGCCGATGCGGAGCTTTCTTTACGCGTCTAGCTCTGCCATTTTCATCGGCCTCTTCACCTCGGGCCTGATTGATCTGAACTGCTGGAGTCTGGAGTAAAGGCAGCCCGGCAGTAAGAATAAAACCCTGTTCCCCACTCCTCTTCTTTCCTCCCTCCCTCCTGCTCTGGAACCCCAATACCTTTCTCTTAGCTCCTTCTCGGTGGGGTATCCCTGCTGGCTCCTCTGGCGCTGCTCAGACCCTTCCATTTCCCACTTCCGCAGAACCCTTGTGCGAGAATCTGTTACCCCATCTCTTCTGCTCGACCTCCTGAACCCTGTTTCTGAGGTGGGGGTTGCAACTGTCTGGCTTCTTGAGCAGGTGGTGCATTCATTCCTGGGACACAACTCTTGAAGTGTGAAGAGGAGTGAGGCAGGTTGTTGGGAGTTTGGGGGGAAATTGTGTAGGTTTGCAGAAAAGCAGAAAGGGAATCATTCTTTCTCTTTCTCTCTTTTGTCTCTTTCTCCTTTTCTCTCTTTTGTCTCTCTCTCTCTCATTGTATTTTGAAAGAAAATTCACTGTTCCAGTCTCTGATACAAAAACTTGCACACAGTGCCGTGTGACCCTAGCTGCTCTCCCTACACTGTAATAGCAAGCACACTCCTTCCCTGCAACCCGTATTTCCCATGTCCATTTAAACAGTTCCTGGCGCCCTCTGTCTTGTCACTTGCCTCTGGACAACACCTCCCAATTGAAACCGTAGTCCCCAGAACCCTGACCCTGCTACTGTGTTCCTTTGTTTTATTTAGAATACTTCTGAGCTTCTTAGTCCATTTGTGCTGACTTCTTTTCTACTATGCCTTGTATCTCCCATCACCTAAAATAATTCTTGTCAGTGTCTTGTGGACATCCCCCTCCCTTTCACCACCTCCTTCATAGCTGTCAAAGAAGATTTTCTTCTGTTTTTAAACCTATTCTTGATTCTTTATAATAGTGGTCTCATACAATATTTCTCCTTTTTCAACTGACTAATTTCATTCAGCATAATGCCATCCACATTCTTCTGTATTATATTTCCCAAATTCATCATTTTTTTATCATTGCATAATATTCCACTGTGTGAATATACCATAGTTTGTTTATTCAGTCTTCCATCTGTTGTCACCTAGGTTGATTCCATCTTTTTGCTATTGTGGACGGTGCTGCAATGAACCTTAGTGTGCATATATATGTTTGTAAGGCAGCTCTTATTTCTCTATGATGCATTCCAAAAAGTGGGTTGGTGAATCTTAAAGTATTTGTCATATGGCTTTTTAAGAAGGAACCAAACTGATTTCCAAACGGGTTGAATCATTTCATGCTCCCACCAGCAGTATGTAAGTGTTCCAGCCTCTCCACATCCTCATTAACATTTATTATTTTGTGTTTTTGGGATTAATGCCATCCTTGCTGGAGTGAGATGGTATCTCATTTTAGTTCTAATTTGTGTTTCTCTAATGGCTAAAGATTGTGAACATTTTCTCATGTATATGTTAGCCACCTGAGTATCTTATTTGGTGAAGTGTCTCTTTGTATACTTTTCTCATTTTTTAATTGAACTGTTTGGCCTTTTGTTAAGGTTTTGCATTATCTTGTAGATTTTTAGAGATTAGACACTGATTGGATTTACTATAGCCAGTTTTTTCCCATCTGTATGTTGTCTTTTTACTCTTTTGGTGAACTCTTTGGATGAGTGTAAGTGTTTTAGCTTTAGGAGTTCTGGTTTTTCTTCTGCTGTTTGTGCATTAGTAGTAATGTTTTGAGTTTTAGTAGTTGCCCTTTATTTTCTCCTCTGCTGTTTCTGCATTGTTAGTAACATTTGAACAGTGTTAGTAGCAATTTATAGTCTGTTTATGCCATATATTAGTGCTCCCAGTGTTCTCTATTTTTTCTTCCACACTCTTTATCACTTTAGAGTTGATATTTAGCTCTTTGATCCATTTTTAGTTAATTTTGTGCATAGTGTGACAAATGAGTCTTGTTTCATTTTTCTGCAGCTAGATGTCCAGGGTTTTTTTTTTTTTTTAATTTATTTATTGTGATTGAGTGAAGGTGTATGATCTGGTTTACATTTGCATGCCCACCTATGTGCAGCTCCCACTGCTCTCTTTGCCTGATGACAGCACACACCTACTTTCTGTTCTATACAATATTTTTATTTTTTTTTATTGTAACTAAGTGAAACTATACAATCCGAATTAAATCTGCATGCCTATCTGCAGCTCCTTCTGCTCTCCTTGCCCGGTGACAGCATACTCCTCCTTTCCATTCTGTATATGTCATATACACTTAAAAATCTCCTGTCTCCTCATCTCTCTACCTTCTCCTCTCCCTTCTAGTAAGAGGCCAATAGGACAGCATCCTATAGATGCATAGAACTATAAAGTACACATACCATATGCTCACATTGTGTCCCTGAGTCCAGTCCATTCCTGTGTGAAGAGTTGTCCTCAGTAGTGTTTTCTGGACAGGAGCAGCAGCAGGTCTAGGGGCCATGCTCCCAGGAGATCCCCCAGGCCATTAGATCATCAACTGTTGTCTTTTAGTAGAGTTCTTGAGCTGCATCCCTCTTTTCTGTGTTGCCAGAGGGATTCAACAATGTGTGCCCCATCATGGCTGTCTTTGGTGGTGGCTGGGCACCATCTGGTTCTTCTGGTGACATGCTGATACAGTCACCCATTCACATGGATCCTTCTGTCTCCTGGGCTCTTTTTTCCTCATGTCTTTGTTGGTGGTGGTAATCATCTGTTCCAGATGAGCTGGGACCATTTGGTGTACAACAGGTGGCAGCTTGCTAGCTTTTAGGACCCCAGACGCCACTCACCAACATGAAGTACAGTAGACTCTCCTAACAATAGGCTAGATTTGCCAATTGGCCTCAATGTCCCTTGAGAGCATGGTCCCCAGACCCCCACCCCTGCTACTCTATCCTTGCAATGTTAGGTTAATAATAGACTTTTCATTTCATGTTGAAGTTAACTTGATCTTATTTATATACTGTGTGCTGTCACTGATTTCACCCAACCAAATTTCCATCAATTATCTAATCTGTGACCAGCCCTCTCTTTCTCTCCTGTCCCTTGCAGCCATCAAAGAGCCTTCCCTTCTGTACCTGAGTCTATTTTTAAGTCACTGTAGTAGGGATCTCATACAATATTTCACTTAGCATAATGCCTTCCAATTGAAACCAGGTTATGAAATTCTTCTTAAAATCATCATTGTTCTTTATCATTGCATAGTGTTCGATTGAGTACATGGACCGTAGTTTGTTTATCCATTCACCTGTTGTTGGGCATCTGGATTGACTCTGTCTTTTTGCTATTGTGGACTGTGCTGTGACAAACATTCGTGTGCATGTACTGGCTCATGTTACTGCCCTTGATTCTGTAGGATATATTCAAAGCAGTGGCATTACTGGGTCAAATAGTATATCTATTTCCAGCTTTTTATGGAACTGCCAGATTGATTTCCAAAGAGATCGTGCCATTTTTCAGTCCCACAAGTAGCGTAGGAGAGTTCCAATTTCTCCACAGCCTCTCCAGCATTTGTTGTTTTATGTTTTTTGGATTATGGTCAGCCTTGTTGGGGTGAGATGGTATCTCATTGTAGTTCTGATTTGGATTTCTCTGATAGCTAAGGATCGAGAGCGTTTCCTCCTGTAACTTTTGGCTGCCTGGGTGTCCTCTTTGGTGAAGTGTCTCTCCGTCTTTGTCCATTGCTTAATTGTTTTACTTAACTTTTATTTTTATTATGACTGAGTGAAAAAGTACATTCTCGTATAAATTTACATGCCCATCTATATGCAGCTTCCAATGCTCTCCCTGCCCAGTGATAGCACACTATTCCTCTCTGGTCCATATAACCTTTTTTTTGTTGATATTTTGCAGTAATTTGTAGATAATGGAAGTCAGATGTTGATCCGACATGTAATTGCCAAATATTTTTTCCCATTCTATAGATGATCTTTTAATTCTTTTGATAAAGTCCTTGGATGAGCAAAAGTGTTTGATTCTTAGTACTTCCTATTTATGTATTTTATCTTGTGTTGATTGTGCTTTGTTTCTCATGTTTTGAAGTCTGTCTAAGCTGTGTACTAAAACTTTCATTGTTGACCCTATTTTTTCTTGCATGTTTTTTATTCTTTTAGGTTTGATAGTTAGGTCTTTGATCGAATTTGAGTTAGCTTTGGTGTAAGGTGTGAGATATGGGACTTGTTTCAAGTTTTTACAGATGAATATCCACTTTTGCTAGTACCATTTGTTAAAGACACTATTTTCAGACCCGACTCGACGGCTCTTGGCTTGGCTTTTACCCCAGTTTACATTCTTAGGGCCTTTGTCGAATATCAACTGTTCATAGGAGTATGGTGTCATCTCTGGGGTCTCAACTCTGTTCCGTTGGTCTATATGTCTTTTTTTGTACCAGTGCCACTCTGTTTTGGCTACTGTGGCAGTGTAAGAGGTTCTCAGGTCAGGTACTATGGGGCCTCCTACTGCTTTCCTCTTCTTCAGTAGTGCTTTGCTTATCTGGGGTTTTGTCCCTTTCCAAAGTTGGTGATTTGTTTCTCCATCTCATAAAATGTCACTGGAATTTGTATTGGGATTACATTGTATATAGAGATTGCTTTGGGAAAAACAGACATTTTCACAATGTGAAGTCGTCGTATCCAGAAGCAGAGTAGGTTTCTCTATTTCTCTAGGTCTCTCTTGTTTTTTTACAGCAAGGTCCTACAGTTCTATTTCTATAGGTCTCTTATTTCTCTAGTTAGATTTATTACTAGACATTTTATCTTCTTGGGGCCTGTAGTAAGGGATATTGGTGTCATGATTTCTTCTTTGATGAGCTCTTTGTTGCTATAAAGGAATCTTACTGATTTACTTATGTTTATCTTATATCCTGATACTTTGCTGAACTCTTCTATTAGCTCCAGTAGTTTACTTACGGATTCCTTAGGATTCTTCACGTATACGAACATATCATCTGCAAATAGGGAGATTTTTACTTCTTGTTTGCTGATGAAGATACCCTTTATTTCTTTGTCTTGTCTAATTGCTCTGGTCAGAACTTCTAGTACAGTGTTGCATAGAAGTGGTGGGAGTGGACATCCTTGTCTAGTTCCCATTTGCCAGGAAAATTCCTTCAGTCTCCATTCAGGATGATGTAGGCAGTTTCTGTTGTGTAGATGCCCCTTATTGTGTTGAAGAATTTCTCTCCTATTCTTATTTTGCTGAAAGTTTGCAGCATGAATGGGTGTTGGACTTTCTCAAATGCCTTTTTTGCATCAGTTGACAAAATTAGATGATTCTTTTGTGTTATTTATGTGATTAATCACATTAATTGTTTTTCTGATGTTGAACCAGTCTTGCATCCCTGGTATGAATCCAAGTTGGTCATGATGAATTATTGCTTTGATATGTTGTTGAATTCTATTGGCAAAGATTTTGTTGAAGAGTTTTGCATCTGGATTCATGAATGATACTGGTCTATAATTTTTCTTTTTTGTGCGAATTTTCCTTGGCTTTGGTATTAGAGTTATGCTGGCTTCATAGAATGAATTTGGGAGTATTCCATCCCTTCCTATGCTGTGAGATAGTCTCAGTAGTATTGGAGTTAACTCTTCTCTAAAGTTTGGTAGAATTCTCTGGAGAAGCCATCTGGGCCAGGACTTTTTTGGTTGGTAATTTTTTGATAACTTTTTCAGTCTCTTCCTTTGTGATGGGCTTATTAAGTTGAACTAATTATTCTTGTGATAATTTTGGTAGGTGATATGAATCTAGAAATTTGTCCATTTCCTCTATGATTTCAAATCTGTTAGAGTATAGTCTTTGGTTGTATTCCGTTATGATACTTTTGATTTCAGTTGCAGCTGTTTTGACATCTCCCATCTCATTTGTTATTTGGATTATTTGTTTCCTGTTCTGTTTTTCTATTGTAAGTTTAGCCACTGGTTTATCAATTTTGTTGACCTTTTAAAAAAAACAATTTTTGGTTTTGTTAATGTTTTTCAATTATTCATCTGTTTTGTAATTCATTTGGTTCTGCTCTAATGTTTTTTATGTTTTCTTCTGGTACCTGTTGCTCTCTTGCTACTTGTTCAAGCTATAAGGTTAATTCTTTGTTTTGAATCCTTTCTTCCTTCTGGATGTGTTCATTAGGAGAGATAAATTGACCTCTGAACACTGCTTTTGCTGTATGCCATAAGTTCTGGTAGAATGTGTTTTCATTCTTGTTTGATTCTATAAATTTCTGTATTTCATCCTTGATATCTTCTGTTAATCATGACTTTTTGAGCAAGATGTTGTTCTGTTTCCATGAGTTCAAATTTCTACCTTTTTTTTCTGCTATTGATTTCAGCATTTATGGCTTTGTGGTCTGAGAAGATGCTTTGCAGTAATTGAATGGTTTGGATTTTGTTGAGGGTTGCTTTATGTCCTAAGACATGGTCTATTCTGGAAAATGTTCCGTGTGCATTGGATAAAAAGGTATACGTATCTGCTGATGGATAAAAAGTTCTGTATATTTTGATGAGGTCTAGTTGGTTAATTGTTGCAATAAGATCTTCTGTGTCCTTCCTGAGCTTTTTTCTGGATGTTCTGTCCATTCCTGAAAGTGTTCATGTCTCCAAGCATTATTGTGAAGTAATCTATCTCATTTTTCAATGTTTTCTTTATTTGCGTGATGTATTTAGATGCTCTGGTATTGGTTGTATAAACATTTAATATTGTTAAGTTCTGCTTGTGTATTGAGCCTTTCAGCAATAAATAGTGACCATCCTTGTCCATGATGGTGGAATTTACATTAAAGTCTATTTTATCTGGGATTAATATTGTCACTACTGCTCTTCTTTGTGTGTTAGTGACTTGTTATATATTTTTCCATCCTTTAATTTTCACTTTGTTCGTGTCTTTGAGTCTAAAGTGTGCTTCTTGTAAGCAACATATAGGCAGATCATGTCTTTTCGCAGGATGTCACTCGCTGTCTCTTTATTGAAGTGTTCAGTCCATTTACATTCAGTGTAATTATTGACAGGTATGTTTTTAGTTCTGTTGTTTTGATGCATTTATTTTTGTGTTTTTGATGTTTTCTGTGTTTCTCTTAATATTCTGTTCTCAGTCATGGTTGACGTTTCATCTTTTTCAGTGTTGGTTTTTTTTGTTGTTGAGACTCCTGTATTATTTTTCTTCTTTTGATATGTTGCACTGTTGTTTTGCTTTGTTGCTAACTCTGTGATCCCCCTTACTATTATAAGTTTAAACCAGATTTAATTTTTGCATATCTTTTTAATTTTCATCGGAAAGGGTCATAAGTAATGTATGTCTCTTTTTAGTGTGATGATATCATAGTTTTCAAGATGTGATCACTGGTTCCCTTCTTTTAACATTGAAGCTTTGCTTGAGCGTTGTGACTTCCCTGTGTAGGATCCTGGATGCTGTGTCCTGCATTGCCTCCTTAAGTATACACTTAATGGTTTTGTTTTCCTTAGCAAAGAGCTTTTTTCAGTATTTCTTGTAGTTTTGATTTGGTTTTTATAGGTTCTCTAAGCTTCTGTCTGTGAATGTCTTAATATCACTGTTGTATTTGACAGGCAGTTTTTCACGATACATAATTCTTGGTTGGAAGTTTTTCTCCTTCAGGGCTTTAAATGTGTCATCCCAATGCCTTCTTGATAGCATTGTTTCTGCAGAGAAGTCAGATCAAAGCGTACAGGGCTTGTGTCTGCATGTTAGCTTTGTTTTACGTCTCACTGCCTTTAAAAGAATCTGTTTATATTTCATTTTATTAAGCTTGATTATAGTATGTTTTGGTGTCTTTTCGGGGGTCTTTTTTTGTGGTGTTCAATATGTGTCTTGCACATCTCTTCTTTCATATTTTCAGCAAAGTTTGGATCCAACTCGACAGCACTTGGCTACTTGGCTTTCTATCAGCAACTCTGCAACAGTACTCTATATTTTCAGGTATCCCTCTGTGTTCAGGAAGTCCAATTACTTGTAGATTATTTCTCTTAACAGAGGCCCACATGTTTCTTAGTCCTTTTTCTTTTTTCTTATTTCTTTTCTCTGATTCCTCCTCATAAATGCTGGTATCAGTTGCTCTGTCCACAAGCACACTAACTCTGACTTCCATGACCTCTTCTGCTTTTTTGGCTTTGGATTGAGTTGTCTAATTCTGTCATTTTGTTATTACTCTGCTGGATGTCAGATCATTTATGTTCCATTGGTTCCAATAGCTTGCTTAATTTTTCATTTTGTTCTGCTGTATTTTGTTTATTTTCTAGGAGGGCTCTATGTATAGCTCTTTTGTACTCAACCTGTGATAGTTTCATAAAGACTTCTTCATCTGGGAAGTTTTTTGATTGTTTATTTTAGGAGTTTTCTAGAGCCATGGTGGACTGTTTCTTTAAATGGTTAACTATTGATTGTTGCCTTTGTGTCATCTACCAGTTGTTTAGTTTCTCTGGTGTTGTCTCAACAGGGTTTGAGGCATATTTATAAGAGGGAAGGTGGTCGCCAGCTGCCTCTGTGTACGCTAGTGACTCAACCCAGGTGGCCTCTCTGTGGTGTCAGGCTCTGCCTCCTGGCTGGCAAAGACAGTGAGTGCCCTACTTATAGAGTCACTGGGGACTGTCAGTCGACTCTGTGATGTGAATCAGTGAAGGGTGAGGATGTATTTGTTGGAATAATTAACACTTTTCTAAAGTCTGCCTCCTACTGCATTCCTAATGTCATAAGTAAATAAAAAATGGAGGACTCAAAATGTTATGATCCTCAGGAAAATATATTTCTGAGACTTGGCCAGTGATAACCATTGTAAACCCTGGCAAGAAACCCTTCAATAGCCCACAGACAAAGCTTCCATTAGAGAAAAATCCAACACCAGATTTCTCTCATGCAGAGCCTGCTATTACTCCTGTTTCTCTCTTAAGCCCTGCTACCTCTTGTCTCTGGAATATATTCCTAGACATTCCAATACAAATATTAGGATCAGTCAGTCCTTTCATTCAACAAGCATTTAATGATCCTATACTATAAGAAATCTCACAATTAAGTTGGTGAACTTAATTGTTCTAAGGGCTGTGTAACTCATTGCTGAATATCATTGCAGTTACCTTCAAAGTACTCCCCTTGGGAAGCTATGCACTGATGCCTGTGCCTAGTCCACCCTTCAAAGCAGTTTTGGAACTCTTTTTCTGGAATGGCTGTCATAGCTGTTGTCATATTACCCTGGATGTCCTGGATGTCATCAAAATATCTTCCTTTCAATGTTTCCTTTATCCTGTGGTAAAAAAAAAAAAAAGTCATTGGGTTCCAGGTCAGGTAGTAGGAAGGATGTTCCAATACAGTTATTTGTTTACTGGCTAAAAACTCCCTCACAGACAGCTATACACTTAAGTTCATAACTTTCTACCGTGCCACTGTGTGTAATGGACATTTCCAGAAAGAGTTACAAAATTGCTTTGAAGGGTATACTAGGCACTGACATTGGTGCATTGTTTCCCAAGGGGAGTACTTTGAAGGTGACCATAGTGATATTCAGAAATGAGGTATGTGGCACTTTTTCTAGGATAAGTTTGCAAATTCATTGGCCAGCACTATGATGTGGATCAGTAAAGTGTGGAGAAGATGCTGCCAGATGCTCAGAAGTCAGTTCTCCAGGTGGTCTTATTTTAAAAAGGTACACTACTGCTAAAGGACGAGCTGTCTGTCCAACAGCAGCCAAAATCAGTCAAGCCCTCAGTTGTGGCAGGCCCCACCTTCCAGCTTACAACAAAAGTGCCTCATAGGCCATCCACAGATCCTATGGCATGGTTCAGAGTAGGGAGGGGTTATGGCCTTGCTGCCATCCTCTGCCAGACCTCACCTGTAACTCTAGGCACCACTGTAAGCACTTTCCAGACAGGGGTTGCTGCTCTGTGTGATAATTAGCCCCAGCTAATGCCTCCAGGTGGGTGATTCTGCCTCCCAGCTAAACATGATGGCATCTCACCCAAGCTGCCCTGCTGGCCGTGAAGCAGCAGAATTTCTGGTGCAGCTCAGAAAAGAGAGGGGTGGCAGGGCAGTGGTACCCTCAGTCAGCTTCAGGGATCTCAATATGTGGCTATCCCAAGCACAGTCTCTCTGTTATGCTATACACTGTTTACTTAAGCACAGCAGTTCAGCGTATTAGCCGGGTCATGCCCAGTGCCCACTGCCCAGATTGCAAAGAAGGCATCAATACCTGCAGTCATCCCAAATGGTGAGTCAGCAGAAACAGGGCTAAGTGCTGCTGCATTATCTTTGAGGCAGGCAGTTACCCTGTTTCTGGCGTGTAGTCCAAACTGACATCTCTCTACCAGATCCTAGGATTCCCTGGATGTCCATGCTGCTCTGTTCAGTTAGTATTCCAGGCCTGAGTTCTCGGAGGAAATTGAGGAGATGTGTGTCTAGTCTGCCATCTTGGCCCCTCCTCCTTGATAACTAGTTTTGCCAACACCGTTTGTTAAAAAGATTGTTTTTTTGCGAGTTCATGGACTTTGGCCCTTCATCAAATATCAGCTGCTAATAAGGTGGATGGTGTTATTTTGGGATTCTTTATTCTGTTCTATTGGTCTATCTGTTTTTGTACCGGTACCAGGCTGTTTTGACTATTGTGGCAGTGTACTAGGTTTTAAGATAAGGCATCCCACTTTGTTCTTCAGTAAATGCTTTACTTGTCTGGGGCTCCTTCTCTTTGTATTTGAAATTGGTGATTTGTTTCTTCCACTTATTAAGAAGTGATGTTGGAATTTGTATTGGGATTGTGTTGTATGTTTGATGTCTTTGGGTAGAATAGACATTTTCACAATGTTACCTCTTCCTATTCATGAGCAAGGTAGGTTTCTCTACTTATGTAGGTCTCTTTTTGTCTTCTTGCAGTAGGGTCTTGTAATTTTCCTTGTATAGGTCTCTTACATATCTGGTTAGATTTATTCATAGCTATTTTATCCTCTTGGGAGCTATTGTAAATAGTATTGATTTGGTGATTTCATCTTTGATATTCTCTTTGTTGGTGAGAACGAATCCAAATGATTTATTTATGTCTATCTTGTATACTGATTGTTTACTGCACTCTTCTGTTCCAGTAGTTTTTTTGGTGGATTCTTTAGGGTTTTCTGTATGTAAGGTCATATCATCTATAAATATACTTTTATTTCTTTACTGATGCAGATACAAAACTAAAAAACCAAACCTACTGCCGTCAAGTTGGGTCTGTCTCATAGTGACCCTAGATGTCAGAGTAGAACTGCCCCGTGGAGTTTCCAGGGAGTACCTGGTAGATTTGAATAGCCAATCTTTTGGTTAGCAAACATAGGACTTAACCCACTACAACTGATGCGGATACCGTTTATTTATTTATCTTGTTTGATTTCTCTGGCTAGAACCTTTAACATAATGTTTAATAAAAGTGTTGACAATGGGCATCCTTGTCTGATTCCCATTCTCAGGGGGAATTTTTCAGTCTCTCTCCATTTAGGAGGATGTTGGTTGTTGGCTTTGCATAGATGCCCCTTATTATGTTGAGGAATTTCCCCTCTAATCCTATTTTGCTGTGAGTTTTTAAGATGAATAGCTGTTGGACTTTGTCAGATGCCTTTTGTGCATCAGCTGTTAAAATCAAGTCATTCTTTTGTTTTACTTATGTGGTTGACTATATTGTTTTTGTAATATTGAACTGTCCCAGCATACCTGGTATGAATCCTACCTGGTCATTGTGAATTATTTTTTTGATATGTTGTTGAATTCTATTAGTAAGAATTTTGTTGAGGATTTTTTAATCTAAGGTCATAAGAGATACTGATGTGCAGTTTTCCTTTTTTGTGCTATCATTGGCCAGTTTTGGTATCAGGGTTATACTGACTTCATATAGTGAATTTGGGAGTATTCCACTGTTTTCTATGCTGTGAAATACCTTTAGTACTTAATGGTGTTAACTCCTCTCTAAAAGTTTGGTAGAATTCTCCCATGAAGCCATCTGTACCAGGCCTTTTTTTGTTTCGAAGTCTTTTTATTTTTGCAATGTCTTATTTTGTTGTGGGCTTATTAAGTTCATGTACTTTTGTTTGTGTTAGTTTGGGTAGGTAATGTGGTTCTAGAAGTGTGTCCATGTCTTTTAGTTTTTCAAATCTATTAGTTTTTCATAATACTCTGTTATGATCCTTTTAATCTTGAGTGGTTCTGTTGTGATTTTGACCATCTTGTTTCTCATTCAAGTTATTTGCTTCCTCTCCTGATTTCCTTTTGTTAGTTTGGCCAATGGTTTATCGATTTTGTTGATCTTTTTTTTAAAAACAAAACAAAACAAAACAAAAAAACAGCGTTTGGTTTTGTTAATTCTTTCAGTAGTTTTTCTCTTCTCTGAGTCATTTAATTATGCTGTGATTTTTATTATCTGTTTTCTTCTGGTGCCCGCAGGGTCTTTTGTTGTTCTCTTTCTAGTTGTTCAATCTGTAGGGTTAAATATTTGATTTGGGCGCTTTCTTCATTTTGTGTGTGTGCATTAATTGACTTTTGAGCACTGCTTTCACTGTATCCCATAGGTTCTGGTAAGATGTGTTTTCATTCTCATTTAATTCTTTGAATTTCTCTATTCCATCTTTGAATTTGTCTATAACCCTGAATCTTTTGAGCAAGATGTTGTTCAGTTTCTCTGAATTTGCATTTCTACCCATGTTTTTTGTGTTATTGATTTCAACTTGTATGGCTTTATGGTCTTAGAAAATTCTTTCCAACATTTTGGTGCTTTAGATTTTGTTAAGACTTGCTTTATGGCATAACATGTGGTCTCCTCTGGAGAATATACCATGAACATTATAAAAGAAGGCACACTTGGTCTGTTGTTGATGGGCAGTTCTGTACAAGTCTGTGAGGTCAAGTTGATTGATTGTCACATTTAGATCTTCTGTGTCTTTCTTAAGCTTGTTTCTGGATGTTCTGTCCGTTACCGAAAGTGGTGTGTTGAAGTCTCCTATCGTTTTTTTGGAGCAGTCTGTCTCACTTCTCAATGGTTTTGACATTTGCTTCACAGATTTAGAAGCTTTGTTATTGGGTGCATAAATATTCAATATTGTTACATCCCACTTATGTCTTGACCCTTTAATCAATAAATAGTGACCTTCCTTATCCGTGATGGTGGACTTCAGTTTAAAGTCTATTTTATCTGAGGTTACTTTTGCTACTCCTGTTCTTTTTTGCATGCTGTTAGCTTGGTATATGTTTTTCCATCCTTTGAGTTTCAGTTTGTTCATATCTTTAAGTCTAAGGCGTATTTCTTGCAAGCAGTATAGAAACAGATCGTGTTTGGGTTTTTTTTTTTTTTTAATCCATTCTGCTATTCTTTGTCTCCGTATTGGTATGTTTAACCCATTTCCATTCAATGTAATTATTGATAGGTGTTTTAGTCAGCTAGGGCTGCTTTAACAGAAATACCACAGAGTGGATGGCTTTAACAAAGGAAAGTTTATTCTTACACAGTCCGGTAGCCTACAAGTCCAAATTCAAGATGTCCACTGTGGAGGAAAGTCCAGTATTGCAGGGAGCATCTTGGTGCAGGAACCTCAACTCTCAAGGATGCGCTCTTCTACCGGTGCTACTTTCCTGGTGATGTGAGGTTCCCAATTCTCTGCTTGTTTCTCTTTCCTTTTATCACTTGTAGGATGAAAGGATTAAGGGTGGGGCGAGCCCTACTCCAAGGAAACTCCCTTTACAGTGGAGCAGGGAAGTGATCTTATGAAAGGATTTACAGCCCCACCCTAATTCTTATCATACAGCATAGGAAAACCACAAAATGGAGGACAGTCACAAGATACTGGGAATCATGGCCGAGCCACGTGACTACACCTACTTTGGGGGGGACACAATTCAGTCCATGACAACAGGTATGAATTTAGTACAGCCACTCTGGTGCTTTTTTGTGTGTTGTTGACTGTTTCTTTGCCCCATTTAATTTTCTGTGCTTAGTCATTTTTCTTTATGTGGGTTTTTTTTTTTTTTTTTTTTGGTCCTTTTCGGTGTTGGTTTTGTATCTGTTGAGACTTCTTGCTTTTGTTTCTTGTTTTGATGTGTAGTAATGTTAGTTTGCTTTGAGGCTACTCCAGTATTCCTCCCGAATGATCTAAGTTTATGCCAGTCTTTAAATTCTCTGTATCACCTTGACTTCTCCCTCTGAAAGGTCTATGAATACATTAATTTGTCCCTCATTTTTGGTATAATGTCATCATTTATACACTGAGATCTCTGAGTCCCCATTTTTAATATTTTAGTTTTGATTGAGCTTTGTGGTGTCCCTGTTGGAGTCAGACTCTCGATGCTGTGTCCCTAATTGTATCCTTGAGTAAATGTCTGATGTTATGATTTTCTGAGCAAAGAGCTTCCTTCAGTGTTTCTTGTAATTTGGTTTTATTTTTGTAAATTCTCTAAACTTCTGTTTATCTGGGCATCTCCTAATTTCACCATCATATTTGAGAGATAATTTTACAGAAAACATCATTCTTGGTCAAAAGTTGTTTTGTTTCAAGGCTTTGTATATGTCATCCCATTGCCTTCTTGCCAACACAGATTCTGCCGAGTAATTGGAGCTCACTCTAAATGTCTCTTCTTTGTACGTTAATTTTGGTTTGAGCCTAGCTGCCTTTAAAAACCTCTCCTTATCTTTTGTTTATTTTGATTGTAATTTGCTTGGTACTGTATTGTTTGTTATCCCTCCCTGTTGTGGTAATCCAATCATTTTCAATTATTCCTATTGATAGAGTCCCACATAACTCTTCATTTTTTAAATTTAGTTTTCTGATTTTTCCTCATAAATGCTGGCATTGTTTGCATTATCTTTAGTATCACTAATTCTGCATCCCATTGCCTTGTTTCTGATCACTTGGCTTTTTATCAAATTGTCTAACTGATTTTATTGTTAAACTGCTGAATTTCAGATTGTTGTTGCTCTGGCAGTTCTTATAGCTTGTTTCATTTTTCATTTTGTTCTGCTACCCTTTGTCTAATCTCCTTCCTGATTTCTGGAAGGGCTCTGTAGATTACTGTTTTGTATTCTATCTCTGATAACTGCAGGAAGTCTTCATCTGGGAAAATTTTTAGTTCTTTGGGGGGGTAGTTTTGTAAATCCACACCATGATTGTCTGTATCTTTAAAGGACTGTAAATTCATTGTTGTCTCCAAGCCATCAGAAAACTGTTGTAATTGTTTAGTTATTGTGAATCTAATTTATGTATATAAATATATTTTAATTTGGTTTTGACTGTCCAAGTAGTCTACTCATTTGAGCTAGAATTGTTTTTGGAGCTTTGATAATTCTGATGCCCTGTAACCAAATGGTTGGAACTATGAATGCACTGAGAAAGGCAGTAGGAGTTGCTGGCTCATGGGAGCTGGTGGAACTATTCTTCTGTCCGTCTCTTTGTTTCTGTCTGCAAGTCCAGGAGAAAATTTCAGGAAACTACATGTAAAATGTCCCACTTTGGGCCGTGGTAGTATGTCAGAATTTACAGTCCACTGTGGAGCAGAAAAGGGCCAGGGGGGTGGCGTGGAAGGCTGGAGATAGGGAGAGAAGTCAGCACACAGGAAATGTTTGAGCCAGGAGAGATCACGAGCACTTAGTCTGTGATGTGCTAGTGAAAGTCCTCTTTGGCTCTGTAGGTGTGGTGATTTGTATCTCACCTTCCCCACCGAGAAAGATGTGTTCCTCTTACCCACCGCTGCTCTACTTGGCTTCCAGTCACTGCCATGTACTCTAGGTGTGACTGTTCTAAACCCAGCTTACCAGCTGAGAAAGACATTCTCTACTCAGGCATCACTGCCTTATGTGGTTGCCAGCCCCTGTAGTACTCTCAGGCACAGCTGTCCCAAGCTCAGCTTCCTCACCAAGAAAGATGCACTCCACTTCCACTCCACTGTTCCACTCCTCCACCAGCAGAAGTGTCCCTTTCTGAGTCTGCAGATTTGATTCTGACAAAAGGTAGCTTTTCCCCTTCCTGTCACCCAGTCTGATCTTTCAGCTTTCCACCTGATATTCGGGGCTTCTAGAATGTCCTATTCATTCCACTCGGTTGCTTTGCAGTCTTTTTGTTGTTAGAGGATCAGGGGAAAAATGTCCCTACTCTGCCACCTTAGTCCAGCTTCTGTCCTTTTCTTGTTGAGGTTTTTAAGTACTTTGTAAATTAGGGATATGAGACACTGATTGGATTTGTGATGGCCAAAAATTATTTTCTATTTTGTAGGTAGTCTTTTTACACTTTGGTGAAGTCTTTGGATGAGCGTAAGTGTTTGATTTCTAGGAGTTCTCATTTATCTACTTTCTTTTCTGGAGTTTGTGCACTGTTAGTAATATTTTCTAGCCTGTTTATGCTGTGTTTTAGGACTCCCAACACAGTCCCTATTTTATTCTTCCATGGTATTTACTGTTTTATATTTTATATTTAGGTGTGTGATCCATTTTGAGATAATTTTTTTTTGCACAGTATGAGATAAGGGTCTTGTTTCATTTTTTTGCTGATGGACATCTAGTCATGCCAACACCATTTGTTCAGATAGGCTGTCTTTTCCCCAGTTTACAGACTCTTGACCTTTGTCAAATATCAGCGGCTGATAGGTGGATGCCATTATATCTAGATTCTCAGTTCTGTCCCCAGTTTACAGACTCTTAACCTTTGTCAAATATCAGCGGCTGATAGGTGGATGACATTATATCTAGATTCTCAGTTCTGTTCCATTGAACTGTGTATGTGTTTTGTACCAGTACCAGGCTGTTTTGACTACTGTGGCAATGTAATAGAGTCTAAAGTCAGGTAGAGTTGAGGCCTCCTCTGTTGTTCTTCTTTGATAATCTTTACTCATTTGGGGCTTCTTCCCTTTCCAGATGAGGTTGGTGATTCGGTACTGCATCTCATTAAAAATGCAATTGGGATTCCATTGTATCTGTTGATCACTTTGTGTAGAAAAGACATTTTCACAGTGTTAAGCCTTCCTTATCAATGAGCAAGGTGGTTTCTCCACTTACATAGGTCTCTTGTATTTTTGCAGTAATGTCTTGTCATTTTCTTTGTATAGACCTTTTGTATATCTGGTTAGATTTATTCTTAAGCATTTTATCTTCTTGGTGGCTATTATAAATGGTAATCTGATGATTTCCTCTTTGATGATCTCTTTGCTGATGGAAATGAATCCAACTGATTTATGTATGTTTATGTTGTATCCCTAGTGGTGTAGTGGTTGAGTGCTATGTCTGCTAACCAAAAGTTCAGCAGTTCCAATCTGGCAGGTGCTCCTTGGAAACTCTATGGAGCCATTCTACTCTGCCGCATCAGGTCAGTATGAGTCAGAATCAGCTCAACAGCAGTGCGTTGGTGGTGATCTTGTATCCTGATACTTTGCTGAATGCTTCTATTAGTTCCAGTAGTCTTTTTTATAGATTCTTTAGGGTTTTCTGTGTATATCATATTATCTGCAAATGGAGATGCTTTTACTTCTTTATCATTTCAGTTGCCCTTTATTTGTTTATGTTGCCTGATTACTATGGCTAGAACCTGCAGGAGTGTTGAATAAAAGTAGTGACAATGGGCATCCTTGTCTGGCTCCCATTCTTAAGGGGAGTGCTTTCATACTCTCCATTTAGGGTGACATTGGTTATTGGCTTTGCGTAGTTGCTCCTTATTACGTTGAGGAATTTCCCTTCTATTCCTTTTTTGCTGAAGAGTTTTTAATACGAATGGGTGTTGGACTTGTGTCTAATGCCTTTTGTGTGTCAATTGATAAAATCAAGTGGTTCTTGTCTTTTGTTTTATTTAAACGGTTGATTACACTGATTGTTTTTCTAATGTTGAGTAATCCCTACATCATTAGTATAAATCCCACTTGGTCATGGTGAATTATTTTCTTAATATGTTGGTGAATTCTGTTGGCTAGAATTTTATTGAGGACTTTTGCATCTAAGCTCATGAGTGATACTGGTCTGTAATTTTCCTTTTTATATGTGCTGTCTTTACCTCAGTTGGAAACCCTGGTAGTATAGTGGTTAAATGCTACATCTTGCTAACCAAAAAGTTAGCAGTTCATATCCAACATGCGCTCCTTGGAAACTCTATGGAACAGTTCTACTCTGTCCTATAGGGTCGCCATGAGTTGGAATCTGCTTGATAGCAGTGAATTTTTTTTTTACCTAGGTTTGATATCAGGGTTGTATTTGCTTCATAGAATGTGCTTGTGAGGATTCCATCCTTTTCTATACTCTGAAATACCTTTAGTAATAGTGGTGCTAACTTTTCTTTGAAAGTTTGGTAGAATTCTCCAGTGAAGCCATCAGGGCCAGGGCTCTTTTTAGTTGGGAGTTTTTAAGATTACCTTTTCAATCTCTTCTTTTGTGATGTGTTTATTTAGTTGTTCTACTTCTGTTTGTGCAGTTTTGGTAGGTGGTGTGTTTCTAGAAATTTGTCCATTTCTTCTAGGTTTTCAAAATTATTACAGTATGATTTTTAATAGTATTCTGTTATGATTCTTTTCATTTCAGGTGGGTCTGTTGTCATGTTGCCCATGTCATTTCTTATGTAAATTATTTTCTTCCTCCCTTGTTTTTTTTTTGTCAGGTTGGCCAGTGTTTTATCAGTTGTGTTGATCTTTTCAAAAAACCAGCTTTTGCTCTTGTTAACCCTTTCATTTTGTTTATTATTATTTTCTGTTTCATTTAGTTCTGCTCTAATTTTTGCTATTTGCTTGAGGGATTCTTTTGTTGCTTTGTTTCCACTTCAAACCAGTGATAGAGTTAATTCTTTGATTTGGGCCACTTCTTTTCAGATGCGTGCATTCATTGGGATAAATTGACTTGTGTGAGCACTGCTTTTGCTATGTGCCATAGATTCTGGTAGGATGCATTTTCATCCTCGTTTCATTCTGTGAATTTTTTTAATTCCATCCTTGATTTTTTCCATAACACAGTCAGTTTTGAGCAAAGTGTTGTTTGGTTTTCAGGTGTTTGATTTTTTTTTTTTTTTTCTGTTATTGCTTTCTTGTGGTGTGAAAAGAGGCTTTGTGATATAATATTTTGAATTATGTTAAGGATTGCTTTGTGGCCTGACATGTGTTCTATTTTGGAGAATGTACCATGTGCACTGGAAGAGAAAGTATACTTGGATGCTGTTGAATGGAGTATTTTGTGTATGTCTGTGTGGTCAAGTTGTTTGAGGCATTTAGATTTTCCATATCTTTACTGAGCTTCTTTCCAGATATTTTGTCTTTCAAAATGGTGTGTTGGAGTCTCCTACTGTAATTGTGGAACTTTCTGTTTCTCTTTTCAGTGCAGTTTGTTTTTGTTTGATATGTGTTGGAGCCCTGTCATTGGCTATGTGACTATTTAATATTGTTACATTCTCCTGGAGTATTGATACTTTAATCATTATATAATGACTTTCTTTACATAATGTGGTGGGCTTTACTTTAAGGTCTGTTTTATCAGAAATTAATGTTGTCACTCTTATACTTTTTTGAATCTTAGTATTATGATACATTTCCTTCTACCCTTTGATTTAAACACTGGTGGCATAGTGGTTAAGTGCTATGTCTGCTAGTTAAAGGTTGGCAGTTCAAATCCACCAGGTGTTCCTTGGAAACTGTAGGGCAGTTCTACTATGCCTATAGGGTTGCTGTGAGTCAGAATTGATTTGACAGCAGTGGGTTTGGGTTTGGCTTTGTTATCCTTTGATTTGTAGTTTGTGTTTTTGAGTCTAATATATGTCTCCTGTAGGCAGCTTGTAGAAGGATCTTTTTTATTTTATTTTATTACCCAATCTACCACTCTCCATCTCTTTTTTGGTGTATTTAGTCCTTTTACATTCTATGTGATTATTGATAGGTATGAGCTTAGCATTGTCATTTGCATGTTTTTTTTCCCTTGTGTTGTAGAAAATTGCTTTATTCTGTTTAATGTTCTGTGCTGAGTCTTTTTTCTTTATATATTTTCTTTTTACCTTTCTCAATGTTGGAGGTTTTGTGTTTGCTGAGACTTCATGTTTTTCTTGTTTTTTATTTTGATGCATAGGATTGATGGTTTCCTTTGTGGTTACCTTAATATTTACCTCAATTTTTTAAGTTTAAACCTGTCTTTAATTTCTTTGCATTGCCTTGACTTCTTCTCCATATGAATGATCTCTAACTACATTTTCTTTGGGGGCCCTCTTTTGTATTATACTATTGACTGGCTTGGCATTAGCATAGTGACATCCTTTTTCCCCTATTTTCAGGATTTTTCCTGTGATTTATTTTTGTGATTATCCTATCTGAGTTGATATCCAGTTGCTCTGTTCTGTGGTCTGGTCTCGAGTTCTTACCTGGTGTTGTTGGATTTCTAACCAAAGGACTACCTTCAGTATTTCTGTAATTTTGGTTTGGCTTTTGCAAATCCCCTAAATTTCTGTTTATTTTGAAATGTCTTGATATAGCCATCATATTTGAGAAACAGTTTTGGTGCATATATGATCTTTGACTGGCTATTGTTTTCCCTCAAGGCTTTGTATATGTCATCCCATTGCCTTCTTGCCTGTACAATTCTTGCTGAGTAGTCTGAGTTTAGTGTAATACTGTTTCCTTTGTATATCTTATTTCTCTAATACTTACACAGTTTTAAAAGTGTCTGTTTCTCTTTAGATTTGGCAAGTTTGCTTATAATATGCCTTGGTGTCTGAGTTTGGTATGGTTGGTGTCTTTTTTGGAATCTACCTCATGTAGAGTTCAGTGAGCACCTTGGACAGATATCTTCTCATCTTTCATGATGTCAGGGATGTTTTCTGTCAGCAAATCCTGCAAAATTGTCTTTGTATTTTCAGTTATCACACACTGTTCTGGTATTCCAGTAACTCATATATTCTTCTTCATACAGTCCCACATAATTTTTATTTTTAAAAATTCTTATACCTGATTTTTCCTCAAATATGTTGGTGTCATTTTGCTTTATCTTCACTCCCACTAATTTGGACCTCCATTCCCTCAGTTCTGCTCCTTTGACTTTCTATTGAGTTGCCTAATTCTGTAACTTTATGATAAATCTTCTGAATTTCTAATTCTTTCCACTCAGTGCTTCCTTGCAGCTGTTCAATCTATTGTTTTGCTATCTTGCATTTTGCTTCATCTCCCCCCTTATCTCTTGAAAACTTCTAAATAGTAATCTTTTGTATTCTACCTCTGATAATTCCATAAATATCTCTTCTCTTGGAAAATTTGATTCTTAGTTTTGAGAGGCTTCTGGAGAAATCATGATCCACCCCTTTAAGTGCTTCAATATGTATGTAGTATAATGTTTCCAAGCCATCACTAATTGCAGTTATTTCTTTGAAGTTTGCCCACTGTGTTCCAGCTTCTTGTTTTAAAATGTACAGTTTACTTTTCTTATATGGACTCAGCTCATGTGTCCAGGTAGACAGTCACCAAGTGTGTGCTGCAGTCTCTCACCTACTTTCCTAAATGGGCAGGGTGATTGGCATAGCTAGACATCTGGCTGCAGGTGATGAGAAAGGCAGGGGGCTAGCAGCCATCCCTTAGTGTCTGTGAGTGTGGCATATCGTTGTATGTCTGAATCTAGATGAAGGGACAGTTTCTGCCCTGATTTTCTGGCTTCCGGGCTGTCAGCAGAATTTTTCCTTTTCCCCCACTCTTTCCCTGAGTTTATTCAATTTTTGCCCCTCTGAGTCTTATAGAATGGCTCAGAGTGGGCCATTCAGTTAATGTCATCAGACTCTTGTGTTGAGTTTAGTGCAGAGAAGGAAGAGTGAAGCATGGGAGTAAGGGAGACAAGCCCATATCATAGAAAGGATTCAGATGAACACATGACAGGTTACACACAAAGACTTAGATTTTGATGATGTGGTGCATTCTCTCACTGGTTTCAGATACAGGGATTGATTCTCCAAACAATTACCCCTGCTGAGATGGTACCCACCAAGCTCCACACTGGGTCCACCATGTGGTGGCTGTGGCCATTTCCTTGCAGGTCATGTGTGTGAAATGCTATGCACTTCTGACACTATTCTGTCTTCCCTGTTAAAAAACAAAACAAACAAACAAACAAAAACGTTGCTCTGTCCAGTTTCTGAACTTTCGTTTTGATGGCCAGGGCTCCTATGTATATTATATGTACTGAGTTCACTTGCTTTTGGGAGTCTTTGATGGTAGAGGTGTCATGGGAAGAGTACATCTACTCTACCTTATTGGCCCACCATTTTGTGGCTTCTTTAGGGTTTTCTGTGTATAAGATCATGCCATCTCCAAATAGAGTTACTTTTGCCTACTTCCTTACCAATTTGGATGCTGTTCATTTATTTTTCTAAACTCATTGATCTGGCTAGAACCTCTAGCACAACATTAAACAAACGTGATGACAAAAAGCATCCTTAAGAGAAGGAATGTTGATGGAAAAGAACAGTTGGTACAGTGAAGAGACCTCTGTTGGCTAGAGCAGTGTGTGGCGCACAAAGGGGTATCAACAAATATCTGTTGAATGAATAATCAAGAGAATGAATGAAGGGATGACTGAAGATAACTGTCAAAAGAGAGCCTGGGAATCCATGAGGATAACACGATTTCAAGGAGTGCAAGAGAGTAGTCCAGCTTAAAAGAGTAGCAAAAGAATAATTATGATTCAGGTGAGATACAAGGAAATCAGAATGAAATATGAAGACTATTGAATATAGGGCATACAGGAAACTAATAATAGAACTGAGCTCAGAGGGCATTAAATCCTGTGTAAGGAGTGATTGAATACAAGAGATTAATAAGGCAGTTGTTGAAAAGGATGCCAAGAATGGTAGTTAGGTTTAGCAGAGTGTAGGATGATATGGGCCTGGGAAGGGAAGTGTAGTAATTTTTAAAGGAGGGACTTGAGAGCATGTATATTCCTGAAAATGGCATGTATATGGACTAAAGGTAAGTAAAAGGGAATACTTTTGAGTCGGGAGTGTACAGGACACATGCCAACAGTTTTTTGGCAGGAGACTATGCATAGGCAGGGCTTCCTAGAAGGTTACATGAATAAGATGGGGTGGGGGAGGCTGGGGAAAACTATTTGGAAAGAAGACAGGGTAAAACCTGAGTCCACTGGTGAGTAGGAAGGAAAAAACGAATCCGGCCACTTCTGATGGGGTGTTATGAAGGTGCTGGGGGAAGGGAGGTGGCTCACATTGGCATTCTGATCACTGTTTCTGGTCCTAGAACCATGAAACGCAGTGAAATACCTGCTTTGCCCTCCTGCTCCTCTGACAAGAACTCAGGCAGTGAGATGGGAGCCCCAGGAGCCATTGAACTTGTCCGCAGAGGAGGTAAAGATCACAGTGCCCACTGCAACAAGAACCACATCACTTCCCAATTCAAGAGCCGCAGGTATGTCTGCCCCTTCCAGGCATACAAGTATGCCTTCCTGTCATGAATGTGGGGTCTGACAAGGGGAAGGAGATAGGCCTTCTCTAAGTGTGACTGACCTCATACCTTCAACCTCCCTTTAGGAATCAAAGAAAGGTCTTACCTGCTGCAGGTGCCTTGAAGAGGAAGCAGGGGCCACAGCTAAAGAGGCATATGGCTAAGGGACTGATAAATAGCTGGGCTGCCCATCCCAGAGCTCGCAGCCGTGTAAAGAAGTTGACTGTTCAAGCAGACATTCTCTGTAAGTGTGTGTGGCCAGGGAGGGAGCTTGGGTTTGAGTGTAGGAAGTACGACTAGGTGTTCCACCTTTCCTACCAATGAATTGTGGTGTGATCTTGGGCAAGTTACTTCTGTCCCCTGGGTCTTAGCTTACCTAACTATGAAATTTCACCAAGATGATCTATCAGGTGTTTATAGAAAAGAGTAATCTAGGAGTAAGAACGGTCCATGCAGAGATGAGACCTCAGATGTGGTGTGGAGGGAATGAGGCAAGTTGAGGGGAAAAGGCTCAGCAAGCTGTCTCCGGTCTCTCACAGCTGAGGAGAACCTGGCCCAGCCTGAGGCCCACCTCAAGGCAACTCCCATGGAGGTAAGGAGAGTCTAGGGCCAGATGGAGAGGTTTCTACCCAAGCCAACTCTTTTGTGCTACAAAGTCCTTGGTTCCATCACCAACCCTACCCCTGACTTGCTGTGTGACCTTGGGAAAACGACTCAGGCCTCAGTTTCCCCAATTGCAAAATGAAGGGTGGGAATGGCTTGTCTTTATGGTTTTCCCAGCTCGTATGGTGTAGGCTCCTATATATACCCATCCCTCAACATGCCCATTGTACTTCTTCATGTCCAGCCTGGCACCTGATTCCAACTTGTGTTCACTGCCCCTGCAGGAGAATTCCCATGGGACTTTGGTGTTCAGTCAGCCTCCAGAACCTTTGTCTCTGCCTTGGCCTCTACCACCCTTGGACGAGCTACTCACAGTTTCTTTTTCTGGGGAACTTCCTGGGTCCCCAGACCTGCACAGCCCGTGAGTAGAGAGAGGAGGAACATGGAGCTACTTGTACATTATGTTATTGTGTGCCCACCTATGCTGGATGCTGTGGGAGATAAGAGAAGAAGACACATGAGAAGAAGAGTAAGATTAAGAGTAAGAAGGTAGTAGAAGTCTTCCCAGACTAATGGGAAAAGCAGAGTTCTCATTTGTGACACTTTGGACAAGTGACTTTCTGTCTTGAAGCCTTTATTTCCCTATCAGTACAGTGGTGAAAATATTGAATATCTATAGCCTTGACAAAAGGTCTACACAAGCCCTGCCACACACTAGACCTTCAATCAGGGGAGGCTGTTATTCCACATAAAACAGGTTGTTGGAACAGAAAAACCTGACAAAATGAGAGTCTGTAATGGTGAGGGCTACAGTGACCTGGGGTGGTGAGGGAGGCCAGAGGCAGTTAGAAAAAGCTTCCAAGAGATGACACGAGCTGGTCCTTTAAGTTCCATAGGGGTTGGGAAATAATGAGTGTGAGAAAGCAGGTCCTTGACAAGAACAGTAATTGCATTCCCACAGGTGTTTTGCAGATTAAAACACAGATATCTGTGATTTCTCATAATTCTCACTGCTGCCCTGCAAAGAAAAAGCGGGCAGGAGTTAATGTCTCAGAAAATCATGTCAAGCAATAGAAGGGACTTGCCAAAATCACAGTGACTAATAGCTTAGCAGGCATTTAGACCCCCACATCTAGATATGGCAAAATCCTGTACCTTTGTCTGTCTCCTGTTGATATGTCTGCAAGAGGGTTTAATTCCCTGTCTTGTCCTCTTATTGTTTATAGATCCTCAGCTCTGACCTTCAAGTCTGGTGCCGTCTTTGACCCTCTTCTACTACTGTTACAGGTTCTGGGAAAGAAGTGGGATCCAGAACTCTGGGAGGGATGAAGCTTAGAGAAAGGGATGAACAGTAGACTGGGGTTGGGGGAAGTTTGAGACAACTGAGAGCTAAAGGGGCACTTTGAGTGTTGGGCTATATGGGCATTCCCAGACTCCTTCTCTCACATCCTTTTCTTTGCAGGCCCTGGAAGCTTCTGATCAGACCTTGGTGTGTGACCCCTTAGAGTGGCAGCAGAAGCTGGAGGCAGCAGAGGCCTTGATAACTCTGAGAGACTCTTCCCAGGTCCCTTCTGACTCCATCCCCCTGCCTCAGTCTTGTGATATACCAGGTAACATGCTCCTTAAAAGGAGAACACAGTTTGGAGGTGATTGGGGAATGGCAGAGATGGGTGGTGGAGCACTGTGGTAAGCAATGACCAGCTGTGAAATCAGGTCAATTTAAAACCTCTTGGGCCCAGGCACTGAGGCTCCTCAGTCCGGTCCCTGCCATAGAAGCTGAGGTTTGTTCTGTGAGTCATTAGTTTGTTGAGCTCAAAAGCAAATGCCCTTATTCCCTGATGTCAAGAAACAAGAAAACTATGAGAAACTCTTAGAGAGTGTCAGAGACTTGTCCTAGGACATGAACCATATCAGTGGAAGTGCCAGGTCTCTTGTTTGTCATCCCAAGGATCTCTATCCAGACTCCTGCAGTCGGCTGAGGTCTGGGAAGGGCATACCTAGGTGATAAGGGCCCAGTTGGAAGGAGCTCTGGGCTCTGCCTTCAGGGAATTTCCAGTCTAGATGGGAAGTCTGGATGCCTTCAGAAGCTGTATTTTGTAGCTTAGTCTCAACAACAGACCTGGAGAGGAAGGGCTGTAGAAGTCCTGATAAGAAATAAACACCTGAGAAAGCCAAGAGGGAAGACTGGAGATTCTTAGGTTAGAGTGGTAGAGGAAGCTTGCCATGTGAGTGAGGAAACAACCCTGGAGGAAGTGCTAGAATAGAGGGGCATGAGGCTGGATAGATCTGGGATTCCAAGCTTGGGAGTCTAGACCAGAAACTCTGGCTGGTAGGGAACCAGGGAATGTTTCAGAGGTAAGGAGGAGCATATTCAGGGGCCCTGGACTTGACAAGGAGAAATGCAGTGGCTGTGATGGAGGCACTGAAGGAGGTAAGACGGCAGATGGGGAAATTAGCGAGGAACAGGTCTGTACAGTATTCCAGGTGATAATGATGAGACCTGATTGGATGAGACAATAGAAAAGGGAGACCATATCAGAGACATGGCTGTAACTTGACCCTGACCCCTTCCTTTCTGTCTACAGTTCCCGGTGAAAATAGAGGACATCAGCTTTCCAGCTCCACCTCTTTTCAACCTGCGACAGCCAACTCTGTTTCTCTATTGGACATCTGGGGTGCATCTCTTTCCTGAGCTAGAAGCTGACAGGAGGAGGCCCCACTAGAGCACTGTGTACTTGGTATTTTATTTACAAATGTGCAGAATGTTTACTATCTCTTTTTTAAGCCCCCAAGTGCTTTTGTAAGCTTTGAGACCCTTTTGTCATATGGGACAGTTCCTTGGCTGAGAATCAGTATTCTTGCACCTCCACCCCTTATTCCATTAGTTGCTGGGGCGTTTATGTTTCTTGTAAAATAGAGTTGTGCAGTCTGAGCTGATGATCTTACTATGATTTTGTATGCATTCATGTGCCAGAGTATCTATTTGTCTTGTGATTGCACGTATACCTGTGCATTCACGCACCTATCAATGTATGAGAAGACATGAGAATGTTTCCATTTTATGTCTCTGTTTATGGTGTGTGGACAGATAATAAAAATTCTTATTGTTGTAAGCCACTGAAATACGGGGCCATTTGTTACCATGGTATAACCTGGACTCTCCTGAGTCTAACAGACTTGGAAAATTCAGTTTTCGAAGTGAGACTATACTTATTTGATAGCTGGAACTTCCAAATACGGCCTGATAAGAAAATGATAGTAGAAAAAGTACAGGAGATTTATTCATAAAGCAGTTAGGCATCTACTCTCTGGCTGACATAGACTGATTTCCAGTTGTCTAAGAATTCAAAACTACTGCCATTGATTTGATTCTGACTCAAAGTGATCCTATATGCTCCATAGGGTTTTCTTGAGTGTAATCTTTACCAAAGTAGATTGCCAGGCATTACTTCCACAGCATTACTGGGTGGGTTTCAGCTAACAACTTTTAGGTTGGTAGTCAAGTGCAAACCGTTTGTGCCATCCAGTGACAAGGCCATGAACTGGAATGCCTGCAAGATCAAAAAAATCATATAAATGAGTAGAGCAGGACAGATTGGCTCTGGCCAACTGAAATGCATACTGTACCTAAGGGGCACCTGCTACCTGGCTGTAGCTGCTTACTGCCATGCAGGAATGTGGACTCATTGTTAACTATGCCTCCTGATTTTTCAAGAGAAGATGGAATTTTAGATTTATCTGCAAAATATCTCAATTCTTTCAGTTCTGGCTCAGGTTTCTTCATTTAGCCCCATGCATAGACCAAACAAAGCGCCAGTGCAGGCCAACTTTGGCTAATGGAATGCCAGTTCCGTACTGTTCTCATGTATATTTTACAGAGGAGAAAGCTGAAGCCATTCAGAAGAAGAATTACAGAAGGAAAATGAATTTAGACCAAAATTCCACCTTTGAAGGACTGAATGACCCATGTGTCATTATCATTTGCTTATTCCTTGCCCACTGTATACTAAGCATATATAGTCTCACAGGAACTCAGTAAGGTAAGCACTGTTACCCCCATTTTAGCCATAAGGAAAGAGGCTCAAAGAGAAAAATAGCTAGCACAAGTGTTTTAGAAGACATTTTTAGCCAAAGATCAGGGGAGACTACCTTCTCTTTGGAAGGCCCTAAATTAGGCAATAACTCACTTTTATAAAGCACTAAATGAAGGGTTCGGAACATGAAGTGACATCAGACAAATGTGTTTTTCAAAAATAGTGTCTTTATTTTCTCCTCCATGTAACAATATGTAGTAACCAATCCAGTTCTTACCTGTACTTATTTCTCAGTTCTCTGTTGGTGTTCTAAACATATGCAAAACTGGAGACCACCACCACACAGTCCAATTGGGTATGCCTGGTCACTAACTCTTCCCTGTGATGTTCTGTGCCTCCCCTCCTCCCCTTTCCCTCTTTCTTATCCAAGATGAATGACAGTGATGACACTTAATCATAACTAGTCCTTTCATACTTGAGACCTCCAGGAGGAAGGCTCCTTATACTTCCTATCTGATGCTAGACAAACAAACATGCAAAATCACTTAGGACTTAGAGACAAAGTCCATCTCACTTCTTCCTTCCGTCTCTGATTTGTTACCTAAATAAATGATTACTGAAGTCTAAAGGTGGCCATGCTTTCTCAGTCATAGATGACCAAATCCACATATTCACAGAGTAAGAAAGTAGTGTTACCTGGGAAAGGACTAAGTCCCTGCCATGCAATTTTATCCTAAGCACACCAAGGTCACACAGCTGCATAGCTGAGTTGGGTTAAAGGGAAAGCATACTTTGGGCTGAAGGGTGTGGTGTGAGACAAGGAAGGAAAAAATAAAGTGATGAATTTGGGGAGAAGGAGTGATCCCCTTTTTTCTGAGCCCTTCCATTGTTCTGTGGCCCACCTCCCCTGACTAGGGCAGGGGAACACAGTGTACTATGCTGTCCCAAGGACTTTTTCCAATCCATGCCCTGAGTTCTGGCTCCTGACTCAGGATTCTTCTCACAGTACCTTTGTGTCTCTCCAAAGATAAAGAAGTGATTCTATACCCAAGAAAAGCAGGCTCAGTAAAAGAATGAAAAAATGGACATTAAATGTGTGTTGGAGGTTTCCAATGGAATTTGTTTTTCTCAGCTTCTTTTGTCAACAAACCCAAAGTTCCGTGAGGGATCATTATGGGTAAAAACTGCCATATTTATCAAACCCAAGCACTTTGCAATATAGTAGATTTCCCCTAAGTCTTGCTGGTGTACTGTCTCCACTGATTTGAAGCTTCCATGCTGACCAGTCTCAACAGCAGCTGAATCCCACTCCTTGTAAAGCAGAAAACCCAGAACCTGGGGGTCACTTTCTGACTTACAGCTTTGTTGCTACCTGCAGCCGCCTGCTTTATCAACACCACTCACCAGCATACTCAGTCCCTGAGGCATCAACAACTCTATTGGAGCTAAATATTGACTATACCTGTTTGAACATTAGTGTGGACTTCTGGTCCTACTCTGCTTCACCATGTATGAGCATCCTCAGGATGCAGGTCTGTGTGGACTGCCATCTTCCACCCCACTTCACTGACGAAGTAGTCCTAATAAAAGATTGTACGCGTGGAATGTGACAAGCTGCCAAACTGTGTTTCCCAGTGACAGAGTACCCCAGGATCAGTTCTGGGCCAGCAAAGACTTAGTCTGGGCTGGCAGCCTGGACTTGCGGTTGCAGCCTCTCATGGAGAAGCAGAGACGTGATGATGAACTTTACTGAAACAAGGCCCACCTCCAGGGCACATGCAGAGGAGGAGGAGTTCTTGGGACCTCAGATAGGGGATGGCATTGCAAGAGCACTTCAAAGGTGAATGTGGAGCAATCAGGCAGAACAGGGATCTTCCTTGAATTGGGTTGTCTGCAATCCATGATGTCAACCAGTCAGGGAAAGGGAACAGGATAGTCTCCATACTACCAAGAATTATGAATTTTGGGATCTTGGATGGTACATGTCAGATGGGTTTTAATGTAAAGCCTTTCCTGATCTATTTGTGTAACAGACCTTGTGAAAATAGGTAGTTTATTTTATTTCAGTGTTACGGCAGGATGCTACCAGGAGGTCATCCGTGTTGATGTTTTCTCCTGGATGAACAGTGAAATGACATTTTTCAGATCCTCCTGAAGCTAAGTAGGGCTCCTGTGATGTCAATTCAAGGCCTTCCCTGATTCTCAGTCCTCTATACCAACTTTCTCTCCTTGCCTGCCATCAAGAAACAAGAGATCCACTGGAACACCCAGGGGTTGTAGAAGAAAATGGAGCCACTAGATGGATGCTTCAGCCAGCCTCATTGTCTGAATGAGTGGGTGGAGCAGTGCCCTCTACCGTTACTGTCTCACAATTGACCGTGACTAAGAAACAAATTTATGCTAAGCCACTAAGTTTCGGGGAGGTTATTGTTAAAGTGGAACCCTGGTGGCATAGTGGGTTAAGTGCTACATCTGCTAATCAAAAGGTCGGCAGTTATCCACCAGGCACTCCTTGGAAACTCGATAGGGCAGTTCTACTCTGACCTCTAGGGTTGCTATGAGTTGGACGTGAGTCGACGGCTTTGGGTGGATTGTTAATAGCTGTGAGCCTGTCCTTAGTAATAAGTTACAGTGAGTCAACATGGTTCTAGTTAGTGATGATATTTACAATTGTTTGTGTTACTATTAGGTACAGTGAAGTCAGCTCTGACTCGTAGTGACCCTATGCACAACATAACAAAAAACTCACCAGCTTTGCACCATGCCCACAATTGTTTCAATGCTTAAGTCCATTGTTGCAGCCACTGTGTCAGTCCATCTCCTTGAGGGTCTTCCTTTTTATTGCTGACGTTCTTCTTTACCAAGCATGATATCTGTCTCCAGGAAGTGATCCTGCTGATAACATGTCCAAAGTATGTAAGGTGCAGTCTCCTCATCTTTGCTTCCAAGAAACACTCTGGTTGTACTTCTTGTAAAAGAGAACTGTTTGTTCTTTTGGCAGTTCATCGTATGTTCAGTATTCTACACCACAATTCACAGGCATCCATTCTTGTTTTGTTTTCCTTATTCATTGTCCAGCTTTTGCATACATATGATGCCACTGAAAATACTATGGCTTGGGTCAGGTGAACCTTAGTCTTCGAGGTGACATCTTGACTTTTCAACACTTTAAAGAGGACTTTGGCAGCAGATTTGCCCAAGGCAATGTGACTTTTGATGTCTTTACTGTTGCTTCCATGGGCATTGATTGTGGATCCAAGTAAAATGAAATCCTTGACATCCTCAACACTTTCTCCATTTATCATGACTTTGCTTACTGATCCAGTTGTGAGGATTTTTGTTTTCTTGCTGTTGAGGTGCAACCCATACTGAAGGCTATGGGCTTTGATCTTCATCAGTAAGGATTTCAAATCCTTTTCATTTCTGACAAGCAAGCCTGTGTAATCTGCATAGTGCAGGTTGTTAATGAGTCTCCCTTCAGTCCTGATGCCTCATTCTTCATATACTTCAGCTTTTGGTATTGCTCTACATACAGATTGAAAAGGTTTTGCTTAAAGGATACCACCTCAGTGCACAGCTTTCCTGACCTTAAACCCCTTGTTTTGTTCACACGGCTGCCTCTTGATCCATGTACAAGACAGGAAAGAAAGAAAAGACCAAGTTGGATGTCAGAAGAGTCTCTGAAATTTGCTCTTGAATGTCGATTAGATAAAGCAAAATCAAGAAATGATGAATTAAAAGAACTGAACAGAAGATTTCAAAGGGTAGCTTGAGAAGACAAAGTAAAGTATTATAATAACATGTGCACAGAGCTGGAGGTAGAAAACCAGAAGAGAAGCACATGCTCTATATTTCTCAAGCTGAAAGAACTGAAGAAAAAATTCAAGCCTCGTGTTTCAATAGTGAAGGGTTCTACAAGGAAAATATTAAATGACTCAGGAAGCATACAAAGATGATGGAACGAATACATGGAGTCATTATACCGGAAAGAACTGGTTAATGTTCAACCATTTCAAGAGGTAGCATACAACCAGGAACCAATGGTACTGAAAGAAGTTGAAGCTGCAGCGAAGACATTGGTGAAAAACAAGAGTCCAGGAATTAATGGAATATCAATTGAGATATTTCAACAAATGGATGCAGCACTGGAAGTGCTCTTTTGTCTATGCAGAGAATTTTGGAAGATGCGTACCTGGCCAACCAACTGAAAGAGATCCACATTTATGCCTATTCCCAAGAAATGTGATCCAACCAAATGTGGAAATTACAGAACAATATCACTGATAGCATATGCAAGTAAAATTTTGCTCAAGATCATTCAAAGGTGACTGCAAAAGTATATTGACAGGGAACTCCCTAAAATTCAAGCTGAATTCAGAAGAGGATGTGGAACAAGGGATATCATGCTGATGTCAGATGGGATCTTGGCTAAAATCAGAGAATACCAGAAAGATGGTTACCCGTGTTTCATTGACTACGCAAGGGCATTTGACTGTGTGGGTCATAACAAATTATGAATAACATCGCAGAGAATGGGAATTCCAGAACACTTAATTAAGCTCATAAGGAATCTGTACATGGATATTTACAATTAGTGATCCTGTCTTCAAGTTGGGACTATTATGAATAAAGCTGCTATAAACATTTTTGTACATTTTTTTAAAACTGAGCATGTGCATGAATTTCTGTTAGGCATGGTACCCAGGAGTGGAATTGCTGGTTCACGTAGTATGTATTCATTTAGCTTTAGATGGAAATGCCAGATAATTTTCCAAACTTGGTTGACCATTATACAAGACCACTGTCATGGAGCAGAGTTCTCTTTGCTCTACATCTTTGGCAATGCTTGGTATTTTCAGTCTTTGCCATTGTGATTTTAATTTTCATTTCTCTCCTTGAATGCTAATGAAAAGAAGTACCGTGGTTTATGTTCATTGGCTCTTTGGATATTCTCTTTTACCAATTTCACTACCAAGTCATTAGTGTTTCTCCGTTTGTAGGCATACTCTAGATTCTAATAGGATTTCTTTCCCTAAAATACATGTGGTTAATGTTTTCACCTATTCCCTCACTTTTCTTTTTTAACAAATATTGAGTTCCTTAATTAGTATACATGTTCTTAGTGTTTTGTTTAATTCTCACAAGAGTTTTGTGAGCTTGGTAATGCTAACAGAACAATACAGTTTAGAAAACAGAGGCTCAGAGAAGTGGTTTTCCCCAGAATTCTAACATAGAATCCTAGGCCAGATGCGCAAGACTCTAAGGCCAGGACTCTCTGCAAGCAGGAAGACACAGCGCTCCTTCCTGGAAAGAGACACAGAGGAGTGTATTGGAAAATGAAAACACACAAAGGCATTTCTAGCACTGCCTTGGGAAGAGAGTGTACTACGACATCTCTGAGGGCTGGGACAGATCTGTTCTTGTTCAGCATGGTATATCCTCAGCACCTAGAGCAGAGCCTAGCACAGAGTAAGTATGTGTTCCATGAAGCCTTGTTAAAGAGTTTGTGACATTCTTGACACATCCGTAAGAGGAGTTCCTTATTTCCAAGTAGCTTCGGAAAAAAAAGATGCCATGTGGGGAGTGGTGATCCTTACACTGGAGTCACAGGGAAGCTCAGTCCCAAAGATAATCAGTGCAAGGAGGATAGGTCAGTCTCTTGTGAGAGTGGGTTCTCAACAGTTTGCTAAACCCTAGACAGGCTACAGATTAGAGCCACCCACCCTACAAAGCTGAGGGCCTCACTTGGGGACCCAAGGAGATGGAAAAACCTCCCAAATTCTGTAAAAATATATTCATACTGTGATTTATTGGTGGTCCTCATGAAGTTCCCTCAGCCATCATTCTGGGTCTGATGCCTACCATTGGAGTAGCTCCTTTGAGTCAGACCAGTGATACATTTTTCCTCTTCATAGCCTATGCTGTCGTTTAGTAGATATGAAGAACCTTCAAAGCATCTCTACATTCCCCATGAAAAATGTCCAAAGATGTTGCATATCACTAATCAAACAACACACCTGTCTTCCACACTTCAGTCCAAATAAAGAGCAGCTACACCATCTAAAGCCCAGAATTAGACCATTTTGCCTCACAGGGACCTTGAGTCCTTTTGCTTTAGTTCAGCATATTCATGGACCAGCCTCACCCCCAGGGCCCTGTCCTGTTGATGGCCCAAGTGTGTGTCACGGCCTGGTTTAGGTTCCTAAAAATCCTAGTGGAACTTAAGAGAGTATCATGAGCACTGGATTTCCCACTCCTCCACTTTCCAAGTGCCTGGGCTTAGAGAATCCAACTATTTGGGAGCCCATCCTTTCATTTTATATAAAGGGAAACTAAGGCCCAGAGAAAGAAGCCTGTTGCACAATGTCCAAGCACTGGGTTGCTAACCAAAAGCCACCCCACAGGTGAAAGACGTGGAAGTTGGCTTCACTAGAGATCATAGCCTACGAAACTCTCTGGAGAAGTTCTACTCTGTACCATACAGTTGCTATGAGTTGGAATTGACTCAATAGCAACAGGGGTTAAGGCTGAGAGGAGTGAAACACAGTCAAGACTCTCTCATAGATGGGGGTAACAAAGAGATTAATGATGAAACAGTCGTGCCTTCCACCTCAAGTCCCTGCCCTCTATGCTGCCCCAGGATACACCCAGGCTAGGGTCGGGGTTTCAGACATCTGTGATGGAGCTTAAAGTTACTGACATCTCCCCCTTCCTACCCTCTAGGATACTGCATTGGAAAACTCCAGCAATTTTGAGTCAAATCACTAATTTACCTAAGAGGAATCCAAGGATTGGGAAGGGGAAGGAACCTGGCTAAGGACACACACAGACATAATTATTAGCCTAGGCTGAGAAAGGAGGGCTATCTGTGGTGAGAACATTAGTGAGGACTGACGCTGACAGCAAGAACATGACTTGATCTTAGTTGGGAGGATCCTAAATTCAGGGGAGCTGAGTGGGTACAAGTGGAAGCTCAAACCAAGCAGGGCCTTAAGTGGACAGCTGCCAGCATCCGAATCAACAGTAGAGGTATTCATCTCATGTGAGACTGTCTGTGTCTGTCTTTGCCTGTATATGTGTGTCAGTCAGTGTCTTAGTCATCTAGTGCTGCTATAATAGAAACACCACAAGTGGATGGCTTTAAGAAGAGAAATTTTATCTTGTCACAGTCCAGTACACTACGAGCCCAAATTCAGGGTGTTAGCTCCATGGGAAGGTTTTCTCTGCTGGCTCTGGAGGAAGGTCCTTGTCAATACTCCTGCAGACTGGAAGCTTCCAAAGGACACACTCTGCTCCCAGTACCACTTTATTGGTGATATGAAGTCCCCATATCTCTACTTGCCTCCTTTTCCTTTATATCCCAAGAGGCTGCCCCCCAAAATAATACAGTCCTACACATTGAGTCCTCCTCCCCTGACAAAACTGACACCCATCCCCCCTCATTAACGTCATAGAGACAGAGTTTGCAACATAAAGGAACATCACACAATACCTGGAATGATGGCCTAGCCAAATTGCCACACATTTTTCTGGAAACACAGTTCAATCCATGACAGCATCCGGTGGGTGATACACAGGTGGTTCTGAGCCCACAGGGCTTGGAGAATGTGAGGGGGGAAGGTTAAAGCCCTGGTCAGGCCTGTGCTGTGTTCAGCAATGACGAGCAGAGAGAGGTGAGGGCTCTGTATTGGCAACCAGTGCTACATTAATGCTGTGCAATTACTAAGTATTTCCTGTGTTCCAGTCCCTGTATTCAGTCTACTTATTGGTGATTGATGAGGACCCTAATTGCCCCATGTTTGGACTCCTAAAGCACTCCCTCCAGCACTGGTGCACTCTGACTGAGGCCACACAGTTCTTGAAGCATCTCCAATAAAATACTGAGCACTCACCAAAATGACTTGGAACATCTCTGCAAGATCTATTGCCTACACACATTGACACAGTAACCACAAAGAAAGCTCAATAGCCCTAGGACCTCACTATGTCTGGAGTGCTCCCTCCCCCTTGGACTCTCTAGATAAGAAAGCAGCTGAGTTGGTACTTCCCTTCCTCTTGTTTGAGGCCCCAGTGAAGGTGCTCATCAAGAGCAAGGACAGAATACTCAAATCCTCAAAGACTTGTTCCCTGAGATGCTCAGAGGAACCTCTGAGAACCTGGAGAATATTTTGGAATACTGTCTTAAGCTGGGTTCTCTAAAGAATCAAAACCAGTAAAGCATATAAGTATATGTATATAGAGAGATTATATTAAGGAAACAGCTCACATGATTGTAGAGGCTGGCATGTCTCAAGTGCATGGATCAGGATGGAGGCATCTCCTGATTCACATAGCCAGAGTGGCTGGTGAACACAAGATCAGCAGATGGGAGAGCAGGGCTCTTGCTCACAGGCTGTGAAGATCAACGAATCCCAAGATCGGCAGGTAACCTGCTAGTTCAGGTCCTGAGAAGAGGAAGTCAGATGCACAGGAAGCAGCTGCAGGATTCAGAGATGGTAAAAGCCAGAACATTTACTTACATTCATATTCAGCCTACACAGTCAAGGAACTTGAGCAGCTACTCAACTGACTGGCTACTCACAGCAGATCCCATCATGGGGATGATTACATAAAACACTGAGAGCAGTGACCTACCCAAGTTGACACATGTCTTAGCCATCGCAATGCCATGACAGGGGATGTGACTCTGTGCAGCACTCTTCTACCTTGGACAGCTTACCAGACATCTGATGCAGCAGAGACATGAGACCAGGGAAAAACCTAGATAATGCTCCTGATAATGACCCTGAGGGTGACTTTCATGACGACTGCACATGCCCCTGGAAAGGATGTCTGAAATGTGCTGCAGATGTTTCAGGTCCATGCTGGGAAGCAGAATTTCACCTCTGAGGATCTGTGGACAGTCACCAACAAATGTTTTGTGCAAAATAAGTACCTAGAGTACTAGAGTGTTACTGAAACACTGTTCAGAGTTTCTCCTAGAGTAGAATTAGTGAAACTGTGTGCAAGGGGAGAAATTTGTGTATTCGAGAAATGAGTGAAAACAGGGTCCATTTGGGGGGTGTCTGTGTGGCTAGTACTAGTGCAAAAGACATGCCCAGTGCACAAGTGCCAGTAAAAGAGTCAAGAGCAATACCATGCCAATATTTTTTCCAGCAGCCACTGGAGCTGTGTAAGGAAGATATGTCAGTTTATCCTGTAGGGGCTGTTAAAAGGAACACAAAGAAATGGGCATTGGAGCACTGATTTATAAGAGGTGGGGTGGTGGGGAATATGCTGCTCACAGTGTTTTTTGGTTTTGTTTATTTTATTTTATTTTGTTTTTTAATCCAGTTCTGCACTTGTTACGTGTTGATTTACCTTTTCCCCTAAACACCTTAGGAGAAAGTTTTGTACTATTTCTGAAAGTTCACAATGTAGGTTAATGAACAGAATCAGCCCAACAAATTTTAATTGCTGCCTCTGTAAAATTAAGGATTAGGTAATTTGCTGGATTTAAAGATACTGAGGGACTACTTACTTATTCATGATTAGTAACTCCTTTCCTAGTGTTGGAATCAATGGTTCTTTGCAAGCATCCTGAAAAACAAAAGGAAAAGCAAAGAATAAAATTTCTGTAGGCTTAGTTTTCCATGTAACGCTATCTGCCATTTACTTCATTTACGTGGATTAGTTTGGATAGCTAAGAATGTCATGAAACAAAATCCCATGGAAGAATATACCAGTTGCTTGTTTATTCCACATATGTTAATTCTACTGGTTCTGGGGATAAGAGAATGAGCAAGACACACAGTCTCTGGTCCAGAGGTGAGAGTGGGCAGAAGGGGTTGGGGAAAGCCATGAAAGTTAACCAATTAGCAGAAATAGCTAGAATGATAAAACCTGGATGTTGTCAGATCACAAAGGAAGGATACCTCACGAACACAGGGTGAGAGTTATTTGAGAGAAGAGAGAAAAATTTCACATCATGAGGTACCATCACAAGCGTGAAAGAGAGTGGAGCCATTGTGGGTCCAAAGGAGAGGAGGCCTCAAGGCCTTGGGTATGCCCAGAACTGCACTTTCCTCTGTGAGACTGAACATTAAAATTAAGGGGAGTATGTGGTGAAACACGAAGTTGTGGGAGGGGTGAGCAGGAGCTAGAACTTCAGACAATAGGTCTAAGGCCTGAAAGACTAAAAGCTGAAACAGAAAAAGGATCTGAGCGATTCAGCTTATTCCCAGAAGTTATTTCTGGAGACAAGACCAAGGGAAGAGGTTGTGAGTGAGATTAACCAGATGCCCCCAACCTCCCCCTCACACACTAAGGATACCAACCCCAAAACCAAACCCACTGCTATTGAATGAATTCTGACTCACAGTAACTCTACAGGACAGAGTAGAATTGTCCCCATGTGGTTTCCAAGGTTGTAATCTTTATGGAGGCAGACTGCCACATCCGTCCCCATGGAGCAGTTGGTGGGTTGGAAGCAGTATAGTACTTAACCACTGTGCAACTAGGGCTCCCTGAAGATTGAATAAATTTAAAGGAAACCTTTGCATCAATCAGGCTAGCCCACAGCTTTATAAGGGAGTGAGTTAGCCCCACCAGAGGGACTGATGCAAGCAGAGGGATGCTGGGGTGGAGATGGTATAAACTGGTCCCTCAGTTCTATACATGAGATTCACAGGGCTTTGGGGCAAACGTAAAGTGATTGTGTATGTAAAAGCCATTGGCACATAGTGGGCTTCCTATAAGCATTTGATGAATGCAAAGATGGACAACCTTTCCCAAATTATTAGAAACTCCTCCAAACAGGGAAGTGGGAGAAGGGGAGAGGTGTCATGTTTTGAGCACTTATACTGTAACCAGCCTCCGTTTGTGGGCTTTTGCTGTTGCTGTTATTTGTTGGTTGGTTGGTTCATTCGTTTCACATGCTTTCAAAGATGTCTCATTTATACAAATATTCCAGTATGCATTCTTACTGAAAACAATATAAAACAAGTAGTAGAAACTCCATTGACTACTTGTCTATCGCCAGCCCTCCAGGCAAGGATAAATGCAATTGCCAGTTTGGTGTGCTTCCTTCAAGACTTTTGTCAATGTATTTTCATACATACATTGACATCTATAGAAACACAAGGAGCCCTGGTTGCACGGTGGTTTAATTACTTGGCTGCTAACTCAAAGATCGGCAGTTTGAATCTACCAACCGCTCCTTAGAAACCCAGTGGGACAGTTCTACTCTGTCCTACAGAAGTCGCTATGAGTTGGAATTGACACGACAGCAGTGGGCTTGTTTTTTTTTTTTTTTTCTGGTTTTAGAAACACATACCTTTCTGGTTTGTGTGTCTTCTTGTAAATATAATTGGGCACCACATGACAATTTGATTTTTGTGTTTAAACGTAAGTGTGTGAGATTCTGTTATGTCAGCATATAGAAATCTATCTCATTCTCTTTTTGAAAACTTTTTATTTTGAAATAATTTTAGATTTATAAGAAAGTTGCAAGGATAGTGTGGAGAGTTCTCATATACCTGCCACCTAGCTCCCCGTATGTTTACATCTTAACCATGGTCAATTTATCAAAACTAAGAAATTAACTTTAGTATAGTGGTATTAACTAAAACCGAATTTATGCAGGTTTCATGATTTTTCAAGTAGTGCCCCTTTTCTGTGCAGGATATAACATTAAATTTAGTTTTTGTATCTCCTTAGTCTGAAGAGTTTCTCAGTCTTTCCTTGTTTTTCATATATCTTGTGTTTTTTAACAGCTGCATAGTATCCTGTCATTTGTATAAGCCATGGTTTGTTAAACCTCTTGCCCTACTGATGGATACTTAAGTCGTTTATACTTATTTTTAATTTTACAAATAGCAGTGCAATCATCATCCCGGAGCACACTGCTTTCTTCACAACCCAGATGTTGCTGTGAAACAGATGCTTGGATATAGAATTTGGAATAGCAGCATGTATACATTTAACATTTCAATCCACTGACAAACCACTGTCAACAATGGTTACTCCAATTCACACTCCCACACACAGGTTATGGGATATTCCGTGTACCCTATTCTCACCATCATTAATTACTATTACCCTTATCAAAATTACTCAAGGTTGTGCATGATTTTATTTCATGTTCCCCACCCGTAATCTTTGATGATTTTTCCTTTTTAACATTTTGCATTGTAAATTAGAACCCACAGACAGAATAGATCCTTAAATTTATAGCTCAAACTATCATAAATTACATCTTAAACTATACCACTCCAAGCAGACCAGAAGGTCCCTCTCAACCCATCTCCATCCCTACACCTACTCTCATCCCAATGATAGCTACTATTTTAACATTGTTTAGTTAATCACTTCCATGCATTTTTTTCAATTGTGATATAATGGGTTTCTGTTATGCACCTTTATGGCACTGATTTTGCAATTCTTCCAGAATGATTGGTGGGACCACAATCTGCCAAGTGATTGGTTGGACTGCAAGAACTGGACCTGAAAGAATTAGTTGGTTTGCAGTCAGCCTAAACTGCCTGCAATACAACTGAGAGTATTGGTTGGCTTAGGATCACCCAATGTTTGGTCAGGCTGCAGTCTGCCTGAGAGGCTTGCAATCCACCTAAGAGAACTGGTTGTTTCACAGCCTACCTAAAGGGTTGTGAGTTTTGCAGTCCTGTTAGGGAAAGTCCCACTTTGAGATTGATGAAGTTTTCCTGTATGAACAACAGATGCAGCAGAAGTTGTTGAAGATCACCTGATCAACAAGAGTCTGGAGAAGAGTATATCCTTTGGACCTGGGTGCTGTGCTCTGAGAACCTCTGAGACCCAAGTGAAAGGTCTGTAATACTGAGGGTAATACTAAGCTGGTAACACTGAAGACTGAGTGAAGTACCCAGCAGACAGCAGCTGGTGGCCCCCAGCATCATAGTGAAAGCCAGAGGAAATGGTAACCTGAAACCAACACCCGATAGGAGCTGACAACATACCTGTTGACTCCTGAGCCACTGCATGCCCACTCAGTGATGAATGGACATCAGCTTTTGGGAAATGGTAAGTGGGCCCCCTTTGAAGACAAGCATTCTCTCTCCTACAAAGTGTATTGGACATGTGTAGGGGTTTGACCAGTTCGTCATCCAATCTGTTACTGTTTTTCACTGCTTGTTTACTAGAAAATAATACAATGACTTTCAATTGCCAACCCTTTGCAAAGTGTCTTTGTGTATGGCAACACAATTGGATCAGACAATAAAGTCCTCATCTTAGCAGTCTTTTTGCTGCTAGTAATTTTGAGGCAATATGCAGACATGAATAGTTTTAGCTCATAAGAGTGCACCCCTATACAATTCAGTTTAGTTATGCCCCCTCACATCTCTTTATTTTTTTATTTCTACATAAATCAATTTCTTTGATATGTACCTTTTTACATCTATCCTCTTGCCTTAAACAATTTGCTCATGAGGTTCATCCATGCTGTTTTATAAAATACTTGTCCATTACTGGAAGTATTCTATTATATGGATAGGATACATTTTTATCTATTCAACTTCTGATGTACATTTGGGTTATTTCTAGTTAGGGGCAGTTACAGATAAAGCTATTATGACCTATTTGCACGTGCCTCTTTGTGCCTTTGTGCACACATTTCTGTTAGCTATATACCTAGCAGTGGAATTGCTATGTCATATGAGGTGTGTAGAAACCCTGGTCAAGTAGTAGTTAAGTGCCATGGCTGCTAACCAAAATGTTACCAGTTCAAATCCACTAGGTGCTTCTTAGAAACTCTATGGGGCAGTTCTACTTTGTCCAATAGAGTCCCTGTAGTCACTATGAGTTGGAATCAACTCAGTGGCACTGGGTTTGGTGTTTCTTTTCTTTTTTTGGTATGACCTGTATATCTTCACTTGTAGTATTTCATGCCAAACTGCTTCCAAAACTGGTTTTCCAGTTGACATTCCCACCAGCAGTGTATGGGGGCTCTTCTTAATCCACATGCTCACCAACACTTGTCCATCTGCTTTATTTTAGCTATTCTGATATTTGTGCAATAGTCTCTCTACAAGATTTTAAATTTCCCTTTCTTCCTTGATTGCTAATGAGATCATGTAGTTTTTTGTTTATTTTAATATTTCCTTTGACTCTTTTGGCATCCTCTTCACGCAGTACTTGGTCATGTCTTTTCTTAAATATTAAAAGCAGATGGTTTGTTTTCTATCTGTTGATATACATGAGTTCCTTTGAAGGAAAACTAGAGGCATGTATTACCTCTAAGATAAACTTCTATCTTGAAGGCTTTACTGAACTCAGAGAGGGCTTTCCTACAAGTATATCAAAGCCCTTCCTGATTCCCCATCCTTAGTATCAAGTGGGCCAAAATCTACATTCTGGAATACTCCCCTCATTAATCATTCATTCAACAAACAATTCTTGAATACTTGTGATAAATCTTGTACTGTGAAACCTGATATGAAATTATCTCTGTACTTAGGGGCCTTCCTGTTTTAAGTGAAAAAAGGGACTAAAGAATGTCACAATGACAATTGAGAGAGGGAGACAGGTGAAGAAACTATGGATTTGGGTAGTTTGGGCTCCTTATCAAAATTTCCCTTGGCCTGGTATGGGGTCCAGGATAGCCATGTGTCCTCGACAGACAATTTCAGCTCTGTATGGTGGATTGTTGTGTTTACCATCTCACTGTTTTCACTCTTAGAGGCACACATGAACTCAAATGCAGCCTTCTCATTTTGAAAATTCCTTCTCTGTTCTCTGTCTAAACGTCAATAGCTACTCGCTTTCTTTTAAACCCCAAAATGCACTGCTTTTGAGTTGATTCCAACTCATAGCCACCTTATAGACAGAGTAGAACTGCCCTGTGAAGTTTCCATGGAGTACCTGGTGGATTTGAACTGTCAACCTTTTGGTTAGCAGATGTAGCACTTAACCACTATGCCTGTAGGCAAACAGTTTTAATTTTATGTATATCTGTGCTGAATTTTTGTGTTCATGTGAGTGTGCAAGTGTGTGTGTGAGTGTGGTATGTTAAAATCTCCTACTATTATTGTGGAGATGCCTATTTCTCTTTCAGTTGAGGTTAGAGTTTATTTGATGTACTCAGGAGCCACATTATCAGGTGCATAAATATTTAATATGGGTATGTCCTCCTGATGTATTGACCCTTTAATCATTATATAGTGTCCTTCCTTGTACACTGTGCTGGATTTTACCTTGAAGTTTATGTTACTAGAAACTAATATAGCTATTCCTGCTCTTTTTCGAATGTTGTTTGTTCTCTTGTATGTTTTTTTGTTCTTTGAGTTTTAGTTTGCTTGTTTCTTATGTCTTTTGCAAGCACTGTAAAGATGGATCATGTTTTTTTGTTTGCTTGTTTGTTTTTAATCTGTTCTGCCACCCCATCTCTTCATTGGTTCATTTACTTCTTTTACATTCACTGTAGTTACTGACAGATACGAATTTAGTGGTCATTTTGATGTCTTTTCCATGCATTGTTGGCAGTTTCTTTGTTCTGTTAATTTTTGTGCTGCGTGGTTTTCTTTATGCGTGTTCTTTTTATTTTTTTCATTGTTAGTTTTGTATTTGCTAAGTCTTCATGTTTTTCCTGTTTTTTAGTTTCATGTGCAGGGTTGTTAATTTTCTTCGTGGTTACCTTGATATTTATCTCTGTTTTTCTTGTTTTTTAGTTGCATGTGTAGGATTGTTAATTTCTTTTGTGGTCACCTTGATATGTACCTCTGTTTTTCTAAATTTAAATCAGTCTTTATTTGTATTGCCTTGACTTCCTCTCTGTATGAAAGATGTATGATAGATGATTTTAGTTCCCATTTCTTGTTAAAATGCTGTCACCTTTTACGTATTGTCATCTCCATTTACCTATTTTCAGTGTTGCAGCTTTCATTTATTTTTGGTAATTTTATTATCAGGGTTATCTGTTTGCTCTGTCCTGCATTCCAGTCTTAGTTTACTATCTGATGTTACTGATTTTGTAACTGGAGGACTACCTTTCTTATAATTTCGGCTGGATTTTTGCAAATTCACTAAATTTCTGTTTATCTGGAAATGCCCTAATTTTGCCATCATACTTGAGAGACAGTTTTGCTGGATATATAATTCTTGACTTGGATTTTCTTTTTTTCCTTCAAGGCTTTGAATATATGTCATCTCATTGCCTCTTGCCTGCATGGTTTCTGCTGAGTCATTCAAGCTTAGTCTTATTCACTCTTCTTTAGAGACTACTCTTCATTTATCCTTAGCCAAGCCAAAGCCAAGTGCCATCAAGTCAGATCTGACTCATGGCAACCCTTAGCCTGTGTTAAATTTTTCTGTAGTTTTTGGCAAGTTTTATTCTAAGATGCATTGGTGTTTTTCTTTTGGGATCTACCTTACGTGGAGTTCGATGAGCATCTTGGATAGATATCATCTCATCTTTCAGGATATTGGGGAACTTTTCTGTAACAAATCTTCACCAATTGTCTCTTTATTTTCTGTTATCCTCCATTCTGATACTCCAGTCACTCATAGGTTATTCCTCTTGATACAGTCCCATACAACTCTTCATGTGTCTTTGTTTTTTAAAAATTCTTTTATCTGATTTTTCCTCGAATATGTTGGTGTTAATTGCTTTATCTTCAGTTATGTTAATTATGCTCCCTGTTGCCCCAGTTGTGCTCCTTTGTCTTTCTGCTGAGTTGTCTGATTCTGTAATTTTATTATTAATTATTAAAGTCAATTGCTTTATGTTCAGTTACACTAATTCTCCATTCTGTTGCCCCAATTGTGCGCCTTTGTATTTCTGCTAAGTTGTCTGATTCTGTAATTTTATTATTAATCTGCTGGATTTCTGATTGCTGTCTTTCAAGGATTTCTGACAGCTTGTTCAGGTTTTCAGCATGCTCTGCTACTATTTGCTTGATCATCTTCTTGACCTTTTGAAGAGTTCTAAATACTAATCTTTTGTATTAACCCTCTGGTAATTTCAGGAAGTTCTTTTCATCTGGAAAATTTCTTGACACTTTGTTATGGGAAACCATCATGGTCTGCCTCCTTAAGTGATTTTATATTGGCTATTGTCTCTGGATCATCAGTAAATCATTGTATTCCTTTGTTTGCTTACTGTGCTCTAACTTCTTTTCCTGTTTAGTTTTGAAATGCCCAAATAACTTGATCATGTGAGTCTGCCTGATTATTGGTGCCTTAGAAGTTCTAATGTCCTGTCAGCTGGTTAGAGTTGTTACAAGCATGTGGGACTTGGTATCTGTTTAATTTTCTTCTATGTATTCAACTCAGCTGTCCAGGTAGTCAGTTAGAAACTGTCAGAAACTTTGTGGTGCATTTTCTCCACTATAGTCCTAGATGGCCAGGGTAGGGGGCAGATAGCCATCCATGAGTGTCAGTGAAGAATGCTTATCCCTGTTCCTTAATGCAAGTAGGTACATAGCTCTTGCTGCAGAATGATGGGCATGCTAGATGCTGCATGCTGTGCTGAAAGGCCTTCAAGATCCATAGGCCCCTTATGCCTGCACCTAGGGAAAGAACCTGTTTCTCTCCTGAGTTCCTGGCTTAGGGAAGCCCACAGATTTGATCTTCAGTTTGTTTGTATCATTAAGTCTAAAATGTGTCCCTTGTAGGCATACAGATTAATTGTGTTTTATATTCATTCTGCTACTCTTTGTCTCTGTCAGTGCATCTATCCCTTTTACATTCAGTGTCATTATTGATAAGTATGAATTTAGTGCTTTTATTTTGGTGTCTTTTCTGTGTGTTGTTGACAGTTTGTTTATCTTACTTAATTTTCCGTGGTGAGTCATCTTTCTTTATGGGTTTGTTTTTGATATTTTTCTTTGTATTTGGTTTTGTGTTGGCTGAGACTTCTTGGCTTTGTTTCTTGTTTTGATGTGTAGACTTGTTAATTTCCTTTGTGGTTACCTTAATATTTACCCCTACTGTTCTAAATTTAAACCAGTCTTTAATTTCTTAGTATCATTTTGACTTCCTGTCCATGTGAAAGATCTATAGCTACATTATTTAGTCTCTCTTTTTGATATAATGTTGTCATCTTTTACATACTGCCATATATGTTCCCCTACCTTAGGTGTTTTAGCTTTGACTTATTTTTGTGGTTTCTATGGGTTGATATCTGGTTGTTCTGTGTGGCATTGTAAACTTCAGTTTTTACCTGATGTTTTTGATATTCTAACTGAAGAACTTCCTTCAATATTCCTTGTGATTTTGATTTGCTTTTAGCAAATTCTCTAAACTTCTGCTTATTTTGGAATATCCTAATTTGCTGTCGTATTTCAGAGACAGTTTTTCAGAATACTTAATTTTTAGCTGGCAGTTATTTTCCTTCAAGGCTTTGTATATATCATCACATTGCCCTCTGGCCTTCATGGTTTCTGCTGAATGATCCAAACTTAGTATTATTGACTGTCCTTTGTAGGTCATTGTTTGTTTAACCTGCATGCCTTTGAGAGCCTCTGCTTATCTTTAGTTTTGGTAAATTAGATTATAACATGTCTTGATGTCTTTCTTTGGAGACCTACCTTGTGTGGAGTTCAGTGAGCATCTTGAATACATACCATTTCATCTTTCATGATATCAGGAAAGTTTTTGTCATAAAATCTTCAAAAATTCTCTATGTATTTTCTGTTATCTCCCTTCATTTGGGTACTCCAGTTATTCATAAATTATGCTTCTTGATAGATTCCCATATAACTCTTAGTGTTTCCTCATTTTTGAAAATTCTTTTATCAATTTTCCTCAAATATATTATTATTAGCTGCTTTCTTTTCAGTCTCCCTAACTTGTCTTTCTAATACCTCAATTCTGTGTAGATGCCCCTTATTGCAGTGAAGAATTTTCCCTCTGTTCCTATTTTGCTGACAGTTTTTAGCATCAATGGGTATTGGACTTGGTCAAATGACTTTTCTGCAAACTAAGGTGATTCTTATCCTTTGTGATATTTATGTGGTTGATCACATTAATTGTTTTTCTGATGTTGAACCAGCCTTGCATCCCTGATATGAATCCACCTTGGGCATGGTAGATTTTTTTTTTTTGATATGTTGTTGAATTCTATAGGCTAAGATTTTTGCAATTAGGTTCACAAGTGATACAGGTCTATAATCTTTTTTGTGTGCAATCTTTTCCTGGCTTTGGTATCAGGATTATGCTGGCTTCATAGAATGAATTTGGAAGTATTCCATCCTTTTCTGTGCTGTGAAATAGCCTCTATAGTATTGGAGTTAGCTCCTCTCTAAAAGTTTGGTAGAATTCTCTGGTGAAGTCATCTGGGCCAGGACTTTTTTTGGTTGGTAGTTCTTTGATGACTTTTTCAATCTCTTCTTTTGTGATGGTTTTATTAAGTTCTGTTTCTCCTTGTGATAATTTTGGTAGCTGATGGGAGTATAGAAACTTGTCTGTTTCTTCTAGGTTTTCACATCTGTTACAGTATACACTTTCGTATTCTGTTCTGATGCTTTTCATCTGTGATAGATTTGTTGTGGCATCTCCCATCTGTTAATTTTTTCAGTTATTCTTCTACTCACTAATTCATTTAGTTCTGCTCTAATCTTTTTTTTTTTTCAGTTTTCTTCTGGTGATAGAGGGGTTCCTCTGTTGCTGTCTTTCTACTTGTTCAAGTTGAAGGGTTAATTCTTTTGGGCCCTTTCTTCATTCTAGATGTGTGCATTTATACAGATAAATTGACCTCTGAACACTGGTTTTGCTGTATCCCATAGGTTCTGGTAGAATGTGTTTTCATTTTCATTTTATTCCACAAATTTCTTTATTTCATCTTTGATTTCTTCTATAACCCATGGATTTTTTTTTTTTCATTAAATTTTCATGAGTCCAAATTTCTACCTATAGTTTTCTGGTATTGATTTGAACTTTTATGACTTTGTGGTCCGAGAAGATGCTTTGTAATAATTCATTGGTTTGGATTTTGTTGAAACTTGCTTTATGTCCACATACATGAGCTATTCTGGAAAATGTTCCATGTACATTGGAAAAGATGTACTTATCCGTTGAAGGGAAAAATGTTCTGCATCTGTTGATGTAGTCTATTTGGTTAATTGTCACAGTAAGATCCTCTGTATCTTTACTGAGCTTTTTTCTGGATGATCTGTCCATTACTGAACGTGAAGTGTTGAAGTCTCCTACTATTAGTGTGGAGTGATCTATCTGATTTTTCAGTGTTTTCAGTGTTTGTTCTGTGTATTTAGATGCTCTGGTATTGTTTGCATAAATATTTAATACTGTTATGTACTGCTTATATATTGGACATTACAACAATAAATAGTGACCATCTTTGTCCACGATGGTGGATTTTACATTAAAATCTATTTTATCTGAGGTCAGTGTTGCCTCTCCTGCTCTTCTGTGTATGTTGTTGTCTTTGTATATATTTTTCCATCATTTGTTTTTAAATTTGTTCATACCTTTGAACTTAAGGTGTTTTTCTTGTACCTAATATTTAGACGAATTGTGTCTTTTGATCCAGGCTGTCACTCTCTATTTCTTTATTGGAGTGTTCAGCCTGTTCACATACAGTGTAATTATTGATAAGTATGTTCTTAGTGTTCTCATTTTGATGCCTTTATTTTTGTATGCTGCTGTTTTCTGTGTTCCTCTTAATAGTCTGTTCTGGATTGTTCTTTATGGGTTGATTTTTCAACTGTTTCAGTGTTTGTTTTGTGTTTGTTGAATCTCCTGTATTATGTTTCTTGTTTTGATATGTCACATTGTTATTTGCCTTGCAGCTACCCCTATAAACCCCCTCAATATTCAAAGTTTAACCAAATTTTAACTGCTGCATAGCTTTTAAATTTCCTCTCCATCAGGAAGGGTTATACCTAGTATAATATATCCTTCATTTTAGTGTGATGATATCATACTTTTCATGCTAAGATCACTGGTTCCCTCCTTTTAATATCATAGCTTTGATTGAGCTTTGTGACTTCCCTAACTGAGTAGGATTCTGGATGTCGTGTCCTGTATTGCATCCTTAGATATACATTTGATGTTTTTATTTTTCTAAAAAAAGAGCTTTTTTCAGTATTTCTTGCAGCTTTGTTTGGTTATTACAATGTCCCTAAGCTTCTGCTTATCTAAAAATGTCTTAATTTCATCAATTTTGCAGAATACATAATTCTTGGTTGGAAATTTTTCTCCTTCAAGGATTTGAATGTGTAATCCCACTGCCTTCCTGCCAACATTATTTGTGCCCAGAAGTCAGACAAAAGCTTACAGAGCTTCCCTTTGTATGTTAGCTTTGCCCCCAAGCTTTGCTACCTTTAAGGGCCTCTCTTTATGTTTCATTTTATTAAGCTTGATTATAACATGTGTTGGTGTCTGTCTTTTGGGGTCTAATTTTTGTGGTGTTTGATAAGCATCTTGGGTATCTATAGTCTCTTCTTTCATAATTTTAGGAAAATTTTTTGCCAGCAAGTCTACAACAACAATCTCTATATTTCTGGCTATTCCTTCCTCTTCAGGAACTCCAAGTATTCATAGAATGTTCCTTTTAATAGAGTCCTATGTGTTTCTTAATTCTTCTTCATTTTTCCTATTTCTTTTCTCTGATTTCTCCTCATAAATACTAGTGTCAGTTCCTCTATTCTCAAACTCACTATCTTTGGTTTCCATCTCTTCAACCCCCATCTTTTGATTTTGGATTGAGTTGTCTAATTCTGTAGCTCCATTATTGATCTGCTGGATTTCAGATAATTGATGTTCCATCAGTTCAAATAACTTATTTAACTTTTCATTTCATTCTGCTGCATTGTGCTTGATCTCTAGGACAGATCTATACATAGTTCTTTATTGTCATTATTATTATTTTGATTAAGTGAAAATATATACTCCAAATCAATTTTGCATGCTCACCTATCTACAGCTCTTCTGCTCTTTGCCCTGTGACACTATATTCGTCCCTTTCATTTTATACTTGTTGTACCCTCTTAAGAAGCTCCTGCGCCCTCTTCTCTACCCTCTTCTCTCATCTAGAAAGTAACTAGTAGGACAGTCTCCTATAAATGCATATAACCACAAAGAACTCCCACCATATGGTCACATTCTGTCCCCAAGTCTAGTCAGTTTTTGTCCAAAGAGTTGACCTCAGTAGTGTTTTTTAGACAGAGTCAGCAGGAGGTCCAGATGTCATGCTCCCAGGGGATACCCCAGGCCACCAAACCACCAATTGTGGTCTTTTCATAGAGTTCTTGAGCTGCACTTCTCTTTTTCTCGTGTTGCCACAGGACTCAACATTGTGTGCCCCATCACGGATGACTTTGGTGGTGGCTCATCACCATCTGGATTTCTGGTCACATGTTGACACAGTCTTCCATTACCTGGGTTCTTCTGTCTCCTGGGCTCTTTTTCCCTCATGTCATTGTCGTCCTTGGTGATCATCAGTTCCAGCTGTGTTGGGACTGTTGGGAGTACATCAGATGGCATTTTGTTAGCTTACAGGAACCCAGACAACTTTCACAAATATGGGGTACAGAAGACTCCTTAGCAACAGGCTTATTATGCCAATTGACCTTGATGTCTCCTGGGAGCATGGTCCCCAGACACTGCCCCTGCTACTGTATCTTTGCAATTGAGGTTAGAAGAGCTTTCAGTTTATGGTGAAGTCCAGTTAAGTTGATCTACTTTCTATTGTGTGTTGTTACTGCTTTCACCTAACCAAATTTCTATCAACTATCTAAACTATGATCAACCCTCATTCCCCCTCCCCACCCTTGTAGCTGTCAAAGAGTCTTCCCTTCTGTAAGCAAGTCTGTTCTTAAGTCCTTATATGAGGTGTCTCATACAATATTTGTCCTTTTGCTGCTGACTGATTTCACTCAGCATAATGTCTTCCAATTAAAATCAGGTTATGAGATGTTTCCTAAAATCATCTTTTTTTTTATCACTGCATAGTGTTCCACTGAATATATGTACCGTAGTTTGTTTATCCATTCATCCATTGATGGATATCTAGGATACTTCCATCTTTTTGCTATTGTGGACTGTGCTACAATAAATATTGATGCGCATGGGGCTGTTCATGTGATAGTGGCATCTCTGGGATCTTAAATCTGTCCCATTGGTCTATATGGCTCTTTTTGTACCAGTAGCAGGATGTTTTGACTACTGTGGCAGTGTAACAGGTTCTAAGGTCAGGTAGTGTGAGGCCTCCCACTGTGTTCTACTTCTTCAGTAGTGCTTTACTTATTTAGGGTCTCTTCACTTTCCACACGAAGTTGGTGATTTGTTTCTCCATCTCATTTAAAAAAATGACATTGGACATTCAACAAAGGCCCTGAGATTGTAAACCGGGGTAAAAACAGTCTCTTTAACAAATAGTATTGGCAAAATTGGACTTGCATCTGCAAGCAACTGAAACAAGGCGCATACCTCACACCTTACACCAAAAGTTGTGATACAATCATATCATCTGCAAATAGGGATATTTTTACTTCTTTGCTGATGTGAATGCCCTTTATTTCTATGTGTTGTCTAATTGCTCTGGCTAGAACCTCTAGTACAATTCTGAATAGAAGTGGTGAGAGTGGGCATCCTTGTTTAATTCCCCTTCTCAAAGGGAATTCTTTCAGTCTCTCACCATTCATGATGTTGTAGATAGTTGGCTTTGCATAGATGCCCATTATCGTGTTGAGGAATTTCTCCTCTATTCCCGTTTTCCTGAGAGTATTGGCTATGAACCGGTGCTGGACTTTGCCAAATGCCATTTTTGCCTCAATTGACAAAATCAGGTAATTCTTATCCTTTGTGATATTTATGTGGTTGATCACATTGCTTTTCTGATGTTGAACCAGCCTTGCATCCCTGGTATGAATCCAACTTGGTCATGGTGAATTAATTTTTTGATATGCTGTTAAATGCTATTGTCTGGGATTTTGTTGAAGATTTTTGCATCTAGGTTCATGAGTGATATTGATCTTTCAATTTTTTTTAAGGGATCTTTCCCTGGCTTTGGTATCAGGGTTATGCTGGCTTCATAGAATGAATTTTGAGTATTCTGTCCCTTTTTATGGTGTGAAATAGGCTCTGTAGTATGGGAGTTAACTCTTCTCTAATAGTTTGGTAGAATACTCAGGTGAAGCCACCTGGGTCAGGAAATTTTGGGCTGGTAGTTTCTTGATGCCTTTGTCAATCTTTTCCTTTGTGATGGGTTTATTAAGTTGTTCTACTTCTCCATGTGATAATTTTGGTAGGTGATATGAATCTAGACATTTGTCCATTTCCTTCAGGTTTTCAAATCTGTTAGAGTACAGTCTTTTGTAGTATGCTGTTATATTTTGTATTTCAGTTGGGTCTGTTTTGACATCTCCGGTCTCCTTTCTTATTTGGGTTATTTGTTTACTCTCCTGTTTTTCTTTTGTAAGTTTAGCCAGTGGTCTATCAATTTTGTTGATCTTTTCAAAGAACCAGCTTTTGGTTTTGTTAATCTTTTCAGTTGTTCTTCTGTTCGCTAATTCATTTAGTTCTGCTCTTGTCTTTATTTCCTGTTTTCTTCTTGTGCATCAAGGATTCCTCTGCTGTTCTCTTTCTGCTTTTTCAAGGTGTAGGGTGAGTTCTTTAGTTTGGGCCCTTTCTTCATTCCACAGTTATAGAGAAAAATTGACCTCTGAGCACCACTTTTGCTTGTCGCATATGTTCTGGTAGGATGTGTTTTCATTCCCATTTGATTCCATAAATTTCTTTACTTCATCCTTGATATCTTCTATAATCCACAGATTTTTGAGCCAGTAGTTGTTCAGTTTCTATGAGTTTGAATTTCTACCCCTGATTTTTCTGCTATTGATTTGAACTTTTATGGCTTTATGGCCTAAGAGGATGCTTTGTGATAATTCAGTGGTTTGGATTTTATTGAGAATTGCTTTATGTCCTATCACGTTGTCTATTTTAGAAAATGTTCCATGTGTATTGGAGAAGGTATACTTACCTGTTGATGGGCGACAAGTTCTGTGTATGTCGATAAAGTCTAGTTGGTTGATTGTTGCAGTAAGTTCTTCTGTACCTTTACTGAGCTTTTTTCTGGATGATCTGTCCATTACTGAAAGTGGAGTGCTGAAGTCTCCAACTATTATTGTGGAGTGATCTGTCTCTCATTTTTCCATGTTGTCTGTTCAATGTATTTAGATGCTGTAGTATTGGGTTCATAAATATTTAATATTGTTATATTCTGCTTATATAGTGAAACTTTCAGTAATAAACAGTGGCCATCTTTGTCCGTGATGTTGGATCTTATGTTAAAGTCTATTTTATTTGAGGTTATTATTGCCACTCTTGCTCTTCTTTGTATGTTGTTGGCTTGCTATATGCTATTCCATCCATTGATTTTCAGTTTGTTGACATCTTTGATTTTCAGTTTGTTGATATCTTTGAGTCTTGTGTGTGTTTCTTGCAAGCAACATATAGATGGGTTGTGTTGTTTGAACCATATTGCCACTCATTGTGTCTTTACTGGAGTATTCATTCCATTTACATTCAGTGTAATTATTGATAGGTATTTGTTTAATGTTGTCATTTTGATGAATTTATTTTTGTGTTGTTGATATTTTTATGTTTTTCTTATTGTGTTCTGTGTCATTCTTTATGGGTTAACTTACATCTTTTTTGCTGTTGGTTTTGTGTTTGTCGAGATTCCTCTATTGTGTTTCTTGTTTTGATATACCACATTGGTATTTTGCTTTGTGGCTACTGCTATGATCCCCCTTACTATTCTAAATATAAACCAGATTTTAACTGCTGCATATCTTTTTTAATTTCCTCTCCATCTGAAAGCAATATACCTACTGTAATATATCCCTATTTTTAGTGTGATGATGTCACTATTTTCCTCTTATAATCATTGGTTCTCTTCTTCTAATAATGTAGTTTTGATTGAGCTTACTGACTTCCCTAAGTGAGTAGGATTCTGGATGTTGGGTCGTGCATTGCCTCCTTAAGTATACACTTAATATTTTTGTTTTTCAAGCAAAGAGCTTCTTTCTGTATTTCTTGGAGCTTTAGTTTGCTTTTCAGAAAGTCTCTAAGTTTCTGTTTATCTGTGAATGTCTTAATTTCGCCATCATATTTGCAGGACATATAATTCTTGGTTGGAAGTTTTTCTCCTTCAAGGCTTTGAATGTGTCATTCCACTGTTTTCTTGCCAACATCATTTTTGTGGAGAAGTCAGAAGAAAGCATACAACATTTCCCTTTGAATGTTAGCTTTGCTTTGAGCCTTAATGCCTTTAATAACATTTGTTTGTGTGCCATTTTATTAAGCTTGATTATAATATGGCTTGGTGTCTTTCTTTTGGGTTCTAGTTCTTCTGGTGTTTGTTACATGTCTTGGACATCTATGTTCCCTTCTTTTGTAATTTCAGAGAAGTTTTCTGTCAGCAACTATATAACAATGCTCTCTGCATTTTCATCTATCATTCCTTGTTCAGGAACTCCAATTATTCATAGATTATTCATCTTAATAGAGTCCCACATGTATCTTAATGCGTCTTCACTTTTCTTATTTCTTTTCTCTGATTTCTCTTCATAAATGCTTGTGTCAGTTGCTCTGTGCTGAACGTCACCACATCTGACTTCATTCTCATCAGTTCTGCTCTTTGGCTTTGTACTGATTTGTCTAATTATGTAATTTTGTTATTGATCTGCTGTCTTTCAAATCATCGATGTTCCCTCAGTTCAAATAGCTTACTTTTCATTTTGCTCTGCTGCATTCTGTTTAATCTCTAGGAGGGCCTTATCTATAATTCTTTTGTACTTGGCCTCTGATAGTCTCAGAAAGTCTTCTTTATCTGGGAAGTTTTTTGATTCTTTATTTTTGGGAGTTTTCCAGGACAATGGTGGACTGCTTCATTAAACATTTAGCTATGGTCTCTTGTCTTTGTAACATCTGTTTGATTTCTCTGATGTTACCTCAACAGCAGTTCAGGTGTAGTTCTAAAAGTGGAGTTGGCCACCAGCCAACTCTATGTAGTCTCTATGTAGTCTAGTGACTGGCCCCAGCTAGACTCTCTTGGGTAGCAGTCTGTGCACCTTGGCTGGCAAAGATGGTGCCCTACTTATGGAGTTACTAGGGAGCTGTCCGTCAACCCTATGCTGGCAGTCAGTGAAGGGTGGAGGGGAAGCTGCCGGGCCTCTCAGCATTCAGATCTCCAGGTCTTATTTAAAAGGGTACTTTACTTCTAAGCAGGGAGCTGTCCAACTGCTTTGGAAAACATTCAGGCCCTCAGGAGTGGCAGGCCCTGCCTTCCAGCTGACAATAAAAATACCTCATAGGCTATCCCTAGATGCTACGATGTGGTGCAGAGTAGGGAGAGGTTAGGGCCTTCCAGCCATCCTTTGCCTGGCCACACCTATGAATCTAGACACAAACTGTCTCAAACACTGCTTTTCTGCTGGAGAAGCACTTGCCAGACAAGTGCTGATTCTATGATTGGACTAGGTACCAGTAACAGACTATGCCTTAGCTCCTGTTGGGGTAACACCAGACAAGCTGCTGCTCTGCTTGAGAATCAGCTGCAGCTCAGGCCTGCAGCTGGGAGACTCCACTTCCCAGCCAACCAAGACGGTTTCCTGGCAATGCTGCCCTTCCTGCTGTGATACAGCAGTCTATGGTGCAGCTCAGAAAAGAGTGGGTGGAGGGCTAGTGGTGCCCTTAGTCAGCAGCTGGAGTCTCGATATGTGGCTATCCCATGGACTATCTCTCTGCTGTTCCATATAAGTGCTGTAGTTCGATGTATTTGTTGGCTCATGCCAGTCCCCCCCGCCCCACCCTTGGATAAGAAAGAAGGCATCAGTACTTGCAGTTCTCTGATATGGTGAGTCAGCAGGAGCAGGAGTCTGTATCCACTAGCTTATCTTTGAGATGGGTAGTTTAGTCTGTTACTAGTACCTAGTCCAATCAGACAATACTATGCCAGGTCCTAGGGCTCTCTGGATGTCCACTGCTCCATTCAGTTATAATTCCAGGCCTTAGTTCTCATAGGGAATTGAGGAGATGTGTGTCTAGTCCCCCATCTTGGCCCCGCCTCTTATACATAATTCTCTTGTATTCATCCTCCAATAATTTCAGAAAGACTAGTTCATCTGGGAAGTTTTTTTATTCTTTATGTTCAATGTTTTCCAGAGCCATGATGGACTGCTTCTTTAAATGTTTAGAATTTGATTGTTGTCTTCCCACCATCAAGAAGCTGTTGGTTTCTCTGGTGTTACCCCAACAGGAACTAAGGCATAGTTCTAAGAGGGGAGTAAGGACGCTACCAGTTTTGGCCACCAGCCAACTCTGTGTTCACTAGTGACTGCCCCCAGGTAGACGTTATTGGGTGGTAGGCCCCACCCCCTGGCTGCTAAAGATGGGAGTTACTTGTGGCAACTCTCTGTCCTTATGTCAGTCAATCTATGTCATGGAAATGGAGGAGAGAAGGATATCACCCTAGTTGACTACCCAAGACTGCTGTGCTCTATAGATGTGATTAGCTTAAAATTTTCTGAGAGGTGTCCTGTGGAATGTCCACCGAAGGCTGCTGAGCTCTCAAGAGTGGTAGTTACTGCCTCCTGGCTGGCAAAGACCATGCCCTACTTATGGAGTCCCTGGGGGGTTGTCAGCCGATGCCATGATGTGGATCAGTGAAAGGTGAAGGAGATACTACCACTCTGCTCAGCAGTCAGTTCTCCAGTTCATCTTATTTTAAAAAGGTGACTTACTGCTGAACCAAAAGCTGTCCATCAGCAGTCAAAATCGGTCAGGCCCTCAGGTGTGCCAGGCCTTCCTTCTAGCTGACAATGAAGGCACCTGATGGGCCATCCCCAGATGCTGTGACGTCATTCAAAGAAGGGAGGAGTTAGGGCCTTGCCACACTCATCTGCCATGCCCCACCCATAACTGTAGGCAAGATCATCTTAAACATAGCTTTTCTGCTGAAAGAGCACCATCTAGATAGGGACTGCTGCTCAGTGTGAGAATTAGCCCCAGCTGAGACCTCAGGTGTGGCTGACTCTGCCTGCCAGCTGACCAAGACTGTGTCCCGCCCAAGTCCTGCCATGAGTCAGCAGAATCTATGGCACAGCTCAGAGGGGAGGGGGGAGGGGCACTGGTGCCCTCAGTTGGCAGCTGAGCTCTCAAGATGTGGCCACCCCAAACACAGTCTCTCTGCTGCACTATATGCTGTTTACTTAAATACTGTAGTTCATCATATTAGTTGGCTCATGCCCTGTCCCTGCCTGCTGGATAACAAAGAAGGTATCTGTACCTGCAGTCCTCCCAAACAATGCATCAGCAGAAGCAGGACTCAGCATGCTACTGTCTTGTCTTCAAGAGAGTTAGTTTCCCATTTACTGGCACCTAGTCCAATCTGAGAATCCTACACCAAATCCTAGGGCTCCCTAGCTGTCCACACTGCCCTGTTCAATTGTCATTCCAGGCCTTAGTTCTCAGAAAGAATCAAGGAGACATATGTGTAGTCCATTAACTTAGCCTTGCCCACCTATTCTTGTTTCTTTATATCTTATAATTATTATTTTTGTTGAAACATAAACATTTAAATATTGTTATGTGCTAACCCTGAAACACTGATTCTCCCCTTTTCCAGGGATTTCAATTTTATTTACTTATTTTCTTGAGTGCTGTAATAGTCTATTTGCTCAACAGCCTCCTCTATTTTTCCAAGTTGCCATTGCTGTTAGGTACTGTTGAGTCAATTCCAACTTATGGTGACCTTATGTACAACAGAAAAAATCACTGCCTGGTCCTGTGCCATTAGCCACTGTATTGAGGGTCTTTCTCTTTTTTTGCTGACTCTTTGTCTACTTTATGAAGTATGATGTCCTTCTGCAGAAACTATTCCTACCTGATATGTCCAAAATATGTGAGGTGAAGTATTGCCCTTCTTCCATGACAGATTTGTTTGTTATTCTGGAAGTCCATGGAATATTCAGTATTTTTTGCCAATATCATAATTCAAACACATCAGTTCATTGATTTGTTAATTTCCTATTGTGGCTGGCAGAACTAAAAAGAGCTCATGGTTGTTTTGGATCAGGCTAGGTATCAGAATAAAATGAGAAGTAGCTAGTGAAAATATCTTGGAGATTTTTCATCATTGCAGAGAAATGTATAAAAGTAAAATATATTCTAGCTCAGAAAGTCTTTAAAAAAACTGTACTGCACACAAGAAAATAAAAGACACATGGGTGGAACTGGGCAGGACATCATAGGTTGCTGCTAGGAGGTTCATAGCATGGAATGACAAGTAACATAGTAGAAGTGGCCTTTCCCCTCTGCCTCAACAGTTTCCAGGTATGCCATTAGAAAAGAGTAGTTTTTCTTTTTGATTGAGCATATTTTATTCAGCTGCTGTACTCTATGATTCTTACAGCCTGGTAGGATTTTCATTTCATGAAAAAAAATTATTTCTGGCACATTACAGATTATCATTCCAGAGATTAATTCTAGTTTTTCGTTGTTGTTTTTGCTGTCTTTTTTATCATACTTTAGATAAAGGATAAAGGTTTATGGAACAGACTAGCTTCACCTTAAACAATTAATACACATTTTTTTTACACTAGTTACAAATGCCACGACATGTCCACACTCCCCCCTTTTTTGACCGTGGTGTGTCTATTACCAGCTTTCTTGTCTTCTCCTGCCTTCCAGTCTTTGCCCATGGGCCAGTGTGCCCTTTAGTCTTATTTTGTTTTATGAGTCTATCTAGTTTGGGGATGAAGGATGAACTCCTGGGATGATGCTATTACTCACCTGAAAATGTGCCGAGGGGACGTACTCAGGGTTTCTTCAGTTTCTGTCAGGACAGTAAGTCTGGTCTTTTTCTGTGAGTTAGGATTTCGTTCAACATTTTTCACTAGCTCTGTCTACAACTGTCTACAGTCCCTGTGATCCCTGTCAGAGCAGTTGGTGGTGGTAGCTGGGCACTGTCTAGCTGTGCAAGACTTAGTCTGGTGGAGGCTGTGCGGGTTGTAGCCCATTAGTCCTTTGGAGTAATCTTGACCATGTATCTTTGATTTTCTTCATTCTCCCTTGTTCTGTGGGGGTCGGGTGATACCAGTGAAGTATCTTAGATGGTACCTTACAAACTTTTATTACCCCAAATGCTATTTACCATGTAGAATCATTGAACATTTTCTTTATAAACTGTGTTAATACCAATTGAACTAGATGTTCCTAGAGATCCTCATACCCAGAGCTCTCATATCCATAATTCAATCCCACATGGAGTTCGGATGTGTCTGTGGAGCTTCCATGACATTGCCTTGGACAAGCTGTGCTAGCTTCCCCAATTTGTGTACTGTCTTACCCTTCACCAAAGTTTTCGTTTTTCTATTGTCTGTTGTTGTTGTTGGGTGCAGCTGAATCAGTTCCAACTCATAGCAGCCCTACATACAACAGAAAAAAAAAAAAAACTGTCTGTCCAGTGCCATCCTCACAATGGTTGTTATGTTTGAGCCCATTGTTTCAAACACTGTGCCAATCCATGTTGTTGAGGGTTATCCTCTTTTTCACTAACCCTCTACTTTACAAAGCATGATGTCCTTCAGGGATGGTTTCCTCCTAAAAATGTGTCCACAGTATGGAAGACATAGTCTCGTCACCCTTGCTTCTAAGGAGAATTCTCACTGTACTTCTTCCAAGACATATTTGTTTGTTCTTTTGGTAGCCCAAGGTATATTCAATGTTGCTTGCCAACACCACAATATAAAAGCATCAATCCCTGTTTGGTCTTCCTTATTCATTGTCCAGTTTTCACATACATATGAAGCAATTGAAACCACCATGGCTTGGATCAGACAAGTGTTAATTTTCAAGGTGACATCTTTCCTTTTCAACAGTTTAAAGAGATCTTTTGCAGCATATTTTCCCGGTGCAACGCACTTTCAATCTCTTGACTGCTGTTTCCGTGGGTGTCGATTGTGAGTCCAAGGAAAATGAAATGCTTGACAACTTCAATCTTTTGTCTGTTTATTAGGATGTTGTTTATTGGTCCATTTGTGAGGATTTTTGTTTTCTTTACATTTCTTTATGTTGAATTGTAATCCATACTAAAGGCTGTGGTCTTTGAACTTCGTCAATAAGTGCTTCAAGTCCTTTTCACTTTAAGTAACAAGGTTGTGTCATCTGCATAATGCAGATTGCTAATGCATCCTCCTTCAATCTTGATGCCCTCAAAAATTCAAGCCTTGAGTTGCAATAATGAAGGATTCTACAAGAAAAACTTTAAATAATGCAGGAAGCATCAACAGAAGATGGGAAGAATACACATAGTCATCATGCTGAAAAGAACTGGTGGTCATGTAACCATTTCAGGAGTTAGCACGTGATCAGGAACTGATGGTACTGAAGGAAGAAGTTGAAGCTACACTGAAGGCAATGAAAAGAAAAAAAACCCAGGAATTAACTGAATACCAATTGAGATGTTTCAACAAATGGATGCAGCCCTGGAAGTGCCCACTTGTCTATGCCAAGAAATTTGGAAGACAGCTACCTGGCCAACCAACTGGGAGAGATCCACATTTATGCCTGTTCTCAAGAAAGATGATCCAACTAAATGTGTAAATTACTAAACAATGTCGTTAATATCACATGCAAGAATGATTTTGCTGATAATCATTCGAAAGCAGCTGCAGCAGTATATTAACAAGGAATTGGAGATTCAAGCTGGACTCAGAGAGGACCCGGAACAAGCAATATTGTTGTTGATGTCAGATGGATACTGGCTAAAAGCAGAAGATGCCTGAAAGATATTTACCTGCGTTTTATTGATTATGCAAAAGCATTCAACTGTGTGGATCATAACAAATTACGGAAAACATTTTGAAGACTAGGAATTCTAGAACACTTAATTGTGCTCATGGAGAACCAGTACACAGATCAAGAAGCAATTCTTAGAACAGAACAAGGGGATAAAGCATTGTGTGAAGTCAAGAAAGATGTACATTAGGGTTTCATCCTTTCACCAGACCTTTCACTCTGTATGATCTATTGTCTATTTAGCATTTCTCTGTCCTTGCCATTCCCCTCCCTCATAACCGTCAGAAATTGTTTCCTTTTGTGTGTGAACTTTATCATGCTTTTTGTAGTAGTGGTTTCATATGATATTCGTCCTTTTGTGATTGACTTATTTCACTCAGTATAATCCCTCCAGATTCATCCATTTTGTGAGATGCTTTGCTGATTCATCATTGTTCTTTATCATTGCACAGTACTCCACTGTGTATGTATCATCATTTGTTTATCCATTTGTCTACTGATAGGCATCTAGGTTGTTTCCATCTTTTTGTTATTGTGAACAATGCTGCAATGAACATGGGTGCGCATATGTCTATTTGTGCAATGGCTCTTATTTCTCTTGAATATATTCCTAGGAGTTGGATTGCTGGATCAGATGGTATTTCTATTTCCAGCTTTCTAAGAAAGCACCATATTGTTTTCCAGAATGGTTGGAGTATTTTGCATTTCTATCAGCAGTGTGTAAGAGTTCCAGTCTCCCTACAGCCTCTCCAACATTTGTTACTTTCTGGGGTTTCTGCTGTTTTTTTTTTTTTTTTAAAAATTCAGACTGATAATGCTGGGGTGAGATGGTACGTCATTGTGGTTTTGAATGGGTAGGAGTCGTGAGCACCTCCTCATGTGTATGTTAGCCACTTGATGCCTTCTTTGGTGAAGTGTCTGTTCATTTCCTTTGTCCATTTTTTAATTGGATTATACATCTTTTTGTAATAGAGTTGTTGAACTGTTCTATAGCTTTTAGAGAGCAGAAGTTTGTAGGATTTGTCATAAGCAAATTTTTTTTCCCAGGCTGTAGGTTCTGTTTTTGCTTTTTTGGTGAAGTCTTTCAATGAGCATAAGTATCTAATTTTAGAAGATCCCTATTATCTAGCTTATCTTCTGGAGTTTGTGTATTGCAGGGTACTGTTTGTATCCTGTTAGTGCTGTATAATAGGGTCTCTGGCATTGTTCTTATTTTTTCTTTTATGATCTTTATAGTTTTTGTTTTTATATTTTACTCTTTAATCCATCTTGAATTAGTTTTTGTATATGGTGCAAGGAATGGATCCTGTTTCATATTTTTGCAAAGGGACATCCCATTTTGTCAGCACAATTTGTTAAAAAGACTGTCTCTTCACCATTTGACAGACATTGGATGCTTGTTGAAGATTAGGTGACCATAGGTGGGTGGATATACATCTGGGTTCTCAATTCTGTTTCATTTGCCAATATGTCTGTCATTGTACCAGTATTAGGTGGTTTTGACTACCATAGCTGCACAGTAAGTTCTGAAGTCAGGTAGGGCAAATTCTGCTACTGTATTTTCTTTTTCAGTAGTGTTTTGCTTGTTCAGGCCTCTTCCATTCCCGTATAAAGTCAATGATCAATTTCTTCATCACTTTAAAGAATATTGTTGGTATTTTGATAAAGATTGCATTGTATTTGTAGATGACTTTGAGTATAACTGTTGTTTTCACAATGGTGATTTACCTATCCATGAGCATGGTATGTTTTTCCATTTGTGTAGATCTCTTTTAATTTCTTACAGTAGTGTTTTGCAGTTTTCTTTGCATATGCCTTTTAGATCCCTAGTTAGATTTATTCTAAAATCTCTTTAAGAGGATATTACAAATGGTGTTGTTTTCCCAATTTCCTATTTGTCATTCTTTTTATTGGTGTATGGGAATCCAGTTTATTTTTGTATGTTTATCTTGTATCCTGCTGCTCTGCTGAATCTTTCTATTAGTTCTGGTAGTTTTCTCATGGAGTGTGTTGGATTTTCTACGTGTAATATCATATCATCTGCAAATAGGGACAATTTTACTTTTTTGTTGTAAATTTGAATGGTCCTTATTTCTTTTTCTTGCCTTATTTTCTTGCCTTAGTGCTCTAGTTAGGACTTTCAGCAGAATGTTAGATAAACCCAAGCCACCAAACCAAACCCACTGCAGCTGAGTTGATTCCAACTCATAGCGACCCTATAGGATGCAGTAGAACTGCCCCATAGAGTTTCCAAGGAAGGCTTGGAAGACTTGAACTGTCAATTTTTTTTCTTTAGCAGATGTACCACTTAACCATTATGCCACCAGCATTTCCACAATGTTAAATTGGAGTGGTTAAAAAGTGCCCTTAAGACTATGGGGACCATGGTCTCAGAGAACATCTAGCTTAACTGGTATAACATATTTTATGAAGAAAATGTTCTATATTCTACTTTGGTGAGTAGCATGAGGTCTTAAAAGCCTGTGAGCAGACCTATAGGATACTCCACTAATCTCACCACTTCGATAAAAAGGGAAAATGAATAAAACTAAAGATAAAAGAGAAGGATGAGTCCAAAGGATTAATAGACCACATCTACAATGGCTTCCACCAGACTGAGTCCAGTACGACTAGATGTTGCCCGGCTGCCACCTGTGACTGCTCTGACAGGGTTCACAACAGACGATCCTGGAAAGAGCTGGAAAAAAATGTAGAACACAATTCTAACTCAAAGAGAAAGACCAGACTTATTGGTCTAACAGAGACTGCATAGACCCTAGGAGTATGATCCCCCTGGACATGCACCCTTTCAGGTCAGTAATGAAATCACTCCTGAGGTTCACCCTTCAGCCTAAGATTGGACAGACCCATAAAATAAAATGAGCCTAAAGGAGTATGCCAGCCCAGGGACAAGGACTATATGGCAGGACAGGGCAGAAAAGCTGTTAATAGAGAGCCCAAGATTGATAAGGGAGGCTGCTGTGGAATTATTAACCATTGTCATAAAACAACATGTTGTGGAGTTATTAACCATTGTCATAAAACAACATGCGTACTAACTGTTTAATGAGAAACTAGTTTGTTCTGTAAACCTTCATGTTAGTACAAAATAAGTACATACATTTAAATGGATATGCAGACAGTAATCAGTAAAGTGATGCCTGCCCAACTGTTACCAAGTAAATATTTAATTCAACGCCTTAATGCTACCTGTCTTCTCAGTCAGGCCAGGTTGGCATTCTGATTGCTAGGAGGAAAAAAGTTCTTCATACGCCAAGATGAACATCATCATTCTCAATTGCCATGAAAGGTGAAACTACATTTGGAAAAACAGCAGTGAACTCTATTGGTTTTTCTGAGATGATACAGAGAGTGTAAAAGCAGTAGAGAAGTCCAGAAGAATTTATACAGCAGAAAAGTGGGAATAATAAAATTTCTCCATAACTTCTAGAAGGAGCTAAAAACAAGACAACATGTATATTAAACTCAAATTTCTACAGTGTTTTTTTGAAATGTATGCCGTGCATTCTGGGTGGTAATTTTTAATGATTTGCTTTCTTTTATAAATTTGTCTTCGTATAAAATGAACTTCTTGATTATTGAATAAGATTGCCTATTAGATAATTCAAACTTTAAAAAAGTGCCCTTAAATAAAGAGTATCCTTGTCTTGTTCCTATTCTTCAGTGGAATGTTTTCAGGCTCTCTCTGTTAAGAATGATGTTGTCTGCTGGTTTTGTATTAAAAACACAAAACAATAAACTCAGTGCCATCAAGTCAATTCCTACCCATAGTGACCCTATACAACAGAGTAGAACTGCCCCACGGAGCTTCCAAGGAGCACCCGGTGGGTTCAGGCTGCCAGCTTTTCAGTTAACACTTAACCACTATACCACCAGAGTTTCCGGGTTTTGTATGAAACCAAAACCAAAACCACTACAACTGAGTCCATTCTGACTCATGCCAAGCCAGCCAAGTGCCGTCAAGTCGGATCCGACTCATGGCGACCCTAGGGCCCAGGGTAGAACTGACCCCCAGAGTATTCAAGGAGCGCCTGGTGGATTTGAACTACAGTGACCATAATAAATCACAGTAGTACTGTCCCAGAGTTTCCAAGCATGATTTAGTAGATTTGAACTGCCAATCTTTTGGTTAGCAGATGTAGCATTTAACCAATACGCCAACTGGTTTTGTATAGATGCCCTTTATTATGGTAATGAATTTCCCTTACATAGCTATTTTATTGAGGTTTTTTAGTCAGGAATAGGTGTTAGTCTTTTTTGAATGCCTTTTCTGCATCCACTGAGATAATGATGTGATTGTTTTATTTATGTTGTGGATTATGCTGATTGATTTTCCAGTGTTGAACCATCATTGCATACCTGGTATGACTCCCACTTGGTTGTGGTGGTTTTGTTGTTTTGTTTTTTTGATGTGATGATGAATCCTATTGTCTAGAGTTTTGCTGATAATTTCTGCATCTAAATTCATTAAAGATATTGGTCTGTAATTTTCTTTTTTTGTGATGTCTTTGCCTGGTTTTGGTTTCAGGGTTATTCTGGCTTCACAGAATGAATTCCTTTGTTCTGAAATAGTTTTATAGGACTGGTATAGGCTCTTCTCTGAATGCAGAATTCTCCAGTGAAGCCCATGTGAGCCAGGACATTTCTCTGTTTGTTAAGAGTTTGTTTTTTTTTTAATTAATTTTAATTACCCTTTCAATCTCTTGTTATGGGTCTGTTCAGATTTTCGACATCATTTTGTATTAGCTTGGGTAGGTAGTGTGTTTCTAGATATTTGTTCATTTCCTCTAGGTTTTCAAATCTGTTGGAGTATAATTTTTCATGGTACTCTATTATGATCTTTTTTATTTCAGTTGGGTCTGTTGTAATGTCCCCCATTTCATTTCTTATTTGGGTTATTTGCATCCTCTACTTTTTTACTTTTTGTCACTTTGGCCAGTGGTGAACTAACTTGTGGTTTTCATGATGCTTTCTGTTGTTTTATATTATCTATTTTATTTGTTTCTTCTATGGTCTTTATTATTTCCTTTCTTCTGGTGGCTGTGGGCTTCTTTTGTTGTTCTCTTTCTATTTGTTCAAATGGTGTATCAAATGTTTTGATTTTATCCATTTCTTCTTTTGTGATGTGTGCATCCATCATGGATTGATTTGTGTGCTCCCCATAAACAATGCGTATCAGTTTTGCTGGGACATGGTTCTCAGTATTGTGTGATTGTATGCTGTTTCATCATTTGAAGGGATTTTCCTATGTGCTGTAAATTCTATCACTGTGATTCAATAAGATGGATCAGAAGCAGTTATACCAAAGAGGTCTACAAGATTAGATAGTGTTTTAAGTCAAACTCCTTTGACATATAAAGGAGAGAAGTGAGCAGACAGAGACAAGAACCTCATACTACCAAAACAGCAGTGCCAGGAGCAGAATGCATCCTTTTGAACTGAGGTTCCAGTGCTGAGATTCTCCCAGCCCAAGGGAAGACTGATGCATCATCACAAGGACATTCCTTCAGAGCTGACAGAGAGAGAAAGTCTTCCCCTGGATGTGGTGCCCTGAATATGGATTTGTAGCCCACTGGACTGTGAAGAAATAAATTTCACTTTGTTATTTCCGTTACAGCAGCATTAGATGACCAAGATAGCATCTGTTGCCATCAACTGACTCAGAGCACTGTCTTTACTATATCCCAAAAGGCGTTTTATATGAATTGTTTTCATTCTCATTTGATTCTAAGAATTTATTTTTATTCCATCTTTGATTTCTTATATTACCAGTGGTTTATAAGCAAGTTATTATTCAGTTTCCATGTATTTGATTTTGGCAATGGTTTTCTTTGCTCTTACTGTTGTTAATTTCTACTTTCATGGTATTATGATCAGAGAAGCCAATGCTCTGTATTATTAGGTCAGTGTTTTGGATATTGTTGAGGGTTTTTTATGTGGCCTAAGATGTAGTCTGTACTGGAGAATGTTCTATGTGCATTGGAAAAGAATATGTACTTTGCAGCTGTTTGGTGGAATGTTCTATATATGAGTTCAAGTTAGCAGATTATAGCTTTTGTACCTTCTGCACCTTTGTTAAACTTCTTTATAGGTGTTCTGTCTTTTATCAAGAGTGGTATATTTAAGTCTCTATTATCATGAAACTGTCAAGTTCTCTTCATTGCTGTTGAAGTTTGTTTTATGAAGTATGAAGAGCTGTCACTGACTGTGTAGATCTTGATTATGGTTATGTGTTCATAATGGATTGTCCTTTTAGTCATTACATACTGCCATTCTTTGTCATTTATGGTAGATTTTATTTCAACGTCTATTTTATCTGGGAATCCCATAGCCACTTACACTCCTTTCTTTTTTATTGTAATTGAGTGAAAGCTTACAATACAATTCAAATTTGCATGCCTGCCTATCTGCATCTCCTTCTGCTTTCCTTGCCTGGTGAGAGCACACTCCTCCTTTCCATTCTATACGTGTCATATCTTGTTAACAATCTCCTGTCCCCTCCTCTCCACCCTCTTCAGCAAGAGGTCAGTAAGAGGACATCCTATAGATGCATAGAACCATAAAGCGCACACACCATGTGGTCACTCTCTGTCCCTGAGTCCAATCCATTCCTATCCAAAGAGCTGACCTTAGTAATGATCCATGATCAGGGGCAGCATCTGGTCTAGGGGCCATGCTCCCAGGGGAACTCTCAGGCTTTCAGACCATCAATTATGGATATTTTAGTGGAGTTCTTATGGTGCATCCTTTTTTTTCTCATGTTGCCACTGGGACTCTACATTGTGAGCCCCATCATGTCTCTCATTGGTGGTGACCGGGCACCATCTGGTTCTTCTGATCATATGTTGATATAGTGTACCTACTCACAAGGGTCCTTCTGTCTTCTGGGCTTTTTTTCTCTCATGTCGTTGTTGTCCTTGGTGATCATCTGTTCCAGCTGAATGGGGACCATTTGGTGTACCTCAGATAACAGCTTGCTAGCTTTTAAGACCTCAGACACCACTCACCAATATGGCGTGCAGAAGACTCTCTTAGCAATAGGCTAGTTATGCCAATTGACCTCGATGTCCCTTGAGTGCATGGTCCTCAGACCCCTGCCCCTGCTACTCTATCCTTGCAATATTGGGTTAAGATTGGAAGAGCTTTCAGCTTATGTTGAAATCCAGTTACATTGATCTTCTTTCTAATGTGTGCTATCACTGATTTCACCAAACCAAATTTCTATTGACTATCTAGTCTATAACCAACTCTCTCCCCTCCTCCTTCTCTATGCTCCCTTGCAGCTGTCAGAGTCTTTTCTTCTGCCCACGAGTCTCTTTTTAAGTCCTTATAGTAGAGGTCTCATACAATATTTGTGCTTGCACCACTGACGAATTTCACTCAACATAATGTCTTCCAATTGAAACCAGGTTATGTTTCCTAAAATCATCATTGTTCTTTACCACTGTATTGTGTTCCATTGAGTATATATACCATAGTTTGTTCATTCATCTGTTGTTGGGCATCTGGGTTGATTCCACTTTTTGCTATTGTGGACTGTGCTGCAATAAATATTCATGAGCATGTATCTGTTCATGTGACTGCCTCTGATTCTGTAGGATATATTCCAAGCAGTGGGGTTACTGAGTCAAATGGTATATCTATTGCAGCCTTTTAAGGAAGTACCAGATTGCTTTCCAAAGAGGTTGCACCATTTTGCAATCACACCAGCAGTATAGGAGAGTTCCAATTTCTCCACAGCCTCTCCAGCATTTGCTGTTTTGTGTTTTGGGGATCATGGCCAACCTTGTTGTGGTGAGATGGTATCCCACCATGGTTTTGATTTAGATTTCTTTAATAGCTAATGATCGTGAGCATTTCTGCATCTGTCTTTTGGCTGCCTGGATATCCTCTTTAGAGAAGTGTCTGTCCATCTCCTTTGCCCAATACTTAACTGTGTTATTTATCCTTTTCTTGTTGATATTTTCCAGTACCTTGTAAATTATGGAGATCAGATGTCAATCTGACATATAGTAACCAAACATTTTTTTCCCATTCTATAGGTGGTCTTTTAATTTCTTTGATAAAATCTTGGGGTAAACAAAAGTTTTTGATTCTCAGCAGTTCAGATTTATCTATTTTCTCTTCTGTTGATCATCCTTTGTTAGATTTTGAAGTCTTTGTAAGTTGTGTATTAAAACTTCCATTGTTGATCCTATTTTTTTTTTTGCATGTGTGTTATCATTTAAGTTTGATATTTACATCTTTTATCTAATTTGAGTTGCTTTTTGTGGAAGGTGTTAGATATGGGTCTTTTTTCAATTTTTTGCAGATGGATATCCAATTTTGTCAACACGATTTGTTAAAGAGATTGTTTTTACCCCAGTTTACAGTCTCAGGGCTTTTGTGGGCTATCAACTGTTTCTAGGAGGATGGTAGCATCTCTGAGCTGTCAACTCTGTTCCATTGGTCTATATATCTCTTTTTGTACCAGTAACAGGCTGTTTTGACTACTGTGGGAGTGTAATAAGTTCTAAAGTTGGGTAGTGAAAGGCCTCCTAGTGTGTTCTTCTTCAGTAGTGCTTTGCTTATCTAGGGTTTCTTCCCTTTCCAAGCAAAGTTGGTGATTTGTTTCTCCATCTCATTAAAAAATGTCACTGGAATTAGTATTCAGACTGCGTTGTATACATGGATTTGGGTAAAATAGACATTTTCACAATATTAAGTCTTCCTATCCATGAGCATGGTAGATTTCTCTACTTATGTAAATCTCTTTTGGTTTCCTCCAGTAAGGTCTTATAATTTTCTCCATATAGATCTCTTCTCTGGTTAGATTTATTCCTAGGTATTTTATCTTTTCATGGGTATTGATTTGCTGATTTCTTCTTTGATGATCTCTTTGTTGGTGTAAAGTAATCCTACCTATTTACTTATGTTTATCTTATATCCTGATACTTTGCTGAAATCTTCTATTGGTTCTAGTAGTTTATTTATGCATTCATCAAGGTTCTCTGTGTATATGATTATATCATCTGCAAATAGAGATATTTTTACTTCTTCTTCGCTGATGTGGATGCCCTTTATTTCTTTGTTTTGTCTGATTGCTCTAGCCAGAACCTCTAGCGTAATTTAGGATAGAAGTGATGAGAGTGGCCATCTTTTCCTAGTTCCCATTCTCAAAGGGAATTCTTTGAGTCTCTCTCCATTCAGGATGATGTAGGTAGTTGATTTTGCATAGATGCCCCTTATTGCACTGAGGAATTTCCCTGCTGTTCCTATTATCCTGAGAGTTTTTAACATGAATGTTGTTGGACTTTGTCAAATGCCTATCCTGCATCAATTGATAAAATCAGGTGATCCTTTTCCTTTGTATTATTTTAGTGGTTCACCACATTATTTTTTTTTTTGTTAAGCCAGTGCTGCATCTCTGGTATGAAACCAGTTTGGTCATGATTAATTTTTTTTTTTGATATGTTGTTGAATTCTATTGGCAAGAATTTTGTTGAAGATTTTTGCATCTAGTTTCATGAGTGATATTTGTCTGTAATTTTCTTTTTTTGTGGGATCTTTCCCTGGTTTGGATATCAGGGTTATGCTGTCTTCATAGAATGAATTTGGGAATATTCTGTCCTTTTCTGTGCTGTGAAATACCCTCAGTAGTACTGGCATCAACTTCTCTCTAAAACTTTGGTAGAATTCTCCAGTGAAGCCATCTGGGCTAGGACTTTTTTTAGTTGGTAGGGTTTTTTTTACCATTTTAATTTCTTCTTTTGTGATGGATCTATTAAGCTATTTTATTTCTCCTTGTGATAATTTTAGTGGGTGATGTGAATCTAGAAATGTGTCCATTTCCTCCAGGTTTTCAAATTTGTTGGAGCACAATTTTTCACAGTATTCTGATACTTCTGGTTTTGCTTGGGTCTGCTGTGACATCTGTCTCATTTCTTATTCAGGTTATTCATTTCCTCTCCTGTTTTTCTTTCATAAGTTTAGCAAATGATTTATCAATTTTGTTGATCTTTTCAAAAAACCAACTTTTTTTTTATTATGACTGAGTGAAAATGTACATTCTCATATAAACTCACATGCCCACCTATATGCAGCTTCCACTGCTCTCCCTGTCTGGTGACAGCACACTATTCCTCTCTGCTCCATATATATCTCATCCTCCCAACAGTCTCCTTTCCCCTCATCTCCACCCACTCCCCTTCCTCCAGCCAGAGGTCAGAAGGATGATATCCTGTAGATGCATAGAACCATAAAGTGCATCCAATATATGGTAACTCTGCATCACCAAGTCCAATCCATTCGTGTCCGAAGAGTGGACCTTCATTGTGATTTATGGGCAAGGGCAGCATCAGGGCCAGGAGCCATGCTCCCAGGGGAACCCCGAAGCCACTGGACCATCAATTGTGGTATTTTGGTGGAGATCTCAGGGTGCACCCCTTTTTATTCTTGTGTTGCCGGTGAGACTCAACTTAGTGAGCTCAATCGCGGCTATCACTGGTGGTGGCCGGGCACCATCCGGTTCTTCTTTTTGTTTTGTTCTTTCAATTTTTTTTTTCTATTCTCTAAGTTGTTTAGGTCTCCTCTAATTTTTACTATATGTTTTCTTCTGGTGTCCAAGGGGTTCTTTTGTTGTTCTCTTTCTACTTGTTCAAGTTGTAGGGTTGATTCTTTGGTTTAGGCTCTTTCTTCATTCCAGATATGTGCATTTGTACAGATAAATTGACTTCTGAGCACTACTTTTGTTATATCTCATAGGTTCTGGTAGGATGTGTTTTCATTCTCATTTGATTCTATGAATTTCTTTATGGCATCTGTGCTTTCTTCTGTAACTCATGGCTTTTTGAGCAAGATGTTCAGTTTCTGAGTTCAAATATCTACCCGTGTTTTTTCTCCTATTGATTTCAACTTTTATGGCTTTATAGTCTGAGAACATGTTTTGCAATAATTCAATGGTTTGGATTTTGTTGAGACTTGCTTTATGACCTAATACGTAGTCTGTTCTGGAGAATGTTCCATGTGCACTGCAAAAGAAGGTATATTTATCTGTTGTTCGGGGGAAGAGTTCTGTATATGTCAATGAGGTCTAGTTGGTTCATTGTCACAGTGAGATCTTCTGTATCTTTACTGAGCTTTTCCTGGATAGTCTGTCCCTTACTGAAAGGTGAATGTTGAAGTTTCCTACTATTATTGTGGAATGTTCTATCTGATTTTTTTATGTTGTCAGCATTTCTTTGATGTATTTAGATGCTCTGGTATTGGGTGCATGAATATTTAATATTGTTATATCCTACTTATGTATTGAACCTTTAGGCAATAAACAGTGAATTTCCTTGTCCATGATGGATTTTACATTAAAGTCTGCTCTATCTGGGATTAGCATTGACACCCTTGCTCTTCTTTGCATGTTGTTAGCTTAGTATGCATTTTTCCATCCTTTGATTTTCAGTTTGTTCTTTTCTTTGATTCTAAGGTATGTTTATTGTAAGAAGCACACAAACCAATCATGGTTTTTGATCCAAGCTGTTACTCTCTGCCTCTTAATTGGAGCATTCAATGTATTTACATTCAGTGTAATTACTGATAGATATGCGTTTAGTGCTGTCGTTTTGGTGCCTTTACTTTTGTTGTTGACATTTTCTTTCTTCCACTTAACATTCTCTTCTGGGTAATTTTTCTTTATAGGTTTTCTTTTTGTCTTTTTCAATGTTGGTTTTGTGTCTGCTAAGTCTCCTATATTATATTTCTTGTTTTGATATGTAAAATTGTTAGTTTGCTTTGTGGCTACTCTCTTGATCCCCCTTAGTGTTCTAAGTTTAAACTTCTTTATATATCCTTAACTTCATCTCTATCTGAAAGGGCTACAACTACTGTAATATATCCCTCTTTATGTTGTGGTGATGTTATAGTTTACCTGTTAAGATCTCTGGATCCCCCACTCTTAATAATTTAGCTTTCATTGAGCTTCATGACTTCTCTAACTGAACAGAACTCTAGATGCTTTGTTCTGCATTTAATCATTTAGCATGCATCTGATGTTACTGATTTTCTAAATAAAGAGCTTCTTTCAGTATTTCTTGTAATTTTGGGTTGGTTTGTACAAAGTCTCTAAGCTTCTCTTAATCTCAGGATATCTTAATTTCACCATCATATTTGAGAGACAACTTTGCAGGATATATAACTCTTGACTGGAAGTTTTTCTCCTCTAAGCCTTTGTATGCATCCTCCTGCTGCCTTCTTGCTGGCATGGTTTGTGCTGACAAAGCAGAGGAAAGCCTACAGGGCTTCCCTTTGTATGTTAGATTTGTCTTAAGCCTCAATGCTTGTAAGAGCCTCTCTTCATGTTTCATTTTATTAAGCTTGATTAAAATGTGTCTTGATGTCTTTCTTTGGGGTCTACATTTTGTGGTGTTCAATAAGCATCTCAAATATCTATGTTCTCTTCATTCATGATGTTAGGGAAGTTTTCTGTCAGTAACTCTTCAACAATTTTCTCTATATTTTCTACTATGCCTCCTGTTTCAGGAATTCCAATTATTCATAGATTATTCCTCTTGATAGAGTCCCACATGCTTCTTAATTCTTCTTCATTTTTCTTGTTTCTTTTATCTGATTTCTCCTTGTAAATGCTGATGTCAGTTGCTTTGTCTTCAGTCTCACTAATTGTGCATTCCATTTCCTCAATCCTGCTCTTTTGCCTTTGCATTGAATTGTGTAACTCTGTGATTTATTATTGATCTGCTGAATTTCAGATCATTGATGTTCTATCAGTTGATACAGCTTGCTTAGTTTTTCATTTTATTCTGCTGTACTTTGTTTAGTCTCTAGAAGGCCTCTATACATGATTCTTTTGTATTCTGTCTCCAATAATGTCAGAAAGGCTTCTTCATCTGGGAAGTTTTTTGATTCTTTGTTTCGGGAGTTTTTTGGAGCCATGGTCATCTGCTTATTTAAATCATTACATATTGATCGTTGTCTTCTTGCCATCAAAATGCTGTTCAGTTTCTCTGGTGTTACACCAACTGGAGCTGTGGCAAAGCTCTAAGTAACAAGTAAGAGCACTGCTAAAATTGGCTGCCAGCCACCACTGTGTTCTCAAGGTTCAGCTGACTTACATACAGCTTCTCTGGTAACGCAGTGGTTGACAATCCTCATGCTGCTGCTTGGTTTTGTGGCTGGCCCAAGCTGGGTCCTCAGGGGTTGCAGGTCCTGCCTCCTGGCTGAAAAAGATGGTGACCTACTTGTGATGACTCTCCAGTGTCAAGGAAGTAGATACTATGGCATAGCTCAGGGAAGGGAGGAGAGATGGGTGCCTCCACACTCGGCCACTAGGGACCATTGCATTATCTAAATGTACTTATCTTAAAAACTGCTTTTCTGCTGAGAGAGGTGTTGACCAGTGGCAACCAATAGCAGCCAGACTCTCGGGGGTGGCAGTCCTCACCTACTGACTAAGTTGATGCCCTACTTATGGACTCTCTTGGGTGCTGTTGGCCAATACCATGTTGTGGCTCAGTGAAAGGATGTGGAAATGGCACTGACACACTCGGCCACCACTAACTGCTGCATTCTCTAGATGCACTTATCTTAAAAAATGCTTTTCTGCAAAGAGAGGCATTGACCAGCAACAGCCAATAGCAACCAGGTCCCCAGGGGTAGCAGGCCCCACCTCCCGGCTGACATAGATGGTGCCATCAACAGACACTGTGACATGGCCCAGAGAAGGAGAGATTTAGGGCACCAGCACTCTCAGCCATCAGCTGGCATTATATTCTCTAGGTATTATTGACTTAACAGCTTTGCTGGAAGAAGCACTATCCAGAGAGGTCCTGTTGCTGAGCCTGGAAATAACCCCAGCTGCACACTCAGCATGGCCCACTCTGCCTCTCAGCAGACTGACGTAGCCTTCCACCTGAGCCACCTCTCCTGCAGTAAGTCAGCAATATCTATGGTGCAGCTCAGAGAAGCGGGTAATGGTACTAGCACCTTCAGTCTCCAGCCTCCACTGGGTTCTATAGATGCTATTGTCCCAAGCACAGCTTCCTTGCTGTGGGATATACTGTTTACTTAGGTACTGCAGCTCAGCCAAGCAGTCAGCCCTGCCAGGCCCTTAACTTTGGCAGAACCAGCCTCAATCTCCTGGTTAACAAAAATAATGTCTCTACCTATAACCCTCTCAGATGCTGCACCAACAGTAGTGGGACTCACGGCACCACTGTCCCAACTCTGGCAATGTAGTTTCCCCCTTCCTGTCACCCAGTCCAATCTGACAACATGGCACCTGATCTTAGGCTCCCAGAATGTCCACATTGCTCTGTTCAGTTATTTGTCTAGGCCTTAGTTCTCAGAGAGAATCAAGGAGATGTGCGATTAGTCCACCATCTTGGCCCTGCCTCCAAAAATGTTTGATTAATAAAATTTCAAATTTTATGAGATATCGTTTATATTTTTGTCTTTTAGTTTTTGTGCTTTTGTTATTGTATTAGAGAAACCATTGTCAACATCTAGGCCTCACAGCATTGCCCCTCAGTTGTCTTCTAAAAATTTGTGTGTGTTGTTTGTATAATAAGGTGTCTACCCATTTGAATTTGTATTTTGGGGGGTTATGGTGTGAGACATGGATCCTATTTCATTACTCTACAGATACAAATACAATTTTCCCAACACTACTGTAAGGCAACACACCATCCAAGTTGGGACCATCTGACAGCTTTAGTCCAGAGAGATAGAAGAAAGCACCTGGAGATGGCACTCTGAACATCCTTATTATTCCTGTTATTGCTCACAGTGCTGGAACTGGTTCAGGACAGTGGCTGGACTACAGAGACCACTAAGGGGAAGGCTTAGGGGAACACTGATAGACTGGAGTTTTCCCTTTTCCTATCACTAACCTGTGTCCTGTGTCCTTGGGTCATGATATTTTGTGCAGATGTTCTTAGTTAAGTGTTCCTGACAAGTGGCATGGGATAAAGTTGTCCAGGCTCCCAGTTATAGCCACCATCACTTCCAAGGATGAAGGAGAAGAGGGGATAAATAAGTCAATTTTTTAAGGCCAAGGCTTCTGACTGAGAAGCAGTACTGTGGCCATGATGGATGCAGTATGCAGTTACCCCAAAACTATTCAAAAGACTCTACTTTTCTCATCTAATATGCTTAGAACCTTTGCCAAAAATCAGCTGGCCATAGGTGTAAGAGTTTATTTCTAGACTCTCAATTCTTTTCCACTGAACTATGTGTCTATTGATTAGAAAATATGAAGTAAAATTATCTCAAGTCACAGATTATATTATCCTATGTGTAGAAAATTCCAGAGTTCACAAGGAAACTTCCACAGCTAATTGAGTGACTGAGCACAGGTGCAGTGTACAAGGCCAAAAAATAAAACTCAAGTTGGTTTCTACACTCCAGCAAGAAGAATTCTGAAAGGGAAATTAGGAAAACAACTCCATTTACAATAACATCTAGAGAATAAACTACATAGGAGTCATCCATCATGAACTTAGACCTGAAAATCCTCAACAAAATGATAGCCAATGGAATTCAACAACACATTCCTCCTCCCCAAAAAAATCCATGATGGCCAAGTGGAACTCATAGCAGGGTGGCTTAACATTGCAAACACATTCATTGCAATCAATCATATAAGTTTCACAAAAGACAAGAACCACAAAATTTTATCACTTGATGAAGAAACAAAAAATGAAAAATTCCAACACCCATTCATGTTAAAAACTCTGCAAAATAGGACAGAAGGGAAATTCCTCAACATAATAAAGGCAATTTATGCAAAGCCAACAGCAAAAATCATTCTGAACGGAGAGAGTCTGAGTGCAATCCCCTTGAGAACAGCAATGAGACAAGGATGCCCTTTGTCACCACTTTTATTCAAATTTGCCCTGGAGATTCTACACAGAGCAATCAGGCTAGAAAAATAAAGAAAATCCTAATTAACAAGCAAGAAGTAAAGATGATATGATCTTATACATATACACAGAAGACCCTAAAGAACATATATACACACAAAAAAACCTACTAGAAGTAACAGAAGAGTTCAGCAAAGTATCAGAATGCAAGAAACACATATAAATATCAGTCATATACCTATATACCAACAAAGAGAACATCAAAGAGGAAATCACCAAATCAATACCATTTACAACAGCCCGCAAGATGATAAAATACTTAGGAATAAATCTAACCAGGGATGTAAAAGATCTACACAAAGAAAACTACAAGACTCTACTGCAAGAAACCAAAAGAGACATACATAACTGGAGAAACATACCTTGCTCTTGGATAGGAAGACTTAACTGTGAAAATATCTATTCTACCCAAATTGATCTACAGATACAATACAAACTCAATACCAATTCCAGAGGCATTTTTAATGAGGTGGAGATACAAGTCACCAACTTCATATGGAAAGGGAAGAGGCACTGCTCAAGTAAAGCATTAATAAAGAAGAAAGAAAAAAGTGGAAGGCCTCATGCCACCTGACATTAGAAACTATTATACAGCCACAGAAGTCAAAAGAGCCTGGTACTGACACAAAAAACAGATAAATAGATCTGTGAAACAGAAGTGAGAACTCAGATATAAAATTATCCATATACGAGCAGCTGATATTTGAAAAAGATCCAGAGTCCATAAATTGAGGAAATGACAGTCTCTTTTTGGATATTTATCTTTAAAAAAAAAAAAATGTAAGAAGACCTATACCCCACATCATGCACAAAAACTAACACAAAATGGATTAAAGACCCAAATATAAAATCTAAATGATAAATATCACTGAAGAAAGAATAGGAACAATGCTAGGAGCCATAATACACATCATAAACAGAATACAAAACCTTACTAAAATTACACAAATACCAGAAAAGAAAATAGATGACTTGGAACTCTGAAAAGTCAAATACTAATGCTTATCTAAAGATTTCAATAAAAGAGTGAAAAAGACAACCTATAGACTGGGGGGGAAAAAGGCTTTGGCTATGAAAAATCTGATTGTCTTTTAATCTCTACAATCTACAAACACTGCAAAACTTCAACAACAAAAAGACAAATAACCCAATTAAAAATGGGCAAAGTATGAATAGGCACTTCACCAAAGAAGGCATTCGGGTGGCTATAACCCACTGCTGTTGTGTCGATTCCAACTCACAGCAACCCTACAGGACAAAGTAGAACTTCCCCATAGAGTTTTCAAGTAGCTCCTGGTGGCTTCAAACTGCCAGCCTTTTGGTTGGCAGACATAGCACTGAACCACTACACCACAATTCAGGTGGCTATACAAGAGGAAATATTCGTGATCATTAACCATTAGAGAAATGCAAATCAAAGCTACAATGAGATACCATCTCTCAACAAGACTAGCATGAATCCAAAAAAAATAAACTAAAAAATTGCTGAAGAGGTTATGAACAGATGGGTGGGAATGCAAAATTGCACAACCACACTGGAAATCCAATTGGCACTTCCTTAAAAAGCTAGAAATAGAAATACTGTATGATCCAGCAATCCTGCACCTGGAAGTATATCCTAGAGATAAAAAGAGGTGTCATATGAGTAGATGTATGCTCACCCATGTTCATTGCAGCGCTGTTTACAATAGTAAAAACATGGAGACAACCTAGGTGCCCATTAAGGGATGAGTAGATAAACAAATTACACTGATAAAGAACAACAACGAATGTAACAAACATACCATATCATGTAGGAATCTGGTAGGGATTATGCTAAGCAAAATTAGTTGCTGAACATGTACTGAGAGTCTTCCTCTTTATCGCTGACCCTCTGCTCTACCAAGCATTATGGCCTTCTACAGGGACTGATCCATCCCAACAACTAGTGTTATAAGGACTCAAGGAAAGGTTTAAACACAGAAGAAAAGTCTTTGATGGTAATGACGGTGGGGATAGGGGATGGAGAGGTATTTGCTAACTGGATAGTAGACAAGAGTTAGTTAAGGGAGGTAAGGACCACACACAACACAGGAGAAGTCAGCACAACTGCACCAAACCAGAAGCTAAGAAGTTTCCTGAATATAACCAAACATTTGGAAGAACAGAGTATCAGAGGAAGAGGTCTGGGGCACATGGTTTCAGGGAACGTCTAGGTCAATTGGCATACCAAAGTTTGTTAAGAAAATATTCTGCATCCCACTTTGGTCAGTGGTGTCTGGGGTCTCAAAATCTCAGAAGTCACCATCCAAGAGGCATTAATTTGTCCCAACCCACCTGGACCTAAGGACAATGAAGAAAACAAATACACAAGGAAAATATTAGCCTAAGATACAGAACGAGCACATAAACCAGAAACTATGTCAGCATAGGAAACCATGGTGGTGTAGTGGTTAAGTGCTATGACTGCTAACCAGAAGATTGATGGTTCAAATCTGCCAGGCACTCTTTAGAAACTCTATGGGGCAGTTCTACTCTGTCTATAGGGTCTCTGTAAGTCAGAAAAGACTCAGCATCAGTGGATTTGGTTTGGTTTCATGTCAGCACAAGACCAGAACTAGATAGTGCCCAGCTACCACCAATGACCACCCTTACAGGGGACACAATGAAAAGTTATCAGGTATGTGGAAGAAAAGTAGGGTGGCAAACTTGAACTTTGCTAAAAAGATATATTGTTATGCTTGAACCCATTGTTGTAACCACTGTGCCAATCCATCCTATTGACAGTCTTTCTTTTTTGCTGACCCTCTACATTACCAAGCATGAAGCCTTTCTCCAGGGACTGATCTTTCCTGACAACGTGTCCAAAACATGTAAGACATAGTCTCACCATCCTTGCCTCTGAGGAATGTTCTGGTTGTATTTCTTCTATGACAGATTTGTTCATTCTTTTGGCAGTCCAGAGTATAGTAAATATTTCATTTCTCCCATAACACCACAATTCCGAGCTGTCAGTTCTTCTGTCTCCCTTATTCAATGTCCAAATTTCACATGCACATGATGCAACTGAAAATACCACGGCTTGGATCACGCACATCTTAGTCTTCAAGCTGACGTCTTTGCTTTTCAAAACTTTACAGAGGTCTTTGGCAGCAGATTTGCCCAAGACAATGTGACTTGCTTTCTTTACTGCTGCTTCCATGGGCATTGATTGTGGATCCAAGTAAAATGAAATCCTTGACAACCTCAATACTGTCTCCATTTATCATGACGTTGCTGATTGATCCAGTTGTGAGGATTTTTGTTTCCTTTATGTTGAGGTAGTCTTTGAAGGCTGTGGTCTTTGATCTCCATCAGTAAGTGCTTCAAGTCCTCTTTGCTTTCAGCAAGCAAAGTGGTGTTGTCTTCATAATGCAGGTTGTTAGCGAGTCTTCCTCCAATCTTGATGCCCCAATCTTCACATAGTCCAGTTTCTCAGACTGTTTGCTCGGTATACAGACTGAATAGCAATGGTAAAAGGGTACAATCCTTATGCACACCTTTCCTAACTTTAAACCATGCAGTATTCTGTTGTTCTTTTCCAACCACGGCCTCTTGATCTATGTACAGACTTCAATCTATGTACAGACTCCTCATGGGCACAAACAATTAAGATTTCTAGAATTCTCATTCTCCAAAATATTATCCATAGTTTGTTATGACCCACACAGTTGAGTACCTTTGCATCATCACTAAAACACAAGTAAACATCTTTCTGCTATGTTCTGCTTTCAGCCAAGATCCATCTGATGTCAGCAATGATATCCCTGGTTGCACATCTTCATCTAAATTTCTTGAAGTTTCCTGTCAATATACTGCAGTAGCATTGTTTGGATGATCTTCAGCAAAATTTTACTTACATGTGATGTTCATGATATTTTTTGGTAATTTCTGAATTCAGTTGGATCACCTTTCTTGGTAATAAGCATAAATATGTACCTCTTCTTCTCAGTTGGCCAAGTAGCTGTCTTCCACATTTCTTGGCATATATAAGTGAACACTTCCACTGCTGCATCCATTTGCTGAAATGTCTCCAATAATATTCTGTCAATTTCCAGGAGTCTTATTTTTCACCAACGTTTTCTGTAAAATCATTTCCTGATCATATGCTATGGATGAGTGGTTGAATGAAGTTGTTGAATGTCGACCAGTTCTTTTTGGTGTAAGGACTGTGTATTCCTTCCATTTCTTTTGATGCTTCTTGGGTCATTTGATATTTTTTCCAAAGAACCCTTCACTACCTCAACTTCAGGCTTGAATGTTTTCTTCAGTTCTTTCAGCTTGAGAAATGCTGAATGTGTTCTTCCCTTTTGGTTTTCTATTTCCACCCCTTTGCATGTGTTACTATAATACTCTGTCTTCTCAAACCACCCTTTGAATTCTTCTGTTCAGTTCTTTCATTTCACCATTTCTTCCTTTTACTTTAGCTACTGAGCATTCGTCTCTCCTGACATCCATTTTGGTCTTTCCTTTTTTAATGAGCTCTTGGTTCTTCCTGTATGATGTCTTCGATGTCATTCTACAACACACCTGGTCTTTGGTCATTGGTGTTCAATGTGTCTAATTTATCCTTTAAGTGGTCTCTAAATTCAGGTGAGATAGTCTCAAATTTTTGCTTTGGCTCTTGTGGACTTGCTGTAATTTTCTCCAATTTTAACTTGAACATGCATAAGAGCAGTTGATAGTCTGTTCTGCAATCAGCCACTAGCCTTGTTATGAATGCTGATACTGAGGTTTCCCTTCTCTGTTTCCACAAATGTAGTCTATTTGATTCCTGTGTATTCAGTCTGGTGAGACTTATGTTTATAGTCTCTGTTTATATTGGTGAAAAAAAGGTATTTGCAGTAAGAAGTCGCTGGTCTTGCAAAATTGTATCAGGCAATCTCTAGCATCATTTATATCACCAAGGCCATATTCTCCAACTATTGATCATTCTTCTTTATTTGAAAGTTTCACATTCTAATCACCAGTAATAATCAATGCATCCTGGTTGCATGTTCCGTAAATTTCAGACTGGAAAAGCTGGTAGAAATACTCAATTTTTTGGCCTTAGAGCTTGGTGCCTTAATTTGAATAACAGTCATGTTGACTGGTCTCTTTTATAAGGATATGGACATTATCCTATCACTATCAGTGTTGTACTTCAGGATCAATTTTGAAATGTTCTTTTTAATGATGAATGCAACATCATTCCTCTTTGTCACTCCTGGAATATATAGGTAATGATTAGAGTAAACTATAAGACATAAGGAAACTCTGGTGATGTACCGGTTAAGTGCTAAAGCTGCCAACCAAAAGGGACAGCACTTCAAATTTGCCAGGCACTCCTTGGAAATTCTATGGGGTAGTTCTACTGTGTCCTGTAGAGTCACTATGAGTCAGCATTGACTTGACCACACTTTTTTGTTTGTTTGTTTGTTTTTGGTATGAGACATAAAATGATACTGATGAAGAGTATCAGTATAAGGAAATACATGAGACTAAAAGGTCAGATCCTGACAAGAGGCTAGGTCAGAAGGCAGAAGACAAGAGGAGCTGGTTGAATGGACACGGAAAATACAGAATGGGGAGGAGGAGCGTGTTGTCACAGTTGAAGGAGAACAATTTGGGTTGCATAACAATGTGTAAGTTTTTGTATGACTGACTGAGTTGTATTGAAAAATTTCATTTAAAACACATTAAGAAAAAAACGGTCATACACCTGAAACCTATTTTCAACTGCAGCAATCAAGGGGGACCTGGAGATTCATGACATTTGACACCACCCTGCCCATTAAGCAGGGAACACACCATCCACATCAGGAGGCTGAGGATGATGGCACTCCATTTACCCACCTACTACCAAAGTCTGAGAATAAGTGATATTTCACAGTCCCTCCAGCAAACAGCATTGGCTGCCCAAGAACTGCCTACAATAGTCCACCCACTACACACTCTAGAGTCAGGGACACCCTTTCCAACCAGGCACCTGGGGGCAGCCATCAGCACCCTGCTTTACTCCACAATAGATCTTTGTTGTACCAGATAACTGTGACTTCTCTGAATACCTCTACAGTCCTGTGTTATACATGCAGGACTGTAGTTGAGGGTTTGCAACACACACTCGATGACTAACCACCTCAACACCTGTGCTGTACCCACACAAGAATAGTGCTTGGACTCCTGGGTTCATACTCTAACCAACTGTAGATGAGGAGTAAGAGCTTCACAGATACCAATAATCAAAGTAACTCATATTATCAGCCTAGTTGGACATATTAAAACAAAACAAAACCCTAGGAGACAACTGGCAAATATAAAATAAATAAATGTAATAAATTATTGATGGCTCCAAGACAATGGTCAATATCAAATCATACAAAGAAGCAAGTCAAAATGGCCTCAGCAAGTGATCAAAATAAAGAACCAAGAAACCTTCTGGAGGAAAGTAAGGTCATGGAATTAACTGAGTTAGAATTCAACTACTGATATAGAGATCTTCAAGAGACTGAGAAGAAGGTCAGGCAAAACTCAAACCAGGCCAAGGAATACACAGAGAAAGCAGCAAAGTAATTTAGGAAAACAATACCAGAACAAAATGACAAATTCAGCAGGTTGCTATAAATCACAGAGAAATAGCAACTAGAGATCTAAATGTTTAGTAACAACATTTCAGAAGTAGACAACTCCTTAGAAGGTCATCAGAGCAGAATGGAAGCAATGAAAGTCAGAATGAGTGAAATTGAAGATAAATCCCTTGACATCAATTTATTAGAGAAAATATCAGAGAAAAGACTTTGAAAAATGAATAAAGGCTAAGAATTATATGCAGAACTATCAAGAGGAAAAACCTATGTGTGATCAGAGTTCCATAAGAAGGGAGGGCAACAAAAAACAGAGAGAATTGTTGAAGATTTTCAGGCAGAAAATTACCCTGATATCAAGAAAGATGAGATGATATGTATCCAAGAAAGTCAACAAATATGACACGGAGTAGATTCAGTATGAAAATCACCAAGGCTTATCAAAACCAAATCAGCCAAAACCCAACACAAAAAACTGTGAGAGTGGGTAAGTATAAACAAAAAGTCGCCTACGAAAGAGAACCAGTAAGACTAAGCTCTGAATACACAGCAGAAACTATGCAGACAAGAAGACAATGTGATGACACACATAAAACCTCGGGAAAAAAAAGGTCACTCAAGAATTATATATCCAGTAAAATTGTGTCTCAAATATGACGGTGAAATGATGTCATCTTCAGATAAACAGAAGCTTAGGGAATTAAAAAAAAAAATTACAAGCAATAGTAAAGAGAGTACTCTGGTTAGAGAACCAAAATTATCAGACAAAAACCCAATACTAGAACGTAGTACAGATCAACCATTTATTGACTCAGATAAAAAAGTCACCTTGACCTCATAGAAATATACAAAACACTGTACTCAACTGCAGACAATTATACATTCTTTTCCCATAACCCAATATCTTTCATCAGTGACAGTCACAGCCTCTTCTCACTCATCTTGGAAAAAATAAGGGTCAATGACTCCACTGGACCAAAATCTACAACAAATGGTAACTTTTGGGAGATGAAGTGGATGTTCTTGAATCTCCATTGGATTCTCATCACTCCAAATATGCCAGTTTTGTTTGTTAACAAAATCATTCATCCAAAAATGGGACTCATCACTGAAGATTATTTTTTTATCCCCAAACAAGATCAACTTCCATTTGCTCCAAGTCAGCAAATGTACAGTTCTTGAGTTAAATCAGTTTTGTAAGAGTAAAGCTCCAAGTCCAGATGCAAAATCTGCCAAATTGTGGTCGACAAAAGGGCAAGTTCTTGTGATTGGTGAGCAATTGATGGGGACAGATTCTCACGTACACTCTGAGAAATGGTGTTGATGTTTTCATTGGCATATGCAGTTTGTTGATGCACAGGCATTGTATGATTGGAAACAGACCCAGTTGTCTCAAAAAAAATTGTTGTGATTAAGTGAAAGTATACAATCCAAATTAATTTTACATGCCCACCTAGCTTCAGTTCCTTCTGCTCTCCTTGCCTGATGACAGCACACTGCTCCTTTTCATTCTGTACATGTCATATCCTCTTAACAATCTCCTGTCCCCTCATCTCTAGCCTCTCCTCTCTCATCTAGAAAGAGACCAGTAGGACAGCATCCTATAAATGCATAGGACCATAAAGTATGCCCACCATATTACCATTGTGTCCCCGAGTCCAGTCCAGTTTTGTCGGAAGAGTTGACCTCAGCAGTGTTTTCTGGACAGGGGCAGCAGCAGGTCTAGGGGCCATGCTCCCAGAGGAACCCCCAGGCCGTCGGACCATCAACTGTGGTTTCTTAGTAGAGTTCTTGAGCTACACCCCTCTTTTTCTCGTGTTGCCACAAGGACTCAACATTGTGTGCCCCATCACGGCTGTCTTTGCTGGTGGCCAGGCACCATCTGGTTCTTTTGGTCACATGTTGATACAGTCACCCATTCACGTGGATCCTTCTTTCTCCTGGGCTCTTTTTCCCTCGTGTCTTTGTTGTTCTCAGTGATCTTCTGTTCCAGATGAATTGGGACCATTTGGTGTACCTCAGATGGCAGCTTGCTAGCTTTTAAAACCCCAGACACCATTCACCAATGTGAGGTATAGAAGACTGTCTTAAAAATAGGTTAGTTATGCCAATTGGCCTCGATGTCCTCCGACAGCATGTTATCCAGACCTCCACACCTGCTACTCTATCCTTGAAATATTGAGTTGAGATTAGAAGAGTTTTCAGTTTATGGTGAAGTCCAGTTAAGTTAATCTACTTTCTACTGTGTGCTGTCACTTCTGTCACCTAATGAAATTTCTATCAACTATTTAATCTATGACCAAATCTCTCCCTTCCTCCCCACCATTGTAGCCATCAAAAGATCGTTTCTTCTGTATCTAAGTCTATTTTTAAGTCCTTATAGGAAGGGTCTCATGCAATATTTGTCCTTTTGCTGCTCACTGATTTCACTCACCATGATTTCTTCCAATTGAAACCAGGTTATGAGATATTTACTGAAATCATTGTTGCTCTTTATCATTGCATAATGTTCCATTAAGTATATGTACCGTAGTTTGTTTATCAATTCATCTGTTGATGGGCATCTACATTGATTCCATCTTTTTGCTATTGTTGACTGTGCTGCAATAAACATTTGTGTGCATGTATCTGTGTGACAGACTTTGTTTCTGTAAGATATATTCCAACAGGTTGGTTTACTGGATCAAATAGTGTATTTATTTCCAGCTTTTTAAGGAAGCACTAGATTGCTTTCCAAAGAGGTTGTACCATTTTGCAATCCCACCAGCAGTTTAGAAGAGCTCTAATCTCTCCACAGCCTCTCCAGAGTTAGTTGTCTTGTGTTTTTTGGATCATGGCCAATCTTGTTGGGGTGAGATGTTTCAAATTTTTTGATTAAACATCAAATTGTTCCCTTGGCAAAAAAAAAAGCTCAGTAAAAATACAGTAGGTCTTATTGCAACAATAAACCAATGTGACTTTACTGACATATACAGATCTTATCACCCATTAACAGACAAATACACCTTCTTCTCCAATGCACATAGAACATTCTCCAGAATAGACCGTGTATTAGATCATAAAGCAATTCTCTATAAAATCCAAACCATTGATTTACTGCAAAGTATCTTCTCAGACCATAAAGCCATCAAAGTTGAAATCAATAGAAGAAAAATCATAGGTAAAAATTCAAACTTATGGAAACTGAACAACACTTTGCTCAAAAGGCCTTGGATTATAGAAGAAATTAAGGACAGAATAAAGAAATTTATGGACTGAAATGAGAATGAAAATACATCCTACCAGAACGTATGGGATACAGCAAAAGCAGTGCTCAGAGGTCAATTTATCTCTATAACTGTGGACATCTGGAAAGAAGAGCCCAAATTAAAGAATTAACTTTATAGCTTGAACAAGTAGAAAGAGAGCAACAGAGGAACCCCTCAGGCACCAGAAGAAAACAGCTCATAAAGATTAGAGCAGAACTATATGAATTAGAGGATAGAAAAACAATTGAAAAAATTAACAAAACCAAAATCCACTTTTTGAAAAGATTAATGAAATTCATAAATCATTGGCTAAACTTACAAAAGAAAAACATTAGAAGATACAAATAACCAGATTAAGAAATGAGATGGGAAATGTTACAACAGACCCAGCTGAAATAAAAAAAAAAAAAAATCATAACAGAATACTAAGAAAGGCTGTACTCTAACAGGTTTGAAAACCTAGAGGAAATGGACAAATTTCTAGATTTATATCACCCATCGAGATTATCACAAGGAGAAGTAAATTAACTTAATAAATCTATTACAAAGGAAGAGATTGAAAAATCATCAAAAATATGCCAACCGAAAAAAAGTCCTGGCCCAGACGGCTTCACCAGAGAATTCTACCAAACTTTTAGAGAAGACTTACCTGTGATACTATTGAGGCTATTTCACACTATAAAAAGGGATGGAATATTCCAAAATTCATTTGATGAAGCCAGCATAACCCTGACATGAAAACCAGAGAAAGGTCCCATAAGAAAAGAATATTACAGACCAATATTACTCATGAACCTAGATGACATCTTCAAAAAAATTCTAGCCAATAGAATTCAACAGCATATAAAAAAAATAATTCATCATGATCAACTTGGTTTCATTTCAGGGATACAAGGCTGCTTCAACATCAGAAAGACACTTCATGTGACCAACCACATAAATAACACAAAAGTTACGAATCACCTGATTTTGTCAATTGATGCAGAAAAGGCATTTGACAAAGTGCAACACTCATTGATGCTAAAAACTCTCAGAAAAAAATAGGAATAGAGGGGAAATGCCTCAATGCAATTAGTGGCATCTATGCAAAGCCAACTGCCTTCATCGTCCTGAGTGATGAAAGACTGAAAGAATTCCTCTTCAGAATGGGAACTAGACAAGGATGCCCACTCTCGCCACTTCTGTTAAACATTGTGCTAGAAATTCTAGCCAGAGCAATTAGAGAAGACAAAGAAATAATGGGTAATGAAGAAGTAAAAATCTCCCTATCTGCAGATGACATGATTGTATGTACAGATAATCCAAAGGAACAGTAGATAAACTACTGGAACTAATAGAGGAGTTCACCAAAGACACAAGATAAACATGAGTAAATCAGTAGGATTCCTTTACACCAACAAAGAGCTCATCAAAGAAGAAATCAGCAAATCAATACCATTTACTATAGCCCCCAAGAACATAAAATACCTAGGAATAAATCTAACTAGAGAAATAAGAGACCTATACAGAGAGAATTACTAGAAGCCAAAAAAAGACTTACAAAATTGGAGAAACCTACCCTGCTCGTGGATAGGAAGACTTAATATTGTGAAACTGTCTCTTTTACCTAAAGTGATCTACTTATACAATGCAATCCCAACACAAATTTCAGTGCATTTTTTAATGAGATGGAGAAACAGATCACCAACTTCGTTTGGACAGCGAAGAAATCCCGGTTTAGTAAAGTACTCCTGAAGAAGAGGAACACAATGGGAGGCCTCACATAACCCGACCTCAGAAACTATTACACTGCCACAGTAGTCAAAACAGCCTGGTATTGGCACAGAAAGAGACATATAGACCAATAGAATAGAGTGGAGACCCCAGAGATGCCACCATCCTCTTATGAACAGTAGATATTTGACAAAGGCCCTAGGATTGTAAACTGGAGTAAAAATGTCTCTTTAGCAAATGGTGCTGGCAAAACTGGATATTCACCTGCAAAAACCTGATCACACCTTACACAAAAACTGTAAATGGATCAAGGACCTAAATATCAAACCTAAAACGATAAAAATTGTGCAAGATAGCAAATGGTCCCAACTCAGCAGGAACGGATGCTCACCAAGGACCAAAACAACATGGGGAAAAGACAACCCAGAAGACAAAGATACGCACATGAGTGGGTGCCTGCATCGACTGGGGACCAGAAGAACCGAATGGTGCCCAGCCACCACCAGTGATAGCTGTGATGGAGCTCACAAAGTTGAGTCTCACTGGCAACACAAGAATAAAAAAGGGTGTACCCTGAGACCTCCACTAAAAGACTGCAGTTGATGGTCCAGAAGCTTCAGGGTTCCTCTGGGAGCATGGCCCCTGGCCCTGATGCTGCCCTTGACCATAAATCATAATGAAGGTCCACTCTTCGAACAGGAATGGATTGGACTTGGCAATGCAGAGTGACTATATATTGGATGCACTTTATGGTTCTATGCATCTACAGGATATCATCCTGCTGACCTCTGGCTGGAGGAAGGAGAGTGTGTGGAGAGGAGGGGAAAGGAGACTGTTGGGAGGATGAGACATGTATGGATCAGAGAGGAATAGTGTGCTGTCACCAGGCAGGTAGAGCAGTGGAAGTTGCATGTAGGTGGGCATGTAAATTTACATGGGAATGTATATTTTTACTGTCATAATAAAAAAATTTTAAAAAATGTGCAAGAAAAACAGAATCAGTGATATATATTCTATTACACAGTTTAGATAGACTTCAAAATCCAACAAAGCACAATTAACAGAAGAGAAAACAGATAAATGGGAACTACTAATAATCAAACATTTTTGTTCATCCAAAGACTTGATCAAAAGAGTTAAAAGATTACCTACAGAATGGGAAAAAGTATTTGGCAACTACATGTTGGACTGTCATCTGACCTCCATAATCTGCAAGGTTCTGCAAAATATCAACAAGAAAAAGGTACATAACCCAATTAAATGATGAACAAAGGAGATGAGCAGACACTTCACTAGAGAAGATTTTAGGCAGCTGTCTTAGGCTGGGTTTTCTAGGGAAGCAAAACCAGTAACATGTGTAGGTACAAGGATAGATTTATAATATAGATAGATAGATAGATACAGATATAGGAAACAGCTCACGTAATTACAGAAGCTGAATGTCCCAAGCTCTGGCATAAGCCTCAGATGGCCACAGAAGCTGAGGAACCCAAAGTCAACAAGTCAGAGACCAGAGTTCTAGATCACCAGTTGTGTAGGTCAGTGGATCCGAAGCTGGTGGTGAGATGAAGCGACAGAGGCTGGCGAACCCAGGATCAGCAGGTCAGGGAGCAGGAGTGGCAGAGGCTGGCGAACCCAGGATCAGTAGGTCAGGAAGCAGGAGCAGCAGAGGCTGGCAAACCCAGGATCAGCAGGTCAGAGAGCAGGACTCTCAAGTGCTGACTGTAAGGGCTGATGAGTCCAACAGCTGCTAGTTCAAGTCCAGGAACCAGAAGCTGGAAAAAGAGAGCAGAAGCTCCTGGCCACGTGAGCGACCAGCCACCGTAGTAAAAGTTCGCGAGATGAGAGCCAAGGGGCAGGAAGCCACCACAAACCCTGCCCTGCCACTTAATACAGCAGCCAAATATGTAGTAGCCAAGTTGACATAATCCTGACCACCACAGCAGCCAAAAGACAAATGATCATTAGCTATCAGAGAAATCCAAATCAAAAGTACAATGAGATATCATCTCCCCCCAACAACACTTGGCCTAGCTTGGTCAACAAGGTTGGCCATGATCCAAATATACAAAACAACAAATGCTGGAGAGGCTGTGGAGAGATTGGAACTCTTCTACATTGCTGGTGGGATTGCAAGATGGTACAATCTCTTTGGAAAGCAATCTGGCACTTCCTTAAAAAGCTGGAAATAGATACACCATTTGATCCTATAATTCCACTGCTTGGAATTTATCCTTCAGAAACGAAAGTTCTCACATGAACAGACACATGTACACAAATGTTTATTGCAGCACAGTCCACAATGGCTAAATGATAAAATCAAACCAGATGCCCATCAACAGATGAATGGATAAACAAACTATGATACGTATACACAATGGAATACTATGTTATGATAAAAAATAATGTAGATTTTAGAAAACATCTCATAGCATGGTTTCAATTGGAAGATAATATGCTTAGTGAAATCAGTCAGTGTCAAAAGGACAACTACTGTATGAGATCCCTGTTATAAGGACCTAGAAATAGAATTATGTACAGAATAAAATAATTTTGTTGGCTACAAGGATGGAGGAGGTAAGGTTTATCATAAATGAGCTAATTGACAGATGCTAGAAATTTTATTCATTTACTGTAATTAAAAAGAAAAACTCGTTCTCTTGGCAAGATGATTATGCTCATCGTAAATTTCATGTAACACATGAAATGTTTGGTGAATGGAACACCCATTTTGACAACAAACTAGTAATTTCTACGCATTGCATAATCATGTAACTTTTCATGGCTATTTGCTAAGAGTAATCAAAAAAAATGTGATAAATATGACCACTATAACATCATAAATAATCACTGCCACGAGCTGCCATAAACAGGACAGCCTTATTGGAAGACCCCTTACTTAGGAATAATTCTAACTGGAGATGTTGAAAAACTATACAAAGAAAACTGCAAGGCACTACTGCGAGAAACCGAAAGATGCCTACGTAAGTGAAAAAACATGCCATGATCAAAGATGAGAAGTCTCAACATTGTGAAAATGTCAGCTCTACCTCACGTGGTCTACAGATGCAATGAAAGTCTGATCCAAAATCCAACAAGTTTTTAATAGATGGAGAAACAAATCACCAACTTGATATGCAAAAAGAAGAGGCTATGGGCAAGAAGAGCATTACTGAGGAAGAACAACAAATTGGGAAGCCTCACACAACCTAACTTTAAAATCTATTTTACTGCCAAGGTAGTCAAAATTGTCTGGTACTGATACAAAATAGATACATAGACCAATGGAGCAGAACTGAGAATCCAGATACAACATCATCCACCTATGAGCAGCTGATATTTGACAAAGGCCCAAAGTCTGTGAACTGGGGAAAAGACAGTGTCTTTAACAAATGGTGTCAGCATAACTGGATATACCTCTGCAAAAAAAAGAAGGAAAGAAGACCCATATCTCATACCACATGCAAAAAGTAACTCAAAATGGATCAAAGACCTAAACATAAAATCTCAAACAATAAAGATTATGGAAGAAAAAGTAAAGACAGCACTATAAGTCCTAACATACAACACAAACAGACTACTATATTTCTAATAATGCACCAACACTGAAAGAGAAAATAGATAACTGGGATTTACCAAAAATCAAACACATATACTCATCCAAAGGGTGCAGCAAGGAAGAAAAAAAAAGACTACCTACAGATTGGTTAAAAAAAAAAAGGCTATTACAGATCAAATCCGCTTCTAACCTCCATAATCTACAAGGGACTGCAAGAAAAAAACAAATAACCCAATTAAAAAATCAGCAAAGGATACGCATAGGCACTTCACCAAAGAAGACATCCAGGTGGCTTCACAGATACATGAGGAAATATTCACCATCATTAGAGAAATCCAAATCAAAACTACAATGAGATAACATCTCCCTTCAGTAAGTCCAGCACTAATCTCAAACGACAGTATAACAAATGTTGGAGAGGTTGTGCAAAGATTGGACTGTTGGTGGGAACGTAAAATGGTGCAGTCATTTTGGAAAATGATAGGGTGCTTCTTTAAAAAGCTAAAAATAGTAATATCATGCTTTCCCACAATCCAGCTCCTACAAATATATCCTGGAGAAATAAGAGTTGTCACACAAATAGACCTATGCACATCCAGGTTCACTGCAGCAATTGTTCACAATAGCAAAAGATGGAAATAACCCAGGTACTTGACAACAGACAAATGGGTAAACAAATTATGGTACATACAAAAAAGAACAATGATGAGTCTTTAAAACATCTCACAACATAGATGAATCAGAAGGGCATTATGCTGAGTGAAATTAGTTAGTCACAAAAGAATCGATACTGTAGGAGACCACTACTAAAAGAACCCAAGAAAAGGTTTAAATACAAAAAAAGTGTTCTCTGAAAGTTAAGAGGGTAGGGATAGAGGGAAGGGGGAATTCACTAACTGTACAGCAGACAAGGAACAAGTTGTCCTTCAACTTAGGTGAAAAAAAGGGCAGCATACAATACAGAGAAGTCAGCACAAGGGTACCAAAGCAAAAGCTACAGAGTTTCCTGAACCATAGTTTGAGAGAACATCTAGGTCAATCACATAAAAAAATTCCTTTTGAGAATGTTCTGTACCCTACTTTTGTGAGCTGTGTCCTGGCATTTAAAAGTTTGTGAGGGGGGTGGAGTCAAGATGGTGGACTAAGCACACGTCTCCTTATATCCCTCTGGAAACCAAGATCTGAAGTTATAATCAAAGGGAGGCTTCTGGTCACCTAGTGAGCCCCAGGACACGGCACAGGGCTGTTAACTTGGACTTCGTACCACTGAACAAAAAATCACCTCTCTTTCACTGCCTCCCACTCCTGGCTAGTCCTGGCTCTCATGGACTGAAGGTAACGCACCATTGTGACTTTTCTTTCCTCTGTCTTGGCTGGTGGGCGGAGCTGGATCGTGCCTAGCGGCTAGTCTCAGACACACTGCTGGTGGGAGAGGCAGGCGAAATTGCCATATTTTGAGAGCCAGGCTTAGGACTCTGTACACCTAGCCAACTTGGGCCTCTCTTTTTATCTCTCCCACAGTGTGGTCTGTACGAAACCATGGGGCCTGTGTGTGGGACGCCATGTTGGATACGGAGATTTTAGCAGGACCTAATTCTTAGCTTGGGAGCCAGCGCCTACAAACAGGACAGCACGTCTCCTACAGAAAAGTAGTAGTTTACACAGTGTCGCCTACAGTGGGGGCCCGACAACATAGGCTGAGGACTCACTGTGTCTTGGCACCTTTAGCCCCTCTATCTGCCAACTGAGTGGAGGGCACCATCTTAGATATGGTGGCTGCAGCTGGACCTAATTCTTAGCTTAGGAGCCACAGCCTGCCCACAGGAGAGCACTTTCCTAAGAAAAAAGCAATAGTTCACACAGCATTGCCTAAGGCTGGGCCCTGTCAACAGAGGCCAAGAGGGCAGTAGCGTTGTTGTATTTTGAACTAGTTTGTACCATCTGACGCTGCATATAGAGGTGCTTGCTTTGCCAGTTGGGAAGAGGGACCTCTATGACTGAAAACCTGACTGAACTGGGAAGTGGTCAGATAATTTTTGTTTTACATTTTAAGACAGTTTAGAGAAACCTCTGTGGTCCATCCTCACAGTATCTCTCCCAGCCTCTACTTACTCATTTGGGACCCAAAAAGCAATAGACACTTGTGACAAACAAGAAATCACCCATGGCTTCAGAAGGCTCCCAAACAAAACAACCAAGGAGATTTCCAGATGAAGAAACTTTTCTGAAATCATCAGAAGATGAATGCAAAAGGATTATATACAGAGCCCTTCTAGAGCTTATACAAAATGCAGCAGAACAAAAGGAAAAATTAAGGAAGCTGTTCAATCTGATGGAACATCAGTACTCTGAAATCCAACAGATCAAGAACAAAATCAAAGACACAGAAACTTTCATTTAAAGCCAAGAAAACAGAATGCAACAAATGGAAAAAAGAATTTCTGACTTGGAAGACAGTGCTACTGACGCCAACGTCTATGAGGAGAAATCAGAAAAAAGAAACAAGAAAAATGAAGAAACATTAAGAAACATGTGGGACTCTATTAAGAGGAAGAACCTTCAATTCGTTGCAGTCCCTGAACAGGATGAGACACCTGAGAACACAGAGAGTATCGTCACTGAGCTGCTGACAGAAAACTTCCCAGAAATCATCAAGGAAGAGAATATAGATATCCCACATGCATATCGTACACCACCCAATTCAGATCTCAAAAGAAAGACTCCAAGACATATTATAATTAAGCTTAGCAAAATGAAACATAAGCAGAAACTCTTAAAGGCAGCAAGACTCAAAGCAAAGCTAACATTCAGAGGAAAACCCTGTAGGCTTTTGTCAGATTTCTCAGCAGAAACCATGCTAGTATGGAGACAGTGGCATGACACATTCAAAGCCTTGAAGGAGAAGAACTTCCAACCAAGAATGATACATCCTGCAAAACTATCTTTCAAATATGAAAATGAAATGAAGACATTCCCGGATAAACAGAAACTCAGAGACTTTGTAAAAACCAAACCAAAATTACAAGAAATACTGAAAGAAGTTTTTGGCTTTGGCTTAAAAGAACAAAATCACTAACTTTATATTTTAGAAAGACACATCATCCAGAATTCCACTCAGTTAGGGAAGGCTCCAACCTCAATCACAGCTTTAATACTGAAAGAAACAATCCAGTGATTCTCATGAAAACTATGGTGCCATCATATTAAAAATAGGGATGTACTACAGTCATTATAGTCCTTCCAGATGGGGAGGAAGTCAAGAAAGCTGGTAGTAATTAAAATTGGGTTTATATATAGTTTATTAAGGGGGATCATAGGAGCAGCTGCAAAGCACAACAGAGATGCAATATACCATATCAAAAAACGTAACACAGGAGTCTCAACAACTACAAAACCATCTCTGAAAAAGTTAAAATTCCACTCACAAAAAAGAAGGGCAGTGAGTGGAGAGGAGGGGAAAGGAGACTGTTGGGAGAATGAGACATATAGTGTGCTGTCACCAGGCAGGGAGAGCAGTGGAGCTGCATATAGGTATGCATGGAAATTTATATCAGAATGTACATTTTCACTCAGTCATAATAAAAAAAAAGTATGTCCCAGAACAGACTAATAAGAACAACAGAGAAAACATCAACACAAAAATAAACATATCACAATGGCAGCAGTGAACACATACCTATCAATAATTACATTCAATGCAAATGGACTGAATACTGCAGTAAAAAGACATCGAGTGAAATCTTGGATTAAAAGACAGGACCCATCCATATGTTGTCTGCAAGAAACTTGCTCGAGACTAAAAGACAGGAACAAACTGAAAATTAAAGGATGGAAGAATATATATCAAGCTAACAATGAACAAAGAAGAGAAGGTGTGAAAATTCTAATCTCAGAAAGTATCAATTTTAATGTAAAATCCACAATCGTGGACAAAGATGGACACTATTGCTGAAAGGTTCAGTACACAAGCAAGACGTAACTAAATTAAATATTTATGCATCTACTATGAGAGCACCTAAATACGTCGAAGAAAAAAGAGTTAGATGACTCCACAATAATAGTGGGAGACTTCAACACTCCACTCTTAATAGTTCACAGATCATCTAGAAAAAAGCTCAATAAAGACACAGAAGACCTCATGGCCACAATTAATCAACTAAACCTCATTGATATATACAGAACTTTCTACCCATCAGCAGACAACTACACCTTCTTCTCCACTGCACATGGAACACTCTCGAGAATTGACCACAAGTTAGGACATAATGCAATTTTCAACAAAATCCACACCATTAAATTAATGCAAAACATCTTCTCAGATCATAAAGACATGAAGGTCGAAATCGATAGCAGAAAAAACATAGAAAGTAGAACTCTTGGAGACTGAACAACATCTTGCTCAAAAAACCATGGGTTATAGAAGAAATCAAGGATGAAATAAAGAAATTCATGGATTCCAATGAGAATGAAAACACTTCCTTCCAGAACCTATGGGATACAGCCAAAGCAGTGCTCAGAGGTCTGTTTATCTCCATAAATGCACACATCTGGAAAGAAGAAAGAAACAAAATCAAGGAATAACCTTACAGCTTGAACAAGTAGATAGAGAACAACAGAGGAACCCCTCAGTCACCACAAAAAAAGAGATCATAAAGATCAAAGCAGAACTAAATGAATTAGAGAATAGAAAAACAATCGAAAAAATTGAAAAGACCAAAAGCTGGTTTTTTGAAAAGATCAAAAAAGTTGACAAACCACTGGCTAAACTTACTAAAGAAAAACAGGAAAGGAAATACATAACACAAATAAGAAACGAGAGGGGAGTTGTCACCACAGATCCAACAGAAATTAAAAATATCATAACAGAATACTATGAAAGACTGTACTCTAACAAATTTGAAAACCTAGAGAAAATGGACAAATTCCTTGATTCATATCACCAACCCAAATTATCACAAGGTGACACAGAACAACTTAATAAACCCATCACAAAGGAATAGATTGAAAACATCATCCAAAAACTGCCAACCAAAAAAAGCCCTGGCCCAGATGGCTTCACTGCAGAATTCTACCAAGCTTTTAGAGAAGAGTTATTGCCAACACTACTAAGACCATTTCACAGTATAGAAAGGGATGGAGTACTTCCAAACTCATTCTATGAAGCCAGCATAACCCTGATACCAAACCAGGGAAAGACACAACAAAAAAGGAGAACTACAGACTGATATCATTCATGAATCTACATGCAAAAATCTTCAACAAAATTCTTGCCAATAGAATACAACAACATATCAAAAAAATAATCCATCATGACCAAGTGGAATCCATACCAGGGATGCAAGGCTGGTTTAGCATCAGAAAAACAATTAATGTGATGACGCACATAAATATCACAAAAGACAAGAATCATTGATTTTGTCCACTGATGCAGAAAAGGCATTTGATGACGTCCAACACCCATTCATGCTGAAAACTTTCAGCAAAATAGGCATAGATGGAAAACTTCTCAACGCAATAAGGGCCATTTATACAAAGCCAACTACCTATGTCATCCTGAATGAAGAGAGACTGAAAGAGTTTCCCTTGAGAACAGGAACTAGACAAGGCTGCCCACTCTCACCTCTCCTATTCAACATAGTACTAGAAGTTCTAGCCAGAGCAATTAGACAAGACCAAGAAATCAAGGGCATCTGCATCGGCAAAGAAGTCAAAATCTCCCTGTTTGCTGATGGTATGATTGTATATGCAGAGAATCCCAAAGAATCTACAAGTAAACCACTCAAACTGATAGAAGAGTTCAGCAAAGTCTCAGGATACAAGATAAAGATAAGTAAATCAGTAGGATTCCTGTATACCAACAGTGAGACTGCTAATGAAGAAATCATCAAATCAATACCATTTACTATAGCACCCAAGAAGGTAAAGTACCTAGGAATTAATCTAACCAGAGAAATAACAGAGCTTTACAAAGAGAACTACATGCCCTTAGTACAAGAAACTAAGAGAGACTTACATAAATGGAGAAACCTACCCTGCTCATGGATAGGAAGACCTAACATTGTGAAAATGTCTATTTTACCCAAAGCAATCTACTTATAAAATGCAACCCCAATACAAGTTCCAGTGACATTTTTTAATGAGATGGAGAACCAAATCACCAATTTGTTTTGGAAAGGGAAGAAAAGCCAGATAAGTAAAGTACTACTAAAGAAAAAGAACACACTGGGAGGCCTCTCATTACCCAACTTCAGAACCTATTACATTGCCACTGTGGTCAAAACAGCCTGGCACTGGTACAAGAACAGATAGATTGATCAATGGAACAAAATTGAGACCCCAGAGATGACACCATCTGCCTATGAACAGTTGATATCCGACAAAGGCCCTAAGACATTAAACTCGGCTAAAAACAATCTCTTCAACAAATGGTGCTGGCAAAATTGGATATCCATCTGCAATAAATTGAAACAAGACCCTTATCTTACATCTTACACAAAAACCAACTCCAACTGGATAAAAGACCTAAATATCAAATCTAAAATGATAAAGATCATCCCAGAAAAAGTAGGAACAACAATGGAAGTTTTAATACACAACAGAGACAGACTTCAAAATCTGTCAAACAAACCACAATCAACACAAGAGAAAATAGATAAATGGGAACTATTAAGAATCCAATACTTTTGCTCATCCAAAGACTTTATCACAAGAGTTAAAAGGCCACCTACAGAATGAGAAAAAATATTTGGCAATTATACATTGGACAGACCCCTGATCTCCATAATCTATCTACAAAATATCAAGAAGAAGATAAATCATCCAATTAAGTGATGGGCAAAGGAGATGGGCAGACATTTCTCTAAAAAGGAGATCCAGGCAGCCAAAAAACACATGAGGACATGTTCACGATCTTTAGTTATTAAAGAAATTCAAATCAAAACTACAATGAGATACCATCTCACCCCAACAAGGTTGGGCATGATCCTCAAAACACAAAACAACAAATGCTGAAGAGGCTGTGGAGAAAGTGGGACTCTCCTACACTGTTGGTGGGGTCGCAAAATGGTCCAGCCTCTTTGGAAAGCAATCTGGCACTTCCTTAAAAAAATGGATACAGATATAACATTTGACCCAGTAATCACACTACTTGGAATATATCCTACAGAATGAAGGCCATTCACACCAATGGATACACGTACAAGAATGTTTATTGCAATACAGTCCACAGGAGCAAAAAGATGGAATCAACCCAGATGCCCAACAACAGAGAAATGGAGAGGTAAACTGTGGTATATATACTCAATGGAGCACCGTGCAATGATAAAGAACAATGATGATTCCAGGCAACATCTCATAACCTGGTTTCAACTGGAAGACATGTTGACTGAAAGTAGTCAGAGACAAAAGAACAAATATTGTATGAGACCCCTACAATAAGATCTCAAAAACAGACTCATGTATAGAAGAAAAGACTCTTTGACGGCTGCAAGGGAGGGGAAGGAGGGATGGGCAGGGGGGAGGGTTTAGATTAGACAGTTGGTAAAAATTTGGTTGGGTGAAATCGGTGACAGCACACATTAGAAACAAGAACAATATTAAGTGGACTTCAACATAACTTGAGTACTCCTCCCATCTTAACCCAATAATGCAAGGACAGAGTACCTGGGGCAGGGGGCAGGGGACCATGCTCTTATGCAAAATCCAGGCCAATTGGCACAACCAGCGTTTTGCTAAGAGGGCTGTCTGCACACCACATTGGTGAGTGGCGTCTGTGGTCTTAAAAGTTGCCAAGATGCCATCCGAGGGCGCAGCAAATGGTTCCAACTCAGCAGGACTGGATGCTCACTGAGGACCAAAATGACAACCCAGAAGACAGAGAGACCCACATGAGTGGGTGCCTACATCGACTTGGGACCAGAAGAACTAGATGGTGCCTGGCCACCGCCAGTGATAGCCACGATGGAGCACACAAAGTTGAGTCTCACTGGCAACACAGGAATTAAAAGGGGTGCACTCTAAGATCTCCACTAAAAGACCACAGTTGATGGTCTAGTGGCTTCGGGGTTCCCCTAGGAGCATGGCCCCTGGCTCTAATGCTGCCCTTGCCCATATATCATAATGAAGGTCCACTCTTTGAACAACAAGGGATGGATTGGACTTGGTGATGCAGAGTGACTTTATATTGGGTGCACTTTATGGTTCTATGCATCTATAGGATATCAGCCTGCTGACCTCTGACTGGAGTAAAGGGAGTGGGTGGAGAGGAGGGGAAAGGAGACTGTTGGGAGGATGAGACATGTATGGAGCAGAGAGGAATAGTGTGCTGTCGCTGGACAGGGAGAGCAGTGGAAGCTGCACATAGGTGGGCATGCAAATTTATATGGGAATGTATATTTTCATTTGGTCATAAAAAAATTGTGAGAAGCTATCTAAGATGCATCAGTCAGTCCCATCCCACTTGGGTCAAAGAAGAGTGAAGAAAATAAAAGACACAAGGAAAACATTAGTCAAGGAGATGAAAGAAGCTCATAAACCAGATACTCCATCAGTCAGAGGTGGGTAGAACTGAATCATGCTTGGATACCACCAATGATCACTGAGATATGGAGCACAACGGAGAGTACCAGATGCAGCAGCAGAAAAGTTTGGAGTAGAACTTAAATTCCCATAGAAAGGCCAGACTTAATGATCTGAAAGAGACTTGAGGAGCCCCCAAACTATGACCCCAGGCACTCTTTTAATCCAGAACTGAAATCATTCCAAAGCCCACTCTTTAGACAAACATTAGAAAGTAATATAGAACAAAAACTAATACACTTGAGGAATGTGCTTCTTAGTTCAGTAAGATACTGGAAATAAAATGGACAGCTCCTGTCTGGAGGGAGGAGGAAAAGGTAAGAAGGGACAGGAAGTGATTAAATGGACACAGTGAATCCAGGGTAGAAAGGGTGATGTGCTGTTACGTTGTAGGGATTGCAAGTAATGTCACAAAACAATACATGTATAAATTTTTGTATGAGAAATTAACTTGAGCTGGCAACTTTCACCTAAAATACAATGTATAAAAAATAAATTACATGAAAGCCCTTAGAGCAGTACTTAGAAGTTTGAACCACCTTACAATTTTCTTCCAGAAGCCTTTGGACCAAATCAACAGACAGATGCTTTTCTATGGGATTTTGATTCAAGTGGAGCCCTCGTGGCTCCATAGTTAACAGCTCAGCTGCTAACCAAAAAATTAGAGGTTCAAATGCACAGCCACTCACTGGAAATCCTATGAGGCAGTTCTCCTCTGTCACTATGAGTCAGAATCAATTCAGTGCAATGGGTTTGATTAGCTTCAATACAAGTGTTTCGCGGATTCAGCTCAAAAGTAGTCGCCACTGAAAAGACAACCCTGGCAGCACACTGGCCACTTATCAAAACTGAAACCCTTACCGGGGCAGGGTCAATTATCCTACAGACTGTGACTCTCACTATACCCTAAATAATGGAAAAATCTCACTGTAAAGTTGTATAATCAACAGAGGCCTTATTTACATGGAAATACTATTTATAAGATCAAGCTAAGCTTGGCCCTGCTCTTACAGGCTGACTACTTTGTTAAGACTTTGGAAAAACTAGGGCTAGAAAGTACAAGGCTGAGACATTTGGGGCAGAGCTGAAGAAATACATTGTTTCATTGTGTCCTGCTTTGTGCATTTTAGGGTACCATAAATTGTCTCTTACCATAAAACATATAGAAAAGACACAGTACAATGCTAAAGTCAACAATTTAACTGTACCACATTGTCAGGTAAGCTTCTTGTAGGAAGTGTCCCCACAACTTTGGAACAAGTCGTCTCACCCCTTCTATCAGTAGGAGCATTAGAGGTCAACACATTTGAGCAACACAGAGTAACAAACATTGATAGCTCATTAAGGGGTCCACCCAGTGAAGAGACATTTGTACAAGGCCATTAGAGACTGTTAACACCTTCCAGGATTCTAGACACTGGGCCTGCTGCACTGCAGGAAATTTATAGAAAAGACTCACATTTAAACTGACAAGTAGAACATACTCGACCTCACCCTGTAGCCACGGGAAACATTAAATATACCATTACAATAGTAGATGCTTACACAGGACCTCAATTGTCTTACCCATGTAAGTAAGGCAAAAAAACCTTTACCAATGTTATTGAGGAGTGAACAAACGGCTTTATACCTTTAGGGAGTAGCAGAAGTTATAAAGTCCAGTCAAGACTTGCACTCATTCACCACAAAGCAAATTACAAAATAACATTACTTGGATTATTCACCTACACTGTCATCCTGCGGCAGCAGGTATCATATTTTAAAAAAAGAGTTACTGCAATAACCTGGAGGCCAGTGGTCTCCCAAATGACAAAAGTATAACCTATAGTCCTAATCACTCTAACTTCATGCCCTTAAGGCATAATTACACCTTACTTAAAATTACAACAAGAGATCAGCAACAGAGAAGAAACACTGTGACATCTGCAGCCATTTACACCACACTGTATGCAACCCAATAACCAGTTTTCATGGACATGGGAGTCCTGACATTGCCAACCATGACAAGCGAACATCTACCTGGTATTTTTACCTTCCCTATTTTCTTCACATGAATATTTGATGATAATTTTACATGTTCCTATCAACTTCACTTGGAATTGTACTCAACCTTACCTTCATAGGAGGTATATAGCCATCAGAGGGAGTCTGGTGGGCCAGTAGGGTAGCCAAATGGCTTCTCCAGTCACAAGCTTCCCCTTATCTGAACCTGGACAATACTTCCTACACTTGAGTCTGGCTCTAAATTCAAGATCTTTATTTAGCAGCGGTACAGCCCAAGAATTTTCCCTCCAAAACTACTCTATCTGCAACTCTCTAATGCCATAAACAAGCTTTCCCAATAGTTTCCCTGGCACTAATACTAACCAAATCAAACCCTTTTTCTTGAATTGTTTCCAACTCATAACAATCCAGTAGGACAGAGTAGAACGGCTCCAAAGGGTTTCTAAGGCTATAATCTATATGAAGGCAGACTGTCATATCTTTCTTCTGCAGAGTGACTTCTTGGTTCCAACTGCCAGCTTTTCAGTTAGCAGCCAGCACTTAACCATTGGGCCACTAGGGCTCCTTCTCCTAGTACTAATCACCCTAAAATCACTAATTTGGTGGCAGTAAGTGTTATCCACAATAATTAAACAAATGATCAAAGGACTGGAACAAATCTCACCAAACTTTAGGGAACATACAAGCACTGCCAATTAGGTTTGTGAACTCATTCTAAAAAAAGTGCTACATCGCTCATTGCTGAATATCACTACAGTCACCTTCAAAGCACTCCACTTGGGAAGCTATGCATTGACATCAGCACCTAGTCCACCTTTCAAAGCAGTTTTAGAACTCCTTTTCTGGAATGGCCATTACAGTTGTCATCATATTACCCTTAATATCCTCAACGTCATCCAAATGCCTTCCTTTCAGTTATTTGCTTTATCTACAGGTAATGAAAAAAGTCATTGGGTGCCAGATCAGGTGAGTAGGGAGGGTGTTCCAACACAGTTATTTGTTTACTAGCTAAAAACTCCCTCACAGAAAACTATACAATTCTGTTCACGAACTTGTCACTGTGCCACCATACACAGTGGTCATTACAGAAAGAGATGCAAAATTGCTTTGAAGGGTGGACTAGGTGCTGACATTGGTTCATAGCTTCCCAAGGGGAGTACTTCGAAGGTGACCATAGTGATATTCAGCAATGAGGTATGTAGCATGTAGAACAATTAAGTCTGCTGACTTAATTTTCAGACCTCATAGTGTTAGATAATAGCATAGATTTAGGTTACATACTGGCTGTAACATTGCAGGAAACAGAAGGAATCAGATCTGAAATGCACGAAATTCTGCCTAAAGTTGAGTATCCCTGCATGTGGGTAGATAACACTCACCAAGTTTTATAGATAGATAGAGACATGCACAAAAGTTACCATAGTGCCATTTTGTTTACTAAACAGACTGAACAAATAAAAATTATCTCCTTCTCTGATACATTCTCCTTGATTTCTCCTACTTACTAGTCAGACTGGCTGAAAATAGGACTTGAAATCCTGTTTTATGCCCTTAAGTTTCAGAGCTTAAAGATGCTTTACCACCAGTTCCAAACTCAGATGTCATGAAACAGCATAAAAGTTATGTTACAAAACAGTATGAGTCCATGCTAAGGATCGTTACATAGATGAACCAATGATGCCCTTCAGGCTGTTTACTTCTTCACATCAGGTTGGAATTCATTAGCCAAATTGCTTTTCAACACCAAACACAAATCTTCACATATTCAATCAATTTAAAAATATTCCAACTACGGAATATTCCCCAGCCACAAGAAGAATTGTTGATGCATTCCATTACATAGATGACACTTGTAGGAAAGATCACTCTAAAACTGAAGTGCTTAACATAGCTAAAACTTTTGACACTGGACTGAATCAGATTCTGTTGTGTCCTAGACCCTTGCTACTGTTTTTTTAAAGTATGCGTGCATGACCCATGACCCATGACCACACCCTTGATTGCCTGTAACATTGCAGGAAACAGAAGGAATCAGATCTGAAATGCACGAAATTCTGCCTAAGGTTGAGTATCCCAACCAACAGAAATTCTTGATAAATGAATTTTACATGGGCATATTGAATGTCAGCCAAGAAGATGTACCTCCATACTCTTCCCAACTCTGTACAAACTTCTGCAACAATGAACATAAACAATGTGCTCTTATGTGCCCCATTTGCAATCCTATTTTGAACTTCAGTTTTGGTGTTTCATCTCTTCTATAATTTTACAGAAACTGTTTCATTTTCAATACTTGAAAACCCTACACTGAGTGAAATAAGCCCGTTTGCAAAAGGAAAAGTACTGTATTGTTTCACTTACATGAAGTACAGAAACAAAATTGTTAGTGATTACCAGAGGTAGGAGGGACAGGGGAAAGAAAATTTTTGCTCAGAGGGCATCCGGTTGATGACAATGGTGGTAGAATAATTTAGAAAAGCATAGAAAAAATGGTTGTACAACATAAAGAGCAATCAATGTCAGTGCGGTCACTAAAAGTGTGTGTGGGGTGAGGACCACATACCTTCGACACTGTTAGAGGGTGTGACATCAAAATAACCACAAGACCCTTGGCAGTGGCAAGTTGGGCCACTGCCACCAAAGTAGTGGGGCCATTAGGGCTGGTGTCACTAATCATCCAGTGGGATAAATTGTCATACTCCTCCATCACCTGAGAGTCAGGATGCAGGCAGCCAGATCATGGTGCCAGCCTTTGCCGGGAGAAGAAGGCCTCTCTCTGCCTTGGCCAATAGAAAAGTGGAGGAGCTGCAGGGATCTGTTGGAGGTGGGGCTGTGAATAGTGGGAACATGTAGTAGGCTGCTCTGGAAGGGTTCAGTGGACAGACTCACCCATCCTGGTTGGAGAATGACACCAACCCCAGTAACAACACTGACCAACGTCATTGAATAACAAATGTAGAAATTTTAGATTGGAGAATGTTTTGTTGTTTATAGTCTCATCACAATGAAAATAAGCAGTGATATACCACTACATACCTATTACAATGACTGACTCTAAAACACTGACAACATCAAATGTTGACAATGAAGAGGGGCAAGAATTCTCATGCATTGCTGGCTGTAATGCAAAATGACACAGTCACTTTGGAAGACAGTCTGGAAGTCAACATCAGGATGATTCTGCCACAGTGATCTTATGAGTACAGATTAAAATTGCTCCATAGGGTTTTCAAAGCTGTGATCTTTCAGAAGCAGATGGCCAAGCTTGTTTACTGTGGTGCTTCTGGGTAGGTTTGAACTGTTGACCTTTTGGCTAGTAGTAGACATTTTAGTTAACTAGGTTTAATCATTTGTGCCACTTAGGGACACCAAAAATTGTGTTCTTAGGTTTCAAATGAGTTGAAAATATATTTCCACATAAAAATGTGCACAAGAAGAGTGTTTACAGCATGCTATTTACAACTGCTAAAAATTGGAAACAACTGTGATATCATTCAATAATTAAATGAATAAACAAACTGTGATAAATCCTAAAACAGAGCATTATTCAGTGATAAAATAAATGATCTATCATGGTATGGAAAGATATGGAGGAATACTATTAAATGTATATTGCTAAACGCAAGAAGCCAGTCTGAAAAATAGACATACTGTTTGTTTCCAACAATATTAGATTCTGGAAAAGAAAAAATATATATGGATAGAGTGAACATATCAGTAGTTACCTGGTGTTCCAGTGGAGAGAGGGAAGGTCTAGCAGACAGAAATGATGCCAGCTCCCTAGACAATGACTGAACTGGACTATATAAGACAGGCAGTGATCCTGGCACTGAACAAACTTTTGGACTTAAATAAATACACAGGAGCTGTCCAAAAAGCTCATTGTTGGAATTGAGAAGATAGGGAAAGGGGGGACAAGTCTTGATCAAATGGGAATGAGAATTTCCAGGTGTGCTGTCATGGGACGGTGGGGAAGACAGGGGAGAGCAGGTAGAGTAGAATAGTGGTGTGAGTTCCAAATGTTATAAAACAAATTAACATGGATTGTATACATGTACTTAAATCACAATAAAATTCACTTAAAAAAAAGAAAGACATTAAAAATTTCCTTAAATTTAGAAGAATAGGGATAAATATTAAGGTAACCACAAAGGAAATTAACCATCCTATACATGAAAATAAAAAACAAGACAAACATGAAGACTCAGCAAATACAAAACAAACAACGACAAAAAAGATGGAAAGAACACACGTGCAGAAAAACCACTCAGCACAAAAAATTAAGTGGAACAAAGAAACTGTCAACTATGCACAAAAAGGTATCAAAATAACACCACAAAATTCATATGTATCAATAATTACAATGAATTAAATGCAAAAATGAAGGGATAGAAAGTGGCAGAATGGATTAAAAACAAGGACCTACCTTTATGTTGCTTACGAGAGACACATCATAGACTTAAAGACACAAACTAAAACTCCAAGTACAGAAAAACGTACAAGAAGCAAACTTTCAAAAAAGAGCAGGAATGACTATCTTAATTTCTAATAAAATAAACCTTAAAGTAAAATCCACCACAGTGTAAAAGGAAAGACACTACATAATTATTAAAGGATCAATACATCTGGAGGACATAACCATATTAAATATTTATGTACCTAATAATATGGCTCCTAGGTACATCAGACAAATATTAACTTCACTTAAAAGAGAAATGGACAACTCCACAATAATAGTAGGTGATTTTAACACACCACAGTCACACACACATATGCACAGACACATAAACACATTAAAGTACAGACGTACACAAAATTAAAACAAGAAAGGGAAACCCTGGTGGCACAGTGGTTAAGTACTATGGCTGCTGGCCAGCAGTTCAAGCACGCAAGGTGCTCCTTGGAAACTCTATGAGGCAGTTCTGCTCTATCTGTAGAGTTGCCTAGAGTCAGAATCAACTTGAAGGCAGTGGGCTTTTTCGGTTTACAAGAAAGTGAGTCGCTATTAATAGTTAGACAGAGACTAGACAAAGAATTTTCATAATGAGAAGCCTGAGCACTACAGGGGACCCATACATTGCCTTTGAGTTTATGAGTGCCTGTAGAGTGAAATGGTAAGCACAATGATCCCATTGACAGAGCCTGAATTATCTGTCAAGGACACACAACTATTCTGAACCCCATAGCAGGCCAAGGCAAATTTAGATAAGGAGTCCGAGTTATCCAAACCCACAATTTCTTCATCTGTCTCCCTGGCTCATTCAGCATGGTGATGGTCCTTAGTTCACTTCAAACAGGAAGACCCTGAAGTACAGAGATAATTTTACATCAGGCTTTGCATTACAAGCTTTATCACAAATGCTCAAAAACTGTTTGTTGAATGAATGATTATTGAGGGGCATTTTCCCAGAATGTAGATTCTGGCACAGTTGATACTAAGTACTAGGAATCAGGAAGGGCTTTGATATATTTGTAGGAAAAGCCCTATCTGAATTCAGAAAAGCCTTTAAGACACAAGTTCATCTTAGAAGTAAGAGATGCCTCTTATTTCCCATCATAGGAACTCATGTATATCAATACATAGAAAACAAGCTATGCACTTTTAACATTTGGGAAAAGACATGAGCAAGTATTCGAAAAAGAGGATGCCCAAAGAGTCAAAGGAGATATTCAAAAGACTGCTCAACCTCATTAGTAATCAAGAAAAAAAGGGCAATTTAAAACCCACCAGAGTAGTGAAAATGAAGCAGAAAGACAAGTGTTGGTGTGCATGTGGATGAAGAGGAGCCCCCATACACTGCTGCCGGGAAACCAGTTTGGAAAGCAGTTTGGCATGAAATACTACAATTGAAAATAAACACATCATATGACCTAGCAAGTCCACTGCTAGGTATATAACTAACAGACGGTATGTGCAAAAGCACGAAGCGGCATGTGCAAATACATTCACAGTAGTTTTATCCATAGCCACTCCTAACCAGAAACAGCCCAAAAGTACATCGGGAGTAGAATAGATAAAAATGTGTCCTGTCTGTATAATAGAAGACTTCCTAGTAATGAACAAGTACTGATTACAGTTATATAAAACAGCATGAATTAATCTCATAAGCAAACTGTTTAAGGCAAGGGGCTAGATGTAAAAAGGTACATATACAAGGAATTTATTTATGTAGAATTAAAAATAAGATATGTGAGAGGGCACAACTAAACTATACTGTATGGGGTGTATACTTACAAGCTAAAACTATACACGTCTGCATATTGCTTCAAAATTACTAGCATCAATAACACTAAAAAGATGAGGACTTCGATCCAATTGGGTCACCATACACAAAGACACTTCACAAAGGGTTGGCAATTGAAAGCCATTGTTACTATTACTACCAGAAAACAAACAGTAAAAAACAGTAAAGGATTTGATGATGAACTGGTCCAACCCCCTACATATGACTGACTCAGTTTGTAGGAGAGAGAACCACTTGTCTTCAAAGTGGACCCACATACCATTTCCCAAAAGAAAAGTCCATTCATTTGTCACAGGATGGGCACCCAGTGGCTCAGATGTCAGTAGGTATGTTGCCAGCTGAGATTAGGGCCTGGTTTCATTTCATCATTGCCTCTGGCTTCCATGTGCTGCTGGGGGCAAGCGGCTGCTGTCTGCTGGGTCGTTTCACACAATCTTCAGCATTAGCAGTCTTCAGTGTTACCAGTTCAGTGTTATCAGCTCAGTAATACCCTGAATATTATTAAATCTTTCACTTGGGTCTCAGAGATTTTCAGAGAACGGAGCCTGGGTCCAAAGGACATACTCCTCTCCAGACACTTGTTGATCAGGACGTCCCCAACAACTGCTACTGCAGCGGCCATTCATACAGGAAAACACCTTGTAAATTTCAAAATGGGACTTTCCCCAGCAGGACTGCAAAACTCACCAAACCTTTAGGTTGCTTGTGAAACAACCAGTCCTCTTAGGTGGACTGCAAGCATCTCAGGCTGACTGTAGTCTGACCAACCATTGGATGATCTTAAACCAACAAATACTCTCAGCTGGACTGCAAGCCACTTAGGCTGATGGGAAACCAACCAGTCCTTTCAGGTGGATTTCTGTACAACCAGCAGATTGTGGCCCCACCTATTATTCTGGAAAAATTGCAAACTCAGCGCCAGAAAAGCATGTAAGTGAAACCCATTATATCACAACAAAGAAGTCATTAACTAAAAAAGAGTAGAATAGCAGCTAACAGTGGGATGAGGGTAGGTGTAGGGATAGGGATGGGCTGAGAGGGGCCATTGGGTCTGCTTGAAGTGGTATGGTTAAATATAGATGGAGGCTAAACCAAGTATATAATTTCTGATAATTTGAGCTATAAATTAAAACATCTATTCTGTATGTGCATTCTAATTTGCAATACAGAAGCTTTAAAAGGAAAAGTCATCAAAAATTATGGGTGGGGAACATGAAATGAAAACATGCTCAGCCTCGAGTAATCTTGACAAGGATAATAGCAACAAATGATGCTGAGAGTAGGATAAATGGAATATAATGTGTGTAGGAGTGTGAATTGGTGCAACCATTGTTGACAGCAATTTGTCATGGAATTAAAATTATAAATGTACATATGCTGCTATTCCAAATTCTATATCCAAGCATCTGTTTCATGGAAATGCACAGGTTGTGAAGAAAACAGCATGCCCTGTGATGATAATTACAACACTATTTTTAAAATTAAAAGTAATTATAAACAACTTAAGTATTCATCAGTAGGGCAAGAGGTTTAACAAACTATGGCTTATACAAATTCCAGAATACTATGCAGCTGTTTAAAAAAAAAATGAACAAGATATATGAAAAACAAGGAAGATTGAGAAACTGTCCCTGACTAAGGAGATATAAAAACTAAACGTAATGTTATATCCTGCACAGAAAAGGAACACTACTTGAAAAATGATGAAATCTGCATAGACTCTGGTATAGTTAATACCCTATACTAAACTTCTTAGTTTTGATAAACTGCCAATGGTTAAGATGTAAACACAGGAGGAGCTAGGTGAAAGGTATATGGGAACCCTCTGTGCTACCTTTACAATTTTTCTATAAATCTAAAATTATTTCAAAATAGAAAGTTTTCAAAAAGAGAATGAGATAGATATCCATATACTGACATAAAAAAATCCCCCAAACTTACATTTCAATACAAAAATAAAACTGCCACTTGGTATCCCACGTAGTTTCCCACTTGTTTACAAGACATATAAACCAAAAGAAAAAAGAAAAAAACAACCCTTGCTGTCGAGTTGATTTCAACTCATAGCGACCCTGTAGGACCATGTAGAACTGCCCCATAGGGTTTCTAAGGAGAGGTTGGTGGGTTCGAACCAATATTTTAGTAAGCAGCCAAGTTATTAAACCACTGTGCCACCAGGACTCCATGTGTTTATACAGGTGTCAATATACGTACGAAAGCACACTGACAAAAGTCTTGAAGGAAATACACCAAATTGCCAATTGTGCTTACACTCGCCTAGAGGGCTGGTGATGGAGAGGTAGTCAATGGTGTGTCTATTATTTGATCTACATTGTCTGAATTGTTTTCGGTAGGAATGCATACAAGGATATTTGTACAGATAAGACAACTTTGAAAGCACATGAAACCAACTAACCAACGAACAACAACAAAAGAGAAACACAAATAGAGGCTGGTTACATTATAAGAGCTTAAAAAGTGACACCTCTCCCCTTCTCCCACTTCCTGTTTTGGAGAAGATTCTAATAATTTGGGAAAGCTTGTCCATCCTTGCATTCATTAAAAATTTATTGGAAGCCCACTATGTGCCAAGAGGTTTTATGCACACAGTCATTTCCAAATTGCCCCCAAAGCCCTGTGAATCTCATGGATAGGAGGGACCAGTTGTGCCTTCTCCACTGCAGCATCCCTCTGCTTGCATCAGTCCCTCTGCTGGGGCTAACTCACTCCCTTATAAAGCTGTGGGCTAGCCTGACTGATGTGAAGGTTTCCTTTAAATTTATTCTATCTTCAGGGAGCCCTAGTGGTACAGTGGTTAAGTACTATGCTGCTTCCAACCCACCAACTGCTCCATGGGGACAGATGTGACAGTCTGCCTCCATAAAGACTACAACCTTGGAAATCTTATGAGGGCAATTCTACTCTATCCTGTAGAATTACTATGAGTCAGAATTGATTCAATGTCAGCGGGTTTGTTTTTTGGTTGGTATCCTTAGTGGGGGGTGGGGGGCTGGGTCTGGTTAACCTCACTCACAACCTCTTCCCCTGGCCTTGTCCCCAGAAACAACTTCTGGGAATAAGCTGAATTCCTTAGACTTTTTTCCATTTCAAATTTTAGTCTTGCAGCCCTGAGACCTATTGTCTGAAGATCTGGCCCCTGCTCACCCCTCCCACTACTTCGTGTTTCACCACAAACCCCCTTAATCTCACAGAGAAAAGCCTCCTATCCTTTGGACCCACAATGGCTCCACTCTCCTTTAGGCTTGTGATGACACCTCACCACATGGAATTTCTCTTTTCCCAAGTCACCCTCATCCAATGTTTGTGAGGTATCCTTCCTCTGTGATCTCACAACATCTTATCATTCTAGCAGTTAACACGTGAAACTGTTCCTGCTAATTGGTTAACTTTCATGACTTTCCCTAATCCCTCCTGCCGACTGTCACCTCTGGACCAGAGACTATATGTCTTGTTTATCCTCCTACCGCCAGAATCAGTACAATTATCATAATATATATGGAGTAAACAAGTTAACAAGCAGTTGATATATTATTCCACAGTATTTTACATTTCATGTTTCTTTTTATTATGATTGAATGAAAATGTACATTCCCATATAAATTTGCATGCCCACCTATACGCAGATCCTACTGCTCTTCCTGCCCGGTGACAACACACTCTTCCTCTTTGCTCCATACGTGTCTTACCCTCCCAACAATCTCCTATCCCCTTCTCTCTACCCACTTGCCTGCCTCCAGGAAGAGGTAAGCACGACGACATCCTATACATGGATAGAACCATAAAGTGCACACACAATATGGTCACTCTGTGTCGCCAAGTCCAATAGATTCTTGTCCAAAGAGTTGACCTCCAATATGATTTATGTACAGGGGCAGCATCAGGGCCATGATCCCTTTAACCATCAACTGCAGTGCTTTAGTGTAGATATCAAGGTGCACTCCTTTTTATTCCTGCGTTGCCAGTGAGACTCAACTTTGTGAGTTTCATCACAGCTATCACTGGTGGTGGCCAGACACCATCCAGTTCTGGTCACAAGTCGGTGTAGTCACCCGCTCACTTGGGTATCTCTGTCTTCTGGGTTCTCTTTCTCCCATGCTGCTTTGGTCCTTGGTAATCACCCAGTCCTGCTGAGTTGGGACGATTTGCTGTACCCTCAGATGGCAGCTTGGCACCTTTTAAGACCCAAGATGCCACTCACCAATGTGGGCTGAAGAGTGCTCTCTTAGCAAAATACTAGTTGGGCCAGTTGGCCTCAATTTCCCCTGAGAGCATGGTCCCTGGCCCCCCAACCCAGCTACTTGGTCCTTGCAATATTGGATTAAGATGAGAAGAGTAATCATTTTATGCTGAAGTCCAGTTAGTACTGATCTTCTTTCTAATGTGTGCTGTCACAGATTTCACCCAACCAAATTTCTACCAGCTATCTAATCTAAACCCTGCCCCCATCGCCCTCCCTCCCCCCCACCACCTTTGCAGCCATCAAAGAGTCTTTTCTTCTATGCATGAGTCTGTTTTTAAGTTCTTATCGTAGGGGTCTCATACAATGTTTGTCTTTTTGTCCCTGACTACTTTTACTCAACGTAATACTCTCCAGTTGAAACCAAGTAATGAAATGTTTCCTAAAATCATCGTTGCATAGTGTTCCACTGAGTATATATACCATAGTATACCTATCATTCTTGTTTTCGGGCATCTGGGTTGATTCCATCTTTTTGCTATTGTGGACTGTGCTGCAATAAACATTTGTGTACATGTATCAGTTGGTGTGAATGGCCTTGATTCTGCACAATATATTCTGAGCAGTGGAATTACTGGGTCAAACGGTATATCCATATCCAGCATTTTAAGGAAGCACCACATTGGTTTCCAAAGAGGTTGCACCATTTTGCAATCTCACCAGCAGTGTAAGAGAGTGCCAATTTCTCCACAGCCTCTCCAGCATTTGTTGTTTTGTGTTTTTGGATCATGGCCAACCTTCTGGGAGTAAGATGGTATGGCATTGTAGTTTGGATTTGAATTTCTTTAAGAACTAATGATTCTGAGCATGTCCGCATGTGTTTTTTGGCTGCCTGGAACTCCTCTTTAAGGAAGTGTATGCCCATCTCCTTTGTCCATTGCTTAATTGGATGATTTATCTTTTCCTTTTGATATTTTGTAGTATCTTACAGATTATGGAGATCAGGGGTCCGTCCGATGTATAATAGCCAAATATTTTTTCCCATTCTGTAGATGGCCTTTTAACTCTTGTGATAAAGTCTTCGGATGAGCAAAAGTGTTGGATTCTTTTTTTTAATTTGACATGACTGAGTAAAATGTACATTCCCGTATAAATTTACATGCCCACCTATATGCAGCTTCCACTGCTCTCCCTGTCCAGTGACAGCACACTATTCCTCTCTGCTCCATACATGTCTCATCCTCCCAACAGCCTCCTTTCCGCTCCTCTCCACCCACTCTCCTTCCTCCAGCCAGAGGTCAGCAGGATGATATCCTATAGATGTATAGAATCATAAAGTGCAACCAATATATGGTCACTCTGCATTGCCAAGTCCAATCCATTTCTGTCCAAGAGTGGACCTTCGTTATAATTTATGGGTAAGGGCAGCATCAGGGCCGGCGGCCGTGCTCTCAAAGGAACCCTGAAACCACAGGACCATCAATCGAGGTCTTTTAGTGTAGATCCTAGGATGCACCCCTTTTTATTCTTGTGTTGCCAGTGAAACTCAACCTAGTGATCTCCATCGTGGCTATCACTGGTGGTGGCTGGGCACCATCCGGTTCTTCCGGTCCCAAGTCAATGAAGGCACCCACTCTTGTGGGTCTCTCTGTCTGCTAGGTTGTCTTTACCGCATGTCATTTTGGTCCTCAGTGAGCATCAGTTCTTGCTGAGTTGGGACCATTTGCTGTGTCCTCGGATGGCAGCTTGGCAGCTTTTAAGATGCCACTCAGATACCACTCACCAATGTGGGGTACAGAGAGTTCTCTTAGTAAAACGCTAGTTGTGCCAATTGGCCTCACTTTCGCCTAAGAGCATGGTCCTGTGCCCCCTGCCCCAGCTACTCTATCTTTGGAATATTGGGTAAAGATGGAAGGAGTACTCAAGTTATGCTGAAGTCCACTTAATGTTGTTCTTGTTTCTAATGTGTGCTATCACCACTTTCTCCCAACCAGATTTCTAGCAACTATCTAAACTAAACCCATCTCCCCTCACCCTCCCTCCATCCCCTCCCTTACAGCTGTCAAAGAGTCTTTTCCTCTATACACAAGTCTGTTGTTGAGATCTTATCATAGAGGACTCATACAGTATTTGTCCTTTTGTCGCTGACTACTTTCACTCAACATAATGTCTTCCAGTTGAAACCAGCTTAGGAGATGTTTCCGGGAATCACTGTTTTTCTTTATCATTGCATAGTGCTCCATTGAGTATATGTACCATAGTTTACCTATCCATTCTTCTGTTGTTGGGCATCTGGGTGGATTCCATCTTTTTGCTATCGTGGACTGTGCTGCGATAAACATTCTGGTGCATGTGTCCATTGGTGTGAAAGGCCTTGATTCTGTAGGATATATTCCAAGTAGTGGAATTACTGGGTCAAATAGTATATCGATATCCACTTTTTTAAGGAACTGCCGGATTGCTTTCCAAAAAGGCTGGACAATTTTGCAGCCCCACCAACAGTGTAGGAGGGTTCCACTTTCTCCACAGACTCTCCAGCATTTGTTGTTTTGTGTTTTCTGGATCATGGCCAATCTTGTTGGGGTGAAATGGTGTCTCATTGTCATCTTGATTCGAATTTCTTTAATAACTAAAGATCATGAACATGTCCGCATGTGTTTTTTGGCTGCCTGGATCTCCTCTTTAGTGAAATGTCTGTCCATCTCCTTTGCCCATCACTTAATTGGATGGTTTATCTTCTTCTTATTGATATTTTGTAGTATCTTATATATTATGGAGACCAGGCGTCGGTCTGACATAGTTGCCAAATATTTTTTCCCATTCCGTGGGTGTTCTTTTAATTCTATTAATAAGGTCTTTGGATGAGTAAAAGTGTTTGATTCTTAATAGTTTCCATTTATCTATTTTCTCTTCTGTTGATTGTGGTTTGTTTGACAGATTTTGGAGTCTGTCCTCATTGTGTATTAAAACTTCCATTGTTGTTCCTACCTTTTCTTGTATGAGCTTTATCGTTTTAGTTTTGATATTTAGGTCTTTTATCCAGTTGCATTTGGTTTTTGTGTAAGGTGTAAGATACGGATCTTGATTCAGTTTATTGCAGATGGGTAACCAATTTTGCCAGCACCATTTGTTGAAGAGACTGTTTTGACCCCAGTTTAATGTCTGAGGGCCTTTGTCGAATATCAACTGTTCATAGGCAGATGTTGTCATCTCTGGGGTCTCAGTTCTGTTTTGACCACTGTGGCAGTGTAGTATGTTCTAAGGTTGGGTAATGAGAGGCCTCCCAGTGTGTTCTTCTTCTTTAGTAGTACCTTACTTATCCAGGGCTTCTTCCCTTTCTAAACAAAATTGGTGATTTGTTTTTCCATCTCATTAAAAAATGACACTGGAACTTCTATTGGGATTGCATTTTATAAATAAATTGCTTTGGGTAAAACAGACATTTTCACAATGTTAAGTCTTCCTATCCATGAGCAGGGTAGGTTTCTCCATTTATCTAAGTCTCTCTTCATTTCTTGTAGTAAGGGCTTGTAGTTCTCTTTGTAAAGGTCTGTTATTTCTCTGGTTAGATTAATTCCTAGGTACTTTATCTTCTTAGGGGCTATAGTAAATGGTATTGATTTGATAACTTCTTCCTTAACAGTCTCGTTGTTGGTATAAAGGAATACAATTGATTTACTTATGTTTATCTTGTATCCTGAGAGTTTGCTGAACTCTTCTATCAGTTTGAGTAGCTTACTTATAGATTCCTTGGGGTTCTCTGCATATACAATCATACCATCTGCAAACAGGGAGATTTTAACTTCCTCTTTGCCGATGCAGATGCCCTTGATTTCTTGGTCTTGTCTAATTGCTCTGGCTAGAACTTGTAGCACAATGTTGAATAGGAGAGGTGACAGTGGGCATCCTTGTCTAGTTCCTCATCTCAAGGGAAAGTCTTTGAGTCTCTCTCCATTCAGGATGATGTGGGCAATTGGCTTTGTATAAATGGCCCTTATTGTGTTGAGGAATTTGCCGTCTATGCCCATTTTGCTAAGAGTTTTTAGCATGAATGGGTGTTGGACGTCATCAAATGCCTTTTCTGCATCAATGGACAAAATCAATGATTCTTGTCTTTTGTGATATTTATGTGGCTCATCACATTAATTGTTTTTCCGATGCTGAACCAGCCTTGCATCCCTGGTATGAATCCCACGTGGTCATGATGGATTATTTTCTTGATATGTTGTTGTATTCTATTGGCAAGAATTTTGTTGAAGATTTTTGCATTTAGATTCACGAGTGACATCAGTCTGTAGTTCTTTTTCTTTGTTGGGTCTTTCCCTGGCTTAGGTATCAGGGTTATACTGGCTTCATAGAATGAGTTTGGGAGTACTCCATCCCTTTCTATACTGTGAAATAGTCTCGGCAGTATTGGAGATAACTCTTCTCTAAATGCTTGGTAGAATTCTGCAGTGAAGCCGTCTGGGCCCGGACTTTTTTTGGTTGGCAGAGTTTAATGACCTTTTCAATGTCTTCCTTTGTGATAGGTTTATTCAGTTGTTCTGCTTCACGTTGTGATAATTTGGGTAGGTGGTATGAGTCAAGGAATTTGTCCATTTCCCCTAGGTTTTCAAATTTGTTACAGTACAGTTTTTCATAGTATTCTGTTATGATATTTTTTATTTCTGTTGCATCTGTGGTGACAACTCCCCTCTCATTTCTAATTTGGGTTATTTGTTTCCTTTCCTGCTTTTCTTTAGTAAGTTTAGCCAGTGGTTTTTCAATTTTGTTGATCTTTTCACAAAAGCAGCTTTTGGTCTTTACCATTTTTTCAATTGTTTTTCTATTCTCTAATTCATTTAGCTCTGCTCCAATCTTTATGATCTCGTTTCTTCTGATGCCCAAGGGGTTCCTCTGTTGTTCTCTTTCTACTTGTTCAAGCTGTAGAGTTAGTTCCTTGATTTGGTTTCTTTCTTCCTTCCAGATGTGGGCATTTATGGAGATAAACAGACCTCTGAGCACTGCTTTGGCTGTATCCCATAGGTTCTGGTAGGAGGTGTTTTCGTTCACTTTGGAAGCCATGAATTTCTTTATTTCATCCTTGATTTCCTCTATAACCCATGTTTTTTTGAGCAAGATGTTCAGTTTCCAAGAGTTCAACTTTCTATCTATGTTTTTTCTGCTATTGATTTCAACTTTTATGGCTTTATGGTCTGAGAAGATACTTTGCAGTAATTCAATGGTATGAATTTTGTTGAGCATTGCATTATGCCCTATCACGTGGTCAATTCTGGAGAATGTTCCATGTGCACTGGAGAAGAAGATGTAGTTGTGTGCTGATGGGTGGAAAGTTCTGTATATATCAATGAGGTTGAGTTGGTTCATTGTGTCAGTGAGGTCTTCTGTATCTTTACTGAGCTTTTTTCTAGATGATCTGTCTAGTAATGAGAGTGGAGTGTTAAAGTCTCCCACTATTATTGTGGAGTCATCTAACTCTCTTTTGAGCGTAGTCAGTGTTTCTTTGATGTATTAGGTGCTCTGATATTAGGTGCATAAATATTTAATATAGTTAAGTCTTGCTTATGTACTAAACCTTTCAGCAATAAATAGTGTCCATCTTTGTCCACGATGGTGGATTTGACATTAAAATTGATTTTTTCTGAGATTAGAATTGCTACCCCTGCTCTTCTTTGTTCGTTGTTAGCTTGATATATATTCTTCCATCCTTTAATTTTCAGTTTGTTCCTATCTTTAGATCTCAAGTGAGCTTCTTGTAGACAACATATGGATGGATCATGTCTTTTGATCCAAGATGACACTCAATGTCTCTTTACTGGAGCATTCAGTCCGTTCACATTCAATGTAATTATTGATAGGTATGTATTCACTGCTGTCATTGTGATATGTTTATTTTTATGTTGATGTTTTCTCTGTTGTTCTTATTAGTCCGTTCTGCGACATTCTTTCTTGTGAGTTGATTTTTCACCTTTTTCAGAGCTGGTTTTGTTGTTGTTGAGACTCGTGTGTTACATTTCTTGAAATGGTATGATACATCTTTGTTGTGCTTTACAGCTGCCCCATGACCCCCTTAATAAACTACATATAAACCCAATTTTAATTACTACCAGTCTTGTCATCTTCCTCTCCATCTGGAAGGACTGTAACAACCGTAGTACATCCCTCTTTTTGTTATGATGCCATCATAGTTTTCATGATGATCACTAGATTGCTCCTTTCCGTATCAAAGCTGTGATTGACTTTGGAGCCTTCACCTAAAGAGTAGAGTATTGAGTAGTGTGTCGTTCTAAAATATAAAGTTAGTGGTTTTGTTCTTCTAAGCCAGAGCCAAGAACTTCTTTCAGTATTTCTTGTAGCTTGGGTTTGTTTTTTACAAAGTCTCTGAGTTTCTGTTTATCTGGGAATGTCTTAATTTCATTTTTGTATTTGAAAGATAGTTTTGCAGGATATATAATTCTTGGTTGGAAGTTCTTCTCCTTCAAGGCTTTGAATGTGTCATGCCACTGTCTCCATGCCAGCGTGGTTTCTGTTGAGAAATATGACGAGAGCCTACAGGGTTTCCCTCTGAATGTTAGCTTTGCTTTGAGTATTGCTGCCTTTAAGAGTTGCTGTTTATGTTTCATTTTGTTAAGCTTGATTATTATATGTCTTGGAGTCTTTCTTTTGAGATCTATATTGGGTGGCGTACGATATGCATCTGAGATGTCTATTTTCTCTTCCTTCATGATTTCTGGGAAGTTTTGTTTCAGCAGTTCAGCAACGATACTCTCTGTGTTCTCAGATGTCTCACCCTGTTCAGGGACCCCAATTAATCGAAGGTTGTTCCTCTTAATAGAGTCCCACATGCTTCTTAATGTTTCTTCATTTTTCTTGTTTCTTTTTTCTGATTTCTGCTCATACACGCTGGCATCAGTAGCTTTGTCTTCCAGGTCAGAAATTCTTTTTCCTATTTGTTCCATTCTGTTTTCTTGGCTTTAAATGGAAGTTTCTATGTCTTTGATTTTGTTCTTGATCTGTTGGATTTCAGAGTACTGGTGTTCCATCAGATCGAACAGCTTGCTTAATTTTTCATTTTGTTCTGCTGCATTTTGTGTAAGGTCTAGAAGAGCTCTGTATATCATCATTTTGTATTGACTTCCTGATGCTTTCAGAAAAGTTTCTTCATCTGGAAAACTCCTTGGTTGCTTTGTTTGGGAGCCTTCTGAAGCCATGGGTGATTTCTTGTATGCTACAATTGTCTATTGCTTTTTGGGTCCCATGTGAGTATGTAGAGGCTCAAAGAGGTACTGTGAAGATGGATTGCAAGTGTTTCTCTAGGCTGCCTTAAAATGTAAAGCAAAAAGTATCTGACCACTTGACAAGTCAGTTAGGTTTTCAGGTGTAGAGGTCCCTCTTCTCAACTGACAAAGTCAGCGCCACTATATCCAACCCCAGATGATAACAAACTAGTTCAGAATACAGCAATGCTACTGCTCTGTTGGCTTCTGCTGACAGGGCCCAATCTTAGGCGACACTGCGTCGAGTATTGCTTTTGTGATAGAAAAGCGCTCTCTTGTGGGCAGGCTCTGGCTCCCAAGCTAAGAATTAGGTCCAGCTGTGGCCACTGTATCCAAGATGGCGTCCTCCACACAGGCAGCAGACAGAGAAGCTAAAGGTGCCAAGAGGTAGTGATTCCTCTGCTTCTGTTGCAGGGCCTGCAGCGTAGGTGGCACTGGGAAAATTACTGCTTTTCTGTCGGAGAAGCGCTGTCGTGTTTGCATGCGCTGGCTCCCAGGCTAAGAATTAGGTCCCACTAAAATCTCGTTATCAGCGTGGCGTCCTGCACACTGACTGCGGAATTCCATACAAACCCCGCTGATCCAGATATAAAATGAAAGGCTCAAAGTGGCTAGATTAACAGAGTCCTAAGCCTCGCTCTCAAAATATGGGAATTTCACCTGCCTATCCCCCCAGCAGCGCATCTGAGTCTAGCTGCTAGGCAAGACCCAGCTCTGCCCACCAGCCAAGACAGGGAAAAAAAAAGTCAAAATGGTGCGTTTACCTTCCGTCCGTGAGAGCCAGGGCTATCCAGGAGCAGGATTCAGTGAAAGAGAGGAGGTTTTTCGCTCACTGATATGAAGTGCCAATTAACAGCCATGTGCCATGTCCTGAGGCTGATTAGGTGATCAGAAGGCTTTGTTTGATTATCACTTCAGGTCTCGGTTTCCAGAGGGATATAAGGAGACGTGTGCTTAGTCCGTCATCTTGACTCCGCCCCAAGTGTTGGATTCTTAAGAGTTCCCATTTGTCTATTTTCTCTTCTGTTGTTTGTGGTTTGTTTGACCGATTTTGAAGTCTATGTTGTGCTTTAAAACTTCCATTGTTGTTCCTACTTTTTCTTGGATGAGCTTTATCATTTTAGATTTGATATTTAGGTCTTTTATCCAGTTTTAGTTGGTTTTTGTGTAAGGGATAAGACATGGGTCTTGTTTCAGTTTATTGCAGATGGATATCTAATCTTGCCAGCACCATTTGTTGAAGAGATTTTTTTTTTTTTAGCCCAGTTTAATGTCTTAGGGCCTTTGTCAAAAATCAACTGTTCATAGGCAGGTGGTGTCATCTCTGGAGTCTCAATTCTGTTCCACTGATTGATCTGTCTGTTCTTGTACCAGTGCCAGGCTGTTTTGACTACTGTGGCAGTGTAATAGGTTCTAAAGTTGGGTAGTGAGAAGCCTCCCAGTGTGTTCTTCTTCTTCATTAGTGATTTACTTACCCGGGGCTTCTTCTTGTTCCAAACAAAGTTGGTGATTTGTTTCTCCATCTCATTAAAAAATGTCACTGGAATTTGTATATGGATTACATTGAATATGTAGATGGCTTTGGGTAAAATAGATATTTTCACAATGTTAAGTCTTCCTATCCATGAGCAGGGTAGATTTCTCTGTTTATGGAAGTCTCATATTTCCTGTAGTAAGGACTTGTAGTTCTCATTGTAAAGGTCTGTTATTTCTCTGATTAAATTCATTCCTAAGTAGTTTATCTTCTTAGCAGCTATAGTAAATGGTACTGGTTTGGTGAGTTCTTCCTTAATAATCTTGTTGTTGGTATAAAGGAATCCTACTGATTTACTTATGCTTATGTTGTATCCTGAGACTTTGCTGAACTCTTCTATCAGTTTGAGTAGTTTACTTACGGATTCTTTAGGATTCTCTGTGTATACAATCATATCATTTGCAAATAGTGAGATTTTTACTTCTTTTTTGCTGATGCAGATGCCCTTTATTTCTTGGTCTTGTCTAATTGCTCTGGCTAGAAATTCTAGTACAATGTTCAATAGGGGAGGTCAGAGTGGGCATCTTTGTCTAGTTCCTGTTTTCAAGGGAAACTGTTTCAGTCTCTCTGCATTCAGGATGATGTAGACAGTTGGCTTTGTATAAATGGTCTTTATTGCACTGAGGAATTTGCAGTCTATGCCTATTTTGCTGAGAGTTTTTAGCATGAATCGGTGTTGGACTTTACCAAATAATTTTTCTGCAACAATAGACAAAATCAGGTGATTCTTGTGTTTTGTGTTATTTATGTGGTTGATCACATTAATTGTTTTTCTGCTGTTGAACCAGCCTTGCATCCCTGGTATGAATACAACTTAGTCATGATGCAGTATTTTTTTAATCTGTTGTTGTATTCTATTAACAAGAATTTTGTTGAAGATTTTTGCATCTTGATTCATGAGTGATATCGGTCTGTACTTCTTTTTTCATTGGGTCTTTCACTGGCTTTGGTACCAGGGTTATGCTAGATTCATAGAATGAGTGTGGGAGTATTCCATCCCTTTCTATACTGTGAAATAGTCTCAGTAGTATTCAAGATAACTCTTCTCTAAAAGCTTGGGAGAATTCTGTGGTGAAGCCATCCGGGCCCGGGCATTTTTTTGGTTGATAGTTTTTGGATGACTTTTTCAATCTCTTCCTTTGAGATGGGTTTATTAAGTTGTTCTGCTTCACGTTGTGATAATTTGACTAGGTGATATGAATCAAGGAATTTCTCCATTTCCTCTAGGCTTTCCAATTTGTCAGAGTACAGTCTTTCTCAGTATTCTGTTATGAAGCTTTTGATTTCTGTTGGATCTAGTTATGACATCTCCTCTCTCATTTCTTATTTGGGTTATTTGTTTCCTTTCCTGTTTTTCTTTATTAAGTTTAGCCAGTGGTTTGTCAATTTGGTTGATCTTTTAAAAAAAACAGCTTTCGGTCTTTTCAATTTTTTCAATTGTTCTTCTGTTGTCTAATTCATTTAGTTCTGCTCTAATCTTTATGATCTGTTTTCTTCTTGTGCCTGAGGGGTTCCTCTGTTGTTATCTCTTTCCTTGTTCAAGCTGTAGAGTTAGTTCTTTGGTTTGGGTTCTTTCTTGCTTCCAGATGTGTGCATTTATGTAGATAAACTGACCCCTAAGCACTGCTTTGACTGTATCCCATAAGTTCTGGTAGGAAGTGTTTTCATTCTCATTGGAATCCATAAATTTCTTTATTTCATCCTTGATTTCTTCTATAACCCATAGCTTTTTGCACAAGATGTTGTTCGGTTTCCGTGAGTTCCACTTTCTATGTTTTTTCTGCTGTTGATTTTTACTTTTATGGCTTTATGATCTGTGAAAATGCTTTGCATTAATTCAGTGGTATGGATTTTGTTGAGAATTGCTTTATGTCCTAACAGATGGTCTCTTCTGGAGAATGTTCCATGTGCACTGGAGAATATAGTGTAGTTGTCCGCTATCTTTCACAACATTCTTTTGTATCCAAAGTAATCCAAGTAAATGAAGTAAAAGGCACATAGCATTAAGTACAAAATTAAGCCTACAAGTTTCATTTTTTTTCCTTTGCTTTTCCCCTTTTTCAGGAATTATTCAAAGAACAGTTTATTCCAATACTAGGCAAGGGATATTAATCACCAATAAATAGATAGTTTCTCCGTATCTTTAAATCCAGCAAACCACTTAATCCTTAATTTTACAGAGGCAGCAATTAAAATTTGTTGGTCTGAGTCTATTCACTAAGCTACACTGCAAGCTTTCAGAAATTGTGCAAAATGGAACAAAACTGTCTACTAAGGCAGCATGTGGGAAAAGGTATATCAACACATAACAAGTACAGAACTGGATTTAAAAAACAGAGTGGGCAGCATATTTCCCATACTTCCCCCCACTCCACTTCTTATAAATCCACTGCTCCAGTGCCCATGTCTTTGGGTCTATTTTAACAGCCCCTACAGAACAAACAAAAAAAATATGTGTTTGTATAAACAAACAAAAAAGCATTGCTGTAGGACAAAGCAGAACTGCCCCATAGAGTTTCTGAAAAGCAGTTGAATTCAAACTACCAATATTTTAGTTAGCAGCCAAGTTCTTAAACCAGTGCACCAAAGTATGAAATTGAGTATACCCCACTTGAGTTTAGAGACCATCTCAACTACAAATCTGATGTGTTGAACACTAATGATTGAAGATCAGACAAATCATGGGATGACATCAAAGACATCCTCCATGAAGAAAGCAAGAGGTCATGGAAAAGACAGGAAAGAAAGAAAAGACCAAATGTGATGTCAGAAGGGACTCTGAAAATTGCACTGAAAGTCAAGCAGCTAAAGAAAAAGGAAGAAATGATGAAGTAAAAGAACTGAACAGAAGATTTCAGAGACCAGCTTGGGAAGACAAAGTATCATGATGACATGTGCAAAAAGCTGGAAATAGAAAATCAAAAGGGAAGAATACGATCTGAATTCTTCAAGCTGAAAGAACTGAAGAAAAAATTCAAGCTTCGCGTTGTAAGAGTGAACAGTTCTACAGGGAAAATGTTACATGACTCAGGAAGCACCAAAAGGAGATGGAAAAAACACAGAGTCACTATACCAGAAAGGATTGGTCAATGTTCAGCCATTTGAAGAGGTAGCATGTGATCAGGAACCAATTGTCATGAAGGAAATAGTCGAAGCTGCACTGAATACACTCAGGGAAATAAAAAAAGGATCCAGATATTGAAGAAACATCACTTGACATATTTCAACAAATAGATGAAGTTCTGGAAGTGCTCACTTGTCTATATCAGGAAAATTGGAAGACATCTATCTGGACAATTGTCTGGAACAAATCCATATTTATGCATATGCCCAAGAAAGATGATCCAACCAAATGCAGAAATTACTGAACAATATCATTAATATAGCATGCAAGTAAAATTTTGCTAAAGATTATTCAAAAGCAGTTGCAACAGTACATTAACAGTGAATTGCCGGAAATTCAAGCTGGATTCAGAAGAGTACATGGAACCAGGATATCATTGCTGACGTCAGATGGATCTTGAAAGCAGAGAATAACAAAAAGATGTTTACCTGTGTTTCATTGACTGTGCAAAGGCATTTGACTGTGTGGATGATAACAAATTATGGCTAACATTGTGGAGAATGGGAAATCCAGAACACTTTATTGTATTCTTAAGAAACCAGCACATGGATAAAGAGGCAGTCCTGTGAACAGAACAAGGTGACATCACATGGTTTAAAGTCAGGACAGTTGTGCATCAGGGATGTATCCCTTCACCATACCTTTTCAAACTGTATGCCAAGCACATAACCCAAGAAGCTGGAGTATATGAAGAAGAATGAGGCAACAGGATATCAGGAAGGCTCATTAACAAACTGTGTTACGCAGATGACACAGCATTGCTTGCTGAAAGTGAAGAGGATTTAAAACACAGATGAAGATCAAAGTCCACAACCTTCAGTATGGATTGCATCTCAACATCAAGAAAACAAAAATCCTCACATCCTCACAACTGGACCAGTAAGCAATATCATGATAAATGGAGAAAGCACTGAGGTTGTTAAGGATTTCATTTTATTTGGATCCACAATCAACACCCATGGAAGCAGCAGCAAAGAAATTAAAAGTCACATTATCTTGGGTAAATTTGCTGCCAAAGACCTCTTTAAAGTGTTGAAAAGTAAAAAATGTCACTTTGAAGACTAAGGTGCACCTGACTTAACCATGGTATTTTCAATCACATCATATGGTGGCGAATGAATATAGAAGACAGAAGAAGTATTAATGCCTTTGAATTGTGGTATTGGAAAAGAACATTGAACATAGCATGCATTGCAAAAACAAAAAACAGTTCTGCCAAAAGCACAACCAGAGTGCTCCTTGGAAAAAAAGAATGCAGAGACTGCTCCTTATATACTTTGGACATATTGTCAGCAGGGTCACTCCCTGGAGAAGGACATCATGCTTGGTAAAGAAGAGGGTCAGCAATAAAAAGGAAGACCCTCAAGGAGACGGACTGACACAGTGGCTGCAACAATGGACTTAAGCATTGAAACAATTGTGGGTCTGGTGCAAGACTGTGCAGTGTTTCTGTTGTGCACAGGGTCGCTATGAGTCAGAACTGATTTGACTGTACCTAATAACAACAAGGACAATTGTAAATACCATCACTAACTAAAACCATGTTAACTCATTTGAATTCTTGTTAGTAAGGACAGGCTTGCAGCAGTGACAGTAGCCACTCCAAAACTCTGGCTTAGCATCAATTCTTTTCTTACTTAGTCACAGTCAATTACAAGACAGTAATGGTGAAGGGCACTGCTCCACCCACTCATTCAGACAAGGCTGGCTACTGCATCCATCTAGTGGCTTCTATAACCCCTGGGTGTTCCAGCAGATCTCTTGCTTCCTGGTGGCAGGCAAGGAAAGAAAACTTGTGTAGAGGACTGAGAAGTTTCAGGGAAGGCTTTGAATTGGTATCACAAAACCCCACTCAGCTGCAGGGGAAACTGAAAAATGCCATTTCACTGTTTAACCAGGAGAAAAAGTCAACATGGATGACCTCCTACTAATATCCTGCCACAATATTGAAGTAAAATAAAGTGCGTGTTTCACAAGGTCTGGAACACAAGTAGGTCAGGAAAGATTTTACACTAGAACCCCTCTGACAAGCACTGTACAAGATCTCAAAATTTATAATTCTTGGAGGTATTCAGATTATCATGTTCCCACCCCTTGAATGGCTGACATCCTGAATCGCAGACCATACAACTTCAGTGAAGTTTCCTATACTGCCCAATTGCACCAAATTCACACAACTTTAGTGAAGTTCCCTGTTCTCCCTGACTGCACCAAATTCCTCTTTAAAATGCTCTTCCAGGGCCATTTCCTTTCTGATGCCCCAAGAGCTCCTCCTCCCCTGCATATGCCCGGGAAGTGGGCCCTGTTTCAGTGGAACGCTCATCACCACATCTCTGCTTCTTCATGAGAGGCTATAATCACAAGTCCCGGCTGCCAGCCTAGCCAAAGTCTTCACTGGTCTGGAACTGATCCTGGGGTACTCTGTCACTGGTAAACATATACTTTGGCAACCATTGTCACATCCCATAGGTACAATTTTTTATTAAGCCTACATCCCCAGTGAAATAGGGAGGAAGAGGAAAGTAGTCCAGCCAGAACTGCATCCTGAAGATGCTGATTCATGGTGAAGGGCAGTAGGACCAGAAGTCCATACTACTGTTCAAAGATGTACAGTCAATCTTCAGCTCCAATAGAGTTGTTGATGCTTCAAGGACTCAGTGAGCTGATGAGTGATGTTCAGAAAGCAGGCATCTGCAGGTAGCAGCAAAGCTGTATGTCAGAGGAAGGTGATCCACAGGTTCTGGGTTGTCTGCTCCACAAGGAGTAGGATTTAGCTGCTCTGAGACTGGTTAGCATGGAGGCTTCAAGTCCTAGTGGAGACACAACACTGGCAGGACTTGGGGGGAAAGCTGCTATATTGCAAAGTGCTGGGGTTGGATAAGGATGGCCGTTTTTACTCATATCCATCCCTCAAGAAACTTTGGGGTTGTCAGCAAGAGAAGTCGAGGCAAATGAATTCCACTGGAAATCTCCAACATACATTTAATCTCCGTTGTTTCATTCTTGTACTGGGCCTGCTTCTCTTGGGTGCAGAATCACTTCTTTATCTTTGTAGAGACACAGAGGTGCTGTGAGAAGAATCCTGAGTCAGGAGACAGAAGTTACGGCATGGATTTGGAGAAAGTCCTGAGGACAGCATGGTAGCCTGTGTGCCCCTGCCCCCATCAGCGGAGGTGGGCCACAGAAAAATGGAAGGGATCCCAACTAGATTTCTAGTAACTACCTAAACTAAACCCTCCCCCCCTTGCCCTCCCTCCCTCCCTCCCCTCCCTTGCAGCTGTCAAAGAGTCTTTTCTTCTATACACAAGTCTGTTTTTGAGATCTTATCGTAGAGGTCTCATACAGTATTTGTCCTTTTGTCGCTGACTACTCTCACTCAACATAATGTCTTCCAGTTGAAACCAGGTTAGGATATGGTAGTTACTAGAAATCTAGTTGGGAGAAAGCGGTGACAGCACACATTAGAAACAAGAACAACATTAAGTGGACTTCAGCATAACTTGAGTACTCCTTCCATCTTAACTCAATACTGCAAGGATAGAGAAGCTGGGGCAGGGGGCGGGGGACCATGTTCTTAGGCGAATTCCAGGCCATTTGGCACAACCAGCGTTTTGCTAAGAGAGCTCTCTGCACCCCACATTGGTGAGTGGCGTCTGGGGTTTTAAAAGCTGCCAAGCTGCCATCCAAGGACACAGCAAATGGTCCCAACTCAGCAGGAACGGATGTTCACCGAGGGCCAAAATGGCATGTGGTAAAGACAACCGAGAAGACAGAGAGACCCACAAGAGTGGGTGCCTACATCGACCTGGGACCGGAAGAACCGGATGGTGCCCGGCCACCACCAGTGATAGCCATGACGGAGCTCACAGAGAGGAGCCTCACTAGCAACACGAGAATAAAAAGAGGGGCATCATGAGATCTCCACTAAAAGACCTCAATTGATGGTCCAGCGGTTTTGGGGTTCCTCTGAGAGCATGGCTCCCGGCCCTGATGCTGCCCGTTCCCATAAATTATAACAAAGGTCCACTCTTTGGACAGGAATGGAATGGACTTAGCAATGCAGAGTAACCATATGTTGGAAGCACTTTATGGTTCTATACATCTACAGGATATCATCTTGCTGACCTCTGGCTGGAGGAAGGGGAGTGGACGGAGAGGAGGGGAAAGGAGACTGTTGGAAGGATGAGACATGTATGGAGCAGAGAGGAATAGTGTGCAGTCACCGGACAGGGAGAGCAGTGGAAGCTGCATATAGGGGGGCATGTAAATTTACATGTGAATGTACATTTTTACTCAGTTATGTTAAATAAAAAAAAAAAAAAGAAAAATGGAAGGGCTCAAGAAAAAGAGGGTCACTCCTCTCCAAATCCATCACTTTCTTTTTTCCTCCCTCTTCTCACTCCACACCTTTCAGCCCAAAGTACGCTTCCCCTTTTACCCAACTCAGCTATGCAGCTGCGTGACCTTGGTGTGCTTAGGATAAAATTGCATGGCAGGGACTTAGTCCTTTTCCAGGTGACACTACTTTCTTACTCTGTGAATATGTGGATTTGGTCATCTATGACTGAGAAAGCATGGCCACCTTTAGACTTTAGTAATCATTTATTTAAGTAACAAATCAGAGATGGAAGGAAGGAGTGCGATGGACTTTGTCTTTAAGTCCTAAGTGATTTTGCATGTTTGTTTCTCTAGCATCAGATTGGAAGTATAAGGAGCCTTCCTCCTGGAGGTCTCAAGTATGAAAGGACTAGTTATAGTTAGGTGTCATCACTGTCACTCATCTTGGATAAAAAAGAGGGAAAGCGGGGCACAGAACATCACAGGAAAGAGTCAGCGACCAGGCATGCCCAATTGGACTGTGTGGTGGTGGTCTCCAGTTTTGCATATGTTTGGAACACCAACAGAGAACTGAGAAATAAGTACGGGTAAGAACTGGATTGGTTACTACATATTGTTACATGGAGGAGAAAATAAAGACACTATTTTTGAAAAACACATTTGTCTGATGTCACTTCATGCTCTGAACTCTTCATGTAATGCTTTATAAAAATGAGTTATTGCCTAATTTAGGGCCTTCCAAAGAGAAGGTAGTCTCCCGTGATCTTTGGCTAAAAATGTCTTCTAAAACACTTGTGCTAGCTATTTTTCTCTTTGAGCCTCTTTCCTTATGGCTAAAATGGGGGTAACAGTGCTTACCTTACTCAGTTCCTGTGAGACTATATATGCCTAGTATACAGTGGGCAAGGAATAAGCAAATGATAATGACACATGGGTCATTCATTGGTCCTTCAAAGGTGGAATTTTGGTCTAATTCGTTTTCCCTCTTTAATTCTTCTTCTGAATGGCTTCAGCTTTCTCCTCTGTAAAATACACATGAGAATAGGATGGAACTGGCATTCCATTAGCCAGAGTTGGCCTACACTGATGCTTTGTTTGGTCTGTGTATGGGGTTTAATGAAGAAACCTGAGCCAGCACTGAAAAAATTGAGACATTTTACAGACAAATCTAAAACTCCATCTTCTCTTGAAAAATCAGGAGACATAGTTAACAAGTCCACATTCCTGCATGGGAGTAAGAGTAAGCAGCTACAACCAGGTAGCAGCTGTCTCCTTACACAGAGTATGTATTTCAGTTGGCCAGAGCCGATTTGTCCTGCTCTACTCATTCATGTGATTTTCTTGATCTTGTAGGCATTTCAATTTATGGCCCTGTCACTGGATGGCATAAACAGTTTGCACTCGAGTACTAACCTAAAGATTATCAGTTCAAACTGACCCAATAATGCTGTGGAAGTAAGGCCTGGCAATCTACTTCAGTAAAGATTACAGTCAAGAAAAGCCTATGGAGCATATAGGGTCACAGTGAATCAGAATCAAAATCAATGGCAGCAGGTTTGAATTCTTAGACAACTGGAAATCAGTCTATGTCAGCCAGAGAGTAGGTGCCTAACTGCTTAATGAATGAATCTCTTGTACTTCTTCAACTATCATTTTCTTATCTGGCCACATTAGGAAGTCCCAGTTATCAAATAAGTCTAGTCTCACTTTGAAAATTGAATTTGCCATGTCTGTTAGACTCAGGAGAATCCAGGTTATACCATGGTAACAAATGGCCCCGTATTTCAGTGGTTTACAACGAGGATTTTTATTATGTGTCCATACACCATAAACAGAGATACAAAATGGAAACATACTCATGTCTTCACATGCATTCATATGTACATGAATGCACAAGTATACCTGAAATTACAAGGCAAATAAATACTCTGGCTAATGAATGCACACAGAATCCTAATTAGAGAGTGATCAGCTTAGGACAGCACAACTCTATTTTACAAGAGCTATGAAAAAGCCCCAAGATCTAAAGGAACAAGGATTCTCAGAGGTACAAGAACACTCATTCTCAGCCAAGGAACTGTCCCATATGATAAAAGGGTCTTAAAGCTTATAAAAGCACCCAGTGGCTTAAAAAAGAGATAGTAAATATTTTGCACGTTTGAAAATAAAATACCATGCAGACAGTGCTCTTTTGAGGCCTCTGCCTCTAGGCTTCTAGCTCATAACTTGATGCACTCTAGATTCCCAACACAGAAATGGAGCTGGCTGTCCCAGGTTGAAAAGAGGGAGTACTGGGAGGCCGATGTCCTCTATTTTCAGGGGGAGCTGTAGACAGAAAAGCAGGAGTCAAGGCCAAGTCACATCCATCTCCCTGACAAGGCCTCCCTTTTCTATTGTGCCACCAAATCAAGGTCTCATCATTATCACTGGAATACTGTACAGACCCCTTCCTCACTGATTTCCCCATCTCCAGTTTCACCTCCTTCAGCGCCTCCATCACAGTTGCTGCATTTCTCCTTGTCAAGTCCAGGGTCTCTGAATAGGCTCCTGCTTAGCTCAGAAACATTCCCTGGTTTCTTAGCACCCGGAGTTGCTGGTCTACACTCCTAACCCTGGCATCCCAGACCTCTCCAGCATCATGCCCTTCTATTCTAGCACTTCCTCCAGTGCTGTTTCCTCACTCACACAACAAGCTTCATCTAACTTACTGAACTAAGAATCTCCAGTCTTCCCTCTTGGCTTTCTCAGGTGTTTATTTCTTGTCAGGACTCCTGTAGCCTTTCCTCTGTGGGTTCATTGTTGAGACTAAACTACAAAATACAGCTTTTCAAAGCATCCAGACTCCTCATCTAGACTGGAAGTTCCCTGAAGGCAGAGTCCAGAGCTCCTTCCAGCTGGGCCCTTATCACCTAGATATGCCCTTCCCAGACCTCAGCTGACTGCAGGAGTCTGGATAGAGAGCCTTAGGATAAGAAACAAGAAACCTGGTTCTTTCACTGCTATGCTTCATGTCCTGGGACAAGTCTCTGCCACTCTCTAAGAGTTTCTCACAGAGTTTTCTTGTTTCTTGACAACACAGAACTAGGGCATTTGCTGCTAAGATCAATAAACTAATGACTCACTGACCAAACCTCAGCTGCCATGGCAGGGACCAGACTAAGGAGCCTCAGTGCCTGGGCCCAAGGGGTTTTAAATTGACCTGATTTCACAGTTGGTCATCGCTTACTACAATGCTCTCCCACCCCTCTCTGCCATTCCCCAACCATCCCAAACTTGTGTTCTCCTTTTAAGGAGCACATTACCTGGTATGTCACAGGACTGAGGCAGGGAGATGGAGTCAGAAGGGGCCTGGGAAGAGTCTCTCACAATTAGCAGGGCCTCTGCTGCCTCCCGATTCTACTGCTACTCTAAGTGGTCAGACATGAAGGTCTGACCAGAGGCTTCCAGGGCCTGCAAAGAAAAGGATGTAAGAGAAGGGGTCCGGGAACCCCTACACATCCCAGTACTCCAAGAGCCCCTTCTGCCAACTCCAATCTTCTGCTCATCCCTTTCTCTAAGCTTGGCCCCTCCCAGAGTTCTGGATCCCACTTCTTTCCCAGAACCTGTAACAGTAGTAGAAGACAGTCAAAGACAGCACCACACTGGAAGGTCAGAGCTGGCGATCTATAAACAATACAGGAGAAGCCAGGGAATTAAACCCTTTGGCAGACACATACCAATAGTAGACAGAGAAAGGTGCAGGATTATGCCATATCCAGATGTGCGAGTCTAAATGCCTGCTAGGCTATTAGTCATTGTGGTTTTGGCAAGTCTTTTCTATGGATTGACGTCTGTTCCGTATTTTTCTCTACCTTTTTTGTGAGACACTCCTGTCAGCTTTTTCCTCCAAGGGCAGCAGTAAGAACTATGAGAAACCACAGATGTCTCTGTTTCAATCTGCAAAGCACTTTCAGGAATGCAATTACTGTCCCTGTCAAGAACCTGGTTTCTTATCCTCATATTCCCCAATACCCACATAACTTAAGTGACAGCTTGTGTCATCTCTCGAAAGTTTTTCTAACTGCCTCTGGCCTCTCCCCTAGGTCACTGTGACCCTCACCATCATGGACTCCCATTTTATCAGGTCTCTCTATCTCACCAATCTGTTTCACATGGAATAACAGCCTCCATTTATTGAAGGCCTAGTGTCAATGCTGGTGTACAATATTTTCCCCACTGTACTGATAGGGAAATACAGGCTCCAAGACAGAAAGCCACTTGTCCAAAGTGTCACAAATGAGAGCCCTGCCTTTCCCATTAGTCAGGGAATATTTCAATACTGTCCTACTCTTCTTCTCATCTGCCTGCTTGTATCTCCTACCACATCTATCAAAGGTGAACACACAATAACATAATATACAAGTAGCTCCATGCTCCTTCTCTCTACTCACAGGCTGCACAGGGCTGGGGGCCCAGGAAGTTCCCCAGTAAAAGAAGTTGTGAGTTGCTTGTCCAAGGGTGGTAGAGTCCAGGAGAAAGACAAATGTTCTGGAGCTTGGCTGAGCACCAAAGCCCCACAGGAAGTCTCCTGCAGGGGCAGTGAACATAAGTTGGAGTCAGGTATCAGGCTGGACATGGAGAAGAGTAGTGGGCATGTTAAGTGACGGGGATAGGAGCCTAAACTATAGGGGCTGTGAAGACAAAAAAAGACAAGCCATTCCTACCCTTCATTTTGCAACTGGAAAAACTGAGGCCTGGAGACCTTCCCAAGGTTACCCAGCAAGTCAGGGATAGGAATGGAGACAGAACCTGGGACACTGTGACACAAAGGAAGTGGCTCAGTTGAAGACTCTCTGTCTAGACCCAGACTCCCCTTACCTCCTTGTGAGATGCCTGGGGAGTAAGCCTCAGTCTGGGTCAGGTTCTCCTGCTCAACTGTGAGAGACAGAGACAGCTTGGTAAGCCTTTTCCCCAACCCCCCTCACTCTCCCCACACCACATCTAAGGTCTCACACTCCATGAACCTTTCCTACTCCAAGATTAATTACTCTTTCTTATAAATGCCTGATAGATCATCTTGGTGGAATTTTATAGTTAGGGGAGCTAAGGCCCAAGGAATAGAAGTAACTTACCCAGGATCACACCACAATTCACTGGTAGGGATGGTAGAACACTAATCATGCTTCCTACACTCAAACCCAGGATCCCTCCCTGGCCACACACACTTACAGAGAATGCCTGCTTGAATCATCAACTTCTTGACATGCTGTGAGCTTTGTGAGGGGCAGTCCCACTGTTTATTAGCCTCTCAGCCATGTGCCTCTTTAGCTGTGGCCTCTGCTCCCTTCTCAAGGTACCTGCAGCAGGCAAGACTTTTCTTTTATTCCTAAAGGGAGATTGAAGAGACCTATCATCTTCCCCTTGTCAGACCCTGCACTCATGAGAGGAGGGTACATTTGTGACACTTACAGACTTGGAAGAGGCAGATGTACCTGTGATTCCTGAAATGGATGGTGACGTCGTTCTTGTCACAGTGGACACCCTGATCTTCAGCACTTACAGAGACAAGTTCAGTGCCCCCTGGGGCTCCAGTCTCACTGTGTGTGTTCTGTCAGAAGAGCAGCAGGGTACAACAGTTATTTCATTGTGTTCCATAGTTCTAGGACCAGAAATAGTGATCAGAATGGCCATGTGAGGCATCCCCTCATTCCCCAATACCTTCACAACACCCTGTCTTTGGTGGCTGGATTCTTCGTCTCCATTCTGATCACTACTGGATTCAGATTTCACCCTCCCTTCTTCCCAAGTAGCTTTCTCCAACCTCCCCCACTTCTTCATGTAGCCTCCTCCCTGGGGAGCTCCACCCATGCATAGCCTTCTGAAGAACTGTTGGTATGAGTCCTGTACACTTCCAATTCAAAAGTATTCCCTTTTGCTTACTTTCAGTCCACATACATGCCATTTTCAGGAATACACATGCACTCAAATGCCCTCTTCAAAAATTCCTACAATTCCCTTCTCCTGTATCATTATACATTTTGCTAAACCCAGCTACTATACTATTCTTGGCATCTTCTTTAACAATTGTCTTATTAACTTCCTGTATTCATTCACTCCTTACACAGGATTTCATGCCCCCTGAACTCAGTTCTATTATTTGTCTCCTGTATGCCCCACCTCCAATAATCTCTTCACATTTGATTCTGATTATTTTATTGTATCCCACCTGAATCTTAATTATTCTCTTGTCACCCTTTAAGCCTGTCTACTCTCTTGCACTCCTTGAAATCATGTTATCCTCAGGAATTTCCCAGGCTCTTTTTCAACAATTATTTTGATTCACTCCTTCATTCATTCTCTTGATTATTCATTCAACAGATATTTATTGATACCCCTACATGTGCCAGGCACTGGTATAGCCAAAAGAGGTCTCTTCACTGCACTAATTGTTCTCTTGCATGAACATTCCTTCTGTGAAGGATGTCCTTTGTCACCACTTGTACTCAACACTGTGCTAGAGGCTCTAGCTAAAACAATGAGTCTAGAAAAATAAATGGCAACCAAATTGGTAAGAAAATAGCAAAAGTATCTGTATAGGCAGATGATATGACCTTATACACAGAAAACTGTAAAGAATCTACAAAAAAAGTGGGACCAAGAAGATGGAGTAGATGCCCTTCCCATGACACCCCTACCATCAAAGATCCCATAAAACAAGTCAATTCAGTACATGTGACATTCTAGGAGCCATGATGATCAAAACAATAGTTCAAAAATTGCACTGAGCAATGGGGAAGAGAGACTAGTGCCAGAATGCATAAGATTCCACAGACCTGACCTGCCAGGAAATGGTTGCAGCCACCACAAAGTGGACCCACTGTGGAGGCTGGTGAGCGCCTTTGTCAGTAGGAAGGTTTTAGCCATCTGGTACTGCTCTAACAGAAATACCACAAATGTATGGCTTTAACAAAGTTTATTCTTATGTGATCTGAGAGGCTACAAGTCCAAATTCAGGATTTCCACTCCAGGGGAAGGCTTTTCTCATTGTTGGCTCTGAAGGAAAATCCTTGTGTTGCATCAGTCTTTGTTCAGGGAATATCTTGACATAGGAACCTCAAGTCTAAAGGATGTGCTTTTCTCCAAGTGCTGCTTTCATAATAGTATGAGGTTCCCAATTCTCTGCTTGCTTCTCTCTCTTTTTATCTCCCATAGGATGAAAGGATAAAAGGTGATGCAAGCCACATTCCAGGGAAACTCCCTTAGCAAGGATGTTGTAGTCCCACCATAATCCTCTTTTAACATAATCATTCTATCTATTAGCCACAGGCAGAGATTAGGATTTACAGCACAGGAAAGTCACAAAATATTGGGAATGATGGTCCAGCCAAATGGTGACACACTTTTTGGGGGGACACAGTTCAATCCATGACAAAGCATAATTGGAGAATCCATTTCTGCCTCTGGATCCCATGAGACACAGCACTATATCATCAAAATCTAAGACTTTGTGTGTAACCTGCTGCATGGATTTGAATCTTTTCTATAAAGTGGGTTTGTCCCCTTACCATGGTACTTCCCCCTCCCTTCTCTGAACTAAGCTCAGCACTGGAATCTAAAGCCATTAACTGAGCTGGAAGTAGGACTCCTCAAGCCCACTCTGAGCCATTCTCTGAGACTCAGAAGGAGAACAATTTAATAAACTCAGGGAAGGAGAGGAGAAAAAATTTGCTGACCCCCCTAAGCCAGAAAATTAGAGCAGAAACTTTTTCTTTCCATAGATTCAGATGTAAGAGGATATTCCTTCCTCATAGACACTAAGGGGTGGCTGTTACCCTCCGGCCTGTTTGAGCAGCTGCAGCCAGACATCTCTGCCAATACCAATCACCTCTGCTATCCAGGACAGTAGGTGAGAGACTGCACACAAACTTGGTAACTATCTGGACACATAAACTGAATCCATATAAGAAAAGTAAACTGTACATTTTAAAACAAGAAGCTAGAACACAATAGGCAAACATCAAAGAAATAACTACAATTTATTGATGGCTCAGAAACAGCAGTACACATATCAAAGCACTTAAAGGGGCAGATCATGATTTCTCCAGAAACTCCTAAAACAAAGAATCAAATTTTCCAGAGGAAGATAAATTTATAGAATTTTCAGAGATAAAATAACAAAAGATTACTATTTAAAACTCTTCAAGAGATGAGAAAGAAGATAAGGCAAAATGCAACAGGGCACAATAACAGATTGAACAATCTGCAAGAAAGCATTGTGCAGCAACAATTAGAAATTCAGAAAATTAATAATAAAATTACAGAACTACACAACTCAATAGAAACTCAGAGGAGCAGAATTGAAACAATGAAGGCCCAAATTAGTGGAGTTGAAGATAAAGCACACAACATCAACATACCCGAAGAAAAATCAGATGTAAGACTTTTTAAAAATCAAGAGTTATGTGGGACTTTATGAAAAGGAATAATCTAAGAAGGACTGTGAGTACCAGAATAGTGTGTAGGATAACAGAAAACACAGAGAAAATCCTTCAGGATTTGATGACAGAAAACGTCCTTGACATCATGAAAGATGAGGCAATAACTATCCAAGGTGCTCACAGAACTCCACACAAGGTAAATCCCAAAGAAAAATATCAAGGTATATTACAGTCAAACTCGCCAAACTAAAGAGAAGAAAAAAAGCTCCCTGCTGTCGAGTTGTGTCTGACTCATAGCAACCCTAGAGGTCAGAGTGGAACTGCCCATAGAGTTTCCAAGGAACATCTGGCAGATTTGAACTGCTGACCTTTTAGTTAGCAGATGTAGCACTTAACCCACAACGCCACCAGGATACTTTTACAAGTACCTAAGGATTAAAGAAAAATAACATACAAAGGAAAAAAATGTAAGATTAAGCTCAGACTACTCAGCAAAAACCATGCAGGCAAGAAGGCAATGAGATGACATATACAAGGCCTTGAGGGAAAACAACAGCCAGCCAAGAATCATATACCCAGCAAAACTGTTTCTCAAATAAGATGGCTAAATTAGGACATTTCCAGACAAACATAAATTTAGGGAGTGTGCAAAAGCCAAACCAAAACTACAAGAAATACTAAGGGTAGACCTTTAGTTAAAAAACCAATAACACCAGATAACTGCTCAAGACCAGAACACAGAATAGAAAAACTGGATATCAACCCAGATTGGGAATCACAAAGATAAATCGTACATAAAACTCTAAAAGCAGGAAAACAAAGATGTCATTATCTTGACAGTATAATACAAAAGAGGGACCCAAAACAAAATTCAGTCAGAGATTGTTCATTTGAAAATATAAAGAAATTAAAGACTGGTTTAAATTTAGAAACGTAGGGGTAAATATTAAGGCAACCACAAAGGCAACCATCAATCCTATGCATCAAAATAAAGAAATAAGGAAAATGTAAATCTCAGCAAACACAAAACCACCAACACTGAGAAAGATGGAAAGAAAACACATAAAGAAAAATGACTCAGCACAGAAAATTAAATAGAACAATGGAACTGTCTACAGCACAGGAAGAAAGACATGAAAATGACAGTACTGAGTTCATATCTATCAATAATCATAAGGAGTGTAAATGGACTAAATGCACCAATAACCAGATGGAGAATGGCATATTGGATAAATAAAACATGACCCATCTATATGCTACCTACAGAACACACGCCTCAGACTCAAGGACAAGAACAAACTACAAATCAAAGGACAGAAAGAAATATATCTTCCTAATAAGGTTCCAAAAAAGAGCAGGAGCAGCAATATTAATTTCTGATAAAATAGATTTTAAAGTAAAATTTCACCACATGGGATAAGGAAGGTCAATAATGGATCAATACTCAAGGAAGATATAATCATATTAAATATCTACACAATCAATGATAGGGCTCCAAAATATACAAAACAAAAACATACTACATTGAAAAGAGAAACAGAAACCTCCCTAATTATAATAGGAGACTTCAACACACTACTCTCAAATCTCAGCACAGACATGGAAGATCTAAATGTCACAATCAAACAACTTGACCTCATAGACATATGCAGAATACTTCACCTAACAGCAGCCAAGTACACTTTCTTTTCCAGTACACATGGAACATTCTCCAGAACTGACCACGTATTAGGCCACAAAGCAATCCTTAACAAATTCAAAATACTGAAATATTACAAACCATCTTTTCAGAACATAAAGCCATAAACCTAGAAATCAGTAACAGAAAAAAGAAGGAAAAAAATCAAACACAGGGAAATTGAAAAACATATTGTTCAAAAATGACTGGGTTATAGAAGAAATCAAGGACAGAATAAATGAATTTATAGAATCAATTGAGAACAAAAACACATCCTACCAAAATCTACAGGACACAGCAAAAGCAGTGCTGAGAGGTCAATTTATATCAATGACTGCATGCATCTGAAGAGAAGAAATGGCCCAAATCAAAGAATTAACTCTACTACTCAAAAAAGTTGAAAGAGAGCAGCAAAAGAACCCTTAAGGCACTGGAAGAAACTAATAAAAATTATAGCAGAGGAAACAGATATACCATGTAACCCAGTAATTCCACTACTTGGAATATATCCTATAGAAGCAAGGGCAGTCACACAGACACACGGACACAAATGTTTATTGCAGCACAGTCCACAATAGCAAAAAGAGGGAATCAACCCAGATGCCCAACAACAGATGAATGGATAAACAAACTAAGGTATATATACTCAATGAAACACTATGCAATGGTAAAGAACAATGATGATTTTATGAAGCATCTCATAACCTGGTTTCAACTGGAAGACATTATGCTAAGTGAAATCAGTTAGCAGCACAAGGACAAATACCGTATGGCACCCCTACTATAAGGACTTCAAAAGAGACTCACGTACAGAATAAAAGACTCTTTGACAGCTGCAAGGGAGGGGAGGGAGGGAGGGAGAGGTTTGGTTATAGATTAGATAGTTGATAGAAATTCGGTTGGGTGAAATCAGTGACAGTACACATTAGAAAGATCAATTTAACTGAACTTCAACATAACGTGAAAACTCTTCCAATTCCAACCAAATATTGCAAGGATAGAGTAGCAGGGGTAGGGTGTCTAGAGACCATGCTCTCAGGGGACATTAAGGCCAATTGACATAACCAGCCTATTGCTAAGAGAGTCTTCTGCACCCCATGTTGGTGAGCGGCATCTGGGGTCTTAAAAGCTAGCAAACTGCCTTCAAAAGTTACACCAACTGGTCCCAACTCAGGTTGGAAAGATGATCACCAAGGACAATAATGACATGAGGGAAAAAGAGCCCAGAAGACAGGGAACCATATGAATGGGTGACTATATCAACATGTGACCAGAAGAATCAGATGGTACCCGGCCAACACCAACGACAGACATGGTGGGGTTCACAAGGTCAAGTCCCAGGTGCAACATGAGAAAAAAGGGGTGCACCCTAAGAACTCCGCTAAAGACCACAACTGACCATCTGAAGGCCTGGGAGTTCCTCTGGGAGTATGGCCTCTAGACCTGATGCTGCCCTTGATCATAAATCATTACTGAAATCAATTCTTCAGACAGGAATGGATTGGACTTGACAACACAGAGTGACCATATCACGTGTGTACTTTATGATTCTATGCATCTATAGGATGTCATCCTACTGGCCCCTTACTAGAGGGGAGAAGAGAAGGTGGAGAGGATGGGCAGGAGATTGTTAAGAGGATATGACACACATAGAATGGAAAGGAGGAATGTGTTGTCATTGGGCAAGGCAAGCAGAAGGAGTTGTGGATAGGCGGGCATGCAGATTTAAATCGGATTGTACACTTTCACTGAATCACAATAAAAAAAATCTTTAAAAAAATTAGAGCAGAATTAAAAAACAGCTGAAAGAGTTAACAAGATCAAAGGCCAGGTTTTTTTAAAGGATTAACCACTGGCCAACCACACAAAAGAAAAACAAGAGAGGAAGAAAATAATTTCAATAAGAAACCACACGGGTGATATGATAACAGCCCCAACTGAAATTAAAAGAACCATAACAATACTATGAAAAATTGTACTTTAATAATTTCAAAAACCTAGAAGAAATGGGCAAATTTCTGGAAACACATTGCCTATCAAAATCGCACAAGCAGAAGTAGAACAAATAAACACTACACAGAAGAAAAGATTAAAGAGATAATTTCAAAACTCCCAACTAAAAAGAGCTCTGACTCTGATGGCTTCACTGGAGAAATCTACCAAGCTTTCAAAGAAAAGGTAACACCACTATTACTAAAGGTATTCCACAGCATACAAAAGGAAGAAATACTCCCAAGTACATTCTGTGAAGCCAGTATAACCTTGATACCAAACCCAGGTAAAGACAGCACAAAAAAAGGAAAATTACAGACCAATATCACTCATAAAATTAGATGCAAAAATCCTCAACAAAATTCTTGCTGGTAGAATTCAACAGCATGTCAAAAAAATGATTCACCGTGACCAAGTAGGATGCATGCTAGGGATGTAGGGATGGTTCAACATGAGAAAAACATTTAATGTAGTCAAACACACAAATAAAAGACAAGAAACACCCAACTGTATCAATTGATGTACAAAACACATTTGACAAAGTCCAATGACCATTCATGTTAAGAACTCTCAGCAAAATTAAAAAGGAAATTCCTCAACATAGTAACAAGCAACTATGCAAATCCAACAGTCAATATCATCCTAAATGGAAACCAGACAAAGATACTCATTGTCACCTTTTTTATTCAGCAATGTTCTGAAGGTTCCAGCCAGAGCAATCAAGCAAGATAAAGAAATAAAGCACATACAAATTGGTAAAGAAGAATTTAAAATATCTTTATTTGCAGATGATATGATCTTATACACAGAAAACTCCAAATAATCCACAAAAAGACTACTAGAGCTAATAGAAGAGTTTAGCAAAATATCAGGATATAAGATAAACATACACAAATCAGTTGGATTCCTTTACACCAACAAAGAAGAAATCACTAGATCATTACCATTTACAATCGCCTCCAAGAAGATAAAATATCTATAAATAAATATAATCAGAGATGTGAAAGACCTATACAAAGAGAATTATAAGACTCTACTTCAAGAAAACAAAAGAGATTCATACAAGTGGAGAAACCTATCTTGCTCATGGATAGGAAGACTTAAGATTGTCAAAATGTCTATTCTACCCAAAGCGATCTAGAGATACAATGAAATCCTAATACAACTTCCAATGTCATTTTTAATGAGATGCATAAACAAATGACCAACTTCATACAGAAAGAAAAGAAGCCCCAGATGAATAAAGCACTACTAAAGAAGAAGAACAATGGGGGTGGGGGCCTCTCTCTACCTGACTTTAGAATCTATTGTACTGTCACTGTAGTCAAAAAAGCCTGGTACTGGTACAGAAACAGATACACAGTTCAATGGAGCAGAACTCAGAATCCAGAGATAACAATCATCCACCTATGAGCTGCTGATATTTGACAAAGATCGAGAGTCCATAAACTGGGGAAAAGACAGTCTCTTTAACAAATGGTATTAGCATGACTGGATATCTTCCAGTAAAAAATATATATATAAAACAAGACCCATATCTCACACCACACACAAAAACTAACTCAAAATGGACCAAACACCTAAATACATAATCTAAAACAATGTCCTGGAAGAAAAAAAAAAGGGGAAAACTCTGGGAGCCCTAAAACACAGCATACACATACTATAAAATATTACTAACAATGTGCAAATACCAGAAGAGAAAATAGACAAATGAGAACTCCTAAAAATCAAACCCTTAAGGTCATCCAAAGACTTCAAGAAAAGCATAAAACGACTACCTACAGAATGGGAATGAATTTTTGGCTATAGCAAATCTGATCAGTGTCTAATCTCCCTAATCTATAAGGTACTGCAATACTTCACCAAGAAGAATACAGAGGTGGGGAGAAGATGGCAGAGTAGCCACTCATTTCCCCAGGTCCCTCTAACAGCAAAGAACTTGAGAAACAACTGAAAAGAATAAATAAGACATTCTAGGAGACCCAAATATCAGGTGGAAAGGTGAGAGATAGGATTGGGCAACAGGAAGGGGATCAACTGCCTTGTCAGAATCAAATCTGTAGCCACAGAGGGGCACACTTTCGCTGGCATGGAAGTGGAACAGCAGCGTAAGAGTAGAGCACATCTTTATCAGTGGGGAAGCTGAGCTTGGGATTGCTGCACCTGAGAGCACTGTAGGGCCTGGCAGCCACACAGGGCAGCACTTCATGAGTGGAGCATGTCTTTCTCAGCCAAAAAGCTGATCTTAGGACAGCTACACCTTAGAACACAGCAGCAACTGGCAGCTGATCAGAGCAGTGGTGTGCAAGAGGAACATGTCTTTCTTGGGAAAGGTGAGCTACAAATTGCTGCACCTACAGAGCTGCAGAAGACTTCCACCAGAGTGTCACAAGCTAAGTGCTCACAAACTCTCCTCACTCAACTCTTTCCTACATGCTGATTTCTCTCTCTATGCCCAGCCTCTCCCCTTGCTCCCTTTTCTGCTCTACACCAGACTCTAAATTCTGATGCACTACCCTGGAAGTGGGACATTTTACACATGTGTCTTGAGTTTTTCCCCCAGACTTGCAGATGGAAACAAAGAGAGGGATAGAAGAATAGTTCCATGAGCTCCCCTGAGCCAGCAGTTCTTGCTACCTTAGTCAGTATATGCACAGCTCTAACCATCTGGTGATAGGGCATCAGAATCATTAAGACTCCAAAAATCACTCTAGCTCAAACAAGTAAACTACTTGGACAGTCAAAACCAAATTGAAATATATGTATCTACATACAACATAAGTTAGATTGCAGTAACTAAAAAGTAAATGACAATAGCTTTCTGATGGCTTGGAGACAACAATTAACTTCTATTCATTTAAAGAAACAGACCACCATGGCTTTAGAAAACTCCCAAAATAAACAATCCAAAACTTTCCCAAATGAAGACCTCCTACAATTATTGGATAGAATGCAATACATTAGTACAGAGCCCTTCAAGACATCAGGAAGGAAATTAGACAAAGAGCAGCAGAACAAAATGAAAAATTAAACAAGCTACAAGAATTGCCAGAGTAATGACAATTTGAAATTAGGCAGTTTGACAACAAAATCACAGAGTTAGACAATTTAATAGAAAGGCAAAGGAGCAGGAATGAGGCTACAGAGGAAGACTTAATGAGACTGAAGACAAAGCAAGTGACCCCAGCATTTACATGGAAAAATCAGATAAGCAAATTTAAAAGAATCAAGAATCATTAAGAGTTGTGTGGGACTCCATGAACAGTAATAATTTACACATGACTGTAGTACCAAAACAGGGAGGGATAACTGAAAATACAGAATTTCTGAACATATGCTGACAGAAAATTTCCCTGACATTATGAAACATGAGAAGATATCTATACAAGATGCTCCTAGAACTCCACACAAGGTATATCCCAAAAGAAAGATACCAAGGCATACTATATCAAAGAAATAAACAAAATGAAAGATACACAGAGGCTTTTAAAGGCACTTAGTCTTAAACCAAAAACAATTTACAAAGGAGAGTCATTAAGACTGAGCTCTGAACACTCAGAGAAAATCATGAAGCAAGAAGGCAATGGGATGACACAAAGCCTTGAGGGACAACAACTTGCAACAAAGAATTATATATCCTATAAAACTGTCTCTCAAATATTAAGGTGAAATTAGGATATGCCCAGATAAATAGGTTAAAGAATTTGCAAAAATTAAAACAAAATTACAAGAAATACTGAAGGAAGTTCTATGATTAGAAAATCAATAACATCAGACATATACTCAAGGATATAATTCAGGTCATGGCACCCAGAGTTCAGCTTGAAAAGGGAAGCTACAAAGGTTGATAAAAGCTAAAATATTAAAAATAAGGAAGCAGATCTCAGTGTGTAAATGATGACAACATTATACCAAAAAGAGGAACAAATTAAAGTACTCTTTGATCTTTCAGAGACAGGAGAAGTCAAAGCAATACAAATTAAGTTAAAGACTAGCTTAAATTTAGATCACTGTGGTAGCCACAAAGCAAACTAACAATACTACACATCAAAACAAGAAACAAAATCAAGAAGCCTCAACAAATATGAAACCAATATTGAAAGGACTAAGAAAAAACCCATAAAGAAAAATGACTCAGCACAAAAAATTTAGTGGAACAAAGAAATGGTCAACAACACATAAAAAGGCACCAAAATGACTGCACTAAATTCATACCTATCAATAATTACATTGAATATAACTGGGTTAAATGCACCAATAAAGAGACAAAAATAAGAGAACAGATTAAAAAACAAACAAAAAAAACCCACAATCTGTCTCTATGCTACTTACAAGAAACACACCTTAGACTTAAAGATAAGAACAAATTGAAACTCAAAGGATAGAAAAATATATATCAAGCTAATAACATTCAAAAAAGAGGAGTGACAATATTAATCACTATAAAGTAAAATCCACCACCATAGATAAGAAATGTCACTATTCATTGTTTAAAGAATCATTTTGAAAGCAGGATATAACAATACTGAATATTTATGCACCTAACAACACACTTCTTAAGCACATCGAACAAAAGGTAAAAGCATTGAAAGGTAAGATAGATTGATCCACAATAACGGTAAATGACTTCAACACACCACTTTTGGTAATGGACAGAACATCCAGAAAACAGCTCAGTAAAAATACGTACAATCTAAATGCGACAATTGACCAACTCAACCTCCGAGATTTATATAGAACTCTCTACCCCTAAACAGAAAAACATACCTTCTTTTCCAGTGCTCAAGGAACACTCTCCAGAATAGACCATATATTAGGCCATAAAGCAAGTCTTAACAAAATCCAACCAGGCGCTCCTTGAATACTCTGGGGGTCAGTTCTACCCTGGCCCCTAGGATCGCCATGAGTCGGATCCGACTCGATGGCACTTGGCTGGCTAACAAAATCCAAAACACAGAAATACTGCAAAGCATGTTCTAAGACCATTAAGCCATAAAAGTTGAAATCCATAGCAGAAAAAGCATGGGTAGAAATTTATACTCATGGAAACTGAACACTTTACTCAAAAATTTCTGGGTTATAGAAGAAATCAACAATGGTAGAGAGAAACTCATGGAATAAAATGAGAATGAAAACAGATTTTACCACAACTAATGGGAAACAGTGACTGCAGTGCTCAGAGGTCAGTTTATCTCAATTAATGAACACATCCAAAATGAAAGGGCCCAAATCAAAGAAATAACCCTACACCTTAAGCAAGTAGAAAGAAAACAACAAAAGAACACCTAAAGCACCGGACGAAAACAGATAATAAAAATAGAGCATAACTAAGTGAATTAAAGAAGAGAAAATGAAAGAATTAACAAAAGCAAAAACTTGTTTTTTGAAAAGATCGACAAAATCAATAAGCCACTGGCCAAACTAACAAAAAAAAAAACCAGGAAAGGAAGCAAATAACCTGAATGAGAAATGAGATGGGCTTCATTACAATAGACCCAAACAAAATTTAAAGGATCCTAACAAAATAGGATCAAAAACTATACTATAATAGATATGAAAACCTAGAAGAAATGGACACATGTCTAGAATCACATTATGTACCAAAACTAAAAAAATAAAACTACATCAACTTAACACAGCCATCACAGAAAAAAAGATAAAAAAAAAAGTTAAAAACTTCCAGGTGAAAAAAGTCCTGGTACAGATGGCTTCTCAGGAGAATTCTACCAACGTTTAGAGAGGAGTTAATGCCACTATTAAAGGTATTTCACAGGATGGAACAATCTCAAATTCATTCTATGAAGCCAGCATTACCCTGATACCAAAATTGGGTAATGACAGCACAAAAAGGTAATTGCAGACCAATATATCTCATGAACTTAGATGCAAAAATCCTCAAAAACATTCTTGCTAATAGAATACAACAACGTATCAAAAAAAAAAAAATTCACCATGACCAGGTAGGACTCATACCACAGATGTATGGATGCTTCAACATTAGAAAAACAATTAATATAGTCAACCACATAAATAAAACGAAAGATAAGAATCACTTGATTTTAACAGCTGATGCAGAAAAGGCATTCAACAAAGTCCAACACCCATTCATCTGAAAAAACTCTCAGCAAAATAGAAGTACAAGAGAAATTCCTCAACATAATAAGGGGCATCAGTACAAAGTCAACAGCCAAAATCTTCCTGAATGAAGAGAGACAAAAAATTCCCCCTGAGAATGGGAACCAGACAAGGATGCCCACTGTCATGACTTTTACTCAACATTGCTCTGGAGGTTCTAGCCAGAGCAATGAGACAAGATAAGGAAATAAAGGAGATCTGAATTGGTAACTGTCATGGATTGAACTGTGTCCCCTCAAAAATGTATGTATTGATTTGACTTGGCTATGAGTCCCACTATGGTGCCATTCCTCCCATGTGTTGTGAATCCCGCCTCTGTGATATTGATGATGGAGAATGGGCTGCAGTTGTTAGTGAGGCAACACTCAAGCTACAAGCTTGTGGAATATAACAGAGAGAAGTGAGTAGAGGAAGTTGGGAATCTTATACCACCAAGAAAGCATGACTGAGAGCAGAGCATGTCCTTTGGACCTGAGGTTCCTGTGCTGAGATGCTCTCCTTGAATTTGGACTCTTGGCCTACCAGACTGTGATGATTTGTCATATTGAATGGACTTGTAACTTAATAAATGGATTTGTGGCTTACCGGACTGTGACAATAAAAGTTTCTCTTCATGAAGCCTTCCACTCATGGTATTTTCTGTTGGAGCAGTACCAAGTGACTAAAACAGTAACAAAGAAATATAAGTATCTCTATTTACAGATGATATCACCGTATATACACAGAAAACTCTAAAGAGTACACCAAAAAATAATTACTGGAACTAAGAGAAGAGTTCAGCAATGTATCAGGATACAAGATACACATACATAAATAAGTTGGATTCATTTTCACCAGCAAAAAGACCAAATCATTACCATTTACAGTACCCCCCCAAAATAAAATACCTAGGAATAAATCTAACCAGAGATGTAAGAGACATAGACAAAGAAAATTATAAGACCCGACTGCAAGAAGCCAAAAGAGACTTACATAAGTGGAGAAACCTAACTTGCTCATAGATAGGAAGGCTTAACGTTGTGAAAATATTTACTCTACCCAAAGAAATCTACACATACAATGCAATCCCAGTACAACTTCTAACACTTTTTTTTAATGGGAGGGAGAAACAAATCTCCCACTTAGTAGAGAAAGGGAAGTAGCCCCAGATAAGCAAAGCATTTACTGAAGAAGAAGAACAAAGTGGGATGTCTCACACTATCTGACCTTAGAACCTGTTACATTGTAACGGTAGTCAAAACAGCCTGGTAACAGTACAAAAACATAAACATACACCAGTGGTACAAAAGAGAATCCAGAAGTAACACCATGCTCCTTATGAGCAGCTGATATTTGACAAAGGCCCAAAGTCTGTGAACTGGGGAAAAAACAGTCTTTTTAACAAATGGTGTTGGCAGAAGTGGACATCCACCTGCACAAAAATGAAACAAGACCCATATCTCACACCATGCACAAAACTAACTCAAAGTGCATCAAAAACCTAAATATAAAATAAAAAAGGATAAATATTATGGAAAAAAATAGGGACAACAGTGGGAGCCCTATAACACAGCACACACAGACTACAAAATATTACTAACAGTGCGCAAACAGAAAACAGATAAATGAGAACTACTAAAAATAAAAAATATGGCTCATCCAAAGACTTCACCAAAAGAGTAAAAAGACTACCTACAAAATGGGAAAAAATATTTGGCAACCATGAATCTGATCAGCATTTAATCTCTATAATCTACAGGGTACTGCAAAACATTAACAAGAAAAAGACAGATTACCCTATTAAACAATAGGCAGAGGATATGGACAGACACTTCGCCAAAGAAGACATCCAGGCAGCCAAAAGACACATGAGGAAATGCTCACTATCATCAGACATTAGAGAAATCCCAATCAAAACTACAATGTAATATCATTTTACCTCAACAAGGCTGGCGTTAATCAAAAAACACAAAATAACGAACATTAGAGAGACTGCGGAGAGATTGGAGCTCTTCTACACTGTTTGTGGGATTGGGATTGTAAAATGTTACAACCACTTTGGAAAGCAATTTGGAGCTTTCTTAAAAAGCTAGAAATAGAAATACCAATACTATATGATCCAGAAATCCCACTGCTTGGAATACATCCAAGAGAAATACGGGCTGTCACATGAACAGATACACGCACACGAATGTTTACTGCAGCACTGTCCACAATACCAAAGAGATGGCCGTCAACCTAGGCATCCATCAACAGATGAATGGGTAAACAAACTATGGTGTATTTACACAATGGAACACTATGCAATGATAAGAACAACGACGATTTTAAGAAACATCTCATAACCTAGAATCATCTGGAAGACATTGCAGTGAGTGAAATTGTCCAGCTGCAAAAGGACAAATTGTATGAGCCCACTATTATAAAGACTTAAGAAAAGTTTTATGCACAGAAGAAAATAATCTTTGACAGCTACAAGGGTCGAGAGGGAGGCAGAGAGGTATTATTGATTAGATAGCTGATAGGAACTTGGTTAGGTGAAGGGAGTGACAGCACGTAGTAGAAGGGAGGTCAGCACAGTGTGACTACACCGTAAACTAAATGTTTTCTAAACACAACCCGACATTTTAAAGAACAGATTAGCCGGCACAGGAGTCTGGGGACCAGGGTCTCAGGGAACATCAAGGGCAATTGGCATAACTAGTTTTTTTCTAAAAGACTGTTCTGAATCACATGTTGGTGAGGGGTGACCGAGGTCTTAACAGCCAGCAAGCTGTCATCTAAAAACATCAAGTAGTCCAACCCACCTGGAGCAGATGTAAACCAAGAACATCAAAGGCAAAAAAAAGTAAAAAAAAAAGTCAGACTCATTGTGGTCAGGTCGATTACGACCCCTAGCGACTTTATACGTCCGGATAGAACTTCTCTCCATGGAGTTTCCAAAAAGTACCTGGCGGATATGAACTGCCGACATCTCGGTTAGCCAGCGTAGCATTTAACTACTATGTCCCCTCGGGTTTCTTTTGAATGTGAAATATTTTATGTGCGTGCACTTTTTAATTCATGCACTTGGTATTCTGTAGTTTACTTTCAAGAATTTAGCATTGTTTTTAACATCAAGCCTCATTCCTGCAGCAGAAACTCTCCGGGGCGATTTTGCACCCACCTGAGCTATGGCCGCTAATTGAAATGTCTGCAGTTCAAATCTACCAGGCAGTCTTCAGAAGCTCTGTGGAGCAGTTCTCCTCTGTCCTACAGGGTCTCTATGAGTCGAAATCGGCTCAGTGACGATTTTATTTTTAATGGCGTGTTTGTTTGTTTGTGTTTTTTGGTTAGGGAACATTTGCAAACCTTGGTGAAATATTTTATGTGTGTGCTAAGAGCTAAGAGCTAAGAGCTACACCTTCTAACCAAAAGGTAGGCAGTTCCAGTCCATCAGGTGTTCCTTGGAAACTCTAAGGGGCAGTTCTACTCTGTTATCCAGGGTCGCTGTGAGTTGGAATTGGCTCCATGGCAGCGAGTTTGATTTCTGGTTTAGGGAACATTTGGCAAAGTCTGGAGGACATTTTAGTCCATGTTTGTGTGAGTTTGATTCTTAGCTCCCTGTGCTGTTCTACAGATTGATTTCTCTGTTCCTCTTAAGTTTTATATCTTTATAATACATCTTGATGTCTGCCTTTTGCCCTTCCATATAAATATTAGGATAAGCATGTCAAGTTCCCTGGAAACCTATTAGTTCAGGTTTGAATTGCATTTTCATTGAATCTATGGGTCAATCGAAAGGGGAGAATTGACTGTATAATATCCAGCTTGCTTATCCAGGAACTTGGAAAATTTCTCCATTTGTGTGGGAATTGTTCAATCTTGTAATGCTTCAGTTTGATTTAGGGTTTTATATTTTGTACATTCAGATCTTGTACATCTTTCATTATATTTATTCGAAGATACCCCAGAATCTTGTTGATCTTTTAATTGATTCGGATCCGACTCGACTGCACTTGGCTTGGCTTGGCTGGCTTTTTTTAAATGGCATTTTCTGTTTGTATATAACATTTAGAAGTGCATTTGATATTTACAAAATGAAATTGACCTTAAAGTCAGCCTTCATGCTAAACTAAAAATCCCACTGCTGTGAAGTTGATTCGGACTCATAGTGACCCTGTAACACAAGAGCTGAACAGACCCATAGGGTTTCCAAAGCTGTAAATCTTTATGAAAGCAGACTGCCACATCTTTCTCCCACTGCAGGTGAGTTTCAACTGCCGGCATTTCGGTTAATAGGTGAGCACTGTAACCACTATGCTACCAGGGCTGCATGCAAAACTCTGTGTCTAATAATTTGTGTATATGTGTCTTGATATTTGGGAGGATGCTGTGAATATTGGAAGTATAATCATACCATTAAAGGTGACCAATCGTGGTGGCCTGGGCATCCAGTACAAGGTGGAATAGAGATGGCAAAATTCAGTTTCTTTGAGTTGTTCCTAGTTTTAAATAGAATGCTGCCAACATTTCCCTATTAAAATTATTTTTCTGTGTTTTATTGGTTGTTTTACTTCTCTTCCAATTCTCCCTCTCTTCCTCCCTCCCTCCTTCCTCTTTCTTTTTTCTTTTCTTTCTTTGTCTATTGTAGGAAGTTCCCTTCCATTACTAGTATAGCCAAGCCAAGTTGCCAAGTGCCGTCGAGTCGGATCCGACCTATGGTGACCCTAGTATAACAAGTTTAAATTTAAAATAATAAATACCTGTTGGATTTGATTTTTTTACCTCTATAGACACAATCAAGACTCTAGTCAACTAATATATTAATGTAGTGAGTTTCATTTAGAATTTTTTTTAAACCCCTTAGTCCAGTTTATTTTAGAATGAGAAAACTATAAAAATTGTAAGAGTAGATCTTAATGAAGTTTCAAAAATTAAACCTGTGCATGTATTCAGCATTTTCAGCAAAATAAAATGTTTTAGGAACATACACGCCCCTTTCATCCCCCTTCTACTTATAATATTTTCAAATTTTAAGCCAATTTTGCTACTCTAGGATAAATGCAACTTTGTTATAATATACTGTTTTTAGTGTATACTGCTGGATTCACTTTACTAAAGTTTTGGTTAGGAATTTTTCATCTTCTCATGAGTGAGATGGGCTTGATCTTTTCCATTTTTAAATTATTTGGCTCAAGGGTCTTGGTTTTCTAGAATCATAGATTGAGCTTTTCTGTCTTCTGGCAGTGTTTGCATATGATGGGGATTATCTGTTTGAAACTTTATTAGAATTTGACCAGGAAATTATCTGGGGCAGGTGTTTTCTTTATTTTTTAATTATGTAGCGTGGATAATTTTAAACATATACAAGCACAGCTTGTGTACCAATCTTAGAAATGATCTCCAAGTTCATTACAATTCAACAGTGGTCCTGGAATATTAGCTAGCATCAACATCACCTAGAAGGTTTGTTGAAAGGCAAATTGCAAAGATCCACACCCACAGTCTCTGATTAAAAGATTAAAAGTGGATTCAGAGTTTGCTTTTATAGCAAGTTTCCTCGTGGTACTGAGTGTGGAGGACCACACTGAGAACCACTGCAGAAGAGAAGACAGTATAAAGAACTTCCAATTATCTATCACCCATCTGCAATCATTAACAATTCATGGCCAACCTTATTTCATATATATTCTCCCTGAAGCCCCAGACTGTTTACAAGGAAACATCAAAATTCATCTTATTTGTAAATATTTCAGTGTGTACCTCTATCATGTAATCTATTTTGCTCAACAATGGAAGTTTTAATACACAACGTGGACAGACTTCAAAATATTGTTTTACCTAGATTCACTAAAATATTACTTTACCTCACTCTCTCTCCGCTTAACCACTTAAGAAGGAGGACTGGTGAACCAGTGGTAGGTGCTTGGCTAATAACCAAAAGGTGGGCAGTTTGAAACCACCACTGTGGAGAGAAAAATGTGGCAGTCTGCTTCTGTAAAGATTTACAGAAGCCTTGGAAACATCATGGGAACAGTTCTACTCTGTCCTGTGGGGCTACTGTGAATCTGAATCCACTCAATGGCGACAAGTTTAACAATTTCACAGTTATTTCCAAATACCAGGACACTTTACCCAATTACTTCAGTATATATCACCTATGAAGAAGACTATTTTTATGTATTACCACACTACTGTGCTTGCATTGAAGAAATTTAATGCTGATGTGATATTATCTAAGCCCACATACAATCCACATTCAAATTTCTCCAACTGTCCCAATAAGCCTTTTTGAGTGAATTTTTGGATTCACAATTTGATGAAGTAGCATACATGCCATTTTGTCATCATGTTTTCTAATCAAAAACAGTCTCCCAACAAATTTTGAAAGTTTTCCACAACATCGATATTTTTCATGAGCCTAAGCCAGTTGCCCTCAATGTGAATCTTACCAATTTTTTCCTCTTCCTTAGCTTTGTGCTTAACATTTTTAAGGAGCAAGAATATTAACTAGGTGATGAGTAGTTCATATTACTTCACATCTGGAGGCTCATAATGTCAGTTCATCCAGCTATCTGTGATGCTACTGGTGATACTCAATTTGATTACTTACCTAAGGTGTTCCCCCAAAGATTATTTCATTGTAAAGTTCCCTTTTTCCCTTTGTGATTAATCAGTGCTCTATGGGATGATGTTTTGATACCATGTGGGTGTCCTGTTCTGCAACAAAACTTCACCCTTGGCCTTAGTTCTGGTTTCAGGGTTCTTGCCTGTATTAGTTACTTTGGTGGTTCAAAAATGGTCATTTACTAATTATATCATTGCTTTCTAGTTTTATTAGCTGTCATTTTGCTGTAAAGAAGTGAAATATTCATATATCTGTGCATATATATACACATACATACATACACACACACACACACGTAAATGTAACTAAACCTGTTGCCATTGAATTGATTCTGATAACACTATAGGACAAAACAGAACTGCCGTATAAGGTTTTCAAGGAATGGTGGTGGATATGAACTGCCAGCTTTGTGGTTAGCAGCCAAGCTGTTAATGACTGCCGTGAGGGCATTCTCTCTCTCTCTCTGTATGCATATATGCATACACACACATATTAGAGCTAAGAATTTCTCTCTAAGCACTGCCTTCACTGTATTTCAAAAGTTTTGGCATGTTATGTCTTCATTTTTTTACTCTGCTCTTCAGATTCTGCAATTGCTTCCTCTTGTTCTTACTGTTTGGTTGTTTCGCCACTTTTCTAAATTAGATACATAAAGTCTGTATCCTTTGTCATATGTGGCCACTGAAGTCTCTGCTTGTTTAGTTTAATGGCCAGCTAATGACTGCACAGAGATGTCCTTCAAAGACTAAAACCAATCAGTCTCCCAGTCTTTGCCAAGGGGCTCTGTGTGCCCTTGGGCTTGGTTCAACCCTCAGCCAGTCACCTTACGGTGAGGGTTCGTTTCTGCTTGCACAGAACTGCAAAAAGTTGAGAGATTAAGACCTTCTCAGGTCACCTTTGCGCATGCCAACAGCCCTGTCATTCATCTGCTTTCTACATTCACAGGAATATGTTCAGACTCTTCCAATCATCTATGAAGATCTTGTTCTCCAGCTTTTTCCTTTAAGTTTGTTGGTTAGCCTATTGTTCACCCCGTGTAATCCTCTGCCTAATATAACTATTATGTTAAACGGAGCCAGGACAAAAACTACTCAGGAAATAGTCTCTTTATACTGGGCAAAAGTCAAGTCTGGTCAAATGGAGAATTACAAGTGAGATATTCCAAGGACAGATCAAATAATGGTAATTTTCTGGGAATGAGACTTTTCAGGACCTCAAACCCTCTTCTGCTTCCTATGGAGGCTAGATGGTGGGATACTTGTTTTTACTGTGATAGCAGGCTGTTGGTTTGCAAGCTCGTCACAGAGGTGGAGAGAGGGGAGTGGGAAAAAGAATAGTTGAAGCTCCATAAAGTTCACTCTTTTTACCCATATTCAGCTGTTTGTCTTGAATAAACAATCTCCTGGTTGCTGCAACTTTTTTATTAAGGTTTTTTTTTTGCGATTAAGTGAACGTTTATAATCCAAGTCAACTTGCTGTATAAGACCCCAAGCACCCACCTCTATGCAACTCTGTCTGCCTTCCTCACCCTGTGACAGCACACTCTTCCTTTCTACTCTCTACTTCCAGTATCCACTCAAGCAACACTTGTCCCCTTATCTTCACTCTCTCACCAGTATATATACCACCTGCATCACTCTGTGTTCCATAGTCCAGTCCAATCATTGTCTGAAGTATTGGCTTCAGCGTATGTTTCAGCAGCAAGTCCTGGGGCCATGTTCTCAGGGGATCCTCCAGGTTGTCGGACCATCAAGTCTGGTGTGTTAATAGAGGTCTAGATCTGCACTCCCTTTATCTCATGCTATGTCGGGGACTCTACATTGTGTTCCCTGGTGGTGGCTGGCCACCATTTAGTTCTTCTGTCCTCATGCTGATGTAGTCTCCAGTCATATGGACCTTTCTGTCTCCTGGGCTCATATTTTCCTCATGTCTTTAATGTTTTGGTTTTCATTCTGCTCCAGGGGGATTGGAACCAATTGCTACTCCTTAGACGGCATTCTTTACCAATATGGGATGCAGAACAATCTCTTAGAAAAAGACTAGTTATGCCAATTGACCTCAATGCCTCGTGAAACCATGGTCCCCAGACCACCGCCCTTGCTACTTTGTCATTTAAAATGTTAGTTGTATTTAGACTTATGGTGTGGTCCAGTTGTGCTGATCTGCCTTCTACTGCATGCTTTCACTCCCTTCACCTAACCAAATTCCTATTGATTGTCTAATCTGTAACTAATGTTTTCCCTCCCTACCCTTGTAGCCATCAAAGTGTATTTTCTTCTGTGCAGAAACCTTTTCTTAAGTCTTTATAATAGAGGTCTCATACAATATTTGTCCTTTTGCTGCAACTTTTGAGTAATTTCCAGGGTTCTGAAAACTTCTATTGTGGCAGTTTTTCCATTTTTCTCAGTGTTTCTATAGAAGAGAGAATTTTCAGAAGTCCTTACTCTGCCATTTTTACTGACGTCAGGTACAACATTTCATTGTGCAAATCAGCAAGATGCCTGTTGCTGAGCTGGGTAATTATGTCTTCTTTACTTAATAATTTTGTTGGGGACCCTCTATATGAGAGGGAACATAACAGGAACTTTGGAATCAAATACACATAAGACACTAACTTTTATCTCAAATTTTCATTCTCTAATTAATTTAATTTGACTAAAACATTTGAAAAAGAATGATCTTCAGACTGGTATCTGATCATTAATTATATCATGAGTCAGGGGTAGGGGTGAGAGATGATGGATAGGTGTTATTTCTGGCCCACATTGTTAAATGTAACAAAATTTTTTCACCCAGAAATTTGACAGCAGCCTGGCTAACACCTCTGTTCACCACTAACTTCATACCTGAACTTTGCAGAAAGTTAAGAACCTCAAATGAGTGAGAACACAGATGAAGGCCTGAAGAGATCTCCCATATGCAGACAGAAAACAGAAATTCATTTAAACAATCTTGCTTTTTTATTTCATCTTTTTGTTTGTTTATAATTTGATTTATTTACATTGTTACTGTTGAAAATATACAAAACAGAACATACACAGTTTCTACATGTACAGTTCTGTGACACTGACTACATTCTTTGAGTTGTGCAACCATGTTCATCATCTTTTTCTGAGTTGTTCTCCCCCGCCCGTAACATAAACTTGCTGTTTCCTAAGTTCCTATCTTATCTTTCCACTTGCTGTTGTCAATTTCATCCCATAAAAACAATAACACAATAGTGGGAATCACTGCCTTGTCAAATTGACACCCATTTTCGGGAAACACAGTCAGTCCATAACAGATGGCAAAATATATTCCATGCCAACACAACTCACCAGAAAGCTGAGTGGGTGTATGAATACCAGACACTGCATGACAAAGAATATCACCAGAGATAAAGTTGGATATTTCATGAAGATAAACACTGCAGTCAGGTAGGTTCTTTGACCATGATGGATTTAAATGACAAACCAATAACATAAAATATATCTGGAAAGTCTCTAAAGCAATATTTGGAAATTAAACAAGACATTTTCCAATAAGAAGAAATCATAAGTGAAATGGGGAAGTACTTTGAAGAAAATGAAAATGAAAACACAACATAGCAAAGTTTATGGGATGCACTAAATACAGCATTTAGAGGGGAATTTATTACTTTTAATGCCTGTATTAGAAAAGAAGAAAGGTATTGTATCAATAATCTATAATTCTACTTTGTAGAAAATCAATGAAAAAGTGGAAGACTCTTAAGAGCTCAATTGGCACAGTGGCTGCAACAATGTACTCAAACATAATGACAATCATGAAGATGGTGCAGGACCTGGCAGTGTTCCCTTCTGTTATATACAGGGTCAAAGGAAACAAATGACAAAGAATAGAAAGGAGGAAAATAGAAAATGAATTAGCTATAGCAACAGTTGCTGAAATACAGAATGGGTTCTCAGAAATATCAACACAATTAGAAGACTTCAGCCAAACTGATCAAAACTGAAGAAGGAAGACATAAAACAGCAATATCATAGATGAAATCATAGCTATCAAGACATATCCTACAGACATTAAAAGGATAAAAAGGGAATATTTTGAATAACTTTATTCTAATAAATTTGGCAGCCTGATGCAAGGGACAGATTTCTTAACAGACACATACACACAAATTAATTTAAATTATCTAAATTATCTCTTGTTTTGTTAGGTCTCATAGTCAAAGAACCTGCATGATTGAATGGTCTATGCTTCTGACTTACAGTGAACCCATGTACAATGGCTGTACCAGCACCATCCCCACAATGGTTGTTATATTTAAGCCCATTATTGAAGCCACTGTGTTAATCTGTATTATGTCTTCTTCAGTGACCCTCTCCTTTACTTTCTCTAGCAACTGGCCCCTCCTCATAGCATGTCTAAAGTATGTGAGTATAGATACACAAGCACATACAAACACAGAGTCTTAGCTGGCTTCACTGGTGAACAGCAACAAACATTTAAAAAATAATAATAACGATGTGACAAGAACTTATTTAGAGAATACAGGAGGAAAGAACACTTCTCAATTCATTATGTTCAGAAAAACACTACTATTTGGGGGGAACAACTTTATAAGTCATGAATAGAGATGTAAAAATCTCTAGTGAAATTTTAACAATTTGAATCAAACAATATACAAAATGCTTAATATTACCAAGTAGACTGTTTTAGCATAAAACACAATAAAATCAATGTATTCAACCATATTATTAGGGTAAAAAAAGAAAGAAAACAATAAATTGATTTTAATAAATGGCAGAAAAAGCATTTAATAATATCAAACACCAATTCATGACAGAAGCTCTTGACAAGTTAGGAATAAAAGGGGATAGCATCAAAAGTTTCTATAAAAACCTGCTGCTAACATTATACACAGAGGCCCTGGGTGTTATACTGTGCTGGGATGCTAACTGAAAGGTTGGAAGTTAATGTGCTCAGCTGCTAAATGAAAGGTTGGAGGTTCAGATCAAACTAGAGGCACCTCAAAAGAAAAGCGTGGTGATCTACTTCCAAAAAATAAGTCATTGAAAACTGTGTGGATCATAATTTTCCTCTGGTACACATGGGGTCACCAATAGTCAGAATGAACACAATGGCAACTATTTTTTTTTTAAACTTCATACTTACTGGTAAAAGACTGAATACTTTTATCTTAATATCAGTAACAAGGAAGAAATACCCACTTCTACCATGTCGATTTAAAAATTAAGTTGGAGGTCTTAGCCAGTGCAGTAAGAAAAGAAAAAGAAATGAAAAGCGTACAAAATGAGTAAGAAGATGCACAGGTATCTTGATTCACACATGGTATAATTCACTACACAGAAAATACTAACTAAGCTAGAAAAATCAGCTACTAGATCCACTAAAGCTAGAAAAATCAGATACTAGATCCACTAAGAAATTTGACAATGTCATGGAATTGAAAGTAGATATATAAAAATTCATTATATCTCCAGATATTGGCAACAAATTACTGTAGATACACACGCTTTTAAATGTCATTTCCAATAGGAATGAAATAATAAAATATCTATTGAGAAATGTAACAGGACGTGCAAAAATCTGTGCGAAAAAAACAAACAGTGGTGGTGTACTGGTTAAGAACTATGGCTGCTAACCAAGAGGATGACAGCTCTAATCCACCAGGCACTCCTTGGAAACTCTAAGGGGCAGATCTAGTCTGTCCTATAGGATTGCTATCAGTCAGAGTGGACTCGACAGCAACAGGTTTTGTTACTGCCTTTGAGTCCTGTCTGTCTCATGGTGACCTCATGTGTTACAGAGTAGTTACAAGCTTCATAGCGTTTTCTTGGCTGTAGTCTCTATGGAAACAAATCTCCAGGGTAGTCCTTCAAAATGCAGCTGGGTGGGTTCAAATAGCCAGCCTTTTAGCTAAAAGTCAATGCAAACCATTTGTACTACCCAGCCACCTCTAATAGCTGTACTAGATTACTACAAAACATGGTTAGGGAAAATTAAAAATGAAATAAAAAGGGGGAGATACACTGTGTTCCTGAATCAGAAGCCTCAAAATGGTTAAGATATCAACTCTCTAGAAATTGATTATTATAGTCAGCACAATCACAGTTAAACAAAAAGCTATTTCTCAAACTTATACAGAAATGCAAAGGACGTTGTTGTATGCTATCAAGTGAATTCTGACTCATAGAGACACTGTAGGAATGAGTAGAACTACCCCACATACTTTGCTAGGCTGTAATCTTTATGGGAGTAGATCACCAGGTATTTTCTCCATGGTAGCCACTGGTGGGTTTGAACTGCCAAGCTTTCTGTTTGCAGCTGAGTGATTAACTACCGGGGCTCCTTAGATAAGGACAGGATATTCAAAACAATTGATAAAGAACAAAATGGCAGACCAACGCTACCAAATTCCTTTACTTAGTACAAAACTATGGTTATCACCACAGTGTGGCACTACCATAAGAGAAGATATATGTAGCAGGTGATATTTCATAAATGTCCAAAGTCTGTAAACTGGGAAAAAGACAGTCTCTTTATCAAATGGTGTTAGCATAACTGGATATCCATCTGAAACAAAATGAAACAAGACCCATATCTCATACAATGCACAAAAACTAGCTCAAAAATTGATCAAAAGCCTAAATATAAAATCTGAAACAGTAAAGATCACAGAAGAAAAGATAGGGACAATGCTGGAAGCCCTAATACATGACATGAGCAGACTAAAAATTTTAGTAACGATGCACAGATACCAGAACAGAAAATAGATAACTGGGGACTCTGAAAAATCAAACACTTGTACTCATCCAGAAACTTCACTAAAATGGTAAAAAGACGACCTACAGAGAGAGAGAATTTTTGGCTATCATGAATCTGATCAGCATCTAATCTCACTAATCTACAAGGTAATGCAAAACCTCACAAAGAAAAACACAAATAACCCAATTAAAAAATGGGCAAATGATATGAATGGGCACTTCACCAAAGAAGACATCCAGGATGCTATCAGAGATATGAGGAAATGCTCATGAGCTTTAGCCATTAGAGAAACATAAATCAAAACTCAAATGAGGTACCATTTCACCCTAACAATGCTGGCATTATTCCAAAAATTACAAAATTATAAATGTTGGAGAGGCTGTAGAGAGACTGGCACTCTTCTACATTGCTGGTGGGAATGCAAAATGTCACAACAACTTTGTAAATCTATTTGGCCCTTTCTTAAAAACCTAGAAATAGAAATACCATATGATCCAGCAATCACACTGCTTGGAATGTATCCTAGACAAATAAGGGCTGTCACATGAACAGATATATGCATACCAATGTTTAGTGCAGCATTATCCACAATAGCAAAGAGATGGAATCAACACAAACGCCCAACAACAGATGAATGGATAAACAATGGATAAACTATACTCAATGGAAAACTATGCAATTATAAAGAACAACAATGATCTTTGGAACATTTAGAAACATGGAGTCATCTGGAAGACATTACACTGAGTAAAATGTGTAAGCTCTGAAAAGACAAATATTGTGAGACCACTTATAAGGACTCAAGAAAAAGTTGAAACAGAAGAAAATAATCTTGATGGTTACAGTGGTTGGGAGGGAGAAAGAGGGATATTCACAGATTATATAGTAGATGGGAATTGGTTTAGGTGAAGGAAGTGACTGCAGGCAGTACAAGGAAGTTTAGCATGACAGGACAACATCAAAAGATAAAAGATCTTCTAAATATAACCCAACATTTTGGAGGATAGAGTAGCAGTAACGGTGATCGGGTGACCATGATTTCAGGGGCATCTAGTTTAATTGGCTTAACTGAGTTTTGTTTAAGAAAACATTCTGCATATTACTTTGGTGAGCTGTGCCTAGGGTCTTAGAAGCTAACAATCAGCCATTTTAAGTAGCATCAGTTGGTCTCAATCCACCTGGAGCAGAGAAGAATGACAGATATCAAAGACATGAGGAAAATATGAGACCAGCAGAGAGAAGGTACCATATGTTCCAGAGACTGCATCACCATGAGACCAGAAGAACTAGATGGTGTCCAGCCACCACCAGTGACTGCCATGACAAGGAACACAGTGTAAAGGCCCTGATATAGAGGGAAAAATGACTGTGCAGAACTAAAATGCTATTGAAAGACTACACCTGATGGTCTGTCAGGCTGGCGGGCCCCATAAGGACAAAGCCCCCAGACTCTCAGTTAGTCCACAGCTGAAACCAGAACTAAAGGCAACTCTTCAGACCAAGACTGACCTGGATGCTGGAGAAGAATATGCTCCTTTAGTTAGATATATGCATGAGGGTGTCTGAGCAGCTCTTTTCTAGAGGCAAGATGAGATGGTGGAGGGGGCAGGAGTTGGCTGAAAGGATAGGGGAAGCACAGGATGGAAAGGAGAGATGTGCTGTCAGGGAGAGACAGGAGAGCAGTTAGAGTTGCATAGTGGTATATATGCATGATATTGTATGGCAAATTGATTTGGACTGTAAACTTTCACTAAAGCACAATAATATATTTCTTTTACGAAATAGTAGATATGTGGATCAGTAGGTAAAAGAACTCCAGACATAGACCCACAGATTTGAAGTCAGTTGATTTTTTATAAAACTGCTAAAATAGCTGAATTGGAAGAGTAAAACTTTTTAACTAATTGTGCTGGAAAAAGTGGGTATCCATATAGAATCAATTAAGCCTCAATACTTACCTCACAATACATGAAAATATTGACACAAGATGAATCATAAACCTAAATGTAAAGTGTAAGAAGATAAAGAGTCTACAAGAAAGTACAGGAGAAAATCTATGTCCTAGGTTGTGGTGTTAGGCAAAGGCATCGTGGCGTTGTGTGTCCTAACACAAAAAACGTGAGTCACAGTTAAAAAAATCAGTGGACAATCATCAAGGTTAAAACACTTGTTTCTCAAAATACTAGAGCTCAGTGTCTCTGTGAAGCATAATTGTCTAAACCCATGCTACAGCCTTGTGGCTGGCCTTGACTTCTGCTAACTCCTAGAACAGAACTTAAGCCTACTTATTTTGGGGTACACAAAGCCACTTAATTGTCTTAGACTTCTGCTTGTGGTGCTTTTTCTTCTATTTGCCTGGCCAATATCCTTCCTTACCTGTGGTACATAAGCCTTTCCTAGGAAAGGTTCTCTGACTCTATTCCAGCTCCCAGGGCTGGGTAGGTTATCCTTCTTAGTCCTCCCACAGCCCCCTACACTGTCTTCCGTGGCTCTCTGTTGTAATCACCTCTTTGTTGGCTTTACAGCCACAGAATGACTTGTTTCAGTAGCTGAGGCTCATTCAGTTCCATATCCCCACTAAACATCAGCCCTGTATCCTCACAGTTTACGTAGGAGACAATTTCCACTCTTATTTCAAAAACGTGTTGACTCTTTCCCTTCAGGATACTGTTTCCAAGGAACAATTTTGAAATTGATGGCATGGTGTCACGGATTAAACTGTGTCCCTGAAAAACACGTTTATCAGTTTGGGTGGGCTGATTCCCAGTGTTGTGTAATTGTCTGACATTTGGGTAATCGGATGTGATTTTCCTATGTGTTGTAAATCCTACCCTTACAATGTTAATGGGATGGACTAGTGGCAGTTATGTTGATGAAGCCCACAATATTACATTGTTTCTTAAGCCAATATTTTTTAAAATACAAAATAGAGATGCAACAGAGAGACAGGGGACTTCATACCATGAAGAAAGAAGTGCTGGGAGCAGTGAGTGTCCTTTGGACACAACTGTCTTGCACAGAGAAACTCCTAGTCCAGGGCAAGAGTGGTAGCAATGACCTTCCTCTAGACCTAATACAGAGAGAAAGCTTTCCCATGGAGTTGATGCCCTGAATTTGAACTCCCAGCCTACTAGACTGTGACAGAATAAATTTGTCTTTGTTGAAGGATGCCCACTGTCACCTCTCCTATTCAACATTGTGCTAGAAGTTCTAGCCAGAGCAATTAGACAAAACGAAGAAATAAAGGGCATCTGCATCGGCAAAGAGGAAGTTAAAATCTCCCTGTTCGCAGATGATATGATTGTATATGCAGAGAACCCCAAGGAATCTATAAGTAAGCTACTCAAATTGATAGAGGAGTTCAGCAAAGTCTCAGGATACAAGATAAACATAAGTAAATCAGTAGGATTCCTTTATACCAACAATGAGACTGCTAAGGAGGAAATTATCAAATCAATACCATTTACGATAGCCCCTAAGAAGATAAAGTACCTAGGAATTAATCTAACCAGAGAAACAACAGACCTTTACAAAGAGAACTACAAGCCCTTACTACAAGAAACTAAGAGACACTTAGTTAGATAAAAGGAAAAACCTACCCTGCTTATGGATAGGAAGACTTAACATTGTGAAAATGTCTATTTTACCCAAAGTAATTTATTTATATAATGCAATCCCAATACAAGTTCCAGCATCATTTTTTAATGAGATGGAGAAACAAATCACCAATTTTGTTTGGAAAGGGAAGAAGCCCCGGATAAGTAAGGTACTACCAAAGAAGAAGAACACACTGGGAGGCCTCTCATTACCCGACCTTAGAACACACTACACTGCCACAGTGGTCAAAACAGCCTGGTACTGGTACAAGAACAGACAGATGGATCAATGGAACAGAACTGAGACCCCAGAGATGACACCATCTGCCTATGAACAGTTGATATTTGACAAAGGCCCTAAGACATTAAACTGGGGTAAAAACAGTCTTTTCAACAAATGGTGCTGATAAAATTGGTATCCACCTGCAATAAACTGAATTAAGATCCATATCTTACACCTTGTTCAAAAACCAACTCCAACTGGATAAAAGACCTAAATATCAAACCTAAAACGATAAAGCTCATCCAAGAAAAGGTAGGAACAACAATGGAAGTTTTAATACACAATGAGGACAGACTCCAAAATCTGTCAAAGAAACCTCAATCAACAGAAGAGAAAATAGATAAATGGGAACTATTAAGAATCAAACACTTGCTCATCCAAAGGCTTTATTAATAGAATTAAAAGAACACCTACAGAATGGGAAAAAATATTTGGCAACTCTATGTCAGACCAACGCCTGATCTCCATAATCTATAAGATACTACAAAATATCAATAAGAAGAAGATAAATCATCCAATTAAGCGATGGGCAAAGGAGATGGACAGACACTTCACTAAAGAGGAGATCCAGGCAGCCAAAAAGACATGCGGACATGTTCATCATCTTTAGTTATTAAAGAAATTCAAATCAAGACGACAATGAGATACCATCTCACCCCAACAAGATTGGCCATGATCCAGAAAACACAAAACAACAAATGCTGGAGAGGCTGTGGAGAAAGTGGAACCCTCCTACACTGTTGGTGGGGTTGCAAAATGGTCCAGCCTCTTTGGAAGGCAATCTGGTGCTTCCTTAAAAAAATGGATATCGATATACCATTTGACCCAGTAATTCCACTACTTTGAATATATCCTACAGAATCAAGGCCTTTCACACCAACGGACACATGCACCAGAATGTTTACCGCAGCACAGTCCATGATAGCAAAAAGATGGAATCAACCCAGATGCCCAACAATAGAAGAATGGATAGGTAAACTATGGTACATATAATCAGTGGAGCACTACGCAATGATAAAGAATAACGATGATTCCAGGAAACATCTCCTAACCTGGTTTCAACTGGAAGACATTATGTTGAGTGAAAGTAGTCAGCGACAAAAGGACAAATACTGTATGAGACCTCTACGATAAGATCTCAAAAACAGACTTGTGTATAGAAGACTCTTTGACAGCTGCAAGGGAGGGGAGGGACAGAGGGGGAGGGGGGAGGGTTTAGTTTAGATAGTTACTAGAAATCTAGTTGGGAGAAAGCGGTGATAGCACACATTAGAAACAAGAACAACATCAAGTGGACTTCAGCATAACTTGAGTACTTCTTCCATCTTAACTCAATACTGCAAGGATAGAGTAGCTGGGGCGGGGGGCGGGGGACCATGTTCTTAGGCGAATTCCAGGCCAATTGGCACAACTAGCATTTTGCTAAGAGAGCTCTGTGCACCCCACATTGGTGAGTGGTGTCTGGGGTCTTAAAAGCTGCCAAGCTGCTATCCGAGGACACAGCAAATGGTCCCAACTCAGCAGGAATGGATGCTCACCGAGGACCAAAATGACATGCGGTAAAGACAACCAAGAAGACAGAGAGACCCAGAAGAGTGGGTGCCTACATCGACCTGGGACCGGAAGAACCGGATGGTGCCCGGCCACCACCAGTGATAGCCACGATGGAGCTCACAGAGAGGAGTCTCACTGGCAACACAAGAATAAAAAGGGGTGCATCATGAGATCTCCACTAAAAGACCTCAATTGATTGTTCAGCGGTTTTGGGGTTCCTCTGAGAGCATGGCCCCCGGCCCTGATGCTGCCCTTTCCCATAAGTTATAACCAAGTTCCACTCTTTGGACAGGAATGGATTGGACTTGGCAATGCAGAGTGATCATATGTTGGAAGCACTTTATGGTTCTACACATCTATAGGATATCATCTTGCTGACCTCTGGCTGGAGGAAGGAGAGTGGGTGGAGAGGAGGGGAAAGGAGGCTGTTGGGAGGATGAGACATGTATGGAGCAGGGAGGAATAGTGTGCAGTCACCGGACAGGGAGAGCAGTGGAAGCTGCATATAGGTGGGCATGTAAATTTATATGTGAATGTACATTTTCACTCAGTCATGTTAAATAAAAATAAAATAAATAAATAAAAGATCAAAAGAAAACAAAAAAATTTGTCTTTGTTAAAGCCATCCACTTGTAGTATTCCTGTTATGGCAACACTAGCTGACTAACATACATGTTCTCCCCAGGGATTTGGTTAGCAAACAGCGGGGAATGACTTGTCAACATTCCTCGAAATGCAACTATGAAAGTTGAGGTTTAATATGGTATGACCTGTCCACCACTCACCTCCGCTGTTCTTCTTTTCACTTAGCCCAGACAAGAGAACATCCCCTCTGTCCCTATTTGCCAAGCCCTCCAGGCTGAGAACCACTTGTCCACTACCCACCAGATGCTGACTGAGATGCAGATACAGCATTTCAAATAACCTTCTGAGAGGACAACCTGTGCTGTTGATTTGCATTCTGGATGCCATCACTCAATTTAAGCCCTTCTGGCTTTGCAGACCTGACTCAACAGCAGTGGGTTGGGCTTTGAAGAACAATTTGGACTCTTACATATTCCTGGAGCTTTGCTGTACATAATACTGTGAATCAGAAGGTTGGTAGGGACCTGATAAATACCCTTGTCCGTGGCATCTACTCCGAATGACAGTTCATCATCTTCTTGAATACCTCTGTTGTGTTCAGCAAGTAGAAACCTGAGGAAAGGAAAAATCAAAAGAAAAAAGAGAGATCTGAAGGTTGGGAGTAAGAGATACAGGGACAGAGGGGATGTCACATACCACAAATGTCACATGTCACAGTGTACTCAGCTACAGGAAGGAGGAAAGATAGGGTGATTGCAGAGCAAATGGAATGGGATGTGTGTGAACAGGACAAGTCATAAGCCTCCTCATACCAAGTAGAGAGAGGAACTCAGCTGTTCCCTCAAGAAGAGCACTTAGTCTTGACCTGCATGTCACACTCCTTGGAAGCATGATCTTCACTCCCTTTCTTCCACCTCCTGTACTGGTGATCCTGATTACCCTCCATTGTTGTGATGGAATGTCACTTTCAGGGGAGCAACTTTGGCCTGTAGAGTTCATTGCTATGTGCCCAGGGCCTGGAATAGGCCAAAGATGCACATATCAGTTTTGAATGAGCTAATGAATTTCACGGTTTTCAAGGGATCTTTAGGTTGAGACTATTTACTTCTTTGTACAGAATGTGAAAGGCCAGCTTAAAGACACTGAAGAATTTGTTGTTTTGTCTGACACCCAGGAGAATCCATCTAATAGCACAGACTTGGCCAGAAAGCCTTCTGTGGTTCCTGAGTGTCTTGGAGGACCCAGTTTGAGGGAGCCCTGGCATGTTTTGCCAAGTGCCTCAGGTGAGAGCTTGGAGTTAGCCTCTGCCTCTCTGACTGCGTATGGCCAGCTGCCTCTTCTGCATGCCAGACCAAAGGGATTTTCAGGCCTCCTGAGTGTCCCAGGTCTCTCAAGCATCCAGTGGTCACTGTGCATTGCCCTAGCGGTAGAGAACCAGACACCCATAACACCCCTGGCTTGAGACCCCAGGAGCTGCAAGCACAAATCCATAAATTGTGATCAAGCCCCTCTGCTGCCACGTGCCCCTGTTGTCCAGTGTTTCCCTGTTGACGGACCTGAAATAAATGTTGGCATTCATGAGGCTTTCTGCTTCTTGACATTTCATTTAACTTTCAAGCACTGATATTAACCTCAGCTGAATTGGAGGTTGTGAGTTTTGGTGGTTATGAGCTTGTGGAGACACAGAGGTACCAAGTATCTTAGCTATATGAGTGACACTCCCTGTGCCCTTGGGAAGTATTGCTTTCTTCTCAGTCCCTGTTGGAATAGGACTGTGTTTGGTAGGCAGTAATTATTCTGTTGGTTTCAGCTCCTTCCTTGTGGGGGAAATTCCATGCAAGCACAAGGAAGACATCATGTCCTTTGCCAAGTGCAGCATTCTTCAAACACTTCCAATAAGTTGCTGGGTTGGCAGTGCATGGGTGATAGCCCTGGGGGTCTGGGAGACAGTGAGCTGGTATAGCAGTAGGGGTGGAAGTCAGAAGTAGAGACAATGTTACAGAATCCAAAAACAAGGGCTTAGGTGCATTAATTAATAGTGTACCCTTGAAGAGATTTCCTCCCACACATGACTTCATTCTTTCTCTCATTATGTCAGCTCTCTTTATAAGCTACCTTTTTTTTTAATTGTTTAAAAGCTGTTTAATTCTTGGGCCTTTGTAAAAAGACAAAATCACACAGATTGAGGACACAAAGCATCCCTGCATAACTTCTAGTTTGCCAAGGACTGGTACAAGAATTTTAGAAGATACAGCACAGAAACACCTTCTCAGTCCTACAGATGGCAGTTTCCCCGTCTCTTCTTTGAGAAGGAACTTCTCCACAGTCATTATCTCTGCTGCTGCTACTGCTGCAAAGTATTTCTAATGACACTACCCCCACCAACATAATTGTCCTATTAAAAACTAATTCCTTTTACACTTAATTGTCCTCATTTCTTTCTACTTCCATACAATTACATCATATCTTACTAAACCATGTGAAACAATTTTTTTTTATTATGATTGAATGAAAACGTACATTCCCATATAAATTTGCATGCTGACCTACATGGAGCTTCCACTGCTCTCCCTGCACAGTAACAGCACACTCTTCCTCTCTGCTCCATACATGTCTTATCTTCCCAACAGTCTCCTATCTTTTCCTCTCCACCCAATGCCCTTCTTCCAGTATGAGGTCAAGAGAATAACCTTCTATAGAAGCCTAGAATCATAAAGTGCCCACACAATACGGTCACTCTGCGTCACCAAGTCCAATCCATTGCTGTCTGAAAAGTTGACCTTCAGTATGATTTATGGACAGGGGCAGCATCAGGGCCAGGGGCCCACTTCCAGGAGAACTTCAAGGCGCCTGGACCATCAATTGTGGTCTTTTGGTGGAGACTTCAGAATGCACCCCTATTTATACTTCTGTTGCCAGTGAGACTCAACTTTGTGAGCTCCATCGTGGCTATCACTGGGGGTAACCGGGCACCATCTGGTTCTTCCAGTCACAAGTCGATGCAGACATCCAGTCACGTGAGTCTCTGTGTCTTCTGGATTCTCTTTCCACCATGTCGTTATGGATCTTGGTGATCATCTGTTCCTGCTGAGTTGGGACCATTTGCTGTACCCTCAGATGGCAGCTTGGCAGCTTTTAAGAACCCAGACGCCACTCACCAATGTGGGGTGTGGAGAGATCTCATTAGAAACTCTAGTTGTGCCATTTGGCCTCCATTTTCCCTGAGAACACAGTCCCCACCCCACCCCCAGCTACTCTGCCCTTGCAATATTGGGTTAAGATGGGAGGAGTACACAAGTTGTGTTGAAGTCCCGTTAATATTGATCTTCTTACTAATGTGTGCTGTCACCAATTTCACTCAACCAAATTTCTATCAACTATCTAATCTAAACCCTCCCCCCTCACCCACCCCCCCTCCCCACCCCTGGAAGCCATCAAAGAGTCTTTTCTGTTATGCATGAGTCTGCTTTTAAGTTCTTATTGTAGGGGTCTCATACAATATTTGTCCTTCTGTTGCTGACTACTTTCACTCAATGTAATGTTTTCCAGTTGAAACCAGGTTAAGGGATGTTTCCTGCTATCATCGTTGCTCTTTATCATTGCATAGTGTTCCATTGAGTATATATACCACAGTTTACCTATCCATTCTTCTGTCGTTGGGCATCTGGGTTGATTCCATCATTTTGCTATTGTGGACTATGCTGCGATGAACATTCGTGTGCATGTATCAGTTGGTGTGAATGGCCTTGTTTCTGTGGGATATATTCCAAGTAGTGGAATTACTGGGTCAAATGTTATATCTATATCCATTTTTTTTTATTATGACTGAGTGAAAATGTACATTACCATATAAATTTACATGCCCATCTATATACAGCTTCCACTGCTCTCCCTGCCCAGTGACAGCACACTATTCCTCTCTGGTCCATACATGTCTCATCCTCCCAACAGTTCTCCATTTTTTTAAGGAAGCGCCAAATTGCTTTCCAAAGAGGCTGGACCATTTTGCAACCCCACCAACAGTATAGAAGAGTTCCACTTTCTCTACAGCCTCTCCAGCATTTGTTGTTTGGTGTTTTGTGGATCATGGCCAACCTTGTTGTGGTGAGATGGTATCTCATTGTAGTTTTGATTTGAATTTCTTTAATAACTAAAGATTGTGAACATGTCCACAAGTGTTTTTTGGCTGTCTGGATCTCCTGTTTAGAAAAATGTCTGCCCATCTCCTTTGCCCATCATTTAATTGAATGGTTTATGTTCTTTGTATTGATATTTTGTAGTACCTTATAGATTATGGAGATCAGGCATCAGTATGACATAGAGTTGCTAAATAGTTTTTCCCATTCTGTAGGTGGCCTTTTAACTCTTGTGATAAAATCTTTGGATGAGCAAAAGTGTTTGATTCTTAATAGTTCCCATTTATCTATTTTCTCTTCTGTTGATTGTGGTTTGTTTGACAGATTTTGAAGTCTGTCCACGTTGTGTATTAAAACTTCCATTGTTGTTCCTGCTTTTTCTTGGATGAGCTTTATCATTTTAGATTTGATATTTAGGTCTTTTATCCAGTTGGAGTTGGTTTTTGTATAATGTGTAAGATATGGATCTTGTTTCAATTTATTGCAGATGGATATCCAATTTTGCCAGCACCATTTGTTGAAGATACTGTTTTTACCCCAGTTTAATGTCTGAGGGCCTTTGTCGAATATCAACTGTTCATAGGCAGATGGTATCATCTCTGGGGTCTCAGTTCTGTTCCATTGATCCATCTGTCTCTTCTTGTACCAGTACCAGGCTGTTTTGACCACCGTGGCAGTGTAATAGGTTCTAAGGTCGGGTAATGAGAGGCCTCCCAGTATGTTCTTCTTCTTTAGTAGTACCTTACTTATCCGGGGCTTCTTCCCTTTCCAAACAAAATTGGTGATTTGTTTCTCCATCTCATTAAAAATTAACACTGGAACTTGTATTGGGATTGCATCATATAAGTAGATTCCTTTGTAAAATAGACATTTTCACAATGTTAAGTCTTCCTGTCCATGAGCAGGGTAGGTTTTTCCGTTTATCCGAATCTCTCTTACTTTCTGGTAGTAAGGGCTTGTAGTTCTCTTTGTAAAGGTCTGTTATTTCTCTGGTTAGATTAATTCCTAGGTACTTTATCTTCTTAGGGGCTATAGTAAATTGACTTAGTGATTTCTTCCTTAATAATCTCGTTGTTGGTATAAAGGAATCCTACTGATTTACTTATGTTTATCTTGTATCCTGAGACTTTGCCAAACTCCTCTATCAGCTTGAGTAGTTTCCTTAAGGATTCTTTGGGATTCTCTGCAAATAGAATCATATCATCTGCAAATAGGGAGATTTTGACTTCTTTGCCGATGCAGATGCCCTTGATTTCTTGGTCTTGTCTAATTGCTCTGGCTAGAACTTCTAGTACAATGTTGAATAGGAGAGGTGAGAGTGGGCATCCTTGTCTAGTTCCTGTTCTCAAGGGAAACTCCTTCAGTCTTTCTCCATTCAGGATGACATAGGCAGTTGGCTTTGCATAAATGGCCCTTATTGCATTGAAGAATTGGCCATCTATTCCTATTTTGCTGAGAGTTTTTAGCATGAATGGGTGTTGGACTTTATCAAATGCCTTTTCTGCATCAATAGACAAACTCAGGTGATTCTTGTCTTTTGTGATATTTATGTGGTTGATCACATTAATTGTCTTTCTGACGTTGAACCAGCCTTGCATCCCTGGTATGAATCCCACTTGGTCATGATGCAGTATTTTTTTGATATGTTGTTGTATTCTATTGGCAAGAATTTTGTTGAAGATTTTTCCACCTAGATTCATGAGTGATATCGGTCTGTAGTTCTCCTTTTTTGTTGGGTCTCTCCCTGGTTTTCGTATCAGGGTTATGCTGGCTTCATAGAATGAGTTTGGGAGTGCTTCATTCCTTTGTACACTGTGCAATAGTGTCAATAGTATTGGAGATAACTCTTCTCTAAAAGCTTGGTAGAATTCTGCAGTGAAGCTGTCTGGGCTGGGCCTTTTTTTGGTTAGCAGTTTTTGTATGACTTTTTCAATCTCTTCCTTTGTGATGGGTTTATTCAGTTGTTCTGCATCACCTTGTGATAATTTTTGTAGATAATATGAATCAAGGAATGTGTCCATTTCCTCTAGGTTTTCAAATTTGTTAGAGTACAGTCTTTCATAGTGTTCGGCTATGATACTTTTGATTTCTGCTGGATCTGTTGTGACAACACTCCTCTCATTTCTTATTTGGGTTATTTGTTTCCTTTCCTGTTTTTCTTTAGTAAGTTTAGCCAATGGTTTGTCAATTTTGTTGATGTTTTCAAAACACCAGCTCTTGGTCTTTTCAATTTTTTCAATTGTTCTTCTATTCTCTAATTCATTTAGTCCTGCTTTGATCTTTATGATCTTTTTTCTTGTGGTGACTGAGGGGTTCCTCTGTTGTTCTCTCTCTACTTGTTCAAGCTGTGGGGTCAGTTCTATGATTTGATTTCTTTCTTCCTTCCAGATATGTGCATTTATGGAGATAAACTGACCTCTGAGCACTGCTTTGGCTGTATTCCGTAGGTTCTGGTAGGAAGTGTTTTCATTCTCATTGGAATCCATGAATTTCTTTATTTCATCCTTGATTTCTTCTATAACTCATGGTTTTTTTGAACAAAGTGTTGTTGAGTTTCCATGAGTTCCACTTTCTATGTTTTTTCTGCTATTGATTTTGACTTTTATGGCTCTATGATCTGAGCAGACACTTTGTATTAATTTAATGTTATGGGTTTTGTTGAGAACTGCTTTATGTCCTAACACATGGTCTATTCTGGAGAATGTTCCATGTGCACTGGAGAAGAAGGTGTAGTTGTCCACTGATGGATAGAAAGTTCTGTATATGTCGATGAGGTCTAGATGGTTAATTGTGGCAATAAGACCCTCTGTGTCTTTACTGAGCTTTTTTCTTGATGATCTGTCCAACATAGAGAGTGGAGTGTTGAAGTCTCCTACTATTATTGTGGAGTGATCTATCTCCTTTTTGAGTATATCAGTGTTTTTGATGTATTTAGATGTTCTAATATTAGGTGCGTGAATATTTAATATTGTTAAGTCCTACTTGTGTATTGAACCTTCTAGTAATAAAGTGTCCATCCTTGTCCATGATGGTGGATTTTGCATTACAATTGATTTTATCTGAGATTAGAATTGCCACACCTGCTCTTCTTTGTTCATTGTTAGCTTGATATATGTTCTTCCATCCTTTGATTTTCAGTTTGTTCATATCTTTAGGTCTAAGGTCAGATTCTTGTAGGCAACATATAGTTGGCTCATGTCTTTTGATCCAAGATGTCACTCAGTGTCTCTTTACTGGAGCATTCAGTCCATTCACATTCAATATTATTATTGATAGGTATGTGTTCAGTGCTGCCATTGGGATTTGTTTATTTTTGTGTTGATGTTTTCTCTGTTGTTTTTATTAATCTGTTCTGTGACCTTCTTCTTTGCGAGTTGATTCTTCCCCTTTTTCAGGGTTGGTTTTGTGGTTATTGAGACTCCTGTATTACATTTCTTGATATGGCATGTTGCTTCTTTATTATGCTTTATGGCTTCCCCTATGATCCCATCTAATAATCTATATATAACCCCAACTTTGTTTGTTACCAGTCTTGTCAGCTTCCTCTCCATTTGGAAGGACTATAACGACTGTAGTACAACCTTCTTTTTAATATGATGATATCATAGTTTACATGATATGATCACTGGATTGTTTCTTTCACTATTATAGCTTTGATTGTGTTTGGAGACTTCCCTAACTGAGTAGGATTCTGGGTAATGTGTCCATCTAAAATACAAAGTTAGCGGTTTTGTTCTTCCAAACCAAGAGATTTTTTCAGTATTTCTTGTAGCTTTGGTTTGGTTTTTACAAAATCTCTGAGTTTCTATTTATCTGGGAATGTCTTAATTTCATCTTCATATTTCAAAGATAGTTTTGCAGGACATATAATTCTTGGTTGGAAATTCTTCTCTTTCAAGGCTTTCAATATGTCATGCCACTGTCTCCATGTCAGCATAGTTTCTACAGAGAAATCTGACAAAAGCCTTCAGGGTTTCCCTCTGAATGTTTGCTTTGCTTTGAGTCTTGCTGCCTTTAAGAGTTTCTGCTTATGTTTCATTTTGTTGAGCTTGATTATAATATGTCTTGGAGTCTTTCTTTTGAGATCTGTAGTGAGTGGTGTTCGATATGTATCTTGGATATCTATATACTCTTCTTTCATAATTACTGTGAAGTTTACTGTGAGCAGCTCAGCCACAATACTCTCGGTGTTCTTAGGTGTCTCGCCCTGTTCAGGAACTCCAATTGATTGTAGATTGTTCTTCTTAATAGAGTCCCACGTGCTTCTTAATTCTTCGTCATTTTTCTCATTTCTTTTTTCTGATTTCTCCTCATAGATGCTGGAGTTAATGGCTCTGTCTTCCAAATCAGAAATTCTCTTTTCCATTTGTTCCATTCTGTTTTCTTGGCTTTGCATGGAAGTTTCTATGTCTTTGATTTTGTTCTTGATCTGTTGGATTTCAGAGTACTGATGCTCCATCAGATCAAACAGCTTGCTTAATTTTTCATTTTACTCTGCTGTATTTTGTATAAGGTCTAGTAGGACTCTATAATAATCCTTTTGTATTCACTTTCTGATAGTTTCAGAAAAGCTTCTTTGTCTGGGAAGTTCTGAGGTGGTTCCTTTTGGAGGCCTTCTGATGCCATTGCTGATTTCCAGGTTACCATCCTCTCCAACGTCTGCTGCTTTGGGGGCATCATGTGGGTCAACAGAGGCTGGGAGAGATGCTGTGAAGATGTTCCACAGTTGTTTATCTAGGCTGTCTTAAGATGAGAAGTAAAAAAATATTTGGAACCTTCCAAAGTTAGTCAGGTTTTTCAGGTGTCTATGTCCCTCTTCCCAGCTGGCAAAGTAAGCACCTCTATATTCAACACCTGATGTTATAAACTATCTCAAAATACAGAAAGGCTACTGGCCTGCTGGCCTCTGCTGTTGGGCATCAGCTGTAGGCCATGTTGTGTAAAACTCCTCTTTTCTATTAGAAAAGCAGTCTCTTCTGGATAGGAACTGCCTCTCAGCCCAGGAATTAGGTCCAGCTGAGGCTTCCATATTGATGACCCCACCTCCCAGAAAAGCAAGATGGTGTCCTGTGTAAGCTCACCAGCAGGGCAAGAGAGCCGAAATGCCCAGAGTCCACAGCCTCTGCCATCGGGCCCCAGCCCCAGATGACACTGTGCAAAACACTACCTCCCTGCTAGAAACGCTCTCTCCCCCTGGCAGGAGCCACCCCCCAGCCTAAGAACCAAGTCCAGCCAGGGCCTCTGCCTGGGCTTCTCTGTTTCCCGATAGGCCAGAGGAGCTGAGGTGTATAGAGTCCAAAGCCAGGCTCTCAGAACCTGGCAATTACGCTTGCCAGTCCCACCAGCAGTGCATCCAAGACCAGCAGCTAGTCAAGTCCCAGTTCTGCCCACCAACCAAGACAGAGGAAAAAAAATTGAAATGGTGAGTTACCTTCAGTCTGTACAAGACTGTGCTCACCGAGAGCGGGGTTAGAGAAAAAGAGGAGGTTTTGTGTTCAGTGTTATGAAGTCCAAATTAACAGCCTTATGCCAGAAGGCTCTATTTAACTATCGTATCAGGTCTTGGTTTCCAGAGGGATTTAGGGAGACATGTGTTTAGTCCGCCATCTTGACTCTGCCCCATAAGCTATTCTTCATAAATGTTGCTGCAACATAGCAGGAGTGGAAGAGCCAAGTCTGGTGGGTGTTTCCATGAGCTGGGAAAAGAATGGGAATTCTGGAGACTGTTCAGCTCCTGGCTAACGCTCTTGCAGTCCCTTCCCCCAGTGCCTAATAGAATTGTTTGGTTCCTGGGAAACTCTTGAGCTCATCAAACCCCTGTATTAGGTTCTGAACCTCACTGGGGGAAACAGGAGGTGCAAGGGCACTGAGAACTCCCCCTTCTTTCCTGTTTCACACATTTAGACTCATTCAGACTATTTTTGTAAGGTAACTTTTCAAACCTGAAAAACAGGGAGAATAATACAGTAGACATGACCCTTATTTAACACTTTGCCATGAGTGTTCCAGAGCTCTCTCTTCTTTTGGCTTAAGTGTTATGTATACATATAAAGCACCCCCAACCCACACTCACTGAACTCCTCCCTAGAGTAGGGCCCCTCCCTTGGTGTCTGAATAACCCTGGGTCTCCACATAGCTTCCAACCAGCTCCCTCGTCTGCATGGATACTTCCATGTGGCTTTAGAAATGTTCTCTGAAGCTTCCCACTGAACATGGGGAATTCTACAAACCAAAATCCCAACTGAGAAGGTAAAGGTTAGAATATCTCATCAGCTTTGATATATAACCCAGGACCCAGATTTCCCCCACTTTTCTCTTGAGGTTACACCCTGTCTCAGTTGGGAGTATGAGTGCTTGCTCTCTGGTTTTATCAGGGAGGGCCAGAAGCACCATTGTGGGTCCCAGCCCTGTCAAAGTGAGGAGAGGGTTCCACTAACCAGAGGCCTGGCCTCTGGGACCAGTGACCAGGTGTGGCTGATGAGGGTGGGGAGTAAGGCAGGACCAAGTAGATCGGACTGATAGTGAGAACCATCTAATGAATGTACTGAAAGAGAATCAGGAGACCACATGGTACTGCCCAAGGCAACCCATCAGTCATTAACTCTATCAAGGCTGTAGATGCCTGCTATAGTGAAGTGGAGGCAGAGAGCACGTGTGGTAGACCACATTCTAAAATGGTTCTCAAAGATTCCCACCTCCTGAAACTGACACCCTAGTGTAGTTTCCTACCCCTGGTGATTTGCTTCTGACCAGCAGATTCAAGAGCAGAGTAGGCTATAAAAGCCCTTGACTTCCATACTGGTAGCATTCACTCTTCCTCCCTGGGTACTACTGTGTGCATGCCCTGATGGAGAGAGCCACCTGGAAAGGAGCTGATGGAAGCTTCTGACCAACAGCGAGCATGGAACTGAGGTCCACAGTTCAAGAACTTATGAGGAAATGTATCCTGCCCATGGCATCAGGTAGGGAGGGTAAAGATAGAGAAGCCCCTATTTGTCTGTCAGTGGAGGCTTGCTTCTTGCTGTGATGCCGGAAGCTATGCCAGTGGTAATTAGGTACCAGCAGGGTCACTCATGATAGACAGGTTTCAGCTGAGCTTCCAGAATAACACAGACTAGGAAGAAGGACCCGGCAGTCTAGTTCTGAAAACACTTAGCCAGGGAAAACCTTATGAATAGCAGAGGAATATTGTCAAATATGGTGTCAGAAAGTGGGCCCTCCAGGTTGGAAGGCACTCAGAAAACGACTGGGAAAGAACTGCTTCCTCGAAGTAGAGCCGACCTTAATGACATGGATGGAGTAAGGCCTTCAGGATCTTAGTTTGCTGATGTGGTGTGACTCAAAATGAGAAGAAACAGCTGAAAAATCCATTAATAATCGGAACACAGAATGTACGAAGTATGAATGAGGAAAATTGGAAATCGTCAAAAATGAGATGGAATGCATAAGCATCAATATCCTAGACATTAGTGAGCTGAAATAAACTGGTTTGGGCCATTTTGAATCCAACAGTCATACAGTTTACTATGCTGGGAACAAAAAGTTGAAGAGGAACGGTGCTGCATTCATCATCAAAAAGAACATTTCAAGATCTGTCCTGAAGTACAATGCTGTCAGTGATAGGGTAATATCCATATGCCTGCAAGAAAGACCAGTTAATACAACTATTACTCAAACTTATACACCAACCACTAAGGCCAAAGATGAAGAGGTTGAAGATTTTTACCAGCTTCTGCAGTCTACAATTGATCAAACATATAATAAGGATGCATTGATAATTACTGGTAACTGGAATGCAAAAGGTGGAAACAAAGAAGAAAGATAGTAATTGGAAAACACGGCCTTGGTGATAGAAATAATGCCAGAGATTGCATGATAGAATTTTGCAAAACTAACAACTTCTTCATTGCAAGTATCTTTTTTTAACAAACCCATGTACACATGGACCTCACCAGATGGAATACACAGGAATCAAATTGAATAAATCTTTGCAAAAGCTCTGGAAAAGCTCTGTAACAGCAGTCAGAACAAGACTAGGTGCTGACTATGGCACAGATTATCAACTGCTCATATGCAAGTTCAAATTTAAACTGAAGAAAATTAGGACAAGTCCACAAGAGCCTAAGTATGACCTTGAGTATATCCCTCTTGAGTTTAAAGGCCATCTCAAGAACACATTTGATGTGTTGACCACTAATGACTGAAGACCAGATGAACTGTGGAACGACACCAAAGACATCATCCATGAAGAGAGCAAGAGGTCATTAAAAAGACAGGAAAGAAAGAAAAGACCAAAATGGATGTTGGAAGAGACTCTGAGTCTTGCTCTCAAATGCCAAGCAACTAAAGCAAAAGAGGGAATGGTGAAGTAAAAGACCTAAACAGAAGATTTCAAAGGGCAGCTCGAAAAGACAAAATAAAGCATTATAATGACATGTGCAAAGAGCCAGAAATGGCAAACCAGAAGGGAAGAATATGTTCTGCATTTGTCAAGCTGAAAGAACTGAAGAAAAAAATCAAGCCTTGAGTCGCAGTAGTGAAGGAATCTACAGGGAAAATATTAAATGACTCAGGGAGCATCAAAAGAAGGTGGAAGGAATATACAGAGTCATTATACCAGAAAGAACTCGTCGATGTTCAGCCATTTGAAGAGGTAGCATATGATCAGGAACCGATGGTACTGAAGGAAGAAGTCGAAGCTGCACTGAAGGCATTGGCAAAAAACAAGGCTCCAGGCACTGATGGCATATCAATTGAGGTATTTCAAAAGGCAGATGCAGTGCTGGAGGTGCTCACTCCTCTATGCCAAGAAATTTGGAGGACAGCTACCTAGCCAACTGATTGGAAGAGATCCACATTTATGCCCATTCCAAAGAAAGGTGATCCAACCAAATACAGAAATTTCCAAACAGTATTGTTAATATTACACACAAGTAAAATTTTGCTCAAGATCATTCAAAAGCAAATGCAACAGTGTATTGACAAGGAACTGCCAGAAACTCAAGCTGGATTCAAAAGAGGATGTGGAACCAAAGATATCATTGTTGACCTCTGATGGATCTTGGCTGAAAGCAGAGAATGCCAAAAAGATTTTTAGCTGTGTTTCATTGACTATGCAAAGTCATTTGACTGTGTGGATCATAATAAATTATGGCTAACATTGAGGAGAATAGGAATTCCAGAGCACTTAATTGTGTTCTTAAGGAATCTGTATATGTGAACAGAATCTGTATATATAAACAGAACGGGACACTGCATAGTTTAAAGTCAGGAAAGGTGTGCGTCAGGGTTGTATCCTTTCAGCATAACTTTTCAATCTTTATGTCAAACAAATAACCCCAAAAGGTGGATTCTATGAAGAAGGATGAGGCATCAGGATTGAAGGATGATCCATTAACAACCTGTGTTACACAGATGATACCACCTTACTTGCTGAAAGTGAAGAAGATTTGAAACAATTACTGATGAAGATCGAGGACCACAGCCTTCGATATGGATTGCACCTCAACATCATGAAAACAAAAATCCTTGCAACTGGACCACTAAGCAACATCGTCATAAATGGAGAAAGGATTGAGGTTGTCAAGGGTTTCATTTTACTTGGGTCCACAATCCACTCCAATGGAAGCAGCAGTCAAAAGACACATTAGGAAAATATACTGCAAAGGATCTCTTTAAAGCGCTGAAAAGATGTCACCTTGAAGACTGAAGTGCACCTTACCCAGGCTACAGTATTTTCAGTCACATCATATGTATATGAAAGCTGGACAGTGAACAAAGAAGACAAGAAGAATTGATGTCTTTGAATTGTGGTGTTGGAGAAGAATGCTGAATGTACCATGGACTGCCAAAAGAACAAACAAGATCTGTTCTGGAAGAAGTACAACCAGAGTGCTCTTTGGAAGCAAAGATGGCAAGACAGCATCTTACATACTTTGGACATGTTGACAGGAAGGATCAGTCCCTAGAGAAGGACATCATGCTTGGCAGATTGGAGGGTCAGTGAAAAAGATGTATACTCTCAACGAGATGAGCTGACACAGTGGCCGCAACAATGGGCTTAAGCATAAAAATGATTGTGAACATGGTGCAAGACTGGGCAGTGTGTCGTTCTGTTGTGCGTAGGGTCACTGTGAGTCAGAACTGACTTGAAAGCACCTAACAACAGCTCAGCAATGTGTCACCATGATGACCATTATACTTTGCTTTTAAAAAGTTAAGTTTCCTGGTAGTATCATGTCCATTTGATTTGCTCCTTTGAAAAAAAAAATGTGGGAAAATATAAGTAACAAAGCATGTGTTATGTTGACATTCTTCCTAGGTACAATTCAGTGATATTAATTATGTTTATCATGTTGTTCAACCATCACTATTATCCATGCCCAAATTTTCCATCACTCTTAACTGAAGATCAGGGTCCTCTAAGCAAATAGTCCTCCTTTTCTACTTTCTCCCACATCTAATAAATATTAATTGCTATACGTATATTTCTTATTCTAGATATTTTATATGAATGGAATCCTACAATATTTGTCCTTTTGTGACTGAATTTTTTTTTTCACTCAGCACACTATTTTCAGGGTGCATCCATATTGAAACATATATCAGAAGTTGTCAACAATTTCTTTGTATTTGGATCAGTAATTTAGATCCATGGAAGCAGCAGTTAAGAAATCATATGACAAGTTGGGAAAATACTCTGCAAAAGACCTCTTTAAAGTTTTAAAAGCAAAAATGTCAGTTTGAAGACAAATATAACCCTGGCCCAAGCCACAGTATTTTCAATCCCCTCAGTATGTATGTGAAATCTGGACAATGAAAAACAAAAATCAAAGAAGCGACACATTCAAATTGTGATGTTAGTGCAGAGTAATAAATATACAATGAACTGCCAGAAGAACAAATTCATCTTATATACAACCTGAATGTTCTTTAGAAGTGAGGATTTTCAGAATTCTGCTGACTTACTGTGAACACATCATGAGGAAAAAGCAGTCACTAAAAAAAGGCAATTGTGGTTGGTAGAACAGAGGGTCAGCTAAAACAAAGACAATCCTTAATTAAATAGATTGACACAATAGCCTCAACAATGGACTCGAACATAGTAAAATCATGAAAAGGGCACAGGACCAGGCAAAATTTCACTTTATTTATACATAGGATCACCATAAGTCTGAGCTGACTCAAAACGATAACACCAATTTCAATTTTGGAGTTTGATCTAGCAGACATATTGATCTTAGTATTTCAAATTAAGATTTATCTTTGATCCATAAGAACTGATACTCTCAATAAATTTGATTTCTTCCTTAATAGAGTTTTGTCTTATGAGGTGGGTACTGCAAAACAAATTAAAAAGACCTAGGGAGAAAAATCATTATCCAGATGTGATGGTTAATGTTATGTGTCATCTTGGCTAGGCTATGATTCTCTGTGGTTTGGCAGACACTATGTAATCATCTTCCATTTTATGCTCTGATGTGAGCAGCCAATAGGTCAACAGGGAAGTTTCTTTGTTGGTATGGCCTGTCTCTAATATATAAATAGATGTTCTGGCAAACTCTCTCTTTTTCTCAACCCTGCACTCTTCTCATCACTTGGCCTCCAGTTCTTGGGGTTGTAGGCCTGCAGAAGTTTCTCAGAGAGCAGTAAGAGACAAATATAATGTGTTTATTTGGAAATCAGTTATGTCCCATCCTCCTGTAGGGATTCCTAAACTCTATTATAATCTTATGGGGCCAGAGGCACATACATGGTTGGAGATTGCCTGAACAGATATAAAGCAATATATACCTGTATACTGAATGGTTAAAAAATGAATGTTAAAAGGTCTGCCATAACAAATAAATCACTGTAGGTCAAGGGATGCATAGTATCTACAATATTGAAAACTCAGAGCTGTTTAAAGTGACCTGCTGACTGAAGCCATAAAGTTTTGTTTCTCCACGGGAATAGAACTAGGACTGGGTCAAAAAACCATGGAATAACATTTCCTGTGTTTGGTGCCAAGTTTAGAGGTAACAGAAAGTTTGTTCTGGTAAAGATGCCTTCAGAAGATCATTTATTCAGTCCACCTATGTGAAAAAAGCAGAAGAAAAAAAATCCCTCATCTCCTTTTTGATCCTGATTCTTAGACGACAAAGAATAAATTCTTAGATGACAGAAGAATCCATTTGAATGGGAGACTATATCAACTTGTGACCAGAAGAACCAGATGGTACACAGCCACCACCAAAGACAGCCATGATGGGGCACACAATGTTGCGTCCCTGTGGTAAAATGAGAAAAAGAGGGGTGCACCTCAAGAACTCTACTAAAATGCCACATTGATGGTCTGACAGACTGGGGGATCTGCTGGGAGCATGACCCCTAGACCTGCTGCTGCCTCTGTGCAGAAAACACTACTGAGGTCAACTCTTCGGACAAAAATGGACTGGACTCAGAGATACAGTGTGACCATATGGTATGTGTACTTTATGGTTCTATGCATTCATAGGACACTGTCCTACTGGTCTCTTTCTAGATAAGAGAAGAGATGGTGGAGAGGAAGGGACAGAGATAGTTACGAGGATATGACAAGTATTGAATGGAAAGGAGGAGTATGCTGTTACTGGGCAAAGAGAACAGAAAGAGGTGCAGATAGACAGCATGTAAATTTAATTTAGATTGTATACCTTCACTTAATCACAATAAAAAAATTTACATAGGTATGGGAAAGTTATGCAGTTGTTAATTGGGAGTCTGAAAAATTAGAGAGCATCTTTGCCTGAGGATCAAGGAGGCAGATAGTAAGTTACATTATTCCAGGCAAGAGAAACAGTGAGAGGATAATCTAAGTAATAGATTACATGGACTGTTCAAACATTAAGGAGAAAAGCAATTGAAGTGAAGGCTGAGGTTAGAATTTAGAGGGAAAGGTAATTTCACATCATTTATATTTATTGAGCATTTTACAGTTCATGGTATATTATACATCTACTATTGCATTTGAGGTAATTAAATTATGTAGGTGTCATAATTATTAAGGAACCCTGGTTGCACAGTGGTTAAAGTGCTTGGCAGCTAACTGAAAAACCAGCAGTTAAGCCTATCAACTACTCCATTGGAATAAGAGGGGGGAATATGCTTCTATAAATTTTACAGCCTTTGAAACCCTGTAGGACAGTTCTACTCTGTCCTACAGGGTTGCTATGAGTTAAATTCAACTTGACAGCAGTGGGTTTATTTTGCTTTGGTCACTGTTATTCACAGAATTGAGAGTAATCAAAATGCAAATTTTAACACACAACCAATAAAATCACAGGGATTTTGATAACTGAAAAAAAATTGTGCCCTAATTCACACAGTGATTCACCCTATTTATTAACTATTTTAATAAATATAATGATCCTCTTTGAAAGAGTGCAATATGTTAGAAACAGAAAATTTAAGAGAGTGAGAGGAGGAAAAGAATTCCAATGGTAGTGAGATGTAACAGTGCACTGTAAGACTATAGGACCGAAAACTCCTAGGAGCAAACACATCTTAGAAAGGGAATGGGTGGAGAGGAGAAGATAGGAGACTGTTGGGAAGATAAGACATGTATGGAGCAGAGAGGAAGAGTGTGTTGTCACCGTGCAGGGAGAGCAGTAGAAGCTGCGTATAGGTCAGCATGCAAATTTATACGGGAATGTACATTTTCATTCAATCATAATAAAAAAAAGAAATGAGCATATCTAGGTTTCACCATCTTGTTTTCTAAATATCATGACCACACTAAAAACTATTAGGGCTCCCTAAACAAGTGGTTGATAAAAGGGCAAGGATAGAGAAAGAAGGTGATTCTGAAATGTCTTATTGTTAGAAAAAGTAAGGAATTATTTTAGAAAATTATGGGGTCATGTCAAAAGACACAAGATCCAGCTCAAAAGTTCTCTCACTTCTCAAATATGGAATAAATTCAACATTAAAAATAATTAACAATAAGGCATTATGACTCAATGGATAAAATATAAATCCAGGAGCCTACACTGATATAAATATGCAGATGAAAGAACAAGTGAACAAATAAAAACCAAACTCTTGCCATTGAGTCATTTCTAATGAACCTGTAAGACAGATTAGAACTGCCCCTTAGGATTTCCAAGGAGCAACTTGTGGACTTAAACTGCAACCTTTTTGTTAGCAGCCAAGGTCTTAATCACAGCACTACCAGGACTCCAAATGAATGAATAGGGAAATAATTTTTCCACACATGGAAAGTTAAGTAATAAATACAGTATATGATGGATTTAGAAAGTCATGATTTTGTAATTATCCTAACTATTCAGGTAAGAATCATTGATGGATATTAAAACTGGCAGGTCAAAGTTTAATAAGGAAAAGGATATCATATAGTCTCAAAAATGTTTCCAGAAAATTAGTTAATTACAAAAGGAAACCAATGTAACTTTACAGTCTAGAAATCTAGTGTAAACAGATGCAGACACAAACACATGCAGATGGGACAGTGTATATGTAAACCTGGGTACTATTTTTGGAACTTGTCTGTAAATTTGAAATTACCTCTGAAAATTGTAAGAAAAATAAGAGTGTGTACAGGAAAATGAATGACAAAAGCAGCTGTAAGTACTCAAAGAACACAACAGTCTCTGTGTCCTTTGGTGAGTGAAAAACAGGCTTTAACACCATACTAGTCCTTGAGAGTATTCCTGTAAGAAGAATATCACAGTATTTAAGAACATGAACTCTAGGACCATAATGACTAGATTCAAATATTGGTTCTGCTATTTAGTGGCTAAGTGCCTTTTGGAAAATTGTTTAACCCTTTTGTGTAGCTTTTTTCTTATTTTTAAGATGGGGATACTTATACTAGCTTTTTAAGATTGCTATGAGAATTAAATGAGTTAGTGATGTAAAGTATTGGGAACAGAATAGAACTGAACCTGGCACATAATAAAACCCAGTGCCATCGAGTCACATAATAAACACTCAATAAATACTATTATCAACATCATTACCATTATTACTATGTTACCAGGAAACATTACCAAAGGTCATAAAGATAGTCATGATGGAAAGAGTTTGTAACATGCTGCAAGAATTCTGCTTAAAAGGAGAGGAAATTATATAAAATATTTAAAGATTTCCATCTAAATATATAATGTAAAAATATGGATGTGGATTTGAGAGCAACTAAGATACAGTCTTTCTGGAAAATGTAGTTATCTGAAAATGCCAAATTAGTGGAAAACTATGGTTATCAAAGATCACATTTCAAATTAGTACATGCACCACTGAAACAGTGAGATAAGGAATTGATAATCAAATTGACTACTATTCTTCCATAGGAGAAATAACATTGCAAGAATCTTTTCCCAAGTAAAATTCGCTTTTCGGAAGACTGAGCAAAATATTCAGTTCATACTCTTACAAAAGGAAGGAACCTAAGGAATACTCATTGCTAAAATATTTTTTAGGCAGCACCATCTTTTTTCCACAGTAAGTAAATAATAGAAAATATAGGTTTAAAAAACATTTACTGGACTTCTACTACTATCTGGTACAAATAAGCAGGGCCAGATCTACCCAACTGCCTGAAACAACTGAATAATCATACAAGATAAATTAATCATTTTCTCTAACATAATTGGACATTATGTAATGAAAGGGAATGGTATCCAAATGATAGGAAACAAAATGATTTCTGCCATAGTTTTGCCCCAGTTTGCCTCTTGGACACTGTTTCTAGAACATGGTACAGGAAAGATCCCAGGCAGCATTCTGAGGTATCTCCATGTTGAAGATAAAAGATAGGAATTCTGGGAGGCTATGGTAGATGGATAGAATTCACAAGGTAGAGCACTAGAGAAGAGATTGTTGAGTCTCAAGAAAATAGTAGTGGTGAGCAGAGGGTTCCCACTGAATATTGAGCTGAGAGCACTGATCACCACATCTATGTGACAAAACTACTTCAGGAGAGCCAGCCAGCCAAGTGCCATCGAGTCGGAGCTTGAGGAGAGGGAAAGATATGTCCAAATGAATTAGAATGAATAGTGTCAACAGCTCACACAAGGAAAGGTATAGTGTATCATAGACATAGTAAAATCTCACCATTCATAGGACATCAGTTGGAGTATTATAAGTAAGTCTTGCCTCCATATGGAGAAAAACCAATCCTAGGTAAAAAGTCAGTTTGGAACCTTCCAAACAAGTTTAAAAGTAAAATATGAACTATACTGGAGAATTCTGAGCAACTTAACCATGTCTGAGAACAAAATGGAAGAATATTCATTGAAACCTAAAAATATTCAACACCCAAAATATGGTAAAATTCACAATATCTACCAAACAAAAATTGCCAAGTATGCAAGAAATCTGAAAAAATGCATTCTATAATGAAGAGGAAAAACGTTAGAACTTGTATAGAAACAAGGATGATAAAATTACTAAACAGTGACGTTAAAACAATTATAATCATATTCTATATGATCAAACAATTATAAAAAATACTAAACATGTTAATAGAGACATGGAAGACACAAAACTGAACCTAATCAAACTTCTAAAGATAAAATTACAATGTGTGCTATAAAAAATAAACTGGGTAGGATTAAAAGTAGATTTGATGTTGAAAAGGACAATATTAGTGAATTTAAATATGTAGCAATAGAAACTACTCAAAATGAAACACAGAGAGATAAAAGATTGAGAAAAAATGAACATCATAGAACTGTAAACAATCTGAAACAACCTAAATATGTATGGAAGTGCAGTACCCAAAGGAGAGGAGAGATGGTAGCAAGAGAAATAATTGTTTGAATAAACATGGTTGCATTTTTCTAAATTTGGTGAAAATCAAAACCATGTATCTAAGAACAATAATGCATCTCAAACACACAAATATGAAGAAAAACACACTAACATGCAGTATAATCAAATTGCTTAAAACCAGTAATAGAAAAATATTAAAGAAAATGGATGATAAACACATTACAGAGGAATCCAGATAAGGTTAAAAACATGTTTCTTGTCATACAAAACACAGCCAAGGAGACAGTGAGATAATATCTTAAAGTACTGAAAGAAAGATAGTCAACTCATAACTTTCTACCCAAAGAAAATACCTTTCAAAAGTGAATATAAAATTTTTTATTTTAGATACACCAAGGCTGAAATAATTCATCACCAGCTCTCACTATATGAAATGTCAAACAAAGTTCTTTTTAGACTGGAGGAAAATGATACTGAAAGGAAATATGAAGCTATACAAAGGAATAAAGAACACCAGGAACTACATGGTAAATGTAAAACCTACATACTAGCTACCCTGTGTTGGTATGGTAAACATTGAAATTATACACTCGTTATTTTACGATAACCATGCAAGTAATTATAAAGACTATTTTCTCATTACTTAAAACTCTTAAAAAGATAATCAACAGTTTAAATAAAAAAATAATAAAATGATATTTTGAGTTTAGTAACATATGTAGAAATAAAATGTATGTCAACAATACATCCCTGACCCCCTGGAGAAGAGGAAAATAGTATTATACAGACATGAGGTTCTTATACTGTATGTGGCTGGCTGGTACTCACTGTTGTTAGTTGTAGGTGCCATTGAGTCAGTTCCTACTCATAGCAGCCATACATACAACAGAACAAAACACTGTCTCATCCTGTGCCTTCTTCACAATCATTGTTACAGTTGAGCCCACGGTTATAGCCACGCTGTCAATCTGTCTTATTACTAATGGTATTCTCTTTGCTGATCCTCTACTTTATTATGCATTATGTCCTTCTCCAGGGACTGATCCCTCCTGATAACATGTCCAACATATATGAGATATAGTCTTGCCATCCTTGCTTCTATAGAGCATTCTGGTCGTACTTCTTCCAAGACAAATTTGTTCATTCTTTTGGTAGTGCATGGTACCTTCAATACTGTCCTTGAACACCACAATTCAAAGGCATCACTTCTTCTTCTGCCTTCCTTATTCATTGTCCAGCTTCTACATACATATAAAGTGATTGAAAACACAATGGCTTGGGTCAGGTGCACTTTAGTCTTCAAGGTGACATCTGATTTTCAACACTTTAAAGAGGACTTTTGCAGCAGATTTGTCCACTGTAATATGTCACTTGATTTCCTCAGTGCTGCTTCCATGGATGTTGGTTGTGGATCCAAGTTGTCCTTGGCAACTTCAATTTTTTCCCAGTATTTCAGGACGTTGCTTATTGGTCCCATTGTTAAAATTTATATATATATTTTTACTGAGATATAATCCATACTGAAGGCTGTGGTCTTTGATCGTCATCGGTAAATGCTTCAAATCTTCTTCACATTCAGTAAGCAAGTTTGTGTCATCTGCATAACACAGGTTTTTAATGAGTCTTCCTCCAGTCCTGATAGCCCAATCTCCTTCATGAAGTCTAGTTTCTAGGATTATTTGCTTGGCATACAGACTGAATTGGTATGATGAAAGGATACAACCCTGGCACACACCTTTCATGAATTTAAACTATATAGTATCCCTTTGTTTTGTTCAAATGATTGTCTCTTGATCTATGCACAGGTTCCTCATGAATACTTTGGAATTCCCATTTTTCACAGTGTTATCCATTATTTGTCATAATCCACATAGTCAAATAACTTTACATAGTCAATAAAACACAGGTAAATATCACTCAGTATAGGTGGTAAAAAGTAAAGATGTCCTATACTACAAGCCTAAAGAAATAAGTAAAAGAACACAAGAAAGTTACAGCCAATAAACTAGCAAAAATAAAATAAAGTGGAACAATAAAAACCTAATCCAAAAGAAAGCAGAAAAATGAGGAAATAAGAAACAAAAAGGTGAAACAGAAAATATATAACACACTGTATATATAACACCCTGTATATTTAAATTGGAAACCCTGGTAGCATAGTGGTTAAGTAGTTGAATCTGCCAGGCACTCCTTGGAAACTCTATGGAGCAGTTCTACTCTGCCCTATAGGGTTTCTATGAGTCAGATTGAGTCAATGGCAGTGTCTTTTTTTTCTGTTAGTTTTGTATTTAAATTAAATCATCTCAGTGATCACTTTGAATGTGAATGTTTTAAATGTTTGAATTAAAAAGCAATCACTTTGAATGTGAATGTTTTCAATGTTTGAATTAAAAAGCAGAAATTGTAAGATGGAATAAAGTCATAACATCCAACCATCAGCTACTTACAAGAAGTGCACTTTCCATGTTTCTGGCACAAAAGACTACAATAAAAAAAAATAATCAATCCTAAATCAATACTCTCTACTTAGAAACTTTCTACTTTTACTAAGAAATTAGGGGAAAAAAGACTGAAAAAATAATAATAAAGGAAACAATAAAGATGAATTAATGAATCACCACATTAATCAATGATATTGAAAACAAAAGCAGAAAAAAATTGGTTCTTTGAGAAAATAACATTGATTACCAAAAGCCAGACTGGTGAGAAACATAAGAGAACACAAATTATTAATCCCATGAACTCATTATGGATTCTACAAATAATATATTAAAATAAAGAAACATAATTAATAATAGCGAATCAATAAATTTGACAGCTTCAATTAAATGGAGCAATACCTTTAACAATCTACTAAATTTACTCAAGGTGAAACAGATAAATGCAATAGGCCTATATATATATATATATATATAATAAAGAAATTTAATCAACAATTACTAACTTTCCAAAAAGGATACTACTGGTCCAGATTGTTTCATGGACAAATTTTATGGAACATTTAGGGATGTAAAAATACTCTTTCACAAGCTCTTCCATGAAATAAGAGGGCACAGGGGGCAGGGCCAAGATGGCAGAATAGGTGCACACCTCCTTGATCCCCTCTGAGAATTAAGGCCTGGGGTGATAATTGAACATAGCAGCATGGGCATCCCGGGAGCCCTAGGATCTGGCATAGGGTCATCAGATTGGACTAGGTGCTGGTAAGATGGAAACTACCTCTCTCAACGACAAGGTAGTAGCATGCTGAGTCCTGATTCTGCTGACTCATCAGTTGGGAGAACTGCAGGTGCAGATGCCTTTTTTGTTATCTGAGAGGCAGGGACTGGGCATGAACCAGATAATATGCTGAACTGCAGTGCTTAAGTAAACAGCATATAGTGCAGCAGAGAGACTGTGCATGGGATGGCCACATATTTAGAGCCCAGCTGCTGACTGAGGGCACCACTGCCCCTCCACCCTCTCTTTTCTGAGCAGTGCCATAGATTCCACTGTTTCACGGCAGGAAGGGCAGCTCAAGCAGAACAATATCTTGGTCAGCTGGGACATGGAGTCAACCATTGGAGGTCTTAGCTGGGGCTAATTCTCATGCTGAGCAGCAACCCCTGTCTGGAAAGTGCTTCTCCAGCAGAAAAGCTGTGTTTAGGACAGTGGTACCTGCAGTTGAGGGGGCCTGGCAGAGTATGGCAGCAAGGCCATAACCCCTCCCTACTTTGAACCACATCATAGCATCTGGGGATGGCCTATCAGATGCTTTCATTGTGAGCCGGAAGGCAGGGCATGCCATACCTGAGGGCCTGACTGATTTTCACAACTGCTGGACAGCTTCTTCCTTAGCAATAAATAACCTCTGTAAAAAAGACCACCTGGAGAACTCACTGCTGAGTGGTCAGACAGCATCTCCTCCACTCTTCACTGATCAACATCATAGCACTGGCAAACAGCCCCCCAGTGACTCCATAAGTATGGCACCATCTTTGCCAGTCAGGATGCAGAGCCTGCTACCCAAAAGAGTCTATCTGGAGTCAATCACTAGAGTACACAGAGGTAGCTGGTGACCAACTCCTCTCTTAGAACTATGCTTCAGATCCTGTTGAAGTAACACCAGAGAAACCAAACAGCTTCTAGATGGCATAAAGATAACAACCAATCAATAGCTAAGCATTTTAAAAAGCAGTCAAGCATGGCACTGGAAAACTCCCAAAATAAAGAACCAAGAACTTCCCAGATGAAGAAGCCTTCCTGAAACTATTGGAGGTCAAGTACCAAAGAAATACATATAGAACCCTCCTAAAGATTAAACAAAATACAGCAGAACAAAATGAAAAATTAGGTAAGCTATTTAAACTGATAGAATACCAATGATCTGCAATCCATCAGATCAATAATAAAATTAGACAATCCAATCCAAAGCTGAGCAGAATTGAAGAGATAGAAGTCAGACTTAGTGAGCCTGAGGACAGAGCAACCAACAACAGCATTTATGAGAAGAAATCAGAGAAAAGAAAAATGAAGACGCATTAAGAAACATGTGGGACTCTATTAAGAGGAATAATCTATGAATAACTGAAGCTCCTGAAGAGGGAGGCCCAGCTGAAAATACAGACAGTACTGTTGTAGAATTGATGACAGAAAACTTCCCTGAGATTATGAAAGAGAATATAAATAGCCAAAATGCTTATTAAATACCACAAAAGCTAGACCCCAAAAGAAAGGCACCAAAACATATTATAATCAAGCTTAATAAAATAAAACATAAACCAAGGCTCTTAAAGACAGTGAGGCTTAAAGCAAAGCTAACATACAGAGGGAAGCCCTGTAGGCTTTTGTCTGGCTTCTCAGCAGAAAAGATGCTGGCAAGAAGGTAGTGGGATGGCACATTGAAAGCCTTAAAGGAGAAAAATTTCCAACCAAGAATTGTATATTATGCAAAACTATATCTCAGAGATGAAGGGGAAATTAAGACATTCACAGATAAACACAAGCTTAGAGACTTTGTAAAAACCAAACCAAAGCAATAAGAAATACTGAAAGAGGGTCTTTGCTTAGAAAAACAAAAGCATCAAGTGTACACTTAAGGAGGCAATGCAGAATGCAGAATCTTACTCAATTAGGGAAGTCACAAAGCTCAATCAAAACTACAATATTACAAGAAGGGAACCAGTGATCATAACATGAAAGCTATGACATCATCACACTAAAAAGAGAGATATATCACAGGAGTTATAACCCTTTCAAGCAGAGAGGAAATTAAAAAGACATGCAGAACTTAAAGTCTGGTTAAAATTTAGAATAGTAAGGAATTTAGCTGCAAAGCAACATAACAATGAGACATATCAAAACAAGAAACATAATATAGCAGTCTCAACAAACAAAAAAACAACACTGAAAAAGATGAAAAGTCAACCCATAAATAAGAATGACCTGGAACAAAATATTAAGAACAACACAGAAAACATCAATAACACAAAAATAAATACCTCAAAATGACTGCACTAAACACATGCCTATCAATAATTACACTGAATGTAAACATACTGAATGTTTCAATAAAGAGACAGCAAGTCACATCCTGGTTCAACAAAAAACACAACTTAGACTAAAAGACATGAACAAATTGAAAATCAAAGTATCAAAAAACACATACCAGGCCACCAATATACAAAGAAGAGCAGGAGTGGCAATATTAATTTTATATAAAATAGACTTTAATATAAGATCCACCATTGTAGACAAGGATGGTCACTACTCCTGAAAGGTTCAATACATAAGCAGGACATAACAATATTAAATATTTATGCACCCAATACTAGAGTGTATAAAGACATCGAACAAACACTGATAACACTGAAAAATGAGATGGATCACTCCATGATAATAGTTGGAGACTTCAACAGTCCACTTTCAGTAATGCACAGATCATCCAGAAAAAAAGTTCACTATAGATACAGAAGTGACAATTAACCTGCTAAACCTCATTGACTTTTTACCCATTAGCAGATAAGTACCCCGTCTTCTGCAATGCACGTGGAACATTTTCCAAAATAGAACGTGTGTTAGGACACAAAGCAAGTCTCAGCAAAATCCAGACCAGCTGAATTATTGCAAAGCATTTTCTCAGAGCATAAAGCCATAAAAGTTGAAATCAATAGCAGAAAAAAACTTAGATACAAACTAGAACTCATGGAAACTGAAGAACACCTGGCTCAAAAGTCCATGGGTTATAGCAGAAATCAAAGACAAAATAAAGGTTATGGAACCAAATGAGAATGAAAACACATCTTACCAGACCCTATGGGATACAGCCAAAGCTGTGCTCAGAGGTCAGTTTATCTCTATACATGTACACATCAGAAGGAAGAAAGGACCAAAACCAAAGATTTAACCCTGCAGCTTGAACAAGTAGAAAGAAAGCAACAGAGGAACCCCTCAGACACCAGAAGAAAAATCATAAAGATCAGAGCAGAACTAATTGAATTAGAGAATAGAAGAACAAGTGAAAAAATTGATACAACCAAAAACTATTTTTTAAAAGATCAACCAAATTGAGAAACCGTTGGCTTACCTACAAAAGAAAAACAGGAGAGGAAACAAATAACACAAATAAGAAATGAGATGGGATGCTCTCAGGCGAAATCAAGGCCAGCTGGCACAGCTAGCGTTTTGCTAATGAGGACTCTCTGCACCCCTCATTGGTGAGTGGCATCTGGGGTCTTAAAAGCTACCAAGCTGCCATCTGAGGGTACAGCAAATGGTCCCAACTCAACAGGAACAGATGATCACCGAGGACAAGAATGACATGGGGAAAAAACCCAGAAGGCAGAGAGACTCACGTAAGTGGGTTTCTACATCAACTCGTGACCAGAAGAACCAGATGGTGCCCGGCCACCACCAGTGATAGCCACGATGGAACTCACAAAGTTGGGTCTCACTGGCAACAAGAGAATAAATAAGTGTGTACCCTGAGATATCCACTAAAAATCCGCAATTGATGGTCCAGGGGCTTCGGAGTTCCCCTGGGAACATGTCCCCTGGCCCTGACGCTGCCCTTGTCCATAAATCATAATGAAGGCCAACTTTTCCGACAGCAATGGATTGGACTTGGTGACGCAAAGTGACCATATCTTGTGGGAATTTTATGGTTCTATGCATCTATAGGATGCCATCCTGCTGACCTCTTGCTGGAGGTAGGGGAGTGGGTGGAGAGGAGGGGATAGGAGACTTTTGAGAGAAGGACATGTATGGAGTAGAGAAGAGGGGTGTGCTGTCACTGGGCAGGGAAAACAGTGGGAGCTGTGTATAGGTCAGCATGCAAATTTATATGGGAATGCACACTTTCATTCAGTCATAATAACAAAAAAAATTAATAAAAGAAAAGAAATGAGATGGGAGATGTCACAACAGACACAACTGAAATCAAAAGTATCATAACAGAATACTGTGGAAAACTGTACTCTAACAGATTTCAAAATCTAGAGGAAATGGACAAATTCCTAGATTCATATCACCTACCAAAATTATCACATGGAGAAGTAGAACAACTTAACAAACCCACCATAAAAGAAGAGATTGAAAAAGTCATCAAGAAACTACCAATCAAAAAAAAGCTTCTGGCCCAGATGGCTTCACTGTAGAATTGTACCAAGCTTTTAGAGAAGAGTTAACTCCAATACTACTGAGACTATTTCACAGCATAGAAAGGGATGAAATACTCCCAGATTGATTCTATGAAGCCAGGATAACCCTGATACCAAAGCCAGGGAAAGAGCCAACAAAAAAAGAAAATTACAGACCAATATCATTCATGAACCTAGATGCAAAAATCTTCAACAAAATCCTTGCCAACAGAATTCAACAACATATCAAAAAACTAATTCATCACTACCAACGTGGATTCATACCAGGGATGCAAGGCGGGTTCAACATCAGAAAAAACAATTAATGTAATCAACCACATAAATAACACAAAAGAGAAGAATCAGTTGATTTTGTCAACTGATGCAGAAAAGGCATTTGACAAAGTCCAGCACCCATTCATGCTAAAAACTCAGCAAAACATGAATAGGAGGCAAATTCCTCAACTCAATATGGGCCATCTACACAAAGCCAACCACCTACATCATCCTGAATGGAGGGACATTGAAAAAATTCCCCTTGAGAACAGGAACTAGACAAGGGTGCACACTCTCACCATTTCTAGTCAACATTGTACTAGAGGTTCTAGCCAGAGCAATTAGACAAGACAAAGAAATAAAGAACATCCACATCAGCAAAGAAGTAAAAATCTCCCTATTGACAGATTATATGATTGTATATGCAGAGAATCCTAAACAATCTGTAAGTAAACTACTGAAACTAATAGAAGAGTTCAGCAAAGTATCAGGATATAAGAGAAACCTAAGCAAATCAGTAGAATTCCTTTATAACAAGCCAGCCAGCCAAGCCAACAACAAAGAGATCATCAAAGAAGAAATCACAAAATCAATACCATTTACTGTAGCCCCCAAGATGACAAAATGCCCAGGAATAAATCTAACTGGAGAAACAAGAGACATATATAAAGAGAACTACAAGACCTTACTGCAAGAAACCAAGAGAGACTGAAATAAATGGAGAAACCTACCCTGCTCATGGATAGGAAGACTTAATCTTGTAAAAATGTCTGTTTTATCCAAAGTGATCTACATATACAATGCAATGCCAATACAAATTCCAGTGATTTATTTAATGAGATGGAGAAATAAATCACCAACTTTCTTTGTAAAGGGAAGAAACCCCGGATAAGCAAAGCACTACTGAAGAAGAAGAACACAGTGGGAGGCCTCACACTACCTGACCTTAGAACCTATTACACTACCACAGTAGTCAAGGAGCCTCATAATGGTACAAAAAGAGACATGTAGACCAATGGAACAGAGTTGAGACCCTACAGATGCCAACATACTCCTATGAACAGTTGATATTTGACGAAAGCCCTAAGATTGCAAACTGAGTTTTTTAACAAATGGTGTTGGCAAAATTGAATATCTACTTACAAAAAAATTCAGACAAGAACCATATCCCACACCTGACCAAGAAACTAACTCAAACTGGATAAAACACCTCAATATCAAACCTATAATAATAAAGATCATGCAAGAAAAATTATAGTCAACAATGGAAGTTTTAATACACAACTTAGACTTGAAAATCTTACAAAGCATGATCAACAGAAGAGAAAATAGACAAATGAAACTACTAAGAATCAAACACCTTTGATCATCCAAAGACTTTATCAAAAGAATTAAAAGATCACCTACAGAATGGAAAAAAGTATTTGGCAACTAAATGTCAGACTGATGTCTGATCTCTGTAATCTGTGAAGTACCGCAAAATATCAACAAGAGAAAAGTAAACAACCTAGTTAAGCGATCGGCAAAGGAGATGGATAGACACTTCACTAAAAAGGACATCCAGGCAGCCAAAAGATACATGAAGAAATGCTCATGATCATAAGCTATCAGAGAAATCCACATCAAAACTACAAGGAGATACCATCTTACGCCAACAAGGGTGGCCAAGGTCTGAAAATCACAGAACAACAAATGCTGGAGAGGCTGTGGAGAAATTGGAACTTTCCTACACTGCTGGTGGGGTTCCAAAATGGTATAACCTCTTTGGAAAGCAACCTGGTGCTTTCTTAAAAAGCTAGAAATAGATACACAATTTGATTCGGTGATCCCACTGCTTGGATTATAACTTACAGAATCAAGGTCAGTCACATGAACAGATACATTCACATGAATGTTTATTGCAGCACAGTCCACAAATAGCAAAAAGATGGAATCAACCCAGATGCCCATCAACAGATGAATGGATAAACAAACTATTGTACATATATTCAGTGGAACACTATGCAATGGTAAAGAACAACGATGCTTTTAGGAAACATCTCATAACCTGGTTTCAGTTGTAAGACATTCTGTTAAGTGAAATCAGTCAGTGGCACAAGGACAAATATTGTATGAGACTCCTACTATAGGGACTTAAAAACAGACTCATGTACAGAAGAAAAGACTCTTGGATGGCTACAAGGGATGGGAGAGAGGGATGGAGGGGAGGTGGAGGGAGGAAGGGAGGGAGAGGGCTGGTTATAGATTGGATTGGATAGTTGATAGAAATTTGGTTGGGTGAAAGCAAAACAGCACACATTAGAAAAAACATCAACTTAACTGGATTTCAACATAACCTGAAAACTCTTGTAATCTTAACTCAATATTGCAAGGATAGAGTAGCTGGGATGGAGGTCTGGAGACCATGCTTTCAAGGGACATTGTGGCCAATTAGTAAAACTAGCCTATTGCTAAGAGTCTTCTGCACTCCATATTGGTGAGTGTCCCCTGGGGTCTTAAAAGCTAGCAAGCCACCATCTGAGGTACACTAAATGGTCCCAATTTAGCCATAACAGATGATCACCAGGGACAACAATGACATGAGAGAAAAAGAGTTGAGAAGACAGAAGGATCCATGTGAATGAGTGACTGTATCAGCGTGTGACCAGAAGAACCAGATGGTGCCTGGCTACCACCAAAGACAGCTGTGATGGAGCACACAATGTTGAGTCCCAGTGGCAACACAAGAAAAAGAGGGGTGTACCTCAAGAACCCACTAAAAGATTCAATTGATTGTTCGAAGACCTGGGGGTTCCCCTGAGAGCATGACCCCTAGACCTGCTGCTGCCCCTTACCAGAAAACATTGCTAAGTTCAACTCTTTGGACGGGAATGGATTGGACTCGGGGACACAATGTGACCATATGGTGTGTGCACTTCATGGTTGTATGCATCTATAGGATACTGTCTGAGTGGGCTCTTACTAGAAGGGAGAGGAGATGGTGGAGAGCAGGGGACAGGAGATTGTTAAGAGGATATGACATGTATAGAATGGATAGAAGGAGTGTGCTGTCGCCAGACAGGGAGAGGAGAAGGAGCTGCAGATAGGCGGGCCTGCAGATTTAATTTGGATTGTATACTTTCACTTTATCACAATTAAAAAAAAAAAAAAGAAGGTCACACCTCCCATTTGCCATGCTCAGAGGTCTCGTTGACATGTTGAAACTATTTTGTGCCCAGTGTGGTTCCACATTGTGGCCACAATGTCATGTCTGACTTTTTAGTCACAAAAGCCTTTCTGGCCACGCTGACTCTGCTTCCACCTGGCAGGTCCTTATCTGAGCCACAGTGATGATTTACCTTAAGTACCCTGCCCTTTCTAAGCACCACTCCTGCATCCCCACCTGCACTCTTTCCTAGTCTCTAGATCCTCAGCCCTCAGGCAGGCCTAGGGAAGTCCTTGTCTTAGTCTTTGTATGATCCTTGACTCCCCAGCCACTTCTTTGACCCCTTGAAGAGAAAGATTCAAGGCTTCTGACTGTCAACTTTCAAGGCACACGCAGCCCTCTCTGAGGGACCTGGAGACTCAATGTGCAGGATAACATACCGAAGCCTAGGCCTAGGACAACAAGAATCCCTGGGCAAGAGTATCTTGGTACATGGATGCCTCAGGAGGCCAGAGATCAGGGTCCTCAGGGTCAGTAGAGATCACGGGCTTGGATCATAGCTTGATCACATGCTCATCACATGCATATGACATGCCCCAATTGCCCCATTTCACTTTCTTCTCTCAGAAAGAAAGGCAACAGAAGCTTACAGTCCCAGGTGTATAGGCACTGAAAAGTATATTACAAAGTGGGAAAACTGTACAGAAATAGACATGTTGCTGTGAGAATTAGAAGCTGTGGCATCCGTCCACAATACAACATTAACTACTATTTATTTACCCTGAGCAAAAATCACTTTTTCACACAATATATCATTGGACACATCAACATTAAGAAGTAGATGTTGATGTCCTCATTATTCAGATGACGAAAAGGACTCACAGAATTTGAGTTGGCTGCTAAATACCACACAGCTGGCAGAACTTGAACTCACATCCAGGTCCTCTCACCCCAGATTCATGACCAGCAAATCAGGAAGTAACTAAAGGATTAAAAGATTCATTAATTTGATTCATTCATTGAATGAATGAAATACCTAACAAATTTGTACAAATGAGTAACAATCACTTACTCATATAATTGCTACGACTGGGAATAGACTCAGTGGCAACAAGGTTAGTTTTGGGGGGTTATCCACAGTGTTGTCTCATTTAATCCTCACAGCAGGATTACCTTGGGTTCTCATGTACAGGTGGGAATCCTGAGGCTTAGATTAACCAATTTATCCAAAGCAACCCAGAAAGCAACAGAGCTAAAATGAGAATGATACGTCTATGATCTTCAATTTTCCCCTTAGAAACTGGGTACTTTGAATAATCCCTCCATCGTTTAACATACTGCTAGACACAAGACCCATTGCCATCGTGTGAATTTTGATTCATAGCGGCTTTATAGGTCACGGTAGAACTGCCCCACGGGGTTTCCAAGGAGCTACTGGTGGCTTCCAACTGCCTGCCTTTTTTGGTTAGCAGTTGTAGCTCTTAACCAAAGTGCTACCAGGGCTCCAGACACACAATTGACATTGAAGAAATATTTTCTGAATAATAGAATGAATGAGCAAGTGAACTGACTCAAGGTCCGATTGTGAATGGGGAAGGGTTTTTTGTTTTTTAATAATATTTTGTTACGGTTAAGTAAAAATTTACAGTCAATTTGCCGTATTAAACCCCATACATAGACCTCTATGCAACTCCATCTGCTGTCCCAGCCCTGTGACAGCACACTAGGCCCTTCCAACTGTGTATTTCTCATATTAATTCAACTTAATCCTGCCCCTTCCTTTCCACCCTCACCTCTCATTACTATTGGGGAGCTTCTCTGACAGCCTCAAATCTTACAGTCCAGTCCAATTTTTGTCTAAAGAGTTGTCTGCAGTGCTAGTTTCATCTCTAAGGTAGGATGGAGACCAGGGGTAATGCTCACAGGTGACCCTCCCAGGGTCAGACCACCAAGTCTGGTCTTTTAACAGAATGCTAGATCTGCACCCGTGTTCTTCTCCCCTACGTCAGGTAGTCTGACATTTTATTGGCTCTCAAGGGAGACATTTTAGGTGTCCAGGCACCATCTAGTTCTTCTGGTCTCATGCTGGTGTTGACTCTGGATCATTTGGCCCCTTCTGTCTTCTGAGCTCATAGTTTCCTCTTGTCTTTGATGTCCTTAGTTCTCCTCTGTTCCAGTTGGATTTGGACTGGTTGATGCTCTTTGGATGGCAGCTTGCAAGCTGTTAAGACCCCAAACACCCCTCACGGAGTTGGCATGCAGACCGCTTTTTTAGAAAGAAAAAGCTTAGTTGTGCCAATTGACCTAGATGTCACTCAAAAGCATGGTCCCCATGCCCCTACTCCTGCTGCTTTAAACTTAAAAGTGTTAGGTTGTATATAGGAAGTCTTTTAGCTCTTGGTATATTCCAGCAGTGTTGGTGTTCAGAGCAGGTTTTTAAAAGTTGATGCATTCTTACAAGTAAGGGGTTTTTCAAAGAGTTATTTCCATCACTCTGTTCCTTCCTCTCTTATCCCTATTCCACTAGAGATGGAAATTCTTTTCCTAACCTGGCTAATTCCAATAAGAGAAAGAGTGCCTTTTCCAGGTGCTGAAGACCCTGGCAGCTATACCCCTCCTCATGCTCCTGCCGGCTCCTTGTTTTGGGCCAGGGGAGTGAGGCAAGGAGGCCAGGAAGTCATCATTGGGAGAGTTGTGGGAAGGCCCCTGAGAAACCAGGAAGCACAGAAGGGAGGGACGAGTGCAAGAAGAATGCCAGTGGGGCAAGGTGGGACATGGCTAGTGGGCACAGTGAAGCTGCACAGCACTGCTCCTCCTCCATGGCTACTGTGGAACTAGCAAGACAGCTCAGCATAAGGTGGCGGCTTTTTTTTTTTTTTTTTTGCCAAACCAGTCACATCTTGCTGCCAGTGCTGGCAGAGTAGCTGCACTGCTATTGGCATTGACTAACATGGCTAGCAGCCAGACCGCACTGACAATGCCTCCTGCTCAAGGCAAACTGCATAGCCAGTCCAAGCTCCAGGGTGTTTCAGAGAGCAGCCCATGCCCCTCTGCCACTGCCTACAGCTTACAGCTTGCAGCTTGCACTGATGCTGCAGCCTCACCAGGCCACCACCAGGATGGGGTAGGTGCAGTGCCATGGAGATGGGAGACGTGCCGCCCCTTGGGAACTAAGCAGGAGGACCAGAGAAGGTGGTTGTGGACATTGCAAAGCTGCTCTCTGGGGGGTGCCGGGAGATATGGGGCCAGGCAAGGCTTGGAAGCAATGTGGGATCTGGGGCTGCTGTGTGCTTTGGGTGGAGAGGATGAGATGCTGCCCACTCCTGTGTTATGAGCAGTCCTTAACATTACCCTTCCAACAAATCATACCACCTCCAGGAACCACACTTGGATGTTAAGTTGATGCTCCATGCCCAGCAGCAAACTCCATGGGGGCCATGTCTTCAGAGATACCCCTTCCCCATATTTCAGCCCTAGGTCGTTTGTAACCTGGGCTTTGTGGAAGCGGGTAAGTAAAGAAAGCTGAGGTTGTGACAAAAGGACAAATATTGTATGAGATCCCTACAATAAGAACTCAGAAACAGACTTATGCATTCAAGAAAAGACTTTGACATCTGCAAGGGAGGGGAGGGAGGGAGGGTAAGGGGGGAGTTTAGGTTAGATAGCTGATAGAAATTTGGTTGAGTGAAATCAGTGATAGCACACATTAGAAAGAAGAACAATATTAAGTGGTCTTCAACATGACTTGAGTACTTTTTCCATCTTAACCCAATATTGCAAGGACAGAGTAGCTGGGTCGGGGGGCCAGGGACCATGCTGTCAGGTGAAATTGAGGCCAATTGGCACAGCTAGCATTTTGCTAATGAGGACTCTCTGCACTCCTCATCGGTGAGTGGCATTTGGGGTCTTAAAAGCTACCAAGCTGCCATCTGAGAGTACAGCAAATGGTCCCAACTCAGCAGGAACAGATGATCACCAAGACCAAAATGACATGGGGGAAAGAGAACCCAGAGGACAGAGAGACCAACATGAGTGGGTGTCTACATTGACTCGTGACTGGAAGAACTGGATGATGCCCAGCCACCACCAGTATTAGCCACAATGGAGCTCACAAAGTTGAGTCTCACTGGCAACACAACAATAAAAAGTGGTGCACCCTGAGATCACCACTAAAAGACCACAGTTGATGGTCCAGGGGCTTCAGGCTCCCCTGGGAGCATGGCCCCTGGCCCTGATGCTGTCCCTGTCCATAAATCATTCTGTCCAATCTTTGGACAGAAATGGATTGTACTTGGCAACTCAGAGTGACCATATCTTGGGTGCACTTTATGGTTCTATGCATCTATGGGATATCATCCTGCTGACCTCTTCCTGGAGGAATGGGAGTGGGTGGAGAGGAGGATAAATGAGACTGTTGAGAGGGTGGAACACGTATGGAACAGACAGAAGGAATGTGCTGTCACCGGGCAAGGAGAGCAGTGGAAGCTGCATATAGGCAGGCATGCAAATTTATATGGGAATGTACATTTTCATTCAATCATAATTCAAAAATAAATAAATACAAACAAGAAAGCTGAGGTTGGAGGTCAAAAAGAGCTAGACTGTGGGTGAATCCTATTAAGCTACTAACACACTGGAATGCACAGACCAGACTCCTTTTCTCGTGAATATGACACTAACCTCACCTAGGAGCCAACTTGGCCACTGTGTCCTAGCACTTCCCAGAAGGTAAAGGTCTTCATTGGCTACTCTGTTTCCCGCAAGTATGGATCTCCCCTTTGCTCTCCCAATCTCTGTCCTTGCTCTCTGAACGCTTCTTCTGTTAACTCTCTAATCTCTACCCATGCCCTAGAAGTTCAGAGTCAGGGAACTAGTGTTATCTAGCTCAGGCTGCTCTTTTCAGTCTCTTGGAATGCTTGGGTGGTCGGAGCATGGGACACAGATGAGGCTGTCTTCCTCTTTCGTCATCTCCCTGCAGTGGCAGAATCACCCAGGGCAACACGCGATCCAAGTGTAAACACCACCATTTGGGCCTGGGCCCTCTGTGGCCTGGGCAAAGACAATGAGTACAGGGTGCAGGTCAGTTGAATTGGCCTTCATGGGAACAGGCCCACAAGGCTCAGGTGCACTTTCAAACACTCAAGGGCTCTGAACGGCTACTCTCAAATAGCTCATGCCTAGAGAGGTGTCTGGTCTATTCCACTACTCACTAAAAGACTTGAATTCACTGTTTTCGTTTTTTACTACCCAGCCTTTAGATGCTCTTATTTACTTCTCCAAGGCAAGCAACAGTTTAGCACAGAAGAATAGTAGGATGATTTAATTATACTGCCAGGGAAAGAAGGAAAAGCAGGTAGGCAGAGGTGTGGGAGTAGACAGGCTGGTAATGAGTCATTTGGGGGCAAGGCTTTAAAAGTTTCTTCTCCCTGACCCATGTGAATGGGAGACTGTATCAACATGTGACCAAAGAACCAGATGGTGCCTGACCACCACCAAAGACAGCCATGATGGAGCACACAATGTTGAGCCCCTGTGACAACACAAGAAAAATAGGACTTCAGCTCAAGAACTCTACTAAAATACCACCAGTGATGGTTCAACAGTGTTGGGGATCTCCTGGGAGCATGGCCCCTAGACCTGCTGCTGTCCCTATGCAGAAAAAAACTACTGAGATCAACCCTTTGGACAAAAATGGACTGGACTCAGGGATACAATGTGACCATATGGTGTGTGTACTTTATGGTTTTATTCATTTATAGGATATCTTCCTACTGGTCTCTCTCTATATGAGACAAAAGAGAGTGGAGAAGCAGGAACAGGAGGTTGTTAAGTAGATACGGCAAGTACCGAATGAAAAGGAGGAGTGTGCTACCACCGGACAAGGAGAGCAGAAGGAGCAGCAGATAGGCAGGCACGCACATTTAATTTGGATTGTATACTTCCACTTAATCACAATTTTAAAAAATGCTGTCACAGGAGTGGGGGAAAGAGCAGTTAGAGTTGCATAGTAGTGTGTGGGGGCAGGGAGGTTTACATGGCAAAGGCACTTGGATTGTAAATTATCACTTAAAGCACAATAAAATATTTTTTAATGCCATTGGAATTTATATTGGGATTGCATTGTGTCTATAGCTCCAGAATGTTGAGTCTTCCTATTAATGAACAAGATAACTTTTTGCATTTATATAGGTCTCTTTTGGATTCCTACAATGGTGTTTTGTAGTTTCCTTTGTATAGGTCTTTTATGTCTCTGGTTAGATTTTCTCCTAGGTATTTTACCTTCATTCTGGCTATCGTAAATGCCATTGATTCAGTGGTATCCTCTTTGGTACTCTTCTTGCGGGTGAAAAGGAATCCAAATGATTTTTGCATGTTTATCTTGTATCCTGATACTTTGAGGAACTCTTCTATTAGTTCTAGCAGTGTGTGGATTCTTTAGGGGTTTTGTGTATAAGATCATATCATCTGCAAATACAGGTACTTTTACTTCTTCCTTATCTTTTTGATACCCTTTGCTTCTTCATCTTGCCTTATTGCTCTGCCTAGAACCTTCAGCACAACACTGAGTAACAGTGATGATGAAGGGCTTCCTTGTCTGGTTCCTGTTCTCGAGAAGAGTGCTTTATAACTCCATTTAGAATGATGTAGGCTGTTGGCTTTGCCTAGAATGCCCTTTATTATGTTGAGGAATTTCTCTTTTATTTCAATTTTGCTGAAGATTTTTTAAATGCCTTTTCTGTATCAATTGATAAAATCAAGTGGTTCTTGTCTTTTGTTTTATTTATGTGTTACATTGATTGTTTTTCTCATGTTGAACCATTCCTACATCCCTGCTATGAATCCTGCTTGGTCATGGTGAATAAGTTTTTTTGATATGTTGTTTAATTTTATTGGCTAGAATTTTGTTGAGGATTTTTACATCTAAGTTCATGAGAGATATTGGCCTGTAATTTTCCTTTCTTGTGGTGTCTTTACCTGGTTTTGCTATCAAGGTTATGCTGGCTACATAAAATGAAGTTTGGCAGTATTCCATCCTTTTCTATGCTCTGAAATACCTTTAGTAATAGTGGTATTAGTTATTCTCTAAAAGTTTGGTAGAATTCTCCAGTGAAGCCATCAGGGCCAGGTCTTTTGTTGGTTGGGAGTTCTTTAATTACCTTTGCTATCTATTTTGTTATGATTTTTTAACTTCCATTGGATCTGTTGTGATATCATCCATCTCATTTCTTCTTTGATTTATTTGCTTCCTATCTGTTTCTCTTTTGTCAGTTTGGCCAATGTTTATTGATTTTATTGATCTTTTCAAAGAACCAGTTTGTTGTCTCTTTAACACTTTGATTGTTTTTCTATTCTCTAATTAGTTTAGTTATTCTCTAATTTTTATTATTTGTTTTCTTCTGGTGCCTGAGGGCTCTTCTGCTGCTCTCGTTCTACTTGCTTGAATTGTGTGTTTAATATTGATTTGGGCCCTTTCTGCTTTTTAAATGTGTGCATTTATTGAGATAAATTACCCTCTGAGCACTGCTTTTCATGTGTCCTAAAGTTTCTGATAGGATTTGTTTTCTTTCTCATTTGATTGTGTGAATTTCTTTATTCTGTCCTTGATTTCTTCGATAACCCAGTAGTTTTTTAGAAAGGTGTTGTTCAGTTTCCATGTGTTTGATTTTTTTTCCTGCTTTCATTTCTGCTTTTACTGCTTTATGATCTGTAAAGATGATTTGTAATATCTAGGTGCACTGAATTTTAAGGCTTGCTTTATGGCTTAATATGTGGTCTATTCTGGAGAATATTCCAAGTGCATTGTAAAAGAAAGTATAATTGTCCAGTTATACTCTGGCCCCTAGGGTCGCCATGAGTCGGATCCAACCTGATGACACTTGGCTGGGGCTGTAGTGCTCTGTATATGTCTATAAGGACAAGGTTGTTCGTTGTGGCATTTAGATATTTCATGTCTTCATTGAGCTTTTTTTTTTTTTTAATGTTCTGTACTTCTCTGAAAGTGGTGTGTTGAAGTCTCCTACTATTATCATGGAGATTTCTATTTCTTTTTTCTATGCAGTTAGAGTTTGTTTTATGTATTTTGAAGTCCTGTCATTGGGTTCATAGATATTTAATATGGTTGTGTCCTTCTGTGGTATTAATCTTTTAATTGTTATATAGCATCTTTCCTTATCCAGTGTGGACAATGTGGATGCCTTTTATTTATTTCTTTATCTTGTCTGATTGTTAGGTTTCTACACATCAGTAGTGAGAAATCTGAAAGAGTAGTTAGGGAAACAATTCCATTAACAACAGCATCTAACAGAATAAAATACTTAGGCATAAATCTAACTAGACCCTTGAAAAGGATAATTATAGAACACTGCTGAAAGAGATTAAGGAAGACGTAAATAAATGGAAAGATACTCCATGATCTTGGGTTGGAAATTTTTAATATTGTCAAGATGTCAATACTACCCAAGTTGTTGTAGAAGTCTATACAATCTATACAGTTGACTCAATCCCAATGAAAATTTCAACAGTCCTCTTTACATAAATAGAAAAACCAATCCTAAACATTATGTGGAATGGCAAATGCCCTGAATAGCTAAAGCAATGTTGAAAGAGAGAACAAAGAAGGACGAATGACATTTCCTGATTTTGAAATACATAGCTACAGTATTTAAAGCAGCCTGTTACTCTTTTAACAAGAGTCACACAGATGAGTGGAATAGATTTGAGAGTCCAGAAATAAACCCACACATCTGTGGTCAACTGATACTTTTTTATAAGGGTACTAAGTCCATTCGATGGGGAAAGAAGAGTCTTTTCAATAAACACTGCTGAGAAAATTAAATCCCTACATGCAGAAAAATGAAAGAGGATCCATGCCTCACATCAAACACAAACACACATACACAAATTCAAACAGATTAAGGACCTGAATGTGTTAATTAAAATACTTAGAGGAAAACGCAGAAGCAGTGCTGTCAGGTCTAGGCTTTAACAATGGATTCTCTAATACAATAACAAAAGCACAAACAGCAGAAAACAAAATAAATGCATGGAGCCTCATAAAAATTAAAAACTTATATACATCAAGAAACTTAAGAGGCAGGGCCAACGTGGTGGAGCAGTTGGATACTTCCTATGTTCTCTCTTACATCAAAGACTTGTACAAACAAATGAATCAATTATATATGATAATCTAGGAAATCTGAATTTCAAGGACAAAGTTGAAGTATCAGACTAAGCTATGGGGGTGGGACAGATGGTTCAGAAGCAACAAGAAGTTACCAGACCTGACGTGGTTGGCAGTGGCACAGTGCAGGCTGGATTAGCTGGCACACATGGTAAGGCAAGTAGTCGTGCTTGAGATGCATTTTCCACATCAGGAGAGACCAAGTGGCAGAGAGACTGCTCAAGGCTCCAGAACAAGTGAGAGAACGCCAAGTGCCGTCGAGTCGGATCCGACTCACAAGTGATAAGTGGTGCTCAATTGGCAAAAGATAATTACTTGTGTCTAACCTACTGTAGGAAACTCTAGTGGAGTAGTGGTTAAGTGCTACAGTTGGTAACCAAAAGGTCAGCAGTTCAAATTCATCAGGCCCTCCTTGGAAACTATGGTGTAGTTCTACTCTGTCCTATAGAGTCACTGTGAGTCAGATTCTACTCAACGGCAGTGGGTTTGATCTGGTTTAACCTACTGTGCACTTTGGAAAGTATCTCTTTTCTCATACACCTTCCCTGTTTCTGCTCTCCTCAGGTCTTGCTCTGGCTTCAGTGATTTCTTTACCCCCTAGTCTGGAAGTAGGACTTGTCTCCTGCCCTGAGCCATTCTCCCAGACTAGGAAAGGAAACAAATTAATAAATAGGAAAAAATAATCTGTTAACTCCTCTAAGCCAGAAATTCAAGGCACATGCAGCCCTTTTGCCTAGGCACAGGCATAAGAAGTCCACAGACTTTGGACACCTTTCATCCCTGCATAGACCTATGTGGGCCCATTTCAACCATGTAGGCCCACGTTAGCGCAGTACAACAGGGTATATACCCAAAGCCTATTTTCAAGTGTATCACCTATAAGGGGGAGTGGCAACAGTATATTGACAGGGAACTGCCAGGAATCTGAGCCAGACCGAGAAGAGGTTTTGGAACCAGGGATATTATTGCTGATTTCGGATGGATCTTGGCTGAAAGCAGGGTATCCAGAAAGGTGTTTACCTGTGTTTCATTGACTACAGAAAGACATTTGACTGTGTGGATCATAACAAATTATAGCTAACATTGCAGAGAATGAGAATTCCAGATCACTTAATTGTACTCTTAAGGAATCTATACATGGACCAAGAGTCAGTCATGTGAACACAAGGGGACACTACATCGTTTAAAGTCAGGAAAGGTGTGTGTCAGGGTTGTATCTTTTCACCATACATTTTCATTCTGTATGTTGAGCAAATAGGCCAAGAAACTGGACTCTATGAGGTATGACAATTAGGTTCCTGAACTCATCCTAGAAAAGGTGCTACATACCTCATTGCTGAATTTTTGACTTTTCCTGAAATGGCCATCAAAACTGTCTTAACATTACCCTTAATGTCCTGAATGTCATCAAAATGTTTTCCTTTCAATATTTCATTTAACTTCAGGTAAAGAAAAAAGCCATTGGGGGCCAGATCAGGTGAGTAAGGAGGGTTTTCCAATATTGGCTAAAAATTCCCTTACAGACAACTATACGATTAAGTTCATGAACTTGCCACCATGCCAGCATGCACAATGGCCATTCCAGAAAGAGTTCCAAAATTGCTTTGAAGGGTGGACTAGGCGCTGGCGTTGGTGCATAGCTTCCCAATGGGAGTACTTCAAAGGTAACCGTAGCAATATTTAGCAATGAGGTATGTAGCACTTAGAACAATTAAGTTAGTGGACTTAACTGTTGGACCTCATAAGAAGAAGAAGAAGACATCAGGATTGGAGGAAGACTCATTAACAACCTGTGTTATGCCGATGACACAATCTTGCTTGCTGGAAGTGAAGAGGACTTGAAACACAGGTGAAGATCAAGGTGTGGATTGGCCCTCAACATCAAGAAAACAAAAATCCTCACAACTGGACCAGTAAATAGCATTGTCATAAATGGAGAAAGGATTGAGATTGTCAAGGACTTCATTTTACTTGGTTCCACAATCAATTCCCATGGAAGCAGCAGTGAAGAAGTCAAAAGACACATTGCATTGGGAAAATCTGCTGCAAAGGATCCCTTAACTATTTGAAAAGTAAAGATGTCACCTTGAAGACTATAATACCCATGGTATTTTCAATCACATCACATGCATGCAAAAGCTGGACAATGAATAACAAATACAGAAGACAAATTGATGTCTTTGAATTGTGTTGTTGGAGAAGAACATTGAATGTACCGTGGACTGCCAAAAGTACAAACGGATCTGTTCTGGAAGAAATACAACCAGAGTGCTCCTTGGAAGCAAAGATAGTAAGACTTCATCTTACATGCTTTAGACATATTGTCAGGAGGGATCAGTCCCTGGAGAAGGACACTGTGCTTGGTAGAGTTGAGGGTCAGTAAAACAGAGGAAGATCCTTAATGAGATGGATTGACACAAGGGCTGCAACAATGGACTTGAGCATAAAAACGATTGTACAGATGGTACAAGACCAGGCAGTGTTTCATTCTGCATAGTTATGCAAAGGTTCAGTGTGAGTCAGAACCAACTTGATGGCAACTAACAAAAACATTTGTCCAAATAGAGACTGTATGGGTGCCAAATAATTTGGAGAATGACCCTGAGAAATAGCTGCTGAGTATCTGCATCTAAGGGAACCTATCTGGGTCTAAGAAGGGCATTCTTGACTTTTAAATGTTCATTGAAGTGGTAGACCCATTGGACTGTAAAAGTTCCATACAGCTGTTGTCTGTCTCCTTCCAAAGAGGCCTTGTTGAAAGGACTGTAACATTGAGTTCAATGCTGGCAGGATGAGCTATCCAGCAGAAATACAAACTAAATATAAACCAAACCTATTGCCATCAGGTCAATTCCAACTCATAGTGACCATATAGGATAGATTAGAACCATCCCATAGAGTTTCCAAGGAGTGTCTGGTGGATTTGAACTGCTAACCCTTTGGTTAACAGCTGTAGCACTTAACCACTATGCAACCAGAGTTTCCCAAACTCAATTAAAAAAAAAAAAAGACTAAATATAGAAGGCAAAAATATAAGGTCTCCCATCAGGGAATATCGTATTCTGAACAAGTCCTTTTCAGAAGTAAACTGGGCCCTTATAAAGGTCACATGAGATACTTATGATTTGGTGGGTCTTGGGATGGGACAAGTTAGCTTAGAACTTGTGTTGAAGAGGCATAATAGCCAATAAGCCCTTCTTAGTCATATTAAGACTGCATGTCATTCTTAATTAAATTTTGATTTTCCAATGAGGTAAGATATTAAGTTTTATGTTAAATTTCCATTTCATGCCTTATAGCCATGATATTTTGGGTGTAAGTCAAGTAATTCAATCAATCATATGTAATGCATCATATTAACAGTATGGAGAATAAAAAAGTCATCTCAATGATGCAGAATTGAACATCCATTTATGAATAAAAACTCACAGCAGCCTAAGAATATAAAGAAACTCCCTCAATCTGGTAAAAGTCATCTACAAATAATAATAATAGCAAAAATCACATTTAATGGTGAAATACTGAATGCTTTCCTCTCCTAAAATCAGGCAAAAAACAAAGATGTCCACTCTCACAACTCCCTCTTTATTGTACTGGATATCCCTGATAGTGCAAAAAAGAAAGAAAAAGAAGTAAAAAGTTTAGACAGGAAAGCCAGAAAAGAAACAGGTGATATTTGTAGGTCATATGATTGATTATTTGTGTAGAAATTCACAGAACTTGTTAAGTTCCTTGAATCATTTCTTGACTCAAAGCAACCCTGTGTACCACAGAATGACACAGTGATCGTTGTGCTTGAGCCCATTTTTGCAGCCGCAGGGTCAATCCTTATCATTGAGGGTCTTGCCCTTTTTCACTGACCTTCTGTTTTACCAAACATGTCCTTCTCAAGGGACTGATCCTTCCTGATAACATGTCCACAGTATGGTGGGACAAAGTCCTACCATCCTGTCTTTTAGGGTGCATTCTGTCTGTTCTTATTCCAAGATAGATTTGTTCATTCTGGCAGTCCATGGTATTTTCAATACTCTTCACCAACACCGTAATTCAAATGCATCAATTCTTTGTCAGCCTTCCTTCTTTCACATGCATGAGGCAATTGAAAACACTGTGGCTTGGATCAGGTGCATTCTAGTTCTCAAGATGACAGCTTTGCTATTTAACACTTTAAAGGGGTCTTTCTCAGCAGGTTTGTCCAGTGCGATATATCATTTCATTTCTTGACTATGGCTTCCACAGATGTTGATTGTGAATCCAAGTAAAATGAAATTCTTGGCAACCTCAATTTCTTCTCCATTTATCATGATGATGCATATTGGTCCAGTTGTTAGGATTTTTGTTTTCTTCTCTTTTTTTTATTGTGATTAAGTGAACATAGCCAAGCCAAGTGCCATCGAGTCGGATTTTATACAATCCAAATTGTTTATGCATGCCCACCTATCTGCAGCTCTCTCTGCTCTCCCCACCTGGTGACAGCATACTCCTCCTTTTCTCTCTATATATCCAGTACCCTCTTAACAAGCATCTGTCTCCACCCCACCTGCTTCTCACCCATCTAGAAAGAAAAGTAGGACAGACTCCTGCAAATGCCTAGAACCATAAAGTATTCACACCATGTGGTCACACTGTGTACCTGAGTCCAGTCTGTTCTTTTTTTTTTTTTTAATTGTGATTGAGTGGAAGCATACAATCCAAATTAAACTTGCATGCTACCTATCTGCAGCTCTTTCTGCTGTCCTTGCCTGATGACAGCACACTCCTCCTTTCCGTTCTGTACGTATCAAATCCTCTTAACAATCTCCTGTCTCCTCCTATCTACCCTCTCCTCTCCCTTCTAGTAAAAGGCCTGTAGGACAGAATCTTATAGATGCATAGAACCATAAAGTGCACACACCACATGGTCACATTGTGTCCCCGAGTCCAATCCATTCCTGTCTGATGAGTTGACCTCAATAATTTTTTCTGCTCAGGGGCAGCAGCAGGTCTAGGGGTCATGCTCTCAGGGGAACCCTCAGGCCTTCAGGCCATCAGTTGCAGTCTTTTAGTGGGTTATTGAGGTTCACCCTTCTTTTTCTCATGTTGTCACTAGAACTCGATATTGTGTGCTCCATCACAGCTGTCTTTGGTGGTAGCCAGACACCATCTGGTTCTTCTGGTCACATGTTGATATAGTCACCCGTTCACATGAGTCCTTCTGTCTTCTGGACTTTTTTTCCCTCATGTCTTTGTTGTCCTTGGTGATCATCTGTTACGGCTGAGCTGGGACCATTTGGTATACCTCAGATGGCAGCTTTCTAGCTTTTAAGACCCCAGGGGACACTCACCAATATGGGGTGAGAAGACTCTTTTAGCAATAGGCTAGTTTTGCCAATTGGCCAGATGTCCCTTTAGAGCATGGCCCCCAGACCCCTACTCCTGTTACTCTATCCTTGCAGTATTGGGTTAAGATTAAAAGAGTTCTCAGTTTATGTTGAAGTCCAGTTAAGTTGATCTTCTTTCTACTGTGTGCTGTCACTGCCTTTACCCAACCAAATTTCTATCAACTAATCTATAATCAGTCCTCTCCGTCCCTCCCTCCCCTTCCTTGCAGGCATCAAAGAGTTTTTTCTTCTGTACATGAGTCTGTTTTTAAGCCCTTATAGTAGGGGTCTCATACAATATTTGTCCTTGTGCCACTGACTGATTTCACTCAACGTAATGTCTTCCAATTGAAACCAAGTTATGAGATTCTTCCTAAAATTATCATTGTTCTTTATTGTTGCATAGTCATAGTGTCCCATTGAATGTATGTACCATAGCTTGTTTATTCATTCATCTGCTGTTGGGCATCTGGGTTGATTCCATCTTTTTGCTATTGTGGATAGTGCTGAAATAAATATTTGAGTGCATACTCGACGGCACTTGGCTTGGCTCATCGTTCATGTGACTGCCCTTGATTCTGTAGGATATATGCTACTGGATCAAATGGTATATCTGTTTCCATCATTTAAAGGAAGTGCCAGGTTGCTTTCTAAAGAGGATGTACCATTTGCAATCCTGTCACCAATGTAGGAGAGTTCCAGTTCCTCCCGAGCCTCTCCAGCATTTCTTGTTTTGTGTTTTTGGTTCATGGCCAACCTTGTTGGGGTGAAATGGGATCACATTGTAGTTTGGATTTGGATTTCTCTAATAGCTAATGATCATTATCATTTCCTCACATGTATTTTTACTCCCTGGATGTCTTCCTTGGTAAAATGGGTGCCCATCTTCTTTTCCCATTGTTTGAGTAATTTACTTTTTTCTTGTTGATATTTTGCAGTACCTTGTAGATTATGGAAATCAGATGTCTGTCTGACACATAGTTGCCAAATATTTTTTTCACATTCTGTAGGTAGTCTTTTAACTCTCTTGATAAAGACTTTGGATGACAAAAGTATTTAATTCTTAGTAGTTCCCATTTATCTATTTTCTCTTCTGTTGTTCATGCATTGTTAGTCAGATTTTGATGTCTGTCTAAGCTGTATATTAGAACTTATACTGTTGACCCTTTTTTTCTTGCATGATCTTTATCATTTCAGGTTTGATATTTAGTTATTTGATCTATTTTGAATTAGTTCTGGTGTAAGGTGTGAGATACGTGTACTGTTTCAGTTTTTTACAGATGAATATTCAATTTTGCCAAGACTATTTGTTAGAGAGACTGTTTTTACCCTAGTTTACAACCTTTAGGCCTTTGTAGAATGTCACTTGTCCATAGAGCATGGTGGTATTTCTGGGGTCTCAATTCTGTTCCATTGGTCTGCATATCTCTTTTTGTACTAGTACCTGGCTGTTTTGACTACTGTGACAGTGTAATAGGTTCTACAATTGGGTAGTGAGTTCCTCTTCTTCATTATTGCTTTACCTATCCAGAGTGTTTTAGTCACTGCTTAGCACTGCTCTAACAGAAAATACCACAAGTGGATGGTTTCATAAGGAGAAAATTTTATTATGTCAGTCCAGTAAGCCACAAATTGAAATCCATTTACAAGTTACAAGTCCATTCAATACAAGAAATCATCACAGTCCGGTTGGCCAAGAGTCTGAATTCAGTCAGTGCATCTCAGCATAGGAACCTCAGGTCTAAAGGATGTGGTCTGCTCTCGGTGATGCTCTCTTGGTGGTATAAGTCTCCCAACTCTCTATGCTCATTTCTCTTGCTTGTATCCCACAGCTGCTAACTTGAATCCTGCCTTACCAATACAACCGCTGCCTATTCTCCATCATCAATATCACAGAGGCAGGATTCGCAACACGTGGGATGAACTGCACCATACTGGGACTTATAATCAAGTCAAATCAATACATACATATTTGGAGGGACACAGTGCAATCCATGACACTGAGTTTTCTTCCCTTTTCAAATAAAGTTGGTGATTTCTTCCTCCATCTCAATAAAAAATGGCACTGGAATTTGTATTGGGATTACATTGTATATGTAGATTGCTTTAGATAAAATAGGCATCTTCACAATGTTAAGTCTTCCTATCCATGAGCCAGGTGGCTTTCTACACTTATGTGAGTCTCTTGGTTTCTTGCAGTAAGATCTTGTAATTGTTTGTTTATAGTTCTCTTGTTTCTCTGGTTAGATTTATTCCTAGGTAGTTTCTCTTCTTGGGAGCTATAGTAAATGCTATTGATTTGGTGATTTCCTCTTGGATGTTCTCTTTGTTTGTGTAAAGGAATCCTACTGATTTACTTATGTTTATCTTATATCCTGATACTTTGCTGAACTCTACTATTAGTTCCAGTTGTTTGCTAATGGATTCTTTAGGAGTCTCTGCATATATGATCACATCATCTGCAAATATGGAGATTTTTACTTCATCTTTGCTGATGCAGATGCTTTTTATTTCTTTGTCTTGTCTAATTGTTCTGGCTAGAACCTCTAGAACAATGTTGAATAGAAGTGGTAACAGTGAGCATCCTTGTCTAGCTCCTGTTCTCAAGGGGAATTCTTTCCGTCTCTCTCCATTCAGGATGATGTAGGGAGTTGGCTTTGCATAGATACCCCTTATTACCTTGAGGAATTTCCCCAGTATTCCTATTTTGCTGAGAGGTTTTTAACATGAATTGGTGTTGGACTTTATGAAATGCCTTTCCTGCATCAGTTAACAAAATCAGGTGGTTCTTGCCCTTTGTGTTATTTATGTGGTTGATCACATTAATTGCTTTTCTGATGTTGAACCAACCTCACATCCCTAGTATGAATCCGACTTGGTCATGATGAATTTTTTTTTTTTTTTTGATATGTTGTTGAATTCTCTTGGCTAGGATTTGGTTGAAGACGTTTGCATCTAGCTTCACAAGTGATATTGGTCTGTAACTTTTTTTTCATTGTGGGATTGTTCCCTGGCTTTGTTAGTTTCATAAAATGAATTTGGGAGCATTTCATCCCTTTCTATGCTGTGAAATAGCCTCAGTAGTATTGGATTTAGCTCCTTCTAAAGGCTTGGTAGAATTCTCTGGTGAAGCCATCTGGGCCAGGGCTTTTTTTGCTTGATAGCTTATTCATTACTTTTTCAATCTCTTCTTTTGTGATGGGTTTATTAAGTTGTTCTGCTTCTCCTTGTGATGATTTTAGTAGGTGATGTGAATCTAGAAATTTGTCCATTTCTTCTGAGTTTTCAAATCTGTTAGAGTAGTCTTTCATAGTATTCTGTTACAATACTTTTAATTTTGCTTAGGTATGTTATGACATCTCCCATCTCATTTCTTATTGAGGTTATTTGTTTCCTCTCTTGTTTTTCTTTTGTAAGTTTAGCCAATGGTTTGTCAATTTTGCTGATCTTTTCAAAGTACCAGCTTTTGGTTTTGTTAGTTTTTTTCAATTGTTCTCATATTCTCCAATTTATTTCTGCTGTAATTTTTATTATGTTTTCTTCTGATGTCTGAGGGGTTCATTTGTTGCTTTCTTTCTGCGTGATCAAGTTGTATGGTTAATTCTTTGGTTTGGGTCTTTTCTTCTTTCCACATGTGTGCATTTTATAGAGATAAATTGATCTCTAAGCACTATTTTTGCTATATCCCATAGGTTTTCCGATAGGTTGTGTTTTCATTCTCATTTGATTCTATAAATCTCGTTATTGTGTCTTTGATTTCTTCAAGAAATCACGGGTTTTTGAGCAAGGTGTTGATCAGTTTCCATGTTTTTCCTCCTATTGATTTCAACTTTTATGGCTTTATGGTTTGAGAAGATACTTTGCAATAATTCAGTGGACTGTAATTTGTCGAGACTTACTTTATGCCCTAATACATGTTCTATTCTGGAGAATATTCCATGTGCATTGGAAAAGAAAGTGTACTTATCTGTTAATGGGTAAAAAGTTCTGTATATGTTGATGACATCTAATTGGTTCATTGTCACAAGATCTTCTGTCTCTTTACTGAGCTTTTACCTGGATGATCTGTCCATTGCTGAAGGTGGAGTGTTCAAGTCTCCAATCATTATTGTGGAATGATCTATCTCATTTTTCAGTGTTGTCAATATTTGTTCAATATATTTAAATGCTCTGGTGTTGGGTGCATAAATATTTGATATTGTTATATCCTGCTTAATTTTTAAGCCTTTCAGTACTAAATAGTGACCACCCTTCTCCATGATGGTGGACCTTACACTAAAATCTGTGCTATCTGAGACTTCTATAGCCCCTCCTGTTCTTCTTTGTGTGTTGATAGCTTGGTTATGTGTTCTTCCATCCTTTGATTTTCAGTTTGTTCATATCTTTGAGTTTAAAGTGTTTTTCTTGTAAGCAACATATAAACAGATCGTGTGTTTGGATCTAGGTTTCCACTCTCTGCCTTTTTTTCGGCCCATAGTCCACTTACATTCAGTGTAATTATTAATAGGTATGTGTTCAGTGCTGTCATTTTAATGCCTTTATTTTTGTGTTGTTGATATGTCATGGACTGAATTGTGTCCCCCCAAAAATATGTGTGGTCTTATGGCTGGGCCAAGATTCCCAGCATCTTGTGACTGTCCTCCATTTTATGGTTTTCCTATGTTGTATGGTAAAGGATTAGGGTGGAGCTGTAAATTCCTTCATACGATTACCTCCCTGCTCCACTGTAAAGGGAGTTTCCCTGGAGTACGGCTTGCCCCACCCTTAATCCTTTCATCCTACGAGAGATAAAAGGACAGAGAAGCAGGCAGAGAATTGGGAACCTTGTACCATCAAGCAAGCAGCACCGGGAGAAAAGCATGTCCTTCAGACCTGAGGTTCCTGCGCCAAGATGCTCCCTGGACAAAGACTGATGCAATACTGGACTTTCCTCCAGAGCCAACAAGGGGAAAGCCTTCCCCTGGAGCGGATACCCTGAATATGGACTTGCAGCCTAACAGACTATGTAAGAATAAATCTTCCTTTGTTAAAGCCACCACTTTGTGGTATTTTTGTTAGAGCAGCCCTAGCTGACTAAAACATGATATTTTCTTTATTTCTCTTAATATTCTGTTCTGGGTCATTTTTCTTTATGCATTTACTTTTCATCTTTTTCAGTGTTGATGTTGTATTTGTTGAGACTCTTGCATTATATTTCTTGTTTTGCTATGTCACATTATTAGATTGCTTGGTGGCTACCCCTTTGATCCCTCTTAATGTTCCAAATTTAAACTGATCTTTAATTTCTGTATATCTTTTTAATTTCCTCTCTTCCTGGAAGGTTTATAACTACTGTAATATATCCCTCTTTATATTATGATGATGTCATAGTTTTCTTGTTAAGATCTCTGGTTCCCATCTTTTAATATTTTAGTTTTACATGAGCTTCGTGACTTCCCTAGCTGAATAGGATTCTGGATGTTGTGTCCTGCATTGCACCCTTAAGTATATATTTGTTGTTTTTGGTTTTCTAAACAAAGAGCTTCTTTCAGTATTTCTTGTAGTTTTAGCTTGGTTTTTACAAAGTCTCTAAGCTTCTGTTTATCTGCCAGTGTCTTAATTTCCCTTCATATTTGAGAGCCAATCTTGCAGGATATGTAATTCTTGGTTGGAAGTTTTTCTCCTTCAAGGCTTTGAATGTGTCATCCCACTGTCTTCTCACCAACATCATTTCTGCTGAGAAATCAGATGAAAGCCTACAAGGCTTCCCTTTGTGTGTTAGTTTTGGTCTAAGCCTCACTGCCTTTAAGAGCCTCTCTTTATTTTTCATTTTATTAAGCCTGATTATAATATATCTTGGTGTCTTTCTTTTGAGGTCTAATTTTTGTGGCATCTGATAAGTATCTTAAATATCTGTGTTCTCTTCTTTCATAATTTCAGGGAAGTTTTGTGTCAGCAACTCTTCAACAATTCTCTTGGTATTTTCAGCTATCCCTGCCTGTTCAGGAACTCCAATTATTTGAAGATTACTCCCCTTGATAGAGTCCCACATGTTTATTAATGCTTCTTCATTTTTCTTATTTCTTTTCTTTCAGTTATCCTCATAAACGCTGGTTTCAATTTCTTTGTCTTCAAGTTCACTAACTCTGCCTTCCAACTCCGCAGTCCTGCTCTTTTGACTTTGCATTGAATTGTCTAAATCTGTAAGTTTATTATTGATCTTCTGGATTTCAGATTACTGATGCTCCAGCAGTTCATATAGCTTACTTAGATTTTTCATTTTGTTTGGTTGCATTTTGTTTAATCTCTAGGAGCACTCCATACATTATTCTTTTAAATTCTACCTCCAATAATTTCAGAAAGACTTCTTCATCTGCAAAGCTTTTTGATTCTTTATCTTGGGAGTTTTCCGGAGCCATGGTTGTCTGCTTCTTTAAATGGTTAGATATTGACTGTTGTCTTTGTGCCATTAAGAAGCCTTTTAATTTCTCTAGTGTTACATCAATGGGAGCTGTGGTGTAGTTCTAAGAGGGGATTATGAGCACCACTTGGTTTGGTCACCAGTTGCCTCTGCATTCTCTAGTGACTATCCCCAGCTGTGCTCTCAGGGGTGGCAGCCCCCACCTCTTGGCTTCTAAAGGTAGTAAGTTACTTGTGGCGACTCTCCATCATTACATCAGTCTAGCCTATACTATAGCTTGTGACAGGGAGGACAGAAGGATGCCACCACCCTTAGCTACCTGGGACCCTGCACTCCCTAGATGTGTTTAACTTTAAAATTGCTTTTTTGCCGAGAGAGGAACAATCCAGGAGTTTCCAAGAGCAGCTGGGCCCTCAAGATTGGCAGGTCCTGCTTCCTGGCTGACAGAGACAGCACACTACTTATGGAGTCTCTGTGAGGCCATCAGCCAACAATATGATGTGGCTCAGTGAAAAGTAGCAGAAACGCCACCTACCCACCCAGCCACCTCTCACTGCTGTGTTCTCCAGCTAGTCTTATTTTAAAAGCTGCTGTACTGCTGAGAGACACAGTGGCCAGCAGCCCCAAAAGGCAGAGAGGCCCTCAGGGGTGGCGGGCCCTGCCTCCTGGCTGATGACAATAGTGTCTTGTAGGCCATTCCCCAGACACTATAACATGGCTCAAAGAAATGGGGATTTAGGATACTTCCTCCCTCAGCCACCAGATCAGACCACAATACCTACATAGGATCATCTCAAAAGCAGCTCTTCTGGTGGAGAAGCACTTTGTAGCCAAGCTTTGTTGCTCAGCATGAGAATTAGCCCTTACTGAAATCTCAGGAATGGCTGACTCCACCTCTCAGCTGACCAAGATGGCATCCCACCTGAGCTACCCTTCCTGTGGTGAGTCAGCAGAATCTATGGTGCAGTGCAGAGAAGAGACGGGAGAGGGGCACTGGAACCCTTGGTCGGCAGCTGAGCCCTCGAGATGTGGCTGTCCCAAGCACAGTCTCTCTGCTGCAGTATACGCTGTTCACTTAAACACTGCAGTTCAGCACATTAGGTACGAGGCTCACAGCCTCAGCAGACTCAGTCCTCACCTCTCAGATAACAAAGAAGGTATCTGTACCCCTCAAAAGATGCATCCACAGAAGCAGGACTCAGTGTGCCTCTGCCTTGCCTCCAACAGCAGTAGTTCCTCCTTTCCTGTCACTCAGTCTAATCTCACAACCCTGCAGCAGACCCTGGGGCTCCCAGAAAGTCCCCACTGCTCCATCCACATGTCAAGGAAACGTGTGTCTAGTCTGGCATCTTGGCTCTGCCCTTGTCTTTTGTTTTCCTTATGTTAAAGTGTAATCCATACTGAAGTCTGTAGTCTTTGATCTTCATCAGTAAGTACTTCAAATTTTCTTCACTTTCAGTAAGCAACGTATGATGAGAGGATCCAACCCTGATGCCCACCTTTTCTGATTTTACACTATGGAGCATCCCCTTGTTCTGTTCAGATGACTGCCTCTTGATCTACATACAGGTGCCTCATGAGCACAAATTAATGTTCTGAAATTCCCATTCTTTGAAATGTTATCCATAATTGTTATTATCCACATAATTGAAGGCTTTGCCTGATAAACAGAAGACATGTAAACATTTCTCCGGGATTTGATTCAGCCAGGATCCATCCTCATCCAAATAAGAAATGATATAATTCATTCCATGTCCTCATCTGAGTCCAGCTTGACTTTCTGGCAGGTCCCTAGTGATGTACTGCAACAACTGCTTTTGAATGATTTTCAGCAAAATTTTACTTGTGTGTAATATTAATGACATTGTTGAAAAATTTCTGCATTTCATTGGATCACCCTTCTTTGAAATAGGTGCAGATTTGGATCTCTTCCAGTCTGGTGACGAAGTAGCTGTTTTCCAAATTTCTTGGCATAGACTAGTGAGCACTTCCAGCACTGCCTCCTTTCGTTGAAATATCTCAGTTGGCATTCCTTCAAGTCCTGGAGCCTTTTGTCACTAATGTCTTGGAATTTTTCCTTTGCTACCATTAGTTCTTGGTCATACATTGCCTCATGAAATGGTTGAACATTTGATTGATTCGTTTTGGTGCAATCACTCTGTGTCTTCCTTTCATTTTATTGTGATGCTTCCTGTATCGTTCCATGTCTTCCTCATAGACTCCCTCAAAATTGCAACTCGAACCTTAATTCTTTTTTCATTTCTTTCAACTTGAAAAATACTGAACACGTTCTTTATTTTTTTATTTTCTAACTCCAGGTCAGAAAACTAGAGAAACAAAAAAAAAGAGTGAAAGAAAAAAATGGCAAGGAACAAATGGATGGAAAATTCTTTTTATTTTATTTTTTAATTGAATATGACTTAGTGAAAATGTACTGCTGACCTCTGGTTCAAGGAAGGAGAGTGGCTGTAGAGGAGGGGAAAGTAGACTGTTGGACGGAAAATTCTTTAAATCTGGAAATGCTTTGTTTTTTTGCTTTTCCTAAGGAGGCAGTCACAATAGAAGTGAAATTTAACAGAAATGTTTCCTGATATCACTCACAATAATAGAGATGAATTGGCCATAATATTGAGCCAACATGGGTGAAGCAGGAGCCCTGGTGGTACAATGGTTAAGCACTCAGGTGCTAAACAAAAGGTCAGAGATTTGAACCCAACAGGGACTCCAAGGGAGGAAAGACCTGATGATCCGCTCCCATAAAGATTACAGTCTAGAAAACCCTATAGGGAAATTCTACTCTGTCCTATATTGTTGCTGTGAGTCAGAATCGACTTGACTAAACACAACAACAACAACATTAAAGTTATTCCACAGATGTTTTCCATTCACATTCTTCTGGCCAGTGATACAATCCTTCCAAGTCTATAAAGGAAGGTTGCAGACAGGAACTGAAACCACAGGCCCCGTTGAACACCTCCAGGTGGATTTGTAAAAATTCCCCCAACAATAAGTTAAAAATATATTCCAGTCATTATTTTTCTTTCCTATTGTGCATGCACTCTCTGATGAGAGCTAGGGTTGTGATAGATGTTTTTTACTTACTTAGTTTTTATTCCAAATTGAAGGATCTCAACTCTTATCTCCCAAAACAGAGACACACACTTTGTTTGCATAGTTATGAAACAACAATTTAGATCCTTTTACTGAAAACTCCACTGTCTTTATCATCCAAAAATTTCAGGAAAATAAAGATAACTAATGGAATTCTCAAGTCTTTGAATTTTCAAAAACCAAAATAGTTTGACTGGCTTTGACGGCCTTAATGTCAATAAGATAAGTTTCCTCTCAGACCTGCAAGTTGTCTCTGCCTTAGTTAATAATAGGCTGCTTCATGCATTTGGAAATTTATTCCAATCCTAGATTCTACCATATTCAGACACAAACAGGCTAATGTGTCTGAATACCACAAAAGGTAATATGAACCCTTCAGGTGTATCATGAACAAGTACAAGCTTCATTTTCTAAATCCCATCTAACCAACTTCTGCACAATCTACAACATGGAAATTTAGTCTTCTGGAAATGATGTCATAGAAAAATTTCCCTGCATCCTCAATTAAAAAGACATTTTCAGGTACTACTAATAACTACCACTACAATAAAACAACAAAGTGTTAATCTTTGTAATCATTCTAATTAGAAAGACACACGTGTCATAGATTGAATTGTGTCCCCCCAAAAATGTATATGTTGATTTGATTTGGCTATTGAGTCCCAATATGGTGCCCTTCCTCCCATGTGTTGTGAATCCTGCCTCTGTGAGACTGATGATGGAGAATGGTCTGCAGTTGTGTTAATGAGGCAGGACCCAAGCTACAAGCTTATGGAATATAAGGCAGAGAGTGGGCAGAGGAAGTCAGGAAATTCATGCCACCAAGAGAGAAGCACCAAGAGCAGAGCACGTCCTTTGGACCCGAGGTTCCTGTGTCGAGATGCTCTCGCTGGATTTGGAGTCAGCCTACCGGACTGTGATAAATTCTCTTACTGAATGACTTACAATTTATAAATGGATTTGCAACTTACTGGACAGTCCCAATAAAGCTTCTCTTCATAAACCCTTCTACTCATGATATTTTCTGTTAGAGCAGTACCAGGTGACTAGGACTCACCAATTCTTCCTAATGACTGGACAACATCCCACTGAGAGACCTCAAGCTGAGGATTCTCAGTAATTCTCCAGATGCAGCTAACTTCAGAAATGAACAGATTCTGCTCAAGACTGCACAGAAAACCACATACTTCAGAAACGAACAGCTTTTGCCCCACACTGAGGAATAAGGTTAATTTTCTGGTTCTTCAGCTATCTCTTCTGTCCCTTTGTTCTGCTACTAATCTCATTTAATGTTATGTTTTTCCAGCTTCTATAATGCTCATCTGGAAAAAGTTGCTTATATCTTTCTCCCAGATCTTAGTTAGTGCTCAGAATTTAACTGATTGCTGGATCTAACTTTCATGACAAAACTCTAATAAGTTTTCTTTCAAGCACTTCAAAATGTAGATTTTCTTTTACAAGCCCCTACTAGCGTTTAAGTTTACCCCACCAATCTTCAGTCTTATACAAAAAATGGAGCTTGACTTCACATCAACAAATTGTTTCTATGGAGGTCATTAGAAACCTATCAGCAAAACTTAGACTCTCAGAAATGGAAGCTAATATTTTTTCTATGCCAAGACACTCCAGCTGCTTTTCTGGAACTACTTAACTCCACTCAAGGAAACTATCTACTTTTAGGGACAAAAATTCAGCTCTTTTTTGGTGTGTTAAATGATAAGTTATCTTTCCAATACAGCCTGTATTTAACTAGGGTACTACTTCTTATGTGGAAAACAGGCTTACAACCACTGACCAATAACTTCACCTGTGTATTCAACATAATTGATAGAGATTTTCAGATGTTTAAAACTATTATCTTTGCATGTTTCCCTGAGGCAGGAAAAAAAATCTCATAAACCTCTAAAATGAGGTGAGCACATGCTACTTGGGAGAATTTCCAGAAGGATAACTGATTCCCTTTATACACACAGTATGGGCTACAATACCCATAAGAAAAATAATACAACTCGAAAAAGAAGTCTAAAACTTTTCTCGACTTAGCAGTAGTCATAAGTGACAAACCTTGTGCTCTGGAAGCCTAACAAACTATTATAAATTCATTATCTACAGTTCTTGTGGACAATCACATATCCCTTTATTTCCTTTCTGCCAGCCAAAGGAAAATTTATATTGTAGTAAGTATTTATTGATGCATAACCTTGATACCACAACCAGGGAAAGAAACCACAAAAAGGAAAAATTCAAAAAAAAAATCTCTCATGGACTTAGCTGCAAAAATCTTCAACAAAATTCTATCCAATAGAATTCAACAACATATCCAAACAAATTCACCATGACAAAGTGGGATTCATACCAGGGATGGAGGGATAATTCAGCATTAGAAAAACAATCAATTTAATCAAACAAGCAAATAAAGCTAAAGACAGGAACCACTTGATTTTATCAATTGATGCAGAAAAGGCATTCCACAAAGTCCAACACCCAGTGCAACACCTATTCTCAACAAAATAGGAATAGAAGGGAAACTCCTTGTCTTAGGCTGGGTTTTCTAGGGAAGCAAAACCAGCAACACGTGTAGGTACAAGGAAAGATTTATAATATAGATAGATAGATAGATACAGATATAGGAAACAGCTCACGTAATCACAGAAGCTGAATGTTCCAAGTTCTGGCACAAGCCTCACATGGCCAGGGAAGCTGAGGAATCCAAAGTCAGCAGGTCAGAGACCACAGTTCTAGATCACCGGTTGTATAGGTCAGTGGATCCCAAGCTGGTGGCGAGACGAAGCAACAGAGGTTGGCAAACCCAGGATCAGCAGGTCAGGGAGCAGGACTCTCAAGTGCCAACTGTAAGGACCGATGAGTCCAACAGCTGGTAGTTCAAGTCCCGGAACCAGATGCTGGAAGAAGAGAGCAGGAGCTCCTGGCTACGTGAGCGACCAGCAGCCGTAGTGAAGGTCGGGAGATGAGAGCCGAGGGGCAGGGAGCCACCACAAACAACACACTCCTCAATGGATTGTTATGTAAACATTATAATAAAAAAGAGGACCAAAAAGAAAATGTAGTCATAGACCTTTTGTATGGAAAGGAAGTCAAGGTAATATAAAGAAATTATAGATTGATTTAAATTCTACCAACCTTTTACAGAAGAGTTAACAACACTATTATACTATGGAGCCTAGAAAAGTATGAAATACTGCCAGATTCATTCTATGAAATGAACACAATCCTGACACCAAAACCAGGTAATGAAACCACAAAAAAGGAAAATTACAGACCAATATGTCTCATGAATTTAGACACAAAAATCCTCAACAACACTCCACCCTACCTATTAGCCAGTAGAATTCAGCAGCATATCAAAACTAATAATTGACCATGACCAAGGCGAATTTATACTACAGATGCAGGGATGGCCCACAATTAGAAAAACAATTGATGTAAAAAAACACATAAATAAAACAAAATTCAAGAACTGCTTGATTATATCAATTGATGCAGAAAGGCATTTGACAAAGTCCAACACCCATTCATGTTAAAAACTCTCAGCAGATATGAATAGAAGAGAAATTCCTCAATATAATTAGGGGTATCTATGAAAAGCCAACAGTCAACATCATGCTTAATGTAGAAAGTCTTAAAACATTCCCCTTGAGAACAAGAACCAGACAAGGATGCCCATTGTCACAATTTTATTCAGTACTGGTCTGGAGGTTCTAGCCAGAACAATCAGGCAAGATAAAGATATAAAGAGCATCCAAATTGGTAAGAATGAATTCAAAGTATCTCTATTTGCAGAAAACCCTAAAGAATTAAAAAAAAAAAAAACCTACTGGAACTAATAAAAGAATTCTGCAAAGTATTGGAATACAAGATAAACATATATAAATAAGTTGGATTCCTTTACACCAAAAAAGAAATTACCAAATCAATGCCATTTACAATAGCTTATATTGATAAAAATATCTTGGAATAAATCTAACCAGAGACATAAAAGACCTATACAAAGAAAATTACAAGATTGTACTGCAAGAAACCAAAAGAGACCTACACAAGTGGAGAAACCTACCTTGCTCATGGATAGGAAGACTTAACATCATGAAAATGCCTATTCAACCAAAGTGATTTACAGATAGATACAACATAATCCCAATACAAATTCCAGTGTCATTTTTTAATGAGATGGAGAAAAAAATCACCAACGTCATGTGGAAAGGGAAGAATCCACAGGTAAATAAAGCATTACTGAAGAAGAACAAAGTGGAATGCCTCACACTATCAGACTTTAAAACCTATTACACTTTGACAGTAGTCAAAATGGCCTGGAACTGGTACAAAAACAGATACATAAACCAATGGAACAGAATAGAGAATCCAGATATAACATCGGCCACCTATAAGCAGCTGATATTTGACAAAGGTCCAAAGTCCATAAATTGGGAGAAAGACAATCTCTTTAATAAACAGTGTTGGCATAACTGGATAGCCATCCACAAAAAAAAAAGAAGAAGAAGAAGAAGAATCAAGGTCTGCATCTTGCACCATGCACACAAAAACAACTCAAAATGCATCACAGACCTAAATATCAAATCTAAAATGATAACAATCATGGAAGAAAAAACAGGGACACTGCTGAGAGCCCTAATACAAGGCATAAACAGATTTCAAAACATTAACAACAATGCACAAACAACAGAAGAGAAAATACATAACTGGGAAGCTCCATAACTCAAACATTGATGCTCATCCAAGGACTTCATGAAAAGAGTAAAAAAAGACAAGCTACAGACTGGGAAAAAAATAATTGGCTACCACAAATTGAATCAGCATCTGATCTCTATAATTTACAAAACATCATAGAACCTCAGCAGCAAAAAGACAAATAATGCAATTAAAAGATGTGCAAAGGATAAGAATAGGCACTTAACCAAAGAAGACATCTAGACAACTAACAGATACATGAGAAAATGCTCTCAATGATTAGCCATCAGAGAAAAACAAATTAAAACTACAATGAAATACCATCTTACCCCAACAAGGTTAGCATTAACCAAAAAACACAAAATAAGAAATGCTGGAGAGTCTGTGGGGACACTGGAACACTTCTGCACTGCTACTTGGCATGTAAAGTGGTATAACCACTTTGGAAATGGATTTGGTACTTTCTTTAAAAGCTTGAAATAGAAATACCATATGATCCAGCAATCCCATTTCTTGGAAGATATCCTAGATAAATAAGAGCTGCTGTGCATATAGATACATGCTCACCAATGTTCATCACAGCACTGTGCAGAATAGCAAAAAGATGGAATCAGCCTAGGTGCTCATTGACAGAATAATGAGTAAACAAACTATGCTATATCCACACGATAGAATTTATGCAATGCTAAAGAACAATGATGAATTTGGGAAATATCTCATGAATTGGAAAAATCTGCAGGGCATTACGTTGAGCAAAACTAGACAATTGCAAAAGGACAAATACTGTAGCATACCACTATAATAAGGACTCAAGAATTAGTTTAAACACAGAAGAAAACATTATTTGATGGTTATGAGAGGGGTTGGTAGGGAGAGGGATATTCTCTAATTAGATAATCCACTATTTTAGCTGAAGGGAGAGACAACACACAACAGAGAAAAAGTCAGCACAAGTGGACTAAACACAAAGTTTAGAAGTATTCTAAATAAAACCCTACACTTTCAAGGACAGAGTACCAAGGTCAGAGGTCTGGAACCATGGCTTCAGGGGACATCTAGGTGAATTGGCACAGCTAAGTTTTTTGTTGTTGTTTATTATTATTATGATTGAATGAAAATGTACATTCCCATATAAATTCGCATGCTCACCTATATGCAGCTCCCACTGATCTCCCGGCCCGGTGACAGCACATTCTTCCTCTCTGCTTCATACATGTCTTATCCTCCCAACAATCTCCTATCCCCTCCTCTCCACCCACTCCCTTTCCTCCAACAAGAGGTCAGCAAGATGACATCCTATAGATGCATAGAACCATAAAATTCCCACAAGATATGGTCACTCTGTGCCACCAAGTCCAATTCATTGCTGTCAGAAAAGTTGACCTTCATTATGATTTATGGACAGGGGCAGCATCAGCGTCTGGGGCCATGCTCCCAGGGGAACTCCGAAGCACCTGGACCATCAATCGCGGTCTTTTATTGAAGATCTCAGGGTACACCTCTATTTATTCTCTTGTTGCCAGTGAGACTCCACTTTGTGAGCTCCATCGTGGCTATCACTGGTGGTGGCCAGGCACCATCTGGTTCTTCTGGTCATGAGTCGATGTAGAGACCCAGTGGGTCTCTCTGTCTTCTGGGTTCTCTTTTCCCATGTCATTCTTGTCCTCAGTGATCATCCGTTACTGTTGAGTTGGGACCATTTGCTGTACCCTGAGGGGGCAGCTTGGCAGCTTTTAAGACCCCAGAGGCCACTCACCGATGAGGGGTGCAGAGAGCCCTCATTAGCAAAATGCTAGCTGGAATTGGCACAGCTAAGTTTTTTAAGCAAATGTTCTACATCCCACTTTCATGAGTAGTGTCTAGGGTCTTAAAAGCTAGCAAGTAGGCATCTAAGAAATATTAACTAGTCTCAACTCACCTGGAGCAAAGGAGAAAGAAGAGCATCAATGACATGAGGAAACTGCAATCCCCAAAAATAGAAAGCTACATATACCGGAGAATTCATCATCACGAGACCAGAACTAGATTGTACCCGGCCACCATCGAAGGCTGCCCTTAAAAGGAACTCAACAAAGAATTCCTGATGGAGCAAGAGAAATGTAAGAAGCAGAACCTAAACTCTAGCAAAAACTTGATGGTCTGACAAACTAGAGAGTTCCCAGAAGACATGAGCCCTGCACTTTCTGTTAACCCAGAACTGAAAACATTCTGGAAGCCAACTCTTCAGACAAAGACTGAACTGGTATAAACCAAACTGACTGCCATCGAGTCTATTCCTACTCATAGAGACCTTATAGGGCAGAGGATAACTGCCTCATAGAGTTTCCAAGGAGCACCTGGCAGATTAGAACTGCTGACCTTTTGGGTAGCAGATGTACCACTTAACCATTATGCTACCAGGGACTGAACTGGTATGTAAAACATAAAGTGATATCACGAAAAGTATATTTCTTGGCTTGGTCACATACAGAAGACTAACTGGGCAGCTCCTGTTTGGAAACCATAGGGAATGACCAAGGGGTACAAGAATTGGTTAAATAGACATGAGAAATATGGGTTGGAGAGCAGACGTGTGCTGTCACAGTGTAGGGAGAATAACTAGGGCCATTTGGCAAAGTGTGTGTAAGTTTTTGTATGACAAACTGACTGTAATTGTAATTTTATACTTAAACACACACAAAAAAGGAAAAAATACTTATAAACCTACACAAATACTACAGGACAAGCAGAACATTTTTGACTAGGCTAAAAGAAAGTACCTGTATCTCTAAAATAGACCCAGCTGTATTCTGGGATGTGTTTTTATTGCCTAAGTTTTATACTCTAGATACCATGGTTTTAAGACCTATTAAAAAACCAAACCCATTGCAGTCAAGTTGACTCCAGCTCATAGCAACCCCATATGATGCAGTAGTACTGATACTATAATCTTTATGTAAGCTGACTGCTACATTTTTCTCCTACAGAGTGATGGGGGTGGAATGGGTGGTTGGAACCACTGACCTTTCGGTTAGCAGCTGAGAGCTTACTCACTGCACCACTGGGGCTGCTAAGTCCTGCTACAAAGACTAATAATCATTTGTCTCAGTTAGTTGCAGTCTGTCAGTGTATCCTGTTTATAGTCTAAAACCACATCGAATGATTCAGCAGCTCATCCAACAACAGCAGAAACAAGAAGGAATAACCCTAATCCAACTACAGATTCTGTTGTCTAATCTTTATTAGCAAAATCCAGGCAATGATATTCCTGTGAAAATCCATATGTCGTGCATTCATGTTTTGTGGCCCATTTTTCCTTGCCAAAAGACCAAGAAAGAGAAAAGAAGTCCTTGACTTCCAAGAACTGGCATAACATTTGTATCTAAGCAGTGATGTTTTTCTACTGAATCTAAACAATCTTTAAGAAAAGCAAATATCAGAAAAGATCACTCTGTGACTGTAATGAAGGGAACCATTGAAAACAAGCCCACTTCCTAAGGTCACTTTCACTTTTGTGAAAAATCACAAAATAGAAAACATCCACCTCTCCCAGCTAATATGAGAGACTGCTGCTTCTTTGGCGCCCTGGTGATACAATGGTTAAGAGTGCACCTGCTAACCGAAAGGTCAACAGTTTGAATCCTCCAGATCTCCCTGGAAACCTTATAGGGCAATTCTACTCTGTCCTAGAGAGTTGCTATGAGTCAGAATCGACTCAGCAGCAACGGGTTGGTTGTTTGGTTTGCTGCTTCTTTATCAATTACAGGTTTAGGTCTAACTCCTTCATAATAAAATGTATTAACATACCCAGTTATAGGATTGGCCCACTTCCTAACTGCATCCCATCAAAAGCAAAGCTCTACATTCTTGAATCTTTCCACAAATCAACTAACACAAGCCTGAATTCCATACGTCCTTTCAAGTTCCCCATGGTGTGCATTCTTGATACACAGCAATAAATTCCACTTTGTTTAACTATAAGTGTGCTCCTGATAATTGCTGTCTGGAAGGCATTGTCATAAGTATCTGTTTACTTGCCTCCCACCCTTCTCTACCCCAAAACTGTCAACTACTTTGGGACAGAGCTTGTGATGAATGGATGGGTGATGGATAGCTAACTGGATCAATGGCTAAAGGCCTAAGTGTAAAAGAGAGAGAACAGTGGAAGACAGCCAGACAGGGAGAGATAATGAAACAAAAGAAAGAGGAAGGAGAGAAGAAGGCAGGGCAAGAGACAGAGATGAACAAAGTGAATCTGGTTTTCCTGCTCTATTCTTTGGCCCCAGCAAATAGCCACCCATCTTTACACACTGTCTTATTTCCTCTGGGATCCATCATTAGATTTATGTTAAAGTGATATTTTTTAGGGAAATTTTTACTTTAATTACTCCAACTTGCTTCCCTTACCCCTTTTTCTGTTCTTTCTTCCCACTCTTATCCATGCTCTCAGTTTCTCTTGATTTTCCAGCAGCCCCGACTGCTTCTCTGATGTTGTACCACATGGTGGCGCTCAAGAAGAAGGAATCTTGCCATTATTTTTTAGGTTCACAAAGATTCTACATTGTGTTAGCCACATTTCTTTCCACTTTTGTTTTTCGCATCTTACAAAAGTTATTTGGTTATATTCCCTCCAGTCTCTTAGTAGATGTCATAAGTCACTAGCCTTAGATGAGGAGAGGCTTTTGTAAAAGGGTGGAGTAATCATAATTTGGAAATAACAGTAATACTTTTAACAGAAATACTTACCTCAAGTGGTACAATGTTAGGTACTTTACATGTTATGTCGCTTAAGCTTGAGCTTCACAACAATCTCAGGAGAACGGGTTTTTTGTCTTTATTTATAAATAAGAGAACAGGCTTAGCAAAATGAATTCACTTGCCCAAGGTCACACACTAGGAAATGGAAATACCAGAATTTGAACCCAAATCTGTTGTTACAGAATCTGGAACTCTTAACAGTTGTGTTGTATTATTCCTGGGAAACTGAGAAAATACTGTTTCTGTCCCTTTACATCTAAGTGAATATGACAAGAGAATCCTATAATGCAGAATGTTTCAGGACAAGGTTATCTTTAGGAGAACTAGGCAGACATAGAAAATATACCTAGTTATCTTTTTTATAACAGGCCATTGCTACAATTAAGACAAAGGTGGAGGTCTCCACCCGCACCTCTGCCTACCCGCCACCCACCAGGTGCCTTCCCCGCTCCACTAGCCCTCAGTCGTGGTCTCCTTGGCCACTGGCCCTCCCCGCAGGCCCCCCCACCTCCCACGTTCCTATGGGCAGACGCACAGACACCTGCAAGCACTTTTTATGGTTTCCAGGAGCTGAACCATCATCATTATGCTAGAAGTGTTTCAGTGATTATATATGCTAAGTGGAGGCAGAGTCAAGATGGCAGACTAAGTAGACGTCTCCTTATATCCCTCTGGAAACCAAGACCTGAATTGATAATTAAACAGAGCATTCTGGTCACCTAGTGAGCCCCCAGGACACAGCACAGGCCTGTTAATTTGGCCTTCATACCACTGAGCGAAAAACCTCCTCTCTTCCACTGACTCCCACTCTTGGATGGCCCTAGCTCTCACGGACTGAAGACAGTCTACAAAAATAGCTGCAGTCCATCCTCACAGTATCTCTCCCAGCCTCTAATTACTCACATGGGACCCAAAAAGCAACAGACTCTTGTGGCATACAAGAAATCACTCATAGCTTCAGAAGGCTCATAAACAACACAACCAAGGAGTTTTCCAGATGAAGAAACTTTTATGAACGCATCAGAAGGTGCACACAAAATTATTATATACAGAGCCCTTCTAGACCTTATAGAAAATGCAGCAGAACAAAAGGAAAAATTAAGCAAGCTGTTCGATCTGATGGAACATCAGTATCCTGAAATCCAACAGATCAAGAACAAAATCAAAAACACAGAAACTTCCATTCAAGCCAAGAAAACAGAATGGCACAAATGGAAAAAAGAATTTCTGACTTGGAAGACAGAGCTACCGACGCCAATGTCTATGAGCAGAAATCAGAAAAAAGAAACAAGAAAGAGGAAGAAGCATTAAGAAGCATGTGGGACTCTATTAAGAGGAACAACCTTCGATTAATTGGCGTCCCTGAACAGTATGAGACACCTGAAAACACAGAGAGTATCATTGCTCAGCTGCTGACAGAAAACTTCCCAGAAATCTGAAGGAAGAGAATATAGATATCCTAGATGCATATCGTACACCACCCAATATAGATCTCAAAAGAAAGACTCCAAGACATAATCAAGCTTAACAAAATGAAACATAAGCAGCAACTCTTAAAGGCAGCAAGACTCAAAGCAAAGCTAACATTCAGAGAGAAACCCAAAACTATCTTTCAAATATGAAAATGAAATTAAGACATTCCCAGATAAACAGAAACTCGGAAACTTTGTAAAAACCAAACCAAAACTACAAGAAATACTGAAAGAAGTTCTTGGCTATGGCTTAGAAGAACAAAACCACTAACTTTATATTTTAGAATGAAACGTTATTCAGAACTCTACTCAGCTAGGGAAGGCTCCAAATTCAATCACAGCTTTAATACTGAAAGAAGCAATCCAGTGATCATCATGAAAACTATGGTGCCATCATATTAAAAAGAGGGATGTACTACAGTCGTTATAGTCCTTCCGGATGGAGAGGAAGAGGACAAGACTGGTTGTAATCAAAATTGGGTTTAAATATAGTTTATTAAGGGGGATAACAGGGACAGCTGTAAAGCACAACAAAGATGTAACATACCATTTCAAGAAATGTAACACGGGAGTCTCAACAACCACAAAAACGGCTCTGAAAAAGGTGAAAAATCAACTCACAAAAAAGAATGTCCCAGAACAGACTAATAAGAACAGAGAAAACATCAACACAAAAATAAACATATCACAATGGCAGCAGTGAACACATACCTATCAATAATTACATTGAATGTGAATGGACTGAATGCTCCAGTAAAGAGACATTGAGTGACATCTTGGATTAAAAGACATGACCCATCCATATGTTGTCTACAAGAAACTCATCTTAGAGCTAAAAATAGGAACAAACTGAAAATTAACGGAGGGAAGAATATATATCAAGCTAACAATGAACAAAGAAGAGCAGGTGTGACAATTCTAATCTCAGACAAAATCAATTTTAATGTGAAATCCACCACTGCAGACAAACATGGACACTATTTATTGCTGAAAGGTTCAGTACACAAACAAGGCTTAACTATATTAAATATTTATGCACCTAATATCACACCACCTAAATACATCAAAGAAACACTGACTACACTCAAAAAAGAGTTAGATCACTCCACAATAATAGTGGGAGACTTCAACACTCCACTCTCAATACTGGACAGATCATCTAGAAAAAAGCTCAGCAAGGACACAGAAGAACTTATTGCCACAATTAACCAATTAAACCTCATGGATATATACAGAACTTTCTACCCATCAGCGGACAATTACACCTTCTTCTCCAGTGCACATGGAACATTCTCCAGAATTGACCATGTGTTAGGACATAATGCAATTCTCAACAAAATCCATACCATTTAATTACTGCAAAGCATCTTCTCAGACAATAAAGCCATAAAAGTCTAAATCGATAGCAGAAAAAACATAGATAGATAGAAAGTGGAACTCTTGGAAACTGAACAACATCTTGCTCAAAAAAACATGAGTTATAGAAGAAATCAAGGATGAAATAAAGAAATTCATTGATTCCAATGAGAATGAAAACACTTCCTATCAGAACCTATGGGATACAGCCAAAGCAGTGCTCAGAGGTCTGTTTGTCTCCATAAATGCACACATCTGGAAGGAATACAGAAACCAAATCAAGGAAGTAACACTACAGCTTGAACAAGTAGAGAGAGAACAACAGAGGAACCCCTCAGGCACCAGATGAAACGAGATCACAAAGATTAGAGCAGAGCTAAATGAATTAGAGAATAGAAAAACAATTGAAAAAATTGAGAAGACCAAAAGCTGGTTTTTTGAAAAGATCAACAGAATTAACAAACCACTGGCTAAACTTACTAAAGAAAACAGGAAAGGAAACAAATAACCCAAATTAGAAATGAGAGAGGAGTGGTCACAACAGATCCAACCGAAATAAAAAATATCATAACAGAATACTATGAAAGACTGTACTGTAACAAATTTGAAAATCTAGAGGAAATGGAAAAATTCCTTGATTCATACCACCTACCAAAAGTATCACAGTGTGAAGCAGAACAACTTAATAAACCCATCACAAAGGAAGAGATTGAAAATGTCATCCAAACACTGCCAACCAAAAAAAGCCCGGGCCCAAATGGCTTCACTGCAGAATTTTACCAAGCTTTTAGAGAAGAGTTATTTCCAATACTACTGAGACTATTTCACAGTATAGAAAGGCATGGTGTACTCCCAAACTCATTCTATGAAGCCAGCATACTCCTGATATCCAAGCCAGGGAAAGACTCAAACAAAAAGGAGAACTACAGATCGATATCACTCATGAATCTAGATGCAAAAATCGTCAACAAAATTCTTGCCAATAGAATACAACAACATATCGAAAAAATACTGCATCATGACCAAGTAGGATTCATACCAGGGATGCAAGGCTAGTTCAACATCAGAAAAGCAATGTGATTAACCACATAAATATCACAAAAGACAGGAATCACCTGATTTTGTCCATTGATGCCGAAAAGGCATTTGATAAATTCCAACACCCATTTATACTAAAAACTCTTAGCAAAATAGGCATAGACAGAAAATTCCTCAATGCAATAAGGGCCATTTATACTAAGCCAATTGCCTACATCATCCTGAATGGAGAGAGACTGAAAGACTTTCCCTTCAGAATACGAACTAGACAAGGATGCCCACTCTCGCCTCTCCTATTCAACATTGTACTAGAAGTTCTAGTCACAGCAATTAGACAAGACCAAGAAATAAAGGACATCTGCATCGGCAAAGAAGAACTAAAAATCTCCCTGTTTGCAGATGATATGATTGTATATGCAGAGAATCTCAAAGAATCTAAAAGTAAACTACTCAAACTGATAGAAGTGTTCAGCAAAGCCTCAGGATACAAGATAAACATGAGTAAATCAGTAGGATCATGAGACTGTTAATGAAGAAATCATCAAATCAATACCATTTACTATAGCCTCTAAGAAGATAAAGTACCTAGGAATTAATCCAACCAGAGAAATAACAGATCTTTACAAAGAGAACTGTAAGTCCTTACTACAGGAAACTAAGAGAGATTCAGATAAACAGAAAAATCTACCCTGCTCATGGATAGGAAGACGTAACATTGTGAAAATGTCTATTTTACCCAAAGTAATCTACTTATATAATGCAATCCCAATACAAGTTCCAGCATCATTTTTTAATGAGATGGAGAAACAAATCACCAATTTTATTTGGAAAGGGAAGAAGCCCCAGATAAGTAAGATACTACTAAAGAAGAAGAACACACTGGGAGGCCTCTTATTACCTGACCTTAGAACATACTATACTGCCACAGTGGTCAAAACAGCCTGGTACTGGTACAAGAACAGATAGATGGATCAATGGAACAGAACTGAGACCCTGGAGATGACACCATCTGCCTACGAACAGTTGATATTCGACAAAGGCCCTAAGACATTAAACTGGGGTAAAAACAGTTTCTTCAACAAATGGTGCTGGCAGAATTGGATATCCATCTGCAACAATTTAAAACAAGATCCATATCTTATATCTTATACAAAAACCAACTCCAACTGGATAAAAGACCTAAATATCAAACCTAAAATGATAAAGCTCATCCAAGAAAAGGTAGGAACAACAATGGAAGTTTTAATACACAACGTAGACAGACTTCAAAATCTGTCAAACAAGCCACAATCAATAGATAAATGGAAACTATTAAGAATCGCCATGAGTCAGATCCAACTCGACAGCACTTGGCTTGGCTGGCTAATTAAAAATCAAACACTTCGGCTCATCCAAAGACTTTATTAATAGAATTAAAAGGCCACCTACAGAACGGGAAAAAATATTTGGTAACTCTATGTCAGACCAATGTCTGATCTCCATAATGTATAAGATACTACAAAATATCAGTAAGAAGAAGGTAAATTATCCAATTAAGCAACGGGCAAAGGAGATAGACAGACATTTATCTGAAGAGGAGATCCAGGCAGCCAAAAAGCACATGTAGACATGTTCACAATCTTTAGTTATTAAAGAAATTCAAATCAAGACGACAATGCGTTACCATCTCACCCCAACAAATGCTGGAGAAGCTGTGGAGAAAGTGGAACTCTCCTACAATGTTGGTGGGGTTGCAAAATGGTCCAACCTCTTTGGAAAGCAATCTGGCGCTTCCTTAAAATAATGGATATAGATAGACGATTTGACCCAGTAATTCCACTACAGAATCAAGGCCTTTCACACCAATGGACACATGCATGACAATGTTTATCGCAGCACAGTCCATGATAGCAAAAAGATGGAATCAACCCAGATGCCCAACAACAGAGGAATGGAGAGGTAAACTATGGTATATATACTCAATGGAGCACTATGCAATGCTAAAGAATAATGATGATTCCAGGAAACATCTCATAACCTGGTTTCAACTGGAAGACATTATGTTGAGTGAAAGTAGTCAGCGACAAAAGGATAAATATTGTATGAGACCCCTATGATAAGATCTCAAAAACAGACTTATGTATACAAAAGACTCTTTGACGGGTGCAAGGGAGGGAAGGGAGGGAGGGCGAGGTGGGGAAGGTTTAGATTAGATGGTAGAAATTTGGTTGGGTGAAATTGGTGATAGCACACGTTAGAAACAAGAACAACATTAAGTGGACTTCAGCATAACTTGAATACTCCTTCCATCTTAACCCAATATTGCAAGGACAGAGTGGCTGGGGCAGTGGACAGGAGACTATGCTCTTAGGCGAAATTGAGGCTAATTGGCACAACTAGTGTTTTGCTAAGAGGGCTCTCTGCACCCGACATTGGTGAGTGGCATTTGGGGTCTTAAAAGCTGCCAAGCTGCCATCCGAGAGCACAGCAAATGGTCCCAACTCAGCAGGAACGGATGCTCACCGAGGACCAAAATGATATGGGGTAAAGACAACCCAGAAGACAGAGAGACCCACATGAGTGGGTGCCTACACAGACATGGGAGTGCAAGAACCCGATGGTGCCCGGCCACCACCAGTGATAGCCACGATGGAGCTCACTAAGTTGAGTCTCGCTGGCAACACAACAATAAAAAGGGGTGCACCCTGAGATCTCCACTAAAAGACCATAATTGATAGTCCAGCAGCTTCGGGGTTCCCCTGGGAGCATGGCCCCTGACCCTGATGCTGCCCTTGCCCATAAATCATAATGAAGATTCAGTCTTTGGACACGAATGGATTGGACTTGGCAATGCAGAGTGACCATATATTGGATGCACTTTATGGTTCTATGCATCTATAGGATATCATCCTGATGACCTCCGGCTGGAGTAAGGGGAGTGGGTGGAGAGGTGGGGAAAGGAGACTGTTGGGAGGGTTAGATGTGTATGGAGCAGAGAGGAATAGTGTGCTTTCACTGGGCAGGGAGAGCAGTGGAAGCTGCATATAGGTGGGCATGTAAATTTATATGGGAATGTACATTTTCACTCAGTCATAATAAAAAAAAGACAAAGGTAGAGTGAACACTGGGGACAAAAAGAGAGGATACAAATAAGTTTTTTTAAACTACTCATTGCTGTCAAGTCAATTCCAACTCATAGCAACCCTACAAGACAGAGTAGAACTGCCCCATAGGATTTCCAAGGAGTGGCTGGTGGATTCCAACTGTTGACCTTTGGCCATCAACTGAACTACTGTGCCACTGGAGTCTCTTTGAGTCAGAACTGACTCATTGGCAATGAGTTTTTTAAACTAGAAAGCCAAAACATCAGAGTATTTTTTAAAAGGTTTGGGAAGGGTCACGATCAGACAGGAAAAGAAGGAAAAAAGCTGACAAGAAATTCCTGCATTTGGACTAGTTATCTAAGAATGACAGAGACATGAGGCTTGGTGGCATCTGTGGGCCTCAAGTTACCAAGCAGAGGAAATTCCAGTTAAAATTGGTTTGTGCTGGTGCAGCAATGTTCTGCAAGAAATTGGCAGCCTGGTGACTGAAGGTGGATGGGAACAGCAGAGGCCATTGCTTAGTACTCAGAAGTACAGGAAAAGAAAAAAAAGTAAGCTTCTGTGAAAATTTATGAAAAGGGTCCTCTGTTAAATGGGGCAGCCAGTCCACAGGCTAATATTTCACAAAAGTGGGGGTAAAAACTCTGATTTGGTACCCCTACTGACATACTTGTTCCTGATATGTCTGAGAAAGATACAATATGCCTAGGTCTATCCTATTTTGGGTGTCCCTGGGAACAAAAATCAGAGCATTTACCAGAGTGGTCCAGTTAAAATGTTTGCAACAGCCAATTTGTCATTCCAAGAAAAGGTGCTAGCTGGAGGCATATAATTTCTACAGAGATTATATTTTTTAAATTTGGGAGTAGAGAGGTTATAGAATACTTACGAGAAAACAAATTAAATCAGATGACTGACTTCTAAAGGGAAGTGGCTGGCTAGATGTGAGGGGGAATACACAATGTGAGAGCCTTTTCTGGGATATATAAATTGCTGTGGAGAAGAGCTGCTTAGCACCTACAGTACACTGAGGCACTTAAAAAAGGATATGATGAACAAAACACGTTTTCATTAAGTGAGGCACTGGGGAACAAGAGAAAAGAACTCTGAGCTCCCTCTACCAAGGTCATAATGTCAGACTTTGTGGTTCTACATAAAGCTGTTCTATGTCCCTGGAAGGATTTTACTTCTTGTATGAGACACCACAAGGAGAAAAGGCTTTGGAAGTGCCAGTACTGGCGAGGTAATGGTATTGCCACTAGGCACTCATATTCATTAACAGTAGGGCACCCTGTCATTAAAGTGGGAGACCAAAAGGCACTGGGAGAGAGAGGATAATGATAATTTGTGAGAACACAAAGCTTGTATATACTTTCTTCTTACTTCGTCCCACCCATCTTCACTACTTCTTTGCCCATAGACTGTACAGAGGAGCTAGGATGTATGTTAAAGGTAGACAGCCTAGCGAGACTGAGATATGGAATCAAAGGCTTATCTACAGCTTGCATCCTGATTGATTTCCAAATATTCTAGAACATGGTGATTTAGATTTTGAGTTTAATCTCTCAAATCGATTCCTAGGTTTAAATTCCAGTTCTACCACCTACTATCTGCGTGTGTCCTTAACCAAATTACTTAACTTCTCTGTGCCTCAACTTCATCTGTAAAATGAAAATAAGAATAATAGCACACTCTTCTTGGTGTTATTGCATTAAATAAATCAACATAGAAAGGAAACCCTGGTGATATGGTGATTAAGTGCTATGTTTGCTAATCAAAAGGCCAGCAGTTTGAATCTGCCAGGTACTCATTGGAAACTCTGTGGAGCAGTTCTACTCTGTCCTGTAGGGTTGCTACAATTCAGAATTGACTCGATGGCAGTGCATTTGGTTTGGTTTGGTTTGACACAGAAAATGCTCAATAAAAGTTGATATGGTGATGATAATGATCTAGATAAATAAATACTCGATAAACTGCTATTCAAAGCCCTCCATAGTACTTACTGGCATATATGTATGGGAGCTACACTAGGTTGGGGAAAGAGCTATTTCAAAGGATTAAAGGAAACAGTACCTAGCACTCACACAAAGCTAGGAATGATGTCCACTTCTACCAGTGAGGTTAGAAAACTTCATTATTCTCGGGGCAATATTTAAAGTACAGAGAAGGGTTTTGCCTAACTAGGGGAGAATGGGTCCTAGACTAAACATAGCTTTGGTCTTGCCTAAGAAATCTGAAAAGCAAGACTCCAAGTTATTGAACTTTGGAAATGTGTATCTGCATGCCAGAACAAACATCAAGAATAATTGTAAGAATACACAAATACCAGGCAACAAACAAAAAAAAATTCACAATATTTGGTATCCACTAAAAATTATCTCAAGTATCAAGATGCATGAAAATACAAGCCATAATGATGGGAATATCAATCAATTAAATGTACTCTGCATTGTTGAGAGACTAGAAAACTTCTACATTGCTGGTGGAAATGTAAAATGGCACAACCACTTTGAAAATTGATTTGGTGCTTTCTTAAAAAGCTAGAAATAGAAATACCATATGATCTGCCAATCCCATTTCTTAGAATATATCCTAAAGAAATTAGGGCTGTCACAAGAACAGATACATGCAACTAATGTTTATTGCAGTACTGTCCACCATAGCAAAAAGATGGAATCAATCTAGGTGCCCATCAATACATGAATGCATAAACAAACTACAGTATATTCACACAATTAAATACTATGCAATGATAAAGACCAATGATGTAGCAGGAGAAAAATGGGTGTGCAGAGTAGAAGTTGATTAAAATACCAGACTTGATGATCTGTCAGACTAGACAGTCCCTTGAGTACATGGCCCCCAGATTCGCTGTTAACCCAGAGCTGAAACCAGTACCAAAGCCAACTCTTAAGACAAAGATTGGGGCTGGACTATAAGACACAGGGTCTTGCTGGTGAAGAATGTGCTTCTTGGATAAACATGCACATGAGGCTGTCTGAGCAGATTTTGTCCAGAAGTGAGATGAGAGGGTGGAGGCAGACAGGTGTTGGTTGAATGGACATGGAAGTACAGGGTGGAAAGGAGGAGTGTGCTGTCACAGAGTGGGGGTTGGTACCAGTTAGAATTACATAGTAGTGTGTCTGTGTGATTTTATATGGCAAATTGATTTGGATTGTAAACTTTAGAGCACAAAAATATAGTTTTTAAAAATGTGCTCTTGAACTAACAGATGTTTGAATTAGAAAGAAAAAAGTTTAAATGTTACTAGAACATGCAGAACGAAATAAGTGGCTGCATCTTGAACATAACCTGTACCATTTTGTTTCTTATTTCTGTCTCCAGGCATGAGTCCATTGTCTCTCTTAGCTTCTATCAAGGTTAAGGGCTAATTTATGCAGTCTTTCAGACTGTGGGGGGGAAAATAGTAACATCAACAACACAAAAATAAAGGCATCAAAACGACAGCACTGAACACATATCTATCAACGATGACACTGAATATAAATGGATTGAATGCTCCAGTAAAGAGACAATGAGTAACACTTTGGATCAAGACACAACCCATCTATGTACTGCTTACAAGAAACTCACCTTAGACTTAAAGATATGAACAAACCGAAAACTAAAGGATAGAGAGAATAATATATATCAAGCTAACAAAATACAAGGAAACCCTGGTGGCATAGTAGGTTAAGTGGTATGTTTGTCAACCAAAAGTTCAGCAGTTCAAATCCACCTGGTGCTCCTGGGAAACTCTATGGGGCAATTTTATTCTGACCTCAAAGGTCACTATGAATCAGCCCCAACTTGATGGCAGTGGGTTTAACAATACACAAAGAAGAGCAGGTGTGGCAGTATTAATCTCAGATAAAATAGATTTTAATGTAAAATCCACTATTGCAGACAAGGATCGTCACTATTTATTGTTGAAAGGTTCAATACACAGTCAGGATTTAACAATATTAAATATTTATGCACCCAATACTAGAGCATCTAAATATATCCAACAAACACTGAGTTCATTGAAAAATGAGATAGATCACTCCACAATAATACTGGGAGACTTCAACACTCCACTTTCAGTATTGCACAGATCTTCTAGAAAAAAGCTCAGTAAAGACACAGAAGATCTTATTGGCACAATTAACCAATTACATTTCACTGACATATACAGAACTCTTTACCCACCAACAGATAACCACACTATTTTGTTCTCCAGTGGACGTAAAACATTTTCCAGAATAAACCATGTGTCAGCACATAAAGCAAATCTCAAGAAAATTCAAACCACTGCAAAGAATCTTCTCAAACCATGAAGCCATAAAAGTCTAAATCAATAGCAGAAAAAAGATAGAAATTGGAACTCATGAAAACTGAACAATACCTTGCTCAAAAAGCCATGGGTTATAGAAGAAATGAAGGATGAAATAGAGAAATTTATGGATTCAAATGAGAATGAAAATATTTCCCACCAGAACCTATGGGATACAGCCAAAACAGTGCTCAGAGGTCAATTTATCTCTATAAATGCCACATCTGGAAGGAAGAAAGGACTCAAACCAAAGAAATAACCCTACATCTTGGACAACTAAAAAGACAGCAACAAAAGAAACCCTTAGGAACCAGAAGAAAACAGATCATAAAGATTAGAGCAGAATTAAAGGAATTATAGAATAGAAGAACAATTGAAAAAATTAGTAAGACCAAAAGCTGACTTTTTGAAAAAATCACCCAAATTGAGAAATCATTGCCTAAACTTACAAAAGAAAATTAGGAGAGGAAAAAAATAACCCAAGTAAGAAATGAGATGGCAGATCTCACAACAGATCCAACAAAAATCAAAAGTATCAGAACAAAATACCATGAGAGACTGCACTCTAAAAGATTTGAAAACCTATAGGAAATGGACAAATTCCTACATGCATGTCATCTACTAAAATTATCACAAGGAGAAGCAGAACAACTTAGTACACCCATAACAAAGAGATTGAAAAAGTCATCAAAAAACTACCAACCAAAAAAGCCCTGGCCCAGATGGCTTAGCGGCAGAATTCCACCAAACTTTTAGAAAAGAGCTTACTCCAGTACTGCTGAGACTACTTCACAGCATAGAAAGGGATGGAATACTCACAAACTCATTCTATGAAGCCATCATAACCCTGATACCAAAGCCAGGGAAAGATCCGACAAAAGGGAGATTTACAAACCAGTATCACTCGTGAACCTAGGTGCAAAAATCTTCAACAAAATCCCAGCTAATAGAATTCAACAACATATCAAAAGAATAATTTATCATGACCAAGAAGGATTCATACCAGGGATGCAAGGCTGGTTCAACATCAGAGAAAGAATTAATGTGAACAACCACATAAATAACACAAAAGAATCACCTGATTTCGTCAACTGATGCAGAAAAGGCATTTGACAAATTCCAACACCCATTCACGTTAATAATCCTCAGCAAAGGAGGAATAGAAGGCTAATTCTTCAATGCAATAAGGGCCATCTACACAAAGCCAACAGCCCACATCACCCTGAATGGAGAGAAACTGAAAGAATTACCCTTGAGAACAGGAAATAGACAAGGATGCCCACTCTCACCTCTCCTATTCAACATTGTTCTAGAAGTTCTCAGCCAGAGCAGTCAGACAAGACAAAGAAATAAAGGGCATCCGCATCCACAAGGAAGTAAAAATCTCTCTATTTACAGATGATATGATTGTATACACAGAGGATCCTAAAGGATCCATAAATAAACTACTCAAACTAGTGGAAGAGTTCAGCAAAGTGTCGGAAGACAAGTCAGTAGGATTCCTTTGTACCAGCAAAGAGATCATTAGAGAAGAAATCACCAAATCAATAGCAGGTCTTTTTCCACTCATGAAGACTGACCTGTTCCCTCTTTGGAACATATTTTCCCTTAATAAACTTTTCTGTCATTTGCTACTAAAGAAGATGCATCCTCATATGCTTTGAGGGTGGGGAATCCCAGTTTGCCACCCGCTGGGAGAACAAACTTGCTAGTATGATCTCTGAAACTGGAATCAGGTCACTCGAAATCTAATCAGCTGCACGACCTAGACATTTTGGTGCTGACACCTAGGAACTTGTCCTCCCTGGCCTCACTTTCCTCTTCTTTCTGCTGGCGAGTGATGGAGACTCCTGGAGATGAGCCACCCTTACCGCATGTGGGGACCATTCTCTGGACCACCCTCTATTTGGCCCCTGTCCAGGCCAAACATAAGATTTGGCATTGCCCCTTTTGCAGGCCCCTCCAATAGCTGCCTACCTGTTTCACGTATGGTAATCAGACCAAGTGCCTGACTGAGCTTTCTCATCAAACATCTCCTCACTGCCCTTTGGGCCCATTCTTTCCTTTTAACTATGCCCTCCAAAATATTTATTTCCTGGAAAACTTTCTCCAACAGACCAAAGGGCCCTCTTAAGTGATGTAACTCCCCTTTGAATTCTGGATCTACTGCCACTTTTTTGGAAAATCTTCAAGGTAGTCGGATAGGTGCTCCTAAGAAACTGGTGTTTTGGGATGCCCAAAACAGAGAGTTATGGAGAAAATATGCCCTAGTTTCTGGAGTAACCTACAAGGGAGAGATGCCCTAACTGGTCCAGTCTTGTGGACAGTTTCCAGGGCACCGGTATCCAGGAGATCAGGAAGTGAATAAAGGCAGTGAGAGTCCTCCCCTGGGAAGCCTCAGAAATGAATGGAGGGATGCCTCCCCCACTCCTCTTAATTTTGGCTTAGTGACGGCTGGGACACTGACCCTTATAAGCCCAACTCCCCTTGTCAGGTCCTCCCTACGAAATGGGCCCCACTAAGTACTAAGATATCCCTTTAAGTCTCTTAAAAACTGGAGCAATCCCAACCCAATCCCAGACCCTGCAGCCAACCAGGTCTTCTCGAGCAATTCTTTCTTGCGTGTCTGACAAGGACCCTTGAGGGTCTTCAGAGACCCCCCAGTAGCAGTTGGGTGACCAGGAGGGGACCCCAAAAATCATCTGAGACCTCCAAAACTTGACAAACAGAGACGGACACACCACCTCACTAATAGGACAAGGCTAGTGGCCACTGGAGCAACTTTGACTCCAGGCCTTCTCCTGAGGTGAGTGGCTATTCTGGCATCTGGATGGGTAAGGGAACGAAAAAAATCTTTAATCTTTGCTTCTTCAACTTGCCTCTCCTTCCTCCACAAGGTAACTACCTACCCATTTTATCTTGTGTTTTGTCTGGCCTTTAGAAAGTCCTGGGCACAGGCATTGGATTGGGGACCTCTATTTCAGAAGGCCGAGGACTGATCACCCTCAGTTTTGTCTTTTGCTTTGTTGAAATTTGGTTCGTATTCTGGATGCCACGCCCAGACACTCATTTTGCAATAAGTCTTAGGGAAAGGCCCAGTAACACCTAGACATTTGGTAATAGGAATAGATGTCCACAAGGCCTTTGGTTGAGGTCGGATCCCCTCCCTGCACCCTGTCCTTCACAACCATCACCTCAGTCTGGAGAATAGAATCTGCTTGGTGCTCTGCCTTCTTGAACCATTCTTATTTCTCCAAATTTCTTGTGGCACAGTACCACTCTTAAAGGGGATTGCAGCCCCATTTCTTTGTCTTTACTTTCACACTGGCTTTCTGTAACAACCTGTGTTTCACCCCCTTATTATTTTTGTGAAGTTTGTGTTCAGTTGTGGGGATCGCCGGTTTGTGACTTTCACTAGAAAGTGTGTGAGAGATTGCGTTATTCCTGTGGGCTGACTGTGGTGTGTGTAAAACTTTGCTGTGAAAAAAATGTGTTCCAACCCTAGCAAGAGATTTGATTGGTTGAGCAGAGAAATTGTACTTTTCAAAGCCAGTTGATAGAAACATGATTTAAAATTAGATTGGGAAAAATATGAGACATAATAAAAATTTAGTAAAAACCTAAAATGTTTAAACAAATTTTACTTCAATTACAGGCTTAAAAATAATTTCCAAGATCTTTTGGGTAACTTACTGATAACTGAGTATTAATAGATATGTGTCACAGTTTCAATGTATGTATGTTTGCTTTTCAAGCAGCAAGAGAAATATATATGAGTCCTAATCAATAAGTTCATTTTTGCTGTTTAAAGGGATATACTGTAGAGGTTTGTTGAAAAATATTTATTTCATATGGTCACTATTCCCCCAAATAACCCTCTTTCTCAGGGGCAGACTAAACAAGGGAGGAAGGCCCTGACTGATCCAGTCACCAGACAGGATCAGGGCGTAGGTCCTAACAGGATCTGGCTGGGAGGGATGATGGTGTGACTCCCTCCCGAGAAAACTCCAGAGGAGGAGAAGGACGAAGGGATGCCTTCCCCTCCCCCTTTACCCGGCCTAACATGGACTGGGATGCCAGCCTCTCTGAGCCCCAACTCTCTTGTCAGATCCTCTCTAAAGTAACAAACTTTTCTCTGATTTTTGAGTAAGCAGTTAATTTATTCCTTGTGTTATCTCCTTTGAAGGCAAAGATTTAACCTCTCATTAGAATCAGATTCCTGAGGCAGAAAATCAAACCACAGCACTTGGTAAACGAGAAAAATTAAGGTTTTCTTATCCTAAGATCTTTAGTTAAGTAATTTTAATGTTGTTTCTTGTTAACCTGTAACAAACTCCCAACAACTCTGAAACTTCATGAAAAACCATGAATAACCCTTTCTAAAGGAGGAGAGGGTCTTATTTAGTAAATTACATGACATGGGTTAAAATCAAGTGCCCAATTCTCATTGGGTTAAAATTTATACTGGTTATTTCCTCTTATGTTTTTGCCTATTAAGTCGTAATTATTATTTCTCAATTGCTAACATGAGAAAGCCTGATGGCGTAGTGGTTAAGTGCTGTGCCTGGTACTCAAAAGGTCAGCAGTCTGAGTCCACCAGGCACTCCTTGGTAGCTCTGTGGAGCTGTTCTACTCTGTTCTATAGGGTTGCTATGATTCAAAATTAACTCCACAACACTTGGATTGGTTTGGTCTACTTTTAAATTGCCAGCTTGACTATAACTTTATTGTTATTTTTGTAACTCTAATACCTTGCAATGTGTTTCCTCTTTCTCAAAATGGTTAATTGAGAGCTTTGCATAACTAATGTCATAATGATATTCTAAATAATCCGTAAATGTTTTTTACTACACCAGCTACTCTGGCCTCTGCACTGGCCTCTTTCCAAATGGGCACAGAACTCCTTCAGCTCTTGTGACCTTGGTCTCCCTCTTCTTCTTTGCTCTCCTGGGAAATGGCCTTCAGCCTGGAAAATGGCAGCTAGGAAGGCTGCCTGGCATTTTTTTTGTATCCACAACTTTCTTTCTTGCTCCTTATCTCAGAGTGGACTCTGCAGGCTGGTTTCACTAGTTGAGGAATTTTTTGCATAAGTTTTGTCTTTGCCTGTTACAAACATACAGATTACAGTCCAGGTGTCTGTGGTTTGATAGTTTTTTGTGACTATTTTGTGATGTATAGTTATCTGTGGGCTACGTGCTTAAAAACATGAAGTATCCCTTGCTTAAATGATATATAAACTCTAACATAGAAATTGTCTTTTGAGATTCCATGGAGAGCAGCTTGCGTTGCTGTTGAGTTTCTGGTAGTACCATATCTTCTAATAAACCTTCTTCCTCTTTCTAACTTGGAGTATGTTTCATTGGCTCCACTGCGTCAGGGCACAGACCCAATTCAGGTAACAATTTGTTTAATCTAACATCCTCAAAGCCAATGTTTTGACTGGAGAATTCAAATTATTCATTTATAAATTTATTTTTATACTGTAGGTATTTAGAGACTTAATAATCTTGGTATGTCCTCACCACGTGGTACTATGCCTCAAGAATATGTATGATATCTGAAGTTCTTTAGAAATATGGATAATGATTATATTTAGAAGTATTATTGTCTGAAGTCTTCTAACATATTGGATTTCATTTGGCCTTTATATTTTTATTAATCATGTCATACTAAATTTTTGTCATCTATAGTTTTTTGCTGATTTTCTGAAAACATCTGACCAGAATATCTCAACAAAGATATTAGGCTTGTGAAAAGGACTACGACATCAAATATTCAAAACTCTCATACAGAAACTGATGGTCTCACAGACTACAGCTGACACAAAGTAAAAAAAAAATAACTACATAAGGCTGAGTATATGAAAATACACCACGGGCTTCATGTGGAACTATTGTGATGTTTTAAGGCTCTACTTTATAGATATAAGTAAACATTTTCTTTTCTCCTAAAGTATTTAACTAATGGGTTTGAATCTGAGGGTTTTTTTTTTTTTTTTTTTTTTACAGAATACAATTGCTGTGGAGACACATGAAAAACAGTTACCGATGCTACTTATGAGGTGTTTAGATTAATTTCCTTGGTCAAAAAACTTAGGATGTAATTCATTGGTTATTTGAGATAACTGGCCTGATATTGTTAGTATTTCTCTTTTACTTCCTAATATACTGTATGGTACCCGGGATCTTAAAAAATTGATGGTATTCAATTACCACTTATTGAGCATTTTTGATCAAAGATTCTATAGTAAGATCATGATCCAAAAGAGAAAATCATGAAAGAGACATGTAATTTTTCTAAACTCTAAATTTCTGGCTTCCATGGAAATTGAGGTAACCAACACAGGCTGCTGTTTTTAAAATGAAAAGGTGGGTTCTTAAGCTATTGAACCCCTTTGCTCAAGGGGCAAAACAGGAAAAGATCCCAAGTTTACAACTTTATGGCCCTCCCCTACACCATCAAGGAGGATGCCTGAGCAATAAGTGCCTCATGTACATTAGAAAAGATAAGGGACTAGTTCTCAAACTACCTTTTTAGCTGGAGACCTGGAGGAATAAAGCTAGTGGTATTGCTGTGGCTGGACTGCTAAGCCTTTTTGAAAATGCTGGTGCCATATATTTTATATCCTGGTCCACAGTAGACATAACACAAAGATTACAAAGCTTGAGACACAACCTCAGACCCCACTCTCCCAATTGGTAGAGGAGGCCCTTAAGGTGTTTAATTAGAGATTTTGATAGCAGAGAAAAAAAAGGATAAAAAGAAAGCCCAGTTGTGGCTATAGCCCTTCGGGTCCATTTTGAGGTACACCAGTTAGCCCCAGAGGAGGTCAAGACCTGGATCACCTCACTGGCCAGTGAATATGAACCTCAGTTATTACAGGTACTGTCAAAAATGAGGCCTCTTTAAGGTGGAGTGTCCTGAATGTTCTACAGCAGGATATTCATAGACCTCCCAACAAAGGCCCAGATGGACAGGCCCTCCTGGACTGTTTCAGAGGAGGAGTCTGAAAAACTTACCACTAATGGGGAGCCCTGAGGCCCATCTGCCTCCTGGCCACACATCAGAAAGCTAAGGGATACACTCAATGTGGAAGGTAAGGAAACCAAATTTGTCTTAGAAACAACGGCCACCCTCTCTACCTTAAATTACCCAATGGGTCTACTCTCCAAGAGGGACTGTGTAATTATTGGCTTGGACTAAAAATCCAAGGTGAAAGAAATTGCACTCTTATGTCTGATGGGGTCACAATTACTAAAGCATTCCTTTCTAGATACCCCTGACTGTCCTGTTTTATTGCTGGGACAAAAATTACTAAGTAAATAGGGAAAACATACATTTAAAAACTTGACTAACTATAAGAAATGATGACTAAGAGTTACTTATATTGTTGCTTAATATATTAAAAACTAAAGGACCAGAAGGGCATATACCAAAATAAATTCTCAGTCAGATTATATAGTTTCAGAGTTGAGGCAGACAGAATAATCAATGGGGAAACACACAACGGAAATTTTATGGAAACGCAGTACCTCTTTCGAGTCAATAGTCAGGAATAAGACAGTGAGCCTGTGGGCCTCTGTGGTGTGATTAAAATTAGTGACAAACTATATTGACTGTCCTGGGACACTGAAATAAGTCCCCAGACAATTGTGTCAACTTCCTCAAAGTTGTTTTGCAGATGTAAACAACTCTGGGGATGTGCACAGAAAGTCTCGCTTCCACCACTGTCTGTCTTTTCAACGTGGGCACCACAGACCTACAATCAGTACCATGGAATTAAATCAAGGGAGAAGCAGCTGTCATCCAAAATGGAAATAATTCAGATCCCCATCCCTAATTTGTCCATAACTGATACCCTGGGCATAGACTGGCTATAAAACCCAACTGGCTACTGTCACTATTACTGCCACCGGTAGTTCCCTTATTCTTTTTGGTTATCCTTACCTTTAGGCCCCTAATTCTTAATGCCTTAATTCACTTTCTCTCTTCTAGGCTACAATTCCAAGTTAAATTGATGGTCCTATAAGAATACCAGCCTGTACCTGTACCAACCAGGCAAGAGATCAGGCAACTGAAGGTTTCCCAGACAGGACATTAGAGGAACATGGGTCAGACATGTAGGTAGGTCTATGCCCCCAAACATCAGGAAGTAGCCAAAGAGAAATCAACTTCGCATGTTCCCTTCAAGATTTCAGGCTCATGTCTCCTCAGGGGGGAAATGTCAAGGTTAGCTAGGGAACCTGATCTCTGTCGCCACATACTAACATATTTTACTCCAGAATCTAAGATTTTTCTAGGGATACCAAATGTCATGGTTTCCATTATAGGGCACACACAGTGCTGATAAGTTTGCCAGGGGAAGCTGATAGGCTACATATCAGCAGTTCTCTGTGGCAGTTTGTGATGCAGATGTGGGTTCTTCCTGGCAATTGTGATGCAAATAGAACATTTCTACCTGGTAATTATAAGGAGTCTGATCCAACTCCACAGCACTTGGCTTAGCTTGCCATGGCCCAGTGGAAAGCCAAGTTACTACCTCTCCCTCCTATCTATGATGTCACTCCCTGCTTTTGCCTATAAAAAAGCATCCCCAAAATCAATGTGGGGTCTTTTTCCACTCATGGAGAGACTGAGCCATTACCTCTTTGGAACATACTCTCCCTTAATAAACTTTTCTGTCATTTGCTACTAAAAAAAAAAAAAAATTAATGTTCACCACAGCCCCCAAGAAGGTAAAATAACTAGGAATAAATCTAACTAGAGAAACAACAGACCTATACAAAGAGAACTACAAGACCTTACTGCAAGAAACCAAGACAGACTTACATAAATGGAGAAACCTACCCTGCTTATGGATAGGAAGACTTAACCTTGTGAAAAAGTCTGTTTTACCTAAAGCGATCCACATAAACAATGCAATCCCGATACAAATTCCAGTGACATTCTTTCACGAGATGGAGAAACAAATCACCAACTTTGTTTGGAAAGAGAAGAAATCCTGGATAAGCAAAGTGCTACTGAAGAAGAATACATTAAGAGGCCTCTCACTACCCGACTGTAGAACCCATTACACCACCATAGTAGTCAAAACAGCCTTGTATTGGTACAAAAAGAGACATATAGGCCAAGGGAACAGAGTTGAGATCCCAGAGATGTCAACATCCTCCTACGAACAGTTGATATTCAACAAAAGCCCTAAGATTGCAAACTGCAGTAAAACAGTCTCTTTAACAAATGATGTTGGCAAAATTGGATATCAATTTGCAAAAAATTGAAACAAGACCCATATCTTATATCTTACACAATAACCAACTCAAACTGGATAAAAGACCTAAATATCAAACCTAAAATGATAAAGATTATGCAGGAAAAAATAGGGTCAACAATGGAAGTTTTAATACACATCATAGACAGACTTCAAAATCTGACAAACCACAATCAACAGAAGAGAAAATAGATAAATCAGAACTGCTAAGAATCAAACACTTTTGCTCATCCAAAGACTTTATCAAAAGAATTAAAAGACCACCTGCAGAATGGGAAAAAATATTTGGCAACTATATGTCAGACCAACATCTGATCTCCATAATCTACAAGGTACTACAAAGTATCAAGAAGGATGAATAACTCAATGAAGCATTGGACAAAGGAGATGAACACACACTTCTATAAAAAGGATATCCAAGCAGCCAAAAGACACATGAGGAAATGCTCACAATCATTAGCTATCAGAGAAATCCACATCAAAACCACAATGAGATACTATCTCACTCCAATTAGGTTGGCCATGATCCAAAAACCACAAAACAACAAATGCCAGAGAGGCTGTGGAGAAATTGGAACTTTCCTACACTGCTGGTGGAATTGAAAAATGGTACATCTTCTTTGGAAAGCAATCTGGTGCTTCCTTAAAAAGCCAGCAATAGATATACCATTTGATCCAGTAATCCCACAGCTTGGAATATATCCTACAGAATCAAGGGCAGTCACACAAACCAGTACATGCACGTGAATGTTTATTGTAGCACAGTCCACAACAGCAAAAAGATGGAATCAACCCAGATGCCCAACAACAGATGAATGGATAAACAAACTAGGGTATATATACTCAACAGAACACTGTGCAGTGATAAAGAACAATGATGAATTTAGGAAGGATCTCATAACCAGGTTTCAATTGGAAGGCATTATTTTGAGTGAAATCAGTCAGCAGCACAAGGACAAATATTGTATGAAACCCCTACTATAAGCACTTAAAAGCAAATTCATGTACAGAAGAAAAGACTCTTTACAGCGGCAAGGAAGGGGAAGGAGGGAGGGAAAATGTTGGTTATAGATAACATAGCTGATAGAAATTTGGGTGAAATTTGTGACAGGACACATTAGAAAGATCAATTTAACAGGACTTCAGCATAACCTGAAAACTCTTCGAGTCTTAACCCAATATTGCAAAGATAGAGAAGCAGGGACTGGGGTCTGGGGACGATGCTCTGCAAGGACATCAGAGCCAACTGGAACAACTAGCCTATTTCTAAGAGAGTCTTCTGCACCTTCATATTTGTGAGTGGCATCTGGGGTCTTAAAAACTAGAAGGCTGCCACATAAGGTACACCAAATGGTCCCAACTCATCTGGAACAGATGATCACCAAGGACAACAATGACATGAAGGAAAAAGAACCCAGAAGATAGAAAGACAAACATGAATGAGTGACTATATCAACATGCGACCAGAAGAACCAGATGGTGTCCCGCCACCACCAACGACAGCCGTGATGGGGCTTACAACATCGAGTCCCAGTGGCAAAATCAAACGAAACCCACTGCCGTCGAGTCAGGTCCGACTCATAGTGACCCTAGAGGTCAGAGTAGAACTGCCCCATAGAGTTTCCAAGGAGCACCTGAAGGATTTGACACGAGAAAAAAAAAATGAGTTCACCCTAAGAACTCCTCTGAAAGACTGCAATTGACAGTCTGAAGGCCTGTGGCTTCCCTTGGGAGCATGGCCCCTAGACCTGCTGCTGCCCCTGATCATAAATCATTACTGAGATCAACTGTTCAGACAGGAACATTGTGTACTCAGGGTCACAGAGCAACCACATTGTGTGTGCACTTTATGGTTCTGTGCTTCTGTAGGATGCCATCCTACTTGCCTCTTACTAGAGGGGAGTGGAGAGGGTTGACAGGAGGGGACAGGATTTTGTTAAGAGGTTATGACATGTACAGAATGGAAAGGAGGAGTGTGCTGTCACCAGGCAAGGAGAGCAAAGCGAGCTGCAGACAGGCGGGCATGCAAATTTAAATCGGGTTGTGCACTTTTACTCAAGCATAATGAAAAAGAACATTACAGACTAATTTCACCCACGAACCTAGATGAAAGAATCATCAAAATCCTAGCCAACAGAATTCAACAGCATATCAAATAAATAATTCATCATGATCAATTTGGATTCATAACAGGGATGCAAGGCTGGTTTATCACTAGAAAAGAAATTAGTGTCATCAACAACATAAACAGCACAAAGGATAAGAATCACCTGATTTTGTCAACTGATGCAGAAAAGACACTTTAGAAAGTCCAACATGCATTCATGCTAAAAACTCTTATCAAGATAGGAATAGAGGGAAAATTCCTCAACACAATAAAGGGCATCTACACAAAGCCAACCACCTACATCATCCTGAATGGAGATAAACTGAAATAATTTCTATTGAGAACAGGAACTAGACCACGATGGCCATTCTTACCACTTCTATTCAACATTGTACTAGAGTTTCTAGCCAGAGCAATTAGATAAGACAAAGAAATAAAGTGCATATGCATCAGCAAAAAAGAGTAAAAATCTCCCTATTTGCAGATGATGTGATTGTATGTGCAAAGAACCCTAAAGAATCCATAAGTAAACTACTAGAACTAATAGAATAGTTCAGCACATAAAGTAAACATAAGTAAATCAGTAGGATTCCTTTATACCAACAAAGAAATCATCAAAGAAGAAATCACCAAATCAACACCATTTACTATACCACTCAAGAAGATAAAATACTGAGGAATAAATCTAACCAGAGAAATAAGAGACATATACAAAGAGAATTACAACATCTTATTCCAAGGAACCAAAAGAGATTTATGTAAGTGGAGAAACATACGCTGCTCATGGATACAAAGACTTAACATTGTGAAAATGTCTATTTTACTCAAAGCAATCTATATATACAATGAAATCCCAATTCAGCAATTTTTTTTAATGAGATGGAGAATCAAATCACCAAGTTTGTTTGGAAAGCGAAGAAACCCTGGGTAAGTAAAAGCACTATGAAGAAGAGGAACACAGCAGGAGGCTTCACACTACCTGACCTAAAAAACTATTACCCTGTCACAGTAGTCAAAGCAGCTGGTACTGGTCCAAAAAGAGACATATAGACCAGGGGAACAGAGTTGAGATACCAGAGATACCACCATCCACTTATGAAGAGTTGAGATTCGACAAAGGCCTTAAGATTGTAAACTGGGGTAAAAATAATCTCTTTAACAAATGGTATTGGCAAAATTGGATATCCATCTGCAAAAAACCTGAAAGTGCAACAAAAATGGGGTCAGTAAAGGAAGTTCTAATACACAGCTTAGATAGGCTTCAAAATTTGACAAAGCACCATCAACAGAAAATAGATAAATGGGAACTACTAAGAGTCAAATACTTTTGCTCATCCAAAGACTTCATCAAAAGAGTTCAAAGACCCCCTACAGAATTGGAAAAAATATTGGGCAATGACATGTTGAACTGACATTTGATCTCCATAATCTACAAGGTACTGCAAAATATCAACAAGAAACGTCAATAACTCAATTAAGCAATGAACAAAGGAGATGGACAGACACTTCACCAAAGAGGACATCCAGGAAGCCAAAAGACACATGAGGAAATGCTGATGATCATTAGCTATCAGAGAAATCCACATCAAAATTACGTTGAGGGAGCAGGTCCAAGTTGGTGAACTAGACACACATTTCCTCAATTCCCTCTGAGAATTAAGGCCTGAATTAATAATTAGACTGAGCACTCCAGACACCCAGGAAGCTCTAGGATGTGGTGTAGGTTTTCAGATTAGACTATGTGTCACTAAATGGGAAACTACCTCTCTCTGACGAAGCAGCACATGCTGAGCCCTGCTCCTGATGACTCACTGTTTGGGCAAATTGCAGGTACTGACACCATCTTTGTTATCCTGGAGGCAGGGTATGGGCATGAGCCAGCAAATGCACTGAACTGAAGTGCTAAAGTAAACAGCATATATGCAGAAGAGAGGACAGAATGTGGTATAGCCACATTTTGAGAGTCTGGGTGCTGACTGAGGGCACCACTGCCCCTCCGCTCTTTCTCCTGAGCTACACAGTAGATTCTGTGGTTTCGCAGCAAAAAAGGGCAACTCAGCCAGGATGCCATCTTGGTCAGCTTGGAGGCAGAGTCACCCAACTGGAGGCCTCAGCAGGGGTTAATTCCAAAGCTGAGAAGCAGTACCAGTCTGGAAAGTGGTTTTCCAGCAGGAAAGATGTGTAGCAGAAGGGATGTGTTACTTTACAATAGTGGCCTGGCTGAGGCTGACAGCAGGCTGTAATCCCTCCCTAATTGAACTACATCGTATCATCTGGGGATGGCCAAAAATGTACTTCTGTTGTCAGCCAGAAGGCGGGCCTGCCATACCTGATGGCCTGATAGGTTTTGGCAGCTATCAGTCAGTTCCCAGCTTCTTAAAAGGAGACTGCCGGTAGAAATAACTGCTGAGCAGCCTGACAGCATCTCTTCCAGCCTTTACTGACCCACATCATAGGGCCAGTTGATGGCCTCCCAGGGAGTTCATAAGTAGGGAGCCTTCTTTTCCCACCAGGAGGCAGAACCTGCCACCCCAGGGAGTCCACTGGGGCCAGTCACTGGAGTACACAGAGACATCTGGTGACCAACACCCTTCTCAGAGCTACGCCTCAGCTCCTGTTAACACCAGAGCCTCTAGATGGCCCAAAGACAAGAAACAATTCTTAACCATTTAAAGAAACAGTCCACTATGGCTCCAGTAAACTTCCAAAACAAGGAATCAAAAAACTTCCCAGATTAAGAAGCCTTTCTGAAGCTATCAGAGGTCAAGTAGAAAAGGATTATATAGAGAGCCCTCCTACACATTAAACAAAATGCAGCAGAGCAAAATGAAAAATCAAGGAAGCTATTTGAACTGATGGTACAACAATGATCTGAAATCCATCAGACCAATAAAAAATTACAGAATTAGACAATTTAATTCAAAGCCAAAAGAATAGAATTGAGGAGATAGAAGTCCAACATAGTGACCTTGAGAACAGAGCAACTGATATCAGCATTTATGAGGAGAAATCAGAGAAAAGAAATAAGAAAAATGAAGAATTATTAAGAAACATGTGTGACTCTATTAAGAGGAATAATCTAAAATTAATTGGAGTTTCTGAACCAGGAGGGATAGCTGAAAACACAGAAATATTGTTGTACAGTTGCTGACAGAAAACTTCCTTGAAATTATGAAAAAAGACAACATAGATGTCCAAAACATGTATAGAGCACCACAAAAACTAGAACCCAAAAGAAAGACACCACGACATATTATGATCAAGCTTAATAAAATGAAGCATAAACAGATAAACTTAAAGACAGTGAGGCTCAAAGCAAAGCTAACATTCAGAGGCAAACCCTGTAGGCTTTTGTTTGACTACTCAGTAGAAACGATGTTGGCAAGGAGGCAGTGGGATGACACATTCAAAGCCTTGAAGGAGAAATACTTTCAACCAAGAATGATATATCCTGAAAAAATTGTCTCAAATATGAAGATGAAATTAAGACATTTGCAGATAAATATAAGTTTAGAGACTTTGTAAAAAACCAAACCAAAACTACAAGACATACTGAAAAGCTCTTTGCTTAAAGAAACAAACCATTGAGTGTATATTTAAGGAGGGAATGCAGGACATGGTATCCAGAATACTACTCAGTTAAAGAAGTAACAAAACGCAATCAAAGCTACAATGTTAAAAGAACACTGCGACACCATCACGCTAAAATGAGGCATATACTACAGTAGTTATAGTCCTTCCAGATGGAGAGGAAGTTAAAAAGATATGAAGAAGTAAAAATTGTTTTTAAACTCAGAATGTTAAGGGGGATCGTATGGGCAGCCACAAAGTACAACAACAATGCAACATATCAAAACAAGAAACATAGTACAGGAGTCTCAAAAAACACAAAACCTACACTAAATAACATGAAAAGTCAACCTATAAAGAAGGCTGACCCAGAAGAGAACATTAAAAGCAACATAGAAAACACCAACACAAAAATTAATACATTAAAATGACAGCACTAAACACATACCTACCAATAATTACACAGAATGTAAATGGACTCAACGCTCCAATAAAGAGACAATGAGTGATATCCTGGATCAAAGGTGCAACTTGTCAATATGTTGCTTACAAGAGACACATCTTAGATTCAAAGATATGAACAAACTGAAAATCAAAGGATAGAATAATACATACCAAGCTAACAACATACAAAGAAGAGTAGGTGGGGGCAATACTAACCTCAGATAAAATAGTTTTTAATGTAAAATAAACCATCCTTGACAAAGATGGTCACTATGTATTGCTAAAAGGTTCAACACACAAGCAGGACTTAACAGTATTAAATATTTATGCATCCAATACCAGAGCATCTGAATACATCCAGCGAACACTGGCTATATTGAAAAATGAGATAGATCACTCTACAATAATACTGGGAGACTTCAACACTCCACTTTGAGTAATGGACAGATCATCCAGAGAAAAGCTCAGTAAAGACACAGAAGATCTTACTGCCACAATTAACCAACTAGATCTCATCGACATATACAGAATTTTATATCCATCAACAGATAAGTACATCTTCTTCTGCAATGTACATGGCACATTTTCCAGAACAGATCATATGTTAGGACACAAAACAAGTCTCAACAAAATCCAAACCACTGAATTATTGTGAAGCATCTTCTCAGACCATAAAGACATAAAAGTTGAAATCAATAGCAGAAAAATCATAGACAGAAATTGGAACTCATGGAAACTGAACAACACCTTCCTCAAAAAGCCACTCGTTATAGAAGAAATGAAGGATGAAATAAAGAAATTTATGGGTTCCAATGAGAACGAAGACACTTCCTACCAGAAGCTATGGGATACAGCAAAAGCAGTGCTCAGAGGTCAATTTATTATATAAACACACACATCTGGAAAGAAGAAAGGACTTAAACCAAGGAATTAGCCCTACAATTTGAAGAAGTAGAAAGAGAGCAACAGAGGAAACCCTCAGGCAGCAGAAGAAAACAGATAATAAAGATTAGATCACAACTAAATGAATTAGAGAATAGAAGAACAACTGAAAAAATTTCCAAAAGCTGACTTTTTGAAAATACCAACAAAATTGACAGACCATTGGCTAAACTTATAAAAGAAAAACAGGAGAGTAAACAAATAACCCAAATAAGAAATGAGATGGGAGATGGCACAACAGCCCCAGCTGAAATCAAAAGTATCGTAACAGAATACTATGAAAGACTGTACTCTAACAGATTTGAAAACCTACAGGAAATAAACTAATTTCTAGATTCATATCACCTACAAAATTATCAGTCGAGAAGTAGAACAACTTAATAAACCCATCACAAAGGAAGAGATTGAAAAAGTCATCAAAAAACTACCAACCAAAAATAGCCCAGGCCCAGATGGCTTCACTGAAGAATTCTACCAAACTTTTAGAGAAGGATTAACTCCAATATGACTGAGAATATTTCACAGCATAGAAAGGGATGGAAAACTCCCAAATTCGTTCCATGAAGCCATCATAACCCTGATAGCAACGCCATGGAAAGAATCCACAAAAAAAGAAAATTACAGACCAATATCACTCATGAACCTAGATACAAATATCTTCAACAAAATTCTAGCCAATAGAATTCAACAACATACCAAAAAAAAATAATTCATCATGAACAAGTGGGATTTGTGTCAGGGACGCAAGGCAGGTTCAATATCAGAAAAACAATTAATGAGATCAACCACATAAATAACACAAAAGACAAAAAAAAATCACCTGCTTTTGTCAATTGATACAGAAAAGGCATTCGACAAAGTCCACCATCCATTCATGCTGAAAACTGTCAGCAAAATAGGCATAGAAGGGAAATTCCTCAATGCAATAAAGAGCATCTACACAAATCCAACTGCCTACATCATCCTCAATGGAGATAGACTGAAAGACTTCCCCTTGAGAACAGGAGCTAGACAAGGATGCCCACTCTAACCACTTCTATTCAACATTGTACTTGAAGTTCTGGCCAGAGCAATTAGACAAGACAAAGAAATAAAGGCCATCTATAACAGCAAAGAAGAAGCAATAACTACCTGGTTGCAGATGATACGATTGTTTATGCTGAGAATCCTAAAGAATCCATAAGTAAACTACTTGAACTAAGAGAACAGTTTAGCAAAGTATCAGGATATAAGATCAACATAAGTAAATCACTAGGATTCCTTTATACCAACAAGGAGATCATTAAAGAAGAAATCATCAAATCAATACCATTTACTACAGCCTCCAAGAAATAAAACATCTAGGAATAACTCTAACTGGAGAAGTAAGAGACCTACGAAAAGAGAACTACAAGGCCCTGCAAGAAAACAAGGGTGACTTACATAAATGGAGAAACCTACCCTGCTCATGAATAGGAAGACTTCACATTGGGAAAATGTCTGTTTTACCCAAAGCGATCTACATATACAATGCAACCCAAATACAGATTTCAGTGACTTTTTTTAAAGAGATGGAGAAACAAATCACCAACTTTGTTTGGACAGGGAAGAAACCCCGGATAAGCAAAACACCACTGAAGAAGAGGAACAGAGCAGAAGGTCTCACACTACCCAATCTTAGAACCTATTACACTGCCACAGTAGTCAAAACAGCCTGGTACTGGTCCAAAAAGAGACATACAGATGAATGGAACAGTGTGGAGACCCCAGAAACGCCAATACCCTCTTATGAAGAGTTGAGATTAGACAAAGGCCCTAAGATTGTAAGCCAAGCCAGCTAAGTGCCATCAAGTCGGATCCAAACAGGGGCAAAAACTGTCTCTTTAACAAATGGTTCTGGCAAAATTGGATATCCATGTGAAAAAATTGAAACAAGATCTGTATCGTACACCTTACACAAAAACTAACTTAAATTGTATAAAAGACCTAAATATCAAACTTATAATAATTAAGATCATGCAAGAAAAAACAGGGTCAGTAATGGAAGTTGTAATACACAATTTAGACAGACTTCAAAATCTGACAAACTAAGCACGACAAACAGAAGAGAAAATAGATAAATGGGAAATACTAAAAATCAAACTCTATCACTCTTCCACAGACTTTATCAAAAGAATTAAAATGCCAGAGGGTGGAGTCAAGATGGTGGACTAAGCACATGTCTCCTTATATCCCTCTGGAAATGAAGACCTGAACTGACAATCAAACAGAGCCTTCTGATCACCTAATCAGCCTCAGGACACGGCACAGAGCTGTTCATTGGGACTTCATACCACTCAGCGAAAAACCTCCTCTCTTTTGCTGACTCCCGCTCCTGGCTAGCCCCAGCTCTCATGGATGGAAGGTAAACGCACCATTTTGACATTTTTCTTCCTCTGTCTCGGCTGGGAAGCGGAGCTGGGTCTTGCCTGGCGGCTGGACTCAGACGCACTGCTGGGGGCATAGGCAGGCGAAATTCCCATATTCTAAGACCAGACTCGGGACTCTGTAAATCTAGCCACTTTGAGCCTTTCATTTTGTGGCTGCCTCAGCGGGGTTTGTGCAGAGCTTTACAGTCAGTGTGCGGGATGCCATGTTGGTACCGAGATATTAGCGGGACCTCGTTGTTAGCCTGGGAGCCAGCGCCTGCAAACGGGACAGTGCTTCTACGACAGAAAAGTAGTGATTTTGCACAGTGCTGCCTACGTTGGGGGACCTGCAACAGAAGCAGAGGAATCACTACCTTTTGGCACCTTTGGCCCCTCTGTCTGCTGCCTGTGTGGAGGACGCTATCTTGGATGCGGTGGCCGCAGCTAGACCTAATTCTTAGCTTGGGAGCCAGAGCCTGCCCACAGGAGAGTGCTTTTCTATCACAAAACCAGTACTCAACACAGTGTTGGCTAAGGCTAGGCCCTGTCAGCAGAGGCCAACAGGGCAGTAGCATTGCTGTATTCTGAACTAGCTTCTTATCATCTGGGGTTGGATACAGTGGCGCTTACTTTGTCAGATGAGAAGAGGGACATCTACACCTGAAAACCTAACTGACCTGTGAACTGGTCAGATACCTTTTGCTTTACATTTGAAGACAGCCTAGAGAAACATTTGCAATCCATCCTCACAGTACCTCTTAAAGCCTCTATATACCCACATGGGACCCAAAAAGCAACAGACAATTGTGGCATACAAGCAATCACTCGTGGCTTCAGAAGGCTCCCAAACAAAGCAACCAAGGAGTTTTCCAGATGAAGAATCTTTTATGAAAGCATCAGGAAGTGAATACAAATTGATTATATACAGAGCCCTTCTAGACCCTATACAAAATGCAGGACAACAAAATGAAAAGTTAAGCAAGTTCTTCGATCTGATGGAACACCAGTACTCTGAAATCCAACAGATCAAGAAGAAAATCAAAGATATAGAAACTTCCATGCAAAGCCAAGAAAACAGAATGGAACAAATGCAAAAAAGAATTTCTGACTTGGAAGACAGAGCTACTGATGCCAGCATCTCTGAGCAGAAATCTGAAAAACGAAACAAGAAACATGAAGAAACGTTAAGAAGCATGTGGGACTCTATTAAGAGGAACAACCTTCGATTAATTGGAGTCCCTGAACAGGGTGAGACATCTGAGAACACAGAGACTATTGTTGCTGAGCTGCTGAAAGAAAACTTCCCAGAAATCATGAAGGAAGAGAATATAGACATCTCAGATGCACATCGTACGCCACCCAATATAGATCTCAAAAGAAAGACTCCAAGACATATTATAATCAAGCTTAACAAAATGAAACATAAGCAGCAACTCTTAAAGGCAGCAAGACTCAAGGCAAAGCTAACATTCAGAGGGAAACCTTGTAGACTCTCGTCAGATTTCTCAGCAGAAACCATGCTGGCACGGAGACAGTGGCACAACACACTCAAAGTCTTGAAGGAGAAGAACTTCCAACCAAGAATTATATATCCTGAAAAACTATCTTTTAAATACGAAAATGAAATTAAGACATTCCCAGATAAACAGAAAGTCAGAGACTTTGTAAAAAACAAACCAAAGCTACAAGAAATACTGAAAGAAGTTCTTGGCTTTGGCTTAGAAGAACGAAACCATTAACTTTATATTTTAGAACGACACACTACTCAATACTCTACTCTTTTAGGGAAGGCTCCAAAGTAAATAACAGCTTTGACATGGAAAGAAGCAATCCAGTGATCATCATGAAAACTATTGTGTCATCATAATAAAAAGAGGGATGTACTACAGCCGTTATAGTCCTTCCAGATGGAGAGGAAGATGACAAGACTAGTAGTAATTAAAATTGGGTTTATAAATAGTTTATTAAGGGGGTTCATAGGGGCAGCTGTAAAGTACAACAAAGACGTATTATACCATTTCAAGAAATCTAACACACGAGTCTCAACAATTATAAAACCAGCTCTGAAAAAGGTGAAAAATCAACTCACAAAACAGAGTGTCCCAGAACAGACAAGTAAGAACAACAGAGAAAACATCAACATAAAAATAAACATATCACAATGGCAGCAGTGAACACAAACCTATCAATAATTACATTGAATGTGAATGGACTGAATGCTCCAGTAAATAGACACCGAGTGTCACCTTGGATCAAAGACACGACCCATCCATATGTTGTCTACAAGAAACTCACTTGAGACCTAAAGATAGGAACAAACTGAAAATTAAACGATGAAAGAATGTATATCAAGCTAACAATGAACAAAGCAGAGCAAGGGTGGCAATTCTAATCTCAGACAAAATCAATTTTTATGTCAAATCCACCATTGTGGACAAAGATGGACACTATTTGTTGCTGAAAGGTTCAGTACACAAGCAAGACTTAACTATATTAAATATTTATGCACCTAATATCAGAGCACCTAAATATGTCGAAGAAACACTGACTACGCTCAAAAAAGAGTTAGATGACTCCACAATAATAGTGGGAGACTTTAACACTCCACGCTCATCACTAGACAAATCATCTAGAAAAAAGCTCAGTAAAGATACAGAAGACTTCATTGACACAATTAACCAACTAAACCTCATTGATATATACAGAACTTTCCACCTATCAACAGACAACTACACCTTCTTCTCCAGTGCACATGGAACATTCTCCAGAATTGACCATGTGATAGGTCATAATGCAAGGCTCCACAAAATCCATACCATTGAATTACTGCAAAACATCTTCTCAGATCATAAAGCCATAAAAGCTGAAATCAATAGCAGAAAAAACATAGAAAGTGGAACTCTTGGAAACTGAACAACATCTTGCTCAAAAAAACATGGGTTATAGAGGAAATCAAGGAGGAATTAAAGAAACTCACGGATTCCAATGAGAACGAAAACACTTCCTACCAGAACCTATGGGATACAGCCAAAGTAGTGCTCAGAGGTCTGTTTATCTCCATAAATGCACACATCTGGAAGGAAGAAAGGAACCAAATCAAGGAACTAACGCTACAGCTTGAACAAGTAGAAAGAGAACAACAGAGGAACCCCTCAGGAACCAGAAGAAACGAGATCATAAAGATTAGAGCAGAGCTAACTGAATTAGAGAATAGAAAAACAATTGAAAAAATTGAAAAGACCAAAATCTGGTTTTTTGAAAAGATTAACAAAATTCACAAACCACTGGCTAAACTTACTAAACAAAAGCAGGAAAGGAAACAAATAACCCAAATTAGAAATGAGAGGGGAGTTGTCACCACAGATAAAACAGAAATCAAAAATATCATAACAGAATACTATGAGAGACTGTACTCTACCAAATTTGAAAGCCTAGGGGAAATGGACCAATTCCTTGACTCATACCACCTACCCAAATTATCACAAAGTGAAGCAGAACAACTTAATCAACCCATCACAAAGGAAGAGATTGAAAAGGTCATCAAAACACTGCCAACCCAAAAAAGTCCGGGCCCAGATGGCTTCACGGCAGAATTCTACCAAGCATTTAGAGAAGAGTTATCCCCAATACTATTGAAACTATTTCACAGTATAGAAAGGGATGAAGTACTCCCAAACTCATTCTATGAAGCCAGCATAACCCTGATACCTAAGCCAGGGAAAGATCCAACAAAGACAGAGAACTACAGACTGATATCACTCATGAAACTAGATGCAAAAATCTTCAACAAAATTCTTGCCAATAGAATACAACAACATATCAAGGAAATAATCCATCATGACCAAGTGGGATTCATACCAAGGATGCAAGGCTGGTTCAACATCAGGAAAACAATTAATGTGATTAACCACATAAATAACACAAAAGACAAGGATCACCTGATTTTCTCCACTGATGCAGAAAAGGCATTTGTTAAAGTACAACATTGATGCATGCTAAAAACTCTTAGCAAAATGGGCATAGACGGCAAATTCCTCAGCACAATAAGGGCCATTTATACAAAGCCAATTGCCCACATCATCCTGAAAGGAGAGAGACTGAAAGACCTTGAGATCAGGAACTAGACAAAGATGCCCACTGTCACCTCTCCTATTCAACATTGTGCTGGAAGTTCTAGCCAGAGCAATTAGACAAGACCAACAAATCAAAGGCATCTGCATAGGGGAAATAAGAAGTTAAAATCTCCCTGTTCGCAGGTGATATGATTGTATATGCAGAGAATCCCAAGGACTCTATAAGCTACTCAAACTGATAGAAGAGTTCAGCAAAGTCTCAGGACACAAGATAAACATAAGTAAATCAGTAGGATTCCTTTATACCAACAACGAGACTGTTAAGGAAGAAATCATCAAATCAATACCATTTACTATAGCCCCTAAGAAGATAAAGTACATAGGAATTAATCTAACCAGAGAAATAACAGACCTTTACAAAGAGAACTACAAGCCCTTACTACAAGAAACGAAGAGAGACTTAGATAAATGGAAAAACCTACCCTGCTCATGGATAGGAAGACTTAACATTGTGAAAATGTCTGTTTTACCCAAAACAATTTATTTATATAACGCAATCCAAATACAAGTTCCAGCATCATTTTTTAATGAGATGGAGAAACAAATCACCAATTTTGTTTGGAAACGGAAGAAGCCCCGGATAAGTAAGGCACTACTAAAGAAGAAGACACTGGGAGGCCTCTAATTACCCGACCTTGGAACATACTACACTGCCACAGTAGTCAAAACAGCCTGGTACTGGTACAAGAACAGACAGATGGATCAATGGAACAGAATTGAGACTACAGAGATGACACCATCTGCCTATGAACAGTTGATATTTGACAAAGGCCCTAAGACATTAAACTGGGGTAAAAACAGTCTCTTCAACAAATGGTGCTGGCAAAACTGGTTATCCATCTGCAATAAACTGAATCAAGATCCATATCTTACACCTTATACAAAAACCAACTCCAACTGGATAAAAGACCTAAATATCAAACCTAAAACGATAAAGCTCATACAAGAAAAGGTAGGAACAACAATGGAAGTTTTAATACACAATGAGGACAGACTCCAAAATCTGTCAAAGAAACCACAATCAACAGAAGAGAAAATAGATAAATGGGAACTATTAAGAATCAAACACTTTTGCTCATCCAAAGGCTTTATTAATAGAATTAAAAGAACACCCACAGAATGGGAAAAAATATTTGGCAACTCTATGTCAGACCGACGCCTGATCTCCATAATCTATAAGATACTACAAAATATCAATAAGAAGAAGATAAACCATCCAATTAAGCGATGGGCAAAGGAGATGGACAGACACTTCACTAAAGAGGAGATCCAGGCAGCCAAAAAACACATGCGGACATGTTCACGATCTTTAGTTATTAAAGAAATTCAAATCAAGACAACAATGAGATACCATCTCACCCCAACAAGATTGGCCATGATCCAGAAAACACAAAACAACAAATGCTGGAGAGGCTGTGGAGAAAGTGGAACCCTCCTACACTGTTGGTGGGGTTGCAAAATGGTCCAGCCTCTTTGGAAGGCAATCTGGCGCTTCCTTAAAAAAATGGATATTGATATACCATTTGACCCAGTAATTCCACTACTTGGAATATATCCTACAGATTCAAGGCCTTTCACACCAACGGACACATGCACCAGAATGTTTATCGCAGCACAGTCCACAATAGCAAAAAGGTGGAATCAACCCAGATGCCCAACAATAGAAGAATGGATCGGTAAACTGTGGTACATATACTCAATGGAGCACTACGCAATGATAAAGAATAACGATAATTCCAGGAAACATCTCCTAACCTGGTTTCAACTGGAAGACATTATGTTGAGTGAGAGTAGTCAGCGACAAAAGGACAAATACTGTATGAGACCTCTACGATAAGATCTCAAAAACAGAATTGTGTATAGAAGAAAAGACTCTTTGACAGCTGCAAGGGAGGGGAAGGAGGGAGGGAGGGCAAGGGGGGGAGGGTTTAGTTTAGGTAGTTACTAGAAATCTAGTTGGGAGAAAGCGGTGACAGCACACATTAGGAACAAGAACAACATTAAGCGGACTTCAGCATAACTTGAGTACTCCTTCCATCTTAACTCAATACTGCAAGGATAGAGTAGCTGGGGCGGGGGGCGGGGGACCATGCTCTTAAGCGAATTCCAGGCCAATTGGCACAACTAGCGTTTTGCTAAGACAGCTCTCTGCACCCCACATTGGTGAGTGGCATCTGGGGTCTTAAAAGCTGCCAAGCTGCCATCCGAGGACACAGCAAATGGTCCCAACTCAGCAGGAATGGATGCTCACCGAGGGCCAAAATGGCATGCGGTAAAGACAACCGAGAAGACAGAGAGACCCACAAGAGTGGGTGCCTACATCGACCTGGGACCGGAAGAACCGGATGGTGCCCGGCTACCACCAGTGATAGCCATGACGGAGCTCACAGAGAGGAGTGTCACTGGCAACACAAGAATAAAAAGAGGTGCATCATGAGATCTCCACTAAAAGACCTCAATTGATGGTCCAGCGATTTTGGGGTTCCTCTGAGAGCATGGCCCCCTGCCCTGATGCTGCCCTTTCCCATAAATTATAACAAAGGTCCACTCTTTGGACAGGAATGGAATGGACTTGGCAATGCAGAGTAACCATATGTTGGAAGCACTTTATGGTTCTATACATCTATAGGATATCATCTTGCTGACCTCTGGCTGGAGGAAGGGGAGTGGACGGAGAGGAGGGGAAAGGAGACTGTTGGGAGGATGAGACATGTATGGAGCAGAGAGGAATAGTGTGCAGTCACCGGACAGGGAGAGCAGTGGAAGCTGCATATAGGGGGGCATGTAAATTTTCATGCGAATGTACATTTTCACTCAGTTATGTTAAATAAAAAAAAAAAAATAAATAAATAAATAAATAAATAAACAGTTCCACAATAATAGTAGGAGACTTCAACACACCACTTCTGGTAAAATACAAAACATCTAGAAAGAAACTTCTCAATGATAAAGAAGACCTAAGGGCCAAAATCAACCACCTTGATCCCATAGACAGATATAGAATGCTCTACACAACAGAAGCAAAGTATACATTCTTTTCCAGTGCACATGGAATGTTCTCCATATTTTAGGCCACAAAGCAAGACTGAAGAAAATTCAAAGCATCAAAATAATATACAACATTCTCCTTGATCTCAATGTCAAAAAGTAGAAATCAATAACAGGAGGAGCAAGAAAAGAATCAAATACATGTAAATTGAATAATTTCTTACTTAAAAACAAAAATGAACAAATCACAGAGGGAATTAAAAAAATTCCCAGAGTCAAATGAAAATAAAAACACATCATATCAAAATCTTTGGAATACAGCAAAGGCAGTGCTCAGAGGTTAATTTATACTAATAAATGCATACATCAGAAGAAGAAGAGTGGGCCAAAATCCAAATGTTAGCCTTACAATTCAAACAAATAGAAATATAAGAGCAAAAATAGCCCACAGTAACCAAAAGAAGGGAAATTATAAAGATTACAGTAGAAATAAATAAAAATATAGGACAAAAAAAATAATAGAATCAACAAGAACAAAAGCTCTTTATTTGAAAAGATTTAAAAAAAAATTGACATACCACTGGCCAATCTGACAAAAGAAAAACAGGAGAGGAAGCATATAAACCAAATAAGAAATGAGATTGGGGATACTACAACAGACCGAACTGAAATACAAAGGGTCATAAAACAATAATATGAAAACTTGTACCCCAACAAATTTGAAAATATAGAGGAAATGGACAAATTTCTAGAAAAAATACTACTACCTATCTAGTCTAGAACAAAATGAAAAAGAAAATCTGAACAGACTGATAAAGAAGAGGGAACAAAAGAGGAGAAAAAAGAGGTAATTTAAAATAACAATAATAAAAGAAATACTTCTAGATACAAAACAACAAATGTTGAAGAAGCTCTGGAGAGATTCGAACTCTTCTACATTGCTGGTAAAAATGTAAAATGGTGCAATCTCTTTGGAAAGCAGTTTGATGCTTTCTTAAAAGACTAGCAATACCATTTAATCTAGTAACCCCACTGTTTTCACTATATCCTACAGAAATAAGGTCTGTCACGTGAACAGACACATGAACACGAATGTTGTCCACAATTGCAAAAAGATGGAATGAACCTAGGTACTCATCAACAGATGAATGGATAAACAAATTATGATATATTTACACAATGGAACACTATGCAATGATAAAGAACAATGAGGATATTATGAAATATCTCATAACCTAGAATCAACTGGAAGACATTATGCTGAGTGAAATCAGTCAACAGCAGAAGGACAAATAGCGCATGTGACCACTATTTTAAGGACTTAAGACTTAGGTACAGCAGAAAATATTCTTTGATGGCTACAATGGTTGAGAGTGAAGGAGAGGCTTATTCACAGATTAGACAGGTGGTAGGAATTCAGTTAGGTGAAGGGAGTGGCAGCATGTAGTAGAAGACAGATCAGCATAACTGGACTACACCATAAGCTAAAATGTTTTCTGAATTCAACTCAACATTTCAAAGGACAGAACAGCAGAGACATGGGTCTGGAGACCCTGTTTTCAGGGGATATTGAGGTAAGTTGGCATAACTAGTCTTTTGCTAAGGGAACCTTCCTCACCTCATATTGGTGAGTGGCATCTGGGGTCTTAAAAGCCAGCAAGCTGCCATCTGAGGAACATCAATTAGTCCGAAGCCACCTGGAACAGATGACAATGGAGAACATCAAAGGCATGAGGAAAAATGAGCCCAGGAGACAGAAGGACCCATATAATTGGTAGACTACATCAGCACGAGACCAGAAGAACCAGATGGTGTCTGACCACCACCAAAGACAGCCCTAATAGGGGACACAATGTTGAATCACTTACATCGAACAAGAAAAAGGGATATGCAGATCAAGAACTCTGTCAAAAGACCAGACTTGATGGGGTGACAACCTGGAGGGTCCCCTGAGAGCATCTCCCCTAGACTTGCTGCTAGACCAGAACTGAAACCAGTACGGAACCCAACCTCAGACAAAGAATGGACTGGACTTGGAGAAACAAAGTGATGCACGTAGTGTATACTTTATGGTTTAATGTATATATGAGGCTGTCCTCCTGGTTTCTTTATAGAGGGGAGAGGAGACGGTGAGAGGAGGGGCAAGTGTTGGTTGAGTGGACATTGGACATAAAGAATGAAAAAGAAAAGTGCTGTCATAGGGTAAAGAGAGCAGATAGAGTTGCAGAGAGGTGGGTACTAGGGGTTTCATATGGAAAATTGACCTGGATGGTAATCTTTCATTTAATCACAATTAATTTTCACTCAGTTATATTAAATAAAATAAAAAAACTTACAACCCCCCCCCCACCAAAAAAAAAAAGCTGTGGTCTGGATTGCTTCACTGAAGAATTCTAACAAGCATTCAAGGAAGAGCTCAAACTAGTACTACTCAAACTATGTCAGAACATAAGAAAGTAAAGAACACTCCCAAATTCATCTTCTGAAGTCAGCATAACCTTGATACCAAAACCAGGAAAAGACAGCATACAAGAAAAGTTACAGCTCAATATCTCTCATGAACATAGATGCAAAAATTGTCAACAAAATTCTAGCCAATAGAATTTAGTATCACAATAAAAAAATAAAACACCATGGCCCAGTAGGATTCATATCAGGTGCACAAAGATGGTTCAATACTACAAAACAAATCAACTTAATCCACTACATAAATAGAACAAAAGAATTATGTAATCATCACAATGGATGCAGAAAAGAGATCTGATAAAGTAAAATACCCATTCTGGATAAAAACTCTCAATAAAATAGGAATGGAAGGGAAATTCCTCAACATAATAAAGGAAATCTATACAAAATAAATCTGAGGAGGCAGCCCTTCCCCAGTCATATTTTAAGTGCCTTTATAGCTATGAGTATCATATTCCACCACTATAGCAGACAATGTTCTCCTACTATTCCCACTGTTTTCAGTGGCCAGTTTTTTTTTTTTTCCAGAAGTAGATGTCCAGTTCCCTCTGCCCAGTCTGTCTTAATCAGAAACCTCTACTTAATTACATCTGTCCACCATTGATAACCCTGCTCACATTTGAAACAACCATACCAAAGCTTCCGGCATCAAACAAAAAGAAAGCCACCACAGTACAATAAGCTGACAAACATGTGGAAAATAAGGTTTTCAGGACATTTATTTGCTGACACGGCACGACTCAAAATGAGAGCAAACAATTGCAAACATCTATTAGTAACCGGAACAAGTAACGTACATAGCATGAATCTTGGAAAATGGGAAGTGATCAAAAATAAAATGAAACACATAAAAATCAATATCGTAGGCATTAGTGACCAAAAATGGACTGGCAACGGCCATTTTAAATCAGACAATCATAGGGTCTATGCCAGGGAATGACAAATTAAAGAGGAATGGAGTCACATTCATCATTAAAAATGTATTTCAAGATATGTTCTGAAGTATAGCTCTGGCAGTAGTAAGATAATATCCATACTCCTACAAGGATATTATGACATGGATAAAACGACTACTATTCAAATTTAGGCACAACCACTAATACCAGTGATGAGGAACTTGGAGAATTTTACCCACTTCTGCAATCAAGATGCTGATTATTGCCAATCCAATCCACTGATAATTAGTGTCAATTAGAACATGAAAATTAGAAACAAAGAAGAAGGACTAGTATTGGGGAAAATGGCCTCAGGGACAGGAACTACGCCAGAAACAGCATTATAGAGTTTTGCAAGAACAATGAGTTCTTCACTGCAAATGCCATTTTTTTAAAACAGCATAAATGGCAACTACACACATGGACTTAGTTAGATGAAAAACACAGGCATCAAGTTGACTATATCTGTGAAAAAAGACAGTGGTAAAGCTGAATATCATTGGTAAAAACAAGGTGAGGGCATCCCAATGAGGTTGGCAATAATCCAAAAAACACAAAACAACAAACGCTGGAGAAGCTGTGGAGCGAGATTGGAATTCCCCTACACTACTGGTGGGAATGCAAAATGGTACAAGCTCTCTGAAAAGCAATTTGGCACTTTCTTAAAAAGCTAGAAATAGAAATACCATGTGATCCAGCAATCCCACTGCTTGGAATATATTCTACAGAAATAAGGGCTATCACATGAACAGATATATGCGCATGAACATTTACTGCAGTGCTGTCCACAATTACAAAAAGATGAAATCAACCTAGGTGCCCATCAACAGAAGAATAGATTAACAAACTATGGTATATATACACAATAGATACTATGTAACAATAAAGAACTATGAGGATTTTAGGAAGCATTTCATAACCTGGAATCAACTAGAAGTCATTATGCTGAGTGAAGCCAGTATGAGACCACTATTATAAGAACTTTAAAAAAGGACTTGGGCACAGAAGACTGATGGCCACGATGGTGGGGAGGGAAGGAGAAGGTTGTCATAGATTAGATAGTTGATAGGAATTCAATTAGGCAAAGGATGTTACCGTACTCAGTAGAAGGCAGGTCAGTATAACTGGACTACCCATAAACCAAAAGGTTTTCTAAATTCAGCCCAACATTTCAAAGGACAGAGTAGCAGGGACAGGGGGCTGGGGACCATGTTTTCAGGGGACATCAAGGTCAATTGTCATAACTAGACTTTTGCTAAGACAGACTTCTGCATCCCATATTGGTGAGTGGCATCTGGGGTCTTAAAAGCCAGCAAACTGCCATCTGAGGAACATCAACCAGTCTCAAGTTACCTGGGACAGATGATGACTGAGAACATCAAGGACATGAGGAAAAATGAGCCCAGGAGATAGAAGGACCCATATGATTGGAAGACTACATCAGCACGAGACCAGAAGACCCAGATGGTGCCTGGCCTCCACTAAAGACAGCCTTGATAGAGGACACAATGTACAGTCTCAGATGTAGCACAAGAAAGAGGTGTACAGATCAAGAACTCTACTAAAAGACCAGACTTGATGGTTTGACAACCTGGAACAGGTCCCCTTGGAACATAGACTTGCTGCTGCCCCAGACCTGAAAACAGTACTGAGGTCAACATTTCAGATAAAGGGTGGGCTCGATTCAGGAACACAGAGTGAGCATGCAGTGTGTGTACTTTATGGTTTTATATATTTATAGGAGTCTGTCCTGCTGGCTTCTTTCTAGAGGGGAGAGGAGAGAATGGAGAAGAGTGGTCCAGTGTTTGTTAAGAGGATATTAAAAGTAAAGAGTGAAAAGGTGGAGTATGCTGTTGCAGGGTGAAGAGAACAGATAGAGTTGTAGAGAAGTGGGCAAACAAAATTGACTTTGTTATAACTTTTACTTGGTCATAATTTTTTAAAAAGGCAAAGGGTAGAATGGAACAGATAATCAGTTGCTCCTATGCAAGTTTAAGTTGAAGCTGAAGAAAATTACAATTAGTCCATGAGAACTAGGTATGACCTTGAGTATATTCCACCTGAATTTAGGAAGTGTCTCAAGAATGGATTTCATGCATTGAATGCTAATGTCCAAAGACCAGACAAGTTGTGCGAGGACATCATATACATGAAGAAAACAAAAGGTCATTAAAAAGGCAGAAAAGAAAGAAAATACCAAAATGGATGGCAAAAGAGACTCTGAAACTTGCTCTTCAACCCAAAGTAGATAAAGCAGAAGGAAGAAACAATGAAGTAAAAGAGAGCTGAACAGAATATCTCAAAGGTCTGCTTGAGGAGACAAAGAAAATTATTATAATGAAACATGCAAAGATCCGGAGTTAGAAAACCACAAGGGAAGGACATGCTCAGAGTTTCTCAAGCTGAAAGAATTCAAGGGAAAAAAAAAAAAAAAGCTCTGAATTGCAGCACTGAATAATACTATGGGGAAAATACTGAATGACCCAGGAAGTTTTAAAAGAAGATGGAAGTAATACAAAAAGTTACTGTACCAAAAAGAATTAATCAATGTTCAAGCATTTCAACAGGTAGTTTATGATCAAGAAATAATGGTACCGAAGGAAAACCTCCAAGCTGCACTGAAGGGAATAGCAAAAACAAGGAACTGACAGAATACCAGTTGATATATTTTAACAAACGTAATGCTGGTGGTGCTCAGACAGCTTCCTAGCCAACCGAGACATACAAGCAAAATTTTGCTGAAAATCATTCATAAGTGGCTGCAGCAGTACATCAATAGGGAACTGCCAGAAGTCCAAGCTGGATGCAGAGGAAAATGTGGAACAAGGAATATCATTACTGATGTCAGATGGACAATACCTAATCAGAGAACACCAAAAAGATGTTTCCCTGTGTTTCATTGACTATGCAAAGGCATTCAACTATGTGGATCATAACAAATTATGGATAACATTGCTGAGAATGGAAATTCCAGAATACTTAATTATACTCACAGGAAACTGGTACACAAACCATGAAGGAACTTCTTCACACACAACAAGATTTAAAGTCAGGAAAATGTATGTCAAGGTTGTATCCTTTCACCTATGTATTCAGTCTGAATGTTATGCAAACAATCTGAAACATTGGACTATATAAAGAAAAGCTCATAACTAGATAGAGACAAGAATTAACTTAGATGAATGGAGGACAATATACAATACAAGGAAAGTCAGTGCAACTGGAGTAAACCAAAAGCTAAGAAGTTTCCTGAACACAACCAGACATTTTGAGGGACAGAATAGCAGGGACAGAGGTCTGGGGATCATGGTTTCAGGTCAGGTCAACTGGCATAACAAAGTTTATTAAGAAAATATTCTGCAGCCCCTTGGTGAGTGGCCCCTGGGATCTTAAAAGCTAGCAAGTGACTATCTAAGGTGCATCAATTGGTCCAAATCCAGCTAGAGCAAATGACACTGAAGAACTTCGAAGACACAAAAAGATTATCATCCCAAGAAACAAAAAAGGGCCACATAAACCAGAGACTCCATCAGTCTGAGACCAGAAGAAAAAGATTTTTCCTGACAGGAAACATGAAAAAGAGTCCCTGATAGAATGGGAGAAAAGTAGAATAAAGTATTCAAAGTCACATAAAAAGACCAGACTTAATAGTCTGACACAGACTAGAGGAACCCCAGAACACATGGCCACCAGACTCCTTTAACCCAGAACTAAAACCATTTCCAAAGCGAATTCTTCAGACAAAGACTAGACTGGACTGTAAGACATAAAATGATACTTGTAAAAGTATTCTTTGTTGTTGAAGTAAATACATGAGACTAAATGGGCAGCTCCTATCCAGAGGTGAGATGAGAAGGCATAAAGTGATAGAAGCTAGCTGAAGGGACACTACATATCGGGAGTAGAAAGGGGAGTGTGCTGTCACATTATAGGAAGAACAACTAAGGTCACATAACAATATGTGTATAAATTTTTGTATGACAAATGAGCTTGAATCGTAAACTTTCACCTGAAGCATTACATATACATATGTAGTGCCTTAGGTGAAAGTTTATATAGATATATGTGAGTCAAAACTGACTCAATGGTGCCTAACAACAATAATGACAGAAAACTAGGAGCCCTGGTGGCCCGGTGGTTTATAGATGATAGATAGATTAGATATACAGATAGATAGATAGACAGATACATGATTGATAAATAGAAGATTGATTGATAGACAGATGACAGATAGATAGACAGACAGACAGACAGATAGATATAGATCTATCTATCTATATAGGTATGTATATATAACCACTGCAGTTGAGTTGGGTTTGACTCATAGCGACCCTAGAGGTCAGAGTAGGACTGCCCCATAGAGTTTCCAAGGAGCACCTGGTGGATTTGAATTGCTGACCTTTTGGTTAGCAGATGTAGTGCTTCACCCACTACATCACCAGGCTTTCCGTATATATAAATATATACATATTTGAAAAAAAAAAAAAAAAAACACTGCCATTGACTCTTTTCTGACTCATAGCAACCCTATGGGACAGAGTAGAAATGCTCAATAGAGTTTCCAAGAAGTGTCTGGCAGATTCAAACTGCCGACCTTTTGGTTAACAGACTTAGCACTTAACAATTACACCACCAGTGTTTCCACAGAGAGAGAGAGAAACAAAAAGAAGAACACAGCATTAGGATTGGAGGAAGACTAGTCACGAACCTAGGATATGCCGATAACAAACTTTACTCGCAGAAAGTGAAGAGGACTTGACACACTTACTGATGAAGATCAAAGGGTACAGCCTCCAGTATGGGTTGCACCTCACCATAAAGGAAACAAAAATCCTCACAACTAGAACAGTAAGCAACATCAAGACAAACTGAGAAAAGATTGACATTGTCAAGGATTTCATTTTGCTTGGATCAACAAGGGACACCCATGGAATTAGTACTCAAGAAATCCAGGGATGTATTACATTAGGCAAATTTGCAACAAAAGACATACTTAAAATATTGAAAAGTAAGGGTGTCACTTTAAAAACTAGGATGGTGCCAGTCCAAAGCATGGTGTTTTCACTTGCCTCATAAGCATGTGAAAACTGGACAATGTATAAGGAAAACTGAAGAGTAACTGATACCTTTCAATGACGGTGTTGGCAAAGAATAGTGAATATACCATGGACTGCCAAAAGAATGAACAAATCTGTCTTAGGAGAAGTACAGACAAAATGTTCATCAGAAGCAAGGATGGCAAGACTTCTCATATTCTTCAGACACATTATCAGGGGGGATCAGACCCTAGAGAAGAACATCATGCTTAGTAAATTAGAGGGTCAGAGAAAAAGAGGAAGACCATCAACAAGATGGATTGACACAGTGACTGCAACAATGAGCTCGAGCACAGAAATGACTCTGAGAATGGCAGAGAACCCAGTAGCATTTCTTTCTATTGTACATGGGGTTGCTGTGAGTCAGAACTGACTCAACAGCACCTGAAAACAATAATAATATATGAAACTAAAATCCAAAAATACAAAAACAACTAGGAGCCTTGGTAGCCAGGTAGTTAAGCTATTATCTCATAATCAACAAAAGGACCTGCCAGCTACTCCATGGGAGAAAGATGCAGCAGTCTGCTTATCTAAAGATTTACAGCCTTGGAAACACTATATGCAGTCATGATGAGTTGGAATCAACTTGATGGTAATGGGTCTGGGTTACACAAAACCAATATCCAACATCAGTCTCAATGCAGAGAGAATAAAAGCATTTCTTCTGAGAACAGGAACAAAATTAGCGTGCCTTTTATCACCACTCCCATTTAATACTGTGCCAGAAGTCCTAAATAGGGCAATAAGTCAAGATAAAGAAATAAAAGTCTTCCAAAGTGTAAAAGAAGAAGTAAAACTATTGCTATTTGCAGTTGACATGATACCGTACATAGAGAACCACAAAGATTCTGCAAGAAAACTATTGGAACTAGTAGATTCATCAGAGCAGCAGGACACAAGATCAACATAAAAAATTAGTTGCTTTCCTATACACCAAATAGAACTTCAAAAGGATCAGGAAAAAAACATTTATAATACCCCTAAAAAAGTAAAATGCTTAGGAATAAATTTAAACAGGGGTGTTAATGTTCTTTTGAAAGAAAACTACAAAATGCTACTGCAAGAAACCAAAAGAGACCCACATAAATGGGAAATCACATCATGCTCATGGATAGGAAGACTCAACATTGTGAAAATACTAATTCTGCCCAAAGTAATCTATGAATTATGGATATAATGCAATCCTGATAGAAATATCAACATCTGTCTTTAGCAAAACGGAAAAATTAATCACAAACTTAACAAAAGAAAGAAGACCCAGATAAGCAAAGCATTACTGAAGAAAATGAATGAAGTAGTTAGCCTCACACTATCTCATTTCAGAACCTACTCTACATCAATGGTAATCAAAACAGCCTGGTACTGGTACAATGATAGATATATCGACCAATGGAGCAGAATTGAGAGCTCAAACACAAATCCACCCACCTATGGTCAGCTGATCTTTGACGAAGGAGCAAAGTCGATTAGTTAGGGAAAGACAGTCTTTATAATAAAATGTGCTGGCAAAACCAGACATTCACCTGTATAATTTTTTTTGTCTTGCTTTGATTTCATCTTCTTTTTTATTATGACTGAGTGAAAATGTACATTCCCGTATAAATTTACATACCCACCTATATGCAGCTTCCACTGCTCTCCCTGCCCGGTGACAGCACACTATTTCTCTCTGCTCCATACATGTCTCATCCTCCCAACAGTCTCCTTTCCCCTCCTCTCCACCCGCTCTCCTTCCTCCAGCCAGAGGTCAGCAGGATGATATCCTGTAGATACATAGAACCACAAAGTTCATCCAATATATGGTCACTCTGCTGCCTTTGCCCATAAATCATCTGTATAATTTTTAAAAAGTGAAATAGGACCCATACTTCACATCATACACACATGCACACCAAATAATAATAATAATCCCAGAGGATAAACATCACTGGAGAAAAAAATAGGGACAATACTATGAGCCCTAATATAGGGCATAAAGAGAATAAAACTGTAAATAACAATGCAAATGCACTAGAAGATAAACTAGATAACTGGGAGTTTCTAAAAATTGAACCGTTGACTCATCAAAACACAATGCGAGAAGAGTAATAAGAGAACCTACAGACTAGAAAAGAAATTGGCTCTTACATATCCAATGAGGGTCTAATCTGTAAAATCTACAAAATACATCAACACCTCAACAGTGAAAAAAATAAATAATTCAATTTAAAAATTAGCAAATGACATGAACAGACACTTCACCAAAAAAAGTCACTCAGGTATCTTACAGACTCATGAGGAAATGCTTGTGATAATTAGCCATTAGAGGATGCAAATAAAAACTACAATGAGATACCATCTCACCCCAACATTACTGGCACTGATTTTTTAAAAAATTAAGTATCGGAGGGGTTGTGGGAGATTAGAACTTATGTACACGTCTGATGGGAATGTAAAATGGTAGAAACTACATGCAAAATTATATGGAACCTCCTAAATAAGTTAGAAATATAAACAGCATACCATCCAACAATCCCACTCCTAGCAAAATATCCCAGACAAATAAGGGCTATCACATGAATAGATACATACACACCCATTGAAACATTATTCACAAGACTAGAAAGATGGAAACAAACTAGGTGTCTACCAACAAATGAACAGATAAACAAATTGTGGTAATTGGTCTTACAATAAGGATGTCCTATTTTTAACAGCTCAAGACAGCAATATTTGTGAAATAGTGGTCATATTAATCACATTTTTTATTAGTCTTGACAAATAGCCATGAAAAGTTACACAATTCCACAATGTGTAGAAATTAAAGTTTATTATCAAAATGGGTGCTCTGTTCACCAAACATTCCATGTATTATGTGAAATCTATGATGTACATAATTGTTCCATTGAGAGAACAATTTGACCTTTAATCAACAAAGTTCAACCAGGTCTGTTGCCAGTCAAATTATGCCTGTGTATAAGCAAACCACATGTTCCAATGAAAACATCACCATTCCTCAGAGTGTACAAGAGAACCTATCTCGATCAATTTCTCACTGAACACAAGAACTGAGCCTTTTGTAGACCACATTTTGGTGGATTTTGCATCTGGACTTGAAGCTTTAGCCTTGCAAAATTGTTTTAACTCAAGAAGTGAAGTCCAGTGACCACAGACTACATCAGACTTTTGCTGACTGGGCTCTGGGCAATTGGAAATTGACAATGCTTTCGATCAGAAAATCATCTTCAGCAACAAGGCCCATTTTGGGATGAATGGTTTTGTTAACAAACAAAACTGCCACACATGGAGTGAAGAGAATCCAATGACAATTCAAGAATGTTCGCTTCAACCCACAAAACTTACCATTTGTTGTGAATTTTGGTCTTGCAGAATCACTGGCCCTTAGTTTTTCCAAGATGAACAAGGAGAGGATGTGACTGTCAGTGGTAAAAGATATGGGGTTTTCGTAACTGACTATTTTGGGTCCCATTTGGAAGGCATAGGCCTCACAAATGTGTGGTTTCAACAAGATGGTGCTGTGTGACATATTGCACCATGAAACAACAGACTTATGAAGGAGAAGTTTGATGGCTTCATCATGTCGCATGGTAGTTATGTTAACTGGCCACCAAGGTCATGTCAATTAACATCCTTTAGATTACTTTTTGTGGGGCAATGTTAAAACTCGGTTTATGCCAATCAACTGCAAACAATTAACAATCTAAAGAACAACATTACACATGTCATTAGTGAAATTCAGTCAGCTTTACGTGAGACTATCATTGAAAATTTGACATTCCAGGTGTGCACCACCAAGTGAAGCCATGGTAGCCATTTACCTGAAGTTCTTTTCCACACACATCATGCCATCAAGTGTACTTCAAAATAAGAAAACAATTAAAACTGTATCATTTACACATTGTTTTATTAAAGTTCAAAGACAGGACACCCTTACTGTAAGACTCTTTGTATACACACATTACTATGCAACAATAAAGAACATCTCAGAACATGGATGAATCTGCAGGGCATTGTGCTGAGGGAAGAAAGTAAATCACAAAAGGGCAAATATTATATGAGATCATTGTCATAAAAATTCAAGAAAAGATTTATAAAGAAACAATCTTTGATGGTTATTGAGGGAGGGGAAAAGTGGGGAGGGAAAAACCCTAACTAGATAGTAGACAAATATTAACTTAGGTAAAAGGAAAGATAGCACACAACAGAGAGGAAGTTAGCACAACTTGACCAAGGCAGAGTCATAGAAGCTTCCTAGACAGATCCAAATGCCTTGAAGGACAAAATTACCAAGGCTGAAGGCAAGAGACAATAATATTAGGTAACATCTAGGTCAACTGGCATGACATAGTTCATAAAGAAAATGTTCTACATCCTACTTCAATGAGTAACGTCTGGGATCTTAAAGGCTTTCAAATAACCATCTAAAAAGATACATATATTGATCTATCCTATCTAGAGGCGCCGGATCCAACTCCACGGCACTTGGCTTGGCTATCTAGAGAAAAAGATAATATGAAAAAACTAAAAGGGTTCTGGACACAGTAGGAGAAATATATAAAGCAAAATTAAAATTCACAAAAAAAGGCCAGATTTATTGGTCTGACAGAGACTGGCCTATAGTTTCCAGACACAGCTAACTCACAATTTAAGCCATTTCCATAGTCCATCTTTCAAACAAAGATTGGACAAACCCATAGAACAAAAAATAACAAACATGAGGAAAGTGCTTTTAATTTCAATCAAGTATACAAGAGCAAATGGGCAGCACATGTCCAAAAACAAAGACAAGAAGACAAGAAGGGAAAAGAAAACTGGACAAATGGACATAGGGTCCTGTGGTAGAAAGATGGCAAGTGCTGACACACTGCAGAGATTGCAAACAATGTCACAAAACATTTTGTGTACAAATTTTTCAATGACAAACTAATTTGTGATGTAAACTTTCACCTAAAGCTCAATAATTTTTTTATTTTTATTTAACATGACTGAGTGAAAATGTACATTCCCGTATAAATTTACACGCCTACCTATATGCAGTTTCCACTGCTCTCCATGTCCGGGGACAGCACACTATTCCCCTCTGCTCCATACATGTCTTATCCTCCCAAGAGCCTCCTCTCCCCTCCTCTCCACTCACTCTCCTTCCTCCAGCCAGAGGTCAGCAGGATGATATCCTATAGATGCATAGAACCATAAAGTGCATCCAATATATGGTCACTCTGCATTGCCAAGTCCAATCCACTCCTGTACAAAGAGTGGACCTTCGTTATAATTTATGGGTAAGGGCAGCATCAGGGCCAGGGGCCATGCTCTCAGAGGAACCACAAAACCGCTGGACCATCAACTCAGGTCTTTTAGTGGAGATCTCAGGATGCACCCCTTTTTATTCTTGTGTTGCCAGTGACACTCCTCTCTGTGAGCTCCATCAAGGCTATCGCTGGTGGTGGCCGGGCACCATCCGGTTCTTCTGGTCCCAAGTCGATGTAGGCATTCACCCTTGTGGGTCTCTCTGTCTTCTAGGTTGTCTTTACCGCATGTCATTTTGGTCCTCGGTGAGCATCCGTTCCTGCTGAGTTGAGACCATTTGCTGTGTCCTCGGGTGGCAGCTTGGCAGTTTTTAAGACCCCAGACGCCACTCACCAATGTGGGGTGCAGAGAGCTCTCTTAGAAAAATGCTAGTTGTGCCAATTGGCCTCGATTTTGCCTAAGAGCATGGTCCCCTGCCCCCTGCCCCAGCTACTCTTTCCTTGCAATATTGGGTTAAGATGGAAGGAGTATTCAAGTTACACTGAAGTCCACTTAATGTTGTTCTTGTTTCTAATGTGTGCTATCACCGCTTTCTCCCAACCAGATTTTTAGCAACTACCCAAACTAAACCCTCCCCCCCAACACTCCCTCCGTTCCCTCCCTTGCAGCTGTCAAACAGTCTTTTCTTCTATACACAGGTCTGTTTTCGAGATCTTATCATAGAGGCCTCATACAGTATTTGTCCTTTTGTGGCTGACTACTTTCACTCAATATAACGTCTTCCAGTTGAAACCAGGTTAGGAGATGTTTCCTGGAATCATCGTTATTCTTTATCATTGCGTAGCGCTCCATTGAGTATATGTACCATAGTTTACCTATCCATTCTTCTGTTGTTGGGCATTTGAGTTGATTCCATCCTTTTGCTATCGTGGACTGTGCTGCGATAAACATTCTGGTGCATGTGTCCATTGGTGTGAAAGGCCTTGATTCTGTAGGATACATTCCAAGTAGTGGAATTACTGGGTCAAATGGAATATACATATCCATTTTTTTAAGGAAACGCCAGATTGCTTTCCAAAGAGGCTGGACCATTTTGCAACTCCACCAACAGTGTAGGAGGGCTCCACTTTCTCCACAGCCTCACCAGCACTTGTTGTTTTGTTTTCTGTATCATGGCCAATCTTGTTGGGGTGAGATGGTATCTCATTGTCGTCTTGATTTGAATTTCTTTAATAACTAAAGATCATGAACATGTCCACATGTGTTATTTTGGCTGCCTGGATCTCCTCTTCAGAGAATGTCTGTCCATCTCCTTTGCCCATCCCTTAATTGGGTGATTTATCTTCTTCTTATTGATATTTTGTAGTATCTTATAGATTATGTAAATCAGGTGTTAGTCTGACACAGAGTTGCCAAATATTTTTTCCCATTCTGTGGGTATTCTTTTAATTCTATTAATAGTGTCTTTGGATAAGCAAAAGTGTTTGATTCTTAATAGTTCCCATTTATCTATTTTCTCTTCTGTTGATTGTGGTTTCTTTGACAGATTTTGGAGTTTGTCCTCATTGTGTATTAAAACCGCCATTGTTGTTCCTACCTTTTCTTGGATGAGCTTTATTGTTTTAGGTTTGATATTTAGGTCTTTTATCCAGTTGGACGGCACTTGGCTATCCAGTTGGAGTTGGTTTTTGTGTAAGGTGTAAGATATGGATCTTGATTCAGTTTATTGCAGATGAATAACCAATTTTGCCAGCACCATTTGTTGAAGACACTGTTTTTATCCCAGTTTAATGTCTTAGGGCCTTTGTCAAATATCAATTGTTCATAGGCAGATGGTGTCATCTCTGGGGTCTCAATTCTGTTCCACTGATCCATCTATCTGTTCTTATACCAGTACCAGGCTGTTTTGACCACTGTGGCAGTGTAGTATGTTCTAAGGTCGGGTAATGAGAGGCCTCCCAGTGTGTTCTTCTTCTTTAGTAGTACCTTACTTATCCAGGGCTTCTTCCCTTTCCAAACAAAATTGGTGATTTCTTTCTCCATCTCATTAACCTATGATGCTGGAGGGAGAGGCAGAGTCAAGATGGCAGACTAAGCACATGTCTCCTTATATCCCTCTGGAAACCAAGACCTGAATTGATAATCAAACGGACCCTTCTGGTCACCTAATCAGCCCCAGGACACGGCACAGGGCTGTTACTTTGGACTTCATACTACTGAGTGAAAAACCTCCTCTCTTACACTGACTCCCGTGCCTAGCTATCCCTGGCTCTCATGAACTGAAGGTAAACGCACCATTTTGATTTTTCTTCCTCTGTCTTGGCTGGCAGGCGGAGCAGGGTCTTGCCTAGCGGCCAGACTCAGACACGCTGCTGGGGGGACAGGCAGGCAAAATTCCCATATTTTGAGAGCCAGGCTTGGGACTCTGTTAATTTAGCCACTTATAGCATGTCGTTTTATATCTGCCTCAGCGGCATTTGTACAGAGTTTCACAGTCAGTGTGTGGGACGCCATGTTGGATATGGAGATTCTAGTGAGACCTCATTCTTAGCCTGGGAGCCAGCACCTGCAGGAAGGACAGTGCTTCTCTGACAGAAAAGCAGTAATTAACCTAGTCCCACCTGCTTTGGGGTCCTGCAACAGAATCAGAGGAATCACTACCTCTCGGCACCTTTAGCCCTTCTGTCTGCTGCCTGTGTGGAGGGCGTCATCTTGGATACGGTGACCACAGCTGGACCTTAGCTTGGGAGCCAGAACCTGCCCACAGGAGAGTGATTTCTATCAGAAAAGCAATACTCTACGCAGTGTCGTCTAAGGCTAGGCCCTGTCAGCAGAGGCCAACAGGGCAGTAGCATTGCTGTATTCTGAACTAGTTTGTATCATCTTGGGTTGGATATAGTGGCGCTTATTTTGCCAGTTGAGAAGAGGGACCTCTACACCTGAAAATGTAACTGACTTGTGAAGTGGTCAGATATCGTTTGCTTTACATTTGAAGACAGCCTAGAGAAACATCTGCAGTCCATCCTCACAGTACCTCTTCCAGCCTCTACATACTCACATGGGTCCCAAAAAGCAACAGACACTTGTGGCCTACAAGAAATCACTCATGGCTTCAGAAGGCTCCCAAACAAAGCAACCAAGGAGTTTTCCAGATGAAGAAACTTTTATGAAAGCATCAGAAAGTGAATACAAAATGATTATATACAGAGCCCCTCTAGACCTTATACAAAATGCAGGAGAACAAAATGAAAAAATTAAGCAAGATGTTCGATCTGATGGAACACCAGTACTCTGAAATCCAACAGATCAAGAAGAAAATCAAAGACATAGAAACTTCCATGCAAAGCCAAGAAAAGAGAATGGAACAAATTGCAAAAAGGCATTTCTGACTTGGAACACAGAGCTACTGAGGCCAGCATCTATGAGCAGAAATCAGAAAAAAGAAACAAGAAAAATGAAGAAACATTAAGAAGCATGTGGGACTCTATTAAGAGGAACAACCTTCGATTAATTGGAGTCTCTGAACAGGGTGAGACATCTGAGAACACAGAGAGTATCGTTGCTGAGCTGCTGAAACAAAACTTCCCAGAAATCATGAAGGAAGAGAATATAGACATCTCAGATGCATATCATATGCCACCCAATATAGATCTCAAAAGAAAGACTCCAAGACATATTATAATCAAGCTTAACAAAATGAAACATAAGCAGCAACTCTTAAAGACAGCAAGACTCAAAGCAAAGCTAACATTCAGAGGGAAACCCTGTAGGCTCTCATCAGATTTCTCAGCAGAAACCATGCTGGCATGGAGACAGTGGCATGACACATTCAAAGCCTTGAAGGAGAAGAATTTCCAACCAATAATTATATATCCTGCAAAACTATCTTTCAAATACGAAAATGAAATTAAGACATTCCCAGATAAACAGAAACTCAGAGACTTTGTAAAAAACAAACCAAAACTACAAGAAATACTGAAATAAGTTCTTGGCTCTGGCTTAGAAGAACAAAATCACTAACTTTATATTTTAGAACGGCTTTACTACTCAAAACTCTACTCATCACAATGGCAGCAGTGAACACATAACTATCAATAATTACATTGAATGTGAATGGACTGAATGCTCCAGTAAAGAGACATCGAGTGACATTTTTGATCAAAAGACATGATCCATCCATATGTTGTCTACAAGAAACTCACTTGAGACCTAACGATAGGAACAAACTGAAAATTCAAGGTTGAAAGAATATATATCAAGCTAACAATGAACAAAGAAGAGCAGGGGTGGAAATTCTAACCTCAGACAAAATCAATTTTAATGTGAAATCCACCACCGTGGACAAAGATGGACACTATTTATTGCTGAAAGGTTCAGTACACAAGCAAGACTTAACTATATTAAATATTTATGCACCTAATATCAGAGCACCTAAATATGTTGTAGAAACACTGACTACGCTCAAAAGAAAGTTAGATGACTCCACAATAATAGTGGGAGACTTCAACACTCCACTCTCATTACTAGACAGATCATCTAGAAAAAAACTCAGTAAAGATACAGAAGACCTCATTGCCACAATTAACCAATTAAACTTCATTGATATATACAGAACTTTCCACCCATCAGCAGACAACTACACCTTCTTCTCCAGTGCACATGGAACATTCTCCAGAATTGACCATGTGATAGGCCATAATGCAATGCTCCACAAAATCCATACCACTGAATTACTACAAAGCATCTTCTCAGATCATAAAGCCATAAAAGTTGAAATCAATAGCAGAAAAAACAGAGATAGAAAGTAGAACTCTTGGAAACTGAACAACATCTTGCCCAAAAAAACATGAGTTATAGAAGAAATCAAAGATGAATTAAAGAAATTCATGGATTCCAATGAGAACGAAAACACTTCCTACCAGAACCTATGGGATACGGCCAAAGCAGTGCTCAGAGGTCTGTTTATCTCCATAAATGCACACATCTGGCAGGAAGAAAGAAACCAAATCAAGGAACTAACCCTACATTTGAACAAGTAGAAAGAGAAAAACAGAGGAACCCCTCGGGCACCAGAAGAAATGAGATCATAAAGATTAGAGCAGAGCTAAGTGAACTAGAGAACAGAAAAACAATTGAAAAAATTGAAAAGACCAAAAGATGGTTTTTTGAGAAGATCAACAAAATTGACAAACCACTGGCTAAACTTACTAAAGAAAAGCAGGAAAGGAAACAATTAACCCAAATTAGAAATGAGAGGGGGGTTGTCACCACAGATGCAACAGAAATCAAAAATATCATAACAGGCTACTATGAAAGACTGTACTCTAAAAAATTTGAAAGCCTAGGGGAAATGGACAAATTCCTTGACTCATACCACCTACCCAGATTATCACAATATGAAGCTGAACAACTTAATAAACCCATTACAAAGGAAGAGATTGAGAAGGTCATCAAAACACTGCCAACCAAAAAAAGTCCGGGCCCAGATGGCTTCACGGCAGAATTCTACCAAGCATTTAGAGAAGAGTTATCTCCAATACTACTGAAACTATTTCACAGTATAGAAAGGGATGGAGTACTCCCAAACTCATTCTATGAAGCCAGCATAACCCTGATACTTAAGCCAGGGAAAGACCCAACAGAGAAAGAGAACTACAAACCAATATCACTCATGAATCTAGATGCAAAAATCTTCAACAAAATTCTTGCCAATAGAATACAACAACATATCAAGAAAATAATCCCTGACCTGCCAATCCTGTGTTCTCCAGCCCCTGCAGCTCTATGAATCAGCAGAAACTTTGCAGACTCACCTGTCATCATGTGATCCACTGACTGACACAGCGTGTGAGCTGGAACTCTAATCTCTGACCTGCCGAGTTTAGGTTCACCAGCTCCTGTGGCCACATGAGGCTTGTGCCAGGACTTGGAATGCTTCAGCTTCTACAATTGCATGAGCTATTTCCTTTATATAAATCTTTCCTTGTATGTATTATACATGTTACTAGTTTTGCTTCCCTAGGAATCTCAGTTTAAGACAGTGAAGTTTAATCAGCATCTTGGATAGACAGCTTTCCATCTTTCACGGTGTCATGGAAGTTTTCTGTCAGCATATCTTTAACAATTCTCTCTGTATTTTCTAATATCCCTCCCTGTTCTGGTACTCCAATCATTTGTAAATTATTCCTCTTGATAGACTCCCACAGAAATATTAATGATTCTTCACTCTTGACTTTTTGTTGAATTGTCTAACTCTGGTGGTTTTGTTGTTAATCTGCTGAATTTCAGTTTGTTCTTGCTGTAGCAATTCTTGTAGGTTGTTTAATTTTTCATTTTGTTTTGTTGCACTTTGTCTAATCTCCATCTTAATTTTTTGAAGGGCTCTATATGTAACTTCTGTATTCTGCATCCAGTAATTTCAGGAAGGCTTCTTCATCTGGGAATTTTTTGAATCTTTATCTTGGGAGTTTTCTGGAGCCATGGTGCTCTGTTTAAGTGTTTAGAAATTGATGTCTCCAAGCCAACAGAAAGCTGTTGTGATTTATTTGTTAGGCTATTGCAATCTAACTCATGTGTGTGTGTGTACATATATATATATATAAATTTGGTTTTGATTGTCCAAGTAGTTTAATTGCTTGAGCTAGAGTGGTTATTGGAGCCTTAATAACTCTGATGCCCTGTCACCTTATGGTTGGCATGATAACTGCATTGAAAGATGTAGCAGGAATTTCTGGCTCAGGTAAGCCAACAGAAAACTTCTTCAAGCCCTCCCTTTTGGTCCCTCCTCACATGTGGGAGAAAAATCTCAAGGCACACACATAAAAAGCCCCACTTCCAGATGAAATAGTACTATAGAATTTAGATCCAGTAGGGTCGTCTTAAGTCAGATCCCACTCGACGGCACTTGGCTGGCTTGGCATAGAGCAGAGAAGGGAGGGGAGAAAAGACTGGGCATAGGGAGTGAAGTCAGTGCACATGAAAGATTTGAGTTATGAAAGACGATACACACTTAGCTTGTGTGCAGCAATCCTCAACTCTGATGAGCCAGTGGAAATTGTTTCCCTCTCTGAGTCCAGGAGTAATACTCATGGCACACAAGTAAAATGTTCCACTTCTGCCAAGGTAGTGTACCAGAATTTAGTTTGATGTGTAAAGCAGAAAAAGTAGGTGGGAAAGGCTGAAGACAGGGAGGGAAGTCAGCATACAGGAAAAGATTTAGCCCCAAGGTATCATGAACACTTACCGTTAGTGTGGAATTTACCTGGGGCTGTACGGATGCAGTAATTGGCAGTTCAAAGGAGCCAGTGGAACTTTTTGTCTACCTTTCCCTTTGTTTCCCTCTCTAAGTCCAGGAGAAAAGCTCAGGACACAGATGTACAATCCCAATTCCAGTCCAAGTAGTGCACCAGAATTTAGCCTCTGATGTAGCTCAGAGAAAGGAGAGATGAAGGGCACTGATGCCCTCAGCTGCCAGCTGCAGGTGTACTTGCTAGGTGTTGTTTTTCAGGTGAGAAAGATGTTCCCCATTCAGGCACTGCTGCTCAGTGTGGCAGAAAGCCCCTGCCAGGCTCTCAGGTGCAGCGATCCCAGTCTTAGCCTCCCAGCCAACAAAGATGGTGTTCATACCAGTGCAGCCTCTCTGTTGTCATGCCAGCCAAAGCAGAAACTTTACACTACTATTTAGAGTCTGACAAAGGTAGTTGTTCCCCCTGTCACCCAGTCCAATCTCATAAGTTTCCACCTGATCTTGGGGCTCATAGAATGTCCTTTTCTTCTGTTCAGTTGTTTTTCAAGGCCTTGGTTTTAGAAGATCATAGAACATGTGTGACTAGTCTGCCATCTTGGCCCTGCCCAGGCTGTATTCCTTATCGGAGCACATCACCAGGTCTTTTCTCCTATAGAACCACCGGTGGGCTTGGGCTTCTTTCCTTTCAGTTAGCAGCCAAACACTTAACCACTTTGTCACCAGGCTCCTTAACATTAATATATATAAAACTAAAGAATGTGGCAACAATAAAACAAAGGCCAAAAGGAGAGAAATAGAAGTTTACAATTTTAATATTTTCATGCTCTACATAAAGTGGTATGCTATCACTTCGAGGCAGAAAAGGCAAGTTAAAGATGAATACTATACTCTAAAATAACCATTAAAATAAAAAAAATCTATACTAATATGTGAAAAAAGATGGTAAAATAAAATCATATAAAACACACTGTTCATCCAAAAAGAAGCCAAAAGAAGGAAAAGAGAACAAATAAAACAAATAACAATCTAAAATCAAGGTTACAAACTTAAGCCTAACCTCATTAGTGTTGCTGTTAGATGCTATCAAATTGTTTCTGACTCATAGCAACCATGTGTTGAACAGAACAAAGCACTGCTCCAACCTCATAATCACTGTTATGCTTGAGGCCACTGTTGCAGCCACTGTGTCAATCCATCTCATTGAGGACCTCCCTCTTTTTCACTGACCCTTTACTTTACCAAGTATGATGTCCTTCTCCAGGGGCTATTACTTCCTGATAACACGTCCAAAGTATGTAAGATGAAATCTCACTGTATTTACTTATAATGAGCATTCTGGCTTTACTTCTTCCAAGACACAATTTTTGTTCTTCTGGCGATCCATGGTATATTCAGTATTCATCATCAACACCATAATTCAAAGGTGTAAATTCTCTTTCTATCTTCCTTATTCATTGTCCAGCTTCTGCATGCATACCATGGCTTAGGTCAGTTGCATCTTAGTCCTTGTTATAGATTGAATTGTATCCCTTAAAATGGCTTGGCCATGATTCCCAGAGCTGTGTGATTGTCCACTGTTTTGTCATCTAATGTGATTTTCCTACGTGTTGTAAATCTTACCTCTATAAAGTTAATGAAGCAGGATTAGTGGCAGTTATGTTAATGAGGTAAGACTCAATCTACAAGATTAGGTTGTATCTTGAGTCAGTCTTCTTTGAGATATAAAAGAATGAATCTAGCAGACAGATGGAACAACCTCCTGCTACCAAGAAAGCAGCACAAGGAGTTGACTGCATCATTTAGACACTGGGTTTCTGAGCTGAGAAGTTCCTAGACCAGGAGGAAGACTGATGAAAAGGACTTTTCCCCAGGACCAGAAAAGAGAGAAAGCCTTCCCCTGGAGATGTCACCCTGAATTCTGAATTTTAGCATCACAGACTGTTTAGAGAATGAACTTGACTTTGTTAAAACCATCTACTTGTGTTATTTCTGTTATAACAGCACTAGCTATTTAAGACAATCCTTAAAGTGACATCTTTAAGTGACACATGGTCCAGTTGTGTGAATTTTTGTTTTCTTCATGTTGAGGTGGAATCCATACTGGAGGTTATAGTCTTGGATTTCCATCACTAAGTGCTTCAAATCCTTTTCACCTTCATCAAGAAACTTTGTCATTTGAATATCACAGGTTGTTGGTGAGTCATTCTTCATTCCTGATGCCCTATTCTTCTTCATATAGTCCAGCTGATTATTTGCCCAGCATGCAGATCAAGTAAGTACAGTGGACAGATACAACCCTGACAGATACCATTTCTGATTTTAAACCATGCACTACCCCTTTTGTTCTGTTCAAACAATTGCCTCTTGGTCTAAGAACAGGTTCATCATGAGTGCAATTAAGTGCTCTAGAATTCCCATTCCTCATAATCTTATCTGCAATTTGTTATGATTCACACAGTCCAATACCTTTGTGTAATCAATAAAACATAGGTAAACACCTTTCTAGTATTCTCTGCTTTCAGCTAAAATCCATCTGACATGAATAATGATAGCCTCCATTCCAAATCTTCTTCTGAATCCAGCTTGAATTTCTGGAATTTCCCTGTTGATGTACTGCTACAACCACTTCTAAGAATCTTTAGCAAAAATTTACATGGAAATGTACATTTTCACTCAGTCATAATAAAAAAAAAATTTACTTGTTTGTGATATTAATGATATCACTCAGTAATGTCCACATTTTATTAGATTACCTTTCTTTGGAAGAGACATAAAAATAGATCTTCAGTCTGTTAGCCAGGAACTGTCTTCCAAATTTCTTTGCGCAGATGAGTGAGCACTTTCAGTGCTGCATTCATTTGTTGAAGCATCTCAGTTGATACTCTGTGAATTTCTAGAGCCTTGCTTTTTGCCAATGACTTCAGTGCAGTTTGGAGTTCTTCCTTTGATACTACAGGTTCTTTATCATATACTACCTCCTGAAATGGTTGCATGTCAACCAATTACTTTTGGTACAGTCATTTTGTGTATTCTTTCCACCTTGTTTTGATACATCCCATGTCACTTCACACTTTCCTATAGAATCCTTCAAAATTGCAGCTCAAGGCTTGAATTTCTTTTCTTTTGTTCTTTCAGCTTCAGAAACACCAAGCATGTTCTTCTGGTTCTAACTCTAGAACTTTATTCTTGTCATTATAATCTTTTACTTTATTTTCCTGAGCCACTTATTGACATTTTCTCTTTGGCTCTTTTATTTCGACATTTCTTCTTTTTGCTTTAGCTAGTCTATGTTCGGGAAACTCTGGTAGCGGAGTGGTTAAGTGCTACAGCTGCTAACAAAAAGGTCAGCAGTTTGAATCCACCATGAGCTCCTTGGAAACTCTATGCAGCAGTTCTAGTCTGTCTGATAGGGTTGCTAAGAGTAAGTATCAGCTTGACAGCAGTGGGTTTGGGTTTTTTTAAATTATTTTAGTTTTATTCTATGTTCAAGAGCATATTTCAGAATATCTTCTGGCATCCATTTTGGTATTTTCTTTCTTTTCTGCCTTTTAAATGAGCTCTTACTTTCTTCATGCATGTTGATGTCATACCTCAACTAATCTGGTCTTTGGTCATTAGTGTTCAGTGCATCAAGTCTGTTCCTGAGATGGTCTCTAAATATGTTCTTGAGATGGTCTCTAAATTCAGGAGGAACATACTCAAGATCATACTTGGCTCTCATGGACTTGTGATTTTCTTCAGCTTTAGCTGGAACTTGTATAAGAGTAATTTATAGCCTGCTCCACAGTCAGCCTTTGGCTGCCTTCTGACTGATGATGTTGAGCTTCTTAGTTATCTCTATTCACAGAAGTATTAGGTTTGATTCATGTGTATTCCATCTGGCAAGGTCCATGTGGATAGTCACTGTTTATGTTGCTGAAAAGAGATATTTGCAATGAAGAAACAAGTGGTCATGCAAAATTCTATCATAGGATCTCTGGAGTGATTTTTACCACCAAGGCCATATTTCAGACTACCAATCTTTTGTTTCCAACTTTCACATTCCAATTACCACTAATTATCATTGCATCTTGAAAGCATGTTTGATGAATTTCAGAGTAAGAGCTGATAAAAAGTCTCCAATGTCTCCATCTCTGTTCTCTGAGAACAATGGTACGAAGCTAGAAATAAATAACAATTAGAAATGGAAAACTCATAAATATGTGAAAAATGAAACAATGCAGAAGTAAGCTACCAACGAGATGAAGAGAACAAAAGAAGAAAAAGTAAAAAATACTTAGAGACAAATGAAAATGAAAGTACAACATCCCAAAATCTTTGGAATGTAGCAAAGGTAGTACTCAGATTAAAAAGAAAAATCAAAGAAATATGTAGCTATAAATATCTACATTTAAAGAGAAGAATGATTTCAATTCCGTAACCTAACTTTACACCTTGGGATACTAGGAAAAGAATACTAAACTAAATTCAACATGAGTAGAAGGAAGGATATAATGAAGTTTGGAATATATATAATGAAGTAAGGGATATGAAATCGATTGAGCCATAAGTTACTTCTTTCAATATCTTGACAAAATGGATAACACTTTAGAAAGACTGGGGAAAAAAAATGAGAAACATTACAACTGCGTTACAGAAAGCAATGTAAGACAATAATGAAACAATTGTACACCAACAAATTAGATAACCTAGATGAAATTTGTATAAACATACAAACTAACCTAACTCATTTTGGAAGAAATGGAAAACTTGAATAGAATTATATAAGCACATCATACCACATACAGAACAAACTCAAAATGTATTCAGGACCTAAATGGGCTGGCTCAAATGATAAACTTATAAGAAGAAAATTCAGGGGCAATGTTGTTAGGTCTAACACTTACCAAGAGATTAGCTAATACAATAACAAAATCACAAACAGCTAAACACAAAATAAATAAATGGAGCCTCATAAAATGATAAATTGTTTACCAAAAACAAAAATGTTTTACCAAAAGAGTGAAAAGACAAGCTACCAACTGAGAATATCCTTAGAGACAATATATCCAACAAGAACTGGGTAAACAAAATGTATCAGGACTGCCAATTAAATTCATGAAATCATCCTAGAAAAAGTGCTACATACCTCGTTATTCAATATCACTATGTGCACCTTCGAAGTACTCCCATTTACAAGCTATGCACTGATGCCAGTGCCTATTCCACTCTTCAAAGCAATTTTGGAACTCTTTCAATGGAATGGCCATCAAAGCTGTCATCGTATTATCCTTGATGTCCTGAATGTCATCAAAATGTCTTCCTTTCAGTATTTCCTTTCTCTTTGGGTAAAGAAAAAAGTTATTGGGGGCCAGATCAGGTGAGTAGGGAGGGTGTTCTAATACAGCTATTTGTTTACTGGCTAAAAACTCCCTCACAGACAACTATATGATTAAGTTTGTGAAACTGCCACCATGCCATCATGTGCAATGGCCATTCCAGAAAGAGTTCCAAAATTGCTTTGAAGGGTGGACTAGGCATTGGCATCAGTGCATAGCTTCCCAAGGGGAGTACATGGAAGGTGATTGTAGTGATGTTCAGCAATGAGGTGTGTAGTACTTAGAACAATTAAGTTCATGGACTTAATTATCAGAACTCATATAAAATTTCAACAACTTAAAAACAAAAAGACAGGCAACTCAATCAGAAAATGGGCAAAGGATAGGAATAGACATTTCACTAAAAGAGAAGACATTCAAGTTGCCACCAACCACACAAAAAGATGCTCAAAATAATTAGCCACCAGAGATTGTGAATCAAAACCACAATGAGAGGGTGGGGCCAAGTTGGCAGAGTAGTCAGATGCTTCCCGAGGTCCCTCCTACAACTAAGCCCCCCAAACAACAAGGGAATCAATTATCTTTGAGAATCTAAGAACCTTGAACATCAAAGGCAAAGTTGAGGAAGAAGACTGAAGGGCAAGGGGATGGAGAGACTGTTCAGAAGTAGCAAGAAGTTTCCAGACTTGAGCCAGCAGAAACTGGCACACTGTAGACTGCATTGGTTGACATGTACAGTGAAACAAGGAGGACTCAGTACTCAGGCAGCACCTTTCACATTTGGAGACACCAAGTGGCAGAACTGCTCAAACTTCCAGATTCAGAGAGAAGTAGTGCAATCAGCAAAAGATAAATACATGTGTCTAGCCTACCACACTAATTAAAAAAAAAATAGCATCTCATTTGAGAAGAAACTGTCTCCCATTTACCTGCCCCTGCCCTGCACTGTACTGGGTCTAGGTTGGCTTCAATGATTGCAGCATCAAGACATAGGAGAACCTGGCATGGAGCCCTCAGGCATTCTCCTAGCTTTAGAGAGGAAACAAATTAACAAGCAGGAAAAAATAACTTGCCAGCTCCCCTAAACCAGAAACTCAGGACAGGCACAACTCCCTTGCCTAGGCACAAGCATAAGGGGCCCATGGACTTTGAATATTTTTTCCACCTACATAAAGTTACCTGGCCCCATTTCAACAATATAGGCCCTCATTACCACAGTACAACAGGGTATATACCTCAACTCTAATTGTACCAAATTAGTTATATGGTGGAAAGGCAGGCTCCTGGTATTTGACATCACTCTGCCCATCAAGCAGGGACCTCAGTTTACCAAATCAGGGGCCTGACAACTGGTGGCTCCACCCACACCACTAGTCACCTGTGACAGAGGTCGAAGAGTAAGTGGTCTCTACAGACAACAGCATTAGATACATATCGTCCAACTTCAAAACCTACCAATTTATGTGCTTCAGGAGATAAAGATACACTTTCTTTCCAGACACTCAAGGGTAAGAACCAGCCTGCCTTGATCAGTGCCTGATACCCTACTGTAGCCATGTACTTGTGCCTACTCCAATAACCCCTGCCCATCTAAGACTGTCAGTAAGAGTCTGCACCACATGCTTGGTGACCAACTACCTGAAAACCTGAACTGAATCCATACAAGAAAAGTAGATGGACTCCTGGGCTTTCATACAATACCTATGACAACCTGATGACAGGACATGAGAGCTTCAAAGGCATCAATTATCAGACTGTCTCACATAAGCAGCCTATTTGGATATATCAAATTAAAACAAAACAAGAAGCTAGAACACAGTAGGCAAGCATAAAATAAATGAATATAATAATCTGCGGGTGGCTCAGGGACAATAGACCATAAATTCTTCAGCAAGCTACCACAACAAAGAACAAAGAAATCTTCTAGAAGAAGAGAACTTCTTAGAATTACCATAGGTAGAATTCCAAAGATTAATATACAGAGCTATTCAAGAGATCAGGAAGCAGATCAGGTAAAACATGGAACAACTCAAAGAACACAAAGACTAAGCAACAGAGGAACTTAAAAACATTGTACAAGAGCATAATGACTAGTATAACAGGTTTCAAGAATTCACAGAAACAACAAACAGAAAACCAAAATGTGGACAAAAACTTTCAGAATTAGACACCTCAACAGAAAGGTAAAGAAGTAGAATTCAGGCAACAAAAGTCAGAATTAGTGACACTGAAGATAAAGCACTTGACATCAACTAACTTATTTGAGAAAAACATCAGACAAAAGATTTTTGCCTAGGAATTTTTTTCAAAATTTTGCCTTAAGTAAGTTTACAATCCAAATAAACTTGCCACACAAAACCCCAAACACACTCAAGTATGCAACTCTAACTGCTCTCCCCCCAGCCTCCCATGACAGCACACTCCTCCTTCCACCCCATACTTCCTGTACCCATTCAGCCAACTCCTGTCCCCCAAAAATAATTTTTAAAAATAAAGAAACTCTAGGAATTATGTGAGGCTCTATCAAGAGTAACCTACAACTGACTGGAGTACCAAAAGAGGAAAGATAACAAAAAACATAGACAGAATTGTTGAAGATTTGTTGGCAGAAAACTTGCCTGATATCATGAAAGATGAGAAAATAGCTATCCAAGAAGCTCATCAAACCCTACACAAGATAGATCCAAAAGAAAGTGACCAAGACATACCATAACCAACCTTGGCAAAACCAAAGATAAAAAAGAAGCTTAAGAGTAGCTAGGGATAAATGAAAAGTTGTCTACAAAGAGAGTCAGTGTGATTAAGCTCAGACTACTCAGCAGAAACCATGCAGGCAAGAAGGCAAGGGAGGACATATAAAAAGCCTTGAAGGAAAAAAATTCCCAGCCAAAATACATCTATCAAATCTCTCTCTCAAATATGATGGTGAGACCAGAGATCAAGATGGCAGACTAGTCACACATCTCCTCAATTCCCTCTGAGAACTAAGGCCTAGAAAACTAATTGAACTCAGCAGTGTAGACATTCTGGGAGCCCCAAGATGAGGTGTAGGGTTGTAAGATCAGATTGGGCAACAGGAAGGGTGAAAATACCTCTCTAGGAGGTGACACAGTGGCACAGTGAGTCTCACTTCTGATGGCACAGTGGCTGAGAGGACTACAGGTATGGACACCTTCTTTGTTAACTGGGAGACTGGGACAGGGACTGCCAAGCTTGAGAGCCAGGCACAGCCGGCTACTATGCTGAGCTGCAATCCCTAAGTAAGCAGTGTATCCTGTAGCAGAGAAGCTATGCATGGGTCAGTTCTTACATCCAGAGGACCCAGCACTGACTGGTGACTGAGGGTGCCAGTGTCCCTCCCCCCTCTCTTCTCTGAGGTGCACCATAGATACTGCTGACTCACTGCAAGAGAAGTGGCTCAGACAGGATGTCATCTTGGTCAGCTGAGAGGCAGAGTCAGTGACACCTGAAGGCTCCACTGGGTCTAACTCCCACACTAAGCATCAGTGCCTGTCTGAACAGAGCTTCTCGCAGCAGCAAAGCTCTTCTTAAGACAATCATACCTACAGTACGTAGTGACAGCTGGAGGCGGAGTGTGACAGTGCTCCTCCCTCCCTCTCTTCTCTGAGTTGTGCCATAAATACTACTGACTCATGGCAGGACAGGTGGCTCAGGTGGGATACTATCTTGGTCAGCTGAGAGGCAGAGTCAGACATGCTTGAGGGCTCAGCTGGGGCTAATTCCCACGCTGAGCAATAGTGCCTGTCTGGACAGTGTTTGCTCACAGCAGAAAACCTGCTTTTAAGACGATCGTACCTAGAGAACCTAGTGGTGACAGACAGTCAAGTGTAGTGCTGCCCTAAACCCTACCTTCTTTGAGTCACATCATAGCATCTGCTGATGACCCCCGAAAGACTCCATAAGTAGGGTGCCACCTTTGTCGGCCAGGAGGAGGGGCCTGCCACCTTTAAGGGCCCAGATGCTATTAGCTGTCATTGGTCAACACCTCTCTCAGCAGAAATGCAGTTTTTAAGAGAAGTGAATTTAGAGAAACCAGTGCTAACTGGTGGCAGAGTGTGCTGGCACTATTTTCACCTCCCTTTATTAAGCCATGTCATGGTGTATACTGACGGCCCCTGGGAATCTCTATAAGCAGGGTGCCATCCTTACCAGCCAGGGGGCTAGGCCTGCTACCTCTAAAAGCCTGGCTGCTTTTGGCTGCTGCTGGACAGCACCCTTCTCAGCAGAAAAGCAGTTTTTAAGATAAGCACATCTAGAGTATGTAGCAGTCCCTGACAGCCAAGTATGAAGGCATCCTTCTTTCCTCCCTTCCATGAGCTATGCCATAGTCTCAACTGACATGATGCCAGAGAGTTGACAAAAGTAGGTCACCATCTTTATCAGCCAGGAGGTGGGGACTGCCACTCAGAGCCCACTGGGGCCAACCACAAAGCCAAGCAATATAATAGGGCTTCACAGTGGCTCTAGTACCAGAAAAGATGCATGGAAGTCAGCTGCACCTACAGAACACAGTGGCAGCTGATGACCAAGTCTAGCAATGCCCTTATTCATTTCCTTCTTCAAGCTTCACCACAGCTCTCACTGGTGTAACACCAGAAAAATTGAACAGCTTCTTGATGGCATGAAGGCAACAGTCAATATCTAACCATTTAAAGAAGCAGATCATCATGTCTCTGGAACATGCCCACAATAACAAATCAAAAACTTCTCAGATGAAGAAGTCTTTCTGAAATTATTGGGCGTAGAATACAAAAGAATTATGTATACAGCCCTTCTAGAGATTAAATGAAATGCAGCAGAATGAAATGAAAAATTAAGTTATATGAACTGCTAGAACATCAATAATCTGAAATCTAGCACATCAATAATAAAATTACAGAATCAGACAACTCAATGCAAAGCCAAATAGCAGGATGGAGGAAAGGGAATGCAAAATTAGCGGGACTGAAGACAAGGGACTGACATCAGCACTTATGAGGAGAAGTCTGATAACAGAAACAAGAAAAATGAAGAAGCATGTGGGAGTCTGTCAAGAGAAATAATCTACAATTAATTGGAATTCCTGAACAGGGAGGGATAGCAGAAAATACAGAGAGAATTGTTAAAGAGTTCCTGACAGAAAACTTGCCTGACATCATGAAGGAAGAGAACACAGATATTCAAGAAGCTTATTTAACACCACACAAGGTAGACCCCAAAAGAAAGACACCAAAACATATTATAATCAAGCTTAACAAAATGAAACACAAATAGAGGATCTTCGAGGCAGCTAGGCTTAAAGCAAAACTAACGTACAAAGGGAAACCCTGTAGGCTTTCCTCTGACTTCTTGGCAGTAAACATGTTGGCAAGAAGGCAGTGGGATGACACATACAAAACTCTGAAGAGAAAAAAGTTCCAACAAAGAATTGTATATTCTGCAAAACTGTCTCTCAAATATGATGGTGAAACCAATATATTATCAGATAAACCGCTTACAAACTTTGCAAAAACCAAAGCAAAATTACAAGAAAAACTGAAAGAAGCTCTTTGTTTAGAGAATCAATAATGTCAGATATATACCCAGTGATGCAATGGAGGACACCGTATCCAGAGTCCTACTCACTTTGGGAGTCTCAAACCTAAAATACTAAAATTAGGGATCCAGAAATCTTAACATGTAAACTATGACATCATCACACTATAAAGAGGGATATATTACAGTAGTTATAACTTTTCAGATGGAGAACTTAAGGAAACGTACAGAAGTAAAAGTCTGGTTGAACTTAGAACATTAAGGGGGATCAAAGGGCTAGCTACAAAGCAAAATAACAGTGCCACATATGAAAACAAGAAACATAATATAGGAGTCTCAACAGACTCAGAACCAATACTGAAAAGTATAAAAGGATAAAAAGACAACTCATAAATAAAAAATGATCCAGAAGACAATATTAAGTAAAACAAAGAAAACATCAATAACACAAAAAATAAAGCCACCAAAAGAACAGCACTAAACATGTATTTACCAATAATTACACTGAATGTAAATGGATTGAATGCTCCGTTAAAGAGGCAGAGACTAACAGCCTGGATCAAAGAACACAACCATCAATATGCTGCTTAAAAGAAATATACCTTAGACTCAAAGACCTGAAAAAAACTGAAACTCAAAGGATGTAAAAACATATATCAAGCTAACAACATACAAAGAAGAGCAGGAATGGCAATACTAATCTCAGATAAAACAGACTACTGTAAAATCCATCATCATGGACAAAGATAGTCACCATTGCTTAAAAGTTCAATACATAAGCAGGATATAACAATATTAAATATTTTTGCACCCAATACCAGAGCATCTAAATATATTGAACAAACTCTGACAACACTGAAAAATTAGCAGGAGACTACAACACTGCACTTTCAGTAAAGGACAGATCATCCGGAAAAAAGCTCAGTAAAGATACAGAAGATCTTATTGTGAAAATCAAACTAGACCTCATTGACATTTACAGAAGTTTTACCCAATAACAGATAAGTACACCTTCTTTTCCAATGTGCATGGAATACTGTCCAGAACAGATCATGTATTAGGACATAAAGCAAGTCAAAAAAAAATCCAAACCACTGAATTATTGCAAAACATCTTGTCAGGCCATAAAGCCATAAAAGTTGAAATCAATAACAGAGAAAATATGTGTAGAAAGTCAAACTCATGGAAACTGAACAACATCTTGCTCAAAAATTCATGGGTCATAGACGATATCAAAGATGCAATGAAGAAATTCATGGAATAAAATGAGAATGAAAACATATCCTACCAGAACCTAGGGGATACAGCAAAAGCAGTGCTCAGAGGTCAGTTTATTTCTATAAATCCACACATCCAGAATGAAGGGCCGAAACCAAAGAATTAACCATACCCCTTGAACAAGTAGAAAGAAAGCAACAAAGGAACCCCTCAGGCACCAGAAGAAAACAGATAATAAAAATCAGAGCAAAACCAAACAAATTAGAGAATAGAAAAAGAATTGAAAGAAATACCAAAACCAAAAGCTGGTTTTCTTGAAAAGAACAACAAAATTGATAAATCATTGCCCAAACTCACAAAAGAAAAACAAGAGAGGAAACAAATAACCTGAATAAGAAATGAAATGGGAGATGTCACAACAGATCGAACCTAAATCAAAAGTACCATAACAGAATACTATAAAAATTTGGACTCTAACAGATTTGAAAACCCAGAGGAAATGGGCAGGTTTCTAGATTCATATCACCTACCAAAATTATCACAAGGAGAAGTAGAACAACTTAATAAAACCACCACAAAAGAAGAGATTGAAAAAGTAATCAGAAAACCACCAAACAAAAAATAAATCCTGGCCCAGATGGTTGAGAGAATTCCACCAAAGTTTTAGAGAGGAGTTAATTCCAATACTACTGAGGCTATTTAACAGCAAATTCATTCTAGGAAGCCAGGAAAACCTTGATGTGAGAGCCTGGGAAAGATGCCACAAAAAAATAACATTAGAGACCAATATCACTTGTGAACCTAGATACAAAAATCTTCAACAAAATCCTAGCCAATAGAATTCAACAACATTCCAAAAACTAATTCATCATGATGAACTTGGATTCATATCAGGGATGCAGGGCTGGTTCAACATCACAAAAACAATTAATGTGACCAACCACATAAATAACACAAAGGATAAGAATCACCTGATTTTGTCAATTGATGTAGAAAGGCATTTGACAAAGTCCGACACCCATTCATGTTAAAAACTCTCAGCTGAATAAGAATAGAAGGGAAATTCCTCAATGCAGTTGGGGGCATCTACACAAAGGCAACCACCTACATCATCCTGAATGGAGACTGAAAGAATTCCGCCCCCCTCCCCCCGAGAATGGGAACAAGACAAGAATGCCCACTGTCACCACTTCTATTCAACACTGTGCTAGAGGTTCTGGTCAGAGCAATCAGGCAAGACAAAGAAATAAAGGGTATCCACACTGGTAAAAAAGAAGTAAAAGTATCCTATTTGCAGATGATATGATTGTATATGAAGAGAACCCTAAAGAATACATAAACAAACTCCTGGAACTAATAGAAAAGGTCAGGAAAGTATCAGGATATAAGATTAGTATCATAAATCAATAGAGTTCCTTTACACCAACAAAGAGATCATCAAAGAGGAAATCACCAAATCAACACCATTAAGTATAACCTTCAAGAAGATAAAGTCTCTAGGAATAAATCTAACCAGAGAAGAGACCTATACAGAGAAAACACAAGACCCTACTGCAAAAAAGAGAGAGAGAGAGATTTACTTAAGTGGAGAAGTCTTCCTTTCTCATGGATAGGAAGACTTACAGTTGTGAAAAATGTCTTTTGTCCAAAGTGATCTACATATACAATGCAATCCCAATTCAAATTCCAGTGTCATTTTTTAATGAGTTGGAGAAACAAGTCACCAACTTTGCTTGGAAAGGGAAGAAACCTTAGATAAGTAAAGCACTACTGAAGAAGAGGAACACAGTGGAAGGCCTCATGCTACATGACCTTAGAACCTACTACACTGCCACTGTAGTCAAAATAGCCTGGTACTGGTACTAAAAGGAACACATAGACCAAAGGAAAAGAAATGAGACCCCAGAAATATCACCATGCTCTCACGAACAGTTGATATTAGCCAAAGGTAAAAGGTTTTAAACTGGGGTAAAAACAATCTCTTTAACAAATGATGTTGGCAAAATTGGATATCCATCTGTTAAAAAAAAAAAAAAAACTGACGTAAGACCTATATCTCACACCTTGCACGAAAACTAAGTAAAAGTGGATCAAAGACCTAAATATCAAACCTAAAATGACAAAGATCATGCAGGAAAAAACAGGGAAAACAATGTAAATTCTAATACATGTTTTAGACAGACTACAAAATCTAACCAGTGATGCATGAACAACAGAAGAGAAAATAGATAAATGGGAGTTACTAAGAATCAAACACGCTCATCCAATGATTTTATCAAGAGAGTTAAAAGACTACCAACAGAATAGGTAAAAAATATTTGGCAACTACATGTCAGATTGATGTCTGATTTCACAGAAAAACATCAACAAGAATAAGGCAAATAACCCAATTAAGCAATGGGCAAAGGTGATAGGTACACACTTCACCCAGGAAGACATCCAGGCAGCCAAAAGACACGTGAGGAAATGCTCACGATCATTAGCTATTAGAGAAATCCAAATCAAAACTACAATGAGATACCATCTCACCCCAACAAGGTTGATAATAATCCAAGAACACAAAACAAATACTGGAGAGGCTGTGTAGTGATTGGAACTCTCCTACACTGCTGGTGGGATTGCAAAATGTTACAATCTCTTTGGAAAGTAATTTGGCACTTCCTTAAAAAGCCTGAAATAGAAATACCATGTGATCCAGCAATCCTACTTCTTAGAATACATCCTGCAGAAATAAAGGTGGTCACACAAACAGGTACATTCACATAAACGTTTACTGCAACACTGTCCACAATAGCAAAAAGATGGAATCAAAGTAGGTGCCCATCAACAGATGAATGGATAAACAAACTATGGTACATATACACAATGGAACACTATGTAATGATAAAGAACAATGATGATTTTAGGAAGCATCTAATAACCTGTTTTCAACTAGAAAACATCATGTTGAGTGAAATTAGTCAACTGCCCAAGGACAAATATTGGATGAGATCTCTGCTATAATGACTTAAAAATGCACTTAAGTATAAAAGAAAAGATTCTTTGATGGCTACAAGGGTGGGGAGGGAGTAGAAAGGATGCTTATAGATTAGATAGTCAATAGGAATTTGGTTAGATGAAGGGAGTGACAGCACGGGGTAGAGAGCAGATTAGCATAACTGGACTACACCATAAACTGAAAGGTTTTCTAAACTCAACCCAATATTTCAAAGGCTAGAGTAGCAGACATGGGGGTCTGGTAACCATGTCTTCAGGGGACATTGAGGCCAACTGGTAAAACTAGCCTATTGCTAAGAGAGTCTTCTGCACCACATATTGGTGAGTGGTATCTGGGGTCTTAAAACATAGCAAGCTGCCATCTGAGGTACACCAAATAGTCCCTACCCATCTGGAACAGATGACAACCAAGAACGTCAAAGACATGACGAAAAATGTGCCCAGGAGGCAGAAGGACCCATATTAATGGGAGACTGCATCAGCATGAGACCAGAAGCACCAGATGGTGCCCAGCAACCACCAAAGGCAGCCATGATGAGGGACACAATAAGGAGTCCCTGAGGCAACATAAGTAAAAGAGGTTTGAAGTTCAAGAACTCTTCTAAAACACCAGAATTTATCATCTGACAGCCTGGAGGGTCCCTTGGTAACATGGCCCCTAGACGTGCTGCTGGCCCTGTCCTGAAACTAATACTGAAGTCAACTCTTCAGACAAGAATCACCTGGACTCAGGGACACAGTGTGAACATGTGACTTGTATACTTTATGGTTTTATACATTTATAGGAGGCTGCGCTACTGGTTTTTTTTCCTAGATGTGAGAGAAGAGAGTGGAGAGGAGCAGTCAGGTAATCATTAAGAGGATACTAGAAGTATAGAGTGAAAAGCAGGAGAGTGCTGTCACAGGGTGAGGAGACCAGATAGAGCTGCAGACAGGCAGGCATGCAGAATTTATTTTGATTGTATACTTGCACTGAATCATAAAAAAATATATGGTGGTGAAATAAGGGCATTTCCAGATAAATAGAAGTTTAGAGTACCTGTATAAACTAAATGAAAATTACAAGAAACAATAAAGGGACTCATCTACTTAGAAAATCAAAAACATGAGATAATAATCTGAGACTAGAACACAGGGCAGAACAATCAGATATAAACTCAGATAGGAAAGTCACAAATAAATCAAACCTAAAACACAGAAAAGAAGGAAACTGAGATGTCAATATGTAAAAGATGACAACTTTCAAACAACTGCCCCTCCTGGGCAGAATGATGTAGTTATAAATCATTCACATGGAAAGGAAATCAAGGTGATATAAAGAAATAGATTTGTTTAAACTTGGAAAAACAGAGGCAAATAGAAAGGAAACTAACAGCACTATGCACACCAAAAAAAAGCACAGAAAATTAAGTGGAACGAAGAAACTGTCAACAACATGCACACACAAAAGACATCAAAAGGACAGCACTAAACTCATATCAATAGCTACGTTGAATGTAAGTGGATTAAATACATCGATACAGAGACAGAGAGTGACATAATATATAAAAAACACAATCCGTCTGTATGCTGCCTACAAGAGACATATTTTTTACTTAAAAACACAAAAGCTGAAAGGATGGAAAAATATATCAAGCAAGCTGCAATCAAAACAGATGAGGGATGACAATATTAATCTCTGACAAAATAGACTTTGAAGTAAAATCTGCCACACAGGATAAGGAAGGACATGTATAATGATTATAGGGTCAATATGCCAGGAAGACATAGGTACAAAAAATATTTACATATCCAATGGCCAGCCAGCCAATGGCAGGAATCCAATATATATATATATATAAATTTCAGCAGCACTAAAGAGAGAAATAACTCCACAATAATAGTATGAGACTTCAACACAACACTTTTGGTAAAGGAGAGAACATACAGAAGGAAGCTGAATAAAGACATGGAAAATCTAAATGCCACAATAAACCAATTTGATCTCATAGATATATACAAAACACTCCACTCAACAGCAGTCTAGTATACATTCTTTTCCAACACATATGAAACATTCTCCAGAACAGACCATTTATTAGGCCATAAAGCAAGCTTTAACAGAATCCAAAGAATCAAAATATTACAAAAACATCTTTTCTGACAATAAACTCATAAAAAGTAGAAATCAATAACAGAAAAAAAATGGGGAAAAAATCAGGCATATAGAAACTGAATAACATCTTGCTCAAAAAATTACTGGGTTGTAGAAGAAATTAAGAACAGAATAAGGAAATCACCAGAATCAAAAGAGAATGAAACACATCCTACCAGAAACTTTGGGACAGAGCAAAAGCAGTGCTCAGAGGTCAAGTCATGCCAATAAATGCACACATCCAAAAAAAAGAAGAGCCCAAATCAAAGCATTAACCCTACAACTTGAACAAATAGAAACAGAGCTGCAAAAGTAGACTTCAGGCACTAGAGGAAAGGAAATAATAAACATCAGAGCAGAGTCAAATGAAATAGAGGATAGAAAAGCAACTGAAAGAACAAGACTGAAAGCTTGATGTTTGAAAAGATCAACAAAATCGATAGACCTTAGCAGAAAAAAAAGATCATTAGCACAAAAGAAAAACAGGATATGAGTAAGACATGAGGTGGGCTGAACCAACTGAAACTGAAAAAAATCATGGCAGAATGCTATGAAAAATTGTACTGGAAATAATTTAAACACCTAGGGGAAACGTACAAATTTCTAGAAACATACTACCTACCTAAACTAACACATAGGTAGTACAGTTAAACAAGACCATAACAAAGAAGGGATTGAAAAGTAGCTTAAAATCTCCTGGCAAAACAAAAGTCCTTGCTCTGACAGTTTCACTGGTGAGTTCTCTAAACTTTCAAAGAGTTAACACCACTATTACTGTTTTAGTCAGCTAGAGCTGCCCTAACAGAAATACCATGAAGCAGATGGTTTTAACAAAAGAAAGTTTATTCTTACACAGTCCAGTAGGTTACAAGTCTACATTCAGGATGTCCGCTCCAGGAGAAGACTTTCTCCATTGTCAGCTCTGGAGGAAAGTCCAGTATTGCATCAGTCTTTGGCCAGGGAGCATCTTGGCACAGGAACCTCAGGTCCGAAGGACACACACTTCTCCTGGTGCTGATTTCTTGATGGTGTGAGGTTCCCAATTCTCTGCTTGCTTCCCTTTCCTTTTGTCTCTTGTAGAATGAAAAGATACAGGGTGGTGCAAGCCACACTTCAGGGAAATTCCCTTTACAGTGGAGCGGGGAGATGTTCCTGTGAAGGGATTTACAGTCCCACCCTAATCCTTTAACATACACCACAGGAAAATCACAAAATGAGGACAATCATAAAATATTGGGAATCATGGCCCAGCCACATGGCTACACTTATTTTGGGGAGACGCAATTCAGTACATGACAAGTACCATTTACAGTAGCCTCCAATAAGCTAAAATAAATAAATAGGAATAAACCTAACCAGAGGTGAAAAGACCTATACAAATAAAACTACAAGACACTACTGCAAGAAACCAAAAAAGACCTACATAAGAGGAGGAACATATCTTGTTCATAGATAGAAAGATTCAACTTTGTGAAAATGTCTATTCTCCCCAAGGCAATTTATAGATACAGTGCAGTCCCAATCCACATTCCGATGGCAATTTTTAATGAAATGGAGAAAAACTATCACCAACTTTGTAGGAAAAGGGAAGAGACTCCAGATAATTAAGGCATTACTGAAGAACAATGTAGGAGGCCTCAAACTACCTGATTTTAGAAACTATTACACTCCACAGTAGTCAAAACATTCTGATACTGCTATAACAACAGATACATAGACTAGTGGAACAGAATTGAGAATCCAGACATAAATCCATCCATAAATGGGGAAAAGACAGTCTCTTTAACAAATGCTGTTAGCAGAAAAGGATAGTTGTCTCAAAAAAAAGTAACAAGACCCATTTCTCACACCATGCTTAAAAACAAATTCAAAATGGATCAAAGACCTAAAAATAAAATCCAAAATGAAAAAGATCATGAAAGAAAAAATGGGGACAATGATAGGAGCACTAATATATGTCATATGCAGGATACAAAACAAAATCAACAAGCACAAACACTAGAAGAGAAACTAGATAACTGGGAGCTCCCAAAAATCACTTATTTAACCAAAACATTCACCAAAAGACTAAAAAGACAACCTACAAGAGAAGACACATCAACAATCACAGGCAAAGTTTTTGATATCCTTTTATATAGACTTGAGAAGCCCTAGAGGCTCAGTCTTTAAGACTTTGGCTGTTAACCAATTGATCAGCAGTTTGAATCCACCAGCTGCTTTTTAGAAACTCTGTTGGGCACTTTTACTCTGTCCTATACGATCGCTGAGTCAGAATCAATTTGACAACAATGAATTTTGTTGGGAATCAGATATATCGTTGATAGATGAAGTAGACAGAAAATCTGTGAAAATAAAGAAGTCCTGAACAATACTATTAACCAAGCTGAGCTGACCTAACTGACATTCATGGAACACTTGGCTTGGCTACTCCACAATAGTGGAATTTGCACATTATGCAAGATAGATACATTCTCTGCAAGAAAACATGCCTAAATAAATTTGAAACAATTCAGATAATACAAAGCATGTTCTCTGGTCACAATAAAATTAGATGATAAACTAATAACAGAAAGATATTAAGAAAATCGCCATATATTTGGGGACTAAAACTCACACATTTAATTAACCTCTGAATCAGTGAAGAATCAAAAGTGAAATTAGAAAATGTTGAACTTACTGAACAAAACACACCAAAGTATTAAAATTTGTGAGATGCTGGTACTCAAAGGAATATTTATAGCATTAAACACCTATACAAGAGCAGAAAAAAGTTCTCAAAACAATAGCCTCAGTAATCACATTAAGATGAGACAGATTAACAAATTACACACAAAGTAAACATAGGAAAGGAAATCATAAAAACCAAATCAGAACTCAACATAATACAAAGTAGAAAAACAATAAAGAAAACCACTGAAGCCAAAAGCTGGTACTCTAGCCAGACTAATCGAGAAAAAAAAAAAAGACAAATTATCAATATTTTGAAAAATAAAAGATGACATTTCTACAGAGTCTTTGAATATTAAAAGGATAATAAGGAAAAGTTAAAAAAAAAAGATAAGGGAAAATTTTCAATAACATTATGCCAGTAAATTCAATAACTTAGAAGAAATAGGTCAATTTCTTGAAAACAGCAAACTACCAAAATTCACTTAGAAGAAATAGATCATCTGAATGACCCTATATTTACTTTCGAAATTGAATTTGTAGTTAAAACATCCCAAGGAAAGGAAACGACACTCCCAGATGATTTTGTTGTGAATTCTAGCAAACATTTCAGAAAACAATAATACCAATTCTACACAAAATTCTCCCAAAAATTAAACAGGATAATATATTTTCTAACTTATTCTATCAAACCAGCATTACTGTGATTCAAAAACCAAGCAAAGATATTTAAAGAAAGGAAAACTATAAACAATATTTTTCATGAATAGAGATGTAAAAAAAATCTTCAAAGATATATTAGCAGATTAAATCTAACATAATAAAAAATAGGGTAATATATTATCCAAATGAGTTTATGCCAAGAATGGAAGCTTTGCCTAACATTAAGAAATCAGTGCATCTAATTCACTATGTTAACAATCCCACAAAAAAGGAAAAATTCAGGAGTGGGATGAAGATGGCAGACTAGCCATAGGTCTCCTCAGATCCCTCTAATAACTGAGGCCTTGAAAAACCACTGAATGGAAAAAAAAGGACATTCTAGGAACACCAAAATCATGCCCAAAGCTGTGAGATTGAACTGGGCTACAGGAAGGGGAACAGCTACTTTTGTCAGGATCAAGACAACAGTGCAAAGGGTCCTGCTTCTGCTGGTGTGGCAACGGAGGAGGCTGCACAGGTACAGACACCATATTTGTCAGTTGGGAAGCTAGGACTGGGACTTCTGTGCCTGAGAGCCTGGCTGGGGCTGGCTGCCACACTGAGCAGCATCGCCTAGTCGAGATTGTCTTTCTCAACAAAGAAGCTGTGCTCAGAACAGCTATACCTAGAGAACACATCAGCAGCTGGCAGCAGTGCCCTTCCCCCATCACTTCTCTGAGCTACACCAGAAGTTAAATTCTGCTGTACTACCTGGACCAGAACTAGGAATGTACATGTGTGTCTTGAGCTTTTCTCTGGGACTCAGGAGTGAAACAAAAGTAAAGATAGAAGTAAACCTCCACTGAGTCGAGTGATCACTTATCTAAAGAGCACCAGGTGAATTTCACACCTTTCAAGATAAGTGCTTAGCATACCTCAGGTTTCAATCCCTTCCTACATACTGACTTCCTTCCCTGTCATCAGCCTTTCCCACCTATCTCTTCTACTTCCCTCCTCAGGATAAATTCTGGTGCACTACCTAGGCAGCAGTGGGATGCTTTACTTATGTGCCGTGAATTTTTCTCCTGGACTCAGAGAGGGAAACAAAGGGAGGAGTAGAAGGCAAGTTTGACCAGCTCCTCAGAGGTACAGATAGTGGTACTAACTGGAGCATTGAAACTAAGTGTCCATCAACTTTCGAGACTCAAATCTTTCCTATACACTACTTCACTCCGTATACCAAGCCTTCTCCCCCTCCCTTCCCTGCTCTATACCAGATCTAAATTCTAGAACACTACCTGGGCCTGAAACAACACTGGTTGCATCATGGTTAAGTGCTACAACTGCTAAGAAAAAGGCCAGCAGTTCAAACCTGATAGGTGCTCCTTGGAAGCTCTGTGGTGCAGTTCTACTCTGTCCTATAGACTCTCTAAGAGTCAGAATCAACTCCACAGCAGTGGATTTGGGTTTGCTTGGGGTTTACGTGTGCCAAAAGTCAAGCACTCTATCTGTGTGCCCTGAGCTTCACTCCCAGACCTGGGGAGGAAAACAAAGGGAGGGCTGGAAGAAGAGTTCTGCTGGTTCCCATGAACCAGCACTTTCTGCTACATCTCTCACTGCAGTCATTACTCCAACCATCAAGTGACAGGGAATCAGAATTATTAAGGCTCCAATAACCACTCTTGCTCAAACAACTAGACTACTTGCACAGTCAAATCCAAATAATATGTGTGTGTGTGTGTCTGTGTTAGATTGCAATGACATAACAATAAAATCACGACAGTTGTCTCATTGTTAGGAGACAAGAATCAATCTCTAACAATTGAAAAAAGCAGACCACCATGGCTCCAGAAAACTCTCAAAATAAAGAATCAAAAAAATTCCCAGATGAAGATGACTTCCTAAAATTATGGGAGATAGAACACAAAAGAAGTATGTATACAGCTGATCTAGATCTTAGGAAAGAGATTAGACAAGGTACAGCAGGACAAAATGAAAAAGTAAACAGCTACATAACTTCCTAGGAAAACAATGATCTGAAATTCAGCATATTAACAGTACAATTCAACTGAAAGTGAAAGGAGCAGGACTGAGGAAACTGAATGTAGAATTATCAAGATTGAAGATAAAGCAACTGACACCAGCATTTATCAGGAAAAATCAAGTAAAAAAAGAAAAGAAAAGAAAAATGAAGAATCATTAAGAGTTATATGTGACTCTATCAAGATGAATAATTTAGAAATGATTACAGCACCAAAACAAGGAGGGGTAGCAGAAAATATACAAAGAATTGTTGAAGAGTTGCTAACAGAAAACTTCCCTGACATCATGAAAGATAAGAAGATATCTATTCAAGTTGTTCATCAAACTCCATGAAAGGTAAATCCCAAAACAAATACACCAAAACATATTATAATCAAGCTTAACAAAATGAAACATGAGAGGCTCTTAAAGGCACTGTCATGGATTTGAATTGTGTCCCCCCCCAAAACAGGTGCAGCCATGTGGCCATGATTCCCTGTGTTCTATGATTGTCCTCCACTTTGTGAATTTGCTATGCTGTGTGTTAAAGGATTAGGGTGGGACTGTAAATCCCTTTATAAGATCACCTCCCTGTTCCACTGTAAAGGGAGATTCCCTGGAGTATGGCTTGCCCCACCTTTAATCCTTTCATCCTAGAAGAGATAAAAGCAAAAGGAAGCAGGCAGAGAATTAGAAACCTCACACCACCAAGAAAGCAGCACTGGGAGAAGAGCACATCCTTCAGATCTGAGGTTCCTGCACCAAGATGTTCCCTGGACAAAGACTGATGCAATACCAGACTTTCCTCCAAGCCAACAAGGTGGAATGCCTTCCACTGGAGCAAACGTCTTGAATTTGGACTTGTAGCCTACCAGACTGTGTAAGAATAAACTTTCCTTTGTTCAGATCTGACTTGATAGCACTTGGCTTGGCTTGGCTTGTTAAAGCCATCTGCTCTGTGGTATCTCTGTTAGAGCAGCCCTAGCTGACTAAGACAGGCACCTAGACTTAAACCAAAACTAACTTGAAAGGAGAGTCATTGGTATAAACCAAAAATTCACTTAAAAGACTGAGCTTTGATTATTCAGCCAAAACCATGTTGGGAAGAAGGCAATGGAAAATAACTTCCAACCATGAGTTATATATCCTGCAAAACTGTCTCTAAAATATAGTAGTGAAACTAGAACATTACTGGATAAAAAGAAACTTAGAGTTTTCCAAAACCCAAACACATATTGCAAGAAATACTGAAGGAAGTTCTTTGATTAGAAAATCAATAACATCAGATGTATACTCAAGGATGCAACACAGGACACAGCATCCAGAATCCTACTTGGTTAAAGTCACAAAGCTCAAACAAAGCTAAAATATTAAAAGTAGGAAGAGATCTCAGTATGTAAATTATGAGAACATTATACAATGAAGAGGGCCATATTAATGTATTCATAGAACTTTCAGGTACCGAGGAAGTCAAGAAGATCCAAAGAAATTAAAGACTGGTTTAAACATAGAATACTGGGGAGAAAAGTGGATAGACACAAAGCAAACTAACAAAATTGCACATCAAAACAAAAAAAAACACACCCAGAAGTCTCAACACATAAAACCAACACTGAAAGAGATGAAAAGAAAATCCATTAAAAGAAATGACTCAGAAGAGAATATAAAGTAGAACAAAGAAACTGTCAACATGAAAAAATGAACCAAAACAACAGCACCAAATTCACATCTACCAATAATTACACTGAATGTTAATGGACTAAATGCACCAATGAAGAGACACAAAGTAACAGGTCAGATTAAAAAAAAAAAGAATATGTTTTGTCTGTATGTTGCTTACAAGAAACAAACATTAGACTCAAAGATATGAACAAACTGAAAATCAAAGGATGGAAAAATACATCCAAGCTAATAACTTGTAAAGAAGAGCAGGAGTGGCAATTCTGACCTCAGATAAAATAGATTTTAAAGTAAAATCCACCGTCATGGACAAGATTGGTCACTATTTACTGCTTAAAGACTCAGTATATAAGGAGTGCCGAGGCCCATCACCCACAAAGGCCTCTGTGAGCAAGGCTATACGCCTATGTGATGGCGGGCAGAGGCATCTCACTCGTGACATCTTTCTGGCCGTACTCTCCCTGATGATATTTTTTTATCCAAATTAAACTTTCCTCAAAAATACCCCCTCGTCTCCCGGCATAAGGACAAATGCTGAGCCCAAGAACGCCCAGTCTGGGAACGCCCAGCCCCGCTGGCTTCCCCCAACTGCACATCCCCCTCCACATGTGAAATGCAAAATTGCAGGAAGGTCCTGGGAGGCTCCCCAGGAGCGATCCCTCACTCCCTGCACTTCTTGACCTTGAAGCTCAAGGCACAACCTGGTTTTCACTGTTGACTATAATAACAATATACTTGTCTCAGGCCATTACCTAGAAGGCCCTAATGATTAACATGTAAAGAGACCACTTGTCTCAGGCCATTATCCAGTAGGCCCCAATAATTAACATGAAAAAAGGCCACAAGGTCTCACTTCCTTGTTAGCCAACAGCTTACGTGGTCAAGGGGCAGGGGTGAAAAAAATACCACTGATTGTATAAAAAAATAAAGGAAGCCAGACTCAGACAGACTGCTGAGCTCCAGATTCCTGGTTGTCTCCGTCTCATCTTTTCTTTCTCCGCTGACGCCGCTCCCTCCTTTCGTGGTCCTGAAACCCTGCTGGGGCTGGCTCCTGGGAAAGAAGGATATAACAATACTAAATATTTAGCACCCAGTATCAGATCTTCTAAATATATCAGACAAACACTGACAACTTGGAAAAGTGAGAGATCACTCCACAATAATACTAGGAGATTTCAACACTTCCCTTTCAGTAATGGACAGATCATGCAGAAAAAACCTTCATAAAAATATGAAGGCTCTTATTGTGACAATCAACCAACTCAGTCACATAGACATGTACAGAACTCTCCACCCAACAAAAGACAAGTATACCTTCTTTTCCAACGTACATGGAACATTCTCCAGCATAGACTGTGTATTAGTCCATAAAGCAAGTCTCAACAAAATCCAAACCGTTGAAATATTACAAAGCATCATCTCAGAACACAAAGCCATAAAAGTTGAGATCAATAGCAGAAAATACATGGGTAGTGTTTTAGTTAGCTAGGGCTGCTCTAACAGAAATACCACAGAGTGGATGGCTTTAACAAAGAAAGATCTATTCTTACACAGTCCGGTAGGTTGCAAGTCCATATTCAGGGTGTCCGCTCCAGGGGAACGCTTTCCCCTTGTTGGCTCTGGAGGAAAGTCCGGTATTGCATCAGTCTTTGTCCAGGGAGCGTCCTCACGCAAGAACCTTTGGACTGAAGGACACGGTCTGCTCCTGGTGCTGCTTGCTTGATGGTAGCGAGGTTCTCAAATTGTCCTTTGTTTCTTTTTCCTTTTATTCCTTGCAAGCTAAAAAGCATTAAGGGTGGGGCAAGCCATACTTCAGGGAAACTCCCCCCACAGCAGGAATTCACAGCCCCACCCTAATCCTTTAACATACAGGTTAGCAAAACCACACAATGGAGGACAGTCCCAAGATACTGGGAACCATATCCTAGCCACGTGGCTGCACACGTTTTTGGGGGGACACAAATCCAACCATGACAAGCAGGTATACAAATTCATGGAAAATGAACAGCACTTCTCAAAAATTTATGGATTATAGAATAAATCAAAGATGCAGTAGACGAATTCTGGGAATAAAGAGAATGAAAACACATGCTACCAGAACCTATGGGATACAGCAAAAGCAGTGCTCAAAGGTCAATTTATCTCAATAAATGCTCACATCTGGAATGAAGAAAGGGACCAAACCAAAGAATTAACCCTACATCTCAAGCAAATGGAAAGAGAATAACAAAAGAATGCCTCAGGCACCAGAAAAAAAAACATCTGATAAAAATTAGAGCAGAACCAAATGAGTTAGAGAATAGAAAAGCAATTGAAACAACTAAAACCAAAAGCTGGTTTTTTGAAAAGTGCAACAAAATCAATAAACTACTGGCTTAACTCAGAAAACAAAAAGGAGCAGAAACTAACAACTTGAATAAGAAATAAGAAGGGAGCTGTCACAACAGATGCAACCAAAAGTAAAAGAATCATAACAGAATGCTATGGAAGATTGCACTCCAACAGATTTGAAAACCCAGAGAATGACACAATTTTCTGAAATCACATTACCTACCAGAATTACCATAAGGAGAAATAGAACAACTTTAAAAAAATCACAGAAGAAGAGATTAGAAAAGTAACCAAAATACTACCAACCAAAAAGAGTCTTGGCTCAGATGGCTTTACTGGAGAATTCTACCAAACTTTTATTTGGGTTGTTTCCTCTCCTGTTTTTACTTTCTAAATTTAGCCCAGCCAAGTGCCATCGAATGTTTCTCAATTTTGTTGATCTTTTCAAAACACGAGCTTTTTGTTTTGTTAATTCTTTCAAATGTTTTTCTATTCTCTAATTAATTTAGTTCTGCCCTAATCTTTATTATCTGTTTTCTTCTGGTAACTGAGGGGTTCTTTTGTTGCTCTCTTTCTGCTTGTTCAAGTTGTAGGGTTAATTCTTTGGTATGGGCCTTGTTTTAGTCAACTAGTGCTGCTCTAACAGAGACACCACCAGTGGATGGTTCTAACGAAGGAAACTTTATTCTTACACAGTCTGGTAGGCTACAAGTCCAAATTCAGGATGTCTGCTCCAGAAGAAGGCTTTCCCCCTTGCTGGCTCAGGAGGTAAGTCCTTGTGCTGCATCAGTCTTCGTTCAGGTAGCATCTTAGCAAAGGAACCTCAGGTCTGAAGGACGTACTCTTCTCCCGGTGCTGCTTTCTTATTGGTGTGAGGTTCCCAATTCTCTCTGCCGGATTCTTTTCCTTTGTATCTCAAGAGACTCCATCAAGGCACAAAACAAATTTACACATTGAATCTTGTTCTACTAACAGATCTGCTACCCATCACCCTCACTGACATCCCAGTGGCAGAAATCCCGACATAGAGAAACATCACACAATACCAAAAATTAAGGTACAATCAAACTGTTACAAATTTTTTAGGGAACACATTCAATCCGTGCTAGACCCTTTCTTCATTCCAGATGTGTGCATTTATAGAGATAAACTGATTTCTGAGCACTGCTTTTGTTGTATCCCATAGGTTCTAGTAAGTTGTGTTTTCATTCTCATTCGATTCCATAAATTTCTTTATTCCTCTTTGATTTCTTTCATAACCTGTGGATTTTTGAGCAAGGTGTTGTTCAGTTTCCATGAGTTCAAATTTCTACCTATGTTTTTTCTGCTGCTGATTTCACAATAATGCAATGGTTTGGGTTTTGTTGAGACTTTCTTTATGTCCTAATATGTGCTCTATTCTGGCAAATGTTCCATATGCATTGGAAAAGAAAGCATACTTATCTGTTGTTGGGTAAAAAGTTCTGAAAATGACAGGAGGTCTAGTTGGTTGATTTTTGCAGCAAGATCTGTATCTTTACTGAGCTTTTTTCTGGATGATCTGTCCATTACTGAAAGTGGAGTATTGTAGTCTCCAACTATTATTGTGGAGGGATCTATCTCATTTTTCAGTGTTGTCAGTATTTGTTTGATGTATGTAGGTACTGTAGTATTGGGTGCATAAATATTTAATATTGTTATATCCTGCATATGTATTGAACTTTCAGCAATAAAAAATGGCCGTCCTTGTCCATGATGGTGGATTTCACTTTAAAATCTATTTTATCTGAGATTAGTATTGCCAATCCTGCTCTTCTTTGTATGTTGTTAGCCTGATATATATGTTTCTATCCTTTGATTTTCAGTTTGTTCATATCTTTAAGTGTAAGATGTGTTTCTTATGAGCAACACATAGATCATTTTTTGATCCAAGCTGTTACTCTCTGTCTCTTTAATGGAGCATTCAATCCCTTTACAGTCAGTGTAATTATTGATAGGTATATGTTTAGTGCTGTCATTTTGGTGCCCTTATTTTTCTATTGTTGATAACTTCTTTCTCCTCTTAATATTCTGTTCTAGGAAGTTTTACTTTATGGATTTACTTTTCATCTTTTTGAGTGTTGGTTTTGTGTTTGTTGAGACTCCTATATTATGTTTTTTGCTTTGCTATGTCACTTTGTTAGTCTGTTTTGCTGCTACCTCTTTGATCACCCTTAATATTCTAAGCTTAAACCAATCTTTAACTTCTGTGTATCTTCTTAATTTCCTCTCCATCTGAAAGGGTTATATCTGCTGTAATATATCCCTCTTTATAGTGTGATGATATCATAATTTTGTGTTAATATCACTGGTTCCCTACTTTTAATATTTTAGCTTTGATTAAGTTTAGTTCCTTCCCTACCTGAGTAGGACTCTGGATGCTGTGTCCTTCATTGCATCCTTAAGTATTCATATGATGCTATTGTTTTTCTAAACAAAGAGCTTCTTTCAGTATTTTTGCAAAGTTTCAAAGCTTCTGTTTATCTGTTTCACAATCATATTTGAGAGACAATTTTGCAGGATATATAATTCTTGGCTGGAAGCTTTTCTCCTTCAAGGCTTTGTATGTGTCATCCTGCTATTTTCTTGCCAACGTGGTTTTTGATGAGAAGTCAGATGAAAGCCTAAAGTGCTTCCCTTTGTGTAGGGATGTGCATGTTTGGAAAGAATGTAAAATCCTGCTTGCCCTGACCTTGTCTATGTTTAGATAGGGACTTCTCTTGAGAATGGCAAAAGTCCTTGAACTAGTCTCAGTAAATGCTGTTTTTAGCACATCTGGTTTTCCAGTCCACCAAGACAAAACTTGTCTCAAGGGCTTTTGCCAGGCTTTTGCCGTTCTCAAGACAAGTCTCTATCTAAACACAGATAAGGTGAGAGTAAGTAGAATTTTACATTCTTTCCAAACATGCACATCCCCACACCTTTGTACATTAGTTTTGCTTTAAGCCTCGCTGTCTTTAAGAGGCTCTCTTTATGTTTCATTTTATTAAGCCTGATTATGAAATTTCTTGATGTCTTTCTTTTGGGGTCTAGTATTTGATGTGTTCAATAAGCATCTTGAATATATATGTTCAAGATATATATATGTGATTCCAGGTAAGTTTTCTGTCAGTAACTCTTCAACAATTCTTTCTGTATTTTCTGCTATCCCTCCCTCTTAAGGAACACCAATTGTTCGTAGATTATTCCTCTTGATATAATCCCTCATGTTTCCTAATGCTTCTTCATTTTTCTTGTTTCTTTTCTCCAACTTCTCGTAAATGCTGATGTCAGTTGCTTCATCTTCAAGCTCACCAATTCTGTTTTCCATTTCCGCCATCCTACTCTTTTGCCTTTGCATTGAATTGTCTAATTCTGTAATTTTATTGTTTATCTGGGAGATTTCAGATTGTTGATGTTCTGGCAGTTCATATAGCTTACTTAATTTTTCATTTTGTTCTGCTGCATTTCACTTAATCTCTAGAGGAGCTCTATGCATAATTCTGTTGTATTCTACCTCTGATAATTTCAGAAAGCCTTCTTCATCTGGGAAGTTTTTTGATTCTTTATTTTGGGGAGTTTTCCAGAGCCACAGTGGTCTCCTTCTTTAAATGGTTAGATGTTGCCTGTTGTCTTAGCACCATCAAGAAGCTGTTCACTTTCTCTCGTGTTACACCAATGGGAACTGTGGCATACTTTTAAGAAAGAAGTGGGTTAGGGCACTGCTGGATTTGGTCAGCAGCCATCACTGTGTTCTCTAGGTGCAGTGGACTTATTATAGCTTCTCTGGCAATACAGACACTAAGCTACTTGGCTTAATAGCTGGCCTCAGCTGGGCCCTCAGGGTAGCAGTACCCATCTTCTGGCTGCTAAAGGTGGCAAGCTACTTGTGCCAACTCTTCATTGCCATGGCAAGTGAGACTATAGTGTAGCTCATGGAAGGGAAGAGAAGGATGCCACACACTTGGACTGCTGCATTCTCTAGATGTGTTTCTCTTAAAGACTGCTTTTCTACTGAGAGGGGTGCTATCCAGCAGCCGCCAAAAGCAACCAGGCCTTCAGAGGCAGCTGGCCCCATCTCCTGGCTGAAAGAGACAGATTCCTATTTATAGAGCCTCTGGGGGTGGGGTATAAGCTGACACTGTGACTCAGTGAAGGATGGTAGAAATAGTACCACCACACTCAAGTGCCAGTCACTGCTGTATTCTCTACCTTCTCTTATCATAAAAGCTGCTTTTCTGCTGAGCGAAGCACTGACCAGCAGCAGCTGAAAGCAGGCAGGTCCGCAGGGGTGGCAGGCCCTGCCTCTTGGCTGACAGAGACAATGCCTCATAAGTCATCCTCAGACAGTATAACATGGCTCAAGGAAGATAGGAGTCAGGAAACTGCCACACTTGGCCACCAGCGAACACTATGATCTCTAGGTATGATCATCTTAAAAACAGCTATTCTGCTGAGAAGCACTGTCCACACAGTCACTGTTGCTCAGTGTAAGAATTAGTCCCAGGTGAGACTTCAGGCATGGCTAACTCTCTCTCAGCTAACCCACATGATGCCCCACTTCAGCCACCTTTCCTGCATGATTCAGAGGTATCTATGGTGCAGCTCAGAGAAGATAAGGATGAGGGGCACTGGCACCCTTAGTCACCAGCTACAGCTGGGTTCTCTAAATGTGACTGACCCATGCACAGTCTGCTTTGGGATACACTGTTTACTTAAGCCTGGCAGTTCAGCATGTGCCAGGCTCACAGGCTCAGCAGGCCCAGTCCCAAACTGCTGGTTAACAAAGAAAGCATCTGTACCTGTAATCCTCTCAAATGGTGTGCCAGCAGAAGCAGTAATCAGTGCACCACTGCCTCACCTCCAACAGAACTAATTTCCCCCTTCCTGTTGCCCAGTGCAATCTCACAACCCTACACCAGATCTTGGGTCACTCAGAATGTCCACAATGGTCTGTTAAATTATTTTTCTAGGCCGTAGTACTCAGAGGGAATGGAGGAGATGTGTGTCTAGTCTGCCATGTTGCCCTGCCTCTACCAAACTTTTAGAGAAGAGTTAATACCAATTCTACTGAAGCTATTTCACAGCATAGAAAAGGATGGAACACTCCCAAATTCTATATATGAAGTCAGAAAAACCCTGATACCAAAGCTGGGCAAAGATCTCAGAAAAAAGGAAAATTACAGACTAATATCTCTCATGAAACTAGATGCAACAATACTCAACCAAATTCTAACCAATAGAATTCAACAACATATCAAAAAAAAAAATTTGCCATTACCAAGTAGGATTCATATCAGGGATGCAGGGTTGCTGCAATATCAAAAAAATAATTAATGCATTCAACCACATAAATAAAACAAAAGAATCATTTGATTTATCAGTTGATGCAGAAAAGGCATTTGACAAAGTCCAACACTCATTCATTTTAAAATTTCTCAGCAAAATGGAATACAAGAGAAATTCCTCAGTGTAATAAGTGACATCTATGCTAAGCCAACAGCTAACATAATCCTGAATAGAGAGAAATTGAAAGAATTACCCCTGAGAACAGGAATCAGACAAGAAGTTCCATTGTCACCACTTGTTTTCAACATTGTACTTGAGGTTCTAGCCAGAGCAATCAGACAAGATAAAGAAATAAAAGTCATCCGCATCAGTAAAGAAGAAGTAAAAGTATCCCTGTTTGCAAATGATATGATGTCATACACAGAAAACCCTAAAGAATCCATAAATTAGCTACTGGAACTAAGAAGAAGAGTTTGGCAAAGTATCAGGATATAAGATGAACATAAATAAATCAGTAGGATTCTTTTACATGAACAAAGAGATCATCAAAGAGGAAATCACCAAATCAATGTCATTACAATAGCCCCCAAGAGGATAAAATGCCTAGGAGTAAATCTAACCAGAGATGTAAGAGACCTTTACAAAGAAAATTATAAGACACTACTGTAAGAAACCAAAAAAGACTTACATAAGAAGGAGAAACCTACCTTGTTCATGGATAGGAATCCTTACCATTGTGAAATTGCCCATTCTTCCCAAAGTGATCTATATATAAAATGCAATCCCAAAACAAATTCCAATGTCATTTTTAATAAGATGGAGAAATAAATCACAAACTTCATTTGGAAAGGGAAGAAACCTCAGATAAGTGAAGCAATACTGAAGAAGAGGGACACAGTGGGAGGTCTCACTCTACCTAACCCTAGAGGCTATTAAACTGCCATGATATTCAAAATAGCCTGGTACTGGTACAAAAACAGATGCACAAGGTCTGACAGTTCAGTCTGTGGACTTCCCACCATGCTCTTACATTGGCAACGCAGCACAAACAACCCTGTAAGGTTTCATAACCTTGGTGTATCAGTGTCTCACAGTTGTGTTCATGTTGAAGTGAGACGTCTTGCTGAGTGATGTTCATTGTTGTTGCCTGGTTTTGTGTGCTATTGTAAGCATGTCAGAGCTTGAATTAGAGCAATGAACATTTAATTGCTTGCTAAAGCTGGCAAGAGCGGAAGTGAAATCGAGGACACATCAGTTCAAGTGTATGGGGATAATGCCATGAAGACAATTGTAGTGTACAAATGAATTAAACTTATTTCTGGGCAGAGATAAAGCATCACTGATGAATAGAGTTCAGAGCAGTTAGTAACGAGCACACTGCTGATGAAAACATTGCAAAATTCATTTAGTTGTGCTTCAAAATCATCAGCTGACTGTCAGGAGCATAGTAAACCAAATAACCATAGAAAGACAAACATGAATATCTTTTTTATTGTTTCTTTTAATTGCGATTAAGTGAAAGTATACAATCCAAATTAAATTTGCATGCCCACCTATCTGCAGCTCCTTCTGCTGTCCTTGCCCAGTGACAGCACACTCCTTCCTTTCGTTCTATATATATTGTATCCTTTTAACAATCTGTACCCTCCTCTCCACCCTGTCCTCTCCTCTCCAGTAAGAGGCCGGTAGGACAGCATCCTATAAATGCATACAACTATAAAGTACACACACCATATGGTCACACTGTGTCCCCAAGTCCAGTCCATTCTTGTCTGAAGAGTTGACATAAGTAATGTTTTCTGGTCAGGAACAGCAGCAGGTATAGGGACCATGCTCCCAGGGGGAATCCCCACATCACCGGACCATCAGTTGTGGTCTTTTAGTGGAGTTCTCGAGGTGCATCCCTCATTTTCTCTTGTTGCCACTGAGACACAACATTGTGTGCCCCATCATGGCTGTCTTTGGTGGTGGCCGGGAAACATCTGGTTCTTCTGGTCACATGTTGATACAGTCACCTATTCACATGGATCCTTCTTTCTCCTGGGCTCTGTTTTCCTCATGTCATTTTTGTCCTTGGTAATGATCTGTTCCTGCTGAGTTGGGACCATTTGATGTACCTCAGATGGCAGCTTGCTGGCTTTTAAGACCCCAGATACCACTCACCAATATGGGGTGGAGAAGACTCTCTTAGTAATAGGCTAGTTATGTCAATTGGCCTCGATGTCCTTTGAAAGCATGGTCCCCAGACCCCCACCCCAGCTATTCTATTCTTCAAATATTGGGTTAAGATTAGAAGAGTTTTCCGTTTATGTTGAAGTCCAGTTGATATTCTTTCTACTATGTGCTGTCACTGCTTTCACCCAATGAAATTTCTATCAACTAATCTATGACCAGCCCTCTCCCTCCTTCCCCACTCTTGCAGCCATGAAAGAGCCTTTTCTTCTGTATATAAGTCTATTTTTTAAGTTCTTACACCAGGGGTTCCGTACAATATTTGTCCTTTTGTGGCTGACTGATTTCACTCAGCATGATGTCTTCCAGTTGAAACCAGGTTAGGGGATGCTTCCTGAAATCGTCATTGTTCTTTGTCTTTGCATAGTATTTGAGCATATGTACCATAGTTTGTTTATTCATCCCTTGATGGGCATCTAGGTTGATTCCATCTTTTTCCTGTTGTGGACTGTGCTACAACAAACACTCGTGTGCATGTATCTGTTCACATGACAGCCTTTGCTTCAGTAGGATATACTCCAAGCAGTAGAATCAAATGGTATATATATTTCTAGCTTTTTAAGGAAGTGCCAAATTGCTTTCCAAAGAGGTTGTAGCATTTTGCAATCCCACCAGCAGTGTAGGAGAGAACCAATCTCTCCACAGCTTCTCCAGAATTTGTTGTTTTGTGTTTTTTGGATCGTAGGCAACCTTGTTGGGATGAGATGGTATCTCATTGTAGTTTTGATTTGGATTTCCCTAATAGCTAATAATAGTGCGCACTTCCTCATGTGTCCTTTGGCTGCCTGGATGTTCTCTTTGGTGAGGAATCTATCTCCTTTGCCCATCACTGAACGGAATTATTTACTTTGCCCTTATTGATATTTTGTAGTACCTTGTAGATTATAGAGATCAAACGTGGTGCGACATGTAGCTGCCGAATATTCTTTCCCATTTTGTAGGTGGTCTTTCAACTCCCTTTATAAAGTCTCTGGATGGGCGAAAGTGTTTGACTTAGTACATCCCATTTATCTGTCTTTTTATTGATCATGCTTTGTCAGATTTTGAAGTCTAAGCTGTGTACTAAAGCTTTCATTGTTGACCCTATTTCTTCTTGCATGATCTTTATCATTTTAGGCTTGATATTTAGGTCTTTGATCCAACTTGGGTTATTTTTTGTGTAACATGTGAGATATGTGTCTCGTTTCAGTTTTTTGCAGATGGATATCCAATTTTGCCAGCATCATTTGATACAGAGCCTATTTTTATTCCAGTTTACATTCTTAGGGCCTTTGTCTAATATCAACTGCTCAAAAGAGAATGCTGTCATCTCTGGGGTCTCACCTCTGTTCCATTGGTCTTTATGTCTCTTTTTGGACCAGTACCAGGCTGTTTTGACTACTGTGACAGTATAATACGTTCTGAGGTCAAGTAGTGTGATGTCTCCCACTGTGTTCCTCTTCTTCAGTAGTGCTTTACTTATCCAGGATTTCTTTCCTTTCCAAAGCTGGTGATTTATTTCTCCATCTCATTAAAAAAATGACACTGGAATTTGCATTGAGATTGCATTGTATATGTAGATTGCTTTGGGTAAAATAGACATTTTCACAAGGTTAAGTCTTCCTATCCATGAGCAGAGTAGGTTTCTCCATTTATGTCTCTTTTCGTTTCTTGCAGTAAGGTCTTGTAGCTTTCTCTGTATAGATTTATTTCTCTAGTTAGATTTATTCCTAGGTATTTTATCTTCTTGGGGACTATAGCAAATGATACTGATTTGGTGATTTCTTCTTTGATCATCTCTGTTGGTATAAAGGAATCCTCCCAAGTTACTTATATTCTGATACTTTGCTGAACTCTTCTATTACTCCCCATAGTTTACTTATGGATTCCTTAGGATTCTCTGCATATACAATCATATCAACTGAAAATAGGGATATTTTTATTTCCTCTTTACCAGTGCAGATGACCTTTATTTCTTTGTCTTGTCTAATTTCTCTGGCTAGAACCTCTAGTACAATGTTGAATAGAAGTGGTGAGAGTGGGCATACTTGTCTAATTCCTGTTCTCATGGGGAATTCTTTAGTCTCTCTCCATTCAGGATGATGTAGGTGGTTGGTTTTGCATAGAAGCCCTTTATTGCTTTGAGGAATTTCCCCTCTATTCCTATTTTGCTGATAGTTTTTACCATGAATGTGTGTTGAACTTTGTCGAGTGCCTTTTCTGCATCAGTTGACAAAATCAGGTGATTCTAGTCTTTTGTGCTGTTTATGTGGTTGATCACATGAATGGTTTTTCTGATGTTGAACCAACACTGCATCCCTGATATGAATCCAACTTGATTATGATGAATTATTTTTTTAATATATTGTTGAATTCTGTTGGCTAGGATTTTGTTGAGATTTTTGCATCTAGGTTCATGAGAGATACTGGTCTGTAATTTTCTGTTTTTGTAAGATTTTTCCCTGGATTTGGTATCAGAGTTATGCTGGCTTCATAGGATGAATTTGGGAGTGTCCCATACTATGAAATAGTCGCATTTGTATTGGAGTTAACTCCTCTATAAAAGTTTGGTAGAACTCTGGTGAAGCCAACTGTGCCAGGACTTTTTCTAGTTGGTAGTTTTTTGATGACTTTTTCAATCTCTTCCCTCTGATGGGTCTATCAAGTTATTCTCCTTGTGATAATTTTGGTAGGTGATATGAATCTAGAAGTTTGTCCCTTTCCTCTAGGTTTTCACAACTGTTAAAGTACAGTCTTTCATAGTATCCTAACACTTTTGATTTCAGTTGTGTCTGTTGTAAGATCTCTCTTCTCATTTCTTATTCAGGTTATTTGTTTCCTCTCTTGTTCTTTTGTAAGGTTGGCCAATGGCTTATCAATTTTGTTGATCTGTTCAAAAAAACAGGTTTTAGTTGTGTTTGTTGTTTCAATTGTTCTTCTATTCTCTAATTCATTTAGTTCTGCTCCAATCTTTATGATCTGTTTTCTTTTGGTGCCTGAGGGTTTCCTCTGTCGCTCTCTTTCTATTTGTTCAAGCTGCAGGGTTAATTCTTTGGTTTGGGTGTTTTCTTCCTTCCAGATGTGTGCATTTATAGAGATAAATTGACCTTTGAGCACTGCTTTGGCTATATCCCATAGGTTATGATAGGATATGTTTTCATTCTCATTTGACTCAATAGATTTCTTTATTTCATCCTTTATTTTTCCCATAACCCATGGCTTTTTGAGCAAGGTGTTCAGTCTCCATGAGTTCAAATTTCTACCTATGTTTTTTCTGCTATTGATTTCAGCTTTTATGGCTAGGTGGTCCAAGAAAACACTTTATAATAATTCAATAGTTGGATTTTGTTGAGAGTTGCTTTATGTCATAACATATGTTCTATTCTGGGAAATGTTCTATGTGCATTGGAGAAGAATGTGTACTTACCTGTTGATGGATAGAAACTTCTGTATATCTCAATGAGGTCTAGTTGATTGATTGTCACAATAAGATCTTCTGTGTCTTTACTAGGCTGTTTTATGGATGATCTGTCCACTACTGAAAGTGGAGTGTTGCAGTCTCCAACTATTATTGTGGAGTGATTGATCTCATTTTTTAATGTAGTCAGTGTTGTTTTTTTTTTTCTTTTGATATATTTAGATGTTCTGATACTGGGTTCATAAATATTTAGTATTGTTAAGTCCTGCTTATGTACTGAATCTTTCAGTAATAGTGACCATCTTTGTCCACAGTAATGAATTTTACATCAAAATCTATTTTCTCTCAGATTTTTCTTGCCACTCCACTCTTTCTGCATGTCGTTAACTTGGTATATATTATTCTATCCTTTAATTTTTAGTTTGTTCATGTCTTTGGGTCTAAGGTGTGTTTCTTGTAAGCAACATATAAACAGATCGTGTCTTTTGTTCCAGGATGTCAGTCACTGTCTCTTAATGGATGCGTCCAGTCCATTTACATTCAGTGTAATTGTTGATGGGTTTGTGCTTAGTGCTGTCATTTTGATGCCTTTATTTTTTTATTGATGGTTTCTAAGTTGCTGTTATTCTGTTCTGGGTCATTCTTCTTTATGGGTTGACTTTTAATCTTTTTCAGTGTTTGTTTTGTTGAGACTCCTGTATTATTTTTCTTGTTTCGATACATTACCTTGTTATTATGTTTGCAGCTATCACTATGTTCCCCCTTAATATTCTAAGTTTAAACCCAATTTTTAACTTCTACCCATCTTTTTCATTTCATCTCCATGTGAAAGGAGTATAACTACTGTAATATATCCCTCTTTTTAGTATAATGATTTCGTAGCTTTTGTGTTATGATCACTGGTTCCCTTCTTTTAATATTGTAGCTTTGATTGAGCTTTGTGACTTCCCCAACTGAGTGGGTTTCTAGATGTTGTGTCCTGAATTGCCTCCTTAAATATACACTCAGTGGTTTTGTTTTTCTAAGCAAAGAGCTTCTTTCATTGTTTCTTCTAGTTTTGGTTCAGGTTTTACAAAGTCTCTAAGCTTCTGTTTATCTGTGAATGTCTTAATTTTATCTTCATATCTGAGACAGTTTTGCAGGATATATAATTTTTGCTTGGAAGATTTTCATCTTCAAGGCTTTGAATTTGTTTTCCCACTGCCTCCTTGCCAACATCATTTCTGTGGAAAAGTCAGACAAAACTGTACAGGGCTTCCCTTTGAATGTAAGCTTTACTTTGAGCCTTACTGCTTTTAAGAGCTCCTGCTTACATTTCATTTTATTGAGCTTGATTATAGTATGTCTTGGTGTCTTTCTTTTGTGGTCTATTTTTGTGATGTTCCATACCCACCTTGGAAATCTATGCTCTCTTGTGTAATTTCAGGGAAGTTTTCTGTCAGCAAATCAACAATATTCTCTGTGTTTTCAGCTGTTCCTCCCTGTTCAGGAACTCCAAAGAATTGTAGATTACTTCTCTGGATAGAGTCCCACGTGTTTCTTAAGGCTTCTTCATTTTTCTTATTTCTTTTCTTTGATTTCTCCTCATAAATGCGGGTGTCAGTTGATCTATCTTCAAGGTCACAAAGTCTGACTTCCATCTCTTCAATCCTGGCCTTTCAGGCTTTGGATTGCATTGTCTAATTCTGTCATTTGGACCGATCTGCTGAATTTCAGATCATTGATATTCCATCAATTCAAACAGCTTGCTTAATTTTTCATTTTAATCTGCTGCATTTTATTTAATCTCTATAGAATTCTTTTGTACTCCACCTCTGATAGTTTCAGAAAGGCTTCTTCATCTGGGAAGTTTTTTGATTCTTTATTTTGCAAGTTTTCTGGAGCCATGGTGGACTGTTCCTTTAAATGGTTAGCAATCATTTGTTGCCTTCAAGCCATCTAGAGGCTGTTTAGTCTCTCTGGTGTTACTTTGACAGGAGCTGAGGTGTAGTTCTAAGAGGGGAGTTGGTCACCAGTCACCTCTGTGTACTCTAGTGAGTGAACCCAGTGGACTTTCTGGGGTGGTAGACTCCTCCTCCTGGCTGGCAAAGACAGTGCCCTACTTATGGAGAAACTGGGGTGCTGTCAGCTGATCCTATGATGTGGGTAAGTGAAGGGTGGAGGAGATGCTGCCGTGCCACTCGACAGTTGTTTACCCTGACTGTCTTATTTTAAAAGGTACTTTAATGTCAAGCTGGAAGCTATTGAACAGATGCCAAAATCAGTCAGATCCTCAGGTGTGGCAGGCCCTCCCTTCTGGCTGACAATGGAAACAATTCTTTGGCCATCACCACATGCTATCATGTGGTTCAAAGTAGGGAGGGATTATGGCCTTGTTTCCATCCTCATCCCGGTCCCGCCTGTAAGGTAAGCACAGCCTTTCTGCTGGAAAAGTGGTTTCTGGATTGGCCCTGCTTCTCCACATGGGAATTAGTGCCTGCTGAGACCTCTGGTTGGGTAACTCTACCTCCCAGCTGACCAATATGGCACCTCGCCTGAGCTGCCCTTTCCACCTCAAAACAGCAGAATCTATGGTGGAGCTCAGAAAAGAGAGGGTGGAGGGGCAATGATGTCTTCAGTCAGCAGCTGTGCTATTAAAATGTGGGTATCCCAATCACAGTGTCTTTGCTGCGCTATATGCTGCTTACTTTAGTACTGTAGTTCAACATATTTGCCAGCTCATTCTCAGCCCCTGCCTCCCAGGTAATAAAGAAGGCATCAGTACCTGCAGTCCACCCTAGCAGTGAGTCATCAGGAGCCGGATTCAGCATGCACTGCCTCATGTTAGGGAGAAGTTGCTTCCATTTAGTGGCGTGTAGTCCTATCTGACAACCTTATGTCATATCTTAGGGCTTCCTGGATGTGCAGACTGCTCTGTTAAATTATTATTTCAGGCCTTAATTCTCAGAGAGAATTGTGGAGATGTGTATCTAGTCCACCATCTTGACACTGCCCCAGGAAAATCTTAACTGAAAATCTGCACATGAGAAGCATGTGTGCAAAAATATGGTCCCAAAGGAGCTCATCAATGAACAAAAGAAAAAGAGAGTCAAAGTTTACGAAGACCTTTTGTAGAGACAAGATGATGCTTTGGGCCATGTGATCACTGGTGATGAAACGTCAGCGTACTAACACAACTCTGAAACAAAGTGTCAAGTTATACAATGGAAGTGAATCAGTTCACCATGACCAAAAATGTTCCATCGGTTCAAATCAAGAGTCAGAATGATATTGCTAACATTTTTGATAGCACAGGGACTATTCATTATGAATTTGTACCAGTTGGACAGTTAACCAAGTTTACTATTTGGAAGTGCTGAAAAGGCTGCACGAAAAAGTTAGACAAAAATGACTTGAAATTTTCAGCAGATACTCATAGCTCTTGTATCACGACAATGCACCAGCTCACACAGCACTGTCTGTGAGGGCGTTTTTAGTCACCAAGCAAATAACTGTATTGGAATACCCTCCCTACTCACCTGATGTGGCCCAAAATGACTTATTTCTTTAACTGAAAATAAAGTAAACATTGAAAGGGAGACATTTTGATGACATTCAGGACATCAAGGGTAATATGATGACAGCTCTGGTGGTCATTCCAGAAAACGAGTTCAAAAATTGCTTTGAGGGGGGTGGAGCCAACATGACAAACTATACACACGTCTCCTTAATTCCCTATGAAAACTAAGGCCTGGATTGATAATTGAATAGTGCTTTCTGGACACCCAGTGGGCCCTAGAACATGGCATAGGGCTGTCAGATTGGACTACATGCCACTAAACAGAAAATATCCTCTCTCTTGCTAAGCCCTGCTCTTGCTGACTCACTGCTTGTATGGACTAAAGTACTGGTGATTTTTTTTCTTATTTTTGTTGGCCAGTAGGTGGGGAATGGGCATGAGCTGGTAGAAATGCCAAGCAGCAGTGCTGAAGTGAACAGCATGAGTTACAGCTGAGAGACAGTGTGTGGGATAGTCACATTTTGAGAGCCCAGTGGTGGACTGAGGGCTCCACAGCCCCTCCACTCTCTCTTTTCTGAGCTCTGCTGTAGATTCTGCTGTTTTGTGGCAGGAAGGGCAGCTTGACTGGTATACCATCCCGGTTTGTTGGGAGCTGGAATCACCCAACCAGAGGCCTCAGCAATGGCTAATTCCCAGGCTGGGAGTCAGTGCCAGTCCAGGGACTACTTTTCCAGCAGAAAGGCTGTGTTTAGCACGGTGCTGCCTTACAGGTAAGACCCAGCAGAGGATGGCAACAGAGCCATAGCCCCTTCCTACTTTGATCTACATCATGGCTTCTGGGGACTTCCAAAGAGATGCTTCCACTGTCAGCCAGAAACTGGGGCCTGCCACACCTAAGGGCCTGATTTTGGAAACTGTCAGATAGCTTTTAGCTTTTTAAAATAGGACTGCCTGGAGAAATAACTACTGTGCAACCCAACAGCATCTCTTTGAGCCTTTACTGACCCACATCATAGGGTCAGTTATGGCCCCCTAGTGACTCCATAAGTAGGGCAGTGTCCCTGCCAGCTGGGAGGCTGGACCTGAAGCCTCAGAGAGTACACTGGGGCCAATCACTAGAGTACACAGAGGTGGCTGCTGACCAAGTCCCTTCTCAGAACTATGCCTCAGCTCCTGTTGAGGCAACACTAGAGAAACTAAACAGCCTCTAGATGGCTGATAGGCAACAGATTATCACTAATCATTTAAAGAAACAACCCACCACGACCCCAGAAAACTCCTAAAAAATAAAAGAAAAAACTTCCCAGATGAAGCCTTTCTGAAACTATCGGGGTGGAGTTCAAAAGAATTATATACAGAGCTCTCCTAGCCACTAAACAAATTGCAGCAGAGCAAGATGAAAAATTAAGCAAGCTATTGAAACTGATAGAACATCAGTGTTCCAAAATTCAATAGATTAATAACAAAATTACAGAATTAGACAATTCAGTTGAAAGCCAAAGAGCAGAATTGAGGAACTGAAAGTTAGACTTAGTGACCTTGAGGACAGAGCAACTAACACCAGCATTTATGAGAAACCAAAAATACTTTGAAGAGTGTACTAGGTACTGGCATAAGTGCATAGCTTCCCAAGAAGAGAACTCTGAAGGTGACCATAGCAATGTTCAGCAATGAAGTATGTAGCACTTTTTCTAGGATATGAGTTTGCAAACTTACTTATCAGACCTAGTACAGACCAATGGAAGAGAACAGAGAATCCAAAAATAATGCCATCTACCTATGAACAACTGATATTTGGCAAAGGCCCAAAGGCTGTAAACTGTGGGAAAAATAGTCTCTTTAACAAATGGTACTGGCAAAATTGGATATCCACCTGCAAAAAACTGAAACAAGACCCATATCCATCAATTTACACATAAACTAACTCAAAATGCATCAAATACCTAGATATCAAAACTAAAATGTTCAAAATTGTGGAAGAAAATATATGGACAACTCTGGAAGTTCTAATACATGGTGTCATGGTTGGAATTGTGTGCCCCCCAAAATGTGTGCAGCCACGTGGCTGGGATATGGTTCCCAGTATCTTGGGACTGTCCTCCATTGTGTGGTTTTGCTAACCTGTATGTTAAAGGATTAGGGTGGGGCTGTGAATTCCTGCTATGGGGGAAGTTTCCCTGGAGTATGGCTTGCCCCACCCTTAATGCTTTTAGCTTGCAAGGAATAAAAGGAAAAAGAAACAAAGGACAATTTGAGGACCTCGCTACCATCAAGCAAGCAGCACCAGGAGCAGAGCGCGTCCTTCAGACCAGAGGTTCTTGTGTCAGGACGCTCCCTGGACAAAGACTGATGCAATACCGGACTTTCCTCCAGAGCCGTCAAGGGGAAAGCCTTCCCCTGGAGCGGACACCCTGAATATGGACTTGCAACCTACCGGACTGTGTAAGAATAGATCTTTCTTTGTTAAAGCCATCCACTCTGTGCTATTTCTGTTAGAGTAGCCCTAGCTGACTAAAACAGAATTGGTACCGTGGGAGTGGTGTGCTGCTCTAGCAAATACCTAAAATGTGGAAGCCACTTTGAAACTGCGAATGGATAGAAGATTCAGAAGGAACGAAGAAGGCGCAGATGGTGAGAAACAACAGAGGACCGGCAGCAGCAGCAGAACCAGAGGCAGCGCTGGAGCCAACCCGTGGAACGAGAGAGGTCAGTGCCTGCGCAGAGTTTTCCTCGTGGAATGGGGTGCCTCTGGGCACTTGAATCGGTGGAACTGGCCTTGCTGACCCACGGAGTGAGAGAGCTGAGTGCCTTTGGGCAGGACGCTTTCCAGCAAGAGTGGGGTGCCTCCAGGCACTTACACCAGTGGAGCTACAGAGCTTTGGAACACTTGCCGGGCAGGGCAGATGTGGGCCTGAGGCCTGGGCCATGCGGCCATAGGAAGCTGAAGCTGAAGAGACAAATAGCATGAGAAGCTGAGCTGCCTCAGTCTCAAGAGGTATGGCCATGACCTCAGGGGTTTGAAAGGGTGGAACCATGGCGTGCTGTGTTCGTAAGGGTGGAATTGCCACTCAGTTGGGCTTAGGGTGCTCCTAAAGCCAATGGGACAGAGTTTCTGTCCAAGTGGGCCTGAAGGTAGAGTTGTAGCATGGGGCTGGAGGTCTCCACTCAGAAACCAGAGAGTGTGGCCGATACCTAGAGTCTGGAGAGCATTGCTGTTGTGTAGAATGTCTCAGAAAATGTAAGAGTATTTCCAAAGCTTTGAGGGCTAATGTAATGTGTTCTATTGACTTGCCGGTTGCCTGTTAACACCTTCTAAGTTTCACAGATGTAGAAGAGTTTTTGTATTTTGGACTTGGAACTGATTTAAGACTTCTGTTATATGGATGGACATAATTTTGCTATGGTGAGATGAATGTGTTAAATGTTTTTGTGATGTCATTTTTGGGTTGTCAAAGGGTGGGATGTCATGGTTGGAATTGTGTCCCCCCCAAAATGTGTGCAGCCACGTGGCTGGGATATGGTTCCCAGTATCTTGGGACTGTCCTCCATTGTGTGGTTTTGCTAACCTGTATGTTAAAGGATTAGGGTGGGGCTGTGAATTCCTGCTGTGGGGGGAGTTTCCCTGGAGTATGGCTTGCCCCACCCTTAATGCTTTTAGCTTGCAAGGAATAAAAGGAAAAAGAAACAAAGGACAATTTGAGAACCTCGCTACCATCAAGCAAGCAGCACCGGGAGCAGAGCGTGTCCTTCAGACCAGAGGTTCTTGCGTGAGGACGCTCCCTGGACAAAGACTGATGCAATACCGGACTTTCCTCCAGAGCCAACAAGGGGAAAGTCTTTCCCTGGAGCGGACACCCTGAATATGGACTCGCAACCTACCGGACTGTGTAAGAATAAATCTTTCTTTGTTAAAGCCATCCACTCTGTGGTATTGCTGTTAGAGCAGCCCTAGCTGATTAAAACACATGGCTTAAGCAAACTACAAAATCTTACTAGCAACACACAAACAGCAGAAGAGAAAATAGGTAAATGGGGACTATTAAATCTCAAACATGAGGACTGCCAGTTAAGTTTGTGAACTCATCCTAGAAAAAGGGCTACATACCTCATTGCTGAATATCATTATGGTCACCTTCAAAATTCTCCTCTTGGAAAGCTATTCACCAATGCCAGCACCTAATCCACCTTTCAAAGCAGTTTTGTGCTGCATCTGGCACCCCAGCAACTGGCACTGGGAAGAGTCTGAGGCCAAGACGGATAGGAAAGGGATGGGAAGACTCACTCACACAAGACACACATCACACAAGATAAAGTTGAGGCCAGGTGGGACCAAGGTCTCTGATGGAGACCAATGGCCACCAATCCTCTTTTACAAACTTTATTTATATGCTTAACAGGTAGGAAGACAACAGGGTGGCACACACAGCGAAAAATGGTTATGATATTTGTAAGATGTTTTTGGATTGGTTACAGAGCACACAGAAGTCTTGCCTTCAAACAAAGGGCAGGAACAGGGAAACAGTTTAGCCTGAGCTTATTATTCTGCAAATAGTTTCAAGGAAATAGTTTAGCCTGAGCTTATCATTCTGTAAATACTTTCAAGGCACCAAGCAGAAAAGTACAAACGTGGGGAGAGGGAGGGGAGACAACAAGGAGGCTAGGACACAGTAGCTTCCAGCCCAAAGCAGTTTTAGAACTTTTCTTCTGGAATGGCCATGAGAGCTGTCATATTTCCCGTGATATCCTGAATGTCATCAAAATATCTCCCTTTCAATGTTTCTTTTATCTTTGAGTAAAGAGAAAAGTCACTATATTTTCTCTCCCCTCCAAGTTCTGGGCAACCACTAATCTACATTTTGTATCTGAATATTTGCCTGTTCAGTGCATGTCATGTAAATGGGATTATACATTATGTGATCTTTTGCATTTGGCTTATTTTTCTTAGCATGATATTGCAATCAAAATGCATTAATAATTACTGTGATTCAATTGTGAAAGTTAGAAACAAAGAAGAAGTATCAGTAGTTGGAATGTATGCCCTTGGTGATAAAAAAAAAAACATGCAGGAGATTGCATCATAGAGTTCTGCAAGACCAATGACTTCTTCATTGTAAATACTTTTTTCAACAACGTAAATTACAAAAATGCTCAAATTGAACTGAAAAACTTGAGTAAATTAATTATTACAGAGAAAATTGGAAAATTGAATAGGTATTATGAAAAAAAAACTAGGACCAGATGAGTTCACAGCATAACCTAACTTATAATAAGAGAACATCCTAATTTGAAGTGATGGCTGATGGGTATGAGTTTTCACTTTAGAATGATGAAATTGTTCAAAATTAGATAGTGTTGATGTTTGAACATCACTGTGAGTGAATATCCTAAAAGTCACTGAAATGTACACTTTCAAAATGGTTAAAATGGTGAATTTAAATTTAATAGCAATTTTTGAAAGAACAGAATCCCAACGTCACTTAAATTCTTCGAACTATAGAAAACTATTGAAAGTCTTACAATACCTTTCACAAAGCCAGCATAACCAAAATTACCTAAAGCTGATCAGTGAAGTACAAAAAAGAAAAGTAGAGATTGACTTATTTATGCATAACCAAAACAAACAAACTCATTGCCTTTGAGTCAATTCCAACCCATAGTGACCCATAGGACAGAGTACAACTGCCCTAAAGGGAAAGGATTCAAACTACTGACTACTGACCTTTTGGTTATCAAGTGAGCTCTTAACCATTGTGCTACCATGTCTACCATTAATAACTCTGGATTAAGCATTCTAAAATATTAACAAATCGATTCCAGCAATTAATTTTTTAAAAATACTCTTGACCCAAGAAACATTTATTACAGAACTGCAAAGGTAGGTCAATATCAGATAGTCTAGCAACATAGCCATTAAAAATTCCAAGGAGAGATTCAGAGTCAACATGATGCCATATACAGAAGCACCATACCTTCCCTCTGTAGTAAAGATCTGAAAAATTGTGTAAAACAGATACAAATGTCAACCCTGGAACCCTAAGCATCAAATAAAGAACTTAATTAGATGTCAAATGAAATAAGAAACTGACAGAGAACAAAGAATAAGAAGAGCTATATAGTGGATTCACCATCTTAGACCTCACAAAGGCTCATGGCAAGGGAGTTTAGGAATGCAACTTCACAGAACTTCTAAACAGAAGACAGAACACCCACCCCATGGGCTGCCCACACTGCTCTTGACAGGCTGAGCAGCACTACACAGTGAGAGAGCCATGACATACAGCTTCCCCAGGTCTGCCCCACCTGCACCTGCTGAATCTCACAACACTGCAAATTTATTTACTTTCTTTTCCTTGTTTTATTTTATTTTTTGCTTCTGCGTCTCTATCTTCTTTCTCTCTTGGCTCTACACATCACATCCTCTCCCTTCCCACTTGCCTATCTGCACCACTTGCTGAGTGCCATGCCTCCCAGTGGCACACATATGGGCACCTAGACTCCCAGTGCCTGACCTTAACTTCTCCACAGCCCCAGTTATGCTTCAAATGATCCATCCCAACACACTCCCAGACACAGCCAATTAAAACAAAAAAGCAATGTGAAACAAGTCTATAATCAATAAACAAAAATAATAATAATAATAATCCCTGAATGTCCTGGAGACAGCAGAAAATATTATAGCATAAAAAACAGGACAGGATGACTCCAGTAAATGACCACAATTAAACACTAGATCACCTTCCAGTAAAAAAAAAGTTCACTGGAACTACTGACAAGAAATTCTCCAAGAGATAAAGGAAAGCACACACAAAAATAGAAAAAATAGACAAAATCATGTAAAATATGGACAAAATAAGGAAAACACAAACTAATAAAAGAATTCCGGAGAATAATACAGGAAATAAATGTCAAACTACATAAACAACTAGAAATCATATAGAAATGGCAATTAGAAATCCAAAAGGTAAGCAGGATTTCAGAAAGGAACAATGTTTTAGGATCAAATTTGAAAGAAGAGAAGGCAGGATTGGTGAAACTGAAGACACAACCTTGGATACCAACTTGTTTGGGAAAAATTCAGAGAAAAGAATGAAGAAAACCTGAGAAATTTGTATCATAAAATCAAGAGCAAGCATTTGCAGATGATCAGAGTTTTTGAATGCACGAGAAAACATAAAACACAGAGAGGATTATTGAAGGCTCCTGTCATGGTTTGAATTGTGTCCCCTCAAAAATGTGTGCAGCCACGTGGCTGGGATATGGTTCCCAGTATCTTGGGACTGTCCTCCATTGTGTGGTTTTGCTACCTGTACGTTAAGGGATTAGGGTGGGGCTGTGAATTCCTGCTATGGGGGAAGTTTCCCTGGAATATGGCTTGCCCCACCCTTAATGCTTTTAGCTTGCAAGGAATAAAAGGAAAAAGAATAAAGGACAATTTGAGAACCTCGTTACCATCAAGCAAGCAGCACCGGGAGCAGAGCGTGTCGTTCAGACCAGAGGTTCTTGCGTTAGGATGCTCCCTGGACAATGACTGATGCAATACCGGACTTTCCTCCAGAGCCGTCAAGGGGAAAGTCTTTCCCTGGAGCGGACACCCTGAATATGGACTTGCAACCTACCGGACTGTGTAAGAATAAATCTTTTTTTTATTAAAGCCATCCACTCTGTGGTATTTCTGTTAGAGCAGCCCTAGCTGACTAAAACAGCTCCCTAACTTAGCATCATGAAACATGAAAAGTGGGCCATCCAAGAAGCTCAACAAACTCCACATAGAACAGACCCAAAAAGAAACTCATCAAGACATTTCATAATCACATTCATCAAAACCAAAGACAAAGAAAGAATCCTGAGAGCAGCTTGTGAAAAATGGAAAACTCACATACAAAGGGGAAACAATTACTCAGTAGAAACAACACAGGGGAGAAGGATATGGAATGATATACTTAAAATATATATATATTGCCAACCAAAAACAATATATCCTGCAAAATTCTCAAACATGATAGTAAAATTAGAACATTTCCAGATAAATAGAAAATAAAGAAATGTGTAAAAAACAAACCAAACTCACAAGAGTTATTAAAAGAAGACCTTCGGTTAGAGAACAAACATCAAACAACAATATGAATCTAGGACACAAGAGAGCATAGGTAATGAACAGGTAATGAACTCTCAAGGATAATACAAAATGAACAGATTTACAAAAGGCAACCAAAGATATCAACCTGTAAAGGATAACATCAGAACAATAAGAGAGGGAATAAGCAATGTAGGGATAGAATTTTCAAATGGACAGGAAGTAAAGATGATATCAAGTAATAAATGATTAGCTAAAACTTCAAAGATAAGGGTAAATTTCAAGTTAACCAAAAAGAAAGTTAATAAACCTAGTCATAAAAATGAAAAAGAAAAAAAGTCTCAGTAAACACAAAAGCTACGAAAACAGTAACAACAGAAACCCACTAAGTAATTAACAAGGAGAATGCCAAAGAGAAACAAAAAAGTCTGTACCACACAAAAGCAATACAAAATGAGAGCATCAAACTCACACCTATCAATAATCACACTGTAAATGGTTTGAGTGCACCCATAAAGAGAGTTTGAAAGAATGCATCAAAGCTTTCTACGAGAGACACACACCTTAGAAACAAAGACATGCATATATTAAGAATCAAAGAATGGAAAAAATATATCAAGCAGACAGCAACCAAAAAAGCAAGCATGGCAACATTAGTCTCAGATAAAATTGATTTTAAAACAAAATCCAATGTAAAAGGCACAGAGAGATGTTATATAATGAATGATAATCCACCATGAAAACATAACCATAGTAAATATCTATGCTCCCAACGACAGGTCTCCAAATTACATAAAACAAACTCTAACAGCACTAGAAAGAGAAATAGTTGCACAAAAACGTTAGGATGTTTCAACACACCACTCTGGGTAAAGAAGAGAACATCTAGAAAGAAACTTTATGAGATACAGAAGATCCAAAGGCCACAATCAATGAACTTGACCTCATATACACATATAGAACACTCCACCCAACTACAGCAAAGTATGCATTATTTCCCACATACATGTAGCATTCTCCAGAATAGACCACCTTAGACCACAAAGCAACTGTCAATAAAATCCCAGACACTGAGATATAAAACATCTTCTTTAATTATAGCTCAATAAAAGTAGAAATTAATAACACAAAGAGCAAAGGAAAAAACCAAACAGATGGGAACTGAGTAAAATCTTGCTTCAAAACCACTGTGTGATAGAAGAAATCAAAGATGGAATCAAACTTTGCTAGAATCAAATGAGAGTGAAAACACATTATTATGTAAAAACTCTGCAGTTTCTGGAGTGAAGGTCAGCTGGATCTCCAAGGAACCAAAGAAAGAATCTGGAATAAGCAACTGAGACATATAGTTCACTTACAGGGACATACATGCAAGATATTGAGCTGGCTGCTGAACCCAGGTTGTACTCCACTAACTGTTAACAAAGGAATACAATCTTATGTATCCTTCTGGCTGTCAGGCTAAGGGGCTGATTGTCCAGGCCTGGGTGTTTCTTTTCTTGTTGACAAGGCATTCCAGACTTTTGCCCCCAGCCCAGCCACATAGCTCCCAGCCTGGTATTTTAAGCCAGTTCATTCTGCATTCATCCCCAGCATGCTTTGGCAAGAGCAAACCTGACAACACTAGAAGAGTATGCATACTGTTGAATGATATTACTCTAAGCATCACACCAAAACCTTTGGATTGCAAGAGATGCACACATCAAAAAAGAAGAAAGAGACAAAATCAAAACATTAGCTATACAACTAGAACAAATAGAAAGAGAACTGCAAAAGAAGCCCATAGTCACCAGAAGGAAAAAAACGTAATAAAGACCAGAGCAGAAATAAATGAAATAGAGAATAGAAAAATAATAGAAAGGCTCACCAAAACCAAAAGTTGGTTCTTTGAAAGAGACTGACAGATCTTTGGTAAAACTGACCAAAGAAAAACAGGAGAGGAACTGAAAATCCAAATAAGAAAGGGGTTTGTTTTGGGTTTTCTTTTTTAATACAAACCAACTGCCAATATTATTTTCAATGGAGATACACTTAAAATATTCATCTAGAGAACAGAAACAAGACAAGGATGCCCTTTATCACCACTCCTATTTAACATTGTGTTGGAAGTCCTGGCTAGAACAACAAGGCAATGAAAAGAAATAAAAGGCAATAAACTGGTAGGAAGAACTAAAGCTATCGCTAGTTTCAGGTGATACGAGCCTGTACATACAGAAAGGACCCCACAAGAAAATCACTGGAACTAAAAAACGAATTCAGAAGAGTAGTAGGATACAAGGTAAACACACAAAAATCAGTTTGATTCCTAAACACCAATAAAGACAACTATGAAAAAAAAATCATGAAAGCAGTACCATTTGTTAAAGCCCTTAAATAATGCAATACTTAAAAACAACAACAACAACTAACTGGGAACACACATTTTCCAAACATTCCATGTCATCAAATGTACTTTAAAATAACAAAACAATTAAAACTGTATCATTTACACTACCAGTTTCATTTAAGTTCAAAGATAGGACACCTTTTTTGGAAGACCCTTATATATACATTAACTACAAAACACCACTGCAAAAAAGCAAGAAAGACTTACACAAATGGAAAAACATACCATGTTCATGGATAGGTACACTCTACATTGTGAAAGTGTCAATTCTACCCAAAGCAATCTACAAATATAATGTAAACCCAATTCAAATACCAACAGCATTCTTTAACAAGACGGAAAAATTAATCATTAACTTTATGTGGAAATTTTAAGAAGACCCAGGCAAGTAAAGCACTGTTGAAGAAAAAGAACAAAGTGGAAGGCCTCACACTATCTAAACCTCAGAATCTACTATAAAGCTAAAGTAGTCAGAATAGCCTGATACTGATATAACAACAGACACATTGACCCATGGAACAGAATTGAGAACCCATATGTAAATCTATCCACCTACAGTCACGTGATCGTCAATGAAGGCCCAAAGTCTATTCAATGGTGAAAGACCATCCTTTTAACAAATGGTGCTGGCAAAACTGGAAATTCATCTGTTAAAGAAATAAAAGGGGGCACATACTTCACAGTACACAAAAACTATATAAATCATGAAAGAAAAGATAGGGTCAATGCTAGGCCCTGAAAACACAGTGTAAGTAGGGATAAGCCATAACTCACAATACACAAATATCAGAAAATAAGCTAGACAACTGGGATCTTCTAAACATTCAACACTGAGGTTCATCAGAAGACTTCCCCAAGCTAGGTTAGTTAGTTGATAGGAATTTGGTTAGGTTAAGGGAGTTACAGCACGCAGTAGAAGGCAAGTCAGCATAGCTGGACTACACCACAAGCTAAAAGGTTTTCTAAACTCAACCAAATATGTCAATGGACAGAGTAGCAGGGACAGGGGTCTGGGAAGCATGTCTTCACGGGACATCGACGTCCATTGGCATAACTAGTCTTTTGGTAACAGTGCATTCTTCACCTCGTATTGGTGAATGGCGTCTGGGGTCTTTAAAAACTAGCAAGCTGCCATCTGAGGAACATCATTTAGTTCCAACTCACCTGAAACAGGTGACAACTGAGACTATCAAAAACACGAGGGAAAATGAGCTCAGGAGACCGAAGGACCCATATGACTGAAAGACTACATCAGCATGGGACTGGAAGAACTAGATGGTGCCCAGCCACCACCAAAGGAATCCCTGTCAGGGAACACAATGTAGAATTTCTGACATAGCACAAGAAAAAGAGGTGTGCAGATCAACAACTTTATTAAAAAAACAGACTTGATGGTCAGACAATTGGAGGGTCTCCTGAGAACATGGCCTGTAGACTTGCTGCTAGTCTGGAGCTGAAACCAGTACTGAAGCCAACATTTCAGACAAAGAATGGACGGGACTTGGGGACACAGAGTGATGTCTGTGGCATATTTACTTTATGGTTTATGGTTTAATATACATATGAAGTTGTCCTACTGGTTTCTTTTTAGAAGGGAGAGGTTGCAGTCGAGAGGAGGGGGCAGCATTTTTTGAGTGGATACTGGAAGTAAAGAGTGAAAAAGAAGAGTATGCTGTCACAAGGTGAAGAGAGCAGATAGAGTTGCAGAAAGGTGGGTGCTTGGGGTTTTATCTGGAAAACTGGCTTGGATTGCAAACTTTCACTTAATCACAATTAAAAAGTTTTGAAAAAAAGACTTTGTCAAAAGTAAAAAGAGAATCTAGAGCTGGGAAGAAATTTTTTGTGTGTGTGATTGAGTGAAAGTAGTATACAATCCAAGTTAAATTAGAGTGCTTGCCTGTCTGCAATTCCCCCTTGTTTCTTTGCCTGGTGACAGCACACTCTTCCTTTCCATTCTATGCATGTCATATCCTGCTAACGATCTCCTGTCCCCTCCTCTCCACCCTCTCTTCTTTCTTTTAGGAAGAGGCCAGCAGGATGGCATCCTGTAGATACATAGAACCAGAAAGTGGACACACCATATGGTCATCTTACGTCCCTGAGTCCAATCCATTTTTATCCAAAGAGATGGCCTCAGTAATGAATAATGATCAGGGGCAGCAGCAGGTCTAGGGGCCATCCTCGCAGGGGAAGTCCCAAGCCATCAGGCCTTCAATTGCAGTCTTTTAGTGGAGTTTTTGAGGTGCACCCCTCTTTTATGTGTGTTGCCACTGGGAGCCGACATTGTGTACCCCATTATGGCTGTCATTGGTGGTGGGCAGGCACCATTTGATTGGGAAGAAAATTTAGACTATGACATAGCCAACAAAGGTCTAAACTCTGAATATATAGGAAAATCCAACAACTCTACAACAGAAAGACAATTTAAAATAGGTAGAGGTTATTAAGAGATACTTCACTGAAAAAGATATTCAAGAAGCTAACATGAGAAAGTGTTCATGATCACTAGCCATTCCAAAAACCCATTGCCCTCAAGTCGATTCCAGCTCATAATAACCTTATTCACAGAGTAGAACTGCCCCCACAGAGTTTCCAAGGAGCACTTGGTGGATTTGAACTGTTGATCTTTTGGTTAGCAGCTGTAGCACTCAACCACTACATCCTTTCCAGTAGCCATTATAGACACATAAATCAAAACTACAATGAGATACATCTCATCCCAACTTGCTGGTACAAATCAAAAGCTTAAATAAAATAAAAACAGAAAATAATAAATGTTGGTGAGGATGCAGGAAGATTTGAACTCATGTGCACTGCTGGTGGGAATACAAAATGGTATAGCCATTTTGGAAAATGATATGAAGCGATGGGCAAAGGAGATGGACAGACACTTCACTAAAGAGGAGATCCAGGCAGCCAAAAAACACATGCAGACATGTTCATGATCTTTAGTTATTAAAGAAATTCAAATCAAGACGACAATGAGATACCATCTCACCCCAACAAGATTGGCCATGATCCAGAAAACAAAACAACAAATGCTGGAGAGGCTGTGGAAAAAGTGGAACCCTCCTACACTGTTGGTGGGGTTGCAAAATGGTCCAGCCTCTTTGGAAGGCAATCTCGCACTTCCTTAAAAAAGTGGATATCGATATACCATTTGACCCAGTAATTTCACTACTTGGAATATATCCTACAGAATCCAGGCCTTTAACACCAACGGACACATGCACGAGAATGTTTATCACAGCACAGTCCACGATAGCAAAAAGATGGAATCAACCCAGATGCCCAACAATAGAAGAATGGATAGGTAAACTATGGTACATATACTCAATGGAGCACTACACAATGATAAAGAATAACGATGATTCCAGGAAACATCTCCTAACCTGGTTTCAACTGGAAGACATTATGTTGAGTGAAGGTAGTCAGCGACAAAAGTACAAATACTGTATTAGACCTCTACGATAAGATCTCAAAAACAGAATTGTGTATAGAAGAAAAGACTCTTCGACAGCCGCAAGGGAGGGGAGGGAGGGCAGGTGAGGGGGGGGTTTAGTTTAGATAGTTGCTAGAAATCTGGTTGGGAGAAAGTGGTGACAGCACACATTAGAAACAAGAACAACATCAAGTGGACTTCAGCATAACTTGAGTACTCCTTCTATCTTAATTCAATACTGCAAGGATAGAGTAGCTGGGGTGAGGGGCAGGGGACCATGCTCTTAGGCGAATTCCAGGCCAATTGGCACAATCAGCGTTTTGCTAAGAGAGCTCTCTGCACCCCACATTGGTGAGTGGCGTCTGGGGTCTTAAAAGCTGCCAAGCTGCCATCCGAGGACACAGCAAATGGTCCCAACTCAGCAGGAATGGATGCTCACCGAGGGCCAAAATGACATGCGGTAAAGACAACTGAGAAGACAGAGAGACCCATAAGAGTGGGTGCCTACATCGACTTGGGACCGGAAGAACCAAATTGTGCCCAGCCACCAACAGCGATAGCCACGATGGAGCTCACAGAGAGGAGTCTCACTGGCAACACAAGAATAAAAAGAGGTGCATCATGAGATCTCCACTAAAAGACCTCAACTGATGGTCCAGTGGTTTTTGGGGTTCCTCTGAGAGCATGGCCCCCTGCCCTGATGCTGCCCTTTCCCATAAATTATAACAAAGTTCCACTCTTTGGACAGGAATGGATTGGACTTGGCAATGCAGAGTGACCATATATTGGAAGCACTTTATGGTTCTGTACATCTATAGGATATCATCTTGCTGACCTCTGGCTGGAGGAAGGGGAGTGGACGGAGAGGAGGGGAAAGGAGGCTTTTGGGAGGATGAGACATGTATGGAGCAGAGAGGAATAGCGTGCAGTCACCGGACAGGGAGAGCAGTGGAAGCTGCATATAGGTGAGCATGTAAATTTATATGTGAATGTACATTTTCACTGTTATGTTAAATAAAAATAAAATTAAATTAAAAAAAAGAAAATGATATGACTTTTCCTCAAAATCGGAAATAGAAATATGATTCAGCAATCCCACTTCTCAGAATATATCCTAGAGAAATAAAAGCCAGCATATGGATAGAATACATACTCATGTTCATTATAGCATTATTCACAATAGCGAAAAGATGGAAACAACTTAATAGATGAAACAAATCAATATGTAAACAGATAAACAAAGTATGGTACATACACATAATAGAATACTCCACAACCATAAAGAACAATGATGATTCTGTGAAACATCTCATGAGATGGATGATCTGGAGAGCATTTGCTAGGTGAAATAAGTCAATCACAAAAGGACAAATACTGTATAAGACTGACATCATAAAACCTCCTGAAAAGATTTACACACAGAAAGAAATCTTTGGTGGTTATGAGGGAGGTAAGCAGTAAGGAAGGAAAAACACTAACTTGGTAATAGCTGAGTAGTGATTTGGTGAAGGGTAAGACAGCAGAAAACACTGAGGAAGTCAGCACAGCTTTACCAAAGCAAAGTCATAGAAATTTCATAGACACATCTAAACTCCGAGGGACAAAATTATGGGCTGAGGGCTGGAGATCATGGTCTCAGTGGACATCTAGCTCAAATTGGCATCACATGGTTTATAAAGAAAATGTTCTACATCTTGCTTTGGTGAGTAGCATCTACAGTCTTAAAAGCTTGTGAACAGCCATCTAGGATAATTCACTGGTTGGATCAAGAGAAAATGCAGAAAACCAAAGATTAGTCCAAAGGGCTAATGGACTACAAGTATCACAACCTCCACCAGACTGAGTCCAGCACTATTAGGTGGTGCTTTGCTACCACTACTGACTGCTTTGACAAGAATAGCAATAGAGGGTGCTAGACAGAGCTGGAGAAAATCTTAAACTCCCAAAAAAATACGACCAGACTTACTGGTCTGAGAGAGACTAGGAAAATCCTAGAGTATGGACCTCAGATGCCCTTTCCACTCAGTACTTAAATCACTCCTGAGGGTCACTCATCACCCAAAAATTAGATGCGTTCATAAAACAAACAATAATACATGTAGCCAAGCCATGTATGTGACACTAAATAGGCACACCAGCTCAAGGTAAAGACAAGAAGGAAGGAGGTTAGAGGAAAGCTAGAAGAATAGAAGTGGGGAACCCAAAGTCAGAAAAAGAAGGTTGTTGTCACAAAACAGTACATGTATTAACTGTTTAAAGATAAACTAATTTGTTCTGTAAACCTTCATCTAAAGCACAACTGAATTCAAAAAAGAACTTGGTCTGCTAGTCCTCAGCTCACCTCTCAGTACTAGTCTGGACTTTTTACTGTGTGGCTCTTTGTTCTTTCAGGCCCTAGGGATTTAGCTTTTCCTTCCCCATAGCTGCAATCATTGAGCTATAGTTATTCACAGACTAAGGACTAGCTGTACAATAGAACTGTGTCATAGATTGAGCTGTGTCCCCCCCCCAAAATATGTGTAGCCATTTGACTGTATGTTAAAGAGGATTAGGGTGGGACTGTAAATCCCTTCCTAAGGTTACCTCCCTGCTCCACTGTAAAGGGAGTTTCCCTGGAATGTGGCTTGCACCATCCTTTATCCTTTATAAGACAAAAGGAAAGGGAAGCAAGAGAAGAGTTGGGAATCTCACACCACCAAGAAAGCTGCACCTAGAGAATAGCATGTCCTTCAGACCTCAGGTTCCTGCTCCAAGATGCTCCCTGAACAAAGACTGATGCAACATAAGGACTTTTCTCCAGAGCTGACAGGAGAAAGCCTTCCCCTGGAGCAGACACCCTGAATTTGGACTTGTAGATTACCTGACAGTGTAGGCATAAACTTTCCTTTGTTAAAGCCATCTACTCCGTGGCATTTCTGTTAGAGCCACATCCAATGACTAAAACAAACTGTATCTCCCCTTACCCCACAAACAATCATATCGGTCCTTCGGGTTTTGATGGGTTATCTTCTAATTACTACACCATGCAGAACAGTGTAAATTCTACATACGATTGGAAGTCTCTATAACCCCTTCCCTGATTCTCTTATTCAATGACCTATGATAATTTCAGTTTTCCATTTTCTCCTTTTTTGCTACATTTCTCATTTCCCTCACCATTCAATTACTTGTGGTCATGGACCGAGGTCCTGGCAGGTAGATCACAGCTCTTGGGATTCAGAAGCTATAGCTTCCAACTGGTTCCCAGAGAAAGTTCCTTGAACACAAGCTTTGTTTTCTGTGATCAACTAAAACAAATTCAGGGTTACATGAGGCACAACCTGTGCCCCATATCTCTCTCACCTCCATCTTTAAGAACATTGTAAACTGGACCCAGAACAGTACCAGGAAACCTTAAACCACAATTCATAAACAACATTCGACAGCATATTTCTTTCAGTGCCATCACAACTGTCTCTGAGACAGCGTCTGTCTTTCTTCACTCCCTCCTCCACTTCTTGGGTTGCAACTTTACCTTAACAGCATCTCTTTCCCACTTTTCCAGCACAATGGATGCTTCTCATTAGTAACTTTTTCCCAATTCACCTGCAGTAAAATTCCTCTGCCTATATTTATGTCTCTATCTTACCAACCTGTCTATTATCTAGAACAGGACTTCTAACATGGTCCAGTTTTAGGTCATATCTCCAGCTTGAAAACAATGTTTGAAAAAAAACCAAAACTGCCACTGCCATCAGATCAGGTCCAACTCATAGCAACCCTAGAGGTCAGAGTACAACTGCCCCATAGAGTTTCTAAGGAGCACCTGGCGGATTTGAACTGCCAACATTTTGGTTAGCAGACACAGCACTTAACCCACTATGCCACCAGGGTTTCCAATGTTTGAATAGTCACTCTTAAGTATACTAATTGATTCAGGCAAAACACTTACTGTTAAGCCTATATTTTGCCTTTATCCTGGCTCTACGTGTGATCATAGGCAAGACATCACTGAGCTGAACATTATCATGTTTAAGATAGAAATAATAGTGTCTTCCTCTGAGTGTTATTTTATTATTAAATAAGATTAACATGTGGAAAGCATCTGGTACAAAATAATATCTAAGCAAACTTAACTTATCCTTCTCCATAACATGTTACTAAGAGAAACTAGGTTGCTAAGGTGGTGGTGGCCTGTATTTCTAACATTTTGAAAATTTGTTCATGCATATAACCACACCGTCAGACATACCAATATTCATGCCTCTGCTATGCACCAATTCTGGGCTGAAGAGAGGATGGATTTGTGTTGTAGAATTTCTTTGATGAACAGGGTCAAAGGTAGGGCGACCCTGAGGATAAGAAAGAAGCAAAACAAGCTAAAGTGGGATCAGGGGGCTAATGGTCATCACTGCCAAGAGCCCAGAACTGAGTTTTATTGAGTATTTATAGTGCTTACTAGATGAGGTTAAGCTCTTTAAAGTTAAAGAATTGAAGACATCCAGATCTATCTAGTTCCTTATCTTAAAGGGAGCAGTTTCCCATATGCTTTGCTTTCTCATGGTTTTCTGTGTCCTATATAACTTATCTCCTTGATCTGGATGTACTATTAGGTCACTTCTAGGTTAACAGATTCAAGATGTTAATATCATGTCTCCAGTACAAAAAGTTAGGCAGAGTTGTGATAAGCAACACTATGGTGGCTTAACATGGCAGCGGTCATGTCAAAAGTGTTAGTATATTGCCCACAGATTTGCCTTATTATGGCAAACGTTCATTCTTTTGCACTAAAGGCACTTGCTTGTTATTTAGAAAATTCTCATGAATCATTTTGTAAATTAAATGTTTTATGTCTTTTGAGTAACAGCATAACATTGTGGAGAATGGGAATACCAGCACACCGAATTGTGCTCTTAAGGAAGCTGTATGTAGATCAAGAGGCAGTCATGTGACCAGAACAAGAGGACACTGCATGGTTTAAAGTTAGGAAAGGTGTGTGTCAGGGCTTAATCCACATGCAGAGCAAATAATTAGAGAAGCTGGATTCTATGAAGAAGAATGAAGCATCAGGATTTGAGGATGATTCATTAACAACCTGTCTTATGCAGAGAACACCACCTCACTTGCTGGAAGTGAAGAAGATTTGAAATACTTACCGATGAAGATCACGGACCACAGTCTTCAGTATGGATTGCACCTCAACATCAAGAAAACAAAAATCATCACAACTGGACTAGTAAGAAATATCATCTTAAATGGAGAAAAGATTGAGGTTGTCAAGGATTGTGTGTCCACAATCAATGTCCATGGAAGCAGCAGTCAAGAAATCAAAAGACACATTGCATTGGAAAAATCTGCTACAAAGGATCTCTTTAAAGTATTGAAAAGTAAAGATGTCACCTTGAAGACTAAAGCACACCTGGTCCAAGCCATGGTATTTTCAATCGTACCATATGCATGTGAAAGCTGGACAACAAACAAAGAAGACAGAAGAAGAATTGTTGTCTTTGAATTGCGGTGTTGGAGAAGAATGTTGAATGTACCATGGACTGCTGAAAGAACCAACAGATCTGTTCTGGAAGAAGTACAACCAGAGTGCTCCTTGGAAGCAAAGATGGTAAGGCTGTGCCTTACATACTTTGGACATGTTGTCAGGAAGGATTAGTCCCCGGAGAACGACATCATGCCATCATGCTTGGTAGAGTGGAGGGTCGGTGAAAAAGGGGAAGACACTCGATGAGATGGATTGACACAATGGCCGCAACAATTGGCTTAAGCATAAAAATGACTGCAGAAATCATTCTGTTACAAGATGGCGGAGTAAACAGACTTCTCCTCATCTCCCTCTGAGCACTAAGGCCTGGATGATATGTTTTATGGAGCATTGAATACCTGAGAAGCCTTGGGACCTAACATATTTGACTGGGCAACAGTATCAGACTAAGCTTCTCCTCTCAAAAACAATCCAGTGACCCTTTAACCTCTGCTTCTGCTGCTACATTGTAACAGAGAACTGCAGCTTCTGCAAATGGCCAGTAACGGTAACATACTTTCATTATAAGCGGGCAGGTGAAGTCTGCTGTTCCCCACTACCTGTTCAGGCCAGCCTGTTGGATAGCTTCCAGCTCCCAATTCAGCACCTGGACAGCTCCCTGCATAGAAGTGCAGTTTACTTTTACTTTTAAGGTTTACTTTTTTAAGGCTGAGAGGCTTATATTTTCTCTCTGGAAATCTCTCTATTGAAAAACCTCTCACATTTTAAGATTGGCTGACAGCCCCCAGTTTCTCCATAAACAGAGCAACTTCTTTGCTACTCAATAAGCAAAGCTTTCCACCCTTGAGAGTCCACCTGGGGCAAATCACTACAGTATTATAGTCAGCTGGTGGCCAACAATTCTCTTAGATCTATTAGTAGAGAAATCAAATAACATCTAGATGGCACGCAGGCAACAGACCATAATTAGTCATTTAAAGAAACACTCTTCAAATGCTCCAGAAAGTTCCCTAAATAAAGATTTAAAAAATTCAATAAATTTCCCAGATGAAGAAGCCTTTCTGAATCTAACAGATTGAATACAGAAAAATTATACATAAAACCCTCCTAGAAATTAAACAACATACAATAGAACAAAATGAAAAAGTTGGTAAACTATTTGATATTCTAGAGCATCAACAATCTGAAATACGTCAGATTAATAACAAAATTACAGAATTGGATAATTCTATCCAAAGCCAAAAGAGTAGGATTGAACAGATGGAAGTTAGAATCAGTGACCTAGAAGACAAAGTAACTAATGCCAACATTTATGAGGTAAAATCAGACAAAAGAAATAAGAAAAATGAAGAAACGTTAAGAAACATATGGGACTCCATGAAGAGGAATAATTTACGTTTAATTGGAGTTCCTGAACAAGTGAAAATTAATGACAACATAGAGACTATCGCTGTAGAGATGCTGACAGAAAATTTTCCTGAGATTATGAAAAAAGAGAAAATAGATATCCAAGAGATTTATCGAACACCGCAAAAGTTAGATCCAAATAGAAGAATGCCAAGGCATATTATAATTGAACTTAATAAACTAAAACACAAAGAGATGCTTCTGAAGACAGCAAGGCTCAAGTCAAAACTAACATTCCAAGGAAAATCCTGTAGCCTTTCATCTGACTTTTCTGCTGAAACAATGCTGGCCAGAAAACAATGGGCAGACATGTTCAAAGTCCTGAATGAGAAAAACTTCCATCCCAGGATAATCTATCCCGCTAAATTATCTATCACATATAATGGTGAAATTAAGACTTTTGAAAATAAAGAGAAATTTAAAGACTTCATAAAAACTAAACTTGCACGAAATATTCAAAGAAGCCCTTCCCTAAATATATGTTTTAGGTGATAATTTAAGGCACTTCATCCAAATTTCTAATCAGCTAAGGAAGTCACAAAACTTCATCAAAACAAACCAAAAACTAAAATATTATAATAAGGGAATTCATGGACATATCATGACAACTATAATATCACATTGAAAGAGGGATACACTACAATAGTTACAGTTTTTTTTTGATGCAGCGACAGTTTCTGACTTCTAAAATAGTTAAAATTGATTTCAATAATTATACATTAAGGGGGATTAGGTATGTAGCCATAGAACTAATTACCAATAAACCATTTGCAATGAAAAATCACAATACAGGAGTCTCAATAAATATAAAATCAAAACTCATACCATCCATAAAGAAGAATGTCCCAGGACAGATTAATAAGAACAACAGAGAAAACACCAACATGAAAATAAACATATTGCAATGACATCACTAAATATATATTAATCAATAATCACATTGAATATAAATGGACTGAACGCTCCAGTAAAGAGACAGCGAGTGATATCATGGATATAAAGACATGACCCATCTATGTTGCTTACAAGAAACACATCTTAGACTTAAGGATAAAAACAAATTGAGAATTAAAGGTTGGAATAATATATATCAAGCTAATAATACATGAAAAAGAACAGGCATGGCAATATTAATCTCAGATAAAATAGATTTTAATGTAAAATCCATTATTATGGACAAGGATGGTCACTATTTATTGCTGAAAGGTTCAATACTGAAGCAAGACTTAACAATATTGAATATTTATGCACCCAATACTAAAGCACCTAAATACATTGAACAAATACTGACAACATTGAAAAATGAGATTGATCATTCCACAATAATAGTTGGGGACTTTAACACTCCCCTTTCAGTTAAGGATAGATCATCCAGAAAAAAAGCTCAGTAAAGATACAGAAGATCTTGTTACAACAATCAACCAACTTGACCTTATTGACATATATAGATCTGTTCATCCATCAACAGATAAATATACCTTCTTCTCCAAAGCACATGGAACATTCTCCAGAATAGACCATATGTTAGGTCATAAAACTATTCTCCATAAAATCCACAACATTGATTTATTGCAAAGTACCTTCTCAGACCACAGAGCTATACAAGTTGAAATCAATAACAGAAGAATCATAGGTAAAAATTCCAACTTGTCAAAACTGAACAACACTTTACTCATAAAGACTTGGGTTATAAAAGAAATTAAAGACACATTAAAGAAATTTATGGATTCAAATGAGAACGAAAACACATCCTACCAGAATTTATGGGATACAGCAAAAGCAGTGCTCAGAGGTCAGTTTATCTCTATAAATGCACACATCCAGAAAGAAGAAAGAACACAAATTAAAGAATTAACCTCACAGCTTGACAAAGTAGAAAGAGAGCAACAAAGAAACCCCTCAGGCATCAGAAGAAAACAGATTATAAAACTTAGAGCAGAACTAAATGAATTAGAGAATAGAAAAATGATTGAAAAAATTAACAAAACCAAAAGTTGGTTCTTCGAAAAGATCAACAAAATTGAGAAGCCACTGGTTAAACTTACAAAAGAAAAACAACAGAAGATACAAATAACCCGATTAAGAAATGAGTCGGGAGATATTACAACAGACCCATCTGAAATACAATATATCATAACAGAATACTATGAAAAGCTATACTCTGAAAGGTTTGAAAACCTGGGAGAAATGGACAAATTTCTGGATTCATATGACTCCCCAAGACTATCACAAGGAGAAATAGATCAACTTAATAAATCTATCACAAAGGAAGAGATTGAGAAAGTCATCAAAAATCTACCAACCAAAAAAAGTCCTGGCCCAGATGGCTTCACCAGAGAATTCTACCAAACTTTTATAGAAGAATTAACTCCAATACTAATGAGGCTATTTCACACCACACAAAGAGATGAAATACTTCCAAATTCCTTCTATGAAGCCAGCATAACCCTGATACCAAAACCAAGGAAAGATCCCACAGAAAAAGAAAATTACAGACCAATATCACTGATGAATCTAGATGCAAAAATCTTCAACAAAATTCTAGCCAATAGAATTCAACAGCATATAAAAACAATCATTCATCATGATCAAGTTGGTTTCAGAGATGCAAGGTTGGTTCAACATCAGAAAAACAATTAATGTAATCAACCATATTAATAACACAAAAGATAAAAATCTCCTGATTCTGTCAAATGATGCAGAAAAGGCATTTGACAAAGCTCAACATCCATTCATGCTTATAAGTCTCAGAAAAAATAGGAATAAAAGGGAAATTCCTGAATATAATCCATAACATCTATGCAAAGCCAACTGCTTTCATCATCCTGAATGGGGAAAGACTGAAAGAATTCCCTTTGAGAACGGGAACTAGACAAGGATGCCTGCTCTCACCACTTCTATTCAACATTGTCCTAGAAGTTCTAGCCAGAGCAATTAGACAAGACAAAGAAAGAAAAGGCATCCGTATTGGCAATGAAGAAGTAAAGATTTCTCTCTTTGCAGATATGATTGTTTATACAGAGAATCCAAAGAAATCCATAAGTAAGCTTTTAGAGCTAATAGAAGAATTCAGCAAAGTATCGGAATACAAGATAAACATAACTAAATCAGTGGGATTCCTTTATACCAACAATGAAATTATTAACGAAGAAATCACCAAATCAATTCCATTTACTATAGCCCCCAAGAAGATAAAATACCTAGGAATAAATCTAACTACAGAAATAAGAGATCTTTACAGAGAAAACTACAAGACATTGCTACAAGAAAGTAGGAGGGACTTACATAAGTGGAATAATCTGCCCTGCTCATGGATAGGAAGACTCAATATTGTGAAAATGTCTATTTTGCCCAAAGCCCTTTACTTGTATAATGCAATCCCAATACAAATTCCAATGACATTTTTTAATGAGATGGAGAAACAAATTATCAGCTTTATTGGGAAAGGGAAGACACCCTGAATTGGTAAAACAATACTGAAAAAGAAGAACATGCTGAGAGGTCTCTCACTACCTGATTTTAAAACATATTACACTGCTACAGTAGTCAAAACAGCCTGGTATTGGTACAAAAAGAGACATATAGATCAATGGAACACAGTAGAGACCCAAGAGATGCCACCATCCTCTTATGAACAGCTGATATTTGACAAAGGTCCTAAGATTTTGAACTGGGGTAAGAACAGTTTCTTTAACAAATGATGCTGGCATAATTGGATATCCATCTGCAAAAAATTGAAACAAGACCCGTATCTCATACCTTACACAAAAATCAACTCAAATTGGATAAAAGACCTGAATATAAGAGCTAAAACTATAGAACTCATCCAAGATACAATAAGGTCAACAATGGACATTTTAACATGCAATATAGACAGACTTCAAAATCTGACAAACAAAACATATTCATCAGAAGAGAAAATAGACAAACGGGAATTAATAAGAATCAAACACTTCTGCTCATCCAAAGACTTCCTCAAAAGAATTAAAAGACCACCTACAGAATGGGAAAAAATATTTGGCAACTCTGTGTCAGACCGATGCCTGATCTCCATAATCTATAAGGTTCTACAAAATTTCAATGAGAAAGAGACAAATCATCCAATTAAACAATGGGCGAAGGAGATGGACAGACACTTCTCTAAGGAGGAGATCCAGGCAGTCAAAAAACACATACAGACATGTTCTGATCATTAATTGTTAAAGAAATTCAAATCAAAACGACAATGAGATACCACCTCATCCCAACAAGATTGGCCATGATCCAAAAAACGCAAAACAATAAATGTTGGAGAGGCTGTGGAGAGATTGGAACTCTCCTTCACTGATGGTGGGATTGCAGAATGGTGCAACCTCTTTGGAAAGCAATTTGGCGTTACCTTAAAATAATGGATATTGACCCAGTTATTCCTCTGCTCAGAATATATCCTACAAAATCAAGGCCATTCACACTGGCTGCTACCTGCACACGAATGTTCATTGCAGCGCAGTCCACGATAGCAAGAAGTTGGAATCAACCCAGATGCCCAACAACAGAAGAATGGATAGGTAAGCTTTGGTGCGTACTATACACTGATAAGGAACAACAATGATAGCATGAAACATCTCTCAATTTGGTCTCAACTGGAGGATATTATATTGAGTGAAACTAGTCAGCGACAGAAAGACAATTATTATATGGGACCCCTACGATAAAAACTTAATAGCATACTCATACATACTAGAAAAGACTCTTTGACGGCTACAAGGGTGGGGAAGGGGGGAGGACGGGAAGGTAAGGGGTGAGGGTTTAGATTACATAATTGTTAGAAATTTGGTAGGGTGAAATTGGTGACAATTCACATTAGTAAGAAGATCAATATTAATGAGACTTCGACACAACTTGTGTACTCCTCCTCTCTTAACCCAATATTGTAAGCACAGAGTATGTACACTTTTCATTTTTTTTTATTTAATAATAAAAAAAATGACCGTAGACATGGCACATGAGAGATCAGTGTTTCATTCTGTTGTTCATAGGGTAGCTATGAATCGGAACCAACTCAACAGCACTTAACAGCAGCAACATCTTTTGAGTAAAGTAGGATTTTCGTATATCTCATATATTGAACTTGCTTATTTCAAAATACAGATCTATAACAGAGAACTACACTATAGAGAAATTGGAATTACCTTCTGAACAAAGAAGAATTCGTTCAACATTTATTGTGTGCCTGCTACGAGTTAATCAGGGATATGGAGATGAATAAGCCATCATTTTACCACCTTTAACGAGCTTATGTCTAGTGAGTGAAACAGACAAGAAATTAGACAATTACAACACAATACACTAAGTGTTATGATTGAGGGGAATTATAAGAACTGGTACTTAATACAGGCTGGTAGGAGTGACACATGAGTTGTCTTGAAGTTTATGTATGAGTTATAAAAAATATTTTTTTACAAAAAGTTATGAAAAATACACACTATTTCTCTATGGACCCCTGGTGGCATAGTGGCTAAGAGCTCAGCTGCTAACCAAAAGGTTAACAGTTTGAATCCACCATCTGCTTTTTGCGAACCCTATAGGGCAGTTCTACTCTGTCCTCCAGGGTCACTATGAATCTGAATCAACTCAACATCAATGAGTTTGGTTTAACTTTTATTGCTATCATTACTATTATTTCTCTGGATATGTATATATGTATGCAAATGCATAGAAAATCTTCTGAAAGGATCAACATCAAACTAAATATTGTTAATCAACACATATACACTGAATTCTTATCACGTGCCAGATGCTGTTCTGGGCACTTGAGTTACATCACTGAACACAACAGACAAAATCCCTGCCCTAATTAGGGCATATGTTTTACTTTGGGGAGGCATACAATAAAAATAAATGTAAGTAACATACATGTGTATATGTGTTACTTCTATATATTGCATTTGCTAAATATATCATGTTATAAGGTGGCAAATGCTATGGAAGAATAAAGGCAAAAGTCTAGCAGAAACAAAGAATGCTTAGGGAAACATAGTCAGGTTTCAATACTAGGCAGGGTGATCATAGAGAAGGTCTCATTGAAAAAGTGAGACTTGAATGAAGTCTTGAAGTAGGTGACAGAATTAGGCAAGTGCAAACCTGAGGAAATAGTGTTTCCAAAAGTAGGAAGTTCCAGTTAGAGCAAAGATCCTAAAGCAAAAGTGTGGTTCGCATGTTGGAGGGAACAGTAAGAACAGAGAGAATGAGAACTAGAAGGAGAGTTAGAAAGCTAAGAGGAAAGAGAAGCAAATAAGGTAGGAGTTTGTAAGATATGGCAATAACTTTGCATTTTTCTCTGAATAACATCGGAGGATCATTGCAGGATTTTAAGAAAAACAACTATATGACATTATTTAATGTTATAATAATGCTTTAATATTTCATCATTGTGTTAAGAATAGACTGGGGGAGACCAGAAAGGGTACAAGCAAGACAACTGTTGAAAGATTTTTACAGTAATCCAGGTCAGTGATGAAAGTGATTCAAACCAAGGTGATTTCAGCTGAGGTCATGAAAAATAGTGGGTTTCTCAATATATTTTCAAGGTAGAGTCAATCATATTCCCTAATAGTTTGGATATAGAGTGGGAGATAAAGAGAAAGGTTGAGAATGACTCCAAGGATTTTGGCCTGAATAACTGGAAGGATGGAGTTGCCACCAAATGTGATGGAGAAGGCTGAGATAAGATAAGCGTGAGGAGGATATACCATGAGTTTAATTTTGAACATGCTAATTTTGAGATATGTATTTGACATTTAAGTGGAGAACACATATAGGCAGTTGAACATGTTAATCTGTTGTTCAAAACAGACATCTGAGCTAGAGTTATATATTTGGGAGTCACTGACATAAAGATGGTATCTCTCATGGATTGAATTGTGTGCCCCCAAAAATATTGTAGCCATGTGGCTGGGCCATGATTCTGATTATTTTGTGATTGTCCTCCATTTTGTGATTTTCGTGTGCTGTATGTTAAAGGATTAGGGTTGGACTGTAAATCCCTTCATAGGATTACCTCCCTGCCCCACTGTAAAGGGAGTTCCCCTGGAGCATGGCTTGCCCCACTCTTAATCCTTTTGTCCTACAAGAGATAAAAGGAAAGCGAAGCAAGCAGAGAATTGGGATCCTCAAACTATCAAGAAAGCAGCACCGGGAGAAGAGCGCGTCCTTCAGACCTGAGCTTCCTGCGCCAAGATACTCCCTGGACAAAGACTGATGCAGTATTGGACTTTCCTGCAGAGCCGACAATGAGGAAAGCCTTCCCCTGGAGCGGACATCCTGAATTTGGACTGGTAGACTACTGGACTGTGGAAGAATAAACCTTCCTTTGTTAAGGCCATCCACTCTGTGGTATTTCTGTTAGAGCAGCACTAGCTGACTAAAACAGTATCTAAAGCTTGGGATTCGATGAAAGCACCAAGGAAATGAGTGTTCTAATTAGACAAGAAAAGAGTGGTTCAAAGTATGATTATTGCTCCATTTCAACATTAAGAAGTTGAGAAGAAGAGAAAACAACAAAGGAGAATGAGAAAGAGCAACCATTGTACAACAGGTGCAAAATCAGGAGTGTTTGGCCTCCTGGAAGGGAACGATCAGATGTGTCAAATGCTGCTTATGGGTCAAGTAAAACGATAATTGAGAACTGACCAGTAGATTTATCAAATAACAAAAATGGGTGAGGAAAGTGTTCTAGTCAAAGGAAGTAGCATAATGGTGAGTGAATACACAACAATTTCAGAAAACTGCAAACAATTCAAGACAGCTAAAACACAGTTCATAATAAAGTCTTCAAAGAAATGTAGCTGGATGGACACATAGAGCCTAGATCATAATGTCATGTTAAATCTTTTGTATTTATCTTCAAGACAGTGAGGATCCATGGGAGACTTTTAATTTAGGGGGTAAAGAATCAAATTAGCATGCAAAAGACCAATTTGGCAGCAGTATGGAAAATGAGGAACAAATCTGAAGGCAAGGAGAAGAGTTACTAGGCTGTTACAGTAATCCAAGGAGAAACTAAGACAGTGACAGTGAAAATCAAAATGGGAGAATACATCCAATAAATATTTAGGAAGTAGAATCTATAGCACTTAATGATAATTTTGAAACATGAGAGGAAATTGATACAGAGAGGAAAGAATTAAGGATGACTCAGATTCTATCTGGGCAAGTAAGTAGAGAGTTTCCTTGCACAAGAACACTGGAGAATGAGGAAGTTTGGCAGGAAAAACTTCACACACTCACAAAGTGTAGAAAGTAACCCAGTATCTTAGACTTATACAGTGTATCACATATACTTTCTTATTTAATCCTATTAGTTAGGTAGATGAAAACAGGGGCTCAGGGAGATAGGTGATTTATACAGCCAGACAAGGACTGAGTACACACTAGAACCCATTTTTGACTCCAAACTCATTCCACTTTTCTGAAGCTGTTGAACCTATGACTTTGGGGCAAGGAGGAAGTGTATTTAAAAATGAGTGAAGAGGGCTAGCAGGAAGCAAACAGGGAGGCTCTCACTTTTTAAGGTAAGTTTTTCAAATATCTTTTTTCTATAAGACTGCTTGGATGGAAGATAAAGACAATAAAAATGTTTATTAACAACACACATGCTTTATTAAGATAAATGTAAAGTGGGGTAGACCACAACTTGATATATTTTCCAGAAACTCTCAGTGTCTTCTTGGCTTTGATGTCATCATCCCACAGAATTGTTTTCAATTACTATTGTTGGGCACAGGAATAATGCTGATTTGTCCATGCTCTAGCAGTGTTAGTAGTCCAATTGGGAAGATAAACATGTAATTAAAATACAGGGTGACCACAAACTCTGGAAATAAATTTTCTTTTATTTGTTGTGCGTTAGGTGAAAACTTGCACCTCAAGTTAATTTCTCATTCAAAAATTTGTACACATATTGTTATGTGACCCTAGCTGAAACCCCTATAACGTGACAGCAAACTCCTCCTTTCTACACTGAATTTCCTGTGTCTATTCAACCAGCTCCTATTCCTTTCTGCCATCTCATTCTGTCTCTGGTCAGGAACTGCCCATTTAGCCTCATGCCTGTATTTACTTGAACTAAGAAGCACCCCCCTCATGAGCAGTATTTTGTGATTTATAGTTCAGTCTGCTTTTTGTCTGAAAAGCTGGCTTTGGGAATGGTTTTAGTTCTGGGTTAACAGAGAGTCTGGGGGCCATGTCTTCAATCAGACCACTAAGTCTAGTCTTTTTTATGAGTATTTGAGTTCTGCATTTCACTTTTCTCCTGCTCCATCAGGGACTCTCTGTTGTGCTCCCTGTCAGGGAGATCATTTGTGCTAGTTGGGGACCATCTAGTTCTTCTGTGAAAACAGATTTCCTTAAATAAAATTTTCATTTTGCAATAACTTCAGATTCACATAAAAGTTGCAAAGACAGTACAAAGAACTCCTATGTGTCCCTCAACCAGTTTCAGTTTCTCTTAATGTTATCATCTTAGATTATGGAAGTAACTTTATCAAAATTAACAAACCAACCTTGGTACACCACAATTGACTAAACTCCAGACTTTATTTGTATACTATCAGCTTTTATATCAATGTCCATTTTTTGTTCTGAGATCCAATCCAGGGTACTCCATTGTTTAGTTGTCATGCCTTCTTAGACTCCTCTGGTATGAGGCAGTTTCTCAGTCTTTTCCAATTTTTATGGAAACATGCAATTGTTTTTAAATATCATATAATGTATATAAAATGCATATATGTATATTTTATAGATTGAAGCCTTTTAATTACCTTTACTAGGTCACACTAAAGGCATAACTCTATTCAGTGAAAATCAGAAAAATTATCTGAGGCAATACATTACAGGTGCATTGTGCAAGGATTTCTAGAAATGTGGCATTAATGCACTGTGCTCATTACAATTTCTCATGGAACATTGACCTACACATTGAGAATGAGGAAGGAACATTGGACATACCATGCATTATGCTTTAATATCAAAAAAAATGTATGGTTGCCTGTTTCTGAACTGTATGGCCACCATGTACAATGTAGTAAGTGCCATAATACACAGATATATAAAATATTTGGGGACTTTGTGGCATCAAGAATATATAATTACATAAACTCAGGGTGATGGAGTCAAGATGTCAGACTAAGCACACGTCTCCCTAAATCGCTCTAGAAATCAAGACCTGAATTGATAATCAAATGGAACCTTCTGGTCACCTAGTGAGCCCCAGGACATGGTACAGGGCTGTTAAATTGGACTTCATAGCACTGAACGAAAAACCTTTTCTCTTTCACTGACTCTTGCTCCTGGCTAGTCCTGGCTCTCACGGACTGAAGGTGACTCACCATTTTGACTTTTTTTTCCTCTGTCTTGGCCAGGGGGTGGAGCTGTGTCTTGCCTAGAGGCTAGTCTTAGATGCACTGCTGGTGGGATAGGCAGGCAAAATTGCTATATTTTGAGAGCCAGTTTTAGGACCCTGTGCATCTTGCCACTTTTGGCCTGTTTTTCTGCATCTGCCACAGTATAGTTTGAATGGGAGTAGCCGCGCCCTTGTGCAGGATGCCATGCTGAAGATGGAGATTTTAGCTGGACCTAATTCCTTGCCTGGGAGCCTGCCCACAGGAGAGCACTTTTCTGACAGAAAAACAGTAGTTTACGCAGTGTCACCTACAGCTGTGGTCCAACAACAGAGGCTGAGGACTCACTGCTTCTCGGCACCTTTGGCTCCTCTTCCCACCTCTGACACAGGGTAGTGTGTATGGAAGTGGTAGCAACCTTCTGCAGGGCACCATCGTAGATACAGTGGCTGCAGCTGGACCTAATTTTTAGCCCAGGAGCCAGTGCCTTCCCACAGGACAGTGCTTTTCTGCCAGAAAAGCAATAGTTGACACAATGTCGCCTCAGCTAGGACCTGGTGGCAGAGACCAAAAGGCAGTAGCATTGCTCTATTTTGAACTAGTTTGTATCATCTGGGGTTGGATATAGAGGTACTTGCTTTGCGAGTTGGGAAGAGGGACCTCTACACCTGAAAACCTGACTGACTTGGGAAGTGGTCAGATACCTTTTATTTTTCATTTTAAGATGGCCTAAAGAAACAACTGTGGTCCATCCTCACAGAATCCCTCCCATCCTTTATCAACTCACATAAAGCCCAAAAAGGAACAGACTTTTGACAAAATGGTAGAGAGGAAATCACCCATGGCTTCAGAAGGCCCCAAGATGAAACAACCAAGGAGCTTTCCAGATGAAGAAACTTTTCTGAAATTATCAGAAGGTGAATATGAAAGGATTATATACAGAGCCCTTCTAGACCTTATACAAAATGCAGCACAACAAAATGAAACATTAAGCAAGCTGTTTGATCTGATGGAACACCAGTACTCTGAAATCCAACAGATCAGGAAAAAATCAAAGACATAGAAACTTCCATTCAAAGCCAAGAAAACAGAATGGGACAAATGGAAAATAGACTTTCTGAACTGAAAGACAGAGCTACTGACTCCAGCATCTATGAGAAGTCAGAAAAAAGAAACAAGAAAAAATGAAGAAGCATGTGGGAGTCTATTAAGAGGAACAACCTATGATGAATTGGAGTCCCTGCACAGGGCGAGACACCTGAGAACACAGAGAGTATTACTGCTGAGCTGCTGACAGAAAACTTCCCAGAAATCATGAAGGAAGAGAATATAGACATCTCAGATGCATATCGTACACCCAATACAGATCTCAGAAGAAAGACTCCAAGACACATTATAATCAAGCTTAACAAAATGAAACATAAGCAGCAACTCTTAAAGGCAGCAAGACTCAAAGCAAAGCTAACATTCAGAGGGAAAGCCTGTAGGCTCTCGTCAGATTTGTCAGCAGAAACCATGCTGGAACGGAGACAGTGGCATGACACATTCAAAGCCTTGAAGGAGAAGAACTTCCTACCAAGAACTATGCATCCTGCAAAACTATCTTTCAAATATGAAAATGAAATTAAGACATTCCCAGATAAACAGAAACTCAGAGACCTTGTAAAAACCAAATGAAAGCTTGAAGAAATACTGAAAGAATCCCGTGGCTTTAACTTAGAAGAACAAAACCACTAACTTTATATTTTATAAGGACACATCATCCAGAATCCTACTCAGATAGGGAAGGCTCCAAACTCAGTCAAAGCTTTAATACCGAAAGAAATAATCTGGTGATTATCATGAAAACTATGGTGCCATCATATTAAAAAGAGGGAGGTACTACAGTCATTATAGTCCTTCCAAATGGAGAGGAAGTCGACAAGACTGGTAGTCATTAAAATTGGGTTTATACATCGTTTATTAAGGGGGAACATATGGGCAGCCATGAAGCACAAAAAAGATACAACATACCATGTCAAGAAATGTAACACAAGAGTCTCAACAACCAGAAAACCAACTCTGAAAAATGTGAAAAATCAACTCACAGAATGTCCCAGAACAGTTTAATAAGAACAACAGAGAAAATATCCATACAAAAATAAACATATCCCAATGGCAGCACGGAACACATACCTATCAATAATTACACTGAATGTGAATGGACTGAATGCTCCAGTAAAGAGACACTGAGTGACATTTTGGATCAAAAGACACGACCCAGCCGTATGTTGCCTACAAGAAACTCACCTTAAAGACAGGAACAAACTGAAAATTAAAGGATGGAAGAATATATATCAAGCTAACAGTAGACAAAGAGAAGATGTGGCAACTCTAATCTCAGATAAAATCTATTTTAATATAAAATCCACCATCGTGGACAAGGATAGACACTATTTATTGCTGAAAGGTTCAGTACACAAGCAACACTTAACTATATTAAATATTTATGCACTTAATATTAGAGCACCTAAGTACATTGAAGAAACATTCACTACACTCAAAAAGGAAATAGATCACCCACAATAATAGTGGCAGACTTCAACACTCCACTCTCAATATTGGAAAGATCATCTAGAAAAAAGCTCCATAAAGACACAGAAGACCTTATTGCCACAAATAGCCAACTAAGCCTTGTCAACATATATAGAACTTTCTACCCATCAGTGGACAACTACACCTTCTTCTCCAGTGCACATGGAACATTCTCCAGAATAGACCGAGTGTTAGGACATAAAGCAATTCTCAACAAAATCCATACCATTGAATTAACGCAAAGCATCTTCTCGGATCATAAAGCCATAAAAGTCAAAATCATTAGCAGAAAAAACTTAAATAGAAAGCTGAACTCCTGGAAACTGAACATTTTGCTCAAAAAACCGTGGATTATAGAAAAAGTCAAGGATGAAATAAACAAATTCATGGACTCCAAGGAGGAAGAAAACACTTCCTACCAGAACTTACGGGATGCAGACAAAGGAGTGCTCAGAGGTCAGCTTATCTTCATAAATGCACACATCTTGAAGGAAGAAAGAAACCAAATGAAAGAGCTAATACTACAGCTTGAACAAGTAGAGAGAGAACAACAGAGGAAACCCTCAGGCAGCACAAGAGAACAGATCATAAAGATTAGAGCAGAACTAACTGAATTAGAGAATAGAAAAACAACGAAAAAAATGAAAAGACCAAGAGCTGGTTTTATGAAAAGATCAACAAAATTGACAAACCACTGGCTAAACTTTCAAAAGAAAAACAGGAAAGGAAACAAGTAACCCAAATTAGAAACGAGAGGGGAGTTGTTACAATAGATCCAAGAGAAATCAAAAATATCATAACAGAATACTATGAAAGACTGTACTCCAATAAATTTGAAAACCTAGAGGAAATGGACAAATTCTTTGATTCAAATCACCTACAAAAATTATCACAAGGTGAAGCAGAACAACTTAATCAACACATCACAAAGGAAGAGATTGAAAATGTCATCCAGAAACTGCAAACCAAACCAAGCCGAGGCCCAGATGGCTTCAGCACAGAATTCTACCAAGCTTTTAGAGAAGACTTATCTTCATTACTGCTGAGACTATTTCACAGTACAGAAAGGGATGGAATAATCCCAAATTCATTCTATAAAACCAGCATAACCCTGACACCAAAGCCAGGGAAAGACCCAACCAAAAAGGAGAACTACAGGCCAATATCACTCATGAATCTAGATACAAAAATCTTCAACAAAATTATTGCCAATAGAATACAACAACATATCCAAAAAGTAATCCATCATGACCAAGTTGGATTCACACCAGGGAGGCAAGGCCGGTTCAACATCAGAAAAATAATTGTGATCAACCACATAAATATCACAAAAGACAAGAATCACCTAATTTTGTCCATTGATGCCGAAAAGGCATTTGATAAAGTTCAACACCCATTCATGCTACAAACTCTTAACAAAACAGGAGTAGATAGCCAATTCCTCAATGCAATAAGGGCCATTTATACAAAGCCAACTGCCTACGTCATCCTGAATGGAGAGAGACTGAAACAATTTCCCTTGAGAACAGGAATTAGACAAGGATGCTCACTCTCACCTCTCCTATTCAACACTGTACTAGAAGTTCTAGCCAGAGCAATTAGACAAGACTAAGAAGTAAAGGGCATCAGCATCAGCAAACAAGAAGTAAAAAATCTCCCTATTTGGAGATGATACGATTGTATATGCAGAGAATCCCAAAGAATCTGTAAGTAAACTACTCAAACTGATAAGAGTTCAGTAAAGTCTCAGGATGCAAGATAAACATAAGTAAATCAGTAGGATACCTTTATACCAACAACGAGACTGTTAGTGAAGAAATCATCAAGTCAATATCATTTACTATAGCCCCCAAGAAGATAAAGTACCTAGGAATTAATCTAACTGGAGAAATAACAGACCTTTACAAAGAGAACGACAAGTCCTCACTACAAGAAACTAAGAGGTAGTGACACAAATGGAGAAACATACCCTGCTCATGAACAGGAAGACTTAACATTGTGAAAATGTCTACTTTACCCAAAGCAATCTACTTATATAATGCAATCCCAACACAAGTGCCAGTGTCATTTTTTAATGAGATGGAGAAAAAAATCACCAATTTCGTTTGGAAAGGGAAGAAGCCCTGGACATGTAAAGCACTACTGAAGAAGAACACACTGGGAGGCCTCTCATTACCTGACTTTAGAACCTATTACACTGCCACAGTAGTCAAAACAACCTGGTACTGGTACAAAAATAGACAGATCAGTGGAACAGAATCAAGACCCAGAGATGACACCATTGGCCTATGAACAGCTGATATTCAACCAAGGCCCTAAGACATTAAACTGGGGAAAAAACAATATCTTCAACAAATGGTGCTGGCAAAATTGGGTATCCATCAGCAATAAATTGAAGCCAAGCCAGCCAAGTACAAGACCCATATCTTATACCTTCTACAAAGAGCAATGCAGACTTGATAAAAGACCTAAATATCAAATCTAAAACAATAAAGCTCATCCAAGAAAAAGTAGGAATAACACTGAAAGTTTTAATACACAATGTAGACAGACTTCAAAATCTGTCAAACAAACCACAATCAACAGAAGAGAAAATAGATAAATGGGAACTTTTAAGAATTAAAAACTTTTGCTCATCCAGAGACTAATAGAATTAAAAGGCCACCTACAGAGTGGGAAAAAACATTTGGCAACTATATGTCAGACTGACGCCTGATCTCCATAATCTATAAGGTACTACAAAAATATCAATAAGAAGAAGATAAATCATCCAATCAAGCGATGGGCAAAGGAGATGGACAGACACTTCTCTAAAGAGGAGATCCAGGCAGCCAAAAAACACATGCAGACATGCTCACTATCTTTAGCTATTAAAAAAATTCAAATCAAAACAACAATCAGATACCGTCTCATCTCAACAAGGCTGGCCATGATCCAATAACACAAAACAACAAATGCTGGAGAGACTGTGGAGAAAGTAGAACTCTCCTACACTGTTGGTGGAATTGCAAAATGGTGCAACCTCTTTGGAAAGCAGTCTGTCACTGCCTTAAAAAAATGGATATAGATATACCATTTGACCCAGTAGTTCCACTGCTTGGAATATATCCTACAGAATGAAGGCCATTCACACCAACTGATACATGCACAAGAAGGTTTATCGCAGCACAGTTCACAATAGCAAAAAGATGGAATCAACCCAGATGCCCAACAACAGAGGAATGGATAGGTAAACTACGGTATATGTACTCAATGGAACAGTATGCAATGATAAAGAACAACAGTGATTTCACTAAACATCTCATAACCTGGTTTCAACTGGAGGACATTATGTTGAGTGAAAACAGTCAGCGACAAAAGGACAAATATTGTATGAGATCCCTACGATAAGAACTCAGAAACAGACCCATGCATAGAGGAAAAGACTCTGGTGGCTGCAAGGGAGCAGAGGGAAAGAAGGTGGGAAGGGTTTAGATTAGATAGTTGATAAAAATTTCGTTGGGTGAAATTGGTGACAGCACACATTTGAAAGAAGAACAATATTAAGTGGACTTCAACATAACTTGAGTACTCCTTCCATCTTAACCCAATATTGCAAGGACAGAGTAGCTGGGGCAGGGGGCCGGAGACCATGCACTCAGGTGAAATTGAGGCCAATTGGCACAACTAGTGTTTTGCTAAGCGAGCTCTCTGCACCCCACATTGGTGAGTGGCGTCTGGGGTCTTAAAAGCTGCCAAGCTGCCATCTGAGGGTACAGCAAATGGTCCCAACTCAGCAGGAACGATGATCACTGAAGATCAAAAGAACATGGGGAAAAGAGAACCCAGAGGACACAGAGTCCCACATGTGTGGGTGTCTACATTGACTCATGATCGGAAGAATCAGATGGTGCCTGCCCGACCACCACCAATGACAGCCACAGTGAAGCTCACAAAGTTGAGTCTCACAGACAATACAAGAATAAAAAGGGATCCACCCTGAGATCTCCCCCAAAAGTCCAGAATTGATGGTCCAGGACCTTCGGGGTTCCGCTGGGAGCATGGCTCCTGGCCCTGATGCTGCCTGTGCCCATAAATCATAATCAAGGTCCACTCTTCAGACAGAAATGGATTGGACTTGGCAATGCAGAGTGACCATATCTTTGGTGCACTTTATGGTTCTATGCATCTATAGGAGATCATCCTGCTGACCTCTTACTGGAGGAAGGGGAGTGGGTGGAGAAGAGGGGAAAGGAAACTGTTGGGAGGATGGGACATTTATGGAGCAGAGAGGAAGACTGTGCTTTCACCGGGCAGGGAGAGCAGTGGAAGCTGCATATAGGTGGGCATGCAAATTTATATGAGAATGTACATTTTCATTCAATCATAATAAAAGAAAGAATATATAATTACTAAAATCAGTAAGATAAATGTCCCAGTACAAAACCTGGCAAAAGATGTTAACAAGTGATTCACAGAAGAGGAAGAATATGTAGCTTAAAAAAAAAAAATCTAAAAAGAGGCTCAACCTCACTTGTAATCAGTGAAATACTGACTAAAATCACAATGAGATACCATTTTGCGTGCATCAGATTGACAATAATTAAACAATCTGACAGTAGCAAGTATTGCTCTAGACAGAGGAAATAGAAACACTCACATGTCACTAATGACAATTTAAACTGGTACAATCACTTTGAAAGGCAGTTTCTCAATGCCTAGTGAAACTGAACATGTATGTACCCTTTCTACAGCAATTCCAGGAAAAGTTAACTAGAATTTTCATAGCAGCATTGTTGTATAACAGCAAAAAAAAAAAAAAACCGTGAAATGCTTACTAAAAATAAAGTAGATGAATGGATTATAATAGATATATACAATGGAATATCTATCGAACAGTGTAAATAAATACCTAAACAAACTAGAGCTACATATATCAATATTAATCAATTCCAAAAACATAACACTGAGCAAAGTAGTGTGCAGCAGGATATATATATATATAATATGAAATCATTTAAACAATAAAATATTTAATTAGGGATACACTTGTATGTAATAAAATATAAAAACATGCTCTTATGGATTGAATTTTATCCCCCCAAAATATGTGTTATAAATCCTAAACTCCTGTGCATGTGGTTGTGACACCATTTGGGAAAAGAATTTTCTTTGTTATGCTAATTCCATATCAAGGTAGAGTGTATCTCAAGCCAATCATCTTCAAGATACAAGAAGAGCAGATAAGGCACAGCAAAGCAAGCACAACACAGAAGATACATATCACATGAAGATCACCCAGGAAACAAATTATCACGGACTTTCTGGTTCTCGGGGAGCCTGATGAAGAAAATTAGAACAAGTTCAAGAGAGTCAAAGTGCAACCTTTATTACATACCACCAAATTTACACACCATCTCAAGAATAGATTTGACATGTCAAACACTAATGATGAAAGACTAGGTGAGTTGTAAAAGGACATAACACATGAAAAAAGTAAAAGGCCACTTAAAAAACAGTGAAGACCAAAATGGATGTCAGAAGAGACTCTGAAACTTGCCCTTGAACATCAAGTAGCTAAAACAAAACAAAGAAATGATGAAGTAAAGTAACTGAACAGATTTCAAAAGGTGGCTTGAAAAAACAAGGTATTATAATGATATGAGAGGTATTATAACAATATGAGTAAAGAGCTGAGATGGAAAACCAAAAAGGAATAACATACTTAGCATTTCTCAAGCTGAAAGCACTGAAGAAAAAATTCAAGTCTCATATTTGCAGTAGTGAAGGATTCTACAGGGAAAATATTAAACAATGCAGGAAGCATCAAAACAAGATGGAAGAGATACACAGTCATTATATTAAAAAGAATTGGTCTACGTTCAACTGTTTCAGGAAGTAGCATATGATCAGGAACCAGTTATACTGAAGAAGTTCAAGCTACACTGAAAGCCTTGTCAAAAAGCAAGGCTCCAGGAATTGATGGAATATCAATTAAGATGTCTCAACAAATGGATATGGTACTGGAAGTACTCATTCATTTTTGCCAAGAAATTTGGAAGACAGGTACCTGGTCAACTGACAGGAAGGGGTTCATGTTTATGCCTGTTCTCAGGAAAGGTCAGTCAACAGAACACAGAAATTATCAAATAGTATCATTAATACCTAAAACCCTGGTGGCAGAGTGGTTAAGTGCTACAGCTGGTAACCAAAATGTTGGCAGTTTGAATCTACCTGTTGGATACCCTGTGGAATAGTTCTACTCGGTCCTATAGGGTCACTGTAAGTCAGAATAGGCTCAACAGCAATAGTTTTTTTATGACTAACATCACATCCAAGTAAAATTTTGATAATTCTTCAAAAGCAACTGCAGCAGTATATTGACAGGCAACTCCCAGAAATTCAAACAAGATTCAAAAAAAGAACCTGAAACCATGGATATCACTGCTGATGTTAGATAGAGCCTGACTGAAAGCAGAGAATAACAAAAAGATGTTTACTTGTGCTTTACTGAATGCAAAAGTATTTGAGTATGTGAATCATAACAAATTATGTACAACTTTGCAGAGAATGTGAATTTCCGAATGCTTGATTGTGCTATTTAGGCATCTGTTCATAGATCAAGAAGCAGTTGTTCAAACATACCAAGGGTTTAGTCAGGAAAGTTGCATATCAGGGTTCTATCATTTCACCACACCTATTCAAGCTGTATGCAGAGCAAACAGAAAGAGAAGCTGGACTCTGTGAAGAACAGGGTAGCAAGATTAGAGGAAGATGCATTAACAACCTGCATTATGCAGATGACACAACCTTATTTGCTGAAAAGTGAAGAGGACTTGAATTACTAACTGATAAAGATCAAAGACTACAGTCTTTGGTATGGATTATACTTTAGTGAAAAGAAACAAAAATCCTCACAACTGAACCAATAAGCAACATTATGATGGACAGAGAAAAGACTGAAGTTGTCAAGGATTTCCTTCTACTTGCATCCACAAGCAACACCCATGGAAGCAACAGTAAAGAAACCAAAAGACACACTGTGTTGGACAAATGCTGCAAAAGAACTCCTTAAAGTGATGAAAAATACCTATGTCCCCTTGAAGGCTGCGGTTTGCCTGACCTAAGCTGTGGTATTTCCAGTTGCCTCATATGCATGTAAAAACTAGACCATGAGTAAGGACGACTGGAGAAAAGTTGATGGCTTTGAACTGTGGTGCTGCCAAAGAATATTGAATATACCATGGGCTGCCAGAAGAATGAATAAATCTATCACTGAAGAAGTACAAATAGAATGCTCCTTGGAAACAAGAAGGGAGAGATTACATCTTACATACTTTGGGTCTGTTGTCAGGAGGGATCACTCCCTAGAGAAGGACATCATTTTTGGTAAAGTGGAGAGTCAGCGAAAAAGAGGAAGACTCTCAACAAGATCAATTGACACAGAGGCTGCAACGATGGGCATAAGTGTGAAAATGACTGCAGGCATGGCACAGGACTGAGCAGTGTTGCTTCCTGTTATACATAGTGTAACTGTGAGTTGGAACCAACTAGACAGCATCTAACAACAACAGAAGGCTAGAAGTTCAAATTTATGGTGCCAACTACAGGGAAAGGCTTTCTTTGTCAGTTCTGGTGGTAGGTCCCTATTATCAATCTTACCCTGGACAAGGAAATTCTCAGTGCAGGGGCACATCAGTCCAAAGGTGTGTCCAGTGCTGCCTCATTAACATATCTGCAGATGACCTCAACTCATTAATATCATAGAGGTAGGATATACAACACATATGAAAATTACATCAGATGAAGAATGGTAGACAACCACACAATACTGGAAAACATGCACTAGTCAACTTGACATATATTTGGGAGGGACACAATTTGATCTGTCACATATACATGTGTATATATATATATATAGATACATATATATTAGTTTATTTAAAAGAGAAAGATAAAACATTAAACAAAGAAAAATGGCTACTTATGGGTGATAGGAAGAAATAACATAAAGGGTCAGGAATAAAAATTAGAATTCTGACAGAACACTTCATTCTGTATATTTGACTTTGGAACCACAGAAATCTGTTACATAATTGTATAATTATATTTTAATAATCAGAATCAAAACAAAACAAATGAAACCATGTATCAAGATGGTGACAAAATCACAAAGGAAGTGACTTCAAGACACAGTAATATCACTGTGCATACATAACAGAATACATCCAAAAGTAAGAACAAAAATATCTGCAAAAAACTCTTAAATACTTTGTAGAAATCATATTTTCATAGTATAATGCTGGTATTGATATTTTGAAGCCAGATTGAATTAAAAAATTCCTAGAATCAAATGAGAATGAAAATACATCATACCAAAACCTCTGGGAAAATGTAAAGGCACTGCTCAGAGGTCATTTTATATCAATAGATGCACACTCAAAATAGAAGAAAGCAACAAAATCAAAACCTTAGCTATGCAACTCAAACAGAAAGGGAACAGCTAGCAAAGTCCACAGCCACAAGAAGAAAGGAAATAATAAAGAACAGAGCAGAAATAAAAGAAGTAGAGAATAGAGAAACAATGGATAGAATAAACAAAACCAAATGTCAGTTCTTTGAAAAGATGGACAAAATTAACTAACCATTTGTCAAATTGACAAAAGAAAAACAAGACACAAATGTCCAAATAAAAAACAATAATGAGGGACATTACAACCCCCCAAAATAAAATGAATCATAACACAATACTATGAAAAACTATACGTCAACAGATTTGAAAATGTAGAACAAATGGACAAATTTCTAGAAAAACACTACCTACCTAAACTAACGCAAACTGAAGTAAAAAATCAGAACAGACCCATGACAAGAGAAGAAACTGAAAAGACAATAAATTCCGCCCCCCCCCTAAAAAAGCCATGGCCCAGATGGTTTCACTGGAGAATTTTATCAAGTGTTCAGCGAGAACTTGCACCAATACTATACAAACTATTTCAAAACATTGAAAGGGAAGGAATACTTCTGAAATCATTCTACGACGGCCACCTAACTCTGATATCAAGACTAGGCAAAGACACTACAAAAAAAATTACAGACCAATATCTCTCACAAATATAGATGCAAAAATTTTCAACAAAATTCTAGACAATAGAATTCAGCATCGTATAACAAAAAATTAAAATACACCATAACCAAGTGTGACTCATACTAGGAATACAAGGATGGTTCAACCTTAGAAAAATCAAACTAATTTACCACATAAACAAAAGAATCATATGATCATCTCAATAAATGAAGAAAAGATATTTGATAAAGTCAACAACCATTCCTGTCAAAAACTCTCAATGAAATAGAAAAGGAAGTAAAATTCATCAAAATAATAAAGAGATTTATATGAAATCAATAGTTAACATCATTTTCAGTGGGAAGAGGCTGAAAACATTCCCCCTGAGAACAAGACAAGGATGCTGTTTATTATCACTCTTATTTAACACTGTGTTAGAAGTCCCAGATAGAGCAATAAGGTAAGAAAAAGAAACATCCAGAGTTTTTAATCTGTTTTGGCTAAAGTTTGATAGGTTAGTTTACAAGACTTTTAAGAGCTTGAGGGTTCCTTGGTCATGTAGTGGTTAAGAGCTCAGCTATTAACCAAAACGTCAGCAGTTCAAATCCAGTGGCCACTCCTTAGAAACCCTATGGGGCAGTTCCACTCTGTCCTATAGAGTCTTCATGAATCAGAATTGACTATAACATTGTGTTTGGTTATGTTGTTGTTTTGGTTAAATAATTTAAGTATTGTTTATCAGCTATCTATGATAAACTCCTGATGCCTTAAAAATGTTGTGGAAAGACACAAGAGATTTGTTTTTGTTTTATAAAAGGAAAAATATGCAAAAGGTTCATTTAATGTTATGAGTTACATGAAACATGCCATCAAATCAGAAGTACTAAATTTTCTTTGAGTTAAAACTTATGCATCAGTAAGCACACAGTATAGAGCAGATCAACATAACTGGACTACATCATAAACTGAAAGTTTTTCTAAACTCAACCCAATATTTCAAAGGATAGAGTAGCAGAGACGGGGGCCTGGGGACCATGTTTTCAGTGAACATTGAGGTCAACTGGCATAACTAGTCTTTCACAAAGAGAGTCATCTGCCCCCCCATATTGGTGAGTGATGTCTGGGGTCTTAAAAGCTAGCAAGCTGCCATGTGAAGTACACCAAATGGTCTCAATTCATCTGGAACAGATGATGATTGAGAGCAACAAAGACAGTAAAAAGGCCCAGGAGCCAGAAGGACCCATATGAAAGGAAGATTATACCAACATAAGACCAGAAAAACAAGGTGGTGCCTGGCCACAACCCAAGGCAGTGATGAAGGGGGGACAATAAGTAGAATTCCTGAGGCAACACAAGAAAAAGACACGTGCAGTTCAAGAACCCTACAAAAAGACCATAATTGATGGCCTAACAGCTTGGACATTCCCCTGGGAACATGGCCCCTAGACATATTTCTGGCTCTGACCAGAAACCAGTGCTGAGGTCAACTCTTCGGACAAGAATGGACCGGACTTGAGGACACAGGGTGAGCAATGGTGTGTGTACTGTATGGTTTTATACATTTATAGGAGGCTGTCCTACTGGTTTCTTTCTAGATGGGAGAGAAGAGAGTGGAGAGGAGGGGACAGGTGCTCATTAAGAGGATACTAGACGTATAGAGTAAAAAGGAGGAATGTGCTGTCTCTGGCTGAGGAGAGCAGATGGAGCTGCAGACAAGCAGGCACACACATTGATTTAGACTGAATAATTCCACTTAATCACAATAAATAATTAATGTATCAATCAATTTATCTGATATTAAACAACAAACACATAATATTCTGCCGTACTTTTATTACTTCAATGGCTAACTTGATCATAACGTTTGTTCCTTACAATCTAGCATCATCAAAGCCAATAATTTTAACTGGGGAATTCACATCATTTAACCCTGGGGTTTTTATTGCTGTTCAGACATTTAGAGACCTGACAATCTTTGTATATTCCTGGTATACCCTGCAAATGGAAACCCTGGAGTCATAGTGGTTAAGTGCTACAGCTGCTAACCAGACAGTCGGCAGTTCATGTCCTCCAAACACTTCTCGGAAATTCTATGGGACAGTTATACCTGCCTATAGAGTCACTGTGAGTCAAAATAGCCTTGACAGCAGTGCATTTTTTATCCTGAAAATTTAGTATTATGTGTCAAGTTTATTATGTGTTGTAACTTAAGTTCTTTAGAAATAAGTTAATCATTATGTTAGATATGCCTTATCTAAAGCTCTTTTTAAAAACTTTATTTGGCTTTGTGTTACTTCTGTAATTAGTTCCTGTCAGGTCTTTGACTTTTAAAGATTACTATTACTATAAGTTAATCATTACCATATTAAGTTTTGCCATCTGCAAGTATGTTTTTACTTTGCTGACTTGCTGAAAATGTTTGCCAAAAACAGTTCAACAAAAATTGAACTATATTGGCCTTATCAAAAGGGCTGTGATATTTTGAATATGGATATTACTAGACTGAATCAGGATTTCCAGAACTCCTGCATAGAAGCTGAGAGGTTCATGGACTGCAGCTAATACAGAATCACACCGAAGAAAAAATAACTATATAGGACTATGTGGACTAAATGGTTACTGTGGGTTTTATGTGGGAATATTGCTGAAGTTTTAATGTTCTATTTTCTAGATATAAGAAACCATTTGTTTCTTTCCTTTTTTAATGTAAGAATCAGCTATTTCAGTAACTAGTAGCACTATGCTGGCTATAGAATATCTTATGTTATCTTAGGCTGGGTTCTCTAGTGAAGCAAAGCTAATAAAACATAATTATACAGAGAGAGCTACATCAAGGAAATGGTTCACATGGTTGTAGAGATTAAAAAGTCACAGATGGGTCAGACTGGAGGCTTCTCTTAGCTCACAGGCTGTGAAAACCAAACTGGTAGGCAAGAGGGTAGATAAGTTGCCAGTGCAAGTCCCAAAATGGAAGACAAAGCCACAGAGGTCAGCTTCAGGATCCAGATAAAGTAAAAACCCACAGCTTTGCCAAAAAAGTCTACCTATATTGGATATAGGCCACATCACCAAGGAAACTCTCTTTTGGCTAATTAGCTATTCAAAACAGATACCATCATGGACGTGATCACATTATATCAGATCTCCTCATCGAACTCATTACATCATTCTACAACTGTCAAACTACATCATAACTGTCAAACCACTGAGAATTATGGACCAGCCAAACTGATACACAACCTTAATGATTACAGTTCACCCCTTGTCAAATTGGCACCTGTACTCACCTGCATAAACCGTACATAATCTCTGCATAAAAACGATTATAAAGTCATACTTGCACCTAACATGGAACAACCCAAGATCAGCAGGTAAACTGGCAGGATGCTGACTCACAGGCTGTAGAGACTGATGATTTCCAAGATCAACAGTTAAGCTGCTGGCTCAAGTCCTACGACAGGAGCCAGATTCAGGATCCAGAGGAAGCAACAGCCTGTGAGGTTTGTTAGAAAGTCCACACATGTTGGATGCAGGCCACACACCCCAGGAAACTCACTGTCAAATGATTCGCTGCTCAAAGCGGATCTCATTGTGTAGGTGCTCACATTATAACAGGTCTCATTATGGAGATGATGACATCATTACATAACTGCCAAACTATATCAGAACCGCCAAATTACTGAGAATCACATCCTGGTCCAGTTGAAACACAATTTTAACCATCACAGTCTACCACTTGTCAACTTAGCACCTGTACACATCTCCTTAAACCATACATAATCTCTGAATAATGACAATTCTAAAATCATACTTGCATTCAACATAACACAACTAACATGTATACAACTGAAAATTAAGTAGCTTCTGTGATAGTCATCTACTACTGCTCTAACAGAAATACCACAAGTGGATGGGTTTACAAAGAGAAATTTTATTTGTCACAGTCCAGTAAGATAAAAGTCCAAGTTCAGGAGGTCAGCTCCAGGGGAAGGCTATCTTTGCTGGATCTGGAGTAAGGTCCTTGTCATCAGTCTTCCCCTGGATTGGTAGCTTCCGAGGCACAGGGACCCCAGTCCTCTCCAAAGGACATACTCAGCTTCCAGAATAGCTTCTTGGTGGTAAGAGATTTCCATATCTCTCTGCTAGCTTCTTTATATCTCAAGAGACTGCCTCAAAGCCCAAAACAATCTTATACACTAAGTCGTGCCCACCAACACAACTGCCACCCATCACCCTCATTAACATCATACAGGAAGGATTTTCAAAACAGAGGAGCATCATACAGTACCAGGAATCATGGCCTAGCCAAACTGTCACACACATTTTGGAGAAACATAATTCAATCTATGACATTCCACTATTTGTCTGCTTAAAAAAATCACATCCTTGCAACATATAAAACATATCTACCCCATCTTAGCAAAAGTCTCAAGTGCAAGTCCAAAATTAAGAAATTCTGCTTCAGCTGTGAAATCTAGAACACAGGTTATCTGCTTCCAAGATACAATTGCAGAACAGGCAGGCACAATTTAGACATTTCCATTACAAATGGAAGAAAGAAGGCAAAATAGACAACAAACAAGTCTGCAAAAACACATGACAGTACCCCTCAAAACTTTGAAAATAATGTTTCATTTTCTGAGACATTTTACACAATGGCCCTGCCCTCAAGACTCAACATATTGGCCACACTCTCCAGATTGTGAGTGGAAGCCCCCTGGCCCTATGCTACAGCTCTGCCTCCCAGTCTCACTGGGACAGCAACTCTGGTCCCTCAGCTTTTGGCAAACCCTGAACCCAACTGAGTGGTAATTTCACCCCTAGACACACAGGAATCCATGTATCCACCCTTTCAAACCCTTGGGGTCATGGCCGTACTTTTTAAGACTAAAGCAGCTCAGCTTCTGTCACTCTTTGACTATGTTCTCATGGCCTGGGCCTCAGGCCTGCATCTGCCCTGTGAGGGAAAGTGTTCCAAAGCTCATTAGCTCCACCAATTTAAGTGCCTGGATAGCACCCACTCAGCCAAGAAGCCTCCTGCACACAGACACTCAGCTTTCTCACTCAGTGGGTTGGCTCCTGGTTCTGCATTCCCCATTTGTTGCTGCTTCTCACAATCTATGCCTTCTCCAGTGTTAATATTTCTCCTCAGTTTCTTCTGAGTTTTTTATTCATTCACAGTTTCAAAACCACTTCCACATTTTCAGTATCAGAGCAGTACCCCATTCCTGGTACCAAATTCTGTTTTGGTAATCTACTGCTGCTCTAACAGAAATACCACAAATGTATGGCTTTTATTTTAAAAGGGAAATTTTATTTGTCACAGACCAGTAAGCTAAAAGTCCAACTTCAGGGGGTCAGCTCCGGGGGATGGCTTTTTTTTGCTGGATCTGGAGGAAAGTCCTTGTGGTCAATGCTCCCCTGGACTGGAAGCTTCTCAGGTGTAGGGACCCTGGTCTTTTCCAAATGACATGCTCAGCTTCTGGCACAGCTTCTTGGTGGTATGAAATCCCTAAATTTATCTGCTAGCTTCTTTCCTTTATATCTCAAGAGAGTGCTTCAAGTCACAAAACAATCTTACACATTGAGTCCTGCCCCACCAACACAACTGTTGCCCATCCATCCCCATTAGCATCATAGGCAGGATTTACAAAATGGAAGAACATCACACAATACAAAGACATAGCCTAGCCAATCTGTCACACACATGTTTTGAGGAACACAATTCAATCCATGATAGTCTCCTTTACATGTTATATTTTATAAGTGAAGTAATAAAAAATATTTGAGACACACATACAAACAAGAATTACTCATAACAATCACAGTCCTCAAGTCTGCAATTGGTCACGTGTTTGTAACTGACATTTAGAAATACCTTCTTCCACCATTCATTCTGTATTCACTTTACCCTCAGCAAGCTCCTCAGCTAGTCATGGTTCTTTGCTTGGTGGAGTGACCCAAACTCTCATTCATGAAGGGTTTAGACCATTGGTAGTAACATCAAAATTTAGCTTCTATAACCCTGGTTGCATAGTGGTTAAGTACCATATCTGCTAACCATGAGGTTGGCAGTTTGAATCCACCAGGTACTCTTTGGAAACTCTATGTGGCAGTTCAACTCTGACCTATAGGGTCACTATGAGTCAGAATCAAGTCAACAGCAGTAGGTTTGGTTTGCTTTTTTTAGTTTCTCATTGATTTTTATCACAGAGCATGTTAGTATAAGAGATGCCCTAAGGGATCTCCTGCATTCCAGACATACTCTTCTTTACTTCCATTATGGAATATCAATCTGATTTCTTCTTGGTAATCAGGATCAATGACACCTGCCAATATGGTGACTCTCTGCCTGTTGATCCTGAGGTAGAAGGATCCCAAAAGTGGCCAGGTGGCATTTTTAACTCCCAGCTCAATAGAATCAGTGATGTTTCCCCAGGTATAAGTAGCACCTCCATCAGAACCAAGACCTTCAGACCTGTACAGCATGTGGTTGCAGGGACAGAATGCAAAATTTTTTCAAGTGAGTCACTAGGGATGCTACTCCCATTTCCATCCCTTGATTCCTAGACCCATGAATCCTGGCTGTACTGGATGCTGATTTAAACCACATACAGCCTCCTGGAGAATATTTCTCCAGTCCTACAAGATATTGTCACCTAGCTGGTGCCAAAATTGTGTCTTTAGGCAGTCATTCCATCGTTCTATCAAGCCAGGTGCTTCAGGGTGATGGGGAACATGGTAAGACCAGTAAAGCTCATGAACCTGTGCTCCTTGCCACACTTTAGTTGCTGTGAAGTGAATCCTTTGATCAGAAGCCATACTGTATGGGATACCATAATGGTGGATAAGGCTTTCTGTAACTTTGTGGATTATAATTTTAAAAGAAGCATTGTGATCAGGGAAAGCAATCCATGACCAGAGTAAGTGTCCATTCCATTCACAGTCAAATATTGCCTTTTCCATGATTACAGCAGTCTTGTAATCAACCTGCCACTAAGTTGCTGACTGTTCAACTCAAGGAATGGTGCCATACCATTCCAACTCAGTGTCGGTCTCTTGCTGGCAGGCTGAGTACTCCGCAGTGGCTGCAGCCAAGACAGTGCTGGTGAATGGAAGTCCATGTTTCTGAGCCATTTTGTAACCTCCATCCCTGCCACCGTGGCCGCTTTGTTCATGAGACCATTGGACAGTGATGGGAGTGGCTGGGGAAAGAGGATGACTGATATCCACAGAGCCCCTCATTCTATCCACTTGATTATTAAAATCTTCTTCCACTGAGGTCACCCTTTGGTGAGCCTTCACATGACATGCAAATGTCCTCACATTTTTGGCCCATTCAGAGAAGTCTATCCATACATCTCTTCCCCATATCTCCTTGTCTGCCATTTTCCAATCATGTTTCTTATGAATCCCTGACCATCAATTCAAACCATTAGCTACAGCCTATGAATCAATATGCAATCTCACATCTGGTCATTTCTCTGTCCAAACAATGTGAACAACCAGGTGCACTGCTCAAAATTCTGCCTAGTAGAAAGGTTTCCCTTCACTATTGTCTTTCAGGGAGGTCTCAGAAAAGAACTGTCCTCCTCCACTGCCCACGTATCATGCAGAACCATCTGTAAACCAGGTATGAGTTTTATCTTCCTCAGTCAACTAATTAATTATAAGGAACTCCCTAGGAGACCACAGGTGCAGAGAAATGGAAGGTAATGTGACAGAAGTGGAGATAATGGGCATTTGAGCCATTTCCTCACGCAACTTATTTGTGTCTTCAGGTGCTGCTCGGGCCTGATTTTGTATATACCACTACCATTCAATGATGGAGTACTGCTGTGCATGTCCAATTTTACAGCTCTGAAAGTTAGATAACACCCAGTTCCTGATGGGAATCTCAGGCCACACGATGGCTAGTGGCCCATAGTTAAGCTTTCAGTCTCTACTAAGGCCCAGTAACAAATCAAAGGTTATTTCTCAAAATCAGAGTAGTTGCCTACAAACAATTACAGGAGTTTGTTCGAAAATCCTAAGGCTCTGAATTGTGATTCACCAGTAGTGGACTACTAAAGACCCTAAACAGCATCTCCTTCTGACATTGACCCTTCAGGCACCATTGGATCAGCTGGATCATACAGCCCAAGTGGCAGAACTGCTTGCTTGGCAGCCTGGACCTGTCCCAGAGCCTTCCCTTGTCTGGGCCCTACTTAAGACTAGCAGCTTTTCAAGTCGCTCAATAAGTAGACTCGAGTAGCACACCCTAATGAAGGGTATATTTCTTCCAAAATCCGAAGAGGCACACTAGGTGTTGTGCTTCCTTTTTGGCTGTGGAAGGCCAGATGCAATAACTTTACTTGTAAGAAATATCTCAATATACCCCCACACTACTGGTTATGTTGGCATTTCACTGAAGTATAAGTGCCTGAATTTTTGTTGGATTAATTTCTCACCTTCTAGCACACAAATGTTTTACCAGTAAGTCCAGAGTCATTGACACTTCTTTGTTACTAAGACCAAGCAGCATAATGTCATTGTTGTAATGGATCAGTATGACATCTTATGGAAGGGAAAGGTGATCAGTTTCCCTGCAGACTAAATTATGAAATAGGGAAAAAGAATTGATGTACCCCTGAGATGGGATACAGAAGGTGTATTGCTAACCTTTCCAGATGAAGGCAAACTGCTTTTGGTGGTCCTTCAAAACAGATATGGGAAAAGTCATTAACAAGATCAATAGCAGTATACCAAGTACCAGAAGATGTACTAATTTGCTCAAGCAATGAAACCACATCTGGAATAGCAGCTGAAATTAGAGTCACCACCTGGTTAAATTTTCAATAATTGATTATTGAACTGTCATTGTCCAATATCCATCTGTTTTTGGCACAGGTCAAATAGATGAGTTGAATGAGGACATGATGGGAATCAACATTTTTGTGTTCTTAATGGTGGAAATATTCTCTGCAATTCCTCCAGGAATGCAGTGTTGCTTTTGGCTTACTATTTTCCTAGGCAGAGACAGTTCTAATGGCTTTTACTTGGCTTTTCCTACAGTAATAGCCCTTATTCCACTTGTCAGGTATCCATGGTGGGGTTTTGCCAGTTGCTGAGCATAATTTATTCGAATTATGCATTCTGTAACTGGAGAAATCCCCACAGGATGGTTTTGGGAACCCATGGGACCTATTGAGATGGACATGAGCTAAGACTCCATTGATAACCCGACCACCATATCACCCCAATCTGACAGGTGGACCATAGTGATGTTTTGTGTATCCTGGAATTAGTGTCCATTGAGAGCCAATATCTAGTAATTCATGAAAAGTATGATTACTTCCTTTGTCTAAGTGAACAGTCACTCTAGTAAAAGGCTGTATATCCCTTGAATAAGGCTGGGAGAAAGGTTAACAGTATATGTTTTGGGCAATGCATTGGAGTCCTTCCTTAAGGGGACCTGGCCTCCCCTTTACTCAAAGGGTTGTGGATCTCTGTCTTGGTCGGGTAGGATTGCTGTAATAGAAATACTAAAAGTGGATAGAGGAAACAAAGAAAAATTTGTTTTTTCACAGTCTGGTAGCTAGAGGTCCAAACTCAGGGTGTTAAGTCCAGGGGAAGGCTTTCTCTGAAGGCTCTAGAGGAAGGTCCTTGTCAACAATCATCCCACAGACTAGGAGCTTCTCTGCAACAAAGCCCTAGGATCAAAGGATATGCTCTGCTCTTGGCATTGTTTTCTTGGTGATATTAAGTCACCCACTCTCTGCTCACTTCTGCTTCCTTTTATCTCTCATAAAATAAATGGTGGTATAAGCCAAACCACAGGGAAACTCCATTTACATTGGATTATGGATGTAATTATGACATTTTATTAAGATGTTATATAACACACTTAATAAAGTGTGTTATAATCCCACCCTAATCCTCTTTAAAGAAAGAAAAAAACAAATTGGATATTAGCAGAGACTCTGGAACTTGCCCTTGAGTGTCGAGTAAAAGTAGGGAATGACAAAGTAAAAGAACTGAAGATTTCAAAAGGTTACTTGAGAAGAGAAAATAAAGTATTATAATGACATGTGCCCCAAACCCTACTGCCATCAAGTTGATGCTGACTCACAGTGACCCTATAGGACAGAGTAGAACTGCTCCATAGAATTTCCAAGAAGTGCCTGGCAGATTTAAACTGCTGACCTTCTGGTTAGCAAATGTAACACTTAACTACCATGCTACCATGTTTTCCATGACATGTGCAAAGAGCTGGAAATAGAAAATCAGAATGGAAGTACATGTTCTGCATTTCTCAAGCTGAAAGAATTGAAGAAAAGTTTCAAACCTTGAGTTGCAATAGTGAAGGATTCTACAGGGAAAACATTAAGTGACTCAGGAAGCATCAAAAGAAGATGGAAGGAATACACCGAGTTGTTATATGAGAAAGAACGGGTCGACGTTCAACCATTTCAAGGGGTAGCATGTGATCAGGAACAGACGGTATTGAAGGAAGACGTTGAAGCTGCATTGCAGGCACTTGTGAGAAATAAAGCCCCAGGATTTGATGGAATATCAGTTGAGATATTTCAACAAACAGATATAGCATTGCAAGCATTCACCCATCTATGCCAAGAAATTTGGAGGACAGCTACCTGGCCAACTGACTAGAAGAGATCTATATTTATGCCTATTCCAAAGAAAGGTAATCCAGCTGAATGCATAAATTATCAAACCATATCATTAATATCACATGCAAGTAAAATTTTGCTAAAGATCATGCAAAAGCAACTGCCAACAGAATGTTGACTGAAAGCTTCCAGAAATTAAAACCATATTCAGAAGAGGATGTGGAATCAGGGCTATCATTGCTGATGTCAGATGGATCCTGGCTGAAAGCAGGGAATACCAGAAAGATATTTACCTGTATTTCATTGATTATGCAAAGACATCCAACTATGTGGATCATAACAAATTATGGATAACATTGTGGTGGATAGGAATTCCAGACCACTTTATTGTGCTCACGAGGAATCTGTATTATGGATCAAGAGGCAGTCGTGGAAACACAATAAGAGGACACTGCACAGTTTAAAGACAGGAAAGGTATGTTTCAGGGTTGTATCCTTTCACCATATCTTTTCAATCTGTGTGGAAAGAAAATATTTCAAAAAGATGGACTATATGAAGAAGAATGAAGCATCAGGATTGGAGGAGGACTCATTAACAACCTGCGTCATACAGATGACACAACCCTGCATGCTGGAAGTGCAGAGGATTTGAAACACTTACTAATGAAGATCAAAGACCACAGCCTTCAGTACGGATTGCACCTCAACATCAAGGAAACAAAAATCTTCACAACTGGATCAATGAGCAACATCATGATAAATGGAGAAAGGATAGACGTTGTCAAGGATTTCATTTTACTTGGTTCTACAATCAACCCCCATGGAAGCAGTGGTCAAGAAATCAAAAGACACATTGAATTGGGAAAATTTGTTGCAAAGGACCTCTTTAAAGTATTGAAAAGTAAAGATAACACCTTGAAGTAGTACTAAGTTGTATCTGACCCAAACCATAGTATTTTCAATCACATTGTATGCATGTGAAAGCTGGACAGTGAATAAGGAAGACAGAAGAATTGACTCCTTTGAACTGTGGTGTTGGAGAAGAATGTTGACTGTACCATAGACCACCAAATGAACAAACAGATCTGTTCTGGAAGAAGTACAACCACAGTACTCCTTGGAAGCAAAGATAGCAAGACTGCATCTCACATACTTTGGGCATATTGTCAGCAGAGATCAATTCCTGGAGAAGGACATCATGCTTGGTAGGTGGATCATCAGTGAAAAAGAAGACCTTTAACAAGATAGATTGGCACAGTGGCTGCAACGATGGATTTAAGCATAGAGATGATTGTGAGCATGGTGCAGGACTTGGTAGTGTTATGTTCTGTTGTGCATAGGGTCACTATGAGTTGGAACTGACTCAAAGGCATCTAATAACAACAACAACAACAATTCTCTTTAATATACAATTACAATCATAAAATGGAGAACATTTTCAGAGGCAGAGTCAAGATGGCAGACTAAGCACACATCTCCTTATATCCCTCTGGAAACCAAGACCTGAACTGATAATCAAACGGAGCCTTCTGGTCACCTAGTGAGCCCCCAAGACGTGGCACAGGGCTGTTAAATTGGACTTCATACCACTGAACGAAAAACCTCCTCTCTTTTGCTGACTCCTGCTCCTGGCTAGCCCTGGCTCTCATGGACTGAAGGTAAATGCACCAGTTTGACTTTTCTTTTTCCTCTGTTTTGGCCAGTGGGCAGAGCTGGGTCTTACCTAGCAGCTAAACTCAAACGCACTGCTGGTGGAATAGGCAGGTGAAATTCCCATATTTTGGGAACCAGGCTTTGGATAGTGTTCATCTAGCCACTTTGGGCCTGTCTTTTTATCTCTGCCACAGTGCGGTTCATATGGAACCACAGTGCTTGTGTGTGGGATGCCATGTTGGATACAGAGATTTTAGCAGGGCTAATTCTTAGCATGGGAGCCAGTGCCTGCAAACAGGATGGCGCTTCTCTGAAAGAAAAGCAGTATTTTATGCATTGCAGTGTCACCTACAGTAGGGGACCGGCAACAGAGGCTGAGGAATCACTACCTCTCAGCATCTTCAGCCCCTCTATCTGCCAACCATGTGGAGGGTGCCTTCTTAGATACGGTGGCTGCAGCTGGACCTAATTCTTAGCTTGGGAGCCAGAGCCTGCCCACAGGAGAGCGCTTCTCTACCAGAAAAGCAGTAGTTGACACAGAGTCACCTAAGGCTGAGCCTGTCAGCAGAGGCCAACAGGGCAGTAGTATCGCTGTATTTTGAACTAGTTCGTATCATCTGGGGTTGGATATACAAGTGCTTCCTTTGCCAGTTGGGAAGAGGAACCTCTACACCTGAAAACCTGACAGACTTGGGAAGTGGTTAGATATCTTTTGTTTTACATTATAAGACAGCCTAGAGAAACATCAGTGGTCCATCCTCATAGTATCTCTCCGAGCCTCTACTTACTCACATGGGACCCAAAAAGCAACAGACACTTGTGGCAAACAAGAAATCACCATGGCTTCAGAAGGCTCACAAACAAAACAACCAAGGAGTTTTCCAGATCAAGAAACTTTTCTAAAATCATCAGAAGATGACTGTAAAAGGATTATATACAGAGCCCTTCTAGACCTTATACAAAATGCAACACAACAAAATGAAAAATTAAGCAAGCTGTTCGATCTGATGGAACATCAGTACTCTGAAATCCAACAGATCAAGAATAAAATAAAAGAAATAGAAACTTCCATTCAAAGCCAAGAAAACAAAATGGAACACATGGAAAAAAGAATTTCTGACTTGGAAGACAGAACTACTGATGCCAGCATCTATGAGGAAAAATCAGAAAAAAGAAACAAGAAAAATGAAGAAGTATTAAGAAGCATGTGGGACTCTAGTAAGAGGAACGACCTTCAATTCACTGGAGTCCCTGAAGAGGATGAGACACCTGAGAGTACAGAGAGTATCGTTGCTGAGCTGCTGACAGAAAACTTCCCAGAAATCATGAAGGATGAGAATATAGATATCCCAGATGCATATCATACGCCGCCCAATACAGATCTCAAAAGAAAGACTCCAAGACATATTACAATCAAGCGTAACAAAATGAAACATAAGCAGCAACACTTAAAGGCAGCAAGACTCAAAGCAAAGCTAACATTCAGAGGGAAACTCTGTAGGCTTTCATCATATTTCTCAGCAGAAACCATGCTGGCACAGAGACAGTTGTATGACACATTCAAAGCCTTGGAGGAGAAGAACTTCCAATCAAGAATGATATATCCTGCAAAACTCTTTCAAATATGAAAATGAAATTAAGACATTCCCAGATAAACAGAAACTCAGAGACTGTAAAAACCAAACCAAACCTACAAAAAATACTGAAAAAAGTTTTTGGCTTTGGCTTAGAAGATCAAAACCACTAACTTTATACTTTAGAATGACACATAATCCAGAATTGTACTCAGTGAGAGAAAGCTACAAACTCAATCACAGCTTTAATACTGAAAAAAAAACTCCAGTGAGTATCATCAAAACTATGGTGCCGTCATATTAAAAAGAGGGATGCACTACAGTCGTTATAGTCCTTCCAGATGTAAAGGAAGTTCACAAGACTGGTAGTAATTAAAATAGGGTTTATATATAGTTTATTAAGGGGGATCTTAGGGACAGCCGTAAAGCACAACAAAGATGCAACATACCATGGCAAGAAATGTGATACAGGAGTCTCAAAAACTACAAAACCAGCTCTGAAAAAGGTGAAAAATCAACTCACAAAAAAGAATGTCCCAGAACAGATTAATAAGAACAACAGAGATAACATCAATGCAAAAATAAACATACCACAATGGCAGCACTGAACACATACCTATCAATAATTACACTGAATGTGAATGGACTGAATGCTCCAGTAAAGAGACATCGAGTGACATCTTGGATCAAAAGACATGACCCATCCATGTGTTGTCTACAAGAAACTCAATGGAGACTTAAAGACAGGAATAAACTGAAAATTAAAGGATGGAAGAATATATATCAAGCTAACAATCAACAAAGAAGAGCAGGTGTGGCAATTCTAATCTCAGACAAAATCAATTTTAATGTAAAATCCACCATCGTGGACAAAGATGGACACTATTTACTGCTGGAAGGTTCAGTACACAATGAAGACTTAACTATATTAAATATTTATGCACCTAAGTTGAAGAAACACTGATTGCACTCAAAAAACAGTTAGATCACTCCACAATAATAGTGGGAGACTTCAACACTTCACTCTCAATACTGGACAGATCATCTAGAAAAAAGCTCAGTAAAGATACAGAAGACATCATTGCCACAATTAACCAACTAAACCTCACCGATTTATACAGAACTTTCTACCCATCAGCAGACAACTACACCTTCTCCTCCAGTGAACACGGAACACTCTCCAGAATTCACCATGTGTTAGGACACAATGCAATTCTCAATAAAATCCATACCATTGAATTAAAGCAAAGTATCTTCTCAGAACATAAAGCCATAAAAGTCTAAATCAATGGCAGAAAAAACACAGATAGAAAGTGGAACTCTTGGAAACTGAACAACATTGTGCTCAAAAAACCATGGGTTATAGAAGAAATCAAGGACGAAATAAAGAAATTCATGGATTACAATGAGAATGAAAACACTTCCTTCCAGAACATATGGGATACAGCCAAAGCAGTCTTCAGAAGGCTGTTTATCTCCATAAATGCACACATCTGGAAGGAAGAAAGAAACCAAATGAAGGAACTAACCCTACAGCTTGAACAAGTAGACAGAGAACAACAGAGGAACCCCTTGGGCAACAGAAGAAAACAGATGATAAATATTAGAGAAGAACCAAATGAAATAGAGAATAGGAAAACAATTGAAAAATTGAAAAGACCAAAAGCTGTTTTGTTTAAAAGATCAACAAAATTGACAAACCACTCGCTAAACTTACTAAAGAAAAACAGGAAATGAAACAAATAACCCAAATTAGAAATGAGAGGGGAGTGGTCACAACAGATTCAACAGAAATTAAAAATATCATAACAGAATACTATGAAAAACTGTACTCTAACAAATTTGAAAACTGAGGGGAAATGGACAAATTCCTTGATTCAGATCACCTACCCAAATTATTACAATGTGAAGCAGAACAACTCAGTAAACCCATCACAAAGGAAGAGATTGAAGAATTCATCCAAAAACTGCGAACCAAAAAAAGCCTGGGCCCATATGGCTTCACTACAGAATTCTACCAAGCTTTCAGAGAAGAGTTATCTCCAATACTACTGAGACTATTTCACAGTATAGAAAGGGATAGAGTACTCCCAAACTCATTCTATGAAGCCAGCATAGCCCTGATATAAAAACCAGGGAAAGACTCAACAAAAAAAGGAGAACTACAGAATGATATCACTCATGAATCTAGATGCAAAAATCTTCAACAAAATTCTTGCCAGTAGAATACAACAACATATCAAAAAAATAATCCATCCTGACCAAGTGGGATTCATACCAGGGATGCAACGCTGGTTCAACATGAGAAAAAGAATTAATGTGATTAACCACAGAAATAGCACAAAAGACAAGAATCACCTGATTTTGTCCATTGATGCAGAAAAGGCATTTGATAAAGTCTAACACCCATTCATGCTAAAAACTCTTAGCAAAATAGGCATAGACCGAAAATTCCTTAACACAATAAGGGCCATTTATACAAAACCAACTGCCTACATCATCCCAAATGGACAAAGATAGAAGGAGTTTCCCTTGAGAACAAGAACTAGACAAGGATGCCCACTCTCACCTCTCCTATTCAACACTATAGTAGAAGTTCTAGCCAGAGCAATTAGACAAGACCAAGAAATAAAGGGCATCTGCATTGGCAAAGAAGAAGTCAAAATCTCCCTGTTTGCTGATGATATGATTGTATATGCAGAGAATCCCAAAGAATCTATAAGTAAACTACTCAAACTGATAGAAGAGTTCAGCAAAATCTCAGGATACAAGATAAACATAAGTAAATCAGTAGGATTCCTTTACACCAACAGTGACACTGCTGATGAAGGAATCATCAAAACAATACCATTTACTATAGCCCCCAAGAAGATAAAGTACTTAGGAATTAATCTAACCAAGGAAATAACAGACCTTTATAAAGAGAACTACAAGCCCTTACTACAAGAAACTAAGAGAGACTTAGATAAATGGAGAAAGCTACCCTGCTCATGGATAGGAAGACTTAACATTGTGAAAATGTCTGTTTTACCCAAAGCAATCTACTTATATAATGCAATCCCAACACAAGTTCTGTTGTCACTTTTTAATGAGATGGAGAAACAAATTAACAATTTTGTTTGGAAAGGGAAGATACCCCGGATAAGTAAAGTACTACTAAAGAAGAAGAACACATTGGGAGGCCTCTCATTACCCGACTTCAGAACCTATTACACTGCCACAGTGGTCAAAACAGCCTGGTACTGGTACAAGAACAGACAGATCAATCAATGGAACAGAATCAAGACCCCAGAGATGACACCATCTGCCTATGAACAGTTGATATTCAATAAAGGCCCTAAGACATTAAACTGGGGTAAAAACAATATCTTCAACAACTGGTGCTAGCAAAATTGGATATCCACCTGCAATAAATTGAAACAAGATCCATATCTTACACCTTATACAAAAACCAACTCAAACTGGATAAAACACCTAAATACCAAATCTAAAACGATAATGCTCATCCAAGAAAAAGTAGGAACAACAATGGAAGTTTTACTACACAATGTAGACAGACTTCAAAATCTGTCAAACAAACCACAATCAACAGAGGAGAAGATAGATAAATGGGAACTACTAAGAATCAAACACTTTTGCTCATCCAAAGACTTTATCACAAGAGTTAAAAGACCACCTACAGAATGGGAAAAAACATTTGGCAACTCCACATCAGACTGACCCCTAATCTCCATAATCTACAAGGTACTACAAAATATCAATAAGAAGGTAAATCATCCAATTAAGCAATGGGCAAAGGAGATGAACAGACATTTCTCTAAAGAGGAGATCCAGGCAGCCAAAAAAACACATGAGGACATGTTCACAATCTTTAGTCATTAAAGAAATTCAAATCAAAACTACAATGAGATACCATCTCACCTCAACAAGGTTGGCCATGGTCCAAAAAAATACAAAACAACAAATGCTGGAGAGGCTGTGAAGAAAGTGGAACTCTCCTACACTGTTGGTGAGGCTGCAAAATCGTCCAGCCTCTTTGGAAAGCAATCTGGCGCTTCCTTAAAAAAGTATATATAGATATACCATTTGACCCAGTCATGGCCGACTCAATGGCACTTGGCTTGGCTATTTGACCCAGTAATTCTACTACCTGGAATATATCCTACAGAATCAAGGCCTTTCACACCAAGGGATACATGCACAAGAATGTTTATCGCAGCACAGTCCTCGATAGCAAAAAGATGGAATCAACCCAGATGCCCAACAACAGAAGGATGAATAGGTAAACTATGGTACATATACTCAATGGAGCACTATGCAATGATAAAGAACAATAATGATTCTAGGAAATATCTCATAACCTGGTTTCAACTGGAAGAGATTATGTTGAGTGAAAATAGTCAGAGGTAAAAAGACAAATATTGTATGAGACCCCTATGATAAAAACTCAAAAACAGACTTACGCATAAAAGAAAAGACTCTTTGATGGCTGCAAGGGAGAGGAGGGAGGGAGGGGGAGGGCGAGGATTTAGATTAGATAGTTGGTAGAAATGTGGTTGGGTGAAATCAGTGGTAGCACACATTAGAAACAAGAACAACATTAAGTGGACTTCAACATAACTGGAATACTCTTTCTATTTAACCCAAGAATGCAAGGACAGAGTAGCTGGGTCCGGGGGCAGGGGACCATGCTCTTAGGTGAAATCAAGGCCAATTGGCACAACTATATGCATTGCTAAGAGGGCTCTCTGCACCCCACTTTGGTGAGTGGCGTCTGGGGTCGTAAAAGCTGCCTAGCTGCCATCCCAGGGCACAGCAAATGGTCCCAACTCAGCAGGGACGGATGCTCTCTGAGGACTAAAACAACATGGGGGAAAGACAACCCAGAAGACAGAGAGCCACATGTGTGGGTGCCTACATCAACTTGGGACCAGAAGAACCAGACGGTGCCAGCCACCACCTGTGACAGCCGTGATAGAGCTCACAAAGTTGAGTCCCACTGGCAACACAAGAATAAAAAGGGGTGCACCTCAGATCTCCACTAAAAGACCACATTTGATTGTCCAGCGGCTTCGGGGTTCCCCTGGGAGCATGGCCCCTGGCCCTGATGCTGCCCTTGCCCATAAATCAGTATGAAGGTCCACTCTTCAAACATGAATGGATTGGACTTGGCAATGCAGAGAGACCACATAGTGGATGCACTTTACGGTTCTATGCATCTATAGGATATCATCCTGTGGACCTCTGGCTGGAGTAAAGGGTATGGTTGGAGAGGAGGGGAAAGGAAACTTTTGGGAAGATGAGACATGTATGGAGCAGAGAGGAATAATGTGCTGTCACCAGACAGGGAGAGCAGTGGAAGCGGCATATAGGTGGGCATGTAAATTTATATGGGAATGTATATTTTCACTCAATCATAATAAAAAAAATAAAATAAAATGGAGAACAATGCACAATACTAGGAATCATGGTTTAACCAAGTTGACACATAGTTTTGGGAACACAATTCAATCCACGAGAGTCTGTAAACTTGTTCAAGTCTGGAAATTGAGGGGTTATGACTCTATTCTGGTTATTCAAAGTAGGCTGCTATTCACTTGACTTAGATAGAACTCTTCTGCTTATACAGATTGAGGAAACCTTTAGTAGATTTCCTATCTATTTCACTCCTGGGAACATCATGATTAAGTAACCATATGTCCATATGAGTCAGAATATTCTTACAGCTGCTTTCACTCCAATGTCCATTATAGTTACCATGTCCACCCTGTCTTTGTAGACCGAATGCTGCCTCTTGGCCCCTCTTACCACAGAGTGCTGTCAGCCACATTGTAGTTTGATATCTTAATTCAGTTAAGGCAATTCCCACCATCAAGTCTGGCTTACATAAAACAGCAGTCTCAACAGTCTTCAAGGATGTTGGGGCTCCCTTCACAAATTTGTTCCACACTATTATAGTAAAATGTGTGTCTTGTTGGCACTCCATGTGTGGATCTGTGAGTCTAACCTGATAAATCCACCCTAATGTGCCAGTTTCTATAAGCCTCTGGATATCTTTCATTATAGTATACCAGAGCAGGTTTTGTACTTCAACTTGATTTCTTGTTGGCCACCATGTAACTCATGCTTCAGTGATCCAACCACACAAATGTTTAGATCTTTTCCTGAACTCTGGAGCTGAAACTTTGAATGAAGAATCTGTGCTTAGTGAGCTTATATCAATAAACTCAGAGTGATCCATGTTTATGCTCCTTGCACCATTATCCCACAACTTTAATAGCCTTTCTTGCACGCATTTCCCAGGTTTCTGTTTGCAGGTATTAGAAGAGTCAAGCAACTCTTTTGGAGTTCTCCTCTTGGGCCACACTTTGTAATTTACCTTTTGGGGCTCGCTGATACTTAAGTCTAGTTACAAGTCCAGAAGCAAAAATGGGTAATGAAGATTTTTTTTGAGAATGTTCAGCATTTTGTTGTAAGATATCTACCTCAGGCAATGTCCCAAGCAATGACTCAGACATAAGCTCTTGAAACACAGCTGGATAATCTCACAAGATAGTGGTGGAGTAGCTACTGGTTTTGCTGGGGCGAGTGGTTTAGCAGCAGACAAAGACGGAGTAATCTCTTCAGAAGGGAATCAGAGGGCTAGGGGCTCAATGTCCCCAGCTTAGTGATTATCTGCCCTTATGCCCACATCATAAGTTTCAGGATGACATTTCTTCTCAACAATGCCTTCGCTTTAACTTCAAAGACACTCAAGTTTGGGAATTCAGTTGGCAAAATTCAGTCACCCTAACAATGAGACTCTGGTTTTGGTTTTTGGCAACATCAGCTTTGTCACCATGAGAAAGAAGGCTTTCATTCAAGGCACAAGTGGAAACTTTGGGGTCATTTATACGGTGCTTGAATTTTGACTCTGAAGTCCTGAGCTCATCTCTTTCTTTCACCATTTTGTCAAACAAAAGTACAACTAATCAACCAGTTTTTTCATACTTATTATGATGATAAAATTGTAGAAAGGTATCATATATGCAATTATCCAGAGACTCACCTTAACCAATATCAAATTGTTGTCTTGTGCCTAAAACTATTGTTAATATTAATTTTACCTTTAAATGTGCTACCAGTATCAGAATATAACATCTCCCTGGATTGCTGGCACAACCTCAGGTACAATGTTTCAATTTACCCCATGTTATAAACTGTATACTGAATTGTTCTAGATATAGACATTTACCTGGCAGTTTTAGTAGATTACTACAGTACCACCAAACTGATATCCTGATCCAAACTGCTAATTCCCTTAGGTATTTTAATACCTTATCCCTGCATGTGACTCAATTGCCATATAGTCTACATAGAAGCCAGACAAATCCTAACAATCTGTTCCCTCTCTGTACTAAACTCTGGAGCCCAGTGAGATTAGGAAGACTGTCCATTTGTGCCAATTCTTTTTCTGAAGTGGTTTAAGCAGGAAATAGGATTATTTGTGCTCCCCATGGATATGTACATTTATGAGGATGATACAATTATGGCACTATGAGAGAGCGCAACCCTAGTGATGAGCCCTATGCTTACCCACTGCTCTGTTTAGATGGTTGGAGAAAGCAGGGTCAGTGTGCATTAGCGCTTTTAGGAGTTTCTGTAATATTCACCCCTATAATGCATTGGACCAGTGATTTGAAAATTTCCAGGGAGCTTTCAGCTTGGAGAAAAACATTGGTGCTTGGAAAGGAGATACATAATTTTTGAGGACATAGAAGCTTTGTCTTGAGGACCCTTCTAACTTTCACCAAATGTGTTTCTTTCATTTGTACCCTGCATTGCTATAATAAAGCTATAATTGTAAGTAGCATGCTTTTCTGAGTTCTGTGGGATGTTCTGGTGAATTATAGATCCCCAGGGGTAATGGGAATCCCTAAATTTGTAGTCAGCAGGTCAGAACTAAAGGTGTTATGGGTACCTGTGAGCTTACATTTGGCATCTGAAGTGTTAAACAGACCTGGCAGTCTGGAGGACCATGCCCTTTAACTTGTGAGATCTGACCTAACTCTGGTGGTTAGAGTTAGAGGAAGAATTACTCTGCTTGCAGTGGGTGTCACAGAATTAGAGTTGGTGTTCGCATTGAAAACATATAAATAGGCAGACATACCCTTCACATGTATATATGTAGAAATGTATACAAAATACATAATGTTGTTTTCTGTGGATTATTTTAATGTAAGCAATGTTATATTTATATTCTATTCTGCAGATTGCTTTATTCATGCATGAAGATGTATTAATGCTATTACATAGAGAGATCTATCTCCTATTCCAGAGTTTATGCAGTCATTCTCCTGTTGAACATTTGGTTTGCTTCCAGGTAGGACTCTTGAAAACAGTGCTTCAGTGTATATACATATATGTCTTCTTGTGAATGGATAGGACAGTTTTTGAAATGGGTATTTGAAATTTTTGATACAGTCAAAATGTCATTTAAACTATCTATGCCAACCAGCAACGTCTGAAAGGCCCCCCTGTCCAACTCTTACCAATAGTTGATATTAAACCCATTGTGGTCAAGTCGGGTTCAACTCATAGTGACCTCAGAGCTCAGGGTAGAACTTCACCATAGAATTTCCAACGAGTGCCTGGTGGATTTAAACTGCTGACCTTTTTTGTTGGCAGACATAGCACTTAACCCATTCTGCTACCAGAGTTTCCATTGTTGATATTACTAAATTTTAATTTTGGTAAATCTAATGGGTACATGCAAAATGGCCTCTGACTTTAATTTGCATTCTGATGAACACTAATGCCATTGAGCATCTTTATATGTATCTTGGTTATTTTGTTGTTGTTGCTTCCTCTGGTTTGTACTTCTTCATATCCTTTGTTATTCCTCTATAGAGCTGTTTGTCTTTTTCTTCTGATTTATAGGAATATATATATAGCCTTGGTACTTCAGTGGTAAAGCACATGGCCGCAAACTAGAAGTTTGGTTGTTTGAGGCCACTATCTGCTCTGAGGGAGAAAGATGTGGCTGTCTGCTTCAGTAAAGATTTACAGCCTTGGATGCCCAAGAATTTTTTTTCCCTCTCTCTCCCTCTCTCTTAAGATAACTCTCTGCATCCCATCTAGGGTCTTAAAAGCTAGCAAGCTATCATCTAAATAGCACCAAATAGTCCCAATCCACTTGGACCAGTGGTAAACAGCAGACATTGAGGACAGGAAGAAAACATGAGCCCACTGGATAGAAGGGGCTGTATGAGCCAGAGTTTGCTTCAGCATGGGACCAGAAGAACTAGGTGGTGCCTGGCCACCACCAATGATAGCCTGGATGGGGTATGCAGAATGGAGCCCTGGACACAGCAGGTAATGGAGTAGAGGGCAGAGCTAGAACTCTACCAAAAGATCACACTTGATGGTCCTTCTGAATGGAGGGCCCCCTAGAAGCATGACTCCCAGACTCTCTAACCCCAAACTGCATACAGCACCAGGGCTAGCTCCCCAGGCAAAGACTGAACCGGACCATACAAAACAGAGTGAGACTGGTGATGAACAAACTTTTAAACATATACATGGGGTTGTCTGAGAGGCTCTTTGCTGGAGCCGAGATGATTGAATGAGAAAGGCTAGACTTTGGTCAAAAAGTCACAGAAAGTTCTGAACAAAAGGGAAAATGTGCTGTCACATGGGAGGGAGGGGGGAAGCTAGAATAGAATAGTGGTGGAATTTCTGGGTTTTATATGGCAATATGATATAGACTGTAAAATTGTTCTTAATTCACAATTAAAAGCATTAAAGAAAAAGATTTACAGCCTTGGACTGCACTGTAAAGGGTCCTGCCCTGCTGACCATCAAATCCCTATGCAGTACCAGTGCAGACCTCTGGACCCCAGTTTCAGCCTCCTGGTTGACATGCTGAGCACTGCAATTCTCCCTGGGGAGCACCAGTGTGGCTCTCCAGGCTCCCAGACCCCATTCCGCACCTCCTCCGGCCCTACTCTGCCAAGTGTCATGCCCCCAAGAGGCACTGGCATGGATCTCCAGTGACACACCCCTCAGGCCATCCCCAACTCCATCCCTCTGAGTGCAATGCCCCCGGATGACCAGATAGACCCCCAAAACTGCAGACCCTGTGCTGTACACCTGCCCCACCACACATCCTTGTATAGTCAGTATGATTCTCTGCATCCCCAGCATCACCTCACCATGCCAACCCCAGATCTGACCTGCTAACACCGGTTCATGCTGTAGACAAATGACCTGTCTCTGACCTTCTTCTTCACCTGCTGGACATGTCTTCCTCTGTGCCGTATCTGAGAAAAAAGTTCTGCCCACCTTGACAAGGTGATGAGAACTATCATGATCACAGATAAGCAAGGATCAAAACATGCCCAGCTTAGCCACTCAGAAAAAATTAAAATTAAAATTAAAAAACAAGTTGTAACAAACCTACAATCAACAAAGTAAGAAAATAATTCCTGAATGTCTCAGACAGAGCAGACAATATTAAAGCCTAAAAAACAAACAGACAAATGAAAAACAGGACAGGATGGTTCCAGCAAGCAACCAAAATAAAACATAAAATGACCACCTCATAGAAGACAAGGCACTGGAACTGCTTGATAGGGAATTCAAAAGTCTAATTTCAAGGGCTGTACAAGAAATTAGGGAAGAGATCAAGGAAAACACAGGCAAAACTGAAGAAAAAATAGACAAAATCATGGAAAATACAGGCAAAATCAGAGAAACCACAAAGCAATGGGAAAATTCAGAAAAATAATACAAGAGCAAAATGTCAAAATACATAAAGAATTAAAAGTCCTACAAAAACAGCAATTAGGAAATCCAAATTAGAAATCCAAAAGATAATAACAAAATTCTGAAAGGGACAATGCAGCACAAGGTTTTAGGTACAAATTTGAAACAATGGAAGACAGGAACAGCAAAATTGAAGACAAATCCTTAGGTATTACTTTATTTGAGGAAAAATCAGACAAAAAATGAAGAAAATCTAAGAAGTACATGGAATAAAATCAAGAACAAAAAATTGTATGTAATTGGAGCTGCAGAACAGGAGGAGAAAATGGAAAACAAAGAGAGGAACTTAGCTGATCTACTGAAAGAAAACTTGGACAATATCATGAAAGATAAAATGCTAACTGTCTTAGGCTGGGTTCTCTAGAGAAGCCATACCAGTAAAGCACACACACACACACACACACATATATATATATAAAGAATCTATATAAAGAGAAAAATTTGTATGTATATAAGGAGAAAAATTTATATCAAGAAAATGGCTCATGGGGCTGTACAGTCTGGAATACTGCAAGTCTGTTGGTCAAGATACAGGCTTCTCCTGATGCACGTAGCTGCAGAAGCTAGTAAACTCAAGATTGGCTGGTAGGAGAGCTGGGTGCTTTCACACGCTGTGAAGATCAATGAATCCCAGGATTGGCAGGCAAGATTACAGCTAAGCTGCTAACTCAATTCCCAAGAACCAGAGGTTTGACAAACAGGATCCAGAAGTAGTCAAAGCCCCCAAACCTTGCCAGAATATTCACTTATATTCAGTGCAGACCAGATGTCCAAGGAAACTCCCTTTCAATTGGTTGGCTACTCACAGTAGATTCCATCATGGAGATGACTACATCATATGAAATCTCATCATGGAAGTCTTCACAACATCATGACTATTAAACCAGGGAGAATCATGACCCAAATAAGTTGACATACAACCTTAACCATCACATTAGCCATTCAAGAAGCTCAACAAACTCTATGTAGGATAATCTCCTCACCTAAAATCACCTATATGATAATTACACTTGCCAAAACCAAAGAAAAGAAAAGAAGTTCCCAAGAGCAGTTCAAGCAAAATGAAGTCACATACAAAGGGAGAAACAATAAAATAGAGCTCTCGTTACTTGGCAGAAATCAGGCAGGCAAGAAGGCAATGAGATGATCATATAAAACATGGAAAGGAAGAAAACTGCTGTCATGGTTGGAATCGTGTCCCCCCCAAAATGTGTGCAGCCACGTGGCTGGGATACGGTTCCCAGTATCTTGGGACTGTCCTCCATTGTGTGGTTTTGCTAACCTGTATGTTAAAGGATTAGGGTGCGGCTGTAAATTCCTGCTGTAGGGGGAGTTTCCCTGGAGTATGGCTTGCCCCACCCTTAATGCTTTTAGCTTGCAAGGAATAAAAGGAAAAAGAAACAAAGGACAACTTGAGAACCTCGCTACCATCAAGCAAGCAGCACCGGGAGCAGAGCGCGTCCTTCAGACCAGAGGTTCTTGCGTCAGGATGCTCCCTGGACAAAGACTGATGCAATACCGGACTTTCCTCCAGAGCCGACAAGGGGAAAGCCTTCCCCTGGAGCGGACACCCTGAATATGGACTTGCAACCTACCAGACTGTGTAAGAATAAATCTTTCTTTGTTAAAGCCATCCACTCTGTGGTATTGCTGTTAGAGCAGCCCTAGCTGACTAAAACAACTGCCAACAAAGAGTAATGTATCTTGCAAAACTCTCACTCAAATATAATGGCAAAATAAGTACATTTCACATAAACACAAATTAGCAGAACATGTAAAAACCAAACCAAACTTGCAAGAATTATTAAAGGGAGTTGTTTGATTAGACAACAAACAACATCAGACAACAACCTGAATCTAGTATACAGGACAGCATCAAACAGATATCATCCTAGGAATGAGCTTTCAGGGAGAACACAAAAATAAAATAAATAAAGTAATTACAGCAGGAAACCAGAGATACCAGTCTGTAAACAAAATGACAGAACAAGAAAAGGAATAGTTTATAGTGTAGATATAGAATTGTCAAAAGGAGAGGAAGTCACAATGATACCAAGTAATAAGACTAGTTCAAACCCAGGAAGATAGGGGTAAATTTCAAGGTAAGCACAATAAAAATTAACAAACCTACTCGTCAAAATAAAGACGAAAAACATAAAGTCTCTGTAAATGTAAAAGTTACACAAACAAAAGAAACAGAAAGAAATTTCACAAACAAAGCAAATACAGCACAGGACAGTAAGAAGAACAAAAACAATGTCAGCCCCATGGGGGGGGGAACACTACAAAATGACAGCAATCAGCTCACACCTATTGTTGATCACACTGAATGTAAGTGGCTTAAATGCACCTGTAAAGAGACATGTTGACAGAATGGATTTAAAAACACGAAAGTGATAAAGAATAGAGTAGTAGGGACAGGGGTCTTGGGACCATGTTTTAGGGAACATTGAAGTCAGTTGGCATAACTAGACTTTTGCTAAGAGAGTCTCCTGCGCCCATATTGGTGAGTGGTGTCCGGGGTCTTAAAAGCTAGCAAGCTGCCATTTGAGGAACATCAAATGGTCCCAGTCTATCTGGAACAGATGATACCAAGAACATCAAAGACATGAGGGAAAAAAGAGCTCAGGACACAGAAGGACCCATACAAATGGGAGACTACATCAGCATGAGACCAGTGGAACCACATGGTGCCCAGCTATCAACAAAGGCAGCCATGATGGGGGACACAATGTATAGTTCCTGAGGCAACACAAGAAAAAGAGGTGTACGGTTCAAGAACTTTACCAAAAGACCAAAACCGATGGTCTGACAGCCTGCAGGGTCCCCTGGGAACATGGTCCATAGACGTGCTGCTGGCCCTGACCTGAAACCGGTACTGAGGTCAACTCTTTGGACAAGAGTGGACTGGACTCAGGGACACAGCACGAGCATGCGGTGTGTGTACGTTATGGTTTTAAACATTTATAGGAGTCTATCCTACTGGTTTCTTTCCAGATGGGAGAGAAGAGGTTTTTAAAATGAAATATCTTTTCTGCATCAATTGACAAAATCAGACGATTCTCGTCCTTTGAGTTATTTATGTGGTTGATCACATTAATTGCTTTTCTGATGTTGAACCGGTCTTGTATCCTTGGTATGAATCCAACTTGGTCATGATGAATTTTTTCTTTATCTTTCTTTCTTTCTTTTTTTTCTTTGACATGTTGAACTCTATTGGCTGGGATTTTATTGGAGATTTTTGCATCTAGGTTCATGAGTGATATTAGTCCATATATTTTTTGTGTGTGTGGGGGGCCTTTCCCTGGCTTTGGTATCAGGGTTATGCTGGATTCATAGAATGAATTTGGGAGTATTCAGTCCCTTTCTATACTGTAAAATAGCCTTAGTAGTATTAGAATTAACTCTTCTCTAAAAGCTTGGTAGAATTCTCCAGTGAAGCCATCTGACCAGGACTTTTTTTGGTTGGTAGTTTTTTTTCATTAGTTTTTCAATCTCTTCTTCTGTGGTGGGTTTATTAAGCTATTCTACTTCTCTTTGTGATGATTTTGGTAGATGATGTGAATCTAGAAATTTGTCCATTTCCTCTAAGTTTTCAAATCTATTCGAGTACAGTCTTTCATAATATTCTGTTATGATACTTTTAAGTTTGGTTGGGTCTGTTATGACATCTCCCATCTCATTTCTCATTTGGGTTGTTAGTTTCTTCTCCTGTTTTTCTTTTGTCAGTTTAGCCAATGGTTTACCAATTTTGATGATCTTTCAAAGGACCACCTTTTGGTTTTGTTAATTTTTTCAGTTGTTCTTCTATTCTGTAACTCATTTAGTTCTGCCTTAATTTTTATCATCTGTTTTCTTCTTGTGCCTGAGGGGTTCCTCTGTTGCTCTCTTTGTACTTGTTAAAGCTGTAGGGTTAATTCTTTGGTTTGGGCGCTTTCTTCATTCCAGATATGTGCATTTATAGAGATAAGTTGACTTTTGAGCACTGCTTTTGCTATATTCCATAGGTTCTGGTAGGTTGTGTTTTCATTCTCAGTTGATTCCATAAATTTATTTTTATCATGTCTTTGATTTCTTCTATAACCCATGGAGTTTTCAGCAAGGTGTTGTTCAGTTTCTGTGTGTTCAAGAGTTTCTACCTATGTTTTGTCTATTGATTTCAACTTTTCTGTCTTTATGGTCTGAGACGATGCTTCACAATAATTCAATGAATTGGATTTTGTTGAAACTTATTGTATGTCCTAATATGTGGTCTATTGTGCGGAATGTTCCATGTGCATTGAAAAAGAAAGGGTATTTATCTGATGTTGGGTAAAAAGTTCTGCATGTTTCAACCAGGTCTAGTTGGTTGATTGTCACAAGATCTTCTGTATCTTTACTGAGCTTTTTTCTGGATGATCTGTCCATGACTGAAAGTGTAGTGTTGAAGTCTTGTACTACCACTGTGGAGTGATCTATCTCATTTTCAATGTTACCAGTGTTTGTTCAACATATTTAGATGCTCTGATATTGAGTGCATAAATACTTAATATTGTTATATCCTGCTAATGTATTGAGCCTTTCAGTAATAAATAGTGACTATCCTTGTCCATGATGGTGGGCCTTACATTAAAATCTATTTTATCTGGGATTAATATTGCTACTCCTGCTCTTCTTTGTGTGTTGTTAGCTTGGTATGTATTCTTCCATCCTTTGATTTTCAGTTTGTTTATATCTTTGAGTCTAAGGTGTGCTTCTTGTAAGCAACATATAGTAGGATCATCTCCTTTGACCCAGGCTGTCACTATCTGCCTCTTTATTGGAACATTTGGTCCATTTACATTCATTGTAATCATTGATAGGTATATGTTCAGTGCTCCCATTTTGATGCCTTTATTTTTGTGTTGTTCATGTTTTCTTTGCTTCTCTTATTCTGTTCTGGGTTGCTTTTCTTTTTGGTTTTACTTTTCATCTTTTTCAGTGTTGATTTTGTGTTTGTTGGGACTCCTGTATTGTTTCTTGTTTTGACACGTTGCATTGTTAGTTTGCTTTGCAGCTACTCCTTTGATCCTCCTTAATGTTCAAAGTTTAAACCAATCTTTAACTTCTGTATATCTTCTTAATTTCCTCTCCATCTGAAAGTGTTATAACTACTGTAATATATCCTTCTTTGTATTTGATGATGTCTTAATTTTTGTGTTAAGATCACTGGTTATCTTTTTACATTTTAGCTTTGATTGAGTTTTGTGATTTCCCTAACTGAATAGTATCCTGGATGTTTTGTCCTGGATTGCATCCTTAGGCATATATTTGCTGGTTTTGTTTTTCTGAACAAGGAGCTCCTTTCAGTATTTCTTGTAGTCTTGGTTTGGTTTTTACAAAGTCCCTAAGCTTCTGTTATCTGTGAAAGTATTAATTTACCCTTCATATTTGAGAAACAATTTTGCAGGATATATAATCCTTAGTTGGAAGTTTTTCTCCTTCTAGGCTTTGAATGTGTCTTCCACTGCCTTCATGACAACATGGTTTCTGCCAGGAAGTCAGACAAAAGCCTAAAGGGCTTCTCTTCGTATGTTAGTTTTGTTTTAAGTCTTGCTAGCTTTAAGAGCCTCTCTTTATATTTCATTTTATTAAGCTTGATTGTAATGCATCTTGATGTCTTTCTTTTGGGGTCTTTTTTGTGGTGTTTGATAAAGCATCTTGGATATCTATGCTCTCTTCTTTCATTATTTCCTGGAAGTTTTCTGTCAGCAACTCTTCAGCAATCCTCTCTGTAGTTGTGGCTATCCCTCCCTGTTCAGGAACTCTAATTAACCAAAGATTATTCCTCTTGGTAGAGTCCCACATGTTTCTTAATGTTTCTTCATTTTTCATTTGAATGAGTTTCAATAAAAGTTTACTTAAGTGTGATATTAATGATGCTCTTACATAATTTCTGCATTCTATTGGATCACCTTTCCTTGGGATGAGACTTGAAATGATATTTGAATGATATCGAAAGAAGAAGTCCAAGGTGCACTGAAGGTTTGGGCAAAAGACAAAACCAAATAAACCCACTACCATCGAGTTGATTCCAATTCATAGCACCACTATAGGACAGAGTATAACTGCATCATAGTTTCCAAAGAGTGCCTGGTGAATTCAAACTGCTGACCTTTTAGTAGTAACCATAGTCCTTATCCACTATACTACAAAAGTTTTCAAGGCTCCAAGAATTGACAGAATACCAATTGAGATGTTTCAACAAATGTATGCAATTCACTGACCAAGTCAAGAAATTTTGAAGACATATACCTGGCAAATTGATTGGAATAAACTTACATTTGTACACATTTCAAAGAAAAGTTATCCAACAGAATGCAGAAACTATTGAATAATATCACATACAAGTAAAATTTCACTGAAGATAATTCAAAAGTGGTTGCAGCAGTACATTGACATGTAATTGCCATAAATTCAAGGTGGATTCAGAAGAGGATATGTAATCATAGATATCACTGCTGATTTCAGATGAGTCATGGCTGAAAGCAGAGAATACTAGAAGGATGTTTATCTGTGTTTTACTGACTATGCAAAGGCATTTGACTGTGTGGATCATAATAAATTATGGATTACATTGAGAACAATGAGAATTCTAGAGCACTTACCTGCACTCATGAGGAACCTGTACTTTGACAAAGAGGTAGTTGTTGGTACTGAACAAGAATACTGTGTGGTTTAAAGTCACGAAAAGTGTGTGTCAGCATTGTACCTTTTTACCACACTTATTCATCTGTAATCTGAGCAAATAGTCTGAGAAGCTGGACTATATGAAGGAGAATGCAACATAAGGATTGGAGGAAGACTGTAACAACCTGTCATAAGAAGATGATACAACTTTGCTTGCTGAAGGTGAACAAGGACTTGAAGCAGTTACTATTGAAGATCAAAGACTGTAGCCTTTAAAATGGATTACTCCTCAGTGTAAAGAAAACAGAAGTCCTCACAACTGGACATGCTCACAACATTATGATAAGTGGAAAAAAGACTGAAGTTGTCAAGGATTTCATTTTACTTGGATCCACAATCAACTCCAATAGAACCAGCCCTCAAGAAATCAAACACATATTATACTGGGCAAACCACCTTCAAAAGACCTCTTTAAAATATTAAAAAGCAAAGATATCTCTTAGCCCAGCCAAGGTATTTTCAATCACCTCACATGCTGTGAAACCTGTACAATGAATAAGGAACTAAAGAAGATTTGGCATCTTTCATTTATGGTGTTGGCAAAGAATATCATAGAGTGCCATAAGAATGAACAAGTCTGTCTTTGAAGAAATACATCTACAGTGTCCCTTGTAAGTGAGGATAGTGAGACTGTCTCATTGGACACAAGATGGATTGACACAGTAGCTGCAAAAATGGGCTCAAAGATACGTATAGCAAGGATTATGAGGATGGTGTGGTATTGGGCAGTGTTTCTGTTGTACATGAGGTCACTATGATTTGCAATAAAACTGATGGTACTAACAACAATATATATTATATATATCCATAAATCAGTAAGGAAAGAAAAATTAGTAGAGAAATGATTAAAGATATAAACAGATACTGACTTAAAGGTAGATGTAAAATGACATACTAAGTTTCTCAATGATATCAGTGCTTATAGGAATGAAAATTAAAATAAGATACCATTTATGAGTCTTTTCCTTTATGTTTTATTTTAAAAGTTCTCTGTAGCAGATTAATAGCTTTTACCACTACCCCCAAAAGTTATGTTCACATGAGACCTGTGCATGTGACCTTATTTAGAAAAAGGGCTTTTAAAGATGTAATTAAGGATCTGGAGATGAGATCATCTTGGTTTATTTTGGTGGGTCCAATGTCTAATGAGGAAACCCTTACGGCATAGTAGTAAAATGTTATGTCTGCTAACAAAAAGGTCAGAAGTTCAAATCCACTAGGTGCTCCTTGGAAACTCTATAGGGCAGTTCTACTCTGACATACAGGGTTGCTATGAGTCAGAATTGATTTGACCCTAGTGAGTTTGGTTTGGGTTTTAAGTCTGATGATAGGTGTTCCTATAAGAGAAAGATGATGAGAAGACACATAGCCAAGCTAAGTGCCGTTGAGTCGGATCCAACTCATGGCACATAGGGAGAAGTCTATATGAAAAAGGAAGTAGGGATTTCAGTTTACAAGCTAAGGAATACTAAGGATTGCTGGTAGCCCCCAGATGCCAGCAGAGAGGATGGGGACATGGAACAAGTTCTCCCTTAGAGCCTCAAGAAGGAACCAACCCTTATGACACCTTGATTTTTGTCATCTGACACCCAGAAATGTGAGGGAATAAATTTCTGTTACTTTTGTTGTAAGGTGTTCCAACTGTCACAGAAAACTCATACAGCCTTCCTGCCTCAAGACCATCAATATGGGGGAATTCTGAGATCTAAGATTCCAAAATTTTCTAAAAGAATAGCAATAAATGCAACTTGAATCTTGTATTTGTCCCTGTAAGAACCGTGAAGTAGTGTATAAAGAATGGCAGTAAGGAACTGCAAACTGAATAAAGACAAGGATGATTCATATGCAAAGAAACGTTATTCTTCCACTGTTCCTGCCCCTCACTCTCTTGAATCAACAGTCTAAGGGCTCCAACTGCCCAGTACAACCTCTCACCACCAACCAATGCATACATCTCCTGTACACAAGGAAAGGTTTCAGTCTCTGGCTCCAAAACTAAGCACAGATCTCTCAGACAGACTACTCAGGGTGATTCTGCCTACCCCCACCCCCACCCCCCACCTCCATAGACAGACAACAGCAGCTGCAGCTCTGGCCAACCCACAGTTCTGTGCATGGGGAAGGGTCTTGACCACTGGCTCTGAAAACAATTGGACAGATCTTGCTTGTGAACTCTTCAGGAACTATATTCTGACTGGTCTAGAGGCAGCCTGAATGACTGAAACTGTTCTGGCTAGACTTGTAGCTTTCACAAAGTAGGGGAGGGAGCAGTTGCCAAGGACATTTATGAAATACCCACCACTAACATATTCAACGTAGAAAGACTGAAGAGATTTCCCCTTAAGACCACAAATAAGACAAATAGGTCTGCTCTCACCACTGCTCCTATGTATTGTACTAGAAGTCATAAAGATAATACTTAGTCAAGAAAAATAAACAAAAGCTATTGTTGGCTTTGGCTTGGCATTGAAAAGGGAAAAGAAGTAAAATTATTATTATTTTCTTTGCTGATGACATGATCTTATGCATAGAAAAACTATAAGAATCCACAAGAAAGCTGCTAGAGCTAATGAAAGAATGTATCAAAGTTGCAAGATACAAGGTCAGCATACAATAATCAGTTAAGTTTCTATACATTAGCAATGAGCATTCTGAAAAGTAAATTAAGAAAACAATCTAATTTATAATACATCTAGAAGAATAAAATACCTAGGAAGAAATGTAACTAAAGAAAGACTTGTTCACTGAAAACCGAAATCATTATTGGAAGACATTACAGAAGACCTAGTTAAGTGGAAGGATAGTCTGTATTCACGAATTAGAGGACTTAATATTGTTAAAGGAAACCCTGGTGGCATAGTGGGTTAAGTGCTACATCTGCTAACTGAAAGGTTGGCAGTTCAAATCCACCAAGCTCTCCTTGGAAACTCTATGGGGCAGTTCTACACTGACCTATAGGGTCACAATGATTTGGATCTGACTCAATGGCAGTGGATTAATACTGTTAAAATGTCAGTTTTATCTGTCATGAATTGTGTCCCTCCAAAAAGTGTATATCCATTTGCCTAGGCCATGATTCCTGGTATTGTGTGATGTTCGGATGTGTTGTAAATCCTGCCTCTATGATGTTAATGAGGGAGGATGGGCAGTGGTTGTGTTAGGGAAGCAGGACTCAATCTATAAGATTGTTTTGTGCCTTGAGGCAATCTCTTGGGATATAAGGAAAGGTAAGCACGCAAAGAGTTGGAGACCTCATACCATCAAGAAAGAAGCAGTGACGGGGCTGAGCACAATCTTTGAACCTGGGGTTGCTATGCAACAGAAGCTCCCAATCCAGAGGAAGACTGACAAGACCCTCCTCTAGAGCCAACAAGAAACACTTCCCCTGGAGCAGATGCCCTTAATTTGGATTTGTAGTCTACTGGACTGTGACAGAATAAAATTTCTTTTTGTTCAAGCCATACACTTGTGGTATTTCTGTTAAAGCAGCACTAGATGACTAAGACAGGTCCTTTCTTCTTTTTGGATATGTACATTTGAGCCTGCTTTTGCTGTGTCTCGAAGGTTCAGGTAGGATGTGTTTCATTCTCATTTGATTCTGTGAATTTCTTTATTCTGCCCTTGATTTCTTCTATGATCTAGTAGTTTCTTAGCAACATGTTAATCACTTTCCATATGTTTGATTTTATTTCCCTCTTGCTTTATCCCACTCGATGACACTGGGCTGGATTGCTTTATCTGATAATGATTTTGACTTTTATGGCTTTACGGTCTGAAAAGATGCTTTTCAATATTTTGATGCTTTGGATTTTGTTAAGACTTGCTTTATGGCCTAATATGTGGTCTATTCTGGAGAATGTTCCATATGTGTTGAAAAAAAGTGTACTTGGCTGCCCTTCGGTGGATTGTTCTATATATGTCTATGAGGTCAAGTTGTTTGATTGTGGCATTTAAATATTGAACTTCTTTCTTAAAGTTTTGTCCTCCACCAAAAGTGGTGTGTTGTAGCTTCCTACTTCTATCCTTGAGAGGTCTGTTTTTCTTTTCCATGCTGCTATAACTTGTTTTGGAAACCCTGGTGGCATAGTGATTGTGCTATTGCTGCTAATGAAAAAGTCAGCAGTTCAAACTCACCAGGTGCTCCTTGGAAGCTCCATGGGGCAGTTTTACTCTGTCCTATAAAAGTTCCTATGAGTTGGAACTGACTTGACTGCAGTGGGTTTGGATTTTGGGGTTTTATCACTGGGTCCAAATATATTGAATATGGTTGTGTCCTCCTTGAATCATTATATAGTGTCCTTCTTTATCCACTGTGGTGCCTCTGAGTCTGTCTTATGAGAAATTAATACTGCCACTCCTACTCCTTTTTGAATGTTGTTGGCTTGATAGATTTTTTTCCATACTTTGAGTTTTAGGATTTTGTTTTTAAGTCTAAGGTATGTCTCTTTATTTATGTATTTAATCCACTTACATTCAACATAATTACTGATAAAACTGAAACCAAATCCACTGCCGTCAAGTTGATGCCAAGTCATAGTGACCCTACGGGATAGAGAAGAACTGCTTCTTTGAGTTTCCAAGGAACATCTGGCAGACTCAAACTGCTGACTTTTTGGTTCGCAGTCATAGCACCTAACCACTACATCACCAGGTTTTCCAATTACTGATAGGTGTAAGTTTAGTGCTGTCATTTTGATGCTTTTTTTGTGCATTGTTGAAAGCTTTTTCATTCCACTTAATTTTCTGTGCTGAGTTGTTATTCTTTATGTGTGTTCTTTTCATCTTTTTCATTGTTATTTGCTTTATATTTTCTGAGACTTCATATTTTTCTTGTTTATTATTTTAATGTGTAGGATTGTTAATTTCTTTTGTGGTTCCTGAAAATTTACCCCTATTTTTCTAAATTTAAACCAGTCTTTTAATTCTTTTTATTACCTTAACTTGATCTCTACATGAAAGATCTCTATTACACTTTTCCCTCTTTTCTGTTATGTTGTCATCTTTTATTTAATGACATTTCTGTTTCCCTACTTTTAGTGTTTTAAGCTTTAATCAACTTTTGTGATTTCTCTATTTGAGTTGATACATGTTTACTCTGTCCTGTGTTCTAATCTTGAATTGTTATCTGACAGACTCCCTGTAGTATTTCTTGTGATTTTGGTCTGGTTTTTGCAATTTTTCTAAACAGCTGTTTATTTGGAAATGTCTTAATTTTGCCATCATCTTTGAGAGACAGTTTTGCTGGACATATAATTCTTGGCTGGTGTTTTAGTCAGCTAGGGCTGCTCTAACAGAAATACCACAGAGTGGATGGCTTTAACAAAGAAAGATTTATTCTTACACAGTCTGGTAGGTTGCAAGTCCATATTCAGGGTGTCTGCTCCAGGGGAAGGCTTTCCCCTTGTCGGCTCTGGAGGAAAGTCCGGTATTGCATCAGTCTTTGTCCAGGGAGCGTCCTGATGCAAGAACCTCTGGTCTGAAGGACGCGCTCTGCTCCCGGTGCTGCTTGCTTGATGGTAGCGAGGTTCTCAAATTGTCCTTTGTTTCTTTTTCCTTTTATTCCTTGCAAGCTAAAAGCATTAAGGGTGGGGCAAGCCATACTCCAGGGAAACTCCCCCTACAGCAGGAATTTACAGCCCCACCCTAATCCTTTAACATACAGGTTAGCAAAACCACACAATGGAGGACAGTCCCAAGATACTGGGAACCATATCCTAGCCACATGGCTGCACACATTTTGGGGGGGACACAATTCCAACTATGACAGCTGGTAATGTTTTTTCTTTCAAGGCTTTGTATGTTGTTCCATTGCCTTCTTGCCTGAGTGGCTTCTACTGAGTAGTCTGAGCTTGTCTCTTTATCTTTAGGTTCTGCAAGTTTGACTATAATGTGTCATATTATCTTTCTTACAGGATCTTCCTTGTCTGGAGTTAGATGAGCATCTTAGATAGATATCTTTGCATCTTTCATATCAGGGAAGTTTCTTGTCAAGAAATCTTCAACAATTCTTTCTGTGTTTTCTGTTACCCCTCCTGTTCTTGTACTACAATCATTTGCAGATTATAACTTTTGATAGAATCCCACATAATTCTTAGTATTTCTTCATTTCTTCAACTGTCTAACTTGATTTTTTTTGAGATATGTTGATTTTTCCTCAAATATGACTGCTTTATCTTCAGTCTCAGTAATTCTGACTTCCACTTTGACTTTCTATTGAGTTGTCTAATTATATAGTTTTATTAGTAAACTTCTGAATCTCTATGGTTGCTTGTGGCCTGTTTGTCATTGTGCTGTGCTGTGCTTTGCCTGATCTCCTTCCTGATCTCTGAGGAGTTCTAAATGTTAATATTTTCTACCTGTAATAATTCCAGGAAGTTGTCTTCATCTGGAAAATTTCTTGAATCTTTGTTTTGGGAGATTTCTGAAGCATTGTAGTTTGCCTCTTTATGTAATTTGTTATTTACTGTTTGTCTCCAAGCCATCAATAAGTTGTTTTATTTGTTTTATGTTTGCTTACTGTGTTCCAGCTTCTTGTTTTATTTTGTTTTGAAACACCCAAATACACTGATCATTAGAGTTAGTTCAGTTATTGGCTCCTTCTAGGCACTAATCTGTCTTCAACTGGTGGTTAGAGCTTTTACTAGGTATATGTGCCAAGGAGTACATTTACTTTTCTTGCATGTTATCAGCTCAGGTGTCCAGGTAGTTGGTCATCAAGTATGTGGTGCAGGCTCTCCCCTACAGTCTTAGATGGGCAGGGGTGATTAGTGTTGGCTTAGGTATCTGGCTGCATGCACTGAGAAAGGCAGGGGGCTGACAGCATCCCTGAGTGTCTATGAGGAAATCATGTTTCTGTTCCTTAAAGTGTAAGTGGGTAGGCTTTGCAGTTGGACCACAGGTGCTCAGTGCTGTAGGCAGAGGTAAGAGTCATTCAAGGTCCATGGACCACTTATGTCTATCCTTAGGCAAAAGAACTGTTTCTGCTCTGTGTTGCTGGCTTTTGGGAATAAGTAGATTTTTTCCCCCATTTGTTAAATTGTTCCCTCTCCAATCTAGAAGAATGGCTCAGGGTGTACATAGGGTGTCAATCTCCAGAGTCTGTTTGGGTGCCATGCAGGGAAGTGAGGCAGAAGCCCTGGGAAAACCAAGAGAGATTTCCAAGTATCGCAAAGGAAAGCTATAGGTTCATGTGTAGTTATGTTAGATGCCAGCTACTTAGCTTTTGAAGATCTAATGTCATTTTTCACTAATTCTGGAAGCATGAGTGGGCTCATGGAAGGGAGTCCATGGGCCATACTATCAGGGTTCCTCCAGTTTCTGTCAGGTCAGCAAGTCCAGTTCTTTTTGAGTTAGAATTTTGTTGTACTTTTTCTCCAGCTCTGTCCAGGACTCTGTTGTTATCCTTGTCAGAGCAGTCACTGGTGATGGCTGGACACCATCTAGTTGTACTGGACTCAGTCTGGTATATACCATTGGAGATGTGGTCCATTAGTCATTTGGACTAATCTTTCCCTTGAATCTTTAGTTTTCTTTATTGTTCCTTGCTCCCAAAAGGGGTGAGACCAATGGAGTATCTTAGACGGTAGCTCACAGGCTTTTAAGATGCTAAATATTACTTGCCAGAGTAGATGTAGAATATGGGAAATACAGAGTAGAGAGGAGGAGTGTGCTGTCAAAATGTAGGGAGAGCAACCAGGGTCACACACCAATGTATACATAACTTTTTGTATGACCAAGTGACCTGAATTGTAAATTTTAACCTAAAGCACAATAAAAAAAAGATGAAGAGAAGAAAAGGAGATGGCAATAGCTTTAAGGGGACAACGGTACTGAAGAGGTTTGTGAGGGTACAGGCTAAGATGAAGATGTCACAGAGTTAACATCAGAGCTGGAAGCACTCTTTCCTCCAAAAAAATTTTTTTTTCTTGCAAATGAAGTAGCTTTTCCTCAAGAAAAATCTTTTATCTCCCTGTGCACCTGAGCCTTGAAATAACTTGTTATTTCTCTGTCATGGTATTAGCATAGCTAGCCACAGCAATGGAAACACTGTCCTTGAGAATTCTACTTGCATCACTGTTATTTAACTGTATCACTGACTGGCTGTTGAAAGCCCGACGTTTAAGTTATTGAGGATTCCCTCCTTCATCATCATTATTACCAAAAATTTAGCAGTCACATCCTAGGTGCCTGGCTCTATTCCAAGTTTGGTGAGGTTGGGGAAATAGAGGAGAAGGAGCTTACTTGGAGAAGAAAAATTTAGAGAAATAAAAAAATAAACGAAAATGCAAAATAACTGTAGCCTTGGTAAGCTGGGTAGGGAAGGCTTAGAATCACAGGTTCTCCGAGTTGAAAGCCTTCAAGGTCAATCGCTCTAATTCCCTTACCCGATGATTCAGAGGGCAGGTGGTACTTAAACTGAGCCTTTAAACAGGTGCAGGGTTTGGGTAAGCAGAGACAACAAGTGGGGAGGGCGAGTAAATGAAGGAAGCAAAGGCGCTGAGGCCAGGATGCCCATCAGGTTGCAGACCAGTTCCTCTGCCGCCAATGATCAGCATTACCTTCAAGTTTCTTTTCCAGCTTCCCCTCCCCCTTTATTTTCAGCTGAGTCTTTGTCGCTTTAGGCTTGTGACCTACATGCTCCTGAGAAACCCTTCCAAAGCAGTTACACAATCTCCTCCTGCTTCTCCCTCCGCCAAGCCTGCTTTCAGGCACTGTTCCCTCTGGCTCAAGTTCCCTGCCTGGTGCCTCCTCCTTCTGAAGTCTGCAGATTCGCCAGTTTCTGAGGAATAAAGTATCCTTAGTAATTCTTTGTTGTTTGGTTTGGGTCGGTGTGAGGAGTTTAACTTGAGCGTTTAGTCAAAAGTAGAAAATACAACAAGGACCCTAAGGATCCAGTTCTTTAGACCTTGAATGCAAACATCTTTCCCTTGGTTTTCAAGTTGCGGTAAGTTCTAAAACTACTCACGAAGAAGAAAACGGAAAAAGACAGTATACTCCACATCCAGTGTACATAGCAAGCGTGGAAAATTGAAATACTCACTTAACATGTTCCGAAATAAATCTGTGAAAGCACATTGCCTAAGATGACACACATCAACAACCCCGAAGGGCAGAGCTAGCGGGGGCAGGGCTGGCGCAGCAAGGCCCAGGTGCCCAGTGCGCAGCCGCCAAGATCTGCGCGCCAGCCCCGCCTCCCGCTCGCGTCTCTAGCGAAGTGAAGGGAGCGTTGAGCTGGGAGGTTTGTTGCCGGCAGGCGGGTGTACACTCTGTGCTGCCGTGCTTTCAAGGAGTTGAGCAGAGGATGCAAGAGCCACACGCAGAAGCCAGACTGGCATAAAGGTAGGAGGAGAAAGCAACGGGAGCGCTGCCGCTGGGCGTACGCAGTCGGTGGCTCAGACCTGCTCTAGACTGTGGTGTGGTGCTCGGGAAGCCACCAGAGCCTGGGGGACTACTTTTGGGCTTCTCACGGCGAGGGTGGAGCTGCGTTGAAGCCTTGTTCCTTAGGGAGTGAGGACCCCGGCGGCACCTGGGATTTTTCTCTGAGGGGCCTGGAAACGCGGCACGATGAGGAGCCGGAGTAACTCTGGGGTACGGCTGGACGGCTACGCTAGGCTGGTGCATCAGACCATCCTGTGCCATCAGGTAAGTGTAGGGGTGTCACCTGTAATTAACAAGTCTGTGGAGTGTGACGGCCTGGATCGGAGCGTGTTTCTGAAACAGGTTCTTCCGCCCCCTAGCTGGGGAGGACATAATGGGCCCTGGCAAAAAGGGAGACGTCGGGTCAAAAACAAAACCAGAGCCAGACTCCATTAGCTGGGAGCCCCTGCGTCAAGTCTTCTGAGCTCACTCCCTCACCCCCAAGTCACACCTAGATTCCTGGGGCAAAGTTGGAAGCAGTGGCATCACTGAGGGAGGTGGGCTATAGACCACACCGGGTGACACTGTCAAAGAGGGGTGACACCGAAATGACTTTGAAATTTTTGTGCAGTTTCAATAGCAATTTATTATTATTTAAAATCCCTGTTAAGTTGTAACAAACATTTTCATAAGCACAGTTTACATGTACCAATATACCTACAAGGCTAAAAGTCTGTACTTACTTACTTTTTGATCCTTTAAGTGCACCCCTTGGAAACCCTGGTGGTGTATGGTTAAGTGCTTTGGCTGTTAACCAAAAGGTCAGCTGTTCGAATCCACCAGGCACTCCTTGGAAACTCTATGGCACAGTTCTACTCTGCCCTGTAGTGTTGATATGAGTTGGAATCAACTCGATGGCAGTGGGTTCGGTTTTGTTGTTGTTAATGCACCCCTCAGAGCTGTCATTATACCCACTTATGGTGCCTCTTGCAATCAGTGGTTTTTCTTTTCTGCAAGTGCTACAAGCCCGCGCAGTTGTTTTGTTGCTTGTGTTTTTCTAGTAGCTGATTTTGTCAAATTTTGTGGTGTTTTAGCTACCATGTTTAGGTAATTAGCACGAGGGGGAGGTAACATCATACCTTATTGCACTGGGTAACACCAACGCTGGTGATACCACTGCTTGGAAGACTTCTGTAAGATAGTTTGACAGCCTCCCTGCCCCCACCCACCCTTTGGATGTCATCTTCTTCCCCTGACCTCTGAAGAAAAACAAAGGCAGAGGAACACTTAGCCATCTTAAGACTACACTATTGTGAATATCTGAGGCATCCTATATATGTGTTTTCTCTACTCCATTACTTCTGGTTTTTGGTTGGTAGTTCATTATTTCTAATGGAAAGTGACAACATTGCCTTTCTTTGTATAATAGCAACATTTCAGACTTGTGAGTTTTCCGTTTGCTTTTTCCCTTATTCAAATATCATTTGCTGGTATTTATTTGGTCAGAAGAGGAGGAAATAAAACTCAGGAGGTTGGAAGTAGAAGAAAGACCAAAGTTCCAAAGTAACACACTCCATAGAATATGCTTCCTGACATTAACACCCCATGGCTACCTGCCTACCCTCTTTTTGTTGACCTTGCAGAATCCAGTGACCGGATTGCTTCCAGCCAGCTGTGATCAGAAAGATGCCTGGGTTCGGGATAATGTGTACAGCATCTTGGCTGTGTGGGGTTTGGGTCTGGCCTATCGGAAGAATGCAGACCGGGATGAGGATAAGGCAAAGGCCTACGAGCTGGAGCAGGTACTAAGAATAAAAATATAAAGAGGGCTAGAGCTGTGGGAAGGGGTGGGGTGATAAGAGGGGGTAGGATCAGGGAAGGGATGAAGGAAATGTAGCTTACACGAGGTAACAGAATTGTATTTGGTCGTTTTTCTTTTCTTAAACTTCCTGAAATTACATTCCAAAAACATTTCTGTATTGTAGTGAATTTTTCCCCCAGTGGAAACTAGAAATTTGCTGAATCTGGAGGAGAGGGCACAGTTTGTTCAGTTACAATGGAAAATCCTGTCCTGAAATTTGTAATTCTCTTTCTAAGTAAATGCATTTTACAATCTCAGGCATATTTATTTTCATTGAGAAGAATGTTTAGGGGCAGATATCTATCATTTTACTTCATTTTTAAGAATGATTTATGTTATTTGGATGAAGTTAACTGATACAAGTCAGCAGACCTTCTCAACAAGATATAAGTAAAAAGTTTATTCATTGATGTTTATATCAGTGACCACTGTTTGAGAGCCTGTTGCTTTGTGAAGGGAGGAATGGGGGCAAAGTAAGATCAGAGTCAGCAGATGTCTTTAAGCCAACATTTGAAGCACTTCCACTCAGTAGAGAAGTACCCTTTGTAGAAGTGCTTAGGTATACAGGGTGGTACATCTTCTTGAACAACCAAGAAAACAGTATTCTGGGCTGCACGGGACTTTTAATGTTTACCTACTCTGCTGTCAGTTATAAGGTACATGTGAATTCTTTTCAGTTAATGGGAAAGAATCTGTCCATGCCAGCCATGTTCTCATGAAATGCCTCTCAGATTTATGCAGTTTGTGCTCTAGTCTTCATCTATAATCAGAGTATTGAGACTTTTTATTTTTAAGGCTCCAGAATATTGCAGGAATGCAGTCTTTGGCAATAGAAATTCACTGTGTTGTCCTCTATAGTGTCAGGCATTTGTTTTTCCTTTAAGCCATTATTGAGAGATACTTTGGTCCATTGAAGAAATACAGCCCAATATTGTATGATTTTTAGGTTACAGAAATGATATATGCCATTTTTAAGAATTTGGAAAAAATACAACCAAAAACAGGGGAGCAGAGCCAAGATGGTGGATTAGACACATATCTCTTCAATTCCTTCTGAGAACTAAGGCCTAGAATACTAAGTGAATGGAGCAGTGTGGACATTCTGGGAGCCACAGGACCCAGTGGAGGTTTGTGAGGTTGGACTGAGTGACAGGAAAGGGGAAACTACCTCTGTCAGAGGTGAGGCAGTGGCACACTGAGTCCTGCTTCTGCTGACGCATCATTTGAAGGGACTGCAGGTACGGACGCCATCTTTGTTATCCGGGAAGTGGGGACTGGGCCTGCTGAGTGCGTGTGCCTAGCACGCTAAGCACTGAACTACAGTGCTTAAGTAAACAGCGTATACTGCAACAGAAAGACTGTGCTTGGGACAGCCACATCTTGACAGCCCAGCTGCTGACCAAGGGCACCAGTGCCCCTCCCCACTCTCTTTCCTGTGCTCCACCATAGATTCTGCTGACTTGCTCCAGGGAGGGTAGCACAGGATGCCATCCTGGTCAGCTGAGAGGTGGAGTCAGCCACACCTGAGGTCTCAGTGGGGGCTAATTCTCATCCTGGGTGACAGTGCCTGTCTGGAAAGTGCTTCTTCTGCAGAACAGCTGTTCTTGAGATGATCCTGTCTAGGGATCGTGGTGGGGTCTGATGGCCAAGGGTGGCAGTGCCATAACCCCTCCCTTCTTGGAGCCACATCATAGTGTCTAGGGGCAGCCTATGAGGCACCATCAGTGTCAGCTTGAAAGTGGGGTCTGCCACCCCCAAGGGCCTGGCTGCATGCAGCGGATGCTGGAGAGTGCCTGTCTCAGCAGTAAGGCAGCTTCAAAAATAAGTCCAGCTGGAAAATGCAGCAGTGACAGGCGGCTGAGTGGATTGGTGGCATTTCCACCACCGCTTTTCACTGAGCTATACCACGGTGTTGGCTAACGGCCCCCCAGAGACTCCGTAAGTAGTGCACCTTCTCTGCTAGCCAGGAGGTGGAACCTTCCAATCCTGAGGGCTTGGATGCTTTCAGCACCTACTAGACTGTGCCCCTTTCAGCAAAAAAGCCATTTTTAAGTTAAATACTTCTAGACAGTGCAGTGGTCCCAGACAGCCAAGTGTGGTGGCATCCACTCTCTTCCCCTTCCCAAGCTACACCATAAACTCAACTGATATACCAATGGAGAGTCGCCAGAAGTAACTCACCACCATTAGTAGCCAGGAAGTGGGGCCTGCCACCCCTGAGAGCCCAGCTGGGCCCAGTCACTAGAAAATGTAGAGGCACCTGGCAACCAAACCTAGCAGTGCTCGTATCCCCTCTTAGGACTACACTACAACTCCCGTTGGTGTAACACTAGAGAAACTGAACAGCTTGTTGATGGAGCAAACACAACAATCAATATCTAACCATTTAAAGAAGCAGACCACCATGGCTCTGGAAAAACTCTCAAAGAATCAAAAAACTTCCCAGATGAGGAAGTCTCTGAAATTATCAGAGGTAGAATACAAAAGAATTATGTATAGAGCCCTCCTAGAGATTAAACAAAAGGCAGCAGAACAAAATGAAGAATTAAGCTGTATGAAGTTCTGGAAACCCTAGTGGCCTAGTGGTTAAGTGCTGCAGCTGCTAACCAAAAGGTCAACAGTTCAGATCCACCAGGCACTACATGGAAACCCTGTGGGGACACTTCTGCTCTGTCCTATAGGGCCACTATGAGTCAGAATTGATACAGTGGCAGTGGGTTTCATTTTGGTTTGGATGTAAACTGCTGGAACATCAGCTATCTGAGGTCCAGCAGCTCATTAATAAACTTATGGATTTAGACAATTCAATGCAAAGCAAAAAGCAGGATTGAGGAATTGGAAGGCAGACTTAGTGGGTTTGAGGATAAAGCAAATGACACCAGAATTTATGAGGAAAATTCAGAGAAAAGAAATAAGAAAAGTGAAGGAGCTTTAAGAAATCTGGGGACTCTATCAAGAGGAATAATCTATGAATAATTAGAGTTCCTAAACAGGGAGGGATAGCTGAAAATACAGAGAGAATTGTTGAAGAGTTGCTGACAGAAAACTTCCTTGAAATTACGAAAGAAGAAAACATGGATACTCAAGATCCTTATTGAATGCCACAAAAACAAAACCCCAAAATAAAGACAGCAAGACATAATTCAGGTTAATAAGATGAAACATAAAGAGAGGCTCTTAAAAGCAAAAGCACTTAAAACTAATGTGCAAAGGGAAGCCTCATGGGTTTTTGTCTGCCTTCTCAGCAGAAACCATGTTGGCAAGAAGGTAGTGGGTCAACACATTCAAAGCCTTGAAGGATAAAGACTTCCAACTAAGAATTATATATCTTGCAAAATTGTCTCTCAAATATGGAGGGAAAGTTAAGACAATTGCAGATAAACAGAAGCGTAGAGACTTTGTAAAAATCAAGCCAAAACTACAAGAAATGCTGAAAGAAGCTCCTTGTTTAGAAAAACAAAAACAATTGTATACGTAAGGATGCAGTGCAGGATCTAACATCTAGAATCCTATAAGCTCAGGAAGTTGCAAAGCTCAGTCAAAGCTAAACTGTTAAGAGGCAACCAGTGATCTTAACATGAAAACTATGACATCATCACAACATAAAGGGGTATATACTATAGTACTTATAACCCTTTCAGATAGAGAGGAAATGAAGAAGATATACAGAAGTTAATGATTGGTTTAAACTTGGAACATTGATGGGGATCAATGGGGTAGCTGCAAAGCAAACTACCAATGCAATGTAGTAAAACAGGAAACATAAAACAACAAACACACAACCAACACTGAAAAAGATGGAAAGTAAATACAGAAAGAAAAGTAACCCAGGACAGAATATTGAGAGGAACAAAGAAAACATGAACAGCACAAAAATAAAGGCATCATTACACTGAATATAAACAGAATAAATGCTCCAATAAAGAGGCAGAGAGTGATAGCCTGAATCAAAAGACATGATCCTTCTATATGTTGCTTATAAGAAGCACAGCTTAAACTCAAAGATATGAACAAACTGAAAATCAAAGGATGGAAGAATACATACCAAGATAACACACAAAGAAGAGCGGGAGTGGCAATACTAACCTCAGATAAAATCTTAATGTAAGGTCCACAATTATGGACAAGGATGGTCACTGTCTATTACTGAAAGGTTCAATACATAAGCAGGATATAACAAATATTTATGCACCCAATAGCAGAGTACCTAAATATATTGAACAAATGCTGACAACACTGAAAAATGAGATAGATCACTCCTCAATAATAGTAGGAGGCTTCAACACTCCTTTCAGTAATGGGCAGATCATCCAGAAAAAAGCTCAGTCAAGATACAGAAGATCTTGTTGTGACAATCAACTAACTAGACATCTTCAACATATACAGAAGTTTTTACCCAACAACAGATAAGTACAGCTTCTTTTCCAATGCACTTGGAATGTTCTCCAGAATAGGCCACGTATTAGGACATAAAGCAAGTCTCGACAAAATCCAATCCGTTGAATTATTGCACAGCATCTTCTCAGACCATAAATCCATAAAAGTTGAAATCAGTAGCAGAAAAAACATAGGTAGAAATCTGAACTCATGGAAACTGAACAACACCTTGCTCAAGAATCCATGGGTTATAGAAAAAAATCAAAGACACAATGAAGAAATTTATGGAATCAAATGAGAATAAAAACAGTCTATGAGAACCTATGGTATATAGCAAAAGCAGTGCTCAGAGATCACTTTATCTCTGTAAATATACACATCCGCAATGAAGAAAGGGCCCAAACCAAAGAATTAACCCTATAACATGAACAAGTACAAAGAGAGCAACAGAGGAACCCCTCAGGCCCAAGAAGAAAATAGGTAATAAAGATTAGAGCAGAACTAAATGCATTAGAGAATAGAAAAACAGTTGAAAACAGTAACAAAACCAAAAGTGAGTTCTTTGAAAAGATCAACAGAATTGGTAAGCCATTGGCTAAACTTACAAAAGAAAAACAGGAGAGGAAACAAATAACCTGAATATGAAATGAGATGGGAGACGTCATAACAGACCCAACCGAAATGAAAAGTATTGTAGCAGACCTAACCAAAATGAAAAGTATTGTAGCAGAATACTATGAAAGACTAACACATTTCTAGATTCCACCAACAAAGGGTACATCAAAGAATACATAGACAACTACCAAAATTATCACAAGGAGAAGAGGAACAGCTTAATAAACCTATCACAGAAGAAGAGATTGAAAAAGTAATCACTGGAGAATTCAGCCATGCTTTTAGAAAGGAGTTCACTCCAATACTGCTGAAGCTATTTCACAACATAGAAAAGGATGGAATACTCCCACATTCATTCTGTGAAGCCATCATAACCCTGATACCAAAGCCAGGGAAAGATCCCATCTAAGAAGAAAATTACAGACCAGTATGACTCATGAACATAGATGCAAAAATCTTCAACAAAATTCTAGCCAGTAAAATTCAGCAACATATCAAAAAAATAATTCTTCGTGACCAAGTTGGATTCATACCAAGGATGCAAGGCTGATTCAACATCAGTACAACAATGTGATCAACCACATAAATAACTCAAAGGACAAGAATCACCTGATTTTGTCAATTGATGCAGAAAAGTCATTTGACAAAGTCCAACACCCATTCATGTTAAAAACTTGCAGGAAAATAAAATAGAGGGGAAATTCCTCAATGCAATAAGGACCTCTACACAAAGCCAGCCACCTACATCATCCTGAATGGAGAGAGACTGAGAGAATTCCTTCTGAGAACAGGAACTAGACAAGGATGCCCACTGTTACCACTTCTGTTCAACATTGTTCTAAAGGTTCTAGCCAGAGCAATTAGACGAGCCAAAGAAGTAAAACGGATCTGCATTGACAAAGAAGTGAAAATCTCCCTGTTTGCAGATGATATGATCATGTATACAGAGAATCCTAAAGAATCCATAACTACTGGAACTAATGCCAAGCCAAGTGCCGTCGGTCGCCATGAGTCGGATCCGACTGGAACTAATAGTTCACCAAAATATCAGGATATAAGATAAACATAAGCAAATCATTAGGATTTCTTTCCACCAACAAAGAGTACATCAAAGAATAAATTACCAAATCATTACCATTTAGTATATACCAAAAAGGAAATACCTAGGAATAAATCTAACCAGAAAAACAAGAGACCTATATAGAGAGAATTACAAGACTTTACTGCAAGAAACCAAAAGATACTTTCATAAGTGGAGAAACCTACCCTGTTCATGGATATGAAGACTTAACATTGTGAAAAATGTCTATTTACCCAAAGTGATTTACATATAGAGTGCAATCCCAATACAAATTCCAGTGTCATTTTTGAAGAAACAGATCACCAACTTTGTTTGGAAAGGGAAGAAACCCTGGATAAGTAAAGCACGACTGAAGAAGAAGAACACAGTGGGAGGCCTCACACTACCTGACCGCAGAACCTATTACACTGCTGCAGTAGTGAAAACAGCATGGTACTGGTACAAAAAGAGACATATAGACAAGTGGAACAGGATTGAGACCCCAGAAATATAACCATCCTCTTATGAACAGTTGATATTTGACAAAGGCCCAAAGGTCAGAAACTGGGGTCAAAACAGTCTCTTTAACAAGAGGTGTTGGGAAAATTGGATATCCACCTGCAAAAAACTGAAACAGGACCCGTGTCTCACATCTTACACAAAAACTAACTCACAATGGATCAAAGACCAAATATCAACCCTCAAATGATAAAGATCATGGAAAAAAATAGGGTCAGCAATGAAAGTTCTAATAGATGGCTTAGACAGACTTCAAAGTCTAACGAAGTATGAACAACAAAAAAGAAAATTGATAAATGGGAACTACTAAGAATCAAACACTTGTGCTCATCCAAAGACTTGATCAAGAGAGTTAAAGCACTACCTACAGAATGGGAAAAGATATTTGGCAACTGCATGTTGGATTGATGTCTCATTTCCATAATCTACAAGGTACTGTAAAATATCAACAAGAAAAAGATAAATAGCCCAATTAAGCAGTGGACAAAGGAAATGGACACACACTGCACCAAGGAAGACATCCAGACCCCCAAAAAGAAACCTGAGGAAATGCTAACTGTCATTAGCTATTAGAGAAATCCAAATCAAAACTACAATGAGATATCATCTCACCCCAACAAGGTTGGCTATAATCCAAAAAACACAAAACAACAAATGCTGGAGAGGCTATGGAGAGATTTGAACTCTTGACAGCACTGGGCTGGGCAAGCTGCTGGTGGGATTGCGAATGGCACAACCTCTGGAAAGCAATTTGGCAGTTCCTTAAAAAGCTAGAAATAGAAATACCATTTGATCCAGTAGTCCCACTGCTTGGAATATATCCTACAGAAATAAAGGTGGTCACGTGAACAGATACACACACTTGAATGTTTATTGCTGCACTGTCCACAATAGCAAAAAAACTATGCAATGATAAAGAACAATAATGATTTCAGGAAGCATCTAATAACCTGGTTTCAACTGTAAGACATTATGCTGAGTGAAATCAGGCAGCGGTAAAAGTACAAATATTGTATGAGACCCTTGCTATAAGGACTTAAGAACAGACATGCACAGAAGAAAAGCCTCTTTGATGGCTACAAGGGTGGGAAAGGGTTAGATTAGATGGTTAATAGAAGTTTGGTTAGGTGAAAGCAGTGGCAGCACACTGTAGAGAGTAGACCAACTTAGATGGACTTCACCATAAACTGGAAGTTTTTCTAAACTCAACCTAATATTTCAAAGGATAGAGTAGCAGTGATGGGATCTGGGGACCATGTATCCAGGGGACATCATGGCCAATTTGCACAACCAGTTTATTTCTAAGAGAGTCTTCTGCACCCCGTATTGCTGAGTTGCAGCTGGGGTCTTAAAAGCTAGCAAGCTGCCATCTGAGGTAAACTGAATGGTCCCAACTCATGCAGAGGAGATGATCACCGAGAACAACAAAGATAGAAGGAAAAAAGAGTGCAGGAGACAGAAGGACCCAGGCGCATGGAGACTCATCAATGTGAGACCAGAGGAACCATGTGGTGCCCGGCCACTACTAAAGACAGCTGTGATGGGGAACACAGTGTAGAGTTCCTGAGGCATCACGAGAAAAAGAGGTGTGCAGCCCAAGAACTCTACTAAAGGACCTGAATTGATGATCTGACAGCCTGGAAGATCCCCCTCCACCTGCTGCTGTCCCTGACTAGAAACCAGTAATGAGTCAACTCTTCAGACAAGAATGGGCTAGACTCGGGTACACAGTGTGACCATCTGGTGTGTGTACTTTATGGTTTTATGCATTTACAGGAGGGTGTCCTGCTGGTTTCTTTCTTGGTGAGAGAGATGAGGGTGGAGAGCTGGGGACAGATTCTTGTTAAGAGAATACTAGATATATAGAGTGAAAAGGAGGAGTGTGTTGTCGCCAGGTAGGGAGAGCAGAGAAAGCTGCAAATAGGTGGGCATGTATAAGTGATTTCAATTATATACTTAATCACAATTGAAAAAAAGGAGAGACTGTTTTGGCCAAGTGGATAAGTGGATTCCGAGTATTTGTGACCCTGTAGAACTGCTCCATGTAGTTTCCAAGGAGTGTTTGGTGGATTCAAACTGCTAACCTTTTGATTAACAAATGTAGCTGTTAACAAGTACACCACCAAGTTTTCCAGAAAGTATGGAGGGGGCATTAAAAAATTACCTGTAATCCTGCCTCACCTATCCTTCAGTCTACTGTTAATGTTTTGCTATTTTCATTTCAGTTTTTTTTGTTGTTGTTGGTTGATTTATTTTGCTAGAAATCAATATTAGTGGAACTGAAATTCCACCCCTGGTACAGTTTGACCAATTTCTTTTCTTCAGTACTGTTAGGAGAAATCGGTTGTTTCTTTGTTGACCAATCATTCTGCAAAGTTGACATTTTTTCTTGTGGTCCTGGTAGAAACAGTGAGGTAGTGGGTGGAGAGATAGGGATGTGTTGAATGGCCCATTCTAAAATTTTAATATAACATTAAATAGTTTTTCACATAGCATAAAAATCTCTTTGATACCATCTCAATAATAAGTTTGAAATGTCTCCAAAATAAGAAACATTTAAAAAATGTTTCTGTGGAAAATCTAAAATCTCTGTGAACTTGCATTATGAATTAAAACAAGAGTTATTAGGTCTCATTGATTTTTTTGTTTCCTCTTACCTGACTCAGAATTAATCCAGACTAATGATTGGCAAAGCTACCTCTGTAAAGGTTTAGATAGTAAATATTTTGAGGTATGTGGGCCATGTGTGCCTTCTTCTATAATGAGTCAGCTCTGTGGTTACTGTGCAAATGCGGCCTGAGCCAGTACATAAATAAATGGGTGTGGCTATGTTCCAATAAGACTTCCCTTACAAAAACAAGCTGTGGCCTGTTTCTCCAGTGATTTGTAGTTTGCTATCTGCCAGGTGCTCTTTGGAAACTCCATAGAGTAGTTCTACTCTGACCTACAGGACCACTATGAGTTGGAATTGACTTGATGGCAGTGGGTTTGGTGTTTTCGGTTTATAGGATCACTATGAGTTGGAAACCTAGTGGTGTAGTGGTTAAGTGCTATGTCCGCTAACTGAAAGGTTGGCAGTTCAAATCTACCAAGTGCTCCTTAGAAACTCATTAGGAAGTTCTGCTGTGATCTTAGTGTCATTATGAGGCAGAATCAACTAAACAGCAGTGGGTTTGGTTTTAGTTTGGGGTTATGAGTCGAAGTCAACTCAGTGGCAATGGGTTTGGTTTGGGTTTGGAATCTAGATGGTTGTGTAGTGGTTAAGTACTGTGGCTGCTAGCCGAAAGGTAAGCAGTTTGAATCCACCAGGTGTTCCTTGGAAATCATGTGGGTCAGTTCTACTCTGTCCTGTAGGGTCAGTATGAGTCAAAATTGACTCAGCAATGAGTTTGGGTTTGTTTAATCTAGATAAGTGCGTCTGAATTTTGGCCACACATTGAAATAACTTGAGAAGCTTTTAAGAAGTACCCTTACTGCACCCTAGAGTCTCTAGAAGTAGGGTCTGGAGATATCAGTATATATATTTTTAAGTACTGAAGTGATTCTAATGTACAGCCAGGGTTAATAACTACTGATATATGGCCAATAAATAGATTAAATCCACAGAGAAATCCGTATTTCCCTATTTTGCTCCTTTATAAGAATATGTCAACTACTGTGTGAATTTTTTTCAAAAACATTTTTAATCATTCCTACACTTTTTTCCAACTTGGTTTCCCTTCTGTGAGAAATAGTGTCGAAATGCAGAAGAGAGTTCTGGATAAAAGGAATCAAGAGTTCAGGTGATTGTCATATCCTAGACAGAGAATAGAATTATATGCATAAACATTTTTACAAATGGCTTCTTAGTCATATAGATACAGAACTGTATCCATAAAAAATAGACACACACAGAGAAATTTATTTGATCGCCTCTAGTCTTACTTCCTCAGTTTTGTTTTATTTATATGTTTTCTCATATTTTCTCATGACTTTATTATCTTTCTGAAATGGCATCCAAATCTTGATCTTTAACCCTGGTTTCCATTTGTGTGCATATCACTTGCACCTGTATATCTGGTGGCTCCTCAAAGTCAGTATATCTAAAACTCTGCTTCCTAACTAAAAACAAAAGAAGTACACTACCAAGTAACTGCAACTCACCAATCATCCTTTTTTCTTTATTGGTGTCCCTTTTCTACCAGTCACCCATGCAGCATTAATTGGAGTGTTTCCCATGGTGTGTTCCGTGCAATATACTAGGTCAGCTAAGTTTAGAGCAATGAGCATTTTAAATCTAATATATGGGTGAATTTACAGCCCTTCCAGAATTTCTTGGACTGGTGTTCCAGAAAACTGTGTTTGAAAACTGCTGCCCTTAGAATGATTTTAGATCTGTCCTTCTTGCCTTTCTATACATTCTCAAGGTACCAAGGTCTGTTGACTAATATAGTTTCTCTTGAGTCTGTCCTTTCTTTTCAGTTCCTTTCTGCCTCAACAGTTGTCCAAACCTTTATCATCTCACATAGCTATAATGTCATTTCTATCCTCAACAATATTTCTATGGCTCTCATTTCCCTACAAGTCCAGACATTTTGGGTTGATTATGAAGGCTCTCTAGAGTTTAGTCCTAACCTACTTTTTCAATATTATTTCACACTGGTACCCTCCATTACACCCCCAGTTCTAGCTAAGTTGGTGTCCTCATTACTTCTGTAGCAATCTCTTAATAAAAATAGCCTAACATTTATGTCCTGATGTATGAATGCACATACATAATTAATACCAATTAGTGCACTTGAATCAGAATCATGTCATTTCTAATTCCCTGTGCTTTCTGACTTGTAAGTTAGAACCTTGAGGACAGAAATGGCTGGTGTTTGCCATTCCAGGATGACAAAAGCAGATGGCAATGAGAATCCTACACTGAATCTGTGATGTCCCAGGTTTTATAGAAAATTTAATTTTGAGTATAGAAGTCTGGATGATAAAAAGGATTGATGAATAGGCAGGTGAGAAAAGTAGTTAAGGTAGTAGAACAACAAAGAAGCTAATAAAATGAACCCAGGATGCTAGCTTCTTGTAGAGTTGTATAAAAGTTGAGTCTCATGCTGGCTCACTGTAGGCCCTCAGTATGCTTTAAGAGGAGGACCATTGATTTAAAGAAAGACGCTGTTCAAACTCCTGCCTCTGCTTGAATATGTTAAAGGGATGGTCGCTTTCATTAGGGAAAATTAGAGATTTCTTGTAGGGAGTATAATCAGTTTCATTACCTTATGTAAATGCTTCATTGTTTGAAAGGTGAAAAACTCATGCACTCCTTTAACCTGTAAGGGAAGGGGACCATTTATTGATAGAAGTTATTTATGAAAAGGAATTCTTCCAAGGAATCAGTTTTTATTTTTTCTCCCTCAATAAAAGGTTTCATAAAGAGTTGGAGCATAAAAATGAAACAGGAGCCATACTGTATGCCGTACACAAAAACAAATTCAAATGGGTTCAAGACGTAAATGTACAAAATAAGTCATAGAATTCTTAGAAGAAAAAGCAGGGGCAGTGCTGTCAGGCCTAGCTTTTAACAGTAGATTATCTAGCATAATAACAAAGGACAAACAGCAAGGAAAAAAATAAATACATGGGACCGCATAAAAACTAAAAACTTGTTCATTGAAAGACTTTTCCGAAAAATGACAAGCTATCAACTGAGAGAATATCTTTGGAAACCATATATCCAAAAAGAATCTAATAGCCAAAATATATATAAAACGTTGGCAGACAACAAAAAGACAAATAATACAGTCATAAAATGGGCAAAGGACTTGAATAGACATTTCACCAAAGAATGTATTCAGATTGCCACCGAACACGTGAAAAGATGCTCAGCATCATTAGCTATCAGAGATGCAAATCAAAACCACAATGAGCTACCATTTAATTTCCACTAGAGGGCTAAGGTGAAGAGTTGGAGTATAAAAATGAAACAATCATGCCTCATATCAGTAACTGCTGAGGCTGCTTATGGTAAAACCAAAAGCTTCCTAGAATTTGGTGTCTTGGTTTCAATGCTTAGGGTCATGATTATATGGGGCATCCCAGTTAACTGGCCTAATAGTGTATTTAGTGTTTCTATGAGTCGGATCCGACTCGACGGTACTTGGCTTGGCTTTGGCTTGGCTATTCAACCTTTTAATTCATTAGGTAGTGCTTGGGGGCAGTGAATTTATGCCAATAGAGAGGGACAACTCAGAAAAGAAGGATGAGAATGGTTGCACAACTCCAGTGTAATTAGTGTTACTAAATGCCTCAAGTAGAAACTGTTGAATTGCTTTAGGTTTTGCTGTGTATATTCTCAACAACAATAGCAGAATAAGTAAAATTAAAAGTAAAACCACTTACCCAATACAAGTTCCAGCGTCATTTTTTAATGAGATGGAGAAACAAATCACCAATTTTGTTTGGAAAGGAAAGAAGCCCCGAATAAGTAAGGTATTGCTAAAGAAGACGAACACACTGGGAGGCCTCTCATTACCCGACCTTAGAACGTCCTACACTGCCACAGTGGTCAGAACAGCCTGGTACTGGTACAAGAACAGACAGATGGATCAATGGAACAGAATTGAGACCCCAGAGATGACACCATCTGCCTATGAACAGTTGATATTTGACAAAGGCCCTAAGACATTAAACTGGGGTAGAAACAGTCTCTTCAACAAATGGTGCTGGCAAAATTGGTTATCCGTCTGCAGTAAACTGAATCAAGATCCATATCTTACACCTTACACAAAAACCAACTCCAACTGGATAAAAGACCTAAATATCAAACCTAAAACGATAAAGCTCATCCAAGAAAAGGTAGGAACAACAATGGAAGTTTTAATACACAGTGAGGACAGACTCCAAAATCTGTCAAAGAAACCACAATCAACAGAAGACAAAAATAGATAAGTGGGAACTATTAAGAATCAAACACTTTTGCTCATCCAAAGACTCTATTAATAGAATTAAAAGAACACCCACAGAATGGGAAAAAAATATTTGGCAACTCTATGTCAGACTGATGCCTGATCTCCATAATCTATAAGATACTACAAAATATCAATAAGAAGAAGATAAACCATCCACTTAAGCGATGGGCAAAGGAGATGGACAGACATTTCACGAAAGAGGAGATCCAGGCAGCCTAAAAACACATGCGGACATGTTCACGATCTTTAGTTATTAAAGAAATTTAAATCAAAATGACAATGAGATACCATCTCACCCCAACAAGATTGGCTATGATCCAGAAAACACAAAACAACAAATGCTGGAGAGGCTGTGGAAAAAGTGGAACCCTCCTACACTGTTGGTGGGGCTGCAAAATGGTCCAGCCTCTTTGGAAAGCAATCTGGCACTTCCTTAAAAAAATGGATATCGATATACCATTTGACCCAGTAATTCCACTACTTGGAATATATCCTACAGAATCAAGGCCTTTCACACCAACAGACACATGCACCAGAATGTTTATCACAGCACAGTCCACAATAGCAAAAAGATAGAATCAACCCAGATGCCCAACAACAGAAGAATGGATAGGTAAATTGTGGTACATATACTCAATGGAGCACTACACAATGATAAAGAATAACGATGATTCCAGGAAACATCTCCTAACCTGGTTTCAACTGGAAGACATTATGTTGAGTGAAAGTAGTCAGCAACAAAGGGCCAAATGCTGTATGAGACCTCTACGATAAGATCTCAAAAACAGACTTGTGTATAGCAGAAAAGACTTTGGCAGCTGCAAGGGAAGGGAGGGAGGAAGGGGGAGTGGGGGAGGGTTTAGTTTAGATAGTTGCTAGAAATCTGGTTGGGAGAAAGCAATGATAGCACACATTAGAAACAAGAACAACATTAAGTGGACTTCAGCATAACTTGAGTACTCCTTCCATCTTAACCCAGTATTGCAAGGATAGAGTAGCTGGGGCAGGGGGCAGGGGACCATGCTCTTAGGCAAAATCGAGGCCAATTGGCACAACTAGCATTTTGCTAAGAGAGCTCTCTGCACCCCACATTGGTGAGTGGCGTCTGGGGTCTTAAAAGCTGCCAAGCTGCCATCCGAGGACACAACAAATGGTCCCAACTCAGTAAGAATGGATGCTCACCGAGGACCAAAATGACATGCGGTAAAGACAACCTAGAAGACAGAGAGACCTGCAAGAGTGGGTGCCTTCATCGACTCGGGACCAGAAGAACCGGATGGTGCCCGGCCACCACCAGTGATAGCCACGATGGAGCTCACAGAGAGGAGTCTCACTGACAACATAAGAATAAAAAGGGGTGCATCCTGAGATCTCCACTAAAAGACCTCAGTTAATGGTCCAGCAGTTTCGGGGTTCCCCTGAGAGCATGGCCCCCTGCCCTGATGCTGCCCTTACCCATAAAGTATAACAAAGGTCCACTCTTTGGACAGGAATTGATTAGACTTGGCAATGCAGAGTGACCATATATTGGATGCACTATATGGTTCTATACATCTATAGGATATCATCCTGCTGACCTCTGGCTGGAGGAAGGAGAGTGGGTGGAGAGGAGCAGAAAGGAGGCTGTTGGGAGGATGAGACGTGTATGGAGCAGAGAGGAATAGTGTGCTGTCACTGGACAGGGAGAGCAGTGGAAGCTGCATATAGGTGGGCATGTAAATTTATACGGGAGTGTACATTTTCACTCAGTCATGTTAAATAAAAAAGAAAAAAATTAGATAAAACCACTTAGAGGATAATTGGGAGAACATGATAAAGAATTTTTAATGCTGTTGTGTATTGTGATGACACTGCAATTATGTTTACACAGGTGTGTCCTTCTGTTTAGAGATGTTTACTGAAACAGATACAACCAAAACCATACTTGTTGCTTTTGAGTCATTTCTGACTCATAACAACCCTGTAGGACACAGTGAACTGCCCCATAGGGTTTCCAAGTAGCTGCTGGTCGATTAGAACTGCAAACGTTTGGTTAGCAGCCAAGCTCTTAATGACTGCACCACTGGGGCTTCTGAAATATATACAGGTGAAGTAACATAGGGATTCTGCAAGTGTGGTCCCCACACCAGGAGCATCAGTATCACCTGGGAACTTATGAGAAAGGCAAATTCTTGGTTCCATTCCAGATCTTCTGAATTGAGCTCTGAGGGTGGAGCTTAGTAATCTGTGTTTTAACAACCCATTTAGATGATTCAGAGCCCTGGTGGCACGCTGGTTAGTAGCTCAGCTGCTAACCCAAATGTCTGTTTTGAATTCACCAGCCACTCCTTGGTAACGAAAGTTCTGCCCTGTCCTATAGGGTCACTATAAAGCAGGATCAATTTGACAGAGCCGGTGTGGTTTTTTTGTTTTCGATATAATTCTGATGCATGCTAAAGTTTGAAAATCACTATAAGATCTTGAATTTGCTTCAAAGTAATTAGGGTAACGGGTAATGGGTTTGCAGGAGTATAGATGAAACAAGATTGCCCATGAGTTGATAGTTGAACTGGGTAATGAGTACATCAGGTTTCATTGTATGGATGCCCTACTTCTTTATGGGTTTTCAAGTTTTCTACAATAAAATGTTTTTAAAAATTAAAAAAGAAGTTAGAACATAATTTGATATGTACTTTTGTTTTCCTGACTGTTACTTTTAAGGTTCAGCTTGAATGTGTTTTGAAGGAACAATAGAATGATGTGACTCCCAAGTAGATTAGTTTTCAGAGGTGTCCTGATGCACCTCTGACCCAGCATTCCTTGGAGTAACCTAGCTTGATTTCTTCTGGACTGTGAAACAAAAAACTTCTAAGAGAAACAGAGAAGCTGTTTGGGACTGTGTTCTTCCAAAACACTGCCTACCCATGCCATTGTTTATAGTTCTTCTAATGATGTGTAGGATGTAGTTGGTTATCAGAATTTTGGGGTGTTATGTTTGGGAAACAAACTACTTTAGAAATTTTCAGGCTCCAGTGAGAGAAATGGAACCCTGGTGGTGCAATGCTTAAGATCTTGGTTTCTAACTAAAAGGTCAGTGGTTTAAATCTACCAGCTGCCCCTTGGAAACTCTATGTGACAGTTTTCCTCTGCCCTGTAGGATTACTGTGAGTCAGAATGAGCTTGAAGGAACAGTTTTTTTTTAGACTTAAGTTTGTGACTCTTTATTTCCCCATGGGAGAAGTTGAGTAACACTAACAATGCCCCTTCACACTTATTCTGAATTGAAGTTCAATTTACACTTTAGGTAAAATATCTAGGTAATTACTTCTGTGGAGTCTTAAAGGTAAGTCTTGGCTATCTTCAGAAAAAATAAAAATGATGCCATGGTACAGCCTTTCTAGGCCATAGGGTATGGTTTAGAATATTTTTATAGCCTTACAGTTTTTTAGCAGACTTGTTCTTTTTCTCTAGGAGGAGTGTCCTTTGTAGGATAGTTGGCTTACTTTTATGTAAACTTGTTTTTCTTTTCTTTTCTTTTTCATTAACTTGAGGAAGTCATAAACTGCAGGTTTAAATTCCCACTTTTGGCTGCAATCTGTTCTTCTGTGTACTTATAAAGTAAATACCCTGTAAATAAGAACCTAGGATAGGGTTACTTGTTTTCAAAAGGTCAAGTACCAACTGCAATTGCTGAATAAGTGTTCCTGCACTTAGGGATGTTTATATAACAGTCGTGTTTCCATTTATTTCTGCAGAGTGTAGTGAAGCTGATGAGGGGACTGCTACACTGCATGATCAGACAGGTAATGACGGTTGAAGACTGCCTCTCTAATAAAAGCCAAGCCAAAAAAAGCTTGTTGTAAAACAGGATCTTACCTCTCTAATAAAAGCTTATTGTAAAACAGGGTCGTACCCCATAGAGAATATTTATAGCTTTTATTTTTGTAATGTCACAAATAGTACATACTAATTTTAGAAAATTTGGAAAGTCAAGGGGAAAAATGTAACCCACTGAAAGATTTGTAGTCTTGTTTTTTTTTTTTCCTCTACGTTATTTTCTTAACATGTGTCATCATTACTTTATGTGTAATTATTTGTATTTTGGGTGAAAGATGATACATGATTATAAGCCCTTATCTGAAATCCTTGGGGCCAGGTAAACTTTAAAATTCAGAATTTTTAAGATTTTAAAATGGTAGCACAGTGTATATGCTATATATTATGCTGCTAGGGAGCCCAAGAGAGTACTGTATCATCAAAAAATTAACACCTCTGTAGGGAAGGAGGCATAGTCACACCAAAAGGAATGAACGTTGTTGGTTGCCATGAATCTGATTCTCACTCATGGCAACCCCACGTGTGCAGAGTATAACTGCTCTGTAGGATTCTCAAGGGTTGTGACCTTTCAGAAGCACATCACCACGCCTGTCTTCCCAAGGCCTCTGGGTGGTTTTGAACCATCAACTTTTTGGTTAGTGGTCAAGCACTTAACTGTTTAGGATACCCAGGGGCTCCATTGGAATAAATACAGACTATAAATAGTCCCATGTAAAGCTGAATCAGAGTTTGCCTGCAAATGAATTTTGGTGCACAGATCAGGAGTAAAAACACTTTTCAATGTGTTTTAGATTTTAGGGTCAAGGACTTGCATCTCCTTGCAGCAATTTGTGTTTTCCTGACCTTGAGTGAAATTGACATCCTTTCAGTTAGAGATTGCAAATTGGGATTTTCTCCTCTGTGAATTGCCTGTTATATAAGCCTGTTTTTCTTTTGGGTTGTCTCTTATCTATTTGAGGAGTTCTTGTACATTGTAGATATTAATCTTTTCCATGTGCATTACAGATATTTTTAGCAGTTTATCATTTTTTAAAAATCCTAGTGGGGTATTAGTTAAGTGCTGCATCTGCTAACCAAAAGGTCAAGAGTTTGAATCTGCCAGGTGCTCTTTGGAAACTGTGGAGCAGTTCTACTGTGTTCTATAGGGTTGCTATGAATTGGAATTGACTCAGGGGCACTGGGTTTGGTTTTTAGTTTTATCATTTTTTGAGTGTATAATATTTTGTCTTCATACAGAAATGTTTTATTTTTATTCTAGGAAACCTTAAAGCATGTTTCACACACTGATTCTGAGCTGTATTTTCTTGAGATCAAGATTTTATTTTATTAGGAGAAGTTGAGGCCCAGATTGATAAAGTTACCATCCGTGGGTACATAAGTCTAAAGGCGAAGGAAATCAATTCCAGGTCTCTGACCTTCTGTGTCAGTGCTCTTACTATTGGGCTATTTCACATTTATTTCCAGTTCCCCCTCCTTTTTAATTTTAGAGGTTAGATTTCTTTAACCTTACCAAATAAGTTTAAAAAAAATCACTAATTTCATGACCTGTATTTAAAAATACAGTAGTTACTACTGTTAAAATACAAAGAAATTAAAACATAGGATTTATTCAAAAAGTTGTTCTATAGCATCATTCTGATTCTAAAAAAAAAAATGACTCAGTGTAGGCTAGTTACAATGAAATTTCTAAATAGAAGAGGAGAGAGTAAGATAGAATATCAACTGTTGGTTAATCTCAACATGATTGATTGAACCATGCCCCCCTGTTTACTGAGATCACCTGGCATCAGGCTGCTGGATGGTCACTGGCCTGAGAAAGTGGGGGTGGGAGTCATTCATTTATACAAATCTTTAGGTTTAGTGTTTTTGCTTTGTTAATTCAAATTTCTGTGACAAAGTACTTACAGGTTATTGATTAGCATTAAAAAGTAACTCATCAAAATTGGGCCCTTGACATATTTGTAGCTATGAGATCTCTTAAAATTAAAATTACAGGCATGTGCTGTCTTTTTTATTAAGTCATGAGTTTCTGGGTTTGCTGTTGACTTCCCTTTTTGAGCCAGAAAAAGGAAATTGAATATGCTACAGAGTAGTTAGTAGTTCCTGGTAAAACAAACAAAAAAACCCAAGTTAATAGTTTTTCAGTTTTTGTTAGCCTTTTACTATTAATTTTGGACTTGTGGATAAGAAAAAACCCTTTGAATAAAAGTGAGGTATCTATCTTTAATTTTATTTCTCGTTACCATGTATCAGAAGCACATGTAGTCAAATCTGAGTTTCAGGAAGTTAAGTCTTTTATTTGCCTTTGCCCAATGGTTCAGCTTTCTGTCATACCCTTTGTCTGTCACTCTGTGTATCTGTCCCATTTTCTTTCATTACTCCTCCAAAATAAACTATCTTGATTTAATTTTCCTCAAGATCCAGCTCTGTCTGTTGTTCACATTCAGTTATCTCTTATTAAATAGCTTTTCTCAGTCACCCTGAATCTCAGTTTATGTCTAACCAACCAGTTGCTGAGTCAGTTGTGACTCGTGGTGATCCCGTGTCACCATAAGCTGTGCTCCATGGAGTTTTCAGTGAATTTTTGGAAGTAAATCACCAGACTTTTCTTCCAAGGCATCTCTGGATAGACTTGACCCTCTCACCTTTTCCTTAGCAGCTTAGCTCTTAGCTGTTTGTACCACCCAGGGACTTTAGTTTATGTATATACCCTGTAGCAAAACAACCATCTGAAGAGTAAAAGAAGGCCCTACCCACTGCCACTGAGTCGAGTCACACATAGTGACCCTAGAGGTCAGAGTAGAACTACCCCATTCAGTTTACAAAGAGTGCCTGGTGGATTTGAACTGCCGACCTTTGGTTAGCAGTCATACCCTTTGTCTATCACATTTAACCCACTATGCCAACAGAGTTTTCCAAAGAAAGACAAAGAATAGGAAATAGGTAGTTTTGACTGGTATTATTTTCTAATTAAATTGATTAAATTAAAAAAAACAAACAACAAAATAACCCAGACTTTCCAAATAGCATTAGTGTAGGGAAAACAGGTGAAAATGCATTTTAAATATTTGCAGTTGTCTAAAGAAGGAATGCAGTGGTGTTTGCTAGAATACTAAAGAAGTACAATGGATGAGTACACTTTTCAGCATACCTTTTACTGTTTTGTTTTGTTTTTCAGGTGGATAAGGTAGAATCCTTCAAGTACAGTCAGAGTACCAAGGATAGCCTCCACGCCAAGTACAACACCAAGACCTGTGCTACCGTCGTCGGTGATGACCAATGGGGACACCTCCAACTGGATGCTACCTCTGTGTACCTGCTCTTTTTAGCACAAATGACTGCTTCAGGTTAGTGCAAGGAGAAAATACTGAAACCACAGTACAGAACAGTTGGTTGGGCACACATTGCTTCTCCAAAGGTGTTGAACAGAATATGCATTTACATAGCTCAGAGATGAACATTTTGCTAGTTTTATACAGAGTGAGAAAAAATTCTTTGAGGTCTAGTTAAATTCTTTTTCGTTGAGAAGCAAGGTTAGGGTACTGATTAATATTCTCTTAAACTGAGAAACAACAAATCTAGGGTCAGATTTTTCTTTAGATGAGTGTTGTATCCCTTTTATTAATCTTTAGATACAATGAGACAAGAAAAGAAGGTCTAGAGTTATTGCTTGTTGTCATACTGTGCACTGACAAGTCGTCAGTTACCATAAATATAAATGTAATCATCTACTTTTATAGTATTCTTTTATAAATGCATTATAAACAAGACATCTGTCTAGCAACCTAAATTATATTAAGCAAATTAGCTTAGGAATTAGAAATCAATTTTTTTTTCTACTATTGAATAATACAGATGATTTTGTTGTTAATTTTAGATGCGTTACCTGAAAATGAAAAATACAGGCAACAACCCAATTCTGTATTATTTTTTCTAAATTTAGAAGACAGCATATCTTATTTTCCACAGTTTGCAAATCAAATGGAACCTTTTCCAGATCTTTCTGAGTATGTAAATGTACTTTTCACAATATTACAGTTTAATATTTCAATTTCTTTATCTTCCTATCTGGTTAGAAAGATCCTTGGTATTAAAGATATTCAGGGTAAGAATTTCATCGGGATGTTCTTCACCTTTTCTTGGAGAACCAGATATTCAGGAAAAAGCCTTGCTTGTTTTCTTCTAGAACACAAAGACCTGAGGCTGCATAACCTTTTCTCAAAATTAAGAACTGGTTTCCCATATGTTCTTTCCTTTTGATGGTGACATTTCCTCCCTGATTAAGTATATTTTTAGGTTTTATTTATTCAAATTGACAACTATAACTCCATTTCTAATGTTACTTTAATACCACACTGGAATCTTTTCTACAAAGCAAGCAATGTCTAAATATCCCTTTGATTTTTTGTTTTTTTTTTTGAGTCCGGAGTGGAAACAGGAATATTTTAAGAAACTGACAAGAGATGTACTCTTTCATTCAACATATCTTTATAGATTTCTGACTCAGTGTTTGATTTTCAACTCAGTTAGCTGATAGGTACTTGAAATATAAAGGCAAGTAAGTAGGTATTATTTGAACAGAACTTTTGAGCAATGAGTAGAAATTCACAAGACAGAGAAGGGAAGGGAACAGCATAAATAGAGCACAGAAGTTTAACGGTTACTGGGCATCAAGGTAAATGTCTTTAGTTATGTAGTGTGCTTCCCATAAGTGGATGGCTTTAATAAATAAGCACCATAAGTAGATGCCTTTAACAAATTTATTTTCTCACAGTTGAGGAGTCTTGAAGTGTGAATTTAGGGTGTCAGCCCTAGGAAATGGCTTTCTGTCTATGTTGGCTCTGGAGAAAGGCCCTTGTCTGTCTTGAGCTTCTGCTTCTAGACAGTCTTCATGTGCTTGACATTTCTCTCCCCTATCTCTGCTCTGCTTAGTTTTTAAGTATCTTTTATATGGCAAAAAAGATTGACTCAAGATACATGAGGACTGCCGGTTAAGTTTGTGAACTCATCCTAGAGTTAGTGCTGCATACCTCATTGCTGAATAGCACTGTGGTCACCTTTGAAGTACTCCCCTTTGGAAGCTATGCACCAATGCCAGCACCTAGTCCGCCCTTCAAAGCAGTTTGAGAACCCTTTTCTGCAATGGCCATCAGAGCTGTCTTTGTATTACCTTTGATGTCCTGAATGCCATCAAAATGTCTTTTTTCAATATTTCCGTTATCTTTGGGTAAAGAAGAAAGTCATTGGGGGCCAGATCAGGTGAATAGGGAGAGTGTTCCAATACATTTATTTGTTTACTGTCTAAAAACTCTCTTACACACAACTATGCAGTTAAGCTCGCAAACTTGCTGCTGTGCCACTGTGTGCAATGGCCATTCCAGAAAGAGTTCCAAAAGTGCTTTGAATCGTGGGGCTGGCATCTGTGCATAGCTAGTACTTCAGTGGTGACCATAGTGATATTCAGCCATGAGATATGTGGCCCTTTCTTTAGGATGAGTTTGTGAACTTAATTGTCAGACCTTGTATTCTGCACTAACCCTGCCATATGAACATAAACAAAGACACTCCATTCCCAAATGGAAATATAACCAGATGCATAGATGTTAGGATTTAAACCGCATGTTTTTGGGAGATACAATTCAACACGTAACATTAAGGCCAGGTGTCTTCTATGGTTAGAGTATAGGATATATCTTTAAAGGTGGCAAAAGATGAAACTAAAAAGTTGGAGCTAGCATTCTGAAGCATATGTACCATTTTACATTAATATGGAATGTAAAGGAGGCTGTGAGGTGTTTGGAGTTTAGCCTGTAGTCAGAGCCTTTCAAAATACATAATAAATGAAAATTGAAATTTACTCCATTAGCTGGAGGATAGATTGGATGGGAGACAAAATTAATATGGAGAACTAGTTAGGAATTTAGTGAGATACTTCAGGCAACAAATGAAGAAGAATTGATGTAAGGCAGTTGCCTTGAAAATGGCAAGGGTAGATGTGAGGGATAATCAATAGGTGGAATATGAAAGATATTCATGGAAGATTTAGCAATGATCTGTACTTTTTTGAGTTCTAAAAAAAAATTCTACCTTCTTTAAAAAAGAGGCTTACATAGAAGGTAACCTCCCCTGCAGAATGATGGCATGAGGAGCTCAGTGAACTCCCTAGCAAAACAACCATAAATGCTGAAAATTATGAACCATTTAAAGCCACTGGAAATTATTCTACAGGCATACACATAGTAAGCCAAGCCAAGTGCCGTCAAGTAGAAAAACATTTATTCAAGGAAATCTACTAAATCTTGATGACAGCACCAAGAGAGAGTGGCATTTGAGCCACAACCCACTGCTCCCTCTAGCTGCCAGTCTAGGACTGTAATATCTCTCCAGGAGGGACAGACTGCTAGCATTTCTCATCCTCTCCAGCTCTGTGTTACAGAAATTCTAGTCCTAAGCATTTTTCATTTGATCATATGAATGAAAAAAAAAAAAAAAAGAAATTCTAGTCCAGGCAAAAGTAGCAGAGAAATCTGGTCTCCCCTCACCCAGACCCCACTCAAAGAGTGGAAGTGTTATCACAGTCAGGGCAAGCTGACTAGTGTCAGGCCAGTTCACTAATAGAGCAGAGGTTCCACATCAGGAGAAAAAGCTAAAAAGACCACAGACTACCACCCCTGGCCAACATTCCACTTGTAATGCAGAGGTGTCACTGAGAGAAATGGGCTACCCTTCCTGGCTGCAGCTTTGTAGCACTGGTACAAAGTTTTGCTCAAGGGAAAGGCATACTGTAAGAACAGAGAGATCTGTAGCTCTTCCCAAGGGAACTGAATTTATTTGGAACAGAGTACATAGAAGATGAAACCTCACGGTGCTTTAGAAAATAATGGAAATTTTGGTTAGAAATAATTAAGATGAGGCTTGTAGCTCCATAAGAGCAATATACTAAATGGTAGACCAGCAAGAGGTTTAACAAAGAGAACTGTGGAAAGAGATAGCTAAGAAGACCCCTCCTGGGGTTAGAATAAGCTTCAAAGATAAAAAAAAAGGGGGCCCAAGTTTAATTGGATCAGAATGTAGAACAACTTATACTTCAGGACTTTGTTGAAAACAATAATCTACTGACAATTCATGGAGTCTAACAGTTGTATGTGAAGCTCTAGTGGCACAGTGGTTAAAAGCTATGCTGAGCTACAGTTGTTAACCAACGGGTTGATGTTCAAATCTACCAGATTCTCCTTGGAAACCCTGTAGGCAGTTTTACCCTGCCCTGTAGGGTCTCTATGAGTCAGAATTGACTAAACAGCAATGGGCTTGGTTTTTTGTTTTAATAGCTGTATATAATACTAACAGGGGCAGACAACAGAGAGATTGGAGAAAGAGACAAAGAGGTCCCTGCTAAAACCATTGTCATTCTAGAGTGACTGTATGCATACCCAAGACTGCACCCTCTGGGGAATGATATCACAGCCTGCACACTGCACAGTAAATAGAGTTCACCGAAATGGTCCAGCCAAGTCACTAAACAAATAAGAGATAAAAAAGGAGAAGAAAGGTAAGCCTGAGAAAGAGATTATCAGTATATAGAGGTCCACAACAATGGCTGAAAACTTCCTAAATTTGATTTTTTTAAAAAAAGCAAACTACACATCCAGGAAGTTTCGTAAATTCCAAATAGGGTAAACACAAAGAGATCTGTACCCAGAAACAACATAGTAAGAATGTTGAAAGCCAAAGACAGAGAAAATCTTGAAAGGAATACAAGAAAATTTGTTTTATACAATGGAACCCAATAACAGCAAATTTCTCATCAGAAACAACAGAGGTCAGAAGGCAGTGAGGCAACATATTCAGAGGACTATAAAAAAAACTGTCAACTAGAAATCTTGTATCCAGCAAAACTATTTTTCAAAAAGAAAGCAAAATAAAGACAAAAAGCTGAGAAGATTTGTTGTAGTAGACTTGTCTTGGAAGAAATACTAAAAGAAATTCTTCAGACTAAAAGTAGGTGGCCCTAGACAGTACTTCCGATCTATCAAAAAACAAAAAACAAAAAACAGACCACCAGTAAGAGTAAAGGTAAGAGACATTATAGTTGCATATTTTTTGTCTTTAATGATACAAAAATCAATTATATAAAACAGTAACGTTTTATTGCATTGATGGCTTACACCCACTGCCACTGAGTTGATTCTGACTCATAGTAAACCTGTAGGTCAGAGTTGAGCTGCCACATAGAGATTCTAAGGAGTGCCTGGTAGATACAACTGCTGACCTTCTGGTTAGCAGCTGTAGCACTGAACCACTATGCCACCAGGTTCTCCTGATGGCATATAGCATATAAAAACATAATGTATTTGACAAGAATAACACAAAGAAAGTAGATGGGCACAAAGTTGCACTGAAGTAAGGAAATGACACCAGACAGTGAACTGAATCCAGAGGAACAAATGAGGAGAACCAGAAATGGTAAATAGAGAGTTGCTAGAACAACTTCTATAAATATGTAATTTCTCTCCTTTCTTCTCTCAGCTTCCTTAAAATGTATGCCAGCCAAGTATACAGGTAATAATTATAAAAATGCATTGGTGAATTTGTAACATATATAAATGTATGTATAACAGTAATGGCGAAAAAGTATAAGTGAAAAGAGCTATGTAGGAGTAATATTCCTATATTTCACTAGAATTAGGTTAGTATATAAATCTGGAGTGGATTTTGATAAATTTAGATCTGTATTACAAAACTAGAAAATAACTTTTTTAATTGTGGTTCAGTGAAAGTGTATAGTCCAAATCAGTTTTGCTTGCCTATCTGCAGCTCCATCTGCTGTCTACACCCAGTAACAGTATAATCCTCCTTTTCACTCTCTATATCTAGTATCATCTTAACGAGCACCTGTCACCTCACCTCCATCATCTCTCCCGTCTAGAAAGAAACCAGTAGAACAGCCTCCTATAAATACATAGAACAATGAAGTACACACACCATGTGGTCACACTGTGTCCCCAAGGCGAGTCCATTCTTGTCTGAAGAGTTGACCTCAGTACTGGTTTCTGGTTAGGTCCACCAACAGTTCTAGGGGCCATGTTCCCAGGGGATCCTGGGAACAGGCTATCAGACCAGTAATTGTGATCTTCTAGTAGAGTTCTTGAGCTGCACCCCTCTTTTTCTCATGTTGCCTCACGGACTCTACATGTGTCCCTCATCCCAGCTATCTTTGGTGGTGGCTAGGCACCATGTGGTTCTTCTGATCTCATGTTGATACAGTCTCTCATTCATATGAGTCTTATAAGACCTAGAAAATAACTTTTAAAATAGTGAGAAAAGAAGTCAGGAAATAAAATGTTACATTAGAGAATATTCAGTTACTGCAAAATGAAGCTATAAAGGAGCAACAGAGGGAACAGAAGACACAAGGCATATGGAAATCAAGCAAAATAACAGATATAAATTCAACTATCAGTGATAACATTAAATGTGAGTAGATTAAACAATCCAGTCAAAAGGCACAGATTGTGAGATTGTATAGAAATACAAGATCCCACTACATGGTGTCTCTAAAAAACAAAACTTGTTTCCATTGAGTTGATTCCAATTTATATTAAGTAATCCTCTAAGACAGAGTAGGTCCACCACATAGAGTTTCTGAGGAATGGCTGGTGAATGCAGACCACCATCCTTTTGGTTAGCAGCTGAGTTCTTAACCACTGTGTCACTGTAGTGACACCAAGAGACACATTTTAGAATCAGAGAGAGAAATTGGTTAAAAGGATTGAAAATGATATATCATGCACATAGTAGCCATAAGAAAGCTACAGTGGCTATAATAATCTCAGGCAAAAAATACTTTAAAACAAATGTTACTAGACTCATGGAACAACTCAGTCAGTTGGCAGAACATAGTTTATAAAGTTTATGTTCTATGAGGACTGCCAGTTAAGTTTGTGAATGCATCCTAGAAAAAGTGCTACATACTTCATTGCTAAATCACTATGCTTACCTTTGAAGTACTCCCCTTTAGAAGCTGTGCACTGATGCTAGAGCCTAGTCCACCCTTGAAAGCAGTTTTGGAACTCTTTTCTTGGAATGGCCATCAGAGCTGTCATTGTATTACTGTTGATGTCCCGAATGTCATAAAAATGTCTTTTTGCAGTAGTTCTTTTATCTTCAAGTAAAGAAAAGTCATGGAGGGCCAGATCAGGTGAGTAGGGAGAGTGTCCCAATATGATTATTTGTTTACTATCTAAAAACTCCCTCACAGACAATTATAAGTTAAGTTCACAGACTTACCACCATAACACTGTGCTCAGTGGCCATTCCTGAAAGAGTTCCAAAATTGCTTTGAAGGGTGGACTAGGTACTGGCATTGGTGCATAGCTTCCCAAGGGGAGTACTTTGAAAGTGACTGTAGTGATAGTCAGCAATGAGGTATGTAGCACTTAAAACAATTTAAGTTTGCGGAATTCATTGTTGGAACTCATATGTGCTTATTGGCTGAGTGGAGTCGGCGGTCTTAAAAGCTTGGGAATGGCCAGCTGAAATACAGCTCTTGTTCTTTGTTTATCTGGAGCAAAAGAGAAAGAAGAAAACTAAAGACTCAAGGAAGTGATCTGCAGGACTAATAGCCTACACAAACCTTGTCCTCACATGTCCTGAGAGCACTGGGGAATTATACCAAACATTTAAAGAATAAAATAATACAGTTTCATCACAGAGATGTCCAAAAAATAAAAGAAGAGGCAATACAACTGAGACCAGCATTACCTGGCCTGAGCAATTTGGCAAGAAAAATAAATAAAAGGCTTCAGATAAAGTAAGATGTAAAACTGTCTCTATTTGCAGATGATATGATCTTATACATAGAAAATGATTTTAAAAATCACTAAAAAACTAGAACAAATGAGTTCTATAAGGTAGCAGGGTATAAGATTATTATACAAAAATTAGTTATATTTCTGGACAGTAGCAATGAACAAACCGAAAGTGAAATTAAGAAATATTTAAGAAATTAGGAAATAATTAAGAAATAAATAGCGTCACAACATAATAAAGTAGGGATCAGTTTAACAAGAGATTCAAGACTTGTACACTGAAAACTACAAAACATTGACATAAACAAGATCTAAATAAATAGAAAGCTATTCCATGTTCATGGATCAAAAGACTTAGGGGGTGGAGTTAAGAAGGCAGGCTAGACACACGTCTCCTTAATCCCCTCTGAAAACTAAGGCCTGGATTGATAATTGAACTAAACTTTCTGGACACCCATTGAGCCCTAGGACATGGCATAGAGCTGTCAGTTTGGATTACATGCGGGAAACTTCCTCTCTCTGCTGAATTCCTCTCTTGCTTTCAGGCTGGCTCACATGGACCTGAAGGTCTTGGTGGTTTTAACTCCTTTTTCTTTTTGTTGGCCAGTAGGCAGGGGATGGGCCTGAGCTGGCAGATACTCTGAACCAAAGTGCTGAAGTGAACAGCGTGTACTGCAGTGGAGAGACAGTGTGTGGAATAACCACAGTTTGAGAGCCCAGCGGTGGACTGCGGGCACAACAGCTCCTCCGCCCTCCCTTTTTGGAGCTTCACTGTAGATTTGACTGTTTCTCGGAGGGAGGGGTAGCCTGACCGGGATGCCATCTTGTTCAGCTGGAAGGTGGAGTTGCCTAACTGGAAGCTTCAGCAGGGGCTGATTCCTGGGTTGGGGGCAGTGCTAATCAAGGGAGCGCTTTTCCAGCAGAGGGGCTGTGTTTAGTGCGATGTTGCCTTGTGGGTGCTGCCTAGCAGGTAACTACAGCAGTGCAGTGGCTCCTCCCTGCTCTGATCTGCATGAAAACATTTGGGGACCACTGAAGAGGTGCCTCTGTTGGCAGCTGGAAGGAAGGGCTTGCCACACCTGACAGCCTGACTTGATTTTGGAAATGATCAGGTGGCGTATAGCTTTTTAAAATAAGACTGCCTGAAGAAATACCTGCTGTGCAGCCTGACCACATCTCTCCCAGCCTTTACTGACCCACATCATAGGGTCAGTTGATGCCCCCCTCAGTGACTCCATAAATAGGGTGGTGTCGTTTCCATTCAGGAAGAGGAGACTGTCATCCCAGAAAGTTCACCAGGGCCAGTCACTAGAGTACAAAGAGGTGCCTGGTGGCCAACACCCTTCTGAGATTTACGCCTCACCTCCTGTTGAAGCGACACCGGAGAAACTAAACAGCCTCTAGATGTCCCATAAGCAACAAACCATCATCAGGCATTCAAAAAAACAACCCACTGTGGTTCCAGAAAACTCCCAAAATAAAGAATCAAAAAACATCCCAGATGAAGAAGTATTTTGAAACTGTTGGAGGTTGAGTACAAAAGAATTGAGAGCCCTCCTAGCGATTATAAACAAAATGCAGCAGAAGAAAATGAAATACTAATCAAGCTATTGAACTGATGGTACATCAGTATTCTGAGATCCAGCAGATCAGTAACAAAATTTCAGAATTAGACAATTCAGTTCAAAGCCAAAAGAGCAGAATTGATGAACTGGAAATTAGACTTAGTGACCTTGAAGACAGGGCTACTTACACCAGCATTTATGAGGAGAAATCAGTGAAAAGAAATAAGAAAAATGAAGAAGCATTAAGAAACACATTGGACTCTATCAAGAGGAATAGTCTATGATTAATTGTGGAGTTCATGAATAGGGAGGGGCAGCTGAAAACATAGTATTGTTGTTGAGCTGCTGAAAGAAAAATTCCCTGAAATTGTGAAAGAAGAGAACATAGATATCTAAAATGCGTATTGAATGCCACACAATGCAGACCCAAAAAGAAAGACATCAACCTATATTATAATCAAGCTTAATAAATTGAAACGTAAGCAGGAATTCTTAAAGACAGGAAGACTCAAAGTAAAGCTAACATTTAGAGGAAAGCCCTATAGGCTTTTGTGTGACTTCTCAGCAGAAGCAGTGTTGGCACAGAGGCAGTAGGATTACACATTCGAAGACTTGAAGGAGAAAAACTTCCAACCAAGAATTATATATCCTGCAAAACTGTCTTTCAAATATGAAGATGAAATTTAGACATTTGCAGATAAACAGAAGCTTGGAGACTTTGTAAAAGCCAAACCAAAAGTATGAGAAATATTGAAAGAAGCTCTGCTTAGAAAAACAAAGCCATTAAATGTATATTTAATGAGGCAGTACAGGACACGACATACAGAAATCTACTGAGTTAGGAAAGGCACAAAATTCAATCATAGCTACAACATTAAAAGAATGGAATCAGTGATCATATCATGAAAAGTAAGATACTATCACATTAAAAGGAGGGATATACTGCAGTAGTTATAGTCCTTTCAGATGCAGGCAAAATTAATAAGATGTAGAAGTTAAAATTGAATTGAAACTCAGAATATTAATGGAGATCATTGGGGTAGCCACAAAACACAATAACATGCAACATGTCAGAACAAGAAATGTAATACAGTAATCTCAACTAACACGAAACCAACACTGAAAAAGATGAAAAATCAACCCATAAAGAAGAATGACCCAGAACAGAATATTAAGAGCACCAGAGAAAACACCAACACACAATTAAACACATCAGAATGACAGCACTAACACATACCTATTGATAATTACACTGAATGTAAATGGTCTGAATGCTGCAGTAGAGAGACAATGAGTGACATCCTAGATCAAAAGACATGACCCATCTGTATGTTGCTTATGAGAAGTGTACCTTAGACTTAAAAATATGGATAAACTGAAAATTAGAGGATGGAATAATATACACCACCCTAACAATGTACAAAGCAGAGCAGGTTTGTGGCAATACTAATCTCAGATAAAATAGATTTTAATGTAAAATCCACCACTGTGGACAAGGGTGGCCACTATTTATTGCTGAGAGATTCGATACACAAGCAGGACTTAACAATATTAAATGTTTATGCACCCAATATCATAGCATCTAAAGACATTGAACAAGCACTGACTACACTCAAAAATGAGATAGAGCACTCCACAGTAATAGTTGGAAACTTCAACACTCCACATTCAGTAATGGACAGATCATCTAGAAAAAAAGCTCAGTAAATTCACGGAAGATCTTATTGCGACAATTAATTGACTAGACTTCATTGACATGTACAGAAATTTTTATCAGTCGAGATAAGTACACCTTCTCAAGTGCACATGGAACATTTTTAAGAATAGACCATGTGTTATTGCAAGCATCTCAGATCATAAAGCCATAAAAGTCAAAATCAATAGCAGAGAAAATGTTGGTAGAAATTGGAACTCATGGAAACTGAACAACACTTTGCTCAAAAAGCCATGGATTATAGAAGAAATCAAGGATGAAATAAATTTATAGAATCAAGTGACAATGAAAATACATCCTACCACAACCTATGGGATACAGCAAAAAGCAGTGTTCACAGGTCAGTTTTTCTCTATAAATACTCAGTTCACATCTGGAAGAAAGAAAGGATGCAAATCAAAGAATTAACCGTAGAGGTTGAACAAGTAGAAAGAGAGCAACAGAGGAATCCCTCAGGTACCAGAAGAAAACAGATCATAAAGATTAGCGCAGAACTAAATGAATTACAGAATAGAATAACAATTGAAAAAGTTGACTAAACCAAAAGGTGTTTTTTTAAAAAGATCAAACTGGATAAACTTAAGAAAAACAGGAGAGGAAACAAATAACCAGAGTAAGAAATGAGATGGGACATGTCACAACAGATCCATCAGAAATCAGAAGTATCAGAATACTACGAAAAATTGTACTCTTAACAGATTTGAAAACCTAGAGGAAATGGACAAATTCCTAGATTCGTATCACCTACTAAAATTATCACAAGGAGAAGTAGAACAACTTAATAAACTCATCACAAACGAAGAGATTGAAAAATTCGTTAAAAAACTATCAACCAAAACCAAGCCCTGACTCAGATGGCTTCACTGCAGAATTCCACCAAGCTTTTCGAGAAGAGTTAACTCCAATACTACTGAGACTATTTCATAGCATAGAGGGATGGAATACTCCCAAACTCATTCTGTGAAGTCAGCATGACTGTCATGGATTGAATTGTGTCCCCCCAAAATAGGTGTAGCCATGTGACCATGATTCCCTGTATTCTACAATTGTCCTCCATTTTGTGATTTTACTGTGGTTTATATTAAAGGATTAGGCTGGGACTGTAAATCTCTTCAGAAGATCACCTCCCTGCTCCCAATGTAAAGGAAGTTTCCCTAGAGTGTGGCTTACCCCACCCTTAATCCTTACATCCTACAAGAGATAAAAGGAAAGAGAAACAAGCAGAGAATTGGGAACCTCACACCATGAAGACAACAACAACACTGGGAGAAGAGCGCATCCTTAAGGCCTGAGGTTCCTGCGCCAAGACGCTCCCTGGACAAAGACTGATACAATACCAGACTTTCCTCCAGAGCCAGCAAAGGGGAAAGCCTTCCCCTGGAGCGGACATCTTAAATTTGGACTTGTAGCCTACCGGACTGTATAAGAATAAACTTTCCTTTGTTAAAGCCATCCACTTTGTGGTATTTCTGTTAGAGCAGCACTAGCTGACTAAAACAGTGATCCTGATACCAAAGCCAGGGAAAGATCCCACAAAAAAGGAAAATTACAGACCAATATCACTCATGAACCTAGATGCAAAAATCTTCAACAAAATCCTTCAATGGGCTTCAACAACATATCAGAAAAATAATTCATCACAACCATGTTGGATTCATACCAGAGATGCAAGGCTAGTTCAACCACATAAATAACATAGAAGACAAGAATCACCTGATTTTGTCAATTGATGCAGAAAAGGCATTTGATAAAGTCCAACCCCCATTCCTGCTAAAAATTATCAGCAAAATAGGAATAGAAGGCAAATTCCTCAATGAAATAAGAGTCGTCTACGCAAAGCGAACTGCCTATATCATCCTGAATGGAGAGAAACTGAAAGAATTCCAGTTGAAATGGGAACTAGACAAGGATGCCCACTCTCACCTCTCCTACTCAGCATTGTACTAGAACTAGCCAGAGCAGCTAGACAAGACTAAGAAATAAAGGACATCTGCATCAGCAAAGAAGTAAAAATCTCCCTATTTGCAGATGATATAATTGTATATGGAGAGAATCCTAAAGAATCCCTAAGTAAACTACTCAAACTAATAGAAGAGTTCAGCCAAGTATCAGGATATAAGACAAACATAAGTAAATCAGTAGGATTCCTTTATACCAACAAAGAGATCATTAAAGAAGAAATCAGCAAATCAGTACCATTTACTGTAGCACCCAGAAAGATAAAATACCTAGGAATAAATCTAACTAGAGAAATAAGAGACCTCTACAAAGAAAACTACAAGACCTTACTGCTAGAAACTAAGAGAGACTTACATAAATGGAGAAACCTACCCTGCTCATGGATAGGAACAATCAACATTGTGAAAATGTCTGTTTGACCCAAAGCGATCTACATATGCAATGCAATCCCAACACACAACTTAGACGTAAAAATCTGACAAACAATGCTTGATCAACATAAGAGAAAATAAATCAGTGGGAACTAATAAGAAGAAGTTTTGCTCATTCCAAAGACTTTATCAAAAGAATTAAAAGACCACCTACAGACTAGGAAAAAATATTTGGCAACTACATTTCGGATCGATGTCTGATCTCCGTAATTTACAAGGTACTACAAAATATCAACAGGAAAACGGTAAATAACCCAGTTAACCACTGGGCAAAGGAAATGGCCAGACACTTCACTAAAAAGGACATCGAGGTAGCCAAAAGACACATGAGGATGTGCTCATGATCATTAGCTGTTACAGAAATCCAAGTCAAAACTACAATGAGATACCATCTCACCCCAACAAGGTTGGGCATGATCCCCAAAACACAAAACAACAAATTCTGGAGAGGCTGTGAAGAAATTGAAACTCTCCTATACTGCTGGTGGGATTGCAAAATGATACAACTTCTTTCAAAAGCAATCTGGTGCTTCCTTAAAAAGCTAGAAATAGATAATATCTTTTGTCCTAGTAATCCCACTGCTTGGAATATATCCTATGGCAAGGATATATTCCAATTGCAGTCACAAGAACAGATACATGTACATCAATGTTTATTGCAGTACAATCCAGAATTGCAAAAAGATGGAATCAACCGAGATGCCCAACAACAGATGAATGGATAAACTGGCTATGGTACATGTACTCAGTGGAACACTATGCAATGATAAAGAACAATGATGATTTTAGAAAGCGTCTCTTAACCTGGTTTCAACCAGAAGACATCATGCTGAGTGAAATCAGTCAGCGGCACATGGACAAATATTGTATGAGACCCGTACTGTAAGGACTGAAAAACAGACTCGTGTATAGAAGAAAAGACTCTTTGATGGCTACAAAGGAGAGGAGGGATGGAGGAGGAGGGTTGATTGTAGATTAGATAGTTGGTGGAAATTTGGGTGAAAGCAGTGACAGCACACGTTAGAAAGATGAACAATTCAACTACAGCGTAAACTGAAAACCCTTGTAATCTTAACCTAATAAGACAAGGATAGTGTAGCAGGGACAGGGGTCCGGGGAACATGCTCTCAGGGGACACTGAGGCCAACTGGCATAATTAGCCTCTTGATAAGAGAGTCTTCTGCACTCTATATTGGTAAGTGGCATCTGAGGTCTTAAAAGCTAGCAAGCTCCCCATCTGAGGTACACCTAATGGTCCAAACTCAGCTGGATCAGGTAATCACCAAAGACAACAAAGACATGAGTGAAACAGAGCTCAGAAGACAGAGGGACCCACGTGTATGGGTGACTGTATCAACATGTGACCCGAAGAACCAGATGGTGCCCTGCCACCACCTATGACAGCTGTGATGGAGCACACAGTGTTGTGTCCCAGTGGTGGCAACATAAGAAAAAGAGAGGTGCACCTCAAAAACTCCACTAAAAGACTACAACTGATGGTTAGAAGGACCAGGAGTTCCCCTGGGAGCATGGACCCTAGACCTGCTGTTGGCCCTGATCATAAATCATTACTGAGGTCAACTTTTTGGGCAGGAATGGATTAGACTTGGGGACGCAGAGTGACCACATGCTGTGTCTACTTTATGGTTCTGTATGTCTACAGGATGTTGTCCTACAGGCCTCTTAATAGAAGGGATAGGAGATTGTGAAAGAGGGTATGACGTGTAGAACAGAAAAGAAGAGTGTACTGTCACTGGTCAAGGAAAACAGAAGGAGCTGTAGATAGTCGGGCGTGGAAATTTAACTTGGATTGTATATTTTCACTCAGTCACAATAAAAAAAAAGAATATGGCTAAAATAGGAACTCATGTTTGAATTTAAAAAAACGTAATATATCCACACAATGTTTTCAGCAGTAGAAATGAATGAAGTCCTGATATGTGCCGCAGTGTGGATGAACCTTGAAAACAATGCTAACTAAGTAAGAGAAGTCAGAAACAAAAGGCCATGTATTTTGTGACTCCATTTATGTGAAATCCTAGTAAGGCAAATCTTTAGAGACAGAAAGTTGATTCATTGTTGCCTCAGATGAGGAAGAGATTGGGGGAAAATAGAGACTGACTGCTAATGGGCATGAGACTTCTTTTTGGAGTGATATAAATGTTAAATTGTCATAATGGCTGCACACATAGAATTGTATGGTATGTTATGTAGATAAAGTTTTTAAAAGTAAGAGAGAAAGGCTTAGTGTTAAACAGGTGAGTTCAAGTCAGTCCTCAATGGAGTAGACCACTAAGCAAGCTCCTTCTTTGCAGCCCTGCATATTTTACAATGTTTTGTGTAACACTTTAGCCTAACTCAACCAAAGCCAAGCCAAGTGCAGTCGAGTTGGATCCGACTCATGGCGTGCTTACCTCAGCACTATGTGATTTTATGCATTTTCACTTCTGCACCATCTATTCTACAAGCAGTGCCTTGGCTCTACTGAAGGGAAAGAATCCAAAGGTCTTACAGGTATGCTCTTGCCTCAATAGCCAGGTCCCTCTGTTGTTTAAAATCATTGAGTAGATTGTTATAGAACATCTACTGCTCAGTGCCGTTTAATGGTGTTCAGAATACTATGTGAGGTATTTTTTAGGACTACAAATATAAATAAATCATGGTCCATCCTTGCACAGTCAGGTGCTTAAAAGCAAGGAAGAAAATTTCTATGAAGGCACCAAGCCAGAAGAGGCTATTAGTAAACATCACAGAGGAGATGGCATTTCAGCTTAATAGGATTTGCAGATGTGGAGAGGAAAGGAAGGCCAGCCATTTCAACAACAGAATAGAATGAGCAAAGTGATAGATGGTAGATATGTGTGACATTTATGTGATACAGTGAGTAGTTAGATGTGACACAAGTCACTGGTTCTTTTTAGGTCTGAAATTCCACAATTCTTTGGTTTAAAATACCTATCAATAGGTCAAAGATTTAAATGTAAAAACAGGAACCATAAAAGTACTAGAAACATTCATGGAATGAAACTTTTATATAAAAGTTTCTGAGAAGAAAAATATCAACAAGATAAAAATTAAAACAAACTATTAAAACTGCTTACAACTCTTGAGAGACAAAGGAATAATTTTCTTAAATTCATTAAAATATTGATAACAGAAAGACCATCAATTAAGTAGAAATTGAGTTGAAAATAACTTCAAATTAAGCTACAAGGAGATTGCATTTCTCATCCATTTAGAGTGATCAGAGATCAAAAATTTTATTATAGCCTGTGTTGGCAGTAGTGTAGGGGAACTTGGTGATAATAATCATCAAAATTTAGTACACACATGCTGAAGTATTTAGGGGAAAAGGTACTGATAATCTGGAACTTGGAAAGTATCCAGAAATAAAGTAGGTTGATGAAAGGGTTAAGGGCTGGATAGATATGTGAGAAACAGAATATAGTAAAATGTTAATGGTAAGATTCAGATGGTTATAGATTAATTTGTGTCCCCTAAAATGTGTTGGAATCCTAACCCTTAGACCTGGTAGATGTAATCTTGTTTGAAACTAGGGCTTTCTTTATTATATTAATTACCTTATACTTCAGTAGGATGAATTCTAATGCTAATTCTGAGTTCTAAAAAGAGCAGATTAAACACAGGCTCACAGGGAAAGGGGAAGACAGTAGCTAGTTGATTGCAGAGACAAATGAATCTTTTTATTGTGGTTGAGTGAAAGTGTACAATCCAATTTAAACTTGCATGCCCACTTGTCTGCAGCTCCTTCTGCTCTCCTTGCCTGGTGACAGCACACTCCTCCTTTCCATTCTGTACATGTCATATCCTCTTAAAAATCTCCTGTCCCCTCCTCTCCACCCTCTCCACTGCCCTCTAGTATGAGGCCAGTAGGATGACATGGTATAGATGCATAGAACCATAAAGTGCACACATGATATAGTCACTCTGTGTCCGATCCATTCCTGTCCAAAGTGTTGGCCTCAGTGATGATTTATGATCAGGGGCAGCATCAGGTCTAGGGGACCATGCTTCCAGGGGAACTTCCAGGCATTCAGACCATTAATTGCAGTCTTTTAGTGGAGTTCTTAGGATGCACCCCTCTTGACTACAGAGACAAATGAATCTGTGAGTCCAGGGACTCTATCATACCCTTATTTTGGACTTAGAGCCTCCTGAACTGTCTCCAGTAGCGAATTTATCTACTTTATTCTAGACAGAAAACAAATTTCTGTTCTTTAATGTGGTATTTGTATTGAAGCAGAACTAGGAATCTAAGATACAAGTGTTCATTGTAAAATTTTTGTCTGCTGTGTTTTGTTGACATTTTTCGTAATAAAATGTTGGAAAAAAATTAATATGCCTGAGTCTTTATATGTGACCATTGTTACTTTAAGAATTTACTCTAAGGTCCACTCTTTGAACAGGAATGGATTAGACTTGGCAATGCATAGTGACCATATGTTGGATACACTTTATGGTTCTATACATCTATAGGATATCATCCTGCTGACCTCTGGCTGGAGGAAGGAGAGTGGGTGGAGAGGAGGGGAAAGGAGACTGTTGGGAGGATGAGACATGTATGGAGCAGAGAGGAATAGTGTGCTGTCACCGGACAGGGAGAGCAGTGGAAGCTGCATATAGGTGGGCATGTAAATTTTTATGGGAATGTACATTTTCACTCAATCATGTTAAATAAATAAAAAAAAAGAATTTACTGTGGTGATGCACTAGAATGTCTGTACAAAGATGTATGTACATAGAAATTCACTGCAGCATTCATTGTAGTCATGAAGGATTAGATATAACCTAAGTGTCTTTTAATAGGGAAGTGGTTAAAAAGAACAGTCATTTAGTGAAATGTTATATAACTTAATAATAAAGCAGATATGTTTGAAATTATCTCCAAATTGTGTGTGGAAAAAACAAGGTGTAGTATAGTACTCTACCTTTTTTGTAATGAGAGTTAAACCCAAATCCAAACCTATTGCTGATGAGTCCATCTGAGGGGTTTATATATATGTAAAATTTGAAATATATAAGTGTGTGTATATGTGTATATACACACGTTTGTATGTACAATGTATATATTATAATACATTCATATGTATGTATTGTATAATGTAATATGTATTATATATAATAAATGTGCATCATATATCTCTGAAAGGACACAGAGGGAACTGGTAACAGTGATTTCCTGATTTCCTCTGGAGAGGAGAACTAGCAGGAGTACAGGATGATGTGATTCAGAGTGGGAAAAAGACTTTCACCATATATCGGTATAGTATGACATTTTTTTTGGTGAAAGAGTAACTTTAAAAGGGCTTATTTGTTATGAGAATTATTTCTGGACTGGAATGAGTGTCATTCAAAAGGTTCAAGATGGAACTCATTTGAAAGCTGACATTCAGGAATATTTGATAACCACATTAAAACATGTTTCTAAGTATGTCAGAGACCTTTTTCCATTCCCAAGTCCTTTTAAAGCAGCATTATTATGTAGATCTAATTGCTGTAGATTATGCCCATTTCTTAGCAAACTGGAAATTCTTTGCTTTGTCTGGGTATAATACAACCATATAGCTGGCACATATGATCATTTCCATTAAAATAATGTACTTATTTTTTCTAAAATACTTATTTTTGTGAAAACTGTGAATGTAAACATTTTGTTATAATAAAATAGTTTTTTCCACAAAGCTGTGAGAAGCTTAAAATTTTAGTTTCTCATACCTTGTTCATGGATAGGAAGATTCAACACTGTGAAAATATCTATTCTACCTAAAGTGATCTGTAAATATAATGCATTCCCAATCCAAATTCCAGTGGCATTTTTTAATGATATGGAGAAATAAATCACCAACTTCATATGGAAAGTGAAGAAACCCTGGATAAGTAAAGCATTACTGAAGAAGAACAAAGTGGAGGCCTAATACCACCTGACTTTAGACCCTATTATAACACCACAGTCATCAAAACCACTTGGTACTGGTACAACAACAGATGCATAGACCAGTGGACCAGAACTGAGAATCCAGACATAAAATCATCTACCTCTGTATAGCTGATACTTGATGAAGGCCCAAAGACCATTAAATGGGAAACAGACAATTTCTTTAACAAATGTTGGCATAACTGAATTGCCATCTACAAAAAAATGAACGCCAAGAGCCAAGTGCCGTCGACATAGAACCCATATCTCACACGATCTGTAGAAGCTAACTCAAAATGTGTCGAAGACCTACATTTAAAATGATAAAGGTTGTGAAAGAAAAAATAGGAACAATGCTAGGACCCCTAATACATGTCATTAACAGAATATGCAGTATTAGTGACAATGTACAAGCACCAGAAAATAAACTTGATAACTGGAAATGCCTAAAAATCAAACACTTAATGCTCGTCGAAAGACTTCACTAAAAGAGAAGACAGTCTGCAGACTGGGAAAAAAAACTTGAATATAACAAGTCTGATCAGAATCTAATCTCTGAAGTCTGCAAGATACTGCAATACCTCAACAAAAGAGACAAATAGCCAAGTGCTAAGTGCCGTCGACAAATAACTGACCTTAAAATTGGGCAAAGGATATGAACAGGCAGTTCATATCCTTAGAAATCCCACTCCTTGGAATATATCCTAGAGAAATAAGAACCATCGCATGAATAGATAGATATATGCACCCCCATGTTCATTGCAGCACTGTTCACAATAGCAGAAAGACAAACAATCTAGGTGCCCATCAGTGTATAAACGAATAAACAGATGATGGTATATTCACACATGGAATACTACTCAATGATAAAGAACAGCAGTGAATCTGTGAAACGTCTAATATGGAGGCATCTAGAAGGCATTATGCTGAGTGAAATTATTCAGTTGCAAAAGGACAGCTGTAGTACGAAGTCACTATTATGTAAGAACTCAAGGAAAGACTTAAACAAGAAAACATTCTTTGATGGTTGCTAGGGTGGGGGAGAGAGAGAGGGATATTCACTAACTAGATAGTAGGCAAAAATCATTTTCGGTGAAGGGAAGGGCAACATATAGTAAAGGAGAAGTAAGCACAACTGGACTAAATCAAAAACTAAAAATTTGTTGAATACATTCAAACATTTTTGAGGGACAGAGTAGCAGGGACAGGGGTCTCGGGACCATGGTTTCCGGGGACATCTAAATCAACTGACATAATAAAGTTTATTAAAGTGTTCGCATCCTGCTTTGGTGAGTGCCATCTGGGGTCTTAAAAGCTACGAAGCAGCCATGTTAGAAGCGTCAATTTGTTCCAACCCACCTGGAGCAAAGGAGAATAAACACTCAAGACATGAGGAAAATATGAGCCCAAGAGACGTAAAGGGCCACATAACCCAGAGACTGCATCAGCATGAGACAAGAAGAACTAGATGGTGCCTAGCTACCAACAGTGACTTCCCTTATAGGGAACACAATGAAGAATCCCAGATGGAGTGGGAGAAATGTGGGGTGCAGAACTCGAACTCTAGTGAATAGATCAGTCTTACAGACTGCAGGGTCTCCAGAAGATGTGGCCCCCATGCTTTCTGTTAGCTTAGGACCAAAAACATTCCCAGAGGCAACTCTTTAGGCAGAGATGAGACTGAACTATAAGACATAAAGTGACATTGGTGAAGAGTGTGCTTCTTGGCTGAAGTAGATAGATACATGAGCTTAAATGGGCAGCTCCTGTCCAGAGGTGAGATGAGAAGGCGGAAGGAGACAGGTGCTGGCTGAATTGACATGGAAGTACAGGGTAGAGAGGAGGAGTGTGCTGTCATATTGTATGGAGAGCAACTAGGGTCACCTAACAATATGTAAGTTTTTATATGACAGACTGACTTGGTTTCTGCAGCTGCCTGATCTTCACTTCTTTCTCCTTTATAGCCTAGGAAAGGAAAATAAGCATCCTAGTTTTTCAATATTGAAATGATTTCTAGTTTGTAGATAATGTGTACACTAATATTTATTGTTGCAAAAGAGATGTTTTGAAATTTTATTGCTTAATAAATCTTTCAGTAAACCAGTTGCCATTGGGTCAACTCCACCCCGTAGGTATCCAGGTAGAACTGTGCTTCATAGGGTTTTCAGTGACTGCTTTTCAGAAGTGTGTTACCAGACCTCTCTTCCAAGATCCCTCTGAGTAGCCTTCGATTCCAGCCTTTCAGTTTAGCAGCGAAGTATGATAAGTTTGTACCACCCATGGACTCCTCGTAAAGCTTATACCTGTAAAATGTTTTGGTGCTCAGAATTTAGTATTTATGTAAAATTTTATTGATTCATTTTATAACTTTATTTTAAATTCTTTTTGTGTTCTGCCTTGTTTAATGAATTTGATTTTTTCTATAGCTTATTAAAATTTAAAAATAATATATGTTCATTGTAGAACACTGAAATTACAAAGGTGCAAGACACAATAAAGCTTTTTAAAAAAATTTTTTTAATTGTGCTTCAAGTGAAAGTCTGCAATTCATTTTATTGTGTGAAAACTTACACATGGTGTTTGACCCTAGTTTTTCTCCCTGTAATGTGCCAGCACACTCCTTTCCACCTTATAGTCCCTGTGTCCACTCAGCCAGCTCTTGACCCCTTCTGCCTTCTCATCTCACCTCTGGACCGGATCTACCTATTTAGTCTCATATATCTACTTTAGCCAAGAAATACACTCTTCACCAGTTATCATTTTATGTCTTAACAGTTCAATAAAGCTATTTTCAATCTCACCACCAGAAATTACTATCATCAAAATCTTGGTATATGTTTTTGTAGTCCTATTTTTTTACACCTGTGTATGTGTGTGTGAGTTTTTAAGCAGAAAAATCGTAGTGAACCTATTAAGATGGCAGTATAGCTTCTTGCTTAGGCCCTCTGTCTCTGAAGTAAAACAGAATTTGACAGTCAAGTCATGGCTCCACTTTTTATTAATTATAATATCTAGAGAGGCAAATATTTAACATCTGTAAGACTCAGAGAAAACAAATGTTCCTACTTCTTCATTGTTGTTAGGTGCCATCGAGTCAGTTCTGACTCACAGCAATCTTATGCACAACAGAATGAGACACTGCCCTGTCTTGTGCCATGCCCACAATTTTTTTATACTTAAGCCCATTGTTGCAGCCACTGTGTCAATCCATCTCATTGACATCTTCCTCTCTTTTGCTGACCCTCCACCCTACCAAGCATGCTGTCCTCCTCTAGGGACTGATCCCTCCTGACAGTCTCACCATCTTTGTTTCCAAGGAGCACTCTGGTTGTGCTTCTTCCAGAACAGATCTGTTTGGGAGTCCATGGTATATTCAATATTCTTCTCCAATACCACAGTTTAACTCAGAGGCCTCAATTACTTTTCTGTCTTCCTTGTTCATTGTTTAACTTTCACATGCATATGATGTAATTGAAAATACCATAGCTTGGGTCAGGCACACCTTTGTTTGCAAAGTGACATCTTTACTTTTTAACACTTCAAAGAGGTCCTTTGCAGCAGATTTTCCCAGTTCATCTTTGGATTTCTTGACGACTGCTTCCGTGGGCATTGATTGTCGATCCAAGTAAAGTGAAATCTTTGACAATCCCTTCTCCATTTATCATGATATTACTGATCCAGTTGTGAGGATTTTTGTTTTCTTGATGCTGAGGTGTAATCCATACTGAAAGCTGTGGTCTTTGATCTTTATCAGTAAGTGTTTCAAATCCTCTTCACTCCCAACAAGCAGGGTTATGTCATCTGTATAACACAGGTTGTTACTGAGCCTTCTTCCAATCCTGGTACCTCATTCTTCTTCCTATAGTCTAGCTTCTCAGATTATTTGCTTGCATACAGATTGAAAAGGCATGGTGAAAGGATACAACCTTGTCACACACCTTTCCTGACTTTAAACCATGCAGTGGCCCCTTGTTCTGTTCATACAACTGCCTGTTGATCCATATACAGATTCCTTATTAGCACAATTAAGTGTTTTGGAATTCCGATTCTCCATAATATTACTCATAACTTACTATGCTCCACACAGTTGAATGCATTTTCGTAGTCAACAAGTCACAGATCAACATCTTTCTGGTATCCTCTGCTTTCAGCCAAGATCCATCTGACATCAGCAGTGATATCCTTGGTTCCACATCCTATTCTTAATCCAGATTGAATTTCTGGCAGTTCCCTGTCAATATACTGTTGCAGTCTTTTTTGAATGATCTGTAACAAAATTTTGCATGTGTATGATATTAATGATATTGTTGGGTGATTCCCGCATTCAGTTGGGTTACCTTTCTAGGGAATGAGCATAAATACGGATCTTTTCCAGTCAGTTGGCCAGGTAGCTGTCCTCCAGATTTCTTGGCATAGATGAGTGAGCAGCATCTGTTTGTTGAAATATCTCAACTGATATTCCATTAATTCCTGGAGACTTATTTTTTTTTATTGTGATTGAATGAAAATGTACATTCCCATATAAATTTGCATGCCCACCTATATGCAACTTCCACTGCTCTCTCTGCCTGGTGATAGCACACTCTTGCTATCTGCCTGGAACCTTATTTTTCACCAGTGCCTTCAATGCAGCTTTGTTTTCTTCATTTAGTACCATCCGTTCCTAATCATATGCTACCTCTTGAAATGGCTGAACATCAACCAATTCTTTCTGGTATGATGGCTCTGTGTATTCCTTCCATCTTCTTTTGATGCTTCCTGATAATACTTTCCCTGTAGAATCCTTCACTATTGCAACTCAAGGCTTGAATTTCTTCTTCATTTCTTTCAGCTTGAGAAATGCAGTGCATGTTCTTTCCTTTTGGTTTTCTATTTCCAGCTCGTTGTACATGTTGTTATGATACTTTATTTTGCCTTCTTGAGCTGCACTTTGAAATCTTCTGTTCAGTTATTTTACTTTGTCATTCCTTCCTTTTCCTTTAGCTGCTTGACATTTGAGAGCAAGTTTCAGAGTCTCTTCTGACACCCAATTTGGTCGTTTCTTTCCTGTTCTTTTAAGAACCTCTTGCTTTCTTCATGGATGATGTCTTTGGTGTCATTCTACAATTCATCTGGTGTTTGTTCATTAGTGTTCAATACGTCAAATCTGTTCTCAAGATTGCCTGTAAACTGAAGTGGGATATACTCAAGGTCGTACTTTGGCTATCTTGGACTTGTTCTAATTTTGTTGAGTTTTAATTTGAACTTGCATATGAGCAGTTGATGGTTAGTGCCACAGTCAGCACCTGGTCTTGTTTTGACTGCTGATATTGAGCTTTTCCAACATCTTTTTCCACAGATGAAGTCAATTTGATTCCTGTATATTCCATCTTGTGAGGTTCATGTGTGTAGTTGCTGTTTGTGTTGGTGAAAAAGGGTATTTGCACTGAAGAAGTCATTGGTCTTGTAAAAGTCTGTCATGCGATCTCTGGCATCATTTCTGTCACCAAGGCTGTATTTTCCAACTACCAATCCTTGTTCTTTGTTTCCATCTCTTGCATCCCAACCACCAGTAGTTATCATGCATTCTGATTGCATGTTTGATCAATTCTGGATTACAGAGGCTGGTAAAAACTTCAGTTTCTTCATCTTTGGCCTTAGTGGTTGGTGTATAAATTTGAATAATAGTTGTATTAATTGGTCTTCCTTGTAGGTGTATGAATATTATCCTATTACTGATAGCATTGTGCTTCAGGACAGATCTTCACATGTTCTTTTTGACGATGAATGCACCATTCCTCTTCAAGTTTTCATTCCCAGCTTAGTGGACTGTATGATCGTCTGATTCAAAATGACCAATACCAGTCTATTTCAGCTGACTAATGTCTAGGATATCAGGATATTCCTTCAGGTTGTTGCAAAAATTAAATAGATAATGCATTCAAAGCATTTTCAGTATAAGCGCTAAATATTTTTGTATAGATCACATTAAGAATAGCTGTAATTTTGAATTAAAAATGGTTTTGTACTTAAAATCATAATTTTTAGTCAACTTCTCACTTATAGTTAGACTCGCTCCAACTCAGGTTTCAAATATCACTTTTTCCAGGCGCCCAGATTTGTACATTTAAGTATATCATAAATTAGTTACCTGTAGAATCAGAATTCTGAGACATTGGACTAAAACCTAGAAATAACTGTTAAGATTCCTCCTTATAAAATATGGTGGCATTTCAATTAGTTGGAGACTACCTTAGGACCAGATTGTGGTCTTATCTTTATGGTTTTGGAATCAAAGTGCCTTCCAGTCCTCGTAACCAGGATTAGGAGTACTTGGAAGTAGTAATGTCAGTTGGGTCCTATGGATGGGTGTAAAGCTCACAGTGATAACTGATCAGCTCTGTATCTTTATTCCCTTTTTCCTCAGGACTCCATATCATCCACAGCCTAGATGAAGTCAACTTTATACAGAACCTTGTGTTTTACATTGAAGCTGCATATAAAACTGCTGTAAGTACTCATTTTGAAATAGATTTTAAACATACGATGTTTTTTGTTTAGGATTACATTAAAGCTGTTGGTGCTACCCTTCATAGTAAAACAATCTAAAAGGCTTCCTTCTTTGCTAATAACAGTCATCCTTTGTTCCTGTCTTACCAAGGGGATTATACAGCCAAAAGAGTCAAAGTGCTATGCTTTCGTTCCTTTCAAATTCTGTGATATCTCATGATTACTTTTATAGCTACTGTATAAAGTTGGTGTATATTAAATAATAATATATGTAACATCTCCCCTGTATAAAATGATGTGTTAGACACTTAAATGAATAATGTCTTTGTAAGAATCAGCACAAAGCTTGTTCCTATGACACAGAGGTTAAAGATGTCCCAAGTGTGGAACTTTTCCCAAGTTGCTGTACCACTCCATCGTCTCTAACATCAACTTCACCATCTCCCCTCAGCACTGTTCTTCCTATCTTTGGGTTTCCTAATTAGCTGCAACACCTCAGCAGAACTCACCAACCAAACCATGTCAATGGCTCATGCAGTTGTGGAGGCTAGCAAGTGCCAGATTCATGGGTAAGGTGTAGGCTTCTCACTGGCTCTCAGTCTCTGCCCAGTGGACTCAGCTTTCTTGCTCCAGGGGCTGGAAAGCCCATTGCTCTGTCACTTGTCATTCTCTCCTTTTGTTCTCTTTTTCCTTGGTTATGGTGATCTCTTTCCTATCATTGGAGTGGCTGATTTCAAGCCCAATGGGATAGCAAAACTGACCAATCCTTTTCATGGGCCACAATTACCCTATGACATAGTCCTGCCCAATCACCTGGGTGGAAATTACAAGACCATGGCTAGAAAGACCACATACAAAAGTAATCAGCCACAACTCACCACTGTACAGGAATGTGTGTGTATTCTCTTCTTCACTTTCATGTAAACAGGCTTTTGTTTGTTTGTTTTTTGCTGTTGTTCATTGTAATTTTATTAATAATTGTCCAAACTTGAAACAACTGAAATGTCCTTCAACAGGTAAATGGACAAATTATGGTATATGCATACTGTGGGATACCACTCAGCAAGAAAAAGGACTAAACTATTAATACATGCAACAACATGGATATGTCTCAAAGGCATGCTTAGTGAAAGTAAGCAGACAAAAAATGTACATACTGTATGATACCACTAATGTAAAATTCTAGAAATCCATAATGACAGAAAAGAGATCACTGGTTGCCTGAGGACAGGGATGGAGGGAGTATGCAGAAATATTGAGGGATGATGAAAATGTTCATTATCTTGATTGTGATGATGGTTTCACAGGTGTAAACATATGTTAGAATACTGTTTAAATATATGTAGCTTTTGTACATCAGTTACAAAAAATAAAGATCAGTTACTTCAATAAAGATAGAAACTTGTTATGAGGGGGATGAATAGTTGTTATAACTCATTCCAGGGCCAGTACCAGAAACACACTACCAGAATTGTCTTCTCTGATTGGACCTTTGCTTCCACTTCTTATTAACCAGCCATAGCAACCAATACATTCTTTAAAAAAAATGAGGATAATTATCTGTTATAGTGATTTAAGTAAAAAGGGAATGTCTCATTTATTTACTCATAGTTACCAGTTCTGGTGCCATTCATTCCTTTGTATAGATTCAGATTTCTATCAGTACCATTTTCTTTTTGCCTGAAGAATTTCCTTTAACGTTTCTTATAGTGCAGGTTTGCTGGTGCTGAATTCTTCCAGCTTTTACATGACTGAAAAAGATTTATTTCACCTTCATTTTTTAAAGATATTTACACTGGGTATAGAAGCTTATGATGGTGAATTTTTCTTTTTCTTTCAGTACTTGAAAGATGTTGCTCCACTACCTTCTCACTTGCATCAGAATTTATTGTCACCCTTATCTATGCTCCTCTGTGCATATGTGCCTTTTCCCACTGGCTGCTTTAAGAATTTTCTGTTTATTACTGATTTTAAGCAATTTGATTATAATGGTCCTTGGTGTAGCTTTCTTTGTGTTTTTGGTACTTGGAATTTAGTTAGCTTCGTATATGTGAATTTATAGTTTTCATCAAAAGCTTTCAGCAGTTATTTTTTCCTGTGTATTTCTGTTGTCCATCCTCTTCTTTTCTCTCTGTGTTTAGTTTTGGATAATTCCTATTGCTGTTCTTTCAAGTTGACTAATCTTTTCATTTGCAGTATCTAATTTGTCATTAGTCTCATCCAGTGTATTTTTCATCTCAGGCATAGTTTCATCTCTAGAAGTTTGATTTGGGTCTTTTTATATCTTCTCTGTGCCTACTTTTTGAACATATTCAATACAGTTACGATAAATATTTTAATATACGTATTCTCACATCTTTGTTAATTCTAGGTTGTTGTTTTTTTTTAATCTGCCTCTGCAGTATGTTTTTTTCGTATTTCTGGTTCAGTTTTTTTTTTTTAATATTCCACTTTAGATGGAAGTTTACAAAACAAAGTAGTTTCTCATTAAAGAATTAGTACAAATATTGTTTTATGACAGTGGTTAACAGCCCCATGGCATGTCAACATTCTTCCTTCTCAACCTTGCATTCCCTATTACCTGCTTTCCCATCTCCTGCTACCGTCTAGTCCTCACCTCTGGGCTGGCATGCCCCTTTAGTCTGTTTTGTTTTATTGCCCTGTCCAATCTTTGGCTGCAGGGTGAACCTCAGGAATGACTTAATTACTGAGCTGAAAGTGTGTCCAGGGGCCATTCTCTCAGGATTTCTCTGGTCTCTGTCAGGCCAGCAAGGCTGGTCTTTCTTTTTGAGTTAGAATTTTGTTTTACATTTTTCTTCATCTCTGCCCAGGACCCCCTGTTGTGATCCCTGTCAAAGCAGTCAGTGGTGGTAGTCAGGCACTGGATTAATTTTTTGCTTTTTCTCCTCCTTATAGTAGGCTATATTTTCCTGTGTCTTTGCATACCTGGTAATTTTTTATTGGCTGCCAGACATTGTGAATTTTACCTTCTTGGGGCCTCAGTAATATTTGTATTGCTATTCTTGAGCTTTGTTCTGGAACCCAAATAAATAAGTTAATTGGAAACAGTCTGATCCTTTATAGCTTTTAAGATGTATTAGTTAGGTCTGGAATCATGTTTATTCTTGTTCTAATTATTCCACACTATTTAGGCAAGACTTTTGAATACTCTACCTAATATCCTATGAATTATGAGGTTTTATAGTCTGACTGATTGGAATAGGTATTATTTTTAGTCCTGTGTGAGCACCAGGTATTTTTCCTTCTAATTATTTTAGTGATTCTTTCCCTAGTCTCAAGTTGTTTCCTTACATGTGTGTGCTAATCACTGTTATGCTGAATACTTGAAGGGAATCCTCTGTATATCTCTGGGATCTCTGTCTATGTAGCCCTCATAGGTACCTTGGTCTTCCTATATTCTCAGCTTCATATACTCAGCTAGGGAAGTCTGCCAGGCTTTTCCTGGGTTTCCCACTTTACAGTGTGTTCTGGAAACTCACAACAGCAAGCTGGGACAATCATAGAGCTCACCTTGTTTATTTCCCCTGTCTCAGGGATCACTGTCCTTTATTGCATAATACCCATTGTATTGAACACTGCAGTTTCATTTATCTTGCTCAGTAATTTTAGTTGTTTCAGGTGGGAAAGTAAAATCAGTCCCTATACGCCATATTTGCCAGAAGTGTAAGTCTAGCATAGATGCTTTTTATGTGATCAAACATTGCGGACTGGTTACTTTTCCTTCTGATAAGATTGGTCTTCAGTGGTTCACAGTTCTTTGATGTCAGGGTTCTTTGACCTGTCCACTGCAGCCACACATTGCAGCAATACAAATAATGATATTTGTGCCTTCTCATAGCTTAATCTTTGCCTCACAAACGAGGGTGCAGCTGGAGTAGGGGGCATGTGAAGTCATGTGAGGATAACCACAAGATAAATATGGCTGGCCTTCCTGAAGCTACTCTTTAACTCAGTGATTTGCCATGAAAAATAATTTAAGATAGATACAGAAATAAATTTGGATGAGTATATACGTGTGTGTGCATTTCCAAGCTCTGTTCACTTACAGGATCTAGAAGCAACAATACCTCAACAACAATGAGCTCATCCCATCCCCAGGTATTGATTTCTAACTATCACTCTAGAAGAAGGAGCCACATCTTCTTGTAGAACTGATTGATTTCAGGGCTGGAGTATCCTGTGGTGCCAGAAAGTAATGAACTGTTCAAAAAAAGATAGGGGACTGAAATGCAGTGAGTCATTATGAATTACTTAATATGACAGATATGATACTACCAGCAAAGAGTTATGAAGCTAAAAAAAAAGCTTTGTAAACTATTGATAACGAAAAAAAAACTTTGCCCAACCATTTTGGCTTGGCAACCATGTGAGAGTAAAAGTAAGTTATCTTTCTGTATAAAATAGGATTACAAAGTCATTGTCTTATGAAGAGACAATTAGCACATATCAAAAAATCAGAAAAAATAAAACAAACATAACTGTACTGTAACAGTTGCCGGAAGCAAGGTTCTCTGAAGGATGCCAAACTAGTGTATAGAAGTTTAACGAGAAACAGGATACTTGCACAGTCTTAAAGTATCACTTACAAAGTATTTATTAATTATAAATATCAGTTAATTAGAGTGACTTAACCAAGTGATAAGGATTAATATGACTGGTAATAAGTCATACCAACATTATGTACTACTGGTAATAAGTCAAAGCAACATTATGTACTACTTGATAGTGATGCACTGAGAAAGAGACAGCGTATCTATCTATTAAAAAAAAAAAAAACCTACTGCCGTCAAGTCTATTCTGACTCATAGCAACCATAAAGGACAGAGTAGAACTGCCCCACAGAGTTTCCAAGGAGCACCTGGTGGAGCTGTACTGTTGACTTTTTGATTCATAGCTGTAGCACTTAACCACTACACCACCAGAGTTTCCAATATCTATCTATAGTAGTACGTTTTTAGTGACTTAAAATAACACATTTTTATTTTCTTGCTATTTTTCTTTGTTCCTGGGTCAGCAATCTGGGCATGGTCTATCTGGATCCTTTGCTTCAGGGTCTTTCACTTGACTCCAATCGAAGTGTCAATCCTTTTTGTACTCTCTTCTGAAGTCTTGAGGAAAGACCCACTTCCAAGTTTGCTTACATCGTACATAGATGTTGATAGGATTCATTTCCTTGGGCTGCTGGACTGAGGCCTAGAGTTCCTCAATAGCTTCTGGAACCAGACTACCCTCCATTCCCTCTCTTATAAGCCTCCACAGCATGGCAACTGGCTTCATCAAAACCAGCAAGATAAAGACTCTCTTAGCAAGACAGAAATCAAAATCTTCTGTAATCTAACCACATAAATTATGTCCACTTATCACTGAGGTATTCTGTTGTTAAGAACCAAGTTATAGTCTTGCCCATACTCAAGGGGAGGCTACTATACAATGGTGTGAATATGAGAAGGCAGAAATTGTAAGGATTATCTTAGAGTGTATCTTCTACAGTGTCTCACTAATATGTGGAAGTTAAATTTTCACATCTGACTTCAAAGACATCTACATTAATCAAGTTTTTCATAATCGATGTTTTCATTTGGAAATCAAAACAGATAGATATGGTGTCTCTCAGTGCATCATTATCAGGTAGTACATAATGTTGGTATGACTTACTACCAGTCATATTAATCCTTGTCACTTGGTTAAGTCACTCTAAGTAACTGATATTTATAATTAATAAATACTTTGGGAGTGATACTTTAACTATTCTCTTAATAAGGAACACGGGTTATTTCCATTTTTTTTTCTCTATTATAAACAATGGCATCATTTGTGAAGCTAGGTCTTTGTGAACTGGCCCAAGAATGTTCTCTGGAAAATATTTCAAAGTGGAATTTCTAGATCTAAGGGCAAACAGCAGTATATGAATGTTGACTCATCCACTGCCCTCACAAACACTGGGCATTTAACAATCTCTTAAAATATTTTCCAATATGATAGGTCAAAACTGGTATGTGTGCTTTGTTTCTTAATAAGGTTGGGTATATTTTCGCAGTTATCATCTATTTGTTTTGGTCATTAGGAACAAAGCCCATTTGAACTAATTTAAGATTTAAAAAAGAAAGGAAGAGATTTTTTTTTCCTCCAAAACCATAGAACACAAGTCCATAAACATGCCACCCCATTATTTTACTAGAGGTGGAACACCACTGATTCCAAATCTCAGCAGCCACTGCCTTTATTGCTGTCTCTTTGGAGACCTCATCTCTGCTTCTCTCAGCCCATTTGCTCCATGTTCGTCTTGTTCCTTGTAGATCAGATTCTTTACTTACTCAGAGGAGTATGCTTCCTCATAGCTTTGTTTTGGTGTACAAATGAAAACATCCGTTATGATAAACTTGATTCATGTAGATGTCTTTGAAGTCAGATGTGAAAATTTAACTCCCACTTGATCCCTTCACTCAGCAATTTAGCAGTTAACAATTTGATGTGTATCTTTCTAGCTTGTTTTTCCCTATGAATGCTGCTGCTGCTACTGCTAATAATGATAGCTTTGACCATTGTACTATGTTTGTGTTTGATGTTAAGATTAGGGGAAGCTGGGTGAAGAATTATGGGAACTGGCTTACTGTTTTTACAACTTGTATATAAATCTAACATTATTTCAAAATAAAAGCTTTTAAAAGTGATTTTAAGTATTATCTTACTATTGAGGGGCTATATAATGTTGTGATTAATTATGTGGACTTTCCAGTGAGATTACTTGGACTCTGATCCTGGCTCTTGCACCTTTTAACTTTGTGACTTAAGTGAATCACTTGACCTCTTTGCAGCTCAGTGTCATCATCTAAAAAGTGTAAGGATTAAGTAGCATGATAATGTAAAGTGTGTATGTAAGTTAGTGCATGTTACCTTGTCAGTGCTGGTAGAAAATGAAAGTAAAATGAATGTTTAAGATAGAATATTGAACCTGTTATAGATTGAATTGTGTCCCCCCAAAAATGTGTGTAGCCAATGTCGAGTCACAATGGCAACATGAGAAAAAGAGGGGTGCACCTCAAGAACTCCACTAAAAGACCACAATTGGTGGCCCAGAGGCCTAGGGGTTCCCTGGGAGCATGGCCCCTAGACCTGCTGCTGCCCCTAACCAGAAAAAAACTACTGACGTCAACTCTTCAGACAGGAATGGACTGCACACAGGGACAGTGTGACCATATGGTATGTGTACTTCATGGTTCTATGCATCTACAGGATGCTGTCCTCCTGGCCTCTTACTAGAAGGGAGACAAGAGGGTAGAGAGGAGGAGGCAGGAGATTGTTAAGAGGATATGACATATATAGCATGAAAAGGAAGAGTGTGCTGTTGCCAGGCAAGGAGAGAGGAAGAGGCTGCTCATAGGCAGGCGTACAAATTTAGTTTGGATTGTATACTTTCACTTAATCACATTAAAAAAAATGTGTGTAGCAATTTGTGTGAGTCATGATTTCTAGTATTGTGTGATGTTCCTATATGCTGTAAACTCTGCCACTACGATGTTAATGAGGGAGGATGGGCAGCATTTGTATTGGCAGGGCAGGACTTAGTCTCTTGGGGTATAAAGGAATCTCCTGGGATATAAAGGAAAGGGAAGCAAGCTGGGAGTTCGGGACCTCATACCACCAAGAAAGCAGTGCCAAGAGAAGAGCACATCCTTTGGAAAGGACCTGGGGTCCCTGTGCCTCATAAGCTCCCAGTCAAGGAGAAAATTGATAGGACCTTCCTCCAGAGCCAGTATAGAATTCCTTCCCCTGGAGCTGATGCCCTAAATTTGGACTTGAAGCGTACTGGACTGTGACAATAAAATTTGTTTTAAAGCCATCCACTTACGGCATCTCTGTTATGGCAGTACTAGATGACTAAGACAGAATTTGGTACCAGGAGTGAGGCACCTCCAAGCACTTACCAGTAGAGCTCCAGAGCTTTGGGACACTTGCCCCAGCAGGGAATATGCAGGTGTGAGACCCAGGCCAAGAGGCCATAGGAAAAAGCTGAAGAGACAAGGAGCACAAAGAGCTGAACTGCCTCAGTCCTGAAACATATGGCCATGGCCCCAAGGATTTCAAACAGTGGAACTATGGCCTCTGGTGTTTCTAAGGGTAGAGTTGTCACTCAGGTGAACTAGGAAAGTGGTACCTCTAAAGCCAAGGGAGCAGAGTTGCTGTCCCAGTGAGTCGGGAAGGCAGAGCTACAGCCCAGGGCCAGGGGGCCTCCACTCAGAATCTAGAGATTACAGCTAGTACCTAGAGACTAGAGGGCAGGGCCATTGTGTAACTGTCTCAAAATGGAAGTTTATTTTCAAGCCTTAAGGGTTAATGTAATATGTTTTGCTAATTTGCTTAGTACCTGTAATGCCTTCTAACCCTGCAGTTTTTCTCATTTGTAAAGGAAATGTCTAGCTTGTGCATGCCTGTTCTGCCATTGTATTTTGGAAGTAGATAACTTGTGTTCTGGATTTCACAGTTGGAGAGAAATTTTTGGATTTGGGACTTAAGACTTTTGCTATGATATAAATGTGTTTTGCATGTTGCAAGGATGTGATTTTGGGGGGACAAGGGGCAGAATGTCATGGATTGAATTGTGTCCCCCCAAAACTGTATAGCAACTTAGTTAGGCTATGTACTGATATTGTATGATGTTCCTATATGCTGTAAACCGTGTCTCTATGATGTTAATGAGAGAGGATGGGCAGCAATTGTGTTGATGGGACAGGACTTAAAGTGTGAGACTGTATTGTACTTTGAGGCAGTCTCTTGAGCTATAAAGGAAGTAAGCTAATAAAGAGAGCTGGAGACCTCATACCACCAAGAAACAGTTCTGGGAACAGAACACACCCATTGGAAAGGACTCATGGTCCTTGCACCTCAGAAGCTCACAGTCCAGGGAAAGGTTTACAGTAAAGACCTTCCTCTAGAGCCGAAAGAGAACTCTTTCCCCTGGAGCTAATGCCCTGAGTTTGGGCTTGTAGCCCACTGGACTGTGACAGAATAAAATTTCTCTTTTACAGCCATCCACTTGTAACTTCTCTGTTATGACAGCACTGGAAGACTAAGGTGGGACCATTGTTTAGATCCCATCTCGTAGAACCCTTGAACGTCTGCTTTGATGAAAAAAATTTGAGAAGCACAGTTCTAGATGGATAGGCCTAGAATTTTTCCTCTAAGTTACAGTTCTCAGCCCTTCTAATCAGCTGTTGAAGCATCTTCCACTTTCTTGGAGGCCCTGCTAGGATTTAAGGCTATTGGGAAAGTAGCTGCAGTGGATAACCAACTTGGTGTTTCTTAATACGCATTATAGATACACATATGTATTGTACATTAGTACTGTTAATGCCTTTTATTCAAGGATTGTGCATCTATGTAGTGGCTGTTTAATAGCTATGAATTGCTAATAGTGATGTATGTTGTTGTTTTATACTAGGACTTTGGGATATGGGAACGTGGAGACAAGACCAACCAAGGTATCTCAGAATTGAATGCCAGTTCAGTTGGAATGGCAAAGGTAATTTCTCTATACTTATTTATAAGTATAAGGAAGACTGGGACACCTTTGACACTTGCCACAGATAAAGAATTAAAGTGAATCAGGACCATCATTAAGTAAATTGTTCTTTTAAATTCAAGTCAAAATTCAGATTCACCCATAGAACTATGAATATGTTGGTGAAAACTTCTTTCATAAACTTCATATTTATATATCCTAAATGTTTTTGTAGTATATCCCTATTGATAAGTGCCAAAAAGACCTCAAAAAATATACCCTAAAGCAAACTCATCACCTCCAATCCACCATTACAAAAACAAAGAAAAGGAACTCTTACTCCTTTCATATACCCACTTGACAAAGCTTGGTATCAGGGACTTTCTCTGATTCTCCATCCCCCTCACTCCCCCTTTCTCCTCTTCCTCGTTACCATCATCACTGTTACATTTCCACTTGGCTCCATCTTTTCATTCCCACTGCCACTATCTTAATTCTCTCTCTCATCTTCTCTGGAAATACCAAAAAGGCATAAAATAGAATAGCATAAATAGGATCAAACATTTATTATAATTGTAAATATATATGATTTAAAAACAGAAGGACAGAGAAAAATCAACCATTGGAGAGATTAGAAAAATTCAAAAAAAAAAATGTGCAAAGTAAAGTGTGGGAAACAGTTGAAAAGAACAGGAGAATTCAAAACAAAAATTATCACCTAGAAGAACAAAATTCTAAATCTTTGGTCTTGCAGAGATTGGAGAGTATAGCCCGGACATCCTTTTAACTCAATACTAAAGTCACTCCTGAGATTCACCCTTTGGCCAAAGATTAGACAGGTTCATGAAGGAAAAGTAGACTAAATGGGCATACCAATCCAGGGACAAGGACAAGAAGGCAGAAGGAAACATGAATGCTGATAGTTGGGAACCCAAAGTTGAGAAGAGATGAGTGTTGACACATCATGATGTTCACAGTCAATGTCACAAAACGGTATGTGTGTTAATTGTCTAATGAGAAACTCATTTGCTCTGTAAACCTCCACCTAAAGCACAATAAAAAAGAAGAAAAAGTATTATATAAAACAAAGAGGTCAAAAGGCAGTAAGATAGAACTTCAAAAGGCACAACTCTTAATGAGAAAGTAGTTTCAGTAACTATGGAGCAAAATGTGTTACAAACATGAAGCAAAGCAGACACAAATAAAAGTAGATGATTTAACAGAAACATTGCTGGGCAATCAAGTAGACTACATATAAGATCATAGAAAATTTAAACTATATAATTGTCTTAGTCTGGGTTCTCTAGAGGAGCAAAATCAGTGAAGCATATATAGACATACAGTGAAATTTACTTCAAGGAAATCGCTCGAGCAACTGTGAGGAAATGACTCATGAAATTGTGGGGGCTGGCAAGTCCCACATTCATGAGTCCACGGTAAGCTGAAAGCTTCCGGCAAGCTGAAGCCTTTTGCTATTCATGTAGTTGCAAGGGCTAGTCCAAAATCTGCAGGTCAAGTGGCAGGCAGAAAGCATCTCGCATCCCAAGAACTGGAAGTCAGGAGAAGTGCAGTATTAAAAGCGAGCCAACTTTGCCAGACATCCATTGATATACTGGAGGCAGGCCCCACCCTCAAGGAAACTCCCCCATTCAACTAACTGACGCTCATATCAGATCATAAAATTAATATGAGTGAATTAATAAACCTAAAAAATATCCTGTGGGTGATTTTTTAATTTTTTTTTAATGAAAGTGGTACAGATTATTGTTTATTTTAGTTGAATCATATGTGTGTTATACCTACCATGTAACCTGACTTTTTGAATTTTTATTCATTTTTTTCACTGATCAACATAATCAAGCATCTTTCCATGTTATTTCATACTGATAAATGTACTTCATTGTTTTTAGTTTCTGTATACTATTTAATAATTTTCGTGTTAATGTAATTATCTCCATTTTTTTCTTTTTTATTATTACAAATAGTGCTGTCATGAGGATACTTTTCCATATATCCTGGTGAACTTGTAGGATAGATTCCTAAAAGTCGAACCTTTGGGTCAAGGAATATACACTTCAAAATTACCCTTCAAACTTTTCTTCACTGTTTTACTCTTTTACCTCGATACATGAGAGAGTGCCCCTTCCCCAAACGCTCACTAGCTATGGATATTATCAGTATCTTTTTGCCTAATTTGACTTCAAACAATTTTTTAACCACTGACATTTCTTTTTTACTGTTTCTTTTGAAATAATTTTAGACTTAGAGAAAATCTGCAAGAATTATACAAATACATCTCATATACTCTTTACCTAAGTTCCGCGCTTGTTAATATTTGCTTTGTTTTTCCCTATGTATGTATTTACACATGTGCACACACACTCTCATTTTTTTTCCCTGAACCAGTTGAAAGTAAACTGTAGACATGAGCCCCCACTACTCCAAAATACTTCGATGTGAATTTCTCCAAAGACAATCTTCCATAACTATGGAAAATTAACTGTGATATTATACCACCACCAAGTCCACATATCCCATTCAAATTTAATTGTTCCAATAATGTCGCCTGTAGCAAAAATAAAATAAAAGTTCTTGTGATCCAGAATCCAATCAAGGATAATATATTTCATTTAATGTCTTTATTTTTAGCAATCTCTGTAGTCTCCTTCAGTCTGGAAGAGTTCTCCAGTATGTGTTTGTATTTCATAACTTTGGTATTTTTGAACACATCAGTTATTTTACAGAATGTTCCTGGTTTTGTGTGAGTTTTCTTCACTATTAGATTGAGGTTCTGTGTTTTGGGAAAGAATATCTTACAGGTGATACTGTATCCTCAGCATATATCATCAGTAAGCCCATGTAGTGGATTTTGTTCCATTGTTACTGTTATTATTATTTTACTGTACTTTAGCTGAAAGTTTACAGAGCAGATTAGTTTTTTATTAAACAGCTAGTAAACAAATTGTTTGTGACATTGTTTGCCAGTCCTGTGATGTGTCAATACTCTCCTCTTCTTGACTTTAGATTCCCTATTTCTGTTGATCCAGTTTTCTTGCTTCTTGCTTTCTTGTCTTTGCTTTTGGGCTTGTATGCCCACTTAGTCTCACATACGTGGTTGAACTACATGTGTTTTGTTTATATAGGTATGTCTAATCTTTGGCTGAGGGATGAACTACAGGAGTGACTTCAGTATTGAGTTAAAAGGGTGTCCAAGGGCCATGCTCTAGGGGTTTCTCCAGCCTGTGTCAGACCAATAAGTGTTATCTTTTTTTTGTGAATCAGAATTGTGTTCTACATTTTTCTCCAGCTCTGCCCAGGACCCTCTGTTGTGATCCCTGTCAGAGAAGTCTGTGATAGTAGCCAGACACAATCAAGTTGTTCTGAACTCAGTCTGTTGGATACTGTGATACTTGTGATCCATTAGTCCTTTGAATTAGTCTTTTCCTTGTGCCTTTGATATTCATCATTTAATCCACATGTGGTAAGACCAGTAGATATACTAGAAGGCTGCTCACAGGCTTTAAGACCCCAGACACTACTCGCCTAAGTAGGATGTGGAACATTTTCTCCATAAACTGTGTTCTGCTAATTGAGTTAAATGTCCTCCAAGAAGATAATCCCCAGGCCTCAGCCTAGAAACAGTTCCTTGGGGAGTTTGGGTGTGTCTTTGAAGCTTCTGTGACTTTGCCTTGGTCAGGTTGTGATGACTTTCCCACTACTGTATACTGTCTTAGCCTTCAACAAAGTTAACCCTTGTCTCTTGTCTAGTTAGGGTTTTTCCCTCCCACTTCTCTTATCTCATAACCGTCAAAGATTCTTTCTTTGTGTATGCAAACATTTTCGTTAGCTTTTATAATAGTGGTCTCATATAGTATTTGTCCTTTTGTGATTAACTTATTTCACACAGAACATTCTCCAGATTCATCCATGTTGGGATGTGTTCTGCAGATGCATCATTGTTCTTTAACATTGCATATGGTCACCATGAGTCGGATCTGACTTGATGGCACTTGGCTGGCTTGGCATATTCCGTTGTGTGTATATACCATAATTTTCTTTTTAAGTGTATTATTGTGCTTTAAGTGAAAGCTTACAATATAAGTTAATTTGCCGTAGAAAACCCTGCACGCATACCTCTATGCAACAACTATAGCTGCTTTCCCAACCCTGTGACAGCATGCTTCTCCTTTCTACCCTGTATTTCCTTCCCGTATTCATTTAAGCAACTCCTGTTCTCTCCTTTCTACCCTCCCATCTCATCTCTAGAGAGGAGATGCTCTGACAACCTGATGTATATATTTAAGTCAAGAAGCACACACTTCACCAGCATCATTCCATGTCTTATAGTCCAGTCCAATTTTTGTGTGGATTGTTGGCTTCAGTACTCACTTCAGTCCTGGGGTAGTACCAAGTCCAGGGACCATGATCTCAGGGGACCCTCCAGGGTGTTAGACATCAGTTCTGGCCTTTTAATAGAGTACTAGGTCTGCACTCCTATTTTTCTCCCACTATGTCAGAGATTCTGTGTTGTGTTCCTTGTCAGGGCGGTCATTGGTGGTGGCCAGGCACCACCTAGTTCTTCTGGTCCCATGCTGATGTAGTCTTCCAATCATTTGGCCCCTTCTGTCTCCTGGGCTCATATTCTCATCATGTTTGATATCTTCATTCTCTTCTGCTCCAGATGGATTGGGACCAGTTGGTGCTACCTAGATGGCAGCTTGCTAGCTTGTAAGACCCCAAACACCACTTACCAAAGTGGAATTCAGAACATTTTCTTAAAACAAAAGAGAACAAAAACTTAGTTATCCCAGTTGACCTAGATGTCCCCTGAAACCATTATGCCTTAATTTGTTTATCTATTCATCTGTTGATGGGCACTTAGGTTGTTTCCATCTTTTTGCTATTGTGAATAACGCTGCAGTCAACATGGGTGGGCATATGTCTGTTGGTGTCGCAGCTCCTATTACTCTAAGATTTATTCCTAGGAGTTGGATTAGTATATCATAAGTTATTTCTATACCCAGCTTTTTAAAGAAACACCACATTATTTTCCAAAATGATTGTACCATTTTGCATTTCCACCAGTGGTGCATCAGAGTTCTAGTCTCCTCACAGCCTCTCCATCATTTATTATTTTCTGGTTTTGGGGTTTGTGCCAGTAATCTCAGAGTGAGATTGTATCTCACTGTAGTTTTGATTTGCATTTCTCTAATGACTAGTGATTGTGAGCATTTCCTCATGTGTCTATTAGCTACCTGAATATTTTGTTTGGTGAGGTGTCTGTTCATATCCTTTGCCCATTTTTCAATTGGATTATGTCTTTTAGTTGTATAGGTGTTGGATTTTCCTATAAATTTTAGAACTCCGACCTTTGTCCGTATGTACTAGTCAAGTTTTTTTTTTCCCAGTCTGTAGAGTCTCCTTTTACTCTTTTGCTGAAGTCTTTTGATGAATGTATTTAATTTTTTAGAAGATTCCAGTTATCTAGCTTATCAACTAGTATTTATGTATTGTTAGTTATAGTTTGTATCCTATGTATGCTATATATTAGACCCCCAGCATTGACCCTATTTTTTCTTCCATGACTTTTATTGTTTTAGGTTATATATTTAGGTATTTGATCCATTTTGGATTGGTTTTTGTGTATGGTATGGTATATGGGTCCTGTTTCATTTCTTTACAGATGGGCATCTGGTTTTACCAGCACTGTTTGTTTAAAAGACTGTCTTTTCTCAATTAACTGGACTTCGGAGCTTTGTCAAATCAAAGATCAGATAACTTTAGATGGGTGAATTTGCATCTTGGTTCTTGATTTGGTTCCATTGGTCAACATGTCTGTCATTGTTCCAGTACTAGGCTCTTTGGTTACTGTAGCTGTATAGTAGATTATGATGTCAGGTAGTCTGAAGCCACCTACTTTGTTTTTCTTCTTCAATAATGATTTAGTTATCTAGGACCTCTTTCCTTCCCATGTAAAGTTAATGATTAGTTTTTCCATCTCATCAAGAAATGCTGTTGGTTTTCAGTAGAATTGTTTGGGGTAGAATTTTCACAACATTGGGTCTTCCTGTGTGTGAGTGTGGTATGTTTTTTACATTTCTGTAGGTCTCTTTTAATTTCTTGCAGTAGTATTTTCTAGTTTTCTTTGTAGCGTTCTCTTAATCTCTGGTTAGATTTATTACTAATTATTTTTTTAGAAGCTATTATAAATGATACTGCTTTCCTGATTTCCTTCTTGTAGTTCTCTTTATTGGTGTACAGGAATCCAACTGATTTTTGTATGTTGATCTAGTTTTGTGCTGCTCTGCTGAATCTGTTAGTTCCAGTAATTTTCTAGTGAAGTCTTTATGTTCTCTGTGTATAGTATATCATTCATGAATCATTCTATTCATGAGTAGAAATAGTTTTACTTCTTCCTTACCAATTTAGACACCCTGTATTTCTTTTATTGCCTTTTTGCTGTAGGTAGGACTTCCAGAACAATGTTAAATAATAGTGATGATAAAGGCATCTTTGTCTTGTTGTGTTTCTCAGGGTGAATCCAATTATTATTGATGTTGTCTTTGATTACTTTATTAAGGTGTTATCTGCCAGGTTTCTCCACTGCAAAATTCCTGTTTTTCAGTGTAGAAAAGCAAGAAATTTTTTTTGTGTGCCTGGCCGTCTACTACTTACTCTTTAGGTCTCAGCTTTGATGTCCCTTTATCTAGGAAGTTTTACAGAATTGCCCCATACCTGCAGGACTAGGTCAGGTCTTCCTCATAATTGAGGAACTACTGATAACTAATGAATGTTTAAAGGAAAATTCAACTTTGTTAGCAGGCTAATACAATGACTGCCACGGATATACCATGTTTTATATCACATTAGTGAACAGTTTTTAAGATTGTCTGCCTTAAGGAAGATAACTGTCATAATCATACATTGCTGGTGGTGGTTATATTGGGACAACTTGCATGGGAAGTAATTTAACCTTTTATGATACTGTTAAAAATTGTTTATAGCCCTTAATGATTCCACTTCAAAGAATTAAGTTAGGAAATAATTCAAAATGAAAACAATTATTCTGTTAGCATAATAATAGTTATTGAAAGCCTACTATATACCATGCTGTGTGCAAGGCATTGGTGAAGAACACAATCCCTGACCTTAAGGAATTTATAATCTTAGTAAGAGGTGTTTATCAAAGCTCTGTTTCTAAGAGTACGAAACTAGAGGAAACCCAAATTTCCAACAGTTTGGAAATAGTTAAGTATGTTATTAAAGCCATATGAGCAAATATTATGCAAAAAGAAGTTTTCAGTAACAGAGAGAAACATTCATGCATTTATAATGTTAATTGTAAAAAAAGTCCAATACCAAGTTTTATGTAATGGAATGCTACTATATACAAATATACATAGAAAATGTGAACAGTGGTTGTTTTGGATGACATTTTACTTTCTTTATATGTTTCTCTAAATTTAAAATACTTTACAAGGAGTAAGTTTTACTTTTATAATAAGAAAATATAGTTATAAAAGCAAGAAATTAATAAATTCTATCTAAAAATACAGAGAAACTTCCTTTGCCTTGGTGAGAGGTAATTTGCATTTTTAAGTCAAACGCCATTAGTATTTTTTATGGAAACTCAGCTGTATGGTAACATCTAATGGTAGTCGCATTAATGTCTTCTAGGCATACAGCTTCTAGAATTTCTTACATGTTGGTATCTTCCTTGGCATTCTTCTGTCAAAAGAATGGTTCATGATAAATTCATCTGTGCTGTGCTTCAGACTGATTGGTGGTTCATTTGGTAGGGCTGTACCTCCATCTTGTGAGCTGTATTTCTAGAACATTATTGGGTGCAAAGGAAAATTCAGAGACCTCTGGGGAAAAAAAAAGTAATGCTGTTGTAGTATCTGTCAGGTATGTTTAAAAGTAACATCATGTGCATTTATGAGATACTGACTTATGGAGAGAATAATTTTATGTGTGGGCTTGGCGTGTACATACACCCTTTACACACATACATTGTGTGTGTATGTAATATATATTTCTAATACTAAAATTATCCTTTCCTTCTTTGCAGGCAGCTTTGGAAGCATTAGATGAACTGAACCTGTTTGGTGTAAAAGGTGGGCCTCAATCGGTTATCCATGTCTTGACTGATGAAGTACAGCACTGCCAGGTAAGACAACAGTGCATTGATTACATTCTATTAAGTTATATTCTTATTCAGACTCAGACTTGGAATGCAATTTAGATTAAGAAGACCTGATTAAGAGTACAGCTTCTGCTTTATTACTGTATATAAAAATGTCTTATCAATATCCTATATTGAAGTAAGCCAAATATAGTGTGGGTTATAATTTATAGTCCTGTTTTCTAAACCAGTGTTATAAAAGTATCCCACTATAGCTCATGGAGTCCTGCACTGCTCTTATATCAAGGATCTATGGTTTGTCTTCTGGAGTGTCTCCTTTTCTAAATACACAAAGGGAATACAAAATGCTAGATTTACTGTGCTTTTTTGATAGTGACTCTGAAAAATTTTCATGTCTCTAATTGGCTCTAGGGTTAGATGTTTAGAGATTAGACTTTCAGTGATAAATATGTACCTTCAGTTTTGTTTAGGATTATCCTCTGTATTTGAAAGGTTAAAGTCATCTCATTACTGTGATGAATTTTCTCCTTTTGTTTAAACGGTGATTCAAGATAGCTATAGTGTTCTAGTGAATATAAACTCACCTTTTAATTTTAAAAACACAAAACTTTATGGGTTATGAGAATAGCAGCTGAGTCTTCCCTGTCCTGCTTCTCAGCATCTCCATGTTCTCTTAATTTTATGGTTAAAGATGGAGCATGATTCAGGTGTAATAATAATGTTAGAATGTTCTTTATACATTAGCAGCTGTTTAAGCATTAGGATAGGGAAACTTTGCAAGCTAAGACAATGATGCCTTACAGAAATAGCTAGTTTCTTAAGCTTTCTCTGTGGAATAAGGTTTGGGTTTTCTTCTCAATATTTCTCCTCTGTATGAATCTTTTGAAACCAAAGTTGTTCATTTTGTAATCTGAAGGTATTTACTAACATGCTACATTTGACTTCATTTCTCTTAGTCTATTCTGAATTCAATACTTCCCCGGGCTTCAACATCCAAAGAGGTTGATGCTAGTCTGCTTTCAGTTATTTCCTTCCCAGCCTTTGCAGTAGAGGATCGCCAGTTGGTAGAGCTTACAAAACAGGAAATCATCACCAAGCTTCAGGTTTGCTAATATGCATTTTCTTTTCTGTAGAATTATGAGTTTAAGGGGAAATTAGTGTGTTGGGGGGACTTGACCATCACCTGTGTCAGTGATTTAAAGAGACATTTAATATTTTTAATTGTGTAAGCAGTTTATTTTAAAAGCTTATCTAAAAAAGTGTTCAAATGCCTATAGTCCCTGCTGGTAGGTTTTCAAAATGGTACAGCCACTTTGGAAAATAACTTAGCTCCCAGGTAACTATATTACAGGAAAGCAAACTTAATGTACACACAAAAATCTTCATGCAAGTGTTTATAGACACTGTCTTTGTTACCTAGTGCTGTTTTAACAGAAATACCCTAAGTGGATGGGTTTAATAAACAGAAATTTATTTTCTCACAGTGTAGGAGCTAGAAGTCTGAATTCTGGGTGCTGGCTTTAGGAGAAGGCTTTCTCTCTGTGTTTGCTCTTGGGGAAGGTCTCTTGTCTCCTTTGGGCTTCTGTTTCTTGCTTCCTTGAAGATCTCGTGTCTTCCCTCATCTCTGCTTACTTGGTTGCTTGCTTAATCAATCTGCTGTTTTATATCTCAGAAGAGATTGACTTAAGACAAATCCTATACTAATACTGTCTCATTAATATAACAAAGAAAACTTATTCCCAAATGGGATCATAGCCAGAGATAGAAGGTTTTGGATGTGCTCAGGGATACAGTTCACTCCATAACAGAAGTTTTATTCATAATCACCAAAAACCGGAAGCCATCTTCAACAAAGGACTAGATAAACTACACTATACCCATAAAACATAATGATACTCAACAATAAAAAGCAATGAGTTATTAATCCATGCAATAAAATATTCTTATCTGCTTTTTTCTAAGTGAAATAAAGCCATGCAAAGTCTGTATATTATGTGATTCCATTTATATGACCCTAGAAATGGAAAAGCTATAAGGGAAAAGCAGATTGATGTTTTCTAAGGGCTATAAGGATTATGCATGAAGGAATAGCGCAAGAGAAGTTTGAGTGTAATGGAACAGTTCTGTATAGAACTGTGCTGTTTGACACAGGATCTATGCATTTGTCAAAATAATGGAGCTATTTACCATAAAAGGAAACTGGTAGTATAGTGGTTAAATGCTATAGCTGCTAAAAGCAAAAAGTCAGTAGTTTGAATCCATCAGGCACTCCTTGGAAGCTTTATGGAGCAGTTTTACTCTGTCCAGTAGAATTACCATCACTCAGAATGAGCTTGATGGCATAACAAATAAATTGAAGGAAAAAAATCAACTGGGGGATTTGGGGAAGATGGTAGCATAAACATACCATCAGTTCAACCTTCCTCCACAAATACAAGGAAATGATATTTGGCTTTGATGAACTGTGAATCAGGGAGCAGAGGACAGCAGGGGGAATCTGCACATAGGCAAAAATCAACAAATCAGTGAGTTACAAATAGTAGGAAAATTGCTTCTCCCACTGTCCTTGCCCCATTCTCAGTCACAAGGGCTGCTGGCTGCTGTGAACTTGGGATATAGCCCCAGCAAAAGGGCCTGCTACCCTAACCTGCATGCCCCCTGCCGGTACAAAGAGACACAACTCCAAGCTTTTGTTCTAAAATCAATAAGCCAGAACTCAAGAATTTGTTTGAAGTTTGCAAGTAACTCCTCTATCCAGGCATTATCAGCTACAAGACTGCTGCAAATTGCTAGAGAAGGCCTTTGAAATTGGAGTCTGTGCCCATGATCAACACTTTACCTGATTGCCTGTACACCCCATAACTCAGACGTCAGTAACCAACAGAGCAGAACTCCCAAGGTATCAATTTGGGCCTGCCTGCTCTCCCTTCTGGTTGGTGCTGAGGACTGCTAACTGAGGCTGCTGTGTGCTAGGAAGCAGGCATCTTGAGTGGAGGCTATACCCACAAGCAAACTACTGTGGGATGGGCTCTGATATCAAAAAGGTAGACCTCCTGGGGTCTGTTTAGAGTGTGAAAAACCCTCCCCTCTGAGTAACTGTTGACTGCTGAACTGATGGAAACTCATACAAAGGTTCCCTACAGTGAAGCCAGGAGGTGGGTGGATCACCTACCAGGAGACTGCTCCTCCTACCACCACAGAGCCACTGGAGCTTTGAAAGCAACAAGACAGATCTTCAGATATGGAGAGTACCAGCCCCTCTTCCTCCTGAAATAGGAAGGTTGGCCTGTGCTGCCACCGAATGCCCCCTCAGTTATAAAGAGCCAGCACAGAGTAGGGAAGGAAGCTTTCAGCAAAACCAGAGGACAGCATCCAACCCCAAAAGGGGCTCACTGGCTGTAGGTTTTCTGAATGAAAACATGGTTGCAGAAACAGAGGAGGGAAGAGAGTAATAACCAGAGAGGACTGAGCCCTTGGGACTGATTAGTGTGTGGTATCTTGCCTGCATGGCAGTGCCAGCTAGTGGATAGATTGACTACCGTATGTTCTTTGGTATGTTTGGGAGACATTGAAAGTTAAAAGCCGAGATGTAGAACTTTTGAATCCTAGTTAAACCAGGGAAGGATAAGGAGCTATCACAGAGTGGGAAAGGAAATAGTAAGAAAAAGCACAGGTTCTGCTTGCCTAGGGGTTTCTGTTTGTTTGTTTTCCAGAAAATAGTACAGGTAAGACAGCATATACTGAGAACTGAGAAAGTTATCACTGTCAAAAATTCCAATGCCCCCCAAAAAGAAAAAAACAATTGAAAATCACATGACACACAAAGAAAAGGGAAAGAATAGCCCATCCTAATGAACAAAGGGAGTGAGAAGACATCTACAGAGGACAAAATAACGAAAGAATGAAAGGATATTATACAGCAGTGTTAAATATAATTAATTAAAGAGTTAAGGGAAAATGTACACAACAATCTGAAAGAAATAAGGAAAAATGCAAAGACAAAATGAAGATCTGAAAAATGAGATAAGAAGAAACCAAACCAAAATATTGCAACTGAAAGGGACAATGACTGAAACAAGAAACACAATAGAAGGACTTACCAACAGATTTAATTAGGCAGAAGAATCAAGAAATTAGAGAACAAGATAGTTAAAGTTACAGAGGCTGTAGTGCAACAAGAATAGAGAACATGAATCTACAAATCCAAGAATCTCAAAGAACCCCAAGCAGTATAAAGTCAAAAAGATCTATAATAAGACGCATCATAGTCGCCATGAGTCGGATCCGACTCGACGGCACTTGGCTGGCTTCATAGTTAAAGGAAAATTAAGGATAAAGAGAGAATCCTGAAAGCACTGAGAGAGAGGTAGTAACATACAAATATCCCCAATAAGATTAATTGCCAGTTGCTCCTTAGAAACATTGCAGGCCAAAATGCAATGCAATGATATATTTAAAGTACTAAAAGAAAACACAAAACTGTCAACCAAGCAAGTTATACCCAGCAAAACTGTTATTTGAGAAAGACAGTGAGATTAAAAATTTCCTAGACACTGAGAAAGTTCATATACACCAGACTGACACTACAAAAATACTAATGTGAGTGTTCTGCAGATGGAAGGGAAAAGACATTAAAAAGAAATTCAAAAGCATATACAATAAGAACATTCCTAATAAAGGGAATTGAATGGACGAGGGCTAGTAATAAGGTACTCATGCTTGCTTATTCTAATTGATTATTCCAAATAGTTCTTAATAACAAATATATAAAAAACAAGGATAAAGTTGTGTTACCGAGTACATGAAATATAAAGATGTAATTATAGATAAAATGAGGATGGGGAGAAATGGTGGTATAGAATTTCCGACTCGATGGCACTTGGCTCTTGGCTGGCTACTGAAGTTAAGTTAGAACTAACTTAGCAGGATGTTGTAAATACAGCCTGTTAAATGTAATATTTATGGTAACTACTAGGAAAAATATCTTTTAAAAAATGCCCAAAAGTAAAGAAGGGAAACAAAATGGTTCGCTGCAATAAACCAGCAAAACACAAAAGCAAGAGGTAGTAAATGACAAAGACAAAGAGAGCTTAAGATGCAAGCAACAAATAAAGTGGTGGAATTAACTCACTTCTTATCAGTTATTACAGTGCATGTAAGGACTAAATGCTACACTCAAAAGGCAGAAGAGTAGCAGAATAGAATTTAAAAACTTGTCCAACTTACACTGTTTATGGAAACCCTGGTGGTGTAGTAGTTAAGTGCTATGTTTGCTAACTAGAAAGCCAGCAGTTTGAATCCACCAGGCACTCCTTGGAAATGCTATTGAGCAGTTCTACTCTGTCTTCTAGGGCTGCTGTGAGTCAAAATTGACCCAGTGGCAGAGGGTTTGGGTTCTATACTGTTTGTAAGACACAACATAGAAGCAAGGGTACAAGTAAGTTGAAAGTGACAAGATGGAAAAAAATACTCCATGCAAACAATAACCAAAAGAAAGCTAGGGTGCCAATCTTAATATCAGACAAAGTAAACTTTAAGACAAAATATGTTAGAAGAAATAAAGATGTACTTTGTATAGTGATAAAAGGATCACATCATCAAGAAAATTGAGTAGTTATTAATATATATGTACCCAGTGTTGGAGCACTTAAATATAAAGAAAGCACCGATAGAATTGAAGGGAGATAGCACTACAATAGTAGTTGAAGACTTCAGTTCACCATCTTCAATAGTGGACAGAACATCTAGAAAGAAGATCATCAATGAAACAGAGAACATGAATGACCCTATAGACCAACTGGACTTTACAGACATATATATAATACGCCACCCCAGAACAGCACAATGTGCATTTTATTCTAGTGCATATGGGTCATTCTTTGGGATAGACCACATGTTAGGTACCAAAGCAAGTCCTGAGAGATTTTAAAAGATTGAAATCATGCAAAACATTTTCTCAGACCACAGTGGGGTGAAGTTAGAACTCAATAACAGAAAGAAAGAAACAAAAAAACTGGAAAATACACAAACATATGGAAGTTAAACAACACACTGTTAAACTACAAATGGGTCGAGTAAATTGTCAAAAGAGAAATTACAAATTGCTCAGGGTCAAATGAAAATGAAAATTCAACTTACCAAAACTTATGGGAGGCAGTGAAGGCATTTCTCATAAACTTACAACAATAAATGCCTACATGAGAAAAGAAGAAATATCTCAAATCAGCAGCCTAACTTGACAACTACAGGAACTGGAAAGAAAAGAACAAGCTAAACCTAAACCTACCAGGAGAAAGGAAGACAACAAAGAGAGCATAAATAAATAAAATAAAAAACAATAACAGTAGAAAAAACAAAACCACAAGTTTGTTCTTTGAAAAAACCAATACAGCTGTCTTAATCATCTAGCATTACTCTAACAGAAATACCACAAGTAGATGGCTTTAACAAAGAAAGGTTCATTCTTATACAGTCCAGTAAGCAGGAAGTTGAATTCAGGGTGCCAACTACAGGGAATGCACTATTTCTCTGTCAGCTCTGGAGGAAGCTCCTTGTGTTGCATGTCTTTCATTGGTCTGAGAGTATCTTGGCACAGGAACCTCAGGTCTGAAGGATGTACTCTGCTCCTGGTGCTGCTTTCTTGATAGCAAGAGTTCCCCAACTCTCTGCTTGTTTCCCTTTTATCTCTTGTAGAACAGAAGGTGGTGCATGCCACACTTCAGGGAAACTCCCTTAGTAAGGATGTCACAGTCTCACTCTAATCCTCTGTAACATAATCCGATCTGTGAACCACAAACAGATTAGGATTTACAGCATAGGAAAGTCACGAAATAGAGGGCACTTGCATAATACTACGAATCATGGCTCAGCCAAAGTGTTACATACATTTTTTTGGGGAAACAGTTTAATCCATGACAAATATTGATAAACCTTTAGCTAGGCTGACAAAGAAACAAACAGAAAAGGTTCAAATAAACAAAATAAATGAAAGAGAGCACATTACAACTGACCTGATAAAAATAATTACAGCCAATGTAAAAATAATTACAAGGGCTGCCAATTACATTTATAAATTCATCCTAGAAAAAGTGCTACATACCTCATTGTTGAATTTTAGTTTCTAAATACCATTCTCAATAAAAGGAACTAGGGCTCCTAGCATAAGTAGTTATTTCTGGGACTAGGGCAGAGAAGTTACAAGAGATGTGTGGAACACCTTGTGGCTCCAGGAAGTAAGGAACACTTATCATAAAAGAGTGGAATATGTAAAAAAAAGATACAGGAACCAACCTGAGAGTGCTCCTAGTGGCCAAACTGACCTGGTCACCTTTGAAGTACTCTCCTTGGGAAACTATGCACCAATGTCAGTGCCTAGACCACCCTTCAAAACAGTTGTGAAACTTTCTGGAATGGCCATCAGAGCTGTTGTCATAGTACCCTTAATGCCCTGAATGTCTTCAAAATGTCTTCCTTTCAATATTTCCTTTATCTTTGGGTAAAGAAAAATCATTGGGAGCCAGATCTAGGAAGTAGGGAGGGTGTTCCAATATAGTTATTTGCTTACTGGCTAAAAACTCTCACAAACAACTATACAGTTAAGTTTGCAAACTTGCCGCTGTGCCACCATGCACAATAGCCATTCCAGAAAGAGTTCCAAAATTCCTTTGAAGGGTGGACTAGGTGCTGGCATCAGTAGATAGCTTCCCAAGGTTAGTACTTTGAAGGTGACTGTACCGGTGGTATAGTGAGTTAAGTGCTGCCACTGCTAACCACAAAGTTGGCAGTTCAAATCTACCAGGCGCTCTTTGAATACTCTAGAGAGCAGTTCTACTCTGGCCTCTAGGGTCACCATGAGTCGGATCTGACTCGACGGCACTTGGCTTTTGGTACTGATATTCAGCAATGAGGTATGTAGCACTTAGAACAGTTAAGTTCATGGTCTTAATTGTCAGACCTTTTATGACAATATTATGAACCACTATACAGCAACAAACTGGATAACCTAAGTGAAAAAGACAAATTCTTAGAACCATACAGCTTACCCAGGCTGACTCAAGAGGAAATAGAGTCTCAACAGACCCATAACGAGTGAAGAGATGGAATCAGTGGTCAAAAACTTCCCAACAACAACAAATCCTGAACCAGAGGTTTTCACGGGGGAAGTCTACCAAAAATTTACAGAAGAACTACCAGCACTTTTGTTTAAACTCTTTGAAAAGATAGAGCAGAATGGCATACTCCCTAATTCATTCTTTGAAGCAACATAACCCTGATACCAATACCAGACAAAGATACCACAGGAAAAGAAAACTAGAGGCAGATATCTCTTATGAATGTGGGGGTGTGGGGTGGGGGATGTGTGTGTGTGTGTGTGTGTGTGTGTGTGTGTGTGTGTGTTTAAGACACCACAGTAAAAGAAAATTACAGGCCAATATCTCTTATTCATATATGTGTGTGTGTATGTGTGTGTATAATTTAGAGAGAGAGAAATACAGAAGGTGTGTCTCCCTACATGTATTTCCTAACTTTGTCTACTGGGAACACCTAGAACCAGTGGGACCCCAGTGGCAGTAGAGTACACCTGGTACCCAAATTTGGTTTCTAAATATCACTCTTAATAAAAGGAACTAGGGCTAGGGCAGAGACACTGCAAGTAGCATGTGGAGTACCTTGTGGTCCCAGGAAGTAAGGAATTACTCATCATAAAAGGGTGGAATATGTAAAAAGATGTAAGAACCAACCTGAGAGTGCTCACAGTGGTCAAACTGAAACAATTTGCTCAAAATAACTGTTACAGTATTGAATTATAACCAGAATAGTGGACAAACTATCCATGAGTCCATTCAGATATAAATGACTGAAAAAATGAATACCCTGGGGACACAAGACAGATGTTCCATAAGAATGTCAGTTAATAAAATGTTGAAGGAGTAAAGGAAGCACCAGATTGAAATTAAGCAGACACCATAATGATAATTGTTTCAGACATTACCCACTGATGGATGCTAAAATCAGTGTGCAAATATTTAAGCAGGAGACGATATTTGCACAGTCTCAAAAATATCTTCCCTCAAATATTAAGTAGTTTGTTGTTGTTAAGCACTGTCAAGTTGCTTCTGACTCATAGCAATGCCATGTGACCCCATGCATAACAGTAAAACACTACATGATTCTGTACCATCTTCATCGTCATTATTGTTATTACTGTCTCAGTTATCTACTACTTCTACAGTAGTGGGTGAAATACCACAAGTGGGTGATTTTTAACAAACAGAAATTCATTCTCATAGTTTATGAGGCTAGAAGTCTACAGTCAGGGTGCCAGCTGTAGGGGAAAAGGTTTTTTACCACTGTTGGCACTGATGGAAGATTCTTGCCTCCTCTCAACATCTGTGGGCCCAGTATTCCCTTAAGATTTCTTTGTGTCTTGGTATCAGTTTTCCCCTGGGTTTAGAAGCTTCTCAGTGCAGGGACTCTGGGTCCAAAGGATATGCTCTGTCCTGGGCCCTTTTTTCTTGGTGATAGGAGGCACTCCTCTGTTCATGTCTCTCTTTTATATCTCAAAAGAGATTGACTCAAGATAAAACCTAGCCCTGGAGATTATGTCCTGCTGCTCATTGATATAACTGCCTCTAATCTTGCCTCAGCATCATCTTAGAGTTTAGGATTTACAACACATAGGATAATTACATCAGGTCACAAAGTGGAGGACAAATACCCAGTACTGGGAAAAATGCCCTAGCCAAGTTGACACACATTTTGGGGGGACACAATTCAGTCCATAGCACCATTGTTGTAACACAAATACAGATACCAAAGTTAGAGCTCTGAACCTTAAATGAGGGGGTCAAGTGTGAGATTGGAAGTCAGTAAGGAGAAGAGACATATATGGAGTCCCGAGTAAATGACATTATTCAGCACTGCTGTCTTCAAATAAAGCCAGTAGCCCCACACAGAGAAAGGCACTTACATGGAATTCTCAGTAGGAGATAGAGGTACAATGCATACACACCCAGGACTATGTAAGACTACATTTGCTGGCTGAAACTCAAGGGTAAGTCCATACTCTAACCTGATAACCACAGAAGCATATTCCTACACCCCCCACACTTCTGACAAACAGCAGCTGTAATCACCCATCATGGCAACCCTGACTACAAGGAATCAGAGTACCAACCCACCCTATTCCCCTCCTCCATCTAGCTGCCTTTGCCCCTCCCTTCTCTCTCCTTATGTCTCTCACATGCTCTTCTGCCTCTGTACCCAAGGGGACCCAATTTGAACTCTGGACCTTTCCTGCTGGCTCTCAACCCCTCCTGTCACCTGCCACAGCTTGGACCCAGTACCCTTCCTTGCCAGTTTGGGACTCCGTGAAGACTGTGGAAAGCCTGATCTAGACCTTGGCCCATTTCACCCTGCTGACAAATGACCCATCTATGTCCCTTTCCTTTCCTGCTGTACATGCCCTACTGTTCTATAACTAAATGACCAGCCCTGCACATCAAGGCTAGGTGGTAATAATTGTCATGCCCACAGATAAGTAAGGAACAAAACACACCCAGCTACCTGCCCACACATAACAAAAAAAAAAAAAAAGACAAAAAAGCAGAACTAAAACCTACAATCAATGAAGAAAATAATACCTGAATGCCTGACAGGCAACAATAATGAAACTTTTTTTTTAAAAGAAGGCTCCCATAAGCAACCAAACTAAAGCAACAGTTGACCTTCCAACAGAAGAAAAGGCTCTGGAACTACTTGATAGGGTATTCAGAAGTCTAACATTTCAGGGCTGTCCAGGAGAATAGGAAAGAGATAAGGAAAATACAGAAAAAAAATAATAATAAAACAGACAAAACCAACCAAAACATAGCCAAAATCAGGGAAAATACAGACTAACTAACAGAATTCATGAAACTAATACAAGAAAAAAAAGTTAAAACAAATAAACAATTAGAAATCATACAAGAGAAAAACATTTCAGAAATGAACAACATACTAGAAGGGTTTAGGAGCAAATTTGCAACATTGGAAGATGGAATCAGTGAAATTCAAGACGAATCCATGGATGACACTTTGTTTTAGGAACTATCAGAGAAAAGAATGAAGAAAGATGACAAAAATCTGGTAACTAGGTGAGATACAATCACGAGCAAAATTCGCACGTAATCAGAATTCCAGAACAGTGGGAGAAAATAGACAATAGAGAGGATCCTTAAAGATTTACTGATAGAAGACTTCCCAAATATCATGAAAGTTGAAAACCTGACCATCTAAGAATCTCAGTGAACCCTGTATGAGATAGATCCCAAAAGACAATCATGAAGACATACTATAGTTACAGTCTCCAAAACCAAAGAAAAAGAATCTTGAGATCAGCTTGAGAAAAAAAGTCACCTATAAAGGGGAAACAATAAAACAACTCTGATTACTCAATGAAAACAATGCAGGCAAGAAGGCAATGGGAAAATATATGTAAAATCTCATTAGAAAATAATTTTCAGCCATGAATAATATATCTTACAAAGCTCAAATATAATGAGAAAATTAGGATACTTGCAGTTAAACAGAAATTAAGAAAATTTGTAAAAATCAAACCGAAGATACAAGAATTAGTAAAGGGAGTTCTTTGTTAATGAATCAACAACATCAGACAACAACTTGAATCTAGGACAGTTAGTATCAGGCAGATACTAACCTTGGTAATGAACTCTCAAGGGTAAAACAAAACTAAAAGATTCCAAATGGGAGTCTAGACATGTCAATCTATAAATGACAACAATGTCAAAAAATAAAACGACTACGCAGTATAGAAATAGAACTTTCAAACTGAGAGGAAGTCAAGGCAATATCAAGGAATAAAAGACTGGTTCCAACTTAGAAAGATAGGAGTAAATTTCAAGGTAACCACAAAGAAAGTTAAACCTACTCAACAAAATAAAAAAAAGTCTCACTAAACACAAAATCAACAATAATGGAAGAAACAGAAGAATTACACAAACAAGGAACTCAGCACAGGAGAGTAAGAGGAACAAAGAAAAGATCAGCACCATACACACACTCACACAGCACTGCAAATTACAGTATTGAACTTAATCACACTGAATGTAGGTAGCATAAATGTACCTGTAAAGCAACAAAGAGTGAAACAATGGATTTTAAAAAAATGACCCATCAATATGCTATCTACAAGAAACACACTTTAGACACAAATATATTAAAAATCATAGGATGAAAAATAAGCAAATAAAACAGCAGGAGAGGCAGTACTAATCTCAGATAAAATAGACTTTTAAGGTAAAATTCACCATAAAAGAAGGAAGAACATTATATAATGATTAAAGGGATAGTCTGCTGTGATGACAGCTCTGTAATAAATACCTTCCCACACAGTGACAGACTGAAGAATAATTAAACTCTTACAGCACTAAAAAGAGAAATTGACATTTCCACAGAAGTAGAAGATGTCAACAGCCACCATTAGTAAAGGACAGAACAACTATAAAGAATCTCATTGAAGATGTAGAAGATCTTACGGCCTGAATCAACTATTTGGGCCACATAAGTATACATAGAACACTCTACCCAACAGTAGCAAAGTATACATTCTTTTCCCATGAACGTTGGACATTGTCTAGAATAGACCACATCTTAGATCACATAGCAAGCCTCAACAAAATCAAAAACATTGAGAAAATACAAAGCATCCTCCCTTATCACTGTGCCATAAAAACAGAAATTAAGAACGGGAAGAGCAAGAAAAGAATCAGAAATGGAAACTGATTAACAGCTTGCTTCAAACCCACTTGAGTAATAGAAGTCAAATGTTGGATTTAAAAAATTCCTAGGAAGACTCAGTATTATGAAAATGTCAATAACCACCCAAAGCAATCTACAAGTACAGTGCAATCCTGATACAAATACCAACAGCATTCTTTAAATGAGTTGGAAAAACTAATCATTAACTTTGTATTGAAAGAAAAGAGGCCTCAGATAAGTGAAGTATCACTGAAAAAGAGGAGCGAAGTAGGAGGCTTTGTACTACCCAGCTTCAGAACCTACTATATAGTTACGGTAGTAAAAATGTAAGTCCATCTATCTGAAACTCTGATTGTGTAGTGGTTAACAGCCCCAGCTGCTAACCAAAAGATTGGCAGTTAAAATCCACCACGTCCTCATTGGAAACCTTACGGGGCAGTTCTGTTCTGTCCTGTAGGGTTGCTATGAGTCAGAATTGGCTTGATGGCAATAGGTTTTTGGGTGGCCTCCTGACCTTTGGCAAAGGTCCAAAGTCCATCAAATGGAAATAAGTCAGTCTCTTTAACAACTGGTGCTGCAAAACTGGATGTTGTTCTGCTAAAAAAAAAAAAAAAAAGGGCTAGTAGGTAGTGCCAAGATGGTGGAAGAATCAGATACTCCCTGTGTCTCTGGTAGAACAAAGTCCCCAAAACACAAGTGGGTTGATTATATATGACAATCTAGGAGCCCTGGTCATCTAAGACAAAGCTTAAGAGTCCAACTGAGTGGCAGGGGGAAGGGGAGAAAATTCAAATTCAGTGAAGAAGTGCCAAGTAGGAGGTTGCTGACACTTTGCTGGCTGGATTGGCTGGCACACACAAGCTCAGATGAGGAATAGCATTCAGGACATGTCTCGCCACGTCGGGAGGAGCCAGGTGGCAGGGAGCCTGCACAGGCCTTTGAGCTAGGTGGAAGCAGCACTGGGCCTGCAAAAGGTAAGTTTAAGCATCTAACCTTCTACATGGGGCTCAAATAAATCCTCACCCTCCATGAGTTTCACAGCAGAGAAGTGCACCCCCCACCTGGCTCTGCCCTCAAACTAATCCAGCAATATTCACAACTGCCACACCCCCTAAGGTGGACCTCAGGGCTATCCCGTATCCAAAATAGTCTCCCAGCTTTAAAAAAAAAAATCTAAACCAGGAACTCAGGATTACTGACATCTAAACTAGTCTCATGGCTTTAAAAAATGCCACATCCCTTAAGCCAGGAATTCAGGTTAAATCAGGAGGCACTGACTCTCTGCCTAGGCACTGGTAGAAGGGGTCTGTGGACTACTAATGCCCTTTACTGCTGCCTAGACCTGTGTAGGTCAATTAAACATTACATCTTTTCCTTAGCCTGAAACCTATTTTCAACTGTAGCAGCCAAGGGAGGTTGCAGATTTGTGACATTTGATACTTCCCTGCTTATGAAATAGAGACCTGACCCAACCACATAGGGGCCTGAAGCCTGGCAGTATCACTCACTCCATATAGCCACCCATGACAGGAATCTGAAAAATAAATGTTGCCTATCAGGGTCGCCATGAGTCGGATCCTACTCGATGGCACTTGGCACTTGGCATCAGTCTCTCCAGCAAACAGCATTGGCTGCCCAAGGACTGCCTGCAAAACCCACACCCTATGCACTGTAGGAGACAGGGAGAAGCCCTCCACTCAGGCACCTTGGGGCAGCCATCAGCCCCCTGCTTTTTGCCACATATAGCCCCCTACTGCAGTAGGACACCTGTGTCTGCTCCAAACACCCCTGCATACCCCTGCCAATCTAAGACTGTAGGTGAGTGTCTGCATCACACACTCAGTGGCCAGTGACTTAAACATCTTTGCCATATTCTCACAATAAAAGTGAACAGACTCCTGGGTTCACCTACCTAGTAGCTATTCTAACCATCTGGACACAGAACATGAGACCTTCAAAGATGCCAATAACCAAAGCTACTTAGATGTCCAGCCTATTTGGGCATATTAAAACAAGAAGGTAGGACACAATAAACAGATATATAATAAATATAATAACATTGATGCCTCAGAGACAATAAAACTAAACCAAACCCACTGTCATCAAGTCTGTTCTGACTCAGTAATGCTATAGACGGAGTAGAACTGCCTCATAGAGTTTACAGGGAGCAGCTGGCAGATTCAAATTGCTGACCTTCTGATGGGCAGCTTTAGCACTTAACCACTACACCACCAGTTTCCTCAGAGACAATAGTCATCAGATCACATAAAGAAGCAGGTTACGATGGCTTCAGCAAATGACCAAAGTAAAGAACCATGAAACCTTCCAGAGGAAGATAAGAGTTGTGGAATTACCAGAGATAAATTACAAAAGATCAATATACAGAGCTTTCTAAGAGATCAGGCAAAAGTCAGACACAGCCAAGGAACACAAACATAAAGCAATAGAGTAATTCAGCAAAACAGCACAAGAACGGAGCCACAAATTTATCAGGCTGCTAGAAACAATGGACAGCAACTAGAAATCCAAAAGATTAACAAAATTTCAGAATTAGACAACTCAGTAGACAGTCAAGAGTAGAACTGAGGCAATAGAAGTCAGGATTAGTAAGACTGGAGATAAGTCTCTGGATACTACTTTATTTGAGAAAAAATAAGGTAAAAAATGAACTTATAAGAATTACATGGGACACTATCAAGAGGAAAAACCAAAGAGTGATGGGAGTACCAGAACAGATAAGGAAAGCAGAAAATACAGAGAGAATTGTTGAAGATTTGCTAGTAGAAAACATCTCTGAAAGGGTGAAAGATGAGAAGATATCCAAGAAGCTCAACAAACCCCACACAGGGTATATCTCAAAGTCACTAATACATACAACCAAACTTGCCAAATCCAGAGACAGGGTAGAATCTTCAGAGAGACTAGAGATGAACTAAAAGTCACCTACAGAAGGAGAATCAGTATGACTAGATTCAGACACCTCACAGAAACTATGCAGGCAAGAAGGCAATGGGATGACATATATATAAATTTGAAGGAAAAAAATGGCCAGTCAAGAATTACATATCCAACAAAACTGTCACTCAATTATGATGGTAAAATTAGGGCATCTCCAGATAAACAGAAGTTAAGGGAGTTTGGGAAAAAAGCAAACAAAAATAAAAAGAACCGTTACAGGTTCTCCAGTTAGAGAATTAACAATAGCAAATAACAACCAAACACTAGGACATAGGAAGGAAAAAACAGATACCCAGCCAGGGAAGTCACAAAAACAAGTAGAAGCTAAAACAGTGAAAACGAGAATAGAGACATCAATATTTAAACAATGATGGCATCAAAACAAAAAATGAGGGAGTAAATATTACAGAACTTCCATATGTAAATGAAGTTAAGACTATCAAAAAATAAAGTTTGTTTAAACTTAGAAAGTCAAAGTAAATTTTAAGATAACCACAAAGTAAGCTAACAATTGTACCCATCAAAATTCAAGAGAAGAGAAAAAACATAAAGACTCAGCAAACAAAATCAACAGTAATGAAAAACATGAAAACACATGAAGAAGAATTACTCAGTACATAAAAGTGGAATAAAGAAACTGTCAACACTATAAAAGAATATGTCAAAATGACAGCAGTAAACTCATACCTATCAATCGTTACACTGAATATAAATGGATTAAATACACCAACCAAGAGACAGAGAGTGGCAGAATGGATAAAGATACGTGATTCATTTATATGCTGCCTTCAAGAGATGTACTGTACCCTCGAAGACACAAACTACAACTCAAAGGACAGAAAAAGTATATCAAGCAAACAAGAAAAAAGAGTAGAAGTGGCAGTATTAGTTTCTGAAAAGATAGACTTTAAAACAGAATTCACCACAAAGGGTAAGGAAGGACAGTATATCATGACTAAAGGTCAGTATACCAGGAGGATGTAACCATAATAGATGTATTTGTACCCAATGACTGGGCTCCAAAATACATAAAACAAACATTAACAGCATTGAAAAGAGAAATAACTCCATAATAATAGTAGGATACTTCAACACATCACTTTCTCTAAAGAACAGAATATCTAGAGTGAAACTCAGTAAAGACACAGAAGATCTAAATACCACAGTCAACTTGACCTTGTATATAACACTCCACCTAACAGCAGCCAGGTATACATTCTTTTCCAACACACATGAAACATCCTCCAGAATAGATCCATGTTTTAGGCCACAAAAGAAAGCCTTAATAGAATCCCAAACAAGAAAACATTATAGGCGCTTTTCTGGCTATAAAAGCATAACAATCAATAACAGGAATCAGTAACCAAAACGGCAAGGAAAAAAAATCAAATACATGGAAACTCAACAACACCTTTCTTAAACACTACTGAGTTATGAAAGAAGCTAAAGACAGTATAATGAAATTCACATAATAAATTGAGAATGAAAACACATCTTACCAGAACCTTTGGGAAACAGCAAAAGTGGTGCTTAGGGTAAATTCATCACCAAAAAAATACACACATCAAAAAGAAGGGCCAAAATCAGAATATTAACTCTACCTGTTGAACAAATAGCAGCAAAAGAAGCCCTTGGCCACCAGAAGAAAGGAACTAACAATTAGAACAGAAATAAATAAAATAGAGAATAAAAACAGTTGAAAGAGTCGACAAGACCACGAGTTGTTTCTTTGAAAAAGTCAACAAAAGCTACAAACCATTGAAAAAACGGACAAAGGAAAAATGAGATGAAACAACACAAGTTGATTCCAATTCATAGCAACACTACAGTACAGAGTAGAACTGCCCAATAGAGTTTCCAAGGAACACCTGGTGGATTTGAACTACCGATCTCTTGGTTAACAGACATAGCACTTAACCACTTCATGGAAACCCACCAGGGTTTCTGGCTATAGAGTAGACAGGTCTATAGGGCCAACAATAACACACATGAGGGACATGCTTCGTAGTTTAATCACATATACAAGACTAATGGGCACACCAGCCCAAAAATGAAGGCAGGACGGGATGGAAAAGCTGGGTGAAAGGAAATGGAAGAGACAGAGACAGGAATAGTGTTGGCACACTGCAAGAATGGAGAAAAAGAAAGGAGAGGGAAAAGAGTACACCAAGGTTATGAAAAAACAAAGACAGGAATTGTTTTCAAAGACTGGAAAAAACTAAGGAGGTATGACAGCTCAATGGGATGTTGAATTCTGAGTTGGATCCTAGAATAGACAGTGGACATTAGTGGTGAAACTGGTGAATACCAAATAAGTTCTGCACTTTAGTTAATAGTATTATACCAAAGTCAATTTTCTTATTTTAATAAATGTCATGTAGACATATAACATGTTAATGTAAGGGAATGCTGGCTGAAAGTTCTGCAGGAGCTCTTCGTACTGCTTTTGTAACTCTTGTAAGTCTATCTCAAATTGTAAAACAACCAAAGTTTTTTTTCAAAGCCCATGGTCTCTAAAGAATTGTGTGAGCTGCCAGCAGGACCACATATATTAGTAATCATGTTTTCAAGGACTTACTTTATGGAAAACAGCTGTAAAGAAAATAATTTTAGGAAATCTGTGTTACTGAAGATCCTATAACATAGCCTTCACTTGATATTACATTACTGAAATAAGTTTCTGCTGCTGGGTGATTTTAGGTTTTGGGTTTTTTTTTTTTTTGTCTTTTGTTTTTTAAGTATTATTTATGTATTGGTGGTATGTTTGTACATGTAGATGCTGAAAAGAATGTATTTCTGATTAACATATGTCTGTACCAATGTATGAGGAGCCCTGATAGTGTTTTCACAGTGGTGAAAACACTCAGCTGCTAAATGAAAGATCAATAGTTTGAAGCCATTCCATGGGAGAAAGATGTGACAGTGTGCTTCCACAAAGATTTACAGCCTTGGAAACTCAATGGGGCAGTTTTCCTCTGCCTTCTCTGATCACTATAAGCTGAATTGACTCAGTGGCAGTGGGTGGGTTTGTGTACCAATTTATATACTTCTGACTTATATTCTCTGCTTTCCCAGGGTCGTTATGGTTGCTGTCGCTTTCTAAGAGATGGATATAAAACCCCTAAAGAGGTAGGTTTCTTTCCTCCAAGATGAGTCCAAGGTAGAATGGTCACTGCTATCTTCATCCTCCTTCAGAGAAAAAAACATACTGATGTACTTATATATGCAACTACATAGGATAACAGTAACTGATATTTACTAACTTTGTTGGATTTCATCATTAAGTTTGCCATTTTGTGAATCTTTCTGGATTAAGTAATGTGTAATAGAGGAAGGTGCAGTTCCCTGTGGCCCCATCTTCCATCTCTTGCAGGTAGTTAGTTATAAGTGGTTGTAGATCTTAAAAAGTAAAATTCTTTTTGCTCTGCTTGTCGTTAAAGAGAATCAATGGTCTGTAAGAAGAAACACTTCTGCTGGCAATGCAAATATCTTGAAGGCTTAGGTTCACTGGCCAAGAGCCATTATAGATTTTTTTTTTAATCATTGAGCTTCACATTCTTTGGGGACATGTGTCCACTGCTTTGCTTCTACTTCATTCTTTAGCCCTGAATTTTACTTTTCCCCCTACCAATTTGCTAAGATTATGCTCTGAAAGATCACTGTAATCTCCCAAATGACTGATCTGATAGCCTTTTAGCAAATCCTTTTTGTCCTTGTCTTCTCTGTAGTATTTCATTATTTTCCCATTTCATTTCCACCACACTACACCATCCTGATTCTTCTCCTCTCCTCTGCCCTTCATTCATGCAGCTCTGAGAGTTTACCAACATTCTCTTCTTGTACTATGTCCTCTAGTGCTGCTTTAACAGAAATACCACAAGTAGATGGTTTTAAAAAGATAAATTTTATTTTCCCACAGTCCAGCAGGCTATAAGTCCAAATTCAGGCTATTGGCTCCAGGGGCAGACTTTCTTTGCTGGCTCTGGAGGAAGGTTCTTGTCATCAGTCTTCCTGGGGACTGGGAGCTTCTGATGCACAGGGACTCTGGTCCTTCCCAAAGGACGAGCTCTTCTCTAACACTGCTTCTTGGTTGGTAGTATGAGGTACCCAACTCTCTGCTTGCTTTTCTTTCTTTTTATCCCAAAAGATTCCTTCAAGGCACAGTACATTCCCAAATACTGAGTCCTGTCCCATCACACAACTACTGCCCATTCTCCCTCATTAACATCATAAAGGCAGGGTTCACAACACGGAGAAACATTACACAATACCAGGAATCATGGCCCAGTCAAATTGCTACACACTTTTTTTGAGTGACACAGTTGAATCCATGACAGGCTGGTTGTTTGTTTTATATTGATATACCTTCACAAAGTTCATCTCTTTTACTTCATGTTATCACTTCTATGAGGTTAATTCCCAAACCCTCACCTCTAGTTGCCCATCTAGACATTTCTGTTTGTATCCTTCCTCTACCTCAAACTTAACAAGTATAAAACCAAATTCGACTTTCTTGCAAAAACCAATCTCATTTATTTTCAATTTTTTCAATTGCTTTTCTATTCTCTAATTCATTTAGCTCTCTTCTAAATCTTACTGGACAGCACTTGGCTTGGCTTAATCTTTATGATCTGTTTTCTTCTGGGGCCTGAGGGATTTCTCTGTTGTTCTCTCTACTTGTTCGACCTGTAGGATTAATTCTTTGATTTGGTTTCTTTGTTCGTTCCTGATGTGTGCATTTATGGAGATAAGCTGACTTCTGAGCACTGCTTTGGCTGTATCCCATAGGTTGTGGTAGGAAGTGTCTTCATTCTCATTGGAATCCATGAATTTCTTTATTTCATCCTTGATGTCTTCCAGAACCTGTGGGTTTTTGAACAAGATGTTGTTGAGTTTCCATGAGTTCCCCTTTGTATCTATGTTTTTTCTGCTATTGATTTTGACTTCTATGGCTTTATGATCTGAGAAGATGCTTTGGATTAATTCAGTGGTGTGGATTTTGTTGAGAATTGCTTTATGTCCTAACACATGGTCTATTCTGGAGAATGTTCCATGTTCCCTGGAGAAGAAGGTGTAGTTGTCCGCTAATGGATAGAAAGTTCTGTATATGTCGGTGAAGTCTAATTGGTTAATTGTGGCAATAAGGTCTTCTGTGTCTTTACTGAGCTTTTTTCTAGACGATCTGTCCATCATTGAGAGTGGAGTGTTGAAGTCTCCTACAATTACTGTGGAGTGATCTATCTCCTTTTTGAGTGTAGTCAGTGTTTCCTTGATGTATTAAGTGCTCTAAAATTAGGTGCATAAATATTTACTATTGTTAAGTCCTGCTTGTGTATTGAACCTTTCAGAAATAAATAGTGCCTATCCTTGGCCACTATGGTGGGTTTTACATTAAAATCGATTTTATCTGAGATAAGAATTGCCACCCCTGCTCTTCTTTGTACATTGTTAGCTTGATATATATTCTTCGATCCTTTAATTTTAAGTTTGTTCATATCTTTAAGTCTAAGGTGCGTTTCTTATAGGCAACATATGGATGGGTCATATCTTTTGATCCAAGATGCCACTCGATGTCTCTTTACTGGAGCATTCAGTCCATTCATATTCAATGTAATTATTGATATGTATGTGTTCAGTGCTGCCATTGTGGTGTGTTTATTTTGGTGCTGATGTTTTCTCTGTTGTTCTTATTAATCTGTTGTGGGACATTCTTCTTTGTGAGTTGATTTTTCACCTTTTTCAGAGTTCGTTTTGTGGATGTGAAGACTCCTATGTTACATTACTTGATATGGTCTGTTGCATCTTTATTGTGCTTTACGGCTAGTCCTATGATCCCACTTAATAAACTATGTATAAACCCAATTTCAATTGCTATCAGTCTTGTCAACTTGCTCTCCATCTGGAAAGACAATAACGACTGTAGTACATCCCTTTTTTTTGTTTTCTTTTTTATATAACATGACTGAGTGAAAATGTACATTCCTGTATAAATTTACATGCTGACCTATATGCAGCTTCCACTGCTCTCCCTGTCCGGTGACAGTACACTATTCCTCTCTGCTCCATACATGTCTCATCTTCCCAACAGCCTCCTTTCTGCTCCTCTCCACGCATTCTCCTTCCTCCAGCCAGAAGTCAGCAGGAAGATATGCTATAGATGTATAGAACCATAAAGTGCAACCAATATATGGTCACTCTGCATTGCCAAGTTCAGTCCATTCCTGTCCAAAGAGTGGACCTTTGTTATAATTTATGGGTAAGGGCAGCATCAGGGCCGGGTGCCATGCTCTCAGGGGAACCCCCAAACCGCTGGACCATCAATTGAGGTCTTTTAGTGGAGATCTCAGGATGCTCCCCTTTTTATTCTTGTGTTGCCAGTGAGACTCCTCTCTGTGAGCTCCATCATGGCTATCACTGGTGGTGGCTGGGCACCATCTGGTTCTTCCGGTCCAGAGTCGATGAAGGCACCCACTCTTGTGGGTCTCTCTGTCTGCTAGGTTGTCTTTACTGCATGTCATTTTGGTCCTCGGTGAGTATCCGTTCCTACTGAGTTGGGACCATTTGCTGTGTCCTCGGATGGCAGCTTGGCAGCTTTTAAGACCCCAGACGCCACTCACCAATGTGGGGTGCAGAGAGCTCTCTTAGCAAAACGCTAGTTGTGCCAATTGGTCTTGATTTCACCTAAGAGCATGGTCCCCTGTCCCCTGCCCCGGCTACTCTATCCTTGCAATATTGGGTTAAGATGGAAGGAGTACTCAAGTTATGCTGAAGTCCACTTAATGTTGTTCTTGTTTCTAATGTGTGCTATCACCGCTTTCTCCCAACCAGATTTCTAGCAACTATCTAAAATAAACCCTCCCCCCTCACCCTCCCTCCTTCCCGTCCCTTGCAGCTGTCAAAGAGTCTTTTCTTCTGTACACAAGTCTGTTTTTGAGATCTCATCGTAGAGGTCTCATACTGTATTTATCCCTTTGTTGCTGACTACTTTCACTCAACATGATGTCTTCTAGTTGAAATCAGGTTAGGAGATTTTTCCTGGAATCATCGTTATACTTTATCATTGCGTAGTGCTCCATTGAGTATATGTACCATAGTTTACCTATCCATTCTTCTGTTGTTGGGCATCTGGGTTGATTCAATCCTTTTGCTATGGTGGACTGTGCTGCAATAAACATTCTGGTGCACGTGTCCGTTCGTGTGAAAGGCCTTGATTCTGTAGGATATATTCCAGGTAGTGGAATTGCTGGGTCAAATGGTATATCGATATCCTTGTTTTTAAGGAAGCGCCAGATTGCTTTCCAAAGAGGCTGGACCATTTTGCAACCCCACCAACAGTGTAGGTGGGTTCCACTTTCTCCACAGCCTCTCCAGCATTTGTTGTTTTGTGTTTTCTGGATCATGGCCAATGTTGTTGGGGTGAGATGGTATCTCATTGTCGTCTTGATTTGAATTTCTTTAATAACTAAAGATTGTGAACATGTCCTCATGTGTTTTTTCGTTGCCTGGATCTCCTCTTTAGTGAAATGTCTGTCCATCTCCTTTGCCCATCGCTTAATTGGATGGTTTATCTTCTTCTTATTGATATTTTATAGTATCTTATAGATTATGGAGATCAGGCGTCGGTCTGACATAGAGTTCCCAAATATTTTTTCTCATTGTGTGGGTGTTCTTTAATTCTATTAATAAGGTCTTTGGATGAGCAAAAGTGTTTGCTTCTTAATAGTTCCCATTTATCTATTTTCTCTTCTGTTGATTGTGGTTTTTTTTGGCAGATTTTGGAGTCTGTCCTCATTGTGTATTAAAACTTCCATTGTTGTTCCTACCTTTTCTTGGATGGGCTTTATCATTTTAGGTTTGATATTTAGGTCTTTTATCCAGTTGGAGTTGGTTTTTGTGTAAGGTGTAAGATATGGATCATGATTCAGTTTATTGCAGATGGATAACCAATTTTGCCAGCACCATTTGTTGAAGACATTGTTTTTACCCCAGTTTAATGTCTGAGGGCCTTTGTCGAATATCAACTGTTCATAGGCAGATGGTGTCATCTCTGGGTCTCAGTTCTGTTCCATTGATCAATCTGTCTGTTCTTGTACCAGTACCAGGCTGTTTGACTACTGTGGCAGTGAAGTATGTTCTAAGGTCGAGTAATGAGAGGCCTCCCAGTGTGTTCTTCTTCTTTAGTAGTACCTTACTTATCCGGGGCTTCTTCCCTTTTCAAACAAAATTGGTGATTTGTTTCTCCATCTCATTAAAAAATGATGCTGGAACTTGTATTGGGATTGCATTATATAAATAAATTGCTTTGGGTAAAACAGACATTTTCAGCTTAACAGTCTCGTTGTTGGTATAAAGGAATCCTACTGATTTACTTGTGTTTATCTTGTATCCTGAGACTTTGCTGAACTCTTCCATCAGTTTGAGTAGCTTACTTATAGATTCCTTGGGGTTCTCTGCATATACAATTGTATCATCTGCAAACAGGGAGATTTTATCTCCTCTTTGCCAATGCGGATGCCCTTTATTTCTTGGTCTTGTGTAATTGCTCTGGCTAGAACTTCTACCACAGTGTTGAATAGGAGAGGTGAGAGTGGGCATCCTTGTCTAGTTCCTGATCTCAAGAGAAAGTATTTCAGTCTCTCTCCATTCAGGATGATGTGGACAATTGGCTTTGTATAAATGGCCCTTATTGTGTTGAGGAATTTGCCGTCTATGCCCATTTGCTAAGAGTTTTTAGCATGAATGGGTGTTGGACGTCATCAAATGCCTTTTCTGCATCAATGGACAAAATCAGGTGACCCTTGTCTTTTGTGTTTTTTATGTGGTTAATCACATTGATTGTTTTTCTGATGTTGAACCAGCCTTGCATCCCTGGTATGAATCCCACTTGGTCATGATGGGTTATTTTCTTGATATGTTGTTGTATTCTATTGGCAAGAATTTTGTTGAAGATTTTTGCATCTAGATTCATGAGTGATATCGGTCTGTAGTTCTCTTTCTCTGTTGGATCTTTCCCTGTCGTAGGTATCAGGGTTATGCTGGCTTCATAGAATGAGTTTGGGAGTACTCCATCCCTTTCTATACTGTGAAATAGTCTCAGTAGTATTGGAGATAACTCTTCTCCAAATGCTTGATAGAATTCTGCAGTGAAGCCATCTGGGCCTGGACTTTTTTTGGTTGACAGTGTTTTGATGACATTTTCAATCTCTTCCTTTTGTGATGGGTTGATTAAGTTGTTCTGCTTCACGTTGTGATAATTTGGGTAGGTGGTATGAGTCAAGGAATTGGTCCATTTCCCCTCGGTTTTCAGATTTGTTACAGTACAGTTTTTCATAGTATTTTGTTATGATATTTTTTATTGTGATGGGTTGACTAAGTTGTTCTGCTTCACGTTGTGATAATTTGGGTAGGTGGTATGAGTCAAGGAATTTGTCCATTTCCCCTCGGTTTTCAAATTTGTTACAGTACAGTTTTTCATAGTACTCTGTTATGATATTTTTGATTTGTGTTGCATCTGTGGTGACAACTCCCCTCTCATTTCTAATTTGGGTTATTTGTTTCCTTTCTTGCTTTTCTCTAGTAAGTTTAGCCAGTGGTTTGTCAATTTTGTTGATCTTTTCAAAAAACCAGCTTTCGATCTTTTCAATTTTTTCAATTGTTTTTGTATTCTCTAATTCATTTAACTCTGCTCTAATCTTTATGATCTCGTTCTTCTGGTGCCTGAGGGGTTCCTCTGTTGTTCTCTTTCTACTTGTTCAAGCTGCAGAGTTAGTTCCTTGATTTGGTTTCTTTATTCCTTCCAGATGTGTGCATTTATGGAGATAAACTGACCTCTGAGCACTGCTTTGGCTGTATCTCACAGGTTCTAGTAGTAAGTGTTTTCGTTCTCATTGGAAGCCATGAATTGCTTTATTTCATCCTTGATTTCCTCTATAACCCATGCTTTTTTGAGCAAGATGTTGTTCAGTTTCCAAGAGTTCCACTTTCTATCTATGTTTTTTGTGCTATTGATTTCAACTTTTATGACTTTATGATCTGAGAAGATGCTTTGTAGTAATTCAGTGGTATCGATTTTGTTGAGCATTGCATTGTGGCCTATCACATGGTCAATTCTAGAGAATGTTCCAAGTGCCCTGGAGAAGAAGGTGTAGTTGTATGCTGGTTGGTGGAAAGTTCTGTATATATCAATGAGGTTTAGTTGGTTAATTGTGGCAATGAGTTCTTCTGTATCTTTACTGAGCTTTTTTCTAGATGATGTCTCTAGTAATGAGGGTGGAGTTTTAAAGTCTCCCACTATTATTGTGGAGTCATCTAACTCTCTTTTGAGCGTAGTCAGTGTTTCTTCGACGTATTTAGGTGCTCTGATATTAGGTGCATAAATATTTAATATAGTTAAGTCTTGCTTGTGTACTGAACCTTTCAGCAATAAATAGTGTCCATCTTTGTCCACGATAGTGGATTTGACATTAAAATTGATTTTGTCTGCGATTAGAATTTCCACCCCTGCTCTTCTTTGTTCGTTATTAGCTTGATATATATTCTTCCATCCTTTAATTTTCAGTTTGTTCCTATCTTTAGGTCTCAAGTGAGTTTCTTGTAGACAACATTTGGATGGGTCATGTCTTTTGATTCAAGATGACACTCGGTGTCTCTTTACTGGAGCATTCAGTCCATTCACGTTCAATGTAATTATTGATAAGTATGTGTTCACTGCTGCCATTGTGATATGTTTATTTTCATGTTCATGGTTTCTCTGTTGTTCTTATTAGTCTGTTCTGGGACATTCTTTTTTGTGAGTTGATTTTTCACCTTTTTCAGAGCTGGTTTTGTAGTTGTTGAGACTTGTGTGTTACATTTCTTGAAATTGTATAATACATCTTTGTTGTGCTTTACAGCTGTCCCTATGATCCCCTTTAATAAAGTATATATACACACCGAATTTTAATTACTGCCAGTCTTGTCATCTTCCTCTCCATCTGGAGGGACTTAACAACTGTAGTACATCCCTCTTTTTATTATGATGACACCATAGTTTTCATGATGATCACTGGATTGCTTCTTTCCGTATCAAAGCTGTGATTGACTTTGGAGCCTTCCCTAAAAGAGTAGAGTATTGAGTAGTGTGTCATTCTAAAATATAAAGTTAGTGATTTCATTCTTCTAAGCCAGAGCCAAGAACTTCTTTCAGTATTTCTTGTAGTTTGGGTTTGGTTTTTACAAAGTCTCTGAGTTTCTGTTTATCTGGGAATGTCTTAATTTCATTTTTGTATTTGAAAGATAGTTTTTCAGGATATATAATTCTTGGTTGGAAGTTCTTCTCCTTCAAGGCTTTGAATGTGTCATGCCACTGTCTCCGTGCCAGCATAGTTTCTGCTGAGAAATCTGACAAGAGCCTCCAGGGTTTCCCTCTGAATGTTAGCTTTGTTTTGAGTCTTGCTGCCTTTAAGAGTTGCTGCTTATGTTTCATTTTGTTAAGCTTCATGATAATATGTCTTGGAGTCTTTCTTTTGCTATCTATATTGGGTGGCGTAGATATGCATCTGAGATGTCTATATCCTCTTCCTTCGTGATTTCTGGGAAGTTTTCTTTCAGCAGCTCAGCAACGATACTCTCTGTGTTCTCAGATGTCTCACCCTGTTGAGGGACTCCAATTAATCGAAGGTTGTTCCTCTTAATAAAGTCCCACATGCTTCTTAGTGTTTCTTCATTTTTTTGTTTCTTTTTTCAGATTTCTGCTCATACACGCTGGTGTCAGTAACTCTGTCTTCCAAGTCAGAAATTCTTTTTCCTATTTGTTCCATTCTGTTTTCTTGGCTTTGCATGGAAGTTTCTATGTCTTTGATTTTGTTCTTGATGTTGTATTTTAGAGTACTGGTGTTCCATCAGATCAAACATCTTGCTTAGTTTTTCATTTTGTTCTCTTGCATTTTGTATAAGGTCTAGAAGGGCTCCGTATATAATCATTTTGTATTCACTTCCTGATGCTTTCATAAAAGTTTCTTCATCTGGAAAACTCCTTGTTTGCTTTGTTTGGGAGCCTTCTGAATCCATGGGTGATTTCTTGCGTGCCACAATTGTCTGTTGGTTTTTGGGACCCATGTGAGTATGTAGAGGCTGGAAGAGGTACTGTGAGGATGGATTGCAAATGTTTCTCTAGGATATCTTAACATGTAAAGCAAAAGGTATCTGACCACTTCACAAGTCAGTTAGGTTTTCAGGTGTAGAGGTCCCTCTTGTCCACTCACAAAGTAAGCGCCACTATATCCAACCCCAGATGATAACAAACTAGTTCAGAATACAGCAATGCTACTGCCCTGTTGGCCTCTGCTGACCGGGCCTAGCCTTAGCCGACACTGTGTTGAGTACTGCTTTTGTGATAGAAAAGCACTCTGTTGTGGACAAGCTCTGGCTCCCAAGGTAAGAATTAGGTCCAACTGCAGCCACCGTATCCAAGATGGTGTCCTCCACACAGGCAGCAGACAGAGGGGCTAAAGGTGCTGAGAGGTAGTGATTCCTCTGCTTCTGTTGCAGGGCCTGCAGCGTAGGTGGCACTGGGAGAATTACTGCTTTTCTGTCGGAGAAGCACTGTCCTGTTTGCAGGTGCTGGCTCCCAGGCTAAGAATTAGGTCCCACTAAAATCTCGGTACCAACATGGCATCCCGTGTACTGACTGCAGAATTCCATACAAACCCCGCTGACGCAGATATGAAACTAAAGGCTCAAAGTGGCTAGATTAACAGTCTTAAGCTTGGCTCTCAGAATATGGGAATTTCGCCTGCCTATCCCTCCAGCAGCACGTCTGAGTCTAGCCACTAGGCAAGACCCAGCTCTGCCCGCTGGCCAAGACAGAGAAAAAAAAGTCACAATGGTGCGTTTACCTTCCGTCCATGAGAGCCAGGGCTAGCCAGAAGCTGGAGTCAGGGAAATAGCAGAGTTTTTTCGCTCAGTGGTATGAGGTCCCAATTAATAGCCCTGTGCTGTGTCCTGTGGCTGATTAGGTGATCAGAAGGCTCCATTTGATTATCAGTTCCGGTCTTGGTTTCCAGAGGGATATAAGGAGACGTGTGCTTAGTCTGCCAACTTGACTCCGCCCCCCACATCCCTCTTTTAAATATGATGACATCCTAGTTTTCAGGATGTGATCACTAGATTATTTCTTCCACTATTACCATTTTGATTGAGTTTGAGGCCTTCCCTATCTAAGTAGGATTCTGGATGATGTGTCCTTCTAAAATATATAGTTAGTGATTTTGTTCTTCTAAGCCAAAGCCAACAGTTTCTTTCAGTGTTCCCTGTAGCTTTTGTTTGTTTTTTTTTTCAAAATCTCTGAATTTCTGTTTATCTATGAATGTCTTAATTTCATTTTCCTATTTGAAAGATAGTTTTGCAGGATATATAATTCTTTGTTGGAAATTCTTCTCCTTGAAGGCTTTGAATGTGCCGTGCCGCAGTCTCTGTGCCATCATTTTTTCTGCTGAGAAATCCAATGAAAGCATATGGGGTTTCCCTCTGAACATTAGCTTTGCTTTGAGTCTTGCTGCCTTTAAGAGTTTCTGCTTATGTTTCATTTTGTTTAGCTTGATTATAATATGTCTTGGAGTCTTTCTTTTGAGGTCTATATTGAGTGGCATTCCATATGCATCTTGGATGTCTGTATTCTCTTCCTTCATGATTTCTGGGAAGTTCTCTGTTAGCAGCTCAGCAACAATACTCTGTGTGTTGTCAGATGTCTCGCCCTGTTCAGGAATTCCAATTAATTGTAGGTTATTCCTCTTAATAGAGTCCCATATGCTTCTTAATGCTTCTTCATTTTTCTTATTTCTTTTTTCTGATTTCTCCTCATAGATGCTAGATTCAGTAACTCTGTCTTCCAAGTCAGAAAGTCTCTTTTCCATTTGTTCTGTTCTGTTTTCTTGGCTTTGAATCAAAGTTTCTATGTCTTTGATTTTGTTCTTGATCTGTTGGATTTCAGAGTACTGGTGTTCCATCAGATTGAACAGCTTGCTTAATTGTTCATTTTGTTCTGCTGCATTTTGTATAAGGTCTAGGAGAGCCCTATGTATAGTCCTTTCGTATTCATCTTCTGATAATTTCAGAAAAGTTTCTTCGTCTGGAAAGCTCTTTGGTTGTTTCATTTGGGGGCCTTCTGAAGCCATGAGTGATTTCCTGGTTACCACCTTCTCCAAAGTCTGTTGCTTTTTGGGCTTCATGTGCGTCACTGAAGACTGGGACAGATGCTATAAGGGTAGACCACAGATACTTCTCTGGGAAATCTTAAAATAAAGGGTAAAATTTATCTGACCACTTTTCAAGTCAGTCAGGTGGTCAGGTATACAGGCCCCTCTTTGTAAATGGCAAAGTAAGCACCTCTGTATCCAACCCCAAATGTTATGAACTAGTTCAAAAAACAGCAATGCTATTGCTCTATTGGCCTCTATTGATAGGCCCCAGCCATAGGCAACACTGTGAAAAATACTGCTTTTTTGCTGGCACAGAACTCTCTTGTTGGCAGGTGCTGCTTCCTAGCTTAAGAATTAGGTTTCACTGGGGCCACCATAATGAAGATTGTGTCCCACACAAGGTCATCACCACCTCCGTGGAAACTACATTATAGCAGAGGCAGAAAGAGAGGGCACAGGTGCTGAGATGCACAGATACCACAGGGTCTGTTGCCGGGCCCTAGCCGTAGGCGACACTGTGTAAACTACTCCTTTTCTTCCAGAAAAGCGCTCTCCTGCAGGCTAAGAATTAAGTCCAGCAGCAGGCTTCATACCCCAGATGGCATCCCGCATAAGTTTGCCGCCACTCCGTACAGGCTACACTGTGACAGAGGTGAAAAGAGAGGCCAAAAGTAGCAAAATGTACAGATTCCTAAGCCAGGCTCTCAAAACATAGCAATTTCACCTGCCAGTCCCACCAGCAGTGTGTCTGAGACCAGCCACTAGCCAAGAGACAGCTCTGCTGGCCAGCCAAGACAGAGGAAAAAAAAGTTGAAATGGTGAGATACTTTCTGACCATGAAAGCCAGGACTGGCCAAGCGCTGTAGCCAGTGAAAGAGAGGAGGTTTCCCATTCAGTGGTATGAAATCCAAATTAACAGCCCTTTGCCATGTCCTAAGGCTCACTAGGTGGCCAGAAGCCTCCGTTTAATTATGAATTCAGGTCTTGGTTTCCAGAGGGATTTAGGGAGATGTGTGCTTAGTCCACCATCTTGACTCCACCCCTCTCGTTTCTTCATATACCCATCTGTGATGTCATCATTACCCCGTTCTCCTATTAAGAAGTCACATCATAGTCCTTGTTGACCCAGACCTACTGCCATCAAGTTGATTCTGACTCACAGTGACCTTATAAGGCACAGTAGAACTGCCCCATAGAGTTTCTAAGGATCACCTAGCAGATTGCAACTGCTAGCCTTTTGGTTACCAGGCATAGCACTTAACCAGTATACCTCAGGGTTTCCAGAGTTCTTATTAAGGGTAGGGAATATGTACGTGCTATTCTTTTCTCTGACCACCTTCTCCAAAACAAATTATCAGTAGTGAAAGTCATACTGTAATACCTGTGAACAAAGATAAATAAGGCAGACCTTGTTTATTTTTACTTAATTTTATTTTTTTCAGGATCCGAATCGTCTCTACTATGAACCAGCTGAGCTAAAGTTATTTGAAAACATTGAGTGTGAATGGCCATTGTTCTGGACATACTTTATCCTTGATGGAGTCTTCAGTGGCAATGCAGAACAGGTAATGAGCTGCTGAAAGAGCTTTTGCTAACAGCAGGAAACAAAATTGTGTTCTATAGACTAGTAGCTGAGGGCACTAGGTTAAGAATTAGGAATCCTGGATTTGTTGTTGTTCATCTCTTTTAATTTAGGGTGAGGGCAGTAGGGGGAACTTCACTATTGACCACTGAATAACTTGAGTATTGTCATTGACCTCTTAAATGTTTCTCTGTTTATAAGATGAGAATTTTTTTTTTTTCTTCAGTAGAGATGAAGATACTCCTAAAGTCCTTTGAATGTCACAAAGTCTTATTGTAATTGCAAGGTACATTCATTTCTGCTGTAGTGTAGCTTATACATTTCTTAAAAATCACCATGGTAGGCTAATCAAGAAATAAAAACTACAGGGCTCATGGGAAGATAGGCTTAGGAGCACCACAATGTAAAACTTGGTCAGAGGCATGTAAAAAACAACAGAAACCTAATAAAAGCAGTGTCATACATGTTAAATGTTTAAGAAATACATAAGCACTGTGGTATATATGGCACTTTTACTTTGAATAAGTTCTCAAGTTTTCTCTGTGTGCCCTTACTCCACTAGGCCCACCTGCCAGGCTTCCAAGCCTGCCATCGCGTAGATGTGAAAGGAAGAGAACAAAAGAGTGAGAGAAAGGAAAGAAAAAAACTGAGAACAGAGATGGAAAATAATTGGCTGACAGGAAAGGGGACAATTAAAAAGAGGAAGACATGTAGCCTTCAGCTTTTTAGCCAGGGTGGTAATCGGAAAAGTTGCATCACTGTGAATTATTGTGAAATGGCAACAGGAGGGTTATTTGAAATCACATGGAAAGTTATAACAACAGAGTTAGAGGGTACAGCTCATTTTCCTTATGAGGTGTGGGCATATGCTTATTTTCTTGTATTCTTACACAGTTCAGTTTAGCTGAGTACACTCACAGAATGAAATTGTGCATTAGCAAATGTGAAACTCATGTTATGCTCAAGCTGGTCTTTAATGCATCAAATGCAATGGAACAAAACAAGTGCTATAACACAAGTAGGTATTTTTTTTACTATAAATTGGAGAGATTTTAAAGTATTTTTGTGTACGCTAATCTGTTGTTAAACAAAGAATGTAAGCTTGACTTTAATAGAAACTTAATTTGGTAGGAAAAAATACAATTTTTATGAAGTGAATATACCGTAATGTCAATAAGCTATTTTTAGGGTAGTGTATAGTGAATAAACAGGCCTTTGGAGGTCGGCTGACCTAGACTAAAGTCTAGGTATTTGCTGTGCAGTCTTCCATAGGTTTATAACTCCTTTGAGCCTTAATTTCCCTGTAAAAAAGGTAGTAAGTACAGATACCTCCTACCATGGGTATTAAAATTAAATGCAGTGAAGTATGCAATAGTATTTCACCTACAGAAGGCATTTAGTAGATGCTATTTCCCTTCTCATTTTCACTAGGTAAATAGGACTTTCTTTGGCTGCAATCCTTCTTAGATCTCAAAGGAAACAACTCTCTGTGAGGTTTTCTCTGCCTTTCTTTTATCTGTAGGTTCAAGAGTACAGAGATGCTCTTGAAACAGTCCTTATCAAGGGCAAAAATGGAGTCCCACTTCTCCCAGAGCTGTACAGTGTTCCTCCTGATAAGGTAAGTTGAACAGTGCTGTCACATGGAGCTGAGAAGAGAAACAGTACTTTGAAGGGATTGCTTTATTTGAGTCAAATAATTTTCAATTTTTAATAAAATTTTCAAGTTTGTCTTTAGTTATAGGAGAGTGGAAATAAAATTATTCATTTAAAAATAAATTTTTAAACAGTCTCAATTATGGCATTGTTGCAAAGCTAGACATGGACAAGACCAAACCTTGAGGTTGTGAATGATATGGGTGTTGGTAGGCAGAACTAGAAGGACATTCCTTATGAGTTTTTAGGATTAGGAATTCCTGCTTTGAGGTTAGTTTTTGGGATTTTTGGAATAGATAAGTCTTGGAAAACAAAGTTTGTACTGTCCTTATTTTCCCAAAATGCCAGTCAGGAGTTACCACTGTTCTTTTTAACCACTGAGAAAGAACATTATAGACATTGGAGAAATGCAGTCTTACATTCTGGTGGAGATGGGTAGAATAAGCTCCTAGCAGCATCAGCAGTATCACCTGAGAGCTTGTTAAAATGCAAATTGCAGGCCCCACCCTAGACCTACTGAATCAAAATCCAGTTTAACAAGTTCCTCAGGTGACCTGTATGCACAGTACAGTTTGATAGGCCCTGCCCTAGGCTATACTCATTGCAATCAAGTCGATTGCCAACTTATAGTGAACCTATGGATCCGACTCGATGGCACTTGGCTGGCTTGGCATAGGACGGAATGGAACCCCTTCATAAGGTTTACAAGGAATGGCTAGTGGATTTGAACTGCTGACCTTTGTGTTATCAGCCAAACACTTAGCCACTATGCCACCAGGGCACCTTTCCCTAGTGCTTGACTTTGTAGTTCATTGCATATATGACTGTTTTATAGGTAGTAGTGTATTGTATAGTGTTTTAAACCCTCCATTATTCTCAGGTGGCCTATTCACCTTTCCTCTTAGGTTGATGAAGAATATCAGAATCCTCACAGTGTGGATCGAGTCCCCATGGGCAAGTTGCCTCACCTGTGGGGTCAGTCTCTATATATCTTAGGAAACTTGATGGCAGAGGTAAGGGGATACTTCAAGGTGCTCCCTGTTCCATTTTTTGTGGCTTAGTCACCATAATTAGTGAGTGATTCATTAAATCTGAAGGATTTGTCTTTTGCTTTTGTACTTTGCCCCAATTACAGGCCTCAGAATCAGAGTCGTGACCAACTCTTAACAGAAATCTTTCTGCCTTGCCACTGTTTCTTTTTTGCTGCCCAGAACTCCCCGGTTCTGTACTTTGAGCTGTCCAGGAATCCTGGATCTTTCCTTTTCAGTGCCTTGCCTTGTGATGGGAGCCAAACTCTTTCACTTGTTTATTTATGCATTACCACTTGCAGCTGGTTTTTTTGGTTGATTCATTTTATTTTTCGTTTGTTTGTTTTTTTGCTGTGGTCATGGCTATTTGATTATTTTTAGTTGACAATTAATATGAATGTAGCAAAAATGGGCAGATGATTTGCTTTAAATAATCCTTACCCAGTGACTTTCTCTTTCAGTTAGAATAAATTAAATGCAATGAACAAAGGAGGGAATGAGTGATATTTTTAAGGGAAAAACAAGAGAGTTCATAATACTTCATAAGTAACAGAAACTCAGGTTAAGTCAGAAGATTTCTGCTGTGCAGGAAGTATAGCAGACATATGAGTAGATTAGAAAACAGGACTAATGACTTAAATAATAATAAGCATTATGGTCTGAGCAAATAACAACCTCGCTTGATGAAAGTGAAGATTTCAAACACTAATGAAGATCAAAGACCACAGCCTTCAGTATGGATTGCACCTCAGCATCAAGAAAGCCAAAATCCTTACAACTGGACTGACCAATAAGGAACATCATGATAAAAGAAGAAAACATCGAGGTTGTCAAGGATTTCATTTTACTTGGTTCCACAGTCAGTGCCCACTGAAGCAGCAGTCCAGAAATCCAAAGACATGTTGCAGTGGGAAAATCTACTTCAAAAGACCTCTTTTAAGTGTTGAAAAGATGTCACCTTGAAGGCTAATGTGTACCTGCCCCAAGCCATGGTATTTTCAGTTGCATCATATGCATGTGAAAGCTGAAAGACAGAAGAAGAGTTGTTGCCTTTGAATTGTGGTGTTGGAGAAGAATATTGAATATACTGTGGACTACCAGAAGAATAAACAGATCTGTTCTGGAAGAAGTACAACCAGAGTGCTCCTTAGAAATGGGGGTGGCTAGACTATGTCTTACCTACTGTGGACATGTTGTCAGAAGGGATCAATCCCTGGAGATGATTATCATGCTTGGTAAAGGGTCAGCAGAAAAGAGGAAGACCCTCAAGGAGATGGATAGATACAGTGGCTGCAACAATGGGCTTAAACATAAAATGATTGCTGGCATAGCACAGGACTGGGCAGTGTTTTGTTCTGTTGTGCACAGGGTCATTGCAAGTCGGAACCAATTTCGTTGGCAACTGACAATTGTGGTCTGCTCATCTAAATCATATATTGTTTTAGTCTGGGTTTTCTAGAGAAGCAAAATCAGTAAAATGTAAATATACACTGAGAGAGATTTATATCAAGGAAACCGTTCACACAATTTAGAGACTGAAAACATCCCAAGTTCTGGATCAGGATATAGGCCTCAGGCAGCCAAGGTATCTAGTGAACCCAAGGCTGGCAGGTTGGAGGGCAGGATTCCTGTTTACAGGCTGTGAAGGTTGACAGGTAAGCTGCTAGCTTGGGTCCCAAGAACTGGATGTCAGAAAACACGAGAGGCAGCTGCTGGATCCATGACAAGCTAATAAACCTTATTAAGGTGGGCAGGAAGCAAGTAGGTGACAGAAAGTGGAGAAATGAAGGCTGACAGGATAGTGAACCAACACAGGCACCCCACACCTGCCAGTACCACTCAGTAGATTCCATCTTGGATGTGATGACAACATTATATAACTGCTAAAACACTGAGAATCATGGCCTAGCAAAGTTAACCATCACATACATACATCCAAAAAAGTTAGCGTAATCAGAATACTTTTTGTTTATTTATAATCTATACCCTACCTATTTCCAAAAAAATGATTTGTGGTAGCCACTAGAAATTAACTCCAGATAAAATTAGTTTGGATGTTTGTGGAACTCAAACATTTTCATACTGTGAAAGTATTTGTGTTCTAACCATACTTTTACTGCAGATGCTATGTGCATTGGAATGTGGTTTCCCTCAAGTATTACCTTTTTTTTAATACTTATTTATTTATTTTATGGTTTTTCTTTAGGGATTTTTAGCTCCTGGAGAAATTGATCCCTTAAATCGTAGGTTTTCTACTGTACCAAAGCCAGATGTTGTAGTTCAAGGTATGTATTTTTATTCACAGCAGTGGAGACTTTAAATTAAATGTCTGGTTAGAGGAGAGCATCTTTGGTTCAGTAAATTATGACTTTATCTTGAATTTTGATAGGCTTCAAAAAATATATCATGAACTTAATTTGGTTTAATTTCAAAATTTCTCTTAATTGATAGACACATGGTATTAAGTATTTGTCAAAACCATAGTACTGCACAACACAAAGAGTGACCCCTAATGTAAACTATGGACTTCCGTTAATAATGATGTATCAGTATTGTTCATCAGTTGTAACAAGTATGTTACAGGAATGCAAGATGTTATTAGGAGGGGGACTTTTTTTCTGTAAACTGAAACTGCGAAAAAAATAAAAAAATCTAAAAAGTACATATGTACGTACATAAATACATTGAAAAATTGCTGTTAATCTTAACCATGACCAAATAATGATGTGTTAAAATGAGAGGATTCCAAAATATTAACCACTCATTACTTCTTGAAACTCTTTTAATTGTTATGACATTGTAGCCTCCTGGATACATGATTTCTAACTGTTCCTTCTCTGCTTTTTTTGCTTATAGTCCTTTATTCTCACATCCTTCCAGTTATTCTGCACTTGGTCTTTTAGTCTTGTGGGTTTTTTTTTTTTTTTTTTGCATTATTTGTATTTTACTCCCTTAGAATAAATTTACTCCCGTGGCTTAAATTATTACTTCTTTGGAGAGTATTCCAAACTTTTTTCTTTTTGACAATCAACTTAATTTGGGGGTATCTACTGTTTGTAAGACACTAGACTGAGAGCTCTGCAGACATTTCTAGTCCCAATACCTATAAAATATCTTTACCACTGATACTTCAAAACTGACTTATATTGTCTCCATCCTGTCCTTCGATGGCAGTGGGTTTGGTTTTTGGTTTGGGTTATCCTGTCCTTTTTACCTGTCCCCAAAATGTAGATTGTCTTTCCGTCTTCCTTATCTCTCTCAGTGATATTGCTATTCTCCTAGGGTAGAAAGCCTACTAAGGTAATTTTTTGCTTTCTAAAACCAGTATCTTTTGCGGGGAGTAGGCATAAATATGGATCTCTGCCAGTCGGTTGACCAGGTAGCCGTCTTCCAAATTTCTTGGCATAAATAAATGAGCATTTCCAGGGCTGCATCTATTTGTTGAAACATCTCAGCTGGTATTCTGTCAATTCCTGGAGCCTTTGTTTTTTGCCAGTGCCTTCAGTGCAGCTTGGACTTCTTCCTTTAGTACAGTTGGTTACTGATGATATGTTAACTCCTGAAATAGTTGAAAGTTGACCATTTTTTTTTTGTATCCTGACTCTGTATATTCTTTCCATCTTCTTTTGATGCTTCCTGCATCGTTCAACATTTTCCCCATAGACTCTGTCAGTATTACAACTCGAAAGTTGAACTTTTTCTTCAGTTCTTTCAGCTTGAGAAATACTAAGTGTGTTCTTCTCTTTTGGTTTTTATGATGGCTAAGGTTGTTTGTCACCTTGAGTGAGCCATGATCATCAGTGTTTATATGTGTCACTCCCACCGTGGAATCTACTGGGATGTGTTGATACTCACAGCCTATGAGTAAGACCCCTGCTTTCCAACCTGCTGATCTTGGGTTTACTAGCTTCTGTTGCTACGTGAATCAGGAAAACTTCTACTTAATCCTTGGACTTGGGACATTCCAGCCTCTATAATCATGTAAGCCTTTTCTTTGATATAAATCTCTCTCTCTTTAAAACCACAGTTGTATGGTTTTGGTCAACTGTCAACTATTTGGTCAACTGTAACATATGATCAGGAACCAACTGTACTGAAGGAAGAAGTCCAAGCTGCACTGGGGCACTGGTGAAAAACAAGACTCCAGGAACTGACAGAATACCAAATGAGATGTTTCGACAAACGGTTGCAGCCCGGGAAATGCTCATTTATCTATATCTATCTATCTAGTTTTAGATATGGTTTCACTTCTCTGGAGAACTCAGTTTAAGACAGTTTTCTGTTTCTGGGCTTTACAATGTCATCATAATACTTTTCTTCTCTAGCTGCTCTTTGAGGTCTCTTTGTTCAGCTCTTTTTCAGCTTTGTTCAGCTCTTTTACATCATAATTTTTTCCTTTTGCTTTAGTTACTTGACATTCAAGAACAAATTTTAGCATTGCTTCTGACATCCACCTTGGTCTCTCCCCCACCTTGTCTTCTTAATAACCTCTTGCTTTCTTCATGTATAATGTCTTTGATGTCTTTCCACAGCTCATCTGCTTTTGGTCATCACTGTTTTATATATCAAATCCATTCTTGAGATGATGTCTAAATTAAGGTGGTATATACTCAGAGTCATATTTTGGCTCTCGTGGACTTGATCTAATAAACTTGCATAGGAATAGTTGATGGTCTGATCCATGGTCAGCCTTTGGCCTTGTTCTGACCGATGATGCTGAGCTTTTTCATCACCTCTTTCTACAGACGTAGTCATTTTGATTCCTGTGTATCCTATCTGGTGAAGTCCATGTGTATAGTCCCCTTTATTTGCAATGAAGAAGTTGTTGGTCTTGTAAAATTCAGTTATGTGATCTCCAGTGCTGTTTCTGTCACCAAGGCCATATTTTGCAACTACTGATTCTTCTTTGTTTCCAGTGCTTGCATTCCAGTCATCAGTAATTAGTAGTACATCCTGATGGCATGTGTGATAAATTTCAGAATACAGAAGTTGGTGAAAATCTTCATTTTCCTCATCTTTGGCATTAGTGATTGGTACATAAATTTGAATAATTGTATTAACTGGTCTTGTAGATGTATGTGTATTATCTTATACCTGACAATGCTAAACATTCAGTACAGATCTTGAAATGTTCTTTTTGACACTGACTGCGATGCCATTTCTCTTCAATTTGTCATTCCCAGCATTGTAGACTATATGATTGTGTGACTTAAAATGGCCAGTACCAGTCCATTTCAGCTCACTAAAGTGTAAGATATCAATCTTTAGGCATTGCATTTCACTTTTCATGCCTTCTAATTTTTCTAGATTTATACTTTGTACAGTCTATGTCTGGCAAATGGATGCCTGCAGTTGCTTTTTTCTCGTTTTCAGTAATGCCACATCAGCAAATGTGGATCCCAAAAGCTTGTCTCCATCCACATCATTAAGGTTGACTCTAATTTGAGGAGGCAGCTCTTCCCTGGTCGTATTTTGAGTGGCTTTCAACTGAAGGACTCGTTTTCTGGCACTATATCAGGCAGTGTTCTGCTGCTAGTCATGAGATTTTCAATGGCCAATTTTTTTTTAGACATAGGCTGCCAGGTCTCTCTTCCTAGTCTGTCCTTCTGTAGGAACTGGTTCTTCCTCGTACTATGTCCAAAGTATGTGAGACATAGTCTCAATGTCCTCATTTCTGAAGACTATTCTGGATATACTTCTTCCAAGATAGATTTGTTGGTTCTTTTGGCAGTTCATGGTACATTCAGTATTCTTTACCAACATCATTAGTTGAAAGTCATCATTTTTTCTGTAGTCTTCCTATTCATTGTCCAGTTTTTGTACGCATGTTAAAAAGAAAGACTTCTTATTACGTACTCTATTCCAGTTCAAAGGTACAGGACAGAACATAACTACCACATAGGGTTTCCAAGGAGTGTCTGGTGATTTGAACTGCTGACCTGGTGGTGTAGTGGTTAAATGTTACAGCTATTTACTAGAAGGTCAGCAGTTCAAATCCACCAGGTGCTCTTGGAAACTTGTCTGCCATGGGTGTTGTGGATTGAATTGTGTCCTTCTAAAAATGTGCATGAGTTTGGCTGGGCCGTGATTCCCGTATTGTGTGATTTTTCCCGTATGTTGTAAATCTTGTCTCTGAGATTTTAATGAGGGAGAATGTACAGCAGCTGTGTCAGTAAGGTGGGACTCAGTCTACAAGCTTGCATTGTATTGAGACAATCTCTACAGATACACAAGAAAGAAGTGAACAGACAGATGGGGACCACATACCACCAAGGAAGCAGTGCTGGAAACAGAGTGCATCCTTTGATATGGGTGTCCACGCATGAAGTAATTCCTACTGTGGGGGAAGAAGCATGACTGAGAAAGCCTTCTCCTGGAGCTGACGCCATGAATTTGGAATTCAAGCTTACTTTACTGTGAAGAAATAAATTTCTCTTTGTTGAAGCCATCCACTTGTGGTATTTGTCTTATAGCGGCACTGGATAACTGAGACAATGGATACTCCTGCTGGTATTTGGAATACTGGTGGCATATCTTCCAGCATCACAGCCGTAGATACAAGCTACTACAGTACAACAAACTGACAGACATGTGGTGGAAACTCTCCTGTTTTCAAGGCTGTAATCTTTAGGGAAGCTGACTGCCACATTTTTCTCTCACAGAGTAACTGGTGGATTCAAACCACTGGCCTTCTGGTTAGCAACTCAGTGCTTAACCACAGTGCTACAAGGGCTCTTTAAGAAGTGTTATATCACCGGTAAATCCACAGCATTTCATTCAGCTAGACGCACAGTGCCTCTTGTCAGCCCTTGTTCTTGTCATTAGTTGTTGTTGTTAGGTGCCATCGAGTCAGTTCTGACTCATAGTGACCCTATGAACAACAGAACGAAACACTGCCCGTTCTTGCGCCATGTCCACAATTGTTTTTATGCTTAAGCCCATTATTGCGGCCACTGTGTCGATCCATCTCATAGAGGGTCTTCCTCTTTTTCGCTGACCCTCCTCTCTACCAAGCATGATGTCCTTCTCCAAGGACTGATCTTTCCTGACAACGTGTCCAAAGTGTGTAAGACACAGTCTTGTCATCTTTGCTTCCAAGGAGCATTCTGGTTGTACTTCTTCCAAACAGATCTGTTTGTTCTTTTGGCAGTCCATCGCACACTCAACATTCTCTAACACTGCGATTCAAAGGCATCAGTTCTTCTTCTGTCTTCTTTGTTCATAGTCCAGCTTTCATATGCATATGATGCGATTTAAAATATCATGGCTTGGGTCAGGTGCATTTTAGTTTTCAAGGTGACATCTTTACTTGTGAATACTTTGAAGAGGTCTTTTGCAGCAGATTTTCCCAGTGCAGTGCGTCTTTTGATTTCTTGACTGCTGCTTCCAAGGGCATTGATTGTTGTCCCAAATAAAATGAAATCTTTGACAACCTCAGTCTTTTCCCCATTTATGACAATGTTGCTTACTGGTCCAGTTGTGAGGATTTTTGTTTTCCTGATGTTGAGGTGCAATCCATACTGAAAGTTGTGATCCTTGATTTTCATCAGTAAATGCCTCAAATCTTCTTCATTTCCAGCAAGTAAGGTGCTGTTGTCCACATAATGCAGGTTGTTAATGAGTCTTCGTCCAATCTTGATGTCTCATTCTTCTTCATGTAATCCAGCTTCTTGGATTATTTGCTCAGCATACAGATTAAAAAGATATGGTTAAAGGATACAACCCTGACACATGTCTTTCCTGACTTTAAATCATGCAGTGTCTCCTTGTTCTGTTCACACGACTGCCTCTTGATCCACATACAGATTCCTTAAGAGCACAGTTAGGTGTTCTGGAATTCCCATTCACCGCAACGTTAGCCATGGTTTAGTATGATTGACAAAGTTGAATGCTTTTGTGTAGTTGATATTTATACAAGTAAACATCTTTCTGGTATTCCTTGCTTCCAGCCAAGATCCATCTGACATTAGTGATGATATCCCTGGTTTCACATCCTCTTCTGAACCCAGCTTGAATTTCTGGCAGTTCCTTGTCCATATATTGTTGTAGTCGCTTTTGGATGATCTTAAGCAAAATTTTACTTGCATGTGATATCAACAATGTTGTTCGGTAATTTCCACATTCAGTGGGATCACCTTTCTTTGGAATGTACATAAATATGGATCTCTTCCAGTCAGTTGGCCAGGAAGCTGTCCTCCAAATTTCTTGGCATAGATGAGTGAGTACTTCCAGCACTGCATCTGTTTGTTGAAATATCTCAATTGATATTCCATCATTTCCAGGAGCCTTGTTTTTTGTCAGTGCCTTCAATGCAGCTTTGACTTCTTCCTTCAGTACCATTGGTTCCTGATCATATGCTACCTCTTCAAATGGCTGAATGTTGACTCATTCTTGCTGGTGTAATGACTCTGTGTATGCTTTCCATCTTGTTTTGATGCTCTCTGAGTCATTTAATAGTTTCCCTGTGGAATCCTTCACTGTTACAACTCAAGGCTTGAATTTCTTCTTCAGTTCTTTCAGCTTGAGAAATGCAGAACATGTTCTTCCCTTCTAGTTTTCCATTTCCAGCTCTTTGCACATGTCATTATGATACTTTCTTTTGTCTTCTGGAGCTGCTCTATGAAATCTTCTGTTTAGGTCTTTTGGTTTGCCATTCCTTCCTTTTGCTTTAGCTGCTCAATGTTCAAGAACAAGTTTCAGAGTCTTTGACATCCAGTTTGGTCTTTTTTTTCTTTCCTGTCTTTTTAATGACCTGTTGCTCTCTTCATGGATGATATCTTTGATGTCATTCCTCAGTTCGTCTGGTCTTCAGTCATTAGTGATCAACACATCAAATCTGTCCTTGAGATGGTCTTTAAGCTCAGGAGGGATATACTCAAGGTCATACTTTGGTTCTCGTGGACTTGTTCTAATTTTCTTCAATTTCAATTTGAATTTGCATATGAGCAGACCCTGGTGGTGGAGTGGGTTACGTGCTACCACTGCTAACCACAAGGTCGGCAGTTCAAATCCACCAGGCGCTCCTTGAATACTCTGGAGGTCAGTTCTACCCTGGCCCCTAGGGTCGCCATGAGTCAGATCCGCCTCAACGGCACTTGGCTTGGCTTGGCAATTGATGATCTGTGCCAGTCAGCACCTGGTCTTGTTCTGACTACTGATATGGAGCTTTTCCATCATCTTTTTCCACAGATGTAGTCAGTTTTGTTCCTTTGTATTCCATCTAGTGAGGTCCATGTTTACAGCCACCATTTGTGTTGGTTAAGAAAGGTATTAGCAAGACTAACGACTTTTTCATTGCAAATATCTTTTTTAACCAACACTGAGCCTTCTTTGTTTCCAACTTTTGCATTCCAGTCACCAGTAATTATCAGTACATCCTGATTGTGTGTTCCATCCATTTCAGACTGCAGAAGCTGGTAAAAATCTTCAACTTCTTCATCTTTGGCCTTAGTAATTGGTTTGTAAACTCGAATAGTAGTTGTATTAACTGGCCATCCTTGTAGGTGTATGGATATTATCCTATCACTGACAGCATTGTACTTCAGGACAAATCTTGAAATGTTCTCTTTGATCATGAATGCATCACTGTTCCTCCTCAAGTTTTTGTTCCAAGCGTAGTAGACCATGTGATTGTCAGATTCAGAATGGCCCAAACTGGTCCATTTCAGCTCACTAATGCCTAGGATGTCAGTGTTTATGCCTTGCGTTTCATTTTGGACAATTTCCAATTTTCCGAGATTCATACTTCGTACATCCCATGTTCTGATTATTAGTGAATGTTTGCAGCTGTTTCTTCTCATGTTGAGTTGTGCCATATCAGCGAATGAAGATCCCAAAGGCCTTACTCCATCCACGTCATTAAGGTCGACTGTAGTTTGAGGAGGCAGCTCTTCCCCAGTTGTCTTCCGAGTGCCTTCCAACCTGCGGGGCTCACTTTCTGGCACCATATCTGACAATGTTCGGCTGCTGTTCATAAGGTTTTCCCTGGCTAATTCCTTTCAGAAGTAGACTGCCGGGTCCTTCTTCCTAGTCTGCCTTAGTCTGGAAGCTCAACTGAAACTTATCTGTCATGGTTGACCCTGCTGGTACCTAAATACCAGTGGCATAGCTTCCTGCATCATAGCGACAAGCAAGCCTCCACTGACAGACAGCTGGGGGCTGCTCACTCTATCTTTACCTGATGGTGTTCCCCTCCTTGCCTGATGCTGTTATCTGCCTTACCTGATGGTGTTACCCTCCTTACCTGATGCTATTACCTTTCTTACCTGATGGTGTTCCCCTCCTTGCCTGATGCTATTACCTTTCTTACCTGATGGTGTTACCCTGTTTGCCTGGTACTGTTTTCTGCCTTAACTGATATTGTTACCCTCCTTACCTGATGCTATTACCTCCTTACTAGGGCTGTTTGGAGCAAGACCACAGGCGGCTGGCGTGGAAGCTAAAGAGGTTCTGCTTGCTGTACTGGGACAGATCGGCCAGACGCTGCTGTTCCTCCTGCTCTAGCTGGCTCTGCCGCTGTTAGTCCTTAAGTAATGTTTACATTTTCTTCAACTACTATTTCCAGTCTTATCTCTTTTCAACTGTACCTCTTGTTTTCATCCTCATTCTTGGCCGTTACATCATACCTAGTGATCTTAATATTCTAATCTTTGTTGGTTTCCCAACCATCCTTCCATATATATATCCTATCCCAGCTGCTTTTTCTTCATTCTTGGAAAATGAGTTGTATGTCTTTCTATTCAGGGCCATCACATCCTACTGATGCTTGAGCCTATTCTCTTCCCAGCCTCTTTCAGAAATTTACTCTTTCCTGTAATCTTCAAAATCTTCCTCTCTTCTTGGTTTTGTTTTTAGTACATTGACATATTCAGCTCCCTCTAGTTACTGTATAACTCTTTCCTTTGTCATCGTACTTCCAATTGTCATTAATTCATTTATTCTGTGGTCCTTTACATTCTTTTTCATTATTCTTCTGAAAATTCTTCTGCTTAAGTTGCCAGTAATTTTGCGTAACTCAGTAATTTTAAATCCATATCTTAGTGGATCTTTGTATTCCATTTGACACTATTGATCATTTATCCTGCTACAAAATCTTAAGTCCTATATCTTCTGTGATACCATACTTCTGAGTCTTCATGAACCTGTGTTAAGTAAGCACTTTTAAGTCTCATTCAGGGCTTCCTATTTTCTTTATTCCTTAGCAGTGGTGTTTCTGAGAGTTCTGCCCTTAATCTACTGTTCTTCTTACTCTGAATATTTTTTCCTGTCCCTCAGCCTCCTTCAGTTCTAAACCTTTTCTCTTTTCCTGCCTCCTCACTTCTTCCCTCATTCTGAGAAGATGTTTTCATATCCTATGCCATAATGAAAATATAAGCCATGAGATAAGAACATACTCCCACCCCCAGGTTTTTCTTCTTCTGCCCATTCTTTATAAGAGGTCTGACAAGTTCGCAAATTTGCCGCTGTGCAGTTATGTAAACAAGTTGATAAAGTTTCATAACCATGGTACATCAGTGTCTCACAGTTGTGTTCGTGTCTATGTGTAGCAGTGTCTTGCTGAGTGGCATTCATTATTGTTATGTGTTTTTGTGTGCTGTCATGAGAATGTCAGAGCTTGAATTAGAGCAATGAGTAAACATTAATTTTTTTGTTAAACTTGGCAAGAGTGAAAGTGAAAGAAGGGGCATATTAGTCTAAGTTAATGGGGATAATGCCATGAAGAAAATGGCAGTGTACAAATGGATTAAATGGTTTCCTGAGGGAGGAGAAAGCATCACTAATGAAAAGAGGTCAGGGCAGCCAGTAATGAGCACATTACTGATGAAAACATTGGAAAAATTTGTTCAGTTGTGCTGTAAAATCATTGACTGACTGTGAAAAGTATAGCAAACCAAGTAAACATTGATAGAGAAACAAGAATTTTTTTTTTTTAACATGACTGAGTGAAAATGTATATTCCCGTATAAATTTGCATGCCCACCTATATGCAGCTTCCACTGCTCTCCCTGTCCGGTGACAGCACACTATTCCTCTCTGCTCCATACATGTCTTACCCTCCCAACAGCCTCCTTTCCCCTCCTCTCCACCCACTCTCCTTCCTCCAGCCAGAGGTCAGCAGGATGATATTCTATAGATGTATAGAACCATAAAGTGCATCCAATATATGGCCACTCTGCATTGCCAAGTCCAATCCATTCCTGTCCAAAGAGTGGACCTTCATTATAATTTATGGGTAAGGGCAGCATCAGGGCTGGGGGCCATGCTCTCAGGGGAACCCCCAAACCGCTGGACCATCAATTGAGGTCTTTTAGTGGAGATCTCAGGATGCACCCCTTTTTATTCTTGTGTTGCCAGTAAGACTCAAACTAGTGAGCTCCATCGTGGCTATCACTGGTGGTGGCTAGGCACCATCTGGTTCTTCCGGTCCCAAGTCGATGTAGGCACCCACTCTTGTGGGTCTCTCTGTCTTCTAGGTTGTCTTTACTGCATGTCATTTTGGTCCTCGGTGAGCATCCATTCCTGCTGAGTTGGGACCATTTGTTGTGTCCTCGGATGGCAGCTTGGCAGCTTTTAAGACCCCAGACGCCACTCACCAATGTGGGGTGCAGAGAGCTCTCTTAGCAAAATGCTAGTTGTGCCAATTGGCCTCGATTTTGCCTAAGAGCATGGTCCCCTGCCCCCTGCCCCAGCTACTCTATTCTTGCAATATTGGGTTAAGATGGAAGGAGTACTCAAGTTATGCTGAAATCCACTTAGTGTTGTTCTTGGAGAAACAGGAAAATTTTAACCGAAAATCTTGGTGTGAGAAAGGTGTTTGCAAAAATGGTCCCAAAGGAGCTCATCAATGAACAAAATCAAGGGAGAGTTGAAGTTTGCCAAGACATTTTGGAGAGGCAGGACGATGTTTTGAGCCATATTATCACTGGTGACAAAACATGGGTGTACTAACATGACTCTGAAACAAAGCATCAAAGTGCACAATGGAAGTCAGCCATTCTCCACACCAAAAAAGTTCCATCAGTCAAAACCAAGAGTCACAACAATGTTGCTAACCTTTTTTGATATCAGAGGGATTGTTTGTTATGAATTTGTACCAAATGGACAAACAAGTTTACTATTTGGAAGTGCTGAAAAAGCTGTATGAAAAAGCTAGACAAAAACAACTTGAACTTTTTGCCAGGAACTCATGGCTCTTACATCACGACAGTGTGCCAGTTCACGTGGCACTGTCTGTGAGGAAGTTTTTAGCCAGCCAAGCCAAGCCAGCCAAGTGCCGTTGAGTCAGATCCAACTCATGGTTTTTAGCCAGTAAACAAATAACTGTATTGGAACACCCTCCCTACTCACCTAATCTTCCCCCCAGTGACTTTTTTTTTACCCTAAAATAAAGGAAATATTGAAAGAAGGCATTTTGATGACATTCAGGGCATCAAGGGTAATACGACGCCAGTTCTGATGGCCATTCCATAAAAAGAGTTCAAAACATTTTTTGAAGGGTGGACTAGGTGCTAGCATTGGTGTGTAGCTTCCTGAGGGGAGTACTTCCAACAGTAACCATAGTGATACTCACCAATGAGTTATGTAGGACTTTTTCTAGGATGAATTTGCCAACTTACTTGTCAGACAACATATGTTGGAATTTTTCAAGATTGTATTTTAGATTCTCTTTTTCTCTCCATATATTCCCCTTGACCTATCTTCTGTCTTTCTATACTAGTGACTCCTGAATCTATACCAACTCCCTTTTAGATAGCCCCATTTGGATGTCTTACCTACACTTTAAACTCAGCATGTCTAAAATTCATCAGGTGCACCTTCCTTATACTACATCACCCATACTTGCTTTTCTTCCTATGTGTCTATGTCATTAAATGGCACCACCATCCTCCTAATTATACAAGTAAACACTCTGGGAGTGATTACTAGTATTTCCTTTTATCTTATCCCCTGTAATCTATTAACAAGCCTTGACTTCTTTATCTCACAAATATTTCTGGAATCCATCTAATTCTCTGCAATATCAGAGTATGAAAATGCTAGTGTGATGGCATCAGTCCTCCTCTAACTTCAGAGGGGAAGAGAGATAATCAAGATCAGTATCATCAGTCCAAGGCTGATTTCTGTGAGATTTTGGTCAGACATAATCTCCTCTTTCTTCCTTTTCACTAATTCTGACACCAACTATCCCTCCTATGACACTCTGTACTTCTCTGCTGGATTCAGTAGTTCATTGCACTGGCCACGCAGAGCTCACAGACAATACTTAACAATTATAAGGTTTATTAGGGCAGTGACAGGTTACAATTCAGGATCAAAATCAACAGGCTACAACTCAGGATCAAGATCAGGAAGCATGTAGGCAAAATCTCCCTTCTTCAGTGCAGGACAGTGTTCTCAGCTACTCTCAGCTATGCAGAGCTCCCCTTGGCCCTTGAGGAAAATCTCATCTTGGTCCCCTAAAAACAGGCTCATCTCAGTCTCCTTAGGATGGGCCTCCTCTCTCAGCCCTCAGCCTTTGGCCTTAATTAGGCCTGGCCTCTGCTTTTCTCAGGCACATGTTACAAGTGTTATATAAGTTATATAAGCACCCCACTCCACCAGAAATCCTCCTATCAAAGGCACTCAGCTCTGTCACTCCATGGGTTGACACACCTACCCACACCTACCATAGCTTCCTTGTTCCATGAGTTGGGAATCCAGCTGTACCTTCTAGTGCTGATCTCCTGGTTCTCTTGCTGCAGTTTCTCTGTCACACTTGCTGCTGCTTCTCTGCCATGCTTACAGCCACTTGTCTCCATCTTTAATGTCACAGCTATGTTTCTTTTTTCATGGGCTTAAGAGGTTCTCAGCTCAGGAAACTTGGGTTCAGAGGATATACTCTTCTTTGTTGATGCTTGTGAGGTTCCCTTTCTAACCTCTGGGTTTGACTCTCCTTTAAGCCTAATGATAGTAATCTAGATAATCATCATCTCTCCTTTGCATTACTGCAACCACCTTTTAACTGTCCTGCCTGCCTTCAGTGTAGCTTCACTATACTCTATCTAGACTTTACCCAGCAGCCTGAATATGTTCTTTTTAAGAGGTAGATATGAATATACTACTCCCCTGATTACATGTCTGCAGGGATTTTTCATTGCCAGCCTTCTTAACCTTGTTTACAAGGCTCTTTCTAATCTGGCCCCTCACTGTCCCCTACAGCTTCATTTCTAATCACTTTCCTTTTACATTCCATGCTCCTGCTATAAAGAACTCTTTGTAATTCCTTTTATCATCACCTTTACCAGGTTGACTATACTATTCATTCCTATACAGGAATCAATATCAGTGTCATTTTCTCCGAGTAGGGATGATGTATGTCTTTGTATCCCCTGCTTTTGGCAGTGCCTGCCATGTAATCAGGAACCCTTGTGACACAGCATTTAAGCACTTGGCTGCTAACCAGAAGGTCAGCAATTTGAACCCACAAGCTGCTCCTGGATGAAGGATGTGGCAATCTGCTTCCATAAAGGTTACAGCCTTGAAAACCATTTGGAGCAGATTTACTCTGTCCTGTGAGGGTTTCTGTGAGTCAGAATCATCTCAGAAGCAGTAGGTTTGGCTTTTTGGTTTTAGTACATAGTCACTGTGAATCAGAACTGACTCAGAAGGAACTAATGACATTAACAAGCACATAAAAACCAACCAAAACCAGTTGCCGTCAAGTTGAGTCCAACTCATGGCAACCCCATGTGTGTCAAAGTAGAACTGTGTTCCACGGGGTTTTCAATGGCTGATTTTTGAAATTAAATCAGCAGACCTTTGTCCGAAGGTACTCTGGGTAGATTGGAATCACTAACCTTTCAGTTAGTAGTCAAGCACTTAACCATTTGCATCACCCGGAGACTCCTAACAAGGACACAGGATGCACTAAATTAACATTTGCTAAATATTTTATAAAACATAAACAAAAAGTAGGCTCCTGGGGTCTCAGAGTGTTTTTCACTTGCCTCTCCTTCAGTCACATCAGTTTACACTACTAAGTGCAGTGGCCCCTGCAAAATGCCAAAGCTCATTAGAACAGTTTGGAATCGCTTTAAAGTGACACATAATGCCCTCCATGAAGACCTAGCTCCTGTCTACCTTTCTAGATTAATTTTTTGACACTATGCAAGGTACTTCATGCTTTGGCATATATTGAGGTGTATGGAGTTTCCCCTCCCACAAATCATAGTTTTTCTCATCTCTATACTTCATGCCAGACCCCCTTTCTAAAATGACTTTCCCTATTCCTGTCCCTGTATTTCTCCTTATTAACTGTTATTCATCTTTACAGACTCTGCTTAGGCATCAGCTCTTTCCCAGAACCACCCCTCTACCTGTTCTCATACTATATAGATGTCACTCCTGGGTGGTCTCATAATATTTTGTACATGTCTTTATCTAGCAGGTTATTTTATAATCAACTTATGTGAGCCACTTGCCTTATACTGTGAGCTCTTTAAGAGAGAAACTAACTTACTCATCTTTGTTTCTCTAGTGCCTAGCGTGATACCTCATCCGTCAAGGTGCTCAGTAAATATTCATTGATTGAACATGTGGATGACCACCTGTAGTTTTCTGGATTGTTCTCAACCCACTAGCCTTCTCTCTCTTTCTCTCTCTCTCTCTCTCTCTCTCTCTCTCTCTGGATATTTTCCCTGGAGAATCTTCTTCATTTTCAGGTTTCCAGTTAAGAAGTAACTGAGATGGTGTTATGTCCAGGGGACTCTATAATCTTCATATCCTGACCTAGACCACAGCAATCTATCACCATGAGGTTCCCAACATAGAAAAATACACAAAGGATAATGGACAAGAAAAGCAAAGTAGCACTTTGTTAACTCTACTTTTGTCCCAAAAAACCAACAGAGAATTGTGGTAAGCTGGAGTAAACCAAGTGCTGCATTCTCTTTTTCTTAAACCCAGTCCAACATATCTACCAGTTCTAGAATATCAGGAGTAGAGAGTATATTTAGAGAGGATATTTGCCCCTGGTGCTTAGTGTCGAGCCAACTGAGCCCACGCTTGGATCATTGGCCCCAGCTGGGTATCTGTCCCGTAGAGGGAAAGTGAAGAGTCAGGAAGCTGGCCTGGCCTTCTCCCTGGTGAGTAGGCTTACCACTTCTATAATATGAATGCAAGAGGAAGAAAAGGGAAGAGTCCAGACTTTGTAGGCTTTGAGTCTGGAGGAGTCTTGTTCCCATTCCCTACCCCCCAAAATCTTGCACAAAATTTCGAGTATAATACCTCCTCTATGTTGATGACATAAATCTTTATCCCCAACTCATCTTGCCTTCTACCATTCTCTGGCTATAGGGAAATTCTGTCATTAAGGTCTTTTTTATTACTCTCAAATTCTTGATTCTGATCTTTAGTGTACTGATGTGAAAGATCCTGGGTAATCAACTTTTAACAATGATAAAACAAACCTCATAATGAACTTTACCTGTTTAAAAATGGAACACCTGACATACAGGAGCATGTAGGTCTTACTAAAAAGAAAACAAATTCAGTACTCAATTTGAGATCATCTTCCCTTCAGAGGAAATCATGTGGCTTTAGAGCATTTAGCTTCCAGCAGGGGGAAAAAATCTGTTGACCTAGTCTTCTTTCTTTCCTATAGTATCAATTCTTGCTGAAACAGAAGAGATCAAGGCCATTTTGAAGGACAATGGAGTTGATGTGGAGACCATTGCTGAGGTGTACCCCATCAGAGTACAACCAGCTCGGATTCTCAGCCACATTTATTCCAGCCTAGGTAAGGCAATTGGCCAGCTTGCTAGAAGCAAAACATTTAATACAGGATGATTTCTTTTGCCCCCTAGACCTTGCATTGTTTTATTGAACTGGAACTCAGAAGGAATTTAGGGTTTCTGAAATCCAAGTTTCCAAGCCTGTGTATCCTAAGCAGGCTTGTTAATTTTAAGTGTGTCGTGTACTCTTTGGAGCCCTGGTTGCACAGTGGTTAAGAGGTCGGCTGCTAACTAAAAGGTTGGCAATTCAAATTCACCAGCTGCTCCTTAGAAACCTTATGGGGCAGTTCTGTTCTGTCCCATAGAGTTGCAGTGAGTCAGAATTGACTTGTCAACAATGGGTTTGGTTTTTCTTATGTACCCTTTGATGCATAGGGCGTGACAGTTATTATGCTATATTGGTTTTCATTCCAAGTGTGTGCTTAACTAACACATTCTCTCTCCCCTGCCTGCATCACATCAGTTTTCTCCAACAAACAGAAACAGATACTTTACTGCTTGCTGTTTCAGAACCTACACTCCTTTTTGGGCTACATGCTGTGTTCTTATTTCCTAACTGAAAGAAATAGAGAATGATGGATCTTGAGTTTAATGAATGATGTAACATTTTGGGGACTCAAGTAACAGGCTACATTTTTCTTCCTGATGCGATTTTCATTTGCTTCACTCATAAGTATTTATTTCTCACTTATTATTTTATAGGTACTAGGCTAGACATTTTGGGATAAATAGACATGTAACCAAGTGCTGTAGTACACTCTTATAAATGCTGTAACAATGGTGTTGTTTGCGAAGGACGGTGGAAACACAAAGTAGAAAGGATAGTTTTGCCGGGGTAAGTCAAGGAGGGCATTGTAGATGAGGCACACTCGATGACTTATCAGTCAAATGGGTGATGCTTCGGATTTCTGTTACTACATCTTTTTCAGAATAATAAAATTGCTTTAAACATACATTGAATGAAAGCCACAATTCCAGTAAGGGAAAAGATTTCTCCACTAAATGTATTCATGTACATGTGTTAATTAAACAGGATTCTCTGGCTCCCCTCAGACACTGAGTATTCTTTCAGTTCCATAATGTTTTTAAAACTCTTTTTAAAAATTAGGAGATTTACCAACTTTACAGATGTAAGAAACTCAGTAAATATTAAATGCAACTCTACATGATACTGGCTTTTTAATCTGTTAGTGTACATACATTTTCATAGTTATATTTAGTATATGCATATTACCTTGTGTTCTGTTTTTTACTTACTATTTCGTGTAACTATTTCCATATATTGAAATAACTTTCTATTATTCCATCACATTAAAATAATTGTTCCCTTATTGTGTAGCTAAGCTGTTTCCAAAATTTTTACATTTCTATAAGCATCTTTGTATAGGTTACTTTTTTCCTTTGTGTAATTTCTTTGGAATATATTCCCAGAAATGGCATTCTGGAAAAAAAGAGTATGACCAGCTTTGTAGATCTTGTATATTGCCAGATTATTCATAAGAGACACCTACCAACTTATACTGACCCAGCTAAATGTGTAGTGTCACTATATTTTTATTTTTATTGTTGAACCAACATTGAATTTTTATCATTAAATTAATGGTTTTAATATGAATAAATTATTTTCATTTCCTTTTTTTAATTTCCAGTTAGGCTGTGAATTTTCCATTTTGTTTCACTTTTTGTTTCTTTCAAAACTCGTACTCCTTTTGCTTGCTTATCTTAGTTGGGTCTGTGCATTTTCATGTATATTTATCAATTCTTTAAGTACATTTTATGGCAAACTTTTGTTAGTGAGGTTCATAACATATATATTTCTCATTGTGTTACTTCTTGTAGATAATGAATTTCATTTGCCTTTGTAGCAGTTTTTAAAATCAAATACATTCATTTTATCAGATGTATCTTCAGTTTCTTCAAGAATCATAAATTTTGTCTCTTTGCTTCATCATACTATTTATATTCTCTCTCATTTTAATAAGTTTTAACTTATCTGATTAAAAAATTGATATATACATGCTGACTGCAGGGAACAGAAAAATAGAGAAAAGCCTAAAAGAAAAACATAAAATCTCCTATAATTCTGATAAAAGAAACCACTGTTTATATTTTGATGTATTTGTTTCTAATATTTTATTAAAACAATAAAGGCATACCTGTTTTTAAAGCAGTGTCAAAAAGCACATTTTGCAAACTTTTTTGTCACATAACAATGATCAATGAACCATGTCCCATTTTGTTAAATAGCTTCATACTACACTATTTTAATGGTTCTGTTGGCCTAACTTCATATTTTTGACCACGTGGAGGATAAGCTTGTTTTAATAAACTAGGTAACCTTTTTTCCTATTCATTTTTAAAATTGTCTATGTATGTTGTCGTATTTCTTATAGGCAGTTGTGTTTTTCTGGATTTCTAAGAGGTTTTTTGTTATACTACATTTATTTCCATAATGTTTTTCTATTTCATTGTTCATCTTTTAATTTTGTATTTGATTTTGATTCACAGAATTTCACATTTTTATGTAGTAAGATTTTCTCCATTTGTGATTTCTTACTTTTCTGTTAAAATTTTTTAAAAAAGGCCCCTCCCTAGGCCAAATATATTATCATTCATTTTGTTTTCTCTTAGTTTGTAAGGGCTGCAGCTTTACATTCAGCTCTTTGTCTAAAATTTTAATTTTAGTTTATCCTATGAAGTAGAAATCTAACTCTTAGACAAATACTCAGTTATTCTAACACTACTGATTGAATAGTTTTTCCTAAATCTACTGTTTTGAAGTACCACTTTTATTATTTAGAATACATATATACACTCATGTGTATGTATGTGTATGTTTCTGACTTTCTTTTGTGGTATATCGATGGTTATTTTTATTTTTATAATACTACATCTTTTAAATTATCCTGGCTTCAACATCACTGGTAACTGTGGAAATGTAACATAAAACAACAATAAATGCAACTTTTTACCCATCAGTTTTCCAAAAGTTAAGATGGATAATATCCAGTGCTGGTGAATATGTGAGGAAATGGACATTCTCAACATTGTAAATCAGAGGCATTTTGCCATTTCCTACAAAAATTTTTAATGCACATACCATTGATCAACAGTCTTACTTCTAGGAATCTATACTATATAACACTCATAAATGTACAAGGAATGTGTACAAGAATGTTCATTGAAACCTATTTTATAATGGCAAAAGATAAAAAGTAACCAAATGCTTATAAGTAAAAATTGTTGAATTATGGTATGTCCATACAATATTAATGCAGCAATTAAGAATAATAGAGTAGCTGTGATATAATAACTTTTATCAGACAAACCCTTATCCTGAGAACAACTACGAAGCCTGGATATAGACAATAAAAGTGTATGAAGGCATCAGAGGCAATTAAGACAGCCAGGACTTCAGAAGTCAGAAACTTGGAGAGAAGCATCCCATAGAGAAGTAGGCTCATTATACTATGTTCAGTTCCCTTTAAGGCATTTGCTGATTCTTAAGTTGTACTTGCATGTCTGAAGAGTTAAGAAACCAAGGAGAAACCTCACTGTGGTAGGGACACAAAAATTGCATTGTAGGATGTTTCAGTGTAGAAAGGATTGTGGTTAAAAAAAAAACAGCCCTCCAGCTTTCAGATGAAACCCCTAGAAGGCCATGTTTGAGGAGTAAGGGCAAACCAGAAATAGACTAGTCCACAGAAAGCCTCAAAAACAAAGCCTAAAACACAGTCTTCTCAATTCTTAATTGAAGCAAGGTCATCTGCTTATAGATTATCTGCCTGCCAAGGTAAACTGTATCCTTTCTAGAGAAAAATAATATCATCCAGAGTCTCTACAATTTTTTACACACTGTGTTTAGGATTAAATTAAAAACTACTAGATATGTGTCAGAAGTTGTGTCATTGCTATACATCTTATAGTTTTTTACTACCACATAAACTTTTTATGACAGTGATAAAAAAAAGAAGAATACCTGCTGAGATGGATATGTATAACCCAAAACTTCATGGGATGTGGTTTCTTGGTTTGGAGGTCTAGGGTCATGGTTTCGTGGGACATTTCAGTTAATTGGCTTAATTAGGTGTTTAATTCCTGTCAGGGATTGAATTGTGCTGCCCTAAAATATGTGTCAACTTGGTTAGACCGTGATTGTCTGCCGTTTTGTCATCTGATGTGATTTCCTGTGTGTTGTAAATCCTGCTTCTGTGATATTAATAAGGCAAGATTAGGGAAGTTAATATTAATATATTAATGAGGCAGAACTCAGTCTAAAAGATTAGGTTGTGTCTTAAATCAATCTCTTTGAAGTAGAAAAGGGAGAAGCCAGCAGGGGAACCTCATACCACCTGGAAAGTAGAGCAGGAACATGCATCCTTTGGACTGAGAGTCTCTGTTCTGAGAAACTCCTAGAGCAAGGGAAGATTAATGACAAGGACTTTCCTCAGAGCTGACAGATGGAGAAAGCCTTCCCCTGGAGCTAACTCCTTGAATTGACACTTCAGGCGTATTAGACTGTGTGAGAGAATGAAGTTTTGTTTGTTAAAGCCATGTGCTTGTGGAATTTCTGTTATAGTAGCACTAGATAATTAAGACAGTGCTTCTAATTTACATCCTAGTTTGATGTGTAGTGCCTAGGATCTTAGTAGCTTCCAAGCAGCCATCCAAGGCACAACAGTTGGTCTCTGTTTGCTGTGAACAACATGAGATCAGAAAAGCTGAATGGTACTGGCTGCCATTACTGAACATTTTGATCAGAGATTCCATAGAAGAATCCTGATTAAAAGGGGGGGAAATGCAGAACAGAATGACACATTGTCTTGGACTCTAGACTTCCTGGAGCCTTGAAAAGTTGAAGGAACCCCTGAAGTTATTGCTCTAAGATAACTGTTAAACCTTAAACCAAAAACTATCCCCTGAAGTCTTTTTAAAACCAAATAATTTAGCTTAACTAGTAAGAAATACCTACCTTGAGCATTACAGTCTTTTAAAATTATTTATATGAGATCAAACTGACAGCAACTTGAGAGATTGGATAGGAGGCTTAGGAGACAGTGAACCTATTTTAATGGGGGAGGAACAGCTCTAGGAAGATAAGAATGGTTGTAAAACTTAAAGAATGTATTCAGTGTCACTAAATGGTACATGTAGAAACTGTTGAATCGATGTATATTTTGCTGTGTGCATTCTTAGCAACAACAACAAAATAAATAAAAGTTTTAAAAATGTTTAAAAATTACCAGATGTGCTAAGAAACCAAATGAATAAAAGCTGGGGTGACAGGGGGGGGGAAGCACATTCAAAATATATACACAGATAATTCACATTTGGGGGTTTACAGACTTAACTTTTTAAAAACTATGCTATATGTTCAAGAAAATAGCTTACAAAATGATGCCAAAGCCAAGTGCCGTCGAGTCGGATGATAATTCACCCCAAATTTGGAATCTCTTTTGAAAAAAAGGATCAAATGGAATTCTTTGTTGTTCTTAGGTGCCATCAAGTCAGTACAAATCATGGTGATCCTATGTACAGAATGAAATTCTGCCAAGTCCTGCTTCATCTTCTAGAACTTAAAAATAGTTGAGATTAAGAATGCAGTAGATAGGATTGGCAGCATGTTAGTTATAACAGAAGAGAGGGGTTAATAAACTAAAAGATAAATCAAGAGAAAATATCTAGATTTAAGAACAGTGACAAAAGGATGGAAAATTGAAAGAGCACATAAGAGAAATGATGAAAATGGTGGCGTTCAAGAAGTGTAGGAAGGAATAGAATAGAAATTCTACTGAAAGAAATAATGGCCAGGAATTTTCCAAAACTATTATGAATTGAAATGTGTACCCCTTCCCTCCCAAATATGTAGTGTAGTCCATAACCTCAGCGACTGTGGTTATAATTCCATTTGGGAATGGCTTGTCTTTGTGATGCTAATGAGACAAGACCAGTATAGGGAATGTCTTGAGTCAAATTTCTTTTAAGATGTAAAAGAGATAAAACAAGAAATTGAGCTAGTGGAAATGGGTAGAGAGAGGTCAAGGCCACATGAAGATTACCCAAGAGCAGAAGCTCAGAAGGAGAAAGTTTATTTCTCCAGAGCCACAAGAGAGAAAGGTTTTCCCTAGAGCACTACCCTAAATTTGGACTTTTAACCTCCTAAACTGTGAGAAAAAATATTTTTGTTTGTTAAAGCCATCTGCTAGTGGTATATCTATTACAGCAACACTATATAACTAAGATACTGACTAAAGATACCAAGTTATATGTTTAAGAACATAAGAACAACAAATAATTCCATTTGATCCTTTTTTTTTTAAAGAAGATTCCAAATCTTGGGTGAATTATCATTTTGTAATTTATTTTCTTGAACACACAGTTTTTAAAAAGTTCAGTCTGCAACCCCCCGTGATAAATACAAAGAAAGCCAAATCTAAGGATATAACAGTCAAACTTACATAAATCAACACAAAGATAAAAATATGAAAAATAGGTAACACTAAGTCTTTAATTTACATGTACCAATGATGTAGTCTCAAAAATATATGTCTGAAAAATAGACAAATCTACAGTCACAACAGGAGATATTACCATACCTCTGTCACTAACTACAGGAGCCTTGGTGTTGTACGGTGGTTAAAGCATTAGTCTGCTAACTAAAATATTGGTACTTTGAAACCACCAGCAGCTCTGAGGGAAAAAGATGTGGCAGTCCACTTTCGTAAAGATTTGCATTCTTGGAAGCTCTACAGGTTAGCTATGAGTTTGAATCCACTTGACCACAGTGGTTTTGATTTAGGGGCCGATAGCTAGTAGAACAAGATGAAAGAAGCATCAATACAATTAACAGACTTGACCTAATTGATAAATATTGAACACTATACCCAACGACTACATAATAACACATGCTTTTCAATTTCAGATTGAATATTTCCCAAATAGACCATATACTGCACCACAAAACAAGTTTCAACAGATTAAAAGGCTTGAAATCATACAATGTGTATCTTTGATCACAGTGGAATTAAGCAGCAAATAAATAACAAACGTAACTAGAAAATCTCCAACAGTTTGGAAGTAAGCCAATGTACTTAACCCAGTATAGTTTTTTTTTAAGATAACTGTATATGTAACTCTTAACCTGAATAACTGCAAGTACAGTATCTACTATTGCTATGTTTTGTAGAACTTCAGGGGAGAATTTGAAATAAGAACATTATCAGTATGATTTCTAGAAATGTCATGTTTCATATTGTTTAGAGATCTTAAATTTCTCCCAAAGTCAAAGACCTTGAGTTAACTCATGGATGGCTCAATGAAGAAATCAGAACAAGGGAAATTAGAAAAGATTTTGAACTGAACTGCAAAAGGAAAACATAACCTATTGAAATTTTCAGGGGTGTAGCTAAAACATGATTTAGAAGAAAATTGAGCATGCGCATTAGGGAAAAAACGAAAAACTAAAGAAAAACCTACACATCCATTTCAAGAAGCTAAAAAGAAAACAAAGCAAGAAATTAAACCCGCCCTCCGCAAAAAAAATGGAGAGAAAAAAATACAGAGCAAAAATCAGTTACCGGGGGGAGGGGAGGGGGTGGGAATTGTGTTAAATAACAAGCAAGGTCAAGCATTCTCTTAAGGATATAAAATATATAAACCTATAGAATCTGCTTCCATTCAGAGGAAAGAAAGACAAGGCAAACAATATCAATGTTAAGAATAAAAATTGGGCAGCTCCAATCCATTCCCGGGCAGGGAGAGCAGTGGAAGCTGCATATAGGTGGGCATGTAAATTTATATGGGAATGTACATTTTCACTCAGTCATAATAAAAAAAGAAAATGGGCAGCTCCACAGATCCTACAATCATAGGAGAGGATATCATGAGCAACTTTCTGCCAACAAATATAGATTCAGATGAAATGGGCAAATTTCTTGACTATTGTTGTTAGGCACTGTTGAATCAATTTTGACTCATAGTGACCCTACATGCAACAGAGTGAAACACTGCCTAATCCTGCACCACGCCCACAGTCATCTTTATGCTTGAGCCTGTTGTCACAGCCACGTGTCAATCCCTTTTGTGAGAGTCTTCTTCTTTCTTGCCGATCTTCTACTTTACCAAGTATAATGTCCTTCTCCAGGGATTGATCCCTCCTGACAGTGTGTCTGAAGTATGTGATACACAGTCACACCATCCTTGCTTCCAAGGAGCATTCTGATTATACTTTTTCCCAGACAGATTTGTTCATTCTTTTAACAGTCCATGGTATATTCAGTATCCTTTGCCAGCACCACAATTCAAAGACATCAGTTCTTCTGTCATCCTTATTTCTTATCCAGCGTTTGCATGCATGTGAGATAATTGAAAATACCCTAGATGATGTGAAGCATGCTTTAGTCCTCGAGGTAACGTCTTTGGTTTTTAACCCTTTAAAAAGATCTCTTGCAGGTGATTTGCCCAATTCCATGTGTCTATGTGTCTTCTGATTACTTGGCTGCTGGTTCCGTAGATGTTGATTTTGAATCCAAGTAAAATTAAATCCTTGACAACTTCAATCTTTTCTCTGTTTATCATGATGTTGCTTATTGGCCTGGTTGTGGACTGCAAATCAGACCATCAATCAATCCTGTGCAAGTTCAAACTGAAACTGAAGAAAATTAGAACAAGTCCACAAGAGCCAAAGTACAAGCTTGAGTACATCCCACCTGAATTGTTTTCTTTATGTTGAGGTGTAATCAATACTGAAGGCTATGTTCCTTGATCTTCATATGTAAGTGCTTCAAGTCCTCTTTACTTTCAGAAAGCAGAGTTGTGTCATCTGCATAACACAGGTTGTTAATGATTCATTCTCCAATCCTGATGCCCTGTTCTTTTTTGTATACCCACTGCTGTTCAGTCAATTCTGACACATAGCAATGCTATAGAACAGAGAAGAATTGCCCCATAGAGTTTCCAAGGAGTGCCTGGTGGATTGGATCTGCTAAACTTTTAGTTAACAGCTATGTCACCAAGGTTTTCCTTCTTCATCTAGTCCAGTGGAAACAAAGAAGGAGGAGCAATAGTTGGAAAATATGGTCCTTGTGATAAAAATTGTGCTGAAGATCAAATGATTCAGTTTTGCAAGACCAATGACTTCTTCATTGTAAATACTTCTTTTAACCAACATAAATGATGACTATATACATGAACCTCACCAGAAGGTATATAAAGGAATCAAATCAACCATATCTATAGAAAGAGATAATGGAAAAGCTCAATAGCATCAGTCAGAACAAGGCTAGGGGTGGACTGATGATCAGACCATCAATTAATCCTATACAAGTTGAAATTGAAACTGAAGAAAATTAGAACAAGTCCACAAGAGCCAAAGTACAAGCTTGAGTACATCCCACTAATGACCGAAAGCCAGATGAATTGTGGAAAGACATCAAGAACATCATACATGAGGAAAGCAAGAAGTCATTAAAAAGACGGCAGAGAGAAAATACCGAACAGGATGTCAGGAGAGACTCAAACTTGCTTTAGAATGTCAAGTAGCTAAAGTGAACTGAAAAAAATTTGAAGTAAAAAAGCTGAATGCAAGATTTCAAAGGGTAGCTCAAGAAGACAAAGTATTATGAAGACATGTGCAAAGAAATGGGAATAGAAAACCAAAGGGGAAGAACACACTCAGCATTTATCAAGCTGAAAGAACTGAAGAAAAAATTCAAGCCTCAAAGTGCAATAGTGAAGGATTCTACAGGAAAAATACTAAACGACTCAAGAAATATCAAAAGAAGATGAAAGAAATACACAGAGTCACTATACCAAAGACAGTTGTTCAATGTTCGGCCATTTCAGGAGGTAACATATAGTCAGGAACTGATAGTACTAAAGGAAGATGTCCACGCTGTGCTGAAGGCATTGGCAAAAAACAAGGCTCTAGGAATTGTGGATACTGATGGAGATGTTTCAATAAATGGATGCAGTGCTGGGAAGTTTTCACTTATCTATGACAAGAAATTTGAAAGACAGCTCCCTGGCCAAGCAACTGGAAAAGATTCATATTTATGCCTTGTCATGGATTGAATAATGTCCCTCCAAAAATGTATGTTTCAGTTTGGCTGGGTCATGATTCCTGGTATTGTGTGATGTTCCTTTACATTGTAAACCCTGCATCTATGATGCTAATGAGAGAGGATGGGCAGCAGGTGTGTTGGTAGAACAGGACCCAATGTGTGAGATTTTGTTGTGCCTTGGGGCAGCTGATTGGGGTATAAAGGAAAGAGAGGCAAGCATAGATTTGGGGACTTCATACCACCAAGAAGCAGTGCTGGGAACAGAGCTCATCCTATAGAAAGGACCAGGGTGTTCCTCAAAAATCTCAGTTCAGGGGTAGGTTGATGACAAGGACATTTCTCCAGAGCCAGCACAAAAAACCTTCTGCTGAAATTGACACCCTCAATTTGGACTTTTAGCCTACTGGACTGTGACAAAATATTTTCTTTTCAAAGTCATCCACTTGTGCTGTTAAAGCAGCACTAGATGACTGAGACAAAATTTGGTACTGAGAGAGTGGGGTGCTGCTCTGACAGATGTCTAAAATGTGGAAGCAGTTTTGAAACTGTGAATGGATGGAAGACTCAGAAGGAACCAAAGAGATCTTTTAACACCAAAGAAGGTGCAGGTGGTAAGAAGCAAGCAACAGAAGACCACCAGCAGCAGCAGTGGATAGGCAGCAGAAGAACCAGACCAACACAAGACAGCACTGGAGCTGACCCACAGAGCAAGACAACTGAATGTCTATGTGCAGAAGACTTCCTGGCAGAGTGAAGTGCTTCTAGGCACTTAATCAGTAGAGCTAGGATTTCTGGCTGACAGAGCGAGAGAACTGAGTGCCTGTGTGCAGGAGGCTTCCTGGAGGAGTAGGGTGCCTTCGGGCATTTAAATTGGTGGAGCTGCAGAGTTTTGAAACCCTTGCCTCAGCAAGGCAGATTCAAGCATGAGGCTGGGGCCATGAGGCTTCAGGATGCAGAAGCTGGAGACAAGGAGTATGAATAGCTGAGCTGTGTTAGTCTCTAAAGCTATGGCTATGACTTCAGGGGTTTCTAAGGGTGGAGCCAGGAACTCTCAGGTTTCTAAGGGTGGAGTTGACCCTCAGATGTACTAGGAAGATGGTGGGCCTAAAGCCAATAGAGCAGATTTGCTATCCCGATGGATCTAGTAGGCAGAGCTGTAGCACAAGGCCTAGGGGTCTCCACTCAGAATCCAGAGAGTGTGGCCAATATCTATAGAGTCTGGAGGGCAGGTCTGTTGTGTAAAATGTCTCAGAAAAATGTAAAATTACTTTCAAAGCTTTGAGGGCTAATGTAATGTTTCTGCTGACTTGCTCACTGCCTGTTTTGCCTTGTTTCTCCCATTTGTAATGGAAATGTCTAACTTGTGCCTGCTTGTTCTGCCATTGTGTTTTGGAAACAGGTAACTTGTGTTCTAGATTTCACAGCTGAAGAGGAATATCTGGATTTTGGACTTGAACTTAAGGCTTTTGCTATGATGGGATGAATATGTTTTGTATGTTAAAAGCATAGATTTTTGGAATGTCATGGATTGAATTGTGTTGCCCCCAAAATATGTGTGTAGCAATTTGGCTGGGCCATGGTTCCTGGTATTGTGTGATGTTCCTCTATTTTGTAAACCCTGCATCTATTATGTTAATAAGGGAATGTGGGTGGCAGTTGTGTGGGTGAGACAGGACTTTATGTGTGGGATTGTATTGTGCCTTGGGGAAGCCTCCTGGGATGTAAGGAAAGGGAGGCAAGCAAAGATTTGGAGACCTCATACTGCCAAAAAGCAGTGCTGGCAACAGAGCACATCCTTTGGAAAGGACTGGGGTCCCTGTGCCTCAGAATCTCCCCATCAGGGGGTAGATTAATGACAGGGACCTTCCTCCAGAGTCAACAGAAAAGGCCTTCTCTGGAGCTGGCACCCTGAATTTGGACTTTTAGCTTACTGTACTGTGGCAACATAAAATTTCTCTTTTTAAAGCAATCCACGTGTGGTGTTTCTGTTAAAGCAGCGCTAGATGACTAAAACAAGCTTTTTCCCAAGAAAGATGATCCAACCAAATGTTGAAATTATCAAACAATATCATTAATATCATATGCAAACAAAATTTTGCTGAAGGTCATTCAGAAGTGGCTGCAGCAGTTTATTGACAGGAAATGGCAGAAATTCAAGCTGGATTTACAGAGTACATAGGACCTGGGATATCACTGTTGATGTTAGATGCATCCTGGCTGAAAGCAGAGAATACCAGCAAGATGTTTACCTGTGTTTTACTGACTATGCTAAGACATTTGATTGTGTGGATCGTAACAGATCTTGAATACTACAACTTACTGAAATGGTCACAGGAAGAAATAAGTATCTGAATATTTTTATAAGGTATAGTTGACTTCATAGTTAAAAACTGTTCCACAATTAATGCTTGTCCAGCACTATTCACCAGACTAAACTTAACACAACAGAGACTAGAAAAAGAAGAAATGCTGCTAAACTTATTTACAAGACCAAAACCTACAGGACATTACGGGAAAAGAAACGTACAAGTTAGTCTGTCTCACAGACATAGTCACGGTAATTGCAAACAAAACATTAGCAAATCAAATCTAGAAATACATATATTAAAAATCCTGAGAAAGTTGAGTTTTGTGCAGGAATGCAGAGGAGGCTTAACATTTGAAAATCAATCAATACATTTCACCACAAACAGGATAAAGGAAAAAAAATCATATGCTCATTGGAACGGATATGAAAAATTTGCGTTAAACTTAATACCCACTCATATAAAAATTATAGAAACCAAAGGAATCTTCCTTAAATGTAATAAAGCATACAGATAAGACCTACAGCTCACATCATACTTAATGATGAAACACTAAATGTTCTGCCCAGCCTGAGACTGGGAATAAGATGTCCACAACCACCTCTTCTTTTTTGACATCGTATTAGTGATCCTAGCTAGTACAACAAGAAAAAGAAATAAAAGGCATTAGGGCTTGAAAGGAAGAGGCAAAATTGTTCTTGTTCTTAGATAAATGATTATGTAAATAGAAAATCCAAAATAATCTACACATAGACTGTTAAAATGTGTAAGTTAATTAATAGGGTTGCTAGATTAACATATAGATGACATAGCCTTGCTTGCTGAAAGTGAAGAGAACTTGAAGTACTTGCTGATTAAAATGAAAGACCATTATCTTCCCTGTGGATCACACCTCATCATAAAAAATACAACTGGGCCAGTAAGCAACATCAAGATAAATGGGGAAAACATTGAAGTTGTCAAGGATTTCATTTTGCTTGGACCCACAAACAATGCCCAGGGAAGCAGTGGTCAAGAAATCAAATGACGCAATGCATTGGGCAAGTTTGTTGCAAAAGACCTCTTTAAAGTGTTCAAAAGGAAAGAAGTCACTGTAATGATTAAAGTGCACCTGACCATGGTGTTTTCTATCACCTTATATGTATATGAAAGCTATACAATGAATGAGGAAGACCCAAGAAGAATGGATATCTTTGAGTTACAATGTTAATGAAGAATATTGAATATACCATGGATTGCCAAGGGAACAAATCTATCCTGGAAGGAATACAGCCCAATGCTCCTTAGAAGCAAAGATGGTAAGACTGTGGCTCACATACTTTCAACATGTTAACAGGTGGGACCAATCCTGAAGAAAGAGTCATACTTGGTAGAGTGGAGGGTCAGCAGAAAAGAGAAAGACCCACAATGAGATGGATTGATACAGTGGGCTACAGCAATGGACTCAAGCATAGTAGTGATCATGAGCCAGGCACAGGACCAGGCAGTGTTTCATTCTGTTGTACATAGGGTGACTATGAGTTGGAACCAACTCGACAGCACCTACCAACAAGATACCAGATGAATTCACAAAAAATATATTATTTTTCTATATATTATCAACCATTATAAAATGAATTTTTAAAAATTATATTTAAAATAGTATCTAAAAGCATTGAATACTGAGGAATAAATATGATAAAAGATGTGTAATATCCCTACACTGAATATGTAAAACAATACTGAGAAAAAGTAAAGAAACCCCATACAGTCTCTAAGGAGTGCCTGATGGATTCAAACTGATGACCTTTTGGTTAGCCGCTGTCTTAGTCACCTGGTACTGCTCTAACAGAAAATACCCAGAGTGGAAGGTTTCATGAGGAGAAGCTTTTATTGTCACAGTTCAGTAAGCCACAAATCCATTCCTAAGCTACAAGTCCATTCAGTATGAAAAATCATCACAGTCCAGTAGGCTGAGGCCACATCCAGTGAGAGTATCTCGGCACAGGAACATTGGGTCCAAAGGACTTGCTCTGCTTTCAGTGCTTCTCTCTCAGTGGTAAGAGATTCCCAACTTCCTCAGCTCACTTCTCTCCCTTATATTCCACAAGCTTGAGTCCTGCCTCACTAACACAACTGCAAACTGTTCTCCATCATCAATATCACAGAGTCAGGATTCACAACACATGGGAGGAGGGCCACTGTGTTAGAACTCCTAACCAAGTCAAATCAACACATACATTTTGGGGGGGACACAATTCAATCCATGACAGCCGCCATAACTCTTAACCAGTCTGTCACCAAGGTCCACTACCACCACCACTCCCCACTGCCACTGAGTCGGGTCCAATTCATAGCGACACTAGAGGTTAGAGTACAACTGCCCTCTAGAGTTTCTAAGGAACTCCTGGCAGATTTGAACTGCCAACTTTTCAGTTAGCAGATGTAGCACTTAACCCACTATGCCACCAGGGTTTCCCCAAGGTCTACTAGAGTGTCTAAAATTTTTTAAAAACTGACCATACAAGCATTGTCAAAGATGTAGAAGAATTGGAAATTCTATACACTGTTGATGGATGTGTAAGTTGGTACAACTATTTTGGAAAACTCTTAGGCACTATCTGAAAAAAATGGACACATGCTTACGCTGTGTCCCATGATTTCAACTGCTAGATATGTACTCAACATAAATGCATACAACATACACTGAAAGACATGAACAAGTATTCAGAACAGAGTTAAAATAACAGATCTGAGACTTTTATACTTAGAATGGCCTGCCTTCAAGGTTGGCCCTTTGCTAGTGTCTGAGAACTTGGATTTTAGGAGTGTTCCCACCATTTCCAAAATGGTAAGGATAGTTTGGTGAGTCTAAACTGTTTGTATTCCTAGTCTGTCTTAGACTGGAAGCTCAGCTGAAACCTGTCTACTATGGGTGACTGCTGGTACCTAAATACCAGTAGCTTAGCTTCTAGCATAACAACAATAAGCAAACCTCCAGTGACGGACAAGTGGGGGCTGCTCACTCTATCTTTACTCCTCCTATCAGCTAAGATACCCAATCAACGCAGTCAGTCCAGAACTCTGAAGGGCAAAAAAAGTCACCTAACAGCTGTGAGACCCAATCAATGCAATCAGCCCAGAACTCTGATTACATTGGACCTGGCAGTCTACTTCTGAAAAGAATTAGCCAGGAAAACCCTTATAAATAGCAGCAGAACATTGTCAGATATAGTGCCATAAAATGAGCCCCCCAGCTTGGAAGGCACTCAGAAGATGACTGGGGAACAGCTGCCTCTTCAGAGTAGGGTCTACCTTAATGATGTAGATGAAGTAAAACCTTCAGAATCTTCATTTGCTGATGTGGTACAACTCAAAATGAGAAGAAACAGCTGCAAACATCCATTAATAATCAGAACATAGAATGTACAAAGTCTGAGTCAAGGAAAACTGGAAATCATCAGAAATGAAGTGGAATGCGTAGACTTCAATATCCTAGGCATTAGTAAGCTGGAATGGACCAGTATTAGCCATTTGAAATCTGATAAATTTAACAATTTTATGGTCTACTATGCTGGGAATGAAAATTTGAAGAGGAATGATGTTGCATTCGTCATCAAAAAGAACATTTCAAGATCTGTCTGGAAGTACAATGCTGTCAGTGATAGGATAATATCCATACACCTAAAAAGAAGACCAATTAATATGTCTATTATTCAAATTTATGCACAAACCATTAAGACCAAAGATGAAGAGGTTGAAGATTTTTACCAGCTTCTGCAGTCTGAAATTGATCGAACATGCAATCAGAATGCATTGATAATTACTGGTGACTGGAATGCAAAAGTTGGAAACAAAGAAGAAGGATGGGTAGTTGGAAAATATGGCCTTGGTGATAGAAATAATGTGAGAGATTGCATGATAGAATTTTACAAGACTAATGACTTCTTCGTTGCAAATACCTTTTTTTAATCAACACAAACTGCAACTGTACATGTGGAACTCACCAGATGGAAGACACAGGAACCAAACCGACTACATCTGTAGAAAAAGACAATGGTAAAGCTCCATATCGGCAGTCAGAAGAAGACCAGGTGCTGAATGAGGCACAGATCATTAGTTATTCACATGCAAATTGAAACTGAAACTGAAGAAAATTAGAATAAGTCCACAAGAGCCAAGGTAAGATCTTGCGTATATCCCTTCTGAGTTTAAAGACCATCTGAAGAACAGATTTGATATGTTGACCACTAATGACTGAAGACCAGACAAATTATGGAATGACATGAAAGATATCATCCATGAAGAGAACAAGAGGTCATTAAAAAGACAAGAAAGAAGGAAGAGACCAAGTTGGATGTGAGAAGAGACTCTGAAACTTGCCCTCGAATGTTGAGCAGCTAAACCAAAAGGAAGGAATGGTGAAGTAAAAGACCTAAACAGAAGATTTCAAAGGGCAGCTCAGGAAGATAAAGTATTGTAATGACATGTACGAAGAGCTGGAAATGACAAATCAGAAGGGAAGAACACATTGTGCATTTCTCAAGCTGAAAGAACTGAAGAAAAAATTCAAGCCTTGAGTTGCAGTAGTGAAGGATTCTACACAGAAAATATTAAACGACTAATAGAACCTCAAAAGAAGATGGATGGAATACACAGAGTCATTTATACTAGAAAGAACTGGTCAGTGTCCAGCCATTTGAAGAGGTAGCATATGATTGGCAACCAATGGTACTGAAGAAAGAAGTCGAAACTGTGTTGAAGGCACTGGCAAAACAAACAAAGGCTTCAGGAATTGATGGAATATTAATTGAGATATTTCAACAAACAGATGTAGCACTGGAAGTGCTCACTCGTCTATGCCAAGAAATTTGGAGGACATCTGCCTGGCCAGCTGACTAGAAGAGATCCATATTTATGCCCATTCCAAAGAAAGGTGATCCAACTGAATGTGGAAATTACCAAACAATGCCATTAACATCACATGGAAGTAAAATTTCCTCTAGGTCACTCAAAAGTGACTGCAAGAAGGAACTGCCAGAAATTCAAGCTGGATTCAGAAGAGGATGTGGAACCAGGGATATTATTGCTGAAGTCAGGCAAGTCTTGACTGAAAGCAGAGAATACCAGAATGATGTTCACCTGTTTCCCTGACTATGCAGAAGCATTTGACTCTGTGGATCATAACAAGTTACAGCTAATATTGCATAAAATGGGAATTCCAGAACACTTAATTGTGCTCTTAAGGAACCTGTATATGGATCAAGAGGCAGTTGAGCAAACAAAATGAGTTAACACTGCATGGTTTGAAGTCAGGAAAGGTGTGTGTCAGGGTTTTATCCTTTTACCATACCTGTTCAATCTGTATGCGAAGCAAATAAACCAATAAGGTGGATTATATGAAGAAGAATGAGGCATTAGGATTGGAGGATGACTCATTAACAACCTGCATGATGCAGATGACACCACCTTACTTGCTGGAAGATGTGAAACACTTACTGATGAAGATCAGGGACCACAGCTTTCAGTATGGATTGAACCTCAACAATCCTCACAACTGGAACAGTAAGCAACATCATCATAAATGGAGAAAGGATTGAGGTTGTCAAACATTTCATTTTATTTAGGCCCACAGTCAATGCCCATGGAAGCAGCAGTCTAGAAATCAGAACATGGCATTGCACTGGGAAAATCTACTACAAGGATCTCTTTAAAGAATTGAAAGATAAAGATGTCACCTTAAGACTAAAGTATGCCAGACCCAAGCCATGGTATTTTCAGTGGCATCATGTGCATGTAAAAGCTGGACAGTGAACAAAGAAGACAGAAGAAGAATTAATGCCTTTGAATTATGGTATTGCAGAAGTACTACAGACTGCCAGAAGAACCAACAGATCCGTTCTGGAAGAAGTACAACCAGAGTGCTCCTTAGAAGCAAAGATGGCGATACTGTGTCTTGCATACTGTGTTCTCATTGGAATCCATGAATTTCTTTAATTGATCCCTGATTTCCTCTATAACCCATGTTTTTTTTGAGCAAGATGTTGTTCAGTTTCCAAGAGTTCCACTTTCTATCTCTGTTTTTTCTGCTATTGATTTCAACTTTGATGGCTTTATGATCTGAGAAGATGCTTTGCAATAATTCAATGGTATGGATTTTGTTGAGCATTGCATTATGGCCTATCACGTGGTCAATTCTGGAGAATGTTCCATGTGCACTGGAGAAGAAGGTGTAGTTGTCTGCTGATGGGTGGAAAGTTCTGTATATATCAATGAGGTTTAGTTGGTTAATTGTGTCAATGAGGTCTTCTGTATCTTTACTGAGCTTTTTTCTAGATGATCTGTCTAGTAATGAGAGTGGAGTGTTAAAGTCTCCCACTATTATTGTGGAGTCATCTAACTCTCTTTTGAGCATAGTCAGTGTTTCTTCGACATATTTAGGTGCTCTGACATTAGGTGCATAAATGTTTAATATAGTTAAGTCTGCCTGTGTACTGAACCTTTCAGCAATAAATAGTGTCCATCTTTGTCCACGATGGTGGATTTGACATTAAAGTTGATTTTGTCTGAGATTAGAATTGCCACCCCTGCTCTTCTTTGTTCATTGTTAGCTTGATATATATTCTTCCATCCTTTAATTTTCAGTTTGTTCCTGTCTTTAGGTCTCAAGTGAGTTTCTTGTAGACAACATATGGATGGGTTGTGTCTTTTGATCCAAGATGACACTCGATGTCTCTTTACTGGAGCATTCAGTCCATTCACATTCAGTGTAATTATTGATAGGTATGTGTTCACTGCTGCCATTGTGATATGTTTATTTTTATGTTGATGTTTTCTCTGTTGTTCTTATTAGTCTGTTCTGAGACACTCTTTTTTGTGAGTTGATTTTGCACCTTTTTCAGAGCTGGTTTTATAGTTGTTGAGACTCGTGTGTTAGATTTCTTGAAATGGTATGATACACCTTTGTTGTGCTTTACAGCTGCCCCTATGAACCCCCTTAATAAACTATTTATAAACCCAATTTTAATTACTACCAGTCTGGTCATCTTCCTCTCCATCTGGAAGGACTATAACGACTGTAGTACATCCCTCTTTTATTATGATGACACCATAGTTTTCATGATGATCACTGGATTGCTTCTTTCCAAATCAAAGCTGTGATTTACTTTGGAGCCTTCCCTAAATGAGTATTGAGTAGTGTGTTGTTCTAAAATATAAAGTTAGTGGTTTCGTTCTTCTAAGCCAAAGCCAAGAACTTCTTTCAGTATTTCTTGTAGTTTGGGTTTGGTTTTTACAAAGTCTCTGAGTTTCTGTTTATCTGGAAATGTCTTAATTTCATTTTCATGTTTGAAAGACAGTTTTTCAGGATATATAATTCTTGGTTGGAAGTTCTTCTCCTTCAAGACTTTGAATGTGTCATACCACTGTCTCCGTGCCAGCATGGTTTCTGCTGAGAAATCTGACGAGAGCCTCCAGGGTTTCCCTCTGAATGTTAGCTTTGCCTTGAGTCTTGCTGCCTTTAAGAGTTGCTGCTTATGTTTCATTTTGTTAAGCTTGATTATAATATGTCTTGGAGTCTTTCTTTTGAGATCTATATTGGGTGGCGTACGATATGCATCTGAGATGTCTATATTCTCTTCCTTCATGATTTCTGGGAAGTTTTCTTTCAGCAGCTCAGCAACAATACTCTCTGTGTTCTCAGATGTCTCACCCTGTTCAGGGACTCCAATTAATCGAAGGTTGTTCCTCTTAATAGAGTCCCACATGCTTCTTCATGTTTCTTCATTTTTCTTGTTTCTTTTTTCTGATTTCTGCTCATAGACACTGGCATCAGTAGCTCTGTCTTCCAAGTCAGAAATTCTTTTTTCCATTTGTTCCATTCTGTTTTCTTGGCTTTGCATGAAAGTTTCTATGTCTTTGATTTTCTTCTTGATCTGTTGGATTTCAGAGTACTGGTGTTCCATCAGATCGAACAACTTGCTTAATTTTTCATTTTGTTCTGCTGCATTTTGTATAAGGTCTAGAAGGGCTCTGTATATAATCAACTTGTATTCACTTCCTGATGCTTTCATAAAAGTTTCTTCATCTGGAAAACTCCTTGGTTGCTTTGTTTGGGAGCCTTCTGAAGCCATGAGTGATTGCTTGTATGCCACAATTGTCTATTGCTTTTTCGGTCCCATGTGAGTATATAGAGGCTGGAAGAGGTACTGTGAAGCTGGATTGCAAATGTTTCTTTAAGCTGTCTTCAAATGTAAAGCAAAAGGTATCTGACCAGTTTACAAGTCAGTTAGGTTTTCAGGTGTAGAGGTCCCTCTTCCCATCTGACAAAGTAAGCGCCACTGTATCCAACCCCAGATGATAACAAACTAGTTCAGAATACAGCACTGCTAGTGCCCTGGTGGCCTCTGCTGACAGGGCCTAGCCTTATCCAACACTGCGTCGAGTACTGGTTTTGTGATAGAAAAGCGCTCTCTTGTGGGCAGGGTCTCGCTCCCAAGCTAAGAATTAGGTCCAGCTGCGGCCACCGTACCCAAGATGGCGTCCTCCGCACAGGCAGCAGACGGGGGGGTGGCTAAAGGTGCCCAGAGGCAGTGATTCCTCTGCTTCTGTTTCAGGGCCCCCAGTGTAAGCAGCACTATGCAAAATCACTACTTTTCTGACGGAGAAGCGCTGTCCCGTTTGCAGGCGCCGGCTCCCAGGCTAAGAACGAGGTCCCGCTAAAATCTCGGTACCAACATGGTGTCCCGCACCCTGACCGTGGAGCTCCGCACAAACCCCACTGAGGCAGCTACAAAACGAAAGTCTCAAAGTGTCTAGATTAACAGAGTCCCGAGCCTGGCTCTCAGAGTATGGGAATTTCACCTGTCTATCCCCCCAGCAGCGTGTCCGAGTCCAGCCGCCAGGCAAGGCCCAGCTCCGCCCGCCAGCCGAGACCGAGGAAAAAAAAAGCCAAAATGGTGCGTTTACCTTCCGTCCATGAGAGCCGGGGCTATCCAGGAGCGGGAGTCAGCGAAAGAGAGGAGATTTTTCGCTGAATGGTATAAAGTCCCAATGAACAGCTCTGTGCCGTGTCCTGAGGCTGATTAGGTGCTCAGAAGGCTCTGATTGTCAATTCAGGTCTTGGTTTCCAGAGGGATAGAACGAGACATGGGCTTAGTCGGCCATCTTGACTCCGCCCCCCTGTGTCTTGCATACTTTGGACACTGTCATGAAGGATCAGTCCCTGGAGAAGGACATCATGCTTGGTAGCATGGAGGGTTAGTGAAAAAGAAGAAGGCATTTGATGAGATGGATTGACACAGTGACTTCAACAATGAGCTTAAGTATAAAAATGATTGTGGACATGGTGCAAGACTGGGCAGTGTTTCATTCTGTTGTTCATAGGGTCACTAATGAGTCAGAATTGACTTGGTGGTAACTAACAACACCAACAAACTGTTTATGCAAACAGTTTGGCTTATGGTGAACCATTTTTCCTTCTGAGAATCTGGAATTTTGTTATGTGTGACTGACCCCCAAATAAAAACCCTTGCCTTGTAAGCTTAATTGATTTTCCTTGATGGACAATGTTTCACATGTATTGTCAGAATTTGGTGCTAGAGAATTAAGTATATCCTGTCCTGGCTTGTGTGACTTCACTAGGAGAGGACACTTGGAAGCTTGTAACTTTTTTCTTCTGCATTTTGCTTCTTGTCTTTCTCCTTTGCAAATTTGTATACTTTCAGTGTAACAAATCTTAAAATTTGTTATGTCTGTATGGTGAGTGTTGAGTTTTCTTAGTGAATCACTGAATCTGGGAAAGGTCATGGGGATCTCTTACATGCAGTAATATCTGGTTACGGCTTGTCTGCTAACCAGAAAGGGCAGCAGTTCCAGTCCACTTGCTGCTCCTTGGATACTCTGTGGGCAGTTCTACCCTGCTCTATAGGGTCACTATGAGTCAGAATCAACTCAGTGGTAGAGGGTTACTTAAATTAGCCCAAAACTGGAAACAACCCAAATGTCCATCTGCAGGTGAATGGATAAGTAAATTTTGATACATTCATACAATGAAATACTTTATGGCAATAAAAATAAATGAATTCTATATACAATAACATGGATGAGTGTCATATACATAAGACAGAGTGAAAGAAACCAGATTTTTAAAAGTACACATTGTATGATTCTATTAATATAAAGTTTAGAAATGTACAACTTCTACTATTTATTGAATCCTAACGTATGGTTAACTTTTGGAGCAGGGAGAAATTAATAACTAGAAAAGGGAACAAGGGAGGCTTCTACAATGTTAGTAATGTTCCATATCTTGATTTGGGTTTTGTGTTTACTGAGTAAGCAGTCTTCAATTTTTACATTTAAGATTCCTGAACACTACAAAGTAATATTTAAAAGGGGGGTGGGGGCCAAGGGGAAAATAAACAAAAAAATTGTTCACAAAACAGCAGCAGATGAGGTGATGTTTCAGCTTAGTTGAGGCATAATTCACATTAATGAGTTTCACATTCAGTATAGCTTTCGCATTTTTCATGGGCTTTGATGAAATTCAGTGTATGAATATTGGCTGTTGAATTCTACCACTCATAAACCCACTGTTGTCGAGTTGATCCTAACTCATAGGGACCCTGTAGACGGAGTAGAACTGCCCATAGTATGTCCAAGGAGCACCTGATGGATTTGAACTGCTGACCTTCTGGTTAGCAGCTATAGCACTTATCTGCGATGTTACCAATGTTTCCATCATTTATATAACTAGTAATTTTTATGCTTATTCTTGTGCCCAGTATGTAGATGATGTGGCTTCTTTATAAGAATATAAAACTATTTTTAAGTACAGAGATGATGACCTAGTCTTTCTCTTGTAGAGCCCTCATGCTTAGTGTGTCCCTATACATGACATGACTACTAATTTTGAGACATAGAACTTAGTTTATCCAGTCAATGAGTGTAAGCCAATACAAAAACATATTTGCTGGTTTCATTTGTGCACTAAAATTACCTTGACTATTTCTCAATTCTGTCTTAGGATGCAATACTAGAATGAAACTCAGTGGACGACCTTACAGACACATGGGAGTCCTCGGAACTTCAAAACTATATGACATTCGAAAAACTATCTTTACCTTCACTCCACAGGTAGGTGGAAAAAGCTGGAAGGTTTGTTGAGATAAATGGAAATAAAAAAGAAACATTGCAGAAGAAAAGCGTTTACTGGACTTGGGACAAGTGTCAAAGAGATCCACAGGGCCTTATATGTATTAAGTTGCTTAGTAAACACAGTATTTGTTGAGTTAAACTGAAGCACAGAGCTATGCCAAATGATTATGATTACACAGAGTAGACCTGGGTATTACAGAGAGAGTGTTCAGGGATTTTGCAAATGTTAGAATGCTTATAAAGTATTCCTTAATTTTAAAAATTAAACATAAGACTGTATTTGTTTCTTATAAACAAAATAGTCTTTATTTTCCCCCTTAGCTACTGAATTGGGAACTCTGGTGGCATAGTGGTTATGTGCCATGGCTGCTAACCAAGAGGTCGGCAGTTGAAATCTGCCGGGCACTCCTTGGAAACCCTATGGGCCAGTTCTACTCTGTCGTCTAGGGTTACTATGAGTCAGAATTGACTCAACAGCAGTGGGTTTGGTTTTTGATTTTAGCTACTGAGTTCTGTGGTTTTCATTGTTTTGAGTAAGAGATCCTTTTCACACACATGGAAATGTTTGATTATTTTAAAAACAAGAATGTCTGTGTTTTAGGCGTGATTACCTACATTGTTACCCTGATGTAAACTGTAGCAAGCTGTGAGAAATTATTATTGTATGTACCAGTTGACCGCTGGATACACTGAGATGTATTTGACATTAAATGTGGGGATACTGTTGCCTCTGTGATATCATGATCATGTATGACCTTGTGACTATGTGAGGACTTTAAAATATAATTCGATAGTTGTAAGAGTAAGTTGTTCGGAGCTGTTATATTTGTTTCTCTCAGTTTATAGACCAGCAACAGTTCTACCTCGCTCTGGACAACAAGATGATAGTAGAAATGCTTAGAACAGACCTCTCCTACCTCTGTAGCCGTTGGAGGATGACAGGGCAACCCATCATCACTTTCCCCATCTCACACACCATGATTGGTAAGAGCTATACGAGACAAAGAACAAATGCATTTTTGAAATAAATTGTTTAGCCCTTCCAATTCATAGGGTCACTGAAGAGCTACATGTTGCATTTATTCTTTCAACAAGTTTTTATTAGCTTCTATTTTGTGCCAGGCACTTTCTAAGCACTGAGAATAAAGGAGTCAATAAGACAGATGTGATTTTTACTCATGTGAAGTTTGTATTTTATTTCATTGTTTATATTTTATTGTGGTTTAAGTGAAAGTTTACATTTTAAGTCAGTTTGATATGCAGTAACTTAAAACTCACATGGTTTTGTGATCCTAGTTGCTTTTCCCACACTGACAGCACAGTCTTCCTTTCCATCCTGTATTTCCCATGTCCATTCCACCAGCTCCTGCCCCTCTCTGCCTTCTCATCTTGCCTCCAGACAGGAGCTGCTCAGTCAGTCTCATGTATCTACTTAAACCAAGAAGCACGTTTTTGATTAGTATCATTTTATGACTTATAGTCCAGATTAATCTTTGTCTAAAGAGTTAGCTTCAGAAATGGTTTCAGTTCTGAGAATATGGAGAGCCCAAGGGCTGTGTCTTTCAGTGTACCTTCCATTCTGTCAGACCACTAAGTGTAATCTTTTTCATAGAGTTCAAGTTTTGTACCCTGCTTTTGTCCTAGTACATCAGAGACTTTATTGTGTTCCCTGTCAGGGCAGTCAGTCATGCCGAATGGGCACAATTGAGTACTTCCGGCGTATCCGACTTGACGGCACACGGCTTTGGCTTGGTCTCATGATGATGGTCTCTAGAAACCTGCCCTTGCTCATCTGTCCCTTGAAGTGTTTGTGTTCAAGAAATAACTTTTGTCCAGTTGTGCTGACTTCTTCTTTATTGTGTATCATCCTTTCCTTCACCTAAAATGATTTGTGTGTACTGTCCAGACAGTGAATATTCCCTGCCTCCTTACCCTCACAGCCATCAAAGAATATTTTCTTCTATGTTTAAAACTTTGCTTGAGTACTTACGATAGGGATCTCAAACAAACAATATTTGTCCTTTTGCAGCTGCCTAATTTCACTCAGAATAATGCCTTCCAGATTCCTCCATATTATGAAATATTTCACTAATTCATCAGTGTTCTTTGTCATTGAGTAGTATTCCGTTATGTGAATATACCATAATTTGTTTATCCACTCATCTGTTGATGGGCACCTAGGTCGAATCCATCCTTTTGCTATTGTGGATAGCGCTGCAGTGAACACGGGTGTGCATATATCTATTTGTGTGACAGCTCTTATTTCTCTAGGGTATATTACAAGGAGTGGGGTGGCTGGATCCCATGGTATTTCTATTTCTAGCTTTTAAAGGAAGCACCCAAGCGATTTCCAAAGTGGTTGTAACATTTTACATTCCCACCAGCAGTGTATAAGTGTTCCAGTCTCCCCACAACCTCTCCAACATTTATTACTTTGTGTTTTTTGGATTAGTGCTAGCCTTGTTGGGGTAAGATGTTCACATTTCTCTAATGGCTAAATGATTGTATTTCTGCATGTCCGAGGACTGCCAATTAAGTTTGTGAACTCATCTTAGAAAAGGTGCTACATACCTCATTGCTGAATATCGCTACAGTCAACTTCAAAGCACTCACCTTGGAAAGCTATACACTGACACCAATACTTAGTCCACCCTTCAAAGCAATTTTGAAACTCATTTTCTGGAATGGCCGTCAGAGCTGTCATCATATTATCCTTGATGTCCTGAATGTCATCAAAATGTCTTCCATTCAATATTTCTTTTGTCTTTGAGTAAAGAAAAAAGTCATTGGGGGCCAAATCAGGTGAGTAAGAGGGTGTTCCAATATAGTTATTTGTTTACTGGCTTAAAGCTCCCTCACAGACAACTATACAATTAAGTTTGGGAACTTGCTACTGGGCACAATGGCCATTCCAGAAAGAGTTCCAAAATTGCTTTGAAGAGTAGACTAGGCACTATCATCAGTGCATAACTTCCCAAGGGGAATACTTGGAAGGTGACCATAGTGATACTCAGCAGTGCAGCATGTAGCATTTAGAACAATTAAATTCACAGACTTAATTGTCAAATGTTGTATCCACAGCCACCTGAATGTGTTCTTTGTTGAAGTGCCTGTTCATATCCTTTGCCCATTTTTTAGTTGGATTATTTGTCATTTTGTTGATGTTTTGCAGTATATTAAAGATTTTAGAAATTAAACACTGATCAAATTTGTCATATCCAATCCAAAATTTCCTTCTTAGTCTGTAGGTTGGTTTTTTATGCTTTTGGTAAAGTCTTTGAATGACCATAAGTGTTTGATTTTTTGGAGTCCCAGTTATCTATTTTCTGGTGTTTGTGTACTATCAGTAATATACTATTTCTGTGCCATGTATTAGGGCTCCTAGCATTATGTCTAATTTTTGTTTCACGACCTTTATCATTTTGGATTTTAAGTTTAGGTCTTTGATCCATTTTGAGTTAGTTTTTGTGCATGGTCTGAGGTATGAGTATTACTTCACTTTTTTCAGATGGATATCCAGTTATGGATAAAACCATTTGTGAAAGAGACTGTCTTTTCCCCGATTAATGGACTTGGGACCTTTTTCAAATATCAGCTGTTCATTGGTAGATGATTTTATGCCTGGATTCTCAGTTGTCTTCCATTGGTCTATGTGTCTGTTATACCAGGCAGTTTTGACTACCATGGCAAAATACTGGATTTTAAAGCCAGGTGGTGTCAGACCTCTCAATTTGTTCTTCCTCAGTAATACTCTAATTATCCGTGACCTCTTCCCTTTCCATATGAAATTAGTAATTTCTCTGTCTTGTTAAAAAATGGCACTGGACTTGGGGTCAAGATTGCATTGTATCTATAGATCACTTTGGGGAGAATAGACATTTTCACAGTTTTGAGTCTTCCTAGCTATGAGAAAAGTTTGTTTCTCCACTTAGGAAGGTCTCTTTTGATTTCTTGTAGTCATGTCTTGTAGTTTTCTTTGTATAGGTGTTTTACATCTCCATTTAGATTTATTCCTAAATATTTTATCATCCTGGGGGCTATTGTAAATGGTGTTGAATCAGTGATTTCTCCTTTGATGTTCTCATTGTTGGTGTAGAGGAATCCAACGGAGTTTTGTACCTTTATCTTGTATCCTGATGCTTTGCTATACTCTCCTATTAGTTCCAGTAGTTTTTCTATGGACTCTCCGGAGTTTTCTGTGTATGAGATATCGTCTGCAAACAGAGATGCGTTTACTTCATTCTTACCAATTTGGATGCCCTTTATTTCTTTCTCTAGCCTAATTACTCTGATTAGAACTTCCAGCACAATGTTGAATAAAGGTAGTGACAGAGGGCATCCTTGTCTAGTTCCCATTCTCAAGGGGAATGCTTTCAGTCTCACTTCATCCAGAATGATGTTGGCTAGTGTCTTTGTGAAACCCTGGTGGTGTAGTGGGTTAAGTGCTATGTCTGCTAACCAAAAGGTCAGCAGTTCAGATCCACCAGGCGCTCCTTAGAAACTCTATTGGGCAGTTCTACTCTAACCTCTAGGGTTGCTGTGAGTTGGACCCGACTCGACAGCAGTGGGTTGGTTAGTTGGTTAATGTCTTTGTATAAATGTTGTTTTTCATGTTGAGGAATTTCCCTTCAGTTGTACTGTGACCTTTTAACAGGAATGGGTGTTGAACTTTGTCAAATGCCTTCTCTGCATCACTTGATAAAATCATGTGGTTCTTGTCTTTTGTTTTATCAGTGTGGTTGATTAGATTCGTTGGTTTTCTAACAGTGAACCATCCCTGCATACCTAGTATGAATTCCACTTGGTCATGGAGAATTATTTTTTTGATACGTTGTTGACTTCTGTTGGCTAGAGTTCTGTTTAAGAATTTTGTGTCAGCAAATGGTCCCAACTCAGCAGGAATGGATGCTCACCGAGGGCCAAAATGGCATATGGTAAAGACAACCAAGAAGACAGAGAGACCCACAAGAGTGGGTGCCTACATCGACTTGGGACCGGAAGAACCGGATGGTGCCCGGCCACCACCAGTGATAGCCACGACGGAGCTCACAGAGAGGAGCCTCACTGGCAACACAAGAATAAAAAGAGGTGCATCATGAGATGTCCACTAAAAGACCTCAGTTGATGGTCCAGCGATTTTGGGGTTACTCTGAGAGCATGGCCCCCTTCCCTGATGCTGCCCTCTCCCATAAATTATAACAAAGGTCCACTCTTTGGACAGGAATGGATTGGACTTGGCAAGGCAGAGTGACCATATATTGGAAGCACTTTATGGTTCTATACATCTATAGGATATCATCTTGCTGACCTCTGGCTGGAGGAAGGGGAGTGTGGATGGAGAGGAGGGGAAAGGAGACTGTTGGGAGGATGAGACAGGTATGGAGCAGAGAGGAATAGTGTGCTGTCACCCGACAGGGAGAGCAGTGGAAGCTGCATATAGGGGGCATGTAAATTTACATGTGAATGTACATTTTCACTCAGTTATGTTAAATAAAAATAAAAAAAAAAAAAAAGAATTTTGTGTCTGAGTTCCTGAGGGATATTTGTCTGTGATTTTCTTTTTTTGTGTGTCTTTACCTGGTTTTGGTATCAGAATTATGCTGACTTGATAGAATAAGTTTGGGAGTATTTTAGTCTTTCATATGCTCTGAAATATCTTTAGTCACCATTCTCCAGAAGTTTGGTCAAATTCTCCAGTGAAGCCATCAGGACCAGGGTTTTCTTGTAGGTACTGTTGGGAGTGTTTTAATGACATTTTTAGTCTCTTTTTCTCTTTAGATTTCTTTAGCTGTTCTAGCTCTGTTTATATTAGTTTGTATAGGTAGTGTGTTGTAGAAATTTGTCCATTTCCTCTTCATTTTCAAATTTGTTTGCATACAGTTTTTTATATTATTCTGTTATGATTCTTTCAATTTCATTTGTCTCTGTTGTGATATCAAACATCTTCTTTCTTGTACATGTTATGTACTTCCTGTTCTGATTTTCTTTTCTCAGTTTGTCCATTGATTTACCAGTTTTGATGATCTTTTTGGAGAACCAGCTGTTGGTCTTGTTAACTCTTCTGATTGTTTTACTATTCTCTATTTCATTTAATTATGACCTGATTTTTATTCTTTGATTTCTTCTGGTAATTGATGACTTCTGCTGCTCTCTTTCTATTCAAGTTGTAGAGTTAATGCTCTGACTTGTGCCCCTTCTTTTTGAATATGTTACTTTATTGCTATAAATTGAACTGTGAGCACTGTTTCCCTAATGTTTTAGTAGGATATGTTTTCATTCTCATTTGATTCTCTGAATTTCTTTATTCTGTCCTTTGTTGCCTCTATAACCAAGTAGTTTCTTGAAATTTTTATTGTGGTTAAGTGAAGCTTACAATCCAAGTCAATTTTTCACATAAAATCTTCATCACCCGCTTCTCTGCAACTTTGTCTGTTCTTGTCACCCTGTGACAGCACACTCTACTTTTCCAGTCTTTACTTCCAGTATCCACTCAACCAACACTTGTCCCCTCTTCTCTCTCTCCTCTCCTTTCTGAAAAGAAACCAGTAGGACAACCTCCTATATACATTAAACCATAAAGTACGCACACCACCTGCACCACTCTCTGTCCCCAAGTCCAGCCCATTCTTTGTCTGAAATGTTGCCTTCACTACTGATTTCAGCTCTGGGCTAGCAGCAAGTCTAGAGACCATGCTCTCAGGGGACCCTCTAGATTGTCGGACCATCAAGTCTAGTCTTTTAATAGAGTTCTAGATCTGCACACCCCTTTTTCTCATGCCGCATCAGGGACTCTACATTGTGTTCTCTGTCAAGTCTGTCTTTGGTGGTGGCTGGCCACTATCTGGTTCTTCTGGTCTCATGCTAATTTAGTCTCCCAGTCATGGGTTCTTCTGTCTCCTGGGCTCATTTTTCCTCATGTCTTTGATGTTCTTGGTTGTCATCTCTTCCAGGTGGGTTGGGACCAACTGATGTTCCTCAGATGGCAGTTTGCTGGCCATTAAGACCCAAGTGCCACTCAGCAATATAGAGCACAGTACACTCTCTTAGAAAAAGACTGTCATTTGACCTCCATGTCCCCTGAAAACATAGTCCCCAGACCCCTGTCCCTGCTACTCTGTCCTTTGAAATGTTGGGTTGAGTGTAGAAAACTGTTTAGCTTGTGTTGTAATCAGTTATGCTGACTTGCCTTCTACTGTGTGCTGTCACTGCCTTCACCTAACTGGATTTCTATCAACTATCTAATCTGTGAAATATCCTCTCTCTCCTTCCCCACCCTAGTAGTCATCAAAGCATATTTTCTTCTGTGCATAAGTTTTTTCTAAGTCCTTATAATAGTGGTCTCATACAATATTAGTTTTTTTGCATCTGACTGATTTCACTCAGCATAATGTCTTCCAGTTGATTCCAGATTATTTTTCATAAAATTCTCATTGTTCTTTATCATTGCATAGTGTTCCATTGTGTATATATACCATACTTTGTTGATCCATTCACTTGTTGAGGGGCATCTAGGTTGATTCCATGTTTTTGCTGTTGTGGATACTGCTGCAATAAACAATCATGTGCATGTATCTGTTCATGTGACAGCCCTTATTTCTTTAGGATATATCCAAGCAGTAGGATTGCTGGGTCATATAGTATTGCTGTTTCTAGCTTTTTAAGGAAGCACCAAATTGCTTTCCAAAGAGTTTGTACCAGCAGTGTAGAGGAGTTCTGGTCTCTCCACAGCTTCTCTAGCATTTGTTATTTTATGTATGTTGGATTAGTGTCAGCTTTGTTGCGATAAGATGGTATCTCATTGTAGTTTTGATTTGGATTTCTCTAGTAGCTAATGTTCATGCGTGTTTTCTCGTGTGTTTTTGGCTGCCTGGATGTCTTCTTTGGAGAGATGTTTGCTCATGTCCTTTGCCCATTGTTTAACTAGGTTATTTATCTTATTCTTGTTCCTATTCTGCAGTACCTTGTAGATTATGGAAATTAGATGTCAGTCAGATACGTAGTTGCCGAATGTTTTTCCCCAGTCTGCAGGCAGTCTTTTTACTCCCTTGATAAAATCTTTTGATCAGCATGTTTGATTTTCAGTAGTTCCCATATGTCTGTTTTCTTTTCTGCTGTTTGTGCAGTGTTAGTAAGATTTCGTAGTCTGTTTAAGCCGTATTAGAACTTCTAGTGCTATCCCTGCTTTCCCCTCCCACCATAATCTTTATCATTTTAGATTTGATATTTAGGTCTCTGATCCATGTTGAGTTTTTGTGTAAGGTGTGAGATATGGGTCTTGTTTCAGTTTTTTGTGGATGGATATCCAATTTTGCCAACACTCATTTGTTAAAGAGATTGTTTTACCCCAGTTTATGACCTTTGGGCCTTTGTCGAATATCAACTGTTCATAAGAGGATGGTGATATTTCTGGGGTCTCAATTCTATTCCATTGGTGTATATGTCTCTTTTCGCACCAGTACCACACTGCTTTGACTACCATGGCAGTGTAGTCGGCTCTAAGGTCGGGTAGTGTGAGGCTTCCCACTGTGTTTCTCTTCTCCAATAGTGATTTACTTATCCAAGATTTCTCCCCTTTCCAAACAAAGTTGGTGATTTGTTTTTCCTTCTTATTAACAAATGACACTGGAATTTGTATTAGGATTGCTTTATATATGTAGATCGCTTTGGGTGAAATGGACATTTTCCCAATGTTAAGTCTTCCTATCCATTAGCAAGGTACGATTTCCCATTTATGTGGGTCTCTTTTGGTTTCTTGCAGTAAGTTCTTATAACTTCCTCTATATAGGTTTCTTGTTTCTATTGGTTACAGTGGTTTACTTAGGGATTCTTTAGGATTCTCTGCACACACAGTCATATCATCTACAAACAGGGAGATTTTTACTTCTTCTTTACTGATGTAGATGCCCTTTATCTCTTTGTCTTGTTTAATTGCTCTGGCTAGAACCTCTAGCACGATGTTGAATAGATGTGGCGAAAGTGGGCTTCCTTGTCTAGGTTCCATTCTTAGGGGGAATTCTTTCAGTCTGTATTCAGGATGATGTAGGCAGTAGACTTTGCATACAGGCCTTTTGTTGCGTTGAGGAATTTCCCTTCTATTCCTATTTTGCTGAGAGTTTTTAACATAAATGGATGTTTGACTTTGTCAAGTGCCTTTTCTGTATCAAATGATAAAAATCAAGTGATTCTTTTGTTTTATGTGGTTGACTACATTAATTATTTTTCTGATGTTGAACCAACCCTGCACTGCATCCCTGGTATGAATCCTAGTAGATATGTTGTTGAATTCTATTGGCTAGAATTTTGTTGAGGGTTTTTGCTTGTAGGTTTAGGAAAGATATTGGTCTGTGATTTTCTTTTTCTTTTTTCGGTAGGATCCTTATCCAGGTTTGGTATCAGGGTTATGCTGGCTTCATAGAATGAATTTGTGAGTGTTCCATCCTTTTCTGTGCTGGGAAACAGCTTCAGTAGTATTTGTTTTAACTCCTCTCTATAAGTTTGATAGAATTCTCCAGTGAAGCTTTCTGTGCCAGGACTTTTTTTGGTAGGCAGTTTTTTAAATTACTTTTTCAGTGTCTTCTTTTGTGATGGGTTTATTAAGGTTTTCTACTTCTCTTTGTGATGATTTTGGTAGGTAATGTGATTCTAGAAATTTGTCCATTTCCTCTAGGTCTTTGAAACCTATTAAAGTATACTAGTTCATAGTATTCTGTTATGATTCTTTTAATTTTAGTTGGGTCTGTGTGACATCTCCCATGTCATCTCTTATTTGGGTTGTTTCCTCTCCTGTTTTTCCTTTCTTAAGTTTAGCCAGTGGTTTATTGAGTTTGTTGATCTTTTCAAAGGACGAGCTTTTGGTTTTGTTAATAATTTCAATTGTTTTTCTATTCTCTAATTCGTTAGTTCTACTCTAATTTTTATTATCTGTTTTCTTCTGTTGTACAAGGGTTATTTTGTTGTTCTCTTTCTACTTATTTGAATTATAGGGTTAATTCTTTGATTTGGGGCCTTAATTTTGAGATAAACTGACCTTTGAGCACTACTTTTGCTGTATCCCATCGGTTCTGGTAAGATGTTGTTTTCATTCGCATTTGATTCCATGAATTTCTTTCTTGCATCCTTGATTTCTTCTGTAACTCATGAGCTTTTGAGCAAGGTATTATTCAGTTTCCGTGAGTTCCAATACCTACCCTCACTTTTTCTGCTATTCATTTCAGCTCTTATGGCTTTATGGGCTGAGAAGATGATTTGCAGTATTTCAGGGGTTTAGGTTTTGTTGAGACTTGCATTATGGCCTGATAGATGATCTGTTTTGGAGACTGTTTCATGTGCATTGGAAAACAAGGTGTACTTCTGTGTTGTTTGGTGGAGAGTTCTGTGTTTGTCTATGAAGTTGACTTGGTTCATTGTTACAATAAGATCTTCTGTATCTTTATGGAGTTTTTTCTGGATAATCTGTTCATTACTGGAAGTGGAGTGTTGAAGTCTTCTACTATTATTGTGGAGTGATCTGTCTCACTTTTCAATGTTGTCAGCATTTATTTGATGTATTCAGAAGCTCTGATATTTGGTGCATAAATATTTAGTATTGTTATATCCTTCTTATGTATTAAATCTGTAAGCAATAAATACTGAGCATACTTAACCATGATGGTGAATTTTGCTTTCAACTCAATTTTATCTGACTGTAATGTTGCCTCTCCTGCTCTTCTTTGCATGTTGTTAGTTTGGTATATATTTTTCCATCCTTTGATTTTTGGTTCATATCTTTGAGTCTAAGATGTTTCTTGTAAATAACGTATAGACAGATTGTGTTTTTGATCTAACCTATTATTCTCTATCTCTTTGTTGGTGCATTTAATCTATTTTACATTCATTGTGATTATTGATAAGTATGAATTTAGTGCTGTCATTTTGATGCTTTTATTTGTGTGCTGTTGACAGTTTCTTTGTTTCACTTAATACTCTGTCCTGAGTCATTTTTCTTTATGGGTTTTCTTTTGATCTTTTTCTTTCTTTCTTTTTTTATTTTTTTAACCCACAAGACAGCGGTGGTTTATTCAAATATAAGTCCATATCACATAATGGCCAGTGAGAAAGGAAAGGAAAGCAAACTAACAAAACAGGAGACAATTTGGTAGAGCTCTTAAAAGTCCAATTATTTATAACCACTTTTGTTTTACCCACTACATTAGAAGTTTCTTGGTAAAAATTCTTAAATCAGACCTCCATCAGCCTGTAGTTCTAGAAGAAACCACAGGATTTCATTCTGTCTAACTCTTTTCAGGCAAGCTACTATTAGTTTTGAAATGAATAATATAATTTTTTAAGACAATATTTTTCCCTTGATAAGTTTTATTATTTTGAGTAAAAGTTTATCCATATGTCCTCAAAGTAAAAGTGATTCAGCAAATACACAGATTAAAAAAGTTCAGCTTCTTGACCCAAGTTTCCCAGTCACCCACCTTTGTGTCCCATATGTAGTGGGTATCCCCATAGAATTTTTTTTTCAAATCTTTTTTTATTATGATGACTGAGTGAAAATGTACATTCCCATATAAATTTACATGCCCACCTATATGCAGGTTCCATGGCTCTCCCTGCCTAGTGACAGCACACTATTCCTCTCTGCTCCATACATGTCTCATACTCCCAAGTCTCCTTTCCCCTCCTCTCCACCCACTCTCCTTCAGCCAGCCAGAGTTCAGCACGATGATATCCTATAGATGCATAGAACCATAAACTGTATGCAATGTATGGTCACTCTGCATCTCCAAGTCAAATCCATTTGTGTCCGAAGAGAGGACCTTCATTATGATTTATGGGCAAGGGCAGCATGAGGGCCAGGGGCCATGCTCCCAGGGTAACCCCGAAGCCACTAGACCACCAATTGCGGTCTTTTAATGGAGATCTCAGGGTGCACCCCTTTGGATTCTTGTGTTGTCAGTGAGACTCAACTTAGTGAGCTCCATCGCGGCTATCACTGGTGGTGGCTGGGCACCATCCAGTTCTTCTGGTCCCAAGTCGATGTAGGCACCCACTCTTGTGGGTCTCTCTTATCTTCTGGGTTGTCTTTACCTGATGTCATTTTGGTCCTTGGTGAGTATCCATTCCTGCTGAGTTGGGACCATTTGTTGTGCCTTGAATGTCAGCTTTGAAGCTTTTAAGACCCCAGAAGCCACTTACCAATGTGGGGTGCAGAGAGCCCTCTTATCAAAATGCTAGTTGTGCCAATTGGTCTCGATTTCGCCTAAGAGCATGGTCCCCTGCCCCCTGCCCCAGCTACTCTATCCTTGCAATATTGGGTTAAGATGGAAGGAGTACTCAAGTTATGCTGAAGTCCACTTAATGTTGTTCTTGTTTCTAATGTGTGCTATCACCGCTTTCTCCCAACCAGATTTCTAGCAACTATCTAAACTAAACCTTCCCCCGCTCACCTTCCCTCCCTCCCCTCCCTTGCAGCTGTCAAAGAGTCTTGTCTTCTATACACAAGTCTGTTTTTGAGATCTTATCGTAGAGGTCTCATACAATATTTGTCCTTTTGTCACTGACTACTTTCACTCAACATAATCTCTTCCAGTTGAAATCAGGTTAGGAGATGTTTCCTGGAATCATCGTTATTCTTTATCATTGCATAGTGCTCCATTGAGTATATGTCCCATAGTTTACCTATCCATTCTTTTGTTGTTGGGCATCTGGGTAGATTCCATCTTTTTGCTATCGTGGACTGTGCTGTGATAAACATTCTGGTGCATGTGTCTGTTAGTGTGAAAGGCCTTGATTCTGTAAGATATATTCCAAGTAGTGGAATTACTGGGTCAAATGATATATCGATATCCATTTTTTAAAGAAGCGCCAGATTGCTTTCCAAAGAGGCTGGACCATTTTGCAACCCCACTAACAGTGTAGGAGGGTTCCACTTTCTCCACAGCCTCTCCAGCATTTGTTGTTTTGTGTTTTCTGGATCATGGCCAATGTTGTTGGGGTGAGATGGTATCTCATTGTCGTCTTGATTTGAATTTCTTTAATAACTAAAGATCGTGAACATGTCCTCATGTGATTTTTTGGCTGCCTGGATCTCCTCTTTAGAGCAGTGTCTGTCCATCTCCTTTGCCCATCGCTTAACTGAATGATTTATCTTCTTCTTATTGATATTTTGTAGTACCTTATAGATTATGGAGATCAGGCGTTGGTCTGACATAGAGTTGCCAAGTATTTTTTTTCCCATTCTGTAGGTGGCCTTCTAACTCTTGTGATAAAGTCTTTAGATGAGCAAAAGTGTGTGATTCTAATTAGCAGTTCCCACTTATCTATTTTGTCTTCTGTTGATTGTGGTTTCTTTAACAGATTTTGGAGTCTGTCCTCATTGTGTATTAAAACTTCCATTGTTGTTCCTACCTTTTCTTGGATGAGCTTTATCGTTTTAGGTTTGATATTTAGGTCTTTTATCCAGTTGGAGTTGGTTTTTGTATAAGGTGTAAGATATGGATCTTGATTCAGTTTATTGCAGATGGATAACCAATTATGCCGGCACCATTTGTTGATACTGTTTCTACCCCAGTTTAATGTCTTAGGGCCTTTGTCGAATATCAACTGTTCATAGACAGATGGTGTCATCTCTGGGGTCTCAGTTCTGTTCCATTGATCGATCTGTCTGTTCTTGTACCAGTACCAGGCTGTTTTGACCACTGTGGCAGTGTAGTATGTTCTAAGGTCGGGTAATGAGAGGCCTCGCAGTGTGTTCTTCTTCTTTAGTAGTACCTTAGTTATCCTTTTGCAGACCTTAGTTCTTCCTTTTGCAGACAGAATTGGTTATTTGTTTCTCCATCTCATTAAAAAATGATGCTGGAGCTTGTATTGGGATTGCATTATATAAGTAAATTGCTTTGGGTAAAATATTTTCACAATGTTAAGTCTTCCTATCCATGAGCAGGGTAGGTTTCTCCATTTATCTAAGTCTCTCTTAGTTTCTTATAGTAAGGGCTTGTAGTTCTCTTTGTAAAAGTCTGTTATTTCTCTCATTAAATTAATTACTAGGTACTTTATCATCTTAGGGGCTATAGTAAATGGTATTGATTTGATGATTTCTTCATTAACAGTCTCATTGGTGGTATAAAGGAATCCTACTGATTTACTTATATTTATCTTGTATCCTGAGACTTGGCTGAACTCTTCTATCAGTTTGAGTAGTTTACTTAGAGATTCTCTGGGATTCTCTGTGTATATAATCATATCATTGGCAAACAGAGAGATTTTGACTTCTTTTTTGCCTATGCAGATGCCCTTTCTTTCTTGGTCTTGTGTAATTGCTCTGGCTAGAACTTCTAGTACAATGTTGAATAGGAGAAATGAGAGTGGGCATCCTTGTCTAGTTCCTGTTCTCAAGGAAAACTGTTTCAGTCTCTCCATTCAGGATGACGTAGGCAGTTGGCTTTGTATAAATGGCCCTTATTGCGTTGAGAAATTTTCCGTCTATGCCTATTTTGCTAAGAGTTTTTAACATGAATGGGTGTTGGACTTTATCAAATGCCTTTTCGGCATCAATGGGCAAAATCAAGTGATTCTTGTCTTTTGTGATATTTATGTGGTTAATCACATTAATCGGTTTTCTGATGTTCAACCAGCCTTGTATCCCTGGTATGAATCCCACTTGGTCATGATGGATTACTTTTTTGATATGTTGTTATATTCTATTAGCAAGAATTTTGTAGGAGATTTTTGCATCTAGATTCATGAGTTATATTGGTCTGTAGTTCTCCTTTTTTGTTGGGTCTTTCCCTGGCTTTGGTATCAGGGTTATGCTGGCTTCATAGGATGAATTTGGGAGTACTCCATCGCTTTCTATACTGTGAAATAGTATCAGTAGTATTGCAGATAACTCTTCTCTAAATGCTTGGTAAAATTCTGCAGTGAAGCCATCTGGGCCCATGCTTTTTTTTTTTGGTTGGCAGTGTTTTGATGACATTTTCAGTCTCTTCCTTTATGATGAGTTTAGTAAGCTGTTCTGGTTCACATTGTGATAATTTGTTTAAGTGGTATCAATCAAGGAATTTGCCCATTTCCTCTAGGTTTTCAAATTTGTTACAGTGAAGTCTTTCATAGTATTCTGTTATGATATTTTTTATTTGTGTTGGATCTGTTTTGACATCTCCCCTCTCATTTCTAATTTGGGTTACTTGTTTTCTTTCCTGTTTTTCTTTAGTAAGTTTAGGCAGTGGCTTGTCAATTTTCTTGATCTTTTCAAAAAACCAGCTTTTGGTCTTTTCAATTTTTTTGAATTGTTTTTCTATTCTCTAATTCATTTAGCTCTGCGCTGATCTTTATGATCTGTTTTCTTATGGTGCCTGAGGGGTTCCACTGTTGTTCTCTCTACTTCAAGCTGTATGGTTAGTTCCTTGATTTGGTTTCTTTTTTCCTTCCTGATGTGTCCATTTATGGAGATAAACTTACCTGTGAGCACTGCTTTGGCTGTATCCCATAAGTTCTGGTAGGCAGTGTTTTCATTCTCATTGTAATCCGTGAATTTCTTTATTTCATCCTTGATTTCTTCTATAACCCACGGTATTTTGAGCAAGATGTTGTTCAGTTTCCATGGATTCTGCTTTCTATCTGTGTTTTTTCTGCTATTGATTTCAACTTTTATGGCTTTATGATCTGAGAAGATGCTTTGCAGTAATTCAGCGATATGGATTTTATTGAGCATTGCATTATGTCCTAACATATTGTCAATTCTGGAGAATGTTCCATGTGCACTGAAGAAGAAGGTGTAGTTGTCTGCTGATGGGTAGAAAGTTCTGTATATATCAATGAGGTTTAGTTGGTTAATTGTGCCAATGAGGTCTTCTGTATCTTTGAGATTTTTTCTAGATCATCTGTCCAGTATTGAGAGTGGAGTGTTGAAGTCTCCTACTATTATTGTGGAGTGATCTAACTCTTTTTTGAGTGTAGTCATTGTTTCTTCAATGTATTTAGGTACTCTGATACTAGGTGCATAAGTATTTAATATAGTTAAGTCTTGCTTGTGTACTGAAACTTTCAGCAATAAATAGAGTCCATCTCTGTCCACGATGGTGGGTTTTACATTAAAATTGATTTTGCCTGAGATTAGAATTGCCACCCCTTCTCTTCTTTGTTCATTGTTAGCTTGATATATATTCTTCCATCCTTTAATTTTCAGTTTGTTCCTATCTTTAAGTCTCCCGTAAGTTTCTTGTCGACAACACATGGATATGTTATGTCTTTTGATCCAAGATATCACTTGATATCTCTTTACTGGAGCATTCAGTCCTTTCACATTCAATGTAACTATTGATAGGTATGTGTTCAGTGCTGCCATTGTGATATATTTATTTTTGTGTTGATGTTTTATCTGTTGTTCTCATTAGTCTGTTCTGGGACATTCTTTTTTATGAGTTGATTTTTCACCTTTTTCACACTTCGTTTTGTAGCTGTTGAAACTCCTGTGTTACATTTCTTGATATGATGTGTTGCATCTTTGTTGTGCTTTACGGTTGTCCCTATGATCCCCCTTAATAAACACTATAGAAACCCAATTTTAATTACTACCAGTCTTGTCGACTTCCTCTCCATCCGGAAGGACTATAACAACTTTAGTATATCCCCTTTTTTAATATGATGACAGCATAGTTTTCATGATAATCACTGAATTGTTTCTTTCAGTATTAAAGCTGTGATTGACTTTGGAACTTTCCCTAACTGAGTAGAATTCTGGATGATGTGTCATTCTAAAATATAAAATTAGTGGTTTTGTTCTTCTAAGCCAAAGCCCAGAACTTCTTTCAGTATTTCTTGTAGTTTTGGTTTGGTTTTTACACAGTCTCTGAGTTTCTGTTTATCTCAGAATGTCTTAATTTCATTTTCGTATTTGAAAGATAGTTTTACAGGATATATAATTCTTGGTTGGAAGTTTTTCTCCTTCAAGGCTTTGAATGTGTCATGCCACTGTCTCCATGCCAGCATGGTTTCTTCTGAGAAATCTGACAAAAGCCTACAAGGTTTCCCTCTGAATGTTAGCTTTGCCTTGAGTCTTGCTGCCTTTAAGAGTTACTGCTTATGTTTCATTTTGTTGAGCTTGATTATAATATGTCTTGGAGTCTTTCTTTTGAGATCTATATTGGGTGGCATACGATATGCATCTTGGATATCTATATTCTCCTCCATGATTTCTGGGAAGTTTTCTGTCAGCAGTTCAGCAATGATATTCTCTGTGTTCTCAGGTGTTTCATCCTGTTCAGGGACTCTAATTAATCGAAGGTTGCTCTTAATAGAGTGCCGCATGCTTCTTAATGCTTCTTCATTTTTCTTGTTTCTTTTTTTCTGATTTCTCCTCATAGACACTGGTGTCAGTAGCTCTGTCTTCCAAGTCAGAAATTCTTTTATCCATTTGTTGCATTCCATTTTCTTGGCTTTGAATGGAAGTTTCTATGTCTTTGATTTTGTTCTTCATCTATTGAATTTCAGAGTACTGGTGTTGCATCAGATCGAACAGCTTGCTTAATTTTTCATTTTGCTCTGCTACATTTTGTGTAAGGTCTAGAAGGGCTCTGTATATAATCCTTTTGTATTCATGTTCCAATGATTTTAGAAAAGTTTCTTTATCCAGAAAACTCCCTGATTGTTTTGTTTGGGAGCCTTCTGAAGCCATGAGTGATTTCTTGTTTGCCACAAGTGTCTGTTGCTTTTGGGGTTTCATGTGAGTATGTAGAGGCAGGGAGAGATACTGTGAGGATGGACTGTAGCTAGTCTCAGATGCACTGCTGGTGGGATAGGCAGGCGAAATTGCCATATTTTGAGAGCCAGGCTTAGGACTCTATGCATCTCACCAAGTTTGGCCTGTCTTTCTGCCTCTGCCACAATATAGTTTGTAAGGAAGTAGTGGCGTCCTTGTTTGGGATGCCACCTTAAATACAGAGATTTTAGCTGGACCCAATTCTTAGCCTGGGAGCCAGCATCTGCCCACAGGAAAGCACTATTCTGACACAAAGCAGTGGTTTGGGCCCGGTAACAGAAGCTGAGGATGCACTGCTTCTCAGCACCTTTGGCCCCTCTTCCCGCCTCTGCCACAGGGTAGTTTGTATGGAAGCAGTGGCAGCCTTGTACAGGGCACCACCTTAGATATGGTGGCTGCAGCTAGATCTAATTTTTAGCCTGGGAGCTAATGCCTTCCCACAGGAGAGTGCTTTTCTGCCACAAAATCAGTAGTTTACACATTGTTGCCTATGGCTGGGGCCTGTCAGCAGAGACCAACAGGGCAGTAACATTGTTTCCTTTTTAACTACTTCATATCATCTCGGTTGGATACAGAGGTGCTTACTTTGCCAGTTGGCAAGAAGGACCGCTACACTTGAGAACCTGACTGATTTGGGAAGTGGTCAGATACCTTTTATTTTTCATTTTAACACAAGCTAGAAAAACAAATATAGTCCATCCTGACAGTATCCCTCCCAGCCATTATAGACTCACATGAAGCCCAAAAAGCAACAGACTCTTGAGAATACGGTAAACAAGAAATCACTCATGCCTTCAGAAGGCCCCAAATGAAATAACCAGAGAGCTTTCCAGATGAAGAAACTTTTCTGAAATTCTCGGAAGGTGAATACAAAAGGATTATATGTAGAGCCCTTCTAGACCTTATACAAAATGCGGCAGAGCAAAATGAAAAATTAAGCAAGCAAGCTGTTCGATCTGATGCAACACCAGTACTCTGAAATTCAATAGATCAAGAACACAATCAAAGACATGGAAACTTCCATTCAAAGCCAAGAAAACAGAATGGAACAAATGGAAAACAAACTTTCTTACTTGGAAGACAAGGCTACTCACTCCAGCATTTATGAGGAGAAATCAGGAAAAAGAAACAAGAATAATGAAGAAGCATTAAGAAGCATGTGGCACTCTATTGAAACAACCTACAATTAATTGGAGTCCCTGAACAGAGCAAGACACCTGAGGACATAGAGAGTATTTTTGCTGAGCTGCTGACAGAAAACTTCCCAGAAATCATGAAGGAGCAGAATATAGATATCCAAGATGCATATCAAATGCCACTCAGTATAGATCTCAAAGGAAAGACTCCAAGACATTATAATCAAGCTCAACAAAATGAAACATAAGCAGTAACTCTTAAAGGCAGCAAGACTCAAAGCAAAGCTAACATTCTGAGGGAAACACTATAGGCTTTTTTTGGGTTTCTAAGCAGGAAGAATGTGGGCATGGAAACATTAGCATGACACATTCAAAGTCTTGAAGGAGAAGAACTTCCAACCAAGAATTATATATCCTGCAAAACTATCTTTCAAAGATGAAAATGAAATTAAGACATTCCCAGATAAGCAGAAACTCAGAGACTTTGTAAAAACCAAACCAAAGCTATGAGAAATACTGAAAGAATTTCTTGGCTTGGAACACCAAAACTGCTAACTCTGTATTTTGGAAAGACACAATATCCAGAGTCCTACTCAGTTAGGGTAGGCTCCAAACATGGTCAAAGCTATAATAGTTAAAGAAAGGTCTAGTGATCATGTCATGTAAACTATGATATCATCATATTATAAAGAGTGATGTACTACAGTCATTATAGTCCTTCCAGATGGAGAGGAAGTTGACAAGACTGGTAGCAATCAAAATTGGGTTTATATATAGCTTATTAACGGAGATTATAGGAGCAGCCATAAAGCACAACAAAGATGCAACATATCAAAAAACGTAACACAGGAATGTCAACAACCACAAAACCAACTCTGAAAAAGGTGTAAAATCAACTCACAAAAACGAATGTCAAAGTAAAGATTAATAAGAACAATAGGGAAAACATCAGCACAAAAATAAACAAATCACAATGGCAGTACTGAACTTATAACTATCAATAATTACATTGAATGTGAAAGGAATGATTGCGCCAGTAAAGAAACATCGAGTGACATCTTGGATCAAAAGACATGACCCATGCATATGTTGCCTACAAGAAACTCACCTTAGACTTAAAGGTAGGAACAAGTTGAAAATTCAAGGATGGAAGAATGTATATCAAGCTAACAATGAACAAAGAACATCAGAAGTGACAATTCTAATCTCAGATAAAATCAATTTTAATGTAAAATCCACCATCGTGGACAAGGATGGACACTATTGCTGAAAGGTTCAGTACACAAGCAAGACTTAACTATGTTACGTATTTATGCATCTAATATTAGAGTACCTAAATACATCGAAGAAACACTGACTGTACTTAAAAAGCAAATAATTACTCCACAGTAACAGTGGGAGACTTAAACACTCAGTTCTCAATATTGGACAGATCATGTAGAAAAAAGCTCAATAAACATACAGAAGACCTTATTGCCACAATTAACCAACTAAACTTCATCGACATATACAGAACTTTCTACCCATGAGGAGACAACTACACTTTTTTATCCAGTGCACATGAAACATCCTTCAGATAAGACCATGTGTTAGGACATAAAGCAATTCTCAACAAAATCCATACCACTGAATTACTGCAAAGCATCTTCTCAGACCATAAGCCATAAAAGTCTAAATCAATAGCATAAAAAACATAGAAAGTTAAACCCTTGGAAACGGAACAATGTCTTGCTCAAAAAACCATGGGTTATAGAGGAAATCAAGGATGAAATAAATTGATGGGTTCCCCTGAGAATGAAGACACTTCCTACCAGAACCTATGGGATACAGCCAAAGCAGTGCTCAGAGGTCTGTTTATCTCTATAAATGCACACATCCTTAAGGAAAAAAAAAAAAATCAAGGAACTAACCCTACAGCTTGAACAAGTAGAGAGAACAACAGAGAAGCCCCTCATGCACCAGAAGAAAATAGATCATAAAGATGAGAGCAGAGCTAAATGAATTAGAGAATAGAAAAACAACTGAAAAAATTGAAAAGACCAAAAGCTGGTTTTATGAAAAGATCAACAAAATTGACAAACCATTGGCTAAACTTACTAAAGAAAAGCAGGAAAGGAAACAAATGATCCAAATTAGAAATGAGAAAGGAGTCGTCACAACAGATCCAACCAAAATCAAAAATATCATAACAGAATACTATGAAAGACTGTACTCTAACAAATTTGAAAACCTAGAGGAAATGGATAAATTCCTTAATTCATACCACCTACCCAAATTATCACAACGTGAAGCAGAACAACTTAATAAACCCATCACAAAGGAAGAGATTGAAAAAGTCACCGAAAACTGCCAACCAAAACAAGCCCAGGCCCAGATCAGAATCAGTAACATTCTTTTATACCAACAATGAGACTACTAATGAAGAAACCATCAAAGCAATACCATTTACTGTAGCCCCTAAGAAGATAAAGTACCTAGGAATTAATCTAACCAGAGAAATAACAGACCTTTCCAAAGAGAACTACAAGCCCTTACTACCAGAAACTAAGAGAGACTTAGATAAATGGAGAAACCTACCCTGCTCATGGATAGGAAGACTTAACATTGTGAAAATGTCTATTTTACCCAAAGCAATCTACTTATATAATGCAATCCCAATACAAGTTCCAGCGACCTTTTTTAATGAGATGGAGAAACAAATCACCGATTTTGTTTGGAAAGGGAAGAAACCCCGGATAAGTAAAGCACTACTGAAGAAGAAGAACACACTGGGAGGCCTCTCATTACCTGACTTCAGAACCTCTTACACTACCACTGTGGTCAAAACAGCCTGGTACTGGTACAAGAACAGACAGATTGATCAATGGAAGAGAATCGAGAACCCAGAGATGATATGATCTGCCTATGAACAGTTGATATTCGACAAAGGCCTTAGGACATTAAACTGGGGTAAAAACAATCTCTTCCACAAATGGTGCTGGCAAAATTGGATATCCATCAGCAATAAATTGAAACAAGACCCATATCTTACATCTTATACAAAAAACAACTCAAACTGGATAAAAGACCTAAATATCAAATTTAAAACGATAAAGCTCATCCACGAGAAAATAGAAACGACAATGGAAGTTTTACTACACAACGTGGACAGACTTCAAAATCTGTCAAACAAACCACAATCAACAGAAGACAAAATAGATAAGTGGGAACTGCTAAGAATCACACACTTTTGCTCATCCAAAGACTTTATCACAAGAGTTAGAAGGCCACCTACAGAATGGGAAAAAATATTTGGCAACTCTATGTCAGACCAATGCCTGATCTCCATAATCTATAAGGTACTACAAAATATCAATAAGAAGAAGATAAATCATCCAGTTAAGTGTTGGGCAAAGGAGATGGACAGACACTGCTCTAAAGAGGAGATTCAGGCAGGCCAAAAACACATGCAGACATGCTCACAAACTGTACCTATTAAAGAAATTCAAATCAAAACTACAATGTGATACCATCTCACCCCAACGAGGTTGGCCATGATCCAAAAAACACAAAACAGCAAGTTCTGGAGAGGCTGTGGAGAAAGTGGAACTCTCCCACACTCTTCGTGAGATTGCAAAATGGTCCAACCTCATTGGAAAGCAACCTGGCACTCCCATGACAAAATGGATGTAGATATACCATTTGACCCAGTAATTCCACTGCTCAGAATATTTCCAACAGAATCAAGGTCATTCACACCAACTGATACATGCACATGAATATTTATCGCAGCACAGCCCACAATAGCAAAAAGATGGAATCAACCCACATGCCCAACAACAGAGGAATGGATAGGTAAACGATGGTATATACAGTCAATGGAATGCAATGATAAAGTATATACGCTCAATGGTATATACACTCAATGGAATGCAATAATAAAGAACAACGATGATTTCAGAAAGCTTCTTACAACCTGGTTTCAACTGGAGGACATTGTGCTAAGTGAAAGTAGTCAGCGACAAAAAGACAAATATTTTATGAGATCCCTACAATAAGAACTCAAAAACAGACTTATGCATAGAAGAAAAGCCTCTTGGACGGCTGCAAGGGAGAGGAGGGAGAGAGGGTGAGGCTGGAGGGTTGAGATTAGATAGCTGATAGAAATTTGGTTAGGTGAAATCGGTGACAGCACATATTAGAAAGAACAATATCAAGTGGACTTCAACGTAACTTGAATACTCCTTCCATCTTAACCCAATAATGCAAGGACAGAGTAGCTTGGGTAGGGAGCCAGGGACCATGCTCTCAGGGGAAATCAAGGCCAATTGGCACAACTACCGTTTTGCTAAGCGAGCTCTCTGCACCCCACATTGGTGAGTGCCGTCTGAGGTCTTAAAAGGTGCCAAGCTGCCATCTGAGGTACAGCAAATGGTCCCAGTATAAACAGATGATCACTGACGACCAAAACGACGTGGGGAAAAGAGAACCCAGAGGACACAGAGACCCACATGAGTGGGTGTCTGCATTGACTCATGACTGGAAGAACAGGATGGTGCCCGGCCACCACCAGTGATAGCCACAATGGAGCTCACAAAGTGGAGTCTCACCGGCAATACAAGAATAAAAAGCAGTGCACCATGAGATCTCCACTGAAAGACCACAGTTGATGGTCCAGGGGTTTCGGGGTTTCCCCTGGCAGCATGGCCCCTGGCCCTGATGCTTCCCCTGCCCATAAATCATAATGAAGGTCCACTCTTTGAACAGTAATAGATTGGTCTTGGCGACGCAGAGTGACCATATCTCGGGTGCATTGTATGGTTCTATGCATCTATAGGATATCATCCTGCTGACTTCCTACTGGAGGAAGGGGAGTAGGTGGAGAGGAGGGGAAAGGAGACTGTTGGGAGGATGGGACGTGTATGGAGCAGAAAGGAAGAGTGTGCTGTCACTGGGTAGGGAGAGCAGTGGAAGCTGCATATAGGTGGGCATGCAAATTTATATGGGAATGTACATTTTCATTCAATCATAATAAAAACAAGAGAAAAGGAGAAAATTATTCGTTTAGACTCTCTACATCTTATGTTAAAATAAATTCTAAATGATTAAAGAACGCAATGTGAAAAAGCCTACTGAAGTAATACCAAATATGGGAGAACGTTTTTATGATCTTAGGCCAAAGAAAACTGTCCTTTGTAATATAGAAAAAGAAAAACAGTGACGCATTTAAAAACATAAAAATTTACATCTTTTATGGAAAGACATCATGCATACAACTGAAAGACATAATAAACTGGGAAAAATATTTGCCATATATATGACAGTGCAAGGAGCCCTGGTGACTAGAGCTCAACTGTTAACCAGATGGTCAGCAGTTCAAACCCACCAGCTGCTCCTTGGAAACCCGATCGGCAGTTGTACTCTGTCTTATAGAGTCACTGTGAGTCAGAATTGACTCGATGTCACCTAACAACAACAAAATGACAGCGAAAAAGAGCTCTTGAAAGTCAACTGAAAGAAAGGTAATCTAGTGGGAAAAGGAGGTAAAGGAAAAGAATCAGCAGTTTATAAAGGAAATATAAATGGCCTGTAGGTACATAAAAACATATGTAATCTTACTAGTAATAAAACTAAAAGTATCTTCTTTTTTTTTTTTAACCAATCATATTAGCAAAGATTAAAAAGAGTGTTCATGCCTGGTGTTGTTAGAGGTATGGGGAATTAATCACCTTCTGTATTGTTGGTGGACATATAATTGGCAGAACTTTTTTAGGTGGCAGCATGGCAGTCTATAAAATTTGTCAGTAATTCCTTTTGTCCTGGTAATTCTACTTGTAGGAATGTATCCTAAAGCAGTCATAGAGGTAGTGTGTAAAGATGTAGGTACATTGGTCTTAATTACAGTATTGCTTTGTAATACAAAAAGAGTCTAAATGTCTGCCCTGGAATCTATTTTAGCTATTGCAAAGAATGAGCTACATCTATACATACTGGTGTGGAAAATGGCTCATGGAATGAAGAAATTATAAAAAATAGGTCAGAAAAGAGTGTGTGTATCATGATCCCGTTCATGTAAAATAGAATAGTTGCTAGCCTTCCCCATATTTTTATGCCCACATACACACAGAAAGACTCATGAGAAAATGTGTATAAAATGTTTCTCACAGTGCTTAGTACATACATTAAACAAGCAGTTGCTGTTGTTATTCTCTACATTCACTAGTCATTCAGTGTTCTACCATCAGACACTGTGCTAAGTATGCTAAGTACTGCAAATATTATGATAAATGAGATCATGCCTTTGAGTAACTGTCTAAAGTCATCATTCCTTACTATTTGACCATTTTGCAATGTAGTTGGTTCTCAGGTGAACTGTTGAAATACAGGGTGATCAATAAGGTGTGTGACTTATTGGTACTGTCATCACCAGAATGTTGATTTGAATTATTGAAGATTCTTTCTACTTCAAAGTTAAAACTACAAAAATAGTTTTATAATTCTCTTCATTTCAAGATGTAGATGGAACCAGCTTGAATTCAACTATCCTGGCAGCACTCCGAAAAATGCAGGATGGCTATTTTGGTGGGGCCAGGTAAGTTAACTTTACATACTCATTAGTCAAATAAAATGAAATTGGGGCTTTACATGGTAACGACTGACTTATGATGCCTTTTTGTATATCTTTCAACAAAATAATCTCATCCTACTCAGAGGAGCCAGTCTTTGACAGGTTTGATCAAGGAATTGTTATGGAGGAGGGTTGGAATTATTTTGCACCTTCTTAAAATTTTTGCCTAACCAGTTGCCACTCAGTTGATTATAATTCATGTGTCAGGGTAGAGCTATGCTCCATTTGGTTTTCAGTGGCTAATTGTTCTTTGCCTATACCACATAAATTCAGTGGACCAAAAAGCATATTGCTTTGTTTAAAAAAAATTAACAGAATATTCAATTCTGGCTGCTTTCCTTTCTTCCCTTTTTTATTTTTGAGAATATCAAGCTCACAGAAATTTGCAACACTAATAATAAGCATCCATATACCTTTCCTCAAGATTCACCTGTTAATGTTTTTTGTCCCATTTTTGTGTTATCTTTCTCCTTTCCTCCCTTCTTCCTTTCTGTTCACCTCCATATCTATCACACATATGTACTCTCACACATACTTCTACACTATATATAATATGTACACACACACACATAGCTTTTTGCTGATCCATGAGAGTTGGTTGTAGATATTGTGATTCTTCAAACTTAAATTACTTCAGTTTCTTGTAAGAACAAGGTCGTTCTCGTCTATAACCACAGTATAATCGTCACACACAGAAATTTAATGTAGATACTATTATGTAATATAGAGTTTACGTTTAAAATTATCCAATTGTTCTGACAATGGTTTTCGCAGTTTTGTTCCCCCAATTTAAGATTCAGTCAAAGATTATACATTGGCATTTAGTTGTCATGTCTTTTTGGTATCCTTATGGAACAATTCCCCAGCTTTTTGTTAATCTTTCATGACAGTTTTCATTACAGTTCTGAAGAGTGCAGGTAAGTTATTTGGCAAAATACTCCTCATTTGAGTTTATCGGATTATTTCCTCATGATTAATTTCAGGCTATATGTTTTAAACAGGAATGTTACCTATGTAATGTGTTCTCGTCAGTACATTATATCAGGAGGCACATTGTGTCTGTTTGTATCCTTATTGGTGATGTTAACTTTGAACACTTGATCTAAGTTGTATCTGTCAGATTTTTCCATAAACTTTCCTCAATAGTCTTTCACCAAAGCAGATTGGCTTCTGTTGCTGATTGTCGAATGAATCAGTTGTTACTCATGGTGTTGTAGAATGGTGGTTTTGTGTTTCTGTATTTCTGTGCACATTTATTAGTTGTGATCCTTCTATAAAAATAAAACTTTCCCTTCTGCCCTTTTTTTCATAGATTTAATATCAGCATGGATTCATGGGCTCTTATTTTATTCAGTGTATCATGAGCTATATCTGTCATTTTTTTCAGTGGTCAGATTATCTAAGATTTGGTTATTGGGAACTTCTTTAAGCTGACTGCTTTAGAAATTCAGTATTATTGACTTTACTGTCAAATTTTATTATTGACTTTATAAGTAGGGGAGGGCCTGGCTTGCAATCTATTATTGACAAAATTTTCAATTACTGTGTTTTATTTTCAAAATGATCATGTGATGATTTATCTTCATTTTCTTCTAGTTTCTTTTGTAGCCAATGTGAATTTTTTTACCATATGTTTGGCCTAGTTAGAAAAACAGTATAGTTGTACTGAAAGAGAACAAAACTAATCTGATGACAGTTTGTGACTTCATAATTATGGCCCTTACATTTAACACAGTATCCTAACTGTTTATGTTGTACAGAATGCCTAGGATTGCTGTAAAATTTCACAAATGTGTAAATATTAGTAATCCCCCCAAAACATTCTCAGTATCCTTTCATCACTAGTAGTGTGTTGCTTTAAAGAGGATGCCACCTGATTTTGTTTTCTGTCTACCCCTTAATTGTCAAGAGTTCAAACAGGTAAATTGTCAGAGTTTTTGACAACTTCTTGCTGCACACACTTGAGCTTCATGGACCCTGGGCCTGAGGGTAAGCTGTACACTGATGATTACGATGACAGCTACGGTGAGCTGGAATCTGGTGACTGGATGGATGAATATGATTCAACTAGTAATGGTAAGGAGGCTTTACAAAGGCACTGGCCTTCCTGGACAAGAATACGAAATATTGTTAGTATCCTACTTAATATTTCATGTTGCTCGCAGTCTCACAGTGTACCATCCTCACTCCTACCTAATATACCCAGATTTCTACTTTTGTTTGGTTTCCCTTTCCACCCCTCTACTTACCTTTGGTTTCTGGTCTAATATTCCTGTTGTGATTATGGAGTTATGGTGTTAGGCTATACCTCGATACGGTTAAGGAGATTTCTCTCCTGGGTATAGAATGGCTGTGGTTTTGAAATGGAAGGAAGCACTGTGAATGAGAGATATTTAATCAGGAATCAAATTTATAGTAACAAAATTATGCAGTAGTGCTTTTAAACATTAAAAAGCATAAAAATATGAAATTTAATTAAAGAGTTTCTTTTACTGTTAAAGGAGCATATTAGAATTTCTTGGGGTAGTTAGAAAAAAACATATTCATGGTGACTATTGCTTTCATAAAGGACAGTGGTGGTTCAATAGCAGAATACTCACTTTCTGTGCAGGAGACCTGGGTTCAATTCCCAGCCAATGCAATTCAAGCATAGCCACCACTTGTCTGTCAGTGGAGGTCTGCGTGTTGCTGTGATACTGGGCAGGTTTCAGTGGTGCTTCCAGACTAAGACTATGATGAAAAACTGGTGACTTACTTCCAAAAATCTGTCAGTGAAACCTGTATGGATCACAATGATCCAATCTTGTTGTGTATGAGGTTGCCATGAGTTAAGGGCTGACTCAGCAGCAGCCAACAACAACAAATTGTTTTGATACTTACAAACTAGACAAAACAAAGAAAAAAAATCTTAATGTGCTTCTAGGAATATGAAGATGACATGGTTAGAAAACATTTAATGGACGTGAGTTAAAAATGGTTAGAAATACTGCCCTAAAGTGTGAAAATATTAATCTAGGCAGGACAAGCATTAAATTCACTGAATCCTAAGAGAGAAGGGCCAATAGGAGAATTATCCTTCTAGCTATCTAAAACAAGGTTTACCTGCATTCACTGTCTTGGTATTTGACCAGTTGCCAATTTCTTTGTCGTAAGCATCTCTTGAGAGGATAAGGACTGTGTCTTCCTCATCACTGAAACCTCTGCACCTAGTCCAACACCAGCTACCTAGTACATAATAAATATTTGGTGAATAAACAAAGTAAAAAAAAAAAAACAGTAGTCCTTTGTATACCAAGCTCACATGAAAACAGTTCTTTGATTTTACAACTGTAACTGAAATTTGTGGAATCTGTTTTTAACTAGGCTCAGTGTTAAGTAGAAGACTTTTACCCTTCCCTGGCCCTTTCCCACCAAAATTTTCTCGCATTCATAGGACTTGAAGGGTCCTGTTCTCTGCCTTCACCACTACTACTGCTGCTGCCATCACTCACACACATGCACAATCACACACATACTTGTGCTCCACCTGTCCTATAATAAGCTCATGTTGCTTTGAGGGGCTCTAACATTGTCCCAGCAAAGTTTGAAGAACAGGTGGGTCCTGGTAAATGGCTATAGTTTCTGAATCTTAAAGCTGTTAGATTGCAGAACCATGAGCTTCAAACAACTCTCTTCTTGTGGTGTAGTGTGGGCGCAAAAGCCAGTCATTCTGTTTGCTGAGGTAGGTTATCAAGTATTAAAATATTAATTTTTTTTTCTTTTTCCCCTCCTCCCCACTAACCTTGCAGCTCGCTGTGGTGATGAAGTTGCTCGTTATTTAGATCACCTTTTGGCACACACTGCTCCCCATCCTAAACTACCCCCTGCCTCACAGAAGGGAGGGCTAGATCGGTTCCGAGCTGCTGTGCACACAACCTGCGACTTAATGTCCTTGGTGACCAAGGCCAAGCAGCTGCATGTACAGAGTGAGTAATACCATGACTCACTAGAGTCAGGCACAGGATAACATGAAGACCAGATGAGGGTGGAGCATAAATTAAAATGTAAGATAGAACTTTGGTTTCTTTACTGCTTTACTCCCAGCATCTAGGACAACACCTAGAACCTATTAGACACTCAATAAATATTTATAAAATTAATGGATTGCGTATAATATGCTGTGGATAGTGCTATTTAATCTGGTTTAACCAGTTACATGGTAAAAAGAGGTAGAGCAAGAGACATGGAGTACATTCAGTTTTAGCATCGATGTACTAAACCAGTGGAAATGGATTTTTCCTTTGGAAAAACTGCTCTTTTGGAAGAAATCTTATTCAAAGAGAAAACATTGCAAAGCTATTGCAAAGTAACCATGCAATTTAAGGGAGATAATATCCCTTAAGTAAGCCATATTTCATTTGCTGAATGAATCCAGCTGTAATTTTTATAGTCACTTGTTCCAGAAATGTACAACTGTGTTTTTCAAATACAGTATTTATTCGTTCTTCAGCAGCTCTGCCATTCTCCTCCACATGACCACTACCTTCCTTCAGTAGTATTTGAAGTGGAGGATATCTTCTGCTATACATTGCCGGGCATGGTCATGTGTCCTATAAGTGTTCAATGCCCTTATGGTAGTAATATACGAAGGGAGAGAAGGGCTCCTTGGCCACACCTAGAGAATTTGAATGTTTAACATTTTACAGATAATAAGAATGATTGAGATGCATGTCCTTGCTACCTAAAACTTTATTGACCATTACTAACCAAAGATATTAAACATGAGCACTGAGAAATAATTTAACATTTAGAAGAAGGAAAAGTGTAAAATGCTCTTTAAGTATGCTCCCTCAAGAAAGGCTTATGTGAAAAGATGAACTTTATTAAGTTATACTTGTAGATTGTGAATCAGAAAACTTGAGCTTAATTCCCAGCTCTGCTACTTACTTGCTTGAACAGTTAACTGAGCTCTGTGGCTCCCTTTCTGTATTTGTAAAATGGTGAAACTGATGAAAGAGTTTCTTCTTAGAGGTCATGGTAAGTATTTCAGTGATGGACTGCAAGTTAAATATTAGGAATGTCTTACTTGGTCAGTTACGGCATTATTTGATTCCCTAGGTAGGATCATCCACTCATCTTTTTTCAAGAGAAATCTGTCTACTAGCAGCCAGATAGTATCCTAGGAAAGTCCAGAAAATATAAAACATAACTGGGCTCTTTCTGTTATATGTGATATTCTATCCAAGTATCACTGACAGCACCATTGTGGTACATATTACATTACCAAATGAAACCTATTGCCATTGAGTCTTCTCTGACTCATAGCAACCCAATAGGAGAAAGTAGAACTGCCCCATAGGGTTTCCAAAGAGTTACTGGTAGATTTGAATTGTCAGACTTCTGGATAGCAGCTGAACTCTTAACCACTGTGCCACCAGGACTCCTTTAGTAGAATTTAATATCTTATATGTCTAAATATAAACCAAACCCACTGCTGTCAAGTCAATTCTGACTCAGAGAGTAGAACTGCCCCATAGGGTTTCCAAAGCTGTAATATTTAGAGCAGCAGAGTGCCACATCTTTCTCCCGTGGGGTGGTTAGTGAGCTCATACTGCTGGTGGGTTCCAATTAGTAGTCAGGCTACACCACCAGGGCTCCTCCTTATACTAAATTCTAGATAACAATTCAAAATTGGTTAATTGGACATCCTTTAAATGATCTAATATTCATATGTCTTCTTTGATACTACCAAGAAAGGATAAATTTCTTATTTTTATTATGTTGAGAACTGACCCATATGTGCTTTAAGTAGAAAATTATTATTGAAATTAACTGCATATATTACCAGTTTTTCTAAACCTCCTCATAAATGTCACCTTCTTGCAGATGTTCACATGTATCTTCCTACAAAGTTATTTCAGGCTTCCCGGCCTTCACTTAGATTACTTGACTCATCACATCGTCCACAGGAGGACCAGGTAAATTTTCATATAAGCAATTTTTCTCACCTTTTTGCAAAATTGCTGTGCTTATCGGAAATAATAGAAGTAGCCATTATAGTTTCTGTTAGTAACCAGTGCAGGGCAAAATATTATCTTGATGAAGTTATATGTTCTTCTAGTTTTCTTTTAAAACCGTTAAGTTTCTCTATCCAGGCTTGAAGAAAACTAGACTGATGTATTATAAGTCTTGAAGGTATAATGATTTTGGTGCAGGACTGGACAACATTTTATTCTGTCATATATGAGGTCACAATGAGTTGGAAACAACTCAGTGGCACCTAGCAACAACATAATTCTTTTTGCTTTCTTTTTTATTAACACTGGGGAATTCTTATGGAAAATGTTTGGAAGTGAAAAGATGACTCACTTTAGTGCTTTAAACTGAACAGTTATGGATTAAATTTCTTTTCTTACTTTCTCAAACTGAAGGTTCCTTCTGTCCGTGTAGAAATGCATCTTCCTAGAGACCAATCTGGAGAGGTGGACTTTAAAGCACTGGTTTTACAGTTAAAGGAGAACTCAAGTTTACAGGAACAAGCTGATACCCTTTACATGCTATATACCATGAAGTAAGTGATAGATATTATAAATCTAATGTTCATATACAGAGGAAGTATAGCATAGTAGTGCACAGCTTGGACGTCTCACAGAACTGGATTTAAATACTTTTATATATATATATTTTTTTTATTGTGATTGAGTGAAAGTATACAATCCTAATTAAATTTGCATGTCGACCTATCTACAGCTCCTTCTGCTCTCCTTGCCTGGTAACATCACACTCCTCCTTTTCATTCTATGTATGGTGCATCCTGTTAACAGTCTCCTATCCTCTCCTCTCCACCCTCTTGTCTCCCTTCTAGTAAGAGGCCGGTAGGACAGCATCCTGTAGATGCATAGAACCATAAAGTACACACACCTTATGGCCACATTGTGTCCCACATCCAGTCCACTCCTGTCCAGGGTTGACCTCAATAATGTTTTCTGGTCAGGAGCAGCAGCAGGTCTAGGGGCGATGCTACCAGGGAAATTCTCAGGTCGCTAGACCATCCGTTGGTCTTTTAGTGGAGTTCTTGAGGTACACCCCTCTTTGTCCTGTGTTACCTCTGGGACTAAACATTGCGTGCCCCATCATGGCTGTCTTTGTTGGTGGCTGGGGACTGTCTGGTTCTTCTGGTCACATGTTGATACAGTCTCCCATTCACATAGGTCTTTCTGTCTCCTGGGCTGTTTTTTCCATGTGTCTTTGTTCTTCTCGGTGATCATCTGTTCCAGCTGAGTTGGGACCATTTGGTGTATCTCAGATGGCAGCTTGCTAGCTTTTAAGACCCCAGATGCCACTCACCAATATGGGGTGCCGAAAACTCTCTTAGCAATAGGCTAGTTGTCCCAATTGATCTCTATGTCCCCTTATAGCATGGTCCCCAGACCCCTGCCTTTGCTACTCTATCCTTGCAATATTGGGTTAAGATTAGAAGAGTTTTCAGTGTATGTTGAAGTCCAGTTAAGTTGATCTTCTTGCTACTATGTGCTGTCACTGCTTTCATCTAACCAAATTTCTATCAACTATCTAGTCTATGACCAGCCCTCTCCTTCCGTCCCCACCCTTGCAGCCATCAAAGAGTCTTTTCTTCTATACACAAGTTTATTTTTAAGTCCTTATAGTAAGGGTTTCATACAGTATTTGTCCTTTGCCACAGATTGATTTCACTCAGCATAGTGTCTTCCACTTGAAACCAAGTTGTGAGATACTTCCTAAAATCCTCATTGTTTTTTATCATTGCATAGTGTTCCATTGAGTATATGTACCACAGTTTGTGTATCCATTCATCTGTTGTTGGGCATCAGGATTGATTTCATCTTTTAGCTATTGTGAACTGTGCTGCAGCAAACATTCATGTGCACATATCTGTTCATGTAACTGCCCTTGATTTTGTAGGATACATTCTGAGCAATGGGATTACCAGATCAAATGGTATTATCTATTTACAGCTTTTTAAGGAAGCACCAAATTGCTTTCCATAGCGTTGTACCATTTTGCAGTCTCATCAGCAGTGTAGGAGCGTTCCAGTCTCTCCATAGCCTCTCCAGCATTTGTTGTTTTCTGTTTTTTGGATCATGGCCAACCTTGTTGGCATGAGATGGTATCTCATTGTAGTTTTGATTTGGATTTCTCTGATAGCTAATGAGCGTGAGTATTTTCTATGTATCTTTTGGCTGCTGGGATGTCCTCTTTGGTAAAGGATCTGTCCATCTCCTTTGCCCATCACTTAATTGGGTTATTTACTTGTTGATATTTTGTAATACCTTGTAGATTATGGAGATCAGATGTTGGTCCGACACATGGTTGCAAAATATTTTTTCCAATTCTGTAGGTGGTCTTTTAATTCTTTTGATAAAGTCTTTGGATGAGCAAAACTGTTTGATTCTTAGTAGTTTCCATTTATCTATTTTCTGTTGATCATGCTTTGTTTGTCAGATTTTGAAGTCATTTTAGTTGTAAAACTTCCATTATTGACCCTATGTTTTCTTGCATGATCTTTATCATTTTAGGTGTGATATTTATTTAGGTCTCTTATCCAGTTTGAGTTACTTTGTGTGTCAGGTATAAGATAAGGATCTTGTTTTAATTTTTTACAGATGGATATCCAATATTCCCAAGCACTGTTTGTTAAACAGATTGTTTTTACACCAGTTTAGAATCTTAGGGCCTTTGTTGAATATCCACTGTTCATTAGAGGATGGTGGCATCACTGGGGTCTCAACTCTGTTCCATTGGTCTGTATGTATCTTTTTGTACCAGTACCAGGCTGTTTTGACTACTGTGGCAGTGTAATGAGTTCTAATGTGGGGTAGTGGGAGGCCTCTTACTGTGTTCCTGTTCTTCAGTAGTGCTTTACTTATGCTGGGTTCTTTCCTTTCCAAACAAAGTTGGTGATTTGTTTCTCCATCTCATTAAAAAATGTCACTGGATAAAAAGGAGTACACCCTGAGATCTCCACTAAAAGACCGCAATTGATGGGGGCCTCGGGGTTCCTCTGGGAGCATAGCCCCTGGCCCTGATGTTGCTCCTGTCCATAAATCATAATCGAGGTCAACCCTTTGGACAAGAATGGATTGGACTTGGCAACACAGAGTGACTATATCATGTGTGCAATTTGTGATTCTGTGCATCTATAAGATGTTGTCCTGCTGACCTCTTATTGAAGGCGGGGTGTGGGTGGAGAGGAAGGGATAGGAGATTGTTGGGAGGAAAAGACATGTATGGAGCACAGGGGAAGAGTGTGCTGCCGCCGGGCAGGGAGAGCAGTGGGAGCTGCATATAGATGGGGATGCAAATTTATATGGGAATGTACATTTTCATTCAATCATAATAAAATAAATAAATAAATAAATTTTTCAGGTTGGGAAATGTCACTGGAATTTGTATTGGGATCTGATTGTATATATAGATCGCTTTGGGTAAAATAGCCATTTTCACAGTGCTATGTCTTCCTGTCCAAGAGCAGAGTAGGTTTCTCCATTTGTGTAAGTGTCTCTTGGTTTTTTGTGTTGATATCCTGTAGCTCTCTTTGTATAGGTCCCTTATTTCTCTAGTTAGATTTATTCCTAGGTATTTTATCTTCTTGTGGAATAAAGTAAATGGTATTGATTTGGTGATTTCTTCTTTGAGGATCTCTTTTTTGGTATAAAGGAACCCTACTGATTTACTTATGTTTATCTTACATCCTGATACTTTGCTGAACTATTAGTTTGAGTAGTTAACTGGTGGATTCTTTGGGATTCTCTCATATGCAATCATATAATCTGCAAATAGGGAGATGTTTACTTCTTCTTGCTGATGCAGATGCCCTTTATTTCTTTCTCTCATCTAATTTCTGTGGCTAGAAACCCCAGTACAATGGTGAATAGAAGTGGTGAAAGTGACCATCCTTGTCTAGTTCCCATTCATGAGGGGAATTATTTCAGTTTGTCTCCATTCAGGATGATGTAGTCGGTTGGCTTTGCATAGATGCCCCTTACTTCTTTGAGGAATTTCTCTTGTATGGCTGTTTTGCTGAGAGTTTTTAGCATGAACAGGTGTTAAAGTTTGTCAAATGCCTGTTCTGCATCAGTTGATTCTCATCTTTTGTGTTATTTAAGTGGTTGATCACATTAATTGTTTTTCTGATGTTGAATCAGCCTTGTATCCCTGTTATGAATCCAACTTGGTCATGATGAATTATTATTTTTTTTTTTGATGTGTTGTTGTGTTCTATTGGCAATGATTTGGTTGATGATTTTTGCATCTAGGTTCAGGAGTGATACAGGTCTGTAATTTTCTTTTTTTGTGGGATCTTTCCCTGGCTTTGGTATCAGAGTTACGCTGAATTCATAGGATGAATTTGTATTCCATCCCTTTCTATGCTGTGAAATAGTCCTAGCAGTACTGGAGTTAACTCTTCTCTAAAAGTTTGATAGAATTCCCCAGGGAAGCCATCTGGGTCGAGACATTTTTGGTTGGTAGTTTTTTGATGACTTTTTCAATCTCTTCCTTTGTGATGACTTTATTAAGTTGTTCTACTTTTCCTTGTGATAATTTTGGTGGGTGATACAAATCTAGAAATTTGTTTCCTCTAGGTTTTAAAATCTGTTAGAGTACAGTCTTTCATGCTATTCTATTCTGATACTTTTGTTTTCAGCTGGATCTCTTGTAACATCTCCCATCATATTTCTTATTTGGGTTATTTGTTTCCTCTCATGGTTTCCTTTTGTAAGTTTAGCCAATGGTATATCAATTTTGTTGATCTTTTCAATAAACCAGCTTTTGCTTTTGTTAATTTTTTCAGTTATTCTATTCTCTAATTCCTTTAGCTCTGCTATAATCTTTATGATGTTTTCTTCTGGTGCCTGAGGGGCTCCTCTGTTGCACTCTTTCTATTTTTTCAAGCTGTACAGTTCATTCTTTGGTTTCGGTCCTTTATTCCTTCCGGATGTGTGCATTTATAAAGATAAATTGACCTTTGAGCATTGCTTTTTCTGTATCCCATAGGTTCTGGTAGGATGTGTTTTCATTCTCATTTGATTCCATAATTTTCTTTATTTTGAAATTTCTTTATTTTGTCCTTGATTTCTTCTATAAGCCAGTGCTTTTTGACCAAGGTGTTTTTCAGTTTCCTTGAGTTCCAATTTCTGTGTTTTTTATTTTCTGTTGATTTCAACTTTTTTGGCTTTATGGTCTGAGAAGATGCTTTGCAATAATTCAGTGGTTTGGAATTTGTTGAGGATTGCTTTATGTCCTAACACATGGTCTATTCTGGAAAATATTCCATGTTCATTGGAGATGAAGGTGTAGCTATCTGTTGATAGATAAAAAGTTCTGCATATGTTGATAATGTCTAGTTGGTTAGTTGTTACACTAAGGTATCCTGTGTCTTTACAGAGCTTTTTTGCTGGATGATCTCTCCATTACTGAAAGTGAAGTGTTGAAGTCTCCAACTATTACTGTGGAGTAATCTATCTCATTTTTCACTGTAGTCAGTGTTTGTTTGATGTATTTAGATGGTCTGGTATTGGGCGCATAAATATTTAATATTGTTAAGTCCTACTTGTGTATCGGACCTTAAGCAGTAAATAGTGACCATCCTTGTCCATGATGGTGGATTTTACATTAAAATCTATTTTATTTGACATTAGTATTGCCATACCTGCTCTTCTTTGTATGTTATTAGCTCAATATATTATTGCATCTTTTAATTTTCAGTTTGTTCATGTCTTTGAGTCTAAGGTGTCTTTCTTGTAAGCAGCATATAGCCAGGTCATGTCTTTTGATCCAGGATGTCTCTCATTGTCTCTTTATTGGAGTGTTCAGTCTGTTTACATTCAGTGTAATTATTGATAAGTATGTGTTTAGTGCTGTCATTTTGATGTATTTATTTTTGTGTTAGTGCTTTCTGTGTTTCTTGTAATATTCTGTTCTGGTTCAATCTTCTTTATGGATTGACTTTTCATCTTTTTCAGTGTAGGTTTTGTGTTCATTGAGACTTCTGTTTCTTGTTTTGATATGTTGCATTATTATTGTGTTTTGTGGCTGCCCTGTGCTACCCCTTAATATTCTAAGTTTAAACTCAGTTTTAACTTCTGCATATCTTTTTAAATTCCTCTCCATGTAAAGGGACTGTAACTACTGTAGTATATCCCTCATTTTAGTGTGATGGTGTCACAGTTCTCACAATGTGATCACTGGATCCCTTCATTTAATATTATAGCTTTGATTGAGTTTTTTGATTTCCCTAACTGAGTAGGATTCTGGATGCTGGGTCCTGCGTTCCTTCCTTAAATATACACTTAATGGTTTTGTTTTTCTAAGCAAAGAGCTTCTTTCAGTATTTCTTGTAGTTTGGCTTTGGTTTTTACAAAGTCTCTAAGCTTCTGTTTATCTGTGAATATCTTCATTTTGTCTTTGTATTTAAGGTACAGTGGTTTAGTGAGCTAGTACTGCTCTAACAGAAATACCACAGAGTGGATGGCTTTAACAAAAGAAAATTTATTCTTACATAGTCCGGTAGGCCACGAGTCCAAGTTCCAGATGTTCACTCCAGAGGAAGGCTTTCCCACTTGTCAGCTCTGGAGGAAAGTCCAGTATTGCGTCAGTCTTTGTCCAGGAACCATCGTGACACAGGAACCTCAGGTCTGAAGGACGCTCTCTTTCCCTGGTACTGTTTTCTTGATGATGTAAGGTTCCCAATTCTCTGCTTGCTTCTCTTTCCTTTTATCTCTTCCAAGATAAAGGAATTAAGGGTGGGGAAAGCCATGCTTCAGGGAGCCTCCCTTTACAGTGGAGCAGGGAGGTGATCCTATGGATGGATTCAGAGTCCCACCCAAATCCTTTAACGTACAGCACAGGAAAATCACAAAATGGAGGACAATCACAAAATATTTGGAATCATGGCCCAGCCACATGGCTACATATATTTTTGGGGGGACACAATTCAATCCATGACAGACAATTTTGCAGGATATGTAATTCTTGGTTGGAAGTTTTTCTCCTTCAAGGCTTTGAATGCGTCATCCTACTTTCTTCTTGCCCACATTGTTTCCGAGAAGTCAAACAAAAGTCTACAGGGCTTCCCTCTGAATATGAGCTTTGCTTTGAGCCACACTACCTTTAAGAACACCTGTCTATGTTTCATTTTATTAAGTTTGATTATCATATACCTTGAAGTCTTTCTTTGGGGGTCATGTTTTCGTGGTGTTCGATACATGTCTTGGATATCTGTGTTCTGTTGTCTTCTTTTGTAATTTCAGGGAACTTTTCCGTCAGCAACTCAATAATACCCTCCCTGGTGTCCTTCCCTGTTCAGGAGCTCCAATTAATCGTACATTGTTCCTCTTGATACAATCCCACGTTTCTCAATGCTTCCTCATTTTTCTTTTCTCTAATTTTTCATAAATGCTGGTGTCAGTTGCTCTATCTTCTAGGTCAGTAAGTCTGACTTCTATGTCCTCAATTTTGTTCTTTTGGCTTTGGATTGACTCTAATTCTGTAATTTTGTTATTGATCGTCTGAATTTCAGATTGCTGTTGTTCCATCAGTTTAAATAGCTTGCTTATTTTTTTCATTTTGCTCCACTGAATTTTGTTTTTTCTCTAGACAGGCTCTATGTATAATTCTTTTGTACTCAACCTCTGATAGTTTCAGAATGACTTCTTCTCTTGGGAAGTTTTTTGGTTCTTTAGTTTGGAAGTTTCCTGGAGCTGTCGTGAACTGTTTCTCAAATGGTTTGGGAATGCTTTGTTGCCTTCGGGCCATCTAGAGGTTGTTTAGTTTCTCTGGTGTTAGCTAAACAGACACTGAGGCATAGTTCTGAGAAGGGAGTGGGTCACCCGCCATCTCTATGTACTCCAGTGACTGGCCCTAGTGGACTCTGGGCTAACTGTCAGAGACGGTTCCCTACTTAGGAATTCAGTGCAAGGCCATTAACCAACACTACGATGTAGGCGAGTAAAAGTTGAAAGAGATGCTACGGGGCCACTCAGCAGTTATTTCTCCATGCAGTCTTATTTTAAGAAGCTGGGAGTTGACTGACAGCAGCTGAAATCACTCAGGCCATCAGGTGTGGCATGCCCTGCCTTCCGTCAGACAACAGAAGCACCTCTTTAGCCCACTCTAGATGGTATGATATAGTTCAGTTAGGTAACACTGTCCTACACAGCCTTTCTGCTGGAAAAACACTTTCCAGACTGGTACTCCTTCTCAGCTTGGGAATTAACCCCTGCTGAGGCCTCTGGTGACTCTGCCTCTTAGTTAACCAAGATGGCTTCTGGCTGAACTGCCCTTCCTGCCATAAAACAGCATAATCTATGGTATAACTCAGAAAAGAGAGGGTGGAGGGGCATTGGTGTCCTCAGTCAACAGCTGGGCTCTCAAAATGTGGCTATCACCACATACTCTCTTCTATACTATACATTGTTTACTTTAGCACTGCAGTTCAGCATATTTGCCAGCTCATGCCCATCCCCTGCCTCCCAGATAACAAAGATGGTATCAGTATCTGCAGTCTCCCCAAGCAGTGAGTCCACAGGGACAGGTCTCAGCACATGCTGCCTTGTCAGAGAGGTAGTTTCCCATTTAGTGGCATGTAGTCCATCTGACAACACTATGCCATATCCTAGGTCCTCCTGGGTGTCCAGAGTACTCTGTTCAGTTATTAATTGAGACCTTAGTTCTCAGAGGGAACTGAGGAGATGTGTGTCTAATCCACTATCTTGGCCCTGCCATCCTAGATTTGAATACATTTTAGCAATCTTCTCACTGAATAACTTTAAACTCTTAATTGTCCTCATCTATAAAATGTGGATTATACCTTCCTCATAGAATTGTTGTAATGATTAAATAAAATATAGTTTCTATAAAGTCCCTAATATAATACCCAGCACACATTAGGTGATCAATAACTGATAACTGTTAATCACCAAATCTTTCCACTTTTGCCTGTAAATGTTTGTCTTCTGCCTCTCTGATAGTACTGCCTAAATCCAAGCCTTTGTTTCTCACCAAGACTATTGCTATAGCTTTCTAACAAATTGCCTTAGGCTGGGTTCTAAAACAGCAAAACTGGTAATGTGTGTGTATATATATATGGAGATTTATGTCAGGTAAATGGCTTACACAGTTGTAGAGGCTGGAACATCCCAAGCCTATGGATTAGGCTTGGAGGCTTCTCCTGATTCATATAGCTGCTGGGGCTGGGGAATTGAAAATTGGGAGTTCATACAGCAGAGCTCTGGCTCACGGACTGCAAAAACCAGTAAATCCCAAGATGGGCAGCCAAAGTGGCAGGTAAGCTGCTAACTCAAGTCCCAAGAACTAGAGGTCAGATGAACAGGGGCAGCTGCATGACTTGAAGCAAACAAAAGCCCACAAGCCTTGCCACAAAGTCCACCTATATGCAGTCCACACCCATGAGGAAACACCCCTTTAGCTGACTGGCTGCTCACAAAAGATCCATTATCAAAGTGATCACATTATATCATATCTCATCATGGAGGTGAACACATCATTATATCACTTCCAAACTATATCATAATTGCCAGACCACTGGGAATCATGGCCCAGCCAAGCTGACACACAACCTTAATGATTGTACAGGTCTTTCTACTTCCATCTTGTTCACAAATCTATTTTCCATAGAGGAGGGAGAGTGATTTTTCTTTTTTTTTTTTTAATTTAACATGACTGAGTGAAAATGTACATTCCCGTATAAATTTACATGCCCACCTGTATGCAGCTTCCACTGCTCTCCCTGTCCGGTGACAGCACAATATTCCTCTCTGCTCCATACATGTCTCATCCTCCCAACAGCCTCCTTTCCGCTCCTCTCCACCCACTCTCCTTCCTCCAGCCAGAGGTCAGCAGGATGATATCCTATAGATGTATAGAACCATAAAGTGCATCCAATATATGGTCACTCTGCGTTGCCAAGTCTAATCCATTCCTGTCCAAAGAGTGGACCTTCATTATAATTTATGGGTAAGGGCAGCATCAGGGCTGGGGGCCATGCTCTCAGGGGAACCCCAAAACCGCTGGACCATCAATTGAGGTCTTTTAGTGGAGATCTCAGGATGCACCCCTTTATATTCTTGTGTTGCCAATGAGACTCCTCTCTGTGAGCTCCATCGTGGCTATCACTGGTGGTGGCCGGGCAGCATCCAGTTCTTCCGGTCCCAAGTCGATGTAGGCAACCACTCCTGTGGGTCTCTCTGTCTTCTAGGTTGTCTTTACCACATGTCATTTTGATCCTCGGTGAGCATCCGTTCCTGCTGAGTTGGGACCATTTGCTGTGTCCTCAGATGGCAGCTTGGCAGCTTTTAAGACCCCAGACGCCACTCACCAATGTGGGGTGCAGAGAGCTCTCTTATCAAAATGCTAGTTGTGCCAATTGGCCTCGATTTCTCCTAAGAGCATGGTCCCCTGCCCCCCGCCCCAGCTACTCTATCCTTGCAATATTGGGTTAAGATGGAAGGAATACTCAAGTTATGCTGAAGTCTACTTAATGTCGTTCTTGTTTCTAATGTGTGCTATCACCGCTTTCTCCCAACCAGATTTCTAGCAACTACCTAAACTAAACCCTCCCACCTCACCCTCCCTCCCTCCCCTCCCTTGCAGCTGTCAAAGACTCTTTTCTTCTATACACAAGTCTGTTTTTGAGATCTTATCGTAGAGATCTCATACAGTATTTGTCCTTTTGTCGCTGACTACTTTCACTCAACGTAATGTCTTCTAGTTGAAACCAGGTTAGGAGATGTTTCCTGGAATCATCGTTATTCTTTATCATTGCATAGTGCTCCATTGAGTATATGTACCACAGTTTACCTATCCATTCTTCTGTTGTTGGGCATCTGGGTTGATTCCATCTTTTTGCTATTGTGGTGATTTTTGTTTTGTAATTTTATGATAGAAATGTTCAAACTTACACAAAAGTAGAGGGAGAGAATGGTATGATATACCCCATTGTACCCACCACTGAGCCTGAACAATTATATTAACACGTGGCTAATCTTGTTTCATCTATATCCTCACCATCTCCTTCCCCTGGATTATTTTGAACAGTGTCTCAAACATTTTATTATTTTACCCATAAATGTTAAATATTATTTCTAAGAGGTAAAGAATTTCTGAAAACACAACCACACTGGCTCTTCTGGTTCCAGGTAAGATGAAATAGATATACTTTCTCTATGTCTCCTCTGCTAAGTACATCAAAAAAACCCTGAATATTATTTATAAGACAAACAACAAAACTGAAAGGTGAAGAGAAGAATACATGAGCTAAGGACCTTAGGGCCTAAGGAACAACATGGTGCATTGCCTGAGAATTTCTTTTCTTTTCTAATTTTATTTTGTTGTTGAAAACATACATGCAGAACACACCAGTTCAACCATCTCTATCCTCCTTTTTTGAGTTGCTCCTATGTAATCTTTCAAGTTATTGTTGTCACTTTGATTGCATATAGATAGTTCTTAAAGGAGCATAATGCTCAAGGCAGAGATTGTTTACACATTAAACTAATGTATTGCTTAGTTTTTAAGAGCACTTCAGGGGCTATTTCTGGTTTAAGTTTTAAAGATTATCTCTGGGCAATAGCTTCAGGCGTTCATCCAGACCTCCTTCTTCCAGAACATCTGGAGTCCGTGAAAATTTGAAACTCTGTTCTACATTTTTCCCCTTATCAGGATTCTTCTATAGAATCTTTGATCAAAATGTTCAGTAATGATAGCTGAGTTCTGCTGTCATTGCAGTTAGCCACATATTCCATATCCTCCTCCTGTTCCTGACTCTGCTTCTTTCTCTGTTGCTTCAGGTACACAGAGACCAATTTCCATGTCTTGAATGGCTGTTTGCAAGCTTTTAAGACTCCAGGCACTATTCAATGAAGTAGGAAGTAGAAAAGAAGCACTAAACACACCATTAGGCCAGTTAACTGGGATGTCCTGGGATTTCCTTTTGCTTCTAAGTGCTGGAGAAACTGGCAACCTGAAAGTGCAATGGATATAGCCAATAAAACCCCTGAGGAAAACTTTTTATTTCCTAGACAAAAGACTAGGAAAGGGATCAGTTTAGTAAGGCAGACAGTAAACACTCTACTCTAGCCAACTATCATAGAAAAACCTGCAGCCCCCACCCCTACGGAGGCTAAGTAGGAAGACCAGACATCTGTTTTTCTGTAGTTGTGACAAGGCAGGTACTATTCCACTTTCCCCACTACCAAAGTAACATCAAAAATGCCAAGTAGTGACCTGGAACTTTCATCCCCACGGGGTGGTAATGAGACCTTGCTTCTGCAGTATCACTGGAGATCACTTGGTGAGCCTGAGCTTCTGTCCCCACCCGCTGATAACAAGACACTCCCTCTCTGTCGGAATGGGGTCAGAGGAAGACCAGTGCGAGTCAGGACTTCTACCTCTGCTTACCCATTATTCACTCTCCTTACAGTGTCAGTGGAGACCACATGGGGAGCAGTAATGAGGCACCTCCTCCTCCTCTCAGCTATGGTAATATCAGCAGAAGTCCAGTGGGAAGCCTGAACATTCACCCCTGTTTAGCAGTAATGAGACACTCCTCCCCCTATGTATCAATGAAGGCTGAAGGAAAAACTTGGACTTTCATTGTTACCAAGTAGTAATGAGGTGGCATCCCCATTCCCATGGTAATGCAATGTCAGAAAGGGCGTGTTAAAACAGAAAATTTAAATAAGATCCATAATCTTACAGCATAATACCCAATGTCCAGGATGCCATCAAAAGTCAGTGATGGCATCCTAGACATTTGGGGTATTATAATATTGAAACTTAAATTAGGAAAAAAATTCAATAGATATCAACACTGAGATAATACGTTTTAGGTATTGTGTGGTAAGATTTCAACTTAAATGAGGAAAAAAGTAAACAGCAACAGTGAGATAACATAGATGTTAAAATTATCTGACAAAGATTTTAAAGCTGCTATTTTAAAAGTACTTCTACAGGCAATGATGAACATCCCTTAAATAACTGAAAAACAAACATTTTCAGCAAAGAAATAGAGGATATAAACAAGAACGGAAGTTTTAGAACTGAAAGATAAAGTAATAAAAATGAAACCACCCAATCCAAGGCACAAACAAATCTGTCTTAAAAGAAGTGCAACCAGAATGCTCGTTAGAAGCAGGGATGGTTGAACTTCATCTTACATACTTTGGACACATTATCAGGAGGGATCAGCCCCTAGAGAAAGACATCCTGCTTGGTTGGTGAAGTAGAGATAGTCAGTGAAAAAGAGGAAGACTGTCAATGAGATGGATTGACACAAGGACTGCAACAGTTGGCTTAAGCATAACAACAGTTCTGAGGACAGCAGAGGACCATGAAGCATTTTGTTCTATTGTGTATATGATCACTATGAGTTAGAACCAACTTGACAGCATCTAACAACAACAAAATGGAGCAGAATGATGTAAAGAAGAAAGGACAGAATCAGCCAACTTGAAGATACAACATTAGAAATTACTGAATCTGAACAATAGAGAGAAAATTGACTGAAAAAAAATTGAACAGTGCCTCAGGACTTGAGCAACTGTAAAACATAACCTCAATGCCATTATCATATCCAAAGAAATTTTAAAGTAATTCCTTAATAGCATGAAATAGCCAGTGAATATTCAGTTTTTTCCAACTATCTCATAAATGTATGTTTTACAGTTGATTTATTAATTCAGAATCCAATGAAGGTTCACATATGCATTTAGTTGTTATGTCTCAAGTCCATTTCAATCTCTATATTTCACTTTTTTTATCTTTGCAGTTTATTCAGAAACTGCCTGTTTAGTCCTATAAAATTTTCTACATTACACATTTTGTTGATTGTATCCTTATGATGTTTAGCATGTTTATTTCTCTTTTGTAGTCCTTATAAATCAGTGGTTAGATACAGAGGCTTGGTAGATCCAGGATGAATTTTCTTTTTAGGCAAGACAATTTCATGGATAGTGTTCTGTACTTCCTATTACATCACATCAAAAGACAGAATATCTGATTTTTTCTATTTTTGTCATGGTAAGATTGATCAGGTGTTGTCAGCATGATCTGTCCATTATGAAATTCTTCATTAGCTTTCTTCTTAATGATTTTAACAAGCACTGATGGTCATTGTCTGGCCCCAGTATTTCATTAGCGTTGTAAAATTTCGGTCTTCTAATTCTGCAGAATGATCTTTGTAATGTGCTCTCTTATTGAGCCACTCTCTTATCTAAAATTCTTCAATTTGCTTCCCTTTAATCAGAGGAAAAAGTCCAAGATTCTTAATACGGCATTTAAGAACCTCTATGATAAAACTCCTCTCTACCCTCCATATTCATCTCTCACTATTCTATGTCCTATAACTGATGTTCCAGCAACACAAAAGTGCTGGTACTTCCCTACAACACTATGCTATTCTCTCTGCATGGAATTCCTTCCCCCTCTTCTTCATCCAGTTGACTTGTATTCATCTAAGAAGACTCAGCTCATGACATAGCCTCTGAGGAGTCACCTCTGCTCCTTGGGTATCCCTCTGTAGTGCCTTATACACACCTCTAATATTTGTGTCAATTTGTGTCATTTTTTATGTATATATCTCACTCCATTAGGCCATTAACTATGTTTGGGCCTAATCAAGGCCAATAACTATGTTTTGGCCTAATCAAGGTCAATAGCTATGTTTTATTTATCCTTGTAGCCTCAGGAACATAATGCTTAATTTACAGCAATTCTTCAGTATAGATTGGTCAATTAAATGGATTTCTTCATGTAATCCTCATGCTTCTTCTATGAAGTAGTTCATACTCACATTTTTACATATGGGTAAACAGGCTCAGAAAGGCTGAGTAATTTGCTGGAGGTCATACAGCGAGGGAAAGAGATGGGATTAAAAACCTTGATATGTCTGACACCAAAATCATCAAATTATGCTGTTTAATGAGTAAGTGAAAAAGACATGAGTCTTACTATTTTTATACCTTTGTTTCTTTCATCTTTTGAGACAAGGCACTCTAGTCAACAAATATTTGTCGGCTACTTATTATGTGCCATGAGTCGGATCCGACTTGATGGCACTTGGATGGCTTGGCTATTATGTACCAGGCACAAATTCTAAATGCAGTATAACACAAATATAGAAGATGTAAAGGAGATGAGAGATGAGGATAGAATGATGGTAACTTAAAAGAAAGCTAAAAAAATTCAGAGAGGTAACTAAGATTGGCAGAAGAGTTCTACATGGAAAGCTCATACTTTTCTACCAGTTCAGATGATCTACAGTTGACTGCCAACTCTTCTGTTTCCAACACATAGTATCTAATTGGCATTGTGAGTTTTTTTTTTTTTTTCATCTAACCTTATACATACAAACTTCACCATTAGATCCAGGCGAATGCTGCACTTTCTCTAGAGTAAGTACTCCAGGCATTATCAACCCACTTGAATAGATTATATATGATATGCCACATGGGTCTTAATACAGTTATAATTCTGTCCAGTATCCCCTTGGGATATAAGTGTAGAAGAATTGGAGTTAGCGTTTCCCAAAGAATTTGGAATTTTGCCCAAAGAATTTGCTTTTTAGCTTTGTTTACATGCCTTTTCTATACAAATGTTTAGTTTTTTTATTGAATCTCTCGATTTTTCCTTTGTGACTTCTGAGTTTCGTGTTATGTATAGAGGAGTCTTCTCTGTGTTTCCCACATAATTTAAAAATATTTAAAATGCTTTTAATCTTTAATTTCTTGTGATTAAATTTTTTTAATGTACCTAGAACTTACTTCTGTACATGTCTTCTTCCTCAACATGTCTGAAATCAAATTCATGGTGTTTACAAAAATCCTACTGCTTCTGTCTTTCTTAACTATATTTATGGTACCATTCTTTTAGTCATCCATAGTTGAAACTGTGTCATCATCTTTAACTCCTCCTAGTCCCTTAAATCTCCCTACACCATCACCACCACCACAGGAAATCAGTATCCCAATCTACATCTTCTGAGATCAGACATTGAATCTTTATCTACCATTACTCTGCTCTTACAGTGTGACTCCTCTGACCAAAGCAGCCAACTTATCATACCCCAAATACAGCATATACATGTCTTCCTTTATACCTTGGTTTATGTCGTTCTTTTTACCTAGAATATCCTTCTGTACTGTACCTACATCTCTAATTGTCAGAATTCTAGCTATCCTTCAAGGCCCACTTATGAACTACATTTTGTCCTCCCAAACTACATGTTGGAATCCTAACACCTACACCTTTGGATATAATTACCTTACATCTAATTAATGCAATCATCTCTCAAACACAATCTCTCAAACACAATCTAATGTAACCAATTATTCAGTTAAGGTCAGTTATTCAGTTGAGCATAGACACATAGAGATATGCACACAGGGAGGAAGACAGATGCCATGTGAGGATCACCAAGGATACAATGTCTGTGGCTACCAACAAGAAAGGAATCAACAAGTCTGAGACCCTGATTTGAACTTTTAGCCTCTAGAACTGCAGATTAAAACTATGATGAAATACCATCTCACCCCAACAAGGCTGGCATTGACCCCAAAAAACACAAAATAATAAATGTTGGAGGAGTTGTGGAGAGACTGGAATACCTGTACACTGTTGATGGGGTTGTTAAATGGTACAACCACTTTGGAAATCAATTTGTCACTCCCTTAAAAATCTAAAAATAGAAGTGCCATATAATCCAGCAGTCCTTAGAATATAACACAGAGAAATAAGCACCATCACATGAAGAGATATATGCCCACCCCTGTTCATTGAAGCACTGTTCACAATAGCAAAAAAGATACAAACAATCTAGGGGTCCATCTATGGATGAATGGATAAACAAATTGTGGCATATTCACATAATGGAATACTATGCAAGAATAAAGAACAATGACTGTGGAACATCTAACAATGTGAATGAATCTGGAGGGTATTATGCTTAGTGAAATTAGTCACGGAGGGACAAATATATGACACCACTGTTATAAGAACTCAAGAAAAGGTTTACACACAGAAGAAAATATTCTTTTGTGGTTACAAGGATAGGGAGGGATGGAGGGGGAATTTACTAAGTAGTAGACAAGAGTTAGGTAACAGATAGGACAACATGTAATGCAGAGGAATTCAGCACCACTGGACTAAACCAAAGGCTAAGAAATTTCCTAAACACACACGGGCACTTGAAGGACAATATAGCAGAGTTGAGAGTCTGGGGACCATGGTTTCAAAAGACATATAGGTCAATTTGCATAACAAGGTTTATTAAGAAAATGTTCTACACCCACTTTAGTGAGTGGTATCTAGGGTCTTAAAAGCTAGTAAGTGGCCGTCTAAGATAGATAATTTTTTCCTAACCCATTTGGGACAAAGAAAAATGAAGAACATCAAGGCACAAGGAAAATATTAGCCCAAGAGACAAAGGGAGCCACATAAACCAGAGACTCCATCAGCCTGACATGAGAAGAACTAGATGGTACCTGGCTACTACCAATGACCATCCTGGCAGAGAACTCAACAGAGAGTCCCTGATGGAGCAGGGGAGAAGTAGGGTGCAGAAGTCAAATTTTAGTAAAAAGACCAGACTTAGGAGTCTCACTGAGACTAGAAGAGCCCCAGAAGCCATGGACCCCAGAGTCTTTGTCAACCCAGAACTAAAACCATTCTCAAATACTATTCTTCAGACAAAGAATGCCAAGCCATCTGACAAAGAATAGACATACTATAAGACATAAAATGATACTCATGAAGACAGTGCTTCTTAGTCCAAGAGTAGATATATGAGACTAAATGGGCAGCTCTTGCCCAGAGATGAGATGAGAAGGCAGAATGGAATGTGTGGTCACATTATAGGGATAGCATCTAGTGTCACGTAACAATGTGTGCTTAAATTTTTGTATGAGAAACTAACTTGAGCTGTAAACTTTCACCTAAAGCATTATAAAAAAGAAATAACTCAGGGCACAGGTGGCAACTTTGAGGTCATTTATGCAGTTCTTGAGTTGTGACTCTGAAAGCCTGAGCACATCTCTGTCTCCACATTGTCTAGTTAAAGTAAGACCAACCAATCAACTTCCTTATACTTTTCATTCTGAAGAAATTGTAGAAAGGTATCAAACATGCATCACCCGGAGCCTTATCTCTCTCTGGTACTTGATCTACTGGTAGTGATATCTGGTATATTTTTGTTGACATCTCACACCATGGATTAGCAATGCTTTCTTCACTACTGGAAGCAAAGTTATCAACATCTTTAAGACTAACAAGACTTGAGAACCACTTTATGAAGCTCATCTTTACCATTTTGCTTCTGTAGAACAACTTTCAGTACCAAATGTCTTAGTCTGAGTTCTCTAGAGAACCAAAACCAGTGAAGTGCATATATAGCAAATGAGAGAGAGATTTATGTCAAGGAAATGGCTCACGTGTTTGTAGAGGCTGACAAGTACCAAATCCGCGGATAATGCATCAGGCCAGAGGCTTCTGACTCAAAGCTGCAGGGACTGGTAAACCCAATAACAGCAGGTCAGGTGGCAGGCGGCTGGCCCACCAACTACAGTGGCTGATGAATCCAAGACAAGCAGACAATACAGTAGACCACTGGTTCAAGTCCCAAGAACTGAGGTCACAGGATGAGCTAGGATTTCTATATCATTACCTAACTACCAGACTACGTTATTAGATAACTGCTAAACCAGTGAGAATCATGGCCCAGCCAAGTTGACACACAACCTTAACTGTCACTGATGACCATTATCAGCAAAACAGAAAATAGCATGTGTTAGTGAAGATGTAAAAAAATCAGAACCCTCCATTCCTTGCAAGAATTTAAATGTTTCAGTCACTGTAGAAAGCAGTTTGATAATTACTTAAAAAGTTAAGCATTGGCGGAATCAAGATGGCGGACTGAGGACGCGTCTCTTTCTATCCCTCTGGAAACCAAGACCTGAATTGACAATCAAACAGAGCCTTCTGAGCACCTAATCAGTCTCAGGACACGGCACATAGCTGTTAATTGGGACTTTATACCATTCAGCGAAAAATCTCTTCTCTTTCGCTGACTCCCACTCCTGGCTAGCCCCGGCTCTCACGGACGGAAGGTAAACGCACCGTTTTGACTTTTTTTTTCCTCGGTCTCGGCTGGCGGGCGGAGCTGGGCCTTGCCCGGCGGCTGGACTCAGACACGCTGCTGGGGGGATAGGCAGGCGAAATTCCCATGTTCTGAGAGCCAGGCTCTGGACTCTGTTAATCTAGACACTTTGAGCCTTTCGTTTTGTAGCTGCTTCAGTGGGGTTTGTGCGGAACTCCACGGTCAGGGTGCGGTACGCCATGTTGGTACCGAGATTTTAGCGGGACCTCGTTCTTAGCCTGGGAGCCAGCGCCTGCAAACGGGACAGCGCTTCTCCATCAGAAAAGTGGTGATTTTGCATAATGCTGCCTACATTGGGGGCCCTGGAACAGAAGCAGAGGAGTTGCTGCCTCTGGGCACCTTTAGCCCCCCTGTCTGCTGCCTGTGCGGAGGACGCCATCTTGGGTATGGTGGCCGCAGCGGGACCTAATTCTTAGCTTGGGAGCCAGAGACTGCCCACAAGAGAGCGCTCTTCTATCACAAAACCAGTACTCGACACAGTGTTGGGTAAGGCTAGGCCCTGTCAGCAGAGGCGACCAGGGCACTAGCAGTGCTGTATTCTCAACTAGTTTGTTATCATCTGGGGCTGGATACAGTGGGACTTACTTTGTCAGACGCGAAGAGGGACCTCTACATCTGAAAACTAACTGACTTGTGAACTGGTCAGATACCTTTTGCTTTACATTTGGAGACAGCCTAGAGAAACATTTGCAATCCATCCTCACAGTACCTCTTCCAGCCTCTATATACTCACATGGGACCCAAAAAGCAACAGACAATTGTGGCATACAAGCAATCACTCATGGCTTCAGAAGGCTCCCAAGCAAAGCAACCAAGGAGTTTTCCAGATGAAGAAACTTTTATGAAAGCATCAGGAAGTGAATACAAGTTGATTATATACAGAGCTCTTCTAGACCTTATGCAAAATGCAGCAGAACAAAATGAAAAATTAAGCAAGTTGTTCGATCTGATGGAACACCATTACTCTGAAATCCAACAGATCAAGAAGAAAATCAAAGACATAGAGACTTCCATGCAAAGCCAAGAAAACAGACTGGAACAAATGGAAAAAAGGAATTTCTGACTTGGAAGACAGAGCTACTGGTGCCAGTGTCTATGAGCAGAAATCAGAAAAAAGAAACAAGAAAAATGAAGAAACATGAAGAAGCATGTGGGACTCTATTAAGAGGAACAACCTTCGATTAATTGGAGTCCCTGAACAGGGTGAGACATCTGAGAACACAGAGAGTATTGTTGCTGAGCTGCTGAAAGAAAACTTCCCAGAAATCATGAAGGAAGAGAATATAGACATCTCAGATGCATATCGTACGCCACCCAATATAGATCTCAAAAGAAAGACTCCAAGACATATTATAATCAAGCTTAACAAAATGAAACATAAACAGCAACTCTTAAAGGCAGCAAGACTCAAGGCAAAGCTAACATTCAGAGGGAAACCCTGTAGGCTCTCATCAGATTTCTCAGCAGAAACCATGCTGGCACGGAGACAGTGGCACGACACATTCAAAGTCTTGAAGGAGAAGAACTTCCAACCAAGAATTATATATCCTGAAAAACTGTCTTTCAAACATGAAAATGAAATTAAGACATTTCCAAATAAACAGAAACTCAGAGACTTTGTAAAAACCAAACCCAAACTACAAGAAATACTGAAAGAAGTTCTTGGCTTTGGCTTAGAAGAACGAAACCACTAACTTTATATTTTAGAACGACACACTACTCAATACTCATTTAGGGAAGGCTCCAAAGTAAATCACAGCTTTGATTTGGAAAGAAGCAATCCAGTGATCATCATGAAAACTATGGTGTCATCATAATAAAAGAGGGATGTACTGCAGTCGTTATAGTCCTTCCAGATGGAGAGGAAGATGACCAGACTGGTAGTAATTAAAATTGGGTTTATAAATAGTTTATTAAGGGGGTTCATAGGGGCAGCTGTAAAGCACAACAAAGATGTACCATACCATTTCAAGAAATCTAACACACGAGTCTCAACAACTATAAAACCAGCTCTGAAAAAGGTGAAAAATCAACTCACAAAAAAGAGTGTCTCAGAACAGACTAATAAGAACAACAGAGAAAACATCAACATAAAAATAAACATATCACAATGGCAGCAGTGAACACATACCTATCAATAATTACATTGAATGTGAATGGACTCAATGCTCCAGTAAAGAGACACCGAGTGTCATCTTGGATCAAAAGACACGACCCATCCATATGTTGTCTACAAGAAACTCACTTGAGACCTAAAGACAGGAACAAACTGAAAATTAAAGGATGGAACAATATATGTCAAGCTAACAATGAACAAAGAAGAGCAGGGGTGGCAATTCTAATCTCAGACAAAATCAACTTTAATGTCAAATCCACCATCGTGGACAAAGATGGACACTATTTACTGCTGAAAGGTTCAGTACACAAGCAAGACTTAACTATATTAAACATTTATACACCTAATGTCAGAGCACCTAAATATGTCGAAGAAACACTGACTATGCTCAAAAGAGAGTTAGATGACTCCACAATAATAGTGGGAGACTTTAACACTCCACTCTCATTACTAGACAGATCATCTAGAAAAAAGCTCAGTAAAGATACAGAAGACCTCATTGACACAATTAACCAACTAAACCTCATTGATATATACAGAACTTTCCACCCATCAGCAGACAACTACACCTTCTTCTCCAGTGCACATGGAACATTCTCCAGAATTGACCACGTGATAGGCCATAATGCAATGCTCAACAAAATCCATACCATTGAATTATTGCAAAGCATCTTCTCAGACCATAAAGCCATCAAAGTTAAAATCAATAGCAGAAAAAACAGAGATAGAAAGTGGAACTCTTGGAAACTGAACAACATCTTGCTCAAAAAAACATGGGTTATAGACGAAATCAGGGATCAATTAAAGAAATTCATGGATTCCAATGAGAACGAAAACACTTCCTACCAGAACCTATGGGACACACCCAAAGCAGTGCTCAGAGGTCTGTTTATCTCCATAAATGCACACATCGGGAAAGAAGAAAGAAGCCAAATCAAGGAACTAACTCTACAGCTTGAAGAAGTAGAAAGAGAACAACAGAGGAACCCCTCGGGCACCGTAAGAAAGGAGATCATAAAGATTAGAGCAGAGCTAAATGAATTAGAGAATAGAAAAACAATTGAAAAAATAGAAAAGACCCAAAGCTGGTTTTCTGAAAAGATCAACAAAATTGATAAACCACTGGCTAAACTTACTAAACAAAAGCAGGAAAGGAAACAAATAACCCAAATTAGAAATGAGAAGGGAGTTGTCACCACAGATGCAACAGAAATCAAAAATATCATAACAGAATACTATGAAAGACTGTACACTAACAAATTTGAAAACCTAGGGGAAATGGACCAATTCCTTGACTCATACCACCTACCCAAATTATCACAACGTGAAGCAGAACAGCTTAATAAACCCATCACAAAGGAAGAGATTGAAAAGGTCATCAAAACACTGCCAACCCAAAAAAGTCCGGGCCCAGATGGCTTCACGGCAGAATTCTACCAAGCATTTAGAGAAGAGTTATCCCCAATACTATTGAAACTATTTCACAGTATAGAAAGGGATGAAGTACTCCCAAACTCATTCTATGAAGCCAGCATAACCCTGATACCTAAGCCCGGGAAAGACCCAACAAAGACAGAGAACTACAGACCGATATCACTCATGAACTTAGATGCAAAAATCTTCAACAAAATTCTTGCCAACAGAATATAACAACATATCAAGAAAATAATCCATCATGACCAAGTGGGATTCATACCAGGGATGCAAGGCTGGTTCAACATCAGGAAAACAATCAATGTGATTAACCACATAAATAACACAAAAGACAAAGATCACCTGATTTTGTCCATTGATGCAGAAAAGGCATTTGATAAAGTCCAACACCCATTCATGCTAAAAACTCTTAGCAAAATGGGCATAGACGGCAAATTCCTCAACACAATAAGGGCCATTTATACAAAGCCAATTGCCCACATCATCCTGAATGGAGAGAGACTGAAAGACTTTCCCCTGAGATCAGGAACTAGACAAGGATGCCCACTGTCACCTCTCCTATTCAACATTGTGCTAGAAGTTCTAGCCAGAGCAATTCGACAAGACGAAGAAATAAAGGGCATCTGCATCGGCAAAGAGGAAGTTAAAATCTCCCTGTTCGCAGATGATATGATTGTATATGCAGAGAACCCCAAGGAATCTATAAGTAAGTTACTCAAACTGATAGAAGAGTTCAGCAAAGTCTCAGGATACAAGATAAACATACGTAAATCAGTAGGATTCCTTTATACCAACAACGAGACTGTTAAGGAGGAAATTATCAAATCTATGCCATTTGTGATAGCCCCTAAGAAGATAAAGTACCTAGGAATTAATCTAACCAGAGAAACAACAGACCTTTACAAAGAGAACTACAAGCCCTTGCTACAAGAAACTAAGAGAAACTTAGATAAATGGAAAAACCTACCCTGCTCATGGATAGGAAGACTTAACATTGTGAAAATGTCTATTTTACCCAAAGCAATCTACTTATGTAATGCAATCCCAATACAAGTTCCAGCATCATTTTTTAATGAGATGGAGAAACAAATCACCAATTTTGTTTGGAAAGGGAAGAAGCCACGGATAAGTAAGGTGCTACTAAAGAAGAAGAACACACTGGGAGGCCTCTCATTACCCAACCTTAGAACATACTACACTGCCACAGTGGTCAAAACAGCCTGGTACTGGTACAAGAACAGACAGACTGATCTGTGGAACAGAATTGAGACCCCAGAGATGACACCATCTGCCTATGAACAATTGATATTCGACAAAGGCCCTAAGACATTAAAGTGGGGTAAAAACAGTATCTTCAACAAATGGTGTGGCAAAATTGGTTATCCATCTGCAATAAACTGAATCAAGATCCATATCTTACACCTTATACAAAAACCAACTCCAACTGGATAAAAGACCTAAATATCAAACCTAAAACGATAAAGCTCATCCAAGAAAAGGTAGGAACAACAATGGAAGTTTTAATACACAATGAGGACAGACTCCAAAATCTGTCAAAGAAACCTCAATCAACAGAAGAGAAAGTAGATAAATGGGAACTATTAAGAATCAAACACTTTTGCTCATCCAAAGACTTTATTAATAGAATTAAAAGAACACCCACAGAGTGGGAAAAAATATTTGGCAACTCTATGTCAGATCAATGCCTGATTTCCATAATCTATAAGAGACTACAAAATATCAGTAACAAGAAGATAAACCATCCAATTAAGCGATGGGCAAAGGAGATGAACAGATATTTCTCTAAAGAGGAGATCCAGGCAGCCAAAAAACACATGCGGACGTGTTCACGGTCTTTAGCTATTAAAGAAATTCAAATCAAGACAACAATGAGATACCATCTCACCCCAACAAGATTGGCCATGATCCAGAAAACACAAAACAACAAATGCTGGAGAGGCTGTGGAGAAAGTGAAACCCTTCTACACTGTTGGTGGGGTTGCAAAATGGTCCAGCCTCTTTGGAAGGCAATCTGGCGCTTCCTTAAAAAAATGGATATCGATATACCACTTGACCCAGTAATTCCACTACTTGGAATATATCCTACAGATTCAAGGCCTTTCACACCGACGGACACATGCACCAGAATGTTTATTGCGGCACAGTCCACAATAGCAAAAAGGTGGAATCAACCCAGATGCCCAACAATAGAAGAATGGATAGGTAAACTGTGGTACATATACTCAATGGAGCACTACGCAATGATAAAGAATAACGATGATTCCAGGAAACATCTCCTAACCTGGTTTCAACTGGAAGACATTATGTTGAGTGAGTGTAGTCAGCGACAAAAGGACAAATACTGTATGAGACCTCTACGATAAGATCTCAAAAACAGACTCGTGTATAGAAGAAAAGACTCTTTGACAGCTGCAAGGGAGGGGAGGGAGGGAGGGAGGGCGAGGGGGGGAGGGTTTAGTTTAGGTAGTTACCAGAAATCTAGTTGGGAGAAAGCGGTGACAGCACACATTAGGAACAAGAACAACATTAAGTGGACTTCAGCATAACTTGAGTACTCCTTCCATCTTAGCTCAATACTGCAGAGTAGCTGGGGCGGGGGGCGGGGGACCATGCTCTTAGGCGAATTCCAGGCCAGTTGGCACAACTAGCGTTTTGCTAAGAGAGCTCTTTGCACCCCACATTGGTGAGTGGCGTCTGGGGTCTTAAAAGCTGCCAAGCTGCCATCCGAGGACACAGCAAATGGTCCCAACTCAGCAGGAACGGATACTCACCGAGGGCCAAAATGACATGCGGTAAAGACAACCGAGAAGACAGAGAGACCCACAAGAGTGGGTACCTACATCGACCTGGGACCGGAAGAACCGGATGGTGCCCGGCCACGACCAGTGATAGCCATGACGGAGCTCACAGAGAGGAGCCTCACTGGCAACACAAGAATAAAAAGAGGTGCATCATGAGATCTCCACTAAAAGACCTCAATTGATGGTCCAGCGGTTTGGGGGTTCCTCTGAGAGCATGGCCCCAGCCCTGATGCTGCCCGTTCCCATAAATTATAACAAAAGTCCACTCTTTGGACAGGAATGGAATGGACTTGGCAATGCAGAGTAACCATATGTTGGAAGCAGTTTATGGTTCTATACATCTATAGGATATCATCTTGCTGACCTCTGGCTGGAGGCAGGGGAGTGGAAGGAGAGGAGGGGAAAGGAAGTTGTTGGGAGGATGAGACATGTATGGAGCAGAGAGGAATAGTGTGCAGTCACCGGACAGGGAGAGCAGTGGAAGCTGCATATAGGGGGGCATGTAAATTTACATGTGAATGTACATTTTCACTCCGTTATGTTAAATAAAAATAAAAAAAAAAAGTTAAGCATAAAAGCTATTAGGTGATCTAACAATTCCACTCTTAGTTGTACACCCATAAGACTTAGAAGCAGGGACTGAAATACTTGTATACCATTGTTCATTGCAGCGTTGTTCACAGTAGCTAAAAGTAGAAATGATCCAAATGTCCATCAATGGATAAGTAAAATGTGGTATCCATGCAATGGACTACTCTTCAGCCATAAAGAGAAAGAAGTTTTGATACATGCCACAATGTGAATGAACCTTGAGACAGTATGCTTAGTGAAATATATCAGACACAAAAGGACAGATAATGTGGAATCCCATTTATATGAAATACCGCAATTGTTCTGACTGACAGCAACCTTATGCACAACAGAGTAAAACACTGCCTGGTCCTGCACCATCCTCAAAATTGTTGCTATGTTTGAGCCCATTGTTGCAGCCACTGTGTCTATCCATCTCATTGAGTGTCTTCTCTTTTTCACATTACCTACTTTATCAAGCAGTGTTGTCTGCTTCATCAAGGACTGATCCTTCCTGATAGCATGTCCAAATATGTGAGATATAGTTTCACTGTCCTTGCTTCTAAGGAGAATTCTAGCTGTACTTCTTCCAAGACAGATTTACTCATTCTTTTGTCAGTCTATGATATATTCAATATGCTTCTTCAACATCACAATCCAAAGATACCAGTCTTTGGGTTCCTTATTCGTTGTCCAGCTTTCACATACATATGAGGCCATTGAAAACACTATCACTTGGGTCAGGCACACATTAGTCCTCAAGGTGACATCTTTGCTTTTTAATACTTTAAAGAGATCTGTTGCAACTAATTTGCCCAATACAGTGTGTCTTTTGATTTTTTGACTGCTGCTTCCATGGATGTTGTTTGTGGTTCCATGTAAAATGAAGTCCTTGACAACTTGAATCTTTTCTCCATTTATCATAGCATTGCTTATTGGTCCAGTTGTGACAAAGTCATAAAGACAGTAGGTTATTAGTGGTTACCAGGGTTTGAGTAGAGGTAGAAATGGGGAGTTACTTCTTAAGGGACACTGAGTTCCTGTTTACGGTGATGAAAAACATTTGGAAAGGACAGTTGTGATGATGTGCAGCACAGTGAATGGAATTAATGTCATTGAATTGTACATTTAAAAATGGTTAAAATGACAAATGTTTGTTGTATACATTTTTACAATAATGAAAAAACTTACATTCTACAGATTGTATTGCAATTTTTGTTAATTGCCCCAATATTGTCTTTATAGCAAAAGCAAATGTAAAGCTATGCATTTCATTTAATTTCCTGTGTCTTTAGTTTTCTTTTATCTATAACAGTTCCTGAATCATATTTTTTATGTTGTTGACATTTTTTAAGGACACAGGCCAGTCATTTTGTAGAATATCACTCACTTTTGCTTTGTCTTATGTTTCCTCATAATTAAAGTTATGGATTTTTGGTAGGCATACTGCCAAAATGGTACTGAGTCCCATTTCAGGTAACGTTAACTTTGATCTCTTGGTTTGATCACTTAGTTAAGTTAGTATCTTCTAGGTTCCTCCACTGTAAAGTTATCCTTTTACCCTTTGTGATTAACAAGTATCTTGTGGAAACATACTTTGAGGTTATGTAACTATCCTGTTACCCCTGAAACTTTAATCCACTGGTTTTTACATTCATTGATTGCTCTTCCTCTAGCACTTTTTACTTTATGTTCTTTAAACTGTAATATGTTGAATAGGTAATACATTCTCATGGTTCCATATTTTTAAAGTACAAAAGAATATACAGTGAAGGGATGAAAAGTCATTCCCACACAGCAGCTGTTCCCCACATACCCAGTTCCCTTCCTCACAGGCAATCAATGCAAGTGGTTACTTTGTGTATCCTTCCAGGAACATTTTATGCATGTGTAGGTGAACACAGATATATGTGTATCTGTATTTTACCCTTATTTGTCTAAATGGTGGCATAGTATACACAATACTCTCTGCACCTTGCTTTTCCACTAAAACTGTATGTCTTGAAAATCACTGTATATGTATGTTCTGGTTATCTGCTGATGTGTAGGAGCACTGGAGCACTGGTGGCACAGTAATTATCAGCTATAGCTGCTAAGCAAAGGGTCATCAGTTTGAATCCACCAGCTACTCCTTGGACATCCTGTGGGGCAGTTCTGCTCTGTCCTATAGGATTGCTATGAGTTAAAATCGACTCAACACTAGTGGGTTTGGTCTTTTGGTTTATTGGTGTATAACATATCATCCGCAAAACTCAGTGGCTTAAAATAACAAAAGTAAAAAAAAAAAAAATTAAATTATCTTTCATGGTTCTGGAAATCCTGGTAAAATAGGTCAGCAGTTTGAATGCATCAGATACTTCTTGGAAACTCTATGGAGCAGTTCTACTCTGTGCTATAGGTCGCTATGAGTCAGAATTGACTCAGTAGCACTGGGTTTGGTTTGTTTTTTATGGTTCTAGGGCTTACTTGGTCTCAGCTAGGTTTCTCATTTGGTTATGATCAAACAAGTATCTGAAGATGAAGTTATATCAAGGCTTACTCATATGTCTGATGACTGATGCTGCGCGTTAGCTAGGTTCTCACCCTAGGCCTGTTGCAGGGACTGCCTCCAAATAACCTCTCAATGTATCTCTCTACTGCCTTAAAACATGGTTGACAAGGTTCCAACAGTGAAAAGAAAGGACCAGGTGGAATATTAATTTACATGACCTAACCTCAGAAATCATATAGCACCAGTCACAAGTATGCCTATGTTACAAGAAAGGGAGCACAGACTCTAGGTTTTAATGGGAAGAATGTTGAAGTTACGTTACAAAAAGAGCATGTTATATAGAAAATTGTTGCAGCCGTTTTGGGAAATACAGTCTGCCACACTCTAGATACACCTAACAAGTTCCTTCTTTCTTATTTATTTATTGCGATTGTGTGAAAGTGTATAACCCACTTTAAATTTGCATGCCTGCCTATATGCAGCTCCTACTGCTCTCCTTGCCCAGTGACAGTGCACTCCTCCTTTCTGTTCTGTACATGTCATATCCTGTTAACAATCTGTGATTACACAGTATTCCATTGTTCGACTAGACAGCAAGACCTATGAGAGCCAGACGTGAATGGAAGTGCCTTGTTTTTCCAGGTCTCACAACTGTTCTGCTTTTGACAGGGTGTAGTCTTGGCACTTTTCTATTGCTTGATTTAGTAGCAAATATTTTTTTCCTTCTCTGTTGGGTATCCACCTTACACAGGTTCTGGCTTTCATAGGTTTTATTGTACCATAATTTATTTAACCAGTATCCTATTGATGAACATTTGGATTGTTTCTAGTCATTCACTGTCACAAACAATGCTATAGCAAATACCCTTATGGTATAAACATATCATTTCACATGTGTGGAAGGAATTTAATCCTGCAGAAACAGAATTGCTAAATCAAAGAATATAGGCATTTTAATATTGATATATATTCCCAAATAACCCTCCAGTTTTCTCCCAGCCAATATACTGAGAGTATATATTATCAAGTTTTGGGATTTTTGTCCACCTGATAGATGAACGCTATTAGTTTAATGTAGTGTTAATTTTCATTTTTCCTATTGTGCATGAAATTTAACATCTTTTTCTATGTTTAAAAGCCATTGACATTTTTTGCCAGATTTTCTTTTGTTGTTTTAATTTTCTTATCTATTTGTTGGAGGTTTTTATATTTTAAGGAAATTGGCCTATGAATTACAAATATTTTTCCCAGTTTATAATTTAACTTATGGCTTTTCTTACAGTGGTTTTTACAATAAGAATTTTTGTTGTTTTACATATATATGGCTTCTGGTGTATGTTTCACATTAAAACGTCTCTTGCCTCTTAAGTTATAAACTAGTTCTCCCACATATTGTTTTAGTATTTTTACAAGTAAATTTTTTATGTATTTGGAATTCTGTTATATCATGTGACCCATGGATCCAAGTTTTTTCTTGAGATGGCTGTCTGATTGTCTTAGTGTCATTTAATGAATAGTTCAATCCACCTTTATCACATATTAAGTTTCCAGTTTCACAGCACTTTATATATCGCACATAGATCTTCATAGTTGACTTCTATTATAGTAATTTTTACAATAATAATATAAATGTGGAAACTCTGCTGGTGCCGTGGTTAAGAGCTTGGCTGCTAACCAAAAGGTTAACAGTCCAAATACACCAGCTGCTTCTTGAAAACTGTATAGGAAACTTCTACTCTGTCCTATAGGGTCACTGTGTCTCAGAATCACCTTGACAGCAATGGGTTTGGTTTTTGATTTTGGTTAATACATATGTATTCTTTTAAAATAAAGAGATATCCGTATTTTCCCATTTATTCTCTAAGTATAATATACTTTATAAATTTTCAGTACTTGCAATTAAATCTTTGTCTAACTTCAGCTGTGTTGAAGACTGGAGAGGATAAAGGAATGCATATTGTCAGAATATAGGTGAAACTAAGACTTACTCTTATCTAGGTATTTGGCTTTCAGGGATGACTATCGTAGTTTTATAAGGACTCTTCATAAATAACATTTGTTTACTAATCAGACATCTATTTTAAACAACAGGTATAACCATTATAATGCTGTACTAAAAGATTGTTAATGGAGGCTTGTAATTAATATAGTCTTGTCTAAAATTCCAGAGGACCTGACTGGGATACCGGATTGTATGATGACAGGAGTGCTACAGTCAGAGAACTTCTTGCTGAACTATATGGCAAAGTTGGAGAAATTCGACACTGGGGCCTAATCCGATACATATCTGGGATCTTAAGGAAGAAGGTGGAAGCCCTTGATGAGGTACTGTAAATTCTTCTTCAAGCATTCTGGGTATACTAATAAATATGTGAGATTTTTAAGAATTAGGTTCCATAGTATTTTCCTGAAGGCAACAAAAGCCTCTGATAATTTGAAATGTTGTCTTTCCCAAATATAGTTTCTGATATTCACTTAGCTTTCGATTTGAAAATGACAAATAGACATTATTGAGCCATCAAAATTGTAGAAGTATAGACATGTATAATCTCTAAAAGTCCTGTGTCATAAAAATGAATTTATACTAGGCTAACAGTTCCAAACTCCTAGGAGATAGAAACACTTCATTGGTCTTTCTAGAAATCCCTCTTTTCTAATCTTCATTATATTTCCTTGGGAAGAGAGTTGTGTGTCATTAAGTTGAAGAGGAGAAAAGATTTCTAGTCCAGATCAACAAAAATTTTCATGGGAATCTGAGATGTATGCGAAGGATAACATTATGCTATATCTTCTTAGGCCTGCACAGACCTTCTCTCTCACCAGAAACATTTGACAGTGGGACTTCCCCCAGAACCTCGAGAAAAGACCATCTCTGCGTGAGTATGGTTTTTCACTGGGTTCGATCAGGCTTTCTTTAAAGAACTCTGTGAGCCTGCCCCAATTCTCTTGCCCAAATCTGTCAATAAATAATGCCTTCCTACATGTGCGCTTCTATCAGAGACAGTCATAGTAAGAATGTTGATAATGACAGGGCATGAGTAGAAGAAAGACAAAATTCAGAAGCAACAGAACTTAGATTTTTTTTTTTTTTACTTAGTGACTTTCACAAACTTCTCATTTAAAAAACTAAACAAAACAAATAAAGCAACTAGCATCCTTGATGTTGTTAGGTGCCATCAAGTTAATTCTAACTCATAGCTACCCTGTGTACAGCAGAATGAAACACTGCCCAATCCTGAACAATCCTCATGATTGTTGTTATGCTTGAGTCCACTGTTGGAACGGATGTGTTAGTCCATCTCATTGAGAGTCTTTCTTTTTTTGCTGACCCGCTGCTTCACCAAACATAGTGTTCTTCTCCAGGGACTGATAACAGTTCCCAATTACATGAAGCATACTTTTGCCATCCTTGCTTCTAAGGAGCATTTTGGTTGTACTTCTTCCAAGACAGATCTGTTCATTCTTTTGGCAGTCCACGGTGTACTCAATATTCTTTCCCAACACCACAATTCAAAGATGTCAATTCTGAGCCTTCCTTATTCATTGTCCAACTTTTGCATATATATGAAAAAAAATCCAAACCCATTGTCATCAATTCTATTTGGACTCATAGTGAACCTGTAAGACAGAGTAGAACTGCCTCATAGAGTTTACAAGGAGTGCCCAGTGGATTTGAACTGCTACGCTTTTGGTTGGCACTTAACTTTTGGTCTGTCCTTAACTGCTCTTCCACTAGAGTTTCCAAATAGATAAAAACACCATGGCTTGGGTCAGGCATACCTTATTCCTCAAGGTGGCATTTGCTTTTTAACCCTTTAAAGAGGTGTTTTGCAGCTGACATGCCCAGTACAAATGCATCATTTGATTTCTTGACTGCTGCTTCCCTGGATGTTGATAACTAGCATTAGTACCAAACCCCACCCCCCCACAAAAGTTAGCTATACTCTGGAAAGAGAAGGTATATGAAAATGTCTAGCTGGAACAAGGGGGCTGATAGTGAAACTCCATGCTGTTTAAGAAGTAATAAAGTAGATGGAAGCCATAGTCAAGGGGAAAAAGTGGATGGATACTTGCAGAGTATAATGAATTAGCACCCCTCCAAGAATACAGTATAATCAGATTGCCACTTTCAGTTCTGCCACAGCTTTCAATTAGAAACAGTGCTCTGGAATAGGCTATGACTAGAGTGGGTGGAAAGTAGTGAGTGACAGTCTGCAGTAGAAAGTTTAGTTCTTATACATGAGTCTTTGTTTATCACTACTCATGCCAGTAAAACTCATCTACACTAAATGTGCTTAATTTCATATCATGTCAGTACCAAAATTTAAATTGACAAGTAGGCTATATTTGCAGTAAAATTTTTTAAAGGTATTCTAGCTTCATTCATAAGTAATTTTAAAAAATCTGGTTTTTGTAGTAAAGAGTAATTTAAAACAAGATTATGTCCCATACCAAGGATCTGGGTGGTGTAATAGTTATGTACTTGGTTGCTTAATCAAATGCAGTTCAAACCCACCAGCCATTTTGTGAGAGGAAAGACCTGTTGATCTTCTCCCATAAAGGTTACAGTATAAGAAACTCTATGAGACAGCTTTACCCTTGTGGTATAGTGGCTAAGTGCTAAGACTGCTAACCAAAAGGTCTACGGTTCATATCTACCAAGCCCTCCTTAGAAACTCTATGGGGCAGTTCTATTCTGTTCTATAGTGTCACTATGAGTAGGAATCAACTCGATGGCAGTAAGTTTTTTTTATAGGGTTGCTATGAATCAAAGTCAACAGCACAAAACTATTAATATTTCCCATACCTGCCAGTTATACTTCTGTAGACGGTATAATGAAAAGTTTATTTTGTAAACAAAGGATGCTGTAGATATCAAGCATAACTAGGAAGAAATGAGCAGGAATATCTTTGTAGACATCTGCATACCATCTCCTTCTTGGTTTATGTCCATGATTTCTGATGTCTCTAGGCTCTGAAATACATGAAAAAAGTAATCATGGAACCATGTGTCATAGGTTCCATATGTATGTCATGGAACTGTGAAGTCACAGTTACACTTTCAGAAAATTAGTCCTGACCTTGTTTCTGGTAAATAGAAGCTTTGTTATAAATCAGACCAGTTTTCCTACTACTGTGGACAGTAAGTCAAAATCAACTCAATGGCAACAGGTTTGGTTTTTTGGTTTTGGTGGGCATCCAAAAGAAGAAGTTGACATGGTCCATGCTCCTGGTGTCAGTGGGAGAGTCAAAAGTGTGTGTATGTGTTTATGCGTGTGTAAACTGATGAAAGTATACAAAATCAATACATGTAGTTCTCAACTTAAGATGGGGATCCATTTTGGTGGTTCCGTCATAAATTAGTTCTGATGTAAGTAGAATACTTCACTGTTTAACTTTTTTTGTTGTTTTCATTACTATTATCATCTGTTATTAGTATCTTTATAAATATGATCTTTATTTGTCTAGGGATTGGAAGCATTACATATAAACATACAGATACATTTTAATATATGCAGATATACATAAAAATACATAAGTCATAAAAATTTACTTCAATGATAAAATTGGATGATGCTGTCATCTTGTCTGTTGTAGTAACAGCTGCACATGTTGAAGGTTCTGGATGACCCGTACTATCCCTAGAAATGGGGATTGTGTTTCTAGTCAGAAAATTAGCAATAGTTGTCCATATAGTCCTTTTTTTTTCTTTGTATGTTTCTCAGTAAGACTCTACTGCTTCCTGAATCTGTCACTCTTAACAAAGTGATGAGCATTTGAGTCCATGTTCTCAGGCAACTAAAGCCCCTGACTGTTTTGAATGATAAGTCGTAAAATTGAACATCTGAGAATGATAACATCAGCAAATTACGTGCTGCAACACTATATGTAATACATGTAACTAACAATAAGATGTACAGGAAGTGAGGCCAAGATGATGGACTAGACACAGGTCTCCTCAATTCCCTCTGAGAACTAAGGCCTATAAAAATAATTGAACAGAATAGTATGGACAGTCTGTGAGCCCCAAGATCAGGCGCAGGGTTGTAAGATTGGACTGGGCAACAGGAAGGGGAAACTACCTTGTCAGAGGTAAGACAGCAGTGCACTCAGTCCCACTTCTGCTGACACATCAGCTGAGAGGATTACAGGTCCATATGCCTTCTTTGTTAACCAAGAGGCTGGGACTGAGACTGCTGAGCCTGTGAGCCTGGCATGGGTCAGCCACAATGCTAAACTGCGATGCTTAAGTAAACAGTGTATCTCACACCAGAGAGACTATGCTTGGGACAGCCATATTTAGAGAACCCACCAGCCACTGGCAGTGCTCCTTCTACCACTCTTCTCTCAGCCGCTCTATAGATGCTGCTGAGTCACTGCATAGAGGTGGCTGAGGCAGAATGCCATCTTGCTCAGCTGAGAGGCAGAGTCAGCCATACCTGAGGGTTCACCTGGGGCTAATTCCCACACTGAGTAACAGTGCCTGTCTGGATAGTGCTTCTCCCAGTGGAGAAGCTGTTTTAAAACAATCATACCTAGAGAACATAGTGACAGCTGGTGGCCAAGTGCAGCAGTGCCATAACCCCTCCCTTTGTTGAGCCACATCACAGCATCTGCAGATGGCCCATGAGGTGCCATTTTGTCAGCCAGGAGGTGGGGCCTACCACACCTGCAGGCCAGCTGCTATCATGTGGCTGGTCAGTGCCCCTCTCAGTAGAAAAGCAGCTTTTAAGAGAAGAGCAGCCAGAGAATACAGTGGTGACTGACAGTTGAGACTGGTGGTGCCATTTCTACCACCTTCCACTGAGTCATGTCACAGCATCGGCTGACAGCCCCCCAGAGACTCCTTAAGTAGGGTGCCATCTTTGTCAGGAGGTGGGACCTGCCACCCCTGAGGGCCTGGCTGCTTTTGCCTGTCTCTGCACAGTGCCTCTCTCAGCAAAAAAGCAGTTTTTAAGATAAGCACATCTAGAGAATGCAGCGGATCCTGGTGGCAAAGTATGGTGTCATCTTTCTCTTCTCCCTTCCCTGAGCTGTACTATAGTCTCAAGTGGCCTGATGCCAGAGAGCCACCACAAGTAGCTTACCACCTTTATCATCCAGGAGGTGGGGCCTGCCACCCCTGAGGGCCCAGCTTAGACCAGCCACCAAGCCAAGTAGCATTGTCGGGCTTGACAGAGTTTATATTGCCAGAGAAGCTATTCATATGTCAGCTGCACTTAGAGAATAAAGCAGTGGTTGGCAATCAAATCTTACTCTCCCCTTTTTAGAACTGTGCCACAGCTCCCCTTGCTGTAACACTGCAGAGACTGAACAGCTTCTTGATGGTGCAAAGACAACAATCAATATATAACCATTTAGAGAAGCAGATCACCACGGCTCTGGAAAACTCCCAAAACAAGGAATCAAAAAACTTCCCAGATGAAGAAGCCATTCTGAAATTATCAGAGGTAGAATACAAAAGAATTATGTATAGAGCCCTCCTAGATACTAAACAAAATGTAGAACAAGGTGAAAAATTACATAAGCTATATGAGCTGCTAGAACATTGATGATCTGAAACCCAGCAGATCAATAATAAAATTACAGAATTAGAGAGTTCATTTCAAAGCCAAAAGAGCAAGATCGAGGACATGGAATGCAGAATTAGCAAGATGAAAGATAAAGCAACTGACACCAGCATTTATGAGGAGAAATCAGAGAAAAGAAACAAGAAAAATTAAGAAGCATCAAGAAACATGTGGAAATCTATCAAGAGGGAAATCTATGAATAACTGGAGTTCCTGAACAGGGAGGGATAGCAGAAAATACAGAGAAAATTGTTGAAGGGTTGCTGACAGAAAACTTCCGTGACATCATGAAAGAAGAGAACGTCAATATTCAAGATGCTTAGCAAACACCACAAAAACTATAACCCAAAGGAAAGACATGAAGACATATTATAATCAAGCTTAATAAAATGAAACATGAAGAGAGGCACTTAAAGGCTGTGAGGCTTAAAGCAAAACTAGTGTACAAAGGGAAGCCCTGTAGGCTTTTGTCTGACTTTTCAGGAGAAACTGTGTTGGCAAGAAGGCAGTGGGATGACACATACAAAACCTTGAAGGAGAAAAGCTTTCAACCAAGAATTATATATCCTGCAAAATTGTCTCTAAAATATGACAGTGACATTAGACATTCTCAGACAAACAGAAGCTTAGAGACTGTGCAACAACCAAACCAAACTACAAGAAATACTGAAAGAAGCTCTTTGTTTAGAAAAACAATACCATGAGATGTATACTTAAGGATACAATGCAGGACGCAGCATCTGGAGTCCTTCTCAATTAGCAGAGTCACAAAGCTCAGAGATAAAATATTAAAAGTAGGGAACCATAGATCTTAACATGAAAACTATGACATTATCACACTATAAAGAGGGATATATTACAGTAGTTATAAGCCTTTCAAATGCAGAGGAAATTAAGGTGATATACAGAAGTTAAAGATGTAAATTTCAAATCAAATGAGAATGAAAACACATCCTACAAGAACCTATGGGGTACAGCAAAAGCAATATTCAGAGGTCAATTTATCTCTATAAATGCATAGAATGAAGAAAGGGCTCAAATCAAAGAATTAACCCTACAACTTGAACAGGTAAAAAGAGAACCCCTAGCTAGGGCACCAGAACAGGTAATAAAGACTAGAGCAGAACTAAATGAATTAGAGAATAGAAAAACTTTTGAAAAAATTAACAAAACCAAAAGCTGGTTTTTTTTAAAAATCAACAAAATTGATAAACTACTGGTATGAGTTGGAATCGACTCGACAGTAGTGGGGTTTTGGGGTTAAACTTACAAAAGAAAAACAGGAGGAGACAAATAACACAAATAGGAAATGAGATGGGAGATGTCACAACAGACCCAGCGGAAATCAAAAGTATCATAACAGAATCCTACAAAAGACTATACTCTTAATAGATTTGAAAACCTGGAGGAAATGCACAAATTCCTAGATTCACATCACCTACCAAAATTGTCACAAGGAGATGTAGAACAACTTAGTAAGCCCATCACAAAAGAAGAGATTGAAAAAGTAATCAAGAAGCTACCAACCAGAAAAAGTCCTGGCTCAGATAGCTTTATTGGAGAATTCTACCAAACTTTTTAGAGAGGAGTTAATTCCAATACTACTGAATCTATTTCACAGCATGGAAAAGGACAGAATACTTCCAAATTCATTCTGTGAAGCCAGCATGACCCTGATACCAAAGCCTGGGCAAGATTCCAGAAGAAAAGAAAATTACAGACCAGTATCACTCATGAACCTGGATGCAAAAGTCTGCAACAAAATCATAGGCAATAGAATTCAACAGCATATCAAAAAAATAATTCATCATGACCAAGTTGGATTCATTCCAGGGATGCAGGGCTCATTCAGCATGAGAGAAACAGTTAATGTGATCAACCACATAAATAATACAAAGGATAAGAATCACCTAGTTTTGTCAGCTGATGCAGAAAAGGCATTTGACAAAGTCTGATACCCATCCATGTTAAAAACTTTCAGCTGAATAGTAATAGAAGGGTAATTCCTCAGTGCAATAAGGGGTATCTAGTCGGATCCGACATGACGGTGCTTGGCTGGCATGCAAAGGCAACCACCTACATCATCCTGAATGGATACTGAAAGAATTCCCCCTGAGAATGGGAACTAGACAAGGATGCCCACTCTCACCACTTCTATTCAACATTGTGCTAGAGGATCTAGCAAGAGCAGTCAGACAAGATAAAGAAATAAAGGGCATCCACATCCGCAAAGAAGAAGTAAAAATCTCCCTGTTTGCAGACTATGTGATCGTATCCACAGAGAACCCTAAAGAATCTGTAAGTGAACTACTGGAACTAATAGAAGAGTTCAGCAAAGTATCAGGATATAAGATAAACATAAGTAAATCAGTAGGATTCCTTTACACCAACAAAGAGATCATCAAAGAGGACAACAACAAATCAATATCATTTACTATAGCCCTCAAGAAGATAAAATAATAGGAATAAATCTACTAGAGAAATAAGAGATCTATACAGAGAAAATTACAAGACCCTACTGTGAGAAACCAAAAGAGACTTATATAAGTGGAGAAATCTACTTTGGTTGTGGATAGCAAGAATTAACATTGTGAAAATGTCTCTTTTACCCAAAGTGATCTATGTAACAATGTGATTCCAATACAAATTCCAGTGTCATTTTTTAATGAGATGGAGAAACAAATCACCAACTTTTGTTTGGAAAGGGAAGAAACCCTGGGTAAGTAAAGCACTACTGAAGGAGAGGAACACAGTGGGAGGGCTCACACTACCTGATCTTAGAACCTATTACACTGCCACAGTAGTCACAACAGCCTGGTACTGGTGCAAAAAGAAACATATAAACCAAAAGAACAGAATTGAGACCCCAGAAATATCTCCATCCTCTTATGAACAGTTGATATTTTACAAGGGTCCAAAGGTCATAAACTGGGGGGGAAAAACAGTCTCTTTAACAAATGGTATTGACAGAATTGGATATCCATCTTCAAAAAACTGAAACAAGACCAATATCTCACACCTTACACAATAACTGACTCAAAATGGATGAAAGAGCTAAATATCAAACCTAAAACAACACAGATCATGCAAAAAAACAGAGTCAACATTGGAAGTTGTAACACACAACTTAGACTACAAAATCTGACTAACAGTGCATGAACAACAGAAGAGAAAATAGATAAATGGAAACTGCTAACAGTCAAACATGCTCATCCAAAGACTTTATCAAGAGAGTTAAAAGGCAGCATACAGAATGGGAAAAAGTATTTGGCAACTACATGTTGGATTGACATCTGATTAATCTACAAGGTACTGGAAAATGTCAACAAGAAAAAGTAAATAACCCAATTAAGAAATGGGCAAAGGAGATAGACACTACACCAAAGAAGACATTCAGGCAGCCAAAAGACACATGAGGAAATGCTCACAATCATTAGCTATTAGAGAAATCCAAATCAAAACTACAATGAGATACCATCTCACTCCAACAAGGTTTGCAGTAATCCAAAAAACACAGAACAACATATGCTGGAGAGGCTGTGGAGAGATTGGAACTCTCCTCTATTGCTGATCAGAATGCAAAATGATACAACCTCTTTGGAAAACAGTTTAGCATTTCCTTAAAAAGCTAGAGATAGTAATACCATATGATCCAGCAATTCCGCTGCTTGGAAAATACCCTACAAAAACAAAGGTGGTCACATGAACAGATACATGCACATGAATGTTTACTGAAGCACTGTCCACAATAGCAAAAAGATGGAATCAACTTAGATGCCCATCAACAGAAGAATGGATCAACAAACTATGGTGCATATTCTAAATGGAACACTATGCAATAATAAAGAACAACGATGATTTTAGGAAGCATCTCATAACTTGGTTTCAACTAGAAGAGATTATGCTGAGTGAAATCAGCCAGCTGCAAAATGACAAGTATTGTATGAGACCTCTGATATAAGGACTTAAAAACAGACTTATATACAGAAGAAAAGACTCTTTGATGGCAACAAAGGTGTGGAGGGAGGAACAAGGTTGATCATGGATTAGATAATCATTGGAATTTGGTTAGGTGGAAGTGGTGACAGCAGATAGTAGAGAGCACATCAGCATATCTGGACTACACCATGAACTGAAAGATTTTCTAAACTCAACCCAATATTTCAAAGGATACAATAGTAGGAACAGGGGTCTGGGAACTATGTTTTCAGGGGACATTAAGGCCAATTCACATAACTAGTCTTTTGCTAAGAGAGTCTTCTGACCCCATATTGGTGAGTGGCATCTGGTGTTATAAAAGCTAGAAAGCTGCCATGTGAGGTATCCCAAATTGTCCCAATCCATCTGGAACAGATGATGACTCAGAACATCGAAGACATGAGGAAAAATGAGCCCAGGAGACAGAAGGATCCATATGAATGGGAGACTGTATCAACGTGAGATCAGAAGAACCAGAGAGTGCTCTGCCACCACCAAAGGCAGCTGTGATAGAGGACGCAGTGTAAATTTTCTGAGGTAGCATGAGAAAAAGAGGGGTATGGCTCAGGAACTCTACTAAAACACCAGAACTGATAGTCCAACACCCTGGAGGATCCCCCTGGGCACATGGCCCCTAGACCTGTTGCTGCCCCTAACTGAGGTCACCTCTTCAGACAAGAATGGACTCTACTTGCAGACACAGTGTGACTATGTGGTGTGTGTACTTTATGGTTTTATACATTTATGGGAAGCTGATCTACTGGTTTATTTCTAGATGGGAGAGAAGAGGGTAGAGAGGAGGGGATGAGTGCTTGTTAAAAGGATACTAGAAGTATAGAGTGAAAAGCAGGAATGAGCTGTCACTGGCTGAGGAGAACATGGAGGTGCAGATAGGTGGGCATGCAAAAGTGATTTGGATTGTATACTTTAAGTTAATTGCAATAAAATAAAAAGATACAAAAAAATGGAGTCATCAGTGTGCTTCATCTTAACTTGAATGTCTTAAGTTCAGTACTACCTGTATAACTCTTGTGAGATGGGAATGTAAAATAATAAAATGGCTTACAAAAGGCACAAGCTAAAATTATTATATTATGTTGCAGCCATAATAGTTACCTGTAAAATATTAAGGACCAAATATTAAAGACTAGTCTGGAAGGTCATCATTGATGAGTATTAAATAAAATTTGAAGGATAAGGATAATCGAGGTTTGGAGAAGAAAGGTAATAGCTCTCTTCAGTTGATACAGGAGAGAAAAATTGGAGGAAGCAGTTTTACCTAAGGCTATGTATGAATTGCGTAGTGGTTAGGTGCTACAGCTGCTAACCAAAAGGTTGGCAGTTCAGATCCACCAGATACTCCTTGGAAACTATGGGACAGTTCTTCTCCAATCTATAGGGTCACTATGACTCAGCAGCAGTGCTTTGGCTTTTTGCATGTATGAACTTTGAACACTGGAAGAACCAGGAATGCTACTAGTATTTATGAAATGTTGAGACAGTCACTTGGACTTCAGAAAAACACTTAATTGTGCTCATGCAAAACCTGTACATAGATGAAGGGACAGACATCAAACAAAACAAGGGGATACTGTATGGTTCAAGCTCAGAAAAGGTGTGCATCAGGGCTGTATTCTTTTACCATATCATAATGTAATCTGTATGCTGAACAAATAGTCCAAAAAGCTGGAATATAGGAAAAAGAATGTGGCATCAAGATTGGAGGAAATCTTGTTAACATCCTTTGATATGCAGACGACCCAACCTTGCTTGCTGAAAATGAAAAGGACTTGAATCCCTTGCTGATAAAATCAAATACTACAGCTTTCAAGATGGATTACACCTCACAACAGGGCCAATAAACAGCATCGTCATAAATCAAGAAAAGATTGAAGTAGTCAAGGATTTCATTTTACTTGGACCCAGAATCAAGGCCCATGGAAGCAGCACTCAGAAAATGAAATGACACATTGCATTGGGGAAATCTGATGCAAAAGACTTCTTTTAAAGTCTTAAAAATGAAGATGTCTAATTAAAGACTAAGTTGCTGCTGACCCATGCCATGGTATTTTCAATCACCTCATATGCATGCAAAAGCTGGACGGCGAATAAGGAAGACCAAAGGAAAATTGACACCTTTGAATTGTGGTGCTGGCAGAGAATACCGAATATACTGCCAAAAAATAACAGACAAAAGACTGCCAAAAGAATGGACAAATCTGTCTTGGAAGAAGAGCAGCCAGAATGTTCTTTAGAAGCGAAGATGGTGAGACTCATATTCTTTGGACATGTGATCAAGAGGGATCAGTCTCTGGAGAAGGGTATCATGTTTGGTCAAGTAGGGGGGTGAGCAAAAAATGAGGAAAACCCTCAAAATGGATTGACAGAATGACTGCAATAAATGGGCTCAAGCATAACAACTCTCAGAAGGATGGTGCAGGACTGGGTGGTGTTTCATTCAGTTTTACATGGGTCTCAGTGAGTTGGAACTGACTCAACAGCACCTAACAAGAACAAAAACAGGTTCGGGTAGTGACAGAATTTTGTCTTTCTTCACTGTCTTCTTCCTTAGACCTTTGCCTTACGAAACACTTACTCAGCTGATAGATGAAGCCAGCGAAGGGGACATAAACATGTCAATCCTTACACAGGTAAGCTGAATTACAAGGTCTAATCTGGTGATTAGTATTTTAAAATTTGTTTTAAGTTGATCCAGTAATTTCCTAAGACAACAAAATAGGCATTGTTAAATCTGTGCCATAATTTTTTTTCTATCCGTTCTGTGTACAGGAAATAATGGTGTATCTAGCCATGTACATGCGAACTCAGCCTGGCCTCTTTGCTGAAATGTTTCGACTTCGAATTGGTCTGATCATACAGGTTATGGCAACAGAACTAGCCCACTCACTTGGATGCTCAGGTAGTGAATTCAGTAGCTATTTTAGGTAGAATCCACTTTTAAAGTATGTTTATGTAATTTTAGATCAGGAGGAAAAGAAAGCTAAGAGATTTTTATCAGTAACTCAGAAGCTGCATATAACAATGTTGTTCTCATGTTAGACCATCACTGTTTAAACAGGTCAAGGGACTGATATGATGCCAGATTTATGTATTAATTCTGAAACTTCTGAATTCTTCGTCTGCACTTCAAATTCTACCCCCTTAATAGCTATGGCTAACTACATTTTCTCCTAACTACTAATCTAGAGAGTGTATCATACTTCATTGTGACAGACTGGGCTGGATTCAGGCAGTAGATCTTCTGGACACCCTGACTGATTCACTGCGTCAGCTCATCATAGTGATAGTATACTGACTAGTCAGCATCAAGGAAGACAGTGTTGCTGTCAACATTTTCTGACAAGACTCTCTGAAATTAACTATAGATATATTTGGCAAGATAACAATTTTAATTAGAAAAATAGTTAAATCCTATGAATCTTATAGGGGGCATTGGTAGTACGGTGGTAGAATTCTCACTTTCCCTGCTTGAGTCACGGGTTCACTTCCTGGGCAGTATACCTCGAGTGCAGCCGCCACACATGTGTCTGTGGAGACCTGCATGTTGCTGTGATGCTGAACAGGTTTCAGTAGTGCTTCCAAACTTAAGATATTCTAGGAAGAAAGACAGAGCAATCTGCTTCTCAAAATAAGCCAGTGAAAGAAACCCTATGGATCACAACAGTCTGGTCTGCAACCAATCATGGAAATGTCACAGGAAGCATTTCCTTCCATTGTGCATGAGTTTGCCAAAAAGGTCAGGAGCCAACTTGACAGCAGCTAACAACAACAGTGACATGGAAGCTGCAGAGCAGAATTAATATAAAGTGTGAGAGGAAATAAGAGACCTCAGGACATGACTCTTTTTCTTCTTTCAATTGATGCAGATAAAGTATTTGTTTGATTTCAACAAGAATGGCAAAATAATAGACAGAGATGGAATAGAAAAATAAAATCACAGTTGCAAAGCTCAATTTTAGCCATATTTTCAGTTAAATTTCCCCTAAACACCTTGTAATTTAAGAAGTAGCTAAATCTATTGATTTGTGCCTAACGTAAATCTAATGCATGAGGTAATTCTCATTTTAAATAAGCCTTTTAAGGAAAAGAGCTAGCAATTATCTTTTACCTACTGTATGCTAGACAAGGAGCACTGATGGGACAGAGGTAAAAGTACTTGGCTGCCAACGGAGAGATGGACAGTTTGAACCCACCAGCTGCTCCAAGGCAGAAAGATATAGCAGTTTGCTTTTGTAAAGATTTACAATCTTGGAAACACTGTGGAACAGTTCTGCTCTTCCCATAGGGTCACTATGAGTCAAAATTGACTCAGTGCCAAAGATTCGAGTTTTTTCTTTCTTTTTTTGGTTTTCATATGCCAGACACTACAGTTTTTCATTTGTATTTACATATGTTTTCTTGTTTAATCCCTACAACAACCTCTGAAGGAGATAACTGCTGTCCCACTTTTACCAATAAGGAAACTGGAACTCAATTTAAGTAACTTGCCCCAAGTTCCATAGCTAGTAAATAGTGGGATTTGAATCTAGGTCTGTCTGATTCTAAATGGTCTCCAGTTCACCACCTTGTTATAGATACGTTTATAATATTGTAGTACTCTGAAGGGATGTTTTCTGTGAGGGACTCTTTCAAAATAAACTTTAAAAGATGGGGGAATAAACCCTTAATTATTCTTTACTTTATCTTAATTACCTATTATAGATTATTTTGCCTGTGGATTCATCAAAACTATGGCTTTTTGCTGCTTATAGGATAAAGTCAAGATCCCTTGGACTGATATTCAAGACTCTCAACAGTCTGGCCTCTATATACCATTTCACCAGTATTTCTCATTAATCTCATCAATCCCCTTTCTTGGAGATTGATGCCTTCTCAGATTTTCAAATCAGATATTATCTGTAGTTCTCATTTGGTGCATAGTATGTACAGGATTGTATTGCTTATCATGTTTATATGTTCCATCTCTCCCAAATAGATAGTCAACCTCTCAAAGTCAGGCACTAGGTAATACCTGTTTGTGCTAATAACATTGCTTAAATCATGAGCTACATATGTTCTCATTGTTAGGTGCCATCCAATCAATTGTGACTCATAGCAACCTTATATACAACAGAATGAAATACTGCCCGATCCTGCAGTATCCTCACATTTGTTGTTATGCTTGAGCCCATTGTTGCAGCCACTGTGTGATGTCGATCCATCTCCTTGAACATCTTCCCATTTTTTGCTGACCCTCTGCTTTACCGAACATGATGTCCTTCTCCAGAAACTGATCCCTCCTGACAACAAATCCGAAGTACATGACATGAAGTCTCACTATCCTCACTTCTAAAGAGCATTCTGCTGTACTTCTTTCCAGAAAGATTTATTCATTCTTCTGGTAGTCCCTGTTCAGTATTCTTTACCAACACCATAATTCAAATGCATCAATTCTTCAGTCTTCCTTGTTCATTGTCCAGCTTTTGCATGTGTATGAGGCAATTGGAAATACCATGGCTCAGGTCAGGCATACGTTAGTCTGCAAAGTGATACTTTTGCTTTCTAACACTTTTAAACAGGTCTTCTGTAACAGTTTTGTTTAATGTAATACATCATTTGATTTCTTGACTGCTGCTTCTATGGACATCAATTGTGGATCCAAGTAATGTAATCTTTGTCAACTACAGTCTTTTCTCTGTTTATCATGATGCTTATTGGTCCAGTTGTGAAGATTTCTATTTTCTTTAGATTGAGATGCAATCCCTACAAAAGGTGTAGTCTTTCATCTTTGTCAGTAAGTGCTTCAAGTCCTGTTTACTTTCAGCAAGCAAGGCTGGGTCATCTGCATGTTGAGGTTGTTAATGAGTCTTCCTCCAATCTTAGTGCCACATTCTTTTTCCTATAGTCCAGCTTCTTGGATTATTTGTTCAGCATGCAGATTGCGTAAGTTTGGTGAAAAGATATAACCGTGACATACAACTTTCTCTAGTTTAAACTATGCATTATTCCCTTGTTGTGTTCAAAGTCTGCCCCTTGGTCTACATAGGGTTCTGTATAATCATAAGTTAAGTGTTCTAGAATGCACATTCATAGAAATTTGCCCATAATTTGTTATGATACACACAGTCAAATGCCTTTGCATAGTCAATAAAACACAGGTAAAGACCTTACTGACTTTCTGACAGTTCCCTGTCGATGTACTATTGCACCTTTTTTCAGTTATCATCAGCAAAATTTTACTTGTGTCTGATATTAATGATGGTGTTGTTGTTGTTGTTGTTAGGTGCCATCAAGTCAATTCTAACTCATAGCCACCGTATGTCCAACAGAACACAATACTGCTCCATCCTGCACCATGCCCACAATCATTTTTATGCTTGGGCTGCTTGTTGCAGTCACTGGGTCAGTCCATCTCATTGAGGGTTGGCCTCTTTTTCCTGACCCTCTACTTTACCAAGCACAATACACTTCTCCAGGGATTAATCCCTCCTGACATGTCCAAAGAATGTAAAATGTAGTCTTGCCACTCTTCCTTCCAGGGAACATTCTGGTTGTACTTCTTCCAAGACAGATCTGTTTGTTCTTTCAGCACTACATTCAATATTTTTCTCCAACACCACAATTCAGAGGCATTAATTCTCGGTCTTCCTTATTCACTGTCCAGCTTTCACATGTATGTGAGGCACTTGAAGACACCATGGCTTAGGTCAAGTGTACCTGAGTCTTCAAGGTGTCATCTTTACTTTCCAATATGTTAAAGAGATCTTTTGCAGCACGTTTGCCCAGTGCAGTGCATCTTTTGATTTCCTGACTGCTGTGTCCAAGGGTATTAATCGTGGCTCCAAGTAAAATGAAATCCACAACCTCGGTCTCTTCTCCATTTATCATGATGTTGCTTACTGGTGCATTTATGAGGGCTTTTGTTTTCTTTATGTTTAGGTGTAATCCATAGTAAAGCTTGTGGTCTTTGATTTTCATCAGTAAGTGTTACAAGTCCCTTTCACTTTCAGCAAGCAAGTTGTGGCATCTACATGACACAGGTAATGAGTCTTCCTCCAATCCTGATGTCCTGTTCTTCTTCATGTAGTCCATTGTCTCAGATTATTTGCTTGGCATAAAAGTTTAATGTTGTTGTCGTTAGGTGCCATTGAGTCAGTTCCAATTCATAGTGACCCTATGCACAACAAAAACAAAATACTGCCCAGTCTTGCACCATGTCCACAATCATTTTTATGCTTAAGCCCACTGTTGCGGCCATGGTGAAAATCCATCTCATCAAGGATTGTTTTAGTCAGCTGGGGCTGCTCTAACAGAAATACCACAGAGTGGATGGCCTTAACAAAGGAAGGTTTATTCTTACACAGTCCAGTAGGCTACAAGTCCAAATTCAAGATGTCTCTCCAGGGGAAGGCTTTCCACCGTGTTGGCTCTAGAGGAAACTCAGGTATTGCATCAGTCTTTGTTGAGGGAGCATCGTGGCACAGAAACCTCAGGTGTGAAGGACGCGCTTTTCTCCTGGTACTGCTTTCTTGATGGTGTGAGGTTCCCAATTCTCAGCCTGTTTTGCTTTCCTTTTCTTCTCGTAAGATGAAAGGATTAAGGGTGGTGCCAGCCATACTCCAGGAAAACTCCCTTTACAGTGGAGCAGGGAAATGATCTTATAACGTGATTTACAGTCCCACCCTAATCCTTTAACATACAGCATAGGAAAATCGCAAAATGGAGGACAATCAGAATACAGGGAATCATGGCCCAGCCACATGGCTACACATATTTGGAGGGGGGGACACAAGTCAATCCATGACAAAGGTCTTCCCATTTTCCACTGATCCTCCACTCTACCAAGCATGATGTCCTTCTCCAGGGACTTACCTTTCCTGACAACCTGTCCAAAGTATATAAGACACAGTCTTGCCATCTTTGCTTCCAAGAAATACTCTGGTTGTATTTCTTCTGGAACATGTCTGTTTGTTCTCTTTGCAGTCTATGTACATTCAGTATTCTTCTCCAACACCACAATTCAAAGACATCAGTTCTTCTTCTGTCTTCTTTGTTCATTGTCCAGCTTTCTCATCCATATGATTTGATTGAAAATACCATGGCTTGGCTGATGTGCTGTTTAGTCTTCAAGATGATATCTTTACTCTTCAATACTTTAAAGAGATCCTTTGCAGTGGATTTTCCCAATGCAGTATGTCTTTTGATTTCTTGACAAAAATTGAATAGGTATGGTGAAAGCATACAATCCTGATAACACACCTTTCCTGACTTTAAGCTATGCAGTGTGCCCTTGTTCTGTTTGAACAACTGCTTGTTGATCCATGTATAAATTCCTTATGAGCACAATTATTTGTTCTGAAATTCCTATTATTTTCAGTGTTGTCCATAATTTGTTATGACTCACACAGTTAAATGCCTTTGTATGGTCAATAAAATACAAATAAGCATTTTTCTGGTATTCTCTACTTTTAGCCAAGATCCTCCAGACATCAGCAACTATGTCTTAATTCCATATCCTCTTCTGAATCCAGCCTGGATTTCTGTGGTATGATGCTACAGCTGCTTTTTTTTTATTTGTTTATTTTTTTATTATGACTGAGTGAAAGTGTATATTCCCTTATAAATTTACATGCCCACCTATATGCAGCTTCCACAGCTCTCCCTGCCTGGTGACAGCACACTATTCCTCTCTGCTCCATACAACAGAGGAATGGATAGATAAACTATGGTATATATACTCAATGGAGCACTACACAATGATAAAGAGTAATGATGATTCCAGGGAACATCTCATAACCTGGTTTCAACTGGAAGACATTATGTTGAGTGAAAGTAGTCAGCGACAAAAGGACAAATATTGTATGAGACCCCTACGATAAGATCTCAGAAACAGACTTATGTATAGAAGAAAAGACTCTTTGATGGCTGCAAGGGAGGGGATAGAGGGTAGGAGGGCAAGGTGGGAGGGTTTACATTAGATAGTTGGTAGAAATGTGGTTGGGTGAAATCAGTGATAGCGCACATTAGAAACAAGAACAATATTAAGTGGACTACAGCTGCTTTTGAATGATCTATAGCAAAATTTTACTTGTGAATGATATCAATGATGTTGTTTGATAATTTCCACATTTGGTTGGATCATCTTTCTTGGGAATAGGCGTAAATGTGGATCTCTTCCAGTCGATTGACTAGGTAGCTGTCTTCCAAATTTCTTGGCATAGACAAGTGAGCACCTCCAGCACTGCATCCGTTTGTTGAAACATCTCAACTGATATTCCATGAATTCCTGGAGCATTATTTTTCATCAGTGCCTACAGTGGAGCTTCGACTTCTTCCTTCTATATCATTGGCTCCTGATCGTATGCTCTCTCTTGAAGTGGTTTAATATCAACCAATTCTTTTTGGTATAATGACTCTGTATTCCTTCCATCTTCTTTTGATGCTTCCTGTGTTGTTTAATATTTTCCCTGTGGAATCCTTCACTATCACAACCCAAGTCTTCAGGTTTTTTTTTGTTTGTTTGTTTTTTCAGTTCTTTAAGCTTGGGAAATGTAGAGTATATTCTTCCCTTTTGGTCTTCTATCTCCAGCTCTTTGTACATGTCATTATAATACTTAGTCTTCTCAGTCTGCCCCTTGAAATTTTGTGTTCAGCTCTTTCACTTCATTATTTCTTCAGTTCATTTTAGCTAACACATATTTAAGAGAAAGTTTCCAAGATGTTCCTGACATCGATTTTGGCCTTTTTTTCCTTGCTGTCTTTTGAATGACCTCTTTTTTCATATATGATGTCCTTGATGTTGTTCCATAACTCCTCTAGTCTTCAGTCATCAGTACTCATTGCTTCAAATGTATGATTTAGATGGTTTCCTAAATTCGGATCAGATGTACTCAGGGTCATTATTTTGGCTCTCATGCATTTTCTGTAATTTTCTTCAGCTTCAACCTGAATATGCATATGAACAACTTATAGTCTGTTCCACAGTTAGTCCCTAGCCTTGTTTTGACTGTTGATATTGAGCTTTTCCATCTCTTTCCACATATATAGTTTCAGTATAATTCCTGTGAATTTCTTCTGGAGAGGCTATGTGTATAGTCACCGTCTAGGTGGTTTAAAGATATTTGCAATGAAGAAGTCATTAGTCTTGCAAAATTCTGTTGTGCAAACTCTGGTATCATTTCTGTTACTGGTTTATATTTCCTGACTACTGATCCCTCTTCTTTGTTTCCAACTTTTACATTCCAGTCATCAGTAATTATTAGTGAATTTTGTTTGTATGTTTAATCAATTTTGGGTTGCAGAAGTTGGTAAAAGTCTTAAATTTCTTCATCTTTGGCCTTATTGGTTGGTATATAAATTTGAATAGCATTTATATTAACTGGTCTTCTTTGTAGACTGTAACATGACAGATTAAAGATAAAGGATAATCAAGAGCAAAATGACTTATTTTTTTAAGTCATTTCCAGTTAAACAGAAATTTATGGAATTTGCAAAAAATCAAAATTGCAAGAAATGCTAAAAGGAGTTCTTCAGTTAGAAAATCAGTAACATCAGATAATGACTCAAGGCTAGAATGCAGAACAGAGCAACTAGATATCAACCCAGAAAGGAAAATCACACACACACAAAAAATAAGAATCATAACACTGAAAATGAGGAAATAGAGATGTCATTATGTAAAAGATGACAACACTGTAACAAAAAAGAGGGATTTAAAAATGTAGTCATAGATCTTTCATATGGAGATGAAGTCAGGATGATACTAAGAAATTAGAAACAGGCAACACTGACAGTGTCGTATTTCAGGATCTTGAAATGTTATTTTTGACAGTGAATGCAACACTAATGCTTTCCAATTTGTCATTTCTGGCATAGTAGACCATATAATTTTCCATCTCAGAATGGTCAGTACCAGTCCATTTCAGCTCACTGATGCCTAGAATACTGATCTTTTTTGCATACTGTTTCATTTTTAGTAACTTTCAATTTTCTTGTTGTTAGGTGCTGTGAAGTTGGTTCAAACTCCTAGCAACCCTGTGAACAACAGAACAAAAATGCCCCATCTCGTGCCATGTCCATAGTTGTTTTTATACTTAAGCCCATTTTTGCGGCCACTGTGTCAATCCATCTCATTGAGGGTCTTCCTCTTTTTTGCTGACCCTCTACTGTACCAAGCATGATGTCCTTTTCCAGGGACTGATCCTTCCTGACAACATGTCCAAAGTATGTAAGACACAGTCTTGCCATCTTTGCTTCCAAGGAACACTCTGGTTGTACTTCTTCCAGAACACGTCTGTTTGTTCTCTTGGTAGTCCATGGTACGTTCGACCTTCTTCTCTAACACCACAATTCAAAGACGTCAGTTCTTCTGTCTTCTTTGTTCATTGTCCAGCTTTCACATGCATATGATGCAGTTGAAAATGCCATGGTTTGGGTCAAGCACATTTTAGTCTTCAAGGTGACATCCTTACTTTTCAATACTTTAAAGAGATCCTTTGCAGCAGATTTTCCCAATGCAATGCATCTTTTGATTTCTTGACTGCTGCTTCCATGGGTGTTGATTGTGGACCCAAGTAAAATGAAATCCTTGACAACCTCAGTCTTTTCTCCATTTATGACAATGTTGCTTACTGGTTCAGTTGTGAGGATTTTTGTTTTCCTGATGTTGAGGTGCAATCCATACTGAAGGCTGTGGTCCTTGATCTTCATCAGTAAGTGTCTCAAATCTTCATTTCCAGCAAGTAAGGTGGTATCATCTGTGTGACATAGGTTATTAATGAGTCATCCTCCAATCCTGATGCCTCATTCTTCATCATATGATCCAGCTTCTCATCTTATTTGCTCAGCATACAGATTAAAAAGATATGGTGAAAGGATACAACCCTAACACACACCTTTCCTGACTTTAAACCATGCAGTGTCCCCTTGTTCTGTTTGCCTGACTGCCTCTTGATCTATATACAGATTCCTTAGGAGCACAATTAGGTGTTTTGGAATTCCCATTCTCCACAACATTAGCCATAATCTCATATGATCCACCACAGTTGAATGCTTTTGCATAGTCATTGAAACACAAGTCAACATCTTTCTGATATTCTTTGCTTTCAGCCAAGATCCATCTGACATCAGCAGTGATATCCCTGGTTCCACATCCTCCTCTGAATCCAGCTTGAATTTCTGGCAGTTCCTTGTCAATATATTAGTCGCGTTTGAAAGATCTTGAGCAAAATTTTACTTATGTGTGATATCAACAATATTGTTCAGTAATTTCCACATTCAGTTGGATCACCTTTCTTTGGGATGGGCATAAGCGTGGATCTCTTCCAGTCGGTTGGCCAGGTAGCTGTCCTCCAAATTTCCTGGCACAGACGAATGAGCACTTCCAGTGTTGCGTCTGTTTGTTGAAATATCTCAGCTGATGTTCCATCAGTTCCTGGAGTCTTGTTTTTTGCCAGTGCCTTCAGTGCAGCTTCAACTTCTTCCTTCAATACGATTGATTCCTGATCATATGCTACCTCTTCAAATGGTTAAACATCAGCCTGTTCTTTCTGGCATAATGACTCTGTGTATTTCATCTTCATTTGATGCTTCTTGAGTTGTTTAATATTTTCCCTATAGAATCCTTCACTATTGCAACTCAAGGCTTGAATTTTTTCTTCAGTGCTTTCAGCTTGAAAAATGCAGAACATGTTCCTCTCCTCTGGTTTTCCATTTCCAACTCTTTGCACATGTTATCATAATACTGTGTCTTCTCAAGCTGCTCTTTGAAATCTTCTGTTTGGGTCTTTCATTTCACCATTCCTTCCTTTTGTTTTAGCTGTTTGCCATTTGAGAGCAAGTTTCAGAGTCTCTTCTGACATCCAATTTTATCTTTTCTTTCTTTCTTGTCTTTTTAATGATCTCTTGCTTTTTTTCATGGATGATGTCTTTGATGTCATTTCACAATTCATGTGGTCTTCTGTCAGTGATCAGCACATCAAATCTGCTATTGAGATGGTCTTTAAACTCAGGAGGGCTATACTCAAAGTCATACTTTGATTCTCATTGACTTATTCTAATTTTCTTCAGTTTCAGTTTGAATTTGCATATGAGCAGTTGATGATCTGTGCCACAGTCAGCTCCTGGTCTTGTTCTGACTGCTGATGTGGAGCTTTTCCATTGTCTTTTTCCACAGATGTGGTCAGTTTGGTATCTGGTGAGGTCCACGTGTATAATTGCCATTTGTGACAGTTAAAAAAGGTACTTGCAGTGAGAAAGTCCTTAGTCTTTCAAAGTTCTATCATGCAATCTCCAGCATTATTTCTATCACCAAGTCTGTATTTCCCAGCTACCCATCCTTCTTCTTAATTTCCAACTTTTGCATTCCAGTCGCCACTAATTATCAATACATCCTGATTGCATACTCAATTTCAGACTGCAAAAGCTGGTAAAAATCTCCGACCTTGTCACCTTTGGCCCTAGTGGTTGGTGCATAAATTTTAATAATAGTCTTATTAACTGGCCTTCCTTGTAGGCTTATGGATATTATCCTATCACTGACAGCATTATACTTCAGGCCAGATCTTGACATGTTCTTTTAGATGATGAACACAACACTTTTCCTCTTCAAGTTTTCGTTTCCAGCATAGTAGACTATGTAATTGTCCGCCCAAACTGGTCCATTTCAGCTCACTGATGCCTAGGATGTCCATACATATGCATCCCATTTCATTTTTTATAATTTCCAATTTTTCTAGATTCATACTTCATACATTCCATGTCCTGATCATTAGTGGATGTTTGCAGCTGTTTCTTCTCATGTTGAGTCATGCCACATCAGCGAACGAAGATCCCAGAGGCCTCACTCCATGCACATCATTAAGATCGACTGTACTTTGAGGAGGCAACTGTTCCCCAGTCATCTTCCAAGTGCCTTCCAACTGCGGGACTCACTTTCCGGCACCATATCTGACAATGTTCGCCTGCGATTCATAAGGTTTTCGCTGGCTAATTCCTTTCAGAAGTAGACTGTTGGATCCTTCTTCCTAGTCTGTCTTACTCTGGAAGCTCAGCTGAAACTTGTCTGCCATGGTTGACGCTGTTGGTACCTAAATACCAGTGGTATAGCTTCCTGCATCACAGCAGCAAGCAAGCCTCCACTGACAGACAAGTGGTGGCAAATCAGATTCACACTTTGTACATTCCATGTTCTGCAAAGGGATGTTTGCAACTGTTTCTTCTCATTTTGAGTCATGCTACCTCAGCAAATGAAGGTCCCCAAAATTTGACTCCATTCACATCATTAAGGTTGACTCTTTTAAAGAGGCCACTCTTCCCCAGTTGTATTTTGAGTGCCTTCCAACCTGAGGGACTCATCTTCCAGCACTTTATCGGAAAATGTACCACTACTATCTATAACATTTTCACTGGGCTATTTGTTTAGAAGTAGATCATCAGATCCTTCTTTATAGTCTGTCTTAGTCTAGAAGCTCCACTGAAACCTGTCCACCATGGACAACCCTGCTCATATTGGAAATACTGGTGTCATAGCATCCATCCTCATATGGAAGCCACCACAGTATGAGAAACTGATGGATACATGGTGGACCTACATATATTAACACTTACTAAATGTCTGCTGCTGATGAACAAACTCAGGCTATCCTGTCACAATTTTTTTTTCACAGTTTCCTGGTTTCATAGCTATTCTCTTTTAAGCTCTATAGTTCTTGAGACTGTGAAGTTTAGTTATTTCATTCCATCTTCACATAATGGCCCTTAAATTCATTGCCTTTTTATGAACAGACTACATTTTTGTTCTTCTCCTTTCATTCTTTCCACCTTCAGATAAAGACGCTACTGACTACCCTAATAGTATGTAGGGGGTGATGGTTGAAAAATTAATCAAGCATCTGGTTAATCCATAGAATGGATAATCAGTGCTGAAATAGTTAATTCTTTGCAGGATGAATACCTAAGTACGAAGATGTTAGAAATTTGTTTTGTAATTCTACTATAGGATGGCTATGAGTTAGCATCGACTCCATTGCATGGGATTTGGTTTTGGTTTTTTTCGTTATTCTTCTAGCCAAGAATAGTCAGTCAAGTCAGTCAAGGCTAGTCAGAAATTCTAAGCAAAAAAGGAAATGGTGAAAAAGTAGGGACAGTATGGTGAGCAAATTAGAAATCATTCTGTCTTAATATTTCTGCTGATTAGCTGAAGAAGCCACGGAGGGCCTGATGAATCTCAGTCCTTCAGCTATGAAGAGCCTCCTTCATCACATTCTCAGTGGCAAGGAGTTCGGTGTGGAGCGAAGTGGTAAGGTTGAAAGACAACATTTCCATTTCAGAGTGTTTGTTTTAAGTGTCTCATTGCTTTTAGAATGTTTTTCTTTTATCATAGGATCTTTTTACCCCCAAATAAGCAGAATTATGATATACAAAACAGTTAAAAACAAAGCTGTCTTCTGGAACAAAATTTGAAAACCAGTGTATGTCTCAATTTTTTTTTTCCTTAAATGAGATATTCACTAAATGGATTACTATTGTGTTTTGTTTTTAATTGTTTCATCCATTCCATTTCATTATCTTGCCTCCACTTTAGGACATTACTGTTGCAACATAAAACCTGTTAAACTAATAACTTATATCATCTGAAACATTATTGTATTCCAATTGGCAATAATTCAGTAGTGCTTCCAGTGTTGAGTGTGTGTGTAAGTGCTACAGTACATTTGATGTATCCTTTCACCTTTAAATTCAAATAAATCTAGGAATTGGTCAAAAACTAATCTCCTACCTGCACTTGAAGTGCTGGCAGTGGAACAGACAGTGGCATTTTGTATCTAGTACCTAAAACAGCAGAGCAAATGAAAAGAGTTATTTGCCATGCTCAACTGTAAGGTTCAGGACATACAAATGTGTAATGTCAAATTGATGGTTGGATTGGCAAACTTTAGAATGGTTAAAGAAAGTTAGAAAGCAGTGCTTCTCCAGTCTTGCAGAGTCTGATTCACTAGGCTGGGGTAAGCTCCTGCAGTTCTACTAACAAGCTCCCAGGTGAAGGTGATGCTGCAGTTTCACAGATTACACTTTAAATAGCAGTGTCATAGTTTCCTTTTGTTGTTGTTGTTTTATTAAGTTAAAAATAAAAGGACATACATCTAGGTCTTTTTAATGAGGTAGGGGATAAATCAGAACTTAGTTATCCTTTATGTGTTTTCTTTTCATCTTTTTCATTGTTGTTGGTTATGTATTTGCTGCAACTTCGTGTTTTTCTCATTTTTTATTCTGGTGTATATTATGGTTAATTTCCTCTATGGTTATCTTAATATTTGCCCCTGTTTTTCTAATTTGTTTAATTTCTTTGTATCGCCTTGACTTTGTCTCCACATAAAAGGTCTATGACTACATTTTCTAAGTCCCTCTTTTTTGTTATACTGTTGTGATCTTTTACATAGTAACATCTGTAATTTTTGTGTATGTGATTTTCCTAGCTGGGTTGATATCTAGTTGCTCTGTTCTGCATTCTAGTCTTGGATTGTTATCTGATGTCACTGATTTTCTAACTGAAGGACTTCCTTTAGTATTTCTTGTAATTCTGATTTTTAGGAATTCTCTAAATTTCTGTTTAACTGGAAATATCTTAATTTTGCTCCTGATTATCCTTTATCATCAATCTGTCATGTTATAGTTCGCCCCACTGATTCAAATGTTAGCCCTGCTATTTCTATCCATGAGATTGGTGCTGTTGGAGCAACCAAAACTGAACGAACTGGGATCATGCAGTTAAAAAGTGAGATAAAACAGGTAAGATACTTGGAGGATTAACTGGGAAATTATCATGTTCAAGAACATTCTTTTGAAATCACACTTTGTTAGGATCTTAATTTCCTGTCCCTAGTTTAATTTGGACTATTTATTTTTCAGGTGGAATTTCGTAGGCTGTCTATCTCAACTGAGAGTCAGGTGAAACAACCAGGGAATCCTTAACATAATTTAAGCTTCTGTTAGTTCTCTGTAACATGCATGTACTGTTCACCTTTTTACTAGAAATATAACAAAGTAGCTTATTTGAGTCTCCTTTATATTAGTCATTTTGTAGATAACTTTCATTTTTCTGGACCAAATTATTTTTCTAATTTTAGGATGAAAATAACCTACTTCTAATAACAAGAAAGGAAAACTGTGAGCTCCTCTTGTTAGAATTGACATGTGATTTTGAAAATAATTTTCTTTATGAAACTAGACTTGGATTTTTCAGTGTAAAAAATAAATAGTAGAGAGAATACCAGATTAAGCAAGGCTCTTATTTTTTTTAATCAATTTCCAGTTATTGTTCCAAAATTAGATGTTTATCACCCTCATAATCAAAACACAGGAAGGGTATCGTGGACACATAAGAAAAACATCTAAGTCTGTGTGTGTGGTGGTAAGAGTTGCTGAATACCATACTGTGGCTTCTTATTCAGTTTACTATGCAGATGAGAGTCGATGAGTTGCTACATTACGTAAAGAAATAGTTAACACAAAATTCCAGGATTTCTCCTTTTAAAACTCTGGGAAATCATATGTTTTTAAAATCTCCAAGTTGAGAGAGTACTGGTATGCTCCACCCTGATAGTACTTTTTATAAAAAGCTTAAAACTTCCTGTCCTACTACAAAATAGACTTACAATATAGGATTAGTGCACATACAGAAGAAGAAGGGAAAATGATTTTTTTTTAAGAAACCATTTAAAAGAAAACTAAACCAATGCTTGAAGCTTGATTTGAATTAAACTTAATTTGAGTGTACTTGTTAAATACCCTTTTACATTTATGTTTGTGAAAGCATGAGAACAGGAAAAAATAAGTTTCCTGTAATATAAAAGTTTTCCTCCAGATAATTTAGTTAATCTGTACATTTTCCTATCTGAAAGCTGAAAGAACTACATTTAATAATAAATAAACTGATTCCTGTTGTTGGTAGACAATTCTTGTTTTTGTTGAGAGTGGTTGGTTAAGCGTATTACAGTTGTTTGTAGTCACACAGTGTTGTTTACAAGTTCATTATGTATTTAGAACTTGAAGTCTGTGTTTCCAGATAGATTGTAAAACAGCCCTGTAGACAACAGAATGAAACACTGCTCATTCCTGCACCATCCTCAGTTCAGTTGGTATGTTTGAGCCCACTGTTGCAGCCACTCTGTTGGTCCTTCTTCTTGAGGGTCTTCCTCTTTTTTGATGAACTTCTGCTTTACCAAGCATGATGTCTTTCTCCATGGACTGATCCGTCCTGATACTGCCCCTTCTGTCCAAAGTACCAAAGACAAGTCTTGTCATCCTCTCTTGTAAGAAACATTCTGGCTGTACCTCTTCCAAGACAGATTTGTTCATTCTTTTGGCAGTCCGTGGTATATTCTGTATTCTTTACCAGTGCCATAATTCAAAGGCGTCAGTTCTTCTTTCACATCCATAAAAGGTGATTGAAATTACCATGGCTTGAGTCTGATGCAACTTAGTCCTCAACCTTCTCTGCTGTATCATTTTTATTTCCCACATATCCACTGCTCATAGGTCTTCAAGGGAGCCACAACCAATTGAACTATAATTTGAACAATTGAGAGCCCTAAATTTTTCTATTTCTATCTTTATCTGCTTCTCTGTATGCTGCATGTTCTAAACTCTTTTCTCTGTCACTCACCAGTACTCTTTTTCCTGATTATGGAGAAAAAACATGTTTGTAAGGTGGTTGTTGTTAGGTGCTGTCCAGTTAATTCTGACTCATAGTGACCCCACGTGACAAAGTAGAACTGCCCCATAGTGTTTTCTTGACTGTAATCATTGCTGAAAGAGATCACCAGGTTTTTCTCCCATGAAGCCACTGGGGAGATTTGAACCCTCAACCATTTGGTTATCAGACAAGCACTTAAACTGTTATGCAACCAGGTAATTTTATTTATTTTACCCTTCCCCATGACTTGTAGATTAAGGCCATTTCATCAGTTTTTTTAATGATAGCTTGTTGGCTAGTTACTTAAATAGTCCAGAGTTGCACTCTACTAATCACTTTTAAAAACACAAATACTGGTTGTTAATCTCTTTTTAAATGATATGCTCTCCATTTTTTTATAGCACAGTGGTGGTCATTGCCTGGGTATACATTTGATGTCACCATCTTTTCTGGTAACTGTTGTCATCTTATATGCCATTTATAAGTGCTTTGAATATACTGTTATATAATCATGACATATACTAATTGACTGAAAAAGAAAACAAAGACAATCAAGAACTAGAATAATTATAAAGCAACCTAATGCATGGATATAAGGTCTTTTTCAAAAAGGCAAGAAAGGGTTTCAACTCCAATCTCTTTCATTTCAGAAAGCATAATTCAGTGTAAAATAATGTACAGATAAGAATCTGCTTATTCATTTGTTTTTAATATAATTTATTGCGTGTCTATTATGTACCAGGTCTTGTATGAGGTAGCATCATTGTCACCTGGGAACTTACTAGAAATGTTGTCTTGGTCCCTACCCTAGGATTACAGAATCAGAAAGGCTGAGGTGGAGTCCAGCAATCTGTGTTTTAATACATTTCCTAGCTAATTCTTGGTGTGCTCTGAAATTTAAAAATTACTGGGTTAGATATTCTTCTGATTATTGATTAATTTAGTAAATAATTAAGTGCCATTTTTGTGCCGGACATTGGAGATACAATGCCAAGCCAAGTGCCATCAAGTCAGAGATACAATAATGAACAAAATAAATGGGGCCCTTGCCCTCTTGACGCTTATACTTCGGAGAAGATTAAATTTCAAAATAGTCTATGATTTCAGATTTCTCAGGCTGAACAAATATAGGGCAGATGACACACAAATAAAAAATGGAAAGCTATTGGAAACAATATTGGTATTTCTGTTACCTTAACATTAGCCCTGTAATAAGACTTAGTCAACTCTGTCATGTCCACATTAGTAAAAAGAAAGGCACAGAGATGCAGAAGAGAATGTAAAAACTGTTGATATCTGGCTTTTGAAAGCAGTTCAAGTTGTATTCTATCAGATACATACCTTTCTGGCTTGACTTTACTTCAGCAGCCTGCAGTCTCAGTGTTTAAGAAGATAATGAAGATCGATGAAATAGTTTATTTACTTGGCAGATCAGTTTGACAGTCACTTGCCAATAGAAATGTTTGGGAATACTTTTCTCTTTTACATAGCAGTTGTGGGTAGTTTATACCTTTGACTTAAAATGTAAGCAGTGCTTTTTTCGGAAAAATATTTCTATTTTTATTTTGTATTTCTAAATCCATTAGCTATCAAATAACCACTTTCCCCAATGTGCTTCAGCCTTCATTTAGCATAATGTTTTCAAGATTCATCTATATTATAGTATGTATTATTACTTCATTTCTTTATATTTCTGAATAATATTCCATATATTCAATACAGGTATTACCCATTCATCATTATACAGACATTTGAATTGTTTCCACTTTTTGTCTTTTATGAATAATGCTGCTATGAATCTTCATGTATAAGTTTTTGTGTAGACAAATGTTTTCCTTTCTTTGGAGTATATACCTAGGAGTGGAATTGCTGGGTTTACATTTAGCATTTTGAGGAACTGCCAAAGTGTTTTTCAAAGTGGCTGCCCCTTTTAATACAGCCATGCCATCCACAAGGGTTCTGGTTTCTCTACATCCTGGTTAACACTTGCTATTGTCTGTCTTTTTTTTTTATACCCATTCTAATGGGTGTGAAGTAGTACCTCACTGTGGTTTTGATTGTAATTCCTAATGTTGTTGAGCATTATTTTCACGTGCTTATTGACCATATATATGTTCTTTGTTCAAATCCTTTGCTCACTTTTTAATTGGATTATCTGTGTTTTTACTATTTAGTTTTAAGAGTTCTTTATATATTCTAAATATAAGTCTCTTATCCGATATAAACCCCAAAACCAAACCCACTGCTGTCGAGTCAATTGCAACTCATAGCGACCATATAGGTCAGAGTAAAACTGCCCCATAGAGTTTTGAAGGAGTGCCTGGCAAATTTAAACTGCTGACCTTTTAGTTAACAGATGTAGCACTTAACCACTACACCACTAGAGTTTCCTATCAGATATAAGATTGACAAATATTTTCTCCATTATGTAGGTTGTCTTTTCACTTTCTTGATAGTGCTCTTTCAATTCATAAAAGTTTTTAATTTTGATGAAGTCCACTTTATTTTTTCTTTTGTTTTTTTCTGCTTTTAGTGTCATATCTAAGAATCCATTGTCAAATACAAGATCATGAAGATTTTCACTTTTCTTCTAAAAATTTTATAGTTTTGCTTCGTATACATAGGTCTTTGATCCATTTTAAATGTGGTGTGAAAGAGTCTAGATTAATTCTTTTGCATGTGCGTATCCAATTATCCCAACACTGTTTCTTAAACAGATGATTTTTTCCCATTTTATTCTCTTGGCACCTTTGTCAAAACTCAATTGACCAGAAATGTAAGAATTTTTTTCTGTACTCTCAGTTATATTCCATTGATTTATGTATATCCCTTACCAGTAAGACAGTCTTGATTATGGTAGATTGGTGGTAAGTTTTGAAACCAGAAAGTGTCAGTCCTCCCAACTGTGATCTTTTTGGATATTGTTTTAGCCATTGTGGGTCCCTTCAATTTACATATGGATGTTAGGGTCAGCTTGTCAATTTCTGCAAAGGAACCAACTGGGATTTTGATAGGTATACAAGATCTAACAGTTAAATTCATGAACTTATCCTAGAAAAAGTGCTACATAACTCATTGTTGAATATCACAACGGTCACCTTTGAAGCACTCCCCTTGGGAAGCTGTGTGCTAACACCAGCACCTAGCCCACCCTTCAAAGCAATTTTGGAACTCTTTCTCTGGAATGGCCATCAGATCCCTTGTCATATTACCCTTGATGTCCTGAATATCATCAAAATGTCTTTCTTCCTATATTTCCTTTATCTTCAAGTAAAGAAAAAAGTCATTGAGGACCAGATCAAGTGAGTAGGGAAAGTGTTCCAATACAGTTATTAGTTAACTGGCTAAAAATTCCCTCACACGCAGTGCCATGTGAGCTGGTTCATTGTCTTGATGTAAGAGCTATGAGTTGTTAGCGAAAAGTTCAGGTCATTTTTGTCTAACTTTTTTATGCAGCCTTTTGAGCACTTCCAAATAGTAAATGTGGTTAACTATTTGTCCAGTTGGTACAAATTCGTAAAAATACAATCCCTTTGATATCAAAAAAGGTTATCAACATCATTTTGACTCTTGATTTGGACTGACAGAACTTTTTTGGTCATGGAGAATTGGCTGACTTCCATTGTGCACTTTGATGCTCTGTTTCAGGGTCATGGTGGTAGTACACCCATGTTTCATCACCAGTGATAACACAGCCTAAAACATCATGTCGCCTCTCCAAAAGGTCTTGGCAAACTTCAAATCTGTTTTGCTGTTGTTCATTGGTGAGGTCCTTCAGGACCACTTTTACACACACCTTTCTTGTGTCAAGATTTTCAGTTAAGATTTTCCTGACCATTTCTCTGTCAATGTTTACTTGGTCTGGTATGCTTCTCACAATCAGCTGATGATTTTGATTCACACTTCGATGAATTTTTGCAATATTTTCATCAGTTATGCTCATTACTGGCCACCCTAAACTCTGTTCATCAGTGACACTTTCTCTCCCCTCAGAAAAACATTTAATCATTTGTACACTGTGGTTCTCTTCATGGCACTATCCCCATAAACTTGGACTAACATGTCCCTGATTTCACTTCCACTCTTGCCAAGTTTAACAAGAAATTAAATATCTGTTCATTGCTCTAATTCAAGCTCCGACACTATCATGGTGGCATGCAGAAACATGCAACAACAATAATGAATACCACTCAGCAAGACACCGCCACACATTGACATGAACACAGCTGTGAGACACTGTTATACCAAGGTTATGAAACCTACCAAGTTGTTTATACAGTGCTGACAACTTAAGCACATGGTGGCAAGTTCATCAACTTAATTGTTAGACCCCATATGTAGACTAAAGTATCTATATTTCACTGGAACTAAGTGAGTATAAATCTGAAGTAGATATTGTTTGTATGGTAAGCAGTCAACTCAGTAGCACAGGTAGAGAAAAAGCTAAGAAAGTAACTCGGAAATAAGTAATTTAGAATCTGTGAAAGGAATTAAAAATATTACATAAGAAAATAGCCACTTAATACAAAAAGAGATAATAAAAGAACAAAAAGAAATGAGACATATAGAAAACAAAATGCAAAATGGAAATGGAAATCCAAACATATAAATCATAATATTAAGTGCAAATGGATTAAACAATTCAGTCGAAAGCCAGACATTTTCATACTGGATAAAAAATAAGATTACCAACATGCCGTCTACACAAAGATTCAACTAGTCTGTAAGACAGAAAATGATACTGGTAAAGAGTGTACTTCTTGACTTTAAGTTGATACAGGAGACTAACTGTGCAGCTTCTGTCCAGACATAAGATGAGAAGAGAGAAGGAGATAGGATCTCATCTAATAGACATGGGAAATATAGAGTGGAGGGGAGGAGTGTGCTCTCACAGTGTGCAGAAAGCAGCTAGGGTCACATAACAAAGTGCATGTAAGTTCTTGCATGAGAAACTGACTCAAATTGTAAATGTTCACTTAAAACACAATGAAAAAATAAAGAACAAAAACAATATGTTGTCTACAGGACACATACTTTAGGTTCAAAAGTAACAGCAGGTTGAAAGGAAAACAATGAAAAATTACACATAATGCAAATAACCATAAGAAAACGCCATATAAAAATAGACTTTATAACAACATAAAAATTATTGATGAAGAGGGATATTTCATAATAATAAAAGAATAAATCTCTAAGAAATATATAAAAGTTACACATTCACCTAACACGCCCCCAAGTACATGAACCTAAGAACTGGCAGAATTGAATGGAGAAATACAGAACTCAACAATATAGTTGAAGACTTCAATACCCCACTTTTAGTAATGGATAGATCAACTAGTCAGAAAATCAAGGGAATAGAAGACTTGAACTCTACAATAAACCAGTTACATCTGACATTTATAGACCATTTCACTAAACAGCAGAATCAATACACATGCTTCTCAAATGCACATGCAACCATCCCCAGGTTAGATCACAGGATAGGCTGTATAACACATGTTGATAAATTTAAAAGGATTGAAACCATAGAAAGTATGTTCTCTGACTACAAAGGAATGAAATTATAAAGCAATGGAAGAAGGAAATTTGGTAGTCACAAGTATATGTAAATTTAACAACACATTTCTAAATAACCGATGGATCAAAGAAGAAATTATGAAGGAAATTAGAAAATTCTTTGGGATTAATGCAAATGAAGACACAACAGAAATTGCTCCACAGTCAGATCCAATTAAGTTTTAAATTTGGGGCCATTTTCAGAGGTAATCTGAAGATTGTTTTGACCCTAGTGCCATTCTTAGCTGTCTCTTTCATGATCATCTCAATAGAGGCAGAAAAGGCATTTGACAGAATTCAACACTTACTGATGATTAAAAAAAAAAAATCTTAAAAAATTAGGACTCAAAAACAACTTAATCTAATAAGGGTTATTTACGTTAACCCTGGTGGCATAGCGTTAAGTGCTATATCCACTAAACATAAAAGTTGGCAGTTCAAGTCTGCCATGTGCTCTTGTAAACTCTGTGGAGCAATTCCACTCTGTCCTATATAGTCACTGTGAGTCAGAATCGACTCGATGGCATTGGGTTGGTTTTTCGGTTTTATGAAAACCCCACTGCTAGCATTATATGTAATGGTGAAACACTGAATTCTTCCACCCTATGGTCAGAAACTAGAAACTCTAGTGGCATAGTGGGTTAAATGCTGCATCTGCTAACCCAAAAGTCGGCAGTTCAAATCCATCAGGCACTCCTTGGAAACTCTGTGGGGCAGTTCTGCTCTGACCACTAGGGTCACCATGAATCAGACTCAATGGCAGTGGGAGTTTTTTTTCTAAGGTCGGAAACAAGCCAAGAATGTCTACTCTTGCCACTGCTATTAAACAGTGTACTCAAGGATCTAGTCAAGGCACTTAGCCAAGAAAAATAAAAGGCACTTAGACTGGAAAGGGGAAACCCTGGTGGCACAGTAGTTAAGTGCAATGGCTGCTAACCGTAATGGATGGCAGCTCAAATCCACCAGGCACTCTTTGGAAACGACAGGGCAGTTCTACTTTGTCCTATACCATCACTATGAGTCTGAATCCACCTGACAGCACTGGGTTTGATTTCGGTTTAGATTGGAAAGGAAGAAGTAAAGCTCTCTCTGTCGATGATGTCATCTCATATATACAAAATCTTAGAGAATCCACTAAAAAGCTGTTAGAACTAATAAATGAGTTGAGCCAAGTAAAAAAATCAATTGTGTTTCTACACAGTATCAATGAAAAATCTGGAAAAAATTAAGAAAAAAATCCATTTACAATAGCATCAAAAAGAATAAAACACTTAGAAGTAAGTTTAGCAAAACACTCCTAAATAAAGCCCTAAATAAATAGAAGAAACTCTGGTGACATAGTGGTTAAATGCTATGGCTGCTAGCCAAAAGAGCGGCAGTTCAAATCTGCCAAGTGCTCCTTGGAAACTCTGTGGGGGCAGTTCTACTCTGTTCTCCTATAGGGTGGCTATCAGTCAGAATCGACTTGATGGCAGTGGATAAATAAATGGAAATTCATCCCAGTACCAGTTGCTATTGGCCCAATTTTGACTAATGGCAACCTCGTGTGTGTCAGACTAGAGCGGCACTTCATGGGGTTTTCAATGGCTAATGTTTTATAAGTAGATTTTCAGGCTTTTTTTCAGATGCCTCTGGGTGCCTCCAAATTTTCAGTTAGAGGCCAAGCACGTTGACAGTTTGCAGCACCCTGGAACGCCATGGATTAAAGACTTATAATCATTAACTTGGGCAATACTCCCCAAATGGATCTAGAGTTTCAGCACAATCCCAGTTAAATCCCAGCTGGCTTCTTTTGGCAATTAACAAGCTGATCCTAGAATTGATATGGAAATTAAAGAAACGCAGTGCCTAACAGTTCCAACAATTAAGTCCTGGAACTCAATTGTTCTAAGTGCTACATACCTCATTGCTGAATATCACCACAGTTACCTTTCAGGTACTCCCCTTTGGAAACTGTGCACTAATGCCAGTACCTCATCCACGCTTCAAAGCAATTTTGGAACTCTTTCTGGAATGGCCATTGTGTACAGTGACACAGTGGCAAGTTTGCAAACTTAATTGTATAGTTGTCTGTGATGGAATTTTTAGCCAGTAAACCAATAACTGGACTGAAACACCTTCCTACTCACTTGGTCTGGCCCCCAGTGACTTTTTCCTTTACTAAAAGATAAAGGCAATATTGAAAGGAAGAGGTTTTGATAACATTCAGGACATCAAGGGTAATACGGGGACAGCTCTGATGGCCATTCAGGAAAAAGAATCCAAAATTGCTTTGAAGGGTGGACTAGGTACTAGCATTGGTGCATAGCTTCCTAAGGGAAGTACTTCAAAAGTGACCATAGTGATATTCAGCAATGCAGTATGTAGCACTTTTTCTAGGATGAGTTTGTGAATTTAATTGGCAGTCCTTTTATAGTAACATGAGACCAGAAGAACTAGATGGTGCCCAGCCGCCACCAGTGACTGTCCTGACCATTTATAATTGTTATGAGTTCCTCATGGATTGACCTGTTAATCATCATAAAATGTCCCTCTTTATTTTTTTGTTTGTTTTACACTATATTTTGTCTCATATTCCTGTAGCCACTTTAGCTTTCTTTTGGTTGCTATTTACGTGGTATACTTTTTCCCATTGTTTTATATTTCCATCATTTTATAATCCATTTGTAGATTTGAATCTAAAATATGTCTCCTGTAGACAGCATATTGTTGGATCTCGTAATTTTTAATGTAGTCTGATGAGTTCTGTCTTTTTAATTGAATTGTCTAAAACATTTACATTGATTACTATTATTGATATGACTGAATTTACATTTGCCTGTTGTTTTTTATTTTTCTATATGTTTCATGTCGTTTTTATTCCTCCATTATGTCTTTACTGCCTTAGTTTGTATGCAGTGAATAATCTACTGTAACATTTTAATTCCTTTATTGATTTTAAAGTTGTTTTCTTAGTGATTCCTCTAGGGCTTATGGCATACGTCTTAACTTACTAGAACCTACTTGGTGTCTGTAATAACATAATTCTAGTGAGATGTAGAAACTTTACTCCTACACATGTCTAGATCCTCCCCACTTTTTATACTAATGTCGTGTACATCTTATGTCCATATATTTTACAAGCCAAACAATACGTGATAATTATTACTATATCTTTTAAAGGAGATGAAAAATGAAAAGACTACAAGTATATATTTATAGAGCTTTTTCTATTATTCCTCATATTTACTCTTTCTGATTCTCTTTCTTTTGGCAAATTTAAATTACTGTCTGGTGTCATTTTCTTACTCCATTACAGCTTTTTATCCCCCATCCATCTCCTTTATATTTGTATGGTTAAATATATTCCATTTATATATGTTGGAAGCACAATACAATTATTTACATATTTTATACACTTTTAGATCAGGTAAAAGAAGAAATATACAATTATACCGTCTTTTATATTCACCTATATGATTACCTTTACTTGTATTCTTTTTTCTTTTTTTCAAAATGGATTCAGATTACTGTCTGAAGTCCTCTGCTTTCAGCCTGAACTAATATACACTTCTCTCAGTGCTTTTTTTTGTCTATAAATGTCTTTATTTCACCCTTAGTTTTTAAAGATAGTTTTATTGAATGTATGATTCTCGATTGAGAGTTTTTTGGTCTGGGTTTTTGGTTTTTTTTTTTTGAGCACTTTGGATGTGTCATCCCAGTGCTTCTAGCCTTCATTGTTTTTGATGGGAAATCTACTGTTAATCTTATTGTAATTCCCTTGTACATGAGTCATTTTTCTTGTTACTTTCAAGATTTTCTCTTTCTTTTCTGTTATTTTGATTATGCTATATCTATGTTAGTTAGATCTGGAAACCCTGAGGGTGTAGTGATTAAGTGCTACAGCTACTAACTCAAAGATCTACAGTTCAAATCTACCAGGTGCTCCTTGGAAACTCTATGGGGCAGTTCTACTCTGACTTACAGGGTTCCTATGAGTCGGAATTGCCTTGATGGCAGTGGGTTTATAGAAACACTGGTGGCATAGTCAGTAAGTGCTTCTTGCCTTTTTCCTGCTTGGAGTTTTTTGAGCTTCTTGGATATATAGACTGTTTTTCATCAAATTTGGCAAGTTTTCAGCTGTGACTTCTTCAGATATTTTTCCTATTCTTTTCTCTGTGTCCTCTTTCTGTACTCCCATTATGCATATTTCAGTGAACTTATTGAGCTCCTACATATTCCTGTCTGTTCTTTATACTGAATAATCTCTGTGATATATCTTCAATATTGCTGGTTCTTTCTTTAGCCAGATAAATTCTACTGTTGAGCAACATCTAGTAAATTTTTCATTTTATTTTCGTTACAGTTATTGTACTTTTTGACTTTGGCCTTCTCATTTGGTTCTCTTTTTAAATCATCAATATATCTTTACTGATGGTATGTTTGATAAGAAGTTGTTACCATACTGTCTTAGGCTGGGTTTTCTAGGGAAGCAAAACCAGTAACACGTGTAAGAAAGATTTATTATATATATATATATAGACAGATAGATAGATACAAACATAGGAAACAGCTCACGTAATCACAGAAGCTGAATGTCCCAAGCTCTGGCACAAGCCTCATGTGTCCATGGAAGCTGAGGAACCCTAGGTCAGCAAGTCAGAGACCAGAGTTGCAGATCACCGGGTGTGTAGGTCAGTGGATCCCAAGCTGGTGGCGAGACGAAGCGACAAAGGCTGGAGGTCGGTGGATCCCAAGCTGGTGGCGAGACGAAGTGACAGAGGCTGGCGAACCCAGGATCGGCAGGACTGGGCAGAGGCTGGCGAGCGCAGGATTGGCAGGTCGGGGAGCAGGACTCTCAAGAGCCGACTGTAAGGACTGATGAGCCCAACAGCTGCTAGCTCAAGTCCCGGAACCAGATGCTGGAACAAGAGAGCAGGAGCTCCTGGCCACGTGAGCGATCAGCAGCCATAGTCTAGTGTCACGAGATGAGAGCCGAGGGGCAGGGAGCCACTACAAACCCTGCCCTGCCACTTAATACAGCAGCCAAATAGGTAGTAGCCAAGTTGACATAATCCTGACCACCACACATACTTTACCACTTTATGCATGATCTTTGAACATATTCCTAATAGCTGCGTGAAGTCTATGCCTTACAAGTTTTGACATCTGAGCTGCTCTCAAATGCAGTATCTGTTGTTTGCTTTTTTTCTAGTCTGTGGCCACACTTTCCTATTTCCTTGCATGTCTCATGATTTTTTTTATTGAGAACTATTTATTTTAATTATACTTTAGATGAAGGTTTACAAAGCAAACTAATTCCTCATTGCCAGTAGACAATTAATAAATATATTGTTTTGTATACCTGGTCGCCAACCACATAATACTCTTCTCTTTTTGACCTTGGGTTCACTAGTACCAGCTTTCCTGTCCCCTCCTGACTTGTCTTCCTTGCCCCTGGGCTGATGTGCCCATTTAGTCTTGTTTTGTTTTCTGCCCTTGTCTAATCTTTGGCTGAAGGGCGAACCTCAGGGATGACTTCAATACTGAGCCATAAGGACATGCAAGAGCTATATTCTTGAGATTTCTCCAGTATCTGTCAGACCTATAAATCAGGTTTTGTGTGTGTTTTTTTTGTGTGTGTGTATGTTTGAATTTTGCTGTACATTTTTATCCAACTCTGTCTGGGACCCTCTACTGTAATCCCTGTCAGAGCATTAAGTCAGTTGTAGTAACCAGGTGCCCTCTAGTTGTGCTGCTCAGTCTGGTGGAGGCTGTGGTAGTTGTGGTCCATTAGTTCTTTGAACTAATTTTTCCCATGTGTTTTTGGTTTTCTTCATTCTCCCTTGTTCTATAGGAGGGTGACAAGAGTGGAGTATATTAGATGGCTGGCTGGTCACAATCTTTTAAGACCCCAGACACTACTCACCAAAGTAGAATGTATAACATTTTCTTTATAAGCTATGTTATGCCAACTGAGCTAGATGTTTCCTAGATCATGGTCTCCAGAGCCCTCAGCCCAATAATTTGGTCCCTCGGGAAGTTTGGGTGGATCTGTGGAGCTTCTCCAGTGCCATGTACTGTCTTACCCTTCACCAAAGTTACCACTTATCTATTGTCTATTTACTATTTTTCCTTCCCACCCCTCACATCCCTAACAGCCATGAAAGATTGTTTCTTCCTGTATATAAACCTTTTCATGAGCTTTTGTAGTAGTGGTCTCATATAATATTTTTTCCTTTTGTGATTGAGTTACTTCACTTAGCATAATGCCCTCCACATTCATCCATGTTATGAGATGTTTCACAAATTCATCATTGTTATGTATTGTTGCATGGTATTTCATTGTATATATGAACCATAGTTTGTTTATCTACTTACCTATTGATGGGCACCTAGATTGTGTCTGTCTTTTTGCTATTGTTAATGATACTGCTGTGAGAATGGGTATGCCCATTCATGTGACAGCTCTTATTTCTCTAGGATGTATTTCTAGGAGTAGGATTGCTGGATTATATAGTGTTTCTATTTATAGCTTTCTAAGGAAGTGCCATATCATTTTCAAAAATGATTGTACCGTTTTTTATGCCCACCAGCAGTGTATAAGAGTTCTAATCTCTCACAGCCTCTCTAATATTTGTTATTTTCTGTTTTTTTATTCATGTCAGTAATGTTATGGTAAAGTAGTATTTCATTGTGGTTTTGATTTGCATTTCTCTGATAGCTATTGATGACAACATTTCCTCATACATCTAGCTTCTTGAATATCTTCTTTGGTAAAATGTCTGTTCAGATCCTTTGCTCATTTTTTAAATGGATTATTTGTATTTGTCTTGTAGAGGTGTTAGATTTTCCTGTAGATTTTACAGATTAAACCTATGTCAGATTTGTCATAACCAAAAATTTTTCCCAGAAATTTTTTTTTGATGTGCATAAGTGTTTAATTTTTAGAAGATCTCAGTCATCTAACTTATCTTAGTTATAGTTTATATCCTGTTAATACTGTGTATTAGGGCCTCTAACATTGATTATACTTTTTCTTCAATGATCTTTTAGGCACTGTTTTTATATAGCTCTTTGATCCACTTTGAATTAGTTTTTGTTTATGGTGTGAGGTATGATTCTTGTTTCACTTGTTTTGCTAATGGACATCCAGCTTTACCAACACTAGCTGTTAGAAAGACTTTCTTTTCTCCATCTAATGGACTTTGAGCCTTTTTGAATATACGGTGACTGTAGGTGGATAAATTGACATCTGAGTTTTCAATTCTGTCCTGTTGGTCGGTGTGTCACTTGTACCAGTACCAGGCAGTTTGGACTACCATAGTTGTATAGTATGTTCTGAAGTCAGACAGTGAAAGTCCTCCTACTTTATTCTTCTTCAGTGTGCTTTATTTATCTGGGGTCTCTTTCTTTCCATAAAAAATTGGTGATTAGTTTTTCAATCTCTTTGAAGACTGCTGTTGGTATTTTGATCAGAATTGCATTGTATTTGTAGATTGCTTTGAATAGAACTGACATTTTCACAATGTTAAATGTGCCTTTGCATGAGCATGGTGTGTTTTTCCATTTACGTAGGTCTTTTTTGGTTTCTTCCAGTCGTGAAAACTGAAAGTTTTAGATACTATGTTGTAAGAACTCTGGATACTTCTCCTACCTTTGTAACTCATTGTTGTTCTTATTTATTTGTTTAGTGACTTATTTGGACTATTTCAGTGAAGTCTATATTCCCTGAAATATTCAGTGCCTGATGTAATTCCTCAGAGAACATAGCTCTCTACATGACTACTATCATTCTAGGGTAACAGTGATTTTAGCAAGGTTCTCTTTAGTAGTCTCTTTTTTTCATGTCTTCATTAAGCTGTCATCCTCTGTTGTTATTACATCCAGTTCTTAACCTCTAATAATTGCCACCTGGTTGCTTTATTGTTTTTGCCAGTTTCCTGGTGGCATAAATTTCTCCACAGCGTGATCCAATTATATCTGAGCCTCTTTATAGCGGTAGTATTTGAGGCTTGTTCTGTCCCCAGTTAGGTTCACCTTAGCTGTTTCTTTCCCCAGTTCTTGCTGTTGAACTTCTACCTGGTCTGAAGTTTAGCTTGTTGCTTTTCTGAAGTTATCGGCTTCCTCTGAGTTGTTTGCCAATAAAAATTCCCATTTTTTTGTTGTTGAGTATCCTTAGGCTTGAACTTGCCCATACTCTGTCCCAAATAGTCATTTCTTAATACTGTATCAGTATATTTCCACATGTCTAAGCCTTCAAGATTATTCAATATAGTATTTTATTCAGTTGCTTTATCATACTTTACTTACACTTCCATCTTTTTACCTTTTGATATTTAGATTGCTTCTAAATGTTCTATTAATGTAGTAATTTTAATGAACATCTTCAAGAGAGATACACTGTACCTTCCTTTCTATTTTATCACAAGATAAATTCATAAGACTGGAATTTCTCTGCCAACCCCCCGTGTCATCAATTTTTTGGTGGCACTTATTATGTGTCACCAGATTTCTTTCTAAAAAGTTTGCATTGCTGCTAACAACATATAATTCTACTAACTTCAATGTAGCTTCTTTATCTTGAGTGTTACACATAATATGTGGTTTATAATTCTGCAGAAATAAACCTAAGTGTGTTAGGTAAGTGTTCGTTATGCTATGTTGCTTTATCAGAAGAAAAGAGATAATTTTTTATTTATATTCTTTTGCCTGTTTTACCAAGTATCCTGGAACCTCTCTCACTCCAAGTAGTGGGTCCTTTCCTAGCACAGAGGATCAGCAGACATCTGTAGACAGTCGTCAAGGTCAGTGGCAACGCCGAAGAAGGCTGGATGGAGCACTGAACAGGGTCCCAGTTGGATTTTATCAGAAAGTATGGAAAGTTTTGCAGAAGGTGAGCATAATATATTGTTGATGTTTCTTTATTGCCTCCCTTGAAATGCTCAGTCTGCTTGGCTGAGACATAACATGACAACAGTTATGTAAAAGGCTTGTAGTCATATGGATGAAACCTAGAAGATAACATGAAAAGTAAACATTGAATTTGTTATGGTAACGTTATTGAAAGTTTAGTTTCTCTCCATTATTGTTGCTGTACCAACTTCCTCGAGTTGCTTGCCAACACAGTTTCCCCCCTCCTTTTTCTTTGACTGTCCTCAGGCTTGAACTTCCCCATATTCTGTTCTGAATAGTCGTTTCTTAATACTGTATCAGTATACTTTCCACATGTTGTTTATAAATTAGATTTTTTAAATCATCACTTCTCTAATGTTGGGCATAGTTGGGCTAACACATTGTAGTTTAAGGTTTTGTGCTACATTTGCTACTAGTCAAATTAATTTGGTGCTAAAGAGCTCCTTCCTTTATACTTATTGTATATTGGAAATGTTATTTGTATCAGTATACTGCTCATAACCAAATATTACTGTGGCAAATCAAATGCAGTATCTGAAGAGTATGTGTAAGAAACTCTTACCTATATATTTTCTTAGATGAAAACTATTAAATAAATGCAGTGCCATAATGACACTAATAATTCAAAGACTGTTTGTAAGACTGACTTTTGTTTTTATTGCAAAAGTTTATTTTGCCAAAGACTTTTAAGTGGACTTTATATCATTGTGTTAATGACAGATTTAGAGTGCTGAGAAGACCATAGTGCTCATTCATAGGTCTCTTAGTTCCATTTTCTGCCTCATTACCCTCTGTAAGAATCTGAAGAGCACTTCTTCCAAGATTTCAAAACCATTGTTATTTTTCTCTCCCTCAGCATACCAGTATTCTTCTCAGGACAGAGTCAGGTGATCTTTTGGGAAGGGGAAAGTTGATTTCTCAGACCATCAATTACAGTGACCTTTTCAAAGAGTACCTAGGACTTACTTTTCTTTAATCTAGCTTCTTTTTTTTTCATTGTGATGAAAATATACTAACAAAACATGCACCAATTTAACAATTTCTACATGTATAATTCAGTCACATTGATTACATTCTTCAAGATGTGCAACCATCTTTAAGAAGCTGATTAAGTCCCATGGGAAAAATAGACAGGTTAGGGGAATCAGAAGTACTGATGGGGGTGCTTAACTTAAAAATGTAGTAACTATACATGTGTGATAAATGCAGGGTTTTTTTCTGTAGCCTAAAAATCTTTCTGAAGCCCTGTTTGTGATGGCTCTGGGAGATAACATGGTGTCCTCCTAGGCATTCTCAATATTTGGAGCTAGTCTATCCCATATAGTACATCTTCCTTACCCACTCCAGTTCCCTAAGTATAGGATGAATCTAGTCCAAACCTGCATCCTGGCGCATAGCAATAGCAACCCCATGCCTGGGACATTTGGGCTGTCAAACCTCTCACTGGCACATATCCAGCATATATCCAGTGAAGCACACATAGAAATACTTAGTGTCTCATTATGGTGTCCTGGTTGTTAGCGTATCCTTGGTGACAGTATGTTTTTTTCTGTTTTCCAGTGTCATGGACTTTCTGTGGAAGGTTTTGTGCTTCCTTCTTCCACCACTAGGGAGGTAAGATTCTGAATTGTTCACATTTATGTGACTGATAGCTTGTCTGGCTAAAGTATTTCAGTGATCCCTTTTCAAAGTAACGGAGACATGCTTTTATAAATCAACTGAACATGAAATGCATTCAAAGAAAGGAGATAATGATTTTTAAAAATACAAGTGGGAATCCTAAACCAAAAACCCATTGCTGTGAAGTCGATTCTGATTCATAGCTACCCTACAGGACAGAGCAGAACCTCACTATCACAATTCCAGGGAGTGCCTGGTGGATTCAAACTGCCAGCCTTTCAGTTAGCAGCTGAACTGTTAACCACAACGCCGTCAGGGTTTCCAGAAATGGGAATATTTGAGAATAATTATGTACTACATTAACTATATAAGGGCAGCTTTTTGTTTGGCTAAGTTAGGCTGCTTTATGTAAGTATTACCAGTGTTAGAGAGGGTAGAAAGGATAGAAATCTGAGAAAGAATGACAACTTATATCCCCCATCCTTCTTGTTTCCACCCTTCTCTACTAGGATGCTTGTAGACCTAGATCATAACCCAGCTGTCATTAGTTCTAACTGTATGTCAGAGTAACATGAGCAACGTCTCCAACTTATTAGATTAGAATCTCTGTAGATGAGTCTTGAGCATCTTTACTTTTTAATAATTCTGTATATGATTCTGATATATAACTATAACTGAAAAAATATATGTAACTATAACTGAGAAAGAAGACATAGATTATGAGGTGCTTTTATATATTCATAGAGTCCATTATCATTATTAACAAATCCACTGCCATCCAGTTGTTTCTGACTCATAGTGACCCTATAGGACAGAGTAGAACTGCCCCATTGAGTTTCCAAGGAGCACCTGGCAGATTTGAACGCCAACTTTCTAGTTAGCAGCTGCAGCACTTAACCACTATGCCACCAGGGTTTCCATTCTCATTATTAGTGGTATTATATTCTATAAAGTCACTCATTGCAGATACTGAATTAGTGAATACTGGAACCATTGCTGATAGAGGAAATGTTACGGTTAGTTTATGCAGGTCTGTGGTCACAATGCTTCTCATACATTACCTTGTTTTATGTGAGTTTCTGTTTACAGATACTTTAATGAATATTGTTGATTTGTCAACATTGAACTTATGACCAACAGCATTATAACTCATGCCTGAAAAAGGTTTATCTAACACATGTATTTTTACCGTAAGGCAAATCATAATCTTCTTGCAGTTAGTAACACTAGACAATACTTTATCAGTATGCTTTGGGTTCATTTTAAACATTTTAAACAGCAAAACCACCAACAAAAAAGAACAAAAACTCAAAAAACATAGCATAAATAGACTATGAAAAGGACATTTGTTTACAGTATGAGAGCTGAAACAGGAAGGCCTCATCTGGGAATGTGTGTGTCAGATGACACAGATTTTTCACCACTCTCCACCTGGCCATGGATGACTGCAAAAGCACCACAAGTATTGATTTTGGGGTTACAAATACACTATACTGTGGAGGTGAATTCACTTATACAGACTCCATGAATAATGAGGATTGACTGTAGCTCACTTTTTACTCAAATCATATGGAAATGATAAATTTGTTTATTCAAAATCAACAAAGGAGCTAAAAGTGGTAATATTGGATTGTAGAAAATTATTGAAAACGCTAGCATTGTAGAAAAAGGCAGAGAGGTATAGAAAGCTAATGCTATTCTTTAGGACTTCACTCTTGCCTACTTGCCTTTTCTCTAACAAGGAACACTGTGTCCCTTGCTTTTTTTTGTCTTGAAGCAAGATTGAAATATTCATAGAATTAATGACAATATACACCTGATTAGCACCTTTAAGAGTCTTCAAAGTGGCTTCACACATTATTTAATTTGATCTTCAACACAGTTACTTACAGAAGGAAATATATGTAGAGCGATTAAGTAAATTGTCCAAGGTCATAGAGCTAGTATGTGGCAAAGGACTGGATTTGTACTCAGGTCTTCAAACTGTAAATACTCGGTGCTTTCCTATAGTATATACATAGTACCATTTTACAAAAATTATGTCTCAATCTCCTTAAACCCCGTCTGGAGCCCTGGTGGTGTAGTGGTTAAGATCTTGACTGCTAACCAGAAAAGGGCAGCACTTCAGATACACTAGCCACTCCTTGGAAACCCTATGGGACAGTTCTACTCTGTTTTATTGGGTCACTAGGAATTGGAATCAACTCAATGGTATACAACAACAGAAATTTTTAATCTAACAGTATTTATAGATGTTTTACATAATTCTACTTATCAAATACATAAAGGTTGAAGTTCTACTTAAATCTTTCCTTTATCCATTCATCATATTCATAATTTTAAATGGCTCCATAAAGATTCTTGAAGTTACTATACCATAGGACATTTTTTACTCAACCATTTGTATGTTCAGGTTACATCTAGTTTTCCACTTGTGACTAATGCTACCGTACTCTTGCATTTATAGCTTTTTCCTCATTTGACTCCTAATTTCCTTAGAATGAATTTCCATAAATAAGATTATATATTAGAAAGCACTGACATTTTTGTTACTCTAGTTACGCATTACCAGGTTCCATCCAGAAAGACTGAACCAATATACACTTTAAAGGGCTCTGAAGCATTACTCTTGGCTATAGTACTTTTGCTGCCTTTCAGAATAGGTGATTGTTGCTGCATGGATAAGAAGTGCTCAAGGAGTGATTTTCTTTTTCTCCATCACAGATGACTCCAGGTGAGATTAAATTCTCTGTTCACGTGGAATCTGTCCTGAACCGTGTACCTCAGCCTGAGTATCGTCAGCTTTTGGTTGAAGCCATCCTTGTCCTCACCATGCTGGCAGAGATTGAAATTCAAAGCGTTGGAAGCATCATTGCTGTGGAAAAAATAGTGCACATTGCCAATGACTTGTTCCTTCAAGAACAGGTTTGTAAACCTGTTGTTTTCTAAAAGGAGAACATTTATATTAACCTGGCTGAATTCAAAGCCCCTTCAGGAAGCCCAAGTATACTTTCTTTTGCACTCTTTCTTTTGCGCTCTTTCTTGTGGCTCTTTTCTTTCTTCTTTTTTTATGATTGAATGAAAATGTACATTCCCATATAAATTTGCATGCCCACCTACTGCTCTCCCTGCCCGGTGACAGCACACTCTTCCTCTCTGCTCCATACATGTCCCATCCTTCCAGCAGTCTTCTTTCCCCTCCTCTTTACCCACTCCCCTTCCTCCAGTAAGAGGTCAGCAGGATGATATCTTATAGATGTATGGAACCATAAAGTACACCCAAGATATAGTCATTCTGTCCAATCCATTCCTGTCCAAAAAGTGGACCTTCATTAAGATTGATGGGCAGGGGCAGCATTGGGGCCAGGGGCCATGCTCCCAGGGGAACCCCAAAGCCCCTGGACAGTCAACTGTGGTCTTTTAGTGGAGACCTCAGGGTGCACCCGTTTTTATTCTTGTGTTGCCAGCGAGACTCAACTTAATGAGCTCCATCGCAGCTGTCACTGGTGGTAGCCGGGCACCATCCTGTGCTTCCGGTCACAAGTCGATGTAGCCACCCACTCAAGTGGGTCTCTGTGTCCTCTGGGTTCTCTTTCCCCATGTCATCTTGGTCCTCAGTAATCATCCGTTCCTGCTGAGTTGGGACCATTTGCTGTACACTCAGATAGCAGCTTGGCAGCTTTTAAGACCCCAGGTATCTTTTAGCTGTTTTCTAAGCCTCCTTTATAATGAATCTGAACTCTATATATAAAAGGGCCTCTATTTTTCACCATGTGTTTTGTTGTTGTGTTGGATGGTAAAACTGCCTGACACTCAGGAGGCTTCTTATGCTTTTCATCATATTTCAAATTTCTTATCACATTACTTTTCATAGCTATAATGACTTAATAAGAGACTATTAGTTAGCATATCCTTTTGGGACAAGAAAGATTTGTTTGGGGCTTTAGTTTTTTGTTTTTGCTTTTGCTATTTATAGGAAAATATTAAAATGAAACATTGATTTTTTTCCCTTTTTTAAATAAGTCTTCTAGGAAATTAACTACATTAAAAAAAAAAAAAAACACTGTTTTTAGAAAACTTTCCAAATGTTTCCTAAGTTAAAAATGGGAATACATGAGGTGAAGGTATGTGAACTATTGTTGATAGGAAAATCACCAAAACATGTAATAAGTGTTTTGTTCTAGTAGGCCTGGTGAGGGAATATAAAAAGAGTTAAAAATATCCACAGCTTTATAGTCCTAATTTTAAGTATTCTGGATTGCTGTCAGTGAAAATGTGATCACTTTAGGCATAGATTCTACCCTTGGGAAGCTTATGGTCTATTTCAATTAAGTTGATTTGGAAAGGAACAATGATTGAATGTAAAATAAAATTATTCATGTTGAACATCAAAGACATGAGGAAAAATGAGCCTAGGAGACAGAAGGACCCATATGATTGGGAGAGGACATCAGCAGGAGAACAGAAGAACTAGAGGGTGCCCAGCTACCACCAAAGACAGCCCTGACAGGGAACACAATGTAGACTCCCTGGCATAGCACAAGAAAAAGGGGTATGCAGATCAAGAACTCTATTATGGACCAGATTTGATGGTCTGACAACCTGGAGGGTCCCCTGAGAACATGGCCCCTAGACTTGCTCCTAGCCCAGAGTCTAGTACAGAAACCAGTACAGAAGCCAACACTTCAAAAAATGGACTGGACTTGGGAACACAGAGTGATGCAGGTGGTGTGTGTACTTTATGGTTTAATATATATGTGAGACTGTCCTACTGGTTTCTTTTTAGAGGGGAGAGGAGAGGTTTAGGAGGAGGGGACAAGTGTTGGTTGAGTGGATACTGGAAGTAAAGAGAGAGTGTGCTGTCACAGGGTGAGGAGAGCACCTAGAGTTGTGGAGAGGGTAGTGCTCAGGGTTTTATATGAAAAACTGTCTTTTATTGTAAACTCACTTAATCACAACAAATTTTTTTTTAATTATTCATGTTGAAATGAGCACTAGCAGGATTCAAAGCAAAGTCACTAGAGTGATTTGTAGGTGTTAACATTTGACTCTTAACAGGTAGATATCTTCAGTTAACTATTACAGTTAACTTTCAAAAGTAATTGTTATAGAGAAAAAGCCTAAACAGTTAATAATTTTAAAATAACTTGCATATGATTTGGGGATCCAGTGAAAATACATTTATGGAAATTAATATTCACACTTTTGTGTATAACTGTTACTCTCCATGACTAAACAGCCTAAGGTCCACCGAATTGGTAATGGGGAAGAAGCTCTGTGTTTTCCTACTCAGGATATTAGTAATTTTTCCTTTCCTCTGTCTTTTCTCATCCTTCTAAATGAAACAGAAAACCCTCGGTGCAGATGATATCATGTTGGCAAAGGATCCTGCATCTGGCATCTGTACTCTTCTGTATGACAGTGCACCCAGTGGCAGGTTTGGCACCATGACCTATCTCTCCAAAGCAGCTGCCACCTATGTGCAGGAGTTCCTACCCCACAGCATCTGTGCAATGCAGTGACGGCTTTGGATCCTAGCTGCTGTGAGCCTTTTCACAGTTGTTCTCTGCCTCGGTTGTTTATGCATGGAACTGAAATCTTACTGCCTAATCACTTCTACCCTTACCACGTTTCATCCCATCCCTCCCATAAAGTAAACCTTTACCTGGAGGCTCACTTCTAGTGTGCATATGCTCAACCACACATTTCATTGTTGCCCTTGTTTTTTTCATGGTTCATAGAAGTTTGCATGTGTTTTTACTCTAGATCTGTTACCAGCAGTAGTTTTTAAACTCCTGTTTGGTTAGCAGATATTAATAATAACTGATTCCTAAGTTTTTGTTTTTCTTATCTGTGGTTTTATTGTGAGTATGAGGGGTGGATGCATTCGGACACTATTTCAAATGAGTAACCCCTAATGTGTTGGATTTTATGCCACTATAAATTGGAAGTATCTATTCTCAGTGCCTTTTCTTGGGAAACAAGAGTACTGAATCATGGTTTCCTTTTTTATTCACATGTTGCCTCGCACTGAGTGATAAAATCATTTCTGTGTAGAAGTGTTGTCTCTGCTTTTGGTTTCTCTGTATCTACCTACAATTCCTACTTTTGATTTGGTAAACTATTAAAAAATGCAAGCACAGCATATTTATGAATTTAGATTACATTCACTTTTATGAAGATTGCCATTACATTTTATGAAGATTTCTGGTATATTTGCAGCAGAAAATGCAGAATGACCCAGAGAAATGAAGCCAGGAACCTAGTTCAAGGAGAAATAAGAAAAGATGCTTGAGTAATATTTTTACACATAGTGAGCAGAGAGGGAATCAGAGTTAGGTTAATTCCATGAAGAGAGCCTTGTGTACCTAATCCTTGCCTCTGAAGAGTAGGCCAACACAGAAAACACAGGGAATAATCGCAGCCTCTGGTTTTGGTAAATAAAAGTCCAGCCGTCTAGTTTATAGCTGCTTTACTGAGCAATTTTCTTCTGTTCACCTGTTCTATATCTCACTCACCTACTTGCTACAGCATCCAGCTCCTCCCAACTCCTTGCCTCCCCCCACCTGTTCACAGACTCTTCCACTTACTTTTCTCTTCCTAATTCTAGTATTTATGTCTCTCTATATGGCCACAAGGTCGGCAGTTCAAATCCACCAGGCGCTCCTTGAATACTCTGGGGGCCAGTTCTACCCTGGCCCCTAGGGTCGCCATGAGTCGGATCCGACTCGACAGCACTTGGCTTGGCATATGGCGTATTGGTATCTGTGGTCATATATATCTGTTTCCTGTAAACACCTACATTTGTGTGTGCCTCAACATACATGGAAATTTTTCAGAATGTCAGTAGTTTTGATGTATGTGTATACATTTGACTAAATTAGTATGTATGTAAATGTGAATGTTGTGTGAGCGGTGTATGTGACTGTGGCCTCAGGCTGACACACAAAGGATAATGTAATATTTTAAGTCCTGTTTTCTGGTCCCATGTGTAAGTAGTCTTGCTTAGAGAATGTTTCTTCACAATTTTTCTTCTCCTGATTTGAGGGCGAAGACTTGGCTAATTTCCCAATTATACCCAGACAGCTTCTGACTTCATCCCCTGCTTCCTCTCAAATTTTTCTAGTTTCTCTCCAAGAATGGGAATGGGGAGGAGAGGATGGAGGACTCTCTGAATGGTTTGTGCAGAACAAGTGACAATCTTATGAATATATGTGGATAAGTGGGCATGGTAGAATGATAGAAAATAGATTGTGGAAACAAAGAGAGGGCAGCCAACCTTTTCAATACCTGCGTTAGAGCAAATGAAAACACTCAGTAGGTAGCTTTCTGATTACCTGATTTTCTAGTGTATTTTAAAGAAAATTTACAATCTCTCTGAAACCGCTTGTCGTCACTGGCTGCAAGTATATCCCAGTCACAAGGACTATATCTGAAGTACTACAGGTATAAGCCACCATTCCCTCCCACACTAGTTTGCCTGAACTGACACTGATCCTTACCTTCTGGGTTTAGTAAATTGTCTATTACTGTAATCTCCATACAGTGATCTAAAACAATTTTTTAAAAAAGCTATCTTTTGTTCATTTTAAACGTGTGATGCTAACTAAAGAGGTGTTAGTACTTATATTTTAAAAATAGAATAAAGAATTTAAATTTCTAATTAAGCTTCTGTCTGGTAACAGTGTGCAAAATGTTTGTGTCTTTGTGATTGGAGTTTGTTTCATAGCTTTATTTAACATACTCTTTAAGTATACAATATAGTCAAAGCTTTTTAATTGGGCCAAAGTAGAAGAATATTAACATTAATACATATGATGCATTATGTAATGTACAATGTGTTTAAAATACAGTTTTATCAATCAAGTATATATTTTACTAAATTCAAACAAGTTTCCTGAAGTTTTTAAGCAACCATTCGGAGGAGTGAATAAAACTAATTTTTACTCAGCATTTCAATTGTGTGTAAATGGTACTCCTACAGTACTGGAGGGTACTTAAAGATAGTTTCTTCTCCTAAGTATTGTAAATATTTGGCAGAATCTTGTTTATACTATTCATTAAGGCTTTAATATAATAAGCCTATCTGACTCAATGACACTTGGCTTTTATAACAAGAAAGGCTTTATCAAACATGGATGAAAATGTTTCTCCATAGTTCCATCCTGGTAAACCTAAACCAAACCCATTGCCATCAAGTCAGTTCCAACTCATAGTGACCCTAGAAGACAGAGTAGAACTGCCCTATAGGATTTCCAAGGCTGTAAATCCTTATGGAAGCAGACTGCTACAGCTTTCTCTTCCAGAGCAGCTGGTAGGTTTTTACTGCTAATCTTTCAGTTAGTCCTTGAGTGCCTGGATAGAAGGCATGTCCCTGACCCCTAGAGTGCATAGGTGGGTAGGCTTTACAGACAAACTTTGGGCACTCAGTGCTGTTCACTGAAAGGACTGGGGGACACCAATTATTCTCCAACCCCTGTCATGAGTGGCTAGGTGTAGTAGGTGGAGCAACCAGTCCTTAGGCCCCTGATGTGGGTAGATGAGAACCCTGCTTAATGGACAGTGCAGTGTCAAGTGTCAGGAATCTTCCACTGCCCCTTAGCTGTTGCAGCTGAAAATAGGCTTCAGTTGTGTACCCTGTTGTACTATGCTAATGAGGGCCTATGCTGTTGTAATGGGCCCAGACAAATCTAGGCAGGGATAAAAGGCATTTGAAGTTTGTGGATCCCTTATGCCTAGGCAAAGAGGAAGTGGCTGTCTTGAGTTCCTGGCTTAGGGAAACTGGCCATTTCATTTTTCTTGTTTGTTTATGTGTTACCTCCCCAAAGCCAGGAGATTGGTTCGGGCATGAAGGGTCCTACTTCTGGCCTTGGAGGCACAGAAACTGCTGAATACTACTGCACCAGAATGGAGCACATCAGGGAGGAGGTGGGTGAGGGAGAGGGAAGTATTTTCCAGAGGCGGGAAGGATTACTTTGATCCCATGTGGTAGGGTAGATGCTTGTACTTAACTTTTCCAGTTCCAGCATCACATCCTCCTGGCACCAGAGGCTTGTTCAGAATCTCCACTGCTCAGTTTCTCCTGATGTGGAAATTGTGTCCGTAGTGCTTCAGCTCCCTTGCTTCAGCTCACATGTGCCAGCCAAGTCAGATCTGGAACTTCCTTGCTGCTTCTAAACTGTCCTTCCTTCTCCCTTCCACTCAATCTGACCCCTCAATTTTTATTTTATTTTATTAATGTTCAGGTCTCCTAGATTGCCACATATAATTGATTTTCTCATTTTGGGGGGAATTTCTTGTAAGAGGGACCAACCACAAGAAGCATCTGACTATTCTGCCATCTTGACCTCACCTACCATTTTTAAATTTTCTCCCTTTCTTACTTTCTCCCTCCCACCTAGTGCTATACACCACCTCCATCCCTTCCTTCCAGTGACAAAAGGATTTAAAAAAAAAAACAGGATCCATCAATATGCTGTCTACAAGACACACCTTAGAAACAAAGACATAAATTTACTAAAAATTAAAAGGTGGAAAAAATATATCAAGCAAACAGCTACCAAAAAAGAGTGGGAGTGGCAATGTCAATCTCAAATAAAATAGATGTTAAAACCTACCATAAAAGTCAAAGAAAGACATTATATTACGATAAAGGAATGATCCATAATGAAGGCATAACCATTATAAATATGTACACACCCAGTAACAGGGCTCCAAATTCATAAAATAAATGCTAACCCTACTGAGAAGAGAAATGGACAATTCCACAGTAACAGTAGTAAACTTCAGCACACCACTGTCTGTAAAGAATGGAACATCTAAAAAGAAAACAAAGATCCAGACAATCTGAAAACCACAATCACCCAACTTGAATTAATATGCATACATAGAACACTCCACCCAACAACTTCAAAGAACACATTCTTTTCCAACTCATCTTGAACGTCCTCCAAACTAGATGACATCTTAGGCCACAAAACAACCCTCAACACAATCAAAAACACTGAAATAATACCGCGTGTCTCCTTTGATCACAACACCATCAAAGCAGAAATTAACAACAGGAAGAGCAAGCCAAAAAAAAAAAAAATACCTGAAAACTGAATAATACTCTGTTTTAAAAACACTGAGTACTAGAAGACGTCAAAGTTGGAATAAAAAACTCCCAGAATCAAATTAGAATGAAAACACATTATAAAAAAATTTGGCACACAGTAAAGGCAGTGCTCATGGGTCAATTTGTAGCAATAGATGTACATATCTAAAAAGAAAAAAAAAGTGTGAAATAAAAATATTAGCTACACAACTCAAACAAATAGAAAGAAAACAGCAAAAGAAGTCCACAGCCAACAGAAGAAAGTTAAAAAGATCAGAGCAGAAGTAAATGAAATAGAGACCACCAAAAAAAATTGGAAAGACTAAACAAAACCAACAGTTTGTTCTTGGAAAGCATCAACAAAATTAACAAACCACAGGCCAAATGACAAAAGAGAAACAGGAAAGGATACAAATAAGTCAAGAAATTAAATGGGGGAACATTAGAACAGATCCAACTGAAATTAAAAAAAAAATCATAACAGAGTAATATAAAAAACTGTACTCCAACAAATCTGAAAACCCAGAGGACATGAGTAAATTTCCAGACACACACTACTTACTCAGAGACAAAATGATGTTGAAAATCTCAACAGGTCCATAGCAAAAGTAATGATTCAAAAAGTAACAGTAATAATAAAAACTCACACACACACACAAAAAGCCCTAGACCAGATGACATCACCAGAGAATCTACCAAACATTCAGAGAAGAGCTAACACTGGTGCTATTCAAATGATTTCAGACCATAGAAAAGAAAATGATACTTCTAAAATCATTCTATGAAACCGTCATAACCCTGATACTACAACCAGACAAAGACACCACAAAAAGGAAAATTACAGTCCGATATCTCTCACAAATAGGAAAATTCTCAACAAAATTCTAGCCAATAGAATTCAACATCATATCAAAAAAATAATAAACCACAAACACCAGGCAGAATGATACCAAGAACGATACATTAGAAAATCAATCAATGTAATCCCCCACATAGATAAAAGAACCACATGATCATCTTAATTGGCACAGAAAAAGCATTTCACAAAGTTCAATTCCCATTCCTGATGAAAACTCCCAAAAATGTAGGTATAGAAGGTAAAGTCCTCAACATAATAAAGGATATTTATACAAAACCAACAGCCAACATCATTCCTAATGGACAAAAGCTGAAAACATTCTCCTTGAGTACAGGAACAAGACAAGGATACCTGTTACCACCATTCCTATTTAAGATTGCACTGGAAGTTCTAGATATAGCAATAAGGCAAGAAAAAGAAGTAAATGGAATCCAGATTGGTAAGGAAGAAGTAAAACGATCCATATTTGCAAATGATATGGTACTATACATAGAAAACCCAAAAGACTCCACAAGAAAATTAGATTCAGCAGAATAACACAATACTAGATAAGCAAACATACAAAAATTGGTTGGATTCCTATACACCAATAAAGGTAATGACAAAAAAGAAATCAGAAAAGCAGTATCATTAGTAATAGCTCCTGAAAAAAAATTAAATTAAGAATACATTCAACCAAGGATATGAAAGGTCTATACAAAGAAAACTACAAAACACTATTACTTGAAACCAGAAGAGAGCTACATAAATGGAAGAACATACCATGTTTATGGATAGAAAGACTCAACACTGAAAATGTGAAAATTACTATTTTACCCAAAGCAATCTACAAATACAATGCCCTATCCAAATACCAATATTTTTCTGTAAGTAGATGGATAAATTTATCATTAGCTTTGTATGGAAAGAGAAGATGTCTCAGATAAGTAAAGCACTACTGAAGAAGAATAAGGGAGGAGAACTTAACACCATCTGATCTCAGAATGTACTCTACAGCTATGGTAGTCAGAACAACCTGGTAGTGGTACAATGACAGACACTTTGACCAATGGAACAAATTTGAGAACCCAGATGTAAATCCATTCACCTATGGCCAGCTGATCTTTGACAAGGGTCCAAAGTCCATCAAATGGGAAGAAAACAGTCTTTGTATCACATGGTGCTAGCAAAACTGGATGTCCGTCTGCAAAAAAAAAGAAACAGGACCCATACTTCACAACATACACAAAAACTAACTCAAAATGGATCAAAAACCTAAATATAAAACCAAAAAGTATAAAGGTCATAGAAAGAAAAATACAATTAACATTAAAGGCCCTGATACACAGCATTAAGGTGATACAAACCATAACTACCAACACACAAACTCCAAAGATAAGCTAGATAACTGGGCTGTTCTAAAAATTAAGTACTTATGCTCAACAAAAGATCTCACCAAAAGAATAAAAAAAGAACCTACAGAATGGGGAATAAAAACTCGCTATTACAAATCTGACAAAGGTCTAATTTCTAAAATCCACAGGAAAATCCAACACCTCTACAATAAAAAGACAAAAAATCCGATTAAAAATGGGCAAATGAAACGGGACACTTCAGCAAAGAAAACATTCAAGTGACTAACAGACACATGAGGAAATGCTTGTCATCACTAGCTGTTAGAGAAATGCCAAGTCAAAATGACAGTGAGATACCATCTCACCCCAACATTACAGATGCAAATTAATAAAATCAAAAATAACAAATTTTGGAGTGGCTATGGGAGATGAGATTAAAACTCATATACGCTGCTGGTGGGAATGCAACATGGTACAACCACTTTGGGAAACCGTATGTTGCTTCCTTTAAAAGCTAGAAATAGAAATACTTTATGATCCAGCAATACCAATCCTAGAAATATATCCTACATAAATAGGAAATGCCTAACATGAATAAGCATATGCACACCCATGTTCATTGCAGCATCATTCACAACAGCAAAAAGATGTAAACAACCTAGATACCGTTTATCAACAGATAAATGGATGAACAAACTATGGTACATACACAAAATAGAGTACTACACAACAATAAAGAACAATGATGAAAATGAAACATCTAACAACATGAATGACTCTGGAGCACATTATGCTGAGTGAAATAAGCCAATCACAAAAAGACAAATATTGTGTGAGACCACTGTTATAAAAACTCGTGAAAAGGTTTATACACAAAAAGGAACGTTCTTTGATGGTTGCGAGGAGAGGGAGGAGGGATGGGAATGAGAAAACATGAAATTGTCAATAGATAAGTGATAACTATGGTGAAGGTTAAGACAGTACACAATACTGATAAAGCTAGCACAACCCATACACCTCAAGGTCATGGAAGCTCCTTAGACACATCCAAACTTCCTGAGGGACCAAATTACTAGGCTGAGGTCTGTGGGCCACGGTCTTGAGGAACATCTACTTCAATCAGTTCTGCATTCTCCTTTGGTGAGTAGTGTCTGGGACCTCAAAAGCCTGTACACAGCCATCGAAGATACTCTGCTGTCCTCACCCCTTTGAAAGCAAGGAAAAATGAAGACAACTACAGACACAAGAGAACGATTAGTCCAAAGAACTGATGTACCGCAACTACCACAGCCTCCACCAGATGGAGTCCAGTACAACTACTGACTGCTCTGACAGGAATCACAATAGACGGTCCCAGAGTTGGGGAAAAATGTAGAACAAAATTCTAAACCCCCCAAAAGACTAGACTTAACTGGCCTCACAGAGACTAGAGAAACCCTAAGAGTATGGCCCCAGGCACCCTTTCAGTTCAGTAATGAAGTCACTGCTGAAATTCACCCTTTATCCACTAGATCATGGGCAAGGATTAGAAGGAAGGAGGAACAGGAAAGCTGGTATTGGGAAACCCAATGTTGAGAAGGGACAGTGTCATCATGTTGTAGGATTTTTAACCAATATCTTGAAAGAATATGTGTACTAACTGCTTAATGAGGTGCTAGCTTGTTCTATAATCCTTCATCTAACTATAATTTTTAAAAATGCCAAAAAGATTGTTTCTTTCCACATGGAAACATTTTAATGTGTTTTTATAATGGTGGTTTCATACAGTATTTGACCCTTTGTGATTGACTTATTTCACTCAGCCTAAAGCCCTCCAGGTTCATCCATGTTGTGAGAAGTTTCACATATTCATCATTGGTCTTTATCATTTATGGTATTCAATTGACTGTATGTGTCATGGTTCATCATTGATCCATTTATCTTGTTGATAAATAAGCATTTAGGTTCTTTCCATCATTTTGCTATTATGAATAATGCTGCAATGAACATTGGTGTGCATAACTCTATTCATGTGACATCTCCTACTTTTCTAGAATACATTCCTAGGAGTAGGATTGCTGAGTCATATGGTATTTCTATTTCTAGCTCTTTAAGGAAGTACCATATTGTTTTTCAAAATGATTAATTTTGCATTCCCATCAGCAGTACATAAGAGTTCCAATCTCCCTGCAACCTTTCCAACATTTGTTATTTTCTGATTGGTACTAGCAATGTCAAGCTGAGATTGTATCTCACTGTAGTTTTCATTTACATTTCTCTAATGGCTAGCATTTCCTCATATGTCTGTTAGCCACCTGAATGTCTTTGGTAAAGTGTCTGTTCATGTCCTTTGCCCATTTTTTAATTGGATTATTTGTCTTTTTGTTGTAGAGGTGTTGGATTTCCCTATAGATTTTAGAGGTTAGATCTTTGTTGGATTTGCCATAGCCAAAGGCTTTTTCCTACTATTTAGGTTCACTTTTTACTGTTTTGGTGAAGTCTTTTGATGAGCTTAAGTGTTGAATTTTTAGGCAATCCCAGTTATCTAGTTTGTCCTCTGGTGTTTGTGTACTGTTAGTTATGGTTTTTATCCTATTTATGCTGTATATTAAGGGCCCTAGCATTGACTGTATTTTTTTCCATGATCTTTATAGTTTAGGTCTCTGAACCATTTTGAATTAGTTTTTGTGTACGGTGTGAGGTACATGTTCTGTTCTTTTTTTTTGCAGATGGGTGTTCAGTTTTGCCAGCACCATTTGTTAGAGATTGTCTTTTCCCCCATTTAACGGACGTGGAGCCTTTGTCCTAAGTCAAATGACAATCAGTAGATGGATGTACATCTGGGTGCTAAATTTTCTTCCATTGGTAGAAACATCTCTCACTCTACCAGTACCAGCCTGTCTGGACTACCATAGCTGTATGATGTAGTTTTTGAGGTCAGGTATACGAGGCCTTTTACTTTGTTCTTTTTTCTTCAGTTATGCTTTACTTATCCAGGGACTCTTTCCTTTCCACATAAAGTTACAGACTTTTTTTCCATCTTGTTAAAGAATGCTGTTGGTATTCAAGTTGTGACTATGTTCAGTCTGTAGATAGCTTTGGGTAGAATTGACATCTTCACAGTATTGAGTCTTTCTGTCTATGAGAATGGCATTTTTTGCATTTGTGTAGATCTGTCTTGATTTAATGCTATAATGTTTTGTAGTTTTCTTTGTGTAGATCTTTTACATCTCTGGTTACATTTATCCGTAAGTATCTTATTGTTTAGGGGCTATTACAAATGGTGTTGCTTTCTTACTTTCCTTTTCATCATTCTTTTTATTGATATGTAGTAATCCAATTGATTTTTGTAAGTTTATCTTGTACCTGCTGCACTGCTGAATCTTTCTATTAGTTCAAGTGTTTTGTTATGGAGTCTTTAGGGTTGTGTAGGTATAGTATATCATCTGTAAATATGGATAGTTTTACTTCTTCCTCACCAAATTAGATGCACTTTATTTCCTTTTTTGGATTATTGCTCTAGCTAAGACTTCCAGCACAATGTTAAATAAGAGTAATGACAAAGGACATTCTTATTCCCACTCTCAAGGGAAATGTTTTCAGCCTCTCTACATTGAGAACAATGTTGGCAGTTGGTTTGTATAGATGCCCTTTAATATATTGAGATATTTCCCTGTGTTCCTAGCTTATTGAGAGTTTTTATGAGGAACAGGTATTGGACTTTATCAAATGAGGAGACTTGAACTCTTATACACTATTGGTGGGAATGTAAAATAGTACAATTACTATCAAAAATTATATGATGCCTCTTTTAAAAGCTAGAAAAAGAAGTATCATATGATACAGTAATCTCACTGTTAGGAATATATCCTAGCTAAATAAGAGATGTCATACAAATGGATATAGCCAAAGCCAAGTGCCGTTGAGTCGGATCCGACTCATGGATATAAGCACACCATATTCATTGTGACGTTATTCACAAGAGTAAAAAAGTTTGAAACAACCTAAGTACCTATCAAGAGAAGACTGGAGAAATTATGGTACACACGCACATGGACTACTACTCAAAGAACAGTGATAAACCTGTGAAACATCTCACAACATGGGTGAATCTGGAGGGCCTTATGCTGAGTGAAATAAGTCAATCACAGAACAAATACTGTATAAGACCACTATTATAAAAACCCAAGAAAAGAGTTACATCCAGAAAAAAACAAAAAATCTTTGATGGTTATAAGGGTGGGAGTGGTGGGGAGGGAGAATCACTAGATAGCAGACAAGCGTTAACTGGTAAAAGGAAATATAACAAACAGTATAGGGGAAATCAGCAGAATTGACCAAGGTAGTCATAGTGGCTTCCTAGACACATACAAACACCTTGAGGGAGTGAGTTACTGGAGCTTCAGGAAGTGGGAGAGACCATGGCCTTGGGGAATATCTAAGTCAATTGGCATAACGTATTATATGAAGAAAATGTTCTACATCCTACTTTGGAGAGTAGCATCTTGCATCTCAGAAGCTTGCCAAGTGGCCATCTAAGATGTATCTATGGGTCCCATTCCATACAGAGCAAAAGAGAATAAAAGAAACCTATAATACAAGGAAAATATTAGTCCAAAGGACTAACTGACCACATGAACCATAGTCTCCCCCTGTCTGAGCCCAGAAGAACTAGATGGAACCAGCTGACATCACTGAATGCTCTAACAGGGATTACAATAGAGGGCTCCAGACAGAGCAGGAGAAAACTTCAGAACAAAATTCAAATTCACACCCCAAAATAGCAGACGTGCTGCTCTGACAGATAATGGAGAAACCCCTGAAGCTGCAGTCCCTGGACACCCTGCCAATTCATTTTGGTTCTTATGGGCTTGTTTTAATTTTCTTCAGCTTCAACTTGTACTTACATATGAGCAATTGGTGAAGTGATTAAGCCACTCTAAAAGTCCACCTTTTTAACCAACGACTAGACAGTCCTCTAAAACAAACAATAACACATGTGAGAAACGTGCTTCTTAGTTCAGTCAAGTATACAAGACCAAATAGGCAATACCTGCCCAAAAGTAAGGACAAGAAGGCAGGAAGGGACAAGAAAACCACATGAATGGACATGGTGAGCCCAGAGCATAAAGAGAAATGAGGAGGGTGTTGAAACATTGCAGGGATGGCAACCAATGTCAGAAAACAATTTATGCATAGATTTTTTTAATGAAAAATTAATTTGTGCTGTAAACTTGCATCTAAAGCACACACACACACAAAACAACCTTTCATTGAAGCCATCTGCTAAAGTCATCTTTAAACTCTGTAACAATTTAGCCCAAAGAGCAAAGACTGCCACCCTTGAGTATTGTGTCACTTAAATTTTAAAGATAGTTGAAAGGTTGGGTGCAGAGAGATTAAGTAAATGGAATTGAAACAACTGGAACAGAAATAGCAAGAACATTGATACAGTGTGAAGAACATAAACACTGTCACTGATCATCATGTCTAGAATCTGTGGCATAGGAGCAGGTTTTTCTTGTATATATTTTCACTACAAGTAAAATAAATAGTGTCCCATTTCAGGTGATATGGTCACCCTATATTTAGCAGAAATACTATTTCTTGTGTCCTAAAAGTCACAGACCTGTTCCCACTAGTAGTATGTTTTCTTGGTGATATGGAGGTGGAGGTGAGGATAATAGTGACAGAAGACTTTAAAAAAAAACTAAGGAATATCTAACATAATGGTTAATTAAAACAACCAATGTCTGAATGCTTACCACATGTCAGGCATTGTTATAAAGGCACTTGATATGGACTATCTTATTTATCTTCATAGTCTCCATGTAAGGTAGATATTGAAGCAACAGGAACACTGAGAGCTTAAGCCATTTGTCCAAAGTTAAACAGCTATTGAATGGTAGAGCTGGGATTTGAATGCAAGCAGTCTAACTCCAGAGTTCATCATATTCTTCACAGCTGTTACTCTCCAAGGAAAAGACAATAGGAACTGGTATGAAAACAAGGGGAAATCTGTTTAATATAGTTGAAACAGAGGTGGTCAGATTCTGAAATGCACAAGGAGAGTGGTCAGATGTGTAGGCCAAAGGTGAAGAAATTGAAGATTTTTATGAACTTCTGCAGTCTGAAATTGATCAAGCATGCAATCGGGAAGCATTGAGAATTACTGGTAATTGGAATGTGAAAGCTGAAAATAAAAAGAATTGTTGTTAGGTGCTGTCAAGTTGGTTCTGGCTCACAGCGATCCTATGCACAACAAAATGAAACACTGCCCAGTCTTGTACCATGTCCACAGTTGTTTTTATGCTTAAGCCCATTCTTGCAGCCACTGTGTCAATCCATCTCATCAAGGGTCTCCCTCTTTTTTGCTGACCCTCCAGTCTACCAAGTATGATGTCATTTTCCAGGGACTAGTCCTTCCTGACATGTCCAGAGTATGTAAGATGTGGTCTTGCCATCTTTGCTTCCAAGGAGCACTCTGATTGTACTTCTAAAACAGATCTGTTTATTCTTTTGGCAGTCCACAGTACATTCAACATTCTTCTCCAACACCACAATTCAAAGCCATCAATTCTTCTGTCTTCTTTGTTCATTGTCCAGCTTTCACATGCATACAATACGATTGAAAATACCATGGGTTGGATCAGGCGTACCTTAGTCTTCAAGGTGATACCTTTACTTTTCAATACCTTAAAGAGATCCTTTGTAGCAGATTTTCCCAGTGCAATGCATCTTTTGAGCTTTCTTGACTGCTGCTTCCATGAGCGTTAACTGTGGACCCAAGTGAATAAAATCCTTGACAACTTCAATCCTTTCTCCATTTATGACGATGTTGCTTACCAGTCCAATTGTGAGGATTTATTTCTTGATGTTGAGGTGCAATCCATACTGAAGGCTGTGGTCCTTGATCTTCATCAGTAAGTATTTCAAATCTTCTTGACTTCCAGCAAGTAAAGTCGTATTGTCTGTCTAAGGCAGGTTGTTACTGAGTCGTCCTCCAACGCTGATGCCTCGTTCTTCTTTGTATAATCCAGCTTCTCAGATTATTTGCTCAGCATACAGATTGAAAAGCTATGGTGAAAGGATACAACTGTGACCCACACCTTTCCTGACTTTAAACCATGCAGTATCTCTTTGTTCTGTTCGCATGATTGCCTCTAGATCCGTATTCAGATTCCTTAAGAGCACAATTAAGTTTTCTGGAATTCCCATTTTACACAATGTTAGCCGTAATTTCGTGTGATCTACATAGTTGAATGTCTGCGTAGTCAATGAAACACCAGTCAACATCTTTCTGGTATTCTTTGCTTTCAGCCAAGATCCATCTTACGTCAGCAGTGATATCCCTGGTTCCACGTCTTCCGAATCCAGCTTGAATTTCTGACAGTTCCTTCTCAATATACTGTTGCAGTCACTTTTGAATGATCTTGGGCAAAATTTTACTCGCTTGTGATGTTAATGGTATTGTTCGGTAATTTCCACATTTGGTTGGATCATCTTTCTTTAGAATGGGTATAAATATGGATCTCTTCCAGTCATCTGGCCAGGAAGCTGTCCTCCAAATTTCTTGGCATAGACAAGTGAACACTTCCAGCGCTGCATCTGTATGTTGAAATATCTCAATTGACATTCTGTCAATTCCTGAAGCCTTGTTTTTTGCCAGTGTCTTCAGTGCAGCTTCAGCTTCTTCCTTCAGTACCATCGGTTCCTGATTGTATGCTACCTCTTCAAATGGCTGAACATCAACCAGTTCCTTCTGGTATAATGACTCTGTGTATTCCTTCCATCTTCTTTTGATGCTCCTTGAGTTGTTTAATATTTTCCCTGTAGAATCCTTCACTATTGCAACTCGAGGCTTGCACTGGAGAAGAAGGTGTAGTTATCAGCCGATGGATAAAATGTTCTGTATACGTCGATGAGGTCAACTGGTTAATTGTGGCAATAAGATCTTCTGTGTCTTTACTGAGCTTTTTCTAGAAGATCTATCCAGTACTGAAAGTGGAGTGTTGAAGTCTCCCACTACCACGGGAGTGCTCTCTCTTATTTTTTTTTAATGTAGTCAGTGTTTGTTCAATGTATTTAGATGCTATAGTATTGGATGCATAAATATCTAATATTGTTAAGTCCTGCTTGTGTACTGAACCCTTCAGCAGTAAATAGTGATCATCTTTTTCCATGATGGTGGATTTTACATTAAAATCTATTTTACCTGAGATTAGTATTGCCCAACCTGCTCTTCTTTGTACAATGTTAACTTGGTATATATTATTCCATCCTTTAATTTTGAGCTTGTTCATATCTTATATCTAAGGTGAGTTTCTTGTGAGCAACATATAGATGGGTAGTGTCTTTTGATCCAAGGTGTCACTCGTTGTCTCTTTACTGGAGCATTCAGTCCATTTACATTCAGTGTAATTATTGATAGGTATGTGTTTAGTGCTCTTATTTTGATGTATTTATTTTTGTGTTGATGTATTCTCTGTTGCTCTTAATTTTCTGTTCCGGGTCATTCTTCTTTTTGGGTTGATTTTTCATCCTTTTCAGTGTTGGTTTTGTGTTTGTTGAGACTCCTGTGTTACATTTCTTGTTTTAGTATGCTGCATCTTTATTGTACTTTGCAGCTACCCCTATGATTCCCCTCAGTCATCTAAATTTAAACCCAATTTTAACTTCTACATATCTTACTGCTGAGAATTCCAGTGAAAGCCCACAGGGCTTCCCTCAGAATATTAGCTTTGCTTTGAGTCTCACTGCCTTTATGAGTTTCTGCTTATGTTTCATTTTTTTAAGCTTGATTATGTCTTGATGTCTTTCTTTGGGGGTCAGTTTTACATGGTGTTAGATACACATCTTGGATATCTATGTTCTCTTCATAATTTCAGGGATGTTTTTTGTCAGCAACCCAACAACAATACTCTCTGTGTTTTCAGGTATGAGTCCCTGTTCAGGAACTCCAATTAATCATAGATTGTTCCTCTTGATAGAATCCCACATGTTTCTTAATGCTTCTTCATTTTTCTTGTGTCTTTTCTCTGATTTCTCCTCATAAGTCCTGGTGTCATTAGCTCTATCTTCAAGATCAGTAAGTCTAGCATCAGTTGTTCAATTTTGGTCTTTTGGCTTTGAATTGAATTGTCTAATTCTGTAATTTTGGCATTGATCTGTTGGATTTAAGAATGTTCATTTTCCATCAGTTTGAACAGCTTGTTTAATTTTTCATTTTGCTGTGCAGCATTTTGTATAATGTCTAGGAGGTGTCTCTATATATTTATTTTGTAGTCAACTTCTCATAGTTTTAGAAAAGCTTCATCTGGGGAGTTCTTTCATTCTTTATTTGGGGAGTTTTCTGGAGGCATGGATGAATTTCTTTAAACGTCTCATTAGGATCTGTTGCTTACGGGACATCTAGAAGCTGTTTAGTTTCTCTGTTGTTGCCTCAACAGGAGCTGAGGTACAGTCCTGAGAAGGAAGTTGATCATCAGCCACCTCTATGTACTCCAAGATCTGGGCCCAGTGGATTCTCTTGGGTAGCAGGCTCTACCGCCTGGCTGGCAAAGACATGGCCCTACTTATGGAGTCACTGGGGGGCCATCAGACAACCCTATGATGTGGGTCAGTTAAGGCTGGAAGAGATGCCATCAGGCTGCACCACAGTTATTTCTCTAGACAGTCTTATTTTAAAAGGTAAAAGCTATCTGACCACTTCTGGAATCAGTCAGGCTGGCACGTGTGAGAAGCCCCTCTTCTGGATGACAATAGAGGCACCTGATCAGCTGTCCCCAGGTGATACAGTTCAAGGGACAGGCTACTGCACTGGTGACATCCCTTGTAAGGACCCACCTGTAAGACTACCCTGTGATAAACACAGCCTTTCTACTGCAAAAGCACGCCCCAGGCTGGGACACAGTCCAGCTCCTGCGGAGGCCTCCAGTTGGGTATTTCTGCCTCCTGGTCAAACAAGATGGCATCCCAGCCAAGCTGTCCTGCCACCATGAAACAGCAGAATCAATGGCGTAGATCTAAAAAGAGAGGGTGGATGGGCTGTTGTGCTCTGAGTCCAGAGCTGGGCTCTCAAAATGTAGCTATACCACCCACTGATCACTTTAGCACTGTGGGTCTGCGTAGCTGCTGTTTAAGCTGCTCATCTGCCTGCCAGCCAACAAAAAGAAAAAAGAGGTTAAAAATGCCAGTTAACTTCAGTCCACAGTAGCTGGCCAATTCAACCAGACCAGGGCTCAGCTAAAGACAGGCAGTTTCCTGTTCAGTGGCATGTAGTCCAAACTGACAGCCCTATTCCATGTCCTAGGGCTCACTGGGTGTGCAGAAAGCTCCATTTAATGATCAATCCAGGCCTTAGCCTTCAGTTGGAATTAAAGAGATGTGTGTCTAGTCTGCCATCTTGACTCCACCCCCTCGATCACTTTCAGACTGCAGAAGCTGGTAAAAACTTTCAATCTCTTATTTGCCTTTAGTGGTTGGTGCATAAATATGAATAGTCATATTAACTGGCCTTCCTTGTTGGTGTATGGATACTATCCTATCACTGATAGTATTGTATTTCAGGACAGATCTTGAAATGTTCTTTTTGGTGATGAACGCAACACTGTTCCTCTTCAAGTTTTCATTCCCAGAATGGTGGACCATATGATTGTTAGATTTAAAATGGCCAGTACCAGTCCATTTCAGCTCACTAATGCCTAGGATATCGATGTTTATGCATTCCATTTCATTTTTAACGATTTCCGATTTTTCTAGATTGATACTTCATACATTCCATGTTGCTATTACTAATGGATACTTGCAGCTGTTGCTTCTGATTTTGAGTTGTGCCACACCAGCAAATGAAGATCCCAAAGGTTTTACTCCATTCACAACGTAAAGGTCAACTCTACTCTGAGGAGGCAGCTCTTCCACGGTTGTCTTATGTGTGCCTTCCAACATGGGGGGACTCATTTTTCAGCGCTATATCTGGTAATGTTCTGCTGCTATTAATAAGGTTTCTCTGGCTAATTCTTTTCTCAAGTAGACTATGGGTCCTTCTTCCTAGTCTTAGTCTGGAAGTTCAGCTGAAACCTGTCTACCACGGTTGATTCTGCTGGTACCTAAATACCAGTGCCATAGCTTCTAGCATCACAGCAGCAAGTAAGCCTCCACTGACAGACAAGTGTGGGATGCTCACTCTATCTTTACTCCTCCTATCAGCTAAGGTTAGTAATTGGAAATTGTGGCCTTGGCATCAGGAACAACACTGGAGATCATATGCTAGAATTTTGCAAGATCAATAACTGACTCATTGCAAATACTTTTTTCCCCCAACAACATAAACAGTGACTATACATGTGGACCTCATCAAATGGACAATACAGGAATTAAATCAACTTCATCTGTGGAAAGAAATCAGAGAAGCTAAATATCATCAGTTGGAGCAAGGCCAGGTGCTGACTGTAGAACAGGTCATCAATTACTCATATGTAAGTCTAAGTTGAAGCTGAAGAAAATTAAAACAAGCCCATGGGAACCAAAATAAAACCTTGAGTATTTTCCTCATGAGTTTGAAGACCATTTCAAGAATAGATTTGATGCACTGAACAGTGATGACTGAAGACCAGACAAATTGTGCAATGACATCAAGGACATCATGCATGAAGAAAGCAGGAGGTAATTAAAAAGACAGGGGAAAAAAAGACCAAAATGGATGTCAGAAAAGACTCTGAAATTCACTCTTGGATGTAGAGTAGCTAAAGTGAGTGGAAGAAATGATGAAGTGAAGAGCTGAATGGAAAATTTCAAGGAATGACTGGAGACTACAAAGTATTATAATAACATGTGCAAAGATCTGGAGTTTGATAATCAAAAGGGAAGAACATGCATGGCACTTCTCAAGGTGAGGGAACTGAAGAAAAGATTTAATCCTCAAGTTGCAATACTGAAAGATCCTATCAGTAAGATACTGAATGATGCAGGAAGCATCAAATACAGAATCACTGTACCAAAAACAAAAAATTGGCTGACATTCAATCATTTTGGTGGGTAGCATATGATCAAGAACCAATGATATTTGTCTTAGTTGTGTAGTGTTCATATAACAGCAATATCGCAAGTGGATGTCCTTAACAAAGATAAATTTATTTCCTCACATTAAAGTAGGCTAAAAGTCCAAATTGAGGGTATCAGCTCCAAGGGAAAGCTTTCTCTCTGTGTCAGCTCTGATAGAAAGTCCAAGTCCTTCTCATCAATCTTCCTCTGGATTAGGAGCTTCCCCTTATGGGATCTCTGGGTCCAAAGAACACCCTATGCTCTCAGCACTGCTTTCTTTGTGGTATGAGTTCCCCCTATCTCTCGGCTTACTTCTGTCTTGTATTTCTCAAAAGAGGTTTCTTCAAGACACAATCCAGTCTTGTAGATTGAGCCCTTCCTCATATAGGAAAATCGCATCAGATAACAAAATGGTAGACAGTCACACAGAACTGGGAATCATGGCCTAACCAAATTGATACACGTTTTGGGGGGGGACACAATTCAGTCCCTAGCAGTATCGAAAGAAAAAGTCCAAGCTGTACTGAATGCACTGGCAAAAGCAAAGCTCTGGGAAATGTCAGAATATCAAATGAGATGTTTCAACAAATGGATGTAAGCACTGGTGTTCAATCATCTGTATCAAGAATTTTGGTAGACAACTTCATGGCCAACTGACTGCAAAAGGTTATAGTGTTGGTGAAGAATAATGAATATCTCATGGATGGCTAGAAGAATGAAAAAATCTGTCATGGAAGAAGTATAGCAGAATACTCCTTATGTTTTGTATACTTAGGACATGTTGTAGGAAAGGACCAGTTCCTGGAGAAGAACATCATGCTTGGTAAAGTAGAGGGTCAGCGAAAAAGAGGAAGACCCTCAATGAAATGGATTGACACAGTGGCTGCAACAATGGGCTCAAACACCACAATGTTTGTGAGGATCATACAGGAACTCGCAGTATTTTGTTCTGTTGTGCATAAGGTCATTATGAATCAGCATCTGACAACAACAGTTGAGGAAACTGAGTCAAATTAGTTGATTGTCTAGGGTCACCAAGCTAGTAAGTTCTAAAGCCAAGATTCAACATATATACAGCAACATACAAGGCACCACAATATGACAAACTTAAAAGACAAGTAGTGGCCATCAACAATAAACGGGTAAATAAATAGTAGTGTATTCATAAAATGAAATGCTACACAGCATTTTTTAAAATAGCAATACTGCTACATGCAGCAACATGGTTGAATCTCATAACTTAATGTTGAGTGAAAGCACCCAGGCTCAAAAGAGTACATAACTGTATGATTCCTTTTGCTTAAATATCAGCAGGCAAGTATAATCTGTGATGATAGATATCAAAAAGTAGTTATGTCTAGCATGGTATTGACTGGAAGTGGGAACAAAGGAACCTTCTGGAATGACTGGAATGTTTTGTATGTTGATTTTGTGGTTACATGGATGTAAACATACACAAAAATTCATTACCCTATACATTATAGTGAAATTAAAGCAAAGTTACTAAGTTATAATAAAAAGAATAATAAAAGATTCAACCTGTGTTTCTGACTGCAAATCTAGCACTTTGGGAACCATTTTCTTCGCAGCTTCAGTTTCCAAATGTCACAGAAAGCATCAGCTTTTCCATACTTACTACCATGTGAGTTTTCAAAGAATGTATTTCGCAGCATTATTTGATTGGCATCTCCCAAGTAATTTCTACAGAACTTGTAAGTATTTGGGGTAAATGCTATCAGATTTGCAGTGGCATCACTAGGGTTGGTGTCACTCAGTGTGTTAACTGATAGTGTCAACCCTGCCTCCCCCCCCCCCACCGTGCTAATTACCACAACATTTTAGCTAACATCAGGGGCTATAAAAACAGCAGCAGCAACAAAAACAACAGTAGAAACCAGGTGTTTTGAATTGTTATTATAATTGGGTAATAATGACAGCTCGGACCAGAAGACTCAAAAAGCAAATTAGTATATGCCTTACAGGTATATTGATTCAGGCAAGGTGGGCTTAGGGAAAAATGTTCTGTTACTACAACTACAGTGACATTTTTATAAAAAATAATAAATTTCTGCTGAAACTGCAGAAAAATTTTATAGACAGTCATTTCAGTGTCAACCTGTCTGCGAGTGTCACGCAGTGAGATCTGCACCCGCATCGTCCTAGTGACATCACTGCAGGTTTGCCAGAGTCAAGATTGCTGACTCCCACATGGATTGTTAATGATGAAAAACGTAAAGAATTAACTGTAAACTTTTAAATTTATATCGTTAATTAAACCAAACCAAAGCTGTTGCTGTGGTGTAACTCCAACTCGTAGCAGCCACATGGGGTAGAGTAAGACTGCCCCGATATGGTTTCCAAGGCTGTAATCTTCAGGGAAACTGCCACATGTTTTCCCAGTAGAGTTGCTGGTGGGTTACAAGCTCGCACCTTTAGGTTAGCAGCCACCCGAGTTCCTAACCACTTGCGCCACCAGGGTTACTATCGTTAATTAGCCCTCCGCCCTCTACCCCGCCCCCTCCAAAAAAAAAAAAAAAAAAAAGCCAGTCTTTGCAAAAAGTAGCTGATTTAACTACCTGGTGGCCGGCTCTTGGTAGCTACATTGTTTCTGTATTCAGATACTTAAATCGGTGTATTTGAAAGTTCAACGAATTTATAAAGAATTCGGGCTGCCTTTTCTAGCCCTAAAACTCAAAATTCCCGTCTTATTTTAATAAGTAGCTTCAGCTGTTCTAGCGCTCAAACCTATGGAAACTACATCTCCCAGCATGCTGCGGAGCTGGTCTGACCTTATCTCAAATGGCCCCGTAGGGCAACAAGGATGGTTAGTTCTGACCGTAGTTATTTGTGCTATAAATTTCTATCCTAATTGTCAGCTATCTGGGATGTTTTATATCCACCAAGCTACCTTTTTTGAACTGTGGCCACTAAATGGAGGAGTTTGGGTCTGGGAAGGTCCATCAGTACTCTCAACTGGATGGGGAGTGGGGACACTGTCTCCGGCAATCTCAAGAATAGGAGGGAATGTTGACCAGGGAGCACCTGCGGCCGTTTGGAGGAGCAGGAACTTGGGCCCAACCCGACTTCGAAAAAAGCCGGATTCGGACGACGGCATCAGATAGGTTGGAAGTGGAAAATGGGGGAGCAGGAGGAACCGGCTGACGGTGGGCGGTCGCTGCCTCCGGTTTACATCTACAGTCCCGAGTATGTCACCATGTGCGATTCCTTGGTCAAAGTCCCCAAACGGGTAAGAGTGGTTGGGACGGAAAGTCCGCGGGCTTTTCAAGGGTTGGGGGAGGGTAGCAGTGGAGGCGATGGAAGAGAGAGCGTTAGGAGGTGGAGAAGATACTTGGGTGGGGGAATCTTCAGGACAAATTTGAGTAGCTGTTATCTGGTGATGGAGGAGGTGTTCTCTTTTAGTTTCTGAGATCTTGGCGTTTATCAGCGGGGTGTCCAACGGACAGGTGTGGGTGGGGACATTAGGGAGGAGATGGCACGGAGGGGACGGTGTCGCTTACTACAAGGGAATCGCTGAAGTCGTGAGAAGGAAGCTTCAGGGCAGACAAGTATTTGATCACCGAAGGCCCGGTTACTTTAGCTTTAGCGTTTAGATACTTGATATGTATTTTGTCTAAAGTGTGTGTAACTGTTATTTGAAACCAAAACCTGATGTCGTCTATTTGATGCCTAATCGTAGCGACTCTGTAGAAAGGAGAGCTAAAATCAAGTTCCGTTGGTTCAAGAGAATGATGGCATTTCCCCGAATTAAACTTTTAAGAGACATTGTAAGCACAGACTGTTTTCTGCTTTTTTTGTGTGTGTGTGTGTGTTTTAGGCCAGTATGGTACATTCTCTGATTGAAGCATATGCACTACATAAGCAGATGAGGTAAGCCGCATTTCCTTGCTGAACATAGCCTTGAACCTAAGTATTCATAGCTTTATTATCCTCCTTGACAGTGAGACAAATGGTGCCTTTTTTTTTAAGTTTTTGTAATCTGTCTGTAACCTCATGGAAGCTCTTAAGGAATTAAGAAAACTTGGAAAACGTGCATGAAGCAGTTAAGATCCCATAGAGATAGAACTCTTACTGCTGAGAAGTGACATGTTTTAGGAATAGGTGCATTGTGGAAATTTTGAGGTTACATTGTGGAGATTTTGAGTTTACTGCATATATCTACTAAAAGCTGCCTGATAAAGGGTGTTCAACTGGGAGGAACATTTATTTAAAAAAAAAAATTATGGTTAACAAGAAAGCAAAACCAAGTTGTCTGATTTCATTGCTATTAAGTAGGGAGATATTTAAACAACAGCAGAAAACGTTGCCATCAAGTCGATTCCGACTACTAGGAACCTCATAGGACAGAGTAGAACTGCCCCATAGAATTCCAAAGAGCACCTGGCAGATTCAAATTGCTGACCTTTTGATTAGCAGCTGTAGCACTTAACCACTATGCAACCAGGGTTTCCAGAGAGATATTTAGTAAGTATTAAATAAATGGAAAACTTCTAGAAGAGGGAACTATTTGGGCTTGGAACGTGGTCCAGGAAACTAAAATTTTTATTTTAATGAGCAGATTTTTCACCCCTGATGATATAGACATGTTTTCGTGAGAAGTATAGATCATTGGATTTTGGCTATATATTTAATTTTTGAGGTTGAACTACAGAATTTCTTCTGGTCTTCTTGATGATAATAGTAGCCTGTATACAACAACACAACAACCAAAAACCAAACTCATTGTTGTCGAGTCGATTCCTACTTGAAGCTACCCTATAGAACAGAAACCCCCATAGGGTTTCCAAAGCCGTAATCTTTACAGAAGCGAGTTGCTATATCTTTCTCTTGTGGGTTCAAACTACTGACCTTCAAGTTAATATCTCAGAACTTTAGCCACTACACCACCAGGGCTCATTAGTAGTCTGTATAATTATATTAATTCTTAATAAACTCATTCAGCAAACATAAAAAATACCACTACTGTTTCCCTATGGCCTAGGTGAATGCTCCTCCAGCTTATTGAATCACCTTGTTAAAATGGCTAGCTTGTTAAAATATATCACCTTGCTCCAAAAAAAAACATCTTCTTAAGATAGAAATTTGGCTTCCATAGGGATGAGGAGAGGGTGAGGTTCTGCATTTCTAATAGTCTCCCAGGTTATGCTGATACTACTGGTCCATAGATCCGCACTTTTTGAGGTAGCAATTGGCCATTGAGCTGGGTCCGACTCTTAGTGACCCTAGAGGTCAGAGTGGAACAGCCCATAGAGTTTCTAAGAAGTGCCTGGCAGATTTGAACTCCCTAACTTTTGGTTAGCAGAGGTAGCACTTAGCCCACTACGCCACCAGGATTTCCAGCAGTGACTAGAGACTAGTAATGTCAATAGCAGAGTCAGGAAGAGGAAATGTGGAACAGGCAGCTAGAGGCAAGAGGTGGTACATCTTGTTGTTAGGTTAATTCCTTTTTCCTGTCATTTATTTATTCTTATGAGGTTAAGAAGTTCTCAGTGGAGCCCAGTTTCCCTTTCTGTCCTTTCTGTCCCTTCTCTCAGAAGCAGCTATGAGGGTCCAAGTAAAAGGAATTTTTACATTTTGAGTTGCCTATTTTTTAGCTTTTAATTTTAATAATAATGATAGGAATCCACAAAGCATTTTCATATATGTTATTATTGTATCTCCACAAATGTCCCATAAGGTATTTCCATTTTATGGATGAGTTAACTAAGCTGTAGAATTGTCAAATCACTTATCTGGGGTTGTACAACTAGTATATAATTCAGGACAGGAAGCCAGTTCTGTGACTTCAAAGTAAAATTATCTAAAAGGATTACATTGCTCAATTTGGAACCAGTTAAATGGAAATATCTGTCCACTGGTTTGTCAATGAAAGTTGCAATTCACAGAATACAGTTTGTCCAGTACTTTATTATCTTAAATATGATTACTCATTTGTTTTTACCTAACCCTGGTGGCATAGTGGTGAAGTGCTACACCAAAAAGTCAACAGTTCAAATCCACCGGCTGCTCCTTGGAAACTCTATGGGGCAGTTCTTTCTACTCTGTCCTATAGGATCACTGTGAGTCAGAATCAGTTTGATGACAGTGGGTTTTTTTTTTTTTTAACACTATAAATTCAAGGGAAAAAAATCTATCCTCTTACTGAGGGAATCATTACCATGATGTGAAGAAGCTGTCTTAGTTATCTAACGCTGCTATAACAAAAATACTGCAACTGGGTAGCTTTAACAAAAATTCATTTTCTCACAGTTTAGGAGGCTAGAAGTGCAAATTTAGGGTGCTGGCTCTAGGGGCATGCCCTCTCTGAGGCTCAAACTCAGGCCCTTCAGATTACGAGACTGATTTTGGAAACCCTGGTGGTGTAGTGGTTAAGTGCTACATCTGTTAACCAAAAGGTCAGAAGTTCTAATCTGCCAGGTGCTCCTTGGAAACTATAGGGCAGTTCTACTGTGTCCTTTAGGGTCACTATGAGTCAGCATTGACTCGACAGCAGTGGGTTTGGTTTGGGTTTTCTGGCTCTAGAGGAAAGCGTTCACCCTCTGTTGAGTCTGGAGGAAGATCGTGTCTCTTAGCTTCTGTTCATGGGCAGTTTTCATGTGGCTTAGCATCAGTCTTCACCTCCCATCTCTGCATGCTAGCTTGCTTGTTCAATCTCTTTCATATCTTAGAAGAGATTTACTAAAGATAAAACCAATTCCCAAATGGGAAGGGCTACAAATGGGTTTACAGCCACAGGTAATAGAGGCTAGATTTATAACATTTTGGGGGGACACAATTCAATCCATAATAAAGAAATGCTGTATCATGCATTGGAGAAACAATAGAAAACAAAAAACAAACCCATAGTGTTTGAGTTGATTCTGACTCCTAGCAACCCTATAGGATAGAGTAGAACTGCTCCATAATGTTTACAAAGGTGTAATTTTTAGGAAGCAGACTGCCACATTTTTCTTCCACATAGCAGCTGGTAGGTTTGAAACACCCACCTTTTGGCAGCAGCTGTTATGGATTGAATTGGGTGCCCTAAACATGTGTGTCTGCTTGCCAAGGTCATGCTTCCCAGTGTTGTGTGGCTGTCCAACATTCTGTCATCTGATATGATTTTCCAGTGTTGTAAGTCCAGCTCTATGATGTTAATGTGGCAGGATTAAAGCAGTTAATGAGGCAGGACTCAATCTACAAGATTAGGTTGTATCTTGAGTCAGTCTCTTTTGAGATGTAAGAGAGGAACAAGCAGAGGCAAGGGGGATCTCATAACAACAAAAATGTGAAACCAGAAAGGGGGTACATCCTTTGGGCCCAGGGTCCCTGCGTGGAGAAGCTTCTAGAGCCAGGGAAGATTGATACAAGAACCTTTCCCTAGAGCCAATAGAGAGAGAAAGACTTCCCTTGGAGCTGATGTCCTGAATTCAGAATTTTCACTTCCTAGGTTTTGAGAGATTAAGTCTGTCTTTGTTAAAGCCGTGTATTTGTGGTATTTCTGTTATAGAAGCACTGGATAACTAAGACAGCAGCCAAGTGCCTAACCACTGTGCGACCATGGCTCCTTAATGGAGGAATACAAGGTGTTTATTACTTTAGCCTTCTGAAACCAGAAGTTGGGAGATGTATTTTCTGCCCTAACTGATGATTACTTTGCAGCTTCTGGCATACTCTAGATCTGACTCACTCGCTTCTCTTTGTCCTCTGTTATTGTTAGGATTGTTAAGCCAAAAGTGGCCTCCATGGAGGAGATGGCCACCTTTCATACTGAAGCCTATCTGGAGCATCTCCAGAAGGTCAGCGAAAAAGGAGATGATGATCATCCAGACTCCATCGAATATGGGCTAGGTAAAGTTGTAACCAGGCAATGATGGGAAATAGACAACTTCCATCTGTAGATTATGAGTCTTTTATAACTTGTTATGGTTTTTAATAAATTTATAATTAATAAATAATGTGTTAATTATAATATTTTGGTTTAGCCACATAACTCACTTATCAAGCAAAACTGAGTGATGGATCAGATGGAGGAAAGCCTCAGTGGCTTATGTGCTAGTAACAGCGTCCATATATGGTCTGGCTATATATAAACTGATTAGGCTGCCCTGTGACCTTATATTTTACCTTGCGTACAGACTTAGGTGGTGGCTAATTTTCTGTCTTACCCCTCATTAAACAGCTGCATTTTAAAAACTATAAATGGCCAGTACCATGATTTAGTATAATGAGCTCTGGACTGGGAGTCAAGAGACTTGGCTTCCATGCCTGGCTCTGTGTGACTGTAGAGAGGACACCACCTCTCAGGCCTCAGTTTCACCATCTACAGGTTGTAACTACTTAATCTTTAAGGTTTGTCCTTTCAAGCTCCAAATATTTTAAAATTCCTGTCCCCAGTACTGTGAGATGTTTCTATCTCATTGGAGCTGATGTTAGCACAGTAGCTTTTTGGTAAGTTGTTACATCTTAACCTATTCCTTCTCTTTCTATAATATATTTTTTAACAAAGTATTCTGTTTTTTTTGCCCTAAGGTTATGACTGCCCAGCCACTGAAGGAATATTTGACTGTGCAGCAGCTGTAGGAGGGGCTACAATCACAGCTGCCCAATGTCTGATTGATGGAAAGTGCAAAGTAGCAATTAACTGGTCTGGAGGGTGGCATCATGCAAAGAAGTAAGAAAATTACCTTTCTGCCATTTGCTCTCTCACTTTTCTTGGGTCAGTTTTTCAGTTATGCAAATTCTTGTAGTTATTTTCTTGGCATTTATTGAGAGATTTGTATGTATATAGCACTTTACTAGACATTCTGAAGAGATACAAATGAAATAGAAGACAGTGACATAGTGTAGTAGAAAGAATACTGTTGAAAGTCAAAATACCTGGGTTAGACTACTCTTGCTACTAACCCAGTTAGCTGACTTGGACGCATCAGCCCCTTTAGGCCTCAGTTTCTCCATTGGTAACATGGAGAGGACAAAGGATATAACTACATTTCTAAAGAAGGTAGTAACCTAGAGTTAGGTATCTCTCTAAGGAGAAATGGCTTGTGAAGCAGCTATTCTTAGGTATTACTTGGGGTTAGAGAAAAAGTCCTCTGGGAGTTTTATGTTAACATTTCAAATGGCAATACTCTGACGAGGACTGCTGTGCCTTATTTAGCATTTGGCATCTTGTTTGATATGTCTGTAGTAATTAACACATTTTGGAAGAGAAAGATTTTAAAAACTGAATTTTTCAATCTGCTATCTGATTGAAATGAAGCCTTGGATACTCTATGAGGCAGTTGCACTCTGACCTTTAGGGTCTTCATGAGTCAGACCCGACTCGACGTCGCTGGGGTGTGGTAGTAACTGCCAGTGCATCATTTACCAACCAGTTGTTTATCCTATCAGCTATGACTTTCATACTCTACAGTACTCTTGAGTTGAGAGAAAACAGTATTTTTTCTTTTTCCAGAATAAATCATTGTGTACAGTTTCAGCATATACAGGTTAAGGTTAAAAATAAAGAATTCTTTTCATCTAATTGACAGTTTGTGACCAAATAAGTCCTTGAGAATCCATATTACTATTAGAATCTACAACTTGGACAGCAGAGCAGAGAAAACCAATGTTTTAGAAATGAATTCTACATGGTCTTAAAAGCAAAACAAAACAGCCTTTTGTTAGGTTTTGCTCTATTTAAAAAAAAAAGTTCAACATATAGATATGATTTCTAGGGGTGCTGGAAAAATGACCCTCTCTTCTTCAAACTACAGAAACCCTGGTGGCACAGTGATTAAGAGCTATGGCTGCTAACCAAAAGATTGTCAGTCTGAATGCACCAGGCCCTCCTTGGAAACCTTATGGGGCAGTTCTACTCTGTCCTGTGAGGTCGCTGTGAGTCAGAATTGACTCAGAGAGAACAGATTTGATTTGTTTTATTTCTTCCTCAAACTACAGAATGAAAAGAAAAAAACAGCTTCTCTGAATCAGAAATTTTATGTACTTCTGGGCTTAGTGAGTTGGGGAGAAAAGTAGTGTGGTTTCTTGGAAAATGCCTGGTCCTAGGAGTCAGATTTAGTTTCTGCTTGTGGCACTGGAGGATCTTATGTACTTAAATTTACCACATAATATATAGGAGGGCCTGAGTGAGTTTCTAGTGAAATACTCAGATACTTGTCACTTGTACTGTTTTGCTGCCAAAGGAAGTGCACTATATTTTGAGTCAGTCATGGCTGCTTCTTGCCCACATATTGTTATCATATCATTATTATTATTATTAATGGTTTCAGACAAATTTAAGCTGATCTTGCCTGGAAAAAATACACCTTCAGTGAAAGCAAATTACAGTCTAGGGCCTAATCCAATTCAGATCTGAATTCCAGTGTGTTCTTGGTACCTCTAAAACCTTTCTGCAGATTACAAGTATTAAGCCCATGAATTTACAGCATTTACCTACTATAATAACAGTTTTTGTTTAAACCTCCCAATCTCCAACCTTCCAGTCCCCCAAAACATGCACAGATTTATAACATTATCATTTATTCATTCAACAAGCATTGCTTTGTTGTTAGGTGCTATCAAGTTGTCTTTCAAGCATATGCCTATCGTCACTAGTAAGTTAGGTGCAGAAACTGAGGCAAGATATTTTTTAATAAACTTCATGTTCTTAGAGGAGTCTTAGGTTTGTGGAAGATTTAAGCAGAAAGTACAGAGCTTCCGTATACCTTCTCACACTCCCCACCCCCCTACCCCAGTTTCTCCTGTTATTAACATCTTGCATTTGGATGATACATTTGTTACAGTTGCTGAACCAATGATGATATATTATTATTAATTAACGTCCATAGTTTGCATTAAGTTTCACTTTTTGTATTCTATGGATTTTGACAAGTGTATGTTGTCAAGTATCTACCATTAATTACTGTCATACCAAATAGTGTCAGCACTCTATAAAAACCCTTCTTAATCATCCTTTTCTCCCTCCTCTTAAACTCCTGGCAACCACTGATATTTTTTTCTGTCATTTGTTGAAGAGTATCTTGGTTAGCTCCAGTTTGGCAATTATCAGTTAAGCTGCCTTAAACATTCATGTGCAGATTTTTGTGTGGACATAAGTTTTCAACTCATTTGAGTAAATACCAAGGTAAGTCATTGCTGAATGGTTTAGCCTTTAAGAAACTGCCAGAGTGTCTTCTGAAGAGGCTGTCCCCTTTTATACCTCCACCTGTAATAAAGGAGAGTTCTACTTGTTCCACATTCTTCTCAGCATTGGTGGTGTCAGAGCTTTATATTTTACTCATACTAATAGATGTATCTTGGTATCTTGTTTTTTAAATTGCAATTCTCCAGTGATACATAGTATTGAGCTTCTTTCCATAGGCTTATTTGCCAACCATGTATCTTCTTTGGTAAAAATCTGTTCATACCTTTTATTCATGTTTTAATTCCATTGTTTGTTTTCTTATTATTGAATTTTAAGAGCTCTTTGTGATACAGTGATTAAGAGCTAAGGCAGCTTACCTAAAGGTCAGTAGTTTGAAAACACCACCCTCTCCTTGGAAACCCTGTAGAGCAGTTCTGCCCTATCCTGTAGTGTTGCTATGAATCTGAGTTGACTCTACAGCAATGAGTTTAGTTTTCTTGGTTTGTATATTTTTTATAAAAGTCCTTTATCAAGTACATATTTTGTAAATAGTTTCTCCTGGTCTTTCTTTTCATTTTCTTAACAGTGCCTTTCACACTAAAATCTCACCTATCAGTTTTTTGCTTTCTTGGATCATGCTTTCAAGTGTTACCTAAAGTCATTACCAAACCTAAGATCACCTAGATTTTCTCCTGTTTATCTTCTAGAAATTTTATAGTTTTGCATTATAAGTTTAGATACATGATCCATTCTGAACTAATTTTTGTGAATGATGTTAAAATCTCTGTCTAGATTCATTTTTGTTGCATATGGATATCCAGTTATTCCAGCATCATTTGTTGAAAAGAATGTTCTTTCTCCACTGAATTGCCTTTGCTCTTTTATTGAAGAGCAGTTGACTACATTTATGTGGCTCTTTTTGTGTGCTGTTTGTTCTGTTCAGTGCATTGATCTATTCATCTGTTCTTTTGCCAATACACAATAGTCGTGTTTACTGTGGCTTTATACTGTCTTTTTCTTTTGTCTTTCTGATTTTGTTATTTTTGAGAATATATACAGCAGAACACACACCAAACATTTCTGTATATACAATTAAGTGACTGATTATATTCTTCAACTTTGCACCCATTCTCACCTTCTTTTTTCCTTTTAACATTTTTTTCTTGTACTTTAGATGAAGGTTTACAGAGTGTTTTATTCATCTAGTGCTGCTATAACAGAAATACCACAAACAGATGGCTTTGCAAAGAAAAATCTTATTCTGTCCTAGTCTAGTGGGCTACAAGTCCAAATTCAGTGCATCATCTCCAGGGGAAGTCTTCTTCTGTTGCCTCTGTAGGAAAGTTCTTGTCATCCATGTTCCCCTAGACTGGGAGCTTCTGCGGTGTACGGACCCCAGGTACTTTCTAAAGGATGTGCTCTGCTCCCAGCATTGCTTGTTGGTGGTATGAGTTCCCCAACTCTCTGCTTGCTTCCTTTTCCTTTATATTCCAAGAGATTGCCTCAAGGCACAATACAGTCTTACACATTGATTCCTGCCCTACCAACTTAACCAGTTTATATACTACCTCAATAAACTCCTTCATTAAACAGGAGTAGGTGATGGTATGCAGCAGAAGTGATATTCAGGGAAATTGAATATACAGACTTGAGCACAGAGATAGAAGCTAGAACTGGAAACAGGTGCACTGTCAGTATATCAGGCGGTGGTATAAACCCTAAAAATGGATGGAATTACTTAGAAGAAGGAAAGTAAAGAGAAAAAAAATAGAGCCCAGAACCCCAGCAAACACCTGCTTGTAATGGACAAGCAAAAGAAAAGACTCCAGGTAATTCAGCTGAAAACAACAATCAGGGCTAGCTGGAGAATGAAAATACAGAGGTCATGGAATCCCAAGAGAGCCAGAGGGTTTGAAGAAGAAAAGAGCTCCCAACAGTGTCTTGTGCTGTAGAAAAGTGCTGTCCAGAGATGTACTAAAGTGTCAATCATATTTGCCTATTAAGGTTAATGACCTTGATAAGAGAACTTTCAAAGTAAAGAAATAACCAGGAAAATAAGACTATGAGGTCCAGTAGTTAAGTCCGTGAACTTAATTGTTTGTTATAAGTGCTATGTACCTCATTGCTGAATATCATTATGGTCACCTTCAGAGTACTCCCCTTGGGAAGCTATGCACTTACACTAGTACCTAGTCCACCTTTCAGAGCAATTTTGGAACTCTTTTTTCTGGAATGACTGGCTGAGCTGTCATCGTATTACCCTTGATGTCCTGAATGTCATCGAAATGTCTTCCTTTCAATATTTCCTTTATCTTCAGGTGAAGAACAAAGTCACTGGGGACCAGATCAGGTGTGAGTAGGGAGGATGTTCCAGTACAGTTATTGTTTACTGGCTAAAAACTCCCTCACAGATAAGTATATAATTTATTTCACAAATTTGCCACCTTGCCACTGTGCACAATGGCCAATCCAGAAAGAGATCCAAAACTGCTTTGAAGGATAGACTAGGCACTGACGGCCAGTGCCTAGCTTCCCAAGCAGAGTACTTTGAAGGTGACCATAGTTATATTCAGCAGTGAGGTATGTAGCACTTTTTCTAGGATGAGTTTGTGAACGTAATTGTCAGACCTCATATTCTGTCTAGAGATTTGAATGATAAGAAAAGGAAAGAGGAGTGGAGTGGCCAAGGGAAAGTAAGGAGTGATGGATAGTTTATTGGTTTTATTCAGTTTTAAAAGATTTAGGAACGTTTATAGGCTGAAAGTAAAATACTGGAAATCTGAGAGGGCTGAACAATGGAGCTGAGTCTCAGAGGATCCAGACAGAATTAGATGAATGGCTTTGGGAAGATGAGACCCACCTCTTCTGAAGCTAAAGGAAAAGAAGTAAAAATGGATATAACAGAAAAGATGATGAATTGCCTGCTAGCAAACAAAGGAAGTTGCTGCCTTATGGCGTCAAGTTTCTCTGTGAGATGACTCTTGCTCTCTTATATTACTTGATCGTGGACTTCTTTGAATCCTTTGATCCTGCATATTACACTCACTTTTTTAGGAATAAAAAAAAAAACATTGCTGTCGAGTCAGTTCCAACTGATAGCTACCCTACAGGACAGAGTAGAACTGCCCTGTAGAGTTTCCAAGGAGTGGCTGGTGGATTCAGACTGCTGACCTTTTGGTTAGTAGCTGTAGCTCATCTAGATTCCCTTAAATGGGATTTATACTACCCATGTAAACATATGCTCGGTGATCACTACAACCCAACACAGGATATTGACTCTTACCTCCGAAATTTGTCTAGATCACATCTTGTTTGTTCAGCCTGGCTATTCCCTATCCTTGCCTTTTCTGGCATCTTACTGTATTTGGCTCAGTGTCTCAGCTCCCAGTATTTTCCTTTCTCTCATTCTGACAAACCATTTAAGACTCACCTCTCTAGTCCAACCACATTCTTCTTCCTTCTACAGTTTTTTTATTTGACATCCTGTCCCATGACATTTCAGCCACCAACATGGGATCATTGCCAGCTGGGCCCCCTCTGTCCTGCTTCCCTGCTTGAAAAGGGAGAGATTATTGTCCTAGAATATTGCTTTATGGGCCTTCCACCTGGGTGCAGTGAATAGTAGAGCCATAATGCTCTATGCTTTGTGTCTCAACAAGCTCTACAAGGAAAATTGAGAACTAGATCTCGTTAGTTCTACCAAACTTGGCAGTTAGGACCAAAACTACTAAAGCTATATTCCCAAGAGCTCCTACATTTTGCCTCAGATAGAGTGAAGGACAGTGAATTGCAGTACAGTTCTAATTCCTCACAGGTCTCCTATGGTCATTGTGACTGTCTTGACCAAGCAGCCAAACCTGCTTCTCTACCAGTACCATCCCACCTCTAGCCTTTACAAACAATTAGATAACTACTTGAAAAAGAAGTCTTGGACTGTGTGTCAACCGTATCTTACCACCAAGGCAGACCCTTCCTTCACCCATAGGGGGCATACCTATATTACTTGCTACTCACACATATTCTATCCTGGCACCTGAGGAACAAGTACATCACCAGACAAAATAGATATGCCTTAGCTATGAGTCAGATCCGACTGAATGGCACTTGGCTTGGCTTTTCCCATAGCATCCAAGACCAATCTGACAACACATATCAAACCTACAAAGCACCTATAGGTGTCACTAGGACACCCCCAACCCTAGCCTCTAGGAGTTGAGATGTGTTCCTCTAGCTCCTGTGGAACTGGGAAGGACAGTATATCACAGTTGGTCAGTGTCATACAGGATTTCCCAGGTGCACCAATTACTAATTATGTGACCTTGGGCAAGATACTTAATTTTGTTATGCTTTGATGTCCTCATTTGTAATTTGGGGTAATAATAGCACCTACCTGCTAGGGTTAAAAAAGTTAAATTTAATAACTGCATTAAAGTGCTTAGCAAAGAGCCTGGTTTATTTTAAGTATTTGATAAAAGTTATTTATTATATCCAGACTGGTTTATTCTGAAGATCTTAGACAGTCTCACAGACAAGTCCCTAGCCCAGAAGGTTCAACTGTCTATCCAGCTGAAGTTAACCCCAGTACTGTTTGTCACCCACTTTACTTACGCTTTCTCCTTTGTCCTTAAGCTTCTCCTTTCTGAAAGCTATTGCTCACAAGACTCCATTCCCCATACCCTTCATCCACCCCCAAGTATCACATAAAATTACCAGATGAACATACCCCTCACACTGCTAGAATCCAACCCATAAGATGAAAAACAGATACTACCCAACAAGAGACTGTAGATAAAATAATAATGCAAAGAATGGGAATTCCAGAACACTTAAACTGTGCTCATGAGGAACCTGTATACAGATCAAGGGGCACTCTTTCAAAAATAACTAGGAGATACTTAGTGGTTTAAAATCAGTAAAGGTATGTGTTAGGGTTGTATCCTTCCACCACACTTTTTCAATATGTATGTTGAGCAAATAATCCAAAAAGCTAGACTATATGAAGAAGAACAAAGCATCAGGGTTGGAGGAAGACTCATTTAACAACCTGCAATATGCAGGTGAAATAACCTTGCTTGCTGAAAGCAATGATGACTTAAAGCATTTACTGATGAAGATCAAAGACCATAGCCTTCAGTATGAATTGTATTTCAACATAAAATAAAAATCCTCACAACTGAACCAGTAAGCAACATCATGATAAATGGAGAAAAGATTGAAATTGTCAAGGATTCCATTTTATTTGGATCCACAGTCAGCACCCATGGAAACAGCAGTCAAAAAAGCAAAAGATACACTGCACTGGGAAAATCTGCTGTTAAAAAAAAAAAAAGGTGTTAAAAAGCAGCAGTGTCACTTGGAGGACTAAGGTCTGCCTGACCCAAGCCATGGTATTTTCAATTGCCCCATGTGCATGCCAAAGCTGAACAAATAAGACCAAAGAAGAATTGATGCCCTTGAATTATGGTGTTGGCAAAGAATACTGAATATACCATGGGCTACCAGAAGATCAAAGAAACCTGTCTTGGAAGAACAGCCAGAATGCTGCTTAGAAGTGAGAATGGCAAGACTTTGTTTTGTGTACTTTGGACATGTTATCGGGTGGGAATAGTCCCTGAAGAAGCATATCATGCTTGGTAAAGGATAGAGTCAGACAAAGAGGAAAACTCTTAACTAGATGGATTGACACAGTGGATAAAACAATGGGTTCAAACAGCAACAATTGTGAGGATGGACAGGGCCAGGCTGTGTTTTCTTCTGTTGTATGAAGGGTCACTGTGATTTGGAGCCAACCCTATAGTACCTGACAACAACAGTTAAGAGACAGAGCAAGTCTTCCTGATGAGCAAAAGGTAACTGTATGGTAGCCCTGATACCCAGGACTTTTCCTTACTGTCAAAGGAGCAGATGCTCTCTGAGTCTGCGATTAAGGCCTTCTGTAAAAGGAAAACAGCAGCTTACAGCAGGTTTCATCAAACCGTCTCTTTCATATTGGCCTTGATACTTTCTGAAAATAAAAAGCAGGGAGCGCCTTGTCAAGATTATCGTATCCTCAGTGTAATCACTATTCAAAATTCCCTATGTTAACCTGGACCTGGAACTTCTTAAATGAATTCTGTAAGGCTCTAGCCTTTGTAGATACTGTAGGGATACCTACCAAAAATAATAAAAAAAAAAATTTAAAAAAAGCACCCATTGCCTTTGAGTCAATTCTGACTCATAACCTCATCTAACTGAGGAAAGATAATTAGTGGAAAATTTCTACTCAGAGTCCCTACTTTCTTCCAGCAAATGAAATATTGCACCACTTCCTAGAGTACTTGTCTACCTAGGTAATATCTTGATAAATTTACTTAATGTGACTTCACAGAATCTCTGAACTGGGTGGTAATGGAATGATTACCATAGCACCATCTCCAGGCCAAGCCCCTAAATTGTGAAAGTGGTGTTTTGAGGTTACATTGTGTTCTGTCAGAGTTTACATAGTGCTTGATAAGATGAGAGTCCCCTGGGATGATTGAAGGTATCACCAGTCTCTAGATATCAGTAATTCATCTACCACCTTGCATTTTCACTATCTCATTATCAATTTTCTGAAAGGAAAGGAATTTGGTTCCCAGACATGAAAATGACTAGCTAACATCTTGTTACTTCTACTTCAGCCTTTCTGACTGATTTTTCAACATCCAGGTGTGAATGGGTGGAGGGCACTGTTCCTGTCTCAGGAGGACTTGAGTATTTTGGTCTGTGTCCCTGCACCCACTCATCCAAGATGTTGGTCCTAACCAAGGTCCATTGCCCTAAGTGGAAATGAGAGTTGTTAGTGATCACAGCCACTTTGAAGATAGGGAGAAACTTTCTTAAAGAACAGTCAGCTTGTGATCATGACCTCAAATCATCATAGACTGAAACAGCTAGGGAAGACTGGTAAACTCAAGTCATAGTAGGCAAAGTGGACACTTCCCAAACCACCCATCCCGTTTCAGAATATACAATATCAGAGGGCAATGGAAATGGTTCCAGCCTGAGAATGTCATGATGTACCGCAGGAATAGCACAGGTAGCAGGCACATGTGTGTACAACATATAGATCCAGGAGCATCATGGAACGGCCGAAAACTTTATGGTATTCTGAGATGCCCTGTTCTTTCAGGATCAGAGGTTGACTGTATCTATGTCCACTACTCCAGGCCAATACAACCTATTCAGACTTTGCATATAGTCTGGTGGAGTGTTTTATAATATGAATTGCACACTACCTGCATCTTAATCTAAAAATGAAGATTTCTGAATCAGATTCTCTAGGGAGTATTCATTTCCAACAAGTTCCTCAACAAGTGGTTCTGTACACAGCACAGTTTGAGAACTCCTGGTCTAAAAGTATTCTAGTAGCCCTATATCTGATATAACATCTAGGGTTCCTCTGTGACTCCTTCAGGTGAGGCAAAAACAGATCAAGGTGACATTAAGGACCTTGAAACATTATCCCAATGAATTTGATTTCACATTTGCCCTCCTCCTACGTTTGTAATAGCTTCTTACTGATGGTGGATCCCTCTTAACCTATTAAAATCTACCCCAGCCACGGTTGCCTTGTTCATCTGAGAGGTTTTCACTTTTCCTAGATCCCATGTCCTTTTGCTTTCGAACTACAGCCCACAGTTTGTATACTAGTTTTCGAGTATGCCGTTCAAAATCCCCCTCCATCCACATTTACCTCTCCATCATACCACCACCAGCAGACAGCCTGCCAGGCCATATGCAGTGTCTTAGTCATCTAGTGCTACTATGATGGAAATACTAAAGGTCGATGGCTTTGACGAAGAAAAACTTATTCTCTCACAGTCCAATAGGGTACAAGTCAAAATCTAGGGTATCACATCCAGGGGAAGGCCCTCTATGTTGGCTCTAGAGAAAGGTCTTTGTGATGTATCAGCCTTCCCTTAGTCTAGGAGCATCTCAGCACAGGAACCTCAGGCCCAAAGGACTTTCTCTGCTCCCACCGCTGCCGCCTTGGTAGTATGAGGTTCCTGTGCCTCTTTGCTCACCTCTGTCTTCTATATCACAAAAGACATTGGCCTAAGACACTATCCAGTCTTGTATACCTCATCAGCATAATTGCCACTAATCCATTTTATTCAGTCATAGTGATAGAATTTACAAAACACAGGAAAATATCATCAAATGACAGAATAGTGGATGATCACACAATCATGGGACTCACAGCCTAACCAAGTTGATACACACATTTTGCAGGGGGGAGACATAACTGAATTCATGACATGCAGTAACCAGTTGTTGTAGAAATCAGGTACTGCTATATCTCCAACACATAATATAAATGGTCTTTATTCTCCAGTTTCTCAGAGTTGTTTAATAACAACTCACTAGAGCCCTCCACCTAGACCTCTTGCCTTCATGGCATCCAAAGGTTTCAGCCCACCATTGCCCTGGCTAGTTGCTGGAAACGTGAACACCCCAGAGTCTGTTCAATACCTGAGCCACCCAAGTATAGGCTACCCAAGGGCACATTCATCATACAACATAGCATCAGAGTTAAGAGCAAGGACCTTGAAACTTGACTGGCTGGGTTTGAATCACAGTACTGCCACTTTCCAACTATCTAACTTTTAACAAGTTGCTTAAACTGTCTCGAGGTTCCTAGTTTTCCTCATCTTTAAAATGGGAGTAGTAATAGTACCTATCTTACAAAATACTTGTAAGAATTACATGAGCCAATACGTGTAAAGCACACGGGATAGTGCCTGGCACATCACGAGTGCCAAAAAGTATTCACTATTGGGTGGTATATGAATTGGAAACCCGGGTGGCGGAGAGGTTAAGTGCTACATCTGCCAGCCAAAAGGTCAGCAGTTCGAATCTGCCAATTGCTTCTTGGAAACTCTGTGGAGCCATTCTACTCTGTCCTATAGTGTCACTATGAGTTGAAATCGACTTGACAGCAATGGGTTGTTTTTTTTTTTATTTTGTTTTGTTTTTGTTTGTTTTCTTTTGGTATATGAATTATACTAACTGGATCATTCAGATGTGATACCAATTATATTTCCTTTTGGCACAGACTCGTCTGCCCTTGCCAGAAACTGAAGGACTTACCTACAAAGCCTTTGAAATAAAATTCAGTCATCTGCCCATAGACCTCATACTTTAGCAGGTCCTAGAACTTTGTGCCTTTCCTACTCTAAGATCGCTCATCCAAGTCTTTCTGTTACACCTATTACACTTCACTTAGCTTGTACTCTGTGGTTAGCTCCAGCAACCTAAGGCTGAGAGACAAGTTACGTCATGAGAGAGATGCTGGATTTTCAGCAGTGTCATGGCTGGCCCCCTGCCTGATTTACTAGGAAGGCTGTTGACTCTAGAAATAGCTTGAGTGGCTATCCAAAATGACCTTGATTTCATAGTAGTATTATAGATATGGTTTCCTGACTCAACCTCATCATTCTCTCTTAAATACAAGGTCTGCCAATTAAGTTCATGAACTCAACCTAGAAAAAGTGCTGCATTACCTCATTGCTGAATATCACTATGGTCACCTTTGAAGTACTCCCCTTGGGAAGCTATGCACCAACTCCAGTGTGTAGTACACCTTCAAAGCAATTTTGGAACTCTTTTTCTGGAATGGCCATCAGAGCTGTCATAGTATTACCCTTGATGTCCTGAATGCCATCAAAATGTCTTCCTTTCAGTATTTCCTTTATTTGGGTGTAAAGAAAAAAGCATCAGGGACCAGATCAGGTGAGTAGGGAGGGTATTCCAATACAGTTACCTGTTTACTTGTTAAAACTCCTTCACAGACAACTACACAGTTAAGTTCGCAAACTTGACACCATGCCACCATACACAATGGCCATTCCAGAAAGAGTTCTAAAATTGCTTTGAAGGGTGGACTAGGCACTGGCATCAGTGCCTGGCTTCCAAGGGGAGTACTCCGAAGGTGACTGTAGTGATACTCAGCAATGAGGTATGTACCACTTAGAACAATTAAGTTTATGCACTTAATTGTCAGACCTCATATAATTCTCATGTTCGTTTTCAGGTCCAGGTACCAGGACTGGAATAAAGTACCTTCTTTATACCCTGCCCTTTACCTTCACCTCCAACTCTTGATGTCAGCGGATTACGCTGACTTTTTACTGATAAAGGGAAAAGATAAGACTGTTATATCCAAAGAGCAAGAAAAAGGTCTTGAATAAAGGTGGTGACAGTAGACAATAAAGAAGGATATCATTTGAGAGTGATTTTGGAGCCATAATCAATAGAATCTAGTGATCAGTTGGTTATTAGGGTAAGAAAAAGAGATGTTTAAAAAATACCTAATTTTGCTTAAGTAGGTAGCATTGCTATTACTAAGACTGGAAATGGCACAGCAGAGAACATATGGAGATATCAAATGATGTGTGACACAGTAAGAGAAATGTAAATGGATAAACAGATGGGAGAAGGTGGAGGAAAGATAGATTGTTTCGTGAATGTCTGATTGACATTCCAAGCTTAAACATGTCCTGAACTATATTCCTAATCTTTTCTCTTACATATTTTCTGTCTGTCTTTTACAGCCTTTTTTGTCTTGGTTGATGGTGGCCCTGTACTTCCAGTTGTTCAGGCCAAACATGTTGGAATTATCCTTGACTCTTTGTTTTCATATTCCACCTTCAGTCTGTCAAAAAAGTCTTGTCCACTACATCTACAAAATACATTCTGAATCTAACCACTTCTCACTACTTCCAATGCCACCACCCTAGTTCAAGCCGTTAACATCTCTCTCATGAATTATTGAAACAGCCTTCCAACTAGTTTTTGTGCTTCTAGCTCTGCCCCTCTTCAGTTGGTTCTCTACACAGCAGCCAGAGAATCCTATTAACACATAAGTCAGAACCCATTTTTGATCTGTTCAAAACAATACATTAGTTCCTCATTTTACTCAGAGCAAAAGCCAGTGTTCTTACCATGGCTTACAAGGCTTTGCATAAACTCCCTTGTCCCCTTTCCCCCAGTAAGACTACTTTTCTCTCCCTCTTCTGTAGTCACTGAACACTTTGTACCCCTTAAACATAACAGGTGTGTGTCCATCTCTAGACCTTTGTCCTTACTGTTCTGGAATGGAATGCTGTCTGGAATGCTCTTCCTGCAGAGAATGCTCTTTCACCTACTTCAGGTCTATACTTAAATTATCGCTTTCTCGGTGAGGCCTTCCTTGACCATGTTTTAATATTTTTAGCAAGAAAAATCTTCCCACTGCCCTTTCCCTGTTTTATTTTTCTGCAGAGTATTAATCGTCATTAATGTACTTACTAATTATATTTTTTGCCTCCCCTCCTCTCTGGAACATAATGAGCTTCATGGGAATAGGGATTTTTGTCTGTTTTTTCCTCTCTCTCTCATTAATTTAGCCTCACTGCCTAGAACTGTATGAGGCACATTGTTAAACCCTCAGTAAAAATTCCTTGAATGAATAAACAAATGTGAAATTTTGAATGGATGGACAGAAGACAGATGAGCAGGAAACATTGATTCTCAACCTTTTTGAGAAATGTCCCTTGCAGTGTCACCAGTTGATTTATTGAATATAAAAATGTTTGGAAATTAAAGTTGTTAAATTGGAAATATTAGTTCATGCTTTCTCACAGTAGGCCATCAATGAATATTTATTAAATGAATTAAATAATGGCAGTGTCTTAATAGATGTGAAATTCTCGGAACCACAAAAATAAAAAATGTGTGTGTGTGTAATACATATGTATGTATGTGAAGAGAGAGAGCAATTACCTCCACAGAAGTTAGAGTACTCATAAAGTCAGATGAGCAGTCAGTATGTCAGAGTTCCAGTATATTAAACACATTGCTGTTTCCAACTCATAGCAAGTCTACAAGACAGGGCAGAACTGCCCCACAGGGTTTCCAAGGAGCACCTGGTGGATTTGAATTGCCAACCTTTTGGTTAGCAGCTGTGGCCCTTAACCACTACACCGCCAGGATTTCCTCCAGCATATTGGACACTTCCGAATCCACTCACTGCCATCGAGTCAATTCTGACTCATAGCGACCATATAGGACAGAGTAGAACTGTCCCATAGAGTTTCCAAGGAGTGCCTAGCAGATTTGAACTACTAACCTTTTGGTTAGCAGCCATAGCACTTAACCACTATGCAACCAGGGTTTCCAGATTGTTACATAAGCTGCTCATTTTAACCAAGAGACCACCAGAGGGCATGCAAAGTTAACTCATGAATGTTCTCTGCTTAATGAGTTTAACATTAAGGTCATTGACTGACATTTCTGTTTACTGATCTGATGTTCTTCTTTGCTATTTCATCAGTTGGGAGTGTTCTCTTGAGCTGATTTCTTTCATCAGCTCATTATCTGGTTCATCGTAGCTCTATAATAAATTTTTAAAATTTTAATGAAAGAATTAATATTTAGAATCAACAGATTTTCACCATGAAATTTATATTTTACTAATTAACTGTGGTCAGTATTTCCATTAAGAAAGTGTCAGGGTTCATAACCTAGCTGGTAATACAATACTCATAGTTTTTGGTGTGTAAAGAATCTCATTTATCCTTAGGCAAAAGGAGGAAAAAACTCTGGCTTGTAGTTTGTGTTCTTTATTTATGTAAGTGATAGTGCTCAGCAACAGTGTGTATTGTAATGTTTGAGCTAGGCATCACTAAAGCCCCCTGGAAGGACTATGCCCCCATACTAAGCTTCTCTGTCCCTCAGGAGGGTTTGGCAGCTGATAAAGGATGCAATTCAATTGGGGTTGCTTACCCTTGCCAGAATTGTTAGCGCTGCTTCTACAAATGGGGATTAAGCTGCTTTCGAAAGACAAACAATCTTTCCTTATTGTCTTTTAATAATTATTTCCATTGAAATTGTCTGAAGGGATTGTGGATATCTGGATTTATGGCTTTCTGAGCTGGATTATTATGGTAGTGTGAAATTCTTGTCCTTTTGCCATTGTTGAAGTCTCTGACTGCCCATGATCCACCCTCTCAATATTTCAGTATTATGCAATTATTTCAAATAGGCTGAGAAATAGTTAACTGTTTATATGTTTTAATCAACTTTTTAAGAGCAGTTTTATGTTTACAGCAAACTTGAGCGCATAGTACACAGAGTTTCCGTATGCTGCCCACACACAGTTTTCCACTTTGTTAGTAGCTTACATTAGTATGGTGCATTTGTTACAGTTAATGAACTAATAATGATATATTATTATTAGCTAAAGTCTGTAGTTTGTTTAGATTTCCTTAGTTTTTTGCTTAATGCCCTGCTGTTGCAGAATACCACGTTACATTTAGTCACCATGTCTCCTTGGCTGTAACAGTTTCTTAGACACCTTGTTTTTGATGACCTTGACAGTATTGAGGACACTGGTTATAAAACCTGTTGCCATCAAACCAGTTCTGACTCATAGTGACCCTATAGGACAGAGTAGAACTGCCCCATACAATTTCTAAGGAGCGCCTGGTAGATTCCAACTGCCAACCTTTCAGTTAGCAGCTGTAGAATTTAACCATGATACCACCAGTGTTTCCATAGTGGTTATACAAACAACAACCCAGTCCTGTTGAGTTAATTCCAACTCATAGAACAAAGTGAAACTGCCCCATAGAGTTTCCAAGGAGCAGCACCTGGTGGATTTGAACAGCCTACTTCTTGGTTGGTTAGCAGTCATAGCACTTAACCACTACACCACCAGGGTTTCCATACTGGTGATAGTACTCAGTATTGGGTATTTTTCAGTCTATTTCATTTATTTTGATATATGTCTCAGCCTATTTAATAGAATCATTCCAAATAGCCTGAGAAATGTAGTCCATTTTTATTGTTCTTCCCAGCGTCTATTTTTATAAATCTGAACAGTTCCTGAAGCTGGTTCTTGCTAGAGGAGGGCAAATGTCTATAGCATTGGTAAATTCTCTAATATAGAGTAGACTCAGAATAAGCCTTTCTATTTGTTGTCTGTAGTCACCAAACCCATTGCTGTTTTCATCTTTTCTCATGGAAATTCTAGGTGAAAATTCAAAGTATGTATCTAGAACTAAATGATGTTTTATTCTCCCAGATATCTGAATTGTTAATGACAGTCTTAATTTTTCCATTTTAGAGTTTTCAATATAAGAACCAAGAGTTCTGTGGAGGAAAAGAAGGAATGCATTAGATAAGAGTCACATGTTCCGTAGCTTTAATTTTTTATCCCAATCTGTCTTTCGTATAGCTCCATTATCACTGAGATAAAAACTCAGCTTTCTGTTTTTGTTTTTGTTTTAGCATATTTTCAAATATTTAATTCAGCTACCCACATAGATTCTTATACAACTGTTTCTACTTAATTTACTTGGAATGCTAGTAAGCTATATTTGTTTCCTAACTCATTTTTGTTAGAATTCAGTGATTGCTTTTCTTCTGTGAATCTTTACTTTCCATGCCTTACATAATTTAGTAAAAGAAAAAGTTTTTTATACAGTCTTTTGCAGTTTAATAAAAATGACTAATCTCTTCTGGAGGCAGGGCAAATCAAAGTAAGGTGTAAATTAAGAGAGAAATGAAAATCACTAGTCTTTTGCCGTATGTACTTTAATATAACAGTAACAACAAAACACACAGGGTGAATTGAGTTAATGGATAATTGTGAACTTTATTCCAGACAGCTAACAAAAGATTCCAAGAGATTATTACAACTTGCTCTAGGTATCTTGAAGGTTGTTAAACTTTTATTGATTACTTGGTCAGGAGTCCCTGTCTGAGAATTTTCTGTAGGAAGGATGTACGTTCATAAAACTTCAAAAAACAAACAAAAAGAAAACCAAAAATGCATGGCCATCAAGTCAATTCCAACTCATAGCAACCCTATATAGGACAGAGTAGAACTGCCTGTAGAGTTTCCAAGGAGCACCTGGTAGATACAAACTGCCAACCTTTTGATTAGCAGTCATTGCACTTAACCAGTACATCACCAGGGTTTCCATACACTCATAAAGAAGACACTAAATACCACTTAACTTTATAGACTTCTGTTTGCCCTTCTAGGTTTACTTCATAATAAATGATAGCAACATTTACTAAAAATTTTTCAAAAATACATTCTAACTTCAGGAAAAGTGGTCTAAATCACTGAAATTTAAGTCATTCAAATGACATAAAATATAATTGTAAGGAGTAGTGGTACAAATTATGGCACTATTAAAACTGAATAAATTAGAGGCCTTTCTACCTTATTAGACTGAATCTTTGAGATTAGATTCAGTGTTGAATGCAGGTCGTTTGAGACTGAGTGATCTACTTGTATTATGTACCTGAATGCAGTTTTGTTTCTGATTACAGGTTTGTTTTCTTTCAGGCACTATCTGTGGCTGGTTAACTCAGGTAGTTAGCGTATAATGCTAACAAGGCCAAGACCATGATTTTAGTCCATGTATTAACTGGTTAGTTGTTTTTGCTTTTGTTATTTTCTTTTTTATTGTGATTAAGTGAAAGTATACACTCCAAATTAATTTTGCATGCCCGGCTATCTATAGTTCCTTTTGCTCTCCTTGCATGGTGACAGCACACTCCTCCTTTTCGTCCTATACTTGTAGAATCCTCTTAACAAGTTCCTGTCCACCCTCTTCTCTCTCATCTAGAAAGAGACTAGTAGGACAGCCTCCTAAAAATGCACAGAACCATAAAGTACACACAGCATATGGTCACATTGTGTCCCGGAGTCCAGTCCATTTTTGTCCGAGGAGTTGACCTCAGTAGTGTTTTCTGAACAGGGGCAGCAGCAGGTCTAGGGGCCATGCTCCCAGGGAACCCCCAGGTCATGGGACCATCAATTGTGGTCTTTTAGTAGAGTTCTTGAGGTGCACCCCTCTTTTTCTCTTTTTGCCACAGGGACTCTGCATTGTGGGCCCCATCATGGCTGTTTTTGGTGGTGACCAGGCACCATCTGGTTCTTCTAGTCACATGTTGATACAGTCTCCCATTCACGTGGGTCCTTGTGTCTCCTCAACTCTTTTTTCCTTGTGTTTTTGATGTCTTGGTAATCATCTGTTCCAGATGAGTTGGGACCATTTGGTGTACCTCAGATAGTGGCTTGCTAGCTTTTAAGACTCCAATATGCAGTGCAGAAGGCTCCCTTAGCAATAGGCTAGTTATGCCAGTTGACTTCAGTGTCCCCCAAGAGCATAGTCACCAGGCCCCACCCCTGCTCTTCTATTCTTGCAGTATTGGGTTGAGATTAGAAGAGCTTTCAGTTTATGGTGAAATCCAGTTAAATTGATCTATGCTTTCACCTAACCAAATTTCTGTCAACTATCTAATCTATGACCAACCGTCTCCCTCTCTCTACACCCTTGTAACCATCAAAGAGTCTTTTCTTCTGTACAGAAGTCTGTTTTGAAGTCCTTATAGCAGGGGTCTCATATAATATTTGTCGTTTTGCCACTGACTGATTTCACTCAGCATAATGTTTTCCAATTGAAACCAGGTTATAAGATGCTTCCTAAAATCATTGTTCTTTATCATTGCATAGTGTTCCATTGAGTATATGTACCCTAGTTTGTTTATTAACTGATTAGCTTTTGCTTATTCTATACTACTGACTGCATTATTTACCTTGGCCAGCCATCTCCTTTAAAAGCATCTTCTTAGTCACAAGGGAAACCAAGGTAGGAAATATAGACTGGTAAGTATTAATGTGTCATTACTTTCAAAAAAACAGCCCAAAGCTGTTTTTCTGCCAGTGCTAGATGAGTTACATCATTTCTACTGGTTTGCCTCACTGTGTTACAAGTAGCCTAAAAGAAATACCTATGTCCCTTACCTTCTTTGTTTTATATTAGTTCCAGAAAGATTTTCATTCTATTGAGCACCAGATTGTGGGATATATTTTTGGAAGCAAGTGTAGGTGTACAAGAGCCAAAAAAGGTTGGGAACAACTATAGACAAACTGATCTCACTGTTCCTAGAGCTGCCAACTCTGGGAACAGAGCCCTTAAAGTGGACTATAAATATAGAGTGGGTGTTTAAAAGAAAATACATTATGTGAGATTAATTTTTGGTTTTCCACAATCGGTTGTGCATATTTTGTGTGGAGAGAAGTAGGTATGCATAATATTTATTTAGCTATATTAAATCAGAATTGGGGTCTTAATGAAAGAAACATTGTAATACCTTCAGTTTTTTTTCTTTTTGTAGTTTCTGTGAATGATGTTTTTGATGTCATCCCACAATTTGTCTGGTCTTTGGTGATTAGTGGTTAATGCGTCAAATCTGTTCTTGATGTGGTCTCCAAATTCAGGTGGGATATACTTAAAGTAGGAAACCCTAGTGACGTAGTGGTTAAGTGCTACAGCTGCTTATAAAAAGGGCAGTAGTTCAACTTAACCAGGCGCTCCTTGGAAACCTGATGAGACAGTTCTGCTCTGCCCTGTAGGGCTGCTATGCATCTGAATTGACTTGACAGCATTGGGTGTTTGGTTTTATACTTACGGTCATACTTTGGCTCTCATGGACTTGTTTTAGTTTTCCTCAGCTTCAGCTTGAACTTGTACACGAGCAATTGATGGTCTGTTCTACAGTAGGCCCTTGCCCTTGTTCTGACTGATGATATTGAGCTTCTCCACCTTCTCTTTCTGCAGATGTAGTCAATTTAAATCCTGTTTCCCATTTGTAAGATCCCTGTGTATTGTCGCCCTTTATGTTATTGAGAAAAAGAATTTGTAATGAGGAAGTTGTTGGTCTTGCAAATTTATGTCATGTGATCTCCAATGTCATTTTTATCACCAAGGCTGCATTTTCCAGCTACCAACCTTCCTTCCTTGTTTCTAACTCACACATTTCAATCACCAATGATTATCAATGCATAGTGCTTGCATGTTTGGTCAGACTGCAGAAGTTGGTAAAAATCTTGAATTTCCTCATCTGTGACCATAGTGGTTGGTACATAAAATCTGGATAGTGGTCATATTACCTGGTCTTCCTTGTGGGTGTATCACTATTATACTATCACTGACAATATTGTACTAAAGGATCAATACTGGAATGTTCTTTTTGACAATGAATGCCATGCCATTCTTCCTCAATTTGTCATTCCCAGAATCATAGACCATAAGAATGTCTTATTCAAAATGACCAATAACAATCCATAAATGCCTAGGATATCAACATTTATGCATTCCGTTTCATTTTTGATGACTTCTTATTTTTCTAGACTCATACTTGGTACAGTCTGCTTTTCAATTATTAATGGATATTTGCAGCTGTTTCTTCTCATTTTGAGAGTTGCTGCATAAGCAAATGAAGATCCTGAAAGTTTTACTTCATCCACATCATTAAGGTAGACTACTCTGGGGAGTCAGGAAACCCTGGTGGCACAGTGGTTAAGTGCTACGTATGCTAACCAGAAGGTTGCAGTTCAAATCCACCAGGCGCTCCTTGGAAACTCTATAGGGGTAGTTCTACTATGCCTTTATAGAGTTTCTATGAGTCAGAATTGATTCAATGGCACTGAGTTTGTTTTTGTTTTTTTTTCTTTGAAGAGTAAGTTCTTCCGCAGTTGTTTTTTTAGTACCTTCCAGTGTGAAGGGCTCATCTTCTGACACTATATCAGACAACATTCTGCTACTACTCAAAAGTTTTCTTTGGCCAGTTTTTTCAGAAATAGACTGCCAGGTCCTTTGTAGTCTGATAGCCCTGCTGAAACCTGTCTACCTGAAATAATGGTGGCAAAGCTTCCAGTATCATAGCAACACATAAACCATCACAGTATGACAAACTTAGTATTGCTATTTATAAAATATAGGTATTTTATAATATATATTTGATACAGTCACATAAAGTATGGAGCAAATTCCAGAAAATCTTGTTCTACTCGTTTTTTGTAGCACCATGTTACCTGTGTAGATTTACATGTAGGTCATAGCATAAAAAAACAAGTTCATGAGTGTTGTCCAGAGGGAAGGTGAGACATAAGGGTACGAAGAAAGGCTTAGAACTCTTAGAACTGAATGAGCAAGAGACATTAAAAAGACAAAGAACACTGAAAATTTGGGCCATTTATGGAAAAGCTATCTCGTTTTCCATCTCTGGCATGCCTCTCATCTGTGATCATTTAATTGAATGTTTTTCCTATACTGGACTCAACTCAGTGACAGTGGGTTTTTTGGGGGGAGGGTAGTCATTCTAGCTTTTAAATACAGAAATTTGCCTTAAGCCAAGCCAAGTGCCATCGAGTCGGATCTGAAATTTACCTTAGGAATACAAATAGCATCATTTAACGAAACAGCAACAATGGAAGCACTAATACTATCTTCCTGGAATAACTTGATCAGCTGGTATTGAAAACTTAAAAAAAAAATTACCCTACTCAAAAGTAGTAACTTGTTAAGCAGAACTCTGGATATAGGCTTCGGTGAGTATGCTCTTCAATGCTAAAGTTAAATTAGATGAACAGCCCTTGTCCAGACCTGCCAACAACCATGGAAATTTATAGATGTTCCAACAACTGCAGAACATGGTGGACAGAATTCTAAAAAGACATTTCAGAGTTTCTAGCTAATTGCAATTCAAAACCCCAAATGCGTAAAAGCAATAAATTTCTAGAGGCCATCTTCCCACATCAGGAAAAGCATCAGCTGTTTTTTTCATTCTTTCATGTAATTATGAGCACAAACCTAGTTTGGGAACTACTATCCCTAATTCTCATAGAACCAAAACAAAACAAAACAAAACAAAGCCCAGTTATCATCACACTGATTCCAATGCATAGTGACCTCGTGTGTTCACAGTAGGACTGTCCTCTGTAGAGTTTTCACAACTACAACCTTTCAGAAGCAGATCACCTGACCATTCTTCTGGGGCACCTCTGGTGAGTCCGAACCTCCAACCTTTCAGTTGGTAGCCCAGGGATTGTCTGTCTGAGCCACCCAATGGCTCCTTCTAATATAATAGACACTTTGAAAATGTACATTTTAAGAATTAGAACTTTATTTAGATCTTGTTTAACTTCTTTCAACAGTGTCGTTTAGTTTTCAATGTACAAATCTTATACTTCTTTTATTGAGTGTACTCCAGTGAGAGTTAGATGAAATGTGGAGTTAGAGGGACACAGTCCACACTAGGTCACCCTCACTTTTGAGACCAGTTGCAAGTTCAAGAATCCCCAAGTCTACCCTTACCTCTAACACCAGTTGCAAGTTCAGAGATTCTCAATATCACCCTTCTACCCCACTGCTGTCCTTAGGTTTGATAATTTTGCCAGAAGGACTCATAAAATATAACTTAAAGCTGTTATATTCACCCATACCTATTGCTGTCAAATCAAATCTGACTTATAGTGACCCAATAGGTTAGCATAGAACTGCCCCATAGACTTTCCAAGGAATGGCTGGTAGATACAAACTGCCAGTCTTTTGGTTAGCCATAACTCTTAACTGCTGTGCCACCTAGGGTCCAGGTTATATTTGCAGTTATCATTTAACTATTAAAAGGGAAGAATACAGACTGAAATCAGCCCAGGAAGAAGTACATCTGGCACAGCCCAAGAAAGTACCCAATGCATCAACAATATTATTTTCTTGGTATTGGTGTGTGACAGTATACCTATTCTGCAACCTGTTGCCATTGAGTCAATTTGAACTCATAGCACCCCTGTGGAACAGAGTAGAATTGCCCCAGCAGAGTTTCTAAGCCTGGAAATCTTTACAGAAGCAGATTGCCACCTCTTTCTCCCCTGGAGCAGCTGGTGAGTTCTAACCTCCGAATTTTCAGTTAGTAGCTAAGTGCTTTTAACTACTGTGCCACCAGGGTTCCTGTGACAATGCACACAGAACATTTTTTACTGGGGCTCCATTTCTGACTGCCCATGTGGCTGACCTCATTCTCAAGCTCCTCTGATCAAGCTAATACCAACATGATTCAGTGTTCCCACCCAAAATTAAATCTTGGTCTTTCTGGTGTGGCGAGCCTCCACTCTAAATCACATTCTTAAGACTATCCAGTGAATTAAGGTCCCCAGGCAAACAAAACACTTGTGTATCAAGCATGACATTCTAGTGACTTAGAGATGACTTTCCAAAATCTGAGGGCGAAGATGAAACCTGTCTTCAGGTAAAGATAAGTTGTTGATTACACAAATCTGAAGTGTTTTATTCTTTTTGATGTTATTTTAAGTGGAATTTTCTTAATTTCATTTTTAGATTGTTATTGCTAATGTATAGAAATACAATTGTGTTTTCACGTAAACTTGCTTAATTGTTTATTAGTTCTAGAAATACCTTTTTAAATGGAATCCTTAGGATTTTCTATATGCAAAATCATGTCATCATCTACAAATAGAAATAGTTTTACTTATTTTCAAATCTGTGTGTGTTTTGTTTCTTTGTCTTGCTTAATTGCCCTGGCTAGAACCTCCAGTAAAATACTGAATAGAAGTGGGGAGTAGATATCCTTGTCTTGTTCCTGATCTTAGGATGAATGCATGTAGTGTTTCACCATTTAGTATGATGTTAGGTGTATCATGGGTACCTTTTATCTGGTTAAGGATGTTCTCTCTCATTGCTACCTTGTTGAGGATTTTTTATCATCAAAGGTGTTTTAGTCAGCTAGGGCTGCTCTAGCAGAAATACCACAGAGTAGATGGCTTTACTTACATAGTCTGGTAGGCTGCAAGTCCATATTCAGGGTGTCCACTCCAGGGGTTGGCTCTGGAGGAAAGTCCAGTATTGCATTAGTCTTTGTCCAGGGAGCATCTTGAAAGCGCAGGAACCCAGGTCTGAAGGACGTGCTTTTCTCCCAGTACTGCTTTCTTGATGGTACAAGGTTCCCAAATCTCTGCTTGCTTCTCTTTCCTTTTATCTCTTGCAGAATGAAAGGTTTAAGGGTGGGGCAAGCCATACTCCTGGGGAAGCTCCCTTTACAGTGGAGCAGGGAGGTGATCTTATAAAGGGATTTACAGTCCCACCCTAATCCTTCAACATACAGCATAGGAAAACCATAAAATGGAGGACAGTCACAAGATACTGGGAATCATGGCCCAGCCACATGGCTACACATATCTTTGGGGGAACACAATTCAATCCTTGACATCCCCCAAGGGCTGCTCTAACAAAAGGTATTGGATTTTGTCAAATGCTATTTCTTACTTTATTGAAAGATCATATGTTTTTTCAATTTTGTTCTATTGATGTGGTATATTACATTAATTGATTTTGGAATGTTAAAGCCAACATTGCATTCTTTGGATAAATCCCACTTGGTCATAGTATGTAATACATTTTGTATGTTGCTGGGTTCAGTTTGCTAGTGTCTTGTTCAGGATTTTTGTGTTTGTTTTCATAAGAGATACTGATCTGTAATTATTATTATTTTTTTTTTTGCAATGTCTTTGTTTTGGGTACAAGGATAAAATACTGGCCTCAATAAATGAGTTGGGAAGTATTTTCTCTACTTCTATTGTCTGGAAGAGATTGTAGTTAGTTTGCATTATTTTTTCCTTAAATGTTTAATAGAATTCACAAGTGCATCTGGGCCTGGGTTCCCTGTGCTGTCATTTTTATGGGAACAGATTGCCAGGTCTTTTGCCCATTGAGCATCTGGTAGATTTGAACCACTAGTCTTACAGTTGGCAATCATTGGACCATTAGGGCTCCTAGTAAAAAGAGTCCAGCAGTAAACCAGTGCATCTGTGGTCAGTTGATTTTCAACAACAAAGCCAAGATCATTCAATACGGAAGAAATGTGCCTTCAACAAATGGTGCTGGGATAACTTGTGCAAAAGGATAAAGTTAGATCCTTACCATACATGATATACAAAAATTAACTAAAAGTAGATCAAAGATCTAAATATAAGAACTAAAACGACAAAAATCTTAGAAGAAAATTTATGAGTAAATCTTTATTACCTTGAGCTAGGAGTATTTTCATAGATACAACACCAAAAAACAAGAGATAAAAGGAAAAGTAGATGAACTTCACCAAAATTTTAAAATTTTGGTTTTGTAAATAATAAAGTAAGTGGAGAAACAGCCCATAGAATGTGTGAAAATATTAACAAATCATTTATTTGATATGGGTTTTGTGTCCAGAATACATGTATTTTTTTTTACAACTCAACAATAAAAAGATCAGTAAACCACTTGAAAAAAAATGAGCAAAGTATTTGAATAGACATTTCTCCAAAAAGATATACAAATGACCAATAAGGACACATGAAAATGTTCAACATATTAGTCGTCAGGAAAATGCAAATCAAAACCACAGTGAGATATCATTTCATACCCTCTAAGATGGCTGTAAAGATGGATAATAACAAGAGCTGACAAGGATGTGGAAGATTGGAACCCTCCCTACACTGCTGGTACAAATGTAAAATGATGTAGCCGGTTTGGAAAACAGTCTGACAACTCCTCAAAATGTTAAACATAGAATCAGCATGTGACTCAGCACTTCTATTCCTAGGTATATGCCCAAGATAAACAAAAATATATCTCCACACAGAAACTTATACATGAATGTTCATAGAAGCTTTAATCTTAATAGCCAAAATGTGGGAAAAACCCATATGTCCATCAACTGATGAATGGATAAACAAAATGTGGTACATTCATGCAATGAAATATTATTTAGCAATAAAAAGGAATGGAGTACTGTTACATGCTGCAGCATCAACAAACCTTCAAAAACATTGTTATTCTCTAGATAGTAGTCACTATTTATGGTAATGGGAAGAAGGGTAGCACTGAAATGTGGATGAACTATGCACAGCTTGACTAATGTACACAAACAAAAGGATATATTGGTAAATTCTGTGTTATATATAATTTTGTAAGAACAGCATATATGTATTAAAAATGTTTATTATATAACAGATAAGGGCTACAGATGCTGGTACGTCTTAGACATAACCACATCATGGGATTAGTTTTCCTGGTTTGAAGACTTTCACTCATAGTCTTCTGCAACACATCAGTTGATTGGCATAATAGAGTTCATAAAGTTTATCTGCTACATCTGAGTATCATGAGTAGTGTCTGGGGTCTTAAAAGCGTGCAAGCAGCCATCAGAAATACAACTGTTGGTCTCTACTTGTCTGGAACAAAAGAGAACAAAAGAAACCCAGGAATCAGAGAAGATAGGACTAATTGCCTCCATGGACCATGGCCTTCTCTACCTTGAGGCAAAAGAACTAGAGAGTGTCCAGCTACCAAAGTTGTCTACATGAGAACAAATGAACAGCAGTTACTCTAAAGCATAGATGAGAAGGTTAGGGGGACGGTGAGACTAAATTAATGGGAGTGGAACAACTAAAATGGAAACAATGAGAATGTTGATAAAATGCGCAGAATGTAACTAATATCAGAGCATTGTATATAGAAGTTGTTGAAAGAAAACTTGTTTAGCTGTGTTTACTTTCACCAAAAATACAAGAAAATATTTTTAAAACATTATGTTAAATAAAAGAAGCTAGTCACAAAAGATCACATATGATTCCATATATGTGAAATGTCTAAAATATAGAACTGTATAATTCGAAACAAAAAATAGATTAGTGGTTGCCAAGGGCTGGGTGTGGGAAAATAGTAAGTGACTGCTGATGAGTACAGGATTTCTTTTTAAGACGATATCATAGTCATCTAGTGCTGCTGTAACAGAAATACCACAAGTGGGTGGCTTCAACAGAGAGATTTCTTTCTTTCTTTTTTTATTGTGATTAAGTGAAAGTATACCATCCAAATTAATTTTGCATGCCTGTGTATCTGCAGTGTCTTCTATTCTCCTTGCCTGGTGACAGCACACTCCTACTTTTCATTCTATACTTCTAGTGTCCTCTTGACAAGCTCCTGTCCCCTTCTCTCCACTCTTCTCTCCGACCTAGAAAGAGACCAGTAGGACAATGTCCTGTAAGTGGATGGAGCCATAAAGTACATACATCATATGGTCACATTGTGTCCCTGAGTCCAGTCCATTTTGTCTGAAGAGTTGACCTCAGTAGTGTTTTCTGGTCAAGGGCAGCAGCAGGTCTAGGGGCCATGCTCCCAGGGGATCCCCCAGGCCGTCTGTCATGGATTGAATTGTGTCCCCCAAAAAATATATGTTGATTTGACTCGGTTATGAGTCCCAATATGGTGCCATTCCTCCCATGTGTTGTGAATCCTGCCTTTGTTATGTTCATGGTGCAGAATGGGCAGCAGTTCTGTTGGTGATGTAGAACTCAAGTGACCACCTTGTGTAATATAAGGGAGAGAAGTGAGCAGATTAAGTTGGGAACCCTACACCACCAAGAAAGCAGGACTGAGGGCAGAACACGTCCTTTGGATGGAGGTTCCTGTGCCAAGAAGCTCTCCTTGAATTTGGACTGTGATAACCTGTCTTATTGAACGGACTTGTAATTTGTAAATGGATTTGTGACTTACAGGATGTGACAATAAAACTTGCTCTTCATGAAGCCTTCCGTTCATCATATTTTTGGTTAGAGCAGTACCAGGTGACTAAAACACCATCATTTGTGGTCTTTTAGTAGAATTGTTAAGGTGCACTCTTCTTTTTTTCATGTTGCCACAGGGACTCTACATTGTGTGCCCCATGACGACTGTCTTTGGCGATGGCCAGGCACCATCTGCTTCTTCTGGCCACATGTTCATACAGTCTCCCATTCTTTGTCTCCACAGCTCTTTTTACCTCATGTCTTTCTTGTTGTGTCATCATCTGTTCAGGTGTACCTCAGATCACCCCTGGTGCTTTATCCTTGAAACACTGGGTTGAGATACAAGCTTTCAGTTTATGGTGAAGTCCAGTTAAGTGTATGTACTTTCTCTTGTGTGCTGTCACTGCTTTCACGTAACCAAATTTCTGTCAGCTATCTAATCTATGACCAGCCCTCTCCATCCCTCTCCATTCTTGTAGCTATCAAAGAATCTTTTCTTCTGTAAATAAGTCTGTTTTGAAGTCCTTATCACAGGGGTCTCATATAGTATTTGTCCTTTTGCCACTGACTGATTTCTCTCAGCATAATGTCTTCCAATGGAAACCAGGTTAAGAGATGCTTCCTAAAATCGCTGTTGTTCTTTATTATTGCATAGTGTTCCATTGACTATATCCCATAATTTGTTTATCCATTCTTCTGTTGATGGGCATCTAGGTTGATTCCAGCTTTTTGCTATTGTGGACTCTGCTGCAATAAACATTTGTGTACATGTATCTGTTCGTGGGATAGGCTTTGTTTCTGTAGGATATATTCTGAGCAGTGGAATTACTGGATCAAATGGTATATCTGTTTCCAGCTTTTTAAGGAAATGCCAAATTGCTTTCCAAAGAGGTTGTACCATTTTGGAATCCCACCAGTGGTGTATGAGAGTTCCAATTTCTCCACAGCCTCCCCAGCATTTGTTGTTTTGTGTTTTTTGGATCATGGCCAACCTTGTTGGGGTGAGATGGTATCTCACTGTAGTTTCGATTGAAATTTCTCTAGTAGCTAATGATTATGAGCGTTTCTTCATGTGTCTTTTGGCTGCCTGGATGTCCTCTTTGGTGGAGTATCTGTCCATCTCCTTGCTCATCGCTTAATTGGGTTATTTAGCTTTTTCTTGTTGATATTTTGCAGTAGCTTGTAGATTGTGGAAATTAGACGTCAGTCCAACATGTAGTTGCCAAATATCTTTTCCCATTCTGTAGATGGTGTTTTGATTATCTTGATAAAGTCTTTGGATGAGCAAAAGTGTTTGATTCTTAGTACTTCCCATTGATCTATTTTCTTTTCTGTTGATTGTGCTTTGTCTGTCAGATTTTGAAGTCTGTCTAAGCTGTGTAGTAAAACTTCCATTGTTGACCCTATTTTTCTTCCATGATCTTTATCATTTTACGTTTCATAATTAGGTCTTTGATCCAATTTGAGTTAGTTTTTGTGTAAGGTGTAAGATATGGGTCTTGTTTCAATTTTTTTGCAGATGGATATCCAATTTTGGCAGCATTTCTTAAAGAGACTGTTTTTACCCCAGTTTACAATCTTAGGGCATTTGTTGAATATCAACTTTTCATAAGAGGATGCTGGCATCCCTGGGGTCTCAATTCTATTCCGTTGGTTAATATATCTTCTTTTGTACCAGTACCAGGCTGTTTTGACTACTGTGGCAGTGTAATTGGTTTTAAAGTCGGGTAGTGTAAGGCCTCCCACTGTGTTCTTCTTCTTTAGTAGTGCTTTACTTATCCAGGGTTTCTTCCCTTTTCAACCAAAGTTGGTGATTTGTTTCTTCATCTCCTTAAAAAGTGACACTGAGATTTGTATTGGGATTGCACTGTATAAGTAGATTGCTTTGGGTAAAATACACATTTTTCACAGTGTCAAGTCTTCCTATCCACCAGCAGGGTAGGTTTCTCCATTTAAGTAAGTCTCTCTTGGTTTTTTGCAGTAAGGTCTTGTAGTTCTCTTTGTAGAGGTCTGTCATTTCTCTGGTTAGATTTATTCCTAGGTATTTTATCTTGTTGAGGGCTATAGTAAATGGCATTGATTTGGTGATTTTGTCTTTGATGATCTCTTTGTTGGTATAAAGAAATCCTCCTGGTTTACTTATGTTTATCTTGTCTCCTGATACTTTGTTGAACTCTTCTAATAGTTCCAATAGTTTACTTATGGATACTTTAGGATTCTCTGCATCTACAGTCATATCATCTGCATACAAGTAGATTTTTACTTCTTCCTTGCTGATGAGAATGCCCTTTATTTCTTTGTCTTGTCTGATTGGTCTGGCAAGAACCTTTAGTACAGTGTTGAATGGAAGTGGTGAGAGTAGGCATCCTTGTCTGGTTCACGTTCTGAAGGGGAATTCTTTCAGTCCCTCTCCATTCAGGATAATGTAAGCAGTTGGCTTTATGTAGATATTCCTTATTGCATTGAGGAGTTTCCCCTCTATTCCTATTTTGTGGAGAGTTTTTAGCAAGAATGGGTGTTGGGACTTGGTCAAATGCCTTTTCTGCATCAGTTGACAAAACCACGTTATTCTTATCCTTTGTGCTGTTTTTGGCGTTGATCACGTTAATTGTTTTTCTGATGTTGCACCCCTGGTATGAATCCATATTGATCATAATGAATCATCTTTTTGATATGTTGTTGAATTCTGTTAGCACGAATTTTGTTGAAGATTTTTGCATCTAGGTTCATGAGTGATATTGGTCTGTAATTTTCTTCTTTTGTGGAATCTTTCCCTGGCTTTGGTATCAGGGTTATGCTGGTTTCGTGGAATGAATTTGGCAGTATTCCTTCCCTCTCTATGCTGTGAAATAGTCTCAGTAAAAGTAAAAGTTTGGTAAAATTCTCCGATGAAGCCATCTGGGCCAGGACTTTTTTTGCTTGGTAGTTTTGTGATGACTTTTCAGTCTCTTCCTTTGTGATGGGTTTATTAAGTTGTTCTGTTTCTCCTTGTGATGATTTTGTGATGTGAATCTAGAAATTTGTCCATTTCCTCTAGGTTTTCAAATGTGTTAGAGTACAGTCTTTCATAGTGCTCTGTTATACTTTTGATTTCAGTTGGGTCTGTTGTGACATCTCCCATCTCATTTCTTATTCAAGTTATTTGTTTCCACTCTTCTTCTTTTGTAAGTTTAGCCAATGATTTATCAATTTTGTTATCTGTTTCAAAGAACCAGCATTTGGTTTTGTTAATTTTAACAATTGTTCTTCTGTTCTCTAATTCATTTAGTTCTGCTTTAATCTTTATTATCACTTTCCTTCTGGTGCCTGAGGGGTTCCTCTGTTGCTGTCTTTCTATTTTGTCAAGCTTTAGATTTAATTCTTTGGTTTGGGTCCTTTCTTCATTCAGGATGTGTGCATTTATAGTGATAAATTCACCTCTGAGCACTGCTTTTGCTGTGTCCCATAGGTTCTGGTAGGTTGTGTTCTCATTCTCATTTGATTCCATAAATTTCTTTGTTGTGTCTTGGAGTTCTTCTACAACCCGTGGATTTTTGAGCAAGGTGTTGTTCCATGTCCATGAGTTCAAATTTCTAACTGTGTTTTTTCTGCTGTTGATTTAAATTTCTATGGCTCTATGGTTTGAGAAGATTCTTTGCGATAATTCAGTGGTTTGGATTTTATTGAGACTTGCTTTATGTCCTAACACATGGTCTATTATGGAAAAGGTTCCGTACTTATCTGTTCATTGGTACAAGGTTCTGGATATGACAGTGATGTCTAGTTAGTTAATTGTCACAATAAAATCTGTATCTTTACTGAGTTTTTTTCTAGATGAGCTGTTCATTACTGAAAGTGGAGTACTGAAGTTTCCAACTATTATTGTGGAGTAATCTATCTGGTCTTTCAATGTTGTCAGTGTTTGATGTATTTAGATGGTATGGTATTGGGTGCATAAATATTGGATATTGTTATGTCCTACTTGCGTATTGAACCTTTGAGCAATAAATAGTAACCATCCTTGTCCAGGATGGTCGATTTTACATTAAAGTCTATTTTATCTGAGATTAGTATTTCCATTCCTGCTCTTTGTATGTTGTTGGCTTGGTATGTATTTTTCTATTCTTTCACCTTTAGTTTGTTCATATCTTTGAGTCTAAGGTGTGTTTTGTTCAAGCAACACATAGATAGATTGTGTCTTTTGATCCAGGATATCACTCACTGTCTATTGGAGCATTCAGTCTATTTATGTTCAGTGTAATTATTGGTAGGTACTTGTCTAGTGCTGTCATTTTGGTGCATTTATTTTTGTGTTGTTAATGTTTTCTATGTTTTCTTAATATTCTGTTGTGGGTCATTGTTCTTTATGAGTTGACTTTTCATCTTTTTCAGTGTGGTTTTGTATTTGTGGAGACTCCTGTATTATTCTTCTTGTTTTGATATGCTGCCTATTTATTTTACTTTGTGGCTACCCTTATAATCCCCCCTGCTGTTTTAAGTTTAAACTAGACTTTAACTTCTGCATATCCTTTTTAAATTCTTCTCCATCTGAAAGGGTTATAACTACTGTAATATAGCCCTCTTTTCAGTGTGATGATGTCATACTTGTCATGTTATGATCACTGGTTCCCTTCTTTTAATATCATGGTTTTGAGTGAGCTTTGTGACTTCCCTAAATGAGTAGGATTTTGGATGCTGTGTCTTGAATTGCCTCCTGAAGTATATACTTAATGTTTTTGTTTTTCTAAGCAAAGAGCTTCTTCAACTATTTCTTGTAGTTTTGGTTTGTTTTTTACAAAGTCTCTATGCTTCTGTTTATCTGAATGTCTTAATTTCACCATCATATTTGAGAAACAGTTTTGCAGGATATGCAATTCTTAGTTGGAAGTTTTTCTCCTTCAGGGCTTTGAATGTGTCATCCCACTGCTTTCTTGCCAACGTCATTTCTGCCAAGAAGTCAGATGAAAGCCTTCAAGGTTTCCTTCTGAATGTTAGCTTTGCTTTGAACCTTGCTGCCTTTAAAGGGCCTCTGTTTATGTTTCATTTTATTAAACTTGATTATAATATGTCTTGGTGTCTTTCTTTTGCAGTCTAGTTTTTGTGGCATTTGTTACATGTCTTGAATATCTGTGTTCTCTTCTTTGTAATTTCAGGAAAGTTTTCTGTCAGCAACTCTGCAGCAGTACTCTGTATTGTCATCTATTCCTCCCTGCTCAGGAACTCCAATTATTCATAGATTATTCTTCTTAATAGAGTCCCACATGTTTCTTAATGTTTCTTCACTTATTTTTTTTTCTCTGATTTCTCCTCATAAATGCTGGTGTCAGTTGCTGTATCCTTAAGGTCATTGAGTCTGATTTCCATCTCAATTCTGCTTGTTTGGCTTTGGATTGAATTCTCTGATTCTGTAACTTTGTTATTGATCTGTTGGATTTCAGATCATTGATGTTCCATCAGGTCAGAAAGCTTACTTAATTTTTCATTTTGTTCTGCTGCATTTTGTTTAATCTCAAGGAGAGCTCTATATGTAATTCTTTTGTAGTCAGCTTCTGATGGTTTCAGAAAGGCTTCTTCATCTGGGAAGTGTTTTGATTCTTTATTTTGGGAGTGTTCCAGAGCCATGGTAGACTGCTTGTTTAAATGGTCAGCAATTGATTGTTGTTTGTGTGCCATCTAGAAGCTGTTCTGTTTCTCTGGTGTTACCTCAGCAGGAGCTGAGGCATAGTTCTAAGAGGGGAGTTGGTCACCAGCTACCTCTGTATACTCTAGTCACTGTCCCCGGTTGGACTCTCTTGGGTGGTGGGCTCTGCCTCCTGACTGGCAGAGACAGCACCCTACTTGCGGAGTCACTGGGGGGCCATCAGCTGACCCTACAATATATTTCAGTGAAGATTTACTGCTGAGCGAGGAGCTGTCCAACAGCTGCCAAAAACAGGCCCTCAAATGTGGCACACCCTGCCTCCCAGCTGACAACGAAAGCACCTCATATGCCGTTGCCAGATGCTATGACATGGTTCAAATAATGGAGGTTAAGGGCCTTGCTGCCATCATCTTGCAGGCTTTACCCATAAATCTAGACATGAATCATCTCAAACGTGGCTTTTCTGCTAGAGAAGTACATGCTAGACAGGGGCTGCTGCTCTGCTTTAGAATCAGCCCCAACTAAGGCCCCCCACTGTGTGACTGTGCCTTCCACCTGACCAAGGAGGCGTCCTTTCCAAGCTACCCTTCTTGTCTTGAAACAGCAGAATCTATGGTGCAGCTCAGAAAAAAGAGGGTAGAGGAGCAGTGGTGCCCTGTATCAGCAGCCAGGCTCTCTATTTGTGGCTATCCCCTGCACAGTTTCTCTGCTGCACTGTACACTGTTTACATAAGCACTACAGTTCAGCATATTTGCTGGCTCATGCCCCTTCCCTACCTCCTGGATAACAAAGAAGCCATCTGTACCTGCAGTTCTCCAAAACAGTGAGTCAGCAGGAACAGGACTCAGCAGCTACTGCCTTGTCCCTGAGAGAGGTACTTGCTCTGTTACTGGTACCTAGTCAAATCTGACACCCTATGCCAGATCCTAGGGGTCCCCAGATGTCCACGTTCCACTATTCAGTTATCATTCCAGACCTTGGTTCTCAGAGGCAGTTGAGGAAATGTGTGTCTAGTCTGCCATCTTGACCCCACCCCATAAAGGTCAGTTTTATGATATTTTTGTAATTCCACTTGTTATATTGTACATGATTTAAAAGACAAATGGATAAAAATCACATGTCTATGTTATTAGACACAATATTTAAAGTTGTAATTTATGATAGCTATAACAAAGTGGGAGACAGCAGTATGACAGTTTTTCTGTTATTGAGGTCAAATAGGTATCAAACTAAACTAGGTTTTTTTAATGTTAGGTTGCTAAATTTAATCCCCATGACAACCATGAAGAAAATATCTAAACCCAAAAATACGCAAAGTGAAATGAGACAAAAATCAACAGGGTTGAGGTAAAAACAAAATAAAAACTAGGCTTTATTGGAGGAAATGAGAGGCAAAAACGCATAAGACACACAAAAATAAATACCAAAAGAGCAGAGATAAGTGCTTCTTTCTCAATAATTACTTTAAATATAAATGAGTTAAACTCTCCAATCAAAAGGCAGAGATTGGCAGAGTGTATAAGGAAATGTGACCCAAGTATACTGTCTACAAGACACACACCTTAGAGCCAAAGACACTGGATGAAAAGATGTAAAATAAATTCCATAAAAATAATAGTGAATGGAGAACAAAGTTGACTACATTAATATCAGGCAAAATAAATTTAAGTGAAAATCTTCTACTAGACACAAAAAATGTTTGTGGTTCATCATTGCCTTAGAGTCAGTTCCAACTCAGAGCAACCATGTGAACAACAGAATGAAATGTTGCCCAGTCCTGTTCCATACTCACAATTGTTTTTATACTTAAGCCCGTTGTTGCAGCCACTGTGTCAATCCATCTCCTTGAGAGTCTTCCTCTTTTTTTCTGACTGACTTTGCCTAGCATGAGTCCATCTCTGGTGACTGATCTCTCCTGACAGAATGTCCAAGGTAAGTAAGATGTGGTCTCACCATTCTTGCTTCCAAGAATGCTCTGGCTGTACCTCTTCCAAGACAGATCTGTTTGTATTTTCAGCACTGCAGGGTACATTCAGTATTCTTCTCTAACACCACAGTTCAAAGGCATCAATTCTTCTTCTTTCTTACTTATCTGTTGTCCAGCTTTCACATACAAATGATGCGATCAAAAGTACCTTGGCTTGGCTCAGGTGCACCTTAGTCTCCAGATTGCACTCTTTTCAACACTTCAAAGAGGTCTTTTCCAGCAGATTTTCCCAATGCCATCAGTCTTTTGGTTTCTTGACTGCTCCTTCTGTGGCTGTAAAATGGAATTTTTCACAGCCACAATCTTTTCTCCATTTATCATGATGTTGCTTACTGGTCCAGTTGTGAGAATTTTTGTTTTCTTGATGTTGAGGTGCCATTGTGAAGACTGTGATCTTTGATCTTCATCAGTAAGTGTTTCAAATCCTCTTCAGTGTCAGCAAGGAAGGTTATGTCATCTACATAATGCAAGTTGTTAATGAATCTTCTTAAAATTCTGATTCCCTGTTCTTCTTCATGTAGTACAGCTTCTCAGAATATTTCCTGAACATACAGATTGAAAGGGTTTGGTGAAAGGATACAACCCTGATGCACACTTTTCCTGACTTTACATGATACAGGTCCCCTTGTTCTGTTTGCATGACTGCCTGATACACACAGATTCCTCATGAGCACAATTAAGTGTTCTGGAATTCCCATTCTCTGCAGTGTTATCCATAGTATATTATGATCCACAGTCAAATGCCTTTCCATAGTCAATGAAACACAGGTAAACATCTTTCTGGTATTCTCTTCTTTCAGCTGAGATCCATTTGACATCAGCAGTGATATACCCCTTGTTCCATGTGCTCTTCTGAATCTGGCTTGAATTTCTTGCAGTTCCCTGCCAATATACTGTTGCAGTCACATTTTTTTTTATTGTGAATGAGTGAAAATGTACATTCCCATATAAACTTACATGTCCACCTATATGCAGCTTCCACTGCTTTCCCTGCCTGGTGACAGCACACTATTCCTCTCTGCTCCATACATGTCTCATCTTCCCAGCAGTCTCTTTTCCTCTCCTCTCCACCTACTCCCCTTCCTCCAGCCAGAGGTCAGCAGGATGAAATCCTATAGATGCATAGAACCATAAAGTGCATCCAATATATGGTCACTCTGTGTCACCAAGTTCAGTGAATTCGTGTCCGAAGACTGGACTTTCGTTATGATTTATGGACAAGGGCAGCATGAGGGCCAGGGGCCATGCTCCCAGGGGAACCCCGAAACCCCTGGACCATCAATTGCGGTCTTTTATTGGAGATCTATGGGTGCACCCCTTTTTATTCTTGTGTTGCCAGTGAGACTCAATTTTGTGAGCTCCATCGTGGCTATCACTGGTGGTGGTCGGGTACCATCTGGTTCTTCCGGTCCCAAGTCTCTGTAGGCACCCACTCATGTGGGTCTCTCTATCTTCTGGGTTGTCTTTACCCAGTGTCATTTTGGTCCTCGGTGATCATCCGTTCCTGCTGAGTTGGGACCATTTCCTGTGCCCTCGGATGACAGCTTGGCAGCTTTTAAGACCCCAGATGCCAGTCACCAATGTGGGGTGCAGAGAGCCCTCTTATCAAAACACTAGTTGTGCCAATTGGCCTTGATTTCACCTAAGCACATGGTCCCTGGCCCCCTGCCCCAGCTACTCTGTCCTTGCTATATTGGGTTAAGATGGAAGGAGTACTCAAGTTATGTTGAAGTCTACTTAATATTGTTCTTGTTTCTAGTGTGTGCTATCACCGATTTCACCCAACCACATTTCTACCAATTATCTAATCTAAACCCTCCCCCGATCACCCTCCTTCCCTCCCCTCCCTTGCAGCGGTCAAAGAGTCTTTTCTTCTATACATTAAGTCTGTTTTTGAGATCTTATTGTAGGTGTCTCATACAATATTTGTCCTTTTGTCGCTGACTACTTTCACTCAACATAATGTCTTCCAGTTGAAACCAGGTTATGAGATGTTTCCTGGAATCGTCATTGTTATTTATCATTGCATAGTGCTCCATTGAGTATATATACCATAGTTTACCTATCCATTCCTCTGCTGTTGGGCATCTGGGTTGATTCTGTCTTTTTGCTGTCGTGGACTGTGCTGCGATAAACATTCTTGTGCATGTGTCTGTTGGTGTGAAAGGCCTTGATTCTGTAGGATATATTCCAAATAGTGGAATTACTGGGTCAAATGGTATATCAATATCCATTTTTTTAAGGAAGCACCAGATTGCTTTCCAGAGAGACTGGACCATTTTGCAACCTCACCAATAGTGTAGGAGAGTTCCACTTTCTCCACAGCCTCTCCAGCATTTCTTGTTTTGTGTTTTTTGGATCATGACCAACCTTTTGAATGATCTTTAGCAAAATTTTACTTGCATATAACATTGATGATGCCAAACCAAGCCAATATTGATATTGTTTAATAATTTCCACATTCAGTTGCATCATCTTTCTTGGGAATAGGCATAAACATGGACCTCTTCCTGTTGGTGGCCAGGTAGTTATCTTCCAAATTTCTTTTTATTTTTTTTGTGATTGAGTGAAAGTAGTATACAATCCAAGTTAAATTTGCGTGCCTGCCTGTCTGCATTTCCCTCTGGTCTCCTTGCCTGATGACAGCACACTCTTCCTTTCCATTCTATACATGTCATATCCTAACAATCTCCTATACCCTCCTCTCTCTCCTCTCCTGTCTCTTCTAGTAAGAGGCCAGTAGGACGGCATCCTGTAGATACATAGAACCATAAAGTGGACACACCATATGGTCACCTTATGTCCCCAAGTCCAATCCATTCCTATCTAAAGAGTTGACCTCCGTAATGAATAATGATCAGGGACAGCAGCAGGTCCAGGGGCCATGCTCCGAGGGGAAGTTCTGGGCCATCAGACCATCAGTTGTGGTCTTTTAGTGGAGTTCTTGAGGTGTACCTCTCTTTTTTTTTTGTTTTGCCACTGGGACCTGACATTGTGTGCCCCATCATGGCTGTCATTGATGGTGGCTGGGTGCCATCTGGTTCTTCTGATCACCTGTTGATATAGTTGTCCGTACATGTGGGTCCTTCTGTCCTCTGGGCTCTTTTTCTCTTATGTCTTTGTTATTCTTGGTGATCATCTGATCCAGCTGAGATGGGATCATTTGGTGGCTGCTTCCTAGCTTTTAAGACCCCAGACACCACTCACCAATGTGAGGTGCAGAAGACTCTTAGCAGCAGGCTGGTTATGCCAGTTGGCCTATGTCTCCTGAGAGCATAGTCCCTGGACCTCTGCTGCTGCTACTGTATCCTTGTGATATTAGACTAAGAATAGAAGAGTTTTCAGTTTATGTTGAATTTTAGTTAAGATGATCTTTCTGGTGTGTGCTGTCACTGCTTTCACCCAACGAAATTTCTTTCAGCTATCTAATCTGTATGCATCCCTCTCCCTCCTTCCCTCCCCTCCTTTGGAGACATCAAAGAGTCTTTTCTTCTGTACATGAGTCTGATTTTAAGTTCTTGTAGTAAGGGTCTTATACAATGTTTGTCCTTTGCTGCTGACTGATTTCACTTAACATAATGTCTTCCAGTTGAAACCGGGTTAAGAGATGTTTCCTGCTATTATTGTTGTTCTTTATCATTGCGTAGTGTTCCACTGAGTGTATGTACCATAGTTTGCTTATGCATTCATCTGTTGTTGGGCATCTGGTTTCATTCGATCTTTTTGCAATCATGGACTGTGCTGCAATAAACATTCATGTGCATTTATTTTTTCATGTGACTGTCCTTAATTCTGTAAGATATATTCCAAGCAGTGGGATTACTGGATCAAATGGTATATCTATTTCCAGCTTTTTAAGGAAGCACCAAATTGCTTTCCAAAGAGGTTGTACTGTTTTGGAATCCCACCAGCGGTGCAGGAGAGTTCCAATTTCTACACAGCCTCCCTATAATTTGTTGTTTTGTGTTTTTTGGATCATGGCCAACTTCGTTGGAGTGAGATATCTCATTGTAGTTTTGATTCCTTTAATAGCTAGTGATTGTGACCAAATTTCTTAATATAAGCAATTTGCACTTCCATTGCTTTGTCCATTTGTTGAAACATCTCAATTGATAATCCATAAAGTCCTGGAGCCTTGTTTTTCACCAGTGCCTTCAATGCAGCTTTGACTTCTTCCTTCAGTACCATCAGTTCTTGATCATATGCTGTCTCCGGAAATGTTTGAACTTTGACCACTTCTTCCTGGCGTAATGACTCTGTGTTCCTTTCATCTTATTTTAATGCTTTCTGAGTTATTTAATATTTTCCCGGTGGAATCCTTCAATACTGAAACTTGAGGCTTGAATTTTTTCTTCAGTTCTTTCACCTTGAGTAATGCAGAGTGTGTTCTTCCCTTTAGGTTTTCTAGCTCTTTGTGTATGTCATTATAATACTTTGTTTTCTTGAGCCGCCCTTTGAAATCTTCTGTTCAGGTCTTGTACCTCACCATTTCTTCCTTTTGCTTTAGCTACTCAGTATTCAACAGCAAGTGTCAGTGTCTCTTCTGACATCCAATTTGTTCATTTCTTTCTTCCTTGTCTTTTTAATGACCTCTTTCTTCACCTATAATGTCTTTTATGTCATTCTGTAACTTATCTCGTCTGGTCTGGTCTGGTCTCGTCTGGTCATTAGTGTTTAACTTGTGAAATCTGTTCTTGACATGATCTCTCAACTCAGGTAAGATGTACTCACAGTCATACTTTGGCTGTTGTGGTCTTGCTCTAATTTTCTTCAGTTTCAATTTGAACTGGCATATGAGCTATTGATATTCTATGCCATAGTCAGCACCTGGTCTTGTTTTGACTGATGATGTTGAACTTTTCCTTCATCTCTTTCCACAGATGTAGTTGATTTTATTCCTCTGTATTCCATCTGGCAAGGTCCATATGTGTAGTTCCATTTATGTTAGTGAAAAGGGATATTTGCAGTGAAGACGTCCTTGGTCTTGCAAATTTTGTCATGCTATCTCTGGCATAATTTCTATTACTAGGGCTGTATTTCCCAACTACCGATCCTTCTTGTTTCCAACTTTTTTGTTCCAGTCACCAGTAATTATCAGTGTATCCTGATTGCTTGTTTGTTGGATTGATTATTGGATCAATTTCAGACTGCAGAAGCTAGTAAAAGTCTTCAGTTTCTCCATCGTTGGCCTTAGTGGTTGGTGTGTAAATTTGAATAACTGTCATATTAACAGTTCTTCCTTGTAAGTGTGTGGATATTACCCTATCACTGACAGCATAATACTTCAGGACAAATCTTAAAATGTTCTTTGTGATGATGAATTCAACCTCATTCCTTTTCAAGTTTTCATTGCCAGCATAGTAGACCATGTAACTGTTGGATTCAAAATGGCCAATACCAGTCCATTTCAGTTCATGAACGCCTCAGATGTTGATGTTTGTGTGTTGTGTTTCATTTTTGACGATTTCCAATTTTCCTAAATTCATACTTGGCGTAGTAGTTAACTGCTTCTGCCACTAACCAAAAGGTCTGCAGTTCAAATCTGCCAGACACTCCTTGGAAACCCTATAGGGCAGTTCTACTCTGTCTTAGAGGGTCACTGTGAGTAAGCATCAACTCAGTGGCAGTGGTTTTTTTTTTTTAATATATATACTTTGTACATTTCACATTCTAATTGATAATGGGTGTTTGCAGCTGTTTTTTCTCATTTTGAGCCTTGCCACATCAGGAAATAAAGGTTGTGGAATCCTGACTCCATCCATGTCATTAAAGTCAACCCTACTCTTCCCCAGTCATCTTTTGAGTGCCTTCCAACCTTGGTGGCTCATTTTCTGGCACAATATATGACAGTGTTACACTGCTATTCATACGATTTTCACTGGCTAATTCTTCTCAGAGGTAGATTGCCAGGTCCTGCTTCCTATTCTGTCTTTGTCTGGAAGCTCAGCTGAAACCTGTCTGCCATGGGTGACCCTGCTGGTATGTGAATTCTGGTGGATTAGCTTCTAGCAACACAGCAACATGCATGCCCCTACTGTGTGACAAACTATAAAAAGAGGAGTATTATGTGATGATGAAAGGGTCAATTCATCAATAAGATATAATAGTTATATGTATTTAAATACGTGTATGTGTGTGTATATATATGTACATATATGCACCTTCAAAATATATGAAGTAAACATTTATAGTATTGAGTAAAGAAATACACAGTTCTACCATAAAGTTGGAGGTATCAATACACCACTTTCAATAATGGACAGAACGTCTAGAAAAATCAGTAAGGAAATAGAAGCCTTGAACAACAGTATAAACCATCTAGACCTAACAGACATGTAGAACAATCCATCCAACAAGAATGGAACATATGTGCTTTTCCAGTAAACATGGATTATTCTCCAGGGTCCACTATGTATATTAGGTTACAAAACAAGTTTCAGTATATTTTAAAAGATTGAAATCATACAAAGCATCCTGTTTGACCATAACTGACCATAATTGAATGACACTAAAAATTAATCACACAAGGAAAATTGAGAATTTCACAAAAATGTGGAAACTAAACAATACACTGTTAAACAACCTGTGGGTGAAGAAGAAATTGCAAGGAAAATCAGAAAATACTTGGACATGAATGAAAGTGAAAGCACAACATATGAAAATCAATGAGATGCAGTCAAAGCAGCACACAAGGGGAAATTTAGATCTATATCACCTACACTAAAAAAGAATTATCTAAAATCAACAATCTAACTTTACACTTGGAGGGACTAGAAAAAGAAGAACATACAAAGCCCAAAGCTACCAGAAGGAAGGGAATAATAAAGATTAGAACAGAGATTAATGAAATGGCAAATAGAAAAACAATAAAATCAATGAAACCAAAAGTTAATTATTTAAGTAGATCAATAAAATCATCAAGACTTTAGCTAGACTGACAGGAGAAAAGAGAAAAGATGCAAATAATCAAAATAAAAAATGAAGCCAAGTGCCATCAAGTCGGATCAAAGGGGAACATTATTACCAATGCTATACAAATGAAAAGGATAATAATAGATTATTAGAAAAAACTGTATGCCAACAAATTAGATAGCCTGAATGAAATGGACACTGTCTTAGAAACACACAAAGTACCTAAATTAACTAAAGAAGAAATACAATATCTTAACAGACCTATAGCAGGTGAAGAGATTGAATCATCAATCAAAACCCTCCCAACAGAGAAAAGCCCAGAACAGATGGCTTCACTGGGGAATTCCACCAAACATATAAAGAAGAATTAACACCAGTCTTTCTCAAACTCTTTCAAAAAATAGAAGAGGAAAGAGCACTTTCTAACTCATGCTATGAGGCCAGTGTTACCTGATACCAAAAGCACCACAAGAAAACTGAACCAACATCCCTTTTGAATGCAGGTGCAAAAATCCTCACTATAAACATTAAACACTGTTACCCAGTGGGATTTACCTTAGGAATGCAAGGGCAGTTGCCCACCAGAAAATCAGTCAATACACTTATCAGTCAATGTAGTAAATGTACCTTATTAGTCTATTACATGACAGTAACAGAATGAAGGAAAATAACCTCATGATCATCTCAGTTGATAAAGAAATGACATTTGGCAAAATCCACCATCCTTGCATGATTAAAAAAAAATCCACTAAACTAGAAATAGAAGGGAAATTGATCAACATGATAAAGGATTTTTTCCCTTTTACTTTTTTTTTTATTATGATTGAATGAAAAATGTACATTCCCATATAAATTCGCATGCTCACCTATATGCAGCTTCAACTGCTCTCCCTGCTTGGTGACAGCACACCCCTCTTTTCTGCTCCGTACATGTCATATGCTCCCAATAGTCTCCTATCCCCTGCTCTCCACCCGCTCCACTTCTTCCAGCAAGAGGTCAGTAGAATGACATCCTATAGATGCACAGAACCGTAAAATTCCCACAAGATACTGTCACTCTGCACTGCCAAGTCCAATCCATTGCTGTCCAAAAAGTTGACTTTTATCATGATTTATGGACAGGGGCAGAATCAGGACCAGGGGCCATGCTCCCATGGGAACTCCAAAGCGCCTGGACCATCAATCACGGTCTTTTATTGGCGATCTCAGGGTGTACCCCTATTTATTCTCTTGTTGCCAATGAGACTCCACTTTGTGTGCTCCATCGTGGGTATCACTGGTGGTGGCTGGGGACCATCCTGTTCTTCTGGTCACGAGTTGGTGTAGAGACTCACGTGGGTCTCTCTGTCTTCTGGGTTCTTTCCCCTGTGTTGTTTTGGTCCTTGGTGATCATCTGTTCCTGCTGAGTTGGGACCATTTGCTGTACCCTCAGATGGCAGCTTGGCAGCTTTCAAGACCACAGACACCACTCACCAATGAGGGGTGCAGAGAGTCCTCATTAGCAAAATGCTAGCTGTGCCAGTTGGCCTCGATTTCACTTGAGAGCATGGTCCACGACCCCCTGCCCCAGCTACTCTGTCCTTACAATATTGGGTGAAGATGGGAAGAGTACTCAAATTGTGTTGAAGTCCAGTTATTATTAATCTTCTTTCTAATGTGTGCTGTCACCGGTTTCACCCAACCAAATTTCTATTAGCTATCTGATATAAAGCATCCCTCCCTCACCCTTCCTCCCTCCCCACCCTTGTAGCTATTGAAAAGTCTTTTCTTCTGTGCATGAGTCTGTTTTTAAGTTCTTATCATAGGGATCTCATACAATATTTGTCTCTTTGTTGCTGACTACTTTCACTCAGCATAATTTCCTCCAGTTGAAACCAGGTTAAGAGATGTTTCCTGCTATCATTGTTGTTCTTTATCATTGCATAGTGTTCGATTGAGTATATATACTATAGTTTACCTATCTATTCCTCTGTTGTTGGGCATCTGGGTTGATTCCATCTTTTTGCTATTGTGGACTGTGCTGCGATGAACATTCGTGTGCATGTATCAGTTGGTGTGAATGGCCTTGATTCTGTAGGATATATTCCAAGCAGTGGAATTACTGGGTCAAATGTTAATCTAGATCCATTTTGTTAAGGGAGCACCAGATTGTTTTCCAAAGAGGTTGCACCATGTTGCAATCCCACCAACAGTGGAGGAGAGTTCCAGTCTCCCCACAGCCTCTCCAGCATTTGTTGTTTTGTGATTTTGGATCATCACCAACCTTGTTGGGGTGAGATGGTACCTCATTGTCATTTTGATTTGAATTTCTTTAATGGCTAATGATCGTGAACATGTCCACATGTGTTTTTTGGCTGCCTGGATCTCCTCTTTAGAGAAGTGTCTGTCCATCTCCTTTGCCCATTACTTAACTGGATGATTTATCTTTTTCTTATTGGTATTTTGTAGTACCTTATGGATTATGGAGATCAGGCACCAGTCTGACATAGAGTTGCCAAATATTTTTTCCCATTGTGTAGGCGGCCTTTTAATTCTATTAATAAAGTCTTTGGATGAGCAAAAGTGATTGATTCTTAGTAGTTCCCATTTATCTATTTTCTCTTTTGATAATTGTGGTTTGTTTGACAGATTTTGAAGTCTATCTGCATTGTGTATTAAACCTTCTATTGTTTTTCCTACTTTGTATTGGATGAGCTTTATCGTTTTAGATCTGATATTTAGGTCTTTAATCCAGTTTGAGTTGGTTTTTGTATAAGGTGTAAGATATGAGTCTTGTTTTTATTCAGTGTAGATGGATGTTCAATTTTGTCAGCACCGTTTGTTGAAAAGATTGTTTTTACCCCAGTTTAATGTCTTAGAACCTTTGTTGGATATCAGCTGTTCGTAGGCAGATGATGCCGTTTTTGGGGTCTCGATTCTGTTCCACTGATCTATCTGTCTGTTTATTTTACCAGTACCAGGCTGTTTTGACTACTGTGGCAGTATAATAAGTTCTAAGGTCGGGAAGGAGAGGCCTCCCAGTGTGTTCTTCAATAAAGGATATTTTTGAAAACTCCACAGTAACATCTTAATGGTGAAAAACTAAAAGCTTTTCTCCTAAGTTTAGGAATACGACAAGATGACCACTTTCATTACTGCTGTTCCACATTATGCTGGAAGTTCTATCCAGAGAAATTAAAGAAGAAAGAGAAATTAAAGAAGAAAGAGAAATAAGACACATAAATCAGAGAGGAAGAAATAAAACTATTTACTGAAGACAAACCTATGTATAGAAAATCCCACAGAATCCACAAGAAAGCTACTACAGTGAATAAATGAATTCAGCAAAGTAGCAGGATACAAGGTCAAAACACAAAAATCAGTTACATTTCTATACATCAACAATGAATAATCTGTAAAGGAAATCAAAAGAACAATCCCATTTACAATGGCATCTCAAAGATAAAATACCAAGGAACAAATTTAAACATGGAGGTGAAAGACTTATACACTGAAAACTGTAAAATGTTTCTGAAACAATTCAAAGGAGGACCTAAACAAATGGAAGGTCATCTCATACTCATGGATTAGAAGACTTAATATTGTTAAGACATCAGTACTACCCAAATTTGATGCAATTGCTATCAAAATTCCAACAACCTGTTTTTGCAGAAATGGAGAAGCCAATCCTCAAATTCATATGGAATTGCAAGGATCCATGAATAGCTAAAAACAGTCTAAGGAAGTCTCATACTTTTTGATTTTAAACACTACTGTGTTGTTGGAGCCCTGGTGGTACAGTGGTTAAGAGCACAGCTGCTAACCAAAAGGTTCACAGTTCAAATCCTCCAGCCACTCCTTGGAAACCCCATGGAGCAGTTCTACTATGTCCTGTAGGGTCACTGTGAGTTGAAATCAACTTGGTGGCAATGGATTTATATTTTTGTTGGTTGCCATTGTGTTAGCTGTAGCTCACTGCCATTCCATGTACAACAGAATAAGACATTGCCTGACTATTTGCCATATTCATGATCATTGGTATGCCAGAGTCCATTGTTGTGATCTATGTGTATTTTGAATATTGTCCAACCTAGTGGACTCATGTCTCAGCATTATATTGAACAGTGTTCTTTCAAGATCTGTAGCATTTTCATTGGTGAATTTTTTGAAGTAAATCACCAGGCCTTCCTTCCTAGTCTGTTTTAGTCTGGAAACTTGGCTGAAACCTGTCCAGAATGGGAGACCCTGCTGATATTTGAAATACCAGTGGCATAGTTTCCAGCACCATAGCACCACGCCGGCCACCACAGTATGACAAACTGACAGGTGGTAATCAAACACAATGTGGTACTGGTATAAAGATAGACATATAGAACAATGGAATAGAACCGAGAGTTCAGAAACAAACCCATGCATCTATGGCTGATTGGTTTTCAGCAAGAGTCCCAAATCCATTCACTAGAGAAAGAACAGTCTCTTCAATAAGTGGATCTGAGACAACTGGATCACCAAATGCAAAAGAATGAATTTGGACTAATACCTCATGCTGTATACAAAAATTAGCTCAGAATGCACCAATAAGCTAAATATTAAAACTAAAACCATATAACTTTCAGAGGAGAACAGGGATAAAACTTCAAGACCTTGTTTTTGATAGTGGATTCTTAGATATGACAGCAAAATTACAAGTACCAAAACAAAAATAAGTAAATTGGAATTAATGAAAAAAAAAAAACCCCACAACAACCAGACATCAAAGAACCTTATTAAAAAAGTGAAGGGATGATCTATAGAATGGGAGGAAGTATTTAGGAATCATATATCTGATAAGAATTCAATATCTAGAATCTATCCAGAATGCCTACAACTCAGTAACAAAACGACAAACCATTTCAAGTGTGGGCAAAGTACTCAAATAGACATTTCTCCAAAAAATATATACAAATAGCCAATAAGCACATGAGAAGATAATCAGTGTCATTAGTCATTTGGGACATGTAGATCAGAACCACAATAAGATACTTAACCCCACTAGAATGGTGTTGTAGTCAGCTAGGCTGCTCTAACAGAAATACCACAGAGTGGATGGCTTTAACAAAGGAAGGTTTATTCTTACACAGTCCAGTAGGTTGCAAGTCCATATTCAGGGTGACCGCTGCAAGGGAAGGCTTTCCACTTGTCGGCTCTGGAGGAAAGTCCAGTATTGCATCAGCCTTTGTCCAGGGAGCGTCTTAGCACAAGAACCTCTGGTCTGAAGGACGCACTCTTCTCTGGGTGCTGCTTGCTTGATGGTTGTCCTTTGTTTCTCTTTCCCTTTTATCTCTTGCAAGCTGAAACCATCAAGGGTGGGGCAAGCCATATTCCGAGGAAACTCCCCCTACAGCAGGGCAGGGAGGTAATTCTATGCGGAAATCTACATCCCCACCCTAATACTTTAACATACAGTTTAGCGAAACCACACAATGGAGGAGAGTCCCAAGATACTGGGAATCATGTCCCAGCCACGTGGCTACACATATTTTTGGGGGGACACAATTCAAACCATGACAAATGGCTATTATCAGAAAAATAGGAAATCACAAGTGTTGGGGAGGATGTGGAGAAATTGGATCCCTCTGCAATCCTAATAGTGTAAAATGGTATAGCCACTATAGAAAACAGTGTGGCAATTCCTCAGAAAGTTAAGCATAGAATTAATGTATGATCCAAAGTTCCACTTAAGTATATACCCAAAAGACTTGGAAGTAGGGACTCAAACAGATACACTTGCACCAGTGTCATTGCAGCTTCATTCACAATTCCCAGCGAATGAAAATAATCCATTTGTTCATCAGTAGATGAATGAATTCACAAAATATGGTACTTTAATACAATGGATTCAGCCATAAAGAGAAATGAAGTCCTGATGCATGTAATCTGTGGGTAATAGTTTGAGACTGTGAAGATCCTGTTTCCCAAGACCATTTCACTTAATGGTTTTAGCATCCATTTGATGATATTTACCAAAATCAGTGGAAACCCTGGTGGCATTGTGGTTAAGTGCTACATATGCTAATCAAAAGGTCAGCATTTAGAATCTGTCAAGTCTTCCCTTGGAAAATGTACGGAGCAGTTCTGCTCTGTGCTATAGAGTCACTATGAGTTAGACCTGACTTGGCAGCCTTGGGTTTGGTTTTTGGTTTACCAGAATCAATTATTATACTAGGGGCTACGGAATGGCAATTTTTCTATTCTATTTTCCTTCTATGTTTGCTTGCTAGTATTCTGTTGTAAAGATCTTTCTCCCTTTTTCGACGGCACTTGGCTGGCTTGGCTCCTAAAAATACATTTCCTAATTTGCCCTACAGAAAGGCCTAAAAGAAATGCCTGCCAGTAGCAATGAGCACACCTGGATGAACTTTGAAAACACAGATGAACCTTGAAAACTGATATGCTGATTGAAATAAGTCAGTCACAAAAGGACAAATATTGTATGATCCTGCTTATATGAAATACCTAGAATAGTCGGATCCGACTCGACGGCACTTGGCTGGCTTGGCAGAATAGTCAAATATATAGAGACCAGAGTTTATAGGTAATTAATTATCAGGGGTCATAGGGAGGAGGTAATGGTAGTTACTGCTAAAGGAGAGTTTCTGTATAAAAAACAAAACCCACTGCCATTGAGTCATGTCCGACTCATAGTGACCCTAGAGGTCAGAGTAGAACTGCCTCATAGAGTTTCCAAGGAATGCCTGGTAGATTTGAACTGCCAACCTTTTGGTAGCATTTAACCCACTAGGCCACAAGTATGGAGTGATACAAAACTTCTGAAGATGGATAATTGTGATGCTAGCACAATAGGGTGAAAGTAATTAATGTCACTGAATTGTACACTCGAAAATGGATAAAATGGCAGACTTTTTGTTATATTTTTACCACAATAAATTTTTTAAAAGACCAAAAAATATATATACTGGTGTATTTTCAGTGGCTAAATAAAGCAGACTGAGGAGCAAGTGAATGATGAAGAAATAGACTGTAAAGGTAGTAATTTTAAAAGCATTTATTTTTAATGATCAAATTGTCCCCAGTTGCCCCTTCAAGCCTACTTTGTTTTTTTTTATGTTGATCAGTGTTTCACTTCATCTTCACTTTCTAGTGAGCAAGATTTCCTTACCTTACATTGACCTTTACTTGCTCCAGCCCTGCAGTCAAGCCATTTCTGCCAGGAGATAAGTTTCGTTTTAGGGGGAAATGATATTCCATTGAGACAATCCAGATACTAGGTGTGCTGATGGTACTGGCATGCATTTCTTTTAGTCCCTCCTGTAGAACAAATTATAAAATATTTTTTTAATCGTGAAAATTTTGATGTAATGGATTTTAACAGTAAATTAAAAATCATCTATGAGTCCATAGTGATACTCAGAAGACAGAGAGGGTCAAAAAAGGGAAAAAGATGTTCTTTACAACAGACTAGTAGCTAATAAATATAGAAGGAAAATAGAATAGAAAAATCATCATTTTGTAACCCCCAGAATAATAATTCTGGTAAATATCATCAAAAGAATGCTAAAACTATTAACTGAAAAGGTCTTGGGGAACAGGATCTTTGCATAGTCTCAAATTATCACCCACCGATTACTTACTAATTACCAAGAGTGAAATGCACATTTACCATAAATCTGGCAGTTAGTAGGTGAAACAAGTGATTGAAGTTAGCATTGTCAGTAACGGGACTACCTGACATTGTACCTTCTAATGTGATGTAATAAGAAGTACAAAACATCATTTATGAAATAGTATTATAAAAATGTTTAAGCTGAATCTAACTCTGAAGAAACAATCAGACAAACTGAGAGTGTGTGACATCCAGGAGGTCAACTGGCCTGCAATCTTCAAAAAAGCCATTATGATGAAAAGCACAAAAGGCAGAGGAGTTGTTCAAGATTAAAAGACAACAATAAAATCTAGCAATCAAATGGAATGTGTCAACCTTGAGTAAATACTGGATGGGGGGGGTCATAAACAGCTATTATTAAAGGCAGTTTTCCTTAAAGTTGGGGGAATTTTAATACAGGCTGTATGTTGTTAATTGCCATTAAGTCACCTCTGACTCATGGCAAACTTACGTATAGCAGAATGAAATATTGTCTGATCTTCTGTGCTTTTCACAATCATTGATATGTTTGAGTCCATTGTGGCTGTTATGTCAGTCTTTTTCACTGAGGATTTCCATGTTATCATTGACTCTCAACTAGACGTAGTGCCTAGTGATTGATCTTTCTTGACAACATGTCCAAAGTAAGCAAGCTAAAGTCTTGGCATCTTCGTCTCCATGAGCATTCTGGCTGTATTCTTCTAAGACTGATTTGTTTGGAAAGCTGATAGTCCACAGTATATTCAGCATTTCTTGATAATACCATTCAAATCCATCAGTTCTTCTTCTGACTTCCTTTCTCATTGTCCAGCTTTGGCTTGCATATGAAGGCATTCAGGCGACTAACAGATGTGTGTGGAAATGCTGTGATCAGTAGCCATTAGAGCAATGCAAGTCAAAAACACAATGAGATACCATCTCACCCCAGCATTACTGGCAGTAATCAAAAAATAAAATAACAGAGATTAAGGGGAGATTAGAACTATTGTGCACTACTGGTGGGAGTGGAAAATGGTGTAACCACTATTAAAAATGATGTGGCACCTCCTTAAAAAGCTAGAAATACCATATGATCCAGCCGTCCCATTCCTAGGAATATATCCTAGAGTGATAAGAGACATCACATGAATACAAATATGCACACTCATATTCATTGCAGCATTATTATTATTATTCACAGTAACCAAAAAGATGGATGCAACTTAAGGACTCATCTACAAATGAATGGATAAATTATGGTACATACACACAATGGAATACTATGCAACAGTAAAGAACACCATGGATAAATCTGGAGGGCATTATGCTGAGTGAAATAAGTGTCATACACAAAAAGACAAATCCTGTTTGAGACCATTATAATTCAAGAAAAGGTTTATATGAAGTAAAAACAATCTTTGACAGTTATAAGGCAGGGGAGGAGAAATCACTAACTAGAGAGTAGACATGTGGTAACTCTGGGGATAGGAAAGACAACAAACGTATAGCAGAAGTCAGCAGAACTTGACCAACGTACAAGCTCATCCAGCCACCCTGAGGGACCAGGTTACTGGGGTTGAGGGCTGAGTACCAGGAAGGGACAGGAAAGCAGGATGAATCGAAATGGGGGGAACCCAGGGTGTAGAAGTGGGGAGTGGTGACACATTGTGGGGATTGCAACCAATGTCACAAAACAATTTGTTTATCAAATTAGAGAAACTAATTTGCTCTATAAACTTTTACTTGAAGTGAGTAAAAATAAAAGAAATAACTAATAATGAAAACCTCGAGTATAAAAAAAATTTCAAAAACCCTTAAAACCTACTGCTGTGTTATGAGTTTCCACTGGCAACCTTTGAAGATGCCGGGCACCGCACAAGAACTAGGAAGTAGAACACAGGCTCTGAACACATTCTTAGGCCAGTTAGCTGAGATGTCCCATGAAACCATGACCCTAAACCTCTAAGACGAGAAACCAAATGTGGTTATACATAAGCAGCTACTGTTTTGTTATTGTTAGCATTGTATCTATTATGTAACTTTTGCCTATTCAACTTTTTACAAATGTACAACTTACAGCAGTTATATTATTTGGCTATACAACTCTACTGTTAATGAAATTTTCCTGTCACTATAAAGGAACAGTAGGGCCAGTGTGTCTGGAGCAAAGTGAGTGATGGAGACAGTAAAGAAAGACAAGCTGATGGAGCCAAATCATGCAGGGACTTGTAGGTCATGGTAGAACTTTGAATTTTATCATGTGATGGAATCTTGAGTTTTAGTGAGCTTATAACATCTTTTTCAAGGAATAAGAGACAAAGAGATATCAAAGGGTTACTAAGCGTGCTTGAAGGCCTACCTGAAATTGGGAACCGTAAGTGTGTGATTGATGTCTGTCTGCAGTTATATGGTTTGTTCTAGTATCACACAGCCATCTTATCTTTGAGAGCAGAGAGAGCATGGTCAGACTGATTTAAGTTGGAGGTTGAGGTTGAGATGTTAGGAAGAAATTGGCTAAGGTAGTTAAATAGATACTCAGATTCTTAAAGAGATAAATTGTGTTGCTTGGCTGCTAATGAAGAGGTCAGCAGTATGAATCTACCAGCCACTCCTTGGAAACCATATGGGGCAGTTCTTCTCTGTTCTGTAGGATTTCTGAGTCAGAATTGACTGACAGCAATAGATTAAAAAAGAGTTGCTGTGTCTCTTCCTTATACCATGGTTTATTGCTATGTTTTGCTCTAGACTATTAGAAGAAATTTACTTAGTGAAGGGAACATTTAGTTGTGAACCAAGAGACTTAATTGAATATGAGCCTCAGATCTCCTGGTGACTGTGACACCAAAGGTAAATTGTCAAAGCTGACAGCTGGAGAAAGCTAAAGAAATCATCTTTTTGGATATTTGTTGCATCATATGAAGAAATTAGCTTTATACTGTTAAATGAAATTCTTCAACCTTGGCAACACTTTTGTCTCTTGAATTTCCCCTGTTCCTCTGCTTTACAAAAATTGCTTTTAGTCCATTCTGCCTTATGCTAGTGATCACAAGGTGTAATGATACCCCTGTATAGGATAAAAGATAGTATAAATCTGTTCTTATTTCTTATCTGCTCAGAATCTTCCAACACCTTCCCATCTCATGGAGAACAACATCTATACTCCTTGCTGTGGCCCGGAAGCCCCTGTGTGATATGGTCTCATCAGACCTCATCTTGTACCACTTTCCTTCACTGTGTTCCGGCCATACTGAGTTTATAACTTCTCAAATAGGCTAAAAAAGTTTTTTCCTGCTGCAGAGCGTTTGCAGTCATATTCCCTCTGCCTTTTCCATCTCAGTATGAGTGAGTTTCTTTTCACTTATTAGTTCTCTGCTCAGATGTCACTCAGAGGAGCCTTCCCTGACTATCCTATCTAAAGTAGCCCTTCTCCACACCCTACTACTCTCCTCTATTTTACTGTGTTTTTTTAATATAGCTTGTCACAATATGCTGTTGTTTTTATGTACGTATCATTTACCTCCTTCCAACCGCTCCACTCCACCTCCTCCCCACTACACTGTGAAATCCTTGAGGGTATGATATTGTCTGTCCTGTTCAGCATTTCTCACCGAGTATAGAGCAGAGAAGTACCCAGTACAAATCTGTATGTTGAGGAAAAGAGAGAGACAGACTTTTGTTATCCACATCCCATAGCTAAACAAGTCCAGTTTCCCTCTGAAGATTATTTCTTAAGCCCTTAGTTATTTGGATTGCCCTCTTCTAGACTCCTCTGTAAATGAAATAAAATCCTGACTTCCTGGTTGATCCTCATTGCTAGAGGGAATATTATCATATTACAGACTTTCAGAGTCAGAAAGAACTATTCCAGGAATTTCTTAGAGGTGCCTTAGTGGCAACTACAGGAAGTAAGAGAGTAGCCAGACAAGTAGGGTCTGAACCCCCAAGTGTTCAACCCCTACTCACACTTCAGTCAAAGCAGTGCTGATTTTATTTGTTTTATATGTTGAAATTCCACATAAAATTTCATTTGGAAAAACATTCTGCTGCTTAGGAAAAGTTTGAAAACTACTGATCTAACCTGAGTGAACATGACCAATGACTAGGAGTTCAGTCTCCTGATGTTCTTTCTGGCTGTTTTTGTGTCTCAATTTCAGTACTTATGATGACAGAACTGACAGCAGTGACCATGTATGCATGCACTTCTCACAACAAAAATGGAGATACTTCTTAGCTAATGAAGCTGCTTTTGCTTAATAGACTCATCTTGTGGCTGCATGTCAAGATGGTCTGTGTTGTCTCCCAACATTATGTAGCTATGCTGTAGTACTCAGACCTGCTTCAAATATGGTCTTAAATCATACTTTCTACACTCTGTTTATTTCACATCAGTGTATTACCTTCTTTGTTTTGATTTTGAGTTTTGCCCTAGTGATATGCATCTGTTTCACCAGTTGACTTAAGTGATTTCAAAGACATGGCCCAAGACCCAAGACCAGCCTCTACATAAATCCATGCTTTGTTTCTCTGTTTGTCTGTCTGAGGAGAGGGAGGAGTTGGACAATGGGTCATAGGCCCTTAAAGTTTCCTGGTTTGGGTGCTGATAAGTCCATTATTTAATGATCTATTCAAGTGTTTTTCTAGTTTGTCATGTTTTAATTTATAAATGTATAACCTGAAGGTTATTTTTCTCTTCTTCAAAGTAAATAATATGACTCCTTTTCTCTGTTCTGTAGTTATTTTACCATTCCTATAAATTCTTTAAAATTCAAAATTAATTTTCTTCAGAAGAGCAAATATCATGTGATGCTTACTTATATGAAATACCTACAGTAGAAAAATACATAAACCACAAAGTTTATTAGTAGGTACTAGGGACAAATGAAAAGGGAAAATAGGGACTTAGTGCTTAAGAGGTATTGGGTTTCTGTTAAGAGTAATGAAAGAATTTGGCAACACAGTTGTAATGGTTGCACAACATGGTAAGTGTAATTTAAACCACTGAATTGTAAAATAAAAATGGTTGAAATGGCAGATGTTTTTTATGTATGTTTTACTATGATAAAATTAAAAATTTAAAAAGAAATTTTCTTCAATCCCTACCATGTTCCTAGCACTGTGCTAGATGCTGAATGTGTAAAGATAAAAAAGATACAATCCTTGCTCTCCAAGAGTTTATATACTCTAATGGGAGACAGGTACAAGAAGTAATCATTATAACCCAGTTTGACAAGTATTGTAGTAAAGGTATGAATAAACTCCTGCTGGAGCACAAAAGGAGCTCTAGTGGCACAGTGGTTGACTGCTTGTCTGCTAACCAGTAGGTCGGTGGTTCAAACCCACCAGCTACTTCACAAGTGAAAGCTGTGGCAGTCTGCTCAGTAAAGACTTGGAGCTTTCAAAACCCAATAGGATAGTTTTACTCTGTCATATAGGATTGCTACAAGTCAGAATTGACCTAGTGGCAATGAGTTTGCTTTTGGGTTTTAGAGCACAAAAAAAAGGAGTGACTGTCTCTGCTTGCCAAGGGGAAGTAGACCCTCATGGAAGTTTTCACGGCTAGGTCTTAAAGAATAGATAGGAAACTGCCAGACAGAGGAGGAGATGGAAGACATTCTACACAGAATACTTTGTAAGGGCAAAGGTCCAAAGACTTGAAGACCATATTATGTTTGGGATAGGGAAAAAGTTTTTTACAGTTAATTGTAGAGTATTTGAAAGGATTGGTGAACTATCAGGCCTGAGAAGCAGGCAGGGACAAGATTATGAAGACTCTTGTATACTATGCTAAAGAAAGGGTTTTATTTTCCTACAGACATGGGGACCAAATGAGGGGGTTTTAAGCAAGGTAGTGACACAGTGTGAGCTGTGATTTATTTAGAAAGTCATAATGAGCAATGCAAATGTGCAATAAAAGAAGGAATACAGGACTGCTAGAGGTTCTTCAGTACCTGACCAATTCCTTAAGTACCTTGGGATGTAAATCCTTTTTGTTTCCTAACTGTAAAAGAGAAGTAGTCACTTCGTCCCCTACCTCATGTGGAACTAATGAGAATAAATGAGATCATAAATCCTCTGAGTCTTCTAGGAGAAAGCCTACAAGTTAGAGCTACATGGTCAAAGGTTGAAACAAGCATAGTTTATGCTATGTGATTAAACACTTAACTGTGTATGTCTTCTGCATTTTTAATGTGTGTTAACCTTATGGCTTGATGCAGCTCAGTTGTAAACCTATTAAGGGTAGGGTCTGTGACATCTTGTATTGTCCATAACCCCCAACATAGAAATGGGGTATAGAAGGAGTCCTCAGTACCTACCTCAGGTTGATTAGTACACTGTCATCTTTTAGGCAGACTGCCTGAGCCTGAGGCATCAGAGGAAGTCTACAGTACTGTTGGAGGCTAGTAGCAGTTGTTAATATTTCAGGGCTATTTCTGTAGGGATGGCCAAAAAGATTCCTAGCCTTGTTCAACCAGGTTTGTGAATTCCAGGAAAGGCCTCTTTACTGCCTGTCTTTGGTGTAACACTTCCCTATAAATGTAAAATATGAATCACGGAATTTCCGTTTCCCTTTCCATAAAATAGAAATAATTGCCATTTTGCTAGGGAATTACAATTTACAGGTGAAATATGCTGAATAGAATATATATGTGTTTTACTATGAATAACATTTCAGAATTTAGCTAGTCATTTGCAGAAAGTGTAGAAAGAATGCTCAAAAATTTGTATTCTATCTAGTAATATAATTAATGTAGATATAACATGACAAGACCTTAGGTCTTTTCAATCCAACTTTTGAACAATCTCAATAATATGTGATCAAGTTTTGTAGACAGGCTACATTTTATGGCCAAAAGGATATTTGAGGAATATCCATGTTTTCCTTGTATGTTAAAAATTACCCCAGATTTGCATCAGCTGAAACCAGAAATTCTGAAAGCATTCCCTGCATTGTTATAGCAAACTCTCTTCTATTCACTCTTCTGATTCTGCAGAGGTTGTAATCAGTTTGCTGAAAACACTGGTGGTTTCTCCTGTCTACACCTGATATAAATATCAGCCAATTTAATAGGGTCTATGACATGGTTTAGGGATAAAATCTTTTGCTCTTGAAATACTCATCTTGTGTTCATTCCAGTACCAACTGCAAAAATACAAATACACATATATTAAGGCTAGGACAGATGGTTTGCCAGTGCTTTTGTGTTTCTTCTATTTAACCAGAAAAGTTCAGCAGACCCAATTTCCATCAATTATACCTAAAATGTTATTTTTCCTGTGGGATAAGAGCACACAGTTAATTCTTCTACCCAATAGTAGCGTATAAACCATTGAGGTTTTTAAGTTCATTAAATGAGAATTTAAAATAAAAAAATATTTTTTATTAACCATAATGTTCAGGGAATGGACTGTTCTAGTTAATTGAATTGTGGACTAGTGAATAGCTAATCAAGAAGATCTTTTTGTTTTACCCATGTTCTTTAACCTCTTTTTAAAATATATCACTATATACTTCTGCCTTAGTAAGTAGAGTAGCACTGTATTTAATGCCTTAGTAAGCGCTGGACTCAGTTGAATCTTGCTGCAATGACTTATAGTTACATAGTGTTTCTGCACCGTAGATTCTAATTGGATAAAATCATCGGTGGTATAAGTTATCCACTACATTTGGATTGAACCTGAGGTATACCCTAAGAAATTGCTTTTGGAAACCTGTTTGGTTTCTACTAGTGTGCGTATTTCCCTAAAAGCAGAATATATATATATGTATATATATATATATATATATATATACACACATATAAAAAAAACACTAGCTAAGTAAGGATTTTTGACTTTTTTATCTACATTTTACTGGATAAAAATATGTTTAAGTCATAAAAATTATACCTCTTTTATTTGAGAAAAATGTACTAAACAAGCTTAGATCCAGAGAATGAAACTTTGTATGTCCAAAGGATGCAACTAGTAAATTTAGTTCGTCATGACCTGTCAACTCAATTTAGACTCTAACTGAATTAATCTCACAGCAGTTTTCAGTGACCCACTCACCACTTTGGCTGTACCATGGCCTAGTGTTAGGTTCAGTTTATGAACTAGTTGAGGTTCTTGTTGGTAAATGGAAACTATTCTACAGTTTCTCCACTAGTTTATCTTAAAAGCATAATTGTTCAAAATGAAACAGGGCTTAAAAGTGGCCTTCTGAAACTTTTTACCATAATGGATTCATCATCAGTCTTCTTGATTCATTTTCAGGCAACCATCTTATTTCTACTTTCCCAAGCATTCCATTATCTTGACTACTGACTGCTTATCATGCCAAATGGTGTGGAGAAGATGAGAACTATGTACAGTGATACTCGTGTCACATTCATTTTTCTTCCTGGGCAACTAAAAAGTAGCTTTGTCACACAGTTGATGCTTTGTTTCTATCAACAAGTGGGGCCTTCTTTACCTAATCCTTCTTTACACATATTCCTGTATAAATTCTGCATCCAGAGGTGCTAGGTTAGTAGCTAAATTGTGTTTATAGAGGAAAGGACCACCACAAAGCCAACCTGTGCCAAGTGGCGCTCGATCATTTACCTGCCTTTGGGAGAGGGGATTTAAAAAAATTCACGTACCCCAAATTCAAATAACCCCAAAGCTGAAATGATTAAAGTTGGTAGGTGAGTATAGGAGAAGTTTAGAGAAAAGCTGCTACTAAAAGAACCTATGATTGGTCAAATTAGTAAACAAAAAGCTCTGAAATCTAAATAGCCAGGAAACTAGCAAAGGAGATAAAGTCAAACAGAAGTAGTAGTAAAGTGGTAAATGGGGAATGACAAATGAAGAAGTAAGAGAAAATGGACAAAGTTTCACCAATATTACATAATTGGGATGGTGAAAAAAAAAAGTAGAACTGAAGATGCAATGGAGGAAATTAACAGAAAGTGAAAAAGCAAGAGATAAAATTATATCAAACCTGGTTCGTATAGTGATTAAGCTTGTGGGATGAGGAGGCAGACTGCCTAAACTGAAATTGAAGCTCAAGCTTCTTCCTACCTATGTAACTTGGATGTTACTTAATTTCTCTGTGTTTTAGTTTCCTTATTTGTAAAATGAGAATAACAATACTACTTCCTTCACAGGGTTATTGTGAAAATTGATTAATGTATTGAAAGCATGTAGTACAGTTCCAGACTCAACATGATCACTCAGTAAATGTTGGCTATTATTTTTATAACCTCAAAACAAAAGCCAAACCATACTACCAGTTGGTTCAAAAAGAGCTAGAGAAAGGAAAGAATTATAAACTAGGCAAGGCCTAAAATGGAAAGTAAGTATCTAAGCAAGTTTTAGAAAAGTCCAAATAAGTAAACATTATTAGAAATTTATAATGCTATGTTTTGAAACCAGGACTGGGAAGAAAAAAAAAAAGAGGATTATTGCAAAATATTTGCCAGTAACAATTAAGCTATTGAACAGTGATGGTATCTGGTGTTGCCTGGATGAGGGTAGCCATCAAATGTTTTACATAGGTGTCTTGGTTTTGTGTTCCAGGAGTCCTTGATCTATGGTCCAATGGCCATAAAAATAGTGAACATGTATGAACAAATGCACTGAGCCCTGTGCTTTTTCTTAAAGATTGATTTGTGTGTTATACTGTTCACTAGGGCATTCAAGAAGTTAAATGTGTCTGGTAAACAACACCAAATAAAAACAGAAATGTGAAAACAGTTGCCTAGCCACAAAGCTACAGACACATTTCCCAAAATTTTCAGAAATGTGTTTACTAAACATAATATCGTCTCTGTATGTATCAGTGGTATTGATGATGTAAAAGACAAAATGTTCCAGACAATTAAGGAGATGACAAATTTACTAGAGTCAAAATAAAATAGAAGCACAACATACCAAAACTCATAGAATGTAACAAAGGCAGTACACAGAGAAATTTACAGCAATAAATGCCTACATGAAAATAAAATCTCAAATCAACAGTGTAACTCCTCAACTTGAGGAACGTAAAAGACAGTAACAAGCTAAGACTAAACCTGCCAGGAGAAAGGAAATAATGAAGATCACAGCATAAATAAACCAAAAAACAGGAAAACAATAAAGGAAATCCACAAAATCAGAAGTTTGTTCTTTGAAATAATTGATAAAATTGATCCTTTAGCTAGACTGATGTAAAGGAAAAGAATATGTAAATAACCAAAATAAGAAATGATAGAGGAGACATGAAAATTCACCCAACAGAAATACAGAATATTATGAACAAGAGTATGGCAACAACTGGATAAACTAGATGAAGTAGATAAGTTCTTAGAAACACATAACATATCCAAATTGACTCAAAAGGAAATACAAAGTCTCAACAGACCCATAACAAGTAAAGAGATCAAATTGGTTATCAAAAACTTTCCAACAAAAACAAGTCCTGGGCCAGATAGTTTCACTGGGAAATTCTACACAATCTTTAAAGAAGAGTTGACACCAATTCTGTTTAAACTCTTCCAAAAGATGAAAAAGAAAAGAATATTCCCTACTTCATTTTATGAGACAGATATAACCCTAATATGAAAACCAAAGACACTATAAGAAAACTGCAGGCAAAAATCTCTTGCGAAAATACATGCAAAAATTGTCAACAAAATACTAGTGAACAAAATCCAACAGCATTTTAAAAGAGTCACATATCATGGGATTTATTCTAAGAATGTAAGGATGGCTCAACATTAGAAAATTAATCAACGTAATACACCACATCAAAAGAAGAAAGGAAAAGAGCCACATGATTACCTCTATTGATACAGAAACATCAGTTGATAAAATCCAACACCCTTTCCTGATGAAAAGCCTAAAGAAGATTGGAATAAAAGTGGAATTCCTCAATATGATAAGGACATACACGAGGTCTGACAGTTAAGTCCGTGAACTTGATTGCTCTAAGTGCTGCATACCTCATTGTTGAATATCACTGCAGCCACCTCCGAAGTACTCCCCATGGGAAGCTATGCACTGAGGCAAGTGCCTAGTCCACCCTTCAAAGCAGTTTTGGAACTCTTTCTGGAATGGCCATTGCATACAGTGGCAAGGTGACAAGTTCATAAACTTAATTGTATAGTTGTCTGTGAGGGAGTTTTTAAATGGTAGACAAATAACTGTATCAGAACACTATCCCTACTCACCTGATCTGGCCCCCAATGACTTTTTTCTTTACCCAAAGCTAAAGGAAATATTGAAAGGAAGGCGTTTTGATGACATTCAGGACATCAAGGAAACCCTGGTAATGTGGTGACTAAGTGCTGCATCTGCTAACCAGAAGGTTGGCAGTTCAAATCCTCCAGGCACTCCTTGGAAACTCTTTGGTGCAGTTCTGCTCTCTCTATAGGGTTGCCATGAGTCGAAATCAACTCGAGGGCAGTGCATTTGTTTTGGGGGGGGGGGGATTCAGGACATTAAGGGTAATATGACAACAGCTCTGATGGCCATTCCAGAAAGAATGCCAAAATTGCTGTGAGGGGTGGACTAGGGGCTTTCGTCAGTGCATAGCTTCCCAAAGGGAATACTCTGAAGGTGACTGTACTGATATTCAGCAATGAAGTATGTAGCACTGTTTCTAGGATGAGTTCATGAATGTAATTGTCAGTCCTCATATGAAAAGCCCACATGATACATAATGGAGAAAGAGATTTCCCCTTGAAATTGGGACCAAGACAAAGGTGCCTGCTCACACCACTTCTGTTCATTATTGTATGAGAAGTCCTAGGCAGAGCAATAAGATAGGAAAAAAAAAAAAATTTAAAGTATCTAGATGGGAAAAGAAGAAGTAAAATTATCTCTATTTGAAAATATGATCCCATGCATAGAAAATCCTCAAGAGGCCACACACACACAAAAACAACTTCTAAAGAGGTAAATAGAGGAATTTAGCAAAGTTGCAGGATCCAGGGTCAACAAACAAAACTCTCTTGAGTGTGTATACACCAAAAGTGACAAATATGAAAGGGAAATTAGGGAAACAATTCAATTTACAACAGCATCTAAAAGAATAAAATACTTAGAAATAAACCTAACCAGGAATGTGAGAGACTTAAATAATGAAAATTATAAAATACTGCTGAAAAAGATTAAAGAAAACATTAATAAGTGAAAAAGTGTTTCATATTCTTGTTTTGCAAGACTTAATATTGTTCAGATGATAGTACTATCCAGAGATCTATAGGTTCGACACAATCCCCATCAATATTCTGGCATTCTTCTACTAAAAGACCAGAACTGATGGTCTAACACCTGGAGGGTCCCCTGGAAACATGGCCCCAGGATCTGCTGCTGCCCCTGACTGGAAACCAGTACTGAGATCAACTCTTCAGACAAGAATCAACTGGACTTGTGGACACAGTGTGAGCATGTGATGTGTGTACTTTATGGTTCCATACATATATAGGAGGCTGTCCTCCTGGTTTCTAGGTGGGAGAGAAGATGATGGAGAGGAGGGGACAGGTGCTCATTAAGAGGATACTAAGAATATAGAGTGAAAAGGACAAATATGCTGTCACTGGGTGAGCAGAGCAGATGGAGCTGCAGGTAGGCAGGCAGGCATACTTTCACTTAATCACAATTTAAAAAAAAATTCTGGCAGCCTTTACAGAAATAGAAAAACCAAATACAACTTTTTGTAGAATGGCCAGAGGCCCCAAATAGCTAAAGTATTGCTGAAAGAAGAACTAAGAGGACTGATACTTCCTGACTTTTAAACATATTATATGGCTGCAGTAATGAAAACAGCCTGTACTGGTGTAAGAATAGACACATAGATCAACGGGAATAGAGTTAAGAGTCCAGAAATAAACCCACACATTTATGGTCAAATGATTGTTGACAGGGCTGCTACATCCATTTGACAGGCAAAAAAGAATCTCTTCAATAAGCAATATTAGGAAGATTGAATTTCCACATGCAGAAAAATGAAAAAGGGTCCATGCTTCACACACTTAAATAAAAACTCAGAATGGATTAAGGATCTACATGTACAAACTAAAACCTAAAAATTATTAGAAGAAAATGCAGGAGCAAGGCTATCAGGCTTAACTTTTAAAAATGGATTATTTGATATAATCACAAAAGCACAAACAGCAAAAGAGAAAATAAATGGGAACTAATAAAAATTAAAAACTTTCGTTCATCAAAAGCCTTTGCCAAGAAAGTGAAGACAAGCGATCAACTGGGAGAATATCTTTGGAAACAATGTATCTGATAAAAATCTAATAAACAAAATTTACCTAAAACTTCAACAACTTAACAAAAAGTCAACCCGATTGTAGAATGGGGAAAGGACTTAAATATTTCACTAAGGAGGACTTTCCAGTGGCCACCAAACACATGAAAAGATGCTTAACATCATTAGCCCTCAGAGAGATGCAAATCAAAACCACAGTGAGGTACCTTTTAACTCCTGCTAGAACAGCTAAGATTAAAAATAAATATGTAATAAATTAAAATGTTAGTAAAGATATGGGGAAATTGGAACCCTTAGGCATTGCTGGTGGGTATGTAAAATTATACAGCTGTTGTGGAAAACAACGTGGTAGTTTGTTAAAACAAAAAACAAGAAAAACTGAACTACCATATGACCCAGCAGTTCCACCCAAGAGGCTTTTAAGAAGAGACTCAAAGAGAGACTTGTACACTAGTCGTTGCTCTCCTATTCACAATAGCCAAAAGGTGGAAACAACATAAATTCTCATCAACATATGAATGGATAAACAAAATGTGGTACAGAAACACAAAGGAATATGGCTCAACCATTAGCAGAAATGAAATCATGATGCATGCTACAGTATGCATTAGGCTTGAAGACATTACAGTGAGTTAAATAAGTTAATCACAAAAGGACAAATGTTGTATGACCTCAGTATATAAAAAGGCAAGGAAAGACAAATATGTGGAGACCAAAGTACGGAAGTTGACTACTGATTACCAGGGATGTAAGGGAAGGAAAAGGGAGAAGGTAGTTACTAGTAACAGAAAACTCACACAGCCAGTTATTCTAATTGATGTCAATAATTACATACTTTTTAAAAGTTGTGTGATATAATTACACACAAAAAGTAGCTACTTAGACTGTTTATATACATCCAGAAACCTCATGGGATTTTATTCCTTGGTTCAGAGGTTTAGGGTCATGGTTTCATGAAACATCACAGCTAATTGCCCTAATAATGTGTTTAGTGCAGCGCGGCAGCATGGTGATTAACAAATTGGATGCTAACCAAAAGGTTGGTAATTCAAATTCACCAGCCACTCCTTGGGAACCCTGTGGGGCAGTTCTACTTTATCTTGTAGGGTCACTGTGAGTCAGAGTCAACTCAAGAGCAGTGAGTAATGTGTTCAGTGCTTCTGCCCATCTCCAGTTTATTGTGTAGTGCCTGGGGTTGTAAAAGCTGCAAGCAGCCATCCAAGGCAGGATGGTTGTTCTCTATTCAGCTGGACCAACAGAGGAAAAAGAGTCAGGAATTGAAGGTGAATACAGAATATGGCTGATTGCCTGCTTAGACAACTGCTTCCTTTGTTATGACACCAAAATAGCTGGACGGTGCTCCAAACCAAGAAAACCAAACCCATGCCACTGAGTCGATTCTCATAACCCTATAAGACAGAGTAGAACTGCTCCATAGAGTTTCCAAGGAGCACCTGGGAGATTGAACTGGACCTTTTGGTTAGCAGATGTAGCACTTAACCATTACACCACAAGGGTTTCCAGATGGTGCTCGACTACCGTTAATTATTGAACAAATATTTTGATCAGAGAGTCTATAGAAGTACCCTGATTAAAAGGAGAGAAATTCAGAACTGAATTTCAAATTGTCATGGATTCCAGACTTTTTGGAGCATCAGAAGCTGGGTGAATCCCAGAAATAATTGCCCAGTGATAATCTTTAAACCTTAAACCAAAAATGTCCTCTAAAGTCTTCTTAAAACCAAGCAATAGTTTAGCTTAGCTAGTTAAAAGTGTCTGTCTTGAGCATTATATTCTTTGAAGAACTATCTATATGGGATCAAAGTGACAAAAGCAACTCAGAAGACTGGCTAGAAACCTTACACGCAGTGAGTTTATATAAATAGGGGAGGAACAACCCAGAGGATTAGAATGGTTTTACAACTCAAAGAATGTAATCAGTTTCACTGAAGAGTACATGTAGAAATGGTTGAATTAGTGTATGTTTTGCTGTGTGCAGTCTCAACAACAAAATAAAATGTTTAAAAGAGAGCAGACCAGTAACCCAAGGAAATTGTTTTCATTTAAACAGATAGAAAGCCAAATTCCAGTTTTGCAGCAGTATAGTATTTGGTAACAATCTTATAAGTAAACCCATCAAAACTTCACCATCTTTGTTCTCAATAAATAAAATTCCCTTTCTGCAAACTTTCCCTATATCTCTATATCCCTCATGGTGCAACTTGCAAAAGTGTCAAAAATTAACTTACTCGTCAGCAAACCCGATTATATATAGCCTCTCTATATCATGGAAAAATAAGCAAAAGTGTATAAACCAAAATTATGCTTAGTAATTAGTGTTTCAGCATACTCTTATTTAGAAATTATCTAATGAACACCCATTAATTAATTTAACATCAGTCCAAGGACTTCAGTTACCTAAAGATCTTGTAAATTATTTTCCTGCTGATATATGACAAAACATAATGCTGAAATAGTTTATCAGTAAAGCAAATTGACAATTTTCATAGTCTAAGGAAGTAATGCTAGCCTATTCAATCACTAAGCCTATGTATATTTAGGAACATATACCTACATGTGTATTATGTTTGATGCTGATAAATCAGAAGGGGCATAGCTGTTTTTAATAAACAGAAATTATTTTAAAAGTCTTGTTTGTCAGATTTACCTGAATTATGTGAGGTTGAATTCTTAAAACACTTGAATTAGTGTCTATGAGAATACTTTTATGCATGTTGAAAGTCTTAGAAGTTCCATTTCCTTACTTTCTGGGGACTTTAGGAAAATTTTATGCAAGTATTTCTACAAGTCATTTAGAAAAGAGTTCCATTAATTTAACAAATTTTATAATCCAAATTGGTAATATCCTCCAGAGTATAGAAGAATATTACACACACACACAAAGTCCTGTCTGAATTGAAGGTGATATTTTTATTATTCAGGCTATAACCATAGGGAGAATGTTCATTAAAGAGGAACATCTCAAAGAAGAGAAGGGGGACTTAGGGTTTTATTGATACAGGCAATAAAAGGAGTAATCCACAAGTCTTATAGGAATCTTGTGAAGGATGTAGATGGATCTCAGATAAGAGTATGCCAGGGAGGGATGGTCCTTGAAGCACAAAATGGTGGAGAATTTCTTAACCATTGCTGCTTTCCAGAAGCATAGAGCTCACGTAAACGTCAACATTGTCAATAAGATTTGTCTACTTCGAGCAGTTTTATAGAATTGTTCTGTATTCCCCTTCATATACCATCTTATTTCTGGTTGCTTTTGTTGTTTGTTTGGATTTTTTTGTCTATTTAATTTTATTTATTGTCTATGTATTTATTTATCTATTTATTTATTGCCTATTTTAATTTTATTTTTGGTGAAAATATACACAGCAAAACCCACTCCATTCCTCAGTTTTTAGAACATAATAATCACTGAAATTGGTTACATTCTTCATATCACATCAACATTGTCATTATTTCTGTTCTAGTTATTTCACTTCCATTTATTTCCACTTCGTGTCCCCAGCCTTCTCATCTGTGCTTTACAATAGCTGTTGATCCTTTGCTCTTAAATACGTATTTAAAAAAACACACACACAAAATACTCAGAGGTAATAATCTTTACTCATTGAGCTAAACTATTGCTAAATTTAAATATGACTTTGGGGAATAGTTGCCATTTGAGGTTTGAAGAACTGAGGGCCACAGTCTCAGGAAATCCTCCAGCATTAGTAGATCCAAAATTCTAGATTCTTTAAGAATTTGAATTTCTGTTCCACATTCTCCCCACCCTCCCACCCCTCGTCACTTTTTTTAGGATTCATCTATTGGATTCTTGATCAGAATATTCAGTAGTGGTAGCTATCCACCATGGTGGTAGTATCCACCATCTAGTTCTTCTGTTCTCAAGGTGGAGAATGCAGTGGTTCATGTACACAATTAGCCTTATAGCCTAGTTCCTTCTTTGATTCTGTGTTTCCTTCTTTCTCTTTTGGTCCAGATGAATAAATACTAATAGTTGTGTCTAGATGGCTGCTAATAACCTTTTAAGTCTCCAGATATTACCATATTGGGAAGTAGACTTAAACTTTTTGAAGTATATTGTATAAATTAGCTAGATTATCCTATGAGACCACAGCCCTAAGCCTCAAAGATAAATAATCGAATCAGATAACTGATTATGTCTAATTAGTATCAGCATCTGTTGTTATTGTTAAGTGCCATTGAGTTGGTTCTGACTCATAGTGACTCTATATACAACAGAATGGCACACTCCCTGATCCTGTACAATTCTCACAATCACTGATATGTTTAAGTCCATTGCAACCATGGTGTCAATCTATCACGTTGAAGGTCTTCCTCTTTTTTACTCATCCTGTTTTACACAGCATGATGTTCTTTTATAGGACTAAAAACCCACTGCTGTAGAGTCAATTTCAACTCATAGCGACTATTCCCACCTAATAACACATCCATAGTACATGAGGCAAAAATCGCATCATCCTCACTTTTTTTTTTTTATTATGTTTGAGTGAGAATATACAATCCCATATGAATGTGCGTACCCACCAATAAGCGGCTCGAACTGCTCTCCCTGCCCGGTGACAGCACACTCCTCTTCTCCATTCTGTACATGTCATACCCTCCTAACAGTCTCCTATCCCCTCCTCTCCACTTGCTCCCCTGCATCCAGTAAGAGGTCAGCTGGATGACATCCTATAGATGCATAGAACCATAAAGTGCACACATGATGTGGTTGCTCTGTGTCACGAAGTCCAATCCATTTCTGTCTGAAAAAGTGACCTCCATTATGTTTTATGGACAGGGGCGGCATCAGGGCCACGGGCCATGCCCCCAGGGTAACCCTGAGGCCCCTGGACCATCAATTGTGGTCTTTCAGTGGAGATCTCAGAATGTGCCCCTTTTTATTATTCTGTTGCCTGTGAGACTCAACTTTGTGAGCCCCATCATGGCTGTCACTGGTGGTGGCCAGGCACCATTTGGTTCTGGTCACATGTCGATGTATGAGTCTCTCTGTCTTCTGGGTTCTTTGCCTCATGTCATTTTGGTCCTTGGAGATCATTCATTCCTGCTGAGTTAGGTCAATTTGGTATACCTCAGATGGCAGCTTGGCAGCTTTTAAGACCCCAGACGCCGCTAACAAACTTGGGGTGCAGAAGACTCTCTTAGCAAAACACTAGTTGTGCCAATTGGCCTCGATTTCCACTGAGACCATGGTCCCCGGCTGCCTGCCGCAGCTACTAAGTCCTCACAATACAGGGTTAAGATGGGAGGAGTAATCATGTTATGTTGCAGTCCAGTTAAAACTGATCTCCTTTAAAGTGTGCTGTCACTGATTTCACCCAAATTTCTATAAACTATCTAATCTATGCCTCACCCTCTTTCTCCCTCCCTCCCGATCCTTGGAGCCATCAAAGAGTATTCTTCTATGCATGATCTGTTTTTAAGTTCTTACTGTAGAGGTCTCATACAGTATTTGTCCTTTTGTCGCTGACTACTTTCACTAAACATAATGGCCTCCAATTGAAACCAGGTTATGAGATGCTTCCTAAAATCATCATTGTTCTTTATCATTGCATAGTGTTCCACTGATTATATACACCAGTTTACCTATCCATTCCTCTGTTGTTAGGCATCTGTTTTGGTTCCATCTTTTTTCCTATTGCGGACTGTGCTCCAGTAAACATTTGTGTGCGTGTATTAGTTGGTGTGAATGACCTTGATTCTGCAGGATATATTCCAAGCAATGGAATTACTGGGTCAAATGGTATATCTATTTCCGTCTTTTTAAGGAAGTGCCAGATAGCTTTCCAAAGAGGTTGCACCATTTTGCAATCCCACCAGGAGTGTAGGAGAGTTCCAATTTCTCCACAGCCTCTCTAGCATTTTTTGTTTTCCATTTTTTGGATCATGACCAACCTTGTTGGGTGAGATGGTATCTCATTGTAGTTTTGATTTGACTTTCTTTAATAACTAATGATTGTGAGCATGTCTGTAAGTGTTTTTTGGCTGCCTGGATCTCCTCTTTAGAAAAGTGTCTGTCTATCTTCTTTGCCCATCACTTAATTGGATGATTTATCTTTTTCTTATTTATATTTTGTAGTACCTTATAGATTATGGAGATAAGGCATCAGTCTGACATATGGTTACCAAATATTTTTTTCCCAGAATTACAGTAAGGAACTACAGAGGTTAATCTGTAAGTAACAACATCAGAACAATAAAGGAAGGGATAAACAAGTGTTGGTATAGAACTTTCTAATGGTGTGGAAGTCATGGCTATACCAAGTAACAATAGACTGGTTGAAGCCTAAGAAGATAAGGGTAAATTTCAGGGTAATCACAAAGTTAACAAACCCACTTATCAAAATTAGAAAACCACAAAGTCTCAATAAAAACACAGCGTACAAAAACAAAAGATATCCACAAACAAAAGGGATTCAGCACAGGCAATCACAAAAGGAGAAATGAAATGACTTCTGTAAAAACTCATGAAAAGTTTTACATACACACTCACACACACCAAAAAAAAAAGTCTTTGATGGTTACCAGGGAGGGAGAGATAAGAATGGAAAAATACTAAATAGACAGTGGATAACTGGTAACTTTGGTAAAGGGTGAGAGGGTGAGATAGTGCCTGTACCAGGGAAGTCAGCACAACTCATACAAGGCAAAGACATGGAAGTTCCAGAGACCAAATTGGCTGGGCTAAGGGTTATGGGGACCCTGATCTCAGGGAACATTTAGCTCAATTCAAATAATGTAGAAAAGGTTCTACATTCTACTTTGATAAATAGTGTCTCAGGCTTTAAAATCCTGTGATCAGTCATCTAAGATACTCTGCTGGTTTTACCCCTTTGCGAGCAGGGAAGAATGAAGAAAACTAAAGATACAAGGGAAAGATTAGTCTAAAGGACTAATGGACCACATCTACAATGACCTCCACCAGAATGAGTCCAGGACAGCTCGATGGTATCTGGCCACCACTACTGACTGCTCTGACAGGGTTCACATCAGGGCATTTCTGAGAGAGGTGGAGAAAAATATAGAACAAAATTCTAACTCAAGAAAAGAAAAAGGAATTTAATTTTTTGTTTTACATTTTACTCTCATTCTATCTGGGACCATCTATTGTGATTCTAGTCAGAGAAGTCAGCAGTGGTAGCTAGGCACCCTGTAGTTTTTCTGCTGTTGGGATTGTATAGACTGTGGTTCATGTGATCCATCAGTCCATTGGACTGATCACTCCCTTGATTGTTTGGTTTTCTTCACTGTCCTTTGAATGGAAAGAGACCAATAGAAGTATCTTATCTAAGATGGCCACCTGTAAGCTTTTAAGACCCCAAACGCTACTCATCAAAGTAGGATGTAGAACATTTTCTTTGTGAATTGTGCCATACCAGTTGAACTAGATGTCCCCTAAGACCATTGTACCCAGCTCTCAGCCCCAGTAACTCAGTCCTGCAAGGTATTTGGATGTGTCTAGGCAGCTTTGGTGCCTTTGTCTTGGTCAAGTTCTGCTGACTTCCTCTCTGTTGTATTGTCTTTCCTTCCCCGGAGCTGGCATTTGTCTACTATCTAGTCAGTAATTTCCCCTGCCCACCATTTCCCTCCCTCGTAAACATTCAAGATTGTATTTTTCTTTGTTTAAAACTGTTATTATATTTTTATGATAGTGTTCTCATACAGTATTTGTCCTTTTGTGGCTTATTTCAGTCAGCATAATACCCTCTAGATTCATCCATCTTTTGTAGATTTATCATTGGTCTTTCTCATCGCATAGTGTTCCATTGGGTGTGTGTACCTTAATTTCTTTAACCATTCATTTCTTGATGAGCACTTAGATTGCTTCCATCTTTTTGCTTTTTTGAATAATGCTGCAGTGAACATGTGTGTACACGTGACTGTTCATGTAATGGCTCTTATTTCTTTTTTTTTTATTATGACTCAGTGAAAATGTACCTTCCCATATAAATTTACATGCCCACCTATATGCAGCTTCCACTGCTCTCTCTGCCCAGTGACAGCAAACTATTCCTCTCTGCTCCATATATGTCTCATCCGCCCAACAGTCTCCTTTCCCCTCTTCTCCACTCACTCTCCTTCCTCCAGCCAGAGGTCAGCAGGATGATATCCTATAGATGCATAGAACCATAAAGTGCATCCAACATGGTGACTCTGCATCTCCAAGTCCAATCCATTCGTGTTCAAAGAGTGGACCTTTGTTATGATTTATGGGCAAGGGCAGTGTCAGGGCCAGGGGCCATGCTCCCAGGGGAACCCCGAAGCCACTGGACCATCAGTTGCAGTCTTTTAGTGGAGACCTCAGAGTGCACCCCTTTTTACTCTTGTGTTGCCAGTGACACTCAACTTAGTGAGCTCCATCACAGCTATCACTGATGGTGGCTGGGCGCCATCCAGTTCTTCTGGTCCCAAGTCTCTGTAGACACCCACTCATGTGGGTGTCTCTATCGTCTGGGTTGTCTTTACCCAATGTCATTTTGGTCCTCAGTGATCATCCGTTCCTGCTGAGTTGGGACCATTTGCTGTGCCCTCGGATGGCAGCTTGGCAGCTTTTAAGACCCCAGACGCCACTCACCAATGTGGGGTGCAGAGAGCCCTCTTATCAAAATGCTAGTTGTGCCAATTGGCCTCAATTTCACCTAAGAGCTTGGTCTCCTGCCACCTGCCCCAGCTACTCTGTCCTTGCAATGTTGGATTGAGATGGAAGGAGTATTCAAGTTATGTTGAAGTCCACTTAATATTGTTCTTGTTTCTAATGTGTGCTATCACCGATTTCACCCAACCACATTTCTACCAACTATCTAATCTAAACTCTCCCCCCCTTGCCATCCCTCCCTCCCCTCCTTTGCAGCCGTCACAGAGTCTTTTCTTCTATACATAAGTCTGTTTTTGAAATCTTATCGTAGGGGTCTCATAGAATATTCGCTGACTACTTTCACTCAACATAATGTCTTCCAGTTGAAACCAGGTTGTGAGATATTTCTTGGAATCATCATTGTTCTTTATCATTGCATAGTGCTCCACTGAGTATATATACCATAGTTTACCTATCCATTCCTCTGTTGTTGGGCATCTGGGTTGATTCCATCTTTTTGCTATCATGGACTGTGCTGCGATAAACATTCTTGTGCATGTGTCCGTTGGTGTGAAAGGCCTTGATTCTGTAGAATATATTCCAAGTAGTGGGCTCTTATTTCTTTAGGATATATTCCTAGTAGTAGGATTGCTGGATCGAGTAATATTTCTATTTCTGGCTTTTTTAGGTGGCACCATATTGTTTTTGATAGTGGTTGTACTGTTTCACAATCCCACCTGCAGTGTATAAGAATTCCTATCTCTCTGCAACCTTTCCAACATTTATTATCTTCTGATTTTTTTTTATTAGTGCTGGTAATGTGGGGATGGTGTAGTCTTTCATTGTAGTTTTGATTGGCATGGTGGTGTAGTAGTTAAGAGCTCAGCTACTAACCAAAAGACCAGCTACAGTTCATCAGCTGCTCCTTGGAAACCCTATGGGGTAGTTCTCCTGTATCCTTTAGGGTCACTATGATGGCACCTAACAGCAGCAACAGAGGGTAATGATTATGAGCATTCCCTCGTGTGTCTGTTAGCTGCCTGAATGTCGTCTTTGGTGTGTGTTCAAAACTTTTACCCATTTTTTAATTGAATTATTTGTCTTTTTGTTGTTGATGTGTTGAAGTATTGTATAGATTCTAGATTATAGACCTTTGCTAAATACGTCATAGCCAGTTTTTCCCTAGTCCATAGGTTCTCTTTTCCTTTTTGGGGAAAGTCTTTTGATGATCATTAAGTGTTTGATATTTAAGAGCTCCCAGTTACCTAGTTTCTTGTCTGATGTTTGGTTTGTGTTCTTTTTATGCCATGTATTAGTGCCTCTAGTGTTTTCCCTTTTTTTTCCTCTCCAGATCTTTCACTTTAGGTTTTCTATTTATGTCTTTGTTTCATTTTGAGTTAGTTTTTGTGTGTAATGTATTATTCCTGTTTTGTTTTTTTACAGATGGACATCCAGTTTTGCCAACATTACTTATTAATAAGATGGTCTTTTCCCATTTAATAGACTTTGATCCTTTGTCAATTATCCAAAACCAGAAAACTAGCCTTATTACTGTTGTGCCAATTTTGACTCATAAGGATACTATAGGACAGAGTAGAACTGCCCCATAGTGTTTCCAAGGAGTAGCTGGTAAATGTAAACTGCTGACCTTTGATTAGCAGCCAAGCTCTTAACAGCTTTGATTAGCAGCCAAGGCTCCTATCAAAGATCAGGTGACCATAAGTGGATGCGTTTGTATCTAGGTTCTGGATTCTGTTCCAGTTGTCAGTGTGTCTGTCACTGTACCAGTACCAGGCTGTTTTGACTATCTGAGATCAGATAGTGTGAAGCCTCAAACTTTGTTCTTCTTCAATAATGCTTTGTTTATCAGGGGACTCTCCTTTCTATATGAAGTTGGTGATAAGTTTTTCTATCTCATTAGAGAATGCTATTGGTCACCTGGTACTGGTAAAATGCAGACACAAAGACTGATGGAACCAAATTGAGAATCCAGATGTAAATCCATCTACCTATAGTCGGTCGATAATTGACAAGGACCAGAGACCAGGCCTGAGCTTTTTGTTGTTGTTTTTGCCAGGCCTTTAAATCACCTCTTCAGTCTCTTCCTTTTCTACGAGTCTGTTCAGTATTTCTACCTCAGTTTGTGTTAGTTTAGGTAGGTAGTGTGTTTCTAGAAATTTGTCCATTTTGTCTATGTTTTCCCATTTGGGGGAGTACAATTTTTCAAAATATTTTTGTTTTGATCCTTTTTGTTTCAGTTGACTCTATTATAATGTCACACATCTCATTTCTTATTTGGGTTACTTGCTTCCACTCCTGCTTTCCTTTTCTCAGTTTGGCCAGTCGTTTGTCAATTTTATTGATCCTTCCAAAGAACCATTTCTGTTCCTGTTGAGTCTTTCTGTTGTTTTTCTGTCCCCTATTTCATTTGTTTCTGCTCTCATCTTTGTTATTTCCTTTCTTCTGGTGACACTGCTCTCTTTCTATTTGCTGCTGTTTTTCTGTTTCTTTGAGTTGTAAGGTTAGTGTTTTGATTTTGGCCCTTCTTTTTCAGTGTGTGTCTTTACTGCTATAAAATGACCTCAGTGCACTGCTTTTGCTGTGTCCCAAAGATTTTGGTGTGTTGTGTTTTCCTTCTTGTTTGATCTCAAGAAATTTTTTATTTTAACTCTGATATTCAGTTTTAATGTATTTGATTTTTTCCTTGCTCTTCCTGTTATTAGTTTCTACTTTTATAGCATTGGGGTCAGAGAAAATGCTATGCATTATTTCAGTGTTTTGGATTTTATCAAGGCTTACTTTGAGCCTAAAATATCATCTGTTCTGGAGAATGATCTGTGTGCATTGAAAAAGAATGTATACCTTGCTATTGTTGGGTAGAGTATTCTGTAAATGTTTATGAGGTTGAGTTGGTTGATTGTGGCATTTAGAGCTTTCATATCTTTGTTGCGTTTATTTCTAGGTATTCTGTCCTTCACCAAAAGTTGTGTGCTGAAGTGTTCTACTATTACTGTGGAACTCTCTGTTTCTCTTTTCAATGTTTATTTTATGTATTTTGGAGCCCTGTCATTGAGTACATATATACTTATTATTGCTAACCACAAAGTCGGCAGTTCAAATCCACCAGGCGCTCCTTGAATACTCTGGGGGTCAGTTCTACCCTGGCCCCTAGGGTCGCCATGAGTCGGATCTGACTCGACAGCACTTGGTGACTTGGCATACTTATTATGGTTATGTCTTGTTGGTGAATTGACTCCTTAATCATTATATAGTATTTCCTTATTTTTCATGGTGTATCTTACCTTACAGTCTATTCTATCAGAAACTAATATTGCAACTCCAGTTATTTTTTCTTTTTTTATTCAAGGTGTAGAGAAAACTATTTCTTTACTTGATATATTTTTGCCCCGTAACCCTGGTGGTGTAGTGGTTACATGCTGTGGCTGCTAACCAAAAGACTGACAGTTGAGACCCACTAGGTGCTCCTTGGAAATTCTGTGGGGTAGTTCTACACTCTCCTATATGGTCACTGTGAGTCAAAATCCACTCAGTGGCAGTTGGTTTGTTTTTTTGGTTTATATTTTTCCCATCTTTTGAATTTTAGTTTATGTGTTTGTATCAAAGATATGTCTGTTGTAGATGGCATATTGATGGGTCATATCTTTTTAATCCATTCTGTCACTCTTTGTCTCTTTACTGATGCATTTAATCCATTTCCATCCCATATGATTATCAATAGGTATGAATATACTGCTGTCATTTTGTCGTGCTCTGCGTGTGTGTGTGTGACGTTGACAGTTTCCTTATTCTTAATTTTCTGTGCTGAATTCTTGTTTGTGGATTTTCTTTCATTGCTGATTTTGTGTTTTGAGCCTTTATATTTTTCTACTCTTTTATTTTGATGAGTGTGTTAGCTTTCCTTGTGGTTACTTTGAAATTTACCTTTGTCATCATCAATTTAGACCAGTCTTCTGTTTCTTGGTACCGTCTTCACTTCATCTCATGTGAAGTGAAATTTTACCATTTATTTCCCCTTTGGTTTTGACATTGTCATCATTTACAGATTGCCATCTCTGGTTCCATTTTCAGTCCTTTCTCTTTCCTTTATTTTTGAGAATTCTTAATCTGGGTTAGTATTTGGCTGATCCTCTCCTGTATCCTGATCTGAAATTGTTGTCTTATGTTGTAAGTATTCTGTCCAAAGGACTCCCAATATTTTTTGTAAGGTTAGTCTGGTCTTTATAAATTCCATTAATTTCTGTTTATCTTGAAGTGTCCTAAATGTATGATTGTATTTCAGAGGTAGTATTATGAGATATATCATTCTTCATTGGTAATTTTTTTAAAAGGCTTTGTGTGTTGTCCCATTATTTTCTTGCCAGCCTCATTTCTACTGAGTAATCACAGCTTACTCTCATAGATTATCCTTTCTAGGTGACTTTTCATTTTTCCAGAGCTACTCTCAGGGCTCTTTCTTTTCTTTGGTTTTCACAAGTTTGACTATGGTATATCTTGGTGATTTTCTTTTGTGGTCTATCCCATATGGGGTTAATTCAGCTTCTAGGATGAATGTTTTCTAGTTTTTATAATATTAGGGAAGCTTTCTGCCAGGAAATCTTAGACAATTCTCTCTGTGTTTTTTGTTTGTTTTTGGTTTTTGCCTCCTCCTATTCTGGAATTTTGATCATGTGTAGATTTTTCATCTTGATAGCGTCCCACATAATACTTAGGCTTTCTTCAATTTTTTTCCTAAATATTTTATTGTGCTTTATGTGAAAGTTTACAGTCGAAGTCAATTTGCTATATAAAGCCCCATACACACACCACTATACAATTCTAGCTGCTCTTCCCACCCTGTGATAGCACTCTTCTTTTCACCATGTATTTCTCATATCCTTTCAACCAACTTGTGTCCCCCTCAACCCTCATCTTGCCTCTGGACAAGAGTTGCTCCGATAGCCTTATATATATATATATATATATATATATATACACATATATATATATATGTGAGGTCCAACAATTAAATCCACGAACTTAATTGTTGTAAGTGCTATATACCTCATTGCTGAATATCGCTATGGTCACATTTGAAGTACTTCTCCTGGGAAGCTAAGCTAGTCCACCCTTCAAAGCAATTTTAGAACTCTTTCTGGAATGGTCATTGTACATGGTGGCACTTTGGGAAGTTTGCACACTTAATTGTATAGTTGTCTGTGAGGGAGCTTTTAGCCAGTAAACAAATAACTATGTTGGAACATCCTCCTTACTCACCTGATCTGGCCCCAGTGATTTTTTTCTTTACCCAAAGATAAAGGCAATATTGAAAGGAAGACATTTTGATGATATTCAGAACATCAAGGGTAATATGATGACAGTCCTGCTGACCATTCCAGAAAGAATTCCACAATTGCTTCGAAGGATGGACTGTACATTGCCATCAGTGCATAGCTTCCTAAGGGCAGTACTTTGAAGGTGACTGTAGTGATATTCATCAGTGAGGTATGTAGAACTTCTTCTATGATGAGTTTGTGAACTTAATTGTCAGACCTTGTATATTTACACCAAGAAGTACACTCTTCACCAGCATCACTCTGTCTTATAGTCCAGTCCCATCCTTGTCTGAAGAGTTGGCTTCAGGACTGGTTTCAGCTCTGGGCTAGCAAACAGTCTTGAGGGGCATGTCCTCAGGGAACATTCCAGTTTGTTGGACCATCAAGTCTGCTCTTTTAATAGGGTTCTACTTCTGCACACCCCTTTGTCTCGCACTATGTCAGGGACTCTCCAGAGTGTTCCTTGTCAGGGCAATCATTGGTGGTGGCCAAACATCTAATTCTTCTGGTCTCATGCTGATGTAGTTTCCCAATCATATGACCCTTCTGTCACCTGGGCTCATATTTTCCTCATGTATTTGATGTCCTTCATTCTCCTCTGCTCCAAGTGGACTGGGACAAATTGATACTACTTAGATGGCCTCTTGCTAGCTTTTAAGACCCCAGATGCCACACACCAAAGGGGTATGCAGAACATTTTCTTAAAAAAAAAAAAGAACTTAGCTATGTCAATTAACCTAGATGTCCCCTGATACCATGGTCCCCAGACCGCCATTCCTGCTACTCTGTCCTTCAAAATGTTGGGTTGTATCTAGAAAACCTTTTAGATTTTGGGGTAGTCCAGTTGTGCTAACATCCCTTCTACTGAGTGCTGTAACTCCCTTCACCTAACCAAATTCCTGTCAACTAACTAATCTATGAATAACCCTCTCCCTCCCTCCCCACTCTTGTAGGCATCAAAAAATATTCTGTGCATAAGTGTTTTCTTAAGTCCTTATAATAGGGCTGTCGTATAATATTTGTCCTTTTGCAGCTGACTGATTTCACTCAGCACAATGTCTTCCAATTGATTCCAGTTTATGAGATGTTTCCTAAGATCATTGTTGTCCTTTTATAATTGCATACTATTCCTTTGTGGGAATATGCCATAGTTTGCTATCCATTCATCTGTTGATGGGCACCTAGATTGTTTCCATCTTTTTGCTATGTGGATGGTGCTGCAATAAATATTGGTGTGTATGTGTATCTATTCATGTGACAGCCCTTATTTCTGTAGGATATATTCCAAGAAGTGGGATTGCTGGATCATATGATCTTTCTATTTCTAGCTTTGTAAGAAAGCTCCAAAGTGATTTCCAAAGTGGTTATATCATTTTACATTCCCATCAGCAGTATAGACGAGTTCCAGTCTCTCCACAACCTCTCCAACATTTATTGGTTTGTGTTTTTTGGATTAATGCCAGCTTTGTTGGGGTGAGATGGTGTCTTACTGTTGTTTGGATTTGGATTTCTCTAGTGGCTAATGATAGTGAGCATTTCCTTAATGTATCTGTTAGCTGCCTGAATGTCTTCTTTGGTGAAGTGCCTGTTACTATCCTTTGCCCACTTTTCCTTTTACTTGTTGAGGTTTTGCAGTATATTGTATACTATGGAGATTAGATGCTGACTGGATTTAGGGTACCCCCCCATTTTTTTCCCAGTCTTTAAGCAGTCATTTTACTCTTTTGATGGAGTCTGAATAAGCAGAAGTGTTTGATTTTTTTTTATAGAATTCCCAGTTATCTATTTACACTTCTGGTGTTTGTACATTGTTAGTAATATTTTGTAGTCTGTTTATGCTGTGTATTAGCCATGATCTTTATTGTTTTAGATTTCAATTCTTAATAGTTCCCATTTATCTGTTTTCTCTTCTGATGATTGTGGTTGGTTTGATAGATTTTGGAGTCTGTCCACATTGTGTATTAAAACTTCCATTGTTGTTCCTACCTTTTCTTGGATGAGCTTTATCATTTTAGGTTTGATATTTAGGTCTTTTATCCAGTTGGAGTTGGTTTTTGTATAAGGTGTAAGATATGGATCTTGATTCAGTTTCTTGTAGATGGGTATCCAATTTGGCCAGCACCATTTGTTGAAGATACTGTTTTTACCCCAGTTTAATGTCTTAGAGCCTTTGTCGAATATCAACTGTTCATAGGCAGATGGTGTCATCTCTGGGGTCTCAGTTCTGTTCCACTGATCGATCTGTCTGTTCTTATACCAGTACCAGGCTGTTTGACCACTGTGGCAGTGTGATATGTTCTAAAGTCAGGTAATGAGAGGCCTCCCAGTGTGTTCTTCTTCTTTAGTAGTACCTTACTTAACCGGAGCTTCTTCCCTTTCGAAACAAAATTGGTGATTTGTTTCTCCATCTCATTAAAAAATGTCGCTGGAACTTGTATTGGGATTGCATTATATAAATAGATTGCTTTGGGTAAAATAGACATTTTCACAATGTTAAGTCTTCCTATCCATGAGCAGGGTAGGTTTTTCCATTTATCTAAGTCTCTCTTAGTTTCTTGTAGAAAGGGCTTGTAGTTCTCTTTGTAAAGGTCTGTTATTTCTCTGGTTAGATTAATTCCTAGGTACTTTATCTTCTTAGGGGCTATCGTAAATGGTATTGATTTGATAATTCTTCCCTAACAGTCTTGTTGTTGGTATAAAGGAATCCTACTGATTTACTTATGTTTATCTTGTATCCTGAGACTTTGCTGAACTCTTCTATCAGTTTGAGTAGTTTTCTTATAGATTCCTTGGGATTCTCTGCATATACAATCATATCATCTGCAAACAGGGAGATTTTAACTTCCTCTTTGCCAATGCAGATGCCCTTTATTTCTTGGTTTTGTCTAATTGCTCTGGATAAAACTTCTAGCACAATGTTGAATAGGAGAGGTGAGAGTGGGCATCCTTGTCTAGTTCCTGATCTCAAGGGAAAGTCTTTCAGTCTCTCACCATTCAGGATGACGTGGGCAATTGGCTTTGTATAAATGGCCCTTATTGTGTTGAGGAATTTGCCGTCTATGCCCATTTTGCTAAGAGTTTTTAGCATGAATGGATTTTGGACTTTATCAAATGCCTTTTCTGCATCAGTGGACAAAATCAGGTGATCCTTGTCTTTTGTGTTATTTATGTGTTTAATCACATGAATTGTTTTCCTGATGTTGAACCAGCCTTGCATCCCCGGTATGAACCCCACTTGGTCAGGATGGATTATTGTTGTTGTATTCTATTGGCAAGAATTTTGTTGAAGATTTTTGCATCTAGATTCATGAGTGATATCGGTCTGTAGTTCTCTTTCTTTGTTGGGTCTTTCCCTGGCTTAGGTATCAGGGTTATGCTGGCTTCATAGAATGAGTTTGGGAGTACTCCATCCCTTTCTATACTATGAAATAGTCTCAGTAGTATTGGAGGTAACTCTTCTCTAAAAGCTTGGTAGAATTCTGCAGTGAAGCCATCTGGACCCAGACTTTTTTTGGTTGGCAGTGTTTTGATGACCTTTTCAATCTCTTCCTTTGTGATGGGTTTATTAAGTTGTTCTGCTTCACGTTGTGATAATTTGGGTAGGTGGTATGAGTCAAGGAATTCGTCCATTTCCCCTAGTTTTTCAAATTTGTTAGAGTACGGTCTTTCATAGTATTCTGTTATGATATTTTTGATTTCTGTTGCATCTGTGGTGACAACTCCCCTCTCATTTCTAATTTGGGTTATTTGTTTCCTTTCCTGCTTTTCTTTAGTAAGTTTAGCCAGTGGCTTGTCAATTTTGTTGATCTTTTCAAAAAACCAGCTTTTAGTCTTTTCAATTTTTTCAATTGTTTTTCTATTCTCTAATTCATTTAGCTCTGCTCTAATCTGCATGATCTCATTTCTTCTGGTGCCTGAGGGGTTCCTCTGTTGTTCTCTTTCTGCTTGTTCAAGCTGTAGGGTTAGTTCCTTGATTTGATTTCTTTCTTTCTTCCAGATGTGTGCATTTATGGAGATGAACAGACCTCTGAGCACTGGTTTAGCTGTATCCCATAGGTTCTGGTAGGAAGTGCTTTCATTCTCATTGGAAGCCATGAATTTCTTTATTTCATCCTTGATTTCCTCTATAACCCATGTTTTTTTGAGCAAGATGTTGTTCAGTTTCCAAGAATTTTTAGATTTTATATTTAGGTCTTTGATGGATTTTGAGTTTTGTGCATGGTGGGAGACATGAGTCTTGTTTTCTTTTTTTGCAGATGGATATCCAGTTATGCCATCTCCATTTGTAAAAGAGACTGTCTTTTCCCCAGTTTATGGATTTGGGCCTTTGTCAGATATCCACTGCTGATTTATATCTGGATTCTCAGTTCTGTTCCCATTGATCTATGGATCTGTTTTTGTACCAGTACTGGGCTGTTTCATTTACTGTGGCAATGTAATAGGTTCTAAAGTTACATAGTGTGAGGCTTCCCACTTTGTTGTTCTTCAGTAATGCTTTACTTATCCATAGCTTCTTCCATTTCCATATTAAGTTGGTGATTTGTTTCTGCATCTGATTTAAATATACCATTGGAATTTGTGCTGGGATTGCATTATATCTGTAGATTTCTTTGGGTAGAATAGACATTTTCATGATGTCAACTCTTCCTGTCCTTGAGCAAGGTAGATTTCTCCACTTATGTAGGAGCCTTTCAGTTTCTTGCAGTAGAGTCTTGTAATTTCCTTTGTATAGGTCTTTTATGTCTCTGGTTAGATTTATTCCTAATTATTTTATCTTTTAGGTGGCTATTGTAAATGGTGTTAATTTGATAATTTCCTCTTTGATGGTTTCTTCATTGATTTAAAGAAATCCAACTGCTTTATGTATGAGGTCCAACAATTAAGTCTGTAAACTTAATTATTCTAAGTGCCACATACCTCATTGCTGAATATCACTATGGTCACCTTCAAAGTACTCCCTTTGAGAAGCCATGCATCGATGCCAGCAACTAGTCCACCCATCAAAGCAACTTTGAAAGTATTTCTGAAATGGCCATTGTGCATGGTGGCAGGTTCGCAAACTTAATTGTACAGTTGTCTGTGAGGGAGTTTTTAGCCAGTAAATACATAACTGTATTGGAACACCCTCCCTTCTCACCTGATCTGTGCCCCCGGTGACTTTTCTCTGTACCTGAAGAAAAAGGAAATATTGAAAGGAAGACATTTTGATAATATTTAGGGCATCAAGGTTATTACAACAACAGCTCTGATGGCCATTCCAGAAAAAGAGTTCCAAAATTGCTTTGAGGGGTGGACTAGGCGCTGGCCTTGGTGCATAGTTTCCCAAGGGGAGTACTTCAAAGGCTGTAGTGATACTCAGCAATGAGATATGTAGCACTTTTTCTAGGATGAGTTTCTAAACTTAATTGTCAGACCTCATATCTTAATTCTTTGCTGAACTCTTCTGTTAGTTCCAGTAGGTTTTTCCTAGGTCGCTTAGAGTTTTCTGTGTATAAGAGCATATCATCTGCAAATGGAGCTAATTTTACTTCTTTCTTATGAATTTGGGTGCTGTTTATTTCTTTATCTTGTCTGATCACTGTGGCTAGACTCTCCAGCACTAACAGTGATGACAGTGAGCTTCCTTGTCTGGCCCACATTCTCAAAATGAAGGCTCTTTGACTGTCTCCATTTGGGATGATGTTTGTTGTTGCCTTTGGATGCCAGATGTCCCTTATTATGTTAAGGAATTTCCCTTCTACTCCTGTTTTGCTGAGAGCTTTTATCATGAATGGGTGTTGGAATTCTTCAAACGCCTTTTCTGCATCAACTGATAAAATCAAGTAGTTCTTGTCTTTTGTTTTATTCGTGTGGTTGATTACAGTAATTGTTTTTCTGATGTTGAACTATTCCTGTATCACTGGTATGAATCCTACTTGGTCATAGTAAATAATATTTTTGATATGTTGTTGAATTGTATTGGTTAGAACTTTGTTGAGTATTTTTGTACCTATGTTCATAAGAGATAATGGTCTGTAATTTTCCTTTTTTGTGCTGTTTTTACCTGGTTCTGGCATCAGGGTTATTCTGGCTTCATCAAATGAATTTGGGAATATTCCATTCTTTTCTATGCTTTGAAATATGTTTAATAGTAGTGGTGTTAACTCTTCTGTACAATTTTGGTAGACTTCTCCAGTGAAGCCAGCTGAGCCAGGGCATTTTTTTGGTTGGTAGCTTTTAAGTTACTTTTTCAATCTCTTTTTCTTATGATGGGTTTATTTAGTTGTTCTACTTCTGTCTGTGTTAGGTAGGTAGTGTGTTTCTAGAGATATGTCTGTTTCCTCTAGGCTTTCAGATTTATTACAGTACATTTTCTCATAGTATTCTGTTATGATTCTTTTAATTTCAGTTGGGTCTATTGTGATATCAGCCTGGCCAATGGTTTATCAATTTTGTTGATCTTTTGAAAAAAACCAGCTGTTGGTCTTGTTAACTCTTTTAATCATATTTCTATTTTCTAGTTCATTTAGTTCTGCTCTAATTTTTACTTTTTGCTTCTGTAGCCTGAGAGGTCCTTTTAGTGCTCTCTTTCTACTTGTTTGAGATGTCGAGTTAATACTTTAATTTCCACCTTTTGTCCTTTTTGAATGTGTGCATTTATTGAGGTAAGGTGACCTCTCAGCACTGCTTTTGCTGTGTCCCATAGGTTCTGGTAGGATGTGTTTTCATTTTCATCTGATTCTGTGAATTTGTGTATTCCATCCTTCATTTTTTCTCTAACCCACTAGTTTCTGAGCAGGTTGCCGTTCAGTTTCCATGTGTTTGATTTCTTTTTTCCTTCTTGCTTTCTACTTTTATGGCTTTATAGTCTGAAAAGATGCTGTGTAATATTTTAATACTTTGAATTTTGTTAAGACTTGCATTTAGCCTAATACGTGGTCAATCCTGGAGAATGTTTCATGTGCACTGGAAAAAAAAAGTTGTCTGCTGTTGGTTGGAGAATTATGTATTTGTCTGTGAGATCAAGTTGGGTGATTGTGGCATTTATACCTTTGGTGTCATCATTGAGCTTTTTCCTTAAATGCTCTATCTTTCACTGAAAGTAGTATATTGAAGTGTCCTACTATTATCATGGAGCTGTCTATTTGTGTTTTTAATGCAGATGGTGTCTGTTTTGTGTATTTTGGAGCTGTGCCATTGGATGCATAGATATATATTATGGTTATGTTCTCCTGGAGTATTGATCCTTTAATCATTATATAGTGTCCGACCATATCCAATGTGGTGGATTTTACTTTGAAGCCTATATTATCAGAGATTAGTATTGCCACTCCTGCTCTTTTTTTTTTTAATGTTGTTAGCATGATATATTTTTTTCCATACTCTGAGTGTCAGTTTGTTAGTGTTTTTGAGTCCAAGGTATGTCTCCTATAGGCAGTATATAGATGGGTCGTGATTTTTCATCCCATCTCCCACTCTCCATATTTTCATTGTTGTATTTAATCATTTACATTATACATGATTATTGATAAGTATGAATAATGTGCTGTCATTTTGATGTATTTTTTGTGCATTGTAAACAATTCCTTTGTTTCTTTTAATTTTCTATGCTGAGTTTTTTTCTTTTCTTTTCATATTTTTTTTATTTTTGTGGCTTTGTATTTGCCAAAACTTCGATGCTTTTTTAGTTTTTTATTTCAGTGCATAAAATCGATAGTTTCCTTTGTGTTTACCTTCATATTTACCTCTTTCTAAAAAATTTAAACCAATCATTAATTTCTTTGTATCATCTTGACTTCCTATCCATGTGAAAGATTTATGACTGCGTTTTCCTTTATTTCCCTCTTTTTTGTTATAAAGTTTACATAATGATGTCTCTGTTTCCCTATTTTCAGTGCTTTGCCTTTGATTTATTTTTGTAATTCACCTATTTGGGTTGATATCCAGTTGCTCTGATGTGTGTTGTAGTCTTGGATTGTTACCTAGTGTTACTGATTTTCCAGCCAAAGGACACCCTTTAGTATTTCTTTTAATTTTGGTTTGGTTTTTGCAAATTCCCTAATTTTTTGTTTCTCTGGAAAGGTCCTAATTATACCATCATATTTGAGTGACAGTTTTGCTATATGTATATTTCTTGGCTGGCAATTCTTTTCCTTCAGGGTTTTGTATGTCCTCCCATTCCATCTTGCTTACATGGTTTCTGCTGAGTAATCCAAGCTAAGTATTGCTGATATTCTTTTGTAGGTTTTTTTGTTGTTGTTGTTTATCCCTAGCGATTCATTCTTTTTTTTTGATTTTTTTCTTAGACAAATTGGTGTTAATGGATTTGTCTTTTATTTTTCTGATTCTGTCTTCCATTGTTTCACTTCTGCTCCTGTGTCATTCTATTGCATTTCCTATTTCCGAAATTTTATTTTTAATGTTTTGGATTTCTAATTGCTGTTTTTGTGTGGTTCCTAATTATCTATTTGTGTTGTCATTTTGTTCTAGTATTGTTTTCCTAAAGTCTTCAGTTGCCTTGTCTTTTTCTTGATATTGTTCCTGAGCTTCCAGAAAACGCTATATATCAGTCTTTTGAATTCCCTCTTGGGTAGTTACAGTACCATTTCTTCCTCGAGAAGATTTTCTGGATCTTTGATTTGGTCACTTCCTGGAGCTATCTTGTCTTGCTTTGTGTGATATTATATTGTCTGTTGTCTCTGAGGCATTAAGTTGATACAGTACTTATTCATTGTGTGTGTGTGTGTGTGTGTGTGTGTGTGTGTGTTTGATGGGTCCTAATGTTTTGGTTTGATATATCTAAGTAGGTGGGGTATGTGTGCTACTCTGAATGCACTGGTGTTCTCACTACCTATTTCCATGTGCATGGGGCAGTGGTTTGGTATGTGAGCACAAGTCTCTGTTCACTGGTCTTGCAACGAAGCCAAAAGTGTAAATGGAATTGCTGGTGACGTAATGTATCTGTCTAGCTGGTCACTTGGGTGTAGGTGGAGGGACAATTTTCACTGATCACTTGATTGGGTACTACACGTGCACATGTTCATTTGCCAAGTAATCAACGCAAGGATGCCTAGGGTCATCAGTCAGTAGGTTGGTTTTATAGAAACTCACAGATGGTCCTTGGCAGACAAGGCTGTACAGGGGTGGTCAGAGTGAGCACAAGACTCCATTTGCAGTGGTGGTCAAGGCAGAGGAGATACCTCCAGTCCACAGGTGCCTACTACAAAAGCGTGCCCTTACCCATTAGAGTGAGATGCAGGGGAAGGTGTGCATCTTGTTCTTGGACCTCTGGCACAGGTGTCTGGAGAGAGTAGGAGACTCCACTGGTCTGCAGGCCCTTGGTACAGGTGATTGGGTGTAAGAGTAAGCATCACTAGTCCTCAGGCCCCTGACACAACTGGCCAGGTTCTTTTACCAGGTGCTGCCAGTCCCTAAGCTGCTGGCACTAACAGACATGCCGTGAAGTGGACACTACTGGTCCACACACCCTAGTTGGGATGGCTGGGCTTGGAAGCCGAACCCTCTGGCTCACAGGCTTCCTGGTGTGGGTGGGTAGAAGAGACATGTATGCTGCTGGACCACAGGCTCCTGGCACAGGTGGGTGGACAGAAGAGGGGATGCCACACATCCATGGGCTCCTGTGGTACAAATGACTAGGCAGAAAAGCAGGCACCACTAGATCACAGGCTCTCAGTATGATTAGGTGGGCAGAAGAGGGAATGCTGCTGGTCCATGTGGCCCGACTCAGGTTAGGGCAGTGATGTGTGCTGCCAGACTACAATTGTATGTGGGAAGGATGAAAGGAGTTTGGGGGCTGCCACAGGCCCACAGGCCTCTGCTCTGATGCAGGGCCTTGGTGGGGGTACACAGTGGATGAGGTAAGTATACTTAACTTTCACAGATTAAAGGACACTACTGCCTGGCCCTAGATGTATGTGTAAAGTCACTCCTGCTTGGCTACACCAGACGATGGGGGCTTCAGCTGTAAATACTGCTTGCTTTGCCCCAATATAGCTATGCTGTGCAAGTTCATCTGGCAGGGTACCTGCAATCTATAATTATTCTTGTCTGCAGTTTTTGTGCAGTCTGTCTTTCCAGTTGGCACTCAATCTATTCTTAGCTTTTCCTTTGATGTTCAAGCTTCCAAAGTTGTTATCTCTATTCATTTCACTTGTTTTCTTGTGTCATTGTTATAAGAGGAACATTATCAGGCGTCTGACTATGCTGTTGTCTTGGGCTGCCGTTCGGGCGAATTTCTGGCAGTTCTCTGTCACTGTACTGCTATAACTGTTTTTAAATTATCTTCACCATAATTTTACTTGCACATGATAGTAATGATAAACCAAACCCACTACCATAGAGTTGATTCTGACTCACAGCAACCTTATAGGACAAAGCAGAACTACTCCATAGTTTCCAAGGGGCACCTGGTGGATCTGAACTGCCAAACTTTTGGTTAGCATATGTAGCACTTAACCACTGTGCCACCAGAGTTTGTGATATTAATGATACTGTTTGACAATTTCTATATTTTCTTCAATCACCTTTCTTTGGAATGGTCATGGATGTGTATCTCCTCCAGTTAGTTAGCCAGGAGCTACCTTCCAAATGTTTGGCATGGACAAGTAAGCATGTCCAGTGCTGCATCCATTTGTGGAGCCATCTCAATTACCTCAATTCCTAGAGCCTTATTTTTTTTGCCAATGTGTTCAGTACAGCTTGGACTTCTTCCTTTAGCAGTGTCAATTTTGACTCATAGCAACCTCTTAGGGTTTCCAAGGCTATGAATCTCTGTGGAAGCAGACTGTCACATCTGTCTCCCATGGAGCCACTGGTAGCTTCATCCCACCAACTTTTCAGTTATCAGTCAATTGTTTTGACCACAGTGCCACCAAAGGCTCCTTTTTTTACCCATAGAATCCTTCAGTATTATAACTCAAAGCTTGAATTTTTTTTTCAAATCTTTCAGCTTGAGAAATGCCAAGAGTATTCTTCTCGTTTGGTTTTCTAACTCTGGAGCTTTGCTTATTTCATTATAGTACTTTGCTTTGTATTCTCAAGCCCTTTGAAATCTTGTTTAGCTCTTTTGTTTCATCATTTCTTCCTTTGGTTTAGCTACTCTATGTTCAAGAATAAGTTTCAGAGCCCCTTCAGACATCCTTTTTTTTCCGTCTTCTTTTCTGTCTTTTGATGACCTTTTGCTTTCTTCATATATGTGGGATGACATCAACATCATACTTGAAGAAGGCAAAAAGATCATTAAAAAGGTAAGCATCTGTACCCTCCTTTTTTGGGTTGCTATCATCGCCTAACCATGCAACCTATAGTATTCGCCCACTCATCCCCTTTCCCTGTGTACAGCTAATATTGACATTGGTTCCATCAGTCATGTTGTGCAAACTTCACCTATATTCAACATCACTTTTCTCATTTCTATAAATAATAGTGACTGCTGCCCAGAGAACACTTCTCCCTCTTCTCTCCTCCTACACTCATAACCACTAATGAATGTTAGTTTCTGTATATTTATCTGTTCATGTCATTTCATAAAAGTGAGAACATATAATACTTATTTGTGTGTACGTGTGTATGATTGATTTATTTTCCTCAACATAATGTCCTCCAGGTTAAGCCACATTGAACTCATTTTTCTTTATCCCTGAGTCATATTCCATTGTATGTGTTTACCACATTTTACTTTTCCATTCCCCCATTGGTAGGCACTTGGGCTGTTTCTGGTTGGTTTCCTTGTTTGTGTTTCTTTTTCTGTGCTTAAAAACTGTCCCCCTCCGACTCGACGGCACTTGGCTTGGCTGGCTTAACTTAACTGTAGTCTGTCTAATGGAAGGAAGTATGTCTTATATTTATTTGTATTCCTCCTCTTCTTTACTCCCCTTTTTTGCCTTAGACATAATTTTCTTCTTTTCTACTTACCCAAAAGCTGTTAATGTTCAGTAGGAGAACAGATTAACTCTTGTTTGATGTGCTACAACAGCAAACTTATAAAAGGTAGGCATTTCATATTGGAAAATAGAATCCAAGAATTTTCAAAGATGTTGCAAATGTAGCTCTTATTTACAGAGATTTCATAGATGGATAAATCTTTTTCTCTAATTAGATTCTTCCTGGTTTCATACCTACAGCCTACCTATTCTTTTGTTGGCTATTTGCTGAACTTACCTTCATGAAACAAATCCAGTGTCTAGTGATATTTTTACCAACTTCCTGCTTGCCAGTGTACCCTTCACATTGATTTAGCCTGTGAACCAGTGTATTGTTCAGAATATGAAATATTATTACAGAAGAGATTCCATGAAGAAGTTTATTCATTATGTGGGCATTGGACAGATTTCCTTTTACATGATGCTTATACCTAGAATTCTATTTCAAGTGAAATATCAGGAAGAACTTAGGGAAAAAATGGTCTAGATATTTGAAAGAAACAAGTATGATGTAGGATGAGACCTCAAGAACAATTTATAATACATTCTTAATGATGCAAAATATTCTTTTACATATAATCAAAAGGGTTGAAGGAAACTATAATAAAAGAATGGATTAATGCTGACCATCTGAGGTCCGGCAATTAAGTCTGCAAACTTAATTGTTCTAAGTGCTACATGCTTCACTGCTGAATATCATTATAGTCACCTTCCAAGTATTCCCCTTGGGAAGCTATGCACAGATGCCAGCACCTAATCCACCCTTCAAAGCAATTTTGGAACTCTTTCTGGAATGGCCATTGCACACAGCATCACTGTAGCAAGTTTGTGAACTTAATTATATAGTTTTTCCATGAGAGAGTTTTTAGCCAGTAAACCATAAGCTGTATTAGAAAGACTCTCCCTACTGACCTGATCCGGTCCCCAGTGACTTTTTCTTTACCTTAAGATAAATAAAATATTGAAAGGAAGACAGTTTGGTGACATTCAGGACATTAAGGGTAATACAACGAAAGCTCTGATGGCCACTCCAGTAAAAAGAGTTCAAAAATTGCTTTAAACGGTGGAGTAGGTGCTGGCGTTGGTGCATAGCTTCCCGAGGGAAGTACTTTGAAGGTGACTGTAGTGATATTCAGCAGTGAAGTATGCAGCACTTTTTCTAGTATGAGATCACCAACTTAACTGACAGTCCTCTAAAAGTGACATAATATCACCAATAGTAAAAAAAGTTAAAGGACATCGATGAAGTCAGTGAAGACAGTTTTTGTGAAGGAAATAAAATACCTTTAGAAAGGCTGTTTCAATTTCTGTTGTAATAATTACATTTATCGAAAGACACCATAGTATACTGCCCAGGATGTTTCACCTTTTTACATTGTACACTCAGCTTTTTTGAGTAACAGGTACCAAAACTTATTCAAAAAATAACTTCTAGCTTATGTCATAGGTTTGGTGCAGAGATAATCCAGTCTCCAACATCTGTATCTGGCTGAGCAAGATTGTCTTTAAGACCCTCTTCTATATTCTGTTTTTCGTAAAGTCCCAAAGTGATCATTAGTATTCATCATGATGACTGCAAACCAAAAACAAACAAACAAATAAACCTTGCTGTTGAATCAATTCCAACTCATGGCAACCTCATACAACAGAGTAGAATAGCCTCATAGTGTTTCCAAGGAGTAGCTAATGGACTTGAACTGCTGTCCTTTTGGTTAACAGCCTGAAGGCTTAACCACCATGCCACCATGGCTCCGTGATGGGCAGTATGAAGTCTTTGAAATGATTCCAGAAACATCAGAGAAATGTTCTGTTTTTGTTAGTATAATTAAATATTATACAATTCTTTGAAAATTGGAGAACCTCAATTGAAAATTTTACCTGAATGTTAAGTTTACCAAAACACTTCATTCCCTGATCATTTGAGGGCATTTATTCTATAATCTGCATAAATTTTTTTTTTAAAGAGGGAGGAATTGTAAAGGAATAGATCTCAAAGGTTATATCATTGGCTGTAAAGATTCCCTTGAACTGCTTTTGGCTGTTGGCTATAGCAACTTCTTTTCTTGCAGAGATGAAGCATCTGGTTTTTGTTATCTCAATGATGCTGTCCTGGGAATATTACAATTACGACAGAAGTTTGACCGTATTCTCTACGTGGATCTGGATTTGCACCACGGAGATGGTAAGCCCTTCAGTTTCAAAGATGCTTCCATGCTAGGACAACAGGCTTTTATCAGTGAAGCAGCTTCTGGGTAACTGGTGAAAAGAGGAATGCTTGTTGTAATTGAAATTCTTCATAATTGAGAAACCTGAAGTAAGTAGCCTATCGATTTTTCTAACTGATGCAATTTCTGTTTTGCTGACCAAGCTGCTTCAAATACCAAAGCTCTTCAGTAGAGAATTTTAAGAAGCAGAAATCTTGCCTAGTATTTATTCCAGTGTTCAGTAACCTCCCTCCAGTGTATTTCCATAGATTCTTAGTGCCATCTTGGGTTAGATCTAACAGTGTTCTCTTCTCCCTGATGCTTCTCTCAAGATGAAATAGATGTGTGATGGACTTACATTTTGACTTTTTCACCAATATGGGTAGCAACTTGTGGTGATCAGAATCTGTGCTCCTTTCTTTCTATTGCTAAAATATCTTGTCTTACACAAAACAACAGCATCCTCTCAAAACTTTTAACAGTAGCAGAATGTCTAACAATTCGCCTTAATTCCATTAACCCTCTCTCAGAAGATTCACTGAAAAGACTTATCCAACCCTTGTATATACTTTGCATCTAGAATGTAAAACTTCTGTAACAGTTGTTCACATTCTGTTTCTTTAATATATCTTGTTTGTGGCACATGGTGTTCTCATTGATTCAGCCAAAGCCAAGCCAAGTGCTGTCATTGATTCAGGAATACTTATTTATCTGGTAAATTAATGGTTTAGGATATTCCCATGCCTCTTCCAAATTAGTGATTGCTGCTTCCATGTTTCCAGAGATTTTTGGAGACAAACTAGCACAATCAAGGCTTAAGAGGAAAGGAAAAGTTTATGGCTGAGATTAGGGTCAGTTATGCTGCTGAAACAGAAAAAGAAGGAAGAAATGTTGGGAGAAAGCTTCCTAGCGAGCATCACCTAAATGGATGCCGCCATGGAAGACTGGCAGAAAATAAAAGATTGCAGAGAGAAGAGGGAAGAGTTAAAACAACCAGTACACTGCTTTGAGAACCATGTTCACTGCATACTCAGCCAATGCAAAACATAGCCTTACTTAAAAACCTTCAGAGACAGCTTATTGCCTATAGGAGGGGAACCCATTTGGCCCCCAGCTTGTTTTTCTATGGTCAGCAAGCTAAGAATGGTTTCTACATTTTCAGAGGATTAAGTCAGGTTGATATGAGTTGTAAATGACTCAACAGCAATAGGTTTGGTTTTATTTATATGTATAAGGCTGGCTGGCATATTTAGTAGAGGCCTAGTTAGTTTGGAAAGCCTAAAAATATTTAGGCTCAATATTTAAAGCCTAAATATTTAGGCTTTAGGCTTTTAATATTTAAGTATTACTACCTGGCCATTTAGTTTGTTGACCTCTGGGCTATAGCAGTGTTTATCAACTTAGAACGTACATCAGGAAGACCTGGGAGCTTGCTTTAAAAGAACTATTCCTAGGCCATGCCCACCAGATATCCATATTCAGTATCTTTAGTATGGAACCTAGTAGTCTACATCTTAGCAACACTTCTATTGTTCTGCAGGTCACATTTGAGAAACCGTGATCTTCAAGGTAAAGTCCACACTCTTTACCCTGGCTTTCAAGACCTAACTCAAATTTACCTCTCATCTTTCCATCCTTGTCTTCTACTGCTTCCTGTCCCGGCTGGTTTATTGAATGATCTCTAGATATATATATATCACTTATTCCCACCTCCTGACTTTATTTCATTTTTTCCTGACTTGGTTTTATTTTCTCCTCCTTTTTCATATCTCCAAATTCTACCCATCAGTTCATGTTCCAGTAGTTACAGATTTACCCTGACCACTCCAGCCCAAATGTTCTTTCCCTTCTCTAAAGTCCTGTATTATTTATAGTGCTAATTTTGTATTTAATTATATATTGTCTTATATTGTTAGTTAATTTTTTAATGTGTCTGTGTTATCTCTCCCATAGAAACTTATGGGAGTTCCTGTTCCTTAAGAGCAGAAATCAGATTGTTTATTTCTTTCTTTTTGTGCAATGCCTTGAAGAGACATTATGCACATGATAGTGGTTCAGTAAAATGTTTGTTGAATGATTATGAAATTCCAACTATTACTACCACAACTTGAGAATAGAACAACTCTATCTGAATTATATAAGGAGCCCTGGTGGTTCAATGGTAAAGTGCTCAGCTGCTAACTATAAGATCAATGATGGTTCGAGCCTACCCAGTGGTTCCTCAGGAGAAAGACCTGGCGATCTGCTCCCATAAATATTAGAGCCTAGAAAACTGTACAGGACCATTCTACTATGTCACATGGGGTCTCTAGGAGTCAAAAAACAACTCTGCAGCACATAACAACAACCCTGAACCCTGTAAGAATGAAATCAGACTGTCACCTGAAACCATTCTTTTCCCTTGCAGTGTTATTTTTACACCATTTAGTTTCCTGTTTTAGCCAGCTTTTATGGTGTGTTTGATTTCAGTTTGTTTCCATTCTTTATCACCTCCCTTCCACTGACCTCCCCCACACCCGCAAACCCTTACACATTCAGTTTATTTTAAACTTCCCCTGAATCTATAACTAGCATCTTGTGGTGGCTTCTCTGACCATTCCTACACTATCCTCACCATCTTTCATTTCCTAACCACTCTTTCCCACCAAGCCCTGTACCCTCAATCTGTCTATGAACTCTTTTAAGTACAGTTTTAATGATATTTTCCATAGAAAGAAATACAAATACAACCACCTGATACTTACAGAAATGTAAATTGAAACAAAATCCTTTTTGTCTTTGATATTGACTAAGATTAAAAAGAATAATAATACCCAATGAAAACTCTCATACATGATTGGTCAAGGTGTAATTGGTACAACTTTTCTAGATGGGTAAATAATGAGGATTTTGTCATGAATTTTCCTAGTTTATACTTTAGTTTCTAAGTTGAAATGTTTTTAATAATTTATTTTGTTTTGTTTTTTCTTCTTTGTGCTTTGTGCCTGCACCCTTTAACTGGTTTTAACTGCCTCCCTGGGGCAAAAGATAAAAAGGCACAGGAAATCCTAATGTACCTATGATATACAGATACAATCAGTATTTTTTTAAGTCTCTGTGGACCTCTAATGAAGACTGAGAGTGTTAAGTAAACACCAGGACAATTTCTTTGTTTGAACTTGCTAATAGTGCTTCTATTTTATAGACCAGTTATCTGAATATAGTACATCTATATGTGATTCTGAGAGGAAAGGCGTGGAGGTGGGCAGTGTGTGTATTGGTGTAAGTAATGGCTTGTAAGGGTTACTTTAAATTCTATCTTTTATCTCCTAGGCCTCTATTCATTTTTTTACTCTGATTGAATGGAAAGTGTTTTTGCCTCTGTCTTCCTCCAAGCTTTATAACTCTTGTTACAAAGCTGCTATTATAGGACATGGCAAAGGCTATTTTCAGGCTTACATATTTCACAGCCAGAAAAAGATATTGTTTGGCACAAGGGACTTTGCTTTACCTGCATTTATAACCAAATCTGTATTATAGATAGGCACTTTATACTTACGTTTTCATTATGTTATGCCTAATGTTTGTCATGTTTTTCAAAGGATTGTCACATTGTCCTTTGAAAAAATGTATTTAACTAGAACCACTAAAACAAAACATAAAACTTCTAAGGCAGTGCCAATTTTCCCTTTTCAGTTCTGGTTGGTAATACCTTAATTCTGAGCTTTAGCCCTTCTCCACCTTTCAGAACAGGTTGGCAAAGAGAGCCCAGATATCTCACTGCTTAGAAGGAAAAAGTCGAATTTGCCATCAATTTTCAAAGGGTCCCCAAAGCTTAACTTGGAGCCAAAGTTCTACCTCATCCTATAATTAACAGAGGCTTTTGTTACTTTTATTCTTCAGCTATGTTAGCTTTCTTGTTGCTGCCTTTTTGTATCCTTTCCTCCCAGTGTTTCTTTCTGTAGTTTCAGTTGTTGAAAACAGGAGTTCCATGTATGAAATGACTCTTCTGATGTTTCTTTCTTTGGTAGGCGTAGAAGATGCCTTCAGTTTCACCTCCAAAGTCATGACTGTGTCTTTGCACAAATTCTCCCCAGGATTTTTCCCAGGCAAGTGATCCATGTGTTCAGTGTCACATTTAAGGAATAAATAACAACAATTCTGTTATCTTACATTTGGGTAGCTCCATATTGTTAATACCTTATTGGTACTTTTCTATGCAAAATTTTAGCACACATTATTTGAAGTGACAATGAAAAGAAGCGTGTAAAATCATTTATTTTTCTAGATAGTTTTTATAGAATGTCATAGGTGGCTCATTTACCCACTTTGTACTATCTGATACCCCATTTAACTCCTAACATCCTGATAATTGCAATGATATATTAATATTATGTCAACCTAAGTAGCACGAAAGGAGCCTTGGTTGTGCAGCATTAAGTTCTTAGCTGCTAAGCCAAAAGTTCAGTGGTTCCAACCTACCAGCCACTCTGCCAAAGATGTGTCAGTCTGCTTCCGTAAAGATTACAACTTTGAAAACCCTATGGGGCAATTCTAGTGTATCCTATAGGGTCGCTGTGAGTTGGAATCAACAGCAACAGGTTTGTTAAGTAGCAGACCAAGTCAATTTGATCCAGCAACAAAAAAACCAAGGTTTTTCAGTTGATCATCCTCCTGTTGTTTCACCATTGTTTACAACAGTTACTCCTCCATATTCCTTTTCTTAATTTCAATCCCTTAAAAAACTATCAGTGATTAAGGACTACTCTTTTAGTTGACATTTTAGATCTTCTGAATTCCTATCAGAGGATTCTTCTTCAAATTTTCTAGCTTTCACATTCTTAATAACCGATCATGGTGCTCCTCTTAACTCTCCTTTACAGGAACAGGTGATGTCTCTGATGTTGGCCTAGGAAGAGGACGGTACTATAGTGTAAATGTGCCCATTCAGGATGGCATACAGGATGAGAAATATTACCACATCTGTGAAAGGTATGGAAGTGGTGTTGGGTTACATTTCTGAAAGATGAAATGGCCCCCAATCCCACAGAATTCTTGTTTTCAAGGGACAGTTTGAAAAAGAAAACCTCTCTACACCCCCACTGCTTTTGTACACTGCTCATTATGCTTACTTGATCAGGAAGCTGTCCCCTCTTTAGGACAGTCAAGTGGTTGGACCACAGCCATGTTCCTGGTTTTACTTTACCTCCTACCCAGTATTATTAAGGCCATCCCAAGAACAGAGTTTTTAGGCTGCCTTCAGAGAATCCCTTGTCTGCTACTTCTTAGCTGAAGAAAGTTTTATGTATGGAATTACCTTAGGTGGGGAGAATAAGTTTCAATTTTCCATTATTGAAATCTGTATTTCCCTCCACTGGTGTGAATATTAGGGAGTCAACTACAATTCCTTATACATTCTTGAGTTCTACCCATTGTATTAAAAATTGAAGTCAGAAATTTATTCTTTTTACACGATGGTTAAGGATTTAATTATAGCTGCTTCTAGGCAAACAGATTGGTGCCAATGCTTAGATCATTGAGGCTGAAAAGCCCTACAGAATGGTAGGGTGAACCTGATATTTAGAAAATTGAGATTTGTCAGGCACAAATTCATTGATGACAATGACAGCAGAGAAGTGAGCCTGACTAGAAGTCAGCATGTCAACATTATTTAAGGTAAGTAATGTGGATTAAAGGAGCCCTGATGGCACAGTGGTTTCTGCTACTATAGAGATCACAGCCATGCAAACCCTATGGAGCAATTCTACTTTGTTCTATATGATCACTCTGAATCAGAGTAAACTAGACAGCATACAACGACACCAAGGACAATGGGAAACTGAAATGCTTTTGACCTTCCCTGTACTCAGCTCAAATTTTTCTCAACCTCTGGTGGAAATGGGGACTTCCCAATGAACCTACGCTGGCTATCATCACTGGACGTTGTATAAACAAAGTAGAACAATTAAAACTTTGAAAACGGCTTCAGAGGTACCTTTTAGCTCAAAAGATTTGGTAAACCAAGTCATCATTCATGAGCAGTAGCCTCTTCATAGTTTTAAAGATTCTGATTGTATCTCCTGGCTACATCTGTATTTGCAGATGGAAAAAGTCTTTTTGGAGCCTACCAATGATAGTTTTCATTCTTTGATTCTGCATACAATGAATTACTTAATGTGGCACTTTTAGCCATATGTGATCTTGTAACTTCTACATACTGATTGGATAGGACTGCACAAATATGTTACTTGCAGCCCACTGAAGGACTTGGGCAGCTTGCTAACAATGCAAATAAAGTGCATGGAACCCTAACAAGGGGATTGGTCAGCTTTGCCATCCTGCTAGACTTAAAATGAGCCAGAAAAGGATGCAGAAAGGAGAGATCTCACTACTATTAAGAAAGAAAAGTCCAGAGTAGAGTGCATCCTTTGGACCCAGGATCCCTATGCTGAGAACCTCATAGACCCAGGAGACAAAGAGAGAGCTTTAACACTGGAGACAGCACGAGGTAGCAGGAAACAGTGGCAGAGAAATGGCAGCAGTAGAATCAGGAGACTGGCATGAGATAGCGTGTTGGGCTTGCCAAGCCATGGAGCAAGGGGCTACAGTAGGCATGCTAACCTATGGAGTGAAAGAGCTGGGAGTTTTCAGTCAGGGGGCTTCTTGTTGAAGTGGGGTGTCTCTGGGCACTTGTCAGCAGAGCTAGGCTTGCAGAGAGCTGAGTACCTTCATGCTGAGGCTTACTAGTGAGTGGGATGCCTCTGGATACTTACCAGTGGAGTTAAAGATCTTTGTAATACTTCATCAAGGAGGACAGAGGCCAGGCCCGGCAGCCTAGAGGCCCAGGGGCCTAGGGAGAGGCCTGCCTGAGGGCATGACTGAAAAGCTGCCCTGACCAAAGAATTGTATCCTGATTCATTCCTGATTGTGAATTGTGACCTGTTTCTTCCCTAATCAACCCCATAATCGTGAGTATTGTCTGTGAGTTCTGTGTGGCCATTGTAGTGACTTATCGAACTCACCAGAGAAGTAGAGAGCATCATGGTAGGAATAGCTGGTTTCAGAATTGGTAAAAAGATTAGAGGGTAAGGGTTTGTCTGACCTCCATCTCATAGCAATAAGACTTGGGCTATGGATGCTGATAATGATTCTTCTCCACCCTCATAAAGTTAGACAAGAAGGTCAGATGCCCCTACATTGCCATTTTTTACAAACCCCCTTAGTCTGTATTCTGTCCTTCTTTTAAGATGTGGAATCAAAGTTGCATATGTAACTTAACCAATAAAGATGTCTTGTGATTTTGTGTGAAAGGAAAATTATTTTGTTTTCCTTTCAATCCTCTTCTTGACAATGACCAACATTTTGTTGCCTTTTTTTTTTTTTGCCATAGCAGGAAGCTGGGTTGTTCTCTTCAGTGTGTTGTCCATAGTATTTCCTACAGCTTTCTCTTGGATCTTAATTGAAAAGTTAGCAATCATCATCCTGCAAGTATAGTCTGGAATATCTGGCCCTCCCTAAATGGATTAACTGACACGTGTTGAATTTCATCTGCCAATCAAAGAGCCTCTGAGATCTTTATTTTACTCTCTATCAACTTCACATTTCACTGCCTAGAAAAGCTTAATATTAACTGCAGACCTGAAGAGTTCCAGTACACACCACTGAGGAGCTCTATTACATATCTTTCTTCATTCATAAAAATGTCTCATTCCCTTGGATTTTCCCTTTGTTTTTCCCCATAAACCAGTTTCTACTATATGATAAAACGAACATTCTAAATCTCATGACAATTCCTTTTTAAAATTAGCCTAGGTATCAAACGTAATCAGAAGCATTTGAAAAGTTAGTTTAGTCCCAAGGAAAAGATCTGTAGAAGAGTACACATGATTTCCCTTTACAGAAACCATGTTGCTCCCCTTGCTGCTGCCCTCCATAGTTTAATGGCTTTTATGTACAGGAGCCTAGCATTTATTAAAGATTCTTCCAGCCTGCTTATTAAAGAATCAGACACACATCAGTTCATAGTTCCCAGGACCTCTTTTACTTGTGGAACCACACCAGAAATCCACACAGTGATCATTCAGGTTTTCATAAAAGTAAAAAAAATAAAATAAAATTTCCTTTGATTTCCATAAGAAGTCAAATCTGTAGACGGTCTCAGATACAGCTGGAGAAAAGTGTAGAACAAACTTGAGACAAACAAACAAAAGACCAGACTTACTGGTCTCATAGAGACTGGAGAAATGCCGGGAGTATGGCCCCTAGCCACCTTTGAAGTCACTGCTGAGGTTCACACTTTAGCCAAAGATTAGACAGGCCCACAAAACAGACAGTGATGCATGTATCTCAGCCATGTATGTAAGACAAAGTGGGCACACCATTCCTGGGACAAGGAGAAGAAGTCAGGAGAGGACAGGGAAGCTACAAAATAGAAATGAGGATTGCAAGGTCAACAAGGGGAGAGTGTTAACACGTCACAGGGTTGACAACCAAAGTCACAGAACAGTATGTGTATTAATTGGCTCTGTAATTCATCTAAAGCATAGTTCATCTACAGCATAATTCAAAAGTCTAGAAAGGTGAGGCTAAGATTGTGGAACAGCCACATGTATTCTGTGATCCCTCTAACAAAAAAGAACCAGGAAAACAGCTAAACAGAGTATATAGGACATTCTACTAGCCCTGAACATCAAGGGAAAAGCTGAGAGATTAGACTGGGTGACAGGAAGGGAAGAGCAGGTCCAGAAGCAACTACTTCAGCCAGAATTAAATCCATACCACGCAGAGGGACCCACTTCAGCTTGCTAAGCAGAGTCATGGCACAGAAGTAGGTAGCCAAACAGAACAGCAGTGCAGCAAGCAGAGCACAAATTTCTCTGCATGGAAGCTGAACTTCAGATGGTTGCACTCACAGCACACAAAGGAGTTTCACATGAGTGTCATAAGCTAAATGCTTGCAAAATCCCACAGGCTTAAACCTTTCCTACATTCTGATTTCTCTCCCTTTTCCAAGCACTTCCTCTCCCCTCTGTGCTCTGCACTTGGCACTAAACTCTGATGCTCAATCTGAGCCAGAAGTGGGGTACCTTGCAAGTGTACCCTTAGCCATTCTCTGGCACTTGGAGAGGTAAATGGGAGGGTAATAAAGACAGATCTGCTGCCTCCCCTGAGCTGGGAACTCCCTGTACCTGTCTCAGCATGTTGACAGCTTTAACCACCCAGTGACAGGGCATTGCAATTTCTAGCTGAAACAATCAGACTATTTAGATACTAAAAAACTAAATTGCTGTATGTATACATGTTTATATGCATATACGTGCACATACGTATACGGTATATATACATATATATGTGGGAAACCCTAGTGGCATAGTGGCTAAGTGCTATGGCTGCTAACCAAAAGGTCAACAGTTCTGATCCTCTAGACACTCCTTGGAAACTCTATGGGGCAGTTCTACTCCATCCTATAGGGTCACTATAAAGTTGGAAATGACTCAACAGCAATGAGTTTGAGATATATAGATATAGATAGATTGATAGATATGTTAAAACACAATATCCAAATATAAATATATTACAACTTTCTTATGGCTTGGAGACAGCAATCAATTTCAAATCATGGCAAGAAGCAGACCACCGTGGCTTAAAAAACTGCCCCCAAAGAAATAAAAATTTTTTTCCAGACAAAGAAAAATTCCTGCAAAGGGTAGAATATGAAAGGCTAACATTTAAAGCTCTTTAAGACATCAATAAAGGGATAACACAAAGTGCAGCAGAGCATAATAAATACTTGAGCAACAGTAATCTGAAATTCAATATATTAACAATAAAATTACAAGAGTAGACAATTCATTGCAAAGCCAGAGGAGCAGGATTGAGGCAATGGATTGCAGAATTAGTGAGACTGAAGATAAAGCAACAGACATGAGCATATATGAGAAAAAAAATTAGATAAAAGAGTTTTTAAAGAGACCATTAAAAGATAGCAGAGTAGACACACATCTCCTCATTTCCTTCTGAGAAATAAGGCCTGGATGATATTTGTATAGAGCACTGAACATTTGGGGAGCCCTAGGACCTAGTGTATTTGACTAGGCACCAGTATCAGACTAATCTTCCCCTCTCAAAAATGAGCCAGTGGCCTTCTGACCTCTGCTTCTTCTGTTTCATGATATTGGAGAACTGCAGCTTCTGTGAATGGCCCATGACGTAATGTCATTATCAGATGGAAGGTGTCATCTGCTGCTCCTGATTGCCTGTTTCAGCCAGCATGTTGGACAGCTCCTAGTTTAACACCTGGATAGCTCTCCACATAGAAGTGAAGTTTACTTTTAAGGCTGAGGCCTATGTATTTGCCTGGAGATCTGTCTGTTGAGAGGCCCAGCAGCTTCTCCTCCCACCCTTCTCTCACCCACATTGTAGGGTTGGCTGACTGCCCCCAGTTTCTCCATAAGTAGGACGGCATCTTTGCCACCCAATAAGCAGAGACTTCCACCCCAGAGAGTCCACCTGGGGCAAATCACTGGAGTATTAGAGATAGCTGGTGACCAACAATTCTCTTAGATCTAATACCAGAGAAATCAAACAGTGTCTAGATGGCACACAGGCAGCAGACCATAATTAATCATTTAAAGAAGCAGGCTTCAGATGCTCCAGAAAATTCCCAAAATAAAGATCCAAAATTTCCCAGATGAAGAAGCCTTTCTGAATCTATCAGAGGTCGAGTATAAAAGATTTTTATATAGAACCCTCCTAGAGATTAAACAAAATGCAGTAGAACAAACTGAAAAATTTAGAAAGCTATTTAAACTGATGGAACATCAATGATCTGAAATACATCTGATCAATAACAAAATTACAGAGTTAGATAATTCAATCCAAAGCCAAAAGAGAATGACTGAACAGATAGAAGTTAGACTCAGTGACCTTGAAGACAGAGCAACTGACACTAGCATTTACAAGAAGAAATCAGAGAAAAGAAATAAGAAAAATGAAGAGGCATTAAGAAACATGTGGGACTCCATTAAAAGGAATAATTTACATTTAATTGGAGTTCCTGAATAAGGGGGGATTAATGACAATATAGAGTATTGCTGTAGAGATGCTGACAGAAAACTTTCCTGAGATTATTAACAAAGAGAGCGTAAGTATCCAAGATATTTATTGAATACCACAAAAGCTAGACCCCAAAAGAAAGACACAAAGACATATTATAATCAAGCTTAATAAGATGAAACATAAACAGATGCTTCTGAAGGTAGCAAGACTCAAAGCAAAGCTAACATTCTGAGGGAAACCCTGTAGGCTATGTCTGATTTCTCTGCAGAAATGATGCTGGCTAGAAAACAGTGGGCAGACACAGTCAGAGCCATGAAGGTGAAAAACTTCCAACCAAGAATTATTTATCCTGCAAAATTGTCTATCAAAAGTAATGGTGAAATTAAGACTTTTGCAGATAAAGAGGTTTAGAGACTTCATAAAAACTAAACCAGAATTACCTGAAATATTGAAAGATACCCTTCCCTTAGAAAAACAGAACCATTAAATGTATGTTTAAGGTGACAATGCAGGACACATCATCCAGAATTCTCATCAGTTAGGGAAGTCACAAAACTTAAAGGTACACTATTAAAATGAGGGAATCTGTGATCATATCATGACAACTATAACACCATCACATTAAAAGAGAGATATACTACAGTAGTTATAGTTGTTTCAGATGGAGAGGAAGTTAAAGAGTTATGCAGTAATTAAAATTGGGTTTAATCTTAGTATGTTAAAGGGGATAATAGATGTAGCCATGAAGCAAATGAGCAATGCATCTTATCAAAATAAGAAATGCAGTACAGGAGTCTCAACAAACACAAAACCAACACTGAAAAATCAACCAACCCATAAAGAAGAATGGCCCAGAACAGAACATTAAGAGCAATATAGAAAACATCAACATAAAAGTAATTACATCAGAATGATGGTACTAAGCACATACCTATCAATAATTACACTGAATGTAAATGGACTGAACGCTCCAGTAAAGAGACAGCAAGTGACATTCTGGATCAAAAGACACGACCTGTCTATATGTTGCTTACAAGAAACACACCTTAGACTTAAATATATGAACCAATTGAAAATTAAAGGATGGAATAAAATATAACAAACTAACAACATACAAAGAAAAGCAGTTGTGGCAATACTAATATCAGATAAGATAGATTTTAATGTGAAATCCACTATTGTGGGCAAGGATGGTCACTATTTCTGAAAGATTCAGTACTCAAGCAGGACATAACAATATTAAACATTTATGTGCCCAATACCAGAACATCTAAATACATTGAAAAACTACTGACAACACTGAAAAATGATAGATCATTGCACAATAATGGAGAATTCAACACTCCTCTTTCATTTATGGATAGATCATCCAGAAAAAACTCGGTAAGGATGCAGAAGATCTTCTTGCAGTGATCAACCAACATGGCCTTATCGACATATACAGATCTTTTCATCCATCAACAGATAAGTACACCTTCTGTAATACACATGGAACATTCTCCAGAATAGACCATGTGTCAGGTCATAAAACAATTCTTTATAAAATCCAAACCATTGATTTACTGCAAAGTACCTTCTCAGACCATAGAGCTATAAAAGTTGAAATCAATAACAGAAAATTCATAGGTAGAAATTGAAACTTGTGGAAACTGAACAACACTTTGCTCAAAAAGCCTTGGGTTATAGAAGAAATCAAGGGCAAAACATAGAAATTTATGTAATCAAATGAGAATGAAAACACAGCCTACCAGAATCTATGGGATACAGCAAAAGCAGTGCTCAGAGGTCAGTTTATGTCTATAACTGTGCACATCTGGAAAGATGAAAAGGCCCAAATTAAAAAATTAACCTTACAGCTTGAACAAGTAGAAAGAGAGCAACAGAAGAATCCCTCAGGTAGCAGAAGAAAACAGATTATAAGGATTAGAACAGAGCTAAATGAATTAGAGAATAGAAAAAATTAACAAAATCAAAAGTTGGTTCTTTGAAAAGATCAACAAAATTGATAAACCATTGACTAAACTTGCAAAAGAAAAACAGCAGAAGATACAAATAACCTAATTAAGAAATGACATGGCAGTTGTTACAACAGACTCAGCTGAAATAAAAAATATCATAACAGAATACTATGAAAGGCTGTACTCTTAACAGGTTTGAAAACCTAGAGGAAATAGACAAATTTCTAGAGTCATATCACTCACCAAGGTTATTACAAGGAGAAGAAGATCACCTTAATAAATCTATCACAAAGGAAGAGATTGAAAAAGACACCAAAATTCTACCAACCGAAAACAGTCCTGGCCCAGATGGCTTCACTGAAGAATTCTACCAAACCTTTAGAGAAGAGTTAACTCTGATGCTGTTGAGGTTGTTTAATAGTGTAGAAAGGGATGGAATACTCCCAAATTGATTCTATGAAGCCAGCATAACCCTGATACCAAAGCCAGGGAAAGATCCCACAAATAAAGAAAATTACAGACCAATATCACTCATGAACCTAGATGCAAAAATTTTCAACAAAATTCTAGCCAATAGCATTCAACAGCATATAAAAAAAATAATTCATCATGATCAAGTTAGGTTCATCCCAGGGATGCAAGGCTGGTTCAACATCAGAAAAACAGTTAATGTAATCAACCACATTAATAACACAAAAGATAAGAATCACCTGATTTTGTCAATTGATGCAGAAAAGGCATTTGACAAAGTTCAACACCCATTCATGCTTAAAACTCTCAGAAAAATAGGAAATTCCTCAACACAATCAGTAGCATCTATGCAAAGCCAATTGCCGTCATCGTCCTGAATGGTGAAAGACTGAAAGAATTCCCTATGAGAATGGGAACGAGACAAGAATGCCCAGTCCCCCCATTTCTATTCAACGTTGTGCTAGAAGTTCTAGCCAGAGTAATTAGACAAGACAAAGAAGTAAAGAGCATCTGTGTCGGCAATGAAGAAGTAAAAATCTCCCTATTTGCAGATGATATAAGTGTATACACAGAGGATCCTGAAGAATCCATACGGAAACTACTCAAACTAATAGAAGAGTTCAGCATAGTATCGGGATATAAAATAAAACAAGTAGAACAGTAGGATTCCTTTATACCAACAAAGAGACCGTTAAAGAAGAAATCACCAAATCAATACCATTTACTATAGCCCCCAAGAAGATAAAATACGTAGGAATAAATCTAACCTAGAGAAATAAGAAACATATACAGAGAGAACTATCAGACCTTACTGGAAGAAACCAAGAGAGACTGACATACATGGAGAAACCTACCTTGTTCGTGGATAGGAAGACTTAGCATTGTGAAAATTTCTTTGACCCAAAGCAATCTATATATACAATGCAATGTCAGTACAAATTCCAGTGACATTTTTTAATGAGATGGAGAAACAAATCACCAACTTTGCTTGGAAAGGGAAGAAACCCCAGATAAGCAGAGCACCACTGGAGAAGAAGAATGCAGTGGGAGGCCTCACATTACCCAACCTTAGAACCCATTACACTGCCACAGTAGTCAAACAGCCTGGTAGTGGTGCAAAAACAGACAGATAGATCAGTGGAGCAGAGTTCAGACCCCAGAGATGCCACTATCCTCCTGTGAACAGCTGATATTTGACAAAGGCCCCAAGAACGGTCTGTTTAACAAATGGTGCTGGTAAAACTGATATCCATCTGCAAAAATATTGAAACAAGACAGATATCTCACACCTTATACAAAAACCAACCTAAACTGGATAAAAGACCTAAATATGAAATCTGAAACAATAAAGCTCATCCGAGATAAAATAGGATCAACAATCAAAGCTTTAATACACAATGTAGACAGACTTCAAAATCTGACAAAACATGATCAACAGAAGAGAAAACAGATGAATGGAAACTACTAAGAATCAAACACTTTTGCTCATCCAAAGGCTTCATCAAAAGAATTAAAAGACCACCTACAGATTGGGAAGAAATATTTGGCAACTATATGTCAGAACAATGTCTGATCTCCATAATCTATAAGGTATTACAAAATATCAACAAGAAAAGGATAAATAATCCAATTAAGCAATGGGCAAAGGAGATAGACATTTCTCTAAAGAGGATATCCAGGCAGTGGAAAGACACATGCAGAATTGCTCTCGATCGTTAGCTATTAAACAAATTCAAATCAAAACTACAGTGAGATACCATCTCACCCCAACAAGGTTGGCCATGATCCAAAAAACACAAAACAACAAATGTTGGAGAGGCTGTGAAGAAATTGGAACTCTCCTACACTGCTGGTGGGATTGCAAAATGGTGCAGCCTCTTTGGAAAACAATCTGGCATTTCCTTTAAAAGCTGGAAATAGATATACCATTTGATCCTGTAATCCCACTGCTTGAACTTTATCCTTCAGAAACAAAGGTTGTCACATGAACAGACACATGTACATGAATGTTTGTTGCAGCACAGTCCACAATAGCAAAAACTTGGAATCAACCCTGATGCCCATTAACAGATAAATGAATAAGCAGACTATGGTATATATACTCAGTGGAACACTATGCTATGATAAAAAACACTGACAATTTTAGAAAATATAACATGGTCTAATTTGAAAGAGATCATGCTGAGTAAAATCCATTAGTGTAAACAGGACAAATGTTGTATGAGACCCCTATGATAAGGACTTACCAAGAGAATTACCAACAGAAGTAAATGACTGTGTTGGCTACATGGGTGGGTGAGGGTCTCAGGGTTTATCATAGATGAGATAATTGATAGATGTTAGATAGATGATAAATGTTACTCTTTACTGTAGTTAATAAAAAAATAAAATTAAAAAAAGGATTTTTAAAATGGAGAATCACTCTATCAAGAGGAATAACTAATGAGTGATTAGCATACCATGATCTGGGGGAAAAGCAGAAAATACAGATGGAATTGTTGAAAATATGTTGACAGAAAACTTCCCTGATACTATCAAAAACAAGAAGATATCCATCCAAGATGCTCGTTGAATTCCACACAAGGTAGATCACCAAAGAAAGACACCAAGGCATAATCAAACTCAACAACTCTAAAGATGAGATACTTTTGAAGGTAAATAGGCTCAAACAAAAAATAATGTACAAAGGACGGTCAATAAGACTGAACTTGGGTTGCTCAGCAGAAGCCATGCTGGCAAGAAGGCAATAAGATGACATATGCATAGCCTTGAAGGGAAAAAAATTGCAATCAAGAATTATATATCCTTATCGAGGCCAATTGGCATAGCTAGTGTATTGCTAAGAAAGTCTTCTCCACCCCATATTGGTGAGTGGCATCTGGGGTCTTAAAAACTAGCAAGCTGCCCAGACCAAATGTTCCCAACTCAGCAGGAACAGGTGATCACCAAGGACAAAAATGACATGGGAGAAAGAGAACCCAGAAGATAGAAAACCCCACATGAATGGGTGACTACATCAACATGTGACCAGAAGAACCAAATGGTGCCCAGCCACCACCAGTGACAGCTGTGATGGGGTTCACAAAGTTGAGTCTCAGTGGCAACATGAGAATAAAAAGGGGGGCATCCTGAGAACTCCACTAAAAGGCCACAATTGATGGTCCAAAGTCCTCAGGGTTCTCCGGAGAGCATGGCCCCTCAACCTGATGCTGCCGTTGTCCATAAATCTTTAATGAGATAACTCCTTAGGAATAGAATGGACTCAGTAACAGAGTGACCATATCATGTGTGCACTGTATGGTTCTTTGCATCTATAGGATGTCATCCTACTGGCCTCTTACTAGAGGGGAGTGGAGAGGGTGGAGAAGAGGGGACAGGAGATTGTTAAGAGGATGTGCCATGTATAGAACAGAAAGGAGGAGTGTGCTGTCACCAGGCAGGGAGAGCAGTAGGAGCTGCACATAGGTGGACATGCACATTTAAACTGGATTGTACACTTTCGTTCAATCACAATAAATAAATTATATGTATATATGTAAAAGAATTATATATGCTGCAAATTTGTCTCTGAAGTATGATGGCAACATTAGGACATTCCCAGATAAATGGAAGTTTGAAGAATTTGTGAAAACCAAACTGAAATTACAGAGAAATGGAAGAAGTGATTCAACTAGAAAATCAATAATGTCTGATATATACTCAAGGATACAGTGCATAACAGAGCATCCAGATATCAGCATAGGAAGGGAAACCAGAAAAATAAATCAAAAGTAAAACTAAAAATAGGGAAACAGAGATGTCTATATAAAAGACAACAGCATTGTCCTAAAAAGAGGACGAATCAATGTATTATTAGATCTTGTAGATAGAGAAGACATCAAGGTGATATAAAGAAATTAAAGACTGGTTTAACGGCGGCGCTTGGCTTGGCTTGGCTTGGCTTAAACTTAGAACATTAGGAGTAAATATTAAGGTAGCCACAAAGGAAATTAACACTCCTGCACATCAAAATAAGAAACAAAATCAAGAATTCTCAGCAAGTATAAAACCAAAAACACTGAAAAGGATGAAAAGAAAACCCATAAAGACTGGTTTAAACTTAGAACATTAGGAGTAAATATTAAGGTAGCCACAAAGGAATTTCACAGTCCTGCACATCAAAATAAGAAATAAAATCAAGAGGTCTCAGCAAATATAAAACTAGCAATAGTGAAAAGGATGAAAAGAAAACCCATAAAGAAAAACAACTTAGCACGGAAAATTAACTGAAACAAAGAAACTGTCAACAACACACAAAAAAGGCACCAAAATGACAGCACTAAACTCATGCCTAGGAATAATTACATTGAATGTAAATGTGTAAAATATACCAATAGAGACAAAGAGTAGCATAATTGATGGTAAAGCAAGATCAGTCTATATGCTGCCTACAAGAGATACAAGTTAGACTTAAAGATACAGACAAACTGAAACTCAAAGGATGGAAAGATATATACCAAGCTAACAACGTTAAAATAAAAAACAGAAGTAGCAATATTAATTTCAGATGAAATAGACTTTAAAATCCACCAGATGACATATACATAGCCTTCAAGGGGGAAAAAACCTGCGATCAAGAATTATATATCCTCATCAAGGCCAATTGGCATAACTAGTGTATTGCTAAGAGAGTCTTCTCCACCCCATACTGGACAAGGAAGGACACTATAGAGCTTAAGTGTCAATACTTCTGAAGGATATATTTACACCCCCAACAACAGAGGTTTTTATAACATCAGACAAACTCTAGCAACATTGAAAAGTGACAGACAGCTCCACAATAATAATAGATGTCAACACACTGCTTTCAGTATGGACAGAACATCCAGAAAAAAGTTCAGTAAAGACACGCAAGATCTAAATGCCACAATCAACCAATTTGACCTTGTAGACCTATACATAACACTCCACCCAACTCTATGACACTTGGCTGGGCTGGCCACCCGACAACAGATAAGTATACCTTCTTTTACAATGCACATGAGTATTCTCCAGAATGGACCACATATTAGGCCATAAAGCAAGTCTTAACAAAATCCAAAGCATTAAAATATTGAAAAGCATCTTTTCAGACTGTAAAGCCATAAAAGTCTAAATCAATAGCATAAAAAGCAAGAGTAAAAAGATGAAACACATGAAAACTGAACAATACCTCACTCAAAATCAACTGCGTTGTAGAAGAAATCAAGGAGAGAATAAGTAAATTTCACAGAATCAAATCAGAATGAAAACATATCCTACCAGAACCTATGAGACACAGCAAAAGCAGCACTAAGAGGTCTTTTATCTCCAAAAAGAAGAAAAGGCCCAAATCAAAGAATTCACCGTACGACTGAAACAAGTGGAAAGAGAGCAGCAAAACAACCTCTCAAGCACCAGAAGAAAATAGATAATAAAACTTAGAACTAAGTGGATTAGCCAGCCAAGTGCCGTCGAGTCGGATCTGACTTTAAAACAGTTAGCAAGACCAAAAGCTCATTTTTTGAAAAGATCAACAAAATCGATAAACCATTGGTCAAACTGACAAAAACAATAGAGGAAGCCAGTAACTTGAATAAGAAGTGAGATGGTGATATCAAAACAGACCAACTGAAATTAAAACAATTGTAACAGAATACTATGAAAAATTATACTCTAATAAATTTGAAAACCTAGAGGAAATGGACAAATTTCTAGAAGCACATCACCTACGAAAACTAGCACAAGCTTATTTAGAACACCTAAATAAACCCATCACAAAATAAGAATTAAAAAAGTAATTTAAAAACTCCCAGCCAAAAAAAGCCCTGGCCCAGGTGGCTTCACTGAAGAATTCTACCAAACTTTTAGAGAAGCGTTAACACCACTATTACTAAATGTATTTCATAGCATAGAAGATGGTGGAATATTTCCAAGTTTATTCTGTGAAGCCAGCATGATCCTGATAGCAAAACCAGGTAAAAAATACCACAAAAAAGGAAAGCTATAGACCAATACCTCTCATAAACTTATATGCAGAAATCCTCAAAAAAAATTCTAGCCAGTGGAATTCAATGACATATCAAAAAAATAATTCATCATGACCAAGTAGGATTCATGCCAGGGATACAGGGGTAGTTCAACATTAGAAAAGCAATTAATGTAGTCAGTCATGTAAACAAATCATATATAATAATCACTTCATTTTATAAGTTGATGCAGAAAAAGCATTTGACAAAATCCAACATGATTTGTGTTAAAAACTCACAGCAGAGTAGAAAGAGAAAGGAAATTTGTAAACATAGTGAGGAGCATCTCTGCAAGTCCATCATCTAAAATAGAGACAGTCTGAAAGCATTCCCCTGGAGAACAGAAACGAGACAAGCATGCCCATGGTTCTGGCGGTTCTAGTCAGAGCAGTCAGGCAAGATAAGGAAATAAAGGACATTCAGATTGGTAAGGAACAAGTAAAAGTAACTCTATCTGCAGATGGTATAATGTTATATACAGAAAACCCTGAAGAGTCCATACACACACAAAAAAAACACTGGACCTAACAGAAGAGTTCAGCCGACTGTCAGGATATAAGATAAACATGCATAAATCAGTTGGATTCCTTCACACCAACAGAGACCATCAAAGAAGAAATCACCAAATCAATACATTTACAGTAGCCCCCAAGAAGATAAAATACTTAGAAATAAGTCTAACCAGAGATGTAAAAGACCTATGCAAAGAAAATTAGAAGACTCTACTACAAGAAACCAAGAGACCTATGTAAGTGGAGAAACCTACCTTGCTCATAGATAGGAAGAAGACTCAACATTCTGAAAATACGTACTCTACCCTAGGCAATCTGTAGATATAATGCAATCCCAATACAAATTCCAATGGTGTTTTTTAATCAAATGGGAAAACAGATCACCAACTTTATACATAAAGGGAAGAAACCATTGCAAAAGTATGATCGAAGAACAACAAAGTGGGAGGCCACACATCTGACTTTAAAACATATTATACTACCATAGTAGTCAAAACAACCCAGTACTAGTGCAAAAACAGATACATAGACCAATGGAACAGAACTGAGAATCCAGATGTAACATCATCTACCTATGAGCAGCCGATACTTGACAAAGGCTCAAAGTCCATGAACTGGGGAAAAAACAGTCTCTTCAACAAATCGTGTTGGTAAAATTGAATATCCATCTGCAAACAAATGAAACAAGACTCATGTCTCTCACCATGCACAAAAACTTACTCAAAATGGATCAAACACCTAAATATAAAACCTAAAACATCATGGAAGAAAAAATTAGGGACAATAGTGGGAGCCCCAACACATGGCATAAACAGACTACAAAATATTACTGACAGTGCCCAAACACCAGAAGAGAAAAGAGAAAAATGGGAATTCCTAAAAATCAAATACTTATAGTCATCTAAAGACTTCACCAAAAGATTAAATAGACTACCTGTAGACTGGGAAGAAAATTTTGGCAACCACAAGTCTGAATTGTGTCTATTCCTTATCATAATCTGCAATGTACTGCAAAGCTCCAACAAGAAAAAGACAAATCACCAATTAAAAAACAGACAAAGAATATAAACAGGTAGTTCACCAAAGAAGACATCCAGGACACTAACAGATACATGAGGAAATGCTGAGCCATTAGCCATTTGAGAAGTCCAAATCAAAACTAAGATGAGATACCATCTTGCTCCAGTAAGGTTGGCACTGGTCCAAAAGATACAAAACAGTATATGTTGAAAAGGTTGTAGAGAGATTGGAACACTTCTACACAGCAAGCGGGAATGTAAAATGGTACAACCACATTGGAAATCGATTTGGAGCTTTCTTAAAAAGCTAGAAATAGAAATGCCTATCTCACTGCTTGGAATATACCTTAGAGAAATAAGAACTGTCACATTCATAGATACATGCACACCAATGTTTATTGCAGCAATGTCAACAATAGGAAAAAGCCATCAACATAGGTGCCCATTAACAGGTGAATGGATAAACAAACTGTGGTATATTCACACAATGGAATACTATTCAATGATAAAAAGCAACAATGATTGCCGGGAGCCGGTCCCAACACTTTACAGGGTCCTGCACGGAGGGAGGGAAGACGTCGGCGGGAAATGAAAAAAGGAGACAGGAAAGACTTTTCTGGTTTAAGGCAGCCAGATCCAGAGAGCAAGAGATCTGTGTCGAGAGCTGTCATCTTTATTTTTTATAGGTGAGGTGATGTGATGTTCACCCGATTTTCTTCATCATATAGACTATTGGTTAACAAGAAACGAACCTTATTGGCTAACAAGAAAGTGACCCCTCATGGTCTTCTACTTCTAATTAATTGTCAAGGCCCTTTTAGGATAAAAGTCTGAACCATTTGTCTGTGGTGGTAAATGTCAGTGAACACAATTAATGGTTTTATTCATACCTCTAAGTGGAAGGTACAGAGGGATAAACTTCTCAAGGCTTCACCATTTGGCTGTCTCCATTTGTTTCTCTAAGTTCTTATTTATATCTTCCTGTGTAGATGGTAAGTGCCTGCCATTCTCTAATCAAGGCAGCTGCACTAAGAAAGATGTTTCTTCAGTGTTATCAGTTTGCTATACCAGCTATAAAGAATCTAGAAGTTTATTTGTTCTTTCTAGCTGTAGGGAGAGAGAGATACTTGTGTAGTTTTAATGGCTGTGTGGAGAATTGTCCTTGAGAGCTTTTCAAGGGTTAGCTTGTAAACCTGTGTATGTGGAGAAAAGGGAGGGGGGAATGCAATTAGGGGGAAGCCAGTGAAGCTGGGCAGGCCTCAGTGCTATTAGGCATGCTGCATTGAAATCCATTCCTCTGATCTCTTTTCCTCAGAAGTTTCTGGTCAGATTGCCCGAATATAATCTCATAAACCAAGGGGTTGTGAAGCCCCTCTCAGAAGGCACCTCCTTGATCCTCGTGTCGGGAGAGGATATCTTTTTAGGAGAATTTAATTAAGAAGCAAAATATTATCAGGGGTAATAGGCTAAAAAACATGTCACAAGTGAGATGCTTCGGCCTGCCATTTACAGAAGTTTGTGACTTTGTCTACAAGGGACTTTGAGGATGGTGGGCCGTCACAAATGATCTTGAGAAACATCTGATAACATGAAGTCATGAAAGACATGCTAAGTGAAATCAGTTGCAAAAGGACAAATATTGTATGAGACCATTATTATAAGGACTTACGAAAAGGTTTAAGCACAGAAGAAGATAATCTTTGATGCTTACAGGGTTGGGGAGGGAGAGAGACACATATTCATAGATAGTATAGGAATTGGGTTAAGTGAAGGAAATGACAACACACAGTGGAAGGGAGATTAACACTGTTAACCCTACTACAAGAAAAGGTAAAAGGTTTCCTAAATACATCCCAACATTATGAAGGTCACAGTTTCAGGGGCAGGTGTGTGGGGATCATGGTTTGAGAGGACATTTAAGTAAACTGGCATAAATAAGTTTTTTTTTTTAAGAAAATGTTCCACATCCCCATTTTGGTGAGTGGGATCTGATGTCTTAAAAGCTAGCCAGCTGCCATCTAAATAGCATCAGTTGGTCCCAGTGTACCTGGAGCAGAGGAGAATGAAGGACATCAAAGACATGATGAAAATAATGAAACCAGCAGACAGAAGGTGCCATAAGATCCAGAGACTATATGAGCATGAGACTAGATGAACTAGATGGTGCCCAGCTACCACCAGTGACTGCCCTGACAGGGAACACAATGTAGTGTCCCTGACATAGTAAGAGAAAAATGAGAGTGCAGATCTAAAACTTTATTCGAAGACCAGACTTGATGGTCCAACAGACTGGAGTGTCTCCTGGGGATATGGCCCCTGGACTCTCTTGTAGCCCAAAGCCAAAACCAGTCCCAAAGCCAACACTCCAGGCAAAGACTGGACTGGACTATAAGAAATACAGTGATGCTGGTGAAGTGTGTGCTTCTTGGCTTAAATATATACATGAGGCTGTAGAAGCAGCTCCTGTCCAGAGGCAAGATGGAAGGGTGGAGGGAGCTAGGATAGAAGTTGGTTAAATAAACATATGAAGTACAGGGTATAAAGGAATTTGCTGTCACAGGGTGGTGAGAGCAGCTAGAGTTGCGTAGGGGTACATGTGCAGAATTTTATATGCCAAATTGACCTGTAAAGGTAAAGAACAATAAAATATTTTTTTTTAAAAGAAAAAATAAAAACACCCACAGGTGGTGAGGGGGAGATAGCAGATCTGGTCGAGGTGTTACAGAAAGGGATCTCTGATTCCAGGGGTACTAGGAAGGCTTTTTGCCCCAAATGCCTCTCCCAACTACTCTTGAATGAATACCTGAAATTCCTTTAGCAGAAAACATGCTTTTTTAATTCTACAATTAAAAATATAGCTTAAGATGCATTTTTTCTTTTTAATTTTATATTGTGATTAAGTGTAAGTTTACAATACAAGTCAATTTGCCATATAAAACCCTGAGCACCCGCCTCTAAGCAACTCTGTGTGCTCTCCTTACCCTGTGACAGAACACTCGTCTTTTCCCCTCTTTAATTACAGTATCCACTCAGCCAACATCTGTCTCCTCCACTCCACCCTATCCTTACCCCTCTTAAAAGAGACCAGTTGAACAGCCTCATATATATTATTAAACTATAAAATACCCACACCACCCACATCACTCTGTGTTCCTTAGTCCAGTCCGATCTTTGTCTGAAGTGTTGTCTTCAGTGCCAGTTTCAGCTCTGGGCTACTAGCAAGTCCAGGGGCCATGTTCTCAGGGGACCTGCCAGGTTGTCAGACCATCATGTCTGGTCTTTTAAAAGTGTTCTAGATTGGCACACCCATTTTTCTCATGTTATGTCAGGGACTCTACATTGTGCTCCCTGACAAGGTTGTCCTTGGTGGTGATCAGGCACCATCTAGTTCTTCTGGTCTAATGCTGATGTAGTCTCCCAATCATATGGCCCATTCTGTCTCTTGGGCTCATGTATTCCTCATGTCTTGGTTTTCACTAAGATGCAACTTTTTAAAAACCTGTCCTTCTGACTCCCACTGTGCTGTTCATGTAAGATTTAACAGAGCCTTTAAACCCTGATGGTGTAGTGGTTACATGCTATGACTGCTAACCAAAATGTTGGCAGTTCAAATCTACCAAGTGTTCCTTGAAAACTCTATGTGGTGGTTATTCTGTGTCCTATAGAGTCACTATGGTCAGAATCAACTCAATGACAATGGGTTTTAATATTTTGGGTTTTTCTTGACAGTACATTTAAAAGAGTTATAGTATGAGTATCCTGAATTTTCAGAGGAACAGGAATTCTGTAGTAGAGGAACAGAGGGAAAGGGGTACCAAAAAAAGAAAAAAGTTGCCAGCTACACAGTTTTACACAGGGCGAGCCCTGATAACTGTATCACTTTTATCCCAGTCATTATGCTATGGACTACATCTAGTTTGTAGCTTAAAATCAGGGTTGCCTACACATTTCCCATTGTTTGCTCTGATTCATCAACCTGCCTCAAAAGATAATTTGATGTAGACTGGCTTACTCATTTTAAAAAGTCATTCAAAATATCTGCTACCTCTTTTTCATCCTTATTGTTCCGTGATCTTATTGTTTCTCTTGCTCTGTTTTTAGTTATGATATATAAAGGACCTCTTATTGCTGGTTCACTTATAAGATGCTCTAATTTTTCTTTGCCATACACCTTTGAAAAAAATTAACTGTTTCTTTTCATAATAGACTGGATAGGGAATATTTACATGAATGTTTCCTAACATTAAAAGACATTGGAGAGGCAGGGTAAAGATAGCAGAGTAGACACACGTCTCCTTGATTCCCTTGGAGAACCAAGGCCTAGAAAAATAATTGAATGGAGCAGTGTGGACATTCTGGGAGACCCAAGATCTGGCATCAGGTTGTGAGATTGGACTGGGTAACAGGAAGGGGGAAATTATATCTGTCACAAGCGAGGCATCAGCACACTGAGTCCTACTTCTTCTGGCACATCGTTTGTGAGGATGACAGGTATGGACACCTTCTTTGTTAACCAGGAGACTGGGGCTGGGACTACTGAACCTGTAAACCTGGCATGAGCTGGCTACTACCCTGAACTGCAGTGCTTAAGTAAAAAGTGTGTCCTGCAGCAGAGACTGTGTTTGGGACAGTCTGATGTAGAGAACCCAGCTGCAGCTGGTGACCAAGGGCGCCAGTGCCCCTCCCCCCTCTCTTCACTGAGCCGCATCATAGATACTGCTGATTCAGTGCAGGAAGGGCGGCTCAGGTGGGACACCATCAGGATCACATGAGAGGTAGAGTTTGCCGTGCCTGAGGTCTCACATGGTTCTAATTCCCATACTAGGCAACAGTGCCTGTCTGGATAGTGCTTCTCCCGGAGGAAAAGCTATTTTTAAGACAATCATACCTACAGATCATAGTGAGTGCTGGCAGGCAAGTGTGGCAGTTCCCTAACTCCTCTCCTCCCTGAGCCATATTGTACCATCTGGGGACAGCCAATGAGGCAGTATCTCTTATCAACCAGGAGGTGGGGCCTGCTACCTCTCAGGGCCTAGCTCCTTTCAGCTGATGCTGGTCATTGCCTCTCTCAGCAGAAAGACAGCTTTTGTGTTAGGTAGATAGAGAACACAGGGTTGTCTGGCACCTGAGTATGGTGATGCTATTTCTACCACCCTTCACTGAGCCATATCATAGCATTAGCTGACAGCCGCCCACAGACTCCATAAATAGGGTGCCATCTTTACTAGCCAGGAGGTAGGGTCTGCTGACTCTGAGGACCCAGCTTCTTTCAGCAGCTACTGGACAGTGCCCTTCTCAGCAGAAAAGAAGTTTTCAAGATGACTACACCTAGAGAATGGAGTCGTCCCTTGCAGCTAAGTCTGGTAGCGTCCTTCTCTCCTCCTTTGCCTGAGCTACACAGTAGTCTCAACTGGCATGATGACAGAAAGTCAATCAAAGTAGCTCGCCACCTTTAGCAGCCAGAAGGCGGGGTCTGCCAATACTGACGGCCCAGCTGGGGCAAGCCACTAAGCTGAGCAGCATAGCAGTACTTCACAGTACATAGCCAGAGAAGCTATACATTAAGTCAGCTGCACCTAGAGAGTGCAGTGGCAGCTGGTGACCAAATCTAGCAGTAACCTCACCCACTCCCTTATTACAACTATGCCACAGCTCTCATTGGTGTAACACCAAAGAAACTGAACAGCTTCCTGATGGCATGAAGACAACAATATATAATCATTTAAAGAAGCATACCACCATGGCTCTGGAAAAGTCCCAAAATAAAGAATCATAAAACTCCTCAGATGAAGGAGTCTTTCTGAAATTATCAGAGGTAGAATACAAAAGACTTGTGTATAGATCCCTTCTAGAGATTAAACAAAATGCAGCAGAACAAAATGAAAAATTAAGTAAACTATATGGACTGCTAGAACATCAACAATTGGAAATCCAGCAGATCAGTAATAAAATTACAGAATTAGACAATTCAATGTAAAGCCAAAGAGCAGGATCAAGGAAGTGGAATACAGAATTAGTAAGCTTGAAGATAAAGCAACTAACACCACCATTTATGAGAAGAAATAGAGAAAAGAAACAAGAAAAATGAAGAAGCATTAAGAAGCATGTGGGACTGTATAAAGAGGAATAATTGATGAATAATTGGAGTTCCTAAACAGGGAGGGATAGCAGAAGATACAGAGAGAATTCTTGAAGAGTTGCTGACAGAAAACTTCCCTGAAATCATGAAAGAAGAGAAAACAGATATTCAAGATGCTTATCAAACACCACTAAAACTAGACCCAGAAAGAAAGATGCTAAGCCAAGATGCTAAGACATATTATAATCAGGCTTAATAAAATAAAAATAAAGAGAGACTCCTAAAGGCATCGAGGCTTAAAGCAGAGCTAACATACAAAGGGGAGCCCTGTAGCCTTTTGTCTGACTTCTCACCAGAAACCGTGTTGGCAAGAAGATAGTGGGATGGCACATACAAAGCCTTGAAGGAGAAAAACTTCCAACCGAGAATTATTTACTCTGCAAAACTGTCTTTCAAATATGATGGTGAAATTAAGATATTCAAAGATAAAGAGGTTAGAGACTTTGCAAAAAACAAGCCAAAACTACAAAAAATACTGAAAGAAGCTCTATGTTTAGGGGAAAAAAAAAAACCCATGAAATGTACTCTTAAGTATTCAATGCAGGACACAGCATCCAGAGGGCTACTCAGTTAGGGAAGTAACTAAGCTTAATCAAAGCTAAAATATTAAAAGTAAGGAACCAGTGGTCATAACATGAAAACTATGATATCGTGACACTATAAATAGGGATATATTACAGTAAATATTACCCTTTCAGAGGGAGAGGAAATAAAGAAGATATACAGAAGTTAATGCTTGGTTTAAACTTAGAACATCAAGGGGGATCAAAAGGGTAGCCACTGAGCAAACTAACAATGTGACGTATCAAAACAACAAGCTACAGGAGTCTCGACAAACACAAAACCAACACTGAAAAAGATGAAAAGTAAACCCATAAAGAAAAATTACCCAGGTCATTAAGAGGAACAAAGAAAACATCAACAGCACGAAAATAAAGTCACCAAAATGACAGCACTAAACACATATGTATCAGTAATTACAGTGACTTTAGATGGATTGAACACTCCAATGAAGAGGCAAAGAATAACAGCATGCATCAAAAAACATGATGGGTCTATATGTTGCTTAAAAGAAACACACCTTAGACTCAAAGATATGAACAAACTCAAAATCAAAGGATGGAAAAACATATACCAAGCCAACAACATACAAAGAAGAGTGGGAGTGACAATACTAATCTCAGATAAAATAGATTCTAATGTAAAGTCCGCCATAATGGACAAGGATGGTCACTATTGCTGAAAGGTTCAAAACATAAGCAGGATATAACAATATTGAATATTTATGCACCCCATATTAGAGCATCTAAATACTTCTAACAACCACTGAGAACATTGAAAAATGAGATAGATCACTGGACAATAATAGTAGGAGACATCAGCACTCCACTTTCAGTAATGGACAGATCATCCAGAAATAAGCTGAGTAAAGATACAAAAAATCTTTTTGTGACAATGAACCAAGTAGACCTCATTGACATATACAGAACTTTTTACCCAACAACAGATAAATATACTTTATTTTCTAATGCACGTGGAACATTCTACAGAACAGGCCACGTATTGGGTCCTAAAGCAAGTCTCAACAAAATCCAAACCACTGAATTATTTCAAAGCATCTTCTCAGACCATAAAGCCATCAAAATTGAAATCAATAACAGAAAATAATAGGTAGAAATTTGAACTCATTGAAACTGAACAACACTTTGTTGAAAAATCCATGGGTTATAGAACAAATCAAAGATGCAATAAAGAAATTTATGGAATCTAATGAGAGTGAAAACATCCTACCAGAACATATGGAATACAGCAAAACCAGTGCTCAGAGGTCAGTTTATCTCTGTAAATGCACACATCCTGAGTGAAGAAAGGGCCCAAACCAAAGAATTAACCCTACAACTTCAACAGGCAGAAAGAGAGCAACAAAAGAACTCCTCTGTCACCTGAAGAAAACAGATAATAAAGATTAGAGCAGAACTAAATGAATTACAGAATAGAAGAAAATTGAAAGAACTAACAAAACCAAAAGCTAGTTTTTTCAAAAAAATTGATGAACCATTGGCTAAAAATCCCTAATAAGAAATGAGATGGGAGACGCTACAACAGGTCAGCCTAAATCAAAAGTATTATAGCATAATACTATGAAAAAATGTACTTTAACAGATATGAAAACCTAGAAGAAATGGACAAATTTCTAGATTCACATCACCTACCAAAATTATCGTGAAGAGAAGTAGAACAACCTAATAAACCCATCACACAAGAGACTGAAAAAGTAATCAAAGAGTTGAGGCCAACATGGCAGACTAGACACACATCTCCTCAATTCCCACTGAGAACTAAGGCCTAGAATGATAATTGAATGGAGCAGCATGCAGATCCGGGGATTCTTAGTATCTGGCATAGGGATGCCAGATTGGACTACACACCAGTAATGGAGTAACTTCCTCTCTCAAAGACAAGGTAGCTCCCCCTACTGCTGACTCACCATTTGGGAATACTGCAGATACTGACACCTTGCTTGTTATCCAGGAGGCAGGGACTGGGCATGAGCCGGCTAATATGCTAAACTGCAGTGCTGAAGTAAATAGCATATAATGCAGTAGAGAGACCGTACTGGGGAGCGCCACATATTGAGAGCCTGACTACTGACTGAGGGGACCGTTGTCCCTCCAACCTCTCTGTTCTCAGCAGTACCATAGATTCTACTGCTTCACAGCAGGAAGGACAATCAGGAAAGACACCGTCTTGGTCAACTGGGAAGCAGAGTCACCCAACTGAAGGTCTTACCTGGGGCTGATTCTCAAATTGAGAAGCGGGGCTTGTCCAGAAAGTGCTTCTCCAATGGTAAAGCTGTCTTTGTGACAATGGTGCCTAGAGATACAGGTGGGGCCTGGCAGAGGATAGCAGCAAGGCCATAACCCCTCCCTACTGTGAACCATGTTGTACCATCTGGGGACGGCCTCTGCGGTGCTTTCATTGTCTGCCAGAAGGCAGGGCAAGTGACACCTGAGGGCCTGGCTGATTTTGGCAGCTGTTGGACAGCTCCTAACTTTGCAGTAAAGTACCTTTTGAAAATAAAATCACCTGGAGAATTGATGACTGAGTGGCCAGGCAGTGTCTCCTCTGCCCTTGACTGATCCACATTGTAGCATCAGCTGATGACCTGCAAGTCACTCCAAAAGTAGGGTGCTGTCTTTGCCAGCCAGGAGGCTGAGCTTGCCACCCCAGAGAATCCACCTGGGGCCAGTAACTATAGAGTACACATAGGTGGTGGATAACCAATTTCTCTCTTAGAACTACACCTCAGCTCCTGCTGAGGAAATATCAGTCAAACCGAGCAGCTTCTGGATGACACAAAAGCAACAATCCATAGCTAACCATTTAAAGAAGCAGTCTACCATGGCTCTGAAAGACTCCCAAATAACAAATCAAAAAAATTCCCCAATGAAGAAGCCTTTCTAAAACTATTGGAGATTGAGGACAAAAGAATTATATGGGGAACCTGCCTAGACATTAAGCAAAACACAGTGAAGCAAAATGAAATATTAAACAAGCTATTTCAACTGATGGTATAATATAACAATCTGAAGTACAGCAGATCAGTAATAAAATTACAGAATTTGACAATTCAGTCCAAAGCCAGAAGAGCAGAATTGGGCAGTTGGAAGCCAGAGTTAGTGAGCTTGAGGATACAGCAACTGATACCAACATTTATGAGGAGAAATCAGAGAAAACAAGAAAAATGAACAAGAATTAAGAAAAATGTGGGACTCTATTAAGAGGACTAATCCATGAATAATTGGACTTCCTGAGTGGAGGGATGGCTGAAAAGGCAAAGAGTACTCTTGTAGAGTTTCTGGCATAAAACTTCCCTGAAATTGTGAAAGAAGAGAACATAGATTCCCAAGAGGTGTATCGAACACCACAAAAAGTAGACCCCAAAACAAAGACACCAAGACATATTATAGTCAGGCTTAATAAAACAAAACATAGACAGATGCTCTCCAAGGCAACAAGGCTTCTAGCAAAGCTAGCATTCAGAGGGTAGCCCTGTAGGTTTTCATCTGACTTCTCAGCAGAAACAATGTTGGCAAGGAAGCAGTGGGATGACACATTCAAAGCCTTGAAGGAGAAAAACTTCCAACTAAAAATTATATATCCTGAAAAAAATTACCTCTCAAAGATGAAGCTGAAATTGAAATATTTACAGATAAACGTAAGCTTAGAGACTTAGAGACTAAGCTCTTCACTTAGAAAAACAAAACCATTAAGTGTATATGTTAGGAGGCAGTGCAGGACACATCATCTAAAATCCTACAGACTTAGGGAGGTCACAAAGCTCAATCAAAGCTACAATATTAAAAGAAGAGCACCAGTTATCATATCACAAAAACTGTGACATCATCACACTAAAAAGAGGGATATATTACAGTAGCTATAACCAGTTCAGATGGAGAGGAAATCAAAGAGATATGCAGAAGTTAAAGTCTGGTTTAAACTTAGAATTGTAAGGGAGATCATAGGAGTACCTGCAAAGCAAAATAGCAAGGCAACAAATCAAAATAAGAAACATAATACAGGAGTCTCAAGAAACACAAAACCAACCCTGAAAAAGATGATGTCAACCCATAAAGAAGAATGACCCAGAACCAAATATTAAGAGCAACAGAGAAAACAAACTAAATGTATCAAAGTGACAGCACTAAACACATAGCCAAGTGCCGCACCTAGCAATAATTATATTGAATGTAAACGGACTGAATTCTACAATAAAGAGACAGCAAGTCACATCCTGAATCAAAAGACATGACCCATCTATATGTTGCTTACAAGAAGCGCTTTAGACTGAAAGATATGAACAAACTGAAAAAGGGTGGGAAAATAAATTACAAGCCAGCAACACACAAAGAAGAGCAGGAGTGGCAATGTTAATCTCAGATAAAATAGACTTTAATGTAAATCCACCATCATGGACAAGAATGGTCACTATTTATTCCTCAAAGGTTGAAAACGTAAGTAGGATTTAGCAATACAAATATTTATGCACCCAATACTAGACCATCTAAATATACTGAACAAACACTGACAACATTGAAAAACAAGATAGATTATTCCACAATAATAGTTGAAGACTTCAACACTCCACTTTCAGTAATGGATAGGTCATCCAGAAAAAAGCTCACTAAAGATACAGAAGATCTTATTGCAACATTTAACCAACTAGACCTCACTGGCATATACAGAACTTTTTACCCATCAGATAAGTACACCTTCTTCTCCATTGCACATGGAACATTTTCCAGAATAGATCGTGTGTTAGGACATAAAGCAAGTCTCAACAAAATCCAATCAGTTGAATTATTGCAAAGCATTTCCTCAGACCATAAAGCCATAAAAGTGGAAATCAATAGCAGAAAAAAATAGGTGGAAATTTGAACTCATGAAAACTGAATAACACCTTGTTCAAAACTCCATGCATTATGAAGAAATCAAAGATAAAATAAATTTGTTGAATCAAATAAAACACATCCTACCAGAACCTGTGGGACATAGCAAAAGCAGTGCCAAGAGGTAGATTTATCTCTGTAAGTGAACACAACCAGAATGAAAAAAGGATCCAAATCAAACAATTAACTGTACAGTTTGAACAAGTAGAAAGAGAGCAACAGAGGAACCCCTCAGGCACCAGAAGAAAACAGATCATAAAGATTAGAGTAGGACTAAATGAGTTAGAGAATACAAGAACAGTGGAAAAAATAAACACCACCAAAAGCTGGTTTTTTGAAAAGATCAACAAAACTGATAAATCACTGGCAAAACTTATTAAAGAAAGACAGGAGAGGACACAAATAACCCAAATAAGAAATGAGATGGGAGATGTCACAACAGATGCAACTGAAATCAAAAGCATAGTAACAGTACTACAAGAGACTGTATGCTTAACAGATATGAAAGCCTAGAGGAAGTGGACAAATTTCTAGAGTCATACCACCTACTAAAATTATCACAAGGAGAATTAGAGCAACTTAACAAACGCATCACAAAGAAAGAGATTCAAAAGTCATCAAAAAATTACAAACTAAAAAAAGTCCTGGCACAGATGGCTTCACTGGAGAATTCTGTCAAACTCTTAGAGAAGAGTTAACTCCAACACTACTGAAACCATTTCACAGCATAGAAAGGAATGGAATACTCCCAAATTCATTGTATAAAGCCAGCAAAACCCTGATACCAAAGCCACAGCAAGATTCCACACAAAAATAAATAAATAAATAAAATTACAGACCAATATCACTGATGAACCTAGATGACAAAATATTCAACAAAATCCTAGCAGATATAATTCAGCAACATATAAAAAAAATAATTCATCATGGCCAAGTTGGATTCATACCAGGGATACAAGGCTGGTTCAACATCAGAAAAACAAAATAGCACATAAATAGCACAAAGGATAAAAACCTTTGATATTTTCAGTTGATGCAGAAAGGCATTTGACAAACTCCAACACCCATTCATGCAAAAAAACAACTTAGCAAAATGGGAATAGAGGGAAAATTCCTCAATGCACTAAGGCTCCTCTATGCAAAGCCAACTGCCTACATCATCCTGAATGGAGAGAAACTGGAAGAATTCCCCTTGAGAATGGGAACTAGACAAGGATGCCCACTTTCACCACTTCTATTTAGCATTGTACTGGGGTTTCTAGCCAGAGAAATTAGACAAGACAAATAAATTAAGGGCATTCACATCGGCAAAGAAGAAGTAAAAATCTCCGTATTTGCAGATGATGTGATTACTTATGTAAAGAATCCTAAAGAATCCATAAGTAGACTGCTGGAACTAATAGAAGAGTTCAGCAAAGTATCAGGATATAAGAGAAAGATAAGTAAATCAGTAGAGTTTCTTCATACCAACAAAGAGATCATCATAGAAGAAATCATCAAACCAGTACCGTTTACTATAGCTCTCAGAAAGATAAAATACCTAGGAATAAATCTAACTAGAAAAGAGACCTATACAGAGAGAACTAAGACTTTACTGCAAGAAAACAAAAAAGACTTACATAAATGGAAAAACCTACCCTGCTCATGGATAGGAAGAATTAACATTCTGACAATGTTGATTTTTATCTAAAGCAATCTATATATGCAATGCAATCCCAGTTCAAATTCCATTGCTGTTTTTCAATGAGATGGGAAACAAATCACCAACTTTGTTTGGAAAGGTAAGAACCCCCTGATAAGCAAGGTATTACTGAAGAAGAGGAACACAGTGGGAGGCCTCACACCACCTGACCTTAGAACCTGTAACACTACCACAGTAATCAAAACACTCTGGTAGTGGTACAAAATGCGATATATAGACCAATGGAACAGAGTTGAGACCCCAGAGATGCCCCCATCCTCTTAGGAACAGTTGATATTAGATAGAGGCCCTAGGATTATAAATTGGGGTCAAAACAGTCTCTGTAACAAATGGTGTTGGCAAAATTGGATATGCATTTGTAGAAAACTGAAAAAAGCACCCATATCTCATACCTTACATGAAAACTAATCCAAAATGGATCGAAGACCTAAATATCAAAGCTACAATGATAAAGCTGATCCAAGATAAAATAGGATCAACAGTGGAAGTTTTGATACACAATGTAGACAGACTTCAAAACCTGACAAGCAAAGCACGATCAACAGAAGATAAAACATATAAATGGGAACTACTAAGAATCAAACACTTTTGCTCATCCAAAGACTATGAAAATTATTAAAAGACCACCTACAGAGTGGGAAGAAATATTTGGCAATTGCATGTCAGACCGCGGTACTGCAAAATATCAAGAAAAAGGTAAGTAGCGCAATTAAGCAATGGGCAAATGAGATGGACAGACAACCAAAGAGGACATCCAGGCAGCCAAAAGACACAGGAGGAAATGCTCACGATCACTAATATTAAAGAAATCCAAATCAAAACTACAATAAGATAACATCTCACCCCAACAATGTTGGCCATGATCTAAAAAACACAAAACAACAAATGCTGGAAGGGCTGTGGATTGTTTAGAACTCTCCTATACCGCTGGTAGGATTGCAAAATGGTACAACGTCTTTGGAAAGCAACTTGACACTTCCTTAAAAAGCTGGAAGTAGATAAACCATTTCATCTAGTAATCCCACTGCTAGAAATATATCCTACACAATCAAGGGCAGTTACACAAACAGATACATTTACACGAATGTTTATTGCAGCACAGTCCACAATTGCAAAAGATGGAATCAACTCAGATGCCCATCAGCGGATACATGGATAAACTGTAGTACATATTCTCAGTGGAACACTGTGCAATGATAGAGAGCAATGATGATTTTAGGAAGCACCTCGTAAGCTGATTTGAATTGGAAGACATTATGCTGAGTGAAATCAGTCAGTGGTAAAAGGACAAATGTTTTATGAGACTCCTACTATAAGAATTTAAAAATAGACTTCTGTACAGAAAAAAATGGCTCTTTGACAGCTACAAGGGTGGGCAGAGAGGGACAGCGTTCATCATAGATTAGATAGTTGGTAGAACTTTGGTTAGGTGAAAGCATTGACAGCACACAGTAGAAATAGATCAGCTTAACTGGACTTCACCATAAACTGAAAACTGTTCTAATCTTAACCCAATATGGCAAGGGTAGAGTAGCAGGGGAGACGTCTGGGGACCATGCTATTGAGGGACATTGAGGCCAAATGGCATAACTAGCCTACTGCTAAGAGAGTCTTCTGCACCCCATATTGGTGAGTGGCATCTGGTGTCTTAAAAGATAGCAAGCTGCCATCTGAGGTGCACCAAATGGTCCCAGATCATCCAGAATAGATGTTCACCAAGAACAACAAAATCATGAGGAAAAAAGTGCTCAGGAAACAGAAGGACCCATGTGAATGGTAGACTATCAACATGTGACCAAAAGAACCAGATGGTACCCGGCCACCACCAAAGGCAGCCGTAATGGGGCACATGATGTTGAATCCCTGTGACAACATGAGAAAAAGAGGGATGCAGCTCCTTAACTCTACTAAAACACTACAATTTATGGTCCAATGCCTTGGGAGACCCCCTGGGAGGATGAACCCTAGACCTGCTGTTGCCGTTGTCTAGAAAAACACCACTGAGGTCAACTCTGTGGAAAAAAAATGGACTGGATTGAGCATCACAGTGTGACCATGTGGCTTGTATACTGCGTGGTTCTATTCATTTATAGGATGCTATCCTACTGTTCTCTTTCTAGAAAGATGGAAGAGGAAAGGGTAGAGAGGAGGGAACAGGAGATTGTTAAAAGGATAAGAAAAGTACAGAATGAAAAGGAGGAGTGTGCTGTCATGGGGGACAGAGAGCAGATTGAGCAGCAGATAGGTGGGCATGCAAAATTAATTTGGAGAATATGCTTTCATTTTATCACAATTAAAAAAAATAGAAGAAGTAATCAAAAAACTGCCAACCACAGAAACTCCTGACCTAGATGGCTTCATTGGAGAATTCGTTCAGACTTTTAATGAGGAATTAATCCCAGTACTAGTGAGGCTATTTCACAGCATACAGAAGGGTGAAATAGTCCCAAACTCATTCTATGAAGCCAGCATAACCCTGATACCAAAGCCAGCAAAAGAGCCTACAAAGTAATTACAGACCAGTATCACTTGGCTGGCATCACTGATGAACCTAGATACAAGAACCTTCAACAAAATCCTAGCCAATAGAATTCTACAAGGTATCAAAAAGTAATTCATCATGACCATGGTGGATTCATACCAGGGATGCAAGGCTGGTTCAACATCAGAAAAACAGTTAATGTGATCAACCACAGAAATGACACAAAGGATAAGCATCACCTGATTTTGACAATTGATGCAGAAAAGGCGTTTGACAAAGTTCAACACTTATTTATGTTTTAAAAAAACTCTCAGAAAACAGGAATAGAAGGGAAATTTCTCCATTCAGTAAGAGGCATCTATGCAACAGCAACCACCTACATCATCCTGAATGGAGAGACACTCACAGAATTCCCCCAGAGCATGGGAACTAGACAAGGATGCTCACTCTCACCACTTCTTTTCATCATTGTGCTAGAGATTCAAGCCAGAGCAAGTAGATGAGACAGAGAAATAAAGGACATCTGCATTGGTAAAGAAGATGTAAAAATATGCATGTTTGCAGATGATATGATTGTATACAGAGAGAACCCTAAAGAGTCTATGAACTACTGGAACTAATAGAAGAATTCACCAAAGTATCAGGATACAAGATAAACATAAAATAAATCGGTAGGGTTCCTTTACACCAACAAAGAGTTCATTGAAGAGAAAATTATCAAACGAATACCATTTACTATAGCTCCCAAGAAGGTGAAATAACTAGGAATAAATCTAACTAGGGAAATAAGAGACTTATACAGAGAAAGTTACAAGACCTTACTGCAAGAAACCAAAAGAGACTTATGTAAGTGGAGAAACCTGTCCTGCTCATGGATACAAAGACTTAACTTTGTGAACATGTCAGTTTTACCCAAAATGATCTACATATACCATGCAATCCCAGTAGACATTCCAGTGTCATTTTTTCATGAGATGGAGAAACAATTCACCAACTTTGTGTGGAAAGGAACCCTGGGTAAACAAAGCATTACTGAAGATGAGGAACACAGCGGGAGGCCTCACACTACCCAGACCTTAGAACTTATTACACTACCATTGTAGTCAAAACAGCCTGGTGGTACAAAAATAGACATATAGACCAACGGAACAAAATTGAGACCCCCAGAAGTATCACCATCTTCTTATGAACAGTTGATATTTGGCCAAGGCCCAAAGGTCATAAACTGGTGAAAACAATCTCTTTAACAAATGGTGTTGGCAAAATTGGATATCCATCTTCAGAAAACTGAAATGAGCCATATGTCACACCTTGCACTAAAAGTAACTCAAAATGGATCAAAGACCTAAATATCTAACTAAAACACTGAAGATCATTCAAGAAAAAATAGGGTCAACAATACAAGTTCTAATACACAGTTTAGACAGACTACAAAAATCCAACAAAGTACAAACAATAGAAGAGAAAATAGATAAATGGGAACTACTCAGAATCAAACACTAACTTTCATCCAAAGGCTTTTTCAAAAGAGTTAAAAGAGTACCTACAGAATGAGAAAAAAACACTTGGTGACCACATGTTAGATTTGACATCTGATTTCTGTAATCTACAAGGTACTGTAAAATGTGAAGAAGAAAAAGGTAAATAGCCCAGTTAAGCAATGGGCAAAGGAGATGAACAGACACTTTACCAATGAAGACATCCAGGCAGCCAAAAGACACATGAGGAAATGCTCACGATCATTAGCTATTAGGGAAATCCAAATCAAAACTACAATGAGATAACCATCTCACCCCAACAAGGTCGGCAATGATCCAAAAAATATAAAACAACAAATGCTAGAGATCCTGCAGAGAGGATAGAACTCTCCTACACTCCTGGTGGGAATGCTAATGGCACAGCCTCTTTGGAAAGCAGTTTGGCACTTCCTTAAAAAGCTAGAAATAGGTATACCGTGTTATCCAGCTGTCCCACTGCTCAGAATATATCCTACAGAAGAAAGGTGGTAGCAGGAACAGATATTGCACACAAATGTTTATTGTCACACTGTCAACAATAGCAGAAAGATGGAATGAACCTAGGTTCCCATCAGTAGATGAATGGATAAACAAGCTATAGTATACATACTCAGTGGAACACTATGCAATGATAAAGAACAACGATGATTTTAGGAAGCATCTCATAACCTAGTTTCAACTAGAAGGCATTATGCTGAGTGAAAGTTGGCAGCAGAAGGACAAGTATTATATGAGACTCTGCTATAAGTACTTACAAATAGACATATATGGAAGAAAAGACTCTTTGGTGGCTACAAGGGTGGTGGGGGAGGGAGAGAGTTGGTCACAGATTTGATAGTAGATTCAAATTTGGTTAGGTGAAAGCAGTAACAGCAAGCAGAAGATAGCAGATCAGCATAACTGGACTACTCCATCAACTGAAAGGTTTTCTAAACTCAACTCAAGATTTCAAAGGATAAAGTAGCAGAGATGGGGGCCTGGGGACCATGTTTTCAGGGGCCATCGAGGCCAGTTGGCACAACTAGTCTTTTTCTAAGAGAATCTTCTGCACCATATTGGTGAGTGGAGTCTGGGGTCTTATAAGCCAGTTGGCTGCCATCTGAGGGACACCAAATGGTCCCAACTTATCCGGAACAGATGATGACTGAGAACAACAAAGACACAAGGATAAAAGAGCCCAGGAGACAGAAGGACCCATATGAATGGGAGACTACATTAACATCAGACATGAAGAACCAGATGGTTCTTGGCCGCCACCAAAAGTAGCCACGATAGGGGATACAATGTAGAGTCCCTGAGGCAACACAAAGAGTGGTACAGCTCAAGAACTCTACTAAAAGACCAGAATTGATGGTCCCACAGCCTAGCATGTCCCTTGGAAACATGGCCCCTAGACCTGCTGCTGGCCCTGACTGGAAACCAGTGCTGAAGTCAACTCATCAGACAAGAATGGGCTGGACTCGGGGACACAGTGTAACCACATGGTGTATGATCTTCATGGTTCTGTAAATTTATAGAAGGCTGTCCTACTGGTTTCTTTCTAGATGAGAAAGAAAAGAGTAGAGAGGAGGCGACATGTACTTGTTAGAAGGATACTAGCAATATAGAGTGAAATGAAGGATTATGTGACTAGATGAAGAGAGCAGATGGAGCTGAGCTAGGCACACATGCAAAATTTATTTGAATTGTACACGTTCACTTAATCACACACACAAAAAATCTTGGGTTCCATTTATATGTAAAAGACACAGCAAGATCTCCCTGGGCTATTCCATACTAATGTAGAATGGCAAGGGCCACTGATTTCTAAAATCTACCCACAATTTCTATGGAAGCTACTAGAGTTGGTATTACAAGTAGAAGCCTATTTTCACTAGCATAAAGAAACATTATTCTTGTAATCAAACCTCCTTCTCCAAATAGAAGTTTATGGGCAAATTGTAGCAATCATGGAGATATTCTTATTTATACGAAGGCACTGCTCCCTTCCCATGGCTGATGCCTTCTCACACTAAGTTTGGTGTGAGAGACAAGCCAAACAGAATGTTTGCTAGTTCCCAAGGTATGCCATCTGAAAGAGAAAATAATGCCAATATTTAACCTTTTTGCTTACTGTAGCGAAGTACAATGTGAGGTATTCTTTGCAACATTAAATCTGTGTTCTAAAATGCTGTGTTGATGACTTTGGGAGCATTTGTAAGTTAAGAATTATGGGAGGAAAGGACAGTAACAAGTGCTTCCTTCCTGTTGTCTCACTGGAAGTTTTGATAAATAGTAGGACACCACCTATAGACCTCAAATCTTGCAGGATGACCAAAATACTTGCCTACTCTGAACTATCATGACATGCTTAGTTTTAGTCAAGAAATTCCAAGTTGTGCTTATAATTCTTAGTTTTTGTCTTCCTTTTCATTTTACAGCCAGACAACATTCTTTAGTACTGTTAGAATCTACCAGTCATTGGAAACTGTTGGGGCAGTTGTACTCTGTCTTATAGGGCCTCTATGAGTTGGATTCAACTCAACAGCATTGAGTTTTTTGTTTCCTATTTTGAAAAGGTAGCTCTTAGTCATATTTTGAATGCCTTCTTAGTTGAGGAGCTCATCTTCTGGCACTGTATAGACAATATTCTGCTGCTATTCATAACATTTTCATTTGCCAGTTTTTCAGAAGTAGACTGCCAGATCTTTCTTCCTACTCTATCTTAGTCTGGATGCTCCACTGAAACCTGTCCACCAAGGTGACTGTGCTGGTATGTGAAATACCAGTGACACAAAGCCTTCAGCATCACAGGAACACAAAAGTCACCACTGTATGACAACCTGACAGTTGCATGGCAGTCATTAGCCATTAAAAAAAATTTCTGTTGAGTTGATTCCGACTCATAGCAATCCTATAGGACAGAGTAGAACTAACCTGTAGAGTTTTCAAGGAATACCTGGTGAGTTTGAACTGACCACCATTTGGTTAGCAGCTGTCTTAGTCATCTAGTGTTGCTTTAACAGAAATACCACAAGTGGAGGGCTTTAAAAAAGAGAAATTTTATCACAGTTCAGTAGGCTTAAAGTCCAAATTCAGGGTGTAACCCCCAGGGGAAGTCTGGAGGAAGGTCCATGTTCTCAGTCTTTCCTTGGACTGGGAGCTTCTGAAGCACAGGGAACCTGGTCCTTTCCAAAGGATGCGCTCAGCTTTGGGCACAGCTTCTTGGTGGTACAAGGTCCCTAAGTCTGTCTTCTAGCTTCTTTCCTTTATATCTCAAGAGGCTGTGACAAGGCACAAAACAAATCTTAGGTATTGAGTCCTGCCCTACCAACACAACTACCACCTATCCCCCCTCATTAACATAGAGGCAGGATTTACAAAATGGAGAAACAGAACACAATACCAGAAACCATGACCTAGCTAAATTGCTACACAATTTTTTTCTAATATTTTTTATTATGATTAAGTGAAAGTATACAATCCAAGTCAGTTCTGAATGCCCACCTCTCTGTAACACTATCTGCTCTTCCCAGCCTGTGAGAGCACACTCCTCCTTTTTATTCTTTACCTCTAGTATCCTCCCAGCTAACACCTGTCTCCTCTTCACTCTCCTCTCACCTCTAGAAATAAACCTGTAGGACAGCCTTCTATAAATGCATAAAACCGTGAAATATACACACCACATGCTCACTCTGTGTCTCTAAGTCCAGTCCATTCATTGTCTGAAGTGTTGACCTCAGTACTGGTTTCAAGGCTGGGACAGCAGCAAGTCTAGGGGTTATGTTCCCAGGGGACGTTCAGGTCCAAGTCCCTTCTGACTGTCAATTCTGGTCTTTCAGTAGAGTTCTTGATCTGCACACCTCTTTTTCTCAGCTGCACAAATTATTGGGGGGGGGGAGACACAATTCAATCCATGACAGCAGCAATAGCACTTAATCACTGTGCCACCAGGGTTTCCCATTAGCCTGTACCCAAAACCAAACCCATTGCCATCCAGTTGATTCCAACTCACAGCAACCCTAGAAGGCAGAAGACAACTGCCCCGTAGAGTTTCCAAGGAGCACCTGGTGGATTCAGAATGCCACCCTTTTGGTTAGCAGACATAGCACTTAACCAGTACACAACCAGGGTTTTCCATTAACCAATAGGGACATGCAAATCAAAATTACTATGAGATACTATCTCACCTCCATAAGAATAACAGTGATCAAAAAAGCAGAAAGCAGTAAGTGTTGGCCAGGTTGTGGGAAAACAGCAACCCTCATCCATTGGTGGTGGAAATGTAAAATGGTACAGCCACTATACAACAGTGCAAACAGTTTGGTAGTTCCTCAAAATGTGAACATAGAACTACTGTTGCTGTTGTTAGGTGCTGCCGATTTGGCTCTGACTCATAGCGATTCTGTGTACAACAGGAAGAAACACTGCACAGTCCTGCACCATCCACACAATTGTTGTTATGCTTGAGCCTGTTACTGTGTCAATCCATCTGATCAAGGGTCTTTTTCTTTTTTACTGACCCTCTGCTTTACTAAGCATAATGTCGTCTCCCGGGGACGGGTCTCTCCTGATAACATGTCCAAAGTACATGAGGCAAAGTCTCACCATCCTTGCTTCCAAGGAAGACTTTGGCTATATTTCTTCCAAGATAGACTTGTTAGTTCTTCTGGAAGTTCTTAGTATGTTCAGTATTCTTCATCAACACCATAATTCAAAGACCTTGGTTCTTTCATCTTCCTTATTTATTGTTCAGTTTTTACATGCATATGAGGTGATTGAAAATGTAATGGCTTGGGTCAGAGATGGCACCTTAGTGTTCAAAGTGACATTTTTGCTTTTTGACTACTGTATTCTTAACTTCTAAAGTAACACATAACCCAGAAATCCCTGTTCTAGTTATATACCCAGCAGGAGTGAGAGTAAGAACATAAATAGAAACTTGTACACCAGTGTTCATTGTATCACTTTTCACAGTGGCCAAATGGTGGAAACAAGCCAAATATCCATCAACACATGAATAGATTAAGACAAAAGACAGGCACCTTCATTGTGGGTATCATCTTGAATGATCTGTGCTACGCAGTGGCAGCTTGGTCAAAAAGTGGGAAATGAATAAGCAAACCTTAAAAGTAGGATTGCTTGGCATGATTGAAATGGGTAAGACATAAGTTGAAATTCTCTTTTAAATTAAGCTGCAACTAGTTCTAAAGATTGCCTCTCTTATACTATAGTTTAACCTCTTTTGAGTTTTTCAGCTGTTTGTAACACAAAGGATACGGAGATCTTGGCCTTAGCTTGTATAAATAATATTGCTATCTTAACTACTCTCAGACAGTTCATACAGTGAAAGTGTAGACCCTAACTCACTCCTTGCTTGCCAGATGGGCAGTGTTTATGTTTCCAAAGACTTCAAATTAGAACTAATTTAATCTCCTTCCTAGCCAAATGGTTGACCTTTACGTTTCAAGGACTCCAACTAAAGTTAACCTGGCATACAGTGGGTAATTAAACCACCATATCAGGAATATTTATACTGATTGCTTTAAAAAGATTGATGTTAGGCTATAAATTGATGTTAAAAAGTTCACAGTATAACAACTTCTTGAATTTTTTTCCTTCATTCCCCTATATTCCTGGATGTGAAACTGTTTTGGGCTTGTTTGCTCTGCCTGATGTATACCTCACTCACTGCTCTCTCTGTAAGCCAGAACACATGCTGCTTCTTGTTTGAGTGCCCATGTGATTCTCTACTTTATGGAATGATCTTATCTTGTTTCTTCAGTAAAATTCTTTGTTATACTTTCTAGAAGAACATCAATGCAGTGTTTTTACTAGCACATTTCTTCGTGACCATGAAGTGACCCAAAGGAGATTTTACCTTCACACTATCTGGGGCAGCAAGAAAATCAAAGCATCTGGTACCAGCAAAGGTCTCTTGGGCCTGTTCACATTTCTCGGGCTACCAGGAACTGGAGCAAATAAACACCTGTCATGTCTAAACCTGATTGCTCTGCATAGAGGCTCTCCAACTTTCATTGGAATGTTTGTCTTCCTCTTTTCTCTCTGTCTTTTTAAATAGAACATAAATTCCTTTCATTTTTAGTACCATATGATCATTGCTTAGGGAACTCAGAACCGTAGGAAGCCACATTTTCCAGATCTGCAGCATTCCTTTATTAAAGATATTAGTTAGCCAGCTCCACAAAACTGAAGTTTTGACCTTTTCTTTGGAAAGCCTTAAAGATAAACTTATACTGTCTTTGGAAATATGGGAAATACCAAATCTAAGAGCAATGTCAAGCCTTCTCCAAAAACTCCCACTTATTATATGACTAAACATTATGGTGCTTCTAGTTACTTATTGTTATCTGCTTCATATGATTTAACAAAAGGTAGTTTAGATGAGTGAACACTTTACAGGGCATATAAACTTTTCAAGATAACTTTCCTGCACAGTGAATTAGAACAAAAGGGGTCCTATATAAAAGAATTTCAATGGGATACTTTTCCCAATTGGCAACTTGAGGCCTTTCAATGCCATGAAATATGTGTGATGGTTAAAGCTGTCAACTTGACCGGGCTATGATTCTCAGTGGTTTGACAGGAATGATGTAGTTTGGGCAGCTTCGTAGTGATAAAATCAACTCCATAATGAGATCTGATACGATCACTTCCATGATGAGATCTGCTGTGAGCGGCCACTCAGTTGAATGGGAGTTTCCTTGAGGATGTGATCAGAATCCAATAATGTAGATTTTCTGGCAAAGCTCACCAGCTTTTGCTCACTTTGGATCCTGCAGCTGTCTTCTCACTTAACCTCTGGATCTTAGAATTTGAGCTAACAGCTTACCTGCCAGTCTTGGGTTCATCTGCCTAAACAGCCTGTGATCCAGCTGCCTGGCAACTTATCTGCCAGTCTTAGAATTTGTTAGCCTCCACAGCCTGTGAGCCAGAGGTCTGCTGTCTGATCTTCCAATCTTGGGTTCTCTAGTCCCTCCAGCTACATGAGTCAGGAGAAGCTTTCAGCCTGACCCACAGACTTGAGACTTTCCAGTCTTTACATCCATGTGAGCTGTTTCCTTCTCTCTGTGTGTGTGTGTGTGTGTGTGTGCTTCACTGATTTTGCTTCTCTAGAGAGCCTAGCCTAAGACAGTTAGTAATGTGAATTTTGAGAAATATGATCTGATAATATAAGCCACCAGTGAGGCAACAGATACTCTGGTGTCACCCATCTATGAAAGGATAATATATCAATGAGAGCTAGATAAGTGATTTCCTTCAGGTGCCTTTCCATTAGGCTATGTAAGGGCCCTCTAGTTTTCTAAATATGACACAGAAAACAAACAAACAAAAAAACCATAAGGACTCTTTGACTACCACACAGCTTCACCTGCAATCAAGGAACATACTTCACAGCAAGTAAAGTGTAGCAGTGGGCCCATACTCAGGGAATTCCTTGGTCTCAACATGTTCCTCATCATCCTGAAACAGCTGACTTGACAGAATGATGGAATGGGCCTTCTGAAGACACATTTATGGCACAAGTTAGGTGACAGTACCTGCAGGGCAAGGAAAATGTTTCTAGGCTGTATATGCTCTAAACCAGCATCCAGTATTTGGTGCTGTTTCTCCTACAACCAGGATTCATGAGTCCAGGAATCAAAAGGTGGAAATGGGAGTGACACCATTCACTATTACCCCTAGTGACCCACTTGCAAAATTTTTGCTTCCCGTCCCTGAGACTCTGTGGTCTGCAGGTCTAGAGGTCTTAGTGTCAAAGGGAAAGATACTCCAACTAGAAGATACAACACTGATTTCATTGAACTAGAAGTTAGGAATGGTACCTGGCCACTTTGGATTCCTCTTGCATCCAAATCAAAAGGCAAAGAAGGGAGTTACTATATTGGCTGGTGTGATTGATCATGATTACCAACAGGAAATTTGATTGCTCTTATATAATGGAGGTAAAGATGAGTATGTCTGAAGTACACGAGATTCCTTAGACATCTTAGTACTACCATGCCCTGTGATTAAAGTCACTGGAAAAGTATAGCCACCCAATTCTGACATGATTACTAATGGTTCAGATCCTTCAAGAATAAAGGTTAAGGCCACTCCACCAAGAAAAAACAAACCACTACCAGCTGAAGTGCTTGCTGAGGGTAAAGGGATTATGGAAGGCAGTTCTAAATACCAGTTACATAATCATTTTCACAAAGAATAACTTTAACTGTTATGAGTATTTCTTCCTTGTATTTTTTTTTATTTTTGTTTTCTTCATTTATGAAATACAAGATATAAACAGGGCTAGTGTGTTTTCAGTTGCACACATTAGTTGTGTCATGTTAGATGCAAGTATGACTTTGTAATTATCTCTATTTAGAGATCACATATGATTTAGGGAGATGTGTATGGGTGCTGAGCTGACAAGAGGTGGACTGTAATGGTTAAGGTTCCCAGCAAAGCTGACACATGATTCTCAGTGGTTTGGCAGTTATGCAGCTTGGTAGCTATGTAACAATGTAGTCACCTCCATAATGAGATTTAATGTAATGTAATCACCTGCGATGAAACACTTACTGATGAAGATCAAAGACCAGAGCCTTCAATATGGATTGCACCTTAACATCAAGAAAGCAAAAATCTTCACTACTGGACCAGCAAGCAACATCATGATAACCAGAGAAAAGATTGAGGTTGTCAAGGATTTTACTTTACTTGGTTTCACAGTCAACACCCATGGAAACACAGTCAAGAAATCAAAAGAGTCACTTCACTGGGAATATCTGCTGCAAAGGACCTCTTTAAAAGTATTTAAATATAATTAAGTCACCTAGAAGACTAAGGTGTACCTGACTCAAGCTATGTGTTTTCAGCTGCATCTTATGCATGCAAAAGCTGGACAATAAATAAGGAAGACAGAAGAGGAATTGATGCATTTGAATTGTGGTATTGGAGAAGAATATTGAATGTACCATGGCCTACCAAAAGAACAAACAGATATATTCTGAAAGAAGTGCAACCAGAGAGTTCTTTGGAAGCAAAGATGGCAGGATGCCATCTTACATTCTTCGGACATGTTGTCAGGGGGAGATCAATCTCTAGAAAAGGACATCATGCTTTGCAAAGTAGATGGTCAACAAAAAAGAAGATCCTCAAGGAGATGAACTGACACAGTGGCTGCAACAGTGGGCTTAAGCATAAAAATGATTGTGGGAATGGTACAGGACTGGGTTGTGTTTCTGTTGTTCATAGGGTTCCTATGAGTTGGAACTGACGTTACAGCACCTAACAACAATCACCTCAATGAATGCGATCTGCCATCAGCAGCCAATCAGTTGAAAAGGCTTTTCCTTGGGGATGTGACCTACAACCAATATATGTTGGCTTTCTAGCAAAGCTCACTGGCTTTTGCTTGCTCTCAACTCTGCAGCTGGCTCTTCACCTGATGTCTGGTTCTTGAAATTTGAGCTAGCAGCTTACCTGCCAACCTTGGGATTCATCAGCCTCTGCAGGCTGTTATTCAGTGGACTGCCATCTTACTTGCTGATCTTGGAATTTGTTGACTTCCACAAAGTATGAGCTAGCAGTCTGAAGTCTGACCAGCTGATCTTGGGTTTGCCAACCTCTGAAACTACATTAATTCAGGAGACCCTCTAGCCTGACCTATGGACTTGGAACTTTACAGCTTCTACAACCATGTGAGTCATTTCCTTGGTATAAATCTCTCTCTGTATATGTATATACACTTTGCTGATCTTGCTTCTCTAGAGGACCGAGCCTAGGGAAGTAAGATAGATGCTTTAAAAATTTCCATTTCAAATTAACTGAACAGAATAAAGAATTGCAGAATTTAATTTCTAAATTAGCTAGGCAAAATAAAGAATTGGAAAGCCAGAGCTTTGCTGTACTTAACACCCCTCACTGCAGCTTCTTCTGCCCCTTACCCTGACCTCAAGCAACCTCTTCTCCTCCTCTGCCTCTCCATCCATCTGGAAAGTCTATCCAAACTTCTTTTCTTCTCTTCTGCCAAAAAGACCCAAAGTAGAAAGACCAAAATTAGAGTCAATGAAATGTCCAGAGGCAGAAAGTCCAAAACCACAAAGATCAATAACAAAGTTTACAGCCAATTCTTGAATACCTTTTAAAAAAATTCACCCTGCAGAAACTGGAATGGGCACTAGAGAAAATCCAAAGAATGGTGCCATTTCTTTCATCCCCTGGACTCTTACAGAACTACATAGCATTGCTAAAGATTTTCCAGATTTACATGAGGACCCTGATAGATGTGCTAAATAATGCAAGGTTATTAATGCTTATCAGCCCAGATTATTTGATTTGTATGTTAGTTATAATGTTAATTGGCCCTGGGGAAATCAAATTGTGGTTAGAATGTGCTGAATAGAAAAATACCCGAGGTAGCTTAGCTTTAGATATAGACATAATGACTCTTCTTGAAGATGCTCAAGGCAGGGCCAAAAAGCTGTATGAGGTAATTTTTAAGGCCTTTTCTCCCAGTAATTGATTGGATCCGACTCGACGGCACTTGGCTGGCAATGTCTATTCTTATATACAAAACAAAGATGAAAGTGTTTATGATTATCAGTCCTTATTATTCCAGAAGTTGTTGGAATATTCTTGGTTGAAACCTTCAGATGATTAAACAAAAGCGATCTTTACTTTGGTATTTATTTCTGACCTCAATCCTAAGATTTCAGTACTGGGTACAAAATACTGTTTAGCTTGGAAGGCTACTCCCACTATGGAGCTAATTACTTCAGCCTATGAGCTTTCCCAAACTTTAAAAACAAAGCAAACTGCTCAGGCTAACAAATTAAATGAATGGCCCTTCAGTTACAACATCTGCAAGGGCCCACTCAGAAAAGGAATTTTAAACCCTCCTATGGACCCCAAACTGATCCTCACCCATATTGCAAAATACCTGGCTGTTAGAGAATAAAAAGGGGTGCACCCTCAGATCCCCACTAAAAGACCTCAATTGATAGTCCAGCGGTTTCGGGGTTCCCCTGGGAGCATGGCCCCTGGCCCTGATGCTGCCCTTGCCCATAAATCATAATGAAGGTTGACTCTTCAGACATGAACAGATTGGACTTCGCAATGTAGAGTGACCATATATTGGATGCACTTTATGGTTCTATACATCTATAGGATATCATCCTGCTGACCTCTGGCTGGAAGAAGGAGAGTGGGTGGAGAGGAGAGGAAAGGAGACTGTTGGGAGGATGAGACATGTATGGAGCAGAGAGGAATAGTGTGCTGTCACTGGGCAGGGAGAGCAGTGGAAGCTGCATATAGGTGGCATGTAAATTTATACGGAAATGTACATTTTCACTCAGTCATGTTAAATAAATAAATAAATTTTTAAAAAGAAAAGAAAAGCAAATGCTTTAAGTTAAAGAACAAGCAGAAGATTTCAAGCCAACCACTCATTCTCCTGATTCAGAATAAAGGGGCTTCATAGACAAAACAGGAACTTCTCCCATGGTAGCTCTTCACCCTTAACAAGAAACAACTATGTATATTAATATCTTTAATATCTTGTACACTTTTAGTTAATTCAGGAACCACACTATCTGCAATTAATCCTGCTTGCCTACAAAAGCCTCTGCCCCCAAGTACAAAAACTTTTAAAATCTTAAAAGTTACTAATAAAATACAAGCATTATTTTATTTTCAACCTTTGCCTTTCTTGACCCAATAGAAGATTTACATCCCTTTTACTAAATGCTACAGCTCCTATTAATTTAACAGGAAGAGATATTTTATGTAAGTGAAATTGTCATTTACAATTTAATGAAAAGGGGAAAATGTTATTAATAGTATCTAAGAATCAGAATTGAGGGATGGATAATATTCAAAAAGATGAGGTTGTCCTGCCGTATGCAAGCCCTTACATGTCTCTTCAAAATTCTGGTCCAACAAACTGTCATTCCCTACCCCACCCTGCCAGAGTTATTTCTCAGGTCCCTGAAACTTTGTGGGAGATGACTTCTACAGATGTTGACAGAGTCCTGTCCACTAATGTAATTAAAATTCAAGTGAACACCTTTAAACCCTTGCCCAGGCTCGCCAGTACCCACGTAAACAAGAAGCAAAGGAAAAGATAACTCCTGTAATACGGGATTTCCTTTCTAAAGGCTTAATCATTCATGTAGCAGTCCTTATAGCACTCCTATCATTCCAGTTAGAAAACCCAATAGTCAAGGTTGGAGGGTTGTTCAGGAATTGCATGCAATAGACTGCATTGGTCTTCCTAGGTACCTCCTTGTCCCTAGTGCATATTTGTTACTCTCCAGTGTTCCCAGTGAAGAATATGCTTCATGGCTGTAGATCTTTATAGTGCATTTTTCAGCATCCTTGTCAAACCCAAAAGTCAATGTCTGTTTTGACTTGGGAAAATCAACAACTTATCTGAAATGCCTCAAGGTTTTATAAAGGCTTCAGTTTTCTCAAATTTTACGTGCGAATTTGTAACCTTTGCAGTTTCCCAATAAATGTACTTTATCACAGTATGCCAATGTTTTACTAATGTGTTCTACCTCTCAACAGGCTTGCTTGGAGGACAGCATAGCCCTGCTAAAACATTTGGCGGTTAAAGTATATAAAGTTTTTAAAGAAAAATTAAAATTAGCTCAGGCTTCTGTCAAATATTTAGGTCACTTAATTCCTGCAAAAGGCATTTCTGTTGACCCCCAGAGGAAAGAAGCTATTATAGGCTTTCCTCCGCCTAAAACAAAGAGAGAATTAAGAGGTTTCCTAGGACTTAGTGGTTAGTGCCAAGCTTGGATTCCTAATTCTCTTTTGGCGCAAACTTTATATACGTATTTGAAAGCCTCTGTGCCTGGTCCATTCTGTCTTACTCAGGAAGATCAAGGGATCATAACTGAGTTAAAAGCCAAGCCAAGTGCCGTCGAGTTGGAAAGAAACCTTAATTAAAATGCCCACGTTGGGGTTCCCTAATTATCCTTTAGACTTCACACTTTTTGTGTGTAAAGTTCCTACTAATCGCATTAGGTGTTCTCGTACAAACACGGAAGGAAACTAAGCCTGTCGGTTACTGTAGCCTGCAGCTGAACTGTGTGACCAGGACCTCTGCCCACCACCTTTTGTTAGGCCAATGCCTGCTATGTAGGAAGCATGGCAGATACGGTTTTAGGAAAACTTTGAAATATATATGTGCCCAATGCTATATCTGCATTGCTTGCTTCTACTTTAATTCAACATCTGTCTGCCAGCAGACTCACTTATGAAATCCATCTTTTGGCAGCTTCTAATATTAGATTACATGTGATACCTACCTACCTGAACCCCAGCCACCCTTCTCCCTACAGAGGATAAGGATCATTGTCCTTCCTATAATTGTTTAGATTTAACAAAGCAGCTTCTGACTCCTTGTAGTAACTTAAAGGAAATTCCTTTAAAAAATCTTGATATGATATTATTTATAGATGACTCTTACTTGAAACCAACACGTAGCTCTCACTATCAGGCTGGATATGCTGTTACGGTTTTACTGGAGTCCTTGAAAGCCAGTCTCTCCATAAGACCACTTCAGCTCAACAGTCTGAACTTATTGCTCTTACCAGAGCATGTAAATTTGCTACAATAAAGTCTGTGAAAATTTTTCCAGATTTGAAGTATACATTTAGAATTATTCATAATACTGGAGTATTGTAGAAACAGATTTTTAACCTCTTCTGGTAAGACCCTTAAAAATGGGGCTTTAATAGAAGACCTATTGGATGCCTTGCTGCCCCTTTCTCTAACCACTGTAATTAAAATACAAGCAAAACAGCCAAAGGGAGTGTCCTAAACTGAAAAAAATTAAGGGAAATAATCTTGCTGGAGCAACTGCTGAACAAGCTGCTTCCTGAATTATTGTTGCCCACATTTTAACAGAAAGGTGTGTAAACGGGCCTTTGGAAAACCTGTAGAGAACTATTTTTATAAAACAACTAGTGCATTTGCACCCAACCAAAGAGAAGCTTTTGAAACATCAGCAATGTTTTAAAACCTTGTCTCAATCTAATGAAATTATAAAATGGAAAAAGTCAGGTTGCTATCAAGATCCTGACACTAAGCCATGATTAAGAACTAATGCCAAAATTATTCTTTCTAAACTTTTACACATCACTATGATGAAGACTCTACATGAGAATATTCATCTAGGAAAAGGTAAAATGATTGAAATATAAGAAAAAATACTGGTGGGGAAAATTTTCTGAGGCAGCTAAGCATGTGGTCACCTCTGCTCTGTCCACCCTCATTACAATCCTCGGAATCATCTTTAAAATTTCCTGTGAACAATTTTTGCCTGATAGAGCCCCAAAATTTCTTTGCAGTGATCAGAGAACTAATTTTACAGGAAGTTTATTCAAGAATTATGCCAGGGTTTCCACATATACTAAAGATTACATGACACTTATCACCCATAATCCTCTGGGCTTATAGAAAGAACTGATAGTATAATAAAAACCCAACCTGCTCAGCTTTCTAAGTTCTGAAGTTTGTCTTGGACTTCAGTTCTCCTTTCAGTCCTCTTAAATTTAAGCTCTCCTTATGAAATAGTTGCTAGAAGGCCTGTGATCCTTCCCTACATTGTCTCTAAACCAAACCAGTTGCCATTGAGTCTATTCTGACTCAGCAACCCTACAGAACAGATAGAACAGAGTAGAACTACCCCATAGGGTTTTCGAGGAGTACCTGGTGGATTCAAACTGCCAACCTTTTGGTTAGTAGCCGTAGCTCTTAACCACTGTGCCACCAGGATTTCCTCATTGTGTCTACTGACCCTAAACCTGAATTATTTTTAAAATGTCAATCTTTAATGCAGTAATAGTCTAAGAAATATTTTTCACAAATTAATGAGACATTTGAGGAGTGACAATTTGATTCTCTTGCCTTAGGTGGTATTAACCCCAGGAAATTATATATATTGGAAAAGACACTAACTAAAAGATTCTTTAAAACCCAGTTAGAAGGAACTTTATTTTGTCCTTTTGACTAACCCTTACATAACTAAACTAAAAGGAATTAACCCTTGGAGTCATTTATCACTGTTGAACGCCAATTCGGACTTGCCAGCCAGCTGGAAAATTGGGACCTGGACTAAAGCAGCATCCCAGTGACCAAAAAAGCAGGCAGCTTCAAAGCTAAGCTGCTGACTTAAACATCACACAATGAGATCACACACAAGCTCCTGACATCTGTGAACTCCAGTTCTTCACTGTTGGTATCTTAGTAGTCCTAACTATTTTTGTTCACTTGTGGAATTATTTCTTAATAGATTTAATGCCAAAAGCCAAATGCCGCCGAGTTGGATCTTCAATTTTAACCCAGAAATTAAATCTTTTTATTCCTTAAGCCACTAATTGAAATTTTTAATGCTTGCTTAATATTTATAACTTTAAAAATTTTGTTTTAGCTACCCCAGGTTCATTGCCTCATGAATTTAAAAAAAAAATGTGTTTTATACTCATTAATTTCTCTTTGCTTTACAAATACTACTTTAGTTAACTTTTTCTCTATTATTAAGTTTATAATAAATTTCTCTTGTTGTTATAACCACCGATGCATAGAAAGAAAATAATGTTTTTATCAAGTTAGATTAATTCGTTACTAGCGCCAGCATTTTAACAGAATGTTGGATGTGTCACTCTGCCCCACAATCCACAAAGGAGTATACCAGGTCTCTCACTTTACCAGTCCTAGACTATAAGTTCACACATAATTTTACTATTAAACTATGTCTACCTCCAGAATTGTCCACTTATCCAACAACTTCTGTTTCAGTCTTAACTTGTGCATGGATAAAATGTTTTCTGTATCCACATTATGCAGTTTTTATTAATAATGCTCAATATTATGATTAATCCAAATCTCCTTATTTGTGCCCACCTCCAAGATCTGCTACATTTTAAAGAATTATCCATTTGTGGTAACTCACAAACTACATACTGGCTTTAAAAAGTTAATCAGTCCATTCATTCTCTTGATATTCACACCAGAAAAGGTGTGTTATGTGCCCCGTCTAAATATGTCTTTTTGTGTAGACAATTTTTAGCTTATTTAAAAAATAAGTCTAATCAGAGAGACCCACAAGAGTGGGTGCCTACATCGACCTGGGACCGGAAGAACCAGATGGTGCCCGGCCACCACCAGTGATAGCCATGACGGAGCTCACAGAGAGGAGCCTCACTGGCAACACAAGAATAAAAAGAGGTGCATCATGAGATCTCCACTAAAAGACCTCAATTGATGGTCCAGCGGTTCTGGGGTTCCCCTGAGAGCATGGTCCCCGGCCCTGATGCTGCCCGTTCCCATATTATAACAAAGGTCCACTCTTTGGACAGGAATGGAATGGACTTGGCAATGCAGAGTAACCATATGTTGGAAGCACTTTATGGTTCTATACATCTATAGGATATCATCTTGCTGACCTCTGGCTGGAGGAAGGGGAGTGGAAGGAGAGGAGGGGAAAGGAGACTGTTGCGAGGATGAGACATGTATGGAGCAGAGAGGAATAGTGTGCAGTCACCGGACAGGGAGAGCAGTAGAAGCTGCATATAGGGGGGCATGTAAATTTTCATGTGAATGTGCATTTTCATTCAGTTATGTTAAATAAAAATAAAAATAAAAAAAAATAAGTCTAATGACTTCACCCTATACCTAGCCTTTACCATGTTTAAATAATTGGAATATAACAAGCCAATGTAGTTTGGGGACCCTGGAAATTCCCATGAGTATCCATTCATACAATGATAGCTTCCTATAGAACCAAAAACCAAACCAAACCCACTGCCATCGAGTCATATCCAACTCATAGCGACCATACAGGTCAGATGAGAACTGTCCCATAGAGTTTCCAAGGAGCACCTGTCAGATGTGAACTGCCAACCTTTTCGTTAGCAAATGTAGCTCTTAACCCACTAAGCCACGAACGTTTCTGTTACTATAGAACAGTGACTTGAAATTAATATCCATAAAAAAGAGAAGCCTCATCCTTTCAAGCAATCCCATAACTAGTTACTCAGAATGGGGGTGGTCTTCCTTATGGCTACTATACCACAGTTTAAAATTCGTCAGTTAGAAGTGCCCATGCATGATCTATCTGCCACTATAGCTCAAATTTCTCATAGTGTTACTGTTGGAATAGCTGCACAAAAAAATCTTTAGAAACCTTGGTGAAAGTACTATTAGACAACAGATTGTCTTAGATTTTGTTAAAGCTCAGCAAGGAGGGGTTTGTGCTGTCACCAGTACTTCTTAGTATTGATAGATAAATTCCTCCAAAGAAATAAAACAAGACATATTTTAGAAAAATATGCCAAAAGGCCTCCTAGTAACGTACCCTTTCTCCCGTAACTATTCATTCCTTACTTAATATTTTTATCTGGTTACCCCAAAGCATCAAGTCTGAGATATACTCCTTTCTGCCTGCCTGTCTCCTTCTACTCATTATAATTATTATTATAGAACTTGTTAAATATATAGTATACTGTGTTTCTCATTGCCACAGCCAACCCTCAAAGCATGTGGCCATGCAATGAATTGTGTATTTAAAAGAAATTGATTTTACTGAGAAAAATAAAGTTCAGATCTAAGATCAAACCTTTTTAAGTGCTAATCTGTACCCCTAATGTGCCTTTGTTTGCAACACTTATCAGTCTGAACACCAACACACACTGAAGTTGAGACCTGAAGCTATGGCAAGGTGAAATCAAGTGGTGCTTGCCAACTAGAAAACTGTTTCAGTCATCTAGTGTTACCACAAGTGGATGGCTTTAAAAAGAGAAACTTTTCTTCTCACAGTCTACCTAGCAGGCTAAAAGTCCAGATTCAGGGTGTCAGCTCCAGAGGAAGGCTTTTTCTGCTGGCTCTGGAGGAAAGTCTTTGAAATCAGTCTTCCCCTGGACTTGGAGCTTCTTATGCTTAGGGATTCCTGGTCCTTTCCAAAGGACATGCTCAGCTCCCAGCACTGTTTCTTGGTGGTGTGAGGTCTCTAACTCTCTGCATCCCGTTCCTTTATATTCCAAGAGATTGCCTCAGGGCACAGTACAGTCCTACACATTGAGTCCTGCCCCACCAACACAACTGCCCCCATCCTCCCTCATTAACATCATAAAGGCAAGGTTTACAACGTGGAGGAACAAGATGCAGTAGCAGGAATCACAGCCTAGCCAAATAAATACACACATTTTTGGGGGGTGTGGAGGGCCATAATTCAATCCATGACAATAACTAAAACCAAACCCATTGCCTTCAAGTTGATTCCAACTCATAGCAACCCTATAGGTCAGGGTAGAACTGTCCCATTGGGGTTGTACAGGTAGCTACTGGTAGATTCAACTGCTGACCTTTTCCTTAGCAGCCTGAGGTCTTGACCACTGTGTCACTAAGCAGGCTACTAGATAGCAGCTCAAGATCTCAAAAGCTGCCTAAAGAAAGCAACCGCACAGAAACTACTGTAGTGTCTGAGGGCCTAAAGGCTAATACAAAGCAGCCATCCCAGCTACTCCAGAGGCTCCAAAACTCCAAGTCCTTGCAGAAGACAGGCACCTCCATTGGGAGTATTATTATCTTGAGTGATCTGTACTGCCTACTGGTAGCTAGATCAAAAGTGAGAGTAAATGATAAGTAAACCTTAAAACTGTGGCTGCTAGGCATGACTGAAATGAGTAATCCCAGACATTAACTGAAATTCTATTTTAAATTAAGCTGCAACTAGGTTTGAGAAAGGTGTGCAACTGCCTCTGCTATCCTACAAAGACAATGTACCCTCTTGGAAATTTTTGACTGTAATACACAGAGTACAAATATCCAGGCCTTAGCTTATATAAATAATACTGCTGTCTTAACTGGTCTCAGGCAATTCATCCAGTGAATGTCTAAGCCCTAACTCACTCCTAGCCAAGTGGGCTAGGAGGGCTTCAAGTTAGAGCTGATGTAATCTTCCTAAACAAATGGTCGACCTTTACATTTCAAGGACTCCAACTAAGGTTAGACTGGCATACAATCAGTCACCAAACCCCCACATCAGGAAAGTTTATACAGATTGCTTTGAAAATATTGCTTTAGTCAATTTATATTGGGAAATAGGAAATTTAGTTCAGGAAAGTTCATATTTTAAAAAAACCCTGAATTTTTTTCCTTCCTTTCCCTTTACCCCCTTTGATGTGAAGTCATTTTTTGTGCTTTACTTAATAAATATCCCACTGTTCTTCCTGCAAGCCAAAACACATGCTGCCTCTTTTTTGAGTGTTCATATGATTCTCCATTTCACAAAATGATCTTATTTGTCTTTCCCCTTCAATAAAATTATTTTTATAATTTCTAGTGGAGCATTAGCTTAGTGTTTTCACTAAGCCACAGTAAACAAAATGTGATGTGTACATACAGTGGAGTAGTATTCAACCATAAAGAAAAATGAAGTCTCTTAAAAGGCCACCTACAGAATGAGAAAAAATATTTGGCAGCTCTGTGTCAGACCGACACCTGATCTCCATAATCTGTAAGGTACTATAAAATATCAACAAGAAAAAGATAAATCATCCAGTTAAGTGATGGGCAAAGGAGATGGAGAGACACTTCTCTAAAGAGGAGATTCAGGCAGCCAAAAAACACATGCAGACATGCTCACGATCATTAACTATTAAAGAAATTCAAATCAAAATGACAATGAGATACCATCTCACCCCAACAAAGTTGGCCGTGATCCAAAAAACGCAAAACTCTAAATGCTGGAGAGGCTGTGGAGAGATTGGAACTCTCCTCCACTGTTGGTGGGATTGCATAATGGTACAACCTCTTTGGAAAGCAGTCTGGTGCTACCTTAAATTAATGGATATAGATATACCATTTGACCCAGTAATCCCACTGCTTGGAATATATCCTACAGAATCAAGGCCATTCACACCAACTGATACATGCACATGAATGTTCATCACAGCACAGCACAGTCCACAACAGCAAAAAGATGGAATCAACCCAGATGCCCAACCACAGAAGAATGGATGAGTAAACTATGGTATATGTACTCAGTGGAGCACTATGCAATGATAAACAACAATGATAACAGCAGGAAACGTCTGTTAACCTGGTTTCAACTGGAAGACATTATGTTGAATGAAAGCAGTCAGCAACAGAAGGACAAATATTGTATGAGACCCCTATGATAAAAACTTAAAAGCAGACTCATGCGTAACAGAAAAGAAAGGGTGGGGAGAGCAGGAGGGCGAGGAGCAAGGGTTTAGATTAGATAGTTGTTAGAAATTTGGTTGGGTCAAATTGGTGACAGCACACAGTAGTAAGAAGATCAATATTAATGGGACTTCATCACAACGTGTGTATTCCTCCCATCTTAACCCGATATTGCAAGGACAGGGTATGTACATTTTCATTCCATCATAATTAAAAAAAAAAAAACTATACTCCATCTTCACTTAATTACTATTTTTAATTCAATAATTTGAAATTATTTTTAAATGTTTCACTTAGGATCTGAAGTTGGCACCCATTTTTAAGTATAACATTCACTTAAATTTGGTACAGTAGACACTAATTTGTAATAATAAAGAACATAGAAAGCTTGTTACTTGGACATAAATTACTATAGTAATTATGGAAGTGCCGTGTTATCTAGAGTGAGAGTGTTTAGGTTCTAATTTATTCTCATGTAAAAGTAAACTAAAAATAGGTATTGATTAAAAAAAAAGGAAATGTAAAAGCTAGTGATTCATAGTATTTAGGACATGTCTAGACATTTTTAGACAGTGCCATTTGCTTAAAGACTTCACACAAACTGCAGGCACAGGAACAGATTGCATAAGATGTCATGTGCTTGCTGCAACTATATGCATGTTACTGGATGTTTTAGAGCAACCCATAAGGATAAATAATTTAAGAGTTATTAAAATATTCAATCTGAAAATAAAAGGAAAAAAAAGAAAAATGAAGTCTCGATGCATACCACAACATGGATGAACCTTAGAAACATTATGCTGAGTGAAATGTCAGTCTCCAAAGGGCAAATACTGTATGATCTCCTTATATGAAATAAGCAAATATGTAGAAACCAAAGATTATTACTGATTACCAAGGATGGGAGAGAGGGTGGAAAGAGAAGTTTTTGCTTAGGGGGCATTGAGTTTATATTAATGGTGGTAGAATAATTTGGTAAAGGATAGCCTGAATGGTTGCACATATGGAAGAATGTAATCAGTGTCACTGAAGTATATATTTATGAATTAATGAATTGGTATGCTTTGTTGTATATATTTTCACCAAAATAAGAAGAAAAAGATTAGCTCCTATGGGTCTGGGACAAAACTTCACCTATCTGAAGCCATTCCACTCTTCCTCATAAAGAATCAAGCACCTCAAGTCCCTTGATAGGATTTTTAAAGCAAAAATTGAAGAGAAGAAAGTAAGTGGAGAGGAGGTACTGGTAGGAGCTACCATGCTAAGCAGTTTATTGTGTGCCTGACAGTGTGCTTAACATTTCACATGTATTTCTAGTCAAGGTATTTGTGTATCTTTAAATATAATACAGAACCCCTAGTGATATACTGGTTAAGTGCTACATCTGCTAACCAAAAGGTCAGCAGGGTCACTATGAGTTGGAATCGACTCGACAGCAGTGAGTTTTGGTAAATACAACACAACTATTTTATTCATTTGTTCAGCAAGTATTCATTAAATGTCTACTCTGTGACAGTCACTCTACTAGCCACTGGTGGTGGTCCATAAGACAGATGAAATTCCTACACCCTGAAGTCTAGCTTCTAAGGAGCACTTACCAGTTGTAGAAATTGTACTAAATAATTTTATCTCTTCATTTCATCTTTATAATAATCTATATTCTGCAGTACCTATAAAGGTAGGTATTGTTAGTCTCATTTTACAATCGAAGAAACTGATACTTAGAAAAATTGACTTACCAGTAAGTGGTTATGCCAGAGTTTGAACCTGCATCTGTCTGCCTCTTAACCATTGGCTATATTGTCCCCAAAGTGCCCCATGGAAGTATGTAATTGTTGCAAACAAAGAAAAATAGATCATCCCTAAGCCTTCTTGGAAAATTTCATCTCAGAGGATTGGACTCCTTTAAAAGAAATCATTTAACTTATTCAAATGAACCACGTGATCTGTTTTACACACGATGGATTGTGTTTATATGCTTATCAAAGCCCAAATTAGATTTTTGACCCTATTGTAGTCAGCTACAGAAATATCACAGAGTGGATGGCTTTAACAAAGGAAAGTTTATTCTTATACAGTCCGGCAGGCTACAAGTCCAAATTCAGGATGTCCGCTCCAGGGGAAGGCTAGTCCCCTTGTCAGCTCTAGAGGAAAGTCTGGTATTGCATCAGTCTTTGTCCAGGGAGGATCTTGGCGCAGCAACCTCAGGTCTGAAGGATGCACTCTTCTCCTGGTGCTAATTTCTTGATGGTGTGAAGTTCCCAATTCTCTGCTTGCTTCTCTTTCCTTTTGTATCTTGTAGGATGCAAGGATTAAGGGTGGGACAAGCCACACTCCAGGGAAACTCCTTTTACAGTAGAGCTGGGAGGTGATCTTCTGAAGGGATTTAAAGTCCCACCCTAATCCTTTAATGTACAACACAGTAAAATCACAAAATGGAGTATAATCGTAGAATACAGGGAATCATGGCCCAGCCACAGGGCTACACCTATCTCCGGAGGGACACAATTCAATCCATGACAACCCCAAAACCTATCTCCTAATCCTGAGGGTTTAACTTGTAATTTTATGAATAGGGGAAAAGTAAATATTACCAGAATTTTCTTTTTAGGATTCAAATTCCTGAGGAAAGTTTGGAAACATGGACATTCTGTAAATCTTCCCTTCACTTAAAATGCAGTAAGTCCTGATATCCTGCTGTAGAAAGTGAACAATGTCATAGGTCAGTTTTATAAAGGTCTTCTCACAGAATTACATCTTTTACATTTTTTTAGGCTACTATTGCTAAAGATTTCCAATGTTCTACATTTTTGTAAGTATAATCTTGGTGGCTCAGCAACTAAGTGTTCAGCTGCTAACCAAAAAGTTGCCAGTTGGAACTCACCGGCTGTCTCCTGGGAAAAAGATGTGGCAGTCTGCTTCTGCAAAGATTTACAAGCTTAGAAAACACCCATGAGGCCATTCCACTATGTCCTACAGAGTTGCTACAAGTTGGAATCACCTGAACAGCAATGGGTTTGTTTGCTGGATTTTTGAGACATGCCATTTATCACCTACTGGCACTTGTAGAATGACATATTTGCATGTGTAGATTCTCCAGCCATGCTATAAGCTGTTCAGCTGATGCAACCTAAATAAATGCAAGACAAGGCACATGACTAAAGGGTATTTAGGGGAAATGTTTGTTTCACTATTGACGTTTTTTTTTTAAACGCAGAGATAATGTAGATTTTTTTTAAGCAATAACTCCTGACTCCCCCTCTCTACAGCCACTGATAACCACTAATCTATTTTTATTTCTATGCATTTACTCTATCTAGATTATTTCATATAAGCAAGATCATACCATATTTGTCTTTTGTGTTTGGCTTATTTTGCTTTAGATAATGTTTTCAAGGTTCATACATATGGTAGCATGTATCAGGACATCATTTCCCTTTATGACTGAATGATACTCCACTGTATGTATGTACTGCACTATTGTAACCATTCATCTGTTGATGGATATTAGAATCATTTCCACCTTTTTGTGATTATGAATAATGAGGCAGTGAACATTGATGTACAAGTATCTGAGTCCCTGCTTTCAAGTCTTTGAGTGCAGAGCTAGATGTAGAATTGCTGGGTCATACAGTATTTCTTCTGTGTTTAACTTTTTAAGGAACTCAATAACTGTACAATTTTACATTCCCACTAGCAATCCACCAAGGTTCAAATTTCTCCACATCATTATCAACACTTATTTTCTATTTTCAAGTAATAGCCATTCTAGTTGTTATGAAGTAACATTTCATTGTAGTATTGATGTTCATTTCCCTTACGACTTATGATGAGTATCTTTTCACATGCTTATCAGCAGTTTGTGTATCTTCTTTGAAGAAATACCCACTCAAGAATTTTGCCCATTTTTTAATTGAGTTGTTTGCCTTTTTATTGTTCAGTATTAGGAGTTCTCCTTATATTCTAGATATTAATGGTTTCCAAATATTTTCTCCTATTCTTTAGGTTGCGTTTGCACTTTCTTGATGGTGTTCTATGAAGTACAGACATTTTCAGTTTTGATGAAGTACAGTTCATCTGCTTTTTCTTTTGTTGTTTATGCTTCTGGTGTCATATCTAAGAATCCATTGTCAAAAACAAGTCCCTGAAGCTTTACCACTATGTTTTATTCTAGCAGTTTTATGTTTTTAGTTCATATTTAGAAACCCTGGTGGCATAGTAGTTAAGGGCTAGGGGTACTAACCAAAAGTTGGTAGTTCAAATCCAGCAGTTGTTCCCCAGAAACCCTATGAGGCAGTTCTACACTGTGGCCTATAGGGCCACTATGAGTTGTAATCAACTTGACAGCAGTGGGTTTTTAGGTCTTGATTCATTTTAAATTAACTTTCATATATGATGTGAGATATGGGTCCAACTTCATTATTTGTGTGTAGAGAAACAGTTGTGCCAGCACCATTTGTTGATACCCTTCTTTCCCTATTGAATGGTCTTGGTGGCACCCATGTTGAAAACCAACTGGCTGTAGATGTTAAAGTTTATTTCTGGACTCTCAATTTCATTCCATTGGTCTATATGTCTATCCTATACCAGTACCATGCTTTTTTATTACTATAGCTTTTCTGGAGACCTGGTTGCCCAGTGATTAAGAGCTTTGGCTGCTAACAGAAAAAGAAAGAATCAGAGTCAACTCTATGGCAGTCGCTTATGCATAGGATCATGTCATCTACAAATAGATAGTTTTACTTCTTCCCTTCCAATTTGGATACCTTTTATTTCTTGTTCTTGCCTAATTGCTGTGGCTAGAATTTACAGAACAATGTTGAAAACAGTGATGAAAGCAGTCATCCTTGTGCTTTTCCTGATATTAGGGGGAAAAGGTTCTTTCCCCATTAAGTGTGATGTTAGCTGTGGGTTTTTCTCTTTTTTTTCAATAAATGTTGGTTTTCATGTTGAAGAATTTCTCTTCTATTCCTAGATAACTGAGTGTTTATATCGTAAATGGATGATGTATTTTGTCAAATACCTTTTCTGTATTGAGTGACATGATCATGTGCTTCTTTTATCCTGTTAATGTGATGTGTGGATTGATTTTCTTGTATTGGGCCATTCTTGTAATACTGGGTTAGATAGCACATGGTCATAGTGTATACTCCTTTTCATATGCTAGTGGATTCAGTTTCCTAATAGTATTTTGTTGAGAATTTTTACGTCTATGTTCATAAAGGATGTTAGCCTATAGTTTCTATTTTTTTATAGGGTCATTGTCTAGCTTTGGTATCAGGGTATACCGGCCTCATTCTATAATTAGGAAGTGTTCCTTCCTTCTTTCAGAAGAGTTTATGCAGAATTCATGATAATTCTTCATTAAAGGTTTGCTATAATTCCCCAGTGAAGTTATCTGTTCCTGGACTTTTCTTTGTTGGGAGAATTTTGATTACTGATTTAGTTTCTTCTTTTATTGTAGGTCTGTTGAGATTTTCTATTTTTTTCTTGAGTCAATTTATGTAGTATATGTGTTTCCAGGAACTTGTTCATTTCATCTGTGTAAATATGTTGACATGCAATTGTTAATAGTATTCTCTTAAAATCCTTTTTTTTTCTGTGAGGTCAGTAGTAATGTTTCCACTTTCATTTCTGAGACTAATTTTTTAAAAATCTTCTCTCCTTTTCTATGTCTCTCTAGCTAAAGGTTTGTTGGTTTGGTTTATCTTTTTGATGAACCAACTTTTGGGGCCATTGACTTGTTTTTCTGTATTTGATTTACCTCTGCTCTAATTTTTATTATTTTCTTCCTTCTAGTAGGTTTAAACTTAGTTTGCTTTTCTTCTTCTAGTTCTTCAAGAGGTGAAATTAGATTATTGATTTGAGAGCTCTCTTTTTTCCTGTAGACATAGCTGTGAATTTCCCTGTGAGTGCTACCTTCACTGCATCCCATAAGTTTTGTTATGTTGTGCTTTCATTTTCATTCATTTCATAGCATTTTCTAATTCTCATTGTGATTTCTTCCTCAACTCATTGGTTATTTAATGGTGTATTGTTTAATTTCCATACTTTTTAAATTTTCTGTTTTTCCTTTTATTTTTAATTATGATTGAATGAAAATGTACGTTCCCATATAAATTTGTATGCTGACCTATATGCAGCTTCCACTGCTCTCCCTGCTCAGTGACATCACACTCTTTCTTTCTGCTCCATACATGTCTTATCTTCTCAACAGTCTCCTATCTTCTCCTCTCCACCCATTCCCCTTCCTCCAGTATGAGGTCAACAGGATGACCTCTTATAGATGCCTAGAACCATAAAGTGCCCACACAGTATGATCACTCTGCATCACGAAAGCTAATTCATTGCTGTCCGAAAAGTTGACCTTCATTATGATTTATAGACAGGGGCAGCATCAGGGCCAGGGGCCATGCTCCCAGGTGAACCCTGAAGTCCCTGGACCATCAACTGTGGTCTTTTTGTGGAGATCTCAGGGTGTACCCCTATTTATACTTGTGTTGCCAGTGAGACTCAACTTTGTGAGCTCCATCATGGCTATCATTGTTGGTGGCTGGGCACCATCTGGTTCTTCTGATCACAAGTCAATATAGACATCCACTCACATGGGTCTCTCTGTCTTCTGGACTCTCTTTCCCCCATGTTGTTATGGACCTTGGTGATCATGCCTGCTAAGTTAGGACCATTTGCTGTACCCTCAGATGGCAGCTTGACAGCTTTTAAGACCCCAGACACCACTCACCAACGTGGGGTGCAGAGAGTCCTCATTAGCAAAATGCTAGTTGTGCGAATTGACCACGATTTCCCCTGAGAGCACAATCCCCGGCCCCCAGACCCAGTTACTCTGTCCTTGCAATACTGGGTTAAGATGAGAGGAGTACACAAGTTGTGTTGAAGTTCTGTTAATATTGATCTTCTTACTACTGTGTCTGTGTGCTGTCACCAATTTCACCCAACCAAATTTCTAACAACTGTCTAATCTAAATCCTACCCCGTCACCCTCCCGCCCTCCCCACCCTTGCAGCCATCAAAGAGTCTTTTCTGTTATGCATGAGTCTGCTTTTAAGTTATTATTGTAGGGGTCTCATACAATATTTGTCCTTCTGTTGCTGACTACTTTCACTCAACATAATATCCTCCAGTTGAAACCAGGTTAAAAGATGTTTCCTACTATCATCGTTGTTCTTTATCAGTGCAAAATGTTCTGTTGAGTATATATACCATAGCTTAGCTATCCATTCTTCTGTCGTTGGGCATCTGGGTTGATTCCACCTTTTTGCTGTTGTGCACTGGGCTGTGATGAACATTCATGTGCATGTATCAGTTGGTATGAATGGCCTTGATTCTGTAGGATATACTCCAAGCAGTGGGATTACTGGGTAAAATGGTATATCTATATCCATTATTTTAAGGTGGCACCAGATTGCTTTCCAAAGAGGTTGCAACATTGTGCAACCCCACCAACAGTGGAGGAGAGTTCCAATCTCTCCACAGCCTCTCCAGCATTTAGTGTTTTGCATTTTTTGGATCATGGCAAACTTTGTTGAGGTGAGATGGTATCTCGTTGTTGTTTTGATTTGAACTTCTTTAATAGCTAGTAATCACATGTCCTCTTGTATTTTTTGGCTGCCTGAATCTCCTCTTTAAAGAAGTGTCTCTCCATCTCCTTTGCCCATCACTTAATTGGATGATTTATCTTTTTCTTGTTGATATTTTGTAGTTCCTTACAGATCATGGAGATCAGGCGTCAGACTGACATAGAGTTGTCAAATATTTTTTCCCATTCTGTAGGTGGCCTTTTAATTCTATTAATAAAGCATTTGGGTGAGCAAAAGTGTTTGATTCTTAAGAGTTCCCATTTATTTGTTTTCTTTTCTGTTGATTGTGGTTTGTTTGACAGATTTTGAAGTCAGTCTACGTTGTGTATTAAACCTTCCATTGTTCCTGCTTTTTCTTGGATGAGCTTTATCATTTTAGATTTCATGTTTAGGTCTTATATCCAGTTTGAGTTGTTTTTTGTATAAGGTGCAAGATATGGGTCTTGTTTTAATTTAGTGCAGATGGACATCCACTTTTGCCAGCACCATTTGTTGAAGATACTGTTTTTACCCCAGTTTACTGTCTTAGGGCCTTTGTGGAATATCAGCTGTTCATAGGCAGATGATGTCATCTCTGGAGTCTTGATTCTGTTCCACTGATCTATCTATCTGTTTTTGTATGAGTACTAGGCTGCTTTGACTACTGTGGCAGTGTAATAGGTTCTAAGGTCAGGTAATGAGAGGCCTCCTAGTGTGTTCTTCTTCCCTTTCCAGACAAAGTTGGTAATTTGTTCCTTAATCTCATTAAAAAATGACACTGGAACTTGTATTGGGATTGCATTATAGAAGTAGATTGCTTTGGGTGAAATAGACATTTTCACAGTGTTAAGTCTTCCTAACCATGAGCAGGGTAGGTTTCTCCATTTATGTGACTCTCTCTTAGTTTCTTTTAGTAAGAGTTTGTAGTTCTCTTTGTAAAAGTCTGTTATTTCTCTGGTTAGATTTATTCTTAAGTACTTTATCTTCTTAGGGGCTATAGTAAATGGTATAGACTTGGTGATTTCTTCCTTAGTAATCTCGTTGTTGGTATATAGGAATTCTACTGATTTACTTATGTTTATCTTGTATCCTGAGACTTGGCTTAACTCTTCTATCAGTTTGAGTAGCTTACTTATAGATTCCTTGGGATTCTCTGTATATACAATCATATCACCTGCAAACAGGGAGATTTTGACTTCTTCTTTGCCAATGCAGGTGCCCTTTATTTCTTGGTCTCGTCTAATTGCTCTGGCTAGAACTTCTAGTACAATGTTGAATAGGAGAGGTGAGAGTAGGCATCCTTGTCTAGTTCCTGTTCTCAAGGGAAAGTCTTTCAGTCTCACTCCATTCAGGATGATGTAGGCAATTGGCTTTGTATAAATGGCCCTTATTGTGTTGAGGAATTTTCCATCTATGCCTATTTTGCTAAGAGTTTTTAGCATGAATGGGTGTTGGAATTTATCAAATGCCTTTTCTGCATCAGTGGACAAAATCAGGTGATTTCTTGTCTTTTGTGTTATTTATGTGGTCAATCACATTAATTGTTTTTCTGATGTTGAACCAGCCTTGCATCCCTGGGATGAATCCAACTTGGGCAGGATGGATTATTTTTTGGATATGTTGTTGTATTCTATTGGCAAGAATTTTGTTGAAGATTTTTGCATCTCGATTCATGAGTTATATCGGTCTGTAGTTCTCCTTCTTTGTTGGGTCTTTCCCTGGCTTTGGTATCAGGGTTGCAATGGCTTCATAGAATTTGTTTGGGAGTACTCCATCCCTTTCTGTACTGTGAAATAGTCTGAGTAGTGTTGGAGATAACTCTTCCCTAAAAGCTTGGTAGAATTCTGCAGTGAAGCCAACTGGGCCCCGGCTTTTTTTTGGTTGGCAGTGTTTTCATGACATTTTCAATCTCTTCCTTTGTCATGGGTTTATTAAGTTGCTCTGCTTCACCTTGTGATAATTTCAATAGGTCCTATGAGTCAAGGAATTTGTCCATTTCCTCTAGGTTTTCAAATTTATTCGAGTACAGTCTTTCATAGTATTCAACTATGATATTTTTTATTTATCCTGGATCTGTTGTGACAACTTCCCTCTCATTTCTTATTTGGCTTATTTGTTTCCTTTCCTGTTTTTCTGTAGTAAGTTTAGCCAGTGGTTTGTCAATTTTGTGGATCTTTTCAAAAAAACAGCTTTTGGTCTTTTCAGTTTTTTCAGTTGTTCTGTTCTCTAATTCATTTAGTTCTGCTCTAATCTTGATGATCTGTTTTCTTCTGGTGCCTGAGGGGTTCCTCTGTTGTTCTCTCTCTACTTGTTCAAGCTGTAGAGTCAGTTCTTTGATTTGGTTTCTTCCTTCCAGATATGTGCATTTATGGAGATAAACTGACCTCTGAGCACTGCTTTGGCTGAATGCCATAGGTTCTGGTAGGAAATGTTTTCATTCTCGTTGAAATGCATAAATTTCTTTATTTCATCCTTGATTTCTTCTATAACCCATGGTTTTTTGAGCAAGATATTATTCGGTTTCCATGGGTTCTGCTTTCTGTTTTTTCTGCTATTGATTTTGACTTTTATGGCTTTATGATCTGAGAAGATGCTTTGCATTAATTTAGTGGTATGGATTTTGTTGAGAATTGCTTTGTGTCCTAACACATGGCCTATTCTGGAGAATGTTCCATGTGCACCAGAGAAGAAAGTGTATTTGCCTGCTGATGAATAGGAAGTTCTGTATATGTCATTGAGGTATAGTTGGTTAATTGTGGCAATAAGGTCTTCTGTGTCTTTATTGAGCTTTTTTCTAGATGATCTGTCCAACATTGAGAGTGGAGTGTTGAAGTCTCCTGCTATTATTGTGGAGTGATCTGTCTCCTTTTTGAGTGTAGTCAGCGTTTCTTTGACATATTTAGATGCTCTAATATTAGGTGCATAAATATTTAATATTGTTAAGTCCTGCTTGTGTATTGAATCTTTCAGCAATAAACAGTGTCCATCCTTGTCAATGATGGTGGATTTTACATTGAAATTGATTTTATCTGAGGTTAGAATTGCCACACATGCTCTTCTTTGTTCATTGTTATTTTAGTATATATTCTTCCATCCTTTGAGTTTCAGTTTGTTCCTATCTTTAAGTCTAAGATGGGTTTCTTGTAGGCAACATATAGATGGGTCATGTCTTTTGATCCAAGATGTGACTCGATGTTTCTTTCCTGGAGCATTCAGTCCATTCACATTCAATGTAATTATTGATAGCTATGTGTTCAGTGCTGCCATTCTGATATGTTTATTTTTGTGTTGATGTTTTCTCTGTTGTTCTTATTAATCTGTCCTATGACCATCTTCTTTGTGAGTTGATTTTTCACCTTTTTCAGTGTTGGTTTGTTGAGACTCCTGTATTACATTTCTTGATATGGCATGTTGCTTCTTTATTGTGCTTTACAGCTGCCCCTATGATCCTGCTTACTAAACTATATATAAACCCAATTCATCTTCCTACCAGTCTTGTCAACTTCCTTTCCATCTGGAGGAGCTATAGCAACTGTAGTACATCCCTCTTTTTAATCTGATGATATCATAGTTTACATGATATGATCACTAGATCATTTCTTTCACTATTATAGCTTTGATTGTGTTTGGAGCCTTCCCTAACTGAGTAGGATTCTGTATAATGTGTCCTTCTAAAATACAGAATTAGCAGTTTTGTTCTTCCAAGCCAAGAGATTCTTTCAGTATTTCTGATTTGGTTTTTACAAAGTCTCTGAGTTTCTGTTTATCTGTGGATGTCTTAATTTCATTTTCATATTTGAAAGATAGTTTTGCAGGGTATATAGTTCTTGGTTGAAAGTTCTTCTCCTTCAAGGCTTTGAATGTGTCATGCCACTGTCTCCATGGCAGCATCGTTTCTGCTGAGAAATCCCACAAAAGCCTACAGGATTTCCCTCTGCTTTGAGTCTTTCTGCCTTTAAGAGTTTCTGCTTATGTTTCATTTTGTTCGGCTTGATTATAATATGTCTTGGAGTCTTCCTATTGAAATCTGTATTGAGTGGTGTTTGATGCGTATCTTGGATATCTGTATTCTCTTTTTTCATAGTATCTGGAAAGTTTTCTGTCAGCAGCTCAGCAAAAATACTCTCTGTGTTCTCAGGTGTCTCGCCCTGTTCAGGAACTGCAATTAATCGTAGATTGTTCTTCTTAATAGAGTCCCACATGCTTCTTAATGCTTCTTCATTTTTCTTCTTTCTTTTTTCTGGTTTCTCCTCATAGATGCTGGAGTCAGTGGCTCTGTCTTCCAAATCAGAAATTCTCTTTTCCGTTTGTTCCATTCTGTTTTCTTGGCTTTGAATTGAAATTTCTGTGTCTTTGATTTCATTTTTGCTGTTTTTCCTTTTGTTATTGATTTCTAGTTTAATTCCACTGTTGTCCAAGATACTTTGTATGATTGCACCTTTTTAAATTATTTGAGACTTGTTTTGTGACCTAAAATATCATCTATCCTGGTGAATGACACATGTGAACTAGACAAGAATATGTATTCTGCTGTTATTGAGTGGAGTGTTTTATAAATGTCTGTTAGGTCTACTCAGTTTGTAGTGTTACTAAAATCCTCATTTTCTTTATTAATCTCTCTACATGTTCTGTCCATTATTTAAAGTAGTTATTGAAGTCTCCAGCTATTTTTGTAGAACTGTCTCTTTTTTCAGTTCTGTCAGTTTGCTTCATATTTTGGTTTTGGTGGTGGTGGTGGTTGCATGAGTATTTGTAATTGTTATCCTTATTTAATATCCTTCTTTGTTTCTTATGAGAGGCAGTTAACAATTTTTGACTTGAAGTCTCTTTTGTCTGATGTTAATATAGCTGCCAAGGTCACTTTATTACTATTTGCAAGGAGTATCTTTTCCTGTCCTTTTACTTTCAACCTATTTTTGTCTTTGTATCCAAAGTGGCTCTCTTGTGGAAGGTTGTAGTTGGGTCCTGTTATGTTATCTATTTTTCCAGTCCTTGCTTTTTGACTGGAGAGTTTATTCTGTTATGTTTAAAGTGATACTAACAAGGATCTACTTCTGCTATTTTGCTATTTGTTTTCTATGTGTCTTACTTATTGTCCTTTATTTTCTCCAGTACTGCCTTCTATCATATATAGTTTACTTTGTTTTGAGAGGATTTGTTTTGCTTGCCTTGTGTTTTTATTCCCTTTTAGTTTCCTTTTTCTGTCAGTTTTTTAGGTATTTTCAATGTGGTTGTCATCAGCATACAATTATCATTCTGTATTTATAATATTATAGTTTGAGTCAGTGCCAATTTAACTTTAGTACAGTACAAAAATTCTGTTCCTTTACAACTCTGACCAACCCCACTCCTTATTTTGTGCTGTTATAAATTACATCTTCACACATCGTTAACCCAGTAACATATATTTATAATTATTTTAATGCATTTATCTTTTATATAATGTAAGATATAATAAGTAGGTTGCAAATCAAAATACAGCAAAACTGGTCCTTCTGTTCTTCCATGATGTTGCATTTACTGGAGATCTGTATTTCTTAGTATAGCTTTAAGTTATTATCTAGTTTCCTTCCATTTCAACCTGCAGGATTCTCTTTAGCATTTCTTGTAGGACAGTTCTGGTGGTAACAAAGTCCCTCAGCTTTTGCTGATGTGGGAATGTCTTCAATTCGCCCTTGCTTTTGAAAGTTTCTGTAGGTACAGAATTCTTGATTGGAAGTTCTTTTTCTTTCAGCACCTTAAATGTATGATTTCACTGCCTTCTGGCCTCCATGATTTCCGAGGAGAAGTTGGCCATTAGTCTTATTGAGAATTCCTTGTATGTGACAGCTCACTTCTGTCTTACTGTTTCCAAGATTCTTTCTTTTCTTAGGTTTTTTTTAATAGTTCTGTTATGTGTCTTGTGGATACAAGTAGACTTATCCTCCTCAGAGTTTGTTGTACTTCTTGGATGTGTAGATTCATGTATTTTGTGAGTTTGGGGAAGTTTTTAGCTATTATATCTTCTAATATTATTTATGTGCCTTTCGCTCACTTTTCTCCTGTGATCCCATAACAACTGTGTTGGTCCATTTAATGATGTTCTACCAGTCCCTTAGGCTCTGTTTACTTTTCTTCATTCTTTTTTTTTCCTCCTCCAACTCAAAAATAGCAATTGTCCTATCTTCAAGTTCACTGATTCTTTCTTCTGAGGATTCAGATCTGCTATTGATCTCTTTCTGTGAATTTTTTCTTTAATTTATTGTACTTTTCAGTTCCATAATTTCTAGTTGGTTTCTTTTTGTAATTTCTACCTCTTTTTTGATATATTGTTCATGCATTGTTTTCTTGATTTCTTTTAGTTTCTTGTCTGTTTTCCTTTAGATCTTTGAGCATATTTAAAATATTTATTTGGAAATCATTATCTAGTAAGTCTAATGTCTAGCCTTCCTCAGGGACAGCTTTTATTTCTGGGCCCTTCTTCCCTGTTGCTCTGTTTTACTTGTGATTTTTTGTTGTTGTTGAAAATCAGACATTTGAATAATGTAACTCTAGAAATAAGATTCTTCTCCTTTCTTAGTTTGCTGGGTTCACTCCCCCGCTCTTTCCTTTTATTATTGAAGGCTATAGTAGTCTTTTAGATTTGTGACTTCTCCACATTGTTTTTTCAAAGACTGGATCTCTTAACATGTATGTTTTCTGAAGTCTCTGTTCTTTTAGCTGTATTTAGCTGTTTTGACAGAGACTTCCTTAGAAACCTTGATGGCATAGTATTTAAGTGCTATGGCTGCTAACCAAAAGGTTGGCTGTTCAGATCCAGCAAGTGCTTCTAGGAAACTCTATGAAGCAGTTCTACTCTGTCCTATAGGGTCTCTATGAGTTGGAATTGACTTGATGGCAGTAGATATGGTTTTGGTCCTTGAATATCAGGATTTTTAAAAAAGAAAGAAAAGCAATAGAGGGAAAAAAAGCAACCTTTTACTATCCTTGTAGATTGGCTTTTTCCTGGTGCACTCCTTCAACACTTAGGCTTACACTGAACCTAGAGATTAGCCCCGGCAAAAGTTTAAGATTTCCTTGCATCATTTTTTGAGCATTTGTCTTTCCTAGGCCTTTATATGGCTCTCTAAATTATACACTGGCACCTTGAGATGCTCTGTATCCCAAAGAAACTTTTTCTCTAGCTTTCTGACCGTGACCCCAAGCTTACCATTGGGTGTCTCAGTTGCCCTATTTGACCTCAGGGCATCCCAGGATCCTCTGTCTTACAGTGCCTTGGGCAATGCCTGCCACTTGTCACCCTGAGCAGACTCCAAGATGGTCAAAATAGAGACTAGCACTTTGTTTCACTACTTCAGGTAGCCACTTGACTGATTCAAACAAACCAACACAATAATTGACACTCTACTGATTCCAGAACCATAGAACAGTGCTCTGGACTGGGATGTAGATGGCTGCATCAAGCTAGCTGCAGAGCAAGGGTAGGAATTGGGCAGCAGCAATTAATAAAATATCATATAACTTTCCTACTATTTTCACAAGCTTTTGCTTAGTTGCCGTGTACTGTTCACTATTCACTGGAATTGCACTAAGGTTAGTTTGGATAGTTTCTACTTGTTTTTTGATGTGTCTCTGGGAGGATAGGAGTATGGAGCTTCTTACTGTGCCATCTTGGTCTCAGGTGTCACTGTTGCCTTTTAATGTTAGTATTTACAGAAGTTTTAATGATAATAGGTTTTTCTGCATTATAATGGTAAGTCATCTAGAATTTTTCTTCAAATTAGGACTTCAGACTCATTGTCAATCAATTTTAGAAGCAGCTAGATCTTCTGTAAAGCGAACATGACAATTATAGTTTATTCATTTGAGCTTGGTGGTATGACAAAAGCTATGCATAAACACGTCCATACGTAAATATTTTAAGAAATACAAATTTTTAAGATTGTCTTTCATTTGGTGAACTCTAAAAATTTGTATTTGATAACAAATCATTATATAGCCTTTTTTTCATCTTCATCCCCTTTTTTCTCTGAGAACTGATGAAAATTCTTTACAAAATTATTCTACCTCTCTTCAGCTGGGCTACAGCTATACTACCTTGATCATCACTAGCTCATTTTGGCCCAATGGTAAAGATAGCAATAAGCTGCTAAATCATTTTGAAATCTTTACACTTGAACTCAGCCCTCTGTAAATCAAGTATTTGTAGAAATGCTTTTAATATAGTTGATAAAGTTCTATCCTGTTCCTAGATGATATGGCATATGTAAAATTGCTTATTGTTTCTGGAAAATAGATGACTCAAATACTAATTAAATTTTACTGTTAATGTTACCCACAGGTAGAAATGAGGCTAAACTGGGCCATTTTTTTTCTGTAGTTTGATGTGTCTTTTACAATATTAAATTCAAAAGACATTCAGTACCTAAGTATGCAGTTAGTTTGGCAGTACTGTGTTTACTTATCTGAGTTGTCTGAACCTTCAGTCATTGAGCTCTCCCTGTCTCTTCCCAGTACTTGTTGAGGGTTGCATTGGAGAACTGTTTTTTCCCTCCCTAATCCTTAGGATTTTAAATCCAGGTGGTTAGAGTAACATTTCTTATATTTTTCTCACTCCCCTGTCAATCACTGTCTTACATGACCAGTTCCTGAACTCTTGCACCAAGCAGCCCTGGTACCACAACAGCCTCCCACCCTAAGCAAACAGCCTTTATAGGTGATACTTTTTTATTGTTGAAAAATATGTATAACACAACATTTCCCAATTCAACATTTTTTGTGTGCAATTTAGTGATACCAACTACGTTAATCATGTTGTACAGCCTTCACCCATAATTATTGCCAAATTTCTCATCACCACAAACATAAACTCACTGCTTCCTCAACACTGTCTCACTTTCCCTCTCCTTTCTGCCTCTGGTTACCACTAATAAATTTTTATCTCTATACATTTACCTGTTCTTGTTATTTCATATAAGTGAAATCATGGAATATTTGTCCTTTTGAAGTTGACTTATTTCACTGAGAACAAAGTTTCAAGGTTAATCCATGTTGCATCATGGATCAGGACTTCATATCTCTTCATGGCTAACTAGGTGTTTTCCATTTAAGTCAAAGAGAATTCTTTGTACTGTGACTCTTATGTGCATCTTTCCTGATCTTTCCTTATTGCTGAATAATATCTGTTCCCTGTAGAAAGTGACCTGATACCTAGGCTTGCCTCCAGCAGGCAGCAGTCTAATAGGTTCTGGTGCTAGAACATGTTGTGAAACTATTCAGGAGGCAGGAAAACCCCACTTATACATGGAAATCTTGGGAACTACTCCCTTAGTATAGGTATGCTCTAAAAAGAATCTCAAACTGAACTGCCATCTGTGTTTGATAACACATTCTAACATGAAAATTCATATTACTACTCTCAGCCACTCTCCACCTTGGTCTTTCTACTTCCACCCTAAATCGTTTCCCCCTCCCATATTCTTTAGCCACTGTTCTGTCTCTTCAGTCTAGCCTAGAAAAAAACTACTGTTTAAGCTCTACTTTAACATCTTATTACCTTGAATGACTGCATCTGATGTTGCTTTATAGTCTGCAGCTGCCAAAACTAATGAGCAGCCTTGTTGTGTTCTGTTGACATGTACTATACAGAGAGTAAATTAAATTCTGTGTCTACTACCTGATGAAAAACCCTGATGTGAGGATTGGATAGACTGTATTCTCTGTGAACTGTTCCCTGTTTCGATATCAGGAAAGAGTCATGCCCATTGGTACTTAAAGTAGGACCAAAGACCCAAAGCTGAAACCAGTACCAAATTGGTCTGGACTGTGAGGCATAGATTGATGCTGGCAAAGAGTGTGCTTCTTGGCTTAAATATATACATGAGGCTGTCTGAGCAGCTCCTGTCCAGAGGCGGGATGAAAAGGTAAAGAGGAACAGGAGTTGGTTAAATGGATATGGGAAGTACAGTGTGGACAGTAGGAGTGTGCTATCGCAGGGTGTGGAAAGCAGCTAGAGCTGCATATCGGTGTGGATGTGGGTTTTTATATGGCACACTGACTTGGATTGTAAACTTCCACTCAAAGCACAATAAAATATTTTTTAAAAAGAAGATGAAGAAGGACTAAAGAAAGAAGGCATGTCAGATACCTAACAAGTTAACAAGTGAAAGGGTGTGTGGGGGTGTGAGGGGGGCAGGAATTAAAGGCAATGTGTTTTCTTAGAGACAATACAAGCACAACTGAGTAGTGAGATGGAGGGGATAGGGTTTGTATGTGCCAGCTCCATGCAAGAGAATCACGAGGAGAAAGGTAAGAAGTGAAGGTGAGGACCATCTCAAATATATTGGAGGTGAAATAGAGAAACATCTATCCTATTTAAAAATAGGCAAGCCTGACTAACTCATACAAATTAGAGGAAAGCCAGTCTGAATTAAGGGATTTTTTTTCTTTTTAAAAAATATTTTTTTGAGATTGAAAAAGTAAAAGTTTACAATCCAAATAAACATGCTATATAAAACCTCAAACACACACCACTATGCAATGCTAACTGCTGCCCCCATCACTTCACCTGCCCCAACCCCGTGACAGCACACTCTGCCTTTCCACCCTGTACTTTTGAGTATCCATTCAGCCAACTCTTGTCCCCTCTACCCTCTCATCTGACCTCTGGTCAAGAGCTGCTCAGAGATCTTCACATATATATTTAAGCCAGGAGCATGTTCTTCACCAGCATCACTCTGCAACTTACAGTCCAGTCCAGTCTTTGTCAGGAGTTGACTTTGCTTCTGGTTTTAAGGCTGGGCTAACAGAGAATGGGACGACCTTGTCTCCAGGAGATCCTGCAGTCTGATGGACCATCATATGTGGTCTTTTAATAGAATTCTAGTTCTGCACACTTGTTTTTCTCCTGCTACATCAAGGACTTTGCATTGTGTTCCCTATCAGGGCTGTCACTGGTAATGGATGGGTACCATCTAGTTCTTCTGGTCTCATGCTGAAGTAATCCCTGGATCATATAGCACCTTCTGTCTGCTGGGATAGTATTTTCCTCATGTCTCTAATGTCGTTTTTTCTTCTCCAGGTGGATTAAAACCAGTTGGTGCTACTTAGATGTCAGCTTGCTAGCTTTTAAGACCCCAGATGCCACTCACTGAAGTGGTTTACAGAACATTTTCTTTAAAAAAACTTAGTTATGCCAGTTAGCCTAGATCTCATCTGTATAATCATGGTCCCCACACCCCTGTCCTTGATACTCTGACCTTCAAAATGTTGGGTTGTATTTATAAAACCTTTTTAGATTTTGGTGTAGTCCAATTGTGTTAATGTCCCTTCTGCTGTGTACTGTCACTCCTTTCACCTAACTCAATTCCTGTCTACTGTCTAATCTATGAATAGCCCTTCCCCTCCCTACATACCCTTGTAACTATCAAAGATGATTTTCTTCTGTGCATAAGCATTTTAAGTCCTTATAATAATGGTCTCGTACAATATTTGTCCTCTTGCACCAGACTAATTTCACTCAGCATAGTGTCTCCCAGATGACTCCATGTTTCCTAAAATTATCATTACTCTTTATCATTGCATAGTATTCCATTGTATGAATATACCATAGTTTGTTTATCCATTCATCTATTGGTGGTCACCTAGGTTGATTCTATCTTTTTGCTATTGTGGACAGTGCTACAGTAAACACTGGTGTGCATAGATCTGTTCATGTGACAGCCCTTATTTCTCTAGGATATACTGAATTGGGGAATATTTTTAAAAGCATTTTTATTACTTTCAAGTACGGTCATGCAATAATTCAAACTAGGTGAACAGCACAGAATGGCAGCTCAGGAAAGAGGCTTTAAGAATCATATGTAATTAGCATATCAATTATTTGTTTGTAAGTAGATGTGCATGAAGTGCATAAAAATTTTATTCTGTTAAGTAGGACAAACATTCCCTAGTGCAATCCTGTTTACACTATTAATTTGCCTAGCCAGCTCTTTTTGTGCCAGGATAGATGTATGTAAGAAATACTTATTTCCTCAGGGAAGAATGAATCACTTCCCTGTGTAACTAAGAGGCAGTGCACTACTTGATTGGTTTGGGATTTCCAGGATAAGGAGTTTTAAATTTGCATACAGACTAGAGAGATTTCATATGGAGAAGATCTGGCAGCCATTGCCAGAGACCCAGTTTCCTCATCTGGGTTTCACTGAAGTGATCTGGATTTCATCAAGCAACAGGACACTGACCCTAAATGATCCACCAGACACTCTAACATAGACATGTTTGAAATGCATCCTGACCCAGAAAAATAACTATTAAATATGGTGAGTTGGAATTATTCTATGTGCAATACTTAAAAGCAATAAAAATGTATTTCTTTTTAAAGCCCACAAAAACTATACAATATCAAGTTAATGATGAAAATCCATCACCAAACTTTCTTTCATACCTCATTGTGTGACAGCATTGCAGAGATTTTCAGTGACTTGGGAAAAGATATTACATTTTGATGAGCTGCACCAGGTGCTAACTATATGGCAGGATTTCAGCTTTGAATGTTAGGGAGGCCCTCCTGGGTAAAGAAAGATGAAGGAACGCTTGAGGACATGGTTATTGTTAACAAATCATTATTGCCCACCTAAGTTTGAAAAGCAGAGCAACTAGATTGAAAATGAAGAGATATTTGTTATATAGGGAGTGTAGAATATATGATTAGGAAATGAAAATCAGAGACATAGACCTGTATTTCCACTCATAGTATTAAATGGTGTTCTAGGTAAATTGTGAATTCTTCAAGGATTAGGGAGTAAAAAATAACTGCCCAGAATATAAGTACAAGCAGTAAATATACACAGAAATGTTGTAACTACAATTTGGAATGACTCCAGCTCTTTCCCTTCCCCCAAGGGCATCACTAGCCAGGATCTGCAAAGACCTAATAGCTGTTTGGTTTCCCATCTGATTTTTTTGCCTGAGAAATCAGAGAAGTCAGTTTCAATTTCAATAATACATTCTCCCAACCTCTATCTAACAGAAAGGCACTTGTGTTTCTGCCCCTTCTTAAAGTGAGTTTTGTATTTGGTGAAAGGTAATAGATTGGCAGCACTGGAAAATGTATTATTGTGTTCCCAGAACAGGTATAACCGAGCAGTGACACTGTGAAATTTCTGTCTGCCCTCAGGGACCATTAGAGTACTATTCCAGGAAGTGACTGCTATGTCGTGCTGTGCTGAACTCGACAGTTTCCTAGTGGTCTGAAAGAATCAACATAGCACCCAAAGGGCCTGACTTAAGACCATTCATTTATTCATTCAAAATTATTGAGTGCTTACCATGTGTCTGGTATTGGGAGAAGAATTGTTATATCATTAAAGAACTGTTACAGTATTAAATCCTCACAATAATCCTGTGAGAAAGAGAATAGTATTCTTATTTTACACAGAAGGAAACTGAGGCTCAGAGAAGTGAAGTGATTTGTCCAAATTACAATGCAAACACTGGATCCAAGTTTGCGTGAGTCCAGGTCCAGTGTTCTCCCTGAGCTCTGTACTGTCGAGCATGCAAAGGAGAATGAGTGAGCCATATGCTCAAATAATGTGACACAAAGAAGAATGTAATCTGTGCTAAATGAGTAGTCCTGGTGGTTACACAGCAGTGAAATGACCTGCTGCAGATCAAATAAAGGGTCATTAGTACAGCTAGTCTTAAGATTAATATGCTTTACATCTTATTCTATTTTTTAATTTATCTCTCCAAGCCAGTCTGCCTCTCTGCCTACCCCAGATAATCTTCTTGGGGGTCCTCTGGCCTTTCAGAATGAGGAGAATTAGAGAGCATTGGGTTTTAATGGAGACAGCATTAGATTTGAATTGAAATTACTGTTCTAATTCTAGCTCTGATGATTCAGCCCAGGCCACTGGTAAGGTCCTTTAATTCTAGATGACTCACTTTCCCCTGCGTCAATGAGAAAGGTTTATTTCAAAGAAGTATAGGGATAGATAAGTAATGATAGGCTAAAAATAGTGTGCAGCCCTTTTTGTTACCAAGGTGACATAGAATTGATGAGTAGAATTACTCACTACAAGGCGTGTTAGAAAGGGATGCCAGTTAGAATCTATGTTTCTATATAATGGAATTATGTGTGAGAGAAACGATGCCCCCTTTAAAGTCTTAAAAACTACATCTTCAAAATTAAGATAGCAAATGGGACATAGTTTTATTTTACTGGGAGTTTGGGAGCTTATAGATTCTTTTTTTATTTTATGTGATAGGGTTTTGTTTTTTTGTTGTTGTTTCATTTTTGTATTGTAGATGTTCATGAAACCAGTGCAGTTTTTCTGATGCTAAAAGCAGAAAGAGAAACTTATAACTGTCTTCTAGGTATGTCCAAGAGGTATTTATAGCCCCCAGCAAAATAAAGTATTTTCTTCATAGCAGAAAGCTTCTGTGTCAGGAATCGATGAGGCATTTACCTGATGCTACATCCCCTCCTCAACGGCACTTGGCTTGGCTGCATCCCCTGGCAGACTGAGTTTTTGCAGAATGAGTCAGCAGTACTTGAGCTGAGACAGAGAGAATTTACAGAAGTTATGAAAAAAGAAAAATACTGGTGAAAGATTGAACAACTCCCATTTGGGACTAGTTGCTGATACTCTGGGACTTTAATACAACCCCCCTCTGAGTCTCATCAAATGCAGTAGATTTAAAATTTGTGACTTACAGAGGGGATTTGCTGCTGGAAATAAAAGTATTCAGGCTGTCTCTGGAAGCGCAAAGCGTTAGTAACAAAATATTTCTCTCTTCTCTCCACCCACATCCTACCTTTCTTGGTTTTTCAGCTTTGAATTTCTTAAGGAGGATTATAAAGAGTGCTAAGAGTGCTCATTGGGAATATGAAGATAAATAAGCCTGGTCCAGAAGGAAACCCTAGAGGCATAGTGGTTAAGTGCTACAGCTGCAAACCAAGAGGTTGGCAGTTTGAATCCACCAAGTACTCCCTGGAAACTCTATGAACAGTTCTGCTCTGTCCTATAGGGTCGCTATTTGTCAGAAGCAATTCGACAGTAGTGGGTTTGGCTTTCAAGCCAGAAATTCAGAAGACAAGTTGCTGGGAATGTGACAGTGAATGCATCCAATAGAGATCTGTCTAAAGGGCCAACTTAGGGTTACCACAGCTTACCACCAGCATAGGTCAAGGCTAAGTATTATCTATTCTAGCATTTCATTTTCCTATGGTGAATCTTTTAGCATTATAATTATTTTTAAAAACAAAGAAACAAAAAACACTTTCAGTCTGTGGTATTAAAGTGGCACCAGTCAGTGATCTCAACAGGACACGACAGAGGGGATGGTCTGCTCTGATGGGTTAAAGAAAAGTGAATAACTATGAAATGCTCTTTTTAAACTAAAAGCATCATTAATGTCATCACACCTGGCTTTTATCCAACTCTGGCACCAACCTTCTTCCCCAAATTAATTCCTATAGACACATTGGCCATAGTCTGTCTTCCTCATTTGCATAACCTTGTCTGAAAACTGGAACCATAGGGTTGCAGTGATGGAGTATTCAGCTGCTGGCAAAAATGTTGACAGTTCAAATCCACACCCATTCCTTGGAAACCCGATGGGACAGTTCTGTCTGTCCGATAGGGTCGCTATGAGTCTGAACTGACAAAATGGTGATCATTTTGGAGTTTTAAATTTTGTGTGAAAACCAGACTGCTGAATACTGAGAAATTAGGTTTCTCATGGGATGGGGGGAGGACTTCATTTCAAATGACCACCTTGCATGTTTATAGAGAATTTACTAACACAGTGTAATGAGATGCCTGTCCTCCCCCTCTCTCTGGATAAGATATTTTATACTTTCCTAAAACCTAAAATGAACAATTTGCAGAGTAGCAAACAGTACTATTACAGAGACTAGGGAAACTACCCAAAGCAATCTGGAGTGATATTTCATTCATTATTCATTTAATGACTTTTTTATTGAATGTGTAAAGTATTGATTCATCCTCAGGGAAGTTAGTAAAAATTGTAAAAATTGATAGACACCTATATACATATACACACAAATTCATATTTATACACATTAAAATAAAACAGAGAAAGTTGTAAATAAGAGAAAATGCTATGGTCATTCAAAAAAGGGAGAAAATACTTCAGGAAAAGGTCTAATTGAGGAGGTTAACGTTTGAACTGGGTCCCAAATGTTAGCTAATTACTATATCATTACATAGTGTGTGAATGTGTGTGTTTATAAAAGCTGGGTCAACTTTGAATGTACAGAAATTGTAGGAAGGATGCTCTACACAAGATCAAAGTTCAGAGAGGATGAGCTGTGTGAAAACAGCAGTGGTTTAATTTTGCTGAATTGTACCATGCACAAGATTGGAAAAGTTGGAACCACGTCTTCTTGAAGGAGCTAGAATTCTTAGCTTTGAAAATCTGTACCATATTTTGTAACTGTGAAGAGCCACTAAATGTCTTAGAATGAAGAAGTAATATGATCAGATTAATAAAAAATCATAATGCTGAGGCTGCTGAAGTTTTGTGAAATAATGTGTGTGAAGAACCTAGCACAACACCTGACAATAGTAGTTCATGAGTCATGGAAGCAGGTATATTGTAATGGTTAAGAACAGGGACTCTCGTGCCAATATGCCTAATTTAGAAAACCAGTTCTGCCACTGAATAGCTGTGAGGTCTTTGTATACATTTCTTAATCTCTTCATACTGCAGTTTCCCCAATTGTAAAATAGGATCAATAATAATACCTGTCTGGATCCGACTCGACGGCACTTGGCTGGCTTATAAATTGTGAGGGTTAAATGAGCTAATGCATGTAAAGTACTTCGAACAGTGCTCTGTTTCGAATAAAGTGCTAAATAGATACTGTTGTTGCCATTTTTATTCATGAGAGTGGGTAGAATTTGAGCTAATCTTTAAAGAATGGATGTGTGATACAGACAAGTAGAAGGAGGACTCAGGCATTAGGAAGAACATGACAAAAAAGTATATTTGTAAGAAAATGTGAGGTGAGTGAGGTGAAAAATAAAGAGTTCGGTTTGCCTGCAGAATAATATGTGCTAAGAAGTTATTGAAAAATTAGAAAGGTATTTCACAGTCAGATCATGGAGGACTTTGAATGATAAGCTAAAAATTTTAAGCTTTAGCTAATGACAGTGGGAGGACATTCCTGGTTTTTGAAAAAGGAAGTGACTTGATCAAAACTATCCTTTAAGAAAATTAATCTGATGGCGGTGTATGTGATGGATTGGAGAGGGAAGAGATTTGAGAGGGAAGCTAATTAGGAGGCTGGTGGTATAAATCTATGAAAGAGGTTGTAAGGGCTAGATTAAGGCAGTAGGAGTTGATAGGAAGGAATGGGACAGGAGAGATTGGTAAAAGACTGGTAACTGAATGGAGAGGGTTGACAGGGAAAGGAAGGAATCCCAAAAGGCTTTATAATTTGGAACTTGGGTGACTGAAAGGATGAGGATGTCATTAGCAGAAACAGAAAGGAGAGGATTTCAGATGACAGGTTCAGCATGGTCAAATGGAGTTGTAAATCTCAGCTGACTTCTTTGCAAAAGTTGATAAGCTGATTCTAAAATTTGTGTGAAAATTTGAGGGACCCAGAATACCAAAACAATCTTGAAAAACAGGGCCAAAGTTGGAGGACTAATACTTCCCAATTTCAAAACTTACTACAAAGCTACAGTAATCAAGGATAGACTTACAGATCAGTTAAGTAGAATTGAGAATCCAGAAATAAAGTCTCATATTTATGGTCAGTTGAGTTTACACAAAAAGTACCAAGATAACTCAGCAGGGAAAGAATAGCCTTTTCAACAAATGATACTGAGTCAACTGGATATTAACATGCAAAAGAGTGAAGTTGAACCCTATGTTACACCATATACAAAAATGAAATCAAAAGAGATCAAGTGCCTCAATATAGGAGCTAAAATTATAATTTATAAAATCACTTAAATATATTTTTAAAAAGTATAGGCATAATCTTTGTGCCATTGGATTAAGCAAATGTCTCTTAAATATGACACCAAAAGCACAAGTACCAAAAGAAAAAAAATAGATAAATTGAAATTTATCAAAATTTGAAATGTTTGTGCTACAGTGGACATTATAAAGGTTAAAAAAAGACAACCCACGGAATGGAAGTAAATATTTGCAAATCACATATCTGATAAAGACTTGTATCTAGAATATGTAAAGAACTCTTAAATTCAATAATAAAAAGAAAAATAGTGCAGTTTAAAAATAGACAAAGGACTTGAATAGACATTTCTCCAAAGAAAGATACACAAATGGCCTAAGGTCCTTGAACAGACATGCAGTGTTATTAGTCATCATGAAAATGCAAATAAAAACTACAGTGACATACCAGGTGAATCAACATACAAGTTGATTCCAACTCATAGCAACTGTACAGGACAGAACTGAACAGCCCCATACAGCTTCCAGGGAACAGCTGGTGTGTTCAAACTGCCAACCTTTTGGTTAGCAGCCCAGCTCTCAACTACTGTTCTACCAGGGCTCCATCACACCCACTAGGATGACCATGATCAAAAAAGTGAGATAACAAGTATTGATGAAGATGCAGAGAAATTGGAACCCTCATGTACTGCTGGTACAAACATAGAATAGTGCTGCCAATTTGGAAAACAGCCTGGCTGTTCCTTGAAAGGCTAAACACAGAGTTATCATATGGCCTCATCAATCCATTTCTAGGTATAAAACTATACCCAAACATATGTCCACAGAAATACTTGTACATGAAAGCTCACAGCAGCATTATTCATGCTAATCAAAAAGTGAAAACAAACCAGGTGCTCATCAGTGGCAAATCCAACCAAAACCAAACCCACAACTCATAACAACCTCATAGGACAGAGTAAACTGCCCCCATAGGGTTTCCAAGACTGTAATCTTTATGGAAGTAGACTGTACCACTGTACCACCAGGGCTCCTTCAATCATGAATACCATAAAAAAAAAAAAAAAAGAAAATTTATCATCAAACCAATGAGAGCTCATAGCAGGGCCACCAGGGCTGTTATCATGAATAGACAATAAAATATGGCATATCCAAACAATAGACTATTATCTAATCATAAAAAAGAATGAAATACATGCTACAACATGGGTGAACCATGAAAAGATTATACTGTGAAAAAAGCTAATCACAGAAGACCACGTATCATGTGATTCTATTTATATGAAATGTCCAGAAAAAGCAAGTCCATGGAGACAGGAAGTAGATTAACAGTTGCTAGGAGCTGGGTAGTGGGGAAGGAGAGAGTACATATGGGGAGTAACTGCTAATGTGCATAGCATTTTATTTGGGGATGATGAAAATGTCATAAAACTGATTATGATAATGGTTGCACAAATCTGAGTATACTAAAGGCAATTGAATTGTACACTCAAATGGCTGAAGTGTATGGCATGGGAGTGATATGAGGGTTGGAGTCAAGATGGCAGACTAGACACAAGTCTCCTTAATAACCTCTGAAAACTAAGGCCTGGATTGACCCAGTGAGTCCTAGGACATGGCATAGGGCTGTCAGTTTGCACTGAATGCCACTAAACAAGAAACTTCTTCTCTTTCACTGACCCCTGCCCTTGTTGAATGGCCGGCTCCCACGGGCTGAAGATAACTGGAGCTTTTAAAATTTTTATCTTTTTGTTGGCCGGCAGGCAGGGGATGGACTTAACTGGCAGCAATGTTGAGCCACACTGCTGAAGTGATCAGCAAGTGGAATAGCCACATTTTGAGAGCCCAGCTCCAGACTCAGAGTACCACAGCCCCTCCACCCTCTGTTTTCAGACCTCTGCCATTGATTCAGCTATTTTGTGGTGGGCAGGACAGCTTGACTGGGATGCCATCTTGTTCAACTAGGAGGCAGAGTTACCCAAACAGAGACCCCAGCAAGGGCTAATTCCCAGGCTGGGAAGCAGTGCTAGCCTGGGGAGCACTTTTCCAGCAGAAAAGCTATATTTAGCACAGTGTAGCCTTATGGGTGGGGCCCGGCAGGGGATGACAGCAGACAAGTAGCCTGTCCCTACTTTGATCTACATCACAGCATCTGAGAATGGCTGAAGAGATACCTCTGTTGTCAGCTTGAAGGAGGGGCTTCCCACACCTGACAGCTTGACTGATTTTGGAAGCTGTCAGATAGCTTCTAGCTTTTTAAAATAAGACTGCCTAGAGAAATAACTGTAGTGCAGCCCAATGGCATCTCTTCCAGCCTTCACTGGCCCATATCACAGGGTGAGCTGATGGCTCCCCAGTGACTCCATAAGTAGGACCATGTCTTTGCCAGCCAGGAGGTGGAGCCTGCCACCCAAGAGAGTCCACTGGGCCCAATCACTGGAGTACATAGAGGTGGCTGGTGACCAACTCCCTTCTCAGAACTGTGCCTCAGCTCCTGGTGAGGCAACACCAGAGAAAATAAACAGCTTGTAGATGTCCTGAAAGCAACAAATACTAGCCAAATTTAAAGAAACATTCAGCAATGGCTCTAGGAAACTCCCAAAATAAAGAATCAAAGTACTTCCCAGATGAAGAATGTTTTCTGAAACTATCAGAGGTTGAGTACAAGGTTGAGTACAAAAAAATTATACTACACATTATACAAAATGCAGCAGAGCAAAATGAAAAATTAAATAAGCTGTTTGAACTGATGGAACATCAGTGTTCTGAAATCCAACAAATGAATAACAAAATTACAGAATTAGACAATTCAAAGCCAGAAGAACAGAACTGAACAACTGGAAATTAGATTTAGTAACCTTGAAGATAGAGCTACTGACACCAGCATTTATGAGGAAAAATCAGAGAAAAGAAATAAGAAAAATGAAGAAGCATTAAGAAATATGTGGAACTGTATGAAGAGGAATAATCTACAATGAATTGGAGTTCCTGAACAGGGAGGGACACCTGAAAACACACAGTATTGTTACTGAGTTGCTGACAGAAAACTTCCCTGAAATCATGAAAGAAGAGAACATAGATATCCATGTTGTGTATCGAACGCCACTAAAAGTAGACCCCAAAAGAAAGACACCAAGACAGATTAGCATCAAGCTTAATAAAATGAAACATAAGCAGAAATTCTTAGAGGCACCAAGACTCAAAGCAAAGCTAACATTCAGAAGGAAGCCCTGTAGGCCTTTGTCTGACTTCTTGGCTGAAATGATGCTGGCATGGAGGCAGTGGGATGACACCTTCAGAGCCCTGAAGGAGAAAAACTTGTGACCAGAAATTATATATCTTTTAAATATAAGATGAAATTAAGACATTCACAGATAAACAGAAACTTAGAAACTTTATAAAAACCAAACCAAAACTACAAGAAATACTGAAAGAAACTCTGCTTACAAAAACAAAGCCATTAAGTGTATATTAAAGAGGTAATGCAAGACACAACATCCAGAAACCTACTAGTTAGGGAAGGCACAAAACTCAATCAAAGCTATAATATTAAAAGAAAGGTCCAGTGGTCATGTCATGAAAACTTAAGATACCACTGCATTAAAAAGAGGGATATACTACAAAAATTATAGTCCTTCCAGATGGAGAAGAAGTTAATAAGATATGTAGAATTTAAAATTGGGTTTAAACTTTCATTATTAAGGGACATTATAGTAGTAGCCACAAAGCACAGTAAAGATGCAGCATACCAAAACAAGAAATGTAACACAGGAGTCTCAACAAACATAAAACCAACACTGAAAAGGATGAAAAATCAGCCCATAAAGAATGACCCAGAACAGAATATTAACAGCAACAGAGAAAACACCAACACAAAAATAAATACATCAAAATGGCAGCCTTAAACCCATACCTGTCAATAATTACACTGAATGTAAACAGACTGAACATTCCAGTAATGAGACAACAAGCGACATCTTGGGTCAAAAGACATGACCCATCCATATGCTGCTTACAAGAAACTCACCTTAGACTTAAAGATATGAACAAACTGAAAATTAAAGGTTGGAATAATATATACGAAGCTAACAACATACAAAGAAGAGCAGCTGTGGCAATACTAATCTCAGATAAATCTGCCATTGTGGACAAGGATGGTCACTATTTATCACTGAATGGTTCAGTATACAAACAGGCCTTAACAATGTAACTATTTATGCACCCAGTACTAGAGCATCTAAATACATGGAAGAAACACTGACTACATTGAAAAATAAGATAGATCACTCCAGAATAATTGTGGGAGACTTCAGCACTCCACTTGCAATACTGGACAGATCCTCTATAAAAAAGCTCAGTAAAGACACAAAATCTTATATCCACAGTTAACCAATTGGACCTCATCAACATATACAGAACTTTTTATTGATCAACAGATAAGTACAACTTCTTCTTGAATGCACATGGCACATTTTCGAGAATAGACCATGTGTTAGGACATAAAGCAAGTCTCAACAAAATCCAAACCATTGAATTATTGCAAAGCATCTTTTCAGACCATAACGCCATAAAAATCTAAATCAATAGCAGAAAAAAACATAGATAGAAACTGGAACACATGGAAACTGAACACCTTGCTCAAAAAGCCATCAGTTATAGAAGAAATCAAGGATGAAATAAAGAAATTTATAGATTCAAATAAGAATGAAAACATCCTACTGGTAGTGCACAGAGGTCAATTTGTCTCTATAAATGCACACATCCAGAAGGAAGAAAGGAGTGATAAGAGTTGGAGTCCACTCTATGGCAGTGGTTCTGGTTTAGGAGTGATATATCAGTTAAGCTGGTTTTCTTTAAAGTTGTAGTTTGTTGTTGTTGTTGTTGTTAGAATATACACAGCAGTACATTCACCAATTCAACAGGTCCTATATGTACAATTCAGTGATGTTGATCACATTCTTCAAGTTGTGCAACCATCCTCACCCTCCTTTTCTGAGCTGTCCATCCTCCATTAACATAAACTCACTGTCCCCAAGATTTCTATCTAATGTTTGAAGTTGCCAATTGAATTCCATATAAATAGTTGTTAAAAGAGCACAATACTCAAGGGAACATTCTTTACTGATTATAGTTTGTTCTTATTTTTGGATTTCAATCTGCTAGAGCCACCATTCTTATCTTATATGCATAATCAGTTAAGAACAAAATCAGAAAGAAGGTTCTATAGAGAGAGAGTAATGGGTTTCCTTAATACGGTACATTTAATTATGCAAATATCATTTTCTACAACAGGCATATTCTGTAAAATAAATGAGTCTTATAATTTTTTGCGTGCCTCGGGTTGAAGTTTACAGTTTGAGAATTTGTGTGTAATGTTAAGTGCCTGTTCTACAAGAACTTTTAATTTGCTAGCTCCAGAAGATCCTGTAACTGCTTCTTGCTGCTGCTGCTGCTTCTCCTCCTCCTTCTTCTTCTTCTTTCTCCTCTTCGCCCTCTTCTTTGTGTTTGACTTCTTATAATATCTTGAAGCTCCATGCATGTTGGAGCATGTATCAAACCTTCATTTCTCCTAATGGCTTAATTGCATTCCATTATATATATATACCACATTTTCTTTACCCATTCATCTGTTGATGGGCATTTAAGTTGTTTCCACCTTTTGGCTATTGTGACTAGTGCTGCAATATTGGTGTACAAGTCTCTCTGTAGGTCTCTGATTTCCAGTCTTTTGTGCATATACCTAAGAGTGCAGCTGTTGAATCATATGTTAGTTCTAAGGTGCCCTCCTTGCTCAGTGGTCAGAGTGCTCAACTGCTAACCAGAAGGTCAGTGATTTAAACCCACCAGCCACTCCATGAGAAAAAGATGTGGCATCCACTTCCATAAAGACTTACAGCCTTGAAAACCGTATGGGACAGTTCTGCTTTGTCCTGTGAGGTCACTGTGAGTTGAAAAGATTTGATGGCACAGGGTTTAGTTTTGATATACAATGGTCTTATTTTCAATTTTTTGAAGAACCACCTTACAAGTTTTTCATGACTGTACCATTTTGGGAAACCCTGATGGCATAATGGTTAAGTGCTATGGCTGCTAACCAAAAGGTTGGCAGCTCAAATCCACAAGGGGCTCTTTGGAAATTCCATGGGGCAGTTCTGCTCTGACCTATAGGGTCACTGTGAGTCAGCATCGGCTCAGTGGCACTGGGTTTGGGTATTGATTTGTACCATTTTGCATCCCCACCAGCAATGTGTAAGAGTTCCAGTTTTCCCATGTCCTCACCAACATTTTTGTTTTTCTGGGTTGTTTGTTTGTTTGTTTTTATCTTAGGCATTCTAGTGGGAATGAAATAGTATCTCATTGTGGTTTTGATCACTAATGACAAAGAGTATGTTTTCATGAATCTGTGGCCATTTGAATGACTTCTGTGATAAAATGTGTTTTCAAGTCCCTTACTGATTTTATGATTGGGGTACTTTGTTGTTAAACTATGAAAATTTTAAATATATTTTAGTTTTTAGATTCTTATCAGATATGCAGTTTGTGAAGATATTCTCCTAGCTTGTCTTTTCACTTCTTTGTTAAAGTCTTTTGATGAACAAATTTGTTCGTTAATTTAATTTGTATGAGATCTCATCTATTTATTTTGTCTTTTGCTGTTTGTGCTTTTGTTATCACATTAGATAATTTACTGTTAAAAAGCTAGGCCTGATGTAATTGCCCCTGCACTTTCTAATAAAGAGTGTTATGGTTTTAGTTTGCACATTTAGGTCCTCAATCCATTTTGAATTTGTTTTTGTATAATATGTGAGGCATGAATTCCCTTTCATTTTTATGCTTGTAGAAATGTCATTTTGCCAACACCATTTACTGAAGAGACTCTTCTTTCCCTGTCATGGATGTAGCATCCTTGTCAAACATCAGTTAACCTAGAGGTATAGATTTATTTCTGGACTCTCACTTCTATTCCATTGATCTATGTGACTGTTCTTATACTAGTAGCAGACTATTTTGATTATGGTAGCTATAATTTTTTTTTTAATTTTGCCTTTGAGTCAGTTCTGACTCATAGAAACCCTATAGAACAGGGTAGAACTACCCCATAGGGTTTCCAAGGAGTGGCTGGTGGATTCAAACTGCTGACCTTTTAATTAACAGCAGAGCTCTTAACCAGAGTTCCACCATGGCTGTATGAACCTTAACCAAACCCACTGTTGTTGAATCATTTCTGACTCATAGCAGCCCTATAGGACAGAGTAGAATGCCCCATAGACTGTCCAAGGAGTGCCTGAAGATTCAGACTGCCAAGCTTTTGATCAGCAGCCATAGCACTTAACCACTATGTCACTAGGGTACTCTACTATGTTTTAAAATCAGGAAATTTGGATCTTCTTACTTGGCTGGTTCTTCTCTTTCAACATTGCTTTAGGTGTTTGGGGCCCCTTGCAATTTTATATAAAGCTGAGGATTAGTCTTTCCATTTCCATAAAGAATAATGTTAGAATTTTGATAGGAATTTCAAAGAATCTATTGATCCCTTTGGGTGCTATTGACAATGATATTAAGTATTTCACTCCATGAACATGGTACATCTTTCCATTTATTTAAGTCTTCTTGAATCTCTTCCAGCAATGCTTTGTAGTTTTCATTGTGTAAATCCTTCATGTCCACAGTTAAATCTATCCCTGGTTATTTTATTCTCTTAGATGCTGTTGTAAATGAAATTGTTTCCCTAACTTCCCTTTAGATTTCTCGTTGCTAGTGTATTGAAACCCAATTGATTTTTGTTGTTGAACTGGTACCCAGCAACTTTATTGAATTTATTGGTTGGCTCTAGAAACTTTCTTGCAGATGTTTTAGGGTTTTCTATGTATATATGATCATATCACCACTGAATACACGTAATTTTACTTCTTCTTTTCCAATCTGGATACTGTTTATCTTTTTTTCCTGCCTTACTGTTTTGGCTAGGACTTAGAATAGAACATTCAATGGGAGTGTTGAGAGCAGGAACCATTGTCTTGGTCCCAGTTTCACTGAGAAAGCTCTCAGTTTGTTGGCTTTTCCATTACCCTGAATCATATTGGTGAACTACCCTTTTTTTCCAATCTTCTTTAAAATTCTTGACAAGAAAGGATGTTAAAAAAAAAAATCTCAATGAAATGGGCATAGAAGGGAAATTTCTGAACATAATAAAATGTAATCTATGCAAAACCAACAGCCAACATAATTCTCACTGGAGTGAAGCTAAAAAACATTTCCCTTGAGAACAGGAACAAGACAAGGATGCCCTTTATCACTGCTCCTATTTAACATTATGCTGGAAATCCTAGCTACAGCAATCAGGAAAGAGGAAGAAATAAAAGGCATCCAAATTGGTAACGAAAAAGTTAAACTATCCTTATTTGTGGATAATATGATACTATGCATAGAAAACCCAAACGACTCCACAAGAAAACCATTGGAACTGATAGAAAGAGTTAACAAAGTAGCAGGATACAAGATACACATACAAAAATCAGTTGAATGTCTATATACCAATAAAGAGAACAAATGAAAAGGAAATCAGGAAAATAATATCATTTACAATAGCCCCTGGAAAAAAAAGTTCTTAGGAATGAATCTAACCAGGGTTGTTAAAGACCTATATAAAGAAAACCACAAAACACTGCTGCAAGAAACCAAAAGAGATCTACATAAATGGAAAAACATACCACATTCATGGATAGGTACACTCACTAGTTTGAAAATTACAATTCTACCCAAAGCAATTTATGAATACAATGCAATTCCTAACCAAATGCCAATAACATTCTTTAAAGAAATAGAAAAACTTATTGTTAACTTTATTTGCAAAGTAAAGAAGCCCAGGATAACTAAAGCACCACTGAAGAAGAAACTAAGAGGACTCACACTACGTCAGAACCTACTGTACAGCTACAGTAATTGAAAACAGTCTGGTACTGGTACAATGACAGTTACCTTGAGCAGTAGGAAAGAATTGAGAACCCAGGTGTAAATTGATCACCTGATCTTTGACAAGGGCCCAAAGTTCATCAAATAGGGAAAAGACAGTCTTCTTAACAAATGATGCTGGCAAAACTGGATATCCATCTGCAAAAACAGAAAACAGAACCCATGCCTCACACCATATACAAAAACTAATTCAAAATGGATCAAACACCTAAATACAATGCCCAAAACTATAAAGTTCATAGAAGAAAAACTAAGTTCAATACTAGAAGCCTAATACATTGTATTAACAGACTACAAACCATAACCAACAGCACATAAACTCCAGAAGACAAGCTAGATAATTGAAATCTTTTAAACATTAAACACTTATGCTCATCACAAGACTCCACTAAAGAGTAAAAAGAGATCCTACAGACTAGGGAAAAAATTTTTTTTCACTATTACAAATCAGACAAAGACCAAATCTCTAAAATCAACAAGAAAATCCAATACCTCTACAACAAAAAGAACAAAAATCCAGTTAAAAACTTGGCAAAGGAAATCAACAGACACTTCACCAAAGAAGACATTCAAGTGGTCAACAGACACATAAGGAAAGACTTGCAATCACTACCTATTAGAGAAATGCAGATCAAAACTGCAGTGAAATACCATCTCACCCCAGTGTTACTGGCAAGAATCAGAAAAAACAGGAAATCACAAATGTTGGTGAGGCTGTGGGGAGATTGGAATTCTTATACACTGCTGATAGGAATGCAAAATGATGAAACCATTGTGGAAAGCAATATGGCATTTCCTTAGAAAGCTAGAAATAGAAATACCATGTGATCCAGTACTCCCGCTCCTAGGAATATATCCTAGAGAAATAAAAATCATGACACTAATAGAAATATGCACACCCATGTTCAATGCAGCGTTGTTCACATTAGCGAAAAGTTGGAAACAATCTGGATACCCATCAACAGATGAATGGATAAACAAACTGTGGTACATATCTACATTCAAGTATTATACAACAATAAAGAACAACAATGAAACTGTAAAGTGTCTCATAATGTGGGGAAACTGAAGGGCATTATGCTGAGTGAAATCAATCAATCACAAAAGCACAAATATTGCATGACACTACTAGTGTAAAAACTCATGAAATGATTTACTCATAAAAAGAAATAATGTGTGATGTTTACCAGGGAGGGAAGGAGAGGGGATGACCATATACCAAACAGACAATAGATAAGTGGTAACTTTGATGAAGGGTAAGACAGTACATAATATTGGGGCAGCCAGCACTGCTTGTACAAGACAAAATCATGGAAGCTCCATAGACACATCCAAACTCCCTGAGGGATAGAACTGCTAGAATGAGAATTTGTGGGTTCCATGGTCTCTGAGAACATCTAGCCCATCTGGCATAAAGAAAATATTCTGCATTCTACTTTGGTGAGTAGCATCTGGGGTCATAAAAGCCTGTAAGGAGCCATGTAGGATACTCCACTGATCTCACCCCTTTGGGAGCAAAGAAAAATGAATTAAAGACACAAAGGAAAGAGTAGCCCAAAAGACTAATAGACCACATCTACAATAGCTCTGCCAGACTGAGTTCAGTACAACTGGATGGCACCCAAATACCACCACTGACTACCCTGACAGGGATCAAAACAGAGTCCAGAATAGAGCTGGAGAAAAATATAGAATAAAATTGTAACTCAAATAGAAAAACTAGACTTGCTGGTCTGACAGACACTTGGGAAAGCTCTGAGTGTGGCCCCCAGACACCCTTTTAGCTCAGTAATGAAGTTACGCCTGAAGTTCACCCTTCAACAAAAGATTGGACAGGCCCATGAAACAAAATGAGACTAAAGGGGCATGTGAGGCCAGGGGTAAAGACTAGAAAGAAGGAGGGGGTAGGAAAGCTGGTAATTAAAAACTCAAAGTTGAATACCAACAACGAGACTGTTAAGGAAGAAATTATCAAATCAATACCATTTATGATAGCCCCTAAGAAGATAAGGTACCTAGGAATTAATCTAACCAGAGAAACAACAGACCTTTACAAAGAGAACTACAAGCCCTTACTACAAGAAACTAAGACTTAAATAAATGGAAAAATCTACCCTGCTCATGGATAGGAAGACTTAACATTGTGAAAATGTCTCTGTTACCCAAAGCAATCTATTTATATAATGCAATCCCAATACAAGTTTCAGTGACATTTTTTAATGAGATGGAAAAACAAATCACCAATTTTGTTTGGAAAGGGAAGAAGCCCTGGTTAAGCAAGGTACTACTAAAGAAGAAGAACACACTGGGAGGCCTCTCATTACCTGACTTTAGAACATATTACACTGCCACAGTGGTCAAAACAGCCTGGTACTGGTATAACAACAGACAGATCGATCAGTGGAACAGAACTGAGACCCCAGAGATGACACCATCTGCCTATGAACAATTGATATTCAACAAAGGCCCTAAGACATTAAACTGGGGTGAAAACAGTATCTTCAACAAATGGTGCTGGCAAAATTGGATATCCATCTGCAATAAACTGAAACAAGATCCATATCTTACACCTTATACAAAAACCAACTCCAACTGGATAAAAGACCTAAATATCAAACCTATAACAATAAAGCTCATCCAAGAAAAGGTAGGAACAACAATGGAAGTTTTAATACACAATATGGACAGACTCCAAAATCTGTCAAATAAACCACAATTATCAGAAGAGAAAATAGATAAATGGGATCTATTAAGAATTAAACACTTTTGCTCATCTGAAGACTTTATTAATAGAACTAAAGGAACACCTACAGAATGGGAAAAAATATTTAGCAACTCTATGTCAGACTGACACCTGATTTCCATAATCTATAAGATACTACAAAATATCAACAAGAAGAAGATAAATCATCCAATTAAGCAATGGGCAAAGGAGATGGACAGACATTTCACTAAAGAAGAGATCCAGGCAGCCAAAAAACACATGTGGACATGTTCGTGATCTTTAGTTATTAAAGAAATTCAAATCAAGACAACAATGAGATACCATCTCACCCCATCAACATTGGCCATGATCCAGAAAACACAAAACAACAAATGCTGGAGAGGCTGTGGAGAAAGTGGAACCCTCCTACACTGTTGGTGGGGTTGCAAAATGGTCCAGCCTCTTTGGAAAGCAATCTGGTGCTTCCTTAAAAAAATGGATATTGATATACCATTTGACCCAGTAATTCCACTACTTGGAATATATCGTACAGAATCAAGGCCTTTCACACCAACGGACACATGCACCAGAATGTTTATCGCAGAACAGTCCACGATAGCAAAAAGATGGAATCAACCCAGATGCCCAACAACAGAAGAATGGATAGGTAAACTATGGTATATATACTCAATGGAGCACTACGCAATGATAAAGAACAACGATGACTTCAGGAAACATCTCATGACCTGGTTTCAACTGGAAGACATTATGTTGAGTGAAAGTAGTCAGCTACAAAAGGACAAATACTGTATGAGGCCTCTACGATAAGATCTCAAAAACAGACTTGTGTGTAGAAGAAAAGACTCTTTGACAGCTGCAAGGGAGGGGAGGGAGGGAAGTGGGGGAGGGTTTAGATTAGATAGTTGCTAGGTATCCGGTTGGGTGAAATCGGTGATAGCACACATTAGAAACAAGAACAACATTAAGTGGACTTAAACATAACATGAGTACTCCTTCCATCTTAACCCAATATTGTAAGGATAGAGTAGCTGGGGCAGGGGATGGGAGACCATGCTCTTAGGCAAAAGCGAGGCCAATTGGCACAACTAGTGTTTTGCTAAGAGAGCTCTCTGCACCCCACATTGGTGAGTGGCAACTGGGGTCTTAAAAGCTTCCAAGCTGCCATCTGAGGGCACAGCAAATGGTCCCAACACAGCAGGAACGGATGCTCACCGAGGATCAAAATGACATGGGGGAAAGACAGCCCAGAAGACAAAGAGACCCACAGCAGTGGGTGCCTACGTCGACTTGGGACTGGACGAACCGGATGGTGCCCAGCCACCACCAGTGATAGCCGTGATGGAGCTCACTAAGTTGAGTCTCACTGGCAACACAAGAATAAAAAGGGGTGCATCCTGAGATCTCCACTAAAAGACTTCAATTGATGGTCCAGTGGTTTCGGGGTTCCCCTGAGAGCATGGCCCCTCACCCTGATGCTGCCCTTGACCGTAAATCATAACAAAGTTCCGTACTCTGGACAGGAATGGATTGAACTTGGCGATGCAGTGACCATATATTGGATGCACTTTATGGTTCTATACATCTATAGGATGTCATCCTGCTGTCCTCTGGCTGGAGGAAGGAGAGTGAGTGGAGAGGAGGGAAAAAAGAGACTGTTGGGAGAATGAGACATGTATGGAGCAAAGAGGAATAGTGTGCTGTCACCGGGTAGGGAGAGCAGTGGAAGCTGCTTATAGGTGGGTATGTAAATTTATACGGGAATGTACATTTTCACTCAGTTATATTAAATAAAAAATTTTTTAAAAAAAGCTCAAAGTTGAGAATGGGGACTGTTGACACGTTATGGAGTTTTTAACCAATGTAATAAAACAATGTGTACTAGCTGTTTAATGAGAAACTAGTTTGTTCTGCAAAATTTCATCTAAAGTATAATTTAAAAAAAAGAAAGAAGAAAAAGAGTTGAATCTTGTCAAATGCCTCTTCCACATCCTTGATGTTCTCATGTAGTTGTTCTTCTATTGACGTAATGTTGTATGTAGATTACTTTTCTAATGTTAAAGTATCCCTGCATTCCTGGAATAAATCCCACTTTGTCATGGTGTATAACTCTTTTAATATGTTTTTGGATACTGTCTGCTAGTATTTTGTTGAGGATTTTTGCATCTATATTCATAGGTGATACCAGTGGTTTTCTTTTCTTGTAGTGTCTCTGCTTGTTGTATCAGCAATATGTTTACTTCATATAATGAGTTATGGAGTAGTCCTTTTCTATCTTTTGGAAGAGTTTCAACAACTTAGCTGTTAGTTCTCTCTAAATATTTGGTAGAATTCTTTAGTAATCATCAGGTCTAAGATTTTTTTATTTGTTAGTTGGTTTGGGGAGGTTTTTGATCACTGACTCAATCTCTTCCCTTGTTATGGGTTTGTTGAAACTTTATATTTCCTCTTAAGTCAGTTTGGGTAGATTTTATACTTCTGAGAATTTACCCATTGCATCTAGCTTATCCAGTTTGTTGCCATACAGTGTTTATAATATTCTGTCTCATTAAGCTGTTTTATTTTTTAAGTTTTCTCTTTAATGAAGCTGTAGTCTTTAATGTTGAATTATAGATTTTTGAGTAGAATCAACTGCTAGTTGCTTCTGAGAAGCTGGAAATGATAGCAAAGAAGAGTTTTAGCTGTGGTAACCCAGAGGTCTCTACGCCTTCAGGAGAGCAGTCAGATCAGAAACCAGACTTCAAGAAGTTGACTAATATGTATGGGTTGCCAGGAAGTGGATACGTTTGGCAGTGCTGGCAACGAGAAGGAAAAGTGGGCAACTTGTAACCTCAAGGAACCTATTCAGTAAGAAGGCAGAGATGAAACAAGTGTGACAGAACCCACTGGTGACACTTTGTCCTTAAAAGCAATAAAAAGAGGGTCTAGGGCCCTGGTAGAGAAATTAACCTCGAGGAAGAGAAGGAATATGAGGGAAGATATTTCCATGCAGAGGAAAGGGAACAAGAAAGGTATTCATTATACACAGCTTCAGCCAGCTCTGTTAACATCAAAATCAAAATACCCACTGCTGCCAAGTCGATTCTGACTCATAGCAACCCTATAGGACAGAGTAAAACTGCCCCATAGAGTTTCCAGGGAGTGTCTGGTGGATTCGAACTACTGACCTTCCTTAGTTAGCAGACATAGCTCTTATAACCACTTTGCCACTAAGGTTTCCCCATTAAGTACAGGGCAGAAAAAGTTCAATATGGTAAAATGCATACCAGCTATTCCTCAGCGATTTCCTCTAGTAAGGGAGTGTAAATGGGGAGAGGGAGATTTTTTACTTTTATTCAATAGACTTTTATATTTGATTTGTTTATCAAGAATGTGCTCTTATTATAATTTGTAGTTTTTAAACATCAGCCCACTTGGAAGTGAAGCAAAGGATTGTCAGGCTGCAAGACAGGAAATCACACATATTAATCACTCAATATGGATTCTGTTCAATTAGAGTTGTAAGCATAAACTTCAGTGAGCAATTAGTTTTGACTTCTTAGTTTTCTCCAGCAGTGTTTAATAGCCCAAGAACAGAAGCAGAACAATTTGAGAGTATGGTTTATCCAAATGTTTAAGGATTGGCAAGACAAAAAGTACAAAGATGTGATGGTATTACGGGTGCTAGCAACAGTTTCTGAAATGACTGGCTATATATTCCAAAACAAGTAGTGAACAAAGTTAAGTCAAAAGATAGGCTGGTGAACTTTGAAAATAGGAAAAAGACTAGGGAATGGGCGTTACAATGAGAAAACAAATAGAGAGATGTAAAGATAGAAAATTGTAGACGGAACTAGTCATTCAGATTTCAAGGTTGTCAAAGTGAAGCACTGTACACTTTTAATCAGGCCGTCTCTTAATGTCTCAGTGCTGCTATAACAGAAATGCCACAAGTGAGTGACTTTAGCAAACAGAATTTTACTTTCTCACAATTTAGGGAGCTAGGAGTCTGAATTCAGGGTACCAGTTCTAGGGGAGGGCTTTGTCTGTCAGCTCTGGGGGGAAATACTCTGAGTTTCTCTAACATTCTTCTTGGTGTTCCTTGGAAATCTCCACGTGGCATCAGTATTTATCAGGCTCGCTTGCTTCTGTGGGTTTTCTGCTTCTTTTATGTCTCAAAAGTAGTTGACTTATGACACCCCCGACACTGATACGGCTTCATTAGCATAACAAATATAACCTATTCTGAGATGAAATTACATCCATGTGTGTCAAAACCAAACCTGCTGCCTTCAGGTTGATTCTGACTCATAGCAATCCTGTAGAGCAGAATAGAACTGCCTCACACGGCTTCCAAAAAAGTACCTGCTGGATTCTACCTGCCAACCTTTTGGTTAGTAGCTGTAGTTCTTAACCACTACATCACCAGCATTGGGTTAAGATTTACAACACATATTTTAAGGGGATATAATTCAGTCCATAACAGGCCCCCAAGTGTGGCCATCCTTAGGGGTAACTAAAGTAAAATGAAGGGCACATCGTTATTGTTTAAAAATGGAAGAAAATGTGATGTCTGAGAATTAGAAAGGTAAGAGGAGGAAATTCTCTTTCGCTCAAAACAGTAATATGACTACCCAACCTAATGCCTGGTACATAGTAGGCATTCAGTTAACATTCGTTAGATTAGTAAATTAACATGATAGCATTTAATTTAGTTATTTGTTTTCCTGTCTCCTTACCCTACTGAACCATAAGCTCCTTGGCTCTTATTCAGTACAAGAGCCCTCTTTGTCAAAACTCCCTGAGGACTCAGTTTTCTTATATGGCTGTAATTGAAACTACTATTCCACAAGTATCTGCCTTTCTTCATCCTTTTCTCTCTGCTATCAAACACTCATGAATGCTATAAAGATATACTTTTCTTCCATAGATAGTCCCTGACTTACAATGTATTCAAATTACAACAAACTGCCCTTAACACCATCTGTTTTATTTTTTTGTGTTTTGGTTTTTGGGTATCTTATTGCTAATGATGTGCACTACCTACAGTGTTGTGGGGAGTAGTTTCCTGATGTTATCATTCTCTGATGTGCAAGGTCAGATTTATAAAGATAGTGATAATAATGAAAATTTGAAAGAAGTGTGATTCAACTGAACAGATGACAGAACAGACTTGTGACAGTCTCTGGAACAGAACCCTGTCATAAGCCATCATATGTCAATATGTATTGCCCTGTTGGTTCCACAGTGAAGGATCTCTCAAGTCCATTTCTTCCTCCTCATCCTTGCTAACATTGTAGGTTCAGGCCCTGAGCATTTCTGGACTGGATGGTTGCAAAAGCCTCCTCCTAATCAACCTCCCTGCCTCCTTCAATGTATCCTACACTATAGCCGAAGTATCTTTTAAAATGTAAATCCAAGCCTGACCTCCCCACCACACACATACACATACAATGTTTAAGGAGGTTTATACTCTTTAAACAAAAGCCCAAACTCCTTAGCTTGCCTATTATCTATGTCCCTTTGTGACCTAATCCCTGTTAACCTCTGGAGCTTGGCAAATCTACATTTCAAAGAAGTATACAGTGAGGTCCTGCTCACAGTTTCTCCAGGCTTCCCCAATGTTAATGTCTTGCACAACTGTAGTACAGGGTCAAAACCAAGAAATTAACATTGATGCTACTATATGTATTCTCTATATATCTATATCTGGATATATATATGAAGAGCTTATTCACATTTTACCAGTTATACTTGTGTGTGCACGTGCACGTGTTTCCTTGGGATACCATAACAAATTAACGCACAGTGAGTGGCTTTAAACAACAGACATTTATTCTCTAACCATTCTAGCCAGAAGTTCAAAATTAAGGTGTCAGCAGGACCATGCTTCTGAAGGCTCTAGAGAAGAATCTTTCCTTGCCTCCTCTGAGTTTCTGGTGGTTCCTGGGAATCCTTGGCATTCCTTGGTTGGTGGCTGCATCACTCCTGTCTGCCTCCATCTTCACGTGACCATCTTCTTTGTGTCTCTGTGTCAAGTTTTCTCTTCTTATAAGGATACTAGTCTTTGGATTTAGGGCCCCCTCTAATTCAGTATGATCTCATCTTAACAATTTTACATCTGCAAAGACACTATTTCCAAATAGGGTCACATTCTAAGGTTGCAAGTGGATGTGAATTTTGGGGGACTTTATTCGACCCAGTACAGTAGCTGTATGCCATTTTACCACATGGGTAACTTTGCATAACCACTGCCACAATGAAGACACGTAGCTGTATCACTGCTCCAAGTCTCCCTTGTGCTACTCCCTTTCTAGCCATGCACATCCCTAACCCCTGGCAACCACTAATCTGTTATCCATCTTGATAACTGTATTATTTCACAAAAGTTACTTAAATGGAATCATGCAGTATATATTCTTTTGAGGTTGACTTTTTTCCCTCTACATAATTTCCTTGAGAGTCATCCAAATTGTTTGGATTATATCAATAGTCCATTCGTTTTTATTACTGAGTACTATTTCTCAGTATGAATGTACCATGGTCTGTTAACCATTCACCTGCCAAAGGGCATTTGGATATTTTCCAGTTTGAGGCTATTACAAATAAAGCTGCTATAAACGTTCATGTACAAATTCCTATGCTAAAATAAGCCTTGTTTCTCTGTAATAAATGCTCAAGGGTGCAATTGGTAAGTCTATGTTTCATTTTGGCAGGAACTACCAAACTATTTTCCAGAAAGTCTTGTGTACCATTTTCCATGCCTACCAGCAATGCATGCATGATCTAGTTTATCTACATCCTTAACTGCATTTTAATGATACCGCTATTTTTCATTTTAGCCTCTTTGATAGGTATGTCTCAATTCCCATCATAGTTCTTATCTTTTAAGATGTAAATCAAGAGTTCTGTCTGTGGAGCCTTTCCTAACATCCTCTAGAAATATTGTTTACTCTTCCGTGCCGTCTCTGATAGTTCATTTATTGTTGTATTTTCAGTATTTGCTATTTATCCACATTGGCTCTTTCCCTCTATTCTGAGCTACATGAGGATACGGGCTATGCTGCATTCATATGTTTTCCCGCAGCATCTGGTGCAGTTACATACTGAGCACACAGTCAGCACTCAGTAAGCTAGTCTTGTTTACTTCCCCCTCCCTTTTTCCCCGTTAAGCTATGAACCTTTGAAAACAGAGACTCTGCCTTCCTCTGTGTATCCCAGCACAGCTCTGTACATGTAGGTGCTCAATAAAGTTTGGCTAACTATTCAGGTAGCTTATCTTCTCTCTGTATCCAGGAGATACGCACATGAAAGGGAGAACAGATGCAAATATTCCTGTGTTAAGAATGGTATGCTGTAATTTTCGTAACAATCTTTTAATTTCTATGATCACTAAATATTTGTCTCTGTACAGATGAGAAATGAAAACATAACAGTCCTCAGATGCAAACAGTGCATCTGTGGTCTGAGCACTTTTCAGTAGTTTCGATACCCTGGTTACATAGAACGTGGGAAAACAATTTTTCATATCCCTGAATTCCTCTTGTAATTTCAGATGGATCTGGATTCTTTCTGTCTTTGGTGAACTGGTGTAATTTGACATGTTGACTAAGAGTGGGTCGTTAACCCCACATTTTTAATCACGTTTTAACTCTGTTCTTTCTCAAATCTGAAGTATGTTAATTTGCACTTGTTTATATGTTTCTGTAAGAGTTTCTCAGGCCCTTGAGTACTGGTATGTGTTTTGTCTGAGAAGTAGAATGGAAGCCCCCTGAGAGCAGGGACCTTATAGCTGCTCAGACTTCATTCTGGATATTTTAATGTTCAGTTAATTATAATATTGGAAATCTTACTAAGGTCATCTGTCACACTGGCATCTTCCTTTTCATCTATAATGCTTTATTGCAGAAAGCAATTAGCTTGACTTGATCACTGAATGATTCTACCCAAAATGACACTCAGCATTACTCAGTACAATTTGTTCACTGGGGTACTTTCAGAATTATACTCCCAGATCTATTGTTACAGTTTCCTTCACTGTAATACCCGGTTGCATATGAATTTCAGAGGACAGCATTTCATATCCTTGGATTCCTTTGTACAATAAAAAGGTAGCTGATAACATCTATGCTTTCCAAAGAATATACTTCTCATCCACAGCCCTACCTGATAAACCAAAACATTTGCAATCCTAAATTATCAGAAATAATCTTTAATTGTTCTATGTATATGCCTTATTTTTCCAGGGTTTAAAATAAGAGGAAATGTGTACACTATATCCCAAGACCATTCAATTAAATTAATATGAGTGTTTAAAGCAACTTTGAGTTCTAAAGCAGAAGGGCAAATTTGTTCTTTGTAGAGAATGGAGATGGGAGGAAATTTTGTTTTTTTCTTAAGTCAGGTTTATTAAGCTATAATCTACATATAGTCTATTCAGCCTTTTTAAATGAATAGTTGATAAGTTTTGACAGGTTGTTGTGTAAGAGCTTGGCTGCTAACCAGAACATCAGCAGTTAGAATGCAACAACTGCTCCACTGGAGAAAACAAATGTGACAGTCTGCTACCATAAAGATTTACATCCTTGGAAGCCCTGGAAGGCAGATCTACTCTTTCCTATTGAGTCACTGTCAGTCAGAATTGACTAGATGGCAGTGAGTTTGTTTTGCTTTCGGGGGGTTGGCAGCTACATGCTAATTCAACTACAACCCCCAATTTTCCCATCATTACCATCACCCCCAGATCAAACTGACTAATCCTTTTCTGACCTTTTGTATCCTTGCTCTTTTTCAGTGTACTGAAGGAGGTATACGTAGCCTTTAATCCCAAAGCAGTGGTGTTACAGCTGGGAGCTGATACAATAGCTGGGGATCCCATGTGCTCCTTTAACATGACTCCGGTGGGAATTGGCAAGTGTCTTAAGTACATCCTTCAGTGGCAATTGGCAACACTCATTTTGGGAGGAGGTGAGTACAAAGGAAGGTCACGGGAGACTATGTTGACCTTCTTCTCCTTTTTTTCCCATTGACACTGAGTTAAACTTAGCTTTCTTAGATTTAATAATACCAACCTGCCTATGGCCCAGGAGCCAGAGTCATTGACACCTGTCACCTCCACAGCTCAGCATAAAGAAGGTATTCTGAAACACTTTTCTTTGGTTTGGCACTCTGAAGTCTGTGTTTCTCTAAAGCGAAGTTTCTTTTGTTAAAGGTTACCTCAGCTCTTACAAGAACAGAGGATGTTAACCTCAGTGGACTTTGATCCATCTTCTCTCAGCATCATCTTTCATTCTCAGTTCTAATAATCATCTTTTGGAAACATAATACTAAAATTCCAACCTCACTTATGTATGAGTAAGCACACGAAGTACATATCTTAACCGAGTTCAAGAACAACACCTGTGCTTCCAAAAGAAAGTGTGAATCTGTTACAGTGAAGCAATATTGAGAGTTCCAAAGACTGATGTTCTTGCCTTCAATATATATTGATGTTTTGTATTAGTTGACCAACAGAAAGCTGGGTCTGTTCAATAGAAGCATTTATACATTTGTGAAAGACCTTTCACAATGTGTATTACCATTGAAGATGCCTTGCTTAGAATTTTCTGTCTACCTACTTGACACAATCTTTATTTCATTAGAGAAATGGGATTGGTGTATTAAAATAACATGGTCAAGCAAACTGAGCTTGAAATATAAGTATTAAGGAACAGCTAATAGTTTGTTGGGTTTTCCTTTTTTTTGTATGTCAACCTATTGTAAAATGTCAATTAGAAGACATGAGAGGGAGGCCTTATGTAAGTGAGTAGATATTCAATGACAGTATGCGTGCCTGGCCCTTTGGCGGCCACACACCCTGGAAGAATCAAAATCAAAGGTGTTTACAGGAAGCATCCTTTTATAGGGTTAAAAACTGGTAAAAACGTATACTAACTTCAACTCAAGTAAAAGACAAAATTGATAAATGTTGTGTGACATATTACTCTCCATGATGGCACTAAGGATGGTAATGGTGATTATGTTACAGGTACAGCTGTTGTGGTGGTGATGGTTTTTCTTGTGTTAGCTGCTACTGAGTCAACCTCCAAACTCATGGCCACCCCATGCACAATGGAATGTGCCACTGCTGGTCCTGTGCCGCCCCCATAAGTGATTGCAGTTCAGACCATTGTGATCCATTGGCTGATTTTCAGGAGTAGATTGCCAGGCCTTTCTTCCTAGTCCTTCTTAGTATGGAACTGTTCTGAAACCTGTTCAGCATCATAACAGCATGCAAGCCTTCACTGACAGATGGGTGGTAGCTGTGCCTGAGGTGAACTGGCTAGGATTCAAACCCTGGTCTCCAGCATGGAAGTAGAGAAATCTACCAGTGAGCCACCATTGCCCTCATAGGTACAGCCAGAGGGAGAAAAACAGACCTTTCCTCAACATGTATCTGTGAGAATTCCAATTTTGTTTGAGACACTAGCCTTTACATAAAGAGTCTGTTATTCTCAAAAGTCTCCACTTTGTCAGCCCAAAGTTTTGGTTGTTGAGTATATAAGCATACCTCTTCTTATGCCAGAGTCGGATCCGACTTGACGGCACTTGGCTTGGCTGGCTTCTTATGCAACAAGTATGTTCCCGAAAACTCTTGTGCATAAATGGAATTTTTACAAGTAAAATTGTATTTTATGATCACTAGAGAAAGCTTATTATTTAAAGAAAAGTTGTAACCACTGTTTTTGAAATTAAATAACCATGCACAATAAATCTATCTTATCAATTCAGATTTTTCCATGTCACAAATATTTAGATGGAATAATACCAATAGTATTTAACATTGAGTCTGTTTTAAGGCAGAAACCCTGGTAGCGTAGTGGTTAAGAACTATGGCTGCTCACCAAACAGTTAGCAGTTTGTATCTACCAGGTGCCCCTTGGAAACCATATTAAGGCAGTTCTACTGTGTCCTACAGTGTTGCTGTGAATCAAACTGAATTCGGTGGCAACAGGTTTGGTTGTTTGTATTTATGCTTTAGGACAATATTTTTGTTATTTCTATTTTCTCCTAGACATTAAAAGTTCTAAGCCCCTAAAAACAAATAGACAGTAGGAAAAGCCAAATCCCCAGCCTCAGTGGACCCTATTAAGGTCTAAAAGACATGCTCCAGAAACCCCAGCATCCCTTACCTCTTAAGTGGTAAAAAGGTTTTTAAAAAGGATGACCATATTCCTAGTTCATACCTGCTGTCCTAATGTAATTATTAATAGTGTCCTCTTTTACTCTTAGAAGTTAACTATTTTGACAATAAATGATATGGTCAATCTACCTAAAATAGACCTGATTTCCATTTCCCCTAAGCTGCACTGGTGTTAGGAAGGAATTCAGTTTTATCCCTATAGTCTTGTAATTTAGCTGAAAGCTAACATTCTAATGCTTGCACTGCAGAGCATATCTCTTTGACACAAAATATACAGATTATTAGATGGTATAATAGGACTGCTGGGTGACTGTGGCAAGACCTGAAAAGATGAGTCAGAGAATCAATAAGCAGATCATCTCAGTTCCCCTTGCTCTCTGCCAGTAGACCTGTGTTCTGTCAGAAAATGGACTTTTGATATTAGAAGAAGAAAGTCGATCTCTATCAACATTTTCTTTTTCTCTTTCCTGGACTTTTTGGGCTGAATCTTCCAATAGCATTAAAATATAAATTACACCCAGCAGTTATTTTATGAAATTGTTGAAAAATTCATCACAGAAACCTTCACCTCTCATCTCAAAAGGTCTGGGTTCCAGAGCTCTATATCTTGCTGATACTCTTGCTGGAATTGTGCAGTGTACATTCCCCAGGTGTATATTTGTTTAGAGATAATGGTTTCTTTAACCTTTGTAGAACTTGGACTTCCCAGTTCTACACTGGGCATCATCTGACTGGTCCACAAAACACTTCCTGCTAGGTGGTTTAAAAATATACAGGGATATTTAGATGAAATTCTGCACATTGGAGTTGTGTTTTTAGCCCTTTTACTAAAACATTTTTCTTTCCTTCCTTATTCCCTTTCCCTCTCCTGCTGTTTTGTGACTGTTCCTTCCTAACTTCACAATGGAGACAGGAGGCTACAACCTTGCCAACACAGCTCGATGCTGGACATACTTGACTGGGGTCATACTAGGGAAAACACTATCCTCTGAGATCCCAGATCATGAGGTAAGTAAGGCTCTTACAAGTCCTCTCTTCTTTAATGGGAAGAGCTGAGTCATTCCACCTAATCAAAATCACATCCTCACCACTCAATACTGTTTTGTTGAGAGACACTCTGATAACAATAACATACTGTCTTGGCAGAATAGTGGACTCTTGTTCCAAAGTATCTAAAACCTTCTGCCTTTTTTTTTAAACAAGGGATCTCAAAGGCCAACCCATTTTAATTTCTCAATTAATTACAGAGACTGTAGGAAGGGGTCACCTGTCCACACAAAGAATTCTTTGGAATATGTACATATTTTCATCTCGCAGCCTCAAGGAGAAAGGACTGTTTTTTACAACATGTAAGCTGGGCCCTCATCTTTTGAAAAAAAAATCCCATAGATGGTATGTAGCACACGTTCTTCAGTGGTAGTCCTGGACTCCCAGTTTTCTTTGACTATTATGAAATTTAAGAAGCACATACTTACTGTGAAAACAGGTTTGGTATTTTTATAGCACTTAGTGGCATATAGAAGTTAGGGCAGAACAATTACAAATGTGAAACATGTCATGTGAGTTTTCTTTAGCCATATGAAATGAGCTTTAAGTTTTCTAAGGCAAAGATATCTGTCCTAGTTTTCCTAAAACAAGTTAATCAAAGCCTCCTGGGGCTTGTGGGTATGCTTATAATCCTCTGTATTCCCATCTCCCCTCACACCTGGCAGGAAGCTTGTCATCACGGCCGAGAATGTGGAGCTGTAGACCTTAGACAGTAGGACTTAAAAATAACAAACCAGTGTATGCAACCCCACCTACTCAAGTCATTTCCCAAAGATGGTTCTTTGGTTATACATTCTGATTTCTGTCAGATGCAAAAGCTACTATGCAACTGGGAACATTGTGCTTTTCAAAGTTACTGTTATTTTTAAAAAATTAGAAACTAATTTCTTTACAGTTTTCTTCTAACCATAGGTAAAGTGTAATATGTTTCTCAGAAAAAAACTATTCAATGTGTCTAGAATACACATAGAAGATACTCTGTAATTTGAGACAATTTGGTGGTGTCAGGGTTAACAGAAGACTCTCTTCTTGTCTTTACTCACCTTTATTCAGTATTCGGAAGCTTTATGAAATATAAAGGTAAGTGCTGTGGATTAACACAATTGCTGTCATTGCTGTGGGACTGTGAGATTGTATTGTACTTTATAGCACAGGGACTTTAGAAACTGATCAAGTTATATTAGAAAGGTGTTTTAAGCTGTGTAAGCTTGGAATGAGAATGAATGTTCTGTTCCTAGGAAACAATAGTAAATCCATAGATTCATCTGTGTTAAAAGGTTGATAAAATTTTAATAAAGATTAATACTTTATTTGTTACCTGGAGAAGCTATGTACCTTAATGAGTGCAGGCTTGACCCTATAGAGATATTCTGTCTTTATACCAAAATGTTTTGCAAGAGTAAATAAGGTACATATTGAATGCCTAACACACAGTTCCTGGCACAAAGCAGACACTTTTGAAATGCAAGTTTTCTCCTTCCCTTTTGAATGCTCGTAGCTACTTATACCCACAAATTTATGACTATATCATTCATAAATTTGTCCAAAACATTTTTTAATCTCTTCTGTCATAACAGATATGAGTCCTTCAAGAAGGAATGAAGAAAAAACTGAAGTGACTATCTTCAAAGTACAATAAGAGAACATTTTACTGAAAATTGACAAAAACTAGACTACATGGGGTGTATAGGCAACATTTTCACAATACACAGTTGCACACAGATATCTTTGTGAAACCAGATCAAGAAATGGTAGATTGAAAAATATTCACTGAGCACCTACTGTATGCTAAGTATTACGCTAGGTGTCTTGGAAAATGCAAAGACAATTAAGATCTCATCCCCTATCTCAAGCATCTGAGTAGGGAGGATGGTATAAGTGCTGTAGAGATATTCAAGTATACAAATACTTGTAATACAGCATAAGAACCATGAGACAGTAGGAAAAATGACTATGAAAACGTGGAACAAATATAAAGGGGATATAAATGATTATACAAAATATCCTACCCTTCTGGAATTGAAAATATAATTGAAAAATTAGTAGATGAAAAGATCAAACTTTGCAGCAGTCAGATGCATCCTGGCTGATCCCTTCATTGGCTCCACTCTTAGTGTTGAATTTTTGTCCGTCCACCTCGTAGGAAAATAATTCCACTCTTCCAAATGTTCTTTCCCCACATCTCTACCATCTGCCTAGGTCAGCTTCAAGGTTTGTGCTTTCAAAAACCCCCAACTCAAATGCACCAAACTCCAATAAGCCCTTCCTTCACATGTATTTATTCCTTCAGTCATTTCTCAAATATCATTTGAGTGCCCTACTGATTGCCAGGTCCTATTCAGACCTGTATTTAGAGATACAAAGGCTAACAAAATAAAGCCAGTTGTCTCAAAAAGCTCCCAGTATAATAAAGGTGACAGAACCTTGGGCTCAAATCCAGGATATATGAGGAGCATAAAGGAAATATTTTACCAAGACATTGAACTGAATCTTCAAGTTTGATTGCGAGTTTCCAGGTGAATCAGGGGGAAAGGCATTATAGGCCAAAGGAAAGGAGACTAGAAAGGGCCTGGTACCTCATGGGACCAGTGAGAAGTTTGGTATGTGTAGCACACAGATGTATAAGAAAGACTAGGAAGGATTACGGCTTGAACAGAAATTGGAGCCAAGTTATGAAGCACCTTGAATACTGTAATCAAAAGCTTATACTTTATTTCCTGTGAAAACAGGTGAGCTTTGATTTTTAGAAAGATCACTTAGTAATGTGCTAGAGAAGGACATCATGCTTGGTAAAGTACAGGGTCAGTGAAAAAGAGGAAGACCCTCAACAAGATGGATTGACACAGTGGCTGCAACAATGGACTTAAGCATAAAAACTGTTGTGGACATGGTACAGGACACAGGAGTGTTTCATTCTGTTTTGCACAGGATTACTATGAGTTGGAACTGACTGGACAGCAATTCACAACAACATAGTATGTTTTGGAATTAGAAAGTATAAGTCTTCCTACTTTGTTCTTTTTCAAGATTGCTTTGGTTATTCAGAGCCCCTTCATTTCAATATATTTGAGGATCAGCTTTTTTAGTTTTGCAAAGAACACTGGTGGAATTTTGAAGGAGATTGTGTTGAATCAATATAGATTGTTTTAGGTAGTATTGCCAACAAGTCTTCCCCTCCATGAGCATGGAATGTCCTTCCATTTACTTAGCTCTTCTTTACTCTTTTTCAACAATGTTTTATACTTTTCAATGTGCAGGTCTTTCCCTTCATTGACTAAATTTAGTTCTGGGCATTTTATTCTTTTAGATACTATTATACTTGGAATTGTTTCCTTAATTTCCCTTTCAGAGATAAACTGATCTATGAGCACTGCTTTGGCTGTATCCCATAGGTTCTGGTAGAAAGTATTTTCATTCCCATTGGAATCCATAAATTTATTTATTTCATCCTTGATTTCTTCTATAACCCATGACTTTTTGAGCAAGGTGTTGTTTAGTTTCCATGAGTTCCACTTTCTATGTTTTTTCTGCTATTGATTTTTACTTTTATGGCTTTATGATCTGAGAAGATGCTTTTTATTAATTCAATGGTATGGATTTTATTGAGAATTGCTTTATGTCCTAACACATGGTCTATTCTGGAGAATGTTCCATGGGCACTGGAGAAGAAGGTGTGGTTGTCCGCTGATGGATAGAAAGTTCTGTATATGTCGATGAGGTCTAGTTGGTTAATTGTGGTAGTAAGGTCTTCTGCGTCTTTATTGAGCTTTTTTCTAGACGATCTGTCCAATGTTGAGAGGAGAATGTTGAAGTCTCCTACTATTATTGTGGAGTGATCTGTCTCCTTTTTGAGTGTAGTCAGTGTTTCTTTGACATATTTAGTTGCTCTAATATTACTTGCATAAATATTTAATGTTGTTAAGTCCTGCTTGTGTATTGAACCTTTCAGCAATAATGTCCATCCTTGTCGACGATGGTGAATTTTACATTGAAATTGATTTTATCTGAGATTAGAATTGCCACACATGCTCTTCTTTGTTCATTGTTAGCTTAGTATATATTCTTCCATCCTTTAATTTTCAGTTTGTTCCTATCTTTAAGTCTAAGATGAGTTTCTTGTAGGTAATATATAGATGGGTCATCTCTTTTGATCCAAGATGTCACTCGATGTCTCTTTACTGGAGCATTCAGTCCATTCACATTCAATGTAATTATTGATAGATAGTGTTCAGTGCTGCCATTGCAATATGTTTATTTTTGTGTTGATGTTTTCTCTGTTGTTCTTATTAATCTGTTCTGCAAACTTCTCTGTGAGTTGATTTTTCACTTTTTTCAGGGTTGGTTTTGTGGTTGTGAAGACTCCTGTATTACATTTCTTGATATGGTATGTTACTTTTTTATTGTGCTTTAGGGCTGCCCCTATGATCCAGCTTACTAAACTATATATAAACCCAACTTTGATTGCTACCAGTCTTGTCAACTTGCTCTCCGTCTGGAAGGACTATAACAACTGTAGTGCATCCCTCTTTTTAGTGTGATGATATCATAGTTTACATGACATGATCACTGAATCATTTCTTTCACTATTATAGCTTTGATTGAGTTTGGAGCCTTCCCTAACTGAGTAGGATTATGGATAATGTGTCCTTCTAAAATATAGAGTTAGCGGTTTTGTTCTTCCAAGCCAAGAGATTCTTTGAGTATTTCTTATAGCTTTGTTTTGGTTTTTACAAAGTTTCTGAGTTTCTATTTATCTGCAGCTGTCTTAATTTCATTTTCATATTTGAAAGACAGTTTTGCAGGATACATAATTCTTGGTTGGAAGTCCTTCTCCTTCAAGGCTTTGAATATGTCATGCCACTATCTCTCTGCCAGTATAGTTTCTACTGAGAAATCCAATGAAAACCTGCAGGGTTTCCCTCTGAATGTTAGCTTTGCTTTGAGTCTTGCTGCCTTTAAGAGTTTCTGCTTAGGTTTTATTTTGTTAAGCTTGATTATAATATGTCTTGGAATCTTTCTGTTCAGATCAATATTGAGTGGTGTTTGATACGCATCTTGGATATCTATATTCTCTTCTTTCATAATTTCTGGGAAGTTTTCTGTCAGCACATCAGCAACAATACTCTGTGTTCTCAGGTGTCTCACCGTGTTCAGGGACTCCAGTTATTCATAGATTGTTCTTCTTAATAGAGTCCCACATGCTTCTTAATGCTTCTTCATTTCTCGTTTCTTTTTTCTGATTTCTCCCCATAGATGCTAGAGTCAGCAGCTCTGTCTTCCAAATCAGAAAGTCTCTTTTCCATTTGTTCCATTCTGTTTTCTTGATTTTGAATGGAAGTTTCTATGTCTTTGATTTTGTTCTTGATCTGTTGGATTTCCAAGTACTGCTGTTCCATCAGATCAAACAGCTTGCTTAATTTTTCATTTTGCTCTGCTGCATTTTGTAGAAGGTCTAGGAGAACTCTGTATATAATCCTTTTGTATTCACCTTATAGTTTCAGAAAAGCTTCTTTGGGAAGTTCTGAGGTGGTTTCTTCTGGGGGCCTTCTGGTGCCTTCTGGTGATTTCCAGGTTACTGTCTTCTCCAACGTTTGCTGCTTTTTGGGGCTTCATGTGGGTCAATAGAAGCTGGGAGAGATGCTGTGAAGATGGACCACAGTTGTTTCTCTAGGCTGTCTTAAAATGAGAAGTAAAAAGTATTTGACAACTGCCAAAGTCAGTCAGGTTTTCAGGTGTCTATGACCTCTTCCCAGCTGGCAAAGTAAGCACCTCTATATTGAACCCCAGATGTTATAAACTAGCTCAAAATATCAGAAATGCTACTGGCCTGCTGGCCCCAGCTGTAGGTGATACTGTGTAGAATTCTGCTTTTCTGCTGGAAAAGAATTAGGTTCAGCTGAGGCTTCTGTATGAATGACTCCGCCTCCTAGCAAAACAAGATGGCGGCCCACTCAAGCTTGCCAGCCAGCCGGGACCAAGCTCCTGGCAGAAAAAGAGGCCAAGAGTGCCGAAATGCTCAGAGTCCACCGCCTCCACTGCTGAGCCCCCGCCCCAGGCAACACTGCAAAACACTGCCTCCCTGCTGGAAAAACACTCTCCCCCAGCAGGCACCAACTCATAGCCTACGAACCGAGTCCAGCCAGGGCCTCTGCCTGGGCTTCTCTGTTTCCCAGTGGAATAAGCTGGCATCCCACACAAGCACATCTGTATGGCTACCACACTGGTGGAGGCAGAAAGATAGGCCAGGGGAGCCAAGGTGTATCGAGTCCAAAGCCAGGCTCTCAGAACCTGGTAATTATGTTGCCGGTCCCACCAGCAGTGTGTCCAAGACCAGCAACTAGTCAAGTCCCAGCTCTGCTCGCTGGCCAAGACAGAGGAAAAACAAAATCAAAATGGTGAGTAACGTTTGGTCTGTGCAAGCCTCTGCTCGCCAAGAGTGGGATCAGTGAAAGAGAGGAGGTTTTGCATTCAGTGGTATGAAGTCCAAATTAACAGCCCTATGCTGTATCCCAGGGCTCACTAGTTGTCCAGTAGGCTCCATTTAATTATCGTTTCATGTCCTGGTTTCCAGAGCGACTTAGGGAGACTTGCGTTTAGTCCGCCATCTTGACTCCACCCCCTTAGATAATTCCTCTTGATACAGTCCCACATGTTTCTTAATGCTTCCTCATTTCCCTTGTTTCTTTTCTTTGATTTCTCCTCATAAATGCTGGTGTCAGTCTCTCTGTCTTCAAAATCAGAAGTCTGTTTTCCAGTTGTTCCATTCTGTTTTCTTGGGTTTGAATTCAATTGTCTAATTCTTTAATTTGGTATTGAACTGTTGGATTTCAGAATGCTAGTGTTCCATCAGTTCGAACAGCTTGCTTAATTTTTTGTTTTGCTATACTGCATTTTGTGTAAGGTCTAGGAGGGCTCTATATATAATCCTTTTGTATGAGACTTCCGGTAGTTTCAGCAAGACTTCCTTGTCTGGGATGTTCTTTGGTTCTTTCTTTTGGGAGCTTTCTGTAGCCATGGGTGGGTTTCTCTTTAAGTGTCTGGCCAAGGTTTGTTGCTCTTTGGACAGATAGAGCTTGTTTAGTTTCTCTGATGTTGCCTTAACAAGAGCTGAAGTGCAGTCTGAGAAGGAAGTTGATCACCAGTCACCTCTTTGTACTCCAGTGACTGGGCCCAGTGGAATTTCTAGGGTAGCAGGGTCCACCTCCTAGCTGGCAAAGACGTGACTCTACTTACATTGTCACTGAGGGGGCTATCAGATGACCCTGTGATGTGGGTCAGTAAAAGCTGAAAGAGATCCCGTCAGGATACACTGCAGTTATTTCTCTAAGTAGTCTTATTTTGAAAGGCAAAAGCTATCTGACAGCTTCCAAAATGAGTCAAGCTGTCAGGTGAGCAAGTCCCTCTTTCCAGCTTCAGTGGAGGCACCTCTGTATCCATCCCCAGATGCTGTGATGTAATTCAAAGTACAGACAGGCTACTGTTCTGCTGTCATTCACTGCAAGGCCCCACCCATAAAGCTACACTGTGCTGAACACAGCTTTACTGCTAGGAAAGCACTCCTTGGCTTGGCACTGCCTCCCAGCCTGGGAATTAGCCCCTGCTGAGGCCTCCACTTGGGTAACTCTGCCTCCCAGTCAAGCAAGATGGTACCTCACACAAGCTGTCCCTGTCCCACCCGCTGCAAAACAGCCAAATCTATGGTAGAAGTTTGGAAGGAGAGTGTGTAGGGGCCATGGTGCTCTGTGTCCTGAGCTGGGCTCTCAAAATGTGGCTATTCTGCCCAATGATCACATCAGCAGTGTGGCTGAGCATGTCAGCAGTGCAGATGAGCACGTCAGCAGTGCAGCTGAGCTTTGCTACCAGTTAAGCCCAACCCCTGCCTTCCAGCTAACAAAAAGATAAAAGAGTTAAAAACGCCGGTTACCTTTAGTCCACGCATGCCAGCCATTCAACAAGTGTCGAGGTCAGCAAAAGAGAAGTTTCCTGTTCAGTGGCATATAGTCCAAATTGACAGCCCTATGCCGTATCCTGTGGCTCACTGGGTGTCCAGAAGGCTCTTTTTAATTATCAGTCCAGGCCTTGGGGAATTAAGGAGACGTGTGTCTGTCTGCATTCTTGACTCCACCCCTAATTTCCTTTTGAAATGACTCATTGTTGTTGTATAAAAACCTGACTGATTTTTGTATGTTGACCTTGTCTCCAACGTGTTGATGAACTCATTTATAAGCTCTTAGTAGCCTTCATGTGGATTCTCTAGGGTCTTTAGGTATCTGTAAAAATGGATAGGTGTTCAAAGATACCATTTATTTCTTTTCCTTGTTTAAATTCTCTGGATAGAATTTCCAATACAATACTGAATAACAGTAAGGGTGGATACCTCAGTCTTTCTTCATTAAGCATGATGTTAGCTATAGGTTTTTCATAAATGCCATCCTTTAGATTGAAGAATTTCCTTTTTATTCCTGCTTATTGAGTGTTTGTATCATGAAAGGGTGTTGGATTTTGTCAAGTGTCTTCTCTGCATCAACTGAAATGATCTCATGATATGTTTTCTGTGTTCTTTTAATGTAGTGTGTTAAATTGATTGACTCTCTAATGTTGAGCCATCCTTAAGTTGCTGAAATATATCCCACTTGATTTCAGTGTATAACTCTTCTAATTTGCTTTTGAATTCAGTTTGGTAGTATTTTATAGAAGATTTTTGCATCTATATTCATCACAGATATTGGTCAGTAGTTTTCTTCTTATGTTTGTCTGGCTTTAATGTCTGAGTAATTCTGCCCTCGTAGAATGGGTTAGGAAATATTCCTTGTGCTTCTGTTTTTGGTAAGATGTTAAGATTTGATTCACTTCTCCATAAGTGTTTAGTGGAATGCCCTACTGAATAAATAGGTCCAAGGCTCTTTTCGGGGGGATGTTTGTTATTGCTTGTTCAATCTCTTTACTTATGGGTTTGTTGAGGTCTTCTATTTCTTCTTGAGTCAAAGTAGGAAGTTTATGTATTTCTAGGAATCTGTCCATTTCATCTAGGTTATCTAATTTGTTGGAGAAAAATTGCTCATAGTATTCTATTATAATCCTTTTTATTTCTGTAGGGTCAATTATGATGTCCCCACTTTAATTCCTGATTTTAGTTATTTATATCTTCTCTCTCTTTTCTGCTCATCAATCTAGCTAGGTATTTGTTGATTTTATTAGTATGTTTAAAGAACAAACTTTTAAGACAGGGCCAAAATGTTGAAGTAGTCACATGCTTCCTGTGATTCCTCTAACAAAGACCCAAAAGAACAAATGAATTAATTACATATGACATTCTAGGATTCCTAAACATCAAAGGGAAAGTTAAGAAATCCCTTCTCTGCACTGTACCTGGCTCTAGAATCTGATGCCGTTACCTGAGCCAGAAGTAGAACTCCTTAAATGTGCTCTGGGCATTTCTCCTAGACTCAGAAAATGAAACACTTAACAAACTGGGGAAAGGGGGAAAAAAATATGTTGACTCCCCTGAGCCAGAATTTTAGGGCAGAAACAGCTCCCTCACCAAGAATTAGACATAAGGGGACAGGCCTTCCTCACAGATATTCAGGGATGGATGTTAGTCCCCTGCCTTTCTCAGTGCTTACAACTAGATACTTGTTCCTAAACCAATCACCCCTGCCCATTTAGGACAAGAGGGGAGAGCCCACACCACACACTTGATGACTGACTACCTGGACGCCTGAGCTATATCCATACAAGAAGAATAAACAGACTCCTGGACTTGCATGTCTGGTAACAGATCTGATCATCTGGTAATGGGATATTAGAGCTTCAAAGAGATCAATAACCTAACTAGCACACATGACCAACAAATTTGGACATTTCAAAACAAAACAAGAAGCTAGAACACAGTAAGCAGACATAAAATAAATTCAGCAGTTAATGATGGCTTGGAGACCACAGTCAATATCACATCACTTAAAGACACAGACAACAGTGGCTTTAGAAAGCCCCCAAAACAAAGAATCAAGAAATGTTCCAGATGAAGAGAATTTCCTGGAATTGTCAGAAGTAGAGCAAAAAATATTAATATTTGGAACTTGTCAAGAGACCAGGAAGGAGACGAAGCAAAATGCAACACAGTGTAATGACAAATTGGACAGGCTACAAGGAAGCATACAGAGAAAGGAAGTAGAAATTCAGAAAATTGATAATAAAATTACGGAATTAGATAACTCATTAGAAAGTCAAAGAAGCATAATTGAGACAATTAAACATAAAGCATGAGACATTAATGAATTTGAGAAAAATAAGATAAAAGAATTTTTTTAATCAAGAAATACTAAGATTTATATGGGACTTGGCTTGGCTATCAAGAGTGAAAATCTATGGGTGACTGGAGTACCAAAATAGGCAGGGATAACAGAAAATACAGAGAGAATTCTCAAAGATTTGTTGACAGAAAACTTCCCTGATCTCATGAAACATGAGAAGCTATCTATCAGAGATGCTCATCAAACTCCACACAAAGTAGATCCCAAAATAAAGATATCAAGGCATATTATAATCAAACTTGCCAAAACTAAAGATAAGGAGATAATTTTAAAACTGGCTAGGGATAAATAAAGCATAATCTACAAAGGAGAGTCAATAAAACTAAGTTCAGACTACTCAGCAGAAAACCAAGGAAGCAAGAAGGCAATGGAAGGGCATGTACAAAGCCCTAAAGGAAAAAAATTGCCAGGCAACAATTATATATCCAGCAAAATTGTCTCTCAAATATGATGGCAAAATTAGAATGTTTCCAGATAAACAGAAATTTAGGGAATTTGCAAAAACCAAAGCAAAATTAAAAGAAATACTACAGGGAGTCCTTTGGTTAGAAAGTCAGTAACATTGGCTAACAGCCCAAGACAAGAACACAGAACATGGCACTCTTATATCAACCCAGATAGGAAAACCACAAAAATAAATCAAAGGGAAAACATTGAAAATAGGGAAAGAGACATTTCATTATGTAAATGACAACAACATTATAACAAAAAAAAAGGAACATATGGATAGCAAGTCAAGGCGACTCAAAGAAGTAAAAGACTGGTTTAAATTTAGAAAAATAGGGTTAAATATTAAGGTAACCACAAAGGAAATTAGCAATCCTACACATCAAAATAAAAAATAGGAAATCTCAGTGAACATCAAACCAACAACGAAAAAGATGAAAAGACACACAAAGAAAAAGACATCAAAATGACAGCACTACACCCATACCTATAAATAATTGCACTGAGTGTAAATGGATGAAATGCACCAATAAAGAGACAGAGAGTGGCATATTGGATAAAAAAGTATGATCCCTCTACAGGCTGCCTACAGGAAGCACCTCTTAAACTTAAATACTTGAACAAACTAAAAGTGAAATGATGGGAAAAAAATACATCAAGCAAACAACATTTTAAAAAAAGAACAGAGGCAGCAATATTAATTTCTGATAAAACAGACTTTAAAATAAAATCCACCACATTGGATAAGGAAGCACACTATATAATGATTAAAGATCAATACTCCAGGAGAAAATAACCATATTGAATATCTATGTACTCAATGACAGAGCTCAGAAATACATTAAACAAACTCTAACTGCAATGAAAATAGAAATAGGTCCACAATAATTGTGGAAGGTTTCAACACACCAATTTCAATGAAGGACAAAACATCCAGAAAAAAGCTCAATAAAGACATGGAACATACAAATGCCACAGTCAACCAACTGACCTCATAGACATATACAGAACACTCCACCCAACAGCAGTTAAGTATAATTTCTTTTCCAGCACACATGGAACATTCTGCAGAATAGACCACATTTTAGGCCATAAAGCAAAACTTCACAAAATTCAAAGTATCAAAATATTACAAAGCATCTTTTCAGAGCATAAAGCCATAAAAGTAGAAATCAATACTAGAAAAAGCAAGGGAAAATAAATAAGACACATGGGAACTGAACAACATCTTACTCAAAAACTACTGGGTTATAGAAGAAATCTGGGACTAAATAAAGTACCTCACAGAATCAAATGAGAACAAAAACACACCCTACCAGAACCTATGGAACACAGCAAAAGCAGCACTCAGAGGTCCACTTACCTGAAGAAATGCATACGTCCAAAAAGAAGAAAAGGCCTGAATCAAAGCATTAATGCTACAAGTTGAACAAATAGTTCAAGGCCTGAGGCACTAGAAGAAAGCAAATAATAAACAATTAGATCAGAATGAAGTAAATTACAGAATAGCAAAATGATTGAAACAGTTAACACAAGACCAAAAGCTGGTTCTTTGAAAAGATCAACAAAATTGATAAACTGTTGGCCTAAGTGACAAAAGAAAAAACAGAAAAAGAAGCAAATAACCTGAATAAGAAATGGGATGGGTGATATTATGATAGATCCAGCTGAAATTTTAAAAAATAAAATAACAGAATACTATGAAAAATTGTACCTTAACAGATTTGAAAACCTACAGGAAATGCACAAATTTCTAGACACACTGCCTACCTAAGCTAAGACAAACAGAAGTGGAACAACAAAATAAACCCATAACAAAGGAAAAGATTGAAAAGGTAATTTTAAAACTTGCAACTCAAACAAGTCCTGGACCTAATCACTTCACTGGAGTACTCTACCAAACTTTTAGGAAAGAGTTGACACCACTATTACTAACTGTATTTCAGAGTATAGAAGAGGATGGACTACAGCTAAATTCATTCTACGAAGCCAGCATAACCCTCATACCAAAACCAAGTGAAGATACCACAAAAAAGGAAAATTACATACCAATATCTCTCATGAACTTAGATGTAAAAATCCTCAAAAAACTCTAGCCAACAGAATTCAACAACATACCACAAAAATTATTCACCATGAGCTAGTGGCGTTCATACCAGGTATGCAGATAGTTCAACATTAGAAATATCAGTAATGTAATCAACTGCATAAATAAAAGAACCACTTCATTTTATCAATTGATGCAGAAAAGGCATTTGACAAAGTCCAATACACATTCATGTTTAAAACTCTCAGCAAAACAAGAATAGAAAGGAAATTTTTCAGCATAATGAAGGGCATTTATACAAAGCCAACAACCAACATCATCCTAAATGGAGAGAGTCTGAAAGCGTTCCCCTTGAGACTGGAACCCAGACAAGGCTGCCTTTTGTTACCACTTTTATTCAACATTGTGCTGGAGGTTCTGACCAGAGCAATCAGGCAAGATAAAGAAATAATGGGCATCCAAATGGGTAAGAAGAAGTAAAAATGTCTCTGTTTGCAGGTGATATGATCTTATTCACAGAAAACCCTAAAGAATCCACACGAAGAAACTGCTGAAACTAATAGAAGAATTCACCAAAGAATCAGGATAGAAGATAAACATACAAAAATCAGTTGGATTCCTTTACGTCAACAAAGAGACCATCAAAGAGGAAATCACTGAATCAATACCATTTATAGTAGCCCGCAAGAAGATAAAATAGGAATAATCTAACCAGAAAGATCAAAGACCTATAAAAAGAAAATTACAAGACTACTGTGAGAAACCGAAAGAGACCTGCATAAGTGGAGAAAGCTACCTTGCTCATGGATAGGAAGACTCAACATGGTGAAAATGTCTGTTCTACCCAAAGCAATCTATAGATACAATTCAATCTCAACTCACATTCCAATGGCATTTTTTAATGAGATGGAGAAACAACATCACTAACTTCAAATGGAAAAAAAAGAAGCCCCGGATAAGTAAAACATTACTGAAGAGAAAGAACAAAGTGGAAGGCCTCACACTACCTGACTTTAGAAACTATTACACAGCACCATTATAGAAACAGCCTGGTATTGGTTCAAAAACAGATACATAGACCAATGGAATAGATTGAGAATCGAGATATAATGTCATCCACATATAAACAGCTGATATTTCACAGAGGCCCAAAGTCCATAAACTGAGGAAAAGACAGTTTCTATAACAAGTGGAGGAAATCCTAGTGGCATAGTGGTTAAGTATTATGGCTGCTAACCCAAAGGTTGGCAGTTCATATCTACCAAACACTCCTTGGAAACTCTTTGGGATCAGTCTAATCTGTATTTAGGGTTGCTGTGAGTTAGAATTGACTCAACAGCAGTGGGTTAACAAATGGTGTTGCCACAACTTGATAACAATTTGCAAAAAAAAAAAAAGAAACAAGACCTTATCTCACACCATGCACAAAAGCTAACTCCAAATGGATTGAAAAAAATTGAATCAATGGCAAACAACAACAACATGCATTAAACTTTCTGAACCAAAGATTCAGTAAGTTTTGCTTTGGCTTAAGAAAAATAAAATATCAAAAGAAAAAAATGAAAGATCAAAGACCTAAATTTAAAATCTAAGTGATAAAGGTCATGGAAGAAAACGTAAGGCCAATGCTGGGAACCCTAGTACACGGCATAAACAGAGTACAAAGCATTACTAACAGTATACAAACACCAGAAGAAAACTAATGGAAACTCCAAAAAATCAAACACTTATGTTCATCCAAAGACTTCACTAAAAGAGTAAAATGACAGCCTACCAACTGGGAAAAAAAATTTTGCCTGTGACAAGTCCAATCAATATCTAATCAGTATAATCTGCCAGATACTGCAAAACCTCAACAACAATAATACAAGTAACCCAATTAGAAAATGGACAAAGTATATGAACAGGCACTTCACCAAAGAAAACATCCAGGTGGCTAATAGATACATGCGGAAATGCTCACAATCATTAGCCATGTGAGAAATCCAAATCAGAACTACAATGAGATACCATCTCACCCCAATAAGGATGGCATTAATCTAAAAAAAAAAATACAAAGTAATAAACATTGAAGAGGCTGTGGAGAGACTGGACCACTTATAACCACTAGTGGAATTGTAAAATGATACAACAACTTTGGAAAGAAACTTGGTGCTTTCTTCAAAAGAAAACAAAATAGAAATAGCATACAATTCAGCAATCCCGCTTCTTGGAATATATCCTACAGAAATAAGGGCTGTCACATGAATAGATACATGCACATCAATGTTTATTGCAGCATTGTCCACAATAGCAAAAAGACAGGCTCAACCTAGGTGTCTGTTTTAGTCATCTAGTGTTGCTCTAACAGAAATACCACAAGTGGAAGTTTTTAACAAAGAGAAGTTTATTCTTACACAGTACAGTAGGCTACAAGTCCAAATTTAGGGTTTCTACTCCAGGATAAGGCTTTCCCTATGTAGTCTCTGGAGGACAAAGTCCTTGCATTGTATCAGTATTTGGTTGGGGAGCATCTCAGAGCAGGAATCTGAGGTCTGAAGGACACGTTCTACTTCCAGTGCTGCTTTCTTGATAGTGTAAGGTTCCCAATTCTCAGCTTGCTTCCCTTTCTTTTTATCTCTTGTAAGGTGAAAGGATAAAGGGTGGTGCAAGCCACATTCCAGGGAAATTCCCTTTACATTGGAGCAGGAAGGTAACCTTAAGAAGGGATTTACAGTCCTACCCTAATCCTCTTTAACATACAACATAGGAAAATCACAAAATGGAGGACAATCATAAAATATTGGGAATCATGGCCCAGCAAAATGTCTACACACGTTTGGCGGGGAGGAGGCACAGTCCATTCCATGACAGTGCCCATCAATGAATGGGTGAATGGATAAACAACCTATGGTATATTCACACAGTGGAATACCGTGCAATGATAAAGAACAATGATGATCTTGGGAAGCATCTTATAACATGGAGCAATGTGGAAGGCATTCTGAGTGAAATTCATCAGTTGCAAAAAGACAAATACTATATGAGACCACTATTATAAGGACTCAAGAAAAGGTTTAAATACGGAAGAAAACAGTGTTTAATGGTTACAGGAGTGGGAAGGGAGGAAAAGGGGTATTCACTGATTAGATAGTAGATAGGAATTGGGTTAGTGAAAGGAGGGACAGTGTACAATAGAGGGGAAGTCAACACAGCTGGAACAAACCAAAAGCTAAGAGGTTTCCTAAACATAACCTAACACTTGAAAGGACAAGAGTAGCAGGGCAGGGGTCTGGGGACCACAAGTTTTAAGGGACATCTAGGTCAACTGGCATAACAAATTTTTTTTAGAAAATATTCTCCATACCACTTTTGGCAATCATGTCTGGGGTCTCAAAAGCTAGCAAGCAGCCATGTAAGCATCCAGTGGTATAAACCTACCTAGAGCAGAGGAAAATATGAGCCCATAGAACAGAAAGGGCCAAATAATCCAGACACCAGAAGAATTAGATGGTGCCCAGCAACCACCAGTGACTGCCCTGCCAGGGAATACAACATAGGATCCCTGATGCAGTAGGAGAAAAACAGGTATGCTGAACTCAAACTCTATTTAAAAAACCAGATGTTACAATCTGACAGACTGGAGGTTCCCTGGAAGACATGGCCCCCAGGCTGTCTATTAGTCCAGAACTGAAACCGTTCCCAAAGCCAACTCTTCACACAAAGATTGGAATGGACTATAAAAAATAAAATTGTTCTGGTGAAGAGTTTGCTTCTTAGCTTAAGTAGATGCATAAGGCTAACTGGACAGCTCGTGTCCAGAGGTGAGATGAGAGTGATGAGAGGGGGCCAAGAGCTAGTTGAATGTACATGGGATATACAGGATGGAAAGGAGTGTTCTGTTGTAGTCTAAGGAGAGCAGCTGGAGTTGCATAGCAGTGTATACACAAGTTTTTTTTATGACAAATTGACTTGGCTTGTAAACTTGCACATAAAGCACAATGAAATATATTTTAAAAACAGAATAGATTTGATGTGTAGAACACTAATGAGCAAAGGCCAGATGAATTGTGAAATGACATCAAGAAGAAAGCAAGAGGTCATTAAAAAGACATGACAGTAAGAAAATACTAAAATAGATGTCAGAAGAGACTGAGACTTGCTCTTGAACGTTGAGTATCTAAAACTAAAAGAAAAAAATGATGAAATAATAGTTCTGAGCATAAGACTTCAACAGACAGCTCAAAAAGACAAAGTATTACGATGACACATGTAAAGACCTGGAGATAGAAAATCAAACTGGAAGAACATGGTCAGCATTTCTCAGGCTGAAAGAACTGAATTAAAAAATGAAGCCTTGAGTTGCAATCCTGAAGGACTTTATGGAGTAAATATTAAACAATGCAGGAAGCATCAAAAGAAGATGGAAGGAATATACAGAGTCACTATACCAAAAACAATTGGTTGATATTCAGCTATTTCAGGATGTAACATATGATCAGGAATCAATGGTACTGAGGGAAACAGTCCAAGCTGTTCTGAAGGCATTGGCAAAAAACAGGGATTTGGAAATTGATGAAATACCAACTGATATGTTTCAACAAAGGGACACAGCACTCAAAGTGCTCATTTGCCTATGCCAAGAAATTTTTAAGACAATTATCTGGCTACCGAACTGAAAGAGATCCATATTTATGGCTGGTCCCAAGAAAAGTGATCCCATTGGAGGCAGAAATTATCGAACAATGGCACTAACATCACATGCATGCAAAATGTTGCTGAAGATCATTGAAAAGTGGCTGTAGCAGTTTATCAACAGGGACCTGCCAGTTATTCAATCTGGGTGTGGAACCAAAGATATCATCACAGATGTCAGATAGTTCCTGGCTGAAAACAGAGACTACCAAGAAGTTTACCTGTATTTTATTGACTATGCTAGTGCATTCAATTGTATGAAACATAACAAAGTATGGATAACATTGTAGAGAATGGGAATTCTGGAACACTTTATTGTGCTCATAGGGAATCTGTACATGGATCAAGATTTAGTCATTTGAAGAAGACAAGAGAATACTGCGTAGTTTGAATTCAGGAAAGGTGTGTGTCAGTTTATATCCTTTCACCATACCTTTTCAATCTGTATGCTAAATAATCAGCAAAGTTGGTCTATGTGAAGAAAAACAGGACACCAGATTGGAGGAGGACTCATTATCAAGCAGCATTGTGCAGATGACACAACCCTGCTTGCTGAAAATGAAGAGGATTTGAAGTACTTCAACAGAAAGAAAACAAAAAATCCTCACAACTGGACCGATAGGCAACATCATGATGAATGGAGAGGAGATTAAGGTTTTCAATGATTCAGCAACACCCATGGAAGCAGCAGTCAAAGAAATCAGAAGGCGTATTGCATTGGCAAATCTGCTGCAAAATACCTCTTTAAAGTGCTGAAAAGCAAGGATGTCACCTTGAAGATAAAAGTGTGCCTGACCAAAGCCATGGTGCTTTCAGTCACCTGCTATGCATGTGAAAGCTGGATGATGAATAAGTATGACCGAAGAAGAATTGATGCCTTTGAATTGTGGTGTTGTCAAAGAATACTGAATATACTGTGAACCACCAAAAGAGCAAACTAATCTATCTTGCAAGAAATATAACCAGAATGCTCCTTCAAAGCAAGGATGGCAAGACTTTATCTCACATACTTTGGACATACTATCAGGATGGATCAGTCCCTGGAGAAGGACATGCATAGTAAAGTGGAGGGTCAGCAAAAAAGAGCAAGACCCTCAACAAGATGAATTGACAGGGTGACTGCAACAATGAGTGTAAGCATAAAAGTGATTGTGGGTATGGCACAGGACTGGCAGTGTTTCATTCTATTTTGCATAGGGTCACTAAGAGTCAGAACCAACTCAATGACACGTAACAACATAATAACATGCACTAACTTTTTTTTTTGGTATGTGTGTTAGTCCTATGCAATTTTATCATGTGCATAGAGTCATACAACCACTACCACAGGTAGGATATAGCACTATTTCATCACCACAAAGATCTCCCTCATGCTACCCTTTTATTACCATAGCCACCTTCTTCCCGTCCCTCACTCCAACCCATGTCCCTGAAACAAGCTAATCTGTTTTTCATCATTATAATTTCATCATTTAGGGAATGTTATATAAATGGAATCATGCAGTATGTGATATTTTGAGATTGACCTTTTCTCATTCCACTTAATTCCCTAGAGATCACTCATGTTGCTCTGTATATCAAGTGTCCATTCATTTTTACTGAAGAATGGCATTCCATGATACAGATGTACCATAGTTGGTTTAACCACTTACCTACTAAAATGCATTTGAGTTGTTTTGTTTTGGGGGCTATTACAAGTAAGCACTTAGGTTTTTTGAGCTAATGTAAGTTCTTTGTGCAAATGTAAGTTTTTTGTATCTATGGTATCAGTGCACAGGAGTGCAAATGCTGGGTCATGTGTAAGTATAAACCAAAACCAAACTCATTGTACTGAGTCTATTCCAACTCACAGTGACCCTATAGGACAGGATAGAATTACCCCCATATGGTTTCCAAGGCTATGATCCTTATGGAAACAGAGTGCCATATCTTTCTCCCACAGAGAGAGTGGTGGGTTTAAACCACCAACCACTGCAGCACCGGGTAAATAGGTTTAGTTATCTTAAGAAACTTCCACTGTGCTTTCTTCTGTTTATTGTTTGCATGTTATGCCTTTTTCTATTCATTTCCTTTCAGCCTCCCTGTATCATTATATTTGAAATAAATTTCTTGTGGACAGAATATAAGTGTGTCATATTTTTTAATCTATTATGCCAGTCTCTTTCTTTTAATTGATATGTTTAGACCATTTAACTTCAATGTAATTATTGATATGTTAGGTCATAAGTCTGACATTCTGTTGTTTGCTTTCTGTTTGTTCTATTTCTCCTTCTTGGGTTTCTTCCTCCTGCTTTCTTGTGTGTCCCTTGAATATTTTTTAGAATTCCATTTTTTATCTATAGTGTTTGTGAATGTATGCCTTTGTACAGGGTTTTTTTAGTGGTTGCTTTGGGTATTAGATTATACATATATAACTCGCTACAGTCTACTGATATCAATGTTTATCAGCTTTGAGTGTAGTGTAGAAACCCAACTTCCCCTTAGGTCGCATTACCATTCTCCCTTTATGAGATAATGTTTTCAATATCCCTGTACATACACTGAGAATTACATCTAACAGAATTATAACTTTTGTGTTGAACATTATACAATTTAGAAAATTTAAGAGGAAAAGGGAAGTCAACTACAGTTTTTGATATTCTCTTTCTATTGTTCTTTCTTCATTCCTGATATACCAGAATTCCTTCTTTTATCATTTCCTTTCTGTTTAGAGAACTTCCTGTAGTCATTCTTTTAGTGTAGATGTGCTGATGATGAGTTCTCTTTGTTTTCCTTTGTCTGAGAATGTCTTGATTCCTGAAGGAATTTTTTTTTTTTTTTTTACTGGGTGTAGACTTCTGGGTTAACAGTTCTTTTCTTTTGGCACTTTTAAAAATTATGCCACTCTGTATCAGGGTGGGGCCAAGATGGTAGAACAGTCACTTGTCTCCTCAATTCGCTCTGAGAACTAAGGCATAGAAAAACAACTGAACAGAGCAGGGTGGACATTCTGGTAGCCCCAAGATCAGGCATAGTGTCGTGAGATAGGACTGGGTAAAAGAAAGGGAGGGGAAAACTACCTTTGTGAGGCAAAACAGCAGTACAAAGAGTCTTGCTTTTGCTGGTGCAGCAGCTGAGAGGCATACAGGTATGGAGGCCATCTTTGTTAACCAGGAGACTGGAACTGGAACTGCTGAGTCTGAGAGCCTGGCAGGGGCTGGCTGCCATGTTGAGCTGTAGTGCCTAAGTAAACAGCATCTTTCACAGCAGAGGCTATGCTTAAGACAGGCACGTCTAGAGAATTCAGCAGTGGCTGGTGACCAAGGATACCAGTACGCCTCTCCCCTCTTTTCTCTGAGCTGCACCACAGAAAATGTTTGTGCAATGCAGGAGAAGTGGCTGAGGCAGCACACCACCTTAGTCAACTTAGAGTGGATTCAGCCACACCTGAGGGCCCAGTTGGGGCTGGCTGCCATGCTGAGGGACAATGCCTAGCTGGACAGAGCCTCTCCCAGCAGAAAAGCTGTTTTTAAGACACTCATGCCTAGAGAAGGAGTGGCAGCTGGCAACTGAGTGTAGCAGTATCTTTACCCCTCCCTTCTTTGAGCCACATCATAGAGTCTGCAGATGCAGCCCCAGAGAGACTCCACAAGTAGGTTGCCATCACTGTCAGCCAGGAGATGGGGCCTGCCACCCCGAGGGCCCAGCTGGGGCCAGCCACCAAGCCGAGCACCAACACAGGCTAGACAGCATCCCTCTCACCAGAGAAGCTGTACATAAGTCAGCTGCACCTAGAGAATGCAGCGGCAGCTCGCGGCCAAGTCTAGCAGTGCCCTTACTCACTCCCATCTTAGATCTTCACCCCAGCTCTCATTGGTACAACACCAGAGAAAATGAACAGCTTTTTGATGGGGTGAGAACAATAATCAATATCTAACCATTTAAAGAATCAGACCACCATGGCTCTGGAAAATTCCCAAAATAAAGAATCAAAATACTTCCCAGATGAAGAAGCCTTCCTGAAATTATCAGAGGTAGAATGCAAAAGAATTATGTATAGAGCCCTTCTAGAGATTAAACAAAGTGCAGCAGGACAAAATGAAAAATTAAGCAAGCTGTATGAAGTAGAACATCAGTGATCTGAAATTCAGCAGATCAGTAATAAAATTGCAGTTAGACAATTCAATGCAAAGCCAGAAGGGCAGGATTGTGCAAATGGAAGCAGAATTAGCAAGACTGAAGATAAAGCAACTGATATCAGAATTTATGAGGAGAAATCAGATAAAAAAATTGAGAAAAATTAAGAAGCACCTGGGACTCATGAGTAATTGGAGTTCCTGAATAGGGAGGGATAGCAGAAAATCTAGAGAGAATTGCTGAAGAGTTACTAACAGGAAACCTCCCTGATATCATGAAAGAAGAGAACATAGCTATTCAAGATGTTTATTGAACTCCACAAAAGGTAGACCCCCAAAGGAAAGACAACAACATATATTATAATCAAACTTGGATCTGACTCAACGGCACTTGGCAATGAAATGAAACATGAGGAGTGGCTCTTAAAAGCTGCTAGGCTTAAATAAAAACTAGTGTACAAAGGGAAGCCTTATAGACTGTCCTCTGACTTCTCAGCAGAAACCATGTTGGCAAGATGGCAGTGGGATAACACATAGAAAACCTTGAAGGAGAAAAATTTCCAACCAAGAATTATATATCCTGCAAAATTGTCTCTCAAATATAGCAGTGAAATTAAGACATTCTCAGATAAACAGAAAGAAATACTGAAAGAAGCTCTTCAGTTAGAAAATCACTAACATCAGATGTATACTCAAGGATGCACTGCAGGACATAGCATTCAGAGTCCTACTCAGCTAAGGAAGTCACAAAGCTCAATCAAAGCTAAAATATTAAAAGTAGGGAAACAAAGATCTTAACATGTAAACTATGACATCATCACACCTTTCAGGGAGAAGTTAAAGAGATATACATCAATTAAAAATTGGTTTAAACTTAGAACATTAAGGGGGAACAAAGCAGTAGCTCCAAAGCAAACTAACAATACTACATATGAAAACAAGAAATATAATACAAGAGTCTAAACAGACACAAAAAAACAGCATGAAACAGGGTGAAAATAAAACCCATAAAGAAAAATAACCCTGAACAGAATGCTAAGTGGAACAAAGAAAAATCAACACCACAAAAATAAAGGCACCAAAATGACAGTACTAAATACATTTCTGTCAATAACTGCACTGAATGTAAGTGTATTGAATGCTCCTGTAAAGAGACAGAAACTAACCAGTTGGATCAAAAACCACCATTTGTCTATATGCTGCTTACAAGAAACACACCAAAGATATGAACAAACTGAAAATCAAAGGGTGGAAAAATATGTACCAAGCTAACAACATGCAAAGAAGAGCAGGAGTGGCAATACCAATCTCAGATAAAATAGATTTTAAAGTATAATCCACCATTGGTGGACAAGGATGGCCACTATTGTTTAAAGGTTAAATACACAAGAAAGATATAACAAATATTTATGCACCCAACACCAGAGCATCTAAATACATCAAACAAATACTAACAACATTGATAAATGAGGTAGATCACTCCACAATAACAGTAGGAGATTTCAACATTCCACTTTCAGCAATGTGACAGATCATCCAGAAAAAAGCTCAGAAAAAATACAGAACATCTTATTGAGACAATCAACCAACTAAACCTCGTTAATAAAGAACAAACTTTTTACCCAACAACAGATAAGTACATCATCTTTTCCAGTGCACATGGAACATTCTCCAGGATAGACCACATGCTAGTCTATAAAGCAAGTCTCAACAAAATCCAAACCATTGAATTATTGCAAAGCAACTTCTCAGACCATAAAGCCATAAAAGTTGAAATCAATATCAGAAAAAAGATGGGTAGAAATTTGAATTCAGAGAAACTGAACAACACCATGCTCAAAAATTTATGAGTCATAGGAAAAAATCAAAGATGCAGTAAAGAAATTCATGGAACCAAATGAGAATGAAAACACATCGTACCAGAACCTAAGGCACACAGCAAAACAGTGCTCAGGGGTCAGTTTATGTCTATAAATGCACACATCTAGCATGAACAAAGGGCCCAAACCAAAGAATTAACCCTACAACTTGAACAAGTAAAAAAAGAAAACAACAAAAGAGCCCCTTCGGCACCAGAACAAAACAGATAATAAAAATCAGAGCAGAATTAAGTGAATTACAGAACAGAAAACGATTGAAAGAAGTAACAAAACGAAAAGCAGGTTGTTTTAGTCAGCTAGTGCTGCTCAAACAGAAATACCACAGAGTGGATGGCTTTAACAAAAGAAGGTTTATTCTTACACAGTCTGGTAGGCTACAAGTCCAAATTCAGGATGTCCATTCCAGGGGAAGGCTTTACCCCTTGTCAGCTCTGGAGGAAAGTCTGGCATTGCATCAGTCTTTGTCTAGGGAGTATCTTGGTGCAGGAACCTCAGGTCTGAAGGACGGGCTCTTCTCCTGATGCTGCTTTCTTGAAGGTGTGAGGTTCACAATTATGTGCTAGTTTCCCTTTCTTTTTATCTCTTGTAGCATGCAAAGATTAAGGGTGGGGCAAGCCACACTCCAGGGAAACTCCCCTTATAGTGGAGCAGGGAGGTGATCTTCTGAAGGAATTTACAGTCCCACCCCAATCCTTTAACATACAGCTCAGCCAAATCACAGAATGGAGAACAGTCATAGAATACAGGGAATCATGGTCACATGGATACACCTATTTTTGGAGGAACACAATTCAATCCGTGACGCAGGTGTTTTGAAAAGATCAACAAAATTGATAAACCATTGGCTAAACTTGCAAAAGAAAAACAGGAAACAAATAACCCAAATGAGAAATGAAATGGGAAATGTCACAAAAGACCTAACCAAAATTAAACGTATCATAATAGAATACTATGAAAAATTGTACTCTAACAGATTGGAAAACCTGGAGGAAATGGACAAATTTCTAAATTCACATCACCTACCAAAATTATTACAAGGAGAAGTAGAACAACTTAATAAACCCATTACAAAGGAAGACATTGAAAAAATAATCAAAAACTATCAACCAAAAAAGTCCCGGCCAGATGGCTTCACCAGAGAATTCTACCAAACTTTTAGAGAAGAGTTAATTCCAATACCACTGAAACTATTTCACAGCACAGAAAAGGATGAAGTATTTCCAAATTCATTCCATGAAGCCAGCATAACCCTGATACCAAAGTCAAGGAAAGATCCCACAAAAAAGAAACTTACAGGCCAACATCACTCATGAACTTAGATGCAAAAATCGTCAACAAAATCTTAGCCAATAGAATTCAACAGCATATCCAAAAAGATTTGTTATCATGACCACATTGGATTTATACCAGGGATGCAGGGCTGGTTCAACATCAGAAAAACGATTAATGTGATTAACCGCATAAATAACACAAAGGATAAGAATCAACTGATTTTGTCGACTGATGCAGAAAAGGCATTTGACAATGTCTAACACTGATTTATGTTAAAAACTCAGCAAAACAGCAATAGAAGGGAAATTCCTCAATGCAATAAAGGGCATCTATGCAAAGCCAACCTCCAACATCATCCTGAATGGAAAGAAACTCAAAGAATTCCCTCTGAGAACAGGAACTAGACAAGGATGCACACTGTGACCACTTCTATTCAGCATTGTACTAGAGGTTCTAGCCCGAGCAATCAGATAAGACAAAGAAATAAAAGGACATACACGTTGGGAAAGAAGTAAAAATATCCCTGTTTGCAGATGATATGATTGTATACACACAGAACCCTAAAGAATCCATATAAACTACTGGAACTAATAGAAGACTTCAGCAAAGTATCAGGATGTAAGATAAACATAAATAAATCAGTAGGATTCCTTTACACCAACAAAGAGGTTATCAAATAGGACATCACCAAATCAATACCACTTACTAAGTCCCCAAGAAGATAAAATACCTGGGAATAAATCTAACCAAAGAAGTAAGAGACCTATACAGAGAAAATTACAAGACTGTATTGCAAGAAACAAAAAGAGACTTACATAAGTGGAGAAACCTACCTTGCTCATGGGTAGGAAAACTAAGCATCCTGAAAATGTTTATTCCACCCAAAGCAATCTACATATACAATGCAATCTCAATACAAATTCTACTGTCAGTTTTTAATGAGAGGAACAAATCACCAGTGTAGTTTGGAAGGGAAGAAACCCTGGATAAGTAAAGCACTACTAAAGAAGAGGAACACAGTAGGAGGCCTCACACTACTCGACCTTAGAAACTACTACACTGCCACCATAGTCAAAACAGCCTGGTGCTGGTGCAAAAACAGACATATAGACCAATGGAACAGAATAGAGAATCCAGAAATATAACCATCTTCCTACAAATAGTTGACATCTGACAAAAGTCCTAAGATTGTAAACTGGGGTAAAAACAGTCTCTCTAAGAAATCGTGTTAGCAAAATTGGATATCCACCTGCAAAAACTGAAACAAGACCCTTATCTCACACCTTATACAAAAACTAACTCAAAATGGATCAAAGACCTAAATATCAAACCTAAGACAATAAAGACCATGCAAGAAAAAATAGGGTCAACAATGGAAATTCCAATACACAGCTTAGACAGACTGTAAAATCTGACCAACAGTGCACAAACAGCAGAAAATAGGTAAATGGCAACTACTAAAAGTCAAACACTTATGCTCATTTAAGGACTTTATCAAGAGATTTAAGAGACTACCTACAAAATGGAAAAAAAATATTTGGCAACTACGTCTGATCTCCATAATCTACAAGCCAAGCCAAGTGCCATCGAGTCAGATCCAACTCACAAGGTGCGGCCAAATATCCACAAGAAAAAGGTAAATAACCCGATTAAACAATGGGCAAAGGAGATGAACAGGCATCGCACCAAAGAAGACATCCAGGCAGCCAAAAGATACACAAGGAAATGCTCACAATATTAGCTATTAGAGAAATCCATATCAAAACTACAATGAGATACCATCTCACCCCAGTGAGACTGGCCATAATCCAAAAACACAAAACAACAAATACTGGAGAGGCTGTGGAAAGACCGTAACTGTCCTACACCACTGGTGAGAATGCAAAATGGTACAACCTCTTTGGAGAGCAATTTGGTGCTTAAAAAGCTAGAAATCAGAATACCATATGATCCAGCAATCTCACTGCTTGGAATATATCCAACAGAAATAAAGGCAGTCACACAAACAGATGCATGCACATGAATGTATATTGTAGCACTGTCCATAATAGCAAAAAAATGGTGCCCATCAACAGATGAATGGATAAACAAACTATGCTACATATACACAGTGGAACACTATGCAATGATAAGGAACAATGATGATTTTAGGAAGCATCTCATAACCTGATTTCAACTAGAAGACCCTATGCTGAGTGAAGTCAGTCAGCTGCAAAAGGACAAGTATTGTATGACACCTCTGCTATAAGGGCTAAACATGTACTTAAGTATAGAAGAAAAGACTCTTTGACGGCTACAAGGATGAGGAGGGAGGGAAGGGGATGTTCCTAGATTAGCTAGCTGGTCTTTAGGAATTTGGTTAGGTGAAAGGAGTAACAGCACCCAGTAGAGGGCAGATCAGCATAACTGGACTACACCATAAAAAGAAAGGTTTTGAAGGATAGAATAGTAGGGACAGGGGTCTGGGGACCATGGTTTCAGGGGAAATCAAGGTCAATTGGCATAACTAGTCTTTTGCTAAGAGAGTCTTCTGCACACCATATTGGTGAGTGGCATCTGGGGTATTAAAATCTATCAAGCTGCCATCTGAGGAACACAAAATGGTCCCAACACATCTGAAACAGATGGCAACTGAGAACATCAAAGATTTGAGGAAAAACGAGCCCAGGATACAGGAAGACCCATATGAATGGGAGACTCCATCAGCATGAGACCAGAAGAACATGATGGTGCCCAGCCACCACCAAAAGCAGCCATGATGAGGGACACAGTGTAGAGTCCCTGATGTAGCACAAGGAAAAGAGGTGTGCAATTCAAGAACTCTACTAAAAGACCAGAATTGATAGTCCGACAGCCTGGAGGGTCCCCTGGGAACATAGTCCCTAGACTTGCTGCTGGCTCTGACCTGAAACCAGTACTAAGGTCAACTCTTCACACAAGAATGGACTGGACCCTGGGACACCCTGTGAACATATGCTGTGTGTACTTTAAGGTTTTATACATTTATAGGAGGCTGTCCTACTGGTTTATTTCTAGACGAGAGAGGAGATAATGGAGAGGAGGGGACAGAGATACTAGAAGTAAAGAGTGAAAAGCAGGAGTGTACTGTCATGGTGAGGAGAGCAGATGGAGTTGCAGATAGGCAGGCATACAAAATTGATTTGGATTGTATGCTTCCACTGAATCATAATAAAAAAAAATATACTACTTCCTTCTGGCCTCCATGGATTCTGATAAGAAATTTACTCTCATTCAAACCATTGTTCCCATATAAATTACCTGTATCTATATCTCTAGCTGCTTTCAAGACCTTTGTCTTTGTCTTTAGCTTTCAGATATTTGATTGTGATGTGTCTTGGCATACATTTTTTTGGGTATAGCCTGTTTGAGGTCCATTTGGCTTCTTGAATCTATATGTTTATGTTTTTCTCCAAATTTGAGGAATTATTTCTTTAAATATTTTTTCAGGTTCACTTTTTGTCTCATTTACTTCTGAGATTTTGATGACACAAATATTCAGTACTTTGTTGTTGTCCCGAAGGACACTGAGTCTCTATTCTGTTTTCTTTAATCTATTTTCTCTCTTTTGTTCAGGTTGAATAATTTCTGTTGTTCTGTATTTAAGTTCTCTTATTATTTTTTCTGCCATTTCCACTCTTCAGGCCATCTGCTAGCCAAGTGCTGTAAAGTCGGATCAGGCCATCTAGTACATCTTTTATTTTGATTATTGTATTTTTTCTGTTCTAGAATTTCCATTTAGTTCTTTCTTTATATATTTTGTTTGATGAGACTTCTGGTTTTTTTCATTTGTTTTATAGCATGCTTGTAATTGTTCACTGAATACTCTCCAATACCTTCAAATAATTTATAATGTGGTTAGTAATATATAAGCTATTCCATCATTACCAGAAGCCAGAAGTCAAGACTGACTTTTCACCCTGTATATCTTGGTACTTTTTTATGTTTTTACCATGTATGTATGACTTGTTCACAGTCCACGATAGCAAAAAGATGGAATCAACCCAGATGCCCAACAACAGAAGAATGGATAGGTAAACTATGGTACATATACTCAGTGGAGCACTACGCAATGATAAAGAATAACAATGATTCCAGGAAACATCTCCTAACCTGGTTTCAACTGGATGACTTGTTAAAAATGCAAATAAATTTATGAAATTAAAACTTAAATAAATAAATAAATGTATCAGACAGACCTACTTTCATTGAGCAGCATCAGGGAGTGATTATAGTAGCAATATGACCAAATTACTTCGCTAGTCTATGCACCAGTTTCCTCATCTGTAAAATGAAGACTAGTGTGAGGATTAAGTGTGTTGGTCTAGGCAAAGTGTTTAAAACAGTGGCTGACATATAGTAAGTGGTATGTGTTGCCTGCTGTATAAATTTAGCTAAACAGCACTTTCTGACACAGCTTATGGAGCAAAATACTGAAATCCTAAATGAAATATTATGATTTTATGTAAGGAAAGTAAATGAAGACATACTAAATTAGAAGTTATATATTTAGATAAGGTCATAGTACCAGAGATCACAACTAACTGCCCTCCTGTTGTAGAACATCTTTATACAGGGAAGATTTAGGAAGCATTTGAATGAAAAAAAATGAACATTCATTAAATACCAGTTACATTCCACGTAGGTGTGTCTATATGCTAGGTCCTTTATATATATCAGAAGCTCTGGTGGCATCGTGGTTAAGAGTTACAGCTGCCAGTCCAAAGGTTAGCAGTTCAAATCCACCAGGTTCTCCTTGAAAACTCTATGGGGCAGTTCTCCTCTATTCTGTAGGGTTGCTATGAGTCAGAATCAACTTGAAAACATGGGTTGTTAGGTTATATATATTATTTTTACATCTTCCAGCAACCCTAGGAGGTAGACACCCCAATTTCCAGAACAGAAAACTAAAACTCGAGAAGCAACTTGCCTAGAATCAATTAGTAAATAACAGAGTCAGGATTCAAACCCAAATCTATCAGATGTCTGAGCTTATCCCCCTCTTTCCCTGTTTTCATTGGTGGAGCCCAGAGTTTTAGTTAAGGAATACACAGGAGAGAAATAAACATTTATTAAATATCTACCACTTGCGTCTGGGGTCTTAAAAGCTGCCAGGCTGCCTCTCAGGGTACAGCAAATGGTCCCAACTCAGCAGGAACAGATGATCACCGAAGACCAAAACGACATGGGGGAAAGAGAACCCAGAGGACACAGACACCCGCATGAGTGGGTGACTGCTTGTGACCGGAAGAACTGGATAGTGCCTGGCCACCGCTAGTTGAGTCTCACTGGCAACACAAGAATAAAAAGGGGTACACCCTGAGATCTCCACTGAAGACTGCAGTGGATTGTCCAGGGGCCTCAGAGTTCCCATGGGAACATGGCCCCTGGCCCTGATGCCACCCCTGTCTATAGATCATAAAGGAGGTCAACTCTTCAGACAGGAATGGACTGGACTTGGTGACACAGAGGGACCCTATCATGTGTGCACTTTATGGTGCTATACATCCATAAGATGTGGTCTGGCTGACCTCTTTACTGGAGGTGGGGGGAGTGAGTGGAGAGGAGGGGATAGGAGATTGTTGGGAGGACAAGACATGTATGGAGCAGAGAGGAAGAGTGTGCTGTCACTGGTCAGGGAGAGCAGTGGAAGCTGCATATAGGCAGGCATTCAAATTTATCTGGGAATGTACATTTTCACTCAATCACAAAAAAAAAAATAAGGAAAGGACGAGAGAAAAATATATACCTACTGCTTGCCAGAACTCTGATGGTATAGTGGTTAAGAGCTGTGGCTGCCAACCAAAAGATTGGCAGTTCCAATCCACCAAGAGCTCCTTGGAAACCCTATGGGGCAGTTTTACTCTGTCTTTTAGGGTCTCTATAAGTCAAAATTGACTTGATAGCAACAGGTTTGGTTTGGGGTTTATTGTTTCATTTAGTTCTTATAGCATTCTTTTATTCATCCTTGCAACAACCCTATGAGAAGGAAGGGGAAGAGAACTAACATTTGTTGAGACCTGCTGTGTGCCTAACATTTCAGTAGGGCTTATAAAAATTACTTAACATAGTGTCCTAACAAATAGAAGAAACTTAGCTGACTTTCCCATACATTTGGCCTGCCTCCCAAGGTAATTCTAAAGGACTTGCATCAGGTCACATTTACCCAAGCATTTCACAGAACATGCATTCACAAAAAATGTTTGTTTGGTTTCTTTTAAGCGTAGCCCAGACAACGCAAAGATTTCTCCATACCAGTGTTTCACAGTCTTTTGGGTAGTCATGGCCCTTTTAAAAATCTAATTGTGTCTCCTAACAGACAAATCTCATATACACGTAACTGCGGTACAATTTCAGAGCATTCATCAATTTCCTAAAGCCCATCAGTAGACTCTAAAACAAGCAAAAAGAGACTGCTCTAAAGAATAGAAATACATCTTAGAAAGGAGAGCTTACTAATACTTCAATTTTTTTGTTTTACATATCCTCTAGAACACTAACACCTAAATGTTCTATGTTTCACAAAGTAAATGGAAGCCTGTTTCTCTTTTCATTTACAGCAGAATTTCTCAGCCTTGGCACTATTGACATTTTGAGTGGGATAATTATTTGCTGGGGGAAGGCTGTCCTGTATATTACAGGATGCTGTTTGAGTCACCTAGTGCTGCAATAACAGAAATACCACAAGTAGATGGCTTTAACACAGCAAAATTTATTCTGTCCCAGTCCAGTAGGCTACAAGTCCAAATTCCATGCATCAGCTCCAGGAGAAGTCTTTATGTTAGTTCTGGAGGAAGGTTCTTTCTGTCAATCTTCCCCTGGACTGGGAGCTTTTGAGGCACAGGGACCCTGGTTCCTTTCCAAAGGATACACTCTGCTCCCAGCACAGCTTCTTTCCTGATACTATGAGCACCACCCCACCTCACCCCACCTCACCCCACCCCACCCCACCCCAGCCCCGCTTGCTTCCCTTTCCTTTATATACCAAGAGATTGCCTCATGGTACAGTACAATCTTACACATTGAGTCCTGTCCCACCAACAAAACTACTGCCCATCCTCCCTTATTAACATCATAGTGGAAGGGCTTACAGCATATAGGAACATCATATAATACCAAGAGTCATGGCCTAGCCAAATTCCTATACCCATTTGCGGTGAGGGACATGATTCAATCCATGACAGATGCTAAGCAGCATTTCAGCCCTCTACCCACTAGATGCCAGTAGCACACTCTCCACTAGTTGTGACAACCAAAAATGTTTTCAGAGAGGCAAAATATTCTCCTCTGGGAGGCAAAACATTCCTTCTATTGAGAGCCACAGGTTGGTAGTCAATACAATTGTTATTCCTAGTCACACAAAAGCATAAAGAGCCCCCCAAAAAACAGCCTTTCCTAAAACATATCCATTCCTTGCGTGCTTAAAATTTGCTATAAAACTACTCAACTGGGTTGACCAAGATGGATTCATGTAAACAGTTGAGTGCAGCTGAAGTTATAAAGTCTGTTACCTAAGAGGCCAGAAAAATTTTTTTTCATGTAGCCACCCTGCCTTGTTGAGTTATTTATTCACTCAAGAAATAATGCAGCAAACACTGCCAGGGTTGGAGCTACAATGATGAACAGTATACATGTGATCCTTGCCTCATGGAACTTATATTGCAGTAAGGAAGACAGATAAAAGAAAAATAATAGAGCAAAATAATGATTTGTTTTAAAAATAAATTATAAACTGTGATAAGCATCATGAAGGAAGTACACAGAGTGCTGTGATAGAGACTGAGGAGTACAACTCCCAGCCAAAATCTTATGTGCAGTTGGTCTTTCAAGCCCATCCACATGCAATTAGAAAAGCTTCACCTGGAAGGCTGAACAAGGGAAAGCTACCCTCCCTATAGCAGACTTGGTACATAACCAATGTATTGGTTGAAGAAAGTACCTCTGAAGAAAGTTGCAATCAAGGAGTCAAGGGCCCTTGGTCAGCTATTCAGAAGTCTCTCTATCAGAAACCCTCTGGTAAGACATTGTTCAGGCGCCTCTGCCAAAACACCTTGTTGGGCGAGAGGGCTGCCTTGAAAATACTTTTCTTTACTCTGACTCACTGCTTTCTACTCCTGGCCTTTACCTTTCTCCATCCACCTGACCCAGACCTGGCATCATTCCATGGGAGAAAGTGAAACATTGGGAAAGCCAATGCTTTCTATCATTTCTTGTTATTAGCTGCCTTTGAGTCAGCCCTCCCAACTCATGGCAATGCCATGCACAATGTAAGAAAAGACTGCCCAGTCCTTTACTATCCCATTGATCAGTTGTAGGTTAGTCTAAGATAAAGAATTTTTCAGTGGCTAATTTTTGGAGCTAGATTGCCAGGCCTTTCTTCCTAGTCCTTAGTCTGAAAGCTTTGCAGGAATCTGTTCAAAACCATAGCAACATGAAAGCCACCACTGACATGAGGTGCACTGGCTGGAAATTGAACTCAGTTGTCCTGCATACAAGGTAGGGCATTGAATGTGCTCCTATAATTACAATAGTCAGCAATTAATTATAGATCACGCCATGAGTCGAATCCGATTCAACGGCACTTGGCTTACTATATGCCAGGCAATATTTTAAGTGCTTTACATGGATATATCATTTAATTCTCAGAATTAGAATTCAAATACAGAAACTAAGACAGAAAGAGTGCCTTGCCCGATGTTACATATTAAGTGTCATTGCTGATGTTCAAACCTAGTCTGTCTTAATTATCTAGTGCTACAACAGAAATTCCACAAGTGAGTGGCTTTAACAAAGATAAATTTATTTCCTCACAGTAAGTAATCTGAAAATCCAAATTCAGCAGGTTAGCTCCAAGGGAAGGCTTTCTTTCTGTGTTGGCTGTGGAGACAGATCTTTCTCATCAGTCTTCCCCTGGACTGAGCAAGAATCCCAGATCCAACAGATATACTCTGCTCCCAGAACTGCTTTCTTGATGGTATGAGGGCCCCGTGTCTCTCTGCTTGCCTCACTTATATCTCAAAAGAAAAACTCAAGATGCAACACAATCCAATAAACTGAGTCCTATCTCAATACAATTGCTGCTCATTCCCCCTCGTTAGCATCACAGAGGTAGGATTTACAAAACATAGGAATATCACATCACATGACAAAGTGGTGGACAGTCACACAATACTAGGAATCATCTCCCAGCCAAATTGATGCACACATTTTGGGGGGACACAATTCAATCTATGACACAGTCTCATTCCAGTGCCCATGCTCTTAACCAAAGAAGGTTGTATGTGTTATGCTAAAGAACTGAGAGAATGTACCTTTTACTGGTAATGAGTCATGAAATGTCAGTGACATAGTCAGATATATGTTTTAGTAAGATGACTAAAGGTAGATTTAAGAGAGGCCAGACTGGAGACTGTTGCAATACACCAGGCAAGTGATGAAGTAGGGATACAGATAAAGGGAAAGACTTGAGTAATTTTTAGGAGGTAGAATTCAGACAGTTTGGTGATTAATCTGATTTGGGGAGTAAAGGAGATGAAGAAATTTAGATGTTACCATGTTTATTGGTTCAGGTGAGTGGACAGTGTTGCTATGTTAGAAGTGCAGGAAGAGGAGCAAACCATTTTTTATGTTGAGTACAAAGTGCTAATGGAACACCAAAATAGATACATCCAAGGGAAAAAAAAAATCATTGCCATCAATCTGATTCCAACTTAGTGACCTTATAGTACAGAGTAGAACAGAACTGCCCCCATAGGGTTTCCAAGGACCAGCTAGTGGATGGAAGCTGCTGGCCTTTTGCTTAACAGCCACTGTGCCACCAGGGCTCCAGCTATCTAAAATGCAGTAAAATTTGTATAAGAGTCTGAAGCTCTGAAAGTAAGTCATGTATGGATACAGATTTGACTATGAAGAATGTCGGAAATTGTTAAAAACATGAGGGTGGATGAAATTACCTATGATGAGTGTAAGGGAGGCCATACGTCTAAGGAGGGAATCTTGGAGAATTTCAGTGTTTAAGGGATCAGCAAAAGTGAGGTCACAGTAAGAATGTTCACAAGAAGCAGAGATGAAAAGCATGGACTCTGGGCCAAGTCTGTGTGGGTTTATATATTTTTCCCTCAGCCACTTATCTGTTAGGTGACTTTAGGCAAGTTATTTTACCTCTCTAAACCTTGGTTATTGTGAGGTTTAAAGGAGTTAAAACATGTAAGCTCCTTAGAATAGTGCCTGATAAACACGCATTAACCATTAGTTAATATTTATAAGAAAAAACAAAAGGTAAAATGGAGTAAGATCACAGAAACCTGGAGGTGAAAGTTTAACAGATGGAAAGAATGCTGAAAAATGCCAGATGCAGCTGAGAGGTCCAGTAAGCTAACAGTTCACTCACAAGTTTGGCTTAGATTTGATAACAAGGAGGCTATTGGTAACCTTGATAACAGGAACTTCAATAAAGTATAAGTTGCAGAAGTTACAGTATAGTAGGTTTAATGGTGAACAGAAGGTAAAGAAAATGGTAACAATGGTTGGGGCTAACTCAAGAATTTCGATGTCTAAGAAAAAATCTCAGGGGGTGGAGGCAAGATGGTGGACTAAACACACATCTCCCTAAATCCCTCTGGAAACCAAAACCTGAAATGATAATTAAACAGAGCCTTCTGGACACCTCGTGAGCCCCAGAACACAGCACAGGGCTGTTCATTTGGACTTCGTACCACTGAATGCAAAACCCCCTCTTTTTCGCTGACCCCATTCTCGGTGAGCATGGGCTTGCACAGAGCAAAGGTAACTCAGCATTTTAATCGTTTTTACTGTCTTGGCTGGCAGGCAGAGCTGGGACTAGCCCCTAATCTAAGACATACTGCTGGTGGGATCAGCAAACAAAACTGCCGTATTTTGAGAGCCCAGCTCCGGACTCTGTGCACCTCAGCACCTTTTGCCTTTCTTTCCGTCTCCAGAGTACCCTGGACCCAGCCAGGTGGCAAGCTTGTGCAGGATGCCATCTTGATCCTTTGGGAGGTGGAGACACCCAAACGAAGGCCCCAGCTGGACTTATTTCCTAGGATAGGAGGCAGCGCCTGCCTCGGAGAAAAGCAATATTTTACACAGTGTCACCTACAACTGGGACCTGGTAACAGACGCTGTGGACTCTGTGCATCTTGGTTCTTTTGGCATCTCTGCCTCCTCCATAGAGTAAATTGGACCCAGCCAGGTGGCAAGTTTGTGCAGGACACCATCTTGATCCATTGGGAGGTGGATACACCTACACAGAGGCCCAAGCTGGACTTACTTCCTAGGCTGGGAGGCAGCACCTCACAGGGGTAGAGCACTTTTCTGTCAGGAAAGCAGTATTTTATACAGTCACCTACAGTTGGGACCTGGCAACAGAGGCTGTGGACTCTGTGCATCTTGGCACCTTTGGCTTCTCTTTCCTTCTCTGCCATACAGTAGCCTGGACCCAGCCAGATGGAGAGCTTGTGTGGGACACCATCTTGTTCCACTGGGAGGCGGAGATAGTCATATGGAAGCCTCAGCTGGAACGAATTCTTGGACTGGGAGGCAGTGACTGCCCGGAGGAGGGCACTTTTCTGGCAGAAATGCAATATTCTACACAGTGTCATATCACCTACAGCTGGAGCCCAGCAGCTGAGGCCAGCAGGGTAGCAGCCTTTCTATATTTTGAGCTACTTTATAACATCTGAAGTTTGATATAGAGATGCATACTTTGCCAGCTTGGAAGAGGAACCTATACACCCGGAAACATGACTGACTTTGGAAGTTGTCAGATAATTTTTACTTCTCATTTTAAGACAGCCTTGAGAAACAACTGTGGCCCATCCTCAAAGCATCTCTCCCAGCCTCTGTTGACTTACATGATGCCCAAAAAGCAACAAATTCTGGAGAAAACCATAACCAAGAAATCACCCATGGTTTCAGACGGCCTCCAAAAGAAAGCACCTCAGAACTTCCCAGATGAAGAAGCTTTTTTGAAACTATTAGAAGGTGATTAAAAAAGGATTATATAGAGAGCCCTCCTAGACCTTCTACAAAACACAGCAGAGCAAAAAGAAAATTTAAGCAAGCTGTTCGATCTGATGGAACACCAGTACTCTGAAATCCAGCAGAACAAAATCAAAGACATAGGAACTGCAACTGAAAGCCAAGAAAACAGAATGCAACAAATGGAAAATAGATTTTCTGAATTGTAAGACAGAGCTACTGACTCCAGCATCTATGAGGAGAAATCAGAAAAAAGAAACAAGAAAAATGAAGGTGCATTAAGAAGCATGTAGGACTCTATTAAGAGGAACAATCTATGATTAATTGGAGTTCCTGAATAGGACGACATACCTGAGAACACAGAGAGTATTGTTGCTCAGCTACTGACAGAAAACTTCCCAGAAATTATGAAAGGAGAGAATGTAGATATCCAAGATGCATATCAAATGCCACTCAATATAGAACTCAAAAGAAAGACTCCAAGACATATTACAATCAAGCTTAACAAAATGAAACATAAGCAGAAACTCTTAAAGGCAGCAAGACTTCAAAGCAAAGCTAACATTCAGAGGGAGGCTGTGGGATATCTCAGCAGAAACGATGCTGGCAGGAGACAGTGGCATGACACATTCAAAGCCTTGAAGGAGAAGAACTTCCAACCAAGAATTATATATCCTGCAAAACTATCTTTCAAATATGAAAATGAAATTAAGATATTTGCAGATAAACAGAAACGCAAAGACTTTTCAAAAACCAAACCAAAGCTACAAGAAATACTGAAAGATTCTCTTGGCTTAGAAGAACAAAACCACTAACTTTATACTTTAGAAGCAAATATGTACACATCACCCAGAATCCTACTCCAGTAGGGAAGGCTCCAAACTCAAAGCTGTAATACTGAAACTAGTAATCTAGTAATCATGTCATGAAAACTATGATGTAATCATATTAAAAACAGGGATGTGCTACAGTTATTATAGTCCTTCCAGATAGAAAGTTGATAAGAATGGTAGTAATTGAAACTGTGTTTATACATAGTTTACTAAGGTGGATCATAGAGGCAGCCATAAAGCACAATAAAGATGCAACATACCATATCAAGAAATATAATACAGTAGTCTCAAAAACCATGGAACCAACCCTGAAAAAGGTGAAAAATCAACTCACAAAGGAGAATGTCCCAGAACAGATTAATAAGAACAACAGAAAAAAACATCAACACAAAAATAAACATGTCACAATGGCAGAACTGAATACACACCTCTCAATCATCACATTGAATGTGAATGGACTGAATGCTCCAGTGAAGAGACATCTTGGATCAAAAGACAAGACTCATCCATATGTTGTGTACAAGAAACTAACCTTAGACTTAAAGACATGAACAAACTGAAAGTTAAAAGATGGAAGAATATATATCAAGCTAACAATGAACAAAGAAGAGCAGGTGTGGCAATTCTAATCTCACATGAAATAGATTTTAATGTAAAATCCATCGTGGACAAGGAAAGACACTGTTTATTGCCTAAAGGTTCAATATACAAACAGAACGTCAAAATATTAAATATTTATGCACCTACTATTAGAGCCTTGATGGTACTTGGCTAATATTAGAACACCTAAATACATCAAAGAAACTCTGACTGCACTCAAAAATGAGATAGATCACTCCACAATCACAGTGGGAGACTTCAGCACTCCACTCTCAATATTGGACACATCGTCTAGAAAAAAGCTCAGTAAAGACACAGAAGACCTTATTGCCACAATTAACCTACTAGACCTCATTGACATATACAAAGTTTTCTATCCATCAGCAGACAACTACACTTTCTTCTCCAGTGCACGTGGAACATTCTCCAGAACAGTCTTTATGTTAGGGCATGAAGCAATTCTCAACAAAATTCATACCATTAAATTAATGGAAAGCAGCTTCTCAGATCATAAAGGCATAAAAGATGAAATAAATAGCAGAAAAAAACATAGATAGAAATTGGAACTCATGGAAACTGAACAACATCTTGCTCAAAAACCCATGGGTTATAGAAGAAATCAAGGATGAAATAAAGAAATTTATGCATTCCAATGAGAATGAAAACACCTCCTACCAGAACCTATGGGATACAGCCAAAGCAGTGCTCAGAGTTCAGTTTGTCTTCATAAATGCACATATCTGGAAGGAAGAAAGAAACCAAATCAAACAACTGACCCTACAGTTGAACAAGTAGAAAGAGTACAACAGAGGAACCCCTCAGGCACCAGAAGAAAACAGATCATAAACATAGGAGCAGAACTAAACGAATTAGAGAAGAACAGTTGAAAAAACTGAAAAGACCAAAAGCTGGTTTTTTGAAAAGATCAACAAAATTGACAAAGCATTGGCTAAACTTACTAAAGAAAAACAGGAAAGGAAACAAATAGCCCAAATAAGAAATGAGAGGGGAGTTGTCACAACAGATCCAACCAAAATCAAAAATACCATAACAGAATACTATGGAAGACTGTAATCTGACAAATTTGAAAACCTAGAAGAAATGGACAAATTCCTTGATTCATATCACCTACCAAAATGGTCACAAGGTGAAGCAGAACAACTTAATAAACCCATCACTAAGGAAGAGATTGAAAAAGTGATTAAAAAACTACCAATGAAAAAAGCCCGGGCCCAGATGGCTTCACCGCAGAATTCTACCAAGCTTTTAGAGAAGAGTTATCTCCAGTACTACTGAGACTATTTCACAGTATAGAAAGGGATGGAATACTCCCAAATTCATTCTAGGAAGCCAGCATAACCCTGGTACCAAAGTCAGGGAAAGACCCAAACAAAAGGAAAAGTACACCAATATCACTCATGAATCTGATACAAAAATCTTCAACAAAATTCTTGCCAATAGAATACAACAACATATCAAAAAAATCATCCATGACAACCAAGTTGGATTCATACTGGGGATGCAAGACAGGTTCAGCATCAGGAAAACAGTGTGATCAATCACATAAATATCACAAAAGACAAGAATCACCTCATTTTGTCCGTTGATGCAGAAAAGGCATTTGATAAAGTCCAACGCCCATTCATGCTAAAAGCTCTCAGCAAAATAGGCATACACGGGAAATTCCTCAATGCAATAAGGGCCATTTATGCAGAGCCAACTGACTACATCATCCTGAATGGAGAGAGACTGAAACAGTTTCCCTTGAGAACAGGAACTAGACAAGGATGCCCACTCTCACCTCTCCTACTATTCAGCATTGTACTGGAAGTTCTAGCCAGAGCAGTTAGACAAGACCAAGAAATAAAGGGCATCTGCATCAACTCAACAGCACATGGCTTTTAGCTGGCATCAGCAAAGAGGAAGTAAAAATCTCCCTGTTGGCAGGTGATATGATTGTATACACAGAGAAGCCTACAGAATCCATAAGTAAGCTACTGAGGTTAATAGAAGAGTTCAGCAAAGTATCAGGATACAAGATAAATGTAAGTAAATCAGTAGAATTCTTTTATACTAATAACAAGATTATTAATGAAGAAATCACCAAATCAATACCATTTACTATCACCCTTAAGAAGATAAAGTACCTAGGAATAAATCTAACCAGAGAAATAACAGACCTTTACGAAGAGAACTACAAGTCCTTACTACAAGAAACTAAGAGAGACTTACATAAATGGAGAAACCTACCCTGCTCATGGATAGGAAGACTTACCATTATCTATTTTACCCAAAGCAACCTACTTATATAATGCAATCCCAATGCAAGTTCCAGTGACATTTTTTAATGAGATGGAGAAACAACTTTATTTGGAAAAGGAAGAAGCCCAGATAAATAAAGCACTGCTGAAAAAGGACAGACAGGGAGGCCTCTCACTACCTGACTTTAAAACCTATTACACTGCCATAGTAGTCAAAACAGCCAGGTACTGGTAAAAAAAAAAAAAAAAAAAAAAAAAAACAGATCAATGGAACAGAATTGAGACCCCAGAGATGACACCATCTTCCTATGAACAGTTGATATTCACCAAAGGCCCTAAGACATTAAGCTGGGGAAAAAACAATCTCTTCAACAAATGGTTCTGGGAAAATTGGATATCCATCTGCAGAAAATTGAAACGACCCGTATCTTACACCTTATACAAAAACCAACTCAAACTGGATAAAAGACCTAAATATCAAATCTAAAAAGATAAAGCTCATCCAAAAAAAAAAAAGTAGAAACAACAAAGGAAGTTTTAATACACAACGTAGACAGACTTCAAAATCTGTCAAACCACAAACAACAGAAGAGAAAATAGATAAATGGGAGCTATTAAGAATCAAACACTTTTGCTCATCCAAAGACTTTATTAATAGAATTGAAAGGCTACAGAATGGGAAAAAATATTTGGCACCTATATGTCAGACTTGACGGCACTTGACATATGTCAGACTGACATCTGATTTCCATAATCTGTAAGGTACTACAGAATATCAATAAGAAAAAGATGAATCATCCAATTAAGCTATGGGCAAAGGAGATGGACAGACACTGAAGAGGAGATCCAGGCAGCCAAAAGACACATGTGGACATGCTCATGATCATTATCTGTTAAAGAAATTCAAATCAAAACTACAGTGAGATAGCATCTCACCCCACCAAGGTTGGCCATGTTCCAATAAACACATAACAACAAATGCTGGAGAGGCTGTGGAGAAACTGGAACTGTCCTACACTGTTGGTTGAATTGCAAAATGATGCAACCTCTTTGGAAAACAATCTGGAACTTCCTTAAAAAGCTGGATATAGATATACCACTGGACCCAGTAATTCCACTGCTCAGAATATATCCTACAGAATCAAGGCCATTTACGCCAACTGATATATGCACACGAATGTTTATCGCAGCACAGTCCACAACAGCAAAAAGATGGAACCAACCCAGATGCCCAAAAACAGAGGAATGAATAGGTAAACTGTGGTATATATACTCAGTGGAACACTATGCAATGATAAAGAACAATGATCGTTTTAGGAAGCATCTCATAACCTGGTTTCAATTGGAGGACATTATGTTGAGTGAAAGTAATCAGTGACAAAAGGACAAATATTGTATGAGACCCCTATGATAAGAACTTAAAAGCAGACTCATGCATAACAGAAAAGACTCTATGATGGCTGCAAGGGTGGAGAGGGTGGGACGGCGACCGGGGAAGGTTTAGATTAGATAGTTGTTAGAAATTTGGTTGGGTGAATTTGGCAACAGGACGCATTAGTAAGAAGATCAATATTAATGGGACTTCAACACAACTTGTTTACTCCTCCCACCTTAACCCAATATTGCAAGGACAGAGTAGCTGGAGCTGGGGTCTGGAACCATGCTCTCAGGGGAAATCGGGGCCAATTGGCACAACTAGTGTTTTGCTAATGAGGTCTCTCCACACGCCACATTGGTGAGTGGTGTCTGGGGTCTTAAAAGCTGCCAAGCTGCCATCTGAGGGTACAGTAAATGGTCCCAACTTAGCAGGAACAGAAGATCACCAAGATCCATAACAACATGGGGAAAAGAGAACCCAGAAGACAGACAGAGCCATGTGAGTGGGTAACTATGTTGACTTGTGACCAGAAAAACTGGATGGTGCCCAGCTACCACCAGTGATAGCCATGATGGAGCTCACAAAGTTGAGTCTCACTGGCAACACAAGAATAAAAAGGAGTGCACCCTCAGATCTCCATTAAAAGACTATAGCTGATGGTCGAGGGGCCTCGGAGTTCCCGTGGGAGCATGGCCCCTGCCCCTGATGCTGCCCCTGTCCATAAATCATAAGGGAGGTCAATTCTTCATACAGGAATGGATTGGACTTGGTGACACAGAGTGACCATATCATGTATGCACTTTGTGGTTGTATGCATCTGTAGGATGTCATCCTGCTGACCTCTGCCTGGAGGAAGGGGACTGGCTGGAGAGGAGGGGATAGGAGATTGCTGGGAGGATAAGACATGTATGGAGCAGAGAGGAAGAGTGTGCTGTCACCGGGCAGGGAGAGCAGTGGGAGCTGCATATAGCTGGGCATGCAAATTTATATGTGAAGGTACATTTTCATTCAATCATAATAAAAAATATCTCAAGGGGAAAAAATATATATAAAGATACTCCCCTTAACTTTATGATAGGGAAAAAAAATCCTAAATGGCCATAAGTGAGATAAGAGGTCAATAAATCAGTAGGGGCCTTGGGGAAAGTGGTAAATGTTATAACAGTAATTGAGAATGGGCAAGAGAGCTGACCAGAGAAGTGAAATAATGAAACATCCTGGTAAGTTCATCTAATGTTGGGAACCATAGTTTTATGATATCAAATCGATCCAGTGCTATAATTGTCTTCAGTGGTTAAGGCAATACTAAATTTGCTAGAGAAGGCAAAATGGAGGATTGTTCTGGAGTGGTGATGTTTCCAAGAGGGTGAGCTAAAGACACAGAAGTTTAAGTTAATAATGACAGAGGGCTAGATATGAGCCCGAGAAGGGGCAGACAAACTGAGAGAAAATAGAGACTAGGGGACTCCCCATCAGGTCAGAGAGCACAGATAGTGGGCTGAAGGCATGAGAGCATTGGTTAAGACCAGGGCTTGGACTCAGTGTGTAAGATACTGGGGGCAGCAGGATAGAAAGCACACAGATTTTGAAATCAGACCGATTTGAATTTGAATTGCAGCTCTGATATTGACCCATACCCGTTGCTGTCGAGTCATTTCCAACTCATAGCAACCCTATAGAACAGAGTAGAACCGCTCAATACTTAACTAGTATTTACTGCTAGTATTTAGGCAATTTTCTCGGACTGTATACTTCTTTTTATAACCAGGAAAAATATTCCAGGGGAAGCTAAGTATCCTTATAAGGAGACAGGGTTTCTTCCACAATGAGAATTTACAATTTCCTCATCTGCAAAGTAAATATGATGATCTCCATCTCACAGAAATACTGGTGCATGGTCATGTTTCAATAACTGTTAGCCCCCTTGTCATTAATTGGGTACCTACTATGAAATATTCTGTCCTGGGGACACCAAAATGAAAGTCAGTTTACTTCTTTTAGAGACATGTGGTTTAGCAGGAGTGACAAAAATGCAAAGAGATAAATTACAATACAATGTAAACACACAAATTACAATTCAAGTTGATAAGCACAATAACAGCTATATGAACACAATGCTGTGGGAATCCTGTGAAGAAGTAATTAATAGTGCTTGATGGAATGTGAGAAAGCTTCCCTGCAAAGCTACTTATTTAATGTTATTTGAAAGAAAGTAGCTGGAAATGGCAACATGACATTTTAAGGAGGAATGGAAAAGAAGCTTCTGCTTTTGTTTTCCTGGATCAAAGGAGAAACAGGTACAAGAGATGTTTGTGTGTTCATTTTTAAAGGAAAGTGACCTGTGTCGGTCATTTACTGAGGAAAGAAGCATGTAATGATGTCAGAGACATTTAAGGTAATTGAGTCAAGAGGAAAGAAATAATCAAGAATTCAAGGTTCCAGAGGAGTAGACAAGAAGAGGTAAAATCAAAAACTAAGGTCATGGGTTTATTCACGTATACCGAAAAAACCAAACCCAGTGCTGTTCAGTAGATTCTGACTCATAGTGACTCTATAGAGCAGGGTAGAACTGCTTCATAGTTTCCAGGGAGCCCCTGGTAGATTTGAACTGCTGACCTCTTGGTTATCAGACGTAGCACTTAACCATTATGCCACTAGGGTTTCTATAGACAGCAAAATCAAAATAAATACAGATAATTTACATCTAAAAGGAGAAAAGAAGTCAATTTCTGGAAATTGTATTCTGTTATGTAATTTTTGTTGACATTTATAAACCAAGAGTATTTCCTTGATATGTTCACAACAAACGAGTACAGCTTCTTTGGGAAACAAATTCCTACAACTTACAGGCTTCCAAATGTTGGTGAAAAAGAGGCAACAGAAATAAAGGACCTCTGAATCCTCATGTGTACATCTGGAAAAGGGATGATGATTGCTGCAGCAGGCAACTATGAGAAGGGGTAGTAACCTCCTCTTCTCACTTGCCTTCATCTTCAGTTCTTGACTGATTACTAGATGAGGCCCATTTCCCCATTCCCATCTTCTTGTGCTCCAGTCCACACACAATGTGAATCAATCTTCTAATCTGAATTTTGCCCACATTTTGAATAGCAGAATTGGCAGCCCAAGCAGCAGCCATGCTGACGTATGGCCCAAAAGTATTTGGCTGCATCATGGGGTATCCTGATCTCTGTACCCAAGTGTTCTCCCCCTTTCTGGCACAGTATCCTGTGTTACTTCTCATTCTTGTACTTCTAGGAAGTAGGACCTTCTGAAATGTAGGTCTTTGGCATTAATGCAGCATCTCTCCCTAGTGCAACTAAGAACATAGCAAGGAGTAGACTAAGGCACTGGGCATTTACCAGCTAATCTATGCCTAATATCTTTTCAAATTGCATCACCTAAAGAAATTCATTAAAAACCTACCTTGTAGAGACCTTCAGTGTTCCTTTCGTGCTTCTGCTGTAAATAAATGCCAAAATAACAAAATGTCTGCACAAATTGAAAATGGCCTCTTTGTCCTTTTACTATTTATGTAAAATGTGTCTACATTTCCATCTAGATAACCAGAAGAAAATCTTCTAGGGGAGGTTAAATATCTCTGTAAGGAGACAGAGTTTCTTCCAAGATGAGGAAGGAAACACTGTCTCCTTAGAGGAGAACAATGGAAGGACAAGAGCGTGGGAAAGTGAGGAGACTCTGCCCCTTTACAGAGAATTAATAGCCCTCACTGAAAAGAAGCAAAAGAGAAAGGAATATAACATTTCTTAAGCACCTGCTATATGCCTGGTACTGCATTTAGGTACTTTCATAGGCCTTATTTCACTTAACCCTTGCAACTGTCCTGTAAGGTGCTTATCCACATTTATGAAACAGAAAACTGCATCTCAAAAAGATTACTGTAACTGATCTTCCCAAGGCTACATGGCTAGTGAGTGAGTAGTACAAAGGAGTAAGAGAATAGAAAGATAGTCGGGCAAATGAGGAGATCACTACTATCTCTGTTTTGAAACTAAAGAATTGGTATCCTTTTAGACTTGTTGTATCAGTGGGTGTCCCTTTTCTATTCCCAGAGTGACCTTAGACTGGAAAGTGAATCATTTGTTTTTTATTTTTATTTTTTGTATTATGATTGAGTGAAAATGTACATTCCCATATAAATTTGCATGCCCATCTCTATGCCTCTCCCACTGCTCTCCCTGCCCGGTGACAGCACACTCTACCTCTCAGTTCTATACGAGTCATATCCTCCTAACAATCTCCTATCCCCTCCTCTCCACCCTCTCCCCCACCACCAGTAACAGGTTAACAGGACGACATCCTATAGAAGCATAGAACCGTAAAGTGCACACACGATATGGTCACTCTGTCGCCAAGTCCAATCCATTCCTGTCCAAAGAGTTGACCTCCATTGTGAATCATTTTTAAAAAGGAGCTAGCATCTTTTGGTCACTTGAGTACTCCCTTCTTGCTGCCGTGTACATTCCCCCAAATCCTCTCAGCTAATATCCCGGATCAGTTACTTCCTTAGTTCCTAACATGTAATCTGCTATTCTTTCTAGTCATTTGTAGATTCATTAGTTCAACAATCATTTATTAAGCATCTACCCTGCATAATCATTCTGACAAGCACTAGAGAAACAAAATGAAGATCCAGTTCCTACCCTAAAAATGTTCACAGTCTAAAGGAGCCCACAGACATGGAAACATTGATATAAATGCTATAATATAGGGCAGTGGCAAAATAAGGTTTGCCCTTTTGTGACTGATTCATTTCACTCAGCATGTTTTCAAGGTTTACCGAAGTTGCAGCATGTGTCAGGACTTTTTTTTATTCGTGGCTAAGTAATATTCCATTGTATGTACATATCACATTTTGTTTATCTGTTGCTGGACATTTAGGTTGTTTCTGCCTTTGGGCTATTGTGAATCATGCTGCAGTGAACACTGGTGTACACATATCTATTTGAGCCTCTGCTTTCAAGTCTTTGGAAGTATATGCCTAGGAGTGGAACTGCTGAATCATATAGTCATTATGAGCTGGAATTGACTTGATGGCAATGGGTTTGGTTTTGGATTTGTTGTGGCGGTGGTGGTAGTTCTGAATTTAACTTTTTGAGGAATCATCAAACTGTTTTCCACAGCAGCTGTACCATTTTTCAATCCCATCAGCAGTGGAGGAGAGTTCCTATTTCTCCATATTCTTGCCAGTACCTGCTGTTTTCTGTTTTGTATTTTTCAAATCATACCTGTTCTAATGAGCGTGAAGTAGTACCCCACTGAGATTTTGCTTTTCCTTCCCTTAATGACTAATGAAGGAGACTTTAGTGGCACAGTAGTTAAACACTAGGCTGCTAACCAAAAGTTGAATGGCTGGAAGCTACCCAGGCCGTATGGGAAAGACCTGATGATTTGCTCCTATAAAAATTACAATGTGTAAAACTCTGTAGGACAGTTCTGCTCTGTCATACAGGGTCACTATGAGTCAGAGTCAATTTGATGGCATACAACAACAACAACTAATGATGTCAAGGAACTTTTCATATGCTTGTTGACCATTTTATTTCTTTGGTGAAATGTCTGTTCAAGTCCTTTGCCGAGAAATCATACAAAGTATGTTCTCTGATCACAGTGGAATGAAATTAGAAATTAATAATAAAAAGAAAACTATAAAATACATGCATATGTGGAAATTAACACACTACTAAACAATCAGTGGGTCAAGGAATAAATTAAAGGGAAATCAAAAAATGCTTAGAGGTGAATGAAATGAAAGTACAACATAACAAAATTTACAGGACACAACAACAAAATTTATGGGACACAGCAAAAGCAGTATTCAGAGAGAAATTTATAGCTATAAACACCCACATTAAAAAAGAAGATCTCACATGGCTAATTATCGTGAGCATTAGCCACGAGAGAAATGCAAATGAAGACTACAATGATGTACCATCTCACCCCAACAAGGCTAGCATTAATTCAATAAACACAAAATAATCGATGTTGGACAGGTTGTGGAGACACTGGAACACTTTTACAACTGTTGGGTAGAATGTAAGATGGTACAACCACTTTGGAAATCTATTTGGCACTTCCTTAAAAAGCTAAAAATAGAGGTACCTTATGATCCAGCATTCCCACTCCTTGGAATATATCCTAAAGAAATAAAAGCCACCACTTGAATAGATACATGTACACCCATGTTCAGTACAATAGTAAAAATACAGAAACAATCTAGGTACTCATCAAGAGACAAATGCATAAACAACTTATGATATATTCACATAATTGAATACTATGCAGGAATAAAGAGCAATGATGAATCCTTGAAACATCTCATAACATGGAGGGATCTGGAAATCATTATGCTGAATGAAATTAGTCAGTTGAAAAAGGGCAAATATTGTATGAGACCACTATTATAAGAAATCAAGAAAAGGTTTAAAGACAGAAGAAAACATTGTTTGATAGCTAAGAGGGTATGGAGGGAGGGAGAGGGGGATTCACTAACTAGATAGTAGACACAAATTATCTTAGGTGAAGGGAAGGACAACACACAATACAGGAGAAGTCAGCACAACCAGACTAAACCAAAAGCTAAGAAGTTTCCTGAATGCAACCAAAGATTTTGAGGGAGATAGTATCAGGAGTGGGGGTCTGGGGACCATGGTTTCAGCGGACATCTAGGCCAGTCGACATAGCAAAGTTTATCAAGAAAATGTTCTGTATCCCACTTTGCTGAGTGGCATCTGAGGTCTTAAAAGCTAGCAACCAGCCACCTAAGATGCACCTATTTGTCCCAACTCACCTGGAGCAAATTGGAATGAAGAACACCAAAGACACACAAAAGTATGAGCCCAAGAGACAGCAAAAGCTGCATAAACCAAAGATGCCATCAACTTGAGACCAGAAGAACTAGATGGTGCCTTGCTACCACAAATGATTACCCTGACAGGGAACACAACAGAGAGTCACAAAGGAGAGTCATTGATGGAGCAGGAGAAAAATGGGGTACAGAACTCAAAACAGAAAGATTTTTGGTGTATAATTGATGAATTTTGACAACAATTGCAATGTGAGACCTCTTTGTTTTCCTACTTAGGAAACTAAGGCACATAGGTCAAAGTGATAAGGAATAATTTTTATACTGTAATTGAACCAGATTTACTAATCCTTGGTCTTATGTTCTCCCCCTGCACCTAGTCTACTTTTCATAATCTTCAGAAGTTCTCACTACCACTGTGTCTTTTGCCATATAGAGTTCTTCACCAAATCCAGATCCTTCTTTTTCTGTGGCTCCTTAAATCTCTTGCCTATGCTTGCCATGCCCAGTCCGCTCTGGGTTATTGTGAAGGCCTTTTGGCTGGGCTTGCTGCCTCTTTCCAGCCTTGCAGTGAAGGTCATTTTTCATGGCTTCCCTTCACCTGTGTCTCTTACAACCCACCACTGACTCGATAAACAGGTGACAGTTATTTGGTATGATGACTTAGAGTCACAGTCCCATGGTAAAATCCAGCTGACTGGGATAATAGAGTTGCTAAATTTTACATTATACTTCCCAGTATGATCAGTAGTAGCATCTGGGGGCTTAAAAGCTTATGATTGTCCATCTAAGATACAAATATTGACCTCTCTCTATCTAGAAGAAAACCTAAAAATCAGAGAAGAAACCAGATTACTAGATTAATTGTCTCCATAAAGCACTGCGTCCTCTATCTTGAGACCAGAAGAACTAGATGGTACCAGCTATGACTACCAAACTATCTGATCAGGAACATAATATATAGATCCTGATAGAAGGGAGAAAAATACAGAGCAGAACTTCAATTCTTAAAGAATCTAGACTTACTGGGTTTACTGAGGCTAGAGGAGTCCCCAACACTATTGCCCTGGGTTACTCTTTAAACATTGAATCAGAACTATCCCATGAAGTCACTATAAACTAAGTAACAATTTAACTTAGTCAACTGATACCACAGAGTCCACATTCTACATCCTAGTGAGGTGAGTAACATCTTAAAAACTTGTGAGTGGCCAACTAAGATACAGTAGGAGCAAAAGAGAAGGAAAGAAACTAAAGTCTCAGAGAAGAAAAAAAGTCTACAAGGGCTAATAGCATACAGGAGCCACAGCCTCACCTACCCTGAGACCAGAAGAATAGATAGTGCCCAACTACCACTGACTGACCCTTCTGATCAGAGCCATAGTAAGGGAACCCTGATCGAACAGCAGTGCAGAACAGAACTCAAATCTTAAAAAGTCCAGACTTACTAGACAGGTTGAAATTAGAAAACTCCCTAAGACTGTAACTCTTAGATGCTCTTTAAACCTTGAACCAAAACTACCACCTGAGATCACCTTTTAGCAGTACAACCCAGTGGCACACAAAAGGAAAGATATTACCCATAAGTACAGTGCTCCATGTAGTGCAGTGCTGTAGATGAGACCAAAAGATCAAAAATTACTCTAAAAAAAGATGACAAGATAAGGGGGCAGGGAAATTAGAGTACTGAAAAATGGAATAGCCAGAATGCAATTAAAAAGAATGCTGACTGGCACACTGTGAAAAATATAACTAATGTCACAGAACAATTTGTATAGAATTGTTGAGTGGGAACCTCATTTGCTGTGTATGCTTTCACTGGAAACTCAGTAAGATGTTATTTAAAAAAAAAAAAAGACAGTGGCGTTGGCAGAATATAGACATGTAGGTCAGTGGAAAAGAATATAGAACCCATAAATAGACACACACAAAGAGAGCCAACTGATTATTGACAAAGACTTAAAGGCAGTTTAATAAAAGAACAACTTGAGAATAAATTGTCAAATGGGGAGCTAATCTGCTATGTAAACTCTTAACAAAAACACAATAAAATATTTTTGTTGTTTTTTAAATGAGAATGAAATAAATCAATTTCCAGGTTAGGGGGTTTGGGGGCTCAGAGAAATCCTTGCTAGCACACCTACCTTAAAAGAAAAATACTAAATGAAATTCTTCAGGCTAGAAGCAAGTAACACTAAACAGTATTTAAATCCACATGAAAAAACAAAAAGCCCGGGTAAAGGTAATTATGTAGCCCACTGGAAAAGACAGTAGAATTGCATATTTCTTCCCCTTTCCTCTCTTGGCTGATTTAAAAAGCAATGTGAGTATTATTATATTTTGGGGCTACAGTATATAAACATGTAACATATTTGACAATAATGGCACAAAGAAGGTAGTAGGAACAAAGCTATATTGGAGTAAAGAAATGACACCAGATTGTAACTTACATCCACAGTAATAAATGAAAAGCAGAAAGGTAATATTAATACAACAATCACAACAAATATACATCTGCTCTCCTTTGTTCTCTCAACTTTTAAAAACAAAATTATATAAAGTAATAATTATAATTATAACAATGTATTGTTAAGCCTGTATCATATATAGCTGTAATATGTATAAGAATAATACCAAAAGAGGGCTGGGATGAAGCTGTGTAGACTAAAGTATCTATATTTCACTGGAACTAAGTGAGTATAAATCTGAAGTAGGTACTGATGAGTTAAGATGCATTCAGTAAACAGTCAACTCAATGACAACAGGTAGAGAAAAAGCTAAGAAAGTAACTTAGACATAAGTGATTTAAAAACCATGAAAGGAATTGAAGTATTACAGAAAAAATACCCACTTAATACAAAAAGAGACAATAAAGGAACAAAAATGAAATGAGACATATAGAAAACAAAATGCAAAATGGCAATATAAATCCAAACATATAAATCTTAGTATTAAATGTGAATGGATTAAACAATTCAGTCAAAAGCCAGACATTGTCTACTGCATAAAAAATAGTATCACCAATATGTGGTCTGCACAGAAATTGAACTTGTCTATAAGGCATAAAAGAATGCTAGTGAAGAGTGCGCTTTTTAGCTTAAGTAAATACAGAATACTAAGTGGGCAGCTCCTTGTCCAGAGGGGAGACGAGAAGAGAGAAGGAGACAGGATCTGGTTCAGCAAACAAGGGAAATACAGGGTAGAGGGGAGGAATGTGCTGTCAGAGTGTGCAGAACGCAGCTAGGGTCACATAACAAAATGTATGTAAGTCTTCTTATGAGAAACTGACAAACTATAGCATTCACTTAAAACAGTGAAAAAATTTTAAAAACATGCTGTCTACAGGACACATACTTTAGATTCAAAGATATAAACAGGTTGAAAGGAAAAGGATAAAAAATTATACGTGATGCAAATAACCTTGAGGAAACACCACATAAAAAAACAGACTTTATAACAAACAAACAAACAAAAAAACTATTGATAAAGAGGGATATTTCCTGATAATGAAAGGGTCAGTCTCTTAGAAAGATATAAAAGTTATACATTCATCTAATATGTTCTCAAGTACGTGAACCTAAAAACTGACAGAATGGACAGAATAGGATGGAGAAATACAGAACTGAACAATATAGTGGGAAACTTCACAACCCCACTTTTAATAATGGATATAGATCAGCTAGGCAGAAAATTAAGGGAATAGAAGAAATAAACTACACAATAAACCAATTACACCTGACATCTATAGAACATTCCACTGAACAGCAGAATACACATGCTTTTCAAATGCACATGCCACGGTCTCCAGGACAGACCATAGGCTAGGCTGTATAACACGTCTTGATATATTTAGAAGGATTGAAACCATAGAAAATACGTTCTCTGAATACAAAGGAATGAAATTAGAAATCAATGAAATTTGATAAATTCACAAGTATATGGAAATTTAACGACATATTCCTAAATAACCAATGCATCAAAGAAGGAATTACAAGGGAAATTAGAAAATACTTTCAGATGAATGTAAATGAAGATACAATATACAAGGTCTGACAAGTCCTTGAAATTAATTGTTGTAAGTGCTAAATACCTCATTGCTGAATATCACTATAGCTACCTTTGAAGTACTCCCCTTGGGAAGGTATACACCAATGACAGTGCCTAGTCCAACCTTTAAAGCAGTTTTGGAGCTCTGTCTGGAATGGCCATTCTCCATGTTGGCATAGTGGCAAGTTTACAAACTTAATTGTATAGTCTATGAGGAAGTTTTTAGCCAGTAAACAAATAACTGTGTTGAAACACCCTCCCTATTCACCTGATCTGACCCCCAATAACTTTTTCCTTTACCTGAAGATAAAGACAATATTGAAAGGAAGATATTTTGATGACATTTGGGACATCAAGGGTAATATGATGACAGCTCTGATGCCCATTCCAGAAAGAGAGTTCCAAAATTGCTTTGAAAGATGGACTATGTGCTGGTGTCGGTACATAGCTTCCCAAAGGAAGTACTTCGAAGGTGACCCGTAGTGATATTCACCAATGAGATATGTACCACTTTTTCTAGGCTGAGTTTGTAAACTTAATTTGCAGTCCTCGTAAATTACTCCACAGTCAGATCCAATTAAAATTTTAAATTTGGGAACCTTTTCAGCGGTAGTCTTTGAGGTTTGTTTTTGACCCAGTAGGATTCTTAGCTGTCTGTTTCATGATTATCTCAATAGATGCAGAAAAGGCGTTTGACAGAATTCAGCACTTCTTCATGATTAAAAAAAAAAAAAAATCAAGAAATTGGGAATTGAAAGGGACTTAATCTAATTAAGGAACATCTATGAAAAACCCACTGCTAACATTCTATTAAATGAAGAAACTCTGGATTCTTCTACACTAAGATCAGAAGCAAGCCAAGAATGCCCACTCTTGCCACTTCTATTAAATAGTGTATTCAAGGATCTAGTCAAGCCACTTTAGCCAAGAAAAATAAATAAAGGCACCTAGACTGGAAAGGGGAAACCCTGGTGGAGTAGTGGGTTAAGTGCTACATCTGCTTACCAAAAGGATGGCAGTTCAAATCTGCCAGGCGCTCCTTGAAAACTTTGTGGGACAGTTCTACTCTGCCCTCCAGGGTCACTATGAGTCGGATCCAATTCGATGGCAGTGGGTTGTTTTTTCTCCAGACTGGAAAGGGAAAACCCTGGTGGTACAGTGTTTAAGTGCTATGGCAACTAACCAAACAGTCAGCAGTTCAAATCCACCAGGTGCTCCTTGGAAATTCTGTGGAGGCAGTTCTCCTCTGTCCTCCTATGAAGGCACTATGAGTCAGAATTGACTTGGTGACAGTAAATAAATGGAAATTCATCCCACATCCATTATTTACCAATACTGGTTGTCATTGGCCCAGTTTTGACTTATGCAACCCCCTATGCATCAGAGTAGAGCTGTACTTCATAGGATTTTCGATGGCTAATTTTTTAGAAGTAGATTTCCAGGCTGTTTTTTCCAGGTGCCTCCAACTTTTCAGTTAGCAGCCAAGCACATTAACAGTTTGCACCACCCTGGAACTCCATGGATTAGAAGACTTAATATCATTAAGATAGAAATACTCCCCAAATGGACCTAGAGTTCCAGTGCAATCCCTGTTGAAATCCCAGCTGGCTTCTTGCAGCAACTGACAAGCTGATCCTAAAATTGATATGGAAATTCAAGAGACACAGACAAACCAAAACAATCTTGAAAAAGAACAAAATTGGAAAACTCATACTTCCTGATTTTACAGCCTACTACAGAGCTACAGTAACCAAGACTGTGCTACCAGCATAACGATAGACATGTAGATCAGTATAATACAATGGAGAGTCTAGAAGTCAGCTTTCCTATTTATGGCTAATTGGTTTTCAATGAGAATGCCAAAATAATTCAGTGGAGAACAGTGTTTCACAACAAATGTTGCTGGGTATCCACATGCAAAAAAATAAATTTGGACCCCCCTGATTCACATCATATAAATGCAAACCAAAATAAACTCAAATGTATCAAAGACCCTTTGTAATAAAGACCTTTTGTGATAAAACTCTAATAAGAATACATAGACATAGATCCTCATCAACTTGGTTTAGACAGTGGTTTCTTCAATATGATACTGAAAAACAAAATCAACAGAAGAAAAAAATACAGTTAAATTTGGCTTCATCAAAATTAAAAACTTGTGCTACAAATGGTATCTTTAAGTAAGTGAAAAGGCAACCCATAGAATAGGAGAAAATATTTTAAAATTTCATATTTGAAAAAGGACCTGTATTTAGAATATATGAACAACTCTTAACAACAATCCAGTTTAAAAGTGGGCGAGGGCCCTTTTCCAAAGAAGATATACAAATAGCCATAAAGGACATAAAAAAGATGTTCTACATAATTAGCCCTCCAAAAAACAAATCACACCAAACCTATTGCTGTTCAGTCAGTTCTGACTCACAGTGACCCTATAGGACAGAGAAGAACTAGTTCCATAGAGTTCCCAGGGATCACCTGAGGGGCTTGAACAGCCAACCTTTTGGTTAGCAGACATTACACATAACCACTGTGTCACCAGGTTTTCTCATTAGCCCTCAGGGAATTACAAATCAAAACCACAAATTACAAAATCAATACCACTTTACATCCACTAAGATGACTGCAGTCAAAATGACAGATAATAATAGTAAGTATTGACAAGGATGTGGAAAATTCAGAATACTCATACACTGCTGTTGGGAATATAAAATGATACAGCCACGGTGGAAAAAAGTCTGGCAATTCCTCCAAAGTTAAACATAGAGTTACCATACCAAGAAAACCAACCTGTTGCCATGAAGTCGACACCAGCCCATAGTGAATTCCACTCCTATGTATGAGGCTGACAATTAAGGCTACAAACTTAATTATTCTACATGCTACATACCTCATTGCTGAATATCACTACAGTCACCTTTGAAGTACTCCCCTTGGGAAGCTATGCACCAACACCAGCACCTAGGCTACCCTTTAAAGCAGTTTTGGAACTGTTTCTAGAATGGCCATTGCACACAGTGGCAAGGTGGCCAAGTTCACAAACTTAATTGTATAGTTGTCTGTGAGGGAGTTTTTAGCCAGTAAACAAATAACTGTATTGGAACACTCTCCCTACTCACCTGATCTGGCCCCTGATGACTTTTTTCTTTACCCAAAGATGAAAGCAATATTGAAAGGAAGATACTGTGATGACATTTGGGACATCAAGGGTAATATGACAACTGCTCTGATGGCCATTCCAGAAAAGAGTTCCCAAATTGCATTGAAGGGTGGACTAGGCACTGGCATTGGTGTGTAGCTTCCCAAGGGGGGTATTTCGAAGGTGACCTTAGTTATATTCAGCAGTGAGGTATGTAACACTTTTTCTAGGCTGAGTTCTTGAACGTAACTGTCAGACCTCGTATGCTCCTGAGAAATCGTGTAAGATAAGAACTGAGGATGAACCATTGGGCTTAGTAGTAGTGTAGTCATGGTTGACCCTACCAAGGGCAGTTTTGGTGACATTAGGTGAAAAAGTCTGACTGGACCATATTTAAGAGAGAATGTGATAATATAAATCTCATTTCTGTATACCATCAACAAGGATGAAACATGCAATTTTGAAAAAAGATACTATAGCAATTATATATATGTATGTATGTACATATATATTGCAACTATCTATGTACATATGTACATATATATATTTTTTTTTTAAAAAAAAACTCACCGCTGTCAAGTCGATTCTGACTCGTAGTAACCCTATAGGTCAAAGTAGAACTGCCCCATGGAGTTTCCAAGGAGTGCCTGGTGCATTTGAACTGCCAGCCTTTTGGTTAGCAGATGTAGCACTTAACCCACTACGCCACCAGTTTCCTATATACATATATATAATTGTATATATATACATATATAGTTACTATATTATCTTTTTATAGTATCTATTATATGCATGTGCATGTATATATGTATATATATATAAACCAAAAAAAAAACACAACCAAACCCACTGCCGTCAAGTCAATTCTGACCCATAGCGACCTATAGGACAGATTAGAACTGCTCCATAGCACTTCCAAGGAGCACCTGGTCAATTCAAACTGCGTACTTTTTGGTTAGCAGACAGCACTTAATCACTAAGCCACCAGGGTTTCCATATATAGATAAGGTATCTAAAAATAAATTTAACAAATGTTATGGTAGAGATACTTTGTGGAAGAAATAAAACTTTATTCAAATGAAGAACCACATCTTGTTAACGGAGAGGGAGACTCAATATTGTAAAAAACACCCTTTATCCCTGAATCAGTCTATGTAGTCAGCATAATTCCAATCAAAATCCAAACAAGGTTTTACATGAAATTTGATGAGCTGATTCTAAAATTTGAATGAGAGTGCACAGGTTCTAGAAAAGTCAAGGTATTATTGAAGAAAATGTGCACTTACTCTACCAGATATCAAAACATATGATATAAAATGGGCAAAGGACTTCAACAGACTTTCCACCAAAGACAACATTCAAATGAACACCAAACACATGAAAAGATGAAACACATTAGCCATCAGAGGGATGCAGATCAAAACCACAATATGCTACCATTTCACTCCCACTGGATTTTAAAAACGAAAACCAGAAAATAACAAATTTTGACAAGGATGTGGGGGGAAACTGAAACTCTTACATACTGCTAGTAGAAATGAAAAATGTTATAGCCATTGTAGAAAACAGTGTGGTAGTTCCTCAAAAAACTAAAAATAGAACTACCATATGACCCAGCAATTCCACTCCTATGTATATCCAAAAGACTTGAAAGCAGAGACTAGTACGTCAATATTCATTGCAGCACTAGTCACAATAGCCAAAAGGTGGAAACAACCTAAATGCCCATCAGCAGACGAATGGATAAACAAAATGTGATTTGTATATATATTAAACTACTACTCAACCAGTAGGAGAGGTGAAGTCTTGATACATGCTACAATATGGACAGAGCTTAAAGACATTACACTGAGTGAAATAAGTCAATCATAAAAGGACAAATATTGTATAACCTCACTAATATAAAAAGACAAAAAAAGACAAATGTATAGAGAATAAAGTTCATTAGCAAGATATCAGGGGGGAAGGGAATGTTGACAGTGATGGAAATATTGCTTTGACTGAGGGTAGGATTAGCCAATTATTGTAATTGCTGTTAAATACGCTGTACACCTCTAAAGTTGAATTGCCAAAATATGTATAATAAATATATAGAAAGTTCCTGGATTGTGAACATCTAGCTTACATACAACTCAGCGTTATGAACCGACACCCTCAACGCCTACTATATTCAAAATTTGAGGTATATACTGTGGTTTTTAGTAATAAACAGGTGCTACTTTGTGATGTGCACCAATACATTATTATTATTATTACTGTATTATGTTAAAGATGTTTAGTGTATCTGGAAGTGTTTCTTTAATGATTTTCATGCATAGTGAGATACACTATATCACAATATAGTATGACAAATACTTGGCTGACATTAGATCTAACATTTCCAACTTACATACGAATTCAACTTAAAGACAGATTTAGAAATGGAACTCATTCATAATCCAGAAACTGCCTACATTTACAACAATGACAAAAAAAGAGTAGCTGCTGAGGCTGATTATGTACAACCAAAAACTTTATGGAATCTGGTTTCTTGGCTTGGAAGTTTAGTCATAGTTTCATGGCACATCCTAGTTAATTGACTAGTAACATATTTCAGTGCCTCTATTCTGCCTCCTAGTGTGCTCTGCCTCCTGCACTGTGCCGGGGGTCTTAAAAGCTTGTAGGCAGCTGACACAGGCACAAACAATTGGTCTCTAATCACCTGGAAAACCAGAGGAAGGAGAATCATGGATAGAAGGAGGACACAGAATGTGTATCTAATCGCCTCCGTGAACAACTGCCTTCTTTGCTACGAGACTGGAACTGAATGATGCCTTGCTACCATAACTGAACATTTTGATCAAAGATCCCATAGAAGAATCCAGTCAAAAAAAGGGAAGTGCAGAGCAGAATTTCAAATTCCCATAGACTTCAGAATTCTGGACCCCCCGGGGGCTGAATGAAACCCTAAAACTTAAGCCAAAAATATCCCCTGAAGTCTTCTTAAAACAAAACAGTAGTTTAGCTTCACTAGCAAAGAACCTCTGCCTTGAGCCTCATGCTCTTTTAAGAACTATCTATATGCAATCCGACTCGACGGCACTTGGCTTGGCTGGCTATATGCAATCAAATGACAAGAAAGGGGCAGTTAATTTATTTTAATGTGGGAGGAACAACTTAGGAAAAAGAGGGTGAGAATGGTTACACAACTTAAAGAATGTAATCAGTGTCACTAAATGGTACATGTAAAAACTGTTCAATTGGTGTATTTTTGCTGTGCACATTCTCAATAATAATAAAATAAATTTTTACTTTAAAAAAATGTATGGTAAGTTTATACCATTTAAAAAAGTGTAATATTGGTGGGAAAAAGAAACTCCACTGCTATCAAATCAACTCCCGCTCATAGCAAACTGATTCAGACTCATAGCAATGATCTTATAAGACAGAGTAGAACTGCCCCTAAAAGAGTGTCCAGGGAGTGCCTGGTGAATTTGAACTGCCACCCTTTTTGTTAGCAGCCATAGCACTTAACCACTGTACCACCATAGTTTCCAGTACTGGTACAGTAGTTGACAAATAGGCCGATAGAACACAATACCAAACCCAAGAAAACTGCTGTGGAGTCAGTTCCAACTTATAGCTACCCTATTATGGAACAGAATAAGAACCCCAAAATAGACCTATACCTGTATAGAAAGTTGATGTATGACAGGTATTACTGCAAATAAGTGGCAGAAAAAATGAACTCTTTAATAAGTAACGTTGAAAAATTTGGTTATCCATAAAGAAAAAATAAAATTAGATTCTTACCTCACACCAAACGCAAATCAATTCTAGGTGTATTTTAGAGTAAGATTGAATTCAGAGGTTCTCCACTGGCAGTACTTCCACCCAGGGAATATTTGGAAGTGTATAGAGGTGTTTTGCATTGTTATAATGACAAGAGAGTTGCTAAAGACATTCAGTATTCAGGGTCCAGGCTTGCTAAGTGTCCTACATTGTGAGAGCTAGCAGCACATTAAGAGTGATTGTCCTGCACCAAATACCAGTAACGCCCCTACTGCCCCCACAAAGGAACACTGATATAGGAGAATTTTTCTGTGGTCTTGGGACAAAGGAAAACCTTCTTTAAATACAGAAAACACCAACTTTAAAGGGAACATTAATAAATTCGATTACATTAAAATGAATTGCCTCTGTTTACCAAAACATGCCATAAAGGGAAAAGAAAACCTACATTTGGCACACATATAATTGACAATGTATTAGTATGCAGAATATATAAACTTCTATATACCTATACAGGAAAGAAAAAAAAAAGACAATTTGGAAGACAAATGGGCAGAGGAAAATGCACTCAATCTGTAGGACTGCCATAACAAAGTACCACATACTGGGTGGATGAAAACAACAGCATTTTATTCTCTCCTGGTTCTGAAATCAAAGTGTCAGGAAGGCCGCCGTACTTCTTCTGAGACCCTGGGTGGAATCCTTCCTTTCGTCTTCCTAGCTTCTGCTAGTGGCCAGCACTCCTTGGCGGTCTTTGGCTTACTGATGGATCTGTTTCTCTCATCACATGGTGTTCTCCCTGTGTGTCTCTGCCTCTGTATTTCTTCTTCCCTTATAAAGACACCAGTTGTGTTGGATTAATGCCCACCTTACTCCGCTATGACCTCGTTAACTAATTACATCTGTAGACACTTTCCAAATGAAGTTGCATTCACAAGTCTAAGGGGTTAGGGCTTGAACATATCTTTGGGGGGGACACAAATCCACTCATAACAGATATGAAATGAGAATTTCACAGAAGAGGAGATGTGAATGACCAATAAAAATATGAAAAGCTGCTCAGCCTCATTGGAAAGCAGGAAATGCAAATTAAAACCACCATGAATGGGGGCAGGGTGGAGATTCCATTTTATATCCACCAGATTGGAAAAATAATTTAAACAACACTAAGTGTTAGTGAAAGAACCCTGGTAGCACTGTGGTTAAGTGCTCAGCTGCTAACTCAAAAGTTGGCTGTTCAAACCCAAAAGCCGTCTCGTGGGAGAAAAACATGGCAGTCTGCTTCCATAAAGACTGCAGCCTTGGAACTCTATGGGACAGTTTCTACTCTGTCCCATAGGGTTTCTATGAACAGTTAATGACAATGTGGGACACTTACACTTCTGGTGGGAGTGTCTATTGATACAGGTAACTTTGGAATCAATTTGGCATTGTCTAATAAATCTCAATATGTGTACACTTCACAACTCATTGATTGTACTTCAGAAAGAGACCTTAGAGAAATTTGCACAAGTGCACTGTAAAGAAAGTTCATAATGACATTGTTCAGAATAGGAAAACAAGCACACAAACCTGGAAACAACAGATCTTCATCAACAGTCAAAAACAATGCCAATGCCATTACCATTGACTCAATCCCAACTCACAATGACCCAATAGGGTGGAGTAGAACTGCCCCATAAAATTTCCAAGGAGTGCCCGATAGATTTGAACTGCCAACCTTTTGGTTAGCAGCCATAGTTCTTAACCACTGCTCCACCAGGGTTTCTTCAGCAACAATAGTAGGGATATATTCTGGTATATTTACAACATTTCAAGTATGTGCAGCAGTGAAAATGAATGAACCACACCTGTAGGCAACAATGTAGAAAATTCTAAGATATATAATTTGAGTAAAAAACACATTGCAGAAAAAATTATTATACCAATTTTTATAGTTCGAAACCAAAACTAAAAAAGTATATTGTTTAGAGATATTCATGTATGTGTTAGGAAAACCTGGTGGTTGAGTGCTACATCTACTAACCAAAAAGTTGGCAGTTCAAGTCTACCAGATGCCCCTTTGAAACTCCATGGGGCAGTTCTACTCTGTCTTAGAGTCAGAATCAACTGGACAGTGGGTTTGGTTTTTATATATGTGTGTGTTAAGACTATAAAGAAAAGCAAGGGAATTTTTTTTTTAATTATAAAAATACAACATACACACAAAAATTGCCATCGAGCTGATTCCTACTCATGATGACTCTATGTGTTTAATAGTAGCAGGGTCTTTATAGTGTTTTCAACAGCTACAATATTATGGAAGTAGATTGCCAGGCCTTTCTTCAGTAGCACCAGTGGATAGATTCAAATTGTCAACATTTCAGACAGTAACTGAGCAAATAAACTGCACCACCAAGAGACCTCACACATAGCAGAACATATGCTAATTCAACGTTTTTCACATGTACAGTTTAGTGACATAAATTACATTAATCATGTTGTATCGCCATCACCAGTATCCTTTGCCAAATTTTCTATCACCATAAACAGAAATTTAGTGCTTCCTAAACAATGACCATGACAAGATAATGATTTTTTTATTTAAGTTTATGATAGTGGTTACCTCTGGGAGAGAGGCAGAGTGGTGAGACAATGAGAAACATCCAGGAAGCTATTTCTTAGGGTGGATGATGGGTTCTCAGGTATTTTATTATGCTGCCTAGCTTCAATTTAAAGTATTTGTTGTGTATAAGTTACATACAAAATATAACTTACATATATTAAGAATTTCAATGTACCAATTTTATCATTTTTTAAAAAATGAGGAGCAGGGAAAACTGTCTCCAGAAACTTTTAGGCTAGGGCCTGCAGAAGAAATAAAGACACTTAAGCAGCTGCATCCCTTCATAGCAGCAATAGTGTTGCCTTTGAAGGCACAGTTCTCCCTAGTTTATCCATCCTAAAGGCTCTGGAAGTCCTGATGGTGTAGTGGTCAAGTGCTGTGTCTGCTAACCAAAAGATTAGCAGTTCAGATCTGCCAGGTGCTCCTTGAAAACTCTATGGAGCAGTTCTACCCTGTTCTATAGGGTTACTATGAGTTGGAATTGACTCAACAGCAGTATTTTTTTTTAAGGGCTACGAAGCCAATGGCAGATTTCGAATGGCAGTGTGGCTCTTCCCCAGCTAGGTCAGGAGGACTAGGATAAGCAATCTTTCTCATATTATCAAAGGTGTACTCAATCATTGAGCCTACCAATGTTGTCATAGGATAGCAATTGAAATAAGCCAGGACAAGAATGTAGAGTTGGCCACAGTGGGTACATCTTGGGTATCTGAAGGTGGGTGGAGGCTTGGAGGGTGGACAGACAACACTGGACTAAGAGAAGAGAAAACAGATTTCTTTCTAATAGTATCTCCCACTAGCTTACATGACCCTGAGCAATTTATTTATTTTCTCCAGGCTCAGATTCCTCCTTGGTTCTCTTCTGGGTTTAGCTAGAATGCACTTCAAAGTGGCTTTCAGCCTGAATGCCAAGGATTCCTGTTGTAATTCCACTTGAGGGAAAAACAGTTTGCATATTTACACTCCTGGTCTCCTGGCTGGTGAATAATTAAGCTCCTCTCCGTTGATCAAAGCTGTTAATAGTATTGTGGACTCTCTGCAAGTGTGGAGAAATAAGCCCACGTGCGTCTATGAATGGCTGTTCTTAACAAACTTCCTTCCGTTTGCACAACTAGCTTTAAAATATAAACCGAAGTATAAGAAAAAATGTCCTCCTAAACCTGCGCGGCCTGTCCTCCAAACCTGCGCGGCCTGTCCTCCAAACCTGCATGGCCTGTCCTTCCGCCTCCAGCCTACCTTTTGGTTATGATGATGATTCCCATCTCTTTGTACATAGCCCTCCTTATATGTCCTTCCCCATGTACAGTTCTTTGTGTGAGAGGGTGGGGCTTTCTTAGTAAGACTTTTGCCCACGTAACTTCTACATTTTTTCCTTTATAACACCTATTAGCTACCAGACGAGACTTCTGTGAGGAAAGTGAGTTTTGTCACTTGGAGGATAGACTGAGAGTTAAATAAAAGGGACAGCTGTCTATACAACTGACTAGAATGAAGGGCTAGGCAGCATTTGTGCCAGCTGCTTCTCCCTTTTTACCCTTCTGAATTTTTACCTCACTTCCACCTCTCTGACTAGAGATGCTGAGCTGTAAAACTACTCAAGGTTTCAAGTGGTGGTCTAGGGCTAAGGTAATCTAACCTGGGACAAAAGATGTTTTAAGTCTTCAGTTTGAAAAGAAATCCAAAATGTACAAACCACTTTTTTAGCACTTGCAGATAATCAACGCTGTCCTTCTTTGAAATCTTCTAGCCTTGTTTCAAACAAGCTTTTGCTCACAATGCCTTTTTTCCCCCTTGAACTGCAGTTGTTTTTTATTTTTTGTTTTGTTTTTCTTAGCAGCACTTTTCTAAAGGAAAAAACACTATGTATTACTCTGGGTAAGTCATTGTTCCTCAGTCAGTACTGGTGAGAATCTCAAAGATTAACAAAAGATTGTCAAGGTGGCTGCAGTGCAGTACCTAAATGCTTGTGTAATTTGCCCCCTGTACATTTTAGGTTGAAAATAATCAGGGACAAGAAGAGAAGAGGGATTTATGTGAATAAATAAGATACTGTCTTACAGCCAAAGCAACATTCAAATTCTCAGCTGGCAGAGGAATTCTTAAGCCTGATCTGTAATGAAGGCATGAACAAACTGTTACATGGAATGCAAAGAGAACCCTTGGCTACAGCTCTGTTCCATTCAGTCTACAGAGGAGTTTCAGAGCAGCACTATTCCTGGAAGGCGAAGTGTTTACCCACAGGCTGCCCCCACCCCCAGCGTGAGAAATTCAGGGCCTCCATGTCTGTGCCAGCACCCTGGCTCTTATTTCCACAGCCCAGTTGCTTTGATGAAATAAGAGTCTACATTGCCTATCCATGAAAGGGTGACTTTGAAAGCTATTTGTAAACTGTAAAGTACCAGGGGACATCAGGTGGCCCTGTCACTCACCCATTTCTGTTTTATACTGCATTCCATCAGTCATCTTTTCTTATTATTGGACAAAAACCACAGAATCTTGTGGTGAGAGGTCAGGCCCTGCATATAATCAATCATGCACAAGTCCCAAGGCATAAACGCATAAATTGGCCCTAATTCTGGATTTCCCTGTCTACACATGGAGAGCATTTGCCAGTCATTGGCTTCACAAAGATGGCATAGAATAGTCAAGAAATGACCCTAAGAAAACTCTTGATGGAGAGGTTAGCTTCAAAGCCTTTTCAAAGCAAGGACTGTGGTTTTCAAAATGCTATCATTATTTCTGCACTGAAGTAGAATCCCCTGTGTTTATAGTCTTTGACTCTGATGTCAGATATCTGATGATTCCTCACAACTCTGCCCTGAAGTAAGACAAAGGCAGTCATGGTATAGTCACTGCATCCAGTGGTGAGGCTCTGCCCAGAATGACTCAGTGGTAATGTTATAGAGTCAAGCCCCCATCCAGCAGGGTCATCCTTGGGCTATATTAAAGGACCTCCATTTCTGGCTAGCACTGACCCAGACTCTACTTTCAGTAAACAAAAGAACTTGAAAAATGTGATACAATTAAAGAAAAAAAACAAAAACAACAAGAACTTTACCATTTTATTCATCCATCTGCCCACTGTTTATTTTGAGTGCATACTTAACAGCACTTTCAGAACAAAGTAATCCCTGCATAGAAACATGGAAACTCTGGTGGCATGGTGGAGAAATGCTATAGCTGATAACCAAGAGGTGGGCAGTTCAGATCCACCAGACACGCCTTGGAAACTCTACGGAGCAGTTCTACTCTGTTATATAGGGTTGCTGTGAGTTGGAAATGAGTTGACAGCGCCTAACAACAACAACAGCACATAGAAACATAAATGGCTCTAATACCAGGATGAGGGGAAAGGAACATTGTATTCCTTCCTTCTCCATCTTTCTCTTCCCAGATCGCGTCTAACTGACAGGTGCCAGAAAGGAAGAAATGTTAACAAATGTTAGTTTCCAGCCCCAAAGAAGCTGTCACAATAGAAAGAAAGAACAAGGCAGCTCATAAACTCATTCAACTAAAGGGATATAATGATACCTATCTAATTACACAAGATTAGAAACAGTTTAACTTGTTGAGAATGTGCTACATGTGAAGTGAAATGAAATGACACCTCTGGCACCCTGTAATGATACTGCACTGGGAGGAAAGCACAAAGGGTTTGTTTACACTATCAGTGTCATGAGTTTTTCTCATCTAACATTTTAGACACATCTGGTTTTAATGCGGTGGTCTAAGTGAAGAAAACTTTTCACTCACTGTTCTGGTCTTTTTCTGTCTTCATTATATAATTCACTTGTGTTGGCATTGTCCTTTGCTCATTCGCCCCTCTGCGGGCTAACAGAGGTAGAAGAATATGCTGAGAAACTTTGCTTACCTCTGGGTTCTTGGTTCTTTTACTGTTTAAATAACAGCGGTGATTGGAAAAGCAAGACTGCTCTTTGTTTCAGATAGGTTCAGCAGATTTTAGCTTTGGCCTTCTAGTTTTTGAAATTTCTAACACTGAATAAGAACTCCCTGAGTAATCAATGAGTTACAAAACAAAATTAGGGAAAGATAATCTCAATTACTCTGCCTAACTGCCTAAAGTTGGGTTTATTGACCATTTTGTGCCTGTGTTAGCAAAAAAAAAGTCTTTGGCGATTATATCCCGAAGATCTACAAGATATGTGTATATCTCATGAATGTAGACCTCTTAACTACAAAACTGCAAAATGAGATTCCTTCTACATATCTCTTTTCATAAGAATAAAAGGCTTTTACTCCCCTACATTGGGAGAAAAGGGAGTAGGATTTTGAAAACAGTTACGATTAAAAGCCCAAGTTTAGATTTTTTTTTTTTGCACTTTGATATCTTAAAAATCTTAATAATATTTCTTCATTTGTTAATCACTTTAAGATTTGTGCCTCACTTCAGCTTTTTGCAAACATCAAAACTAGTAGAGATTGTCTACTCTTGTTACCAGGTGTAATTTCAATTTGTGCTCAGTGTTGACTCTTTTTAGGGCCTTTTTCCGTGTTCTAAATTCTTTCTAGACTGCAGTTTATAGTTGAAAGGAAGAGGGACGTGAATCATCTATAGGGCCTCTAAAAGACAAAAGTCTTTTGAGGTGACTTCTGATGTATTTTTCCTCTGTTGAAAAGCAATTCAGTATGGAACTTATGTTGCAAATGCCTTAACCCCAAGAAATAACCAATAATAAGACATTTTGTACTGTCCAACAAGCCAGTGGGATGATGATGGTTTGGAGCAAGTATACTATTCAGTGCCCAGAAGATCACATGGATATCTGTCTGTGTGAGGCTCGGTGGCTGTTGTAGTACCACTAATGGGCTGCAAAAGTTGCTGTCTACAGCCTTGACCTAAGAACCATTTTAACTATATTCAAAGTCAGCAAGCCTTTTTTGAGCACCTATTATGTTAGATTTCTATAAGTTCTCTAGCATGTCTTATTAGATTTATGTTTCATAGTGCCCAGACTGTTTCAGCAGTCCTTTACTGACTGTTGCTAAATATGAGCCATTGTACTGGAGATACTAAGATGAATCATAGGTGTTCCCTGCCTTACAGGAGTATAGTGTGAGAAAAAAAATTACACTGGTGGTTGAGAGTAGAGGTCCTTCCAAAGAGCTTTGCTAGTGTATGGAAGAGAATGATTAACTAGAAAGGTTTCACGGAGGAGCTGTTATTTGAACTGGATCTTAAAGGATGGGTAAGATTTCACCAGGCAGACAGGAGGGGGTGGGGACGAGAACTCCAAGCAGAGGGAAAATAGCACATGCAAACGTTCATCAAAGGAAGCTGGAGAGGTGTTTTTCACCATCTCTTGGGAAGGCAAATATAAGTTGTACTAGCACTGAGTTTTGATTTTTTTCTCATGATTACATTGCCATTTTTAAATAAAAGACATGATGACAAGAACAAGACCTGAGAGATTTGAAAGTTCACACTTATTAACCTGTAGTGCTTATCTAGTATGTTACATATATATATATATCACGACCTTTCTAAGTACTTGCTGAATGATAAGCCCTGTATGTCTTTCCATATATAAATTATTACTTTATCAGGGATCAACTTACGAAGCAAAACTTCTGCCTGTGAGCCAGGAATGAATATTCACAGTTCTGCTGCTTGTCATCTCTAGCCTCCTTTACTCTTGAGAAGTCTAACTCTGCCACTGGACCTTTAGAGAAGCAGGGGAAACTGGCTTTGCTTTGAGTCCCCCATATAATTGAACTTATTTTAGAAGTACTATTTGAAAAGGACAATCCTCTTGCTGATGACATAGGGGTTGGTATTCTGGGAACCTTGGTGATACTGGCTAATATGAATAACTATATTTCACATTTTAAATTTGATCATAGCACCTAAACACCATTACTCGCTTTATATTGCAATAATAAAGATATGAGTTGCCTGCATTCAACAGCCTTGAAAGCCTTTTTTTAAGAAAGAGGAGATAATTTTTTATTATTTTTATTAATTATGCAATAACCTTTAGAATAGTAATAAAATTTTGCCTTAAAAAATCACCATGAACTAAATGGCAGAGAACATACTTAGACATAAACCATTTGCAAATTATATGCAAGTACACATGTAACCCTTTTATTGGGTGTCTGGATCTAGTCTTTGGGAAAATCGCTATCAAAGAATCTTGTTTCATTTTAAACCTAAAGCTTATCAAAAACATACTTTTTCAATTCCAAGTCTTAGTAGCAATGTGATTGGCTCTTGCAGGACTCATCTCTATGTAGATACCTTTCTAGTCACCACAGTACTAGTCCATAGAATGTAATATCCTCCAGCTCCGAGCTCCACTGGGGAAATTCAGTCCACAAATGGTCACTGAGTGTCTCCTTGAGCCAAGCGTTATGCTAGGTTCTAAGAATACAGACATAAATAAGACAGCTACATTCCTACTCCCATGGCACCCTCAGTCTAGTGCAATGGCTATAATCTCTTTTGGGTCATGGTCCCTTTTGAAAATCGGATTCAGACTGTGTTTACATTATTTAAACATTAGAGTAGCCACTTCCTGATTACTCAGAGAAGGGCAAGAACTTTCATCCCTGATGAGTGAACTCTTGTTAAATTCAGTGTAGGAGGTTATTCTTTCTAGATGTTCAATGTTATCTTCTTTTGGAGCCTATGACAGGGTAGAAAGAACATGGGCTTCTGAGTCAGTATGGGGTTCTACGTCTCTTACTAGTTGTATGCCTTGGGGCAATTTATTTGGTCTCTCAGAAGGTCCATTTCTTCATCCCTAAAATGAAGATCTTCATATCTACAGGATGAACATGCAGATCAAGTGACTCTGTTCATAAAGCATCTAAAACAAGGTCAGTACTCCAATAGGTGTTAGTAAGATAGCTAGATTTTGAAACCAGGCCTTCCTGACTCAAAAATCTAGCCTCTCTTCTTCCTCACAAAGGCTTTCAAAACACTGGATTTTATGTAAACCTTACCAGAACTTCATAAGTGAGGGAAGAAACAACATAGCTAAAGGAATAAATGGATAGAGAAGGAGACATATGCTAAGTGTAGAAACACCAGCTCCAGAGTCTTGGTTTTGTTCTCTAGCTCTAACCACTCAACATCTTTCCCTATGCAAGTCCATTCATTCTTTAAACAGTCATTGACTACCACTGTGTGCCCAACTTGGTTGTAGGTGATTCTGATGATTTAAAAGACATGACCCATGACCTCTAGGAATTTATAATCTAATGGAGAGTCAGAAGCTACACCCAATTAGAGAAAAATAACACAAGACAGTGTATAAGCAAGTAACAGATAATAGAGGCAAAGCCAAGTGAGTGCTGTAACCTCAAGGGTATAATTTCTCTTTGCTTAATTAAAAGTTTTACTAATAGCCCTCTGCACCCCACATTGGTGAGTGGTGTCTAGGGTCTTAAAAGCTGCCAAGCTGCCATCTGAGGGTACAGCAAATGGTCCCAACTCAGCAGGAATGGATGATCACCAAGGACCAAAATGACATGGGGGAAAGAGAACCCAGAAGACAGACAGACCCACGTAAGTGGGTGGCTACATTGACTTGTGACCAGAAGAACTGGATGGTGCCTGACTACCACCAGAGATAGCCATGATGGAGCTCAGAAAGTTGAGTCTCACTGGCAACACAAAGATAAAAAGGTGTGCAACCTGAGGTCTCCACTAAAAGATCACAATTGATGGTCTAGGGGCCACGGAGTTCCCCTGGGAGCGTAGCCCCTGGCCCTGATGCTGTCCTTGTCCATAAATCATAATGGAGGTTAACTCTTTGGACAAGAATGGATTGGACTTGGTGACACAGAGTGACCATATCATGTGTGCACTTTATGGTTCTATGCATCTATAGGATGTCATCCTGCTGACCTCTTACTGGAGGTAGGGAAGTGGGTGGAGAGGAAAGAATAGGAGATTGTTGGGAAGATAAGACATGTATGGAACAGAGAGGAAGAGTGTGCTGTCACCGGGCAGGGAGAGCAGTGGGAGCTGCATATAGGTGGGCATGCAAATTTATATTTGAATGTACATTTTTATTCAATCATAAAAAAAAAGTTTTACTATTTCTAACATGACTTAAGAGTGTAAAATCCTAATGCATAGTATAGTCATTAAGGATGTTTTTAGACAAAAATTATAAATTCTGCACCCCAACAAGGCTGACATTAATCAAAAACACACAATAAATGTTGGAGAGTCTGTGGAGAGATTGAAACACTTCTACACTGCTGGTGGGAGTATAAAATGGTATAGCCTTTTTAGCAATCAGTTGGCAATTGGCAATCAAAAAAGCTAGAAATAGAAATATCATGTGACCCAGCTATCCTACTTCTTGAAATATATCCTAGAGATATAAGGGCTATCACACAAATAGATACATGCACACCAAGGTTTATTGCAGCACTGTCCACAATAGCAAAAAGATGGAATCAACCTAGGTGTCCATCAACAGATGAATGCATAAACAAACTCTAGCATATGTACACAATGAAATACTATGCAATGATAAAGAACAACAGTGATCCTGGGAAACATCTCCCAACATGGAGGAATCTGGAAGACGTTATGCTGAGTGAAATTAGTCAGTTGGAAAAGGACAAATATTATATTTATTATAAGGACTCAAGAAAATGTTTAAATACAGAAGAAAACAGGCTTTGGTGGTTACAAGGAGGAAGGGAGAGGGGTATTCATTGAGTAGATAGTAGGTAGGAATTGGGTTAGGTGAAGGGAGGGACAGCACACAGTAGAAGGGAGGTCAGCATAGCTGGACTAAATCAAAAGCTAAGAGGTTTCCTAAATATAACCCAGCATTTCAAAAGACAGAGTAGCAGGGGCAGAGATCTGGGGACCATGTTTCAAGGGCCATCTAAGCCAATTGACATAACAACACTTTTTTAACAAAATGTTCTGCATGCCACTGTCATCGGTCATGTCTGAGGTCCTAAAAGCTAGCGATTGGCCATCAGAGTAGCATCAACTGGTCCTAACCCACCTAAAACATAGAACAATGAAGGACATCAAAGACAAGGAAAATATGAGTCCAAAGGACAGAAAGGTCAATATACTCCAGAGACTACATCAGCATGAGACCAGAAGAACTAGATGGTGCCTAGCCACCACCAATGACTGCTGTGGCAGGGAACATAAAAAGTCCCTGATGTGGTGGGAGAAAAACAGGTATGCAGAGCTAGAACTCTATTAAAAGGCCAGACTTGATGTTTTGACAGGCTACAGGGTCCCCAGAAGACATGGCCCCTAGACTGTCTGTTAGCCCAGAGTTCCAACCAGTCCTGAAGCCAGCTCTTCAGGCAAAGATTGGACTAGGCTATTATAAGACACAGTAATGATACTGGTGAAAAGTGTGCTGCTTGGCTTAAGTAGATACGGCAGACTAACTGGGCAGCTCCTGTCCAGATGTGACATGAGAGGGTAGAGGGGGACAAGAGTTGGTTGAAGGACATGGGAAGTGCAGGGTGGAGAGGAGTGTGCGGTCACAGGGTGGGTAGAGCAGCTAAGGTTGCATAGCAGTATGTGTGCAAGGTTTTGTATGACAATTTGACTTGGATTGTAAACTTTCACTTGAAGCACAATAAAATATTTTTTTAAATTGTAAATTATATTCTAGTCACCATAATGACACTGCTATAGTTTATACTCACATTAGCTTTTTTATTACTGTGGTAAAAATATATATAACAAAATAATTGAAGGACAGAGTAGCTGGGGTGGTGGGCGGGAGACCATGTTCTCAGCGGACACCGAGGTCATTTGGCACAACTAGCATTTTGCTAAGAGAGCCTCCTCCACCCCACATTGGTGAGTGGTGTCCGAGGTCTTAAAAGTTGCCAAGCTGCCATCTGAGGGTACAGCAAATGGTCCCAACTTAGCAAGAATAGATGATCATCAAGGACCAAAACGACATGGGGGAAAGAGAACCCAGAAGACAGATCCACATTAGTGGGTGACTACATCAACTTGTGACTGGAAGAATCGGATAGTGCCCAGCCACCACCAGTGATAGCCGTGATGGAGCTCACAAAGTTGTGTCTCCCTGGCAACACAAGAATAAAAAGGGGTGCACCCTGAGATCTCCATTAAAAGACTGCAATTGATGGTCCACAGGCCTCGGAGTTCCCCTAGGAGCATGGCCCCTGCCCATGATGCTGCCCCTGTCCATAAATCATAACGGAGGTCAATTCTTGGACAGGAATCCATTGGACTTGGTGACACAGAGTCACCATATCATGTGTGCACTTTATGGTTCTGTGCATCTGTAAGATGTCATCCTGCTGACCCTTACTGGAGGAAGGGGAGTAGGTGGAGAGGAAAGAATAGGAGATTGTTGGGAAGATAAGACATGTATGGAACAGAGAGGAAGAGTGTGCTGTCACCGGGCAGGGAGAGCAGTGGGAGCTGCATATAGGTAGGCATGCAAATTTATACAGGAATGAACACTTTAATTCAATCATAATAAAAATAAAATAAATAATTGCCAATTGAACAATTTTTGCATGCCCAATTCAGTGATGTTGATTACATTCATCATGGTGTACAACTATTGTTGTTAGTTACCTTTGAGCAGAGTTGACACTTTCTTATGACATGCCCATGTGTGCAGAGTAGAACTGTGCTCCATAGAGTTTTCAAGGCTGTGAACTTGTGGAAGCAGATTGCCAGACATGTATACCAAGGCAAATTTAGGTAGATTTGAACTGCCAACCTTTTGGCTAGTAGTCTAGTGTTTGAGTATTTGTGCCACCCAGGGACTCCTATCTGCAACTATTTCCACTATCTTTATCCACATTATTCCATCACTATTAACAGGAACTCAGTGCTCCTAAGCAATGACACCTCTTCTTCCCCTCCCTCCTAGCCTCGGTTCCTGCTAACAAACTTTAATATCTTATACACCTGCCTGTTCTAGTAAGTGTAGCCAGTGGCTTGTCAATTTTGTTGATCTTTTCAAAAAACCAGCTTTTGGTCTTTTCAGTTTTTCCAATCGTTTTTCTGTTCTCTAATTCATTTAGTTTTGCCCTAATCTTTATGATCTGTTTTCTTCTGGTGCCTGAGGGGCTCCTCTGTTGTTCTCTCTCTCTACTTGTTCAAACTGTAGGGTTAGTTCTTTCATTTCGTTTCTTTCTTCCTTCCAGATGTGTGCATTTATGGAGATAAACAGACCTCTGAGCACTGCTTTGGCTGTATCCCATAGGTTCTGGTAGGAAGTGTTTTCATTCTCATTGGAATCCATGAATTTCTTTATTTCTTCCTTAATTTCTATAACCAATGCTTTTTGGAGCAAGGTGTTGTTCAGTTTCGAGGAGTTCCACTTTCTATCTATGTTTTTTCTACTATTGATTTCGACTTTTATGGCTTTATGATCTGAGAAGATGCTTTGCAGTAATTCAGTGATAAGGATTCTGTTGAGAATTGCATTATGTCCTAACACATGGTCAATTCTGGAGAATGTTCCATGTGCATTGGAGAAGAAGGTGTAGTTGTCTGCTGATGGGTAGAATGTTCTGTATATGTCGATGAGGTCTAGTTGGTTAATTGTGGCAATAAGATCTTCTGTATCTTTATTGAGCTTTCTTCTAGATGATCTGTCCAGTATTGAGAATAGAGTGTTGAAGTCTCCTACTATTATTGTGGAGTAATCTAACTCCTTTTTGAGTGTAGTCAGTGTTTCCTCGACGTTATTTAGGTGCTCTGATATTAGGTGTATAAATATTTAATATAGTTAAGTCTTGCTTGTGTACTCAACCTTTCAGGAATAGTGTACATCTTTGTCCACGATGGTGGATTTGACATTAAAATTGATTTTGTCTGAGATTAGAATTGCCACCCCTGCTTTTCTTTGTTCATTGTTAGCTTGATATATATTCTTCCATCCTTTAATTTTCAGTTTGTTCCTATCTTTAAGTCTCAAGTGAGTTTCTTGGAGACAGCATATGGATGGGTCATGTCTTTTGATCCAAGATGTCACTTAATGTCTCTTCACTGGAGCATTCAGTCCGTTCACATTCAATGTAATTATTGATAGATGTGTGTTCACTGCTGCCATTGTGATATGTTTATTTTTGTGTTGATGTTTTCTCTGTTGTTCTTATTAGTCTGTTCTGGGACATTCTTTTTGGGGAGTTGATTTTTCACCTTTTTCAGAGCTGGTTTTGTAGTTGTTGAGACTCCTGTGTTACATTTCTTGATGTGGTATGTTGCATCTTTCTTGTGCTTTACAGCTGCCCCTATGTTCCCCCTTAATAAACTATATATAAACCTAATTTTAATTACCACCAGTCTTGTCATCTTCCTCTCCATCTGGAAGGACTATAACAACTGTAGTACATCCCTCTTTTTAATATGATGGTACCATAGTTATCATGATAGTCACTGGATTGTTTCTTTCAGTATTAAAGCTGTCATTGAGTTTCGAGCCTTCCCTAACTGAGTAGAATTCTGGATGATGTGTCATCCTAAACTATAAAGTTTGCAGTTTTGTTCTTCTAAGCCAAAGCCAAGAACTTCTTTCAGTATTTCTTGTAGTTTGGGCTTCGTTTTTACAATGTCTCTGAGTTTCTATTTATGTGAGAATGTCTTAATTTCACTTTCATATTTGAAAGATAGTCTTTCAGGATCTATAATTCTTGGTTTGAAGTTCTTCTTCAAGATTTTGAATGTGTCATGCTACTGTCTCTATACCAGCATGGTTTCCACTGAGAAATCTGACAAAAGCCCACAGCGTTTCCCTCTGAATGTTAGCTTTGCTTTGAGTCTTGCTGCCTTGAAGAATTGCTGCTTATGTTTCATTTTGTTAAGCTTGATTACAATATGTCTTGGAGTCTTTCTTTTGAGATCTATATTGGGTGGTGTACGATATGCATCTGAGATGTCTATATTCTCTTCCTTCATGATTTCTGGGAAGTTTTCTGTCAGCAGCCCAGCAGTGATACTCTCTGTGTTCTCAGGTGTCTCATCCTGTTCAGGGACTCCAATGAATCAAAGGTTGTTCCTCTTAATAGACTCCCACATGCTTCTTAATGCTTCTTCATTTTTATTGTTTCTTTTTTCTGATTTTCGCCTATAGACACTGACACCAGTAGCTCTGTCTTCCAAGTCAGAAATTCTTTTTTCCATTTGTTCCATTCTGTTTTCTTGGCTTTGAATGGAAGTTTCTGTGTCTTTGATTTTGTTCTTCATCTGTTGGATTTCAGAGTACTGGTGTTCCATCAGATTGAATAGCTTGTTTAATTTTTCCTTTTGTTCTGCTGTATTTTCTATAAGGTCTAGAAAGGCTCTGTATATAATCATTTTGTATTCACCTTCTGATGCTTTCATAAAAGTTTCTTCATCTGGAAAACTCCTTGGTTGTTTTGTGGGAGCCTTCTGAAGCCATGGGTGATTTCTTGTTTGCCACAAGTGTCTGTTGCTTTTTGGGTTTCATATGAGCAAGTAAAGGCTGGGAGAGATACTGTGAGGATGGACTGCAGATGTTTCTCTAGGCTGTCTTAAAATGTAAAACAAAGAGTATCTGACCACTTCCCAAGTCAGTCAGGTTTTCAGATATAGAGGTCCCTCTTCCCAACAAGCAAAGTAAGTACCTCTATATCCAACCCCAGATGATACGAACTAGTTCAAAATACAGCAGTGCTACTGCCCTGTTGGCTTCTACTGACAGGGCCCAGCCTTAGGCAACACTGTGTAAACTACTGCTTTTCTGGTAGAAAAGCAGTTTCCTGTGGGCAGACTCTGGCTTCCAAGCTAAGAATTAGGTCCAGCTGTGGCCACTGTAGCTAAGATGGCACTCTCCACATGGTCGGCAGTTAGAGGGGTTAAAGGTGCCAAGACATAGTGAGTCCTCAGCCTCTGTTCCCGTGCCCCCACCGTAGGTGACACTGTGTAAACTACTGCTTTTCTGTTGGAGAAGCACTGTCCTGTTTGCAGGCACTGGCTCCCAGGCTAAGAATTAGGTCCTGGTATAATCTCCATGTCCAACATGGCATCCTGCACATAGGTGCTGCCTGATCCGTGCAAACCACACTGTGGCAGAGATAAAAAGACAGGCCCAAAGTGGCTAGATGAACAGAATCCTAAGCCTGGCTCTCAAAATATGGCAATTTTGCCTGCCTATCCCACCAGCAGTGCATCTGAGATTAGCCGCTAGGCACGACCCAGCTCCGCCCACTGGCCAAGACAGAGGAAAAAAGGTCACAGTGGTGTGTTACCTTCAGTCCTTGAGAGCCAGGGCTAGCCAGGAGCAGGAGTCAGCAAAAGAGAGTAGGTTTTTCATTCAGTAGTATGAAGTCCAAATTAATAGCCCTGTGCCATGTCCCGGGGCTCTCTAGGTGACCAGAAGGCTCTATTTGATTATCATTTCAGGTCTTGGTTTCCAGAGGGATATAAGGAGACATGTGCTTAGTCCGACATCTTGACTCTGCCTCCACAGCTGCCTATTCTAGATATATAAGATCATATAATACTTTTCCTTTTGTGACTGACATGTTTCTCAGAATGACATTTTCAAGGCTCAACCATGTTGTAGCATGTATCAGGACTTCATTTCTCTTTATGGCTGAATAATACTCTGTTGTATGCAGGTACTGCATTTTGTTTATCCATTTGTCTATTGAAGGACACGTGGGTTGTTTCCGCCTTTTAGGTATTGTGAGTAGTGCCACTATGAACATTGGTGCACAGGTTTCTAATTTGTGTTCCTGCTTTCAAGTCTTTGCAATATATACCAAGGATTGGGATTTCTGGGTCATAGGTTGATTTCATGTTTAACTTTTTGAGTAGCATCAACCTCTTTTCCACAGTAGCTGTCCCATTTTGTTGTCCCACCAGCAGTGGATGAAGGTTCCAGGTTCTCCACGTCCTCATCAACACCTGTTGTTTTCCCCTTTTTTATTATATTTTAAGTGAAAATTTACAGTGCAAATCAGTTTTTGCCTTATTTATTTATTTATTATAGTAAAAGAATAAAATTGCTGACATCTATCAATTATCTCATTTATGATAAACCCTCAGCCCTCCCCCCACCATGTAGCCAATACAGTCATTTTCTTCTGTGGAAAATTCTCTTATTAAGTCCTTGTAACAGGGGTCTCATACAAAATTTGTCCTTTTGACACTGATTTATTTCACTCAGCATGATCTCTTCCAAATGAGACTATGTTATGAGATGTTTTCTAAAATCGTTATTGTTTTTTATCATAGCATAGTGTTCCATTGAGTATATGTAACATAGTTTGTTTATCCATTCATCTGTTGATGGGCATCGGGATTGACTCCATCTTTTTGCTGTTGTGGACTGTGCTGAAACAAACATTTGTGTACATGTGTCTGTTCATGTGACAACCTTTGTTTCTGAAGGATAAATTCCAAACAGTAGAATTACAGAATCAAATGGTATATCTGTTTCCTGTGGGGGGAGGGGACTCCATTAATAGGAATAATTTATGTTTAATTGGAGTTTCTGAACAAGGGGGAATAAATGAAAATACAGAGAGTATTGCTGTAAAGATGCCGACAGAAAACTTTCCTGAGATTATGAGCATAAGAGAACATAGGTATCCAAGATGTTTGTCAAATACCACAAAAGCTAGACCCCAAAAGAAAGACACCAAGACATAATCAAGCTTAATAAAATGAAACATAAGCAGATGCTGCTGAAGGCATCAAGGCCCAAAGCAAAGCTAACACTCCGAGGGAAACCCTGTAGGCGTTTATCTGACATCTTTGCAGAAATGATTCTGGCTAGAAAACAGTGGGCTGACACATTCAAATCCCTGAAGGAGAAAAACTTCCAACCAAGAATTATTTATCCTGAAAAATTGTCTATCAAACATAATGGTGAAATTAAGACTTTTGCAGATAAAGAGAAGCTTAGAGACTTTGTAAAAACTAAACCAACACTACATGAAATATTGAAAGAAGCTCTTTCCTTAGAAAAACAAAACCATCAAATGAATATTTAAGGTGACAATGCAGGACACATCATCCAAAATTCTTATCAGTTAGGGAAGTCAGAAAACTTAAAGCTATAGTACTAAAATGAGGGAATCTGTAATCATATCATGACAACTGTAACACCATCACATTAAAAGAGGGATACACTAGAGTAGTTATAGTTGTTTCAGATGGAGAGGAAGTTAAAGAATTATGCAGTAGTTAAAACTGGGTTTAATCTTAGTATGTTAAGGGGGATAATAGATGTAGCCATAAAGCAAATTAGCAATGCATCATATCAAAATAAGAAACGCAATACAGGAGTCTCAACAAACATAAAACCAACACTGAAAAACAACCAACCCATAAAGAAGAATGGCCCAGAACAGAACATTAAGAGCAATATAGAAAACATCAACATAAAAATAATTACATCAAAATGATGGCACTAAACATGTACCTATCAATAATTACGCTGAATGTAAATGGACTGAACGCTCCAGTAAAGAGATAGCATGTGATATCCTGGATCAAAACACACAATCCAACTATGTGTTGCTTACAAGAAACACACCTTAGGCTTAAAGATATGAACCAATTGAAAATTAAAGGATGGAATAATATATACCAAGCTAACAATATACAAGAAGAGCAGGTATGGCAATACTAATGTCAGATAAAATAGATTTTAATGTAAAATCCACTATTGTAGACAAGGATGGTCTCTATTTATTGCTGAAAGATTCAGTACTCAAGCAGGACTTAACAATATTAAATATTTATGCACCAAATACCAGAGCATCTAAATACATTGAACAAATACTGACAACAACTGAAAAATGAGGTAGATCATTCCACAATAATAGTCGGAGACTTCAACACTCCCCTTTCATTTATGGATAGATCATCCAGGAAGAAGCTCAGTAGAGATACAGAAGATCTTATTGCAACAATCAGTCAACTTGACCTTATCGACATGTACAGATCTTTTCATCCATCAGCGGATAAGTACACTTTCTTCTCCAACACACATGGAACATTCTCCAGAATAGACCATGTGTTAGGTCATAAAGCAATTCTCTGTAAAATCCAAACCATTGATTTACTGCAAAGTACCTTCTCGGACCATAGAGCTATAAAAGTTGAAATCAATAACAGAAAAATCATAGGTAGAAATTCAAACTTACAGAAACTGAACAACACTTTGCTCAAAAAGCCTTGCGTTATAGAAGAAATCAAGGACAAAATAAAGACATTTATGGAATCAAATGAGAATGAAAACACAGCCTACCAGAATCTATGGGGATACAGCAAATCAGTTTTTTATTCAAAAATATACACACATATTTTCTTTTCTGACATTGGTTACAATCCCTGCAATGATGTGTTAGCACTCTTTTCTTTTTCCCTTTCCATCCCAGGTTCTCTGTGTCCATTTGTCCAGTTTTCCTGTCCCTTCCTGTCTTCTTGTCTCTGCTTTTGGGCAAATTTTACCCATTTGATTTTGTATACTTGACTGAATTAAGAAGCATGTTCCTCACTTGTGTTATCACTTTTTTTTATGGGACTGTCTTTTCTTTGGCTGAAAGGTAGACTTCAGGAGTAGCTTCAGCTCTGAGTTAGCATTGTGTCCAGAAGTCGTAGTCTCAGGGATTCCACCAGTCTCTGTGAGGCCAGTGAGTGCGGCTTTTTTGTGTGAATTTGAATTTTATTCTACATTTTTCTCCCTCTCTGCCCAGGACCCTCTGTTGTGATCTCTGTCAAACCAGGTGGTGGTGGTAGCCAGGCACCATCTAGTTCTTCTGGACTGAGGCTGGTGGAGGCTGTGATTTGTGTGGTCCACTCATCCTTCAGACTAATATTTTCCTTGTGTTTCTGGTTTTCTTCATTCTCCATTGATTGGACTGTGATGGTACCAATAGATGTACCTTAGATGGACACTCACAAGCTTTTAGGACTAGACACTATTTGCCAAAGCCTTTTACTTTTTTCCCCACTTCTTTTAATCATAAACATTCTGGTGGGAGTGAAGCATTATCTCACTGTGATTTTGATTTATATCTTCCTAATAGAGCCCTGGTAGTGAAGTGGTTAAGCACTGAGGCTGCTAACCAAGAGGTCAGCATCTCGACTTCACCAGCTGATCCTTGGAAACCCAGTGGAGCAGTTATACTCTGTCCTATAGGATTGCTGTGAGTCAGAATTGACAAGATGGCACACAACAAGAGCTGGCTAATGACACTGAGTATCTTTTCATGTACTTTTTGGGCATTTGTATATCCTGTCAGGTAAAATGTCTAATCAAGTCCTTTGCCATTTTTTGATTAGCTCTTGCCTGGACAATTGGAAAAATCTCATTGACCAATTCATGCATTCAACAGTTGAGACTGTGCCACACACTCAGAAATCCAGGAGTAAAAAAAGTACACATGAATCCTGCCCTTAGCTGCTTATGTTTTAGTAGGAGAGACAATAAAACTAAATAATTTAATTATCAAATTAATTATTTAAAGTACAATTGTGATGAGTACTACCAGACAGGAGTAGAGAAGGTCACAAGAGCATACAACAAGGGGTCCTAAGCTGGGGAAGCACTGGGGGCTGCTGTGAGAAAATCAAAGCTGAGCTCTGAAGGCTGAGGGGAAGCAACTTCTCAAGAGAGCCCAAAAGAACCTTCTATGATGGCCCCAGGCAGGAACAGGGTAGTGCTCCTTTGAGAAATGAAGCAGAGATGGTGCAGCTGGAGCGGAGAAATTCAAGAACAGGACCTGACGTTGGAGAGGTAGTCAAGGGTCATTTATTATAGGACCTTGTAGGCCTTAATGAGAACTTAGACTTCTGAGCACCATGTACTTTGGGAGGCCATTAAAGGGCTTCAGGCAAGGGGAAACTAAAATCAAATAGGCTGTGTGTGCGTAATTACTCTGGCAGTTGTGTAGACAAAGGATTAGAGAGGGCCACCTGTGGAACTAGAGATACCAGCTAATAGGCTGTTGCAATAGTCTAGATTCCAAATACATTTTAGAGGAAGAACTGACAGGGTTTGTTGATTGAAAGATCTAGGCAGCTACAGAGAGGAAGTGTCGTGCAGAATTCCATGGTTCTCAGGCAGCTGAATCAACGGTTGAGTAATATAGGGAACATTGGAGCGGGAACAGGACCTGACGTTGGAAAGCTAGTCAAGGGTCATGTATTATAGGACCTTGTAGGCCTTAATGAGAACTTACACTTCTGAGCACCAAGTACAACGGGCAGCTATTAAAAGATTTCAAGCCAGGGAAAGCTGAAATCAGGTAGGGGTGTGTGTGTGTGTGTTTCATTACTCTGGCATTTGTGTAGACAAAGGATTAGAGAAGGGCACCAGTGTCTGTGTGTGTGTATGTGTGTGTGTGTGTGTGTGTGTGTTTGTCTCTGTGTGTGTGTGTGTCTGTGTGTCTGTGTGTGTGTGTCTGTGTGTGTGTGTTTGTCTGTGTGTGTGTGTGTGTGTGTGTTTCATTACTCTGGCATTTGTGTAGACAAAGGATTAGAGAAGGGCACCAGTGTCTGTGTGTGTGTGTCTGTGTGTGTTTGTCTGTGTGTGTGTGTGTCTGTGTGTCTGTGTGTGTGTGTCTGTGTGTGTCTCTGTGTGTGTGTTTGTCTGTGTGTGTGTGTGTGTGTGTGTGTGTGTGTTTAATTACTCTGGCATTTGTGTAGACAAAGGATTAGAGAAGGGCACCAGTGGAACTAGAGAGACAAGTTAGGTGGCTATTGTGATAGTCTAGATTTGAAATATATTTTAGAGGAAGGACAAACAAGGTTTGTTGATGGGAAGATCTAAGGAACTACAGAGAGGAAATGTCAAGCAGGACTCCATGGTTCTTTCTTAAGCAACTGAATGGACAGTTGTTTTATATAGGGAACTCTAGAGGAGGAGGAGGAGGTGTGGGGTGGGGATGGGAGGATCAGTTTAGCTGAATTTACCTCCAGCCATTCAGTTTTTTCCATCTGTAATCCATCCTCCAGATCAGTTATTTTTAACAATTTAACTTAAATCATACCTGCCTCCCACCCCCCATTTTAAACACACACACACACACACACACACACAAAAAAAAAAAAAAAAAAACTCCTGGAGTTTACAGGTCCAAAATTCTTAACAGAATATACAGGATCCTACTGGATTGAGCCCTGATTTATTTCTTGTACTGCACCCACCTACCCTTGCCCTGAACTGTGGTTCCAACTGTGCCTTTGACCAAGATATTCCTTTTACCAGGAGTGTCCTTCCTCCCACCTGTCTGCCTGATGAAACCCGATCTTTCTTTCAAACTTTAATTCCCATGTTATCTGTCTGTGAAGTCTTACCTGGCCACCCCTCCACTCCATAGTTAATTACACCTTCTGAGATCCCACGGTATCTGACACAGATACTGAGAATTTATCAGATTGCATTGCAGTTTATTTATTTATCTGTTCCCCAACTAAATACAAGGCAAAACCGTTGATTCTTCTCACCATTCCCAATTTCTACTACAGTGCCTAGGAAACAAGTACTTAGAAGTAATAACAATAATAACAAACATAAAGTAGTTACTATGTGTCAAACACCGTTCTAAGTGCTTTAGGTGCATTTGCTCATAGGTATCCTCACAATAACTCCATCATTATCCCCATTTCACAGATGGCTTGCCCAAGCTGACAGAGTTAAAAAGCAGCAGAGCCAGGATTCTGATCTAGGCGGGCTGGTTCTGGAGTCTGACCTCTTCACCACTGTGCTCCACAGCTTGTCAGTGCTGTTGCTCAGATGGTTTGCTCTTGCCTTGCAGACTCTCCAGAAAGGCAGTCATCATCTTTCTTCCCACCTCATTGTTTCTATTATTTACCCGGAGCCTGGGAGCTGCTTTGATGATTTTACCAGGGAGTGGGGGAATTACAAAAACCAGAGGCTACAGCACAGTCTGCTGAAACTCCCCAGTCCTCCTCCATCCTTCTCTCTCTCCTACTGTTCCAGTCCTCAAGCACCAGATTATCTGTGTGCTTCCTTCTGCAGGAGGAGCAGCAGCCTTAGAAGGAAGTCAAAACAACATGAATTCTCTCCTCCCAGTCTCACTTTTCTGTCCTACCTGGATGCCAGCCCCTCACCCACCCCCACCCTTTTGTAGCCTGGAAACTAGGCTTAGCTAATTCTTGTGAACTCCAGTTCACACACAGGCTCAAATTGAATGTGTGCTTTGTAATGCCCCCCGCTGAGCATGTTTCATTTTGTTTTACCTGGTTTGGTTTGTTTTTGAAGGGAAAGGACTGTTTTTTATTCCCTCGAGAGACAGAGGTGATATCCATGCTCTTCTAGTCTGAGACCCAGCTAGCTCTGCTCCAACATAGATCCCTTACCCCTAGGCTAATACAGCCCACAGAAAGAGAAAGTAGCAGTCTGAATAATAACTGCACCTGCTGTGTTCATTTCTGCACTTTGCATTCCCCCAGCATTTAGGGACTTGGTTTTTGTGCCATTTGTTTAGGTTTTGAGAATTTTTAGAAAGATAGAGGCTGTACAGGATAAAAGCATGGTTCCTGGATCCAGATACACATCAGGTTTGGATTTCAGCTCCACCACTTAACAGCCAGGCAAGTTGTTTAAGTGCTCTGTGCCTTAGTATCCTCATCTAATATAATACCTACCTCATAGGATGACATTTAATGAGTTATTCCATGTAAAATGCTTAGAACTATACCTGGTACATGGTAAGTGCTCAGTAAACATTGTCTGTTTTTATTTTAAAATGCAATTTGGTTTGCAGAAAAGAAAGTAAAAAAGTACATGTTCCCACCACTGAGAATTGAAGTGTGTGAAAATTTTGTCTTAGCTTTAAGTCTTCTTAAAAAAGAAATTATTACTTAAAAAGTGAATTTTCTGTGACTGTCACCCCAGGTCATATCCCTCTACCAGCTCTTCAAAGGCATCCACTGTCATGAATTTGATTTGTATCTTTCCAGTATATTTTCAGAGTGTGTGTATGTATGTGTGTACATATGGTCATAAAGATTTAGAAATTTGAGGGTAAGTGGGTTTTTAAAATTTACACAAATGATATCATAAGTACATATAACTTTATAACCCATTCTTTTCATTCATTTTGATATCTAGTCATATAGATTTAGTTTAGTTTAGTTCTTTCAAGTATAAACTAAGATTTGAACACAGGCCTGTCTGACTCTAAAGACCGAAAGGTATTTCTCCATTCAACACACTGCCAGAAGAAATGAACAACTGAGTTCCTTTGTAGCAGCTTTCTCCGTACTAACACTATAGCAGATAAATGTCTTCATTTACATTGAGACAAGAAAGGAAAAGGCCACCTCTTAATAAAGGCTGTGGATTCACAAAAGCAATTTCTTTTAAAGGAGGGAATTTCTAAGCATATGCTGTCACCTTTTTGGTTTGTCTGTTTTTGTTAAATATACTTGCTTACTCTATCTTGGGAAAACAGGAAGTTTGCAGCCTTTCTTGTTCTTCAAATATTTTGCTTTACTATTAGTATAAATTATCCAGTATAGTTAACACTCCAGGCACTGAAACCTTTAGAGAAGTACATCATCTGTGAATTCCCAGTTTCCAATAAAATTGGCATGCAGTTAACACTAACACTATAATAAACACATTTCTATCTCAAGTTATTCAGAAGACAGTTCATGAACCCAGAGGGTCTTGGGGTTGATGTTAGTAGCATTATCATAGGTTTGTAACAGAAGGGGCCAGGTTTACTCATGTTATACCCCCAGCGCCTATTTTAGAGTAAATAAATGGATGGTAGAAGATTGTAGCAGTAGACTGTTCTAATCCTATAGCTTTCCTTTTTTTATATGTCTTTCTTTTCCACCTTTCTCTTGTAAATAGTGTGGAATAACAAGGCTATAAGAAGATTGGTCTGTATGAACTGTCTTTTTAGGGAACAGGGGAAATCATTTAATGACCCTTAAGTTTTTTTAAACAGCTTTACTGAGATATAATCCTACCATACAATACACCCATTTAAAGTGTACAATTAAGTGATTTTTAGTTTATTCACAGATTTGTGCAACTATTGCCACTGTCTAATTCCACAACATTTTCATCCCTCTCAAAAGAAACCCTGGGTCTATTAGCAGTCAGTCTCCGTTTCCTGTCCTCCCCAACCCCTGGCAGCCACTAATCTACTTTTTATTTGTCTATTCTGTATGTTTCATACAAATGGAATCATACAGTGTTCATTCTTTTATGACTGGCTTCTTTCACTAAGCATAATGTTTTTAATGGTAGTCTACATTGTAGCACATATCGGTATTTCCTTTTTTGTATTACTGTATAGAAGTTTTCGGAGCCTGTAATTGGCCATCACGGGGTTTCTACTTTTTAAACAACTGAAGGAACTCATCTGAAATTGAAGAGAAGCCAGCATGAATACAACCCAGAATGCGTGAGATTTCATCCATCCTCATCTCTGGCAGTGGCACAATTATGCTGAGCCAAAGATCTGTCTTAATAGGATGACAGGCCTAAATTCTGTATTGTGACCTCCTGCTGTCACTGACCTAATCTGGGAGGGACTAACGGGTGCTGGTACAATGGAATGAGGCAAGTGCCTCACTGCTTGCGTTTCTGGCTTGGGCAAAGCTTGGGTGCAATTTCTCGTCTTCAGACATCTAAGAAAAGTATGTCAGGGATCTCCTGCTTCCTTTTGTTCTCTTTGCCAGTAGGCAGAGTATGCTGCACTGTGTAGACAGGTTAGACAGTTTATTGTAGGCTGATGAAAGCAGATTAAAAAACCATCAGTTTGGTGGGAAACTAGCTCAGAATCCAATCCAAATGTCAGATGAAATATTTGCACAGCCAAGAGATAAACCAAGGGAAACACTGTGCCCTTTGTATGTGCTTCTGAGTGTACAGGCACACACAGAGCTGCGGACCGTTTGTCAACTTCCAACATTTATTCTGCTGCTTCTGGCAAGGGACAGCCTAATGATTTAATAGCTTGTCAGCACCTACACAGAGAAACAGGACCAGCACTTCCTCATTTCTTAATTTCTTTGCTTTAAATAGGAATTCCTATTCTAAGTCACTGGAACCTGGAAATCAGACTGTCAGGTTTCTCTTGACTCGAATTCACAGCTCCTGAATCTGAGCGTGATGAATGTTATAACTTTCCTGTTACACAAACACAGAGTTGCTACCCTTTCAGAAGAACCGGTTGAGTTCATGTCCTAAAGCTTGAGTGTTCGCTTCAGACCACTGCCGTGTGAGCCAATTTCAAATGGAGTGAAACTGTTTCTATCCCATGAACCTCTTGAGTTGAATGCCTGCTTGAGCAATCCAATGCCTAGTTGTCACATTTGTATTTGAGATGAAGAAGTTGTTTAAAGGATCTTAGTGATGGAAAAGGCTGGATTTTTTTTTTTTGCAGTGTGCTATTCTGTAGGCATCCTCTGGCAATTGTAAGTTCCCAGAATGCAGGGATCATGTCGTCTTCTGCTCAGCAACCCCCACTGTGCCTAGCACAGTGCCTAGCGCACAGTCATCTTAGTTGATGGACGTCCAGACAATTGAATCATGATCTAGTGAATAGAATGGCAACTTAACCAGAGGACTATATTTTATATTAGAATAATCCTAAAGACAGGAAGTATGGTTAAGTGTCACAGAGCTGTGCTTCTGAAACTTTAATATGCATGTGAATTACTAGGGCTTGTTAAATGCAGGTTAAACAAGTAAAAAAAAAAAAATTTCCATTAAGTTAATTCCCTCATAGAGACCCTACAGGACAGAGGAGAATTGCCCCTTAGGATTTCCAAGGAGTGGCTGGTGTAGTCTAACCACTAATGTTTTGGTTAGTAATCATACCTCTTTAAACACTGTGCAGCCAGGGCTTGAAATACAGATTATGATTTAGTAAATCAAGTGAGGCAACTTTGCTAGTCCAAAGACCACAATTTGGGTAACAGTGGTTTGTAACTATGCTATTAAGCATTTGTAAAGTGGTTAGGCCAAATTGAGATGTGCTGTGAGTATAAAATGTACAGGAATTTTACAGACTGTGCAAAAAAATACAATGTAAAAGATCTCATTAATAATTTTTATATGTTGGAAACTCTATGGGGGCAGTTCTACTCTGACCTCTAGGGTCGCTATGAGTCAGACCTGACTCGACAGCACTGGGATGTTGAAATAATGTTTTGGATATATTGGGTTAAATAAAATATATTCTTAAAATAATTTCATCTGTTCCTTTTTACCTTTTTAATGTAGTTACTCAAAAAAATTTTAATTATGTATGAGGCTCCCATTATATTTCTACTGAACAGCACTACAGAGTCTGTTCCAACTACTCATCTCTGCCATTATAGTATGAAAGCCGCCATAGACAATACATAAATTAGTGGCTGTAGTTGTGTTCCAGTAAAACTTTATTTGCAAAAATAGGCAGAGGCAATAACCTTAAAAACCAACAACCCACGAAATATCAGTTGATGAAAAATATCAGTTTGGCAGCCATCAGAAGGAGCAAACAATTGAAGCTCCTAGACAATTGTGATTATTTGATTTACATGGCTTCAGTATGTGGCTTTTTTTACTTGACCTAACTCAGAGCTTGCTCAGTGTGGAAAACTTTTTCCCTGGGGGCATTTGTCCAAAACAATTAGAAGCAAATAATTAATTTCATAGCTATCTAAGGTAGTAGGTAACAGTTGAGGTCAACAATAGATTAACCAAAAATCTTAAAAGGAAAAGCTATGTGCATAGGTGCCTTCAAAAGTGCAGCATATTCCTGGGAATGAAGAAGGTCATGCACATGTATAGGGAAATACCTGAGCATGTCCCAAACTCTCACCCTTGGCTGAATTTGAGACTGCAAACATGAAGTGAAGGCTAGGGCAGAATTATCAACTGCCTGGCTGAATGTTGAAGGCATATCCCAACATGCATGCAGAGACCCTCAGCAAACACTAAGAGATATATTGTCTCCATGAATTTAAGGAAACCTCTGTTCAATCTCTAGTTAACCACTAACCTGACCAAGTAGACAGTTCAGTAACCACACACAACAAAAAATACGTATTTCATAAGATGAGTTCAGAAAATTCCCTAAACATGCAAATGTCACCAGCAACAACAATAAACCCAGGGGAAGGGGAAAATCTTATTTCCAGAGTTTCCACATTATATAATTTAAAATGTCCAGCTTTCAACAGAAATTATAAGACATGCAAAGAAATAAGAACATATGGCCAATACACAGGGAAAATGCAATAGACATAAACTGTCCCTGAGAATGCCCACATATTATACTAACTAGACAAAAACTTTGGAGCCCTGGTGGCATAGTGGTTAAGAGCTCAGCTGCGGACCAAATGGTCAACTGTTCCAATCCACTGGCTGCTCTTGGAAACTCTATGGGGCTGTTCTACTCTGTCCTGTAGGGCCACTGTGAGATAGAACTGACTCAATGCACCTAACAACAATAATAGAGACTTTAAATCCACTGTTTTAAATATGTTAGAAGACCTAAATGTAAGTATGAAAATTGTGGCTTACCAAATAAAGAATACCAATAAAGAGATAGAAATTATTATTTTTTTAATTCTGGAGTTACAAGGTAGAATAATTGAAATGAAAAATGTGCTAGAGTGGCTCAACAGAAGATTTGAGCAGGGAAAAGAAAGAAGCAACAAACTTGACTAAAAGTCAATTGATATTATCCAGTGTGAGGAATAAAATAAAAAAGAGTGAAGAAAAATGAACAGGGCCTCAGAGAAATGTGTGACACCATTAAACATACTGACATACACATAATGAAAGTCCCAGAAAGAGCAGAGAGAAAAGTAGTGGCAGAAAGAATATCTGAAGAAATAATGGCAAAAAACTTAACAAATTTGATGAAAAATATTAATCTCCACATCTGTTTTAGTCAGCTAGGGCTGCTCTAACAGAAATACTACAGAGTGGATGGCTTTAGTAAAGGAATATTCTTACATAGTCCGGTAGACTGCAAGTCCATATTCAGGGTGTCTGTCTGCTCCAGGGGAAGGCTTTCCCCTTGTCGGCTCAGGAGGAAAGTCCAGTATTACATCAGTCTTTGTCCAGGGAGCATCTTGGCACAGGAACCTCAGGTCTGAAGGACGCGCTGTTCTCCCACTGCTGCTTTCTTGATGGTGGTACAAGGTTCTCAATTCTCTACCTGCTTCTCCCTCATTTTGTCTCTCGTAGGATGAAAGGATTAAGGGTGGGGCAAGCCATACTTCAGGGAAACTCTCTTTACAGTGGAGCAGGCAGGTGATCTTATAAAGGGATTTACAGTCCCACTCTAATCTTTTAACACATAGCATAGGAAAACCACAAAATGGAGGACACTCACAAGATATTGGGAATCATGGCCCAGCCACATGGCTACACATATTTTTGGGGGGACACAATTCAATCCATCACAGTATCCAAGAAGCTCAGTGAATTCACAATAGGATTAATTGAAAAAAGGGGTATACACTAAGATACATCATAATTAAATTTTCAAAATACAAAAAGAGAATTTGAAAGACACTAAGCATAACTCAAATCTACAGGAAGAAAGAGCACTCATAAGGTAACTGCATGCTGTTGTGTGCTGTGAAGTGATTTCCAACTGATAGTGACTTCATATGTATTTTTGTTTGCAACTCTTTTTTCCTCCTATGTGCCTTAAAAGACAACTACATAAAACATTAATTATAAATATATTTTTATGAGTTCACAGTGTATAAAGATGAAATGTATATACACAAGTGGGTTGAAGGAGTGGAGCTTTATAGAAATAAATTGTTTGTACACTGTTGAAATTAAATTGGTATTAATCCAAAACAAGATTGTTATAAGTTGTCTTAGCTATCTAGTGCTGCTATAATGGAAATACCACAAGTAGAGGGCTTCAACAAAGAGAAGTTTACTCTCTCAGAGTCTGGTAGGCTGCAAGTCTGGAATTCAGGGCACTGGCTTCAGGGGACTGCTTTCTTACTCTGTCAGCTCCAGAGTAAGGTTTTTGTCATCAGTCTTCCCTTGGTCTGGGAACATCTCAGCCCAGGTACCTCAGGTCCAAAGGATGTGCTCTGCTCCCAGCACTGCTTTCTTGGTGGTATGAGGTCCCCGACTTTCTGCTCACTTTCTTTTCCTTTTATCTCTAAAAGTTAGTGCAGACCATACCACAGGGTAACTCCCTTTTCGTTGAATCAGGGACTTGACTTGGATAAGGGTGTTACAATCCCACCATAATCCTCCTTAACATAAAATTACCATCACAAAATGGAAGACAACCACACAATACTGGGAATCATGGCCTAGCCAAATTGACACACATTGGGGCATGTGGGGGGGGGTGCGGGAGTGGAACATAATTCAGTCCATGACATATGACATAAATTAAGATGTTAACTGTAAACCTCAAGGCAACCACCATGGAAGTGGTACCAGGATCAAAGCTCATCCTTTTGGCTGGGGGTTCCAGCAAGGAGAAGCTCCCAATCCAGAGAAAGATTGATGACAAGGGTCTTCCTCTAGAGCCAAAAGGGAAAACCTTTTCCTATAGCTGACTCTCTTGAATTTGGACTTGTAGCATACTTGACTGTGGGAGAGTAAATTTCTCTTTGATAAAGTCACCCACTTGAGATATTTCTGTTACAGCAGCACTAAATAGCCATTCCTACACAATATTCCTTAGGTTTCAGTTTGTATATATTAGAATAGTCAAGCAGTTCTTTTGGCATGTAGCATACCCTCCTGTAAGGAGGGTAACAGCATCAGGTAAGGATAATGGCATCAGGAAAGGAGGGTCACAGCATCAGGAAAGGAGGGTCACAGCATCAGGAAAGGAGGGTCACAGCATCAGGAAAGGAGTGTAAAGATAGAGTGAGCAGCCCCCACTTGTCTGTCAATGGAGGCTTGCTTGTTGCTGTGATACAGGAAGCTATGCCACTGGCATATAGGTACAAGCAGAGTCACCCATGGTAGACAAGTTTCAGCTGAGCTTCCAGACTGAGACAGACTAGGAAGAAGGACCCGGCAGTCTACCTCTGAAAGGAATTATCCAGGGAAATCCTTATGAATAGCAGCCAAACATTGTGAGATACGGTGCCAGGAAGTGAACCCCCAGATTGGAAGGCACTCGGAAGATGACTGGGGAAGAGCTATGTCCTCAAAGTAGAGTCGACCTTAATGACATGGATGGATTAAGGCCTTTGGGAGCTTCATTCACTGATGGGGCAAAACTCAAAATGAGAAGAAACAGCTACAAACATCCTTTAATAATCAGGACATGGAATGTACGAAGTAGGGATCTAGGAAAATTTGAAATCAAAAAATGAAATGGAAAGCATAAACATTGATATTCTAGGCATTACTGAGCTGAAATGGACTGGTTTGGGCCATTTTGAATCTGACAGTCATATGGTCTACTATACTGGGAACAAAAACTTGAATAGGAATGGTGCTGCTGCCTTCATCAACAAAAAGAACATTTCAAGATCTGTCCTGAATTATAATGCTGTCAGTGATAGGATAGTATCCATGTCTACCAGGAAGGCCAGTTGATGTGACTATTATCCAAATTTACGCACAAACCACTAAGGCAAAGATGAAGAGATTGAAGATTTTTACCAGCTTCCGCAGTCTGAAAATGCACTGATAATTACTGGTGACTGAAATGCAAAAGTCAGAAGCAAAGAAGAAGGGTCACTAATTGGAAAATACAGCCTTGGTAACAGAAATAATGTCAGAGATCGCATGATAGACTTTTGCAAGGCTAACTATTTTTTCATTGCAAATACCTTTTTTAACCAACACAAATGGCAACTGTACACATGTACCTCACCAGATGGAATACACAGGAACCAAACTGACTGTATCTGTGGCAAAAGACAATGGAAAAGATCCATATCAGCAGTAAGAGCTAGACCAGGTGCTGACTGTGGCACAGATCATTAATTGCTCACATGCAAATTCAAATTGAAATGGAAGAAAATTAGAACAAGTCCACGAGAACCAAATTATGACCTTGAGTATATCCCTTTTGAGTTTAAAGACTATCTCGAGAACAAATTTGATGTGCTGATCTCTAACAATGGAAGACCAGACAAATTGTGCAATAACATCAAAGACATTATCCAGGAAGAGAGTAAGACGTCATTAAAAAGGCAGGAAAGAAAGAAAAGACCAAACTGGATGTCAGAAGAGGCTCTAAAACTTGCTCTCGAACATCCAGCAGCTAAAGCAAAAAGAAGGAGTGGAGAAATAAAAGACCTAAAAAGAAGATTTCAAACAACTTGAGAGGACTAAAGAAAGTATTACAATGACATGTGCAAAGAGCTGGAAATGGAAAACCAGAAGGGAAGAACACGTTCTTTATTTCTGAAGCTGAAAGAACTCAAGAAAAAATTCAAGCCTTCTGTTGAAATAGTGAAGGATTCTAGGGGGGAAACTGTTAAACAACTCTGGGAGGATCAAAAGAAGATGGGAAGAATACACACAGTCATTATATGAGAAAGAACTGGTCGATGTTCAGCCATTTGAAGAGGTAGCATATGATCAGGAACCAATGATACTAAAAGAAGAAGTCGAAGCTACATTCAAGTCATTGGCAAAAAACAAGGCTCTAGGAATTCATGGAATAACAATTGAGATATTTCAACAAATGGATGCAGTGCTGGAAGTGCTCATTCATTTATGCCAAGAAATTTGGAGAACAACTATCTGGCTGACTGACTGGAAGAGATCCATATTCATGGCCATTCCAAAGAAAGGTAATCTAACCGAATGCAGAAATTACCGAACAATATCTTTACTATCACATGCAAGTAAAATTTGTTCAAAATCATTCAGAAGTGACTGCAACAGTATATTGACAAGGAACTGACAGAAATTCAAGCTGGATTCAGAAGAGGATGTGGAACCAGGGATATAATTGCTGATGTCAGATGGATCTTGGCTGAAAGCAGAGAATACCAGAAAGACGTTTACTTGTGTTTCATTGACTATGCAAAGGCATTTGACTGTGTGGATCATAATAAATTATGGAAAACATTGCAGATAATGGAAGTTCCAGAACACCTAATTGTGCTCTTAAGGAATCTGTATATGGATCAAGAGACAGTTGTGCAAACAGAACAAGGGGATGTAAAGTCAGGAAAGGTGTATGTCCAGTTGCATCCTTTGCCTATACCTTTTCAATCTGTATGACTAGCAGATAATCCAAGAAGCTGGATTATATGAAGAAGACAAGGCATCAGGATTGGAGGACAACTCATTAACAACCTGCATTATGCGGACAACACCATCTTACTTGCTGGAAGTGAAGATTTGAAACACTGATGAAGATCAATGACCATAGCACCTCAACATCGAGAAAACAAAATCTTCACAATTGGACCAGTAAGCAACATTGTCATAAATAAAGGATTGAGGTTGTCGAGCATTTCATTTTACCTGGGTCCCCAATCCCCTGGAAGCAGCAGCCAAGAAATCAGAAGACGCATTGCACTGGTAAAATCTGCTGCCAAGGACCTCTTTAAAGTATTGAAAAGTAAAGATGTCACCTTGAAGACTAAGGTGCACCTGACCCAAGTCATGGTATTTTCAGTCGCATCATATGCATGTGAAATCTGGACAATGAACAAAGGAGACAGAAGAAGAATTGATGCCTTTGAATTGTGGTGTTGGAGAATAATATTGAATGTAACATGGACCGCCAAAAGAACAAACAGTTCTGTTCTAAAAGAAGTACAACCAGAGTGCTCCTTGGAAGCAAAGATTGTGAGACTGCATCTTATATCCTTTGGACATGTTGTCAGGAAAGATCAGTCCCTGGAGAAGCACATCATGATTGGCAGAGTGGAGCATCAATGAAAAAGAGGAATACCCTCGACAAGACGGGTTGACACAGTTGCCGCAACAATGGGCTTAAGCATAAAAATGATTGTGGATGTGACACAAGACTGGGCAGTGTTTCGTTCTGTTGTGCATAGGGTTGCTATGAGTCAAAACTGACTCAACAGCACCTAAGAACATTAACAACATGTAAATGTACAGACATCTCATGTTTGTGAATTGGAAGGCTTAACATTATTAAGATGGCATTGCTCCCCAAATTTATCTATAGATTCTATGTAATCCCTATCAAAATGCTAGTTTGAGTTTTTGCAAAATTGGCAAACTGGTTTTAAAATCCATATGGAGATTCAAGGAACATAGAATACCCAAAAAAATCTTGAAAAAGGGCAAAGTTGAAGGACTCGTTCCCAATTTCAAGACTTACCATGAAGCTAGAGTAATCAAAGAGTGTGGTACTCGCATTAGGGATAGATATATAGATCAACAGAATAAAACTGAGAGTCCAAAAATAAACCCATACGTCTGTGGCTAACTGATTTTCAACAAGAGTGCCAAGACCATTTGTCTTAGGCTGGGTTCTCTAGAGAAGCAAAACTAGTGAAATAAGTCTACATATTACAGAAGTCTGTCTCAAGGAAATGGCTCACACAGTTGTAGAGGTTGGCAAGAACCAAGTCCATGGGTCAGCCATCAGGCTGGAGGTGTCTCCTGACTCACATGCTGATAAATCCAAGATCAACAGATAAGACATCAGGCTGTTGATTCCAACTCATGGCGACCCTGTAGGACACAGTAAAACCGCCCCATAGGGTTTCTATAAGTTATCTATAGATTCTATATAATCCCTATCAAAATGCTAGTTTGGATTAGAACTGGTGAATTAGAACTGCAGGCCTTAGGTTAGCAGCTGTCACTCTTAACCACTATTCCACCAGACTCCTTAGGTATAACCAAACACTAACACTGGATAAGATTTTGTTCCTGAGTTTGGAGGGTTAGGGTTATAATTTCATGGGATATCCCAGTTAAGTGGCCTAATAATATATTTAGTGCTTCTATTTTACCTCCTAGTTCTTTTAATAGTGCCTAGAGTCTTACAAGTTTGCAAGTGGCCATCCAAGACATAACAATCGGTCTCTGCTCACCAGGAGCAACAGAGGAAGAAGGAGGGTCAGGAATAGGAACAGGAAATGAAATGTTTAGCTGATTGTCTCTAAGAAGAACTCCCCCCTTTGCCATGAGACCAGAAAAACTGGATGGTATGTGCTACTGTTACTGAACATTTTGATCAAAGATTCTGTGGAAGAATTCTGATCAAAAGGGGAAAATGCATAACAGGATTTTAAATATTCATGGACTCCAGACTTTCTGGAATTATGAAGGCTGGATGAACCCAGAAACTATTGTCTGAGATATCTGTAAACCTTAAACCAGACTTATCCCCTGAAGTCTTCTTAAAAACCAAACAGTAGTTTAGCTTAACTACTAAAAATCATCTACCTTGAATATTATGCTGTTTTAAAAACTACCTATACGGGATCAAGGAGCCCTGGTACCACAGTGGTTAAGAGCTCGCTGCTAACCAAAAGGTCAGCAGTTTGAATCCGTAAGCCACTCCTTGAAAATCCTATGGGATGATTCTACACTCTGCTATCTGGTCACTATGTCAGAATCAAATAGATGGCAAGGGATATGTGGGACGACAACAGCAATTCAAAAGATTAGATAGGAGCCTTAGGGGGACAGTGAGTTTATTTTAATGAAGGAAAAACAACTCAGCAAAGGAGGGTGATAATGGTTGCAGAACATGAATGTAATCAATATCATTGAATTATACTTGTACAGGTGATTGAATTGATACATGTTTTGCTGTGTACACTTTCAACAATAGCAAAATAAATTTGAAGAAGTTTTAAAGATGAACAATAAACAAGTGTTAGTGAAGATGTGGAAAAAATGAAATCCGTGTCTATTGGTGGGAATGTAAAATGGTACAACCACTTTGAAAAACATTCTGGCAGTTTCTCAAAAAGTTAAACATAGACTTACCGTATAACCCAGCAATTCCACTCCAAGATATATGTCCACTTATATGTTCATACAAAACTTGTACACAAATGTTCACAGCTAAAAAGTGGAAACCTAAATGTCTGTCAGTAGATGAATGGATAAACAAAATGTGCTTTACATATATAATGGAATATTATTGTATATAATAAAAAGAAATGAAGTATGATACATGCTAAACATGGACAAGCCTTGAAAACATTATGCTAAGTGAAAAAAAGCCAGACCCTAAAGGCCATACATATTGTATGATTCCATTCATGTAAACTGTCCAGAATAGGCAAGTGTATAGAGACAGAAAGTAGATGAGTGGTTGCCAGGGGCTGGGTGCATATGGAAATAGGGAGTGACTGCCTAATGAATACTAGTTTTCTTTTTAAAGTGGTGAAAAAGTTCTGGAATTAGATTGTGGTGGGTAATGGTTACACAATCTTGTAAATATACTACTTGTAAGTAAACTGAATTATGCATTCTAAAAGGGTGACTTTATGTCATGTAAATTATGTTTCACCACACCCTATTCTGGAGCAGTAATGGTTTTTGGAGTCACAACCACCAGAAGTAAAATCTTAATTCTCAATTTACTAGTTCTGTGGCTTAGGCAAGGTTGGCAGTTTGAATCCACCAGGCGTTCCTTAGAAACTCTGTGGGGTAGTTCTACTCTGTCCTTGCTGTGAGTCAGAATCAACTCGACAGCAGCGTGTTTGGTTTCATTTGGGGTATATGCCAGGTAGGCTTCTGGATGGCACAAACAGTTAAGCACTTGATTAGTAGCCCAAAGTTGGCAGTTCACACCCTCCTAGAGGTGCCTTGGAAGACAGACCTGGTGATCAGCTTCCAAAAGGTAACAGCCTTGAAAACCCTATCAAGCTGTTCTACTCTGCACACATGGGGTTACCATGAGTAAGACCCAACAGCAACAACAATAATAACATGCCAGATACTATTCTAAGGGCTTCGTAATTTCTGGGAGGTTTTCTGCAGCAGCTCAGCCACAATATTCTCTGTGTTCTCAGGTGTCTTGCCCTGTTCAGGAACTCCAATTAATCGTAGATTGTTCTTAATAGAGTCCCACATGCTTCTTAATGCTTCTTCATTTTTCTTGTATCTTTTTTCTGATTTGTGCTCATAGGTGCTGGAGTCAGTGGCTCTGTCTTCCAAATCAGAAATTCTCTTTTCCATTTGTTCCATTCTGTTTTCTTGGCTTTGAATTGAAGTTTCTATGTCTTTGATTTTGTTCTTGATCTGCTGGATTTCAGAGTACTGATGTTCCATCAGATTGAACAGCTTGCTTAATTTTTCATTTTGCTCTGCTGCATTTGTGTAAGGTCTAGGAGGGCTCTGTATATAATCCTTTCGTATTCACCTTCTGATAGTTTCAGAAAAGCTTTGTCTGGGATGTTCTGAGGTGGTTTCTTTTGGGGGCCTTCTGATGCCATTGGTGACTTCTGGGTTACTATCCTCTCCAATGTTTGCTGCTTTTGGGGTTTCATGTGGGTCAATAGAGGCTGGGAGAGATGCTGTGAAGATGGACCATAGTTGTTTCTCTGGGCCGTCTTAAGATGAGAAGTAAAAAGTATTTGGCACCTTCCAAAGTCAGTCAGGTTTTCAGGTGTCTATGGCCCTCTTCCCAGCTGGCAAAGAAAGCACCTCTATATTGAACACCCCATGTTATAAATTAGCTCAAAATACAGAAAGGCTACTGGCCTGCTGGCCTCTGCTGTCGGGCCCCAGCTGTAGGCAATATTGTGTAGAACTCTGCTTTTCTGCTGGAAAAGCAGTCTCTTCTGGGTAGGAACTGCCTTCCAGCCCAGGAATTAGGTCCACCTAAGGCTTCCGTATAGCTGACCCCACCGCCCAACAAAACAAGATGGCGTCCCACATAAGCTCACCAGCTGGCCAGGACCAGGCTCCCGGTGGAAAGAGAGGCCAAAAGTGCTGAAATGCCCAGAGTCCACAGCCTCCGCCGCTGGGCCCCAGCCCCAGGTGATGCTGGGCAAAACACCGCCTCCCTGCTAGAAAGCACTCTCCCCCCAGCAGGAGCCACCTCCCAGCCTAAGAAGCAAGTCTGGCTGTGGTCTCTGCCTGGGCTTCTCCATTTCCTGACAGGCCAGAGGAGCCAAGGTGTATAGAGTCCAAAGCCAGGATCTCAGAACCTAGCAATTGTGCTTGCTGGTCCCACCAGCAGTGCGTCCAAGACCAGCAGCTAGTCAAGTCCCAGTTCTGGCCACCAGCCAAGACAGAGGAAAAAAAAATCAAAATGGTGAGTTACCTTCAGTCTGTGCAAGCCTGTGCTTGCTGAGAGTGGGGTCAGTGAAAAAGAGGAGGTTTTGCGTTCAGTGGTATGAAGTCCAAATTAACAGCCTATGCCGCATCCCAGGGCTCACTAGGTGTCCAGAAGGCTCCATTTAACTATCATTTCAGGTCTTGGTTTCTGGAGGGATTTAGGGAGACTTGCGTTTAGTCCACCATCTTGACTCTGCCCCTATTCTAAGTGCTTCAAAGAACTTTGTTTCATTTAATGCAAAGTGCCATAATCATGTCCATTTGCAAGATGAGAAAACTGAGACAGAGAGTTTAAGTAACTTGCCAAAATTCATGCAGCTAGCAAATGATAGAGTCAAAATTCAAACAGTCTGGCTCTAGAGTCTATGCAATAAATGTCAGGTGTGAATGTGGTTATTATTATCACCATAATAGAATTGAAAACAGATCAAAACAAAACTGAAAAAAATGGAGCTACTTGTATTTCTCCCTGGGAAACTGAAGTGACACTAGCAATTCTACTTCTCCAGCATTTTGAGTAGAAGATGCTTCTGAAACTTCTCGTGTTCTACCAGGGAGCATATTCATTCATTCATTTATTCATTCATTATTCATCAAGCATGTACAGGATTTCTATACCAGGGCCAGGTACCCTGTGACAGGTACCAAACACGTAGAGATAAAAAAAGACATATACTGTCTCCTCACGGTCCTCACAGTCCATTTAAACTCATTACCATCAAGTCAATTCTGACTCATAATAGCACTTGGCTGGCTGGCCAATAACCCTATAGGTCAGAATAAAACTGCCCCATAGTGTTTCCAAGGCTGTAAATTTTGCTGAAACAGACTGCCATATCTTTTGAAATCCCACAGAATAGCTGGTGGGTTTCAACTGCCGACTTTTTGATTAGCGGTCTGGTGCTTAACCTCTGTACCCCCAAAGCTCCTTTTAGTCAGTTGTAGGAGGTGAGAATTAAGAAGGAGGTCGAAGTGTACACACAAGGTTTCAGAGGGGATCTGAAAAAGGTCATAAAGGCCTAATTGCCACACAAGTTTGATTCTGAACAACCACCCAGCATTCTCTATCCCTCTTACCCTACTTTATTTTTGTTTTGCAGTGCTTATCAGCTTCTGACATATTATATACTTACTTTTTTTGTTTATTGACTGACTGTCTCTTCACTAGAATTCTGACTCTCTCAGGGCAGGGACTTTGTTTTATTTGCTACTGTATTCCCTTGGCCTACCACACCCACAGTTTTGTATTGCCTGGCTGTAAATCTGCATTCAGTAAATATTTTTACACAAATGAATGGGTCGGAACAAATAAATGAATATCCTGAGAGACCTCTAGGGGAAACAGACAAGTAACATACAGGTCTCAGTGCCCAGGTGCTTACAGGGTAGTGGAGACCTAAAACATTGACACTAGCACCTATACAGTCTGTTCCCTCTCTTCCTTCACCTCCTGTCTCCTTCCCCAAGTCTCCTCTGCTGAGACTGCCTTCCAACTATTCAGGACCCCTCCCCCGCCACACACACTTCATCCCATCCAGGACTTCCCACATTGTAAAAGTGGCCCACAGGCCAACATCCACTGCCCACCCTACCTTTGCTCTGCTCATGCAACAGCCCATTCCTGGTAGTTGCCTGTGTCTCCTGAGTATTATTAGCAATCTAGAGTATATGATATTTTAAACTTTTTGTGATGGAAACTTTCAAACATACAAAGCAGAGAGAAGAGTGTAGTAAACCTGGTGTGCCCATCACCCTAGCTTCAACCACTGTCAATCTCCTGGTATTCTTGTTTCTTCTATCCTCCATTTTTTTCCAAAGTATTTTAAAGTGAATCACAGGTATCATATCACTTCACAGTGCATGGCCTATAAATATTATCTCTAATAATTAGGAACTTTTTGTTCCACATAACCCAAATTCTACACCAATATCAAATCCAACAGAATAATTCCTTAATATCATCTAATACCAATCTCTGTTAAGTTGTACCCAACTGCCTCAAAAAAATCTTTGTTCAAATCAAGATCCAAAGAAAGCCACCACCATTGATAGCCACGATGGAGCTCACAGAGAGGAGTCTCACTGGCAACACAAGAATAAAAAGGGGTGCATCATGAGATCTCCACTAAAAGACCTCAATTGATGGTCCAGCAGTTTTGGAGTTCCTCTGAGAGCATGGCCCCCGGCCCTGATGCTGCCCTTTCCCATAAATTATAACAAAGGTCCACTCTTTGGACAGGAATGGATTGGACTTGGCAATGCAGAGTGACCATATATTGGATGCACTTTGTGGTTCTATACATCTATAGTATATCATCTTGCTGACCTCTGGCTGGAGGAAGGGGAGTGGACGGAGAGGAGGGGAAAGGAGGCTGTTGGGAGGATGAGACATGTATGGAGCAGAGAGGAACAGTGTGCTGTCACCGGACAGGGAGAGCAGTGGAAGCTGCATATAGGTGGGCATGTAAATTTATACGTGAATGTACATTTTCACTCAGTTATGTTAAATAAAAAGAAAAATTAAAAAAAAAGATCCAAAGAAAATGTATGTGTTAGGTATATCTACTTTAGGCTTAAGGCCACCTGGTAGAATTTCAGGCCTTAGGGAAAAGTGAGGACTAAGCAGCCCATGGGAGCTTTCAACATGGCCTCTCCCTAACTGGAGGAAGGAGCTAGCTACTCAAACCTCCAGGCCTTCATCAGATTTTTCTATTCAGCATTTAAAGGTAGAGGGATTGTCACCTAGGAGTGGGGTGAGGTGCGAGGAAGAAGAACCAGAGAAATGGCTGGGAACCAGCTTTCTGCTCTGCCTTCTGTCCAACCACCCCCAATCTCCACCTTTGTCTTGGTTGACCTCAAAAATAATCGCCATGAATCGGATCCAACTCACTGGCACTTGGCTTTTGGGTGTAAAAGTAATGCCATTAACCATCAATCCTGTGAGCTCCTTACCACTTAGCTTAATTACAGTACAGCAAAATAATCATTGTGTGTATCATTAAATATGTATCACATTGACTTTGCCACAAATTTTGTTTTATTTCAATACAAAATAACTCCAGTAGGCACAGCCTTCAGAACTTGTTGCTCCTGGTCTCTACCTGGGAGTGAGAGGTCAGCTGTTGGCAAACTGGCAGCTGATCATCCCATCCCACTCAACTACCGCAGCCAGCATCTGCTGCTGCGTGCACTAATTCTGCTGCAGGCAGGCCAGAGTTACTTACACTAAGTAACAGAAAGAACCAAAATAACAAAACCCTGCAGACTCGGTGAACATCAACCACTGCTTCCCCCCGCCACGGGGATCTCAGGTTTTTTATTGACTCAATCCATGCAACATCTTCATTATTCTACCTGTTTAGGAGGGTGGGGAGTGCAAGATAACCAAATGTGTCCAAAGTCTTTGAGTTCATAATTAGCAGAACCAGAAGGGCTGTGGATGCTGAGTTTCTGTGGGAGCCCTGGCCCAGCCGACCTCCGCCCTTTAGGCATTCTTCTCTGGTAATGGATGCATTTTGACCTTTCAAACTTACAAAATGCTGCTACCTGTATTGCTGGGCAACTTCATAGAAAACAAGCACAGGGGTTTTGAGGGGTGGGGTGGGGAACAGCACTGTTCTAGTTCATGTTTACCAGCTAGGAGAACGAAGCTGATAGTCTGAACCAGGAGGCTGCCCAAGGCCGTGCCTGTTCTCAGGCTGCCTCTGTCAACAGGTTTCTTGCTGCTTTCCAGTACCAAGGTAGTCATTAATCAATGGTGAAGAAGCATGCATATAACACATGAAATCATTGCTTAATGAGTGTTACCTTTGGGTCATGTGTATACCTACTAAATGCATTCAGTACCTGCAGGCTCAAATATTCATTCATTCAGCCAACATTTAAGTAAGGACCATCTTAGTGCCCTACTCTGTGCCAAGAAAGATACTATGTGATTTTGGTCCTGAGATCTGCACTCATGGCCCCGTGGGGGAGAATGCTTGTAAATAAATACCCCAGAATGGGTCAGAGGGCTATAAAAGACCTTATGGGTGCGTGGGGGTAGGGGGCAAGGAATCTTTCTTTGAGGAGTCACTGAGGACTTCAAAGAGGTTACATTTGAGCTGGGTCTTGAAAGATGAGCAGAAATGGCCTAGGCTAAGAAAGGGCTGGGCACGCTCTACAAAGGGAACCGTGATCAGGAAGGCAAGGAGGTGTGACAGAGCATGAAGGAACCCGGGTTCCTCTTACAGACGTAGGGTAAACAGGTCTCCATTAATATGTCTCAAGGCCTTAATAATTAAGGTCAGACTTCAAGGTAGATTCCAGTTTACTTATTTTTCCAACCCCTCTGCTTCTCTACCTCCATTTGTACCAGATTTTTCACTTATTTTTTTTTTGACAGTTCCGCTGTACCTAGCTCAAAAACTAATGCTGAAATCTGTGCCATTTCCATTTTGTTCATTATAAATTTTTCACCAATGACACTGACCTGACCTAGCTGTATATTACTCAGCTTTCTCGGAGCAACAAAAAAAAGCCTTTTCCCTAGAGTCAAAGCCAAGGAAGAAGAGCCTGTTGTGGGGAAAGCTGACACACAATCTTTGAGGAGGCTGGATTCCATTTAACACTATTATGTGCTAGGCTTTTGCTATCCCATGTCTGTTTTCAACCAAATAGTGCATTTGTGTAGCTGCTGACTGCTGTCTTCATTAGAGGGACATTAAAACACTGAAGGTTTGAGCATGGCAAGTTAATGAATCACCCTTGTGTGGACTCAAATAAGCTGTTAGGGAATGAGCGTAAGTGGACTTTCACTAATCTGTTGGTCAGTATTTGCCACATGTGGAACACTGAACTGACCCAATGACCTGATGTTAGTTTTTATAATGAAAGTAAACCCCCTTCATTTGTGAAGCCTCTAGAGTTTTTCACAAAATTACCTCCCCTGAGTCTTATAAACAACCCTGTAAGGTTGGTGATTTGTATCCCCATTTTGTCAATGTGGAAACAGCCTGGAAGTCTTAAGTGACTCGCCCAGTGTTGCGCCAAATGGAAGCTAATTGCTGCTCACACTACTACTGCTTGTGAGCTTCCCTGCTGCCCCACACAGCCTACTGATGAGCCAGTCTCTCCCCCTGACCCCAACTCCACCTCCCCGTCCCGCCCCCTCCCACCCTGTGGTGGGATGGGTGTGGGCAGAGGCAGCACCCACACATCGATAGGACACCTGGCTAGGGTTCTACATGCAGGCTATGACTGTGTAATGGGCTGCTTGCACATTTACAGCATACTCTTCTTAAGATGTACCTCTGGACATTTGTCATGTCAGCACCAAACTAGTACAGTATAAAAGGAGTGATAAAGAGTGACCTGGAGGAGGAAACACATTTACTTTCTTCTTACCAGCAGTATCAGGTTCAACCTGCAGGAATCTATTTTAATTGCTTGTAAACTAAGTGTTTCCTGGATATGCCACGGACCATGAATAATTAGAATCATTTCAATGACTGGGTTTTAGAAAGTGAATGGGAGAGCAGACAAAAAGGGGCTGCTCGGAACCTACAGTCATTTGTTAAAGCATGAGTGGGAGCATTATCTCAGCCTTCTCCAGCTTATTTTTTCACAGTGTTACTAGAGCCCTCTGATTTTTAGCTACTCTGGCTGCCCTTCATTTTTTATGCATCTCTCATATTAAGTAAGTAATGCCAGCTGCTGACATGGCCTGGGCCCAAGTGGCCATATGTCAGAGTCACTCATTCACTCAACAAAGATGTATGGAGCACCTACTATGTGCTTGGCCTCACTAAATCTCAAGGATAAGCAAAAGAATAAGGCTCAGGTTCCACCCTCGAGCGTAACATTGCCTAGCGGGGGAGACAGACACAGAAGTAATTACACTGTAGTGTGATAAGTGCTACAATGGAGAGATCAGCAGTGAGCTGTGGGAACCTGGAGGAGGAACTTACTCCATCTGGGTGGCTAGAAAGGTGCAGCAGAGAGGCAACATTTAGCAAGGGCTGAGGAGAAGTGAAACAGTTGACCAGATAAAGAGGAGCCAGGAGAAACAATACAGTTCAGCGTGGCTTCAGTTTAAGGGCCATAGCTGGGCCATGATGTGAGACAAGACTGGAGAAGTCAGTTGGGCAGACTGTGAAGGCCTTTGTGTATCCTGCGTTGGAGTTTGGACTCAATCCTATAGTCAGTGCGAAGCTGTCAATGGTTGAAGCGGGGGGAGTGACATGATCAGATCTGAGTTTCTAACAGAAAACTCAGGAGTGGGGAAATGAGTTAGAGGCTGACTTGGGGAGCACAGCTTGATTTTGCTTTGTTCTCCCTGTACACTACAGGACTCCTCGACTGTACCTCTATTATAGTACTTACCACCAAGTGAAGAACCAGACTCACTGTGTCCTATAGGACAAAGTAGAACTGCCCCATAGTTTCCAAGGAGCAGCTGGTGGATTGGAACTGCCAATCTTTTGGATCATAGTCAAGCTCTTAACCATTGCATCACCAAGGCTGCAGCACTTATGGAAGTGCACTGTAATTGCTTGCTTGCACAGCTGTCTCCCCATCCATTCCTGGAGGACACGGGCTGAGTCTCATTCATCTCTTCATGCTCAGAACCTGGCATACAGGAGTGCTCAGGATTATTAGTGTTGGGTGAATGAGGGAACAAATGAATCATTAAGTCATAAGCAAGTAAGCTTCCAATTTGCCCCCAAGTAGTCTCTCCAAAGAGTAATATCAAATCCATCCATGGCTTTAATTCCCTCTCCACCAAGCCTATCAATCCATCACTGCTCACCATGAAAGAAGGATGTATCATTCAGAGAAGACAAGAAAGGTCCTGCAGAGTTATGCTGGTATGGGCTTTGACTCTTTTTTGTCTGTAAATGAAATTTTTTTGATTTGTTTAGGACATATTTTCACTGTCTTCCTTCTGCGTCTGCCTTTCGTACCTTCTGTCGCTTCCTATTTAAGTCCTACTCATCCTTCAAGGCCAATTCAATTGCCCCCACCGTCTCCAAGAAACCTTATCCATTACCTGCCCCCCCCACAATAAAAATTAATTGTTCCTACTTCAGAATTTCCATAGCTATACAGAAATGACTCACCTGTGACATTCTTTGCACCATTGGTATTCCTATACCTGTCTTCCTTGCCAGACTGTTAAGTTTCTCAAGGTCGAGGATTGAATCTTTATTTGTCCCCTAGCACTTACCAACCTGTATTCTGCCCCAGCACACAAGCAGTGTTTTTCACATAACACCCCCAAAACATATTGCTTGCTGTCAGGCTATCCTTTAAGAGATAATGCCAGTCTTGGAAGTTCCTTTTGCCTCTTTCTATCTTGTTGTACACAGTTAGATGTATTTTTCTCCATTGGACAAATAAATGATAAGGAAAAAAGAACACTGTTCATCAAGCAATGAAAATATCTTAAGGTCCCCTAAAGCATATCATTTAACATATTTTGAAAACACAAAATCCACTGCCATTAAGCAAGCACAGATACACTGACCCATCCAGGGTCACAAATTCAAATCTTTGCTGGGCTGCTCATTGTAAGGTGGGGACTCATTTATGGTGCTGAGTGAACAAAAGGAGAAGATGAACATTCTGTTGGGAAGGACTTGTACTGAATTAGCTCTGTTTGGAACCCATTAAGCACTGAGTACCAGGAATTCAAGTTTTCCAGGTAGAAATGTCCAGCAGACAAAATTATAAACGCTAATCAGAAGCTTGGGGTAAACACTAGATCCAGAGATGTAGATATTTGCATAGCAGAGAGTATAAACACTCTCAGAGAGAAAAGACACCAGCCACCCAAGTGGCATTTTCTCTCTCTGATCCAAGACCTTGGATGCCACCTGCCCCTGTGGTGATTCTTCCTTTGACCTTAGGTAGGTTCGATCTCAAATTAAAAAGACATTGTCATTCAGACTGCAGAATAGGCAGATGCCAGCTACAAAGTTAGAACTCCAAACGACACTCTTAACTTCTGACCTGCTGGCTGCAAATTTGGGATTTTCCCTCTCCCCTTCAAGAATACCAGCTACAAGCTCCAGGGCCTCACCTGGGCTCTTTCACTTGCTGGCTCCCACTACTCCTTTAGGTTCCATAATTCACTGGAACAACTCACAGAACTCACGAAAAGTACTATAGTTGGATGAAAGTTTTATTATAGCAAAAACAAAACAAACCAATTGCCACTGAGTCAATTCTAACTCATAGTGTACCTATAGGACTGAGTAGGACTGCTCCACAGAGTTTCCAAGGAGTGCTAGGGGGATTCGAACTGCCAGCCTTTTGGTTAGCAGACATAGCACTGAATAACTCTGCCACTAAGGTTTGCATTGTAGCAAACCACCAAACAACTGACTGCTATAGATTCTGACTCATAGCAACCCTATAGACAGAGTAGAATTGCCCCATACAGTTTCCAAGGAGCATCTGGAGGATTTGAACTGCTGACCTTCTGGTTCGCAACTGTAGCACTTAACCACTACACCACCAAAAAAAAAAAAAAAAAAAATCCACTTCCATCGAGTAGATTCCAACTCATATTTCGTCTCATAGTAGCTAAGTACTACAGCTGCTAACGAAAAGGTAAGCAATTTGAATCTGCCAGGCACTCCTTGGAAAGTCTATGGGACAGTTCTATTCTGTCCTGTAGGCTCACTGTAAGGGAAACTGTACCACCAGGGAGATTCCAATCACGATCAGCATAAAGAAGAGATGTGTGAGGCAAGGTCTAGGAGGGTTCCCAAGAGAGAACTTCTGTGTCCCCCAAGCAGTGGCTACTGTCCCTTTTTCATCAGTGTCTTTCAGCAACGAGAACTTCGGTGTCCTCTACCTTTACTGGGGCTTCATGACATAGTCATGATTAAGGGCCTCAAGGTATAGTCACAACTGATTGAATCGTGCTCCACTCCCTCCCTGAGGTCAGTAGATATCAGGCCACACTCTTTAGCACAAACTCTTAAGAATAGTTTAGATAAGAAAGGCACCTCGATTGCTCAGGAAATTCCAAGGGTTTAGAGTTATCTCTTGGGGAAACAAGGACAAAGACCACATTACTATGGGTAAAGTTAAATTCTTTACCCTTCAGTGATAAATGAAAAGAAGACATTAGGTTGGGCAATTAGAAGATGGCTCTTGAGCTCCTAAAGCAATCGACAACTACATAGCCCCTACCCCCCAGCCAATGCTTTTCGCCGTGTACCCCCATGGATCACATCACATGTTGATCAGGGCACACACCATCTCAGAATCCTTCTCAGCATAGTGCTTCAAGCAGCTACTACCAATCAATCAGAGTTGCTAACAAGCTCAAAATCTCTTTGCCAACCCTACTGTAGAAAACAGTTCAGTGGAGGTGAACAAATAAACAGACTGCAATGAGTTGAAGTGATTTTAGAAATGAGAAGTGTCAAGGTTAGCTAGGGAACCTGATCGCTACCTCCACAAACTAACATACTTTACGCCAGAATCTAACATTTTCTAGGGATAGCAAAGGTCATGGTTTGTGTTATAATACACACAGTATTGATAAGGTTGGCAGGGGAACTTGATCTGCCACATATCAACGGCTCTCTCTGGCAGTTTGCGGTGCAGATGTGGGTTCTTCCTGGCAGTTGTGAGGTGGCTGTGGTGGGCTCAGGCCCAATGGGAAGCCAAGTTACTACCTCTCCCTCCCATATGTGACATCACCCCCTGCTTTTGCCTGTAAAAAGCACCCCAAAATCTATGTGGGGTCTTTTTCCACTCATGGAGACTGACCCGTTCTCTCTTTGGAACATACTTTCCCTTAATAAACTTTTCCATCATTTGCTAGTAAAAAGGATTCATCCTTGTGTGCTTTGGGGAAGGGAGATCCCAGTTTGCGCCCCCCTCAGGAGACCAACTTGCTAGTTCGATCTATGGAACCTGAATCAGGTCACTCAGGGTCTAATCAATTACACGACCTCAACAAAGTTAGCAGTAAAGGAATGGAAAGAGAACAGTTACTTGGAGGAGTATAAGGATCAAGCCAAGGCAATATTTACTAAGCCTTCACTAGAATCAATTTTCAAGATTACCAGCACTGAGACAGTTAAAGTAGTATTCCTTACACTTTCCCTTCTTTCATTCCCACCCTGTTTTAGGGAAAAATTAATGTGAAAAAGCTTTATGTGTAGACCACTCTCCAAAATATTCATTTGATTAACAAAGACCTGTGGTATAACCAGAGTTGCCCTGCACATATTTATGCTCCTTCCTCCCTTCTACCTCTCTACTCCCCTTCTTAACCTAAACCTCCGTATTTTCTTCCTCGCCGTTCCATCACCTCTGTCCACTTGCCTTTTTTTTCTTTCCCTCCCCACTTCCAGTTTCTCATTCTCTCTTTCTCTCTCTCACTTTTCTTAATCACTTTTCCTTGGGGTCCTTCTTTTCTTGAGCTATGTGCCCCTCTTTCTGGCTTCAGGGTTTTGGATATAGAGTCAGTGCTTCAGAATTCACCCTCATTCAACCTGAATCTGTCCAAGAGGGGGCCTTTATAAAGAAATCCAGTTTAACTACTGCCCATTCAGAACTAGTTTAACTACAAAAATAAATAAGTTTAACTACATTCAGAATGCCTGTTGCTTTGTACAGTTAAAAAAGCATAATAATAATATCTAGCATTTAATAATAAACACTTAAAATTTATGAGTGTTTACTGTGAGCCAGGCAATTGTTCCAAGTGCTTTCCATAAATTAACTCATTTTTTTTTTCACACCAACCCTGTAAGTTTATCCTCCTTTTGCATACAAGAAAACCAAAGCACAGAACAGCTAAGTAACATGCTTAGGATCACATAGCAAGTAAATGGTGGAGCAGAGACTCAGGCTTATCCTCTATGACTCCAGCAATCTCACTCTTGAACCACTATTCTCACAGCTTACTGGGCTGCAAGTGCAAAGCCATGTGTTCAAGGTCATATCTGTTACTTTAGCACTGTGATCTTTGACAAGTCACCTACTTTGTGCAGTGCCTCATTCATACATGTGAGAGCATTTTCTTATACTATGGCGAACACTACACGATTTAATTTAGATTATTCTCTGACTTCCCTGTATCTTTCTCTCTCCATTTAGTTTTTTTTTTTTTTAATTTTTTATTTAATATAACAGTGAAAATGTACACTGCCGTATAAATTTACATACCCACCTATATGCAGCTTCCACTGCTCTCCTTACCCGGTGACAGCACACTATTCCTCTCTGCTCCATACGTGTCTCATTCTCCCAACAGTCTCTTTTTCCCCTCCTCTCCACCCACTCTTCTTCCAGCCAGAGGTCAGCAGGATGACATCGTATAGATGTATAGAACCATAAAGTGCATCCAATATATGGTCAATGCATCACCAAGTCCAATCCATTCCTGTTCGAAGTGTGGAACTTTGTTATGATTTATGGTCAAGGGCAGCATCAGGGTGAGGGGCCATGCTCCCAGGGGAACCCTGAAACCACTGGACCATCAATTGAGGTCTTTTAGTGGGGATCTCAGGGTGCACCCCTTTTTATTCTTCTGTTGCCAGTGAGACTCAACTTAGTGAGCTCCATCGCGGCTATCACTGGTGGTGGCCAGGCACCATCCGGTTCTTCCGGTCCCAAGTCGATGTAGGCACCCACTGCTGTGGGTCTCTTTGTCTTCTGCGTTGTCTTTCCCCCATGTCATTTTGGTCCTCGGTGAGCATCCGTTCCTGCTAAGTTGGGACCATTTGCTGTGCCCTTGGATGGCAGCTTGGAAGCTTTTAAGACCCCAGACGCCACTGACCAACGTGGGGTGCAGAGAGCCCTCTTAGCAAAACGCTAATTGTGCCAATTGGCCTCGCTTTCACCTAAGAGCATGGTCCCCTGACCCCTGCCCCAGCTACTCTATCCTTGCAATATTAGGTTAAGATGGAAGGAGTACTCATGTTATGTTTAAGTTCACTTAATATTGTTCTTGTTTCTAATGTGTGCTATCACCGATTTCACCCAGCCAGATACCTAGCAACTATCTAATCTAAACCCTCCCATCTCCCTCCCTCCCCTCCCTTGCAGCTGTTAAAGAGTCTTTTCTTCTACACACAAGTCTGTTTTTGAGATCTTATCATAGATGTCTCATACAGTATTTGTCCTTTTGTCACTGACTACTTTCACTCAATATAATGTCTTCCAGTTGAAACCAGGTCATGAGATGTTTCCTGAAGTCATCGTTGTTCTTTATCATTGCGTAGTGCTCCATTGAGTATATATACCATAGTTTACCTATCCATTCTTCTGTTGTTGGGAATCTGCGTTGATTCCATCTTTTTGCTGTCGTGGACTGTGCTGCGATAAACATTCTGGTGCATGTGTCCGTTGGTGTGAAAAGGCCTTGATTCTGTAGGATATATTCCAAGTAGTGGAATTACTGGGTCAAATGGTATATCAATATCCGTTTTTTTAAGGAAGTGCCAGATTGCTTTCCAAAGAGGCTGGACCATTTTGCAACCCCACCAACAGTGTAGGAGGGTTCCACTTTCTCCACAGCCTCTCCAGCATTTGTTGTTTTGTGTTTTTCGGATCATGGCCAACCTTGTTGAGGTGAGATGGTATCTCATTGTCATCTTGATTTGAATTTCTTTAATAACTAAAGATCGTGAACATGTCCGCATGTGTTTTTGACTGCCTGGGTCTCTTCTTTAGTGAAATGTCTCTCCATCTCCTTTGCCCATCGCCTAACTGGATGATTTATCTTCTTCTTGTTGATATTTTGTAGTATCTTATAGATTATGGAAATCAGGCGTCGGTCTGACATAGAGTTGCCAAATATTTTCCCCATTCTGTAGGTGTTCGTTTAATTCTGTTAATAAAGTCTTCAGATGAGGAAAAGTGTTTAATTCTTAATAGATCCCATTTATCTATTTTCTCTTCTGATGATTGTGGTTTGTTTGACAGATTTTGGAGTCTGTCCATATTGTGTATTAAAATTTCCATTGTTGTTCCTACCTTTTCTTGGATGAGCTTTCTCGTTTTAGGTTTGATATTTAGGTCTTTTATCCAGTTGGAGTTGGTTTTTGTATAAGGTGTAAGATATGGATCTTGATTCAGTTTATTGCAGATGGATAACCAATTTTCCCAGCACCATTTGTTGAAGAGACTGTTTTTATCCCAGTTTAATGTCTTAGGGCCTTTGTCGAATATCAACTGTTCATAGGCAGATGGTGTGATCTCTGTGGTCTCACTTCTGTTCCATTGATCCATCTATCTGTTCTTGTACCAGTACCAGGTTGTTTTGACCACTGTGACAGTGTGATATGTTCTAAAGTCAGGTAATGAGAAGCCTCCCAGTGTGTTCTTCTTCTTTAGTAGTACCTTGCTTAACTGGGGCTTATTACCTTTCCAAACAAAATTGGTGATTTGTTTCTCCATCTCATTAAAAAAATGTCATTGGAACTTCTATTAGGATTGCATTATATAAATAGATTGCTTTGGATAAAATAGACATTTTCACAATGTAAAGTCTTCCTTTCCGTGAGCAGGGTAGGTTTTTCCATTTATCTAAGTCTCTCTCAGTTTCTTGTATTAAGGGCTTGTAGTTCTCTTTGTAAAGGTCTGTTATTTCTCTGGTTAAATTAATTCCTAGGTACCTTATCTTCTTAGGGACTATCGTAAATGGTATTGATTTGATAATTTCCTCCTTAACAGTTTCATTGTTGATATAAAGGAATCCTACTGATTTACTTATGTTTATCTTGTATCCTGAGACTTTGCTGAACTCTTCTATCAGTTTGAGTAGCTTACTTATAGATTCCTTGGGGTTCTCTGCATATACAATCATATCATCTGCGAACAGGGAGATTTTAACTTCCTCTTTGCTGATGCAGATGCCCTTTATTTCTTGGTCTTGTCTAATTGCTCTGGCTAGAACTTCTAGCACAATGTTGAATAGGAGAGGAGACAGTGGGCATCCTTGTCTAGTTCCTGATCTCAAGGGAAAGTCTTTCAGTCTCTCTCCATCCAGGATGATGTGGGCAATTGGCTTTGTATAAATGGCCCTTATTGTGTTGAGGAATTTGCCATCTATGCCCATTTTGCTAAGAGTTTTTAGCATGAGTGGGTGTTGGACTTTATCAAATGCCTTTTCTGCATCAGTGGACAAAATCAGGTGATCCTTGTCTTTTGTGTTATTTATGTGGTTAATCACATGAATTGTTTTCCTGATGTTGAACCAGCCTTGCATCCCTGGTATGAATCCGACTTGGTGATGATGGATTTTCTTGATATGTTGTTGTACTCTCTTGGCATGAATTTTGTTAAAGATTTTTGCATGTAGGTTCATGAGTGATATCGGTCTGTAGTTCTCTGTCTTTGTTGGATCTTTCCCTGGCTTAGGTATCAGGGTTATGCTGGCTTCATAGAATGAGTTTGGGAGTACTCCATCCCTTTCTATACTGTGAAATAGCCTCAGTAGTATTGGGGATAACTCTTCTCTAAATGCTTGGTAGAATTCTGCCGTGAAGCCGTCTGGGCCCAGACTTTTGTTGGTTGGCAGTGTTTTGATGACCTTCTCAATCTCTTCCTTTGTGATGGGTTGATTAAGTTGTTCTGCTTCACTTTGTGATAATTTGGGTAGGTGGTATGAGTCAAGGAATTTGTCCATTTCCCCTAGGTTTTCAAATTTGTTACAGTACAGTCTTTCATAGTATTCTGTTACGATATTTTTGATTTCTGTTGCATCTGTGGTGACAACTCCCCTCTCATTTCTAATTTGGGTTATTTGTTTCCTTTCCTGCTTTTCTTTAGTAAGTTTAGCCAGTGGTTTATCAATTTTGTTGATCTTTTCAAAAAACCAGCTTTTGGTCTTTTCAATTTTTTCAATTGTTTTTCTATTCTCTAATTCATTTAGCTCTGCTCTAATCTTTATGATCTCATTTCTTCTGGTGCCCGAGGGGTTCCTCTGTTTTTCTCTTTCTACTTGTTCAAGCTGTATGGTTAGTTCCTTGATTTAGTTTCTTTCTTCCTTCCAGATGTGTGCATTTATGGAGATAAACAGACCTCTGAGCACTGCTTTGGCTGTATCCCATAGGTTCTGGTAGGAAGTGTTTTCGTTCTCACTGGAATCCATGAATTTCTTTAATTCATCCTTGATTTCCTCTATAACCCATGTTTTTTTGAGCAAGATGTTGTTCAATTTCCAAGGGGTCCACTTTCTATCTATGTTTTTTCTGCTATTGATTTCAACTTTTATGGCTTTATGATCTAAGAAGATGTTTTGCAATAATTCAGTGGTATGGATTTTGTTCAGCATTGCATTATGGCCTATCACATGGTCAATTCTGGAGAATGTTCCATGTGCACTGGAGAAGAAGGTGTAGTTGTCTGCTGATGGGTGGAAAGTTCTGTATATATCAATGAGGTTTAGTTTGTTAATTGTGGCAATGAGGTCTTGTGTATCTTTACTGAGTTTTTTTCTAGATGATCTGTCTAGTACTGAGAGTGGAATGTTGAAGTCTCCCACTATTATGGTGCAGTCATCTAACTCTCTTTTGAGTGTAGTCAGTGTTTCTTCGACATATTTAGGTGCTCTGATATTAGGTGCATAAATATTTAATATAGTTAAGTCTTTCTTATGCACTGAACCTTTCAGCAATAAATAATGTCCATCTTTGTCCACGATGGTGGATTTGACATTAAAATTGATTTTGTCTGAGATTAGAAGTGCCACCCATGCTCTTCTTTGTTCATCGTTAGCTTGATATATATTCTTCCAACCTTTAATTTTCAGTTTGTTCCTATCTTTAGGTCTCAAGTGAGTTTCTTGTGGACAACATATGGATGGGTCACATCTTTTGATCCAAGATGTCACTCGATGTCTCTTTACTGGAGCATTCAGTCCATTCACATTCAATGTAATTATTGATAGGTATGTGTTCAGTACTGCCACTGTGATGTGTTTATTTTTATGTTGATGTTTTCTCAGTTGTTCTTATTAGTCTGTTCTGGGACGTTCTTTTTTGTGAGTAGATTTTTCACCTTTTTCAGAGCTGGTTTTGTGGTTGTTGAGACTCCTCTGTTACATTTTTTAAAATGATATGATACATCTTTGTTGTGCTTTACAGCTGCCCCTATGATCCCCCTTAATAAACTATATATAAATCCAATTTTAATTACTGCCAGTCTTGTCATCTTCCTCTCCATCTGGAAGGACTATAACAACTGTAGTACATCCCTCTTTATATTATGATGACACCATAGTTTTCATGATGATCACTGGATTGCTTCTTTCCTTATCAAAGCTGTGATTGGCTTTGGAGCCTTCCTTAACTGACTAGAGTTTTGAGTAGTAAAGTCGTTCTAAAATATAAAGTTAGTGGTTTTGTTCTTCTACACCAGAGCCAAGAACTTCTTTCAATATTTCTTGTTTGGTTTTTGCAAAGTCTCTCAGTTTCTGTTTATCTGGAAATGTCTTAATTTCATTTTCGTATTTGAAAGATAGTCTTTCAGGATATATAATTCTTGGTTGGAAGTTCTTCTCCTTCAAGGCTTTGAATATGTCATACCACTGTCTCTGTGCCAGCATGGTTTCTGCTGAGGAATCTGAAGAGAGCCTACAGGGTTTCCCTTGCCTTGAGTCTTGCTGCCTTTAAGAGTTGCTGCTTATGTTTCATTTTGTTGAGCTTGATTATAATATGTCTTGGAGTCTTTCTTTTGAGATCTATATTGGGTGGCGTACGATATGCATCTGAGATGTCTATAGTCTCTTCCTTCACTATTTCTGGGAAGTTTTCTGTCAGCAGCTCAGCAACGATACTCTCTGTGTTCTCAGATGTCTCACCCTGTTCAGAGACTCCAATTAATCGAAGGTTGTTCCTCTTAATAGAGTCCCACATGCTTCTTAATGTTTCTTCATTTTTCTTGTTTCTTTTTTCTGATTTCTGCTCATAGATGCTGGCCTCAGTAGCTCTGTCTTCCAAGTCAGAAATTCTTTTTTCCATTTGTTCCATTCTGTTTTCTTGGCTTTGCATTGAAGTTTCTATGTCTTTGATTTTGTTCTTGATCTGTTGGATTTCAGAGTACTGGTGTTCCATCAGATCCAACATCTTGCTTAATTTTTCATTTTGTTCTCCTGCATTTTGTATAAGGTCTAGAAGGGCTCTGTATATAATCATTTTGTATTCACTTTCTGATGCTTTCATAAAAGTTTCTTCATCTGGAAAACTCCTTGGTTTCTTTGTTTGGGAGCCTTCTGAAGCCATGGCTGATTTCTTGTGTGCCACAAGTGTCTGTTGCTTTTTGGGACCCATGTGAGTATGTAGAGGCTGGAAGAGGTCCTGTGAGGATGGATTGCAGATGTTTCTCTAGGCTGTCTTTAAATGTAAAACAAAAAATATCTGACCACTGCACAAGTCAGTTAGGTTTTCAGGTGTAGAGGTCCCTCTTCTCAACTGGCAAAGTAAGCGCCACTATATCCAATCCGAGATGATACAAACTAGTTCAGAATACAGCCATGCTACTGCCCTGTTGGCCTCTGCTGACAGGGCCTAGCCTTAGACGACACTGCGTCGAGTACTTCTTTTCTGATAGAAAAGCACTCTCCTGTGGGCAGGCTCTGTCTCCCAAGCTAAGAATTAGGTCCAGCTGCGGCCACTGTATCCAAGATGGCGTCCTCCACACAGGCAGCAGACAGAGGGGGCTAAAGGTGCCGAGAGATAGCGATTCCTCTGATTCTGTTGCAGGACCCCCAAAGCAGGTGGCACTAGGTTAATTACTGCTTTTCTGTTGGAGAAGCACTGTCCTGTTTGCAGGTGCTGGCTCCCAGGCTAAGAATGAGGTCCCGCTAGAATCTCCGTATCCAACATGGCGTCCCACACACTGACTGCGAAACTCCGTACAAACGCCGCTGAGGCAGATATAAAACGACAGGCTCAAAGTGGCTAGATTAACAGAGTCCAAGCCTGGCTCTCAAAATATGGGAATTTCGCCTGCCTGTCCCCCAGCAGCATGTCTGAGTCTAGCCGCTAGGCAAGACCCTGCTCTGCCTGCTGGCCAAGACAGAGGAAAAAAAAGTCAAAATGGTGCGTTTACCTTCAGTCCATGAGAGCCGGGGCTAGCCAGGGGCAGGAGTAAGTGAAAGAGAGGAGGTTTTTCACTCAGTAGTATGAAGTCCAAAGTAACAGCCCTGGGGCTGATTAGGTGACCAGAAGGCTCCGTTTGATTATCAGTTCAGGTCTTGGATTCCAGAGGGATATAAGGAGACGTGTGCTTAGTCCGCCATCTTGACTCTGCCCCCCTCCATTTAGTTTTTCAGCTTTTTGAGAGCCATTACCAGGCCTGATCTTTTTTTGTACTCAACTTCCCCTCAGGGCTTAGAATACTGCTCAGCGCCTAAAACACACACACACACGACTATGGATTGTCTAACATGGCAACCTTAATGATTAGACAATACAGAGAAGGACTATACATATGTGCTCACAAAGCCGCTAAGTATTTTAGCCAGTGAAATAAAACTAGTTAGTACTGAGCATATTCTTTGCTTAAATGTAATTGGTACTGAGTAAACTAACATTTCCTGGTTTTACCTGATTATTTTGCTTAATGAACTATTCTCTATCTCAGTAGTTAAAATGTCATTAAAACACCTGAATAAATATTTTCATGCCCTATTCATTCATTCATTCATTCAGATAAACAGTTCTCGGCACAACTATGCACTGGCATGTGTAAGCTTTACCATCAGGCAGTTCTTAACATACCTACTCTGTGCTGAAGAGGTAAGATGAGTACTACAGGTAGGATACAGATGCAGTCCAGAAGGGTATTCATTCTGACAACGAAGGATTCGCATTTCCTTCCATCCTCTCATCCACTTCCACGTGTAACATCTTACCTAGTAGCTTCTGTGTGCCTCTGGCTGTCTCTTCCTGACCCCTCCCCCTATTGGCAATTGCCTTGATGTGCTACTCCTTGCCAGTTCAGTTCAACAACTAGTAATTATTTTGTTTGTGTCGTGAAGCCACACCAACAAAATTTGCTCCCAATAATGCCACCACAATTTTGTGTCCTTAAAATGTACTATAAATGATGTATATAATAACTAAATTTCTTTTAAATAGAAATGTTTTTTCTGGGAAAAAGAAAGTTTTTTTGTTTCTTTCATGGTTGAGCCCAGTAAATGTGTTTATAGCCTGAGGGAAAAGAGCCCACAGGATGGGAATCAGGGGCGGAAAGATAGGTATTTAGTTAGTGAAGTCTGTCTTTCTGGACCACTAGTCAAAATAGTTCCGTAAGGGAAGAATACTGTTTTATTCATCTTTATGTGACTCACAGCTCTTAATGCAGAGCCTGGAATATAATACATGCTCAATACATATTTGGTGAATGAATGAAATAAAGTGCTCTTGGGATTCTGAGGAGATCTGCATTCAGTAGGGAGAATTAGTCTTGAAGGATGGAGGTGATGGCAGACAGGTCGGGATGTAATGTGTAGGGGTGAAGGATAGTCAGTAGAGGCAACAGAATGTAGGACAAGTTTGGGGGCCCACAGATACAGTAATTTGGCTAGAGTTGGAGAAGGAGAACACAAGCAGTCTGAATTCCAGGTTAAGGAGGCAAAACTTGGTGTGCTGGCAGTGGGGAAGTGCCAAGACTAAAGTGTGCCTTAAAAGAACTGGGAGCAGCATATAAAGTCTAGGTGACCAGTTTGCAGACTACTGAAATAGTCCTAGAGGAGGTAAAAAAGGCTTGAGCTAGGGTGATTGCAATAGGGATGGAGAAGACAGGAAAGAGATGTTGTGAAGGTGGACTCAACAACTCAACAAACCAAAACAAACAAACAAAAACCAAATCCATTGCCATCAAGTTGATTCTGACTCATAGCAACCCTATGGCACAGAGTAGAGCTGCTTCACAGGGTTTCCAAGGAGTGGCTGGTGAATTCCTTTTTAGATAGCAGCCAAGCCCTTAACCACTGCACCACCAGGGTTCCATAAATATACTTAAGATCTTCCCATCTCAAAACAGTCACCATAGCCCAGCCCCACCCCTGTATCAAACTCCTTAAAACAATAAGTATACTTTTACTCTCATGTTCACTTCTACCCTTCTGACTCTTCACCTCACCCCGGTGAGGCCTCTGTCCACACCCTCCATTGACTCTGCAGCAGTGAATGTCTCCTTCCAGTGAGCAAATCAGAAGATGCCTGTCAGTTCTCCTTTTATTTATCCTCTCTGCAGTATTTTAAATTGTTGCTGGGACTATCTCCACTTCCTCTGGCCACCTCTGAATTGTTGCTGTTCCCCATGATCCTTCCCTTGCCTCTCTTCTTACTCAGTAGTAAGCATCCCCTGACAGCTAAGGCAATCTCGTCCAATTCCTTGGCTTTGTAGTCATCGATAACTCCCAGATCTATAATGTATATCATGTATCTCAGGCCCAACCCCTCCCCTAAATTCCAGACCAGCATATCAGCAAAAGAAACACTGGTGGCGTAGCGGTTAAATGCTACGGCTACTAACCAAAAGATTGGCAGTTCAAATCCAACCAGGTGCTCCTTGGAAACTCTATAGGGCAGTTCTACTCTATCCTATAGGGTATCTATGAGTAGGAGTCAACTCAACAGCAGTGACTTTGGATAATTTTGGTCATATCAGCAGAAGAGCCCTGGTGGCACAGCTGCTAACCAAGCGGTTGGCAATTCATATCTACCAGGTGCTCTGTGGGAACCCTATGGGGCAGTTCTGCTCTGTTCTATAATGTCACTATGAGTCAGAATTGACTCCACAGCAACAGGTGTATCAGCAGAATCCTGCCAGTTCAGTTGAACAATGTGCTGCCTACTGGACTCATTAATTCAACTACGTACATACATACATGCACACACTACCATCACCATCAAACCTTTTATTTCCGCCTATATGCCTTGTTCTGTTAATGCTCCCCTTACACAGCCAGAAATCCTTGACTTTCCCCCACTTTGTTAGTTTGCACATTCAGTTCATTGTTTGGTCCTGTTAATGCTATCTTTTAAGTTATTCCTCCCACAGCTGTCCTAGTTCGCAACGTTACTGCTAATCAGGGTTATAACAACAATTTCCTAACTGTTCTCCCTACTTCCTTGCACTCCCTCAAATTCTAGTACATTCTCCACAGTAGCCAATGAACCTGCTAAAAGGCACATTTTAGAAGCTACGTTTAAAATGTCTCATTTAAAAGCTCCCAGTATCTCCCCCAGCATATATTCATTTAAAAAAAACCTACTGCTGTCAAGTCAGTTCTGACTCATAGTGAACCTATAGGTCAGAGTAGAACTGGCCCATAGAATTTCCAAGGAGCACCTGGCAGACTCAAACTGCCAGGCTTTTGGTTAGCAGACATAGCACTTAACCACTACACAACCAAGTTTTCTGCATTCATTTATTCCACAAATATTTATTTACCACAGATGGGCAGATTTGCTTTAGGAACTGCAGTACAGCAGGTAACAAAGCAGTGGTCTACCCTCATGGAACTTCTAATCTGGTATATGGCCAAATTTCTTAGTGTGGGTGGCAATCGGGGCCCACCACTACACTCGCCTGCCTCCCTAGCCTCATGTTTGTGCCCTGCCCTCTAGCCATACCTAATTCGTTCCCAATTCTGTGTTGTGCTGTTCAGTGCCATACCTGCCCTTGCCCAGACTGTACTAGGGAATGACTCCCTCCTGTTCTCCATATCCTCTATAAAAAAAAAAAAAAAAAAATCCACTGCTGTCCAGTTGACTTTGACTCATAGTGACCCTATAGGACAGAGTAGAACTGTCCCATAGAGTTCCCAAGGAGTGCCTCGTCGATTCGAACTGCTAACCTTTTGACTGGCGTTCATAGCACTTAACCAGTACACCACCAGGGTATCTATATATCCCCTCTACCTACCTTAAATATTAGTTGTGAGATGAAGGTAGTTAATCCGTAAAAGGAGCCCTGGTAGTGAAGTGGTTAAATACTTGACTACCAACTAAAAGGTTAACAGCTCAAATCCACCAGCCTAGAAAACCCTACGGGGCAGTTCTACTGTCCTATAGGGTCACTGTGAGTTGGAATTGACTCAATAACAATGGGATTAATCCACAAAAAATACTTAGACACATTAGGTGCCTGACAATCAGTCTGTAATAAATGTTAGCTGTCATTATCTTATTTTTAGGATTATTATCATACCACTCATCACAGTGCCATACAGTAGTCCCTCCTGCTAAGCTGTCTTGTTGTCTTTGTAGCCCATTGACTAACCTAGTCTCGCATCTAGTAGACACTTAATGAATGTTGATAGAAGGATAAAAGGATTGGTTGACTCAGGTTTGTAGCTTGGTTTCTTGTGACCAAACTTGGGATTATGAAGGAATGAACTTTAAAACATCATCTGGAGTTTTTGTTGTTGGTGTTGTTGTTTGTTTGTAGACCAAATATCTAAATTCCATGCTGTTTCCATTGTGTGAACAAGAGTTGAAGGGAACAAGCAACAAAGGAGCACTGAACTGGGCAGAAATGAACTAGAGCTAAGCTAAGGGCTAGAAGGGGCCAATTACCCTTAAGTAATCATCACCTCCAGCTCCCATCCTTCCTGCCCACCTCATGCTTTCCATTTGCCCCCTCCCCAGCACCTTGTTCCCCTAAAAAATGTGCAAACTCAGAAACCAAAAGGAGTATTGAGGAAAAAGGGAGGAGGGGTAGAGAGGAGTTAGTACCTCCCACCTACCTCTGTTGAAATTAAAGCTGGTGTTTTCACTTGGAGATCAGCTGGCCTGTTTGAAAATGAGAATTACTGCTTGCCCATTTCCTTTCCTCTTCAGGGCTGGAGAGAAGGTTCAGGGTGGGGCCTCACACTATTTCTAGTGCTGGCCAAATCCCTCCACCCCAACGTCTCCTTTCCCTTATACAATCATATTTCCTTTCCACTTCTCTAGTAAGTAACAAGTCACAGGACCGTAGGACAGGAAACCAGGCCCTAGGACTGAGCTAATCACTTCAGCAATTGGTGAGGGACATAGGGGCTGCTAGGCCTTGCCTGGCAGAAGGAACAGATTCTTTTTCCTACATTTCAGCCCCAAGCACTTCACCTAATCTCTCAGTATATGAATGAGGCTGCGTTTACTCAAGGCCCACTTGCCTCAAGAGAAGAAAAGTTACATTTACTGAACTCGTAGTTTGTGTTAGGTCCTGTACTAGGCTGTTTTGTACATCTTATCTCATTTCTTAACAATTAAATCAGGCCAGCATTATCATCCCTAAGGTAGAGATGACAAAACAGAGATTAAGAAGCTTGTCCAAGACATGCAGCTAAATCCAGATACTAAAATGTGGGTCTGCCCTGTTCTAAGGCCAGTGATTTTTCCACCTCATTATACTGCCTTCAAGGTCTGGAATTAACTCAACAATTAACAAAACACTTTGCAATTAAATTTGATTCAACGTTGTTTAAAGAGAACCAGTGATGAGTTGAGTTCATCTCCATAGGGGATACAAAGAGAACATGACACAAGTTTCTGCCTTTGCAGAGTTCATAGTCCAATTAGAAAAGATTTAAAAAGTGCAAAAATAAAAGTATGACATAGTACAGAAACAGAGAAATGCCATGAGAGAGCCAGAGAGGGGAAACAAGACACCACCTTTGCTGTGGATATGGCCTATGACTTCCTGATGCCTAATGCTTCCCTCAGCCCCAAGCATAGCTTCCCAAGGCCAGGACCAGCTAGCTGTCATGTAGAACTAACTCGCAAAACCAGAGCCTTCTTAAACTGTCTGAGTTCCCTAGCCTGAGAATAATGCACATAACAAGCAGGACCTGGGAATAGTATAGGAGCCCTGGTAGCACAGTGGTTAAAGCACTTGACTTCTAACCAGAAGGTCAATGGTTCAAACCCACCAGCGACTCTTCAGGAGAAACATGTAGCAGTGTGCTTCTGTAAAGATTTACAGCCTTGGAAACCCTATAGGAGTTCTACTCTGTCCTAAAAAGGGTCATTATGCATCAGAATTGACTAGCCAGCAGTAGGTTTTGGTTTTTGTTTTCTTTGGGGGGAGTGAGGATAATATTTGGTAGGTAAAGGCAGGGAGAGGTTTAGGAACCTGGGCTTGGCTATTACCTGCAGCCAGCTGGCTTCAGCAAAGAACGGATATTTATGACTTTGCCCTCTGTGTGGCTTCAATCAGTTAAAGCCAGGTGTTAATGAAGGCAGAATAAAAGGCTCAACCCCAGCAGAGCAGCGTTCTGTCACAAGGCAATCACTTCTAGCTGCAGCTGACCGTCTCACAAATATGTGCTTTTCGTCAAAGAGGGGACTAAAGTAGGAGCATGCAAATAACCACATAGTAGGCAGTCACAAGTGAGAACTTGTTCCAAACACTCAACCCTAAACAGTTTATGGCTTCCCTTACTGACAGAGGATTGGCAATGTCATCTTCATATATGAAGGCAGTACATTCCCTCTTCCTATACCTCAGCTAGGCACCCTGCCTCTGATTTTATAGCACTGTGTTACCAGGGGTTCGAGTCTCCCAGAGGGACTGCTTCTCTGCAGCTGTGTCTCTTCTGTTACTCTCTCTAAACCTTTCTTTCCGTACCCATTAAATGAATATACTACTTGATGCCCTATGGAGAAAATGCTACCTAAGGAGAGAGCGCCACACTTATTTGAAGCCGCTCCTTCCAGAGCCAAGCCCACTAGGTCCTCAGGCGTGGGCTGAGAGGCTCTCCTTGGCTAAAAATATATGCTTCTCAAGTTACTTAGATCATGGGACGGGGTAGTTTCTGGCTGTGTCTTCCATGTAACCCCTCTTGTCTGTTCCACATGTGAGTTTGGTGACGATGATTTCTACTCAAGGCCTCTTCCGTCTCTGTAACTCTGGGCAGGAAGGAGTCAACAGTTTCCCTCCTCCCTAGGTCAGTCCGTTAAAATAAAAGGCATTATAAGCATTGGCAAGATATTGGGCATTTTCTTTTTAATTAAGTGGGTAGAATTTTTAATTTTATTTTGTTTATTTTGTCATTGTTGAGAACATACACAGCAAAGCATACATCTTTAACAGCTTCTATGTGCACAGTTCAGTGATATATTCTTCAAATTGTGCAACCATTCTCACCCTCCTTTTCTGAGTTGTTCCTCCCTTGTCACCATAAATTAGCAGCCCCCTAAATTTCCTGTCTAGTCTTTTGAGTTGCTGTTGTCAATTCGATCCCATATACATAGATAGTTCTTAAGAGAGCATAACACTCAAGGCAGATATTTTTTACTAGTTAAGCTAAACTATTATGTGCTTTTAAGAAGACTTCGGGAATTATTTGGGGTTTAAGGCTCAAAGGTTATTTATCTCAAGGCAAGAGGTTCATAGGTCATCTAACCTTCCTGGCTCCAGTAAGTCAAGAGCCTGTGAGAATCTGAAATTTTATTCTGCATTTTCCCCCTTTTAATCAGGATTCTTCCCAAAAGTTCAGTAATGGTAGCCAGACACGATCAAGATTATTTTTCTGTCATGGGTGTGCAAAAGCCATCTTCCCATCAAGTTGCTCCTATGGATTCCACAAAGATATTGTTGGAATCCCTAGAGATTGTTCCACAACATCTCCTACAATGTCAGCTGTACATCCAGACTCTTACTAAGCATAATTTGGATGATGATGGCAAGTGAATCCTGGATTATTTTTAATAATCTAGGCATGAAATGGCCTCAAACTCACCACACATATCAAGAACCCTTTTCACTCCCTCTATGCCTTTTTTCCATGGACTTTTAATTTCCCTGTTTTACTTAGCACCTAACAATATCACTATTTCACAACACGTAATGTTAAGGACCATAGGCTCTCTCACCAGAGAATGTGCACAGATAATATTTCTGTTAGAAATTAAATAAAAATAGTAGCTCTGTGTATTTCTCATTCAAAGATTTATCCCAATTGAATAATTTCGTTTGTTGCAGAGTGTTTTTCCCCAAGAAAGCCCTAGAAGAGAAGCTGATTCAGATATTGAGATACAACAGGGGTCACAAGAGATCATCTAGTGAGCTAGAAATAGTCTAGAAACTTTGCTCACTAGAAATGGAGTCTAGAAACATTTATCCGGAGTCCCTAAATTTAAAACAAACTCTACTACTGCGAAGGAAAAACTCAAGTATGGAAACTAGGCTTGTTTGACATTCCTGGGACAGGGAATTCAAGTCCACAAAAGCTATTAGGCAGCTGCCATGGTCAATGAGGACCAAGAAGAGGAATAAAACACAGGTGCTGCCTGCCTCCAAGGAGCTGATAATCCAGCAGGGAGAGATCAGGTCCATGCTGAAAACTCTATCCGATATAGAATGTGCTTGTGAACACTCAGAGGGCCACAGAGGAGGTCTTGTCTGTCTTTCTAGCCCCCACAACAGCGAGCACAGTGGCCTGCATGTGATATATAAACAAGTACTATTCGTTGAGCTAGGGCCATAAGAAAGGTACCAGCAGAATGCTCTGGGGGTTGGTAGAGAAGGAGGGACAGCTTTGCGAAGGAGGTGACATTTGAGCTGCACCTGGAAGAGTGGGGAGGTTTATTCACAGGCAGCAGGAGTTGGGAGAGGGCCTTTGTATCCCCCAGAAAAAGAGTAAAAGATCTTCAGGGGAAGACACAGCATGGTGTAATATTAAGGGCTACAAGACAGTCTATTGTGGTTAGAGAACAGGGAAGTAATAAGAGCTGAGACTTAAGCAGGGAGAACTTTGAACAACAAGCTGAAGAATTTAGCAGTGGACTAAATTCTGAAAGGTTCTGAACAAGGGGAATGGTGCCACCAGGACAAAGCTTCCTGCTGCGTCATCCTGCCCTGCCCAACTAAGTCTCCCTTGCCTTGTCAGTAATGGTGAGTTTTTTGATTGTTCTGTTTGAGTGCGGCTTGGTTTAGAGCTTTTATGTGGCTTAGTCAGTTTTTTGGCCTTTCCTTTTTTCTTACAGTTTTTCACAGCATATGGTCCTGATTATGTGCTGGAAATCACACCAAGCTGCCGGCCAGACCGCAATGAGCCCCACCGAGTCCAGCAAATCCTCAACTGTATCAAAGGTGAGCCCCAGCCCTTGAGTCCTGCCCTCCTTGTTCCACCCAGCTTGTAGTGGCCCTTCAGTAAAGGCTTCCCCAATTACCATTTGACTTTTGGTGGATAACTGTTTTACTGATGTGAAAAGGAAACCTCTTCTTGGCCTGACAGCTTGTAATTGGAATTCCTTAATGGCCGCTCTGGTTGGAATTGTCATTTTCCTGGCTAATATCACCCTCAAAAGGACAAAAGTCTCAGCTTTAGACACTGCCAGTGGAAAACCAGGTCTAAAGTGTGCCCTGGAATCCTTTCATTTTCAAAAGGCCAACAGTGCAAGGTCTGACGATTAAGTTCACAAACTTTTCCTAGAAAAAGTGCTACATAACTTGTTGCTGAATATCACTACAGTCACCTTTGAAGTCCTCCCCTTGGGAAGCTATGCACCAACACCAGTGCCTAGTCCACCCTTCAAAGCAATTTTGGAACTCTTTTTCTGGAATGGCTATCAGAGCTGTCATCATATTACCCTTGGTGTCCTGAATGTCATTAAAATGTCTTTCTTCCAATATTTCCTGTATCTTCTGGTAAAGAAAAAGATCATTGGGGGCCAGATCAGGTGAGTAGGGAGGGTGTTCCAATACTGTTATTTGTTTACTGGCTAAAAACTCCCTCACAGACAACTATACAATTAAGTTTGTAAACTTGGCCACCTTGCCATTGTGTACAATGGCCATTCCAGAAAGAGTTCCAAAATTGCGTTGAAGGGTAGACTAGGCAATGGCATCAGTGTGTCGCTTCGCAAGGGGTGTGCTTTGAAGGTATCCATAGTGATGTTCAGCAGTGAGGTATGTAGCACTTAGAACAATTAAGTTTGCAGACTTAATTGTCAGACCTCTTAAAACCCTCTTTAAGATGAGAGAAGTTCATGTCAATTCAGGCTTGGGGTGGGGTGATGAGACTTCCTAGACCTTCTGCTCCAGTTACAGTTCCTTCATCTAATAGAGGCTTGAGGGACTGCGTGACTACAATGAACAGTCAGGGCTTCTGATACCCTTGAGAGTGAGTTCCCCAGTCTCATCCAGAGCACTGGAGATGGGGCTGCTGCTCTATCCTTTTTCTCCACCCTAAGGCTGGCCTAGAGTTGTTTTGGCCTCTGGACAGAGGGGAAATGACAGTCATCAGGTTGCTGCCCTCTTTATCACGCTATAAATTAGCTATTTGGGGAAAACAATCCCTACCTTTTGAATAGAACCTCTTCCCACCCCACCCCCAACCCAGGTGCTGCTTTGCAGCTCAACTCACTTCATCTACCATTCTTTTCAAGTATTTTTGGCCCTCATTTTACTGTTTAGTTGAATTTGTATGTGTGTATAGTTCTTTACAGAGTTTAAGTGGTTAGGGGTATTGCATTGCCCATCCTGGAGAGTGAAACTCCCACGTCGATTTATAAAATAAGCAAGATAGCACCATGCCCTATCTTTGATTCTCTCATCAGAAGAAAATCCAGCAAGAAAGGGACATCTGTTCTACCTTGGAATTAGTCTGAGGGAATAAGTTGCATCCTATGGATTTTTGCTGAGGGTTACATGAAGGCCCACATCCACTAGCAGGGCCCATTCTGTGACAAAGCATAGTCCATGTGCAGGAACTACACATCCCAGGCTCTAGTGGCCAGAGAAAATTTTCTAAGCTAATAAGACATAGACTCTCAAGGTTATGCCCACAGTGAGGCATAGTGTCCCATAGCCCTCACCTTTCTCCTTACCTTATAGTTTTAAGCTGCCTCCCTTTGACCTTTCAGTGTCTACTGACCCCCCAAGTCCTCACTTCCTAACCAAGTCCTCCTCCCTTGTCTAACTCTTAAGACCTCAAAAAACAAACAAACAAACAAAAAAAAAAAAAAAAACTAAGCCCACTTCTACTGAGTTGATGCTGACTCATAGTGACTCTATGGGACAGAGTAGAACTGCCCTATAAAGTTTCCAAGGAGCACCTCATGGATTTGAACTGCTAATCTTTTGGTCAGGAGCTGTAGCACTTAACCACTATAGCACCAGGGTTTCCCTTAAGGCCACAGTGTCCCCCTATTCCCGGTCCTTCTCTAGTCCTTCCTTCTGTGTTATAGCCCTTATTAACCATAGAGCTACCACCCTAATGTTCTTCTGAGCCTCTCAGATACGGGAAATATTTCTTATTTTCTTTGGGGCCAATCCTGAACCAGCTTCTCTTCCCCCTCTTTCTCCAAACTTGCCATTCCCCCCCACCCCCATTCAGTCTCTAAATCCTGGTAGAACACAGAAAAAAACAATAGAAACTGAGAAACTAAACAAGCCTCTGCAGTTGCTTGCTCATACCTCCACACGAGGACTGACAATTAAGTTTACAAACTCATCCTAGAAAAAGTGCTACATGCCCCATTGCTGAATATCGCTTCTGCAGTCACCTTCGAAGTACTTCCCTTGGCAAGCTATACACCAACACCAGCCCCTAGCCCACCCTTAAAAGCAATTTTAGAACTTTTTTTTTGGAATGGCCATGAGAGCTGATGTTGTATTACCTTTGATGTCCTGAATGTCTTCAAAATGTCTTCCTTTCAATATTGCCTTTATCTTCGGGTAAATAAAAGAGTCATGGGGGGCCAGATCAGGTGAGCAGGTATGGTGTTCCAATACAGCTGTTTACTGGCTAAAAACTCCCTCAGAGACAACTACACGCTTAAGTTCACAAACTTGCCACAGTGCCACTGGGCACAATGGCCATTCCAGAAAGACTTCCAAAATTACTTCGAAGGGTGGACTAGGCACTGGCGTCAGGACATAGTTTCCCAAGAGGAGTACTTCAAAGGTGACTGTAGTGATATTCAGCAGTGAGCTATGTAGCACTTAGAACAATTAAGCCTGTGGGCTTAATATTCATACTTCGTGTGTGCCCTCATGCCGTCCTGAACATGCACTTAGATGTGTACCTCCCAGAGAATAGTGATATCTTGCTATTGAGGAATGAAAATGACAAGCAAGAAGAGATACATGGAAAGTAATTTAAAGGGATGAAAAGTACGAAAGGTAAGAAATGCAAAAGAGGAATAAATTTTAAAAAGACTTATGATGAAAGACTAGGATGAGGGTTGGTAAAAAATAGTAGAAGCTATTAGAGGACATGTAAGTTACACGTAAGTCAAGATTTTTAAAGATCCTGTCAGACCCAAACAATATCCTGATTGTAACCCAATGAAATTAAACAGTGGAAAACAAGGTATGCACTGGAATTTGGATCCTGACAAACAGCTGGACATAGATAAGATGGGAAGCCGCGGCTTAACAGAATTTTGTCAGAAAGCGAGTTAGAGCTTTTAGTCAACAGAGCTCAGTGTGACTCACCAGGGCAAGGTGGCTCAAGAGATGCCAACGCAGCATGGGCCTCACTTTAAAAGGGCTTTGGACAGATAGAACTATGTTTCAGAAGGTCAGTACAAACGGGTAGGGGACTGGAATCCATGTTCCAAGACATCTGGTTGGAGAAGAAAAGACTCAGGGGGATGTGGTCTCTACCTCATACCTCTGAAAAGCTGTCACAGAGCATCAGAAGTAGAGAGGGGTCTATGTGGCAGGGACAGAGTTAAAATCCCTTGGTAGATATTGTAGAAGGATAGACTTTCATTCAACAGAAATAGAAGGAAGGATTTTGTAACAATTAGAGCCATCCAAAGTAGAGCTGGCTGCCTGGGAAGGAATGAGGTCTCTGTCTCTGGACACATACAAGTAGAAGCTAGACAATCACTGGGCTGTCACATTGTAGAGGGCTTTTGCACGGGGGGAAGGATGACTAGACTAGATTACGTTTAAGGTTACTTTCAACCCTAGGATTCTAGGATGTTGCCTGTTAAAATGAGAAAATAGAGGGGAGAAAATGAATAAAAAGAGCATGGTGCCAGTGCAGGGATCTGTAATTGAGTCAGAGTTGTTAGATGGGGGAAATGGTGCTGTGTGTAGGCAAAAAAACTGATGGAGGGGAGAAGAGAGACTAAGTGGCAAAAAGTAGATGAGAAGGGGTCAGGGAGGGCAGACTGCAAGTACAGTAGTATAGAATACTGGGAACGTTATGACTTTACATTTCTAGTCCTTTCATACTGACAGAGTGTAGTATTCTGCCTACGCAAATTAGCAGAGCATGAGTCCAGAACCGGAAAGAAATTCGGCTAAACCGAGAAGAAAGGATGTTAGAAAGAAGTCTAAGTGTTGCTAAAAATGGTCAGGATAACCTGCCTTGCTGAGACCGTGCCCTTCCAGCCCAGTGACGCATGCTGCCATCAGATAGTATGTTGCCATGACAATGGTCAGTGTGGAAAGGACTGCTGAATTTTCTGCATTCTGATTTTCCTGAAGCTGTCTACAAGACTGTCATTTGTTCCTATGTATAAAAACCTCAGCAAAACTAGCCATTTCTCACTGTGCCTTCCCCACCCCCTTAATAAAAGAGTGAGAAGGAAGAAAAAAGAGGTGCAGATTGATTTGGGGACGTGAAATCACAATAAAGAAGTGGATGGATTCAGCTCCACTCTGTAAGAGGGAGTTTAGCCAGCATGTCTAGTCGAATTTGTTCAGCTTTTGAACACCGCATCCCTTAGAAACACAAAAGATGGAATTTTAACCTATTAGAAATCAAACCTGAGAAGGTTGATCTTATAAAAGATGCATTCCACATGCCACAGGATTACAGAAGGAACAGGAAAACTTAGAACTCATCCAATCTACTACCCATTAGTCTTTCCAAGGGTGGAGGAGAGACAAAAATATAACCATGGAAAGTCAATTCAAGTTGTTGGCTTCCTACAGAGAAAAACTGTCTTTTGTTTCCACAAATAGTTGTTTTTTTGTTTTTCGTTTTTCATGCCAAGGAACTATCTTGAAAGAATGTATCACCTTAGGGAACAGTGAGTTTATGTTAATAGAGGAAGAACAACTCAGAAAAGGAGGATGAGAATGACTGCACAATTCAAAGAATGTAGTCAGTGTCACTGAATTGTGCATGTAGCAACTGTCCCACTGGTGTTATCTTCTCCTGTATATACTCTCAATGACAAAGCAATAATTAAATACATTGTTTTAAAAAGTAAGAAAGAAATGATATGTATCATTGTTCACAGAGGGTATGGGTTAGACTGTGGAAGGTTCTATCTAGCTCATGGCCAGTACTGTGGAATCATCCTAGCACCATCTTCATGTACATTTTCCTTTCCTTTGGTTTACTTATGAGCCCTGGTGGTCCAGTGGCTAGGAGCTCGACTGCTAACCAAAAAGTCAGCAGTTCAAATCCACTAGCCACTCCTTGGAAACCTTATGGGGAAGTTCTGCTATGTCTTATGGGGTCCTGCTAATCAGAACTAATTTGACAGCACCCAGCAACAGCAACCACAACTAGCTGACTTACTCCAAAGAAACTGGCTCACAGTGAAGCAACAGTGATGTGGTCAATCCCCAGAGAAAGCTAGCTCCCCAAACCTGGTTGGCTCTGCATGGGCGCATAGGTGGGAGTTTTTCCAGGTCTCTGGTACTGTTGACATCTAAATCAGGTAGGAGTCCTCAGCGGGTATGGAGCTTCGTGCTGCAGCCCAGGGCCAGTGCTCTGTGTATGTGTGCTGAGAGGTGAGCTGTGCACTTGTCAGTGTGTGTTGGAGCTGTAACTGCCTGTTCTACACTTGCTCTGAGTTCCCAGAACTGTACCCTGAGTTTGCCTGTGGTAGAAAAGTAATAAATGGGGCCAGGAGATGAGGAGGAGAAAGAAAGTTGGGAGAAAAGAAAGACACAAGAAGGAAGAGAAAGGCCTTGTGCACGTCCACCCTTTCTGACCCTTACTGAAGGAGGCTTAGCATGGCAACCTCTGTAATGCAAAGTCGGGGAAATGGGCCAACAGACAGATGTTCCTTGAAGAGAGACAACATGGGAAATAATAAGAATAGTAGCCCCTATTTATCTTACAGATGGTGAAACTGAGGCTCAGAGATAATAAATTACTTGCTCAAGGTCACCCGTATTCATTCATTCAGCAAGTAATTGCTAAGCATTGATTGTATGCTCGTACTACGCTAATAAGTGGTGGAGTGGACATTTAAACCCAGGTCTATCTGATTTAAAGCCTTGGCTATTTAGTCTTCCTGGCACCCCTCCTCTCCTTGGCAACACTCTTCATTCAATTCTATTCATCATTCCCTGTCTGCTTCTTCCAACACCCTGGTAAACCATTGCCATCCCTGCACTGCGCACCCAGCTCCTTCCATGTGGCTGATCACACCAAGCACCTGAAATTTTATGTCTCCCTGGAAGTGGGAAAAAAGACACTCAAAAATTTTAGTCCCCAATCTAGGCCTTTTATTGCTTCCTACCCCTCAATTATGCCCCACTTCACTCCACTATATGTAATCTCAAGTTTCCAGGTCCATTTCAAGTTAAATAAAGAAGTAAAACAAAAGTCTAGAAGGTGGAAGAAGCCAAGTTCACTCAGCCCCTGCTGCCTAAAGTGTGCTGTGGCCACCAGCCCTAGCCTATTTACAGTTCCACAGCCCCAAGCTGAGATCCTTGACACATCCACTGGTAACATTCTCAGGAGAACCGTTCTGCTGGGTATAAGCGGCACCTTCTCTGGCAACCTGAAGTCTGGGGTTGACATTTTACTAGAGAATGGCAACTGATGTTTAAGGCCTGGGCATACCCAAGGCCTGCTGGAGCCCCAAACTTGAAACAGTGTTCCTGCCTCAGTGGGATTCTACACCATGAAAATTCAGCTTTCTTCCCACACCCTGTCTTGCTTCCTGAGAAGCTGTGATGATAAGCTTGAAAGGTAGAGTTGGTCCCAAGGAAAGACTGGACTATTTGCTGTAAGTTTTCTTGGAAGGACTTTGTAACAGGATTGTCAAGCTAATTCTCATGACATCAACTGAAGTTATCTGCTGTGTCCTTCCCTCGTTTCCCCTTCCTTGCCGTAAAAACTCTTGGCACACTGTTTACAGAAATTTGAAATATCTATCAAAATACATGAAGTGAAATTACCATTATTGAAAGTGTACTATGTGAAAGTGTGAGCTGTATGCTCTACATACATCATCTCATTTGATCTTTACAGTCACTTATGTGGTAGGAAACTTGTGTCCAAAGACGTTGTGTAACACTCATAGTCACTTCACAAGTAAATGGTGAACTCAGGATTTGAACCCAGGTCTAGTATCCCTCTTTGGAGCATTACCCAGTCAGGTCTGCTGATCACCCCTTGTCTGTTTTTTCCACTTGACCCTAGTAAACCCTTCTTATCCTATAAAGTCTCCCAAACTGAGATTCTCAGCCAGTTCAATTTTAAGAGATGTTATTGTGTCTCTACTTCAAAGCCCATCAAAATCTATCGACATGTATTTTTTGAGCTGTCTGTGCCTAGTGACATGGGAGATATAAGAGAAGTTTAGGACATGGTCCCTGCTTCTGATAAACAGTTGAGAAGTCTAGTTGAGGAGACAAAAATGACCCCCTTGGACAGATCAGTATATAGTAAGAAGCTGGAGGAGTAGGACTTTAGGAACACTGCTCTCAGAATGCTGGGAGGATTTGAATAGATGCAAAAAAACTAAACCCAGTGTCCTCGAGTCGATTCCTACACTTAACAACCCTATAGGACAGAGTAGAACTGCTTCATAACTTCCAAGTTGTGCCTGACAGATTCGAACTGCCAACCTTCTGGTTAGCAGACATAGTACTTAACCACCATGCCACCAGGAGATGCTTATAAGCAAGGGAAACTTAATAGGAAAAGAGGGATCAGACTTTAGACTCCCTTGAATCTGAAGCTAAATAGTCCATGTATGATACAGTAAAGTGGGAGCCACTATAGGTCCTTCAGTTAGAACAGAATGTGATGCAGTGATGTTCAGAATGGATTGTGGTGGTAGACCAAGAGGACCATTCAAGGACCTGAACTATAACAGTGGCAGTGGAAATAAGAAGGAATTTCTGAGAGTGGTTGTGAAGACCTGGAGGTAGAGCATGTATAGAGGACCAGAAAGAAAGGAAGAGGTAAAAGTGACTCTCAGGTTCCAGCATGGATACCAGCTGAGGTGGGAAGCTATTAGGGAAGGAGGGTGTAGTTTTACAGAAATATATTCTTGCTATATTCTGGTTTTATACATTATATTTGAGGTATGGTGTGATATCTTTGTACATCTGCATGGTAGAATCTGTTGCAGTCAATTAAAAAGCAAGTTTTTAAAGAGTTTGATGGCATGTGAATATGCTTATGGAATAGTGTGACATGAAAAAATCAGGATCAAAATGGTTTAACACCGTGTAGTCTCAATTTTGTAAATATACAGTAATATATATATGTATGAGTGTGTATGTGACTACACGTGGAAAAGCACTAAAAGGAAATGTAATGAAAATACTAACAGTAGTTATCTTTGGTGGTGAGTTTGGATTTATGGGTAAGTTTTCTTTTTACTTTTTCTGCAGTTTTCAAGATTTTCACCTTGAACATGTTTGTATAGCTGGGAAAAAAAAACAATAAATAATCTGTATTTAAGAAAGGCAATGCTCCTTTTTCCCATCTTATATCCCAATTTTTGGTTTATAAAATCTAATAACTGTACCTATGCAATGCTGGAACAATAAGGCACAAGAGGGCTAGTATTTTGCATTTCTCAGGTGCTATTTTCTTTCTCAGGTACTATTTTCTTTCTCAGGTACTGCTAGGAATTCTAGGGTGCTTTCATTTTTCTTGAAAAGCAGACCCTTCCATGGTTCACAAGGTAAAATCTTTTCTTTCTGGTAGCAGGGCAAAACATCCAGGTACCTCCCCGGACCACCTTAGTTTCCAAAATTCTCATTCATTTTAAGGCAATTATTTCAATCATCATCTCTCCAGGTTTTCTGTTCTGTTCCTTTGACCTATCTGTCTATCCCTCCACACAGTCTTGATTACTGTAGATCATAATAATGTATCTGTATACTGTAAATGCATAATGAGGTAGAATAATTCCTCTTATTTTTCAAAATTGTTTTAGCTATTTGATCCAACTCAATGGCACTTGGCTTGGCCTTAGCTATTCTAGTTCTTCTGCCTTTCCATGTAAGCTTTAGGATCATCTTGTCTATATCTACCAAAAATCTTAATGTTATTTTGATAGGAATTGAGCTAAATAAGTATATTAATATGCTTATTATATTATTTATTATTATATATTATTTTATTATTAAAATGATATATTTTATTATTATTATAGTTCACGCTTCTATTTTCTGGAAGAATTGTGTAGAAAGTGTTAACTCTCGTACAACACACGTGAAACATTCTTCAAAATAGACTGCATGTTAGGCCATAGTCTGCCTTAACAGAATCCAAAGCACTGAAATATTACAAGGCATCGTTCCTGACCATAAAGCCGTATAAGTAGTAATCAATAACAGAAAAAGCAAGAGAAAAAAATCAAACACTTGGAAGCTGAACAACATATTGCTTAAAAACTACTGGCTTATAGAAGAATTAAGGACAGAATACAGAAATTCACAGAATTAAATGAGAATGAAAACACATTCTTCCAAAACCTTTGGGACACAGCAAAAGCACAGCTCAGAGGTCAGTTTACAGCAATACATCCAAAAAGAAGAAAGGGCCAAAATTCAAGCATTAACCCTACAACTCAAACAAATAGAGAGTAGCAAGAGAAGCGCTCAGGCACCAGAAGACAGAAAGTAATAAAAACTGAAGCAGAATTAAATGAAATAAAAAATAGAAAAACAATTGAAAGAGTTAAGAAGACCAAAAGCTGATTCTTTGAAAAAAAAAATCAACAAAATTGATAAACCATTGGTCAAACTGACAAAAGACAATCAGAAGAGGAAGCCAGTAGCCTGAATGAGAAATGAGATGGACGATATCACAACAGATTCAACTGAAATTAAACGAATCATAACCAAATAGTATGAAAAATTGTACTGTAACAAATTTCAAAACCAAGGAGAAATGAACAAATTTCCAGAAACACACTGCCCATCTGAAATAACATAAACAGACATAGAACAACTAAATAAACCTGTAACAAAAGAAGAGATTGAAAAACTAATTTTAAAATTCTCAACGGAAAGCACTGGCCCCTATGGCTTCCTTGGAGACCTCTACAAAACTTTCAGAGAAAAGTTAACACCATCACTACTAAAGGTATTTCAAAGCATAGATAAGGATGGAATAGTCCCAATCCCCGGCTATGAAGCCAACATAACCCTGATATCAAAACCAGGTAAAGACACCACCAAGAAAGAAAATTATAGACCAATGTGCCTCAATAAGTTGGAAACAAAAATTCTTAACAAACTTCTAACTAACAGAATTCAACCCAAAGTTGAGAAAGGAGACTGTTGACCTATTGTGGGATTGCTAACCAGTGTCATAAAACAATATGTGTACTAACTGTTTAATGAGAAACTAGTTTCTGTAAACCTTAATCTAAAGTGCAATAGAAAAAAAAATGTTTTTAGAGAAAATGTCTATTCTATTCAAAGCAACCTACAGATACAGTGCAATCCCAATCCAAATTCCAATGGCATTTTTCAATGAGATGGAAAAACAAATCATCAACTTTATATGGAGAAAAAGAGGCCCTGGATAAATAAAGCATTGCTGAAGAAGAGGAACAAAGTAGGAGGCCTCACACTACCAGATATTAGAACCTATTATATCACTGTTGTAGTCAAAACATCCTGGTACTGCTACAACAACAGACACATGGACCAATGGAACAGAATTAAGAATCCAGACATAAATTTATCCATCTGTGAGCAGCTGATATTTGACAAAGCCCTGAAGTCCATTAATTGGGAAAAACACAGTTTCTTTAACCAGTGGTGCTGACATACTGGATATCCATCTGCAAAAAAAAATGAAACAAACCTCATACCCTCACACCATGCACAAAAACTAACTCTAAATGGATCAAAGACCTAAATACAAAAGTCTAAAGTGATAAAGATCATGGAAGACAAAAAAATAGGGACAATGCTAAAGATCCTAACATATGGTGTAAACAATACAGAGCATTACTAACAATGCACAAACACCAGAAAAATCATGTAAATACATCACCAAAAGAGTAAAAAGACAACCTACAGACTGGGAAACTTTTTTTGGTTCTGACGTATCTGATCAGTGTCCAATCTGTAGAATCTATGAGATACTGCAAAACCTCGACAACAAAGAGACAAATAACCGAATTCAAAATGGGCAAAGATAGGAACAGGCACTTCACCAAAGAAGACATTGAGGCAGCTAACAGATACCTGAGGAAATGCTCACCATCATTAGCCATCAGAGAAATACAAATGAAGACTACAATGAGATACCATCTTACCCCAACAAGGCTAGCATTAATTTAAAAATAATAATAATAATCAATGTTGGAGAGGTTGTAGAGAGACTGGAACACTTACACACTGCTGATAGGACTGTAAAATGGGACAACCACTTTGGAAGTTGATTTGGGGTTTCCTTAGAAAGCTAGAAATAGAAATAGCATATGTTCCAGCAATCCCACTCCTTGGAACATATCCTAGAGAAATGAGTCCTCACACAAATAAATACATGCATGCTCATGTTCTTTGTAGCACTGTTCACAATAGCAAGAAAGTGGAAACAAGCTAAGTGCTCGTCAGCAGATGAATGGATGAACAGATTATGATATATTCATACAATCAAATACTATGCAGTGGTAAAGAACCATGATGAATCCTCGAAACATAGCTTGGAAGAATCTGGAAGGCATTATGCTGAGTGAAATTAATCAGTCAAAAAGGAACAAATATTGTACAAGGTCACTATTATGAAAACTCAAGAAACGTTTTAAACACAGAAGAGAACATTCTTTGATAGTAAAGGGAGAAGAAAGTAGTATTCACTAACTAGATAGTAGACAAGAATTATCTTAGGTGAAGGGAAGAGCAACATGCATACACAGGAGACGTCAGGACAACTAGGCTAAATGAAAAACTAAGAAGTTTCTTGAATGTAACCAAACACTTTGAGGGACAGAGTAATGGGGTAGATAGGAGTGTGGGGATCATACTTTCATGGGGCATCTAGGTTAATTGGCATAACAAAGTTTATTAAGAAAATCTTCAGTGTTCCACTTCAGTGAGTGGTGTTTGGAGTCTTAAAAGCTAGCAAGCAGCCATCTAAGAAGCATCAGTATTGTTCCCAGGCCACACAGAGCAAAGGAGAATGAAGATCAAAGACACAAGGAAAATATAGGCTCAAAATTCAGAAAGGGCCACATAAACCAGAGACTCCAACAGCCTGAGACTGGAAGAATTAGAGGATTCCTGGCTACCATCAGTGATCGCACTGACAAGAAACACAACAGACTCCCTGACAGAGTAGGAGAAAAATGGGGTGCAGAACTCAAATTCTAGTAGAAAGGCCAGACTTAATTGTCTGACAGAGACTGGAGGGACCGCAGAAGACAAGGCCCCTGGACTCTCTGTTGGCCCAAAACTAAAACCATTCCCAAAGGCAACTCTTCAGACAAATGTTAGACTGGACTATGAGATAGAAAATGATAGTTCTGAAGAGAGTGCTTCTTAGCTCAACTAGATACATGAGACTGAATGAGCCCTTCCTGTCCAGATGGGAGATGAGAAGGCAAAAAGAGACAGGAGCTGGCTGACTGGACAAGGGAAATCTGAGGCAGAAAAGAGGAGTGTGCTGTCACATTATAGGGAGAGCAACTAGGGTCACATATGATATGTGCATAATTTTTGTATGAAAAATTGGAATTTTAACTTGCACTTAAAGCATAATTTTTTTTAAAAAAAGTTTGATAAAACTCTCCAGTGAAACCATCTGGGTCTGGAGTTTTCTTTTTTAGGTGGTTTTTAATTTCTAGTTTGATCCCGTTGTGATCAGAGAACACACTGTGAAATTTTAATTCTTTTAAAGTTGTCAGTGTTTGTTTTATGGTCCTGGATATGGTCTATCCTGGTATATGACCTGTAGGTGCTTGAAAAAAAAGTGTATCCCACTGTTGCTTGACGGAGTGTTCTATAAATATCAGTTAGAGTTTTGCTCATTGATAGTACTGTTAAGTGTTGCTGATTTTCTGTCTAGTTATTCCATTAACTGCTGTTGAAGTCTCCAACTGTAGTTGTGGATCTATTTCTCCTTTCAGTTCTATCAGTTTTTCATTCCTGGACTGTGAGGCTCTTTTGTTTGGATTTTGTTCATACACATTTAGGATTGCTATGTCTTTTTCATAGAAACCCTGGTGGCGCAGTTGTTAAGTGCTACAGCTGCTAAGCAAAAGCTTGGCAGTTCAAGTCCACCAGATGCTCCTTGGAAACTATGATGCAGTTCCACTCTGTCTATAGGGTCGCTATGAGTTGGAATCTACTCGACGGCAGTGGGTACAATGTGTCCTCTTCCTAGATGGTCACTCTTAAACAATTGTGTAATGTTCCACTGTGTCCATGATAAATTTCTTTGCTCTGAGATACACTTCATCTTTTATCAGTATAGCCATTCCTGCTTTATTTTGGTTAATGTGTGCATGTTATAACTTTACATATTTTTTACTTTCAACTTGCCTATATGATCCTATTTGAAGCTAGTTTCTTATAGACAGCACATAATTGGATCATATTTTTTTAGCCACTCAGCCAACCTATGTCTTTTCGTTAGTGTATTTTAGACCATTTACATTCATTATAGTTTTGATATGTTATGGCCTAAGTCTCCCGTTTAATTTTTGGTACCTCTTATTTCCTCTGGTTTTTGTTTCTCTGTCTTCTTTTTTTACTAGAGGTGACTTGAACCTTTGTTTGAATTTAATTTTTACTTATTTATAGTGCTTTTCACTATTACGGCTTTGTATAGCTTTTTTAGTGGCTGCTCTGGGTTCTGGGTATACATCATACATATGTAATATATCACGGTTCTCTGGTGTTAACATTTTACCAGTTCAAGTGAAATGTAGAAATATTATCTCCCTTTAAGTTCATTTCCTCTCCCCACCCCCATTTAAAATAAAATTGTCTTAAATATTTCCTCTACATAAATTTAGAACCACACCAGACAACATTATAATTTTTGTTTCAACTCCCAAAACCTAATTTAGAAATCTCAAGAGGAGAAACAAAGTCCATTGTATTTATCCACATTTTTTCCATTGTTCTTTCTTCTCTCCTAATGTTTCAAAATTCCTTCTTTTATGATTTCTTTTTCATTTCAAGAACTTTCTTTGCTATTCTTTTATGTAGCTCTTCTAGCAACAGATTCTTTTAGTTTTCCTTCCTCTGACAGTAACTTTATTTCCTCTTCATTTCTGGAAGATATTTTCTCTGAATGAACAATTACTTTCTTTCAGTGTTTGAAAAGTGTTGTGCCACTTCCTTCTGACTATTATGATTTCTAGTAAGAAATCCATTGTCATTCGAATTATCTTTCTTTTATAGGCAAGGCTTTGTTTCTCTTTTTATTCTTCGTGGATTTTTTTTTTTTTTTGGTCTCTTTTCAGGAGTTTGACTATGATGCACCTTAACATGAATTTTGGGGGGTTATCTTGTTTAGGATTCAGTCAACTTTTAAATCTGTAGATTTGTACCTTTATATCTATTGCAACGTTTGGGATGTTTTTAGCCATTATTTCTCCATCGACATGAATGTAGCTCTTTTATTATATTCCCACAGGTCTCTGAGGTTTCATTTTGTTGTTGGTGGTGGTTTTTCCTTGTCTGTTATCTGTGTCTTGTTCAGATTAGATAATTTCCGCTGTTTTCTCTCTCTGTTTATGGATTACTCCTCTGCTGCCTCCATTCTGTTGTTGAGCCTATTCATTGAGGTTTTTATTCATTTTGTTTTGTTTTTTTAATTTCAGTTATTATACTGGCTAGTTCTAAAATTTCCATTTGGTTCTTCTTTTATTACTTTGTATTTATTTTTCTGAGGGTTTTTTTGTTTGTTCATTTCAAGGATATTTGTAATTGCTCATTGAAGTATTTTTATGATGGCTGCTTTAAAATCCTTGCCAAATAATTCCAACATCTGTATCATTACTGTTGGCATCTGTTGATTGTCCTTTTTTCACTCAGGTTGAGATTTTCCTAGCTCTTAGTATGATGAGTGATTTTCTGTTGTGTCTTGTATACTTGAGGTATTATTTTATGAAACTCTGGATCTTATTTAAATCTTCTATTTTAACAGGAAAACCTTTGATCCAGTGGGAGAGAATGGTGCCACCTCATTATCTCAAGGTGGGCATAAAAGTCTAGGTTCCCCAGTTGGTCTTCATTGATTCTCTGGGGCATTTCATTACTGCTGGATAGGGTGGAAGTTCAGCTTCCCCACTAGACCTCCACTGATGCCGTCCTAGCTAAGAATGGAAGTGGCACTTTGTTACTGTTCCATGTGTGGACTCTACTGACACAGCAGTGGGTGTACCTCCATATCACTGGACAGGGATCAATGTCTTGGCTACCCACTCTGTGTTTTCTGATATCATCCTGGCAGAGTAGAAAGGATGTCTTGTTACAGCCAACAAAATTTCTTATTTTAATATTTCATTCATTCAATAAATACGAATTTGGTGTTAATATATGCCAGGCACTATGCTAGGTACTGATGACAAAGATGTAAACAGAACAAATAAAGGCCTTGCTCATCATGGTGCTAGTGGGAAAGATAGACAGTAAGCAAATGAATATTTGAAGCTGGTTACTAATAAATTGCAGGGGTTGCTATTTTAGATGGGTGGTCAGTAAAGGCCTCTCTGACGAGATGACATCTGGAAAGAGAGCTTAATGAAGTGAGTAAAAGATCTTTGCAAAAAGTAGGGTAAAAGATGAGACAGGAATGAGTTTAGTATTAGAAAGAAATATAATGATCATATCAAAGTTCTTGATTTCACACGTCTGTTTTGTCACTGACTTGAGTTTGACTCAGCAACCCCATGTGAAAGATCAGAACTGTACCATAGGATTTCCTAGGCTAATAATCTTTATGGGAGCAGATCTGCCAGGTCTTTCTCATGTGGAGCCACTGGTGGGTTTCAACTGCCAACCTTTTGGTTAGCAGCCAAGCACTTAACCATTGCACCACCAGGGCTCCTTGCTGTTATTGCCTTAGGGTAAAACTAAGTTTTAAAAATGAGTCAGTGTAAAAAAGCTTCCACATAATTGGTTATATGAATGTGGCAAAAATTTTGACAATGTAAGTAAGAAGGACTTAAGTTTGGGGAGAAAATAGGTCTCTAATCTGTAAATAATATTATTACCGAAACCAAACCTCTTGCCATCAAGCCGACTCTGATTCATAGTGACCCTATAGGAACACAGAAGAAGTGCCCCTTAGGGTTTCCAAGGCTATAATCTTTACAGAAGCAGGCTTCCACATCTTTTTCCCACAAAGCATCTAGTGTGTTTGAACCACCAAACTTTCAGTCAGCAGCTGTGTGCTTAACCACTGTGCCACCAGGAAATGTGATTGTGCCTACCAAAAATATATATTGAAGTCCTAACCCCTGTACCAGTGAATGCAGTCCTGCTTGAAAATTCAGCTTTATTTTGTTACGTTAATGAAGTCCTAAGCCTAATCCAGGAGTCAGATCCAACTCTATGGCACTTGGCTGGCAAGCCTAATCCCTTCTAAGTGGTGTCTTATAAAGAGGAAGGAGATGGGGTTATGCCATGTAACACAACAACAGAGACAGAGGCATCTATACTCAGCAAGAGGATGTCAAGGCAGCTCCTGTCCAGAGGCGAGATGAGAGGGCAGAAAGGAACAGAAGCTGGCTGAATGAAATTCAGGGTAGAGGAGGAGTGTGCTGTCACATTGCAGGGAAAGCAACTAGGATCACATAAACAATGGCGTATAAGTTCTTGTATGAGAAACTTACTTAAACTGTAAACTTTCAGTTAAAGTACAATAAGTAATAACAATAATAAAGAATGCTCAGAATTGCCAGCAGTCACCAGAAAGTAGGAGAGAGGTCTACAGAAATAATGGACACAACCAAAACGCTTATTTGCACTTTTAGCCTCCAGAACTGTGAGACAATAAATAAATTTCCATTCTTTGAAGTCACCCACTTGTGGTATTTTGTTGTGACAGCAATAGGAAATTAAAAATCCCAAACCCACTGCCCTCGAGTCAGGTCCAACTCATAGTGACCCTATAGGTTGGAGTAGAACAGCCCCATAGTTTCCGAGGAGTGCCTGGCAGATTTGAACTGATGGCTTTTTGGTTAGCAGACGTAGCACTTAACCCACAAGGGTTTCCAGGAAACTAAGATACCCCATTTAACAGATGAGGGTACTGTGGCTTAATTACCTTGTACAAGGTTGCACAGCAGGTAGATGAGGGACTTGGGATTCCAGATGAGAAATCAAGGATCATACACAAAGTTTAAGGAGCCCTGGTGACACAGCGTAATTAAGTGATTGGCTGCTAACCAAAAGGTGGATGGTTCAAACACCCCCACTCCTCAGCTGCCCCATGAGAGAAAGATATGGCAGTCAGCTTCCCCCAAAATGAGACAGTTCTACTCTGTCCTGTAGGGTCACTATGAGTTGGAATTGATTCAACGGATTGGGTTTGTTTGACTTTTGTTGTTGTTGTATGACTCAAAGGTGAAATTTTCCTCTGCCTGGTGGAGCTGTTCCTTCTTATATACAACAAACCAACAACTTTTAAAGAGTTGTTGGAAACCTCCAATTGTGTCTAGTTAAGCAAGTTTTCTGTTTGCCCAAAGTATGTGACTAAGGCAGTTGTGCTGCTTTTTCTCCTCTAACCTTGTGCTCTAACAGAATTGACAGACAAAGGGAAGGTTGGAAATTAGTAGAGAGAAGAAGGTAAATCACTCAGGGTTCTGGAATGCCTGACTGTTGACAACTTGCTCAGTCTACCTAGAGGCTCTTTAACCAACTGAGATTCAGGTGCTGTCCTTAGCACAGCAGCCAAATCCAGCAGTGCTGAGGATCTTTGTGTGCCGGAGTAAGCAGGCCTCCCTGGCCTTGCTGCTGAGGAGCAGCCTCTACCGGATTCTCACCACGAAGTTCCAGAGGAAACTCTGCAGACAATATCCCAGGGACTCCTCTGCTTTGCTTGATTAGGGATATCCCCAAGCCACAGTCAGACCCCTAAGGAGCTCTTTTGTCCTTTGAGAAAGGGAAGCATCTTTATAGGCTCCTGGCTTGCCAACATCCTTCTGCCTCTTTGCAGCTCCAAGCATATTTTGAAGGGAGATTTCATAAACATTTTGAAATTGAGAGAGAATTTCAGGTCTATTGTGACATGCAAATTAGGCCTGCTTGCTCCTTAGCAGGAATGCAGCTGAAGTGCCTAGAGAGGGGCCATAAAATGAAAACATCAAAGTGATTAAATGTGCCCTAAGACTGTAATTGAGTACATGAATAAGAGAAAATAAAACAAATTGATTTTTTTCCAGTGCCAGAAAAACAGAATAATTGAGAACAAAATAATAGACTTTGAAGTAATCAAAGTGAGGAATGCACCATACTGACCAAGAAACAGCTAGTTGTGAGAGAGATTTATTGTGTTTCTGTTATCATTTTTAATTTCATTAGCTAGTAAGTACAAATCAATTGGAAAATCAGTCGACCAGAGAGGAGGCAGTAGAAAGCTAAGATTTTTACTTACATCTCTAAAACAGGTTTCAGCGGTGATGGTGATCCTTAATCTACTTTCACAGGCACACATATCCCCCATGAACTGGGAAACAAGTTCTGGGACGGAGGCTTCTCTGCTTTGGAGAGATTTTTCTGCTCTGACAGTCACTTTCCACATAGAGGTTTACAGATTCAGCTTTCAAAAGGCTCACTTTTATACCCCTCCAAGATTTCCCACAGATAGAAGTGCATGCATCTCAATTTAAGAAGAGGACATTTTCATGTCACTGACTAGCACCTGTGACTTTATACTGGGCCAGTCTGAATTCCTGTGGTGCTGGTGGTGGTCGTCATAGCAGCAGCAACAGCAGGAACAGCTGCCATTCTCTCCCAGTACTGCTGAACATCTGTGGCTCACCGCTGCCCTTTTCCCTCTTCCCCCACCTACTCCAACACTCATACACACAAAAGTGACACTGAAATCTAATCTAAAATCAAGAGGGCCAAGCCTGACGCCCTCCCCCAGGCTTCTAGCCTGATGGCCATAATGCTGGGATAGATGAAGGGAGGAGAGCTAGGCCAGGGGAGACTTCTCACGCTGACTGTGTCAACAGAGCACTGGGGGAAACTCAGCCATGCTAACCAGGTGCTGGAAGATCACGGAGTAAACAGGAGACCACTGCAGAACTCTTTTTTATGGCTCCTGCAAGAAAAGAATCTCTCCTCCCCACTCCTCAGCTCTGCTTGATGGCCCTTCACTACAGGATCCACAATGGTGACTGATGTGACTTGAATTTCACTTTTTCCTTTTGCAAGCCCTTGAGCTACTCTGGCAGCTGTTGGCACTTTCAGATGTTCATAATACATCCTACCTTCAGTGCTCCGCAGTTAGTGGCCATGACTCTGGCTCCAGTAAAGGTCTTTGGTACTACTGGGAATGTAAACCAGGGTGTGCAGGAGTTGGCGGCGCTAAGACTGGCACTACCTGCTGGCTTAATCGGGATGGCGTGATAAATAACTTGTGCTTGCTGGGCAATTTGTCCTGGAGGATTTCTCTTCTAAAAAGCACCTAGTGGCTAAAGAGAATCTCTCTGATCTTCTGATTACATTCAAGTCCTAGCCATGATATGCCTTGAGGTAAACAGGGAATGTTAGCATTTACCTCCTACTTCCAGAGAGTAAAGAGTTTGTCTCAGTTCAGACCCAGATTCCCAACTTGTGTTTCCCACTAGTGTCTGGGTGGAGCAGAATAGAGTAAATGGCTTTCACAACTCTAAAGCATTATACAGATGTAAGGCTGTATTATTCTTCCTGCCACTGCTATTCCCATTATCCTGGATTTCCCAGCTCAGAATTTTTGTCAAAAAAAGAAATATGAGAAGACACATCATCCGAAGAACCTGGGAGCCTCCCAAAAGGCTGGGAGGCCATTGCCCAACCAAGCAGATAGACCACTCCCGAGGCCCAGGTCCTCCTCAGGCTGGCTGACAGGCAAGCAGCCCACTCCTGTGATGTCACCTCTACGTTTATTTGTGCCTACCCCTCCACGTGAAGCCAGAAAATTTATGCACGAGAGGGGGGGAAAAATGAATCATAGGCTATTTTAGAAATTGTTTTGATTCAGTTTGAGACTGCAGTATTTCCTTGCAAGCTAAAATGAGAGCGTAAGAGTAATATCCTTTAAGTACTGATATCCTATAAACGACAGAAGCTGGAGGGAATTAATCCACAGCCTCAGATTCTAATTCAGGTCAAAAGCAGACACGTAGTAATTAGTAGGTATACTTAATTGTCATTGAAGGGCTCTCTGATGACAGGAGGGATCTACATTCCAAGGTAAGCAATACAGTTGACAATTGAGAGCTAAAAATTAAAGCAGTCATCCATATCAGCACATGCCCAAGTCTTCGTAGAAACCCTTTGCGCTGCCATTGTTTCCGATAGAAACTGAGACTCTCAAATGATGAGGCCTTATCTGGAAAACTTGCTTTGGCCTTAGATCACTCAGATAAAGCCTCCTCCCTGCATTAAGAGCTTTCAGAGGCTCTCCGTGGCCTTCTAGGCTCTTTCTGATTTGGTCTCTGGCCACCTCTCCAGCCTTATCGAACTTGCCTCCCTGATCTTCCTCCTGAGTTCTGGCCACAGAAACTTCTGTACTTGCCTGTGTGCATCATACACTGTTGCTACTGCTGGGAACACTCTTTCCCTATTTGTCCTTCAAGATGCCACCTCCTCTGTGAAACCTTTCATGCACTGTTTCTTCCCTTAGCACTCGATATACACTGGTACTTTATAACCACTTTGCCATGCACGCACAGGAGCCCTGATGGCGCAGCAGTTAACAGCGTGACTGCTAATCGAAAGGTCAGCAGTGTGAATCCACCCGCTGCTCTCTGGAAACCCTATAGGGCAGTTCTGCTCTGTCCCATAGGGTCACCAGGAGTTGGAATCTACTTGACAGCAATGGATTGGGTTTTGATTGCTATGCACTACAATGTGTTTATCTTCATGTATGTTTCCCTTGCTGGTTTGAGAGCTCTTTGAGGTTGAGATGTGTGTCTTGTTCTCCTTTGTGACCCTAGCATCCAGAAAAGGCCTTAGCCCATTGCTAGACATCAGTAAAAGCTTGAGCAATGAATGGACATCTTGAGTGGATTAGACTGTGCCAAGGGAACTGAATGGAGAGACTGCCATTCAGAACATCAAATCACGGGAGGCTAATGGTGGCAGAGTAACCTGCACCCCAGGTGCCCAATTTTAATCACTGCAGTGATTAATCTAAAATGTGCCTCAGGTACCTCTATGTGATAGATAATTTGAAGTAACGCACAGACATTTTTTCCTTTTAACAGTCATATTTTCATTTTAATGTATCTTTAAGTGCAATAAGCACATCAGGTCTGTTATCTCATTGTTGTTATTAGCTGCTGTTGAGTTGGTCCCAAATTCATAGCAACCCCAGGCACAGTGTGATGAAATGCTGCCCAGCCCTGTACCTTCCCCACGAGTAGGTATGGATCAGACTATTGTGATCCGTGGGGTTTTCATTAGCTGATTTTTGGGAGTACATCACCAAGGTTTTCTTACTATCTGTCTTGGTCTGGAAGCTACAGTGAAATCTGTTCAGCATCATGCCAATATGCAAGCCTCCACCAACAGATGAATGGCAGTGACACATGAGATGCACTGGCCAGGAACTGAACCTGGGTCTCGCATCTGCGTGGAAAGCAAGAATCCTACTACTGAGTCACTACTGCCCCCATTGCTTAAGATAGATGAGACCAAAATAGGTATTAAAGTTTAGAAGTAAGTTGATACCAAGGAAAATATTAGGTAAATATTAATATGTACGGAAAGTGAATATGACAACCTTCCTTAAAGGGCCACTCATATGACTGAAGTCTTGAATGCAGTTTTCCACAGTCCTATGTTCCTATTCCTCTATGGTGCCACTCAGACTCAAGTTTTCTGGAATCATCCCAGCATTCTCCAAAATCCTATGGCACTGACTAATTTCAACATTCATTTGCCACTTGGCCTAATATATTCTCTTCTTGTGAGCATGTCTGCTTACCTCAACCACTCGTAAGGTCCTTACGCGCAGTGATCAAGCTTTAAGCCTCAATGGATCGAACGGGAGAGTGCTTTATGAGCTGCTTTGTAGCTCTACAGATGTTCATTCCTTCCATGAATGTTTTTGAGCAACTACTATGTGTCAGGCACTGTTGAAGGTGCAAGCAATACAGCAGTGAACAGGGAAGACAAGGTCTCGGCCCTCATAGAGCTTGTGAGGGCAGACAGGCGGGGAGCAAATAAACAAGCACACAAGATGTTTTCAGTGTGCAAGGTACACTGAAGAAAATAAAACAGGACGATGTAATAAAAAATGAGTGGCGGAGTAGAGGGTGACTGCTTAGATCAGGTGGCCCTAAAGCCTCTCTGCCATGACTTCTGAACTGAGGCCTGAATGATGAGAAAAGTCAGAAATGAAAACGTCTAAGGACAGAGCATTACAGGCAGAAGGAACAGCTAGTGCAAAGAAGGTCCTAAATGGGAAAAATGATTTGTGTGTTTTAAGCAACACAGAGAAGACCCATTTGACTAGAACAGAGTGAGCAAAAAGTGTAGTGGCAGGAGACGGGAGACACAGAATCAGATCCTGCAAAGCTTTGTAGGAAAATATTTTGGATTTTAGTCTAAGTGCGACTGGAATCCATTAGAGGGTTCTAAGCATAAGAGTAATGTAGTCTGACCTAAGTTTTAATAAAATATTCTTGGTGTTATGTAGAAAAAAGGTTATAGATGACCAGATGGAGGCAGGGAGACCGGTTTTCAGGCTATTGGAGTTCGTCCAACCAAGAGGCAGTGGTGGTGTGGGGTAAAGTCAGAGCAGTGGAAAGTAGAGGAAATGGGCGGATGTAGAATATATTTCGGGGGTAAACTGACAGAACTTGCTAGTGGATTGAAATGAGGGTGGAAAATGAAAGAGGAAATAAGGATGTCCTCTACTCATGTCATGGAAAAAATTATGAGAAAACTATTCTATACCTGTACTGTCTAATATAGTCACCACTAGCCACATGTGGCTATTTAAATTTACATTCAATAAAATTTAAAATTCAGTTCCTTACTTGAACTGATCACATATGTAGAATATCTCCATCATGTCAGAAAGTTCTGTTGGACAGTGCTGCTCTAATTAAAAAAGACTAAAGAGACATCAAATAGACACTCTTGTGTTTGTCGCATAAACAGACGAACAGATGAATCCACCAGTGAATCAACAGAACCCAGTCCTTAAGTTCCAATTCAGTACTTTCTTGTACACCAGAAGTAAGGTAACCATATACTTCATTATATTTGAGAGTGAAATGGGGTCCCACTAATAATCATACTATGCCTTAGGTGTAACCGAGGACTATCCCTGACATAATCTGAAATCACAAACTGGGGACCCATGAGCCATATCTCACTCTCAACATTTTCTTATTTGGTCACAAATATTGAGGTCCTACACACTGTTCTTTACAATTTTGAATTAGTTGTTCGGGTTTAACACTGGAAATTTTATATTTAAAAAAATGTGAATTTCTGACTTCTCTTGAAAAATGAAAAGATCTGGTGGCACCAGGTTCACATATATGCACAGTAGTGAGTGACTAGAGCTTAGTAGAAGCTGTTCCCTTTGTTAATGTGTACCTTCCCGTTGCCAAAGACCCCACCACACCCTTTTGTATCCCATACTGTAGGCCAAATGTCAACTTCCATTTATCATCCTATTTACAGTTCTTGTTGTGTCTTCTTCTATATGTAGTTTAGAGGGAACTATTTCTTACACTCATGTAGTGATTCAAAGTGAGAAAATGAAAAAATGATCAAGAGGGCCCCAGATGTCTTACCCCAAAGCAAACTTAACCCATTGCTGCCTAGTCAATTCTGGCTCATAGAGACCCTGAAGGACAGAAATAAAACTGCCCCATAAGGTTTCCAAATAGTGTCTGGTGTATTCAAGCTGCACCCCCCTTCGGTTAGCAGCCTTAGCTCTAACCACTGTACCGCTGTGTCTTCCGTCTCTATTCATGGCACACTCTTGGTCCCTACAGGCGTCTGCATTTACCCTTCTGTTCTGTACTCTGTGTGTCCTCAGGCTCCGGCCCTGCCGGTCTTTAGAATTTTCTTATGCTGCCACCCGGTACTGAAAGAGCTGGGCATGAAAAGAAAACAATGGGCTAAATTTTAAAGCTAAAAATTTTATTGTTACCCAAATTCAACATTGTTCATCATCATCTTTTGGTTGGAATTATTTCTGTTGTTTTTGTTAATTGCCTCCAAATGTAACTGGAGAGTGAGACAGAGCAGCAAAGAATGGAACACTCATTTTCTCTTTCTGTTAACGTGTACTGCTGTAACACTTTAGACACGAAATTTTCTTCACTTAAGCATCCATTCATTTATTCATTCATCAAGCTCTGGCCATGCTCTAACAGATAGAAGGCCCCTAGCTTGAGCATCAGAATCTCCTGTTGATTTTCCTCAGAAGAGGCAACAACACAGACAGAGGTATGGTGATGATAAAGTACTGATGGGTTATGTTTAAGCTAAGGAGCCGGACTTCATCGACAGAAAGTAGGGGGCTACTGAAGTGTTTTTGGAGCAAGGGAAGGATGTGATCAGAAATAGCAACAGTGTGCGGGACAGCTCCAGAGGCAGGAGCACCAGTTAAGAGGCTGTTCTAAGTGACCTGAGTAATGAGAGATGTGACTAATTGGAAACAGTGGAGCAGACAGGAAGTAACAGATTTGAGAGGTGTCTTGGGGTTAGGCTTGGCAACTCATAAGATGCAGGAGCATGAACTAAGAGGTAAGGAATCAAAGAATATCTAGAGATTTTGAGTTGATTATAACACAAAAAAAGCACAAGCCAGAAAAGAAAAAAATGGGTAAGTTAGACCTCATCAAAGCTGAAAACCTTTGCATTGCAAAAGGGCCTGTTAAGACTTGTGCAGTGCTGGTGAGAATGTAAAATACTACAGCTGCTGTGGAAAACAGTTTGGTGGCTCCTCAAAAAGTTAAACATAGGATTACCATATGACCCAGCATTTCCACTTCTATGTGTATACCGCAAAGACTTGGAAGTAGGGACTCAAACAGATATTTGTACACCAATGTTTATTGCAGCATTATTTACAATAGCCAGAAGGTAGAAACAACCCAAGTATTGTCAACAAATGGATAAACAAAATGTAGTGTGTACATACAATGGTATTATTCAGCCTTAAAGAGAAATGAAGTCCTGATGCCTGCCACACCTGGATGAACCTTAAAAACATGCTGAATGTAAAAAGTCTGTAACAAAAGCACAAGTACTATATGACTCTACTTATCTAGAATAGGTACCTGCATAGAGACAAAAGTGTATTAGTCGTTACTGGAGGGGAGTGGGAAAGGAGTCCCTGGCTGATGCAAATGGTTAAGCACTTGGCTGCTAGCTGAAAGGTTGGTGGCTCAAACCCAGCCAGAGGTACCTTGAAAAACAGGCCTTACAATATGCTTCCTTGGAAACCATTATGACTTGAATTGTGTCCCCTCCCACCACCCCCCCCCCAAAATGTGTGTCAGCTTGGCTAGACCATGATTCCTCGTATGGTGTGATTGTCCACCATTTTCTCATCTGATGTAATTTTCCTGTTGATTGCAAATACTACTACTGTAATGTTAATGAGTGGGGATTAGTAGCAGTTAAGTCAATGAGGCAGAAATCAATCTAGAAGATTAGGTTGTGTTTTAAGTCAATCTCTTTTGAGATATAAAACAGAAAAGTGAGCAGCAAGAGAGGGGAACTCATACCACTAGTTCTAGGAGCAGAGCTCATCCTTTGGATTCAGGATCCAGGGTCCGTGTGTCGAGAAGCTTCTAGACCAGGGGAAGATTAATGATGAAGACCTTCCCCCAAAGCTAACAGAAAGCACTCCCCTGGAGCTGGTGCCCTGAAATCAGACTTCTAGCCTCCTAGACTGTGAGAGAATACACTTGTCTTTGTTAAAGCAATATACTTGTGTATATCTAGCAGCACTAGATGACCAAGACAGAAACCCTGGAGCATTTCTACTCTGTACACATGGGGTGCTATGAGTTGGAACTGACTGGAAGGAAAACAATAGGAGGCAGTGGGAGGGAGAAATGGGGAGTTTTGCTCACTGGGTTTTGAGTTTCTGTTAAGGGTGATGAAAAAATTTCAAAATGGATAGTGGTGATAGCTGCAAAATACAGTGAAAATAATCAGTGTCACTAGTTGCACACTTTAAAAAGTTGAAATGTTAACAGTAAAAAGTTATGGACTGAGGGTAAATATTTGCAAATAACGTGTCTAGTAACAGATTTGTATCTAGAATGTTTAAGGAATTCTGTACTGCAGTATTTTCCACAATAGCCAAAAGGTAGAAACAAACAAAATTTCCATTAACAGATGAATGGTTAAGCAAAATGTGGTACATGCATGCAGTGGAATGTTACTCAGCCATAAAGAGAAATGAAGTTCTAATACAAGCTATAATAAGGATAAACATTGAAAACGTTATGGTGAGTGAAATTAGGAACAAAATGGCAAATATTGTATGATCCCGCTTATAGGAAATAAACAAATATATAAAACCAAACCAAACTCATTGTCATTGAGTAGACTCTGACTCATAGCAACCCTATAATGACCCTATAGGACAGAGTAGAACTCCCCTGTAGAGTTTCCAAGGAGCACCTGGCAGATTTGAACTGCCAACCCTTTGATTAGGAGGGCCTGAAGAGGAAATTTTTGCTTAAGAGGCATTGAGTTTATGTTAATAGTGCTGGGAGAATTTGGAAAAGGATAGAGAGAAAGATTGCACAACATAAAGAATGTAAACAATGTGACTGAATTGTACATGTGGAAATTGTTGGAATGGTGAAAGCTTTGATGTGTTATATTTTCACCACAAAAAAAAAGAAAAAAAAAACCTCTCCAAACTCAACAGTAAAAAAATATATATCCTATTACAAAATAGACAACAGACATGAAGAAGATATACAGAGAAATAAGCACATGAAAAGATGTAAGATGTTCAATATTATGCGTCATTAAGAAAATGCAAATTAAGACCACAATGAGAAGTAGTGTGATAGGTATATTTACAATGACCTCCCCCAGATACACACACACACACACACACACACACAGAGAGAGAGAGAGAGAGAGAGAGAGAGAGTAGCTGCCGAGTCTACCTATATACAAACATCTCATGGAATTTTGTTCCTGGTTTGGAGGTTCAGGGTCATGGTTTCATGGAACATTCCAGTTAATTGGCCTAATAATGTATTTAGTGCTTCTATTCTACCTCCTACTTCATTGAGCAGTGCCTGGAATCTTAAAATCTTGCAAGTGATCCTCCAAGACACAACCAGAACCCAATGGCAACAAGTCAATTCTGACTCATAGGAACCCGTAGCACAGAGTAGAACTGCCCCATGCAGTTTTCAAGGCTGTGGTGATCTTCACAGAAGCAGACTTCACATCTTCCTCCCACAAAGTAGCTAGTGAGTTTGAACAACCAACCTTTCAGTTAGCAGCTGAGTGCTTTAAACACTGTGCCACCAGGGATCCTTCAAGGCATACAGGTTGATCTGTCTTTGCCTAGAGCAACAGAGAAAGAAGGAGAGTCAGGAATAGGAGGAGGAAATGGAATGTGTGACTAATTGTCTCCATGAACATCTCCCTCCTTTACCTTGAGAGCAGAAGAACTGGATGGTGCCTGGCTGCTGTGACTGAAAATTTTGAGCCAAGATTTTATAGCAGAATTCTGATCAAAAGGGGGAAAACATAGAAAAGAGGTTTAGATTTTGATGGACCCTAATCTTTCTGGAGCCATGGAGGCTGGATGAGCCCCTCAGATAATTGCCCTCTGATAATCTTTAAACGTGAATCCAAAAATATGTCTGAAGTCTTTTTATAACCAAACAATAGCAACCAAAAAAAAAAAACCAGTGAGAAGCCACAACAAATCTATCTGAACAGTCAAAATAAAAATAATGAAAACACCAAATGCTGGCAAGGATACAGAGAAGGTGAATCCCTCTTTTACTGCTGATGTGAATGTGAAATGGTGCAGCCACTCTGGAAACAGCTGGGCAGTTTCTATTTTTTCTTTCTTTTTTACTTTTTATACTGTGTTGAAAACACACCGAAACACACACCAATTCAATAATTTCTACACGTATAATTCAGTCACACTGATTACATTTTTCAACTTGTGCCACTATCCTCATTATCCTTTTCCAAATCATTGTACCATCATTAGCATAAACTCAGTGCACCCTTTGCAAAACTTCCTGCTTTTACGCTCCCTCCCACCATTGGTAGCCACTAATACTTTTGGATTTCTGTATATTTGCTTCATTCATGTAAGCGAGATCATACAGTAGTTTTCCTGTTGTGATTGATTTATTTTTCTTGACATGATGTTTTCAGTGTTCATTAATGCTGTGGCAGGCATTAGGACTTCATTTATCTTCATGGCTGAATAATGTTCCAGTGTATATATGTATCACATTGTGTTCATTCATCTATTGATGGACATTTTGGTTGTACCTTTTGAGTATTGTGAAAAGTACTGCAATGAACATTGAAGTACAAATTTCCAATTGAGTTCTTGCTTGCACTGCTTGCGGGTATATACCTGAGATTGGACTTGCTGGCTCATGTGGTGATTCTATGTTTGACCTTTTGAGGAACCACCGAACGGTTTTCCCAGAAGTGGCTGTACCATTTTCCAATCCCACCAGCAATGGATGAGGGTTCCTGTTTCTCCACAACCGCACTAACACTTATTGTTTCATGTGTGCTTGTTTATTTGTTTTTTTAATCACCGCCATTGCTTTTGATTGTATCCTACACTGCTCTGAGCGCTACTTGATTTTTCTTTTTTCTTCTGATTTTTACTCAAAGTGGAAACCTTGGTAGTATAGTGATTGAGTGCTACTGTTGCTAACCAAAAGGTCAGTTATCTCAATGGTATCTCATTATAGTTTTGATTTGCATCAAAACCTGGTGGCGTAGTGGTTAAGAGTTTGTCAGCAGTTTGAATCTACCAGCCACTCCTTGGAAACAGTGTAGGTAGTTTTACTCTGTCCTGTAGTAGAAACCCTGGTGGTATAGTGGGTTAAGTGCTACATCTGCTAACCAAAAGGTCAGCAGTTTAAATCTGCCGAGCACTCCTCAGAAACTCCATGGGGCAGTTCTACTCTGTCCTATAAAGGTCGCTATGAGTTGGACTCAACTCGACGGCAGTGGGTTTGGGGTTTGGTTGGATACAGTGTAGCACATAGATCTTGATTCATTATTCTTGCATGTGGCAATCCAATTTTCCAGCACTATTTATTGAAGAAGCTCTTTCTTTGCCATAGTCAAAATGCAGTTGACCATAGATGTATGGGTTTATTTCTGGACTCTCAAATCTATTCCATTGCTCCGTATGTCTATTATTATACCAATACCAGGCAATTTTAATTACCATGGCTTTATAATACGTCTTAAGCTTGGCTATCATGAAATGTGAGTTCTCCTACTTTATTACTCTTCTTCAAGGTTACTTTAGCTATTCAGGATCTCTTGCTCTTCCATGTAAGTTTGAGAGTTGACTTTTCTATTTCTGCAAAGAAAGCTATTAGAATTTTGATAGGAGTGAGCGGCTGTCTAAGATACTCCAATGGTCTCACCCCATCTGGAACAAAGGATAATGAAGAAGACCAAGGTTCAGGGGAAAGATTAATCCAAAAGACTAATGGACCACAACTAGCATAGCCTCCACCAAACTGATTCTAGCACAACTAAACGGTGCCAGGCTACCATCACCAACTGCGCCGACAAAGATCACAATAGAGGACCTCAGACAGCTGGGGAACAAAATTCAAACTCAGGAAAGAAGACGAGACATACTGGTCTGACAGACTAGAGAAACCCTGAAAGTATGGCCCCATGGACACTCTTTTAACTCAGTACTGAAGTCACTCCTGAAATTCCCACTTCAGGCAAAGATTAGACAGGCCTATAAAACAGTCACATGCATAGCTCAACCATGTATATGAGAATAAGTGATACACAAGCCCAGAGGCAAGGACAAGAAGTCAGGAGGGGACAAGAGAGCTAGATGAGCAGAGATAGAGAAACCAAGGTCAAAAAGAGGAGAGTGTTGACATATGGCAGGGTTGGCAACCAATGTCACAAAATAATATGTGTGTTAATTGTTAAATGGGAAACTAGTTTGTAAACATCTAAAGCACAGTAAGTAAATAAAGTGACTGACTCAGAAAAAAAAAGAATTTTGATGGGAACTGCACAGTCAGATTCTTAAATAACTAGGTATACAGTAACCTTATGACCCAATAATCCCCCTCCCAAATATTTCTCCTAGAGAACTGAAGACATACATACACACAAAAACCTGTATACAGCTGTTCACAGCCTGATTATTCACTGTAGTCAAAAAGTGGAAACAACTGAAATGTTCTTCATTGGGTGAATGGTTAAACTATGCTACATCCATTGGATGGAGTACTACAGAGCAGCTAGAAGTGACAAACTTGATACAGGCAGCAACTTGTATGGATCTTAAGGGCAGTATGCTGAGTGTCATGGATTGAATTGTGTACCCCAAAAATACATGTATCAGTTTATCTAGGCCATGATTCCCAGTATTGTGCGATTGTCCACCATTTTGTCATCTGATAGAATTTTCCTGTGTGTTATAAATCCTACCTCTCTGATGTTAATGAAGGGGAGAGGCAGGAGTTCTGTTAATGAGGCAGAACTTGATCTCCAAAATTGGATTGTGTCTCGAGCCAGTTTCTTTTGGGAAAATGAGTTATAAAAGAGAAAAGTAAGCAGAGAGACAGGGAGACCTCATGCCACCAAGAAAGTAGTGCCGGGAGCTGTGTGCGTCCTTTGGACCTGGGGGGTCTCTGCTCAGAGAAGCTCCTAGTAAAGCGGAGGATAGATGACAAGGCCCTTCCAGCAGAGCTGACAGAGAAAGCCTTCCTGTGGAGCTGACTCCCTGAATTTGGATTTCTGGCCTGCTAGACTGTGAAAGAATAAACTTATGTTTGTTAAAGCCATCTACCTGTGGTATTTCCATTACAGCAGCACTAGACAACTAAGACACTGGGAAAAAAAAGCAATATAAAAAAGTAACATACTCTATGATTCAATTCACATAACATTCTTAAAATAATAAAATTATAGGGATGAAGAACAGGTAGTTGTTGTCAAGGTTTGGAGATGGTGGAGGTGGGGAAAAGAGTGGATATGACTATAAAGGACTAGGGAGAACTTTCTGATCATGGAACAGTTCTGTATCTTGGTTGTGATAAAATTACATAGGACTATATACAAACACAAGAAGCCTCAGTGATATGATCACTAAGCTATGGGCTGCTAACCAAAAGATCAGCAGTTCAAACCCACTAGCCTCTCCATGGGAGAAAGATGTGGCAATCTGCTTCTATACAGATTTATAGACTTGGAAACCCTGTGGGGTCTCTGTGAGTCAGAATCAACTCAACAGCAGTAGGTTTGTTTGGGGGGTATATACAAGGACTGCCAATTAAGTTTGCAAACTCATCCTAGAAAAAGTGCTGCATACTTCATTGCTGAGTATCACTACCATCACCTTGAAAATACTCCCCTTGGGAAGCTACATACCAATGCCAGACCCTAGTCCACTCTTCAAAGCAATTTTGGAACTCTTTTTCCAGAATGGCCATCAGAGCTGTTGTCGCATTGCCCTTCATGTCCTGAATGTCATCAAAATGTCTTCCTTTCAGTATTTCCTTTACTGGGTAAGAGAAAAGTCACTGGGAGTCAGATCAGGTGAGCAGGGAGGGTGTTCCAATGTAGTTATATGTTTACTGGCTAAAAGCTTCCTCACAGACGACTACATAATTAAACTCACAATCTTTCCACCATGCCACTGTGCACAATGGCCATTCCAGAAAGGGTTCCAATATTGCCTTTAAGGATGGACTAGGCACTGGCATCGGTGCATAGCTTCCCAAAGGGAGTACTTTGAAGGTGACTATAATGGATCCGACTCGACGGCACTTGGCTTATAATGATATTTAGCAATGAGGTATGTAGCACTTAGAACAATTAAGTTCACGGACTGAATTCTCAAACCTCGTGTGTGTATGTGTGTGTGTGTGTACATATGCATCCATATTATAGATATACATGCAGATACACATACAAACGAGTGCATGTAAAACCAATGAAATCTGAATAAGGTCTGTGAATTATACCAACATCAGTTTTTTGGTTTTGATATTGAACAATAGTTATGTAAGATGTTACTATTTGGAGAAACCTGGTGAATGGTAATGGAACCACTCCATACTACCTGTGAATCTATAATTAAAAAATAAAAAGCTAAGTACTAAAAAGAGAAATGAACTATTGATACACCCAAAATTTATAAGAATTTCAAAGGTATTATGAGGTATGAAAGAAGCCAGTCTCAAAAAGTTTGGCTCCATTTATTTGACATTCTCAAAAAGGCAACACTTTGATGGAGAACAGATTAGAGTTTGCCAGGAACTGGAGTGGAGGAGAATTTACTTCAAAAGGATAGCAGAAGGGAATTTGAGATGAATGGAACTGTTAAGTGTCATGAATCTATACATGTACTAAAAATCACAGAACTATACATTTAAATAAAGGTCAATTTCCTGTATGTTCATTAAAAAAAAATCTAGATAAGAAAATGGGTAATGATTTGTTTCCTTCTTCTGCTCATTCATTTATTCAGCCATTTATTGGGCACCTACTGTGTGTAAGGCACTGTGCTAGACTTTCGGGATTAACTGAAAGCCAGACAACGTCTGCCTCATGAGGCATTCTTCTTGTTTCAGGGAATAAGTGGTTAGTATGGTTTGGAGCCAAGTTTTCCGTTGGGGGAAGCAAGAAAAGGAGAAGACTAGAGAGAGACCAAGTGAGCAAACTTTTCATTAGCTAGAGCCAGCCTTAAAATATTTCAACTGATCGCTTTTCCCTCAAAGACTTAGGCCTAGGTGTAGAAGAAAACTTTCAGTTGATGCTTCATAGGTACTCACAAGAGAAAATGCTAGGAGGGTTGTGCCCTTTAAGAAGGAATGAAACATTGGAGGATGGGAGATTTGATGCAGTCTGTAAAGTGAGAACTGAAAAATGTGTCCTTAATTTTTGTGTGGATGTAGCTTAAAGTAGTCATGTAAATTTATTTCATGATTTTGTGGGCCAGCAACTGGGCTGGGCTCAGCTAGGCAGTTCTTCTGCTAGTTCTTCTGGCAGTTCTTCTGCTTGTTTCTTACAGCATCTACAGTCAGTTAGTCATCAGTGTCTTCATTCACATGTCTGGTGGTTGGCTGGTGGCTTCTGGGATGACAGGAGTAATTCAGCCATATGTTTCTCATCATCCAACAGGATGGCCTGGGCTTATTCATATGGTAAAATCACAGGGTTCCCAAGAGCAACAAGCTCCAAAATGGAAGCCTTTTTTTTTTTAACAGCTTTATTGAGGTATAATTCACATATGTTACCTGAATTTGAATTTTGCTTTCTTTCCTGTTTATAGGGAATCTGAAGCATGTGGTCTAGTTGACAAAAAGAGATCAGGTTTCCAGAGCCGAGGAGCAGTGCCTGTAATGAAGACTATGTTTATGTGAGCTGTTTGTGGAATTTGTGACTGCAGGGGAAATTTGGAAGAAATTACTTCCTGAAGATTTCCAAGGGGAATGCACCAAGTGGCAGCTGACCTCCTGGGGCAGGCAGGAACCCCAGAGGCATCAACCAGGCCTAGGGGAAGAGAGAGATTTCCAACATTTAAAGTATTTATTTAAAACACACATAAGAATGCAGTTTTTAATGTTTGAAATTTATTTTTAAGCAAGCTAGGGAGGAGGGTATTTTCGTTTTCTTAAAGGAGGCATATCAGAAGAGCTGAAGGAAAACATGGAGCTTTGGTCACCAGTTGGGTGAGGGGAGCAGTTGCCATAGCTGAGAGGTAGGGGTTAGGCCTCAGAACCATTTGAGTGAAGCTCTGGGAGAGAGAAGTTGTCAGCAGACTGGGAGGTAAGGAATAGTTCACTTGTTTTTAAGTGTTATGAATTCATTTTGTCTTTTAATAAAATGATAGAAAACACTTCTTTTTGTCCTATTGTCCTCATTTTTAACTGCAGCTAACACAGTTTAAAACTTCCTGTTGCTGAAATACTAAGTAACTCTGATGCTTCTGCACACTGCCCTACCTAGTCAGAAAGATAAACCCTGAGTGCTAGGACTCGCTAGGGAACCAGTGTGTCTCCAGCCCAAGTCCTAAGGACAGAGTGTCAGGCTTTGTCCAGCACTGGGGCCCTTCAGTGGGGAGGAAGTTACACGGGAATGCATGTTTCACAACTGTCGCAGATTGAACTGTGTCCCCCCAAAACTATATGCAGCCATTTGGTTGGGCCATCATTCCCAATATTTCATGATTTTCCTATGGCACACATACTAATCTCTGCCTGTGGCTAATAGATAGAATGATTATGTTGAAAGAGGATTAGGGTGGGACTACAACAGCCTTGCTACGGGAGACTCCCTGGAGTGCGGCTCGCACCACCTTTTATCCTTTCATCTTATGGTAAATAAAAAGAGGGAACCAAGCAGAGCATTGGGAACCTCACAACATCAAGAAAGTAGCACAGGGAATAGAGCACATCCTTCAGACCTGTGCTTCCTGCACCAAGATGCTCCCTGAACAAAGACTGATGCAACACAAGGACTTTCCTCCAGAGCCAACAGAGGGAAAGCCTTCCTTTGGAGCAGACATCCTGAATTTGGACTTCTAGCCTGCTGGACTGTATAAGAATAAACTTTTGTCTGGTAAAGCCATCCACTCTTGGTATTTCTGTTAGAGCAGCACTAGCTGATGAAAACAGCAGCCATGGAGAGAATCTTGCTGGGGCCCTGAGATGGTGCTATCCCAGCCCAGGGAGGGGTTTAACAATGGGAAGGACAAGTGGCATGTCAAGTCTGAGGGGCATTTTGATAAATGAAGAGGATACTTTTCCAGCAAGTGTAGATAATCAGTACATATGATAAAAATGGGAAGAAATTATGATACATTCAGTACTAGTTGCCATTGATCCATGTGTGTCAAAGCATAACTGTGCTGCATAAAGTTTTCAATGGCAGATTTTTTGGAAGTAGATCATCAGGCCTTCTACGGAGCTACCTCTAGGTGGACTCGAATCCCCAACCTGATGGTAAGCAGCCTAGTGCACAACATTTTGCACCTCAGGAGAGATGGCAAGATGAATAAATGAGTATGAGGGATAAGGAGAGAGATGGGGAAGAAGAGGTGATAGCCAGAAGTCATGATTTTGTAACTCAATTCACTAAATATTCATGAAGTTCCTTTGACTGCTGGACCCTAGATGGGAGGGAAGGACACAGTCCAGTCCTGGCCATCTAGTAGCTCACAGACAAGGGAAAGGAGGAGGAAAAGAACCAGAGCACATGTTTTGAATGCTATTAGCACCAGGAACCCAGAACTGTGGAGCACTGAGAAGGGAACAACTCACTGCAGTGGGGAAGGCATCCTGGAGATTTTCCAAGGGAATGTCTGAGTCTTATGGGGTGAATTGTATTTCTCTAGCCCTCAGAGTTGGAGCTGTGGTGGCACTGTGGCTAAGAGCTCAGCTACTGCTCAAAGAGTCAGCAGTTCAAGTCCACCGGCTGCTCCATCTTATGGGGCAATTGTACTTTGTCCTATAAGGTTTCTCTATGAGTTAGACTTAACGGTGAGTTTGGTGTTTTGCTTGTTTGTTTTTGAACAGGGGGAAGGTATTCCTCAGAAGACAGTAGAGTAGAAAAAGTTTTGAAGATGTCCCTGAAAACAGCAAACTTTTTATTAAACAGCACCAAGGGCACCAGTCACTTCAAATGTGCATTATTCTAATTATACATTCTCTACTAAAGGTCAGTTTTACACCAAAAAGAAGAGGGATTGAAAAAACAGAGGAGATGGGATTTTTTTATTTTTGAACCACGTGAGTGGGAGGCCAGAGAAGTTGCCAAACAGAAACAGGAGTTTTTTTAATCCCCAGCTTGCAAGAAACCATTTGCCAAGGTTTGGGGTCTCAAAAACTTGGCTTAAGCCTTGTTTAGGCCTTGTTAACCTAACACTCAATGGCAATGAGTTTGATTTGAATTTCTTGTTGTTATCTCAGTCCTCTTTAAAAGACCTACTCCCAAAGCAGTCATCCAAATTCTAGTGAAGACCTCAGCCCAGAGGGGCAGCTACCTGTTACTCGTTTTCCTTTCAGATGGGAATGAGCCTGAGCAAGGCTGTTGCAAAAAGTGGCAAAAGGAACCGGAATGCTAGGGGAGTTAGCAGCTGATGGCATCTTATCCTCTCCATGGCTGTCACTCCATTTCTGAGCCCCAGCTCCAGTCCATTCAGAAGTACCAGAGCAAGCTGTTCAACTTATCGGCTACTGGGCCTTCCAGAGCCTGGGCCTGTCTCTGAGACAAAAAGCCACCTCAGTGGCCCACAAGATTCCTTTTCATTTGATTCTTGTTGAAAACATTAGACTTAAAAAAAAAAAAATCCCTAAATCTAGGGACAGTTCTGAATTTTAAAAAATTAAAATTGAAATGCCTTAACTGCAGGCACAGCATCCACAGACAAAGCTCAGTATAAGTGCATGAAGAAAAAAGGACTAAAGGGAAATCACCAAAATACTAAGAAAGGCTTTTGTGGATGAAGAAAACATATCGAAACAAACAAAAAAAACCTACTACCATAGATTCCAACCATGTGACCCTATAGGACAGAACACAACTGCTCCATGGAGTTTCCAAGGAGTCCCTGGTAGATTCAGCTGCCAACCTTTTGGTTAGAAGCTACAGCATTTAACCACTACACCACCAGGGTTTCCTAGTATAAGTGCATGAAGCGAAAAAAAAAGCTAAAGGGAAATACACCAAACTTCTGACCAAGGCAGGCTTTTGTGGAGGAAGAATGCATAAAGAGAGTCTATTTTTGTTCTTACTAGTTTTCAATATTTTTCAAATTTTCTCTAGTGTGCACATTTTGCTTTTATAACTGGAAAAAAGATTTTAAATACAATTGATCAGGGAAGGGAAAGGGGGCATTTCTGAATCCAAGTAGGTTCAAAATACCCACTGATAAAGAGTTTGTGCTGGTGTTATTCTAACTGCCCAAAAGGTCTCAGAGCTGACCTGGAAAATAGGCCAAGTTGGAGGTAGGTCTCTGATTTACAATTCACTGGATCAACTCTATAGCAATGGGTTTTTGTTTTTGTCTTTGTGGGGGAAGGGACCAAACAGGGTCTTTTTACATAAGCTGGTTGGAAGGCAGGGTAAATCTGTGCACACTGTGAACCTACCCTCCCTTCAGGAAGCAGCTGGCCCTTCCTACTTACCAACAAGGACTAGCCAAAATAACCATAATAATACTGGTAATTCAAGCATTAGAATTCATCCCACTTTACAAATCACTTTTGCTTACCGGTCACTATCCACCCCGCTGGGTAGACATTATTATGCCCAGCTTTACAAACAAGGCTACAAACAATGAAGTAACTTGCTCAAGAGTACACAGTTGCAAGTGGCAGAAGCAGGAAGCAAACCCCCACTGGAAATGAAAGTTCCTTCACTTTTTTCATTATCCCATACTGGTGCCACTAGAATATTTTTAAACTGTGATTTGGAGTAAACAACTTTTTTTTTATCACTTTCAAAGTCCAAGCTAGACCAAGCCACATACTGCTCTGGGTCCTCCACCACCCAGTGACATTAATTAGTTGTGTATGCTTCATCGTGTTTCTCGACTTTTCTGGAACTCAGTTTCCTTACACATAAAATGGGGCAAACAATTCTTACATTTCATGAGCTATTGTGTTTGATAAGTTATTAAAGATAGAAGCACTTGAAAATCGCCTAAAGCATTGTGTATAAGGGTCTACCAGGAAAATGGGCTGGGAAAGGCCTACCTCTGAGGAAAACCCAGTACTTCTAGGAGACCTGTAGGACTCTGCTGTCTCCAAGATGTTCAGAGGGCCAGAGAGAACAAGAGAGAAGGTTAGACTGTGTTTACAACTAAAGGGTTAAGAGAATAGCCATTAAAAAGGAATATATACATGAATATGCCTATATTTGCATAAAACATCTTTGGAAAGATACATAACAAACTGCAACACCATCCTTGCCTCCAAGCAAGGGAACCAGGTGGCAGATGGCAGGTGAGTGAGGAAGACTTACACTGTGTATCTTTTCATACCTTTTTGATTTTCGAACCATGTGAGTATATTATCTAGACCAAAAAAGTAAATAAATACAATTTAAATTATTTTTTTAAGCTAACAGGAAAAACCCAAGCCAGTTTACCTTTGGGAAGAGTGGACCTCCCTTGCTATCTTTATTTATGAGCAGTATATTTCTGATTTTATATTTAAAATACTCTAAGGCAGAAAGACTTCTTTATGAGAAAAATTAAAGACTGTCATTCAAAAACAAAAAAAAAAGAGGAGGAGGGAAAAAGAAGAAGGAAAGAAAATAACCATCTAGACCAAGTATTCCGACATCTGTAAGCCCCGACACAGGAAGCTCCCATGGCTACTGCTCTCATATTCACTAACAGTAGATTCCCCCAAACCTCCGACTCAGTACTGGGCCCAAATTGGCCAGTAGTGCCTTGGCATGCAACCTACGCATTTCGGCATCAGGCTATCTGGATTCAGCCCCCTGCCACTCATTAGCTGTGTGACCTTGGACAAGTAACTTGCCCTCTCTGACCCCTAGTCTTTTTATCTATCAAATGGGGATAATACCAGTAGCTACCTCATGGGATATTTCTAAAGGGTCAGAGATAATGAAGAAATGCACTTAGAAGAGTACATGCTAGACATCAGTATTAAACACTGTACCTTCTCTGAATACTCAAAGGTGAAAATTTAGTCAGTTACACTATTAAACCTCCAGCACCTGGTAATATACTAGCAGTGTTCAACATGTTGTTGTTGTTAGTGGCCATTGAGTCAGTTCTGACTCATGGTGACCCCGTGTGAACACCGTAAAACTGCTCCATAGGATTTTAAAGGTTGTAACCTTTCAGAAGCAAATTGCCAAGCCTATCTTCTGAGGCACCTCTAAGTGAGTTCAAACTCCCAACTTCTCAGCTAGCAGTCAAACGATTAAACATTTACGCCACCCAGAGAGCCTGGAGCTCGAAATGTATGTATGCAATGGTGGAATTATGTAACGAGATAAAGCAATGCCTTACATTTTAGGTATTCTGGGACACAAAGAAAGGATAGGCAATCTCAGGTGGGGTAATCTGTAATATTTCAATGAGGCAATGACACTCAAGTTCAATCTGGGGCCAGATATGATGGAGGTAGGGGAAGGAGGGACATTCCAGACACGAATAAAGGTAAGAAAAAAATAAACCAAACCCATCGCTGTCCGGTTGATTCCAACTCATAGTGACCCTACAGGACAGAGTAGAACTGCCTCATAGAGTTTCCAAGGAGCACCTAGTGGATTCAAAATGCAGGCCTTTTCGTTAGCAGCTATAGCGCTTAACTAGCACCACATCGGGGTTTCTAAGTAAAAGCAAGAAGTCATATTAAATTTCTGGAAAGCTGTAAGTGATTCAATATTCCTCGTACACAGAATATTACAAAATATTCAAGAAAAACACTTTTTTTTTAATAATTGCTGGTCATCTTTTTTTTTTATAATGATTAAGTGAAAGTATACAATCCAAATTTCCATGTCTGCCTATCTGTAGCTCCTGTTCTCCTTGCCCTGTGAAAGCACACTCCTTTTCATTCTATACTTGTCTTATACTGCTAACAATCTTCTGTCTCCTCCTCTTTACCCTCTCCTCTTACATCTAGAAATGGACCAATAGGACAGCATACTAGAAATGCATAGAACCATAAAGTACATGAACCATGTGGTCACACTGTGATCCGGAGTCCAGTTCATTTTTGTCCAAAGAGTTGACTTCAGTAGGGTTTTCTGGACAAGGGAGAGCGGGTCTAGGGGCGATGCTCCCAGGAGATCCTCTAGGCCATCGGACCATCAGTTGTGGTCTTTTAGTAGAGTTCTTGAGCTGCACCCCTCGTTTTCTCGTGTTGCCACAGGGACTCAACATTGTGTGCCCCATTATGGCTGTCTTTGGTGGTGGCCAGGCATCACAAGTTTCTTCTGGTCACATGTTGATACAATCTCACTTTCACATGGGTCCCTATGTCTCCTAGGCTCTTTTTCCCTCATGTCTTTGTTATTCTCGGTCATCTGTTTGGGATGAGTTAGGATCCTTTGATATACCTCAGGTGGGAGCTTGCTAACTTTTAAGACCCCAGATGCCACTCGCCAATATGGGGTGCAAAAGACTGTCTTATCAATAGGCTAGTTATACCAATTGACCTCGATGTCCCCTAACACCATGGTCCCCAGACCCCACCCCTGCTATACTATCCTTGCAATATTGGGTTAATATTAGAAGATTACAGTTTATGGTGAAGTCCAGTTACATCGATCTACTTTCTACTGTGTGCTGTCACAGCTTTCACCTAACCAAATTTCTATCGACTATCTAATCTATGACCAATCCTCTCTCTTCCTCCCTACTCTTGTAGCCACCTAAGAGTCTTTTCTTCTGTACGTAAGTCTATTTTTAAGTCCTTATAGTGGGGTACTCATACAATATTTGTCCTTCTGCTGCTGACTGCTTTCACTCAGCATGTCTTCCAGTTGAAACCAGGTTATGAGATGCTTCCTAAAATCATCGTTATTCTTTATCATTGCTTAGTATTCCACTGAGTATATCTACCATTGTTTCTTTATCCATTCGTCTGTTGATGGGCATCTAGGTTGATTCCATTTTTTTGCTATTGTGGACTGTGCTGTAATAAACATTTGTGTGCATGTATCTGTTCATATGACTGCCCGTGATTCTGTAGGATATATTCCGGGCAGTGAGATTACTGGATCAAACCGTGTATCTACTTCCAGCTTTTTAAGGAAGTGCCAGATTGCTTTCCAAAGAAGTTGTACCATTTTGCAATCCCACCAGCAGTGTAGGAGAGTTCCAATTTCTCCACAACCTCTCCAGCATTTGTTGTTTTATGTTTTTTGGATCATGGACAACCTTGTTGGGGTGGGATGGTATCTCATTGTAGTTAATATTTGGATTTCTCTGATAGCTAATGATCGAGAACATTTCCTCACGTGTCTTTTGGCTACCTGGGTGTCCTCTTCAGGGAAGTGTCTGTCCATTTCTTTTGCCCATCACTTAATTTAGTCATTTACCTTTTCCATGTTGATATTTTGCAGTGCCTTATACCTTATGGAGATCAGACCTCAGTCCGACATGTAGCTGCCAAATATGATTTCTGATTCTCTTGGCATCTTTTAATGCTTTTGATAGTCTTTGGTGAGGAAAAGTGTTTAATTCTTAGTAGTTTCCATTGATCCATTTTCTCTTCTGTTGATTGTAATTTGTTTGTCAGACTTCGAAGTCTGTGTCTAAGCTGTGTATTAGAACTTACATTGTTGATCCTAGTTTTTCTTGCATGATCTTTATCGTTTTAGGTTTGATATTTAGGTCTTTGATCCATTTTGAGTTACTCTGTGTAAGATGTGAGATATGGGTCTTATTTCAGTTTTTTGCAGATGGATATCCAATTTCACCAGCACCATTTGTTAAAGAGGCTGTTTTTACCCTAGTTTACAATCTTGGGCCTTTGTTGAATATCACCTGTTCATAGGAGGATGGTAGCATCTCTAGATCTCAACTCTGTTCCATTGGTCTATATGTCTCTTTTTGTACCAGTACTAAGCTGTTTTGACTACTATGACAGTGTAATAGGTTCTAAAGTCGGGTAGTGAAAGGCCTCCCAGTGTGTTCTTCTTTTTCAGTAGTGTTTTATCCGAGGTTTCCTTCCTTTCCAAACAAAGGTGGTGATTTGTTTCTCCTCTCATTGAAAAAATGTCATTTGAATTTTTATTGGGATTGCATTGTATATATGTAGATCACTTTGGGTAAAAAAGCTATTTTCACAGTGTTAAGTCTTTCTATCCATGAGCAAGGTAGGTTTCTCCATATATGTAAGTCTCTCTTAGTTTCTTGCATTAAGATCTTGTAGTTCTCTCTGTGTAGGTCTCTTATTTCCCTTGTTAGATTTGTTCCCGGATATTTTATCTTGTTGGGGGCTATAGTAAATGGTATTGATTTAATGATTTCTTTTCTTTAGTGATCTCTTTGTTGGTATAAAGGAATCCTACTGATTTACTTATGTTTATCCTATATCCTGATACTTTGCTGAACTCTTCTATTAGTTCTAGTAGTTTACTTATGGATTCTTTAGGATTCTCTGCATATACAATTATATCACCTACAAATAGGGAGACTTAGTTCTTCTTTGCCAATGCCAGCCAAGCCAAGTGCCGTCGAGTCGGATCCAACTCATGGTGACCCTAGGGGCCCCTTATTTCTTTGTGTTGTCTAATTGCTATCACCAGAACTTCTGGTACAATGTTGACTAGGAAAAGTGAGAGTGGGCATCCTTGTCTAGTTCCCGTTGTCAAGGGGATTTCTTTCAGTCTCTCTCCTTTCAGTATGATGTAGGTAACTGGCTTCGTGTAGATGCCCCTTAATTGCGTTCAGGAATTTGCCTTCTATTCCTATTTTGATGAGAGTGTTTAGCATGAATGAGTGTTGAATTTCATCAAATGCCTTTTCTGCATCAATTGACAAAATCAGGTGATTCTGATCTTTTGTGTTATTTATGTGGTTGATCATAATTGTTTTTCTGATGTTGAACCAGACTTATATCCCAGGTATGAATCCAACTTGGTTGTGATCAATTATTTTTTTGATATGTTGTTGAATTCTATTGGCAAAGATTTCGTTGAAGACTTTTGTATCTGCGTTCATGAGTGATGTTGCTCTATAAATCTCCTTTTTCCTGGAATCTTTCCCAGGCTTTGGTATTACGGTTATGCTGCCTTCATAGAAATAATTTGGGAGTATTCCCTTTCTGTGCTGTGAAATAGTCTCGGTAGTATTGGAGCTACCTCTTCTCTAAAAGCTAGGTGGAATTCTGTGGTGAAGCCATCTGAGTCAGGGCTTTTTTTAGTTGGTAGTTTTTTGATGACTTTTTCAATCTCTTCCTTTGTGATGGGTTTACTAAGTTGTCCTACTTCTCCTTGTGATAATTTTGGGAGGTGATATAAAACTAGAAGCTGGCCCATTTCCTCTAGGTTTTCAAATCTGTTAGAGTACAGTGTCTTGTAGTATTCTGTTATGATACTTCTGATTTCAGTTGGATCTGTTGTGACATCTCCCATCTCATTTCTTATGTGAGTTATTTGTTTCCTCTCCTATTTTTTCTTTTGTAAGTTTAGCCAAAGGTTTATCAATTTTGTTGATCTTTTCAAAAAAAGCAGCTTTTGGTTTTGTCAGTTTTTTTCAATTGTTCTTCTATTCTCTAATTCATTTAGTTCTGCTCTAATCTTTCCAATCTGTTTTCTTCTGGTGACTGAGTTGCTCTATTTCTACTTGTTCAAGCTGTGCAGTTCATTCTTTGGTTTGGGTTTTTTCTTCCTTCTGGATGTATGCATTTAGAGAGATAAACTGACCTCTGAGCACTGCTTTGGCTGTATCCCATAGGTTCTGGTAGGATGTGTTTTCACTGTCATTTGAATCCATACATTTCTTTTTTTCATCCTTGACTTCTTCTGTAACTCATGGCTTTCTGAGCAAGGTGTTCAGTTTCCATGAGTTCCAGTTTCTATCTGTGATTTTTCTGCTATTGACTTCCATTTTTATGGCTTCATGCTCTGAGAAGATGCTTTGTAAGAATTCAGCGGTTTGGATTTTGTTGAGATTTTCTTTATGTGCTAACACATGGTCTATTCTAGAAAATGTTCCATGTGCTTTGAAGAAGAAGATGTACTCATCTGTTGATGGATTAAAAGTTCCATATATGTTGATAAGGTCTAACTGTTAATTGTTGGAATAAGGTCTTATGTGTCTTTATTGAGGTTTTTAATAGATGATCTATCTATTGCTGACAGTGAAGTCTCCCACTACTGTTATGGACTAATCTGTCTCATTTCTCAATGTAGTCAGTGTTTGTTCGGTACATTTAGATGCTGTAGTATTGGGTGTGTAAATATTTAATGTTGTTATGCCCTGTTTGTGTATTGAACCTTTCAGCAATAAATAGTGACCATCCTTGTCCACAGTGGTGGATTTCACATTAAAATCTATTTTATCTGAGATTAAGATTCCCACACCTGCTCTTCTTTGTATATTGTTATCTTCGTATATATCATTCCATCCTTTAATTTTCAGTCTATTCATATCTTTAAGTCTAAGGTGAGTTTCCTGTAAGCAACATATGGACGGGGCTTTTTTTTGATCGAAAATGTCACTCTTGTCTCTTTACTGGAGCATTCAGTCTGTTTACATTCACTCTAATTGTTGATAGGTATGTGTTTAGTGTTGTAATTTTGGTGTATTTATTTTTGTGTTGGTGTTTTCTCTGTTGCTCTTAATATTCTGTTCTGGGTAATTCTTTATGGATTAATTTTCATCCTTTTCAGAGTTGGTTTTGTGTTTGTTGAGACTTGTACACTACATTTTTTGTTTTGATATGTTGCATCTTTCTTGTACTTTGTGGCTACCCTTATGATCCCCCATAATAATCTAAGTTTAAACCCAATTTTAACTTCTGCATATCTTATTAACTCCCTCTCCATCTGAAAGGACTATAACTACTGCAATATATCCCTCTTTTTAATGAGATGATATCTTAGTTTTCATGACTTGATCACTGGTTCCCTTCTCTTAATGTTATAGCTTTGATTGAGTTTTGTGCCTTCCCTAACTGAGTAGGCTTCCGGATGTTGTGTCCTGCTTTGCCTCCTTAAATATACACTTAAAGCTTTGGTTTTTCTAAGCAAAGAGATTCTTTCAGTGTTTCTTGTAGCTTTGGTTTGGTTTTTACAAAATCTCTAAGCTTCTGTTTATCTGAGAAAGTCTTAAATTTCATCTCATATTTGAAAGACAGTTTTGCAGGATATATAATTGTTGGTTGGAAGTTTTTCCCCTTCAAGGCTTTGAATGTGTCATCCCACTACCTCCGTGCCAACATGGTTTCTGCCAAGAAGTCAGACGAAACCCTACAGAGCTTCCCTCTCAATGCTAGCTTTGCTTTGAGTCTCACTGCCTTTAAGAATGTCTGCTTCTGTCGTTTTATTAAGCTTGATTGTAATATGTCTTGATGTCTTTCTTTTGGGGCTTTCTTTTGTGGCATTTGATACACGTGTTGGATATCTATGTTCTTTTTTTCCTAATTTCAGGGAAGTTTTCTGTCAGCAACTCAACAAAACTCTCTGTGTTTTCAACTATCCCTCTGTGTTTTGGAACTCCAATTAATTGCAGATTTTTCTTCTTGATAGAGTCCCACATGTTTTTAATGCTTCTTCATTTTTCTTACTTCTTTTCTCTGATCTCTCCTCGTGAATGCTGATGTCAGTATCTATCTTCAAGGTCAGTTTCCAGCTGTTCAATTCTGCTCTTTTGGCCTTGAATTGTCTAATTCTGTAATTTGTTATTGATTGCTTGAATTTCAGAATGCTGATGTTCCATCATTTTGAATAGCTTGCTTAATTTTTCATTTTTCTCTGCTACATTTTGTATAATGTCTAGATGGGGTGTGTGTATAATTCTTTTGTACTCGATCAATAGTTTCAGTAAGGCTTCTTCATCTGGGAAGTTCTTTGATTCTTTATTTTGGGAACTTTCCAGAGTCAAGGTAGGATGTTTCTTTAAATGTTTGGCTAGGGTTTGTTGTTTTGGGGACATCTGGAGGCTGTTTAATTTCTCTGGTATTGCTTCAGCAGGAGCTAAAGCACAGATCTGAGAAGAAAGCTGGTAATCTGCCACCTGTACTCCACTTACTGGGCCCTGTGGACTCTCTAGAGTAGCCAGCTCTGCTACTCCAAGGGCTGGCGAAGACACAGCCCTACTTATGGAGTCAGTGGGGGGCCATCAGCCAACCTTATCATGTGGTTCACTAAAAGCTGGAAGAGCTGCTATCAAGGTGCACTGTAGTTATTTCTCTAGGCAGTCTTATTTTGAAAAGGTAAACACTATCTGACAGCTTCCAAAATCAGTGAGGCTTTCAGGTGTGGTGAGCTCCTCTTTCTGGCTGACAACGGGGGTCCGTCTTCTGCTGTTCAAAGTAGTAACAGGTTACTGGTCTGCTGTCATCCCCTGCTGGGCCCCACCTGTAAGTCTACACTGTGCTAAAGACAGCTTTTCTGCTGGAAAAGCCCTCCCTGGGCTGACACTCCCTTCCAGCCTAGGAATTAGCCCCTTCTGAGGCCTCCAAGTTGGTTAACTCTACCTCCCAGTTGAACAGGATGGCATTCTTCTCAAGCTGCCCCACCCTCCATGAAATAGCCGAATCCATGGTGGAGGTCCGTAAAGAGAGGTTGGAGAGGCTGTGGTGGTCTGAGTCCAGAGCCAGGCTCTCAAAATGTAGCTATTCCACCCTGTGATCACATCACCACAGTGGCTCAGCATAGCAGCCAGTTAACCACATCCCCTGCCTGCTGGCCAGCAAAAAGAAAGATAAGTTAAAGACACCAGTTACCTTCAGTCTGAAGGAGCCAGCCAAGTCAAAAAGAGTAGGAAGGGCTCAGCAAAAGACAAGAATTATCCTGTTTAGCGGTATGTAGTCCAAACTCACAGCTCTATGCTGTATCCTAGGGCTCACTGGGTGTCCAGAAAGCTCCATTTAATTATCAATCCAGGCCTCAGTTTTCAGAGGGAATTAAGGAGACAATTGTCTTGTCTGCCATCTTTATTCTGCCCCCCCATAAATGTCATTATTTTGTCATTGATTTCTTCTATAACCCATGGATTTTTGTGCAAGGTGTTGTTCAGTCTCTGTGAGTTCATATTTCTTCCTATATTTTTCTGCTATCAATTTCAATTTTTCTGGCTTCATGGTTCAAGAAGATACTTTGCAATAATTCATTGGTTTGGGTTTTGCTGAGACTTGCTTCATGTCCTAACACATGTTCTAGTCTGGAAAATGTTTCATATGCATTGGAGAAGGTGCACTTATCTGTTGATGGGTAAACAGTTCTGTATATGTCACTGAAGTCTAGTTGGTTAATTGTCACACTAAGATCTTCTGTATCTTACTGAGCTTTTTTCTGGATGATCTGTCCATTACTGAAAGTGGAGTGTTGAAGTCTCCAACTATTATTATGGAGTGATCCATCTCATTTTTCAGTGTTGTCAGTATTTGTTCAATGTATTTAGATGCTCTGGTATTGGGTGCATAAATATTTAATATTGTTATGTCCTCCTTATGTATTGAGTCTTTCAGCAATAAATACCAACCGTCCTTGTCCACGACGGTGGATTTTACATTAAAGTCTGTTTTATCTGAGATTAGTATTGCCACTCTTGCTCTTCTTTGTATGATGTTGGCTTGGTATATATTTTTCCATCCTTTGATTTTCAGTTTGAGTCTATATAGACGGATCATGTCTTTTGATCCAGGATGTCACTTGCTGTCTCTTTACTGGAGCATTCAGTCTATTTACATTTAGTGTAATTATTGATAGGTATGTGTTTAGTACTGTCATTTTAGTGTATTTATTTTTGTGTTGTTGATGTTTTCTGTGCTGCTCTTGACATTCTGTTCTGGGTCATTCTTCTTTAGTGGTTGACTTTTCGTTATTTCAATATTGGTTTGTGTTTGTTGAGACTCCTGTATTATGCTTCTTGTTTTCATATGTCATTTAGTTATTTTGCTTTGTGGCTACCCTTAGGATCTCCCCTTAGTATTCTAAGTTTAAACCCAATTTTAACTTCTGTATATCTTTTTAATTTCCTCTCCATCTGAAAGAGCTATAACTACTGGAATGTAGGCTTCTTTTTAGTCTGATGACGTCATTGTTTTCATGATGTGATCACTGGTTTTCTTCTTTTAATACTGTAACTTTTACTGAGTTTTGTGACTTTCCTGAGTAGGATTCCAGATGCTGTGTCCTGCATTTCCTCCTTAAGTATACACTTAATGGTTTTTTTTTTCTAAGCAAAGAGCTTCTTTCAATATTTCTTATAGTTTTGGTTTTGTTTTTACAAAGTCTCTAGGCTTCCATTAATATGTGAATGTCTTAATTTCGTCTTCATATTTGAGAGAGAATTTGGCAGGATATATAATTGTTGGTTGGAAGTTTTTCTCCTTCAAGGCTTTGAATGTGTAATCCCGCTGCCTTCTTGCCAACATCATTTCTGGTGAGAAGTCGAACAAAAGCCTACAGAGCTTCCCGCTGAATGTTAGCTTTGCTTTGAGCCTTGGTTCCTTTAAAAGAATCTGTTCATATTTCATTTTATTAAGCTTGATTATATGTCTTGATGTCTTTCTTTTGGTGTCTGGTTTTTGTGGTGTTCAATACACATCTTAGAAATCTGTGTTCTCTTCTTTCATAATTTCAGGGAAGTTTTCTGTCAGCAACTCTATACAACACTCTCTGTATTTTCAGTTATCCTTCCCTGTTCAGGAACTCCAGTTAGTCGTAGATTATTTGTCTTAATAGTGTTCCACATGTTCCTTAAGGCTTCTTCATTTTTATTATTTCTTTTCTCTGATTTCTCCTCATAAATGCTAGTGTCAGGTGCTCTATCCTCAAGCTCATTAACTCCCATTTCCATTTCTTGAATTCTGCTCTTTTGGCTTTGAGTCGAATTGTCTAATTCTGTAATTTTACTGTTGATCTGCTGGATTTCAGATCATTGACGTTTCATCAGTTCAGATAGCTTGCTTAATTTTTCATTTTGTTCTGCCACTTTTGTTTAATGTCTAGGAGGGCTCTGTATATAATTATTTGTACTTGACCTCTGATAGTTTGAGAAAGGCCTCATCATCTGGGGAGTGTCTTCATTCTTTATTTTGCGACTTTTCCAGAGCCATGGTGGACCGTTTCTTTACATACTTAGCTATGTATTGTTGCTTTCATGCAATCTAGAAGCTGTTCAATTTCTCTGGTGTTACCTTAGCAGGAGCCGAGGTATAGTTCTAAGACAGGAGTTAGTCACCAGCCACCTCTGTGTACTCTAGTGACTGGCCCCAGGTGGACTTTCTAGGGTGGTAGGTTCTTTCTCCTGGCTGGCAAAGATGGTGCCCTACCTATGGAGCCACTGGGAACCATCAGCAGATACTATGATGTGAATCAGTGAAGGGCAGAGAAGATGCTGCAGGGCCACTCAGCAGTCAGTTCTCCAGGTGGTCTTATGTTAAAAGGCACTTTATTGCTAAGTGAGGAGCTGTCCAACAGCTGCTGAAAACAGGCCCTCAGGTGTGGCAGGACCTGCCTTCCAGCTGCAAATGAAAATACCTCAAAGGCTGTCCCCAGATGCTATGATGTGGTTCAAAGTAGGGAGGGGTTAAGGCCTTGTTGCCATCCTCTACCAGGCTCCACCCATACCTCTAGGCACCACTGTCCTAAACACAGCTTTTCTGCTGGAGAAGCACTTTCCAGACAGGAGCTGCTTCTCTATGTGAGAATTAGCCACAGCCAGTGACTCCAAGTGGGTGACTCTGCCTCCCAGCTAACCAAGATGGTGTCTTGCCTCAGCTGCCCTGCCTCCTGAAACAGCACAATCTATGGCACAGCTCAGAAAAGAGAGGGTGGAGGGACAGCATTGCCTTCAGTCAGCAGCCAGGCTCTCAACATGTGGCTATCCCAAGCACAGTCTCTCTGCTGCACTATACGCTATTTACTGAAGCACTGCAGTTCAGCGTATTAGCTGGCTCATGCCTAGCCCTTACCTCCTGGATAGCAAAGAAGGCCTCAGTACCTGCAGTGCTCCCAAACAGTGAGACAGTGGAAGCAGGACTCAGCATACTGCTGTCTTGTCTTTGAGAGTAGTCACCCCACTACCGGCATGTAGTCCAATCTGACAACCCTATGCCAGATTCTAGGGCACCCTGGATGTCCATGCTGCTCCATTCAATTATCATTCCAGGCCTTATTTCTCAGAGGAAATTCAGGAGACATGTATCTAGTCTGCTATCTTGCCCCACCCCCACAAAACCTTTTTTAAAAATGTGTTTCAGACAAGAGGGGAAATTTGAGCATGAATTAGGTAACATTAACAAATGTACTGATGCAGCAAAATGGTGGAGTAGGTAGCTCCAAGCCCTCATCCTACTATACAAGTCTTAAAAAACAAGCAGAAACTGTCAGAGCCAACATTCTCAGAATTCTCGGAAAAAGTCAAGGTTTACAGAAAGGAAGTGAACACTGAATAAAGGAAAAAAATCTTCAAAATGATAGGAAACTTTTAGGGCTTTTTTTCACTTACATGTACCCCACTCTCTCCTCATCTGAGCAGCAACAGCCTTAAAAATGGAAGCCCAAGCTCATGCATCAGACTTGCTAGGTGAACGCTTTAAAGCAAGTGTTTTAAAGTCAAGGAGCTAAAGAAAAACATGGAAAAAGAACTAAAGGAAATCACAAATAATCTATGAACAAAATAAGAATATCAAAAAGCAGATACAAATGGTAAAAAGTAAACCAAGCAGAAATTCTGGAGGTGAAATGTAAAGGAATTGAAATAAATTTTTAAAAAAACTGATTTGAGCAGTAAGAAGAAAAAATCAGTGAATTTGAATGTAAGACAAGTGATACTCTCAAGCCTTAGGAAAAAAGAATGAAGAAAAGTGAACAGAGCCTAAGGGACTTGTGGGACACCATCAAGCCAGTCAAACTATGCATTATGGGAGTCCCAGAAGTTGAAGGTGGCAGTAACAATATTTGAATGAACAATGGCCAAAAACTTCCCAAATTTGATCAAAGACGTGAATCTACCCTTCTAAGTTCAACAATCTCTGAGTAGGATAAACTCAAAGAGATCCCCACACTACAACACATTATAATTGCACTGCTGAAAGCCGCAAAAGAGGTAACTCCTTATGTACAAAGGATTCTCAATAATATTAAGAGCCAATTTCTTGTCAGAAATGATGAAATCAGGAGTGTGCTGCCACAGGGCTAAGTGAGCAGCTAAAGTTGCATAAAGATATGTGTGTGGGGTTTTATATGGGGAAGTGACTTGGAGTACAAACTTTCACTTAAATTACAATAAAATATTTACTAAAAATGAAACAAAGAAAGAAACAGTGGAGCCAGCAGGCAGTGGGATAACATAATTTGAAGTGCTGGGTGGGGGGGAAGCATTGTCAAATAAGAATTCTATTATCTGGCAAAACTATTCTTTAAAAATGTGGGACAATTAAATGTGGTACATACATACAGTAGATCACTACTCAATCAGTAGAAGAAACAAAGTCTTGATGCATGCTACAAAATGGATGGAGGCTGGAGACATCATGCTGAGAGAAATAAGCCAGTCATAAAAGGTCAAATGTTATATTACCTCACTTGTATAAAAGGATAACAACAGATAAATCTACAGAGACCAAAGCTTATTAGTGATTTCCAGGGGCAGGAGGGAGGGGGGAAGAGAAAGGTTACTGCTTGTGGAGTCTTGAGTTTCAGTTTACCATGGCAGAAAAATCACATTGATTAAGGGTAGGTCTGCACAGTGACTAAGGCAATTGCTGTCAATAAGTTGCACACCTGTAAAAAGTTGAATTGGGAAAAGTTGTATGATAAATACACTTACAATAATTACAACAACAAAAAAGAGCAGCAGCTGAGGCTGTTTATGTACAGCCAAGCACCTCATAGCATTTGGCTCCTTGGATTGGAGGTTTAGGGTCATGGTTTATGAAATATTTCAGTCAGTTGGCCTAATTGCATATTTAGCATTTCTATTCTACCTCCTAGTTCAGTTTGTAATGCCAGAGGTCTAAAAAGCTTGAAAACAGCCATCCTAGGTACAACAATTGGTCTCTATTCACCTGGAGCAATGGAGGAAGAGTCAGGAAGAGGAGAAGGAAATGAAACATGTGGCTAATTGCCTCTGTGAACAACTGACTTCTTTGCTGTGAGACCAGAACTGAATGGTGTCTGACTACCATTACTGAACATATTCACTGAAGATTCCATAGCAAACTCCTGATCAAAAGGAGGAAAATGCAGAATGGAATTTCAAAATTTCATGGAATCCAGATTTCCTCAAACTGTGAAACCTGGATGAACCTCTGAAACTATTGCCCTGAGATAATCTTTAAACCTTAAACAAAAAATATTTCCTAAAGTTTCCTTAAAACCAAATGATAGTTTATCCTAATTAGTAAAAAATGTCTGCCTTGAGCATTGTGTTCCTTTTAAGATTTGTCTATACGGAATCCAACTGACATCAGCAACTTGAAAGATTAGATAGGAAGCTTGGGGGGAGTGACTTCATGTTAATGGGAAGGAACAACTCAGAAAAAGAGGATAAGAATGATTGCAAAACTTGAAGAATATAATCAGTGTCACTAAAATGCACATGCAGAAATTGTTCAATTGGTGTATGTTCCATTGTGCATATTCTCAACAACAAAAATAAATTATTTTAAAATGTTTCGAACTGCTAATTGTTGTTGAAGTTACTTTGATAGATATGTGGGGATTGATTATACTTTCTTGTCTACTTTTGTGTTTTTGAATTTTCATAATGCCAAGCCAAGAAAAGGAAGGCATGAACAATGAAAAGAGAGGAAGCTAGCTAGCAGGAAGTAAAGATAGCAGAGATCAGATCACCAATACACAAAGGACCTTCTGTGCCAGGCAGAGGAGGCTGGACTTGATCCTGCAGGTAAGGGAGCCACCAAAATATTTTAAGCCAAAGAGTGACGTGATCAGATTTGCATTCTGAAAGTATCACTCTAGTTGCTGCTTGGAAAATAGAAACGTGGAGCTCTGTTATGCCCAGCTCTAAAATGGCTGCCTATGAGAAACCTCTGTTTATCTCAGGTGGAGTCCTATGTCTTCCTCTCTCAGCCCATTGTACCTTTCTTGTTGAGACAGAAAGAGAGAGAATATGTGTGCATGTGTGTATGGTATGTGAGTTTAACAAAAATATCTTTTGAGGGTGGAGGCAAGATGGCAGACTAGACACATATCTCTTTAATTCCCTCTGAAAACTAAGGCCTGGATTGGCAATTGAACAGAGCTTTCTAGACACCCAGTGAGCCCTAGGACACGGCATAGGGCTGTCAGTTTGGACCACCCTCTCTTTTCTGTGCTTCACCATAGATTCAGCTCTTTCACAGCAGGAGAAGTAGCTTGACCAGGATGCCATCTTGGTAGGCTGGGAGGTGGAGTTAACCAACTGGAGGCCTCAGCAGAGGCCAATTCCCAGGCTGCAAGGCAGCGCCAGTCCAGGGAGCATATATCCAGCAGAAAGGCTGTGTTTAGCACAGTGTTGCCTTGTGGGTAGCACCTGGCAGGAGATGGAAGCAGTGCAGTAGCCCATACCCACTTTGAAATATATCATACATCATAACATCTGGGGACAGCTGAAGAGGTGCCTCTGTTATCAGCTGGATGGAGGGGCCTGCACACATGACAGCTTGACTGATTTTGGAAGCTGTCAGATAGCTTTTAGCTTTTTAAAATAGGACTGCCTAGGGAAATAACTGCTGTGCACCCCAATGGCATCTCTTCCTGCCTTACTGACCCACATCATAGGGTCAGTTGACAGCCCCCCAGAGACTCTATAAGTAGAGTGGTGTCTTTGCCAGCGAGGAGATGGAGGCTGCCACCTCAGGGAGTACACAGAGGTGGCTGGTGACCAACTCCCTTCTCAGAACTACACCTCAACTCTTATAGAAGCAATGCCAGAGAAACTAAACAGCCTCTAGATGCCCGAAAAGCAACAAACTATCACTAAGCATTTCAAGAAAAATGCCAACCACGGCTCCCGAAAACACTCAAAATAATTAAAAAACTTCCCATATGAAGAAGCCTTTCTGAAATTACCAGAGGTCATGTAGAAAAGAATTAGAGAGACATCCTAAAGATTAAACAAAATGTGGCAGAGTAAAATGAAAAATTAAGCAAGCCATTCAAACTGATGCAACATCAACATTCTTAAATCTGACAGATCAGTAACAATATTAAAGAATTAAACAACTCAGTTCAAAGCCAAAAGAGTAGAATTGAAGAGCTGGAAATCGGACTTAGTGACTTTCAAGATAGAACTACTGACACCAGCATTTATGAGGAGAAATCAGAGAGAAGAAATAAGAAAAAATGAAGAAGCATTAATAAACATATGGGACTCCATTAGGAGGAATAATCTACAATTAATTGGAGATCCCGAACACAGAAGGACAGCTGAAAACACAAAGAGTATTGTTGTTGAGTTGCTGACAGAAAACTTCCCTGAAATTAGGAAAAAAGAGAACATAGGTATCCAACACATGTATTGAATGCCACAAAAAAAGACCCCAAAAGAAAGACCTCAAGACGTATTACAATCAAGCTTAATAAAATGACATAAGCAGACACTCTTAAAGACAGTGAGACTCAAAGCAAAGCTAACATTCAGAGGGAAGCTCTGTAGGGTTTCGTCTGACTTCTCAGCAGAAACAATGTTGGCATGGAGGTAGTGGGATGACTCATTCAAAGCCGTGAAGGAGAAAAACTTCCAACCAACAATTATATATCCTGCAAAACTGTCTTTCAAATATGAGATGAAATTTAAGACTTTCTCAGATAAACAGAAGCTTAGAGATTTTGTAAAAACCAAACCAAAGCTACAAGAAACTCTGAAAGAATCTCTTTGCTTAGAAAAACCAAACCTTTAAGTGTATATTTAAGGAGGCAATGCAAGACACAACATCCAGAAGCCTACTCAGTTAGGGAAGGCGCAAAACTCAATCAAAGCTATAACATTAAGAGAAGGGAACCAGTGATCAAATCATGAAAACTAAGATATCATCACATTAAAAAGAGGGATACACTACAGTATAGTCCTTTCAGATGGAGAGGGAGTTAATAAGATATGCAGAAGTTAAAATTGGTTTTAAACTTAGAATAAGGGGGATTATTGGGGTAGTTGCAAAGCACAATAACAATGCAACATATCAAAACAGGAAACGTAATATGGGAGTCTCAACAAACACAAAACAAATACTGAAAAAGATGAAAAGTCAACCGATAAAGAATGACCCAGAACAGAATACTAAGAGCAACAGAAAAAAACACCAACACAAAATAAATACACCAAAATGACAGCACCAAACACATATCTATCAACAATTAGAGTGAATGTAAACAGACTGAATGCTCCAGTAAAGATACAATGAGTGACATTTTGGATCAAAAGACACGACCCATCTGTATGCTGCTTACAAGAAACACACCTTAGACTTAAAGAGATGAACAAATTGAAGATTAAAGGATAGAATAATATAAACCAAGCTAATAACATACAAAGAAGAGCAGGTGTGGTGATACTAATCTCAGATAAAATAGATTGTAATGCAAAATCCACCAGCATGGACAAGCACAGTTACTATTTATTGCTAAAAGGTTCAATACAGAAACAAGACTTAACAATATTAAATATTTATGCACCCAATACTACAGCATCTAAATATATAGAACAAACACTGACTATACTGGAAAATGAGATAGATCACGCCACAGTAATAGTAGGAGACTTTCACACTCTACTGTCAGTAATGGACAGATCATCTAGAAAAAAGCTTAGTAAAGACACAGAAGATCTTATTCCAACAATTAACAATTAGACCTCATCTACATATATAGAACTTTTAATCCATCAACAGATGAGTACGCCTTCTTCTACAATGCACATGGAACATTTTCCAGAATAGACCATGTCTCAGCATATAAAGCACATGTCAAAAAAATTTTAAAACCATTCAATTATTTGCAAAGCATCTTCTTGAACCATAAACTCATAAAAGTGGAAATCAATAGCAGAAAAAACACAGATAGAAATTGGAATTCATGGAAACTGAACAACACCTTGCTCAAAAAGAAACAGGTTATAGAAGAAATCAAGGACGAATTAAAGACATCTATGGATTCAAATGGAAATGAAAATACATCGTACCAGAACCGATGGGATACAGCCAAGCTCACAGGTCAGTTTATCTTTCTAAATGCACACATCCAGAAGGAAGAAAGGACCCAGACCAAAGTATGAAGTGAACAGCCTGAACAAGTAGAAATAGAACAACAGAGGAGCCCCTCAGACACCAGAAGAAAACAGATCAGAAAGATTAGAGTGGAACTAAATGAAATACAGAATAGAAGAACAACTGAAAAACTTGATAAGACCAAAAGATAGTTTTTTGAAAAGATCACCAAAATTGATAAACCAAGGGCTAAACTTACTAAAGAAAAACAGAAGAGGAAACAAGTAGCCTGAATAAGAAATGCGATGAGAGATGTCACAGCAGACCCAAAGAAACCAAAAGTATCATAACAGAATATTATGAAAGACTGCACTCTAACAGAATTGGAAACCTAGAGGAAATGGACAAATTCATATCACCTACCAAAATTATCACGAGAAGTAGAACAACTTAATAAACCATCACAAAGGAAGACATTGAGAAGCCAACTAAAAGAAGCCTTGGCCCAGATGGCTTCACTGCAGAATTCTACCCAGCTTTTAGAGAAGAGGCAACTCCCACACTACTGAGACTATTTCACAGTATAGAAAGGGATGGAACACTACCGAATTCATTCTGTGAAGCCAGCATAACCCTGATACCAAAGCCAGGGAAAGATCCCACAAAAAAGGAAAAGTATAGACCAATATCACTCATGAACTTAGATGTAAAAATATTCAACAAAATCCTAGCCAATAGAGTTCAACAACATATCAAAAAAATAATTCATCATGATCAAGTTGGATTCATGCCAGGGATGCAAGGCTGATTCAACACTAGAAAAACAATTAATGAGATCAACCACAAAAGTAACACAAAAGATTGAGTATCACTTGATTTTATTAACTGATGCAGAAAAGGCATTTGACCAAGTCCAACACCCATCCGTGCTAAAGACTCTCAGCAAAATAGGAACAGAAGGCAAATTCCTCAATACAATAAGGGACATCTACTCAAAGCCCACCACCTACATCATCCTGACTGGAGAGATACTGAAAGAATTCCCACTGAGAATGGGAACTAAACAAGGATGCCCATTCTCACCTCTCCTATACAACATTGTACTAGACGTTCTGGCCGGAGCAATTAGACAAGACAAAGAAATAAAAGTCATCTGCATCAGCAAAGAAGAAGTAAAAATCTCCCTATTTGCAGATGACATGATTGTATATGCAGAAAATCCTGAAGAATCCATAAGTTAAACAACTAGTAGAAGAGTTCAGCAAAGGTTCAGGATATAACATCAACGTAAGCAAATCAATAGGATTACTTTATGCAAACAAAGAGATCATCAAAGAAGAAATCATGAAATCAATACCATTTACTACAGACCCCAACAAGATAAAATATCTTGGTATAAATCTAACCAGAGAAATAAAAGACCTATACAAAAAGAACTACAAGACCTTACTGCAAGAAACTATGAGAGACTTACGTAAATAGAGAAACCTACCAGGCTCATGGATAGAAAGACTTAACGTTGTGAAAATGGCTATTTTACCCAAAGTAATCTACATATATACAATGAAATCCCAATACAAATTTCGGTGACATTTTTTAATGAGGTGGAGAAACAAGCCACACCTTTGTTTGGAAAGGGAAGCAACCCCGGATAAGCAAAGCACTACTGAAGAAGAAAAACACACTGGGAGACCTCTCCCTACCCAACTTTAAAACACATTACACTGTCACAGTAGTCAAAACAGCCTGGTACTGGTACAAAAAGAGACATATAGACCACTGGAACAGAGTTGAGACCCCAGAGATGCTAACATCCTGCTATGAACAGTTCATATTGGACAAAGGTTCAAGATTGTAAACTGGGGTGAAAACAGTCTCTAACAAATGGTGCTGGCAAAATTGGATATCCATCTGCAAAACATTGAAACAAGACCCATATATCACACCTTATACAAAAATTGACTCAAACAGGATCCAGCCAAGTGCCATCGAGTTGGGATAAAAGACCTAAACATCAAATCTAAAACGATAAAGCTCATCAAAGAAAAAGTAGGATCAACAATGGAAGTTTTAATACCCAACATAGACAGGATTCAAAATCTGTCAAACAAAGCACAATCAATGGAAGAGACAATAGACAAATGGGAACCACTAAGAATCAAACACTTGCTCATCCAAAGACTTTATCAAAAGAATAAAAAGACCACCTACAGAATGGGAAGAAATATGTGGCAACTACGTTTCAGACCAACGTCTGATCTCCATAATCTATAAGGTACTACAAAATATCAATAAGAAAAAGATGAATAATCCAATTAAGCGATGGGCAAAGGAGATGGACAGACCCTTCTCTAAAGAGGATATCCAGGCAGCCAAAAAACACTTGTGGAAATGCTCACGATCACTAGCTATTAAAGAAATTCAAGTCAAAACTACGATGGGATACCATCTCACCCCAACAAGGTTGGCCATGATCCAGAAAACACGAAACAACAAATGCTCGAGAGGCTGTGGAGAAATCAAAACTCTCTTCCACTGTTGGTGGGGTTGCAAAATGGTGCAACCTCTCTGGAAAGCAATCTGGTGCTTCCTTAAAAAGCTAGAAATAGATACACCATTTGACTCAATAATTCCACTGCTTGGACTATATCCTGCAGAAACAAAGGTTGTCACAGGAACAGATACATATACGCGAATCTTTGTTGCAGCACAGTCCACAATAGCAAAAAGTTGGAATCAACCCTGATGCCCATCAACAGAAGAATGGATAGGTAAACTGTCGTGTATATACTAACTAGAACACTATGCATGATAAAGAACAATGATGATTTTAGGAAGCATCTCATAACCTAGTTTCAATTGGAGGACATTATGTTGAGTGAAAGTAATCAGCAGCAAAAAGACAAATATTGTGTGAGACCCCTACAGTAAGAACTTAAAAACAGACTCATGCATAGGAGAGAAGACTGTTTGACAGTTGCAAGGGTGGGGAGGGAGGGAGGGTGACGGCGGGGTATAGGTGAGATGGTTGATAGAAATTCGGTTGGATGAAATCAGTGACAGCACACATTAGAAAGAAAATCAATTTTAACTGGACTTCAACATAACATGATTACTCCCGCTATCTTAACTCAATATTGCAAGGGCAGAGTAGCTGAGGCGGGAGTCTGGGGACCATGCTCTCAAAGACATCAAGGCCAACTGGCATTAACTAGCATTTTGCTAAGAGAATCTTCAGCACCCTACGTTGGTGAGTGGCATCTGGGGTCTTAAAAGCTAGCAAACTGCCATCTGAGGTACACCAAATAGTTCCAACTCAGCAGGAATGGATGATCACCAAGGACAACAATGACGTGAGAGAAAAAGAGTCCAGAAGACAGCAAGACCCACGTGAATGGGTGACTATATCAACATGTGACCTGAAGAACCAGAAGGTGCCTGGCCACCACAAATGATAGCTGTGATGGCGTTCACAATGTTGAGTTCCAATGGTAACACGAGAAAAAAGGGATGCACCATAAGATCGCCACTAAATGACCACAATTGATGGTTGCATTCCTGGGAGCTTCCCTGGGAGCCTGGCCCTAGATCTGATGTTGCCCCTGATCATAGGTCATTACTGAGGTCAACTCTTTGGATAGGAATGTAATGGACTTGGGGACACAGAGTGACCATATTGTGCGTGCACTTTATGGTCCTGTGCAGCTATAGAATGTTGTTCTACTGGCCCATTACTAGAGGGGAATGGAAAGGGTGAAGAAGAGGGGACAGGAGATTGTTAAGAGGATATGACATGTATGGAATGGAAAGGAGGAGTGTTCTGTCACCAGACAAGGAGAGCAGAGGGAGCCACAGATAGTCAGGCATGCAAATTTGAATTGTATTATAAAGTTTCACTCAATGACAATAAAAAAAAGAGAGAAAGAAATCCAGAACTACAGTGAGATACCATTTGACCGTAACAAGGTTAGCCATGATCTGAAACACACAAAACAACAAATGCTGGAAAGGCTGTGGAGAAATTGGAACTCTCCTACACTGCTGGTGGGATTGCAAAATGGTACAATCTTTTTGGAAAGCAATCTGGAGCTTCCTTAAAAAGCTGAAAGTAGATATACCATTTGATCCAGTAATCCCACTGCTTGGAATATATCCTACGGAATCAAAGGGGGGTACCTGAACAGATACATGTGCACTAATGTTTATTACAGCACAGTCCACAGTAGCTAAAAGATGGAATCAACCCAGATGCCCAACAACAGATGAATGGATAAACAAACTATGGTATATATACTCAATGGAACTTTATGCAATGATAAAGAACAATGATGATTTTAGGAAGCATCTCATAACCTGGTTTCAATTGGAGGACATTAAGTTGAGTGAAATCACTCAGCATCACAAGGACAAATATTGTATGAGACCCCTAACGTGTGGACTTTAAAATTCATATACTTAAAAGACTCACGTACAGAAGACTCTTTGATGGCTGTAAGGGAGTGGAGGGAGAGAGAGGGTTGGTTGTAAATAGTTGATAGAAATTTGGTTGGGTGAGAGCACTGATAGCACACTTTAGAAAGAAGATCAAGTTAACTGGACTTCAACATAAACTAAAAATTCTTCTAATCTTAACTCAATATTGCAAGGATAGAGTAGGTGGGGTGGGGGTCCAGGGCCCATGTTCTCAAGTGATCGAGGCCAATTGGCATTAATTAGCCTATTGCCAAGAGAGTCTTCTGCACTCTATAGTGGTGAGTGGTGACTGGGATCTTAAAAGCTAGCAAGCTGCCATCTGAAGTACGTCAAATGGTCCCAACTCAGCCGGAACAGATGATCACTAAGAACAACAAAGTCATGAGGGAAAAAGAGCCCATAAGATAGAAGGACCCACATGAATGGGTGATTGTATCAACATTTTACCAGAATAACCAGATAGTGCCCAGCTACCACCAAAGACAGCCGTGATGGGACACACAATGTCGAGTCTCAGTGGCAACAAGAGAAAAGGAGGGGTGCACCTCAAGAACTGCACTAAAAGACTGCAATTGATGGTCCAAAGTCCTGGGAGTTCCCCTGGGAGCATGGTCCCTAGACCTGATCATAAATCATTACTGAGGTCAACTTTTCAGACAGGAACAGATTGGGCTCGGGGACACAAAGTGATCATGTGGTGGGTGCACTTTATGGTTCTATCACCTGTAGGATGCTGTGCAACTGAATGAAGTGTGGAAAGGAGGGGACAGGAAATTAAGAGGATATGACATGTATAGAGCTGAAAGGAGGAGTGTGCTGTCACCAGGCAAGGGGCTGCAGATAGGTGGGCATGCAAATTTAACTTAGATTGTATACTTTCACTCAATCACAATAAAATAATAATAATAATAAAATATCTTTTTATTATGGTATATGATTGAAATAAAAACATTCAAGCAATACAGAGAATAGTTCTCTCATAGCCTTATACCACAGAGATAACCACTATTAGCAGTTTGGTGTTTATTTTTTCAGTCTTTTCTCATTCACTCCCTAAATACTTCTTGAATGTCTACTATGTGCTATGCAGTGTGCCAGGCTCTGAGGTTAAATATGTGGACAAAACAGGCAACAACCTCAATCCCTACAGAGCTGACATTTTGCATATATGGCTAACAAAATCATACTGTTCAATAACCTGGTTTTTTTCCCCCTTAATTATTTATCATGGACAGCTTTCCTTATTAATCCATAAAGATCCACCTTATTCCTGTTTTCTTATGATACATTTCACATATGCTAAATAGTACATCATGGGCAAGAGAGGACAGCTATCTGCTGAGTGGATACTGGAAGTAAAGAGTGTGCTGTTACAGGGTGAGGAGAGCAGATAGAGTTGCAGAGAGGTGGGTGCTTGGGGTTTTACATGACAAATTGAACTGGATTGTAAACTTTCATTTAATCACCATAAAAAATTTAAAAGTACATCATACCTGGTTCTTTAAAGTGGCCACCTGACATAGATGCTCCATAATTTGCTTAACCTGTCCCCTACTGCCGACATTCAGCTTGTTTTCTTTTTTTTTACACATGAAAGCATTGCAGTGAGGACCCTCTTATTTATCCCCTTGCACGTTTGTTCTATTATTCCCTTATGATCAATTTGTAGAAGTAGAACTGCTGGAGCAAAGAACACGCATATTGACAATAAAACCAAACAAAAAGATGATGAGTTTTGATCCCCAGAAGCATTGCCCCAGTTCACACTCCTGCTAAAACTATGTGAATGTGGCTGCTCCCACGTCATCCTAGAACTTCATGTTTGCTTATCCAAGAGATGAAAAATGCTATTTCATTGTTTGACTTTTCTTTTCTTTGAAGGTATAAGTGAGGTAGAACACCTTTTTATATACCTAATAGTCCATTAGTATTTAACTGTCTGTCTCTTCCACTACACTTGAGACTTTTCCCACCTCTGCATGCCCTGCACTCATGGCTGACACATAGTCGGACTTTAGTACATATTGTGAGGAATTAAGGGGAATGGCAGTGACCGTAACTCCCACCAGGGATTCAGGCCAGCTCTACACATCCAGTGCTTTGCTAATATATCTTCCGCAAAGAAGTCACCTAAATGGCTTTTGAAATGCCCTGTTGAGAATCCACTGGCTGGTGTGGAAGGGATGAGCTTTCACTAGTTGGAAATAGATACGAAAGCTAAGTAACGGTGAGAAGGAGGGTTGAACTGGTGGGTGGGGATAATGGTTAAACGGGTAGGAGAATAGAGACAGGCAAAAGCGAAACCACCCAAAATCATAAGTATATGCTGGGGCCTATTAAGTGCCCAAAGATCCCTAGTGGCACAATGCTTAAGCACTTGGCCGCTGACTGAAAGGTCACAATCTTAACCCACCAGCTGCTCCTCAGGAGAAAGATGTGACTGTCTACTCCATAAAGATTACAGTGTTAGATACACCATAGGGCAGTTCTACTCTGTCCTATAAGGTTACTATGAGTCAGATCAACTCAACGGCAATGGGTTTAGTTTTGTGGGATTTTATTAGTGCCCAGTCCCAAATCCAGCAGCTTTTGTTTGCTCCCTCCTCTACCCTACACTGTCACCAACACTCTTCAACTTCCTGTTATGCCAGGTTAGTGGGCATCACTTACTGTCCTCTGAGTTGCCTTCTCTAAAGGCTCCTGTCAGCCCAGTGACATGGTCCTGGGATCACCAGCTTAGAGGGCTGAAGGAAAGGCAAACTGCTATCCTTTCAACCCTACCCCCTCCATCCATGATGTATAGATTCTCTTCTACCTTTCTCCATCTGGTTTTCATTTGTATCTTTTTGTCCTTTCAGAAATATTCTGCAGATTCTGGCATATTCCACTCCTGAGCTCATTTGGCTACTAATCTGCCCAATCTCACATCTGATTCTCCTGCAACTTTTGTCTCCCACACCATGAAGCCAGACTCTGGTTCAGCCATTCCTTCATTCAACAGATATTTCTTGATGGCCTGTTTTGTATCAGTGTCCTAGGAATTGGGGGTACACAAGGAACAAAGTACAAAAATTCTTACTCTCATGGAGTGTGAGTTCTGGTGAGGGAGATAATAAATATAATATGGCAGGTGATGATAAGTGCTGTGGAGAAAAATAAAGCAAGATAAGGGTTTAGAGTGACAGTGTTGCTATTTTAGATAGGGTGCCCTTTTGAAGAGGTGACACTGAACAAAGACTTGAAAGCAATGAGGCAGCAAGCTCTTTGGCTATCAGAGAGAATCCTATTCTAGATGGAGAGAACAGCAAATGAAAAGAGCCTGAGACAGGAGGAATCTACCCACATCTGAGACACAGCGAAACCCATGTGCCTGAAACTGAGCGAATGAGGGTGGGCATTGGAAGGTCCTGAGCAGAGGAGGGGGGAATCCCTCTGGCTGTTGTGTGGAGAACAGACTATAAGGGGCGGGATGGGGTAATAAGCAAAGAGACCAGTCAGGAGGCTACTGCAGTGATCTAGGTAAGAGATGATGGTGGCTCAGAAGTCTGGAGAAGTGATTTGGATTCTGAGTGTATTCTAAAAAGAGGGACAACAAAATCTGCTGACACGATGTTTGGCAGAAAGAGAAAGGCAAGGTTTTTGATCTAAGCACCTGGGTGAACAGAGATGTCATTTACTGAGATCAGGAAGGTATAGTGGGAGCAGGGAGAGAGAAAGAACCCCCTTTTAGCCATATTCAGAAGACAGCACTAGGGAATCTTGGGGAAGCCTAGGGCTCACTTGCTGCTGGTTGGTGTAGAGAAAGAAGATCAAAGCAATAAATATGCTTTATTGAATAACAAACTATACCAGGCTCCAGGGACATCCGTCCATGTCACCTTCAACAACCACAATATCGAGGCTGAATTTCTTAACGTGGCAAACAAGTATGGTTTCTGTGACCTCACAAATCTCCTCCTACACTGTTCTCCTAGTTTCCATCAATGTAGTCACCTTTATGCCTGTGCCCATGCTGTCCCCAGCACTTGGTGAATGCTGACCCTCAGCTCCAATGTCACCTCCTTCTATCTCCCACTTTATTTTGTTAATGTCTGCTTTTCTGTCTTCTGGAAACCCTGGCGGCATAGTGGTTAAGTGCTGCAGCTGCTAACCAAAAGGTCAGCAGTTCAAATCCACCAGGCACTCCTCGGAAACCCTACAGGGAGGTTTTATTCTGTCCTATAGGGTCATCATGGAAACCTTGGTGATGTAGTGGTTAAGAGCTACAGCTGCTAACCAGAAGGTCTGCAGCTCCAATCCACCGGTGCTCCTTAGAAACTCTATGGGGCAGTTCTACTCTGTCCACAGGGTCAATATGAGTCAGAATTGACTCGACAGTAGTGGGTTTGGTTTTTGGTAACAGGGCCGTCATGAGTCAGAATCAACTCAACAGCAATGTTTTTGTTTTTTTTTTCCTTCTGTCTTCCGACCTAGATTGGGAGTTCCTTGAGGACAGAAGTGGGGTCTTTGTTCTCTCTGAGGCCTTGATGAACCAAGCAGAAGCTGGTACTGAGTAGGGGCTTAGCTCACACTTGTGGTCCGAAAGGATTCGCGAGAACAACTACGTAGGAATAGCAGTCACCTCTAAGCCTGCCCTAGTGGGCCAGGAGACCGGACTTTTCATTCAGTCGTATGTGACAATGAGGAAAACAAGGCCAAGGAGATGAGGTCAGGCTTGAAACTGGAACTCAGATTAGAAGTCTGACTCCATCCCCTGAGCAGCAAGGAACAGGGATCAGAAAAGAGTAATTACTCACATGTGTACAGCACTTCAGAGTTTAGAGTCACAGACGTTATCTCATTCAACCCTGGCACAGCCTCATGAGGCTTAAAAAAAACTTACTGCTGTCGAGTCGATTTTGACTCATAGCAACCCTATAGACAGAGTAGAACCACCCTATAGAGTTTCCAAGGAGCATCTGGTGGATTTGAGCTGTTGACCTTTTGGCTTGCAGCCATAGCACTTAACCACTACGCCATCAGGATTTCAGCTGTTCTTATTTTCCCGCTTCACATCTAAGGAAACTGAGGCCCAAAAAGTTAAAAAAATCACTTGCTTAAGGTCACATAGCTAAGAAGTGTCAGACATAGAACTTGAACCAGGCTCAGGCTGATGGTTATCAGCCTAGACTGCACCCCAAACTGCATGGAAGGTGGACCAGTTGGGTCCTGGTGGCGATTTTTTCCTCTTTTCTCACTCCTTTTGCATTTCAGCTGATGATAGCATGAATTAGCATTTACTGATCCTCTCACATGAGGCAAGACCAGGGCAAGGCAGCCTGTAATTCAAACAAGGCAGGGAATCACTCATATTCAGATTTGAAAGGTAACACTTGGGAGGCATTTGAGGAAAACACAAGACCAGTCCAAAGGGAGGCGGTGGGAATGCTCCTCCCAGAGAAGTCCTTCAGAATTAAGTCCATTGGGCCTGCTGAGGGCCTCCCTGCCACTAGAAGAAGGCAGCTGCCTCCCTTTATTTCCTCAGAAGTCGTTTTCGTTATGAAATCATTTTCGGAGTCTTTCCACTCTGAGGGTTTAGTGTTGGGCTGGACAGTTCTTGCCTGACAGCAGTTGGACCCTCACACCTGTCAGTCTAGTTTCTCTGCTTCATAAATATTCACCCATAAGCTCAGCACTGCTTCCAGTTGGCTTGTCTCTTGTGCCTTCACCTTACTTTGGGCTTTTTTCTTTTATATTTGATTTCTTTTCCTTACTTTGTTTTTTCCCCAAGCTCACTCCTCTCTCTCTTTCTCTCTCTCCCCATCATTATCTTTTTCTTTTCCATTCATCTTATTTTCTCCCTTTCTCCATTGAATACAGTTCTCTTCGTTCAGACGGCCCAGCAAAACTGTCTCTCAAACATGATGAGGAAATTAGGACATTTCCAGATAAAGAGAAATCTGGGGAATTTGCAAAAGCCAAATCAAAATTATAAGAAATACTACAGTGAGTCTTTCTGTTAGAAAATCAATAACATCAAATAACCACAAAACTAGAAAGACAAGAAGAGCAACCAGATATTAACCCAGATAGGGAAATCACAAAAATAAATTAAAGCTAAAACACTGAAAATAGGGAAACAGAGATGTCATTATGTAAAAGATGACAACATTATAACAACAAATTAGGGGCTAAAAAAACATAGTCATATATTCTTCATATTGAGAGTAAGTTGAGGCGATACAAAGAAATAAAAGGCTGGTTTAAATTTAGAAAAACAGGGGTAAATATTAAGGTAACCACAAAAGAAATTAACAATCTGACACATCAAAATAAAAAACAAGAAAAATATGAAGTTGCAATGAATACAATGAAAAAAATACATAAAGAAAAACCACTCAGCACAAGAAAATTAAGTGGAACAAAGAAACTGTCAATAACACATAAAAAAGGTATCAAAATGACAGGACTAAATTCATACCTATCAATAATTACGCTGAATGTAAATCGATTAAATGCACCAATAAAGAGACAGAGAGTGGCAGTATAGATACAAAGAACACTGGCATTTCTGTTTGTATTTCTGCTTTCACTTCTTCTGCGTACATACCTAGAACTGGTATTGCTGGCTTATATGGTAGTATATTCAACTTTTTGAGGCTCTGCCAAACTGTTTTCAACAGTGGCTGCGCTATTTACATTCCCAACAGCAATGGATGAGAATGTCCTGTATCTCCACAATCTCACAAATACCTACTGTTTTCTGTTTTTTCTTTTTTGATCATTGTCATTCTAATGTAGGTCAGATAGTATTTCACTGTGGTTTTGATTTGCACTTTCCTAATGGTTAACGGACATCCTGGTGGCGTAGTGGTTAAGTTCTACAGCTGCTAACCAAAAGGTTGGCAGTTGAAATCCACCAGAGGGTCTTTGGAAACTCTATAGGGCAGTTATACTGTGCCCTATAGGGTCTCTATGAGTCAGAATCAACTTGACGGCATTGGGTTTCGTTTTTGGTTTGAATGGCTAATGGGAGCCTTGTTGGTGTCATAGTTAGGAGCTTGGCTGCTAATCAAAAGGTTGGCAGTTCTTATCCAGTAGCTGCTTCTTGGAAACAGGGCAGTTTTACTCTGTCTTACAGTGTCACTGTGAGTTAGAATTCTACTTGACTTCAATCGCTTTGTTATTAGCTAATGGGAGCCCTAGTAGTGCAGTGGTTAAAGTGTTTGATTGATAAGTGAAAAATCAGGGGCTTGAACCCACCAGCTTTCCCATGGGAGAAATATGCAACAGTCTCTAGAAAGATTATAAGCTCTGTGGAGTCAGTTCTACTCCATTCTGCAGGGTTGCTATAAGATGGAATTGATTCCACCGCAGTGGATTTTTTGGTTTGGGTTAATGGCTAATGACTCTGAGAATCTTCTCAAGTGCCTGTTGACCATATGAATATCCTCTTTGGTGAAATGTGTGTTCAAGTCCTTTGCCCATTTTTTATTGGGTTGTTTGTCTTTTTGTAGCTAAGTTGCAAAAGTATTTTATATATTTTAGACATTAGACCCTTATCAGATATATGGTTCCCAATTGTTTTTCCCCAATCTGTAGGCTGTCTTTTCATTTTTTGATAAAGTCCTCTGATGCATGAAAGTATTTAATTTTTATGAGGTCCCATTTGTCTATTTTGTCTTTTGCAGCTTGTGCTTTTGCTTTTCATATCTGACAGAAACTAGATCCCATGGCTTCACCTTAAATTTTCTTCTAAGAATTTTATGGTTTTAATAGACTTATGTACAGAAGAAAAGACTCTTTGATGGCCACAAGGGTGGGGAGGGAGGGAGACGGTTGGTCATAGATTAGATAGCCGATAGAAATTTGGTTAGGTGACAGCAGTGACAGCAAAAGTAGAGTAGATCAACTTAAGTGGACTTCACCATAAACTGAAAAGTTTTCTGAACTGAACCCAACATTTCAAAGGATAGAGCCGCAGGGATGGGGGCCTGGGACCATGTATTCAGAGGACATTGAGGTCAATTAGCATAACTAGTCTATTGCTAAGAGAGTTTTCTGCACCTCATATTGGTGAGTGGCATCAGGTGTTTTTAAAGCTAGCAAGCTGCCACCTGAGGTACACCAAACAGTCCCAATTCATCTGGAACAGATGATCACCTAGAACATGAAAGACAGGAGGAAAAAAGAACCCAGGACACAGAAGGACCCATAGGAATGAGAGACTGTATCAACATGAGACGAAAAAAAACAGACGGTGCCCAGCCATCACCAAAGACAACCATGACGGGGGATACAGTATTGAGCCCCTGAGGCAACAAGAGAAAAAAAGTGGTGAAGGTTAACAACTCTACTAAAAGACCTGAACTGATGGTCTGACAGCCTGGAGGATCCCCTGGGAACATGGCCCCTATACCTGCTGCTGTCCCTGACTGGAAACCAGTAATGAGTCAGCTCTTCAGACCAGAATGGGCTGGACTCAGGGACACAGTGTGACCATATGGTGTGTGTACTTTATGGTCCTATGCATTTACAGGAGGCTGTCCTACTGGTCTTTTTCGAGATGGGAAAGAAGAGGGTATGGGCATAGATGCTTGTTAAGATACTAGATATGTGTAGTGAAAAGGACTGTGCTATTACCAGGTGGGGAGAGCAGAGAGCTGCAAATAGATGGGGATGCAAAACTGATTTGGATGATATACTTTCACTTGATCACAACTTAAAAAAAAAAAAAAAAACATTTTATGGTTTTAGTTTTCACATTTAGGTCCTTGATCTATTTTAAATTGGCTTTTGGGTGTGGTGTGAGGCGTGGATCCTGATTCATTCTTGTGCATGTGGAAATCCAATTTTCCCTACACTGTTTATTGAAGAGAGTTGTCATACTTCATTGGGTGGACTTGGATTCTCAATTCTGTTCCATTGGTTAATGTGTCCATTATTATAGCAACACTAGGCTGTTTTAATTCAGGTAACATTATAGTTAAGTTTTGAAGTCAGAAAGGCAAGTCCTCCTATGTTATTCTTCTTTAAGATTGTTTTAGCTATCCAGGGTCCCTTGCTCTTCTATATAATCTTACATTCAGTTTTGAGAAAAGGCAAGAAATTTGGAGGGATGGGGATAGTTAGAGTGGTGTCTTAGTCATCTAGAGCTTCTGTAACAGAAATAACACAAGCAGATGTCTCTAACAAAGAGAAATATATTTCCTAACAGTAAAGTAGGCTAGAAGGTCCTTCTCATCATTCTTCCCTTGGACCAGAAGGTTCTCTGTGCAGGAACCTCAGATCCAAATGATATGCTCTGCTCTGGTACTGCTTTCTTGGTGGAATGAAAAAATCCTGCCTCTCTGCTCACTTCTCTCTTTATATCTCAAAAAAGATTGTCTCAAGACAAAATCCAATCTTGTAGATTGAGTCCTGCTTCATAATACAACTGCTGTCTACCCCTCCACCCAACCTCATAGGATTTACAGAATTTATAATGCAAAGGAAAATCACATCAGATGAACAATCACACAGTGCTGGACACAGTTGAATCCATGACAAGTGACAAGGTCATATATAACTAGATAGAACTGAACTTAAATCCTAGCATCTCTACTTGCTGTGTGCCCTTAGCAAGGTCATCTCACCTCTCTGAGCCTGCTTTCTTCATAAAGTGAGATCAATGATAATAATGATTATTCTCACATGGAGCAAGGAAGGGGGATTAATCTCAATCATGGATGGGAAAAGCCTTTAGGAACTATAAGAAGCAGGTCCTCAAAGGACATTATGTAGGACGCAATGGTGTCCAGTGGTTGCTAGCAGAGGCTCTGGAGCAAGTCTACCTGGTTGGATTCCTTAGCCTAAAATATGCAAGTTATATAACCTTGGGCAAGCTGTGTAACATGTCTATGTCTCAATTTTCCTAAAATAGAGATGAGATAATACTAGTACTTAGCTAACATCTCAGGTTGTTGCAGGGATTAAATGGGAAAAAAATGATGGCACACTACAAACAGCGAAGATCTGTCATCTGGTATATGCTCAGTAAAGACTATCGTTAATATTATTATTCAGAGCTGGTAGAAATAAAACTCCCTTTAGGTGTTGTCCTGAGGGGTGCTGGGCCACTGGAAGAACCCAAGCCATATGGGGGTTTAGATGCATCTCTTTGCACAACCTCAATTACGACTGTGCAGCTTGTGCCCTGCACAGGAGTACCTCAAATTCAGTTTGTGTTCATCTTACTAAGGCATGTGCCCTGGTGTGGGGATTGTGCAAGTCCCAGAGGAAGTGGCACCTGTTTTTAATTAGTCTTCTCTGAAGAGGTGCCTTTTTGTAATTAGCAAGGGGACCCCATATGTGCTGGCTGAGGCACTTTTCTATGTCTACATGGGAAGGGGAACTTGGGTAGTCAAACCTGTTGTCCTCTCTAACTACATTCACACAGCCGTGTTTGTCTGAGCCAGCCTTAAACCTAGAGTTAAGGGTCAAGAGAAGCGATTTAAAAAAAAAAAAATCAACCTTATTGTTGTTGAGTCAATTCCAGCTTATAGAGACCCTGTAAGACAGAGTAGAACTGCTCCATAGTATTTCCAAGGATCAGTTGATGAATTTGAACTGCTGACCTTTTGGATGGCAGCTGTAGCTCTTAACCAGTGAGCCACCAGGGCTCCAAGAGCGGCAATAGGGCTAGTACTCCAAACTGGGAGACAGGTCTGTGTCAGCCAGGGCTTTGACTGGAGGAAAACAGGGTCCATGGTTGGGTGATGAGTGGAAATGTGAGGCCTCAGATACAATGGGATTTGGAAGCTGTGAGTGAAGGCAAGTGCCCCTGACACGGAGATAAGATGCAGGGAGAAGGTCGAAAGGCTGCCCCATCACCTCAGAGTTCAGTTTCAGCCTGGTAAAATGAGCTGAAAGACACTACCTAAAAGTGGCAAGTGGCAGAAAAGGGAGAGTAAACAAGACTCCAAAGTCTTGTGTTCTAGAAGCTGAAGTGAAAGCAGGGAAGGCCTGGAACACCTGAAGCCAGCCAAACTGCATTTTGCAAAGTGAGATGAAACCCCTGTCTCTCCCCGGCCTAAGGAAATTTATGGACAGATCCTCGTACAGTACCTTAGGGATCTGAAGCATGTGTTCATAATTATGCTGGGCTAGTAAGGACAGGGAGGGGAGAAGAAGGGAAGGCTGCAGTAAAAAGGCAGCATCCTGAGTCCCGAAGAGAAAGCCCTTTTCTGTGCCAGTGGAGAGAGGTAAAGGAAAGTTCCCCACAGTTTGGCCAAAAGTCATCCTGCCGATTGCTCTTTTTGACATAACCTCACACTTTCTTTCCAGACCTATATTCTTGGCTGTGTACAAGCTATTTCCACTTGGATGTTCTGCCAACAACCTAAACTAAACATGCTTAAAGCAGAGATTCTCTTCCCCCACAAAGCTTCACTGCTGACACTCTGAACAGCCAAAGCCAGGCCTGCTTGGCTGCTTTTCTTTCTCCCCAACACCAGCACTTCTCTCCCTTTCTGTCTTTGGACACTGTGCTTTTCCCTGGGTAATGTTTTTCAGAATCATCTTTGCCACCCTCCAGGCTGTGGCCCTCCCTTACCCCACAGCACCCCGTTACTGGAGACTCCCGCCACAGCACCTAAATGGGATGTCTTTACCTTCATCTCGGGCCACACATTCATTCTGGCCAGGCACATTTACATTTACTATGATAGGTGTGGTGGAGCATCAGTTCTAAAAGAAAGAAAAGCGTAGCTGTGGGTAACAGACAAGAAGGTAGCTGTCGTGGATTGAATTGTGTCCCCCTCCCAAAAAAAATGTGTGTACCTATTCAGCTAGGCCATGATTCCTGGTATTCTGTGATGTTCCTCCACTGTGTAAATCTTGCCTCTGTGATGTTAATGAGCGAGGATGGGAAGCAGTGGTGTTGGTGGGGCAGGACTCAGTGTGTAAGATTGTGTTGTGCTTCGAGGTAATCTCTTGAGATATACAAGAAAGAATCTATCAGAGAGACTTGGGGACCTCACACCATAAAGAAAATAGTACCAGCAGCAGACTGTATCCTTTGGAGAGGACCTGGGGTCCCTGTGCCTCAGAAGCTCACAGTCCAGGGGAAGACCGACCACAAGGACCTTCTTCCAGAGCCAGTAGAGAAAGAGTTGAATTTGGACTTTGATCTTGCTTTTATACAAGAAAATAAATTTATCTTATTAAAGCCTTCCATTTGTGTTATTTCTGTTATAGCAGCACTAGATGACTAAGACAGTAGTCTGTTAGAGATGGTTTGGTCTTAGGAGGTGTCGGACGTGGATCCCAGCTATTCCATTTACTAGCTTTGTGATCTTGAACTTGATTTTTTGTTTCTCTGTATCTCAATGCCTTTGTCTGTAAATGGGGGTGATATGGACTTCCTAGGGTTCTTGTGAAGTTGATTGCTATAAGAGAGCACAGAGAAGAATCATACACTGAATAACATCCCTGAAGGCCCTGTGGAGCGGGTGGATCTCTGAAGACTTCCCAAGGATGCAAGAGGCTGGGTGGTCAGAGCTGTTTGTATATTTATGGTTTTTCTATTATATATAAATAACAAGAAATCTAGCAGGGAATCAATTAAACTAGACCTAACTTCTCAGCCTTCTCTAAACTTCCCCATGCTCTGTATAAACAGGTGACCAAAGCTCAAGTCTACAAAGTAGTCTAGGGAACCCAAGGATGCTCTATTATCTCTCTGCTCTCTTCTCGGTTTTCTATTTCTTAAGGCCCTATCCCCAAGTAAGTAATAATGACCTTCTTCTTCACTGTCAACATCTACAATTTCTTCCTCTTCTTCTTTTCTTTGCCTTCTTTCTTTAAAACACAGGAGCAGAAGTGAATGCATTTCCAAGCTTTCTCCTGGCCAGGCCCCAGGGGCTTGCTCCAACGGGCTGGCAGAGGCCAGTGCAGCACTGGGAGGCTCCAGCACCTTGCTCCGAGGGGCTGGAAAACCCTACAGACATTAGCTCATCAATCCCTGGCAGGAGCTGACCTGTCTGCTATTCTTGCTAGCATCTTCCACATGGGGAAATGGAGGCATAGGCACACTTGATCTGATTGCAGAGTCTCAGAGTCCCACTGGTGGTTGTGGACAGAAACTCTAGGTGGGAAGAGGGAAGAAAGACGACCAGGACTTCCCCAAATGGACATCCTTCCTTGAGACTGTAAAGGAGAAAGAGGGATACAGGAAAGGAAAACTGTTGTCCAGACTGCAGTTTCTGAAGGAGACACCTACCAAAGAAGGCAGGGGGACTAGGACTCACTATATTCTGGAGCTACACCCTTCAAGGGGCCCCCAAACAGCTATAGCTTCACTCAACAGCTCATTAGGAGTGGCTCACCACTCTGAGATTTTTGCAGCACTCATTACCTTTGGAGTAAGAGGCAGCGTTGTTAAAATCTTCATGGCCAGACACCAGAGGGTTAACTGTGATACATCTGGATTATTATGTTTTCCTCCTGGTGCTTTTCAGTAATTTCCAAATTCTGTGCAATGATCAATGATTGTGTTTCTAATCAGACAAAAGGTTAACTAGTATTAATTATTTAAAAAGAAGAAAAAGCCACTGAGATATGGTAATATGGGCCCTGCACGAGGAATGAGAAGACCAGGTCAATCCCACTCTAACTTTCTTCCCAGTTATACAACCTAGGGCAAATTACTTCACATCCTTGGATCTCAGTTTTCTGTTAAATAGTGATAATCAGCCACACAGAATTGGCAGAGGATTGAAAGCGATAATATGTATGAAAATGCTTTAAAAAAGTTTTTTCTTTGGAAAATTTCAAACATACGCACATGTAGCGAAAACAATATAATGAAGCCACATGTACCTATCACCAACAACTATCATTTTATTTCATTTATAGCCCCACCTACTTCTCCACCACCACTTGAATATTTTAAAACAAATCCCAGACGTACTTTTTCTCCCATAAATACTTCACTATTGAACTGTCTTTTAAATGTTTTTCATAATTACAAAAATAACACATAAAAACTGTAAAATGTGGAAAATGAAGAAATCACTGTTTTCCAGGATAGGCCACATACTAGGTCACATGGCAAGTTTTCACAGATTTTCACATATTGAAATCATTCAAAGTATTTTCTCTAACCACAGTGAAATAAAGCTAGAAATCAATTACAGAAGCAAGAACTGGAAAAGAGATAAACATATGGAGATTAAACAACACACTATTAAACTAACAGTGGGTCAAGGAAGAAATCAAAGAGAAATCAAAAATTTCTTAGAGTCAAATGTATTAGGCTGGGTTGTCTATAGAAGAAAAACCAGTGAAGTGTAGACAGATAGATGATCAACTGATAACTAGATACACCAATTTTTCTCAAGGAAATGGTTCATGCAGTTGTAGAGGCTGCTAAGTCCCAAGTCCATGGATTGGACATCAAGCTGAAGGCTTCTACTGATTCACGTAGCTAAAGGGATTGACAAGCCCAAAATCAGGTCAGATAGCAGGTTGTGGACTCTCAGGCTACAGAGGATGACAAATTCAGGATTGGTTGGTAAGATGGAAGACTGCTAGCTCATAGATCGAGGAGGCCAATGACTCCCAAGCACTGAAATTCAGGATCCACAGGCAAGATCCAGAGCAAGTAAGGAAGCTTTGGCAGAACATCTACATGTATAATGCGTGCAAGTCACATCCCTAAAGAAATTTCTCTTGCAACTGATTGGCTGATAGCACCAGTTCATATCGTGGACCCAGCCAAGTTGACATATAGCATTAAACATTACAGAGCATGCCTTGTCAACTTTATACATCTTAAACCATACATTGTCTCTAAATAAACACAATTACAAAGCCAAACTTTGACTTAACATGACACAAGTAACATGCATACAACCAAAAACATAGTAACCCTGCTTACATCTTATATTTTATAAGTGAAGAAAGCAAACACATTTGATGCACACATACAAGGAAGAAGTACATATATAACAGTTACAGTCCACATTTCTGCAACTGGTCATAAATGGCATTTAGAATGATCTTTTTCCATCACCCATTCTGTATTCCACTACCCTCAGCAAGCACCTCAGGTGGTCACAGTTCTTGTCTGGTGGGATGACCCAAGTCTTTTTCCTGATGGGTCTGGGCCATTAGAAGTCATGTCAGAACTGAGTTGTAATTTTCCATTGATGTAGTAATAACAGACACCTTAAGGAATCCCCTGTATTCCGCACATAGTCTTTTTACCTCCATTATGCAACATCAACCTGATTTCCCCTTGGTAGTTAGGGTCAATCATGCTAGACAAAATGTTAATGCCCTCCTTTTCCTGTTGATCCACAAGCATGAGGAATTCAAAGAGGACACATAGCATTCTTAACAAGTTCAGTGGAATCACTGTTGTATTTCCATGTGAGCGCAGTTCTTCCTTTGGAACTAAGACCTCTAGACCCACAGAGCACAGGGTCACAGAGATAGGAAGCAAAAATTCTGCAACTAGGTTACTAGGGGTAATAGTGAGTGGTTCCACTCCTATTTCTATCCCTTGATTGCTGAAACTGTGAATCCTGTGTAAGAGAGAAAGAGTACCATATGTTGGATGATGGTTTATAGCATATACAGCCTCCTGGAGAAAATTCCTCCAACCTTGCAAAGTGCTGCTATGTAGCTGGTGCCATAGCTGTCTTTAAAAGGCCATTCCGTCATTCTATCATGCCAGCTTCTTCAGGATAATGGGGAACATGGTAAAACCAGTTAATTCCATGAGTGTGGGCCCATTGCCATAATTTGTTTGCTGTGAAGTGAGTTCTTTAATCCAAGGTGATGCTGTGTGGGGTATTATGACAGCAGATAAGGCATTCTAGCAATCCATAGGTGATAGCTTTGGCAGAGGCATTGTTAGTAGGGAAGGCAAATCCATACTCAGAATAAGTGTCTGTCCCAGTAAGAAGGAAACACTGCCCTTTCCATAATGGAAGCAGTCTGCCATAATCAACCTGCCACCAGGTTACTGGGTGAACACCTCGAAGAATGGTGCCACTTGGGGACTCATTAATGGTCTCTGCTGCTGGCATATTAGGGACTCAGCAGTGACTGTAGCCAAGCTGGCCTTGGTGAGTGGAAGTCCATGTTGCTGAGCCCAAGCATAAACTCCAGCCCTGCCACCATGGCAAAGTTTTTTCATCAGTCCAGTGCGCAACACCTTCCATTATGCAGACAACACCACCTTACTTGCTGGAAATGAAGAAGATTTGAGACATTTACTGATGAAGATCAAGGACCACAGCCTTCAGTATGGATTGCACCTCAACATCAGGAGAACAAAAATCCTCACTACTGGACCAGTAAGCAACATTGTCACAAATGGAGAAAGGATTGAGGTTGTCAAAGATTTCATCTTACTCGGGTCCACAATCAATGCCCTTGGAAGCAGCAGTCAAGAAATCAAAAGATGCGCTGCACTGGGAAAATCTGCTGCAAAGGACCTCTTCATAGTATTCGAAAGTAAGGATGCCACCTTGAAGACTAAAATGCACCTGACCCAAGCCATGGTATTTTCAGTCCCATCATATGCATGCAAACGCTGGACTATGAACAAAGAAGACAGAAGAAAAATTGATGCCTTTGAATTGTGGTGTTGGTGGAGAATGTTGAATGTACAATGGACCGCCAAAAAAACAAGCAGATCTGCTCCAGAAAAAGTATAGCCAGAGTGCTCCTTGGAAGCAAACATGGCAAGACTGAATCTTACACACTTTGGACATGTTGTCAGGAAAGATCAGTCCCTGGAGAAGGACATCATGCTTGGTAGAGTGGAGGGTGAGCGAAAGAGAGGAAGACCCTCGACGAGATGGATCAACACGGTGGCCGCAACAATGGGCTTAAGCATAAAAACAATTGTGGACATGGTGCAAGACTGGGCAGTGTTCTGTTCTGTTCTTCATAGGGTCACTATGAGTCAGAATCGACTTGACAGCACCTAACAACAACAATGGGCAATGACGGGAGTGGCTGGGGAAAGAGCCTGACTGGTATTAAGTGTATGTATCAGTCAATCCAGGCGATTTTTAAAATTCTCCTCTGCCAAGGTCACCTTTTGGTGAGAATTCACATGAGACACATATATCTTTGCTTCTTTGGCCCATTCAGAGAGGTCTATTCACACACCTCTTTCAGAGACTCCAGCACCTTGCTCTGAAGGGGTGGAAAACCCTACAGACATTAGCTCATCACGTCCTGGCAAGAGCTGACCTGTTTGCTTTTCTCACTAGCATCTTCCAGATGGTGAAATGGAGGCACAGGCACACTTGGCCTGACTGCAGACTCTCAGAGTCCCAATGGTGGCTGTGGGCAAAGACTCCAGATAGGAGGAGGGAAGAAAGACGACCAGGACTCCCTTAAATGGACATCCTTCCTTGAGACTGTAAAGGAGAAAGAGGGATACAGGAAAGGAAAATCATTGTCCAGACCACAGTCTCTGAAGGGGATACCTACCAAAGAAAGGTGGGGGGGGGGACTAGATCTCCAATTGGTGACTTTCTTGTCACCAATTTTTCAGTCACAGTCCTTCCAAGTCCCTGACCATACAGCTAAACCATTGGACACAGCCCATGAATCAGCATAGAGTTGCACATCTAACCATTTCTCCTTCCAAGCAAAGTGAACAACCAGGTGCACTGCTTGAACTGCTGCTCATAGGCAAGATTTTCCTACACCACTGCCCTGCAGTGAAGTTTCAGAAAGAGGTTATAGTTCTGCCACTGTCCACTTTCAAACAGTGGCTACATATTACACAGAACCACCTGAAAACTAGATACAAGTTTTGTCTTCCTCAGTCAACTGACTATAAGGAACTACCTGTGAGGTCATAGGTTCAGCCTGGGAGGTGGAAGGTAATGTGACAGAAATGGCGATAATGGGCATTTGGGCAACTTACTCCTGAAACTGACTTGTGCCTTCAGGTCCTGCTAGGGCCCAGTCTTGTATATACCACTTCCAGCTAATGATGGAGTGCTGCTGTTCTGGTCTGACCTTATGACTCTGTGGGTCAGACAACACCCAGTTCATGATGAGCGGTTCAGGTCATATGATAACTTGGTGTCTTATGGTTAAGTGTTCAGTCTGTACTAAGGCCCAGTACAAAACAAAAAGCTATTTCTCAAAACGGTAATAGTTACCTACAGAGGATGGCAGGACTTTGCTCCAAAATCCTAAACGTCTGCACTGTGATTCACCAGGAGGGGCGAACCGAAGACTCCAAATAACATCTCTGTCTACCACCATTGGACCAACCAGATCACATGGCCCAAGTGGCAGAAGAGCTGGCACAGAAGCTACTGAACATGTTGCAAAGCCCTCAGCATTTTGAGTCACTTGATAAATAGGTTGGAGTTGTTGTTGTTGTTGTTGTTGCTGTTAGGTGCTGTCAAGTCAGTTCCAACTCATAGCAATCCTATGCAGAACAGGAAGAAACACTGCCCAGTTTTACACCACATCCACAATCATTTTTTTCTTCATTGCTTTTTTTTTATTATGACTGAGTGAAAATGTACATTCCATATAAATTTACATGCCCACCTACATGCAGCTTCCACTGCTCTCCCTGCCCGGTGATAGCACAGTCTTCCTCTCTGCTGCATACATGTCTCACCCTCCCAATAGTCTCCTCTCCCCTCCTCTCCACCCACTCTCCTTCCTCCAGTCAGAGGTCAGCAGGATGATATCCTATAGATGCATAGAACCATGAAGTGTATCCAATACATGGTCGCTCTGCATCGCCAAGGCCAATCCATTCGTATCCGGAGAGTGGAACTTCATTATGATTTTTGGGCAAGGGCAGCATCGGGGCCAAGGGCCACAATCATTTTTATGCTATCATTGTGGCCACTGTGGCCACTGTGGCCATTGTGGCCACTGTGTCAATCCGTATCATTGAGAGTCTTCCTCTTTTTCACTGACCCTCCACTCTGCCAAGCATAATGTCCTTCTCCAGGGACTGATCCCTCCTGAGAATATGTCCAAAGTATGTAAGACACGGTCTTACCGTCTTTGCTTCCAAGAAACACTCTGATTGTACTCCTTCCAGAACAGATCTGTTTGTTCTTTCAGCAGTCCATGAGACATTCAGCACTCTTCTCCAACACCACAATTCAAAGGTATCAGTTCTCTGTCTTCCTTATTCTTTGTCCAGCGTTCACATGCATATGATGTGATTGAAAATACCATGGCTTGGGTCAGGTGCACCTTAACCTTCAAGGTGACATTTTTTCTTTTCAATACTTTAAAGAGGTCCTTGGCAGCAGATTTTCCCAATCCAATGCATCTTTTGATTTCTTGACTGCTGCTTCCACGGGCATCAATTGTGGACTCGTAAAATGAAATCCTTTACAATCTCAATCTTTTCTCTATTTATGACAATGTTGCTTACTGGTCCAGTTGTGAAGATTTTTATTTTCTTAACATTGAGATGCAATTCATACTGAAGGCTGTGGTTTTTTATATTCACCAGTGTTTCAAATCTTCCTCACTTCCAGTAAGTGAGGTGGTATCTTCTGTGTAACATAAGTTGTTAATGGACCGTCTTCTAATCCTGATGCCTTGTTCTTCTTCATATAGTCCAGCCTCTCAGATTATCTGCTCAGCGTACAGATTGAAAAGGCATGGTGCATGAATGCAACACTCACGCACACCTTTCCTGACTTTAAATCATGCAGTGACCCCTTGTTCTGTTCCCAGGACTGCCCACTGATCCATATACAGACTCCTTAAGAGTACAATTAAGTGTTCTGCAATTCCCATTTTATGCAATGTTAGCCATAATTTATTATGATCCACACAGACTAGTCAATGAAACACAGGTTAATAACTTTCTGGTATTCTCTGCTTTCAGCCAAGATCCATCTGACATCAGCAATGACATCCCTGGTTCCACATCCTCTTCTGAATCCAGCTTGGATTTCTGGCAGTTCCTTGTTAAAATACTGTTGCTGTTGCTTTTGAATGATCCTGAGTAAATTTTACTTGCATGTGATATTAATGACACCGCTCGTTAATTTCTGCATTCAGTTGGATCACCTTTCTTGGGAATAGGCATAAATATGGATCTCTTACAGTCATTTGGCCAGGTAGCTGTCCTCCAAACTTCTTGGCAAAAACAAGTGAGCACTTCCAGTACTGCATCTATTTGTCAAAATATCTCATTTGATGTTCCATCGATTCCTGGAGCCTTGTTTTCCACCAACGGCTTCAATGCAGCTTCAACTTCTTCTTCTGGGTTTGTTGTTGTTTTTGCACAAGACAAACAGGACAGTTGAATGGGAACGTGGTGGGAATTATCACCCCTGTGTCTTTCAAGTCCTGGAGGATGGTAGTAATCTCTGCAATCCCTTGAGAGATGTAGTGTTGCTTTTTGTTTACTATTCTCCCAGGTGAAGGTAGTTCTAATAGCTTCTACTTGGCTTTTCCAACCACAACAGCCCTTACTCCACTTGTCATGGATCCAATGTTGGGGTCCTCATGGTTGCTGACTACACCTACTACCATGATGCATTCTGGAAAATCACTATAAGATTGGTTTAGGCACCCACGGTGAGCAGAAGCTGAGCTAAGACTCCATTAATAATCTTACCTCCATATTCCCCTACTCTGACTGGTGGGCCACAGTGATGTTTTGGGTCTTCTGGAATTAGTGGCAATTCAGAGCCAGTATCCAGTAATCTCCCCAAAGTCTGCTTATTTCCTTTTCTCCAATGAACAATCACTCTAGTAAAATGCTGTAAATCTCCTTAGGGAAGACTGAGAGACCCACAGTATAAATTTTTGGCAGTGTGTTGGAGGCCTTCCTCAAGAGGACCTGGCCTCCCATTCATTCAAGGAGTAGTAAGTCTGTAGATTTACTCGTCTGGGAATTGAGTGAGGATATGCTCTCTATTCTGGCAATTTGAGTTAGACTACCATTCACATGACCTAGAATTTTTCTGCTTGTACAAACCAAGTAAATATTTTGTAGTTTTTCCATCTATTTCACTCATAGGGACACCACTACTAAGTAGCTGATGTCTTGAGTCCATACACGTCAGGCTATTCTGATGTCGGCCTTGACTTAGCTGTCAATTATGGTAACCATGCCCATGTTGTCTTTGTCTATCAAGTGCCACAACTTGGCCCTACCACCACAGGCTTCACTAAGCTCCATCTTAATTAGGCATCTGAATTTACTTAGGGCAATTTCCACTGTCAAATCTGACTTACATAGAATAGCATTCACAGTAGTCTTCAAGGATACTGGGGCTTCCTTCACAAATTTATTCCTCACCATTGTGACACAAGGTATGTTCTCAGGGTGCTTGCTGTGTAGATCCGTGGGTCTAATGTGATAAACCCACTCTAATATGCCCATTTTCCCTAAACTTTGGATATCTTCTTCTGCAGTATACCAAAGCTGGTTTGGTATTTCAACTTGAATTAATGTAGGCCACCAAATAATCCATTAGATGAAGTAACCAAACAAACCATGAGATCCTTTCTAACCTCTCAAGCAGAAACATTAAATGAATCTGCTTAGTTAGCCCATATCAACAAACTCAGACTGATAAGACTTTATGTTCCTTGCACCATTATCCCATACTCTTAATAGGCATTTCCCACACATATTCCTCAGGTTTCTGTTTGTACAGGTTAGAGAAGTCAAGCAGTTTTTTCTGGAGTGTAGTGTACCTCCTCCTGGGTCACACTCTACCTCACCTTCTGTGGCTTACGGGGAGTTAAGTCTAGTTATAGGCCTAGGAGCAAAACTGGGTAGTGGAGTGGGTACTGGGAACATTCAATAATGTCTTGTAAAGCATCTACCTCAGCATTGCCACTGGCAATGCTCCAGGAAGTCCCAAGCAATGAATACTTTAGACAAAGACTCTTCAGGCGCAGCTGAATTAATCTCAACAGATAGGGGTGAAAGGGATAATAGTTTTACTGGGAAGGAGTGGAATAGCAGACAAAGGCAGAGTGATCTCTTCAGATGGGAGTGTGAGGGCTAGTTCAGTGGGCAGGAGTGATTCAATGGAATTGACAGGGTCATGTCACCAGCCTTGTAATTATCTGCCGATATGTCCCCATCCGACTTTCAGGATCACCATTTCTTCCCAATCAATGCCCTCACTTTAATTTCAGACACCATTTGGATTGGGAACTCAGTTGGTGTTCTAATTCAGCCACTCTTTCAAAAAGACTCTGAGTCTGGTTTTTCACAATATCAGCTCTGTTACTATAAGAAGTAATGTTTTCTCTCAGGATGCAGGTGGCAACTTTTACATCTTTTATGCCACGCTAGAGCTGCAACTCTGAAGCCCTGAGCTTATCTCTTTCTCCATTTTGTCTAATGACAGTAAGACCAACCAACCAGCTTTCCAACTGTACAAAAATATCAAACATGGGATCACTAACAGCCTCACTTTTCACTAATATTTGACTTATTGGAGGTGACATTTTGTGTATTAATATTGCCACTTCACACCATGGATTAGCAGCACCTCTTTACTACTGGAGGCAAAGTTATCAGTGCCTTTAAGAGTAGTCAAACTTGAGAAACAATTTAGAAATCTTATCCTTGTAATTTTGTTTCTCTAGAACCTCTCTTGGTACCACATATCTTAGACCGAATTCTCCAGGCAAGCAAAACCAATGAAATATATATACAGAAACCTTGGTGGCATAGTCGTTAAGCGCTACAGCTGCTAACCAGAAAGTCAGCAGTTCAAATCTGCCAGGCACTCTTTGGAGACTCTACTGGACAGTTTGACTCTATGGGGTCACATCAACTTGACAGCACTGTGTACACACACACACACACACACACACACACACACACACGTATAAATATACATGCACGCAAGTATACATACATGCATATACATATGGGGCCTGGTACCACAATGGCTAAGAGTTCAGTTGCTAACCAAAAAATCAGCAGTTTGAATCCATCAGTCACTCCTTGGAAACCCCAGGGGCGATTCTAGTCTGTATGTATATGTAGTTGCTGTTGTAAGGTTCCCTCAAGTTGATTCTGACTCATAATGACCCTACGTACAACAGAACAAAACACTGCCCAGTCCTGTGCCATCCTCATAATTATTGTCATGCTTGAACCCATTGTTGCAGCTGCTGTGTCACTCCATCTCATCGACAGTCTTCCTCTTTTTCACTGACTCTTTACCTAACCAGTCATGATGTCCTTCTCCAGGGACTGGTCCATTCTAATCACATGGCCAAAGTAGGGGAGATGAAGTCTTGCCATTCTAGCTGTACGTCCCAAGACAGATTTGTTTTTACTTTTGGTAGTCCATGATATATTCAATATTCGTCATATATATACATACACATACACACACATATACACAGGTGTAGAAGCTGGCAAGTCACAAGTCCATGGATCCTGATCCGGCTGGAGGCTTCCGCTAACTCATGTAGCTACCCAAACCCATTGTAATCAAGTCAATTCGAATTCACAGTGACCCTATGAGACAAGGTCGCATTGTCCTATAGAATTTCCAAGGAGTGCTTAGTGGATTTGAACTGCCAGCTTTTTTTGCCTAGCAGCTGTAGCACTTAAACATTACGCCACAAGGGTTTCCCATGTAACTAGCTGCAAAATCCAACCCACTGCCATCAAGTCGGTTCTGACTTGTAGCACCCCTATCAGTAATTAGCTAAAGGGAATTGATAAATCCAAGACCAGCAGGTCAGACAGTGCTCTCTGACTCACCAGCTACAGAGGTTGAGGAATTCAGGATCTGTAGGTAAGATGGCAGACTGCTGGCTCACAGGCTGTAGAGGCCAATAAATCCCCAAAACTGGAGGATCCAGAGCAAGCAAGCAAGATTTGCCAGAATGTCCATATATATAATGTGTGTGTGTTGTGTGTGTGTGTGTATATGAAGTCTGACAATTAAGTCCACGAACTTAGCTGTTCTAAGTGCTACATACCTTATTGCTGAATATCACTACAGTCACCTTTCAAGTACTCCCCTTGGGAAGCTATGCAGTGACACCAAAGCCTAGTCTACCCTTTGAAGCAATTTTGGAACTCTTTCTGGAATGGCCATTGTGCACAGTGTCAAGGTAGCAAGTTCACAAACTTAATTGTATAGTTGTCTGTAAGAGAATTTTTAACTAGTAAACAAATTGCTATATTGGAACACCCTCCTTACTCACCTAATCTGGACCCCCTTTATCTGAAGATAAAGGAAATATTGAAAGGAAGACATTTTGATGACATTCAGGACATGAAGGGTAATATGATGACAGTTCTGATGGCCATTCCAGGAAAACAGTTTCAAAATTGCTTTGAAAGGCGGAATAGGCACTGTTATTAGTGGATCTGTAGGTAAGATGGCAGACTGCTGGCTCACAGGCTGTAGAGGCCAATAAATCCCCAAAACTGGAGGATCCAGAGCAAGCAAGCAAGATTTGACAGAATGTCCACATATATAATGTGTGTGTGTGTGTGTGTGTGTGTGTATGAAGTCTGACAATTAAGTCCACGACCTTAGCTGTTCTAAGTGCTGCATACCTTATTGCTGAATATCACTACAGTCACCTTTGAAGTACTCCCCTTGGGAAGCCTAGTACCTACAGTGTACTCCCAAGGGGAGTACTTTGAAGGTGACCATAGTGATATTCAGCAATAAGGTATATAGCACTTTTTCTAGGATGAGTTTGCAAACTTAAATTGGCAGTCCTCATCTATGTACATACATATATATATGGTGCAGGCCACACCCCCAGGGAAACTTCCCTTACAACCGATTGGCTGATCATATCAGATCACATCAAGGAGGATGACTACATCTTTACATACTTGCAAATTAAATCATTACATAGCTGCCAAACCACTGAGAATCACGGCCTAGCCAAACTGACACAAAACCTTAACCAATGCACTAAAAGCAGATTATACCAGAACTTACGGAATGCAACAAAGGTCCCACTCAGAGAGAAACTAATAGCAATAAAAGCCTACATGTAAAAAGATGAAATATATCAAATCAACAGCCTAATTTGAAAACTCCAGGAACTAGAAAGAGAAGTGCAAACAAAGCCTAAGCCTACCAGGAGAAAGGAAATAACAAAGATCATAACATAAATAAATAAAACTGAATATAGACAAACAACAGAGAGAATCAACAAAACTGGAAGCTGATCTTTTGAAAAGATCAATGAAAACTGGCCAATCTTTAGCTAGGCTGACAATGAAAGATAGAGAAAAGATGAAAATGTTAAAATAAGAAATGAAAGAGGAGCATTACAACTAATCCTATAGAAATAAATAGAATTATGACAGATTATGAACAATGGTCGCAAGAAACCAAACCCAGTGCCGTGGAGTTGATTCTGACTCATAGTGACCCTATAGCTGTACAGCAACAGAAAACCCTGGTTGCATAGTGGTTAAGAGCTTACAACTACTAACCAAAAGGTTAGAGATTCAAATTCATCAGGCACTCCTTGGAAACCCTATGGGGCTGTTCTACTCTTTCCTATAGGGTAGTTATGAGTCAGAATTGACTCAGCGGCAATGGGTTTGGTTTTTTTTGTGACACAGAAACAAAGTGGATAACCTAGAAGAAACAGACAAATTATTAAACGCAAGAAAGCTACCCAAACTGAATCAAGATGAAACAGTCTCAACAGACTCATAACAAGTGAACAAAAGGAATCAGTGATCAAAAACTTTCCCCGCAAAAAACAAACCAAAAAAAACCACCAGGACGGATAGTTTACTGTAAAATTCTACTAAACATTTAGAGAAGGAGCGACGTTAATGCTATTTAAATTCTTGAAAAAGATGAAGGAAAAACTACTCTCTGACTCATTCTATGAAGTAAACACAACCCTGATACAAAAACCAGATCAAGACAACACAAGAAAACAACAGACCAATATCTCTTGTGAATACGGATGCAAAAATCCTCAAGAAAATACTAGCAAACAGACTCCAACAGCATATTAACAGAGTCACACACCATGACCAAGTGGGAGTTTCTCCAGGAATTCAGGGATAGTTCAACATTAAAAATAAATAGATACTTTAAAAAAAAAAAAAAACAAAAAACAGTGCCATTGACCTTAGAAAACCAATAAACATAATGTATTACACAATAGAAGAAAGGAAAAGAACCATCTCTATGGATGCAGAAAAAGTATTTCATAAAATCCAACACCTCTCTTGTTGAAAAGCCAGAAGACGATTGGAATAGAAGTGAAATTCCACACCCTTATTCAGGGCAATGAAAAACCAACAGCCAGCCTTATACTTAAAAGGGAATGAAACAGCTTTCCCCTTCAAATTAGAAACAAGACAGGAGTGGAATCAAGATGGCAGACTAGACATATATCTCCTCAATTCCCTCCGAGGCCTGGACTGATAATTGAACAGAGCACACTGGACACCTTGAGAGCACTAGGATACAGCGTAAAGTTGTCAGATTGGACTATATGCCTCTAAATGGGAAACTATCTCTCTCTAATATGAGGCAGCATACCCTGAGCCCCACTTCTGCTGACTCACCACTTGGGCAGACTGCAGGTACTGAAGTCTTCTTTGTTCTCTGGGAGGTGGGGGATGGACATGAGCCAGCAAATGCACTGAACTGCAGTGCTAATGTAAACAGCATATAGCAGAGCAGAGAGACAGTGTGTGGGATAGCCACATTTGGAGAGCCTGGCTGTTGACTGAGGGCACCACTACCCCTCCACCATCTGTTTTCTGAGCTGCATCATATATTCTGCTATTTTGTGGCAGGAAGGGAAGTTTGGCCAGGAAGCCATTTTTGTTGGCTGGGACATGGAGTCACTGAACCTGAGGCCTCAGCAGGGAATAATTCCCAAGCTGAGAAGCAGTGCCAGTCCAGAAAGCACCTTTACATCAGAAAAGCTGTGTTTAGTACAGTGTTACCTTACAGGTGGGTCCCAGCTGAGGATGGCAGCAAGGCAGAAAATCCTCCCTAACTGAACTATGTCATACCATCTGTGGACAGACAAAGAAGTGCTTATGTTGTCAGCTGGAAGATGGGGTGGGGCCTGCCACACCTGACAGCCTGACTGATTTCGGCAGCTGTCAGACAGCTCCCAGCCAAGCTCCCAGTTTTTTTAAATAACACTGCCTGGTGAAATAACTGCAAAGTGGCCCAACAGCACCTCTTCCAGCCTTTGCTAACTCACATAATAGGCTCAGGTGATGGCCCCCCAGTGACTTCATAAGCAGGGGGATGTCTTTGCCAGCCAGGGGGTGGAGCCTGCCACCCCAGAGAGTCTGCTGGGACCAGTCTCTACAGTACACAGAGGCAGCTGGTGACCAACTCCCTCCTCAGAACTATGCCTCAGCTCCTGTTGAGCTAAAACCAGAGAAACAAAACAGCTTCTAGATGGTCTGAAGGCAGAAAACCACCACTAATCATTTAAAGACAGTCCACCATGGCTCTGGAAAACTCCCAAAATAAAGATTCACAAAATTTCCCACATAAAGAAGACTTTCTGAAACTATTGGAGGTTGAGTACAAAAAAATTATTATATCGAGCCGTCCTACAGATTAAACAAAATGCACCAGAACAAAATGAAAAATGAAGCACACTATTTGAACTCATGGAACATCAATGATCTGAAATCCAGTAGATCAGTAACAAAATTAGACAACTCCATAAAAACCCAAAAGAGCATAAATGAGGGGGTGGAAGTCACATTTAGTGACCTTGAGGATGGAGGAACTGACACCAGCATTTATGAGGAGAAGTCAGGGAAAAGAAATTTAAAAAATGAAATAGCATTAAGAAACATATGGGACTCTGTTAAGAGAAATAATCTGCAATTAATTGGAGTTCCTGAGGGACAGAGAGGGACACCTGAAGACACAGAGTATTGTTGTTGAGTTGCTGACAGAAAACTTCCCTGAAATTTGGAAGAAGAGAAAATAGATATCCAAGACGTGTATTGAAAGCCACAAAAGCTATTGAAAGACACCAAGACATATTATAATAAAGCCTAATAAAATGAAACATAAACTGATTCTCTCAAAGGCAGCGAGGCTCAAAGCAAAGCTAGCATTCAGAGGGAAGCCCTGTAGGCCTTCGTCTGACTTCTCAGCAGAAATCATGTTGGCAAGGAGGCAGGGGGATGACACATTCAAAATCTTGAAGGACAAAAATTTCCAACCAAGAACTATGTATCTTGCAAAACTGTCTCTCAAATATGAAGATGAAATTAAATCATTCACAGATTAAAAAAAAAAAAAAAAGCTTAGAAACTTTGCAAAGCCCAAACCGAAACTACAACAAATACTGAAAGAAGCTCTTTGCTTAGAAAAACAAAGCCATTAATGTATATTTAAGGAGGCAATACAGGACACAACATCCAGAAGCCTACTCAGTTAGGAAAGTCACAAAACTCAATCAATGCTACAATATTAAAAGAAGGAAATGAGTGATCATATCACGAAAACTATGACATCATCACACGAAAAAGAGGAACATGCTACAGTAGTTATAGTCCTTTCCTATGAATAGGAAGTTTAAAAGATATGCAGAAGTAAAAATTGGGTTTAAACTCAGAATGTTAAAGGGGATTATAGGAGTAGCCTCAAAGCACGGTAACAATGCAACATATTGAAATAAGAAAAGTAAGACAGGAGTCTCAACAAACACAAAACCTACACTGAAAAAGATGCAAAGTCAACCCATAAAGAAGAACGACCAAGAACACAATATTAAGAGCAGCATAAAAAAACACCAACACAAAAATAAATGCATCAAAATGACAACACTAAACACATATCTATCATTAATTACAATGAATGTAAATGGACTGAATGCTGCAATAAAGATACAATGAGTGACATCCTGGATCAAAAGACATGACTCATGTCTTTGTTGCTTACAAGAAACACATCTTAGACTCAAAGATATGAACAAACTGAAAATTAATGGATAGAATAATATATACCAAGCGAACAACATACAAAGAAGAGCAGGTGTGGCAATGCTAATCTCAGATAAAATAAATTTTAATGTAAAATCCAGCATTGTGGACAAGGATGGTCACTATATATTGCTGAGAGTTTCAGCAAGCAAGAAAGATTTAACAATACTAAATATTTATGCACCCAATACCAGAGTATTTAAATACATTGAACAAGCACTGACTACACTGAAAAACGAGATAGATCCCTCCACAATAACAGTTGGAGAATTCAACATTTCACTCTCAGCAATGGACAGATCATCCAGAAAAAAGCTCAGTAAAGAGACACAAAATCTTATTGTGGCAATTAACCAACTAGACGTCATCAACATATACAGAACTTTTTACCCGTCAATAGATAAGTAAACTTTCTTCTCCAACGCACATGGAACATTTTCCAGAATAGACTGTGTTAGCACATAAAGCAAGTCTCTACAAAATCCAAACCGTTGAATTATTGCAAAGCATCTTCTTGGACTATAAAGCCATAAAAGTCAAAATCCATAGCAAGAAAAACACAGAAAGTGGAACCCATGGAAACTGAACAACAACACCTTGCTCAAAAAGCTATAGGTTATAGAAGACATCAAGGAAGAAATAATTCATGGACTCAAATGAGAATGAAAACACATTTTACGAGAACCTATGGGATACAGCAAAAGCAGTGCTCAGAGGTCAATTTGTCTCTCTAAATGCACACATCCTGAAGGAAGAAAGGACCCAGACCAAAGAATTAACCCTACAGTTCTAACAAGTGAAAGAGAGCAATAGAAGAACCCCTCAGGCACCAGAAGAAAAGAGATCATAAAGATTAGAGCAGAACTAAATGAATTAGAGAATAGAAGAACAATTGAAAAAATTGATAAGACCTGGGTTTTTTTTTTAAAGATCAACAAAATTGATAAACCATTGGTGAAAATTAGAAAAGAAAAACGAGAGAGGAAACAAACAACCAAAATAAGAAATGAGATGGGAGATGTCACAACAGACCCAACTGAAATCAAAAGTATCATAGCAGAATAGTACGAAAGACTGTACTCTAAAAGATTTGAAAACTCAGAGGAACTGGACAAATTTCTAGATTCATATCGACTACCAAAATTATCATAAGGAGAAGTAGAACAACTTAATAACCCCATCACAAAGAAAGAGACTGAAAAAGTCATAAAAAAAAAAACTACCAACCAAAAACAGTCCTGATCCAGATGGCTTCACCAGAGAATTCCACCAAATTTTTAGTGAAGAGTTAACTCCAATACTACTGAGACTATTTCACAGCATAGAAAGGGATGGGATACTCCCAAATTCATTTTATGAAGCCAGCATAACTCTGATACCAAAGCCAGGGAAAGATACCCCCCAAAAGAAGAAAATTACAGACGAAAAAAGTAGTTTTTTGATGACTTTTTCAATCCCTTCCTTTGTGATGGGTTTATTAAGTTGTTCTACTTCTTCTTGTAATAATTTTGGTAGTTCATATAAATTTAGAAATTTGTCCATTTCCTCCACATTCTCAAATCTGCTACAGTATTCTGTTATGATACTTTTGATTTCATGAACCTGAATGCAAAAATCTTCAACAAAATCCTTGCCAATAGAATTCAACAACATATCACAAAAATAATTCATCATGACCAAGTTGGATTCATACCAGGGATGCAAGGCTGGTTCAACATCAGGAAAACATTGATGCTATCAACCACATAAATAACACAAAAGATCAGAATCACCTGATATTGTCACCTGATGCAAAAATGACATTTGACAAAGTCCAACACCCATTCATGATAAAAACTGTCAGCAAAATAGGAATAGAAGGCAAATTCCTCAACGGAATAAGGGGCACCTGCACAAAGCCAACAACCTACATCATCCTGAATGGAGAGGGACTGACATAATTCCCCTTGAGAACGAGAACTAGACAAGGATGCCCACTCTCACTATTTCTATTCAACACTGTGCTAGAAGTTCTGGTTAGAGCAATTAGACAACACAAAGAAATCAAGGGCATCTGCATCAGCAAAGAAGAAGTAAAAATCTCCCTATTGGCAGATGATATGATTGTATATGCAGAGAATCCTAAAGAATCCGTAAGTAAACTACCCAAACTAATAGAAGAGTTCAGCAAAGTATCATGATACATGATAAACATAAGTAAATAAGTAGGATTCCTTTATACCAACAAAGAGATCATCAAAGAAGAGATCACCAAATCAATTACATTCAGTATAGCTCTCAAGAAGATAAAATATCTAGGAATAAATATAACTTGAGATATAAGAGACCTGCACAAAGAGAACTACAAGAACTTACTGCAAGAAATTAAAAGAAATTTACATAAATGGAGAAACCTACCCTGCTCAAGGATAGAAAGACTTAACATTGTGAAAATGTCTACTTGACCCAAAGCCGTCTACACATACAATGCAATCCCAGTAAAAATTCCAGTTACTTATTTTAATGAGATGGCGAAACAAATCACCAGCTTTGTTTGGAAAGGAAAGAAAGCCCAGATAAGCAAAGAGCTACTGAAGAAGGGGAACACAGTGAGAGGCCTCACACTGCCTGACCTTAGAATCTATTACACTGTCACAGTAGTCAAAACAGCCTCGTACTGGTACAAAAAGAGACATATAGACCAATAGAACAGTGTTGAGATGTCACCATCCTCTTACAAACAGTTAATATTCGACAAAAGCCTTAAGATTTTAAACTGGGTAAAAACATTCTCTTTAACAAATGGTGCTGGTAAAATTGGATATCCATCTGCAAAAAACTGAAACAAGACCTATATCTCACACCTTACAGAAAAACTAACCCAAATTGGATCAAAGACGTAAATATCAGACCTAAAACAATAAAGATTATGCAAGAAAAAATGGGATCAACAATGGAAGCTTTAATACAGAGCTTAGACAGACTTCAAAATCTGACAAACAAAGCACTATCAACAGAAGAGAAAATAGATCAGTGGGAGCTACTAAGACTCAAATACTTTTGCTCATCCAAACACTTTATCAAAAGAATTAAAAGAATAACAATGGTGATTTTAGGAAGCATCACATAACTTGGTTTCAACTGGAAGACATTATGTTTAGTGAAATTAGTCAGCAGCACAAGAACAAATATTGTATGAGACCCCTTCTTTAAGGACTTAAAAACAGACTCGTACAAAAGAAAAGACTCTTTGATGGCTGCAAGGGAGGGGAGAGAAGGAGGGAAAGGGCTGGTTATAAATAAGACAGTTGACAGAAATTTGGTTGGGTGAAATCAGTGACAGCACACATTAGAAAGAAGATCAATTTAACTGGACTTCAACATAACCTGAAAAATCTTCCAATCTTAACCCACTCTTGCAAGGACAGAGTAACAGGGGCGGGGGTCCAGGGGTCATGTTCTCAGGAGACATTGAGGCTAATTGGCATAACTAGCCTATTGCTAAGAGAGTCTTCTGCACCCCATATTGGTAAGTGGCATCTGGGGTCTTAAAAGTCAACAAGCTGCCATCTGAGGTACACCAAATGGTCCCAACTCAGCAGGAACAGATCATCACCAAGGACAAAAATGACATGGAAGAAAGAGAACCCAGAAGACAGAAAGACCCACGTGAATGGATAAGTGTATCAACATGTGACCAGAAGAACCGGATGGTGCCCGGCCACCACCAGTGACAGCCAGGGTGGGACTCACAAAGTTGAGTCCCAGTGACAACACAAGAATAAAAAGGGATGCACCCTGAGAACTCCACTAAAAGGCCACAATTGATGATCCGAAGGCCTAGGGGCTCCCGGGAGCATGGCCCCTAGACCCGATGCTGTCCTTGTTCATAAATCACTACTGAGGTCAACTCCACAGATAGGAATGGATTGGACTTGGTGACACAGAGTGACCATATTCTGTGTGCATTTTATGGTTCAGTGCAGCTATAGGATGTTGTCTACTGGCCTCTTACAGGAGGGGAGTGGCGATGGTGGAGAAGAGAGGACGGGAGATTGTTAAGAGGATACTACATGTATAGAACAGAAAGGAGGAGTGTGCTGTCACCGGGCAAGGAGAGCAGTAGGAGCTGCACATATGTGGGCATGCAAATTTAAACTGGATTGTACACTCTCACTCAATCACAATAAATAAATAAAAATTGAAATGGCAAAATATAATAGAATGACAGAAAACTTGGAAGGAGTTTACCCACCTAGCTACCCATCAAAGAAACAGTAAACAAACTGTGGTATATTTGTGAGGTGAAATATTTTATAGCAGAGAAAATTAATAAACTGTAGCTGTGAACAACACAGTTTAATTTCTAAAGCAATGGTGAGAACTTCAAAAATGTTGGATAAAATCAGTTGCAGAATTCTTATAAAAAAAAAAGAATTAAAAGACTACCTACAGAATGGGAAAAAATATTTGCAACTACATGTCAGACCAACATCTGATCTCCATAATCTACAAGGCACTGTAAAATATCAACAAGAAAAAGCTAAATAACCCAAGAAAGTCATGGGCAAAGAAGATGGACAGACACTTCACTAAAGAGGACATCCAGGTAGCCAAAAGATGTATGAGGAAATGCTCATGGTCATTAGCTATTAGAGAAATCCAAATCAAAACTACAATGAGAAAGCATTTCATCCGAACAAGGTTGGCCATGATCCAAAAAGCACAAAACAACAGATGCTGGAGAGGCTATGGAGGGATTGGAACTCTCCTACACTGCTGGTGGGTTTGCAAAATGGTTTAAACTCTTTGGAAAGCAATCTGGTGTTTCCTTAAAAAGCTAGAAATAGGTATAACATTTGATCCAGTAATCCCACTGCTCAGAACATAACAGAATCAAGGGCAGTCCCATGAACAGATACATGCACACGAATGTTTACTGCAGCGCAGTCCACAATAGCAAAAAGATGGAATCAACCCAGATGCCCAACAGCAGATGAGTGGATAAACAAACTATGGTACATATACTCAACGGAATACTATAGAGTGATAAAGAACAATGATGATTTGAGGAAGCATCTCATAACCTGGTTTCAGTTGGAAGACATTATGCTGAATGAAACCAGTCAGTGGCAAAAGGACAAATATTGTATGAGACCCTTACTATAAGGACTTAAAAATAGTCTCATGTACAGAAGAAAAAACTCTGTGACAACTGCAAGGGTGGGGGAGGAGGGAGAGGGCTGGTCATAGATTAGATAGTTGATAGAAACTTGTTTGGGTGAAAGCAGTGACAGCACACAGTAGAAAGATCAGCTTAACTGGACTTCAACAGAAACTGAAACTCTTGTAATCTTTTTTTTTTAATTGTCATTGAGTGAAAGTGTATAATCCAGTTTAAATTTGCATACCCACCTATGTGCAGTTCCTACTGCTCTCCTTGCCTGGTGACAGCACACTCCTCTCTATACATGTCACATCCTCTTAACAATCTCCCATCCCCTCTTCTCCATCCTTTCCACTCCCTTCTAGTAAGAGGCCAGTAGGATGACATCCGATAGATGCCAAGAACCATAAAGTTCACACACTATATGGTCACTCTGTGTCGCCGAGTCCAATCCATTCCTATTGGTGGAGTTGACCTCAGCAATGATTTATGAATAGGGACAGCATCAGGTCTAGGGGCCATGCTCCCAGGGGAACCCCTAGGCCTTTAGACCATCAACTGCAGTCTTTTAGTGGAGTTGTCAGGGTGCATTCCTTTTTATTCTCATGTTGCCACTGGGACTAAACTTTGTGAGCCCCATCCTGGCTGTCACTGGTGGTGGCCAGGCACCATCTGGTTCTTCTGGTCACATGTTGATGTAGTCACTCATTCACATGGGTCTTTCTGTCTTCCGGGTTCTCTTTCTTCCATGTCATTTTTGTCCTTGGTGATGATCTGTTCCTGCTGAGTTGGGATCATTTGATGTACCTCAGATGGCAGTTTGCTGGCTTTTAAGACCCCAGATACCACTCACCAATATGAGGTGGAGAAGACTCTCTTAGCAATAGGCTAGTTATGCCAATTAGCCTCAATGTCTCCTGAGAGCATGATCCCTGGACCCCCGCCCCTGTTACTCTGTCCTTGCAAGAGTGGGTTAAGATTGGAAGATTTTTCAGGTTATGTTGAAGTCCAGTTAAATTGATCTTCTTTCTAATGTGTGCTGTCACTGATTTCACCCAACCAAATTTCTATCAGCTATCTAATCTATAACTAGTTCTCTCCCTCCCTCTCTCCCCTCCTTTGCAGCCATCAAAGAGTCTTCTTCTGTACGAGTCTGGGTTTTTGTCCTTAAAGTAGGAGTCTCATACAATATTTGTCCTCTGCCGCTAACTAATTTCCTTCAACATAATGTCTTCCAATTGAAACCAAGTTATGCGATGCTTCCTAAAATCGTCATTGTTCTTTATCACTGCATAGTGTTCCATTGAGTATATATAACATACTTTATGCATTCATCTGTTGTTGGGCATCTGGGTTCATTCCAACTTTTTGCTATTGTGGACTGTGCTGCAGTAAACATTTGTGTGCATGTATCTGTTCATGTGACTGCCCTTGCATCTGTAGGATATATGCCAAGCTGTGGGATTACTGGGTTAAATGGTATATCTGTTTCCAGCTTTTTAAGGAAGCACCAGATTGCTTTCCAAAGAGTCTGTGCCATTTTGCAATGAAACTCTTGTAATCTTAACCCAATATTGCAAGAATAGAGTAGCAGGGACAAGAGGGGGGAGGTCTGGGAACCATGCTCTCTGGGGACATCACAGCCATTGGCATAACTAGCTTAGTGCTAAGAAAGTCTTCTTTATCCCATATTGGTGAGTGGTGTCTGGGGTCTTAAAACCTAGCAAGCTGCCATTAGAGAGACACCATATGATCCCAACTCAGCCGGAACAGATGATCACCAAGAACAACAAAGACATGATTTAAAGAGGCCTTAGGAGACAGAAGAACCCATGTGAACAGAAGAACCAGACGGTGCTTGACCACCACCAAAGACAGCCACGATGGGGAATACAATGTTGGGTCCCAGTAACAACATGAGAAAAAGAGGGGTACAGCTTAAGAACTCCACTAAAAGACTGCAGTTGATGGTCCAGAGACCTGGGGGGTTCCCCTGGGAGCATGGCCTCTAGACCCACTGCTTTCCCTGACCAGAAAACATTACTGAGGTCAACTCTTCAGACAGGAATGGACTGGACTGAGAGATGCAGTGTGACCATATGATGTGTGTATTTTACAGTTCTTTGGATCTGTAGGATGCTGTCCTACTGATATCTCACTAGAAGGGAGAGAAGACGGTAGAGAGGAAGGGACATGAGATTGTTAAGATGATACAATACATACAGAACAAAAAGGAGGAATGTGCTGTCATTGAGCAAGAAGAGCAGAAGGAGCTGCAGATAGGCAGAGATCTAAACTTGATTTGGATTGTATACTTTTACTTAATCACAATGAAACAAAATAATGTATGGAGATTCTAATGTGGTTGGGGTTCATTAATTAAGTCAATTAATGTCTAAAATCCTAGGTTAATCTGATTTGTTACACTTGTAATGTTTCTGAATCATAAAATAATTGTAAAATTATGACTTACACACTGATTAAATTGATTTCAACGGATGACTGTAAAAAAAAACAAAAACAAGACAAGAATACCCTCTTTCATCAATTCCATTCTATGTTGCATTAGAAGTCTTAGCCAGAGCAATAAGATAAGAAAAAGAATAGTGTCCAGGTTGGAAAACATGAAGTAAAATTATCTCATGATCCCATATACAGAAAATCCCAAATAGTTCTATTATGGTGGGAATGGTGTGTCCCCCAAATTATGTGTTGTAAATCCTAACCTCTAGGCCTGTGGTTATAAACTCATTTGGGAATGGGCTGTCTTTTTTATGTTAATGAAACTGGATTAGAGTGTGTCTTCATTCAATCTCTTTTGAGACACAAAAGACATTAAACCAGCAAAAAAAAAAAAAAAAGCAGCAATGATAGGGAAAGATTGATCCTAAGCCACATGGAAATTTCCAAGGAAACAAGAAACAGAAATTGAAGAGACAAGGACTTTCCCCTAGATCCCACAGAAAGAGAAAGCCTTCTCCTAGTGCCAGCCCCTGAATTAAAATTTCTAGCGTGCTATACTGTGAGGAAATACATTTTTGTTAGAGGCACCCACTGGTGGCATTTCCTTTGTAGCAGCACTAGATAACTGAGACAAGTCTGGGGCAGGGGGAGGACTTCTACAGCTAATACAGGAATCCTGCAAAGCTGCTGGGTACAAGGTCAACAAACAAAAATCGGTTCGATTCTTATACACAAACAGTGAGAGAACTCAAAGGGAAATCAGAGACATAATTCCATTTACAATAGCGTCTAAGAGAACAAAATACCTAGAAATAAACTTAATGAGGGCTATGAAGGACTTACAAAATGAAAACTATAAAACACTACTGAAAGGCATTAAAAATATAAATAAGTGGAAAGACGTTCCATCTTCATACATTCATGTCCTTTGCTCCATGTGCATATTAATACTTGGTTAGAAACACAGTATTTAATTTTGTATTTTCTGTGCCCTTTGCAGGAAACTCTGGTGGCATAGTATTTAAGTGCTATAGCTAATGACCAAAAGGTCAGCAGTTCAAACTCACCAGTCATTCCTTGGAAACTCCAGGAGGCAGTTCTACTCTGTCCAGTAGGGTTGCTATGAGTGACAATCGACTGGATGGCAATGACTTTGGTTTGGGTTTGGGTGCCCTTTGCAACTTAGCACCACATTCATGCAACTTCATACCAGCATTTTTTACTTAATATTTTATTTTAAACCTTTTCTGAAGAATAAACATTTTTGAAATCACGATTTTTTTTTGTCAGTTTATTAAGGGATATACTCCATTACCATGGACATACAGACTGCTTTGTGTTTTTCACTAACATAAAAATTCTGCCCCACATTGGTGAGCGGCGTCTGGGGTCTTAAAATCTGCCAAGCTGCCATCCGAGGGCACAGCAAATGGTCCCAACTCAACAAGAATGGAAGCTCACCAAGGACCAAAATGACATGGGGTAAAGACAACCCAGAAGATAGAGGGACCCACATGAGTGGGTGCTTACATCGACTTGCTCCAAATATTCTTGAGCAAAGACTTGTGCTTTTTAAATTTTCTACACACATATTGAGACTATGTTTCTGGAAATCCTTTTGTAAGTTTACAGGCTGTCTTGTAAAGAGTGATCATCTTTTATTGGTCCCAAATTTACTTCTGTCATTGGTTCAGGTGGCCCTTGGTTCTAAAGGGTGGATTTTGAAAACAAATCTGTATTTTCCTCTCCCACCCCTTCCTGAGACCTTCATCCCAAATCAGCCTGTTTTTTTTAACTAATCACTATTATAGAACCCAAAGTGTGTGAACTGAGGCAGGGACAGGAGGCGAGGAAAAGAATCGGAAGGCATAGCGTAATAACAGCCAGCATTTCCTGAGCTACTACACCACATAGCAGGCACCAACTTCCTTACCCTCCCAGGCAGCTGTGGAATAGGAACAAGGGTAAGGGCTTTGCAGACAGCCTGACCTGGGCTCAAACACCTGGCCCCTTCCCTGTGTGAACTTGGGCAAATCTCAGCGACTCCGTTTCACTTTCGGTGAACCATACCTTTCATAGCTGTCATGGGAATGGGAACAGGCCATGCCCAACGCAGGTGAACAGAAGGTTTTTCCTGGGTAACCATCCCTGTACTTCATGAGCCCGCAGCCTAGTTGCGAAGTTGAGATAAGAGTTCAGAGGAGACCTCTGAGCTTGGCTGGAGCCAACTGAGAAGTCAGTCATCCAGGGGATATTTACAAAGAAATGATAACGTCTCTTTTGCCCCCTCCCAGCCTCTGCAACTAATCTCCTTTTCCATCTCCCCCCCGAAAGGAAAGGAATGATTTCTGTGCTCCAAAACGGAGCGCTAGAAGCCTCTCTTTTCTTTTTTCTAGGAGGTGAGCAGTGGAGATGACAAGAAGTCACTAGTGAGGAGGCCCTCTCTAGTACGTGGGCACAGAGAAATGTGGCGGAGGGCGCTGCTTTTTCTGCCCTTCAAAGGTTCTGAGGGGGGAGGGGGCTGGCTATTGAGCAACTGCTCAGGAGACACTCCAGAAGCCGAGATGAACATATGCCTCTTTCTAACAATTGGCCTGGGAGTCATCCAATAGATGGAGGGTGGATCCACACCTTCCGGATGGATCCGGAGTCTGCAGTGGAGAAGACGACGCCTCCACTTCCAGACTGCTACGGAGCTGGGGGAGGGGGACAGGTCCAGGGTCCAAATTAGCAACACACAATTGGAAGCCTGGGGCCAGCTTCACCACGTGGTTTTCACAGAGACATTTTTCACCCCAGGCAAACATCAAGGGGGCTTTAGGGTGTATTTTATTTGCAAACCCTATGAGGCTGTGGGGTCCTGAGGGAAACGGCAAGACCCCAGTCTTTGGGCAAAGTGAAAAAAATACAGAGATGAAGTGTAGGATGTGTTTGTTACAGGGTATTTGCGCTGGTGGAGAAGAGGAGAGGAAGTGCTAGGGAAAGGGTTTGCCTGGCTTCCGGGACATTCGCCCCAGTTTTCTTCCAGGTGCCAAGGAAGCGCCTTGATCCGTCCCTCGGGTTGCTCCCCATCTCTGTCCGTAAGCTAGTCAGTAAACTGAACTTTGTTAGTAGAGCAAATACTGGACACTTGGGAATGCTAAAAAAATGAAGGGGGTAGGGAGAATTTTCAGGCCTTCAAATTTAATTAAGACAGATCACATATATACTGACAAAAACTTCATGACTTTCCTCCCCCCTTTTTTTAACATCAGCACTTTGAAAATAGTGTGTTTCATAAATAGCGTAAAATGAGTAGTTGTTGCTGAAAGGGGACAAAAAGGGTGTTTGACAGAGGGTAATCCTGGTAGCCTTCCTGTAAGAGGTGAGATAGGAGCTTGTTGGTCACAAGGAACACGAATTGAGGGAGAAGATCTGAACCTTTATCCCCAGCAAGCATTTATCAGACAGCATCGTAACCCCAGAAAGATGTGCTTCAAACGCATAATGTTTTTCTTTCTAGACTGAATTGATTCTATAATCGTAATAAAATGACCTGGCATCGTGGGAAGGCAGGACGGATCCCTGCGTACCCCGGCCCAAACTCTTCTACCCCGTAGCCTTTCTGACTTTTCTGCGAGTTTCGTGAGATGCACCTGGCCCCACGGTCCGAGAGGGCATCATTTCTTCGCGCCGCAGTCGCTTAGCTTCCTTCCACCCTGGGTGACACAGGAGAGTAATTCTTGAACCCATTCCCAGCTCAGGCCTCCAATGAAGGCCACCGCTGCTAAGTAAGACCTCAGTTGCGGGTCTGTCCAGAATCTGGAGACCTTAATGGCAAAAGGATCGCCCAAGCCTCTGCTCTTCAACAAGGGGGACTGGCTCCGAGAAAGACCTGCAGAAAACCTAAATCCTGCTCCGCAGGCCCCGTCTCGTATATGTTAGCCTCCTCGGGGTCATTCCCTGATCCCACAGCTCTCCGTAGAGCCCCCTGTGCCCCTCTCTGGCTACCCGTTAGATTTAGGTCAGAAAACAGATATCAACAGCTCTCCCTGGCCACAACGAAATTACTAGGTGAAATTTATTGGGCAAGTCCATGCAAGGCAGCGGGGAGAGTCCTGGGCCGGGGCCCACTAGCTTTAGAAGCGCAGACGCCGTCCCGCGCTTCGTGCGTGGAGCGCCGGGAGCTTGGGCCTGCCAGCCCCACCTCGGGAGCCGTGGCAGGTCCTCGGTGCTCCTGAATCTACTGGGCAGCACGGACTCCACTCCCCAGCCGGCCCTTCGGTTTCACACCATCCGCGGTGACTGCACCAGCTCGAGCGCCTTTAAAGGGCTACACACGCCTGCCGCCACTATAGGCATAGCTGCGGAAGAGGCATAGCGGAGCTGCCGAAAGGAGGCTGGCTCCGCCCGGCCACCCGCCCGCAGCCCTCCAGCTAGGGGCCCTGCCCAGCGTGGAGGAAGAGAGCCAAGGAAGGTATAGAACCCGCTTGGGCCCTCCGTGAGTATCCAGTTCAGATTTTGCCACCAACTCGCCCACGAGCCAGGACATGTGCTAATAATGCCCTAAGCCAGTTATAAAGACGTGGAAATTGGGGGGGAGGAAAAAAGGGGGGGAAGGGTCTGTCCTTCCTGGGATTCTTATCCGAGGCCAGCCTGCTGCCGTATGCGTGTGCGTCAGGGCTCTCCGGCGGGCAGTGAGGGCTTGAGAGCCGGGTCCCCCTCGCGGGGAAGGGAGCGCTGTGGCCGCTACCACCACCGCCCGAAGTCCGGCGCCGACGCTGCAAGCGGGCCGGCGCGGTCCAGGGCTGCTTGGCGCTGCACGGTGCGGCGCGGCGGTGCGGGCTTTTCCCAGGGTCCCCGGTGTGGAGTGGCCACCGGTGCGGCCGTGGGCACCCAGCGCGTCCGGCTCGAGGCGGCGGTGTGCGTGTCAGGGATTGGGGTTCTTCCCCGCTTCACTCGTGGTTCACCGGACTGCGCGCTTCCTTCTCTCCAGAGCAGACGGCTTCGCGGAGGTAAGCCGGGCCGCCCGGGAGGGCGCAGAGCCGGGGACTCCAGTGGAACCGGCATGGGAGCAATCTGCGGAGCCAGGCGGCGGCCAGGCGGGTCGGAGGGCTCCAGGAGACTTGTTTTCTGTTTGAAAGCTGCTTTGCTGGGGGTGGAGGGGGCCGCAGCCGCCCGCGCGCTCTCTCCAGCCTACCGGCCGGCCGGGCCAAATACCCACTTCTCCCAGGCAGAAGGCAGCACCTTTTCTCCTTGCGCCCGCGCTTTCTTCAGCTTGGCTTCCACAGACTTTGCTAATCGCCGGGACCACATCTGGACTCTCCAGCTCCGGGGCTTCACAAAACTCTTAGGTTTCTTTCGGGACTGGAGACGAGAGGGTCTTTTCAGGCCGAGTTCAGTGGAATTGCAGGGTGAGAGTTAGCGTATTTGGGCAACTTGCCTCTGCTACCCAATCGACCGCCGCTCCCCCTGCCCCCACACACACGCCCACTCTCACACCCCCACCCACCACGCACACACCCCTCTGCCTATAAACGAGGGCGGTCCGGCCGGACTGCTCTTCGAGTCCCTGCTCAGCTGAACGCCGGACTTGGAATCAGACTGCGAATCCCGGCTCCGCCACTTTCTAGCGGTGTGACCTTGGCAAGTTACCGCACCTCTCCGAGGCTCTCTTACTCTTCTCTTATGCAGGATTAGAACACTGACCGCAGACGGCTTGGCTAGGGGGTGGATTCAGCCTGGGACGGCATAGGGGGCTTAGTGGGCGCTCAGGAAGTGTTGGTGAGGCGCAGGAGTGGCCGGCGCTGGAGTGCGCCCCCGCGCGAAAATAGCGCCTGGCTTCAAAAGCCACCGAGGCAGAGACCCCGCGCCCCTCCTCTCCTCTACGATCGGTTCCTGACTGAGCACTTGCGGGAATGGTCTCTGCGGGTCTCAAGTGATTTAGAAGCTCGCGCCCATGTTGCAGGGATGCTGCCGGCCACCGCTACCTCTGGCGGCTGCACCTGAGATGCAGCGAGGAGGACAGTCGAGCTGCCTGCAAACAACGGGCCTTTAGTTTTCAGGTGGCAAAACTGACGGGTGTAGCTAGAGCGCGTCCAAGTGAAGCCACAGTGCTGTTTGGATTTTAAAATTTCTCCTGAGTTAGGAAATAGCAATTGAGGTGGATGCATCCGGTTGGTGCCATTTTAACTTTGGTCTCCCAGCAGGTGAAAGACGCAATCCTTTCCCTCTCTCATTCCTCCTTCCTACCCACTACCCTGTGGGCCGGTGAGGGATGAAGCTGAGGGCAGGCTGTGAGACCGGTAACTGGTGGTCGGGAGGGAACTGGTGGCCGGGCGCTGCGAGGGACCAGTCGGTGAGGAGACACTTGTTGCTCTGCGATTCCCAGCCGCGTCTCACCGCGGTTTCGCAGTGATCGACTCTGGTCGGCTGTGGAGAGCTGGCTGGGACTTTTCAGCGCTGCCCAGTTTTGCATTCAAAATGGATTGTGGGGTTAAAGGAGAGGTGGAAAGTTGAGGAAGCAGGGTCAGAAGTTCAGTTCGAATTGTGGTTACCTCTTCAGGATGGGTTCAGTAACACTTAACTGAGCGGCTACGGAGTACAGGCCTGGGCCGGGCTCTAGGCAGATGGCCAGGATGATGATGGGAGGCAAAAGATCTGAATGAAGACAGGGTCCTGCCAAGAGGAGCTCGTATCTTGACGTAGAAGACATGATAAAATAGACTTCCTCACGAAATAGTACCAGAACAGAGATACTTTTTTCTCCTCTCTTTTTCCTACTTCTTTCATTTTCCTCCTCTTTTTATTTCTTCTTATTGATGTTTTGTGCATTTCAGTGTCAAGAGGCATAAAGGAGAGGGGGAAGAGGGGGAAGAGTGGACAGACAGAACAGGAATAGGCAGCGGCCCCAGAATTTTTCTTAAGATAGGAAAATTCTTTGATATTGAAGGTGCTAGTTCAAATCCACTAGCCGCTCCTTGGAAACCCTGTGGGGGTAGCTCTGTTCCGTCCTGTAGAGTAGCTGTGGGATTAGAGTTCTCTAAGACAACGTGTACTAGAAGGGATGTGATCACTGGCTGGAGGGAACAGGACTCCAGTCAAGCAGTGGTGGTGGAGGACCCAGAAACTGATGATTATTTTTCCTTGTGTTTTTCCCTTCTTTTTCTATTTTTCTTACACATTACCCCACCCCACCCCCACACAGTAAGTGCTGCAAAAGTGATACAGAGAGATAGTGCGCTAATTGATCAATTGAAGCTAGTATATATGGTGCTTAAAAAAAAAACACTGCTAGGAAAAAATGTGGGTTTGCAGAAGTGTTTTATATTCTGGTTTCGGGAGGTTCTATTTTTTTCATCCCCTTATCCTTTGGCACTTGAACCAAGGAATCATTTCTTCTGAAGCCATTTGAATCATTCCAGATATGATGACCTGGCTGCAAGTCAGGAGCACCACCGAGCACAGGAATGCTGGATTCTGGTCCCAGAACCACTGCTACCTGTCTGGGAAGCCATTGAATCCCTGTGTCTCAGTTTTCCCTCCAGGAAAAACTATGATTACCTGTCAAGAGGTTAAGTGCTATACCTGCTAACCAAAAGGTTGGTAGTTCAAATCTGCCAAGTGCTCCTTAGAAACTCTATGGGGCAGTTCTACTCTGTCCTATAGGGTCGCTATGAGACAGAATTTACTCGATGGCAGTGGATTTGGTTTTGGTTTTGGGGTCACTACAGGTAAGTGTAGCTGGGCTGAGAGCTCTGGGCAGATGCCCAGTGTTGAGATCGTCTTGGAGGAGCTTTGAGGCATGGAGGACACTGGGATGTTCCTTGGTACTCTCTGACTCTGGCTGCCTTACAGCTCCCAGAACACATTGATCAGTCATGCTCTCTTACAGTCACGCCTGGAGGGAGAGCTTTAGAACTCTGTGACATTTGTTTTGGGGACTTATTCCTTCCCTGTCTTGTGCTACAGTCTCCAGAGCTTTCTAGATCTTCCTTGCCTTGACTTCTCACTTTCTCCCATACCCAGTGGTGGCCCCAGCTCTCCAGCCCTGGTACTAATTGCCTTTTAAGACAGTGTGCTACTCACTCAGAAATGTTCCTGCCCTCAGAACTAGGAGGAACACCATCCTCCTCCCTTCTCCCCTTCCCCCCAACTTGGGGCTCTGAAATCACTTGCATGAGGAAACAGTCATGTGTGTTCCCTCCTGGTGATGTGGATAGCTAGCTGTCTGAATAAACCAAACACCTTTCCTACCCTAGGCAAAAGTTCCAGCTTGATTTCCTCCCTTTGCTCAGTTGATCTCTGGTCTCAGGTCTAACCCTGTCCCCACTGTTGCCTAGTAATGATGTGGAGTTGCTTTGCTTCAAGTTTTGCTAGTGCTTTCTTGATTAGTAAATCCTTTTGCCTTCTCTCTCATACACAGCACAACAGCTCCAGCTGGCAGGATCACCTCCGACCAGTTTATCCAACATCTGCCAAGGCTCTGAAATGCCAACTATGTCGAGGCCTGCACTTGATGTCAAGGGTGGCACCTCACCTGTGAAGGAGGTAACTTTTGCCATTTTACAGATGGAGGCACTGACACATGGAAAGACAAATTTGGGGTTGGTCATGTGTTGAGCCCTCCTAGGTGTGGTATCTAATGTCCTTTGGTAGAGACGAGACAGCAGAGCTTTCTCTGGTGAGAATGAGAATAGCATTTTCCTAAGTGTGGTCAAATTGAGCCCTTTAGAGGTGTTGAAAGATGGCAGGGAAGGAAGCAGAAAAATAAAATTGCGTAAAGACCATTCCATTGAAACTACTGAAAAGAAACTGAGATGAGAAGCAACAAGACACCCTTCTTAGAACGGTGATCTGGGGGCAGAGGGAGACAAAAGTAATGAGCTCATTTAGGATGACACGTGCCCCAGCACTAGAACCTGGGACTGAGCTCTGTGCTCAGAGCCATGGAAATAAAAGGATGCTCGAACTGGCAACCCAGCTCTCCAGGAAGCCCCCTTGCTGCCTCTCCACCACTACCCTCAAACAAATAAACATATGTAGGACCCCTCTGGATCTTATAAACAACAAGGAAGAAGCCAAGGACAGGTGTACTATGACGTTCTTTTTTCTGTGTTCTAGGATGCCAACCAGGAGATGAGCTCACTGGCCTACCCTAACCTGGGAGTAAAAGATTGCAAAGCAGTGGCCATTCTCCACTATCCCGGGGTGGCCTCTAATGGAACCAAGGCCAATGGGGCTCCCACTAGTTCCTCAGGATCTCCATCTCCAGTAGACTCTTCTACTGCCACCCCTCCTACTAAACCCCCATCCTTCAACTTGCACCCTGCCCCACACCTGCTGGCCAGTATGCAGCTGCAGAAACTTAATAGTCAGTATCATGGGGCGGCCACCACCACTCCAGGCCAACCTGGAGAGGCAGGGCCTCTGCAAAACTGGGGTTCTGGGGCTCAGGTGGGAGGGACAGGGTCACTCTCTCCTTCCACTGGTGCCCAGAGCCCTACTATCATAGATTCAGACCCAGTGGATGAAGAAGTGCTGATGTCGCTGGTGGTAGAACTGGGACTGGACCGAGCCAATGAACTTCCAGAGCTGTGGCTGGGGCAGAATGAATTTGACTTTACTGCGGACTTTCCATCTGGCTGCTGATGCCAAGTATCCCTAAAGATGGAGGAATAAAACCACCAGTCCTGTTGTAAATAAAAAATAAATGTTGCTTACAAAGAGATGGGCAAACTGAGAGTGTTCTTCATTAAGGTATAAAGGTGTGTAGTGTGTCTGGTCTGATTTCCTTATAGTAATTCTGAGGCCTATGGTAGGGTTTAGGTGGGTATCTCAGAAGGAGATAGTGGGGATGAGAGAAGTGGCAAGGATTTCTCATTGAATCCTTCTACACCCCTGCAGCTCTGCCATTATCTCCTCGAGTCCCTGCTCACCTCATAGCCCTAAGACCCCAGGAACATTGTCCTATTTGGGTTGAGGACAGGAGCAGGTTGAGGGGCATTCTTGGGGAAGAGACCCATCAGGACACTTCTGCAGCCTCCTGTCCACCTGCACGTCCAAGTCTAAAAGGCTGCACTGGCCACACATCACACACTTCAACTCTAGAAGCCATCACCCCCATCCACTCCCCCATTTCCAATCCAAATGATGCCGTAAGGCCATTGATTTGCCTTTTGCCTATGGGCAGTAAGTAAGGCCTAAGGACTCTCTGACCTAGGAGCTCCGATGTCTCTTAACAATCTACAGACCCCTACCATAAAACTGGGATCCTAGGTACTTTCTTCAAACGCCCTAGACAACTATTCAATCCCTCCCTCCAAACCAGTCTGGAATACTTCAAGCTAGTCTAAATGTTCCCTGATTCCTACCTTTCTGACTCCCTGTATGGGGTCATCCTGCTGCCTCTCCATCTTGTAGGTACAGATCAGGCTGGGTTTGACAAGTGCAACATTTGAGGATACGTCACTCACCCTTAGACTAACTGCTGAGGCGGCAGTGGCGTCAGGAGCATGCCAAGCAATGAGACAGCAGCAATGAACTGGATCCTGATCTTATGAAGCCCTGATCCAGCCCCTTCCTCATGTTGACACAACCCAAATGCCCTTCAGACTCCTTAGCCCACATTTCAGACTCCCAGAGACACTTCCTTGAACACTGAAAACTGCAATAAGCCTCTTATGACTAACATCAGGTCTGTCCCATGGTGAGGTCTTTGGGAGGAGTCCACTAGCAAAAGCAATTCATTGTAGTCATCACTCCCCAAGCAAGGTACTTTGTTAGGCACTGGGAGCCAATAATCAGATTAAAGTTTGTGCCTTTTGGGGATTCTGCATCTAAAGAGAGAAAGATGAGCACAAACAAATTACAATACAAACACCATTTGTTACTGTGTGGGGATAAGGGCAGGTGGAATGATCGTGCTATTAGATTCTAGAATAGATACATTAGATTACATCAGAATTAGTTACATGCACACAAATTTTCATTGCAGCACAGTCCACAATAGTAAACAGTTGGAATCAACCCAGATGCCCAACAACAGAAGAATGGATGGGTAAACTTTGGTATATATACTCATTGGAGTATTATACACTGATAAAGAACAACGATGATAGCAGGAAACATCTCTCACTTTGGTCTCAACTGGAAGACATTACGTTGGGTGAAACTAGTCAACGACAGAAGGACAATTATTATACGAGACCCCTACGATAAAAACTTAAAAGCATACTCATACATAATAGAAAAGACTCTTGACAGCTACAAGGGTGGGGAGTGTGGGAGGGCAGGAGGGCAAGGGGCGAGGGTTTAGATTAGATAGTTGTTAGAAATTTAGTAGGGTGAAATTGGTGACAATACACATTAGTAAGAAGATCAATATTAATGGGACTTTGACAAAACTTGTGTACTTCTCCTCTCTTAACCCAGTATTGTAAACACAGAGTATGTACACTTTCATTTTTTTATTTAATAAAGAAAGAAAGAAAATGAAGCATTTCTATTAGAGTCCAGAAAAGGAAACACCTCCATTTGCCCAGGGAGGCTTTCTAGTATTGAACTGGTTCATTTGTTTACATAATAAATACCTTATATAATCTCCTTGTAAAAAAATGGAAATTTTAAAGATAAAGCAAAGTACCCTTTGGCCAGCTCTCCCTCAATCCTAATTGTTCTTGCCCTCCACAGATGTAGCTACTGTTCACTGTGTGTGCTTACAGCCCTTACTCTGTACGTGCACATACAGACATGTCTACCAAAGAAAGAGTTAGGTTTTAAAATAAGGTTAGAAATCAGCCAAGGGAAAAACGAGTGAGGGAAAAATCTGCTACACAGATGCATGCCCATGAAAAAGGGACTGCAGTAGCTAAAAATCAGAAGTTTGACACACAGGAGTGTCTTAGTTATCTAGCACTGCCGTAACAGAAACTCCATAAGAGGATTATTTTAACACAGAATGTATTCTCCTGTAGTCTAGTAGGCAACAAGTCCAAATTCAGAGTGACAGCTCCAGTGGAAGGGTTTATTTGTTGGCTCTGGAGGAAGGTTCTTATCAATCTGACCGTGGGCTAGTATCTCCACACAGGAACCTTGTGTGCAAACGATGCACTCCCCTCCCAGACCTACTGTCTTGGCAGTATGAGGTACCCTTGTCTCTGTTTACTTCTCTCTTTTCTTGTACATGGAGTCTTGCCTCAGTAAACAACTGCCACCTATCACCCCCCCCCCCATTAACATCATAGAGGCATGATTTACAACATACAGGAAAATCACATCAGATGACAAAATAGTGAACAAACACACAATGCTGAGAATCTTAGCCCAGACAAATTGATGCACATGTATTTGGGGGATGCAATTCAATCCATGACAAGAGTCCTACAGCTGGTGGAAGGTAAGTGGTAGGTGGAAATGAGGTTGAAGAAGCTTGTAGGAGGCCTGGTACACAAAGCCTTCCAGGCCAGGCAGGGAGCCAGCCCTTATTCTTACGAACACCAATCCTGTGGCTTGTGGATAATCCTTAGACATTTGCAGGAAAGCAAGTAGTTAACCAACTTTGAATTTTATGATGATCCTACTGAAAGTGGGTGGTTGGATTCATCTAAGGCAGGAAACAATAAGAAAGAGATTTTCAAATAGTTGGTCAAACAGGGTTAGGAAAATAGAGAAAAGAATGTGCAGCCTAGGAAGTGGTGTAAAGAAGGCAGTCTTGAGAACCCGGAGGCCCGTAAGAAGAAAATAACAGAACCAAGTAGACCTCATCGACATATACAGGGCTTTCTATCCATCAGCGGACAATTACACCTTCTTCTCCGGTGCCCATGGAACATTCTCCAGAGTAGACCATGTGTTAGGACATAAGGAAATTCTCAACAAAATCCATACCATTGAATTAACACAAAGCATCTTCTCAGATCATAAAACCATAAAAGTCAAAATCAATAGCAGAAAAAACACAGATAGAAAGTGGAACTCATAGAAACTGAACAACATCTTGCTCAAAAAATTGTGGGTCATAGAAGAAATCAAGGATGAAATAAAGAAATTTATGGATTCCATGAGAACAAAAACACTTCCTACCAGAATCTATGGGATACAGCCAAAGCAGTGCTCAGAGGTCAATTTATCTCCATAAATGCACACATCTGGAAGGAAGAAAGAAACCAAATCAGAGAACTGACCCTACAGCTTGAACAAGTAGAGAGAGAACAACAGAAGAACCCCTCAGGCACCAGAAGAAAACAGATCATAAAGATTAGAGCAGAACTAAACGAATTAGAGAATAGAAGAACAATTGAAAAAATTGAAAAGGCCAAAAACTGGTTTTTTGAAAAGATCCACAAAATTGACAAACCATTGGCTAAACTCAGTAAAGAAAAACAGGAAAGGAAACAAATAACCCAAAAAAGAGAGAGGAGTTGTCACCATAGATCCAACAGAAATCAAAAACATCATAGCTGAATACTATGAAAGACTGTATTCTAACAAATTTGAAAACCTAGAGGAAATGGACAAATTCCTTGATTTGTATCACCTACCACAATTATCACAGGGTGAAAGAGAACAACTTAATAAACCCATCACAAAGGAAGAGATTGAAAAAATCATCCCAAAACTGCCAACCAAAAAAAAAGCCCGGGCCCAGATGGCTTCGCTGCAGAATTCTACCAAGCTTTTAGAGAAGAGTTATCTCCAACACTACTGAGACTATTTCACAGTATAGAAAGGGATGGAATACTCCCAAATTCACTCTATGAAGCCAGCATAACCCTGATACCAAAGCCAGGGAAAGACCCAACAAAAAAGGAGATGTACAGACCGATATCACTCATGAATCTAGATGCAAAAATCTTCAACAAAATTCTTGCCAACAGAATACAACAGCATCAGAAAAATAATCCATCATGACCAAGTTGGATTCACACCAGCGATGGAAGACTGGTTCAACTCAGAAAAACAATTAATGTGATCAACCACAGAAACACCACAAAAGACAAGAACCACCTGATCTTGTCTACTGATGCAGAAAAGGCATTTGATAAAGTCCAACACCCTTTCATGCTACAAACTCTCAGCAAAATAGGAATAGACGGCCAATTCCTCAATGCAATAAGGGCCATTTATACAAAGCCAACTGCCTACATCATCCTGAATGGAGAGAGACTGAAACAGTTTCCCTTGAGAACAGGAACTAGACAAGGATGTCCACTCTCACCTCTCCTATTCAACGTTGTACTAGAGGTTCTAGCCAGAGCAATTAGACAAGACCAAGAAATAAAGGGCATCTGCATCAGCAAAGAAGAACTAAAAATCTCCCTACTTGCTGATGATATGATTGTATATGTAGAGAATCCCAAAGACTCCATAAGGAAACTACTCAGACTGATAGAAGAGTTCGGCCAAGTTTCAGGATACAAGATAAACATAAGTAAATCAGTAAGATTCCTTTATACCAACAACAAGATTATTAAGGGAGAAATCGCCAAGTCAATACCATTTACCATAGCCTCTAACAAGATAAAGTACCTAGGAATAAATTTAACCAGAGAAATAACAGACCTTTACAAAGAGAACTAGAAACCCTTACTACAAGAAACTGAGACTTAGATAAATGGAGAAACCTACCCTGTTCATGGATAGGAAGACTTAATATTGTGAAAATGTCTATTTCACCCAAAGCAATCTACTTATATAATGCAATCCCAATACAAGTTCCAGTGACATTTTTTAATGAGATGGAGGAACAAATTACCAACTTTGTCTGGAAAGGGAAGAAGCCCCGGATAAGTAAAGCACTACTAAAGAGGAAGAACACACTGGGAGGCCTCTCATTACCTGACCTTAGAACATACCACACTGCCACAGGAGTCAAAACAGCCTAGTACTGGTACAAAAACAGATAGATCAGTGGAACAGAATCAAGATCCCAGAAATGACATCATCTGCCTATGAACAGTTGATATTCGACAAAGGCCCTAAGACATTAAACTAGGGTTAAAACAATCTTTTCAACAAATGGTGCTGGGAAAATTGGACATCCATCTGCAATCAATTAAAACAAGACCCATATCTTACACCTTACACATAAACCAACTCTAACTGGATAAAAGACCTCAATATCAAATCTAAAATGATAAAGCTCATCCAAGAGAAAATATAACAGCAATGGGAAGTTTAATACACAATGCAGACAGGCTTCAAAATCTGTCAAACAAACCACAATCATCAGAAGAGAAAATAGATAAATGGGAACTCTTAAGAATCAAACACTTTTGCTCATCCAAATGCTTTATTAATAGAATTAAAAGGCGACCTACAAAATGGGAAAAACTATTTGGCAACTCTATGTTAGACCCATGCCTGGTCTCCATAATCTATAAGATATTACAAAATATCAATAAGAAAAAGATAAATCATCCAATTAAGTGATGAGCAAAGGAGATGGACAGACACTTCTCTAAAGAGGAGATCCAGGCAGCCAAAAAACACACGCGGGCATGCTCATGATCATTAGCTATTAAAGAAATTCAAATCAAAACAACAATCAGATATCATCTCACCCCAACAAAGTTGGCCATGATCCAAAAACTGCAAACCAACAAATGCTGGTGAGGCTGTGGGGAGATTGGAAATCTCCTTCACTGTTGGTGGGATTGCAAAATGGTGCAATCTGTTTGTAAGGCAATCTGGCGCTCCCTTAAAAATGGGGATATAAATATACCATTTGGCCCAGTAATTCCACTGCTTGGAATATATCCTACAGAATCAAGGCCATTCACAGCAACTGATACATGTACTCGAATGTTCATCACAGCACAGTCCACAACAGCAGAAAGATGGAGTCAACCTAGATGCTCAACAACAGAGGAATGGATAGGTATACTAAGGTATACATACTCAATGGAGCACTATGCAATGATAAAGAACAACGATGACTGCAGAAATCGTCTCTTAACCTGGTTTCAACTGGATTATGCTGAGTGAAAGTAGTCAGCAATAAAAGGACAAATATTGTATGAGACCCCTACAATATGAACTTAAAAATAGACTCATGTATCCGACTCGACGGCACTTGGCTTTATAGAAGAAAAGACTTTCAAGGCTGCAAGGGTGGGGAGAGACGGAGGGTGACTGGGGAGGATTTAGATTAGATAATCAATAGAAATTTGGTTGGGTGAAATCGGTGACAGCATACATTAGAAAGAAGATCAATAATAGCTAGACTTCAACACAATTTGAGTACTCCTCCCATCAGGGCCGGGGGCCATGCTCCCAGGGGAACCGCGAAACAGCTGGACCATCAGTTGAGGTCTTTTAGTGGAGATCTCAGGGTGCACCCCTTTTTATTCTTGTGTTGCCAGTGAGACTCAACTTACTGAGCTCCATCACGGCTATCACTGGTGGTGGACGGGCACCATCTGGTTTCCCTCTTCTTTTTTTATCACTGCCATTCTAGTAGGAGTGAGGCAGCATTCCAGTATTTTTTATTTATATCACTCTAGTGGCTAATGATGTGAAGCATCCCCTCACATGCTCAGTGGCCACCTGAGTATCTTTTTTGGTGAAATGTCTGCTCAAGTCAACTGCCCTTTTTTTTTTAATTGTGATTGAGTGAAAGTTTACAATACAATTCAAATTTGCATGCTGGCCTATCTGCAGCTCCCTCTGCTCTCCTTGCCCAGTAACAGCACACTCCTCCCTTCCATTTCATACATGTTGTATTCTCTTAACAATATCCTGTCCCCTCCTCTCCATTCCCCTCTAGTAAGAGGCCATTAGGACAACATCCTGTAGATGTATAGAACCATAAAGTGCAAACTCTGTGTCCCCGAGTCCACTCCATTCCTATCTGAAGAGTTGACCTCAGTAATGATCTATGAACAGGGGCAGTATCAGGTCTAGGGACCATGCTCCCAGGGGAACTCTCAGGCCTTCAGCCATCAATTGCGGTCTTTTAGTGGAGTTCTTAGAGTGAACCCTTTTTTTTCTCATGTTGCCACTGGGACTCAACATTGTGAGCCCCATCACAGCTGTCATTGGTGGTGGCCAGACGCCATTTGGTTCTTCTGGTCACGTGTTGATATAGTCTTTCTGTCTTCTGGGCTCTTTTTCCCTCATGTCATTGTTGTCCTTGGTGATCATCAGTTCCAGCTGAGTTGAGACTATTTGGTGTTCCTCAGATGCCAAGTTGTTTGTATTTTTGTTGTTAAGTTGTAGAAGTTTTTTCAAAATATATATATACTTTAGATAGTAGTCCTTTCTCAGATACATGGTTCCTGAAAATTTTTTCTCAGTATGTAAATGTTTTTTACTACTTTGATAAAATCATTTGATGACTGAAAGTATTTAATATTTATGAACTCCCATTTATGTATTTTATCTTTTGCTCCTTATGCTTTTGTTGTCATATCTGAAGATACACAGAGAAATCTTAAAACTCAGCAATAAAATATAATCCAATTTAAAAGTGGACAAGAAATTTGAACAGACACCTCACCAAAGAAGATGTATAGATAACAAATGAGCACATGAAAAGATGTTCAACATCACAAGTCATTAGGAAATTACATATTAAAGCAACAATGAAATACCACTACATACTCACCAGCCAAAAAAAAACCCACCACCACTGAGTTGATACCAGCTCATGGTGACCCTATAGATAGAGTAGAACTGCTCCATAAAGTCTGCAAGGAGCACCTGGTGGATTGAACTGCCAACATTTTGATTAGTAGGCCATAGAACTTAACCACTGTGCCATCAGGGTTTCCTAAGTGCATACAGCTAAGTTAAAAAAGCCAATCTGAAAAGGGTACATGCTGTGTGATTTGAACTATGTGATATTCAGGAAAAAGACATAACTACAGAGAGTAAAAAGATCCATGGTTGCCAGAGGTTGGGGGATAAAGGCAGAGGGTTTGTTGCTGTTAAGAGCCCTCCAGTCAATTCTGACTCATAACGACCTTATGTACAACAGAATAAAACATTGCCCAGTCTTGCACCATCCCCACGATCCTTGTTATGCCACTGTGTCAATCTATCTCATTGAAAGTCTTCATCTTTTTTGATGACCCTCTACTTTACCAAGTGTGATGTCCTTCTCCAGGGAATGATCCCTCCTGTGTCCAATGTATGTAAGACATAGTTTCATCATTATTGCTTCCAAGGAGCACTCTGGATGAACTTCTTCCAGAACAGATCTATTTGTTCTTTCGGCAGTCCATGGTACATTCAATGTTCTTCTCCAACACTGCAATTCAAAAGCATCAATTCTTCTGTCTTATTCATTGTCCAGCCTTCACATGCATATAATGTGAGTGAAAATGCCACGGATCAGGTGCACCTTAGTCTTCAAGACATCTTTGTTTTTCAACACTAAAGAATTCTTTTGCGGTCGATTTGCCCAACTCAATGCAGCTTTGGTTTGACTGCTGCTTCCACGGGCATTGATTGTGGATCTACGTAAAATAAAATCCTTGACAACTTCAGTCTTTTCTCTGCTTATCATGAGGTTGCTTATTAGTCCAGTTGTGAGGATTTTTGCTTTCTTGATGTTGAGGGTGTAATCCATACTGACAGCTCCGGTCTTTGATCTTCATCACTATGTGCTTCACGTCCTCTTCACTTCCAGCAAGCAAGATTCTGTCATCTGCCATAATGTAGGTTGTTAATGAGTCTTTCTCGAATCCTTACGTCTGTTCTTCTTCATTAATCCAACTTCTTGAATTATTTGCTCATCTTATAGATTGAAAAAGTATAGTGAAAAGATACAACCCTAACACACCCCTTTCTTGACCTTAAACCATACAGCATCCCCTCGTTCTGTTTAAACAACTGCTTCTTTGTCTAAGTGCAGATTTCTCATGAGCACAAGTAAGTGTTCTGGAATTCCCATTCTTCCCAATGCTTTCCATAATTTATGATCAACACAGTCTAATGCCTTTGTGTAGTCAACAAAACACAGGTAAATGTCATTCTGGTATTCTCTGCTTTCAGCCAAGACTCATCTGACACCAGCAATGACATCCCTCATTCCATGTCCTCTTCAGAATCTAAACTGAATTTCTACCAGTTCTCTGTCAATGTCCTGCTGTAGCCAATTTTGAATGATTATCAACATACTTGCATGTGATATTAGTGATGTTGTTGGATGATTTCTGCATTTGATTGGATCACCTTTCTTGGGAATAAATAACAACAACAAAAAAAAAAAAAACAACCCAGTGCCATCAAGTCAATTCTGACTCATATTGACCCTATAGATCGGAGTAGAACTGCCCCATAGAATTTCCAAGGAACACTTGGCAGACTTGAACCGCCAACATTTTGGTTAGCAGTCATAGCACGTAACTACTATGTCATGAGGGTTTCCTTCTTGGGAGCAGGTAGAAATAAACTATAGATCTCTTCTAGTCAGTTGGCCAGGTTTCCAAGTTTCTGTGCACTTGCGGCACTGCATTCTATTTGTTGAAACATCTCAGTTGGTATTCCATCAATTCCTGGAGTCTTGTTTTTTGCCAATGCCTGCAGTGCAGGTTGGAGTTATTCCTTCAGTACCATTGGTTCCAACTCATGTGGTTCCTCCTGAAACAGTTCAACATCAGCCAATTCTTTTTGGTACAGTGACTCTGTCTGTGTGTTCCTTCTATTTTCTTTTGATGTTTCCTATGTGGTTTAATATTTTCCCCATAGAATCCTTCAGTATTGCAACTTGAGGCTTTAATTTTCTCTTCGGCTCTTTCAGCTTGAGAAAAGCAGAGCATGTTCTTCCCTTTTGGTTTTCTATTTACAGGTCTTTGTACATGTCATTATAATATGTTACTTTGTCTTCTAGAGCTACCCTTTGAAATCTTCTGTTCAGCTTTTTTACTTTATCATTTCTTCCTTTTCCTTTAGCAACTCGATGCTCAAGAGGTTCGAATAGGTAGAGCACAGGGCATTTATGGGCAGTGAACTATTCTGTGAGTGTATGTTACATGCCCATTGACCACCAGAATATCCTCTTTGCTGAAAATTGTGCTCAAGTCCCTTGCCCATTTCTTAATTGGGTTGTTTGTCTTTTTGTTGTCAAACCTTAGAAGTTTTACATGACATCACATTATACATTTGTCAAAACTCATAGGACTATACAGCATAAAGTATAAGCCTAATGTAAAATATGGACTTATTTAATATTAATGTGTCAATATTGGTTCTTCAGTTGTAACAAATATACCACATCAATGCAAGATGTAATAGAAGAAACTATGAAGGGAAAGAGGGAGTTCGCTGTACTTTCTGCTCATTTTTTCTATAAAACTGTTCTAAAAAGTTTAATTTAAAAAAGGTAGTTACAGCAATCATCAGCAAACTACACCCCGGTTGGCCAGTCTGGCTCGTTGATGTCTTTTATGTGGCCTGTAAGCTAAAAATGGTTTTTACAATCTTAAAGTCTTGTAAAAAAAAATCAAGAAAAATATGTAACAGAAACACCTTTGGCTCACAAAGCCTAAAATATTTACTATCTGGCTTTTTTTTTTAAATAGTGAAACTAATACAAGTACTACTTTGTAAAAATAAAGCAAACAAATTTTTAATGATCTATTCCTGTTGTTGAACATGGTCAGCTGATTTTCTACATCGATGCTAAGTCCATTCAACAGGGACGGAAAAAGTCTTTCCAATGAGTTTTGTTGGTGTTAGGTGCTGTTGGGTGACTACGAGTCGGCTATAACTCACAGTCACACAATGTACAATGGAAAGAAACGTTACCATCTTCACAATTGTTGCAGTCACTGTGTCAATCTATCTTATGGAGGGTTTCTCTTGTTTTCACTGACACTCTATCAAGCATGATATCCTCTCCTAGATATTGTTTTTTCCTTATAATGTGTCCAAAGTAAACAAGACAAAGTCCTTGCTTCTAAGGAGCCTTCTGGTTGTATTTCCTCTAAGACAGATATGTTCATTTTTCTGGCAGTCCATGGTTTATTCAGTATTCTTCACCAACACCATAATTCAAATCCATAAGTGCTTCTCTGCCTGTCTGTTTTCGCTGTCCATCTTTCTCATGCATATACGTCAACCAAAAATACTGTCACTTAGGTCAGGCACACCTTAGCATCAAAGTGACATCTTTGATTTTTAAGGCTATGTTGTTGTGTGCTGTTGGGTCGATTCTGACTCACAGTGACCCTATAGGACAGAGTGGATCTGTCCCTTAGGGTTTCTTTCCAAGGAGGGGTTGTTGGATTCGAACTGTTGACCTTTGGGTAAGCACTATGAGCTCTTAATCACATCACCACCAGGGCTAGAAGGAGATCATTAACCCTATAAGATCTTTTGCAGCAGGTTTGCCCAGTGAAATATGTCATTTGATTTCTTGGCTGCTGCTTCCCTGGACATTGACTGTTGATCCAAGCAAAATAAAATCCTTGACAAGTTCCATTATTTTCTCCATGTATAATGTTATTGCTTATTGATCCAGCTGTGAGGATTTTTGTTTTCTTTATATTGAGGTGTAATTTATACTGAACACTTTGATCTTCATCAGTAAACACGTCATCTTCTTCACTTTCAGCAAGTAAGATCGTGTCATCTGAATATCGCAGATTGTTAATGAGTCTTCCTCCAATCCTGAGTGCTCTTCCAATCCTGATACCACATTCTTCTTCATATAGTCTACCTTCTCAGCTTATTTGCTCAGCATACAGATTGAATAAGTATGGTGAAAGGATACAAACCTGATTCATACCTTTTTCAATTTTAAACCACACATTATTCTCTTGTTCTGTTCAAATAACTGCCTCTTGATCTATGTACAGGCTTTTCATGAACACTATTTAAGTGTTCTGGAATTCACATTCCTCACAATATTAACCATGATTTGTTATGATCCACACAGTTGAATGCCTTTGTGTAGTCAACAAAACATCGTTCTGGTATTCTTTCCTTTCAGCCAAGATCTATCTGACATCAAGTTATGTCCTTTGTTCCACGCCTTCTTCAGAATCCAACTTGAACTTCTGGCTGTTCCCTGTCTGTACTGCTACAGCCATGTTTTAGATATCTTCAGCAAAATTTTGCTTGCATGTGATATTAATGACATTGTTTCATAGTTTCTGCATTCTGTTGGATCTCTTTTCATCAAAATGGGTACAGATTTGGATCTTCCAGTTGGTTGGCAAAGTAGCAGGCTTCCAAATTTCTTGGCATAGATGAATGTGTGCTTCCAGTGTTGCACCTGGCTATTGAAGCACCTCAATTGGTCCATAAATTCTTAGAGCCTTGTTTTTCACCAATGTCTTCAGTGCAGCTGAGACTTCTTCCTTTAGTAGCATTGGTCCTTGATCATATGCTACCTCTTGAAAAAAAGATTCAAGCCTCAAATTGCAACAATGAAGGATTCTCTGAGCAAAAAAAATTGAATAACAAAGGAAGTGTCAAAAGATGATGAAAGGAATAAATGGCATCACTTCAATAAATGGTGTGGGTAACAACTGGATTTGTACATAGAGAAGAATGAATCAGGGTTCAGCTTCACACAATACACAAAAATCAATTCAAAATGGATCAACGACCTAAATGTGAAAATTGAAACCAAAAAATTCTTAAAGAAAATGTAGGGTAAAGATAGGTTTTAGCAATGGGCTATCAGATATGACAACAAAAGCATGAGCAGCAAGAGAAAAGAGACAAATGTAACCTCATAAAAATTTAAATACTTTTGTGCTTCAAATGACTTTACCAAAAGAGTGAAAACACAACACCTACAGACTGGGAGAGAATTTGGGAGAACCATTTGGAAACTCTGGTGGCATGATGGGTTAAGTGCTATGTCTGCTAACTAAAAGGTCAGCAGTTCAAATCCAACAGGTGGTCTTTGGAAACTCTATGAAGCAGTTCTACTCTGACCTATAGAGTTGCTTTGAGTCAGACCTGACTTGATGGCAGTGTGTTTGGGGTTTTAGTTATTTATCTGTTAAGTGTCTAGTATCCAAAATGTATCTATAAAATAACAACCAAAAAAACAAATAATCCACTCAAAAACAGGCAAAGAACTTGAGCAGGTATTTCACCAAAGAGGATATTCAAATGGTCAATAAGCACTTAAAAAGATGCTCAGTGTCCCTAGCCATTAAAAAACAAAATCAAAACAATTTGTTGCCATCAAGTAAAGTCCAACTCAAAGCACAATGAGATACCATGTTACTCACACTAGAATGACAATGTTAAAAAAAAATAGATACTGGTGAGGTCGTGTAGAAACAGAAACCCTCGTCCATTTCTGGTGGGAATGTAAAACGGCATAGCCACTGACCAATAGTGGAAACAGTTTGGCAGTCCCCCAAAAAGTTTAACACAGAACTACCACATAAGCCAACAATCCCAGTCCTAGGTATATACCCAGAAAAAGTGTAAGTGGGAACACAAACGGATATTAGTACACGAATGCTCATTGCTGCATTTTTTACAGTACCCAAAACATAGAAACAATCCAATGTCTATCAATAGATGAATGAATGAACAAAAAAGTGTAGTATATACATACAATGGAATATTACTAAGTTATAAAGATAAATGAAGTCCTGGATACATGCCACAATATGGACAAATCTTGAAAACATACTGATCAAGATTAGCCAATCATGAAAGGACAATACTGTTTGATTTTACTTATATGAAATAAGGAAATGTATAGAAACCAAAGATTATTCATGGCTACCAGAGGTGGTAGGAGAAAAGGAAAAGAGAATTTTTCCTTAGGGGGCATTAAGTTTATGTTAAAGTGATGGACTAATTTGGAAAGGGATAGCAAGAATGGTTGTGCAACTTGAAGAGTGTAATGGATCAGTGTCACTGAATTGCACATGCAGAAGTTGTTGAATCGGTAAATGTTTTGTTGTATATATTTTCACCACAATTAAAAAAAAGAAAACTACACTACAGAACTTCTGGTTCTAGAACAAAACAAAGTGACATAGACTTACTTTTCCCCACTTCTCCCCTCCAAATACAACTATATATCTAAAAGTTATGCAACAGACAATGAAAAAAGGACTCTGGAAACAGGAACAATGAAGGTGGGCTTGCTAGAAACCTCAGAACTTGAGGAAAGACAGCAAGGTAAGTTTCTTTGGCTTCCTTTTTCTTTCTGATATACCTCTAGACAGAGAGATCTGGAAACCCAAACCACCAACAATCTTGTTGTTGCTGTTAGGTGTCATCAAGTGAATTCTGACTCAAAATGAGTCTATGTAAAACAGAACAAAACACTGCCCGGTTCTGCGCCATCCTCACAATTGTTACTATGTTTAAGCCCATTGCTGCAGCCACTGTGTCAGTCTAGTAATGAGGGAAACCTTCAATGAGATGAACTGGCATCAACAGTCTCTCTCCCCCTCTTTCTCTTGTTTTCTCTCTCTCTCTCTCTCTCTCTCACACACACACACACACACACACACACACACACACACACAAAGGATTTGGGGGGGATGCAGAAAGTGAAGGGGAAAGAGGGACCCTGTGGTCAGCAAGTAAATTTCAGAAAAGCTCCTAGTGGCTGCAAGGATAAGGTATGGGCACAAGAGTGGGGTCTAAATGGAATGACAGTATGTAGGAAGCACTTGGACACTAACCAGTTATAGGGTTTGATGGTCCCTTCCTTGCTGGGGCCAAACAAAACAGGTCAGTAGGCTACATTCAGAGCCTGGTCCCCACTTTACCGCTCCTGATCACTGTGAACCCTCAGGATGCCAGCAGCTCTTGGGGTGGGGAGAAGCACAAGCCAGGGATTAGTGTTCTGAAAGGAGATGGAACTGTCGTAGAATCACGGAGGTTGAACAAGAAGCACTAAACACTAAACATTAATATTTTAATGGCAAATTGGTTTTTGACCAAAGTGGAAAAGCAGTTTCGTGGAGGATGACCCTGGTGGTGTAGTGATTAAGTGATACATCCTCTAACCATAAAGGTTGGCAGTTCAAATCCACCAGGCATTCCTTGGAAACTCTTTGGAGCAGTTCTGCTCTGTCCTATAGGGTTGCTAAGAATCAGAATCAACTCAATGACAATGAGTTTTTTAGAGTGGCTAAACTTTTCAAAGAATGATGTTAGAGCAACTGGATATCTGTAAGCAAAAGAATGACTTTAACTTCAACCTCACACCTTATACAAAATTAACTCAAAGTTGATTGCTGATTTAGTCACAAAACTATAAAACTTAGAAAAAAGTATAGAAGAAAATGCTCAGTACTTAAGGCTAGGTGAAGCATTCTCAGACTTAACACCAAAAGCAACACACATAAAATAAAAATTTGATAAGTTAAACCTCCCAAAATTAAAACTTACTCTATGAATGCCCATGTGAAGAGGATGAATAGACAAGCTACAAGCTGGAAGAAAATATTTGCAAACCATGTATCTCACAAAGGGCTAGTATATAGCATGTATAAAGAATTTTGCAAATGCAGCAGTGAAAAAACAAGCAATCCAATTAGAAAATGGGCAGAAGGCATAGCCTGCTTCAACATGGAACCCAAAGAACCAGATGGTACCTGGCCACCTCTAATGACAGCCCAGATGGGGTATGCAGAACAGAGCTCTGGACACAGCAGGTGACGGAGTAGAGAGCAGAGCTAGAGCTCTACGTAAAGACCACACTTGATGGTCCTTCTGAATGGAGGGCCCCCTGGGAGAGTGGCCTCCAGGCTCTCAAACCCCGGACTGCATCCAGCACTAGGGCTAACTCCCCAGACAAAGACTGACTTGGACCATACAAAACATAGACTGATAAAGAAGGCAAACAAACCTTTAAAAGTGTACACAGGGTTGTCTGAGGGACACTTTGCTAAAGCTGATTGGGTAAGGAGGGCCAGACTTTGGTCAAAAGGTCATAGGAAGTTCTGAACAAAAGGAGAAGCGTGCTGTCATGTGGGGGAAGGGAGGGCAGGACAGCCAGAATAGAATAGAGGTGAAAGTTCTGGATGTTACATGGCAACACGATATAGACTGTAAAATTGTTCTTAAATCACAATAAAAAAAAAATGGCAGAAGGCATGCCCAGGTCATTTAATCAAAGAGGATATATGGATGACAGATAGTACATGAAAAGACGTTCAACGTCATTAGGAAAATGCAAATTAAAACTCAATGAGATATGACGGCATGCCTATCAGAATGACAAAAATAACAATGATAACGACAAATATTGGCAAAGATGTGGAGAAACTGAATCTCTTATGCGTTGCTGATGGGAATGTAAAATGGTATAGCCATTCTGAAACAGAACATGGCTTACTGCAGCACATCTGTACTCTGGAATGCTGCTCAGCAATAAAAAGGAATGAACAACTTAGACAGACATCAAGAGAGTTACGGTAAGTGAAAACTAGCCAATCTCAAATGAATCCATTCTTCATGATTCCATTCATATAACATCCATGAAATAACATAATTGCAGAAATGGAGAACCGTTTATGGGAAGCTAAACTATTAAGTACACAGACAAGCCCTAGAAGTTGATGTCCTTCTAAATCTAGCTCCACCATGGGCTAGCATGAGTTTGAGTGAGTAGCTTAAACTCTCTGAGCCTTGAGTTCTTCATGCATAAAATGGTTTTCATTCACTTAGACAGTCTACCAGTTAACAACCCTTTAGTTCCAAGAGCTAAGGATAGTGGCCAACAGAGAGACAAAACCCTTGCTCTCCATAGAGCTGACATTCTAATGGAAGAAGAGAGGCAATGAAAGAGTCCATAAATATGTATCAGTGCAGGCTACACTACGAAGAAAACTAAAATAAAAGCATATAGAGTGTTTAGCACAGCACAAGAACATAATAAGTGTTCAAAAATACTAGTTGTTGTTGTTACTAAGATCCAGACAAGAAAGTCACCTGTGAACTGAGTCTTCAACAGTAATTAGAAGTTAGCCTGATCAAGACAGAGTATGACAAAAGGAGAGCCTTTCAGGGTAAATAGCCTTCAGGAGTAAAACCTGGGCACAAGACAGTATGGCATGTTTGGGGAACTACAGTTTATACCTTAAGACAGGATAAGAACGCTGACTATAAACTAGTGGTGAGAGATAGAGCTGGAAAGGAATATGGTGACCTGTTCAAGAAGGACATTGAAGGCTTTAAATTTTTTTTCTGAAAGCCACAAGCAGGAGGTGACGTAATCAGGTCTTCATTTTAAAAAGAAAATTGATGCTCTGCTGAAAAATTTCTCAAAGAGAAGGAGACAAGAGGCTGAGAGACACATGAGAAGATTGTAGCAGTTCAGGCCAGAGATTATGGTGGTCTGGACTAAGACACTGATGGCACAGTAGGTAAGCGCTCTGGGTGCTAACCAAAAGGTTGGCAGTTCAAACTCACCAGCTGATCCATGGGAGAAAGATACTTCACTAAAGATTACAGCCTTGGAAACCACATGGGATGGTTCTGCTCTGTTCTATAGGGTCACTGTGAGTCAGAATTGACTGAACTGCAACAGGCTTATGGGTTTGTTTGGGGGGGGGACTAAGACAACAATCCTCTCCAAAAAACCAAACCCATTGCTGTCAAGTAGATTCCAACTCATAGTTTCCCTACAGAGCAGAGGAGACCTGCCCCATAGAGTTTCCAAAGAGTGCCTGGTGGATTCGAACCACCAACCTTTTCGATAACAGACATACTGTGCCACAGAATTTCCAAGACAACAATAGAAGGGGCAAAAAGAAGATAACCTGGAGAGTTATAAAGAGATAGGATCAGCAGAGCTTGCCGAGTTAATGTGGGGTTAAGGGAGAGGGAATAATTTTGGGTGACTCCCAGGTCTCCAACTTCAGACCCTGAATGGAGGGTAGTGCCAAATCTGAAGAAAAAGAAAATCATAGTTATCTCTGGGTGAAGTGTATTCAGTGTTCCAAAAGTGTTCTAACAACATCCCTATGAAGGAAGTTGTCTTAGTCACCCAGCAGTATTCTAACAGAAATAACACAAATGGATGGCTTTGACAAAGAAAAGTTTATTCTTTTGTTTTTTTAATTAACATTGAATGAAAATGTACATTCCCATACAAATTCACATGCTCACCTATATGCAGCTCCCACTGCTCTCCCTGCCCAGTGACAGCACACTATTCCTCTCTGCTCCATATATGTCCTATCCTCCCAACAGTCTCTTATCCCCTCCTCTACACCCACTCCCCTTCCTCCAGCAAGAGGTCAGCAGGATGACATCCTATAGATGCACAGAACTATAAAATTCCAACAAGATACGGTCACTCTGCATCACCAAGTCCAATTCATTGCTGTCGGAAAAGTTGACCTTCATAATGATTTATGGCCATGGACAGCATCACGGCCAGGGGCCATGCTCCCACGGGAACCCTGAAGCCCCTGGACCATCAACTGTGGTCTTTTATTGGAGATCTCACAGTACATCCTATTTATTCTTTGTTGCCAATGAGACTCCACTTTGTGAGCTCCATTGTGGCTATGACTGTTGGTGGCCAGGCACCATCTGGTTCTTCTGGTCATGAGTCGACGTAGAGACCCACTCACGTGAGTCTCTCTGTCTTCTGGGTTCTCTTTTCCCCATGTCATTCTTGTCCTTGGTGATCATCCGTTCCTGTTGAGTTGGGACCATTTGCTGTACCCTCAGATGGCAGCTTGGCAGCTTTTAAGACCGCAGACGCCACTCACCTCATCGATGAAGGGTGCAGAGAGTCCTCATTAGCAAAATACTAGCTGTGCCAGTTGGCCTTGATTTCACCTGAGAGCATGGTCCCTGGCGCCCCGCCGCAGCTACTCTGTCCTTGCAATATTGGGTTAAGATGGGAGAAGTACTCAGATTGTGTTGAAGTTCAGTCATTATTGATCTTCTTTCTAATGTATGCTGTCACCGATTTCACCCAACCAAATTTCTATTAACTATCTAATCTAAATCCTCCGCCGCCACCCTCCGTCCCTCCTCACCCTTGCAGCCATTAAAGAGTCTTTTCTTCTATACATGAGTCTGTTTTTAAGTTCCTATCGTACAGGTCTCATACAATATTTGTCCTTTTGTCACTGACTACTTTGACTCAACATAATGTAAATGATGCATCTAGATCCATTTCTTTAAGGGAGCGTCAGATTGCTTTCCAAAGAGGTTGCACCATTTTGCAATCCCACCAACAGTGGAGGAGAGTTCCAATCTCCCCACAGCCTCTCCAGCATTTGTTGGTTTACGTTTTTTGGATCATGGTAAACCTTGTTGGGATGAGATGGTATCTCATTGTCGTTTTAATTTGAATTTCTTTAATGGCTAATGGTCGTGAGCATGTCCGCATGTGTGTTTTGGCTGCCTGGATCTCCTCTTTAGAGAAGTGTCTGTCCATTTCCTTTGCTCATCACTTAATTGGATGATTTATTTTGTTCTTGTTGATATTTTGTAATACCTTATAGATTATGGATACCAGGTACGGGTCTGACAAGTAGTTGCCAAATATTTTTTCCCATTCTGTAGATGGCCTTTTACTTCTATTAATAAAGCATTTGGATGAGCAAAAGTGTTTGATTCTCAAGAGTTCCCATTTATCTATTTTCTCTTCTGATGATTGTGGTTTGTTTGACAGATTTTGAAGCCTGTCTGCATTGTGTATTAAACTTCCCATTGCTGTTATATTTTCTCTTGGATGAGCTTTATCATTTTAGATTTGATATTGAGGTCTTTTATCCAGTTAGAGTTGGTTTATGTGTAAGGTGTAAGATATGGGTCTTGTTTTAATTGATTGCAGATGGATGTCCAATTTTCCCAGCACCATTTGTTGAAAAGATTGTTTTAACCCTAGTTTAATGTCTTAGGGCCTTTGTCGAATATCAACTGTTCATAGGCAGATGATGTCATTTCTGGGATCTTGATTCTGTTCCACTGATCTATCTGTTTTTGTACCAGTACTAGGCTGTTTTGACTCCTGTGGCAGTGTGGTATGTTCTAAGGTCAGGTAATGAGAGGCCTCCCAGTGTGTTCTTCCTCTTTAGTAGTGCTTTACTTATCCGGGGCTTCTTCCCTTTCCAGACAAAGTTGGTAATTTGTTCCTCCATCTCATTAAAAAATGTCACTGGAACTTGTATTGGGATTGCATTATAGAAGTAGATTGCTTTGGGTGAAATAGACATTTTCACAATGTTAAGTCTTCCTATCCACGAACAGGGTAGGTTTCTCCATTTATCTAAGTCTCAGTTTCTTGTAGTAAGGGTTTCTACTTCTCTTTGTAAAGGTCTGTTATTTCTCTGGTTAAATTTATTCCTAGGTACTTTATCTTGTTAGAGGCTATGGTAAATGGTATTGACTTGGTGATTTCTCCCTTAATAATCTTCTTGTTGGTATAAAGGAATCTTACTGATTTACTTATGTTTATCTTGTATCCTGAAACTTGGTCGAACTCTTCTATCAGTTTGAGTAGTTTCCTTATGGAGTCTTTGGGATTCTCTACATATACAATCATATCATCAGCAAGTAGGGAGATTTTAGTTCTTCTTTGCTGATGCAGATGCCCTTTATTTCTTGGTCTTGTCTAATTGCTCTGGCTAGAACCTCTAGTACAACGTTGAATAGGAGAGGTGAGAGTGGACATCCTTGTCTAGTTCCTGTTCTCAAGGGAAACTGTTTCAGTCTCTCTCCATTCAGGATGATGTAGGCAGTTGGCTTTGTATAAATGGCCCTTATTGCGTTGAGGAATTGGCCGTCTATTCCTATTTTGCTGAGAGTTTGTAGCATGAAAGGGTGTTGGACTTTATCAAATGCCTTTTCTGCATCAATAGACAAGATCAGGTGGTTCTTGTCTTTTGTGGTGTTTCTGTGGTTGATCACATTAATTGTTTTTCTGAGTTGAACCAGTCTTCCATCGCTGGTGTGAATCCAACTTGGTCATGATGGATTATTTTTCTGATGCTGTTGTATTCTGTTGGCAAGAATTTTGTTGAAGATTTTTGCATCTAGATTCATGAGTGATATCGGTCTGTACATCTCCTTTTTTGTTGGGTCTTTCCCTGGCTTTGGTATCAGAGTTATGCTGGCTTCATAGAGTGAATTTGTGAGTATTCCATCCCTTTCTATACTGTAAAATAGTCTCAGTAGTGTTGGCGATAACTCTTCTCTAAAAGCTTGGTAGAATTCTGCAGCGAAGCCATCTGGGCCCGGGCTTTTTTTTTTTGATTGGCAGTTTTGGGATGATTTTTTCAATCTCTTCCTTTGTGATGGGTTTATTAAGTCGTTCTCTTTCACCCTGTGATAATTGTGGTAGGTGATACGAATCAAGGAATTTGTCCATTTCCTCTAGGTTTTCAAATTTGTTAGAATACAGTCTTTCATAGTATTCAGCTATGATGTTTTTGATTTCTGTTGGATCTATGGTGACAACTCCTCTCTCTTTTTTGGGTTATTTGTTTCCTTTCCTGTTTTTCTTCACTGAGCTTAGCCAATGGTTTGTCAATTTTGTGGATCTTTTCAAAAAACCAGTTTTTGGCCTTTTCAATTTTTTCAATTGTTCTTCTATTCTCTAATTCGTTTAGTTCTGCTCTAATCTTTATGATCTGTTTTCTTCTGGTGCCTGAGAGGTTCTTCTGTTGTTCTCTCTCTACTTGTTCAAGCTGTGGGGTCAGTTCTCTGATTTGGTTTCTTTCTTCCTTCCAGATGTGTGCATTTATGGAGATAAATTGACCTTTGAGCACTGCTTTGGCTGTATCCCATAGGTTCTGGTAGGAAGTATTTTCATTCTCATCAGAATCTATAAATTTCTTTATTTCATCCTTGATTTCTTCTATGACCCACAATTTTTTGAGCAAGATGTTGTTCAGTTTCTATGAGTTCCACTTTCTGTCTATGTTTTTCCTGCTACTGATTTTGACTTTTATGGTTTTATGATCTGAGAAGATGCTTTGTGTTAATTCAATGGTATGGATTTTGTTGAGAATTTCCTTATGTCTTAACACATGGTCTACTCTGGAGAATGTTCCATGGGCACCAGAGAAAATGTAATTGTCCACTGATGGATAGAAAGCTCTGTATATGTCGATGAGGTCTAGATGGTTAATTGCGGCAATAAGGTCTTCTGTGTCTTTATTGAGCTTTTTTCTAGATGATCTGTCCAATATTGAGAGTGGAGTGTTGAAGTCTCCTACTATTACTGTACAGTGATCTCTCTCCTTTTTGAGCGTAGTCAGTGTTTCTTTGACATATTTAGATGCTCTAATATTAGGTGTATAAATATTTGATATTGTTAAATCCTGCTTGTGTATTGAACCTTTCAGCAATAAATAGTGTCCATCGTTGTCCACGATGGTGGATTTTACATTGAAATCAATTTTATCTGAGATTAGAATTGCCACACCTGCTCTTCTTTGTTCATTGTTAGCTTGATGTATATTCTTTGATCCTTTAATTTCCAGTTCATTCATATCTTTAAGGTGAGTTTCTTGTAGGCAGCATATAGATGGGTCATGTCTTTTGAACCAAGATGTCACTCAATGTCTCTTTACTGGAGCATTCAGTCCATTCACATTCAGTGTAACTATTGATAGCTATTTGTTCAGTGCTGCCATGTGATATGTTTGTTTTTGTGTTGTTTTCTCTGTTTTTCTTATTAATCTGTTCTGTGACCTTCTTCTTTATGAGTTGATTTTTCACTTTTTTCAGGGTTGGTTTTGTGGTTGTTGAGACCCCCGTGTTACATTTCTTGATATAGCATGTTGCTTCTTTATTGTGCTTTATGGCTGCCCCTATGATCCTGCTTACTAAACTGTATATAAACCCAGTTTTAATTGCTGCCAGTCTTGTCAACTTTCTCTCCATCTGGAAGGAGTATAACGACTATAGTACATCCCTCTTTTTAATATGATGATATCATAGTTTACATGATATGATCACTAAATCATTTCTTTTACTATTATAGCTTTGACTGTGTTTGCAGCCTTCCCTAACTGAGTAGGATTCTGGATAATGTGTCCCTCTAAAATATAAAGTTAGTGGTTTTGTTCTTCCAAGCCAAGAAATTCTTTCAGTATTTCTTGTAGTTTTGGTTTGGATTTTATAAAGTGTCTGAGTTTCTGTTTATCTGCGAATGTCTTAATTTCATTTTCATGTTTGAAAGATAGTTTTTCAGGATATATAATTCTTGGTTGGAAGTTCTTCTCCTTCAAGGCTTTGAATATGTCATGCCACTGTCTCTGTGCCAGCATCATTTCTGCTAAGAAATCTGATGAAAGCCTGCAGGGTTTCCCTCTGAATGTTAAATTGCTTTGAGTCTTGCTGCCTTTAAGAATTGTTGCTTATGTTTCATTTTGTTAAGCTTCATTATAATATGCCTTAGAGTCTTTCTCTTGAGATCAGTATTGAGTGGTGTTTGATACATATCTTGGATATCTATATTCTCTTCTTTCATGATTTCTGGGAAGTTTTCTGTCAGCAGCTCAGCAACAATACACTCCGTTTTCTCCAGTGTCTTGCCCTGTTCAGAGACTCCAGTTAATTGTAGGTTGTTCTTATTAATAGAGCCCCACATGCTTCTTAATGCTTTTTCATTTTTCTTGTTTCTCTTTCCTGATTTCTCCTCATAGATGCTGTAAACAGTAGCTCTGTCTTCCAAATCAGAAAGTCTCTTTTCCATTTATTCCATTCTGTTTTCTTGGTTTTGAATTGAAGTTTCTGCCTTTGATTTTGTTCTTCATCTGTTGGATTTCCAAGTACTCATGTTCCATCAGATCGAACAGCTTGCTTAATTTTTCAGTTTACTCTGCTGCATTTTGTATAAGGTCCAGGAGGGCTCTCTATATAATCCTCTTTTATTCACCTTCTGATAGTTTCAGAAAAGCTTCTTCATCTGGGAAGTTCTGAGTTGGTTTCTTTTGGGGAACTTCTGATGCCATGGGTGATTTCTGGGTTACCGTCTTCTCCAACGTTTGTTGCTTTTGGGGCTTCATGTGGGTCAACAGAGGCTGGGAGAGACACTGTGAGGATGAACCACAGGTGTTTCTCTAGGCTGTCTTCGGTTTGTGCAAGCCTCTGCTCACCAAGTGTGGCATCAGTGAAGGAGAAGAGGTTTCGCATTCAGTGGTAGGAAGTCCAAATTAACAGCCCTATGCTGCATCACAGGGCTCACTAGGTGTCCAGAAGGTTCTGATTAATTATCATTTCAGTTTTTGGTTTCCTGAGGGATTTAGGGAGACGTGCCATCTTGACTCTGCCTGCAAGAAAAGTTTATTCTTACACAGTCCACTAGGCTTGACATCTGAATTCAGGGTGTCCACCCTATGAGAAAGGCTTTCCCTCTTTTTCAGCTCTGAAGGGAGGCCATTGTGTTGCATCATTCTTTGGTCAGGGAGCATCTTGGCACAGGAACCTCAGTTCTGAAGGACCACTCTACTCCTGGTGCTGCTTTCTTGATTGTAAGAGGTTCCCAACTCTCTGTTTGCTTCTCTTTCCTTTTGTCTCTTATAGGATGAGAGGATAAAAGGTGGTACAAGCAACACTCCAGGGAAACTCCCTTCACATTGGAGCTGTGAGGTGACCTTAGGAAGAGTGTTACAGTCCCATCCTAACATGCTCTGACATAATCCACTCTATTAATCACAAGTAGAGGTTAGGATTTACAGCATAAGAAAATCACAAAATTCAGGGCAATCACAGAATACAAGGAATCATGGCCCAGCCAAATTACTACACATATTTTGTAGGGAACACAATTCAGTCCATGACGGAAATATTAACCCAGTTCTACAGATGAGAAAAGTGGAGTGCAGAGAGGTAACTTGCTTAATGTTGTAAAAGTTAGTAAGTGGAAGATCCAGGACTTTAACCCAAGCTTTTGGACTCTGAAGGCTGTACTTTTTCCTGAAAATATAAGCTTTCTAGAATGTAAAGTCCATTCAAACAGGGGCTTTTATTTGTCTCCTTCACTACTATATCCCTAGCACCTACAACAGTATATGGCACATAGATTGTTGAATTAATCAACAGTATTCATTTAATCTAAAAAGAAATTGAGGTAGCTTACAAAGTCATGTGTATATAAAAACAACGCAATTTTAAAAGTAAAACAAATGAAGAACAAATGCAAAGAAAATATATTATCAAGCACCTACAATGATTTAGTTAAAGAGGCATGTTTAGCCTTAGGCCTCCTGATAACTAAGGTGAAAACTAAACTCATTGATTTGTGTAGGTGTCATATACAATATAAAACAAACTACATAAATTTAAGGAAAAAATTATGTTGCAGGTCCTTGGGTAATAACAAACATTTTAACCAAAAGTTCAGCAGTTCAAATCCACCAGGCACTCCTTGAATACTCTAGGGGGCAGTTGTACTCTGGCCTCTAGGGTTGCCATGAGTCAGATTCAACTCGAAGGCACTGGGGTTTTTTTTTTTTTAGGTAACATTAGGTAGTCCCCATGGGGATTATAATCATTGTGGTTCTGTAAACCTTCATGTAATATATAATAATAAAAATAAATTCATTAAAAGATAAGCCACAGACTTGGAAAAAATATGCATAAGTCACATTCTGATAAAGGACTTGTATCCAGAGTACAGAAAGAATTCTTGAATACAATAATAACAAATATATACGGTCCAATTTTTTCAGGGGCAAAACATTTGAATAGACACTAGCAAATATACATGAATGGAAAAAAAGCACATGAAAAGATGTTGGACATTATTAGCTTTTGGAAATGTAAAATAAAACCACAATGAGATAGCACTACACAGTTATAAGAATGGTAAAAATTCAGAAATAATGACCTTAACAAGAGTTGGCAAGGATATTAAGCAAACTGGAACTCTCTCACTACTATTCTACTCCTACATTGCCCAAGAGAAATGAAAGTATTGTCCATAAAAAGATTTGTACAGAAATATTCATAGCAGCTTTATTTGTAATCACTAAAAACTGGAAACAACTCAAATGTCTACCCACAGGGGCAAGGATAAACTAATTTGGTATAACCATAGAGTGGAACACTAATTAGCACTAAAAATAATAACAATAATAATGTTATTGATACAAGAAACAACATGGATGAATCTCAAAATACTTACGCTGAGTGAAAAAAGCCAGACCAAAGACCTCCACATTGTATTATTCGATTTAATTAAAACTCTAAAAAATGCATACTGATAAATAGTAATAGAAAGATCAATGGTGGCCTGGGAATACAGGGTAGAAGGAGTAGGAGTAAGGGATTGCAAAGTGGTATAAGGAAAACTTTGGCAGTGATAGACATTAAATATGTACCCTGATGGGAAGAGATCCATATTCCTGCCCATTCTAAAGGAACACAATCAAATAGAGTATGGAAATTATGGAGCAATATCATATACTGACAAAATTTTGCTAAAGATAAGCAAAACTGGCTGCCATTTCAGCAGTGTATCAACAGGGAACTTATAGAAATTCAAGCCAGATTCAGAAGAGAACATGGAACAAGGAGTATCATTACTTACATCAGATGAATCTTGGCTGAAAGCAGAGAATACCAGAAAGATATTTACCTGAGTCTTATCAGCTATGGAGGGCATTTAACTGTGTAAATCATAGTGAATTATGTACAGCATTGCAAAGAATGGGAATTTCAGAATACTTAATTGTGCTCTTGAAGAATCTGCACTTAGACCAAGAGGCAGTCATTCAAACAGACCAAGGGGATACTTCCTGGTTTAAAGTCAGGAAAGGTGTACATCAGGGTTCTATCCCTGTGCCATATTTATTCAATCTGCATACCGAGCAAATAATCTGAGATACTGGAGTTTATGAAGAAGAACATGGCACCAGGATTGGAGGAAGACTCATGAACAACCTACAGATATGCGGATGGCACAACCTGGCTTGCTGAAAACCAAGAGGACTTGATGCACTTACTGACAAAGATCAAAGCCTTCTTAATACAACAAAAATGAAAAACCTTACAACCAATAAACAACATCATGAAACATGGTGAAGAAATCAGAGTGGTCAAGGTTTTCATTTTATTTGGATCGATAATCAGTGCCCATGGAAGCAGCAGGCAAGAAATTAAACCACATATTGTATTAAGCAAATCTGATGCAAAAAAAACTTCCTTAAAATGCTAAAAATTAAATATTTCACTTTGATGACTAAGGTGCTCCTGATCCAACTCATGATATATGCATTTTTAATAATTTATTTTTTGTTGTTGCTGCTGCTGTTGTTGAGAATACACACAGCAAAACATACAGCAGTTCAAATTTCTAAGTGTACAAATTCAGTGACATGGATTACATTCTTATAGTTCTGCAACCATTCTAACCTTCCTTTTCTGATCTGTTCTTCCCCCGTTAACATAAGTTCACTGCCCCCGTAAGGTTCCTATCTAATCTTTCATGTTACTGTTGTCCTTTTGATCTCACATAAGTAGATCTTAAAAGACCATGATGCTCAGGGCAGACATTCTTGACTAGTTAAGCTAAACTTTTGTTTTAAGAAGATATCAGGGCATACTTTGGGTTTAAAGTTTAGAAATACCTAACGACGTTAGTCCTGGGGATTCATCCAGCCTCCACTGCTCCAGAAAGTTTAGATTTCATGGGAATTTTAAATTCTGTTCTGAGTTTTGGCTTAGATTCTTCTATACACACTGAGGAAACCCTGGTCATGTGTGGTTAAGTGCTATGTCTGCTAACCAGGAGGTTGGCAGTTCAGATCCACCAGGCACTCCTTGGAAACTCCATGGAGCAATTCTACTCTGTCTTACAGTGTCATTATAGGTCAACTCAACTACAGTGGGTAGAATACATTCTGCAATAAAAAAAAAGATTTAGTAGTGGTAGTCGGTAAACCATTGTATTTTCAATTGCGTTATACGCTTGCAAATGCTAGTCAAGGAAAAAGAAGATCAAAAAAGAATTTATGCATTCAAACTGTGGTGTTGGTGGAGAATATTGAATACACCATGAATTGCCAGAAGAACAAACAAATCTATCTTGGATGAAGCACAGCCAGAGTACTCCTTGGAAGCAAAGATAGTGAGACATTGTCTTGCAGACTTTGCATATACCATCAGGAGGAACCAATTGCTGGAGAAGGGAACTAAGTTTGGTAAAGTAGTGTTAGCGAAAAAGAGACTTTCAGTGAAATAGACTGACACAGTGGCTGCAACAATGGGCTCAAACAATTGTCAGGATGGTGTGGCACCAGGCAAAATTTTTTTCTGTTGTATATAAAGGTCGCTGTGAACTGAAGCCAACTTGTCAGCACCTAAGCACAATTCTTCCTAAATACTAGTACCAGTTGCTGCCCTCTTGAGTCAAATTTGATTCACGACAAACCCTTGTGTGTCAAAGTAAATCTGTGTCCTGTAGAGTTTTTCAATTTGATTTTTTGAAAGCAGATCACCAGGACTTTCTTTTGAGGTATCTCCAACCTTTTGGTTAGCAACTGAGCACATTTACTGTTCACATCATCCCGGGACTTCTGTTCCTCAATAAAGCTGTTTAAACAAGTAAGTTTAAGGAGGAGAAGGCCAGGACAGAGTTGGAGCACTAATTCATTTATTGTGTCATTTCTATGTTCTAATGTATTTGATATATCATCTCTCATCTTTACAACAAGTAGGCCTGGTTGTGCAGTGGCTAAGCACTTAGCTGCTAACTGAAAGGTCAGCAGTTCAAATCGTTCAGCCACTCCATGGGAGAAAGATGTGGCAGCCTGCTTCCATAAGGATTTACAGCCTTGTAAAGGTCATGGAAACTCCATAGACATGTCCAAACTCCCTGAGGGACCGAATTGCTGGGCTGAGGACTATGGGGACCATGCTCTTGGGGTACATCTAGCTCAACTGGCATAATAACGTTTATAAAGAAAATGTTCTACATTGTACTTTAGTGAGTAGTATCCGGGGTCTTAAAAGCCTGTTGGCAGCCAGCTGGGTACTCCACTGGTTTCACCCTTTTGGAAGCAAGGAAGAAGAAAGAAAACTAAAGATACAAAGGAAAGACTAGTCTGAAGGACTAATGGACCACATCTACCACAGCTGCCACCAGACTGAGTCCAGTACAACTAGACGGTGCCCAGCTACCAGCACTGATTGCTCTGACAGGGATCACAGCAAAAGGGTCCCTGACAGAGCTAGAGAGAAATGTAGAACAAACTTCTAACTCAAAAATAAAGACCAGACTTGCCAGGCTGACAGGGATTGGAGAAACTTTGAGAGCATGGACCCCAGGAAACCCTTTTAGCTCAGTATTGAGGTCACGCCTAAGGTTCACTCTTCAGCCAAAGATTGGACAAGCCCACGAAACTAAAGTGTCATACCAGCTCAAGAGCAAGGACTAGAAGACGCGAGGGGACAGGAAAGCTGGTAATAGAGAACCCAAAGTTGAAAAGGGAGAATATTGACATGTTGTGGGGTTGTTAAGCATTGTCATAAAACAATATGTGGACTGTTCAATGAGAAAGTAGTTTGTCCTGTAAACTTTCATCTGAAATACAGTTTTTTAAAAAAGATTTACAGTCTTGGAAACTTTATGGGGCAGTTCTACTCTATCCTATAGGGTCACTGTGAGTCAGAATAGACTTGACAACAATAGGTTAATCCTTAAAACCACTTGAGGAGTAAACATATTCCAGATAAGGAACCTGGGTTTTACAGTGGTAAAGCCACTTGCTCAAAGTCACAGAGTCATATTCAAACCGTGCTTGTTCTAGTCTACCTCGCTATCTACCAGCATTGTAAGATATGGAAGGAGTAGACTGCGCTGGTTCATTGATGGCTGAGAATAAGCTAACCAGGGAATGTAAGACATGAAGGGCTCGAACTAGCATGACTTACTACTGTGAATCACTCATACACATTCCTTCTTTCCAGTAGTCTGAGACAAATATATGTCTTAGTCCTCTTCTTACCAGAGTCCATTTCCCATGCCCATACTTTTATACTCTATTTGAACCATGTACCATGTGATTTCATTTATTATATATGCTACAGCAGTTATTATTCAACAACAGAACAGAGAAAGATCACTTGATATATTAGTAGTAAGAAAGTGGGCTAGCCATTTGGGAAAAAAGTCGTATAGATCCACAACCTGAAGTTGTTTAAAGAACTAAGTGAATGAGCACTTACAACTAAGTTCATGAACTCATCCTAGAAAAAAGTGCTACATACCTCATGGCAAAATATCACTACAGTCACCTTCAAAGTACTCCCCTTGGGAAGCTATGCACTGATGCCCTTGTCTAGTCAACCCTTCAAAGTGATTTTGGGACTTTTTTCTGAAATGGCCATCAGAGCTGATGTCATGTTACCCTTGATGTCTTGGATGACATCAAAATGTCTTCCTTTCAATACTGCCTGTATCTTCGGGTAAACAGAAAAGTCACTGGGGCCCAGATCTGGTGAGTAGGGCAGGTGTTCCAACACAGTTATTTGTTTACTGGCTAAAAGCTCCCTCACAGACAACTATACAGTTAAGTTTGCAATCTTGTCACCTTGCCACTGTGTGCAGTGGCCATTCCAGAAAGGGTTTCAAAATTGCTTTGAAGGGTGGACTAGGCACTGGCATTGGTGCATAGCTTCCCAAGGGGCATACTTCCAAGGTGACCATAGTGATATTCAATAATGAGGTATGTAGCACTTAGAACAAATAAGTTTGCAGCCTTAATTGTCAGACTTGTATATTTTTTAAAAAACATTGAGTGTTTAGCAAATTTTTGACTAGTGGCTTTCTAAGCTTTGAAGCGACAAGAAGAAATCACAGGAGAAAAGACAGATTTGGCTATACAAAATCTTGAAACTTCATACACTGAAAAATATAACCAAAAGGAAAATAACCAATTGTTAAGAATATCTGCCTCAGATATAACAAATGATTAACTTCTGTATTCTTTAAAGCACTCATACAAATTGATCAGAAAATATGGATGGGCAGGTACTTCACAGAGAAGAAAATGGAATGAGCATATGGCAAAATGTTCAGCCTCACTAGTAATTATTTGGACGAGGGCACGTAACACATAAACAATTACTTTAGCAAAAGATGAATACAAAGAAATAATTGTCAAGTTGGCATGAGTGGAGTACAAGGATCCTTTGAGGAAGTTTTTAGCAATACACATGAGTTACTATAACAGTGTTCAGACTCTATGACATAGTGCTCCCTTTCAAAGAGTTATTTCCAGCCACTTCCATGAACTACCCACAGATGCGCCAATTCTAAATCTGAGCCTGCAGTTCAGATCATGTACTTGAGCTCAGCTACGGATCTATAGGACATCTTCAGCGTGTTGTCCCTGCTTCAGCCTCACATCTTAGACTGACCTACCTCTTCATCTTCTTTCTAAACAAGTTCCTCTGCTTTCTCTTTGTTTCCAGCGAATGTGTCACTGAGGTACTGTTGTGGATTGAATTGTGTCCCCCCAAAATATGTGTATCAGTTTGGCTAGGTCATGATTCCTAGTAAGGGGGGGGGGGAAAGGCTTATAAGAAGATTCCACTTAAAAAGTTCAAAAGTCCAGCTGCTTCTCTCTGGATCAGCCCAAGGACATTCCCTCCTCCCCCCACAGAATTTCTTGAGATAAGCCTAGCTTCTAAAAAGAAAGTAGCTTCTTCCCATGTGACCTAATGCCAGTTACTTATCTAGTGCCTCTGTAAGTACGCTATGCCAATAAAATTGCAATGTGAAAATCTGTATACCTGTAGTTGCCAATTAGGAGGATATGTGAAAATTTCTTTGCTTCTTTGAGAAAACATATAAATTGGTTTGTCTGATAACGGAACTGGGTGCACAGCCATTTTTTTGGACTTGAGTCTGAGCACAGCACTGCCTACAATAAACTCTTCCTCTTAAAGACGAAGTGGTGTTTGAGATGTTTTCTGCTCTGCTGGCCGAACGTATCTTTTTTCTGCCACACTACTATTGCGTGGTTATCCACCATTTTGTCATCTGGTGTGATTTTTCTTATGTGTTGTAAATCCTGCCTCTGTGATGTTGATGAAGGGGGATTAGTGGCAGTCATGTTAATGAGACAGGATTCATTCTACAAGATTAGATTGAGTCCTGAGCCAATCTCTTTTAAGATGTAAAAGAGAGAAGTGGGGGCCTCATACCACTAAGAAAGAAACACTGAGAGCTGAGCATCTGGTTCAGACCCAAAGTACCTACTCTGAAAATTTCCTACATTAGGGGAAGAGTGGAATCCCTGGGGGTTTAGTGCTAAATGCTTCAGATACACCAGGGGCTCCTTGGAAACTCTGTGGGGTAATTCTACTCTGCTGTATAGGGTCACCATGAGTTAGAATCGACTCCCCAGCACTCGGTTTGGGTTTTGGTTTGGTTTAGGGAAAGATTGTTGATAGTATGGGACCTTCCTCCAGAGCTGACAGAGACAGAAAACCTTCCCCTCGAGCTGAAATCCTGTATTTGGACTTCTAGCCTACAAGACTGTGAGAGAATAAATTTCTCCTTGTTAAAGCCATCCTTTGGTGGTATTTCTGTTATAGTAACACTACATATCTAAGACAATCACCAAGCCAGAAATCTGAGAATCACTCCTGTTTTCTCTTTGTCCTTTACCCCTGCACACTGCTCATTTTTCAGTCAGATCTTGCTGATAACTCTGCCTGCAATGTCTTGAATATGCCAGCTCTTCCTCATCTCCACAGTTACAAACCTGGTCTCAGCCTTGTGTTTCTTGCTTAAATTGTTGAAATAGCCTTAACATATCTCATCCAAGCCACTCAGGCTTCCCCCAAACCATCCCGCAAAGAACAGTAGGAGTCATCTTTCTAAAGCACAAAGCTAATCTTGTTCTCCCTTAAGTCTTCCAATGTCTAAATCTTAAACAAGATTCAAGAGCTCTCTGTTCTGACCTGCCTCACCACCGTCGTTTCTCTGATGAGATCTTCCTCTCCTCTTCCCCGTCTTCCCAGGCTGCCTGCCTGTCCAGCTATTATATGAGTTCCTTGAGAGGAGGAACGACATCATAATCATCTCTGCATACTCAGTTCATAATATAGCGCTTGGCACAGAGTAGGCACTCAGTAAATGTTTAAGGATTAAATGAATGGATTTATTCTAAGGAAATCATTCAACTGAAGCAAAAAGCTAGATGAAGGAAGCTGTTCATTCTAGCAACACTCATAATAATGAAAAAGTGCAAAAATGAAATGCCCAACAATAGAAGATTTATTTTAGTAATCATGAGACATCTACTTAATGAAACACGAAGCAGTGCTCAAAATACTTATTCTGATAACTGTGTAGCAACTTGGAAAATTGTCTACACTGTAATAAAAGCAGAATACAAAGCCTGTATGGTAGGGCTAGAATCATGTGAAAGTATGCACACACACAACCTGATCAGAGTGAGAACAGGAGCAGGAAGCAATGACTACAGATGATGTGTTTGGATGCTTGGGGGAAATAACTGTACCTTTCTTAGATTTGTTCAAATTCCCTTTATTGTTGTTAGAATGTCATTTGTACATAAATGTAAAATGAAAGAGAAAATATATATCTAAAAAAGGTGATCTGAGTTCCTCAAGTCCTTTGACAAACCAAGTAGGGCAGTCTCAGGCAAAGTTTTGTCCTGCTCACGAGAGCAGGAAATCGGGAGGGCACAAGTTGAGTTTCAAAGCAGGGCAATAGCATGAGATCGGATTTATGTTTTTGTTAGAGAACTGAATGAACCCTAATATCACTTCTCTTCCCTGAGACTCTACGGTAAGTGCCAAATCATTTGTACAGAAAGCGAGGGTCAGGGTGCCAACGTTGAAGCAGGGGCATTAATTTGTTTCCACCCCATACTCGCCACCCCCTTGGCAATCTACTGAGGAACAAGAGAGAGAAAACGTTGTTGGCATTTCCCAATTCATAGTATAGGCAGACTGGCTGGCTCGAGGGAACCCAGAAGAAGGGACAGACAATATATTTTTAGGGGAAAAAATGTATTATGAAAAGATACACTACTAATTATATACTCATGTGCATATGGGACTTGAGGTAGCCTCACTTTTTACTCTCTTTGAAGGCAAGAATTTGTCTAGTTCATCTTTATATTTCCAGTACCTGACGCAGAATCAGACACACAAGAGATACTCAGTAAACACTTGAGGGAAAAAGGGAGGAAATAGACCTCAGGAGACATCCTTCTTTCCGCAGCTACTCCTCATCCCAGGACTTCTGACCTCCCACCAGTAGGCGGCAAGAAGGAGTAACTGCGATCCGGAAGCGGCGGCGCGGGGGTGGAGCACTTTGGGTACCAGCGCGCGCAGCGTCCTATCCCTTTTTTCTAGAGACACCGGAAGAAGCAGGTCCTCTTTCCGTGCTCGGCGCCGCCATGGTAAGGCCGTTTCTCTGAAATCTGTAAGAAGGCATCAGCTTCCATCCTCCCCGGGTTAAGGTTCTCCCGGACCACTAGACCTCTCCGCGCGGTGGTCGGGCGGAGTCGAAGGGAGCGCGGCCCCGGGGCTGTTCCTGTGGGTTCCAGGGCTTGCAAATGCCGGTCCCGAGATGTGTGTAGTTGGTTTGGGGTAGGTGATGCCGCTGGAGGCAAGGCCTCACTCTGGCCCTGCCATGCCTGACCACGTAGCCTGCGATCCTGGTAGAAGCGACTTTCTTCCTGGGCCAGAGCTGCGTGTCGGCCTGGAGCCCCAGGCGGCCTGGCTTGGTATCGATGCTGGGTACGCTTGGCACAGAAGAGTTGTCGTCGTCGTCGTCTTTTGACGCGGCGTGAGTTAACGTTGTGTGGCTGGTAAGCATGTATGCACAGCATTAAACAGCCTTGCCGCTTTTTAAACTGAAAGTTGTCAGCGTTAGGCTTTGGTGTATGAAACAGCGCACGTGGTTGTGCTGAGGTCAGTTTAATCACGCATCACGCACTTAATAACCGGATGGTTACATTACGAACAATTTATTTGTTTTGTTAACAAATGGAAATGGAAGGACTGGATTCTAGTACGTTTTTGTTGCGTTCTGGCTTTTTGCCATGTCCAGGCGCTGACCATTTCACCAGCGTGGTGTATTAGAAAGAATGTGATCTCTGGAAGCAGGAACAACTAAGGCTGAAATGTCAGCTCAACTTTAAGCAGTCACATGCAAATGTAACAGAGGGCTTATGGAGCCTGTAATATTTGCTAGGTTCTGTGTAGCCATTTGCTTCTCCGCATTTTGCCAGAACACTGGTTTATAACGTCATATTGTGCTATAAGAGAAGTAGCCTTGGTTCTTTCAAGAAGTTCTACACAGGTTTGTAAGCTGTTGAAAAATTTAGAAATCTTTTAACACCATTGCAATCTAAAACTCCTTCAGGCTCGTGGTCCCAAGAAGCATCTGAAGCGTGTAGCAGCTCCAAAGCATTGGATGCTGGACAAGCTGACTGGTGTGTTTGTAAGTATATCACATTGTATATTTTGTAAGTATCTTACGGGATACCGTTCGTCTTGCATAAGCTGCTTTAAGTGTTAAAGTGCATTCTACTTTTGTGTCCATAAATGTTTAGCATTTGCTATTTGAAAGGCCTCTGGAGTCATTTTGAGGGCTGGGGAAGAATATCTCTTGGCTTAATCTGCTCTCTGGCGCTGTGGTATCTAGCTGTACTCTGCTTATTTTTGTGCATCCATTTATTCCATACATCATGTAGTACACTTAATACATACACTCAGGGCTCATAGTAATTCTTGGTGACCCTGGGCCTCTAGAGGGGAAAATGCTGTAAAAAGCTTATGATTTGGACTTATTTGGTAACCTTGAAAATTTTTTAGTTTAAAATACCCAAGATGGAGTCGTTTGTAGTGTGATGGGTCAGTGGATCCCAAGACTTTGAGGAGTTGGTTTGAGTGCTTGGTTGAACCCCAGTAGTAGTTATAAAAAATTGTTTCTTTGCTTGTATTTTACAGGCTCCTCGTCCATCCACTGGTCCCCACAAACTGAGAGAATGTCTCCCCCTGATCATTTTCTTAAGAAACAGACTTAAGTATGCCCTGACTGGAGATGAAGTCAAAAAGATTTGCATGCAGCGTTTCATTAAGATTGATGGCAAGGTTCGAACTGACATAACCTACCCTGCTGGTTTTATGGGTAAGTGGTTAGTAGTAGACATTTGGTGGTCCTTGCTTTTGACTATCTAACTCTCTCTCCAGAATGACAGTTGTATTGAATAGTGAAGGGCTTTTCTGGTTTCCTGGGATGGTTTGTCCAGAAATCGAAGAATTGCCAGGAAGCCAGTACAAAGTGGAGTGTTACAGGTTTGGTTGTGTTCTTTCATGCAGTTAGATTTGAGGGAATATAGGGGCTAAGGGTGCTAGAGATGGTTATTATGGGAGGCCATTATGGTAATTGAATATTACCTTGATCATGATTCTAGTCTGGAGCCACAAACTTCGATTTTGTATTCTTGTCAGTCTCTTAGAAATAAACCATGATCTCCTTCCCTGAGGAATTTTTCAAGCTGCTATTACAGGTCTGCAAAGAGTCATAAATCACTTTTCAAACCAAATTTCAGTTCACGTTAAAATTTTAAATGGAATCATAAAGTAGAGTTTTGGAATCTTAAAGATTAGTTAGGTATTGTTAATCTTAGCAATCCTTGATGATGTCTGCAGTAGGGAGCATGTAGAATTTTGAGGTATTTTTTTCTGTTCAGCATGGGGTAATAGTAAACTTCTTTACTGTTTGAAATCAGATGTCATTAGTATCGACAAGACTGGAGAGAATTTCCGTCTGATTTATGATACCAAGGGTCGGTTTGCTGTTCATCGTATCACACCTGAGGAGGCGAAGGTAAGTGTAAAGTAGTAGGCTGGATCTTGACTCAGTAAAATCAGTTGGTTCTAAGTTATGGGGTGAATTAATGCATGGATTGAGGTAGGGTGGAGCAGGTGTACCTGGACATAACCAGTTGATACATTGGTGAGATTCTGTTATGTGTGTAATTTGGTATCCTGTGTTTTTTTCACCACATGCCTGATGAGGATTACCCCGTGTGATTAGAAGTGTTACTAATAGCTGCATAGCAGTCTGTTTTTGGATATCTAATAATTGATGTTCATTTGAAGTTGACATCCTTAACAGTCTGCTTTTGTGGTAAGAGTGAATTCCAGTTGAATAATGAATTCTGTTTTTTTAAGAGGTAAGGAAAAGGATTTCTAGGATGTTTACGGGGTAGCTGAAGCTCTAGTCTTTTAAGGGTGTTGTGTGCCATCAAGTTGTTTCGAGTCATAGTCACCCTAAGGGACCAGAAAAGCAGTCTAGCTGAATCTTAATTGGATTTTGGCCATGTTTCCATTTGTGAGTCTGGCTTTACTTTGGAGAGAGGAAGGTGTTGAGGAGACTGATCCTCTAGGCATTCGATTTGAAGTAACTTCAAAACCATTATCAAGTTTGATTATTGAATCAGTTTGTTGTGCTTTCATAACAAAATTTTAGGGCTTCTTGAATTACTGGCTGTAAATGAAGATTAATTCAATTGGATGCTTCAGTTAATTTCATTGTGCTGCCTTGATATCAGCAGGCTGGAGGGTGTATCCAGTGGCATCTTGGTGATTTGATTTACTTGAAGGATATCAGGGAGTGAAAATCCAAAGTTGAAATGCTTTGTGAAATATTTGTGTTGGGGAGAGGGTGGCCCAAAACAGACCAAGGGTCCAGTGAAGTTTATTTGGAGGGAGCAGGGTCTGAGCCAACAGTGGCTCAGCCTGCTTTTCCCTAGTAGGGCAAGTGTTTTATAGTTTTAAAGTTTCAGTGAGGTTGTGAGGGGTTTATGGTTTGATAAGGAAAGAAAGAGAAGAGGGGTAACAAGAAATTCTGGTTAGGGGATTTATGGTCTGAATAAGGAAGAAGTGTTGATTAGAAGGGGAAGGGCTAAGGTGTGTTTGTGGTCAAGATTTTCATAAGGGGAGGGCTTTCAATTAGAAGGGTGGGGAAGACAGGTAGAAAGTTACGGTGGGGTGTACCAGGCTGGTTTTGGTCATCCTTGCGGGGCATGCATGCCGGGTTGTTGTCAGCTAATGGTGAGGTCTGATCATTGGATAAGGCAACCTCCCTGAATTTCAGGGACAGTGTTCCCTCAATTTGATGGGTAATACAATCGCTGTGTGAGAAAAAACTCAAATCGTGAGTAGAGGGAGCCACTAAAAGGCATTTGTTGAGAGAGGTTAGTGTGTGTTGGAGATATGAATTTAAGAGGGCCCACAAGGCTTACAGAGAGCCTAGGAAAAGGAGTGGGAGGGAGACAGTGGTGACCATTAAGTAGACCAGCCCAGAGTTTGAGAGATCCTTCTAATGCCTTGTGCTTTAACTTGGAGATGATGGCCATGGAGGCAGTGATAGAGTGGAGCTGTGCAAAAGATTAGTTTATGAAGTGTGAGGAATAGTTGGGTAAGAAAGACAGTGTGGTTTGTGACTTGGAAAGAACTATTTCATCTACTCAGGAGTGTAACTTGTGAGCTAGACTAAATGTAGCCAATCCTTGTGTGTTTCTAGTACAAGTTGTGCAAAGTAAGAAAAATCTTTGTGGGCACAAAAGGAATCCCTCATCTGGTGACACATGATGCTCGTACCATCCGCTACCCAGATCCCCTCATCAAGGTGAATGATACCATTCAGATTGATTTAGAGACTGGAAAGATTACTGATTTCATCAAGTTTGACACTGGTAAGCATACAAGAATCTACTCCTAGGTGTTCTTTATAGCACTGTTTTAAGCCCAGGTGTAATAACTTTTTGTTGGTCTGTTTTAAGCCTTTCAGTTTATTCTGATGTGTACCTCGCAAAGGACTGGGAAGGGGGCGGGCAACTAACTAGAAGGAATATTGGCTGTAGCACCCAGGTGTATACAGTCTTTGCTTCAGAGGCCCAAATGCTTGGAATGTTTTTGATAGCTGAGATGTGGTCTAGTATAACCTGCTCTAGATGTCTCAAAAGCCCCCTTATCTGTAGAAACATCTTGAGGGCCGGGTGGGGAACTCTGGCCAAAAAGTGAGTCAGCCTAATTGTGATTCAGCCCTTGGTAATGCTGGTGTAATCCTGGTATTGATTTTGGGAATTTTAGCAATCCTTGAGTCTGTTGCTGGGAGCTGTGCCTTAGAGGGGTATGAGCCTGATGGAGTTTACATCTGTTAGCTAGGAACAAGGGACAGTGCAAATCTTAAGATTGTCCTGAAAGTCCTAGCTTGTATAACAGATCTGTAGGAGTAAATTATGATGAGGAAAAGAATAAACTTTATTTTAGACTTGACGACAATGGGCTTTCTGTGGTTTTTTTTTTGAATGAGTCAACTGTCAAGGTAACCATTGAATGTTTAAACGGCCTTGCGTGGGACCTTGGTTGGAGCAGGTGATACTAATTTGTTCCTTTCTGCCTAGGTAACCTGTGTATGGTGACTGGAGGTGCTAACCTGGGAAGAATTGGTGTGATCACTAACAGAGAAAGACATCCTGGCTCTTTCGATGTGGTTCATGTGAAAGATGCCAATGGCAACAGCTTTGCAACCCGGCTTTCGAACATTTTCGTTATTGGCAAAGTAAATCTTGGTTTCTGCTGTCTTGTTCAGGGAGTTTCAATTTACTGATGTTCTTGACCCTTGTATCTGTTGTAAAACTCCTAGAGGGTGGGCTTACACGGGTGGGCTGTGTCAAACTTGTGCTTTTGTTGGTATCACAGTGTCAGCAGAGGGCCTGATTGCCTTGGTCATAGTTGGGTTCTTAAATTATTTGTGGCTGGTTGCTCAGCCTGTGTTGCTGTTACGTGCTTTCCAGTCAGTTTCGACTTGTGACCACCCCATGTGAGAGCATAGACCGCCCCCGTGGGGTTTTCTAGGCTCTAATCTTGATGGGAACCAATCTATTTTTAAGATCTTAGTGAAAGGAATTTAATTAATTCATATCTGCATACATGAGAAGGAGGGTTAATAGAATGATGATACTCTGGTACACTGAGGTGTTGCTGAGTGCTTCTGAAACAGGCTTCAGTTCTGTTAAATGAGATGGCATATGTGTCTGGTGCCTGGAGCTACAGCAGAGTTGGTGTTGAGCAGGTTTTGATTTTCCTTCTCTCTCCTCCAGGGCAACAAACCATGGATTTCTCTTCCCCGAGGAAAGGGTATCCGCCTCACCATTGCTGAAGAGAGAGACAAGAGACTGGCTGCCAAGCAGAGCAGTGGGTGAAATGATTTCTAGGTGACATGAAGAGATCTTTGCATAACTAAAAACAATAAAGCCTGATTGATTACCTACTGGGGTTTTTTGGTTTTTTATCTTTCCCTGCTAGTTTACTTTATAACATGAAAAAAACAAACTCAAACCCACTGCTGTCGGTTCCAACTTACAAGGTGAAAAAAGTAGGTTGACTTCTCAGACAGGCTTAGATGTTCTGTGTCTCTTAAACAGGCTGGGCTTGAGAAAACTTGGGAATATGAACACAAAGATGGGTTAGTCAAGCAGACCAGTGCTTGAGGACAAGACCAGAATCAAAGGAATTGTACCTCAGAGAGGTGAAGTCCTTTGCCCAATATCATACAGCTAGGGTACCAGTAGATCTAGGATCAGGAGCTAGAAGGACTCTATTACCTGGGTGTACAGACACAGGAGTGAGCAGCAGCTAACCAGAGAGAGAAAGGAGCTAAGCTCTTGACTGTCCAGTAGGATCCCTCTGCTGTTGATTTTGTTTTTCTCATCAGTTCATTTTTCTTTCAATGGTTTCTATTGCATGCACCTAACTACAAGACTATTGATCTATCTTGCCAGCTTCAGGTAACGGGCTCTTAGATTTAGTCTACACACTGTCACATCTCCCCCCTGCCCCCTAGTCATTCCTCTGAAGACCATCCTCATGCAGAAAACCAACTTGATCTGTGTTCCCCAAATGTCCTGGGTCATGCCGAGTTCATCCTCAGGCCCTGCTCATTCTTTGAAGAGTTTTTTTTTTTTTTTGGTCTGTGGTAGCCTGATTTCAGCTATAAGCTGCTTGTTTGTCTTTTCTTGGTGAAACACTGCTTTTGGCATTCTCAAACTTGGTTTCTCAACTTGGGCCTTGTTGCCATCGTGGGTGAGAGAATTCCTTGGGGCTATCCTGTACATAATGGGATACTGAAGAGCATTCCTGGCCTCTGCTTACTGGGTGCTGGTGGCTCAACATTTACAGTTGTGATAACCAAGAATGACTTCAGACTGCTGCATGTTCATGTGTGAATAAAATACCCCTGTATTAAGAACCACTGCCTCTTCATCTTACTGGTTACAGGTTTGGGGGAGAAAATCAGATCTCTGACCAAATGGCCATTTTGAGTGCCCAGGCCTGGGGTCCAGAGGAGGACATGAAGTATATTGAGCTATGGTTTGGGGTAGCATCTCCACTCCTGACTAGGTCCTAAACTTGGAGTCTGTATCCCTGAAGAAGTGGGCCAAATCCAAACAGTATAGCTCCTCTGAAACAGGCATTCTACTTCCAGTTAGTAGTGCTTGAGGTCTTAAAAGAGTGGCCATCCATGATACAACTGGTGGTCTGTTCACAGAGAAACAAGAAGAAAGAAATAGGAGGAACAGAGAATGTGACAGTTGCTTCCATGAAAAAAATGCAAGGAGATGAAGTGGATGGAGGCTGGCAACCATTACTGTGTTGATCAAAGAAGGTCTACAGGAATCCTGATCAAAAGGGAAAATACGGAATTTTAAATTTGTGTGGAATACAAACATTCTGGAACCATTGAGACTAGATAAGCCCAGGACACTATTGACATGAGTTACCCTTAAACCTTAAACCAAAAATATCCCCTGATGTATTAAAACCAAGTAGCTTAACTAGTGAAGTGTGTATCTTGAACAGTATGCTCTTGAAAACTATATGGGATGAAGGAAACCCTAGTAGCATAATAGTTAAGTGTTATGGCTGCCAACCAAAAGCAGGCAGTTCGAGACCAGGCACTCCTTGGAAACTGGGGGCAGTTATACTATCTTACAGAATTACTATGAGTCAGAAATGACTTGATGGCAATGGGTTATATGGGATAAACTGACAACAGTAACTCAGAAGATAAGACACGGGGCAGTGAGTTTGTTAATGAAGGAAAAACAGAAAAGGAGGGTAGGGATGGTTGCAAAACTTGAAGAAAAGTCATTGTCACTGAATTGTACATGTAGAAATTGCCGCATGTTCTGTGTCATTCTCAACAAAAAATTTTGAAAAATTATGAATAAGCTATGCAACATCAATTTGTTATCTAAGTTTAGAGGCAGAAAAGGCATGCTTAGAGGTCTCGGATACCTAGATTTGGTCCTACAGGACTTGTTGCAGTCTCCAAAGGATGAATGGTTGGGGTCAAATATGCAAACCTGGGGTGTAGGACCTCTGGTTAAGCAAGGATATTGGAATTTCTGCAGGAACTGGGCTCTTCCAAGTTGGGAGTAAGAGGGGTGTGCTTAAGCGGTTTTAACCAGACACATGCTTAAACTGTTCTCTTGAGTGATTCGTTCTTTTGCCATCCAGGTAGGCAGTTCTGATCAAGGTCCAAGTCCAAAGTAATCTTGTGCTAGTCCTTGAAAAACAGGCAGGTGAGACCATGAAAGGCCAGAGTGGAGTAGGGTGCCTGAATGCTGGTAGATTCTCCTGTTGCTATACTGCTCCCCATACTCTACACTTTTCCTTTTTTCTAGGTTTGTTTCAGGTTTCAGAAGCCCTGGTGGCATGGTGGTTAAGTACTATGCCTACTAACCAAAAAGTCTGCAATTGAAATCCACCAGGCACTCCCTGGAAACTCTATGGGGAAGTTCTATTCTGTCTATAGGGTCACTCTGAGTCAGAATCACCTCGACGGCTCTGCATTTGGGTTTGGTTTGGTTCTAAGTTTCAGCAGATGATGGAAATTATTATAATTTTAACAAGAAACCAAAACAAATGTGGAAAATGAGAACTCTCAAAGTGGTTCTTTCCACAAATACAGTGGTTTCCTAAGTAGATACTAATAAACCAGCCACCTTGCACAAATAGGGAATTGATGTATTTATGCCTTCTCACATCACCAGGAAAATCCTTTAAAAAAAAAAAAAATACTGTGCTTCAAGTGAAAGCTTACAATCCAAATCACTTTGTCACACAAACCCTTGCACACACACTGCTATGTAACTTGAGCTGTTCTCCCCACGGTGTGACAGCCCACTTCTTTCCACCCTGTATTTCCTGGTGTCCATTCTACTAGCTCTTGTCCCCTCTACCCTCCCATCTCACCTCTGAACAGGAGCTGCTCAGTTAACCTCATGTATGTATACTTTAAGCCAGAAGCATACTCTTCACCAGTATTATTTCATGCCTTATACTCTAGACAAATCTTTGTCTGAAGAGTTGGCTTCAGGACTGGTTTCAGCTCTGGGCTAACGGAGGGTCCAGGGTCCTTTTCTTCAGGGAATCGGGAGTCTGTCAGACCATCAAGTCTGGTCTTTTAATAGAGTTCCAATTCTGCACACCCATTTTTCTTCGATTATGTCAGGGATTCTTTGTTGTATTCCCTGTCAGAACAGCCAGTCACCGTCTAGTCATCTGATGTAGTCTCTGCATCATATGTCACCTCCTGTCTCTTGGGCTCATATTTTCCTTATGTCTTTGATGTTCTTCACTCTTCTCTGTTCCAGGTGGCTTGGGACCAATTGATGCTATTAGATGGCTGCTCGCTAGCTTTTAAGACCTCAGATACCACTCACCAAAGTGAGATATAGAATATTTCCTTAATAAATTTTGTTATGCCAATAACAAAGGAACCTAAGTGTCCCCTGAAACCATGGTTCCCCAGACCCTTGCCCCTACTATGCTGTCCTTTCAATTGTTCAGTTATATTTAGGAGATGTCTTAGCTTTTGGTTTAGTACAGTTGTGCTGACTTCTCCTCCACTGTGTGTTGTCCCTCCCTTCACCTAACTTAATTCTTACCTACTGTCTAGTTAAGGAATACCCTCTCTTTACCTCTCTCCCCTCTTTACAACCATCAAAGACTGTTTTCTTCTGTGTTTAAACCTTTTCTTGAGTCCTTATAATAGTGGCCTCATACAATATATGTCCTTTGGCAACTAATTTCACGCAGCATAATGCCTTCCAGATTCCTCCATGTTATGTTTCATAAGTTCATCGTTGCTCTTTATCATTGCATAGTATTCCATTGAATATATCATCATTTGTTTATCCATTCATCCACTGATGGATACCTAGGTTGATTCCATTTTTTTAATTATGATTAGGTAAAAGTATACAATCCAAGTCAATTTTGCATGCCCACCTCTATGCAACTCTATCTGCTCCCCTCACCCTGTGACAGCACACTCCTCCTTTTCACTCTTTACTAACAGTATCCACCTAGGGAACACCTATCCTCCCTCCTCTCCACCCTCTCCACCCTCTCCTCCCTCATCTAGAAAGAAACTAGTAGGACAGCTGATTCCATCTTTTCTTTTTCTATTGTGGATAGTGCTGCAATAAACAGTGGTGTGTATGTATCTGTTTGTGTGACAGTCCTTATTTCTCTAGGATACATTCCAAAAAGTGAGATTGCTGAATCATACAGTATTTCTATTTCTAGCTTTTGAAGAAAGTGCCAACTCAATTTCCAAAGTGGTTGTATCATTTTACAGTGTGTAAATATTCCAGTCTCTCCATAACCTCTCCAACATTTATTATTTTGTGTTTATTATTATTATTATTATTAATGTCAGCCTTGTTGGGGTCTCTATGAATCAGAATTGACCTGATGGCCTGTGTTTTTGTTTTGTTTTGTTTGGGTGAGATGGTTTTGATTTGGATTTCTCTAACGGCTGATGATGGTGAGCATTTCCTCATGTATATGTTAGCTACCTGAATGTCTTCTTTGGTGAAGTGCCTTTTCATATCCTTTGTCCATTTTTGAATTGGGTTATTTGTCCTTTGATTTCTGAGATTTTGCAGTATCTTGTACATTTTGGAGATTAGATACCGATCAGATTTGTGGTAGCTCAAATTTATTTGCAGTCTACAGGTTGTCTTCTTACTCTTGATGAAGTCTTTGTATACACACAAGTGTTTGATATTTAGGAGTTTCCAGTTACCTATTTTCTCTTCTGGTGTTTGTCCATTGTTAGCAATGTTTTGTATTCTGTTTATGCAATGAATTAGCTTCCAACATTGTTCCTATTTTTTCTTCCATAATCTTTATCATTTGGTCCATTTTGAATTAGTTTTTGAGCATGGTGTAAGATATGTCTCTTGTTTCATTTTTTTTTTTTTTTTTTTTTGCAAATGAATATCCAGTTATGCCAATACCATTTGCTGAAGAGGCTGTCTTTTCACCAATTTATGGAATTTGGGCCTTGGTCAAATATCAGCTGCTCATAGTGGATGGTTTTATGTCTGGATTCTCAGTTCTGTTCCACTGGTCTGTGTACCTGTTTTAGTACTAGTACCAAGCTGTTTTGACTACAGTGGCACTGTAATAGGTTCTAAAGTCCAGTAGTGTGAGACCTCTCACTTTGTTCTTCTTCTGTGACAGTAAGTTATTTAATATAATTAATTGTAAGTTTATATATTTTCATTTGAAATATTTTAAAACATAATTCTTAAATTTTTATTAATAGCTGTTTTAAATAAGTGGCTCAGACAACTCCTGAAAATTTAACAGTTGGCTCTCACAAACTGGTATAAGCCAGTCCCAGCACACTATTGTGTGTCATCCTATGATACCCAGTAGGCTGCCTTGATCCTGTTGAGTGTGCTTCCTAAGTACCCCTCACGTGGCTCCTCTCCCATCCCTTCAGCCACCTCCACCATAGGCTACTACTTTCTCTGTTTCCACTCCCAGTCTCTCCTCCACACACTGTTAGCAGAGTCAGCCTCCTAAAGCGCAGCTTCAATTGTGTCACTTCCTCTTTATATTCTCTCATTCAAACCAGTTGCCTGTGGAGTCGTCTAAACTTCTCCAGCTGCCCTTGCAAAGCTTTCTCCAATGTGATCCTAAGCTATTTTCTTAATAAAAAGACAGCACAGTAACTACCAACACCCAAGTCTCTACTCATCATCTCAATTTCTTTCTTGAACTTCAGATTCATATAGCGACCTGGCTCTTGGACATCTCCACTTGGATGGTCCCCAGACATCTCAAATTTAGTGTATCCCAAACACAACTCATCCTCCTTTCCCCTAGCTCCAGGTGCTTCTATTTCTGCAGCCTCTAGTTGTCTTTTAGGCTTTCAAATTCTGTTTCTCCTGAGATTCTCTAGATACTGTTTTTAGTTTCAGGAACACTTTTCTTCTACTCTACACTTCTTTTTGCCCTGCTCCCCTAATTTTTTTTCTGGCTGATTCCTACTTATCCTTCAGGTCTCAGCTGAAATGTTGCTTCCTCTAAGAAACCTTGGGGAAGATTAGGAGCTCACAACACTCTATTTCCCTGTTCTTTCCATCATAGAATTTATCACTTAACCAAAAACAAATTAAACTGCTGTTGAGTTGATTCCAACTCATAGCAGCCCCATAGAGTTTCTAAGGCTATAAATCTCTATGGAATCCAGTTGTCACATCTTTCTCCCATGGAGTTGTCGGTAGTTTCAAACTGCTGACCTTCTCCTTAGCAGTTAATTGCTTTAACCACTGAACCAACAGAGTTCCTTAAAATTTACCATACCATGTTAAAATTGTCTATTTAATTCTCTTTCTCCCCAAGAAGACTGAATTCCGTGAGTGTTGTTCCCTGGTCTATCCCTAGCACCTAGCCCAGTTACTGGTACATTGTAGACGCTCAATGAATAAGAGGTATACCTTGTGGTGGTTCCCCTACAAAGCCTCCCCTCCATCTTTCTGGTTTCCTGTTTCCCAAGCATACTTTGCACTTTCTCATTCTACTGCCAAAAAAACAACCATAGTTTTTGTTGTGCTTAAGGGAACACGTTCAGAAAATGTCACCTTCTGAAATTGGAACTAATAGAATCAACATTGACTAGCTGAGCTCAGCCATCTGTAAAATAAGCCACTTTAAATGCTGCTTTGTAAATGTGGTACCAATGAGACAAGGGTGCTTCTCAGGTCTCTACAGTGACCAGCATGTCACCACAGGCTGAGAATCTGCCAAATATAAAGTGACAATATCTATCAATTATAACCTGATTGCTAGAGATAATGCTAGATAACAGTAGGGCCCTCGTCTGCATTAGAGTCTCAAAAACAACTGAGCCAAAGAGCAACATGTTTTCTGTTTGATAATCATTAAGTTTTACATGCAGCTCTTTGCAGTTTACAAAGTATCTCCATGTATTACTTTAGTGAATCTACAAAATGACCCCATGAAGTGGTGTTTATTTACCATCTTACAGATAAATGAAGTTAAACTTCAGGGAGGTGAATTGACCCATACCCTCCAGATAACAAGCAGGAGAGCTAGTGCTCTGCTTCTGAGTAACCCAACACCTTCACTGAGCCCAGAAGGATTGAGAGGGTTATGAACCTCACAAAAGAATTACCTCTAGGGTAGAGACAGAAGGCAGACCCAGTAGTCTACCCACTGATTTTTGCAGTTTGATTTGGTGCTCAATTAGCAGGTTTCTGCTTTGATGACGTTTGGCTTAGAGTCTAGGACCCCCCACAGGGTGGTATTTGGGGTGGAACTAGGAGGTAGTAAGATGATTGCTGTCAAATCAATCTCTTGTTTGTTCCACAAACATTTATTGAATAACTACTATGTACAAGGCAGAGTGCTATGAGCTTAGGAGATAGTGGAGAACAAGACACAGAGCTCTTCACCAAGCCAATAGCCTAATTCCAGATGTCTGACAAATAAATAATTACAAGTATGGTATGATAGCTGCTCTGAGAAGGGAAGAACAGTGAACTCTGGGGGTCTATAGCCCTTTGCCTTCAAGTGGGTTTCAACAGATAGCAACCCTATGTTTGCAAAGTAGAACTTGACTCAGTAGGGTTTCAAGGCTATGACCTTTCAAAAATAGATCATGAGGTCTTTCTTCTGAGGCATCCCTGGTTGGATTTGAACCATTTGTGCCACCATGGACTCTCAAGTGTTCATAGAAAGACCACTTAGTGTGGGCAAGAGTTTGGGAAAGCTTCCCAGAAGAATTATGCTTGAGCTAATACCTGAAGGATCTCATCAAGACAAAAGGAGCTGTAGGAACCAGAGAATGAGGAAATACTTTCTGGGAAGAAAGATCAGAAAGTGCAAAGCCTGGGGGTGAGAGCGTGTGGCAATGAAAATAATGTAAATAATTTACTAGCCAAGGGTCTGAGGAGTGAGGATGGGGAGCTGCGCAAACTGAGACTAGAAAGAAAACTGTAAAATCAAAATTAATGTAACAAAAACTTACAATATATCTTTACTTGAGTATTAATCTTTAATTGATTAGAGTAACAATTGTTAGGTGCTGTTGAATCAGTTTCAACTTATAGGGAGCTCCTCATGTGATTAACTTATACTATATTGATAATACCAACAACTTTATAACAATAAGATCTAACTTGCAGTGAACATTTCAAGTGTATAAGGGGAGGGTGCTCAGCTCAGTGCGTTACATGCAGTATGTCTTCTTACCCTCACAGCAACCCTGTGATGTGAGTACTGTTATTATCTCATTTTACAGAAAAGAAAATTGAAGATTAAAGAGGTTAAGAAATGTACCAATAAAATACCTAGGAATAAATCTAACTAGACAAGTAAGAGACCTATACAGAGAAAAATTACAAGATCCTACTGCAAGAAACCAAAAGAGACTTACTTAAGTGGGGAAATCTACCTTGCTCCTGGGTAGGGAGACTTAACATTGTGAAAGTATCTGTTTTACACAAAGCAATCCACATGTACAATGCAACCCCAGTACAAATTTGAGTGTCATTTTTTAATGAGATAGAGAAACAAATCACCAACTTTTTTTGGAAAGGGTAGAAACCCCAAATAAGTAAAGCAGTACTGAAGAAGAGGAACACAGTGGGAGGCCTCACACTACCTGACCTTAGAACCTACTACACAGCCATAGTAGTCAAAGCAGCCTGGTACTGGTATAAAAAGAGACATGTAGACCAATGGAACAAAATAGAGACCCCAGAAATATCACCATCCTCTTATGAATAGTTGATATTTGACAAAGCCCCAAAGGTTGTAAATTGGGGTAGAAACTGTCTCTTTAGCAAATGGTTTTGGTAAAATTGGATGTCCATCTGCAAAAAACTGAAATCAGACCAACATCTCACCCTTTACACAAAAACTAACTCAAAATAGAGCAAAAACCTAAATATCAAACCTAAAACAATAAAGATCATGCAAGAAAAAATAAGGACAACAACGGAAGTTCTAATACATGGCTTAGACAGACTACAAAATCTGACCAACGATACACAAACAGAAGAGAAGATAGATAAATAGATATTATTATTATAAAGTTGTTGGTACTATTAATATAGTATGTTAATCACATGAGATCCTTAGAGTTGAAATTAACTCAACAGCCCTTATGCTCATCCAAAGACTTTATCAAGAGAGTTAAAAGACTACCTACAGAATGGGAAAAAATATTTGATAACTACATGTCAGATTGACATCTGATTTCCATAATCTACAAGGTACTACAAAATATCAACAACAAACAGTAAATAATCCAATTAAGCAATGAGCAAAGGAGACAGACAGACACTTCACCAAAGACAACATCCAGGCAGCCAAAAGACACGTGTGGAAATGCTCACGATCATTAGCTGTTAGAGAAATCCAAATCAAAATTACAATGAGATACCATCTCACCCCAACAAGGTTGGCAGTAATCCAAAACACACAAAACAACAAATGCTGGAGAGGCTATGGAGAGACTGGAATTCTCCTAAGCTGCTGGTGGGATTGCAAATGGTACAACTTCTTTGGAAAGCAATTTGGCACTTCCTTAAAAAGCTAGAAATAGAAATACCATATGATCCAGCAATCCCACTGCTCAGAATATATTCTACAGAAATAAAAGTAGTCACATGAACAGAGACTTGCACACAAATGTTTATTGCAGCACTAGCTATAATAGCAAAAAGATAGAATCAATCTAGGTGCTCATCAACAGATGAATGGATAAACAAACTATGGTACATATATATATAACAGAACACTGTGCAATGATAAAGAACAATGATGATTTTAGAAAGCATCTCATAATGTGGTTTCAACTAGAAGATCTTATGCTGAGTGAAATCAATCAACAGCAAAAGGACAAATATTGTATGAGACTTTGCTATAAGGACTTAAAAATGGACTTAAGTGTAGAAGAAAACACTTTGACAGCTACAAGGGTGGGGAGGGAGGGAGAGGGATGTTCATGGATTAGATAGTCGAAGTCGATAGGAATTTGGTTAGGTGAAGGGAGTGACAGCAAGGAGTAGAGAGCAGATCAGCACAAACTGAAAGGTTTCTAAACTCAACCCAGTATTTCAAAGGATAAAGTAGCAGGGATGAGGGTCTGGGAACCATGTTTCTAGGGGATGTCGAGGTCAATTCGCATAGGTAGTCTTTAGTTAAGAGAGCTTTCTGCACCTCATATTGGCAAATGGTGCCTGGGGTCTTAAAAGCTAGGAAGTTACCACCTGACGTACACAAAATGTTCCCATCCCGTCTGGAACAGATGACAGCCGAGAACATCAAAGACACGAGGAAAAATGAGCCCAGGAGACAGAAGGACCTATGTGAATAGGACAGCGCATCAGCATGAGACCAGAAGTACTAGATGTTGTCCAGCCATCATCAAAGGCAACCATGATGGGGGGCACGATATAGAGTCCCTGAGGCAACATAAGAAAAAAAGAGATATTCAGTTCAAGAACTCTTCTAAAGACCAGAACTGATAGTCTGACAGCCTGCAGGGTCCCCTGGGAACATGGCCCCTAGAATTGCTGCTGGCCCTGAATTGAAACCACAACTGAGGTTAACTATTCAGATAAGAATTGGCTGAACTCAGGGACACAGTGTGAGCATATGGTGTGTATACTTCATGGTTTTATATATGTATAGGAGGCTGTTCTACTGGTTTCTTTCTAGATGGAAGAGAAGAGGGTGGAGAGGAGGGGACAGATGCTCGTTAAGAGGATACTAGAAGTATAGAGTGAAAAGGAGTGTCATGGATTGAATTGTGTGCCCCCCAAAATATGTGTAGCCATGTGGCTGGGCCATCATTCCCAATATTTTGTGATTGTCCTCCATTTTGTGATTTTCCTGTGCTATATGTTAAAGGATTAGGGTGGGACTGTAAATCTCTTCTTAAGATTACCTCCCTGCTCCACTGTAAAAGAAGTGTCCCCCCGAGTATGGTTTGCCATACCCTTAATCCTTTTGTCCTACAAGAGATAAAAGGAAGGAGATGAATTGGGAACTTCACACCATCAAGACAGCAGCACCAGGATAAGAGTGTGTCCTTCAGACCTTAGGTTCCTGAGCCAGGATGCTCCCTGGACAGACTGATGCAATACCAGACTTCTCCAGAGCTGATAAGCGGGAAAGTCTTCTGGAGAGGACAACCTGAATTTGGACTTGTAGCCTACCAGACTGTGTAAGAATAAACTTTCCTTTCTTAAAGCCATCCACTCTGTGTATGTTAGAGCTGACTAAAACAAGGAGGAATATGCTGTCACAGGATGAGGAGAGCAGATTGGAGCTGCAGATAGGTGGGCATAAAGAATTTATTTGGATTGTATACTTTCACTTAATCATAATTTTAAAAAAATGTACCAAGAGTCACATGGGCCTCTGAGTGGCTAGCCTGGCATCAGAATAGAGGTTTATATGGAGTCTAGTGCCTGTCTTATCAAATGTCTTGACTCACAGCACAGGGCCTCATCAGACATGGACAGGACTTTGGACTTACTCTTAAGAGAAATAAAGTCATGGAAGTGTTTTGGGCAGCTCCTAAAAAGCTCATTCTGGCTACTGGCTAGAGAACAACCTAGAAGGTTGTGAATAGAGACAAAGAGGGCAGTGAGAGGCTTTTGCCTTTCATTTCATCTCTCTAAATGGTGGTGGCTTGGACCAGGGAGGTAGCTATGGAAATGAGAAGGAGGGCACTGATTCTTGAGCTATGAAGAGGGTAAAATTGAAAGGTCTTGGTGACTGATGGGATGTGGCCAGTGAGGGCAAGGGAAACTCAAGGACGACTCTTGGGCTTCTGGAGTAGATGAATAATGGAGCCATTCATAAAGAAGAGGAATAAGAAGAAACAGGTTCTGAGGGAAGAAGACAGCCACTGAGTTCACATCGCAGGTTGATACACTGGAGGTTCATGGGAAACACTAAGAAAAGGGCTCTGGGATGCAGTTGGAGGTATGTTCTAGAGCTCAGAGGAGAGGTCTGTGAGTGTGTGGGGGGTTGGGGAATGAGATCTCCCAGATGTATAGGGAAAAGCAGTGGCTGATAAACATTACCATTTGAGGGAGGGTAGAATAAGAAGGATCTACAAATCAAACCTTTGCAGAGGCTCTTAGGAGTCTGCTGGAAGAAGCCAGGCCTTCAGTGCACCACTTTGGGGGAATGGCTGAAAGGGTGAATGGCATTCAAGAGCTGTCAAGTACAAGCTTGCCCCTATAGGAGGAGACAGCTGGCAAATGTCTGACTGAGAGAGAATTGAAACTTCATCTCCTTGGATTGAAATGACCTTTGAAAGTTTAATTCAAACCTCTCACTTATAGATGCCTCTTGAAAGAGGCACCCTGGGGGGCAACATAGCCAATTTCAGTGCTCGCCTATTTTGCAGTGTGAATGTGGGGAGGGCTACTGACAACCTAATTTACTCTCTCAACCCATCTCAGTGCCCTTTGGAACACAAAGTTTGAAGAGATCATATAGCACATGGCCTTTGCAGCTATCTGGGTTCAAATCCCCCACCAACACGCACTAGCAATTTGACAACCTGATTCTCAGCTTTCCTGTTTGTTAAAGGGGACAATAATTGTATCAACCTAATAGGATTTGTTATGAGAATAAAATGAATTAGAACACTCCCTGGCATTAGTAAACTCTGTTGAGTGGTATCTAATCCTAGCCAACAAGAATGTGTCTTATCCTTTTATAACTTCTAAATCCATATTCTCTAGGGCCTAGTCACATAATAAAAAGGTCAAGCATTTACAAAGCAGGGATAACAACAAAAGTGTTTTGAACAACAGTATGATAATTGATATTTCAAAGAGCTCTATTAGAGTAGTCATCACAAGATTAATCAGAACATGCTTAGACAGAAATACCACAGAGTGGATGGCTTTAACAAAGAAAGATTTATTCTTACACAGTCCGGTAGGTTGCAAGTCCATATTCAGGGTGTCCGCTCCAGGGAAAGACTTTCCCCTTCTCGGCTCTGGAGGAAAGTCCGGTATTGCATCAGTCTTTGTCCAGGGAGCATCCTCACGCAAGAACCTCTGGTCTGAAGGACGCGCTCTGCTCCCGGTGCTGCTTACTTGATGGTAGCGAGGTTCTCAAATTGTCCTTTGTTTCTTTTTCCTTTTATTCCTTGCAAGCTAAAAACATTAAGGGTGGGGCAAGCCATACTCCAGGGAAACCCCCCCACAGCAGGAATTCACAGCCCCACCCTAATCCTTTAACATACAGGTTAGCAAAACCACACAATGGAGGACAGTCCCAAGATACTGGGAACCATATCCCAGCCACATGGCTGCACACATTTTTGGGGGGACACAATTCAAACCATGACAAACAGTATGATAATTGATATTTCAAAGAGCTGTATTAGAGTAGTCATCACAAGATTAATCAGAACATGCTTAGACTTCCTTACCCTTTTTACAGTTTGGTATGATTTTTATGTTGAATCACATAGCGGTAGTGGTAAGTGTAGGGGTGGGAAGGCAAGGTAGATCCTACGTTTTTTTTAGTACTTGAAGCTTATGAGTCTTAGTCTGGCCTGAATAATCCCATTTGAGCTTCTCAGCAAACCTGTGAAGGAGGTACTATCTGCATCCTTTGTAGAAGTGGAAAATAAAGCTCAGAGAGATTTCAAACCTGGACCAGTTCACACAAATAATAAGGGATGAGGCAGAGATGGAAACCTAAGTAGGTTGGTGTCAGAGCCTCCCATAAGGTTGGTGTTCATTGTTCTGGGGTTGGGGTTTCTTCTGCGTGGGCCTAATGATCCCATGTACGGCAGACTAATGCTTTTGTTCAAGGATTAAAGGAGCAAGGAGGCCCTGGTAGCAGGCCTCAGGCTGGAGTGATTCGGGCCAAAATGCAAAGATGGCTCTTGAGGCCTTTCGTAAGCTTCTTCCTTAGGTGCTGTATGTTTGCAGTCAGTGTGTGCATGACATTAAGAAACACCTGCACTGGCCAGTGGCCAAGCCAGATGTTTGTTGTGTGACTTCACACAGCGAAAACCTTAGTAGCTCCTTGACCTTCTGGGAATTTCATGTGCCATAGTTACAACCAGCTTCATTCCATAACTTTGGTTTAAAAAGACCCCTGGGCTGTGGCTGGTCCATGTCAGAGCTGAAGAGGAAGGAGGTTGGCCTCCTCTCCCTTTCACACCTAGCTGTTGGAAAACTTTTCCTATCATATAGTTTTTGGTCACACAGTCTCCACACCCAGGTTTTCCACGTCCTCTTGCAGTCTTCTCCACCCCCAGGACTTCCATTAAGGTCTTCCTAGACACTGGCTTCATTTCCACCTGCCCATTGTGAAGGATAGCCCCTCTACTCCTCTTTAATGTCTAACAAAGTTTTTCTTATCCTTCACAGCCCCCTATAATCTTGGTTCTGCTGTGAAGCTTCTCCAACTTCCCCAGAAAGTGAAGGACAAGGGAGCAGATGCTCTGGCAGCACCTACTCTGCACTAGATGTGGAACCGAGCTTTACACACACATCACCACATTGCTCTTCACAACAGCCCTGAGGTTCTACAGTTGAGGAAGCTCAGGTCCAGAAATGGGAAGCAATTTGCCCAAGGTCACACAGCTAGGAAGGGCAAGGATGTAAAGCAGGAGCATAGCCAAATTTACTTACCATGTCCCTGTGAACTCAAACTCTCCAGTCTATGCCACACTACCTGCCCAAACATACTTTCCTCCTTGAGCATCTTTGACTCTTTTCATCCCATTCCATGTCCAATTCACTGACAAATTTATTGACTCTACCTTCAAAGTATATCCAAAACCTACCACTTTTTACCAGGTCCACTGCTACATCATGCTCTAAGCACCCTCTAAGCACTCTCTCACCTGAGTTACTGCAACATTCCCCCAACTACCCTCCTGGTTTTGCCCTTTACCCTCCTCAACCCCTCTCTTGGTCTATTCACCACACAGAAGCCAGAGGGATCCTATTAAAACACAAGTCAAATCATGCCACTTTTGCCACCTCAAAATTCTGTAATGGTTCTTATTTCATTCATGAGGACTGCCAGTGAAGTTGCAAACTCATTCTAGAAAAAGTGTTATATGCCTCATTGCTAAATATCACTACAGTCACCTTCAAAGTACTCTGCTTGGTAAGCTATGCACTGACACCAGTGCCTGGTCCACCCTTCAAAGAACTTTTGGAACTCTTTCTGGAATGACCATCAGAGCTGTTGTCATATTACCCTTGATGTCCTGAATGTTATCAAAATGTCTTCTTTTCAATATTTCCTTTATTTTTGGGTAAAGAAAAAAGTCATTGGGGGCCCGATCAGGTGAGAAGGAGGGTATTCCAATACAGTTATTTGTTTACTGGTTAAAAACTCCCTCACAGACAACTATACAACAATTACGTTTCAGAACTTGCCACCTTGCCACTGTGCAAAATGGCCATTCCAGAAAGAGTTCCAAAATTGATTTGAAGGGTGGACTAGGCACTGGTGTCAATGCATAGTGTCTCAAGGGGAGTACTTTGAAGGTGACAGTAGCAATATTTAGTAATGAGGTATGTAGCACCTAGAGCAATTAAGTTTATAGACTTAATTGTTGGACCTTGTATAGTAAAAGGCCTATGCAATCTGTTACTTCTAACCTCATTTCCTACTCCTCTCCCCCTTTCTCACTCTTCTCCAGCTGTACTGGACTCATTGCTGCTTCTCCAACATACCATGTACTTTCTTGCCTTTGGGCTTTTGTACCTACTGTTTCTTCTGCCTGGAATGTTCTCAGAAATCCACATGGAAGGCTGCCTCACTTCCTTCAACTCTTCATTCAAATCATACTTTCTAAGTAAATCTTCCCCATCATCCTGTTTAAAATTGCAACCCCTTCTCACCACCAACACTTCTATTCCTACTTTCCTGTTTTATTTTTCTCACTTGCACTTATCATCAGTTTATAATATACTTATTCTTAAAAATTTTGTTGTTTCAACTTGTTCAAGGCAAAGCTGTGGGAACTCCACAGACACATCCAAATTCCATAAGGGACCAAAGTACTGGGCCCAGGGCTGCGGGGATCATGGTCTTGGGGAAATCTAGCTCAACTGGAATAACATAGTTTATAAAGAAAATGTTCTACATTCTACTTTGGTGAGTAGCATCCGGGTTCTTAAAAGCCTGTGAAAAGCCATCTAAGATTTACTCCATTGGTCTCACCCCTTCAGGAACAAGGAAGAATGAAGAAAACTAAAGAAAAAAGGCAAAGATTAGTCCAAAGGACTAATGGACCATATCTACAATGGCCTCCACTAGACTGAGCCTAGTACAACTAGATGGTGCTTGGCTACCACCACCAACTGCTCCAACAGGTATCACAATAAAATATCTTAGGATAGAGCTGGTGAAAAAAGTAGAACAGAATTCTAACATACAAATAAACAAACAAACAAAAAAAACAGACTTAATGGTCTAACAGAGATTGGAGAAGCCTGAGAGTATGGCCACCAGATACCCTTTTAACTCAGTAATGAAATTGTTCCTGAGATTCACCCTTCAGCCAAAGGTTAGTCAGACCTATAAAATGAAACAAGACTAAATGAGCACACCAGCCTAAGGGCAAGGACAAGAAGGCAGAAGGGAAAAGGAAAGCCAGTAATAGGGAACCCAGGGTTGAGAAGGGGAGAGAGTTAACATGTGGAGTTGTCAACCAATGTCACAAAACAATATGTATATTAATTGTTTAGTGAGAAGCTTGTTTATTCCGTAATCCTTCATCTGAAGTATGATAAAATAGAAAAGAAAAACAAAAAAAAGTTTTGCTGTTGTCTTCCACTAAAGGGCAGAAATTTTTTCTTTGTTTTGTTCACTGCTGAATCCCCAGCACAACGCCTGGTACGTTAAAAAAAGAAATGGAGGGGGGGCAGAGCCAAGATGGCAGACTAGACATATCTTTCCTCAATTCCCTCTGAAAACTAAGGTCTGGATTGGTAACTGAATGCATCACTCTAGACACCCAGGGAGCCCTAGGATACAACACAGGGTTGTCAGATTGGACTATGTGCCACTAAATGGGAAACTTCCTTTCTCTGGCACGAGCCAGCACACACTGAGCCCCACTCCTGCTGACTTGCCACTTGGGCGGACTACAGGTACTGATGCTTTTTTATTGTTGTTATTCATGAGGCAGAGGATGAGCATGAGCTGGCAAATATGCTGAACTGCAGTGCTCAAGTAGCAGAGAGACACAGTGTGGAATAGCCATATTTGGAGACCCTGGATGCTGATTGAGGGCACCACTGCCCATCCATCTTCTCTTCTCTGTGTTCTGCCAGAGATTCAGCTGTTTTGCAGTGGGAAGGATAGCTTGGCTGGGATGCCATCTTGGTTGGCTGGCAGGCAGAGTCGCCCAACCAGAGGCCACAGCAGGGGCTAATTCCCAAGCCAAGATGCAGTGCCAGTCCAGAAAGTGGTTTTCCAGAAGAAAGGCTGTGTTTAGAACAGTATTACCTTATGGTTAGGGGCTGGCTGAGAGTGGCAGCAAGGCCATAACCTCTTCCTACTTTAACTATGTCATAGCATCTGGGGAAAGCCGAAGAGGTGCTTCCATTGTCAGTCAAAAGGCTGGGCAGGGCCTGCTACACCTGACAGCCTGACTGATTTTGGCAGCTGTCAAACGGCTCCTTGCTTTTTAAAATAAAACTGCCTGGAGAAATAACTACTGAGCAGCCTTGTGGCATCTCTTCCAGCCTTTACTGACCCACATCATAGGGCCAGTTGATAGTCCCCCAGTGACCCCATAACTAGGGTGCCATCTTTGCCAGCCAAGAGAGGAGTCTTCCAACCCAGAGAGTTCACTGAAGGCAGTCACTAGAGTACACAGAGGTGGCTGGTGACCAACTTCCTTCTCAGAACTACACTTCAGCTCCTGTTGAGGTAGTACCAGAGAAACAAAACAGTTTCTAGATGGCCTGAGGACAAAAAAAAATCACTAGCCATTTAAAGAAACAGTCCACAATGGCTCCAGTAAACTCCCAAAATAAAGAATCTAAAAATTTCCCAGATGAAGAAGCCCTTCTGAAACTGTTGGAGGCTGAATACAAAAGAATTATATGGAGAGACTTCCTAAAGATTAAACAAAATGCAGCAGCCAGCAAAGCCAAAGCAGAGCAAAATGAAAAATTAAGCAAGCTAATTGAACTGAGGGAACATCAATGAGACGAAATCCAGCAGATTAATAACAAAATTACAACATTAGACAATTCAATCCAAAGCCAAAAGAGCAGAACTGAGAAGATGGAAGTTAGACTTAGAGACCTTGAGGATAAAGCAACTGACACCAGCATTTATAAGGAGAAATCAGAGAAAAGAAATAAGAAAAATGAATGGGGCATTAAGAAATATTCGGGAATAAGAGGGATAATCTACAGTTAATTGGAGTTCTTGAAGAGGAAAGGATAGCTGAAAACACAGAGATTATTGTTGTTGAGTTTCTGACAGAAAACTTCCCTGAAATTATGGAAGAAGAGAACATAGATATCAAAGATGTGTATTGAATGCCACAAAAACTAGACCCCAAAAGAAAGACAACAATACATATTATAACCAAGTTTAATAAAATGAAACATAAACAGGTGCTCTTAAAGGCAGCGAGGCTCAAAGCAAAGCTAACATTCAGAGGGAAGCCTTGTAGGCTTTCATCTGACTTCTCCACAGAAACAATGTTGGCAAGGAGGCAGTGGGATGACACATTCAAAGCCTTAAAGGAGAAAAACTTCCAACCAAGAATTATATATCCTGCAAAACTGTCTCAAATATGAGATGAAATTAAGACATTCACAGATAAACAGAAGCTTAGAGATTTTGTAAAAACCAAACCAAAGCTACAACAAATATTGAAAGAAGCTCTTTGCTTAGAAAAGCAAAACCATTAAGTGTATATCTAAGGAGGCAATGGAGGACACAACATCTAGAAACCTACTCAGTTAGGGAAGTTACAAAACTCAATCAAAGCTACAATATTAAAGAAGGGAATCAGTGATCATATCATGAAAACTATGACACCATCACACTAAAAAGAGAGAGATACTACAGTAGTTATAGTCCTTAAAGATGGAGAAGAAGTTAAAAAGATACACAGATGCTAAAACTAGGTTTAAACTTAGAATATTAAGGCGCATCAAAGGGGTAGCTACAAAGCACAATAGCAATGCAACATATCAAAACAAGAAATGTAACACAGAAGTCTCAACAAACACAAAACCTATACTGAACAAGATGAAAAGTCAACCCATAAAGAAGAATGACCCACAACAGAATATTAAGAGCAAGAGAGAAAACATCAACACCAAAATAAATACATCAAAATGACAGCACTAAACACATACCTATTAATAATTATAATGAATGTAAATGATTTAATACTCCAATAAAGAGACAACAAGTGATATCCTGGATCAAAAGACATGACCCGTCTATATGTTGCTTATAAGAAACACTTCTTAGACTTAAAGACACGAACAAACTGAAAATTAAAGGATGCAATAATATATACCAAATTAACAATATACAAAGAAGAGCAGGTATGGCAATACAAATGTCTGACAAAATAGATTTTAATGTAAAATTCATTGGTCACTATTTATTGCTGAAAAGTTCAATACACAAGCAGGACTTAACAGTGTTAAATATTTATGCAACCAGTACCAGAGCACTTACATGCATCGAACAAACACTGACTACATTGAAAAACGAGATAGACGACTCCACAATAATAGTTGGAGACTTCAACACTCCACTTTCAGTAATGGACAGATCATCAAGAAAAAAGCTTGGTAAAAACACAGATGATCCTATTGTGACAATTAACCAACTAGACCTCATCAGCATATACAGAACTTTTTACCCATCAACAGATAAGTACACCTTCTTCTCCAATGCACATGGCACGTTTTCCAGAATAGACCATTTGTTCTCAACAAAATCCAAACCACTGAATTATTGCAAAGCACTTTCTGGGAACAGAAAGTCACAAAAGTCAAAATCAAAGCAGAAAAAAGTATAGACAGAAATCTGAACTTATGGAAACTGAACAACACCTTACTCAAAAAGCAATTGTTACAGAAGAAATCAAGGATGAAATAGAGAAATTTATAGAATCAAATGACAATGAAAACACATCCTACCAGAACCTATAGCATACAGCAAAAGCAGTATTCCCAGGTCAGTTTATCTGTATAAATACTCAGTTCACATCTGGAAGGAAGAAAGGATGCAAATCAAAGAATTAACCCTAGAGCTTGAACAAGTAGAAAGGGAGCAACAGAGGAACCCCTCAGGCACCAGAAGAAAACAGATCATAAAGATTAGAGCAGAACTAAGTGAATTAGAGTATAAACAAACAATTGAAAAAAATTAACAAAGCCAAAAGCTGGATTTTGAAAAGATCAACAAAATTGACAAACCATTAGCTAAATGTACAAAAGAAAAACAGGAGAGGAAAGAAATCACCCAAATAAAAAATGAGATGGGAGATGTCACAATAGACCGAGCTGAAATAAAAAAATATAATAACAGAATACTACGAAAGACTGTACTCTAACAGACTTGAAAACCTGGAGGAAATGGACAAATGCCTAGATTCATATCACCTACCAAAAATATCAGAAGGAGAAGTAGAACAACTTAATAAACCCATCACAAAGGAAGGGTTTGAAAAAGTCATGAAGAAACTACCAACCAAAAACAGTCCTTGTGAACATGGCTTCACTGGAGAATTCTACCAAACTTTTAGAGAATTAATGCCAATACTACTGAGATTATTTCACAGCATAGAGAGGGATGGAAAACTTCCTAATTCATTGTATGAAGCCAGTATAACCCTGATACCAACACCAGGGAAAGATCCCACAAAAAAGGAAAGTTACAGACCAATAGCACTCATGAACCTAGATGCAAAAACCTTCAAAAAAATCCTTACCAGTGGGTTCAACAACATATCAAAAAAGTAATTCATCATGACCAAGTTGGACTGATACCAGGGATGCAAGGCTGGTTCAACATCAGAAAAACACTTAATGTGATCAATTACATAAATAACACAAAAGGTATGAATCACCTGATTTTTGTCAATTGATGCAGAAAAAAAGCATTCGACAAAGTGCAACACCCATTCATGCTAAAAGCTCTCAGCAAAATAGGAATAGAAGGGAAATTCCTCAATGCAATAAGAGGCATCTACACAAAGCCAACTGCCTACATCATTCTGAATGGAGACAGACTGAAATAATTCCCTTGAGAATGGGAACTAGACAAGGATGCCCACTCTTACCACTTCTATTCAACATTGTATTACAAGTTCTGGTTGGAGAAATTAAACAACACAAAGAAATCAAGGGCATCTGCATTGGCAAAGAAGAAGTAAAAATCTCCCTGTTTACAGATAATATGATTGTATACACAGAGAATCCTAAAGAATCCATAACTAAACTACTCCAACTAACAGAAGAGTTCAGCAAAGTACTAGGATATAAGGTAAACATAAGTAAATCAGTAGGATTACTTTATGCCAACAAAAAGATCATCAAAGAAGAAATCAAACAAATACCATTTACTATAGCCCCCAACAAGATAAAATACCTAGGAATAAATCTAACCAGAGAAATAACAGACCTATACAAAGAGAACTACAAGACCTTACTGCAAGAAACCAAGAGAAACTTACATAAATGGAGAAACCTACCCTGCTAATGGAAAGGAATACTTAACATTGTAAAAATGTCTATTCGATCCAAAGTGATTTACATATACAATGCAATCACAGTACAAATTCTAGTGACATTTTTTAACAACATGGAGAAACAAATCACAAACTTTGTTTGGAAAGGGAAGAAACCCTGGACAAGCAAATCACTACTGAAGAAGAGCACAGTGGAAGGCCTCAGACTACCTGACCTTAAAACCTATTACATTGCCACAGTGGTCAAAACAGCCTGGAACTGGGACAAAAAGGGACCTATAGACCAATGGAGCAGAGTTGAGACTCCTGAGATGCCACCATCCTCTTATAAACAGTTGATATTTGACAAAGTCCCTAAGAAAGTAAACTGGTGTAAAAAAACAGTCTCTTTAAGAAATGGTGCTGGAAAAATTGGACATCCATTTGCCAAAAACTGAAACAAGATCCATATCTCACACCTTACACAAAAACTAACTCAAATTGGATAAAAGACCTAAATATAAAACCTAAAACGATGAAGATCTTGCAACAAATAATAGCTTCAACAGTGGAAGCTTTAATACGTGATTTAGACAGACCTCAAAATCTGACAAAGCATGGTCAACAGAAGAGAAAATAGATCAACGGAAACTACTAAGAATCAAAACTTTTGCTCATCCGAAGACTTTATCAAAAGAATTAAAAGACCACCCATAGAATGGGAAAAAATATTTGGCAACTACACGTCAGATCAATGTTTGATCTCCCTAATCTACAAGGAACTGCAAAATATCACTGAGAAAAAGGTAAATAACCCAACTTAGCGATGGGCAAAAGAAGACAGACACTTCACTAAAGAGGACATCCAGACAGTCAAAAGACACATGAGGAAATGTTCACAATCATTAGTTATCAGAGCAATCCAAATCAAAACTGCAACGAGATACCATCTCACCCCAACAAGGTTGGCCGTGATCCAAAACACACAAAACAACAAATGCTGGAGAGGCTGTGGAGAAATTGGAACTCTCCTATACTGTTAGTGGAATTACAAAATGGTACAACCTCTTTGGAAAGCCATCTGCCACTTCCTTAAAAAGATGGAAATAGATATACCATTTGATCCATTAATTCCACTGCTTGGGATATATCCTACAGAATCAAGGGCAGTCACACAAGCAGATACATGCACACAAATGTTTATTGCAGCACAATCCAAATAGCTAAAAGATGGAATCAACCCAGATGCCCAACAACAGATGAATGGATAAACAAACTATGATACACATACTCAATGAAACATTATGCAATGATAAACAACAATGATGATTTTAGGAAGCATCTCATAACCTGGTTTCAATTGGAAGACATTATGCTGAGTGAAAGCAGTCAGCAGCACAAGGACAAATATTGTATGAGACCTCTACTATAAGGACTTAAAAACAGACTGATGTACAGAAGAAAAGACTCTGAGGACTGCAAGGGAGGACACGGAAGGAGAGGGCTGGTCATAGATTAGATAGTTGATAGAAATCTGGTTGGGTGAAAGCAGTGACAGCACACATTAGAAAGATGATCAACTTAACTGGACTTGAACATAAACTGAAAAGTCCTCTAATCTTAACCCAGTGTTGCAAGGATGGAGTAGCAGAGACGGGGGTCTTGGGAGCATGCTCTCAAGAGACATAGAGGCCAACTGGTATAACTAGCCTATCGTTAAGAGATACTTTTGTACCCCATATTGGTGAATGGTATCTGAGGCCTTAAAAGCTACCAAGCTGCCATCTGAGGCACACCAAATGGTCCCAACTCAGCCAGAAAGATTGTCACCAAGGACAACAAAGACGAGGGAAAAAGAGCCCAGAAGACAGAAGGACCCATGTGAATGGGTGACTGTATCAACATGTGACCAGAAAAACCAGATAGTGCCCAGCCACCACCAAAGACAGCCGTTATGGGCACACAATGTCAAGTTCCAGTGGCAAGAGAAGAAAAAGAGGGGTGTACCTCAAGAAGTCTACTAAAAGACCATAAGTGATGGTCCAGAGGCCTGGGGGTTCCCTTGGGTGTATGGCCCTTAGACCTGCTGCTGCCCCTGGCCAGAAAACATTAATGAGGTCAATTCTTTGGTCAGTAATGGACTCGACTTGGGGACACAATGTGACCATATGGTGTGTGTGCTTTATGGTTCCATACATCTAAAGGATGCTGTCCTACTGGCCTCTTACTACAAGGGAGAGGAGACAATGGAGAGGAAGGGACAGGAAGTTGTTAAGAGGATGTGACATATATAGAAGGAAAAGGAGGAGCGTGCTGTCACTGGACAAGGAGAGCAGAAGGAGCTGCAGATAGGTGGATATGCAAATTTAATTTGGATTGTGTACTTAATCACAATAAAAAAGAAAACCCAAATCCATCGAGTCAACTCCAACTCATAGAGATCCCATAGTACAGAGTAGAACTGCCCCATAGAGTTTCCAAAGAGTGCCTGCTGGATTCAAACTGCAGACCCTTTGGGTAGCAGTCATAGCACTTAACCACTATGCCATCAGGGTCTCTGCCAGTATATAATAGTTGTTTAACAAATATTTGTAGAATGAGTGAATTAGCACAAACAAACAAAAAAACAAACTCAGTGCAGTCGAGTCAATTCCAACTCATAGCAACTGTACAGGACTGAATAGAACTGTCCCATAGAGTTTCCAAGGAGCACCTGGCAGATTTGAACTGCTGACTTTTTGGTCAGCAGGCATAGCACTTAACCATTAGGCAACCAGGGTTTCCAAATGAGTGAATGGATCTCATAAATGTACCTTGTTTGTGTGTTTAGCTCTTCTATAGCCTGTTAGCCACTAGACTATAGAAACTGTGATTCTCCAGACTGGCATCCCTATGCCAGGCAAACGGCTTCCAACCAATTTGTTCCTTTCCATTGGAACCCCTGCTGAGAATTTGAATTTCTAACAAGTTCCTGGCTGAGAATTTGCATTTTCTCCAGATATACTGAATCAGAGTCTATATTTTTAAAAGTCCAGCAGGTGATTCTTATGTATAACTTCCTGGGAACTTACTAGACATGCAAATTCTCAGCAGAGATTCGAAAACAGAAGGAACTGGTTCAAAGCCCTGCGGGCGAAGTGCAGGCCACCAAAGGTACCCAGTAAACACTGAGTGAAATGCCTTGATATGAACCATCCAGAAGAACATTACAGTTTCCAGAACCAAAAGGAACAAAGCTCTTCTTAGTCAGATTCAGGAAGACCAACTCTCACCTTCCCCACTTCCAAATCCCAGCCTTGGCCATGGCTGTTTACCTGATGTGCCTATCTCCTTCCTGTCCTCTCTCTCTTCTCTCCTTCCCTACCCAAGCCCCCTTTCCAGCCTGAGTTCAAGCTATTATCTGTTGGAGAGAGGTAATTATTGAGAGTAAATTCAAGTTGTTTTGCACAGGCCTGTTTCTAACGCGGAAACCCTGGTGTTGTAGTGGTTAAGTGCTATGGCTGCTAACCAGGTCAGCAGTTGTACTCCACCAGGCGCTCCTTGGAAACTCTATGGGGCAGCTCTACTTCGCTCTCTATATAGGGTCACTACGAATTGGAAGTGGACTAAAGCGCAACGGCTTTTTTGGTTTTCGTATTTGTCAAGCAGGTCGATTTGTGTGATTCTCGTGCACTTCTGACACTCCAGAAAAGCCACAGTGACAGCCTGGCTTTGAGTGCCGGGAATAAACTGGGAGAGTATTTGGGGCAGGCTGTGGGCACGAAAACAGGTCTGGCAGGATTGAGGACACGGTGGTGCATAGAAGGGGCTGCTGGATGGCCCCTCTGCCCTTGCCTTTTCAGCCTTCCCGGGCTCTGAGGCTCCCTCCCCTATTTGTAACGCGGGAATAATCATGCCACAAATTGTTGTGGGGCTTAAAGGACTTAATGGTACAGTTTGTTAACTGTAAAATAACTGGGTATTATTACAACTATTCTTGTTCTTACTGTCTTCTTTCCCACTTCTCCCAATCTTTCTGCGGCTCTTTCCTTCCCGCCCGCCCCGCTCTGCCCCGCCCGCCCCGCTCTGCCCCGCCCTGCCCCGCTCGCCCCGCTCTGCCCCGCCCACCCCGCTCGCCCCGCTCTGCCCCGCCCGCCCCGCTCTGCCCCACCCACCCCGCTCGCCCCGCTCTGCCCCGTCCCCCCGCTCTGCCCCGCTCTGCCCCGCCCACCCCGCTCGCCCGCTCTGCCCCGTCCCCCCCGCTCTGCCCCGCTCTGCCCCGCCCCCCGCTCCACCCCGCCCCCTTCCGGCCCTACTGAGCTCCTCCCCCACAGTAGCAGGTTTTCTGGTAGCTCTGTTTTATTAATACGCAGAAATCATGACTCCTGGAACACCTTTTAGGATGAGGTCCACAGAAACACCCCAAGCTTATCCCTTAGGACAGAGCCACTGATTACATTGCATTCAGTCTACCGTTCCGTTATTCATATTGGCTGAGATGAGGCCATCTGGAATTGGTGACTAATTTAAAGCATAGAATATTGATAAAGGCTGTTTTATTGCTTGCAATGACATGAGGTAATTCAAAGGATCCTCTCCAAGTGTTTCAAGAAGAGCTTTAGTGAGTAGATCAGACTTTCTGCTAATTACTTGAGTAGACACAAATCTCAAGTCCTTAAAATCAGTTTTGTTCCTTTCAAGGATTTAAAAAACCACCTTTCCTTCCCCACTGTAGTCTTCTCTCTCCAAATCTGAGATCCTTATCAGGAGAAGGCTTTGTAAACAAAAAAGTAGTATGGAACTATTCATTCATTCTGAATATTTTTTAAGCACCTAGTGTACTCCAGTACTGTTGTAGGAACTGGAGGTACAGATATGGAGCTAATGTTTTGGAATAGGAACAGATAAAAAGAAGTAAACAGATAAAAGAGATCATTTTAAATAGCTACAAGGGTCTCCATGAGTCAGTTATTGTCTCCATGGACACAGGTTTGGTTATTTTTTAAGGGCTCTAAAGGTTATAAACAAGATGTGGGGGATGGAAGTAGCTGCTGTTGAGAAGGTGGTTCAGGGAAGGTCTCTGAGGGGAGAGAGCTGAGATCTGAATGATCGATTGACACAGGTTTGGTTATTTCTTAAGGGCTCTAAAGTTTATAAACAGGATGTGGGGGTGGAAGTAGCTACTTAAGAGAAAGTGGTCCAGGGGAGGTCTCTGAGGGGACAGACCTGAGATCTGAATGATAAGAAGGAGCCAGCCAGGGTAAGATTTTAGGGGAAAGTATTCCAGACAGAAGGAACAGCAAATGCAAAGACCTTGAGATGGAAATGGGTTTGGTTGTTCAAAGAACAGAAAGAGGGTTAGAATGAAATGAACAGACAGGATGAGTTTTGGAAAGACCAGATCACAAAGATTATGGCATCTAATTTATATTTCTTAAAAATGTTAGAGGCTGCTGATTGAGGAGTGGATGTGGACAAGAACGGGAGTAGGGGATGAGTTAGGAAACCACTGGTAAGTTCCAAGTGGTTTTAGGCTTGGATGGTTACAATGGGGTAGAAGAGGTAGAGGGATTCAGGATATATTCTGGAGATAGGGCAGTCAGGGCTTGGTGATGGACTGGATAAGGGGAAAAAAGGTTTCTAGTTTCTAGGTTTTTGGTTTGAGTTACTGAGTGGATGGTTGTCACATATATAGAGATGGGGAAGACTGGAGTAGATCAGATTTGAGGGTGGCACTGAGGACCAGTAATTCTGTTTTGGATATTTTTGGTGTGAGAAACTGTTTTCATTCTGGGTTAAAACTGATTTCTGGGTTTATGGAGTTGGAGTAACCCATGCAGGCCATTTGCTTTTAGATGCCCTTTCACACCTTGAACATTTAAGGAACTGTAATTGCCTCCATGTTAAATAATAGCCTATTAAGCAGTTTAGAAAGGAAGCCCTTGTGGTGTAGTGGTTAAGTGGAGTGGCTGCTAACCATAGGTCAGCAGTTCAAATCTACTGGCCACTCCTTGGAAACCCTATGGGGGCAGTTCTACTCTGTTCTGTTAGGTCACTATGAGTTGCAATTGACTCCATGGCAAATTGCTCTGTTGTGTTTTTTTGCAAGCAGTTTAGGGGAGGCTGTTTTGCCTTAGGCATTGGGCTTTTTTTGAGAGCCATCTATGTACAGTTACGTTGGAGAAACGGACTTCAGGGTCTGACTGGAAGCTGTTTTTTAGGATATGTGTTATGTCCTTAATGACTCATTTTTGTAATGACTAAACTGGAAACCCTCCACAGACTCTGGCAGTATCCTGAGAAACCAACATGAAAGCAAGTTATAATGACCGTCATGGACTGACTTGTGCCTTGGAAAATGTGTGTAGCAACTTGACTAGGTCATGAATACTGGTATTGTGTGACTAGAAGGGAGACGAGAGGGTGGAGAAGAGGGAATAGGAGATTGTTAAGAGGATATGACATGTATAGAACAGAAAGGAAGAGTGTGCTGTCACTGGGCAAGGAGAGCAGTAGGAGCTGCACATAGGTGGGCATGCAAATTTAAACTGGATTGTACACTTTCCCTCAATTACAATAAATAAAAAAAAAGAAAATACCATGGCTTGGATCAGGCACACCTTGTCTCCAAGGTGACATCTTTACTTTTCAACACTTTAAAGAGGTCTTTTGCAGCAGATTTTCCCAATGCAACACATGTTCTGATTTCCTGACTGCTGCTCCCATGGCCATTGATTGTGGAACCAAGTAAAATGAAATCCTTGACAACCTCAGTCTTTTTTCCACTTATTATGATATTGCTTTTTGGTCCAATTGTGAGGATTTTTGTCTCCTTGATGTTGAGATTCAGTCCATATTGAAGGATGTGGTCTTTGAGTTTCATCAGTGTTTCAAATCCTCTTCACTTCCACCAAGCAGAGTTGTGTTATCTGCATAGCACAGGTTGTTAATGAGTCTTCTGCTGATCCTGATGCCTCATTCTTTTTCATATAGTCCAGTTTCTCCCATTATTTGCTCGGCACACAGATTGAAAAGGTATGGTGAAAGACTACAACCCTGACGCACGTTTCCTGACTTTAATTATTCAATGTCCCCTTGTTCTGTTCACATGACTGCCTCATGATCTATATATAGATTCCTCATGAGCACAACTAAGTGTTCTGGAATTCCCTTTCTTTGCAATGTTAGCCATAATTTGTTACGATCCACATGGTAGAATGCCTTTGCATAGTCAATGAAACACAGGTAGACATCTTTCTGGCATTCCCTGATTTCAACCAAGATTCATTTGGTTGAATCCGCAATGATACCCTGGCTCCTCACTCTCTTTTGAATCTGGCGTGAATTTCTCACAGTTCCTTGCCAATATACTGGTGCAGTTGCTTTTGAATGATCTTTAGCAAAAGTCTACTTGCATGTGATATTAATCATATTGTTTGATAATTTTTTCATTCAGTTGGATCACCTTTCTTGGGAATAGGCATAAATAACGGATCTTTTCAAGTTCATTGGCCAGGTAGTTGTCCTCCAGATTTCTTGGCATAGACAAGTGAGCACTTCCAGTACTGCAACCATTTGATGAAACACCTCAATTGATATTCTCTCAATTCCTGGAGTCTTGTTTTATGCCAGTGCCTTCAACGAAGCTTGGGCTTCTTCCTTCAGTACCACTGGTTCCTGATCATACACTACCTCTTCAAATGGCTGAACATGGACCAGTTCTTTCTGTTATAATGATTCTATGTGTTCCTTCCATCTTCTTTTGATGCTTCCTGAGTCATTTAATATTTTCTCTGTGGAATCCTTCACTATTGCAACATAAGGCTTCAAATTTTTCTTCTGTTCTTTCAACTTCAGAAATGCAGAGTGTGTTCTTACCTTTTGGTTTTCTATTTTCAGCTCTTTGTACATGTCATTATAATACTTCATCTTCTCGAGGTGCCCTTTGAGATCTTCTGTTTGGTTCTTTTACTTTGCTATTCCTTCCTTTTGCTTTAGCTACTCAGCATTCAAGAGCAAGTTTTAGAGTTTCTTCTGACATCCAATTTGGTCATTTCTTTCTGTTCTTTCAATGACCTCTTGCTTTCTTTATGAATGATGTCTTTGATGTCATTCCATAACTTGTCTGATCTTCAGTCATTAGTATTCAACCACATATTGAACACACATTAGCCATTAGAGAAATGCAAATCAAAACTAGAATGAGATACCATCTCATTCAAAATTATTAGCACATATCAAAACAACAGACAGGCTGCATGGAGGTGCAACTCTCATGCACTGCTGGTGGAAATGCAAAATGGTACAACCATTTTGGAAAATGATATGGGGTTTCCTTAAAGAACTAAAACTAGAAATACCATATGATCCAGTAATCCCTCTCCTAGGAATATATCCTAGAGAAATAAGAGTCATCGCACAAATACATGCCCATGTTCACTGCAGCATTATTCACAATAGCAAAAAGTTGGAAACAACCTAGATGTCCATCAACAGGTGGATGGATAAACAAACTATAGTACATACACTAAGTGGGGTACTACACAATGATAAAGAACAATGATTACTCTGTGAAACATCTCACAACATGGATGAATCTGCAGGATATTATGCTGAGTGAAATAAGTCAATCACAAAGGGAAAAATACTGTGTGAGACCACTTATTATAAACACTCGAGCAAAGGTTTACATACAGTCTTTGATGGTTGTGAAGGGGAGGGAAAGGATGGAAAGACAGTAGATAAGAAGTAACTTTGGTGAAGGGTAAAACAGTACACAGTACTGGGGAAGCCAGCATAATTTGACCAAGACAAGACCATGGAAGCTTCAGAGACACATCCCAACTCCATAAAGGACTGAATTACTGGGCTGAGGGCTGAGGTCTGTGGTCTCGGGAGATATCTAGCTCAACTGGCATAACATAGTTCATACAGAAAATGTTCTACATTCTAGATCAACTTAACTGGACTTCACCATAAACAGAAAGCTCTGCTAATCTCAACACAATATTGCAAGGATAGAGTAGCAGGGACAGGGTCTAGGAACCATGATGTCAGCAAACATTGAGGCCAATTGGCATAACTAGCCTATTGCTAAGAGAGTCTTCTCTACCCCATATTGGTGAGTTGGTGTCTGGGGTCTTAAAAGCTAGCAAGCTGCTATCTGAGGTACCAAGTGGTCCCAACTCATCCAGAACAGATGATCACTGAGAACAACAAAGACACGAGAGAAAGAGAGCTCAGGAGACAGAAGGACCCATGTGAATGGGAGACTGTATCAACATGTCACCAGAAGAACCAGATGGTGCCTGGCCACCACCAAAGACAGCTGTGATGGGGCACACAATGTTGAGTCCCTGTGACATGAGAAAAAGAGAGGTACAACTCAAGAACTCTGTTAAAAGACCACAATTGATGGTCTGATGGTCTAGGGGGGATCCCCTGGAAGCATGACCCCTAGACCTGCTGCTGCCCCTAACCAAAAAACACTGAGGTCAACACTTTGGACAAAAATGCACTGAACTTGGGGACACAATGTGACCACATGGTGTGTGTGCTTTATGGCTGTATGCATTTATAAGATGCTGCTCTACTGGTCTCTTTCTAGAAGAGAGAGAAAAACGTGGAGAGGAGGGGACAGGAGCTTGTTAAGAGGATATGACAAGTACAGAATGAAAAGGAGTGTATTGTCATGGGGCAAGGAGAGCAGAAGGAGCTGCAGACAGGCGGGTATTGAAAATTAATTTGGATTGTATACTTTTACTTAAGTACAATAAAAAAAAAGAAAATGTTCTACATTATATTATGGTGAGTAAGTATCTGGAGACTTAAAAGCTGTTGAGCAACCATCTAAGATACTCCACTGATCCCAACATGTTTGCAGCAAAGGAAAACGAAGAAAACCAAAGAAACAAGGGAAAGCATTTTCCAAAAGACTAACGAACCACAACTACTACAGTCTCCACCAGACTGAGTAGAGCATAACTAGATGGTAACTGGCTACTATCACTGACTTCTCTGACAGGGATCATAATAATGGTTTCCAGACAGAGCTGGAGAAAAATGCGTAACAAAATCCTAATACACACAAAAGAGTATACTTACTAGTCTGACACAGACTGGACAAATCTTTAGAATTTGGCCCTTAGACAGCCTTTTAACTTAGTACTGAAGTCACTCCTGAGGTTCACAGTTCAGTCAAAGATTAGACAGGCCCATTTAAAACAAAGCAAAATAATAATACAAGTAGCTCAACCATGTACGTGAGACTAAATGGGCATATCAGCCCTGGAGCAAGGACAAGAAGGCAGGAAAAGACAAGAAAGCTGATAATGGGGAACCCAAGGTGGAAACAGAGAGAGTGTTGATACATTGTGGGATTGGCAACCAATGTTACGAGATAATACATGTATTACTTGTTTAGTGGGAAACTAATTTGCTGTGCAAAACCTTCATCGAAAGCACGCACACACACACAAAATGCCTTTGCCCAGGACCCACCCCTAGAGACTTTGATTTAATGAGTCAGGGGATGGGGACTTGGTATGAACTTTTTCTTTTTTTAACTTGAGGTATAATTTACACAGTTAAATGTATAACTTTTTAAGTCTTTAGTTCAATGTATTTGGATAACTGGGAGCATTTGTATAGCCATCATTCCAATAAAAGAACATTTCCATTACGTTAGTCAATGTTCCTGCCTCCATCAGAGGCAACCACTATTCTGGTTTCTATCATAGATGCCTTTTAACTGTTCTTGGAATTCATATCAATAAAATCAAACAGTATATGCCATTTTATGATTGGATTTTTTTCACTTAGCATAATATCTTTGAAAGTCATCCAAGTTGTCCTGGTCAGCAATTAATTCCTTTTCATTGCTGAGTGATATTCCACTGCATGCTATACCAATGCCTGTTAATTCTTTCATATGTTCAGGGACATCTGGGTTGTTTATAGTTTTTGGATATCAGGAACAAAACTCCTGTAAACATTCCTATCCAAGTCTTTCTGTGGACACATGCACTCATTCCTCCTGGAGTGAAATAACTAGGTTTAACTTTATTTGAAACTGCGAGTTTATGCTAATTTATACTCTGTCGTGGACTGGATTTTGTTCCCTCAAAATGTCTGTATCAATTTGTCTGGGCCATGGTTCCCAGTATTGTGTGATTGTCCACCATTTTGTCACCTGATGTCACTTTCCTAGGTGCTGTAAATCCTGCCTCTATGATGTTAATAAGGTGGGATGGGCAGCAGTTGTGTTGATGATGCAGGACTCAATCTACAGGATTGGATTGTGTCTTGAGCTGGTTTCTTTGGGGATGTAAAAGAAAGAGGTGAGCAGAGAGACAGGGGAAGTAGGTGGCATAAAGAATTAAACAGGACTTACTTCATTTCTTTCCACGTATACCTGTTTTTCTTAAAGTCCTAGATTCCTTGCACTACCTAGTCCAAGGGAGATTACACATTAACTTATAACCCACTGAAACTATGAGGAGGGGAGGTGATGCACCAGGCACGAAGTACAATACAATCTTTGCAGCTGGTTTATTTCAGGTTCTCTCTGGATCACTGAACAGGTGGAGGTGTGAGTCATTGACCCCTATCTAGATAACCACCACCAGAGTACAACTGGAAGAACTCCAGATAAACCTCCACCAGGCTCTGGAAGTCCATCACACACAGACCCCCTCGAGGTTCTGGACATCCATTTCTGGACTCTGTCTACAAATTACCTACCAAATAAAATAAAATAAAAACAAATTACCTACATTCTTCCACATTTACTGTCCCCCATACCTAAGTGTTTACATGTAACCACCCATCTTTCTCCCTCCTTAGCCACTCAATAAAAAACTCTAAGCCAACTGAAGAAGTCAGACAGGCTTTGGAGGACTTGATTCCCCACCTCCATCTCTTGTATATTGATATACAATAAACCTCTTGATAGTCCACCTCACCCCTGTCTCAGTATTGGCTTTGTGGCAGGCAGCATGGATCTGTGTTTTGTGACAACAATACCACCAAGAAAGCAGCACTGGACCTGGGGTTCCTGCACAGAGACACTCCTAGTCCAGGTAGAAAGTGAGAAAATAAACTTCTGCTTGTTAAAACCATCCACTGATGGTATTTCTGTTATGGCAGCACTAGATGACTAAAACACATACCCACCAGTGAAATTCAAGAGTTCCAGTTGTGCCGCATTCTTGCCGATACTTGGTACTTTGTGTCTTTTTAATAATGGCCATTCTTATGGGTATGTAGTGGTATCATATCATGATTTTCAAGTGTATTTCTGATAACTAATTATGTTGATCACCTTTTTATGTGCCCATTGACCACTCATGTGTCTTTTCTTATGAGTTGTCTGTTCCAGTCTTTTCCCATATTTTTGGGTTGTCTTTCTTTGGCGGCATAGTGGTTAAGTGCTATAGCTGCTAACCAAAGGTTGGCAGTTCAAATCTACCACACACTCCTTGCAAACTCTGTGGAACAGTTCTACCCTCTCCTATATGGTCACCATTAGTCAGAATTGACAGCAACGGGTTTTGTTTTGTTTTGTTTTTATTAATATTATTACTGCTTTGTTGTTGTTGTTACCTGCCATTGAGTCAGCCCTTCCTCATGGCAACTCCATGCACAACAGAACTAAATGCTAACTGGTCATGTGCCATCTTTGTGATCAGTTCATTGTGATCCATAAGGTTTTCATTGGTTGATTTCTGGAAGTAGATCACCAGAGTTTCCCTCCTAGTCTGTCTTAATCTGGAAGCTCCACTAAAACCTGTACATCATAACAACACACAGCCCCCCATTGACAGGTGATATCTATGCATGAGGTGCATGGGCAGGAATCGACATGGGTCTCCCACATAGAAGGTGAGAATTCTACCACTGAACCACCACTGTGTTTGTAGGAGTTCTTCATGTATTCTAGAGATTAGTCCTTTGTTAAATACATAGATTGCAAATATAATTATTGTTTATAACATCTCTAATGCTTCCAATACGAATCTAGTGTTGAGAAACCCTAGTAAATCAACAATTAGCCTCAGAGGCTCCCTAATTTTATGGGCCCCCAAATCTGCCCCTAGCAACAATGTCTGAGAGTTAGCTTTTCATGTGAACTTATGTGAGGATTTAAGGAGAATATTCTATAGGGAACAGCTGTGGAATTTCAGGAGTCAGGAGTGCCTTGTCAGTCTTCTTGCAGATCTTTCTGGCTTTTTGAATCAGCACCCTTCATCTGAATGAACTGTTCTTTTACCCTCTGACTGTGAGATCTTAGGAAAGTCTTTTCCTGTTGCCACCTTAAAATTTCCCACATGTATATCTTGCTCTTATTCTGACCCATTCCTACCAGTCACTTAGAGGCATAGTGCGTGTCAAAAGGAGAAAGACATGTTTTCTCCATGATAGAGCAAACATCCTAGGCACAGAAGGAGTGTGACCTTCTCCTTCTCCTCCACACCATTTTTCTCAGTCTGCCTACCTGTTCAACGAAAAGGAGAATCATTTCCTAGCAGCCTCAGCAACCATTCACTGGGGGACTGGGAATTGATGGCCTCATTCTGGCCTCATTGAATCTGTTGTGTACTTGGGGCATGACCTTGCATAATGCAGTTGACCTCTCTAAGCTTTGGTTTCTGCAGTTGGTAAAGGAAAACAGTAACATCTTGCTTGTTGTGGAGACGATTGGTGAGGAAAGTACCTGGTGTAAAGTGAGTGCTCACAAAGCAGTAGTTCCAGCAAAAGGTGTGCTGGGAAGGTTTGGCTCCGGGGGCAGTAGGGCTGAGCTGTGTGAGAGCTCTCTGCTTTGGGACTTAACAAATTCTCAATGTGCCCTGGGAACACGTATCTTCCCTTCCAGCTACACTTTCAGAAGCCTAGGTTGGCCAGTGTCCCTCAGGCTGTTCTACCTCCCCTTGTTCTTCTTGACTAATTTGAACAGAGCATTCCATGAGGGCCCTTAGGCTCTTTAAGCTCAGAGCAGATGGCTGGGAAGCCAATTCTCTGGGACATACGGTTTCTGACTCAGATCTGGGCTGGTGCCCAAGGCCTTCAAAAGGCTGAAGAAAAGCTTAACCCTCCCTCCACCCCCAGAGGAGCTCATAGATTTTACTGTCTCTTTCAGTGCCAATGAGGAAGGGGAAGGGAAGGCAAACATTAGGATTAGATATCTCCTGGGAGTGCCTTCTTGGTTTGACACCTGACTCCAGCTTTTGGGGGAGGCGTCCAAGCTGAGTTCCCTGATGCTGGAGGAGAGTAGGGATGCTAAGGATAAGCTAATGGGGAGCACCCAGAGATTTCCTTAATCTGGGGATGAAGTGGGTACAGAGCAGCCAGAGGAGTCCACAGATTCTGCTCACTAGCTGTAGACCCTCCATTTCATTGCCAAGCATAGATGCCTTTGTCCCAGCACAATAACTGAGAAGGCAACAGAAGAGGGAGCCAGGCTCCTAGGCGTAACTCATATTTCTCTGTGCTACTGCTACATCTATCTTGAGACACGTACAAAACGGAGACAGGAGCAATGCTGGCAAGAGTAGTATCTGGGATGGGCATGCTCAGCTCTCCCATCTTCCCTGGTTCCTGGTCCCTATTATTATTTTGGTAGTAGCAATACCATTTAAGACCTCATTCTAGCTCTCTTAACATGGTGACTATTGTTCCCTTTTAGGATTAGTGTTTTAGTCATCTACTGCTACTGTGAAAAATACCACAAGTGGATGGCTTCAACAAAAAGAAGCTTATTTCTCATAGTCCAGTAGGCTAGAAGTCCAAATTCAAGGCATAAGCTCCAGGGGAAGGCTTTTTCTCTGTGTCGGTTCTTGAGAAAGGCCCTTCTGACGCATCAGTCTTTTCTGAGGTTCAATGGACATGCTGTGCTCCCAGTACTGCTTTCTTGGTGGTATGAGGTCCCTAACTCTCTGCTCACTTCCTTTTCTTTTTATCTCTTGAGAGAGAAAAATTTCCCTGGCTATACCCCAGGGAAACTCCTTTTACATTGGATCAGGGAGGTAACCTTAGCAAGGGTGATACAGTCCCACCCTAATCCTCTTTAAACATAATCCACTCTTGCCCCATTAACCAAAGGCAACCACCACCCACTGCCTTCCAGTGGATTCCCACTCATAGTGACCCTATAGGACAGAGAAGAACTGTCTCACAGAGTTTCCAAGGAGCACCTGGTGGATTTGAACTGCTGAACTTTTGGTTAGTGGCCATAGCTTTTAACCACTATGCCACCAGGGCAAACCACAGGCAGAGATTGGGATTTACAACATATACAAAATGTACATTAATAAAATAGACGACAACCACACAATACTGGGAATCATGGCTCAGCCAAATTGCTGCACACATTTTTGGGGGGACATAATTCAATCCATGACAAGTAGTAAATTGACAAATGATCCATCCAACAAATATTTACTGATCAGTTAATATGTATAAATACTGTGCTAAGCTCTATGAAGCTTAACTGTGAAAAAACAAACAAAAAACAGGTATGTCCTTCATAGAGCTCACATGATCACGAGGGAGCTGCGCAGGTAACCACAGAGCCCCATTCCACGAGATGAATCCAACCATAAAGGTAGGATGTAGTGTCTGTCACATAGGAAACTGTTAGGAAGAGTCAAGCAAAGTTGCTGGTAGTAGGGAGTTCTGAGCTGAGACCCAAAGAGTGAATAGTTAGTAGCCAATTTTTAACCACTGCACCACCAAGTCTCCAAATAGAATATACAAAACCAGACCCATTGCTGTTGCATTGATTCTGCCTCACAGGGACGCTATAGGACAGAGTAGAACTCCCCCATAGCACTTGGTGGATTCAAAGTGCTGATCTGCTTATCAGCTGTAGCTCTTAACCACTATGCCACCAGAGTTTCCAAAGGGAAGATGGCAAGGCATAAAGGAAGGGAAGAGTGTCTAGGCAGTGGGAATAGCATCTGAGAAGGCCTGGAGGCATAACTTGAGTAACTTAAAGTAGTTCAGTCTGGGGGAAGTACATGTGTATATGTGTGGAGGTAGTGATGGAGAAATGAGACATGAGATTCGAGAGCTAGTGAGAGGCCAAATCAGAAAGGGCTTTGTAAGCAATGGGGAGGAGGCAGCACCTGACCTTAAGGTCAATGAGGAGGTTTTGAAAGGTTTAGATAGGGTCATGATGTGATTAGATTGGTGTTTTTCTAAAGATCACTGGTTTCTGGGTGTAGATTGGACAGTGAGGGGCGGGCATAAGTAAAAGCAGGAAGACAAGTTAGGAACTACTGCAGGGATCCAGGTTAGAGATGGTGGTTTAAACCAAAATGGTGGCAGTGGAGGTGGTGAGAAGTGGTTAAGAAAACAAACAAACCTGTTGCCACTGAGATGTTTCCAACTCATAGCGACCCTACAGGACAGAGAAGAACTGCCCCCTAGAGTTTCCAAGGAGTGCCTGGTGGATTTGAACTGCCAGTCTTTTGGTTAACAGCCATAGCTCTTAACCACTACACTGCCAGGGTTTCCACGAGAAGTGGTTGGATAATTGGATAAATGTTGTGGAGATACAGCTAACAGAACTTACTGATGGGTTAGATGTGAGCAGCAAATGGGAGGGAGGCCCTAAAGATGCCTCTCAGCTTCTGACTTGGGTAACTGGGTACTTGGCAGTGCTGTTCTTGGAGATGGGGAAGATAGAAGAAGCATGTCTAGAGGAAGGTTGGAAGTGAGTTCAACACCATGTTGATTTGAGCATCCAAGAGGACATGTCCTATAACCAGTTGACTGTCTAGGTATGGAACTCAGGAGAGAGGGTGAGGCTAGAGATACAGAATTGTAAGGTCTTGGGAGTGAACAAGGTAGCCCAAAGGGAGTGGAGGATGCTACGTTTTGTACAGTGGCACTACCCTGTCAAAAAATTTCTCACTCTCTGGAGTCTGCTTCACCCTAAACCCTGGAAGGTAGGTTTTGAAAGCAATTTAGAGTAAAGACCATGAAGATAGTTTGTCACTATCACAGATTCTGTCATTCCCATAGCATCCTGGGCTGACGTGACTAGTTTCCATTAACTTTGTACAGCACATGGGCCAGCCAGCTGCCATTCTTAGAAAAATCTGCTTTCTGGCTCCCCCTACTGAGACAATTGGGGATGACTTACCCCTGAGGCACTCAGATGCACAGCAACCAGCCTCCTTCCTTCCCTCCTCTCTCCTGCTTTCCTTGGTTGTTTTGAGGATGAAATAACTTCGTATACACAAAGTGTGTAGAACAAAGCCTGGCACTTATGTGCTATATAAGTAATAGCTATTGCTTTTATTCTGCTTCATCTATCTCCATTTCCCTACTCTGAACTTTCCCACAAAGCTCCATTATCATATTTCTGGTCTGTGAGTATGGGTGGCTCAATGTACTTTGCAAATTAGGTAGAAATCAGCTTTTTGTCTTTTTAATTTTGGAAATTTTCAAACTTACATAGAAGTAGAGACAAGAGAATACTGGACTCCTATAATCAATTCCAACAATTATTAACATTTTATCAGTCTATCCTCCTCTTATTTTTATTCCTACTAGAATATTTTGATGTAAATCTCAGGCATCATATCATTTTGTCTGAAAATACTCTAATACGGATGTCTAACAGATAAGGACCTAAAAAAACCCCACTAGAATACCATTATCATACTTAATAAACAAATAAGGGAGAGCTTTTTAAATTTCATTCTCGTGACAGGAGATCACAGTAGCGTAGAAGGAACCCTCACTTGGAGATAGATGTGGAGTGGAGAACAAGGCAAAAGAGTTAATGTCTGTGAAGTGTTTTGCATGGAGCCCAGCACATAGTAAATTGGATATGTAGCCAGCCAGCCAGCCAGCCAAGTGCCGTCGAGTTGGATCCGACTCACGGCAACTCTAGGGGCCAGGGTAGAGCTCACCCCCGGAGTATTCAAGGAACGGATATGTAGCAGAAACTATTATTTTGATTCCTTTTCATTCAGCTGTTTATCTACCGTATTCACTCTAACTACCCCCTTTCCAGCCCCTCTCCTATTTCCAAGCTGTGAGTGTGAGTGACCATTTACAAAGGAGGGCCAGGGTCCCATGGTGGGAGCTGAGGTTCCAGAAGGCACTGAGAAGGGCCCACAGGAAGTGGTAGCTACAGGGATAGGGGATGAACACTCAGAGTTGGAGTTTGGTAGGTTTAAAGAAGGAGCAGCCCAGCAGCTCAGTGAGAAAACCAAAACCCAAACAATCAAACCTACTACTGTGATCCAATTACAGCTTATAGTGTCCCTATAGTACAGAGTAAAACTGTCCCATAAAGTTTCCAAGGAACATCTGGTAGATTCAAACTGCCAATCTTTTGGTTAGCAGCCATATCTTTTAACCTCGAAGCCACTAGGTTTTCCTCTGTGACAATGCCAAAAGCAAAACCCAAACCAACTGCCATCAAGTTGATTCCAACTTACAGCAACCCTATAGGAGCACCTGGCAGATTTGAACTGCCAACCATTTGGTTAGCAGCCATAGCACTTAACCATTACACCACTAGAGTTTTCTCTGTGACAATGTTGTTAGGTGCTGTTGTTCTATCTCATAGTGACCCTATGCACAACAGAATGAAACTGCCTGGTCTTGTGCCATGTCCACAAGTATGTTTATGCTTAAGCCCATTGTTGCAGCCACTGTGTCAATCCATCTCGCTGAGGATCCTTCTCCAGGGACTGATCCCTCCTGACAACATGTCCAAAGTATGTAAGACACAGTCTTGCCTTCTTTGCTTCCAAGGAGCACTCTGGTTGTACTTCTTCCAGAATGGATCTGTTCTTTTGACAGTCCATGGGACAGTCAGTATTTTTCTCCAACACCACAATTCAAAGGCATTAATTCTTCTGTCTTCCTTATTCTTTGTCCAGCTTTCACATGCATCTGATGTGATTGAAAATACCATGGCTTGGGTCAGGTGCACCTTAGTCTTCAAGGTGACATCTTTACTTGTCAATACTTTAAAGAGGTCTTTTGCAGCAGATTTTCCCAATGCAATGCGCCTTTTGATTTCTTGACTGTTGCTTCCATGGGCGTTGATTGTGAAACCAAATAAAATGAAATGTTTGACAACTTCAATTCTTTCTCCATTTATCATGATATTGCTACTGGTCCAGTTGTGAAGATTTTTGTTTTCATAATGTTGAGGTGCAGTCTATACTGAAAGCTGTGTGCTCTTTGATTTTCGTCAGTGTTTCAAATCCTCTTCAATTCCAGCAAGCAAGGTTGTGTCATATGCGTAACACAAGTTGTTAATGAGCATTCCTCCAATCCATTTGCCTCGTTCTTTCTTATATAGTCCAGCTTCTTGGATTATTTCCTTGGCATACAGATTGGAAGCGTATGGTGAAAAGCTACAACTCTGATGCACACCTTTCCTGACTTTAAACCATGCAGTGTCCCCTTGTTCTGTTTGTACGATTGCTCTTGATCTGTGTATAGGTTCCTTAAGAGCACAGTTAAGTGTTCTGGAATTCCCATTCTCTGCAATGTTAGCCATGATTTGTTATGATCCACACAGTAGAATGCCTTTGCATAGTCAATGAAACACAAGTAAACATCCTTCTGGTATTATGTGCATTTGGCCAAGAGCCATCTGACATCAGCAATGATATCGCTGGTTCCATGTCCTCTTCTGAATCCAGCTTGAATTTCTGGCAGTTCCTTGTCAATATACTGTTGCAGTCACTTTTGAATGCTCTTTAGCAAAAGTTTACTTGCATGTAATATTAATGATATTGTTTGATAAATTCCACATTGGGTTGAATCACTTTTCTTGGAAATAGCCATAAATATGGATCTTTCCCAGTCAATTGGCCAAGAAGCTGTCCTCCAAATTTCTTGTTATGGATGAGGGAGCACTTTCAGTGCTGCATGTGTTTGTTGAAACATATAAATTGATATTCCATCAATTCTTGGAGCCTTGTTTTTTGCCAGTGCCTTCAGTGCAGCTTCGACTTCCTTCAGTACCATCCGTTCCTGGTCACATGTTACCTCTTCAAATGGCTAAACATCGACCAGTTCATTCTGGTATAATGACTGTGTATTTCTTCCATCTTCTTTTGATGCTTCCTAAGTCATTTAATAGTTTCCCTGTAGAATCCTTCACTATTGCAATTTGAAGCTTGGAATTTTAATTCACAGTTCTTTTAGCTTGAGAAATGCAGAGTGTATTCTTCCCTTTTGGTTTTCTATTTCCAGCTCTTTGCACATGTCACTGTAATAGTTTGTCTTCTCCAGCTGCCCTTTGAAATCTTCTGTTCAGTTCTTTTACTTTGTCATTTCTTCCTTTTGCTTTAGCTGCAGTTTCAGAGTCTCTTCTGATATCCAATTTGGTCTTTTCTTTCTTTTCTGTCTTTTCAATGACCTCTTGCTTTCTTCATGGTTGATATCTTTGATGTCATTCCACAGTTCATCTGGTCTTTGGTCATTAGTGATCGTCACATCAAATCCATTCTTGAGATGGTCTCTAAACTCAGGTAGGATATACTGAAGGTCATACTTTGGCTCCTGTGGACATGTTCTAATTCTCTTCAGTTTTAATTTGAACTTGCACGTGAGCAACTGATAGTCTGTACTGCAGTCAGCACTTGGTCTTGTTCTGACTGCTGATATGGAGCTTTTCTATCATTGTTTTCCACTGATGTAGTTGATTTGATGCCTGTGTATTCCATCTGGTAAGGTATAGTGACCATTTCTGTTGGTGAAAAAAGGTATTTTCAATGAAGAAGTCATTGGTCTTGTAAAATTCTAGCATGCGATCTCTGGCATCATTTCTATCACTAAGGCCATATTTTCCAACTACTGATCCTTCTTTGTTTCCACCTTTTGCATTCCAATCACCAGTAATTATCAGTGCATCCTGACTGCATGTTTGATCAATGCTGGACTGCAGAAGCTGGTAAAATCTTCAATTTATTCATCCTTGGCCTTAGTGATTAGTGCATAAATTTGAATAATAGTTGTATTAACTGGGCTTCCTTTTCCCATTGTTGTTGAGTCAATTCTGACTCATAGCAACCCTATAGGACAGAGTAGAACTGCTCCATAGGGTTTCCAAGGAGCACTTGGTGGATCTGAACTGCTGGTTGTATGGTTAGCAGATGCAGCACTGAACCACTATGCCAGCAGGATTTCAGGCCTTCCTTGTAGGCATATGGATATTATTCTATTGCTGATGGCATTGTACTTCAGGACAGATCTTGAAATGTTCTTTTTGATGATGAATGCAAAACCATTCTTCTTCAAGTTTCCATTCTTGGCATAGTAGATCATATGATTGTTTGATTCAGAAAGGCCAATGCTGGTCCATTTCAGCTCACTAATGCCTAGGATATTGATGTTTATGCATTGTTTCATTTTTGATGATTTCCAATTTTCCTAGATTCATACTTCATACATTCCATGTTCCAATTATTAATGGATGTTTGCAGCTGTTTCTTCTCCTTTTGAGTCGTGCCACATCAGCATATGAAGATCCCAGAGGCTTTACTCCATCCACATCACTAAGGTAGACTCTACTTTGAAAGGGCAGTCCTTCCCCAGTTGTCTTCAGAGTGTCTTCCAACTTCGGGGCTCATTTTCCAGCACTATATCTGGTGACGTTCTGCTGCTATTCAGAAGGTTTTCACTGGCTAATTATTTTCAGAAGCAGACTGCTGGGTCTTTCTTCCTAGTCTTAGTCTGGAAGCTCAGCTGAAACCTGTCCACTATGGGTGGCCCTGCTGGTATCTAAATGCTGATGGCATACCTTCTGGTATCATAGTAACACACAAGCTCCCACAGTACAACAAACTGACAGACAAGCGGGGGTCTGAGACAACAGGACTGAGAAAATTCAGTAGCAAAAGGCAGGCAAATAAGAGAGTTGGTCCTTCCTTCCCAGTGATCAGAGTCTTTGGGGATCACGACCAGCTAAGGAGCAGTAGCTCTGCAGCATCCTGAGGGAATTTTTCTCCACAGTCCACGGAGGGGCAGGTGCTTATAACAGCAATCGCGGCCTGCTCTGCTTTACCCTGAGTTTCCACAGATTCAAGGACATGAAGATGATGGGAACACTGAACTAAAATACAATTAGAGCTATTTGCACCTCTCTTTCCCCATCTACAAAATTCTCTCCATCAGTTCTTTTCACCACACTCATCCTTCGGATACCAAGGACACCTGGATATTCAGCCTACCACAATCCAAGTTGGCCTGTAGAAAAAGATGTAATTCAAACACTTCAGCAGGGTAAACAAACTCTAACCATCTCACTGACATCATGTCTGGCTAGTCCTTTCTTTTCAGCAACAGGCAGTGTGATACAGTGAAAGAGGTACAGGTTTGTGTTCATACAGACCTGATAATTGAATTCTGGTTCTGCCATTTCCCACCTATGAAACCTTAGGCAAGTCACATTATGTCTCCTAGCAACTGTTTCTACTCCTGAAAAAATGGTGCATACCAGCAGACAGAATGTGCCATGTGATCCAGAGACTACTTCAGCATGAGACCAGAACTAAATGGTGCCTGGCCACCACCAATGACTGCCCTGACAGGGAACACAACATAAAGTTCCTGATGTAGCAGGAGAAAAATGTGTGTGCTGAACTAGAACTATATTAAAAGACTGTGCAGAACTAGAACTATGTTACAAGACTACACTTGATGGTCCATCAGACTAGAGGCTCCCCTGAGGACAAGGCCCCTGGACTGGACTATAAGACAGAGTGATGCTGGCAAAGAATGTGCTTCTTAGCTTAAACATACATGTGAGGCTGAGCAGCTCTTGTCCAGAGGCAAGCTGAGAGGATCAAGTGAAACAGGAGTTGGCTGAATGGATACGGGAAGTATAGGGTGGAAAGGAGGAGTGTGCTATCACGGGGAGGAGGGGGAATGGGGAGCAGAGGAAAGGGAGCAGTTACAGTAGGACAGTGGTGTGTGTTTGGGGTTTTATATGGCAAATGGATTTGGATTGTAAGCTTTTACTTAAAGCACAATAAAATATATATTTTAATGGGGTATAATAGTAGTTGTTATTGATTGAACTGTGTCCCCCTAAGATATGTGTCACAAATTGTGACCCTGGTGGCATCATGGTTAATTGTTCAGGTGCTAACTGCAAGTTCGGTAGTTCAAACCCACCAGCCACTCCATGAGAGGAAAATGTGACATTCTACTTCCATAAAGATTCACAGCTTTGGAAACCCCATAGGGTAGTTCTACTCTGTCCTACAGGGTTGCTATGAGTCAGGCTTGATGGCAATCAGATTTTTTTTTTTTAATTGTGCTTCAGGGTGAAAAAGTTTACAGAAAAAATTCGTTTTCCATTCAACAATTTGACACAGAGTGTTCCATGACCTTGGTTTGTATTCCCCACAATGTGTTAGCACTCTATTTCCACTCTGGATTCTCTATTTCTTTTTGCTGGGGTTTTCTATGCCTTCCTGCTTTCCCTCTTTGCTTTTGGGAAGATATTGTCCTTTCAGTCTCAAATAATTGATTATCCTAAGGACCATGTTTATTGTCAGGTGTTGTTTATTTTATGGGCATGTCTATTGTTTGGCTGAAAGGTGGTCTCCAGGAATGGCTTCAGTTTCAGGTCAGAGAGTGTCTTAGGGTCATAGTCTTGGGGGTTCCTCCAGTCTCTGTCAGAGCAGTGAGTCTGGTCTCCTTTGTGAATCTGACTTTTTGTTCTCTCATTCTGTGCAAGACTCTTTCTTGTGATCCCAGTCGGAGCAGTCAGTAGTGGTAGTCAGGCACTACCTATTCTGGTCTCAGTGTCATCTAGGCTGTGGTTCATGTGGTCCATTCGTTGGTCTTGTGGACTAATTGCTCCCTTGAGTCTTTGGTTTTCTTCCCTCTTCTTTGCTCTGGATGCGAAGAGACCAATAGTTAGTTGTCTCTTAGATGGTTTCTTGCAAGCTTTTAAGACCCCACACACTACTCACCAAAGGATGCAGAACATTATCTTTACTGAATTATGTCATACCAATTGATACAGATGTCCTTTGAGACTATGGTTCTTTGCCTTTGAGCCTAGAAAGCTCATCCTGTGATGCATCTGGTTATGTCTAAGAAATTGCCCTGACTATGGCCCTTGTATGCTCTACTGTCTATAACGTACATATTTTTTCCAGTGCTTTGAGTCGATCCTGACTCACAGTGACTCACAGAACAGAGTAGAACTGCCCCACAGAGTTTCCAAGGAGTGTCTGGCAGATCTGAAGTGCCAACCTTTTGGTTAGCACATAGCACCTAAAATTATGTATCTAGAAAAATTCACAATCTAACCTATTATTTGCAGGTGGGGTGTGTTTCCTTGAACCCTCCTACACCTCTTTAGCATACCTATCTACCTATGAATCCATTCGTAAATTATTGTTTGTTAACACTAATGTTGAGTAGGTTTTCTGTATTACAGTAATTACCTAGTTGCCCTTTATTCCTGTGTTGCTCTCAGTGTCTTCCTTTTCCTTGGTCATGTTGTGCTGACTTCCTCTGTACTGAATGTTGCCTTTCTTGTCACCAATACTAACACATATCTTTTATTTAGCTAGTAGTTTTCCCTCCCTCTGCCTCCTATCCCTGGTAACCGTCAAGGAAAAAAATTTTTTTTTTTCTGTGTGTAAACCTTTTCTTTTATAACAGTGGTCTCATTCAATATTTGTCCTTCTGCCACTACTCAGCATAACATCCTCCAAATTTATGCATGCTGTGAGATGTTTCACAGATTCATCGTTATCATTTATCATTGCATAGTATTCCACTGTATGTATGTTTGACAGTTTGTCTATTTATTCATTAATAGGCACTTAGGTTGTTTCCATCTTTTTGCTATTGTGAATAATACTGCAATGAATATAGCTTTGCGTTTGTCTATTTGTGTCATGGTTCTTATTCTTTAGGGTATATACCTAGAAGTGGGATTGCTGGGTCTTTCGGTGTTTGTATTTCCAGTTTAGTTTTTATACTTATGTATGTAATCCTATTTGGGAATAGGATTTTCTTTGTTACATTAATGAGGCCACATCAGTGAAGGATGTGTCTTAAGTCAATGACTTGTGAAATACAAGAAGAACAGATTAGACACTGAAGCAAGCAGATGGGGGAAGATAGATGCCATATGAAGATCACCAAGGATCAGAGGAACAACTGAAGAGAGACAAGAACCTTCCCCCAGAGCCAACAGAGAGAAAAAGCCTTTCCTTAGAGCCAGTGCCTAAATATCTTCCTACACTATGAGAAAGTATTTTTTGTTAGTTAAAGCCACTGACTTGTGGTATTTCTGTTATAATAGCACTGAGAAACAAAGACAATAGCATACTAAAACCCCCCTTAACAAAGGTATCAAATCCATATGAACGTATGACCAAGTCATATAAACTAGGAAAATAGCCAGTCTTCTGTGAATTTTATCAAAAGTTTAAAAATCTTCTGGACATATGGTATATGTCTGGTTCAACAGGTGACTTTTCAAAACCTGAACGTGAATTAGTTCTGGAGGAACTCCAGTATAGGTCTGCTTACCAGCATATAAACAAGGACAAGTTTTGCTGGCACACAACCTGCTGTTCAGCAGTGCTCAGTAGACTCTACCGCAATGGTGGTTTTTGTTTTTTTAAAGTAAGCCAATTAAATTCAGTCGCCACGTTTTCCTTTTGAAAATGTGACCACATCTCAATTGGAACTTCTAAAAAACTAGTGGCCACATACCACAGCATTACTTGTTTCTTAAAGGTGAGCTTTGGCTTTGTTCTTGAAGGTCCTTCTTCAGTGTGAGTTTAGGTCAAAGGGTGTTTGAATTCAAAGCATATTTACTGCCAGGGAAACGATATCTGGGGGCAAAGGAGGTGGAGGAGATCTCTTAAAACAAAAACCAAACCCATCACCATCAAGTCGATTCTAACTCATAGTGACCCTATAAGACAGAGTAGAACTGCCCCATAGGGTTTCCAAGGAGCGCCGGGTGGATTCCAGTGGGAGACCTTTTCGGTAGTAGGTGAGCTCTTAACCAACCACTTCGCCACCAGGGGACTCTCCAAAACCACAAAACCGACTGCTGTCGTCGAGTCGATTCCGACTCACAGCGACCTTATAGGGCAGAGTAGAACCTCCCCCATAGGGTTTCCAAGGAGTACCTGGTGGATTAGCAGCCGTAGCTCTTAACCACTACGCTACCAGGGCTCCAGGGAGATCTGTACAGCCCACTAAAATGAGAACATCATCAGGCAGTTGATTCGATTCACAAAGATTAAAAGATTATATACCCACAGACACAGACATACACATTCTTCTCACCCCCCGCCCTATGCCACGGACATACTGCCTTGCACACTCCTCACACACACACCTCACTCTACGCACAGCACCCCTTCTTTCACAACGCAGACGAATTCGCCTCGGCACGGTTTAGATTGGATTCGAAATGCAAGACGCAACCGGAGGACGCCTATCACTCTGCGCTGAGCGGGCTATCATCGCCTCCTGGCGGCGGCATGCGTAGGTGCAGGTGATCCACTCTCGTGAGCGGGGCACGGCCGTGTGACGGTTGGCTCCGCCCCCTACGCGCAAGCGCAGGGGCCTATGGGAGCGAGCGAAATTCAAACCCCGACCAAGATATCTGGAATCCAGGCCGAGGATGATGGAGGCTTCCATAGCGCTTGCGGAAGCCGAGGCCTTGAGCCCAGAGCAGACTACTTGTTACCTGAGGTACGTGCGAGTCTAGCTTGCAAGTCCTGCCCAGGGTGGGGATGGGGGGTGGCTCACGGACCCCAGGGCCTAAATTGCGGAGGAGAGCCCTGTGAAATGTGCTCCCGCGGTCTCTTTGGAGCAGAAAGTGGGCAACCGTTCTGGACAACCACCAGATTTCTAAAGCCCCTGGTGCCCTTATTTTTGGTCGAACAACCCTCCAGTATGAGCTGCGTGAGTGGTAGGACGTCTTGATCGATTGATCAAGCGCTTTTTCAGTCTTTCCGGTCTCCCACGCCCCAGGCCTAGAGAATACCTGACTGCCGTCGAGTCGATTCTGACTCCTAGCAACCTTATAGGTCAGAGAATAACTGCCCCATAGAGTTTCCAAGGAGTGCCTGGAGGATTTGAACTGCCAACCTTTTGATTAACAGCTGTAGCACTTAACCACTACGCCACCAGCGTTTCCCTAGAGAATACAGAGATGAATTAAACACGAACCCTGCCCCTATGCTGGTTAAATCTCATAGTGAAAACGAGGAGATAAATCAATAATTGATGTAATGCTTGAGAATCACTGTAACAGGTACAATGTACATTAACATAACAGGTATAATATATATAATGATGTTGGAGCAAAGAAGGGAATGGCTGACTACAGACATTAGAGGTCTGTGTTGAAAAATGAGTAAGCACTCGGCAGATGGCTAAGGAGGGACACGGTGGAGTGGGGATTTTTTTGCAGGTTTTGGCTGAGGGGATGGCAACAGGGCCGGATTAACCTGTCAGCAAGGTATGAACATGCTTACTTGTGTTCATTTACTAGTCGGTAGACTCGGTGAAACCCGGGTAAAATTGTGCACTACAAATTAGTAAATAAACACAAGTAAGCCTGTGGGTACTTGGCTAATGGGTGTTCTGTCCCTGACGGTATAAGGGACGAGAGGCTGATGGTCCAGGTAATGTCTGTAGTGTGATATTGCTAAAAAGCCAAGTATAAGGGAGGAATTCTCAAACTGAACAGGAGAATTTATATGCTGGCCTAAGGGGAATATAATCTATCATTCTGGGGGACAGATACGCTTGAAGGGTTTTAAGCTGGAGAATCATTTTTTTCAGATGTGCTTTTAAATGTATTATTGACTGCCAAGGGAGGATTGACTGGGCGCTGGAGGCCAGTTAGGAGTTGTATTTTAGATGAGAGCCTCAGGTCCTAAAAGTACCTGGTATATTGTTAAAGTACTCAAACAGGAATTAAATTAAAAAGGAACCTAAATGGCAAGGTTGGCCTTCTGGGATCTGCTTCCAGGGAAAGGATAGGGTCAGTGTGAGACAGCTTACCAGGATGTATTAGAAACAACAACCAAACCTGTTGCCCTGGACCCTATTGGACAGAGTAGAACTGCCCATAGGGTTTCCCAAGCTGTAACTTTTTTTTTTTTTTTTTGAGTCAGCCTTTGGCTTTTGATCTTCTTATTGTACCTTAGATACAGGTTTACAGAACAAACTAGCTTCTCATTAAACAATTAGTACACACACTGTTTTGTGACATAGGTTATCAACCCCACATGTTAGCACTCTTCCTTCTCACCCCTTGGGTTCCTAATTACCAGCTTTCCTGTTGTGTCCTGACTTCCAGTCCTCACCCCAGGATGGTGTGCCCTTCTGTCTCAGTTTGTTTTATGGGCCTGTCTAATCTTTGGCTGTAGGGTGAACCTCTGGAGTGACATTATTAGTGATCTAAAAGGGTATCTAGGGCATACTCCCAGGGTTTCTCCAGTCTGTCAGAACAGTAAGTTTGGTTGTTTTTTGTGAGTTACAATTTTATTCTACCTTTTCTTCAGCTCTGTCTGAGACCCTCTGTTGTGATCCTTGTCAGAGCAGTCAGTGGTGGTAGCTGGGCACCATCTTTTTGTGCTGGACTCAGTCTGGTGGAGCCGTGGTAGTTGTAGTCCATTAGTGATTTGGACTAATCTTTTCCCTTGTTTCGTTAGTTTTCTTCATTCTTCTTTGCTGCTGAAGGGGCAAGACTAGTGGAGTATCTTAGATGGCCACTCACAAGCTTTTAAGATTTTAGATACTACTTGCCAAATTAAGAATGTAGAACATTTTGTTTAGGAACTATGTTATTCCAGTAATAGCTGTCTTATACAATATTTGTCCTTTTGCAACTGACTAATTTCACTCAGCTAATGCCTTCCAGATTCATTCATGTTATATTTCATGAATTCTTTGTTGTTCTTTATCCTTGCGTAGTATTCCATTGTGTGGATATACCATGATTTGTTTATCCATTCATCCATTGATGGGCGCCTAGGTTGTTTCCATCTTGCTATCGTGAACAGTGCTGCAATTAACATGAGTATGCATGTCTGTTCGTGTGAAGGCTCTTATTTCTCTAGGATATATTCCAAGGAGTGGGATTGCTGGATCATACGGTATTTCCATTTCTAGCCTTGTAAGAAAGCACAAATCAATTTCCAAAGTGGTTATATCATTTTACATTCCCACTAGCAGTATATAAGTGTTCCCAATCTCTCTACAACCTCTCCAACATTTATTATTATTATTATTTGGATTAATGCTAGTGTTTGGGGGGTGAGATGGTATCTCATTGTAGTTTTGATTTGCACTTCTCTAATGGCTAATGATCATGAGCATTTCTTCATTTATCTGTTAGAGAATGTCTTCTTTGGTGAAGTCCTGGGCTGTAATCTTTATGGAAGTGGATGCCCATATCTTTCTCCCTGACTTAATCATAAAGCCTTGTAAATCTCCAGTTCCAAAGCCTTAAAAGTATAGCCAGAGGCGGAGAAAAGGATCTGGGGAAAGAAAAAAGTGGATATATATGGTGAGTCTAGGCTAGCCTTTCCTCTTCTTAACTGCTGCACTTCATTGTCTCCAAAGAACACATTCTCCTGAACAGCACTGGATATCTCACTGCTAAACCTAGACTTTTTTTCACTTCTCAGACCCTTTAAAATTCTGTAGCATTTGACACTCAACAGGGCTGTGAACAGAACTAAGATTCCAGCCTTAGTCTGTCTGCTTGCAAAGCCTGTACTCTTTACAGTGCAGCACAACATACATGTACATGATTGCTAGTATGAAGGCAGCCAGCTTGATATTGACAGTATGAAGATAGTTATTAGTGTGCTACAGACAGTTTAATTAGGCACCAAAAATAATGTTGATGAGTACTAGCTAAAGCACTAGAATGCTAACTGAAATGGTGGTTGGAACCCACCAGTTGCACTGTAAAGAAAGATGTGGTATTCTGTTTAGTCTGTTTCTGTAAAGATTATAGTCTTAGAAACCTTGCAAAGGCAGTTCTACTCTGTCCTACAGGGTTGTTATGAGTTGTAATTGACTCAATGGCAACAAGTTTTGTTTGGGGCACAGCTTGTTAATTGCATGGATACTTGCTAGCTGGGAGATTAAAGCTCAATCCCCATATTCAAAAAGGCTCCTGTACAAATAAATCAACTGGGGCAATGGGATAGTTCTGTCTTCTCAAAAAAAAAAAAAAAAAAAGAGTGTTAAAATATGTCTGTTTATGGTGATGGACAATTTGGCAATGATTATCAGTGATGATTGCATAGCACTCATAATCAGTGTAATTGGTATGACTGTATTGTACTTGTGAAAAACACAAAATTGCTAAATGTGTTAAACATATATATGTCTTTACAATAATTTTAAAAAAGAAATATGTCTCCTAGATACCAAAAGGTCTCCTTAAAAGGCATAAAAATACATCTTTGGTCTAGTTATATTACTTCCTTGAGGAAGACTTGGGCAAAATAGAAGGAGGTGGTGTAGTATAGTAGTAGAATACTGACTTTAGAGTTGGACCATTTCAGGTTCAAATTATGACCCTGCCGCTTGCTAATTAAGGGACCTCAAGCAAGTCACTTGGGTACGAGGTGTACCAATTAAGTGTACAAACCTAATTGCTCTAAGTGGTACATACCTCATTGCTGAATATCACTACAATCACCTTTGAAGTATTCCCCCGGGGAAGCTATGCACCGACTGCAGCACCTAGTCCACCCTTCAAAGCAATTTTGGAACTCTTTCTGGAATGGCCATTGCACACGGTGGCAAGTTCTCAAACTTAATTGTATAGTTGTCTATGAGGGAGTTTTTAGCCAGTAAACAGATAACTGTATTGGAACACTCTACTCACCTGATCTGTCCCCCAGTGACTTTTTTCTTTGCCCAAAGATAAATATTGAAAGGAAGACATTTTGATGACATTCAGGACATCACGGGTAGTATGACAACAGCTCTGATGGTCATTCCAGAAAAAGAGTTCCAAAATTGCTTTGAAGGATGGACTAGGCGCTGCCATTGGTGCATAGCTTCCCAAAGGGAGTGCTTCGAAAGTGACCATAGTGCTATTCAGCAATGAAGTATGTAGCACTTTTTCTAGGATGAGTTCGTAAACTTAATTGCCGGTCCTTGTATTCTGAGCCTCAGTTTTTTCTTCTGAAAAAGAGATGAGTTTAGTACCTGTAGTTCCCCTGCCTTTCCTCCCCAAAGTAGGTGATTCCCCAATACTGCCTCTCTCACAGTGCCCTGAGCACTCCCAAACAATCCCTTTCCCTGAGATACTTTCCCAGAAACAGTTCCCCTTCCTCTCACAATCATCATCTGCTCTCGCAGTTCCTCCCTTTTTGGCTCTTACAACTATCCTGACTCTCATGATCTTCCCATCTCTCACGAACCTTCATCTTTCACAGTCCCCCTTCTATGTCTCCTAATCTTTCTTGGTCTCTCCCCCTTCTCACACAATTGCCCTATGCCTTCCCCTCTCATACAACATATGTCCTTCTCTATAGCTCATAATTCTGCTCTGTGGCACAATCCTACTCTTCTTTCTCTCACAGTCTCTCAGTCTCTCCTTCTCTCCCTCTGTCTCCTTTCTGTCCCTCTCCCTTCCTGTCTATTTCTCCTTTGTGTGTGCATGTGTGCATGCTAGAAGAAAACTCTGAAACCTACCTTCGTACAAACACACTCTGCGCACTTTTCTCTGTCACACACCTTCACTGTCTGTCATACACTACTCTTTCTCACATAGTGTTTGTGGCACACTTTTGTGTCAGTCATATTCTCCCTGCGATGCGTGCCTACCTGCTTGCTCTGTCACCCACTCTCTCTCTTTCTTCGTTCTCTGTTTCTTCTCTGCTGCCAATTTTGTCTGTCACCCATTGTCTCTCTTGCCCACCATACCCTGTCTCTGTTGCTTACCGTTTCACACTGTCTTCTACTCTCTGTCACTTACTTAAGCTTTCTGTTACCCCAGCACCCCCCTTGTTCTCTCTGTTATCCTCCCTACTCTGTGTCCCTCTGTTGTACCTTTCCTCTTTTCTGTCACTCATTGTCTCTGTTACCCACTGTGTTATTTAGTGCTGCTTGTAACAGAAGTATCACAAGTGGGTGACTTTAACAGAAATTAATTTTCTCATAGTATAAAAAACAAATCAAACCCACTGCTGTCAAGTCAGTTCCAACTCATAGCAACGATATAGACAAAGTAGAACTGCCCCATAGGGTTTCCAAGGAGCACCTGGCGGATTTGAACTGCCTACCTTCTGGTTAACAGCTGTAGCACTTAACCACTACACCATCAAGGCTTCCTCTTACAGTATAGAGGGCTAAAAGTCTGAATGTAGGGCAATGGCTCTAGAGGGAGGCTTTCTTTCTCTGTTAGCTCTGTGGGGGAGGCCCTTGTCTTTTCTCAGTCTCTAGGTGATGGCTGAGTTCCTTGGTGATCTTCATGGGGTATAGCATCTATCGTCTCTCATCTTGCTTTCTTCCTTGTTTTAAGACATACCCTGCAGTAATACTGTCTCATTAATATAACAAAGAAAATCCCATTCCTAAATGGAATTATAACCACAAGTGTAAGGGTTAGGATTTACAACACATTTTTGGGGGAATCAGTGCAATCCATAATACCCATTTTCTTTCTTTCTCTGTTACCCATTCTCTTTCTGTTGTTCATTGTCCCTGTCAGCCACTGCTTTTCTCTGTTACCTGCTCTCTCTCTGTTTCCTACTCTTTTTGTCTGTCACTATATCATTCTGGGTCCATTTGGGAGATAGAAACCACACCATGTGTTAGACAGGAGAAGTTTAATATAAAGAACTGTCAAACTGATAAATGAGTGATTATAATATGTAAGCAAACTCTACATGGTACTGTAGGGCTAAGGAAGGTCCCTTTAAAAAAAAAAAAAACCCAAACCCACAGCCATCGAATTGATTCTAGCTCATAGTGACCCTATAGGACAGAGTAGAACTGCCCCATAGTTTCCAAGGAGTGTCTGGTGGATTCAACCTGCCAGCCTTTTTTCGTTTACAGCCATAGCACTTAGCTACTATGCCACCAAGGTTTCCAAGGAAAGTCCCTAGGTGGTACAAAAGATTTGTGCTTGACAGCTAATCTAACGATTGTGCTTGACTGCTAATCTACTACCCAGCAGTACTATAGAAGAACCCCCAAAAAACAAACCCACTGCCATCAGGTCGTTTTCAACTCATAGAAGAAAAGGCCTGGTAATCTGCTTCTGGTAGAATTACAGCCATTGAAAATGCTATAGAGCAGTTCTACTCTGTAACACATGGGGTCATCATGAGTCAGCATCACCTCTATGGCAACTGACAACACGACCAGGGAGAGCACAGGCTTAGGTTCAGACCTCTTTGGAGAAGGGGTAGTTCAGCCCAGTGAATAGCCAAAAACAGTTTGCTGGTTTGCCCAGGCGGGAGCTACTCCATAATCACTGAGCAAGCAGGAAGCAGCCCTCTAGTGCAGGCAGAGAGCAGGTAATCAGCAACTGGTGGCATGCATGGGTGTGCAGAAAGAGTGGGGCCCAAGGTGCAGGTGAGCTGCGCGGGCCCTGCAGAGGGAGTCAGGATGCCAATGAAGGCAAAAGGCCGTCAGGATGCTGGTTTCTATGTAGACAGGGCTGCAAGATTATCACCAGGTCAGGCTGAGGCTTTAAGGTCATTGAGGGACCATACCTTCTGGGTATTTGCTGGGACAGAGCTCCACCGGATGTCCTCACCCCCACCCTGCTGAACTACTGCGCAGCAACTGGAAACATCAGGAGAAGCCATTCCCTCTTGCAGTGTCTTTCTAGTACCCTGGTGGCAGTCGTGGTGTGCTGTGGCTGCCAACCAAAAGGATTAGCAGTTTGAATCCACCAGGCGCTCCCTAGACACTCTATGGGGCAGTTCTACTCTGTCCTATAGGATCTCTATGAGTCAGAATCGACTTGATGGCACTGGGTTTGAGTTTCTGGTTTTTACTAAGAAAGCTAAACGTTGTGTTCACTGTAAAGGAAAAGTGCTTTAAAGGAATTCTGTTCATTATCGCAGAGAAAGTATTGAAGGCTGAATTTGGAAACAAGAGACAATAAATCGATACCTGGTAGAGTTACCCACCCTCTCTTTTCTTTTGTTTATCCTTTATTTCTCTCTGTCCCCCACCTTCTATTTCTCTGTCACCTACACTCTCTTTATATTGCCTGCCTTCTCTCTCTGTTGGTCACTCTTTCTGCTGCCCTCTGTCACTCACCTGCTCACACTGTTGTCCACTTTTGCTTGCTTTCACCTGTCGTCTTCCTCTCTGTCACCTGCTTGTTCCACTGTCTTTCTGTTGCCCTCTTTCTCATTCTTCTGCCCACTTCCTCATTCTGTCACCCACCCCCTCTCTGTTGTTCATTCACTCTCACTGTTTTGCCTTCTTATTCACTTTCTTGTACTCTCTCATGCTTTGTCCGCCGTACTGCCTCTGTTGTACCTTTTCTACCCTCTCTACAACCCACCCTCTCTCTCTTTTGCTTATTCTCTCTCCCTCTATCACCTACCCTTTCTCTTTTGCCTGTTTTTTTGTCACTCCTCTCTCTGTCTCCCACTTGCTTACCCTTTCTCTGTAACCCACTTGCTGTCTGTGTCTGTGGCCTACTTGATCTCTTGTTCTCTTCTGCCTGCTTCCTTGCTTAATCACCCCCCATCTCTCTCTGCTGCTCAATTTCCCTGTCACCTGTTCTCTCTCTCACTATCTCTGTCACCCACTTGATTGTTCTGTTAGTAACACACATATTCTGTTGCAAAAGTACTCTCTTTTTCTCTCTCTGTCACACACACAGTCTCTGTTATCAACACTATTTCAATCAAAACACTTTTTTCACAACTCATTCTCCATCAGAACATTTTCTGCCTTTGTGCACTTTATCAACTTCTCTATCACATACTTTTTCTGTTTTACAACCTTTCTGTTTTTTGCATTCTATCTGTAACATGTTTTCTTATACTCTGTCATTCTCTCTGTTGCTCTTGCCCTCTTGTTCTCTTGCTAGTTCACTGGGTCGTTTGTGTTCCCTCTTCCCCTTTCTTTGTGGGGCTTTTATCCCCTTCTCTTTCTCTTTTTTTCTTTTTTAACAGCTTTATTGAGATATAATTCATACACCATACACTTCATCTGTTTAAAGTGTACAGTTTAATGGCTTTTAGTACATTATCTGAGTTGTGTATCCATCAACACAATCAATTTGAGAACATTTTTGTTATCTCCAAAAGTAGGTCCCCATTCCCTCAAACTCTAGGCTACCACTAAATTTACTATTTGTCCATATAGATTTGCTTATTCTGGACATTTGATACAAATGGCATTATGTAATGTGTAGCCTTTTGTTTCTGGCTGCTTTCACTTAGCTTAATATTTTCAAGGTTCATCTGCGTTGTGGTATGCATCAGTACTTCATTTTATTTTTAAATGTGGAAGAATATATCAAATCTTTTTTAACCATTTCACTGTATATAATTCAGTGACATTAATTACATTAGCCTTGTTATGCAACCATCCACACTATTTTAAAAAGTTTTGCATCGCTGTTGGGAGGATGAGACATGTATGGAACAGAGAGGAATAATGTGCTGTCACCAGACAGGGAGACCAGTGGAAGCTGCATATAGGTGGGCATGTAAATTTATACGGGAATGTACATTTTCACTCAGTTATATTAAAAAAAAAAAAAAAAAGTTTTGCGTCACCTCAAAGAGAACCTCAGTACCTCTTCAGAAATAACTCTCTACTCCCTGCATCCCCAGCCATTGGTAACCATTAGTAAACTTTTGTCTCTGTCCATTTGTCTGCCCTAGATATTTCATATAATTAGAATCATAAAATATTTGTCCTTTTCTGTCTGACTTATTTCACTCAGCTTAATATTTTCGAATTTTATCCATGTTGCAGCATATATCAGAACTTCATTTCTCTTTATGATTGAAAAATAGTCCATTGTATGTATATATTGCCAGATTTGTTTTCCATTTATCTGTTGATCGTCTCTTGGGTTGTTTCTGCCTTTTGGCTATTGTGAACAATGCTGCTGTGAACATTAGTGTACAAGTATATGTTTGAGACCCTGCTTTCAAGTCTTTTGAGTATATACCTAGGATTGGAATTGCTAGGTCATATGAAAATTCTGCAAACACTGGTGGCGTAGTTGTTAAGTGCTATGGCTGCTAACCCTGCTAACCAAAAGGCTGACAGTTCACTTCCACCAGATACTCCTTGGAAACTCTGTGGGACAGTTCTATCCTGTCCTACAGTCACTATAAATCAGAATTTACTCGACAGCAACAGGTTTAGTTTCTTGGTTTGTGGTAATTCTGTGTTTAACTTTTTGAGACAGCTCCAAACTTTTTCATAATGGTTTCACTGTTTTACATTCCCACTAGCAATGGAAGAGGGTTCCAATTTCTCTACATCACCTCCAACTCTTGTTATTTTGCAATTTTTCTGATAAAAGCCATTCCAGTGGGAGTGAAGTATAGTATTTCATTGTGATTTTAATTTGCATTTCCTAAATGACACTGGTGGTGTGGTGTTTAAGTGCTAAAAGGTCAGCAGTACGAATAGACCAGGTGCTCCTTGGAGCAGTTCTGCTCTGTCTTGTGTGGTCCCTGTGAGTTGGAATTGACTTGATGGCAGTGGTTTTTTTTTTTAATTTAGTTGTTTAATTTCTTTGTTTTTTTAATAGTGATTAAGTGAAAATATACAATCCAAATTAATTTTGCATGCCCATCTATCTGGCACACTCTTCTTGCTGGGTGATGGCACACACCTCCTTTTCATTCTATACTTGTGGTATCCTCTTAAGTTCCTGTCTCCTCCTCTCCATCTTCTTCTTTCCTATCGAGAAAGAGAGCAGTAGGACAGCATCCTATAAGTGCACAGAATCACAAAGTATGTACACCATGTGGTTATACTGTGTCCCTGAGTCCAGTCCATTTTTGCCTGAAGAGTTGACCTCAGTAGAGTTTCCTGGTCAGAGGCAGCAGCAGGTCTAGGGGTCACACTCCCAGGGGATCTTATAGGCTTTCGGACCATCACTTGTGGTCTTTTAGTAGAGTTCTTGAGCTGTACTCCTCTTTTTCTTTTTCTTTTCTTTTTATTTAGCATAACTGAGTGAAAATGTACATTCACGTATCCCTCTTTTTCTTGAGTTGCCACTGGATTCAACATTGTGTGCCCCATCACGGCTGTCTTTGGTGGTTGGCCAGGTACCATCTGGTTCTTCTGGTCACATAATGATACAGTCTCTCCTTCACATAGGTCCTTCTGTCTTCTGAGCTCTTTTTTCCTTGTGTCTTTGTTGTTCTCAGTGATCATCTGTTCTGGATGAGCTGGGATCATTTGGTGTGTACCCAGATGGCAGTTTTCTAGCTTATAAGATCCCAAATGCTACTCACCAATATGGGGTACAGAAGACTCTCTTAGATATAGGCTAGTTAAGCCAGTTGGTCCCAATATCCCCAGAGAGCATGGTCCCAGACCCCTATCCCTGCTATTTTATCCTTGCAATATTGGGTTGAAATTAGAAGACTTTTCAGTTTATGGTAAGGTCCAGTTGAGTTGATCTACTTTCTACTGTGTGCTGTCACTACTTTCACCTAACTAAATTTCTTTCAACTATCTAATCCATGACCAACCCTTGCCCTCCCTCACCAGGCCCCATAGGGTTTCTTGGCTATAATCTTATGAAAGCAGATTGCCAGGTGTTTCCCCTGTGGAGCCACTCCTATAGAACCATCAGCCTTTCATTAGCAGCCAAGCACTTAACCCCGTTACTGGGGTTTCTAAGGAAAATATAACCCATTGCCACTGAGTCAATTCTAACTCATAGTGTCCCTGTAGGACAGAGTAGAACTGCTCTGCAGTGTTTTCAAGGAGTGGCAGGTGGATTTGAACTGCCGACCTGTGGATCCACCTGCCTTTAGGTTAGCGGCCGAGCACTTAACCTGTGTCACTGGGGTTTCTAAGGAAAGTATAACCCATTGCTATTGAGTCAATTATAACTCATAGCGACTCTATAGAACAGAATAGAACTGTTCCATAGTGTTTCCAAGGAGTAGCTGGTGGATTTGAACTGCTGACCTTTCAGTTAGCAGCCTGAGTTCTTAACCACTGTGGCGCCGGTGCTCCATATGTGGTTCTGTATTGCTGGAACGTGATGAGGGTGGGAGGAATGAAGGCACATATTTGAACCTTTATGGTAAGCCTGAGAAAAATATAATTTGGAGGCAGGTTTGCATGCAGTGGAGCAGTGCCTTTGGGGGGTTTTTCAAATTTGAGTTAAAATTAGAGCTCTGCCCCTTGCTTTACTAGTTGTCTGACTTCGGACAAAATTACTAGATTACTCCCAAGTTTTCTTTCATGTTATGTAAAACGGGCCTGGAACAGTTACTCTGTGCCTTCTCTTAACCAAAATATTGTACTTCTTCCAGACTGCTCTGCTTCCCACCCACCCACACCCTTCCTTTCAGGCCCCTTAAACAAATATTGTATGTGCTGTGTAGAACTAGAATTCACTCATTCAGCAAATATTTATTGAGATCATAGTGTATGCCAGGTACTGGGGATACAGCAAAGACCAAGATATTCATGATCCCTCACAGAGGTTGCCCTGGTCTAAATTTTTTTTTTTAATTTATTTTTTATTTAACATGACTGAGTGAAAATATACATTCCCGTATAAATTTACATGCCTACCTACATGCAGCTTCCACTGCTCTCCCTGTCCGGTGACAGCACACTATTCCTCTCTGTTCCATACATGTCTCATCCTCCCAACAGTCTCCTTTCCCCTCCTCTCCACCTACTCTCCTTCCTCCAGCCAGAGGTCAGCAGCATGATAACCTATAGATGCATAGAACCATAAAGTGCATCCAGTATATGATCACTCTGCGTCGCCAAGTCCAATCCATTTGTGTCCTAAGAGTGGACCTTCATTATGATTTATGGGCAAGGGCAGCATCAGGGCCAGGGGCCATGCTCTCAGAGGAACCCCAAAACCGCTGGACCATCAATTGAGGTCTTTTAGTGGAGATGTCAGGATGCACCCCTTTTTATTCTTGTGCTGCCAGTGAGACTCCTCTCTGTGAGCTCCATCGTGGCTATCACTGGTGGTGACTGGGCACCATCCAGTTCTTCCGGTCCCAAATCGATGTAGGCACCCACTCTTGCGGGTCTCTCTGTCTTCTAGGTTGTCTTTACCGCATGTCATTTTGGTCCTTGGTGAACATCCGTTCCTGCTGAGTTGGGACCATTTGCTGTGCCCTCGGATGGCAGCTTGGCAGCCCTTAAGACCCCAGACGCACTCACCAATGTGGGGTGCAGAGCGCCCTCTTAGCAAAACGCTAGTTGTGCCAATTGGCCTCGATTTCGCCTAAGAGCATGGTCCCCTGCCCCCTGCCCCAGCTACTCTATCCTTGCAATATTGGGTTAAGATGGAAGGAGTACTCAAGTTATGCTGAAGTCCACTTAATGTTGTTCTTGTTTCTAATGTGTGCTGTCACTGCTTTCTCCCAACCAGATTTCTAGCAACTATCTAAACTAAACCCTCCCCCCTCAGCCTCCCTCCTTCCGTTCCCTTGCATCTGTCAAAGAGTCTTTTCTTCTATACACAAGTCTGTTTTTGAGATCTTATCATAGAGGTCTCATATAGTATTTGTCCTTTTGTCGCTGACTACTTTCATTGAACATAACGTCTTCCAGTTGAAACCAGGTTAGGAGATGTTTCCTGGAATCTTCATTATTCTTTATCATTGCGTAGTGCTCCATTGAGTATATGTACCATAGTTTACTTATCCATTCTTTTATTGTTGGGCATCTGAATTGATTCCATCTTTTTGCTATCATGGACTGTGCTGCGTGGTGCATGTGTCCGTTGGTGTGAAAGGCCTTGATTCTGTAGATATATTCCAAGTAGTGGAATTACTGGGTCAAATGGTATATCGGTATCCATTTTTTAAGGAAGCACCAGATTGCTTTCCAAAGAGGTTGGACCATTTTGCAAGCCCACCAATAGTGTAGGAGGGTTCCACTTTCTCCACAGCCTCTCCAGCATTTGTTGTTTTGTGTTTTCTGGATCATGGCCAATCTTGTTGAGGTGAGATGGTATCTCATTGTCGTCTTGATTTGAATTTCTTTAATAACTAAAGATCGTGAACATGTCCGCATGTGTTTTTTGGCTGCCTGGATCTCCTCTTTAGTGAAATGTCTGTCCATCTCCTTTGCCCATCACTTAATTGGATGGTTTATCTTCTTCTTCTTGATATTTTGTAGTATCTTATAGATTATGGAGATCAGGCGTCGGTCTGACATAGAGTTGCCAAATATTTTTTTCCCATTCTGTGGGTGTTCTTTTAATTCTATTAATAAAGTTTTGGATGAGCAAAAGTGTTTGATTCTTAATAGTTTCCATTTATCTATTTTCTCTTCTGTTGATTGTGGTTTCTTGGGCAGATTTTGGAGTCTGTCCATATTGTGTATTAAAACTTCCATTGTTGTTCCTACCTTTTCTTGTATGAGCTTTATCGTTTTAGGTTTGATATTTAGGTCTTTTATCCAGTTGGAGTTGGTTTTTGTATAAGGTGTAAGATATGGATCTTGATTCAGTTTATTGCACATGGATAACCAATTTTGCCAGCAACATTTGTTGAAGAGACTGTTTTTACCCCAGTTTAATGTCTTAGGGCCTTTGTCGAATATCAACTGTTCATAGGCAGATGGTGTCATCTCTGGGGTCTCAGTTCTGTTCCATTGATCCATCTGTCTGTTCTTGTACCAGTACTAGGCTGTTTTGACCACTGTGACAGTGTGGTATGTTCTAAGGTCGGGTAATGAGAGGCCTCCCAGTGTGTTGTTCTTCTTTAGTCGTACCTTACTTATTCGGGACTTCTTCCCTTTCCAAACAAAATTGGTGATTTGTTTCTCCATCTCATTAAAAAATGACGCTGGAACTTGTATTGGGATTGCATTATATAAATAAATTGCTTTGGGTAAAATAGACATTTTCACAATGTTAAGTCTTCCTTTCCATGAGCAGGGTAGGTTTTTCCATTTATCTAAGTCTCTCTTAGTTTCTTGTAGTAAGGACTTGTAGTTCTCTTTGTAAAGGTCTGTTGTTTCTCTGGTTAGATTAATTCCTAGGTACTTTATCTTCTTAGAGCTATTGTAAATGGTATTGATTTGATAATTTCTTCCTTAACAGTCTCATTGTTGGTATAAAGGAATCCTACTGATTTACTTATGTTTATTTTGTATCCTGAGACTTTGCTGAACTCTTCTATCAGTTTGAGTAGTTTACTTATAGGATTCCTTGGGGTTCTCTGCATATACAATCATATCATCTCCAAACAGGGAGACTTTAACTTCCTCTTTGCCGATGCACATGCCCTTTATTTCTTGGTCTTGTCTAATTGCTCTGGCTAGAACTTCTAGCACAATGTCGAATAGGAGAGGTGAGAGTGGGCATCCTTGTCTAGTTTCTGATCTCAAGGGAAACTCTTTCAGTCTCTCTCCATTCAGGATGATGTGGGCAATTGGCTTTGTATAAATGGCCCTTATTATGTTGAGGAATTTGCCATCTATGCCCATTTTGCTAAGAGTTTTTAGCATGAATGGGTGTTGGACTTTATCAAATGCCTTTTCTGCATCAATGGACAAAATCAGGTGATCCTTGTCTTTTGTGTTATTTATGTGGTTAATCACATGAATTGTTTTCCTGATGTGGAACCAGCCTTGCATCCCTGGTATGAATCCCACTTGGTCATGATGGATTATTTTCTTGATATGTTGTTGTATTCTATTGGCAAGAATTTTGTTGAGGATTTTTGCATCTAGATTCATGAGTGATATTGGTCTGTAGTTCTCTTTCTTTGTTGGATCTTTCCCTGGCTTAGGTATCAGGGTTATGCTGGCTTCATAGAATGAGTTTGGGAGTACTGCATCCCATTCTATACTGTGAAATAGTCTCAGGAGTATTGGAGATAACTCTTCTCTAAATGCTTGGTAGAATTCTACAGTGAAGCCATCTGGACCTGGAATTTTTTTGGTTGGCAGTGTTTTGATGACTTTTTCAATCTCTTCCTTTGTGATGGGTTGATTAAGTTGTTCTGCTTCACGTTGTGATAATTTGGGTAGGTGGTATGAGTCAAGGAATTGGTCCATTTCCCCTAGGTTTTCAAATTTGTTAGAATACAGTCTTTCATAGTATTTTGCTATGATATTTTTTGATTTCTGTTTTATCTGTGGTGACAACTCCCCTCTCATTTCTAATTTGGGTTATTTGTTTCCTTTCCTGCTTTTCTTTAGTAAGTTTAGCCAGTGGTTTGTCAATTTTGTTGATCTTTTCAAAAAACCAGCTTTTGGTCTTTTCAATTTTTTTCAATGGTTTTTCTATTCTCTAATTCATTTAGCTGTGCTCTAATCTTTATGATCTGTCTCTGATGCCTGAGGGTTTCCTCTGTTGTTCTCTCTCTACTTGTTCAAGCTGTAGGGTTAGTTCCTTGATTTGGTTTCTTTCTTCCTTCCAGATGTGTGCATTTATGGAGATAAACAGACCTCTGAGCACTGCTTTGGCTGTATCCCATAGGTTCTGGTAGGAAGTGTTTTCATTCTCATTGGAATCCATGAATTTCTTATTTCATCCTTGATTTCCTCTATAACCCATGTTTTTTTGAGCAAGATGTTGTTCAGTTTCCAGGAGTTCCACTTTCTATCTATGTTTTTTCTGCTATTGATTTCAAATTTTATGGCTTTATGATCTAAGAAGATGCTTTGCAGTAATTCAGTGGTATGGATTTTGTTGAGCATTGTATTATGGCCTATCACATGGTCAATTCTGGAGAATGTTCCATATGCACTGGAGAAGAAGGTGTAGTTGTATGCTGGTGGGTGGAAAGTTCTGTGTATATCAATGAGGTTTAGTTGGTTAATTGTGTCAATGAGGTCTTCTGTATCTTTACTGAGCTTTTTTCTAGATGATCTGTCTAGTAATGAGAGTGGAGTGTTAAAGTCTCCCACTATTATTGTGAAGTCATCTAACACTCTTCTGAGTGTAGTCAGTGTTTCTTCAGCATATTTAGGTGCTCTGATGTTAGGTGCATAAATATTTAATATAGTTAGTCTTGCTTGTGTATTGAACCTTTCAGCAATAGTGTCCATCTTTGTCCATTATGGTGGATTTGACATTAAAATTGATTTTCTCTGAGATTAGAATTGCCACCCCTACTCTTCTTTGTTCATTGTTAGCTTGATATATATTCTTCCATCCTTTAATTTTCAGTTTGTTCCTATCTTTAGGTCTCAAGTGAGTTTCTTGTAGAGAACATGTGAATGGGTCCTGTCTTTTGATCCAAGATGACACCCAGTGTCTCTGTACTGGAGCATTCAGTCCATTCACATTCAATGTAATTATTGATAGGTACGTGTTCACTGCTGCCATTGTGATATGTTTATTTTTATGTTGATGTTTTCTCTGTTGTTCTTATTAGTCTGTTCTGGGACATTCTTTTTTGTGAGTTGATTTTTGACCTTTTTTAGAGCTGGTTTTGTAGTTGTTGAGACTCCTGTGTTACATTTCTTGAAATGGTATGATATGTCTTTGTTGTGCTTTACAGCTGCCCCTATGATCCCTCTTAATAAACTATACAGAAACCCAATTTTAATTACTACCAGTCTTGTCATTTTCCTCTCCATCTGGAAGGACTATAACAACTGTAGTACATCCCTCTTTTTATTATGATGACACCATAGTTTTCATGATGATCACTGGATTGCTTCTTTCCTTATCAAAGCTGTGATTGACTTTGGAGCCTTCCCTAAATGAGTAGAGTATTGAGTAGTGTGTTGTTCTAAAATATAAAGTTAGTGATTTTGTTCTTCTAAGCCAGAGCCAAGAACTTCTTTCAATATTTCTTGTAGTTTGGGTTTGGTTTTTACAGAGTCTCTGAGTTTCTGTTTATCTGGGAATGTCTTAATTTCATTTTTGTATTTGAAAGATAGTTTTGCAGGATATATAATTCTTGGTTGGAAGTTTTTCTCCTTCAAGGCTTTGAATGTGTCATGCCACTGCCTCTGTGCCAGCATGGTTTCTGCTGAGAAATCTGATGAGAGCCTACAGGGTTTCCCTCTGAATAGTTTTGCTTTGAGTCTTGCTGCCTTGAAGAGTTGCTGCTTATGTTTCATTTTGTTAAGCTTGATTATAATATGTCTTGGGGTCTTTCTTTTGAGATCTATATTGGGTGGCATACGATATGCATCTGAGATGTCTATATTCTCTTCCTTCATGATTTCTGGGAAGTTTTCTTTCAGCAGCTCAGCAGCGATACTCTGTGTTTTCAGATGTCTCACCCTGTTCAGGGACTCCAATTAATCAAAGGTTGTTCCTCTTCATAGAGTCCCACATACTTCTTATGTTTCTTCATTTTTCTTGTTTCTTTTTTCTGATTTCTGCTCATAGATGCTGACATCAGTAGCTTTGTCTTCCAAGTCAGAAATTCTTTTTTCAATTTGTTCCATTCTGTTTTCTTGGCTTTGCATGGAAGTTTCTATGTCTTTGATTTTGTTCTTGATCTGTTGGATTTCAGAGTACTGGTGTTCCATGAGTTCGAACAGCTTGCTTAATTTTTCCTTTTGTTCTGCTGCATTTTGCATAAGGTCTAGAAGGGCTCTGTATATAATCATTTTGTATTCACTTCCTGATGCTTTCATAAAAGTTTCTTCATCTGGAAAACTCCTCGGTTGCTTTGTTTGGGAGCCTTCTGAAGCCATGGGTGATTTCTTGTATGCCACAAGTGTCTTTTGCTTTTGGGGTCCTGTGTGAGTATGTAGAGGCTGGAAGAGGTACTGTGAGGGTGGATTGCAAATGTTTCTCTAGGGTGTCTTAAAATGTAAAACAAAAGGTATCTGACCACTTCACAAGTCAGTTAGATTTTCAGGTGTAGAGGTCCCTCTTCTCAACTGACAATGTAAGCGCCACTATATCCAACCCCAGATGATAACAAACTAGTTCAGAATACAGCAATACTACTGCCCTGTTGGACTCTGCTGACAGGGCCTAACCTTAGGTGACACTGCGTTCAGTACTGCTTTTGTGATAGAAAAGCACTGTCTTGTGGGCAGGCTCTAGCTCCCAAACTAATAATTGGGTCCAGCTGCGGCCACTGTATCCAAGATGGCATCCTCCAGACAGGCAGCAGATAGAGGGGCTAAAGGTGCCGAGAGGTAGTGATTCCTCTGCTTCTGTTGCAGGGCCCCCAGTGTAGGTGGCCTTTGGTAAATTACTGCTTTTCTGTCGGAGAAGCGCTGTCCTGTTTGCAGGAGCTAGCTCCCAGGCTAAGACTTAGGTCCCTCTAAAACCTCGGTACCAACATGGCGTCCCACAAACTGACTGTGAAATTCTGTACAAACCGCGCTGGGTCAGCTATAAAATGCCAGGCTCAAAGTGGCTAGGTTAACAGAGTCCTAAGCCTGGCTCTCAAAATATGGGAATTTCGCCTGCCTATCCCCCCAGCAGCGCATCTGAGTCTAGCCGCTAGGCAAGACCCTGCTCCACCTGCCAGCCAAGACAAAGGAAAAATAAAGTCAAAATGGTGCGTTTACCTTCAGTCCGTGAGAGCCAGGGCTAGCCAGGAACGGGAGTCAGCGAAAGAGAGGAGGTTTTTCGCTCAGTGGTATGAAGTCCCAATTAACAGCCCTGTCCTGTGTCCTGAGGCTGATTAGGTGATCAGAAGGCTCCATTTGATTATCAACTCAGGTCTTGGTTTCCAGAGGGATATAAGGAGATGTGTGCTGAGTCCGCCATCTTGACTCTGCCTCCTGCCCTGGTCTAAATTTGACCTCTGTGGTGCAATAAAAATTAAAAATCAAGTTGATTTAAAAAATAAAAATAAAAATAAAAAAAGCTTGAGAGACCTTGCAAAATATCTGGATTTCCACAATAGCAAAAAGATGGAATCAACCCAGATACCCAACAACAGATTAGTGGATAAATAAACTGTTACATATACTCAGTGGAACACTATGCAATGATAAAAGAATAATGATGATTTTAGGAAGCATCTCATAACTTGGTTTCAATTGGAAGACATTATGCTGAGTGAAATTAGTCAGTGGCACAAGGACAAATGTTGTATGAGACCCTTACTATAAAGACTTAAAAACAGACTCATGTGCAGAAGAAAAGACTCTTTGGTGGGTGCAAGGGAAGGGAGAGAAGGAGAGAGAGGGCTGGTTATAGATTAGGTAGTTGATAGAAACTTGGTTGGGTGAAATCAGTGACAGCACACATTAGAAAGATCAATTTATCTGGACTTCAACATAACCTGCAAACTCTTCCACTCTTAACCTAACATTGCAAGGACAGACTAGCAGGGGTAGGGGTCTGGGGACGATGCTCTCTGGGGTCATCGAGGCCAGTTGGCATAACTAGCCTATTGCTAAGAGAGTCTTCTGCACCCCATATTGGTAAGTAGCGTCTGGGGTCTTAAAAGCTAGCAAGCTGCCATCTGAGGTACACCAAGTGGTCCCAACTCAGCAGGAATAGACGATCACCAAGGACAAAAACGATATAGGAGAAAGAGAACCCAGAAGACAGAAAGACTCACATGAATGGGTGACTGTATGAGCATGTGACCAGAAGAACCAGATGGTGCCGAACCACTACCAATGACAGCTGTGATGAGGCTCACGCAGTTGAGTCTCAGTGGCAACACAAGAATAAAAAGGGGTGCATCCTGAAAACTCCACTGAAAGACTGTAATTGATGGTCTGAAAGTCTGGGGGTTCCCCTGGGAGCATGGCCCCTAGACCTGATGCTGCCCCGGTTCCATAAATCATCACTGAGATCAGTTCCTTGGACAGGAACGGATTGGACTTGGTGACACAGAGTGACCATATCATGTGTGTACTTTATGGTACTGTGCATCTATAGGATGTCATCTTACTGTCCTCTTACTAGAGGGGAGTGAAGATGGTAGAGAAGAGGGGAAAGGAGATCGTTAAGAGGGTATGACATGTATAGAACAGAAAGGAGGAGTGGTGTGCTGTCACTAGGCAAGGAGAGCAGTAGGAGATGCACACAGGCGGGCATGCAAATTTAAACTGGATTGTACACTTTCACTCAGTCACAATAAATAAATAAAATATATAAAAAACCAAAATCTGGATTTCCAGCCTTTCTTGAAAAGTGGAAGATCTGATGACATTAGGGCAGCATGCCTACATGGCAGCAATTGGCTGGAGTAGAGTACCACCACTCCACTTTTTTTTTCATTGTCCCATTAATTTTTTTGAATAGATAATACAGGCATATGATCAAAGTCAAATAAGTACAAAAGGGAATAAAAATTTAAAAGTAAATCTTCCCTGTTCTGACCCAAGTACTCAGTTATCCCCACAGGAAACCAGTGTTATTAGTTTCTTGTGTTTGCCTTAGGCAATTTATGCATATAAGGCATATGCTGCCTCCCCCACACCCCATCAGTTCCTCCCTTTTTTACACACTTGTCTTCACTTTGCTTTTTGACTGAGGAGCGCATCTTGGAGATGGTTCCATTATAAAAAGAAATAACTTCCTCATTTTGTTATAGAACTTACCTCTTTGAAAGAGAGCTGGCTTTTTACCACTCCTTGTTGTCTCTCTGGCAGCAGTGCCTGGGCCACTTACCTCATTTTTGCTACCTATTTGGTCCCTAAAGACATTTGAGTTTGTTGGTGAAAGATAGCTGTTGGATAAAGAATTACAATGAAATATTATTTTACTTTCATGAAAGGAGAAGAAGAGACACGCTAGTAACACAACAGGAAGCTACTTGGTTTAGGAAGTCAAGAAAAACCTTTCTGGGGAAGTGAGGTCTAAGTGAAGGCCTAGAAAGTGACTAGGAGTTAGCCAAGTAGGGTAAAGAATGAAAGCATTCCAGGCAGAAGGACTGGCATCTGTGGAAGCTTGGTAGTGAGAGAAAGTATGATCCTTTTGAGGAAAGATGTTCATAAAACGTTTATATAAGGGTTTATACAAGGGCAGTGTCCTCAGGTGTTAGTTTTTCTAAGGTATTTGGCTGGTGTATGGAGAGTGGATAGGCAGGAAGAGAATGAGGGCTGGGAGGCCAATTGGGAGCAAATTGTAGTAACCCAGGTACGAGATGGCAGCTTGGACTGGTGGAGGAGGGTATACATGGAAAAATGGAGATGGATTTGAGAAGTATTTAGGAGGCAGAATCAAAACTCTTGTAAATTAAGTAGATATTCATTTACAGTATACCATGTGTGAGGTTTACAGCAGTTACCAAAGACATGGTTCCAGCACTCATGGATATGGTAACCATAAAATTTACTGTCTAAACAGTCATACTTTTTCTTTTTTAAGTGTGATTGAGTGAAAGTGTACAATCCAAATTAAATTTGCATGTGTTCCTATCTGCATCTCCTTCTGCTCTCCTTGCTCGGTGGCAGCACACTCCTCGTTTCCATTCTGTACATGTCATATCCTCTTAACAATCTCCTGTCCTCTCATCTCCACCCTCTTCTTACCCTTCTAGTAAGAGGCCAGTAGGACAGCATCCTATAGATTCATAGAATCATGAAGTACACACACCATATGGTTGCATTATGTCCCTGAGTCCAATCCATTCCTATCCAAAGAGTTGACCTCAGTAATGTTTTCTGGTCAGGGGCAGCATCACGTCTAGGGGCCATGCTCCCAGGGAACTCCCAGGCCTTCAGACCATCAATTGCAGTCTTTTAGTGTAGTTCTTGAGGTGCACTCCTCTTTCTGTCATGTTGCCACTGGGACTTGACATTGTATGCCCCATAACAGCTGTCTTTGGTGGTGGCTGGGCTCCATCTGGTTCTTCCAGTCACATGTTGATACAGTCTCCCATTCACATGGGTCCTTCTGTCTTCTGGGCTCTTTTTCCCTTGTCTGTTGTCCTTGGTGATAATCTGTTCTGGCTGAGTTGGGACCATTTGGTGTGCCTCAGATGGCAGCTTGGTAGCTTTTAAGGCCTCAGATACCACTCACCAATATGGGGTGCAAAAGACTCTCTTAGCAATAGGCTAGTTATACCAGTTGGCCTCTATGTCTCTTGAGAGCATGCTCCCAAGATCCCCGTCTCTGCTACTCCATCGTTGCAATACTGGGTTAAGATTAGAAGACTTTTCAGTTTATGTTGAAGTGCAGTTAAGTTGATCGTCTTTCTAATGTGTGCTGTCACTGCTTTCACCCAACCAGATTTCTATCAACTATCTAATCTATGACCAGCCCTCGCCTTCCCTCTCCTCTCTTGCAGCCCTCAAAGAGTCTTTTCTTCTGTACATCAGTCTGTTTTTAAGTCCTTATAGTAGAGGTCTCATACAATATTTGTCCTTGTGCTGCTGACTGCTTTCACTCAGCATAATGTCTTCCAGTTGAAACCAGGTTATGAGATGCTTCCTAAAATCATTGTTCTTTGTCACTGCATAGTGTTCCATTGACTATGTGTACCATAGTTTGATTATCCATTCATCTGTTATTGGGTATCTGGGTTGATTCCATCTTTCAGCTATTGTGGACTGTGCTGCAATAAACATTGCTGTGGATGCATCTGTTTCTGTGAGTGTCCTTGATTCTGTAGGATATTTTCTGAGCAGTGGGGTTACTGGATCAAATGGTCTATCTGTTTCCAGCTTTTTATGGAAGCTCCAGCTTGCTTTCCAAAGAAGTTGTACCATTTTGCAATTCCACCAGCAGTGTAGGAGAGTTCCAATTTCTCCACAGCCTGTATAGCATTTGTTGTTTTGTGTTTTTTGGATTATGGCCAAGCTTGTTGGGGTGAGATGGTATCTCGTAGTTTTGATTTGGATTTCTCTGATAGCTAATGATTGTGAGCATTTCCTCATGTATCTTTTGGCTGCCTGGATGTCCTCTTTAGTGCAGTGTCTGTCCATCTCCTTTGCCCATCACTTAATTAGGTTATTTACCTTTTTCTTGTTGATATTTTACAGTGCCTTGTAGATTATGCAGATCAGAAGTTGGTCTGACATGTAGTTGCCAAGTATTTTTTCCCATTCTGTAGGTGGTCTTTTAATTCTTTTGATGAAATCTTTGGCTGAACAAAAGTGTTTGATTCTTAGTAGTTTCCATTTATCTATTTTTCTCTTCTGTTGATCATGCTTTGGTTGTGAGATTTTGAAGTCTTTCTAAACTGTATATTAAAGCTTCCATTGTTGACCCTATTTTTTCTTGCATGATCTTTATCATTTGATGTTTAGGTCTTTGATCCAATTTGAGACAGTTTTTGTGTAAAGTGTGAGATATGGGTCTTGTTTCAATTTTTTGCATATGGATGTCCAATTTTGCCAGCTCCATTTGTTAAACAGACTGTTTTTACCCCAGTTTACAGTCTTAGGGTTTTTGTTGAATATCAACTGTTCATGAGAGGATAATGGCATCTCTGTGTCTCCGCTCTGTTCCATTGGTCTATATATCTCTTTTTGTACCAGTACCAGGCTGTTTTCACTACTGTGGCAGTGTAATAGGTTCTAAGGTTGGGTAGTGTAAGGCCTCCCGCTGTGTTCCTCTTCTTCAGTAGTGCTTTGCTTATTTGGGGTTTCTTCTCTTTCCAAACAAAGCTGGTGATTTGTTTCTCCATCTCATTAAAAAATGTCACTGGAATTTGTATTGGCATTGCATTTTGTATATATAGATCGCTTTGGGTCAAATAGGTATTTTCACAATGTTAAGTCTTCCTATCCACGAACAGGGTAGGTTTCTGCATGTATGTAAGTCTCTCTTGGTGTCTTCCAGTAAGGTCTGATAGTTCTCTTTGTATAGATATCTTATTTCTCTGGTTAGATTTATTCCTAGGTATTTTACCTTCTTGGGGGCTATAGTAAATGGTACTGATTTAGTGATTTCTTCTTTAATGATCTCTTTGTTGGTATAAAGGAATCCTACTGATTTACTTATGTTTTATCTTATATCCTGATACTTTGCTGAACTCTTCTATTAGTTTGAGTAGTTTCCTAATGGATTCTTTACGATCCTCAGTGTACACACTTATATTGTCTGCAAATAAGGAGATTTTTACTTCTTCTTTGCCGATACTCTGGCCAAAATACAATGTTGACTAGAAGTGGTGAGAGTGGGAATCCTTGTCTAGTTCCCGTTCTCAAGGGGAATTCTTTCAGTCTCTCTCCATTCAGGATGATGTAGGCAGTTGACTTTGCATAGATGCCCTTTATTGTGTTGAGGAATTTGCCTTCTGTTCCTATTTTGCTGAGAGTTTTTAACATGAATCAGTGTTAGACTTTGTCGAATGCCTTTTCTGCATCAATTGACAAAATCAGATGACTCTTTTGGTTCTTTATGTGGCTGATCACATTAATTGTTTTTCTGATGTTGAACCAGCCTTGCATCCCTGGTATCACTCCAACTTGGTCATGATGAATTACTTTTTTGATATGTTGTTGAATTCTGTTGACAAGGATTTTGTTGAAAGGCTTTCTCTCTCTGTCAGCTCTGGAGGAAGGTTGTTGCCCTCAGTCTTCCCCTGGACTAGGCACTTTTCTGCACAGGAACTTCAGGTCCAAAGGGCCTGCTCTGTTCCTGATGCTGCTTTCTTGCTACAATGAGGTCCCTATATCTCTCTGTTCTCTTCTTTCTTTTATAGCTAAAAGCAATTGGCTTAAGACAGTATCTAATCTTGTCGATCTCATCAATATAACTGCCAATAATCTACCTCATTAATATCATAGTGATAGCATTTATCACACATAGGAAAATTATATCAGATGATAAAATGGTAGATAGTTATACAATACCGGGAGTCATGAGCTAGCCAAGTTGACCACAGTCCATGACAGTAGCCAAGCACTCAACCATTTGTACCACTATGGCTCGTTCAGGCAACATTAAATGTATGTAAATGAGTAGGAGCAACATAAGCCCTATCCTGGCAAAGGCTTCAGGAAGGAAGAGGAAGCATGATGCAGTCATCCATATTCATTGATAACCTTGATCATAACAATGCATTAAGTTCCCAGTCATGTGTATATATTGAGGTCCCAATGACTTACAAGGAAACCTGAGCCTTGGAGCTCTCTTTTTGGGGTTTCCTAGATTGGTGAGACTATCTGTGCATTGGAGAGGGTGTGTCATGTCCCTGGGAACAATGGAAGCCTAGTACAGCAGGAACTTCCCAGATCTTTCCTGATGTGTCTCTTTGCCTGTACCATTTCTCATAATAAATGGGTAGCTGTAAGCATAAGTAATAAATAAAACCAAACTGGTTGCTATTGAGTCAATTCTTAACTCGTAGTGACCCTGTAGGACAGAGTACAACCGCCCCATATCGTTTCCAAAGAGCAGCTTGTGGATTCATACTGCTGACTTTTTTTGTTAACAGCTAAGTTCTTAACCACTATGCAACCAGGGCTCCAAGTATAGGTAGTAGTCTCTGAATTTTCTGAGCCATTATAGAGAACTGAGGAACCCACAGGAGGCAGTGAGCCAGTAGGGACTAGGATAACAGAACTGATTTGTGAAGATCCAGCTCTGGATGACTGTATGGGCAGTCAGTAAAGAAGAACAGAGTCCTTCTAGCTTATGACCTGCCCTGAAGTGGAGGGAGTTGTGCAGACTCCTGAGCCTATGACTGGTACCCAGTGACCTGACCTCAGGTGGCCAGGGGTCACCTAATTCTGAGTGAGTAGGGTCAGAGAGGATGTGGTACATGAAGTGACTGGCAACAAGGAATGGGGATGGGAAGGTGAATCCAGGATCTATTTCCAGCTAGGAACTGGATTCATGCTGATTTTTGCTACACAGTTAATGATAAAGGTGGAGTTTGCCCACTTTGGCCCTTCAGTAGCCAGAATAACAGGTATAAACTGGGACTGACATGGACAAACTGAGACCTGTGGTTCCTATGGTCTAACAACGAATGATTGGTGGAATATGGAGGGTGAAAGAAGGAAAGGGAGTCATCATATATCCTCTCTGGATTTGGGTCTTGTGCAACTGGATGGTTGGTGGTACCATCTATGAGCTAGGGAACCCAAGAAGAGGACCCTACTTGTGGAGTGGGTTGGGAAAGGGGTGAGGGAAGATGATCAATAGGATTTTGGATGTGTTGAATTTGATGTGTCTCTGAGCTCTTCAAGTGGAGGTGTATAGTTTGTGGTTAGGTCTCAGGATCTGAAGCCAGGAAACGGTTCTGAAACCCAGGAGATGGTTCGGAACTGGAATAAGTTTGAGAAGGGTCAGCACAGAGGTGCTATTTGCAGCCACAGGAGTGGGTGAGGCCACTCTATGAGAGGGTGGAGCATAGGGGAACAAAAGGTCTAGGAGAACAAGCCCTGCAGAACACATGTATTCAAAGGACAGGGAGAAGAAAAGGAGCCTGCAAAAGTACAAAGGAGTCTGATTAGGAGTGGCCAGACAAGTGGTGTAAGATCAGGTGAGTGATGAGTAGTGGAAGAGAATGTTACAGAGAAGAGAGCTGTCAGCGATGTCAGATATTGCTGAGAGGTCAAGTTAAATGAGAACCAAAAGGTATACATTTAATTTAGCAATGGGTAGATAAATGTTATGAGCTGAGGAGAATGGGAGGTAAGTAAATGATGGCAGAGAATGTGGACAAGTTTTTAAGTATTTTGGCTGTGAAAGGGAGGAATGAGACAGAAGTGGTAAGAAGAGGAGATGGGTGTAGTTGAGCCCTGGGTATGACTAGCCCCTGAATCTCAAATGTCCTGCCCTCACAGTGTTTCCTACTGTTTTCAAGACAAAATCCCAAATCCTTAGCATAGCGTAAAAGATTGGAGCATGGTGGTATTGGTCTGAAAGACTACTGGAGAATTCCAGGTAAAAAATCATGAGGGCCTGAAGGGGCAAAGTTGGTTTGTGTTAAGAGTTTTGCCCAGAATTACAGGCGATTGGGTGCTACCCGTGTTGTGAAACAATCAAGGATGATTTCCAGATCTATGGTTCAGACAATTAGGTAAATGTAGTATTTATCCTTTAAGCTCAAGAACAAATTTTTGTATGTGAGGGGTGGGTGGTCGGGAAACTATGTGTGTGGAAGATGATCAGTTTAGTTTTGGACCCTATCAGACATCTAAGGACTATTTTCCAGTAGATAATTGGATACATGGATTTGGTGTTCAGGTGGGAGGTCTTCGTTACAGATGCAGGGTTGAGAGTTGGCCATATCCAGCTGTCAGTTTAAGCCACTATTGTGGGTAAAATCTTCTGGGGAAAGTACATAAGTCAGAAGGAGGACAATGACAACAAAAAGAATCCTAGGGAACACCAGCATTTTATATAACAACAGGCAGAAGAAGAGGCGTTCAAGATGCAGGTGAAAAAATACTAGTTACAGGTAGAAAGAAATTCAGGAGATAGTGATGTGTACCACTGAACCCAAGGGGAAGGAAAACTTCAAGAGAGAAGTAGTGGTCAGTAGTATCAAATGCAACAGAAAGGTCGAGAAGGGCAACATGGAGGTCATTGGTGCCCTTGGTAAGAACATTTTCAGTAGAGTAGCTGATTAAGAAGTCAAACTGCAGTGTGGTTATGTAGACATCAGGGTATTTCTTCCTAAACAGTTCAACATGTTGTTGTTAGGTACCATTGAGTTAGTTTCAGTTCCCAGCAACCCTATGTACAACAGTGAAACACTGCCTGATACTGAGCCTTCCTCACAATCATTGTTATGTTTGAACCCATTGCTGCAGCCACTGTATCAATCCATCTTATGAAGCATCTTCCTCTTTTCCACTGACCCTCTAATCTACTAAGCATGATGTCTTTCCTTCTTCAGGGACTGATCCTGATAACATGTCCAAAGTACGTGAGACAAATTCATGCTGTTCTTGATTCCAATGAGCACTTGAACTTCTTCTGAGACAGACTTGTTTCTTTTTCTGGCAGTCCATAGTATATTCAGTATACGTCACCAACACTGGAATTCAGAAGCATCAATTTTTCTTCATCTCCCTTATTCATTGTCTGACTTTCACATGCATGTGAGGCAATTGAAAACACCATGATTTAGGTGTGATGCACCTTAGTGACATCTCTGCTTTTTAACACTTTAAAGAGGGTTTTTGCACCAGATTGCCCAGTGGCAATGTGCCCTTTGATTTCTTGATTGCTGCTGCTTCTATGGGCACTGATTGTGGATCCAAGTAAAATGAAATCCATGACTTCAATCTTTTCTCCATTTATCATGATGTTGCTTATTAGTCCAGTTGTGAGGATTTTATTTTCTTAATGTTAAGGTATAATCCATACTGAAGCTATAGTCCTTGATTTTTATCGGTAAGTGTTTCACCTTCAGCAAGCAAGGTTGTGGCCATCACACTAGAAAATACTCCCATCTTCCTTCCCAGTCAATCCTCACCCCCACCTATCACCTCCAGAGGCAACCACTGTTCTGATATTTTCCACCACAAATTAGTGGTTTGTTTTTCCCTATCCTGAAGTGCCTTGATTTTTTTTGAACCTTTTGTTGTGGTTTGGGTGAAATTTTACAGAACAAGTTAGTTTCCCGTTTAACAATTTATACACATTTTGTTTCGTGACATTAGTTGCAATCTCCTCAATGTGACAGCCCTCTACCTACTTCCTCCCTCAGTTCCCTGTCTCCATCCACACATCTTTCTTGCCCCTTTCTGCCTTCTGTACTTTACTTTTGGCAAATGCTGCTCTTCTGATCTCCTGTGGTTGATTGTTCTGAGAGGCATGTACTGTCTGGGTGTTATTGTTCACTTTGTAGGCCTGTACATTGTTTGGCTGGAAGGTGATATCCAGGAGTTGGTTTGAAGTGTTTCTAAGGGCCATAGTCTCAGGGATTCCACCAGTCTCTATGACTTAGGTTGTTTCTGTCTTTTTGCTATTGTGAATAATGCTACAGTGAACATAGGTATGCACATGTCTATTTGTGTAGCAGCTCTTAACTCTTTATGGTACATACCTGGGAGTGGGATTACTGGGTCATATGGTATTTCTATTTCTAGCTTTTTAAGAAAGTGCCATAGTATTTGTACCATTTTATATTCCTTCTAGCAGTGTATAAGAGTTCTGATCTCCTTGCAACCTATCCAACATTTGTTATTTTCTGTTTTTTGCTAAGTGCCAGTAATGTTGAGGTGAAAAATAATGTCTTTGTGAACTGTGTTATTCTGATTGACCTACATGTCCCCAGAGACTATGGTCCTAAGCCCTCAAATACAGTGACTCAGTCCCTCAGGGTATTTCATTATGGTTAAGGAGTTTTTATAACTTTATCCCCTGTATACTCTACGCATGGATATCTTGTAGCAAATACACATATGTACATAGAAGTACCTTCTGCCAAAGCTGTAATGCTCCTGGCTATATACCATGTGCCATCCTCTATCTGTTTGGCTTCCACATATACCTATGTATTTATTTACTTGCCAACTATTGTCTGACATGATGGTTATTGCAAGATTGTGTATGTAATAGAATCTACCATTGTTGCCTTTTACTCCAGCCTGCCTCCCAGTGTCTTCCTTTGCCTTGGTCATGTTGTGCTGACATCCTTCTTACTCTATGTTGCCTTTTCCTTCACCCAAGTTAATATATGTCTACTAGCTAATTAATGATTTTTCCTCTGTTCCTCTCTCATCCCTGATACTCATCAAAGAATGTTTCTGTGTGTAACCCTTTCTGTATAATAGTGGTCTCATACAGTATTTGTCCTTTTGTGAGATATATTGTGGGCACCCCGGACACTGCTCTGGTTCCTCTTGGCAACTGGCGGGCTGGTATAAACGCCGGCTAGGGTCCTGCCTCTGGTCGAGGCAGGCCACCTTATCCCGTATGAGGTCACCGATAGGCAGTCACCAGTGTCTTTTTCCGACAGACACTCAAGAAATCCAATTCAAATCTAGTTAGTGAGCCAGCGAGGCTTTATTAGTTAATTTTGCAAAGTCAGATGCCTGAGCCCACAAAGGACGCTGGTCCGAGAGGGCCCGCCAAACCGTTCTTTACAAGCCCTTTTTATCTTCTAACTCGTGAGTCCCTTCCCTAGTTCCTCATTGGCTGAGTACTGTGGGGTGAACAGTCTCTCCCTGACGTCACCTAACACTTACCATTGTATTTTTTGTGGTTATGCCTCCTGTTTCCCAAACAGCTTTGCCCTTTCAGCCCATTCATGCCTTCGCTTAGGTTAACTAGTAACTTCTTATCTTGGCCTTTGTTCTGAAGACGAACCATTTTGAATTTTATTTCTCACAGGTTTCCCCCTTTTTCTTTTTATACTTGTTGGTCATCTTCACTGACATTTTTCAAACCTTTCTAGTGTCCTTTGATGTTCATCCTCGTAGAGAGTGTGATCTGTGTGGGTTTTTAATAGTAGTAAGCTGGTTTGGGGGCGTGCCATGGGGGATCTGTTTACTGATGGCCTTTCCGATTAGTCTTTCTAGCCCTTGGGCACAAGGTGTAATACAACATCCAACAGCTGTAAAAACTTGTGCTACTATAATGAGAGGTCAGGATGGAGACACCCATATTTTTTCATTTATTAAACCATCTTTCTAGCCAATCAGGGATAGGGTCACTGATTCCAGCATTTTATGCCAAGTTATTGGCTACAGTTTTTAATCCTTGTAGGACTTTGTGATGGTTCCATCAGGAGCTGTGTTGTTACGAATGAAAGTGTTGCAAGAAGAGCCTCAGAGAGCAGATTTGCCCAGACACCAGTGTTTTTTTTCTTTTGTTATTATTATTATTTTTTTATCTTTTTTTTTATTATGACTGAGTGAAAATGTATATTCCCGTATAAATTTACATGCCTACCTATATGCAGCTTCCACTGCTCTCCCTGCCCGGTGACAGCACACTATTCCTCTCTGCTCCATGCATGTCTCATCCTCCCAACAGTCTCCTTTCCTCTCCTCTCCACCCCTCTCCTTCCTCCAGCCAGAGGTCAGCAGGATGATATCCTATAGATGCACAGAACCATAAAGTGCATCCAATATATGGTCACTCTGCATGGCAAAGTCCAATCCATTCATGTCCGAAGAGTGGACCTTCGGACACCAATGTTGAAAAGAGGAAGTAGCTTTTATTGCTAGCAGGGCTGCAGGTGGACTCATGTCCAAAATGCCTGCCCCTCAAGTTGTTACTCCACCCTTTTATAGGTTCCGTACAAAAAGCTGATAGAGGAATTTTTACATTATCTTAGTCTCAGCAAAAAGGAATTTTTAAAATACCTTTTGTAAGTGTAAGCAAGGTCCACAAAAGCCAAAAACAAAAACAAACATTGGTTCCTCTTTTTCTAGTAGCTGTGTTAGACAGGAAGGGTTGTGAGCTAAGGGCAAGGGGGTCGAGTGTCTGTAAGGGGCCTCAGTATGTAACTTTTTCAAAGTTTTTCTCTCAAAAGTACACTTGTCTCCCAACATTACACATATCCCTCCCTTTTTGTCAGCGTCACATCTAGTGTTGTTTTATTTTCTCAGGGCATCCAGCTAGTGGCATCTAACTGGCTAGCCACCTGTTGTAAGGCATTTTCAGTATAGTTTATGAACCTTTGTTGGTTGTAGTAAATGTTAATCCAGTCTACATTCTTTTTTATTGTAGACCACCAGAAGAGTGTGCTCTCAAACCCTGTAGCTATTTGATATCTAGCCTTAGACTGGTTAGGTGCCCCATTAGGGACCCCAATGGAGTCTATGTAAATATGTGGATCAAATGATCCAGGGAGATCTCCAGGCCCAGATTTCTTTATTATATTTGGGCCTCTTGTGGAATGCTAGGATGAAGGAAATTGCCAGCTGGACCAGAGCACACATCCCAGTCCAATTGGACAGCAGTAAATCTTGGAGGTTCCCCTTTCCACAATACCACCAGACATCGGCCCGGGGCACTCAGAGGGCCAAGTAATTGTCACTGCTAGGCTAAATGGTGACATTTACGTTTGGGACATGTGTACAAGTTGTCAATTCTCCTACTGGCACTGTGAACTCTTCCCTGTCTTAAAAGACAAGAAGAGTGGTTCATCCTCCCTGTGGAGAATGAAGGCACTGCTCTTGGGTCTGACTTCTATAGCACAGGAAAGGCAACCACAAGCTCTTACAGGTGTTGGTTTCCCAAGTGTCCTTGTCTTGGTACAGAGCCAGCATGCAGTGTATTCCCATGGGATCCAACTCCCAGCCAAGGGGAAATGGAACCACCTGTGTCTGTGACTAGCTGCACAGACATAGCAATCACTTTTGTTGAGAGCTTGCACTGAATATTTGACCCATGCCACCCAAGCATTTGTATTTTCATATCCTGTCTCTATCTCTAAAGTCTGTCTTAAGTTTTTACTTCAATTACTTTTATTCTTTTGGGGTCATTACAAAGTGACTAAGAACCATCATTGGTCAGTGGAGCAGGGATGGCCTGGGAAACAGGTGTTGGGGCAGTGATTAATTTTAGTGTTAGCCTACCTAGGGGTTCTTTTTTTATTATGCCTGCCCCCAATCCATATGTCTGAGTAGAAACTGGTGGCCACTGATCTGGAGTGGCTGGGGCATTAATGGGTAGCACTAAAGGGTTACAGTCTAATTCTTTATAGTTTGGGGGAGGTTTCACTCTTATAAAACTGCATCTTTTAATCCCTTCAAGGAATGGGAGGGTGATGGACTGTATGTCCATCCCCAGGCCTGCTCGTCCACCACATATCGAACCATCTAGGGTGTGGGTATGCGGGCTTATCCCAATCATCTTTGCTTTTAAGGGAATCATCAGAGCTTTCTTCAAGACATAAGTATTTATCTGAGCTTGCTAGCTGTTTTTTATAGTTTACATCTTTACATGACAAGACCTGATAAGCATCAAATCTGAGGACCAGGGAGATGTAGTCTTGGTCACATTAACTACTAATATGTGACCTGGGCTTACCTTCTGTACTATTCCTAATATGAGAATCCACTTTTCCCAGGAGAAAAGTCTTTTCATTGTGGAGGGGTAGTTGCGGAGTATCTTTGCAGGCCCTCCTCAGAGTCACCTTGAGGGGTTCCCTGAGTGAGGGATGTGCCTCCCACCGATTATCACTTCTGTCATGGGGAGAGTCTTTCTCCACTGGGCCCTTCACTCATGTATAGTGAGTCCACCCCTTTTCCACAGTCTGGACGGCAGTCCTGGTGGTCAAGAGCACTTGGTAAGTGTCCTCCCAGTTCACCTGAAGTTTGTTATCTTTTTTTGATCAACACCAAATCCCCTGGCTGGAAGTGATGAACGGTGAATTCAAGAGAAGGGGTTTGGGCCAGCAGGCCTTTTAACCTGAGGGTTAATGAAACAGAGAAAAGAGCCAGCACATAGTTTCTTTTTAAAAAAGTGATCTTTGGTTTCTATAGTGGGCAGGTCTGTGGCCCTACCCAGGGAGCCCATATCATAGTTCATAAGGGGATAACCCTAAATCTTTCCTTGGGGCTGTCCTGATTCTGAGGAGGGCAATGAGGAGGCACTTGGTCCATGGCAATTTAGTTTCTAAGACTAGTTTTTTGATATGTTGTTTAAGAGTTTGATTCATTTTTCCACCTTCCCTGAGAAGGGAGGGTGCCAGGGAGCATGGAAATTTTGGTTGATATTTAAACTCTCCATTACTCCCTATAGTATTCTGGAAGTAAAGTGACTTCTGTTGTCTGAGTCAATGTATTTTTACTAGACCAAACCTAGGTATAACCTGTTCTAGGATGATCCTGATGGCACTGTTAATAGTAGTGGAGGCCAAAAGGACGGCCTCAACCCAGCCAGAAAGATGATCTACTGTTCCCAGCATATATTTTACTCTTCCTATTCTGGGTAATTTTGTGGAATCTACTTGAATGTTCTAGAATGGCCTCAGCCCCAGAAGCCTTCCTCTTGTGGGGTGCCTTCTGAGTACCTTATTGATTTTCTGACAAATTATGTAGCCCCACATATCTGCTTGGTGATTGTGTAGGTGCCCATACACCCATAGTTTCTTAGTACAGCACTTCACATTGTTTGGGGACCCCGATGACTCCTTCTGTGTAGTGTGGATAGTAGTTCCCTCATCATAGGCTGACTGTCATCTCAAGTAGTCAGTTCTGTGTAAGAGTTTGGATATGTCAAGTCACAGTCCTCTTTGATCAGTCTAAAATCTCTTTTGAGGTATTCTGATTAATCAGCAAAAACTGTAAATAACAAAAACTTTTTAATAATGACAGGAGTCAGTTACAAAGCAGGATATAAAAGGTCAAATAAGACCCAATCCGCTGGAAAGAACCTTAGACAATATTCTTAAGTACAACCATTACTCGTATTCTTAAGGAACATTAAACACTATGTATAATTATCTTGAGGTACAATCTCATGTAGTCAGGATATACCAAGATTATTAAGTCTCTAAATACTTACACAGTATAAAAATAAATCCACAGGCAAATAATTTGGTAGACTCAAACTGTAGACTGATCTGGTTAGCAGCTGAAGCACCCAACCCCTGTTTAATTAGTTTTTCCAGTTAGCAATCAAGAAAACAATAAAATCATGACTTAATCTTATGCATTTGTTGGATAGTATTAAGAAGAAATAATATATTTTAACCTAATAAGAACCAGGCAGTCTTTGATTCTTATTTGTGTCAAAACCTTTTAGCTTTTCCCTCTTTGTGGCTCAGTGTTGAACCAGGCATCTCATTCTAATGAGAGATCAAATCTTTGCCTTCGAGGGCATTTACACCAGGAAGGAATAACTGTTTACTCAGAAATCAGAGAAAATTGTTATTTTAGTAGTGGAAAAGAAACCCAATTCTTTTTAACATTAATGCTCTTACAAATCTCATAAACTAAACCATTAAACTTTTGTCAGACAAAACTTTTGACCATATCAAATATATAATTTTTTTTTTATTATGACTAAATGAAAATGTACATTCCCATATAAATTTGCATGTGCACCTATATGCAGCTCCCACTGCTCTCCCTGCCCGGTAACAGCATACCTTTCCTCTCTGCTCGAACATAGCCTAACCTCCCAACAGTCTCCTATCTACTCTTCTCCACCAACTACCCTTCCTCCAGTAAGAGGTCAGCAGGATGATATCTCAAATGTTTTTCTTTTTTTTTATTATTATGACTGAGTGAAAATGTACATTCCCATATAAATTTACATGCCCACTTATATGCAGGTTCAACTGCTCTTGCTACCCAGTGACAGCACACTACTCCTCTCTGCTCCATACATGTCTCATCCTCCCAACAGTCTCCTTTCCCCTGCACTCCACCCACTCCCCTTACTCCAGCCAGAGGTCAGCAGGATGATATCCTATAGATGCATAGAACCATAAAGTGCATCCAATATATGGTCGCTCTGCATCGCCAAGTCCAATCCATTTGTGTTCGAAGAGTGGACCTTCATTATGATGTATGGGCAAGGGCAGCATCAGGGCCAGGGGCCACGCTCCCAGGGGAATCCGAAGCCGCTGGACCGTCAATTACAGTCTTTTAGTGGAGATCTCAGGGTGCACCCCTTTTTATTCTTGTGTTGCCAGTGAGACTCAACTTAGCTCCATCGCGGCTATCACTGGTGGTGGCCAGGCACCATCCAGTTCTTCTGGTCCCAAGTCTATGTAGGCACATGAGACCCACATGAGTGGGTCTCTCTATGTTCTGGGTTGTCTTTACCCTGTGTCATTTTGGTCCTCAGTGAGCATCCGCTCCTGCAGAGTTGGGACTATTTGCTGTGCCCTCAGATGGCAGCTTTGCAGCTTTTAAGACCCCAGACGCCACTCACCAATGTAGGGTGCAGAGAGCCCTCTTAGCAAAATGCTAGTTGTGCCAAATGGCCTTGATTTCACCTAGGAGCATGGTCCCCTGCACCCTGCCACAGCTACTCTGTCCTTGCAATATTGGGGTAAGATAGAAGGAGTATTCAAGTTATGCTGAAGTCCACTTAATATTGTTCTTGTTTCTAATGTATGCTATCACCGATTTTACCCAACCAGATTTCTAGCAACTATCTAATCTAAACCCTCCCCCCTCACCCTCCCTCCCGTCCTCCCTCCCCTTGCAGCTGTCAAAGAGTCTTTTCTTCTATAAATAAGTCTATTTTTGAGATCTTATCGTAGGGGTCTCGTACAATATTTGTCCTTTTGTTGCTGACTACTTTCACTCAACATGTTTTCCAGTTGAAACCAGGTTATGAGATTTTTCCTGGAATCATCATCATTCTTTATCATTGCATAGTGCTCCATTGAGTATATATACCATAGTTTACGTATCCATTCCTCTGTTGTTGGGCATCTGGGTTGATTCCATCTTTTTGCTATTGTGGACTGTGCTGATAAACATTCTTGTGCATGTGTCCATTGGTGTGAAAGGCCTTAATTCTGTAGGATATATTCCAAGCAGTGGAATTACTGGGTAAAATGGTATATCTCTGTCCATTTTTTTAAGGAAAGGCCAGATTGATTTCCAAAGAGGCTGGACCATTTTGCAACCCCACGAACAGTGCAGGAGAGTTCCACTTTCTCCAGAGCCTCTCCAGCATTTGTTGTTTTGTGGTTTTTGAATCATGGCCAACCTTGCTGGGGTGCGATGGTATCTCATTGTAGTCTTGATTTGAATTTCTTTAATAACTAAAGATCATGAACATGTCCGCATGTGTTTTTTGGCTGCCTGGATCTCCTCTATACAGAAGTGTCTGTCCATCTCCCTTGCCCATCACTTAATTGGATGATTTATCTTTTTCTTATTGATATTTTGTAGTACCTTATAGATTATGGAGATCAGGCGTCAGACTGACATAGCCAAGCCAGATCCGACTCGAGACTGACATAGAGTTGCCAAATATTTTTTTGCATTCTGTAGGTGGTCTTTTAATTCTATTAATAAAGTCTTTGGATGAGCAACAGTGTTTCATTCTTAATAGTTCCCATTTATCTATTTTCTCTTCTGTTGATTGTAGATTTTGAAGTCTGTCTACATTGTGTATTAAAACTTCCATTGTTGTTCCTACCTTTTCTTGGATGAGCTTTATCATTTTAGATTTGATATTTTGGTCTTTTATCCAATTGGAGTTGGTTTTTGTGTAGGGTGTAAGATATGGATCTTGTTTCAATTTATTGTAGATGGATATCCGATTTTGCCAGCACCATTTGTTGAAGAGACTGTTTTTACCCCAGTGTAATGTCTTAGGGCCTTTATCAAATATCAGCTATTCATAGGCAGATGGTGTCATCTCTGGGGTCTCCATTCTGTTCCATTGATCGATCTGTCTGTTCTTGTACCAGTACCAGGCTGTTTTGACCACTGTAGCAGTGTGAAGTTGGGTAAAGAGAGGCCTTCCAGTGTGTTCTTCTTTAGTAGTACTTACTTATCCAGGACTTTTTCCCTTTCCAAGCAAAATTGGTGACTGTTTCTCCATCTCATTAAAAAATGACGCTGGATCTGGGGTCTTAAAAGCTGCGAAGCTGCCATCTGAGGGCACAGCAAATGATCCCAACTCAGCAGGAACGGATGCTCACCGAGGACCAAAATGACATGGGGTAAAGACAACCCAGAAGATAGAGAGACCCACATGAGTGGATGCCTACATAGACTTGGGACCAGAAGAACTGGATGGTGCCCGGCCACCACCAGTGATAGCCACGATGGAGCTCACTAAGTTGAGTCTCACTGGCAACACAAGAATAAAAAGGGGTGCACCCTGAGATCTCCACTAAAAGACCGCAATTGACGGTTCAGTGGCTTCGGGGTTTCCCTGGGAGCATGGCCCCTGGCCCTGATGCTGCCCTTGCCCATACATCATAATGAAGGTCCACTCTTTGAACACAAATGGATTGGACTTGGCGATGCAGAGTGACCATATATTGGATGCACTTTATGGTTCTATGCATCTATAGGATATCATCCTGCTGACCTCTGGCTGGAGTAAGGGGAGTGGGTGGAGTGCAGGGGAAAGGAGACTGTTGGGAGGATGAGACATATATGGAGCATAGAGGAATAGTGTGCTGTCATTGGGCAGGGAGAGCAATGGAAGCTGCATATAGGTGGACACGTAATTTTATATGGGAATGTACATTTTCACTCAGTCATAAAAAAAATGATGCTGGAACTTGTATTGGGATTGCATTATATAAGTAGATTGCTTTGAGTAAAATAGACATTTTCACAATGGTAAGTCTTCCTGTCCATGAGCAGGGTAGGTTTCTCCATTTATCTAAGTCTCTCTTAGTTTCTTGTAGTAAAGGCTTGTGGTTCTCTTTGTAAAGGTCTGTTATTTCTCTGGTTAGATTAATTCCTAGGTACTTTATCTTCTTGGGGGCTATAGTAAATGGTATTGATTTGATGATTTCTTCGTTAGCAGTCTCACTGTTGGTATAAAGTAATCCTACTGACTTACTTATGTTTGTCTTGTATCCTGAGACTTTGCTGAACTCTTCTATCAGTTTGAGTAGTTTACTTATAGATTCCTTGGGGTTCTCTGCATATACAATCATATCATTAGTCAACAGGGAGATTTTGACTTCTTCTTTGCTGATTCAGATGCCCTTTATTTCTTGGTCTTGTCTAATTGCTCTGGCTAGAACTTCTAGTACTATGTTGAATAGGAGAAGTGAGAGTGGGCATCCTTGTCTTGTTCCTGTTCTTAAGGGAAACTCCTTCAGTCTCTCTCCATTCAGGATAATGTAGGCAGTTGGTTTTGTATAAATTGCCCTTATTACATTGAGGAATTTTCTGTCTATGCCTATTTTGCTAAGAGTTTTTAGCATGAATGGGTGTTGGACTTTATCAAATGCCTTTTCTGCATCAGTGGACAAAATCAGGTGATTCTTGTCTTTTGTGCTATTTCTGTGGTTAATCACATTGTTTTTCTGATGTTGAACCAGCCCTGCATCCCTGGTATGAATCCCAGTTGGTCATGATGGATAATTTTTTGGATATGTTGTTGTATTCTATTGGCAAGAATTTTGTTGAAGATTTTTGCATCTAGATTCATGAGTGATATCGGTCTGTACTTCTCTGTTTTTGTTGGGTCTTTCCCTGGCTTTGGTATCAGGGTTATGCTGGCTTCATAGAATGAGTTTGGGAGTACTCTATCCCTTTCTATACTGTGAAATAGTCTGAGTAGTATTGGAGATAACTCTTCTCTAAAAGCTTGGTAGAATTCTGCAGTGAAGCCATTTGGGCCTGGGCTTTTTTGGTTGGCGGTTTTGGGATGACTTTTTCAATCTCTTCCTCTGTGATGGGTTGATTAAGTTGTGCTGCTTCACGTTGTGATAATTTGGGTAGGTGGTATGAATCATGGAATTTGTCCATGTCCTCTAGGTTTTCAGTCTGTTAGAGCAGAGTCTTTTGTAGTATTCTGTTATCATATTTTTGATTTCTGTTGGATCTGTTGTGACCACTCCCCTCTCGTTTCTTATTTAGATTATTTGTTTCCTTTCCTGTTTTTCTTTAATAAATTTATCCAGTGGTTTGTCAATTTTGTTGATCTTTTCAAAAAACCAGCTTTTGGTCTTTTCAATTTTTTCAGTTGTTTTTCTATTCTCTAATTCATTTAGCTGTGCTCTAATCTTTATGATCTGTCTCTGATGCCTGAGGGTTTCCTCTGTTGTTCTCTTTCTACTTGTTCAAGCTGTAGGGTTAGTTCCTTGATTTGGTTTCTTTCTTCCTTCCAGATGTGTGCATTTATGGAGATAAACAGACCTCTGAGCACTGCTTTGGCTGTATCCCATAAGTTCTGGTAGGAAGTGTTTTCATTCTCATTGGAATGCATAAATTTCTTTATTTCATCCTTGATTTCTTCTAGAACCCATGGTTTTTTCAGCAAAATGTTGTTCAGTTTCCAAGAGTTCCACTTTCTATCTCTGTTTTTTCTGCTGTTGATTTTGACTTTTATGGCTTTATGATCTGAGAAGATGCTTTGCAGTAATTCAGTGACATGGATTTTGTTGAGAATTGCATTATGTCCTAACACATGGTCAATTCTAGAGAATATTCCATGTGCACTGGAGAAGGAGGTGTAGTTGTCCACTGATGGGTAGAAAGTTCTGTATATATTGATGAGGTTTAATTGGTTAATTGTGGCAATAAGGTCTTCTGTATCTTTACTCATCTGTTTTCTAGATGATCTGTCCAGTATTGAGAGTGGAGTGTTGAAGTCTCCCACTATTATTGTGGAGTAATCTAACTCTTTTTTGAGTGTAGTCAGTGTTTCTTGAATGTATTTAGGTGCTCTGATATTAGGTGCATAAATATTTAATATAGTTAAGTCTTGCTGGTGTACTGAAACTTTCAGCAATAAATAGTGTCCATCTTTGTCCATGATGGTGGATTTTACATTAAAATTGATTTTGTCTGAGATTAGAATTGCCACCCCTGCTCTTTGTTCATTGTTAGCTTGATATATATTCCTCCATCCTTTAATTTTCAGTTTGTTCCTGTCTTTAAGTTTCAAATGAGTTTCTTGTAAGACAACGCATGGATAGGTCATGTCTTTTGATCCAAGATGTCACTCGATGTCTCTTTACTGGAGCATTCAGTCCATTCACATTCAAATGTAATTATTGATAAGTTTGTGTTCAATGCTGCCATTGTGATATGTTTATTTTTGTGTTGATGTTTTCTCTGTTGTTCTTATTAGTCTGTTCTGGGACATTCTTTTTTGTGAGTTGATTTTTTACCTTTTTCAGAGCTGTTTTTGTAGTTGTTGAGACTCCTGTGTTACATTTCTTGATATGGTATGTTACATCTTTGTTGTGCTTTATAGCTGCCCCTATGATCCCCCTTAATAAAACATCTATAAACCCAATTTTAATTACTACCAGTCTTGTCCACTTCCTCTCCATCTGGAAGGACTGTCACAACTATAGTACATCCTGTTTTTAATATGATGGCACCATGGTTTTCATGATAATCACTGGATTGTTTCTTTCAGTATTAAAGCTGTGATTGAATTTGGAGCCTTCCCTGAGTAGAGTTCTGAATAATGTGTCATTCTAAAATATAAAGTTAGTGGTTTTGTTCTTCTAAGCCAAAGCCAAGAATGTCTTTCTGTATTTCTTGTAGTTTTGGTTTCGTTTTTACAAAGTATCTGAGTTTCTGTTTATCCAGGAATGTCTTAATTTCATTTTTGTATTTGAAAAGTAGTTTTGCAGGATATATAATTCTTGGTTAGAAGTTCTTCTCCTTCAAGGCTTTCAATGTGTCATGCCACTGTCTCCATGCCAGCATGGTTTCTGCTAAGAAATCTGACAAAAGCCTACAGGGTTTCCCTCTGAATGTTAGCTTTGCTTTGAGTCTTGCTGCCTTTAAGAGTTGTTACTTATGTTTCATTTTGTTAAGCTTGATTAGAATGTGTCTTGGCATCTTTCTTTTGAGATCTATGTTGGGCGGCATATGATGTGCATCTGGGATATCTATATTCTCTTCCTTCATGATTTCTGGGAAGTTTTCCCTCAGCAGCTCAGCAGTGATACTCTCTGTGTTCTCAGGTGTCTCATCCTGTTCAGGGATTCCAGTTAATCGAAGGTTGTTCCTCTTAATAGCGTCCCACATACTTCTTAATGCTTCTTCATTTTTCTTGTTTCTTTTTTCTGATTTTTGCTCATAGACACTGGCGTCAATAGCTCTGTCTTCCAAGTCAGAAATTCTTTTTTCCCTTTGTTCCATTCTGTTTTCTTAGCTTTGAATAGACGTTTCTATGTCTTTGATTTTGTTCTTGATCTGTTGTATTTCAGAGTACTGATTTTCCATCAGATCAAACAGGTTGCTTAATTTTTCCTTTTTTTCTAGAAGGGCTCTGTATATAATCCTTTTGTATTCACCTTCTGATGGTTTCGGAAAAGTTTCTTCATCTGGAAAACTCCTTGGTTGTTTTGTTTGGGATCCTTCTGAAACCATGGGTGATTTCTTGTATGCCACAGGAGTCTGTTGCTTTTTGGGTTTCATGTGAGTAAGTAAAGGCTGGGCGAGATATTGTGAGGACAGACTGCAGATGTTTCTCTAGGCTGTCTTAAAATGTAGAACAAAAGGAACCTGACCACGTCCCAAGTCAGTCAGGTTTTCAGGTGTAGAGGTCCCTCTTCCCAGCTGCAAAGTAAGCACCTCTATATCCAACTCCAGATGATAGAAACTAGTTCAAAATACAGCAGTGCTACTGCCCTGTTGGCCTTTGCTGACAGGGCCCAGCCTTAGGCGACACTGTGTAACCTACTGCTTTTCTGGTAGAAAAGCGCTCTCCTGTGGGCAGGCTCTGGCTCACAAGCTAAGAAATAGGTCCAACTGCAGCCACCGTATCTAAGATGGCACCCTGCACATGGTTCGCAGATAGAGGGCCTAAAGGTGCCAAGAGGTAGTGAGTCCTCCACCTCTGTTGCCAGTCCTCCACCATATGCAATACTGTGTAAACTACTGCTTTTTTGTCGGAGAAGCGCTGTCCTGTTTGCAGGCGCTGGCTCCCAGGCTAAGAATTAGGTCCTGCTAAAATCTCCATATCCAACATGGCATCCCACACACAGGCACTGCGCTTCCATACAAACCACGCTGTGGCAGTGATAAAAAGACAGGCCCAAAGTGGCTAGATGAACAGAGTCCTAAGCCTGGCTCTCAAAATAAGGCAATTTCTCCTGCTTATCCCACCAGCAGTGCGTCTGAATCTAGCTGCTAGGAAAGACCCAGGTCCACCTGCCAGCCAAGACAGAGAAAAAAAAGTCAAAATGGTGTATTTACCTTCAGTCCATGAGAGCCAGGGCTAGCCAGGAGCAGGAGTCACTGAAAGCGAGGGGGTTTTGCGTTCAGTGGTATGAAGTCCAAACTAACAGTCCTGTGCCATGTCCTGGGGGCTCACTAGGTGGCCAGAAGGCTCCATTTGATTATCACTTCAGGTCTTGGTTTCCAGAGGGATATAAGGAGACGTGTGCTTAGTCCGGCATCTTGACTCCGCCCCCTTCAAATATTTTTCAATAAACTTTTGTAATACATTCCTTTAACAGTAAAGATGAACTCACATCTGAGCTACCTCATAAAAATTCTGCCACTCACCCAATCCATCAGTCACACCATTATACACATACATGCACTGATCCTGCTTTACCACACTCATACACCCGAAAAGAAAAGTCAGGGCTTGCCCTGCCAGAAACAGGGGAAAAAAAAAATCAGAGAACATGTCTTTGCCAGAAACTAGCATGTTCCTCTCACAGAGCAAAGAAGAAAAAGGGAAAGAACTCCCCTGGAAAAAAAAAAAAAAAAAAGACCAGGATTTACCCTACTCACAGAGACAACCAGCAGAGGGAAAAACTGTCCCAGGGGACCAGTCCACCAGGAGATGCATGCTGGTTGGTAGAAAAACCTGGCTCTGGTTCCCAGGATCATCCTCTTTGGAAGGTGGCATTCTACCTTGCACAGACCCAGCCTTCATTGGAACCAAATTAGGGCCTGAATACTGATGGTCTGTGAATTGGTTCCTTTGGCCAAATGAAGCAGCAATATTTAATCATCTATCCTTATCCCAGTCTGAGGATTTTCTCCCCAAATTCTCAACATCTTCCCTAAAGGACTGTCAGGAGGAATGTTCTTGGGAGCTTCTCCCGCTTCCTTCCTTTTCCCCTCCCTAGGCCTAGAATTTTTATTTCCCATTTTCTGTCATTCTCAGTGTTCAGTGCCTGAATTTCCCCACGTGCTCAACTGCCCTTTCCCTGGAGGTTTCTTGTACACCCCAAGATTTGCTTTGTCCATCTCTGGCTGCCTCCCTCATGGGAGGACGGAACTGTGGATCAGGACTCTACACTTGCTTCATATCCAGTCACATGCACACACTCAATGTCTGAAAATGTCCACCTGCCAGGGCAGTTACTCACAGTCCAATCTCACCCCTGGCCATGCACAGAGTTACTTGGTTGCCGCAGTAGTTTGTTTTTACCCTCTTGCATCGCTCTGACCAACTTCCAGACAATGGTCTTGGGTTTACTCTAGCTCTCATGAGAGATGGGGCACCTTGGCGGAGCAGACTGCCAAAACCAAAGTGGGACACATCGCCCCCTTCACCAAAGCTGCCCCCCAAAGTCGGCAGAAAATGTCCCATGTGAGCCCCCAAAGCTTGTGAGAAACGTTGTCAGCACCCCGACACTGCTCTTGTTCCTCTTGGCAACTGGCGGGTGGTATAAACCCCTGGCTAGGATCTTGAATTGGTGGTTGAGGCAGGCCGCCTTATCCCTTATGAGATCACCGATAGGCAGTTACCAGTGTCTTTTTCCGACGAACGCTCAAGAAATCCATTTCAAATCTAATTAGCAAGCCAGCCAAGCCAAGTGCCAGGATCCGAGCGAGGCTGTATTAGCTGATTTTGCAAAATCAGGCACCTGAGCCCACAAAGGAGGCTGGTCAGAGAGGGTACCAAACTGTTCTTTACAAGCCCTTTTTATCTTCTAACTCTCAAGCCCCTCCCCCAGTTCCTCACTGGCTGATTACTATGGGGCGAAGAGTAGCTCCCAGATGTCGGATGTTGCCTAAGTCTTAACATTCCATTTTCTTTTGTGTTTATATCTCCTGTTTCCAAACAGCTTTCTCCCTTCCCCCCATTGACCCCTTCTTTTAGGTTAACTAGTAACTTCTTATCTTGGCCTTTGTTCTGAAGATGGACCATTTTAAATTTTATTTCTCACACTTTTGTGACTGACTTATTTCCCTCTGTATAATAGCCTCCAGGTTCATCCATGTTGTGAGATGTTTCAGGGATTGATCGTTATTCTTTCACGTTGTGTACTATTCCATTGTGTGTATGTACCATAGTTTATCCATTATCCATTTATGGGCACTTAGGTTGTTTCCATCTTTTTGCTATTAGGAATAATGCTATTTCAAACATTGGCGTATATATGTCTATTTTTGTCACAGCTCTTATTCCTATAGGATGTATGTCTAGTAATAGGTTTTCTGGATCATATGGTATCTATTTCTAACTTTTTAAAGGAAGTACCATCCATACGGCTTTGGCTACCATCCATACTGTTTTCCACAGTAGCTGTACCATTTCACAATCCCACTCTTAGGAGAGTTCCAATCTCCCCACACCCTTGCCAGCATTTGTTGTTTTCTGTCTTTTTGATCATTGCGTTATTGCTGTGGTGAAATGATATCTCATTGTTGTTTTAATTTGCATATTTAATGGCTAATGGGAAATGCTGGTGGTGTAGTGGTTAAGTGCTACAGCTGCTAAACAAAAGGTCGGGAGTTCAAATCTGCCAGGCGTTCCTTGGAAACTATGGAGCAGTTCTACTCTGTTCTTTAGGGTCACTGTGAGTCAGAATTGACTCAGTGACAGTGGGTTTGGTTTTTTTTTTGGTTAAAGGCTAGTGGGAAACCCTGGTGGTGGAGTGGTTAAGTGCTACGGCTGCTAACCAAGAGGTTGGCAGTTCAAAACCACCAGGCAATCCTTGGAAACTGTGGGGCAGTTCTATTCTGTCTTATAGAGTTGCTATGACCTGGAATTGACTTGATGGCAGCGGATTTAATGGCTAATGATCACGAGCATCTCTTTACATATTTGTTGGTCGCCTAATATCTTTGTGGGTGAAGTGTTTGTGCATGTCCTTTGCCCATTTTTTAAATGGATTGTTTGTCTTTCTGCTGTTGAGATATTGCAATTTTCGATAAATTTTAGAGATTAGTACCTTGTCAGATACGTCATTGCCAGAATATTTTCCCCAGTCTATATGTTCTCTAGAGAAGTTTTTGTTGTATGTGTTTAATTTTTAGGAGGCCCTAGTTGTATAGTTTATCTTCTGTTGTTTGTGCATTTTTAGTTATGTTTGGTAGTCTATTTATGCTGTAAATTAGGACTTCTATATTTGCTCCCAATTTTTCTTCCCTGATTTTTATACTTTTAGGTGTTATATTTAGAACATTTGATCCATCTTGGGTTACTTTTGAGTGTACGTTGAGAAGTATGTATTCTGTTTCATTTTTCTGCAAATGGATATCCACTTTTGCCTGTGTCATTTGTTAAAAAGATTCTCCCCTGTTGAATGGATTTTGGCCCTTTGTCAAAGATCAGCTATTCATAAGTTGGTGGATTTACTTCTGGGTTCTAAAGTCTGTTCTACTGATCTATGTGTCTGTCATCATACCAGTACCAGGCCATTTTGACTACTGTGGTGGTTAGTAGGTTCTGACATTAAAAAGTGTGAGACCTTGTACTTTGTACTTCTTCAGTAGTGCTTTGCTTATCCTGAGTCTGTTTCCTTTCCACCTATATTTGATAGCTTTTCCATCTCTTTAAAGGATGCTGATTGAATCTTGATTGGGATTACATTATGCTTATAGATTGCATTGGGTAGTATTGAAGTTTTCATAATCTTAAGTCTTCTCATTGATGATTGTAGTATGTTCTTCCAGTTATTTTGGTCTGTTTTGGTTTCTTGCAGTAGTATTTTGTAGTTTTCTTTTTATAAGTCTTTTACATCCCTGGTTAGGTTTATTCCTAAGTATTTTATCTTTTGGGGGCTATCACAAATGGTATTGTTTTCCTGGTTTCCTTTTTGAGGTTTCCTCTGTTAGTGTGGAGGAATCCAGCTGATATGTGTATGCTGATTTTGTACGCTGCCACTCTGCTGAATCTTCTATTAGAGCCAGTAGCTTTTTTGTAGAATCTCTGTGATTTTCTGTGTATAGTATTGTGTGATCTGAAAATAGGGATGGTTTCACTTCTAATTTACCCATTTGGGTGCACTTTATTTCTTTTTCTTGCCTTATTACTCTAGCTGGGACTTCCCACACAATATTAAATATAAAGGGCACCATTATCTTATTCTTGCTGTTAAGGGAAATGTTTTCAGCCTCTCTCCATTAAAAATTATGGGGACTGACAATTAAGTTTGTGAACTCATCCTAGTAAAAGTGGTACATACCTCATTGCTGCATAGCACTGCGGTCACCTTTGAAGTACTCCCCTTGGGAAGCTATGCACCAGTGCCAGCACCTAGTCCACCTATCAAAGCAATTTTGGAACTCTCTTTCTGGAGTGTCCATCAGAACTGTCATCATATCATCCTTGATGTCCTGAATGTCATCAAAATGTAAGTCACTGGGGGCCAGATCAAGTGTGTAGATAGGGTGTTCCAATACAATTATTTATTTACTGGCTAAAAACTCCCTCACAGACAACTGTATACTTAAGTTTATGAACTTGCCATCCTGCCAATGTGCACAGTGGCCATTCCAGAAAGAGTTCCAAATATGCTTTGAAGGGTGGACTAGGCACTGGCATAGGTGCCTAGCTTCCCAAGGGGAGTACTTCAAAGGTGATCATAGTGATACTCAGCAATGAGGTATATAGCACTTAGAACAATTAAATTTGCAGACTTGTCAGCCCTTGTAAAGCAGTGTTTTTTGACTCTTAGATGTCATTTCACAAATAGGGGTAAGCATTGAAAAGCTAATTGTTAAATAATCATTAATACTTGCTGTTTGAAATACGGCCATGTTCTCCTCTGACTTATCCCAGGAGGTGCTACTTAATAATATTAAGTTTATATTTACAAATGATTATTTAAATATTTCCCTCCTTAATTAAAATGACCATCCCTAGAAATTAAGCCAAAAGGAAACAATCTTTCTGGGCCAGTTTTTCAGTGATTTCAGTTTTAGTGAACCTTTTTCCAGTACTGTCTTTCAGGTTACCTGCCATGTTTATGTCAACCACAAGTTTTATTAGCTATATGAGAATCAAAGAAATTATCAGTTGTGTCTGATCACATCTATATGCAGCTTGACAAGGGGACTGTATACACAGAAATATGTCAAGGACCTGAAGTAGCTGGTATGGGATAGGGGAACAGAGTCCTGGTTGTGAGAAAGTTAGTGACAACCTGACTCATATTTGGTGAGATTAGCATGACCAAGTTGTATCACCCTTAACGGAGTACCAGTGCTTGGTGTTCAGGTGAGAGAACAAGGAGCATCTTCTGATTGCTTCACATGTGAAGCAAATAAACAAATACTGGTTCTAGCTTTTATTAGGTCAGAGTCTTTACATTTTTTCCCTATCTTGTCACATTCTAAAAAGATTATTGTGGGAAATCTGGTGCTTGCCTTTTGTAACTTAAGCTTTTTTTTCTGTTGATTTGCAAACATGGCTGTGTTTGGCTGGGTTTAACTCTTTGGAGCATAGTTATAGTGCAGCTGATTGGTTCTCCAGGTAGGAAAAGTTTTCAGCATTTATGCCATGTGTCTGTCATTTTGTCATACTCTGATGGCTTGTATGTTGCTGTGATATGGCAAGTTTTGCCACTGGTATTTCAAATACCAGTAGAGTCACCCTGGTGGAGCTTCTAGAGTAACATAGACTAGGAAGAAGGACCTGGTAGCCTACTTCTAAAATAATTGGCCAGTCAACTGTTTACAATAGCAAAAGGATGGAACCAAACTTGGTGCCCATCAGCAGACAAATGGATAAACAGATTATGGTATGTTCACACAATGGAATACTATGCAATGATAAAGAACAACAATGAATCTGTGAAACATCTTATAACACGGATGAATCTGGTAGGTGTTATGCTGAATGGAATTAGTTGCAAAAGGACAAATATTGTATGACCCCACTATTATGAGAACTCAAGGAAAGGTTTAAACATAGAAGAAAACATGCTTTGATGGTTACCAGGTGGAAAGGAAGAGAGAGGGGTATTCACTAACTAGACAGTAGATAGAAAAATGTTCTGTATCCCTCTTTGGTGAATGGCTTCTTGGATCTTAAAAGCTAGCAAGCAGCCATCTAATATTCATCAATTGGTCCCAACCTACTTGTAGCAGGGGAGAATGAAGAACACCAAAGATACAAGGAACATATGAACCCAACAGACAGAAAGGGCTACATAAATCAGAGCCTCCATCAGCCTGATACCAGAAAAAGTAGATGGTGCCTGGCTACCACCAATGACTGCCTTGACAGGGAACACAACAGAGTCCCTGATGGGGCAGGAGAAAAATGGGATGTGGAACTCAAATTCTAGTAAAAAGACCAGACTTAATCATCTGACTGAGACTGGAAGAACCATGGAAGACATGGCCTCCAGAATCTCAGCTGAGAACTGAAACCATTTCCAAAACCAACTCTTCAGACAAAAATTAAACTGGACTAAAACTAAGTGGAAAACAAAAATTGGCCAGTGAAAGCCTTATTAATATCAGTGTAACATTGTCTGATATAGTGCAAGAAGATGAGACCCTCAGGTTGGAAGGCATTCAGGGAGGAACTGGCCTCCTCAAAGTAGAGTTGACCCTACGTGTGGATGTAGTCAAGTTTTTAGGACCTTTATTTGCTGATGTGGCATGATTTGAAATGAGAAGAAACAGCTGCAAACATCCATTAATAATCAGAATGTTGAATGTATGAAGTATGACTCTAGGAAAATTGAAAAACATCAAAAATGAAATGGAATACATAAAGATCAATACCCTAGGCATTTGTGAGCTGGAATGGACTGGCAATGACCTTTCTGAATTTGACAATGAAATCATATAGTCTACTTTCTGAGAATGATAAATTGAAAAGGAATAGTATCATGTTCATTGCCAAAAAGAACACTTCAAGATATATCCTGACATACAGTGCTGTTAGCAATAGGATAATATCCATAGGCCTACAAGGAAGACAAGTTAATACTACTGAGATTCAAGTTTATGCACCAACTGCTAATGTCAAGGATGAGGAAATTGAAGATTTGTACCAACTTATGCAGTCTGAAATTGGTCAAACATGCAATCAAGATGCATTGATAATTACTGCTGATTGAAATATGAAAGTTGGAAATGAAGAAGAAGGATCAATAGAAAGTATGGCCTTGGTGATAGAAACAACACTGGAGATTGCATGATAGAATTTTGTAAGACCAATGACTTCTTCATTACAAATATCATTTTCAGCAACATAAATGGTGACTGTACACATGGAAAACACAGACTCAAATTGACTGCATCTGTAAAAGAGCTCAATCTCATCAGTTAGAAGAAGGCCGGGGCCAATTGTAGAACAGGCCATCAATTGTTCATATGCAAGTTCATGTTGAAGCTGAAGAGAACTAAAGGTCACAAGAGCCAAAATACAAGCCTTGAGTATATCCCACCTGAATTTCAAGACCTTCTCAAGAATAGGTTTGACTCATTGAACACTAATGACTGAAGGCCAGATGAGTTGTTGGAAGACATCAAGGACATCATACATGAAGAAAGCAAAAGGTCATTAAAAAGAAAGAAAAGACCAAAATGGATGTCAGAAGAGACTCTGAAAGTTGCTCTTGACTACAGAGTAGCTCAAGCTAGTGGAAGAAATGATGAAGTAAAAAAGCGCTAAACAGAAAGTTTTTCAAAGGGCAGCTTGAGAAGACAAGATGAGATATTATAATGAAATATGCAAAGAGTTGCAGATAGAAAACCAAAAGAGAAGAACATGCTTGGCATTTCTCGTGCTGAAAGAACTGAAGAAAAAAATTCAAGCCTCAAGTTATAATATTGAAGGATTCTATAGGCAAAATGTTGAATGGCACAGGAGTCATCAAAAGCAGGTGGAAAAAATACACAGTGTCACTGTACCAAAAAAAAATTGGTCAACATTCAGCCATCTCAGGAGGTAGCATATGATCAGGAACCTATGGTCCTGAAGGAAGAAGTCCAAGGTGCACTGAAGGCATTGGCAAAAATCAAGATTCCAGGAATTGATACAGTACCACTTGAGGTGTTTTAACAAATGGAATGTAGCACTGGAAGGACTCAATCATCTATGACAAGAAATTTGGAAGACAGCTACTTAGTCAACTGACTGGAAAATATCCATGTATGTACCCATTCCAAAGAAAGGAGACTCAACAGAATGTAGAAATTATTGAACAGTATCATTAATATCACACAGAGATAAAATTTTGCTGAAGATCATTCAAAAGTAGTTGCAGCAGTACTTCAATAAGGAACAGCTAGAAATTCAGACCTGATTCAGAAGAGGACTTGGAACAAGAGATACCACTGCTGATGTTAGAGGGATCTTGACTGAAAGCAGAGTATACCAGAAAGATGTTTACTTGTGTTTTATCAACTATGGAGGGCATTCAGCTGTATAAATCATAGCAAATGTACGTGTAACATTATGAAGAATGGGAATTCCAGAACACTTATTGTGCTGATATATAGACCAAGGCTTACATAGACCAAGAGGCAGTCATTCCGACGGAACAAGGGGATACACCGTGGTTTAAAACCAAGAAAGGTGTACATCAGGATTGCATCCTTTTGCCATATTTATTCAATCTCTGTATGCAGAGCAAATAATCTGAGAAGTGCGGCTATATGTGGCATCAGAATTGGTGGAAGACTTATTAACAACTTGTGATACACAGATGACACAACCTTGCTTGCTGAAAGTAAAGATGACTTGAAGCACTTATACTGATGAAGATTGAAGACTACAGCCTTCAGTATGATGGATTATACCTCAACATTAAAAAAGAAACAAACAACTCACAACTGAAACATAAGAAACATCATGATAAGTGGAGAAAATATTGAAATTGAAAAGGATTTTATTTTATTTGGATCCTCATTCAGTGCCCATAGAAGCAGCAGTCAGGAAATCAAGCAACATACTGCACTGGGCAAATCTGCTGCAAAAGTCCTCTTTAAAGTTTAAAAAGCAAAGATGTCACTTTGAGAACTAACGTGCACCTGACTCAAGCTATCATATTTTTAATTGCCACATATATATATGGCTATATGCATATGAATTATGGTGTTCCTGAAGAATTCTGAATATACCATAGACTGCCAGAAGAACAAACAATTTGCCTTGGAAGAAATACAGCCAGTGTGCTCCTTGGAAGTGAGGATGACAAGACTTAGTCTCATTCACTTTGGACATGATATTAGGAGGGACCAGTCCCCGGAGAAGGACATCATACTTGGTAAAGTAAAGGGTTAGTGAAAAAGAGGAAGACCTTTCAACAAGATGGACTGACACTGTTTTCTGCAACAATGTATTCAAGCATAACAATTGTGAGGGTGGCACAGGACTGGGCAGTGTTTCATTCCATTGTACATAGAGTCTCTCTGAGTCAGAACTAATTTGACAGCACCTTACAATGTCAACATGTCCATTTGTGAGGAGAAAAGGCTCCTCAAGGTATCAACAGCTCTGAAGGGTGGTAGATGAGATGGGGTTGTTGAGGAGAGGTCAACTGACTATAATTGAGGAAAACTGAGGAAACAATATATGGGCAGAGATTATTTTAAGTAGCTACTTCGGTGATGTTTCTCATTAGAAAACCTTTAGGTGGAGCTAGGACCCAGGAGGTTCACAACAGGGCGGTTCTGCCAATTCAAAGGTAGTTTTGCAGGTGACAAGACTAGCAATCCACATTTAATGGTCACGTTCCCTTCCTCCAGGAAGTTTATATATAATCTTTGTATATGTTCTCTAAAGCAGTCCTTTTAAAGAGAACCATTTTCTGGACATGTAATTTCAGGTACAGCTATTAAAATGTAAAGATCTTTATTTTTTATTGTCCCTTGCTATGGAATTAAAATTTCTCTTCCACGTGGACAGTATTGCATCTGAATATTTCTTTAACACATTAGGGTATTACATGTTAGCGCCTTGTAAAAAAGCATTAAATTGATAAATAAGAGTTATTGATATTTTCCCCCTATACTCAAGCACTGTTTTCTCTCCTTCTCCCTGAGAGGAGTGTTTTTTTCTCTAACTAGTTACTCCTCCCTTGTCCTCTTAGTTCCCAAGCAGTCCTGGCTTTTCGCCAGCCATGTCTAAGGACAATAGGGAAGCAGTTTAGGGGAAAACATTTTTTTTGCACAAATGAAGTGTTAAGTTCTCCAGACAGTTAGGGATCTTATGTGTTACACACGAACACGTGATTGCATTAGTGATAAAAATGACATATGTTTTCCATCCAAGTCCTGGAAAACGGAAGTGATTAGAAGGTAAGTGGCTAAGTGAAACTGCGTTACAGAAAGTAGCCTGTTTGGAAATACCTACATACCTAGAGCAGTGCTGTAAAAAGCAGAGTTGACTTTCTTCCCTGATTCCATTAGCGAGAGAAGGTAAAGCTCATTCTGTCCTAAATCTGGTTTTTGTTGGAGCAGACTGGGTGGAGAGAAAAGCTGAGATGTGGCATTAGACATGCTAACTAGGGTGGAACAGGGACTGAGAAAGTGGCTTGCCTGACAGCAGTGGTGGTGGTGTCCAAAGAATTCTGTGAACTCCAGTTCTGGTTCAGGTGAGAGGCTGGCAAATGCAGGAGTTCCAGAGGTTGAATAGAGCCCTACAGTAGGAATCTTAGACTGGTGATAAGCCTCGGAAGATAGTTGCCATTTAAGAGGTTGGCATATGATTAGTGAATAGGGACTCTGGGCCAGAGCTAGAGCACAAAGGTAGCACTTCAGTCTCTGGGAAAGAAACCTGGCCAGAGTTAGACAAAAACCCAGACTTTACAGGGATCTAGGCTACTAGGCAGGCTTTTAGTTCAGGAACTTGGAAACAGTTTAATAGCAATAAAAAGGACATATTTTCTCCTTCCAAGCTCTGGAACAGAAATTTGAGAATCATTGTCTTAAAGAATGAGGTACAGCGAGGTTAGCTTTGTGAAAGGAGATGAGAGCATTCCAGGAAGAGGAGGGTGTGAGCCTGTGGGCAGAGGACACAAAATAGCACGATGGGGATAAAGGGTTATAAGTAATTCCCTGTGGTTATAATAAAATATTTGAGCCTAAAAAGTAGTAAAGGTTAAGGCTAGAAAGGTTAGCAGTTGTTAACTGTATCAGGGAGGGCTTGGAGTGCCAGGATTAGCTCCCTGTAAAGATTTGGAGATTTGTATTGTTTCTCATGATGATTTGGAGATTTGTGTTGTTAACAGCTATATTGAGGTCTAAATTCACATACCATACAACTCATCCACTTAGGCCTACAGTTTAAAGCTTTTTAGTATATTCACAGAGTTGTACAACCATCACAATTGGTGCTTTTAAAACATTTTCATTGCTATAAAAAGAAACTCATTACTCTTGAACCATTATCCCACTCCCCACAACCTCCCAGCCTTAAAACCAAACCCACAGCCATTGAGTGGGTTCTAACTCATAGTGACCCTATAAGAGAAAGTAGAACTGCCCCATAGAGTTTCCAAGGAGCGGCTAGTGGATTTGAACCACTATGCACTCATAGGCAACTACTTACCTATTTTCTATCTGTATAAAAAACTTGTTGTTGTCAAGTGGATTCTGACTCATAGTGACCCTCTAGGACAGAGCAGAACTGCTCCATAGGGTTTCTGAGGAGTGGCTGATGTATTTGAACTGCTGACTTTTTGGTTAATAGCTGTGCTCATAACTACTGTGCCACTAGGGCCCCTTCTGTCTCTGTAGACTTACCTATTCTGGACATTTAATATAAATGGAATCATATTAATATTTCACCTTTTCTGACTGGCTTCTTTCACTTAGCATAATGTTTTCAAGGGTCATCCATGTTATAGTATATATCAGTACTTCCTTTTATAGTTGAATAACATTTTGTTGCATGGTACATATCACAGTTTGTTTATTCATTCATCAGTTGATGGATCATTGGTTTGTTTCTCCTTTTGGCTATTGTGAATAATACCCCTAGGAACATTTGTTTACAAGTATTTTGTGGGCATATATTGTCATTTTCCTTGGGTATATACCTAGGAGTTGAAGTGCCAGGTTATATGGTAATTCTATGTTTAACCTTATGAGAAACTGCCATTTTATATTCAGACCAGCAGTGTGTGAGAGTCCTTATTTTTCCACATTCACATAAACACTTATTATCTGACTTTAATTATAGCCCTCCTAGCAGGCATGAACTGGTATCTCATTGTGGTTCTGATTTGCATTTCCCTGATGACTAATGATGATGAGCATCTTTTCATGTGCTTATTGGCCATTTGTATATCTTCTTTGGAAAACTATTCAAGTCTGTTGCCTATTTTTAATTTTTTGTTGTTGTTGCTGTTGAGTTATTTTTAAATGTATTCTGGATATAAAACCATTATCAGATACATGATTTCCAACTATTTTTCCCATTCTATATATTGTCTTTTCATATTTTTGATAATGTCCTTTTTGGTTTTTAACTTTGATGTAATCAGATTTACTTATTTTTTTCTTTGATTGATTGTACTTTTGGCATCATATCTAAGAAACCATTGCCAAATCCAAGTTCATGCAGGTTTATGCCAATTTGTATTTTAAGAATTTTATAGTTCTAGCTCTTACATTTAGATCTTTAATCCTCTTTGGATTAGCTTTTGAGTATTGTGTGAGGTGGAAGTCCAATTGCATTTTTTTTTAATTGTAAGAATATGTATGTATATTTTATTTTTTTTATTGTGATTAAGTGAAAGTATACATTCCAAATCAGTTTTGCATGCCACCCTATCTGTAGCTCCTTCTGGTTTCCCCACTTGGTGACAGTACATTCCTCCTTTCCATTCCATACTTCTAGTATCTCCTCACGCAAGTGTCTGTCCCCTTCTCTCCACCCTCTTCTCTCCCATCTAGAAAGAGACCAGTAGGAATGCCTCCTATAAATGCATAGAACCATAAAGTACACACACCATGTGGTCACACAGTGTCTCTAAGTCCGGTCCCCTCTTGTCTGAAGAGTTAACCTCATTACTGGTTTCTGGTCAGGGACAGCAGCAGGTCTAGGGGCCATGTTCCCAGGGAGCGCCCGGGCTGTTGGACCATCAGTTCAAATCTTTTAGAAGAGTTCTTGGGCTGCACTGCTCTTTTGCTTATGCTGGCTCAGGGACTCTACATTGTGACCCCCATCATGGCTGTCTTTGATGGTGGCTGGGCACCATCTGGTTCTTCTGGTCTCATGTTGATAGTCTTCCATTCCTATGGGTCCTTCTGTCTGCTAGGCTATTTTTCCTCGTGTCTTTGATGTTCTTGGTAAGTATCTGTTCCAGATGAGTTGGGACCATTTGGTATACCCCAGAAGGCAACTTGCTAGCTTTAAGACCCCAGACGAATTGTGGTCAGAATATATCTTTAAAAAAAGATAAAACATTTGCCTATTCAACAAATTTTACATTTATAATTCGGTGACAGTTTTATTCTTTTGCATGTGGATATCCACCTGAAGAGTATTCTTTCCCCCACTGAATTGTTTTGGCACCATTTCTAAACCAAATTTTGATTGACTCTAAACCATTATAGAATTTTAAGCAGAGGTGTGACATAATCACTTTTTTAATAAAAATTTTAGTTCATTTTATTAAGTTGAAAATTTAAATGTTGACTTAAGTTTACATTGTAAGATAGGAAGAGCTACAAATGAAATTTAGAGATAATTATTCTTGCCACTGACAGGAACTTGAATTTTGTTATGTATAAGGCACAACTGTCCTTCTTTCTATGATAGTTGTTTTTGTCTTGTTTTTTCATATTTTTATTTTTTGATATATTTTTTAATTTTTGATAAAATGGATACATTACTATGTTTACATCTTTCAAAAATATAACCAGGTATATCATATATAACAAGATTGGTGGAAGCTACAACTATAAAGAGTTATTTGATTTCCAAAGACTCAGCATAATGTCTTCCAGTTGAAACTAGGTTATGAGATGCTTCCTAAAATCATTATTGTTCTTTATCATTGTGTAGCGTTCCATTGTGTATATGTCCAAAGTTTGTTTATCCATTCATCTGATGATGAGCATCTCATCTGGGTTGATACCATCTTTTTGCTATTGTGGACTGTGCTGCAATAAACATTCTTGTGCATGTGTCTGTGTGACAGCCTTTGTTTCTGAAGGATGAATTCCAAACAGTGGGATTACTGGATCAAATGGTATATCTATTTCCAGCTTTTTAAGGAAGTGCTGGATTGCCTTCCAAAGAGGTACTATTGTGCAGTCCCACCAGCAGTGTAGGAGAGTTCCAATCTCTCCACAGCCTCTCCAGCATTTGTTGTTTTGTGTTTTTTGGATTATGCCCAAGCTTTTGGGGGTGAGATGGCATCTCATTGTAGTTTTGTTTGGATTTCTCTGATAGCTAATGATCGTGAGCATTTCCTCATGTCTTTTGGCTGCCTGGATGTCTTCTCTAGTGAAGTGTCTGTCTATCTCCTTTGCCCATCACTTAATTGGGTTATTTACCTTTTTCTTGTTGATATTGTGCTGAATCTTATAGATTATGGAAATTAGATGACGGTCTGACATGTACTTGCAAACTATTTTTTCCCATTCTGTAGGTGGTCTTTTTATTTTATTTTATTTTTTTATTATGATTGAGTGAAAATGTACATTCCCATATAAATTTACATGCCCACCTATAAGCCACTTCCACTGCTCACCTGCCTGGTGACAGCACATTATTCCTCTCTACTCCATTGTTCCTCTCTGCTCCATCTGTAGGTGGTCTTTTAACTCTTCTGATAAAGTCTTTGGATGAGCAGAAGTGTTTGATTCTTAGTAGGTCCCATTTATCTATTTTCTCTTCTGTTGATCCGTGCTTTGTCAGATTTTGAAGTCTGTCTAAGCTGTATAGTAGAACATACATCGTTGATCCTATTTTTTCTTGCAGGATCTTTATCATTGTATGTTTGATATTTCGGTCTTTAATCCATTTTGAGTTAGCCTTAGTGTAAGGTGTGAGACATGGGTCTTGTTTCAGTTTTTTGCAGATGGATATCCAATTTTGCGAACACTATTTGTTGAAGAGGTTGTTTTTTACCCCAGTTTACAATCTTAGGGCCTTTGTTGAATATCAAGTGTTCATAAAAGGACAGTGATATCTCTGGAGTCTCCAGTCTGTTCCATTGGTCTATATGTCTCTTTTTGTACCAGTACCAGGCTGTTTTGACTACTGTGGCAGTTTAAAAGGTTCTAAGGCCTCCAACTGTGTCCCTCTTCTTGAGAAGTGCTTTACTTCTCCAGGGTTTCTTCCCTTTCCAAACAAAGTTGGTGATTTGTTTCTCCATCTCATCAAAAAATGACACTGGCCAACAACAGAAGAATGGATAGGTAAACTACGCAATGATAAAGAATAATGATGATTCCAGGAAACATCTCCTAACCTGGTTTCAACTGGAAGACATTATGTTGAGTGAAAGTAGTCAGTGACAAAAGGACAAATATTGTATGAGACCTCTACGATAAGATCTCAAAAACAGACTTGTGTATAGAAGAAAAGACTCTTTGACAGCTGCAAGGGAGGGGAGGGAGGGAGGGAGGGCAAGGGCGGGAGGGTTTAGATTAGATAGTTGCTAGAAATCTGGTTGGGAGAAAGCAGTGATAGCACACATAAAAACAAGAACATTAAATGGACTTCAGCATAACTTGAGTACTCCTTCCATCTTAACCCAATATTGCAAGGATAGAGTAGCTGGGGCAGGGGGCAGGGGACCATGCTCTTAGGTGAAATCAAGGCCATTTGGCACAACTAGCATTTTGCTAAGAGGGCTCTCTGCACCCCACATTGGTGAGTGGCATCTGGGGTCTTAAAAGCTGCCAAGCTGCCATCCGAGGGCACAGCAAATGGTCCCAACTCAGCAGGAACGGATGCTCACCGAGGAACAAAATGACATGGGGTAAAGACAACCCAGAAGATAGAGAGACCCACATCAGTGGGTGCCTACATAGACTTGGGACCGGAAGAACCAGATGGTGCCCGGCCACCACCAGTGATAGCCACGATGGGGCTCACTAAGTTGAGTCTCACTAGCAACACAAGTATAAAAAGGGGTGCACCCTGAGATCTCCACTAAAATACCTCAATTGATGGTCCAGTGGTTTCGGGGTCCCCCTGAGAGCATGGCCCCCAGCCCTGATGCTGCCCTTACCCATAAATCATAACGAAGGTCCACTCTTTGGACAGGAATGGATTGGACTTGGCAATGCAGAGTGACCATATATTGGATGCACTTTATGGTTCTATACATCTATAGGGTATCATCCTACTGAGCTCTGGCTGGAGGAAGGAGAGTGGGAGGAGAGGAGGGGAAAGAAGGCTGTTGGGAAGGTGAGACATGTATGGAGCAGAGAGGAATAGTGTGCTATCACTGGACAGGAAGAGCAGTGGAAGCTGCATATAGGTAGGCATGTAAATTTATACGGGAATGTACATTTTCACTCAGTCATATTAAAAAAAAAGAAAAGAATGTAAAAATAAAAAATGACACTGGAATTTGTATTGGGATTGCATTGTGTAAGTAGATTGCTTTAGGTGAGATAAACATTTTCACAATGTTAAATCTTCCTATTAATCAGCAGGGTAGGTTTTTCCAATTACAAAAGTCTCTTTTGGTTTCTTGCAGTAAGGTCTTGTAGTTCTCTCTGTATATGTCTCTTATTTCTGTAGTTAGATTTATTCCTAGATATTTTATCTTCTTGGGGGCTATAGTAAATGGTATTGATTTGGCAATTTCTTCTTTGAAGAACTCTTTGTTGATATAAAGGAATCCTGCTGATTTACCTATGTTTATCTCGTATCCTGATACTTTGCAGAACTCCTCTATTAGTTCCAGTAGTTTACTTATGGATTCCTTAGGATTCTCTGTATATACAATCATGTCATCTGCAAATAGGCAGACTTTTACTTTTTGTTTGCCAGTGCCCTTTATTTCTTTGTCTGTCTAATTACTCTGACTAGAACCTGTAGTACAATATTGACTGAGAGTAGGCATCCTTGTCTAGTTTCTGTTCTCAAGGGAAATTCTTTCAGTCTTTCATCATTCAGGATGATGATGGTGGTTGGCTTTGTGTAGATGCCCCTCACTGCATTGAGGAATTTGCCCCCATTCCTATTTTGCTGAGAGTCTTTAGCATGAATGGGTGTTGGACTTTGTCAGATGTCTTTTCTGCATCAAGTGACACAATCAAGTGATTCTTATCTTTTGTGCTATTTAAGTGGTGGAACACATTAATCGTTTTTCTGATGTTGAACCAGCCTTGCATCCCTGGAATGAAACCAACTTGATCATGGTGAATTGTTTTTTTGATATGCTGTTGAATTCTATTGGCTAGGATTTTGTTGAACATTTTTGCATCTAGGTTCATGAGTGATACTTGTCTGTAATTTTCTTCTTTTCTTTATTGTCATTGAGTAAAAGTGTACAATCCAGTTTAAATTTGCATGGCTACCTATCTGCAGCTCCTCTGCTCTCCTTGCCTGGTGACAGCACACTACTCCTTTCTGTTCTATACATGTCATATCCTCTTAACAATCTCCTATCCCCTCCTCTCCACTCCCTTCTAGCAAGAGGCCAGTAGGACAACATCCTGTGATTTTCTTTTTTTGTGGGATCTTTCCCAGGCTTTGGTATGCTGGCTTCATAGAATGAAATTTGGGAGTATTCCACCCCTTTCTATGCTGTGAAATAGCCTCAGTAGTATGGGAGTTAACACTTCTCTAAAAGTTTGGTAAAATTCTGTAGCGAAGCCATCTGGGCCAGGACTTTTTTTGGTTGGTAGTTTTTTGATGACTGTTTCAGTCTCTTCCTGTGTGATGAGTTTATTAAGTTGTTCTACTTGTCCTTGTGATAATTTTGGTAGGTGATGTGAATCTAGAAATTTGTCCATTTCCTCTAGGTTTTCAAATCTTTTACAGTACAGTCTTTCGTAGTATTCTGTTATGATACTTTTGATATCAACTGGATCTGTTTTAACATCCCCCTTCTTATTTCTTATTTGGGTTATTTGTATCCTCTCCTATTTTTGTTTTATAAGTTTCGCCAAAGTTTTATCAATCTTGTTGATCTTTTCAAAGAACTAGCTTTCGGTTTTGTTAATTTTTCAATTGCTCTTCTATTCTCTAATTCATTTAGTTCTGTTCTTATCTTTCTCATCTGTTTTCTTCTGTTGCCTGAGGGGTTCTCTTATGCTCTTTCTACTTGTTCAAGCTGTAAGGTTAATTCTTAATTGATTCATAATCACTTTTATAATTATTTTAAAGACTTTATCAATGGCTACTATGTTGAGAAGGCATTGGAGGAGGCCAGGAGTGGAGGCAGATACACGAGTAAGTAGGGAGTTGCAGTTATCCTGGAGGCCAGAGATGATGGTGACTTGGACCACACAGTAGTGGCAGTGGAGACAGAGAGGAGACTGGTTATACTTGGGCAATAAAATCAGTAGGATTTGGTGACTCCTTAACTGTGTGGGGTCAGGGGATAGTAAAAAGATGAGAAAGGTCAAAGATGACTTAGGTTTTGGGCTCTGGGTCAAGGACGAGCTTCAGATTTATAGGTTGGGTAGTGATGTAGATAGTTGTGTCATTTGCTACCATACAGATTGAGAAACAATTTTTTAGGGGAGAAAGACAATGAACTTAGTTTGGAATGAATCTGAGATTAAACATGAGATTTTCAAGCAGAGATGTCTAATAGGCAGTTGGAATATGGATCTAGACTAGAGCTTGGACAAGAGCCCAGGGTAGGAGATAGTGACTTGGAAGTCATTAGCACATAGTAGGAACAGAAGCTCTGGAAGAGCACAAGGAGAGAGTATAAAGACTGAGAAGAGGGCCTACATTTGAGCCCTTTGGGAGGAAGAATAGGCATCCAAAAAGGGAAAGAGAAGAAATGGTCTTTAGAGGCAGGAGGCAAAATAGGAGACTCTATAGGAATCCATTGGAAGGAAAAAACTTTAAGGAGGGAGTGATTAATAGCATCATGAAGCCAGAAAAGTAAGTTCTGAAAAGCACCCATGTATCTTTTCTGTTTCCATGTCCATGTACATAGATTTGTTTTACAAATAATATCACTCCGTATTCCTTATGGGTGGCAATTTTTTAAAATATTGTGGAATCAATAACCTTTGCACATTATTTTCCATATCTGGTGCCTGAAGGTTTTCCTGACAGTATCTGTTGTATATATGTGTCTTAGGTGAGACCAGCTTTCATTGGCATCTTCTGTGCTAATCTTGCCTTTCCTGAATTGAAATTAAAAGCTAAACTATAGTTTGAATTCTAAAATGGAGTCTAAATGGTTCTTAGTGTAAGTGTTCAATCTGTTTTCTTTTTTTCTAATCGTCTGTATTTTTTAAAAAACTTTTTTACAGGTATGTGAAACAGGCCAAAGAAGCCACTAAGAATGGAGATCTGGAAGAAGCATTTAAACTTTTCAATTTGGCAAAGCACATTTTTCCCAATGCAAAGGTGCTGAGCAGAATTAAAAAAATACAGGAAGCCTTGGAAGAGTTGGCAGACCCTGGAGATGATGAATTCACAGATGTGTGCAACTGTGGCCTGCTTCTTTATCGAGAACTGCACGATCAACTCTTTGAGCACCAGAAAGAAGGTGTAGCTTTCCTCTATAGCCTATATAGGGATGGAAGAAAAGGTGGTATTTTGGCAGATGATATGGGATTAGGGAAGACTGTTCAAATCATTGCTTTCCTTTCTGGTATGTTTGATGCTTCACTTGTGAATCATGTGCTACTGATCATGCCAACTAATCTTATTAGCATGTGGGTAAAAGAATTTGTCAAGTGGACTCCAGGGATGAGAGTCAAAGTCTTTCATGGTCCTAGCAAGGATGAACGTACCAGAAACCTCAATCGGATTCAGCAAAGGAATGGTGTCATCATCACCACATACCAAATGTTAATCAATAATTGGCAGCAGCTTTCAAGCTTGAATGGCCAAGAATTTGTGTGGGACTATGTTATCCTTGATGAAGCACATAAAATAAAAACCTCATCCACTAAGTCAGCAATATGTGCTCGTGCTATCCCTGCAAAGAATCGCATCCTTCTCACAGGCACGCCAATCCAGAATAATTTACAAGAATTGTGGTCTTTGTTTAATTTTGCTTGTCAAGGGTCCCTACTAGGGACTTTAAAAACTTTTAAAATGGAGTATGAAAACCCTATTATTAAAGCCAGAGAAAAGGATGCTACTCCAGGGGAAAAAGCCTTGGGATTTAAAATGTCTGAAAACTTAATGGCAATCATAAAACCCTATTTTCTCAGGAGGACTAAAGAAGAGGTACAGGAGAAAAAGTCAAGCAACCCAGAGACCAGACTTAGTGAAAAGAATCCAAATATTGATGCTCTTTGTGAAATGCCTTCCCTTTCCAGGAAAAATGACTTAATTATTTGGATACGTCTTTTACCATTACAAGAAGAAATATACAGGAAATTTGTATCTCTAGATCACATCAAGGAGTTGTTAATGGAGACACGCTCACCTTTGGCTGAGCTAGGTGTCTTAAAGAAGTTGTGTGATCATCCTAGGTTGCTATCTGCACGAGCTTGTTGTTTACTGAATCTAAGGGGGTCCAAATTCTCTTCTCAGAATGAAAATGAGGGGGAAGAATCTTCAGACATGGGCCATATTGATCAAGTAACTGATGATACACTGATAAAAGAATCTGGAAAAATGATCTTCCTAATGGACCTACTTAAGCAATTACGGGATGAAGGGCATCAAACTCTGGTCTTTTCTCAATCAAGACAAATTCTAAACATCATTGAACGTGTCTTAAAGAATAGGCACTTTAAGACACTGCGAATTGATGGAACAGTTACTCACCTTTTGGAACGAGAGAAAAGAATTAACTTATTCCAGCAAAACAAAGATTACTCTGTTTTTCTGCTTACCACTCAAGTTGGTGGTGTTGGTTTAACATTAACTGCAGCAACTAGAGTGGTGATTTTTGACCCTAGCTGGAACCCTGCAACTGATGCTCAAGCTGTGGATAGGGCTTACCGAATTGGACAAAAAGAAAATGTTGTGGTTTATAGGCTAATCACTTGTGGAACCGTAGAGGAAAAAATATATAGAAGACAAATTTTCAAAGACGCATTAAGAAGACAAACTACTGGTGATAAGAAGAACCCTTTCAGATATTTTAGTAAACAAGAATTAAGAGAGCTCTTTACAATAGAGGATTTTCAGAACTCTGCAACCCAGCTGCAGCTTCAGTCTTTGCATGCTGCTCAGAGAAGATCTGATAAGAAACTGGATGAACATATTGCCTACCTGCACTCTTTGGGAATAGCTGGAATCTCAGACCATGATTTGATATGTACACATGATCTAGCTGTCAGAGAAGATCTTGATTTGATAGAAGAATCTCAGTATATTCAACAAAGGGTTCAAAAAGCTCAATTCCTTGTTGAATCCGAGTCTCAAAATAGAAAGCTCCTCATGGAAAGGCAAAGAACAGTAAATGAAAGGGCCTGGCCTAGAGAACCCGTGTTTCCTTCTCAAACAAAGAAGAAATGCCCTGAATTGAATAAACCAGAGTTTCAGCCTTCAGCTCTTATAACTACTCATGATACCCAGGAAGATGATATCAGTTTCCAAATGGCAAGTGTAATCATTGATGATAGGGCTGAAGAGAGTGAGAAACAAGATTTCTCCAATATAAACATGAACATATCTGTACTTCAAGATGAAAATGATGCTGAGTTTGCAGCTACTCTACCCAGACGGTATGGAAGTGTAGAAGAAATTTGCACTGGTTCTTTATTGGAAGTGAAAGAAAGCTTTACAACTGACAATGAGGCTCTGCAAAAGGAGGCATTGCAAGAGAGCCCTCAGGAAAGTTTTAACTATCTACTTAACAAATCAGTGGTGACTGATCTTGGGCCAAACCTAGATCAATTAAAGGATGATGAAATTCTGCAGCACTACAATCTACAGACCACTAATCCTACAACAAATAAAAATATAAAATTGAATACATCTATTATTGAAATCACTGATGAATCATCAGCATCCCATAATGCTCAGCAGGATTCTCTAGCCAAGTCAGAAGTGGAGCCTTTAGTGTCTTCACTGCAGTATGCAGTGTCACATAGTGCTCTGCAGGATGCTCAAGCAAATGAAGCAAAGTTGGAAGAGGAACCTTTACCATCTTCACCACAGTATGCATGTGATTTCAACCTTTTCTTGGAAGACTCTGTAGACAGTGAAGAAAATCCTTCCTGTCACTCGTTGGAACATGATGAAAAACAAAATAGCTTTTGTAGTTCAGCAGTTAATTCTAGAGCAGAGTTTGTGTATAATAACAACACATGTCTTCGTTTGGATTTTTCTGAGAAAGATGATGAACTAGAAGAAGTAGTTAATGTGAAAACCAGACATAAAGGTAGAAGGATTCTTTCAGATGATGAAGATGAAGATAATTCTTTTAAAAGTATTCCAAGCAGAAATCCATTTGACACATCTCTCTTTTCATTCTCATCTGTGAAACAATTTGATGCTTCAACTCCCAAAAACGACATCAGCCCACCTGAAAGGTTCTTTTCACCTAAAATAGCTGGTAGTGGAAACAAGACTATAAACAGTAGACGATCTCTGGCTTCTAGGAGGTCTCTTATTAATGTGGTTTTAGACCATGTGGAGGATATGGAGGAAAGACTTGACAACAGCAGTGAAGAAAAAAGTATTGAAGATTATCTGGAAGAAGGAACAGAGGAAAGCAGTGGAGAAGCCTCAGAGTACACAGAAGAGGATCCTCCCAGAGAAAAGCCCTCTTCAGAAAACAAGTCCAGCTGGTTAACTACATCTAAGCTGGATACTTTAGCTCAAGAAACTTCAGCTGGTGACCCTGAGCTTTTGTCTGGTAAACAGTTGGATGATTCTCCACAGGATAAGGCAGTGGAGGATGTGAATGAGTATGAGACTCTTATAATACGTGGGAAAGAACTGAAAGAGTGTGGAAAAATACAAGAAGCCCTAAACTGCTTAGTTAAAGCACTTGACATAAAAAGTGCAGATCCTGAAGTCATGCTCATGACTTTAAGTTTGTATAAGCAGCTTAATAAAACTTAAGAATATGACCTGTTTGCTGCATTTTAAGGTGAAAATGAGTATGGGATAATTTGTGTTTTTCTAATTGGATTCTTTGGGAGCATTACTTAATCGAGAGGGAGCTCAAAAGAGTAGAATTTTGCTTCTCTTGTAAATTCTGTATTTACCCCTCCCACCCCCAGAATATATATATTCCGGTATTCTCATCAGTAGGTTAGTATTTTTTCACTCAGATACTCTTATGTTTTTCTTTTAGGCATGTATGGAGTAAATGTAATGAAACTGTTATTTCTAGAAATGTTTTTGTAAAATTATTCTGGCCATTCTTAATTTTACTCTGAAAGTGATTGTATTATCACACTTTAGATAACACAATAAAAGTTACTTTTCTCAAATATATGTCTTTTCCATTCATTTTCTTTTATTAAGATGATATTGGAAAATGTATATGGAAACACCTTACTTTAGGCAGGATTCTGTTATTCCAAATCTGAGACATGCCTTTAAACATGGTATTTTATGTTCTCAGCTTAATACAGCAGAAGGCTGCGGAAAGGTACCTGGAGCTAGAATTTGTTATCACTGGCACCTTGCCCTGGCTAGTCATCTTACTGATGATTTAGCAGTTGCCCAAACATACATCTTTTCTATTTTGATACCTGCTATCATTTTATATCTTTGAATTATAGACTGAAATGGAGTTTGGTACCCTCTGAGAAAACACAATGCACAATACAGTACTCTGTCATCAGAGAATGGGAACTGTTACTTGAGTATCTCCTGTATATAGAGTATCAGGTACTCCAAATAGGTTTCTCATTTAACCATCACCATAATCCTTTGAGGCAGAGGGTGGCACTTTCATGTTTTACTTGAGGAAACTGAGGCAAATGAAAAGCTACTACAATAGACAGTTATAAAAGGTACTTGTAAATTTATACACACACACACACACACAGTCTTATGTGTATTGCAAAATATGCACAGAAATTTGAAAGAGATGAGCTCATATTTAAAAAATAGGTTTAAAAATTTTTTAATTTTGTTGCTGAGAAAATACACAGCAAAACAAAGCAATGCAACAGTTTCTACATGTATAATTCAGTGACATTGATTATATTCATTGAGTTGTGCAACCATTGTCACTCCTTTTCTGAGTTGTTCCTCCTCCATTAACATAAACTCACTACCCCTAAGCTTCCTATCTAATCTTTCATGTTACTATTGTCAATTTATTCCCATATAGATCTTAAAGAGCACAATGCTTAAGGCAGACATTTACTAGTTAAGCTAAACTGCTGTTTTAAAAAAACTTCAGTTTTTTTTTTTTTATGATTGAATGAAAATGTACATTCCCATATAAATTCACATGCTCACCTATATGCATCTCCCACTGCTCTCCCTGCCCAGTGACAGCACACCACTTCCAGGAGATTTTTTAGTTTAAGGTTTAAAGATTATCTCAGGCCAGTAGTTTCATTGGTTCATCAGGCCTCCATGGATCAAAGTCTATAGTCCATGAGAATTTGAAATTCTGTTCTGCGTTTTTCCCCTTTTGATCAGGATTCTGCTATATAAAGTTTGATCAAAATGTTCATTTTATAGTAGCCAGGCACCATCCATCTTGGTCTTATGCCAAAGGATGCAGCTCTTCTTGGAGGCAGTTAACTACACATTCCATATCCTCCTCCTATTCCTGACTCTCCTTCCTCTGTTGCTCCAGCCAAGTAAGAGAAAAATTGTGCTTTGAATGACCACTTGCAAACTTTTCAGAAGCCAAGCACTACGCAGTTAACTAGGAGGTAGAATGGAGGTACTAAATATGTTACTAGGCCACTTAAGTGTTCCATAAAACAATCTACTGCTGTCAAGTTGATTCTGACTCATAGCAACTGTATAAGACAGAGAACTGCTTCACAGAATTTCCAAGGAGTGCCTGGTGGATTTGAACTGCCAACCTTTTGGTTAGCAGACATAGCACTTGATGACTACACCACCAGGGTTTCCAGTAGTAGCCTTTAATTGATGGTACAAAAGTTTGCTCTTAGTAAAGGCAACTGTTACTAATATTTTAGGGAAGGTAATGTTATTGGATATATACTGTTTTTGAAAATCTTGGTGTAGCATTTTGTATTCAGTAATTCACAGATCTGTTCATCTGAGTCCAGCTAATCATTTCCTCTTGTGGATTTAATGTTGGCTGTACCCTACGTCTTTGGTTTTTAATTCCTTCCACAAAGCATACAAATGTTTACTGAAATAAAGCTAATAAATTTATTCTTACCTGATGTCAAAAATAAAAAAACACTCACTACATGATTTATTTGCTTGCCAGGGGGATTTAGGGAACTATCCATGCGATCTAAACAGTGAAGCTTAAGTTCTAGGTGTATTTCTCACTACAAAAAACAGAATGCTCTTTCTGAGTGTATACTGTGGCTACTTTTTAAAAAATATATATTTATTGTGATTGAAAGTGTACAATCCAGTTTAAATTTGCATGCCTGCCTGTGTGCAGCTCCTGCTGCTCACCTTGCCTGGTGACCTCACATTCCTCCTTTCTGTTCTATACATGTCATATCCTGTTAACAATCTGTCTCCTCCACACTCTACTCCCATCTAGTAAGAGGCCAGTAGGACAATATCCTATAGATGCATAGAACCATTAAGTGCATACACGATATGGTCATTCTGTGTCGCCAAGTCCAATCCATTTCTGTCAGAGGAGTTGACCTCAGTAATGATTTATGAATAGGGGCAGTATCAGGTCTAGGGGCCATGCTCCCAGGGGAACCCCCAGGCCTTCGGACCATCAGTTGCAGTCTTAGTGGAACTATGGCTCCTTCTTTTGGGGGGAAAAATACATATGGTCAAATATTTAAACAGTACCTAAAGCAGGGATTTTTAACTTGGGGTTCTTAAAATTCAGGATATCTATGAAGTTGGATGGGAAAAAATATATATCTTTTCCTCCCACCATCCTGTATCTACTCACTGCTGAGTCAACTGGTAATGAGATACAGTGAGCTACAGCTGCTAAACAAAAGGTAGGCTGTTTGACTCCTCCAGCCACTTCATGCAAACCCTGTGGAGCAGTTCTATTGGGTCACTGTGAGTCAGAATCAACTTGATAGCAATGGATTTGGTGTGGTTTTGGGCATCCTGTAAATGGAACTTAACTTTTCCTTTGATTGTGAATATAATCTACAAACTTCAATGTTATCAGCAGTACCTGTGACTTTGTCACCAAAAGAAATCACGTGAATTTCAGTTACTGCAGATATCTCGATACCATTTACATTCATGATTATAAAATCACAGCGGTTACTAGACCTGCCATTAAATATCATATGTTAAGGAGCATATATATTATTGAAATTTACAATTATTTATGATATTTAGGTATAACCAGTTTCCTTTAAAATCCTATGTTTTTATTGTATGCATTTATAAACAGCACTCTGAGAAGGGATCCATAGGCTTGGGCAAACTGCCAGAGGTCTCAGTGGCACAAAAACGGATGTAAGACTCGTGATCTAAGGATATTATAAAAAGTCTCCTACCTGGCCCTGCCCCTGGTGGTGTAATGGTTAAGTACTACGTCAGCAGTTCAGATCTCTCAGGAGCTCCTTGGAAACCATGGAGCAGTTCTATGCCGTCCTATAGAGTCGCTATGAGTTGGAGTTGACTTGATGGCACTGGGTTTGGTTTGGTTTTTGGTTTTAAAGGATAAATTCCTAGAAATGGAGTTGCTGGATCAATAGATTACCAAATTGTTCTCCACAGAGGTTATAATAATTTCCATTATCACCATTAATAAAAGTGCCTGTTTTCCCCATACCTTCACCAACAATATATTAAACCATTTAAACTTTGCCAATCTGATAGGAAAAAAGTGGTATATAATTTTTGTTTCAATTTTCAATTTTACTATAAATGAGATTTGTTCCTTAAGCACTGAACTTAATGAAAAAGGTGCTATTTCAAAGCAGAATGTGTGTGTGTACGTTTATCAGCTTCTTCAGAATCTTAGTTGCCAGTCATTAACTTCCCAAGACAGGAGAGATCCATGTGAGTGGGTGACTACATTGCCATGTGACCAGAAGAACCGGATGCTGCCCGGCCACTACCAGTGATAGCCATGATGGGGCTCACAAATTTGAGTCTCACTGGCAACATGAGAATAAAAAGGAGCATACCCTGAGATCTCCACTAAAAGACCACAATTGATGGTCTAGGGGCCTTGGGGTTCCCCTGGGAGCATGGCCCCTGGCCCTGATGCTACCCCTGTCCATAAATCATAATGGAGGTCAAGTCTTCAGACAGGAATGGGTTGGACTTGGCAACACCGTTGGACCATATTGTGTGTGCACTTTATGGTTTCATGCATCTATAGGATGTCATCCTGCTGACCTCTTACTGGAGGTGGGGGAGAGGGTAGACATGAGGGGATAGATTATTAGGAGGATATGACATGTATAGAATGGAGAGGAGGAGTGTGCTGTCACCAGGCAGGGAGAGCAGTGGGAGCTGCTCATAGGTGGGCATGCACATTTATATGGGATTGTACATTTTTACAATCATAGTAAAAATTAAAAACTACGCAAAGGTTTGCTAGGTGTCAGAGGCCCATTCCTGCCATATCTTCTCAGAAGCTAGTTATAACTGCTCTTTTACCATGCCACAGAATGTAGTTTATTTCTTCTAGTCTACCTTCCTAGCACTCTAGCTTCCTTCCTTTATGGGTGACAACCACAGAACAGGCATTCAGTTAATAGTCCTGGATAAGCCAATGTTCTGATTAAGGACCCCAGTTAGGTAGTGTCTCATGCATATAAAGTTCTGTACAATTCTCCCCAAGATTTTCTGAATTTGTAGCCCTTATTTAGAGACATTATTTTGAACACCTTTTTAAAAGTAATTTCATCCTTACTTGTATACCTACTATTTAGAACATTTCTATATCATACCGGCATGTCTGTGTATCCCTGGAAATGGGATATCCTTTAGTCTTCTCAGTGGGGAAAATCTCACGGAGGCTAAGGGGCAACGTGGTAGTATAAGCACTGCTTCTCTACATTCACCTACAACTAAGCCAGTGAGCAACAAATAAAAATTAACAGATTTTGTAGTTCTGACAGCAGTTGAAGTGCTGGAGAACCAACGTAAGACTTGAATCAGAAGAAAGCAGGAACAGCAAAAAGGCTGAGATTGGCTGCTGGCTGCTGGCATCCTGGTAGACATTTTTGAATGCAATGGGTTTCGTTTATAATCGAAAGCATGTAGAGGAAAAACCAGAGAGAGGAGGAGAAAGAAAAGGAAGAGTTTATTTGCGTCCCGGCCGGCTTTACGGAGTTCTCCGATGGGAGTCCATAGAACCGCGCGCCGGCTCGGGGGTTGGGGGTTTATAAAGTGGGACCAGCGGACCTTGTTGAAGACATCACTAAAAACAGTGCCCCTGACGATGAGAACGGTGTCTGTGGCACGTAGCCTGTGGGGTTGTGGACGATTAGAGTTACTTAATTAACATAAGGGGGTATTATTTCAGTGGAGTTGAGCCTATGGGAAAGAAGTGATAACTAGTGGGCCCCAGGCAGCTAGTCTCATTTGAATGGACTTTCCGGAATAGCTGGCAGATGAAATGTTTTGACTCCGGCCACTCCTGGAATGGTTTGGGGAGGGGGCTTGGGTTTCATCCTAACACATCCTACCTGCTGGTTCAGCTCACTGCGGCCATTTTAGGATGTGTGTGGATAGGCTACATCCCTGGACAAAGAACCCAGGACAGCACCTGCACTGAGAATGAAGACTGGCTCTTAGATACTAGGTAAACAGCTTTGGTAACACGTAGGGTGTCTTTTTGGTTCGGGCAGAACTGAGAGACTGTGGCATAATGGCAGAACGTGGATTTGAAATCTAAGAAACTAAGGAAAAGTGCAGTCCAATCAAAGTGGTGCAGTTTGGTTTGGGGAATTCACAAGCCAGTAAGCCCAAGTGCACACTTGGGGAGGGGCACAGGAAAGTTAAAACAGTACGGGTGAGTGCTATTGAATGTACCCAAGACCACAGGTGGGGAGACACTAGGACCCAACCCACAGAAGAGCCATAGTGTCCATTTGTATAGTCCAGAACTAGAAAAGTCCATCAAACAGGCAATCGAGCAGAAACCAGCTGACTTCCTACCAAACAACCAGGAACCATGGGAAAGTCCGCTTAAGACTGACCGTGTGGTAAGGACACAAAGCACTAGCCCCACCCAGCCTTGGGAAAGCCACACTCCACTCCTTCTAGTACTTGTTTAGTGTGAAAAGTCCTGTGCCCCATGCAATCAGCCAGAGGAAAAGCCACACCCTATTCCCACAGATAGATGTGAGAGAATCCTACCCCAGTGTTGCTGTCTTCTGTGGAAGGACACATCCAATCATGCAAACTTCAGTAGGAACCTGATACCCTAGTAATATCAGCCACCTTGGGGAAAACCACCCCAGAAACTTAAAATTTTACAAGATGCCTAAAACCTGTGGAGCCACATTAGAATCCTACATTAACAACAACAAAAACAAAATACCTCAGACCCCACCATAGAAGGAAATACTGGTGGCATGGTGGTTAAACGCCATGTCTGCTAACCACAGGGTCAGCAGTTTGAATCCATCAGGCGCTCCTTGGAAACTCTAGGGACTAGTAGTTCTACTCTGTCCTACACCAAGCCACTCTGTCCTATGGGGTTGCTGTAAATTAGAATCCACTCAACAGTAGGCTTTTGGTTTTGGGTCGCCACAGAAAGACTGAGCACAGGAAGAACCAAGAGCCAGAATGTCCCCTAGTGGCACTTAGGGAAAGAAGGTAGTATTAAAGTATTAAACTAATTCCTGGAGATAACAGAAAATTCTGAGTTCCGCATTATCACAGTAAGATATTAAAAAGCCCTATGTTCAACAACAACAACAAAAAAAATAAAGTATACAGGATCATAAGAGAAGATGCCCAAATCAAATGAAAACCATGAAGTAGCAGAAATTTCTCTGATGGAGACTAGGTTAATGGGAAAAATAGAAGACTTCCAGATAACAACATTAAATATGTTCACAGAAAGAAATGAATACACAGAAAACAAACTAACAGAGATCAGGAAACAAAATAAAACTAAGGAGACTGAAGACATTAATACAAAAAAATGAGAAATACTAGAAATGAATAATAAAACAATCCAATTAGGAAATGTAAGAGAAACCTTCAACAATAGATTTGAACAGACAGACATGAACTAGAAGACATGGTGACCCAACTTATCAAGTTTCAAGAGAAACAAGAAAAGTAAACAAAGCCAAATGAACTTGTGGGACTCAATTAAGAAATCCAACACTAGGATTTTTGGAATTCGAGAACAACAGGATAGTAGAAGACACAGAATTTTCCAAGAGACAGTCACATAGTTTGCAAGACTTGAATGAGGAACTAAGCCTGTAATCCAGAAAAATAGATGAGTCCCAAGCAGAAGAACATAGAGGTCTATGCCACAACACAGTGTAATAAAATTCTTGAAAACCAAAGAGAGATAACATCAAAAGAAAAGCACAATATAACATATCAAGGGCACTCCATAAGAATTAGTGTGGATTTCTTCTCAGAAACTCTGGAGGCCAGAAGACAATACAGTGCCATACATAAAGTATTGAAGGGAAAGAATTGTCAACCAAGAATTCTTTACCTACCTAGCAAATTTATCTTTCAAAAGTGAGGGGTAAATTTCAAATGAACAGAAGCTCTTGGAATTTGTTACTACCAGACATGCTCTGCAAGTATTACTTAAGATGCAAAGGAAAGAACACAAGACTCGAACCTGCTCATGGGAAAGATGGGAAAGTGGGTGGAGGACTCTAATAAAAGGTAATGACATGGGTGGGCAAATACAAGGAACAAGTATATACAATATTTTCAAGGAGTATACTCAGTTGTTCAGTTCCACAAGCAATACAATGTGAAAACCCAAACTCAAACCCGTTGTTGTCAAGTTGATTACAACCCATAATGACCCTATAGAAAAGAAAAAAAAAGGCTGTAAATTTTTATGGAAGCAGACTGTCACATCTTTCTCTTGTGGAGTGGCTGGTGGGTTCAAACATCTGACCTTCTGGTTAGCAGCTGAGTACTTTAACCACCCTGTTACCAGGTCTCCATATAGAATACCAAGTGCATAAAAAATAAATACAAATTAAACCTACTGGATATAGGCTACATAATGATGCAACCTGTCATGGGTTGAATTGTGTTCCCACAAAAATCTGTGTATCAATTTGGCTGGGCCATTGTTCCTAGTGTTGTGTGATGTTCCTTCATGTTGGAATTCTTGCCTCTGTGCTGTTAATGAGGGTGGATGGGCAGCAGTTGTGTTGGTGGGACAGGATTCAATGTGTAAGTTTGTTTTGTACCTTGAGGCTGTCTATTGAAATATAAAGGAGAGAAGTTAGCAGAGTGATTTGGGGACCTCAAAACATCAAGAAAGCAAGCAATGGTAGGAACTGAGCAGGTCAAGGACCGGTGTCTCTGCACCTCAGAAGCTTCCAGTCCAGGGGAAGATTGATGACAAGGACTTTCCCTCAGTGTCAGCAGAGCAAGCCTTACCCTGGAGCTGACACCCTGAATTTGGACTTTTAGCTTACCAGATGGTGGCAAATAAAATGTCTCTTTTTAAAGCCATCCACTTGTGGTATTTCTGTTAAAGCAGCACTAGCTAACTAAAACACCAGAGACTCAACAACAGAAAGGGTAAAGCAGGAGCAAAACAAGAATAGTTTTAGTATGCTAATATATGTTAATTGTTGTTTGCATATTGAGTATTGGCACCAAGCTGAAATAAGATGCTGTAATAGGAAACACTGATAGTGTAGCAGGTTAAGTGCTATAGCTGCTGACCAAAAGGTTGGCAGTTCAAATCTGTCAGGTGCTCCTTGGAAACTATGGGGCAGTTCTACTCTGTCTACAGGGTCACTATGAGTTGAATCAATTCGACAGCAACGGGTTTGGGTTTTTTGGTTTAATTATAAGTTGTTGAGTGTAACATTTGTGGTAACTATTAGAAAATTCTTAGAAAAAAACACATAGAAGGAAGAAGGAAGAAATGAAAAAGGCTTAACATAAAAATGTAGCTAAACACAAAAATAATAAAGACGATATGACACAGACATAACAAATCAGCAAAATGAATTAAGTAGGTACTTCATTTTCAGTAATTACCTTAAATGTAAATAGTCTAAATTCTCCATTCAAAAGTTAAAGAGTGACAGAATGGATAAAAAGCCTTGATCATCCTTATGCTGAGAGATGAAAGTCTGAAAAGCTATATCTAAAATACCGGAAACCCTGCTTGGTTTCTGACAGACAACTCCCCCACAAACGTTTGCTGTGATAAGCTCAGCTTCCAGGAAAAGAGGAACCTCCTGTGCTGCAGTTTGAAACTAACGCTTATCTTTGCTTCTGTAATTTTACTAATGCCAATAAGAGAACAGTTTAGAAATCTGTAAACTTGCTAATGCCAATGAGGAAACTGTATGGAAATTCCTTCGTCTGCTTCTGTGCAAAACTTATAAAAGAAAAGGAACAAAGAAGATTGGGGAGCTCAGCCATTTTGGGACACTGTCTGCCGTAGCTCCACCAGCTGTAATAAATGTCCTTCTTCTAATAATCCTTGGTGTTTGAGTGATTTCTGCTATCTGGGCCTACTTGTCTTTTCTTGCAACAATGCTGCCTATAAGATACAAACCTTTGATACAAGGATACAAACAGACTGAAAGTAAAAAGATGGCAAAGAATATTTCATGCAACTAGTAACCAAGAAAAGAGCAGAAGTGGCCATACTGATAATCAGATACAGTAAACTTTAAAAATTAGAATCTACTGTAAGAGATAAACAAGGATATCATATAATAATAAAATAAATAATAAAAACAATAAAAGGGTCAGTTCATTAAGAAGACATAATAATTATACATTGCACCTAACAATCAGTGCTCAAAAATGTATGAAACAAATACTGATATGGAAGGCCTTATGAGACAATAATAGTCAGGGTCTTCAATACACCACTTTTAATTCTGAACAGAACATCTAAAGAAAAGATCAATAAGGATGTTGTTGTTGTTCGGTGCCATCAAGTTGATTCTGACTCATAGTGACCTTATGTGCAACAGAACAAAAACCCTATCTGAGTGACAGAATGGATTAAAAAGCTTGATCATCCTTATGCTGCCTACAAGATACACATCGTTGACACAAAGGCACAAATAGACTGAAAGTGAAAAGATGAAAAAGAATATTTCATGCAACTAGTAACCTGTGCCATACCCACAATCATTATGATTGAACCCATTGTTGCAGTCACTGTGAAACTGGAGGGAGAAATAGCCTCCATGTCAGGGGTACTCAGAACTAAGGGGATCTGAGAGACAATGTTTCAGATCACCCCTAACACAAAAAGAAAGACATGACCTCCACACTGCACAAACCCCCCAGGCAGGATGCTAGGGTGGGGCCCTCTGTAAGCTTCACTATAGATTCAGTGAACTACAGTAAATAAATAACTCTTTTTGTCTTGATAAAACCAATGATAAAAGAACCAAGCAGGAGGCCAGACGGATGGAAAAGTAACTTGTGTTTGAGCATCATTCTTCTAAGTTACTGGCCAGATGATGACTAACACTACTCTGTTTTCCTTGACAGCTGGAGAGTGAAGCAGACCTCCACCCAGTTGATCCCCTCTGCCTAGTCGGCCTACACCCAGTCTACCTCCACTCAGTTGATGTCCACATGCTCCAACCTGCCCACATTGTTCCCTACATCTGCATGTAGTCTTTCCCTTTAAATACTGAGACTTTGCCTGACCTATTTGGACAGGATTTCAGGATGAGAATATCTCCATGTCACTTTGCAATGCTGGCTTGCAAATAAAACCTTTGATCTCACCCCAAAAAGCTCCTGTCTCAGTGAATTGGCTTTCTGTGGTAGGTAGCCAAACTCTTGGGCTTTTCCACTGACACTTGCTTCTAAGGAGCACTCTTGTTGTACTTCTTCCAAGACAGATTTCTTCATTCTTTTGGCAGTTCATGGTATATTCAATATTTTCTCCAGAACCACAATTCAAAGTATCAGTTCTTCTTCTGTCTTCCTTATTCATTGCCCAGCTTTCACAGGCATATGATGTGACTGAAAATATCGTGGCTTGGGTGAGATGCATCTTAGTCTTCAAGGTAACATCTTTGCTTTTTAACAATTTAAAGAGGTTTTTTTTGCAGCTAATTTGCCCAATGCAATGTATCTTTTGATTTCTTGACTGTTGCTTCCATGGGTGTTGATTATGAATCCAAGTAAAATGAAATCCTTGACAATCTCAACCTTTTCTCTGTTTAAGTAAGGACATAGAGTATTTACATAATACAATGAACCCTGGTGGCACAATAGTTAAGAAGAACTACCAGCCACTTCCTAGAAATGGGAAATCCTATGGGGCAATTTTCCCCTGTCCCTAGGGTTGCTGTGAGTTGGTATCAACTTGATCACAACAGGTTTTTTTTTTTTATTTTTTAATAAGACAACTAGACATAATGGACATATAATATAGACTACTATACCCATCATCAGAACAATACACATTTTTCTCTTGTGCCCATGAATCATTTTCCACAGCAAACCACAAAACAAGTCTCAACAATGTTAAAAAGGCTGAAATTACACAAAGCATCTTCTCTGACCAAAAAAGAATAATATTAGAAATTAAAAGCTGAAGCAAAACTAGAAAACATACAAATTCATGAATATTAAACAATGTACCATTAAATAACTATTGAGTAAATGAACAAATCAAGAAATGAAATTAAAAAAACACTTGGAGATCAATGAAAACAAAACCACAACATACCAAAACTTATGGGATACAGTGAAGGCAGTTCAAGGGGAAAAATTCATAGTAATAAGTGCCTACATTAAACAATAAGAGAGATCTCAAATAAACAGTCTAACTCTACAGCTTGTGGAACTACAAGAAGAGCAAAATAAACCAAAAGCTACTAAAAGTAAGAAAATTTGATCAGAATAGAAATAAATGAAATACAGAACAGAGAAACAGTAGAATCACAACCAGAAGTTATATCTTTCAAAAGATCAAAAGCTGACAGGGAACATTAAAAACTAAAATATGAAAGGGCAGACATTACAAGTGATTCAATTAAAGTAAAAAGTATCATAATAGAATACTATGAATAACTGTATTCCAATATCAATGAAACAGACAAATTCTTGCAGGCATATAATCTGCCTAAACTGACTCAAAGGGAAGTCAAAAACCTCAACAGACCTGTACCAAGGAAAGAGACTGAATCAGTAATAAAAAGCCTCCCAACAAAGAAAAGTCTCGGACCAGATGGCTTCACTGGGGATTCTATCAAACATTTAGAGAAGAACTGACAGCTATCCTGTTCTAACTTTCCCACAAAGTAGAGGAAGAAGGAATACTCCCTTCCTATTTATATGAGGCTACCTTTACCCTGGTCCCAAAGCCAGACATCCAAACCTCAAGGAAACAAAAACACAGACCAATATCCCTTACGAATATAGGTGCTAAAATTCTCAACAAATTGCTATCAAGCAGAATCCAACAGTGTATAAAAGAATTGTACCTCATGATGAAATAAGATTTATTCCAGGAATGCAAAGTTGGTTCAACATTAGAAAATGAATCAATATATTACAACATATTAATAGAAAAAAATAAAAACCACAAGATCATCTCAATGCAGAAAAAAATTCAGGACCCTTTTTTGATAAAACTTCTCAATAAGACAAATTTCTAGAAATACACTACATGCCTAAACAAACACAAGCTAAGATAGAAAATCTGAACAAGAGATAAAAGAGGTAATAAAACAAAAACAAAAACTCCCAACAACAAAACCTTGACCGAGATTTCTTCACTGTAGAATACTACCAAATATTTAGAGAAGAGCTCACACCAGTACTACTCAAACTCTTTCAGTGCATAGAAAAGGAAAATACTCTTGAATTCATTCTCTGAAGCCAACATAACCATGATACCAAAATCAGGCACAGATACCACAGAAAAAGAAAAGATCAGGATCTCTCCTGAATATAGATACAAAAATTCTCAAAAAAAATTCAAGCCAACAGAATTCAGCATCATGTTAAAAAAAAAAAAAAAAAAACACCATGACCAACTGGGATTCCAGCTCTGCAAAGATAAATTTAGATTACCATTAGAAAAGCAATCAACGTAATCTACCACATAAATGAAAGAATGACATGAGCATCTCAATTGCTGCAGAAGACATTTGAGAAAGCCTTTATAAAACCTATTTACTTATTGTGATTAAGTGAAAGTATACAACCCAGATCAATTTTGCATGCCTGCCTATCTGCAGATCCATCTGCTCTCCCCACCCAGTAACATCACATTCCTCCTTTCCACTCCATACTTCTAGTATCCTCTTAACAAGCACCTGTCCTCTGTTTTCCATTCTCTTCTCTCCCATCTAGAAAGAAACCAGTAGGACAGCTTCCTATAAATGTATAAAACCAGAAAGCACATACACCAAAAATAGGAAGAGAAGGGAAATTCCTCAACATAATAAAGCACATCTACACAAAACCAACACAGAACATCATTCTCAATGGAGAGGGGCTGAAGACATTCCTCCTGAGAATGAGAACAAGATAAGGATGCCCTTTAAAACCACTCCTATGTAACATTTTGTTGGAAGTCCTAAATAGAGCAATAAGGCAAGAAAAATAAAGGATATCCAAAGTGACAAGGAAAGAAGTAACACTATCCCTGTTCATGGACGACATGATACTATACATAGAAAATCCTAAAGATTCTACATGAAAAATACTAGAACAAGCAGATTCAGCAGAGAAGCAGGATACAAGATCAGCATACTAAAATTGGTTGGATTACTATACACCAACAAAGAAAACTTTGAAAAGGAATTCATGGAAACAATACCACTCATAATAGCCCTAAAAAGATAATATACTTAGGAATAAATCTAACCAAGGATGTAAAATACCTAGACCAAGAAAACTACAAAACACTATTGTACGAAATCAAGAGAGACCTACATAAATGGAAAACTTAAGATGTTCATGGATAGGAAGACCCAACAGTGTGAAAATGTGGCAATGCTACCCAAAGTGATATACAAATAAATGTAATCCTGACACAAATAACAACAGTATTCTTTAATAAGATGGAAAAACTAATCAGCAGCTTTACATGGAAAGAGGCCCAGACAAGCAGAGCATTACTGAAGAAAAAGAACAAAGTAGGAGGCTTCACATTTCCTGATTTCAGAATCTACTATACAACCATAGTAGTTAAAAGTGCCTGGTACTGGTACAACAGACAATAAAACAGAATTGAGAACCCAGATGTAAATTCATCACCTCTGTAGGGTTAGGTGATCTTTGACAAAGGACCAAAGTCCATTAAATGGGGAAAACAGTCTTTTTAACAACTGGTGTTAACAAAACTAGATGTCCATCTCTAAAAAATGAGACAGGACCCATACCTCACAACATAACACACACATAAAAAGAACTCAAATGGATCAAAGACCTAAATATAAAATCTAAAATAATAAAGATCATGGAGGAAAAAAATGGGACAATATTAGGGGTCCTAATGCATGGCATAAATAGAATACAAACCATAACTAACCCAATTAAAAAATAAGCAAATGATATGAACAGATACTTCACCAAAGAAGACATTCAGGCAACTAAGACACATGAGGATCATTATCCATTAGAGAAATGCATACCAAAATTACAACGAGATACCATCTCACCCCATCATTACTGGCACTAATATAAAAAAAAAAAACAAACAGAAAATAACAATTGTTGGAGAGGTTGCAGAAAGATTGGAACTCATATGCAGTGCTGATGGGAATGTAAAATGGTACAACCACTATGGAAAATGATATGATGCCTCCGTAAAAAGCTAGAAATAGAAATACTACATGATCCAGCAATCCCACTCCTAAGAATATACCCTAGACAAATAAGAGTAGCCAAATGAATATGCACACTCATGTTCATTGCAGCACTGTTCACAATAGCAAAAAGATGGAAAAAACCTAAATGCCCATCAACTGATAAACAGATAAATTATGATACATATACACAATGGAATACTATGTGGTGATAAAGAACAATGATGAATCTGTGAAACATCTCACAACATGAATGAATCTAGAGGGTATTATGCTGAGTGAAGTAAGTCAATCACAAAAGGACAAATATTGTATGAAACCACTATTACAAACATTCAAGAAAAGGTTTACACATAGAACAGAAACAATCTTTGATGGTTACAAGGGAGGGGAGGAGGATGAAAGGAAATCATTAAATAGTAGGCAAGTTTAACTTCAATGAAGAGAAAGACAGACAGCACATGATATAATGGAAGTCAGCACAATTTGACCAATGCTAAGTCATAGAAAGTTATTAGACACATCCAAAAACCTTGAGAGACTGAGATAATGGGAGTGAGGGCTGGAGACGATCATCTTGGGGGATATCTTGGTCAACTGACATAACATAGTTTCCAAAAAAAATGTTCCATTTCCTACTTTGGTGAGTAGTATCTGGGGTTCTAAAAGCTTGCCAGTGGTCATCTAATATACGTCTATTGGTCTCAGCGCGTTTGGAGCAAAGGGGAATGAAGAAACCTGAAGACACACGGAAAATATTAGTTGAAAGGACTAATGGAACATGTGAACCACAGCCTCCATCAGCCTCAGTCCAGAACTAGATGGTGCCCGGTTAGCACTGTTGACTACTCTAATAGGGATCAGAATAGACAATTCCAGACAGAGCAGGAGAAAAATGTACAACAAAACTCAAATTCACAAAAAGACCAGATTTACTGGTCTGACAGCGATTTTAGGAACCCCTGAGACTATGGCCCCAGGACATCCTGTGTTTTAGTCAGCTAGCGCTGCTCCCACAGAAATACCAGAGTGGATGGCTTTAACAAAGAAAAGTTTATTCTCACACAGTCCGGTAGGCTACAAGTTCAAATTCAGGATGTCCGTTCCTGGGGAAGGCTTTCCCCCTTGTCAGCTCTGAAGGAAAGTCCAGTATTGCATCAGTCTTTGTCTAGGGAACATCTTGGCGCAGGAACCTCAGGTCTGAAGGACGCGCTCTTCTCCTGGTGCTGCTTTCTTGATGGTATAAGGTTCCCAATTCTCGGCTTGCTTCCCTTTCCTTCTATCTCTTGTAAAATGAAAGGATTAAGGGTGGTGCAAGCCACACCCCAGGGGAACTGCCTTTACAGTGGAACAGGGATGTAAGCTTCTGAAGGGATTTATAGTCCCACCCTAATCCTTTAACACACAGCACAGCAAAATCACAAAATGGAGGACAATCGTAGAATACAAGGAATCATGGTCCAGCCACATGGCTACACATGTTTTTAGGGGGACACAATTCAATCCATGACACCCTGCTAACTCAGAACTGAGGCCACTCCTGAAGTATCTTTCAGACAAAGATTAGACAGGCCTACAAAACAATAAGATATGTGAGGATTGTGCTTCTTAGTCCAGTCAATTATGTGAGACCAAATGGACAACACCTACCCAAAAGTAACAACAAGAATGCAGGAAAGACAGGAAAACTGGATGAATGGACACTGAGGCCCAGGGTAGAAAGGGAAAGAAGGAGAATGCTTACAGATTGTGTGAATTACAAGTGATGTCACAAAACAATTTGTATATAAAATTTTTGAATGAAAAACTAATTTGCATTGTAAAGTTTCACATAAAAGACAATTTAAAAAATACCTTTCAATGAGATAGGAATAAAAGGGAAGCTCTTCAACACGATTAAAGCCATTTATGAAAAACTAACAGCAAACATTATAATAATGGAAGAAGACTCCAAACTTTCACCTTGAAACTGAAAAGAATATAAGAATGCCCACTCTCACCATTCCTATTCAATAGCAATAAGACAAAGGAGAAAAAAAAGACATACAAATTAGAAAGGAAGAGGTAAAACAATCTATTCGCAGATGATACGACCCTACATACAGGCAGTCTCCAACTTACAATGTACATGAGTTAATGATGAACTTATGACCATCCAGATTTTTTTTGTGTATCCTATTGTTAATAATATGTACTACATACAATGTTAAAATCTATTGTGAGCTTGTGTGTAATGTTTCCAACCCCTAAAGAGAAAGGTAGGATTTATAAAGATACTGATAATGAGATAATAATAAACGAAAACCTTAAACAAAAAATGTGTTTGACTTACATCAGAATGGATTTATGACTGAGTTGTTGGAATGGAACCCCATCATAAGTTGAGGACTTCCAAAGAATCTACTAAAAAGCTTGTAGAGCTAATAGAGAAATTTAGGAAAGTGCAAGATACATGGTCAACACAAAAATCAGTTGGGTTTCTATACACTAGCAATGTGAAATCTGAAAAGGAGATTAATAACTCTATTTACAATAGCATCAAGAAAATAAAACATCATATGCAAATTTGAATTTGCATATGAGCAATTGATGATCTGTGCCACAGTCAGCACCTGGTCTTGTTTTGACTGCTAATATGGAGCTTTTCCATTGTCTTGTTCCACAGATGTAGTCAATTTCGTTCCCGTGTATGCCATCCGGTGAGTTCCATGTGTACAGTCACCATCTGTATTGGTTAAAAGAGGTATTTACAATGAAAAAGTTGTTAGTCTTGCAAAATTCTATCACGTGATCCCTGGCATTATTTCTATCACCAAGGCTGTATTTTCTAACTACCAATCCTTCTTTGTTTCCAACTTTTGCATTTCAGTCACCAGTAGTTATCAATGCATCCTGATTGCATGTTCAATCAATTTTGGACTGCAGAAGCTGGTAAAAATCGTCAACCTCTTCATCTTTGGCCTTAGTAGTTGGTGCGTAAATTTGGATAATAGTCGTATTAACTGGCCTTCTTTGTAGGTATATGGATATTATCCCGTCACTGACAACATTGTACTTCAGGACAGATCTTGAAATGTTCTTTTTGATGGTGAACGCAACATCGTTCCTTTTCAAGTTTTCATTCCCAGCATGCTAGACTATGTGATTGCTGGATTCAAAATGGCCAAAACTGGTCCATCTCAGCTCACTAATGCCTAGGATGTCAATTTTTATGCATTTCATTTTGTTTTTGACAATTGCTGGTTTTCCTAGATTCATACTTCGTACATTCCATGTCCCAGTTATTAGTGGATGTTTCCAGCTGTTTCTTCTCACTTTGAGTCGTGCCACATCAGTGAACAAAGATCCCAGAGGCCTTACTCCATCCACATCGTTAAGGCTGACTCTACTTTGAGGAGCAGCTCTTCTTGGTCGTCTCCTGAGTGCCTTCCATCATGGGAGGCTCACTTTCTGGCACCATATCTGACAATGTTCGGCTGCTATTCATAAGGTTTTCCCTGGCTAACTCCTTTCAGAAGTAGACTACTGGGTCCTTCTTCCTAGTCTTAGTCTGCAAGCTCAGCTGAAACTCGTCTACCATGGGTGACCCTGCTGGTACCTAAATACCAGTGGCACAGCTTCTTGCATCACAGTAACAAGCAAGCCTCCACTGACAGACAAGTAGGGGTTGCTCACTCCCTCCTTACCTGATGCTGTTACCCTCATTACCTGATGCTGTTACCCTCCTTACCTGATGCTGTTATCCTCCTTACCTCACCAGATGGAACACACAGGAACAAAACTGGCTACATCTGTGGAAAAAGATGACGGAAAAGCACCATATCAGCAGTCAGAACAAGACCAGGTGCTGACTGTGGCACAGAACATCAATTGCTCATATGCAAATTGAACTGAAACTGAAGAAAATTAGAACACATGCACAAGAACCAAAGTACGACCTTGAGTACATCCCGCCTGAATTTAAAAAACATCTCAAGAACAGATTAGACTAATGACTGAAGACCAGACGAATGGTGGAATGACATCAAAGACATCATCCATGAAGAGAGCAAGAGGTCATTAAAAAGGCAGGAAAGAAAGAAAAGACCAAACTGGATGTCAGAAGAAACTCTGAAACTTGCTCTTGAACGTCAAGCAGCTAAAGCAAAAGGAAGGAATGGTGAAGTAAAAGACCTAAACAGAAGATTTCAGAGAGCAGCTTGAGAAGACAAAAGAAAGTGTTATAATGACGTGTGCAAAGAGCTGGAAATGGGAAACCAGAAGGGAAGAACACGTTCTGCATTTTTCCAGCTGAAAGAACTGAAGAAAAAATTCAAGCCTCGAGTTGCAATAGTGAAGGATTCTACAGGGAAACTATTAAATGACTCAGGGAGCATCAAAACAAGATGGAAGGAATACACAGAGTCATTATACCAGAAGGAACTGGTCAGTGTTCAGCCATTTGAAGAGGTAGCATATCATCAGGAACCAATGGTACTGAAGGAAGAAGTCGAAGTTGCACTGAAGGCATTAGCGATAAACAAGGCTCCAGGAATTGATGGAATATCAATTGAGATATTTCAACAAACAGATGCGGTGCTGGAAATGCTCACTCATCTGTGCCAAGAAATTTGGAGTACAGCTTCCTGGCCAACTGACTGGCAGAGAGCCATACTTACGCCCATTCCAAATAAAGGTGATCCAACCGAAAGTGGAAATTACCAAACAATATCGTAGATATCATACGCAAGTAAAATTCTGCTCAAGATCTTTCAAAATCAACTATAACAATACATTGACAAGGAACTGCCAGAAATTCAAGCTTGATTCAGAAGAGGACGCAGAACGAGGGATTATCATCACTGATGTCAGATGGATCTTGGCTGAAAGCAAATAATACCAGCAAGATGTTTACTTGTGTTTCATCTACTATGCAAAAGCATTCGACTGTGTGGATCATACTAAATTATGGCTAATGTTACCCAGAATGGGAATTCCAGAGCACCTTATTGTGCTCTTAAGGAATCTATATGTTGATCAAGAAGCAGTCGTGCGAACAGAACAAGGGGACACTGCATGGTTTAAAGTCAGGAAAGGTGTGAGTCAGAGTTGTATCCTTTCACCCTACCTTTTTAATCTGTATGCAGAGCAAATAATCCGAGAAGCTGGATTATACAAAGAAGAACGAGGCATCAGTGTAACCACAATTGTGGATCCGTGCAGTCTGTCCGCAAATCCAATACTGAGATAGGAGGTGAGGTGATTAAATGAGAATATTTATTGAGTACTGACTACACAACAGGTAAGGGGGAATCAGCTGCTCCAAAGATTGCCTGCCTGCATAGGCTAAACCTGGAGGTTATATAGGTTGATTAAGGTGGTGGGGGTGGGGAGGAACGCTGGTTAATATATTTCCCAGGCCCACATAGATAATTCTTTCAATGTTTCAACAATATTTTTTGTGGGGGTCTCCATGGCTCCAACAAGTTGGGGCTTGATGATCATCCAACTACCTGGTGATTTGATTCAGTAGTCTTAGAGAACAACTGAAAGGATATAAACAGAACAATTCATCAATGTTTCTAGGAGGAAAGAATAGCCGTGTGACTTACGACCAGTACAAGGTAAATTCTAATGGATGAAGGAAATCAAGCTCTCAGGGCTCAATGTTTATAACATGGTTGTCTTAACTACTGTGCTACTGTTTGTAGTAAGACGGAGTCAGGCTGGCTAACGCCTCCCTTTCAACTCCCCCCTTCTGTGGATACCCTCTCAATCATGGGAAAAGGGGAGCTGACATCCTCTAGCTACTTCCTGCTGACCAGGGGCACTGACTAGGGATGCCTTTTTATTTATTTGTAGTAATGAGGAGGTGTATTTTGGAAAGTAGCAGCATCTCATATTATGCGTGTCTGCACATGGGAAGAGGATAGGGCATCGATCATGAATACCCCTTCTGTCTGGAGGATGTGACTAGCTTCCCCCAGGATCATTTTAACAAGACGTGGTACACAAACACAGATTAGAATAATCACCATTATGATACTGAGTAACGGTGTTAGCCAAGATTTTAGAGAGGGGAACAAATTAGACATTCAGCTACTCTAAGGCTGCCAGTTTGGGTCTGGGCAAGTCCAGTCCACAAGCCGCCTTATGGATTTTATTTAAGGCTTCGTAAGGGTATTGATACAGTAAGGAGTATTATAATTGAGTACCAGGGCAGCCAGGGGATAGGGAAGATGATGGTAAATCTAGCATTTTTAAGTCTACCCCCCTCCACCAGTAACTGCTTGGGACATGGATATTATGTTAGAAGACCAGCCCTATCCATTAGGTTGAAATCTTATTATAACCTGAACCCCTTGTCCCCTCAGAACCTCAGTATCGTGAGGGATCGCCTTATGAAGTTTAATGCAGAAATAAGTATCTTCATCAAGAGGAGTGATATCAGAGAACATAATAGAAAAATTCGTATTATTCCCCAGGGTAGTAGCAGCAATAGGGAAAATGTGAGGATACTTATTTTTTTGCTTCCCAAACTACAATACTTTTCCCTCCTGAGGTTTGTTTCACCCATTTGATTGGCCCCACCAGAGTGGCAGAACCTGTGGAGAAGGGTATCGGCCAGGAAAGATAGATGAGAGGAAGCATAGTGATTAGGCAGAAACTGTGCAAGTAAGTGTCAGGGCTCCATCAGTCACCACAGTCAGAGTTCTTTCTTTCTGAAGTAAAATGAGTTCAGATCCTTCTGTCAAATTCTGGAAAAGGAGAAACAAAAAAAGCATCATATGTTTTTGAATTTGTACTTAAGCCTCCCCACTGGCATGTGAGAGTATTTAGGATGAGCCTCTTCGTCTTCTCCTTGCTGCTGTTGTTGGCCAGGTTGTAAGGGAGGGCTAGCCTGGTGTAACCAGGCCACCACCCCAGCAAGTTTCACAGAGGAGTGGGTGGTCAATAGGACCTCATACAGACCCTCCCACTGTGGAGACAACTCGTCTTCGGGATGTTGTCTCTATGCTTTCAGTAAGACTTGGTCACCAGGCTTGAACCTGTGGAGAAGGGCATCAGCCAGGAAAGACAGAAGAGAGGAAGCGTACTGATTAATAATAGTAAGAGAACGGACCCATTTCCACTTCTCCACCTCAGTAGCCACTGAGGTAGGAAGAGCGAACTGTTTCAAGAATGGCCTTCCATGTATTATCTCAGAAGGGCTTAACTTAAGCCCACTTTAAGGGGCCAACCAAAGCCGGAGCAGGGCAATAGGCAATACCTGAATTCATGTTGAATGGGTCACTTGGCAAATCTTAGCCAATGTCTTCTCTAAGGTGTGGTTCATCTTTTCTGTTTTTACCATTAACTGGAATCTACAGGCAGAATGTAGCCTCCACACTATTCCCAGAGCTCTGTTTACCTCTTGGGTTACTTGAGCAATAAATGCCCCACCATTATCGCTCTTGATAGTCAGAGGAAGTCCGAATCTTGGCAAAATATTTCTCAGAAGAGCCTTGGTCACTTCCTGGACTTGTTCAGTCTGACAGGGGAAAGCTTTTATCCATCTACAGTATGTGTCCACTAAGACAGTGGGTACCGAAAATTTCCTGGGGCTCGATGCATTACAGTGAGGTTCACCTGCCAATCTTCTCCCATATCTGTTCCACAGAACTGGATCTCTGGTCCCGAGGGGTGTGGGACTGTCTTTGGATTATTCTGGGCAGAGAGGACACATTCTTGTGTCACATTTTGAATAATCTTTTAGAGGTTAGGTCCAGCTATTATTTGTTACATCCATTTTATGCCGGCATCCCGACCACAGTGAGTGCTGTCACGGAGAACAGACACTATATCTTGCACCTGAGCTTCAGGTACCAGGACTTTTCCGTCTGGACCAATCAGCCAGTCAGTGTCTGGGTTGGAGCAAAATCCTCATTTTCAGCCCCCTTTAAATCCTGAGAAGCACAAACCGGTGTAGGAAGATGTTGGGAGATAAGAGCAGGAATTAGAGTAAAAGTGAATTTGGGCTCAGTTGGCTGGAGCGCAGCTTTCTTAGCCTCAAGATCTGCCTTCCTATTTTCCATGGCCTCTGGAGTCCTGCACTGTTGGTGGCCGGGGCAATACATAATTGCTACTTGGGCAGGGTCTCCTCCAGCCTGTAGGAGTTTCAAAATGGTGACACATGTTTTTTCTCCCAATCTGTTGTGGTGAGGAGGCCTCGTTCTCTCCACAGGGCCCCATGAACATGTAAAACCAGACAAGCATATTGACTGTCAGTGTATATGTTCACTCTCTTTCCTGCAGCCAGGAGAACAGTTCTTTTCCAGGCTATCAACTCTGCCTTTTGGGCTGAAGTACCTGGGGGCTGAGGGCCAGCCTCTAACATGTCAGTCAGAAGCACTACTGCCTATCCAGCCCCTCTTTTCCCAGGTAACTGCTTCCATCTGTGTATATTTCAACTTCTGGATCATCAAGGGGAACATCAGAAAGATCAGGGTGGCTAGAACAGACCTCTTCGATTATTTCTAAACAGTCATGTTGAGGTGGGCCCTCTGCAACAGGCAGCAATGTGGCTGGATTCAAAGTTGTCACCGCCCATAAGGTTACATTTGGATTGTCTAATAGGATGGCCTGATATTTCCCAAGCCATCCTGCTGTTAACCAGAATCCCCCTTCTGTTCTAGGAGGGGGAGGACTACATGAGGGGTATTTACCATCACTTGCTGTCCCAGAGTAAACTTCTCTGCTTCTTCGAGCAAATCACCGGTGGCAGCAACTGCCTGCAGGTATGGGGGCCATCCATAAGCTACAACATCTGTTTTGAAAAGGAAACAACTGGTTGCTTTGTGGGCCCTAACGTTTGGATCAGGACCCCCATGGCTGCTCTGTTTTTCATATACAAACAGTTCAAAAGGCTTTTTGAAATCATGGAGTCCTAGAGCAGGGGCTATCATTAGTCTATGTTTAATCTTTTCAAAGGCTTGTTGGCACTCAGGTGTCCACAGCAGAGGCTCTCTTTCTTCTCCTTTTAATGCCTCATACAGAGGTTTAGTGATTAGTCCATATCTTGGTATCCAAATGTGACAGAACCCTGCCATTCCTAGAAACCCCCACAGCTGTCACTTATTTGTTGGTGATTTCACTTGGACAATTGCTTCCCTCCTATCAGGTAAAAGGTCTCTTTGTCCCTGGGAAATCTGGAACCCCAGGTGCTTTACCTGAGGTTGTGAAATTTGAGCTTTTCTCTTGGAGACCTTAAACCACATTCAGCTAGATAATTTAAAACATATACTGTTTTGGTCTGAGTTATTTTTAGTTTCACTGGCCAGTAATATATTATCTACATATTGTAAGATGCTTCCTCCATTCAGTTCTAAGGCCCTCAAGTCCCATACCAGACTTTCTGCAAATATTGTAGGGGAATTCTTAAATCCTTGTACCAAAATGTGCCAAGTCAGATGTCTCTTTGTTCTAGGCTCAACATCTACTCATTCAAAGGCAAAGAACGGCTGTGACTCTGGGTGTAAAAGTATGCAGAAAAATGCAATCTTTTAAGTCCAGCACTGAAAACCATGCACAGTTCCCAGGGATGGTGTTCTCTAACCCTGAGTCCCTTCAACCTGAGTCTCCAACGGTAGGACCGTCCTGGAGTGCCTGTAATTTGTCATGTGGGGGCCTGTGCTTGGGGGCATTCCTGCTTCTAATGTCCCAGCTTTCTGCAGTAGGCACATTGATCAGTCTGCAAAGACTGCCCTTGAAATGGCTTTGCTTGTTTAGGGATTGCCCCTGGCTCTCGTTTTTCCATGTTTACTTCTTATCCCATTTTCCAAGTGGTGAAAGAGAGGCTGCCAATGCCAGACAAGTGCCATCGAGTTGGATCTGACTTATGGTGACCCTGTGCTGCCTTTTATTTTTGTTTCTGGTTTTCCTTTTGTTCTGCAGCCTGGTTCCGGGAATTAAAAACCTTAAAGGCTATTTCAAGTAGCTGTCCTATAGGCATCCCAAGACCCCCTTCAAGTTTCTGCAATTTTTTTGAATATCGGTGGCACTCTGAGAAATGAAGGTTATATTCAGCAATCTAATATTATTGGGATCCTCAGGCTTAATATCAGTGTATTGGCTAAATGCCTCAGTGACTCTCTCAAGAAAGGCTGAAGGATCCTCCCTTTTTTCCTGTATAAATTCTCTGATTTTATTTAAACTTTTTGGCTTTGGAGCCCCATTTCTTAATCTAAAAATAATACAATCCCGATAGCACAGAAGCCTAGCCTTTCCTTCCTCACTGTTATAGTCCCATGTAGGGTCAGTCATAGGGACTGCTGCCAGGCTGGCAGGGCAATTCCCATTAGTGGGATCTAAACTATGTAACCAATCAGTCTCTTTCCGTGCCTGTTCCAACACCATGCAGCACTCCTCAGATGTCAGCAATGTGTTGAGGAGAATGGAGTGTAGATGAACACTGTAGGCCTCAGATGCCTGTCAGCATCTACCCGAGTTGGTACTCCTCTTAGGGAGTATTGCCCTGCCTGGAGCCCAGATGTTCCCTCACCAAGAACATTACCCTATCAGGTATGAGAGGGGGAGTATGAGAGGGAGAGACCATACCTGTAGCTGACTCCGCCCCTCCACTGATCACAGCATCTGCACCCCGTGGTGGGTCTGTCCCTTCTGAGGTATTGGGGGAGGCTACTGGCTGTCGATCTCTCTGTCTCCTACTTTGCCCATCACTTGGGACTGACGAAGGAGCAGATGGGGGCATCCATTACCCAAGGAGGGGATCGTCTTCTGAAGAATCCAGTAAAATTTTCTTACCCAGTTTCTTTCCTTGATACAGAATAGATTCATGTGGTTTCACAGACTGATATAGAGACATAAATGCTTGAATACGGGACTTCATCCCACTTTCCTTCTCTTTTATAGAACAAGTCTAGCTGTAAGATGGTGTTAAATTGCAGACCCCATAACAGGTCAAATTTCCTGATCTCCCAAGATATACTGGGGCCACATATCGTTACACAAATAAATCATCTTTTTCTTAGTCATGGGTTCATAACTGTACTTTTTCCATCCAGCTAAGATGCACCCCAAAGGGGAGCCTGACGGAATGGAAGGGGCTCTTCCCATGATAACAGTTGGAGATGGCTGAAGCCCTTTGTACTTTGCTTGTTAGAGAGAGCTTTCCTTTGTCTTTTCTGTCAAGAAATTCTGACCTAAATATCAAACCTAAACTGATAAAGCTCATACAAGAAAAGGTAGAACAACAATGGAAGTTTTAATACACAATGAGGACAGACTCCAAAATCTGTCAAAGAAACCACAATCAACAGAAGAGAAAATAGACAAATGGGAACTATTAAGAATCAAACACTTTTGCTCATTCAAAGACTTTATTAATAGAATTAAAAGAACACCCACAGAATGGGAAAAAATATTTGGCAACTCTATGTCAGACCGACGCCTGATCTCCATAATCTATAAGATACTACAAAATATCAAGAAGAAGAAGATAAACCATCCAATTTAGTGATGGGCAAAGGAGATGGACAGACATTTCACTAAAGAGGAGATCCAGGCAGCCAAAAAACACATGCAGACATGTTCACGATCTTTAGTTATTAAAGAAATTCAAATCAAGATGACAATGAGATACCATCTCACCTCAACAAGATTGGCCATGATCCAGAAAACACAAAACAACAAATGCTGGAGAGGCTGTGGAGAAAGTGGAACCCTCCTACACTGTTGGTGGGGTTGCAAAATGGTCCAGCCTCTTTGGAAAGCAATCTGGCGCTTCCTTAAAAAAATGGATATTGATATACCATTTGACCCAGTAATTCCACTACTTGGAATATATCCTACAGAATCAAGGCCTTTCACACCAACGGACACATGCACCAGAATGTTTATCACAGCACAGTCCATGATAGCAAAAAGATGGAATCAACCCAGATGCCCAACAACAGAAGAATGGATAGGTAAACTATGGTACATATACTCAATGGAGCACTACACAATTATAAAGAATAACGATGATTCCAGGAAACATCTCCTAACCTGGTTTCAACTGGAAGACATTATGTCGAGTGAAAGTAGTCAGTGACAAAAGGACAAATACTGTATGAGACCTCTACGATAAGATCTCAAAAACAGACTTGTGTATAGAAGAAAAGATTCTTTGACAGCTGCAAGGGAGGAGAGGGAGGGAGGGTGACGGGGGAGGGTTTAGTTTAGATAGTTGCTAGAAATCTGGTTGGGAGAAAGCGGTGATAGCACACATTAGAAACAAGAACAACATTAAGTGGACTTCAGCATAACTTGAGTACTCCTTCCATCTTAACCCAATATTGCAAGGATAGAGTAGCTGGGGCAGGGGGCAGGGGACCATGCTGTTAGGCGAAATGGAGGCCAACTGGCACAACTAGCGTTTTGCTAAGAGAGCTCTCTGTACCCCATATTGGTGAGTGGTATCTGGGGTCTTAAAAGCCTCCAAGCTGCCATCCGAGGACACAGCAAATGGTCCCAACTCAGCAGGAATAGATGCTCACCGAGAACCAAAATGACAGGCAGTAAAGACAACTTAGAAGACAGAGAGACCCGCAAGAGTGGGTGCCTTTATTGACTTGGGACCAGAAGAACCAGATGGTGCCTGGTCACCACCAGTGATAGCCACGATGGAGCTCACTAGGTTAAGTCTCACTGGCAACACAAGAATAAAAAGGAGTGCATCCTGAGATCTCCACTAAAAGACCTCAATTGATGGCCCAGCGGTTTCGGGGTTCCCGAGAGCATGGCCCCCGGCCCTGATGCTGCCCTTACCCATAAATTATAATGAAGTTCCACTCTTTGGACAGGAATGGATTGGACTTGGCAATGCAGAGTGACCATATATTGGTTGCACTTTATGGTTCTATACATCTATAGGATATCATCCTGCTGACCTCTGGCTGGAGGAAGAAGAGTGGGTGGAGACGAGCGGAAAGGAGGCTGTTGGGAGGATGAGACATGTATGGAGCAGAGAGGAATAGTGTGCTGTCACCAGACAGTGAGAGTAGTGGAAGCTGCATATAGGTGGGCATGTAAATTTATACAGGAATGTACATTTTCACTCAGTCATGTTAAATAAAAAATTAAAAAAAAAAATTCTGAATGTATCAGACTTCAGCTTTTTGCTTTACTACATCAGACAGTTACTGAGCTGTTCCTGGAAGTAAGACCAATCCTAACAGACCGGTTTTGTCAGGCAAACCTGGCTATGATCCTGGACCAATTTCTTATGTTACTTTCCTGTAATTCTAGTTCTTTCTTTACCTTCATAGTCCAGCAGTTTTTGCCTACATTCACACAACACTCACCCAGCCAGCTCTTCACACACACCCATTTGGACCACCCAAAAGGGGAACTGTTGGAGGTGATCCCACCCAATCAGTCTCCCCAAAACCAGAGGTGGTCCCCACCCACACACCAGACCAGGCCCTAGGGACTTCCAGGGGTCTAAACCAGGTGGGTCACACTCACAGAACTAGTAATGTTGGAAATTCAACCCAGGGACAGGTTTTCTCCAAAACCTGACACACTAGTCTGGCCCTGAGCGCCACAGGGAGGGGTGCCACAGATCCAATACCCTGTGGAGATTTCCAGGTCCCAATTTACTCACCTCAGTCACAGCGGCTGGTGACTGGCAGCACATAAGTGGAGAGGGCAACACCCCTTCACAGGCTAACTAGCCCTGCGGCCCCTAATGAAGCAGTTGTCCAGTCCACGCCCCCCACCAGGGCCACCATGTCCCAGTGACAGAAAGAGGGCTTCCCCATCTGGGCCACCAGAATTTGTAACCACAATCGCGGATCCATGCGGCCTATTTGCAAGGCCAACACTGAGAACACTGAGACAGGAGGTGAGGTGATTAAATGAGGACATTTACTGAGTGCTGACACACAATAGGCAAGGGGGGAATCAGCTCCTCTAAAGCTTGCCTGCCTGTATAGGTTAAACCTGGAGGTATATAGGTTGATTAAGGGGAGGTGGGGACGCTGGTTAATATTTATCCCAGTCCATGGAAGTAATTCTTCCAATGTTTCAACAATATTTTTTGTGGGAGTCTCCATGGCTCCAACAAGTTGGGACTTGATAATCATCCAACTACCTGGTGATTCGGTTGAGTAGTCTTAGAGAATAACTGAAAGGGTATAAACAGAACAATTAATCAATGTTTCTAAGAGGAAAGAACAGTCGTATGACTAGTACAAGGTAAATTCTAACGGATGAAAGAAATCAAGCTCCCAAGACTCAGTGTTTATAACACGGTTGTCTTAACTACTGTTGTCGTATCTACTGTGCTATTGTTTCTAGTGAGAAGGAGTTGGGCTGGCTAAGGGCCTCCTTTTTATTAGGATTGGAGGACAACTCATTAACAACCTGCGTTATGCAGATGACACCACCTTACTTGCTGGAAATGAAGAAGATTTAAGACACTAAGATCAAGAACCACGGCCTTCAGTATGGATTGCACTTCAACATCAGAAAAACAAAAACCCTCAGAACTGGACCAGTAAGCAACACTGTCATAAATGGAGAAAGGAATGAGGTTGTCGAGGACTTCATTCTACTTGGCTCCACAATCAACGCCCTCAGTGAAGAAATCAAAAGACACATTGCATTGGGAAAATCTGCTGCAAAGCACCTCTTCAAAGTATTCAAAAGTAAGGACGTCACCTTGAAGACTAAAATGCGTCTGACCCAAGCCATGGTATTCTCAATCTCATCGTATGCATGAGAAAGCTGGACTATGACCAAAGAAGACAGAAAAAGAATTGATGCCTTTGAATTGTGGTGCTGGAGAAGAATGTTGAAGGTACCATGGACCGCCAAAAGAACAAACAGATCTGTTCTGAAAGAAGTACAACCAGAGTGCTTCTTGGAAGCAAAGATGGCAAGACTGCGTCTTACATAGCTCGGACATGTTATCAGGAAAGATCAGTCCCTGGAAAAGGACATCACGCTTGGTAAGTGGAGGGTCAGCGAAAAAGAGGAAGACCCTCAATGAGATGGATTGACACAGTGGCCGCAACAATGTGCTTAAGCATAAAAGTGAGTGTGGACATGGTACAAGAACAGGCAGTTTCATTCTGTTCACAGGGTTGCTATGATTTGGAACCAACTCAACGGCACCCAACAACAACAACAGAGATGTGAAAGAAAGACTTACACAATGAAAACTATAAAACACTGTGCAAAGACACGAAAGACCTAAATAGAAAGATGTTCTGGCTCACGGATAGGAAGACTTGATATAGTTAAGATGTCAATACTACCCAAAGTGATGGACAGATACAATGCAATCCTGGTCAAAATTCTGACAGCATTCTTTATAGAAATGAAAAGGGGTCCGAGAGGCCAAGGAATCAGGCAACAGAAGCTAAAGATAAAAGGAACACAGCAAGCAGAGCTACCTCAGTTTCAAAGGCTAGGGTAACAACCTCTGGGGTCTCAAAGGGTGTACTTGCCACTCAGGTGGGCTAAGAGAATAAACCCCAGACCAAACCAAACCCACTACCATTGAGTTGATTCAGACTCATAGTGACATAGAACGACCCAAAATGTGAGGGAGTACTTGTTGTTTCATTGGGCTGTGAAAGTGGAGCTGAAGCCCAGGCTGAGGGACTTTTACCAAGAATCTGGAGGGCGGGGCCACTGACTAAATGGTCTCAGAGAACAGAGGATTTTTCAAGCCTTGGGAGTGAATGTCATACGTTCTGCTCACTTGCTCCGTGCCTGTTACCCTTCTTTCCTTCTGATTTTTCCCATTTGTAACTGAAATGTCTAGCTTGCACCTGCCTGTTGCAACCTTGAACTTAGGAAGCAGGTAAATTGTATTTTAGATTTCACAAGTGAAGAGGAATTTTTGGATTTTGGACTTGCAGTTCATTTATTATTTTCAATATGATATGATAGGGTGAATGTGTTTTACATGGGGCAACGATATGAATTTAGCAGGGTCAAATGGTGAAATGTTATGGACTGAATTGTATCCTCCAAAAACGTGTCAAGTTGGCTAGGCCATGATTCCCAATATTGTGTACTTATCTACCATTTTACCATCTGACCTGATTTTCCTATAGAACTCCTATCTCTATGATGTTAATGATGCAGGATTAGTGGCAATTATGTCGATGAGGAAGGACTCAATCTACATTAGATTGTGTTTTAATTAAATCTCTTTTGAGATACAAAAGAGAAGTGAGCAGAGAGACAGGGGACCTCATATCACCAAAGTAGCACCTGGACCAGGTAGAGTCCTTTGGACTTGGGGTTCCTGTGCTGAGTAGCTCCTAACCCAGGGGAAAACTGATGACAAGGACCTTCCTCTAGAGCCAACAGAGACAGAAAGCCAGCTCCTGGAGCTGGTGCCCTGAATTCAGACTTCCAGCCTACTAGAGAATAAAATGCTGTTTGTTGAAGCCTGTGGCATTTTGGTTACTGCAGCACTAAATAACTAAGAGTAAGGTAAGAAGGATGGGGCTGACGGGAAGACAGAGATTAACTCTCTAGATAGCTGATACTGATTAATTCTGGTGATGAGAAAGGTTAACACCAAATGAGGGTTAAGTGTGCCCAGCCTGATAAAGGTAAATGGTGTCAAATAAATGTACTCAAGAAGAAAATGATCCTTCTAGTGATTGCTACCGCATGTATAAGGAACCCTGTGGGTGCAGTGCGTAAGTGCTGGCTAACCAGAACATCAGCGATTTGAATCTACCAGCAGTTCCATAAAAGAAAGATATGGCAGTCTGTTTCCATAAACATTATAGCCTTGGAAACCCTATGGAACAGTTCTACTCTGTCCTATATGAGTTAAGAATGACTTCATGGCAATTTTAAAAAATTTTTTATTATGGTATGTATAATTAGGAACAACACTAACCACCACCAAAAAGTATGTGTGGGTATATACACACATAAACCTGTTGCGATTGATTTCAACTCATAGCAACCCCATAGGACAGAGTAGAATTGTACCATCAAGGAGTACCTTATGGATTCAAACTGCTGACTTTTTGGTTAGCAGACATAGCTCTTAAAACACATCACCACCAGAGTTTCCAAATGTCTACAGGTGTGTATAAACCCACTGCCATCAAGTTGATTCTGACTCACAGAGACCCCATAGGACACAGTAGAACTGCCCCATATGGTTTCCAAGGAGTGGCTGGTAGATTCAAACTGCCAAACTTCTGGTTAGCAGCCAAATGCTTAACCACTGTGCCACCAGGGCATTGTAGGTATGTATACATGAGTATGTATGTTCACATATGTAGATGGGAGCCCTGATACCACACTGATTAAATGCTATGGCAAACTATGGCTGCAAAGTCAGCAGTTCCAATCCACCAATTGCTCCTTGGGAATGCTAAGGAGGTAGTTCTTCTCTGTCCTATAGGGCTGCAATCAGTTGGAAACGATTTGATAACACACACCATATATAAAACCAAACCTGTTGCCATCAAATTGATTCTGACTTATAGCAACCCTATAGGACAGAGTAGAACTCCCCAAGGAGTTTCCAAGGAGTGCCTGTCAGATTGTAACTTTTGACCTTTTGGTTAGCAACCACCACTCTTAACCACTATGCCACCAGGGTTTCTACAACATACACAGATGTAGGCATACGTACATATGTGACTATATACACACATATATACATAATGAAGCACACAGTGCTCAGATACGGATACTTCTAAGACATAACCAAACACTTCACAGGATTGGTTTCCTGGGTTTAAAGAATTAGGATTATAGTCTCTTGGGACATCCTGGTCAATTGGCATAATATAGTTCACAAAGTTCATGTTCTACACTCTAGTTTGGTGAGAAGTGTCTGGGGTCTTAAAAGCATGTGAGTGGTCTTCTAAGATACAACTATTGTATTTTATTACAAAAGAGAAAGAAGGAAACCAAAGACTCAAAGAAAAAACTACTCCACAGGGCAACTGCAGTCTGCATCAACTATAGACTCATCTACCCTGAGAACTATATGGTGTCCCACTACTACTGCTGAGCATTCTGGCCATAATGGAAGGATCCTGATAGAAGAAGAGAAAAACATGAAAGAGAACCTCAAATTCCTACAAAAAAGGACCATCTAGTTGAGACTGGAGGACTCTCTGAGACTACTGCCTTGAGACATTCTTTAAATACTAGTCTTTTAGCTAATAACAGATAAAAAATAAACCAAACCCAGTGCTGTCGAGTCAGGTCTGATTCATAGTGACCCTAGAGGTCAGGGCAGAAATGCCCTAGAGAATTTCCAAGGAGTGCCTGGCATAATAACAGATAAGCTCCTTTAAAAAAATCATGTACATGAAAACAATCAACAATTCCTTTAAAACAAAGATGAGAATGTAAGGGCAGAGAAAGCAGATTAATGGAGACAAGAATAGGAATACTGACAATGTTCATATATTGGTAAAAATGTAACCAATGTCACTGAACAATCTGTGCAGAAATTGTTGAACGGGAACCTAAACTGTTACATATAAATCTTTACTGAAAACACAGTAAAATATTACTTAAAGAAATGAAAACCCAAAAAAGTCGTGGGTGCATTACCTGCTGGGGTATTCAGAAACTATCTTCTAAAATAGGAAATAAGGTCTCTAGGTGAAATTGTTGCTGTGTGGACAAAATGTAAAATTAAACGCAGCTGAAGGACAAAATGAAGAATCACATAGTTGTGTTTGCCAAGTTTTATTTTTGAAGCAGTAGAGCCTACTGGGGCAGTGGTTAAGTACCCAGCTGCTAAATGAAAGGTTAGCACTTTGAACCTACCAGCTGCTCTGAGGGAAAAACATGTGACAGCCTGCTTCCTTAAGATTATAGCCTTTGATAACCCTACTGGGCAGTTCTACTCTGTCCTATAGGGTCAGTATGAGTTGGCACTGATTCACTGACAAGGGGTGTTTTGGTTTTATAACAGGTGTACAGTATTTATAATATTTTTTATGCTTTTTCGTATGTCATAAATACTGTATTTCAAATTTAAAAAAAGCAGAGACATAGAATGTTGCTCTGGGAAGGTACAGTCATAATGTAATCTATGCATTTGAAGATATAGGAATGATTACATATCTTTTTATGCTGATCTCTCCCCTTTACCAACACTTGGTGAAGGGCTGCTTAGCCTAGTACAAATAACCCAGGGGAGAACTGATTATCTATCTTAAAAGAAGTTTATGTGCTGTGTACTACGTTGTTGTGGAGTGCCATCGAGTTGATTTCAACTCATAGTGACCTCATGTGATACAGCAGAATTATCCCATATAGTTTTCTAGGCTGTAATCTTTATCGGAACAGATTTCCAGGTCTTTCTCCTGCAGAGCTTTTGGTTAGCAGCTGAGTGCTTAAACACTGTATCACTCAGGCTCCTTTATACTATGTTAAGTATCTAAAAAACAATTCCCATTATTCTGGCAGATCAAAGTTGGTTAACTTGTGTCATGGTTGGAATTGTGTCCCCCCAAAAATGTGTGCAGCCGCGTGGCTGGGATATGGTTCCCAGTATCTTGGAAATGTCCTCCATTGTGTGGCTTTGCTAACTGTGCGTTAAAAGATTAGGGTGGGGCTACTAATTCTGCATAGGATTACTTCCCTGTCCTGCTGTAGGGGGAGTTTCCCGGAGTGTGGCTTGTCCCACCCTTAATGCTTTCAGATAAAAAGGAAAAAGAAACAAAGGACAATTGAGAACCTCGCTACCATCAAGCAAGCAGCACTGGGAGCAGAGCGCGTCCTTCAGACCAGAGGTTCTTGCGTGAGGACGGTCCCTGGACAAAGACTGATGCAATACCGGACTTTCCTCCAGAGCCGACAAGGGGAAAGTCTTTCCCTGGAGCGGACACCCTGAATATGGACTTGCAACCTACCGGACTATGTAAGAATAAATCTTTCTTTGTTAAAGCCATCCACTCTGTGGTATTTCTGTTAGAGCAGCCTAGCTGACTAAAACAACTTGTAAAATAAATGTTGTCCAAGGGACTTATTTTACGTTCTCATGTACTAATCTGCTGATCTGCTGCCCAGTATTGTCAGTTGCATGAATAGTATCAGCTGATATTTGGCTCCCCACATATGGTTTCTGAATTAACTTATGGGAAATACCAAAAATCAGATAAAGTAGTTCTAGGAGAAAAGGGACTACAGGTTAAAAGGAGTCAGCCTTACTTTGAGAATTACTGATTAAAAACCTACTGCATTAAATACTAACCTACACCCATCCTATTTTGCACCTATAAACCCACAATGAGAGTTCATAAAATATACGGATTATTCAATATTTTATAAAGAGATAAACAGAATGTATAAAATTTATTCAGTCTTTCATATGATTTTACTTTCTCCCTTCAACCATAATGATATGATATCCAAATTTTGTCTTGACTGGAGGGTCTGTAAACACAGGCTTATCCAGCCCACTAATAGGCAAGGCAAATGCAGCATCCTGAAATGGTCCTACCATGGACCCTCTGGTCATCCAGCCCAAGTCACCCTGAAAAACCAAAAGATATATGATGTTAGGTGGCCCAAAGACAGAACAACTCTACTGTACCTGAGAGAATTTCCTAACATGAATGCTAAGGTTATGAGGTCTATTGATCTGGACTATAAAGGAACAGGCTGAACAAGGACAGACAGGCAGAAGAGGTCTAACTGTAGACTGAACATATCAGCGCTCATAATAACTGGTAGATTTTTAAGTTAGCTGTACAAGTTTGGCCATGTCTGAGTTTACACAGCTGTGGCCCTCAATTAGCTGTTCAAAAATGAAATATTTCTGCTTTTAAGATTTTTAAACCAAGGTAAGGGTTGGCAAAACATAGAAATAATCTCTATTTCTGTGTTTCTTTCCTCTGAAGGAGACAAATAATTTTAAAAGATAAGAGCACATACCCCTTGCCTGGCTTTATCTTCACTATACTGTGCAGCCACTTCATTGAATCTCATTCCAGACTTTAACTTTTCCATGGCTTCCATAATTCTACTGTGTTTTTCACACAGAATGTGTCTGACCTACAAAGAAAAAGCATGTACACATATTTTTGAGACCCAAATGATACTTTTCCTCTCAGTGTAGCAACTAAGTCTGGATTACACCATCAATGAAAAAATCTTAGCTCACAACAACTAAAAATCCTGGAAGTCTGCCCACTTACATGATGGCCACAGCCCTATTTCTCCTATCAAAACAATAACTTGTTGCCCCAATTTAGTTGGAAAATGAGTATCTGGATGTGGGAAGCTCTCATCTTTTACCATGTATCTCAACAGTAGTAGAAAGTGGAAAGAGAACAATGGTTGAAAGTTTGGGTCCTGGAGTTAAATCCAAACTATGCTGTATGATCTTAGACAAGTACCTAAACTGCTAAGTATTTCTCCATTTGCTCACTGGAGATAACAAAAGTATGTTAAGTGTGCTCGTAGGATTGTGAAGATTGAGATAATGCAGCTAGCATTCAATAAACATTAGTGATTATTTCATCTGACTGGTGATTATATGAAAAAAAACACACTAAGAAATATTCTTTCAACAGAGGCCCAACAGACTGTAAAATGGTACAACCACTGTGGAGAACACTTTAGTGGTTCTTGAAAAATTTAAACATAGTTACCATGTTGTTGTGTGCTGTCAGGTGGGTTCCAACTCACAACGTGTTATCGTCAATGAATGTAAATGGTTAAATGCAACAATAAAGAGACAAACAGTAGAAGATTGAATAAAAATAGCACAATCCATCTATATGCTGCCTACAGGAGACAAACTAGAACTCAAACAACAGAAAAAAAATGTATCAAGCAAACAACATTCAAAAAACAGTGGGAGTGGCTCTGACACAATACACTTAAAGTAAAATTCACCTCACTGGAAAAGGAAGAACATTATATAATGATTAAAGGATCAGTACTCCAGAAAGACATAATCGTATTCAATATTTATGCACCCAATGATAGGGCTCCAAAGTATATACAGCTTTGAACTCTAACAGCTTTGAAAAGTGAAACAATAGCAGGAAACTTTAACAGACCACTTTTTCTTATTATTATGACTGAGTAAAAATGTACATGTCCATATAAATTTGCATGCGTACCCATATGCCACTCCCACTGCTCTCCCTGCCTGGTGACAGCACACTCTTCCTCTCTGCTCCATACATGTTTTATCCTCCCAACAATCTCCGATCCCCTCCTCTCCACCCACTCCCCCACCTCCAGTAAGAGGTCAGCAGGATGACATCCTATAGATGCATGGAACCATTAAGTGCACACATGATATGGTCACTCTGTCAACACACCACTTTTGATGAAGGACAGAACATCCAGAAAGAAGCTCGATAAAGACAAAATACCACAATCAACCAACCTGACCTGAGAAACACACAGAACACTCCAACCAATATCAGCCAAGTATACTTTTTTCTGCAATGCATATGAAACATTCTTCAGAACTGACCACATATTAGGTTGTAAATCAATCTTTAACAGAATTCAAAGTATTGACATATTACAAAGCATCTCTCTGGACCATAAAAATAGAAATCAATAGCAGAAAAAGTAAGGGAAAAAAATATATGGAAAAAACAACACCTGAAACTGAACAACACCTTGCTAAAAAACCTACTAGGTTATAGAAGAAATCAAAGACAGAATAAATTTATAGAATCAAATGACAATGAAAACCCATCCCACCAGAACCTTTGGCACAGAGCAAAAGCAATGCTCAGAGGTCAATTTATCTCAATAAATGCACACACCCAAAAAGAATAAACAGCTCAAATCGAAGCATTAACCTTACAAATTGAACAAGTAAAAAGAGAACAGCCAAAGAAGCTCTCAGGCACTAGATGAAAGCAACTAATAAAAATCACAGCCAAACTAAATGAATTAGAGAATAGAAAAATGACAGAGTTAATAAGACCAAAAGCTAGTTCTTTGAAAATATCAACAAGGTTGATAAGCCACTGTCCAAACTGACAAAAGAAAAACAAGAGAGGAAGCAATTAACCCAAATAAGAAATAAGATATGTGATATCACAATAGACCCAGATGAAATTAGAAAAACTGTAACAAAATACTATGAAAAACTGCACTCTAAAAAATTTGAAAACCTAAAGGAAACAGGCAAATTTCTAGAAATACACTATCTACTGAACAACACAAACAGAAGTAGAACAACTAGATAAATGTGTAGCAAAAGAAGAAATTGAAAGGATAATTAAAAAACTCCCAACCAAAAAAAGTCCTGGTACTGATGGCTTCACTGGAGAATCTGACCACACCTTTAGAGAAGAGTTAACACCACTATTACTAAAGGAATTTCAGAGTATAGAAAACGATGGAATACTGCCAAATTCATTCTATGAAGCCAGTATAACCCTGATACCAAAACCAGGTAAAGACAGCACAGAAAAGGAAAATTACAAACCAGTATGTTTTGTGAACTTAGATGCAAAAACCCTCAACAAAATTTTAGCCAACAGAATTCAACAACATATCAAAAAAATAATTTACCATGACCAAGTGGGATTCATACCAGGGATACATAGTTATTTCAACATTAAAAAAAAAAAAACAAACCCAGTGCCTTCAAGTCAGATCTGACTCAACAATTAATGTAATGAACTATATAACATTCATGTTAAAAACTCTCAACAAATAGGAATATACAGGAAATTCTTCAACATAAAGAATGGGAACCAGACAAACCTTGCTCTCTGTCACAACTTTTATTCTACAATGTACTGAAGGTTCTAGCCAGAATAATCAGGCAAAATAAAGAAATAAAGGGCATCCAAATTGATAAGAAGTATCTCTATTTGTAGATGATATGATCATATACACAGAAAACCCTAAAGAATCCACAAAAAAATTACCAGAACTAATAGTTCAGCAAAGTATCAGGATACAAGACAAACATACAAAAATCAGTTGGATTCCTTCATACCAACAAAGAGAACAACCATCAAAGAGGAAATCACCAGATTAATAGCACTTACCATAGTACCCAACAAGATAAAATACTTAGGAATAAATCTAACCAGAGTCTAACCAGAAACACAGAAGACCTATACAAAGAAAATTAAAAGACACTACCACAAGAAACCAAGAGAGACCTACATAAGTGGAGAAACCTACTGTTTTAGTTAGCTAGGGCTGCTCCAACAGAAATACCACAGAGTGGATGGCTTTAACAAAGGATGGTTTATTCTTACAGAGTCCGGTAGGCTACAAGTCCAAATTCAGGATGTCCACTCCAGGGGAACGTTGCCCCCCTTGTCAGCTCTGGAGGAAAGTCTGGTATTGTACCAGTCTTTGTCTAGGGAGCATCTCGGTGCAGGAACCTCGGGTCTGAAGGACGGGCGCTTGTCTCCCGATGCTACTTGCTTGATGGTGTGAGGCTCCCAATTCTCAGCCTGCTTTCCTTTCCTTTCCTTTTATCTCTTGCAGGGTGAAAGGATTAAGAGTGGGACAAGCCATACTCCAGGGAAACTCCCTTTTACAGTGGAGCAGGGAGGTGATCTTATAAAGGGATTTACAGTCCCACCATAATCCTTCAACATACAACATAGGAAAACCACAAAATGGAGGACAGTCACAAGATACTGGGAATCACGGCCCAGCCACGTGGCTACACATATTTTTGAGGGGACATAATTCAATCCTTGACATCTACCTTGCTCATGGACAGAAGGACTTAACACTGTGAAAATGTCTCTTCTACCCAAAGTGATCGATACATACAATGCAATCCCAATAAAAATCCCAATGGCATTTTTTCAATGAGATGGACAAACAAACCACCAACTTTATATGTAAGGGGACAAGACCCAGATAAAAAAAAGCATTACTGAAGAAGAAAAATAAAGTGGTAGAGCCTCACACTACCTGACTTTAAGACCCATTACGCTGCCATGGTAGTCAAAACAGCCTGGTACTGGTACAAAAACAGATACAGAGACCAAGAGAACAGACCTGAGAATCTAGACATAAAATTATCCCCCTATGAGCAGCTGATATTTGACAAAGGCCCAAAGTCTGTAAATTAGGAAAAGACTGTGTCTTTAACAAATGGTGTTGGCATAACTGGATATCCATCTACAAAAAAATGAAATGAGAAACTGTTTCATACCACACACAAAAACTAACTCAAAATGGATCAAACACGTAAATACGAAATCTTAAATGGTAGAAGTCATGGAAGAAAACAGGGACAATGCTGGGAACCCTAATACACGGCATGAACAGAATACAAAACATTACTAATAACGCACAATCACCACAAAATAGGTAATTGGGAACTTCTGAAAAAATCACACACTTGTACTCATCAAAGAATTCACCAAAAGAGTAAAAAAACAACCTACAGACTGGGTAAAAAGAAAGACAGAAAAGGTAGCATAATCCAGAGACTACATCAGTATGAGACCAGGCTCCATCACCAATGACTACTGTGTTAAGGAATAGCCAAGCCAAGTTAAGGAATACAGTCTGACAATTAAGTCTGTGAACTTAATTGTTCTAAGTGGTATATACTGAATAGTACTGAATATCACTATATATATATACATATATATATATGTATATATATATACACACACACACACACACACACACACACATATACTGAATACTAAATACTGAATAGCACTATGGTCACTTTCAAAGTACTCCCCTTGGGAAGCTATGTACTGATGCCAGCACCTAGTCCACACTTCAAAGCCAGTTTGGAACTCTTTTTCTGGAATGGCCATCACAGCTGTCATCGTATTACCCTGATGTCCTGAATGTCATTAAAATGTCTTCCTTTAATATTTCCTTTATCTTCAGGTAAAAACAGTCACTGGGGGCCTGATCACGTGAGTAGGGAGGGTGTTCCAATACAATTATTTGTTTACTGGCTAAAAACTCCCTCAGAGACAACTATACAATTAAGTTTGCGAACTTGCCACTGTGTGCAATGGTTATTCCAGAGAGAGCTCTAAAACTGCTCTGAAGGGTGGTTTAGATGTTGGTATTACTGCATAGCTTCCCAAGCGGACTACTTTGAAGATGACCATAGTGATATTCAGCAATGTGGTATGTAGCATCTTTTCTGGGATAATTTCATGAACTTAATTGTCATTCTTCATGCAACATAGCATCCCTGATGTAGCAGGAAAAAAACATGGGTCTTCAGAACTCAAGCTCTGTTAAACAAACCAGACTTGATGGTCTGACAGACTGGAGCGTCCCGGTTAGACACAGCCCCCGGAGCCTGAGTTAGCCCAGAAGAGAAACCATTCTCGAAGTGAACTCTTCAGGCAAAGATTGGACTGGAACGTAAGACATAAAATGATACTGGCAGATTGTGCTTCTTGGCTTAAGCAGATTCAAGAGGTTAACTGCTCCTGACCAGAGGCAAGATGAGGGCAGACTGGAACAGGAGCTGGCTGAATGGACACAGGCAATAGGAGTGTGCTGTCACAGGGTGGGGAGAGCTGCTCAAGTTACAAAACAGTGTGTAAGTATTTGTGTGACAAATTGACTTGGATTGTAGTTTCACTTAAAGTATAATAAAATAATAAAAAATCAATTAAAAACCCTACACATAACCAAAATTACCCCAGAACATCCCTTATAAAAATGCCATACCACAGACGAACATGGCAGCTCTCATTAAGCCTAACAAAAGCAGTTCCTGCCCCTACTGTAGTGTTTTATAACAGGTGGGCATCAAATGAAGTAGCTAGGTTGTACTCAGGTTGTTTCATGAAAACTTGCATTTGGACACCAAAATCCCACTTAACATGTTGGATGCTCATGTAAGACTGGGAGCCAACTATGGAAAAGCAGATTCATGTCTGATTTCTCTTTTCAGTGCATGTATTCTTTGCATAGAAAGATGGACAGAATAGTCCACATCATTTATATTATGTTTTTTGTTTGCTGCCTGCATGTGGACAGCAGAATCTGTTTGAAGCAATTGTACCAATGTACCATACAGCACTGAATTTTATTTCTTTACTTAACTGCTCCCTAACAAGAGTGATGACAGGAATTACCTCCTTTTTGTTGTTTGTACTTTACCCCTAGAACCTAGAATGCCGTCCCTAGGTGGTGCAAACAGTCAAACAGTAGATTATTAGCCTAAAGGCTGGCAGTGCAAACTCACCCAGAGGTGCCTTGGAAGACAGGCCCAGGGAACTGCTGCCAAAACTCTATGAAGCAGGGCTACTCAGTACACATGGGGTGGCTGTGAGCTTGACTTAATGGCAACTAACCAATGACAGCAAAAACAGAGGCTAGAATAACACTTGGTACAGAGTTTGTAGCTGTTAGGTGCCACTGAATTGGCCCCCAACTCGTGGTTGCTGATGAACAATGGGATTGGACTGTTGGAACCCTTTTGTTCTTTTTGAGAATATCTATAGCAAAACATACACCAACTCAACAGTTTCTGCACATACAATTCCACAACACCAAAAACATTCTTTGAGTTATACAACCATTTTCACCTTCTTTTTCCCAGTTGTTCCTCTACAATTAATATAAACTCACTGCCCCCAAGCTTCCTATCTAACCCTTCAGATTGCTGTTGTCAATTTGATCATACACAGATAGACCCTAAAAAAGCACAATGCTCAAGGCAGACGTTCTTTACTATGTTTTAAGAAGACTTCAGTGTATATTTTCGGTTTAATGTTTACAAAGATTATCTCATGGCAATAGTTTCAGTTCATTCTGCCTCAAAGGCTCCAAAATGTCTGGACTCCACAAGAGTTGAAATTCTGTTTTATATTACCCCTCATTTGATCAGGATTCTTCTATATAACCTTTTTTGTTATTATTTTCTCACTGTGTTTTAAGTGCAACTTTATAATTTAAGCCAGTTTCTCATACAAAAACTTACACACACTTTGCTGCTCTCCCCACACTGTGACAGCACACTTCTCCCCTGCATTTTGTATTTCCCATGTCCATTCAACCAGCTCCTGTCTCTCTCTGCCTTCTCATTTTGCCTCTAGCCAGGAGCTGTCCAGTTAGTCTCCTGTATCTATTTAAGCCAAGAAACATCTTCTTCAGCATTATCATTTTATGTCTTACAGTTCAATCTTTGTCTGGGGAGTTGGCTTCTGGAATGGTTTCAGTTCTGGGCTAACGGTGAGTCTGGGAGCCATGTCTTCTAGGGATACTCCAATCTGTCATACCATCAAATCTAGTCTTTTTTTTTTTTTTTAACTAGAGTTCAAGTCCTGCTCCCCTAATATTTCTTCCACTCCATCAGGGACTCTTTGTTGCCTTCTCTATCACAGCAGTCACTGGTGGCAGCCAGGCACCATGTAGGTCTTCCAGTCTCATGTTGATGTAGTCTCTAGTTTATGTGGTCCTTTTTGCCTCTCGAGTAGAATCTTTGATCAACGTGTTCAATAATGGTAGCCAGGTGCCATCCAGTTCTTCTGGTATCCTAGCAGAGGAGGCAGTTGTTCAGAGAGGCAATGAGCCATACATTCCCTTTCCTCTTCCTATTCCTGACTCTCTTCCTCTCTTGCTCCAGGTGTCTAAAGATCAATTGTTGTGCCTCGGACATTTGCAAGATTTTAGGATCCAGGGTACTACAAAACAAACTAGGAGACAGAACGCTAGCATTAAACAGTATTAAGCTAGTTAACTGGGACGTCCCATGAAACTACGAGCATAAACCTCCAAAGCACGGAACCAAATCCCATGAAGTATTTTGTTATGTACAACCAATCTTAGCACTTACTCTTTTTGTCATTGTTGTAAATATATCTATCATACAAATTCTACCAATTTAACTTTCTATAGCTGTACAACTTATTGGCAGCAATTATATTAATATGTGTAACACTATTCTTAATGGGATTTTTCCATCCTCGTAAACCAAAATTCAGTATTCCATAAGCAATATCCCCTTTTTTCCCCTTCCTCCCACCCATGGTATCACAAACAAATTTAGATCTCTATACTTTAGCCCATTCTCATCTTTTTATGTGAGTGCTATCATATTTGTCCTTTAAATGACTTATTTGACTCAGTATAATGTCTTCAAGCTCCATCTCCACTGTAGCATGTATCAAAACTTCCTTTTCCTTACTGGTTGACTAGTATTCCATTGTATATACGTACCACGTTTTGTTTATCTATTTGTCTGCTGATGGACCTTTAGGCTACTTCCACCTTTTGGCTAATATGAATAGTACTGTAATGAACACTAGTATACAAGTCTCTGCTTTCAAGTGTTTCAGGTACATTCCTAGGAGTGAAATTTCTGGGTCATATGATAGCTCTAGTTCTAGTTTTTTGAGGAACTACCAGTTTTCTATAATAGCTGTTACCATGTTGCCTTCCCATCAGCAATGGATAAGGGTTCCGGTTCCAATTTCCCCACATCTCGCCAACACATTATTTTCCTTTTCATTGTCCTCTTAGCCATTTTATTGGTAGTGAAATGGTATGTCATTGTGGTTTGGATTTGCATTTCTCTGGTGGCTAATGACATTGAGCATCTTTTCATGTGTCTGGTGGCCATCATAATGTCCTTTTTGGTGAAATGTCTATTCAAGTCCTTTGCCCCCTTTTTTATGACTCGGTTGTCTTTTTCTTGTTAACAAAGTTTTATATATATCTTGGCTGGCAAAGTCTTTTAAATAATATTTTATTGTGTTTTAGTTATAAGTTTATACAGCAAATTAGTCTATTCTTTAACAATTTTTATACAAACTGTTCCATGCCTCTGGTTACAATTTAGCATTCTCATCATTTCCACTCTGTTTGTTCTATTTCCATTGATCTAGCTTCCCTCCCCCTCCCTGCCTTCTCATCTTTGCTTCTGAGTAACTTGATCATTTGGTCTCATGGAGTTAATTGTGTAAGGGAGCACATTACTCATGGGTCATATTATTTTATACGCAAATCTACTATTCAGCTGAAAGGTGACCTGTAGAAATAGCTTAAATTCCATGTTCAAAGTGTATCTTAGGGTGATAGTCTCCAGAGTTCCTCAAATCTCTACTGGTCCAGTAGTTGCTGATTGGTTAACTAATTCTTTTTGGATATGTGGTTTCCGTGAAGATATCCTTCGAGTTGGTAGCTTATCTTTTTACTTTTTTGGTAGTCTTTTGATAACAAAAGCTTTTAATTTTTATGAGGTCCCATTTTATTTGTCTTTTGTTCTTTACACTTCTGTTATTATATTACATAGCTCATTATTATTAAAAGCTAGGCCCAAAGCCTTGCCCCTGCATTGTCTTCTATGAATTTTATGGCTTTACTTTTTGTATCTAGGTCTTTAGTTTCATTTTGAATTTATTTTTGTGTACAGTGTGAGGCATGGATCCTGTTTTATTTTTTGCATGTGGAAACCTGATTTTCCCAACACCAGTTATTGAACAGACTCTTCTTTTCCCATTAAATGGATTTAGCACCTCTGTCAAAAATGAATCAACCACAGATACACAGGTCTATTTCTGGACTCTCCATTCTATCCTATTGGTATGCCTATTGTTATACCAGTAATAGGCTGTCTTAATTACTGTAGGTGTATAATATATTTTAAAACCAGGAGGTGCCAGTCCTCCTACTTTGTTCTTCTCTTTCAATACTGCTTTAGTTATTGGGCCTTTTGCCATCCCACATAAAGTTGAGGATTGGTTTTCCCATAGGATTTTCATTGGCTGATTTTTGGAAGGAGATTTCTTCCTATTCTGTCTTAGTTTGGAAGTTCTGATGAAATCTGTTCAGCGTCTACTGATAGGTGATGGTGGCTGTACTTGAAGTGCACTCGCTGGGAAGTGAATGCAGGTCTCCTGCATAGATGACAAGAGTTCTACCACTGAACCACTACTGCCCTCTGGTGCTGAGCAGTATCACTAAATCCTTGTTGAATGAATAAATCAAAGTGTAAGTTCCTATGTCCTGACCAAATCATGGAAATCACTGTTACACATTATCAAGTAGCATAGTTCTGTGTCTGCAGATTATACTTTCAGGGCAGAAACTCCTCTGGGTCTAAGTTAAGTACTTCAAGGCTGACTGTCTGTCTTCCCTGTTTTCATGGTCTGGGCCCCGACTCATGCCCTTTCTGAGTGTCGCCTTCCCCAAGCAGAGATGCGTCATAACACCTACCTCAGCTTTTGGCTTTATAAAATATTATTCTGTCTGAAGAAATAATTAATTCATTTACTGGAAAGCTCTAACCTAATACATTTCAGGGAACAATGCTAAAAGTGTGAAGTAGTTCTGGATGTCTGAGAAAGTATATCAGGAAATGCTTAAGAAGTACTACTATTTATAAGGTTGATTGGTCAACAGTTCCCAATTTTGTGTTATCTTGATTTTACATCAGTGTTAACCTAGTCTCTTAAAGTAAGAAGCATACCTGTCTTTTCCTTTTATGTGCACCATTTTACATACTTTTTTTTTACACCTAAGTACAAAAGAAAACAACAGCATACCTTTACCGCATTGCCACCACCTTTGGGACCCTGGGGCTTCTTGTCAGCACTGTCACTTCCAGAGGTGGCTCCCCCTTTGGAGAAGAGATGACAGGTACTCATTTAAAGTGTACTTCACTATTTTCAGAAAGGCCCAACCCATAAATGTTGATACTTTCATTAACACACGCTTTAAAAGGGAACTTTGCCAAACACTTTACTATATCAAACTACATTCATGTGTCCTAACTCTCTTAAAACAGGAAATTTATGCTCTACAAAAACCCTTCATGGGAAATGGATACACAAATGAGTGTACTAATAGGTGAATAAGAGCTCCAAAAGCCAAATCCATATTCTCCAGACCCCAATTCAAAGCCTATGTTCTAAAGAAAAACCCGAGTTGTTTAAAGATTTCTAGAATACTGCAACTTTGTACTTAAGTATCTAAATTCCAATAAGTAAAATCTCCAAGAATAAATTGTAAATGAAGATTAAGTTTCTCACCATCCATATTTGTCAAAGGGATATATTTACTGCCAAATCTCTAGAATCTATTACACTGCGTTGTGATGTTTTCCTAAGAAAAGTTATTAATATTCAGGTTAATGACTATTCGAACGTCTTAAATTTTACCACCGTGTCACCTTCTAGGTCAGTGGCAGCACACTGACTGTTACAGGAATGGTGTTTCTGAGGACTATCGTCAGATTAAGTATTCAGCTCAATAAACATTTCCTAAATAATTACTAAGAGCCAGGCGTTAAACACCAAGATAAATAAGCTATGGTTCTCTCTGTTATGGATTGAATTATGTCCCCCTAAAAATGTTCGGAAACCCTGGTGGCACACTGGTTAAGTGCTGCGCTGCTAACCAAAAGGTTGGCAGTTCAGAACCACCAGGGGCTCCCTGGAAACTCTATGGGGCAGTTCTACACTGTCTTACAGGGTCGCTATGAGTCAGAATCCAATTGATGGCATTGCGTTTTGTTTGGTTAAAAATGTGTTTATCAATTTGGCTGGACCATGATTTCCAGTATTTTATGATTGTCCACCGTGTTGCCATTTGATGGGATTTTCCTATGTACTGTAAATTCTATTACTATGATTTAATAAAATGGATTAGTGGCAGTTATACTGATAAAGTCTAGAAGACTAGATAGTGTCTTCAGCCAATGTCTTTTGAGATATACAAGTGAGAAGCAAGCAGAGAGACAGGGACCTCAAACCACTGAGAAAGCAGTGCCAGGAGCACAGCATGCCCTTTGGACCTGAGGTTCCCGTGCGGAGGTGCTCCCAGGACAAGGGAAGACTGACACATCACAAGGACCTTCCTCCAGAGCCACAGAGAGAGAAAGGCTTCCCCTGGAGCTGGAGGCCTACTGACTGTGAGAGAATAAAGTTCTCTTAGTTGAAGCCATCCCCTTGTGGTATTTCTGTTATAGTAACACTAGATAACTAAGACATTCTTCATAAAACTCATTTTCTAGTGGGTAAGTCAGACACATAAACAGGTAATTTCAATAGAATCTATTAGGGGCAAAGAGATAGTTAAGGATGGGGGCTGTGGAAGCAGAGACATTTTGGCCAGTGAGGGAAGCATTCATGGACAAGCAGGAGCTGCCCAGCTGAAGAAAAAACACAGATGAGAAGATACTCCAGGACTGGGGAATGGCAAGGTATGTGTAAGAAATTGCATAGCTGCAGCAAATTATGAGGTCTGAGTGCTGTGAGATGAGACTGGAAGAGGTGGGTAAGGGACAGGGCATGAAGGGTCTTGGAGTATAAGTAACTTAAAATTTATTTTATAGGTAACAGAGAGCCATCGAAAAGTTTCAAGCAGGGGACTCTATCCTATACATCTTAGTATCTCTAATGCCTAGTACAGGGTCTGGCACACAACAGATACTCAATAAATGTCCAACTAAACTGAAACTCCTAAAGCCTTTAAAAATGTTACTGTCAAAGTTTTATTAAAATCTTAACTGGATTTGCTCTATACTCACTTTAAAATAATTGTTGCTGAGAATATAAACAGCAAAACATACACCAATTCAAGTATCTATATGTCATCCAATAAATTAACCTCACAGTTCTCCACCTCCCTCTTGAATGCCCATGCCTTCCACACTAGGCCACTTGGTTCCAGGGGCACACAATGGAACTGTGCCACTCAGAATTAGTAGCTGTGTCTCTGGCTACCACCTCCTATCCTGTCAGCCGATTCTTCATTCCAATAACACTCTTCGACTTCACAGAAACTCCCCTGCCCAGTCCCTTTATCCTGCTATGTTCTCTCACACCATTAGATTTCTCCCTCCACTCCTAGTCTGGACCCTATGCTTGAGTATCTGAACTGCACTCCCAATGACATCCTTAACTCCCTTGGGTTGCTAACCTTCTACTATAATCACCCAACAAAACCTCAACTCTGGCTCAAGAATACATCTAGCTCTTTTCAATTCTACATCCTGCCAATTACATGGTAAATCTTCACTATGCAGAATGATGTCTTCTACAAATTCATGTCTTCAATCTCAGTCAGGCTGTCAGCCATGAGAGCAATCCTTTTACTTGTGTTTCTGTCACTCGCTCTCCCATTATCCTCAAGGACTATTCCAAACCTCTATCACTCTCCTCACGATCCCCACTCAGGCCCTGCTTCTTAAGAAATATCTTTTTCGCCTTCAACTTATCAGGAGATTGAGGTGATTAAATATGATCTCCTACAAGCTGAGCTCCTTCCCCTCCCCTGGCTCCATTTTTACAACCACACTGGTCCTTGCCTCTTTCTCTGTGACCCCAAACACAAAATGTTCTTTCTCCTACCCGAAGGTCAATTCTGCCTCCTTCACCTCAGCCTCACTCCCAAGTTTTCCTCATTCTGAAGAAACAAAATAAAACTTCTTAATCCTTTGTCCTACTCTATCTACCATCCAATTTCCATGCTTTTTAAAACTTTCATGAGAAGTCCACAGTGACTGTCTCCATTTTACCACTCCTGACAGTCCCGTAGTCACTGCAATCTGGCTTCTGCCTTCCCTGTTCCAATGAAACCACTCTTAGCCTAAGGCTACCTCTAATTTCCAAATCTAAACAGTACTTCTCCCCTTCTAGTCTTCATCTTACTGACCTCTTTTCTGTGCTTGACAGGCTATGCTGGAAACTTTCTTGTCTGTCTGACCTCCGGAATACCACTCTACTGCACTCCCCGTAACTGTCTGCCCCTTTCACTACCTGCCCCAGAATCATATCCTTTGCCCTCTGCTCTTCTCTTCTCATTCTTTAAGCTCTCTATGGATAATTTCACATACAGTCACAGGGACATCTACATTGGTTCTTAAAATTTAATTTATTTTACTTTTATTGTTGTTGAGAACACACACACCAGGACATACCCCAATTCAACAATGTCTACATGTACTATTCAGTGACACTGATTACATTCAAGTTGTATAACCACTCTCATCCTGTTTTTCCCAGTTGTTCCTCTCCAACTGACATAAACTCACTGCCCCCTAAGTTTCCTCATGCCGCTGTTGTCAATTATATCTACATCTAACAAAACATACATAGATCTTAAAAGAGCACAATGTTCAAGAAAGACATTACTAGTTGTTAACTTAAACTACCACATAGTTTTAAGACAACTTCAAGGGATGTTTTTCGTTTAAGGTTTACAGATTATCTTGGGACAAGTTTTAGGAATTTACCCAGCCTCAAAGGCTCCATAATGTCTGGATTCCATGAGAATTTGAAATTTTGATCAAGATTCTTCTATAGGATCTTTGATCATAATATTCAGTAGAAGGAGCCATGCACCATCAAGTTCTTCTGGTGTCATGGCCAAGGTGGCAGTTGTTCATGAAAGCAATGAGCCACACATTGTATTTCCTCCTACTATTCCTAACTCCAAGTGAAAAGAGACCAACTACTGTGCCTTGAATGGCTGCTTTTAAAACCCCAGGCATTACACAACGGATTAGGATGTTGAACACAAACACTGAACATATTATTAGACCAGTTAACTGGGATGTCTCTTGAAACCATGATTCTACAGCTCCGAACCTAAGATCCATGTATATGTTAATAATCCCTCAAATATACACGCGCCGCCTAGACTTAAACTCAAATATCCAACCACGTCCTGATTCCATTTCCACCTATATTCCCACAGATACTTCAATCTCAATATATCTAAAAATGAACTCACCACCCTCATTTTTGCTCATATATTCTTTAGCCTGCAACACCAGTATCAAGTCAAAAACCCACCGTGTTTCTACCTTTCTCATTACTTTTGGAGCTCTTAAAAGCAAGACCTGCCTTATTTTTCACATCCTCAGCATTTAGTACTGCCTGAGACATTTCTGTTCAATGGATGAATCCCTCTCCAATGGTTGGGATGACATTCTATAAGTACTAAAGGGAACATCAAGGAACATAATAAATGTGTACTTCCTTTTGTTGTTATTTTTGGAAAGGTTCAATGTTATTGCTGTAATAACCCTTGAAATACAAGCCCAAGTAACGACATCCCACAAACCACATCCACTGGCTTCTACTATCCACCAGGACGATTCCTGCACCATACCTCCAACTCGAGTAGACCCTCTCGCATTTATATTAGAGGTCTCAGATAAAATCTGTCAACTCTGGAATCACGGTCCTCCGCCCCCACCCCCCACCCCGCACCCCGCGCTGTCTTTGTCCCAGACTCCAGGGGTCACCTGTATGCTCCCTACCCTCCCTTCTCACACACTCCATTCTCTCTTGCTTTTCTGGCCGCTCTACCTTTTCCTCCCTTCCCAGCACCGCTTTTTCCTTTGGGCGGCATCTCGGAAACTTCGCGTGGGACTCGCCCCTGCTTCTGTTGCAGTACAAGGTCCCTTCAGGCCCCACGAGCACGTCCTAAAGAAAGCCTGAAAGCGGCATTGCAATTGGCCGTTCTTTCCGCGGCTCTGAAACCAGGCATAATCTAGGGCAGACCCAGTCCTTTGGCCCTCGGGACCAATGGGACTGAGGATATCTGACCCAACGAAGCTTTGAGGGGCGGAGCCAAAAGGAGAGTTGGGGCAGGAAATCCCGCCTCCTCGATTTTTCCGTTTCTCTTGCACGCGTCTCAGTCGACTTCACGGCTCTGGGGTTGGTTTGATTTGGGTCTTTGCGCGAGCTTGAGTGGCACCCCTCCTCTGCCTGTCTTCTCCACGCCTGCGTAGTAGAAGACACGAGCCTCTGCATTTTCTTTAAGGGAGTGGGTCATTCAATCCAGTCGGGCAGAAAGCATGGGGTTTCACACTCTTACGCCTCGTATCCATCCGTCCTTGCGTTTTTAAAATTTGATTGCAGTCGTGGCTGAGTGGGTTCAGAAGGTAGTATTTTTGTTTGCTTTTACTTTTTTAAGTGCATCACCTCCTCATTCTGTTGCGGAACTCCGTAGTGGAGAAAAATTGGAAGCAGTCTGAAGTATCCCTCAACTAGAACTGTATTAAAAGACTAGACTTGGTCGGACAGATGAGGGTCCCCTGAGGACGTGGGCCCCTGAAACCAGTACGAAGTTAACTCTGCAGACAAACATTAGACTATAAAAAGACTATTAAAGGTGGAGTGACGCCGGCGACAGGGGAAGCACAGGGTGGAAAGGGGGAGTATGCTGTCAACAGGGTGGGGAGAACAGAGTTGCATAGAGGTGTATGTGTGGGGCCAGTTATTTGGCAGCTTAGATTGTAAGCTTTCGCTTGAAGCATATAAAATATGCAAAGTAAAGCTTCAGTAGGGTACTACTTAATGTTTCAGCCATACAGAAGAGCATTATGCACCACTCGAAATGATTGTTTAAGGCTGTTTGTAGATATGAGAAATGTCCTTCAGGAATTTTACAGATCAAGATAGAGACGTTCAATTTTTTAAAGAAGTTTATATGCCTATGAGACAGGCAGGCTATACAGCAAAATATGGGCAGTGGTGGTGTCACTGCCAGAGAGTCAGTGCTGAAAGAAGCTGTCTCAAAAACAGGGTGCAGTAACCAGGGTTTGTCTGTGCTCAAAAGGGGACACACATTTATATAAGGGGAGGTCTTAAAGGCCTACATAATTAAATTTGACCCGGGTGATGCTGGTCTTGTAATTTTTTGTCTGCTCAATCTCAGTTGTTCTAAAGTGGAGGATTGCTCATTACTGCCATCCCAGGAAGGTTGTGTGGTAGTGAAATGTGGGACGATGGGAAATACTTTGTAGCCAAAATAGTTGCAAATCCACATGTAACAGCCAATCACAAGTTGGTTCAGACTCTGAAAAAGAACTTCGTAGCAAAGGTTATTTTTACACTAACCTCAGGCTGCTCTTAACAGCCAATCATAGGTTGGCAGTAGCTACGTTGTTTGCAACAGTCCAGTGGTTACTAACTTTCTGAGGATGAGCAGGGGTCTCTGGTAATACAGGTTGTTGTGTAGGCATCTGATGGCAGATTTAAGAGGAATCACACCCTTCCCTTTCCATATTGTGCTAATCTTGTTCCCCCCCCCTTGCTTTTTTAAACCTTAACAAAAAGGTTTACAATTAATCAGTGTCCCTATTTGTTGTTAGGTATCGTACAGTCGGTTATGACTCATAGTGACTCTGTGTACAACTGAAGGGAACATTGCCTGGTCCTGTGCCCTGCCCACAATCATTGTTATGCTTGAGCCCATTGTTGCAGCCACTGTGTCAGTCCATCTTGGTTGAAGGTCTTCCTTTTCTCTGGTGGTGTAGTTTCAGAGCTGTGACTGCTAACCAGAAGGTCAGCAGTTTGAATCCACCAGTCACTCTTTGGAAACCATGTGAGCCAGTTCTTCCCTATCCAGTAGGGTTGCTATGAGTCAAAGTCGACTCCATGGCAATGGATTTGGTGTATTTTTTAATCAAGTTTCATCTGTTGTAGCCTAATAAGAATGACCTGTTAGTCCTATAAACTAGTTTCCTCTCTGGGACTTTGGTTTTCTTTCTTTTTTTTTTTTTTGCTTCTGATAAGTAGAGAACAATAGTTGTTACCTTAGATGGCTGCTCACAAGTTTTTAACACCCCAGACACTACTCCACTAGGATATAGAACATGAACTTTGTCAACTATTTTGATGTCGATTGATTGAGTTGTCCCAGGAGACCACCATACCTAGAAAACCAATCTTGTAGGGTGTTTGGTTATGTTTGAGAAGTAATCTATTTATGTCTTCTTTGAATATATGTGCCTACACAATGTGTATGTAAATGTACATATAGATTATCTGTGGATACATATGTATGTATTTGTGCCTATTTGTTTATCTGTATGCCTGTATACATACATATGTGACCATACACCAGTGTGTTGGTTATTGGTGGTGTTGCAAAATAATGTCATTTTCTTTAGCACAAACATCTTTTTCTCTTGTGCATGTCTTAGTGACATTGTTTAGTCAAGCTGTGCTTATTACATCCACATTCAGTACTGGTTTTCCCATCACCAAAAATAGTGCCTAGGATCTAGACAGTGAACTGCTCCCCCATCCGTGAAAACCACCAATCTCTACATATATCTATTCTGATCCTATAAAAGTGGAATCATACAATATTTGTCCTTATGTGATTGATGTATTTCACTTAGCATTATGTTCTCCAGATACATCCACTGAGGACTCATTACTGTTCTTTATGGTAGCATAATATTCTGTTGTATGTATGTACCCAGAGCTTCAAACTGGTTTGTTCAGGTACAAACTCCTGCTGAAAATATGGATTTCTAAGAAGTTCCCATGAGTCAGATCCGACTCGACGGTGCTTGGCAAGAGGTTCCCAGGTGATGCTAATACTGCTAGTTAGAGACCAACTCTGAGAACTACTAGTATAGCTGTGGTTCTTAAAATTTATTATGTAAGAATCACTTGGGATTTGTTAAAATGTAGATTCTGATCTAGTATCTCTGGGTGGAAATGCAATTTTCAGTTTGAAGCCTTCTATATACCATATCTTGCTTATCAATTCGTCTGTTGATAGATGCTGTGGTGATGAAGATTATATGTCAACTTGGCCATGATTCTAAGTGTTTTGGCAGTTGTGTATAATGTTATCACTTCCATGCTTAGATTTGATATGTGATCATCACCGTGGTAGAATCTGCTGTGAGTAGGCAATCAAACTGAAAGGGAGTTTCCTTGGGTGAGTGGCCTGTATGTAATATAAGTAGACATCCTAACAAGGCTTGAGAGCTTTTTGCTTGTGCTGGATCCTGTTCATCTGACTTCCAGTTCTCAGGACTTGAACTAGCAACTTACCTGAAGTCTTGCCTGCTGATCTTAGGATTCATCAATATTTGTAGCTGTGGAGATAGCATGGAAGGTTGTCTTGCTCAGGCCTTCCACATGACAGTGATTCTGCAATATAACATACCCTGTTATATAACCTACTTGGACTTGAGAACTCATGTATTTGGCTGCCAGCCAACTTTGTGTAAAACTGTATATGAGGCCACTGCACCATGAGGCAGCGTGACCACCAAATGCTGTACCTGTCTGCCAGCATTGCACCAATAAAGCTAGTATGACTGTACCTACTGCACCTCCACTGCTGAGTCTGCCCAAATCACACATCGGTATTCCTGGCCTTGAGTACCTGAGTTAGACAGCAGCCTGTGAGTAAGAGCCCTGCTCTTTGATCTGCCAATCTTGGGTTCACCAGCCCTTGCAGCTACATGAATCAGGAGAAGCCTGACATTCCAGCATCTACAACCATTTGAGCCATCTCCGTGATACTAATCTCTTATGTATTTACATGCTTTACTGGTTTTGAACCCAGCCTAAGACAGGTGCTTAGGTTCTGTCTTGATTTTCTAGTGCTGCTGTAACAGAAATACCACAAATGTCTGGCTTTAGCAAAAATAAATGTATTTTCTCACAGTTTAGAAGGCTAGAAGTCTGAATTGAGTGTGCTGGCTCTGGGGAAAGGCTTGCTTTCTCTGTCACCTCTGGAGGAAGGTCCTTGTCCCTTTTGTGCTTCTGCTTCTGGATCATCTTTGGATTGGTGTCTCTCTTCCCTGTATGTACTTTTTTTTTTTTTAATTCTGCTTTAGATGAGGGTTTACGGAACAAATTAACTTCTCATTAGACAAGTAATATACATGTTGTTTTGTAACATTGATTGCCAACCCTGCAACATGTCATTGCTGTCCCCTTCTTGACCTTGGGTTCTCCATTTCCATTTGCCCAGCTCTCCTGTCTTCTCATGACTTCTTGTCCTTGCCCCTGGTCCGGTGTGCCCATTTAGTCTCATATATATGGTTGAGGTGTGTTTATTACTGTTTGTCTTATGGGCCTGCCTAATCTTTTGGCCAAAATGTGAACCTAAGAAGTGACTTTAGTACCGAGATAAGAGAGTATTTAGAGGCCATATTCTGTCAGACTGGTAAGTCTGGTCTTTTTGTGAGTTAGAATTTTGTTCTATATTTTTCTCTACCTGTGTCCAGGACTTGCTATTTTGATCTCTGACAGAGCAGTCAGCGGTGTTAGCTGAGCACCATTTAGTTGTGTTAGTCTAGTGGAGACTGTGATAATTGTGGTCCATTAGTCCTTTGGACTAATCTTTCCCTTGTGTCTTCGGTTGCTTCATTCTCCCTTGCTCCAGACAGAGTGGACCAGTGGAGTATATTAGATGGCCACTCACAAGCTTTTAAGACCCCAGACACTGCTAACCAAAGTAGGATGCGGAGTATTTTCTGTTTAAACTGTGTTATGCCAATTGAGCTAGATGTCTTAGGGTACTATCTTACCCTTCACCAAAGTTACTACTTTTCTGTTGTCTAGTTAGTGGTTTTCTCTGCTCAAACTTCCTCCTTCATAACTATTAAAAACTATTTTTTTCCCCCGTGTGTAAACGTTTTCATGAGTTTTTGTAATACTGGTCTCATACAGTATTTTACTTTTGTAATCAACCTATTTCACTCAGCATAATGCTCTAAGATTCATCCATGTTGTGAGGTGTTTCACAGATTGATCATTATTCTTTATTGTATAGTATTTCATTATGAGTATGTACCATAGTTTGTTTATCCATTCCTCTGTTGATAGGCACTTAGATTGTTTCCACCATTTTTGCTATTGTGAGCAGTGCTGCAATGAATATTGTTGAGATGCCTATTTGTGTGATGGGTTTTATTTTTCTAGGATATATTTATAGGAGTAGGATTGCTGGGTCATGTGGTATTTCTATTTCTAGTTGCCTTAGTCATCTAGTGCTTCTATAACAGAAATGCCACAAGTGGATGGCTTTAACAAAGAGAATTTTATTCTGTCACTGTCCAGTAGGCTACAAGTTAAAAATTCAGGGGAAGGCTTTCACTGTTGTCTCTGAAAGAAGGTCCTTGCTGTCTATCTTCCCCTAGACTGAGGTGCAGGTTCCCCAGCAGGTCCAAAGGACGTGCTGTGTTTCTGTCAGTGCTTCTTTCCTGGTAGTATGAGGTGCCCAAATCTCTCCTTTGTATCCCAATAGACTGCTTCAAGGCACACTGCAATCTTATAAATTGAATCCTACCTCACTAACACAACCACCACCCACCCTCCCTCATTAACATCATAGAAGCAGGATTTACAACATCTAGGAACATCACACAGTACTAGGAATCATGGCCTAGTCAAATTGCTACATGCGTTTGGGTGGGGGACACAATTCAATCCATGAGGCTAGTTCTTTAAGCAAGTGCCACATTATTCTCCAAAATAGTTATACCATTTTGCGTTTGGGAGTATTCCATCCCTTTCTGTGGTGTGAAATTGCCTCAATAGTATTGGAGTTAACTCTTCTCTAAATGTTTGATAGAATTCTCCAGTGAAGCCATCTGGGCCAGGACTGTTTTTGGTTGGTAAATTTTTGATGACTTTTTCAATCTCTTCCTTTGTGATAGATTTATTAAGTTGATCTGCTTCTCCTTGTGATAATCTTGGTGGGTGATATGAATCTAGAAATTTGTCCATTTCCTCTAGGTTTTCAAACCTGTTAGAGTACAGCATTTCATAGTATTCTGTTATGATATTTTTTATTTCAGTGGGGTTTGTTGTAACATCTCCCATTTCATTTCTTAATCAGGTTATTTGTATCTTCTGCTGTTTTTCTTTTGTGAGTTTAGCCAATGGTTTACCAATTTTGTTGATGTTTTCAAAGAAGCAGCATGTGGTTTTGTTAATTTTTTCAATTGTTTTTCTATTCTCCAATTCATTTGGTTCTGCTCTAATCCTTATAATTTGTTTTCTTCTGGTGCCTGAGGGGTTCTTCTGTTGCTTTGTTTCTACTTGTTCAAGCTGTAAGGTTAATTCTTTAATGTGGGCTCTTTCTTCTTCCCAGATGTGTGCAGTTATAGAGGGAAACTGACCTCTCAGCACTGTTTTTGCTGTATCCCATAGATTCTGGTAGGATGTGTTTTCATTCTCATTTGATTTCATAAATTTCTTCATTTTGTCTTTGATTTCTTCTGTAACCCAAGGCATTGTCACCTTAAATATACATTTAATGGTTTTGTCTTCCTAAGGAAAGAGCTTTTTTCAATATTTCATGTGGTTTTGGTTTAGATTTGATGAAGTCTCTAAGCTTGTCTTTATCTGCAAAAGTCTTAATTTCACCATCATATTTGATAGACAATTTTGCAGGATAAATAATGTTTGGTTGGAAGTTTTTCTCCTTCAGGACTTTGAATGTGTCGGCCCAGTGTTTTCTAGCCAGCATCATTTCTGCAGAGAAGTCAGATGAAAGCCTACATGATTTCCCTCAGAGTGTTAGCTTTGCTTTGAGCCTTGCTGCCTTCAGAAGCATCTGTTTATGTTTTGTTTTATTAAGCTTGATTATAATATGTCTTGGTGTCTTTTGGGCTCTAGCTTTTGTGGTATTCAATAAACATCTTGGATACCTATGTTCTCTTTGCTGATAATCTCAGGAAAGTTTTCTGTCAGCATCTCTACAGCAATACTCTCTATATTGTCATTTATCCCCACTTGTTCAGGAACTCCAATTAAACGTAAATTATTCCTCTTAATGGAGTCTCACATGTTTCTTAATGGTTCTTCACTTATTTCTTTTCTCTGATTTCTCCTCATAAATGCTGGTGTCAGTTGCTCTGTCCTCAAGGTCACTGAGTCCAGTTTCTACCTGTTCAGTCCTACTCTTTTGGCTTTAGATTGAATTATCTAATTCTGTAATTTTGTTATTGATTGATGTATTTCAAACTGCTGATTTTCCATCAGTTCAAATAGCTTATTAAATTTTTCATTTTGTTCTGCTGCATTTTGTTTAATCTCTAGGAGGGTTCTATATATATTTCTTTTGTACTCGACCTCTGATAGACTCAGAAAGACTTCTTCACCTGGGAAATTTTTGAATCTTTGTTTTGAGAGTTTTCTGGAGTGTTTGAAGGCTGCTTCTTTAAATGATTAATTATGGTCTGCTGCCTGCGTCCCATCTAGACACTGTTTGATTTCTCTGGTATTAGATTTAAGTGAATTATTGGTCACCAGCTGTCTCCAGTACTCTAGTGATTTGCCCCATGTGGACTCTGTGGTGTGGAAGTCTCTGCTTATTGGGTGGCAAAGACACTGCCCTACTTATGGAGAAACTGGGGGCTGTCAGCCAACCCTACAATGTGTGTCAGTGAAGGGTGGGAGGAAAAGATGCCGGGCCTCTCAATAGACGGATTTCCAGGCAAATACAGAGGCCTCTCAGCCTTAAAAGTAAACTTGACTTCTATATGGAGACCTGTCCAGATGTTGAACTAGAAGCTGTCCAATGTGCTGGCCTAAAACAGGTCATCAGGAGCAGCAGACTCCGCCTTCCAGCTGATAATGAAAGTATGTTACCAGCTGTTTGCAGAAGCTGCAGTTCTTCGATACCTATGGAGTAGCAGAAGCAGAGGTCAGGTGGCTACTGGCTCATTTTCGAGAGGGGAAGATTAGGCTGATATTGGTGCCTAGTCATATATGCTAGGTCCTAGGGCTTCCCAAATGTTCAGTACTCCATACAAATATCATTCCAGGCCTTCTTTCTCAGAGGGAAATGGGGAGACGTGTGTCTAGTCCACCATCTTTTAACTGTCCTATTTTTTGTTTGATGATCTTTGTAGTTTTTTGTTTTATATTTAGGTCTTCAATATATTTGAATTAGTTTTTATGTATGATATGACTTCTGGGTCCTGTTTCGTATTTTAACAGATGACTATCCAGTTTTGCTATTACTGTTGTTAAAATGTTTTTTCCTCACTTAAATGGACTTCAGACATTTGTCAAAGATCAGGTGATGATTGGTGGGTGAGTTTACATCCACATTTTCAATTCTGTTCCATTGGTCATGACATCTGTCATACCAGTACCAGGGTGTTTTGACTACCATGGCTGTATAGTAGATTCTGAAGTTAGATATGTTGAGGCCTCCTACTTTATTCTTCTTCAGTGGTGCTTTACTTATCTGGGTCCTCTTTCCTTCCCATATAAAGTTAACAATTAGTTTTTCTATCTCTTTAAAGAATTTTGGTGTTCGGTTCAGGATTGCATTGTATTTGTATATTGTTTTGAGTAGAACTGACATTTTCACAAGGTTGACTCTACCTATCCATGAGCATGGTATGTTTTTCATTTATGTAGGTCTTTTGGTTTCTTGCAGTAGTAGTTTTTAGTTTTTTTTGTATATGTCTTTTACATCACTGGTTAGATTTATTCCTAATTATTTTTTAAGGACTATTAAAAATGGTATTGTTTTCCTGGTTTCCTTTTCATAGTTCTCTTTATAGGACTCCAACAGATATTTGTATGTTTATCTTGTATGGTGAAACTCTGCTGAATCTGTCTATTAATTCTAGTAGTTTTCTCATGGAGTCTTTAGGGCTTTGTATGTTTGTATAGTATCATATCATGTAAAGATAGGGATCATTTTACTTCTTCCTTACCAATTAAAATATTCTGTATTTCTTGTTATTGTCTTACCGCTCTAGTTATGACTTCCAGTGCAATGTTAAGTAGGAGTGGTGAATAAAAGCCCATCTATGCTTCTTCACTTGCTTGTTTAATTTAGGTGTTTGAGGCTCCTTCAGATAATTTGCATTTCAGACAAGTTCGTAGGATATTACACATAAGAAGCACCTGGAAATCCTATTAAAATGTAGAATTTGGAGGATATTATACTGAGTGAAATCAGTTAGTCACGAAGAACCAATATTGTGTGTGACTACTACTATAAAGAAACAAGAAAAGGTTTACACAGAGAAAAAAAAATATTTAATATGACCAAGGGTGGGAGGGGAAGGGAGGAAAAACTGCCAAATACATTTAAAAAAAGCCATTGCCGTTGAATCAAGTCTGACTCATAGTGAACCGAGAGGACAGAATAGAACCACCCTATAGAGTTTCTAAGGAGTGTCTGGTAGATTTGAACTGCTGACCTAATCAGACTTAACTGGTCTGACAGAGACTGGAGGAACCCCTGAGACTATGGCCCTAAGATACCCTTTCTGATTGGGTTACTTTTTTTTTTTTTTTTAACTTGTTGAGGTTTGAAGTACCCTGGAGATTATGAAGATTAGATGCCAATAAGATTATTTGTTGCCAAATTTTTTTCCCAGTCTGTACATGCCTTTTTTGCTCTCTTGATGAAGTCTGCAGATGAGTATAAGTGTTTGATTTTTAGAAGCTCTATTTATCTATTTACTTGCATTTGTGCATTGTTTGCAATATTTTGTGGTTTATACTATGTATTAAGGCTCCAAGAATTGTCCCTATTTTTTCTTCCAAGATCCTTGTCACTTTAGATTTTATATTTAGATCTATGATACATTTTGATTTAGATTTTGTGCACTGTGTGAGATAATGGATCTTGTTTCAGTTTTTTGCAGATGGATATCTAGTTTTGTCAACACTGTTTACTGAAAAGACTTATTTTTCCCCAATTCACAGACTTTAGGCTTTTGTCAACATCAGCTGCTCATAGGTGGATGGGGTTATATTTAGGTTCTCTATCCTGTCCCATCAATTTATGTATCTATTTTTGTACAGTACCAGGCTGTTTTGATTAATGTGGCAGTGTAATAGGTTCTAAAGTCAGGGATACCCTTTCTGAACTGAAACTGAAGCCACTGCTGGAGACAACCTTTCAACCAAATAGTAGATGGGGACATAAAGTAAACAGTGACACACGGGAGGATTGTGCTGCTTAGAACAATCACTTATAAGAGATCAAAATAGCAACATTTGCCTAAAAGCAAAGATGAGAAGGCAGGAAAGGATAGAAAATCAGGATGAAAGGCAATAAGAACCCGGGATGGAAATGTTGAGAGTGCTGACACCTTGTGGGGAATGAAACTAAATGTTATGGAACACTTCAGGTACAAACTATCTAGTGGGAAATTGATTTGCTCTGTATACTTCATTTAGTGTGCACTAAAAAAAAATTTTTAGGATATTTTATTGTGCTTCCCATGGTAGAAAGTAGGTCAGCTTAACTGGGCTTCACCATAAACTGAAAGGTTTTCTAAACTGAACCTAGTATTTGTAAGGATAGAGTAGCAGGGACAGGGGTCTGGGGACTATGTATTCAGGGGACATTGAGGCCAGTTGGCATACTAGTCTATTGCTAAGTGAGTCTTCTGCACCCCAGATTGGTGAGTGGCATCTAGGGTCTTAAAAGCTAGCAAGCTTCCATCTGAGGTACATCAAATGGTTCCAACTCTTCCAGGACAGGTGCTCACTGAGAACAACAAAGACACAAGGATAAAAGAGCTCAGGAGACAGAAGGATCCATGTGAATGGGAGACTGTATCAACATGTGACCAGAAGAACCAGATGCTGCCTGGCCACCAACAAAGACAGTCGTGATGGGGACACACAATGTAGAGTCCTGTGGTAACACTAGAAAAAGGAGATGCAGCTCAAGAACTCTACTAAAAGATAACAGTTGATGGTCCGACAGCATGAGGGGTCCCCTGGGAGCATGGCCCCTAGACCTGCAGCTGACCCTGTGGAGAAAACATTACTGAGGTCAACTCTGGACAAAAATGGACTGGACTTGGGGACACAACATGACCATATGGTATGTGTGCTATATATGGCTGTATGTGTTTATAGGATGTTGTCCTACTGGTCTCTTTCTAGATGGGAGAGAAGAAGGTAGAGAAGAGGGGCAATAGATTGTTAAGAGGATACAACAAGTATAGAATGAAAAGGAGGAGTGTGCTGTCACTGGGCAAGGAGAGCAGAAGGAGCTGCAGATAGGCGGGCATACAGAATTAATTTGGATTGTATGCTTTCATTTAATCATGATTAAAAAATAAATAATAAAAGGCTAGCAAGCTGCCATCTGAGGTACACTAAATGGTCCCAACTTATCTGGACAGATGATCAACGAGAGCAACAAAGATACAAAGAAAAAAAGAGCCCAGGAGACAGAAGGACCCATATGAATGGGAGACTGTATCAACATGAGACCAGAAGAACCAGATGGTGGCCAGCCACCACCAAAGACAGCTGTAACAGGGGACACAATGTAGAGTCCCTGAGGCAACACGAGAAAAAGAGGTGTGCAGCCCAAGAACTCTACTAAAAGACCTGAGTTGATGGTCTGACAGCCTAGAGGATCCCTTGGGAACATAGCCCCTAGACCTGCTGCTGTCCCTGCTTGGAAACCAGTTCTTCAGACAAGAATGGATTGGACTCAGGAACACAGTGTGACTATATAGTGTGCATGCTTTATGGTTCTATGCATTTACAGGAGGCAGTCCTACTGGTCTCTTTCTAGATGGGATAAAGAAGGGTGGAGAGGAGGGGACAGATGCTTATGAGGATACTAGGTTTATAGAGTGTAAAGGAGGAGTGTGCTGTCACCGGGTGGGGAGAGCAGAGGGAGCTGCAGATAGGTCGGCATGCATAACTGACTTGAATTTTATACTTTCACTTATCACAATAAAAAAAAAATTTATTGTGCTTTAAGTAAAAGTTTACAATCCAAATCAATTTGGCATATAAAACCTAAATATACACCACTACACTACTCTAACTGCTCTCCTGCCTCCACCCTGTGACAGTACCCTCCTCCTTTCTACCCAGTACTTCCTTTATCCATTCAACCAACTCCTGTTCTCCTCTACTCTCTCATCTCTCTATTTAAGCCAAGAAGCATATTCTTCATCAGCATCACTCTGTGTCTTATAGTCCAGTCTAGTTTTTGTCTGAAAATTGGTTTGGGTACTGGTTTCAGCTCTGGGCTAACTGAGTCCAGGGGCCAAGTCCTCAGGGGACCCTCCAGTCTGACAGATGAAGTATGGTCTTTCTAACAGACTTTTCATTCTGTACATGCATTTTTTTTCCTGCTACATCAGGGACTTTACGTTGTGTTCCCCATCAGGGCAATCATTGGTGGTGGGTGGCTGGGTACCACCTAGTTTTTCTGATGTCATGCTGAAGTAGTCTGGATCATATGGCACTTTCTGTCTTTTGGTTCATATTTTCCTCATGTCTTTGATGTCCTTCATTCTCCCCTGCTCCAACTGTATTCAGACCAATTGATGCTAGTAGATTGCAGCTTGCCAGCGTTTAAGACTCCATACGCCACTACTAAAAGACCTGAATTGATGGTCCAACAGCCTAGATGATCCCCTGGGATCCAAGTGGGATGCAGAGCATTTTCTTAAAAAAATTTAGTCATGCCAGTTAGCCTAGATGTCCCCTGAAACTGTGGTCCTGAAACCCATCTGTGTCACTCTGTCCTTCAAAATGCTGGGTTGTATTTAGGAAAACTTACAGCTTTTGGTGTAGTCCAGTTGTGCTAACCACCCCTTCTACTGTATGCTGCCACACCATTCACCTAAGCCAATTCCTATCTACTGTCTAATCTATGAATGCCCCTCTCCCTTCTTCTCCACCCTTGTAACCATCGAAGATTATTTTCTTCTGTGCTTCAACCTTTTCTTAAGTCCTTATAATAATGTTCTCATACAGTATTTGCCCCTTTACATCTCATTTCACTCAGCATAATGTCTTCCAGATGATTTTACATTATATTTCCTAAAATCATCGTTGTTCTTTATCATTGCATAGTATTCCATTGTGTGAATATACTATAGTTTGTTTATCCATTCTTCTGTTGCTGGGCACCTGAAGTGCTTCTATCTTTTTGCTATTGTGAACAGTGCTGCAATAAACATTGGTGTGTATGTGTCTGTATGTGTTACAGCTCTTCTCTAGAATAGATTCCAAGAAATGGGATTGCTGAATCATGATATTTTCTGTTTCTAACGTTTTAAAAAAGTGCCTAATTGATTTCCAAAGTGGTTGTACTGTTTTATATTATCACCAGCAGTGTAGAAGAGTTCCAGTCTCTCCACAACTCCTCCCACATTTATTATTTTGTGTTTTTGGGGTTAATGCCAGCCTTGTTTGGGTAAGATGGTATCTCGTTGTAGTGTTGATTTGGATTTCTCTGATGGCTACTGATCATGAGCATTTCCTCATTTATCTGTTGGTGTCCTGGATGTCTTCTTTAGTGAAGTGTCTGTTCATATCCTTTGCCCATTTTTTTCATTGAGTTATTTGTCTTTTTCTTGTTAAGGTTTTGAATGCAGTACCTTATAAGGAGATTAGATGCCAATCAGATTTGTGGAAGCCAGAAATTCCCACTCTGTGAGTAGTCTTTTTTGAAAAATTTTTTATTGTGATTAAGTGAAAGTTTACAGTCCAAGTCTATTTGCCATGCAGAACACTGAGCACCCAGCTTATGTAACTCTATCTGTTCTCCTCAGTCTGTAACAGCACACTCATCCCCTCCAGTATCTGGTAAAATCTTTGGGTAAGCTTAGCTGTTTGATTTTTAGGAGTTCCCAATTATCTATTGTCTCTTGTGGTGTTTGTGCACTGTTAGTCATTTTTTTGTATCCTGTTTATGCTGTGTATTAGGGCTTCCAGTGTTGTCCCTATCTTTTCTTCCATAGTCCTTTTGTTTTTTACCAGCTTTTTTATTTTATATTTTATTGTGATTGAGTGAAAGTAGTATACAATCACTTCCATAATCTTTATTGTTTTAGATTTTGTATTTAGGTCTTTGATATATTTTAAGTTAGTTTTTGTGCGTGGGTCTTGTTTCATTGTTTTTATGGATGGATTTCCAGTTATGCCAACACTGTTAAAGAGACTGTCTTTTTCCCAATTCCCAGCTTTTGGACGTTTGTCAAATATCAGTTGTTCATAGGTAGATGATGTTATATCTGGATTCTCAGTTCTGTTCCATTGATCTGTGATTCTGTTTTTGTACTAGTACCAAACTGTTTTGACTACTGTGGCAAAGTAATAGATTTTAAAGTTTGGTAGAGAGAGGCCTCCCACTGTGTTCTTCAGTAATGTGTTACTTATCTGAGGCTTCTTCCTTTTCCATATGAAGTTGGTGATTTGCTTCTCCATCCATTACAGAATGCCATTGGAATTTGTATCAGGATTGCATTGTATCTGTAGATCATTTTGAGTAGGACAGACATTTTTACCATATTAAGTCATTGTATCCATGAGCAAGATAGGTTTATTCATTTATCTAGGTCTCTCTTGGTTTCCTGCAGAAGTCTTGTAATTTTCTTTGTGTAGGTCTTTTACATCTCTAGATGAAATCCTACGTATTTTATCTTCTTGGGAAATAGTAAATGGTAATGATTTGGTGATTTCCTCTTTGATAGTCTCTTTGTTGGTGTAGAGGAATCCAGCTGATATATGTGTGTTTATCTTGTATCCTGATATTTTGCTGAACTCTTCTATTCTAGTAGTTTTTTTTGTGTGTGGATTTTTTAGGGTTTTCTGTGTATAAGATCATACCATCTGCAAATAGAGATATTTCTTCCTTACCAATTTAGATACCCTTTATTTCTTTATCTTGCCTGATTGCTCTGGCTAGAACTTCCAACACAATGTTGAATAGAAGTGGTGACAGTGGGCATCCTGTTATGGTTCTCGTTCTTAGGGGAGATTCTTTCAGTCTCTTTCCATTCAAGATGATGTTGGCTTTGTATAGATGCCCCTTGTTATGTTGAGGAATTTCCCTTCTATTCCTGTTTTGCTGAGAGTTTTTCTTTTGCTATGAATGAATGGTGAACTTTGTCAAATGCCTTTTCTGCATTAATTGATAAAATGAAGTGGTTCTTTCCTGTTGTTTTATTTGTGTGGTTGATTATGTTAATTGTTTTCCTAATGTTGAACCATCCTTGCATCCCCAGTATGAATCCCGTTTGGTCTTGGTGAATGCTGTTTTTGATACGTAGGTGAATTCTGTTTTCAGTATTTAGTTGAATTCTGTTGGCTAGAGTTTTGTTGAGGACTTTTGAATCTAAGTTTATGAGAGATATTGGTCTGCAGTTTTCCTTTTCTGTGCAGTCTTTACTTGGTTTTGGTAGCAGGGTTATACTGGCTTCATAGAATGAATTTGGGAGTATTCCATCATTTCCTGTGCTTTGGAATACCTTTCATAATAATGGTGTTAACTCTTCTCTGAAAGTTTGGTGGAATTTTCCAGTGAAACTGTCTTGGCCAGGGCTGTTTTTAGTTGGGAGTTTTTTTCTATATTGTGATTAAGTGAAAATATACAGTCCAAATTAATTTTGCATGCCTGTCTATCTGCAACTCCTTCTGCTCTCCTGGCCTGGTAACTGCACACTCCTCCTTTTCATTCTATACTTGCATCCTCTAAACAATCTCTTGTCCCCTCCTCTCCACCCTCTGCTCTCCCATCTAGAAACAGATCAGTAGGACAACATCCTATAAATGCATACAGCTATAAAGCACACACACCATTGTGTCCCTGAGTCCAGTCCATGTTTGTCTGAAGAGTTGACCTCAGTCGTGTTTTCTCGACAGGGTCAGCAGCAGGTCTAGAGGCCATGCTCCCAGGGGATCCCTCAGGCTGTTGGATCATCAACTGTGGTCTTTCAGTAGAGTTCTTGAGCTGCACTCCTCTTTTTCTTGTGTTGCCACAGAGACTCAATATTATGTGCCCCATCATGGCTGTCTTTGGTGTTGGCCAGGCACCATCTGGTGGTAACATGTTGATATAGTCTCTAGTTGGGAGTTTTTAAATTACCCTATCAATCTCTTCTTTTGCGATGGGTTTAGTTGTTTTACTTCTGTTTGTGCTAGTTTTAGTAGATGATATTTTTCTGGAAATCTATCCATTTCCTCTAGGTTTTCAGATTTATTAGAGTACAGGTTTTCGTAGTATTCTGTTATTATTCTTTTAATTTCAGTTGGCTCTGTTGTGATATCACTCAGTTCTTATTTGAGTTACTTGCTTCCACTCCTGTTTTTCTGTCAGTTTGGCCAAGAGTTTATCAATTTTTTCCATCTTTTCCAAAACCCAGCTTTTGGTCTTGTTAACTGTTTCAATTGTTTTTCTACTCCCTATTTCATTTTGTTCTACTCTAATGTTTATTATTTCTTTGTGGTGCCTGAGGGTTTCTTTTGCAGCTCTCTTTTCACTTGTTCCAGTTATAGAGTTGATTCTTTGATTTGGGCCCTTTCTTCTTTTTGGATGTTTGCATTTATTGAGACAAATGGACTTCTGAGCACAGCTTTTGCTGTGTACCATAGATTCTGGTAGGATTTGTTTTCATTCTCATTTGATTCTATGAATTTCTTTATTCATCCTTGATTTCCTCTATAACCCAGTCATTTTTGAGCAAAATGTTGCAGAGTTTCCATGTGCTTCATTTTTTACTGTTAGTAATTTCTGATTTTATGATCTGAAAATATACTTTGTAATATTTCAGTATTTTGAATTTTGTTAAGACTTGCTTTGTGGCCTAGTATGTGGCCAATTCTGGAGAATGCTCCATGTGCACTGGAAAACAAATAATACTTGGCTGTTGTTGGGTGGAGTACTCTGTACATGTCTCTGAGGTCAAGTTGATTGATTGTGGCATTTAGAGCTTCCGCATCTTTGAGCTTTTTTCTAGATGTTCTGTGCTTCATTGAGAGTGGTATGTTGAAGTGTCCCGTTATTATACTGGAGCTGTCTATTTCTGTTTTCAGTGCACATAGTGCTTGTTTTATATATTTTGGAGCCCTGTCATTGGATGCATAGATATTTAATATGGTTATGTCCTCCTGGAGTATTGAGCCTTTAATCATTATACAATGTCCTTCCTTATCCAGTGTGGTGGATTTTGCTCAAAGTCTATTTTATCAGAGATTAATATTGCCACTCCTGCTCTTTTTTTAGTGTTGTTAGCTTGATATATTTTTTTTCCATCCTTTGAGTTATAGTTTTTGTCTTTGAGTCTAGGGTGTGTCTCCTGTAGGCTGCATATAGATAGAGCATGTTTTTAAATCCAATTTGCCACTCTCTGTCTCTTTATTGGTGCATTTAATCTATTTCATTGTGATTATCGATAGGTGTGAATGTAGTGCTGTCGCTTTTATGTCTTTTTGTGTGTGTTGTAGACAATTCCTTTGTTCCACTTAATTTTCTGTGCTGAGTCTTTTTCAGTGTTGATGGTTTTGTATTTTCTGAGACTTCATGTTTTTCTTGTTTTTTATTTTGATGCATAGGATTGATAGTTTCCTTTGTGACTGCCCTAAGATTTACCCCTAATTTTTCTAAATTTAAACCAGACTTTAATATATTTATATTGCCTTGACTTCTTCTCCGTAACAACATTTCTGTTTCCCTATTTTTAGTGTTTTGTCTATGATTTATTTTTATGATTACCCTATTTGGGTTGATATCCAGTTGTTCTGTTATGTGTTCTGGTCTTGGTTGTTACCTGGTGTTATTGGTTTTCTAACCTAAGGACTCCCTTTAGTGTTTCTTGTAGTTTTGGTTTGGTTTTTACAAATTCCCTAAATTTCTTTGTATCTGGAAATGTCCTAATTTTTCCAACATATGTGAAAGATTAATTTTACTGGATATATGATTCTTGAGTGTTAATTAATTTTTTTCTGTGCTTTCTATATGTCTTCCCATTGCCTTCTTGCCTGCATGGTTTCTGTGCGGTAGTCCAAGCTTAGTCTTACAGTTTTTCCTTCGTAGGTCATTTTTTTGTTTACCCCTAACAGCATCCCCTAATCTGTAGTTTTGGCAAGTTTGCTGAAACTATGTCTTGATGTCTTTCTTTTGGGATGTAACTTGTGTGAAGTTCAGTGAGCATCTTGGATAAGTATCCTCATTGTTCATGATATCAAGGAAGTTTATTGTCAGAAAATCTTCAACATTTCTCTCGATATTTTCTGTCATGCTCCACCTCAACCTGTTCTGGTACTCCAGTCACTTGTAGATTATTCCTCTTCATTGTCTCGCACAAGTCTTAGTGTCTTTTGATTTTTTAAAAATTCTTTTATCTGGTTTTTTCTCAAATAATGTTGATTCCACATGTTTTGTCTTCAGTCTCACTAATTCAGGATTCCATTGCCTCAGCTCTGTTCCTTTGGCTTTCTATTGAGGTGTCATGTAATTTTATTATTAATTTTTTAATTTCTAATTTTTGCCATCCAGTGCTCTCTTGCAGTTTGTTTAAGTTATTGTTATGTTCTGCTGCATTTTTCCTCATCTCTTGAACACTTCTAAATATTAATTTTTGTATTCTACCTCTGACAATTTCAGAAAGTTCCTTTGGAAAATTTAATTCTTTGTTTTGGGAGCTTTCTGAATAGGTTTTGGTCTGCCCCTTTAAGTACTTTGTTATGGACTGCTGTTTCCAAGCTATGAGTAAATTATAGCTATTTATGTTTACCTACTGTGTTTTGGAAACCCTGGTGGTATAGTGGTTAAGTGCTACAGCTGCTAACCAAAAGGTCAGCAGTTCAAATCTGCCAGGAGCTCCTTGGAAACTCTATGGGGCAATTCTACTCGGTCTATAGTATTCGCTGTGAGTCGGAATTGACTCATCAGCAATGGATTTGTTTTGTTTGGTTTACTTTGTTTTAGCTTCTTGTTTTAAAATGTACAGGTTGCTTTTCTTGTGTGGATTCAGGTATCCAGGTGGTCAGTCACCAAGTGTGTGTTGCAGGCTCTCACAAACTGTCCTTGATGGGCAGGGTGATTGGTATAGGCACAGGTTTCTGGCTGCAGCCAAGGAGAAAGGCAGGGTATTAACAGCCTTCCTTGAGTGTCTGTGAGGTTGGCACATCCCCTGTGTCTGAATCTAGGTGAAGGAACAGTTTTTGCCCCACTTTTCTGGCTTAGGGGAGTCAGCAGAGAAAACTTAGTTTTTTTTCACCCCCTCTTCCCTGAGTTTGCTAAACTGTGTCCTCCTCTAGTCTCGAAGAATGGCTCAGGGCAGGCTTAAAGAGTCCTAGTTCTGGCTCAGTGGTGTCAGATTCCAGAACCAGGCACAGTGCAGAAAAGGGAGGAGGAGATTGTTTCAGGGTGTTTTTTGAAGAGTCTCCCACTTCAGGCTCAGTTAATGGTATCAGACTCTGGTACAGGCACAATTCAGAGAAGGGAGAGGGGAGTGCTGGGAGAAGGGATACGGGCCCATATTGAAGGAAAGATTAAGATCTGTATGTAGTAGGTTAGGCACAGTGACTTAGCTTTTGAGGATTTGGTACTGTCCCTCACTGGCTCCAGAGGTACAAGTGGATTCTCCAGACTATTACTGCTAATTTGGTCTCTCCACATGGCAGCCATGACTGCTTCCTGGCAGGTCAGGTTAGTGGAAACTTATGTGCTTCTGGTGTGATCCTCCCTTCCCTGTTGCTCAGTCCAATTTCTCAACTCTCCTTTTGATAGACAGGGTTCCTAGGATATTATATATACTGGATTCATGGGTTCTTTTGGTTGTTTGTTGTTAGAGGGGATCACAAGAAGCATCCATCTACTCCACCATCTTGGCTCCACCCCTCCCATGTTCTTATTATTAATAGATATTTACAGCTGCTGCTTCTCATTTGGAGTGATGCCACATCAGCAAATGAAGATCCCTAAAGCTTGATTCCATCCATGTCATTAAAGTTGGCTCATTCTGAGGAGGCAGCTCTTTCCCAGTCCCATTTTGAGTGCCTTCCAGTATGAGAGGCTGATATTCTGACATTATATCAGGCAATGTATGGCTGTTGTTTGTCAAATTTTCACTGGCTAATTTTTCAGAAGTAGTCTGCCAGTTCCTTCTTTTTAGTCTTAGTCTGGAAGCTCAGCTGAAACCTGTCGACTAAGGGTGATCCTGCTGGTGTTTGAAACATTGGTGGCATGGTTTCCAGCAGCACTGCAACATGCAACCTACTGCGGTATGACAAACTGAGAGAAGTATGGGGTTTTAGTCTATGAGAAAATAAATTTCTGTCCTTTAAAATGCCCACTTGTGCTTTCTATTACAGAAGTACTAAGAAACTAAGGTTGTAACAATATATGATCTTGGTTGTGGTGCAGTGATTAAGGTTGGCAGTTCAAACCCACTAACTGCTTCACCTGAGAAAGATGTGGTAATCTGCTTTATGTAAAGATTACAGTCTTGGACACCTTATGGGGCAGTTCTGTGTCCTGTAAGGTGACTATGAATGGGAGTTGACTTGACAGAAATGGATTTGGTTTTGGTTTTCTGTTAAACTAGATAAAACATGTCACAAAGTATTACTAAATAAATATTACTTTCCTTCCTCTTTATCATAATTATGATTTTTACATAGTAGTGCTTGGCAAAGTTTATATAATGGTTCTCTTGTTAAGGGTTACTTGGATGACTTCCAGCCTTTTCCTTTCATTGCATGATTCCCTAGGATAGATTTCCAGAGTAAAATTATAGAGTCAAAGGGTATTTAAGGATTACTGAGTCAAAGGACATTTAAAATTTGATACATATTTGTCAAGTTTTGAGTCGGATCCAACTCAACGGCACTTGGCTGGCTTTGGCTTGCCAGGTTTTATTCATGTACATTCTTTTGTTTTCTTGCAGTAGTATTTTATAGTTTCCTTTGTATAGATCTTTTACATGCCTGGTTAGATTTAGTCCTAAGTATTTTATTTTTTTAGGGGCTATTATAAATGCTGTTATTTTCCTGATTTCCTTTCGTCATTCTCTTTATTGGTGTTTAGGAGTCCAGTTGATTTTTGTATGTGTCTTGTATACTCCACCTCTACTTCATCTATTAGTTCCAGTAGTTTTCTTGGGAGTCATTTGGCTTTTGTATGTCTAGTATTATATCATCTACAAATAGAGATAGTTTAACTTTTTCATTACCAATCTGAGCACCCTTAATTTCTTTTTCTTGCCTTATTGTTCTAGCTGGGACTTTCAGCCCAATGTTAAATGGGAGGGGCAATAAAATGCATTCTTGTCCTGTTCCTGTTCTCAAGGAAATGTTTTCAACCTCTCTCTATTAAATGATGTTGGCCACTGGTTTTGCATAGAAACCCTTTATTATGTTGGGAAATTTCCCTTCCATCATGGATTGAATTGTGTTGCTCCCCAAAATTTGTGTAGCAATTTGGCTAGGCCATGATTTGTGATATTGTGTGATGTTCCTATATGTTGTAAACCTTGCTTCTGTGATGTTAATGAGGGAGGATTGGCAGCGGTTGTGTTGGTGGGGCAAAACTCAATGTATAAGACTCTAGTGTGACTTGAGGCAATCTCATAGAATATAAAGGAAAGGAATGCAACTAAGAAGCAGTGCTAGGAATAGAACTTGTCCTTTGAAAAGGTCCCAGGGTCCCTGTGTCTCAGAAGCTCCCACTCCAGGGAAGGTTGATGACAAGGACTTTCCTCCAGAGCCAACAGAGAAAGACTTCTCCAGGAGCTGATGCCCTCAATTTGGACTTTTAGCTTATTTTTCTGTAATAAATTTCTCTTTGTTCAAACCATCCACTTGTGCTATTTCTGTTTTAACAGTACCAGATGGCCAAGATACCTTCTATACCTCTTGTATTGAGTTTTTGTGAGGAGTGGGTGTTGTGAGGACTGAGATGATCATGTGATTATTTATGTGGTGAATTGTGTTGATTGATTTTTGAATGTTGAATCATCCTTACATAGCTGGTATGAACCCTTATTGGTCACGGTATGTTATTTTTTTGATATAATGTTGAATTCTATTCACTAGAATTTTGTTGAGTGTTTTTGCATCTATATTCATGAGAGATATTGATCTGTAGTTTTCTTTTTTGTGATGTCTTCACTTGGTTTTGGTATCAGGGTTATGCTGGCTTCATAGGATGAATTTGGAAGCATTGTTTCATTTTCTGTGTTCTGAAATAGTTTGAGTAGTACTGTTGTAGGCTCTTCTCTGAATGTTTGGTAGAATTCTCCTGTGAAGCCATCTGGGCCAAGGGTTTTTTTTTGTTGGGAGTTTTTGTTGTTGTTACCTTTTCATTCTCTTTTCTTGTCACTAGTTTGTTCTGATTTCTAACCTCATTGTCATGGATTGAATTGTGTTCCCCTAAAAATCTGTGTAGCAATTTTAGCTAGACCAGGATTCCTGGTATTACATTCTGTTCTTACATGTTGAAATTCCTGCCTCTGTGATGTTAATGAGGGTGGTTGGGTGGCAGTTGTGTTGGTGGGGCAGGATATATGTAAGATTGTTTTGTGCCTTGTCTTGAGATATAAAGGAAAGAAGCTAGCAGAGAGATTCGGGGGACCTCATACCACCACCAAGAAGCAGTTGTGAGAGCTGAGCATGTCCTTTGGCAAGGAACAGGGTCCCTGTGCCTTAGAAGCTTCCAATCCAGGAGAAGATTGATGACAAAGACCTTCCTCAAAAGCCAGCAGAGACAGGCTTCCCTTGGAGCTGACACTCTGAATTTGGACTTTTAACTTACTGGACTGTGACAAATAAAATTTCTCTTTTTAAAGCCATCCATCCACTTGTAGTATTCTATTAAAGCAGCACTAGGTGACTAAAACAATCATTTTGCATTAGTTTGGGTAAATAGTGTTTGTAGAAATTTGTTCATTTGCTGTAGGTTTTCAAATTTGTTGCAGTGTAGTTTTATATAACACTCTGTTATGATTCTTTTTATTTTAGTTGGGTCTGTGGACATTACACCAGGGGATATTTTTTCAAAGGGATGATTTCTTTCATAAAGGAGTGCAGATGCCAAAATAATTAAGTGCTTAGCTGTTTACTAACGTTGGGGGTTCAAATCCATGCATTGGCTCATGGGAGAAAAATGTAGTAATCTGCTCCTCAAAAGATTATATCCTACAAAATCCAGTCCAATTCTATTTTGTCACATGAGTCTCTGCATTGGAATCAACTTGACAGCAGTTAACAACAACAACAATTTGCTCATAATGTTAGCAGCCAATAACCATGCATCAATTTGGTAATTTTCCAACATGCCATTTTATAGTTTCTTCCTCTTTCCCTGAATTTTTTTAGTAGGCAAGAAAATCACCTTTTTTCTTAGTTTATTGAAAAGTTTATTTACAGATTCTTTTGTGACATTGGATGCAGTCCCTGCAGTGTGTCAGTACTCTTTCCCTTTCTCTTTCAGCTGTAGGCTCCCCATGTCCATTCACCCAGTTTTCTTGTCCCTTCTTGCCTTCTTAACCTGTCTTTTGGGCAGATGTTTCCCATTAGGCCTCATATAGTTAACTGAAGTAAGAAACATGTTCCTTCAGTGTGTTATTGTTTATTTTGTGGGCCTTCCTGTGATTGGCAGAAAGGTGGTCTCCAGGTATGGCTTCATTCCAGTTCAGAAGGATGTCTTAGGGCCGTGGTCTTGAGGATTCCTCCAGTCTCTGACAGACCAGTAAGTCTGGTCCTTTTATTTATTTATTTTTATGAATTGGAATTTTTCCCCTGCTCTATCTGGGACCCTCTGTTCTGATCCCTGTCAGAGTGATTGGCAGTGGTAGCCAAGCACTATCTGGTTGTGGCCTCAGCCTGGTGGAGACTGTGCTTCATTAATCCTTTGGACTAATATTTTCCTTTTGCCTTTGATTTTCTTCATTCTCCTTTGCTCTGGACAGAAGAAGACCAATGGATGTATCCTAGATGGCTGCTGTAAGCTTTTAAGACCCCAGACACTACTTACCAAAGTAGAATGTAGAATCTTTTCTTTACAAACTTGGTTACACTAGTGACCAAGATGTCCCCAGAGACCATAGTCCCCAGCCCTCAGCCCCATTAGCTCACTCCTTGAAGGTGTTTAGATGTGTCTATGAAGCTTCTAGGACTTTGCCTTTGTCCACTTGTGTGTTGTCTTTACCTACAGTAGTGCTTGTCTGCTCTCTAGTTAGTGGTTTCCCCTTCTCACACCTTCCCTCCTCCATAACCATCAAAGATTCTTTCTTTCTGTGTGTAAACCTTTTCTTGCATTTTTATAATAGTAATCTCATACAATATTTGCCCTTTGATGATTGACTTATTTCATGCAGCATAATGCCCTCCAGATTCATCCACTTTATGAGATGTTTCAGATTCATGATTGTTCTTTATTGTTTTGTAGTATTTCATTGTAGGTACTATGATTTGTTTATCCATTCTGTTGGATAGGAACAACTTAGGTTGTTTCTGTCTTTTTGCTGTTGTGAATGTAATGCTGTAATGAACATGGTCATGCATATGTCTATTCATGTGATGCCTCTTATCTCTCTAGGATATTCTCCTAGGAGTGGGATTGTTGTGTGGTATGCTATTTCTGTTTCTAGCCTTTTAAGGAGGTGCCATGTCATTTTCCACAGTGGTTGTACCAAACAAAAAAAAACTACTGTTCATTTAAAAATAAATTTGTATGCCTTTGCTCATTAGGAAGAATAAACATTTTCTCAGTTACCTCTTAGTAGTATTTCTTGTCTCCTTCTGCCTTTGATCAGTTTTTTATTATGTGACAGTATTCTTTTTTTTTATTATGACTGAGTGAAAATGTACATTCCCGTACAGATTTACATGCCCACCTATGTACAGCTTCCACTGCTCTCCCTGTCCCGTGACAGCACACTATTCCTCTCTGCTCCATATATGTCTCATCCTCCCAACAGTCTCCTTGCCCCTCCTCTTCACCCATTCTCCTTCCTCCATCCAGAGGTCAGCAGGGTGATATCCTATAGATACATAGAACCATAAAGTGCATCCAATATATGGTCACTCTGCATCGCCAAGTCCAATCTATTCATGTCCGAAGAGTGGACCTTCGCTATGATTTATGGGCAAGGGCAGCATCAGGGCCAGGGGCCATGCTCTCAGGGGAACCCCAAAGCTGCTGGACCATCAGTTGAGGTCTTTTAGTGGAGATCTCAGAGTGCACCCCTTTTTATTCTTGTGTTGCCAGTGAGACTCAACTTAGCTCCATTGCGACTATCACTGGTGGTAGCCGGGCACCATCCGGTTCTTCTGGTCGCAAGTCGATGTAGGCACCCACTCATGTGGATCTCACTATCTTCTGGGTTGTCTTAACCCCATGTCATTTTGGTCCTCGGTGAGCATCCATTCTTGCTGAGTTGGGACCATTTGGTGTGCCCTCAGATGGCAGCTTGGCAGCTTTTAAGACCCCAGACGCCACTCACCAATGTGGGGTGCAGAGAGCCCTCTTAGCAAAATGCTAGTTGTGCCAAATGGCCTTGATTTCACCTAAGAGCATGGTTCCCTGTCCCCTGCCTCAGTTAGTCTATCCTTGCAATATTGGGTTAAGATGGAAGGAGTATTCAAGTTATGCAGAAGTCCACTTAATATTGTTCTTGTTTCTAATGTGTGCTATCACCGATTTCACCCAACCAGATTTCTAGCAAACATCTAATCTAAACCCTCCCCCTTTTTGCCCTCCCTCCCTCCCCTCCCTTGCAGCTGTCAAAGAGTCTTTTCTTCTATACACAAGTCTGTTTGGGGGATCTTATCATCGGGGTCTCATACAATATTTGTCCTTTTGTTGCTGACTACCTTTACTCAACATGATGTCTTCCAGTTGAAACCAGATTATGAGATGTTTCCTGGAGTCATCATTATTCTTTATCATTGTGTAGTGCTCCATTGAATATATATACCATGGTTTACCTATTCATTCTTTTGTTGTTGGGCATCTGGGTTGATTCCATCTTTTTGCTATTGTGGACTGTGCTGTGATAAACATTCTTGTGCATGTGTCCATTGGTGTGAAAGGCCTTGATTCTGTAGGATATATTCCAGGTAGTGGAATTACTGGGTCAAATGGTATATCTATATCCATTTATTTAAGGAAGCGCCAGATTGCTTTGCAAAGAGGCTGGACCAATTTGCAACCCCACCAACTGTGTAGAAGAGTTCCACTTTCTCCACAGCCTCTCCAGCATTTGTTGTTTTGTGTGTTTTGGATCATGGCCAACCTTGTTGGGGTGAAATGGTGTCTCATTGTAGTCTTGATTTGAATTTCTGTAGTAACTAAAGATCGTGAACATGACCACATGTGTTTTTTGGCTGCCTGGATCTCCTCTTTAGAGAAATATCTGTCCATCTCCTTTGCCCATCACTTAATTGGATGATTTATCATCTTTTATTGATATTTAGTAGTATCTTATAGATTATGGAGATCAGGCGTCAGTCTGACATAGTTGCCAAATATTTTTTCCCGTTCTATAGGTGGCCTTTTAATTCTATTAATAAAGTCTTTGGATAAGCAAAAGTATTTGATTCTTAATAGTTCCCATTTATCTATTTTCTCTTCTGTTGACTGTGGTTTTTTTGACAGATTTTGAGGTCTGTCTACATTGTGTATTAAAACTTCCATTGTTGTTCCTGCCTTTTCTTGAATGAGTTTTATCATTTTAGGTTTGATATTTAGGCCTTTTATCCAGTTGGAGTTGGTTTTTGTATAAGGTGTAAGATATGGATCTTGATTCAGTTTATTGCAGATGGATAACCAATTTTGCCCGCACCATTTGTTGAAGAGACTGTTTTTACCCCAGTTTAATGTCTTAGGGCCTTTGGAGAATATCAACTGTTCATGGGCAGATGGTGTCATCTCTGGGGTCTCAGTTCTGTTCCATTGATTGATCTGTCTGTTCTTGTACCAGTACCAGGCTGTTTTGACCACTGTGGCAGTGTAGTATGTTCTGAGGTTGGGTAATGAGAGGCCTCCCAGTGTGTTCTTTTTCTTTAGTAGTACCTTATTTATCTGGGGCTTCTTCCCTTTCCAAACAAAATTGGTGATTTGTTTCTCCATCTCATTAAAAAATGACACTGGAACTTGTATTGGGATTGCATTATATAAGTAGATTGCTTTGGGTAAAATAGACATTTTCACAATGTTAAGTCTTCCTATCCATGAGCAGTGTAGGTTTTTCCATTTATCTAAGGCTCTCTTAGTTGCCTGTAGTAAGGGCCTGTAGTTCTCTTTATAAAGGTCTGTTGTTTCTCTGGTTAGATTAATTCCTAGGTACTTTATCTTCTTAGGGGCTATAGTAAATGGTACTGATTTGATGATTTCTTCATTAATAGTCTCATTGTTCGTATAAAGGAATCCTACTGATTTGCTTATGTTTACCTTGTATCCTGAGACATTGCTGAAGTCTTCTATCAGTTTGAGTAGTTTACTTATAGATTCTTTGGGATTCTTTGCAAATACAATCACATCATCTGCAAACAGGGAGATTTTGACTTCTTCTTTGCTGATGCATATGCCATTTATTTTTTGGTCTTGTCTGATTGTTCTGGCTAGAACTTCTAGTACAGTGTTGAATAGGAGAGGTGAGAGTGGGCATCCTTGTCCATTCCCTGTTCTCAAGGGAAAGTCTTTCAGTCTCTCTCCATTCAGGATGATGTAGGCAATTGACTTTGTAGTGATGGCCCATACTGCGTTGAGGAATTTTCCATCTGTGCCTATTTTGCTAAGAGTTTTTAGCATGAATGGGTGTTGGACTTTATCAAATGCCTTTTCTGCATCAATGTACAAAATCAGGTGATTTTTGTCTTTTGTGCTATTTATGTGGTTAATCACAGTCATTGCTTTTCTGATCTTGAACCAGCCTTGCATCCTTGGTATGAATCCCACTTGGTAAGGATGGATTGTTTTTTGGATATGTTGTTGTATTCTATTGGCAAGAATTTTGTTGAAGATTTTTGCATCTAGATTCATGAGTGATATTGGTCTGTAGTTCTCCTTTTTGGTTGGGCCTTTCCCTGGCTTTGGTATCAGGGTTATGCTGGTTTCATAGAATAAGTTTGGGAGTACTCCATCACTTTGTATACTGTGAAATAGTCTCAGTAGTATTGGAGATAACTCTTCCCTAAAAGCTTGGTAGAATTCTGCAGTGAAGCCATCTGGGCCTGGGCTTTTTTTGGTTGGCAATGTTTTGATGACATTTTCAATCTCTTCCTTTGTGATTGGTTTATTAAGTTGTTCTGCTTCACGGTGTGATAATTTGGGTAGGTGGTATGAATCAAGGAATTTGTCCATTTCCTCTAGGTTTTCAAATTTGTTAAAGTACAGTCTTTCATAGTATTCTGTTATGATATTTTTGATTCTGTTGGCTATGTTGTGGCAACTCTCATTTCTAACTTGGGTTATTTGTTTCCTTTCCTGTTTTTCTTTAGTAAGTTTAGCCAGTGATTTGTCAATTTTGTGAATCTTTTCAAAAAAACCAGCTTTTGGTCTTTTCAGTTTTTTCAGTTGTTTCTCTATTTTCTAATTCATTTAGCTCTGCTCTAATCTTTATGATTTGGATTCTTCTGGTGCCTGAGGGGTTCCTCTGTTGGTCTTTCTCTACTTGTTCAAGCTCTATGGTTAGTTCCTTGATTTGGTTTCTTCCTTCCTTCCAAATGTGTGCATTTATGGAGATAAACAGACCCATGAGCACTGCTTTGGCTGTATCCCATAGGTTCTGGTAGGAAGTGTTTTCATTCTCATTAGAATCCATAAATTTATGGTATATATACTCAATGGAGCACTACACAATGATAGAGAACAACAATGACTCCAGGAAACATCTCATGACCTGGTTTGAACTGGAAGACATTGTGTTGAGTGAAAGCAGTCAGCGACAAAAGGAAAAATATTGTATGAGACCTCTACGATAAGATCTCAAAAACAGACTTGTGTATAGAAGAAAAGACTCTTTGACAGCTGCAAGGGAAGTGGGGGGAGGGTTTAGATTAGATAGTTGCTAGGTATCTGGTTGGGTGAAATCGGTGACCGCACACATTAGAAACAAAAACAATATTAAGTGGACTTAAACATAACATGAGTACTCCTTCCATCTTAACCCAATATTGCCAAGATAGAGTAGCTGGGGCAGGGGGTGGGGGACCATGCTCTTAGGCGAAAGCGAGGCCAATTGGCACAACTAGCGTTTTCCTAAGAGGGCTTTCTGCACCCCACGTTGGTGAGTGGCGTCTGGGGTCTTAAAAGCTGCCAAGCTGCCATCTGAGGGCACACCAAATGGTCCCAACTCAGCAGGAACGGATGCTCACTGAGGACTAAAATGACATGGGAGAAAGACAACCCAGAAGACAAAGAGACCCACATCAGTGGGTGCCTACATCGACTTGGGACCGGAAGGACCGGATGGTGCCCGGCCACCACCATTGATAGCCGTGATGGAGCTCACTAAGTTGAGTCTCACTGGCAACACAAGAATAAAAGCGGGTGCACCCTGAGATCCTCACTAAAAGACCTCAATCGATGGTCTGGTGGTTTCGGGGTTCCCCTGGGAGCATGGCCCCTCGCACTGACACTGCCCTTGACCATAAATCATAATGAAGGTCCACGCTTCGGGCAGGAATGTATTGGACTTGGCGATGCAGAGTGACCGTATATTGGATGCACTTTATGGTTCTATACATCTATAGGATGTCATCCTACTGACCTCTGGCTGGAGGAAGGAGAGTTGGTGGAGAGGAGGGGAAAAAGAGACTGTTGGGAGAATGAGACATGTATGGAGCAGAGAGGAATAGTGTCCTGTCACGGGGCAGGGAGAGCAGTGGAAGCTGCATATAGGTGGGTATGTAAATTTATACAGGAATGTACATTTTCACTCAGTTATATTAAATAAAAAATTAAAAAGAAAAAGAATCCATACTACATTTCTTTGTGTCATCCTTGATTTCTTCTATAACCCATGGTTTTTTTGAGCAAGATGTTCAAGGAGTTTCACTTTCTATCTCAGTTTTTTCTGCTGTTGATTTTGACTTTTATGGCTTTCTTATCTGAGAAGATGCTTTGCAGTAATTCAACGGTATGGAATTTGTTTAGAATTGCATCATGTCCTAACACATGGTCAATTCTGGATAATGTTCCATGTGCATTGGAGAAGAAGGTGTAGTTGTCTGCTTATGGGTGGAAAGTTCTGTGTATATCGATGGGGTTTAGTTGGTTGATTGTGGCAATGACGTCTTCTGTATCTTTACTAAACTTTTTTCTAGATGATCTGTCCAGTATTGAGAGTGGAGTGTTGAAGTCTCCCGCTATTATTGTGGAGTGATCTAACTCTTTTTGGAGTGTAGTCAATGTTTCTTCGATGTATTTAGGTGCTCTGATATTAGATGCATAAATATTTAATATAGTTAAGTCTTGCTTGTGTACTGAACCTTTCAGCAATAAATAGTGTCCATCTTTGTCCACGATGGTGGATTTGACATTAAAATTGGTTTTGTCTGAGCTTAGAATTGCCACACCTGCTCTTCTTTGTTCATTGTTAGCTTGATACATATTCTTCCAGCCGACTCGACGCACTTGGCTGGCTTGGCTCCTCTAATTTTCAGTTTGATCCTATCTTTAGGTCTCAAGTGAGTTTCTTGTAGACACCATTTGGATGGGTCATGTTTTTTGATCCAAGATGCCACTCGATGTCTCTTTACTGAAGCATTCACTCCATTCACATTCAGTGTAATTATTGGTAGGTATGTGTTCACTGCTGCCAGTGTGATATGTTTATTTTTGTGTTGATGTTTTCTCTGTTGTTCTTATTAGTCTGTTCTGGGACATTCTTTTTTGTGAGTTGATTTTTCACCTTTTTCAGAGCTGGTTTTGTAGTTGTTGAGACTCCTGTGTTACATTTCATGAAATGATATGATACATCTTTTTTTGTGCTTTACAGCTGCCCCTATGATCCCCCTTAATAAAATATATATAAACCAAATTTTAATTACTCCCAGTCTTGTCATCTTCCTCTCCATGTAGAAGGACTATAATGACTGTAGTACATCCCTTTTTTTAATATGATGGCACCACAGTTTTCATGATAATCACTGGATTGCTTCTTTCAGTATTAAAGCTGTGATTGAATTTGGAGCCTTCCCTAACTGAGTAGAGTTCTGATTAATGTGTCATTCTAAAATATAAAGTTAGTGGTTTTGTTCTTCTAAGCTAAAGCCAAGAACTTCTTTCAGTATTTCTTATAGTTTTGGTTTGGTTTTTACAAAGTCCCTGAGTTTCTGTTTATCTGGGCATGTCTTAATTTCATTTTGGTATTTGAAAAATAGTTTTGCAGGATATATAATTCTTGATTGGAAGTTCTTCTCCTTCAATGCTTTTAATGTATCATGCCACTGTTTCCGTGCTAGCATGGTTTCTGCTGAGAAATCTGACAAAAGCCTACAAGGTTTCCCTCTGAGTGTTAGGTTTGTTTTGAATCTTGCTGCCTTTAAGAGTTGCTGCTTATGTTTTATTTTGTTAAACCTGATTATAATATGTCTTGGAGTCTTTCTTTTGAGATCTATATTATGTGGCGTACGATAATGCATCTCAGATGTCTATGTTCTCTTCCTTCATGATTTCTGGGAAGTTTTCTGTCAGCAGCTCAGCAGCGATACTCTTTGTGTTCTCAGGTGTCTCATCCTATTCAGGGACTCCAATTATTCGAAGGTTGTTCCTCTTAATAGAGTCCCACATGCTTCTTAATACTTATTCATTTTTAATGTTTCTTGTTTTTGATTTCTGCTCATAGATGCTGGCGTCAGTAGCTCTGTCTTCTAAGTCAGAAATTCTTCTTTCCCTTTGTTCCATTCTGTTTTCTTGGCTTTGAATGGAAGTTTCTGTGTCTTTGATTTTCTTCTTGATCCATTGGATTTCAGAGTACTGGTGTTCCATCAGATCGAACAGCTTGTCTAATTTTTCCTTTTGTTCTCCTGCATTTTGTATAAGGTCTAGAAGGGCTCTGTATATAATCATTTTGTATTCACTTTCTGATGATTTCATAAAAGTTTCTTCATCTGGACAACTCCTTGTTTGTTTTGCTTGGGAGCCTTCTGAAGCCACGGGTGATTTCTTGTATGCCACAAGTGTCTGTTGCTTTTTGGGTCCCATGAGAGTAAGTAGAGGCTGGAAGAGATACTGTAAGGATGGACTGCGGATGTTTCTGTAGGCTGTCTTAAAATGTAAAGCCAAAGGTATCTGACTATGTCCCAAGTCAGTCAGGTTTTCAGGTATAGTGGTCCCTCTTCCCAACTGGCAAAGTAAGCACCACTATATCCAACCCCAGATTATACAAACTAGTTTGGAATACAGCAATGGTACTGTCCTGTTGGCCTCTGCTGACAGGGCCCAGCCTTAGGTGACACTGTGTAAATTACTGCTTTTCCGGTAGGAAAGCACTCTCCTGTGGGCAGGTTCTGGCTCCTAAGCTAAGAAATAGGTCCAATTGCAGCCACCGTATCCAAGATCGCACCCTCCACACAGGCAGCAGATAGAGGGGCTAAAGGTGCAGAGAGGTAGTGATTCCTCTGCCTCTGTTGCCGGCCCCCCAGCATGGGTGACACTGTGTCAATTACTGCTTTTCTGTTGGAGAAGCGCTGTGCTGTTTGCAGGCGCTGGCTCCCCGGCTAAGAATTAGGTCCCGCTAAAGTCTCTGTATCCAACATGGCGTCCCACACTCTGGCAGTGTGGTTCTGTACAAACCACGCTGTGGCAGTGATAAAAAGACAGACCCAAAGTGGCTAGATTAACAGAGTCCTAAGCCTGGCTCTCAAAATATGGGAATTTCACCTGCCTATCCCCCCAGCAGTGCTTCTGAGTTTAGCTGCTAGGCAAAACCCAGCTCCGCCTGCCGGCCAAGACAGAGGAGAAAATTCACCGTGGTGCATTTACCTTCAGACTGTGAGAGCCAGGGCTAGCCAGGAGTGGGAGTCAGTGAAAGAGAGGAAGTTTTACGCTCAGTGTTATGAAGTCCAAATTAATAGCCCTGTGGCGTGTCCTTGGAAGCTCACTAGGTGACCAGAAGGCTCCGTTTGATTATCAATTCAGGTCTTGGTTTCCAGAGGGATATAAGGAGACATGTGCTTAGTCCACCATCTTGACTCCCGGCCCCGAGAGTATTCTTGATATTGCTATAAGGACACAGGTTGTTGGCTCTTGGCCTTGCTCTGATGTACTCTGTAAAGCAGGGGTAGGTAGAGATTGATACTGTTGTCTACTCTATTTTTGAAAACTTGGAAACTTCTTCTCTTACCTTTCTTAGCACCCTGTTTTCCTGGTTTTCTGTTTGCCTCTGGCTGTTTCTTCCATCTTTCCTTCTTAGACTCCTTTTCCTGAAACCCTTCCCTTAAATTTGCTGTAACTCAGAACTGTATTTGAGTATCAAAAAAAGTTCTCATTGTAAAATATAATATACATGCAGTATAACACTTAAATGTAGAATTTGTTTGTACATTTTTAAAAGTTAATTTTGTACACTTATTAAAAAAAAATGAACATCTGTGTAACTAGCACCAAGGTCAAAAAATAGAAATTTTCTAGTACCCCAGAAGCATCCTCCTATGTGTCCTTACCAAAACCAACTTTCCTACTATAAGTAGCTTTCCTTTTATGGCAATCATTTATTTGCTTTTCTTTATAGTTTTATAACTATATATGTGTTGGGCAAATATGCTGCAAAAGTCTCCTTTAAAGTATTAAAAACAAAGATGTCATTTTGAGAACTAAAGCACACCTGTCCCAAGCCATGCTATTTTCAGTTGCATGTGTGCTTGTGGAAGCTGGACAATGAAGAAGGAAAACTGAAGAATTGATGTATTTGACTTATGGTGTTGGCAAAGAATATTGACTATACCACTGACTTCCAGAAGAACAAACAAGTCTGTCTTGGAGGAAGTACAACCAGAATGCTCCTTAGAAGCAAAGATGGTAAGACTTCATATCATGTACTTTGGACAAGTTACTAGGAGGGACCAATTCCTGGAAAGGTATGTGATGGCTGGTAATCTGCAAAAAGGGGGAAGAGCCTCAGTGAGATGAATTGACAGAGTGGCTGCAACAATGAGCTCAAACATAGCAATGATCCTGAGGATAGTGCAGGATGGGACAGTTTCATTCTGTCATACATAGGGTCAGTATGAGTTGGAACCGACTCAGTAGCACCTAACAGCAATGCAATAACAACATGCATCTCTAAACAGTAATTTAGTTTTGCTTACTTTTGAACTTTATATAAATGAGACCATACTATACACGTACCTTTATGTCTTCTTTTTCTCAATCTTATTTTGTATGCTTCACATGTGAAGTGTGACAATTAAGTCCATGAATTTCTTTGTCCTAAGTGCTACATGCCTCATTGCTAAATAGCACTACAGTCACTCCCCTCAGGAAGCTATGCACTGATGCCAGCACCTAGTTCACCCTTCAAAGCAATTTTGGAAATCTTTCTGGAATGGCCATTGTGCACAGTGGCAAGGTGGTAAGTTCTTGAACTTAATTGTATAGTTGTTTGTGAGGGAGTTTTGAGCCAGTAAATAAATAACTGTTTTTGGAACACCCTCCTCCTCACCTGATTTGGCCCCCAGTGACTTTTTTCTTTACCTGAGGAGAAAGGAAATATTGAAAGGAAGACATTTTGATAACATTCAGGACATCAAGGGTAATACGATTTCAGCGCTGATGGCCATTCCAGAAAAAGTTCCAAAATTGCTTTGAAGGGTGGACTATGCATTGGTATCAGTGCGTAGCTTCCCAACAGGAGTACTTCAAAGGTGACCATAGTGATATTCAACAATGAGGTATGTAGCACTTTTTCTAGGATGTGTTTGCAAACTTAACTGGCAGTCCTTATATGTGGCTGTAGTTTGTTGTCATTGTCTTATATGTTCCACAGTTTATGCATTCTACTGCTAGTGAACTGTTGAGTTCCTTCCAGTTTGAGCAATGATACAGAATGCTGTCATGAACTTTCTATATATTTTTGGTGAAGATATGTACATATTTTTATAGGATATACAGTCGTAACGCTGAATGTTCAACTGCATACACATCTGTAGTCCTATAAAGTTATAATAGAGTCCAGAGTCCAGCAGTCCCCATCAGAGAACAGAACATATCAGATTTAGGTATGTCATATGCAACAATCATTACTCAGAAACAAAGAGGAAATTCTCCATGCTGTTCAAGGATCAGCTCCACTGAAAGCTACAAGGCTAACAAAACTGTAAGATGTACCTATATGAGATATGGAGAAATTGCTAATGATGAGAATTGAGGCCCAAACACCAAAGTGAATCCTTCTTGCCATGTTGATGATCACTACTTAGGTTTGAAGTTTGTTCAAGTTGCTTAAAGAATAAAGCAGGACCAGACTATGGTGTCAAGTTTAATGCTAGCTTTAGATGGTTTAAGTGCTTCAAACAATGTTGTTTATTGCATAATATGAAAGTAAGTGATAAAATTTTTTTAAATTAATTTTTTATTTAATATAACTGAGTGAAAATGTACATTCCTGTATAAATTTACATGTGCAACTATATGCAGCTTCCACTGCTCTCCCTGCCCGGTGACAGCACACTATTCCTCTCTGCTCCATACATGTCTCATTCTCCCAACAGTCTCTTTTTCCCCTCCTCTCCACCCACTCTCCTTCCTCCAGCCAGAGGTCAGTAGGATGACATCCTATAGATGTATAGAACCATAAAGTGCATCCAATATATGGTCACTGCATCGCCAAGTCCAATCCATTACTGTACGAAGAGTGGACCTTCGTTATGATTTATGGTCAAGGGCAGCATCAGGGCCAGGAGCCATGCTCCCAGGGGAACCCTGAAACTGCTGGACCATCATTTGAGGTCTTTTAGTGGGGATCTCAGGGTGCACCCCTTTTTATTCTTGTGTTGCCAGTGAGACTCAACTTAGTGAGCTCCATCGTGGCTATCACTGGTGGTGGCCTGGCACCATCTGGTTCTTCTGGTCCCAAGTGGATGTGGGCACCCACTGATGTGAGTCTCTTTATCTTCTGGGTTGTCTTTCCCCCATGTCATTTTGGTCCTGGTGAGCATCCATTCCTGCTGAGTTGGGACCATTTGGTGTACCCTCGGATGGCAGCTTGGCAGCTTTTAAGACCCCAGACGCCACTCACCAACATGGGGTGCAGAGAGCCCTCTTAGCAAAATGCTAGTTGTGCCAATTGGCCTCACTTTCGCCTAAGAGCATGATCCCCTGCCCCCTGCCCCAGCTACTCTGTCCTTGGAATATTAGGTTAAGATGGAAGGAGTACTCATGTTATGCTTACGTCCACTTAATATTGGTCTTGTTTCTAATGTGTGCTATCACTGATTTCACCCAACCAAATTCCTCGCAACTATCTAATCTAAACCCTCCCCCCTCTCCCTTCCTCCCTCCCCCCCTTGCAGCTGTCAAAGAGTCTTCTATACACAAGTCTGTTTTTGAGATCTTATCGTAGAGGTCTCATACAATATTTGTCCTTTTGTTGCTGACTGCTTTCACTCAGCATTGTGTCTTCCAGTTGAAACCAGGTCATGAGATGTTTCCTGGAGTCATCGTTGTTCTTTATCATTGCGTAGTGCTCCATTGAGTATATATATACCATAGCTTACCTATCCATTCTTCTGTTGTTGGGCATCTGGGTTGATTACATGTTTTTGCTATCGTGGACTGTGCTGCGATAAACATTCTGGTGCATGTGTCCGTTGGTGTGAAAGCCCTTGATTCTGTAGGATATATTCCAAGTAGTGGAATTACTGGGTCAAATGGTATATCTATATCCATTTTTTTAAGGAAGCGCCAGATTGCTTTCCAAAGAGGCTGGACCATTTTGCAACCCCACCAACAGTGGAGGAGTTCCACTTTCTCCACAGCCTGTCCAGCATTTGTTGTTTTGTGTTTTTTGGATCATGGCCAACCTTGTTGGGGTGAGATGGTATCTCATTGTCATGATTTGAATTTCTTTAATAACTAAAGATCGCGAACATGTCCGCATGTGTTTTTTGGCTGCCTGGATCTCTTTTTTAGTGAAATGTCTGCCCATCTCCTTTGCCCATCACTTAATTGGATGATTTATCTTCTTGTTGATATTTTGTAGTATCTTATAGATTATAGTGACTGATAAATTTTTGAGTGCTGATGTGAAGACAGCAGAATTTGTTGAAATCTTAGATAAAAATTGTAGGGGGGAGGTTATTTGCCCCAGAAAAATTTTAAGATAGATGTAACCTCTTTATTTTAGAATGCCTCAAGGACCTTCATCCTTACTGTGGTGTTCCCACAATGTCCAGATCACATAATTTCCTATTTCATAGAATGTATTGTGGAAAAAAGTGATGTGTGACTGTATCCCTGGGAGTACAATTGCTGGATCCTTGGGGATTTGTGTTTCTAACTTTACCGGATACTGTCCCATGGTTTTCCAAAGTGTTTGTAGGAATTAATTTCTGCACCTGCAGTGTATGAGAGTTTGTTTTTCCACATCTTCATCGTCACTAGTTATTATCAGTCTTAAAATTTTTGCTAACCTGGTGAATGTGAAATGGTATGTTGTGTGTGTGTTTTACAGTTTTATTGAAGTATAATTGATGAATAACTGTACATATTTGAAGTGAAAATGCAGTGAGTAAACACCCATTAAACCAGTACCACAGTCAAGATAATGAACATATTCATCACCTCTAAAAACTTCCTTGTGTTCCTTTGTAATCCAGCTTCCCTCATGTAGTTTCTCTCATGACAGATGAAGTTAAGCACCTTTTCATGTTTATTGGACATTTGGATTTCATTGTTGTTCTTTGAAAAAAAATTTTTTAGTATTGTGACTAAGTGAAAGAATACAATCCAAATCAATTTTGCATGCCCGCCTATCTCCAGCTCCATCTGCTCTCCTCACTCAGTGACAGCACATTCCTCCTTTTCATTCCATATTTCTGTCATCCTCTTAATGAACAACAGTCCTCTCCACTCTCTTCTCTCCCATCTAGAAAGAAACCAATAGGGCAGCCTCATGTAACTGTATAGGACTGTAAAATATACACACCACATGGTCACACTCCATCTCTGAGTCCAGTCCATTCTTTGGATTTCTTTTTTATGATGAGCCAATACTCATTTTTTCTCTCAGGTTTTATGTCTTTTAAAAAAAATTATTTTCAAACATTCTTTATGAATATTTGTCAGTTCTATGTGTTACAAATATTGCTTCCCTTTCTGCGGTTAGATTTTCATGCTTTTTGTGGTTTCCCAGTTTTAATGTACTTGAATTTTACTACTTTTATGGGTAATGGTTCCATGTCTTATTTAAGAAGTCTTTCTCTACTCTGCGATTCTAAAAGTTTTATATTTTTGCTTTTCATATTTAGGTATTTTTATCCACCCAGAACTGATTTCTTAGTATTGTGCAAGGTAGGGGTCAAGGCTCACTTTTCCTCATGTGAAAACAAAATAGAATCATAGGCTTCTTAATATTTATTGAGCCCATATGGCAATGAAAACAAAACAAAAGCAAAGAATACAGGGATGCAAGAGAAATTTAGGTAGTAGGATGTGAATGTTGGGGATTGACTGGCTGCAGGAGAAAAGAAGAGACATCTATAGCTCTGGATTGATTAAATGAGTGAATGGTGATATTGAGATAGGAAACACAGGAAGAGGAGCAGAGTTTTTAGGGAATGTGGGAATTGAAGAAAGATGAAGTTCTCAGTGTTGGATATGTTGAGTTTTACATGTCTGTATAATATTTAAGTGGAGAGATATGTGAGTCTGGAGCTCAAAGAGAAACTTGGCTGGAGATAGAGATTTGGGCTTCATCAGCACATAATGGATTATTGAAGTTAGGTGATTAGATGAGATCACCCATGGAAAGCTTGTAAAGTAGAAGGGGAAGAAGTCCTAGAATACAGGCCTGAGGAACTCCAATGCTTAAAATAAGAGTAGAAGAAGAAATGAAAGAAACTGTAGAGGAATGGCCAGATCAGTGAATGGAGAGTTCAATGTCAGGTAGGCCAAAATAACAAGCTTTTTGAAACAGAGGCAGTGGTCAACAGCACCAAATACTTCAGAGACATTTGGCATGAGAAAGACTAAAAGCGTCCGTTTTTAACAAGGAGGTGCTTAGTGGCCTTCAGGAGAGTGAATTGAGTGAAGAGCTAGGGGCATAAGAGAGTGCTGTGAGTGAGCAGCAGGAGAACAGAGCTAGACAATGCTGACAATTCTTTCATGATGTTATTTTTAAAGGAAGGAGAGGAGGTATAGAGATGGAGAGAGATGCGAAGTCAAGGAAGAGTTATTTTTTAAATGGAAAGATGTGCTGTGTTTACGTCTCAGTAAGAAGGTGTTGGGAGAAAGGAATTACGGGACACTGTATGGACCTCCACTTTGTGTTTGCAGATACAGTGCTCCTCTCCCTAGAAGGCCGTGCCTTGCTTCCTATTTCAGTGAAAAATTAAAGGCAGTCAGAAATTACCTTCCCCTAGCTCCTACACCCACATAATCCACTTACCTGTACCTGTGCCCAAATATTCTGCCTTCCCTCCTGTTACTGTGGAAGAATTGTCCTTACTCCTATAAAAGGCCTACCAATGCTTCCTTCTGTGTTCAGGATGTTAGTCACTCTCACCTTCTTGAAGACTTTACCCCCTTCTGCTTCATCAGTGTTCCCTCACTCCTAGATTATCTCTATCTGCATGCAAACAAGTTCCTATCCTATGTCTCCTATCCTAAAAATACTCTCTTGACCTCATTTCTCCCATATGTTACTGTCCCCATTCTTGAACAACTCGTGTATAGTCATTTTCTCTACTCCCTCTCTTCCCATTCTCTATTCAGCTCCAATTAAAGTTCCATTTGATACCTCTACTTGAATTGCTGTTGTCATCTGTGTGGCAAAATACAGTGGTCACTTCTCAGTCCTCATGTTAATTGATCTCTCAACAGCATTTGACACAAATTAGCCACTCCTTCTTTTTGTGAGACCATTTTGGCTTTCATGACACCAAACTCTCCTAGATTTCTTCCTTCCTTTCTGCTCCTTCTCAGTCTTCTTTCCTGACCTTCTTTTTCAACCCAAGTTCTAAATGTTGGAGGGACCTACAACGTGTCTTGATTGTCTTGGTTTTACACTCTCTACCTAGGTGAGCTCATCTATCATGTTGGCTTTAAATACACACATATGGTTGTGACACCTGAACTTACATCTCCAGCCATCATTTCTCTCTTAAACTTCACGTTCATGTAACATGCTGCCTATTTGATATTTCCATTTGTATAACTAATGGAATCTCAAACTTAATGTGTTCAAAACAAAACTTTTATTCCCCTCAGCTCAAATGTCACTTTCTGATATATGCCTTCTGGACTACTTTATCCAAAATAGTGTCCCTATTACTTTTTAAAATTGTATTATAGTGAAAATATATGAACTAAAACAGTTGCCAGCACAACTTCCACTTTGACAGGTCAGTGAGATTGATTACAGTTTTCACTCTGTGCCACCATTATCGTTATCCTTTTCGAAAATATTCCACCACCACTAACATAAACTCCCCCTGTTGCCCTCCCTCCCACTTTTAGTAACCATTACTAATCCTTGGTTTCAAATATATTTGCTTATTTCATATAATTTCATGTAGTATTTGTCCTTTTGTAAAAAACTCATTTTGCTCAGCATAATGTTTTCAAGGTTGTGGCATGCATCAGAATTTCAGTTCTCTTTATGGCTGTGTGATATTCCATGCACAAATACCCCCCCCCTTTTTGTTTTAATCTGTTCATCTATTTATGGACATTTTGATTGTTTTCATTTTGGGGCTGTTATAAAAAGTGCTGCAATGAACATTCGTGTACAGGTTTCCATTTGTGTTCTCCCCTTTGCTTCTTCATATACCCAGGATTGGGATTACTGGGTCATATAGTAGTTTTATATTCAACTTTTTGAGGAACTGCCACAGTGGCTGTACTGCTTTACAGTCCCACCAGCAGTCAGTGAGGATTTCAGTTTCTCCACAACCTGGTCAGCACCTGTTGTTTTCCATTTTTTTGATCACTGCCATTCTAATAGGTGTGAGGTGATACGCTATTGTTGTTTTGATTTACACTTCCTTGATGGCTAATTGGAAACCCTGGTGGTGTAGTGGTGAAGTGCTACGTCTGCTAACCAAAAGATCAGCAGTTCAAATCAGCCAGGTGCTTTTTGGAAACTCTGTGGAGTAGTTCTGTCCAGTAGGGTTGCTGTGAGTCAGAATTGCAGTGGATTTTGGTGGCTAAAGGTGCTGAACATCTTTTCATGTGCTTGTTTGTCATTAATTTTTGTTATTACCACTGTATTTCCTTCATAATCTGAAATTAGCTTGTTTGGTTACTAATTTGTGGCCTGTTTCTTCACATAAGAATATAATCTCCTTAAAAATGCCTTCCATACCCCACAACAGTGAGTGGTGTCTGGGATCTTAAAAGCTGCCAAGCTGCCATCTGAGGGTATAGCAAATGGTCCAAACTCAGCAGGAATGGATGACCACCAAGGACAAAAATAACTTGAGGGAATGAGAACCCAGTGGACAGAGAGACCCACGTGAGTGGGTGACTACATTGACTTGTGACCAGAGGAATTGGATGGTGTGAGGCCACCAATAGTGATAGCCGTGATGGAGCTCACAAAGTTGTGTCTCACTGGCAAAAAGGGATGCACCCTGTGATCTCTGCTAGAAGACCACAATTGATGGTTCAGGGGCCTCGGGGTTCCCCTGAGCATGGCCCCTTGTCCTGATGCTGCCCCTGTCCATAAATCATAATGGAGGTCAACTCTTCAGACAGGAATGGATTGGACTTGGTGACACAGAGTGACCATATTATGTGTACACTTTATGGTCCTATGCACCTAGAGTATGTCATCCTGCTGACCTCTTACTGGGGGTGGGGGTGTGGGTGGAGAGGAAGGGATAGGAGATTGTTTGGAGGCTAAGACATGTATGGAGCAGAGAGGAAGAGTGTGCTGTCACCGGGCAGGGAGAGCAGTGGGAGCTGCATATATGTGGGCATGCAAATTTACATGAGAATGTACATTTTCACTCAATCACAATAAAAAAAGAATATAATCTCCTTAAAAACAGAAACTTACTGTTGTACTTAACATTATATTCCCACTTCCTAGCACAATGCCTGTTACATTGTAGGTGCCCAATTGGTAATGCTTGAATGTATGTTTGTTGAAAGGGAGAAGTTGAAGATACAGGAGAGAGGAAGTAAGTGCTTATGCAGGTGGGATGTAGATTCATTGTTAGGAAGGTAAGGGATTTCCTGCCTGATGGCTTCTACTACCTCTGGAAAGCAGGAGGCTAAGTCATCTGCTGGAGAAATAGAAGGGAAGAGAAGGTAATGAAGGGTTTTGTGTCTGAGAAGAGTGGAAGTTTGAAGTTGTGATGAGCAGGAAAGAGAGCTGACTGTGAAACCACAGGAGGATTTTTTTGGTAGGCTTAATGTCCCCTTGTAGTAGAACACCAATTTCCATGACCGTGCTTTTCTTCAGCAGCATTCAGTAGCCTGGGTGTGAGTGCAAAGAAAAACAGTTGGGTTGATCAAGGTGGGGCTATGCCTGGTAGGTGGGAAGAAGGACAATAGTACAGGACAATTTAGGATATTTGCAAGAGAGTAGTCAACATGCTGGACCTGAACTTATCAGGGAAGACGACAAAATAGAGAGTAATGTTGAGATATAAGGAAAAAATAGGCTGTGAACTCCATGAGAGTAGGATATATGTCTGTCATACTCAGAGTTAAATCCCCGATACTTAACTCAGTGCCTGGCATGTGGTAGATGCCCATCAAATACTGGTCAAATGAAGGAATGAATGGGTCAAGGTACTGGAGATTTCAATGAAGTTGAGCAGAATAATAGACTAACTGAATAAGAGAGTGGGGAAAACATGAGCTTGTGGGGAATCGAAATTAAGATTTCAGAGGGACAGGACAGAGGAAGTGAAGCCAACATGGTGCTAAGACAGAAGCACCATGCTGTCCCTCTGTGGCAAAACTTGAAAAACTAAGTAAAACAGATTAAAAAAAAATCTATTCTGAAATCCTAAGCATCAAATGAGGGGATAAGGAACTCAGTCAAGCACCAGTGGGATAAGAAACAGAGACAACAGAGAATGAAGAAAGCTTTGGAGTCAAAGTCCCCTACCATCTAGTGTAGCATGGATTTACCATCTTGGACCTCAGCTAGCAATGACTGCAGATAGGGAGTGTGGATGGGATAACTTCACAGAGCTCCCGACAGGAGACAGAGTATGTGTCCCAGGAGCCAGGAATACATGCTTTCCTACCCCTAACCTTCCCTGTACAAGGCCTGTGCCATTTTCTGATGGATCATGGTTGCTAGACTGGAGAGATACCAGCTCACTGATGTCTGGGTCTGCCCTACCCACAAGTGGCTAGTTCCACCAGTGCCAATTTAAGAAAAATTTTTGTTTTTTGGTCATTTTTTGTTTCTTCTCTCTCTCTTTTCTTTCCTTTCTTTCCCCCCATACACACTACTTTTCTGTGGACTATGCTGCACTACTGGGCTAAAGAGTCACTGGCACATGGCCTGTCTGGGTCTGTGCTGCCCCTACTGGCTGGCTGGCTGAGCACTACATTTTTTACTTTGTTCTCTTCCCACCGCGCCCCCCATTTTTCCCTCTTCCCTTTCTTCTTTCCTTTTTTCCTGCCTACCTAGCCCTGTGCACTGCTCCTGCCCCTTCTTGAAGGGCTGTATTGTACCACTCACCTAAAGTGCCACTGACACATGGCCTTCTTGGATTTGTGCCATCCTAGCCAGGTGGCTCTTTTAGTGCCATATTATTATTATTGAGATTTCTTCTCTCTATACCCCTTCCTTTCCTTTATCGTGCCTATTTAGTCCTGTGTGCCATCCATGCACCCTTTTGATGGCCCACATTACACCGCTTGGCTAGAGAGCCATTGGCACATGGCCTCCTGGGGTCTGTGCTGCCCCTACCAGCTGGCTCCCTGAGCACCATATTTTTTTAGTTTGTTTGCTTTGTTCTTTTTTTCCTCCTATTTCTTCTCTCTCTCTCCCTCTTTGTTTTTCTTTCTCCCACCCACCTAGACCTGTGTACTGCTCCTGCTGCTTCTTGAATGGCTATGCTGCACCATTCAACTAGAAAGACACTGATGCTCAGCTTCCCTGGATCTGTGTCACTGTCACCAGTTGGCTCCCTTAGTCCCCTTTTTTCATTTATTCTCTCTCCCTTGCCTTTTCTTCTCCCAGCCACATAGACCTGTATGCTGCCACCTGCTTCTCAACAGACACTACTGTGCCACTTGGCCAGAGAGCTTCTGGCTCATGGCTTCCCCAGATCTTTGCCTCCACAGGCTGACTTCCTCAGTGCCATGTTTTTTATTTTTCTTTATTTTTCTACTCCTCTTTCTCACTCTCATCTAGGCCCTGCATTGCCTCTGGCCCTTCCTGAGAGACATCTGCTCATCACCAAACTGATTCTGTCCCATCCACAATGGCTGGCTCCTTCAGCATCATGTTTATTTACTTATTGTATTTTTCTCTCTTCCCTTTCTTTTCTTGCACCCACTAGCCTGATGTGACATCTATGGCCTTTCTCCACAGACTGAGTCCTACTGCTTGACTAGAGAGCTACTAGCACGTGGATTCCATGAGTCCACCCTGCCCCCACCTGCCTAATCTCATTGTGATGCCATTATTTTTTCTTCTTTTTAATGCATTAAAAAATTTGTATTTCTTTCTCTTCTTTTTCTCACTCAATTAGCTCTGCATATCACATCCACTACCTCCCCTCTTGCCTATCTGCACTGCACATTAAGCACCATGCCACCAGGTGGCATTGGTGAGGACCCCCAAAACTGAAACCGCTCAGCACTGCCCCTGGCTCCATACTGCTGGCCCCAGATTACACCACAAATCACCCACCCCACCCTTCCCCCTCTGCTGGACCTATCCTACTGCACCTCAGCAGAGACCAGTTTTGCTTACCTGGACGAAGTGGTGAGAAGTATGCCCAAAGATGAGCAAGCAACAAAACATACCCATCCAACCTGCCGATAAATAACCAAAAAATCAGGATGAGACAAACACATCTATGATCCATAAGAAAGTAATTCCTGAATGTCATGAAGACAGCAGGTAATATCAAAACATATTTAAAAACAAAACAGGACAGAATGGCTCCAACAAGTGGCCAAAATAAAATACCAGATGACCTTCCAGTAGAAGAAAAGGCACTGGAACTACTTGTTAGGGAATTCAAAAGTCTAATATTCTGGGCTTTCCAAAAGATTAAGAAACAGTGAAGGAAAACACATAAAAATTAAAGAAACTACAGACAAAATCATGGAAAATACAGACAAAATCAGGGCAAACACAAACAAAGCAATAGAAGAAATTAGGAAAATGATATAGAAACCAAATGTCAAAGTAAATAAACAGTTATAAATCATGCAAAAACAGCAATTATAAATCCAAAAGATAAACAACAAAACTCAAAAGGACAGTGCAATGGAAGGCTTTAGGAGGAAATTTGAAACAATAGAAGACAGGGTCAGCCAAACTGAAAACAAATACCTTGGACAATTCCTTGAGGAAAAATCAGAGAAAAGAATGAAGAAAAATAAAACTTGAGAGTGATGTGGGATACAATCGAAAGCAAAAACTTGAAAATGATCACAGTTCTAGAACAGGTGGAGAAAACAGAAAACACAGAAAGGATCACTGAAGGTTTGCTGACAGAAAAGTTCCCTAATATCATGAAAGATGAAAAGCTGCTCATCCAACTGCTCATCCTATACTCCATATAGGGTATACCCCGAAAGAAAATCACCAAGACATACCATCATCATCATACTCACCAAACCAAAGGCAAAGAAAGAAGCCCAAGAGCAGCTTGAGAAAAATGAAAAGGCACACACAGAAAGGAAAACATAAGACTAAGTTCCAATTACGTGGCAGAAACCATGCAGGCAAGAAGGCAATGGGATGACATATATAAAATGCTGAGAGGAAAATAACTGACAGCCAACAATATGTCCTGCAAAACTGTCACTCAGCTATGATGGCAAAATTAGGACATTTCCAGGTAAACAGAAATGAAGCAAATTTGGAAAAACTAAACCAAACTTACAAGAATTATTAAAGGGAGTCCTTTGGTTACAGAACCAATGTCATGAATTGAGTTGTGTCCCCCCAAAAATGTGTGTAGCAGTTTGACTGGGCCATGATTTCCTGCTACTGTGTGGCGTTCTTCCATGTTGTAAATTCTGCTTCTGTAATGTTAATAAGGGAGTGCTGGGAGCCAGCCCCAACAACTTTTGGGGGCCCCATGGAGGGAGAGAGAGGCATCGGCGGGAAATGAATGGAGAGAGACAGGAAAGAGTTTTGGAGTAAGGCAGCCCGACAAAGGTCTGTCTTTATTTTTTTATAGATGAGGTGACGTGATTTTCACCCTATTTTTTCCATCATGCAAGCTATTGGCTAACAAGAAACTGACCCCTCGTGGTCTTCTTTTTCTAGTTAATTGTGAAGGCTTTTTGGATAATGGCCTGAGGCAGGTGTTCGTGGTGATGTCAGTGAAAACAAAGTTAACAGTAAAAACAAAGTTATGCTTTGAACTGAATGGTTCTATTTGTACCTCAAGGTGAAAGACACAGAAGGGTAGACTCCTCAAAGCTTCATTATTTGACTGTCTCTATTTGTTTCTGTAAGTTTTTATCTTATCTCTTCCTGTGCAGATAGTGTCTACCGTCCCCCAACCCAACCCAGCTTCTCTAAGAAAGATGTCTCTTTAGTGATTATTCATTTGTCATACCAATTATAATGAACTTGGAAGTTTATCTATCTTTCTGCTGTGGGGAGTGAGATGCTTGTATAGCTTTAAGGGCTGTGTGGAAAATTGTCCTTGGGAAGCCTTTTCAGGGGTTTTTCTGCAAACTTGTATTTCATATGTGGAAAAAGGGGTGGGGGAGACGCAGTTAGGGGAAGCCAGTGGAGCTGGGCAGGTCTCGATGCTTTCAAGAATGTTGTATTGAAGTTCATTCCTCTGAGCTCTTTTCCCTAGGAGTTCCTGGTCAGATATTCCCAATATAATTTCCTAAGCCGAGGGGGTTGTAAAGCCCCTCTTAGAAGGCATCTTCCTTGATCCTCATGCCAGAGGATAACAGGGTATTTTTGAGGAAGGTCTAATCAGGAAGTAAAATACTATCAGGGGCAGTAGGCTAAAAAACATGTCACGGGTGAGATGTCTCCGCCTGTAATTTACAGAAGTTTGTGACTTTGTCTACAGGGGCTTTTGTGGATGGCAGGCCTGGACAAGGGAGGATAGGTGGCAGTTGTGCTGGTGGGGCAGGATTCAATGTGTAGGGTTGTATCGTGCCTTGAGGCAATCACTTGGAATATAAAAGAAGCTAGCAGAGAGATTTGGGGGAACTCATGCCACCAAAAAGCAGTGCTGGGAGCAGAGTGCATCCTTTGGAAAGGACTCAGGGTCCTTGCACTTCAGAAGCTCGCAGTCTACGGTGAGATTGATAACAAGGACCTTCCTCCAGAGCCAGCAGAGAAAGCTTTCCCCTGGAGCTGATGCCCTGAATTTGGACTGGCAGCACATTGGACTGTGATAAGAAATCAGGAAAGCAATAACATTTATAATAGTCCCTAGAAAAATAACATCCTTAGGAATAAATCTCATCAGGGACATAAAAGAGCTATGTATATTAAAAAACAAACAAACAAATAACAAAACACTACCTCAAGAAACTGAAACATATACATAAAGGGAAAAACATACCATGGTCATGGACATTGTGAAGATGTCAATAATTCTACCCCAAACAATCCACAAATAAAATGCAATCCTGATCCAAAAAACAACTGCATTCTTTAACTAGATGGAAAAACTAAGCATTAAGAGGCCTTGTATAAGTAAAGCATTATCAAAGAACCATAGGAGGCCTTGTACTACCTGATCTCAGAACCAACTATACAACTACAGTAGTCAAAGCACCCTGGTACTGGTAAAATGACATATTGACTAATGGAACAGATCAAGAACTCAGATGTAAACCCATCCACCTGTGATCATCTGGTCTTCTACAAAGCCCCAAAATACCTTCAATGGGGGAAAAGTCAGCCTTTTAAACAAACACTGTTAGGTGCTGTCAAGCTGATTCCAACTCAGAGCAACCCTATGTACAAGAGAACAAAACACTACCTGGTCCTGTGCTATCCTTGCTATATTTAAGCTTAGTGTTGAAGCCACTGTATCCATCCATCTTGTTGAGGGTATTCCTCTTTTTCACTGACCCTCTACTCTACCAAACATATTGCACTTCTCCATGGACTGGTCCCTCCTGATAACGTGTCTCAAGTACATAGGACTAATTCTTGCCATCCTTGCTTTTAATGGGCATTCTGGCTATACTTCCCAGATAGATTTGTTCATTCTTCTGGCAGTCCATGGTACCTTCAGTAGTCTTCACCAATATCATAATTCAAAGGCACTCATTCTTTGGTCTTCCTTATTCACTGTCCAGCTTTCATATACATATGAGGCAATCAAAAACACCATGGCATGGGCCAGGTGCACCTTAGTTCTTAAAATGTTATCTTTGTTTTTTTTTTTAACACTTTGAAGAGATCTTTTGCAGTAGATTTGTCCAGTGCAGTTCATCATTTGATTTCTTGACTGCTCCTTTCATGGGTATTGATTGTGGATCCAAGTAAAATGAAATCCTTGACAATTTCAGCATTTTCTCTGTTTAGTGTGATGCTGCTTATTGGTTCAGTTGTGAAGATTTTTTATTTCTTTATGTTAAAGTATAATCCATACTGAAGGCTGTAGTCTTTTATCTTCATCAATATGTGCTACAAGTTTTCATTTTCTGCAAACAAGGTTGTATCATCTGCGTATCAGAGGTTGTTGAGTCTGCCTCCAATCCCCAATCCTGATGCCAGTTCTTTTTCATATCATCCAGCTTCTTGGATTATTTACTCAGCATACAGACTGAACAAATTTGGTTAAAGGATACAACCCAGATGCACACCTTTCTTGCCTTTAAACCACACAGTTTTTCCGTGTTTGTTTCTAACAACTGCATTTTGATTTAACGATGGATTCCTCCCGAGCACAATTAAGTGTTCTGGAAATCCCATTCTTTGAAATATTACGTGTAATTTGTTATGGTACAGTCAAATGCCTTTGCATAGTCAATAAACACAGCCAAGTATCTGTTTTAGTCATCTTGCGCTGCTATAATAGAAATACCACAAGTAGGTGGCTTTGACAAACAAAAGTTTATCTCTCAGTCTAGTAGGCTGCAAGTCCAAATTCAGGCATCAGCTCCAGGAGAAAAGTTCATCTATATTCGCTCTGGAAGAAGGTCCTAAGGTGTCATCAAACTTCCCTTAGATTAGGATCTTTTCACCGCAGGGCCCTCAGGTCCAAAGGATGTGCTCTTCTGGTACTACTTCCTTGGTGGCTTGAGGTCCCTCTCTTCTCACCTCTGTTTCCTTTTATCTCTTGTAAGACATAAGGTGCTGCAGGCCACACCTCAGGGAAACCCCCTTTGCATTGGACCAGGGATGTACCTGAGTAAGGGTGTTACCTCCCACTCTAATCCTCTTTAATGTTATCTAATCTTGCCTCATTAACCACAGACAAAGATTAGGATTTGCAAGGCATAGGAAAATTGCATCAATCACAAAACAGAGGACAACCATACAATGCTGAGAATTATGGCCTAACTAAGTTGACATAATTTGGGGGTGGGGGCACACAATTTAATCTATGACAACATCATTCTTGTATTCTTGTCTTTCAGCCTTGATCCATCTGACATAAGCAATTATATCCCTCATTCTACCTCCTCTTCTGAATCCAGCTTGAACTTCTAGCAGTTTGTTGTCGTGGCAACCACTTTTGAATGATCTTGAGCAACATTTTACCTGTGTGCAATATTAATGATATTGTTAGATAATTTCTGCATTCTGTTGGATCTTCTTTCTTTGGAATTGTTGAAACATCCCAGTATGGTATTCTGCCAATTCCTGGAGCCTTGTTTTTTTTGTCAATGCTTTCAGTGCATGTTGGACCTCTTTCTTCAGTATTGTCAGTTCTTGAGCATATGGTACCTCCTGAAATGATTGTACATCAACCAGTTCTTTTTGGTTCAGTGACTGTATTCTTTAGACATTCTTTTGATGTTTCCTGTGCGGTTTAATATTTCACCCATAGAATCCTTCACCATTGCAGCTCAAAGCTAGATTTTTTTTCCAGTTCTTCCAGCTTTAGAAATGCCTAGTGTGTTCTTTGCTTTCGATTTTCTATCTCTAGGTTTTGCACTTCTCACTGTAATACTGTTTCAGTCATCTAGTATTGCCATAATGGAAATACCACAAGTGGATAGCTTTAACAAAGAGAAATTTATTTTGTCAGAGTCCAGTAGGCTACAAGTCCAAATTCAGGGCATTAGCTCCAGAGAAAGTCTTTCACTGTTGGCTCTGGAGGAAGGTCATTGTTTTCAATCTTATCTTGGACTGGGAGTTTCTGAGGTACAGGGACCCCGGGTCCTTTTCAAAAGACATACTCTGCTCCTAGTACTACTTTTTGGTGATGTAGGGTCCCTACATCTCTCAGCTAGCTTCTTTTCTATCTTATGAGATTGCCTCAAGGCCTGCCACACCAGCAAAAGTGCTGCCCAACCTCCCTGATTAACATCATAGAGGCAGAGTATGCAGCATATAAGTAGACCACACAATACCAGGCATCATGGCCGACCCAAATGGCTACACACATTTTGTGGGGGGGGGCGGGGGGTACACAATTCAATCCATAACACATATTTTTTACCTTGTCTTGAGCCACCCTTTTAAATTTTCTGTTCAGCTCTTTTGCTTCACCATTTCTTCTTTACACTTTAGCTTCTCTGTGTTCAAAAGCAATTTTCTGGAGTCTCTTCTGACATCCATTTTGGTCTTTTCTTACTTTCCTGTCTCTGTCATGACCTCTTGCTTTCTGAATGTATGATGTCATTCCACAATTCATCTAGTTTTTGACCATTAGTGTTTTCAGAGGTACAATAGAGTGATAACAAGGTCTAACTGTAACCTTCAGAATGAGTGACTGGAGCAAAAAGGATGTTGTCAAAGATAAGTAAGCCAAAGAAACAAGAAGCTAGAGATTTGGAACTGGTCTTCCACATGAATGTTGAAAGTGACCTCGGATTTTGTCAGGAGTAGAGGTAGGAAGAGAGGATGAATGAAGAAGGAGAGACTGAGAGGTCTGAAAGATGAAATAGGGAATAAGCAGGGGACTCAGTCCACCTCCAGATGCAGGAGTGTTTGAGGAGAGGAAGAATCTGTGCGGAGAGGCTTACGGGCAAAATAGGGTTTTCAGAAGAGAACTATATCTTAGTTAAGGCAGGTGTTGAAGGGGGCTTTCTGTTTGAAGTATTTATTAATCCCTGGAATGGGGGCTACAGTGATTAATGCTGAAATAGTGGGAGAGTGGGGAGGTTGGGTAGCAGAGTAGAGTGTTAGAGCAGTATGAGGTTAACTGCTGAGAGAAGAGATATTCAAAGGAATTAATATCCAGGGTGGTGACTTCTAAATAATAGAAACATGAGGTCATTTGAACGTGGTCCCCCTGGCTGCTAAGTGAAATAGTCTCCAACTGGACTGTAAGCTCCATGAGAGGAGGCCAGTGTCTGTGTTGGTCACCACTCTACTCAAAGCACTTAACACCCTCCCGACATGTAGTACGAGTTCATTATAGATTTGCTAAGTGGATGAATAAAACAAGTAGAAGCTTGACACATTGTAGGTGTTGACAGGTGATAGTGTCATTTAGTGGATTGGTCATGTAGTGGATTGGTTTAGTCATCTGCATATGTGGCATACTGTTAAGGATTGAATTGTGTCTCCCCAAAAATGTGTATAGCCGTTTGACTGGACCATGATTCCTGATATTATGTGATGTTCCCCTATATTGTAAATCCTGCTTCTGTGATGTTAATGAGGAAAAATGGGTGGCAGTTGTGTTGGTGGGGCAGGACTGAATGTGTAAGATTGTGTTGTGCTTTGAGGTAGTCTCCTGAGACCTAAAGGAATGAACCTAACAGAGAGATTAACTCTGTGCCGGGAGCACAGTATGTCCTTTGAAAAGGACCTGGCATACTTGCGCATCAGAAGCTTCCAGTCCAGAGGAAGGTTGATGACAAGAACCTTCCCCCAGATCCAGCAAAGACAGCATTCTGCTGGAAGTGATGCCCTGAATTTGGACTTTTCTTTTTAAAACCATCCGCTTGTATTTCTGTTATGGCAGCACTAGATGACTATGACATTCCTTTGGAAAGGGTTTGTTACTGGGCATTAATGGAAGCTTATGAAACACCAAAGTCCAATTAAGACTACTAGAATGTATCCTGGGAAGGCTATTGCCATTTAAGAAAGTTATAAATCTAATCAATTAAATTGTAATCTGTCTGAAATGAAGAGTGGGTGAAGTGTTTAACTGGTACTGTTTATGGAGAAAGACACATGTGATGGACACACAAGTATATTGCCCAGAGAGTGCTATCAGCAGAGAACTTCCAGCTGTTAGCTTCCTCTGGGATTGTTTTAGCTATAGAGACACCTCACCCAAGGTCACTGCATTTCCTGTGGTGGTTCACATCCAGTAATTATTCAAAGTGAGAGTATGATGACCTGGTCATTTTGGTCCAATTATGTAGGACAACTTTGATAGGCCATTTTAGTTACAGAACTTCCTTCAGGGTTGGCTGATGCTGTTGTTGGCCCCAAATGGTAGCTCAGCATCTTCTGTCCAATTCTGTTTCCTTTCTGTCCCTTCCACAGGTGTGGAACTGTCTAATAAACATCCTACACACTAAACTCCATCTGAGAGTCTGCTTTCTGGGGAACCCAACCTGCAAAATTTGTTACCAGAAGTGCCCCCAAGAAAGCAGGCAATAAGACTGGATTTTACCAAACCAAACTCACTGCTGTTGAATAGATTCCATCTCATAGCAACCCTATAGAACAGAGTAGAACTGCCCTAGAGAGTTTCCAAGGAGCACCTGGCAGATTCGAACTGCTGACCTCTCAGTTAGCAGACGTAGCTCTTAACCACTACTCCACCAGGGTTTCCAGATTGGGCTGTAGAGCTAGATAATTCAATACCAGGCTGGCAAGGTTATGAAACCTTGGCACAAGGTTTTTAAACCTTTCATAAATGGTGAATTTGGTTGGTGAACCAATTTGGGGGGTGAACCAATAAACTAGCTGCTACAATGTATCAAATGTTGATGAAAGATGAAGGAAATAGTTCTTAGAAGTTTAATGGAATGGGGTGGCTGTTGTTCATCTGATTAACTGGTAATCAGAAGTGAAACATGAAAACCAAGGGCCGCTCTAGTCGGTCATTCACAAAGAGCTGCTCATCTCTGGCAACAGGATGACAGAGAAAGCTGAAGACCAGGTCCAGGGCTTAACCAACTGTTGAAGTAATTGAACTCAAAAAACGTTTAAACTTCTGATCAAGGCAGGTGTGCTATGTCAAGCTTTAGGTCCTTGTGGAAAAATGCAACCCTGACACATTCAGTGGAAACATCTAATTTGATACCCTCTAAAGTCTTAAATTCCCAGAATTCCCCTGAATTATCTTAGCCTACAGACGCTCTCCACCCCACATCTAAAGGTAGCAATCTCATTTTTCTTGAAGACAATGTAGAGATCTTTCCTTTGAAGACAGCTTCAGAGTTGCCACCTCTCCCCCTGGGCACTAGGCCTCTAATTACAACTAAGTTGCAGCATAGACTCGCAGAGCTATGTTGGGCCCAAAAGTTCACCAAAGGTTCACCAAAGGAACTGAAGATGCTGTCAGCATATACCATCAGGAGTCAGGGAAGCACAGATGGGATTGTATTCTGAGGATGCTCAATCAAGAGGGCTGGAACATAACATTGGTTAGATTAGGGGAGTGAGGTGCAGTGAATTGCTTTTATATGGCCCTTCTAGTCATAGTCTTATAATTCCCATGAAATGGTTGGGTGGGACTATGTAAATAATAGATGTAAAACTCTTGCCAGAATAGGCTGGAATATGCAAATAAGGTGCCTGTGACCCACCAAGGGAATTGGTCCATTTTGCCTTCCTGCGAGGCTTAAAAAGAGCCAATCCCAGAGGCTAATGTGGAGACCTCACTACCATCACAAAGAGGAGTCAGAAATGGAGCACATGCTTTGGATCCAGGGTCCCTGTGCTCAGAGCCTTGTAGACCCAGGTGACAGAGCTGTAACATTGGAGATCTGTAACAATGGAGGCAGAAGTGGCAAGAGACAGCAGTGGCAGAGGACTGGGAGAGCTGCAGCTGGCCGGCTGACCCATGGAGTGAGACAGCTGTGAGCCCTTAGGCAGGAGGCTTTCTGGCAAAGTGAGGTGCCTCCAGGCACTAATCAGTGGGACTTAAAGAAAAAAAAACACTGCCATTGAAAGAGCTCTTTTAACAGTTTCCTTAGCTGGGAAAAGGACAGGTCCCAAGTAAGGCCCAACAGCGTCAAGTCCTTTAGCAGGCCTTTCAGGCAGGATGGCCCTAAGCAGGACTGGGTGGCGGAGGCCTGCCTGCCTGCAGACATGACTGAGCAGAATTGATGGAAGAACTGTATCCTGAGTTGTTCCTGTTACTTCCAGGTTCTTTCTGATCCTGGATTGTAACCTGTTCTTTTCTTAATAAACCCAATAATCGTGAGTATGATCTGTGAGTTCTGTGTAGACATTGTAATGAATTATCGAACCAGGTAGAGAAGCAGAGTATGATGGGACTTTCCAGATGGCTGGTGTCATGGACTGAATTTGTCCCTCAAAGTGTGTAGCAGCAATTTGGCTAGGCCATGATTCCTGGTATTGTGTGATGTTCCCCTATATTGTAAATCCCACCTCTATGATGTTAATGAGGGAAAATGAGTGGCCCTTGTGTTGGTGGGGCAGGACTTAATGTGTGAGATCACATTGTGCCTTGAGGTTATCTTTTGGGATATAGAGGAAAGGGAAGCAAGCAGAGAGTTGGGAACCTCATACCATCAACAGGCAGTTCTGGGAGCACAGTACATCCTTTTGAAAGGACTCTGAGTCCCTGTGCATCAGAAGCTTCCAGTCGAAGGGAAGATTGATGGCAAGGACCTTCCTCCAGAGCCAGCAGATGTTCTGAATTTGCACTTTTAGGCTACTTTTCTGTGAGAAAATAAACTTCTGTTAGAGCCATCCGCCACTTGTGGTATTTCTGTTATCACAGCATCAGGTAACTAAGACAACTGGTGTCAGAATTGGTAAAAAAAAAAAGAAAGAAAGAAATAGATTGGAGAATGGAGGTATGGCTGACCTTCACCTCGTAGGAATCAGGCTTGGGCTGATGCTGAGTCTCCTCCCCCTTATGAAGCTAGAGGACTTCCAGTACCACTATTGTAAAGGGTGACTTTAATTTGGGAGCACTATCCCAGGATTTGACACCCTGGAAAGAAGCCCAGGAGATGGTGTGAACTCACTGTTTGGATGGCTTCTAGGAGTGTGCTAAAGTGATGGCCCATGTTAAATGAAGTAGAAATGCCAGAATTCCTATGCTGGATGGTGGTGAGTGGTATTAAAAGGCTCAAGGAGGTGGGCGTATTATATGTAATATGGAAGGCTGGAAAACCCACTAGATAATTATGTTCCACAGGAAGTCCAGAGGATAAAGCATTTATCAAGGTCTTAAGTAATGCACTACTGAGTGGGGGCCGGTATTGGCATTACTAAGTTCAATGCCAATTGAACTTAATAATGCTGTCCTCTAGAGTGAGGGTAGGAGAGGCCATTATGGACTTAAGTTGTCATAGCAATAGTGATGATAAGACTCCCTCTCCCCTAAAACAATATAGGACAAATGATGGCACTTAGCCATCAGGAGCCAGGTGAATGCAATTATTCTAATGAGTAGTAAAGTAGGAGTGACAGCCAAGAGGGTCTGACCCATAGAGAGATATGGAGAAAATTAATGGAGCATGGTGTTCTTAGGGATAAAATAGATGAATGGCCAAATCAACTCTACTATCAGATGAAATCAAGGATGGATGATCAAGGAGTAAGAGCAGACAGTTAAAAGTCAGCATTTCATGGCCAACTTCCAGAACTGACCCGGTTTTCAGATCCAGAACTTTCTGACTGAAGAAGTACCCCAGAAGAAGGGCTCTGCAACACCACAGAAAGCACATGTTGCAATGATTCCCCAAGTCCTTCCCCAAAAGGACCTATGGCCATTTACTCAGACAACTGTGCAGTGAGGAAAGGGGAATACCAAAACATTTTGAGATATGTTGTGCACAGGGTCAGAAGTGACATTGTGACCTGAAGACCTGAAGTGTCTAGCAAGGCACATGTACTCCAGAGGATAGGAGATAAATTCTATGAAGATTCAGGGAACTGCCACATCAGAAAAATTTCTACTCGTCCAGTGATCAGGGACATGTTGTTTTGTCCCATCCAAAGCCAAATCCAAGCTACTGCACCTTACACCTTTCACTATAAAGAAGAAATTATAACATCTGGTAGGTAGGCCTCTTTGACATCTGAAGATACATTTTCCACACCTAGGAGCACTGTTTCAGATCATACAAGCAGGTGATACAAAAGTCCTACAGCTTCAAGTGGGGTCCAGAACAGGAAAGAACTCTGCAGCAAGTCCAGGCAGCAGTGCAAGCAGTTCTGCACTTGGGCTATACAATCTGGTGGATACTACTGTGTTATAGGTATCAGTGGTGGAGAAAGATATTGTGAGGTGTGTATAGCAAGCTCGAGTGGGAAAATTATAATGCAGGGCCCTGGGGACCTACAATAAAGTAACACTTCTTTGACAAAAATGACACACCTTTTGAAAAAATTTCTGGTAAGATACTGGGCCCTAATAAAGAAAGGATCCTGACTGTGGGAAATCAAGTAACCATGTGTTTGCAACTTCCCACCAAGTTGTAAACTCGGTGGGCCCTTCAACAATCCATTATAAGATGGAAATAGCACATGTTGTATATTATTCTTGGATGACATTTTTTTTCTGTCAGGATTTTATATATGTCATCCCATTACCTTCTTGCTTCCATGTTTTCTTTTGAGTAATCAGAGTTTAGTCTTATTGTTTCCACTTTGTATGTGACTTTTAGTTTTTCTTGAACTACTCTCATGATTCTTTGTCTTTTATTTTAGTGAGTATGACAGTATGTCTTGGTGATTTTCCTTTGGGGTCTATCCTATATGGTGTTCATTGAGCTTCTTGGCTGGACAGTTTTTCATCTTTTGTGATATTAAGGAAGTTTTCTGTTAGCAAATCTTCAGTGATTCTCTTTGTGTTTTCTGTTTTCTTCTGCTGTTCCAATGACTGATTGAAGAAGAAATATGAAGACCTGGCTTTTGGTCCAACACAGGACAAATTCAAATGCCTTCAGGTGCCTGGTGGGTAATATAAATGAATGAAGCTGACTGGCAGCGATGAGAAACTAGGTAAAGTAGAGAGATCATGCCACATCTACATTAAAAAAAAAAAACCCAACAAAATTTAAAAATACTATTCAGGAAAAAAGAACAGAAGTCATAAGGGGATGGGAACATACCATGTGGATTTCATTTTAATTTTTGAGCATGATTAACACAATGTTAGTTCTCATTTAGTGTAAGTGGGAAGTATTGTTATTGTAGATATAATTTTTTTCCTTGCACTGATTACTTACCACAGTAAGGATATTTTGGAGGGGTTATAAAATGGAAAAATGAAAAAACAAACCCCAAACTCAAGACAACAACACACTGTATACTCCACACAATGTGTGTGAGTTAAACTCAACCTGCAGATCTCCTGTTTATCACCTTTATTTTAAAGGTATAGCCACTTTTTTGGTTTAATAACATACTATAACCTGATTTTTACATGTCTTTTAACAGGTTTGGTTAGTGAGGGTTAGTCTCTAAAGCTTCATTAACTAATGGCGGAGTGGCATAAAGGAGGTACCAAGTCTACCAGCCTCTGCCACTAAGGCCTGAGAGGGAGAGGCTGTTGCCAAGGGCTCTGTCATGGATTGAATTGTGTACGCCCCCCCCCCAATGAAAAAAGAAGCAGTGCCGGGAACAGAGCATATCATTTGGAAGGGACCTGGGGTCCCTGCACCTCAGAAGCCAGTCCTGGGGAAGATGGACGACAAGGCCCTTTCTCCAGAACCAACAGACAAAGCCTTCCCCTCGAGTTGATATTGAGATTTGTAGCCTACTAGACAGTGACAGAATAAAATTTCTCTTTTTAAAGCCATTCACTTGTGGTATTTCTGTTATAGTAGCACTAGATGACTAAAAGAGACCCTCAGGCAGGGTCCAATGGGGCCTTCAAGAACCAGGAGGATAGATTGAGACACAAAGGATTATCCTCAGGCTTTGATATTTAACAAAATTTGCCCTGCCAGGTGTCAGACTTGCTTGGGACCCATGACATCTCTTTCCCCACCAGTTTTCCCTTTTGAAATAGGAATATTTATCCTGTGCCTGTCCCACCACTGTAATTTGGAAGCATATAACTTCTTTTCTAGGATTCACAGATCTATATAGATGGTGAGGAATTTTTCCCTAGCATGGATCATACCCACAGTCTCACCCATATTTGTTTTACATGATATTTGGCAGGTTGGGTTGATTATATTTAGATGAGATTTTTGGACTTAGAGTCGATGCTGAAATGAGTTAAGACGTTTGGGAATGTCGAGATTGAGTGAATGTCTTTTGCATATGGAAGAGACATAAATGTTTGGACGTCGGAGGATAGACTTCTGTGGGTTTAATTATAATTCCCAAAAAGGTGTGCTGAAGTCCTAACCTGGAACCTGTGAGTGTGACCTTATTTGGAAATAGGTGTCTTTGCAGATGTAATCAAGTTAAGATGCCAAAACTGAATTAGGGTGGGCCCTCATCCAATATAACTGGTGTCCTAAAAAGAGGAAAAAGAGACACAGAGACACGGGGAGAATGCATGTGACAATGGAAGCAGAGATTGGAGTGTTGCATCTATAAGCCAAGGAATACCAAGGATTGATGGCAACACCAGAAGCTAAGAGAAAGGCATTGAACAGATAGATTCTCTCCTGGAGGCTTCAGAGAGTATGTGGTCCTGCCAACACCTTGATTTTTGGACTTCCAGCCTGCGGAACTGTGAGATAATACGTTTTGTTTTTTTTAAGTCGACCAGTTTTTGATACTGTGTTATAGCAGCTCTAGGAAATGAACACAGTGGATTTTTTGAGCCAGAGAATGAAGACAGTGTATGCCTTGAGAACAGTTGCTAAGTCAATCTCCTCGCCTCAGGAACCTGGTTACCACTGCCCATTTCACCAGAGCCTCACCACATCTGCAGCCTTTTGTTGGCTCCATGGCAGTTGAATTCAAATCCCTGAAATAAAGTCCTGGAGTATTAGTTACCTGCCCATATGTCTTAGGGCCACAACTTGGCTGGCCAGCTTCTGCAAGACATGGTGTCCCACATGTATGTTTTGGGCTCATGAGAATCAAACATAATGTGTGTGGGCCCCACAGATGTGTGGTGAATAAACCATGCTCACCAACTGAGCTCAGTCTTTGAATAAAGGTGTCGTTGCTAAAAGGAAAACCAGAGTGAAACGTAAAATGATTTTAAAAGAAAAAGTTTATTTTAAGAAGACGCAAACAGCTCCAACTATATAAGAATACAGTTTAATTGCTGGTAGCAAGCCAGTAAGGAATTTTTTCTTTTTTAAAGAAAGATAAGAAAAACCCTCTGTAATATCATTCCACAGACGGTTCCCTTCAATTTTGTGTTGGAACTCTACAAAGATTGGGATCATGATCTCTTCTAGTTTCTGTTTTTTCAAATTTTTATCCAGGGCCCATTCTCATTACTGGGGGGGTGGGGGTGGTTATCACTGTCTTCCAGTTTATGATATTAGTCTGTAAATCCCTGTTTACCTTATTTTTCTTAACTGCATTGTTGGTACTTAGTAAGCATTACACTGTACATACAAATTTAACAAAAGCCTATCTCCTGACTGCCCAGAGTGGGACTAGCCAAGCCTCATTCTTCATTTCACTTCTGGCAAGTGTAGTACTTTTGCTGTTTCAGGGTCCAAGGCATAGAAGCCTGGTTTCCCTTCCTAATTTTGAAAACCCCAAACAAAAAGCTGGAATAAAATGTTCCATGTATCCTTTTTAATAGGGAGATCCTGAAAGTTACTTGCGTCTCTGACATTTAATATTTTGGATTTCAAAAACTGGCTAAATCCCTGGGCTCAAATGACAGAAATTAAGCTAAAGGTCCAAAGAAGCAATTTGCTTAGATAGGAAAAGCCTGAGAGGTACATCTGAATGACTGAGTTCATGTCTAATTAAAGTCATAGCCCTCCAATATGTTGGCCTGCCCAGAGTTGCCACAAAAGAGTTTCTTCAAAAGCAGCCTGGGAAAAGCCATCATAGGATGGTGGAAAGAAGATAGGAGTAACTCAAAAGACAATTAAGGGAAAATGCCTCAGCAACCATTCCCTTCTCCTTGACCAGTTCCATTAGACATGGACATGGACTAAGGAAATGATGAGAGCATTGGGATGGTGTGTGTGTGTGTTTTCATTAATGAATGTGGTGTTCACAGCCATGTGGAGAAACCACCCTCACACTCACAGGCACGCGTCTTCTCATTTAGTCATACCCCCCACTGTTTATACAGGAGAATGTCCAAATGAGTCTGAGCTTTACACCTCCAACTAGCATGGGTAGGGAGTGAAGGTGGAGGAAGGATGGAAAGAGGTGTGAAGAAGTTTTAGAGGTTCAGAAAAACAGGGGGAGATGGTGTGCTAAACACCTGCTGGTTGTGTTGTGTAGGGCATGCCAGGGATCCCATTTTGGGGGCTGGGTGGCTTCTGGCAGGGAAAATCTGTGGCCACAGAATGTTTTCCGTAACTCATCGGTCTTCTTGCTGGAGCTAAGTGCTCTGTGTAGAACTGGTCCAAATGTCATCACAAAAAGGACACGTGGACATTCTGGGTTTTAAAACCAGCCTGTGGAAACAAAGAGTTAGTGATTTGCCCAGGAAGTCATAGGCTGGACTGGAATCTCATGGCCTGGGTCACCAGATTTTCCAGCGACAATTCTAAACTTGTGATGGCAGCATATGGCAAGTGGGACAGAGTGGCTCAGGTTATGGGTCCCCAACCAAAGTTTTGGAAAATAATGGTGGGAGAAAAGAAACAAGGAAACTCAGAAATTCATTCTTCACTACCAGACTACCCCAAATCTAAGGAAGAAGAGGCACATTAGAAAACTAGGACAGCGCCAGAGAAAAGAATGAGGCTTCACATACTGAAGTAGTCAGTAATGATAGAGAGGGGCATCCCTGTTGAAAAGTAATTGTTGGCATGTACAGGCCCCGTCTACCCACATCCGTGCACTAAGACTGGTCTGACAGTGCGGCAGAGTGGGAGGGCAGCGAGCCATATCACCTAGCACACAACCTGCCTATCACATAGGGCAGGTCACAGAAATGCTTGCCTCTGATGGTGGTCTGGATCAGGGGTCAGCAACTATGGCAAGTGGACCAAATCTGACCTGTGCCTTTGAACAGCCCACAAGCGTGGATTTTTAAAGGGTTGTAAAACAAACAAAACCAAAAAAAGACAACTATGCTACAGAGACCATATGTGGTCCACAATGCCTAAAATCATTACCATCTGGCACTTTTTACAGAAAAAAGTTTACCAACTGCTGGTCTAGATGATGGGGGAAATCCCACCTGTCTCTGATGAGAAGCCTGCTGAGCATTCCTGAAAAGGCAAATCAGAGGTTCACAGAAACAAGAGAATAATAGAAATAACTGGAAATATCGCTCAGTATGACTAGCATGCCCTTAAAGGTACACTGGCCTGCAACTACACGGAATAGTGAGGTACGCATAAATTACAGAAGGAAGCTCAAGAATAGCTAAAGAGAGTCATATTAAGGCAAAGACTGTTCTAGAAGACACTGCATGCAGAGCTCAGCACTAATTAGAGAATTACTGTTTGATAAGATGGAGATAGGTGTTTGAGCCCAGGGATTGGCAAAATAATGAGCTAGGTGAAATTTCTAGAGCACAACTGGGGATCACATGAGTATCTAACAATCTGACTGTATCTCATTAAGAAGGGAAAGTTAGATTCTGGGAAAGCTTATATTGATTTACCCTATTTTAAATAAACACTAAATACAAAAGTTCACACTGAAAAAATAAAAAGGAAAGACATTAAAGGACACTGCAGAAGACTCCCTTACATAGGAAGCTTTGATATTAAAAAAAATGGAATTTGATCTGTAAAAGCCTGTTTTTTGAACAATGTCTAGGGAAATCATCTGCTGTATAAAGTTGGTAATATAGAACTCTGAGGGAAACAGGAGGGAATGTTTCTAAACTGAAAAGTCAGATTTGTCTTTGGATTCGTGAACTAAAGAACTCTTCAGCACTTTTCCTTAAAGCATATATATTAGTTCAATGAAATACCTGGAAAATCTATGTGTCATTAAAGTAGAAGACAGCTGTGGGTCCTCTGTAAATGCAGTGCTTTAAGTAAACAAACAAACATGAGACCTGGCTGGGCTCTGCCACTGATTCACTGTGTGACCTTATGCAAGTTATTTGTCCTTTTCTAGGCCTCAATTTCCTCATCTATAAAATGAGAGATTGGTTCCTTTCAGTTCTAACATTCCATGACTATAGATAAATATAGAACTAAGATAAATACAACAATCTGGAAATAAGAAATATCTCCTAAAATAAGCCTTGGAGTCAGTAGAAAAAAGTAGCAATGAAATATAATAAAAAGAATAAAATTTTAACTACTACCCCAAGTAAATAGGTTTCATTTAAAAATTAATGAAAAGATTTGTAATGTACAATTGATAGAGATTTAAGAACATACATATTGATATTTCTACATCATCATACATTCAGAGGAAGGAAGGAGTTTCAGGTGTCTTGTACAATGAGCACAATGCTGTGTTTGCATGCAGAACATTTTATAAAATTAGACATTTATAAAAAGCTCAAGACCACATAAGGAATATATTTCTATAAAGCTTGGCATCACAAAGAGAGTAAGAGGTGCCAACTGGTTGTTCCAGTTCAGATTTTGTTTTTGGATTGTTGCTATCTTAGATACACTAGTTGTTCCCTTTAAAGATATCACTGTTGTTACCCCGTGTGCAACAGAGTATAACTGCCTCATGGGGCTTTCTTGGCTGCAATCTTTATGGAATCAGTTTAGCAGGCCTTTCTTCCACAGGGAAACCCTGGTGGCATAGTGGTTAAGAGTTCACCTGCTAACCAAAGGGTCCACAATTCAAATCTACCAGGTCCTCCCCAGAGACCTTATGGGCAGTTCTACTCTCTGTCCTATAGGGTTGCTATGAGTCAGAATCGACCTGATGGCAGTGGGTTTGGTTTTTCTTCTGCAGTGCTGTTAGAAAGGGAACTGTTGCTACCAAATTCCACTCTTTAGTCAAAGCCCTTAAATCAAATACGCTTCTGCCAGAGCCCTCCTAGAGACAAGCCACCATAGTGAAGAAAGGTATTTAAGAGTTGGCAATACCAAACAAGTCTAACATTTTTTCCTTTTTTCTATTTGTGAGTTTTCAAAGTTTAACCGAAAAATGGGCCAGATGTACTGAATAAGTTACATCAAAGGTTTTTCAGGTTGAGCAAGCAGTTCTGGCTAGAGGACAATATACACACCTGGCCAGAAACTGATCACTGTAATGATAGCAGAAACAACAGGTACAGTTGGAATTAGTGGAGAGTCGTGGCTGTAGTGATTCGGGGGCTTGAAGGAGTTATATCACAGGACCGCCCCCCGCCCCCCACATACACACACACACACTCCAGGAATGCTGCTGTTGATGGTCCTGGGACAGACAACATTTTGAGAACCACTGGCCTAGATTTTGGACTTTACAGAAGTATGTATCTATTTCACATAATCCATTACTTACACAAATTTATTTTGCTAAACTTATTAAGAGTGCCCCAATACATGTCTACAACTATTTACTACTGTATTCTTCTATGTTTTAAAGTATTTTAAAACTTTATCTTTAAGTCATTATACTTTTGCTGCCCTTTGACAAAGGCAGCTCTTCGTCTCTTTTTCCCACTCTCTTATCTTTTTAAATCCCCAATGTCTTAGTCACATCAGAAATAACATGCAAAGGCTTTAGAGGAACTGGTGCTCTGGTATAGATATGGTCTCATTTTCATACCAAGCTGAAGTGACTGCATGTGACACAGATAGGGCTGGGGAAGCAGAGACTTATGTTTAGTAAAATTGTGCCTTCAGTAAGCTTAATAACAATCACCACCAACACTGGACAACTGATTAAGGACATTGATAAGACAATTTCACCATTCACAAACAGGATATATCCTCACAGACTCTTTTAATACTTATGTTCTTTTACTCAAATGGTAAGTGATATTAATTCCATTGACATAAAAAGGTTAATGTACAATCATTTAGGGCCTCTCAATGGTTTTAGTAATTTCTGAGAGTCCCTTGGTAGTAATTATATTGAATAGCTTTGAATATCGGGACAATTTAATTGACTATAAGGTGGCGAAGTGGTTAAGAGCTACTACTGCTACTAACCAAAATGTTGGCAGTTCTAACTTACCAGGCGCTCCTTGGAAATGCTATGGGGCAGCTTTACTCTGTCCTATAGGGTCACTATGAGTTGGAATCAACTTGACGGCAACAGTTTTTTTTTTTGTTGTTTGTTTTTTGTTTATCAGGAATTAGCTAAAATAATTCCAGGAGAGAGTATTTTCTGTTTTCTGGAGTTGGTCGTCAGGGAATTTGGCCTTTCTGTCACCAAAAATATACTTCTGCAACTAGCTGATGCCTACATTTCTGTAAGTAGGCTTTTCCCCTGTTAAAATGCATATGACCCTCAAAAGAAGTAGGATTAAGCCTTATAATCTCAAAATAAATTTATCCCCTTCCTGACGGCATGTTTTCCTTCACGAGGAGGAGGACAAGTTAGGAGGTACTAAGAAGAGACAGTTCTGGGAAGCAAGGTTTGGAAAGAATGGAGCAGGAAGAGGAGACTGAGGATCCCAATAACAGACCTCCAACTGATTCACTGTTTTGCTTAAGGGTTGTCCCTGTCTGCATCCCTCCTGAAAAACTTAACAGTTGCAGTAGATTACTTATGAATGAACTATGTTTTTGGATAACGTTGAAGATTCTTTAATATGTAGGTGTACAAAGGTTTGTGGCAATGGAAAAACAGATAGCAATAAAACATCTGGTGCAACATCAGATAGGGAATTACCAAAAATTAGAAGAAACATACTTGTTCATAGCAAGAAGATAAATATTATTTTATGGAGTGCAAATTGGGGCCAGGACCAGGGTAAGGGCATTTGCAGAACCCTGAGAGTAGTTATCTCCTTAACTTTTGTGTCCTAGGAGCCTCATTTGCCTCACCCTAGTCCTGGCCCTGGAAAATCATATCAAAACGGAAGTTCACCATTATGTTACAGATGTGGTGATAACAGAAGGCTGTCCCAGTGAGGAATAGATCACTGACTATGAACCCATCTTTTTACGGAATAGTGCATTTATGAGGAAGAGGGCAAGTCTATCGACAGATAGCTGAGACTAATAGGTCTATGCTGTCTAGATAGTTAAAATGGATGTCAGGTGAAACGTTTGTTATAAGAGCCTTGTAGAATCTCCTCTATCTTTGCACACTCAAGGTAATTTCTCCAGATAAACTGGTCAATTTACAGTCGTTAAGTCCCCATGAACTCTTTTGCTGCCTGTTGTTTAGCCTCTTTAATGGGTGAGCTGTTTGCTAGAGATGCAGTTCATGGGAGTTGGGGCTGAGGGACAAGTTGGGGCCAGGTGGGAGGCCCAGGCAAGACGCTGAGGTAGGCAAAGTAGTGCAGGCAAAAGAGAGGAGACATTAGAAAAGTTTATTGCTTTCCTGAGAATATCTTGTTCTTCACCCCCTCCATTTAGACTACAAATGTGTAATGAATATTTACCAAATGCAAAGCACTCTTAGTTACTAATTAATGTCCTGTCCTCAGAAAGGATTGACATCAATCTAGCACAGCTACCTATTGCTACTGGTTAGAATCAGAGGAAAAAATTAATAGAAATAACTTGAAGTGGAAGTTGACCTCCTAGCTCAACTTTGTTTCACTCGAATATCTTCTATGTTCCACTTTAAAAATTGCTATTATTAGGTTCTCTGAAAGCCTTTTGGAGATGGGCTTTCAGCCTCTTTTCTCCAGCAGAGTAGATTCAGAAGGTAGCAAACACTGTAGTATATTCTTGGGGTGGGAAAGAGAGAGCATAGGAGACACGTTGAATGTTAGGAGCAGGAAAGATGTTTAATCAATGACTGGTCGCCATGAGTCGGATCCGACTCGACGGCACTTGGCCTGGCAGAACTTTAGTTCGGTTGTTTGGCATTAGGTCCCTCTGATGCAAAATAGGAAATTAGTATTTTTAGTCTTAAGTGTTGGCTGTGACCATAAACCTCTGGCCCAAATCCTCGTGTGCTAATGGGAACATCACTGGGCTTTTGAGGGCCATACCAACAATATGGAAGATGATTTAAAAGATTCTAGGAATACAGGGTGTTGTATAGAAAAGCAAAGATCAAAATAATTGAAAAGTATAAAAAGGGCATTCAACTTTGAAAAGTTTTGGGAAAACCACCAGATGTGGCAAAGTGAGAGGAGAGGCAAAACCCACAAGGAATAGCAGACAAGAAGTTTCCAGAAAAATCAGCAGGACTAACAAGTCCTGTGCTATATAAGTCTTATACTTGGCTTTAGAGTTCAGTTATTCATAATGGTTCACAAGGAGCAGGCTCTGGCAGCTTTTGACTTTTATAAGGGGAAAGCATAAATCATCCCTTTCCTTACAGAGGGAAATGTTTCAGTCTTTGGGAATCCTGAGTCTGGGGCAGACAAGTGTGGCATTCACGTATAAATTTAGGCCAGGAAGGAATCTATCTCATTTCAGGCAGAAAACCTGAAATCTGGTCAACATCTTCAATCCAAATAGTTCAAATAACTTTCAAAAGCAACTGGGCTTTCTCTAGCTGTTTATTATTTTAAATGGAGTCTTTCTAAATCAGGGAAAGTGCTGATTGTGAGAGTTGGTAGGCCTGGCTGATGCCAGGAAGTCTCAAATTCAGAGCTGTACCAGCCAAGGGCCTAGGTCCTAGGTCCTAGGTCCTAGGTCCTAGGTCCTAAGGCTTCTATGTGAGAACCCGAAGCCTTCTCAGAACTGGGTATGGTTTTTCAGCTGCTGTGCCCTGCTCGAGTGTGAGGAATTAAGCTAAGAGCTTGCTTCTCACCAGTGAGCAATGCAACCTATCAAAATAAAGAGATCGGCTTGTCTCTGGGGGCTGTTACTGCATCCTCTGGAAGGTTAACTAATAAATGTTTTTGGAGGTAGGAGGCAGAAGAGGAAGGGGTTAGAGAGGCCTCTTTGTGAAGCAGGTTACGATTTCATTTGAGTTTTTGTTTTCTCTCTTGGGGAGAGTAGACAATTAACACTTCATTATTGGTCAGCAGGTTTTGTTTGTTCAGTCCTTTGTCTGGTTTATTTCTCCCAACTTTCCAGAAATCAGGCTTGTGAAAATCCAGTGAGTCACTGCTCTGTCTTAGTTTTGAGAACTGACAAGGACAGTTAGGGCCTGCCTATAAACTGTAGGCAGGGGAAAGTGGAGATGATTGTTTGGCAGTCTATCACATCCCAGTTATCCCAGTTCCTCCACTCTCTCCCAGCGTGGTTAACCTGGTTAACAGTTGGTTAACAGTTGGTCAAACAGTAGAAGCTAAATGAAAAAATGTGGCCCTTTTTTGTGTGTTATTGGTCACAGCAACTTGTGAAGCTGCCTTTTAGATTTTGGGTAGATCCTTTTTAGTCTACACATTCCTGGTTTTCTGAACAGAGTTAAGACTTCCTTTAAAGAAATACAAAAGCAACCACAATGTGAACTGAATGGCGGTGGGCAAGTTCCACTTCCTTTCTGTCCTCCTTGAGCCTTTGATTATGCTATTCCTTCAACTAATCCTGTAATGAATGGTATATGCAAACGAAACAACTAGAGTTCTTAGCATGCAGCATGAGTTGGGCACAGATCCAGCTATCATTGTTGAGAGACATTTGAAGGTTCTCAAGGCACACATATGAGTTACCTTGGATATAGATCTGAGTGAACAAATGGCTGCCTTGTTTGTTGGCTGAGCTTGGTTCATCTAAAACAATCCAGTCCAGACCTTTCCTAGATAACTGGTGTGTGTGTGTGTGTGTGTGTGTGTGTGTGTACTATATGTTTATTGAAACTCATCACCCTGACTTCCGTGTAGACAGTCAAACTGAAAAGGCATGAAGTTTCCAGATAGAGTCACAATTAAACCAACCTCAGGCTAAAATAAGTGCACACCTGCAAATCTTTCATGGGGAGAGCTAAGCTGTACTTGAAGAGGCATCAGAATCTTTTCGTAGCTGAAGACAGGGCCATCAAGGCCTCTTCGGGAAAGTGAATAATCAGCAGTGGTACCCTAGGCCCCTCAGGTTTGGCAGTCATCCATCTGCTCTCACTCTATTCTCCTCCATGACAGGAGCCAGACTTACAGTAGGCTGGCCTTTGATTTCAAAGGTGGCATGTATGCCCTTGAGTCTGAAAATTTCTTCTCAGTGCACATCATTAGGGGAAAATAAGAAAACTTGTAGTCGGTAATGTCAAGATTGTAAGAAAAAGAACATAAAATATTTGAAGATGATTAAAGTGCCTGATGATTTTAGGTATGGATGAAGTGGTCTCTCTCCTGCTGTGCAGACTGTGAGTTTATGTAAAAGAAAACGTAGGATCACCTGTTATTCCCATGGTTCCTTTTTAAAACCACTCCTCTCCCTTCTTCTCTACTCAAGTTTAATAATTAAACCATGCTTGCTGAACTCAGGGTTTAGGTACTGGGATTATCAGTGGTTTCATAGTCTTTTGAAAATTGTGCAATAATTCTCCGAGCCAGTGGGTTGGTGGTCTTTAGCAGTTCAGCTGCTGAGGGACGGGATCTTGGAGTTACCTTACTTCCTTTCTTCTGGAGCAAGGCCTTGAAATCATCATTTCTATCAGTGTCTAGGCTGGCTGACCCTGCAGGGGCAGCAGACTCACTGATTGGAGAATCAGCTGTGTTCTTTACTGGCAAGTGAGAGCTCAGTCTGCTGCCGACAAAGGCCTCACCAGGCTCCTTCCAGCCAAGCAACTTTCTTTTGGACCTAAAGAAAAGCAAGTTTGGTTTAAGTGAATTCACACAGCAGACATTTACTAATGCTTCATGTAACGTCATGAATACCAGTGATGTAACCTGAGGACTTCCATGCAGCAACCCTGCCAAGCAGTAGTATTTACCAGTTTGCTCCTCTCTGAGTCCTCAGAGTCTCTCATTGGCCTGCCTCAACTCTTAAACTCCTTTCAGTGCCCTCAGCTGGAGTCACTTGTCCTGTGCCTATGGGCTTAGTCCTGCCCAGGTTCTGAGGCTACGGAAGGATCTAAAGAGTCAAGGCTAGTAGTTCATAGATCCTGAATCAATATAGCTTGGGGGCTGACCCTGTTCTTAACTGGTGCCCTAGTCCCCACAACCGGGTTCTTTCCAGTTTCCTTATTACTAAGCCAATAACTGTTTGCTGTCTGGTCCTCGTTTGCCTGAGTTCCTGCTTTGATACTCCTCCTGAGAATTTTTTTTAATTCTGTGAAGGGTTAAACATCTCTGACTGTAGACATAGCTATGGGATAGCACATAGAACTACAGGATGCCAAGCAGTTGCTACGAGACGAGGGCCTCCACTTGACCCAAAGATATCCGTGAATTTGAGATGTGAGGCCCTGGATTGTGCTCACATATGTAGATATCTGAACTAACCTCTAACTTCAATTCTAATGGTTGCTTGGAGGTAGCAGTTTTTCTTCCAGTATAAAATGGGAAGGCAACTGCAACCAGAATTAAGAAAGTGGCCAGAAGGACCAGATGGTGCCCCACCATCATCAAAGACAGACTTGATAGGGGACATAATGTAGACTCACTGAGGTAACACAAGAAAATTAGGTATGCAGATCAAGAACTCTACTAAAAGACCAGAACTGATGGTCTGACAACCTGGAGGGTTGCCTGGAAACATGGCCCCTAGACTTGCAGCTAGCCCAGACCTGAAACAAGCACTGAAGTCAACGCTTCAGACTAAGAATGTACTACTGGGTTCAGAGACACAGAGTGATCATGTGGTGTGTGTACTTTACGGCTTTATACATTTATAGGAGGCTGTCCTACTGGTTTCTTCTTAGAAGGGAGAGGAGAGAGGGTGGAGAGGAGGGGACAAGTGCTTGTTGGGAGGATACTAGAAGAGTGAAAAGGAAGAGCATGCTGTCACAGGGTAGGGAGAGCAGATAGAGTTGTTGAGAGGCAGGTATGCAAAACTGACTTGGATTGTAAGTTTTCACTTGATACATAATAAAATTTTTTTAAAAAGGAAATGGGTCCAGACCTGTGTATCACAGTAAATAAATCTTCAGTTGTACGTGAAGCCACAAACACATCATCGTCATCTTCTGCGATTGATTCGGCTGTTTTCTCACTGATTAAGCTTTTTTCTTCAGAGGTTGGTTCCTCAGAATTCCCTAAGCAGAAGAACAAAGAGAGATGACTTTGACAACAACAATCAGGACAATGCATACTCTCATGTGTTATTTTATGTTCAGAGACACTCTGGGAGGTCATTTTAATGTTTACATCATGCAGAAGAGGAACATGAGGTTTAGAAGTTTGGTTATTTGCCCAAAGTAGGTTAAGCGGTGAAGATAGGCCTGGGCCCTTGGTCTGTCATGCCTTTTCCATTGCAACAGATTACCCGAGCAGTCTCTTGTTTTAAAGATATCATTCTTTAAAAAACCAAGGAGCTGAGCGCAATCTAAAGTGATCCTCAACTAGTGGGTAAGACTAGGGGGTATATCTTAATCTCAGAGGGAGCATGCATCTTTGAAAATTATCTGTGGCTTTGATTTGTTTTAGTCATGATGGTTATTTTGAAAGTTTAAATCATCTTAAAGAAGGCCATTAAATTTTGATGTTTGGTGATAAGTGTTCAAAAAAGAATGAGAAACATTATACAGCCACTCTTGTGGTCCCAGGAAGAGCTAGCCTTAAACTGTCAAAGAAATTGAGCTCCCTTTCCTTTAAAAAGCACTAAGAAAGGTTCTTCTGGTAACACATTCAATTGCTTAAGAAGCCTACAAGCCCTGCCACGGCACTTAAACTCAGTATGTGAGGTTATTGACTCCTCTGTATGAAATTAAATGCAGTGTGGCTAATGAAAAGTACTGTACAGTTGAAGGGGAGAAATAGTTCCTAGGGCAGGAGATGTACGCCTGACTAGGTAGAATGAGATCCTGAAGTTCTTGGGTCCTAAGGGCCTGGCAATCCATCCCTGGGTCAGTACTGATCCCAAGATCAGTATGACATTTAGAGTAATGCAGCTCTCGAGAAGAGCCCCTACTGACATGATCATCCTGGCATCAGGATCAATCATTTTATGGTGTTTGATTCTATATTTGGCACTCTTACCCTCTTTATCTCCTGTGATTCAAAGAAAAAGATGGGAGACAGTTTACTAACCCTGAAGGCTTGTCTCCTTTTCATTGTCAGCCTGTGGAGTCGAAGTCATCTTTTTACCAGGTGATTGCAGGTCATCACTGCTGGGGGGACACTTGGCATCTTCCTCCAAGGTGATGACGGGGCTGAGAGGCAGCCTTGGTTCTGTTACATAGACCTCCACTTGAGCTGTGGGTGAGGTGAGAGGCAGATACAGCACACTGGGCTTTTTTGGTACAGGAGGCGGAATCTTGCCTTTCTTTTTCTCACCTTCTTCCTGGCTCTGCAGGCTAATTCTTTCAGGCAAGGCTCTTACCTTGGAGCTCTCATCCTCCGTACTTCCCTGGGGAGGCAGCTGTGTTCCTGAGAAGAAAGCATCAGAAGAACTGGCAAAAGGTGTGAAAACAAGTGGTAAGGGTGCTGCTGACTCCTCTGGGCTCCTGCTGTCAGAGAAGCTGGAGGCTTTTGGTTTCTGTACCACTGTGTAGATGTCTGGAGGGAGTGGCCTCATGTGTTGAACTGAGCTCTTGGTGGTCACAGCCAACACAGGTGAAGTTAGTGGGCACCCCTTGGGGACTAACGGTGGCCTATGGACCAAGCTTGGAGGTCTTCGGGCTAGTGGAGGCTTCTCAGCTACAGGAGGTTTCATCTTTCTCTGTGGCAAGGTGAAGACTTCTGTTTCGGGTTCTTCAGCACAGTCAGGGTTCTCAATGTCATCTTCTGGCTCAGACTTGCTGACTGATCTGAGGCGAACAGAACGGAGGTCAGACTGAGTGACCATGGGCATGATTGGCTGGTTGGGACTAGTTTTCTGGGCCAGCTTGGCCCCAAAATTTGTATCTGAGTGATGCCGGCTCACCTTGGTTTTGCTTTGGATAGAGATACTCATCCCAGACAGATCCAGTTTGGTGGAAGAGGTCAGTGGTAGGTCAAATGATAGCCGTGACTTGGAACTTTTCTCCATTGGTGATGTCGGGGGCAGTGATGACTTCCTCTCAGGTACCACTGGACGTACCCGGACACTGCTGCTTGGAGGGGGAAAGTGGCCCAGGGTCAAGGACATGGAGACAGTGGGTGTTGGTGTCTCTGACTGACTGGAGTATCCACTGGAGGGTGACATTACTCCAGTGGGCCTTCCTGGGGAGGATATCTCCCTGGCCTCCACCTCAATGGAGAGTTGGGAAGGTGTAGTGGCTCTGGAGGTGGAAGGGGAGGCAAGAGACTCTGAGCTGCCCTGAACTTGGGTGCATTCAATGACTGTGGTGCCAGTGGCAGTGCTGGAGCTAGACAAGGATTGGTAGGTATCACCATACTTCCAGTCAGTAAGATACCAGTGGTGGGATAATTGTGTATCTTCTGAATCTTTGAGAGTTGGCACAATTAGGTGACCCTGAGCATCTGGGTGGGACAAGTGATGTCCTTGTTGTTCCAAGGAGAGGCAAAGGCTCTTTGGTCTCTGGTCCTTGGATAATGCTGGTCCACCTTCTGACAAGACGACTGGTTCATCTTTGACCAGTGAGACACTACGCATTGGTGGGGAAGGTTTCTTTTTGGCCTTTTTGAGAGAGATACTCTTGGACCTCTGTCTTCTATGTCGGGCTTCCTGTTCTGCACTAAAGGAGGCAATGTTGTCAGCACTGTTGCTTCCCTCAGAACTTGTACTGGCAAAAGGAAGGGCACAGGCTTGACTGGCCTTTTGCCCCTCATCGTAGTCCACATCTGTGATGCCTGTGTCTGTGGGCATAGACAGTGACCGCTCCCGGAATTTGCTGACCCCACCTGAGCCTGTCTCCAATCTCGCGGTACCACTGGTCAGAAGGCCAACCTTAGTAGCTCTTTCTGGTACTTGCCTTCGTTGAGTAAGGTGCTCAGAGTAGCTAGAAAATCCACTGCATCCTCCTGGGTTATCACGAGTGACAAAGAGGGTAGCAGCCTCCTTAGGAGCCAGAGGTGGGCGTGTATTCAGAGATGCCCAAGAATTCCCGGAGGAAGGATTCTTTCCATTTGCATTGACTTGGTTGTTCTGGCTGGTGGCACTTGGAATCATGTAGGTGAAGACATCTCCCTTGCAGGAAGTGGAGAACGTAGATTCTGGTGTTCCATTGCAAGAACTGGAGACACTGTACATCCTTCCCATACTCTCCATGCCAGGGGGGTTTGCACCACTACGTTCCCGGTGAGTTTCTTCCAGATTGCTAGAAGGATTTCTTAGTCCTGGCAAGGTGAGATTTGGGAACCAAGATTCCTGACCAACTGCAACTGTTCCGCGAGTATCTTCTGTAACTGAATGACTGGGCCTGATGTCTGAGGTGGTAGGGTGGGTCACACTGCCTGCTGGGCTGTTGCTGTGACCTGGAGAAGATAAACACAGAATGTTGGTGGTGCAGCAGGGTATTCCCTATCAGCTGTCTAGAGACCGGAGTACAAAGTTTTTGCCTTGGCAACAGCTTGGTCAGAATTCCTCAGTTCTTCCTCGCCATAGCTGAGGATGCTGGGGTGGTTGGGGCCTTGCTCATTACCACACAGTGAGTCAGTGACAGGCCGCCCTTACATTATCTAGATGGTTGTCAAAGACTTTTCAGCTTTCATTATTTCTTTTATAGCTTAAGTATCACATGGGTTTTTGTCTCTCCTACCCCTATACTTTCACCCCAGGCTCATGAAACCATCATAGATCTCAGCTTTCACTTCTCCTGAGATGTGATCAGACCTTTTCAAACTAACTTAAGGACAGCTCCAGCAATGAAGCTCTGGAGTATGCCAGAGCTAGAAAGCTGAGTCTGGTTGTGTTTTGGAATATGTCATGTATTAGCTGTGTGACATAAGAGACAGAATAATCTAGAGAAGTGAGCAAATATTTCAGACGCTCAAAATTCTCAGGTTTTCTCATATTCGTATCAGTTATTACCATTATATTATTACTAGTACTATGATGATAACAGCCACTGTTCGTTGAACATCTACCATATATATAAGGTATATGGTAGGCAAAGTATATAAAAGAACTCTGATGTTCACAAAAACTCTGTTGTGTTGGTATTATTATTCCCAATTAACAGATAAAGACACCAAGGCTCAGAAAGGTCATGTGACTTGACTAAATGCCTCCCAGTTAGTAAGTAGAAGGGCCAGGATTCACACCCAGATCTCTCCAGTCTGTGCTTTTTGGATGGCACTTATTTCATGGTAGTAACGCTTCTGTTAAGATGGTGGTTATAACTTTTAACTCTGCCTAATTTTGGCATACATAATGGGAAACAACAATAGAATTAGCCTGGGAGACCTGCTATCCATATTCAGTTTGCTACACTGGACAAAAGGCCCTTTGGTATCCTTAATTACCACATGGGTGATTTTAGGGTATCCCAAACCTATTTTCTCCTAATTATCCCTGTTCACCATCACCACAACACCACCTTGGGGGTGGGACTGGTGGGAGTGAGCAAGGGGATGTATCTGTGAGATTAGCTATGGTGGGGTCACTTTGGTCGCACTGGGAAAAGTTAGAGAATCCAATAATAGCTTGCCTCTGCCTCAGGCTGTCTCTGTGTTAAACAACGAAATGTCGCAGAGTTGCATGTTTATCAAACTGCTGTCCTGTAGCCAAAATAAAGACACTTGGATGCATGGTGGTTTCTGTTTAAAGTACAGTGGAAATTGGCCTGAGGTAAAGAGCAGGGATGATGGCAGTAGCAATGAAGTCTGAATAGCATTTAGGCAGGTGATACTTCTACCTTTTCCCTCCCAGTTTGGCCCTGGTCACACACAAAGCCCCAAGGCACACATGTTGTCTTCCATAGGCCATACTCAGGTTGACCTGTGTGTCTCAGGTGGACTAGAGCAGTGGTTTTCAATCCTGGCTGCATAATGAAATAAACTGTAGTATTTGGAACTCCAATATGTGGACCCCACCTCGTAATATTTAAATCTCTTGGGAGTATATCCAGGTATAAGCATTTTCTAGAAGCTTCTTGGGTGACTGAGTTGTATATTCAGGGGTGAGAACCAATGGTGTGGAGTGACAGGTTGAAACTAGATGTTGCTTGATTGGAATGTTCTCCCAGAGACAGCATTTATACAGGCCATGCCAGGTTAGGGCAGTGTCTCCAAGGAGCTACTCCACTGCCCCATACTGACCCTATAGGACACAGAAGAACTGCTCCATAGAGTTTTGAAGGAGCACCTGGTAGATTCGAACTGCCGACCTTCTGGTTAGCAGATGTAGGACTTAATCATGACACCACCAAGGTTCTCACTACCCAAGGAATCCTGGCTCATGGTCCTTCCCTGGCCCAGTGTTTGGCCATGGCTGCCTAGGGTGTGTATGCACTGTGCTATTTTTCAGAAGAATATGAGGAACAGTACTCAGAGGCCAGACTCCTGGGGCAGACCTTCTGCTCTTCTGATGAGCTCCCTGAGGCCATCCCCAGTCCAAGCCCCAATTCTGCCAGGCATCTGGAGTCAGTATTGATGGTGAGTGCTTCTTTTTTGACCTAGGAGAGCCACTGTCAGAGTTCACCCTGAATGCACTGACAGGACCACAGGCTACTCACATCGCCCACTGGACGCTGCTGCTCACCTTCACTCACCAGCAGAGCCCCACTAGGCCAGGCCATTCACAGGCAGGTGCCTGGCCTGGCAGCCTGTCTTTGGAGTATACTGATGAGCTTGTTGTATGCAGAACTGCCCCACACTACCTGAAGAAGAATCCCCAGCCATTCTACCCAAGCAGTCAGACTGTGCAGCTGGCAGAGTAGAAAAGACCCCCAGACTCTGGAATCAGGCAGGACTAGACTCTAATTTAATTCCCACACTTAAATGTTACCTAAACTCCCTAAGCTTCAGATTAATCAGTCATCTTTAAAATGAAGATTCCGATTCTCCACATGGCACAGTTTTGTGAGGACTGATAATGGAAAGTATGTAAACCACTTAGCAAGTTTATCTTGCAGCTGGAGAGACCCTTATAGTTCCTTTGGAACATGAGACTGAGATAGGCACAATATTAAAGTTAATATACCAGAAAATACAATGTGATTCTTGCTATGTCCTTACATTAGGAAAGGCACACACACTGGTAAGAAGAGATTTAGTCAATGTAGGTGACAAAAATGCTATGAGGGGGATTACTACGCTGCTGACAATATCTGGATGAAGATTATGAGAGGGTATGCACATACAAAGATTCACTGAACTGCACACTTAAGCTTTGTGTGGTTTGCTGTTTTTTGTAAGTTATGTCTACAAAAAAGAAAAAAGGCAAAGATAAAACCTCAGGGATAGTCACAAACTAGATGTAGGCCACTGTTCCTAGTCTAGAAGCCCTTCACCCCTCCTCTTCACTCCAATCCTTACACTTTCTTCAAAGTTATATCCTTGCCTCATCCAAAAAAATCTTCGGACACAAATTCTGTGCTTCACATTCCCTTCATAACATCCAGTTTTGGAGACTTGTAACAGTTCTGAGCTGCATTCTCTTTCATTTGTCCATTCAATTATCCATTCATCTCCTCCTGAATATATTTCATGTACCTAACCAGACTTAGCGGAAACCTTTATGGCATGGTGGTTAAGAGTTACAGCTGCAAACCAAAAGGGTGGCAGTTTGACTCCACCAGACACTCCTTGGAAACTCTATGGGGCAGTTCTACTCTGTCCTATAGGGTTGCTATGAGTCAGAATGAACTTGACGGTAATAGGTTTGTTTTGGGGGGGTTAACAAGACTTGAATTTCTCGATGGAAAGGATCGTATCTCTCAGTACCCTTGGGTTTCCAGAAGCACCTAGCGCAGAGATGGATGCCCAAGAAGTGCTCAGGAAACATTTATTGAGTGAATGCTAAATATGAAAAGAGGTCATAGCGGCTCTCATCTATCCATACCAACAAAGGTTAACTCATATGGAGAGCAGAAAACTGCAGAAGGGCCATCCAAATAGATTGCAGCCATAACTTCCACCTCCCACCATGGCAGCAGTGACCTGACAAAAGTGAAATTCTGAGGGGTACTTTGAACTTTGTGTTCCCATACCAGAGCAGCTGCCATGCAGGAAAGAGTCAGTGTGTTCTGTGTAACCAACAAGGGTGGAACTAGGACCAGTGAGTGGAAACCTAGAGAGATTTCATCTCAAGATGAGGAAGAACTTTCTGACATACCTGACAGCCCCAAAAGGCATCAAATGGAATGAGCTGCCTGCCTTAATTGCTCAATTTGGAGAGGGGGCTAAGGGTGCAAACATATTTTGCTACGTTTTACTGTAAGAGCCATTCTTCAAAGGCCTCTTTCAGGTTTTCTGCGGAGAAATGACCTGTGTGACTCAAGAAGAAATTTGCATTTGGAATTTCAACCTGAAATTCTCTCTTAGATGTCAGGAGTTCTTACTTGAGCCCTCCTCCCCCTTTTTTCACCTGATTTCCTGAAGTTGAGTCCCACTTCGAGTGGTATGAGGTATAGACAGGAGAGCTATCATGAAGGAAAAAGAGGAAGGCAATGTGATAGAAGGAAAGACAAGTTTGGAAGCATCTTCAAAATAATAGTTGAATGAATTTGATTTCTGTGATGAATGAGTAAATGAAGACAGCCAGAGTAAGGCAAAGAACAAACAGGTGTGGCTGTATTTACAAGTGAACATACTCTTAGTCATAGAAGCTCGAGGTTCAGAGGCACCTCAATGGTTCTCTAGCCCAACATCATATTCTATGCTCGACCTTCCTCCTTAGTGGCCTTTCCAAGTGCTCATTCAGCCTGCGCACACACATGCAAAGCTGGGGAGCTCCACCCCTCCCAGGCAGGCAGCTCATTCCATTTGATGACTTTTGGGGCTGTCAGGTATGTCAGAAAGTTCTTCCTCATCTTGAGATGAAATCTCTCTAGGTTTCCACTCACTGGTCCTAGTTCCACCCTTGTTGGTTACACAGAACACACTGACTCTTTCCTGCATGGCAGCTGCTCTGGTATGGGAACACAAAGTTCAAAGTACCCCTCAGAATTTCACTTTTGTCAGGTCACTGCTGCCATGGTGGGAGGTGGAAGTTATGGCTGCAATCTATTTGGATGGCCCTTCTGCAGTTTTCTGCTCTCCATATGAGTTAACCTTTGTTGGTATGGATAGATGAGAGCCGCTATGACCTCTTTTCATATTTAGCATTCACTCAATAAATGTTTCCTGAGCACTTCTTGGGCATCCATCTCTGCGCTAGGTGCTTCTGGAAACCCAAGGGTACTGAGAGATACGATCCTTTCCATCGAGAAATTCAAGTCTTGTTAACCCCCCCAAAACAAACCTATTACCGTCAAGTTCATTCTGACTCATAGCAACCCTATAGGACAGAGTAGAACTGCCCCATAGAGTTTCCAAGGAGTGTCTGGTGGAGTCAAACTGCCACCCTTTTGGTTTGCAGCTGTAACTCTTAACCACCATGCCATAAAGGTTTCCGCTAAGTCTGGTTAGGTACATGAAATATATTCAGGAGGAGATGAATGGATAATTGAATGGACAAATGAAAGAGAATGCAGCTCAGAACTGTTACAAGTCTCCAAAACTGGATGTTATGAAGGGAATGTGAAGCACAGAATTTGTGTCCGAAGATTTTTTTGGATGAGGCAAGGATATAACTTTGAAGAAAGTGTAAGGATTGGAGTGAAGAGGAGGGGTGAAGGGCTTCTAGACTAGGAACAGTGGCCTACATCTAGTTTGTGACTATCCCTGAGGTTTTATCTTTGCCTTTTTTCTTTTTTGTAGACATAACTTACAAAAAACAGCAAACCACACAAAGCTTAAGTGTGCAGTTCAGTGAATCTTTGTATGTGCATACCCTCTCATAATCTTCATCCAGATATTGTCAGCAGCGTAGTAATCCCCCTCATAGCATTTTTGTCACCTACATTGACTAAATCTCTTCTTACCAATGTGTGTGCCTTTCCTAATGTAAGGACATAGCAAGAATCACATTGTATTTTCTGGTATATTAACTTTAATATTGTGCCTATCTCAGTCTCATGTTCCAAAGGAACTATAAGGGTCTCTCCAGCTGCAAGATAAACTTGCTAAGTGGTTTACATACTTTCCATTATCAGTCCTCACAAAACTGTGCCATGTGGAGAATCGGAATCTTCATTTTAAAGATGACTGATTAATCTGAAGCTTAGGGAGTTTAGGTAACATTTAAGTGTGGGAATTAAATTAGAGTCTAGTCCTGCCTGATTCCAGAGTCTGGGGGTCTTTTCTACTCTGCCAGCTGCACAGTCTGACTGCTTGGGTAGAATGGCTGGGGATTCTTCTTCAGGTAGTGTGGGGCAGTTCTGCATACAACAAGCTCATCAGTATACTCCAAAGACAGTGCTCTTGAGAACTAAGGATGAGATGAACGCTGGGTGCTGTGTATTGGGGTTACTTTAAAGAGGCAGTGGCTACCCAGGAAGCACGGGGAAAAGGTTTCTCCAAGAGCAGAGGGAGTGAAGTCCAACAAGGCTCCTTTGTTTTTTCAGTGACAGGATTCCATAGGCTTGGCCACAGCCATAGCAAAAGAGGAGGGCTGGGAGCAGGTTATGGTCTCACATTTGGGGGCATCTCCTATTCACTTTTCTTTGTGAATGGCCTGACCTATTGGCCTGCTGCAGTCTCTGTCCTTTTTTCCCTTGGGCAACTTAACTGACCCATTGCCCTCGAGTGGAAAAGAACTGCCCCATGGGGTTTCCAAGGCTGTGATCTTTACAGAAGCAGACTGCCACATCTCTCTCCTGTGAAGTGGCTGGTGGTTTTGAACCACTGACCTTTCAGTTAGCAGAGGAGTGCTTAACCAACACATCACCAGGGCTCCTTACTTAACTGAACAATGTGGACGGGGGAAACACTGGTCGAAACAGCTTTTTACAATCATTAATCTGGCAGGTGAAAAGTGGAAAATGTGTCCTTTGGTTTTCACTGTTTGTAATTGCTCTTTTCGCTCTTGCAGTCCCTCTAGCCGCTGCGCAGGATGCTTCTCGCCTCCGGCTGAGCTGCAGCCCCCACTCCCTCTGAGTACCTTGCAACAGGCTCTGGAGATTGAGCTGCGCCTCGCAAAGCAGCTCGTCTACACTCGGGGGCCTGCCTGAAGAGGGGAACGCATTCACTGGCTGCCACCATGACAACCTCGAGTAGGTGGTCGCTGTTGCATTTTCCTGGCCCCAGTTCGCTACAGCTAAGAAGGAGTCAGTGAGAAGCGCGGCCGAGGGAGGCGGGGCGGCGCTGGGCCAGTGGGAGCGCCCCTCGCGGTGGGGCCTGCCCCAGCGCGGTGCAGGCTGGAGGCGGGGCAGCATTTAAAAGGCAGAGGCTCGGCAGCAACAAGAGTTTTCCTCGACGGATCCCGCCGCATCTGGTCCTTGCTGCTCCGCCCGCCGCCTCCTCCTCACGGCTCCTTGCCGGCTGCCACCGCGCCTGCCGGCTCCTCGGCCTCGGCCCTTCCCGGCTTCGCCAGGCAGCCCGCTGTCTCCAGCCTCAGCGAAGAGGTAACGCGCCCCGGTTACGCCGCAGGGTTCTCGGTACACACCTGCCCGCAGTGGCAGCCCGGTGGGTGTGGCCCGGCCCCGGCCTCTCCCGTGACCCGACATCGCCACTGCTCTTAGGCTTCCTCCCCCCTTGCCCGCCATTCCCAGCAGCCTCGCAGCAGCAAGGCAGTGAGGATGTCCGAGGCGGCTGGAAATCTCAATAGCCTCCATATGGTGAATGTAGCCCTGCGAGAAGAATTAAATGCCCTTCGCGGGCAGAATACCAATTTGGGCCTTCAACTCGGAAGAGCCCTGGCGGAGGTTAACTCCTTGCGGGGCAATGTCTCGAACTGCATCCGCTGGCCAGTGTCTGCCCTGGCCAAGGAGAGTTTTGAGTTCCCGCTCAGCGAGACAGATGCCACTGCCGAGAAAGAAGTGCCCTCCTTATGCTGGCCTCCCCCACGCTTGAAGCCCGAGTATATCACAGAGGAACTGCTGATTAGTGTGTTACATGATTGTGGCACCCCTGACGGCCCCAGCGACCCCTCTCTGCGGTCCAGCCTGCCACCACCGGCGCTGCCTCCTCCAGAGTCAAAGGAGGTGCCCCCGCAGCCCCTTCTGCTACCGCCGGAGCGGCCTGAGATGGAGTCCTTTTCAGGCGGCCCATTCTACCTGCCTGAATTCCTGATGCAGCTAGAAACCTTCCTAGCCAACAACCATGAGGATCGTTTCCCTAGGGGCACTGAGCAGCCGGCCTTTCTGATCTCCTTTTTCACTGGTTCAGCCAAAGACTGGACTGTCTCAGTCACCCAGGAAGGAAGCTCTCTGCATGCCAAGTTCCTGTGCTTCCTGGATGAAATCCGTAAGGAATTCTGTGGTCCAATCCGCACACAAGCCATCCACAAGCTTAAGCTAGGAGACTGTACCATCAGCAGCTGTGCAGATGCTTTTCAGTTCCTGGCCCAATTCTTGCCTTGGGATGACTGCCGTCTCCAATACCAGTTTATCAAAACTCTGTCAGAATTTTTCTGCAAGGAGCTTTTATGGTCACCCAAAATGGTGGCCCTGGATCAGCTGATTCTCCGATGTGTGGAAAGACAAAGAAAGGTGCATGTGCCCAAGCCAGTCTCACTCCCTGGGGTTCGCAGTATCTTCCTCCCTTTTGCTGCTAACCCTAATCATGATGGAAGTGAAGATGAGTTGTACAGTGAGGATGAAGAGGCATGCAAAAGCAGGCTTTACCTGAAGGACCAGTGCACATGCATGAGGGCTTTTCGGCAAGAGAGGAAGGAGGAAGAGGAGATTAGGAAGAAAAACGAGGATGGAGGTGAGAGTCAAGATGAGAAAAAAGATGAAGATGAGGGCCGGGAGCCGAAGAAGGAGCCAGAACAGGGGCAAGAGACCGAGATCTATGGTGAGGTCCAAGCTGGTGACATAGATGAGCTAATGGAGATGGAAGAGCCGATCGCCCACACTTCATCCCAGGCTTCTGGTGCCACAAGTGGTAACCTTGCTGAAAATTTCCTAGGTGCCTTGCTGCCCATAATACAACCTGGCAGACGGAGGAACCAGAATCAAGTTCCACTTCTGGAGGGCCTCCCAGGTACCAATTCACCATACTACAGCTCTCCACCACTGATTCACCGTGCAGGTCGCTTGGGGCAACGCCAAATTAGAAGACGCCCCCCAGTGCTATTCCGCCTCACCCCAAGGCAGGGAGGCCACCGAGCTGCTCGTTGCCGAATTCGTGTGTGAGTATTAGGGCAGGATGCTCACTCAGAACACACCCCGCTACTGCGTTCTACACCTATGCTCTTGCTGCCACACCTGCCTCATTTGTTGACCAGTACTTACTTTAAGGAGTTCCAGACCTCAGAACTGAAAACTTGCAGAATGCCAGACCACCTTGCTAGCAAGACCAAGGAGTGACACATGCCCAGCCAAGTCCATCTGGGAAAGGAGGGATCAGCAATAGCTGTCTCCTTGGCGTGTACTTTCCTCAGGCCTGCCATAAGCCAGAGAGCAGGTTTCTGGGCCTCCCATATTTGAACTGGTCACTCTCTTGCATTTCACCTCTAGTTGTTCCTAACTCTTACCTCCCCTACATTTATTCACCCTGTGTTCTACAGTTTCAGTCTCTGACTGGCTCACCAAGACTTCACCCACTGCCTCACTGATCTGCCCCAGTAATCTAAAGGACAGACTGCCCTGAAGCTAGCTGTAAGATACAGTTAACTGAGCACAGGATATTATCAAGAAGTACACCTGGAAGCTTATACTTGTCTCAAGCCACATCTCCAGCTGAAGGGTCAAAAGGACAGTGTGGCTTAGATTTGCTCTGTAAGCTGGTTGCCTTCCAGCATTTGACTTTCTCTTCCCACAGACACCTGTATCAGTGCCCTTGGACTTGCTGGCCAAATCTGGGGCCCGAGGTCTCCTCTTACCACCTTGCCCTCATGGGGATTCCTACTGGACACAGGCCAGTGTTGTAGGCACTAGTCCTTTCCTTGATATTGCCTAAAATGTAGGTGGCTGGCTAGGGGGTGGGAGGAAGAGGAAGAGGAAAAAGAAGCAACTATTCAATTTTGCATTGTAAGGAGTGACTTTTCCCTTAGGGACTGCAGTCTTCTCCTTGAGTCAGACCTTGGACTGCAGCCCCCAGCCAAAGGTCTTTGCAGGAGGCTTTCCATCTCTGGAGTTATGGCCTTTCCTTTCCAGACAGCCAAAGAGAGAGAGTGGGCCCAAGACCTGCTCTTTAACTCGTCCTTCAACTTCAATGACTTCTTAAATGGAAAAGGAGAGAGGAAGTTTCATTCTACAGACTACCTACTGCAGCCTTGCAGCTGGGCATCTTCATGCCTCTCACATGGGGGTCAACCCGTGACCTTTTGCTGTGCTTCAGTTAAGTATGCTTAAGAAGGTGACTGTCAACTATTAACTCCTGGAACTTCCAGGTACAAACACTGGCACTCTTACGAAGATGAAGAGACACACTGCTTACGTTGAGTCCAGAAAAGACCATTTCTGCAGTGATAAAATACACATTTACTATTGCAGCTTTAGTCACAAAATGCCAGCCAGATCCACTGCTGGCCTGAACTCCGCTTTAACACTAACCTTGTAGCACAGCTCCTGGCAGCGGGGCAAGTACAGTCAAACTGTTTGTGACCAGATGGAAGAAAACAGTAAATGAAACCTCCATTCCTCACTGAAGTCTGACAGATAACCTCAGCCCAGTCTTAGGATTTTGATCCTGGAGGCAAGAGGAAGGAGCTAGAGGGAGAAGAGTCACAGGGAAACCCAGCCCTCTGGCTGGTTTTGGTAAGGTCTCTATTCATCAGTGGGAGGTAAGAAGTCCTTTGTTTCTCACATATTTTTCAGGCTGGGGGTTAGTGAAGCTGGGTTCCCAGAACCAGCTGCTACCTTTTATAAAGCTAAAGGTACCAAAAAAAAAGACCCCCAAACAAAAAACCAGTGCCATCGAGTCAGTTCTGACTCATAGTGACCCTATAGGACAGAGTAGGATTGCCCCACAGTTTCCAAGGAGCTGCTGGCAGATTCAGACTGCCAGCATTTTGGTTAGCAGCCAAAGCACTTAACCACTATGCCACTAAGGTTTTCTCCAAAAGTACAAATAATATATAATCATTATAGAAATTTTAGAAAATAGAAAAAATGATAAGGACAAAGCAAAATCCTCAGAATCCCACTGTACAGATGCAAGCAATATTGACACCTTGCTACCTTTCTTTCCAGTGTGTTCTCCCTGTATATTTTCAAAGCTGAGATCATTCTGCAAGCTCTTGGTCCACAGGATTTGAAATCGCTGCCACCTATGCAGGGGTCCCTGGGTGTTGTAAATGGTTAAGTGCTCAACTACTAGCCAAAAGGTTGACAGTTCAAACCCACCCAGAGGTGGCTTGGAAGATAAGTCTGGCGATCTGCTTCCAAAAACCTATGGAGCAGTTCTGCTCTGCACATATAGGGTTGCCATGAGTCATCCTTGACTGGATTGCAACAAACAACAGTGCAGTCACGCATGTACGTTAATTTAAGCATTCTAATTTGTTGGACATTCCATTTGTGTCTGGTTTTCCTGGTTTACCCTAAACAGTGCAGGAATAAATAACCTTGTAAAGAAAATTTTGTCTGTTTTCCTACTAATTTCCTCAGGAGAGAGTTGAAGAAGGAGAACTAGTATTTAAGACTGTAGACCTTGTTTGCTGATGGTCTACCACTGGTCTTGCTGCCTGTGTCCCTGCTGGAGATGTGCAAAGAACAGGTGCCTCGCACCTCTACTTCCCCCACTTCCAGGGACCCCTCAGTACAGGCTCTGATGTTCCCATGGTACTTAATCACCATGAACTCATGTCGCCTCAGCCAGGAAAAAAGCATATGAATACTGAGCTGGTTTCTGGCTCTCTAGGGGCAAAGGGGCCTGGGCTTCCCTGGACCCCTATTCCCCCTTTCCCAAATCTTCAATATTTGTTGTGATGTAACAGCCACAAGAGCTGTAAGAGGAACTATGGGGTTTGGGTACCTTCTTGGGTTGAAAGAAGTGGGTAGGTTAGGGACAGGTTGGATGCATGCAGGGGTGTGAAGGCAGCCCAGGAGTTCTCAGAAGCTTGGAGGAAGCCAGTTTGAAATAAATGTGTTACCATTATTGTTGCTTTACTGTGTTGTGAAGGTAAGATTGTGTATGCTAAAGCTTTCTCTTCTCAATAAAAATATAAAGGGTGTGTAAAGAGTCTGTCTCTCTAAGTTATTGAACAGTCATAAATGGGTACTTATTCGGCATCAGACGACTTCCTAGGCTCACTGCCTGAATCAGCCCTAGCCTGAATCCTTCTAGTCCTTAGATGAGGGAACTAAGGCTATTGAGGCCTTAGTTAACAGTCCTGCACATTTGTGGACAGCAGAAGTTGGTGGGAGGGACTGGGCATCTTGAAAAATAGCATTAATTCGCCATTTATTAGAATATAAAGGTTGGGGTGGCCCAGCTCTACCATCCTCCAAGAGTTCCCAACACACACGCACGCACGCAAGCAAGCGCACATGCATGCATGTGGGCGCGCACACGGTCACAAAGGACTTTGAGTAAAGGGAGACAAGTCATTTCCACTTTTTGGCACTAGGTGGTGCTGTGTGACACTAGAAACCTACCTGATGAAGATGTTAAAACTCCAGACCACAGAGCAGTCTACGTAGAGCCCTCCCCTGCTCCCCGGCCCCCAGCGAGACTTTAGTGCCCCTCACAGGCTGGAACAGACTATGGAGTCAGAAGAAAACTGAATCCCATTATGAATTTGATCAAGTGTCCCCAGAAATAAATTATAAAGCTCCCCATCCCTGACTGCCCTCCATGCCCTGGGAAATAGGTGAGAAGGCTTACTGGGCCCCTAATTAAGTTTCCTAGTGCTGTGCCAAGCACTTAACATACATTTTCTCATTTTATCCTTATAACAATCCTAGGTATTATTCTTATCTTGCAGACAAGGAAGCTGAGGCGTAGAGAGAAGTCACTGGCCAAAGATTTACAGCTTGTAAGTGGCCATTTCCACAGCCCTGCAGCTACCCATTAATGAGCTCCAGGGACACTTAGCCACTACGTTGAAGTGTCTGCCTCCAGTCTGCTGGCCCTGCTGCCTTTCAGGCCATGCTGGCCTCCTGGTTCTGCTCTGTCTTGTCCACTGTCTCCCAGCTTATGTGATTCCAGTGGAGAAACAAACACCTGCTTCAGGGTCACATTTGCTTTGCCCCTTTAAGGGAAGAGAGAAGGGAAGGGAGGTGAGAGGGAAGAAGGAAGGAAGGAAATCAGCATGTTCCTGTTTGCTAGGTACTTTCCACAACATCATCATCTTAATTTCATTGCCACAGCAATTCAGTGAGGCAGGTAATGGTGTCTGAGCTAAGAGACCTGACTCTCAGAGATACTAGGTTCCATGAGGGCATTCCAGGTCGTTGTGGTGCCCAAACTCATACTCCACCATGCTGTGATCTAGGAAAGTCCCCTAATAAGCTGAAGCCTCAACCTGACTGGTTTCTGGGTCTTTGCTGAAGCAATCAGGTATGCATCACATGCACTCTCTGGAGGCTTTAGGAGAACCAGCCAGGTGACAGTTCTGCCTGTAACAAGGGCCTGCAGAATAAGGCAAGCCAGTCGCAGTGCCATAGGTTGAGCTGCTAGCCAAAATGCTGACAGTCTGAATCTGCCAGGAGCTCCTTGGAGAGGCACAAGACTAGGGGTCTATGGGTGCATCCAACTATGCTTCAGGGTTCAGGTAAGGTCTCCAGTACCCCTGTGATTTCTCGTGACATCACAAGTAATGATAAGTGAGCCCAGGCTGTGCATCAGTGAGCACTGGAGCTTCCAATTATGCTTCAGGGTTCAGGTGAGGTCTCCAGCACTCCTGTGATTTCTCATATAGGGTAGTGATAAGTGAGTCCAGGTTGTGCAATAGTCAACCAGAGCAGGTAGGGGAAAGTCGGAGATACACACAGAGTCAGCTCTGCCTCAACCCTGCACCTGGAAGCCCTGTAGGCATAAAAGCCTAGATTCCAACACAGCCATGCCACTTACTCAATTTAGAACCTTGAGTGAATCCTATCCTCACTTAGTACACAAGCTTTCTCATCTGTTTAGTCATTTTTCCATCCCCAGGATCTAGCATACACCTTGATACATAGCAGGATCTCAACAGTAGTTTGGTACGTAAGTGAAGAAGTAAGTGAATAAATGTGCCATGTGGATGGAGAGGAAACCTTGGTAGTGTAGTGGTCAAGCAGTTCTGCTCTGACCTATAGGGTCACTATGAGTCAGAATAGACTCAAAGGCATTGATGTTTTTGGCTTTTATGGATGGAGACTGTCATGGATTGAATTATGTCCCCCCCCCCATCCCAATGTGTGTATTGATTTGGCTAGGCCATGATTCCAAGTATTGTGTGATTTTCCTACATGTTGTAAATCCTGTCTATATATGTTAATGAGGGAGGATGGGTGGTGGTTCTGTTAGTGACGCAGGATTCAATATAAGAGATTGGATTATGTCTTGAGGCAATCTCTTGAGATATAAAAAAGATAAGTAAGCAGAAAGACGGGAACTTCATATCACCAAGCAAAAAATACATGGAGCAGTGTGTCCTTTGGACCTGGGGTCCCTGTGCCTGAGAAGTTCCTTGACCAGGGCAAGACTGGGGACAAGGAATTTCTTCTAGAGCTGAACGAGAGAAATGCCTTACCATGGAGTTGATGCCATGAATTTGAACTTTTAGCCTACTTTACTGTGAGGAGATAAATTTCTCTTTGTTGAAGCCATCTATTTGTGGTATAGCAGCACCAGATGACTAAGGCAGAGACCTAGTAGCAGCCTCATAAGGGTATGTGCAGATGGCATGAAGCTCAGAGGACTAGAAGGTCCCTTCCAAAATGGAATCAGGAGTCAAAAAAAAAAAAAAAAGTCTCTCCAGCTTGGATGTGTTGCAATGCCCTTTACCAGGGGCACACATGAGATCTTGCAGTAAACTGCAGAAGTCTGAAAAGGAGGTGGGGAGAGGAGATAAGGCTTAGAAGAAACTTTTGAAAAAAAATTGGAGAATTTGAGTTGATGCAGGCTGCCAGAAAGGCTAATGCCTTCCTGGGATGCTGTACTAGAAATGTGGGATTCAGGAGGTGAGAAGGCCTTAGCTGGTGTTCTGGCTTCTGTCTGCCTAGTGGAAGGGGACCAGATTATACCTCACCCAAGGCCTTTGGCATGACAGGAGTATGGAAATATCAAAATAAAAGTAAAAGGAAGGAAAGAAAGGGAACCATAGATAGGTAACAAGATGATGGTGACACAACAAAACCCTGTCCTCAAGGGATGGAGAAAGGCAGATAAAATCTTTAACTGTGAAGCTGGCCCCGCTGTTCTCCTCATCCATGCTTTAGAATGAGGAAGCTGGCATCTGAGTTGAGCAACTGGCTCAAAGTCACTTGCCCCATTTGCAAAGTTTGACTGAACTCCACTAGTTTGACACCCAGAACTATTGTTTTTAACTTCTACCCTCCATCCATCCCACAAAATCACTAGGAATTTATGTTTCTGAAAGGCTCCATAGGCAATTCTAATACCTAGCCCAACCCAGTCCAGAGCAGAAAAGAGCCTTAGAGACTGACAAACCCAGGTAACGTGTTTGGTAGTGCACCTTCCCATGGAGCTCCCTGGTAAAAACAAAAACAATACAAAAGAAGACCAAACCAGTGTTGATTCCAGCTCCTGGTGACTCCATGTATTGCAGAGTAGAACTACATACCACAAGGTTTTCATGGCTGTGACCTCTCTGAAGTAGATTGCCAGGGCTTTCTTCCCAGGTGCCTCTGAGTGAACTTGAACCACCAACCTTTCAGTTTGTTGCGCAGTGCTTAACTGCTTTCACTACTCAGGGTCTCCTTGACCCTAGGCCTAGTAGTTTCCTTCTCAATGATGGGAGGATGTTGGTCCATGTGATATCTAAGGTCCAGTACTAGCACATAGTTAGTGATTAAGAAATATATGTGTGTGATCCCTAAGCATGCACCATGGTCTGTTGTGAACTCGCCCCTGCTGGACATCTGCTGAGGTAGCCACTTACACCCTCCTGAAAGGGCTATGTCACAGGGATGGTGCAGAAGCTCTGGCCCAGAGGAATCAGGCCCACCGGGGCCTAATCCTGTACCCTCATCTGCCAGAACTGGCTCACCCAGGGCCCCAGCTCCTCCTTAATGAATAAGGACAGGCATTAACAAGGTGAGAGACTACCCCCATCTCCCTAGTGGAGTGGCAGGGGGGACTCCACCTTTGGCTAACACTTCCTGTATCCTGCCCAGACAGGGAAAGCTCAGCAGGCCCCTTCTTCTCAGAGACTCCACAGACAAAAAATACAAAGCCCAGGGTTCTCAGTTGCCCTGGTAACAGTGGGGCCTACTTGGAAGAAAATAGTCTCTTCAAGGCTTACTAAAAAAAAAAAAAAAAAAAACCTAAAAGCTTTGGAGTGTAGATATTTCCTTTGACAGAGAGCAGGCTCTGACTTGCTCCCTGAGTCCCCTTTCCCTTTTCTGCTTGCCACACACTGGGGTAGAGATGGGCCTCCTCACTTTTGTAATTCTCCTATTCCTGCAAGGGGGGAGGAGTGCCAGAAAGTGAGGCCCTGGCTTTTTCCCCTTTCTCTTGCTGTGGTGGTTAATATGAAAGTAGATTGTGTCAGCCTGTGAATTCATGGCAATGATGGCCCTCTGGCCTGAGCAAGCCTGGCTTTGTAGGGCCAATATAGAACCAAACTTGAGGAGGGCCAAGTGCTCTCAGCAATTACAGTCCTGTCTGCTCCTCACCCTTACCATGGAGAGATGAGGACTGCTGGGGGATGGGGCAGGTCAGAGACTGTTCACAAGTTCCAGACTTCTCTTCCACTAGTTCTGCCCCTCTTCCTTTACTTACTGCAACAGCCTCCTTGCTGGTCTAACCAGTCTCAAGTTTCTTACCCTTCTAATTGATTTACCTGTTGCGTGGCTGTTGGGGAGAGGGGAGAGAGGCTGTCTGTGGAACACACAGATCTGGTTATGTTACTTCTGTATAAGAACTCTTCAGTGGCTCTCTACCTCTATAGGAAGACTTGTAGACCTTATTCTTTAGTCTTCACTATCTGCTCATAAAGTACCTATGCTGTCTCATCTGCCCATGCCATCCTTCTTCCCTCTTTCATTCAGTCCACACTCCAGATATATCTAATTTCTTCTTTCTTTTCATGACATACCAGGCCCTTTTGTGCCTCTGAAACTTTGTGGACCTCATTCCCTCTGCCTTAAAAACTTCCGAACACTCCCAGTCCCATCCTAACTGGTAATCTTCTCCTCAGCTCAAAGACCATTTCCTGTACTGACTTCACTCCTCAGACAAGCCCCACTACTCCTGAGCCCACTGGTTTGTGAGGCTCAAGTTCTACCTGGGAGCAGATACTAGTCCATGAAGCCAAAATGAGTTAGTTGTTCTAAGACTGCTGTGTGGTGTGAGAACATGGATGTATCCCTTTGGCAGATGGGGGATGCATTGGCAGTGGTCTTTGAAAGGAGGGGTGACCTCAGAAGATCTGACTGAGGTTTCATGGGTATGCAAGTTGAGCTGAGAGCCTTCAAGATGAAGCTGGAGGTGTAGACAGCAGGAACAAATAGAGGAGAGAAGACAGGAGCTTGTAGAGCTGATTGTTTATTCCCGTATGAGGATTGTGTCAATGGGACCATCACCTCCTCTTATCTTACTGATATGGTGGAGAATGGCCTCCACTGAGCTTGTTAGTCTCACAGACCTGGCTTTGAACCTTGACTCTGCCACTTCCTTGCTGTGTGCCCTTGGCTTGGTCACTTTATCTCTTGGAGCCCCAGTTTCCTTTTTCTAAAAATGTAGGTATTAATAAAACCCATTGCTGTTGAGTCAAATCCAAGTCATACTGATCCTGCTCCACAGAGTTTCCAAAGAGTGCCTGGTGCATTTTAACTACGGACCTCTTCGTTAGTAGCTGTAGCACTTAACCACTATGCCCCTAGAACTTCTCTAGGTATTAACAGTATTTTTTAAGTGAGATAATTGATATGAACCAACAACAACAATAAAAATACCTAATACACTAAGTGCTTCACATTTATGAACTCAGTTGTATTACCTACCCTATAAAGCAGGTAGTGTTATTACTCTCCATTTTGCAGATCAGACGACCAGGCACAGAAAGTTTACCTTGGCCAATGTTACAGCATTAGCACACAAGTGCTCTTAAACCTTTTGGTAAAATAAGCAAAGTTCCACGGGTCAGAAATGAGGCCAGTGGAGCATGAATCTCTAAGTAGGAGTCTTAATCTGTTTTAGGCAGTCTGAGGAAACTTCTGGACCCCTTCTCAGAATAATGTTTTCAGAAAAATAAAATATATGACATTACAAAGAAAACCAATCATATTGAAACAGTTAAAAACATTTTTAAAATTTGTGATTTAGTTATATTAATACTTTCTTAATATATTAAATCACAAGATTTTGTGGCAAATACATAGAGGTTTCAGGGTAGTGAGCATAAAAGATATTTTGGGATACTTGCAACAACCCTAATATAATATGAAAATACTTGTGAGCATTACTGGTGATAAAATCACAGATACTGTTAATAGATACTGTTAATATTATGGTTTGCTGCCTAGATCTCTAATTTGATGTTAACTTTCTATTAGAATTTAATGAAAAAAAGATCAAATAATTTTCTATGCAGGTCCATAGACCTCCCCCTGAATTCTATCCACACACTCCTTGGAGGTACATGGAGTTCAAGGTAAGAAGCCCTGCCCTAGAGGGTCATAGAAAAGACAACAGCTACCCTGTCAGCTGCAGGGAGAAGCTGAGGGTTGGCAGAGACACAAGTGTGTGGTATCTCTTTCAAGAACTGTTTACAGAAATCACAAATTCTGGCAGTTCTCTCTTCCTCTTGGTCCTGAGTCAGCAGCCCAGGGTGGGGCTGAGGCTATTATACAGGGTTTGAGTTTCAAGTTCACCACACACATAGCCCTAAGGGTTGATTTGTTGCCACTCCCTTACCAATGAAGTCTTAGTGGGTTTTGCTGCATTTTAAAATTTGACCTGCTTGCACACACAGTTTTCCTGTTCGTTTGTAAATAATCGGTAAACTGACCTTTTATTGGCTTTAAGACATATTCTGAACTAATGAATACTCCACCATACCACTCTAGTGAGGCTTAGGGCTTGCAGAAACAACGCGAAAGATCACAAACGTGCCAGGCACCCCAGAATACCAGTCAGAATTGATACTTTCCCAAAATACCAAATGACTTTCCTGACATCCTGACTCTAACACCTGTGAACTGAGTCCCTGGTAACCAAAGCAGCACAGTCCAGGGTGCTGTGACCACGGAGACATATGGTAGGAAGAACAGGAGGTATCTACTTTTTTAACTTGCCTCCATTCCCATTCAATACTCAAATAAAACTGCTCATAAAGACCAGGCCTCAGGCCTCCTCAAAATACTTTGCTTGGAGGTTCCCGCTGGCCAGGGCCCATAGCCTTCTGCACTTCCCTAGACATTCATATTTACCTGGAAATAAGCAACAATTGGCTGATGATCTTGTGCTAAAAACGCCGCAGCTTCATTTCCAAAATAAGAGGATGACGCTGTGATAGCTTTTTGCACTGTAGCCATTGGCTGATAAAGAGGGTGGTTCAGCAAATATCTGCCTCAGTCAGTCAGAAGGAACAGAACAGTATAATTTGTGGGAATCAGGCTGAGAGCTCCATGTGCTGGAATGTGCAGAAGACTTATTTTCCTGATTATAAAAGAAATATATATGTGCTGTAAGGTTGGCCAAGGCTCCCAAACATAGGTAGAGGCTGAGCACCAAATGAGAATTCCAGAGAACCTCGGTTAGCTTGACTGGCCCAGAAAAAAAGATAGAATACTTCAATTACTAAAATTAGAAAGGAAAGAGGGGGTATTACTATCAATCTTATAGAAATAAAAAGGATGATGAAGGAATATTATGAAAAAATTATGATAATAAATTAGACAACTTAGAAAAAAGTGGACAAACTCCTAAAAAGTCAGAAATTACTGAAATTGACTCAAGAAGAAATAGAAAATCTAAGTATACCTAAAACAAATAAAGACACTGAGTTAGTTATTAGAAATCTCCCCCCAAGAGAAAAGTCCAGGATCACATGGCTTAAGTGGTGAATTCTACAAAACATCTAAAGAGGAATTAATACCAATTCTTCATGCTTTCAAATACACTCCCAAAATATAGACGAGAAAGACACTTCCTAACTCATTCTACAAGGCTAACATTACTCTGATACCTAAACCAGACAAAAAGACATCACAAGAAAAGAAAGATCACTATCTCTTAAGAATATGGAAACAAGAAAACCTCAACAAAATGCCAGCAAACCAAATCTGGCAAAATGTGAAACATGATATACCATGATCAAGTAGGGCTTATCCCAGGAGTGCAAGGGCAGTTCAATGTAATATACCATTTTAACAAAATAAAAGACTAAAAACACATCTTAATAAACACACAAAAAAATTGATACAATCCAACACCCTTTCATGATAAAAAACACTCAACACATGGGAAGTAGAAGAGTATTTCCTTAACCTGATAAAACCAAACCAAACCCAGTGCCACTGAGTTGATTCTAACTCATAGTAACCCTATAGGACAAAATAGAACTGCCCTATAGAGTTTCCAAGGAGAACCTTGCAGATTTGAACTGCAGGCCTTTTGGTTAGCAGATGTAGCACTTAACCAGGGTTTCCAACCTGATAAAGGGCATCTATAGAAAACCCTTAGCCAACAACAAACTTGATGTTGAAAACTGGATGCTTTCCCCCTTAAGATCAGGAATAAGACGAGAATGTCCATTCCTACTACTTTTATTGAATATATTTCTGGAGGTTCTAGCTAGAGTAATTGGACAAGGAAAAAAAAGTTACTGAAATTAGAAAGAAGCAGTAAAATTATCTAGATCTGCAGGTGAGATGATCTTGTATATAGCAAGCTCTATGGAATCCACTAACAAATGATTAGAAGTAATAAACAAGTTCTGTAAGGTTGTAAAATGCAAGACCAATATAAAAATTATATTTCTGTACACTCAACAGTGAAAAACCTGAAAATGAAATTAAGAAAATAACTTCATTTACAATTGCATGAAAATGAATAAAATACTTACGAACAAATTATCAAAAGAACTGCAAAACTTTTACTTTTGAAAACAGCAAAACATTATGGGAAGAAAAAGACAGTCTAACTAAATGAAAAGACACTCTGTGTTCATGGGTTGGAAGATTTACTATTGTTAAGATGGCAATAATGTCCAAAGTGATTATAGATTCAGTGTAATCCCAATCAAAATTCCAACAGCCCTCTCCACAGAATTGGACAAATGAATCCTCAGTTTTATATGGAATGGCAAGAGGCCCTGAATAGCTAAAACAATTTTGAAGAACAAAGTAGGAGGACACATACTTCCTGATTTTAAAACACAAACAGCTACAGTAACCAAAACAGCCTGGTAATGGTGTAATAATAGACACAGACCAGTGGAATAGAATAGAAAAATCTAGAGATAAACCCACACATTTATGGACAACTGATTTTTGACAAGGGTGCTAAATCCATTCAATGGGGGAAAAAAGAATCTCTTCAAAAAATGGTGTTGAGAAAATTGGATTTCCAAATGCAGAAGAATGAAGATCCATGCCTCACATCATACACAAAAACAAATTCAAAATGGAGTAAGGATCTAAGAATGCAAACTAAAATCATAAAATTCTTAGAAGAAAACAGAAGCATGAGGCTGTTGGGCCAAGCTTATTACTATTATTATTATTCGGTGTAAGTATACAGTGCAAATCAGTTTTGTATGCCTGCCTATTGAGCTGCATCTGCTCTCCTCACCCTGTGACAGCACATTCCTCCTTTTCACTCTATACTTCTAGTATCCTCTTAGTGGGCACCTGTCCCCTCCTCTCCACCCTCTTCTCTCCTATCTAGAAAGAAACCAGTAAGATAGCCTCCTATAAATATATAAAACCATAAAGTATCATACACTCACACTGTGTCCCCAAGTCCAGTCCATTCTTGTCTAAAGAGTGGACCTCAGTATTGGTTTTAGGTTAGGGCCAGCAGCTGGTGTAGGGGCCATGTTCCCAGAGGACCCTTCAGGCTGTCAGACCATTAATTCTGGTCTTTTCTTAGAAGAGCTCTTGAACTGCACACCTCCTTACCTTATGTTGCCTCAGGGACTCTACATTGTGCCCCCTATCATGGCTGTCTTTGGTGGTGGCTGGGCACCATCTGTTTTTCTGGTCTCATGCTGATGCAGTTTCCCATTCATATGAGTCCTTCCATCTACTGGGCTCATTTCTTCTCGTGTCTGCTGTTCTCAGTTGTCATCTGTTCCAGATGGATTGGGACCATTTTGTGTACCTCAGATAGCAGCTTGCTAGCTTTTAAGATCCCAAATGCCACTCATCAATATGAGGTGAGTGGCTAATTGACCTCGACATCCCCTCAAAACATGGTCCCCAGACCCCGACCCCTGCTGCTCTATCCTTTGAACTATTGGGTTGAGTTTAGAAAACCTTTTAGTTTATGGTGTAGTCCAGTTAGGCTGATCTGCTCTCTACTGTATGCAGTTACTCCCTTCACCCAGCCAAATTCCTATCAACTATCCAATCTATGAATATCCCTCTGCGTCCCTCCCTCCCCACCCTTGTAGCTGTCAAAGAGTCTTTTCTTCGGTACATAAGTCCATTTTTAAGTCCTTATAGCACAGATCTCATACAACACTTGTCCTTTTGCAGTTGAGTGATTTCACTCAGCATAATGTCTTCTAATTGAAACCAGGTTATCTTACGCTTCCTAACATCATCATTGTTCTTTATCATTGCATAGTGTCTCATTGTGTATATGTACCATAGTTTGTTTAACCATTCGTCTGTTGATGGGCACTTAGGTTGATTCCATCTTTTTGCTATTGTGGATATAGCTGCAATAAAGATTCGTGTGCATATCTCTGTTAGTGTGACTACCTTTATTTCTATAGGATATATTCCGAGCAGTGGGATTGCTGGATAATATGGTATTTCTATTTCTAGCTTTTTAAGGAAGCATCCAAAGAGCATATACCACTTTGCATTCCCGCCAGCAGTATAGGAGAATCCCAATCTCTCCACAGCCTCTCCAGCATTGGTTGTTTTGTGTTTTTGGGGTTGTGACTAACCTTGTTAGGGTGAGATGGTATCTCACTGTAGTTTAGATTTCGATTTCTCTAATATCCAGTGATTGTGAGCATTTCCTCATGTGTCTTTGGGCTGAGGTGAGCAGTTGTAGCAGTTAACCACTTTGCCACCAGGGATTTCTAACATCAGAGGCCCTAATTTATGGCATTAATAGGATATAAACTATAACTAATAATACACAACTCGATGGTACTTGGCCTACTTGGCATAACAATATACAAACACCAGAAGATAAGCCAGGCAACTAGAATGTTCTAAAAACTAAACACTCATATTCATCAAAAGACCTCACCAAAAGAGTAAAAACAGACTCTATAGACGGGGAAAATTTTTGGCTATGACATATTCAACAAAGGTCTAATCTCTAAAATCTTTAGGAAAATCCAACAGCTCTAAAGCAAAAATACAGCTAATCCAATTTAAAAAAATGGTGAAAGATAGGAACAGACACTTCACTGAAGACATTTAGGCGGCTAACAGACATATGAGGAAATAAATGCTCACCATCACTAGCCATTACAGAAATGCAAATAAAAACTGCAGTGGGATACTATCTCACCCTGATATTACCAGCAAGGGACAAAACAAACAAACAAAAACACAGAAAATAACAAATGCTGGAGAGTCTGCAGGGAGACTGGAATTATTATGCATGCTAGTGGGAATGCAAAATGGTAGAACTACTTTGGAAAAGGATATGGCACTTCCTTAAAAAGCTAGAAAATAGAAATACCACAGGATCTGGCAATCCTACTACTAGAAATATAGCCTAGAGAAATAACAACTGTCACACACAAAAGACATATACACACTCATATTCATTGCAACATTGTTTATAATAGCAAAAAGCGGAAAAAACCAAAGTGCCCATCAACAGATGAAAGGATAAAAAAACTATGGTACACACACATGATGGAGTACTATGCAACACTAAAGAACAATGATGAATCTGTGAAACATTTAACAACATGATTAATGTGTAAGGCATTATGCTGAGTGAAATAAGTCAATTACAAAAGGACAAATACTGTATGAGAGCCATATTATAAAATCTCAGGAAAAGGTTTACATACAGTAAGAAACAATCTTTGATGGTTATAAGGGAAGGGAGGAATGGAGAGGAAAAAGCCCTAATTAGACAATAGATAAGTGGTTACCAGTGAAGCGTAAGAGAGTACACAACACTGGAGAAGTCAGCACAACTTGATCAAGGCAAAGTCATACAAGCTTCATAGATACATCCAGACTACCCGAGGGACCCAGTTACTGGGCTGAGGACTCAGGATCATGGTCTCAGGGAACATCTAGCTTAATTGGTGTAACATAGTTTATAAACAAAATGTTCTACATCCTACTTTGGTGAGTATAGTCTGGGGTCTTAAAACCCTGTGAGCAGCCATCTAAGATACTCTGGTGGTCCACCCAAAACAAGGGAGAATGAAGAAAACCAAAGACAGAAGGGAAAGATTAGTCCAAAGGACTAATGAACCACAACTACCACAGCCGTCACCAGACTGAATCCAGCACAACTAGATGGTACTTGACTACCACCACCAACTGCTCTGACTGGGATTACAATAGATGGTCCTAGATAGAGCTGGAGTAAACTATAAAACAACATTCTAACTCACAAAAAAAGACCAGACTTGCTTACCTGACAGAAATGGGTGAACCCCTGAGAGTATGACCCCTGGATACCCTTTTAACTCAGTACTAAAGTTATTCCTGACGTTCTCCTTCAGCCAAAGATTAAACAGGCCTATAAAACAAAAGGAGCCCTCGTGGCATGGTAGTTAAGAACTTGGCTGCTCGTCAACAGCTGGGCAGTTCACATCCGCCAGTTGCTCCTTTGAAACTCTATGGAGCAGTTCTACTCTGTCTTGTAGGGTCACTATGAGATGGAATTGCCTCAAGGACAGCAAGTTTTCTTTGTTTCACAAAAGAAACAATAATACATGCAGTTCGTCCATGTGTATGATACTAAAAGGGCACAGCAGCCCAGTGGCAAAGACAAGAAGGCAGGAAGGGACAGGAAAGCTGGATGTATGGAAATGGAGAATTCAAGGTTGAGAAGGGGAGAATGTTGACATGTCACAGGGTTGGCAACCAATGTCATAAAATGGTATGTGCTTTAGTTGTTTAATGAGAAACTAATTTGCTCAGTAGACCTTTACTTAAAAGTACTATAAAAAAGAAATATCTGACAACAATAGCCTAACTGTGCAACTTGAAGAACTAGGGGGGAAAAAACCTAAAGCTACCACAAGGGGGGAAAAAAAAATATCAGAGCAGAAATTAATAGAGAATAGAAAACAATTGAGAGAAACAACAAACCATAAACTGCATCTTTGAAGAGATGAACAAAATAGGCAAATCCTTATCTAGACTGACAGAGGAAAAAAAAAATGATGTGAATAATTAAAATAAGAAATGAAAGAGGAGGCATTGTAAACAAGCTGATAGAAATGAAAAGGATTATACCAGAATACTATAAACAATCTTATACCAATAAACTACATAACTTGGATGAAATGGACAAGTTCGTAGAAACACATCATCTCAACAGATCTACAAGTGAAGAGATTGAAAAAGTAATGAAAAATCTCCCAAAAACAACAACAACAAGGTCCTAGACCAGACAGCTTCACTGGGGAATCATACTGAATGTTTTAAGAATTGGTATAAATCCTGTTCAAATTCTTGCAAAATATAAAAAAGGAAGGAATAAGCTGTAAGTCATTCTATAAAGCCAGCATTACCCCAGTACCAAAGCCAGACAATACCATAAGAAAACTACAGACCAATATCCCTTATTAACACAGGTGCAAAACTTCTAAAAAAATACTAGCAAACAGAACTCAACAGAATTCTACATCACTACCCAGTGGGATTTGTTCTAGGAATACAAGGATTGTTCAACATCAGAAATACCAATCAATATAATATATCACATTAATAGAACAAAGGAAACAACCATATGATCATCTCAATGCAGAAAGGTATTTGATAAAATTCAGCACTGTTTCTTGATAAAAAAAAAAGAAACAAAACAGTAAACAAGACAATAAATAAAAGAGAAGTTCCTCAATAGGAATAAGGGCATTTATAAAACACCAGTAGCCAACATTATACTAAATGGAGAAAGTTTGAGAGCTTTCCACTAAAGATTGGAAATAAGACAAGGATGCCCTTTCTCAGCACTTCTATTCAATATTGTTTTGAAAATCCTAGCCAGATCGATAGGGAAGAAAAAGAAACTGTATCCAAATTGGAAAGGAAGAAGCAAAATTATCTCTACTTGCAGATGACATGATTTCGTATACAGAAAATTTCAAAGAATCTACAAGAAAGCTTTTAGAGCTAATAAAGCACTTAGCAAAGTTGCAGGGTACAAGGTCAATCCCCATAAATCACTTGCTTTCTACATAACAATGAGAATCTGAAAAAAAAATTAAGAAAACAGTTCCATTTACAATAGCATCTAGAAAAATATCCGACTCAATGGCACTTGGCTTTTGGCGAGGAAAACAAAATATCTAGAAGAAAATTTAACCAAGAATGTAAAATACTTATTCAGTGAAAATTATAAAGCACTGCAGAAGGAAATTTAAGAAGACCTAAATAAATGGAAAGACACTCCATGTTTGTGGACTGGAAGACATCTTATTGTTAGGATGTCAATACTACCCAAAGCAATTTACAGATTTGACACAACCCCAATTAATATTCTAACAGACTTCTTTATGTAAATAGAAAAAGCCAATTCTCAATTCCATGTGGAATGGCAGGTCATGAACAGCCAAAGAAATTTTGACAAACAAGAACAAACTTCATGATTTGAAAACATACTATACAGTTACAGTAATCAGAACAGTCTGGTACTAGTATAACAGACAAGTAGATCAGTGGAATAGAATTGAGAGTTCAGAAATAAACCCATACATCTAGGGTTAACTGATTTTCAGAAAGAGTGCTAAGTCCACTCGATGGGAAAGGAAGAGTCTTTTAAATAATTGGTGCTGTGGACATTAGATTTCCACATACAGAAGAATTAATCAGAATGTATGTCTCACACTACACATAAAAACCAATTCAAAATGAATCAAAGAGTTACATGTGAAAACTAAAACCATAAAATTCTTCTTATTTATTTATTGATTTTATTATGACTGAGTGAAAATGTACATTCCCATATAAATTTACATGCCCACCTATATGCAGCTTCCACTGCTCTCTATGCCCACTGACAGCACAATATTCCTCTCTGCTCCATACATGTCTCATCCTCCCAACAGTCTCCTTGCCCCTCCTCTCCACCCACTCCCCTTCCTCCAGCCAGAGGTCAGCAGGATGATATCCTATAGATGCATAGAACCATAAAGTGCATCCAATATATGGTCACTGCATTGCCAAGTCCAATCCATTCCTGTCCGAAGAGTGGACCTTCATTCTGATTTATGGGCAAGGGCAGCATCAGGGCCAGGGGCCATGCTTCCAGGGGAACCCCGAAGCCACTGGACCGTCAATTGCAGTCTTTTAGTGGAGATCTCAGGGTGCATCCCTTTTTACTCTTGCGTTGCCACGGAGACTCAACTTAGTGAGCTCCATCGCGGCTATCACTGGTGGTGGCTGGGCACCATCCAGTTCTTCCTGTCCCAAGTCTATGTAGGCATCCACTCATGTGGGTCTCTCTATCTTCTGGGTTGTCTTTACCCCGTGTCATTTTGGTTCGTGGTGAGCATCTGTCCCTGTTGAGTTGGGACCATTTGCTGTGCTCTTGGATGGCAGCTTGGCAGCTTTTAAGACCCCTGATGCCACTTACCAATGTGGGGTGCAGAGAGCCCTCTTAGCAAAATGCTAGTTTTGCTAATTGGCCTCGATTTCACCTAAGAGCATGGTCTCCTGCCCCCTGCCTCAGCTACTCTGTCCTTGCAATATGGAGTTAAGGTGGAAGGAGTATTCAAGATATGCTGAAGTCCACTTAATATTGTTCTTGTTTCTAATGTGTGCTATCACCAGTTTCACCCAACCAAATTTCTACCAACTATCTAATCTAAACCCTCCCCTCCTCACTCTCCCTCTCTCCCCTTCCTTGCAGCTGTCAAAGAGTCTTTTCTTCTATGCATGAGTCTGTTTTTAAGTTCTTATCGTAGGGGTCTCATACAATATTTGTCCTTTTGTCGCTGACTACTTTCACTCAACATAATGTCTTCCAGTTGAAACCAGGTTATGAGATGTTTCCTGGAGTCATCGTTGTTCTTTATCATTGCGTAGTGCTCCATTGAGTATATATACCATAGTTTACCTATCCATTCCTCTGTTGTTGGGCATCTAGGTTGATTCCATCTTTTTGCTATTGTGGACTGTGCTACAATAAACATTGTTGTGCATGTGTCCGTTGGTGTGAAAGGGTTTGATTCTGTAGGATATATTCCAGGTAGTGGAATTACTGGGTCAAATGGTATATCAATATCCGTTTTTTTAAGGAAGTGCCAGATTGCTTTCCAAAGAGGCTGGACCATTTTGCAACCCCACCAACAGTGTAGGAGGGTTCCACTTTCTCCACAGCCTCTCCAGCATTTGTTGTTTTGTGTTTTTTGGATCATGGCCAACCTTGTTGGGATGGGATGATATCTCATTGTTGTCTTGATTTGAATTTCCTTAATAACTAAAGATCGTGAACATGTCAGCATGTGTTTTTTGGCTGCCTGGATCTCCTCTTTAGAAAAATGTCTGTCCATCTCCTTTGCCCATCACTTAATTGGATGATTTATCTTCTTCTTACTGATATTTTATAGTATCTTATAGATTATGGAGATCAGGCATCAGTCTGACATGGAGTTGCTAAATATTTTTTCCCATTCTGTAGGTGGCCTTTTAATTCTATTAATAAAGTCTTTGGATGAGCAAAAGTGATTGATTCTTAGTAGTTCCCATTTATCTATTTTGTCTTCTGTTGATTGTGGTTTGTTTGACAGATTTTGAAGTCTGTCTACATTGTGTATTAACACTTCCATTGTTGTTCCTAGCTTTTCTTGGATGGGCTTTATTGTTTTAGGTTTGATATTTAGGTCTTTTATCCAGTTGGAGTTGATTTTTGTATAAGGTGTAAGATATGGATCTTGTTTCAATTTATTGCAGATGGATATCCAATTTTGCCAGCACCATTTGTTGAAGATATTGTTTTTACTCCAGTTAAAGTCTTAGGGCCTTTATTGAATATCAACTGTTCATAGGCAGATGGTGTCATCTCTGGGGTCTCAATTCTGTTCCATTGATCCATCTGTCTGTTCTTGTACCAGTACCAGGCTGTTTTGACCACTGTGGCAGTGTAGTATGTTCTAAGGTCGGGTAATGAGAGGCCTCCCAGTGTGTTCTTCTTCTTTAGTAGTACCTTGCTTAACTAGGGCTTCTTCCCTTTCCAAACAAAATTGGTGATTTGTTTCTCCATTTCATTAAAAAATGATGCTGGAAATTGTATTGGGATTACATTACATAAGTAGATTGCTTTGGGTAAAATAGACATTTTCACAATGTTAAGTCTTCCTATCCATGAGCAGGGTAGGTTTCTCCATTTTTCTAAGTCTCTCTTAGTTTCTTGTAGTAAGGGTTTGTAGTTCTCTTTGTAAAGATTTGTTATTTCTATGGTTAGATTAATTTCTAGGTACTTTATCTTCTTAGAGGCTATAGTAAATGGTACTGATTTGATGATTTCTTCGTTAACAGTCTTGGTATAAAGGAATCCTACTGATTTACTTATCTTGTATCCAGAGAGTTTCCTGAGCTCTTCTACCATAAAATTCTTAAAAGAAAATATAGGCAAGTGGCTGCAAGGCCTATATCATTTTTAAATGATGGATTATCAGATATGCCAACAAAGGCATAAACAGCAAAAGAAAAAAAACATAAAAAACAGATCATATTAAATACTTGTGTTTTCACCAAAGGTCTTCATCACAACAGTGAAAAGATAAGCTACAGATTTGAAGAAAATTTTCAGGAACTATGTCTCTAATAATGATCTAATATCCAAAATAGATTTTTTTTTACAATTTATCAAAAACAAAAACAAAAAACCCCAAACAAGTCAATCAAAAAAATAAGCAAAGGACTTGAATAGACATTTCACCGATAGACATTCAAATGGCCAAGAAGCTCAACATCATTATCCGCTAAAGACATGGAAATCAAAACCACTTCATTCCCAGTTATGCATCACTGTTCACTGCAACACTATTCACAACAGCCAAAGGGTGGGGACAAACTAAACACCCATTAACACATGGATGAATGAACAAAATGTGGAGCATACACTCTTTGGACGAGAATGGACTGGACTTGGGGATATAGTGTGAGCATACGGTGTGTGTACATTATGGTTCTATGCATTTATAGGAGGCTGTCCAACTGATCTCTTTCTAGATGGGAGAGAAGAGGGTGGAGAGGAGGGGACAAGAGCTTGCTAGAACAGTACTAGAAGTACAGAATGAAAAGGAGGGTGCTGTCACCAGGCAAAGAGAGCAGAAGGAACTGCAGATAGGAGGGCATACAAAATTACTTAGGATAGTATACTTTCACTTAATTACAATTAAAAAAATGTGGAAAGTACATATTACAGAATATTATTCAGCAAGTAGGAGAAATGGAAGTCTCAATACATGCTACAACATGGGTATACTCTGAAGACATTATATTGTGTGAAACAAGTCAATCACAAAAAGACAAATATTGCACAACTTCACTTATATAAAAAGACAGGAACAGACAAGTGTATAGAGACCAAAGGTTATCAGTGGTTACTAGGAACAGGAGGGAAGAGGGAAAGGGGACATTATTGCTTACGGAATACCAAGTTTCTGTTTATGGTGATTGGAAAGGATCACTGATTAACAGTAATGGATACATAGCCAATTACCATAACTGATGTCACTGAATTGTACACCTGTAAAAAGTTGAATTGATAAATGCAGTGTGATACACATGTATTTTTTCATAATAACAACAAAGAGTAGCTGCTGAAGCTGCTTATGTACAACAAAACACCTAATGGGATTTAGTTTATTGGTTTGGGGGTTTAGGGTCATGGGGCATTATACAGTTAATTAGCCTAATATTAACTTTTAGTACTTCTACTTCTTAGTTTGTTGGGTAGCAAGTGGAGTCTTAACAGTTTGCAAGTGGCCACTCAATGTACAAAAATTGGTCTGTATTCACCTGGATTAAGAGAAGAGCCAGGAACAGGAGGAGGAAATGGAAAATGCTATCGACTGCATCCATGAACAACTAGCTCCTTTGTCGTAAGATCAGAACTAGGTGGTGCCTGGCTGTCATTACTGAATATTTTGATTAAAGATTCTAAAATATCCTGGTCAGAAGAGGGCAAAATGCAGAATAGAATTTCAGTACTCATGAAAACCAGACATTCTGAAACCATGGAGACTGGAAGAACTTCTGAAACTACTGCCCTGAAATAATCTTTATCCCTGAAACCATAAGCCAAAAATATCCTCTGAGGCCTTCCTTAAAACAAACAACAGACTGGCATGATCACTTTACTCTTATGAAGAAGATCAAATTGATGACAGCAACTCAAAAAGTTAGATAGGAAGCTAAGGTGAAAGTCAGTTTATGTCAACAGGGGAGGAACAAAGTATAAAAGGAAGGTGAGAACGGTTGCACAACTTCAAGAATGTCACTGTATTGTACATGTAGAAATTGTTTAATTGGTGTATGTTTTGCTGTATATATTTTCAGCAACAACAAAAAAAATAGAAAGTCACTCCATGTTCATAGACCTGGAGACTTAATATTGTTAAGATGACAATACTGTGCAAATTGATCTACAGATTCACAGCACTCCTTATCAGAATCTCAGTTGGTTTCTTTGCAGAAATTGACAAACTGCTTCTAAAGTTTATATGGAAACCTAAAGCCAAAAAAACAGACCCATTGCCACCTAGTTGATTCTGACTTGTAGTGACCCTATAGGACAGAGGAGGACTGTCCCATAAGGTTTCCAAGGCTGCAGTCTTTATGGAAACAGATTGCCACAGATTTGTTCCACTGAGCAGCTACTGAGTTTGAACCACTGACCCTTTGGTTAGCAAGCTTAGTGCTCCAGATTAGCAAAAGCACTCTTGATAAAGAACAAAGTTGGAGGACTTACGTTTCCTGATTTCAAAACTTAGTCTATAGCAACTGTAATCAACACAGTGTGGTATTGGTGAAAGGACAGACAAATAGACCAATGAAGCAGAATTGAGAGTCCAGAAATAAACAATTATTGTCATCAAAATAATTCACAAAAGAGCAAAAAGAGAACCCTCAGACTGGGGAAAAAATTTTTGGCTATGATATATCCAACAAGGGTTTAACCTCTAAAATCTACAAGATATTTCAACACCTCTATAACAAAAGACAAATAATCCAACTAAAAGGGGGGAAGTATACAAACAGATACCTCTCTAAAGAAGACATACAAGTGGCCAACAGACACATGAGGAAATGCTCTTGATAATTAGCCATTAGAGAAACGCAATTCAAAACTACAATGAGATACCATCTCACTCTGACAATATTGACTCTTAATCCAAAAACCAAAATAATAATTATTGGAGAATTTGTGGAGAGAATAGAACTCTTATGCACTTCTGGTGGAAATGTAAAATGGTATAATGACTTTAGAAAATGATATGGCTCTTCCTTAGAAAGTTAGAAATACCTCTTTTATACTATATCATCCAGCAATCTCACTCCTAGGAATATACTCTAGAGAAATAAGAGCCATCACATGAATAGACATTTGCACACCCATGTTCACTGAAGTGCTATTCACAATGGCAAAAAGATGGAAACAACCTAAATGTCCATCAACATAAATGGATAAACAATTATAGTACATACACACAATATAATACTATGCAACAATAAAGAACAACAGTAAGTCCTCGAAAGATTTCATCATATGGATCAACCTGGAGGGCATTATGCTGAGTGAAATAAGTCAGTCAATATGGACAAATATTGTACAAGACCACTATTAATAAGCACTCAAGTAAAGGTTTACCTTGCTGCCCAGTTGATTCAACTTGCAGTGACCCTATAGGACAGAATAGAATTGCTCCATAGAGTTTCTAAGGAGCACCTGGTGGATTGGAACTGCCAGCCTTTTTGTTAGCAGGTGTAGTTCCTAATCACTATGCTAGGGTTTCCAGAAAAGGTTTTATACACTGGAAAAAAAAAAATTCTTTGATGGTAACAAGAGTGGAGAAGGAGGGAGATGGGAAGTCACGAACTAGATAGTAGACAAGTATCAACTTTGGTGAGGGGGAAGTCAACACAACTGGACCCAAACAAACTATTTCTAGACACATCCAAACACTCTGAGTAACTGAGTAGCTGAGGCTAGGGGCTGGGGATCATAGTCTTGGGGAATATCTATGTAAATTGGTATAATATAGTTCATAAAGAAACTATTCTAGCCATTCACACCAACTGATACATGCATAGGAATGTTTATCGGAGCATAGTCCAGAATAGCAAAAAGATGGAATCAACCCAGTTACCCAACAACAGAGTATATATTCCCAAATGGTATATATACTCAATCGAACACTATGCAATGATAAAGAACAACAATGATTTTAGGAAACATCTCATAAGCTGATTTCAATTGGAGGACATTTTGTTGAGTGAAAGTATTCTGCGACAAAAGGACAAATATTGTATGAGACCCCTACGATAAGAACTTAAAAACAGACTCATGCATAGAAGAAAAGACTCTTTGATGGCTGTAAGGGTGTGGAAGGAGGGAGAGCAGGGGGGGAGGGTTTAGATTACAGAGTTGATAGAAATTTGGTTGGGGGAAATTGGTGACAGCACACATTAGAAAGAAGGTCAATATTAAGTGGACTTCAACATAACATGATTACTCCTCCCATCTTAATCCAATATTACAAGGACAGAGTAGCTGGAGCGGGGGGCCTGGACCATGCTCTCAGGAGAAATCGAGGCCACTTGGCACAACTAGCATTTTGCTAAGAGAGCCTTCTGCACCCCACATTGGTGAGTGGCGTCTGGGGTCTTAAAAGCTGCCAAACTGCCATCCGAGGGCACAGCAAATGGTCCCAACTTAGCAGGAACAGATGATCACCAAGGACCAAAACAACATGGGGGAAGAGAACCCAGAAGACAGAGAGACCCACGTGAGTGGGTGACTACATCAACTTGTGACCAGAAGAACTGATGGTGCCTGGCCACCACCAACGATAGCTTACACAGTTGAGTCTCACTGGCAATACAAGAATCAAAAGGGGTACATTCTGAGATCTCCATTAAAAGATCACAATTGATGGTTCAAGGGCCTTGGAGTTCCCCTGGGAGCATGGCCCCTGGCTCTGATGCTGCCCCTGTCCATAAATCATAGTAGAGGTCAACTCTCAGGCAGAAATGGATTGGACTTGGTGACACAGAGTGACAACATCATGTGTGCACTTTATGGTTCTATGCCTCTACAGGATGTTGTCCTGTTGACCTCTTACTGGAGGAAGGGGAGTCAGTAGAGAGGAGGGGATAGGAGATTGTTGGGAGGATAAGACATGTATGGAGCAGAGAGGAAGACTGCTGTCACTGGGCAGGGAGAGCAGTTGGAGCTACATATAGGTGGGCATGCAAATTTATATGGGGAATGTACATTTTCATTCAATCATGATACAAAAAGAGAAAGAAAGAAAGGAAAAAAGAAACTATTCTACATTCCACTTTGGTAAGTAGCATCTGGGGTCTTAAAACTTTGTGAGGAGTCATCTAAGATACATCTGTTGGTCTCATCCTGTCTGAAGCGCAGGAGAATGAAAAGTAACCCAAGATACAAGGAAACTATTAACCCAAAGAACTAAAGGATGACATGCACCAGAGACTCCACTGGCCTAAGCCCAGAAGGACTAAATGGTACCCAGACAAAGCAGGAACAAATGCAGAAAAGAAGTAAAATTCACACACATAAATGACCAGACTTACTGGTCTAACAGAGACTGGAAGAACCTTTGAGTCTATGGCCCCAGGACACTCTGCTAACTGAGAATTGAAATCATTCTTACAGCCCACTTTTCAGACAAAGAACAACATACATGTGGAATGTACTTCTTAGTTCAATCAAATACAGGAGATGAAATGGACAACTCCTGTTAAAAAGCAAGACAAGAAGGCAGGAAGGGACAGAAACTGGACAAATGGGCTAGGGACCCCAAAGCAGAAAGAGGGAGAGTGCTGCCACATTGTGGGGATTGCAACCAATGTCACAAAACAATGTGTATAAATGTTTGAATGAGAAATTAACTTGAGCTGTAAACTTTCACCTACAGCACAGGTTAAAAAAAAAAAAAAAAGAATAGGTACTGATGCTGCTTACATACAAGTATAATCAAACACCTGAGGGGGTTTGATTACTTGGTTTGGAGATTTAGGGGTCATGGTTTCATGGAACATCCCAGCTAACTGGCCTAATAATGAATTTAGTGCTTTTCTTCTACCTGCTAGTTCATTACATGGTTCCTGGGGTCTTAAAAGCTGGCAACCATCCATCCAAGGCACAATAGTTAGTCTTAATTTGCCTGGAGCAACATAAAAGAAGGAGAGTAATGAATAGAAGGATAAGTGTGACTAATTGCGTCCATGAAAAATTGCCTCCTTTGCTATGAGACCAGAAGAACTGGATGGTGCCCAGTTAGAATTACTGAATAGTTTGGTCTAATACTCTGTAGAACAATCCTGGTCAAAAGGAAGAAAATGCAGAATAGAATTTCAAATTCTCATGGACTCCAGGCTTTCTAGAGCCATAGAGGCTGGAAGAATCTCAGAAAACTATTGCCCGGAGATAATCTTTAAACCTTAAACTAAAAATTGCCCCTCTAGTCTTCTTAAAACTAAACAATAATTTAGTTTAACTAGCAAAAATGTTAGCATTGTGCTCTTTCAAGATACATCTCTGTGGGATCAAATTGACAACAACATTCAAAAAGATTAGATGGGAACCTTAGGAGGCAGTGAGTTTATGTTAATGGGGGAGGAACAATTCATAAAATTTGAAGAACGTCACTGAATTGTACACGTAGGAATTGTTGAACTAGTGTATGCTCTGCTGTGCATATTCTCAACAAGAACAACAAAAATAAACAAAGAAAAAAGAAGAACAATAACAAATGATGGTGAGGACTCAGAGAAACTCAGACACTTATACATTGCTGGCAGGAATGTAAAATGGTACAGCCACACTGAAAAACAGTTTGGTCACCTACCAGTTTCAAAATAAATGAAAACATACATACACACAAAAACTTGTACACCAATTTTCATAGCAGCATTATTCAGGTAGGAAGGGTAACAGCATCAGGTAAGGAGGGTAACACCACCAGGTAGGCAGTGTAACACCACCAGGTAAGAAGGGAGTGAGCAGCCCCTACTTGTCTGTCAGTGGAAGCTTGCTTGTTACTGTGATGCAGGAAGCTGTGCCACTGGTATTTAGGTACCAGCAGAGTCACCCATGGTAGACAAGTTTCAGCGGAGCTTCCAGACTACGACAGACTAGGAAGAAGGACCCAGTAGTCTACTTCTGAAAGGAATTAGCCAGGGAAAACCTTATGAATAGCAGCTGAACATTGTCAGATATGGTGCCAGAAAGTGAGCCTCCCATGATGGAAGGCACTCAGGAGATGACCAAGAAGAGCTGCTCCTCAAAGCAGAGTCAGCCTTAACGACGTGGATGGAGTAAGGCCTCTGGGATCTTTGTTCACTGATGTGGCACGACTCAAAGTGAGAAGAAACAGCTGGAAACATCCACTAATAATTGGGACAAGGAATGTACAAAGTACGGATCTCAGAAAATTGGAAATTTTCAAAAACGAAATGGACCACAAAAACATTGACATCCTAGGCATTAGTGAGCTGAAATGGACTGGTTCGGGCTATTTTGGATCCGACAGTCATATGGTCTACTATGCTGGGAACGAAAACTTGAAGAGGAACGGCGTTGTGTTCATCATGAAAAAGAACATTTCAAGATCTGTCCTGAAGTACAATGCTGTCAGTGATAGGATAATATCCGTATGCCTACAAGGCAGGCCACTTAATACAACCATTATTCAAATTTATGCACCAACCACTAAGGCCAAAGATGAAGAGGTTGAAGATTTTTACCAACTTCTGCAGTCCGAAATTGATTGAACATGCAATCAGGATGCATTGATAATTACTGGTGACTGGAATGCAAAAGTTGGAGACAAAGAAGAAGGATTGGTAGTTGGAAAATACGGCCTTGGTGACAGAAATAATGCTGGAGATTTCATGATAGAATTTTGCAGGACAAATGACTTTTTTGTTGCAAATACCTTTTCTAACCAACACAAACGGTGACTGTATACATGGACCTCACCACATGGCATACACAGGAACCAGTTGACTACATCTGTGGAAAAAGACGATGGAAAAGCTCCACATCAGCAGTCAGAACAAGACCAGGTGCTGACTGTGGCACAGATCATTAACTGATCATATGCAAATTTGAACTGAAACCGAAGAAAATTAGAACAAGTCTGTTTTAGTCAGCTAGTACTGCTCTAACAGAAATACCACAGAGTGGATGGCTTTAACAAAGGAAGGTTTATTTTTACGCAGTCTGGTAGGCTGCAAGTCCATATTCAGGGTGTCTCCTCCAGGGGAAGGCTTTCCCCCTTGTCGGCTGGAGGAAAGTCCAGTATTGCATCAGTCTTTGTCCAGGGAGCATCTTGGTGCAGGATCCTCAGATGTGAAGGACACGCTCTTCTGATACTGCTTTCTTGATGGTGTGAGGTTCCCAATTCTCTGCCTGCTTCTCTTTCCTTTTATCTCTTGTAGGATGAAAGGATTAAGGGTGGGGCAAGCCATATTCCAGGGAAACTCCTTTTACAGTGGAGCAGGGAGGTGATCCTATGAAGGGATTTACAACCCCACCCTAATCCTTTAACATACAGCATAGGAAAACCACAAAATGGAGGACAGTCACAAGATACTGGGAATCATGGCCCAGCCACGTGGCTACACCTATTTTTGGGGGGACACAATTCAATCCATGACATCACACCCTATGGCACCCCAAAATCACATCATTGAAATATGTAATACACTCATCCCATATGATAGAAGTCGTAAATCAGTTTCAAGTCCAAAATTAAAAATCCTGAGATCTCCACTAAAAGACCTCAATTGATGGTCCAGCGGTTTCAGGGTTCCGCTGGGAGCACGGCCCCTGGCCCTGATGCTGCCCTGGCCCATAAATCAGAACGAAGGTCCACTCTTCGGACACAAATAGATTGGACTTGGCAATGCAGAGTGACCATATATTGGATGCACTTTATAGTTCTATACATCTATAGGATATCATCCTGCTGACCTCTGGCTGGAGGAAGAAGAGGGGTGGAGAGGAGGGGCAAGGAGACTGTTGGGAGGATGTGACATGTATGGAGCAGAGAGGAATAGTGTGCTGTCACCAGACGGGGAGAGCAGTGGAAGCTGCATATAGGTGGGCATGTAAATTTATATGGGAATGTACATTTTCACTCAGTCATATTAAATAAAAGAAAAAAAATTCCTTTACATCTATGAAATCTAGAATACAAGCTATCTACTTCCAAAGGTACAATGGTAGAACACAAGATGCCAAGTGCCAAGTGCCGTCTAGTCGGATCCGACTCAAGGCACAAGATAGACATCCATTACAAATGGGAGAAATTGCAGGGAAAGAAGGCATTAACAGGCAACAGGCAAGTCAGCAGAACTCATTACATTAGCCCTCAAAGCTTTCAAAATACTCTTACATTTTCTGAGACATTCTACACAATGGCCCTGCCTTCCAGTTTGTAGGCATTGGCCACACTCTGGTTTCTGAGTGGAAACCCCAGCCCTGTGCCACAACTCTGCCTTCAAGGCTCACTTGGACAGAAACTCTGCCGCATCAGCTTTAGGAGCACCCTAAGCCCAACTGAGTGGCAATTCCACCCTTACAAACACAGGATGACATGGTTCCACCATTTCAAACCCCTGAGGTCATGGCCATACCTTTTGAGACTAAGGCAGCTCAGGTTCTCAGGCTGTTTGTCTCTTCAGCTTCAGCTTCCTATGGCCACATGGCCTGGGCCTCAGGCCTACATCTGCCCTGCTGGGGCAAGTGTTCCAAAGCTCTGTAGCTCCACTGATTTCAGTGCACAGAGGCACCCTGTTCAGCGAAGACAACTCTGTGCCCAGGCACTCAGCTTTCTCGCTCCTACCAGACTATGTAAGAATAAACCTTCCTTAGTTAAAGCCATCCACTCTGTGGTATTCCTATTAGAGCAGCACTAGCTGACTAAAACAAAGTCTATGAGAGCCAAAGTATGACCTTGAGTATATCCCTCCTGAGTTTAAAGACCATCTCAAGAACAGATTTGATGTGCTGATCACTAATGACCGAAGACCAGATGAACTGTGGAATGACATCAAAGACATCATCCATGAAGAGAGCAAGAGGTCATTAAAAAGACAGGAAGGAAAGAAAAGACCAAATTGGATGTCACAGGAGACTCTGAAACTTGCTCTTGAATGTTGAGCAGCTAAAGCAAAAGGAAGGAATGGTGAAGTAAAAGACCTAAACAGAAGATTTCAGAGAGCAGCTTGAGAAGACAAAAGAAAGTATTACAATGACGTGTGCAAAGAGCTGGAAATGGAAAACCAGAAAGGAAGAACACGTTCTGCGTTTCTCAAGCTGAAAGAACTGAAGAAAAATTCAAGCCTCGAGTTGCAATAGTGAAGGATTCTACAGGGAAACTATTAAATGACTCAGAGAGCATCAAAAGAAGTAAGGATTGCACCTTAACATCAGGAAAAAAGAAATCCTCACAACTGGACCAGTAAGCAACATTGTCATAAATGGAGAAAAGATTGAGGTTGTCAATGATTTCATTTTACTTGGGTCCACAATCAGTGCTCTTGGAAGCAGCAGTCAAGAAATCAAAAGACACATTGCACTGGGAAAATCTGCTGCAAAGGACTTCTTCAAAATATTCAAAAGTAAGGATGTCACCTTGAAGACTAAAATGCGCCTGACCCAAGCCACGGTATTTTCAGTGGCATCATATGCATGCGAAAGCTGGACTGTGAACAAAGAGGACAGAAGAACAATTGATGCCTTTGAATTGTGGTGTTGGAGAAGAATGTTGAATGTACGATGGACCACCAAAAGAACAAACAGATCTGTTCCGGGAGAAGTACAACCAGAGTGCTCCTTGGAGGCAAAGATAGCAAGACTGCATCCTACATACCTTGACGTGTTGTCAGGAAAGATCAGTCCCTGGAGAAGGACATCATGCTTGGTAGAGTGGAGGGTCAGTGAAAAAGAGGAATACCCTCGACGAGATGGATTGACACAGTGGCTGCAACAATGGGCATAAGAACAATTGTGGACATGGCGCAAGACTGGGTAGTGTTTTGTTCTGTTGTTCATAGGGTTAGTATGAATCAGAACCGAGTCGATGGCACCTAACAACAACATTATTCACAACAGCCCCAAATTAGAAGCAACCCAAATGTCCATCAGCTGATGAATGGGTAAACAAAATATGGTATATCCCTATACAACGAATGTTATTTAGCAATAAAAAGGAAAGAAGTATTGATACATGATACAACATGGATGAAACACTTGAAAACGCTAAGTGCTAAGTGAAAGAAGCCAGTCACAAAGGGCCATATATAGCATTATTCCATTTATATGGAGCATCCATAACAGGCAAATCCATAAAGACAGAATCCATAACTGTGCTCATTAGTGGTTGCCTAAGGCTGAGGGTTGATGGCTGAGGAGAGGCATCTCCTGGGGAGACATGAGGAGTGACTGATAACAGGTGCAAGGTTTCTTTCTGAGATGATGAAAATCTAAAAATGACTGTGGGGATGGTTGCACAACTCTGTAAATGAAAAATGGCTGAATTGTGTGCTTTAAATGGTTGAACTGCATGCTATGTGAATTATATGACATTAATGCTAATACAGGAAACCCTGGTGGCATAGTGGTTAAGTGCTACAGCTGCTAACCAAAAGATAGGTGGCTCAAATCTACCAGGCACTCCTTAGAAAATCTATGGGGCACTTCTACCCTGTCCTATAGGGTCATTATGAGTCGGAATCATCTTGAAGGCAGTGAGTTTAGGTAACGCTATTACAGAGAGAGAGAGAGAAACTTGGCAAGTCAGAAACATATCACAGTATCATACTGAAACACGAAAACAAAGTCCGCAAAAGGAGATCAGGCACAGCTATGTGACAAATGGCAGAAATTCTAGGGTGTCATATTAGATGCCATAGTGACCATATATGTATCAACAACGTATGCTACCATCTGAAAGTAAACTAGTTGCCTAGTGGCTGGGGTGCAAGGAAATATACTGCACAGACAACTACCTGATCCTTACCAGAGAGTCTTTAAAGTTCCAGGCACCATAGCTTAAAAGGTGAAAGTGGGACCAAGGATGGCACACATGGTATGGCCACATCCCCATACTAATAATCTGATCTGGTTCTTTATCTTAAAATCAGCTATCTTGATCCTACTTTAGGAGATCACAGCCTAATAAGTAGCCCTTAGTACTCAGAGATAGTTTATTTGCAAGGATAGCTACTGGGTAGCTATCCTTAGACCTTTACAAGGGGAGATCTAGTGCAAGCTTTCAACAAAAGGGCTTACACTTCTCCACAGCAATCAGCAAGGTCTCACAGTTTCCAGTACTATCCTGGTTCTCAGATGGACTCTTTCTCCCTTTCTGATGATGAGTTTATTGCCCAACTGCCATATCCACTCCTTAATTGTCTTTACTGGGGCTAGCCAGCCTCTGTAGTTTCTTCAGTTGGCCCAGAGTTTTGCTCCTATCTCTTCTCTTTCAGCCTTGAGGGACCTTGTGTTTGATTCTGCTCAGATGTGACCTGACAAGCCCAGAATCCCTCTACTTGCCCCTATGTGGGCATGGGGACCTATGTATGGCAGCTTTATGAGTCCTCTAGCACTGCTGTTGGATATTTGTGATTCAACATATTTCTCTTGACCAGTGAATTTTTTTAAAATTTGGATCCCAAAGACACTATAACCACAATTTCAAAAGTTTATGAATTAGAGGGAAAAAAAAATGCCCATAGACATAGAGAACGAAAAGAAGGAGTGTGCTGTCACTGGGCAAGGAGAGCAGAAGGAGCTGCAGATAGACAGGTATGCAAATTTAATTTGGATTGTATACTTTCACTTAATCACAATTAAAAAAAAGATGCCCATAATTTTACCTTGTCCACATACATACATGGTTTGCATAAGTATAATCACAGTAAAGATACAATTTTGTATTACATTTTTTTTTTTACTTATTACAGCATGAGAATTTTATGATTAGATTTTTTACTTAGAGTCACTGTCATGCAAGAAAGCAGACAGAAGTCTCAGGCTCCATTATGTCAAACAATGTTAACAGTAGTTAACATTTATACATATAGCACTTTCTATGTCCCATATGGTGCTCTAAGCACTTTACAAAGTACATTATTCATTTAATCCTCCCAATAACCCTGTGAGACAGATACTATTATTTTCTCCATTTATAGACAACGTAACTGAGACACAGAGCGATTAAATGGCTTGTCCAAGTTCAGACAAGTGGAAACCCAGGCTTCCCAGTACCAGAGTTTGTGCTCATAACTCCTCCAGTTGGCCTCCAGTTTTAGCACACATCAGAATCTCCCAGACAGCTTGTTAAAGCAGGTCACCGGGTCCTACTTTCCAGGGTTGCTAATGGAGTATGTCTGTGGTAGGGCCAAGAATCTGTATTTCTAATAAGTTCCCAAGTGACGCTTATATTGCTGGTTTGAGGATCACCATTTTGAGAATCATTGCCCTATGCTATAGTGCTCCTCAACAGTAAGGCTCAGGTTTGAGATGCCTTAGAACTTACATTGGCCTTGAAGGGGACATTACTTGTCCTTCAGTCTTCTCCTTCCCTCACCTTTTCTTTTGTACCAGCAGGACATGCATTGAGGAGTTCCATATCACAAGGGATTGCCTAAGGAGAGGGCTCATTCATGCCGATCTCAGACTCAATTAGCTAAATGCATTCTTAATCAGAATGTAGAATAAAATTCTAACTCACAAAAAGACCAGACTTATTGGCCTAAAGGAGACTGGTGATACCCTGAGAGTACGGCCGCTGTACATCCTTTTAGCTCAGCAATGAAATCACTCCTGAGGTTCTTCAGCCAAAGATTAGATAGGCCCATAAAAGAAGATGAGACTAAAGAGGCACACCAGCCCAGAGGCAAGGACTAGCAGGAATGAAGCTCATAATATGGAGACCATGGCTGAGAAGGGGAGAGTGTTGACATGTTGTGGGGTTAGTAACCAACATCACAAACAGTATGCATACTAATTATTTAATGAGAAACTAGTTTGTTCTGTAAACCTTCATTTAAATCCATTGTCAGTGAGTCAATTCTGATTTATAGTAACCCTATAGTACAGAGTAGAACTGTCCCATAGAGTTTCCAATAAGTGCCTAGTAGATTCAAACTGCTGCCTTTTGGTTAGCAGCCATAGCTCATAACCGCTACACTCCCAGGATTTCCAAATTTTCATCTAAAGTACAATTAAAAAAAAAAGAAGAAAGAAAGGAAAAAAAATGCAATCTCATCCATTTAAAGGATTGAGAAATCAGCCCCTGGCTGTGAGGCTGCCTGGGTTGTCACCTGCCACCTTCAGCCAATTGATCTTACAAGTTACTATGATTAACTCAAGATTAACTCAGCTAGACACCTGCAGGTGTCCCCCAAACTGGGAGGCTCAGGTTTGTCAAAGAGAGAAGCTTTCTAGGATAGTAAGGGTCATGTCGTGTTATAACAACTCAGTAAAATTCAACTTTGTGATCTGTAGGATTAAGACTGGCTCACACAGAAATCAGTTGTTGGGTGTGGGGAACAAACTGGTTCAGTATTAATGAGAAGGAACAGAGTTTTCCACTAAACCGCAAAACAAATCACTTGAAAGTTTCAGTCTGTTTTCCATGAAGGCAGCTGTGCTACCACAGAAAGAGGGCAGGACATGGAGTTGGACAGACATGGCTTTTAGACTTGACCTCATCACAACTAGCTGTGCCTCCTCTCTGAACTTTGATTTCCTCATGATAAAATGGGGCTGATAATACTTCTACCCTGCTGCATCTTGGGGCAATTAAAGGAACATAGTAAACAGACTCCAGAACAATATTTTGGATGCTGGGAAGCACCTGGCCAAGAGGCTGCTCTATCCATGGCCCATGAAGGTCACTGGCTGAGTAGACAAATCAGGATTGGAGATCAGACCTCAGAGTGGTGGATGCAGCTGGGCCCCTAAGTTGAAAAACCAGTTTTTCTCTTCCAGAAACCCTCTAACACCTCCCTATGGCCTGGCCCTTTACAGCAGCCCCTCTGACAGACAGTTACCTCAGGGTAGACACTGATGTGCCATCCAGTTCTCACTAAAGGAATAAACCACTTATTTTCTGTTAGGAGAGCTGCCAGGTGACAGCATTTTGCTGTCCCCTCTTTGGGGTTTGCCTTAGCTGAGGAAACTGTCTAATATCACACCTATGTCCTGAGATAGTTCCCTCTCCACAGCTCAGAACAACTCTAAGGAGCAATCTCACACCAGTTCTTCTCCCTCAGATTGAGTTGGGCTTTCACGGGATCTGCATCGCAGCTTACTTTATCCCCTTTGCCAATTCTACTTTTCTATTCCCCTTCCATAGATGTGGATTTCAAAAGCTTTTCTAATAAACTTTCTGTATACTCATCTCCATCTCAGAGTTGGCTTCCTGGGACACCTGCCCTGTCTTGGCAGTTTCTCTGAAACATCCACCAACATGGGTTCTCACATTGGCTCTGCCGTAAATCACAGGCCTGCAGCATACATGTGACTGGCTGCTACCTTTTCCCCTCGCTTTTCCTGCTATTGGCTTCTATGCATTCTCTCTCTTTTAGAAATTGTCAATCTTAATTTCTTTCTGTTAAGCTTTCCTTTTTTTTTTTCTTACTATAAAAACAAAGCTTGTTTACCACAGTTAAAAATCGGGACAGACAAACTGAAAGAAGAAAGGTAATACTCATAATCTTGCATACCAGAGAGAACCACTGCTGTTACTTTGGATATATCTTTCTGGAAATTTTCCTATGGTAAACAAATATGGGAATACACTGTACATGTAAGAATTTCATTTTACCTGGATCCACAATCAATGCCCACTGAAGCAGCAGTCAAGAAATCAGTGTATTGCATTGAGCAAATTTGCTGCACAAGACCTTTTTAAAATGTTAAAAAGCAAAGATGTCACCTTGAGGACTAAGGTGCACCTGACCCAAGCCATGGTGTTTTCAACTGCTTCATATCCACGTGAAAGCTTGACAATGCATAAGGAAGACCAAAGAAGAATTCATGCCTTTGAATTATGATGTAAAGAATACTGAATGTACCATGGACTTTAAGAAGAATGAACAGATTTGTCTTGAAAGAAGTGCAGCCAGAATATTCCTTGGAAGCTAGGATGGTTAAACTTTGTCTCATGTTCTTTGGATGTGAGATGAACTGACACAGTGGCTGCAACAACGTGCTTAGACATAGCAACAACTGGGAGGATGCTGCAGGAGTGGGCAGTGTTTTGTTCTGCTGTGCATACGGTTGTGGTGAGTTGGAACAACTTGACAGCACCTGTCAAAAACACTGTAAATACTGTTTTGTGATGTGCTTAAGCTAATTCTTGCTTGTTTGCTATCACAATAAAGATTTCCTCCATGCCATGTTCAGCCACCCTGTCAGAATGAAAATGGGAAGGTGAAGACTCAGAACCTGTGCACAGCCAGAGATCCTAGTCTAGCCCCCTCAGAGAACAGAGATGGGGAAACTGATGCTCAGAAAGATGAGGGGCCTCTTATCAGTTTCCTCAATGAGTTAACATGACAGAGGTTCTTCCCTAGCCACACTGAGACCATTCAGACCACCTTCAGATCTGGCCCTGAGCCTGTCTTTCTAGATGTCTGAGTTGCCCAACTAGGTCCAAACCAAAAGAGGAGCAGGAAATGGGATTTGCATGAAAGAAATCTAGAAAAATGAGGATAGCATGCCAGTGTTTGTGTCTATGTCTGTTTGCAGGGCCCAGATACTAGCCTTCAGATGGGAGTCTGGTTCTGCATCTGATCCTCCATGGATTCTGCAAGCTTTGTGCAGAGTGACTCTCACTGCAGCTACCATTCCTCCTCCCGCTTACTACTCTGAAGTGCTACCTCCTATCTGCTCCCACACAACAGCTACAGGAACCTTTTTAATGTATAATTTATTTTGTTGTTGTTGTTGCATAAATATGCAGCAGAACACACACCAGTTCAACAGTTTCTACACATACAATTCAGTAACACTGATTACATTCTTTGAGTTTGCAGTCATTCTCACTCTCCTTTCCCAACTTGTTTCTCTCCTATTAACATAAACATATTGTTCCCTAAATTTTCTGCCTAATCTTTTAGTTACTATCATCAATTTGATCCCAGACAGATAGATCTTAAAAGAGAACAGTGCTCAGGGCAGACATTTTTTCCTAGTTAAGCTAAACTATTGTTTGGCTTTAAGAAGACTTCATGGGATATTTTTGGTTTAAGATTTAAAGATTATCTCAGGGCAATGGTTTCAGGGGTTCATGCAGCTTCCACAGCTCCAGAAAGTCTGAAGTACATAAGAATCTGAAATTTGATTCTGTATTTTCCCCTTTTTGATCAGGATTCTTCTATAGAATCTTTGATGGAAATGTTCAGTAGTGTTAGCTGGTTGCCATCCAGTTTTGGTCTCATGGCAAAGAGGGGCAGTTGTTCATGGAGGCAATTAGCCACACATTCCATTTTCTCCTGCTATTCCTGACTCTCCCTCTTCCTCTGCTGATCCAACCCAATGGAGATCAATTGTTGTACCTTGGATGTCCTCTTGTAAGCTTTTAAAACCCCCAGGTACTATGCAATGAACTAGGAAGTAGGATAGAAGCACTAAATATGTTTTGGTATGCCAATTAACTGGGATGTCCTCTGAAACCATGAGCCTAGACCTCCAAACCAAGGAATGAAATTCCAGGAGGTGTTTGGTTGTACCTAAGCAGTCTTGGCAGCTACTTTTTTGGGGTCACTGTTGTAAACATATCTATCACACAACTTTTGCCAGTGTAGCTTTTTACAGGTGTACATTTTATTGACAGCAATTTCATGAATTGGCTGTGCAACTGTACTTTAAATCACTGTGATTTTTCCATCACTGAAAGCAAAACTCAATACTCCATAAGCAATAACCTTTTTATTTCCACCTCTCACCTGTCCTGGTGACCACTTACAAACTTTGTTCTCCATACACTTGACATTCCTTGTCTTTTTATATAAGCAAGGTATTTGGCCTTTTGTGACTGACTTATTTCACTCTGAATAATGTATTCACGCTTCGTCTATACTGTAGCAGGTATCAAGACTGCATTTCTGCTGCTGGCTGAGTAGTATTCCACTGTATACGTGTATATACCACATTTTGTTTATCCATTCATCTGTTGATGGGTACTTAGCTTGTTTCCACTTTTTGGCTATTGTGAGTAGAGCTGCAATGAATACTGGTGAACAAGTATCTGTTTGAGCCTCTTCTTTCAAGGTTTTTGTGTATATATCTAGGAGTACAATTGGTGGGTCATATAGTAGCTCTATGTTTAGTTTTTTTGAGGAAACACTATACTGTTTTCCACAACAGCTGTACCATTTTGAATTTCCATGAGCAATGGATAAGGGTTCCAATTTCTGCACATCTTCACCAACATTTATTATTTTCTTTCTTTTTTTTTTTTTTTAATGTTTGTTACTCTAGTGGGAGTGAAATGGTATCTCATTGTGGTTTTGATTTGCATCTCTCAGATAGCTAATGACATTGACCATCTTTTCACGTGTTTGCTGGGGCATCTGAATCTCCTCTTTGATGAAAGGACTATTCGAGTCCTTTTCCCCATTTTTCCACTGGGTTGCCTTCTTGTTGTTAAGTTTCAAAGTTTTCTGTATGTTTTGGTTATCAGATTTATATCAGACATATGGTTTCTGAAGGTATTCTTCCAGTCAGCAGATTGTCTTTTCACTCTTTTGGTGAAGTGTTCTGATGAATACAAGTTTTAAGTTTTATAAGGTCCTATTTATTTATTTTGTCTTTTGCTGTTTGTCTTTTTGTTATTATATTCGACAATCCATTGTGGAAAGCTAGATCTGATAGCTTTGCCTTTTCTTCTATGAATGTTATGGTTTTAACTTGTACATTTAGGTCTTTAATTTACTCTGAATTTGTTTTTGTGTATTATGGAGGTATCGATCCTGTTTCATTTTTCTGTACAAGGAAATCCAATTTTCCCAGCACTGTTTATTGAAGAAGCTCTTTCTTCCCTCTCAAGTGGATTTAGCATCCTTGTCAAAAATCAGTTTACCATAGATGTGTGGGTTTATTTCTGGACCCTCTCTTCTATTCCATTGATCAATATGTCTACTGTTGTCATGGGTTGAACTTTGCACCCCCAAAATATGTGTTGTAAATCCTAACCTCTATGTCTGTCATTATAATCCCATTGGGGAATGAGTTGTCTTTGTTATGTTAACTAGGCAGGATTAGTGTAGGGTGTATCTGGAGTCAATCTGTTTTGAAATATAAAATATATTATACAATCAAGCAAACAGAATGTGATACTTCCATAATGGAAGATTATGTCACCATAAAAAAGAAATGAAGTACTGACACATGCTATAACATGGATGAGTCTCGCAAGTATTAAGAAGAGTGAAAGCCAGATACAAAGGGTGACATTGTGTGATTCCATTTATATGAAATACCCAGAAGAGGCAAATCCACAGAGACAGAAAGTTGATGAACAGTTGCATAGTGCTGAGGAGATGAGGGGGTAGAGAATAATAATAAAAGGGTACATGATATCTTTTTGAGGTGATGAAATGTTCTAAAATTGACTGTGTTGATGGTTGCACATTTCTATAAATATTCTAAAAACCACTGAATCGTACACTTAATTTGATGCATTGTAAGGTATGTAACTTAACATCTCAACAAAGTTGGTTAAAAAGGAAAAGTAAGTGGGGCAGAGTCAAGATGGCAGACTAAACGCATGTCTCCCTAAATCCCTCTGGAAACCAAGACCTGAAATGACAATTAAACGGAGCCTCTGGACACCTAGTAAGCCCTGGGATGCAGCATAAGGCAGTTAATTTGGACTTCATACCACTGAATGCAAAACCTCCTCTCTTTCACTGACCCCACTCTCTGCAAGCAAAGGCTTGCACAGACTGAAGGTAACTCACCATTTTGATTTTTGTATGCTGCTTTCTTGGCTGGCGGGCAGAGCTGGGATTTGACTAGCTGCTGGTCTCCGATGCACTGCTGGTGGGACCAACAAGTGTAATTACCAGGTTCTGAGAGCCTGGCTTTGGACTCTATACACCTCAGCTTTCCTGGCCTGTCTTTCTGCCTCTGCCATGTGGTAGCCGTACAGACATGCTTGTGTGGGACGCCATCTTAATCCACTGAGAAATGGAGAAGCCCAGGTAGAGGCCCTGGCCAGACTTGGTTTCTAGGCTGGGAGGTGGTGCCTGCCAGGGGGAGAGTGCATTTCTGGCAGGGAGGTGCTGTTTTGCACAGTGTCACCTGGGGTAGGGGCCCAGCGGTGGAGGCTGTGGACTCTGGGCATTTTGGCACTTTTGGCCTTTCTTTCTGCTGGGAGTTTGGGCCCGGCTGGCTGGCAACCTTGTGGGGGATGCCATCTTGTTTTGCTAGGGGGTGGAGTCATCCATACAGAAGCCTCAGCTGGACCTAATTCCTGGGCTAGGAGGCACTGCCTACCCAGAAGAGACCACTTTTCCAGCAGAAAAGCAGAATACTACACAGTATCACCTACAGCTGGGGCCTGACAGCAGAGGCCAGCAGCCAGTAGTCTTTCTGTATTTTGAGCTAGTTTATAACATCTGGGGTCCAATATAGAGGTGGTTACTTTGCCAGCTGGAAGAGGGACATATACACCTGAAAACCTGACTGATTTTGGAAGTTGTCAAATAATTTTCACTCCTCATTTTAGACGGCCTAGAGAAACAACTGTGGTCCACCTTCACAGCATGTCTCCCAGCCTCTATTGACCCACATGAAGCCCAAAAAAGTAACAAACATTGGAGAAGACAGTAACCCAGAAATCACCCATGGCATCAGAAGGCCTCCAAAAGAAACTACCTCAGAACCTCCCAGACGAAGAAGCTTTTCTGAAACTATCAGAAGGTGAATAAAAAAGGATTATCTGGAGAGCCCTCGTAGACCTTATACAAAATGCAGCAGAGCAAGCTGTTCGTTCTGATGGAACATGAGTACCTTGAAATCCAACAGATCAAGAACAAAATCAAAGACATAGAAACTTCAATTCAAAGCCAAGAAAACAGAATGGAACAAATGGAAAAGAGAACTTCTGATTTGGAAGACAGAGCTACTGGCTCCAGCATCTATGAGGAGAAATTAGAAAAAAAAACCCAAGAAAAACGAAGAAGCATTAAGAAGCACGTGGGACTCTATTAAGAAGAAAAATCTATGATTAATTGGAGTTCCTGAACAGGGTGAGACACCTGAGAACACAGAAAGTATTGTTGCTGAGCTGCTGACAGAAACCTTCCCAGAAATTATGAAAGAAGAGAATATAGATATTCAAGATACATCTCAAACACCACTCAATATAGAACTCAGGAGAAAGACTCCAACACATATTATAATCAAGCTCAACAAAATGAAACATAAGCAGTTTCTTAAAGGCAGCAAGACTCAAAGCAAAGCTGACATTCAGAGGGAAACCCTGTAGTCTTTCATTGGATTTCTCAGCAGAAACGATGCTGGCATGGAGACAGTGGCATGACATATTCAAAGCCTTGAAGGAGAAGAACTTCCAACCAAGAATTATATATCCTGCAAAACTATCTTTCAAATATGAAAATGAAATTAAGACATTTGCAGATAAACAGAAACTCAGAGACTTTGTAAAAACCAAACCAAAGCTACAAGAAATACTGAAAGAATTTCTTCCCTTGGAAGAATAAAACCACTAACTTTATATCTTAGAAGGACACATTATCCAGAATCCTACACAGTTAGGGAAGGCTCCAAACACAATCAAAGCTATAATAGTGAAATAAATGATCTAGTGATCATATCATGTAAACTATGATATCATCATATTAAAAAGAGGGATGTACTACAGTCATTATAGTCCTTCCAGATGGAGAGGAAGTAGGCAAGACTGGTAGCAATCAAAACTGGGTTTATATATAGTTTAGTAAGCAGGATCATAGGAGCAGCCATAAAGCACAATAAAAAAGCAACATATTGTATCAAGAAATGTAAAGAGATCTCCACTAAAAGACCTCAATTGATGGTCCAGTGGTTTGGGGGTTCCCCTGAGAGCATGGCCCCCGGCCCTGATGCTGCCCTTACCCATAAATTATAACAAAGGTCCACTTTTTGGACAGGAATGGATTGGACTTGGCAATGCAGAGTGACCATATATTGGTTGCACTTTATGGTTCTATACATCTATAGGATATCATCCTGCTGACCTCTGGCTGGAGGAAGCAGAGTGGGTGGAGAGGAGCGAAAAGGAGGCTTTTGGAAGGATGAGACATGTATGGAACAGAGAGGAATAATGTGCTGTCACCGGACTGAGAGAGCAGTGGAAGCTGCATATAGGTGGGCATGTAAATTTATATGGGAATGTACATTTTCACTCAGTCATTGTCATGGTTTGAATTGTGTCCCCCCCAAAATGTGTGCAGTCATGTGGCTGGGATATGGTTCCCAGTATCTTGGAAATGTCCTCCATTGTGTGGTTTTGCTAACCTGTATGTTAAAGGATTAGGGTGGGGCTGTGAATTCCTGCTATGGGGGAAGTTTCCCTGAAGTATGGCTTGCCCCACCCTTAATGCTTTTAGCTTGCAAGGAATAAAAGGAAAAAGAACCAAGGACAATTTGAGAACCTCGCTACCATCAAGCAAGCAGCACCGGGAGCAGAGCGCGTCGTTCAGACCAGAGGTTCTTGCGTTAGGACACTCCCTGGACAATGACTGATGCAATACCAGACTTTCCTCCAGAGCCGTCAAAGGGAAAGTCTTTCCCTGGAGTGGACACCCTGAATATGGACTTGCAACCTACCGGACTGTGTAAGAATAAATCTTTCTTTGTTAAAGCCATCCACTCTATGGTATTTCTGTTAGAGCAGCCCTAGCTGACTAAAACAGTCATGTTAAATAAAAAAGAAAAAAAAAAGGAAGTAAAAGAGTAGAGTTGCAAACAAAAAATATATTTGGTTTTATATTTAAAAAAAAAAATGTAATACGGGAGTCTCAACAACCACAAAACCAACCCTGAAAAAGTGAAACATCAACTCACAAAGAGGAAGGTCGCAGAACAGATTAATCAGAACAACAGAGAAAACATCAATGCAAAAATAAACATATCACAATGGCAGCACTGAACACATACCTATCAATAGTTACATTGAATGTAAATGGACTGAATGCTCCAGTAAAAAGACATTGAGTGACATCTTGGATCAAAAGACATGATCCATCTATATGTTGCCTACAAGAAACTCACCTCAGACTTAAAGATAGGAACAAACTGAAAATTAAAGGATGGAAGAATATATATCAAGCTAACAATGAACAAAGAAGAGCAGGTGTGGCAATTCTAATCTCAGATAAAATCAATTTTAATTTAAAATCCACCATCGTGGACAAGGATGGTCACTATTGCTGAAAGGTTCAATACACAAGCAGGACTTAACAATATTAAATATTTATGCACCTAATATTAGAGTACCTAAATACGTCAAAAAAACACTACACTCAAAAAGGAGATAGATCACTCCATAATAATAGTGGGAGGCTTCAACACTCCATTCTCAATATTGGACAGATCGTCTAGAAAAAAAGCTCAATAAAGACACAGAAGACCTTATTGCCACAATTAACCAACTAGACCTCATCGACATATACAGAACTTTCTATCCATCAGTGGACAACTACACCTTCTTCTCCAGTGCCCATGGAACATTCTCCAGAGTAGACCATGTATTAGGACATAAAGCAATTCTCAACAAAATCCATAGCACTGAATTAATGCAAAGCATCTTCTCAGATCAGAAAGCCATAAAAGTCAAAATCAATAGCAGAAAAAAAATAGAAAGTGGAAGTCATGGAAACCAAACAATGCCTTGCTCAAAAAATCATGAGTCATAGAAGAAATCAAGGATGAAATAAAGAAATTTATGGATTCCAATGAGACTGAAAACACTTCCTACCAGAACCTGTGGGATACAGCCAAAGCAGTGCTCAGAGATCAGTTTATCTCCATAAAGGCACATATCCAGAAGGAAGAAACCAAATCAAAGAACTGACCCTACAGCTTAAACAAGTAGAGAGAGAACAACAGAGGAACCCCTCAGGCACCAGAAGGAAACAGATCATAAAGATTAGAGCAGATCATGAAGACTGAATTAGAGAACAGAAGAACAACTGAAAACATTGAAAAGACCAAAAGCTGGTTTTTTGAAAAGATCAACAAAATTGACAAATCATTGGCTAAACTTACTAAAGAAAAGCAGGAAAGAAAACAAATAACCCAAATAAGAAATGAGAGGGGAGTTGTCACTACAGATCCGACAGAAATCAAAAACATCATAGCTGAATACTATGAAAGACTGTATTCTAACAAATTTGAAAACCTAGAGGAAATGGACAAATACCTTGATTCATATCACCTACCAAAATTATCACAAGGTAAAGCAGAACAACTTAATCAACCCATCACAAAGGAAGAGATTGAAAAAGTCATCAAAGAACTGCCAACCAAAAAAAGCCCGTGCCCAGATGGCTTCACTGCAGAATTCTACCAAGCTTTTAGGGAAGAGTTATCTCTAATACGACTATTTCTCAGTATAGGAAGAGATGGAATACTCCGAAATTCATTCCATAAAGCCAGCATAACTCTGATACCAAAGCCAGGGAAAGACCCAACCAAAAGAGAGAACTACACCAACATCACTCATGAATGTAGATGCAAAAATCTTCAACAAAATTCTTGCCCATAGAATACAACAACAAATCAAAAAAATAATCCATCATGACCAAATTGGATTCATACCAGGGATGCAAGGCTGGTTCAACATCAGAAAAACAATTAATGTGATCAACCACATAAATAACACAAAAGACAAGAACCACCTGATCTTGTCTATTGATGCAGAAAAGGCATTTGATAAGGTCCAACCCCCATTCATGCTAAAAACTCTCAGCAAAATAGGAATAGACGGCCAGTTCCTCAATGCAATAAGGGCCCAACTGCCTACGTCATCCTGAATGGAGACTGAAACAGTTTTCCCTGAGAACAGGAACTAGACAAGGATGCCCACTCTTACCTCTCCTATTCAACGCTGTACTAGAAGTTCTAGCCAGAGCAATTAGACAAGACCAAGAAATAAAGGGCATCTGCATTGGCAAAGAAGAACTAAAAATCTCCCTATTTGCCGATGATATGATTCTATATGCAGAAACTACCAAAGAATCCATAAGGAAACTACTCAAACTGATAGAAGAGTTCGGCAAAGTCTCAGGATACAAGATAAACATAAGTAAATCAGTAAGATTCCTTTATACCAACAATGAGATTATTAAGGAAAAAATCACCAAGTCAATACCATTTACTATAGCCCCTAACAAGATAAAGTACCTAGGAATAAATTTAATCAGAGAAATAACAGACCTTTACAAAGAGAACTACAAGCCCTTACTACAAGAAACTAAGAGAGACTTACATAAATGGAGAAACCTACCATGCTCATGGATAGGAAGACTTAACATTGTGAAAATGTCTATTTTACCCAAAATAATCTATTGTATAATGCAATCCCAATCCCAATACAAGTTCCAGTGACATTTTTTAATGAGATGGAGGAACAATTTACTGACTTTGTCTGGAAAGGGAAGAAGCCCTGGATAAGTAAAGCACTACTAAAGAAGAAGAATACACTGGGAGGCTTCTCATTACCAGACCTCAGAACCTATTTCACTGCCACAGGAGTCAAAACAGCCTGGTACTGGTACAAAAAGGGATAGATAAATCAGTGGAACAGAATCGAGACCCCAGAAATGATATCATCTGCCTATGAACAGTTGATATTCGACAAAGGCCCTAAGACATTAAACTGGGGTAAAAATAACTCCTTCAACATCTGCACTGAACTAAAACAAGACCCATATCTTACACCTTATACAAAAAACAACTCAAACTGGATAAAAGACCTAAATATCAAATCTAAAATGATAAAGCTCATCCAAGAGAAAGTAAGAACAACAATGGAAAGTTTAATACACAATGCAGACAGACTTCAAAGTCTGTCAAACCACAATCAACAGAAGAGAAAATAGATAAATGGGAACTGCTAAGAATCAATCACTTTTGCTCATTCAAAGACTTTATTAAGAGAATTAAAAGGCCACCTACAGAATGGGAAAAATATTTGGCAACTCTATGTCAGACCGATGCCTGATCTCCATAATCTATAAGGTATTACAAAATATCAATAAGAAAAAGATAAATCATCCAATTAAGTGATGGGCAAAGGAGATGGACAGACACTGCTCTAAAGAAGAGATCCAGTCAGCCAAAAAACACATGCGGACATGCTCACGATCATTAGCCGTTAAAGAAATTCAAATCAAAATGACAATGAGATATCATCTCACCCCAACAAAGTTGACAATGATCCAAAAAATGCAAAACAACAAATGCCGAAGAGGCTGTACGGAGATTGGAACTTTCCTCCACTATTTGTGGGATTGCAAAATGGTGTAACCTCTTTGGAAAGCAACCTGGTCCTCCCTTAAAAAAATGGATATAGGTATACCATTTGACCCAGTAATTCCACTGCTTGGAATATATCCTACAGAATCAAGGCCATTCACACCAACTGATACATGCACACGAATGTTCATTGCAGCATAGTCCAAAATAGCAAAAAGATGGAGACAACCCAGATGCCCAACAACAGAGGAATGGATAGGTAAACTATGATATATTTACTGAATGGAACACTATGCAGTGATAAAGAACAACAATGATGGCAGAAAACATCTCTTAACCTGGTTTCAACTGGAGGACATTATGCTGAGTGAAAGTTGTCAGCGACAAAAGGACAAGTATTGTATTGGACCCCTACGATAAGAACTTAAAAAAAGAGTCATGTATAGAAGAAAAGACTTTGATGGCTGCAAGGGTGGGGGTGGGATGGATGGAGGGTGAAGGGGGAGGGTGTAGATAGTTAATAGAAATTTGGTTGGATGAAATCAGTGACAGCACACATTAGAAAGAAGATCAATAATAACTGGACTTCAACATAATTTGAGTACTTCTCCCATCTTAACCCAATATTGCAAGGACAGAGTAGCTGGGGTGGGGGGCCAGGGACCATGCTCTCAGGTGAAATCAAGGCCAAATAGCGTTTTGCTAATGAGGACTCTCTGCACCCCTTATCGGTAAGTGGTGTCTGGGGTCTTAAAAGCTGCCAAGCTGCTGAGGGTCCAGCAAATGGTCCCAATTCAACAGGAACGGATGATCACTGAGGACAAGAATGACATGGGGAAAAGAGAACCCAGAAGACAGACGGACCCACGTGAGCGGGTCTCTACATCGACTCATGACCAGAAGAACCAGATGGTACCCGGCCACCACCAGCGATAGCCACGATGGAGCTCACAAAGTGGAGTCTCACTGGCAACAAGAGAATAAATAGGGGTGTACCCTGAGATCTTCAATAAAAGACAGCAATTGATGGTCCAGGTGCTTTGGAGTTCCCGTGAGAGCATGGCCCCTGGCCCTGACGCTGCACCTGTCCATAAGTCATAATGAAGGTTAACTTTTCTGACAGCAATGAATTGGACTTGGCATTGCAGAGTGACCGTATCTTGTGGGAATTTTATGGTTCAATGCATTTATAGGATGTCATCTTGCTGACCTCTTGCTGGAGGAAGGGAGTGGGTGGAGAGGAGGGGATAGGAGATTGTTGGGAGGATAAAACATGTATGAAGCAGAGAGGAAGATTGTGCTGTCACCAGGCTGGGAGAGCAGTGGGAGCTGCATATAGGTGAGCATGCAAATTTATATGGGAATGTACATTTTCATTCAATCATAATAAAAAAAAAGGAAAAGTAAGTAAGATTCTGTTCCCCCCCCAGAAGAACTTTCCAATAGCACAGCACCATTGCTTCTCATCACACTAGAATGAAATACAAAGTCCTTACCACAGTCTATAAGACCTGCATGATTTGATGGCCTCTGGACCCCTCTCTGGTCCAGGGGTCTTCTTGCTGATCAATAAAATTGCCAGGCTCATTTCTACTTTAAGATGTTAGCACTTGTTTTATATATTGTTTTATATGCCAGGTGCCTTGGCAGCACTAGCAACACTAGGCTGCTAACTGAAAGGTTGGCAGATCCAATCTACTCAGTGGCTCCATGAAAGAAAGACCCAGTGTTGTGCTCTCATAAAGATTACAGCCTAGAAAATCTTTGGGACCATTCCACTTTGTCACATGGAGTTGCTACTAATTTTTTTTTTTGTTTGTTTGTTTTTTTGTGAATTAAAGGGTTGCTACTAATTGAAATAAACTCAGCAGTACCTAACAACACAACAACAACATGCTCGGTACACTCGTCCACCAGGTTTGCACATTTTTGCTTCTTTCCTTTATTTTGGTCTCTGGTCAAATATCGCCTCAGCAGATAGACCTTCTCCAATTCTGCAGTCCTGTGTTGCCCCATCCTACTCACATCACTCTACTTGCTTTTCTTCATAGCACTTACCACTATCTAAAACTTTCCTTGTTTATCTGTTTCATTGTTAACTGTCTATTTACCCTATACTGGTCTACAAAAACTCTACGAGGTCAGAGCCCTTGTCTGTCTTAGTCATCAGCATATCCAAGGCGACTGGCACATAGTAGGTGCCCAGTAAAAGTATATTGAATGAATAAATGAGTGAATCTGCCTTCAGCCGACCGTCTTTGAAAACATCTACTTCTGATTTTGAGAGGGACTGCTAACAAGTATGTGCAGATTCAGTGTAACACTTTCCCACCACTGAAATGCTGCCTTGAAATTCCCGCTGCTGCTGGAATTCTTTCTTGATTTAGTTTTTGATGGGGTTTACCACCATCCGTCAGCTGCTACCTGATCAGAAGCCCAGAACACCAGCTGTACCTTGGTTGCAGGGGGCTATCGTGGCCTGGTGATTTCTGTCTATTCCACTAGTCAAGGACTTCTTGAGGGCAGAGACCAGGGGGCATCATTTCTTGAACATGGTAGTCTGACAGAGAATGACTGCAGTATTATTGAATACAAACACCGTTTCCTCCACAACTGTATCTGCCTCCTATCTGTCTCGTATGGGGTACAGGGTGGGAGTCTGCCTATGGGTGGACAGGAATTTTCAACCCTGCCCATACCTCAGAACCATCTAGGAGCTTAAAAACATGAATACCTGGGCTCCACTCTTAAGGACATTGATTTGCTTGGTCTGGAGTGGGGCTGCAACACAGGCAGTTTTTAAAAGCTCCTAGATTATTCTTTTTCTCTTCTGTATTTTTTTTTACCCTTTATTAAGTCTCTATTATATGCAGGCATTGGGAAAGTCCTGTACGTGCCTTAGTGCCAATTTTTAACAAAAAACTTCCATTTTAAAAATGTTACTGAGAGAGACCCTGTAAATTGCTTAGATCACAGAGCCAGTATACAGTAGACCTACACTTAAATTCACGTCTCTCTAACAGTTAATTTCTCAACCCACGCTGCCAAAATAGATACAATTTCTCAATCACATATTCCCAGGTGATTCCAATGAGTAGCAGGGTTGATGACACTGAGTAAATAGTGCTTGGCACTGCTGAGGCATAAGGTAGTTTTCTGGATGGTTCTATTGGCCCAGTAAGTAGTAAGGGATGACAAAACCTCCACTTGGGCAACCTCTGTGGTTCTTAATCCCAGCTCTATGACTTCCTAACTCTGTGACCTTAGGCATGTCACTTAACCCTCTAAAAGCCTGTTTTATCATTTATAAAATGAGTAAGTTCAGTTGATGGCAATTTTTTTTCTCTGACTCCAAACTGAAAAGACTCAGTGTGTGTGTGTGTGTGTGTGTGTGTGTGTGTGTGAGAGTGTGAGTGAGTGAGAAAGAGAGACAAAGAGAGAGAGAGACAGAGACAGAGACAGATTCTGACAGGTTCTTCTGAAGTCTAGATGATAAGCCGGACCCCTTTTCTTCTCAGTGGTGAGGGTGCACCCAGGGGCCTAAGGCCTGCCCTGGTATGGTGATCCTCTCAGCTGGTTCTGAAGGCTTTGCTTTGGGGTGGATGGGGATTGTTTCTGGGGCCTTTGTTATTTAGCCAGGCCTCAACTATGCTGACAGCTGCATCCAAAAAACAAAACCCACTGCCATGGAGTTGATTCTAACTCATAGCAACTCTATAGACAGAGAAGAACTGCCCCATAGAGTTTCCAAGGACCACCTGGTATATTCGAACTGTTGACCTTTTGATTTGCAGCCACAGCACTTAACCACTGCGCCACCAGGGACAGCTGCATAGTAGCAAGCAAACCAGCTTATGACAGTGTAGTGATAATCACACAATAGTAGCCTATTCTGGCTAGGAAAAAAAAGGGGTGGGGGCAAAGGCTTCAATGCTGTTCATTTAATACTAATTGGCAATTTAAAAAGAAACAGGCTTTGCTGTGTATTAAGAAAAGCCCAGAACTTGGCACGCAATGGGCCAGCTTAGAGGGATGGAGCCTGTGCTTTCTAGTGGGCCCAGATACCTCACGGCAGGCCCCTAAGCTCTGGGACTGCCAAGGTTCAAGGCATGTTTCTCAGATTTGTGGGGTAAGAAGAAAAAAATTGAGTTAGGTTGTCCCCCGTCACTCTCCTCCTTTCCTCTAAAACAACTTCCTACCCCCGGAGTTTCAAATGCTCCCACCTTCTTCCTCTACTGTGTTGAGCCTGTAAATCCCTCTGCTTCCCACTCCAAAGGCCAGTGTTTGCTAAGTCTGAGGAGCCCTTCTGAATATCAGAAAGGAAGAGGAGATCCAGTAAGGAGGGGTGAGGTCCCTCTGAGGAGCACACCAATCTACCCCACATATACTATCTGGGCCACGTGCCCGGCAACATGCCTGGCTTGGCCTATGCACATGTTCGTCTTACTGAAATTTTGTTCCCTTACTCATCCATGGACTTCTCAAAGGGAAAAAGCTTCTCAGGGCCTGGCACAGAGTAGGTACTCAATACAACTTAAAATGAATAAATGAAAGAACAAATGAATGTGAGCATAATAGTCTGGTCTCATGCTTCAGATTCAGGGTTCCTTGACTTTGCAGCAGAAGCCCCAAGGGTAGCCTAAGATTCCAATCCCAGCTCTGCAGTGACCTCGGACAAGTCATCTCACTGATCTAAGACTCAGTTTCCATATTAGCAAAATCAAGATTAATAATACCTCAGAAGGTTGCTGGAAGAAATAATATGAATGTGTCAAGTAATTTACTTAGCCCGGTGCCCGGCACACAGTAAAGACCTAACAGAGTAGTTATTTCTCCTTAATCTCCTCACCCTCCCCAATGCCAGGAAATTCAGACACTACTTGTGGGCCTGAGTGGAGGGCCTACTTACCCTGATGGTGTGCCACCCCTGGTCTGAACAGCCTCCTCCTGGCTGACTTCTTTTCCAACATATCCTGCCTCACCACAGGCAGATTGGTCCATGCAGCAGGGTCCCTGACAGTGGCCCCAACCCACCTTGCAGAAGCCCACTCCTCCCCAGGTGGGACAAATTGATCCTCAACTAGCCTTCATTCCCCTTTCCCCAGGCACACCCAGAGGGCAGGGAGAGATAGGCTCACAAATTGGTTTCTGCTATTCTGAAAAATCTCGGTCCCAAAATAATGCACAGTAGTCTGCTCAGCCAAGCTACTTCATAACTCCAATTGCCATAACAACAAGACCTAATGAAGGAGCAATTTTTTTCTGAAAATAATTTGACCCGTTCCATACCAACGGGTGATTATTTTGGTTTCATTCATAGCGGCAGCTTGATAGACAGCACCTGCTAGCACCTTCCACACTTTTGAAGGGATGTGGATTTCCAGGGAACCACTGGAGAAGTGGCACAGGGACTGTGGTGGCCACATATTCTGAGGAAGCCATGCCCTCAGTGAAGAGAGCAAAAAACAGAGTGTGGGTACTTCAAATGTTCCTCTTTGGGGTTGTCAGGGTGCAAGGATGGAGAGGTGGAAGATGGGTCAAGCCTGTTTAGCATCCTAAGACCTATGTAAACAGATTCCCTGCTGGTAGGCCCTTCTTCACTATGACTACAGGTCAGGAGAGCAGTCCCTGGACTGGGCCTGTGTTACGAATAGCTTGCAGTAGGGTAACAGGAGGAGGCAGGGTTGCACAATGTGCCTAGTATGTGATTCTATTTGTGCTTCAGCTGGCCATGTGTGATTAGATTCCTTTACAAATTTACTCAGTCACTCATCAGACTGTGTGCCTGGCACTGTGCCAAAAGCTCCCAGCCTGATTATGAGGAGGTCATTCTCAAAGGCTACCCTCTAGGTTAATACTTCTCCAACTTGATTGCATTTGAATCTCCTGGAGATCTTGGTGAACCGTAGGTTCCAATTCAGCAGACGGAAGGGGTTTGTGTACTGGGATTCTGTATTTCTAACAAGCTCCCAGGTGATGCTGGTGCCACTGGTCCTCAGATCACACTTTGAATAGCAAGGATCTAAGCAAAGTAGACATTGGTGGAGAAAACACACTGGAAGCACAGGGAAACATTTCACCCCTGTTCTGGCACTCTCTGGGAATGCTCAGTCTCTGTGGGGTTCAGCTGCACCTCCCTTGGTTGGGGTGGCTTTCTTAGTGAGGGGGAGTCCTGCTTTGCTTCCTGAGGCACTTTTCTAAGTCTATGGGGCTTTCAGTAAGCAGGAATGAAAAGGTGGGACAAGCTGGGCCATTAACTTCCCCCAGCTTAGAGGCCAAAAATTTGCTTCATTTTCTTCCTGGGGAAGTTCAAGTTGGCCATCTGAAATCCTAGATCAAAGGGCAAACCCCGAACACTTTGGAGCAATGTGTTATAGGAAAGCCAGCAAAAATTAAATTTCAGCGTTATCTCTTCCTAAGCCCTGTGACACTGGGCACGTCACTACCTCTCTGTGCCTCATTTTCCTCATCTACAAAATAGAGATAATACTCATACCTAACTCAAAGGGGTATTTTGAAGATTAAATGAATTATTATTTGTGAGGTGCCAGGCATACACAGAAGGTTCCAAAATAATTAGTCCATTTATGTGCCGGATACCTACTGAGCCCTTTCTGTGTACCTGGCATTGGGGGATACAACACTAAACAGGACAGACAGAGTCCCCACCGTCTGGGAGTTCACATTTAAGGTGAGGAGACATGAATGCAGAGAAGGAACCAACCAATGCAAAGAGTGCAAAAAAGCTTGTCTGGCAGGGAAATGACCAATGCAAAGGGCTGAAGGTAGGAAAGAATGAATGAAAGAAGGCAGCTAGTGTATCTGGAGGGCAGTGAGTGAGCAGGCACACAGCAAGTGCTCCATAAAAACTCACTGACCTTGTGGCCAAGATCAGGATGTGCGCAGTGTGCCGGGGAGTGAGGCTCCTCAGTAAGGAGCCGGCTGCCTTGTGGACGGATGGTAGGCTGGCTGTCTTTGGCATTTGAGAAATTGGGTGAGTTAACGAACAGATGAGTGCTCCAAACATCACAGAGCACTGATCAAAGGTGCGCTTCTGATGTGGTTGGGATCGCGGAGCACGTCACTATGCCACTGTGGGCAGTTTTCCTTTCCTAAGCTGACAAGCCACCAAGACCTGTCAATCTAACCTAGCCAGCCAAGTTCCTCTCAAATCTATTCCTTCATTCCCAGCCTCACTGGCATCTCCCCAAACCAAAGCCACATTACTTTCCCTCATAAACAACCACAAGAACTTTCTACCTGCCTTCCTCCTTCAATTCTTGCTCTCTTATAACAGGGCCTTCATGGGGCCACTAGAGGCATCTTTTAGGTACACTCCACTGCCTCAAAATCTCTATGGGTCCTGGTTGCCTTCAGGATAAAAGAGTTCCTCAGCCTGGCAGACAAAGCCTGCCTCTCAGCGTCATAGACAGTCCTTCCTTTCACAGCACTAATCTGCTGGTCATATTATTCCTTTGTTCTGGGATTCTTCTTTTTCTCTCACTTTCTTTTCCACCTGGTAGTAGTCTACCCATCCTCCTAGGGCCTCTGTAAAAATTTCTCAACATCTCTTGACCGAATCTGTCACTTCTTCCAAGCCTCACAAGACACTTCCTCTATGTGGGTCTGCCATTTCTCAGTTACAGGTCTTCATACAACACTGGGTGGTGAGCCCTGTGAGGGCAGTGAAGACAGCCCTGTGAGCAAAGTGATAACACTATCCACTAGCATAGCCCCAGCATCCGGATTAGCTGACTCTAGGGCTCATGAACAGAGAGCTGAAGCAAGTAATACTAAGCAGGCTGGATGGGGCCTGAAATGAACTGGGGAACCCCATGCCAACCCCCAAGGAGGAGATGCTCCTCAGTTTTGGCCAATGAATACATCTTGCAGGATGTTATGATTTTTAAAGTAAATTGACAATTAAAATTATTTTTTAAAAACCTGAAGAACTAATAAAACTTGTCTTTAGGCCATACTTGATCCATCTGTCATTTTGCAAACTCAGAACTTGTTATATTTTGTGGAATGAATGAATTCATTTTCTGGATTCAAGTTTCTTACAGCTACTCTAAATTTCAAAAGCTTGGGAGAGTTTATGTCCAGTTAGTTAAGTGGCTACTTAGCTAGCTTTTTTTTAGCCTAAGGACATGAATGTCAAAATCAAGAACCAAGTTTTTACATTTCTCTCCTTCAAAATGAAGCCCAACCCTCTTTTTACTTAGTGGCTTTAGCACTATCACATTTCCTGGGCAGCTGACAGGCCCTCTAACCCCAACTGTGGTGACATACCCTCTTCAACATGTGAGTCACCCCACAAGGAAGAGATGGAGGCAGAGGCCCCAGAGCCTGTTTCTGCAGTGGTTCATTTGCCTAGTTTGGTAACCTCTTAGAAACAAACTGTACAGAGGATGGCAACAGCTCAATTTCCTCCAACCTCCACCACCCACCCTCCTTAGCTTAAAACCCAAAGGCAGGGAGGTTGGAGGAGATATCAAGGATTCTGAGTTGTAGGCATCAAGGATTCTGAGTTGTAGGCATCAAGGATTCATACTCCTTTCAGACTCTGGCTCTCTGACCCAGGACTCCTATAACCTGCTGTGGGTTATAGGCTGAGATATTTTGCAGGGCTGGGACAGAGGACCTTCAACTGCCCAGGTTCCCAATTCAGGACCAAGGCACTCATTCCCTCAGCCTCAAGGGATGTTGGCTGATGCCTTACAGTCCAGTTCCTCTCCAGGAGTTGCCTTTGGCTGAAGGAAGCTGTCTTATCCAAGGCAGCACTCCTCCCCTGGAGGTGGGGGCAGCTTGTATCCAAAGACTTGTCAATGAAGGAGAGGAAGGCCCAGTTCCCTTGCCTCGGTTCAAGCTATCTGAAGCCCTGTCTCAATTCCGGAGCTCTCTGTGGGATCAGCTGAGGTTTCTGCTGTGACAGCATCACAGTTTAACTCCTCTCTCTCACCAATCCTACTTCCATAACTCCTTCACTGGTGCTGTGCTATAGAGCCCAAACTAACCAGTTACCATACAGTTGATTCCCACTCATGATGACCCTGTGTGTTTTAGAGTAAAACTGTGCTGCATAGGGTTTTCAAGGTTCTGAACTTCTGGAAGCAGACTGCACAGGTCTTTCTTCCAAGGCAACTCTTGATGGGTTCAAACCATCAACCTTTAGGTTAGTAGCTGAGTGCTTAGCCATTTGTGTCACCCAGAAACTCCATTCTAACAAGCAGACCCCAATAAGAGACCCGCATGCAATTTCTGTCTGGAAATCTGTTTCCCAAAGAACACAGATTACAATGGCCCTCTGCCTTGGTATCTTTTCTCTCATTGCTGTTTCTCCCTTGATGACTGCAATTACTTCAAATGCATCCTAGATCACATCTTGAAGGATGATCTCCAAATCTTTCCCATTGCCAAGGCTCCCAGTCTGCCCACTTGTATTTCCCAGAGCCTGGTGGACATCTTCAACCGATATATTAAGACAATTATCTCTCTGTCTCTCTCTCTATTAAAATATTTGATATAATAATACAAGTTTCATTAGTAACATATTAAATAACATGGTCTAGTTGTATGTCCAATAACTACCATAACTGTACAGTAGTGATGAGTATAAATGGTATTTCACAATATCTGCAGCAACTATAATGCAATATAAAAGAGACATGGTTCCTGTTGGAGGCAAAGTCACAGGTACTGCTAATATTATCATGGTTTGTTATCTACATTCATAATTGAAGGACATGCTATATTTCAATTAGAGATTAGTAAAAATAAAGTTGTCATTTTTTTTCCCCCAACTAAGTACACAGAATCCTGGTTGAGCACCTTGGTGCTATGATGTGTCTACGCTACATCTGTACTTCCTTGAACAAACTTCATACATCCTACTTACACTCGGGTTTATTTTGGGCACTGGACTGAGTCAGCCCCTCTCTTATACGGATCCTCTGCAGCATGTTGGCCAGAGCTTTGGGCCCAGAACAGAGCAGCTACTGCCTGCCAGGAGCAGAAACCACATTTGGGCAGCTCCTGGAGGGTCTGTCCTCTGGCTTTTCTCCCCTCAGGTCCCAGACTCTCTCTGAATGACTTCATTTTTGTCCACCGGACCAACAATGTTTACCTAGGCACCAAACTCATGCGGTAGCTCAAAGCCATCAGGCCAACACCTAGTTATGTAGCGTCTAGTTGAAGAAGTCATCTCAAAGATGACATTCTGAGCTGTGGGGAGGCTACCACTCAGCCTGGGCCCTTCTCATGAGCCTTGGTAGCTGGGAATTACCCGTCTCTCAAGCTTATAGGATGCTTTCTACTGTTATCTTGCTGCCACATGCTAAATGTTCTACAGTGTGTGGGGCAGTCTTATGTAATGAAAAATTTTCTACACAACATGACAGTTGTGTATCTGGTAGAAAACACTGAGCAAATGTCTACTCAGTGCTCTGGTGATCCTTGTTGGCCAGAGGTGCCAGCACTCAAGCCATGGCCAATCAGTGCGGCTTCTCCCCACTTCTCTAATTTTCCCCTGGCCTGAAATCCCAGGGACCTTCACAACTTGGTTTGGGGCTGAATAAGGAATCCTGGTAGTACAGTAATTAAGCATTCAGCTGCTAGCTGAAAGGCTGGCAGTTCAAATCCACCCAGTGTCTCTGTTATGGAATGATCTGCTGATCTGTTCCTCTAAAGATTACAGCCTAGAAAACCCAATGGGGCAGTTCCCCTCTGTCATATGGGGCCAACATGAGTAGAAATTGACTATGGCACCTAACAATAATAACAACAGATTTATGGGACAGTGAGAAGGATTATCCTACTGTGGTGAACTCATGGTGAACTCAGCTGCAGTTCCAAATCTAAGCTTTGTCAAGTGTGAGTCTTTGCTAAGTCAAGAGCAGCTGCCTAGGCTTGACAGTTGCCACCATGGAGGGGAAAGTTGGTAGGCAGCTTTTTTCAGTTTCCTCCAGGTGCCTGGTGGCCTGGTACCCTAGATAGATCTGTCCTAGGAAGTTGAGTTCAGCAGTGGGAACTCTTACTAGGACAGGAAAATGTTCCAACTCCCATTGTACCTTTGTGGGCACACTATTTCCAGTAAGGAACTGCCACTAGTTACACTGCTGCTCACTTCCTTTGCTTTCTATGAAACACTCTCACCTCCTAAAAATGCCTGTTCCTGTTCCTTTGTGCAAACTGCACCAGGAAATGCCTGCAGCCTTTAATATGGCAAAGCAATGACTGACTTCTTCCATTAGTTTGAGTTGTATTCTGATTGAAAAGGATTAGTCACACTGTAAAAACAATATTCTGTGACTTTCAAATTACATCTCTTAAGAATAATGAGTGCTTATATAGGGCTATATATTATAGTCCTTGATACTTTATAAAGGACTTTCAGATGGGCATAGCTCTGATGTATTGCAGGTTTGGTTCCAGACCATCGCAATAAAGTTACTCACAAAATTTGTTTGGCTCTCAGTGCGTATAAAAGTTATGTTTACACTATACTATAGTCTATTTAGTATACAGTAGCACTATGTCTAAAAAATAATTTACATATCTTCTTTTAAAATACTTTATTGCTAAAGAAGTGCTAACCATCATTCAAAACTTTAGCGAGCTGTAATGTTCCTGCTGATGGAGGGCCTTGCCTGCATGTTGATGGCTGCTGACTGATCAGGGTGGTGGCTGCTGAAGGACGGGGTGGCTATAGCAATTTCTCAAAATAAGACGACAATGCAGTTTGCCACATCAATCAACTCTTCCTTTGACAAAAGATACATCTTTGTAACATGCAATGTTATTTGATAGCATTTTACCCACAGTAAAACTTCTTTCAAAATTGGAGTTAATCCTCTCAAACTCTGCTTCTGTTTTGTCAACTAAGTTTAGGTAATGTTCCAAATCCTTTGTTGTCATTTCAACAATGCTTACAGCATCTTCACCAGGAGTATTTCCTTCTAAAGAAACAACCTTCTTTGCTCATCCACAAGAAGCAACTCCTCAGCCATTGAAATTTTACCATAAGATTGCAGCAATTCAGTCACATCTTCAGGTCCACTTTTAATTTTTAGTTCTCTTGCTATTGCAACCACATCTGCAGTTACTTGTTCCACAGAAGTCTTGAGCCCCTCAGTCATCCAGGAGGACTGGAATCAGCTTCTTCCAAACTCCTGTTGGTGTTGATATTTTGACCTCCTTCCATGAACGATGCATGTCTTAATGGCCTCTAGAGTGGTGAAAACCAGAAGGTTTTCAATTTACTTTGCCCAGATCCATCAAAGGAATCTATGACAGTTATAGCCCTACAAAATGTACTTCTTGAAAGTCGAAATTATTCCTTGACCCATGGGCTGCAGAGTGGATGTTGTATTAACAGGCATGAAAACAACATTAATCTCCTTGTACATCACCGTCAATGCTCTTGAGAGACCAAGTGCATTGTCAATGAGCAGTAATATTTTGAAAGGAACCTTTTTTCTCATGAGCAGTAGGTTTCAACAGTGGGCATAAAATATTCACTAAACCATGCTGTAAACAGATGTGTTGTTACCCAGACTTTGTTGTTTCATTTATAGAGCACAGGCAGAGTAGATTCAGCATAATTCTTAAGGGCCCTAGGATTTTCAGAATGGTAAATGAGCACTGGCTTCAACTTAAAGTCACCAACTGCGTTAACCCCTAACAAGAGAGTCAGCCTGTCCTTTTAAGCTTGGAAGCTAAGTGTTGACTTCTCCTCTTTAGAGATGAAATTCTTAAACGGCATCTTCTTCTAATAGAAGGCCATTTTGTCTACACTGAAGATCTGTTGTTTAGTGTAGGCACCATCTTCATCAATTATCATAGCTACATGTTCTAGATAACTTGCTGTAGCTTCTACATCACCACTTGCTACTTCATCTGGCACATCTGCTATGGAGATGGCTCCTTTCCTTAAACCTCATGAACCAACTTCTGGTAGCTTCAAAATTTTCTTCTGCAGCTTTCTCACTGCTCTAGCCTTCATGGAGTCCAGAATAGTTAGGGTCTTGCTCTAGATTAAGCTTTGGTTTAAGAGAATGTTGTGGCTAGTTTGATCTTCTATTCAGATCACTAAAACTTTCTCCATGTCAGTAATAAAGCTGTTTCACTTTCTTATCATTTATGTGCTCACTGAAGTCACGCTTAGAATTTCCTTCAAGCACTTTTCCTTTCCATTCAAAACTTGGTTAACTGTTGCAAAAAGCCTAGCTTCCAGCCTATCTCATCTTTTGACATATCTTCCTTACTAAGCTTAATTATTTCTAGCTTTTGATTTAAAGTGAGAAATGGGTGATTTTTTCCTTTCACTTGAACACTTAGAGGCCATTGCAGGGGTTATTAGGAAACCCTGGTGGTATAGTGGTTAAGTGCTACTGCTGTTAACTAAAAGGTTGACAGTTCAAGTTCACCAGACGCTCCTTGGAAAATCTATGGGGTAGTTCTACTCTGTCCTACAGGGTTGCTATGAGTTGGAACAGACTATATGGCAATGGGTTTGGTTTGGGCTTTTTTGGTAGGGTTATTAATTGGCCTAATTTCAATTTTATCATGTCTCAGATCCAAGGAGAGAAAGAGGAAGAAATGGGGCAATGGCATGTTGGTGGAGCAGTCAGACACAACGCATTTATTAAGTTTGTCGTTTTATGTGAGCATGGTTTGTGGTGTCCCCAAACAATTACAATAGTAACATCAAAGATCACTAATCACAGATAACCGTAATAGATACAATAATAATGAAAAAGTTTGAAATACTTCAACAATTACCAAAATGTGACACAGAAATGTGAAATGAGGACACCCAGCCCAGTGCCGTCGAGTTGCTCCCAACAACTCATAGTGACCTTATAGACAGAGTAGAATGGCCCCATAGAGTTTCTAAGGAACGCCTGGCAGATTCAAACTGCCAACCTTTTGGTTAGCAGACATAGCACTTAACTCACTACACCACCAGGGTTTCCTGAAGTGAGAACACACTGTTGGAAAAAATGGCACTGATAGATTTGCTTGAAGCAAGGTTGCCACAGACTTTTGCAAAAAGTGCAATATATTTGAAGCACAATAAAATGAAGTATGCCTGTATTAGGCTGAACGATATGAAATTGCTGCTATTCGACTGTTTTTTTTCAATTTCACATGGCTCAACTGAAAACATTTTCTCATGCATTCCCTAACAGAATCATTAATAGGTATTTTTTAGTCCCATTTTATAGTAGGGTACTAAATCTTGGAAAGGTGGAATGACTTTTGACTGAGGTTATATAGCAAAGAAACAATGAGGCCAAGATTTGAACTAAGTCTGTCTGGTGCCAAGCCCCATATGTTCTTGGTTCTAAGGTAGGATGATTCCACCTGGAATCATCAATAATGTAATGACAGTCAAGGCTGTGAGCTCATTCTGCTAACATATCCCAATCCCTTGGCTAATGTACTCTTTACCTTTTCTTAGTCAGTGGAGGAAATATGTGGGTACATAGGCACCTGGTCTAAAGTTCTAGTTTTAGGGTTTCGGAAACAAAAATTACAACAAAGATATTACCTACAGCATGTTGATCCATCCGTCTTTCATCCATTCATCCATATATCCAATAGAACTCTACTGGGTAGCTACCATGTGTACACCAGGCTCTGTACTAGATGCCAAGCTGTCAACATTTGGGAATCAGTCTTAATCAGCAAGTCTTCTTCTACCCTTTTGCTAGCTGGGAAAGGGGGCTAGAACAGTAGAAGCTGGGGTAAGGCCATCATGTGTGGGGGTTTTGATTTGTTGAGAAACTGCTGTCTTCCTAGTCTTGTTCCTCTGGCTCAGGCCTGATTGTAATCAAGCAATATGTTGTGTGATTAGGCAGAAAGAAGCTGAGTTTGACTGCCTGGTGCTTCAGGAGTCTGATGCCACTGCCGTGGGTTGAATTATGTCTCCCTAAAAATGTGTGTGTCAATTTGGCTGGGCTATGATTCCCAGTAAACACACTAATAGTGCAGTGATTAAGTGCTATGGCTGCTAACCAAAAGGTCAGCAGTTTGAATCTGTCCCAAGTACGCCTTGGAAACTCTATGGTGCAGTTCTACTCTGTCCTATAAGGTTGCTATGAGTTGTAATCAATTTGATGGCAGTAGGTTTAGGTTTTTGGTGTGATATTGTATGATAGTCCACCATTTTGTAATTTGATAGGATTTCCCATGTGTTGTAAATTCTATCACTGTGATTTAATAGGATGGATAAGTGGCAATTATATTGATCTACAGACTGGATAGTGTCTTAAGCCAATCTATTTTGAGATATAAAAGAGAGAAGTGAGCAGAGAGACATGAGGACCTCATACCACCAAGAAAGCAGTGCTGGGAGCAAAGCATATCCTTTGGACTTGAGATTCCTGCATTGAGATGCTCCCAGATCAAGGTGAGACTGATGACTAGGACTTTTCTCTAGAGATGACAAAGAGAGAAAGCCTTCCCTGAAGCCAATGCCCTGAATTTGGACTTGCAGCCTACTAGACTCTTAGAGAATAAATTTTCTTTGCTAAAGCCATCCACTTGTGGTATTTTTGTTATAGTAGCACTAGATAACTAAGACAACCACTAAGAGTTTCTGGGCAGCAGGGCTGGAGGAGACAGCAGTAGGAATAAAGAAGGAATGTTGGTGTTCCACCTCAGTCAGTTAGGCAGTGAGCATGGGGGCCATAACCTTAGCCCAGGGAGAACATGTTACCTTACAGATAACAACCAGATTTCTCAGCCTCATGCCAACCTGGGGGTGGGGGCAGGTAGGGGTTGGAGGACATGGGTGGGTGACCAAGACTTCAAGCCTGCTGTGGAGTCCACATGATTCCCAAACCTGGTCCCAGCCCAGGCCAGATCAAGCTAGCTGCATCAACTCTAGTGCTGTCCACACATCTGTTTTTATGGATTTAACTGTGTCCCCCAAAATTTATGTTGTAAATCCTAACCTCTATGCCTGTGGTTATAGTCCCATTTGGGAATGCATCATCTTTGTTATATTAATGAGGTAGAATTAGTGTAGGGTATGTTTTAAGCCAATCTCTCATGAGATCTAGAAAAGCAGATTAAGCAAGCAAGCACAGAGGGGGAGATAACATGCTACATGACTGTCAAGGAATCTAAGAATAGAAGCTGAAAAGAGACGAGGACCTCCCCCAAGAACGGACAGAGAGAAAGAGAGCCTTCTATAGCCAGTGTCCTGAATTCAGACCTCTAGCCTCTTAAACTGTGAAAAGACAAATTTTTGTTTGTTAAAGCCACCCACATGTGGTATTTCTGTTGTAACAGTATTAGGCAACTAATGTACCTGCATTCTCCTGCACTACCAGCACCAGGAGCCACACCCCAACCCTAAAACCACAATATGCAATATACAGTTGTGCCCATGCTCACCATTCCAGGCTGTCATAGCTGTCACCACTTCCACACAGCACCAGCTATTCTGTGACCACTGAGTTAAGATCTCACAGTTGAATAAGCTGCTGTGTGAGCTCCTCCCACCATGCCCTCTCCTTGAACCCAGAGCCAAGGCTTTCCTCAGAGCAACAATTGCCACACCACTCTGCTATCTGAAAAAAGGAAATGGGTCTTGAGTAGTATGGGAAGCTGTTAAAAGAGGCACCTCTGAAGGCAAAGAAAGGAGAACCAGTGATAGGCCCCAGATAATCATTACCTGACCACTTGGGGGTCCTTTCCTTATCTCCGTGACCAGCAGGGATATATATTTGGGTTGGCTGTCTGGCCCTGTAGCAGGCATGTATGGCTAGTTAGCAAATTGAAGTTTACATACTAAGGTACTGAGAGGCCTTCAGAATTGCCCAGAGCAGTGAAGCTGAGATTTCTGCCTTTAGCTTCTTACCTTCTAATCCAGTCCTGCTGACCAGAGATACACGAAGATGTACATGAGGTAACATTTTGGACACCTCTGCCTGTTAGCTCTATGCACCTGTCACACTGTGGTGGCTTGCATATTGCCGTGAGGGTAACCCATGGTGGATAAGTTTCAGCTGAGCTTCCAGACTAAGAAGAAGGACCTGGTGATCTACTTCTGAAAAAAAAATTAGCCAGTTAAAACCTTATGAATAGTAGCAGACATTGTCTGCTGTAGTGCAGGAACATGAGCCCCTCAAGTTGAAAGGCATCAAAACACAACTGCGGAAGAGCTGCCTCCTCAAAGTAGAATTGCCTTTAATGACACGGATGCAGTCAAACTTATGACACGGATGCAGTCAAACTTTTGAAACCTTCATTTGCTGATGTGGCACAACTGAAAATGAGAAGAAACTGCTGCCAAGTCCATTAATAATTGGAACATGGAATGTATGAAGTATGAATCTCGGGAAACTGGAATTCAACAAAAATGAAATGAAACACATAAAGGTCAATATCTTAGGTAACACTGAGCTGAAATGGACTGTTGTTGGTCATTCTGAATCAGACAATCACACTGTCTACTATGCTGAGAATGATAAGTTGGAGAGAAAAGGTGTTGCCATCATCAAAAAGAAAATTTCAAGATCTATCCTGAAATATAATACTGTCAGTGATAGGATAATATTCGTACATCTACAAGAAAGACCGGTTAATACTACTATTGTTCAAACCTATGTATCAACCACTAATGCCAAAGATGAGGATAGTGAAAATTTTTACCAACTTCTGCAGTCTGAAATTGATTAAACATGCAATCTAGATGCATTGCTAATTACTGGTGTTTGGAATGCAAAAGTTGGACACAAAGAATAAGGGATTGGTAGTTGGAAAACATGGTCTTGGTGACAGAAACACAGCCAGAGATGGCATGATAGAATTTTCCAAGACTAACAACTTTCACTGCAAACATCTTTTCTTAACCAGTATAAACAGTAACCACAGCATGGACCTTGCCAGATGGAACATACAAAATCATATTGACTACATCTGGAAAGAGATGATGGAAATGCTCAATATCATCAGTCAGAACAACAAGTAAAATTTGGATGACGACCATTCAAAAGCAGTTGCAGCAGTACATTGACAGGGAACTGCCAGAAATTGAAGCCAGATTCAGAAGAGGATGTAGAACTTGGGATATCATTGCTGATGTCACATGGCTCTTGGCTGAAAGCAGAGAATACCAGTGTTTCATTGACTGTATGGATCATAACAAATTATGGATAACATTGTGAAGAATGGGAATACCAAAACACTTAGTTGTGCTCCTGAGCAAGCTATATCAAGAGGCAGTCATTTTAACAGAAAGAGTGGAGACTGTGTGGCTTAAAATCAGGAAAGGTGCATGTCACAATTGTAATCTTTCATTGTACTTTTTCAGTCTGTATGGTGAATGAATAATCTGAGAAGGTGGACTATAAGGTGGCATCAGGATTGGAGGAAGACTCATTAACAACCTGCATTATGCAGATGACACAATCTTGCTTCCTGAAAGTGAAGAGGACTTGCAACACTCATGGATGAAGATCAAAGAGTTCCGTATGGATTACACCTCAACAAAAAGAAAACAAAAATCCTCACAACTGGATCAGTTAGGAACATCATAACAAATGAAGACTGATGTTGCCAAGGATTTCATTTTACTTGGATCTACAATCAATATCCAGGAAACCAGTAATCAAGAAATCAAAGGACACATTGCATTGGACAAATCTGCTGCAAAGGACCTCTTCGAAGTGTTAAAAAGTAAAGATGTCACTTTAAGGATCAAGATGCACCTAACCTAAGCCATGCTATTCTCTTTATTTCTTATTGTGCTTTAGGTGAAAGTATATAGCTCAAGTTAGTTTCCTCATACAAAAATATAGGCACACATTGTTATATGACCTTGCTGTCATCCCTATAATATGATTGTATATTCATTCTTTCTATCACAGGCTTCCTGCGTACATTCAATCAGTGTCTATCACTTGCCTTCTCATTTCACCTCTGGACAGGAGCTACCCATCTAGTCTCATGTATCTACCTGAACTAAGAAGCACATTTCATGAGTATAAATTTATGTCTCACAGTCCAGTCTACTCTTGGTCTGAAGAGCTGGCCCAATGAATGGTTTTAATTCCAAGCTAACACAGAATCTGAGGGCCATGTCTTCTGGGGTCCTTCCAGTTTCAGACCAATAAGCCTGGTCTTTTTACTAAAATTTGAGTTCTCCACCCCACTTTCCCCTTGCTCTGTCAGGAACGCTCTGTTGTGTTCCATGTCAGGGTGGTTATTGGTGGTAGTCAGGCACCATTTAGTTCTTCTGGTTTCAGACTGATGAAGTCTCTGGTTTATTTGGCTTCTTTTGTCTCTTGGGCTAATATTTTCCTTATATCTTTGGAGTTCTTTATTTTTCTTTGCTCCAGGTGAACTGGGACAAATTTATGCATCTTAGATGGCAGCTCACTAGCCTTTAAGACTCCAAACACCACTCACCAAAGTGGGATGCAGAACATTTTCTTAATAAACTTTGCTATGCCAATTGACCCAGATGTCTCCAGAAACCATGGTCTCCAGACTGCTCCCCTTGTCCCACTGTCCCTTGTAGTGTTTAGTTATGTTCAGTAAACTTCTTAGTTTTTGGTTTAGTCTAGTGGTGCTGACTTCCCCTGTATTGTGAGTTGTCCTTCCCTTCAACCAAGATAATTCTTGTCTACTGTCTAGTTATGGAATTCTCCCTCTCCCTCCCTCCCCTCTCAACCATCAAAGAGTGTTTTCTTCTGTGTTCAAACCTTTTCTTGAATTCTTTTAATAGTGGTCTCACACAATATCTGTCCTTCTGCAACTAATTCCACTCAGGAAAATGCCTTGCAGATTCATTCACTCATTCATTCATGTTATGAGATGTTTTGGGGAGTCATCATTGTTCATTATTTTGTAGTATTCCATTGCATGAATATACTGTAATTTGTTTATCCATTTGTCTATTGATGGGCACCTAGGTTATCTCCATATTTTTGTTACTGTGAACACTGCTGCAATAAATATGGCTGTGCATATGTGTTCTCTAGGGTACATTCCAAGGAGTGGGATTGATGGATTGTATGGTATTTTTATTTCTACCTTTTGGGGAAGTACCAAATTTATTTCCAAAGAGGCTATAGCATTTTATATTTCCATCAGCAGTGTACAAGTGTTGCAGTCTCTTCAAAGCCTCTCCAACATTTATTATTTTGTGTTTTCTGGATTAATGTCAGCCTTGTTGGGATAAGATGGTATCTCATTGCAGTTTTGATTTGCATGGCTAATGACTGTGAGCATTTCCTAATGTATATGTTAACTGCGTGAATGTCTTCTTTGGTGAAATGCTTATTCATATCCTCTGTCCATTTTTTAATAGGGTTATTTTCCTTTTAGTGGTTGAAGTCTTGCAGTATCTTGTAGATTTTAGAAGTTAGATGCTGATCGAATATGTCACCAAAAATTTTCTCTAAGAACTTCCAGCCAACATGGTACCATAGACAGAAGCACCATGCCATCCCTCCACAGCAAAGACTCCACAAAACTAAGTAAAACAGAGAGAAACATCAATGCTGAAACATGAAGTTTCAAATGAAGAGACAAAGATCTCAGCCAAAAACCAAATGGAATAAGAAACTGGCAGAAAACAGAGAGTGAGAAGAGATATGAGAGAAAGTTCCTTATAAGGTAACCAAGGAAGTGTTTGCCATCTTGGACACCTGCTGGAGATCTGTAGACATGGAGCATGTGACAGGAGATTTAGGAAGGTCTTAGTGGAGGACAAAGCACCTGGTAGCAAATAAGGCAAACTTCCCCACTCCCCGTCTTCTCCTCACTGCTCTGTCTCAGATGCCTTTAGGCTAGTTGCAGTGGCTCAGCCAGCTGGGAAGTACAGTGTCACTGCCACTTGGATTTGCTACTGCCCACACATGAGGTGGACTGATATGAAGTATGTGAAAGCACGTTGTCTGCTGGACCTGCCCTGCTGCATTATACTTGAGTGGCTAGTCCTGCCTATTGAACAAACAGGTGAAAAATATCATGACCACAGAAAACCAAACAAAGAGACCACACAGCCAGCCTGCTCTAACATAATCAGATAAAACAAAAAAGCAAGATGAAACAAACAGGTCTACAATCTATAAACAAAGACAATAACTACTGAATGGCCCAATGACAGCAGACAATATCAAAACATATTTAAAAAGTAGGACAGGGAGGTTTCAGTAGGTATCCAAAATAAAACACCAGACCACTGTTCAGCAGAAGAAAATGAACTAAAATTACCTGATTGGGAATCCAAATCCCCAATAGTCAGAGCTACCCAAGAGTTGAAGCAAAAATCAGACAAAAATGAGGAAAAGAACAGACAAATTTATGGAAAAGGCAGACAAAATTCATGGAAGCATTCATGAAAATAACATAGGAACAAAATATCAAAATAAATTCATAACTAGAAATCACACAAAAACAAGTTACAAATCTGAAAGATAAACAACAAGATTTCAGAAATGAATAGTGTCATAAAACGGCTGAGGAGCAGGTTTAAAATGATGGAACACAGGATCAACAAAATTGAAAATAAGCACTTAGATACATCTCTATTTGAGGAAAAATCAGAATAAAGAAAAATGAAGAAACCTTGAGAGTTATGTGGAGGGAATCAAAAGCAAAAATTTGCAAGTGATTGGAGTCCCAGAACAGGGGGAGAAAACAGAAAACACAGAGAGGGCTACTGAAGAACTGCTGACAGAAAACTTCCCTAATATCATGAAAGATGAAAAGCTGACCATCTAAGAAGCTCAACAAAGGCCATGCAAGATACCCTAAAAGAAAATCAGAAACCCTGATGGCATAGTGGTTAAGTGCTGTGTCTGCTAACCAAAAAGTTGGCAGTTCAAATCCACAGGGTGCTCATTGGAAACTCTATGGAGAAGATCTGCTCTGCCCTTTAGGGTTGCTATGAGTCAGAATCGACTTAATGGCAGTGGCAGTGCAGTGGCAAAAGTAAATCACTAAGGTGTATCATAATTACACTTGCTAAAATCAAAGACAGAGCAGCTCAAAAAACCCAAAAAGTCACACACAAGGGAGAAATAATAAAATTAAGCCCTGATTATTCAGCAGAAACCACACAGGCAAGAAGGCAACAAGAAGATATGTATAAAACTTTGAAAGACAAAAAAAAAAAAAAAAAAAAAAAAACTCCAAGAATAACATATCCTGCAAAACTGTTGTTCAAATATGATGGTGAAATTAGGACATTTGCACATAAACCGAAATTAACAGAATATGTAAAAACCAAACCAAACTTACAAGAATCATTAAAAAGAGTCCTTCAGTCTGAGAAAAAACATATCAGACCACAGCCTGAATCTAGGATGCAAGATTTTACCAGCCAGATACCAGCCTAGAAAATGAACTCTCAAGGACTATCCAAAACCAAAAGAATTATAACAGGAAACCAGAGAAGTGAATCTGTAAATGACAATATCAGAACAATAAAAGAGGGAATAAATGGTATAAATATAGATGGCTTGGCATAGAAATCTCTAATGGAGTTCAAGGCAAGGCACTGCCAAATAATGACAGACTGGTTCAATCCTAGGAAGAGTAGGGTAAATTTCAAGGTAATCACAATGAAAGTTAATAAACCTACTCATCAAAATAAAGAAGGAAAACATCAAGTCTCAATAAAAAATAAAATCTACAAAAACAAATGATAAAGAAATTCACAAACCAACAGAATTCAGCACAAGACAGTAAGAAAAACAAAGAAAATGTCAGCAACACAAAAAAGTACTACAAAATGACAACAATAATTTGCTGTTTACAAGAGATACGTCTTGGAAACAAAGACACCTGGTACTAGTACAACAACAGATACATTGCCAGTGGAACAGAATTGAGAACCCAGATGTAAATCCTTCCACCTATGGTTACCTGATCTTTGCAAGGGCCCAAAGTTCATGAGAAGGAAGAAGGATAATCTTTTCAGCAGATGATGCTGGCAAAACTGGATGTCATCTCATAACATGGAGGAAACTCAAGGGCATTATGCTGAGTGTAATGAGTCAATTACAGAGGGACAGGTGTTGTTTGAGATCGTTACTATGAAAACTCATGCAAAGGTTTACACATAGACAGAAACAATCTTTGGTGGTTACCAGGGAGGGGAGGGGTGTGACTGGTAAAAAAAATCTGGAGGTGGGATGTAAACAGATATGACTGAAGAGGCTGTATAATGATATGTTCTCATCTCCTAAGCTCTGGGTCTGCAGCAGTGGCAGAGATACTGGTAAGATGCTTTTGATTCAGTTCATCTTTAGAAGGGTAGGTTTCTCCATTTATGTAAGTCTCTTGGTTTTTAGCAGTAAGGTCTTGTAGTTCTCTTTGTAGAGCTCTCCTACATCCCGAGTTAGATTTATTCCTATGTATTTTATCTTCTTGTGGGCTATAGTAAATGGTATTGATTTGCTGATTTCTTCTTTGATGATCTCTTTGTTGGTATAAAGGAATCCTACTTATTTACTTATGTTTATCCTATATCCTGATACTTTGCTGAACTGTTCTATCAGTTTTAGCAGTTTACTTATGGTTTCTTTAGAATTCTCTGCATATATAATCATGTCATCTGCAAACAGGAAGATTTTTACTTCTTTTTTGCTGATGTGGATGCCCTTTATTTCTTTGTCTTGTCTAATTACTCTGGCCAGAACTTCTAGTACAATGTTGAATAGAAGTGGTGAGAGTGGGCATCCATGTCTAGTTCCCATTCTCAAGGGGAATTCTTTCATTCTCCATTCAGGACGATGTAGGCAGTTGGCTTTGCGTATTTATGGCATTGAGGAATTTGCCTTCTATTCCTATTTTGCTGAGAGTTGTTAGCATGAATGGGTGTTGGACTTTGTCAAATGTCTTTTCTGCATCAATTGACAACATGAGGTGATTCTTATTCTCTGTGTTATTTACGTGGTTGATCACATTAATTGTTTTTCTGATGCTGAACCAGCCTTGCATCCCAGGTATGAATCCAACTTGGTCATGATAAATTATTTTCTTGATATGTTGTTGAACTCTGTTGGCAAGGATTTTGTTGAAGATTTTTGCGTCTAGGTTCATGAGAGACACTGGTCTGTAATTTTCCTTTTTTGTGGGATCTTTCCCTAGCTTTGGCATGAGGGTTATGCTGGCTTCACAGAACGAATTTTGTAGTATTCCATCCCTTTCTATGCTATGAAATAGTCTCAGTGGCAATGGAGTTCCCTCTTCTCTAAAAGCTTGGTAGAATTCTGTGGTGAAGCCTCAATGAGGTCTAATGGGTTAGTTGTCACAATAAGATCCTCTCTGTCTTTACTGAGCTTTTTTCTAGACGATCTGTCCATTACTGAAAGTGGCATGTTGAAGTCTTCAATTATTATTGTGGAGTGATCTATCTCATTTTTCAATGGAGTCATGTTTGTTTGTTTGATGTATTCAGATGCTCTAGTACTGGGTGCATAAATATTTAATATTGTTAAGTCCTGCTTGTGTATTCAACCTTTCAGCAATAAATAGTCACCATCCTTGTCCCTGATGGTGGACTTTACATTTTTAAAATCTATTTTATCTGAGATTAGTATTGCCACACCTGCTCTTTGTATATTGTTAGCTTGGCATATATTATTCAGTGATTTAATTTTCAGTTTGTTCATATCTTTAAGTCTAAGGTGTGTTTCTTGTAAGCAACATATAGGCAGGTTGTGTCTTTGATCCAAGATGTCACTTGTCTCTTTATTGGAGTGTTCAGTCCGTTTACATTCAGTGTGATTATTGATAGGTATGTGTTTAAGGCTGTCATTTTGATGTGTTTATTTTTGTGTTGGTGTTTTGTATGTTGCTCTTAGTATTCTCTCCTGGGTCATTCTTCTTTATGTGTTGACTTTTCATCTTTTTCAGTGTTGGTTTTGCGTTTGTTGCGACTCCTGCATTACGTTTCTTGTTTTGATATATTGCATTGTTATTGTGCTTTGCAGCTACTGCTCTGATCCCCCTTAACAATCTAAGTTCAAACCCAATTTTAACTTCTGCATATCTTTTTAACTTCCTTTCCATCGGAAAGGATTATAACCACTGTAGTATATCCCTCTGTTTTATTTGATGGTGCCATAGCTTTCATGATATGATCCTTGGTTCCTTTCTTTTGATATTATAGCTTCGATTGAGTCTTGTGCCTTCCCCACCTGAGTAGGTTACTGGATTTGTGTCCTGTGTAGCCTCCTTAAGTACACACTTAATGGTGTTGTTTTCCTAAGCAAAGAGCTTCTTTCAGTGTTTCTTGTAGTTTTGGTTCGGTTTTTACAAAGTCTCTAAGCTTCTGTTTATCTGCAAATGGCTTAATTTCATCTTCATATTTGAAAGATGGTTTGCAGGATATATAATTGTTGGTTGGAAGTTTTTCTCCTTCAAGGTTTTGAATGTGTCATCCCACTGCCTCCTTGCTTACAATGTTTCTGCCGAGAAGTCAGACAAAAGCTTACAGGGCTTCTCTCCGAATGCTAGCTTGGCTTTGAGTCTTGCTACCTTGAAGTGTTTCTGCTTATGTTTCATTTTATTGAACTTGATTATAGTATCTCTTGGTGTCTTTCTTTGGGGGTCTAGTTTTTGTGGCATTCAATACATGCCTGGGATATCTATGTTCTCTTATTTCATAATTTCAGAGAAGTTTTCTGTCAGCAACTCAACAACAATATATTTTCAGCTATCCCTCCCCATTCAGGAACTCCAATTAATCATAGATTATTCCTCTTGATAGAGTCCCACATGTTTCTTCATTTTTCTTGTCTCTTTTCTCTGATTTCACTTCCCAAATCTTAGTGTCTGTTACTCTATCCTCAAGGTTACTCAGTCTGACTTTCAGTTCAATTCTGTTCTTTTGGCTTCAAATTGAATTGTCTAATTCTGTAATTTTGTTATTGATCTGTTGTATTTCAGAAGGTTGATGTACCATCAGTTCGAATAGCTTGCTAATTTTTTCATTCTGCTCTGCTGCATTTTGTTTAATCTTCAGGAGGACTCTCTATATAATTCTTCTGTAATCAACTTCTAATATTTCCAGAAAGGCTTCTTCATCTGAGAAGTTTTTTGATACTTTATTTTGCGAGTTTTCTGGAGCCATGGTGGGCTGTTTCTTTAAATGCTTAGCAGTGGTTTGTTACCTAAGGGCCATCTAGAAGTTGTTTACTGTCTCTGGTGTTGTCTCAACAGGAGCTGAGGTGTAGCTCTGAAAAGAGAGTTGGTTAGCAGCTGCCTCTGTGTACTCTAGTGACTGGCCCCAGTGGACTCTCTGGAGTGGCAGGCTCCACCTCCTGGCTGGCAAAGACGGCACCCTATTTATGGAATCACTGTGGGGGGCTGTCAACTGACCCTGTGATGTGGGTCAGTAAAGGCAGGAAGAGATGCCGTCGGGCTGCACAGTAGTTACTTATCCAAGCAGTCTTATGTTAAAAGGTAAAAGCTATCTGACAGCTTCCAAAATCAGTCAGGCTGTCAGGTGTGCAGGCCCCGCCTTCCAGTTGACAATGGAAGCACCTCTTCATCAGCCCCCAGATGCTATGATGTAGTTCAAAGTAGGGAGGGGCTATGGCTCTGCTGGCATCCTCTGCTGGACCATACCCATAAGGCAACACTGTGCTAAACATAGCCTTTCTGCTGAAAAGCAGTCCCCACACTGGCACTGCCTCCCAGCCTGGGAATTAGCTCCTGCTAAGACCTCTAGTTGGGTGACTCCACCTCCCAGCCAACTAAGATGGCATATCAATCAAGTTAACCCTCCCATCAGCAGAATCTAAGACACACCTCAGAAAAGAGAGGATGGAGGGGCTGTCTTGCCCTCAGCTTGCTGCTCCACTCTCAAAACATGGCTATCCCACACACTGTTTCTCCACCGCAGTACATGCTGTTCACTTCAGCACTGCTGCTCGGTGTATCTGTGGCTCATGCCCCACCTACCAGTCAACAACAACAACAACAAAAAAGCACCACACCTTAGTCCACACCAGCTGTGTATCAGCAGAAGTGGGGTTCAGAGAGAGAAGTTTCCTGTTTAGTGGCATGTAGTCCAATCTGATAGCCCTGTGCTGTGTCCTAGGGCCCAATGGATATCCAGGAAGTCCTGTTCAATTATCAATCCAGGCCTTAGTTTTCAGAGGGCATTTAGAAGACATGTGTCTAGTCTGCCATGTTGGCTCTGCTCCCCAGTCTTCCTTTTTGAGTTAGAAGTTTGTTCTACATTTTCCTCCAGCTCTGTCCAGCGTGCTCTGTTGTGATCCCTGTCAGAGCAGTCAGTGTTGGTAGCTAGTCACCATGTAGTTGTACTGGACTCAGTGTGGTTGAAGCCATTGTAGATGTGGTCTATTAGTCCTAAGGAGGTGAGTCCAGTTGGAGTGTCCTAGATGACAAATAGCAGGCTTTTGAGATCCTGGATGCCACTCACCAAAGTAGAGTGTAGAACATTTTCTTTACAACTATGTTATACCAAGTGAGCTAGGTCTTCCCCAAGACCACAGTCCCCACAATTCTCAGCCCAGGGAGTTTGGACATGTCTATGAAGACTCCATGACCTTGCCTTGTACAAGTCGTACTGGCTTCCCCAGTGTTGTAGTGTCTTACTCTTCACTAAAATTATCACTTATATATTGTCTATTCAGTGTTTTTCCATATGTACCTCTACCCTTACCCTCCCTTGTAACCATCAAAGATTGTTTCTTTTTGTGTGTAAACTTTTTCATGAGTTTTTATATTAGTGGTGTCATACAGTATTTGTCCATTCGTCAGGGACTTATTTCACTTAGCACAATGCCTTCTAGTTTCCTCCATGTTATGAGATGCTTCACAGATTACTCTTTTGGTGAGTAGCAATGTACAATTTTTTGGAAGGTCCCAGTTATCTAGCTATCTACCTTATCTTCTGGAATTTGTGTGTTGTTAGTTATGGTTTGTATCCTGTTAATGCCATATATTAGGGCCTCTAGCATTCATTTTATTTTTTCTTCTATGAACATTACAGTTTGGGGCTTTATATTTAGGTCTTTGATTCATTGTGATTTAATTTTTGTATATGTTGTGAAGCACAGTTCCTGTTTTTTTTGGCAGATGGACATCCTGTTTTGCCAGCACCATTTGTTAACAACACTGTCTTTCCCCATTTGATGGACATTGGACCATTGTGGGAGATCACGTAACCATAGATGGATGGATTTACATCTATGTCCTCAATTCTTTTCCATTAGTCAATTTATCTGTTGTTGTGCCACTACCAGAATATTTTGTTTACTATAGCTCTATAGTGGGTTTGCAGGTCAGGTAGTTTGAGTCCTCCTACTTTATTCTTCTTCTTCAATAGTGCTCTACTTATCCACGGCTCCTTCCTTTTCCATATGAAGGTAAGGGTATGTTTTTCTATTTCCTTAAAGAATGTTCTTGGATTGAAACAGATACTTGCACACTAATATTTATTACAGCTCTCTCCACAATAGCAAAAAATTGGATACAACCTAGACGCCCATTTACAGATGAATGGTTAAACAAACTGGTATATTCATACAATGGAATGCTGCACAATGATAAGAAACAATGATGGCTTAGAGAAATACCTGTCAATGTGGGATCATCTAGAGGAAATTATGCTGAATGAAATTAGCCAGACACAAAAGGACAAATTTTGTACCAGACCACTGTTATAATGCCACAACTAATCATTTAAGCACAGAAGAAAGCAGTATTTGACAGTTACCAGGGTGAGAGTAGGGAGGGAGAGGGATTTTTATAAATTAGATAGCGGTTAAGGTTAGGGATGGATGTAGGATGTGTCAGCATGCACTAGAAGTGGGGTACCCACAACTACTCAACTTCAAAACCAAATTGTCCCCTTAATGTATACTACCTCTTTGAAAGAACAGGGAAACGGTCTGGGATCAGGCGACCATGCTCTCAGGGTTCATCCAAACTAATTGGCATACCTAAGGTTTTTCTGTCTCTCAGAATATCACTCCACATACCACCTAGGTGAGTGGCGACTGGGGTCTTAAAAGCTAGCAACCTGCCACCTATATAGCACCAAATGGTCCCAGTCCACCTGGACCTGAGGCAAATGGAGAAGATCGAGGACAGGAGAAAAATATGAGTCCACCAGATGGAAGGGGCCATATGGGCCACAGCCTGCTTCAGCATGGGACTAGAGGAACTAGATGGTGCCTGGCCACCACCAGTGACAGCTCGGATGCAGTATGTGGAACAGAGCTCTCTAGACACAGTGAGTGATGGAGTATAGATCAGAGCTAGAACTCTACCAAAAGACCACACTTGATGGTCCTTCTGAATGGAGGGCTACCAGGGAGCATGGCCCCTAGACTCTCTAACCCCAAACTGCATCCAGCACTGCAGCCAGCTCTTCAGACAAAGATTGACCTGGACCATACAAAACACAGAGTGATACTGGAGGTGGACAAACCTTCAAAAATGTACACAGGGTTGCCTGAGGGACACTTTGCTGGAGTTGAGTTGATTGGGTTAGGAGGGCCAGATTTTGGTCTAAAAGTCACAGGAAGTTCCAGACAAAAGCAGAAGTGTGCTGTCATGTCGGGGAAGCAGGGGCAGGGCAGCTAGAATAGAATAGAGCTGAAAGTTCTGAGTATTATATTGTAATATGACATAGACTTTAAAACTGTTATTAATTCACAATTCAAACAATTGTCAAAAAAGAAAAAAGAATGTTCTTAGTATTTGTATTGTGATTACATTTTATTTGAAAATTGTTTTGGGTAGAACTGTCATTTTCACAATGTTGAGTCTACCTTTCCATGAGCATGATATTTTTTTCTGTTTATGTAGACCTCTTCTGGTTTCTTGCAGTAGTGTTTTGTAGTTTTCTTGTATAGGTCTTCAAATCTGTGGTTAGATTTATTCCTAAGTATTTTATTTTTTTTAGGGGCTGTAAATGGTATTGTTTTCCTGATTTCTTTTTAATCCTTCTCCTCATTGGTATATAAGAATTCAACTGATTTTTGTGTTTATCTCGTATCTTGTGATTCTGCTTAATATTTCTATTACTTCCAGTAGTTTTCTCATGGAGTCTTTTGGATTTTCTGTGTATAGTATCATGTCATCTACAAACAGAGACAGTTTAACTTCTTCATTACCGATTTGGATACCCTTTATTTCTTTTTCTTGCCATATTGTGCTAGCTAGAACTTCCAGGACAATGTTAAATAGGAGCACTGATGAAAGACATTGCATTGTTCCCTTTCTCAAGGGGAACATTTTTAGACTCTCTCCACTAAGAATGATGTTGGCTAAACTGAAAACTCTTCTAATCTTAACCTGATATTGCAAGGATAGAGTAGCAGGGGTGGGGGTCTGGGGGCCACATTCTCTCAGGGGACATTGAGGCCAACTGGCATAACTAGCCTATTGCTAAGAGAGTCTTCTGCACCCCACGTTGGTGAGCGGCGTCTGGGGTCTTAAAAGCTAGCAAGCTGCCATCTGAGGTACACCAAATGGTCCCAACTCATCTGGAACAGATGATCACCAAGAACAACAAAGACACGAGGAAAAAAGAGTCCAGGAGACAGAAGGACCCATGTGAATGAATGTTTTAGTCAGCTAGGGCTGGTCTAATAGAAATACCACACAGTGGATAGCTTTAACAAAGGAAGGTTTATTCTTACACAGTCTGGTAGGCTACAAGTCCAAATTCAGGATATCCACTCCAGGGAAAGGCTTTCCCATTTGTTGGCTCTGGAGGAGAGTCCGGTATTACATCAGTCTTTATCGAGGAAGCATCTTGGCATAGGAACCTCCGGTCTGAAGGACATACTCTTTTTTCGGTGCTGCTTGCTTGATGGTATGAGGTTCCCAATTTTCAGCCTGCTTCCCTTTCCTTTTATCTCTTGCAGAATAAAAGGATTAAGGTTGGGGCAAGCTACACTCCAGGGAAACTCCCTTTACAGTGGAGCAGGGAGGTGATCCTATGAAGGGATTTACAGCCCCTCCTTAATCCTTTAACATACAGCATAGGAAAACTGCAAAAGGGGGGACAATCACAACATACTGGGAATCATGGCCCAGCCACATAGCTACACATATTTTGGGGGGGATACAATTTAATCTGTGATAATGGGTAACTGTATCAACATATGACCAGAAGAACCAGATGGTGTCCGGCCACCAACAAAGATAGCTGAAATGGGGCACACAATGTTGAGTCCCAGTGGCAACTTGGGAAAAAGAAAGGTGCACCTCAAGAACTCCACTAAAAGACTGCAACTAATGGTCTGGCATCTTGGGGCTTCCTCTGGGAACATGGGCCCTAGACCTGCTACTGCCCCTGACCAGAAGACATTATTGAGGTCAACTCTTTGGACAGGAATGGACTGGATGCAGGGACAAAATGTGACCACAAGTTGTGTGCATTTTTTGGTTTTATGTATCTATATAGGATGGTGTCCTCCTGGCCTCTTACTAGAAGGGAGAGGAGAGGCAGTAGAGGAGGGAACAGGAGATTGTTAGGAGGACACAACATCTATAGAAGAAAAGGAGGAGTGTGCTGTCACCAGGCAAGGGGAGCAGAAGGAGCTGCAGATAGGTGGGCATGCAAATTTAATTTGGATTGTATACTTTCATTCAATCACAATAAAATATTTAATACATAAATAAGAATGATGTTGGCTTTGGTTTTGCATTGATGCCCCTTATTGTGTTGGAAGTCTACTGTTTTTGTGGAGTTATTTCTCTTGTCAGTGCTGTTAGAGTTTGTTTTATGTATTTTGCAGCCCTGTCACTGGGTGCACAAACATTTATTACGGTTACTTCCTCCAGGTGTACTGACCCTTTAATCCTTGTATAGTGTCTCTGCTCATCTTTTGTGGTAGATTTTGCTTTAAAATCTATTTCTTTAGAGATTAATGTTATCACTCCTGCTCCTTTTTGATTGTTGTTTGCTTGACACTTTTTTTACCATCCTTCGAGTTTTAGTTCACTTATGTCTTTAAGTTGAAGGTGTGTCTCAAGCAAACAGCATTTAGACAGAGTCTGCTTTTTTGATCTATTGTGCCACTCTTCGTCTTCTCATTGGTGCAATTAACCCATTTATATTCAGTGTTGTTACTGATACATATGAGTTTGGTACTCTCATTTTGATGTATTTTTGTGTGTGTGTGTATGTTTGACAATTTCTTTGTTCCACTTAATTGTCTGTGCTGAGTTGTTTTTCTTTATATATTTTCTTTTCATAGTTGTTGATTTTGTATTTGCTGAGTCATTATATTTTTCATTTTGATGTGTACAACTGTTAGCTTCCTTTGTGGTTACCCTAATGTTTACCTCCATTTTTCTATGTATAAACTGATCTTTTATTTCTTTATATCAGCTTGACTTCCTCTTCGTGTGAAAGATCTTTGACTACACTTATTAGTCCCTCTTTTTTTGCTTCAATGTTGTCATCTTTTTACATATTTTACACATTGATGTCTGTGTTTCCTTATTTTCTGTGGTTTAGCTTTTTTTTTTATTATGACTGAGTGAAAATGTACAGTACCATATAAATTTACATGCCCACCTATATGCAGCTTCCACTGCTCTCCCTGCCTGATGACAGCACAGTATTCCTCTCTGTTCCATACATGTCTCATCCTCCCAACAGTCTCCTTTCCCCTCCTCTCCACCCACTCCCCCTCCTCCAGCCAGAGGTCAGCAGGATGATATCCTATAGATGCACAGAACCATAAAATGCATCCAATATATGGTCCCTCTGCATCGCCAAGTCCAATCCATTTGTCCGAAGAGTGGACCTTCGTTCTGATTTATGGGCAAGGGCAGCATCAGGGCCAGGGGCCATGCTCCCAGGGGAACCCCGAAACTGTTGGACCATCAATTGAAGTCTTTTAGTGGAGATCTCAGGGTGCACCTTTTTTATTCTTGTGTTGCCAGTGAGACTCAACTTAGTGAGCTCCATCACGGCTATCACTGGTGTTTGCCGGGCACCATCCAGTTTTTCTGGTCCCAAGTCGATGTAGGCACCCACTTATGTGGGTCTCTCTATCTTCTGGGTTGTCTTTATCCCAAGTCATTTTGGTCCTCAGTGAGCATCCGTTCCTGCTGAGTGGCGACCATTTGCTGTGTCCTCGGATGGCAGCTTTATTCTTTATCATTGCGTAGTGCTCCATTCAGTATATATACCATAGTGTACCTATCCATTCCTCTGTTGCTGGGCATCTGGGTTGATTCCATCTTTTTACTATCATGGACTGTGCTGCGATAAACATTCCTGTGCATGTGTCTGTCAGTGTGAAAGGCCTTGATTCTGTAGGGTATATTCCAGGTAGTGGAATTACTGGGTCAAGTGGTATATCTATATCCATTCTTTTAAGGAAGTGCCAGATTGCTTTCCAAAGAGGCTGGACCATTTTGCAACCCCACCAACAGTGCAGGGGAGTTCCACTTTCTCCACAGCCTCTTCAGCATTTGTTGTTTTGTGTGTTTTCGATCATGGCCAACCTTGTTGGGGTGAAATGGTATCTCATTGTAGTCTTGATTTGAATTTCTTTAATAAGTAAAGATCGTGAGCATGACCACATGTGTTTTTTGGCTGCCTGGATCTCCTTTTTAGAGAAACGTCTGTCCATCTCCTTTGCCCGTCGCTTAACTTGATGATTTATCTTCTTCTTATTAATATTTTGTAGTATCTTATAGATTATGGAAATCAGGCATCAATCTCACATAGAGTTGCCAAATATTTTTTCCCATTCTGTAGGTGGCCTTTTAATTCTATTAACAAAGTCTTTCGATGAGCAAAAGTGTTTAATTCTTAATAGTTCCCATTTATCTATTTTCTCTGTTGATTGTGGTTTGTTTGACAGATTTTGAAGTCTGTCTACGTTGTGTATTAAAACTTACATTGTTGTTCCTACCTTTGCTTGGATGAGCTTTATCGTTTTAGGTTTGATATTTAGGTCTTTTATCCAGTTGGAGTTGTTTTTTGTATAAGGTGTAAGATGTGGATCTTGTTTCAATTTATTGCAGAGCCAGCCAAGTGCCGTCAAGTCAGAGCCGACTCTATGGATATCCAATTTTTATAGCACCATTTGTTGAAGATACTGTTTCTACCCCAGTTTAATGTCTTACGGCCTTTATTGAATATCAGCTGTTCATAGGCAGATGGTATCATCTCTGGGGTCTCAACTCTGTTCCATTGATCGATCTGTCTGTTCTTGTATCAGTACCAGGCTGTTTTGACCGCTATGGCAGTGTAGTATGTTCTAAAGTCGGGTAATGAGAGGCCTCCCAGTGTGTTCTTCTTCTTTAATACTACCTTACTTATCCAGGGCTTCTTCCCTTTCCAAACAAATTTTGTGATTTGTTTCTCCATCTCATTAAAAAATGACACTGGAACTTGTATTGGGATTGCATTACGTAAGTAGATTGCTTTGGGTAAAATAGACATTTTCACAATGTTAAGTCTTCCTGTCCATGAGCAGGGTAGGTTTTTCCATTTATTTAAGTCTCTCTTAGTTTCTTGTAGTAAGGGCTTGTAGGTCTGTTTGTAAAGTTCTGTTATTTCTCTGGTTAGAATAATTCCTAGGTACTTTATCTTCTTAGGGACTATAGTAAATGGTATTGGTTTCATGATTTCTTTGTTAATAGTCTCGTTGTTGGTATAAAGGAATCCTACTGATTTACTTATGTTTATCTTGTATCCTGAGACTTTGCTGAACTCTTCTAGCAGTTTGAGTAGTTTACTTATAGATTCTTTGGGATTCTCTGCATATACAATCATATCATCTGCAAACAGGGAGATTTTGACTTCTTTGCTGATGCAGATGCCATTTATTTCTTGGTCTTGTCTAATTGCTCTGGCTAGAACTTCTAGTACAATGTTGAATACGAGTGGTGAGAGTGGGCATCCTTGTCTAGTTCCTGTTCTCAAGGGAAAGTCTTTCAGTCTCTCTCCATTCAGGATGACGTAAGCAATTGGCTTTGTATAAATGGCCCTTATTGCATTGAAGAATTTTCCATCTATGCCTATTTGCTAAGAGTGTGGTTTAGCTTTAATTTATTTCTGTGACTTTCCTATCTGGGTTGATATCTCATTGCTCTGTCCTGTGTTCTAGTCTTGGGTTTTTATTTGATATCATTGATTTTCTAACCAGAGGATGTATTTCTTGTAATTTTGGTTTGCCTTTTACCAATTCCCTAATTTCATAGACAGTTTTGCTGGATATATAATTCTTGGCTGGCAATTTATTCTTTCAAGGCTTTATATGTTATTCTTTTGCCTTCTTGCTTGCAGTTTCTGCTGAGTAGTCAGAGATTAGTCTTAGTGACTCTTCTTTGTAGGTGACTTTTCATTCATCCCTAGCTGCTCTTAAAATCCTCTCTTTATCTTTGGTTTTGGCAAGTTTGATTCTCATTTTCTTTTGGGAACTATCTTGTGCAGGAATTGATGAGCTTCTTGGATAGATAGCTTCTCATCTTTCAAGATACTAGGGAAGTTTTCTGCCAGCAAATCTTCAACAGTTCTCTCTGTATTCTCTGTTACTACCCCACCCCTGTTATGGTAGTTCAATCACTTGCAGATTATTCCTCTTGACAGAGTCCAATGTAATTCTTAGGGTTTCTTTGTTTTCTTAATTTTTTTTCCTCAAATAAGTTGGCATCATGTGTATGATCTTCAATATCACTGATTCTGACTTCCGTTGCCTCAATTCTGCTCTGATGACTTTCTTCTGAGTTGTTTAATTTGGAATTTTTATTGTTACTCTTTTGGATTTCTGTTTGTTGGCTTTCTATAGATTCAGCCTGCTAAGTATGTCATTATGCTCTTGTACAATCTTTGTGAGTTCCTCTATTGCTTTGTGTGTTCCTTGGCTTGTTCTGTGTTTTGCCTGATCTCTTTCCTAATCTCTTGAAGGGTTCTGTACATGAGTCTTCTTAATTCTACCTCCAGTAATTCCAAGAAATACTCTTTGTCTGGAAGTTTTCGCGATTGTTTTGGTAGCTTGCTGAAGCCATTATGCTTTTCCTCTTTATGTGACTTGATATTGACTGCTGTGCCAAGCCATCAATGAGTTATTATAGTTATTTATTTTATGCTTGCTTACTGTGTTCTAGCTCTTGTTTTGTTTAGTTTTGATATGCCCAAAAAGAAGTTGGTTGTGTGAGCTAGTTTGATTATTTGCATCTTTGAAGGTTTCACATCCTGTTTCTGTGTGGCTAGTGCAGTTAGTAAGTATGTGATCCCTGTAATTCATTTACTTTTCTTATGTGGAGTCAGCTCAGTTGTCCAGGTTGTCAGCCACCGAATGTGTGGTACAGGTTCTCACCTACAGTCCTAGATGGGCAGGGGTGATCCAAGCAGGAATAATTATCTGGCTGCAGTAGGGAATCATGCACTGATTACGGAGGGGGATAATTGCTGCCCCTGAGTGTCTGGGTGGAAGATGTGTCCCTGTTCCCTAGAGCACACAGGTAGGTAGGTTTTGCATCTGGCCTATGGGAATCCAGTATTGTTGGTTATTAAGATTGGGAGTCACCACTTATTCTCGAACCCCTGTCGAGAGCAGCTTGGTGGAGTGGGTGGAGCCACCAGTCTTCAGGCCCATGATGTGGTTAGGTGAGGATCCTGATTAATGAGCAGGGTGATGTCAGATGTCACCAATCTGGTTCTCACCCTTAGAACAGATATAAATGAAAATAAGCTTCAGGTATATACCCTGTTATACAGTGCTAATGAGGGCCTATGCTGTTGTAATGGGCCTACACAGGTCTGTGCAGGGGTGAAAGGCATTCAAAGTCCATGGATCCCCTATGCCTGTTCATATGCTAAGAAGCTGTGTCTGTCCTGAGTTCCCAGCTTAGGGGAGCTGGCAGATTATTTTCTCCTGTTTGTTAATTTGTTTCCTCTCCAAAGCTGGGAGAACAGTTCAGGGAACATGGCAGGTTCCATTTTATGCCCAGGGAATGTAGCAGTTGCTGAAGCAGACTGGACTTAGAGCAGAGCAGGGAAGGGGTAGGCATATGGGAGACAGGTATTTCCCTAAAGGGTGTTTTTCTTTTTTGGAATCTGTGTGGTAGATTAGTTATACTATCTTTTGCCAATTGAGCACCATTTATTGCTGGTTCTGGAGGTTTCAGCAGACTCTCTGCCACTTAGTCTCTCATGATATAGAAAACTTGTTTGGAACACCACTGCTTGCCTCAACACTGGCACTACCCAATCTCATCTACAAGGTACCAGTGCCGGTCAGGTCCGGTCTGGCAACTCCTCACTGCTTCTGAAACATCTCTCCCTACCCCTGCCACTCAGTCTGATTCTTCAACCTTGTCTTTGATATTCAAGGCTCCTAGACTGCCTTATATAATCAATTCACTTGTTTTCTCAAGTCTTTGTCGTAAGAGGGACCACAGGAAGGGTCTGACTACTCCATCATCTTGGCCCCACCTCATCATGCTATTTTCAATTGCCTCATGTGTGTGAAAGCTGGACAACAAATAAAGAAGAATGAAGAAGAACTGCTGTGTTTGAATTACGGCGTTGGTGAAGAATATACCTAATCTGTGTTGGAAGACGTACAGTCAGAATGCTCCTTAGAAGTAAGGATTGCAAGACTTCCTCTCATGTTCTTTGGGCATGTTATCAGGAGTAACCAGCCCCTGAAGAAGGACACCATGCTTGGTAAAATAGAGGGAGAGCAACAAAAAAAGGGAACATCCTCAATGAGATGAATTGACACAGCGGCTGCAATAATGGGCTGAAGCATAACAATGATGTGAGGATGGTGCAGGACCAGGAAATGTCTTGTTCTGTTGCATACAGGGTCACTATGAGTCAGAATTCACTTGATGGTACCTAACAACAACTTCCACTAGACCTGTACTGTCCAATACAGTAGCCACCAGCCACACGAGGCTATTGAGCACTTGACATTGGCTAGACTGAACTGAAATTGCTGTAAGTATAAAAAGTACACACCAGATTTAAAGATTTGGTAAGAAACAATGTAAAATATCTCACAAATGTTTTTAAATATGGATTTCATGGTCAACATTTTGATATACTGGATTAATACAAAATATACTATTAAAATTAATTTCACCTGTTTCTTTTTACTTTTTAAAATATAGTTACAAGAAACAGGAAGGGTCCTGGGTAGTGGGTAAAGCACTAGGTTGTTTACCAGAAGGTTGGTGGTTCTAACCCATCAGCTGCTTCTCGTGAGAAAGATGTGGCAGTCTGCTTTTGAAAAGATTTACATCCTTAGCAACCTTATGAGTCAGTTCCACTCTGTCCTATAGGTTCAATGTGGTCAGAAATAGGTCGATGGCAACAAGTTTAGTTTGGTAGTCCCTATTTCTGTTTAAACAAACAAACAAAAACCCATTGCCATGGAGCTGATTCCAATCCACAGCAGCAACCCAGAGTAGAACTGCCCCATGGGGTTTCCAAGGCTATAATATTTTTGGAGGTGGACTGCCACATACGTCTCCCAAAGAGTAGCTGGTGGGATGGAACCACCAATCTTCCAGTTAGCAGTCAAATGCTTAAATACGTTGCTATCAGGGGTCCTTGAAACAGGAGACATTAATGTTAAAACTGGCAAATAGCTGAATATACTAAAATGGATAGTCCAAAACAAACTCATGTACATATAGGGATTTAGGGCATAACAAAAGTGACATTTCTGATCGCTGTGGGGTCATAGAAGTGGTTACTGCTAGAAAATTTGAAGTTCCATTTGTGGATCACATTTGTAGCTCAAATTACATAACGCTGTGCTAAGACTTTCTAGTTTACCAAACGTCCTCAACAGAGAGTGGGTTCCATATATCACAGTGCATCCATACAATAGGTATTAGGAAGAAGGAAGTAAATTTCTATGAGCAGAAGCTTCCGGGGGTTACTATTAAGTTAAAAAAGGGAGGAGGGTCAAGGAATGGGCCAACATGTATAATATGATCTCTTTCTGTATAAAAAGCACTCATATGCTTAAATATGCACAGAATATACCTGCAGAGACACAAAAAAATGTTACCATTGTTTATTTCTGGGGTGTGTGGGGAGGGCTTTCAGAGGAATAGGGGAAGGACTTTTATCTGTAATTTTCACTTTAAACACTTCAGCACTACTTAAAGTTTTAACAACAAATGTGGTATTTTATAATAATAAAACTATTAAATATATTACTATTTTATATATTTATATAATCCCCAAGCATAAACTATTATGTTATTATTAGCAGAATTGTAGTATCACAGTAGTATATCGACAGGGAACTGCCAGAAATTTAAGCTGGATTCAGAAGAGGATGTAGAATGAGTGCTATCACTGCTAACATCAGATGGATCCTAGCTGAAAGCAGAGCATACCAGAAAGATGCTTATCTGTGTTTTATTGACTATGCAAAGGCATTTGACTGTGTGGATCATAAGACATTATGGATAACACTGTGAAAGACAGGTATTTCAAAACAATTATGCTTATGAGCAACATGTACATAGATAAAGAGGCAGTCATTTGAACAGAACAAAGGGATACCGTGTGATCTAAAGTCAGGAAAGGTGTGTGTCAGAGTTGTATCTTTTCGCTATACTTATTCAATGTGTATGCTGAGCAAATAATCTGAGAATCTGGACTATACGAAGAAGAATGGGGCATCAGGATTAGAGGAAGACTCATTAACAACCTGTATTATGCAGATGACACAACCTTGCTTGCTGGAAGTGAAGAAGACTTGAGACACTTAGTGATGAAGACCAAAGACTACGTCCTAGACTACGTCCTTAAGTATGGATTACATGTTAACAAAAAGAAAACAACAATACTCACAACTGGACCAATAAGCAACATCATGCTAAATGGAGAAAAGATTGAGTTTGTCAAGGATTTCATTTTACTTGGATCCACAATCAATGCCCACAGAAGCAGTAGTCAGGAGTCAAATTATGCATTGCACTGGGCAAATCTTCTATGAAAGACCTCTTTAAAATGTTCAAAAAAAGAAAAAAAAGAAAAAATGTCACTTTAAGGACTAAGATACATCTCTCCAAGCCATGGTGTTTTCAATCACATCATAAGCACATGAAAGCTGGGCAATGAATAAGGAAGACAGAAGAATAATCGACACCTCTGAATTAAGGTATTGGTGAAGAATACTGAAAATGCCATGGACTGCTGGAATAACAAACAAATCTATGTTATAAATACAGCCAGAATGTTCCCTAAGAGTGAGGATGGCAAGATGTCATCTCACACACTTTGGACATGTTATCAGGAAGGACTAATCCTTGGAGACGGATATCATGCTTGGTAAAGCACAGGTTTAAAGAAAAAGAGGACGACTCTCAACAAGATGGGCTGATACAGTGGCTGCAACATGAGCTCATGCATAACAATGATTGTGAGGATGGCATTTAGAACTGACTTGACAGCTCCTAACAACCACCACAAACTATTCAAATAAATTTTTAAATTAAAAAACACAGAGTTCCTATTATCTCTTTGATTGCTTTATTTCTACTCCTCCACTTGGAAACACCTTTCTCATCTTCCTCTTTTCTTGTTCTCCCCTTTCTGTCCTTCAAAACTCTCAAGGATGTGTGAATCAGGAAATCATTCCACTCCTGTTAGCTCCTCGTCCAGCCTGAATCTGAGGCTTCGGCTTTTCCTGCTATGTCTGTCTTCATGGTAGAAGAGCTTGAGAAAGGGTGCACTGTTGGATAATGTTCAGTTACAAACACTGCTACGGAAGATAACCACATCAGCCCTGTCAACTGGGGGGGAGAAAGCTGTCTTTGGGCAGATGAGGTGTACTTAGTGGAAACATTGTTTGCCATTTTCCTTCTCAGCAATTTTACCACAGTTATGTTACAATAGGACTGCTTAGAAAGAGAAAAGTAACAATGTACAGGACTGTGTGTGTATGATTTTTTTTCTTTTCTACTTTTAGGGTTGCGTGAAAGCAGGGTAAATCCAGCGGACATTGGAGAAAAGGCATGGCCCAAGTTTGGGAAATCAAGTTAATTGCCTCCTGCAATTAAACGTCACCAAGTGGGTCAAGTGTTCTCAAAAGATGACTGTAGAGGTTGGAGCAAGAAAAAACTCTTGATCTTCTGGGAAACAGGTATAACAAAGAGCTTTTTCCCAGAGCAAATGGGAACCTCGGTACTCAGAGTTCATTTGTGATGAAAAAAGACATCTCAAGAGGTCCCAGCCAATTGTCAAGCAGAGAATGGCTTCAAAAGTGTGGACTTGCAAGGACTGAGAAATGAAGGCCCCATTGATGTGTCTAGGGGACAAGTGCTGTGGGAAAATACCAAATTTTGTTTTATAATGGTTCTCAATACCAGTGGAATAAATTGTTTCAATGTTTTCTTGAATGCCTATTGCAACTTTCTTATTTATCACAGAGAGCGAAAGACCTGCTCTCTCCCTTCCCTGATAAAGGCAGTACAGTACACTGGGAAAAGCACTGGACTAGGAATCAGGAGACAGCTCTGTTCTGCAAAATGTGACAAATTATGTGAAACTACTCTGAAAAATGTAAAATGTGGTTAACTATTGTTATAAAACTCAAGTTTGTCATTGGTCCTTCCCTTCTCAGCTTCTTTGAGGCCCTCTTTTCTTCTAGCCTTTTGGGACAAAAATTACTGGGGCAAAGGTTTGAAAGGAATCCAATGCAAAGAATGCATACTAGTCCCTGAGGAGATCACCTAGACTGAAGAATTTTGTCAGCATCCTAATTTAACTGAAACTGCTATCCCACTTAAAAATTGTCACAATTTTTAAGGAAGACTTTTAAGAAGGACTCTGCATTCATCATAAAGCTGGTATGGCAGCTTTATGGAAATACATTGGTTTTATTATTCTACACAAAAGCAGCTTCTTAAATACTAAACGCCTAACATCAAGCCCAGCAAACTGATTTACAGTCTGAAAGACTGAAAGTGCACTTCTCTACAAAAGAAAAAAGAGGAGAAATGCAAACTCCACACAGTCTGCCAAAGCCCTGGCGTTGTGTTTCTGGTTCCAGTGGCTGGGATATCTCCTTGCCTCACCCTCCATCTCAGAAGTCACTCCATCACACGAAATATATGCAGAATCCAACCATTTCTCTCCTTCAGTATTGCCACCACCCTAGCCCAAATCCCATACCTGGCAGAAGCCTCCTAAGTGGTCTCCCAGCCTCCTCTCTTTCCTCTCTGGCTCCATCCTGGCAGCCAGAGTCAGCTTCTTCAAAGAGCAAGCAATTCAACCATGGATCTCCTCTGCTTAGACCTTCAATTGGGTGATACATGGGCTAATGTTTGCCTACTTCTCTGCCCTGAATGCTCTATGCCATCAGGTATCTTGTCTGTTTTGCTCACCTCTATTTTCCTGGTGCCTAGTCACTTGCCTGGCACATAGTAGGTCTTACTAAAGGTTTGTTGAATGAATTATAACAACTAATATCCATACAGTGTATTAAAGGTAACAAATATCTCATTTGATGCTCAGGTGGACCCTATGTCATACGTATTATAATTCCTGTTTTCCAGATGAGGAAATTGAGACTCAGAGTTAATGCAGAACGTACTGAAACCCAGGTGGGTGGGGTCAAAACTCATGCCTTTCCATCTGTACCACCTTGGAGAGCTGCAAGGGTGTGAAGGAGACTGTCTAGAGGCACTCTTGATACGTCTTGACCACATAAGGAGCCACACTACTCAGGCCTTTAGGACACAGGGGAAGGCCCTATGGGGATCCCCTGCCAACCAGTGAGGAGGAAGTGGATTCTAAATCAGGCTTTCCTAGCTGACTTAGACAGTTACTGTAACGACAGTGACCTTATTTTCTGAATCTCAAATCAGGATTCTTGGTATGACAAATAGAACAGAATACTTGAAATTAGGACTCTTCTGGAAAATACAGGGCATAAAGTTGCTGTGCTTGTACCACCTGGCAGCTGCATAATGGCTGCTTTTCAGCTAATTGTAACCCAGCCACCTTGGTCTATCCGCATGTCGAAAAAGTCCATCCACCCTCCAAACAAAGAAAAAAAGAAAAACTGTTTTCCGAGCCTTATGTTTCTACATAGCCATTTTTTTTTCTTCTCTTTCTCTCATTGAGTTCCCTCACTTTCTCTCATCTTTTCTCTTAACACTTTTAATACGCTTTACCGGTTTTGCTTCTCTATCAAACCCAGCCTAAGCCAGTCCCATTGTATCATCTAACGAGGACAAGGTTGTTTGCAGGAGGCACGGGGGCAAAATTTTGTTTCCAAAAGAGCTTTGTGATGCTACTGCTTCTCTGTGTTGCAATAAAGGCTGTTGCCAAATCCAGGGGTGGAGCTAACCTTTGCCCTCAAGCACTCTTTACACTCGATTCAGGTATACTCAGAGCTCTCTGAGGAGTAGACAGACTCCAGCATTAGGGTGACAGTAAAAATTCAGTAAAATGGAAACCAAGAGGGATGGGAAAAACTGTCTCTCAGTGCTTGTTCCCCATTGTCATAGACCCTGTAGCCATGGTCTCCAAACACTTTCACCATTTATTACTTTGAACCATTTGTAACATGCATTAGAAAGTAGGACACAGAAGCTCTGTGAAATAGACGAAAGGCTGTGAAGTCCTTTTGGGCCTGAGAGCTAAGAATCATAACGTTACCTAAGCAATCCACCCCAAGGATGATTCACACTGATATCTGGGAGACAAGAGGCTCTGAGGTCTCTTTCCAAAGAGGTTATCTATCTCTCAGATATACTGGGTGACCCCAAACAAAAGGGTGAGCTTTGGAGGAACTGTGAACCTGTCTGAGTCTCAGTTTCCTCACCAATATAGAGAAGTAGCAGTGATCTCTGCTTTTCTCTGCTTCTTTTAATTAAATGACAGATTATTTCAAGTATACAGAAAAGCATTAGGAACAAATACATTTACCCTTATTTGCCTTAGAACCTTGTCCCTAAAGAAATAAACTACTACAGTTTCTGTTGAAGTTCCCTGTGTATCTCCTCAATCACATTCTCGTCTCCCACAAAGGTAGGAATTCTCTTGAATTCAGTGTCTATGATTTGCATGCATGTTTTCAAAAGGTCAGCAGATCGAATCCACCAAGTGCCCCTTGGAAACTCTATGGAGCAGTTCTACTCTGTCCTGTAGGGTCACTACGGGTTGGAATCAACTTGACGACACCTTTTTTTTTTTAATTATTATTCCCATAAACAATATATAGCATTATTTTCCATGATTTTAAACTTTGTATGAGGGCAGTGGTGGTTCAGTGGTAGAATTCTCACCTTCCATGTGGGAGATTCAGGTTTGATTCCTGGCCAATGCACCTCATGTACAGCCACCACTGGTCTGTCAGTGAAGGCTTGTATGTAGCTATGACGCTGACTTCCCATCCTAAGACTGACTAGGAATAAAGGCTTGGTAATTTACTTCCCAAAAATCAGCCAAATGAAACCCTAAGGGTCACAAATGGTCTGATTCCATTGTGCATGTGATCTCCATGAGTCGGGAACTAAGTCAACAGCAGCTAACAAAAACACCAACAAACTTTGCACAAATTTTATCAGACTGTGCATTTCCTTCTGTAATTTATTCTCCTTGCTCAGCATTAGGTTTGTGAGAAATATTCATGTTGATACACGTAGCTTTGGTTCAGGCATTTTCACTGATAGACATCAGTAGCATTCCATTGTTTGAATCTACAGTAATTTTATGTATCTCTTCTGTTATTTCTCAGTATTTTGCTCTTATAAATAATGCTGCCATGATCACTCAAGATTTATGGTTCTTGTTCAACTGCATGAGAATTCTTCAGTGTATCTACCTGGGAGTACAATAGCTGAGTTAATGGGAGGGAGTGTAAATTCTAAAGCCTTTTTGAGGGTAATATGCTGGTACTTATCCAAATTAGATATTAATATACTAACTGATCCAGTAATTACACTTCTATAAATCTACATTAGGAAAATATTCATACATGTATACACAGAAAGATGTATAAGAATGTTTATTGTCCCACTGATAGTAATAAGAAGAAATAAGAAACATCCTCAGAGTCTATCAATGAGGAGGAGGCAAAGCAGTTGAATGACCTATATGCCACACATCCTATAGAATACCTTGGACTTCGAAAGAAAGCAGTGTGAAGCACACCCTTTCTTTCTTACCTCTTTAACTGAGAGTATAAGTTTGCTGACAGCACAGGGCTAGATACCTGCAAGTTAGATGAAGGTATCCTCACTACTGGCAAGTGGGGATGCTGCTATTTCTGGTGATCAGTTCCAATAGAAATGTGAAAATAGTCCAGAGAACAGATCAGAACTCAGGTTTCTGGAAGTATTAAAGGCAGGCAGAATGCATAGAAAGCATTTGAAGAGAACATTAGCAAATTCACGAAAGGACTCGTCTAATGAAAAGGCCTTCCCTTTGGTTATGAACATCAATAAATAAAAGTGTTTATGGTGCCCGGCTGTGTGTTGGGTTGAGAAATTCAAACTTATTTCTAGAAATGCAAGCACACTCATTTACTAGGAGCTTAATGAATATAGTAAGTCAAGACTTAACTTAAAGAACTTCAATGATCACAGTAGGTAATACTTCTTGAGCATTTCTATGCATTAAGCATTGTAGTGGGCACTTCGCATTTGTCTAGACTCATTTTTACAAAGGAAAGGATATATTATAATTTGCATTTTATTGGTATGAATGTGGAGGTTAAAGAACTTGTCCATGGACACATAGCTAGTAAAGTGATAGTTAGGATTTGAACTCAGGTCTGTCTGGTGACAAAGTCTACACTCGTCTCAATTCAACATGCTATACCTCTTTTCTGGAGATAGAAGTATGAACAGAAATTCAGTTAACTAATTTGTTAAATTTGGACCCCTGTCTTAGCCTAATGTAGTAGAGAGGAGAATCCTACAAGGCTTTGTGTACCTGTCTTACCCATAACCTTCTTCTGAACAAAGTGGACAGAGTGATTCCTTGATGCCAGATTACCATTTATTTGGTCAATAAATATTTTGTTGAGTTGCTTCTCCGTGCCATTACTGTTCTTGGGTCACAACTGACTAGGCCAGGGAGCCTGTGCCTGAATCAAGGGCAGGCATCTCTTGGTTGGGCCTGAGGGAGCCCAGTAGCCTATGAAGTGTCCTGGCATGAGCATGACAGGGATGCTCTAAACTGCAGAGTGATCAACTAGTCCAGTGAGATCTCTTCTCTTGGCGAATGCAGATATAACACACACATAAAGAGGAGCACATGCATACCGGAAGACAGGAGATGCTCAGGGAGATGGTAAGAAGCAGAAGTCATGGAGAGAGGGTAGAATAAAGACATAGGGAGCAGGAAGACGCTATGACAGAGGGAGTTGAGCGGCAGACACTTTGCTTCCCTTGTCCATAGCTCCTGCGGCATCAGTTATAAAGAATAACTACCTGCTGGAGATGGTTTCCTCTCCCTCACTTACGCATGAATCTTTAACTCAATTCCCACCACCTGAAGCAACCTGAATGAGGCTAACTAACCTACGGTGACAGGAAGCCCGGATTACGTAAGAGCTGTGGTTTGCGAAGCATGGGCTTGTACTTCTGAACCTGACTCTTCAGTTCTGTATTAGGTCCTTTTGGGGGTGTGTGAATGTGGGAACAATGGGTGAGTGTGTGTGTGTGTGTGTGTGTTTGTGTGAATGTGGGAACAATGGGTGAAAAGGGATTTTGCTGGAGGCCTAGCTCTGCTAGAAGAGTGCCAAGCTGGCTTCCTGGCCCCGGCTTGTGCTGATTCCAACTCATGGCGACTCTGGGTGTTACAGAGTAGAACTGCTCAGTAGGGTTTTCTTGGCTGTAATTTTTACAAAAGTAAATTGCTAAGTCTTTCCTCTGTGGTGCCACTGCACTGGGTTGAACTGTCAGCCATTAAGTTAGTAGTCAAATATAAACCACCTGTGCCCCTAGGGAATAATGAATACCACACTGTTAAAAGTGGTTGTCTTTGAAAGAGATGTGAGTTATAGTAGGGAAAGGTGGAAGTTTTTACTCAGTATACTTGACTATTCACATTTGACGTGTGTGTGTGTGTGTAATGAGTCTGCATTACTTTTTTAATAAAAATATAGAAATTATAACTCATGGGGAGAAAAAAACTCTGATCTTAGAGAAATTTGCATTCTAAAATTTGGTTTTATTACATGCTCTTGCATTCAAGAACCTCCAAATATTGCTCACAGAAGAGAAGCCAAACTCTTCAACCTGGCACTAGAGGCCTCCACAGCTTGGGCATATCTCGTCATTTCTCTTATTGCTCTTTCCCACTTTCCTCTATGCCAGCCCAGTTGGCCTTCTCTCCTTACCAGCTCCAAGCGGGTCTTCATCCTTTTCTTTATTCAATTTGCTGTGATGTGACTTGAAAGCTCTTTTCCCAATCCCTAACGAGGCTACATTCTAGAGACTTTCATGAGCCCATGTGGGAAGTGTAGGCTGTGCCACAGAGGCGACCAGGGGACATTTCAACTCTTGTGTATGGAAGGGACATAATGAAAATGGTGCTTTGTTCTTTTTTTAAAATTCTTTTCTTTTTATTGTGCTTTAAGTGAAAGTTTACAATTCAAGTCAGTTTCTCACACAAAAACATACACACCATTGTTATATGACCCTAATTACTTTCCCTACAATGTAATAGCATTCTCCTTTCCACCTTGTATTTCCCATATCCATTCAATCAGCTCCTGTCTCTTTATTTTTCAAATGGTACTTTAAAGTTTACAGAACAAAATAATTTTTCTTTAAACAGTTAGCACATGTTTTATTTTATGACCCCACAATGGGTCACAACTCTTCCTTCTTAACCCTGGGTTCCCTATTACTGGCTTTCTTATTCCTGCCTGCCTTCCAGTCCTTGCCCCTGGGTTGGCATGCCACTTTAATCTTGTTTTGTTTTATGGGCCTCTCTAATCTTTGGCTGAAGTGTAAATCTGACAAGTGACTTCATTACTCAGCCGAAAGGGTGTCCAGGGGCTATATTCTTAGGGTTTCTCCAGTGTCGATTATGCCAGTAAGTCTGGTCTTTCTCTTTGAGTAAGAATTTTGTTCTACATTTTTCTCCAGCTCTGTCTGGTACCCTCTGTTGTGATCCCTTTCAGTGCAGTCAGTGCTGGTAGCTGGGCACCATCTCATTGTACTAGACTCAGTCTGGTGGAGGGCGTTGTAGTAGATGTGGTCCATTAATCCTTTGGACTAATCTCTACCTTGTATCTTTAGTTTTCTTCCTTCTCCCTTGCTCCTAAAGGGGTGAGACCAATGGAGTATCCTAGATGGCTGCTCACAGGCTCTCAAGATCCCAGATGCTACTCACCAAAATAGAATGTAGAACATTTTCTTGATAAAAGATATCATGCCAGTTGAGCTAGACCTTCCCCAAAGCCAGGATCCCTACAGCCCTCAGCTCAGCAATTTGGTCCCTGAAGGAGTTTGCATGTGCCTATAGAGCTTCCACAACATTGCCTTGTACAAGTTGTGCTGAGTTCCTCAGTACTGTGTATTGTCTTACCCTTCACCAAAGTTGCCACCTATCTGTTGTCTATTTAGTGCTTTTCTATCCTCAGCCTTCCCCCCCCGTAACCATCAAAGATTGTTTCTTTTTGTCTGTAAATCTTTTCATGATTTTTTTACAGTAGTGGTATCATACATATTTGTCCTTCGGTGATTGACTTATTTCACTCAGTATAATGTCTTCCGGTTTCCTCCATGTTATGAGATGCTTTGCAGTTTCAGCATTTATTGTTGCATAATACTCTATTGTGTGTATGTACCACAATTTGTTTTTCCATTCATCTGTTGATGGGCATCTAGGTTGCTCTCCCTCTTCTTGCTATTATGTTCCATTCTTTATTAGATTTATTTCTGCTCTGATCTTTATTGTTTCCTTTCTTCTGGTCGCTTTGGGCTTCTTTTGCTGTTCTCTTTCCATCTGTGTAGCTAATGTTTTGATTTTGTGCCTTTCTTTTTTCATGTGTGCATCTACTGCTATAAATTGATCTCTGAGGACTTCCTTTGCTGTGTCCTAAAGGTTTTGGTATGACGTGTTTTCACTTTCACTTCATTCTAGTAATTTTTTATTCCCTCTTTGATTTCTTCTATAGTTCAGTGGTTTTTAAGCAGGCTCTTATTTAGTTCCCATATAATAGATTTTTTGTGTGTGTTCTTCCTGTTAATTTTTATTTTGATGGTGTTGTGGTCAGAGAAGATACTTTGTATTATTTCAGCGTTTTGGATTTTGTTGAGGGTTGCTCTGTGGCCTAAGATGTGGTCTATTCTGGAGAATGTTCCATATGCATTGGAAAATAATGTGAATTCAGCAGCTGTTGGGTGGAGTGTACTAAATATGTCTTTATAGTCAAGTTGGCTGATTGTGCCCTTTAGCTCTTCTTTATCTTTGTTGAGTAAAAACAGTGCTTTGAATGGTTAGTATGGCAGTGTTGTGTAGTCTGGATTGAAGTGGGCCTGACAAGTAGTGTCATAAAATATATAACCAAGATGTTAATGCTCCATGAGAGCCAGGCCTGGAAGCTAAAATTAAGACTTTCATGGAGATCAACATGGGAGTTGCGGTTTACCATGTATTATATGAGGTCTGAAGACAAATGATCAAAAACTTAACAAGACAACAAGATTATTGAACACTCTTTCAGAAACACACAAGAGCATCATCCATGCAGTTGCTTGACTTATTGTTTACTACTGATTAAGGCCCAGATGCTATAAAGTTACAAATTAATTTGTAACTCTAGGGGCCAAAAAGTACTGACACAAACAGACATATGTACACTGATATGCACTGCAGCACTATTCATAGCAAAAAGGTGGAAACAACCCAAGTGCCCATCACAGATGAATGGATAAACAAAATATGGTACACACATATAACGGAATAACTCTCAGCCTTAAAGAAAATGAAGTACTAACAAATGCTGCAACATACATGAACCTCAAAGACATTGTATTGAGCAAAATAAGTTAATCACCAGAGGACAAATATTATATGGTCTCACGTATATGAAATGACAAGAATGGATAATTACATACAGACTAACAGCTACTAGTGGTTACCAGGTGTGGGGGGCAGAGCGGGGAGCGAGGGAAAGGAGAAATCATTCACTGGTATATAGTAAATTTTTGCTTACAGTGATAGGAAAAATGACATTGACTGGGGGAGTGGTAAGGAGCCCTCTTGGCACAGTGGTTAGGTGCTCAGGTGCCAACCAAAGGTTGGCAGTTTGAACCCACCAGCTGCTCCACAGAAGAAAGATATGGCAGTCTGCTTCTGTAAAGATTACAGCTTTGGAAACCCTATGTGACAGTTCTACTCTTTCCCATAGGGCGATATGAGTTTGAATTGACCCAACAGCAATGGGTTGGGCTTTGATTTCAATTAAATGCAATAGTTACACAACCAGACTAATGGAGCTGTTACCATTAAGCTGCACACCAAGGGGAAAACAAACAGAATGGAACATAAAATATTTTATCTAATTTTACAACTACAACAGCAGCCAAAACAAAGAAAGTTGCACTTGTCGATATTACTTAGGTAAAACTAAACATTTCATAGGATTCGTTTTCTTGGTTCAAAGGTTTAGGAACATGGAGTCATCATTTTATCCAGTCATTTGGCCTAACCTCATTTTCAGAGTTTCTATTCTACCTCTAGTAAAGCCTGGAGTCTTAAAAATTTGCAAGACACCACTCAAGATGCAACAATTAATCTCTAATTCACCTGGAACACCAGAGGAAGGAGAGCCAAAAACCAGAGATGAAATGGACTGTAGGTTTAATTGCCTCCATTAACTACTATTTCCATTACAAGAGACCAGGGTGGTGCCCAGATGCCATTATTAAACATTTTGATCAAGAAGCCAACAGGTGAATTCTGATCAAGAGTAGGTATAGCATGGAACATGACTTCAGACATGTATGGAAATCAGACTTACTGGATCCAATGAGACTGGAAGAATCTTTGAGTCTAATGATCAGAAATAATCTTTAAACTCTGAATTGAAACTATCCAGTGAAGTCATTATTAAACTAAATAACAGCTAATTAATAGACAATGTTTGCCTTGAGCACAGCATTCTTATAAATTATCTGTATTAGGATAAACTGAAAACAGTCAATCTAAAGTACAGATGATAGCTGTAAGGGGAAGAGATCCAAAATTAATGGTGATAAAACAATATGGGTAGAGATAGCAATAATGGTAACACAATGTCAAGTATGTAACCAATGTTATGGAACTGTTCCTGTAAAAACTGTGAATAAATGTATGTTTGGTTGTGTATATTACCACCAAAACAAAACAAAATATTTTTTTAAAAGTTAACTTGTAGAAGGTTGGTAAGTTGCAAATGAAATTTGTCTGATAGAAATGAGAATTATTTATATCCAGTAGAAAAGATAACCCCAAAAGTTTCAGCTTTATTACCTTGTAATATTAACCACTACCACTCGTCTGTCAGTTTGTCATACGTGGTAGCTTTAGTGTTGCTATGCTATTAGCATTTCAAATACCAGTAGGGTCATCCATGATGGACAGGTTTCAGCAGATCCTCTAAACTCAGACTAGGAAGAAGGACCTGATGATCTACTTCTTTAAATAAAAACTGATTAAATAAAACCTGATAGAATACCAGATATGCACTCTTCAGGTTGGAAGGCACTCAAAATACAACTGAGAAAGTAAGTTGAGGCAACCTTCATAATGTGGATGGAGTAAAGCTTTCAGGATCTTCATTTGCTGTTGTGGTACAGCTCAAAATGAGAATAAACAGCTTCAAACAATCTTTAATAATTGGAATGTGGAATGCATGCAGTAAGAATCTAGGAAAATTGGAAGTCGTCAGAATGAAACAACACTTGATGACAGATATCCTAGGCATTAATGAGTAGAAATTCACTGGTATTGGTCATCATGAATCAGACAATCACAAAGTCTACTATGCATGGAATGACAGATTGAAAGGAATGGCATCACATCCATAGTAAACAAACAAACAAACAAAAAAATCAAGATCTTGAAGTATAACACTCTCAGTAATAGGATAATATCCATACACCTACAAGGAAGACCAGTTCATTAGACTATTATTCATATTTAAGCACCAACCACAAATGCCAACGATGAATTGAAGATTTTTCTCAAATTCTGCCATCTAAAATTGATCATACATGCAATCAAGAGGTATTGATAATTACTGGTGATTTCAATGAAAATGTGGAAAAAAAGAAGGATCAGTAGTTAGAAAATACAGCCAATGTGACAGAAACGAAGCCAAAGATGGGATGATAGAATTTTACAAAACCAATGACTTATTCATCAGAAACACCTTTTTTCAAACAACATAAATGATGATTATACGTATGGACCTAGCTAGACGGAATACACAGTAATCAAATTGACTACATCTGTGGAAACAGATGAAGGAGTAGTTCAATCATCAATCAGAACAGGGCCAGGGGCCAGCTGCAGAAGATTAGATCATTAATTGCTCATATGCAAGCTCAAGTTGAAGTTGAAGAAAATTAAAACAAGTCCAGGAGAGCCAAAGTAGGACCTTGAGTATATCCCACCTGAACTTAGAGACTACCTCAAGAACACACCAGCGACCAGTTACAATATGACATCAAGGATATCATACCTGAAGAAAGCAAAAGGTCAGGAAAGAAAGAAAAGACCAAAGTGGATGTCAGAAGAGACTCTGCAACTTGCTCTTGAATGTAGAGTAGTTAAAGGGAAAAAAAGAAATGACGAAGTCAAATAGTTGAGCAGAAGATTTCAAAGGGTGACTTGAGAAGACAAAGTAGCGTATCATACTGAAAAGTGCAAAGATCTGGAGACAGAAGACCAACAAGGAAGAACATGCTTGGCATTTCTCAACCTGAAAGAACTAAGAAAAAATTTAAGCCTTGAGTTGCAGTGTTCAAGGATTCTATGGACAAAACAATGAACCATGCAAGAAGCATCAAAAGAAGGTTGAAGGAATAGTGAGAGTCACTATGCCAAAAAGAATTGGTAGATGCTCAACCATTTCAAGAGATAGCATAATATCAAGAACCAATAAAAAAACAAACCAAACCCAGTGCTGCCGAGTCTATTCCAACACGTAGCAACACTATAGGGCAGTGTAGGACTGCTACATAGAGTTTCCAAGGAGCAACTGGTGGATATGAGCTGCCAACCTTTTGGTTAGCAGATGTAGCACTTAACCACTACACTACCACGGTTTCCCTAGAGTTGATAGTATTGAAAAAAGAGGTCCAGGATGCACTTAAGGCATTGGTGAAGAACAAGGCTCCAGGAATTGACAGAATAGTAATTGAGATGTTTCAACAAGTGAATGCAAAGCTTGAAGTGCTCACTGGTCTATGCCAAGAAATTTGGAAGATAGTTGCCTGGCCAACTGGCTGGACAAAGATCCATATTTGTGCCTATTCCAAAGAAAGGTGTTCCAACAGAATGTGGAAATTATTAAACAACATCATTAATGTCATCTACAAGTGAAATTTTGGTGAAGATAATTAAAAAATTAACAGAGTACTGCTGGAAATCTGAGCTGCATTCAAAAGAGGACATGGAAAGAGAGATATCACTGCTGCTTGTCAGATGGATGTTGGCAGAAAGCAGAGACTATCAGAAAGATGTTCACTTATATTTTACTGACTATGGAAAGGCATTCAACTATGTGGATCTTAACAAATTATGGCTAACATAAAGAACATATGATTGTGCTCAAGAGGAACCTGTACATACAAGATATGACAATTAATTTTGCTAACTCATGCTAGAAAAATTGCTACATACCTGATTGCCAAATATCACTACAGCCACCTTTGAAGTACTCCCCTTAGGAAGCAATGCACTGATGCTAGTGCCTAGTCCACCCTTCAAAGCAATCTTGGAACCTTTTTCTGGAATAGCCATCAGAGCTGTTACTGTATTACCCTTGATGTCATCAAAATGTCTTCCTTTCAATAGTTACTTTATCTTCAGATAAAGAAAAAAGTCATTGGAAACCAGAACAGGAGAGTGTGGGGGTGAGGGGGTGGGAGTTCCAATACAGTTATTTGTTTACTGGCTACAAACTCCCTCACAGGCAACTATATAACTAAGTTCGTGAACTTGCTACTGTGCCACTGTGTGCAATGGCCATTCCAGAAAGAGTACCAAAATTGTTTTGAAGGGTGGACTAGGCATTGGTGTTGGTGCATAGCTTCCCAAGGGAAGTACTTCAAAGGTGACCATAGTGATATTCAGCAGTGAGGTATGTAGCACTTAGAACAATTAAGTTTGCAGACTTAAATTTCTGACCTTGTAGATCAAGAGGTCATCATTCTAACAGAATGAGGGGATAGGTACTGGTATAAAATCGGAAAAAGTGTGCATCAGGGTTGTATCCACTCACCATACTTATTCAATTTGTATGCTGAGCAAATAATCTGGGAGCTGGACCATAAGAAGAAGAACATGACATTAGGAGTGCAGCAGCAGTCATTAACAGCCTCTGATATGTAGCTGACGCACCCTGCTTACTGAAAATGAAGAGGACTTGAAGAACTTACTGATGAAGATCAATGACCACAGCCTTTGGTATGGATTACACCTCAACACAAAGAAAACAAAAGTCCTCACAACTCAACTAATGAGCAATATCACAAATATTGAAGTTGTCAAGGATTTCAGTTTACTGGATCCATAGTCAATGACTGTGGAAATAGCAGTCAAGAACTAAATGACACACTGCATCAAGCAAATCTGTAGCAAAAGGCTTCTTCAAAGTGTTGAATAGCTAAGAAGTCACTTTGAGGACTAAGGTGAACCTGACCCCGTCTGTGGTGTTTTCAGTCACTGCATATGCATGTGAAAGCTAGAGAATGAATAAAGAAGACTGAAGAAGAACTGATGCCCATGAATTATGATTTTAATGTAGCATATTGAATTTACCATGAACTGCCAGAAGAACAAACAAATCCGTCTTAAAAGTACAGCCAAAACGATCCTTAGAAATGAAGATGACGAGACTCCATCTCATGTACTTTGGACATGTTATCAGGAGGCATTAATCCCTGGAGAAGGACATTATGTTTGGTAAAGTAGAGAGTGAGCAAAAAAGAAGGCTCTAAATGAGATGGATTAGTTCAGCGGCTACAGCAATAGGCTCAAGCATAGCAATGATTGTGATGATGTGGTATGACCTGGCAGTGTTTCATTCTGTTATAAATAGGATAGCTTTGATTTGGAAATAACTTGAGGTCTCCTAACAACAACAAGTAGCCCTTTCTTCAGACTACAGCATATCTCGCTCTTCCCTCTCAAAAAAAAAAAATCTCTCCTAGATTATTAATCACACATAAAATCAGAGACCGCCTTGGTTTGTACAGTTTTAAGGTTTCAAACCAAGAAAGTTTTGCCTTAAGTAAGGTTGAAATTAAAACAAAACAAATTTCATCCCTAAGCAATTCAAAAGGAAACAAGCAGATCTTTTTCTTTTTCAAATAATACTGTGTTTTCTGTGAAGGTTTACACAGCAGTTTAGGTGCCCATTGAAAAACTTCTACACGAGTTTTTCAGAGAACTAACCAGATCTTGATCACAATTTTCTCACTTTTGAGACGAGATATGGAATAATGGATAAGTCTAATGAAGAATTTCACAGGTGGTTAAGAGTGTCTAAGAAAATGAAAACTAGAATTTTAAAACAAGCGACTTCCAATATCTCCCAGGAATATGAAGTTTCTCAGCAAAATTCTAGCCAACAGAATTCAGCATCATATTGAAAAAAATAATACAGCATGATCAAGTAGAATTCATACCAGTTATGCAAGGATGGTTTAACATTAGAAAGTCAATCAATGTAATAGATCACATAAACAAAATGAATGAAAAGAATGACATGATTATCTCAATCCACACAGAAAAGGCATTTGATAAAGTCCAATACCTATTCCTGACAAAAACTCTCAGTAAAAGAGGTATAGAAAGGAAATTTCTCAATATAACAAAGGGCACCAGGTAAGGAGGGTGACAGCATCAGGTAAAGAAGGTAACAGCATCAGGTGAGGAGGGTAAAGATACATTGAGCAGCCCCCACTTGTCTGTCATTGGAGGCTTCTTGTTGCTGTGATGCTGGAAGCTATGCCACTGGTATTTAGTTACTAGCAGGGTCACCCATGATAGATAGGTTTCAGCTGAGCTTCCAGACTAAGACAGACTAGGAAGAAGGACCCAGCAGTCTATTTCTGAAAAGAATTAGCCAAGGAAAACCTTATGAATAGCAGCTGAACATTGTGAGATATATTGCTGGAAAGTGAGCACCCCAGGTTGGAAGGCACTTGGAAGAGGACTGGGGAAGAGCTGCCTCTTCAAAGTAGAGTTGACCTTAATGACATGGCTCGAGTAAGGCCTTTGAGATCTTTGTTCACTGATGTGGCATTACTCAGAATGAGGAGAAACAGCTGCAAGCATCCATTAATAATTGGGACATGGAATGTACAAAGCCATAAAAATTGGAAATCATCAAAAATGAAATGGACCACATAAACATTGATATCTCAGGCATTAGTGAGCTGAAATGGACTGGTATGGGCCATTTTGAATATAACAATCATATGGTCTACTATGCTGGGAACGAAAATTTGAAAAGGAGCAGTGTTGTGTTCATCATCAAAATGAACATTTCAAGATCTGTCCTGAAGTACAATGCTGTCAGTGATAGGATAATATCCATATGCCCACAAGGTTTGCCAGTTAATACAACTATTATTCAAATTTATGCACCAACCACTAAGGCCAAAGATGAAGAGGCTGAAGATTTTTACCAGCTTCTGCAGTCTGAAATTGATTGAACATGTAATCAAAATGCATTGACAATTACTGGTGACTGGAATGCAAAAGTTAGAAACAAAGAAGAAGGATTGGTAGTTGGAAAATATGGCTTTGGTGACAGAAATTACGCTGGAGATCACATGATAGAATTTTGCAAGACTAATGATTTCTTCATTGCAAATACCTTTTTTAACCAACACAAATGGTGACTGTACACATGGACCTCACCAGATAGCACACACAGGAACCAGACTGACTACATCTGTGGAAAAAGATGATGGAAAAGCTCCATATCAGCAGTCAGAACAAGACCAGGTGCTGACTGTGGCACAGATCATCAATTGCTCATACACAAATTCAAACTGAAACTGATAAAATTAGAACAAGCCTACCAGAGCCAAAGTATGACCTTGAGTATATCCCTCCTGAGTTTAAAGACCATCTCATGAACAGATTTGATGTGTTGGTCACTAATGACTGAAGACCATACAAATTGTGGAATGACATCGAAGATATCATCCATGAAGAGAGCAAGAGGTCATTGAAAAGACAGGAAAGAATGAAAAGACCAAATTGGATGTCAGAAGAGATTCTGAAACTTACTGTCGAATGTCAAACAGGTGAAGCAAAAGGAAGAAATGGCAAAATAAAACACCTAAACAGAAGACTTCAAAGAGCAGCTCAAGAAGACAAAATAAAGTATTATAGTGATGTGTGCAAAGACCTGGAAATGGAAAATCAGAAGGGAAGAACATATTCTTCATTTCTCAAGCTGAAAGAACTGAAGAAAAAATTCAAGCCTTGAGTTGCAATAGTGAAGGATTCTGCAGGGAAAATACTAAACAACTCAGGAAACATTAAAAGAAGATGGAAGGAATACAGAGTCATTGTACCTGAAAGAACTGGTTGATGTTCAGCCATTTGAAGAGGTAGCATATGATCAGGAACTAATGGTACTGAAGGAAGAAGTTGAAGTTACTCTGAAGGCAATGGCAAAAAACAAGGCTCCAGGAATTGATAGAACATCAACTGAGATATTTCAACAAACAGATGCAGTGCTGGAAATGCTCACTCATCTATACCAAGAAATTTGGAGGATAGCTACTTGGCCAACTGTCTGGAAGAGATCCATATTTACACACATTCCAAAGAAAGGTGATCCAACTGAATGCAGAAATTACTGCACAATATCATTAATATCACAGACAAGTAAAATTTTGCTCAAGGTCATTCAAAAGTGACTGCAACAGTATATTGACAAGGGACTGCCAGAAATTCAAGCTGGATTCAGAAGAGGATGTGGAACCAGGTATATCATTGCTGGTGTCCGATGGATGTTGGTTGAAAGCAGAGAATATCAGCAAGATGTTTACTTGTGTTTCGTTGACTATGCAAAGGCATTTGACTGTGTGGATTCTAATAAATTATGGCTAATATTGCGGAGAATGGGAATTCCAGAACACTTAATTGTGCTCTTAAGAAATCTGTATATGGATCAGGAGGCAGTCATGGAAACAGAACAAGGGGACACTTCATGGTTTAAAGTCAGGAAAGGTGTGTGTCAGGGTTGTATCCTTCTACCATAACTTTTCAATCTGTATGCTGAGCAAATAATCTGAGAAACTGGATTGTACGAAGAAGAATGAGGCATCAGGATTGGAGGATGACTCAGTAACAACCTGCGTCACACAGATGACACCACCTTACTTGCTGGAAGTGAAGATGTGAAACACTGATGAAGATCAAGGACCACAGCCTTCAGTATGGATTGCACCTCAGCATCAGGAAAACAAAAATCCTCACAACTGGACCAGTAAGCAACATTGTCATAAATGGAGAATGGACTGAGGTTGTCAATGATTTCATTTTACTTGGGTCCACAATCAATGCCCATGGAAGCAACAATTAGAAAATCAAAAGATGCATTGCATTAGGAAAATCTGCTGCAATGGACCTCTTTAAAGTATTCAAAAGTAAAGATGTCACCTTGAAAACTAAGGTGTGTCTGACCCAAGCCATGGTATTTTCAATCACATCATATGCATGTGGAAGCTGGGCAATGAACAAAGAAGACAGAAGGAGAATTGTTGCTTTTGAACTGTGATGTTGGAGAAGAATGTTAAAGGTACCATGGACTGCTGAAAGAACAAACAGATCTGTTCTAGAAGAAGTACAACCAGAGTGCTCCTTGGAAGCAAAGATGGCAAGACTGTGTTTTACATACTTTGGACATGTTGTCAGGAACAATAGGGCCCTGGGAAAGGAAATTATGCTTTGTAGAGTGGAGGGTCAGTGAACAAGAGGAAGATCCTTGATGAGATGGATTGACACAGTGGCTGCAACAATGGGCTTAAGCATAAAAACGATTGTGGACATGGCACAAGACTGGGCAGAGTTTCGTTCTGTTCATAGGGTCACTATGAGTCTGAACTGACTCAATGGCACCTAACAACAACAACATGCAAAATCAATGGCCAACATCATTCTTAATTGAGACAGGCTAAAAGTGTTTCCCTTGAGAACAGATAAGGATGCCCTTTATCATCACTCTTATTTAATATTGTGCTGGAAGTCCTAGCTAGAGCAATAAGGTAAGAAAAAGAAATAAAAAGCATTCACATTGGTCATGAAGAATTTAAACTGTTCTTATTTCTGGATGACATGATGATATATGTAGAAAACCCAAAAGACTCCACATAAAAAGCTACTGAAACTAATAGACTCAGCAGAGCAGCAGTGTACATGGTAAGCATACAAAAATCAGTTGGATTCCCATACAGCAAAAAAGAGAGTGTTAAAAAGGAAATATTCCATTGATAACAGTCCCTCAAAAACAAACAACAACACCAAAAACCCTTTAGGAATAAATCTAACCAGGGATATAAAAGATCTAGAAAAAGAAAACTACAAAGCAGTACTGCAAGAAACCAAAAGAGACCCACATAAATGTAAAAACATGCCATGTTCATGGATAGGTACACTCAACATTGTGAAAAAGACAATTCTACCCAAAGTGATTTATAAATGCAATGCAATCCTGATTCAAATACTAACAACATTCTTTAAAAGAGATGGAAAAACTTACTATTAACTTTACATGTAAAGCGAAGAAGTCCTGGATAAGCACTACTGAAGAAAACTACAGTAGGAGGACTTGCACTATCAGACCTAAGAACCTACCATGCAGCTACCATAGGCAAAAAAGCCTGGTACCAGTACAATGACAGATACATTGACCAGTGAACTAGAATTGAGAACCCAGAAGTAAATCCGTCCATCTATGGTCACCTGATTTTTGACAATGGCCCAATGTCTATCAATGGGGAAAAGATGACAAAACGGCACGTATATTTGCAAAAAAAGTGAAATAGGACCCATATCTCATACCATATACACAAATCAATTCAAAATGGATCAAACATATAAAGCCCAAAACTATAAAGTTCACAGAAGAAAATATGGGATCAATAAAGCCATTAACAGGATACAAACCATAATCAACAATGCATAAACTCCAGAAGGTAAACTAGATAACTGAGATCTTCTTGAAATTAAAAACTTATGCTTATCAAAAGACTTCACCAAAAGAGTAAAAAGAGAACTTAAGAGACTGGGGGAAAAAATGGCTATGACAAATTTAACAAAGGACTAATGTCTAAAATATACAAGAATATACAACACCTCTACAACAAAAAGACAAATAATCCAATTAAAAACTGAGGAAAGGAAACAGATACTTCACCAAATAAAATACTCAAGCCACCAACGGACACATGAAGAAAGACTTGCAATCACTAGCCATTCAAACCAAACCAAACCCACTGCCATCAATAGATTCTAACTCATGGCAACCCTATAGGGCAGAGCAGAACTGCCCCATAGAGTTTCCAAGGAGCACCTGGAGGATTTGAACTGCTGACCTCATGGTTAGCAGATGTAGCACTTAACCACTATGCCACCAGGGTTTGCAGAAGTGCAACTCAAAACCACAGTGAGATACCATCTCACTCAGGCATTACTGGCACAGATAAAAATAAAACAGAAAATAACAAATGTTGGTGAGACTGTGGGAAGATTATAACCTTTATGTACTGTTGGTAGGAATGCAAAATGATACAACCATTTTGGAAAACAATTTGGCACATCCTTAAAAAGCTGGAACTAGAAATACCATATGAACCAGAAAACCCACTCCTAAGAATGTATCATGGAGAAATGAGAGTCATTGCATGAACAGATATATGTACATCCACATTCACTGCAGCTTTTTTACCAGTATGAAAAGGATGGAAACAACCTACAAGCCCACCAACAAGTGAACGGATAAACAATCTGTGGTACTACACACAATGGAGTATCATAAAATCATGATGAATCTGTGAAGTATCTCACGACAAGGAGAAAACTGGAGGGCATTATGCTGAATGAAATAAGTCAGTCACACAAGGACAAATATGTATGAGACCGCTACTGTAAAAACTCATGAAAAGATTTACAGACAAATAAACAATCTTTGATGGTTACGAGGGAGGGGAGGAGTGGAGATGGAAACACTAAATGTACAATAGATAAACAGTAACTTTGGTGAGGGATAAGACAGTGCACAGTACTGGGGAAGCCAGCACAGCTTGTCCAAAGCAAGGTCATGGAAGCTCCGTAGATAAATCCAAACTCCCTTGAAGGATGGAATTACAGGGTGGAAGGCTGTGGGGACCATGGTCTCAGGGAACATCTTTCTCAGTTGGCATAACCTGAAAAGAGTCTTCCAATAAGGGTGTCCTGTCTTCGAACTTGACTAAAACAAGTTGTGAAAATGACACAGTTTGTTTTATTATTTTAAAGTACATTTGATGGCATTATGTGTGGAAAATAACTTCGGGTAAATGGCTGTTGCCGTTCCATTGACAGTTACAGCGTCTCCTTGTTCATGTTGGAAAAAAAAGTGCCAGTGATTCCTCTGGATCAAAATCCACACCAAATGGTTACTTTTGGGGGACGAAGTGGACATTTCTTAAATCTCTGCTGGATTCTCATTGCTCCAAATGTGACAGTTTTGTTTGTCAACAAAACCATTCAACCAAAAATGGGTCTCATTGCTGAAGATGATTTTTTTGGTGAAAAGCAAGGTCAACTTTCAATTGCTCCAGAGCCCAGTCAGCATATGTATGGTGCAATCTATGGTAGTTGAACTTCAGTTCTTGAGTTAAGACAGTTTTATTAGGGTACAGCTTCAAGCCCAGATGCAAAATCCACCAAATTGTGGTCCATGAAAGGCCCAGTTCTTGTGCTCAGAGACAAATTGATGGGGATCAATTCTCAAGTACACTCTGAGGTACGGTGGAGATGTCTTCATCGGAATGTGTGATTCATTAATGTATGGGCATTGTCTGGCAACAGACTTGGATGTCTCAAATTTTTTGATCAAACTTCAGATTGTTCTCCCAGTGAGACGATTATGTGCATCGTAAATTTCACATAATGCACAGACTGTTTGGTTAATGGAACACCCATTTTGATAATAAACTTTAATAATTTCTGCTCATTGTGGAATCACGTAACTTTTCATGGCTATTTGTCAAAGCTAATTTTAAAAAGGTGATAAATATGATCGCTATGGCTTCACAAATACTAGCACCATGAGCTGTCAGAAAGAGGACATCCTTGAACATCAAAGGCACAAGGAAAAATGAGCTGAGGAGACAGAAGGACCCATAGCAGTGGAACACTGCATCAGCATTAGACCAAAAGAACCAGATGGTGCCCAGCCACCACCAAAGTCATCTGTGATGTGGGACACAATGTAGAGTCCCTGATGTAGCAAGAGAAAAAGAGGTGCGCAGTTCAAGAACTCGACTTAAAAGTCCAGAATTGATGGTCCGACAGCCTGGAGGGGCCCCTGGGAACATGGCCCCTAGACTTGCTGCTGGCTCTGACTTGAAACCAGTACTGAGACAAGAATGGACTGGACTCTGGGACACAGTGTGAACATGTTGTGTGTGTACTTTGTGGTTTTATACATATACAGGAGGCTGTCCTGCTGGTTTCTTTCTAGATGGGAGAGGGGAGGGTGGAGAGAAGGAGACAGGTGTTCGTTAAGAAGATACTCGAAGTAAAAAGTGAAGAGAAATGTGCTGTCACAGGGTGAGGAGAGCACACAGAGTTGCAGATAGGCAGGCATGCAAAACTGATTTGGATTGTATACTTCCACTTAATTGTAACAAAAAGAAGAAAAAAAAAGGACATCCTTATTGGAAGATCCTTAAGTTTATAAAGAAACTATTCTACATTCCACTTCGGTAAGTAGCGTCTGGGGTCTTAAAAGCCATGAGCTGCAGTCCTGGATACTCCACTGGTTTCATCTCCTTAGGAGCAAGGGAGAATTAAGAAAACTAAAGATACAAGGGAAAGATTAGTCCAAAAGACTAACTGATCATATTTACAACGGCCTCTATCAGACTGAGTCCAGAACAACTAGATGGTGTCTGGCTACATCACTAACTGCTAGAAAGGGATCACAACAGAGGGTCCCAGACAGAGCTGGAGTAAATGAGAACAACATTCTAACTCCCATAAAAGACCAGACTTACTGGCCTGACAGAGACTGGGGAAACCTTTAAAGTATGGCCCCTGGACACTCTTTCAGCTCAGTAATGAAGTCATTCCTGAGGTTTACCCTTCAGCCAAAGATTAGACAGACCCATAAAATAAAACAACACTAAAGGGGCACAACACCCCAGGGGCAAGGACTAGAAGGCAGGAGGAGACAGGAAAGCTGGTAATAGGAAACCCAAGGTTTGAGAAGACCGTTGACATGTAGTGGTGTTGTTAACCAATGTCATAAAACAATATGTGTACTATCTAATGAGAAACTAATTTGTTCTGTAAACTTTCATCTAAGCTGCAACAAAAAATAAAAATAAATTAAAAAGTTACTGTTATAAGCGATTAAAACACATCTCTTAATGTAACCATAATCAGGCAGGTTAAAAAAATAAAAACAAAAATGTACTTAGAATCTTCTGACACTTATTTTCCCACTTCTCTTAGCTATGTGAAGTTGAAATATATGTAATAAACACTTTGTAAGCTGCAAAAGACTCCACATATGTCTCTGAGAGGGGCTGGGTGATACAGGTGAAAGGGCATGGGCCATGGAAGCAGACAATGCCAGGAGATCGCCTGTTCTAGTGGGTCTGACCTGCAGTGAGGTACAAAGCAAAACCCTGGATCTGTTTTCACACGGGTAGAATGAGTGCAATAATTTATCCCTTAGAGGGTCACTGGGAGGGTCATATGATAAAGCAAAACAAAATTCTGTGGAAGCATTGTCTTTGGTACACAACACAGGTATAGCGTTAAGCACATTGTTCTGCAACCAGTCTCTACGTATCTGTCACCCCAGTTATGCCAAAAGTTCCCTGTGACTTGATCTCTGTATTGTTGCCTCAAAACACAGTGCCTGGAATATCACATTCAATCATTCATTTTTTAAACTATCTTATTTTGTTGTTGTTGAAAATATTCACAGCAGAACATACACCACTTCAGCAGTCTTTCATTCTTGAGACAAACATTTACTAGGCCCTTCCAGCCACCAGCTCTTGATAGCCACGCTGGGACCTCCAAACCACTGTTCTCTTATCACTGCCTCCCTTGCACTGAAACCCTGGGGGTAGTCTGAGAAGACCCCTGTGGTAGATGGCGTGATGCATCCAGAGTCCTTTTTAGGACCGATGGACTTACTTTCTTCATCCTTGTTTTAGAAAGTACAGTCTCCTCCTCAGTTGAGAACTGCTTCACCCAAGGTTATGTTCCTTCCCTGGGGTTAGTGTGGATCTAAAAGTGCTCAGTATGTGGCGGTATCAGTGCTAGTGCCCTCACGATTGAGCACAATTCTGAAGGGCCACCCTGACTCCAGAGCTCCTCACAGGGTCAGGTGAGGCCGTCATTACAACTGTATGACAGACCAAGTTCTCTCTCCAACCAACTCTGCTCTCTTCCCTTCAACCCCAGGTGTTGAACCCAACAAACCCAATAAACTACCAATAAACTTCCTACACTCAACCTGCAACAGCCCACCCGAAGGGAGGCCCCAGTAGAGGCTTTGGCTCAGCATACGGGAAGCCTCAATTACAAGTGATCTCAGGAGCTGCTACAGTTCCTCAGGAACCAGTCACGGTGCACAGGGCTCACTCACATTTTTATTCCTCCACCTCTCTTTCTCCAAAGTTTTCTTATAAAATAAATTTGGGGCAAAAAGTCTGAAAGAGAGCCAGCCAAGTGCCATCGAGTTGAGACCCTTGAACAAGTGCAGCAGTGTTACAACAGAGAAATGTACTCAGTGCTAAGCTGAACTCAACCAGTGGATTTGAAGAAAGGCTTCCTAGAGGAGATGGCATTTAAAATGAGTCTTGAAAGATGAACGGGGATTTGAGGGTGGGCAAGGAATGTGGGACAGACATTCCAGACAGAGGATGGAAGGCATGAAAGAGGGTGCGGTTTATGGGGAGGGGAATAGGGTGAAATGAGGTCTGGGGCTCGAGAAGGGTGAGATCACACAGGACCTTATATGCCAGGCTGAGGATCTCCATGATGAGGCAATGTCTGCTGGACAAATGCTACAGTCCAGTGTTGCCCACGTTTCAGTCATTTCTGCATCAGCTCAATGTATTTTGCTACGTCTGGGAACCACCAGTTTTATTTGTTATTCACTTTATCTTTTTCTCTAAATGAAATATTTTGTTATATTGAATGAAATTTTATATAAGAACCAAAAATCAAAGAAAAAGGAGTATCATTTGGCATAAATAAAAGACTGTAAAAATAAGTACAATGGAAACAGTAATTACCTTCTATCTAGATACTTTTGCCTGCCAATGTCTTTGAGCCTAGGTCTTGTACTAGCTTTGTTAAAAAAATTAGCAAGCACTATAGAGGTTGAAGACTAGCACTAAACTGAGACTTTCTCCTTGGTGTAATCAGAAAGTTGCAAAGAGAAGGAAAAGAAAATCAGTTTTTCACCATGTAATTCCAAGTACTCTAAAGCTGTACTGTGTACTATGAAGATCATCTTAGAATTCCCCTCTCTACCACTCTACTTAGATGAAAGCATTTGGTAGACAATAAAAGGCATCACAAAAGTGGCTGTTATTACCATTCCATTGCTTTGTCTATGGAATAATCTCTTTGATGTACCTGCCCTCTCACTGGCTCAGTGAAGGTTTCCAAACCAGTATAAGGGCAGAACTGGGGAGAGGGGCAGGACCTGGGAATCCTAGACTGTTTGAACCGAAAGAACCTTCCCGCCTTTCTACTTTACAGATGAGGAAACTGAAATCAGAGGAAAAACACAAATTGTCCAAAGTCACAGAGGGTGTTAATGATTAAAGTCCAGGGGACAGGTATAAAAGAAAAAAAAATAGTATAGCTTAGTTGTTTTAGGCTGCTGAACCCAATAGCTTTTCCTTGCAAGGCACAAGAGAATCTTGTGTATGTGGCGGCGGGGTGTAGCTGCCAGGCCATCAGGCGTGAGAGCGTGGGGCCACCATTAAAAAAAAAACTATTTGACTGGGGTCCTCAGTTAGGGGTAGAGGTTGAGGTGGGCCTGGATAATGGGCAATACTGGGGAAAAAAAACCCTGCAAGAACTCAAGTGTTTTCCAAAACTGTGCCCCCTACCCATCGCGCCTCCTCCAAAAAAGAAAGATTAAAAAAGATGCCCAGCAAAGTGAGAGAGATTAGCACATCAAAACTGCGCTAAAGGCAGCATCAACTCAGCTAGGAGGATCCTGCGAATGTGCAAAACAACTGGGCTTTGAAGTCTGACAGACCTGGGTTCAAATCCAGATTCTGCCATTTTCTAGCTATGAATGACCTACAGTAACTCTTCTTGTTAGAGTATAATATAGGTGATAATAGTACCTATCTCATAGGATTATTGTGAGGACAGCAAGAGCAAATATATGCAAAGCTTCTATTAATGCCTGGCACTTTCTTTAGCATTATTTCCTCCTCCCTCTACCATGGCCATGTATCAGATGACGCATAACCAGATCCCTGACAGTATAATTCCTTTGCTCCTACAGTCATCTCCTAACCCAGACTCCCAGCCCATACCTCCAGGCTCTATCTGTGTATTATTTTAATGCTTAAATGGCCTTCAAACTCAATCTGACTGTGGGGCTAATAAGTATTTGCCTGTCAAGTATTTATACCCCTGAGGGTGCATACTTCAGGGGGTAAGATACAGATCTCTTTCACCTGGAGACAAAAGAGGGGGGTGTCCAGACTCTGGGGCTGAAGGCTAGCCAATCAGCCTGCACCATCTCAGCAAGACTGCAGGGAGAGGCCTTTTCTGGCCTCCAGAGTTTTGGTTCACAGAGAACAAAGAAACGACTGGCCTTTTGTGGCATTAGAAGGCAATGCCTAAAGCAAGTCCCTCCATTAAAAGCAACAAGAAGGAAGGTTAAATATAGCCCTTTCCAGTTGTCTAAGACATAGATCTATGAAATGTCAGAGCTATGTTAGAGTGAGAAATGATCTTTGCTCTGTTTTTAGGGAGTAGAAAGGAGACAATAGAGAAGAGAAATAAATCTACACTTTCCCCTGGTGGGTGATGGGAGGTCACTGGAGGATTTTAAGCAGCCAAATCTGTTTTCTATTTTTAACATGCTTTAGATGAAAGTTTACAGAGCAAATTAGTTTCTCATTAAACAATTAATACTCAAAGTGTTTTGTGACATTGGTTGCCAACCACATGATGTGTCATCACTCTCCCCTTCTCTACTCAGGAGCCCTGTTTGCATTTGTCCAGTTTTCTTGCCCTTTCCTGTCTTCCAGCTTTTGCTTTTGGGCTGGTGGTGTGCACATTTAGTTTCATATGCATATACATGATTTAACTATGATGCATGTTCCTCATGTGTGCTATTGTTTGCCCTATAACCAAAACAAGAATCCAAACCCATTGCCGTCAAGTTGATTCCAACTCATAGCAACCCTGTAGGACAGAATAGAACTGTCCCATAGGGTTTCCAAGGAGTGACTGGTAGATTTGAACTGCTGACCTTTTGGTTAGCACTGAACTCTTAACCTCTGTGCCACCAGGTCATCATTGTTGCCCTATAGATCTGTCTAATCTTTGGGTAAGGATGAACCTTAGGAGTGACCTTAATACTGAGCGAACAGGGTGTTGGGAGGCCAAACTCTTGGAGTTTCTTTAGTCTCTGTCAGAGTATGTGTGTGTGAATCTGAATTTTGTTCTACTTCTTTTCTCTGGCTCTGTCCAGGACCAAGTCTGTTTTTATAGATGGCTTACTCTAAAACACTTCAGAATGGAGAATGAGGTGGTAAGGGGTAAAAACAGAGGCAGAGAGCTCGGTAGATGTCTTACACAATGGTTCAGCAGGGAGAGGAGGGTGACTAACCAGGGCAGTAGCTGTTGGGATGTGGAGGTAGTGAGGAAGGAGATGACTGCAGGGTGCGGCTGGGCCTTCATCCCAGGTGAGGGTAGCAGTCACTCCTCCTTTTCCCTTTCAACCTCCTTAGAAGAGAAGGCCAGCTCCCACTTGCTTTTGACTCTTCAAGTCTCACGCTTCGACTCTGAAAAAATGCAGTCTGTCAAAAGGCACCCAGCCCCCTTGCTTCCTTTCAAGGTAGCCCTTTATGTTCATGGGCTATCTTTTAGAAAGTTCCTCCCTGTCCACAGGCCCCAACTCTGCTCCACTCACACATCATCTACTCTCTTTCCTCTGGGATAGATCTGAAGACCAGAGACTACTTTATCAGATTCTTTTTCATGCCAAACAGCACAAGGTCCACATAGGACTTAGTTTTCAGTCTCATCACTTAGTTTTCAAACCTCTTTATCTCAAAAGCTCCTTTGATCAAATTCTTGCCAACTAGAACACCAGAGACGCAGCACGGACTTATGATCTTTCCCGCCAGCTACCTTTGCAACCATAACAGCAGCTTCCAGTAAGCATTCAAGAGCATTTAACAGCAGTGCCGCCTCCCTTCATTCAGCTTATCGTTTTCAGAGAAACTAGAGAAAGGTCCTGGTGTGGCACAGGACCCTGAACTTTTTTATCCCCTATTGCCTGAAAGTTTTCCTTGAATTGCAATCGGAAAATGCTTAGTCCCTAGGTAGTAATCTTTGTCGACAGATGACCAATTACAGGCACCTCTTTCTTCCTCTCCCTGCCCTCATGCCTTAGTACTGCATACAATTTTAACATTTTAGTCAGAGCCTGGATGCAGGTGGGTGGGTAGAGCCCCCAAATTAAATGAGATGGTGTTTTCTACTACCCAAGAGTTGAATTAGAGAAAATAAGAGTTGCAACATTTCTTACACACACACACACACACACACACACACACACACACACACACACACACACACACACACTCGCCCCCCCCGCCGAATACTTTTATTATCCTCTTAGAATCTCAGAGTATCAGGGTTGGGATGTGATCTCATCTACCCTCTCCTTTTGTAGAGTCCCCATTGCTGAACTCCCTTTATAGTATTTCTGCTAAGGGACTGTCCTGTACCTCATCACAGACCTCTAAGTAATAAAGCACTCACTCCTTCCCAAGATGGCACAGGCTACCTCAGCACATCTCTGATTGCAGAAATCTCCATTTCAATGACCTCCAATTCCTTCTCTTCTCCCCTCTGCTGAACGTGCAACCCTCCTCTTCCAAGACTCACCTCCACGGCTCCAGAAGAAAGAACTTGTCTCAACTCTCTCCATCATAGCAGTGCGGATGACCAAGAACACACATCCAACAATTCCTCGTGCAAGAGAGTAGGGTATGGTGGGGTGACACAGGGCCAAGGAGCAGAGGGTCTCCACACAGTTCTAACCCTGTCCCTAGGCTCCCCAGTAGGTTCCTATGGACCCTTTCTGAACTCTGTTTCCCAGCATTGTGGTTGGGTCAGTTTGGCCCCACCGATCACATCTTCCTTTGCTCCAAGAGGCTGCTCCTGGGTAGTCCAGCCCAGGTAAAAAGCAACACAGGATTCAAGGAGCCCATTTCTTCTCTCTTCTTTCTCACTTTCCCCAGCAACTATCCTCCTCACTAGTCCAGTCCATCTAGTCACAGTGAGGGAAGTTGTTTGTAAGTTGATACTGTGTTTCTCTAGGTAAGGTTCTCAGCCAAAGGTCCCAGTCAAAGCCCCAGTGAGGTAAGACCTCCCACTTAGCTGCTGTCCTGCAGTGAGGGGAAATGAACAGGAACTGGCTGTCTGAGTCAGCACCCCAGGTCTATTGTCACTGTGCAGGCCCCTTCCTTCCCAGAGGAGAGCTGTGCATAGAGATAGGCTTTGTTTTTTGCAAGTCTCTCTCTTGCATACACACACTTTCTCTCTTGGCCTAGAATGAGTCTCTGAACTATGACTGGGTACAAGGTAATCCAATTTTCCCAAGTGCTAATGAATACCTACTATAAGCAGAGGGTTACATATACAGTACAGGTAGAGGTCATCTCATTTATCCCCCTCACAGCCAGAAGAGCTAACGATGATGACTCACATTTAATAAGTGACGAAATTGAGGCTCAGAGAGGCGAAGTGGCTTTCCAAAGCACAACACCTAAAAATTAATAAGGTTTGGAGTCTAGCCTTGCTCTCTATGGGACTAGGTGGACAACTCTGCCAACCCTCTCACCCCCCACCCACCAGCATATTGTAGATTCTAGCAAAGCCTATTTTCCAGGGCACAAAGGATGAGAAAACCCTTGGTTTTAACACATATTTTGTTAAAATTTGTTTGTATGTATTTAGAAGGAGAAAGATCTGGGAACAAGTCCTGTGTGCCAGGAGCTCATTACAAAGGGGATCCTTTGTTACTTGCTACCAAATGACTATACTCAAAAAATGAGCATAGGTGGATGGATTGAGCCTTTGTTCCGGTAACTGTCCTCTAACTGGAAGAGAGGCATTACTGGCTCTTGCTTGCGGAGTAGAAAGAGACCTAGCATGAGCTTTGTTCTCTTTTCTGTTCTTGCAGGGAAGCAGAGAGATGGAGAAGCAGCACATGGAAAGGAATTGGAGTCTACTACACAGGGTCGCTATGAGTAGGAACTGACTCAATGGCAATGGGTTCGTTCTTTTTCTTAGGAGAAGCCACCTTGTTAACTCAGGAGGGCTGAGCACTTGTACTGATACGACTCTGAAGTCCTTGAGGGCAGGCACAGAGCCTGCAGGTCTCTGTAGGTCCCATGTTCAGAGCTAAAATGGTTTCTCACTAACATCTGGGCATTCATGTCACATTGCTCACTAAATGGAGATTTAAGGTATTTTCCAGAATTCTGAAGCCAAAATCAGGGTCAAAGTAATAGGAACAAAGACAAGCCTGCTGGGAGGTCCTAGCTCTAGTCCTCATAAATGTCCCTTTGCAAGTCACTTGAGAGGCTGATAAAATGAGATCAGATCTTACCTTTGGAGGTTTGTGTTATGCAAACTTACAAACACAAACCATTTCCCCACCCAGAGACAATAGTTGGCCCTGACTCCAGTCAAAGCACCAAAAGAACTTCAAAATCTGAGCTGAGGGAACGAAAGACTAATATCATCTGGGACTCTAATTTATGGAGTCTGCCAGTCTCAAACAGTGTGGCTCTGGCCACATGTGACGACAGTGCCTATCGTAGCAATTGCAGCCTGCTTGAGCCCAGAAGTACCTAGTGTTGTTACTGGCTCTTCAAGGCAGGCCTAGGAAAACAGCCAGTGGGAGGCCCAAGCAGAGGGTGGGGAGTCACTTCTGAGCTTTGGGTGGAGGTCCATCAGATAAGTCAGATAAGCAATAGGAGGGATACTAGATACCACAGGGCAGCCTCAGCAAAACTTCCACTGAGCCAGGCAGTATTCTAAGCATTTTGCAGATTATTAATTTATCTATACAGTACCCTTACGGTATGGGTACTTCTCTCATCCTCTAAAAGGGATCCAAGGACCCTTGGTGGGGAAATGGTTAAGCACTTGGCTGCTAACAGAAAAGTGGGTGGTTTAAATGCACCAGCTGCTTTACAGGAGAAAAGAGCTGGCAATCAGCTCCCATAAAGATTATAGCCTAGGGGATTATATGGGGCAGTTCTACTTTGTCTTATAGGGTTGCTATGAGTCAGAACTGACTAGACAGCATACAACAACAATAAAAATGGAATCCATAGATTCCAAACCAAAACCAAACCTATAGCTGTTGAGTCCATTCCAACTCATAGCTACCCTACAGGACAGAGTAGAACCATCCCATAGGGTTTCCAAGGCTGTAATCTTTATGGAGTTCCTGGCTTGTTTGAACTGCTGACCTTTCAGTGAGCAGCTAGCTTAATCACTGCTCCACCAGGGCTCCTTATCCACAGATTTCAATTCGTAAATTATACAGTAGAAACTGAGACTCACAGAGGTTAAGTAACTTGGCCAATGGCACACAGATAGTAAACAATGAGGCTGGATTTCAGTTTAGATAGTAGGACTCCCAGATCTGCCTTATTAATCACTATGCTAATCTGACTACAAGAGGGCAAAAACAAGAGTCAGGTTGCCTTTGCTCTCCACCCACTAGCTGGGCTTTGGACTACACTACAGTCCCTACCAAGAATTAGTTCAATGGTTCTCAACCTGGAGAAATTTAAAACAGTGTCACTGCCTGGGCTTTGCCCCAGAGAATTTCTTGTTTAATTGGTCTGGAATGAAGTCCAGTCTTCAGAAAGTGCAGAGGGTAGGAAGAAATGCAATTTTCTCGGTACACACAACATCTCCCCCATCCCGCCAGACATCTAACTCCTATCCATAGCTCTGCCTCTCCCTCATCTATGGCTGTCTCTTTCCTCTCTAAGGACAGCCAGATTTCCTGAGAGGTGTTTCCACTCCTCTCCCATTTCCCTCTTTAACCTGCTGCAGTCTGGCCTCTGTGAAACCATCCTTGCCAAGGTCACCCTCTCAGTTGTTGCTAAAGCTAACAATCATTGCTTAGGCCTCAGCCTACTTGATTTTCTGAGTGCAGTTAACGATGTTGATCATTTTTTTTCTCTTAGAATCTTACCTCCTCCCCAAACTCAGGACACAATGCTTGCTCCTTGCCTGGAAACTTCATTCTTTTAAGGCTTTTTGTTTTTTTGGGTACTACACCAAAAAAATATGAGGTTGTTGGGCAAGGCTGAGGCTGGTGACCCACACACTTAGTAGCTTTTGAGACTTGAGCTGATTCAGAGTTAGGAATGCTTCCATTTGTGTGGGATTCTTGACCCACTCCACACTGCCTTGTTGAAACACTATTGTTAATACCACAATTCAGTTAACAAATGCTGATGGAGGATCTACTATGTACCAGGAGTCCCTAAGTACTTGGTACCTTGGCTAGTGGCAATTTGAGTCTACCCACATGTACCCTGGAAGAAAGGCCTGGCAATTCACTTTTGAAATATCAGCCATTGAAAGCCTTAGGGAGCACAATTCTACTCTGATGCACATGCGGTTGCCATGAATTGAAACAACTCAAAGACAACTGGTTTGGCTTAAGAGTCTGTGTGTGATTAATGTACTGAGTGGTTAACCAAAAGGTTGGAGCTTCGAGTTCACCTAGAGACTCATTAGAACGAGGTTCTGGTGGTTTACTTCTGAAAAACAAGTCACTGAAAATCCTATAGAGCACAGCTCTACTTTGGCACACATGGGTCAACATGAGTTGGAACTGACGTGAAGGAAACTGGTTTTATTTTTATTATTTTATGTACCAGGTGCTGATCTTGGCCCTGGGGGTTACAGCTATGAACAAAACAGACAAGAATACCTGCCCTCACGGAGCTTCTATTCTGTTAGAGTATTAGGTGAGACAGACAACAAAAAAAAGTGTAAAATACATTAGATGTTGATAAATGTTAAGGAGAAAAATAACAGAGAAGGGGAGTGCTAAAAAAAATGCTGCTAAGTCTATTCTGACTTGTAGTGACAGAGTAGAACTGTCCCAAACAGCACCAGGTGGATTTGAACTGCTAATCTTTTGGTTGGCAGCTGTAGCACTTAACCACTATGCCACCAGGGTTTCCAGGGGAGTGTTGCCAAAAATCCAAACCTTCCGCTGTCAAGTAGATTCCAACTTACAACATATGACAAAGTAGAACCACTCCCATAGTTTCCACGGAGTGCCTGGTGGATCTGAACTACCAACCTTTTTTTTTTTTTTTTTAATTGTGATTAAGTGAAAGTATACAATCCAAATCAATTTTGCATGCCTGCCTTCTACTGCTCCTTCTGCTCTCCTTGCCCAGTGACAGCACACTTCCTTTCACTTTGTACTTGTCGTATCTTCTCAACAAGCTCCTGTCCCATCCTCTCCACCCTCTTCTCTCCTGTCTAGAAAGAGACCGGTAGGACAGCCTCCTATACATGCAGAGAACCATCAAGTACGCACACCATATGGTCACATTGTGTCCCCAAGTCCAGTCCATTTTTGTCCGAAGAGTTGACCTCAGTAGTGTTTTCTGGTCAGAGGCAGCAGCAGGTCTAGGGGCCATGCTCCCAGGGGATCCTCCAAGCCAGCGGACCATCATTTCTGGTCTTTTAATAAAGTTCGTGAGCTGCTCCCCTTTTTTCTCATGATGCCAATAGGGACTTCACATTATGTGCCCATCATGGCTGTCAGTGGAGGCCGAGCACCATCTGGTTCCTCTGGTCACGTGTTGATACCGTCTCCCATTCACACAGATCCTTTGGTCTCCTGAGCTCTTTTTTTCTTGTATGTTTGTTGTTCTCGGTGACCATCTGTTCCAGACGAGTTACCATTTGGTGTACCTCAGATGGCAGCTTGCTAGCTTTTAAGACCCCAGACGCCACTCACCAACATGGGGTGCAGAAGACTCTCTTAGCAATAGGCTAGTTACACCACTTGGCCTCGATGTCCCCCAAGAGCATGGTTCCCAGACCGCTGTCCCTGCTACTCTATCCTTGCAATATTGGGTTAGTTTAGAAGAGCTCTCAGTTTATGCTAAAGTCCAGTTAAGTTGATCTTCTTTTTACTGTGTGCTGTCACTGCTTTCACCTTACCAAATTTCTGTCAAGTATCTAATCTATGACCAACCCTCTCCATCCCTCCCCTCCCTTGTAGCCATCAAAGAGTCTTTTCTTCTGTACATAAGTCTATTTTTAAATCCTTATAGCAGAGGTTTCACACAATATTTGTCCTTTTACCACTGACTGATGATTTCCCTCAGCATAATGTCTTCCAGTTGAAACCAGGTTATGAGATGCTTCCTAAAGTCATTATTGTTCTTTATCATTGCATAGTGTTCCATTGAGTATATGTACCATAGTTTGCTTATCCATTCATCTCCTGATGGGCATCTGGATTGACTCCATCTTTTAGCTATTGTGGACTGTGCGGCAACAAACATTTGTGTGCATGTATTTTGAACTACCAACCTTTGGATTACCAGCTGTGGCCCTTGACAACTACACCACAAGGCTTTTCCACTGAGAATGTGACATTTGAGCAAAGACTTGAAGGCAGTGAGGAATAAGCATTTTAGGCAAAGGGAACAGCAAGGGCAAAGGCTCTGAGGAGGGAGAATGCCTGGAGGGTTTGAGGAACAGTGAAGAGGCCGTTGTAGCTAGAGTGCAGTGAGTAAGGCAAGAGTGAACAGCGAAAGAGGTCAGTGAGGCTCTGAAGGGCAGATGGTATAGCCACCTTATAGGTCATGTTGTGCACTGATTGAAAGGGGAGCTGTTGCAAGGTTTGGGGCAGAGGAGTGACATGACCTGGCTTCAACATTTTAACTGGATTCTTTTAGCTATTGAACTGAGAACAGAGTGTAAGGGATAAGGATGTAAACTGGGAAAGCAATTAAGGGCTAGTGCAATGATCCAGGCAAGAGGGATGGTAGCTCAGAACAGGGTGGTGGTGGTGGAAATCACGCACTATGCTCAGGTTCTGATATACTTTGAAGGTGGAGCCTACAGGATTTGCTAATGGGCTGCCTGTGGGGTACAGGGCTGGCTGGAAGGGAGTAGTGCCTACCGGGGATGGAGAAAACGGGTGAGTTGAACAGATCAGAGAAGATGGAATTAGTGAGAGGAAGAGAGGGAAGATGGTGAAGGGCCACTAACAGAAGGTAGTTAAATGTATTTGCTCACCACTCTACTGTCAGTTTACTGTACTGGTTGCTATGCTATGATACTGGAAATCATGCCACCAGTGTTTCAAATACCAGCGGGGTCATACATGGTGGACAGGTTCCAGTCGAGATTCCAGATTAAGACTAGAAATAAGGCCTGGTGATCTACTCTGAAAATCACCCAATGAAAAGCCAGTGGACCAGAACAGAATGTTGCCTGAGCGCCGGAAGATAAGCCCCCAGGTTGGAAGGCACTATGTAATAGCTGCAACAATGGACTCAAACATACCGGCGATGATGATGGTGAAGGACTGTGTAACATTTCATTGTGTTGTACATGGGGTTGCCTTGAGTCAGAGCCAATTTACTGCAACTAACAACAAAAATGCGTCTGTAATGTTCTCAGTGTTCAGCCTCCCTGGTTTTACATAGAACATGTGTTGTTTTCCTCCAGAGCACTTATCACTATCTCACATACTACATCTTTCATTTATTCATACAGCTTATTGTTTTGACTTCCCCACTAAAATGTAAGTCCCCTGAGAACTAAGATTTTTGTCTGTTTTACTCACTGATGTTTCTCCAGTGCCTACAGTGACAATTTTGTTTATTACCCTGAGAATATTCCTCACATTCCCAAGCCAGGCCCTGTAGCTCCCAGGGAATAGGAGGAGACTTGCGTAGAGCCAGAGCATGGGGCAGATGTCCAGGAAGACAGTCATGACACAAGGGTGCAGGTAGTCAAGAGTCTGGAAAGGGAGAGGGTGCAAGCAGCAACGTTCAGCAATGAGAATGTAGTCAGAAGTATGAGGAGTTAAAGCCAGGGATACCAGAAATCCCGAATCCAGCTGCTAGAAGTTGAAGCAACATCCCAAGTTGCTGGATGGTTTAGAATATTTCGAAGGAACAGTTTTCTTAGAGACGGTATGTGCCTTTTATCTGCTGTGTGCCGTGTGTCGCACAGCCTCTTGTCAGAGGGAAACCTAAGGGGCCTCAACAGTGTTCCTCCACCACACAAAGGGAATTCATAGATGAAGCTCTGTGTTACTCTCTCCAGTGCCAAAAATAAGACTCTGAGAAGACACTCCACTGGAATGGCTGAGAGCATTGAGAGCCTAATCCTGCTCTAGGGGCCACACACGCCTCCATCTGTGTTCCCGGAGAATTTGACAAGAGGCTGGCTTTTTAAATAGAAAATCTACTGTTGAGAGACGAAAGTTTCATCAAAAATTATTTACTCCACAGGGATGCAGATGGTACTTAGGAGAGGCTACATCAGCTCAGATTTTTTTTGGAAGTACTGCCCAGGGGCGATACGGAGCTGATCTGTCAGTGTTCAGGACCTTCTACCAGAAACATTATTCTTTGTCATCTTAAGAATCACTCTTGCCTCTTCCAAATCTCAGAGCCTTGTCTTGTTTTCTCACTTGATAATGGTCATATACATAGCTACAAGATCCAACAATTAAGTCCAGGAACTTAATTGTTCTAAGTGCTACACACCTCACTGCTGACTATCACTATGGTCACCTTCAAAGTCCTCCCCTTGGGAAGCTATGCACTGACACCAGCACCTAGTCCACCCTTCAAAGCAATTCTGGAATTCTTTCTGGAATGGCCATTGAGTGCAGTGGCAAGTTCCTGAAGCTGTCTGTGAGGGAGTTATGAGCCAGTAAACAAATAAGTGTATTGTAACAGCCTCCCTACTCACCTGGTCGGTTCCCCAATGACTTTTTCCTTTACCCAGAGATAAAGGAAATACTGAAAGGAAGACATTTTGATGACATTCAGGACATTGAGGGTAATACGGTGACAGCTCTGATGACCATTCCAGGAAGAGTTCCAAAACTGCTTTGAAGGGTGGACTAGGTACTGGTGTCGGTGCATAGCTTCCCAAGGGGAGGACTTTGAAGGTGACTGCAGTGATATTCAGCAATGAGGTGTGGAGCACTTTTTCTAGGGTGAGTTCGTAAACTTAACTGTCAGTTCCCACATACGGCACAGGGTATCTTCACAGTAATGAGGAAATATGTATATAAAATACACATATGGCTATGTGCCACAATGGTGGTGGCGGTGGTGGGGGGAGCAGCAGGACTGCTACCCAAGTTAATCTCTGAAGCTTGGTGATCTTCGGCATATCTTACCTCTGTCGGTCTATAAAATGGAAGGCTGGTAGGAGATGAGCAGTTTCCATCTTTACTAAAGTACCTGAATCCTACCATTATATAGAAAAGAAGTCTACTCTTCCCATGGAAAACTTTTCTTTTCAATGTGGACATGCAAAAATAGTAACAGTCATGGCCACATATACACACCATGCACTCCAAGACTCCCTTCATATTCCTCTTACCATCTCATGCAAACATCTGGATCAGGTGATCTGTAGTGACTACCTTCTTCCTACTCTGATATTCTTTCTAAAAAATTTATATTGTGCTTTAAGCGAAAGTTTACAATCCAAATCACTTTGCCATATTAAATCCCGTGCACACACCACTATATAACTCTAGCTGCTCTCCACCGCCCCGCTATGTGACAGTACATTCCTCCTTTCCACCCTGTGCTTCCTCTATCCATTCAACCAACTTCTGATATTCTTAAGTAATAATAACAGCAGTGAAAATGTGCTGCTTGCTTATTACACACCAGGTGCTCTATATACAGCATTATATTTCATCCTCACAATCACCCTGTGAGGTGGGTACCTTTAATCCCCTCTGACCAGGAGCCAGTGGAGACACCAAGGGTTCAGGTAAACTTCCTTAAAGGCACACAGCTACTACATGGCTAAGCATGGCTGAAAACCTAGGCAGTCCCACTCTTCAGTTGTTGCGGAAGTTTTCACCCTTCTTTCAAATAATTATTTTAATCTTCTCTCCATGAAGCATAAGCATTTTAGAAGAGGAGAAAAATCCACGTTTTCCTGATGACTTCTCGGGATTTCTTAACCAAAGCTAAAACTAGAGAGTTTTACTTGCTTAATTAAGAGAATTACTTGCTTAATTAAGTGTCAATGGTACCCAGTGCTCAGAGAAGACAAAGTGGAAGCCACCAGGAAGCTACCCAGCAGCACAGGGCCAGCATGGCTTTGCTGTCAACTGAGGTAGAACAGTGGAGAAAAGGGCCTAACATTTTTGTCTCAAAGTATTTGTGTACATACTTTATACTGTGCAGCATTTTACATCTCATAAAGCATTTTAAAACAGCTAGATCATTAGAGCTTCACTACAGCTCTGTGAGGTGATAGTGATTGTTGCTATTATCCCCACTTTTCAGATAAGGAAACTGAGGATACAATCGATGAAATAACTTCTCCTCAAGACTTACAGAAAAGTTTGAGCTTAGATTCGAGTTTGCAGCTTCCCATACTAAGTCCACTATGTTTCTCCATTCCCTATGGCTGTCTCTTTCCATAAATGTGTATAGCTAATGAAAGGTATCTAATTTTGTATTTATGTCTCTCCACTGTGTTTTCTGGCCCAGGGAAACCATACAATTTTGTGTCTCAGGTTGACAGAATGATTTGCCCTTTTAATTGTTTTATATATTAATGGTTTTATTATTTTCTGCACAAATAACATTATAACAATATTAATGGAAATCTAAAGGAAAGAAAAATTCACTAACAATCCTGCCACATACTCTCTACAGGTTTGTAAAGCTCAACATAGATACAATATTGTATTGTGCCTTTTGTATATTATATTTTATTATAAGCTTTATCTATATTTTACACCTACTTTTTGCTTCCTTCTAGTTCTTGCCAGGAAAAGTGGGAATATCATACCAACGCCCAGGGCCAGTGCCTCTGCTTCCAACACATCTTTCAATTGTGGGAGGTGAGGAGAACCAGGAAATGTTATGTTTGGCAGTCTAGAATCTCAACTTCCTTTGTACCTTCTAATGTGCTCATTAAGTCTGGTTGGGAAATACATGTCTTTAGGAAAGATGCCCCCATGGCAATAGGGGCCATTCTACCTTATGAGTCTATGCCTTATAAGTCTATGCCACTTTAGCTTCCATCATACCGAAATTAAGAATCTTGAGAATTCAATAAGCTTGTAAGTATGAAAGGGCTGGTCAACTATAAAAATCCTTACAATGCAATGAGATGATCTCCTCATTTTGCTTAGGTACAGAAAATCCTTCCAGTACAATGAGATGATCTCCTGATTTTGCTTAGGTACAGAAAAGAGAGCTGGGGACTGATTTTTACCTTGAGGCATTAGGTTACCTTGCTCACAGTGCTGGTGTAGCTAGTGGGGTGTGGATGTTGGAAACCAGCTTTATACCAGCTTTCTGTAGGTCTGGAGCCCCTTTCCATACCTGATTTAAGTGTAAACTCGACAATCTTCCAGTTTTAGCTTCTGGACTCAACAGGGAGCCTCCAATGAATTCAATTATTCAAAGAATACAAACGTGCCATCAAACAGACATATGGTGAGACTACAAGGCTGGGAATTACAGTATTTGTTGCTATAGAGATTTGTTAGACCTACCAGAACTGAGACATAGAATCTTCCTTTCATTATACCCTATCTCCAGGGTTACCAACTCCTGATACAGATGCAAAGATACTGGGAAACATTTGGTGTACTGTAATAGGCACAGGCTTGAGAGACAGAGTTGGGCTCAAACTCTGACCCTACAACTTCCTTGCCATCAGACCATGTGTAGCTCCTCCTCTAAAATCTTAGTTTTCTCACTAGTAAGTAAAATAGCATCAATAATCCCTACCTGGTAGTGGTTCTAAAGGTTAAATACGGTCATGAGTGAAAAGTGTTGGTATATACTAGGTACATAATGAATATTGGTTCTCTTTTTTTTTTTTCTCTGTGGGATACTAGTCAAAATATATGGTACGCATATACACAGACGGAGTCCTGGTGGCACAGTGGTTAAGAGGTTGGCTGCTAACCAAAAGGCTGACAGTTCAAATCCATTAGCTGCTCCTTGGAAACCCTATGGGGCAGTTCTACTCTGTCCTGTAGGGTCACTAGGAGTTGGAATTGTCTCAACAGCAATGCATATACACACAGATATGCACATGTCACCTAGTTATAGCAGCACTTGCACATACCTGCTCCCCTCCCCTCACTGCAGAGCAACAGGGCTACACTTACTTAAGAGGTGTAAAAGGGTATGAGAGCTGGTGAGAAATTAATTCCGACTCAAGAGTCTAGCAGACAAGGCTTCCTAGTCTCAACACAACCTCTTCTTGCAAGTCGTGTTCAGCTTCCACATGCTATGACTAGCTCTTCTCCTCTGCTTTACATATGGTTTCCCTCACCCCTTTTCACTGACTTCTAGAAAAAACTCAGCCTAGGTGTTCCCTATAGTCTTTCAAACATACTGGTGTCACTTCTGGCTCCAAACTCAAAGCAAAGGCCATGGCCTTCTTCCATCTATGATCATAACCCTCCTTCATCTGTTTGCAAAGTAATCCCAATTTTGTTTTTAAAGTTTTCTTGGCTAATCCTGCATCTTCCAAACCACCCTATGGAGTGTGCTAAGTGTTGGTAGGTTTTCCCTGTCTTATACATGAAGGGTGATGTGGGTAGCAATGGTGAATAACTTGCCTATGATCACCCTGCAGGTTCACAGGCAAGGCAGACAAGAACTCATGCCTTCCGACTCCTGGTCAATGGCTTTCTCACCCTTTGGTAAATAAACTGCAACATTTGCTCTCAGAAAGCACATATTTTGCTGGGGGAGGAAAACATGCAATAACAAGGACAAAAATGACAATACAAACAATGATACAATTATGTTAAAGTTATCAAGTTAGTACAAAAGAAGGAGCAATGAACTCCGTTAATACATTTTGCATGGAGGAAAGAGGATAGTCAGCATAGGCTTCAGAAAAGAGGTGATACCTAGTACAGTGTTGGTGTATGAACAGGAAGTTTCTAGAAGATGTAGAAGGGGGAAGATGATCCAGGCAGATGAAACTGTATTTGTGAAAATGTGGAAGTGTTGGATGGGTACGGTGTGTTTGGACAACCATAAGTCATTCATGATGATTGGATAATCAAGTTCATCATGAAAAATGACAGGCAGTAAGCCTGGAGAAGGAGGTAGAGGCCTGATCATGAAACATCTGTCGGTTGAGCTAAAGAAAATATGCTCTACTATCGGAACTGATGCTTCTCAAACCTCAGGTATTGGTGTCTCACATTCGCAACTTTTACTATTTCCATGTACCACCTGTACTTTTATTTATTTATTTACCTAATCACTTGAAGGCACTTGGCTGGCAATCATTTTATTCAAAAAGACTCACTTAAAAAACAACAACAACAAGAAAAACCTTAATCTTGCCCTAAGCAACTGTACATAAGCAGCCATGGATTTGACGTATTTATTAGTTATTCTTTCTTATATACATTAAAAATATACCATGATCCCCTGGTCTACCCAGGACAAGTAGGGCACATTTCTAGAAGCAATTCTTGATTCTCTTTTTCTAAGTTAGCAAGATCTACATTCACAGAAAGGGAGTGTAAGGTCAGATCACTCTGGTGTCTGTGTTGGGCATGGCCAGGAGAAGGCAGTTCTGCAACAGGAAAGAGTTAACAAAAGTTTGGACTCAGACATTGGCAGTGGGATAGTAGGAGGGACTGCCATGTATCAGAGAAAGACTCAACAACAAATATTTGCTGAATGAATGAATTAATGAACAATTATAAACATGAGGTGAGGAAGAAAGACAGGAAAGAGGAATGACTTCCATCCAGGTTTCTAGTCTGGGTTACCAGTAAGTTGATAGTGTCATTAAGGGGAACTGGAAAACTGAAAGGAGAGCTCCCTTGCAGAGGTGGAGGGTGGAACAAGAAAATGTACTCATCTGAGTACGAATGAGGTACTCATGGAACATTTGGGTGGAGATGGAGCAGTAGACTACAGTGGTTTGAGCTGAAGACAGAGATTTGGATGGCCTCCTTGGGTGTGGTTTTGACTGCCAATGAAGAGGGTGTAGAGTGTGAAGAGATGTAGACTTAAGACAGAACTCTGAGGAAAGAACACTTACATTTAAAGGTGAGCAGAGGAAGAGATGCTGTCTTCCTTCGTGAAATCATTCCTAGCTACATCTGGGCAAACCTGCCCTTCCTTTAGAGCATCAGCTGATTATTTTCTGAGCTTGTATCCTCTCCTTGAGCAGTCTGTGAACAGCCTGGTATGAGGGGTCAACCATTGTCTTTCTCTGGTTTAACCTAGTGGGAGTTAGTTGCTCAATCAGGGTTTCTGGGATTGCCTTGGGATTGTGAGTGAGCAGATGCTGTGCTGAGGGAAGTTGAGAGTCTGGAGGAGAAGTGGGAGAGAGAGGAAGAAGTTGTCATGAGGCCATCACCTGCTGCTGCTAGAAGCTGGTCTAGTAGTTCCTGTCTCTAGGATGACCCTGGCATTGAAGATATAGAGCAACTTCTAAGAAATGAACTGGCAGCCAATAACTGTCCTAAGTTGTGGCACTAGGAGTCATGCATCAAGTTATCCTCAAGCCTTTGTATGGACAGAGATTTCCAGATTAACAACAGTGGATCCCTGAGCCTCCAGCCCCAGGGCAGAGGAGCAGAATGCTATGAGGTGGTAGTTTTGCCATTCAATGATGGTCTTACAAGACTGTGTTCCAGAAGCCTTCAAAGAAATTTCAGCCCAACCAAGAGGTCAAGCAAGATCCTGTTCTGATAGGTGCACCTCAGGGACAGTTGTCCAACCTGCCAGAATATCCCAAGTCTTTTCTGTAGCATGTCTCTTTACCAAACCTTGTGAATCCCCAAGGACTGGCTGGCTTTGGACAACCAGATGTTACTACCCAGCCAGCTAAACCCCCAGGAAAATGCAGAGACAACTCTCTGGGCCTGAGCATGGCATGCTTTGGGCAAACACCCTGCTTTTGGTAAACTTCTCATTTTAGTTAAACTTGGCAAAAACTTTCCCTTCCTTCCCAACTGGCTTGAATGGTGGATGAAGACCTCTTCAACTAGTACAGAGAGAAATTCAGGATTCTCCAGGACTCTGTGTGAGGAGCGACACTTAGAAGGGAGGAGAGGAGGCATTGTCAAGATAAAGGGAAAAGGGCAGGGAGAGAAAGTTCCCCTGGCCCTAGGGGGAGGCTTCTGAAGTGCATGAAGCCTGATGGAGGCAGTAGTGGAAGGTGTTTCCAAATGCATAGGAGAGGACTAGGAGGGTAAATAATTGGTGAGTGGTGAACAGGGTAGGAGAAGTTGCTTTCACATTGCTTTTGTAATGCCTGGGTCAGGGGACATCTAGGAAAAGTTGTTTCAGATTCTGATTTCCTTAACTCTCAGCATCCAGTTCAAAAGAAACTATGTTAGAACCTGTGAGTCCATGTCTGGTGAGGGGCAAGGGGCAAAGCAGGACAGACCCAGGGTTAGGAGGGCAACAAGCTCAAGGCTAACAAATGCTCCTCTTGCCCATGCAGTGAGGAGAGCTCCCTGCCAGGGCTGTGGCAAGGAGGTAGGGGGTAGGGCATTACACAGCAAGAAACAGATTCATCTGGATCATTCCTTGCATGCAGCATGACGTAGAGCCAGGAAAGGTGTAGGTGTACTTGTGCAGGTGGGGGTGGGAGTTTGGGGTGGAGGACTGTGTGCTGGGGGAGATAAAGGTTTGAAAAACAAAGGAAGCTCATAAAGGATAAGCCATGCATGGTTCCAAGTCTCTGCCTACTGGATCCAGAGAGAAAGCACAGTCTTAGCAATAAACTTCAGCCAATGGCATGTTGCTCACTTCCCTGACATTCCAGCCTCCCTCCAGAGGCTACATGGGGTTGCTGGCAAAAGGACCAGTCTCCGCCAGCTCAGGGAGCTCTGACTTATGCAACTCAGCCTGGTATTGGAGCAGGGGAGCTGGGAGTTCACCACATCTCTCTCCCCACCCCCTGCCGGCCCCTGCAAGTCACGCCAAGGGTCAGGGGCCCTGCATGGCTGCAGCTGGGGAGGCCCTGGCTAGAGGAGCCCCAGAGAAAGGAGGGAAGGGAAGAGAGTACCTGTTGCTGAATGCATCCTGCTTTGGCTCTTATTCCTCGGTTGCTTGTAGTGAGAGTTGCCCATCATTCTGTTCTGGACTGGCAAGCTTCTGCGGCTGCCGCCTCTTCCTCCTCCTTCTTTGCCTCCTCCTCCTCCTACTCCTCCCCCTCTGCCTGTGCTCCTCCCCAGGTGCTTACATCACCTCAGCCTTGCTTCTCACACACATGGCTCATCCAAGTCCCACTTGTGCCCCTGGCACTGAATTGTCTAGACCTGACCCTCTCACTTGGACCAGAGCCTGCTAGGAGCTTCTCTCAGCCTGCTCGCTTTCTCTCTCTCTCTGTCTTCCTCACTCTCCCTTCCACTCCCCTCCCCCTTGTTCAGTGCTCCACTCAGGTTGAGCAGCCCAGGTTCCAAGGGGGAATCCTAGCAAGCCATGAATAGGTCCCCCACCTCATCTGCCTCTGTAGACGGGGCCAGCACTGGTTCCCCTGGAGACTCCGAGTCATCCGCCCTCACCGTCCCTGGCTGCCTCTGTTCTCAGTGCTGTCATTTCTGTTGCTGCTCGCTGCTGCTGCTCCGTCTGCAGAAGCTGGCAGGAGTGAAGGGCCAATAACAGAGCCTAATCTGGGAGTGTGACAAGGACCAGTGAAGGAATGTGCTACCCAGGAATTCTAAGTGACACAGCTCCCTCTTCCACTGGGGGATGGATCTAGTTCTGTAAGTGACAGCTGCCAATAGGCTTTGGGCTCCAGCCTTGACAGAAACCTGGAGAAATATGGGCAGAGCACAAGGCTGCCAGGCTGCAGACTTGGAGCTGGTACAGCCAGATGCCTCTAGCATACTCAATGTGGCTACCATATGTACCTGCTTCCTTGTCAGACACACCTGAAGCTTCCCTCCGCTCTTCCCTCCCTCACCTGCTTTGCATTCCCAGGGGAGGGCAGAGCTGGTAGCACAGAGATCCACGGACTGGATCTGGGACCCTTGGCAGCCAATGAGAGGGCTACTTCCATGAGTCACACTATAAATCCGCACATGCACTCTCTCTCACACTCAGACACACAATCACATGTACACAGCAGCTCTCTGCTGAGTGCTGCAGCCTTGTGGGCTAAGTGATAAGGGTCAGGTTGTGCTGGCTCAGCAGCCTATTTGAGCCCCAACAACCAGGCAGAGAGGAAGAGCCATGGCTTCTGTAATCCACTCTGCCAGCGCTGGACAGCCTTTCAGTGACTTCACCTACTTTGCTGAGCTCTGGTACTATCCAATGCTGATGTTATGATTCATGCTTATGGGGACAGGGATGTCCTAGTAATAGTCACAGCAACAGAGCACTGTGGGGAGAACTTGATTATAGTCTCAGTCTCACAGATTCTGGGTACTGTACCACCCAGAAAACAAAACTGTGCAACACCACCTAGCTATGAGGGCATGGTCTAAAGTGGGACCCACCTACCCACTCACCCAGGCATGTAGTCATTCTTTCAACAGTTCCCAGGGACTTGCTCTCTATAGGCCATGTTTCTAGGTATTGGCTATACAGAAGCAAAAAATCATGGTCTCTGTTTTTTGGGAGGCCACAGTCTAGGAAGTACAACTGATACATCCATAGACCATCACAACAGTGTGATTACTGCTATACCAGGGAAGGGTCAACATGCTGAGGGAGCACTAAAAAGAAACTTCTTGAGTCCCAGAGGCAATGATGCTGGGATTGGGTCATGAAGGATTAGGAACTGTTCGCCAGACACAGAAAGAAGAAGGTCATAGTGTTAAATACTTGAAATATCACCCAAGCCAGGATCGTTTTTAATCAGGTCCTAGATTTCAAAGGTCTCCTAGTTCTTTAACAATTTCATAAACACTCCTGAATTCTCTCTCTGTGCCAGGCTTAGGCTGCAGAAGGAGGCAGACACCTGCCTTCTAGACTCTTACAGCCTAGTGTGGGAAACAAATAACTATCCAGAGAAATCAAAGGATGACATGATCCATGCTTTGGCTTTGCAGCTCCCTGTAGAATGTCACGGGAGGCCTCCAAGAGGACTCACCCCAGGCTTGGTCATAAAAGAGAGTTTGGTAAATAGAGGTCCCTGAGCAAAAGTGAAGGGTCTGGAGTGAAGTATAAGAATATGACAAAAAATTTGGAAGGTGATTATTATTTAAGTGGATAACTAAAGTATGGGAAACATTTGGTTCCTGCCCCCTTATCCATTGTGATAGATGTTTGTAGGTACAAGGTTGTAAACACGGATTGAAAAAAAAAAAAAAAGCTTAGACTAGAAGAACAGAACTGTGATATCCTGAGCTGATTATAAAATGAATGGATGAGTGAGCCATCTTGAAAATTAAAACATAATCAACAATGTCACTGAATTATACATGTAGACATTGTTGAATTGGAGAATGTTTGTGTGTATTTTTACTACAATAAAAATTAAAAAAAAAAAGAAAAGAATCAAGCTCAATTGGGTTGTGCTCTTCAGAACTCCATATTATAGTTTCAGAGACCAGGTGAAGAAGATTGAATAGGAAAAGGGATGTTTTAGAAGTGTTCAGGGAATAAAAAGATGAGAGAGCAGGACTAGGGAATGAGCCAATTATCACAAATGAAACACGTTTTTGTACCCACTACCCAAGTCAAAAAGTTGAACATTATGAGGTCTACAGAAGCCCTTCTCAAAGCAATTTTTTAAAATCATTTCATGTTTTCCTCACAACAGCCTTGTGAGGAAGGAATTAGTTCAGTCCACTGTACAGCTACTTAAACAGAGGCCAAGAGGCTGGATACATGGCTCAAGTTATTTCCAGGGGGAAGCAACAAAAGAGAAGAGCAGACATAGAAGCCATCCTTTCTCACTGTGTCCCCTCTATCTCACCATTCCATCTCTCTCTTTCTCTGCTAATCTGAGGCTCTCATATGAGGAATCTACACTCTGGGTTCCACTTCCTTACTAACTTCTGTCAGCTCCATTGCACCTCTGACATCTCCCTCTGCCACTGGAGCTTTTCTCATCTCTTTACCAGTTTTCTTGTGGCCACAACCAGTAGATGTTTTAGCATCTTTTCTCATTGGGCCTCCCTGCTGTATTTGCCACTGGGGTTACACACTTCTTAACTATGAATCCACCTAGTACATAAGGAAGCCAGGATTTGGACCCCTGCCTATCTCCAAATTCAGTACCTTCTCTACGACATCCCTATTTACCATCTAAAGTGGCTGGGAAATGCTTTTAGACATCTTTAACACTTTCCTCTCTCTTCCCTGTCCATTCACTGAGTCTTGCCAATTGAGCCTTAAAGCTGTCTCAAATATGAGTATGTCTTAGCATCACCTCCACTTTCGTCACACTAATCCCATCTACCATCATCCCTCCCCTTGACCACTGCAATTAACATCTTCACTGGGCTCCTTGCTTCCACCCTTGCATCCTATAATCTACTCTCTATACAGCACTCAGAGTTAGCTTTTATAAACATAAACCAAATCATATTGTTCCACTGCTTGGCACCTTCCAATGATCTGTTGTCTGCAGTGCCAAGTCTACACTCTCTAACCTATACTCAGAACCAGTCCCATGTGATCTCATCCCCTCTTTTTTTTGCCCTGTAACAAACTCCTCTGCTCATTCAATCAGGGCTAATTGCTGTATTCTTTACCCTGACCATGTGATTTTTGCTGTATGGTAAAACAACCCTGAAAAGGCTTTGTAGTTAAAGAAGCCTGAATTCAAATCCTCACTCTGTCATTTGTACCTGGGTGACACTGAGCAAGTTATTTAACCTCCCTAGCCTTAATTTTATTCATCTGTATAATGGGGATAAAAACACCTAACTTACAGGTTATTGTTAAGGCTTCCATGTGAAAACATTGAAATGAACTAAGGGGTACCAGGCACATAGTAGGTGCTTCCTAAAAAGTGCTTCCCATCCCCTTCCTACTGCTTTTGTTTCCTGTTCAAAATCCTACAGGTTGTTCCTCAAGCTTCAGTTCAGATGCCATCAACCTCCGAAATCCTACTCCTCACCCCTTACCCCCAGTATACAGAGCTCATTCTTTCCTTTGAGTACCTTCATCCCTGGATGTCTGAGCCACTCACCTGTCCCTGAACAGAGTCATGTGTAAAGAGGAGAGAGGGCCAGGTTCCACCACCTGGGTACCCCTCAACTCAACTTTATGCCTTAGACTCATCAGGGGAAGGGATAGAGAAGTCCAAGGCCTGAAAGCTGGCAATTCTGGGCTCTATTTTCCCACAGTGAAAGAGCTCTTTGCTATCACCTCATCATTCATATTCTTCTGTACTGGGGTGGGGAAGTGGGCAGGGAAGTAGAGCAGGGTGGTACTATCTCCACACTGTTTTATAGAGCCCAAGAGTCAGGGACAAGAACCAGCTTGTCACTTCAGTCATGCTCTCATTTAATCCTCACAACCATCTAATGAAGTGGGTGCTATTACGCTCCATTTTATAGATGAGTTAACAGAGATTAAGAAAGAAGCTGGAGGAAGCTAAGATGGCAGAGTAGCCACATGCTTCCTCTGACCCCTCTAACAACAAAGCACTTGAAAAACAACAAAATAGACCATATAACACATTCTAGGAGCCCTTAATATCAGGTACAAAGCTTAGAGATCAGACTGGGCAACAGGAAGGATATGTCAGAATTGGATCTTCAGCCACAATGGGGCCCACTTCTGCTGGCATGAGAGCAGAATATTGGTGTGAGAGCAGAATGTACCTTTTTCAGCGGGGAAGCTGATCTTGGGATGGCTATGCTTGAGAGTGCTGCAGGGGCCAGTGGCCATGTGGGACAGCACTGTCTGAACAGAGCATGTCTTCCTCAGTGGGGAAATTAGGCTTAGGATGGCTGCACCTATAGAACATGACAGCAGTTAGTGGCTGAACACAGCAGCGGTGCATGAGAGGAGTGTATTTTTCTCAGTAGTGTAGCTGAACTATGGATTACTGTACCTACAGAATGGCAGAGGCCTTTCACTGGAGCATCACAAGCTAAGTGCTCATGAACTCTTGTGGCCCAAACTATTCCTATGCACTCATTTCTCTTCCTACCTCCATCCCTTCCCCCTTCCCTTCTCTGCTCTACACCAGATGCCAAATTCTTATACACTACCTGGGTCAGAAGTGGGACTTTTTATGAGTGTTCCCTGAGTTTTACTCCCAGACTTGAAGAAGAAAACAAAAGGAAGGATAGAAGAAAAGTTCCACTGGCTTCCCTGAGCCAGCAACTCCTGCTACCTTTCTCAGTACTTCACACAGTCACAGCTCCAATCATCTGGGGACAGGGCATCAGAATTATTAAGACTCCAAAAATCACACTAGCTCAAATGTCTAGACTACTTGGACAGTCAAAATAAAATTAATATATATATATGCACATGCAGCCTGACAATTAAGTTCACAAACTTGCCACTATGTTCATACATTGGCAGCACTGTACAAGCAACTCAGAAAGGTTTCATAACCTTGGTATATCAGTGTCTCGTAGCTGTGTTCACGTCAATGTGTGATGGTGTCTTGCTGAGTGGCATTCATTATTGTTGCATGTTTTTGTGTGTTGTCACAAAAATGTTGGAGCCTGAATTACAACAACAAACATTAAATTTCTTGTTAAACTTGGCAACAGTGGAAGTGAAATCAGGGACATGTTAGAAATAAAAGAAAATCAAGAAGTCTTAATAGGTATAAAACCTAGGGTACTGAAAAAGATGAAAAGAAAACCCATAAAGAAAAATGACTCGGCACAGAAAAGTAAGTGGAACAAAGAAACTGTCAACAGCACCAAAATGACACTATTATATTCATACCTATCAATAATTACACTGAATGTAAATAGATTAAATGCACTAATAAACAAAGAGCAACAGAATGGATTAAAAAAATGATCTGTCTCTACGCTGCTTACAAGCAACACACTTTAGAGTTAAAAATATGAACAAACTGAAGCTAACAACATGTGAAATAGAGCAAGATGGAATATTAATTTCAGAGAAAATAGACTTTAAAGTAAAATCCACCATCATGGACAATTAAGGTCATTACTTATTGCTTCAAGGGTCAATACATATGGAAGATATAGAAATATTAAATATTTATGCACTCAATGGTAGAGCTTCCAAATACATCAAACTCACTCCAACAGCATTGAAGAATGAGATAGACTGCTCCACAATAATAGCAGGAGACTTCAACATACCACTTTTGGCAATGAACAGAACATCCAGAAGAAAGCTCAATAAAGATCAGAAGATCTAAATGTGACAAACAACCTGACCTCATAGACATACACAGAACTTGCCACCTAACAACAGACAAGTACACCTTCTTTTCCAGTGCTCATGGAACAGTCTACAGAATAAACCACATATTAGGCCATAAAGCAAGTCTTAACAAAATCCAAAGCCCTGAAATATTCAAAACATTTTCTCGGACCATAAAACTACAAAAGTCTAAATCAATACTAGAGAAAGCAAGGGCAGATATTCAAACTTAAGGAAACCGAACAACACCTGGCTGAAAAACTTCTGGTATAGAAGAAATCAAATGAGAATGAAAACACATCCTACCTGAACCTATGGGACACAGCAAAAGCAGTGCTCAAGAGTCAATCTGACTCAATAAATGCACACATCCAAATTGAAGAAAGGGTCTAGATCAAATAATTAACTCTACAACTTGTACAAGTCAAAAGAGAACAACAAAAGAGCCCTCCAAGCACCAGAAGAAAACAGATAACAAAAATCAGAGCAGAGCTAAATGAATCAGAGAATGGAAAAAGAACTGAAAGAATTAACAAGACTAAAAGCTGGTTTTTTGAAAAGATCAACAAAATCAATAAACCACTGGCCAAACTGACAAGAAAAACAGGAGAAGAAGCAAATAACCCAAATAAGAAATGAGGATTCCTTTATGCCAACAAAGAGACCATCAAAGAAAACTGCCGAATCAATACCATTTACAACAGCCCCCAAGAAGATAAAATACCTAGAATAAATCTAACTAGAGATGTATACAAAGAAAACTGCAAGATTCCTATTACGAGAAACCAAAAGAGGCCTATGTAAGTGGAGAAACAAACCTAGCTCATGTATATGAAGACTTAACATTGTGAAAATGTCTATTCTACCCAAAGCAATCTATAGATACAGTGCAATCCTAATACGAATTCCAATGTCATTTTTTAATGAGATGGAGACACAAATCTCCAGCTTATATGGAAAGGGAAGAAGCCCCGGATAAGCAAAGCATTAATGAAGAAGAGCAAAGTGGGCAGTCTCACCCTACCTGACCTTAGAACCTATTATGCTGCCACAGTAGTCAAAATAGCCTGGTACTGGTACAGATACATAGACCAGTGAAACAGAATAGAGAATTCAGAAATAACAGCATCCACCTATGAGCTGATACTTGACAAAAGCCTGAAGTTTGTGAACTGGGAAAAAAGTCTCTTCAACAAGTGGAGCTGGCAAAACTGGAAGTCCATCTGCAAAAAACTGAAACAAGACCAATATCTCACACTATGCACAAAAACTAACTCAAAGTGGGTCAAAGATCTAAATATCAAATCTAAAGCTATAAATTCATGGAAGAAAAAAATAGAGACAATGCTGGGAGACCTAATACACAGCACAAACAGACTACAAAATATTACCAACAATGCACAAATAGCAGAAGAAAAAAATAGATAAATGGGAACTACTAAGAAATCAAATACACTCATCCAAAGACTTCACCAAATTAATAAAAAGATTACCTACAGACTGGGAAAAAACGTTTGGCAACCAAGAATCTGGTCGGCTTCTAATCTCCATAATCTGTAGGGTACCGCAAAATATCAACAAGAAAGGACAGATAACCCTATTAAACAATGGGCAAAGGAGATGGATGGACACTTCACCAAAGAAGTCATCCAGGCAGCCAAAAACACATGAGGAAATGCTCATGATCATTAGCCATTAAAGAAATCCGAATCATAATGAAGGTCCACTCTTCGGACACGAATGGAGTGGACTTGGCGATGCAGAGTGACCATATACTGGATGCACTTTATGGTTCTATACATCTATAGGATATCATCCTGCTGACCTCTGGCTGGAGGAAGGGGAGTGGGTGGAGAGGAGGGGAAAGGAGACTGTTGGGAGGATGAGACATGTATGGAGCAGAGAGGAATACTGTGCTGTCACCGACAGGGAGAGCAGTGGAAGCTGCATATAGGTGGGCATGTAAATTTATACGGGAATGTACATTTTCACTCAGTCATATTAAATAAAAAAATTTTTTTAAAAAAGCACAATAAAATATTAAACTGAAAAAAAAAAGAAATCCGAATCAAAACTACAGTGAGATACCATCTCACCACAACAAGACTGCTATTAAGACAAAAAACACACACAAAAAAAAGTTGGAGAGGTCATACAGAGGCTGGAACCCTTTTACACTGCCAGGTGGGAATGTAAAATAGTACAACCACTTTGGAAATCAATTTGGTGCCTTCTTAAAAAGCTAGAAATAGAAATACCATATGATCCAGCAATCCCACTGCTTGGAATACACTCTACAGAAATAAGGGCTGTTATATGAACAGATACATGAACACCAATGTTTCTTGCAGCACAGCCTACAGCAGCAAAAGGATGGAATCAAACTAGTTGCTCGGGGATGAATGAACTATGGTACATATACACAATGGAACACTATGCAATGATAAAGAATAAGGACAATTTTAGGAAACATCTTATAACCCGGAGTTATCTGGATGACATTATTCTGAGTGAAATCAGTCAGCTGGAAAAGGAAAAATATTGTGTGAGACCACTATTATAAGGACTTAAGAAAAAGTTTACAGAGAGAAGAAAATAGTCTTTGAGGGCTACAAGGTTGGGGAGGGAGAGAGAGTGGTATTCATGGGTTAGATAGGTGATAGAAATTGAATTAGTTGAGGGAATTGATAGCACACAGTAGAAGGAGGTTAGCACAACTGAATTACACCATAAGCTTAAAGGTTTTCTAAATACAATCCAACATTTTAAAGGACAGAGTAGCAGGGACAGGGGTCTGGGGGCCATGATTTCGGGGGACATCGAGGTCAATTGGCGTACTTTTTTTTTTTAAGAAAATGTTTTGCATCCCATATTGGTGACTGGTGCCTGGGGTCTTAAAAGCCAACGAGCTGCCATCTAAGAAGCATCAGTTGTTTCCAATGCATCTGGAGCAGATGAAAATGAAGGACATCAAAGGCACGAGGAAAATATGAGCTCAGGAGACAAAAGGGCCCATATGACCAGGAGACTACATGAGTATGAGGCCAGAAGAATTAGATGGTGCCTGGCCACCATCAGTGACTGACTGTCCTGACAGGGAACACAATGCAGAGTCTCTGATGTAGCGGGAGAAAAAGGGGAATGCAGACCTAAAACTCTATTAAAAGACCAGACTTGATGGTCCAACATCCTGGAGGACCCCCTGAGAACAAGGCAGGCCCCTAGACTTGCTGCTGGTCCAGAGCTGAAACCAGTACTGAAGCCAACTCTCAGACAAAAATTGGACTGAAGTATAAGACATAGTGATGTAGGTGATGTGTGTACTTCTTGGCTTAAATATATTTACTAGGTCCGACAATTATGTCCGTGACCTTAGTTGTTCTAGGTGCTATGTACCTTACTGTTGAATATCACTATGGTCACCTTCAAAGTACTCCCCTTGGGAAGCTATGTACCCAAGCCAGGGCCTAGTCCACCCTTCAAAGCAATTTTGTAACTTTTTCTGGAATGGCCGTTGTGCACAGTGGCAAGGTGGCATGTTTGTGAACTTAATTGGATAGCTGTCTGTGAGGGAGTTTTTAGCCAGTAAATAAATAACTGTATTGGAACCCCCTCCCTACTCACCTGAACTGGCCCCCAATGACTTTTTCTTTACCTGAAGATAAAGGAAATATTGGAAGGAAGAAATTTTGATGACATTTAGGACATCAGAGGTAATACAACAACAGCTCTGCTGGCCATTCCAGACAGAGATTTCCAAAATTGCTTTGAAGGGTGGGCTAGGTGCTGGCATCAGCGCATAGCTTGTCAAGGGGCGGCGTTGGCTTAGGTGAAAGTGACTGTAGTGATATTCAGCAATGAGGTATGCAGCACTTTTTCCTAGTATGAGTTCGTGAACTTAATTGGCAGAGGTGAGAGAGGAGAGTGGAGAGGAGGGGACAGGTATTTGATGAATGAATACCAGAAGTACAGGCTGGAGGTGAAAAGTGTGCTGTCACAGGGTTCAGAGAGCAGAGTTGCATAGAGGAGTGTTCAGGGTTTTATATGGCGAATTGACTTGGACTGTAAACTTTTACTTAATCACAATAAAAAAAGAAACAAAATAAAGGAGCTGGAGCTGGTAAGTGGAATGTTTGGGACTAGAGTTCTAGTTAGGCTGACTCCAAGCCCTGACCTTTCTCATTCTGCCGGCTGGAGTCTGTCACAACCTGAATACACTCTATCCAGGTAAAAGTTTCATAAAGAAGAAATGAGCTCCAATACATACTCCAACTCTGATTCCAGCTGGCCACAGCCTAACAGAAGCCTGCCCTTGGTAGTTCTCATCTGCTGAGTGCAGCAGGCAAGCAAATCTACAGGGCCTTCAGTTTTGGAGACACTTTGCAACTGTGTTTAAATCACAGTTCCTCTAGCCTGAAGCACAAACTTCTCTTCAGCCAAAACTAAGGGCTTCCTATTTTCTATTCCTTCTCCAAGTGTTGTGGCCACAACTTCAGAACCATATCCTCTAAACAAATTTCAAGTCCATTACATATGTCTCCTCATCTTCCTTGGAGCCTTTTCTGATCTTTCTAACAGCCTCTCTTTTGTGTTTATTCCCGTAGCCCAACGTTTCCCAGTGTGGTGCACATTTTACCAGTAGTATGTGAAATCCCTGGTGATGCAAATGCTTAACACTCTAGGTTGCTAACTAAAAGCTTGGTGGTTTGAATCCACCAAAAGACACCTTAGAAGAAAGGCCTGGCAATCTGCTTCTGAAAAATCAAGCATAGAAGACCCTGCAGAGGGCATTTCTAGTCTGGGACATATGGGATCACCATGAGTCATAGGTCACTTGCTGGCAACTTTCTTTTTTAAATATGAAGTGATGGTACAAAATGCAATTTTAGGTATGTATTGTCAAGTGCCATCGAGTCAGTTCTGACTCATAGAGACTCAGGGTAGAACAGAATGAAACACTGCCTGGTCCTGAACTCTTCCCACAAACACTGCTACATTTGAGTCCACTGTCACAGCCACCGTGTCAATCTATCTCATTGAAGGTCTTCCTCTTTTTCCCTGACCTTCTACTATACCAAGCATGATGTCTTTCTTTAGGGAATGATTCCTCCTGATAATGTGTCCAAAGTACACGATACAAAAGTCTCGCCATCCCTGCTTCTAAGGAGCATTGTGGCTGTACTTCTTCCAAGACAGATTTGTTTATTCTTCTGGGACATCGTGGTATATTCAATATTCTTCATCAACACCATGGCTCAAATGTATCAGTTCTTCCTCCGTCTCCCACATTTATCGTTCCAGCTTTCACATGTGCATGAGGCAACTGAAAATTCCATGGCTTGGGTCAGGGACATTGCAGTCCTCAAAGTGAAGTCTTTTATTTTTAGCACTTTAAAGAGGTCTTTTGCAGCAGATGTGTCCAAAGCAATATGTCGTTTGATGTATTGACTGCTGCTTCCATAGGTGTTGATTGTGGATCAAGTAAAATGAAATCCTTGACAACTTCAACATCCATTTATCAAGTTGTTCCTTAACGGTCCAGTTGTGGTGATTTTTGTTTTCTTTGGGTTGAGGTGTCTTTCATACTGAAGGCTATAGTCCTTGTTGATGTACAGGTTTCCCAAGAGGACAATTACGTGTTCTAGAATTTCCATTTTTTTGCAATGTTATCCATAATTTGTTATGATCCACCCAATGGAATGCCTTTGCATAGTCAATAAAACACAGATAAATATCTTTCTGGTATTCTCTGCTTTTAGCCAAGACCCATCTGACATCAGCAAAGATATCCTTCTTTTTTTTTTAATTGGGCTTTCGGTGAAAGTTTACAGTACAAATTACTTTCTCATTCAAAAATTTATGCAGATTTTGTGACACTGGTTAAAATCCCAGCAATGTGTTAGCACTCTCCCCCTCTCCCTTTCCACCCTGGGTTCGCCGTGCCCATTCGTCCAGTTTTCTTGTCCCTTCCTGCCGTCTCATCCTTGCTTTTGGGCAGCTGCTATCCATTCAGAAACCCTGGAAGCATAGTGATTAAGAGCTATGGCTTCTAAGCAAAAGGCCAGCAGTTTAAATCTACCAGTTGCCCCTCTGAAAAACTAGGGGGCCAGTTCTACTCTGTCTACAGGGTTGCTGTGAGTCAGAATCAACTCAATGGCAAAGAGTTTGATTTTCTCGGTTTGTTGCCTGTTTGGCCTCATACACTTTATTGAACGAAGAAGCACGTTCCTCACGTGTGTTTTGTTTTACAGGTCTGTGTAATCATTGGCTGAAAGGTGGATTTCAGAAGTGACTCAGTTCTGAGTTAGTAAGGTATCTGAAGGTCATAGTCTGAAAGGTTCCTCCAGTATCTGTCAGACAAGTAAGCCTGGTTTTGTGTGTGTATGTGAATTTGAATTTTGTTCTGCGTTTTTCTCCTGCTCTATCTGGGGCCCTCTATTGTGATCCCTGGCAGAGCTATTGGTGGTGGTAGCTGGGTGCCGTCTAGTTCTTCTGGGCTCAGGCTGGTGGAGGCTGTGATGCATGAGGTCTTTTGAACTAATCTTTTCTTTGCATCTTTGGTTTTCTCCATTCATTTTTGTTCTGGGTGGGATGGCACCATCTGTACTTTTGGCACACATCTGTACTTTTGATGGCTACTTACAAGCTCTGAAGGCCCCAGATGCTACTCACCAAACTAGGATGTAGAACATTTTCTTCAGATGTCTCTGAGATTATGATCCTTAGCCTGCAGTCCCAGTTACTCAGTCCCTCAAGGTTTTGGGATGTGTCTAGGAAGCTTCTCTGACTTTGCCAAGATGTGCTGACTTCCCCTATATTTTGTATAGTCTTTCCCCTTCACCAAGGTCAACAGTATTTACTGGTGCAGTGGTCACGAGCTTGACTGTTAACCAAAAGTCAGCAGTTGGAATCTACCAGCTGCTTCTTGGAAACCCTATGGGGTCATTCTACTTTGCCGTATAGGGTTGCTATGAATCAAAATTGACATGATAGCAATGGGTTTGGTTTGGTTTAATATCTAGTTAATGATTTCCTCTTCTCTCCCTGGTAACCATTAATTTTTTTTTCTCTGTGTGTAAACATTTTCTTGGGTTTTTATAACAGTGGTGTCATACAATATTCACCCTTTTGTAATTCACTTTTTCTCTGAGCACAACACCCTCCAGATTCATCCATGTTGTGAGATGTTTCTCAGATTCGCTATTGTTCTTTATCATTGCGTACTATTCCTTCATGTGTATGTATTATAATTTGCTTATACATTCATCTGTTGATGGGCACTTAGGTTATTTTCATCTTTCTGCTGCTGTGAATAATGCTGCAATGAGCACAGCTGTGTTCCATTCATGTGATGGCTCTTATTTCTCTAGGATATATTCCTAGGAGTAGGATTGCTGGATGGTACAGTATTTCTGTTTTTCTATTTATAGCCTTTAAAAGGAGGTGCCGTGTCATTTTCCATAGTGGCTCTACTATTTTACACCCCCACCAGCAGTGCATAAGAGTTTCAATCTCTCCCTCCAACCTTGCCAACACTGGTTATTTTCTGTTTTTTTGGATTAGTGCCAACACTGTTGGAGTGAGAAGGTATCTCATTGTAGTTTTGATTTGCATTTCTCTTAGGGGTAATGATTGTGAGCATTTCCTCATATTGCTGTTAGCTACCTGAATGTATTCTCTGGTGAAGAATACATATCCTATATCCTGTTCATATCCTTCACCCATTTTTAATTGGGTTATCTGTCTTCTTGTTCTTGAGGTGTTGAAGTACTCCATAGCTTTTAGAGATTAGACACTTGTCAGATATGTCATAGCCAATTTTTCTCCCCAGTTTGCAGGTTCTCTTTTCATTCTTTTGGTGAAGTCTTTTGATGATCATGAGTGTTTAATTTTTAGATGCTCTCAGTTATTTAGTTTATCTTTTGGTATTTATGCATTGTTTGTTATGGTTTGTATTGTATCTATGACATGTATGAAGGCTTCTACTGTTGTCTATTTTTTCTTCAATGATCTTCATAGATTTAGGTTTTATATTTAGATCTCAAGTTGCAACAGTGAAGGATTCTATGAGGAAAATATTAAATGACACAGGAAACATCAAAAGAAGATGGAAAGAATACACACAGAGTCACTATACCAAATGGAAATGATGAACATTCAACCATTTCAAGAGGTAGCACATAATCAGGAACTGATGGTACTGAAGGAAGAAGCCCAAGCTGCACTGAAGGTGTTAGTGAAAAACAAGACTCCAGGAAGTGACTGAATATCAATTGAGATGTTTCAACAAACAGAAGCAGCACTGAAATTGCTCACTTATCCATGCTAAGAGATTTGGAAGACAGCTACCTAGCCAACTGACTAGATGGATTTATATCTGGGTTCTCAGTTCTGTTCCATTGGCCTATGTGTCTGTTGTACCAGTATCAGGCTGTTTTGATTACTGTGACTATATAATAAGTTCTGACTTAGATCAGGTAGTGTGAGGCCTCCTACATTGTTTTTTTTTTCCTTCAATAATGCTTGGCTTATGTGGGGTCTTTTGCCATGTAAAGCTGGACATTAGGTTTTCTCTTTCATTAAAGCCTGCTGTTCATATTGTATCATGGATTGAATTGTGTCCTCCCAAAAATATGTGTAGCCATGTGGCTGGGCTATGACTGCCAGTATCTTGTGACTGTCCTCCATTTTGTGGTTTTCCTCTGCCGTATGTTAAAGGATTAGGATGGGGCTGTAAATCCCTTTATAAGATCACCTCCCTGCTCTACTGTGAAGGGAGTTTCCCTGGAGTATGGCTTGCCCCACCCTTAATCCTTTCAGCCTGCAAGAGATAAAAGGAAAGCGAAGCAGGTAGAGAACTGGGAACCTCATACCATCAAGAAAGCAGCACTGGGAGAAGAGTGGATTCTTCAGACCTGAGGTTCCTGCACCAAGATGCTCCCTGGACAAAGACTGATGCAACACCGGACTTTCCTCCAGAGTCGACAAGGGGAAAAACCTTCCCCTGGAGCGGACATCCTGAATTTGGACTCATAGCCTACCAGACTGTTTAAGAATAAACCTTCCTTTGTTAAAGCTATCCACTCTGTGATATTTCTGTTAGAGCAGCCCTAGCTAACTAAAACATTGGTATCTAGATTGCATTATATCTGTACATTGCTTTAGGTAGAACTGACATCTTCATAATGTCGAATCTACCTATCCATGAGCATGGTTTTTGTTTCCATTGATGTCTGTCTCTTTTGATTTTTTGCAGGAGCGTTTTGTAGTTTTCTTTGAATAGGTCTTTTGCATCCCTAGTTACATTTATTCTTAAGTGTTTTCATCTTTTTAGGGGCTATTATCAATGTATTGTTTTCTGTTTTCCTTTTCAAAGTTTTCTTTGTTGTTGTATAGGGATCTAATTCATTTCTGTATGTTGATCTTATATCCTGTTACTCTGCTGAATCCTCTTATAAGTTCTTGTAGCTTTCTTGTGGCATCTTTCCAGTTCTCTAGGTACAGTATCATATCATCTGCAAATAGGGATAGCTTTACTTCTTCGTCTCCAATTTGGATGCCCTTTATTTCTCTTTGTCTCCTTATTTCTCTAGCTAGACTTACATCACAATGTTAAATAGAAATGGTGGTAAAGGGCACCCTTGTCTTGTTCCCATTCTCAGGGGAATGCTTTCAGCCTCTGTGATGAGAATAGGTGGGCCATTTTTTGTGTGCAGATGCCTTTGATTATGTCCTGTATTTTATCAAAAGTTTTTTTATCAGGAATATGTATTGGATTTATTGGACAACTTTTCAACATCAAATTGAGATAATCACGTGATTCTTTTCTTTTTTTATGTGATAGATTATGCTGATTGATTTTCTAATGTTGAACCATCCTTGTACATTTGGTATGAATCACTTGGGTGTAATTTTTTTTTTCTTGATATGCTGCTGAATTCCATTGACTAGAGTTTTGTTGAGAATGTTTGTGTCTATATTCATGAGACACACTGGTCTGTAATTTTATTTTTTTCGTAGTGTCTTTCATTGCCTGGCTTTGTTATCAGGGTCACATTGGCTTTATAGAATGAATTCTGTAGTATTTCTTGCATTTTATGCTCTGAAACACTTTGAGTAGTACTAGTGTGGGCTCTACTCCAAATCTAGCAAAACCATCAGGGCCGGGTTTTTTGGGGGGGTGGGGTGGATTTTTTCTGTTACCTCTTCTATCTATTCTCTTGTTACGGGTCTGTTCTGATTTTCTTCTCAGTTTGTGTTAGTTCAGACAGGTAGTGTGTTTCTAGAAATTTGTCTGTTTCCTCTAAGTTCTTAAATTTGTTGGAGTACAATTCTTCATAGTATTTTTTTATGATCCCTCTATTTCAGTTGGGTCTGTTTTAATGTTATCAGTTTGATTTTCTCTTTTTTCTTTTGTCAGTTTGGCTAATGTTTTGTGGATTTTTTGTCGATCCTTTCTAAGAACCAGCTGTTGATTTGGTTGATTCTTTGAATTGTTTCTCTATTCCCTAATTTTACTCATTTCTCCTCTAATCTTCATTATTTTCTTTCTTCTGGTGCCTGTGGGCTTCTTTTGCTATTCTCTTTCTATTTGTATCTTGTGATATTTTATTTCTTTTGTCTACGTGATGGGCACACAACTTTTCCTGCATACCTGAAATATTTTGTTTATTTTTTGAGTATCTAAAAAGAAAAATATAAAGGAATATAGAAAAGACACAGGTAGGGGAATAATACTTTGAACAGATACTTCTTTTTAAGTGACCTCAGGCAATTCTGATCCCTCTACTATCCCTGCAAGAGCAGGGGTCTGGATTTTCTCTGCTTCTGGCACTCTTACCCATATAGCTTAATGTGGTTTAGGGCATACTAAGGATGTTGGGAAGAACTTAGTGCCCAAGCAAATAAAGTCACTGGTTTGGGTTGTTTGGCAAAAATAGATGCCAGGCTAGGTAGATCTTTATTTCAGTATCTTTGGCTGACCTTTCTTTTCCTTTTTTAAGTATTTTATTCTGATTGAGTGAAAGTATACAATCCAAACGAAATTTGCATGCCCTCCTATCTAAAGCTCCTTCTACTCTCCTTACCCAGTAACAGCACACTCCTCCTTCTCATTCTACACATGCCGTACCCTCTTAACAATCTCCTGTCCCCTCCTCTCCACCCACTCTTATCCCCTATAGTAAAAGGCTGGGAGGACAGCATCCTATATAGATGCATAGAACCATAAAGTACACTCATCTTGTGATCATATTGTGTCCCCATGTCCAGTCCATTCCTGTCTGAAGAGCTGACTTCAATAATGTTTTCTGGTCAGGAGCAGCAGGTCTAGGGGCCATGTTCCCACAGGAACTCCCAGGCCTTTAGACCATCAATTGTGGTCTTTTAGTTGAGTTCTTGAGGTGCACCCTTGTTTTTCCTGTATTGCTACTGGGAATCCACATTGTGTGTCCCATCACGGCTGTCTTTGGTTGTGGCCAGGTGTCATCTGGTTCTTCTGGTCACATGTTGATACAGTCACCCATTCACAGGGGTCCTTCTGTCTCCTGGGCTCTTTTTTCCTCATGTCTTTGTTGTTTCTGGTGATCATCTGTTCCAGATGAGTATGGACCATTGGGTGTACCTCAGACGGCAGCTTGCTAGCTTTTACGACCCAGATGCCATTCACCAATTTGGGGTGCAGAAGACTCTCTTAGCAATAAGCTAGTTATGCCAATTGGCCTCAACGCCCCTTGAGAGCATGGTCCCCAGACCCCTGCCCCTGCTACTCTATCTTTGCAATATTGTGTTAAGATTAGAAGAGTTTTCAGTTTACGCTGAAGTCCAGTTAAGTTGATCTTCTTTCTACTGTATGCTGTCATTGCTTTCACCCAACCAAACTTCTATCAACTATCTAATCTATCACCAGCCCTCTCTCTCCATCTCCCCTCCTTGCAGCCATCAAAGAGTCTTTTCTTCTGTACATAAGTCTATTTTTAAGTCCTTATAGCAGGAGTTTCATACGATATTTGTCCTTTTGCCGCTGACTGATTTCACTCAGCATAATGTCTTCCAGTTGATACCAGTTGATACCTAAAATCATCATTGTTTTTATCATTGCATAGTGTTCCAGTCTTTCTTAGTATTCTGTTACAATACTTTTGATTTCAGTTGTGTCTGTTGTGACATCTCCCATCTCATTTCTTATTTGGGTTATTTCTTTCCTCTCCAGTTTTTCTTTTGTAAGTTTAGTCAATGGTTTATCAATTTTGTTGATCTTTTCAAAAAACTAGCTTTTGGTTTTGTTAACTTTTTAAGTTGTTCTTCTATTCTCTAATTGATTTAGTTCTGCTTTAATCTTTATTATCTGTTTTCTTCTGGTGCCTGAGGGGTTCCTGTGTTGCTCCCTTTCTACTTGTTAAAGATGTAGGGTTAATTCTTTGGTTTGGGTTCTTTTTTCCTTTTGGATGTGTGCATTTATAGAGATAAAGTGACCTCTGAGCACTGCTTTTGCTATATCCCTTAGGTTCTGGTAGGATGTGTTTTCATTCTCATTTGATTCCATAAATTATTTCATCCTTGATTTCTTCTATAACCCATGGCTTTTTGAGCAAGGCATTGTTCAAGTTCCATGAGTTCCAATTTCTATCTATGTTTTTTTCTGCTATTGGTTTTGACTTTTATGGCTTTATGGTCTGCAAAATTTGTTTGCAGTAATTCAGTCATTTGGATTTTGTTGAGACTTGCTTTACGTTCTAACACATGGTCTCTTCTGGAGAAGAAGGTGTATGTATCTGTTGATGGATAAAAAGTTTGTATACGTTGATGAGTTCTAGTTGGTTAATTGTCACAGTAAGAGCTTCTGTGTCTTTACTGAGCTTTTTTCTGGGTGGTCTGTCCATTACTGAAAGTGGAGTGTTGAAGTCTCCAGCTATTATTGTGGGGTGAACTATCTCATTTTTCAATGTAGCCACTGTTTGGTTGATATATTTAGATGATCTGGTATTAGGTGTATAAATATTTAATATTGTTAAGTCCTGCTTGTGTATAGAAACTTTCAGCAATAAATAGTCACCATCCTTGTCCACGATGGTGGATTTTACATTGAAATTTATTTTACCTGAGGTTAGTATTGCCACATCTCCTCTTCTTTGTATGTTGTTAGCTTAGTATATATTATTCCATCCTTTAATTTTCAGTTGTTCATATCTTTGAGTCTAAGGTGTGTTTCTTGTAAGCAACATATTGATGGGTTGTGTCTTTTGATCCAGGATGTCACTTGTCTCTTTATTAGAGAATTCAGTCTGTTTACATTCAGTGTAATTATTGATAGATGTGTTTAGTGCTGTCATTTTGATGTATTTATTTTTGTGTTGGTGTTTACTATGTTGCTCTTAATATTCTGTTGTGGGTCATTCTTCTTTATGGGTTGACTTTTCATCTTTTTCAGTGTTGGTTTTGTGGTTGTTGAGACTCCTGTATTACATTTATTGTTTGATATGTTCCAATTTTATTGTGCTTTTCAGTTACCCCTATACTCTCCCTTAATATTCTAAGTTTAAACCCAATTTTGACTTCTGCATATCTTTTTAACTTCCTCTCTGTCTGAAAGGACTATAACTAGTGTATACTGTAGTATATCCTTCTTTTCAGTGTGATGGTGTCATAGTTTTCATGATACGATCAGTGGTTCCCTTTTTTTAATATTGTAGCTTTGATTGAGTTTTGTGGCTTCTCTAACTGAGTAGGATTCTGCATGCTGGGTGCTGCATTGCCTCCTTACATATACACTTAATGGTCTTGTTTTTCTAAGCAAAGAGCTTCTTTCAGTATGTCTTGTAGTTTTGGTTTGTTTTTTACAAAGTCTCTAAGCTTCTGTTTATGTGTGAATGTCTTAACTTCACCTTCATATTTGAGAGACAATTTTGCAGGATATATAATTCTTGGTTGGAAGTTTTTCTCCTTCAAAGCTTTGAAAGTGTCATCCCACTGCCTCCTTGCCAACATCGCTTCTGCCAAGAAGTCAGGAGAAAGCCTACAGGGCTTCCTTCTGAACGTTAGCTTTGCTTTCAGCTTCGCTGTCTTTAAGAGAAACTGCTTCTCATTTTATTAAACTTGTTTATAATATGTCTTGATGTATTTCTTTTGGTGTCTAGTTTTTGTAGCATTCGATACATGTCTTTGATATCTATGTTCTCTTCTTTCATAATTTCAGGGAAGTTTTCTGTCAGCAACTCAATAATACTCTCTGTGTTTTCAGTTGTCCCTCTCAGTTTGGGAACTCCAATTAATTGTAGATTATTCCTCTTAATAGAGTCCCACATGTTTCTTAATGCTCCTTCATTTTTCTTATATCTTTTCTCTGATTTCTTCTTGTAGATGCTGGGCTCAGTTGCTCTATCCTCAAAGTCACTAAGTCTGACTTCCATCTCTTCAATTCTGCTCTTTTGACTTGGATTGAATTGTCTAATTTTGTAATTTTGTTACTGATCTGTTGGATTTCAGATTGTTGTTGTTCCAAAAGTTCAAATAGCTTGCTTAATTTTTCATTTTGCTCTGCTGTATTTTGTTTAATCTCTAGGAGATCTCTATACATAATTTTTTGTACTCAACCTCCTATAATTTCAGAAAAGCTTCTTCATCTGGGAAGTTTTTTGATTCTTTATTTTGGGAGTTTTCCAGAGCCATGGTGGACTGTTTCTTTAAATTGTTAGGAATGGTTTATTTCCTTTGGGCCATTGAGAGTCTCTGGTATTACCTCGACAGGAGCTGAGGTGTCATTTCAAGAAGGGAGTGGGTCATTGGCCATCTCTGTGTACTCCAGTGACTAGTCCCAGTAGACTCCTTGGCGTGGCCTGCTCTGCTTCCTGGCTGGGAAAGACAGCATCCTACTTATGAATTCACGGGAGGGGCCATAAACCAACCCTATGATGTGGGTCAGTAAAGGCTGGAAGAGATGCCACTGGACTGCAGTTATTTCTCCAGGCAGTCTTATTTTAACAAGCTGGGACTTGACCGACAGCTGCCCAAATCGGTCAGGCTGTCAGGTGTGGCAGGCCCCACCTTCTGACTGACAATGTAAGCACCTCTTCAGCCATCTCCAGATGGTATGATGTGGTTTAATTAGGGAGGGTTTACAGCCTTGTTGCCATCCTCAGTTGGGCCACTCCTGTAAGGTAACACTGTCCTGCAGAGCCTTTCTGCTGGAAAAGTGCTTTCTGGACTGTGCTGCTTCTCACCTTGGGAATTAACCACTCCTGAGGCCTCCAGTTGGTTGACTCCGCCTTCCAGCCAACCAAGATGGCATCCCAGCCAAGCTGCCTTACCCACCACGAAACCACAGAATCTATGGTGCAGCCCTGAAAAAAGAGGGTGGAGGGGCAGTAGTGCCCTCAGCCAGCAGCTGGTCTCAAAATGTGGCTATCCCACATATTGTCTCTTTGTTGTGCTATATGCTGTTTAGCACCGCAGTTGAGCGTGTTTGCTGGCTCATGCCCATCCTCTGCCTTCTGGATAACAAAGACAGCCTCAGTACCTGAAGTCTACCCAAGTGGAGAGTCAGCTGGAGTGGGGCTCAGTGAGCACTGCCTCATCAGAGAAAGGTGGTTTTCCATTTAGTGGTGTGTTGTTCAATTTGACAACCTTATGCTGTAGGGTTGCTGTATCCTAGGGCTTCCCAGGTGTCCATGCTGCTCCATTCAATTATTAATTCAGGTCTTAGTTCTCTGAGGGAATTGAGGAGACGTGTGTCTAGTCCACCATCTTGTTCTTGCCCCCTGGCTGACCTTTCTGATGATGGTTCTTTGAGGAGCTATGCACTAACAACATGCTCAGCAGTGACCCCAAAGAATCAGAGCTGGGTGGGAGCATAGATCATATCTGTGCTTTTGGATTCCACATTTCATTTAATAAATGCACTTGCTGACATATATACACATACTCTCAGGGCCCAAACACGTATTAGCTATTTGCAACATGTCACCTTATCTAAAGGTATCACTCAGAGCTAGAAAGTGTTGGAGGTACCATTGTAAATCAGAGTGGTGTGGAATGGAGTGGCCTCTACAGTACTCTAACCCCAAACTAAATTTCAAATGTCACTATCCTTGGTCAAAGGTGCTCTATTCTTTTAGTCCCTGAACACCCCCTGAACAGCTGCAGTGTACTGGGCTTTCTCTGCACTAAGCACTCATTCCTGAATGAGACTGACTTCACAGTGCTGTCAATTTAGGGAAGTTAGAACTGCTTTCGTACCTTCCTAGTTGCTTTTAGTCCTCATCAAAGTATAATCACTGTCTATATGAGTGAGTGACTTCTAAATTTCTTTGCATTCCTTTAATCATTTATTCAGCAAGCATTCAAGTATCTACCTTGTGCCATGCCCTGTGCTACAAACTGGAGATTCAAGGTTGAGAAAGACCTAATCCTTGCTTTCAAGGAGGGTATGGGTTAGTAGCAGAAATAGACATATAGATCATTATAATTCAGTGGATAAATGACAATGACTGACTATAGGACTACTTGCAGTGAAAACCGAGAGGAGGATGAAAAACAAAAGGAGTGTAAGTTTTCAGCTCTGCTTGTATGAGTTAGGGAAGAGGTGAGGTTTTAGTTAGGTCTTTTTTTTTTTATTATGACTGAGTGAAAATGTACATTCCCATATAAATTTATGTGCCCACCTATATGCAGCTTCCACTGCTCTCCTGGCCCGCTGACAGCACACTATTCTTCTCTGCTCCATACACGTCTCATTCTCTCAACAGTCTCCTTTCCCCTCCTCTCCACCCACTCCCCTTACTCCATCCAGAGGTCAGCAGGATGATATCCTATAGATACATAGAACCATAAAGCGCATCCAATATATGGTCACCCTGCATCACCAAGTCCAATCCATTTGTGTCCAAAGAGTGGACCTTCATTATGATTTATGGGCAAAGGCAGCATCAGGGCAAGGGGCCATGCTCCCAGGGGAACCTTGAAGCTGCTGGACCATCAGTTGCGGTCTTTTAGTGGAGATCTCAGGGTGCAACCCTTTTTATTCTTGTGTTGCCAGTGAGACTCAACTTAGTGAGCTCCATTGTGGCTATCACTGGTGGTTGCTGGGCACCATCCAGTTCTTCTGGTCCCAAGTCTATGTAGGCACCCACTCATGTGGGTCTCTCTATCTTCTGGGTTGTCTTTACCCCATGTCATTTTGATCCTCGGTGAGCATCCATTCCTACTGAGTTGGGACCATTTGCTGTGCCCTCAGATGTCAGCTTGGCAGCTTTTAAGACTCCGGACGCCACTCTCAGATGGGTCTTAAGGATGGGTAGATGTTTTTGAGGTAGGCTGTGGAGTGGCATTCCATACAGAGGGAAAAATAAAGGAAAACTCAGAAACGTATTTTGGGACTAGTAAGTAGCTGGATATAGACCTGGGAGCTCAACTGAGATGTTAAGAGGGTCCACATGGGTAATATAAGTGAGTGAAGCAGGTCAAATATAAACAAGTGAAATTACCAGAAGCATGATTAACAGCCCTCCATGTCTTAAGTAGCACAAGGAAGTTGGGGACTTGGAAACTCTGGAGTCTGTGCCCTGTCTAAGGGAACAGCTGCTTCTAAGCTCTGATGCTAGCTGTCATATGGAATCACTGGCCCAGTGCTGCCACATTTCCCAGTTCTTCAAGAGATACCAGGAATCCAGGAGTTTTAAATGTAAAATATTGTCACTTTTGAACACTGGCAACTATTTTATGTTTGTAAGCTATAGTATCAAAATATGTCTACTGGCCACTAGTTTTTAACCTCTAGTATGACTATAACATGTGGAGCAGAGGGAGCACAAAAGAAGCGAAACTGGTTATACTAAGGAAGATGACGTGCTCTCCCTCTCCTCAAATAGCCCAATCCCTGGGCAATGCAGAGGTGATATTCATGTGACTGTCAAAATCGGCACTAAAGAAGAAGACAGAACAAATAAGATCCAAGAAGTTGGAGAAGGGAAAAAAATGTGAGGAGAGTTTCATGGCACCATCTTCTTTCCCTTTCTGGGTCCAAGAATTTAGTTTCTGATTTATTTACTCCTCTGAATCTGGCCCTCAGCTATGCCTGCTCAGCAGGCAAGGGATAGGGGCAGGATGAAAAACAAAGGAGTATAAGAAGGGAGTGGAAAGGAAGTTCTCTCAGAAGAACTTGATACGGCTTGATGGCTGCTTATCTTGTGTCTTTTCCCCTCACTTCTCAGTTCTGAGCTTTCCTACAAGTCTGCAGTCTTGACAGAAGTAGCTGCCACAGATTCCAAGTACTTTCATTCAGGTAAGATGGGTAGGATCAGGCAGTTTTTTGTTCTGTTGCACACAGAGTCACTATGAGTCAACACTGACTGTATGACATCTAATAGCCTAACAACAAGAGGTGACAGACTGGCCTAGGGTGGAGACTGGATGAGTCTGGAGATCTTGCTTAGGGACAAGGACCTTGCAGGCATCTTGGATGAAGATGCCCCCTCAGGGCCTGCCCTTGAGTTTTCTACTCTTCTGTCCCTATTTGTCTTTCAAATTGCTAGAACCTATGATTTTAGCAGCAGAGTATCTAGAATGTGTTCAAAGCACAGGGTCAGGCAGAGTGAGTTAGCCTTCCAGACAAAAGCTTGAAGTTCTATTCAATGTACTGTGAGCTCCAAACTCATGTAATGATGTGGTGGCAGGAAGCCCTGCTCATTGCCTCTGTGGTAGATTGGAGGTTCCACTCATATAAAGAAATCAAAACTTGAACCTAAGGTTTATTCTGAGCAGTTATTCCCTGTGTATATAGGGAGACCATTTTCATTCCAGAAAAAGCAAATGGCTCAAAGAAGCTAGGTAAAAATGAGGCTTATAAAGGGAAGAGAGAGAAATATAGAAAATCAATCATTGGCTAACCTTAACATGATTGACTGAAACCTGCCCTCCTCCCGTTGCTGAAATCAAACCGCTACCAGGTCACAAGATGATCTCTGTCTCTCCACCCAGCTGTATCTTTTGGAATTCAAATTCAGTAAGCCTGGCTTCAAACAGGAAATAACAGATTAACCACTCTGGGTGACAGAAAAGCAGCTGGAAGGATTAATTTTTGTCAGGAATTTCTTTACAGTGAGTATTTGGTTTCACAGGTAAGAAAACCTTAAAGTCAAAGTAAGATGTCTGTTATTAATTTTTCCCTTTGACACAGTTCACTTCCAGTAGGAGTCTAGGATAGGACTGTCACCAGCTGACTCCCTGGTTTCATTGTTTCTCCATGCCCTACTCTGCCTCCCATATCCACTTCTCAATGAAGATAGGGCTCAAGCACTCTGTTTTCTTTGTTTATGAGCTTTTTTAGGTCAGTAGGAGCATGAGTTATTATGGCTATGCCGCTGTGGGGCATCCTGGAGCTAGAGGAGCGGGTAGGAGCCCGGCCAGGTCAGAGCTATTTATAAGCTGTGTCTTAGTCAACTAGTGCTGTTTTAACAGAAATACCACAAGTAGATAGCGTCAAAAACAGAAATTTATTTCTGTCTCAGTCCAGTAAGCTAAAAGTGCAAATCTGGGGTGTCAGCTCCAGGGGAAGACTTTCTCTGCTAGCTCTGGAGGAAGGTCCTTGTCATCAATCTTCTCCTGGACTGGAAGCTTCTAAGGTGCAGGTTCCTCGATCCTTTCCAAATGATGCACTCAGCTCCCAGCACTGCTTTTGTTCTTGATTGTATGAGGTCCCCCAAATCTCTCGGCTAGCTTCTTTCCTTTATATCTCAAGGGACTGCCTCAAGGCACCAAATAATCTTACACATTGAGTCCTGCTCCACCAACACAACTGCCACGTATCCTCCCTCATTAACATCACAGCAGCAGGATTTACAACATGCAGGAACATTGCACAATACCAGGAATCATAGCCCAGCCAAACAGTCACACACATTTTTGGGGGAACACAATTTAATGCATGACAGACAGTAATGGGAAGAGCAAGCAGCTTGGACAGCAGAAGCCATTTGTTATCAGCTGCTAACCTAAAGGTTGGCAGATCAAACCTACCCATCAGTCTTGCAGAAGAAAGGTCTAGCAAACTGCTTCCATAAGTAGTACAGCCAAGAAAACCCTATGGAGCCATTCCACCCTGCAGCACATGGTTGCCAAGAATCAGTGGTCTACTCTATGGCAGCTAACAGTAACGGCAATGGGAGGAGCTAAGGTGGGGGGAGACTCAAGAGGCAAAATAGTGGGAAGAGGCTGAATTCAAAGTCGAGCAGAGTATCCAACCAAGTCCTTAAAAAGACCAGGAAGTGAAATGAAAATTGGAGAAAACGAAAAACAGTGAGTCCAAGAAAGTAGTTACAGGACTTTGTAGAGTGAGCAGGGAGCTTCAGGCCTGGGTTTCAAGAGGGGGCTGAGACGTTGTGTACCTGGTGTATTGTGGATGCTTCATTGAAGAATGAATGAACGAACAAAGCAGGTTTAGACATCTGTTTCAGGGCTCTCCTGTTCAGTACTCTTTGGTTACCTTCGCACCCCCATGCTTCTGTTCTGTGCTAAGCCAAGACTAGATACACAGGATTGGGGAGAGCAAGGAGAAAAGGGGTGTTGGACTTGGTCCTGCCATTGACGCACTCACAGATGACCTGGAGGTAATGGCATGCACACAGCCAACCACGGCACTCTGTTTCCTTACTTTGGTGGTCCTTGTCTTAGTCATCTAGTGTTGCTATTAACAAACAGAAGTTTATTCTCTCATAGTCTAGTAAGCTACAAGCCCAGATTCAGGGGTCAGCTCCAGAGGAAGCCTTTCTCTCTCTGTTGGCTCTCAGGAAGGTCCTTGTCATCAATCTTCCTGTGGACTAACAGTTTCTCAGAGCAGGGAACCTGGGTCCAAAGGACACACTATTCTAGCTCTTGTTTCTTGGTGGTATGAAGTCCCCGGGTCTCTGCTCTCTTTTCTTGTTTATATCTCAAAAGAGACTAGCTTAAATGGAGCAGAGAGGAAGAGTGTGCTGTCACCGGGCAGGGAGAGCAGTGGGAGCTGCATATAGGTGGGCATGCAATTTATATGGGAATGACATTTTCATTCAATCATAATAAAAAAAAAGAAACTGTCTTAAGACACAACCTAATCTTGTAAATTGAATCCTGCCTCATTAACACAACTGTAAGTAATTCCATCTCATTAACATATAGAGACAGGATTTACAGAATATAGTAAAATCACATCGGATGACAAAATGGTAAACAATCACACAGTCAAGTTGACTGATATTTGGGGATGACAAAATTCAATCCATGACAGTTTTCAATCCCATCAGACTTGTTGTTAATTGTTAAGGGCTGTTTAGTTGGTTCCAACTCATAGAGATCCTATATACAACAGAACAAAATATCACCCATTCCTGCATCACCCTTACAATCATTGCTACGTTTGAGCCCATTGTTGCAGTCACTGTGTCAATCCATCTTGTTGAGGGTCTTCTTTGTCACTGACCCTGTACTTTACCAAGCATGATGTCCTTCTGCGGGGACTGGTTCCTCCTGACACCATGTCCAAAGGATATGAGATGAAGTCTTACCATTCTGGCTGTACTTCCAAGACCTCTTTGTGCATCAGACCTAATACCTCTTCATAAAACCAACTTACTATCACTTCATTTACTATCCTAAAATAAAATTCCTAGATAATATAACCCACCTACACATGTAATTCCACCCTGAAGATGCTGCTTGAGTCTCTGCATATTTAACTAAGTTAAACTTTGTGCACCAGTAATAATCATGTACTAAATACTATACATGATACTAATATATACTTTTACTGAGATTATTCTGTTATCAGATACATTACATGTGCTGTTTTTAACATTTGTGCTAACTTTATGAGGTAGACCACATTAATCAGTCACCATTGAGTCAAATCCAACTAATGGTGACCCAACGTGTATTTCCATTTTACACACGAGGAACTGAAGCAATGAAAATTTTCCTTAGGAAATTGCTCTAAGTCATAAAGTACATAGCAGAACTGACAGTCAATTCTCAGCACTCCACCTAAAGCCTGGACTTCCTGTCACACTTTGTTCCCTCAAAACAACTTCTGTAATGTCCCTGGGCACATTTGAGCACTTCTGAAGCCCCTTTTCTCAGAGGCCCCCTTGCATCAAGACTGAAGCCTCCTCTTGACCAATGTGTTCACTGTCCTTCTTCGGTCACCCACAGTTAATTACTGTGGCAAATATTTACACTTCATCTCATACAGGGTCTGCATTCCTTAGCTCTTGTCTTTCCCCTACTCCAGGCGAATAGAAATGCAAGTTGCAAATAGGATCTTCCTTAAAAAAGAGTGGAGATGCTGCAAGTACAAAATAAACTGAACAAACTATGAGGAAACCAGTTTAGTCCTACACTTGCCCCTGAGTACATTCATTTGTTCTGCCAGTACTTCTCGTGCCCCTCCTTTATGTTACAAATTCTGGGTGATGGGGATATAGAGATGAATAACACCCAGTTACTGTCCTTAAGGAGGGTGGTGAGGAGCCAACATTAGTGGGACAAGATCAGTGCTGTGATCACACGAAAGATGACAATGGGAGCTAAAGAAGCACAGGCCAATCCTAGGCCCAGCAGACTGGAACTTACAAGAGGGCTACTAGAACAGTAGGGGACGCCAGTGAAAACCAGGGATCTGAAGAAGAAGCTGAATTGGATATACAGGCACAACATGTTAGTAACAGAGGGAGTTGGGGCTTTTTGGTTTTGCCATGCTCATCTGAAATAACCAGAGACCAGCAAGGCAGCAGACTGAATTCAGATTCCAACGATTTTTTGAAATAGCTTTAGTGGAAGGAAAGGTGCTGCTCCCTAAACTAGAATGCGAGCCTTCCACAGCATGAACATCAACCAGCATGTTTTTCAGGCTCTCCTTTGTGCCTTCAGGCTATCCTTCCCCCATCGTATGATTTGGGCTGCCACAGAATCCTGGAGACTGCATGAGAAGAATGACCATGTGAATTTCATAACTGATGTGGCCCTGGCTACATGGCATGCTGGAAGTGCATGGAATAGATTCCACAAGCACAAAATATGAGGTGTATAAAGCCTTCAGAGTCTAAGCTGGCAATGGGCTGAGAAGCCAGGGACAATAGGACCTAGCACAGTAGGTGCTAAAAAAAACATATATAAAAGCCAAGCCCAGTCATGAGAAATAATCTGAAAACAATGTCAAGAGTCTAAGAGATCTGGGAAAAAATGTAAGGCAGTTTTGGAACAGATGGCACTACCTTGGGAATGCAGGGGAGCAGGGTTCTATAGCAGTTTTTGACACAGAGTGGAAACCTAGTTGCCCACCCTGCAGGCTCACACAATGGATGGAACCACAAGCAGAGTTTCACAGTTGAGGGAAGAGACGGGCTAGCAGGAAATAGACATGCCAACCAGGCTCGAGCTGTCATCTGGGGCTCAGGAATAGATGTTTGGTCTCTTGTCGGGCGGGGCTGGCCAAGAGATCAAGGGCATCCATTCCATGCACAATGGCTGATCAGAAAAACCAATTACTCATGGCAGGGGTGGAGAGGCAGTGGGAAGTTGCTGGCCTCCACAGCCTCCGGGGCTCAAATCATTCCCAGCCTCAGATGCAGGGCCCAGGGAAGCATACACTATTTTCGGCTCTTCTCATGCCATTTGCTGAGGAAGGAACCCCTCCCCCAATAATGTCCTATCAGCTTGGGTTCACACTGATTCCAGAGTGGGCCAGACTGAGCTGGAAGAAGGTCTTTGATCAATCTATGCTGACTGAGACAGACCTGGGACAGGCAAGGGCTGACATATAAATAGCTTTTCCTTCACTCAGGGGTTTAAAATGACCAAGTGAGCCTTTCATACTATATACAGAACACATGGCTATGGCCTGCACAGTTTGAGTTTGTATAGACACCTGGCAAAAGCAAAACTCTGCTAAATTGCTTTTATTTTCCTGCTGTGATTGAGAACTTACCAGTTCCAAGGACTTGAGCTGGAACTCCCTCATTTTTCTTAAATCCCCTTCATGGACAGATATAAACACCTAAACAGAATTGCCACTCTTCACCCCACCTTTCCCAGTTCTGGAGGACAGTTTCATACTCATGGGCAATGAACATCAAGGACGTCTCACAGAAACTGGAGGTCTCCCTACATTGGTTCCTGGATGTTGCTAAGTGCTTTGATTGGCTGGTTTTCTCTAACTCCCTGGGCACTGCATTCCTAACCTTTTAAGGTTTGGAGTTCTTTGCTCCTTAGGCCTGCTTGCCACTACATCTGATGGGGAGAAAGCAGTATGTTAGAGCACACTAGGCAGCCTGACTTCTTGGAAAAGTAACAAACAGCATTAGGCTCTAAAACTCCATTTCTAAGATTCTAACAGCAATAAGGCAACTTCATATACAAAGAGGGATTTGGCCATAAAGATCGTTGAAATGGTAGAAAGCTAGTGCTTACCAATTCCCACATCTCTAAAACAAGGAGAAAAATACTCCTGTATCTCCGGAGGACTGATGTGAGAACAAACTAACCAGAGTGATCATGATGCACTTCACCAAAGTAAAAATGAGCTGGCAGAGCTTGTGATTGCTGGAGAATCTGGCCTACTTCCTTCTCTTCCCGTGGTTACAAAAGCAGAAAGCTTGTTAAAGTTGAGGGTCTGGTAGCAGCAATAAATGTGTCATGCCATGTGGATTCTGGCTCCAAATCCTGGCCTGAGTATTATTCTCTCTTCTTTGGGGACATTTGAAGGTCAGAAACTTCAGACAAAGGGTTCAGAATCACCTTTGCCTTGTGTTTCTGCTTCTCAGTGGCTCTATGTTGCTGGTAAAGTCCCTGTTGCTGGTCCAGAGCAAAACTCAAAGGTAACAAATAAATAGGTGCCCCTGGGCCAGGCACTGGGTTAATTTCTCTTATGCATCTTTTCTCATTTATGCTCCAAAATGACATTACAAATCTTGAATTGTTGTTATTATTATGGTTCAATATGAGGCCCGACAATTAAGTGCACAAACTTTATTGTTCTAAGTGCTACATACCTCACTGCTGAATATCACTACAGTCACCTTCAAAGTACTCCCTTTGGGAAACTATACACTGATGCCAGTGACTAGTCCATCCTTCAAAGGAATTTTGAAACTTTTTCCGGAATGGCAATTGTGCACAGTGGCAAGTTTTAAAACTTGATTGCATTGTTTTCTGTGAGAGAGTTTTTAGCCAGTAAACAAATAACTAATGGAACACTCTCTTAGTCACCTGATCCAGCCCCCAATGACCTTTTCCTTTACCTAAAGGTAAAAGAAATATTAAAAGGAAAACATTTTGATGACATTCAGGACATCAAGGGTAATATGACAACAGCTCTGATGGCCATCCCAGAAAAACAGTTCTAAAACTGCTCTGAAGGGTGGACTAGGTGCTGGTGTCAGTGCATAGCTTCCCAAGGGGAATACTTCGAAGCTGACCATAGTGATATTCAGCAATGAGGTATGTAGCACTTTTTCTAGGATGAGTTTGCAAACTTAATTGATAGTCCTTGTAAATGGGAAATGTGAGGTTCAGAGACGTGAAGTCACACAGCTAGTAAGTGACAGAGCTGAGATTTGAACCCCAGGTTTATTTAATTCTAAATGCAGTGTGCTGTACATATCCTATAGCTGTTGTTCACCTTGAAAGTGGTGAAGTAGAAACATGGCTGTACCCTTATTTATTTCCTCAGACCCCCTGTACACCTCACTTCATCATACTCTTCACTCAACATCCTGAAACCATATCCAGGCACCTAGTGTCTTCGTGCTTTCCCCAAAGGGTCTCCACCACTGTGCTTCCCTTATCTTGGGGTCTTTATTTCTCAGTGTGTGTTGGTGGGGGAGAGGGAGCAAAGAGAGAAGGGAACTGGTACCTCTTGTGTTTTTCAGTTTTGCAGAGACTTTGCTCAGTAAACTGTTCCACTGAAGACATCAATATTGGAGACTGATTCACTGTCTTTTCATTCTTGGGGTCTTGCATTGTCAGAAGGAACAATGACTATGGACATGGATTGAAGTGTTCTAATTGTAGAACTTTAGGCAACAGCCACTGGGTGACAGAGGAGACACTGTGGAGCTTTTTTCTAGCCCCTAAATGCTATCTACCTATATTGGGTCTGGCCCTAACTACAATTTTTAATTTCAACAATCCAATTGGGGTATCTCCCAAATTGGATTCCAGGAAATCCATGCAAGTGTCTTAGCATGAGAGCTGCCCAGTAGCCTTCTCCCAACTATTGTGTGATCTGACATGCTGGGCTGGGTATGGAGAAGGAATGCTTCATGTGGCAGGTAGCATGAAGCTTGAGTTTCACACTCACAGCATTGGGGCTGCTCGGTCAGCACAGATCAGGTGACCAAGTCTAAACAGGGCAAAGAAGAGGTGAGATGGGTATCCAAGTGAGTCAAGAGGAAAGGACTGCTAACTATGCTACACAGCAATGGACCCTGAGGACTACAAGATCCAGCCTGGGCACGACCAGAAGCCTTTTTAGTGCTTCCATTATGAGACTCTGGTTTTATAGACAGCCACCCTGGACCCGGTTGTCCAGACTGGTTCATTAACAGTTCATTGTCCTTAACTGTGCCCTTCACACTCACTATGACAGTAATAGCAATGATAATAATAACAGGCAACTTTTATTGAGCATCTACTATATGGTAGGTATTAAGCTAATTGTTTTACATGGATTAACTCACTCAGTACTCACAATATTATTATTTTATCCCTGTAATATAGATAAGGAAGCTGTGGCACTGAGGGACTAAGTGACTTTCCCACATCTGAGTTCAAGGGAAAGGTAGTTATTAGGATGGACATGGATCCAGAACGGTGGTGGGTGACAGTAGCCCTTAGAAAAGATGAAGGGTCCACATTCCTCAGGAGAAAGGATAACACAAAGGCGCAGATGCAGTTAACTTTGTTGGTGGGAGATAGTGACAGATTTCCTGCCTGATGGTGACCACTGTGAGAAATAAATTTCAAAATGGTCCATCTTCAGAATAAGGGGAACAAAGGCTAGGGTAAGAAGTTACTAGCTGACCCAGGGCACAAACTGTTAGGTGACGTGGCAACCACAGAGCCCATGTATCTGGGCAATGTGTGAGCAAACAGAATGAATTAGGGGAGGGGGAAACTTTTTTGGGAAATACAAACGTAACCTTAACAGGGAAGACTAAGGTGACGTCCAGTTAATACTGTTCACCCCCATAGTAGTCAATGGGGAACTGGGTGAAGGACTCGTCAGTTAGGGGATAACAGGCTCGTAAGGAACTGTTGCACACATGCTTGCCCACCTCCTTTCCTTTGTGGGCTTATGAGCCTGATTTTGCAAAATTGATTAATAAAGCCTCACTCTTGCTAACTGGGTTCTGATTGGATTTCTTGGGTGTTCGTTGGGTAGAAACCGAGGTAACAACTCGGTGACCTCATAAAGGATAAGGCAGTCTGCCCCAGGCATTGGGGTAAGGTCCTAGTTGGCAGCTTTTACCAACCCACTAGTTGCCAAGAGGGACTGAGATGGCATCCAGGATGCCGACAACGTTTCCCACATGACTTACTCAGAATTAAAACTGTCACATGCCCAACTAAGGGGTGACTTGATGCCACTGGGATCTTGAGGAGAATTATGATGCTGTATCCCCACTGTCTACAATGGCTTTGTTTTGGCCTAAGGAACCCTTGTGTTGCAGTGGTTAAGAGCTTGGCTGCTAACTGAAAGGTTGGCAGTTTGAATCCTCCAGTTGTTCTATAGCAGAAAGATGTGGCAGCCTGCTCCCAGAAAGATTACAGCTTCGGAAATGCTGTGAGTTGGAACTGACTCAACAGCAATGTGTTGCCTTCCTCTACTTGAAAACTCATCCGAGGAGAAATGACATAAACATCTCCTTTAGACAGCACCAGGGGACAGAGCAACTCATTTCTGGATTCTTGGACTTCACTTGACCTCTGTGGAGAGGGTAGAGAAGCTCCTACTTGCCTAACTGAGACAATCGAGCTGTTCTTGATAATAGAACATTAAGTTTCTGCACACAGAATAATATTCAAAGTTCACTTGAGACCCGATTTTTGTCTGTTGACTCAATGGACCTCCCTGTCAGAGACAATTTTGCCATGTAGTGGGGCTGTGGTTCTGGGCTGTGAAGCAGGAGTGGCAGCCAGTGTGGCAGCAGTGTCCACAGCAGGTGTCACAGGCTGCAGAATGATCGAGAAACTAGGAAGAATCTAGTTTCCGAGAATGCTGATGTGTGTGTCAGGGTTGCTGTGTACAGTGTTGCAAGTTATGCTTTGTGCAAGGGTAACCAGTGGGGACTGAAATCCACCCTGACCTCCAACAGTGAAACCCTACCTCCCGGAGCTCCTTTTTACTAATTCTCCTGCAGATATTGTAGCTCTCCAAGCTGTGCAATCAGCAGGAGGACACATCTTTCTCAAATTTGCAAAAAGGTGCCTATGGGCTAGCAGCACACAGTGGGGATGAAACCCTCCCTCCATTTTTTATTTTCTCTGGTATCCATGTGGAAACCCTGGTGGCACCGTAGTTAGGTGCTATGTCTGCTAACCCTGAGGTTGGCAATTTGATTCTGCAGGGTGCTCCCTGGAAACTCTATGGAGCAGTTCTACTCTGCCCTATGGGGCTGCTAGGAGTTGGAATTGACTCAGTGGCACTGGGTTTGGTCTCTTTTGGGAGGTATCCATGCCACCTCCCCAAATACCCTGCTATACTTGTTTCTATTTATGCAGATTTTCATCTCAGGGACATTTCCTGCCTGAGCCTCCTGCTTTTTATTCTTTATGGAGCCTCACTTCTCTGTATCTCTATCACCCCTTCTTCCACCAGATGCCTCAATCCCATTCCCCAACTCTTACTTCAGACAGCAGTATAAACTCATTAGAAACATTATAAGTTTCTGCTTTGGCATATCTGAAATCTGGTCACTTGAGTAATCAAGAGGAGAGAGGGCTGGGGACACCCATAGCTCATCCCTTCTATCCTGTGCCACTTACTGCTACCCTGTCATCTACTCAACACGTGCCTACTGAGTACCTACCATGTTCCATTCTTCTAAGTGTTGGGGCCACATCAGCGAACAAAACAGGCACAAATAAATTCTCTGAGCTTACATTCTAGTTCTAGCGAGGTTACATTCCCCTTGATTTCACCATCCTTTTTCTCTTGGTTGAGGCCCTGAAATCCCTTCTCTTCCTTCCCTCCTGAAGAACGCTTCTTGCTTCTGCAAAGGCTGGACCTGCCACTTGGACTGTGGCTCTTGGACACTTTGTAGGGATGGGCTGTTACTCACGTAGAGAACATATGTGTAAATTTAGCTTTATCAGTGCCTTTGCTTCTGGTACTGGCAAAAGCTTCAAATCATTCTTCTTCCTCTTGGATAGTTTTAGTGCACTATTTATTTATTGTTTTCTTAACGGAAAGCCAGTAAATCTGGGTAGGGGCAAAGGCGGCACTGAGCCCAGGCTGTGTGATATGGCATTTATTAGGGTCTGTGTGGTTCTATTTGCTAGATGTGGCCAGTTCTGTCTCTTTCATCTTTCCTCCACTTTCATTTTTTTCTTTTCTTAAAAATGTTTCCTTTTTCTTAATTCAGAGGATAATACAACAAATGTCCATGTACCCTCCACCCAAAATGAACAAATGCAAAATTTGTGTCACTTTTGCCTGAGATTTTTTTCCTACCAAAATTAAATAATTATAAATACCACTGAAGTTCTCTGAAGTCTCTCCAGTTGTGTTATTTATTGTCTTAAATGTGGTGGATATCCAGGCTGAGTTTATGTGTCCATAAATGTGTTTAGTATTAGTTTGTGTACATTTAAAATATGTCATAAAAAATATTATTCTATATGAAATAACTTTATAACACTTTTTTACACTCAGCATTGTATTTTTGTATCTATTCCTTTTATACTAAAAATGTACATCAGTTTGTTCACATTGAATGCTATATAGTATTCCATCATATGAATATAAGAAATTCTACTTTTCTAACCCCCTATTGATGGAAACTTTGGTTGTTTCTATTTTTTTTTTTTTAACTACTGCCAATGTTGCTGCAATGAACATTTTCTTGTATTAACTTCCCTATGCACATTTGGAATTTTTCAACTGTATATACCTGGAAATCAACTAGCTGAGTGGAGGTGTATGTGCAGATATTGCAAAACTGCTCTTTAAGACAACTGCACTGGTTTATAGCCCCACCAGTAATGTATAAGGAACCCATTTCTATACGTTCTGATCAACAATGCACATTCTGGAGCCCTCCCCCGCCTCCCCAGTTCTCACAGCTACCACATGCCTGGATACTGTCATGCTACAAGCGCCTCTTTCCTCCTGTTTCTCCCACATCACTGCCATGTCTATCTCATTTAAGATTTCCTTTTCCATGACACTGTCCTGACCTACTCTATCTGGGATTTAACGGGCCCAGGAAACCTTTCTAACATTATCTCCTGCAGCCTGCCTTCAGCACCCACTCTTGAAGTCTTTGATCCTTCCAGAGTCTTCTTGCAGGCCTCTGATCACACATCCCAATCTGTTGCCTGCACACCTTTGGTCAATACCTAGCATTCCCTGTACCTATCCACAGTGTTCAGTTCTACCTGAGAAAACCTCATTTATTTCTCAAAACTTAACTCAGTGACACCTCCAGAAGTCTTTCCAGATACCTTCAGGCAAAGCTCTCCCTGTACTTTATACACTATTTATTCTTTTATTAGAGTATTTATCCTAGAAGCTTCGGACAATCAGGCAAAAAGCCCCTTGACTGTCATGCTTGGAAAGTAAGTTTGGTCAGTGTAGATCTCATTTACCATTGTTGCTAAGAATTCCTTTGAAAAATGAAACAAATACATATTGCACACTGTTATGAATTGAATTGTACCCCCCAAAAACATGTGTATCAATTTGGCTGAGCCATAATTCCCAGTACTGTGTGGTTGTCCTCCATATTGTGATTGAGATAATTTTCTTATGTGTTGTGAATCCTAATTTCTGCCTATGGTCAATGAGGCCATAGCTAGATTATGCTGAAGAGGATTAGAGTGGGATGTTAACACCCTTGTTCAGGTCACATCTCTGATCCAATGTAAAGGGAGTTTCCTGGGGTATAGCCTGCACCATCTTTTATCTTACAAGAGATAATAGGAAAGGGAAGCTAGCAGAGTGGAGGACCTCATACCATCCAGACAGCAGCACCAGGAGCAGAGCACCTTCTCTGGACCTGGGCTTCCTACATGGAAAAGCTCATAGTCTAGAGGAAGATTGATGATAATGACTTTTCTCCTGAGCTCACAGACAGAGAAAGCCTTCCTGTGGAGCCGACACCCTGAATCTAGACTTGTAGCCTACCAGACAGTGAAAGAATAAACTTCTCTTTGTTAAAGCCATCACTTTGTGGTATTCTGTTATGTTGCTGGTAGGTTCTGTCAAGTCAGTTCCGACTCATAGCAACCCTACAGGTCAGACTAGAACTGCCCCATAGAGTTTGCAAGGAGTGCCTGGTGGATTTGAACTGCCAACCTCTTGGTTAAGAGCCATAGCACTTAGCCAGTATGCCACCAGGGCTTCCCATTCGTTATAACAGCTCTAGATAACTAGATACATGACTGCTCCATGCCAGGCACTGAGTGGTGTCTGAGGCAGCAGAGTGCCCTGCCATACGGTGGGTCTAAAGTGATGGGGTGAGGAGCCACATGCATGGCTTTCATCCACTGAGACAGTTGGCTACTTCAGTCCTCTGAGGTACTCCTGGCTGGTTGATGTTTGTGTCCCCAGCTTCTGGCACTGAGCAGGGATAAAGGCTGAGGGAAGAGAATCAGTTTGCAGCCAGCAGGCCAAGTACCTGTGACCTCTAATCCAACTCTCCTGGGCCTGGAAGGACACATGATTTCTGGAATGAGGCTGGGATCTCAACAAATGGAGGCAGACTTGGGGATAGGGCAAGGACTCGGCTAGTCTCTGGCCTCCTTTCTTCCTTCTCCATGGTCTAACTTCCTGATGTCCCTCTGTCACAGGATACTCTCACCTGGCCTGTGCTGTTTAGGCTGATTGTCCTGGTGATTTTCAAATCTGTCATTTTCCTTTGTGCGAAGAAGGAAGGTTGCAAATGGAAAAGACGAGTGGTGGCTTCTCTGAGTCACACCTCAATCTGAGCTTTCATTTCACATTTGTCAGCTAGCAGAGCCAAGAACGTGTGGCCAGCTCACTTCTCCTAGCCCTTGTGTCGACAGTCCATCACTGTACTGTTAACAGAAAAGAAGGCTTTCTCTTATTAACATCTACAGATGCTGCTGTGACCCAGGCCTCAAGTCCTCCGTGGAAGCAGGCCTGGTTTCCATTCGCAACAGGCAACAGGAATCTGATGAGAGCCTTTCCTGTGTAGAAACACTTCCTGCTATTGCCCAGTCAGATTGGCACCTTGCATTTAAACTATTTAAAGTCATAACAACATGTCCCAAATTGAGGAAGGGAAATGAAAACAATACCCTTCCAGGGGGAGAGACTGAGAAGAACATAATGGCCAGAATTGAATGGAAGCCCCACCTCATTACGATTTTTTAAAAATAATATTTTATTGTGTTTCGGTGAAAGCTTACACAACAAACCAGGTTCCCATTCGACAATCACGACACAAACTGTTCCGTGACATTAGTAACATTTTCCACAATGTGTCAGCATTCTCTTTAATTGCGTTCTGGTTGTTCCTTTTCTGGTATTGTAGTTTCCATGCTTCTTTATCTTCTGATACTCGCTTTACAGCAGTTGCTGACGTTTTAGTCTCATATAAGTGTTTTTTAATGGAGCACCGTGCTCACAGATAATATCCCTTTTTGTGTGTGCCAATCTGTTACTTCACTACAAAGTGACCTAAAGTGATAGTTTGGGCTCCAGGTTTAAACAGTATTTCAGGACAACAGTCTTGGGAAGTCCTGTAGTCTCCACTGGTCTGGTAATCTGGACTTCTTAAAAATCTGAATTCTGTTCTATGGTTTGCTCCCCTTCCACCAGGGTCCATCTATTGTGGCCCTAATGAGAACAACAGGTGGTGTGGTAGCAGGGCACTACCTAGTTCGGATCTCATGGTTGATGAGGCTGTGGTTCCTTCGTGTATGCTATTAGCCCGATACACAAGTTTCCTCTCTGAGATTTTGCTTTCCTTCTTTCTGCTTTTCTCCTGACAAGTAGAGACCAATAGCTCTATCTTAGATTGACACCTTCCTTAGGATTTGATAGCACAACCAAGAATTAGGAATTTGTTCTTTAGTATGGTTAGCCACTTCTGCCCCTGTATCCCCAGCCTTATGAGCTCTTTCTAGTCAAAGTCCCCATTCCCTCTCACTAAATTATTTTTTTCAAATAAATATTTTATTGTGCTTTAAGCGAAAATGTACTATACAAGTCAGTCTGCCATATAAAATCTCACACACACACACTGCTGTGCAACTCTAGCTACCATCCCACCCTGTGACAGCTTATTCCTCCTTTCCACTCTGTACTTCCCGTGTCCATTCAACCAACTGCTGCCCTCCACCTTATCTCTGGACAGAAGCGGCTCCAAAAACTTCATGTATATATTTAAGCCAAGAACCACACTCTTTACCACCACCACTTTATCTCTTATAGTTCAGTCTAGTCTTTGTCTAAACAGTTGGCTTTGGTACTGGTTTCAGTTCTCGGCTATCAGGGAGTCTGGGAGCCATGTCCTCAGGGGACCCTCCAGGCTGTCAGATCATCAAGACTGGTCTTTTTTTAAAATTAATTTATTTATTTGACTTTTTTTAAAATTGTGAATTAATAACAATTTTACAGTCTATAGCACATTATCACATAACACCGAGAACTTTCGCCTCTATTCTATTCTAGTTGTCCTGCCCCCCTTCCCCCACATGACAGCATGCTTTCCCTTTTGTTTGGAACTTCCCATGACCTTTTGACCAAGGTCTGGCCTCCTCTCCCAATCAACTCAGCTCCAGCAAAATGTCCTTCAGACAACCCCATGTACATTTTTAAAAGTTTGTTCGCCTCCAGTATCACTCTATGTTTTCGCATGGTCCAGGTCAGTCTTTGTCTAGAGAGCTGGTCCTAGTGCTGGATGCAGTCTGGGGGCCATGCTCCCAGGGGGATCTCCATTCAGAAAGACCATGAAGTGTGGTCTTTTGATAGAGTTCTAGCTCTGCCTTCTACTCCATCACCTGGTGTGTCCGGAGCTCTCCTCCATGTACTACATCAGGGCTGTCACTGCTGATGGCCGGGCACCATCTAGTTTTTCTGGTCCCATGCTGAAGCAGGCTATGGTTCATATGGCCCCTTTTGTCTGCTGGGCTCATATTTTTCTCCTGTCCTCGATGTTCTCCATTTGCCAAAGGTCCAAGTGGACTGGGACTATTTGGTGCTATTTAGATGGCAGCTTGCTAGCTTTTAAGACCCTAGTTGCCATGCCCCTAGGTAGTATGCAGAGTGATATCTTGAGAGAAAGTGAAAGTGGTATTTTGAGAGAGGTATGCCAATTAGTCTGGATGTCCCCTGAGAGCACTGTCCCCTGAGAGCACGGTCCCCTGATCCCAGACTCTGTTTCTTTCAAAGAGGAGGTACACATTAAGGGGACAATTTGGTTTTGAAGTTGAGTAGTTATGGGTACCCCACTTCTAGTGCATGCTGACACATCCTATAACCATCCCTAATCCTAACCACTGTCTACTTGGTAAAAAATCCACCTCCCTCCCTGCCCTCTACCCTTGTAACCATCAAATATTGATTGTTTTCTGTGCTTAAATGATTAGTTGCATCCTTATAATAGTAGTCTGTTTTAGTCAGCTAGGGCTGCTCTAACAGAAATACCACAGAGTGGATGGCTTTAAAAACACAAGAAGGTTTATTCTTACACAGTCTGGTAGGTTGCAAGTCCATATTCAGGGTGACCGCTCCAGGGAAGGCTTTCCCCTTGTCGGCTCTGGTGGAAAGTCTGGTATTGCATCAGTCTCTGTCCAGGGAGTGTCTTGGCGCAGGAACCTCAGGTCTGAAGGACGCGCTCTTCTCCCGGTGCTGCTCTCTTGATGGTAACGAGGCTCCCAATTCTCCTTGTTTCTTTTTCCCATTTTATCTCTTGCAGGCTGAAAGCACGAAGGGTGGGGCCAGCCATACTCCAGGAAAACTCCCCCTACAGGAAAACAAGGAGTAATCCTACGCAGGAATTTACAGCCCCACCCCAATCCTTCAACATACAGTTTAGCGAAACCACACAATGGAGGACAGTCCCAAGATACTGGGAACCATATCCCAACCACGTGGCTACACATATTTTTGGAGGGACACAATTCAACCCATGACATAGTCTCATACAAAATTTGTCCTTTTGTGTCTGGCTAATTTTATTCAGCATAATTTCCTTTAGACGGTCCCCCGTTGACAGATATTTCTCTAAGCCATTGTTGTGTCTTATCATTGTGTAGTATTCCATTGTATGAATATACTACAGTTTGCTTAACCATTCGTCTGTTAATGGGCATCTAGGTTGTTTCCAACTTTTTGCTATTACGAAGAGAGCCGCAATAAACATTGGTGTGCAAGTCTGTTTGAATGGTGTTTGTTATTTCTTTGGGACATATTCCAAGGAGTGGGATTGCTGGATCATGTGGTATTTCCATTTCTAGTTTTTTAAGAAAGCACCAAATTGATTTCCATAGTGGTTGAACCATTTTACAGTCCCACTAACAGTATAGAAGAGTTCCAAGCTCTCTGTATCCTCTCCATCATTTATTATTCTGTGTTTTTTAAATTATTGCCAACTTTGTTGGGGTGAGATGGTATCTCATTGTGGTTTTTATTTGGATTTCTCTGATGCCTAGTGATCGTGAACATTTCCTCATGTATCTCTCAGTGACCTATATGCCTTCTTTGGTGAAGTGTCTGTTCATGTCATGTGCCCAGTTTTTAATTGGGTTGTTTGTCTTTTTCTTGTTGAGGTTTTCAGTATCTTGTAGATTACATCAGGTGGTGGTCAGAAATGTGGTGGGCAAATATTCATTCTCACTCTGTAGGTAGTCTTTTTACTCTTTCAATGAAGGCTTTGGATGAGCATAAGTGTTTAATTTTTAAGAGTTCCCAATTATCTATTTTCGTTTTTGATGATTGAGGGTTGCTGGTGGTTTCTGGTAGACTGTTGATGCCATGAGCTAGTGCTTCCAGCATCTGCCCAATTTTTCCTTCCAAGAATTTTATTGTTTTAGCTTTTATATATATATCTTTGATCCATTTTGCATTAGTGTTTGTGCATGGTGAGATAAGGATCTTGTTTAATTTTTTTTGCAGATGGATATCCAATTATGCCAACACCATTTGTTGAAGAGAGTGTCTTTACTCCAATGCACTGTCTCTGGCCTTTATCAAATATCAGCTGTTCACAGGTAGATGAAGTTATATTTGGGTTTTGGATTCTATTCCATTGGTCTGTGTGTCTGCTTTTGTGCCAGTACCAGGATGTCTTGACTACTGTGGCAGTATAGTAGGTTTTAAGGTCAGGAAAGGTGAGGCATCCCACTTTGTTCCTCTTCTTTAGTAATGATTTACCTATCCATGGGTCGCCATGAGTTGGATCTGACTCAACGGCACTTGGCTTGGCTTGGCTTGGCTTACCTATCCATGGCTTCCTCCCTTTCCATAGGAAGTTGGTGATTTGTTTCTCCATCTCATCAAAAAGTGTCATTGGAAATTGAATTGGGATCCCGTTGTTTGTCCAAATTGCTTTGGGAAGTATAGATGTTTTCCCAGTGTTAAGTCTTCCTATCCAGGAACAAGGTAGGTTTCTTCATTTGTGTAAGTCATTTTTCATTTCTTGCAGTAGGGACTTATGGTTTTCTTTGTATAGGTCTTTTACATCTCTATTTATATTTTTTTCCCAGGTATTTTATTGTCTTGGGGGCTATAGTAAGTGGTAATGATCTTGTGATTTCCTCTTAGATTGTTTCTTTGTTGGTGTAAAGGAATACCACTGATTTGTGTATGTTTCTCTTGTAACCTGCTACTTTGCTGAAGTCTTGTATTAAATCCAGTAGTTTTTTTGTGGATTCTTTAGGATTTTCTGTGTATAAGACCATGTCATCTGCAAATAGCAATACTTTGGCTTATTCTTTGCCAGTTTGGATGCCCCTTATTTCTTTATCATGTCTAATTGCTCTGGCTAGGACCTCCAGAACAATGTTGACTAGAAGTGGTGACAATGGGCATCCTTGTGTGGTCCCTGTTCTTAAGGGGAATGTTTTCAACTTCCTTCCATTAAGTATCATGTTTGCTGTTGGTTTTGTGTAGATGCCCTTTATTATGCTGAAGAGTTTCCCTTCTACTCCCATTTTGTTGAGAGTTTTTAACATGAATGGGTGTTGGACTTTATCAAATGCCTTTTCCATGTTGACTGATAGAATCAGATGGTTCTTGTCTTTTATTTTGTTTACTTGGTTGAATACATTAATTGTTTTCCTTATTTTGAGCATTCCCTGCATGCCTGGTATGAATTCTACTTGGTTGTGATGAACTATCTTTTTAATGTGTTGTTGAATTCTGTTAGCTAGGCTTTTTGCATGTAAGTTCATAAGGGATATTGGTCTGTAATTTTCTTTTTTTGTGCTGTCTTTACCTGGCTTGGGTACCAGGGTTACACTGGCTTCATAGAAGGAATTTCAGAGTAGTCCAACCTTTTCTGTGCTCTGGAGTAGCTTAAGAAGTAGTGGTGTTAACTTTTATGTGAACATTTGATAGAATTCTGTAGTGAAGCCATCTGGGCCAGGGCTTTTTTTTTTGGATGGAAGCTTTTTTTTAATTAATTGATTACAGTAAATGAATAAAATTTCTAACATATATCAATTATCTCATCTATGATAAACCTTCACCCCCATCCCCCTGCCCTTATAGATGTCAAAGTTTTTTTTCTTCTGTAGATAATTCTATTTTTATTTCTGGACGGAAGCTTTTTAATTACCCTTTCAATCTCTTATGATGGGTTTGTTTAGTGGTTCTATCTCTGATTTCAATAGTTTAGGTAGGTAGTGTTTTTTCCAGAAAATTGTCCATTTTCTCTAGGTTTTCAAATTTATTAGAGTATAATTTTTTGTAGAATACTTGCATGATTCTTTTAATTTCAGCAGGGTCTGTTGTGATATCACCCATCTCATTTCTAATTTGGATTATTTGTTTCTTCTCCTGGTTTTCTTTTGTCAGTTTGGCCAACAGTTTATCAATTTTGTTGCTCTTTTTTAAAAAAACTGCTTTTGGACTTGTCTACTCTTTCAATCGTTTTTATATTTTCTATTACATTTACTTCTGCTCTAATTTTAATAATTTGCTTTCTTCTGGAGCCTGATGGGTTCTTTTGCTGAGATCTTTCTAGTTGTTCACATTGATGAGTTAATTCTTTGAATTGTGCCCTTTCTTCTTTTTGGATACATGCATTTATTGAGATGAACTGACCTCTGTGCATTGCTTTTGCTGTGTCCCATGGATTTTGGTAGGATGTGTCTTCATTCTCATTTGACCCTATGAAATTCTTTACTGCATCCTTGATTTCTTCTATTACCCCGTAGTTCTTGAGCAAAATGTTATTCAGTCTTCATATTTTTTATTTAATTTGCATATTTTTTTCTGTTGCTGATTTCTAGTTTTATGGCTTTGTGGTCTGAGAAGAAGCTTTGTATTATTTCAGTATTTTGAATTTTGTTGAGTACTGTTCTGTGGCCTAATATGTGGTCAATTCTAGAGAACATTCCATGAGAAGAAAGTATACTTGGCTGCAGATGGATGAAGCGTTCTGAATACATCTGCAAGGTCAAGTTGGTTGATTGTGGCATTTAGTTCCTCTGTGTGTTTATTATGTGTTTTTCAGGATGTTCTGTTTTTTACTGAGAATGGTGTGTTGCAGTCTCCTGCTATTATTGTGGAACTGTCTATTTCTGTTTCTAGTGCAAATAGTGTTTGTTTTATATATTTTGGAGCCTTGTCATTGGGTGCATAGATATTTATTACGATTACGTCCTCCTGTTGAAGTGAGCCTTTAACCATCAGACAGTGACCTTCTTTATCTCCTGTGGTAAATTTAACTTTAAAGTCTATTTTGTCACAGATTAATATTGCCACTCTTGCTCTTTTTGAATGTTGTTAGCCTGATATATTTTTTTCCACCCTTTGAGTTGCAGCTTGTTTGTCTTTGAGTCTAAGATGTGCCTCTGTAAGCAGCACACAGATGGGTGATGTTTTTTATCCAACCAGCTAGTCTCTTTCTCTTAATTGTGCATTTAGTTCATTTACATTCAGTGTGATTATTGATATATATGATGTTAGTGTTGTCATTTTGATGCCTTTTTTTGGGTGTCGTGGACACTTCCTCTGTTGCATTCCATTTTCTGTGCTGAGTCTTTTTTTTCTTTACATATTTTCTTTTCATGGCTTTCAGTGTTCGTTTTCTTGAAATTGTGGTTTTCTGTGTTGCTTTCTGATGTGTAGAATTATAGGTTTCTTATGTGGTTACTCCCTTAGTCACCTTTATTAATCTAAAAGTAGTCCAAACTTCAATGTCTGTGTATCTCCTTGTTTTTGTTCATTTCTGTAAGGTCCAAGTATACCTTTCTTTGATCCTCTGTTTCATATAATGTTGTTGTCAATTATATCCTGAGGTCTCTGAATGTCTATTTTTGTGATTTGGTTTTGGTTATTGTTTTTGGATTTCTTTCCTGATGGTATCTAGATGCTCTGTCGGGTGTTGGATGTTTAAGTATATATCTTGCTTTGATTTTCTAATCTAAGTACTTCCTTTAATGTTTCTTGTAATTTTGGTCTGGTTCTTACAAATTCTCTGAATTTCTGTGTATCTGAAATTCTTAATTTCACCTTCATATTTGAGAGACAGTTTTGCAGGATATATTATTCTCGGTTGACAGGGTTTTTGCATTCAGGGCTTTGTATATGTTATCCCGCTGTCTGCTGGCCAGCATCATTTCAGCTGAGTACTCTGGGGATAATCTTAATAATTTTCCTTTATAGGTTATTTTTGGCTTATTTCTGGCTGCCCTCATTAGTTTCTCCTTATCTCTAGTTTTATTGACCTTGATTATGATATGCCTTGGTGTATTTCTTTTGGGGTCTATCTTGAGTGGTGTCATGGAATTGTGTCCCCCCCAAAATAGGTGTAGTCCTGTGGCTGGGCCATGATTCCATGTATTCTATGACTGTCCTCCATTTTGTGATTTTGTTGTGTTGTATGTTAAAGGATTAGGGTGGGACTGTAAATCCCTTCAGATCACCTCACTGCTGCACTGTCAAGGGAGTTTCCCTGGAGTGTGGCTTGCACCACCCTTAATCCTTTCCTTCTGCAAGAGATAAAAAGAAAGGGAATCAGGCAGAGAACTGGGAACTTCACACCATCAAGAAAGCAGCACCGGGAGAAGAGCATGTTCTTCAGACCTGAGGTTCCGGCACCAAGACACTCCCTGGACAAAGACTGATGCAATATCAGACTTTACTGTAGAGCCAACAAGGGGGACAGCCTTCTGGAGCAGACATCCTGAATTTGGATGTCCTACTGGTCTGTGTAAGAATAAACCTTGCTTTGTTAAAGCCATCCACTGTGTGATATTTCTGTTAAAGCAGCACTAGCTGACTAAAACAAGTGGGGTTCTGTGAACATCCTAAATGGAGATCTTCTCATCTTTCATGATGTCAAGAAAGTTTTCTGTCAGCAGGTCTTCAACTATTCACTCTGTATTTTCAGCTATCCCACCTTATTCTGGTACCCCAATCACACAAATACTGTTTCTCTTTAATAGAGTCCCACATCACCCTTTTTGCTTCTTCATTCTTACTGAGTCTTTTATTTGACTTTTCTTCATGTATGCTGGTGTTGCTTACTTTGTCTTCCAGGTCACTAATTCTGCCTTCCATGTTCTCAATCCTGCTCCTTTGACTTTCTGTTACCAAGCTTGTAAATTTTATTGTTAATCTGTTGAATTTCAGATTGTTGCTGCTCAAGCATTTCTTGAAGTTTATTTAATTTTTTGGTGTGCTCTGCTGCAGTTTGCCTGATCTCTCTGCTGATATCTTGCACAGCACTGTACATCAACCTTTTGTGTTCTGTCTCTGATAGTTGGAGGAACTCTTTTTCATCTGGGAAGTCCGTTGATGCTTTACTTTGGGAGTTTTCATAAGCCATGGTACTGTGTGTCTTTAGGTGTGTAGAGATTGATTGTTGTCTCTGAGCCATCTGGACGTCACTGCAGTGAAAGAGATTTAATAGTTCAGTTGACCTGGCTGGCATCTCTCTGTTGGAGCTTGGCCATAGATTCTCTGTGCAGTCTGATTATTTTATGCCGCTTGCTCTTACTGTCTCGCACTGGTATGCTACTGCTGCTGGTGTAGCTTCTGGGTAGTGGAGTTGCACCTGTTTTCAGTTGCACCACCTCCACTTCTGACTCTGGGCTGGTGCGGGGATCACTTGTGCAGGTGTTGGACTTTTGCAGCCACCCCAAGGTGGGCAGCACACAAGTGCCGTTGCTGCAGCTGTCTTTAATTTGGGCAGATCCCTCATGGAGCCTCAGACTCAGACTCAGGTATGGGGGAAGGGGTGGTCACTCTCACATGTCTTCTTCCCCAAGTCACAGCAGCAACCACTGCTGCTGTTTCTGTTGCCTCTGGGTTGCGCGGGGCTCTCTAGGTGCTTTATTTAACAGCTGCCTAGCTGCCGGGCTGATCATTCCCCTTGTCTTGGCTCCCTTGAGCCCAAGCCTTCTAAGTGCACTTGGCTCCAATGACTTCCTAGCCACTGGGGTGATCGCATAACTCCTCTAGAGTTGCCTGAGCCCAGGCCTCCCTGACACACCTGGCAGCAGTGGATGCCTAGCTGCTGGGGCGATTACTCCCATTCCCACAGGTCACCTAAGCCCAGCCCTCCCTGGTGCATGTGGCACCAATGGCTGCCTAGCCACTAGGGTGATCACTTCGCTCCCAGGGGGTCACCTCAGCTCAAACCTCCATGGTGTAGTTGGCTCTAATGGCTGCCTAGCCATTGGGGCAATCACTTCATTCCTTCAGGGTCACCTGAACACAGACCTGCCTGGCAAAGATGGCTCCAATGGCTACCTACCCTCTGGAGTGATCACTCCCTTCCTCCTGGGTCACCTGAGCCCAAGCCTCTGGGGTGCACTTGGTTCAGTGGCTGCCTAAGCACTGGGCTGATGGCCTGATTCTTCTAGGGTCACCTGAGTTGAGGCCTCCCTGGCACACCCAGCTCCAATGGCTACCTAGCTGTTGGGGCAATCACTCTCCCTCCCATGGGTCACATGAGCCCAGTCCACCCTGCTGCATGTGGCACCAATGGCTGTCTAGCTGCTGGGGGGATCACTTCAGTCCCCTGGGTCACCTGAGCTCAAACCTCCCTGGTGCACTTGAGTCCAACGGCTGTTTAGCCACTGGGGCAATCTCTCCCCTCCTCATGGTTCACCTAAGCCCAAATCCTCCCAGTGCACACAGCACTATTGGCTGCCTATGCACTAGTGCTCACTGCCTTCCCCACACGGTCACCTGAGCTCAGATCTCACCAGTGCATAGGGCTCCAATGGCTGGCCAGTTGCTGGGTGGGTCACTCTGAACCTGCCCGGTTTCATGGGTCGAAGCCTCAGTGGCCCACATGGCTGCAGACCTCTCCTACCCCCCCAACTCCCAGGCTGCAGGAGCCCATAGCTTCCTGGACTGCTGGCTCCAAGGCTGGTCCCAGGTCTGCCAGTGACTGGGCCATTCACTCCACACCCCCAGGTCCCATGATCACCTGCTCCGTAGCTATAGGGCTCCTGGGTCCTAGCCTCCCAGTCCCACACAGGACTGAGGCACTGCTGTGCTCCTCCAAGCTCTCCCCTTTCCTGCCCTATGACTCTGGAATTCTGGGAGGCCTGGCCTCCTGTCCCTGCACTCCCTGCACCCTCTCCTTGCTCCTCTGGCTCCGGACCCCCAGGCCCTTGCCACTCTGACCACTGTCTGACCTCCTCCCAGAGTGTTCTAACCTGCCTGGGGGTCTTCGGGTCTGGGCTGCAGGCTGCAGGCTGCAATGCTTAGGCTGGGGCAGGTCTCTAATTTAGTCAGATTCAAGGTTGCTCCACTTTTTGTTTCTCTGCTCCCCAGGTTGCTAATATTTGCTGAAGGTTGTTTTCTCTGTGCCCAGGTTGCCTCCAGTTCTCGGAGAATTTTTGCCCAGCCGTGTTGTTTTGTCCGAGGTGGTTCAGGGCTCCTAAAATCTTCCTTTGTACTTGGGGTTTTCTAAGCACAGTTTAATCCTTCTGTATTGCTGTATTTGGTGGATTCTATTAATTTTGAGGGTCTTAGTTGTTTCAGGGTTTAGCAGGGAAGTGTTCTTACTCTGTCATGTTGACTGCACCCGGACCTGTGCCTAAGTCTGGTCTTTTAGTGGAGTTCTAGTTCAACATCCCAATTTTCCCCTCACTGTGTCAGGGACTCCATGTTGTCTTCTCTGTCAGGGCAGTTATTGGTGGTAGCTGGGCACTCTCTAGTTCTTCTGATCTCATGCTGATATAGTCTCTGAATCATATGGCCCCTTTCGTCCCCTGGGCTCATAATTTCCTCACATCTGTGATTTCCTTCATTCTTCTCTGCTCCAGATGGACTGAGACCAATCGATGCTACTAAGATGGCAGCTTGCTAGCTTTTAAGATCCCAGATGCCACTCACCAAAGCCTCTCATTAAACACTTGTGATAACTTTCTGACTAGTTTGCTTGCCTCCATCCTTCTCTCTCTCCCATCTTCTTAATTCTGAGTATAGAATCCTTGGTGGCCCCTTACTATGTTTGGTACAGTTTCCTAAAACATGGTAGACACTGGCATCAATTGAGATACCTTCAAAAGGTATGGACAAACTTTTTAAAAATTTGATTACTTGTATATTTATTTTCTATATATTAGAAAAAAAGATAACCAGTGCATCAAATCAATAAACTCAGAGAGGTGCTACTCCTTAGAATGAGGCTGCAGTTCAGAATCACAAAATGATGGAGCTGAAAAGGAGCTGAGAGATCATGTTGTTGCCTTCACTTCTAATCTGAATGCCCTCTCTAACTACATCTTCACCTACTGGACCCCTACCCAACCTTCAAAGCCCATCTCAAAAGCTGTTTCTTTCACAAGTTCCATATGAGTATTACCTCCCACAATAGACTGAGAACTCTTTGTAATGAACCTCCCATTATGGGGTTCATTCCTCCACTGCATCTCATGCCAAGCACATAATAGATCTCAAGAAATGCTTGTGGAAGAAATTAACAGCCTTGCCACCTATGACAACACAGAATATGTCTGCTTCTTCTTCTAGAAGGTGAGCTTGGGATAGGCAGTCACAATTCTCCTAGAAAGATCTCTGAGAGACTACTTGAGAACAGGGATTCCAATTAAGAAATTGGTCATCATGAATAGAACCTCACAGATTCTTCAGCAAGGGCTACACTACTTACTCTGTGCCAGACTGCGCTAGTGCTGGGAATATACCATCACCCTCTACCCAAGGTAATGCTGGAAATGCCACAAGATGTCCTTTGCAACACTCCTCTCTCCACACTCTATGGGAAGCACTGTTCTCCTTCTTGCACATGTCAATGTCAGGTTCCAGTACTATTTTCCTAATTTGTTTTAAATTAATTGCTTTTAGACTGGTCCAATAAACTTTAGCAGACCACCATGTCCATCTGCCCAGTGGAGTAAGCAGGACATTTACAAGCTATCTCTTTTCTGGGCCACTTCTGCTACTGCTTAAGGTCATCCACATTCTTTGTTTCTTAATAATTTGCCTTTCAGAAAATGCCGTGTTCTTCTTATCTCCTTCTCTCTCTCTTTTGTAAAAATAGAGTTGGTTTCTTTCTGGTAATTAAAGTAAAACAAGTACGTTCTTTTTCCTTAAAGATTTTACAAAGTAAAGATGTTAACCTTTTTCTGTCCAATGCTGCAAACATCTTTTTATTTCCTAGCTTACTTTTTTTTTCTGTAATTAGTTTTACTGTGTTCTGGGATGTGCTAAGATTAAAAAAAAAAATTATGCTGTCAAATATTTTGATGTTTTCTTTTGTGATTTTTTTATGCTTAGAAGTCTTCTCTCCTCCCAGATCAGATACTCATCTATAGTCTCCTCTAGTGGTGAGGGTGCCATTCATCGATCTTCCCCATTTTAGTTCTTTTACTCTTCTCTTTTCCAGCTTCCACACAGTCCCTCACAACCTTTATTAAGTGGAAGCACAAAGCAATTAGACTAGAGCTTTAAATAGGCTAAAGAGGTCAACTCTTCCCAGGTCTATACACCAGTTACTCTTTCAGCCTTTTTGAGAAAAGACAGCTTGGGGTGGTCCTACCCACTGACGTCTTGTCTCCTGCTTCATAGTGGCCTTCCTTGCAGGGAGGAGAGAGGGAGGAAAAGAGAAATGATAACTAACTGCAAGTACCGGAGAGCTACTTACTGTCACCTCATTTCCACTGTACACTTTTAACCTTTCCTCAGCAACTACCTTTTCAGTCTGGTCTAAATCCAAAGCTTTCAGTTAATGGAAAGGCCCCAAGCATCTAAATGCTCAGACTTGAGAGAAGTCACGCAGCCAGCACTCAGAGTTCCCCAACAACCAGAAAGCCTGGCTCACTGCATTTTCTCCACAGAGCTGGTACAGTTGCCATGGCAACACGAGCACTAAATTGCTTTGTGTGTTTGGAAACTGAAGACCTCAGCTTTGACGCATGTAGCCCAGAAACCGATTGACCTCCAACTAGATTTTGTTGTTTTCCTGAAGCATCTTTCTGCTTGTGCCTTGCCTACACCCCCTTTAAAAAATAATGTTTTATTGTGTTTTCCATGAAAGTCTACAGCAAATTAGTTTCCCATTTAATAATTAGTACACAAATTGTTCAGTGACATTGGTTACATTTTTCACAAAGAGTCAGCATTCTCATTTTTTCTGTTCTAGTTGTTCCACTGCCTATCCCTTTTCAGGGCTGTGTTGGAAAGAGCTCAATTCTTGTAAAAAATATATATATATATATTAATCTCTCTATATACATACACACCTTGACTTATCTCAAAAAGAATTTAAGGTGACTTACAAAGATAAATTCAATTCTTAGAGTCTAAATCAGATATAAGGGAGAAAGACGAGGTCAAGGGAAAACAGAGATAACTGATAAAGAATCGGTAACAGAAAGCAGAAAGTGAATGTTGGGAAATTCCTCTTTCTTGATAGATACGGCTTACAAATTTGGCTTTAAGCTTTCTGCCAGATAAGCAAGGAGGCATGATAAGTTGTAAGATTCACAGATAAAAGCAAATCAATTATTTAATGGAAGCACGAGTGTCCTGAACATTGACCCCAAAACTCAGCTTTTTGGGGGGGAGCCCCTCAAAAAATATATTGTTTTATTAATATCAGCTAGCATTTTGCTGGAATAAATGAAGGCACATTCTAACTTCAGCAGATTATTGTTTTTTCTTCCTTTTTGTTTTTTGCCTTCAGTACTGATGTTGTTGAATAAGTAATACAGTTTTTTTTTTTTTTTTGGTAGTAACAAAAGAGTGAAAATAATGTGAATGCTATGCAACCTTAAAAACCTGAAGGGGCTGTTTGTGTGTTGACTGAAAAAAAGTAAGGTGCAGAACAATGTGTATAGGATGCTATCATTGTTGATGGGTGCCAATGAGTTGATTCTGACTCATGATGACCCCATTTGACACAGTAGAACTGCCCCCATAGGGTTTTCAAAGCTGTAATCTTTATGGAAGCACATTACCAGGTCTTTCTGGCATGGAGCTGCTGAGTGGGTTCAAACTGCCAGCCTTCAGGTTAGTAGCTTAGCACTTAAGAGACTGCACCATGTAATGCATCTTATGTATGCACAGAACATCTCTGCAGGATGCCCAGGAAACCAGGAACAGCGGTCCTCCATGGAGGGAAGTTGGGAGGCTAAAGGTCAAGGAAGCACACTTTTCTCTGAATTCCCATTTTTACTCCTTGAAATTTATATCACATGTGTGTGTTAATGATTCAAAAATATGTTACATGAGTAACACAGACACACAGGAGTGGCTAGAAGGTGGGGAAATAAATACATATACAAAATGTGGAAAAGGAAAAAAAAAAACCTTTACAGAATTTTCATCACTTACACCTGATCACTACTAAACCTTTATTTTTAAGTGAACTTTTCCCCATACAGATTAGTAGAACTCTTCTGGAATGTAGTTTAGCAGTATAATTCTTAAGCTTTAGAAGACTGTATACACTTTGGCATGGCACTTCTATTTTTAGAAATACATGCTAAGGAAGTAAACATGTGACCAAAGATTAATGTATAACAATGTACATCAAAACATTGGTTATATAGACTTGATGGTCTGACACCTCAAAGGTCCCCTGAGAACAAAGTTCTAGACTTGCTGCTAGCCCAGAGCTTAAACCAGTATTGAAGCCAACACTTCAGACACAGAATGGACCGGACTTGGGGACACAGAGTGATGCAGGTGGTATGTGTACATTGTGGTTTAATATATATATGAGGCCCTCCTACTGGTTTCTTTTTAGAGAGGAGAGGAGAGACTGGAGGGGAGGGGGCAGGTGTTGGTTGAGTGGATATTGGTAGAATGGAAAAGAAGAGTGTACTATCACAGGGTAAGGAGAGCACACAGAGTTGCAGAAAGGCAGGTACTTGGGGTTTTATATGAAAAATTGTCTTAGATTGTAAACTTTCACTTAATCATAAAATATATATATATATATAAACACTAGTTCTTTTGGAAGGAAAGGGAAAAAAGCCTAAATGTCTTACAATAATGGAGTGGCCAAGTAGAGTGTCCATACTGTGAGGTCCACAATGAAGCTGCTGTAAATGAGGATGGAAATTTCTATTTACCAACTGGCCCCCCAGACTGCATTAAGTCTAACCAGCATACTCGCTCAGTGCCCTGTACGCTTCTGTCATTGTAGTTATCACGGTTTAATTACACATGAGTTTGTGTGCTTGTTTACTGTTCTCCCCCTATAACCACAAGACTGGCAGGCCCACAAGAACGGGCACTATTCTTGTTTTACTCCTCACTGTATCCCAAGCACTTTGCAAGGTTCTTGGCACATATAAGACACTTCATAAATGGGTAATTGACTGACTGAATAAATGAATGACAAGTCAAGGACACCAGGCATTCATTCCTCTGATTTCCCTCCCGTCCATCTCAAACTTCCCTCCGTCTCCAGCTAGGCCTTCAGTATTACCTAGAGATACTTCACTTCTCTCTAACGATTACGGAATCTGCTTCACACCTTCCCTGGCTCTTCCGAGCCCAAGCTACATACCGCCACTTACTTCTGAGCAATGATCTCATCTCCTGCTTCCCAGAGAAAATGGAAGTCGTCAAGTGGGAGTTTCTCCGGTGTCCTCCCTAACTTTCTGGTCTTCTTTTTGTGAACTTCAGGAATCAAGACACTGTTGGTAACCCAAGCTATAGCATGCTGGGTAGACTAACAGGAAGCAAAAAGCAGATACTGCTGCTTCCTCCTTTTCTTGGACTTTTCTCCAGCAATTCCTCCCTCTTTTCACCATCAGATCTCTAGAAAGAATAAGCTATTTTTGCCTTGCGTTCAGTTTGTCTTTATTCGCACTCCAGGGCACAGTTAGGCATACTATCATCTATTCATGTTGTTAGGTGCCTCCAAGTAGGTTCCTACTCATAGCAACCTTATGTACAACAGAACGAAGCATTGTCCAGTCCTGCACCATCCTCACAACTGTTGCTATGCTCGAGTCCTTTGTTGCAGCCACCACGTCAATCCATCTTGTTGAAAGTTTTCTTCCCTTCTGCTGACCTCCTACTTTGCCAAGCATGGTGCCTTTTTCCAAGGACTGATCTCTCCTGATTATATGTCCAAAGTACATGAGATGTAGTCTTGCCATCCTTGCTTCTAAGGAGCATTTTCGTTATACTTCCTCCAAGATATATTTGTTTGTTTTTTTGGCAGTCCATGTTATATTCAGTATTCTTCCCCAGAACTACAATTCAAAGGCATGAATTCTTCTGTCTTCTTTGTTCACTGTCCAGTTTTCACATGTATATGAGGAGATTGAAACCACTATGTCTTGGGTCAGGTGCATGTCAGCCCTCAAGGTGATGTCTTTGCTTTTCAACACTTTAGAGGGGTCTTTTGTAGCAGATTTGCCCGATGCAGTGTGTCTTTTGATTTCATGACTGCTGCTTCCATGGGTATTGATTGTGTATCCAAGTAAAATTAAACCCTTCACAACCTGAATCTTTTCTCCATTTATCATGATGTTGCTTACTGGTCCAGTTGTGAGCACTTTTGTTTTCTTTATGTTGAGGCGTAATCCATATTGAAGGCTGTCATCTTTGATCTTCATCAGGACATGCTTCAAGTTCTCTTCATTTTCAACAAGCAAGGTTGTGTGATCTGCATAAATGTAGGTTGCTAATGAGATTTACTCCAATCCTGATGCCCCATTCTTTTTCATATTGTCCAACTTCTTGGATTATTTGCTCCGTATACATTTTGAATAAGTATGGTGAAAGGATACAACCCTGACACACACCTTTCCTGACTTTAAACTATGCAGTGTCCCCTTGTTCTGTTTAAATGACTTCTTGGTCTAGGTACAGGTTCCTTGTGAGCACAATTAAGTCTTCTCAAATTCCTGTTCTTCACAACATTATCCATGAGTTGTTAGCATCTGCACAGCTGAATGCCTTAGCATAGTCAACAAAACACAGGTAAACATTTTTCTGGTATTCTCTGCTTTCAGCCAGCACCAATCTGACATCATCTACAAATCTGGCATGACTTTCTGTCAGTTTCCTGTTGATATACTGATGCAGTCACTTTTGAATGATCTTCAGCAAAATTTCACTTGCATGTGATATTAATGATATTGTTCAATAATTTCCACATTTAGTTAGGTCACTCTTCTTGGGAATAGGCATAATCACAGATCTCTTCCAGTTGGCCAGGTAGCTGTCTGCCAAATTTCATGGCATAGACAAGTGAGCGCTTCCAGTACTGCATCTGTTTGTTGAAATATCTCAGTTGGCATCCCATCAATTCCCAGAACCATGTTTTTCATTAATATCTTCAGTGCAATTTGGAATTATTCCTTCAGTACCACTGGTTCCTGATCATATATTACCTCCTGAAATGGTTCAATGTTGGCCAATTGTTTTTGGTATACTGACTGTGTGTACTCCTGTCATCTGCTTTTGAAGCATCCTGTGTTACTTAATATTTTCCCAATAGAATCATTCAATATTGCTTAGATTTTTTTCTTCAGGTCTTTCACCTTGATAAATGCTGAGTATGTTCTTCCTTTTCGGATTTTCCATCTCCAGGTCTTCGTACATGTCATCATAACTTACTTTGTCTTCTTCATCATTTTTTCCTTTTGCTTTAGCTACTGAACATTCAACATCATGTTTCAGAATCACTTGTGACATCCATTAGGCCTTTTCTTTCTCTCCTGTCTTTTTAATTGCTTTTCTTCATGTATAATGTCCTTTGGTCATTAGTGTTCAACACATCAAATCTATTCTTGTGATGGTCTCTAAATTTAGGTGGGATGTACTCATGGTTGTCCTTTGCCTCTTGTGGACTTGTTTTAATTTTCTTCAGTTTCAGCATGAACTTACATTTGAGTAATTAATGGTCTGATCTAAAGTCAGCCCCTGGCCTTATTCTGCCTGATGATATTGAGCTTTTCCATCATCTCTTTCCACATATGTCGTCTATTTGATTCCTGTGTATTCCATCTGGTGAGGCCCCTGTGTTTAATTGCCATTTATGTTGGTAATAGAAGGTATTTACAGTGAGGAAGTCATTAAAAGTCACTCATCCAGTTTCCAGCACCATTTCTATCATCAAGGCTGTATGTTCCAATTACTGATCTTTCTTGTTTTCAACTTTTGAATTCTAATCACCAGTGATTATCAGTGCATACTGATTGCATGTTCGATCAATTTGAGGCTACCAAAGTTGGTAAAAATCTTCAATTTCTTCATGTTTGACCTTAGTGATTGCTATGTAAATTTGAATAATAGTTGTAATAACTGGTATTCCTTGTAGGTATATGGATAATATCCTATCACGGACAGCACTCTTTTCCTGGAATGGCCATCAGAGCTGTCATCGTATTACCTTTGATGTCTTGAATGTCAGTAAAATGTCTTCTGTGAATATTTTCTTTATCTTCAGGTAAAGGACAGTCACTGGGGGCCAGATCAGGTGAGCAGGGGGAACGTTCCAATACAGGTATTCATTTGCTGGCTCAAAACTCCCTTACAGACAACTACACAATTATGTTCACGAACTTGCCACCATGCCACCATGCACAACGGCCATTCCTGAAAGAATTCCAAGGTTGCTTGGAAGGGTGGACTAGGTACTGGTGTCAGTGCACAGCTTTCCAACGGGAATACTTCAAAGGTGACTGTAGTGATATTCAACAATGAACGGTGTAGCACTTAGAACCATTAAGTTCATGGACTTAATTGTCAGATCTCACGTGATTGTCTGATTCAGAATGACCAACAGCAGTCCACTTCAGCTCCGTAATGCCTAGGTTATCTATGTTGATGTGTTCCATTTCATTTTTGACAATTTCCAATTTTCCCAGATTCATTCTTTGTACATTACAGTTTCTAATTATTAATGGATATTTGCAGCTGTTTCTTCTCATTTGAGTCATGCCATAGCAGCAAATGAAGGTCCTGAAAGCTTCACTCCATCCAAGTCATTAAAGTCGCCTCTACTCTGAGGAGGAAGCTCTTCCCCAGTCATCTTCTGAGTGCCTTACAACCTGAGGGGCTAATCTTCTGGGCACTATATTAGACAATGCTGTGATGCTATTCATAATGTTTTCACTGGCTAATTTTTTCAGAAGTAGACTGCTGGGTCCTTCTTCCTAGTATTTGTTAGTCTGGAAGCTCAGCTGAAGCCTGTCTGATGTGGGTGTCCTTGCTGGTATTTGAATACTGGTGGCATAGCTACAGCATAACAGCAACACACAAGTCCCTACTGCATGACAAACTGACAAATGCATGGGGGACCATCTACCTATGAAAGGTCCTAAAAAACTATCATTTTTTGTTTTTTTATCTCTATCTCCAATCACCCTCTGACCCTGCCATAGCCACCCTCTCTAATGGGCTGGTGTGTGTTCTTGAAAATTTGTCTTCCAAAAATACGTAGTTCTTTATGTATTCCTGTGCTTTTAATTTACGTAAATGGCACTGATCCATAGATCATGTTCTTCTTTTTCCCTCAACAGTCTGGGTTTTCAAAACTATTTTATTTTATGTTATTGTTGAAAATACACACAGCAGAACATACACCAATTCAACAATTTCTACATGTATAATACAGCAGCATTGACTACATTCTTTAAGTTTTGCAATCATTCTCACCTTCCTTTTCTGAATTGTTCTTTAACATAAATTGTTTATTAATATAAACACTTTGGTTTTAAAATCTCTCTGTGCTGCCAGATTCATACCTAGTTTGTCAGCTCTGATACAGCATGTATCTGCCACATGTTACTTACGCTTTCCACTAAGACTTGACATCTTGGTTCCTATATCTCCCTATGACTACAAATAATGTTGTAATGAATCCTTTCTGTGCAAGAATTCCTCTAAACTAATCGTTCTCAAACATGTAGTTCACAGACTTCCGGGAAGTCCTTCTAGGAGTCACCCAGACTCTTTGAATGTTTCCACAAGGTTAAAAACTATTTTCAAACTACAGGTAGTCCCCAGGTTCCAAACGAGAGGCATTTCTAACGGTGTCTATAAGTCTTTAAGTCAAATTTGTAGGTAAGTCAGAACAGGTGAAGAAGGTTCTTATTTAGCCTTATTTTAGTGCTAGAGGAAACCCTGGTGGCGTAGTGGGTTAAGTGCTATATCTACTAACCAAAGGGTCAACAGTTCAAATCTGCCAGACACTCTTTGGAAACTCTATGAGGCAGTTCTACCCTGACCTCTAAAGTTGCTATGAGTTGGACCCAACTCAAGGGCAGTGGGTTTGGTTTTGGGGTTTAGTGCTAGAGGAAACCCAGGCAGTGTACTGTTTAAATGCTACGGCTACTAACCAAAAGGTCAGCAGATTACATTCACCAGGCACTCCTTGGAAAGTCTACGGGACAGTTCTACTCTGTCCTATAGGGTTGCTGTGAGTCATAGTCAACTCTACAGCAATGAGTAGTGGTGGGATTGGTGCTAGAAAGGACTAGAAATCTTTTCAATGATTTAAAAGCTGCAAGTGCAGCGAGTGAAGGAAGGTGATTGTGATGAAGAATTTACTGTAAGTAGGAGTTGGTTCAGCCTTTTCAAAGTGAAGGAAAATTTATATAATACTAAAGGGCAAGTAGGAGTTGCCTGTAAGTCAGGTATTTGTAACTGGGGATTCCCTGTAATACTAAGATATTGTTTGTCTTTTTGCCTTTTTCACCTGGTTGATTTTGCACTGATGGTAAAACTCTTGGTAGTTTATGAATAGTGGCACCAACCTGTACTAGCAGTCATTCTATTCTTCACTAGCACACACTTACAGTTAAGGGGGGAAAAAGCCAGTTTTACTAAAGAATAGGTTTAATAAAGCAGTGAAATTTGTTAATTTTATTAAATCTTAACCTTTGAGCATGCATCCCAAAGTATGATGACTATGTCAAGGAAAAAGCACTTACTGTTGTTTGAGTTGTGAGCTCAACAGGCCTCTTTTTTCATAGAACACAGCTTTTACTTGAAAGAATGACTAACTGGTTTTTCAGACTTAGGTATTTGGCAGACATTTTCTCAAAATGAACAAATAAGCCTATCACTTCAAGGAAAATAATTGAAAGTATTTGTTACTGAAGATAAGATTTGAACTTTCAAGTGAAAATTAAAATTTTGGAAAACTTGTGTCTACTGCCGTGAGCTTGACAGCTTCCTAATGCTTAAAGAATTTCCCTGCCTACCCCTTAGTTCTTTATGATGAGTTGCATTATTAAGTCCTTCTTCCAGAAAATCATCACGTCTAGACTGCTAAGGACATCCTACGTATGTCCACCACATTGCAGAAGCACCTTGATCTGTATGCGAGGGAGCTCTGTAAATGTTGAACCAGTGCCTCAGGAAGGTTGCTACTGCAGATCAAAGAAGAGACACAAAAATTCATTCCCTTCTCTTTCCCTCCTTACACTGGACAATCTCAACTGCTCCTTGGCTTCACATACTCCTGAGAGCTAGTGACTGCTTCATTTTATTATCTTCAGTCTGGACTTCCTCTGAGCTCCAGACTGCGTATATGTACTGTTCCCAGAAGCATCTCACTCTTACTGTATCCAAACTGCGCTCCTCTCCTCCCTGCCTCATGCACTCATCTTCCATGATTCCCTAACTCAAGGAACGGCACTACCTATTTTATCTCCACATCACCACCTCTGTCTGTTCTCCCTTCCCTTCTAAACAATTTATCTTATTTTATTTTTTCCGCTCTCCTACCACTCTGCAACCGCTCCCTTATCACTTCTTACACAGACCCCTTTCACAGGCTCCTGACTGGCCTCACAGATTCTCTCCAATCAGCATTCCACACTGCAGCCATCGTGCTGACCTTTAGGACATCCCCTTACCTAAGAGCTTTGTTGGCTAAGGGTATTTAAGACCTCCACAGTCCAGTGATAACTACATCATCTTCTACCATGACTGAACTAGAGCACTCCTTGTTCTCCCCAAATACAAGGACTTCCATACCTTTATGTTCTTCCTCAAAATGTCCTCTTTGCCTAGAACATCCTCCCTTTAAGCCTCATTTTACTGGTGAATGTTTCTTCATTCTTTAAGGACTACTTCAGCATTACCACTTTTATTTTTAATGCACTTCCCTTCAGTTCTGTGTGCTAGCAGTTAATAAATACCTAGGGAATGAAACTGAATTTGTATCAGATGAAGGCCGGAGAAGTTGAAGTTGCAAAATTTGAGCTGGTTTCTAAAGTGGATAATCTTAATGGTAACTAATATTCATTAAGCACTTACTTTGCACTGGATTTTCCTCTGTGCACTTTATATGTGCTCTCATTTTGTTCTTATAGCTTCAAACTAGTATTATCCTCTCTTTAGAGATGAAGAAATTGAAGCCCAGAGAAACACATCAGTGGCTGCTGGTCTTTACTGGATGGTAGTTTGTTGGTACCACAGAATACTTTTGTATCACAAGCAGCAGAGTCAGCATCTAAAATCATTTGCAATTGTGTCTCTCATTCACAGAGACAAAGAAAAGGAATACACTTGACATGTGAAGTGTGAAGTCACATGGCAAAGTAGATAGATCAGTCTTTGAAGTTTAATGCTGTGTGATCTTGAGCCAACTCCCTAATTTCTCTGAGCTTCAGTTTTCTAACACATAAAATGGGTGTCATAATAGATCACAATAGGATTGTTGAGCAAATGAGTTCTGACAAATGCAAAGAAACCAGCACAGTCAAAAAGTCAAAAATATAGAACTACCATATGACAGAAAAGCCAAGCCAAGCCAAGTGCCATCAATATGACAAGACTCAGCAATTCCATGCCTAGGCATATACTCAAAAGAATTGAAAGGAAGGACTCAAACAGACTTCCACACTAATGTTAACTACAGCATTATTCACAACAGCCAAAAGATGGAAACAATCTAAGTGTCCATCAACAGATGAGTGGATAAGTGAAATGCAGTACATACATACAATGGAATATTATTCAGCCATAAGGAGAAATGAAGATCTGATACATGCTGAAACACAGATGAATTTTATTGCTGGATAAACTACGTTAAACACAAAATAACAAATATTGTATTATCCCACTTATATGAAATGTCTAAAACAGGCAAACACATAGGGACCAAAATTTATTAGTGCTTACCAAGGGCTAGTGGTAGGCGTAAGGGGTACTGAGTTTCTGTTAAGAGTGATGAAAAAAATTGGCAATGGACTGTGGTGATACTTGCACAACACGGAGAACATAATTAATGTCACTGAATTGTACTGTTTGTTATGTATATTTCACCACAATAAAAACAACAACAACAACAAAAAAAAAAACCCCAAAACCAGCACAGGGTTAAGTACCTGGATAGGCTTCATCAGTGTTGATTCACTGTCCTCCCTCTCCAATACCCAAGGCACAAACATTACAGTATGGTGAAACTCATACTACATCAGAAGTCTGGAGAGTTGTGTTCTGACCTTGGCACCACCAAGGCTGTGCAACTTTTAGCAAGTCACTTACCCTTTCTGGGCTTTGGTTTCTTCCCACATTTATAATATAAGGGAATTTTGTTTTACAGAGGTTGGATGTTTCCATGTTCTCTCATTATCCAGATACTCAAAAAAGAAAGGGGAGAAAAACCCGCTATGGCAGAAGCAGAAAAAAAGGATCATGCCAACCTGGGGTGCTGTGGTTTCTGAAAATTAAGTTTATGTGCCAAGAGAAAATACTTCCAAACACACAAACTTTGGACCCTAGTAATCTGGGAAGGAGCACAAGGATCCTCATTAACACAAACAAAACCAGCTCCCTTAACCTCCTTTCCCCTGCTGCCCCAACCCTGGAGATGCCCCTACAGGCTTAGGCTTCTCTGGTAAGACCTTGAGCTGATTCATGCAGCAGGTTGCCCATTGCCATGGCAACATTCCACAGATAGTGACAGGCATGCTAGGCTTCGCTAACAAAGTACTCTGTAAAAGACTTCGTGTCTTTGGCAGGGACAATTTCACCTTCTCTTTCACATGGATAAATCTGGAGGTTGGGAGGAGGGATTTGGCAAATCACTTCTGTCTTGGCCTGCACCACTGGGGTTTCCTTGAAGGCACAAGCTGGCAACTTTTCATTTTTCTATTTTCAAATATACCATCCCAGCCTCCTCCTGTCTACTCTCCCCTCCAAACGAAAGAATGGTTTTCCCCCTACTTAGCTCTGGCAAATTCAGCATGTTTATGAAAATGGGAGAGATTGACTGTTTTAATCACTTATGTACCATTGGTGGATTGCTGGGTCAAATAGTCCTCAATCCCTTTTCTTTGTTCAGAATGTCCACTGATTTTCAGAACTGAAACAGGAAGAACCTGTATTGTCCCAGTGAATGCTTCCCAGGAGCAAGAAACAGAATTAGAATTCTGAACAGGATGAGAAGAAAACAAAGCAGTCCTGGGTGAATCCTTCCTTCATCACTTACAAGTTGTGTCATGTTGGCCAAGTTATTTAATGTCCCTCTGCCTCAGTTTTCTCATATGTACAATAAGAATAATACTGGCTTTACAAAGGCATGACTGCAGGATTGTTATGAGGTTTAAATACAATTATGCTTGTGTGGTCCTCTCTGTTTCCATTACTCCAATCCATCATCTCCTGCCTAGACCTCCTCACTTTCATTTTGCCACTCCAACCTTCTCCAGTCCACTCGTCACAAAACAGTCATGGCTATTTTTACCATTTTTAAATCAGATTCCATCTGTCACTCCCTTACTTAAAACTCTTAATGGTTTTCCAGTGCACTTAAAATTCAACACTCTCCCCCTTACCTTCACCCTAGACATATTAGACTCCTTTCTGTTGCTCAAAATCATCAGAGTCATGCTCACTTTGTGGACTTGGCACTTTCTGTTATCTCTGCTGGCTTCTTTTCTTTCTCAGTTCTTAGCACTCATCTCTCACCATCGTATCACCATGTTGATTTCCATCACAGCACTTAGCACAAAATAGTCTTCACCTTGCTATTTGTGTATTTAGTTATAATCTATCTCATCCAACAGGACTGAAAACTACCAAAGTTTGACTTGTTCATCTTTCTGCCACCCTCCCTGCACCCAGCCCAGGGCCTAGCATAGTGCCTAGATACGTTGTTTTTAGGTGCCATCGAGTTGCATCCAACTCATAGAGATCCTTATGCAACAAATGAAACACTACCGAGGCCTGCACCATCCTCAAAATTGTTGCTATGCTTGAGTCCATCATTGCAGCTTGTTTTAGTCAGCTAGTGCTGCTCTAACAGAAATACCACAGAGTGAATAGCTTTACAAGAGAAACGCTTATTCTTACACAGTCCAGTAGGCTACAAATCCAAATTCAGGATGTCCACTCCAGGGAAAGGATTTCCCCTTGAAGGCTCTGGAGCAAGCTCCTTGTGTTGCATCAGTCTTAGTTCAAGCAGCATCTTGGCACAGGAACCTCAGGTCTAAAGGATGCACTGTACTCCTGGTGCTGCTTTCTTGATGGTGTGAGGTTTCCAATTCTCTGTCTGCTCCCCTTTCCTTTCATCTCTTGTAGGATGAAAGGATAAAAGGTGGTACAAGCCATACTCCAGGGAAACTCCCTTTACAGTGGAGCAGAGAGGTAATCTTATAAAGGGATTTACAATTCCATCCTAATCTTCTAACATACAGCATGGGAAAATCGTAAATGGAAGACAATCATAAAATATTGGGAACCACTGCCCAGCCACATGGCCACACGTATTTTTTGGGAGACAGTTCAATCCACGACACAGTCATTGTGTCAATCTATCTCACTGAGGTCCTGCTCTCTTTCACTGATTCTCTACTTTACCAAGCATGATGTCCTTCTCCAGATACTGGTCCCTCCTGATAACACAACTAAAGTATGGGAGACAGTCTCATCATCTTTACTTCTAAGGAGCATTTTGGCTGTCCTTCCAAGACAGATTTGTTCATTATTTTGGCAGTCCATGGTCTACTCAATATTCTTTGCCAGCATCATAATTACAAGGCATCCATTTTTCTGCATCTTCCTATTCATTGACCTACTTTAATATGCATATGAGATGAATGAAAAGATTATGACTTGGGTCAGGATCACTTTAGCCCTCAACGTGACATGTTTAATTTTTAGCACTTTAAAGAGGTCTTTTGTAGTTAGCTTGCCCAACATACTTGCATCGTTTCATTTCTTGACTGCTGCTTCCATGGGCATTGCTTATGGATACAAGTAAAATGAAATCATTGACAACATCAATTTTGTCTCCGTTTATCATGATCTTGCCTATCGGTCCAGTCGTAAGTAGTTTTGGTTTTGTTATGTTGAAGTATAATCCATATTGACAACTATTGTCTTTGATTTTCATCAGTAAGTGCTTCAGGTCCTCTTCACTTTCAGCAGGCAAAGTTGTGTGATCTGCATAATGTAGGTTGTTAACAAGACTTCCTCCAGTTCTGATACCACATTCTTCTTCATATTGTTCAACTTCTTGGATTATTTGCACATCACTGGTTGTTAATAAGTCTTCCTCTAATCCTGATGCCACATTCTTCTTTATATGGTCCAGCCTCTCAGGTTACTTGCTCAGTATACAGATTGAATAAGCATAGTAAAAGGATACAACCCTGACACACACTTTTCCTGGCTTTAAACCACACAGTAACCCCCTGTTCTGTTCAAAAAACTGCCTCATGGCCTATGTATATGGTACTCATGAGCACAATTAAGTGTTCAGGAATTTCCATTCTTTGCAATGCTATTATAAGTCGCTATGATCCACACAGTCAAGGGCTTTGGCCCATAGTCAATAAAACACAGGTAAACATCTTTTTGGTATTCTTTTTTCAGCCAGGATCCTTCTGACATCAGGAATGATATCCCTGGTTCCACATCCTCCTTTGAACCTGGCTTGTATTTCTGGCAATTCACTATAGATGTACTGTTTGCTGTAAATATCGGGAATGATCTTCAGCAAAATTTTACTTGCATGTGATCTTAGTGATATTGTTTGATGATGTCCACATTCTGTTGGATCATCTTTCTTTGGAATGAGCACAAATACGGATCTCTTCTAGTCAGTTGGCCAGGAAGCTGTCTTTCAAATTTCTTGGCGTAGATCAGTGAGCACCTACAGCACTGCACCCATTTGCTGAAACATCTCAGTTCCTATTCCTTGTTTTTCATCATTCCCTTCAATGCAACTTGGACTTCTTCCTTCAATACCACCAGTTCCACATCACATGCTACCCCTGAAATCACTGAATATGGATCACATCTTTTCAGCACAGTGATTCTCTGTTTTTCTTTCATCTTTTTTTTTGATGACTCCTGCATCATTTAATATTTTCCCCCTAGAATCCTTCAATATTGCAACTGAGACATGAGTTTTTTCTTCAGTTCTTTCAGCTTCAGAAAAGCTGAATGTGTTCTTCCTGTTATGTTTTCTAACTTCAGGTCTTTGCACATTTAATTACAATACTGTCTTTCGTCTTTTTGAGCTGTCCTTTGAAATCTGTTCAGCTCTTTTACTTCATCATTTCTTCCTTTCATTTTAGCTACTCTATGTTCCAGAGCAAACTTCAGATTCTCTTCTAGCACTCTTTCTCATCTTTTTTTTCTTTCCTGTATTTTTAAGGACCCTTTGCTTTCTTCGTGTTTGATGTTCTTGATGTCATTCCAAATCTGTCTGGTCTTCAGTCATTAATGATCAGTGTGTCAAATCTATTATTGAGATGGTCTCTAAATTCAGGTGGGATACACTCAAGGTCACACTTTGGCTCTTGAGGACTTGTATTAATTTTCTTCAGCTTTAACTTGAACTTGCATATGAGTAATTGATGTTCTCTTCTGCAGTTGGCCCCTGGCTTTGTTCTGATTTTGACATGGAAGTTCTTCATTGTGTCTTTCCACAGATGTAGTTGATTTGATTCCTGGTGAGGTCCACATGGATAGTCATTGATAATGTTGTTGAAAAAAGATATTTGCAATGAAGAAGCCATTGGTCTTGCAAAAGTCTATCTTGTGATATCCAGTATCATTTGCTTCACCGAGGCCATTATTTTCCAACTCCTGATCCTTCTTGGTCTCCAACTTTCACATTCTAATCACCAGTGATTATCAATGCATCTCGACTGCATGTTTGATCTACTTCTGACTACAGAAGTTGATAAAAAAAATCTTCAGTATCTTTATCTTTGGCTTCAGTGGTTGGTGTGTAAATTTGAGTAATAGCTGTATTAACAGGTCTTCCCTGTAGGTGTATGGATATTATCCCATCACTGACAGCATTGTAATTCAGGATAGATCTTAAAATGTTCTTTGTAACCATGAATGTGATACCGTATCTCTTCAATTTGTCATTCCTGTCATAATAGATTATATGATTGTCTGAATCAAAATGGCCAGCACCAGTCTATTTTGGCTCAGTAATGCCTAGAATATCAATATTTATGCAGTATATTTCATTTTTGATGACTTTCAATTTTCCTAGATTCATACTCTGTACATTCAACATTTCAAGTATTAATGATGTTTCCAGCTGTTTCTTCTCACTTTGAGTAGTGCCGTCTTAGCAAACGAAGATTACCTTTGGTCCATCCACATAATTAAGGTTGACTCCACTTTGAGGAGGCTACTCTTCCCCAGTCATATTTTGTGTGTCTTCCAACCCGAGGCACTCATCTTCCATTCTGCCTGCCCCTCCACTTAGCCTCTAGGATGTATGACTGAGTTTATGATCCAGGCTTGAGCTAGTTCCACTCCCTTGCCCTGCAACTCACAAGCACTGGTTTCCAGGAGAAACTTGGGATTTCTCACTGGGACAGAGGCCAAAACCAAAAACAAACTTGCTCCAAATCACAATTCTGCAGCTTCCTGCCTTCCTCAAACCCATTTTTTATTCTTTCCCACATACATTTTCTTGGATGTTACTGAATGGCATTACCATTCTTCTAGTCACTTGAAACCTAAATACAAAAAGCTCAACTTCCCTTGAGTGATGACCCAATATGTGTCAAGCACTATTCAAAAAATAAATGTTTATAGGCAACTAACATATGTACCAAAAAAGCACAAACCCTGTGTGTATAGTATGGTGAATTATGAGAAACTAAATACACTTATGTACTCATTATCCAGGTCAAGAAATTTAAAATTACCAAGACTACAGAAGACCTCCTCAAAGCAACTGTTAAATATCACTGCAGGTCTTTCTCACAGCAGCCATGTACTAGCAGTTCAATGTAATTTACAGATTCTTCACTATTTTTCGTTAAATCAACTCATTTTAACCAGTCTTGAACATTCAAGAAATGACACATTTCATGCACTGTTTTTTTTTTTCTGTAATTATTATTAGAGCCTAATATACATCAGAATAAGCGCATTTATATGGGAATATACATTTTCACTGAGTCATAATAAAAAAAATTACCACAAAAAGATTATATATGTATACCAATTCTGTCAATTTCTGGGGCTTTGTTTTTTGCCAATGCCTTCAGTGCAGCTTGGACTCCTTTCAATACCAAATGCTGCCTCCTGAAGTGGCTGAACATTGACAAATTCTTTTTGGTACAGTGACTCAGTGTATTGCAGGAACTGACAGAATACCAACTGAGAAGTTTCAACAAACGAATGCAGTGCTGGATGCACTCACTCATCTATGCCAAGAAATTTGGAAGACAGCTGCCTGTCCAGTCAAATTAAAGAGATCTGTATTTATGCTCATCCAATAGAATTTGGAAATTATTAAACAATATCGTTAGTAACACATGCAGATAAAATTTTGCTGAGAACTCAAAAACAATTGCAGATGCACACAGACAGACACACCACGCCATTGCAGCGCAGTAAAGACCTGAAAAACTAAGTAAAACAGATACAAACTGCAATCCTGGAACTCTAAATATCAAATGAATGGAGAAAGAACTAGATCAGACACCAAATGGAAGATGAAACTGACAAAAAACAGAGAATGTACAGAGATACAGGGTGGAGGTCCTTTGCCAATTAACGTGGTACAGCATTGCTATCTTGGAACACAGTCAGCAAAAACCTGACAGGGAGTATAGGAAAGCAACTTCTTGGCATCCTCAACAGGAGACAGAGCACCAGTAACCAAAGAAACAGCCTTTACTATCCCTCACCCTTATGGTGAGCTGAAGTAAGAACTCCTCCACCCTGGCCTGCCCCCACCTCCTCCCATTCCATGGCTTTTTTCTCCTCTTTTTGCTTTTCTTTCTCCCTCACACCTAGCTCCATACATCACCACCCTCTGCTCCCACTCTCCATTTCCCAAAAGTCCCCACACCACAACAATGCAGCTAAAGATCCACTGGTCCACTGCCACCCCAGGTCTGTCTCGCCCTCACCTACTGGCTCCTGGCATGCTGTCATTATTTTGTTTTTCCTTTCATACCTTTTCCCCTTTTCTTTCTCCCTCCCACCTAACCCTGTATACCACCTACTCCTTTTCCTGCCTAACCCTCACCAGGTCACCTTAGCTAGAGAGCTATCAGGACTGCTGCTGTGCTGAGTCCACCCTGCTTCCATCTCATCTGATTGTGCCTCCTGTGTCACCATTTTTTTCTTTCATTCGTTCTCTTCTGTCTTTTCTTTCTCCCACCTAGCCTCTTATGTCACCTCCCCTCCCTTTCCATCGGCCTCTGATTACACCCCAATTCCACTTTTTGGGGTTCCCACCACAAAGCCATTTATAAATTTTTTTTATTTTTCTTCTTTCTCTTTCTTCCTGTTTTTCCTCCTTCTCAGCTAGCAGTGTACATTACCTTCCCCTCTGCTGCCAGCCTCTATGTCTAAGGCTAGACTGCCACTGGCATACCAGTCCACCACCACCCTGGGTCTGCCCGGCACCAACCCGAGGACTCACAAGGTGCTGTAACATTCCCCATCCCCCAGTCCCGTCCTTTACCTTCCCTCCCTTCCCACTGGCCCCAGGTCTGCCCTGCCCTGCCCACACTTTCCAACCCCCACCATGCTACCATATTTTTTTTCTTTCTCACTCCTACAAAGCCCCATCCATCCCCTCTTCCACCTTCCGACTAGGTCTCACATCCACCCTACCCCGACTTACTGGCCCCCACCATGTCACCATTTTTCTCTTTCTTTTCTTTCTTCCTTCCACCTAGCCCCTTATGACACTCCCCTCCCCCTTACTGCCAGCCCCTGTCATGATGCCATAGCTAGAGAGCCACTGGCAAACAGTCCACCACTTCTGCAGCAGATCCACCCTCTCCCTGACTGCCTGCCCCCACTGTGCTACCACTTTTTCTTTCTTATTCCTTCTTGCCTAGCCCTATCAATCACTTCCCATCCCTGAGTCTCCCATCCAGACCCTGAGTCTGCCCCAATCCTACCCACCAGTACCCATCATGTCATCAGTTTTTCCTTTTTCTCTTCCTTTTCTTTCTCCATTCCACCTAGCCCCGCACACCCTCTCCCCGCTTACTCCCAGCCCCTGCTGTGTGACTGCAGCTAAAGTGCCACTGAAACACCAGTCCACCCCTGCCCCAGATCCACCCCCCGCCCCCACATGATCCTGCAGCATGCCACTTTATTTTCTTTTTTATACTTTATTTTCTTTCTCCCTCCCACCTAGCCCAGTATATCACCTCCCTTTCTTTCCCACCAGCCCCTGGGTGTGCCTTACTTCCACATTACCATTGTTTTCCATTCTTAGTAATTTTCTCTCCCTTTTATGCCACCTCTCCCCTTTTGCAAAGGCCACCTCCACACAATCGAGGATTCAGTACTACCAGTGCAGCAGCCTGCTGCTGTCCTAGGTCTGCCCTATCCTCATCCACCAGCTCCCACTGAACAGTAATTAATTTTTCTGATTTCTTTTTTCTTTCTTTCTTTGTCTCTTACACTTAGCCCTGTACAACAATTCCCCCTCCTGCTGGCCCTTGGGTTTACCCCCACCCCAAAACCCATGGCTATTGCAGAACTGCCCCTGTTTTCTTTCTATTTTCTTCCTCCCTCCCACACAGCCCTATTTGCCATTTATCCTACCCTTCCTGCCAGTCTCCATTGTTCTACTGTGGCTACAGCATCCCCAGCATTCAGGCCCACCACCACACCAGGCTTGCACTGCCTCTCCCACAACCTGACCAGATGCTGAATGGTGGAAAGCAAGCTTGTAGCACTCCCCACCTGACACACCCACCCATCTGGCAATGAGTTTTGAATGCTCCTGCAACACTGGACTAACACACACTCAGTCTGCCCTCAGCCACCTTACTAAACTAGTGTACAAGGAAGCAGGCTTGCCCTGCCTGTTGTTTCCTTTCCTACCTTCATAAAGTGGTGAGAGCTAGCATGCTCACAAACAGACAAGCATAAAAGCATGCCTGGTCCATGTCCTCTGGCATATCAAAACAAAAAAAAAGTATGACAAAGAAAATAAACATAAATACCCCCCAAAATAATACATTAATATTTCAAAGACAGCAGACAATATCAAAATAAATAAAAAATGCAGGACAGGTGACTAAAAGAACCAGATTAACTTTTGGTAGAAAAACACACTAGAGGGGTGGAGCCAAGATGGAGGACTAAGCACATGTCTCCGTATATCCCTCTGGAAACCAAGACCTGAACTGATAAGCAAATGTAGCCTTCTGGTCACCTAATGAGCCCCCAGAACACAGCACAGGGCTGTTAATTGGGACTTCATACCACTGAACGAAAAACCTCTTTTTTGCTGACTCCCGCTCCTGGCTAGCCCTAGCTCTCATGGATGAAAGGTAAATTCATCATTTTGACTTTTTTTTCCTCTGCCTGGGCCAGCGGGCAGAGCTGGGTCTTGCCTAGTAGCTAGACTCAGATGTACTGCTGGAGGGATAGGCAGGTGAAATTGCCATATTTTGAGAGCCAGGTTTAAGACTCTATTGATCTAGCCACTTTGTCTTTTTATCACTGCCACAGCACACAGCATGCTTTGTACAGAACTGCAGCTCCTGTGTGTGGGACGCCATGTTGGATATGGAGATTTTAGTGGGACCTAATTCTTAGCCTGGGAGCCAGTGCCTGCAAACAGGACAGCACTTCTCCAGTAGAAAAGCAGTAGTTTACACAGTGTTGCCTATGGTGGGGGCCCAGCAACAGAGGCAGAGGACTCACTACCTCTTGGCACCTTTAGCTCCTCTATCCACGGACCATGTGGAGGGCACGATCTTAGATACGGTGGCTGCAGCTGGACCTAATTCTTAGCTTGAGAGCCAGAGCCTGCCCACAGGAGAGCACTTTTCTACCAGAAAAGCAGTACTCTACACAGTGTCATCTAAGGCTGGGCCCTGCCAGCAGAGGCCAACAGGGAAGTAGCACTGCTGTATTCTGAATTAGTTTGTATCATCTGGGGTTGGATATAGAGGTGCTTACTTCACCAGTTGGGAAGAGGGACCTCTGCACCTTAAAACCTGACTGACTTGGGAAATGGTCAGATACCTTTTGTTTTATATTTTAAGACAGCCTAGAGAAACATCTCCAGTCCATCCTCACAGTATCTCTCCCAGCCTTTACTTACTCACATGAAACCCAAAAAGTAACAGATGCTTGTGGCATACAAGAAATCACCCATGGTTTCACAAGGCTTCCAAACAAAACAACGAAGGAGTTTTCCGGATGAAGAAACTTTTCTGAAATCATCAGAAGGTGAATACAAAAGGATTATATACAATGTCCTTCTAGACCTCACAAAATACAGCAGAACAAAAGGAAAAATTAAGCAACCTGTTCGATCTGATAGAACACCAGTACTCTGAAATCCAGCAGATCAAGAACAAAATCAAAGACACAGAAACTTCCATTCAAAGCAAAGAAAACAGAATGCAACAAATGGAAAAAAGAATTTCTGACTTGGAAAATAGAGCTACTGATGCCAGCATCCATGATCAGAAATCAGAAAAAAGAAACAATAAAAATGAAGAAGCATGTGGGACTCTATTAAGACGAACAATCTTTGATTAATTGGAGTCCCTGAAGAGGATGAGACTCCTGAGAACACAGAGAGTATCATTGCTGAGCTGCTGACAGAAAACTTCCCAAAAATCATGGAGAATATAGATATCCAAGATGCATATATTACACTACCCAATATAGATATCAAAAGAAAGACTCCAAGACATATTATAATCAAGCTTAAAAAAAATGAAACATAAGCAGCAACTCTTCAAGGCAATAAGACTCAAAGCAAAGCTAACATTTAGACGGAAACCCTGTAGGCTTTTGTCAGATTTCGCAGCAGAAACCATGCTGGCACGGAGACAGTGGCATGACACATTCAAAGAAGAACTTCCAACCAAGAATTATATATCCTACAAAACTATCTTTCAAATATAAAAATGAAATGAAGACATTCCCAGATAAACAGAAACTCAGCGACTTTGTAAAAACCAAACCAAAACTATAAGAAATACTGAAAGAAGTTCTTGGCTTTGGCTTAGAAGAACAAAACCACTAACATTATATTTTAGAACGACATATTATCCAGAATTCTACTCAGTTAGGGAAGGCTCCAAATTCAATCACAGCTTTAATACTGAAAGAAATAATCAAGTGATTATCATGAAAACTATGGTGCCATCATATTAAAAACAGGGACGTACTACAGTCGTTATAATCCTTCCAGATGGAGTGGAAGACTGGTAGTAGTTAAAATCGGGTTTATATACAGTTTATTCAGGGGGATCATGCCAAAATCATAGGGGCAGCTATAAAGCACAACAAAGATGTAACATACCATATCAAGAAAAGTAACACAGGAGTCTCAACAACTAAAAAAACAGCTCTGAAAAAGGTGAAAAATCAACTGACAGAAAAGAATGTCCCAGAACAGACTAATAAGAACAACAGAGAAAACATCAACACAAAAATAAACATATCACAATGGCAGCACTGAACACATACCTATCAATAATTACAATGAATGTGAATGGACTGAATGCTCCAGGAAAGACACAGCGAGTGACATCTTGGATCAAAAGATATGACCCATCCATATGTCATCTACAGGAAACTCACTTGAGACATAAAGATAGGAACAAACGGAAAATAAAAGGATGAAAGAACATATACCAAGCTAACAATGAACAAAGAAGAGCAGGGGTGGCAATTCTAATCTCAGACAAAATCAATTTTAATGTCAAATCCACCATCGTGGACTAAGATAGACACTATTTATTGCTGAAAGTTTCAGTACAGAAGCAAGACTTAATGATATTAAATATTTATGCACCTAATATCAGAGCACCTAAATACATCCAAGAAACACTGACTACACTGAAAAAAGAGATAGATTACTCCACAATAACAGTGGGAGACTTCAACACTCCACTCTCAATGCTGGACAGATCATCTAGAAAAAAGCTCAATAAAGATACAGAAGACTTTATTGCCACAACTAACCAATTAAACCTCATTAATATATACAGAACTTTCTACCCATCAGCGAATAACTACACCTTCTTCTCCAGTGCACATGGAACATTCTCCAGAATTGACCATGTGTTAGGACATAATGCAATGCTCAACTAAATCCATACCACTGAATTACTGTAAAGCATCTTCTCAGATCATAAAGCGATAAAAGTTGAAATGAATAGCAGAACAAACATAGATAGAAAGTGGAACTCTTGGAAACTGAACAATATCTTGTTCAGAAAAAACCATGGGTTATAGAAGAAATCAAGGATGAAATAAAGAGATTTATGGATTCCAATGAGAATGAAACACTTCCTACCAGAATCTATGGGATACAGCCAAAGTAGTGCTCAGAGGTCTATTTGTCTCCATAAATGCACACATTTGGAAGGAAGAAAGAAACCAAATAAAGGAACTAACCATACAGTTTGAACAAGTAGAGAGAGAACAACAGAGGAATGCCTCAGGCACCAGACGAAAACAGATCATAAAGATTAGAGCAGAGCTAAATGAATCAGAGAATAGAAAAACAACTGAAAAAATGGAAAAGACCAAAAGCTGTTTTTTTTAAAAGATCAACAAAATTGAAAAACCACTGGCCAAACTTACTAAAGAAAGCAGGAAAGGAAACAAATAACCCAAATTAGAAATTAGAGAGGAGTTATCAAAACAGATCCAACAGAAATAAAAAATATCATAACAGAATACTATGAAAGATTGTATTCTAAAAAATTTGAAAACCTAGAGGAAATGGACAAATTCCTTGATTCATACCACCTACCTAAATTATCACAACGTGAAGCAGAACAACTTAATAAACCCATCACAAAGGAAGAGATTGAAAAAGTCATCAAAAAACTGCCAACCAAAAAAAGCCCAGGACTAGATGGCTTCGCTGCAGAATTCTACCGAGCTTTTAGAGAAGAGTTACCTCCAATACTACAGAGACTATTTCACAGTATAGAAAGGGATGGAATACTCCCAAACTCATTCTATGAAGCCAGCATAACCCTCATACCAAAGCCAGGGAAAGACCCAACAAAAAAGGAGAAATACAGACCAATATCACTCGTGAATCTAGATGCAAAAATCTTCAACAAAATTCTTGCTGGTATAATACAATAACATATCAAAAACATAATCCATCAGGACCAAGTTGGATTCATACCAGGGATGCAAGGCTGGCCCAACATCAGAAAAATAATTAATGTGATCAACCACATAAATACCCCAAAAGACAAGAACCACCTTATCTTGTCTACTGATGCAGAAAAGGCCTTTGATAAAGTCCAACACCCATTCATGCTAAAAACTCTCAGCAAAATACGCATAGACGGAAAATTTCTCAACACAATAAGGGCCATCTATACAAAGCCTACTGCCTATATCATCCTGAATGGAAAGAGACTGAGTTTCCCTTGAGAACAGGAACTAGACAAGGATACCCACTCTCACCTCTCCTATTCAACACGGTACTAGAAGTTCTAGCCAGAGCAATCAAGGAATAAAGGGCATCTACATCAGCAAAGAAGAACTCAAAATCTCCCTGTTTGCTGATGATATGATTGTATATGCAGAGAATCCCAAAGAATCTATAAGTAAACTACTCAAACCGATAGAAGAGTTCAGCAAAGTCTCAGGATACAAGATAAATATAAGTAAATCAGTAGGATTCCTTTATACCAACAATGAGACTGTTAATGAAGAAATCATCAAATCAATCATATACTATAGTACCTAGGAATTAATTTACCCAGAGAAATAACAAACCTTTACAAAGAGAACTAGAAGCCCTTACTACAATAAACTAAAAGAGACTAACATAAATGGACAAACCTACCCTGCTCATAGATAGGAAGACTTAACATTGTGAAAATGTCTATTTTACCCAAAGCAATCTACTTATATAATGCAATCCCAATACAAGTTCCAGCATCCTTTTTTAATGAGATGGATAAACAAATCACCAATTTTGTTTGGAAAGGAAAGAAGCCCCAGATAAGTAAGGTACTACTAAAGAAGAAGAACACATTGGGAGGCCTCTCATTACCTGACCTTAGAACATATTACACTGCCACAGTGGTCAAAACAGCCTGGTACTGGTACAAGAACAGACAGATTGACCAATGGAACAGAATTGAGACCCCAGAGATGACATCATCTGCCTATGAACAGTTAATATTTGACAAAGGCCCTAAGACATTAAACTCGGATAAAAACAATGTCTTCAACAAATGGTGCTGGCAAAATTGGATATCCATCTGCAATGAATTGAAACAAGATCCATATCTTACACCTTGTACAAAAACCAACTCAAACTGGATGCCAAGCCAAGTGCCGTCGAGTCGGATCTGACTCATGGCGACCCTAGGGGCCAGGGTAGAACTGACCCCCAGAGTATTCAAGGAGCGCCTGGTGGATTTGAACTTCCAACTTTGTGGTTAGCAGTGGTGGTACTTAACCCACTATCAAACTGGATAAAAGACCTAAATATGAAATCTAAAATGATAAAGCTCATCCAAGAAAAGGTAGGAACAACAATGGAAGTTTTAATACACAACATAGACAGACTTCAAAATCTGTCAAACAAACCACAATCAACAGAAGAGAAAAATACATAAAAGGGAACCATTAAGAATCAAACACTTTTGCTAATCTAAAGACTTTATCACAAGAGTTAAAAGGCCACCTACAGAACGGGAAGAAATATTTGGCAACTCTACGTCAGACCAACGCATGATCTCCATAATCTATAAGGAACTACAAAATATCAGTAAGAAGATAAATCATCCAATTAAGCGATAGGCAAAGGAGATGGACAGATATTTCTCCAAAGAGGAGATTCAGGCAGCCAAAAAACACATGTGGACATGTTCACGCTCTTCAGCTATTAAAGAAATTCAAATCAAAACTAAAATGAGATACCATCTCCTCCCAACAAGGTTGGTCATGATCCAAAAAACACAAAACACCAAATGCTGGAGAGGCTGTGGAGAAAGTGGAACTCTCCTACACTGTTGGTGGGGTTACAAAATGGTCCAGCCTCTTTGGAAAGCAATCTGGTGCTTCCTTAAAAAATTGGATATAGATATACCATTTGACCCAGTAATTCCACTACTTGGAATATATTCTACAGAATCAAGGCCATTCACACCAATGGACACATGCACAAGAGTGTTTATCGCAGCACAGTCCACGATAGCAAAAAGATGGAATCAATCCAGATGCCCAACAACAGAGGAATGGATAGGTAAACTATGGTATACATACTCAACAGAGCACTATGCAATAATAAAGAATAATGATGATTCCAGGAAACGTCTTATAACCTAGTTTCAACTGGAAGACATTACGTTGAGCCAAAGTAGACAGCAACAAAAGAAGAAATATTGTATGAGACCCATATGATAAGATCTCAAAGACAGACTTATGTATAGAAGAAAAGACTCTTTGATGGCTGCAAGAGAGAGGAGGACGAGAGGGTGAGGGGGGGAGGGTTTAGATTAGATAGTTCGTAGAAATTTGGTTGGGTGAAATCAGTGATAGCACACATTAGAAACAAGAACAATATTAAGTGGACTTCAACATAACTTGAATATTGCTTCCATCTTAACCCAATATTGCAAGGACAGAGTAGCTGGCGCATGGGGCAGGGTCAGGGGACTATGCTCTTAGGTGAAATCGAGGCCAATTGGAACAACTAGCATTTTGCTAAGAGGGCTCTTGGCATCCCACATTGGTGAGAGGCATCTGAAGGTCTTAAAAGCTGCCAAGCTGCCATCTGAGGGCACAGCGAATGGTCCCAACTCAGCGGGAACAGATGCTCACTGAGGACCAAAACGACATGGGGTAAAGACAACCCAGAAGACAGAGAGACCCACATGACTGGGTGCCTGCATCAACTTCGGACCAGAAGAACTGGATGGTGCCTGGCCACCACCTGTGACAGCCGTGATGGAGCTATGTTGAGTCTCACTAGCAACACAAGAATAAAAGGGGTGCACCCTGATGGGCAGGCAAGATAACAGGAAAGCTGCTAGCTTGAGTCCCAAGAACTAGAAGTCAGATGAACAGAAGCCAGCTGCAGGATCCAGAATGGGCAAAAGTCAGTGAGCCTTGCCTAAAGGTCCACTTGTATGTGATGCATGGCACACCCCCAAGGAAACTCCCTTTAACTGATTGACTACTCACAGCAGATCCCATCATGGAGGTGATCATATTATATAAAATCTCAACATGGAAGTGATCATAATATCATACTACTGCGAAAATACTGAGAAGTGTGTTTCAGGCAAGCTGACACACAATATCAATCATCACACTGACTATCTAAGAAACCCAAAGAACTCAATATAGCATAAACCCCCAAAGCAAGTTACCATGACCTTTATATATATGTATATATACATATAGGTATGTATGTATGTACATATATACATAAAAAATCACGCTTGCCAAAACCAAAGGCCTGAGAGCACCCTGAGAAGACAAAAAACCAAACCCACTGCTGTCGAGTTGGGTACAACTCATAGCAACCCTCAAGGTCAGAGTAGAACTGCCCCATGGAGTTTCTAGGGAGCACCTGGCAGATTTTACCTGCCGACCTTTTGGTTAGCAGATGTAGCACTTAGCCCACCATGCCACCAGGGTTTCCTGAGAAAGACAAAAAAATCATATACAAAGGGAAACAATAAGAGCAAGCACTGATTACTTAGCAGAAATTATGCAGGCAAGGGGAATGGTTGACATATATAAAACCTTGAAAGAAACAAAACCAAACCAAACTTGCTAACCAAGAATAATATATTCTGAAAAACTCTCTCTCAAATACAAAGGTGAAATTAGGACACTTCCAGAATAAACAAAAATTAAGGAAACTGGTAAAAAACAAACAAAATTTACAAAAAAATATTAAAGGAAGTCCTTTGGTTATAGAACTAACAACATTATATAACAACTTAAGTCTAGGACATGAGGCAGCATCCGCCAAATAATAACTTAGATAAAGAATTTTCAACAATAAAAGAAAACTAAAAGACTTAAAAAAGGGAAACAGAGAGATTGATCTATAAAAGATGACAATGTCAAAACAATGAAACAGATAATAAACAGTACAAGTACAGAACTTTAGGTTGAGGAGATACCAAGTAACAAAAACTGGATCAAATTTAGGAAGATAAGAGTAAATTTCAAGGTAAGCACAAAGAAGGATAACAAAACTACTTATCAAAATAAAAAAGAAGACATAAAAACTCAGTAAACACAAAATTTATAATGAAAGAAAAGAAAACATAAAACCAAAAAGAACTTATCACAGCAAACAGGAAAAATAAAACATCAGCACCACAAAGAAAAGCTTAAGAGGAAGACAGCAATAAACTCATACCTATTGATAATCACACTGAATGTGTGATTGACTTCAATTGTGAATGACTTCAATACACTTGTAAAGAGAGAGTGGCAGAATAGATTTTAAAAACAAACATCAATATGCTATCTATATACATGATGCTAAATGGGTAGCTCCTGTCTGGAAGGCAAACGGGAGGGCAGAGGAGGTGCCAGCTGTTGAATGGAGATGGGAAATACAGGGTGGAAGGGAAGCAGTGTGCTATCACAGGATGGGGAGAGTAGCTAGAGTTATAGAGCAGTGTGTATGTGAGTTTTTGTACCACAAGTTGACTTGGATTGTAAACTTTCACATACAGCATAATAAAACATTTTTAAAAAGCTATCCACAAGAGTTTGCCCTTTGACACAAAGACACAAATATACGAAAAAAAAAAAAAAAACAAGAACAAAACCAAAATCTAAGGATGGAAAAATGTATGAAGCAACCAATAACCAAAGAAGAGCAAGAATGTTAACACTAATCTCAGATAAGATAGACTTTAAAGCAAGATCAACCATAAAAAACAAGGAAGAACATTTTATATAATGATTAAACAATCAATCAAGAAGATATAGCCCTAATAAATCACTATGCACCCAGTGACAGGGCTCCAAAATACATAAAACAGCACTGAAAACAGAAATAAACAGTTCCACAATAATGGTTACAGTTTTCAATATACCTCTCTTGGTCATGGAGAGATCACATAGAAAGAAATTCAACAAAGATACTGTTAAAGAGATTGAATTGTGTCTCCCAAAATGTGTGTCAATTTTTCTAGGCCATGATTCCCGGTACTATGTGATTGTCCACCATTTCGTCATATGATGAGACTTTCCTGAGGGTTGTAAAGCCTACCACTATGATGTTAATAGGCAAGTATGTTTAAAGAGGCAGGACTCAGTCTTCAAGATTAGGTTGCGTTTGGGTCAATCGCTTTTGAGATTTAAATGAGAGGAGTGAGCAGAGAAACTGGGGGACCCTCACACCACCAAGAAAGCAGCATTGAGAGCAGAGGGCATCCTTTGGAAATGTGAGAAGCTCCTAGACCAGGAGAAGACTACTGACAAGACCCTTCCCCCGGAACCAACAGAGAGAGAAAATCATCCCCTAGAGCTGTCACCTTGGATTTGGAATTCTAGGTTCCTAAATTGTAAGAATGGAAACCCTGGTGGTGTAGTTGGTTAAGTGCTACATCTGCTAACCAAAAGGTCAGCAGTTCAAATCCATCAGGTACTTCTTGGGAACTCTATGGGACAGTGCCACTCTCACCTCCAGGGTCCCGATGAGTTGGACCTGACTTGATGGCAGAGGGTTTGGTTTTCATTTTTAAAACAGTAAAAAGGAAGCCTTGATGGCATAGTGGTTAACTGCTACAGCTGCTAATCAAAAGGACAGCAGTTCAAATCCACCAGGTACTCCTTGGAAACTGTGGGCCAATTCTACTCTGTCCTGTAGAGTCGCTATGAGTAGGAATTGACTTGATGGCAATGTTCTTTTCTTATTTTAAATAAGCTGTGAAATAATACATTTCTTTTTGTTAAAGCCATCCACTTGTGATAATCCTACTTTAGCAGCACTAGATAACCAAGGCTAATACAGAAGATCTAAAGGATGAAATCAACCAACATGCCCTCATTGACATACATAGTACACACCACTCAACAGCAGCAAAGTGTGCATTCTTTTCCAACATACATGGGATATACTCAAGAGTAGATCATATTTTAGACACAAACTAACCCTCAATAACATATGAAACATTAAAATAATACAAAGTAGTCTCTCTGATCACAACACCATAAAAGCAGAAATCAACAATAGGAAGAGCAAGTGAAAGAAAATCAAATATATGGAAATTGCATAACATCTTGCTTAAAAAACTACTGGGTAAGAGGTGGAGTCAAGATGGCAGACTAAGCACACATCTCCCTAAATCCCTTTGGAAACCAAGACCTGAAATGATGATCAAATGGAGCCTTCTGGTCACCTAGTGAGCCCCCAGGACACAGCACAGGGCTGTTAATTTGGACTTCATACCACTGAACAAAAACCTCCTCTCTTTCACTGACTCCCACTCCTGGCTAGTCCTGGCTCTCAACAGACTGAAGTTAACTCACCATTTTGATGTTTTTTTTCTGTTTTGGCCAGTGGGCAGAGCTGGGTCTTGCCTAGCGGCTAGACTCAGATGCACTGCTGGTGGGATAGACAGGCGAAATTGCCATATTTTGAGAGCCAGGCTTAAGACTCTGTGTATCTCACCACTTTTGGCCTGTCTTTCTGCCTCTGCCACTGTGTAGTTTGTACAAAAGCGGCAGTGCCCTTGTGTGGAATGACACCTTGGATATGGAGATTTTAGTTGTACCTAATTCTTAGCCTGGGAGCCAGTGCCTGCCCACAGAAGAGTGCTTTTCTGACAGAAAAGCAGTAGTTCACACAGTGTCACCTACGGCCGGGGCCTGGCAACAGCGACTGAGGACTCACTGCATCTTGGCACCTTTTGCCCCTCTTTCCACCTCTGCCACAGGGTAGTGTGCATGGAAGAGCTGGCGACCCTGTGCAGCGCACCATCTTAGATATGGCGGCTACAGCTGGACCTAATTCGTAGCCTGGGAGCCAGTGCCTGCCCACAGGAGAGCACTTTTCTGCCACAAAAGCAGTAGTTTATGCAGTGTTGCCTATGGATGAGTCCTGTCAGCAGAGGCCAACAGGGAATTAGCATTGCTGTATTTTGAACTAGTTCATATCATCTGGGGTTGGATATAGAGGTGCTTCCTTTGCCAGCTGGGAAGAGGGACCTCTACACCTGAAAACCTGATTGATTTGGGAAGTGGTCAGATACTTTTTACTTTTCATTTTAAGACACCTTAGTTCTACTCTGGCCTCTAGGGTCGCCATGAGTCAGATCTGACTTGATGGCACTTGGCTGGCTGGCTGGCTGGCTCGAGAAACATCTGTGGTCCATCCTCACAGTATCTCTCCCAGCCTATATTGACTCACATAAAGCCCAAAAAACAACAGACGCTTGAGAAAACAGTAAACAAGAAATCACTCATGGCTTCAGAAGGCCCCCAAATGAAACAACCAAGGAAGTTTCCAGATGAAGAAACTTTTCTGAAATTATTGGAAGAGGAATACAAAAGGATTATATACAGAGCCCTTCTAGACCTTATACAAAATGCAGCAGAGCAAAATGAAAAGTTAAACAAGCTGTTTGATCTGATGGAACACCAGTACTCTGAAATCCAACAGATCAAGAACAAAATCAAAGACATAGAAACTTCCATTCAAAGCCAAGAAAGCAAAATTGAACAAACGGAAAAAAAATTTTCTGACTTGGAAGACAGAGCTACTGATGCCAGTGTCTATGAGCAGAAATCAGAAAAAAGAAACAAGAAAAATGAAGAAGCATGGGGAACTCTACTAAAAGGAACAACCTATGATTAATTGGAGTCCCTGAACAGGGCAAGACACCTGAGAACACAGAGAGTATCGTTGCTGAGCTGCTGACAGAAAACTTCCTAGAAATCATGAAGAAAGAGAATATAGATATCCAAGCTGCATATCGAACGCCATTTAATATAGGTCTCAAAAGAAAGACTCCAAGACATATTATAATCAAGCTTAACAAAATGAAACATAAGCAGCAACTCTTCAAGGCAGCAACTCAAAGCAAAGCCAACATTTAGAGGGAAACTCTGTAGGCTTTTGTCAGATTTCTCAGCAGAAACCATACTGGCATGGAGACAGTGGCATGACACATTCAAAGCCTTAAAGGAGAAGAACTTCCAACCAAGAATTATATATCCTACAAAACTATCTTTCAAATATGAAAATGAAATCAAGACATTCCCAGATAAGCAGAAACTCAGAGACTTTGTAAAAACCAAACCAAAGCTACAAGAAATACTGAAAGAAGTTCTTGGCGTTGGCTTAGAAAAACAAAACCACTAACTTTATATTTTGGAAGAACACATCATCCAGAATCCTACTGAGTCAGGGAAGGCTCCAAAGTCAGTCAAAGCTTTAATACTGAAAGAAATAATCCAGTGATTATCATGAAAATTATGGCGCCATCATATTAAAAAGAGGGATGCACTACAGTTGTTATATTCCTTCCACATGGAGAGGAAGTCAACAAGACTGGTAGTAATTAAAATTGGGTTTATACATAGTTTATTAAGTGGGATCATAGGGACAGCCATAAAGCACAACAAAGATACAACACACCATATCAAGAAATGTAACACAGGAGTCTCAACAACCACAAAACCAACTCTGAAAAAGGTGAAAAATCAACTGACAAAAAAGAATGTCCCAGATTAATAAGAACAACAGAGAAAACATCAACACAAAAATAAACATCACAATGGCAGCACTGAACACACACCTATCGATAATTACATTGAATGTGAATGGGAAACCCTGGTGGTGTAGTAGGTTATGTGCTACCACTGCTAACCACAAGGTTGGCAGTTCAAATCCACCAGGTGCTCCTTGAATATTCTGGGGGTCAGTTCTACCCTGGCTCCTAGGGTTGCCATGAGTTGGATCTGACTTGACGGCACTTAGCTTCGCTTGGCTGGCAAATGGAATAAATGCTCCGGAAAAGAGACATCGAGTGACATCTTGGATCAAAAGACATGACCAATCAATATGTTGCCTACAAGAAACTTACCTTAGACTTAAAGTTATGAACAAACTGAAAACGAAAGGATGGAAGAATATATATCAAGCTAACAAAGAATAAAGAATAGCAGAGGTGGCAATTCTAATCTCAGATAAAATCGATTTTAATGTAAAATCCACCATCGTGGACAAACATCAACACTATTTATTGCTGAAAGGTTCAGTATACAACCAAGACTTAACTATATTAAATATTTTTGCACTTAATATTAGAACACCTAAATACATTGAAGAAACACTGACTACACTCAAAAAAGAGATAGATTACTCCACAATGATAGTGGGAAACTTCAACAATGCACTCTCAATATTGGACAGATCATCTAGAAAAAAGCTCAATAAAGACACAGAAGACCTTATTGCCACAATTAACCAACTGGACCACATTGACATATACAGAACTTTCTGCCCACAGGGGACAACTACTCCTTCTTCTCCAGTGCACATGGAACATTCTCCAATAGACCATGTGTTAGGACATAAAGCAATTCTTAATAAAATCCATACCACTTAATTAATGCAAAGCATCTTCTTAGATCAGAAAGCCATAAAAGTCAAATTTAATAGCAGAAAAAACATAGGTACAAAGTGGAACTCTTGGAAATCGACCATCTTGCTCAAAAAGCCATGGGTTATAGAAGAAATTAAGGACGAAATGAAGAAACTCATGGATTCCAACGAGAACAAAAACACTTCCTACCAGAATCTATGAGATACAGCCAAAGTAGTGCTCAGAGGTCAGTTTACCTCCATAAAGGCACACATCTGGAAGGAAGACAGAAACCAATAAAAGAACTAACCCTACAGCTTGAACAAATGGAGAGAGAAAAACAGAGGAACATCTCAGGCACCAGATGAAAACAGAGCATAAAGATTAGAGCACACTAAATGAATCAGGGAACTGAAAAACAATTGAAAATGGAAAAAACAAAATCTAGTTTCTTGAAAAGATCAACCCAAATGACAAACCACTGGCTAAACTTACAAAACAAAAACAGGAAAGTAAACAAATAACCCAAACTAGAAATAAGAGGGGAATTTCCACAACAGATCCAACAGAAATAAAAAATATCATAACAGAATACTATGAAAGACTGTACTCCAACAAATTTGAAAACCTAGAAGAAATGAACAAATTCCTTGATTCATATCACCTACCTAAATTATCACAACGTGAAGCAGAACAACTTAATCAGCTGATCACATAGGAAGAGGTTGAAAAAGTCATCAAAAAACTGCCAACCAAAAGAAGCCCGGACCCAGATGGCTTCACTGCAGAATTCTACCAAGCTTCTAGACAAGAGTTACCTCCAATACTACTGAGACTATTTCACAGTACAGAAAGGGATGGAATACTCGCAATTTCATTCTACAATGCCAGCATAACCCTGATACCAAAGCCAGGGAAAGACCCAACAAAAAAGGAGAAATATAGACCAATATCACTGATGAATCTAGATGCAAAAATCTTCAACAAAATTCTTGCTGATAGAATACAACAACATATCAAAAAAATAATTCATCAGGACCAAATTGGATTCATACCAGGGACGCAAGGCTGGTTCAACATCAGAAAAACAATTAATGTGATCAACCACATAAATACCCCAAAAGACAAGAACCATTTGATCTTGTCTATTGATGCAGAAAAGCATTTGATAAAGTCCAACACCCATTCATGCTAAAAACTCTCAGCAAAATAGGCATAGACGGAAAATTTCTCAACACAATAAGGGCCATTTATACAAAGCCTACTGCCTACATCATTCCAAATGGAGAGAGATTGAAGGAACTTCCCCAGAGAACAGGAAATAGACAAGGATGCCCACTCTCACCTCTCCTATTCAACACTCTACTAGAAGTTCTAGCCAGTGCAATTAGACAAGACCAAGGAATAAAGGGCATCTACATCAGCAAAGAATTAAAAATCTCCGTGTTCGCAGATGATATGATTGTATATGCAGAGAACACCAAGGAATCTATAAGTAAGCTACTCAAACTGACAGAAGAATTCAGCAAAGTCTCAGGATACAAAATAAACATAAGTAAATCAGTACGATTCCTTTATGCCAACAATGAGACTGTTAATGAAGAAATCATCAAATCAATCATATACTATAGTACCTAGGAATTACTTTACCCAGAGAAATAACAGACCTTTACAAAGAGAACTAGAAGCCCTTACTACAATAAACTAAAAGAGACTTACATAAATGGACAAACCTACCCTGCTCATTGATAGGAAGACTCAACATTGTGAAAATGTCTATTTTATCCGAAGCAATATACATACATAATGCAATCGCAGTACAAGTTCCAGTGTCATTTTTCAATGAGATGGAGAAACAAATCACCAATTTTGTTTGGAAAGGGAAGAAACCCTGTATCAGTAAAGCACTGCTAAAGAAGAAGAGTACACTGGGAGGCCTCTCATTACTTGATTTTAGAACCTTTTACACTGCCACAGTAGTCAAAACAGCCTGGTACTGGTACAAAAATAGATCAATGCAACAGAATCAAGACCCCAGACAAGACACTATCTGCCTATGAACAGTTGATATTCGACAAAGGCCCTAAGACATTAAACTGGGGTAAAAACAATGTCTTCAACAAACAGTGCTGGCAAAATTGGATATCCATCTGCAATCAATTGAAACAAGACCCATATCTTACATCGTATACAAAAACCAACTCAAACTGAATAAAAGTCCTAAATATCAAATGTAAAATGATAAAGCTCATCCAAGAAAAAGTAGGAACAACAGCGGAAGTTTTAATACACAACACAGACAGACTTCAAAACTCTGTCAAACAAACCACAATCAACAGAAAATAGATAAATGGAAACTATTAAGAATCAAACACTTTTGCTAATCCAAAGACTCTATTAATAGGATTAAAAGGCCACCTACCAAACGGAAAAAAATATTTGGCAACTCTATGTCAGACTGACGCCTGATCTCCATAATCTATAAGGTACTACAAAATATCAATAGGAAGAAGATAAATCATCCAGTTAAGCGACGGGCAAAGGAAATGGACAGACACTTCTCTAAAGAGGAGATACAGGCAGCCAAAAAAACACATGCGGACATGTTCACAATCTTCAGCTATTAAAGAAATTCAAATCAAAGCTACAATGAGATACCATCTCCCCCCAACAAGGTTGGTCATGATCCAAAAAACACAAAACAACAAATGCTGGAGAGGCTGTGGAGAAGTTGGAACTCTCCTACATTTTTGGTGGGATTGCAAAATGTTCCAACCTCTTTGGAAAGCAATGTGGTGCTCCCTTAAAAAAGTGGATAAACATATACCATTTGACCCAGTAATTCCACTACTTGGAATATATCCTACAGAATCAAGGCCATTCACACCAACTGATACATGCACATGAGTGTTTATCACAGCACAGTCCACGATAGCAAAAAGATAGAATCAACCCAGATGCCCAACAACAGAGGAATGGATAGGTAAACTACGGTATATATACTCAGTAGAACACTATGCAATGATAAAGAACAACGATGATTCCAGGAAACATCTCATAACCTAGTTTCAATTGGAGGACATTATGTTGAGTGAAAGTAGTCAACGACAAAGGGAGGAATATTGTATGAGGCCCCCTACGATGAAAACTCAAAAACACACTTATGCATACAAGAAAAGATTCTTTGATGGCTGCAAGGAAAGGGAGGGAGGGAGGGCGAGGAGGGGAGGGTTTAGATTAGAAAGTTGATAGAAATTTGGTTGGGTGAAATCGGTGACAACACACATTAGAAGGAAAACACTATTAAGTGAACTTCAACATAACTTGAGTACTCCTCCCATCTTAACCCAATATTTGAAGGACAGAGTAGCTGGGGTGATGCGCTCGGGCCTATCCTACCAGGCAAAATCGAGGCCACTTAGCACAACTAGCTTTTTGCTAAGAGGACTCTCTGCAACCCACACTGGTGAGTGGCATCTGGAGTCTTAAAAGCTGCCAAGCTGCCATCTGAGGGCACAGCAAATGGTCCCAACTCAGCAAGAACAGATGATCACTGAGGACCAAAATGACACGGGGGATACAGAACCCAGAGGACAGAGAGATCCACATGAGTGGGTGTCTACATCGACTTGTGACTGGAAGAACTGGATGGTGCCCACCCACCACCAGTGATAGCCACGATGGAGCTTACAAAGTTGAGTCTCATTGGCAACACAAGAATAAAAAGGGGTATACCCTGAGATCTCCTCTAAAAGACCACAATTGATGGTCCAGGGGCTTCAGGGTTCCCATGGGAACATGGCCCCTGGCCCTGATGCTGCCCCTGCCCATAAATCATAATGAAGGTCCACTCTGCGAACAGGAATGGATTGGACTTGGTGATGCAGAGTGACCATATCTTGGGTACACTTTATGGCTCTATGCATCTATAGGATGTCATCCTGCTGACCTCTTACTGGAGGAAGGGGAGTGGGTGGAGAGGAGGGGAAAGGAGACTGTTGGGAGGATGGGACATGTATGGAGCAGAGAGGAAGAGTGTGCTGTCAGGCAGGGAGAGCAGTGAAAGCTGCATATAGGTGGGCATGCAAATGTATATGGGAATGTACATTTTCATTCAATCTTAATAAAAACAAAACAAAACAAAAAACTAGGTAATATATGGAAAAAAAAGAATGAATAAAATTCCTAGAATCAAAGGAGAAAGAAAGGACATCATATAGAAACCTTTGAGACAAACACCAAACACATGAGGAAAAAAAGAGTCAGAAGGACCCATGTAAATGGGAGACTATATACCAACATGTGATCAGAAGAACCAGACGGTGCTTGGTCAGCACAATGACAACTGTGATGGGGCACACAATGTTGAGTCCCTGTGGCAACATTAGAAAAAGAGAGGTACAGCTCAAGAACTCTACTAAAAGACCACAATTCATGGCCCAATGGCCTGGGAGATCCCCTGGGAACATGCTGGCCCCTAGATCTATGCTACTCCTGTGTAGAAAACACTACTGAGGTCAACTCCTTGGACAAAAATGGACTAGACTCAGGGACACAATGTGACAATATGGTGTGTGTGCCTTATGGCCCTATGCAGTTATAGGAGGCTGTCCTACTAGTCTTTTTCTAGATGGGAGAGAAGAGGGTGGAGAAGAGAGGGCATGAACTTGTTAAGAGGATACAACAAGTACAAAATGAAAAGGAGGAGTATGCTATCATGGGGCAAGGAGAGTAAAGGAGCTGTAGATAGGTGGGCATGCAAAATTGATTTGGATTGTATACTTTTACTTAATCACAATAAAAATAAATAGATACATAAAATCTTTGGGATACAGCAAAGGCATTGCTCAGAGGTTTATTTAGAGTGATAAACAGACATCAAGTAAGTAGAAAGGGCCAAAATAAAATGCTAGCCCTAACACTCGAACAGATAGAAAGAGAACACCAAAAGAAGTCCACAGGCACCAGAAGAAGGGAAATAATAAAGCTTGAAACAGAAATAAATGAGAGAAAATAAAAACAATAGAAAGAATCAACAAGACCAAAGGTAGATTCTTTGAAAAGATCAATAAGATCGACAAACCACTGGTCAAACTAACAAAAGACAACTAGAAGAAGCAGCAAATAACCCAAACAAGAAATGAGACGGGGGTACATTACAACAGACCCAAGTGTAAAAAGGATCATAATAGAATACTACAAAAACTGTACTCCAACAGGTTTGGGAACCTAGAAGAAATGTAATATATTTAAAAACACACTATGTCATGGATTGACTTATGGACTGCCTCCCACAAATGTGTATAGCACTTTGGTTGGGCCACGATTCCCATTGTTGTGTGTTGCCTATGGTTAACGGGGCAAGACTGGATTATGTTTAAAAGGATTAGAGTGGGATTATAAAACTAAAAGTCACATCCTTGGGGTTTCTCTGGGGTGTGGCTTGTACCACCTTTTATCTCTTAAGAGATGAAAAGAAAACAAGCAGAGAGTTGGGGACCTCATACTACCAAGAAAGCAGTTCTGGAAACAGAGTGTGTCCTTTGGATTTAGGGTTCCTGGGATGAGATATTCCCAGACCAAGGGAAAACTGTTGCATCACAAGGACCTTCCTCAAGAGCCTACAGAGACAGAAGGCCTTTCCATGGAGCCAGAGCCTAGAATTCAGACTTCTAGCCTGTTATACTGTGAGAGAATAAGCTCTCTTTGCTTAAGCCATCCACTTGTGGTATTTCTGATATACAGCAGTACTAGATGACTAAGACACACTACTTACCTAAATTAACACAAACTGAGATAGAAAATCTGAACAAACCCATAGCAAGAGATTACCAAACCCACTGCTGTCAAGTGGATTCAGACTCATAGTTACCCTACAGGACAGAGTAGAACTGCTTCATAGAGTTTTCAAGGAGTGCCTGGAGGATTTGAACTGTCAGCTTTTTAGTTTGCAGATGTAGCACTTAACCACTATGCCATCAGGATTTCCAGAAAAGAGACTGAAGAGGTTAAAAAATTAAATAAATAAACAAACAACAAAAAAAAACAAAAACCAACAACAAAAAAACTGGCTTGGATGATTTCACTACAAAATTCTAACATTCAGAGAAGAGCTCATACCAGTACTACTCAAACCCTGATACCAACGCCAAGCAAAGATATCACAAAAACAGAAAATTACAGATGAGTATCTCTTAGAAATATATACGCAAATATTCTCACCAAAATTATAGTCTGTAGTATTCAGCATCATATCACACAAATAAAATACCGTGACCAGGTGGGATTCATACTAGGTATGCAAGGACGGTTCGACATTAGAAAATTTAGCAGTGTAATCCACCATACAAATAGAAAACAAATCATATTACTATATCAAGTGACATAGAAAACGCATTTGATAAAGTCCAACACACATACCAGATAAAAATTCTCAATAAAATAGAAATAGAAGGGAAAATTTTCAACAATTATAATAAAGGGCATCTATACAAAAACAGTGGAAACCCTGTGGCATAGTGGTGAAGTGTTAGGGTTGTGAGCCAAGAGGTCAGCAGTTCAAATCCACCAGGAGCTCCTTGGAAACTCTATGGGGCAGTTCTACTCTGTCTGTAGGGTCGCTATGAGTCAGAACTGACTCGACAGCACCTAAGAACAACATACAAAAACAGCAGCCAACATCAGCCTCAAAGGAGAAAGGCTGAAAGCTTTCTCCGTCAAAACAATAACAAAACAAGGATTCCCTTTACTATCTGTCTCAGTCTGGGTTCTCTAGAAAAGCAAAACCAGTGAAGTTATGTGACAAGAGTGAAGACCATGAGCATTTGAGCTACTTCCTCATGTAACTTACTTGTGCATTCAAGTCCTGCTCTAGTCTGATCTTGTATATACCACTCCCACTTAATGATGGAGTTCTGTTGTGCATGTCCAACTTTATGGCTAAGTGAGTCAGACAACACTCAGTTCATGATGGCCAGCTTAGGCTGTGTGGTGACTTCATGGCCCACAGTTGAGCTTCCAGTCTCTAGTAAGGCCCAGTAACAAGTTAATAGCTGTTTCTTAAAAGGACAGTAGTTACCTGCAAAGGAAGGTAGGGCTTTTCTCCCAAATCCTAAGGGTCTGTGCTGTGATTCACCAGTGGGGGGCTGCCAAAGACCCCAAACAGCATCCGTATTTACCATTGATACTTCAAGCACCACTAAATCAGCCAGACTCTATGTCCATAGTGGTAGAGCTGCTTGCATGGCAGCCAGGACCTATTGCAGAACATTCTCTTGCTCTGGGCCTTATGTGAAACTAGCACCTTTTTGAGTCACTTGATAAGTATGAAGCCTGACAATTAAGTCCACGCACCTAATTATTCTAAGTGCTACATACCTTGTTGCTGAATATCACTACTACAGTCACCTTTGAAGTACTCCTCTTGGGAAGCTATACACTGATGCCAGTGACTAGTCCACTCTTCAAAGCAATTTTGGAAATCTTTCTGGAAGGGCCATTGCACATGGTGGCAAGTTCATGAACTTAACTGTATAGTTGTCTATGCTGGAGACTTTAGCCAGTAAATAAATAGCTGTATTGGAACACCCTCCCTACTCACCTGATCCAGCCTCACTGACTTTCTTCTTTACCCAAAGATAAAGGCAATATTGAAAGGAAGACATTTTGATGACATTCAGAACACCAATGGTAATACGACGACAGAAAAAGAGTTCCAAAATTGCTTGGAGGGGTGAACTAGGCGCTGGTGATAGTGCATAGCTTCCCAAGGGGAGTACTTGGAAGGTGGCTTTAGTGATATTCAGCAACGAGGTATGTAGCACTTTTTCCAGGATGAGTCCACAAATGTAACTGTCAGACCCTGCAGAGTAGCATAGCATAACTGAATGAAGAATATGCCTCCAAAATCTAAAAAGGCCCAACAGGTACTGTGCCTCTGTTTTAGTTGTGGGAGGGTCCAGATGCAATAACTTATTCTTCACTTTAGAAGGAATATCTCAACATGCCCCATGCCATTGGACCCCTATAATTTCAATGAGGTGGAAGGCACATGAATATTTGTTGGATTAGTTTCCCACCTTCTAGCATGTACATGTTTTTCCAAGAAGACCAGAGTCATTAATATTTCTTCCTTACTAGGCCCAATCAGCTTAATGTAAAGGACGAGTGTGATGTCTTGTGGAAGACAAAGGTGAACAAGTTCCCTGTGGACTAAGTTGCAACATAAGGCGGGAGAGTTGACACGGCTCTCCAGGATACTGAAGGTGTATTGTTAGTCTTTCCAGCTGAAGGCAAACTGCTTCTGGTGGTCTTTCAAAATAGGATGAAGAAAAAAGCACTAGCTATATCACTATCTGCATATCAGGTATACCAGGAGACGTATTAATTTGTTCAAGCAATGAAACCACATCTAGAACAGAAGCTGCTATTGGAATCACGACCTGGTTAAGTTTTTGATAATCCACTGTCTTTCTCCAAAGATCCAACTGTTTTTTTGCATAGGCCAAATAGGCAAATTGAATGGAGATGTGGTAGGAATAACTTCCTGTGCATCCTTCATGTTCTTGGTGATGGCAGTAATCTCTACAATCCCTCCAAGAATGTAGAATTGCTTTTGTTTTTACACTATTCCTAGGTAGGGGCATTTCTAATGGCTTCCACTTGGCTTTTCCTACCATAATAGCCCTTACCCTACTTGTCAAGGATTCAGTATAAGGGTTCTGCCAGTTGCTGAGTATATTTCTTCCAGTTATGCATTCTGGAACCAGGGAAAACACTACAGGATGTGTTCTGGGACCTGCTGGACCTACTGTGAAATGGATACGAGTTAAGACTCCATTAATAGCCTGATCTCTATATGCCTCTATTCTGACTGGTGGGCCATACTGACATTTTGGATCTCCTGGAATTAGTGTCATTTCAGAGCTAGCATCCAATAATCCCCCCAAAGTCTGATTACTTCCATTTCCCCAGTGAACAGTTATTCTCGAAAAAGGTGGGGAAGGTTGGGAGAAAGATTAACAGTATAAATTTCTGGCAGTGTGTTGGAGTCCTTGCTCAAGAAGACCTGGTCACTTTGTCATTCAAGGGGTTATAGGTCAGTAAACTCACTCAAATCTGGGAATTGACTGAGTGACCATGACTCTATACTGGCATTTCAAGTTATACTGCTGTTCACTTGACTATAATTCTTCTACTTCTACAGATCAAGTAAATATTCAGCAGATCGTATCTCTTTCACTCCTAGGAACACTATGACTAAGCAGCCAATGCTCTAAGTCCATAAGAGTCAGACTATTCTGATGACTGCTTTCATTCCACTATTCAGTATAGTAATCATGTCCACCATGTCTTTGCTAATTAGTGCTGTCATTTGGCCGCCCCTACTACCATGGGGTCTAATTAGTTCCATTGTAGCTAGATGTCTTAATTCAGTTAGGAGAGTTCCCACTGTCAAATCTGACTTACATAAAATAGCAATCACAGTAGTCTTTAAGGATGCTGAGGCTCCCTTTACAAATTTGATTTTCATTGTTGTGGTAAAATGTGTGTCTGCCGGGCACTCCATGCATGTATGGGTCTGTGGGTCTAACAAATCCACTTGTGGCATTTCAATTTTCCTAAGCTTTTATTTTTTTATTTAATATGACTGAGTGAAAATGTACATTCCCATATAAATTTACATGCCCACCTATATGCAGCTTCCACTGCTCTCCCTGCCCGGTGACAACCCACTATTCCTCTCTGCTCCATACATGTCTCATCCTCTCAACAGTTTCCTTTCCCCTCATCTCTACCCACTCTCCTTCCTCCAGCCAGAGGTCAGCAAGATGATATCCTACAGATGCACAGAACCATAAAGTTCATCCAATATATGGTCACTCTGCGTCGCCAAGTCCAATCCATTCGTGTCCGAAGAGTGGGCCTTTGCTCTGATTTATGGGCAAGGGCAGCATCAGGGCCAGGGGCCATGCTCCCAGGGGAACCCTGAAAGTGCTGGACCATCAATTGTGGTCTTTTAGAGGAGATCTCAGGGTGCACCCCTTTTTATTCTTGTGTTGCCAATGAGACTCAACTTTGTAAGCTCCATCGCAGCTATCACTGGTGGTGGGAGGGTACCATCCAGTTCTTCCAGTCACGAGTCGATGGAGACACCCACTCATGTGGATCTCTCTGTCCTCTGGGTTCTGTATCCCCCGTGTCATTTTGGTCCTCAGTGATCATCCGTTCCTGCTGAGTTGGGACCATTTGCTGTGCCCTCGGATGGCAGCTTGGCAGCTTTTAAGACCCCAGATGCCACTCACCAATGTGGGGTGCAGAGAGCCCACTTAGCAAAGACTATCTTCTACAGTATACCAAGGCAAGTCTGGTACTCCAGCTTTATTTAGCATAGGCCACCATGTAACCTGTGCTTCAGTGACACAACCAAATAAACTATTAGATCCTTTCCTAACCTCTCAAGCTGAAACACTGAAATGAAGAACCTGTGATTAGCGGGGTCCATATCAATAAAATCAGGTTGAATCTATCTTTGTGTTCCTTGCACCATTATCCCACACCCTTAATAGCCATTCATACACATATTCCTCAGGTTTCTATTTGTACATATTAGAAAAGTCAAGCAGTTCTTCTGGAGTGTAGCATACTTTCTCTTGGGTCACACTTTGAACTTTACCATTTGGGGCTTGCTGGGACTTAAGTCTAGTAATAAGTCTAGAAGCCAAAACTGGTGGTAGGGATGTATTTTGAGAACATCTGACATTCTTCTCCAAGGCATCTGCCTCAGGCAATGCCCAGGCAATATCTTAAAGGCTTTTTAGACACAGCTGGATGAATCTCACTAAATGGGGGTGTATGGGCTAATGGCTTTACTGGGAAGGGTAGTTCAGCAGACCAAAATGCAGTAATCTCTTCAGATGGGCGAGGGCTGGTTCTGTTAGCAAGAGTGATTGAATGAAATGTAGGGGCTCAGTATTCCAAGGTTCCTGATTATATGCCCATGTCTTCATCTCAAGTTTCAGGGTCCCATTTCTTTCCAATAAATGCCCTCAGTTTAACTTCAGTCATCACTCAAGACTGAGAATTCATTTGGCTTTGTAACTCAGTCACTCTTATGATAAGACTCTGGATTTGCTTTTTGGCAGTATCACCTCTGTTACTACACAAATAAGGCTTTCTTTCAAGACACAGGTAGAAACCTTGAGGTCATTTATGTGGTGCTTGAGCTTTGACTCTGAAGCCTTGAGCTCTTCTTTCTTTTACCACTTTGTCTAGCGAATGTGGGATCAACCAACTAGCTTCTTTATACTTCTCATTATGACAAACGGTAGAAAGATATCAAACATGTGACCACTCAAGGCCTTGCCTTTCACCAATATCTGATTTAATGGTAGTGATATTTTGCTTATTTCTATTGCCACCTTATGCCACAAATTAGCAACGTCCTCATTACTACTGTAAGCAGAGTCATCAGCATCTTTAAGATTAACCAGATTTGAGAACCACATTAGAAAACTGTTCCTACAGTTTTGTTTCTCTAGTACTACTCCCAGTACCAAATGTCTTAAGCTAGGTTCTCTAGAGAAGCAAAATCAGATGAGTGAAGCATTACAGGAGAAAAAGTACAAAGCAGGAAGCCTCACACTCCCTGATTATGAGAACCTGATTATATAGCCCCTATAGTCAAAACAGTTACGTACTGGTACAAAAATAGACACATAGAGACCAATGCAACAGAACAGAGAATCCAGAAATAAATCTACCTACCTATGGCCAGCTGACAAAAGGACCAAAGTCCATCAAGTGGGGAAAAGAAAATATTTTTAACAAGTTGTGGTAGCAAAACTGGATGCCCATTTGTAAAATAGTAAGACAGGACTCACACGTCATACCATATTAAAAAACGAACTCAAAATGGATCAAAGACCTAAATATAAAAACTAACATGATAAGGGTCACAGAAGATGACAGGCAGACCTGGCAGTTTGTAAGGGGAAGGAAAAGAAGAAAGTGTGAGTCACTAGCCTTGAACCTCAGGTGGCTGAAGGAGAGAATGCCTTTGGTGTCTGTCACATTTTTGTAACCTTCAATGACTCTTTTGTCTATGTTACTGATCTATCTGGCAAGGAAATCATTTGTTGTATAGCTGGTGGGATGAAAATGAAACCTGACCAACATGAACCCTCAGCATACCCTGCCACATCAGCTGTCTACAAGGACTGCCAATTAAATTCACAAACTCACCCTAGAAAAAGTGCTACATACCTCACTGCTGAATTTCTCTAAAGTCACCTTCGAAGTACTGCCCTTGGGAAGCTGTGTATTGATGCCAGCACCCAGTCCACCCTTCAAAGTAATTTGGAAATCTTTTTCTGGATGGCTATCAGAGCTGTTGTCATATTATCCTTGGTGTCCTGAATGTCATCAAAATGTTTTCCTTTCAATATTTCCTTTATCTTTAGGTAAAGAAAAAAGTGACTGGGGCCAGATCAGGAGCAGGGAGGGTGCTCCAATAGTTATTTGTTTACTAGCTCAAAACTCCCTCACAGACAATTAAGTTCATGAACTTGACACCCTGCCACTGTGTGCAATGGCCCTTCCAGAAAGAGTTCAAAAATTGCTTTGAAGGGTGAATCAGGTGCTACCATCAGGGCATAGCTTCCCAAGGGGAGTACTTCAAAGGTGACTATAACGATATTTAGCAATTAGGTATGCAGCACTTAGAACAATTTAGTTTATGGACTTAATTGTCAAATCTCATTTGATGTAGTCTAGAGGTACAAGGAGCTGGGCATCACTGACCTACATATCAAACTCCATGTACTACAGCAGGAAATAAGACTAAGACTTCTTGACCTGAGGCTCAGTCTGCCTTCAGACCCTTTGCCTGTTCCCGAATGAAGACTGGGCAGATTGAGGATGCCACCTCCATTCTCTCCAACAGCACTGGCAGAAACGGAAGGGCTGTGGTTTCCATCTGTGAACAGAACTCCTTGAATTATTATTTTCTGTTAATAAATTAGCTTCATGTTAAAAAATTAATAAAATAGATTAACCTCTAACAAGACTAAAAAAGATAGAAATAAGAAGACACAAATTACCAACATCAGCAATGAAACAGACAATATCAGTACAAATTCTGAAGCCAGTAAAAAAAGAATAAAGAAATTCTATAAACAATTTCATGCTCATAAATGTGACAACTCAGAAGAAATGGACCAGTACTTCAAAGCTACAAACTACCAAAAGTCAACCAAGAAAAACTAGATAATCTGAATAGTTCTATAACCATTCAAAAAATATAAATTCAAAATTTTAAAAGCTTCCACAAAATAATCTCTGGGCCCTCATGGTTGTACCGGAGAATTCTACCAAACATTCAAAGAAAAATAAGCACCAATTCTATATAATCTCTTTCAGAAAACAGAAAATGAAGGAATGCTACATAATTTATTTTAGGACATCAATATTACCCTAACACCAAACTAGTCAAAGACAGTACAAAAATAAAAACTACAGACCAATATCCCTCATGGCTACAGACATAAAAATGCTAAAAAGCACATTCACAAATAGAATTCAACAAGATATAAAACAAATTATACATTGTGACCTAGTGGGGTGTATTCTAGGAATGCAAGCAAGTCTTGTTCAGTTTGAATAATCAGTGTAATCCACCATGTCAACAGGTTAAAGAAGAAAAATCACATGGTCATATAAACTGACTCAGCAAAATCATCTATTAAAATATATAACACCCTTCATCATAGAAACTCAGAAAACTAGGAATAGAGGGCAATTTTCTCAACTTAGTAAAGAACATCTACAAAAAATCTTACAGCTAACATTAAACTTAATGGGGAAAGACTGGCTGCTTTCTCCTGAAGATCAATAACATGACAAGGATTTCTGCTCTCATCACTCTTATTTAACATAGTACTGGAAGTTGTATTCAGTGCTAAGGTAAGAATAGCAAATAAAAAACATACAAATTGAAAAGAAAGAGATGACAGTGTCTCTATTTGTAGATGACATGGACATCACAGAAAATTCCAAGGCATCTACACAAAACTCCTAGAACTAGTGCATCATATAAGACCAACACAGAAGAGACAATTGCATTTCTATATATTAGCACTGATGGTGTAGGAAAAAAAATTAACAACACAATGCCACTTAAAATTGCTCCAGAGGAAATGAAATACTTATGCATAAAACCCATAGATAATTTCTATATTAAAAAATTACTAAATGCTCAGGAAAGATAAATAGAGAGACACACTATGATCATGGTTTGGGAGACTCAACATAATAAAGGTGTAAATTCTTCCCAAGTGATCTATGGATTTAATGCATTTCCTATACAAAATGTGGCAAGTGTTTTGTATATATAACCAAACCAAACCTAATGCTGTTGATTCCAACTCGTAGCAACCTTACAGGACATAGCAAAACTGCCCCAGAGTTTCCAAAGCTGTAAATCTTTATGGAAGCAGTTTACATCTTTCTCCTGCAGAGCTGCTGATGGGTGGAATCACCAAACTTTCAATTAGCATACAAGTATACAGACAAACTTATTCTAAAGTTTATGTGGAAAGGCACAGGCCCCAAGAATAGCTGAAAAAGTCTTGAAAGTAAGAGTAAAGTGAAAGGAATTATTGTGCCTGAGGTATATTAATCAAGACTGGGTGGTACTGGAGGAAAGATAGATTTATAGATCAAAGGAAAAGAATACAGACCTCAGAAATGAAACCACACAAATATAGCCAACTGATTTTTCACAAAGGTGGAAAGGTAATTCAAAGGAGGAAGTGTAGCCATTTCAACAAATGGTACTGAAACAACTGATATGCACAGGCAAAAAACAAAAGGACCTTGACCTAAACCTTACATGTTATAAAATTAACTCATATTGGATAAAGATTTAAGGTAAATCATAAAATGAGAAAATTTTTAGAAAACAATACAAGAAAACTTTGAGAATCTATGGGTGGAGGAAGAGTTCTAGACGTGACATGGAAACCACAATTCACAAAATGAAAAACATATATTGAATCTCATTGAAATCAAATATATTTGCACTGCATAAGTCCATGTGAAGAGAAAGAGGATGAAAAGACAAGCTACAGTTTGGGAGAAAATATTTGCAACCATACATCCAACAAAATGTAACTTGACCCTATGAATGTCAGTAATTTCCACTAGTCCTTAAACTAGCTTCACCAGATCTGGCCTACTCTGCATGCATATAAGGGCCACCTGTGACTCAAACTGACTTCAACAGAGGACATAGGAACACCAGGGACGAATCAGAAGGAAAATCATCACCTACACCGTATTCCAAGGAAGAGGTCTAACAAGAATCACATTAGCTCCTGTTTCCTCGCTGCCTTCTAGAATTTTCGCTCCTAAATACACCTGTGTGACTGCCATCTAGCTTCCCAAATCACAGATGAGCCCTGTTTCCCTGCAGCCTGGGGAGCTTCCTCCAAGGAACTACCCATCTCCTTTCTCCACGCATTGCAATCAAGTTACTTTCTCTTTCTCAAAGACCAGCAACCAGATTACTGGCAAGTCTCAGTGCTCTGGATAAGGGCCTACCTTCCCAAGTTAGGTAACAAAAGGACTAGCATAGTATCTAAAACAAATAAACAAACAAAAAACCCAAAAAACAAACCTAAACACCTAGTGATGGAGTCAACTCTGACTCAGCAACTCTATAAGCACACAGTACAATCCCATAGGATTTCCAAGGAGTGCCTGGTGGATTCAAACTGCTGACCTTTTTGGTTAGCAGCTGTAGCACTTAACCACTATGCCACCAAGTTTTCCATAGTATCTAGAATATGTTAAAAAAAATTCTAAAATCTCAACAGTAAACAAACAAACCAATTGGTAAATGGACAAAAGATATGAACAAGTATCTCACTGAAGAGGATATACAGATGGTAAATAAACATATGAAAAGATATCATTCATCATTGTTATCATGCCAATGAATTCATTCCAATTCACAGTGAGTCTACAGTACAAAGTAGAACTGTCCCATACGGTTTCCTAGGCAGTGATCTTCATGGAAGCAGATTACCAATACTTTTCTCCCATGAAGTGGCAGGTGGGTTTGAACCACCAACTTGTGGTTCACAGCCAAATACTTACACACTGGGCCACCACGTCTTCTCTGTTAGCCACTTTTCATTTTCATGCAAATGAAGAGCACAATGTTATATCACTACGCCCGTATCAGAATGGCTAAGATTAAAGGGGCGGGGGGAAAGTGACAATACCAAAAGCTGGGTAGAGAAGGCAGGGCCAAGATGGCAGACTAGTCAGATGCTTCTTGTGTTCCTTCTTACAACAAAGACCCCAAAATTCAGTTGAATTGATTATGTGTAACATTCTAGGAGCCTTCAACATAAATGAAAAAATTGAAATATTGGACTGAGAGGCAAGAGAGGGGGAGAATTTTCAGAAGCAGCAAGTGGCCAGAGCTCACTCAGTGGGAATTGGTGGCATCTTGCAGGCTGCACCTGTAGGCACAAGTATGGTGAGGCCAGCAGTGGTGTTCAAAACATGTTTTCCACACTGGGAGCCACCCTGCAGCACAGAGTCCACTCTTGCATCCAGAATAAGTGGAAAGTGGCACTAGGTTGTCAAAAGATAAGTAATTTGCATCTAACCTACCTCACTTGCACAAGGATCTTATGCTCTCACCTACAGTCCTAGAGGGGCAGGGGTGATTGGTATAGGCACAGGTATCTGGCTGCACTCACTGAACAAGGCAGGGGGCTGACAGCTGCCCCTGACTGTCTGTGAGGAAAGCTTGTCCCTGTTCCCTAGAGCGCATGGGTAGGTAAGGTTTGTAGACATATTATGCTATGAGTGCCCAGTACTGTTGGCTGTAAGGACTGAGAAGCACCACTTATTCTTGGACCACTGTCACAGGGAGCTAAGTGGTGTGAGTGGAGCCACCAGCCCTCAGGCCCCTGCTGGCAGTAGGTAAAGGCCCTTCTTAATAGGTAGCTCGGTGTAAAATGTCAGGAGCCTGCCTTTCCACCATATAGCTGATACAGTAAAATCAGAGTTCAGATACATACCCTATAATACTGCATAAAGTTATGCATTAAATACTTTGAGACTACCTGGATACCTGAGCTGAATCCATATAAGAAAAGTAAATGGAATCCTAGACTCATACACCTAATAACAGCTCTGGACATTAGAGCTTCAAAGGTGCCAAGAATCAAACTAGATCACATGACCCGACCAGACTATTTGGGCATTTCAAAACAAAACAAAACAAGAGAGGGGGAGAAGTAAGCAAACAAACAAACAAACAAAAAAAATAAGTAAATATAATAATTTACTGATTGCTCAAAGAGAACAGTAAATAATGAATCACATAAAAAGGAAGACCATGATGGGCTTCAGAAAGCTCCCAAAACAAAGAATCAAGAAATCTGCCAGATGAACTTTCTGGAATTACTGGACATAGAATAGAAAAAGATTAATACACAGAACTCTTCAAGAGATCAGGAAAGAAATTGGGCCAAAAACAGAACAAGCGAAGAAAGACACAAACACAGACAGAGAGGAACTTAAGACATTTACAGCAAAGCATAATGACACATTGAACAGGCTGCAAGAATCCATAGAAAGATAGCAAACAGAAATTCAGATTAATTTCAGAATTAGACAATTCAATAGAAAGTCAAAGGAGATTAATTAAGGCAACAGAAGCCAGAATTAGTGAGACTGAAGATAAAGCACTTGACACCAACATATTTGAGGAAAAATTACATAAAACAATTTTAAAAAATGAATAAACACTAAGAATTATGCAAGACTCTATCAAGAGGAATAACCTACAAATGACTGGAATACCAGAACTGGGAGGTGGTGGTGAGGGTATTAACAGAAAATACAAACAGAATAATCTTTCAAAAACCAAACCAAAATTACATAACTTCCCTGATTATAGAGAAAGATGAGATGATATCTATCCAAGATGCTCACTGTACTGCACACAAGGTAGATCCCAAAAGAAAGTCAACAAGTCACAGAAGAACCAAACTTGACAAAATCAAAGACAGACTTTTAAAAGTAGCTAGAGATAAACAAAAAAATAGTCTACAAAGGAGAGTCAATAAACTAAGCTTGGACTACTCAGAAGAAGCCATGCAGGCAAGAAGGCAATGGGATGACATATATGAAGTCTTGAAGGAAGAAAATTGCCATCCAAGAATTATATATCCAGCAAAACTCTCTCTGAAACTAGCACATTTCAAGATAAACAGAAATTTAGGGAATTTTCAAAAACCAAACCAAAATTACAAGAAATACTAAAAGGAATCCTTCTATAAGAAAATCAATAACATCAGATAACAACTGAAGACTAGAATGCAGGACAGAGCAACCAGACATAAATCCAGATAGGGAAATGATGACAATAAATCCAAGCTAAAACAGTGAAAATAGAGAAACTGAGATGTCACTATGTAAAACATGACAACATTATAACAAAAAGGGGGACAAAAACACAGTTACACATCTTTCACATGGCGAGGAAGTTAAGGTGATAAAAAGCAATAAAAGGCCTGTTTAAACTTAGAAAAATAGGGGTCAATATTAAGGTAACCACAAAGGAAGCTCAAAATCCTACACATCAAAATAAAAAACAAGGGAAACAGTAAGACATAGAAAATACAAAATCAACAATGAAGAAAATGAAAAGAAAATACATAAAGAAAAATTATTCACCACAGAAAATTATGTGGAACCAAGAAACTGTCAACAATGCACAGAAAAGGCACCAAAATGACAACACTAAACTCATACCTATCAATAATTACAGTGAATGTAAATAGATTAAATGCACCAATAAAGAGACAGAGAGTGGTAGACTGGATTAAAAAAAAAAAAAAAAAGTTCTACCTATATGTTGCCTACAAGAGACACACCTTAGACTTATAATCACAAACAAAAACTCAAATGATTGAAACAATATATCAAGAAAATACCATTCAAAAAGAGTAGTTGTGGAAATATTAATTTCTAACAAAATACACTTTAAAGTAAAATCCACTGCAATGGATAAGGAAGGATACTATATAATGATTAAAGTGTCAATACATCAGGAGGCCATAACCATATTAAATATTTATGCATTCAATGACAGGGCTACTAAATACATAAAACAAACTCTTAACAGTCTTGAAAAGTGAAACAGATAGCTCCACAATAATAGCAGGAAACTTCAACACACCACTTTTGATGAAGGACAGAACATCCAGAAAGAAGCTCAGGGAAGACATGGAAGATCTGAATGTTGCACTACCAACCAACCTGATTTTATAGACATACAGAACACTTCATCCAACATCAGGCAAGCATACCTTCTTTTCCAGTGTACATGGAACATTCTCCAGAATTGACCACACATTAGGTGATAAAGCAAGCCTTGACAAAATTCAAAGCATGAAAATATTACAAAGCATCTCTTCTGACCATAAAGCCATAAAATTAGATATTAATAGCCTAAAAAGGAAGGAAAAAAAAAACATGGAAATTGAACAACATCTTCATAACAACTACTGATATTATAGAAGAAATTAAGGATGGAGTAAAGAAACTCAGAGAATAAAATGAATGAAAACACATCCAACCAGAATCTTTGGGACACACAGAAAGCAATGCTCAGAGATCATTTTATCTCAATGAATATACACATCCAAAGAGAAGAAAGGGTCCAAATCAAAGTATTAATCCTATACCTCAAATAGAAAGAGAGCAACAAAAGAAGCCCCGAGGCACCAGAAGAAAGCAAATAATACAAACTGGAGCAGAATGAAATGAAGAATAGAAAAATAACTGAGAGTTAACAAGACCAAAAGTTGGTTCTTTGAAAAGATCAATGAAGTCGATAAACTGCTGGCCAAACTGACAAAAGAAAAACAGGAGAGGAAGTAGATAACCTGAATAAGAAATGAGATGGGCACTAAAGATTATTCAAGCATTGTCCACAATAGCAAGAAACCTTGGTAGCATAGTGGGTTAAGTGCTACATCTGCTAACCAAAAGGTCAGCAGTTCAAATCCACCAGTTGCTCCTTGGAAACACTATGGGGTAGTTCTACTCTGATCTCTAGGGTCTCTGTGAGTTGGACCCTACAGTGGTTGGGTCCACAGTATCAACAAGATTGGATCAACCTGGCTGCCTATCAACAGATAAATGGGTAAACAAACTATGGTATAGTCATACAATGGAATACTATGCAATGATAAAGAACAATTATGATCTTAGGAAACATCTGATAACATGGAATCATCTGGAAGACACTATGCAGAGTAAAATCAGTCTGTTGCGAAAGGACAAATACTGTATAAGAACACTACTATAAAGACTTAAGAAAAGGTTTATACATAGAAGAAAATAATTTTTGATGGTTATTAAGATTATTTGTAGGGAGACAAGTATTCATAGATTAGATAGCAGATAAGAACTGGGTTAGGTGAAGGAAGTAACTGCATGCAGTAGAAGGCCAGTTACCACAACTGGACACCAAAAGCTAAAAGGTTTTCTAAATACAACCACCTTTTGAAGGATAAAGTAGCAGGGACAGTGGTCTGGGGACTTTCAGGGGACATCCAGGCTAATTGGCATAACTCAGTTTTTTTTAAAGAAAATGTTCTGCATACCACTTTGGTGAGTGGTGTCTGGGGTCTTAAAAGCCAGCAAGTTGCATTTAAGCAGCAGGTCTCAATACATCTAGAACAGAGGAGAATCATGAGGAAAATATAAGCCCAACATACAGAAGGTACGATATGATAGACAGACTACATCAGTATGAGACTGGAAGAAGTAGATGGTGCCTGGCCACCACCAATGACTGTCCTGACAGGGAACACAATGTAAAGTCCCTGATGTAGCAGGAGAAAAATGGGTGTTCAGAACTAGCAGTTTATTATAACATCAGACTTGATAGTCTGTCAGACTGGAGGGTTGCCTGAGGACATGCCCCCGGATTCTATGCTAGCCCAGAGCTGAAACCATTACCGAAGCCAACTCTTCAGACAAAGATCAGACTGGATAAGACATAGTGCGATTCTAGTGAAGACTATGCTTCTTGGCTTAAATACATACACTACACTGTCTGAGTAGCTCTCATCCAGAGGTGACATTAACGGGTGGAGGGGGACAGGAGGTGGTTGAATGGATGTGGGAAGTACAGGGTGGGAAGGAGGAGTGTGCTGTCACGGGGGTGGGGACAGCACTTAGAATTGCATGGTGGTGTGTGTATGCAGGGTTTTATACGGCAAATTAATCTGAATTGTAAACTTTCACTTAAACCACAATAGAAAAGAGACGGAGATGGGCCATACTATAACAGACACAACCGAAAAAGAAAATCACAACAGAACACTATGGAAAATTGTACTCTAACAAATTTGAAAACCTGGAGGAAATGGACAAATTTCTAAAAACATACTACCTACCTAAACTAATATAAACAGAGGAAGAACAACTAGACAAACCTATAACAAAAGAAGAGATTGACAATGTAATTTTAAAAAACTCCCAACAAAATCTGGGGAGAATGCAGAGAAACTGGGCTCTCATACTTTGCTGGTGGAATGTCAAATGGCACAGCTACTCTGGAAAACAGTTCAACAATTTCTTTAAAAACTAAGTCCTGCAATTATCATACGACTCAGCAATCACACTGTACAAGAATGTTCATAATAGCTTTATTTATAATCATTAAAAGATGGAAGCAAATTGGATGTCCTTCAATAGGTGAATGGTTAAACTGTGATATATTCATAAAATGGACTACTGGAAATGAAAAGGAATAAACTTTTGAGAGAAGCAACAACTTGAATGAATCTCAAGAGAATTATTCTGAATGAAAAAAGCTTAATTTTAAAAGGTCACATATGGTATAAATTCCTTAACATTCTTAAATTAAAAATATTATATAGACAGAGAATAGATTCTTGGGTGCCAAAGTTAGCAAAGCAGGTAAGGGGGGAGTGAGTGCGTGCAAATAAAAACAAGCAGCATAAGGGAGATCTTTGCGCTGATGAATCTTGATTGTGGTGATGGTTACACATGTAATAAAATTGCATAGATAAAAAGAGTGTTATGTAAAACTGGTAAAATCCAAATAAGTTCTGTTGATCATACTGAATAAGTTCTGTCTGCTGCACCAGTGTCAGTTTCCTGGTTTTGATACTGCACTATAAAAGCCAAAAAGATAAAAAAAAATACCCTTGTCATGGAGTCGATTCCAACTCATAGCAACCCTATAGGACAGAGTAGAACTGCCCATATAGTTTCCATGGAGTGCCCAATGGATTTGAACTGCTGACCTTCTGGCTAGCAGCTGTAGTATTTAACCACTACTCCATCAAAGTTTCTACTGCATTATAGTCATGCCATATATTACTATTTGGAGAAAATGTGTGAAGGGTCATGGAACCTCCTTTATAATTTTTTGCAACTTCCTGTGAATCTACAATTACTTCAAAATAAAAGGTTAAAAAGTGATTGATGCATTTATTTCCCTAACGTTACTGGACCTGGGCTATTTTCAGGGGAGGTCATTAGCAGTATATTGGAAAGCGGGGGGAGAAGCAGGAAAGCAGAAGAACCAGCATCTGCTGGGAACCTGCTCTGGGGCAGACAATTCACATACATGATCTTGTTTAATTATGACAATCTTAACAAGGTTGGCATTTCATTCCCATATCATAAATGAAGAAAATAAGCCTTAGAGAGGTTCAAGGCTTGTCCAAGTTAGTAATAATTTCTAGGTGAAGCTAGTAATCAGTAAGTGCAATGTCAGGAAACTGACATTGGTGCAACAGACAGAGCTTATTCAGTATGATCAATAGAATTGATTCAGATTTTACCAGTTTTACATAATTCTGTGAGTGTTTCTACCTACTCAATTTTATCACATGTGTAACTATCACCACAATCAAGAAGTTAATAATATGTGCTTGTTGTACCTTAAGTGCTTCATGTGATTATCTCATGAAATACCATAATCTATGTAAAGCAGATGCTACCATTACCCTCATTTTACAGATCAGAGGCCTGAGGCTCAGAGAGTCAAGTGACCTATCCAAGGAATGGAAGAGGTAGAAGCAGAATTCAAACTAGGATTTGTCTGAGTCACATGCTCTTTTCCTCAATCTCAGGATAATTCCCAAAGTCCAGTAAGAAATGTTCTTTCAATTTCAAGTTCATGCAGAAATAAGTTCCTTGTTGTTCTCAATAAGTTCCATGTAGCCTCCCCCACCAGCCCCTAAAACATTTTACTGCATATACATTTACGTGTCTTCTTCTCCCTCCAAGTGATATCTTATGTAAGTTCTCTGGTGAATGAATAAAAGAAGTTGGAGATCCTTATCAACAGATGAATGGATAAACAAAATGTGGTACAATACATACAATGGAATATTACTCAGCCGTTAGGAGAAATGAAGTCTTTATACATGTAACAGTATGGATGGAGCTTGAAGACATTATACTGAGTAAAATAAGCCACTCATACAAGGACAGGAAACCCTGATGGTGTAGTGGTTAAGTGCTACAGCTGCTAAGGAAAAGGTCGGCAGTTCAAATCTGCCAGGCACTCCTTGAAAATTCTATGGGGCAGTTCTGCTCTGTTTTGTAGGGTCACTATGAGTTGAGTTGGAATCAACTCGATGACAGTGAGTGGTGGTCATGGTGGATAAAAGGACAAATATTGTATGATCTCACTTATATAAAATGACCAGAAAGGGTAAATGTACAGAGACCAAAGTTTATTAGTGGTTACCAGGGATGGGTGGGGAGGGAAAAATGGGAGATTAAAGGTGATGGGTAAATTGCACTGATTAAGGGTTGGGTTGCAGAGCAAATTATTGTAATTGCTGTCAGTAAATTGTTTGCCTGTAAATTCTGAATTGGCAAAAATTGTGTGATGCAACAATGACGCACACAAAAAAAGAGTAGCTGCTGTGGCTGCTTATAAACAACCAAACACTTCATGAGATTTGGTTCCTTTGTCTGGATGTTTAGAGTCATGGTCGCAGGTGAATGGCCTAAAAACTTGTTTAGTGCTTCTTTCTGTTCTACCTCCCAGTTCCTTGAGCAGTGCCTGGGGTCTTAAAAACTTGCACGTGGCCATCCAAAGCACAACAATTGGTTTCCATTCACCTGAAACAACAGAGGAGGAAGAGTCAGGAATAAAAGGAGGATATGCTAATTGCCTCCATAAACAACTGCCTCCTTTGCCATGAGACCAGAATATTCCATGGAAGAATGCTGATCAAGAAAATGTCAAATTCAAAGCAGAATTTCAAATTTCCATGGACACAAGACTCTCTGGAGCCATGGAGGGTAAATGAACCCGTGAAACTACTGCCCTGAGATAATCTTTAAACCTTAAACAAAAATATATCCTTAAGTGATCTTAAAACCAAACAACAGTTTAGCTTAACTAATTAAAAAATGTCAGCCATGAGCATTATGCTCTTTGAAGAACTATCTATATGGGAATCAACTGACAACAGCAAATTGAAAGATAAGAACCTTAGGGAGTAGAGAGTTTATGTTAATAGTAGAGGAACAACTCTGAAAAGGTGGGTGAGAATACTCACACAACTCAGAGAATGTAATCAGTGTTACTAAATTGCACATGGAGAAACTCTGAGCTGGTGTATGTTTTACTGCATATATTCTCAACAACAACAACCAAATAATACCTAGACAAAAAAGATGTTGAAGATCACTTTTAGTATTGTGAAGAATTGTCTCTTCACTGGACCTAGGAATAGTTGACATCCCACCCCCAGCCCTACCCTACTAGGCTGGGCAAGCTAGATGGGTACCTGACTCCCTTATGATGATCCCTCTTCACAACCAGTGGTGTGCTGGAGAGCATTTGCACCAGCTCATAAGAACTCATTGACTTTTAGGTTTATAGGAATTTTCTGAGCCAGTTGTTAAATTGTTGATAGCCTGAAATTAGCCATGGTGGGAGTATTTATACCACAAAAAATGGCAAATGATACAAATCATGGCACTCTTCCACTCATTGCCTCATACACACATCAGATTGGTTGTTAAACATTTACTAGCACACCACTGAATACCAACATTTCTTTACAACACTTTATACATAAAGAACCCTCAGACAGATGGGACCAAAAGAGCCTTCTGAAGTACTGCAAATAGGCTGTGTCACTGTGTAGGTGGTGGTTAAATAGACTTATATGTACATAAACACTGATTGAGCTGTCCCTTTATAATTAAAACACTTTGTACACTAGTTGGAAAATACCGATATATGGAAAATAAGGCCTTGGTGATAGAAACAACATTGGAGATCCCACAACAGAATTTTGCAAGACCAATGATGTATTCACTGTAAATATCTTTTTCAACAACATAAATGGTGACTACATGTGTATCTCACCAGACAGAATAAACAGGAATCAAATTGACTATATCTGTGGAAAGAGAAGATGCAGAAGCTCAATATCATCAATCAAAACAAGGCCAAGGGCCAATTGCAGATCAGACAATCCATTGTTTATATGCAAGTTCCAGTTGAAGTTGAAGAAAATCAGAGCAAGTCCACAAGACCCAAGGTACAACCTTGGATTTATCCCACCTGAATTTAAAGACTATCTCAAGAACAGATTTGATGCATTGAACATTAATGATGGAAGACCAGATGAGTTGTGGAATGACATCAAGGACATCACACACGAAGAAAGCAGAAGGTTATTAGAAAGACAAAAAAGACAAAAATAGATGTCAAGAGGAGACCTTGAAATTTGCTCTTGAAAGTTCAGTAGCTAAAATGAACAGAAGAAACGATGAAGTAAAAGAGCTAAAACATAAAATTTCAAAGGATGACTTGAAAAAGCAAAGTATTATAATGAAATGTACAAAGAACTGGGGTTAGAAAACCAAAATGGTAGAACACACCTGACATTTTTCAAGCTGAATGAATTGAAGAAAACACTTAAGCCTCAGCTTGCAATACTGAAGGATTCTATGGGAGAAAACATTGAACAATGCAGGAAGCATCAAAAGATGGAAGGAACACAGAAGTCAGTGCACCAAAAAGAATTGGTTGATGTTCAGCCATTTCAGGAGGTTGCAATCGATCAAGAACTGATGACAGTGAAGGAAGAAGTCTAAGCTGTACTGAAGGCATTGGTGATAAAAGTGCTTCAGGACTTAATGGAATATCAGTTGGGGATGTTTCCACAAATGGAGGCGGTGCTGGAAGTTCTCACTCATCTATGAGAAGAAATTTGGAAGATAGCTAGCTGGCTAACTGGCAGAGATCCATATCTGTATCCATTCCAAAGACAAGTAATGCAACAGAACATAGAAATCATTGAACAATATCATTAATATCACATACAGGTAAAATTTTGCTGAAGATCATTCAAAAACTGTTGCAGCAGTACACTGACTGTAGCAGTTCACAGTCAATGTCAATTCAAGGCGGATTCAGAAGAGGATGTGGAAGGAGGCATATCATTGCTGATGTCAGATGGCTCCTGGCTAAAATCAGAGAATACCAGAAAGATGTGCACCTGTTTTTTATTGACCATGCAAAGGCATTCAACTGTGTTGATCACGACAAATTGTGGACAACATTGCAAAGAATGGGAATTCTAGAATACTTAATTATGCTCACGAGGAACCTGTACACTGATCAAGAGGCAGTTATTCAGACAGAACAAGGGAATACCATGTGGTTTAAAATTGGGAAAGGTGTGCATTGGGGTTGTATTCTTATACCATACTTATTCAATCTGTACGCTGAGCAAATAATCCAAGAAGTTAGACTGTATGAAGAAGAATGTCACGCCAGGATTGGAGGAAGACTCATAAACAATCTGTAATATGCAGATAACACAACTTTGCCTCTTGAAAGTGAAGAGGACGTGAAACACTTACTAATGAAGATCAAGGACTGCAGCTTTTGGTATGTATTATATCTTGCCATGGATTGTATTGTGTCCCCCTAAAATGTGTGTAGCAATTTGGCTGAGCCATGATTCCCAGTACTGTGTGATTGCCCTTCATTTTGTGATTTTTCTATGCCTGCAGTTAGCAGACTGGATTATATTTAAGAGGATTCGTCGGGGGGGGGGGGACTGTAACACCCTTCTTCAAGTCCTCCCTGCTCCAAAGTAAACGGAGTTTCTCTGGAGTGTGACTTGTACTATCTTTTATCCTACAAGAGATGAAAGGATAGTGAAGCAAGCAGAACTGGGGACCTCACATTGTCAAAGCAGCATCAAGAGCATAGCGTGTCCTTCAGACCTGAGGTTCCTGTGCCAAGATGCTCTCAGACCAAGGAAAGACTTATGCAACACAAGAACCTTCTTCCAGAGCTGACAGAGGGAAAGCCTTCCTCTGGAGCTGATGCCCTGAATTTGGGCTTGTAGCCTACTGGACTGTATAAGAATAAACTTCTCTTTGTTAAAAACATCCACTTGTGGTGTTTCTGTTAGAGCAGTACCAGATGACTAAGACACATCTCAACATACAAGAAAACAAAAATCCTCACAATTTGACTAATAAGCAAATTCATGACAAATGGAGCAAATATTGAAGTTGTCAAGGATTTCATTTTATTGGATCCATAAATAACGTCCACAGAAACAGCAATCACAAATATCAAACAACATATTGCACTGGGAAAAACTGCTGCAAGACCTTTTTTTTTAATTGTGATTAAGTGAAAGCATACAATCCAAATTGGTTATATATATCCACCTTTTTGCATCTCCCTCTGCTCTCCCCACCCAGTGACAGCACACTTCTCCTTTTCACTCTATGTATCTAATATCCTCTTAACAAGCGTCTGTCCCCTCCATCTCCACCCTCTCCTCTCCCATCTAGAAAGAGACCAGTAGAGCAGCCTCCCATAAATGCACAGAACCATAAAGTACGCACACCATGTGGTCACACTGTGTCCCTGAGTCCAGTAAAGAGTTGACTCATTACTGGTTTCCAGTCAGGGACAGCAGCAGGTCTAGGGTCCATGTTTCTAAGGGATCTTCCAGGCTGTGAGACCATCAATTCCAGTCTTTAAAGGCCTCGTTTAAAGTATTCAAAAGTGAAGATGTCATTTTGAGGACCAAGGTGCCTGATCCAAGCCACGGTATTTTCAATTGTCTTTTATGCACGTAAAAGCTGGACAATCAATAAGAAAGACTGAGGAAGAATTGATGTCTTTGAATTATGGTATGGGCAAAGAATATTGAATATTACATGACTTCCAAAAGAACGAAGAAATTGTCTTGAAAGAAGTACAGCCAGAATGCTCCTTAGAAGCAAGGGTGGCAAAACTTCATCTCGTGTACTTTGGAAATATTATCAGGAGGGACCATTCCTTGGACGACCTCATGCTTGGCAGAGGATCAGTAAAAAAAGGGGAACATACTTAGTGAGATGGATTGACACAGTGGCTCTAATAATGGACTTAAAAACAGCAGAGATTGTGAAGACAGCACAGGATCTAGTACTATTTCATTTTGTCATACACAGGGTCAGCAAGAGTTGGAACCAACTCGATGGCACCTAACAACAACATATAATTTGCTATATTGCTTTTCTTAATAAAAAAAATGAGCCCCAAACCATTCAAAGAGCTGTGGGTGATGCCCTGCAGAGACTCCACTCATCAGAATGCCCAAACATACTTGCAGGCACATTAATCACTGCCATCAGTGATATAACCCAGTCTAGTGCATTATCCATTGTGCCAAAACCAAACCAAACCCACAGCTGTGAAGTCAATTCTATTGTACAGGAGGGGGCAGATATGCTCCAAACCACTACTGAAATCATGAATTCAAATCCCTTCACGTTGTTTCTTTGTCGTGACTTCCATCATCTCTCACCTACGTTATTCTTGGCTCTGTTGTGCTCTTTCCTGATGGGCATTATGACTCACTGCTCAGCAAATCATTTTTCTAATTAACAGAGAGATGGATATTCTCCCATATTTGGGAAGAAGCCTCATTTTCTTGGATCTTCTCACTGAAATTACTCAGTTTTACCCTTATGAGGTGATTTTTTACACTTAAAAAAGTACACAAAACCTCTAGCTCACCTCAAACAATTGGACTTTCAGGGGAAATGGAGGGGAAACAAAATGTTTCACAAATATGCACCCTCTTCCTTAAAGTTACACTAGATGGGAAGGTCCAGCTCTGTATTTTGCCTATAGGATGCTGTTAGGCATTTAACCTTGCTGACACATTCCTCCTCCTTTTTCTGCACCCCCTGCCACCCAGATGAACAACTTGAGTTAGCTGCTTTATTCTGCACAGTAATGACAGCAGTAATTTGTGATTCTGTCATTGAATTAGAGAGCTCTGAGGGCTTATAGGCAGAGTCCAGAAATCCGGGAAGTGGGCACAGTGTCTGCAAGGGCAGGTGGACCTATCTGCAGGAACAAGAAGGTCTAGATTGGACACATTCCTTCATGAGAAGGAAGGAGCAGCCACAGTAGGATTTGAAGGGTGTTCAAGGATAAGTTAGTGGAGGGTCTCTGTTCCCTATCTCCCTTGCAGGCCTAGAAATAACTCCTCAGATAAATGCTGCTCAAGTCTAAATGCCCAGAGTGAAGCAACAGATATTGCTATGAGGATTTGTTCCTAAGCAGGATGAGCAGTGCTCTCTCCTGTCATTCCTTCTCAGGTCCTGCCAGCCACAGTCTTGAAGCTCCCCTATAAAGTCAATCCCCTCCCATTTCTCCTTTGAGTAGGGTGAACAGACTCTGGCCTTGATCTCACTACACCTGCACTGTACTTACCGGGCCCTGTGCAATTTCCTAGTTATAAAAGTCTAGTCCTGAATCCCTACTTAGCCTAGTTGGATGAGGCTAAACCCCCTGCTTTACTTTTTATAGGCCTTTTCTCCTGGGGGGTCACTTCCTACACCACACACATACACACAAGCCACGTAAGTCTTCCACACTGAAAAGACCACCTAAAAGCTAGCATTCCCAGCTTTACCCCTTCCGCAACAGGCTAGGTAACTGGCATCCCAGCAAGTCTCCTGCCCAAGTTAAGACAACTAGCTTATGTCACAAATAACAAAGTCCTCAGATGCTTTCGGCGAATCTTACCAATGCTTGGTCCACATATGATGATGAAGGCCGAGCCACAGGCCTTGCTCTATCCCCAGTGTCCAAAGAAGGACCAGTGTGCCCCTTCGGTCTGTAAGGGGTTACACTGGGTCTGAGCTAGTTCTTGATTCCCCAAGTCCTTGCCAGTAGTTTAGGTCATATTTGAAGCCCAGGCCCAAGTCTCTTTCAAGAGAGGTGATTGTTAGGTAAGATGTACTCACTCTAGTGCCAGTGTTGGCACTATGATGCCCTTGCCAGCTCACTGCAGTACACTAGGAGCTGGTGCTATTTCTCCTCTCAGATAGGGTAGGAGGGAGATGGGCAGAATATTTCAGGAGGTCAGGTGGAAGGATCAGCTGCCATATAGAGTTGCTGGTTCCCCCACACCAGCAATGAGCAGCAATAGGCATTTAACAGATGTTTTTTGAATAAACAAATACATGAATAAATGCACGAATGAATACTGAAATACAGGAAAACAATTCTTGAGGTCACAGAGATTCTCTTGAGCAATCTTTGAATCTGTGTCACTAGCTCAGTTTGCCTCTTCTACCTCTTTCTTTGCACTTTCCTCCCTTCCAGGTAAGTAGCATTATGTCCTTGTCTCTAAAGTATAAACTGAAGTCCTTAAAAACTAAGAGCCTTGCTTGCAATTATCCAGTGGAGTTTAAAGCAAGTCTGAGAAGACCCTGTGTGGCTCCTGGCCCACCACACATGTCACTTGAGAAAATGAAATCCTATTCACCTCATCCAAGAGGTTACATGCTGCCTGAGTATAGCTAGGGCTAGACACGTTCCCATCTGCTTTTCTACTAGAGTTCCTAGCACCCCTTTGGCCTCAATTCCTGTAACAGCAACAACAGCACAGCAGCAGCAGAGAGCTAAAACATCTCACACTCCCATATTCTCACCTATCAGGGGTTCAGTAAGCACCTCACAAGGGTAGTAGCTGGCCAGGCTGTCTCCCGTGTCACTCTTTGAGCCTATGGACTTTTGAGCATGGGGCCACTTGTGGAATCACTGAGAGAAATGTGGCCAAAGCCCACCCAGCATTTCCTCCCTGCTTAAGTTTTCAAGGTTCTTAGAGGTCCTGGGGGGTCCCCTTCCTACCTCTAAGCGGATCCATGTTGGACATTTCCCAGACCTACTTGACAAGGTGAAGGGTTAAAAGGTCCAGATTACATACCTCGTCATTCCAGAAACTGGCCCAGCAATTCTCCCAATTGCGTGTTCAGGCAGTGGAGGAACAACAGGAGAGGAAAAGGCTGCCAGGCTTCTTAACCTCCTGGCCAAATTAATCGAATTTTCAGACTAAGAGAAAGAGGTAAGGGTAGAGGAGACAAAGGAAAAGAGGCAGGGCCAGAGCCAACCACTTCTTTTTCTTCCTAAACTCAATCCAGATTTGCCTCTGAGCGCTGCTTGAAACTGATCATCATGGCACTGACTCGTCCTTTCTTAAAGACATAGCCTCCACTTTGTGGGTAGGAGTGGAAGGAGAAGAGAAATATTACCCGGTCAAAAGTCCTCAGACAAAAGACGGGTAGAGAGCAACACAAACACATTCCACACATCCACTCTTGATACAGATTCAGAGTTAAAGGCATATTTGGAATTTCCTCAGAGTAGCTGACTCAAGAACTCTGCTAGGTGACTAGGAAGACCTTTTAGAGCCACAAGATCATAGGGGGAATTGGGTCTGCTTCCAGGGACTAGAAAATTAGAGAAGAAAGTTGTAGTCTACAGAGGGGGTGTGAGGTAAGGAACACTGGACTAGGAGTTCTGACTCCACCACTACTTTCTGTGTCAACTTGAGCAAGCCACTTTCCTCCTCTTGGCCTCAATTTACTTTCTTGAAGCATGGCAAATAATTGCAGCCTGCTAAGCTCACAGGTTGCTGTAGTTTCCTGTTATAATAACATCAGCACCCTTGGGAAACTGGTATCTGAACCCTGATGTATTGTCCTGATCCAGATGTCAGATATTTGCATGGATCAGAAGTTGGAGTCTCTGCTGGGTTAGATAGGGGAGATCAGGATATAAGATCGTGAGTGAGGAACCATTTTGTGCATGTGCCAAGGGAGAAAGAGGAACAGACTGTCCCCTGTGTTCCTTACAAGGTGTTGACAATCCATTAGTATCTGCCATTTGAGGGCCCAGAATGTGTTATAAACCCATTGGCCCCTCACCCCCTATTTCTCATTTCCATCTGAGAGAGAATCACTAGGTTGTCAGCCTGACAGGGTCTGGGCCAGGCTCCAGCCCTGGTGGCTCTCCTGTGGCTTTCTTATTGCAGAATCCAGCTCATCCTTCCCCTCGAAAGCTACCCACCTCCTCTCATGCCTAGTCTTCTGTTCCTTTTCATCGTGTCTGAAGAGTGTGGCATGGTCTCAAAGTTTTCCCCTCCTTCCTTGTCCTCAAAGAGCAGCATACAGGCCTATTTCCTTTTGAGGCTATTGTTCTCACAACTGTCTCCACATTAAAACCTTTTTAGAAGATTTGAAAAAAATATTATTCCTAGATTCTCACCTCAGAGTCAAATTCAATTAGTCTAGGGTAGGGCCTGGGCATTACAATTTTAAAAGCTCCCTTAGGTGATTCTGATGTGTAGTAAGAGATTCAAACCACAGATTTGAGAGTTTTGCTCTTTATGACATCAGGAAAGCAGAGTACAGTTGAGCCAGATAACAGACATGGGGAAGGGTCCAAGGGTCAAGCACCATCTACAGTTCTTCCAGAAGCCCTGGGTTCCCTCCATGTGCCAAGACCTTAGGAGAAAATAACGGTAATTACTCACACTATAGCACCAGACATGCATAGTGCCAAGAGCTTTACATGATTACCTCATTGGATGAAGCTTCATGGTCACCTTAGCACATATCATTGGTATCCCTGTTTTACAGCTGAGGAAACTGAGGCATCAAAAGGTTAAGCAACTGGTCCAAAAGTTCATAAGCAGTAAGTGCTAGAGCTGGGATTTGAAGGCAGGCAGGAAGGTGCCAGAGCCCGTGCTGCTGTCAATCATTATGCCACAGTACCCTGGCTGCCGACCATCAAATCTGGCACCACTCTCAAACATTCTCCCTTCTACACAGAAGGGCCCTGACCCTATACCTCGGGTTAGGAGGAGAGCTAGGGCTGAAGACCTGGTGTTACCTAATGTCCATTCAGGTGTTCTTTATCCTTAGTGGGTCATTTGCATTTGAGGGAACTCTGTGTGAAGGCTGGCACTCGTCTTTGAGGAAAGGCAGAGCTGCAGTACTTACAAAATGCACTCTGGGGTCTGACAGACCTGAGTGCATGTCCCAGCTCTGTCACTTCCTTGTTAAGTGACTGGACAACTCACCCTTCCTCTCTAGCCTCGGTTTCCTTGGGTGTCAAATGATACGATCATAACTAGCTCCCGGGGCTGGCCGTGAAGGTGAAGCGAGCTTTACAGGTGAAGTGCCTGGCACAGAGAGATGCTCAACATAAATTCTTTCCAAGCCTCCAGCAGTCACCCTCCAGTAGAAGAGCCTTCTCAGGCATGCTGTAGACTCCTTTGGCACCGTGGCACTGCTTACAGACCTTGTCTCAGAAAAAGTGTTTTTAAATGCATTAAGTGAGTTACCTCGGGCTACAAAGGAATCTGACTACTGTATACTGAAATACAGTTTGTAATATATTACTATATGCTTCCTGATGAACATATTCAATACAGTAAGATCTAGCAGTGGGTCTGATGACTACTATAATTTTGAAGTAGTGATGAACATAAATGACTTTTTGAGATACCGGCAACAATTGTAAGCCAAAGCCAAGTGATGTAAAGTGATGTGAAAATAGCTGTGATTCTACCGGAGACAATCACAGACCTTCTGGTTTATTGCTCTGGAAACAGATTTGCCTGGCTCCTGCACTCATTAGCTGTATGATCTGGGACAATCTACAAAGCCTTTCTGTACTTGTCTCCTCATCTCTAAACTGGGGGTTGCTGTGAGGATGAAGTGAGTTAACAAACACATGTAAAGCACTTAGATCCAGGCTTAGGACACAGAAGATCTCTTTAAGTATTACTTCTTATTGGTGTCTACAAATGGGTTTCTATAGACAAGGGCTCAGGGTTCATTTTTACAAACCCTAGGGCAAAGCTCTGCCTCAAGCTAAGTTCTCTTACTATGCAAAAGTGATGCCAACACTATTCAGGGTGCCCTGCCATCTGTATTTCTTTGGGAAGTGGAGCCTTTAAATGTCTCCTTTAAAACTGTGAAAGCCAGATCTCTCCAGGTCATAAAGCAAGCTTTGGTCCTTGGGCCTCACCTCAGAAGAGCCTTCAAAGCCTCTCCTGGTAGCCCTGACTGTGGCCCCACTCAGTGCCTTCCATAGCTGCTCAGCAGTTCCTACAGTTACAAGCTCTGCCAGACGGTTTAAGAGTTTGCTATTTGCCTACAAACTTCGAACAAGCTAAAGGGCAATTTGAGAATCCTGAAGTGCTCTGTAAATTATTGCAGCTGTCACGGGTCAGAGAGGGGGTTAGGGAGCATCAAAGCCATCCCTTCACTGTGTAGATGTGGCAACTGAGAACCAGAAAGAGACGAGGACTTACCTAAGACTACATGACAGCTTTCTGGCAGTGCAAGGCCTGGGACCCAAGATTTCCGTCACTCAGGTCTTCGGGGTTGGAGCAAAATTTTCACCCTCTTTAACTCCTCCTACTTCATCCCCATCATCTGGTCAGCTGGCAGCTTCTCCAAAATTTCCTCCAAAATGTTTGTCACCTGTCCATGAGCAACTCTCCATCCCCTCAGTGCCTGCCCTGGGTCTCTCTCCTACTCCACTCCCATCGGTACTGCTGCCTCACTGGCCTCCCTCAACTTATGCTCAAACCTTCCTAATCTCTGCTTCTGTTTCTGTTCCATGTCAAGAATGTTAAGAGCCAGGAGGAAGCTTACAGCTCATGAGGTCAAGCTGCCGACATACCACCTCACTCTATATCCTGCCATGTCAGAGAGGAGGAAACTGAGGCCTGCTGAGGGGAAGGGAGCTGGCTAAGGTCTGATGGTAAGCAAGAGATAGGAGCTGGAACCAAAACCAGGATCAAAAGATCATGGAATATGTGTGCTAGAAAGTTTATTTTAGTGCTATTCCCATTAAATCATCCACCTCATAGAGTTATACCCCCAAATGCTATTGTTTCAGGAACTGTTGTTTTTGTCAAGTCCATAATTGCTACTTCCTCATCTATGTGCCCATTTGGAAAAAGCAGACAGCACTCCATCTCCTTCTCTCACTTCTCCCCAAGGCTCATAAGGTAGGCCTCCAGCTTCCTCTGGCACTAATTTCTTCCATATCTGCTTTAGGTGCATACTGACCCTGCTTGTTCACCAACCATTGTCATAAACATTCCTACTAGCCTGGGCCTGTGATCAGTTTCTCATGTTACTGGGCTTCTGTGTTGCCTTGAATGCTCTAGAAGATCATGTCTTCTTCTCTTCTGCTCCTCCACCTACCATACAATGGACACTCGGTCTTTGAGAAGAGAATGAATGAATGACTGAACAAAAGAAAATGCTGGTGTTGCAAGGGATGAAAGAGGGAATGAGACATAGACAGTCTGGCCTTCCAGGAGCTTTGAGTTTATTTGAGAAGATATATAAAGTAATAGAAGTATGTGAAGAGAATCAGGCATCCATATTTGTATCTGCCTTCAGGACAAGTTAGGGTCTAGGGTATTATACTCAGGCTGGAATGCATAAAGCAGTTGGATACAAGGTGGGGGAGGTCAGGGCATGGAGTTAGGGAGGTCATATCTAGGATCAAAGCTAGAATTAAGTTAATGCGACACTCACAAGACTGGGGGAGTTGTGGAAAGTAGATATCGTTTCAAGGAACTATGGACACCAAAGTAGTAACAGCAGATTCAGAGTGGAGAAGAAAGATTCTGGAAATAGTTCCTCAAGCCCTGTGTGTTGCAGCAGAGGCTTTTTATAATATACCTAATGGCCCCACTTGTAGGTGGGGAAAGGGCTCTTCAGGGCGCCAACATAACCCAGCATTGCTAAGTGACAGACTCAGATCTTGAGGCTCTAAGGGTTTAGGGCAGGGGACAGCAACATGAGAGAGGGAGGATTCAGGAGGTTCTCTGGAGGAGTCAGACCTAAGGTGGCTCTTGAAGTACGGGAAGCATTCTGAGAGGTAGATTTAGAATGGCAGGGCATTTGAGGTTGGAAAACAAAAAGAAATAAAAACACGATAATTGATCACACAAAACAAAACAAATCCATTGCCATGAAGTCATTTCCAGTTCATAGTAACCCTATACTCAGGTACAGAACTAGGGAAATTCAAGGCATACCTGAGGCCAGGGAAGAACATGATTGATGGGGGAGTTGAGAGAAAGCCTAGCTCTTAGCGCACCAAGTAAAGTGCTGAGAAAGGAGGAAATCAAGCTGAAGAAAGGGGATCATGGAAGGCCTTGACTGTCTGGCTAAGTTTTTACTTTATTTAGTAGGCTACACTGAAGGCTTCTGAGTCTAGGAGTTACCCACTGAAACTTTAGTTACAATGTCAAAAAAAGGGGCTTCCAGTCTCAGCTCCACCCCTGACTCCCTGGAAGACCTCAGACAAGTCACCTAATCTTCATTTGGCATATACTATCTCTGTCAAAGCATTTGGTGGTAGGAGCCAGGCACAATCTGGTTGCACGGCACTCAAGTCTAATGAAGGCTGTGGTACTCGTGTCCATTACTCTTTTAGACTAATGTGTCCCTTCTGTCTTTCATTTTAAGTCTTCTTTGTCTGTTATCCCCAGGGGCTATTCATTTCTTGCCTGTTACTAGGTCCCTAAAACCCTGCCCCATGTCAGAACTAAGTAGCCTTACTCCTTAAGATGAAGGAATTGCTACAACTTAAGGAGGATTGTAACCTGACCTTACTAATGCCAGTAGATTTCTATTAGTCCTTAAACTAGCCAAAATTAGTACGGCGTGCCCTGCAAGCATGAGAAGGGCCAGGTGTGACCACTAATTGACCTTAACAGAGGAAGCAGCAACAGGAGAAACAAATCAGTAGGAAAATCATCACCTGGACCTGGTTTTGAAGGAGCAGTTCAAAAAGAATCAGTCACCTTCTGTTTCCTGGATGCCTTCCAGAGTTCTCCCTCTCCCAGAACACCAGCACAGCCACACTTGCTGCCCAAATCACATATGAGCCTTACCTACACATAGCTCCAAGGAGCTGGATCTAAGAAACTTTCTCCTGGCTCTGTGCATTGCAATAAAGTTGCTTTTTCTAAGACCAGTGTCCGAATAATTGGTGAGTTTGAATGCACTGGACAAGGATCCACCTTCCTGGGTTCAGTAACGTATCTACAAAGAAGACTAGCTAACATCGTTCAAAATTTTAATGGGAGGGGCGAAGAGCAACTGAATAAGCTAGGCTTACTTTTGGGGGCCCCCTCAGGTAGATAGGAAACCCTGGTGGCATACTGGTTAAATGCTACATCTGCTAACCAAAAGGTCGGCACTTCAAATTTGCCAGGCACTCCTTAGAAACTCTATGTGGGCAGTTCTACTCTGACCTATAGGGTCACTATGAGTTGTAATCAACTCAATAACAATGGCTTTGGCTTTGGAAGGTAGATAGGACAGTGTGATGGTTAAAGTTATGTGTCAACTTGGTTGGGCCATGATTCTTAGTGTTTTGGAAGTTGTAAAATATTATGACCACCCCTCTGTTGACATTTGATATGTGATCATCCCCATGATGGGATCTGCTATGATACTGGCAGGGGCTGGGCCTATGGTGGCACACTGTTCCCCCTCAGGCTTCATCTCTCTGCCCTCCACCACTTTCCTGCTCAGCTTGTTGGGGCTTTTGCTTGCTCTAGATCCTGCAGCCGGCTCCTGTTATCTGACCTCCAGTTCTTGGGACTTGAGCTAGCAGCTTATTTTCAGTCTTGCCTGCTGATCATAAGATTTATGAATCTGCACAGCCTGTGACAGCCTTGCTCTCTGGCCCGCTGATCTTGGATTTTGCCAGCAACTGTATTTACTTGAATCAAGAAAATCCTCTTTCCTGTTCCACAGACTTGGTACTTTACAGCTTCTAAAAATCATGTGCACCATTTCCTTGATATAAATCTCTCTCTCTCTATCTATATATATGCTTTATGGGTTTTCCTTCTCTAGAGAACCCAGCTAAAGACAGATAGCAAGTTCCTTCCCACCCTCCTACTCCCCATCTTCCCAAGATGCTCAGTGCTGTCTAGGGTTTGGTAACCCATAGGTAATCCAGTCTAACTTCAGCCTAACACCAAATGTAGGAGGCCACACAGTGGTGAGAGTCCAGAGCTCTGACCTACAATACAATGTCTACTGTACAGTTATGTTCTTTGAATACTTAACATAATGGTCTACAGCTAGTCAAAGAATCAGAGTTTTCAGGTTTTAGCCAATATGCCTTCCCATCACAGACACAACTAACAGAGGGGTGTGGTGCAATGAATCACTTTTATATGGCTTTTCCAGCCATGGTCTTGGAACTTCTTCATAAAGTATTATCTTGCACTATATAAACAGAATGACTTAAGGTCTACTAAAGGAATTGGTAATTTTGTCATCCTGTCAGGAGAGCAGTGACTTGAAATTGACAAAGAATTTGCTTACATAAAGGCCAAGCCCACAGAGGCTCTGAGGTACATCATTACCATGAAGGGTAATCTGGAAAGGATTCCCATTGTCACCACTATTGTTGAACCCCGTCTTCAAGGTTCTGGTCAGAGCAACCAGGCAAGACAAAGAAATAAAGCGCATCCAGATTTGTAAGGAAGATGTAAAAGTATCTCTATTTGCAGATGATACGATCTTACATGCAGAAAACCCTAAAGAATCCACAAAAAACCTACTGGAAATAACAGAAGAGTTCAGCAAAGTGTCAGGACACAAGATAAACATACTAAATCAGTTGGATTCTTTTACATCAATAAAGAGAACATCGAAGAAGAAATCACCAAATCATTACCATTTACAGTAGCCCCCAAGAAGATAAACTACCAGGGAATAATTCTAACCAGAGAGGTAAAAGATCCACACACAAAAAATTACAAGATGCTATTACTGCAAGAAACTGAAAGGGACCTACATTACAAGTAGTGCCATTTAAGTTCACACAGTCATCCTAGGAAAAAGTGCTACATGCCTCTTTGCCGAATATCACTACAGTCACCTTCAAAGTACTCCCCTTGGGAAGCTATGCACTGACACTAGTGCCTAGTCCACCCTTCAAAGCAATTTTGGAAGTCTTTGTCTGGAATGGCCATCAGAGCTGTTGTATTATCCTGAATGTCCTGAATGTCATCAAAATGTCTTTCTTTCAATATTTTCTTTATCTTTAGGTAAAGAAAAAAGTCACTGGGGGCCAGATCAGGTGAGTGGGGGGGGTGTGTTCCAATACAGTTATTTGTGTACTGACTAAAAAAATTCCTCACAGACAACTATACAATTAAGTTCACAAACTTGCCACCATGCCACTATGCACAATGGTCATTTTAGAAAGAGTTCCAAAATGCTTTGGGTATGCTGGCATCAGTGCATAGCTTCCCAAAGGGAGTACATTGAAGGTGACCATAGTGGCATTCAGCAACGAGGTATGCAGCACTTAGAACAATTAAGTTCTCAAACTTAATTGTCAGACCCCCTAAGTAGAGAAACCTACCTTGCTTGTGGATAGGAAGACGTAACATCAGGAAAATGTCTACTCTATCCAAAGTGATCAAAAGATACAGTGCAATCCCAATACAAATTCCAATGGCATTTTTCATGGGATGGAAAAACAAATCACTTACTTTGTATGGAAAGGAAAGAAGCCTCAGGTAAGTAAAGCATTACTGAAGAAGAACAAAGTGGGAGACCTCACTTTCTGACTTTAGAATCTATTACATGGGCATGACAGTCAAAACAGCCTGGTACTGATACAAAAACAGATACATAGATCAGTGGAACAGGATAGAGAATCCAGATATAACACCATCCACCTATGAGCAGCTGATATTTGACAAAGGCTCAAAGTCCATAAACTGAGGAAAAGACAATCCTTTTAACAAATGGTGTTGGCATAACTGGATATTCATCAGCAAAAAAAATGAAACAAGACTCACATCTCACACTATGCATGAAAATTAACTCAAAATGGATCAAACACCTAAATGTAAAATATAAAACAATAAAAATCATGGAAGAAAAAATAGGAACAATGCCAGGAACCCTAATACATGGCATTAACAGACTATAAAATACTACTGACAATGCACAAACACCAAAGAGAAGATAGGTAATTGGAGCTCCTAAAAATCAAGCACTTATTCTCACCCAAAGACTTCACCAAAAGGGTAAAAAGACTACCTACAGACTGGGAAAGAATTTCTGCCTACCATGAATCAGATCAGCATCTAATTTCCATAATTTACAAGGTACTGCAAAACCTCAACAAGAAAAAGACAAATCACCCAAATAAAAAATGGGCAAAGGATATGAACAGGCACTTCACCAAAGAAGACATCTATGACACTAACAGATATACGAGGAAATGCTCATGATCATTCGCCATCAGAGAAATCCCAATCAAAACTACAATCAGGACAGCTTTAGTGGGGAGGAACCAAGATGGAATTCTAGACACACATCTCCTTGATTCCCTCTGAGAGCTGAGGCCTATAAAAAGAAATGAATGGAGCAGTGTGGACACCCTGGGGGCCCCAGGATCTGGTGGAGGGTTGTAAGATTGAACCAAGCTACTGGAAAGGGAAAACTACCTTTGTCAGAGGTGAGGCAGCAGCACACAGAGCTTCTGCTGATGCATCATTTGAGGTACGGAGGCCTTCTTTGTTATCCAGGAGGTGGGGATTGGGTCTGCCAAGCCTCTGTGCCTGGCAAACTAATACACTGAAGTGCAGTGCTTAAGTGTATACTGTAGCAGAGAGACTGTGCTTGCAACAGACACACCTTGAGAGCCTGGCTGCCAACCAAGGGCACCAATGGCCCTCCTCACTCTCTTCTCTGTGTTGCACCATACACTCTGCTGACTCATGGCAGGAAGGGCAGCTCAAGTGGGATACCATCTTGGTCAGCTGACAGGCAGAGTCAGCCATACCTGAGGTTGTAGCAGGGGTTAATTCTTACACTGAACAACAATGCCTGTCTGGAAAGTGTTTGAACAGCAGAATAGCTGTTTTTGAAACAGTCCTATTAGGGATCATGGTGGAGCCTAGTGGCCGAGCAAGGCAGTACCCTAACCCCTCTCTTCTTTGAGCCACATCATAACATCTGGGGAAGGCCTACAAGGCACCATCATTTTCAGCCAAGAGGTGGTGCCTGCCACCCCTGAGGGCCCACCTGCCCTTGGAAGCTGGAGAACACTGTCTGTTTCAGCAGTAAGGCAGCTTTTAAAATAAGACCAACTGGAGAATGCAACAGCGACAGGAGGCTGTGCGGAAATGGGGCCTGCCACCCCCTAGAGCCCAGCTGGGGCCAGCTACTACAGAACACAGAGGCTGCTGGTGACCAAATTTAGCGGTGTCCATATTCCTCTCTTAGAACTATGTCACAGCTCCCATTGCTGTAACACTAGAGAAACTGAACAACTTCTTAATGGAGTGAAAACAATAAATATCTAACTGTTCTAAGAAGCAGATCACCATGGCTCTGTAAAATTCCCAAAATTAAGAATCAAACAACTTCCCAGATGAAGAAGCCTTTCTGAAATTATCAGAGATAGAATGCCAAGACAAGCCAAGTGCCGTCAAAGGAATTATGTATAGCACCCTCCTAGAGGTAGAAAAAAAAAGAAAAACTAAGTAAGCTATATGAACTGCTGTAATGTCAATGATGTGAAATCCAGCAGATCAGTAATAAACTTATACAGATTTACACAATTCAATGAAAAGCCAAAAGACCAATATTGAGGAGTTGGATGGCAGAGTTAGTGAGCTTGAAGATAAGGCAACTGACACCAGCATTTAGGAAGAGAATTTAGAGAAAAGAAATAAGAAAAATAAAGAAGCATTAAGAAACATGTGGGACTCTATCAAGAGGAATAATCTACGAATACTGTAGTTCCTGAACATTGAGAGATAGCCAAAAATAGAGAGAATTGTTGAAGAGTTGCTGACAGAAAACTTCCCTGAAATTATGAAAGAAGGAAACACAGATACCAAGATGCTTATTGAATGCCACAAAAATTAGTCCCCAAATAAAGACAACAAGACATATTATAATCAAGCTTAATAAAATGAAACATAAACAGAGGCTCTTAAAATCAGTAAGACTTAAAATTAATGTACAAGGGAAAGCCGTGTAGACTCTTCTCTGAATTATCAGCAGAAAACATGTTGGCAAGAAGGCAATGGGATGACACATTCAAAGCCTTGAAGGAGCAAAACTTCCAACCAAGAATTATACATCCTGTAAAACTGTCTCCCAAATGTGAAGGTAAAATTAAGATATTTGCCGATAAACAGAAGTTTAGAGAATTTATAAAAACCAAACCAAAACTACAAGAAATACTGAAAGAAGCTCTTTGTTTAGAAAAACAAAAACAACAAATATATACTTAAGGATGCAAAGCAGGACACAACATCCAGAATCCTATTCAGCTAGGGAAGTCACAAAGCTCAATCAAAGCTAAAATATTAAAAGAAGGGAACCAGTGATCTTAACATGAAAACTATGACATCATCACAACATAAAGAGGGATATATTACAGTAGTTATAACCCTTTCACATGGAGAGGAAATTAAGAAGATACACAGAAGTTAAAGACTGGTTTAAACTTAGAACATTATGGGGGGTCAAAGGGGTAGCCACAAAGCAAACTAACAATGTGACATATCAAAATAACAAACACAATACAGGAGTCCCAGTAGAAAACAAAACCAATAGTGAAAAAGATGAAAAGTAAACTCATAAAGAAAAGCAACCCAGAACAGAATATTAAAACAAAGAAAACATTAACAACACAAAACTAAGGCATTAAAATGACAGCACTGAACAGATACCTATTAATAATTACACTGAATGTCAATGGACTAAATGCTCCAATAAAGAGGCAGAGAGTGACATCCTGTCAAAAGACACGATCTGTCTATATGCTGCTTACAAGAAACACACCTTAGACTCAAAGATATGAACAAACTGAAAATCAAACAATGGAAGAATACATATCAAGCTAATGACACATAAAGAAGGGCAGGAGTGGTAATATTAATCTCACACAAAATGCATTTTAATGTAAGGTCCACCATCATGGACAACAATGGTCACTATTTATTACTGAAAGGTTCAACATATAAGTGGGATATAATAATATTACATATTTATGCACCCAGTACTAGAGCACCTAAGTATATTGAACAAATGCTGACAACATTGAAAAATCAGGTAGATGACTCCACAATAACAGTAGGAGACTTCAAAACTCCATTTTCAGTAATGGACAGATCATCCAGAAAAAAGCTCAGTAGAGATACAGAAGATCTTGTTGTGAAAAACCAACAAACTAGACTTCATCAACATATACAGAACTTTCTACCAGTCAACAGGTAAGTATGCCATATTTTTCCAATTCATACGGAACATTCTCCAGAAAAGACCACATATCAGGACATAAGGCAAGTCTCAACAAGATCCAATCCACTGAATTACTACAAAGCATCTTCTCAGACCATAAAGTCATAGAAATTGAAATCAATAGCAGAAAAAAACATAGGTAGAAACCTGAACTCACGGAAACTGAACAACATCTTGCTCCAAAATCCATTGGTAGTAGAAGAAATCAAGGATGCAATAAAGAAATTTATGGAATCAAATGAGAATGAAAACACATGCTATCCTAACCTATGGCATACAGCAAAAGCAGTGCTCAGAGGTAAATTTGTCTCTGTAAATGCCACATCCAGAATGAAGAAAGGGCCCCAAATAAAGAATTAACACTATCACTTGAACAAGTAGAAACAGAGTAACAAAGGAATCCCTCAGGCACCAGAAGAACACATAATAAAGATTAGAGCAGAACTAAATGAATTAGAGAATAGAAGAACAATTGAAAAGATTAAAAAACCAAAAGCTGGTCATATGAAAAGAACAACAAAATTGATAAAATATTGGCTAACTTACAAAAGAAAAACAAGAGAGGAAACAAATAACCTGAATAAGAAATAAGATGGGAGCTGTCATAACAGGCCCAACAAAAATTAAAAGTATCATAACAGAATACTACAAAAGACTGTAACAAATTTGAAAACCTTGAGGAAATGGACAAATTTCTAGATCCACATTACCTACCAAAATTATCACAAGGAGACGTAAAACAACTTAAAAAATGCATCACAAAGGAAGACATTGAAAAAGTCATCAAAAAACTACCAACCAAAAAAAGTCTTGGTCCAGATGGCTTCATTGGAGAATTCTACCAAGCTTTCAGAGCGGAGTTAATTCTAACACTATCGAGGTTATTTCACAGCATAGAAGAGGATGGAATACCCCCAAATCCATTTTATGAAGCCAGCATAGCCCTGTTACAAAAGCTAGGGAAAGATCCCACAAAAAAAGAAAATTAGAGACCAATGTCACTCATGAACTGAGATGCAAAAATCTTCAACAAAATCCTCACCAATGGAATTCAACAACATATCAAAAAAATAATTCATCATGACCAAACTGGATTCACACCAGGGATGCAACACTGGTTCAAAACCAGAAAAACAATTAATGTGATCAACCATATAAATAACACAAAAGAGAAGACTCACCTCATTTTGTCAATCGATGCAGAAACGGCATTTGACAAAGTCCAACACCCATTCATGCTAAAAACTCTCAGCAAAATAGGAATAGAATGGAAATGCCTCAGTGCAATAGGGGGCATCTATGCAAAGGAAAGAGACTGAAAGAACTCCCTGAGAACAAGAACTACACAAGGATGCCCACTATCACCACTTCTATTCAACATTGTGCTAGAGGTTCTAGCCAGAGCAATTATACAAGACCAAGAAATAAAGGGCATCTGAGTCGGATCCGACTCGATGGCACTTGGCTTGGCTGGCATCAGCAAAGATGAAGTAAAAATATCCCTATTTGCAGATGATATGATCATACACACAGAGTATCCTAAATAATCCATAAGTAAACTACTGGAAGTAATAGAAGAGTTCAGCAAAGTATTGGGATATAAGATAAACATAAGTAAAGCAGTAGGATTCCTTTACACTAACAAAGAGTACTTTAAAGAGGAAACCACCAAATCAATACCATTTATTACAGCCCCAGGAAGATAAAATATCTAGGAATAAATCTAGCCAGAAAAACAAGAGACATATACAGACAGAATTATAAGAGCTTACCTCAAGAAACCAAGAGACTTATGTAAATGGAGAAACCTACCCGGCTCATGGATAGGAAGACTTAACATTGTGAAAGTGTCTATTTTACCCCAAGTGATCTACATATACAATGCAATCCCTATACAAATTCCAGTGTCATGTTTTAAATGAGATACAGAAACAAATCAGCAACTTTGTTTGGAAAGGGAAGAAACCCTGGATAAGTAAAACACTACTGAAGAAGAAGACCACAGTAGGATGCCTCACACTATCTGACATTAGAATCTATTGCACTGTGACAGTAGTCAAAACAGCCTGGTACTGGTACAAAAAGAGACATATAGACCAATGGAACAGAATTGAGACCCCAGAAATATCACCAGCCTCTTATGAACAGCTGATATTCGACAAAGGCCCAAAGGTCATAAGCTGGGGTAAAAACAGTCTCTTTAACAAGTGGTGTTGGCAAAATTGGGTATCAATCTGCCAAAAACTGAAACAGAACCCATACTTCACACCTTACACAAAAAGTAGCTCAAAATGGATCAAAGACCTAAATATCAAACCTAAAACGATAAAGATCATGCAAGAAAAAAAGAGTCAACAATGGAAGTTCTAATACACAGCTTAGACAGACTTTAAAATCTGACAAACAGAAGAGAAAATAGATTAATGGAAACTACCAAGAATGAAACACTTTTGTTCATCCAAAGACTTTATCAAGAGAGTTAAAAGACTACCTACAGAATGGGAAAAAAATATCTGGCAATTATGTTTTGGATAAACTTGTGATCTCCATAATCTACTAGGTACTGGAAAATAATCAATAAGAAAAAAGGTACATAACTCAGTTAAACAATGGGCAAAGGAGATGGACAGACACTTCACCAGAGAGGACATCCAAGCAGCCAAAAGACACATGAGGAAATACTCACTATCATTAGCTATCCCAGAAATTCAAATCAAATCTACAGCGAGATACCATTTCACTCTAACAAACTTGGCCACAATCCAAAAAAACACAAAGCAACAAGTGCTAGAGACTGTGGAGAGTTTGAAACTCTCTTACACGGCTGGTGGGTTTGCAAAATGTTACAACCTCTTTGGAAAGCAATTTGTCACTTCCTTAAAAACCTAGAAATAGAAATACCATATGATCCAGTAATCCCACTGTTTGGAATATATCCTACAGAAGTAAAGGCAGTCACATGAACAGATACACGCACACAAATGTTTATTGCTGCACTGTCCACAATAGCAAAAAGATGGAATCAACCTAGGTACCCATCAACAGATGAATGGATAGACAAACTATGGCACATATACTCAATGGAACACTATGCAATGCTAAAGAACAATGATGACTTCAGGAAGCGCCTCAACCTGGTTTCAACTAGAAGACATGCTGAGTGAAATCAGTCAGTGGCAAAAGGACAAATGTTGTATGAGACCCCTGCTATAAGGACTTAAAAGTAGACTTACGTACAGAAGAAAAGACTCTGATGCCTGCAAGGGTGGGGAAGGAGGGAGAGGTTTGGGAATAGATTAGTCGATAGAAATTTGATTAGTGGAAAGGAGTGACAGCACAGAAGAGAGTAGATCAACTTAACTGGACTTCATCATAAACTGACAGGTTTTCTAATCTCAACCTAATATTTCAAAGGACAGAGTGGCAGGGACGGAGGTCTGGGGACCATGTATTCAGGCTACATGGAGGCAAATTGGCATAACTACTCTTCAGCTGAGAGAGTCTTCAGCACCCCATACTGGTGAGTCGGATCTGGAGTCTTAAAAGCTAGCACGCTGCCATCTGAGGTGCACCAAATCCTCCCAACTCATTGAGAACAGAAGATCACCATGAACAACAAAGATACAAGGGAAAAAGGGCCCAGGAGACAGAATGACCCATAGGAATGGGAGACCATATCAACACGAGACCAGAAGAACCAGATGGTGCCCAGCTACCCCAAAGTCAGCTGTAATGGGGGAAACAATGTAGAGTCCCTGAGGCAAAACAAAAGAGCTATGTACCCCAAGAACTCTACTAAAAGATGTGAACAGATGGTCTGACAGCCTGGAGGGTACCCTGGGAACATGGCCCCCAGACCTGCTGCTGTCCCTGACCAGAAACCAGTAATAAGTCAACTCTGCAGACAAGAAAGGACTGGACTTGGGGACACAGTGTGATCACATCGTGTGCATACTTTATGGTTCTATGCCTTTACAAGAAGCTGTCCTATTGGTCTCTTTCTAGATGGGAGAGAAGAAGGTGAGGTGGGGTGGGGGACAGATGCTTGTTAAGAGGATACTAGACATTTGGAGTAAAAAGGAGGAGAGTGCTGTCACAACGTGGGGAGAGCAGAGGAGCTGCAGATAGGTGGGCATGCAAAACCAATTTTAGATTTTATACTTTCACTTAATCACAACAAAAAGTTTTTTTTTACGGTACTGCAATTAGATACCATCTCACCCCAAAGAGCCTGGCATGAATACAAAAAAAATAAAACAATAAATGTTGGAGAGGTTGTAGAGAGGTTGGAATCCTTCTTTACTGCTGGTGGGAATGTAAAATGGTACAACCACTTTGAAAATCGATTTGGTGCTTTCTTGAAAAGCTGGAAATATAAATACCTTATGATCCAGCAATCTCACTACTTGGAATATATACTAGAGAAATAAGGGCTGTTACACAAATAGACACACGCACACCAATGTTTATTGCATCACTGTCCACAATAGCAAAAAGATGGAATCAACCTAGGTGCCCATCAACAGATGAATGGATAAACAACCTGTGGAATATTCACACAATGGCATACTATGCAATGATAAAGAGCAATGATGATTTTAGGAAACATCTCATAACATGGAGTCAACTGGAAGACATTATCCTCAGTAAGATTAGTCTGTTGCAAAAGGACAAATCTTGTATGAGACCCCTATTATAAGGAATTGAGAAAATAGAGAGAGGGAGAGGGATATTCATAGATTAGATAGTAGATAGAAATTGGGCTAGGTGAAGGGTGTGACAGCATACAGTATAGGGGAGGTTAGCACAACTGGACTATACCAAAAGCTAAAAGGTTTTTGAAACACAACATAACATTTTGAAGGACAGAGTAGTAGAGACAGAGGTCTGGGGACCACAGTTTCAGAGGACATCTAGTCTAACTGGCACAACTGAGATTTTTTTTGAAAGGAAAGGTTCTGCACAGGACTTTGGTCAGTGACATCTGGGGCCTTAAAGGCTAACAAGCGGCCATCTAAGTAGCCACCTGAAGAAGAGAAGAATGAAGGGCATGACAGACATGAGGAAAATATTAGCCCAGCAGACAGAAGGTGCCATATGATCCAGAGACTAAACTAGCATGAGACCATAAAAACTAGATGGTGCCTGGCCACAACCAACGACTGTCCTGACAGGGAACACAACATAAAGTCCCTGACGTAATGGGAGAAAAATAGGTGTGCAGAACTAGAACTCTATTAAAAGACCAGACTTGATGGTCCATCAGACTGGAGGTTCCCCTGAGGACATGGCCCCCAGATTCTCTGTTAGCCCAGAATTGAAACCAGTATTGAAGCCAACTCTTCAAACAAAGATTGGGCTGGATTATAAGACATAGAATGATGCTGGTGAAGAATATGCTTCTTAGCTTAGAAATATACATAAGGCTGTGTGAGCAGCTTTTTTTCCAGAGATAATATGAGAGTGTGAAGCAGGACAGGAGTTGGTTGAATGGATACAGGAAGTACACGGTCGAAAGGAGGAGTGCGTTGTCATGCGGTTGGGTGGGCAGAACTGTTAGAGCTGCATAGTGGTGGTGGGGGAGGTTATATGGCAAACTGATTTGGATTGTAAACTTTTACTTAAAGCATAACAAAATATTAAAAAATATAGTCTAACCCCTCAGGCAACATAAGAAAACAGATCATAAAGATTAGAGAAGAACTAAATGAATTCGAGCTTAGAAAAACAATTGAAAAAATTGAGAAGACCAAAAACTGGCTTTTGAAAAGATCAACAAAATTGACAAAACACTGGCTAAACTTACTAAAGAAAAACAGGAAAGGAGACAAATAACCCCAATTAGAAATGAGAGGGGAGTAGTCACAACAGATCCAACAGAAATAAAAAATATCATAACAGAATACTATGAAAAACAGTACTCTAACAAATTTGAAAACCTAGAGGCAATGGACAAATTCCTTGATTCATAACACCTACCCAAATTACTACAGCATGAAGCTGAACAACTTAATAAACCTATCACAAAGGAAGAGATTGAAAGTCATCAAAAAACTGCCAACCAAAAAAAGCCCAGGCCCAGATGGCTTCACTGCAGAATTCTACCAAGCTTTTAGAGAAGAGTTATCTCCAATACTACTGAGACTATTTCACAGTATAGAAAGGGATGGAGTACTCCCAAACTCATTCTGTGAAGCCAGCATAACCCTGATACCAAAGCCAGGGAAAGACCCAACAAAAAAGGAAAACTACAGACTGATGTCACTCATGAATCTAGATGCAAAAATCTTCAACAAAATTCTTGCCAATAGAATACAACAACATATCAAGAAAATAATCCATCATGACCAAGTGGGATTCATACCAGGGATGCAAGGCTGGTTCAACATCAGAAAAACAGTTAATGTGGTCAACCACATAAATATCACAAAAGACTAGAATCACTTGATTTTGTCCATTGATGCATAAAAGGCCTTTGATAAAGTCCAACACCCATTCATGCTAAAAAGTCTTAGCAAAATAGGCACAGACGGAAAATTCCTCAATGCAATAAGGGCCATTTATACAAAAGCAACTGCCTACGTCATCCAGAATGGAGAGAGAATGAACGAGTTTCCCTCAAGAACAGGAACTAGACAAGGATGCCCACTCTCACCTCTCCTATTCAACATTGTACTAGAAGTTCTAGCCAGAGCAATTAGACAAGACCAAGAAATAAAGAGCATCTGCATCAGCAAAGAAGTCAAAATCTCCCTGTTTGCCGATGATATGATTATATATGCACAGAATCCCAAAGAATCTATAAGTAAACTACTCAAACTGATAGAAGAGTTCAGCAAAGTCTCAGCATAAAAGATAAACATAAGTAAATCAGTAGGATTCCTTTATACTAACAGTGAGACTGTTAATGAAGAAATCATCAAAGCAATACCATTTACTGTAGCCCCCAAGAAGATAAAGTACCTAGTAATTAATCTAACCAGAGAAATAACAGACTTTTACAAAGAGAACTACAAGCCCTTACTACAAGAAACTAAGAAAGACTTAGATAAATAGAGAAACCTACCCTGCTCATGGATAGGAAGACTTAACACTGTGAAAATGTCTATTTTACCCAAAGCAGTCTACTTATATAATGCAATCCCAATACAAGTTTCAGCATCATTTTGTAATGAGATGGAGAAACAAATCATCAATTTTGTTTGGAAAGGGAAGAACCCCAGATAAGTAAAGTACTACTAAAGAAGAAGAACACACTGGGAGGTCTCTCATTACCCGACTTCAGAACTGATTACACTCCCACAGTAGTCAAAACAACCTGGTACTGGTACAAAAATAGATAGATCAATGCAACAGAATCAAGACCCCAGAGATGACACCATCTGCCTATGAACAGTTGATATTCGACAAAGGCCCTAAGACATTAAACTGGGGTAAAAACAGTCTCTTCAACAAATGGTACTGGCAAAATTGGATATCCATCTGCAATCAATTGAAACAGGATCCATATCTTACATCTTATACAAAAACCAACTCAAACTCAATAAAAGACCTAAATATCAAATCTAAAACGATAAAGCTCATCCAAGACAAAGTAGGAAGAACAATGGAAGTTTTAATACACAACACAGACAGACTTCAAGATCTGTCAAACAAACCACAATCAACAAAAGAGAAAAACAGATAAATGGGAACTATTAAGAATCAAATACTTTTGCTAATCCAAAGACTTTATCACAAGAGTTAAAAGGCCACCTACAGAACGGGAAAAAATATTTGGCAACTCTATGTCAGACCAACACCTGATCTCCATAATCTATAAGGTACCATAAAATATCAATAAGAAGAAGATAAATCATCCAATTAAGTGATAGGCAAAGGAGATGGACAGACATTTCTCTAAAGAGGAGATCCAGGCAGCCAAAAAACACATGTGGACATGTTCACGATCTTCAGCTATTAAAGAAATTCAAATCAAAACTACAATGAGATACCATCTCACCCCAACAAGATTGGCCATGATCCAGAAAACACAAAACAACAAATGCTGGAGAGGCTGTGGAGAAAGTGGAACTCTCCTACACTCTTGGTGGGGTTGCAAAATGGTCCAGCCTCTTTGGAAAGCAATCTGGCGCTTCCTTAAAAAAATGGATATCGATATACCATTTGACCCAGTAATTCCACTCCTTGGAATATATCCTACAGAATCAAGGCCATTCACACCAACAGATACATGCAGATGAATGTTTATCGCAGCACAGTCCACGATAGCAAAAAGATGGAATCAACCCAGATGCCCAACAACAGAGGAATGGATAGGTAAACTGGTAAATATACTCAATGGAGCACTATGCAATGATAAAGAATAATGATGATTCCAGGAAACATCTCCTAACCTGGTTTCAACTGGAAGACATTATGTTGAGTGAAAGTAGTCAGAGACAAAAGGACAAATATTGTATGAGACCCCTATGATAAGAACTCAAAAACAAACTTATGCATAGAAGAAAAGAGTCTTTGATGGCTGCAAGAGAGGGTAGGGAGGGAGGGTTTAGATTAGACAGTTGGTAGAAATTTGGTTGGGTGAAATCGGTGACAGCACACATTAGAAACAAGAACAATATTAAGTGGACTTCAACATAACTTGAGTACTCCTCCCTTCTTAACCCAATAATGCAAGGACAGAGTAGCTGGGGTAGGGGGGCAGGGGACCATGCTCTTAGGTGAAATCGAGGCCAAGTGGCACAACTAGCATTTCGCTGAGAGGGCTCTCTGCACCCCACATTGGTGAGTGGTGTCCGGGGTCTTAAAAGCTGCCAAGCTGCCATCCGAGGGCATAGCAAATGGTCCCAACTCAGCAGGAGCGGATGCTCACCGAGGACCAAAATGACAACTCAGATGACAGAGAGGACCACATGAGTGGGTGCCTACATTGACTTGGGACCAGAAGAACTGGATGGTGCCCAGCCACCACCAGTGATAGCCACGATGGAGCTCACTAAGTAGAGTCTCACTGGCAACACAAGAATAAAAAGGGGTGCATCCTGAGATCTCCATTGAAAGACCACAATTGATGGTCCAGCTGCTTCGGTGTTAGCCTCGGAGCATGGCTCTTGTCCCTGACGCTGCCCTTGCTCATGGATCATAATGAAGGATAGCAAGAGGTTGGACTTGGCGATGCAGAGTGAGTATATACTGGGTGCACTTTATGGTTCTATGCATCCATAGGATATCATCCTGCTGACCTCTGGCTGGAGGAAGGAGAGTGGGTGGAGAGGAGGGGAAAGGAGGCTGTTGGATGAGACATGTATGGAGCAGAGACGAATAGTGTGCTGTCACCAGGCAGGGAGAGCAGGGGAAGCCGCATATAGGTGTGAATGCAAATATATATAAGAATGTATATTTTCACTCAGTCATAATAAAATATATATATATAGTCTAGAGTGGAGCATATCCTTTGGACCATGGACACAGGGTCCCTGCACTGAGAACCTTCTAGACCAAGAAAAGAGAGCTGTAACACTGAAGATGGCACAAGACAATATGAAACAGCAGTGGTGAGCTTGCTGGCCCACTGAGCAGGACAGCTGCAGTGGATTTGTTGGCCCATAGAGCAATAGCTGGTTCCTTCAAGCAGGAGGTTTGCCAGAGCAGCTAGAACAGCTTTAACAATCCCTACTGCAGGGTAGAGGCCTGAGTTTACTGCTGCAGGGGTTCCCTTGCATGACCCTGTGTAGGAGTCTTCTTACAGCTAGGCAGAATCTGATGCCTCTGAGCAGGAAGCTTGCCAGAGGAGTTAAAAGAGCTGTTAACACTTGCTTGCTCGGGGCAAGAGGGGACTGAGTGTGTCCCATGCAAGGGTTTGCACATCTCCTACCCTGGGCAGTGGGAGCCCAGGTAGCATGGTGGCAAGAGAGCCCTGGCAGGCTCTAGGTAGTATGGTGGAGGCCAGTGAGGCCCAGCAGCAGGAGAAGCGAAGCAGACACCCCTAGCAGCCACAAGCAGTGGTGATGTGACAACAGCATGTGATATCTAATCTGAATCATAATATGCCTGCCTGTTGACATAAGAGGAAAAACTGGTGGTGTAGTGGGTTAAGTGCTACGTCTGCTAACCAAAAGGTCAGCAGTTCAAATCTGCCAGGCACTCCTTGGAAACTCCACGGGGCAGTTCTATCCTGACCTACAGGGTCACCATGAGTTGGACCCAACTTGATGGCAGTGGGTGGCTGGTGACCGACATAGGAATGGACACGGGTAATTTGGGGGAGGGATGGACAGAGGTAGTTTGGGGGAAGGATGGCCATGGGACATTTGGGGGAGGGTAAGCATTTCCCTTTTGGAAATTTGTAGTCATTGTTTACTGTTTGCTTCCTATAAAAACAATGGCTTTTGCTTTGCCAACACTGTGTAAGTGTCTCACGTGTCCTGCTGGATTATAGATGAACATAGCACCCACGGAATGGTTGATGCCAATGAGTGTATGTGCTTCATTTGTCTTATGGCTGCCTGGAAGTTTTGAGGCATAGACTATCTACATGTATAATGCAGATAGACAGACATGTGCATACAGAAGACTGAACTATCCCAAGCTTATGCTTTAGTTGAGAATGTAAGACTCACACTCATGACAGCAATCAGTGACAATGTTGTTGTATGAGTTCAAGTGTATGTGTATTTTAATAAAGGCATAAAAATATTCAAGGAACTACATCAAGTAGTGAAATTATGGATGTGTTTATCTTTATACTTCTTGGTTTTATTCAGCAATTAACGTGCGTTAGTTTAAAAATCTGTAACAAAGGTTTTATTTTAAAATATAAATAAAAACAAAAATCATGGGACAATATACAAATAAACATTCACTTTTGTAGTGAAAAGTATGCTATGGGGATTCAATGGACATTTCTACAAGGTAAAAAGCAGATGGAGACAGGGTGCCTAAAGATTGCTAAGCCTTTATTCTGAAGATGGGCTAAAAGGTTTTATTTTAAAATATAAATAAAAAGAAAAACCATGGGACAATATACAAATAAACATTGACTTTTGTAGTGAAAAGTATGCTATGGGGATTCAATGGACATTTCTATAAGGTAAAAAGCAGATGGAGACAGGGTGCCTAAGATTGCTAAGCCTTTATTCTGAAGATGGGCTAAAACAAAAGTCAAAATGTGAATCCTTTTGACTGCAAAGTTTCCTAGTATTCGTCAGGCCCTAACCTGGGTAACTGGATTCAGTCTAAAATTGCATAATCTTATTTTTGTTTTGTTTTTCAAATCATTTTTTATTTTTTTACACAGCAAATTAGCTTCTCATTAAAAATTAATACAATACTGTTTTGTGGCACTGGTTACCAACCCTGCAAAGTGTCAATGCTCTCCCCTTCTCAATCCTGGGTTCTGCATTACCAGCTTTATTGTCCTGTCATCACCCCTTCACCCACCGTCTGGTCTTTGCCTCTAGTCTGGTATGCCCATTTAGTCTCATTTTGTTTTATGGGCCTATTTAGTCTTTGGCTGAAGGGTGAACCCCAAGAGTGATGTAAGTGCTGTGTTAAAAGGATGTCTAGGGATCATAATCTACGAGTTTCTCCAGTCAGACCAGACACCATCTAGTTGTTTTGGACTCAGCCTGGTGATAGTTGTAGTCCATTGGTGTTATGGACTAATCTTTCCCTTGTATCTTTTTTGTTTTCTTCATTCTCCCTTGCTCCAGACAGGGTGGGACCATTGGAGTATTTTAGATGGCTGCTCACATGCTTCTAAAATCCCAAACACTACTCACCAAAGTAGGATGTAGGACATTTTCTTTATAAACTTATGCCAATTAAGCTATATATCTCATGAGACCATGGTTCCCAGCCCTTGGCCCAGTAATTCAGTCGTTAAAATCACAGTCTTAGGGGGCGGAGTCAAGATGGCGGACTAAGCACACATCTCCTTATATCCCTCTGGAAACCAAGACCTGAAATGATAACCAAACGGAGCCTTCTGATCACCTAATCAGCCTGAGGACACGGCACAGGGCTGTTAATTGGGACTTCAAACCACTGAGCAGAAAAACCTCCTCTCTTTCGCTGACTCCCACTCCTGGCTAGCCCTGGCTCTCATGGACGGAAGGTAAACGCACCATTTTGACTTTTTTTTCTCTGTCTTGGCCGGCAGGCAGAGCTGGGTCTTGCCTAGCGGCTAGACTCAGACGTGCTGCTGGAGGATAGGCAGGCGAAATTCCCATATTTTGAGAGCCAGGCTCAGGACTCTGTTAATCTAGCCACTTGGAGCCTTTCGTTTTATATCTGCCTCAGCGGGGTTTGTATGGAATTTCACAGTCAGTGTGTGGGACGCCAGGTTGGTACCGAGATTTTAGTGGGACCTAATTCTTAGCCTGGGAGCCAGCTCCTGCAAACAGGACAGCGCTTCTCTGACAGAAAATCAGTAATTTACTGAAGGCCACCTACGTTGGGTGCCCTGCAACAGAAGCAGAGGGATCACTACCTCTTGGCACCTTTAGCCCCTCTATCTGCTGCCTGTGTGGAGGATGCCATCCTGGTTACAGTGGCCGCAGCTGGACCTAACTCTTAGCTTGGGAGCCAGAGCCCACCCACAAGGGAACACTTTTCTATCACAAAAGCAGTACTCGACGCAGTGTCACCTAAGGCTAGGCTCTGTCAGCATAGGCCAACAGGCCAGTAGCATTGCTGTATTCTGAACTAGTTTGTTATCATCTGGGGTTGGATATAGTGGCACCTACTTTGTCAGTTGAGAAGAGGGACCTCTACACCTGAAAACCTAACTGACTTGTGAAGTGGTCAGATGTCTTCTGCTTTACATTTTAAGACAGCCTAGAGAAACATTTGCAATCCATCCTCACAGTACCTCTTCCAGCCTCTACATACTCACATGGGACCCAAAAAGCAACAGACAACTGTGGCATACAAGAAATCACCCATGGCTTCAGAAGGCTCCCAAACAAGCAACCAACGAGTTTTCCAGATGAAGAAACTTTTATGAAAGCATCAGGAAGTGAATACAAAATTATTATATACAGAGCCCTTCCAGACCTAAGACAAAATGCAGCAGAACAAAATGAAAAATTAAGCAAGATGTTTGATCTCATGGAACACCAGTACCCTGAAATCCAACAGCTCAAGAACAAAATCAAAGACATAGAAACTTGCATGCAAAGCCTAGAAAACAGAATGGAGCAAATAGAAAAAAGAATTTCTGACTTGGAAGACAGAGCTACTGATGCCAGCGTCTATGAGCAGAAATCAGAAAAAAGAAACAAGAAAAATGAAGAAACATTAAGAAGCATGTGGGACTCCATTAAGAGGAACAACCTTCGATTAATTGGAGTCCCTGAACAGGGTGAGACATCTGAGAACACAGAGAGTATTGTTGCTGAGCTGCTGAAACAAAACTTCCCAGAAATCATGAAGGAAGAGAATATAGACAACTCAGATGCATATCATATGCCACCCAATATAGATCTCAAAAGAAAGACTCCAAGACATATTATAATCAAGCTTAACAAAATGAAACATAAGCAGCAACTCTTAAAAGCAGCAAGACTGAAAGCAAAGCTAACATTTGGACGGAAACCCTGTAGGGTCTCTTCAGCTTTCTCAGCAGAAACCATGCTGGCACGGAGACAGTGGCATGACACATTCAAAGCCTTGAAGGAGAAGAACTTCCAACCAAGAATTATATATCCTGAAAAACTATCTTTCAAATACGAAAATGAAATTAAGACATTCCCAGATAAACAGAAACTCAGAGACTTTGTAAAAACCAAACCCAAACTACAAGAACTACTGAAAGAAGTTCTTGGCTCTGGCTTAGAAGAACGAAACTACTAACTTTACATTTTAGAACGACACACTACTCAATACTCTACTCATTTAGGGAAGGCTCCAAAGTCAATCACAGCTTTGATACAGAAAGAAGCAATCCAGTGATCATCATGAAAACTATGGTGTCATCATAATAAAAAGAGGGATGTACGACAGTTGTTATAGTCCTTCCAGATGGAGAGGAAAATGACAAGACTGGTAGTAATTAAAATTAGGTTTCTATATAGTTTATTAAGGGGGATCATAGGGGCAGCTGTAAGGCACAACAAAGATGTATCATACCATTTCAAGAAACGTAACACAGGAGTGTCAACAACTATAAAACCAGCTCTGAAAAAGGTGAAAAATCAACTCACAAAAAAGAATGTCCCAGAACAGACTAAAAAGAACAACAGAGAAAACATCAACATAAAAATAAAGACATCACAATGGCAGCAGTGAACACGTACCTATCAATAATTACATTGAATGTGAATGGACTGAAAGCTCCAGTAAAGAGACACCGAGTTTCATCTTGGATCAAAAGATATGACCTATCCATATGTTGTTTACAAGAAACTCACTTGAGGCCTAAAGATAGAAACAAACTGAAAATTAAAGGATGGAAGAATATATATCAAGCTAACAATGAACAAAGAAGAGCAGGGGTGTCAATTCTAATCTCAGACAAAATCAATTTTAATGTCAAATCCACCATCGTGGACAAAGATGGGCACTATGGCTGAAAGGTTCAGTACACAAGCAAGACTTAACTATATTAAATATTTATGCACCTAATATCAGAGCACCTAAATACGCCGAAGAAACACTGACTACACTCAAAAGAGAGTTAGATGACACCACAATAATAGTGGGAGACTTTAACTCTTCACTCTCATTACTAGACAGATCATCTAGAAAAAAGCTCAGTAAAGATACAGAAGACCTCATTGACACAATTAACCAACTAAACCTCATTGATATATACAGAAATTTCCACCCACCAGCAGACAACTACACCCTCTTTTCCAGTGCACATGGAACATTCTCCAGAATTGACCATGTGATAGGCCATAATGCAATGCTCAACAAAATCCATAGCACTGAATTACTGCAAAGCATCCTCTCAGATCATAAAGCCATCAAAGTTGAAATCAATAGCAGAAAAAACATAGATAGAAAGTGGAACTCTTGGAAACTGAACAACATCTTGCTCCAAAAAAATGGGTTATAGAGGAAATCAAGGATGAATTAAAGAAATTCATGGATTCCAATGAGAACGAAAACACTTCCTACCAGAACCTATGGTATGCAGCCAAAGCAGTGCTCAGAGGTCTGTTTATCAACATAAATGCACACATCTGGAAGGAAGAAAGAAACCAAATCAAGGAACTAACCTTACAGCTTGAACAAGTAGAAAGAGAACAACAGAGGAACCCCTCAGGCACCAGAAGAAATGAGATCATAAAGATTAGAGCAGAGCTAAATGAATTAGAGAATAGAAAAACAATTGAAAAAATTGAAAAGCTGCAAGGGAGGGGAGGGAGGGAGGGTGAGGCGGGGAGGGTTTAGATTAGGTAGTTTCTAGAAATCTGGTTGGGTGAAATCAGTGATAGCACACATTAGAAACAAGAACAACATTAAGTGGACTTCAGCATAACTTGAGTACTTCTTCCATCTTAACCCAATATTGCAAGGATAGAGTAGCTGGGGCAGGGGGCAAGGGACCATGCTCTTAGGCGAAATCGAGGCCAATTGGCACAAACAACATTTTGCTAAGAGAGCTCTCTGCACCCCACACTGGTGAGTGGCGTTTGGGGTCTTAAAAGCTGCCAAGCTGCCATCCGAGGACACAGCAAATGGTCCCAACTCAGTAGGAACGGACGCTCACCGAGGACCAAAATCACACGGGGTAAAGACAACCCAGAAGATAGAGAGACCCACATCAGTGGGTGCCTACATAGACTTGGGGCCAGAAGAACCGGATGGTGCCCGGCCACCACCAGTGATAGATGCGATGGAGCTCACAGAGAGGAGTCTCACTGGCAACACAAGAATAAAAAGGGGTGCATCATGAGATCTCCACTAAAAGACCTCAATTGATGGTCCAGCAGTTTCAGGGTTCCCCTGAGAGCATGGCCCCCGGCCCTGATGCTGCCCTTATCCATAAATTACAACGAAGGGACACTCTTTGGACAGGAATGGATTGGACTTTCTTTGGACAGGAATGGATTGGACTTGGAAATGCAGAGTGACCATATATTGGATTCACTTTGTGGTTCTATACATCTATAGGATATCATCCTGCTGACCTTTGGCTGGAGGAAGGAGAGTGGGTGGAGAGGAGGGGAAAGGAGACTGTTGGATGAGACATGTATGGAGCAGAGACGAATAGTGTGCTGTCACCAGGCAGGGAGAGCAGGGGAAGCTGCATATAGGTGGGCATGTAAATTTATACGGGAATGTACATTTTCACTCAGTCATGTTAAATAAAAAAATAAAAATAAATAAATAAATCACAGTCTTAGAACTAGAAGAATCTGAATGATTATAGTGTCAATCCTATCTTTTTTTTCTTACTCAGGAGAGAACTGAGGCCCAGAGAGGTGAGGACTCTATACCTTTTTGGACAAGTTATTCTCTCTGTCTGTATCACCCTCCCCTCTGATCCTTGTCTGCCTAGCTAATCCCCACTCTTCCTTTAAGACTTGGTCCAATGCTCTCAGGGGACATTGAGGCCAGCTGGCATAACTAGCCTATTGCTAAGAGAGTGTTCTGTACCCCATATTGGTGAGTGGCATCTGGGGTCTTAAAGGCTAGCAAGCTGCCATCTGAGGCACATCAAATGGTCGCACCTCCTCCAGAACAGATGATCACCACCAACAGCAAAGGCCTGAGGGAAAAAGAGTCCAGAATACAGAAGGACCCACGTGAATGGGTGACTGTATCAACATGTGACCAGAACCAGAAGGTGCCTGGCCACCACTAAAGACAGCCGTGATAGGGTATCCAATGTCGAGTCCCAGTGGCAGCACAAGAAAAAGTGGGGTGCACCTGAAGAACTGCACTGAAAGACCCCAACTGATGGTCCAAAGGCCTGGGAGTTCCCCTGGAGCATGGGCCCTAGACCTGCTGCTGCCCCTGATCAGAAATCATTACTGAGGTTAACTCTTTGGACAAGAATGGACTGGACTCGGGAACACAATGTGACCATATGGTGTGTGCACTTTATGGTTCTGTGCATCTATAGGATGCTGTCCTACTGGCCTCTTACCAGAAGGGACAGGAGAGAGTGGAGAGGTGGGAACAGGAGATTGTTAAGAGGACATGACACGTAGTGAAGGGAAAGGAGGAGTGTGCTGTCACCGGGCAAGGAGAGCAGAAGGAGCTACAAATAGGTGGGCATGCAAATTTAACTTGAACAGCATACTTTCACTGAATCACAATTAAAAAAAAAAAAAAAAAGACTTGGTCCAAGCATAGCATAGGTTTATGGATTAGGTGCTATTCTTGGTGTTCACAAAGCAATCAGTGCATCCCTTTATCACTCATTTGACAAATTACTGTCTACTGTATACCAGGCACCGCTCTCCTCACTCTAGACACATCAAATAAACAAACATCCCCACTCAAGTGTTCAGTTATTAAATCACAGGCTATTCATTCAACAACTATAGAACGCCTATGTGTGCAGCAACATCATAAGCCCAAGCCGTCTTATGGTTGGTGTAACTGTTCACATGTTTGGTGTTCTCGCCTTCCCCACTGTGCCTGTGGACACAGCAAACATTTTTTGAATGAATGAATAAACAGTAAAATGATCAAGGTCACATAGCTGACTGAAACCCTGGCCACCTAATACCTAGACCGCTTTCTCCTGTCCTGCGTCGCTATCAGTCCAAATCTTTGTAACATGGACTCACGGGATTATTCCCTTAGAAGCGGAGCCCAGCAACCACTTTCCACACCTGCACCGGCCCGCCCACCTCTGGTGTGGACAGCCCAGCAGCCCTACACTGCAGCTCCGGCTGCGGGGTTCGGAAACTGGCTCCGCCTCTCTTAAGGGCGCGGTAGAAAGTGAGGGGAAGGGGCCAGGCCGCTTTTAAGCAGCCTCCAGTTCTGAAGATAAAGAGGAACAGATGACTCATATCACCGGCTGTACCCGCACTAGCTGCCTCCTCAGCTCACCGCCTCCTCATGCAATGCAGTTGGTGACTCGCCAAAACATGCTGAGCTGCTCTGCACAAGAAAAGCCGCCCGGAGGGCAGGGCAAAGTGCAGTACTGCAGCATCTGCCCCCCACCCAGCCCTACCCTAGCCCTGTCTGAACCGGGTCATTGTGGAAGCTCATGGTTCTAGAAGATGCATTCACCTCCACTGTCTCAAGAATCTTCACCACTAAACTGGTTATTACACTACTTTACAGAGGGGGAAATAAGGAGAGGAAGATGAGGTCCCGAGCCAGTGTTAAGTAGCTAAGGAGCAAAAGGACAGATGAGATCAACCAGTTATTTTTAACTCCAACGTTCAAGGTATGCCTTCCACAGCATCTTTTTGAGCACCTTCCCCACCATCCTCAGCTCCAACACACAGACAGGAGGAAGGGTTGGTTGGGTTACATCACAGAGGACCTTCAATCATTATAATAAATATTTACCATTTTGGAAATAAAAGCGTTAACTGTCATTCACCAAGAAAGTCAGGTTGGAAGGAACTGGGCTTGATTCTGTAAGCAGTGAGAAGATGCTTTAGATTATACAGCAGAGGACGTAACCAGAACTAAGAGTTAGGAAGGTGCACCAAAGGAAAGTAGATTAGAGGAGTGGCACTTCAGGCAGTCTAACTCAGAGAGTCTAAATTAAAAATCATGAAAATGAGCAAAGGAGTTCAGACTCAGGAGACAGGGTTGAGGCAAAGATTTAATGATAGCAGGGATTTTAAACCCTGGTGATGTAGCAGTTTAAGTGTTATGTCTGCTAACCAAAAGGTCGGCAGTTCAAACCTGCCAAGTGCTCCTTGGAAGTTCTATGGGGCAGTTCTACTCTGTCCTATAGAGTCTCTATGAGTTGGCATTCACTTGACAGCACTGAATTTTGGGGGATTTTAAAAAACTAGTGGGAGAAGCAACACCCACCTACTACTTTGTACTTATCCTAGGTGTTTAACACAATCTGTTTTGCCTTCCATATTAATGTTTTGTCTGCCTCATTCCACGGTAAGATTTATAGAGGGGGCACTGGTTGTTCAGGACGGCGCTACTTGGCAGACCATGACTCTGTGAGAGGAGAATATGATGTCTGGGGGGCAGTGTTCATCTTGTCAACTCAATGGAATATAAGTGAAGGCAGAGCTGCTCACCTAGACAGCATTTGCAGATACAAAAAAACCCAAGCCAGCCTTTATTCAAATTTAGAGGGCTCCAGCTAAAGTCCAAGGCTACTTCATGCTAATGAACATCTTTCTGGGCCTACGTTTTCTGGAGAACTTGGGCAGATAGGTTAGGCTCTGGGAGTCCCAAGGCAGCTCCACTGTAAGACCAGGCATCCATGCAACCAGCTGTGAGTACCTGACAACAAATGAAAACAACATGAGGAAGCAAGGTACAACTGTGACAGAATTGACCATTTTTATACCAGGGTAACTTGTCCAGGCATTATTAGCACACCCACAGAACCAGGAAATGTTGTGCCAGCAGTGAACTCAAAGGCAGCCAGGTTCACCTCCAAACCCACACTTTGGTATATCCAGAACTTAAGGCCCAATATGTACAGCTACCAACCTAAACAAATATTTCCTTATACAGATGAACACACTGAATAGGGGTACATTTCTTGGGGCAGATCACTCCTCAAGGCCCCAACCCATAAACACCAGCATGGAACAGGGAGCAACTCATAATTCCCGGTATGCCCCCATCCTCCACTATTCATACCTCATGTCATTGTGGGCTCTCCTGGATAGCAAAGCATGACCCCACTGTCTAATGTTACCACATGCTGTTGTCTCCTTCATCCACCACTCCCTTCCTTGAAGTGCAACAAAATACATTATCAAGCCACAGTTCGATTTTCATTTCTTTCTGATCAGGAAGAGGAGTTGCTCCCACTTTGAGAGTACCACCGAACAACATACCTGGTGTCCAAAAGCCATGTTTCTAATAGGTATTTACCCATAGAGCCCAAAGTATAGGCCTTCACAGATACAAACTTATGTCGGTGGGGAGGGGTGAGAGGTTATGTGGGATTTTTAGCCTTGAAACGTCTTTCATGAGGGCCCCAGTGTTCTTTGTGAAGATGTCAATTATTCCTAAATTAATCTGTAAACTCATTGCCATCCTAATCAAGTCTCCACAGGAAGTTTTCATAGAACCTGACAAACTGGTTCTAAATTCCATATAGAAGAGAATATGCATAAGAAGAGCTGTGGCGATTTTGGAGAAAAAAGGAAAATGAAGGTTGATATATTATACAAGGTGTCCAAGTTTGATAATTGGCACAGAAACAGACAATAAGTGACTGAAAGAGTGCAGAGATCCTCCAACCCAACCCATGTAAGCATGTTAAATAAGTCATACAAGTGGCATTCATAAGCCAATGGTGAAACAACAGACTATTAAATAATAACATTGGAACAAGTGAAAAAAGTAAATCTCTGCTTCATACTATTAAACACACACACACACTCTCAAACATACATAGTCCAAATAGTAAGAACAACTAAATTTAAATAAATAAATAAACAAACCTATTAGCACATTGGGAAAACAGTGGAAGTATGTGTTTGTGACTATGCCTTTGGGGTAGAGAGAGTCTTTCTTAAACAACACACACATACATATAACACAGAAGCCAGGAGGGAATGGTTGATAAATTTGAATCTGCATAAAAACTTGTTTTCTGTGATAAAGGCTATCATCAATGAAGTTAAAAGACAAATGATAACCCAGAAGAAAGATGTATATCAGACCAAAACCCACTGCTGTCAAGTTGATTCACTGCAGCTGAGCACTTTAATCACTGTACCACCAGGGTTGCTAGCATACTACCCTAAAGGAGTGACTAAAGAAAATTCTCTAAACGGAAAGGAAATGATAAAAGAAGGACAGTTGGAACATTAGCAAGGAAGAAAGAGCAAGGTGAACAAAAATGTGGGTAAACTCATTAGACTTTCCTTCTCTTGAGTTTTCTAAATTATCTTTTATACCTGAAGCAAAAACTACAACATTGTCTGATGTGGTTCTAAATGTATGATTATAGGAAATATTTAGGACAATTTTATTACTAACCAAAAATCAAACCCACTGCTGTCGAGTCAATTCCAACTCATAGCGACCCTATAGACCTTATTACCAACAGAAAAGGGTAAAAGGACAAAAAGATGAACTGGTAAAATAACAACACCACCTGTATACATACATATACAGCTGCCCTGGTAATGCAGTAGTCAAGTGCTATAGCTGCTATCCAAACGGTTAACAGCAGCTGGTGGATTTGAACTGTCAACCTTCTCGTTATCAGCCACTCTCCTAACACTGCACCACCAAGGCTCCATGGGGCCATTTCATTACATAGTTATTGTGGTGGTGTGCCATTACGTCAATTCACTGAGTCAATTTTGATTTACAGAGACCCTGTATGATAGCGTAGAATTGCCTCACAGGGTTTTTGAAGCTGTATAATCTTTATGGAAGCAGACTGCCACTTCTTTCTCCCAAGGAGCTGATGATGAGTTCCAATCGCCAACTTCTTGTTTAGCAGCTGTGTTTTAATCAGTGCCACCAGAACTCCTCCAAATGTAAAAGATTAAATTACATTAATCAAATGGTCTATATAAGGCAACTGGTAGAATGAATTAAAATACTCGTATGACCCAACTTTATATTATCTGTAAGAAACTCACTTCAAACATCAGGATGTAGGTAACTGAAAGTAAAAAGATATACATTCTTTTTCTAAAGCAGAAGTCTTTTTTTTTTTTCCACTTCTTTTTGTGGTATCATTGAGACCATACACAGAAAAGCATACAATTCAACAATTTCTACATTGCAATTCAGTGACATTGACTACATTCAAGTTGTGCAGCCATTCTCATTCTCCTTTTCTGAATTGTTTCTCCCTTTTAATATAAACTCATTGCTTCCCAAGCTTCCTGTCTGACCTTTTCAAGTTGGTGTTGTCCGTCTGATCCCACACAGATAGTTCTTTAAAAGAGCAGAATGCTCAAGGCAAACATTCTTTACAAATTACGTTAACCAATTGTTTTGTTTAAAGACGAGTTTAGGGGATATTTTTGGTTTAGATTTAAAGTTTGAAAATTATCTCAGGGCAATAGATTTGGGGTTCACCCAGCTTCAGTGGATCTGGAAATTCTTGATTCCATGAGAATTTGGAATTCTGTTACACATTTTTCCAACTTTTGATCAAGATTCTCCTGTAGGTTCTTTGATCAAAATGTTTAGTAATGGTAGCTTGGCACTATCTAGTTCTGGTCTCGTGGCAAAGGGGGGCAGTAATTCATGGAGGCAATTAGCCAAGCATTCCATTTAGTCCTGTGTCTAGCTCTCCTTCTTCTGTTGCTTCAAACAGAGACCAATTCTGGTAACTTTAACAGCTTCTTGGAAAGTTTTAAGATCCAAAGCACTACACAACCAACTAGGATACAGAACAAATGTACTAAAAATAATATTAGGCCAATTAATTGGGATGTCCCAGGCAACCCTAACCCTAAATCTCCAAAGCAAGAAACCAAATCCCTTGAGGTGTTTGGTTGTACATAAGCAGACTCAGTAGCTTTTATTTTTTTTGGTACAATATATCACATACAACATTCACTAATTTGACTATCTACAGGTGTACAGCTTACTGATTTCAGTTACATTAACCGGCTGTACAACCATGACCATTAATATCAATTTTATGTCACTATAAACCCAAACTCGGAGTTATATAGGCAAAAACATTCCTTTATCCCCTTTCCTCATGCTACTGGAAACCACTAAGAAACTTGGATCTCTATACATTCGCTTTTTTTTTTTTTTATATATAAGTGAGGTCATACATGTCCTTTTGTGATTGACTTATTTCACTCAGCCTAATGTCTTTAAGCTCCAACCATGTTGTAGCATGTATCAAGACTTCATTTCTCCTACTGTAGAAGTAGTATTCCACTAAATCTAAGTATGTACCATGTTTTGGTACATACATTCATTCACTGATGGGCATTTAGGGTGTTTCTACCTTTTGGTTTTTGTGAATAGTGCTGCACTGAACACTGGTTTATATAGTTTGTTTGCATTGATGCTTTCAAGTCCCATGGATATACTTCTACTAGTGGAATTCTTGGGTCATATTGTAGGTTTATTTGTAGTTTAGTGACGAACCCCCACACTGTTTTCCACAATGATTGTACCATTTTACATTCCCACCATCTGTGTGTGTGTGTGTGTGTGCGTGCTTCAGGAGAATGTTTACAGTTCAAATTAGTTTCTCATTCAAAAATTTATATGCACATTGTTTTGTGACATTGGTTGCAATCCCCACAGTGTGTCAGTACTCTCCCCCTTCTTTCCACTACAGGTTCCTGTGTTTACGTGTCCAGTTTTCCTGTACCTTTCTACCTTCTCATCTTTGCTTTTGAGTAGGTGTTGCCCGATCTGGCCTTCTATAATTGACTGAACTAAGAAGCACATTCCTCATGTGTGTTATTGTTTGTTTCATAAGCCTGTCCAGTCTTTGGCTGAAAGGTAGACTTCTAGAGAGGATTCAGTTCTAAGTTAGCAGGCTGTCTAGAGGCCATAGTCTTCAGCATTCTTCCAGTCTCTGTCAGACTAGTAAGTCTAGTCTTTTTTGTATGTGAATTTCAATTCTATTCTACATTTTTCTCCTGCTCTGGCCTGGACCTTCTATAGTGATCCTTGTCAGAGCTGTTGGTGATGGTAACCAGGGACCATCTAGTTCTTCTGGGATCAGGCTTGTATAGGCTGTGATTCATGTGGTCCATTAGTCTTTGGGACTACTAATTTCCTAGCATTTTTTTTTTTTTTTAATTCTCCTTTGCTCCAGACCAGACGGGACCAATAGATACATCTTACATGGCTGATCTAAAGCTTTTAAGTCTACAGACACTACTCACCAAAGTAGGATGTGGAACATTTTCTTTAGATGATGTTATGCTGAATGAGTTAGATGTTCCCAGAGACTATGGTCTCCAGGCCTCAGCTCCAGTAAATTGGCCCCTAGCTGGATGTGTCCAGGAAGCTTCTATGACATTGTCTTAGTCAAGTTGTGCTGACTACCCCTCTACTGTGTGTTGTCTTCCCCTTCACCAAGGTTAATAGCTGTCTACTATCTATTTAGTGATTTCCTCTCTAACCTCTGCCCTCCCTTCTAAATCTCAAAGATTTTTTTTTCCTATGTGTAATCCTTTTCTTGAGTTTTTACAGTTGTGGTCTCAGACAACATTGGTCCTTTTGTGGTTGACTTATTTCATTCAGCATAATATCCTACAGATTCATCCACATTGTGAGATGTTTCAAAGTTTCATTATTATTCTTTATTGCTCATAAAGTCTCGAGAAACACCAAAATCAATAAAAATGAAAGAAATGGGGAAAAATCCACAAATGAGAGATTCAGCACAGGAGAGTATGAGAAGAAGGAGAATGTCAGAACCACACCCACACACACAAAAAAGCACCACAAAATGATAGCAATAAACTCAGACTTATCAATAATCACACGAATGTAAATGGCTAAAATACATCTATAAACGGACAGAGAGGGACAGAATGGATTTAAAACAGCAGGGTCCACCAATATGCTGTCTATATGAGACACATCTTGGAAACAAAGACATAAATACATTAAATATCAAAGGATGGAAAAATATATTAAGAAAACAGCAAACAAAAAAGAGTAAGAGTGACAATACTAATCTCAGATAAAATAGACTTGAAACACTGCCTGACCCTGCACCATGCCCACAATCATTGCTGTTATTTTAGTCAGCTAGTGCTGCTGGAAAATGGAATTTGGTACCAAAAGAGTGGGGTGCTGCCCTAACAAATACCTAAAATGTGGAAACAATTTTTAAAACTGAATGGATAGCAGATTCAGAAGGAACTGAGGAGAACTGTTAACATCAAAAAAGGCGCTGACAGTGAGAATCGAGCAGCAGAGGACTGGCAGCAGCAGCAGGACCACAGTACTGGAACCAACCCATGGAGCAAGAGATCTAACTGCCTGTGCACAGAGGCTTCCCGGTGGAGCAGGGTGCCTCTGGGCACTTTACTCGATGGAGCTAGCCTTGCTGACCCACAGAGCAAGAGAGCTGAGTGCCTTTGTGCAGGAGGCTTCCTCACAGAGTGGGGTGCCTCTGGGCACTTGAATCAGTGGAACTACAGAGCTTTGGAACACTTGCCCCAGCTGGGCAGACATGGGCCTGAGGCCCAGACTATGCAGCCATAGGAAGCAGAAGCTGAAGAGATAAACAGCGTTGAGAAGCTCAGATGCCTCACTCTTGAAACGTATGGCCATGATCTCAGGGGTCTGAAAGGGTGGAACCATGGTGTCATGTGTTTTTAAGGGTGGAACTGCCAGTCAATTGGGCTTAGGGTGCACCTAAAGCCGATGGGGCAGTTTCTGTCTAAGTGAGCCTGGAAGGCAGAGTTGTAGCACAAGGCTGGGGGTCTCTGCTCAGGATCCAGAGAGTTTGGCCAATACCTAGAGTCTGGAGGGCAAGGCTATTGTGTAAAATGTCTCAGAAAATGGAAAATTATTTTCAAAACTTTGAGGGCTAATGTACTGTGTTCTGCTGAGTTGCTTGTTGCCTGTTAATGTCTTATTTTCCTACAATTTCTCCTATTTATAATGGAATGTCTAACCTGTGCCTGTTCTGCCACTGTGCCTTTGGAAGCAGATAGCTTGCATTCTAAGTTTCACAGATATAAAAGAGTTTTTGAATTTTGGACTTGGAACTGATTTAAGACTTACATGGGACGGACATGATTTTGCCATGACAGGATGGATGTGTTAGATGTTCTAAAGATGTAATTTTTTGGGTGCCAAAGGGTGGTATGTCATGGGCTGAATTGTGTGCCTCCCCCAAAATATGTGTAGCCATGTGGCTGGGCTATGATTCCCAATATTTTATGATTGGCCTCCATTTTGTGATTTTCCTATGCTGTATGTGAAAGATTTAGGGTGGGACTGTAAATACCTTCATAAGATCACCTCCCTGCTCCACTGTAAAGGGAGCTTCCCTAGAGTACGGCTTGCACCACCCTTAATCCTTTCATCCTACAAGAGATAAAAGGAAAGGGCAGTAAGCAGAGAATTGGGAACCTCACACCATCAAGAAAGCAGCACCAGGAGAGGAACGCATCCTTCAGACCTGAGGCTCCTGTGCCAAGATGCTCTCTGAACAATGACTGATGCGATACTAGAATTTCCTCCAGAGTTGACAAGGGGGAAAGCCTTCCCCTGGAGTGCACATCCTGAATTTGGACTTGTAGCCTACTGGACTGTGTAAAAATAAACTTCCCTTTGTTAAAGCCATCCACTTTGTGGTATTTCTGCGACAGCAGCACTAGCTGACTAAAACACTGTGCTAGAGCCCATTGTTGCAGCCACTACATCAATCCATCTCACTGAGGAACTTCCTCTTTCTTGCTGACCCTCCACCCTACCAAGCATGATGTGCTTCTCCATGGGCTGCTCCCTCCTGACAATATGTCCAAAATACAAGGTCGGCAGTTCAAATCCACCAGGCACTCCTTGAATACTCTGGGGGTCAGTTCTACCCTGGCCCCTAGGGTCACCACGAGTCATATCCGACTTGATGGCACTTGGCTTGGCATGTAAAACATAGTTTTACTGTCCTTGCTGCTGAGGAGCCTGCTGCCTGTGCTTTTTCCAAGACAGGCTTGTTTGTTCTTTTGGCAGTCCATTCAACATTCTTCAGCAACACCATAATTCAAAGGCATCAATTCTTCTTCAGTCTTCCTTATTCAGTGTTCAGTTTTCACATGCATATGAGGCAGCTGAAAATATCATGGCTTGACTCAAGTGTGTCTCAGTCCTCAAAGTGACGTCTTTACCTTTTCGAACTTTAAAGAGGTCTTTTGCAGATTGCCAACTGCACTACATCATTTGATTTCTTGACAGTGGCTTCCATGGGTATAGATTGTGGATCCAAGCAAAATAAAATTGTTCACAGCTTCAATGTTTTCTCCATTTGTCATGATGTAGCTTATTATTGGTCTACTTGTGAGGATTTTTTTTCTTTATGTTAAGGTGTAGTTTATATGGAAGGCTGTAGTTTTTGTTTTTTTTTTTATCTTCATCAGTGTTTCAAGTCTCTTTGCTATCAGCAAGCAAGGTTGTGTCATATGCATATCACCGGTTGTTAGTGAGTCTTCCACCAAATTTTAGATAATTGAAGTCAAACATAGTGTGTCCTCTGACCACATGCAATCAAACCAGAAATCAATTATGAAAATTTCCGAGCTCTTGGAAACTAAACAACACTCTTTTTTTTTTATAGGCTAAAAGAGCCACATGCTTCTTTTCCTTCTGGGTGTTACTTATTTTGGGGGTCTGTGTGTACCCTGGAAACCCTGGTGGCATAGTTTCTAAGTGCTATATCTGCCAACCAAAAGGTCAGCAGTTTGAATCTACCAGGTACTCTTTAGAAGCTCTGTGGAGCTATTCTACTCTGTCCTACAGAGTCGCTGTTTTAGTCAGCTAGTGCTGCTCTAACAAATATCACAAAGTGGATGGCTTTAACAAAGGAAAGTTTATTCTTACACAGTCTGGGAGGCTACAAGTCCGAGTTCAGGGTGTCCACTCCAGGGGAAGTCTTTCCTTCTGTTTGTTCTGGAGGAAAGTCCTTGTCTTCCATCAGTCTTTGGTTAGGGAGCATCTTGGAGCTGGAACCTCAGGTCTGAAGGATACGCTGTTTTCTTGATGGTGTCAGGTACCCAGTTCTCTCCTTGCTTCCCTTTTCTTTTATCTCTTGTAGGATGAAAGGATAAAGGGTGGTGCAAGCCATATTCCAGGGAAACTCCCTTTACAGTGGAGCAGGGAGGTGATCTTATGAAGGTATTTACATCCAACCCTATCCTCTAACACACAGCATAGGAAAAATCACAAAATGGATGACAATAAAATACTGGGAATCATGGCTCAGCCACGTGGTTACACACACTTTTCGGGGGACACAGTTCAATCCATGACAGTTTTATGAGTTGGAATCGACTCAGTGGCAGTGGCTTTGGTTTGCAGTGGTGTATACCCTGAGGCTGAAACCAGATGCTGAAAAGCGCCAGGGGTGAGGGAACCTAAGACTGCAGGGAAATCATGACATCCACATTCCACAAGCCCTAAGAAGTGATGCTACGGCAGGGCTATCAGATGTACTACCACAGATTTAGTAAACTGTAGACTGTGAATAACACTTCTTGTCTTGATAACTGGGTTCTAACAAATGATAAAAGAATTAAGCAGGAGGCTGGGGAGGAGGGAAATAACTTGTTTCTGAGCATTCTTCTTTTAGGTGGTTGTCCAGATGGCATCTAGTACCTCTTTGTTTTCCTAGATGGCCAGTGATGGCCTTTGAGATTGCAAAGCAGGTGGCACCCTTATCACCCAGATGACCTAGGGAGATCAAAGGACTGAAGGAACCCAGTGTCCTCCTCAAGCCCCCTTTGAACCCCTACACCAGCATGTGGCCCCTCCCCCCCCTTTTTTTTTAACTGTGATTGAGTGAAAGTAGTATACAATCCAAGTTAAATTTGTGCACCCGCCTATCTGCAGTTCCCTATGGTGACAGCACACTCTTCCTTTCTGTTCCATAAATGTCATATCCTGCTAACAATCTCCTATGCCCTCCTCTCCACCCTCTCCTCTGCCTTCTGGTAAGAGGCCAGTAGGATGGCATCCTGTAGATACATAGAACCATAAAGTGGACACACCATATGTTCATCCTGTGTCCCCAAGTCCAATCCATTCCTGTCTGCAGAGTTGACCTCAGTAATGAATAATGATCTGGGGCAGCAGCAGTTCTAGGAGCCATGCTCCCAGGGGAAGTCTGGGGGCATCAGACCATCAATTGTGGTCTTTTAGTGTAGTTCTTGAGGTGCACCCCTCTTTTTATTTGTGTTGTCACTGGCACCTGACATTGTGTGCCCCATCACAGCTGTCACTGGTGGTGGCCGAGCACCATCTGGTTCTTCTGGTCACATGTTGGTACAGTCATCCATACATGTGGGTCCTTCTGTCCTCTGGGCTCTCTTGCTCTTATGTTTTTGTTGACCGTGGTAATCATCTGATTGAGTTGAGATGGGATCATTTGGTGCACCTCAGATGGTAGCTTACTAGCTTTTAAGACCCCAGATGCCACCCACCAATATGAGATACAAAAGACTATCTTAGCAATAGGCTAGTTATGCCAATTGGTCTTGATGTCTCCTGAGAGCATGGTCCCCGGACCCCCGCCCCTGCTACTCTATCCTTGCAATATTAGGCTAGGAATAGAAGAGTTTTCAGTTTATGTTGAAGTTCAGTTAAGATGATCATCTTTCTGCTGGGTGCTGTCACTGCTTTCACCCAACCAAATTTCGATCAGCTATCTGATCCATATGCATCCCTCTCCCTCCCTCCCTCCCTTCCCTTGTAGCCATCAAAGAATCTTTTCCTCTGTATGTGAGTCTGTTTTCAAGTCATTATAGTAAGAGTCTCATACAATATTTGACCCTGTGTTGCTGACTGATTTCACTCAACATAATGTCTTCCAGTTGAAACCAGGTTGTAAGATGCCTCCTGAAATCATCATTGTTTTTTATCATTGCATAGTGAATGTTCCATTAAGTTTATGTACCATAGTTCGCTTATCCATTCATCTGTTGTTGGGCATCTGGGTTGGTTCCATCTTTTTGCAATCGTGGACTGTGCAGCAATAAACATTTGTGTGCATCTATCTGTTCATGTGACCTTAATCCTGTAGGATATATTCCAAGCAGTGGAATTACTGGGTCAAATGGTATATCTGTTTCCAGCTTTTTAAGGAAGCACCAGATTGCTTTCCAAAGAGCTTGTACCACTTTGCAATTCCACCAGCAGTGTAGGAGAGTTCCAATTTCTCCACAGCCTCTCCAGCATTTGTTGTTTTGTGTTTTTTGGATCATGGTAAATTTTATTGGAGTGAGACGATATCTCATTGTAGTTTTTACTTTCTTTAATAGCTGATGATTGTGAGCATTTCTTCATGTGTCTTTTGGCTGCCTGGGTGTCTTTAGTGAAGTGTCCGCTCATCTCCTTTGTCCATTACTTAGTTGGGTAATTTACCTTTTTCTTGTTGATATTTTGCAGTACCTTGTAGATTATGGAGATCAGACATTGATCAGATATGTAGTTGCCAAATATTTTTTCCCATTCTGTGGGTTGTCCTTTAATTATTGCGATGAAGTCTTTGCATAAGCAAAAGTGTTCGATTCTTAGTAGTGCCCATTTATCTATTTTCTCTTCTGTTGATTGAGCTTTATTCGTTAGATTTTGTAGTCTGCCTAAACTGTATATTAATCCTGCCATTGTTCACCCCATTTTTTTTGCATAATCTTTATCGTTTCAGGTTTGATATTTAAGTCTTTTATCCAGCTTGAGTTAGTTTTTGTGTAAGGTGTGAGGTATGGGTCTTGATTCAATTTTTTTGCAGGTGGATAACCAATTTTGCCAACACCATCTGTTGAAGAGACTGTTTTTACCCCAGCTTAGAGTCTTAGAGCCTTTGTCAAATATCAACTGTTCATAGGAGGGTAGAAGCATCTCTGGAGGCTCAACTCTGTTCCATTTGTCTATATGGATCTTTTGTACAGGTAGTAGGCTGTTTTCACTACTGTGGCAGAGCAATAGGTTCTAAAATCGGGTAGTGAAAGGCCTCCCACATTGTTTTTCTTCTTCAGTGGTGTTTTCCTTATTCAGGGTATTTTTTCCTTTCCAAACAAAGTTGATGATTTGCTTCTCCAGCTCATTAAAAAATGTCACTGGAATTTGTATCAGGATTGCATTGTATATGTAGACGGCTTTGGGTAAAATAAACATTTTCACAATGTTAATTCTTCTTATCTGTGAGCAAGTTTCTCCATTTATGTAAGTCTCTCTTAGTTTCTAGCAGTCAAGTCCTGTAGTTCTCTTCTTATAGGTCTCTTATTTCTCTAGTTAGATTTATTCCTAGGTATTTTATCTTCTTGGGGGCTATAGTAAAAGGTATTGATTTGGTGATTTCTTCTTGAATGATCTCTTTGTTGGTATAAAGGAATTCGACTGATTTCATTATGTTTACTTTATATCATGATAACTTTGCTGAACTCTGCTATTAGTTTGAATAGTTTACTTACAGATTCTTTAGGATTCTCTGTGTATACAATCATATTATCTGCAGATCAGGAGATTTTTACTTCCTCTTTGCCAATGTGGATGCTCTTTATTTCTTTGTATTGTCTAACTGCTCTGGCCAGAACTTCTAGTACAATGTTGAATAGAAGTGGTGAGAATGGGCATCCTTGTCCAGTTCTCATTGTCAAGGGGAATTCTCTCAGTCAGTCTCCATTCAGAATGATGTAGGCGGTTGGCTTTGCATAGATGCCCCTTATTGCATTGAGGAATTTGCCTTCTATTCCTATTTTGCTGAGAGTTTTAACATGAATGGGTGTTTTACTTTATCAAATGCCTTTTCTGCATCAGTTAACAAAATCAGGTGATTCTTGTCTTTTGTGTTATTTATGTGGCTGATCACATTAATTGTTTTTCTGATGTTGAACTAGCCTTGCATCCCAGGTATTAATCCAACTTGGTCATGATGAATTATTTTTTTGATATAACGTTGAATTCTATTGGATAGTATTTTGCCGAAGATTTTTGCATCTAGGTTCATGAGTGATATTGGTCTGTAGTTTTCCTTTTTTGTGGGATCTTTCCCTGGCTTTGGTATCAGGGTTATACTGGCTTCACCAAATGAATTTGGAAATATTCCACCCCTTTCTATACTGTGAAAGTTAACTCTTCTCTAAAAGCTTGGTAGAATTCTGGGGTAAAGCCATCTGGGCCAGGGCTTTTTTGGTTGCTTGTTTTTCAATGACTTTTTCAATCTCTTCCTTTGTGATGGGTTTATTGAGTTGTTCTGCTTTTCCCTGTGATAATTTTGGTAGGTGATAAGAATCTAAGAATTTGTCCATTTCCTCTTGGTTTTCAAATCTCTTAGAGTACAGTCTATCGCAGTATCCTGCTAGTTTTGATTTCTGTTGGATCTGTTAAGACTTCTCCCTTCTCATTTCTTATTCAGGTTACTTGTTTCCTGTCCTGTTTTTCTTCAGTAAGTTTGGCCAATGGTTTGTCTATCTTGTTGATCTTTTCAAAGAAAACAGCTTTTGATTTTACCAATTTTTTCAATTGTTCTTCTATTCTCTATTTAGTTCTAATCTTTATTATCAGTTTTCTTCTGGTGCCTGAAGGGTTCCTCTGCTGCTCTCTTTGTATTTGTTCAAGCTGTAGTGTTAATTCTTTGGTTTGGATGCTTTCTTCCTCCTGGATATGTGCATTTACAGAGATAAACTGACCTCTGATCAGTGCTTTGGCGGTATCCCATAGGTTCTAATACAATGTGTTTTCATTCTGATTTGAATCCGTAATTTTTTTTATTTCATCCTTGATTTCTTCTGTAACCCATGGCTTTTTGAGCAAAGTGTTCCAGTTTCCATGAGTTCCAATTTCTATAAATGTTTTTTCTGCTATGATTTAGACTTTTCTGGTTTTATGGTCTGAGAAGATGCTTTGCAGTAATTCAGTGGTTTGGGATTTGCTTTATGTGTTAATACATGGTCTATTCTGGAAAATATTCCATGTGCATTGCAGAAGAAGGTTGTACTTATCTGTTGATGGATAAAAAGTTCTATATATGTTGATAAGGTCTGATTGGTTAATTGTCACAATAAGATCTTCTGTGTCTTTACTGAGCTTTTTTCTAGATGATTTGTTTGTTACTGAAAGTAGAGTGTTGAAGTCTCCAACTATTATTGTGGAGTGATCTGTTTCATTTTTCAATGTAGTCAATGTTCAATGTATTTAGGTGTTCGAGTATTAGGTGCATAAATATTTAATACTGTTAAATCTTGCTTATGTGAACCTTTCAGCAATATACAGTAGCAGTCCTTGTCCATGATGGTGAATTTTACATTAAAATCTATTTTATCTGAGATTAGTATTGCCAGACATGCTCTTTTTTGTGCATTGACAGCTTGGTATATATTGTTTCATCCTTTAATTTTCAGTTTATTCATATCTTTAGGTCTGATGTGTGTTTCTTGTAAGCAACATGTAGATGGGTCATGTTTTCTGATCCAAGATACAACTCACTGTCTCTTTGCTGGTGCATTCAAACCATTTACATTCGATGTTATTATTGACAGGTATGTGTTTAGTGCTGTCATTTTGATGTGATTATTTTTGTGTTAGAGTTCTCTCTGTTGCTCTTAATATTTTGTTCTGGGACATTCTTCTTCATGCACTGAATTTTCATATTTTTCAGCATTGGTTTTGTATTCATTGAGACCCCCGTATTGCATTTCTTGTTTTGGTGTGTTGCCTTGTTATTGTGCTTTGTGGCTACCCCTAAAATTCTTCTTAATAATCTGAGTTTAAACCCAATTTTAGCTTCTACAAATCTTATTAACTTCATCATCATCTGAAAGAACTATAACTACTGTAGTATATCCCTCTTTTTATTGTGATGGTATCTTAGTTTTCATGATAAGTTCACTGGTTCCCTTCTTTCAGTGTTGTGGCTCTGATTGAATTTTGTGCCTTTCTAACTGAGTAAGTTTCTGTATGTTGTGTCCTGCTTTGTCTCCTTAAATACGCAGTTAAGAATTTTGTTTTTCTAAACAGAGAGCTTCTTTCTGTATTTCTTGTAGTTTTGGTTTGGTTTTAGCAAAGTCTCTGAGCTTCTGTTTATCTGTGGATGTCTTAATTTCATCTTCATGTTTGAAAGACAGTTTTGCAGGATATATGATCCTTGGTTGGAAGTTTTTCTCTATGAAAGCTTTAAATGTGTTATCCCACTGCCTTCATGCCAACATCGTTTCTGCCAAGAAGTCAGATGAAAGCCTACAGGGCTTCCCTCTAAATGTTAGCTTTGTTTTGTGTCTTGCTGCCTTTACGAGTTTCTGCTTATGTTTCATTTTATTGAGCTTGATTATAATGTCTTTATGTTTTTCTTTTAGGGTGTATTTTCTGTGATGTTTATTATATATCTTGGATATCTATGATCTCTTCTTTCATAATTTCATGGAAGTTTTCTGCCAGCAACTCAACAACAATGCTGTCTGTGTTTTCAGCTATGCCTGCTTGTTCAGGGATTCCAATTAATCATAGGTTATTCCTTTTGATAGAGTCCTACATGTTTCTTAGAGCTTCTTCATTTTTCTTATTTCTTTTCTCTGACTTCACAAATGCTGGTATCAGTAGCTTTATCTTCAATATCACTGATTCCAACTTCCACTGCTTTAAGTCTGTTCTTCTGACTTTGAATTGTGTTGTCTAATTCTGAGATTTTGTTATTGATCTGTCAGATTTCAGAATGTTGACGCTCTATCAGTTCAAATAGCTTGCTTATTAGTTTTTCATTTTGTTCTGCTGCATTTTGTTTAATCTCTAGGAGGGTTCTATATATAAATCTTTTGTACTTGACCTCCAATAGTTTCAGAAAGGCTTCTTCATCTGGGAAGTTTTTGAGTCAGTATTTTGGGAGTTTTCTGGGTCCACGTTTGAATATTATTTTAGATGCTGGGCTATGGTCTGTTCCTTCCAGGACATCTAGAGGCTGTTTAGTTTCTCTGATGTTGCCTTAACAGGAGCTGAGCTTTAGTTCTGTGAAGGAAGTTGGTCACCAGCTACCTCTTTGTTCTCTTGTGACTGGGCCCAGTGGACTCTGGGGTGGCAGGTTCTGCCTCCTTGCTGGCAAAGACACTGCCTTTCTTATGGAGACACTGGGGGGGGGATCAGCTGGCCCCATGACATGGGTCAGTGAAGCCTGAAAGAGACACAGTTAGGTTGCACTGCAGTTAATTCTCCAGGCAGTTTTATTTTAAAAGCTAAAAGCTACCTGTCTGTTAACCAAAATTAGCAAGAGCACCAGGTGTGGCAGGCCTCTCCTTCTGACTGACCAAGGGGCTCCTCCCTAGCTGCCACCAGTGTGACATGCCCCTCTTTCTGGCTGACAAGGGGGCTTTTCCCTGGCTGCCAGGTATGGCAGGCCCTTCCTTTCAGCCAATAAGGGTGGCTTCTCCCCAGCTGTCTGGAGATGCTTTAATGCAGATCACCATGGGAACAGGCTGCTATGCCACAAACACTTCCCAGGCACCACTCGTGTGGCAACACTACGCTAAACACAGCCCCTCCAGTGGGGAAGCACTCTATGGGCTGGCATTGTCTCCCAGCCTGAGAATCTGACCCTGGTGAGGGCTCTAGTTGGTTAACTGTGCCTCCCAGGCATGCAAGCTACTGTCCTGGTCAAGCTACACCACCTGCCGAGAAAGAGGCAATCTGTGATGGAGTTCCAAAAAGGGAAGGGTGGGGGGATTGTGGTGTCCCCACTGCCAGGTTCTCAAAATGTGGGTATCCCACCCAATGTCTCTCTACTGTGAGACAGGCAGATCACTTCAGGATTGTGTTTCAGAATAATTCCAGCACATGCTCCTCCCCTGCCTGCCAGCCAACAAAGAGAAAAAAAGTTAAAAGTGTCTGGTACCTTCGGATCACAAGAGAAGTCCACTCCACCAAAGCAGGGTTCAGCAGTAGAGAGGAAGTTTCCTGCTTAGTGCCATATATTCCTGAGTGACAGTCCTATGTTGTGTCCTAGAGGGTCACTGAGTGCCCAGAAAGCTCCATTCAGTTATCAATCCAAGTCTTAGTTTTCAGAGGGAATTAAGGAGACACGTGTCTACTCTGCCATGTTAAATCTGCCCCCTGACCTCTCCCTTTAAAAACCCTGACCCTTCCTGACAAAGGCAGACAGGTTTTAAGGATGATAACACCCCTTGTCTCTTTGCATGCTCGCTTGAAAATAAACCTTTGATTACTTTACCCCAAGCCCCTGTCTCAGAGGTTGGCTTCATGGCAGGTGGCACAAACCCAGAGTTCTGTCCAGTAACAAGACCCCAGATTAAAATCAACTCTTTCCTCTTGTCTTCCTCTCATGCAGCTGAAACAATCCATCCTCAGTTATCCTTTCAAAGCCCCCTCAAAAATATTTTTTTACTCTCCATGAATTATACAGCTAAAAAGACACACACAAACTTTTCCTCAAATCTCTCCAATATTCTAACTCAATTTTATTTTAGACAAATACCAGAAGTGACTACAAAACAAAACAACAGTGCCTTTATTATAAAACAGACAGACCAGAGCAGGGACTAGCAATGATACCTATCAGATAGGATGTAATATAACATCTTGAATCAGATCAGCAAAGTACTTTGGGATACATGAAGGGGCACACAAAGGGCCTTCACTGGTCCAGCTCTGATTCTCTATGCTGCATTCTATGCATATTCCACTATAAGCAATGTATAAACTTATATTTAAAATAAAACACACTTATTTATATAGAGATGGACATATGGACCAAAGGAACAGAACAGATAGCTTAGAAACAGAAGCCTAGCTGTAAGGGAACTCTGCATATGATATAGGTGGCACTTCCAGCAGCAGGGAAAGATGGTGTACACAGGGTTGTTCCTATGGAGAATCTGAAATTGAGTATCTACCTCACAACATGTGCAACAATACTGCCCCAATGAATAAAGGACTTAAATATGAAAGGCAAAACATTTAAACTTTTGAGGCAAATATGTATCCTTATGACCCTGGGGACCAAAAAGCCAAACAAAACCCACTGCAGTCGAGTTGATTCCAACTCACGGTAATCCACAGGACACAGTAGAACTACCCCATAGTGTTTACAAGGAGCATCTGGTGGCTTCAAACTTTCAACCTTTCAGTTAGCAACCACAGCACTTAAGCACTATGCCACCAGGCTTTCCTATGATCCTAGGGAAGGGGATAGAATTTCTTAAAGAAGGCACAAATTTAGAGCAAACTTAAGAGAAAGAGATTAATTTATCAATTTAACTGCTACAGTTATAAACTTAGATTCATCAGATTACACCACAAAAATGTGAAAAGAGAGGCCTCAAACTGGGACTGAATATTCATAATAAAGTAACCAACTGTCATGGACTGAACTGTTTCCCACAAAAAATATGTATATCAGTTTGGCTGGACCATGATTCTCAGTACTGTGTGATCTCCCTGTATGTTTTAAATCCAGCCTGTATGATGTCAACGAGGAAAGATGAGTAGCAATTGTGTTGATGAGGCAGGACTCAATGTGTAAGATTGTGTTGTGCCTTGAGGCAACCTTGTGGGATACAAAGGAAAAGGAAGTTAGCCGAGAGTTGGAGACTTCATACTGTCAGGAAAGAAGCAGTGCCAGGAGCAGAGCACGTCCTCTGAACCCTGGGTCCCTGTGCCTTAGAAGCTCCCAGTCCAGAAGAACATTAATGACAAGGACCTTCCTGCAGAGCCAACAGAAAAAGACTTCCCCTGGAGCTGATTACCCCAATTTGGAATTTTAGCCTACTTTTCTGTGAGAAAATACATTTCTTCTTGTTAAAGCCACCCATTTGTGGTATCTCTGTTATAGCAGCATTAGATGACTTAAGAAACCAAAGAAGTATTGTTTTTGTTTTTTTCCATCCCCTCCCTGGTAACCATCAAAGATTGTTTCTATGTATAAACCTTTTCATGAGTTTTCACAGTAGTGATCTCATGTAACACCCATCCCCTTGTGATTGACTCAGTGCACTCAGCACAATGTCCTCCAGTTTGTTCCATGTTATGAGGTGACATCAAGTTTTGCCAGCACCATCTGCTAAAAAGGCTGTTCTTTTCCTATTTGATGGCCTTCGGGCCCTTATCAAAGATCAGGTGACCGTAGGTGGATGGAATTGCATCTGAGTTCTCAATTCTGTTCCATTGGTCAATGTTGTCTGTCACTGTAGTAGTACAAGCCATCTTTGTTTCCGAAGTGTGACTCTTGTACACAGCATGTTGATGTTTTTTAATTCATTCTGTCACTCTCTGCCTCTTTATGGGTGTACTTATGTGCATTCAGTGAGTTGGTGATTAGGTATAAGTTTATTGCTGTCATTTTGTGTGTGTGTGTGTGTGTGTGTGTGTGTGTGTGTGTGTGTGTGTGTGTGTGTGTGGTGCTGACATTTTCTTTGATCCTCTTACATTCTCATCCTGAATTCCTTAGGTTTGTAAATTTCTTTGTTGTTACCTAGAAATTTGCCTAGGTTTGAACCAGACTACTGTTATTTGGTAGTTCTTTGCCTTTGACTTCATTAGAACGTTCTGTATGTATACCATTTATTCCCTCTTCTATTGTTCTGATGTTGTTGTCATTTACAGATTAAATTCTCTGGTACCCTGTTGTAATTCTTTTGGTTTTAAACAGTTCTTGAGAGTTCATTTCCTAGGGTAGTATCTGGCTGATATAGTACTGCATCCTAGATTCAGACTATGATCTGATATTGTTTGTTCTCAGACTGAAGGAGTCTCTTTAATAATTCTTGTAGTTTGGGTTTCAGTTTTACATATTCCCTTAATTTCTATTTATCTGAAAATTGTTTAATTTCCTCTCATCATTTTTGAGCAATAGTTTTGCAGGATGTATTATTCTTGGTTAGGAATTAGTTTTCTTTCAAGGCTTTATGTGTATCATCCCATTGCCTTTTTGTCTGCGTGGTTCCTGTGGAATAACCAAGGCTTAGTCTTATTGTTTCTCTTCTGTATGTGACTTTTTGTTTTTGATGAGCTGCTCTCTGAATTTTTTGCTGTCTTTGATTTAAGTAAATATAATTATGATATGTCTTGGTGATTGTCATTAAGGGTATTCTGTATGGGCTTCCTTGAGCCTCTTGGATGGTCAGCTTATTACCCTTAATGATATTTGGGAAGTTCACTGTAAGCAATTCTTCAATAATCCTCTTTGTGCTTGCTGAATTCTGATTACTCACAGATGTGTGCTTTTGGTTGTATTGCACATAATTGTTAGAGTTTATTTTTCTACATTATTTTTCTGATTTTTCCTCAAACAGAGCTGAATCCAAGTGTTTATTTTCAGTTTTGCTGATCTGTCATCATTTCAAGCCTAGTCCTCAGCCTTTCTGATACTGTCCATTTCTGAAATCTTGTTATCTTCTGGATTTCTAATTATTGTTTTTGTATGATTTTGTTGTGAATTTATTTTGGCATTTTGTTCTTGTATTATTTTCATGAATTCTTCCATGAATTTGTCTGCCTTTTCCAAGAATTTGCTATTTTTTCCTCATTTTGGTTTGCTTTTTGCTTCTTGGATAGCTCTAAATATTAGAGATTTTCATTCCCTTAACTGGTAATTCTAGTGCCTTTTCTTTTACTGGAAAGTCATCTGGTATTTTATTTTGGACACCTTCTGGAATCTTCCTGTCCTTTTTTTTAAAAATTTTTATTTTTATTTAACATAACTGAGTAGAAATGTACATTCACATATAAATTTACATGCCCACCTACATGCAGCTTCCACAGCTCTCCCTGTCCGGTGACTGCACACTATTCCTCTCTGCTCCATACATGTCTCATCCTCCCAACAGCCTCCTTTCCTCTCCTCTCCGTCCACTCCCCTTCCTCCAGCCAGAGGTCAGCAAGATGATATCCTATAGATGTATACAACCATAAAGTGCTTCCAATATATGATCACTCTGCATTGCCAAGTCCAATCCATTCTTGTCCAAAGAGTGGACCTTTGTTATAATTTATGGGAAAGGGCAGCATCAGGGCCAGGGGCCAAGCTCTCAGAGGAACCCCAAAACTGCTGGACCATCAACTGAGGTCTTTTAGTGGAGATCTCATGGTGCACCTCTTTTTATTCTTGTGGTGCCAGTGAGACTCCTCTCTGTGAGCTCCATCGTGGCTATCGCTGGTGGTGGCCTGGCACCATCCGATTCTTTCGGTCCCAAGTCGATGTAGGCACTCACTCTTGTGGGTCTCTCTGTCTTCTCGGTTTTCTTTACTGCATGTCATTTTAATCCTTGGTGAGCATCCGTTCCTGCTGAGTTGGGACCATTTGCTGTGTCCTCGGATGGCAGCTTGGCAGCTTTTAAGACCCCAGACGCCACTCACCAATGTGGGGTGCAGAGAGCTCTCTTAGCAAAATGCTACTTGTGCCAATTGGCCTGGAATTTGTCTAAGAGCGTGGTCCCCCATCCCCCGCCCCAGCTACTCTATCCTTGCAGTATTGAGTTAAGATGGAAGGAGTACTCAAGTTATGCTGAAGTCCACTTAATGTTGTTCTTGTTTCTAATGTGCACTATCACTGCTTTCTCCCAACTAGATTTCTAGTAACTATCTAAACTAAACCCTCCCCCCCTCACCCTCTGTCCCTCCCCTCCCTTGCAGCTGTCAAAGAGTCTTTTCTTCCATGCACAAGTCTGTTTTTGAGATCTTATCGTAGAGGTCTCATACAGTATTTGTCCTTTTGTCGCTGACTACTTTCACTCACATAATGTCTTCCAGTTGAAACCAGGTTAGGAGATGTTTCCTGGAATCATCGTTATTCTTTATCATTGCGTTGTGCTCCATTGAGTATATGTACCATAGTTTACCTATCCATTCTTCTGTTGTTCGGCATCTGGGTTGATTCCATCTTTTTGCTATCGTGGACTGTGCTGTGGTAAACATTCTGGTGCATGTGCCCGTTGGTGTGAAAGGCCTTGATTCTGTAGGATATATTCCAAGTAGTGGAATTACTGGGTCAAATGGTATATCGATATCCATTTTTTTAAGGAAGCGCCAGATTGCCTTCCAAAGGGGCTGGACCATTTTGCAACCCCACCAACAGTGTAGGAGGGTTCCACTTTCTCCACAGCCTCTCCAGCATTTGTAGTTTTGTGTTTTCTGGATCATGGCCAATCTTGGTGGAATGAGATGGTGTCTCATTGTTGTCTTGATTTGAATTTCTTTAATAACTAAAGATTGTGAACATGTCCGCATGTGTTTTTTGGCTGCCTGGATCTCCTCTTTAGTGAAGTGTCTGTCCATCTCCTTTGCCCATCACTTAATTGGATGGTTTATCTTCTTCTTCTTGATATTTTGTAGTATCTTATAGATTATGGAGATCAGGCGTTGGTCTGACATAGAGTTGCCAAATATTTTTTCCCCATTCTGTGGGTGTTCTTTTAATTCTATTAATAAAGTCTTTGGATGAGCAAAAGTGTTTGATTCTCAATAGTTCCCATTTATCTATTTTCTCTTCTGTTGATTGAGGTTTCTTTGACAGATTTTGGAGTCTGTCCTCATTGTGTATTAAAACTTCCATTGTTCCTACCTTTTCTTGGATGAGCTTTATCGTTTTAGGTTTGATATTTAGGTCTTTTATCCAGTTGGAGTTGGTTTTTGTATAAGGTGTAAGATATGGATCTTGATTCAGTTTATTGCAGATGGATAACCAATTTTGCCAGCACCATTTGTTGAAGAGACTGTTTTGACCCCAGTTTAATGTCTTAGGGCCTTTGGAGAATATCAACTGTTCATAGGCAGATGGTGTCATCTCTGGGGTCTCAATTCTGTTCCACTGATCCATCTGTCTGTTCTTGTACCAGTACCAGGCTGTTTTGACCACTGTGGCAGTGTAGTATGTTCTAAGGTCGGGTAATGAGAGGCCTCCCAGTGTGTTCTTCTTCTTTAGTAGTACCTTACTTATCTGGGGCTTCTTCCCTTTCCAAACAAAATTGGTGATTTGTTTCTCCATCTCATTAAAAAATGATGCTGGAACTTGTATTGGGATTGCACTATATAAATAAATTGTTTGCGGTAAATTTTCACAATGTTAAGTCTTCCTATCCATGAGCAGGATAGGTTTTTCCATTTACCTAAGTCTCTCTTAGTTTCTTGTAGTAAGGGCTTGTAGTTCTCTTTGTAAAGGTCTGTTGTTTCTCTGGTTAGATTAATTCCTAGGTAGTTTATCTTCTTAGGGGCTATTGTAAATGGTATTGATTTAATAATTTCCTCCTTAACAGTCTCGTTGTTGGTATAAAGGAATCCTACTGATTTACTTATGTTTATTTTGTATCCTGAGACTTTGCTGAACTCTTCTATCAGTTTGAGTAGCTTACTTATAGATTCCTTGGGGTTCTCTGCATATACAATCATATCATCTGTGAACAGGGAGATTTTAACTTCCTCTTTGCCGATGCAGATGCCCTTTATTTCTTTGTCTTGTCTAATTGCTCTGGCTAGAACTTCTAGCACAGTGTTGAATAGGAGAGGTGACAGTGGGCATCCTTGTCTAGTTCCTGATCTCAAGGGCAAGTCTTTCAGCCTCTCTCCATTCAGGATGATGTGGGCAATTGGCTTTGTATAAATGGCCCTTATTGTGTTGAGGAATTTGCCGTCTATGCCCATTTTGCTAAGAGTTTTTAGCAGGAATGGGTGTTGGACTTTATCAAATGCCTTTTCTGCATCAATGGACAAAATCAGGTGATCCTTGTCTTTTGTGTTATTTATGTGGTTAATCACATGAATTGTTTTCCTGATGTTGAACCAGCGTTGCATCCCTGGTATGAATCCCACTTGGTCATGATGGATTATTTTCTTGATATGTTGTTGTATTCTGTTGGCAATAATTTTGTTGAAGATTTTTGCACCTAGGTTCATGAGTGATATCGGTCTGTAGTTCTCTGTCTTTGTTGGGTCTTTCCCTGGCTTAGGTATCAGGGTTATGCTGGTTCATAGAATGAGTTTGGGAGTACTCCATCCCTTTCTATACTCTGAAATGGTCTCAGTAGTATTGGGGATAACTCTTCTCTAAATGCTTGGTAGAATTCTGCCGTGAAGCCATCTGGGCCCGGACTTTTTTTTCATTTGGCAGTGTTTTGATGATCTTTTCAATCTCTTCCTTTGTGATGGGTTTATTAAGTTGTTCTGCTTCACGTTGTGATAATTTGGGTAGGTGGTATGAGTCAAGGAATTGGTCCATTTCCCCTAGGTTTTCAAATTTCTTAGAGTACAGTCTTTCATAGTATTCTGTTATGATATTTTTGATTTCTGTTGCATCTGTGGTGACAACTCCCCTCACATTTCTAATTTGGGTTATTTGTTTCCTTTCCTGCTTTTCTTTAGTAAGTTTAGCCAGTGGTTTATCAATTTTGTTGATCTTTTCAAAAAACCAGCTTTTGGTCTTTTCAATTTTTTCAATTGTTTTTCTAGTCTCTAATTCATTTAGCTCTGTTCTAATCTTTATGATCTCATTTCTTCTGGTGCCCGAGGGGTTCCTCTGTTGTTCTCTTTCTGCTTGTTCAAGCTGTAGAGTTAGTTCCTTGATTTGGTTTCTTTGTTCCTTCCAGATGTGTGCATTTATGGAGATAAACAGACCTCTGAGCACTGCTTTGGCTGTATCCCATAGGTTCTGGTAGGAAGTGTTTTCATTCTCATTGGAATCCATGAATTTCTTTAATTCATCCTTGATTTCCTCTATAACCCATGTTTTTTTGAGCAAGATGTTGTTCAGTTTCCAAGAGTTCCATTTTCTATCTATGTTTTTTCTGCTATTGATTTCAACTTTTATTTCCTGTTCTTTTTTAAAGTATGTTTTGATATTTTCTGCTGTCTTTAAAAAAACCTACTGCCGTAGAATCAGGTCCAACTCATAGCAATTCTAGAGGGCAGAGTAGAACTACCCCACAGAGTTTACAAGGAGCACCTGGCAGATTTGAACTGCCAACAGTTTGGTTAGCAGATGTAGCATGTAACCCACTATGCCACCAGGGTTTCTGATTCTGCTGTCTTTAGGCCATTCAATTGTTATTTTCTTTGTTTATTGACTTGACTGTAGACTTGTTTGTCTCATCTTGCTTTTTTGTTTTATTTGGTTATGTCAGAGCAGGCTGGCTGTGCATTCTTTGTTGTCTGCTTGTCTGTGGATTTTTCACCTCCTTGTCCAATAGGCAGGGTCAGTCACTCAGGTATGGTGCAGCAGGGCAGGTCCAGTGGATGATCTATGTCCTGCTAGGAGTTCCTAAAGGTGCTTTCATGTACTCCCTCTGTCTGCCAATCTCCAATGTGGGGTGAATCTAAGTGGTACAGATGCTGCACTTCTTGGCTGGCTGAGCCACTGCAGCTAGCCAGGAGGCATTAGAGGTAGAGCAGCTGGGAAAAGATGAAAGTGATAAAGCATTCCTAGATTGTCACCACATACTTTGTCCTCCACCGAGAACTCTTTAAATCTGGTCTCCCATGCTGTCTGTCTGCTGATTTCTGACAGGCATCCAGGATGGCCAATCGGAGCTGGGTTAGCTAACAGGGAACTTTCTCTCATATCACTTCTCTGTTTTCTATCAGTTGTTATTCAATTCAGTTTTTCATACCTTGTGTTCCAGTATTGATGCTTGTCTATGTTTTTCTTAGTTTTGGGGGTCTTTGCGGTAGAGGGACAGCATGGTGCTTCTGTCTGTGGTGTCACATTGGCCAAAAGTTCCTAAACAACACTTTTCTAAATAATTTATGGATCAAAGAATAAGTGTCAATGGAAAATTAAAAACATATTGAACAGAATAAAAATAAAAATGCAGTATATCAAAATTTGTTGGATGCAACTAAAGCAGTACTTAGAGGAAAATTCATAGCACCAAATGCTTAAATTAGGCAAGAAAGTAGTTTTTGAATAAATAAGTTTCTACTTCAAGAAACTAGAAAATAAAGAGCAAAACAAACCCAAAATGAACAGAAGGAAGGAACTAATTAAATTCAGAGCAAAAATCAATGAAATTGAAAATAGAAAAGCAGAAAGAATCAGTGAAAGAAAGAGCTGGTTCTTTGGCAAAATCAATAAAATGTACAAACCTTTAGATGACTAGTAGACACACACAAAAAGACAATACAAACTACTAATTTTAGAAAGGAAAGAGAGGTATCACTTTAGGCCCTGCAGACATCAAAAGGATGGCAAGGGAATACTACAAACAACTCTATACCCTTTGACAAATAAAATGGATCAATTCCTTGAAAAGCACAAACTGCTAAAACTCATCCTATATAAAATACATTATTTGAAATAATAATTTTAAAATTCTTCCAAAAGTAACTTCTAGTTCCAGGTGTTTTCAAAGCAGAATTCTACCAAATGTTTACAGAAGAATTAACACCAATTCTATAAGTTTCTTCCTGAATAAAGAAAAGGAGCCAAAGCCAAGTGCCATCAAGTCAGATCTGACTCAAGAGGAAGCAAATTCATTCTCTGATGCTCAAATAGCTTGATGCCAAAACCACACAAAGACAGTACCAAAAAAGGAAACTACAGAGTAATATTCCTCATGACTACAGAAGCAAAAGTACTCAGCAAAGTAAAAACAAATACAATCCCAAAATTCATTAAAACATTATACACCATGACCATGGTGGTTTATTTCAGTGATGCACGGCTGGTTCAATACTTGAAAATCAGTCAGTGTTATGCACCATATTAACAAATTAAGAAAACTCACATGATCATATTACTCAATGCAGAAAAAGCATTTCACTAAATTCAATACCAGTCGTGATTAAAAAGCTAAAAACCTTTCAGAAGTGAGAAAAAATAAGAAATTGCCTCAATTTGATAAAGATTGGCTACAACAAACTTATCATTAAACTTAATGATGAAAGACTGAAGGGTTTCTTTTTCAGATTGGGAACAAGGCAAGAATGTCTGCTCTCAGTCTTATTCAACATAGTGCTGGAAATTCTAGCTATTAACAATATAATAAAACAAGAAAAGGAAATAAAAGAAATACATATTGGGAAAGAAATACAACTGTCTCTATCTGCAGATGACATGACTCTACATAGAAAATTCAAAGAAATCTACAAAATTCTTAAAACTAATAACAATTCAGTGAGGTCACAAGATGTAAGTTAAACATGCACAAATAAATTTTGTTTGCATTCACTAGCAATGAATACATGGATATCAAAATTAAAAATGCAATATCATTAGAGAATTCTGAGAAGACAGCAATGTAAACAAACATCGTTCAGATGCGCCCCTACCCCCCGCCAAACAAATACAACAGTAAATACAAGGAGAGGCTTGGTTTTGAAGGACTCTGAATAGGAGACCAGAGGAAAGCAGTGGGGAACTGCAGACAAGGAAAAAATCAACAAATCAATGAGTTGCATAGGTAGGAAATTTACTCTCCCATTGTCCCTGCCCCTCACCTTGCCATGTAGGCTTCCAGCTATTGTGAACTGGGGTAATGACTCTACAAAAAGAGCCTTCTTCCCCAACCACCACCACCCTTGCCTGTACAAAGAGACAGGACTCCTTGCTTCTGCCCTAAAATAGAAAAGGCAGACCTCCCTGGGTGTCTATATTGTGTCAGACACCATCAGTTGCAAGTCTACTAGGAAATGTCAAACCTACAGGACACACCTCCCAGAGAGTCAGTTCAGGTCTGTCTGTCACTTTTTATTTGGTGCTGAGGATTGCTGACTGAGGGTGCTGTGTGCTAAGAAGGAGGCATCTTCAGTGGATGTTATACCCACAGTCAACATACTGCAAGGCAGAGTTTCCTGATGGTCCATTTGGAGAGTGACAGCCCCTTCTTAACCCAGACACTGTCACCTGCAAGCTGCTGTGTACATTGCTACAGAAGAGCCTTACAATGGAGTCTACTCCCACAGTCAGCGCTCTACCTGCATCCCTGTTCATCCCATAGCTCTGGCTTCTGAAACTAACAAGACAAACCTTCCAGTTGTCACTGAAAACTGATGACTGAGGATGATGTGTGTTAGGAAGCAGGAGTCTTCACTGGAGTCTGCTGTCAGAGTCAACAATCTACCAGGGAGATTCTGATGGCAACAAGGTAGACCTCCATGGGTATCTGACCAGAGTATGACACTCCCTTCACCACCTGGTAATTGATGGTAAACTGCTACAGAAGGCTTCTGAAGTAGAGTCTAATCCCACTATCTGTATTCTACTTGCCACCAGCAGTGCACCCCACATCTCAGATTTCCATAACCAACAAGACAGACCTCCTTGGGGATCAGTTTGAGTCTGTCTACTCCCCCTAACAGTTCTTGCTGAGGAGTGCTGACTGAGACTATTGTGTGCTAAGAAACATGCATCCCAAGTGGAGGTTACATTATACAAATAATTTTTCTCTGACCATAGTTTGAAGTTAATAGCAGAAAAAACTTGGAAAATATACAAGCATGGGGAAATTAAATCACATACAAGTTCTGACAATTAAGTTCATGAATTCATCCTAGAAAAAGTACTACATATCTCATTGCTCAATATCATTATGGTCACCTTTGAAGTACTCCCTTTGGAAGCTATGCACCAATGCCAGTGCCTAGTCTACCCTTCAGAGCAATTTTGGAACTCATTTTCTGGAATAGCCATCAGAGCTGTCATCATGTTGTTGAATATAAGAATGTAACAAAAGTCACTTAAGTTATTAAACTACATTTCATCTTCTGCCCCAATTATCACTCCCAGGCTGGATTAGCAGTTCTGCTATCTCTGGGGAAGTAAACTTGATTAGGACCTCAGAAAGATAATGAAATTTTGGGTAATTCACACCATTTGATAAGATATAATGAAATCTTATGATATAGTGGAATCTTGTGACTCCTGGTTATTGTTCTGTGACAATCTTCAGATGCCAATCCCTTTGAAATCTGGCTATAAAAACTGCTGGAAATGTATCCCACATGGGACCATTATTCAGAGAAGCTGTTCTCACTGCCCTCCAGATCTGCGGGCTTATCTGCTAATAAAGCACTCCAACACTTTACTGTCTCTGAAGTTTCAACTACATTGACAGGCGGAATGAACTTGCTTTTGTTCGGCAGCATCTCTGGCAACTGTGGCAGGACTTCGGGGACCCCTCTGGTAAGTTATTTCCCAGGGAAGAGCTGACTTTTCTCTCCTCCATTTTTCTGCCACATCTCTAAAAACCTTCAGTGAACAGGGAGGTGGCTGGCATGGCAATTGAAAACTTCTGATCAGGGCACTCCCTCGTGAGGTCTGAAGGTCTAGGTGCTCATACAACCCCAGTAACTCTGGCCTGAATGGGTGAGGGTACCTATCTGTTCCTTTCAAAGGCCTAAGATACAGTCTATAAAATATTTGCATGCACGGGTCACACATTTAACAGTCAATAGGGCATCTGCCACTGGAAGACTCCTGTGACAGGATAAGGGGGTATGTGGAGTGGACGCGAAAAGTGTCCATCCCCTGCAAGACAAACTCCATGCAACCTGAGGAACATATTGGTCCAAACATAACACCTCCAATTTGCCTATACCCCTGCTATCCCGTTAGGATAGGAAGTGGGTTCTTGGGCCTCCTCTCCTCTTCAGCTAGACCTAGGACAGAGTGAATTTGAAGGGAACCCCTTTGTCTGCCTGGACAGATGGGTCCAGAGGTGCAGCTTCTGAATGCTCTAAGCAGCGCTGCCACTGCCAAGAATCTTTTTTCCTTGGGAGCTTTTGAAAGCTGCCCACCCAGGGTTCAAGTGCTTTATTCTGGTTGCACACAGAGAACTCAGGTTCTCATCAGGGATTGAACTTCTGTCTGTCTGATAAGAAAGGGACATCTGTCCCAATTAAGAAACCTTACTCTGTATCTGTACACTCTGAAATACAGGCAATAAGGCCTCTGTTCCTAAAGGAAGTCCATTGGGGCATATTATGTCTGATTGGTCTCAATATGGGTGCCCACCTAAAGATCAAATGAAGTTTTACTGTAACATGGCCTGGCCAAAGTACCAGCTAGACTCTGGAGAAAGGTGGCCAATAAATGGATCCATTAATTATTTTTCCACCCTGCAATTAGAGCTCTTTTGTCAAAGATCAGGGAAATGGGGTGAAATTCCCTATGTTCAGGCATTTATGGTCTTGCATAATAAGAATGCTGGGCACAAATGCAATCAATTTATGGCATAACAAGGGAAAGGGAAACAGGGAAGGATGAGTGAACAAAAATTAAGTGATTCTGTGCATATAAACAATTCCTCTGATAGACATGAATGGGAGATGTTGGATGATCAGATTATTATGAATACTGTTAGAACTCCAACACCAACTGCCCCTTCCTCTCCTGAGGAACTGGCTCTCCCTTCTTCTGCTGAAGGAAGTTCAGATGCAGTCTCGCCATCACACACCCAGCAGGGAACTCAGTTCAGCCAGGGTACCCAGGATAACCAGGCAGGGCAGTACCCACTTCAACAGTTCCTGATTGGAATAAACCAACAAAGGCAACCCACTGGATATTACTGTGCATACATGCCATTTACCACCTCTGATTTATTAAATTGGCAGAGTTCAAATCCTCCATACAGAGCAGACCCTAATAAGGTCTGCTTATTAATAGAATTAATAACCACTGTCTTTGCCACCCATAATCCCAGTTGGGCCAAATAACACTCTGAATGCCCAAAAAACACTCCTGAACCAGCAATGGCCATCCCTGCAGCTGAGCCCAGTTGGGACCCCAGTGATGGGGGCTTACCTCTTCTAAACCATTACAGAAGGTATATATTAGCAGGTCTCCAAAATGGGGTTTGAACATGGCACAAGAAATATGGCAGAAGGCCACCGAAGATCCATCCAAGTTCTTGGAAAGAATCTACAATGCCTACTGTAAGTACACTGATATGGACCCCAAGCAGCTGGAAATCAGGGAATGGCAAACATGACTTTTATTTCCTGAAGCGCACCAGACATCTGGAAAAAGTTACAGAAGTTGGACGGAGCTCTGGGAATGAATTCTGCCCAGCTGGTGGAAATTGCATTCACGGTATTAAATAACAGAGTTCAGAAAGACCCAAGCTGCCACTCTATTCTTGGAGATATAATGTACAGTAAGGGATGCAAAGGCACCCAATGGGGCTCTCAGGGACAAGCCCCAATCGGGGAGAATCAATATGCATATTGCAAAGAAACAGGGCACTGGAAAAATAAGTGCCCTAGGGTCACCATGAGTCGGATCTGACTCGACGGCACTTCACTGGCTAAGAAGAAGACTGCCAACACTGCCAAAACAGGCCGCCAAATGGCTGAGCTGTTTGGAATGGAGGATGACTGAAGAGGCCCAAGGCAAGAAGCCAGAATTAACTACTGACATTGTGATTGCCCCCCAGGAGCCTCGGATAGAATTAATAGTGGGGGGACAAATTGTGGATTTCCTAGTGGACATCGAGGCCACGTACTCAGTCCTCAATAACCCCTTCTCACAACTGACTAGTCAGTCAGTCCCAGTAATGACAATAACGGGACAATTGTAACATAAATTTTTCCTACAGCCTCTTGATTGCCGGACTGGAGAAAAGCAGCTGACTCACTGGTTTCTGTACATGCTAGACTGTCCTGTCCTGAAAAGATTTATTGTTCAGACTTAATGTCTAGATCACCTTCTTCCCTGAGGAGAAGAGCCTCCAGATGGAAGTATCTCATGAAAGCGCTGGGCAGCTCCAGATTCAACATTCAGAGGCAGAGCCTGTCTGGCTGACAGAAATCAACTCTCAGATAACTCCAGGAAGGGCCCTACAAGCCTCTCCTGTTGAGGTCTGGTTGAAGCCAGGACATCACCCTCCCAGGAGGAACCAATATCCCCTGTGCACGGAGGCCCTACAGGGAATTACCCCAATCATTAAAAAGTTCAAGGACTGTGGTCTGATACAATCCTGTCAGTCCTCTTATAGTATACTGATCTTGCCAGTAAAAATGCCTGAAACTGGGGAATATTGGTTAGTTCAGGACTTCCGAGCTGTTAATGAGGTGGTACTGGATATCTGCCCAACAGTTCTCAATCCATATACTCTCCTGAACAACTTGCCACCTGTGACAGAATGGTTTCCTGTTCTGGACCTGCAGGATGCATTCTCTTGCATTCCCTTAATGAAATCCTCTCAGGAATTTTTTGCTTTTGAATGGCAAGATCCAGAAACCGTGAAAAAGGAACAACTCTGCTGGACTGTACTTCACCAGGGGTTTAAAAGTGGCCCCATGATATTCGGAGAAGCCCTTGGCTGAGAAAAATCAACTCTCAGATAATTCTTATCTGATCTTAAATTGTCAAATGGTCAAATTATTCAATATGTTGATGACCTCCTGATAAGTGGACACCAATACTCTGACTGTTTGAGAAATACTATCTGAACTCTAAACTACCTAACCCAATGTGGCTACTGGGTTTCCCAGAATAAAGCTCAAATCTGCAAACAGGAAGTAAAGTTCCTTGGGTTTCTAATTGGGCCAGGAAAACGCAGCCTACTGGGAGGCAGGAAGGACTTGATTGTTCAAACCCCCATTCCTAATACCTAGAAGCAGTTGTGGGGATTCCTTGGAATGGTGGGGTTCTGTTGCATGTGAATCCCTAATTACAGACTAATTGTGAAGCCCTGATATGAAGCTCTGAAAGGGGAAGAGGAGAGACCTCTTGAATGGTCTCACAAATGCAATAAGGCCTTTGAAACCGTCAAACAATCACTAACAGAAGCCCCAGGCTTAGGTCTACCAAACCTACCAAAGCCCTTCACATCATATGTACGTGAAAGACAGGGCCTAGGACTGGGGGTGCTTGTTCAGCACATCAGGAACATTCCTCAGCCAGTTGCTTACTGGACTTCACTGTTCTTGGCTGGCCGGCTTGCCTGCAAACAGTGGCGGCCACTTGTGATCTTCTCCAAGAAGTAGAAAAGTTCACACTGGGACAGCCTATGACAGTGTGTGTCCCTCACCATGTGCTCACCCTGCTCTAGAAGGGAGACTTGTGGTTGATAGCAGGCCGGATGGGAAAATATCAAGCCATTCTTCTGGACAACCAGGAGGTAACTCTGAAGGTAGTGGTTGGTTTGAGTCCTGCCATTCTACTCCCTAATCCTAGCCAGGAACCTTTAGAACATCAGAGCTTGGAGGTAATAGAATAAGTATTTTTTAGTCGACCTGATTTGGTCAACAGCCCTTTTGAGGAGGCAGATTGGACTCTATTTGTGGATGGGAGCAGTTATGTTGAGAAAGGAATGTGAAAGGCAGGATATGCGGTGGTGAACATGGAAGGACTCAATGAAATGAAGGCCCTTCCCCCTGGAACTTCGGCCCAAGGGCAGAGCTCATAGCATTAGCTAAAGCTTTAGAGTTGTCGGGAGGTAAACTAACTAATATTTATACAGACTCAAAGTTCTCCTATTTAATTCTATACGCTATCTGGAAAGAAAGAAGTTTACTGACAGATGGGAAAAAGGAGGTTAAAAATAGCCAGGAGCTCTTTCGCCTGATAGAAGTTGTACTGCTTCCCCGCAAAGTGGCAGTCATGCACTGTCAAGAACACCAGAAAGGAATGGATCCAGTTGCCAGAGGCAACCGATTAGCCAATGCAACAGTCACGCGGGTGGCAAAGTTAGAAATTATAGCCCCATTAATGCCACCACTTGCTCTGTCAGATTTTCATCTGGTATACAATGAGGCAGACCAAGAATAGGACAAAAAGGAGAGATTCAGGAATAAGAAAGATGGTTGGTTGATGGATGAACAAGGAATTACATGGCTGTCTCAGACTTTGACCCACCAAATTATTAGACATTTACGTGGAAAGACCCACTCCGGGAGGGAGGCCTTGACTGAGTTTGTTAGTCCCTGGTTAAGGGGAAAATTCCTACCTCAGGTCATTAAAGTAACCTCTAGATGTTTAATTCTACTTAAAGAATAGCCCTAAACCAGAACAATCAAAGGAGAAAGCCCTTACAGCAACATCAAGGGGCCATACCCTTTGAGGACTGGCAGACAGACTTGACTCAAATGCCTCCTACATGGGGCTGTAAGTTACTCTTGGTCTTAGTGGATACTTTTCAGGCTGAGTTGAAGCCTTCTCCACCTAGACAGAAAAAGCAGCTGAAGTAATAAAAATTCTACTGAAGGAAGTTATCTCCCACTACAGGCTTCTGGCTAGTCTGCAAAGCGATAATGGCCTGTTGTTCATTGCGGAAGTTATAAAGAAAGTGAGTAAATTGCTAGGCTTTAGATGGAGACTACATACAGCCTGGAGACCACAGTCTTCTAGAAAAGTTCAGGAGATGAATCAAACTTTAAAGAGACAGACCTCCAAATTATGTCAAGAGACTCATTTACATTGGGATCAGGTCTTGCCCAGTGCCTTGTTTAGAATCCAGGTAGCCCATAGAAGCAGACTCAGATTGAGCCCCTGTGAAACTGTGTATGGGAGATTCTTCCAGGCTGCCTCAGTACAGCTTTCCTCACAGGCAGAGAATGACCTTAAGGTTCAGAAATATGAGCAAGACCTCCAATTAAGTCTTCTCTTTAATTCACCAGTTTTCTCTCCCCAGGTCCTCACTCTCCACCTCAGATAACTTACATTCTTTTCAGCCAGGATATAAAGTTATCTTACAAACTTGAAGAGCAGGGCTGAAGAACAGCTGGAAGAGAAGTGGACTGGCCCATGGGAAGTCCTCCTGACCAATCCTACTGCTGTGAAATTGGCTGGACTGAAGGTCTAGACACATCACACCCGGTGAAGCTGTACCCCTCCGTAGACATAGACTTGAACACCTCTTTGACAGATCCCAACCATGAAGGGTTGAACACCACTCCCAGAGGGGAAACCAAGATACGGTTCGAGAAATGTCTCCTAGAATCCTCTCTCTCTTTCTAGGACTCTACTTAACTCTGGAATTTTCACAAGAGATTATCCCTTTCCGATGAAGTGAAAATGTATGGACTTATCTTGCACGAAATGTAATGAATATCTCTGATTTCTGTCTACTAGGAGGTACTTATGTTGAAACAATTTTTACTTCATGTTTAATTGGTATATGCACCCCTCTGGAATTGATTAGAAATTACACAGTGCTCAGATATGTTCAAAAGAACATCACTTACAGGGATTATCTATAATTGGGGACGAACTAAGAGAAGGATGGGGAGATGTTCTCAATCCAGCTTGAGACTGTCACTCCAAATGAAAACTGTGTTAAATTTTCAGCGGGCCTGTCCTTCTGTTATAACCTTAATAATCACATCTCAGATTTAACAGAAGTATGATGGTATCCTACTCTAATAGACACATTAAGTTACCTAAAGGATAGTTCTTGTTATGTAGAAATCAGGCCTTTTCATATGTTCCTGCAAATGCTACAGGGGGACATTCCTCCCTGGTAAGGCTCACCCATTCCTGTCCCAGCTTAAGGACATCTGACCTAACCATGCCAAGACTATAAAAGAAATCAAGCTTCCCAAAGATTGCCATAGCGACACACATTTGTTCAGTCCTACAGAATACGTATCCTTATCCCTTTTTGTCATGCCTGCCATGGTGATAGATTTAAATGTTGAAATTAACAGACTGGCCTGTGCCATGGTTAAGGCCTTAAATGCTACCACACAGGCCATAACTGCTTTAGGCTCTGAATTGGGACAAGTCAGAGAGGCAGTTCTAGACAACCAGGCAGCTATAGGCTACTTACTCCTTCACAGACATAATCATGGATGTGAAGATTTTAAGGGGATGTGTTGCTTTAACTTGTTTGATAATTCCCAACTGATAGAGAAAAAATTAAAAATAGTAAAAGGTATTGCAAATAACATCAAATAGCAGGAAGGGTTCTTTGGGTCAGAGTTTGAAAAATTATTTTCACGGATCTCCAACCTAAGTTGGCTTTGCGTGCTATAACAGGAATCATAATCATAACTGTTTATGGATTATTGGTTGCTTTATACAACGCATATCCTACTTCACAACGAAATGTATCTCATGTTGTAGAGTCAGCTCACAATCAGACTTGATCCTAGAGTTAATGCTATAAATCAAAGCAGTTTTCACTTAAAACCTATTTCATAGATATGAAATTTTTAAAAATTAAAAGAAAAAAGAGTTGGTGACTATAAGAATTTAACAAAAGTCACTTAGGTTATTAAACTACATTCCATCCTCTGCCCCAATTATCACCCCCAGACTATATTAGCAGGCCTGCATTCCTCTCCCTATCTCCAGGGAAGTAAAATTAAGACCTCAGAGAGACAAGGAAATTTTGAGTATTTCACACCATTTCATAAGATGTAATGAAATCTTATGATGTAATGGAATCTGTGACTCCCAGTTATTGTTCTGTGACAATCTTCAGATATGAATCCCTTTGAAATCTAGCTACAAAAGCCACTGTAAATGTAACCCAAATGAGGCAGTTATTCGGAGAAGATATTCTCACTGTCCCCCAGATTTGCTGCCTTATCTGCTAATAAAGCACTGCTTGAACACTTTTACTGTCTGAATTTTTTACTACAGTGACAGGCAAAACAAACTTGCTTTGGTTCAGTAGCAGTCATATTACACTTCATGTCCTGAATGTCATCTAAATGTCTTCCTTTCAATATTTTCTTTATTTTGGGGTAAGGAAAAAAGTCAATGGAGGCCAGGTCAGGTGAGTAGGGAAGGATATTCCAATACAGTTACTTGTTTACAGGCGAAAAACTCCCTCACAGACAGTGCCATGTGAACTGGTGCATTGCCATGATAAAAGAGCCATGAGCTGTTGGCAAAAAGTTCAGATTGTTTCTAACTTGTGCACACAGCCTTTTCAGCACTTCCAAATAGTAAACTTGGTTAACTGTTTGTCCAGTTGGTACAAATTCATAATGAACACTCCCTCTGATATCAAAAAAGGTAAGCAACATCATTGTGACTCTTGATTTGCACTGATGGAACCTTTTCAGTCATGGAGAATTGGCTGACTTCCATTCTGCACTTTGATGCTTTGTTTCAAGGTCATATTGGTACACTCATGTTTAATCACCAGTGATAACACTGCCCAAAGCATCATCTTGCCTCTCCAAAAGGTCTTGGCAATCTTTGACTCTCTTTTGCTTTTGTTCATTGGTGAGTTCCTTTGGGACCATTTTTGCAGACACCTTTCTCATGCCAAGATTTTCAGTTAAGATGTCCTGTTTCCGAACTATTAAGAATCAAACACTTTTGCTCATCCAAAGACTTTATTGATAGAATTAAAAGAACATCCACAGAATGGCGAAAAATATTTGGCAACTCTATGTCAGACCAACGCCTGATCTCCATAATCTATAAGATACTACGAAGTATCAATGAGAAGAAGACAAACCATCCAATTAAGCCATGGGCAAAGGAGATGGACAGACACTTCACTAAAGAGGAAATCCAGGCAGCCAAAAAACACATGCTGACATGTTCACGATCTTTAGTTATTAAAGAAATTCAAATCAAGACAACAATGAGATACCATCTCACCCCAACAAGATTGGCCATGATCCAGAAAACACAAAACAACAAATGCTGGAGAGGCTGTGGAGAAAGTGGAACCCTCCTACACTGTTGGTGGGGTTGCAATATGGTCCAGCCTCTTTGGAAGGCAATATGGCACTTCCTTAAAAAAATGGATATCGATATACCATTTGACCCAGTAATTCCACTACTTGGAATATATCCTACAGAATCAAGGCCTTTCACACCAACGGACACATGCACCAGAATGTTTATAGCAGCACAGTCCACGATAGCAAAAAGATGGAATCAACCCAGATGCCCAACAATAGAAGAATGGATAGGTAAACTATGGTATATATACTCAACGGAGCACTACGCAATGATAAAGAATAACAATGATTCCAGGAAACATCTCCTAACCTGGTTTCAACTGGAAGACATTATGTTGAGTGAAAGTAGTCAGCGACAAAGGGACAATTACTGTATGAGACCTCTACAATAAGATCCCCAAAACAGACTTGTGTATAGAAGAAGAGACTCTTTGATAGTTGCAAGGGAGGGGAGGGAGGGAGGGTGAGGGAGGGAAGGTTTAGTTTAGATAATTACTAGAAATCTAGTTGGGAGAAAGTGGTGATAGCACACATTAGAAACAAGAACAACATTAAGTGGACTTCAGCATAACTTGAGTACTCCTTCCATCTTAACTCAATTCTGCAAGGATAGAGTAGCTGGGGCGGGGGGCGGGGGACCATGCTCTTAGGCAAATTCCAAGCCAATTGGCACAACTAGCGTTTTGCTAAGAGAGTTCTCTGCACCCCACATTGGTGAGTGGCGTCTGGGGTCTTAAAAGCTGCCAAGCTGCCATCCGAGGACACAGCAAATGGCCCCAACTCAGCAGGAACGGATGCTCACTGAGGACCAAAATGACATGCAATAAAGACAACTGAGAAGACAGAGAGACCCACAAGAGTGGGTGCCTACATCAACTTGGGACCGGAAGAATCGGATGGTGCCAGGCCACCACCAGCGATAGCCACGATGGAGCTCATAGAGAGGAGTCTCACTGGCACCACAAGAATAAAAAGGGGTGCATCATGAGATCTCCACTAAAAGACCTCAATTGATGGTCCAGTGGTTTGGGGGTTCCTCTGAGAGCATGGCCCCCGGCCTTGATGCTGCCCTTTCCCATAAATTATAACAAAGGTCCACTCTTTGGACAGGAATGGATTGGACTTGGCAATGCAGAGTGATCATATATTGGAAGCACTTTATGGTTGTATACATCTATAGGATATCATCTTGCTGACCTCTGGCTGGAGGAAGGGGAGTGGACGGAGAGGAGGGGAAAGGAGGCTGTTGGGAGGATGAGACATGTATGGAGCAGAGAGGAATAGAGTGCAGTCACCAGACAGAGAGAGCACTGGAAGCTGCATATAGGTGGGCATGTAAATTTATACGGGAATGTACATTTCTACTCAGTTATGTTAAATAAAAATAAAAATAAAAAAAGATTTCCTGTTTCCCTGTCAATGTTTACCTGGTCTGCTACGCTTCTCACAGTCAGCCAACGATTGTGACACACAGTTTGACAAACTTTTGCAATGCTTTCATCAGTTCAGCTTGTTACTGGCTCCCCTGACCTCTCCATCAGTGACACTTTCTCTCCTCTCAGAAAAACATTTAATCCATTTTCTTTGTGGCACTGTCCCCATAAACTTGGACTAATATGTCCCTGATTTCAATTCCATTCTTGCCAAGTTTAACAAGAAATTTAATGTTTTTTCATTGCTCTAATTCAAGCTCCAACATTCTTGCAATGGCACACAAAAACATGCAACAATAATGAATGCCACTCAGCAAAATGCTGCCACACATCAACATGAACAGAGCTGTGAGACACTGAAACACCAAGGTTATGAAACCTTACCAAGTTGTTTATACAGTGTTGCCAATATAAGCTCAAGGTGGCAAGTTCTCCAATTTAATTGTCAGACCCCATATCATTAAACTACCTGTGGGTCAAGGAAGAACTAAAAGAGAAATCACAGATTTGATAGAGTGAAATAAAAATGAAAGCACAACATACAAGAATTATGGGATGCAGCAAAGGCAGCACTCAAAGGGAAACTTATACCAATAAATGTCTACCTAAAGAAAGAAAGACAACTTTAAGAACAAGAAAGAGAAGAGCAAACTAAGTCTAAACTTACCATAAGGTTAGAAATAATAAAGATCGGAGCATAAATAAGTAAAACCCAAACCAGAAAAACAGTAGAGAGGACCAACAAAACCAGAAGTTGGTTATTTGAAAAATTCAATAAAACTGACAAGCCATTAGCTAGAATGACAAAGAAAAGATACAAATAACTGAAATAAAACAATGAAAGAGGAAATATTACAACTGACCCAACAGAACAAACAGAATTATGACAGAATTTTATGAACAACTTTATGACTCGGATGAAATCAACAAAGTCTTAAGAAAAATAGCAACTCAAGAAGAAATAGGAAGTGTCAACAGACCCATACAAGTGAAGAGATCAAATCAGTGATCGAAAATCTCTCAACAAAAACAAGTCCTGGACCAGATGGCTTCAATAGGTAATTCTACCAAACATTAAAAAAAAAAAAAAAAAGACACCTTCCCAAAAGACAGAGAAGGAAGGAATACTCCCTATTTCATTCTATTAAACAAACATAACCCTGGTACCAGAAGAAGACACCACAATAAAAGAAAAATACAAGCCAATATCTTTTATGAATACAGGTGTAAAAATTGTCAGCCAAATACTAACAAACAGAATCCAACAACATATTAAAAGTGTCATACACCATGACAAATCGGGATGTATTCCAGGAATGTAGGGATGGCTCAACATTAGAAAATCAATCAATGTAATATACCACATAAACAGAACAAAATAAAAGAACCACATGATCATTTCTATGGAAGCTGAAGAAGCATTTGATAAAATTCAACATCTTTCCTTAATGAAAACCTTAAGAAGATAAATAAAAACGAGATTCCTCAATATGATTCAGGGTATATATTTAAGGCCAACAATCAACATGATGGAGAAAGACTGAGAAATTTCCCCGTGAAACCAGGAATAAGACAAAGGTTGTGGTAGTGGTTAAGTGCTACGTCTGCTAACCAAAATGTCAACAGTTCAGATCTGCCAGGTGCTCCTTGGAAACTCTATAGAGCAGTTCTACTCTGACCTATAGGGTTGCTATGAGTTGGAATCAACTTGACAGCAGTGGGTCTTACCACTTTTATTCAATATGGTATTAGAAGTGCTAGTCAGAACATTAAGGTGAGAAAAAGAAATAAAATGTATCCAGATTAGAAAATAAGTAAAGTCATCTCTATACCTTGATAATATGATCCTATGTTTTAAAAAAATCCCAGAGTCCACAAGAATACTTGTAGACCTTTGTTATGATTTATGGGCAAGGGCAGCATCTATAGGCTATCATCCTGCTGACCTCTGGCTGGAGGAAGGAGAGTGGGTAGAGAGGACGGGAAAGGAGACTGTTGGGAGGATGAGACATGTATGGAGCAGAGGGGAATAGTGTGCTGTCACTGGGCAGGGAGAGCAGTGGAAGTTGCATTTGATGGGCATGTAAATTTATACAGGAATGTACATTTTCACTCAGTCATAATAAAAAAAATAAAATAAAATAATAAAAAAAAGAATACTTGTAGAACTAGTAGAGGAGTTTCACAAAGCTGTAGGGTATAAGGTCAACAAACATAAATCTGTTGAGTTTCTATACACCAGCAATGAGAAATCAGAAAAGCAAATTTGGGAAACAACTGCATTTAAAACAGCATCTAAGTGAATGAAATAACTAGGAATAAATCTGACCAAGGACAAGAAGGACTTACACAATGAAAACTGTAAACAGATTAAAACCAAAAAACCAAAGCCACTGCTATAAAGTCGATTGCGACTCACAGTGGCCCTACAGACAATATAGCACTGCCCCACAGAGTTTCCAAGGAGCACCTGGTGGATTTGAATTGCTGACTGTGTAGTTAGCAGCTGTAGCACTTAAAGAAGATTCAGAGATTAAAGAATACTTAAATAAATGAATTACCACATGTCTTTCAGTTTGTCATACTGTAGTTGCTTTCATATTATTATGATACTTGAAGCTTTGCCACTGGTATTTCAAATACCAGCAGGATCACCCTTGGTGGAGAGGTTTCAATGGAGCTTCTAGATTAGGAAGAAGGATCTGGCAGTATACTTCTGGAAAAAAATCCATTGAAAACCTTATGAATAGCAGTGGAACATTGTTTGATATAATGCTGACAGATGAGACTCTCAGGTTGTAAGGCAATCACAGTATGATTAGGAGAAGAGAGTTGTTTCCTCAAAGCAGAGTTGACCTTGATGTGAATGGAGTAAAGCTTTTAGTACCTCCATTTGCTGATGTCGTACAACTCAAAATGAAAAGAAACAGCTGCCAAACATCCATTAAAAATCAGAACATGGGTTGTAAGAAGCATGAATCTAGGAAAACTGGAAATCATAAAAAATGAAATGGAACACATAAACATCAATATCTTAGGAATTAGTGGGCTGAAATGAACTGGTATTGGCTATTTTGAATCAGACAACCACATGGTCTATTATGCCAGGAATAAAAAATTAAAGATGAATGGCATTGTATTCATCAAAGAGAACATTTCAGGATCTATCCTGAAGTATAACACTGTCAGTGACAGGATAATATGCATACCTCCACAAGGAAGAAGACTCAGTATGACTATTACTCAGATTTACACACCAATCACTAAGAAATTAAAAGTTTTTACAATTCCTGCTGTATGAAATGGATCAAACATGTAATCAAGATGCATTGATAATTACTGGAATAGAAATGCAAACATTACAAAGAAAATAAGGCCTTGGCAACAGAAAATACACAAGAGGTAGCATAACAGAGTTTTGCAACACCAAAGACTTCTTCATTGCAAATACCTTTTTTCAACAACATAAGTAACATCAGACTTGGACTACACTGGATAGAATATTCAGGAATCAAATCAACTACATCTTTGGAAAGAGAAGATGGAAAAGCTCAGTATCATCAGTTTGAACAGGGCAGGGGCCAAATGTAAACAGACCATCAATTGCTCCTATGCAAGTTTATGTTGAAGCTGAATAAAATTACAGCAAGTTTACATGAGCCAAAGTATGACCCTAAGTATACCACACCTAAATTCAGAGACCATTTCAAGAATAGATTTGACTCCCTGAACACTAATGACAGAAGACCAGATGATTTGTGGAATGACATCATAGATATTATACATGAAGAAAGCAAGAAGTCATTAAAAAAACAGGACAAAAGGTGAGGATAAAATGGTAATCAGATGCTTTCTGTGATCCTTCCAACAACAAAGACCCCCCCTCAAAAAAAAAGGAATTGATCATATATAACATTCTAGAAGCCCTGAATATCAAAGGGAAAGTTGAGAAATCCATCTGAGTGACAGCTAAGGGAGAGTAGGTCCAGAAGTACCAAGGACTGGCCAGACCTGACCCCACAGGAATCGACACCTGGTAGGCAGATTGAGGCAATAAGCATGGTGAGGGGAGCAGTGGCTACTGCAAAGGGTCTTACACAGCAGAAGAGACTAAGCCACAGAGAACCCACTCACATCACATCTCCAGAATCAGTCAAAATGGCATTCAATCAGCAAAAGCTAAGTAGCTTACATCTAACCTGCCAAGGATAGATCTAGAACTTTCCTTTAGGATAAAACTAGCTCCCTTTTACCAGCATTTCTGCCTGACTTTTATGCACTGTGCTCCAGAGACTGATGCATCACCTGGACAGGAAATAGGACCCGTTATGCACTCCCTGAGCCACTCTCCCGGACTTGGAGAGTAAAAAAACTTAACAAACAGGGGGGAAAAAAATCTTCCAGCTCCCATAAGCTGGGAACTCATGGCAGAAACAGATCCTTTGCCTAAGCACAGACCTAAGTGGTCCATGGACCTTGAATGCTTCTCAACTCTGCATACAGCATAGAGCACTCATAGTCCTGTAGCAAAATTATCTACCTACATGCCTTAAGGAAGAAGGACAGTTTCCTCACAGACACAGACAGCTGTCAGCCCTGTCTTTCTCAGTGCATGCAGCCTGGCTCCGGAGGCTGACACCATTACCTGGATCAGAAGTTGGACATCTTATGTGTACTTTAAGCAATTCTCCTAGACTCGGAGAGGGAACAATTTAACAAATAAGGGAGAAAAAGCTAATCTGCTGGCTCCCCTAAGCAGGAAACTCAGGGCAGAAACTGTTCCTTTGTCTAGCCTCAGGCATAAAAGGACATGACCTCCTCATAGATACTCACTGATGGCTGTCAGCATCCTGCCTTTCTCAGCCAGCTGCTTAGTTCAGTGTGTAACCCCTTACTGCATGCAGCCAGATACCTATGCCTACACCAATCACCCCTGCCCATCTAGAAGAGTAAGGGAGAGCCTGCACCACGCATTTGGTGACTGACAACCTGGGCAACTGAGCTGAATGTTACAAGAAAAGTAAGTGGATGCCTGGGCTCACCTACCTAGTAATATCTCTAACCATATGATGACAGGACTTTAGAACCTCAAAGTCACCAAGAATCAAATTAGCTTACATGATTAGCCTATTTTGGCATTTCAAGACAAAACAAGAACCCAGAACACAGTTAGCACACATAAAATAAATAAATACAACCTACTCATGGCTTGGAGAAAATATCAAATCACTTACAGGCAAGCCATGATGGTTTTAAAAAGAAACTGAAAAAGAATCAAGGCATTTTCTAGATGAAGAGAATTTACTGCAATTATCAGAAGTAGCATACAAAACATTAATATTTAGAATTCTTAAGATCAGGCAAAATGCAACACAGCATAATGACAAATAGAACAGGCTGCAAGAAAACAGAGAGAAACAACATGCAGAAATCCAGAACATTAATAATAAAATGACAGAATTACACAAGTCTAATGGAAATCCTGGTGGTGTAGTGGTTACATGCTAGGTCTGCTAACAAAAAGGTCAGCAGTTCACATCCACCAGGTGCTCCTTGGAAACTCTATGGAGCAGTTCTACTTTGTCCTATAGGGTTGCTTGAGTCAGCATCAACTCAATGGCAGTGTTTTTTTGTTTTTGTTTTTTAACTAAAAAGCCAAAGGAGCAGAATTAAGGCAATGGAAGCTGGAATTAGTGAGATTAAAAACAAAGCAAGTGATAACAACGTATTAGAAGACAAACCATATAAAAGAATTTTTAAAAATGAAGAAACACTAAGAATTATGTGGGACTCTATCAAGAGGAATAATGTATAAGTGATTGGAGTACAAGAACGAGGGAAAACAGAAACTACAGAGAGAATTGTTGAAGACTGTTAACAGAAAAATTCCCTGATATCATGAAAGATGAGAAGATATTTATCCAAGATGCTCACTGAAATCCACACAAGGTAGATCCCAAAAGAAAGACATCAAGACATATAATAATCAAATTTGCCAAAAAGAGAGAATTTTAGAAGTGGCTAGGGATAAGCAAAAAACAATCTACAAAGGGACAGTCAACAAGACTACTCAGCACAAACCATGCTGGTAAGAAGGCAATGGGATGACATACACAAAGCCCTGAAGGAAAACATTTGCAAGTCAAGAACGATATATCCAGCAAAACTGTCTCTAAAATATGATAGTGAAGTTAGGACATTTCCAGATAGAGAGATATTTAGGGAATTTGCAAAAACCAAACCAAAATCACAAGAAATGCTACAGGAAGTCCTTCAGTTAGAAAATCAACAAAATAACAACTCAAGACTAGAATATAGGAAAGAGAAAACAGATATCAATCCAGATAATAAAATCATAAAATTAAATCTAAAACTAAATATAGGGAAACAGAGACATTAATATGTACAAGATGACATTATAATAAAAAGGAGGGACTAGTAATGTAACCATAGATCTTTCACATGGAGAGCAAATCAAGGCAACACACACACACACAAGACTGGTTTAAATTTAGAAAAATAAGAGTAAATATTAAGGTAACCACAAATATTAAGGTTACCACAGTATTAGGGTAACAATCTTGCACATCAAAAAAAAAAACAAGAAAAACATGAAATCTAAACAAATCCAAAACCAACAACAATGAAAAAGGTGAAAAGAAAACACATAATGAAAAATATCTAAGCACAGATAATTAAGTGGAAAAAAGAAACTGACATCAATGCCCAAGAAAGGCATCAAAATGACAGCACTAAATTCATACCTGTCAATAATGATGCTGAATGTAAATGTATTAAATGCATCAGTAAAGAGTCAGACAGTGACAGAACAGATGAAAAAAAACTGTCTCTATGCTGCCTATAAAAGACATACCTCAGACTTAAAGACACAAATAAAAGAATGGAAAAAATATATCAAACAGCATTCAAAAAAAGAGCATGAGTGGCAATATTAATTTCTTTTTGAAAATATTTTATTGTGAGTTTACAATCCAAGTCAATTTGTAATAAAAAACCTTGCACATACACTGTTATGTAACTCTATCTGCTCTCCCCTTACCATGTGACAGCACACACGTCCTTTCCACCCTGCATTTCCCATGTCCTTCAACAAGCTCCTGTCCTCCTCCACCTTCTCATCTCGCTTCTGGACAAGAGCTGCCCAGTTAGCCTCATGTATATACTTGAACCAAGAAGCACACTCTTCACCAGTATCATTATTATGTCTTATAGTGTAGTCCAATTCTTGTCTTTAGAGTTGGCTTCAGGACTGGTTTCAGATCTGGCTAACAGAGAGTTCTGGGGTCATGTCTTCCAAGCACCATCAAGTCTGTCAGACCATCGAATCTGGACTTTTCATACAGTTCTAGTTTTGTATACCTGTTGTTCTACCACTATGTCAAGGCCTCTGTCATATTCCCTGTCAGGATAGTCATTAGTGGTGGCTGAGCACTGTCTAGTTCTTTTGCTCTCATGCTGATGGAGTCTCTGGATTACATAGACCTCTTTGTCCCTTGGGCTCATATTTTGCTTAGATCTTTGATGTCTTTCATTCTCCTCTGCTCCAGGTGGGTTGGGATCAATTGAGTCTACTTAGATGGCTGCTTGCTGGCTTTAAAGACCCCAGACACCACTCACTAAAGTGAGACACAGAACATTTTCTTAAAAAAAAAAACTGGTTATACCAACTGACCTAGATGTCCCCTGAAACCATGGTCTCCAAACCCCTGCCTCTGCTACTCTGTCCTTCAATATGGTGGCTTACATTTAGGAAACCTCTTAGATTTGGGTTTAGTCCAACTATGCTGATCTCCCTTCTACTGCATGCTGTCACTCCCTTCACATAACCCAGCTCTCATCTACCATCAAAACAGTGAATACCCCTCTCTTTCCCTCCCCACCCTTGTAACCATCAAAAACTGTTTTCTTCTGTGTTTAAACCTTTACTTGAGTCCAAATATAATACAGTATTTGTCCTCTTGCAACTGACTAATTTCACTCAGCATGTCTTCCAGGTTACTCCATGTTATGTTTCCTAAGATCATTGTTCTTAATCACTGCACAATATTCCATTGTGTAAATATACCATAGTTTATTTATCTGTTGATGGGCACCAGGGTTGATTCCATCTTTTTGCTGTTGCAGACAGTGCTGCAAAAACATTGGTGTGCATGTATCTATTCATGTGACAGCCCTTATTTGTCTAGGATATATTCCAAGAAATGGGATTGATGGATCATATGGTATTCATATTTCTAGCTTTTTTTAAAAAAATTTTTATTTAATGTAACTGAGTGAAAATGTACATTTCCGCATAAATTTACACACCCACCTATATGCAGCTTCCACTGCTCTCCCTGCCCGGTGACAGCACACTATTCCTCTCTGCTCCATACATGTCTCATTCTCCCAACAGTATCTTTTCCCCCTCCTCTCCACCCACTCCCCTTCCTCCAGCCAGAGGTCAGCAGGATGACATCCTATAGATGTATAGAACCATAAAGTGCATCCAGTATATGGTCACTGCATCGCCAAGTCATATCCATTCCTGTCCAAAGAGTGGACCTTCGTTATGATTTATGGTCAAGGGCAGCATCAGGGTGAGGGGCCATGCTCTCAGGGGAACCCTGAAACCACTGGACCATCAGTTGAGGTCTTTTAGTGGGGATCTCAGGGTGCACCCCTTTTTATTCTTGTGTTGCCAGTGAGACTCAACTTAGTGAGCTCCATCGCGGCTATCACTGGTGGTGGCCAGGCACCATCCAGTCCTTCCGGTCCCAAGTCGATGTAGGCACCCACTAATGTGGGTCTCTTTGTCTTCTGGGTTGTCTTTCCCCCATGTCATTTTGGTCCTCAGTGAGCATCTGTTCCTGCTGAGTTGGGACCATTTGCTGTGCCCTCGGATGGCAGCTTGGCAACTTTTAAGACCCCAGACGCCACTCACCAACGTGGGGTGCAGAGAGCCCTCTTAGCAAAACGCTAGTTGTGCCAATTGGCCTCGATTTCGCCTAAGAGCATGGTCCCCCGCCCCCTGCCACAGCTACTCTATCCTTGCAATATTGGGTTAAGATGGAAGGAGTACTCATGTTATGTTTAAGTCCACTTAATATTGTTCTTGTTTCTAATGTGTGCTATCACCGATTTCACCCAACCAGATATCTAGCAACTATCTAATCTAAACCCTCTCCCACTCCGTCCCTCCCCTCCCTTGCAGCTGTCAAAGAGTCTTTTCTTCTATACAAAAGTCTGTTTTTGAGGTCTTATCGTAGAGGTCTCATACGATATTTGTCCTTTTGTTGCTGACTACTTTCACTTAACATAATGTCTTCCAGTTGAAACCAGGTCATGAGATGTTTCCTAAAGTCATCGTTGTTCTTTATCATTGCGTAGTGCTCCATTGAGTATATATACCATAGTTTACCTAGCCATTCTTCTGTTGTTGGCCATCTGGGTTGATTCCATCTTTTTGCTATCGTGGACTGTGCCGTGATAAACATTCTGGTGCATGTGTCAGTTGGTGTGAAAAGGCCTTAATTCTGTAGGATATATTCCAAGTAGTGGAATTACTGGGTCAAATGGTATATCAATATCCATTTTTTTAAGGAAGCACCAGATTGCTTTCCAAAGAGGCTGGACCATTTTGCAACCCCACCAGCAGTGTAGGAGGGTTCCACTTTCTCCACAGCCTCTCCAGCATTTGTTGTTTTGTGTTTTTTGGATCATGGCCAACCTTGTTGGGATCATATTTCTAGCTTTTTAAGAAAACACCCAATTGATTTCCAAAGTGGCTATACCATTTTACATTCCTACCAGCAGGGTAGAAATGTTCCAAACTCTACACAACCTCTCCAACATTTATCATTTTCTGTTTTTTTGGATTAATGCAACCCTTGCTGGGGTGAAATGGCATCTCATCGTAGTTTTGATCTGGATTTGCCTAGTGGCTAATGACCATGAGGACTTCCTCATGTGTCTGTTTGTCACCTGGAAGTCTTCCTTGATGAAGTGCCTATTCACATCCTTTGCCCACTTTTATAGTTGGATTATTTGTCTTTTTCTTACTGTCAAAAGTTTTCTCGCAGGCTGTAGGTAGAATTTTTACTCCTTTGGTGAAGTCTTCAGATGAGCATAAATGCTTGATTTTTAGGAGTTCCCAGTTATCTATTTCGTCTTCTGGTGTTTGTGCATTGCAAGTAATATTTTGTAGTCTGTTAACGCCATGTATTAGGACTCTCAGTGTTGCCCCTATTATTTCTTCCATAATCTTTATCGTTTTAGATTTTATGTTTAGGTTTTTGGTCCCTTTTGAGTTAGTTTTTGTGCATGGTGTGAGATATAGGTTTTCTTTCTTCTTTTTTTTCACCTCGATATCCAGTTATACCAACACCATTTGTTAAAGAGGTAGTCTTTTCCCCAGTTTATGGACTTTGGGCCTTTGTTAAATATCAGATGCTGATAGGCATAAAATGTTATATCTGGATTCCCAATTCTGTTCCATTAAATTATGTCTGTTTTTGTACCAGTACCAAGCTGTAATGACTACTGTGCCCGTATAATGAGTTCTAAGGCAGGTAGAGTGAGGCCTCCCACTTTGTTGTTCTTTTTCAGTAGTGCTTTATTTCTCCAGGTCTTCTTTCCTTTCCATATGAAGTTGTTGATTTGTTTCTCTATCTCTTTAAACAATGTGATTGGAATTTATATTGGGACAGTATTGTGTATATAGATCACTTTGGGTACAATAAATATTTTCAGGATGTTGAGTCTTCCATGGTAGGTTTCTCCACTTATGCAAGTATCTTCTGGTTTCTTGCAGTAGTGTCTTGTAATTTTCCTTGTATAGGTCTTTATGTTCCTAGTTAGATTTATTCCTAGGTATTTTATCTTCTTGGGGGCTATTGTATATGGTATTGATTCAGTGACTTCCTCTTTGATGTTCTCTATGTTGGTGTAAAGGAATCCAACTGATTTTTTTTTTCAAATAATTGCCCCATGTTCTTTATTCCCGTGTGTGATTAAGTGAAAATACACAATCCAAATTAATTTTGCATACCCACCTATCTGCAGCTACTTCTGCTCTCCTCACCCAGTGACAACACACTCCTTTTCATTCTAATACTTCTAGTATCCTCTTAACAAGCTCCTGTTCCTAGGACAGCATACTATAAATGCATAGAACCATAAAGTACACACACTGTATGGTCACATTGCGTCCCCGAATCCAGTCCATTTTTTTCTGAAAAGTTGACCTCAGGAGTGTTTTTTGAGCAGGGACGCCAGCAAGTCTAGGGGCTATGCTCCCAGGGGAACGCCCAGGCTGTCAGACCATCTTTTAGTGGAGTTCTTGAGTACCACCAATCTTTTTCTCGTGTTACCACAAGGACTCAACATTGTGTGCCCTATCACAGCTGTCATTGTTCGTGGCCAGGCACCATCTGGTTCTTCTGGTCACATGTTGACAGTCTCCCATTCACACAGGTCCTTCTGTTTCCTGAGTTCTTTTTTTCTTGTGTCTTTATTGTTCTCAATGATCATTGTTCTGGATGATTTGGGACCATTCGGTGTACCTCAGATGGCAGCTTGCTAGCTTTTAAGAATGCAGATGTCACTCGCCAGTATGAGGTTCAGAAGATTCCCTTAACAACAAGCTAGTTATGTCAACTGACCTCGATGTCCCTGGAAAGCATGGTCCCTAGACCCCACCCCTGCTACTCTATCCTTGCAATATTGGGTTAAGAATAGAAGAGCTTTCAGTTTATGGTGAAGTCCAGTTAAGTTGATCTACTTTCTACTACGTGCTGTCACTGCTTTCACCTAACCAAATTACTATCAACTACCTAATCTGTGACCAACCCTCTCTCTCCTTCCCCACCCTTGTCGCAGTCACAGTCTTTTCTTCTGTGCATAAGTCTATTTTCAAATCCTTATAGCAAGGGTCTCATACAATATTGGTCATTTTGCCACTGATTTCACTCAGCATAACGTTTTCCAATTGAAACCAAGTTATGGAAAGCTTCCTAAAATCATCATTGTTCTTTATCATTGCATAGTGTTCCATTAAGTATATGTACTGTAGTTTGTTTATCCATTCTTCTATTATTGGGCATCTAGGTTGATTCCATCTTTTTTGCTGTTGTGGACTGTGCTGCAATATACACCTGTGTGCATGCATCTCCTCATGTGACAGGCTTTGTTTCTGTAAGATATATTCCAAGCAGTGAGATTATTGGATAAAATGTTATCTATTTCCAGCTTTTTAAGGAAGCTTTCCAAAGAGGTAGTACCAGTTTACAATCCCACCAGCAGTGTAGGAGAGTTCTGATCTCTCCACAGCCTCTCCAGCATTTGTTATTTTGTGTTATTTGGATCATGGCCAACCTTTTGGGGGTAAGATGGTATCTCACTGCAGTTTTGACTTGCATTTCTCTGATAGTTAATGATCGTGAGCATTTCCTCACGTGTCTTTTGGCTGCCTGAATGTCCTCTTTAGTGAAGTGTCTGTTCACCTCCTTTGCCCATTGCTTAATTGGGTTAGTTGCCTTTCTCTTGCTGTATCTTTGCAGTATCTAGACTATGGAGATCAGATGTTGATCTGACATACAGTTGCCAAATATTTTTTCCTATTCTGTCAGTGGTCTTATGCCTCTTTTGATAGTCTTTGGATGAGCAAAATTGTTTGATTTTAGTAGTTTCCATTTATCTAATTTTCTGTTGATCATGCTTTCTTTGTCAGTTTTTAAAGTCTTTTTAAGCTGTGTATGAGAACTTCTATTGTTGACCCTATTTTTTCTTGCATGATCTTTATCACTTTAGGCTTGATGTTTAGGTCTCTGATCCATTTTGAGTTAGTTTTTGTGGAAGGTGTGATATATGGGTCTTGTTTCAGTTTTTTACAAATAGATATCAAATTTTGCCAACACCATTTGTTAAAGAGACTGTTTGCACCCCAGCCTATGATCTTAGGGGCTTTATTGAGTATCAGCTGTTCATCTCTGAGGTCTCAATTCTGTTCCACTGGTCTATGTCTCTTTTTTGTACCAGTGCCAGGCTGTTTTGACGACTGTGGCAGTGTAATAGATTCTTCAGACAGTGTGAGGCCTCCCACTGTGCTCCTCTTCTTCAGTAATGCTTTACTTATCCAGAGTTTCTTCCCATTCCAAACAAAGTTGATTTGCTTCTCCATCTCATTAAAAAAAGTCACAGGAATTTGTATTGGGATTTCGTTGTATATGCAGATCGCTTTGGGTAAAATAGACATTTTCACAATGTTAAGTCTTCCTATTCATGAGCAGGGTAGATTTCTCCATTTATGTAAATCTCTTTGGTTTCTTGCAATAAGGTCTTGTAGTTCTCTCTGTATAGGTCTCTTATTTCACTAGTTAGATTTATTCCTAGGTATTTTATCTTCTTGTGGGCTATAGTAAATGGTATTGATTTGGTGATTTCTTCTTTGGTGATCTCTTTGTTGGTATACAGGAATCCTGATTTACTTGTGTTTATCTTATATCCTGTTACTTTGCTGAACTCTTCTATTCAAGTAGTTTACTTATGGATTCGTTAGGATTCTCTGCATATACAATCATATCTACAAATAGGAAGATTTTTACTTCTTTGATGATGCAGATGCCCTTTATTTGTCTCATCTAATTGGTCTGGCTAGAACCTCTAGCACAATGTTGAAGTGGTGAGAGTGGGCATCCTTGTCTAGTTCCTGTTCTCAAGAGGAATTCTTTCAGCCTGTCTCCATTCAGCATGATACAGGTGGTTGGCTTTGTGCAGATGCCCCTTATTCCATTGAAGAATTTCCCCTGTATTCTGATTTTGCTGAGAGTTTTTAGCATGACTGTGTGTTGAACTTTGTTGAATGTCTTTTCTGCATCAATTGACAAAATCAGGTGATTCTTATCATTTGTGTCATTTATGTGGTTGATCACATTAATTGTTTTTCTGATGCCAAAGCAGCCTTGCATCCCTGGTATGAATCCAACTTGGTGATGAATTATTTTTTTGATATGTTGTTGAATCCTATTGGCAAGGATTTTGTTGAAGATTTTTGCATCTAGGTTCATGAGTGACATTGGTCTGTAATTTTCTTTCTTGTAGGATCTTTCCCTGGCTTTGGTATCAGAGTATTCCAATCCCGTTCTATGATGTGAAACAGCCTCAGTAGTATTGGAGTTAACGCCTCTCTAAAAGTTTGGTAGAATACTCTGGTGAAGCCATCTGCGCCAGGAATTTTATTAGCTGGTAGTTTTTGATGACTTTTTCAATCTCTTTCATTGTGATGGTTTATTAAGTTATTCTACTTCTCTTTATGACAATTTTGGTAAGTGATGTGAATCTAGAAATTTGTCCATTTCCTCTAGGTTTTCAAATCTCTTAAAGTACAGTCTTTCATAGTATTCTGTTATGATATTTTTTATTTCAGTTGGGTCTGTTGTGACATCTCCTGTCTCACTTCTTATTCAGGTTATTTGTTTCCTGTTTTTGTTTTGTAAGCTTAACCAATCATTTATCAATTTTGTTGATCTTTTCAAAGAACCAGCTTTTGGTTTTGTTAATTTTTTCAGTTGTTCTTCTATTCTCTAATTCATTTAGTTCTGCTCTGATCTTTATTATCTGTTTTCTTCTGGTGCATAATGGGTTCCTCTGTTGCTCTCTTTCTGCTTGTTCAAGCTGTAGGATTAATTCTTTGGTTTGGATCCTTTTCTCATTCTGGATGTGTGCATTTAGAGAGATAAACTGACTCCCGAGCACTGCTTTTGCTGTATCCCCTAAGTTCTGTTAGGATGTATTTTTATTCTCATTTGATTCCATAAATTTCTTCATTTCATCTACAATCCATGGATTTGGGAGCCAGGTATTATTCAGTCTCCATGAGTTCAACTTTCGACCTATGTTTTTTTTGCTATTGAGTTCAACTTTCATGGCTTTATGGTCTGAGAAAATGCTTTGCAATAATTCAGTTGTTTGGATTTTGTTGAGACTTGCTTTATGTCCTAACACATGATCTATTCTAGAAAATGTTACATGTGCATTGGAGAAGGTGTACTTATCTGTTGGTGGATAAAAGATGTACTTATCTACTGATGGGTAAAAAGTTCTGTATATGTCAATGAGATCTAGTTGGTTAATTGTCACAATAAGATTGTCTGTACTTTTACTGAGCTTTTTAGTGGATCATTTGTGCATTTCTGAAAGTGGACTGAAGTCTCCAACTATTAATGTAGAGTGATCTATCTCATTTTTCAATGTTGTCGGTATTTGTTCGATGTGTTTAGATGCTCTTGTATTGGGTGCATAAATATTTAATAGTGTTATGCCCTGCTTATATATTGAACCTTTCAGCAATAAATAGTGACCACCTTTTTCCATGATGGTGGACCTTATATTAAAATCTATTTTGTCTGAGATTAGTATTGCCACTCCTGCTCTTCTTTGTATGTTGTTGGCTTGGTACATATTTTTCCATCCTTTGATTTTCAGTTTGTATCTTTTGAGTCTAAGATGTGTTTCTTGTAAGCAGCATATAGACAGATCATGTCTTTTTGATCCTGGATGTCACTCGCTGTCTCTTTATTGGAGCGTTCAGTCCATTTAGATTCAGTGTAATTATTGATAGGTAAATGTCTAGTGCTGTCATTTTTATGCATTTATTTTTATGTTGTTGATGTTTTCTGTATTACTCAATATTCTGTTCTGGGTCATTTTTCTCAATGGGTTGACTTTTCCTTTTCATCTTTTTCAGTGTTGGTTTTATGTTTGCTGAGTCTACTGTATTATGACTCTTGTTTCAATACATCACACTGTTACTTTGGTTTTTGGATATCCCTATGATTCCCCCCTTATTAGTCTAAGTTGAAGCCAGACTTTAACTTCCACATATATTTTTAATTTTCTCTCCATCTGAAAGGGTTATAACTCCTGTAATATATCCCTCTTTTTTAGTGTGATAATGTCAGTTTTTGCATTATGATCACTGGTTCCCTTCTTTTAATATTGTAGTTTTGATTGAGCTTTGTCACTTCCCTAACTGAGCAGGATTCTGAGTACTGTGTTCTGCATTGTCTCCTTAAGTATACACTTGATGTTTTTGTTTTTCTAAACAAAGAGCTTCTTTGAGCATTTCTTGTCATTTTGATTTAGTTTTTACAAAGTCTCTAAGCTTCTGTTTATCTTGAAATGTCTTAATTTCACTGTCATATTTGAGAGACAATTTTGCAGGATAAATAATTCCTGGTTAGAAGTTTTTCTCCTTCAAGGTTCTGAATGTGTCATCACACTGACCTTTGGCCAGCATCATTTACACTGAGAAGTCAGATGAAAATCTATAGGGCTTCCCTCTGAATGTTAGCTTTGCTTTAAGCCTTGTTGCCTGTAACAGCCTCTGTTTATGTTTCATTTTATTAAGGTTGATTATTATATGTCATGATGTCTTTCTTTTGGCGTCTAGTTTTTGTGGTGTTCAATGAGCACGCTGGATATCTATGTTCTCTTCTTTCATAATTTCAGGGAAGTTTTCTGTCAACAACTCTACAACAATACTCTGTATTTTCAGCTATCCCTCCCTGTTCAGATTTCTCGTCATAAATGCTGGTATGAGTTGCTCTAGCTTCAAGTTCACTAGCTCTGTCTTTCATCTCCTCAATTCTGCTCTTTTGGTTTTGGATTGAATTGTGTAATTCTGTAATGTAATTAGTGATCTCATGGATTTCAGATCATTATGTTCCATCAGTTCAAATAGCTTACTTAATTTTTCATTTTGTTCTGCTGCATTTTGTTTAATGTCTAGGTCAGCTCTATACAGAATTCTTTTGCACTTGACCTCTGGTAGTTTCATAATGGCTTCTTCATCTGGAACATTTTTTGATTTTTCATTTTGGGAGTGTTCCAGAGCTGTGGTGGACTGCTTCTTTAAATGGTTAGCTATCAATTGTTGCCTTCACGTCATCTACAAGCTGTTCAACTTTTCTGGTGTTACCTCAACAGGAGGCATAGTTCTGAGAGGGGAGTTGGTTACCAGTCTCCTCTGTGTACTCTAGTAACTGGCCCCAGGTGGACTCTCTGGGGTTGCAGGCTCTGCCTCCTGGCTGGCAAAGATGGTGTCCTTATGGAGTCACTGGGGGTCATCAGCTGACACTATGATGTGGATCAGTGAAGGCATGGTAGGCTGTGCCTTCCAGATGACAATGAAAGCACCTTATAGGCCATCCCCAGATGCTATGATGTGGTTCAAAGTAGCAAGGGGTTACGACCTTGCCATCGTCTGCCAGGCCTCATCCATAACTCTAGGCGCCACCTTCCTAAACACAGCTTTTCTGGTGGAGAAGCACTTTCCAGACAGGCACTGTTTCTCAGTGTGAGAATTAGCCCCAGCTAAGGCCTCTGGTTGGATGACTCCGCCTCCCAGCTGACCAAGATGGCATCTGCCTGAGCTGCCCTTCTGCTGTGAAATAGTGTAATCTATGCTGTAGTTCAGAAATGAGAGAATGGAGGGGCAGTGGTGCCCTCAGTCAGCAGGTGGGCTCTCAATATGTGGCTATTCCATGCACAGTCTCTCTGCTGTGCTATATGCTGTTTACTTAAGCACTACAGTTCAGTGTATTTGCCAGCTCATGCCCAGTCCCCAGCTCCCAGATAACAAAGAAACTGTCAGTACCTGCAGTCCTTCTGAACACTGAGTCAGCAGAAGCAGGACTCAGTGTGCTGCTGTTTCGTGTTAGAGAGGTAGTTTTCCGTTTATTGGTGCCTTGTCCAATCTGACACCCCTATGCCAGACCCTAGAGCTTCCCAGATGTCCATGCTGCTCCATTCAATTATCATTCCAGGCCTTAGTTCTCAGAGGGTATCGAGGAGATGTGTGTATTTTGCCTTCTTGGCCCCACCCCTCATTTTCTTATATTCTGATACTTCGCTGAACTCTTCTATTAGTTACAGTAGCTTTTTTGTGGCTTCTTTGGTGTTTTCTGTGTATAAGGTCATATTATCTGCAAACAGAGATATTTTTACTTCTTTCTTACCAACTTGAATGCCCTCTATTTCTTTATCTTGCCAGATTGCTCTGACTAGAACCTCCAGCACAATGTTGAATAAAAGTGGTGACAATTGGGCATCCTTGTCTGGTTCCTGTTCTCAAGGGGAATGCTTTCAGTCTCTATTTAGGATGATACTGGCTGTCGGCTTTGTATAAATGCTGTTTATCATGTTGAAGAATTTCCCTCCTATTCCTATTTTGTTGCAAGTTTTTAACATGAATGGGTGTTGGTGTTTTTCAGATGCCATTTCTCAAACAATTGCTAGAATCACGTGGTTCTTGTCTTGTTTACTTGCATGGTCGATTACACTGGTTTTTTTTTTTTCTTAATGTTGAACCATCCCTGCATCCCTAGTATGAATTCTATTTGGTCATGGTGAATTATTTTGTTGATATGCCATTAAATTCTATTGGCTAGAATTCTGTTGAGGATTTTTACACCTACATTCATGAGAGATACTGGTCTGTAATTTTCCTTTTTTGTGCTGTCTTTATCTGGTTTTGGTATCAGGGTTATACTCACTTCACAGAATGAATTCAGAAGTATTCCATTCTTTCCTATGCTCTGAAATACCTTTAACAGTAGTGGTGTTAACTCTTCTCTAAAGTTTTCATAGAATTCTCCAGTGAAGAACTTGGCGACACAAGAGTGACCATATCATGTGTGCACTTTATGGTTCTATGCATCTATAGGATGTCATCCTGCTGACCTCTTACTGGCGGAAGGGGAGTGGGTGGACAGGAGGGGATAGGAGATTGCTGGGAGGATAAGTAAGACGTGTATGGAGTAGAGAAGAAGAGTGTGCTGCCACCGGGAAGGAAGAGCAGTGGGAGCTGCATATAGGTGGGCATGCAAATTTATATGGGAATGTACATTTTCATTCAATCATTAAAAAAAAGAATTCTCCAGTAAAGCCATCGGGGCCAGGTCTTTTTTGTTGTTATTGGAAGTTTTTTAAATTACCTTTCAATCTCTCTTTTGTGTGTGTGTGATGGGTTTATTTAATTTTTCTACTTCTGTTGCTGTCAGTTTATGTAGGTATGTATTTCTAGGAATTCATCCATTTCCTTTAGGTTTTCAAATTTATTAGAGTACAATTCTTCATAGTATTCTGTTATGATTCTTTTAATTTGAGTTGGGTCTGTTGTGATTGCCCATCTAATTTTTTTATTATGATCAAATGAAAGTATACAATCCAAATCAATTCCACATCCTTGCCTACCTGCAGCTCAATCTGCTTTCCTCACCCTCTCACAGCATATTCCTCCTTTTTACTCTATACTTCAGGTCTCCTCTTAATGAGGACCTGTCCTCTCCTCTCCACCCTCTTCTCTCCCATCTAGAAAGAAACTAGTAGGACAGCCTCCCATAAATGTATAAAATCATAAATTACACACACCATGTGCTCACATTGTGTCCTGGAGTCCAGTCCTTTCTTGTCTAAAGAGTTGACTTCAGCACTGATTTCAGTTCAGGGCTAGCAGCAAGTCTAGGGGCCATATTCAGAGGGGAACCTCCAGGCGCTCAGACCATGAATTCTGACCTTTCAGAAGAGTTCATGAGCTGCACACCTGTTTCTTTCATGTTGCCTCAGGTACCCTATATGGTGTCCCCCATTATGACTGCTTTTAGTGGTGGCTGAGCACCATCTGATTTTTCTGGTCTCATGCTGATGCACTCTCCTATTCATATGATCCTTCTGCCTCCTGGGCTCATTTTTCCTCATCTCTTTTATGTTCTTTGCCCATCTCATTTTTTTATTTATTTGCTCCTCTCCAGTTTTTCTTTTGTCAGTTTGGCCAATGGATTATCGATTTTTTTTATCTTTTCAAAAAACCAGGTTTTGGTCTTGGTAACTCTTTCAGTTGTTTTTCTGTTCTCTAATTCATTTAGTTCTGCTCTAATTTTTATTATTTGCTTCTTTTAGTGCTCAAGAGGTTCTTTGGCTGTGCTGTTTCTACTTGTTTGAGTTGTTAATTCTTTGATTTTAACTCATTCTTTTTTTTGCATGTGTGCATTTATTGAGATAAACTGACCTCTGAGCACTACCTTTAGTGTGTCCCATAGGTTCTGGTATGATGTGTTTTCATTCTCATTTGATTCTGTGAATTTCTTTATTCTCTCCTTGATTTTTTCTATAACCCAGTAGTTTTTGAGCATGGTGTTATTCACTTTCTATATGTTTGATTTTTTTTTTCCCCTTCCTTTTTCTCTTAGTGATTTCTACTTTTATCACACGGTCTGAAAAGATGTTTTGTAATATTTCAGTACCTTAAATTTTCTAAAGGATTGCTTTTTGGGCTACTATATGTCCAATTCTGGTGACCGTTCCATGTGCCTTGGAAAAGTAAGTATACTTGGCTCTGTTTGGTGGAGTGTTCTATAAATGTCTCTGATGTCAAGTTGGTTGATTTTGACATTTACATCTTCAATTTCTTGGATGTTCTGTCCTTCACTGAAAATGGTGTGTTGAAATCTTCTACTATTATTGTGGAGCTGTCTGTTTCTGTTTTCAATGGAGTTAGAGTCTGTCTTATGTATTTGCAAGCTCTGTCATTGGATGCATACATATTTAATACTGTTACATCCTCCTGGAGCACTGATCCTTTAAGCATTACATAGTGTCCCTCCTTATACAATGTGGTGGATTTTTCTTTAAGGTCTATTTCGTCAGTGATTAATATTGCCACTTCTATTCTTTTTTGAATGTTTTAGCTTTTTTCCATCCTTTCAGTTTTAGTTTATTCATGTATTTGAGTCTGAGATGTGTCTCCTGCAGGCAGCATATGGATGGATTGTGGTTTTTTATCCAATCTGCCATTGTCTAGCTCTTTATTGGTGCATTGAATCCATTTATATTCAGCATGATTATTGATAGGTAGGAGCTTAGTGCTGTCATTTTGATTTTTTTTGTGTGTTGTAGACAATTCCTTTGTTCCATTTAATTTTTGTGCTGAGTTATTTTTCTTTGTGTTTTCTTTATCTTTTTCAGTGTTAGTGGCTTTGTATTTTCTGAGACTTCATGTTTTTCTTCTCTCTCTCTTTTTTTTTTTTTTTTTTTGATGCATAGGTTTGATAGTTTCCTCTGTGGTTACCTTAACATTCACCTTTATTTCCCTAAATTGTAACCAGACTCTAATTTCTTTATATTGCCTTGACTTCCTCTCCATATGACAGATCTATGGCTACATTTTCTTTTAATTCTCTTTTTTTGTTATCATATTTACATAATGTGATCTCTATTTCCCTATTTTTAATGTTTTGCCTATGATTTATTTTGTTTTGCTCCTATTTGGGTTGACATCCAGTTGCTCTGTTTTCCATTCTAGTCTTCAGTTGTTACCTGATGTTACTGATGGTCTAACCAAAGGACTCTTTTCAGTATTTCTTGTAATTTGGGTTTGGTTTTTGCAAATTCTCTAAATTTCTGTTTATCTGGAAATATCCTAATTTTGCCATCATATTTGTGAGATAGTTCTTCTGGATATATAGTTCTTGGCTGGCAATTATTTTCCTTCAAGGCTTTGTGTATATCATCCCATTGTCTTCTTGCCTGCATGTTTTCTGTTGAGTATTCTGAACTTAGTCTTATTGCTTCTTCTTTGTAGGTTATTTTTCATTTATCCCTAGCATTTTCTAAAACTGTCTCTTTGGCTTTAGTTTGGCAAATTTGATTATAACATGCCTTAGTATCTTTCTTTTGGGATCTATCTTGTGTGGAGTACAATGACCATCTTGAACAGATAACTTCTCATCTTTCATGATATCAGGGAATTTTTCTGTCAATAAATCTTCAACAATTTTCTCTGCATTTTCGGCTGTCTCCTCCTCTTCTGGTACTACAATCACTTGTAGGTTGTTCCTCTTGATAGAGTTCCACACAATTCCTAGTGTTTCTTGATTTTTCTTAAAGTTTTTTTTATTAGATTTTGTTCCCTCAAATACACTGATGCCATGTGCTTATCTTCATTCTCACTAGCTTGGTCTTCCATTGCCTCAGTTTCTGCTCTTTTGACTTTTCATTGAGTTGTCTAATTCTTTAATTTTATTTATCAATTTTCTGAATTTCTAATTCTTGATGCTGTATACTTTCTTGCAGCCTGTTTGTCATTGCACTCTGCTGTATTTTTCCTTATCACTTTCCTTATCTCTTGAGGAGTTCTAAGTGTTAAACTTTTGCATTCTACCTCTGTTAATTCCAGGAAGATGTCTTCTTCTGGAAAATCTGATACTTTGTTTTGGTAGCTTTTGGAAGACATCATGGTCTGCTTCTTTAAGTGATTTGAAATTGACTGTTGTCTCCAAGCCATGAGTAAATTGTATTTATTTATTTTATGTTTGCCTATTGTGTTCTATCTTCTTGTTTTGTTTTGAAAGGTCCACAAAGGTTGGTCATTTGTGATAGTTTGGTTATTGATGCTTTTGAAGTTCTAATGTCCTGTCACTTGGTGGTTAGAGCTGTTACTAGACATGCAAACCTAAGGGTCTATTTACTTTTCTTATACGGATGCAGTTCAGGTGTCCACGTAGTCAGTCACCAAGTATGTGGTGCAGGCTCTCTCCTCCTGTCCTAGTGGGCAGGGTGACTGGTATATGCCCTAGTGTCTAGCTGCAGCTGCTGAGAAAGGCAAGAGGCTAACAGCTGTCCCTGAGCATCTATGAGGATGGCATATCCCCTTCTGTTCCTTCACCATTCTGTCTGATGGGTGAAGGAACAGCTTCTGCCTTGAATTTCTGGCTCAGGGGATTCAGCAGATTTTTTTTTCCCCTTCCCCCAGTTAACGTTAAATTGTCCCCTGTCTAAGTCTTGGAGAACAGCTCAGGGTGGGCTTAAGGAGTCCTATCTTCCGGCTCAGTCAGTGGCATCAGACTTCAGACCTGCGCATAGTGCAGAGAAGGGAGGGGGAAGCACTGGGAGAAAGAAGAGAGGTTTACCCTAAAGGAAAAATTTAGATCCATGTGTGGTAGGTTACCCACAAAGACTTAGCTTTTGACTATCTGGTGCTGTTTTTCATTGCTTCTGGAGGCATAAGTGGATTCTCCAGTCAGTTTTTCCTGCTGAGGAGGACACCCTCCAACCTCCACGACTCCAGTCACCATGCTGGCAGAGGCCATTTCCTGGAGGGTGAGGTCTGTCAAACCCTATGTATTTCTGCTGCTACTCTCCCTTCCGCATTGCTCAGCCCAATTTCTCAAGCTTCCATTTGATGGTCAGAGATCCTGATATGTCACATGTACTGGATTCATTTGTTCTCTTGTGTCCTTATTGTTAGAGGGGTCAAGGAAGTGCTACCTGCCATCTCGGCCCTGCCTCAATGTCATTTATTTTTAAATACCCACACAAAACCAAATTTCTATATGTACATATATATATATAAAAGGATTTGGGAACAGAAGTGAAGGTGGGGAATGGATTTTAACCATAGCTGTATTGTTTGATTTTTCTTCATAATAAGAATATACTTGTACGTTACTTGTATAATGAAAGTATTGTCCTGGACAGAACTACAGTGTTCTGGGAATTTGGATCTGTTTTGATTTGTCCTTCTATGACCTATCCTTATTTCAACAACACTGGGGCCAGAGAACTCAGCTCAAAGTCCCTCTGCCCTAAGCCTACTTCTCAAGGAAGTGGCTCTTGAGATGATAATTCAGAAGCAGGTACATTAGTAATCAAGGTTACTTTTGAGGTATGAATGTATGCTTGGAAGGGCTGATATACCTGTGATCCAGGAATCTACCCAGTGCTTCTGATAACAGCTTAGACAACTTACAATGCTCTGCCCATGCCAATCAGTGCAACAATAATTTCTGTAAAGTTCAAGCTGACAAACTCTCATGCAGGTTTCAATACCAGGCAGGGGTAATAAAGGTCTCCCTATTCTTTGGCCTGAAAACTTGGCAGTAGTTGAGCTTCTCTGAAGGAAAGTGAGAACAGCAGGAATGAACAACTGGACCCCTACACCAAGCTGTACCTGGCTGTGAGCAGACTCACCCTAGAGTGCCCTCAGACAGTATATCCATTCAGTCATTTCTTCATTCATCATATTGAGCATCTACTATGTGTCAGGTACTGTTGTAGCCACTGATGATAACCGTGAATAAAACAAAGTCCCTGCCCTCATGGAACTTCTATTTTAGTGGGGAGCAAATTATAGAAAAGCAAATTATAGAAATTATATAAAAAACTATATGGCAGATTCCAGGTAATATTAAGTTCTATGGAGAAAAAACAAACAAACAAACATAGTTTGGAAGGAGGATAGACTGGGGGTCAAAATTTTAGACACGGTGGATAGCAAAGACTTCCCTAAGAACATAGCATTTCAGTAGAGATCTGAAGGAAATAAAGAATCAACTCAGAGGGTATCTTGTTCTTTACAGATAGTTTCCATTTTCCCCTCCTGACCTCCACCCTTCTTTACCCAGCTTTGTTGCCTTGTAGGCTGACCTGTATGGACTGCATCAACAGGTTCCCTTGACTGCTGGCTTCGGGTTAGGTTTGACCAATGGGAAACACCTGCAAAGACATCAGAAGGAAGACCAGTGTAAGACTGGAGAATTTATTCATCAATTATCTCTGTTCAGGGTCACAACAGGTTAGCTGCATTTCTCCACCAAAGACCATGGCTCTTGTCATGTAGCTTTCTCCATAACGCAACTCTTTCTCAGTTCCCATAACCATTCCTTCCCAGGATCCTGAATAATACACTGGGGGAAAGCATTCCAGGCAGGAGGGAAAGCAAATGCCTGGTAAGGTTAAGATCAGGAAGCCAATGTGGCTGGAATAGAGAGGGTGCAATACCTACCTCACAGAGTTGTGTTAAGGACACATGTGTAAAAAGCGTCTGGGATAACTCCAGGAATGCTAGTTGTTCAGTACATTTTGGAACATATTGGTTCTTTTCTTGTGGCCACTTTTCTTTGTCAAGGGCCAAGCCTGTGGCCTAAGGGCAGCTATGGGGTTCCAGAGATCCCTGGTGCCCTTAAGGATTTTTTAAATTTGCATGCAAACACTGGCAATCAACACTATGTGTATCATTGAGAGGGAAGAGAAAATTGAAAGACTGATCCCACAGGCTAAAAGCACCAAGCTTAATGTACCTGCCAGGAGCAAAAGTATATTTGGTGTGTATTTTTGATCCTCAGGATAAGGTCTTTTGCTTCATATTTGTGAACTTTCCACTCCCTTATCTCCAACCCCTGCCACAGCAAAGCCACCCAGCTAGAAACTAGAGAGCAGCACATGATTATAAAAGCTCTTTCCAAAACCAGGAAAAACTGATGATGGTTTATTTACCTTCAAACAAATAAATCCAAAGAGATCAGCCCCACAGCCAAACTCAGCAAGACTTCAGATCAAATTGCTGCTAACTTCTGGGTCTTAACCCACTCATTAAGGGAAAAAGATGACCTGCACTAGAATTCTAGATCCAAGGCTTTCAAATTGTGTGCCTTTGGGCAAAATTCTTAACCCTCCAGGGTTTTAGTTTTCTAATCTATAAAATAGGGGCAATACCTACCTCACGGAGTTATGGTAAGGACAGATGTGTAACAGGTGTCTGGTATAACCCCTGGAATACTAGTCATTCAATACATGTTGAAACATATTAGTTCTTTTCTTGTCGCCACTTTTCTTTGGCAAGAGCCAAGCCTGTGGCTTAGGGACAGCTATGGCTTTCCAGCGATCTCTGGTGCCCTTAAGAAGGGCTCTCTGAGAATTTCTCCATCTCTTACACTCTTACACGGCAATGCTGTCTTCTAATTTCAACTAAAAGGGTATCCTGGGTAGCTGAGATTTAATTCCAGTAGGACATGGTTCCATTCACAGTGTAACACGGCAGGACACTAACTCCTATTAACTGTATATTCAGCTAACTTGCCTAAGTAACTACTTTCATTTCAAGAATACCAAATCTTTTCATATTCCATTCCAGGTTTCATGAATCCCTTACGTATGTAAACTATTAATATAGATCTTTGCTGCCCTCCCTCTTTTGTCTTTTCATCCTTTCAACATCTCCTCTTTTTTCCATACTGCTCCCTTTTCCCTCACCTTGAGTTTCTTTTTCCATCTCTTCGACGGCACTTGGCTGGCTCTCTAGCCCTTTATCAATGCTTTATCCAAAGGCAGTAATTATAGGGAGAGAATAGTTAGAAGTGGCTCACGCAGACCCATGATCAGTCTTAGGGGAAAGTACTCTGCTTCCACTTTGCCTTGTAATACTAACCCATACCCAAAGCCAATTTGCCATTCATTCATACTGGGCTGGTAATGGGATTACAAAGCAGGATAAGACACTGTTGCTGCCCTCAGAAAACTCATAGTCTAATTTGAGATATGCCAAACTCCATGGTGTACATGAAGACCTGGAGGGTGCACAGAGGTGGGAAAGTATCCGTTTGCCTCTGAGAAGTGGGGAAAAGCTTTACAAAGGAGAGGTAACTTGAACTGGGCCTTGAAGTCTGAGTGGTATTTTTCCAAATGGAAAGAGGGTCAAAGGACATCCCAGGGGAGCAGATGGCATGGAGGAGAGAAGGGCAATGTATGTTTGGTGCTCCGAGTAGCCACAGGGTAAGATCTGGTAGATGGTCAAATAATGAGTATTGAGAGGAAAATCTCAAGCCAGACCATCAAGGGTCTTCCAGGCTGAGGGGAAGCTAGACTGCAAGACCATGGGAATGCAAGGCTAAGTAATCTAGACTTGGTGATTGCTGGGAAGTGACATGATGAAAGGCGTATTTTAAGAAGATAATTCTGGAAAGTAGAAAGCCTAGAAAAAGAGCCACTTAGGAGACTGCTCCAATGATCCTGGCACAAGTTAAAGCCCTAAACTAGAGTGTTGACCGCGGAAATAGAAATGAAGGAACAGAGAATAGATGACACTTGGATCTGCTTCCTCTAGCTCTCGCCTTTATCCTGGATTCGTCTTTCACCTTTCTCAGCACTTTCTTCCTTGGTGATCTTAATGAACCTTGAGACTAAACTCTGTCACCTTGAAGTGGATTTATCCCAGATCTGTATCTTGAGATCTGACCTCTCATCTGCCCCCGGGCCCAGATACTGGCCGCTTTCTAGACATTTACTGGTCCTCATCTTGTCAGCATGTTCAGAACTGCCATCTTGATACCTGTCACCTCAGCTCTACACTAGCTTGGTAGAGCCTCACCTCAGCTACATTATTGGCTTCTGTGACCTAGCCTAGCAACTGAATTCTCATTTTATACCATTCTAGAAAAAAACATGATTTCCTAGTTCTAAACCACCAACTTATATATGAACTTAGAGAACTCAACATGTTCACACCTTGAAGATGACCTTCTTTCATTCACTCACTGTCAAGTCCTCAGCAGTGGCCCTGAGATAAATGTGAGCCCCTGATTCCCGGGAAATACCTAGAAATATGTAGTGGCATTTTTGATTGGTGCAGTTCCAGGATACTACCGGAATTTAGTGCCAGCAAGTCAAGAGGTTAAATATCCTGCAATGTACAACGGAGTGCCACACTGCAAAGAAACATCTCACTCCAAATGAACAAGGCCATGGGCCGACTGTAGCACAGACCATCAACTGCTCATAGGTAAGTTCAAGTTGAAACTGAAGAAAATTAGACCAAGTCCACAATAGCTAAAGTACAACCTTGAGTATATCCTACCCGAATTTATAGACCATTTCAAGAACAGATTTGATGTGTTGAACATTAATGACCAAAGACCTGATGACTTGTGGAATGACATCAAGGACACGACAAATGAAGAAGGCAAGAGGTCATATAAAAAACAGGAAAAAAAGAAGAAACCAAACTGGATGTCAGAAGAGACTCTGAAACTTGATCTTAAATGTCAAGTAGCTAAAGCAAAATTAAGAAACGAAGTAAAGGAACTGAAAATTTCAAAGGGTGACTCAAGAAGACAAAGTAAAGTATTACAATGACATGTGCAAACAGCTGGAGATGAAAACCAAAACGGAAGAGCATGCTCAAGCTGAAAGAATTGAAGAAAAAAATCAAGCCTTGAGTTGCAATAGGGAAGGGTTCTACAGGGAAAATAGTAAATGACGCAGGGAGATCAAAAGAAGATGGGAGGAATACACAAAGTCATTACATCAAGAAGAATTGGTCAGTGTTCAAGCATTTCAAGAGGAAGCAGATGACCAAGAACCAATAGTACTGAAAGAAGAAGTCAAAGCTGCATTGAAGGCATTGGCAAAAAACAAGGCTCCAGGAATTGATGGAACATCATTTGAGATATTTCAAACAACAGATGCTGTACTGGAAGTGCTCACTCATCTATGCCAAGATATTTTGAAGACAGCTATGTGGTCAACTGACTAGGAGAAATCCATATTTATGCCTGTGTTCAAGGAATGCAGAAATTATCAAACACTATCATTAATGTCACAAAGAAGTAAAATTTTCCTAAAGCTCATTCAAAAGTGGCCACAGCAGTATACTGACAGAGAACTGCCAGAAATTTAGACTGGATTCAAAAGAGGACCTGAAACCAGGGATATCATTGCTGACATCAGATGGATCTTGGCTGAAAGCAGAGAATATCAGAAAGATGTTTACTTGTGTTTTATTGACTCTGCAAAGGCATTTGACTATGTCAATCATAACAAATTATGTATAACAGTGTGGAGAATGGGAATTCCAGAACAACTTAATTGTTAGCAATCTGTATGTACATCAAGAGGCAGTTGTTAGAACAGAACAAGGGGACACTGCATCCTTTAAATTCAGGAAAGGTGTGTATCACGGCTGTAAACTTTCACTGTTCCCATTCAGTCTGTATGCTAAGCAAACAATCTGAGAAGGTGGACTATATGAAGAAAAATGGGGCATCAGGATTGGAGGAAGCCTCATTAACAATCTGTTAAGCAGATGACACAACCTTGCTTGATGAAAGCAAAGAATTTGAAACACTTCCTGATGAAACTCAAAGATCACAGCCTCAACGTCAAGAAAACAAAAATTCCTCGGTGAGCATGCGTTCCTGCTGAGTTGGGACCCACATTAGTGGGTGCCTACATAGACTTGGGACTGGAAGAACTGGATGGTGTCCGGTTACCACCAGTGATAGTTGCAAAGGAGCTCACTAAGTTGAGTCTCACTGGCAACACAAGAATCAAAAGGGATGCACCCTGAGATCTCCACTAAAAGACCTCAGTTGATGGTCCAGCGGCTTCGGGGTTCCCCTGGGAGCATGGCCCCTGGCCCTGATGCTGCCCTTGCCCATAAATCATAACGAAGGTCCACTCTTCAGACACGAATGGATCGGACTTGGTGACGCAGAGTAACCATATATTGGATGCACTTTATGGTTCTATACATCTATAGGATAGCATCCTGATGAACTCTGGCTGGAGAAAGGGGAGTGAGTAGATAGGAGGGGAAAGGAGGCTGTTGGGAGGATGAGACATGTATGGAGCAGAGAGGAATAGTGTGCTGTCACCGGACAGGGAGAGCAGCTGCATATAGGTGGGCATGTAAATTTATATGAGAATGTACGTTTTCACTCAGTCATAATAAAAAAAAAATCTCACAACTGTAATAATGAGCAACATCATGATAAATGGGCACAAGGTTAAGGTTGGTAAGGACTGCATTTTACTTGAATCCACAATCAACACCCACAGAAGCAGCAGTCAAGAAATCAAAAGACACATTGCATTGGGAAAATGTGTTGCAGAAGACCTCCTTGAAGTGTTGAAAAGCAAAGATGTCACTTTGAAGACTAAGGTGTGTTTGACCCAAGTCATAGTATTTTCATTTGCGTCACATGCATGCAAAAGCTGGACTATGAATAAGTAAGACAGAAGAACTGACACCTTTGAATTGTGGTGTTAGAGAAGAATGCTGAGTATACCACGGACTGCCAAAGAATGAACAGGTGTGTCTTGGAAGAAGTACAACCAGAGTGCTTCCTAGAAGCAAGGATAATAAGACTGTGTTTTACATACTTTGGACATGTTGTCAGGAGGGATCAATACCTCGAAAATGACATCATGCTTGCTAGAGTGGAGGGTCGGCGAAAAAGAGGAAGACCTTCAACAAAATGGACTGACACGGTACGTTGCAACAACGGGCTAAAGCGAAACAACAATTGGGGGCATGGCACAGGACCATGCAGTATTTCATTCTGTTGTACACAGGGTCACTGTGAGTCAGAACCGACTCACAGCACTTAGCAATGACAACAGTAACAGTTGCTAATGGTTTTCTCATTGAGAAAGTGTAAGCACAGCATAGGGAAGGACTGTGTCTATTTTGTTTTCTCTTGTGTTCTCAGCATGCAGCAAAGTGCACAGCACATCAGAGGATGTGCAGTCAATGTTAAAACTGGAGAACTGACTCAGCTCTTCATTTAACCAATACCTATGGAGCACTGCTCTTGGGAACAGAAAGATAAACAAGATTTGGGCACTGCCCTTGTGCCCTGGCCAATCCTAGCTTGGTACAGGTACAGGCAATCCTCAGATGCACACTAAAAGTCAAGAATGGCTCACCTTCCTTAACCACCATGGGACTCCTTCCTAGCAGGGAGAACTTACTACAAGTTAAAAGCTTAACTGAAAATTCATTCACTCAACCAACACTTGAATAACAATTGAGACTTCTCAAAAACACTTTCCCAGAGTGTTTTTGCTGGAGCTGGGCTGGTAGGAGAAGGAAGGAGGTGGGAGGAGAGTTGGGGCCAGAGAGGTTCCTACCCAGCTGGGCTGGAGAAAACAGCCCAATCAGACATCCCTTGGGACCAGATGGTCTGTGTGAATGGAAATATGTGCCACATGGCCTGAATTGCAGGGGCCAGCCTCAGGCTCCCACAGCCTGGAATACTTCCAGGTGGATTTATTTATAAATCCCAAATCAGAGGCAGCACTCAGTTCCTTTTTCTCATTCCCCCTCCTATTCCTTGAATAAGACTTGGCTGCTGCTTTCCACACCAGAAACCAGCAGGAGACCAGGAATGTACAGCTCTGCTGCAACCACAACTGGAGTCTGGACTCTTGGTCACTGCCTGTCCCCTAGGTGGCAACGGTGGCTTGTGGTGTGCCCAGTGGAGTCTGGCCAGTCTCCATGCACATGTAGACAAAGGAATCAGTGGGCACCTCTGTCAACGGAACATGACACACTAAATGAAGTCAGAATCCCATCTACAGTTAGGGTCAACTTAGCTTCTGTAATCTTTTTAATTGGCTGCTCAGCATCCCTGATAGTCCAAAAACAAGCTCACGGTTATTTACTAAATTCCCAGCACGGAAAGAACACTTAATAAACATTGAGTCTATCTAAACGAAGTAACTCACAGAGATTATGAACAAATTACCAGAGATCTCCAGGTGCAGTTCCCCTCTTCTTCCAGCACCAATGCTTAGAAAAACTTCCTTATTGAACAAAGGCTTTGGCATTCCAGAGTCTACCATATCTACATCTCTAGCCCTACTGCATAGGTTCTCTAAGCCTCAGTTTCCTCATCTGTGATATGGCAGCAGTACCATTTGTCTCACAATGTTTTTATCAGGCATCTAACACTAAACCAGGTATAAGGTACACAAGCTCAATAAATGTTACATTTATAAAGCTTTGCCATCCAAAAGATGACTGATTTTTCAATAAATTATGTATTCTTTCAATACTTACTGAGCATCAACAATGTATACAGAAGTATACTACTACTTTTGGGGAAACCAAATAAATTCAAAGTAGTTTCTTTCCTTCAAAAAATTGTAATATAGTTGGAAATTCAGGCAGTCGTGAAATACTACAGAATTTCAGATAACTCAAATACCCATAGGAACCCAGTAGGTACTACAAAAGAGTCAAGGATGCTGAAGTAAGACAATGAGTGGTGGGGACAATGGTGAGCTGGAGAGTGCATGTTCTATTTAAAGGGGAAGCTGCCACCTCAATCCAGTTAACTATTATCCTATGAGAATATAGATCCAGTATGACCAGCTTTTTTTTGTTTTTCGACAGAAGCCAGCAATCCAAATTGTATGGAAAGACTAATGAATATTACCTGTTAGTAAATAATTAGGGAAAAAATTATGTAGACCAAGTATTCTTCTCACCATCTACCAGTCTGAGATCTCTCCATAATGGTAGGTGATAAAGTGTCAAAATAAGTGTTACTAAGTTCTAGAGGGGCTTACAGGAGGATGTGAGTTTCTTGAGCTGGTATGATCTGGAAAGCGTGTCCGAAGGAGGTACAATTTTGACTGGACCCAAAGTATGGGTATATATTTGACAGGCAGAAGGGAGAGGCAATGAACTCTGGGTGAGTGGCAAAGAGATTTTTGGCCAGGCTAGAAGGCAGAAACCAGAATACTGCAATCAAGATTCAGAGACAGTGAAGCAGTATGTCTGGCTGTTATAAAGTTTCTTGTGGGGTAACTACTGCCACTGGGTTGGTCTCAGCAGAAAGGTTTATCGTGACCAGGATCAGGGAACTCAGCATGCAGGAAAGAAGAGATATTTGGAAATAAGGCCAGCTCTGCAACTTTGGAAGTGTAATTCTGAGGAGCCAGCCAGAGAAGATTACTAAGCCCGAACAGATGCTCATCAGCAGAAGTGGGGAGGGGCATTTTAGTTAAGCCTAGAGACTTTTCCAGAATAAAAGAGATGTACAAATCTGTGAGAAGATCAAACAAATAATAGATGATCCTGGCTGGTGACTAAAAATGTGTCCAGAAGGTGAGAATGGGTATACCACAGCATAATAAAACCCACCATATTGGAATAATGAAAAGGAAGACTGTAGTAGCATACAAGCATTGAGGAAAAGAAGATATGAACAAAAGCTGGAAAAAAAAAACCCCAGCAATTCATAAAAATCCTGGAAACATTAGTAAAAGCATAGGTAAAATATGCATCAAAGATCAAAAGACCCAACCATTAGAAACCATTCCCCCATAGAGTTCTCTGGCAGTCTAGGAGAGCTACTGAAGGAAAGGCCTTGTTTATCAGAGCTTTGAAACAGTTCTGCCCAGTTAAACCACGGCCAAGGAAGCAAAATTGGGACAGATCTGAATTTTTAAAATTTGGATGCACATCCCTCATATTTGAAAACAGAACACAGGGCAGTGCGGCATGCAGGTGTCAGGGAGACCTATGCAGGCCATTCAAGGAGTTATATAACAACTGAAATGAGAGGTAAGTACTGAAGAGTCATAGAGAATGCAAAGTTATGGCAGACACAGTAAGGGCCCCTCAAAGATACCCATTTCCTAATCCTCAGAACCTGTGAATGTATTTTTGTTAGAAGGCAAGGGGGAAAAAGATCTGCAGGTGAAATTAAGTTTACTAATCATCTGACCTTGAAATGTCGATATTTTCCTGGATTATTCAGTTGTGCCCTAGGTAATCACAAAAGGGTCCTTATAAGTAAAAGATGGAGGCAAGAGAGTTAAGGAAAAGATATGGGGGGGTACCATCAACGTGAGAAGATATGAGAAAGACTGGTCATTGCTGGCTTTGAAGTTGGAAGGGCAGCCAGTCAAGGAATATAGGTGGCCTCTAGAAGCTGGAAAGGACAAGGAAATACATTCTCCAGGACGGAAACTTTGATTTTAGCCTAGTGGTACCCCATATCAGATGTCTGATCTCCAGAATTATAAGATAATAAATTTGTGTAGCTTTAAACCACTAAATCCGCGGTAGTTTGTTACAACATCAATAGGGAGCTAAAACAATAACTTTGGAGCCAGACAGATCTAGAGTTTAATCCTGACTCCACTATATACCAATTACTTGACCTTACTCTGGTCATTTAATCCCTCTAAGCCTCCATTTCCTCATCTGTAAAATAGAGATGACCAAATCAATATTTCACAGAGTTGAGTTGAAGAACAAATGAGATGATACCACAGAGAAGGTGCTTGGCAATGTTTTTTTCTCTCCTTCAATTCACCTGATGAAATATCAATTAATACTTAGGATCTAAGTTTAGCAACTGGCTCTCAAAAAATGCATACATATACATTAAGTTTATTATAAATTTACTTATAAAAAATGTGTAGCATACAATGCACCAGTAATAATAACAAAATACATAAAACTTCATTGTAAATTCCATATAGCCAATTGATTCTCACGGAATTCTTTTATGATGTTTGCTGAACTCTTGTATCCATAGATTACCTATGGTTGCAACAGAAGAATGGTATAGTTTCCACATGAATAGTGGTTGATCCTTTTGTTTGTGTTAATAAGGAGAACTAGAACTTGACTAGTTTGTCAATGATGTCAATGACTTCTTTGCTGAATCAGATGCTAGCTTCCAAATACTGGAAGCACATTTACTCAAATTTTTTCTGCTATTCACAAAGTAGCAGCTACAGACACAACACATCTTTAAGTTTAATATGCATTAATAATGTTTTCTCCACCACTTCTTAAATCTAGAATACAGTGAAAAAAACAATAAACTAAGCCCTCATTTTTTGGTAGATTTCCGTGATATAAATACTACTACCATGGTCAATTTTAAATTACCAACATGGCATCACTAAGTATAGAGTGAGAAAAGATGCACAATAGCACACCATACAGATGAAACAGATATACATAAATGTGAGAGCATAGATAATAGTAAAATGTAGTAAAAGACCTAGGATGTGGTAAATTTTAAGTATTTATCACCTTTGTTTATAATATAATTTATTTGGGTTTATATAATTTAATATTTTTATTGAACAGTGAATTTTATTTTGAGATAATTTTAGACTTGCAGAAGAATTGCAAAAACAGCAAAGAGGATTCTTGGATATCTTTTACCTTATGTTGACTTCTCACATAATTATATTTATCAAAACTAGGAAAACCTGATGGTGCAGTAGTTAAATACTATGACTGATAATCAGAAGGTCAGCAGTTCAAATCCAGCAGGTGCTCCTTGGGCATTCTATGGGGCAGTTCTACTCTGTCTATAGGGTTGTTATGTGTCAGAATCGACTCAACAGCAGTGGGTTTGGTTTGGTCTTTGGTTTCGTATCAAAACTAAGAAATTAACCTGGGTACAACACTATTAACTAAAGTACATAACTTATTTGGATTCCACCAGTTTTTCCACTAACATCCTCTTGCTGTTCCAGAATACAGTTCAGGATTTCACATTGCATTTAATTGGTCATTTATTGTGTTAAATATTCCTCTATTTCATTTTGTCTGATGTTTTCTTGTATGATTTAATTCTTAATGATGGTTATGTTTAACAACTGGCTTGAAAATTTCCTAAATACTTAATAATTGACCATCATGAACCAGTGTAAACTGACTCCAGCACACCACTACATAGGATGCTCTAAGCAGAAGTTGACCATTCATTCATTTGTTCCTTCATTCCACAAATATTTATTGAGCGCCCTCTAGGGGCTAGTGTTGGGGTGACAGAGATGACCAAAACTCAGTACTTGCCACTGAGAAAAATCACAGGTTAGCAGAGGGGACAGAGCAGTAGTTGACAACACCCACAGAGAGATCAGCGTTCTGATAAAGGATATAGAATGTATTGGAGCACTCAGAAGTGGGAGGTAGTGTCAACATTCTATCAAGGACCCACTCGAAACAGGAGCCCTTGACCTGGGACTGAGACCCCCCAGAACAGTTTCAATGTTACCCCCTCAGAGGCCTTCCCTGACCACCCAACCTAAAGCAGCCTCCCAACACCTCAACCACTCTCTATCTCATCACACTGTTCTATTTTCTTTAAAGCACTTTATTATCTGAAGTTATTTTGATTATTTAAGTTTCATTTTTGTCTGTTTCCTTCCACTAGAACTTTAGCTTCATAAAGGTAGGATTACTATCTGTGTAGTCATTTTCAATATATTCCCAGCTCTCAACTCAGGTCCTGGCCCACAGGGATATCTGTGGAATAAATGAGTGAATGAATGTATGCGTGCATGGATATTACTCAGATTTAACGGCTGCCTTCCTAATCCTCTATGGTACAAACTATCTCCCTCAGTCTCATGCCTGGTACCTATTCCTTCATGTCTTGACTCTGAATTTGAACCTTACATGGGGAAACAACATTGACATGCACAAATTCAGAGTTTACCTTTTGGAACTGTTGCGAGAATTCTAAAGATAAAAACAACAGGTAGTGTTTATTATACTACTAAGTACTAGTTTCTGTCCTAAGTATTTTATATATATTCAGTAAATATTTATTGAGTTTCTGCAATGTTCCAGGGACTATTTAAGCACTGGAGATGTAGTGGTGAACAAGAGAGACAAAAATATCTGCTTTTAGGAAGTTTAAATATTAACTCATTTAATCTGAAAACAGCCTTAGGGTATAGGTCCTATGACTGTTTCCATTTAAATATGAGGAAACTGAGGCAAAGAGGTTAGGTGACTTGCCCACGATCACACAGCTATGGAATGGCAGAGCCAGGCAGCCTGACTCCTGAGTCTGTGTTCTTAACCACTATGACAGGTTGCCTCCTGCAGAGTTAATGTACAAGGAAATGCTTGGCAAATGCTCAGTGACTAGCAAATTTCAGTTCTTATATTCAGTGGGAATGTGGTGTATCATAGGGACAGAAAAGAGAATGAGCCAGGGAGTTTCAAGGATACATGGAAGGCAGCGGTCCCAGAGGTGGTTTCTGGAATATCTTTGGGCAGGACAGCACTAGCTGTGCTGTCTTCTGGGAGTCCACTGCCAGACTTAGCAGACTTATGTGGAGCAAGGTTACATTATGGAGGCTTCAAGGCCTCCCCACTGGCATGCTCTTATCTCTTTGTCTTATCGTCTTTACAGGCGTCCTGTCCTGGTCTCCCATCCACCAAGTTGTTGCCCTTACAGTGGTCATAACCTGCCCCCGACCCAATCCTCATATTCCGCTTCCCAGCCCAGTCCTAGAGGATAAAGGAAAATTTGGGGAACCCCCACTGGGTTTTTCTAGTTTTCTGTTTTCACTGGAACAAAGACTAGCTCACAGTGTGCAGTCCGATCCTTGGAATGAGAAAAGAAAATAGTTTATCACATGGAGTAATACACACATACTGCCTTCATTCCTCACAGTCGCAGCCTCTCAGAACACCCAGCCTTCCTGGCAGGGACAGGCAGGGAAGACACCTCCCTTCTGCTCAGCCCTCAGGAAAACAGCGGGATGATGATGACTTCCATCTGGGCCATCCTGTTTTCTACTCCTTGGGCTCCACCTGTGGTCTAGATGGAGCTGAATGAACAAAAGAGCATCCTCCTGTCTGTCTCTCCCACAGCTCCAAACAAGAATGAGCCCCTTCACCCTTAGCGAGCAGATTTCCAAGTATTCCCTGTAGACAGAGGAAAAGGTTGTATAAGATCGTGGCAAATTCCTTAACTTCCAAGACTCAGTATTCTCTTCTGAAAAATGGGCCTACTAGTCCCCACCTCATATGGCTACTGTGAGTACAATAAGCACTAGGCCCCAATTAGACTAGGTATGAGTTTGGTCTACTCTCTCATGAGATGGGCCCACCTAAGTGGCAGATGTGGTAGAAGTTTTTGTGCTGCAAAGTGGGGTGAGACATCATTCCACCACTTGTCTCTCTTGGTTTGGCTTGTCTTGACCCCCAGTTACACAAAAGGCAGAGGACAGCCACCCCAGAATCCCCTCAGTGGCTCCTGCCTCAGCAGGTGACTGTATTTTAGGAAGAAATCTCACTGTGTAATGATGACAGGACCTGGGATAAATATGAGCATCCCCTGAGTCTGTAACCAAGCACCCAGCCTGATCTCCTAGATTTACTATGGAGAGAAAGGGCACTGGGGTAGTTGAGTGTCCCAGAAATGGCACATTTTAATTCATGAACTTCCATGACTTCCTGCAGGAATACTGCAGACCAACTACAGAAAGCATGGAAGGCTTCACACACTGAAGTGCTGCTAGAGACACAGGCCCAGCTGGCTATGTGGAAATTAAGATAAAATTCTTTCACTCCCTTTCCTTCTAGCTGACACTCGGGGTCTCTGGTCTCATCTCTCATGCCTGCTCAATGTCACTGCCAGAATATTTTGGTTTCAACCCATGTGGAACAATTTCACACACAACAGCTATCACTAGGTACAAACATATACATAACACACAGCACAACTATACCGTATTTTCACACAAGTAACGTGCTCCTTGTATGTTCGTTTGCCAACCTTGCCCTTCTCCCATGAATTATTTTCATAAGCAGGTTATACTAATTTTTTATAGCAACATGTGAAAATTTTGGTATAGTGATGCTTATGAAAATATCTCTTGGGTGGAACAGTGGTTGGCAACAAATGTAGAAGATGCAGGTTATTTGTGTAAAAACAAAGCAGTCACGTGAACTACCATGTCATGTTCCACCCCCCGTGTTCACAGTCTTCAGTTTTGGCTCCAGCCAAGCATTGCCCAGCCAGCTGCCATCACCCTCTAGTGGCCCTCAGTTAGGCAGAAGAGTCTGTGGGGAAACGTACGATGGAAACCCTATGAAAATGCAGCACTTTGAGTCAGCAGTTGGGAGTAAGACAAGGAGCCTGAAACAAACAAATAAAAAACCCATCAAATCCACTGCCATCAAGGTGATTCAGACTCATGGTGACCCCAGAGAACAGAATAGAGCTGCTCTAGACTTTCCAAAAAGCGCCTAGCAGATTTGAACTGCCGACCTTTTGGTTAGCAGCTGTCGTACTTAGCCACTACACCACCAGGGTTTCCAAGGGATAAAGAGAGCCAATGGTTGACTACATCCTGGGACACTAAGATAAGTCCCCAAACAATTGTGTAAACTTCCTCAAAGTTGTTTTCCAGAAGAAATCAGATAGAACCAACTCTGGAGACATGTGCAGAAAATCCTGCTTCAACTGCTACATGTAGTTCCAACAGAGGATACCAGAGAGCTACAATCAGGACCAGGGAATGGAACCAAGAGAGCAAGAAATCGTGCATGTGCAACACACCATATTAATTCCTGCCACCAGTCCTAGAAGCCTGTGTGGCAGGAACCATCTTGAGGTCTGCATGCACACTGAGCCACGGGACAAGCAGCTGCCTGCCCAAAAAGGAAATACTTCAGATCCCCATCGCTGATTTGCTGTCCCCAGCTATACCCTGGACTATGAAAACCCAACCTGGAACTCACTCAGTGGCGCAGCCTACAGGACTCATCCAATTTGCTGCCACCCCACTTTGAAGTGCTTTCATTTTCCAACAAAGATTTCTCTCATGGGCCTGCCTAGTATTTCCAAGTAGTTCTTTGTTGTGGGTCTGACAAAGACATTTGAGGGTCTTGAGAGATTCCCGATGACAGCTCCATCATCACATAATGCCATTACCAGGTGTACCCACTTTCCCTTGCAGACCCAACAGTCTTAAGTGTCTCACCCAATGCCTTGCTGACATGAACTGACTGGCTGGGTAATGAAAAGGAATAAACAACAGAAAGAAATCTAAAACTGTTTCCCTACATTTTTGAAATGTGTCCCATAAAATATCTATGGAAAGTTTACCTTCTCCCCCATTTGACTTTGATAAGCAGTACCAGAGATTTACCTCCTTAAGTTCATAAGCAGCTGAGTAGGAAGGGCTGGAAATAGAAAAGCAAACAAATACAGAGTAAATAGCTTTCACCCCAGGAAGCTCTCTAGGGTTGTTCTGGACACATTAAGCAGTTCAGACAGAAATATTCTAGTTTCTCCCCTTTAGCCTCCCTCACCTCCTAAACTCCATTCTAGATGCCTACAACTGCTACACATGGGGTAGATTTGTCACAACATGCTCTCTCATTAAAATGCCCCTCTATGTCCCCCACATTGAACTTGGGGGCAACCAGGCTATATGTACACCGAGTTACTGCAGCCCTTTGGCACCACGAACAATCAGCAATTCTACTTAACGTAGTCACCGTACCCAGTGATAGGCAGATACACCCATGCCACTTTTCTGCCCAGCTCTCAGTACCTTTCACCTAGATGCCATCCAAATATACGGAGCTCAACTGCTATCCAGGCTGGGCAAGTGCTTTCCAGCAGTTGCTGTGTTTGTCTAGCATCTCCCAGTGATTTGCACCTTGCCAGCCAGTGGCTAGGCAGATTTGCAGTTCAGGTGACCTTTGGGATAGGCCAGTGCACAGAAGTCCAGTGGTGAGAAAGACTTTCCCTGCCCACCCTGTGCTTCTCTGTGGAGTTTGGATGCACACTGGGCCACTGAAGGCAAGGCAGAGAAGAGAGCAAGAGCAAAAAGGCAAGAGCAATGCTTTCAAGCACACACTCCACACTCAATAGTTTGTCCTGGCAAACTTGGGTAAATTCATTCATTGTGCCTCTAACCGGTACCCTCTGTGTACGCCCAGCTGACTGCCAATAGGCATGCTGTGCTTGGTCCTTTAGACACTATAAATGGGCACCATTTGTACCGGGATATGTAAGAACAATCACTTCTGTGGCATAACATTTCCCTCTGCAGCTGACTGCCAAAGTCAGGAGTACAGTTCTCCCGCAGTGTGTTTCGGGAGGGATAAGTCAGTCAGGCCTAGCTGTTGTACATTAGATGACATTGAAAGTCACTTCAGCAAAGCACTTGCAATTTTAATTTCAAAGCAGGGCAAGCAGATAATCTTCCAAGCCAGAGTTGAAAGGTGCTTAAACACTCCTGAATCCAAAGGTCACAAATGTAAATACCTTTAAGCACGAGGAAGCTAATGGAAATGAAGGAGGCAAGGAGGTTGGGTAAGGGATGGGGAACTAGGTCATGATGCCTTACATGCAGGCACTTGAAATCATTTTAACGTGCTAACCAACAAAACGGGTCTGTAGGGCTTTGGTATCTAAAAGCTGTAAGTTTGGGATCTCTGCTGAAGATATTAAACTCCAAAAGGAGAAAAGACTTATCTAAAGTCATCCAACTGTGTATGACAGAGGACCCTGCACAGCTATCTGGCAAGATGAGTCTTGTGGTATCTTTATAATGCTCCTCCCTCCATTCCTTCAGCAAACGAGTCCTGAATCCCTACAATGCTCTTGGCACTCTCCTGTGCTGTGAGAGCCCCATGAGTAAACCAGACATGTTCTGCACTTCAAGAAGTTCTTAGTCTACTAGGGAAGAAGCAAAGCTGAGCCTGGGGATTTAGGTGGAGAGAAGACAGGGCAGGGCCCTGAATACCAAACTAAAGCACTCATATTTTATGCTGTAAGTAGCAGAGAAGCCTTATAGAAAATTCTGAGCAAAACGCAGAAAGAATTTTTGCAGGAAGATTTAGACAGCGGTGGTGACAAGACGGACTGGGGCCAGGTTACTAGTGGTTTGAGAGATGTAACTAGAGGTACAGGGAGCAGGTGAAGAAACCACAAGTCTAGGTCTGAGGTAGTGAAGTAAGAAGAGAGAAAGGATGGGTATGTAAGACGGTGAAAACAAATAAGATGGGGTTTCAAGGGCTGTGTGTGTGCGTGTATGTGTGTGTATGTGTGCATGTGGCAGCAGATGCCTGGGGTGAAGGAGCTATGTTGACAGGAGGCAAGAAGAGGGAAGAATCAAGATGATGCCAAGGGGCCAACAGAAAGGGAGAATCCAGAAGAAGCTGAGTTAGGGTAAAAGTCTAAATATCCCCAGAGAGCTGAGTGGGTGGAGATGTTCACATCTCCTGACAGCAGCCTGAAGACTAATAGAAAGAATCCAGAATTGTCTGTTTTGTGTAACTGTAGCCTCTCCTTCATCAACATGGAAAATTGAGACTAGGCCTTGTAACCTCTGGACTCTTCCACATGCCTGGAAGTGACCCCTGGGGAAATTCCATTCAGTGCCTCTGGTTGAAGTGGTCCAGCAATTTGACAAATACCAATCAAATAAATAACTAAAATACATTACCCCCCCCCCCAACCAACCTCTTTCTGTCCCCTACTCCTAAACAGCTCTGTGGGAAAGTCAATTTTGGAATTTCCCACATGAGTCTCTGACCACAACACCAAAGCGATGGCCTGAGTCAGCTACAACCTTCAAAATTCTGTATTTACTTCTCATATCAAAGGCAAGATCTTGGCTGGGAGAGTGCTGATGATGCAGTGAAATGATTCCCAGTGTTAGTTATATCTGGGGCCACCCGGGAGCTCTGTGATGGCCTCCAAGTGTCTGGGCCTCCAGGTAAAGACAGGCCCGTCAGACATGTGACAAAACTACCAAACCCATCCAGATGATCCACTTCCCACCCACCCCACAAGCTTGATCCATTTGTCTTCAGTTCCCTATCAAAATGACTTTTGTTTTTCCTTCGGGAAGACAGTGAATGAGCCAAAAAATAGATGAAGATGTCCAGTCCAAGCAAAAACTAAAAACCCATTGCCGCTGAGTTGATTCTGACTCATAGCAACCCTATAGGACACAACAGAACTTCTCCACAGAGTTTCTAAGGTGTGCCTGGTAGATTTGAACTGCTGACCTTTTGGTTAGCAGCTAGAGCTCTTTCTACTATGCCACCAAGCCTTCCTGGTCAAGGAAAGGGAGCTTGAAAAGCTACAGATGTAACTTAAACTGAAGGATGTTTGCGACCCTGGGAAAAGAGTAGGGGCTCTGTAGTCTAATTTTGGTTGAAATCTCAACTCAACTCCTTGCCAGATGCATGATCTGGTCAGTTTTCTCATGTTTAAAATTTCAATTACAGTATTTCCTTCTCAGGAATGACTTCAGTACAGAGTTAAGAGTGTCCAGGTTCCATACTCTTGGGATTTCTCCAGTCTCTGTCAGACCAGTATGTCCAGTATTTTTTTTTTTTTTTTTGGCAAGTTAGAATCTTGTTCTACATTTTTCACCAGTTCTGTTTGGGGCCCTCTACTGTGATACCTATCAGAGCAGCTGATAGCAGTAGCTGAGCCACCATCTAGTTGTACTGGACTGTCTGGTGCAGACAATGGTAGACGTGATCCATTAGTCCTTTGGACCAATCTTTTCCTTGTATCTTTGGTTTACTTCATTCTCCCTTGCTCCAGATGGGGTGAGACCAGTAGAATATTTTAGATGGCCACACTCAGGGTTTTAAGACCCCTGATACTACTCACCAGTGTAGGATGTAGAACATTTTCTTTATAAACTATGTTATGCCAATTGAGCTAGATAGCCTCCAAGGCCATGCACCTCAGCTCTCAGCCCAATAATTCAGTTCTTCAAGGAGTTTAGATATGCCTATGAAGCTTCCATGGCCTTGCCTTGGTCAAGATGTACTCACTTCCCCAGTATTGTGTACTGTCTTACCATTTCATCTTCTGGTTTTTAAAACAAAATATTTTTCAATACATACTCAGTGTTGTACCAGAACACCACCTGCTGAAAGGGGTAGGATAAGAAGGAGAGCTAATAGGGAGGTAGGGATTCCAATACTTTACCTTACCAAGTAGTAGTTCTAAATATGCAGTCTATAATTGATGAAACAAACCATAAATTGCATAAACTACAGGAGTAACCAATAAAAATCTATTTTTTAAATGGTGACACAGCTGTATAATGGTGATAAATCCTCAACTAGCTTAGTAGGAAGTCAATACAGAAATTCCAAAACTTGATAAACCCCAGAAAGGAACCAAACTGCTTTATTTGGAGAAATTAGGGTAAATACCAGAAGGAAAGAAATAAAATTGGTTGCCTCCCAGAAAAGGGACTAGGAGTTGGGGATTATAGCTGTGTAGTGTTTGAGTTATTTTTCTTTTTATTATTGAATTATAAGAGTTTTTTATTTATTCTAGATATTTCCTTATCAGGTATTTGATTTGCATACATCTTCTCCCATTCTGTGGAGGTTGCCTTTTCATTTTCTTAATAGTCTTCTGAAGCACTGGTGTTTCAATTTTGATGAAATCCACTTAATCAGTTTATCCTTTTATGGATCATGTTTTTGGTATCATGTCTAAGAAACACTAGGTCACGAAGATGTACCTGTATGTATTCTTCTGAGAATTTTATAGTTTTAATTTTTAGACTTCGGTATTTGATCCATTTTCAGCTAACTTTTGTATATGAGGTGGGGTAGGGGTCTAGCTTCATTCTTTTGCATGTGGATTCTCCTTTTTTATTTCCAGGAGCAATGCTCTACTTAAGACCAGGTCGAGGCTGAACTGCGACTCATAACAATTACAGATATCATTGATTTAAAAAAAAAAAAACTGTTGCCAATAAGTTGATTATGACTCATAGAGACTGTAGAGTAGAACTGCCCCACAGGGTGAATTGTGACTCATAAAAATTATGGATATCACTGATTTTGGGGGGAAAAAAAGCCTGTTGCCAACAAGTTGATTCTGATTCATAGCGACTGCAGAGTAGAACTGCCCCACAGGGTTTCCAAGGAACACCTGGTAGATTTGAACTGCTGCCTTTTGGTTAGCAGACCAGTATGCCACCAGGGTTTCCCTATTAGGTCTTTATTAATCACTCACATACACTGCTTCTTATTTTTACAGCAGATGTATTTAGGCAGAGCCTTGTACTATATTCATTTTATAATTGCTCGAAGGCAGATTACCTTGTCCCATGTTCCACAATTGGTATGAGACAGAACCACCAGATCCATCTGTCCCCAAAGCCCAGATTCAGTGCTACACCAGCCTACAGAAAAAAAAAAAAAGTTTTCAAATATCTATAAAGACTGTGCCATGATTAGAACTGTGATTTTAGTTACTGGTACAGGTTAAGAAAGAAAGGTAAGTTAACCTAAAAGCTTCTAATTACACCTATTGTGGTCACACCTACTCTGGAAGGCCAAATGCTAACTAATGTTAATAAGGTACTGTGACCAAGGCATTGTGCTGCGAGCTTTCATGTACTATTTATTATAGTTAATCATCAAAACAACCTCTTAAGGTAGGTACTGCTATTATTCCCCATTTTACGGATGAGATAAGTGAGGCATAGCTTTTCAAGGATTACACTGATTCTCAGTGTCGATACTGAGATTTGAACCGGGACAGGGACAGTCGTCTTCTGTTCTGGCAGACTGACACCTATGCTAAACTGATCTTGTCAAAGACTGTAAGAGAGTGCTTAACCACACTTGCAAAAGGAGCCCAAACAGTGACATTATCCCTTTGTCCTCAGGCAACAGGCCAATTTTCTTCTTCTCATTTTTTAAAATATGTTTCATTTTTGCTGCTGCTGAGAATATACACAGCAAAACATATACCAATTCAACCACTTCTATGTGTACAATTCTGTGACACTGATAACACTCTTTGAGTTGTAAGACCATTCTTATTCTCCTTTTCTGAGTTATTCCTCCTCCATCAATGCCCCTAAGGTTTCTATTCAAACTTTTAAATTGCTATTATCAATTTGATCCTATATAGATAGATCTTAAAAGACCACAATGCTCAAGGCAGGCATTATTTGCTAGTTAAACTAAATTATTATTTGACTTTAAGAAGTTTTTTTAAAATTATTTTTATTGTGATTAAGTAAAAGTGTACAATCGAAATTAAATTCCCATGCCTGTCTATCTGCAGCTCCTTCTGCTGTCCTTACCTGGTTACAGCAAACTCCTTTTCATTCTATGTATGTTGTATCCTCTTAACAATCTCCTGTCCCCTGCTCTCCATCCTCTCCTCTCCCTTCTAGTAAGAGGCCAGGAGGTCAGCATCATATAGATGCATAGAACTGTAGTACACACACCATATGGTCACATTGTGTCCCCGAGCCCAGTCCATTCCTGTCCGATAAGTCGACCTCACTAATGTTTTCTGGTCAAGGGCAGGAGCAAGTCTAGGGGCACTCTCCCAGAGGAACCCCCAGGCCACTGGACCATCACTTGCAGTCTTTTAGCGGAGTTCTTGAGGCATACCTCTCTTTTCCTTGTGCTGCCACTGGGGTTCGACATTGTGTGCCCCATCACAGCTGTCTCTGATGGTGGCCAGGCACCATCTGATTCTTCTCGTCACATGTTGGTACCATCACCCACTCACATGGGTCCTTCTGTCTTCTGGACTCTTTTTTTCCTTGTGTCTTTGTTGTTCTTGGTGACCATCTGTTCTGGATGAGTTGGGACCATTTGGTGTACCTTAGGTGGCAGCTTGCTAACTTTTAAGACCCCAGATACCACTCACCAATATGGGATGCAGAAGACTCTCTCAGCAATAAGCTAGTTATGCCACTTGGCCTCGATGTACCCTGACAACATGGTGCCTGGAGGCCCACCCCTGTTACTCTATCCTTGCAATATCTGGTTAAGATCAGCAGAGTTTTCAGTTTATCTTGAAGTCCAGGTAAGCTGATCTTCTTTATACTGCATACTGTCACTGCTTTCACCCAACGAAATTTCTATCAACTATCTACTCTGTGACCAGCCTCTGCCTCCCTACCTGCCCTTGCAGCGATCAAAGACTCTTTTCTTCTATACATGTCTACTTTTAAATCTTTATAGTTTAAGAGTCTCATACAATATTTGTCCTTCTGCCACTGACTGATTTCACTCAGCATAATGTCTTCTAATAGGAACCAGGTTACGAGACGCTTCCCCAAATCATCATTGTTCTTTATCATTGCATAATGTTCCACTGAGTATATGTACCATAGATTGTTTATCCAGTCATCTGTCAATGGGCATCTAGGTTGATTCCATCTTTTTTCTATTGTGGACTGTACTGCAATAAACATTTGTGTGCATGTATCTGTTTGTGTGACTGCCCTTGCTTCTGTAGGATATATTCTGAGCAGTGGGATTACCACATCAAATGCTATATCCATTTCCAGCTTTTTAAGGAAGTGCCAAATTGCTATCCATAGAGGTTGTACCATTCTGCAATCCCTCAAGCAGTGTAGGAGAGTTCCAATCTCTCCACAACCTCTCCAGCATTTGTTGTTGTATGTTTTTTGGATCATGGCCAACTTTGTTTCAGTGAGATGGTATCTCATTGTGGTTTTGATTTAGATTTCTCTAATAGCTAATGATTGTGAGCATTTCCTCATGTGTCTTTTGGCTGCCTGGATGTCCTTTTTAGTGAAGTGTCTGTCCATCTCCTTTGCCCATTGCTTGACTGGGTTATTTACCTTTCTCTTGTTGATACTTTACAGTACCTTGTAGATTATGGAGATCAGATGTCGATCTGACATGCAGTTGCCAAGTATTTTTTCCCATTCTGTAGGTGGTCTTTTAATTCTTTTGGTGAAGTCTTTGGATGAGCAAAAGTGTTTGATTCTTAGTAGTTCCCATTTAACTGTTTTTTATTCTGTTGGCCATGCTTTGTCAGATTTTGAAGTCTAAGTTGTATATTAAAACTTCCATTGTTGACCCTATTATTTCTTACATGATCTTTATTGGTTTAGGTTTGCTATTAAGTCGCTTATGCAATTTGAGTTAGTTTTTGTGTAAAGTGTGAGTTATGAGCCTTGTTTCAATTTTTTAGAGATGGGTATCCAATTTTGCCAACACCATTTGTTAAACAGACTGTTTTTACCCCAGTTTAAAGTCTTAGGGAGTTTGTCAAATATCAACTGTTCATGAGAGGATGGTGGCATCTCAGTTCCCTTGGTCTATATGTCTCTTTTTGTACCAGTACCAGGATGTTTTGACTACTGTGGCAGTGTAATAGGTTCTAAGGTTGGGTAGTGTGAGGCCTCCCACTGTGTTTCTCTTCTTAAGCAGTGCTTTGCTTATGTGGGGTTTCTTCCCTTTCCAAACAAAGTTGGTGATTTGTTTCTCCATCTCATTAAAAAATGTCGCTGGAATTTGTATTGGGATTGCATTGTATACGTAGATTGCTTTAGGTAAAATAGGCATTTTCAAAATGTTAAGTCTTCCTTAAGGCTGAGCAGGGTAGTTTCTCCATTTATGTAAGTCTCTCTTGGTTTCTTGGAGTAAGGTCTTGTAGTTCTCTTTGTAGTGGTCTCTTATTTCTCTAGTTAGATTTATTCTTAGTATTTTATCTTCTTGGGGGCTATAGTAAATGGTATTGATTAGAAACTCTATGGGGCAGTTCTACTCTGACCTCTAGGGTTGCCATGAGTCGGACCCAACTCAATGGTAGTGGGTTCGGGTTTGGTGATTTCTTCTTTGATGATCTCTTTGTTGGTACAAAAGAACCCTACTGATTTACTTATGTTGATCTTATATCCTGATACTTTGCTGAACTCTTCTATTAGTTTGAGTAGTTTACTTATGGATTCTTCAGGATTCTCTGCATATACAATTATATTATCTGCAAATAGGGAGATTTTTTTTACTTCTTTTTGCTGCTGTGGATGCCTTTTATTTCTTTGTCTCATCTAATTGCTCTGGCCAGAACTTCTAGTAAAATGTTGAATAGAAGGGTTGAGAGTGGGAATCCTTGCCTAGTTCTCATTCTCGAGGGGAATTCTTTCAGTCTCTCTCCATGCATGAGGATGCAGATGCCCCTTTCTGAACTGAGTAATTTTTCTTCTATTCCTATTTGGCTGAGAATTTTTAGCATGAATGGATGTTGGATTTTATTGAATGCCTTTTCTGCTTCAACTAACAAAATCAGGTGATTCTTATCCTTTGTGTCATTTATGTGGTTGATCACATTGTTTTTCTGATGTTGAACCAGACTTGCATCCCTGGTATGAATCCAACTTGGTCATGATGAATTATTTTTTTGATATAATGTTGAATTCTATTGGCTAGTATTTTGTTGAAGATTTTTGCATCTAGGTTCATGAGTGATTTTGGTCTGTAGTTTTCCTTTTTTGTGGGATCTTTCCCTGTCTTTGGTATCAGGGTTATACTGGCTTCACCGAATGAATTTGGGAATATTCCACCCCTTTCTATGCCGTGAAATAGTGTCAGTAGCATTGGAGTTAACTCTTCTCTAAAACTTTGGTAGAATTCTGTGGTAAAGCCATCTGGGCCAGGGCTTTCTTTTGGTTGCTAGTTTTTTAATGACATTTCAATCTCTTCCTTTGTGATGGATTTATTAAGTTCTTTTACTTCTCCTTGTGATAAATTTGGTAGGTGATGTGAATCTAGAAGTTTGTACATTTCTTCTAGGTTTTCATAGTGGTTAACAGTACAGTCTTTCATACCATTCCATTAGAATACCTTTGATTTTGGTTGGGTCTGTTGTGACATCTCCAATCCCATCTCTTATTCGGGTTATTGGTTTTTTCTCCTGTTTTTCTTTTGTAAGTTTAGTCAATGGTTTATCAATTTTGTTGATCTTTTCAAAAAATCAGCTTTTAGTTTTGTTAATTTTTTAAATTGTTCTTCTGTTCTCTAATTTGTTCAGTTCTGCTCCAATGTGTATTATCTGTTTTCTTCTGATGCCTGAGGGGTTCTTCTTATGCTCTCTTTACACTTGTTCAAGCTGTAGGGTTAATTCTTTGGTTTGGGTCCTTCCTTCCAGAAGTATGCATTTATGGAGAGAAACTGACCTCTGAGCCCTGCTTCTGCTGTATCCCGTGGGTTCTGGTAGGACGTGTTTTCATTCTCATTGGATTCCATAAAATTCTTTATTTCCTCCTTAATTTCTTCTATAACCCACAGCTTTTTGAGTAAGGTGTTGTTCAGTTTCCATGAGTTCAAATTTCTATCTATGCTTTTTATGCTATTTATTTCAACTTTTATGTGTTTATGGTCTTAAAAGATGCTTTGCAATAATTCAGTGGTTTGGATTTTGTTGAGACTTACTTTATGTCCCAACACATGGTCTATTCTGGAACATGTTCCATGTGCACTGGAGAAGGTATACTTATCTGTTGATGGATAAAGAGTTCTGTATATTTCAATGAGGTCTAGTTGGTTAATTGTGGCAATAAGATCTTCTGTGTCTTTACTGAGTTTTTTTCTGTATGATCTCTCCATTATTGAAAGTGGTGTGTTGAAGTCTCTAACTTTATTATGGAGTGATCTATCTCATTTTCCAGTGTAGTCAGTGTTTGTTCAATGTATTTAGATGCTGTTGTATTGGGTACACAAATATTTAACATTGTTAAGTCTGCTATGATGTGGGTCAGTAAAGGCTGGAAGAGATGCTGCTGGGCCACTCAGCAGTTATTTCTCCAGGCAGTCTTACTTTAAAAAGCTGGAAGCTGTCCAACAGCTGCTGAAATCAGTCAGGCTGTTAGGTGTGGAAGGCCCCCACCCCACCTTCTGGCTGACAACATAAGCACCTCTTTGGTAGTCCCTGGATGCTACGATGTAGTTCAAAGTAGCAAGGAGTTATGGCCTTGCTGTCATCCTCACCTGTAAGGTAACAATGTACTAAACACAGCCTTTGCTGGAAAAACGCTGTCTAAACTGGCAATGCATCTCATTTTGGGAATTAGTCTCTGCTGAGTTCTCCAGCTGTGTGACTCTGCCTCCTAGCCAACCAAGATGGCATCCCAGCTGAGTTGCTCTTACCTCTATCATACAGTAGAATCTATGGCTGAGCTCAGAAAAGAGACGGTGGAGGGGCAGTGTTGCCCTCCGTTAGCAGCCAGGCTCTCAAAATGTGGCTATTCCATGCACTGTCTCTCTATTGCACCACACGCTGTTTACTTTAGCAATGTAGTTCAGTGTATTTGCCAACTCATGCTCATCCCCTGCCTCCCGGATAACAAAAAAGGTGTCAGCACCTGCAGTCTGTCCAAGCAGTGAGTCAGCAGCAATGGGGCTCTGCATGCACTGCCTTGTGTTAGAGAGAGGTAGTTTCCCATTTAATGGTGCGTAGTCTAATCTGACAACCCTGTGCCATATCCTAGGGCTCCCTGGGTTTTCAGTGTGCTCCGTTCAGTTATCAATCCAGGCATTAGTTCTCAGAGGGAATTGAGGGGACATATGTCTAGTCTGCCATCTTGGCCCCGCCCCCCTTAATTTTAAGAAGCTTTAAGGGGATATTTTGTCTTACGGTTTTAAAATTATCTCAGGGCAACAGTTTCAGGGGTTCGTCCAACCTCTATGTTGTTACTGTTGTTAGGTGCTGTCAATTCAATTCCAACTCATAGCATTTCGTACATCAGAACGAAATACTGCCCAGTCCTGCACCATGCCCACAACTGTTGTTATGCTTGAGTCCATTGCTGTAGCCACCATGTCAGTCCATCTTGCTGAAAGTCTCTCTCTTTTTTATTGACATGCTATGAAGCATATTGTCCTCTTCACGGGACTAATCCCTCTTGACAACATGCCCAAAGTATGTAAGACTTAGTCTCGCTGTCCTTGTTTCTAAGGATCACTCTGGTTGTACCTCTTCCAAAACAGGTCTCTGTTCATTCTTTTAGCAGTTCGTGGCATATTCAATATTCTTCTCTAATACCACAATTTAAAGGCATCAATTTTCCATCTATCTTCCTTATCTATTGTCCAGCTTTATAGCTCCAGAATATTTGGGTTCCATGAGAAATTCTTTTCTGTATTTTTTCCCCATTTTGATCAGGATTCTTCTACGGAATCTTTGATCAAAACATTCAGTAGTGGTAGCCAGGCACCATCCAGTTCTGCTGGTCTCATGGCAAAGAGGAGAGTTGTTCATGGAGGCAATTAGCCACACATTGCATTTCCTCCTCCTACTCCCAGCTCTATTTCTTCTATTGCTTGAGATCTTTTCTTTTTTATAACTTGTGTTAAATCTAGTTTCAAAAGCCCCTTGAATTGACTTCATCAGTTTTCACAAGCCCCAGCATATCCTGGCCTTAAGCCATCCTGATACCATTATCACACATCTATACCACTCTTTTCAACTGGTTTATCATACGGAAAAAAAAAATCGCTGATTTTCCATGAGTTAATCTCCCTTTATATGGTATAGTGGAAAGACAATGGACTTTAGAGTAGACAAATTTGGACTCAAGTCCTCTTCCCCGACTTCTAGGCTGTGAGGCTATCAAATCCTCTTCCCCCACTTTGAGGCTGTGAGGCTGTCTAGTGCTGCTGCAGAAATACCACAAGTGGATGGCTTTCACAAACAGAAATTTATTCTTTCATACTTCAGGAGGCTGAAAGCCCACATTCAGGATGCCAACTCTAGAGGAAAGCTTTCTCTCTCTGGCAGGTTTGGGGAAAAAGTCCTTGTTTCCTTTCAACATCTGTGGGCTTGGTGTTCCCTGGAGATCTCCATGTGTTTTGGCATCAATATTCCCCTGGATCTAAGAAGTTCTCAGTGCAGGGACACAAAATCTAAAGGATACACTCACTCCTGATTCGTCTTACTTGGTGGTAGTGAGATCTACTTCCTCTGCTTGATTCTCTCTCCTTTTGTCTCTTGTGAGACAGAAGGTGATGCAGGTCACAGCCCAGAGAAACTCCCCTTACATCAGATAAGGGCTGTGAGCTGAGTAAAGGTGTTGCATCCTACCCTAATCCTGAATCATTAATATAAAAAACATAATCTAATCCTCTTTAACATGTCCTAATCCTGCCTCATTAACATAACTGACAAAACCCATTGAGATCTAGTTGATTCGACTCATAGTAATCCTATAGGACAGAGCAGAACTACCCGTTGGGGTTTCCAAGTATCACCTGGTAGATTCAACCTTTTATTTAGCACACAAACTCTTAACCACTACACCACCAGAGTTTCCACATAATGGACAGCTTGTTTCCAAATGGGATCATTACCATAGGCATTGAGGCTAGGATTTACAAGACATCACAAAATGGAAGATAATCAGATCATAAAATAGAGGACAACCACGTAATACTGGGAATCATGGCCTAGCCAAGTTGACACATATTTTGGAGGGATACAATTCAATCCAAGATAAAGGCCTTGGACAAGTCACTTTGCCTCAGTTTGATCATCTGTAGAATGCAGATAATTATACCAGCACCTGTTTCACAAGTTGTTGGGAAGAGTGATAATAAAATGAGAACCCTTCTCCCTGTAACCTACTCTCCTAGTCTCTACTGCCATGTACATACTGAATTCTGTGCTGTGCCAGGTACTTCAGGGGAGAAGGCAAAATGAGTAAGACTGGAAAACAAACATGTTTGGGGAATGAAAAGAAGTCCAGTGTGGCTGACGTACTGGGTAAGATACAGAGGTTTGCCTTGAACTGTGGCCTGAAAAAGAGGGTCTTAAATGCCTAGATGAAGGGCCTAAACTATACTCAAGAGGTAAGAGAGAGCCTTTGAAAATGTTGGCACAAAGTAATAACACTATCATATAATTAATATTTATTGAGCATATATTACTGGTTAGGCAGTTTTTTACTGCATCTTCACCACAGGCCAATGATGGAAGTACTCTATCTTTCCCGTTTTGCAGATGGGGAAACAGAGACTCAGAAAGATGAATGTACTTGTCCAAGATCACATATTGTATAACTGGAAGACCTGGGACTATATTGATGCGGGCAGACCCCAGAGCCAAGCCCCTTAACCACAAAGCTCTGTTAGTTTTAAGGACCTAAATCAAGCATGGCTGCACATAGTCAACTAGAATAAAAGTGTATAAAGCAGACAGACGAGTTAGGAGGCCATTGCAATCATTCAAGTGACAAGGCTTAAAGGTAGTGATCTTACTGGGACCAGTGAAATGGGAGCAAGAGGGACAGATCCTGAGTAGGCAGCCTTCCCAGAACTGGACAACTGAGTTAATGCAGGACACTGGGGAGTTGCATTAAGCCCAGATATGTGGAGTGTTTTGTGTGCCCACTATAATGTTTAAAGAAGAGTTGACATTTTTAAAATGGGAGAGTTTACATCAATATCTAGACAGCTCTCTTCTCTTGAAAAAGTAGTTTTGGTAGCACTGGGCCCCCACTCCCACAGGGCACCAGTGGGCTGGAGTCCAGCAACAGCTTCCCTCTTGAGACACAGGAGCACCCCTCACCCCTCTGGGGCCTGGAAAGCAGGGTCCTCTTGAGCTCTACATTTTATCAGGCTGCAAATTCAGATGCTGAGAGAACCGTGATGTCAGTAACCTTGGAAAATAATTTGGCAGGGAGGAACTATTTTAGGTGACGAGAAATGTGCTGTTTCTATAAGTAAATAAAGTACACGGCAAAGACAAGGAAGAGAAAAGAAAGCAGCTAGGGTGGGGGTGGGGAGTGGGCCATGCAACAGTAATTGGCATGACAAGAAGGGGAACAGGACAAGGGGAAGACAGCATCATGGAGTTCAGACTTTTTAGAGAAGCAATTGATGGCATTCACTGAAAGAGAGGGAAAGAAAGACTGGTTGGGGTAGGATTAGGGGAGGTAGTGCCTAAACCCCAAAGTTTCTGGCAAAGGCAAAGGGGCCACACTGTAGATGTGATAGGAAGCTGTGGGACGAGAAAGGTTGTACTCAGAGTAGGGAATTAAAGAACTAGACAAAATGTGTCCATGAATGATGAGGAGAGTAAATCAGAAGAGTTCAGAAAGCTAGAGAACTGAGAGGTGAGGTTGCTGCAAGAAAATGGTCTCAAAGTAGTCATTCCTCAGTGTAAAAATTTTGGTTATCAGCCCTTGCAAAGACAAATAAGGGAGTGTCCCCAGGAAAAATATGGGTTGGTATCCCCCTCCAGACCTATGGCCCTGCAGCCAGGGTATGAGACCACCAGCTTTGGGTACAAAGGAGCAGTGGCTGTCCAAAATCAGAACAGACACAGGTTTGAGGAGGGGGAAGAGAAGTAAGAATTGCTATGGCTACCTATTCTCTTCTGGGTCTTGAACTTCACGTAAGACCACTCCCTTGGGAAAATGACCTGGATGAGTGAGACAAGAAGTGGCACGATGGAGGGAAGGAGGGAGGAAGGAGTCAAATCAGAAAAAGGAATCTCTCCCAACGGCACAACCTCATCACACTTTTCTAGCCTGATTAGCATTCAGAGTTCCCCACCACAGAGGAATAGAGCAAGCACAGAAGGAATCACAAATGCAGTTAAAAGCCACAGCAATGTCATAATCTTGCTTTTCTGCATTTTTGGATACAGCCTGTATGTTTCTAGAGACCAGATGAAGGGCTATTTTGTGCTCTTGCCAATATCTAACAGAAGATCTATTTTTTTCTTTTACTTCCTATAACAATTAAAATTTCAAAACTGTAGAGGCCTCAGCAATGAAGAAGGCTTTACATTTCCCACATGCAGTCCTCAAGGATGAGATTATTTCTGCTGCTCCAAGGATGAGAATGTTTTACACATAATTACTGCTCTTCTCTTGATTAACTCTTAGTTCTGGAGAATAGCTACCCAATAAACAGCAAAATTTATACGATAAACCTTGAGCTATTTGTTCAGTTTATTTATTTTTATTATGGTAAGTACATTTGTAAAGAAATACCTTTTCAACATTTTTTACATGTAGAATTCAATGACATTAAATATATTTACCTGTTGTTTAACCATCACCACTATCCACTTCCAAATTTTTCTGTCACTCTAACAGAAGTCTTATGTCCCCTAAGCAACAAGTCCCCCTTCCCTACCTTTTCTACCCACCCCCAGCAACTAATAAACATAAAACCAGTTGCCACTGAGTCAATTCCAACTCACAGAAACCCCATTGTGTGTCAGAGTACTGTGCTCTATACAGTCCTCAAAAAACCCCACTGCTGCTGAGTCAACTCGAACTCACAGCAACCTATAAAACAGAGTAGAACTGCCCACAAGGAGTTTCCAAGAAGCACCTAGTGGATTTGAACTGCCAACATTTTGGTTAGCAAATGTAGCACTTAACCACTATACCACCAGGGTTTCCATAAGGTCTTCAGTACTTGATTTGTTGGAAGCAGACTGTCAAGCCTTTCTACCTAGGTGCCTTTGGGTGGACTCAAACATCTAACCATTTGGTTAGCAGCCAAGCACATTAACCATGTTCACTACCCAGGGACTCCATACACTTGCCTATTTTGAATTTTTCATATAAATGGGATTATACAATATTTGTCCCTTTGTGACTACTTACTTCAATTAGCATAAAGTTTTCAAGGTTAATCCATATTGTTGCATGTATCAGGGATTCATTTGTCCTTATGGCTGAGTAATATTCCATTGTATGTATGTACCATACTTTCTTTATCCATTCTCTGATGATGGACACTTGAGTTGTTTCCACCTTTTGACTGTTGCAAATAACACTGCAAAGAACATTGGTGTACAAGTGTCTGACTGGTGTGTTTTAAGGTCTTTGGGGTACATAACTAGAAGTGGAATTGCTGGGTCACATGGTAATAGTATTTATAACTTTTTGAGGAATTGCCAAACTCTCTTCTACACTGGATTGTAGCCACTGTAAAAATAATGTACATTTTATAATCCTACCAGCAATGGAGGAGGGTTGCAATGTCTTCACATCCTCACCAACGTTTGTTGTTTTCAATTTTATTATTATTATCATTAGTTTGTTATATAGCCATCTTATTGAGTGTAAAGTGATATTTGACTATGGTTTTGTGTTGCATTTCTCTAATGATGAATGACATTGAACATCTTTTCAGGTGCTTGTTCGCCATTTGTATTTCTTCTTTGGCAAAATACATATTCAAGTCCTTTGCCCATTTTTGATTAAGTTGTTTGTCTTTCTGTGTTAGGTTGTAGCAGTTTTTAATACATTTTGAATATCAAATACTTATCAGATATATAGAAACTCTGGTGGTGTAGTGGTTATGTGCTACGGCTGCTCACCAAAAGGTTGGCAGTTCAAATGTACCAAGTGCTCCTTGGAAACTCTGTGGGGCAGTTCTGCTTTATCTTAGAGGGTCACTATAATCTGGAATCAACTTGATGGCAAAAAGTTTTATCAGATACATGGTTCCCAAATACTTTCTCCCATTCTGTAGTTTGCCACTTTGTTGATAATGTCCTTTAAAGCACAAAGGTTTTTAATATTGATGAGTTCCTATTTCTTTCATCTCTTATAGCTCATGTTTTCTGTGTTGTATCTAAAACCCCACCATTAAAAATTAGGTGTTGAAGAATTACACCTATGTTTTCATCTAACAGTTTTATGATTTCAGTTTTTACATTTAGGTACTTGATCCATTTTTTAATTTAGTCTTTGTATATAGTGTGAAGTATGGGTCCAGGTTCATTCTTTTGTTTGTAGAAATACAGTTGTCCCGACATCATTTATTAAAGAGACTATTCTTTTTCCATTGGATTGACCTAGCACCTTCATTAAAAATTAACTGTCCATAGATGTGTGGATTTATTTCTGGACTCTCAATTCTATTTTGTTGGTCTATATGTCTATCATTATACCAGTACCTGACTGTTTCAATTACTGTGTGAGTCCCTGTATTTTTTTCTTTTTCAGGATTGCTTTAATATTTGGTGTCCCTTGTCATTCAATAAACGAAACTTGGTACAGTGGTTAAAGTGATAGACTGCTAACTAATAGGTCAGCACTTCAAAACCACCAGTGGCTCCGTGGGCTACAATGTGGCAGTCTGCTCCCATACCTCTGAAACTCTATGAGGTCACTATCTGTTAGAATCAACTTGACAGCAGTGGGTGCCATTCCATGTAAATTTGAGAACATTTGTCATGTATGGAATTGTGTCCCCCAAATAATGTGTGTAGAAATCTGACTAATTCATGATTCCTGGTATCTTGTGATGTTCCTATAAGTTCTAAATTCTACCTCTATGATGTTAATGAGGGAGGATGGGCAGCAGTTGTGTTGGTGTGGCAATGTGTACGGTTGTATTGTGCCTTGAGGCAATCTCTTGCCATATAAGGGAAAAGGAGTGCATCTTTTGAAAAGAATCCAGGGTCCCTGTGCCTCAGAAGCTCCCAGTCCAGGGGAAGACTGAGACAAGGACCTTTCTCCAGACCCAACAGAGAAAGTCTTCCCCTGGAGCTGATGTGCTGAATTTGGACTTGAAGCCTACGGGACTGTGACAGAAATTTCTCTTTGTTAAAGCCATCCACTTGTTGTATTTCTATTATAGAAGCACTAGGTGACTATGAGTTGGAATCAACTCGACGGCAGTGGATGTTGGTTTTTAATGGCTAATGACCACAAGTATCTCCTCATGTGTCTGTTAGCCAACTGAATGTCTTCTTTGGTGAGGTGTCTGTTTATATCTTATGCCCACTTTTTTGAACTAGATTATTTCACTTTTTGTTGTTGAAGTGAAATATTCTGTAAATTTTAGAGAGTAGATACTTGTCGGATATGTCATAGTCAAAATTTCTTCCCAGTCTGTAGGTGCTCTTTTTTACTCTTTGATGCAGTCCTTTGATGAGCTAAGTGTTTAATTTTTAGGAGCTCTCAGTTATCCAGTTCATCTTGTGGTATTTGTGTATTCTTAGCTATGGTTTATATCTATGCCATGTATTAGGCCCAATATTGTCACTATTTTTCTCCCATGATCTTTATCATTTTAGGTGTTATACTTAGGTCTTTGGTCCATTCTGAATTAGCTTTTGTGTATGGTGTGAGGCATGGCCCCTATTTCAATTTTCTACAGATGGATGTCCAGTTTTGCCACCATTTGTTTCACAGACTGTCTTTTCACAACTTTACAGACTTTGGTCCTTTCTCAAAGGTCAGCTGGCCATAGGTGAATGGACTTAGATTTAGGTTTCGATTCTCTTCCATTTGTTTATTGCCAGTCATTGTACCAATACCAGGCTGTTTTGACTACTGTGTCTGTATAGTTGGTTCTAAGATCAAGTAGTGTGAGGCCTCCTACTTTGTTCTTTTTCTTCCCTAATGCTTTGCTTATCTGGGGCCACTTTCCTTTCTATACAAAGTTGATGTTAGAGAAAACTGTTGATATTTTCATTGGTATTGCACGATATCTGTAGATTGCTTTGGGTAGAATTTACATTTTCACAAAGTTGAGCCTTCCTATCCATCAGCATCGTATGTTTTTCCAACCAAGAATAGTTTTCTTGCAGTGGTGTTTTGTAGATTTCTTTGCATAGGTCTTTTATGTCCCTGGTTAGATTTATCCCTAAGTGTTTAATCTTTTTAGGGGCTATTATAACTTAATATTGTTACCTTGGTTTCCTTTTCAAAGTTGTCTTTGTTGTTACATAAGAATCCAACTGATTTTTATATATCGATCTGGTGTCCTGCATACTCTGCTGTATCTATCAGTTCCAGTAGTTCTCTTGCAGAATCTTTGGGGTTCTCCATGAATAGTATCATATCATCTGTGAATAGGGATAATTTTATTTCTTCTTATCTAATCTGGATGCCCTTTATTTCTTTTTCTTGCCTTGCTGCTCAATGTTAAGTATGAGTAGTGATAAAGGGCATGCTTGTCTTGTTCCTATTCTCAGGAGAAATACTTTCAGCCTCTCCCTGTGAGAGTGCTGTTGGTTGTTGTTTTTCTATAGATGTCCTTTATTATATTAAGGAATTTCCCTTCTATTCCTATTTTACTTAGAATTTTTATTAGGAGTATGTGTTGGACTTTATCAAATGCCTTTTCTGTGTCAGTTGAGATGATCATGAGATTTTTTTTCTTTTGTTCTATTTATGTGGTAGATTACTTTGATTGATTTTCTAATGTTGAACCACCCTTGCATACCTGGTATGAATCCTACTTGGTTGTGGTATGTATATACATATATTCAGCACCATCTATATTTATATCCATATTGTTGTTGTTGCTAGGTGCCATTGAATAGGTTCTTACTCATAGTTACCCTATGCACAACAGAAAGAAACACTGCTTGGTCTTGAACCATGCTCACAAACATTTTTATGCTTAAGTCCATTGTTGCAGCCATGGTGCCAATCCATCTCGTCAAGGGTCTTCCTCTTTTTGGCTGACCCTCTGCTCTACAAAGCATGATGTCCTTCTCCAGGGGCTGATCCTTCCTGACAACATGTCAAAAGTATGTAAGATGCAGTCTCACCATCTTTGCTTCCAAGGAGCACTCTATTTGTACTTCTTCCAGAACAGATCTGTTGGTTATTTTGGCAGTCCTTGGTACATTCAACATTCTTCTCCAAAACCACAATTCAAAGGCATCAATTCTTCTTCTGTATTCGTTGTTCACTGTCCAGTTTTTGCATGCCTATGATGCAATTCAGAATACTATGGCTTGGGTCAGGAGCACTTTGGTCTTCAAGGTGACATCTTTACTTTTCAATACTTGAAAGAGATCCCTTGTGGCAGATTTTCCCACTGCAATGCATCTTTTGATTTCTTGACTGCTGCTTCCATGGGCTTTGATTGTGGACCCAAGTCGAATGAAATCCTTGACAACCTCAATCCTTTCTCCATTTATCGTGATGTTGCTTACTGATCCAGTTGTGAGGATTTTTGTTTTCTTGATGTTGAGGTGCAATACATAGTAAAGGCTGTGGTTCTTGATCTTCATCAGTGTTTCAAATCTTCACTTCCAGCAAATAAAGTGGTGTCATCTGCATAACACAAGTTGTTAATGAGTCATCCTCCAAACTTGATGCCTCGTTCTTCATATAATCCAGCTTCTCGGATTATCTGCTTGACATACAGACTGAAAAGGTATGGTGAAAGGATACAGCCCTGACACACACTTTTCTAACTTTAAATGATACAGTGTCCCCTTGCTCTGTTCACATGACTGCCTCTTGATTCTTAAGAGCACAATTAAGTGTTCTGAAATTCCCATTTTATGCAACGTTAGCCATAATTTATTATGATCCACACAGTTGAATGCCTTTGCATAGTCAATGAAATATCTTTCTGATATTCTCTCCTTTCAGCTAAGATCCATCTGACAACAGCAGTGACATCACTGGTTCCACATCCTCTTCTGAATCCAGCTTGAATTTCTGGCAATTCCTTGTCAATATACTGTTGTAGTCACTTTTGAATGATCTTGAGCAAAATTTTACTCACGTGATATTAAAGATATGGTTCGGCAATTTCCACATTCAGTTGGATCACCTTTCTTTGGAATGGGCACAAATATGGATCTTTTCCAGTCACTTGGCCAGGTAGCTGTCCTCCAAATTTCTTGGCATAGAGGAGTGAGCACTTCCAGCACTGCATCTGTTTGCTGAAATACGTCATTTGATATTTCATCAATTCCTGGAGCCTTGTTTTTTGCCAATACCTTCAGTGCAGCTTTGACTTCTTCCATCAGTATCATCATAGGTTCCTGATCATATGCTACCTCTTCAAATGGCTGAACATTGACCAGTTCTTTCAGATATAGTGACTGTGTATTCCTTCCATCTTCTTTTGATGCTCTCTGAATCATTAAATATTTTCCCTATAGAATCATTCACTATTGCAACTCAAGGCTTGAATTTTTTTCTTCAGTTCTTTCAGCTTGAGAAATGCAGAATGTGTTCTTCCCTTCTGGTTTTCCATTTCCAGTTCTTTGCATATGTCATTATAATATATTATTTTGTCTTCTTGAGCTGCCCTTTGAAATCTTTCGTTTAAGTCTTTTACTTCACTATTCCTTCCTTTTGCTTTAGCTGCTCAATGTTTGAGAGCAAGTTTCAGAGTATCTTCTAACATCCAACTTGGTCTTTTCTTTCTTTCCTGTCTTTTTAACAACATCTGGCTCTCTTCATGGATGATATCTTTGATGTCATTCCACAATTCATCTGGTCTTCAGTCATTAGTGATCAGCACATCAAATCTGTTCTTGAGATGGTCTTTAAACTCAGGAGGGATATACTTCAGGTCATCTTTTGGCTCTTGTTGACTCGTTCTAATTTTCTTCAGTTTTAATCTGAATCTGCATATGGCCAATTGATGATCTGTGCTGCAGTCCGCACTTGGTCTTGTTCTGACTGCTGATATGGAGCTTTTCATCATCTTTTTCCACAGATGTAGTTGATTTGGTTCCTGTGTATTCTGTCTGGTGAGGTCCATGTATATAGTCACTGCTTGTATTGGTTAAAAAAGGTATTCGCAATGAAGAAGTTGTTAGTCTCGCAAAATTATATCATGTGATCTCTGGCACTACTTCTGTCACCAAGGCCTTATTTTCCAACTACTGATCCCTTCTTTGTTTCCAACTTTTGCATTCCCATCATGAGTAATTATCAATGCATCCTGACAACATGTCCAAAGACTGTAAGATATACCTATACCTAGTGAAGAATTCTATTGGTTAGAATTCATGAGAGAGATTGGTCTGTAATTTTCTTTTCTTGTGGTGCCATTACCTAGTTTGTTATGAATTGGAACTGAATTGACAGCAGTGCCTTTTTTTGTTTTCTTTTTTGCCTACTACAAGGAAAGAAAACTACAAACCAAATTTCTTATGAATAACAGGTTGAAAAGATTCCCTATCAAATTTTTTTCCCAATGGAAATTTTTTTTAAATGTAGGTGACACTTCCAGAATGGCTTATCCCTGGTGAAACAACCATTTAACTGGTAAAAATTATTTCTCTTTTTTTTTTTTATTTTAACATGACTGAGTGAGAATGTACATTCCTATATAGATTTACATGCCCACCTATATGCAGCTTCCACTGCTCTCTCTGTCTGGTGACAGCACACTATTCCTCTATGCTCCATACAAGTCTCATCCTCCCAACAGCCTCCTTTCCCCTCCTCTCCACCCACTCTCCTTCCTCCAGCCAGAGGTCAGCAGGATGATAGCCTATAGATGCACAGAACCATAAAGTGCATCCAATATATGGTCACTCTGCATTGCCAAGTCTAATCCATTTGTATCCAAAGAGTGGACCTTCATTATGATTTATGGGCAAGGGCAGCATCAGGGCCAGGGACCATGCTCTCAGGGGAACCCAGAAACCACTGGACCATCAATTGAGGTCTTTTAGTGGAGATCTCAGGATGCACCACTTTTTATTCTTGTGTTGCCAGTGAGACTCCTCTCTGTGAGCTCCATCGCGACTATCACTGGTGGTGGCTCGGCACCATCCGGTTCTTCTGGTCCCGAGTTGATGTAGGCACCCACTTCTGTGGGTCTCTCTATCTTCTAGGTTGTCTTTACCACATGTCATTTTGGTCCTCGGTGAGCATCCGTTCCTGCTGAGTTGGGACCATTTGCTGTGTCCTCGGATGGCAGCTTGGCAGCTTTTAAGACCCCAGACGCCACTCATCAATGTGGGGTGCAGAGAGCTCTCTTACCAAAATGCTAGTTGTGCCAATTGGCCTCGATTTCGCCTAAGAGCATGGTCCCCTGACCCTGCCCCAGCTACTCTATCCTTGAAATATTGGGTTAAGATGGAAGGAGTACTCAAGTTATGCTGAAGTCCACTTAATGTTGTTCTTGTTTCTAATGTGTGCTATCACCGATTTCACCTAACCAGATTTCTAGCAACTACCTAATCTAAACCCTCACCCCCTCACCCTCCCTCCCTCTCCTCCCTTGCAGCTGTCAAAGAGTCTTTTCTTCTATACACAAGTCTGTTTTTGAGATCTTATCGTAGAGGTCTCATACAATATTTGTCCTTTTGTCACTGACTACTTTCACTCACATGTCTTCCAGTTGAAACCAGGTCATGAGATGTTTCCTGGAATCATCGTTATTTATCATTGCGTAGTGCTCTAAGAATTATTTCTAAAAAGATCACTTAAAGTCTCTGGAAATTACCTAAGGTCATACATGAAACAGAACATTTATTCAAGAAAATATACTAAACCTTTCTAAGAACAATACTCCAATTCAATTCTGTCCCCTTCCACCTCCAGCTCTGTGGTTGCAGAAGTACTGCTCTGGGAAGTTGCATCCAAGAAAATGAGACTTCCTCTCCCCACAATTTCTAGTTATGGTTTCATTCAAGCAGTATCTCTCATCTCCCCCCATTCAGTGTTGAAGAAGCTCTATGCTGGGAAGCTTTCCTTCTTCCCCCAAACCCAACTTGCATGGCCAAATGGCACCTCAACTATGCCCCTCAAGCCCACCATACTTTGAAGCTTCCATACTGGGAGAGGGAAGCTGAAAAGACTAGTAACTACTACTTCTCTTTCAATGACTCATCACAGAGCAGGGACGTCACTCCAGACGAAGCAGGCTGCTGTCCCTGTCCCCAACTCCACTGAAACTGGGAAGGTAGGCCATGAAAAAGAAAGCTCTACAGTTCTGCCCAACGGGACTTACTCTATTTAGAACACAGAACAGAGAAATTCATGCCTAAATTATTGCTGAAAAGAAATGAAGATTTTGCTGACAAACTAAGAGAGGCCTGGTAGCTTCATGAAACTAGTAGCAACAAGCAAAATGGAAGACCAGCCCCAGCAACAACCAGGGAAAGAGAGCCAGAAAGAGCCTGCCTGGGGTTGCACACATCCCCGGAGATCGGGAAAGCATGGTGCTAGGCTGCATCCACTCAGCAACAATCAGAGCAGGACATGGAGGAAAACCTGAAAACACTCCTCAAGGTGCACATAGTTCCAGCAGCAAAGGGAATAAATCATTATGTGTTAAGGGGCTTAAACACAACCTCTGAACAAATATTGGCTGAAAAATAAACTACTCTGATACAGGAATGACTCTTAGGAAGCCAATAAAGATAGCTCAGCAGAGTTTATATAGTCTGAAGAAGGAAAAGAAAAGAGGAACAAAGGAAAACAGTCTAAGAGAAATGTGGGACACCGTTAAACATATCAACCTATGTGTAATAGGAATACCAGACGAGGGAAAAATGGAGAGGAAAAATATTCAAAATACTTGCTGAAAGCATCTACAATCTGATGAAAAACATTAACAAATGCATTTGAGAAATACAATGAACTGTATGTAGGTATAATAAACACAAAGAGATCCATAAACAGACATATGATAGTAAAAATGCTGAAAGACAATGACACAGAGAAAATTTTAAAAGCAGCAGGAGAAGAGTGATTCATCACATACAGCCAAGCCAGCCAAGTGCCATCGAGTCAGATCCGACTCAAAGGGAACTCCAATAAGATTAACAGCTAACTTCTCATCAGAAGCAATGGAAGCAAAGCGATGGCATATTCAAAGTGCTTGGGTGGGGAGGAGGGAAGAAATCCTAAATTCAACCAAGAATCTTAAATCCAGCTTAACTATCTTTTAAAACTGAAGAAGCCAGAGAAAGACAGTGGCATAAATAGCTGCATGTTCTCATGTCTCCACATTAAAACCAGAAAAAAGGAAAAAACCAAGCAGAAATCAGTGAAATCATTGGTCTTAGAACTCTAGAAACCATTTCGAGGATTATAGAAGCCAAAGGAAAATTATCTAAGACTGATTGTGGTCACAGCTGTGCAAATCTATGAATATACTAAAACCCATTATATTATACAGTTTAAATCAGTGAATTGTATGTTTACCGAACCATATGTCAATAAAGCTGTTATAAGAAAACAAAAAAGAAAAGCCAAGGAATGAGAGAAACCATTTACAAACCATATATTGAATAAGAGATTTGATCTAGAATATACAAATTTTAAAGCTCAATAATAAAAAGAAAATCCAATTGTAAAATGGGCAAATAATTTGAATATACATTTCTATCAGAACATACACAAGAGGGTAATAACACATGAAAAAATGATCAACATCATTAATCATTAGGGAAAAACAAATCACCACTACAGTGAACAGTAACAGTTGGAAACTTTAATACATTTCTTTCAATAATGAATACAACAGGTAGGCAGAAGACCAATAATGAAATAGAAGGCATAAGCCAATGAGATCTAAAAGATCATATATACAACATCCAATCCAACAACAGCAAAATACTTATTCTTTTCAGAAATGCATGGCATATTCTACAGATCAGATCATACATTAGGCTACAAAATAGGTTTCAACAAGTTTTCTAAAAAACTGAAAAAATACAAAGTATCTTCTCTGACCACAATGAAATGAGGCTAGAAATTAATAACATAAAGAAAACTAGAGAATTCACAAATATGTTGAAGTTAAACAACACACTCTCAACAACCATGAGCCAAAGAAGAAATCACAAGAAATTAGGAAGTGCTTAGAGATGAGCAAAAATGTGAAAACACAACATACCAAAACATATAAGACAGAGTGAAGGCAGTGCTCAGAAATGATTCAACAGCAATGGGTTTGTGATTGGTTTGGTCTGGTTTTGGGAAGTGCTTACACTGAAAAATAAAAAAGCTCTCAAATCAATAATTTAACTTCAGACCTTAAGGAACTGCAAAAAGAACCAAACAAACCCAAAGCAATCAAAAGAAAGGAAATAATAAAGATAAAATAGAGAATGGAAAACCACACAGAAAATGAAAAAATTGGTTCTTTGAAAAGATTGATGAAATTGACAACCCTTTAGCCAAACTTACAAAAGAGAGATGATGCACATAACTGAAATCAGAAATAAAAGTAGGAACTTCAGAAGTAAAAAGAATACAAAATACACTCCAAAAAGCCATATATAAACAAATTAGATAATATACACCAAGTACACAAATTCCTAGAAACACACTGTCTTAAATATCTAGGGCTTCTCCAACAGAGGAAACCCTGGTAGTACAGTGGTTAAGTGCTACATATGTTAACCAAAAGGTTGGCAGTTCAAATCCTCCAAGTGCACCTTGAAACTCTATGGGGCAGTTTCTCTCTGTGTTGGCTCTGGAGGAAGGTCCATGTCAATCAGGGCAGCCCGTTCATAGCTGTCCGCAGGCAAACCTCTCTGGCTCTTGGTTCCTTGGCACTTCGGCCCCTTGTCCTGGTCTCTGCCCTGCTCAGGCTAGTGTTGCAATGCCCTTTAGTCCCCCTGATAAGTGAAGGGGCACCCCATTCTTCCAGGAAGCCTCCTGCCCTAGGCACTCAGCTGCCTCTTGCTCCAGTCTCCTGGTCCTGCCACTGTTGTTTATCTGCCACCACTTTCTGCTGTCTTGTATTCTCTCTAGTATTACAGCTGTCTCTCCATGTCTCCAGGTTCTAGGAGGTTCTCAGTGCAGGAATTTGAGGCCCAAAGAATGCACTCCACTCCCATCTCTTCTTGATGGTATTCAGGTCCTCATCTGTGCTTGCTTCTTTATCCTTTATCCTTTACAATATAACAATTGTGACTCAGGTTAAGGGTGTGACTTGAAAAAGGGTGGTAAAGGTGGTGACCAGGGTACGGGTGGTACCTCCAGTAAGATGGTGACTCAAGATACATCTCACCCCAATTCTGCCTCATTAAATAACAAAAACACTCCCAAATAAGATCATAATCACAGGCGTAGAGGCTAGGATTTGCAATCTTACATGGAGGATAACAATATCAGATCACAAAGTGGAGGACAACCACACAGTACTGGGAATCACGGCCTAGCCAAGTTGATAAATATTTGGGGGGACACAATTCATTCTATAACACATACAAATTACCTAAGTCAACTCAAGAAAAAAATATAACAAGTAGAGATTGAATCAGTATCAAAACCCCCCCCAAAAAGTACAGCAAACGGTCCCAACATAGCATAAATGGATGATCACCAAGGACCAAAACGACATAGGAGAAAGAGAACCCAGAAGACAGAGAGACCCACGTGAGTGTGTGACTATATTGACTTGTGACTGGAAGAACTGGATGGTGCCCAGCCACCACCAGTGATAGCCATGATGGAGCTCACAAAGTTGAGTCTCACCGGCAACACAAGAATAAAAAGGGGTGCACTCTGACAGCTCCATTAAAAGACCCCAATTGAGGGTCCATGGGCCTCAGAGTTCTCCTGGGAACATGGCCCCTGGTCCTGATGCTGCCCCTGTGCATAAATCATAATGGAGGTCAACTCTCGGACAGGAATGGATCGGACAGAGTGACCATATCATGTGTGCACTTTACGGTTCTCTGCATCTATAGGATGTTGTCCTGCTGATCTCTCCCTGGAGGAAGGGGAGTGGGTGGAGAGCAGAGGACAGGAGATTGTTGGTAGGATAAGACACGTATGGAGTAGAGAAGAAGAGTGTGCTGTCACCCGGCAGGGAAAGCAGTGGGAGCTGCCTATAGGTGGGCGTGCAATTTATATGGGAACGTACGTTTTCATTCAGTCATAATTTAAAAAAAAAAAAAAAAACCTCCCGAAAAAGACAAATCCAGGGCCACATGACTTCACTGGCAAATTCTACCACAAAAAAAGAATGGGCATAAATCCTTCCCCGACTCTGTCAGAAAAAAAAAAGAGGAGGGACCATTTCCTAATGCATTCTATAAAGCTAGCATTATCCTAATACCAATGATAGATAAAGATATCACAGGAAAATTACAGACCAATATCTTTATAAATATAGACACAAAAACCCTCAACAAAATACTAGCAAATCAAATCAAACAGTATGTTGGAAGAATTATATGCCATGACCAAATGAGACTTAGCTCAGGAATAGAAGGGTGGCTCAGTATAAAAAAATCAATCAGTTTTATATAATGAATTATAGAACAAAGGAAAAAAAACTGTATGATCATCTCAACTGATAACAAAAAGCCAGCCAAGTGCCACAAAAAGGCATTTGAAAAAAATCTGTGAACTTTTCATGGTAAAAACACTCATAACACTCAGACTAGAAAGGAAAGTCCTCTACACGACAAAGGGCATTTATGAAAAACTCACAGTTAACATTATACCCAACAACGAAATACTGAAAGACTGTCTCTTAAAATTAGGAATGACACACGGATAGCCACTTTAACCACTGTTATTCAACACTGTTGTCATGGATTGACTTGTGCCCCTCCAAAAATGTGTGTAGCAATTTGGTTAGGCCATGGTTCCTGGTACTGATGTTCCTCAGTGTTGTAAATCTTTCCTCTGTGATGTTAATGAAGGAGGATGGGGGCAGTTGTGCTTATGCGGCAGGACTCAAAGTATAAGATTGTATTATGCCTAGAGGTAATCTCTTGGGATATAAAAGTAATGGAAGGAAACAGAGAGTTGGGGACCTCATATCATTAGGAAAGAAGCAGTTCTAGGGGCAGAGCATGTCCCCTGGACCTGGTGTCCCTGCAACTCAGAAACTCCCAGTCCATGGGAAGACTGACAACAAGGACCTTCCTCCAGAGCCAACACAGAAAGACTTCCCCTAGAGCTGATGCTCTGAAATTGGATTTTCAGCTTACTTTTCTGGGAGAAAATAAATTTCTCTTTGTTAAAACCATCCCCTTATGGTACTTCTATTACAGTAGAACTAGATAACTAAAACAAAATTTGGTACACAGAGAGTGGAGTGCTGCTCAAACAGATATCTAAAATGTGGAAGCAGTTTTGAAACTGTGAATAGATAGAAGACTCAGAAGGAACCGAAGAAAACTATTAATACTGAGGAAGGCACAGATAAAACAGTAGCAGAGAATGGGCAACGCAGAACCAGGAGATCAGTGCCAGAGAGCTCCAGAACCAACCACAGAGTGAGAGACCTGAGTGCCTGTGTGCAAAGGCTTCCTGGTGGTGTGGGGTACCTCTAGGCACTTAGCAGTGGAGCTACAGAACTTTGGGACACTTGTCCTAGCAGGGCAGACATGGGCAGTGAGGCCCAGGCTATGAGGCCACAGGAAGTAGAAGCTACAGAGACAGGGAGCACAAGGAGCTGAGTTTCCTCAGTCTCAAAAGGTATGGCTGTGACCTCAGAGATTTCAAAGGGTAGAGCCATGGCCCCTGATGTTTCTAAGGTGGAGTTTCTACTCACGTGAACTAAAAAATTGGTGTGCTTAAAGCCAAGGGAGCCTGAGTTGCTGTCTCAGTGGGTCTGGAAGGCAGAGCTATAGCCCAGGGCCAGGGGCCTCCACTCAGAAGCTGGAGAGTGTGGCCAATACTGAGATGCTGGAGGGGAGGGTCAAGTCTCAAAGAATAGACTATTATTTTCAAAACCTTGGGGACTAATATAATGTGTTCTGCTTACTTGCTTGGTGGCTATTATGCCTTCTTTCCTCACAGTTTCTCTCACTGGTAATGGAAATATCTAACTTGTGCCTGTTCTGACATTGTACCTGTGGAAATAGATAACCTGTATCACAGATTTCACAGATGAAGAGGAATTACTGGATTTTTACCTTGAGTTAAGACTGTTGCTACGATATGAAAATGTTTAGCATCTTGCAAAGATGTGATTTTCGCGGCTAAAAGTGGAATGTCATGGATTCAATTGTGTCAACCCCAAAAATGTGTGCAGCAATTTGGCAAGGCCATGATTTCTGGTACTATGTGATTTTCCTACGTGCTGTAATTTCTGCTTTTCTGATGCCAATTAGGGAGGATGAGAAGCAGTTATGTTGGTCGAGCAGTACTCAATGTGTAGCACTGTATTGTGCCTTGAGGAAATCTGTTGGGATATAAAAGCAAGGGGAGCAAGCAGAGAATAGGGAACTTCATACTATCAGGAAAGAAGAGGTGCTGAGAGCAGAATGTGCCCTTTGGACCTGGGGTTCCTGTGCCTCAGAAGCTCTCAGTTCAGGGGAAGACTGAAAACAAGGACCTCCTTTCCGAGCCAACACAGAAAGCCTTATGGTGCTGAACTTTGACTTGGAGCCTAGTAAACTGTGACAAAATAAATTTCTCTTTGTTAAAGCCATCCACTTGTGGTATTTCTGTTACACAACACTAAATGACTAAGTCAGCCACCCTCAAGGACAGAGTAAAATCACCCCATAGAGCTTCCAAGGAGCCCCTGGTGTATTCAAACCACCCATCTTTGGGTTAGAAGTCACAGCTCTTAATCACATCACCACCAGGGTTTCCAAATTTGACCAGGGATGTAAAAGAACTGTACAAAGAAAACTACAAAACATTACTACAAGGAACCAAACAGACGTATGTAAATGGAAAAGCATACCGACCTCATGGATAAGTAGTCTAAGCATTGTGGAAATGTGAATTCTACCCAAAGCAATTTATAAATAAAAATGCAATCTTGGTTCAAATATCAACAGCATTCTTTAAAGAGATGGAAAAACTAATAATTAATTTTATATGGAAAAGAAAGAGGCCTCAGGTAAATGAGCACTACTGAAGAAGAAGAAGAAGAAAGTGGGAGATTCACACTCTGACCTGGAACCTACTATATAGCTATGGCAGTCAAAACAATCTGGTGATGTACAATGACAGACACATTGACCAGTGAAACAGAATTAAGAAGCCAGATGTAAATCCATTTACCTACCATCGCCTGACCTTTGACAAAGGCCCAATGCCCATCAAATGTAGAAAAAAGTCTTTTTAACAAATGGTACTTGCAAAACTAAATATCTAGCTAGAAAGAAAGAAGAGCAAGGAAGGGAGGGGACGGAGGGGACGGAAGGGGAAGAAAGAGGAGGGGAGGGGAGGGAGAACCGGGACCCATATTTCACACCATACACAAAAACTAACTCAAAATGGATCACAGACCTAACTATAAAATCAAAAACTATAAAAATCATAAAAGAAAAGATAGAGTCAAGACTAGAGGCCTGATCAACCCAGATGCCAAACAACAGAGGAATGTATAGGTAAACTATGGTATATATACTCAGTGGAGCACTGTGCAATGATAAAGAACAACAATGACAGCAGGAAGCATCTCTTAATCTGGTTTCAACTGGAGGATACTACGCTGAGTGAAAGTAGTCGGCAACAGAAGGACAAATATTTTATGAGACCCCTACGATAGGAACTTAAAAACAGACTCATGCATAGAAGAATAGACTCTTGGACGGATGCAAGGGTGGGGAGGGAAGAAGGGGGAGAGGGGAGGGTTTAGACTAGGTAATTAACAGAAATTTGGTTGGGTGAAATCAGTGACAGCACACATTAGAAAGAAGATCAATAATAACTGGACTTCAACACAATCTGAGTACTCCTCCCATCTTAACCCAATATTGCAAGGAAAGAGTGGCTGGGGCAGGGTGGGGGGGCCAGGGATCACGCTCTCAGGCAAAACTGAGGCCAATCAGCACAGCTAGAGTTTTGCTAATGAGGACTCTCTGCACCCCTCATCGGTGAGTGGCGTCTGGGGTCTTAAAAGCTGCCAAGCTGCTATCTGCAGGTACAGCAAATGGTTCCAACTCAACAGGAACGGATGATCACCGAGGACAAGAACGACATGGGAAAAAGACAACCCAGAAGACAAAGAGACCCATGTGAGTGGGTCTCTACATTGACTTGTGACCAGAAGAACCAGATGGTGCCCGGCCACCACCAGTGATAGCCATGATGGAGCTCACAAAGTGGAGTCTCACTGGCAAAAAGAAAATAAATAGGGGTGCACCCTGAGATCTTCACTAAAAGACTGCAATTGATGGTCCAGGGGCTTCGGGGTTCCCCTGGGAGCATGGCTCCTGGCCCCAATGCTGCCCTTATCCATAAATCATAATGAAGGTCAACTTTTCGGACAGGAATGTATTGGACTTGGTGACGAAGAGTGACCGTATCTTGTGGGAATTTTATGGTTCTATGCATCTATAGGATGTCATCCTGCTGACCTCTTGCGGGAGGAAGGGGAGTGGGTGGAGAGGAGGGGATAGGTGACCGTTGGGAAGATAGGACATGTATGGGACGGAGAGGAGGGGTGTGCTGTCACCAGGCAGGGAGAGCAGTGGGAGCTGCATATAAGTGAACATAGGAATTTATACGGGAATGTACATTTTCATTCAATCATTAAAAAACAAAAAGATTAAAGGCCCTAATATATGGCAATAAACAGGATACAAACCATAACCAACAATACACAAAAAAAACAGAAGACAACTAGGTAACTGGGATCTTCTAAAAATTAAATACTTATGCTCACCAAAAGACTTCACCAAGAGAGTGAAGAGAATCTACAGACAGGGAAAAATATTTTGGCTATGATATATACAATAAAGGTCTAATTTCTGAAATCTACAGGAAAGTCCAACACCTCCACAACAAAAAAACAAAGAATCCAATTAAAAAATGAGCAAAGGATATGAGAAGATACTTCACCAAAGAAGACATTCAGGCAGTTAACAAACACATGAGGAAATGCCTGTAATCACTAGCCATTAGAGAAATGTAAATCAAAAGCACAATGAGATACCATCTCACTCTGACATTACTGACATGAATTAAAAACAAAACAGAAAAAAACAGATGTTGGAAAGGCTGTAGGAGAATGAAATATTTATGCAACTGCTGCTGGGAATGTAACATGGTACAACCATTTTGGAAAACTATATAGCACTTCCTTAAAAATCTAGAAAGAGACCTGAGTGCCCATGAACAGATGAATGGATAAACAAACTATGGTACATACTCATACATGTAATGGAATACTATGCCAAAAAGAAACAATGATGAATCCTCAAAACATCTCACAACATTGACGAATCTGGAAATAAGACAATCATAAAAAGACAAATATTGCATGAGACCACTAGTATAAAAACTCTAGAAAAGATCTACACAAAGAATAAACCAATCTTTGATGGATAAGAGCAATGGGAAAGATGGGGAGGGAAAAATACTAAACAGACAATAGATAAATGGTAACTCTGGTGAAGAGTAAGGCAGTGCACAACACTGGGAAGCCAGCAACTTTTTCCAAGGAACGGTCATGGAAGTTCCATAGATGTATCCAAATGTCCTAAAGGACCAAACTGCTGGGCTGAGGACTAGGGATTATGGTCTTAGGGTACATCTAGGTCAACTGTCATAAAATAGTTTATAAAGAAAATATTCTACGTCCTACTTTGGTGAGTAGGATCAAGGTCTTAAAAGCTTGTGAGCAGCCATCTAAGATCCTCCACTGGTCTCACTCCATCTGAAGCTTCCAAATGATGAGAATGAAGAAAACCAAAGACACAAGGGAAAGATTAGTCCGAAGGACTAATGGATCACAACTACCACAGGTCTCCACCAGACTATGTCCAGGTGGTGTCCTGCTACCACCATTAACTGCTCCGACAGGGATCACAATAGACGGCCCAGGGCAGAGCTGGAGAAAACCACACACACGCACACAGAGAGAGAGAGAGAGAGACCAGACTTACTGGTCTGACAGACACTGCAGAAATCCCAAGAGTCTAGCCCCCAGACACCCTGATAATTCAGTAATGAAGTCACTCCTGAGGTTCATCCTTCAGCTAAAGAATAGACAAGCCCATAAAACAATGTAAGACTAAATGGCCATACCCTCCTGGTGAAAAGATAAACTAAAGAATGGGAAAAAATATTTTTGGAAATCATACATCTGATAAGGGTTTTATATCTAGAATATATTTTTAAATGCCTACAGCTCAACAACAAAAAGATAACAACTCAATTTAAAAATGTGCAAAGAACTTGAGTAGACATTTTTTTTTATTATGATTGAATGAAAATGTGCATTCCCATATAAATTCACATGCTCACCTATATGCAGCTCCTACTGCTCTCCCTGCCTGGGAACAGCACACTCCTCCTCTCTGCTCCATACATGTCTTATCCTCCCAACAGTCTCCTGTCCCCTCCTCTCCACCCACTCCCCTTCCTCCAGCAAGAGGTCAGCAGGATGACATCCTATAGATGCACAGAACCATAAAATTCCCACAAGATACGGTCATTCTGCATTGCCAAGTCCAATTCATTGCTGTCGGAAAAGTTGACCTTCATTATGCTTTATGGACAGGGGCAGCATCAGGGCCAGGGGCCATGCTCCCAGGGGAATTCCGAAGCACCTGGACCATCAATTGCAGTCTTTTAGTGAAGATCTCAGGGTGCACCCCTATTTATTCTCTTGTTGCCAGTGAGACTCCACTTTGTGAGCTCCATCATGGCTGTCACTGGTGGTGGCTGGGCACCATCTGGTTCTTCTGGTCATGAGTCAATGCACAGATCCACTCATGTGGGTCCCTGTCTTCTGGGTTGTCTTTTTCCCATGTCGTTCTTGTCCTCAGTGATCATCAGTTCCTGTTGAGTTGGGATCATTTGCTGTACCTGCAGATAGCAGCTTGGCAGCTTATAAGACCCCAGACGCCACTCACCAATGTGGGGTGCAGAGAGCCCTCTTAGCAAAATGCTAACTGTGCCAATTGGCCTCAATTTCGCCTAAGAGCATGGTCCCTGGACCCCGCCCCACCTACTCTTATTGAGTTAAGACGGGAGGAGTACTCATTGTGTTGAAGTCCAGTTATTATTGATCTTCTTTCTAATGTGTGCTGTCACTGATTTCACCCAACCAAATTTCTATTTACTATCTATTCTGAATCCTTCCCCCTTCACCCTCTCTCCCCCCGACCCTTGCAGCCTTCAAAGAGTCTTTTCTTCTATGCATGAGTCTGTTTTTAAGTTTTTATTTTAGGAGTCTCATACAATATGTGTCCTGAGTAGACATTTTTCTAAGGAGAATATACAAATGGCCAATAAGTACATGTTCACCATCATCAGCCATTAAAGAAATGCAAATAAAAACCACAATAAGATACTATTTCACATCTTCTAGAATGACTGTTATCTAAAAAATGAAAATAAGAAATATGGGCATGAATGTGGAGAAACTGGAACCCTCACCCATTGCTAGTGGGAATGTAAAATTGTGCAGCTGCGACGTGTTAAGAGGTGCAAGAGTTTGGTGGTTCCTCAAAAAGTTAAACACAGAATAAATTACCATATGACACAGCAACTCCACTCCTAAGCCAAAAATAAAGAAAACAGAGACTCAAACAGGTATGTATACATCAATGTACATAGCAGCATTGCTCATAATAGCCAAAATGTAGAAACAAACTCAGTGTCCATTAACAGATGAATAGAAAAACAAGACGTGTTCTGTATATGCCAAGAAGTATTACTCAACCATAAAGAGTTCTGCACATTCTACAACTGTGGCCTTATGTTAAGTGAAATAAGCTAGACACAGAAGAACAATATTGCATGATTCCACTGAAAAGAAACACCTGGGATAGACAAATGTATAGACGCAGAAAGTAGATCAGTAGTTATGAGGTACTGGGGTGAGAATGAAATAAGGAGTCATTGCTTAATGGGTACAGAGTTTCTGAGACGCTGAAAAAGTTTAATGCCACTAAACTGTACATTTAATTATTATTAAAATGGAAAATGTTATGTTACATATGTATTTATCACAACACAATTTTCTTGAAACTACAACAAAATATCAGTTCACACTCCCTGTGATAGTTATAATCAGTTTGGCCATTTCTGAAAGAGTGAAACATAAAGTTACGCATATGATCTAGCCATTAAACTCCCAGGTACATACCCAAAGAAAGTGAAAACATACGTCCATACAAAAAAACTTGCCAATTCAAAAGTTGATATGCTAATGAATGGATAAACGAAAGGTGGTAAAGCCATACAATTAAATACCATTTTGTAGTATAAAAAAGAATGAAGTCCTGATAAACATTATAACATGAATGAATCGCAAAAATATTATGCTAAGTGGAAAAAAAAGCCACTGACGAAAGACCATATATTATATGCTGCAATTTATGTGAAATGTTCAATACAAGCAAACCCATACAGACAGAAAGTACATTATTGGTTGCTTAGTACTGAGGAGTAGGGGAAGTAAGAATTGATGGAGGTTTGGGATCAATAGCTAAACGGTACAGGGTTTCCTTTGGGGGTGATGAAAATACGCTAAAATCAGTTTTGATGATGTTACACAATTCTGTAAATATAGTAAAAATCACCAGATTGCAAATTTTAAATTGTAAGCTTATGTTATGTAAATTATTTCTCAATAAAGCTGTTAAAAATGTTTTAATTAGAACCAGGCTACATTTTTGTTACAAATCTATTTCAGAGGTTAACAGAAATATATTAGCTCTCACTCTTCCCCTTGTACCAAAAACAAAAACAAAAAAAACCCAAACTCACTGCCATCAAGTTGATTCTGACTCATAGTGACCCCATAGGACAGAGTAGAACTGCCCTGCAGAGTTTCCAAGGAGTGCCTGGTGAATCTGAACTACTGATCTTTTGGTTAGGAGCTATAAGGTTTCCCTTACACTTGTACAGGCAACAAATATTTATGGATCACATATGTTCTGGGTGTGTAAAACACCGGCAACTTGCCTGGGAGCTGCCCTCAGATGACTTACCAATCTCGTCGAAGTGAACAGAGCTTTCCTGTGAATGTAAACTGACAAGCTGCATGGCTATAACATGAGAGCCAAGCTGAGCAGGGCTACATCTCTACCTTCCAACCAAACCTCTAGCACTTTCTAGACTCTTCAATTCTGGAACTGGAGACCCAAGTTTACCTTTTCCATCTTTGATCAATTTATTCCCCATGGTGGCATGCTCTAGTCTGCTTGGTGTTGAACTCTAGCATTCCCCTTTTTACTCCTTTGCTCAATCCCTGAATTTTGTTAAGTTTGTAAACAATTTGTAACATCCAGCCTTCAGACTGTCTGCAAGTGGTTCACTTGCAGTTAAGAGACCTAGGTTTAAATTTCACCTTGCTAGTAGTGTGGCCTTTGTGAATCTCTTAACTTCTCTGAGCCTCAATTTCCTCATTTGTAAAGTGAAAATGGAGTCTGCGTGTGGTGCAAATGGTTAAAATACTCAGCAGCTCACAGGAAGTAAGAAGGCTCAAGTTCATCCAGAGGTGCCTTGGAACAAAGACTGGTGATCTACTTTCAAAATATTAGCTATTGAAAACCCTATGGAGCACAGTTCAACTCTTGACACACACAGAATCACCATGAGTCAGAACTGACTGGTTTTTCAGAAGTGGAAATAACAATTCCTACTTATACAGTTGTTCTGAAGATTCCAAGAGACAGTGCATTTGAAATGCCTGGGGAATTGAATCCAACATCTTGTCCCACGTCAAGTGAAACCACTCAGTTTACCAGTTAACAGCAACTAACTTCCTTCAGGCAGAAACTAGGAAACAAAGCAGAGATCAGAGAAAGGGTTGAGTTATTCCCAGGCTCATGTCTAGCTGGAGCACAACCAAGAGTGTTGCTACCAATTTCCTACCATGTGGTTTTGGGAAAGCCCAAAGAACAATCACTGATAAACGAATGATAGATGACATGAGCCAGCAACTGCTGTTCCCTGCGTGACGTTCTCCTACAGTCAAGGACCTCTGTTGTTCCCAGCAATATGGTGAACTGGGAAGAAAGACTTTCATGAGAAAACTACTTTCAGGTTATGAGGATTGGCCACTAGTTCTGATTAGGGCTGGTCAGTCCATGAGCAAGCCAGGGCCCCACTTATGTCCATTTCGTAATTTGGGGCTCCGATCCAGATGTGGTAGAAAGGAGTCTGACAATTTTCTACTACACTGAGGCTCAGGGATTATCAGTGATTTGCAGCTCTCCGTTGAAATCCTGGTGCTATAGTGGTTAACTGCTGTGTATACTAACTAGACCAAAAGGTGGGCAGTTCAAATCTGCCAGATGCTCCTTAGAAACTCTATAGGACAGTTCTACTATGACCTACAGGGTCACTGTGAGCCAGAATTGACTTGATGGCAATGGGTTTTTTGGCTTTGTGCTCTCCAGGGTTGCTATGAACAGGAATTGACTCAATGGCAGTGGGTTTGGTTGGTTTTGGTGCTCTCGGGGGAGCTCTGGTGCCACAGTGCTTAAGAGCTTGGCTGTTAACCAAAAAGGTCAGCAGTTCAAATCCACCAGCCACTGCTTGGAAACTGTATGTGGCAGTTCTACTGTCTCCTATAGGGTTGCTATGAATTGGAATCAATTCAATGACAATGGCTTTGGTTTTTGCTTTTGGTGCTCTCTGGGGACATCGTCAGGGTGCTTTCTTGCCCTGAAACCACTGCTGAGGCCTAGAATGCAGCCTGCCTTTGCTCTCCACCCCTGTCACACAAACATTAATGTTCCACTCACTCAGCTGAAATGTTACCTGGAACATGAAGTTTTCTCTGGAGTCCCTTCTCTCACCAATGCCAGATGTAAGTCTCCCTTCGCTCATTCTATCTGTTGTTCTTCAACTAAGGCATTTATCACACTCTGTAGTGTGTAATAGTTATTTATGTGTTTTTCTCTCCTTCTCTTCTCTAGGCTGGAATTGGGACCAATTCATCTTAATAACTCCACTCCCCCAGTATCTGACATAGAATAAGAGTTCATTCAGTCAGTCAACAAGTATTTATTGGGCACATACTGTGGGTATTTGCTGAATAACTCATCAAGTAAACATCTTTGGGCTGCTCAGAATCTTGCTAGCATCTCAAATTTCTCCCAGTTGAGAGCTGTCCCCAGGACACGCTTTTCCTACATTACCCTGGAGCACAGCAGGCCAGAAGGGGGTCTCTAAGAAAGGGGACAGTAACCGAGTCACCTCCCTCTCTCTGGGGAATTATAAAAGCTAGAGCTGTTCAAGCACAGGCTTGCTCCAAAATAATTGTGTGCAACTCAAACCAGTACTGCCCCAATACCAGTCCAAACCAGATCCCCTTGAAGCGTTGTAACCTTGAGGCAATTCATGAGGCCAAGAGTTCCCTCTTAATCCCCAAATTTCCCCCCTTCCCCAGTGATCTGGTGCTCCTATCTATAACCAAGGGTTACTTAACATTTGTCCACATGTGGTGAGCCTGTGTGTACATTCAATGAGTAACATGTTCAGGGAATTTCTGTCTTCTGGAAATTTCAGTCTAAGAAAACTTAGAGATCTCACTGGTCTGACTTGGTGGTTTAGGAGGGCAGGAAAGCCCAACATTTTTCCCCTTATTGTCACCAGAGGCCTGAGGATATGAGGTATAGCCCCTAGACTGAACCAAGGAGTAAAGACAGACTGTCTGTTTAACGCAAAGATTCTTACTCATCCCAGCAACATGGAGAGAACTATGCTTGCATTCTTGGGACTTTATTAAATAGTGTGCCACAACACTAGATTAGGAGTCAGAGCTGAATTTGCAAACCACTCAGCTATTTATTAGCTATGTTATTTTGCCTTTGGAAGCCTCAGTTTCCTCCTCCGTAAAATGGAACTAATAACTCACTCAAAATCACCAGAACCTTACAGCACTCTGAGTCTCAGTCAGGATCCTGCTTGAATGTAATTCAGAACATGAGAAAGCGAAGAAGAAAACTTACACTTCTTTTATGCTTTTTATAGAAGTGTTGTTGAGAAAGATTCTGTAATAGAGTGGTCCTGTCATTCAGGCTGACAAGAACCTTAGAAATCCTCTAATTCAACCCTCTCATTTTACTGACGGGGAAAATCAAGGCCAAGATATGGAAAGGTTTGCCTCTGGCCACCCAGATAACACAGGGCTAGAAGAATACCCCTATAACAAACACTGCAAAAGCTGGCTTTCACAAAGAGCTGACTTGAATGAAGCTCTGCTGGTCCCACTACTAAAAACCCCAGGCCACTGTTCCTGAGATTTTGCTAACCTAAGATTCCATCACCAATAAACCCACATTCTCTCCTTAAATGTAGGCTATGAGGAAAATGATGAACAAAAGAGAGAAGCCAACCAAGTGCCATCGAGTCAGATCTGACTCATGTGCTAATTATCATAACTGTGACGACGTTTTCACAGGTATATGCCAAGCCAAGTGCCATCGAGTCGGGTCATTTGCCAAAATTTATCAATTGGTATACTTTAAGAATGACTGACTTGCTGGATGTTAATTTTACTTCACAATGTAGGGGAGAGGAAGGAGGGGAGGTGGTGCAGTGGTTAAATGCTGCTAACCAAAAGGTTGGCAGTTCAAATCCACCAGCGGCTCCTCGGAGACCCTACCGGGCAGTTCTATTCTGTCCCCTAGGATTGCTATGGGTCGGAATCCACTAGATGGCAATGTTTGTTTGTCTGTTTGTTTGTAGTACTGCTAACATGTCCTCAAAGTAGTCTCGTTCAAGGTGAGCATTCCTCAGCATTCTTTCCACCCTGTTTCAGGGACAAATCACAGATAGCTCTCTTAGAAGTTGTCATGTCTGAGTCCTAGCACTCCTCTCTGCTGCTCAGTTGATGCAGAGTATGGGGCCCACTGGGCAAGGTCCCCAGTCTGCATAATGAATGCTCTTTGGCTCACTCATGTGGTATTGCATCAGATTCCAGGGCAAGCCAGGGATAGGCACAGAACCAACTTTTCTGACTTTGTTCTCCCTGAAGATTTACAGGAAATCTGCAGCCTAAATTGACTGAAAACTAAAAAAATTAGAAGTCAACGACATTTAAAACTTATTCACTTAAGACACTAAAGACCTGTCACCTTCCTCCCTCTGTAGTCACCTGTCTCCTATCATTTTTACTCACCTTGTAACTGTCAGCACCTAAAATTAGCTCCCAAGCAACAGAATTGTTTTGTTTTGTTTTTTGCTTTGCTAGTTCAATAAATGCTTTTTGAGAATTTTTTATGTGTAAAACCTGGGTCTGCGGAAACAAAGATGTCTAAGCCACTTTCCTGCCCTCCACATAATTCTCAGCCTTGGAGAGAGAAAAATCAGTGGACTCAGAGAAAAATAACTCTCAAGCTAGTCAAAAAGTGATGCATACCTTAAGGAATCTCCAACTGTTACTGCATTGCAAAAAGAGGGAGCGCTCACTTCCACTCAGAGCATCAAGGGAGTCCTCACAGGGGAAACTTAAAGATAGCATACGGATGGTGTTTTACAAAGCCTTTTTCACATCATTCTGTCTCATCATAACAACCACTTTGCAAGGCAGGTAGGCTATGCATCATCAGACTCATTTTAGAGGAAAGAAAACTGAAGCTCACAGGGGATGACTAACCACTTGTGCCTAGTAAGTACAACATTCAAACTCAGGGCTTCAGATTCCAACTCTAGCAACTACCCTACGGGGCTGCGTAACAAGCAGAGGTGAGAGGAACAAGGAAGCCAGAAAGCCAGGAGTGTTTGGAGAATAGAGAGTATTTTAGTCAGCAGGAAAATGTGGAGATTATGTAAGAAGGTGGCAGATTATAAGACTGGAAAGGTTACTTTGGAATAGCTTATTGATAGCTTCATATGCCAGGCTAAGGGTCCGTATGCTACCAACTATGTTTTACAGGAATAGCATTCGATCAGTGACAAGAAAGTAGGCGGGCATGTATGTATGTAAGGAGTTGCCTTTGCTTTGTAGCCATGAGTAGATTTCCAGAGAAGGTAAGCAGAGACACTTAACCAGGTTAAATAACAAAAGCCATTTTCTTCTGAGCAGCTTGCTTTTCTGCTCCCATTGAGGGGGCAGAGGAGTCAGGGAGCAGAAGGCATTGAAAGATGGTATAAAGACAAAGGGAGGTGCAAGAAGGGAAGCCATGCTCCAACCACATCCTGACAATCTCTAGAGATGCTGTGGCCAATTTATCCACCAGGACAAATTCAACTTTAATCCATTTGTTTTTCCCTTAAGCTCACTGTCATTGCAGGCAAAAGGGAAAGCCCTTGTGTTGACTCCTTTAGCTGGTTATTCAAGCAGCAGCAACATACCAGGCAGGAAGAGACAAGACTCTACAGAGGCAGTGAAAAAAGCATGTGAGTCAGGAAACCAGAGGAAAGTCCTCCTGGTTTCTACCTCTTCCTAGTTGAGTGAGTCTGGGCAACTTACTGAGCTTCTCTGAGTCTCAGTTTCTTCAGATGTCAAATTAACAGTTTCTGGGCTGGTGTGAGAATTAAAAGAGTTCAGCTGATAGAAGGCCTTAGTGCAATGCCTGGCTCACAACAGCTCTTAACCACTCCACAACCAGGGCTGCTGGTTCACAATAGAGACTCAATAAATGTCAGCTGCCTCATTTCCTTCCCACTATGCCAAGAACAGCCCACCAGGGAATATCACAACGCAGTGAAGCAATGAGTAATCTTAGAAGCAGAAGTAGATGCATTTACTGTGGGGTTTTTTTTTAGGCCAAAAAAAGGATTTCTGAATGCTTCCTGTGGAATGTTTCAGGAGAATATGTAGTAGGACATTGTGGTATAAAAGGAGAAAAGATTTAAAAATTTCTCTGAGAAGTCCGGACTGGGATTAGGGAGGTGAGCTACTGAGTCAAAGAGTAATCTGAGGTTTAATTTACCACCATTTCTACCTTGAATTTTGAGAAAGAAAGCATCAGAGGACATTAATGAAGAAATACAATATAGTTAATGGTTCTGTTGTCTGCATTCATTGTGGAGACAGCGAGGACAGAAAAATCTATTCTAGTCATTCTTTGCTGTCACCAGAGCATTAGAGATCCAGAAACAGTGAAAGGCAGGCCCCTAGAACTGAATGCTGATAATTCCTGCCATATAGCCTTTCTAGTAGCTGTCTTTTTATTGAATTCTTCTTAGAGAGGCAGATCACTCAATCTCCAGTCACTCACAAGGCAGGCCACCTTCCTGATTTTTATCATATTCACATACCACCTAAACTATTTGTTTTTCTATTTTACTTAAAGAAACTCAGTACCATTAATATAAATGGTAAACTACTACCACATAACCTAAATAGAAGGAAACCATAAAAACAAATACATTGCTATTAAAAGAAAAATACTTGTGTCTCATCTAAAAGTATGAAATGTACTCTCAGAGGAACATGAGGACACTTTGAGAAGCTGACTCTGGAGAAGAAGACTGTTCACCTTGAGGAGGAAGCCTGAATTGAGAAGACCAGGTGGCCCAGCCAGGTAGCTGGGGCCTCAACACATCACCACCCCTCCATCTGCCAGATAGGACAGCGTATTAGAGTGAAAGGGCTCAATAAGCAGCTGGTTTGGAACTTGGTCTCTTTGGGTCTTGCCACAGAAGCCTCTCTTAGACTATGGAAAGTGAGAGGGCACCATCATGTGAAGATATGTCAAGGTTAGCTAGCGGGCCTGATCACTGCCACTTGAGAAGGACAGTTGCAGATACAATAGTTTGTTCCTGGCAGTGATGATGCAAATCTAACAGTTCTTTCCTGACAGTTGTTATGCAGATAGAACCATTTCCCTGGTAGTAGAGAGTAGCCACACCTGCAGCCACCTGCCAAGGATGACCTAGAAGTGACCTAACCCTTATTTCCATCCTATCTCCATATCATTATTATACTTTTTGGAAGGGTACCCATCCTGCAGTTGATGACGTATGACCCAAAATTCGTATGACCCAAAACCGGGACCAGGAACTTTACCCGCTCCCCTACCAGGATACAAAAGGGCCCCTAAACCTCTATAAGGTCAGGGAGACTGACCCATTCCCTCTTTGGAATGTACTTTCACTTAATAAAACTTCTCTGCTATTTATCACAAAAAGGTTTAATCCTTGTGCTCACGGGGAGGGTGAGACTGGTGCCTTGGAGAAAGGGGGAAACCTGGTTTGTTTCGACGGGGAGATCAGACTTGCTACCTTGATCTACCGAACTCAAACCAGGTCACTTGAGGTCTGATCAGTTGCAGGATCTCAACAGACAGGGTAGTAGGCTAGAAGGAAGACAGGTGAGGGTCCAGCAGTGATGCCTGGCCACTGGTGGTTCATATTGTATTCATTGTTGTATCCCAAACCTGCAGTTAGAAAACGTGTCTACTTAATATGTTGCCAACCGTATTTTTTGTGATTATTTCCTCTTTGATTTTCCTATTAAAAAAAAAAAAGCCCACTGCTGAGTTGATTCTAACTCATAGCAACCCCGTAGGACAGAGTAAAAATGTCCCATATGGTTTCCAAGGAGTTCCTGGTGGATTCGAACTGCTGACCTTTTTGGTTAGCAGCTGTAGTTCCTAACCACTATGCCACTAGGCTTTCCTGTTTTCCCATAGTCTTTTATAAAGCTCTCGCAGAGAATGCCAGACGTCCCAAGAGCCCAAGCAACAAAGACCTGGGTTTGGTTCCCAGCTGAGTTAACAAACAACACACCCTAAACCACCCGGTGCGGTGTGGACAGTGACAGTCAACAAGAGAACCCCAAGAAGAAAGTGAAACTGAAGAAACTCATCTCTTCTCCACACGGAAACCCTCCTAGCACCTGCTAAGAGAGTCTTCCTTTGGTTCTTTATTTTGCCATAAAGGCTGTCAGTTCTTTTACTCAGAGAACAGACAGCAAAGGAAATTCTTGAGTGACATTTTTAGTGACAAATTCAGGCATTTTGATACTTGCCCTCTAATAGATCTATACCAGGGAGATTTCTGAGAGGTCACAGGACTGCTTAAAGACAATCAAAAATAATTTTTTTACATAAAGAGAGGGGTTAATTTATACTTTTTATCGGAAAATAGGTTCAGAGAAAGCTATCACTTCCTGTCTTTCCCCCTTTATCTTCATTCCCTCAGTCCTTTTCCTCATCTCCCTCATCTTTTCCCGGATGACTGGCTGGATGTCACAGTACAGTGGGACTACCTGGATCAGACAGCAAAAATCAGAGAATCAAAGAAATCCAAGAACTTGAGGAGGGCCAGGTCTATGGACATAGGCAGCAAGACTGGCTATGCTGTGGGGAGTAGTCTTCCAAGTGTGAGGAGAATTCAGAGGTAACTGTCTCTACAGCAAAGTCTTCTTTAAGTCAAGGTAAGTTTAGTTTACAAAATAATGGGCTTGTCTGACTTCCAAGTGCACATGGAGAACAAGACTAAATGCACATCCTCATGGGCAGGCCCGAAATCTACCTGTTTAGCACTAAATTAAACTGAAGGAAGAAGACATGGAGTGATCCCAGTTGTCAATGGCTCTTATCTCTGATCATAACCCAGAGAGACATGGAGGGGAGTGGGTGTGTGCCACTCCAGTAGATCATGGGAAAGGGGGCTGGAAGCAAGGAACAAACTTAGAGACCTTTCTAGATGCTGCACTATACTGGAAGCAAGTAACGTGGCCCTAGATAGGGAAGGAGATAAGAAAAGGAGAAACAGAAATAGAGAGCTAGGAGGAATGGGGAAAGGAAGGAAAGGGCTGCTAGGTAGCAGGAGACAGGCTGAATGCTCCTTAGAGAGAAATACTTATTCTGTCAGTGAGAAACTTCAAGGATCAACTTCCCTCAATCCAAACAAATTCCTAGAGTGGCTATTAAGTACAGGCTTTGCTCTAAAGGCTGGGGTGTCAAGAAGAAATCAGAGATAGAACCTCCTTTCAGGGAACTCATAAGGGAAACAGCCATACATATTAGTACTGAACTGCAAGTGAGAAAGCACCATGGACCCTAGAATCAGTTAGATTAAGCACTGTGGAACAGGTGGCAGAGTCTAGCTTGAAGAGGCTGAGAGGACCTAATAAAGGATGTGGCCCTTAATTTGGTCACTGAAAGACGAACAGGGTTGAAGCCTGAGATTTTTGTTGTTTGTTTGATTTTCTTCAGAAATAAATTTGTCTTCTTATACTTTTAATTTATAATATCCCACATTGACTTTTCCCAATCTATTTTTTCCTCTTAAACCATTTATCCTTAAAACTGTCTTTTTTTTATTACTGTGATTGAATAAAAATGTACATTCCCATATAAATTTGCCTGCTGACCTATATGCAGCTTCCATCACTCTCCCTGCAAGACTGTGACAGCACAGTCTTCCTCTCTGCTCCATACATGTCTCATCTTCCCAACAGTCTCCTATCTTCTCTTCTCCCCCCATTCGCCTTCCTCCAGTATGAGGTCAACAGGATGACCTCCGATAGATGCCTAGAACCATACAGTGCACACACAATATGGTCTCTCTGTGTCACCAAATCCAATCCATTACTCTCTGAAAAGTTGACCTTCATTATGATTTATGGACAAGCGCAGCATCAGGGCCAGGGGCCATGCTCCCAGGGGAACTCCATCAATTGTGGTCTTTCAGTGGAAATCTCACCTTATTTATACTTGTGTTGCCCGTGAGATTCAACTTTGTGAGTTCCATCGTGGCTATCACTGGTGGTGGCCAGGCATCATTTGGTTCTGCTGGTCACAAGTTGATGTGGACATCCACTCACGTGGGTCTCTCTTGCCTTCTGGATTCTCTTTCCACCATGTCGTTATGGACCTTCGTGATCATGTGTTCCTGCTAAGTTGGGACCATTTGCTGTACCCTCAGATGGTAGCTTGGCAGCTTTTAAGACCCCAGATTCCACTCACCAATGTGGGGTGCAGAGAGTCCTTATTAGCAAAATGCTAGTTGTACAAATTGACCTCGATTCCCCCCGAAAGCATGGTCCCCAGCCACCCCACCCCTGCCCTAGCTACTCTGTTCTTGCAATATTAAGATAGGAGAAGTATACAAATAGTGTTGAAGTCCCATTAATATTGATCTTCTTACTAACGTGTGCTGTCATCAATTTCACCCAACCAAATTTCTAACAACTATCTAAACCCTCACCCCTCACCCTCCTACCCTCCCACCCTTGCAGCCGTCAAAGAGTCTTTTCTGTTCTGCATGCCGGGTCTCATACAATATTTGTCCTTCTGTCACTGACCACTTTTATTCAACATAATGTTCTCCAGTTGAAACCAGGTTAAGAGAAGTTTCCTGCTGTCATCGTTGTTCTTTATCATTGCACAGTGTTCCACTGAGTATATACACCATAGTTTACCTATCCATTCTTCTGTTGTTGGACATCTGGGTTGATTTCATCTGTTTGCTATTGTGGACTGTGCCTCAGTGAACATTTGTGTGCATGTATCAGTTGGTGTGAATGGCCTTGATTCTGTAGGATATATTCCAAGTAGTGGAATTACTGGGTCAAATGGTACGTCAATATCCATTTTTTTAAGGAAGCACCAGATTGCTTTCCAAAGAGGTTGCACCATTTTGCAATCCCACCAACAGTGTATGAGAGTTCCAATCTCTCCAAAGCCTCTCTAGCATTTAGTGTTTTACATTTTTTGGATCATGGCCAATCTTGTTGGGGTGAAATGGTATGTCATTGTCGTTTCAATTTGAATTTATTTAATGGCTAATGATCATGAGCATGTCTGCATGTGTTTTTTGGCTGCCTGGATCTCCTCTTTAGAGAAGTGTCTGTCCATCTCCTTTGCCCATCGCTTAATGGGATGATTTATCTTCTTCTTATTGATATTTTGTAGTACCTTATAGACTATGGAGATCAGGCATCGGTCTGACATAGAGTTGCCAAGTATTTTTTACCATTCTGTAGGTGGTCCTTTAATTCTTTTGATGAAGTCTTTGGATGAGCAGAAGTGTTTGATTCTTATTAATTCCCATTTATCTATTTTCTCTTCTGGTGAATGTGCTATGTTTGTCAGATTTTGAAGTATGTCTATATTGTGTATTAAAATGTCTACTGTTGACCCTATTTTATCTTGGATGAGCTTTATCGTTTTAGATTTGATATTTAGGTCTTTTATCCAATTTGAGTTGATTTTTGTATAAGGCGTGAGATATGGGTCTTGTTTCAATTTTTTGCAGATGGATATCCAATTTTGCCAGCACCATTTGTTAAAGAGACTGTTCTTACTCCAGTTTAAAATCTTAGGGCTTTTATCAAATATCAGCTGTTCGTAGGAGGATGGTGGCATCTCTGGGGTCTCTACTCTGTTCCATTAGTCTATATGTCTCTTTTTGTACCAGTACCAAGCTGTTTTGACAACTGTGGCACTATAATAGGTTCCAAAGTCAGGTAGTGAGAGGCCTCCCAGTGTGTTCTTCTTCAACGTTGCTTTACTTATCCGGGGCTTCTTCCCTTTCCAAACAAAGCTGATGATGTATTTCTCCATCTCATTAAAAGATATCACTGATTGGGATTGCATTATATAAGTAGATTGCTTTGGGCAAAATAGACTTTTTCACAATGTTGAGTCTTCCTATCCATGAGCAGGGCAGATTACTCCACTTACGTAAGTTTCTCCCAGTTTCTTGTAGTAAGGCCTTATAGTTCTCTTTGTAAAGATCTCTTATTTCTCTAGTTAGATTTATTCCCAAGCATTTTATCTTCTTGGGGGCTACAGTAAATGGAATTGATTTGGTGATTTCTTCTTTAATAATCTCACTGTTGGTATAAAGGCATCTATTGATTTACTTATGTTTATCTCGTATCCTGATAGTTTGCTGAACTATTCTATTAGCTCCAATAGTTTACTTATGGATTTCTTTGGATTCTTTGTATAAACAATCATATTATCTGCAAAGAGGGAAATCTTTACTTCTTCATTGCCAATACGGATGCCCTTTATTTCTTTGACTTGTCTAACTGCTCTGGCTAGAACTTCTAGCCCAATGTTGAGTAGAGGTGGTGAGAGCAGGCATCCTTGTCTAGTTCCCATTCTCAAAGGGAATTCTTTCAGTCTTTCACCATTCAGGATGACAAAAGCAGTTGGCTTTGCATAGATGCTACTGATTATATTGAGAAATTTCCCCTCTATTCCTATTTTTTTTAGCGTTTTGAGCATGAATCGGTGTTGAACTTTGTCAAATGCCTTTTCTGCATCAAGTGGCAAAATCAGGTGAGTCTTCTCTTTGGTGTTATTAATATGGTTGATTACATTAATTGTTTTTCTGATGTTGAACCAGCCTTGCATCTCTGGAACGAAACCAACTTGATCATGATGAATTATTTTTTTTATATGATGTTGAATTCTATTGGCTAGAATTTTGTTGAAGATTTTTGCATCTAGGTTCATGAGTGAATTGGTCTGTAATTTTCTTTTTTTGTGGGATCTTTCCCTGGTTTTGGTATCAGGGTTATGCTGGTTTCATAGAATGAATTTGGAAATATTCTGTCCCTTTCTATGGTGTGAAATAGCTTCAATAGTATCTGAGTTAATTCTTCTCTAAAAGTTTGGTAGAATTTTCCAGTGAAGCCATCTGGGCCAGGACTTTTTTTGGTTGCTAGATTTTTTATGACATTTTCAATCTCTTCTTTAGTGATAGATTTATTAAGTTGATCTACTTCTCCTTGTGATAATCTTGGTTTTTAAGTGACATGAATCTAGAAATTTGTCCATTTCCCCTAGGTTTTCAAACCTGTTAGAGTACAGCCTTTCATAGTATTTTGTTATGATATTTTTTATTTCAGCTGGGTCTGTTGTAACATCTCCCAACTCATTTGTTAATCAGGTTATTTGTATCTTCTGCTGTTTTCCTTTTGTAACTTTAGCCAATGGTTTATCAATTTTGTTGATCTTTTCAAAGAACCAGCTTTCAGTTTTGTTAATTTTTTCCATTGTTTTTCTATTCTCTAATTCATTTAGTACTGCTCTAATCTTTACAATCTGTTTTCTTCTGGTGCCTGAGGGGTTCCTCTGCTGCTCTCTTTCTACTAGTTCAAGCTGTAAGGTTAATTCTTTAATTTGGGCCCTTTCTTCTTTCCGATGTGTGCAGTTATAAACCGACCTCTGAGCACTTCTTTTGCTGTATCCCATAAATTCTGGTAGGATGTGTTTTCATTCTCATTTGAATCCATAAATTTCTTTATTTTGTCCTTAATTTCTTCTATAACCCGAGGCTTTATGAGCAAAGTGTTGCTCCATTTCCACAAGTTTGAATTTCTACCTATGAATTTTCTGTTATTGATTTCAACTTTTATAGCTCTATGGTCCAAGAAAATACTTTGGTTTGGATTTTATAGAGAATTGTTTTATGACATAACACATGGTCTATTCTGGAGAATGTTCCATGTGCATTGGAGAAGAAGGTGTATTTATCTGCTGATGGATGAAAAGATCTGTATATATCGATTAGGTCAAGTTGGTTGATTGTTGCAATAAGATGTTCTGTATCTTTACTGAGCTTTTTTCTGGATGATCTATCTATAACTGAAAGGGGAGCGTTGAAGTCTCCAACTGTTATTGTGGAATGATCTAATTTTTCAGTGTTGTCAGTATTTCTTCAATGTATTTAATTGCTCTGGTATTGGATGCATAAGTATTTAATATTGTTAAGTCCTGCTTGAGTACTGAACCTTTCAGCAATAGTGACCATCCTTGTCCACAAAAGTGGATTTTACATTAAAATTTATCTGAGATTAATATTGCCACACCTGCTCTTCTTTGTGTATCATTAGCTTGATATATATTATTCCAACCTTTAATTCTCAACTTGTTCATATCTTTAAGTCTAAGGTGTGTTTCCTGTAAGCAACATATAGACATGTCATGTCTTTTGATCCAGGATATCACTCACTGTCTCTTTACTGGAGCGTTCAGTCCATTTACATTCAATGTAATTATTGATAGGTATGTGCTTATTGCCATCATTCTGATGTGGTTACTTTTGTGTTGATGCTTTCTATATTGCTCTTAATGTTCTGTTTTGGGGCATTCTTCTTTATAGGTTGTTTCAGTGTTGGTTTTGTGTTCATTGGGACTCCTGTATTGCATTTCTTATTTTGATACAATGCATTGTTAATCTGCTTTATGGCTACACATATTATTTCTCTTAACATACTAAGATTAAAACCAATTTTAACTACTTTATAACTCTGAAACTTCCTCTGCATCAAAAACAACTGTAACTATTGTGGTGTATCCCTCTTTTAATGTGATAGTATTATAGTTGTCATGATATGATCACAGATTCCCTTATTATAATACTGTAGCTTTGGTGAAGTTTTGTGACTTCCTTAACCAGTTAGAAATCTGGATAAAGTGTCCTGAATTGTCAGCTAAAATATACATTTAGGGAAGAGCTTCTTTCAATATTTCATGTAATTTTGGTTTAGTTTTTATGAAGTTTCTAAATTTCTCTTTATTTTCAAAAGGCTTAATTTCACCATTATATTTGACAGACAATTTTGCAGGATAAATAATTCTAGGATGGAAGATTTCTCATTCAGGGCTTTGAACGTGTCTGCCCACTGTTTTCTAGCCAGTATAGTTTCGGCAGAAAAGTCAGATGAAAGCCTACAGGGTTTTCCTCAGAATGTTAGTTTTGCTTTGAGCCTTGCTGCCTTCAGAAGCATCTGTTTATGTTTTAGCTTATTAAACTTGATTATAATATGCCTTGGCGTCTTTCTTTTTGGGTCTAACTTTTGCAGTGTTCAATAAACATCTTGGATACCTATGTTCTCCTTGCTCATAATCTCAGGAAAGTTTTCTGTCAGCATCTCTACAGCAATGCTCTCTATATTGTCATTAATCCTCCCTTGTTGAGGAGCTCCAATTAAACATAAATTATTCCTCTTCATGGAGCACCACATATTTCTTAATGCTCAATCAGGTTTTTACAGAAGAGAGGTTTATATTAACTTTACCTTTGGATTTCTCTAAAATCACCATAACACATTAGTTTACATGGCCTGTCAGTGCAAGTAAGACTTAAGCATAGACAAGATGTGAATTGTCTTATCAAATACTGATCATCAGAATATAAAAATGTATTTTAAACTGTGTAAAAAACTCTGTATTTTAAAAATGTATCTTTAAACTCCAAATATATTTAGACACAGAGAGTTAAAAACTGTCAGCTTGTAAATTAACTTTGACACCATACCTTGTATGTGAGATGCCAAATACACAAAGGCAAAAAAAATATTTTATCTATTCTGTATTTTTTCAACCTGATGCCAAGTGTACAAACACTTGGATATGTATGTACATGTACACATACACACACACATAGATGTAGGGGAAAACTGAATTATGTCCCCCCCAAAATGCATGCAGCTATTTTGCTGGGCCATGATTCCTCTATTTTGTAACTGTAATTCTTCTAAAGGTGGTAAATCCTAATCTCTGCCTGTGGTTAGCAGGGCAAAATTGAATTACATTACAGAGGTTTAGAGCGGGACAGTAACAACCCTACTAAGGTCACATACCTGATACAATGTAAATGAAGTTTCCTTGGGGTGTGGCCTGCACCACCTTTTATCTTACAAGAGATAAAAGGAAAGAGAAGCAAGCAGACAGTCGGAAGCAAGCAGACAGTCGTGGATCTCATATCACCAAGAAAGCAGTGCCAGATGCAGAGTGCATCCTTTGGACCTGAGGTTCCTGTGTTGAGATGCTCCCAGACCAAGGGAGACTGATGTATCACAAGGACCTCCCTCCAGAGCCAACACAGAGAGAAAGACTTTCCCTGGTGCTGACACCCTAAATTCGAACTTGCAGCTTACTGGACTGTGAGAGAATAAATTTATCTTTGTTAAAGCCAACCATTTCTAGTATTTCTGTTATAGCAGCACCAAATGACTAAGACAATACATTTACTCAGTTTAAAGTCCACATACACACAGTGGTATGTTTACATTATAAAACATCTGTTATGGAAGCTCAGGAATCTGGACTTAACTCTGCTACAGGCTGCCAAGGTACGCCCTAGATATAGCCAGTTTGCTCAATGTGAGTGCAATAAAGAGAGCTGTGCTAATCAGGCCACAGGGATGAGGAGAGTTTATAATCCACAAGAAAGACCCACACTCTCATGGGAGGTGCTCTGAATGTGGGGAGAACCAGTATGGATGCCTTGGGAAAGTCTGTAAGGTATGTGCCACTGCTAGGCATTTATACTGCAAAAATCCCTGGAGGCACAATGACTTCTTTCAGTGAGTCACCCCTAGTGGCTGGTGATGCAAACCCCAGCTAGAACTGGGGCAAATGTCCAGCTCCCCTACTGTTATTGACCATTCCAGTCTTCCATGCTGAGGTTCACTAACTCCTTTACTTTCTTCCATTTCCAGCACACCAGCAGGCAAAATACTATGGCAACCTGCCCAAAACAGAGTAGGTAATGCTGAGCGCTGCTGGGCAGGGTTGCACTGGTCTGGGGAGTGGGGTTGCTGCTGCAGCTTCCTAGAATCACCATCTTCTCGTACCCCTACTGGCTTCCTCTTCCTCTGTAAACTATCCCTTGCATGTTGCCTGGGCCAGATGGGCAGCCAGCAGGCACCTGGCATGTGCCTTTGGCTGGACAAACTAGTGGCTGCACTCATGAGCCAAAGGATTCCAAGTTGGAAAAAATACTCTGATCAACAGAGCAGAGGTCTGGAGAAAGCCAAGAAACGGCTAATCTAGACCACTACTTGGAATACAAAAGCACGTTTCAGGTGGCAGCCCTCTCCTAGCAGCTCCTAGAGCTTCTTGCTCATGGCTCCTGCACGCAGGTGGCCTTCTAGGTAACGGTATGGCCAGGAGAGGCTGAAAGTCATGCAGCAGATCTGGATGAAGAGTGACCCGCCCCACCTCTATCCCCAGACTGCTACATACATTTTACAGAGGCAGTATGTACCTACTATTCTGCTTTCCCTGTTTCACTGAACATTATTCCATACATGTATTTTCTTGAAACACAGAGATCATTAAGTTGTTAAATTGGATGGCCAATTACAGTACTGTAATTCATAGTCTGCCTAGTCAAATCACTATTATTGGCTGTTTGGGCTGTTTCTATTTGTTGTAATAATAAACAGCACTGTTAGGAACATCTTTGTACAGCATTCTAAAAATTTTCTCTTCCAGATTTTTTTCTTTGGATGCACATTCAGTTTCAGAACTACTTCAGAAAATATATATGAAAACCAAAGATCCAAAGGCAGGGATTTTTTTTTCATGATGAGGCAGGCTTATCTATTCATCAATTCTGTCCTGCCCCACCCCACCCCACCCCAGCCTTTGAAGCAGAGCCACAGAGAAAAGCTACTCACTTAGCAGTAACTAAATGGGACTGCTCCATGCTCTTTAAGGTAAGCAGACGTTAAAGTTAGCCCACTTAATCAGTCTGACATTCTGAGAGTAAGGACATTTAGGCACAGGTGGGTGGACACAGAGAAATGGCTCTTTCTGGAAGCCTCTTGATCCCAGATGCTCCAAATGTCAGATCCTAATTGAAGATCAGAGGAGGTCAATTTTCTAAAAGCCAGTCTTTCTTGAGCCTATGGTAGAGGCTGCTAGTTACCTACCTAACGGCCTTTTTGCTTGCTTACAGAACCCCACTTTATTCTGGTAGCTGGAACAGATGTTTTCATATTAGGGAAGGTAGAACCCTACTCTAGTTCCAGGTTTGAGTCATGATTGGTCTAAGCTAGTCATTGGTCTAAAAGCAAGCATGTGACACAGTTCTGGCTAACGTAAGGGGCAGTTTCCTGTAAAAGACTTCCCTTCTACACGAAAGGATAAATCTCCCTGAGGATAAGGCCTCTGCTCCTTACTTCTTCCTCCTGGAATACAAGTGATACCTGGAGATGCAGCAGATATTTTGTGACTATGAGGCAGCAAGTGAGAGAGGAAAGTCTGAAGAATTGTAGCCTTTCCTAAAATACCAGAAGCCTGAGGGCTTCAAAACTGAAGAGTTACAGCCTTGTTAAAAGCACCAGGAGCCTGGAAGCCTGGCACAAGAGAAACCCCCACACAAGTGCTTCCTGAGAGCAATTCGACCTCAGAGGAAGGAGAGCCCCTCCTCTCAACTTAAGAATTTGCTTATCTTTATCTTTGTAACCATGCTAACACCAGTTAGATGGTAAAATGATAATCTGTAAAACTGTTATGCCAATGAAATTGCAATATGAAAACCTGTAAACCTGTTTTGCCAATTCGAAGAACATATGAAAATTCCTGTGTTTGCTTCTTTGAGAAAACATATAAATAGGTGTGCTTGATAACTGAACAGGGAGCATGGCTATTTTTTGAACTTCAGTCTGACCACTGCACCACCGGTTAATAAATCCTCTTCCTCTTAAAAGATAAAATGGCTTTTAAGGTATTTTCTGCTCTGCAGGCCAAACTTGTCTTTTTCCTGCAACACAAGTATGACAGTAAGAGTCAATTCATTATGGATGGCACAGCAGGCAACCACCTGCCTCTGAACTTTTTGTTGTGTGGGGAAAAAAACAAAACAAAAATCACTTCTATTTGTTTAAGCCACTATAAATTTTCTGTTACCTGTACCCAAAAGCATACCCTCCTGTACCTACTGTACGTCTAGCACTTTACTAAGCAGCAAAGATGTTAAAAATGAAATGGAAAGCACAGTCTTTTACCTCAGCAAGCTGACTCTACTCAGGGAAACAAAAAGAAAATACAAATAGCACCATATGAAATATAAGTGACAAACAAATGGAAAGAATAGAGGAAATTATTTCATTCAGATTTATAGAAAAGAGTTAAAGTGAGAAGCAAGCATAGTCAACCTGAGGTACAGCAGAGACCTGGACGGGTCTTAGAAAGGAAATGGGAAATACAGGCTTATGTCACATTCCGAGGACTGTGAATTTCTCATTCAGGGGTTTTATATGATCTGATACTCAGTGAAGATGAAATCTAGGTGAAATTTGTGATGAAGGTTGTGCTTGCAGGAAATTAATTTGGATGATGAGGTTCAGATTGAGGTTATGGCACTCAAATAGGTGGTAGCAGTTGCAAAGGACACAGCGCAACAGATATCCTGAAGGAAGAATTAACAGGACTCGATGAGAGGGATGGAGGAGTCAGGGATATCTTCAACTACCAGGCCAAGTATAAGAGAGGAAGGGAGACAATGTGTGGTCATGCCTGCTACAGATACCAAGAAGTCAAGAAAGAGAGAAAGTTTTTGGCTATTATCTGTTGAGATGACAGTCAATCAAACAGATGAATATGTATGTCTGTTAGACAATTCCCAAATCAGAGGTTCCAAGTTCATGATTGGAAATAGGTAACATAAGAAGCAGCAGAAAAGCAATATGATTGAGTTGAGACCAGTGTTTCTCAAACTTCAGACATTTGTATACCACGTTCATGACTTTTGTCACATATTTACCATCTACTTAATATTTTTCTTTAAAACTTGGCTTGGCTTTAAAGAAATTCACTTTTTAAAATGTTAGCATGGTTCTAAATAATAACACACTTGAAATCACCAGTTTTTAATGTGCTAATTATATTTCTTCTAAAACACATGAAAATAAATTCACAATTATTAAAGTTAAAAAGTATTCAGTCATGTACAAACTGAAATTATTTTGTATATCACCAATGATCTACCCACCATCCATGGAAAATCACCAGCTCAGATGTAAGTCACAAGAGACCTGTTCCATGAGAATGGGGCATTTCCATTTCTAAGCAGTAGACCTCTTGACTCCATTTCCCTGTTCTAGATCAGTAATTCACATTTGTATACAGTGAAAAAAAAACTGTTACGCATTTTGGTCAAGCTAAAGGGAAGATAAGGACAGAGAGATAAAGACGTTCTTAGTATTGTTTTCTTGTTGTATGAGGTGCCCCAATCTCTGCTCACTTCTCTTTTTATCTCTTGTAAGATAAAAGGTAGTGCAAGCCACACCCCAGGGAATCTTCCTTTACATTGGATCCGTGATGTGACCTGAGTAAGGCTGTTACATCCCACCCTAATCCTCTCCAACATAATCCAATCTTGCCTAATTAACCACAGCAGAGATTAGGATTTACAACATATAGGAAAATTATATAAATCACAAAATAGAGGACAACCACACAATACTGGGAATCATGGCCTAACTAAGTTGACACATATTTTAGGGGGACACAATTCAATCCATGACAGGAAGACTGACAAGATCAATCTGCCAAACATGAAAGATAATTAATAATGGAATCATTCAGATACTCCCTCATGTATAATTAGAATGTGAGACTTTGAGAGGGTCCTCAGTCAATAATGGGTACAAAAGCAGACAGACACATTGTTTTAGTCATCTAGTGCTAACATAAATACCAAAAGTGGATGGCTTTAAAAAGAGAAGTTTTATCTTGTCACAGTCCGGTAGGTTAAAAGACCAAATTTGGGGTGTCAGCTCCTAGTTTGGGGATTACTTTTTTGCTGGATCTAGAGGAAGGTCCTTGTCATCAACCTTCCCCTAGAGTGGAAGCTTCTGAGGCACAGGGACCCCAGTTCTCTCCAAAGGACACACCCAGCTTACAATACAGCTTCTTAGTGGCATGAGGTCCCCAAATCTCTCTGCTAGCTTCTTTCCTTTTATCTCAAGAGATTGCCTCAAAACACAAAACAATCTTATACACTGAGTCCTGCCCCACCAACAGAACTGCTGCCCATACACCCTCATTTACATCACAGAATCAGGATTTACAACATGGAGGATATCACACAATACCAGGAATCAGGGTCCAGCCAAATTGCTACCGAGTTTGGGGGGAAAGCAATTCAATCCATAACATTCCACCCTTTGTTCCCTAAAAAAATCACATCCTTGCAACATGTAAAACATATTCACTCCATCATAGTAAAAGTCTTAAGTCCAAGACCAAATTCCAGAAATTCCTCTTTGGCTGTGAAATCCAGAACACAAGTTCTCTAGTTCCAAAATACAATGGCAGAAACAGACAGGCACAAGTTAGATATTTCCATTACAAATGGTACAAAGAAGGCAAAATAGGCAGCAAGCAAATCAGCAAAATACATTACAGTAGTCCTCAAAGCTTTTAAAATAATCCTCCATTCTCTGAGACATATTACACAATGGTCCTGCCCTCAGACTCAATATATCAGCCACACTCTCCACATTCTGTGTGGAAGCCCCTGGCCTTGTGCTACAGCTCTGTCTTCCAAGCCCACTGGGACAGCAACTCTGGTCATTTTGGCTTTAGGGGCACCCTAAGTCCAACTGAGTGGCAATTCCACCCTTAGAAAAACAAGAAGACATGGCTCCATCCTTTCAAACTCAAGATCATGGCCATAACTTTTGAGACCAAGACAGCTCAGCTTCTCATGCTCTTTGTCTCTTCAGCTTCTGCTTCCTATGGCATCATGGCCCAGGCCTCAGATCTACATCTACCCTGCAGGGGCAAGTGTTACCATACTCTGTAGTTCTACCAATTCAAGTGCCCAGAGGCACCCCACTCTGCCAGGAAGCCTCCTGCACACAGACTGTGATGTTTTGGCAGCTGTATAAAGTGTCAGGGGTGGGGTCTGTGGTTGTACCCAACCTCAGCTGTCATCTCCCCACCTTCTGCCACCTACTTCCATCTACCCACATTGCCAGAAGCCCCCACTCTCCTGTCTCCCTACATCTGGTTCTTAGGACTTCAACCAGCAGCTCTTGGGATTCATCGACCCTCACAGTCTGTGAGTAAGCATCCTGGGTTCACCAGCCACTGCAGCTCCATTAATCAGCAGAAATCTTGCAGTCTCATTTGCCATCTTGGGATCCACCAAGCTTCACAGCCTGTGGGCTGAAACTCTTATCTCTGATCTGCCAACCTTGGGCTCACCAGCTTCCACAGCTACATGAGGCCTATACTCTGACGCAGGACCTGGGACATTTTAGATTCTGCAATTGCTTGAGCTGTTTCCTTTACATAAATCTTTTTCTTTACATGTTATACATGTTACTGGTTTTGCTTTTCTGGAGAACCCAACCATGTACTCAGCTCTCTTGCTCCATGGGTCATAAAGCCTAGCTCCACTGATTCAAGTACCTGGAGGCACTCCACTCTGCCAGGAAACATCTGTGCACAAGCACTCAGCTGTCTCGCTCCATGGGCCAGCTCCAGCACTGTCTTGTACTGGTCTGGTTCTGCTGATGCCCATCTGTTGCCACCGGTCCTCTGCTGTTGTTTATCATCATCTGCACCTTCTTCAATGTTAAGAGTTCTCCTTGGTTCCTTCTGAGTCCTCTGTCCATTCACAATTTCAAAACCACTTTCATATTTCAGGTATCTATTAGAGCAGCACCCCACTCTTGGTACCAAATTCTGTTTTAATCATCTAGCACTACTTTAACAGAAACACCACAAGTGCATGACTTTAAAAAGAGAAATTTTATTTTGTCACAGTCCAGTAGGCTAAAAGTCCAAGTTCAGGGTGTCAGCTCCAGTGGAAGGCTTTCTTTGCTAGATCTGGAGGAAGGTCCTTGTCAGTCTTCCCCTGGACTTAAAGCTGCTGAGGCACAAGGACCCTAGTTCTTTCCAAAGGACACGATCAGCTTCCAGTACAGCTTCTTGGTGGTATGAGGCTCCCCAATCTCTCTTCTAGCTTTATTTCTTTATATTTCAAGAGACTGCCTCTAGGCACAAAACAATCTTACACATTGAGTCCTGCCCCATCAACAGAACTGCTGCACATCCATCCTCATTAATATCATACAGGCATGATTTAGAACTTGAGGACATCACAGAATGCCAAGAATCATAGCCTAGCTAAGTTGCTACAGGTTTTTTGGGGGAGCACAATTCAATCCATGACACACATATTGACACAACAGAAGGCATATGCCATAAGGCAGTATAAAAGTCTTGAATAAGCAAAACTATAAAATATAGTGGATAATAAAAAGAAGTTATTGGCAAGGAGCAGTAGCTTCTGAATCGGACAGCAGGGGAACTGTGAGTCAAATACTTTAATTACTCACTCACTAATATTGTTACCTTCTTGCTCTATTGTCAGACTACTGTATCCACCTAGCAAATCTCAGAACCTTAAATTAATTTAGGTGTCTAACCTTTCTGCTCCAAATCCAGGACTACTAAAAATTGCTGGAGAAAATATTCCAACCAGGCACGTAAGAATCACTATAAATTCATGGTCTAAACCTCCATGTGAATCCACTACCATGGAGTCAATTCTGATGCATACTGACCCTATAGAACAGAGTAGAACTGCTTCATTGGGTTTCCAAGGTTACACTTTTTTTTTTAATTGTGATTAAGTGAGAGTTTACAATACAACTAAAATTTGCATGCCCACCTGTCTGCAGCTCTCTCTGCTCTCCTTGCCTGGTGACAGCACACTCCTCCTTTCCATTCCATACATGTCATATGCTCATAACAATCTCCTGGCCCCTCCCCTCCCCTCTAGCAAAAAGCCAGTAGGATGACATCCTATAGATGCATAGAACCATAAAGTGCACACATGATATGGTCACTCTATATCCCTGTGTCCAGTCCATTCCTATCCGAAGAGTTGACCTCAGTAATGATCACTGATTAGGGACAGCACCAGCTCTAGGGGCCATGCTCCCAGGGGAACTCCCGGGCCTTAGAACCATCAATTGTGGTCTATTAGTGAAGTTCTTAGGGTATACCTCTTTTTGTTTTGCCACTGATCATGGCTGTCATTGGTGGTGACCAGGCACCATCTGATTCTTCTGGTCACATGTTGATACAGTCACCCATTCACATGGGTCTTTCTGTCTTCTAGGTTCCTTTCCCTCATGTCATTGTTGTCCTTGGTTATCATCTGTTCCAGCTGAGTTGGGGCCATTTGGTGTACCTCTGATGGCAGCTTGTTAGCTTTTAAGACCCAGATGCCACTCACCAATATGGGGTGCAGAAGACTCTCAGCAATAGGCTAGTTATGCCAATTGGCCTCAATGTCCCCTGAGAGCATGGCCCCAGACCCCCACCCCTGCTACTCTATCCTTGCAATATTGAGTTAAGATTGGAAGAGTTTTCAGGTTATGCTGAAGTCCAGTTAATTCGATCTTCTTTCTAATGTGTGCTATCACTGATTTCACCCAGCCAAATTTCTATCAACTATCTAATCTATAACCAACCCTCTCCCTCCCTCCCTCCCCACCTTTGCAGCTGTCGAAGAACCTTTTCTTCTGTTCATGAGTCTGTTTTTAAGTCCTTATAGGAGAGGTCTCACACAGTTATTTGTCCTTGTGCCACTGTCTCATTTCACTGAACATAATGTCTTCCAATTGAAACCAGGTTAGGAGATGCTTCCTAAAATCATCATTGTTCTTTACCATTGCATAGTGTTTCATTGAGAATATGTACCATAGTTTGTTTATCCATTCTTCTGTTGTTGGGCATCTGGGTTGATTCCATCTTTTTGCTGCTGTGGACTGTGCTGCAATAAACATTTGTGTGCATGTATCTGTTCATGTGACTGCCCTTTACAAGGCTACACTTTTCAAGGAAGCAGACTGCCACATCTTTCTCCCATGGAATTGCTGGTGAGTTTGAACCACCAACCTTTTGGGCTTAACCACTGCTGTGCAGAGTTAACTGTCTAAGCTTCCACTGGGTCTTTAATACACCTGGGCAACCCTCCCATGAGTCCCTGTTGGGCTCTCTCTGCCATTCTCTCCAATGGCTCTCTGAGACCTCCTCCATCATCCACAAACTTCTAGCATTATCACATTCCCCTCATCAATTTTACAGAGAAAAAGAAGACATCAGGCAGCGTCTTCCCATAATCAAATCTATAAATTTACTCACCTCCACATCTTCTTCCCCCTTGTGACTCCTTCTGGTTGAGATTCACCCCCATCTCCACCTTGGGTTTTGTATTTCATCTCCTATCACCTCAGGGATTTTAAATCTCAATTATCCCCTTGCTCACCTATATCTCCCATCCCTCCCTCTCTACGGTTTGCCTCTTCCCCCATCTGCACTAAAGTATGCCCTCTCTTGGACCTATAATATCCAATCATCTTCTCCAACTCACTTCATTTTCAATAGTCTTATTGAAAGAGCAGTCTACACTTGCAGTCTCTGTCTCCTCACTCTCACTCTTCAACAAAATGTAATCTGACATCCATCCTTCCCATACCACTTAAAATGTTGTCACCAACAACCTCTTTGTAGCTAATTAGCATTGTCATTTAGATCAATCTAAGGTCTTTTATATTGGCCTCTGTACAGCATTACCACCATTGATCACTGCCTCCAACTTAAAACATTCTCTTACCTTACACTCTGTGATGCTGTGGTCTCCTGCCCCTCCAGCTGCTGCTCAGTTTTTTCACTAGGCTCTTTTATATCTCACAGATATTGAGAGTTCTTTCAGCCTGCTGTTACACCTTCTTGCCTTCCCGGTCTACAAATTCTCCCTCCAATTATTTCCTATCTGTAAGATGATAACTCTTAAAATCTGTATTTCTACCCCAAATATCTCCTGAGCCTCAGACTCATATATCCAACTTGCATTTGAATGTCTCACAGGCAACCTAAAGTTGTTATGTCCGGAACTGAATTCATCACTCCTGTGAAGCCTATTCCTCTCCCTTCTTGCCTATAATAATAGCTATCACTTATGGAGTACTTTTTATACACAGACATGGTTCAAAGAATTTTATATTTATTGTTTCAGTTAATAATTAAAAGGAAGGTAGCATTAATAGCCTCATTTTATAGTCAAGAAAATTGAGGCACAGAGAGATTAATAATTTGCCCAAACTCGTGCAGCTGCATAGCAGTAAATCTGAGGTTCAAACCTAGGCAGTCTGGTTTCAGAGCCAGTTCTCTTAATCACCACACTGTAGTCCTATCACTGCTATCCAGTGGCTTAGGCTAGAATTCTAGGCCTCATCTCACTGTCCATATCACCAGGTCCCATCCATTCTGCTTTCTAAACGTGCCTCAGATCCATCAATTTCTCTCCATCATGTACCAACTATCATACATAGATCACTGTCACCTTTCATCTGGGCTCCCAGTCTCCAGTGTCACTCCTTTCCAGCCCACATCCCACACTGCTTCCACAGACAAACCATTCCATGGCATCCCAGTGCCCTCAGGATAATGTCCAAGCCCCTTAATGTGGCTCACGTGTCTTCCATGATCTGGTCCCTGCCTGCCTGTTGCTACTGCTCATATCTTCCTATTCTTCTCTACCTCTAACTTTGCACCCCAACAGTACTGAGCATTCCCCTAAACCATATATTCTCTCTTACCTCTGGCCCTTTGCACTCATTTCTTCTCCGTTTGCAACTTTCTTTCTTCCCACCTGCCTTCACTTGGATAACACCTACTTACCCTTCAGTTCTCTGCTTAGATAAGGGACCATTCCTCTAGGAAGCCTATTCTGATTCCCCAAGTCTAGCTTAGGTGCCATTCTTTTATCTCCCTGTGTTCACCCTTGTCAAAGCACTTCTCATGTCTTATAATATCTATTTTATCATTTCCTGTCCCACTGTTGTTGTTAAGTGCTGTCGAGTCGGTTCCGACTCATAGCAATGCTATGAACAACAGAACGAAACACTGTTTAGCCTGTGCTGTGCCCACAATCATTTTTACACTTAAGGCCATTGCTGCAATTCATCTCCTTCAGAGACTTCCAGTTTTTTGTTTCGCTCTACTTTACCAAGCATAATGTCCTTCGCTAGGGACTCATCCCTCCTGATAACATGTCCAAAGTATGTAAGACACAGTCTCGTCATCCTTGCTTACAACGAGCACTCTGGTTGTACTTCTTCCACAACAGATCTGTTTGTTCAAGGCAGCCCATCGTACATTCAATATTTTTCTCTAACACCACAATTCAGTGGTGTCAATTCTTCTTCTGTCTTCCTTATTCATTGTCCAGCTTTCACACACGTATGATGCAAGTGAAAATACCACAGCTTGGGTCAGGAGCACCTTAGACTTCAAGGTGACATCTTTTCAGCACTTTAAAGAGGTCTTTTGCAGCAGATTTTCCCAATGTGGTGCGCTTTTTATTTCTTGACTGTTGCTTCCATGGGTGTCGATTGTGGAACCTAGTAAAATGAAATTCTGACAATCTCAACCCTTCCTCCACTTACCATGAGATGTTGCTTACTAGTCCATTTGCGAGCATTTTTGTTTTCTTGATGTTCAGGTGCAACTCATACTGAAGGCTGTGATATTTGATATTCATCAGTAAGTGTTTCAAATCCTTTTCACTTCCAGCAAGCAAGGCTGAGTCATGTGCATAATGCAGGTTGTTAATGAGTGTTCCTCAAATCCTGGTGCCTCATTCTTCTTCATACAATCCAGATTCTTGGAATATTTGCTTGGCATACAGATTGAAAAGGTACAGTAGAAGGATACAACCCTGATGCACACCATTCCTCACTTTAATCCATGCAGTGTTCCCTTGTTCTGTTCTCACGACAGCCTCTTGATTCATGTACAGAGTCCTCATGAGCACGATTAAGTGTTCTGGAATTCTCATTATCCCCAGCATTATCCATGATTTGTTATAATCCACACAAGTGAATACCTTTGCATAGTCAGTGAAACACAGGTAAAACATCTTTCTGGGATTCTCTGCTTTCAGCCAAGATCCATCTGACATCAGCAGTGATATTCCTAGTTCCACATCCTCTTCTAAATCCACCTTGAATTTTTGGCAGTTTCCTGTCAACACACTGTTGCAGTCACTTTTGAATGATCTGGAGCAATATTTTACTTGCATGTGCTATCAATGATGTTGTTTGATAGTGTCCACATTCAGTTGGCTCACCTTTCTTGGGAATAGGCATAAATATGGATCTCTTCCAGTCAGTTGGCCAGGTAGCTGCCTTCCCAATTTCTTGGCATGCATGACTGAGTACTTCCAGCACTGCATCTGTTCGTCGAAACATCTCAATTGATATTTCATCAATTCCTGGACTCTTTGTTTTTTGCCAACGCCTTCAATGCACCTTCAACTTCTTCCTTCAGCACCATCAGTTCCTGTTCCTATGCTACCCCTTGAAGTGGCTGAACATTGACCAGTCCTTTCTGGTATAATGACTCTCCATTCCTTCCATCTTCTTTGATGCTCCCTGAGTCGTTTAATATTTTTCCTGTAGAATCTTTCACTGTTGCAACTCACGGCTTGAATTTTTTTCTTCAGTTCTTTCAGCTTGAGAAATGCAGATTGTGTTCTTTCCTTTTGGTTTTCTATCTCCAGCTCTTTGCACATGCCATTATAATAATTTACTTCGTCTCCTTGAGCTGCCATTTGAAATCTTCTGTTCAGTTCTCTTACTTCATCATTTCTTCTTTTTGCTTTAGTTACTCGACATTCAAGAGCAAGTTTCAGGGTCTCTTCTGACATCCAATTCGGTCTTTTCTTTTTTTCTTGTATTTTTAATGACCTCTTGCTTTCTTCATGGATGATCTCTTAGATGTCATTCCATAAATTGTGTGGTCTTTGGTCATTAGTGTTCAGTGCATCAAATCTGTTCTTGAGATGGTCTCTAAACTCTGGTGGGATATACTAAAGGTTGTACTTTGGCTCTCGTGGACTTATTCTAATTTTCTTCAGTTTCAATTCGAACTTGCATATGAGCAATTGATGATCGGTGCCACAGTCAGCACCTGGTCTTGTTCTGACTGATGATATTATTGAGCTTTTCCATCATCTCTTTCTACAGATGTAGTTGATTTGATTCCTGTGTATTCCATCTGGTGAGGTCCATGTACACAGCTGGCATTTATATTAGTGAAAAAAAGTGCTTGCAATGAAGAAGTTGCTCGTCTTGCAAAATGGTATCATACAATCCCCCATATCATTTCTGTCACCAAGGACATACTTTCCAACTACCAATCTTTCTTTATTTACAAATTTTGCATTCCAATCACCAGTAATTATCAGTGCATTCTGCTTGTATGTTCTACCAATCTGGGACTTCAGAAGCTGGTAAAAATCTTCATCTTTGGCCTTAATGGTTGGTACATAAATTTGAATAATAGTCATATTAACTGGCCTTCCTTGTAGGCACATGGATATTATCCTATCTGACAGCATTCTACTTCAGGCCAGATCTTGTAATGTTCTTTTTGACGATGTGTGCAACACCAATTCCTCTTCAAGTTCTTACTTCCGATATAGCAGACCACATGATTGTCCAATTCAAAATGGCCAATACCAGTCCATGTCAGTTCACTAATGCCTAGAATATTGCTGTTTATGCACTCCATTTCATTTTCATGATTTTCAACTTTCCTAGATTCATACATACCATGTTCTGAGTACTAATAGATGTTTGCAGCTGTTTCTTCTCATTTTGAATAGTGACACATCATCAAATGAAGGTCCCCAAAGCTTTATTCCATCCATGTCATTAAGGTCAACTCACTTTGAGAAAGCAGCTCTTCCACAGTCATCTTCTGAGTGACTTCCAACCTGGGGGGCTCATTTTCCATCACTGTATCTGACAGTGTTTCACTGCCGTTCATCAGGTTTTTGATGGCTTAATTCTTTTCAGAAGTAGACAGCTGGGTCCTTCTTCTCTGGAAGCTCAGCTGAAACCTGTCCACCATGGGAGAAACTTGGGTGATGTAGTGGTTAAGTGCTACGTCTACTAACCAAGAGGTCAGCAGTTCAAATCTCCCAGGCGCTCCTTGGAAACTCAATGGGCAATTCTACCCTGACCTATAGAGATGCTCTAAGTCAGAATTGACTCGACAGAGGTGCATTTCCCCAGACTTATCTGTTGGTTTGTTGTACTGTGGGGCTTTGCTTGTCACTGTGTTGCTGGAAGTTATGCCACCTGCATTCAAATACCAGGAAGGTCACCCTTTCCCACTACAGCATAAATTCTGTGAGGCCAAGACACTGTCTTGCTCACCTCTGCACCCCACCCTTAAGCTTGACACCAAGTATGATGAATGCCATGCATATATCCATCCTAAAGCCCTCTCTCTTCACTTTTCTACTTCCAAGCCAACTCAATGGTATGAGAAAGCACCTTTAGAAGGATGGGACCTGGCTGCCTGACACAGGTCCTGTGCTAGAAGGCCAACGAGGCATTTCCTGGGCAGTTAGTGCCCTTTCTTTACCCTCTTTCCTGGTCTTCCTTTGTATTATATGTTTCAGTTATCATTTAACTTTCAGAACTAAAGTATAGCTATGTCTTAGTTACTGACTCTTTTAATAGCCTTGTAAGATCAATAGCCTTGGGAATGCAATGAAAATAATAGTGATGACTCATTCAGCCCATAACTTCTTCTCTCACCACTCAGCACAAGATCCAGTCCCATCACTGTCAACTCAGGTACCACCTCGGAAGAAATAGCAGTAACTTCTGGGTTATCTGAGACATCATGCATGGGACAAGAATACGCTAAAGTGAGATCTCACGTAAAATGTACTTCATGCCCACAAAACAAAGATAGATGAAAACAAGTAGAGCAGAATGGGGAACTTCCAAAGAGAAAGGAAGTCTGAAAAACGGACATAGAATGGGGCAGGTTACCTTAAAGTGTCATCTAAAAAGGTATAACAAGAAAACAAAACAAAACCCATTGCCATTGAGTCGATTCCCACTCATCGCGAACCTACAGGACAGAGTAGAACTGCCCCATAGAGTTTCCAAGAAGGACCTTGTCAATTCAAACCACAACCTTTTAGTTAGCAGCTGTAGCACTTAACCACTAGATGGGCAAAATTCAGGTGGGGCTTCCCCAGCCCTGACTGTACAATCACCTTCTCTAGTGGATTCTCAGGTTGGTAAACTGGTAATGTTCAAATGTTATACTATAGTGGGCAAGTGAGCTGTGATGGTCATTGGTGTTGTTCTTTACATGTATCTACCTCTGAACCTTATGGGTACATGGTAAGATTGCACTTCCTGGCCCCCTATGAGTGGGTAGAAGCATATAATGAGCTCTGGCCAATGGCATAAAGGCACTTCCAGACTGGGACATGTCAGTGCCAGTGAGAAGCCCTGAAGAGCTCTCTTTTCCTTTACCATGGTGACTAGCAATGTTTGAGAGTGTGGCTTCTCTGACCATTAGGTTTTGAGGTGAGACAAGAAGCAGAGCATCCAGCTAACTTGTCAAACATATGCAGCAAGAGCGAAAAATAAACCTTTGTTGTTACAATCTACTGACATTCCACATAATAACCATGCTCATCCTGACTGATACGCAAGCTAAATCATCCCTTCTGGGATTGGCATTATCAGGGAAGAGAAACCACAACCACAGCACTGAAAAGAAAGACAGTTATATATAAAAGTAACTACATAAAATACTTAGCACATTGATAAATGTATATTACTAGTAATGCTCTCAGTCATACTTTGGGTGATGGGTTAATACACATTTATTATATTATTAAATTAATAAATGAGAGAAAATACTTCACCACAAATGTGGTGATTCTTAAGATGCAATCAGCAATTCCAAAATTTACAGCACACTCCAAAAATCTAAATTGGCCTACTCAAGAAAGCAAGTCCTAAGAGATTCTAGAGCCTTTTGTCTAGACCCAAGTTCTAGATCATCTTGGCCTAGCTCTGACTCCCTAGTCCTGTGGAACGGCTGGTTTCTTTTCTTAAGTTTGCCCTGGTTCTCCCTACACCCTAGCTACAACCCCTTCTCCAGAGTCCCCCAATCACTGAAAACAGGAGCTCTAGTTTCCGAATCTCCAGAAGCACACCCAGATTTTTGCCTGACACCAGAGGAAGGTGCTGTGTTTCTCTATTTTCCATCTACCTGTAATTTCTCAGGAAACCCTGGTGGCATAGTGGGTTAAGTGCTACGCCCGATAACTGAAAGGTCAGCAGTTCAAGTCCGCCAGGTGCTCCTTGGAAACTATGTGGCAGTTCTGCTCTGACCTATAGGGTCGGACTTCACTTGAGGGTATTGGGTTTGGTTTGGTTTTGTAATGCCTCAGGTGTATTCTAGGGAGGAAGCTCCTAATCTGGCCAGATATGGTAAAAGTTTTCAGCTCATGCAGAGCTTGATTTGAATTCCAGTAACAAAACTCATGCTCTGTGATCTTAGATAAGGCACTTTATCTCTCTGAACCTCACTTTCTTCATCTGTAAGACAGAAATGGTAATACTTAAAGTTTAAGGAGTTGCTGTAAGCATTCTGTGAGAGTGCAAGCACAAAAGCAGTAACAAACAATAAGCAAGTTAACAGCTATTAGTTCCCATTCATTTTTCTAGTTTCTTCTCTTCTCTAAATGGCAACTGGCCCATACTACTGATCCAAACTCTAACTTCTCATTCTTTTCTCTTGTTTTTATTTTCCTCTGTTTTTCCTTCCAACCAAAACCCCCACCAAATACACATACCACCAACACCACTTATACCACCAGTAGACACCTTCATTTGAACTCATCTCTCATTCACTGTCTACCTGAGAGGCTTTAAAATTTTTTATTTTACAATCTTTTTCAACAAATGATGTTTCCACTAAAAGACCTCAATTGATGATCCAGCGGTTTTGGTGTTTCCGTGAGAGCATGGCCCCTAGCCCTAATGCTGCCCTTACCCACAAATTATAACAAAGGTCCACTCTTTGGACAGGAATGGATTGGACTTGGCAATGCAGAGTGACCATATATTGGTTGCACTTTATGGTTCTATACATCTTTAGGATATCATCCTGCTGACCACTGGCTGGAGGAAGGAGAGTGGGTGGAGAGGAGCGGAAAGGAGGCTGTTGGGAGGATGAGACATGTATGGAGCAGAGAGGAATAGTGTGTTGTCACCGGACAGGGAGAGCAGTGGAAACTGCATATAGGTGGGCATGTAAATTTATACAAGAATATACATTTTCACTCAGTCATGTTAAATAAAAAAAAGAAAAATGGTGTTGGCAAAACTGGATTTCCACATGCAGAAAAATTAAACATGATCCATACTTTATATCATACACAAAAACTAATCAAAAATGGACCAAGGACTTAAATGTTAAATCTAAAACCATAAAGTTCTTGATTCCAACTCATAGCAACCCTATCAAAAATAAGAAAAAAAAACATGTTGCTATCGAGTCAATCTAAACTTACAGTGGCCCTATAGAGTAAAACTGCCCCATAAGGTTTCTAAATCTTGGCTGTTAGATTTCAATTGCTGATTGTTTGGCGAGCAATTGAGTTCTTAAACACTGCACCATCAGGGTTCCTTAAAGTTCTTGGAAGAAAATATAGGAGCAAATCTTTGGAACCTACCATATTTTTTCACAAATAGCCCACCTACATGAATAACATGCCCACACATGAGATCCAACAATTAAGTTCACGAACTCATCATAGAAAAAGTGCTACATACCTCCCTGCTGAATATCACTACAGTCACCTTCAAAGTACTCCCCTTGAGAAGCTGTGCACTGATGCCAGTGCCTGATAGTCCACACTTCAAAGCACTTTTTCTAGGATGAGTTCACAAACTTAATTGTCAGGTCACATCTGACAGCTCTGATGGCTATTCCAGAAAAAGAGTTCCAAAATTGCTTTGAAGAGCAGACTAGGCACTGGTGTCAGTGCATAGCTTCCCAAGGAGAGTACTTCAAGGGTGACTGTAATGATGTTCAGAAGTATGTGTCACTTTTCCTGGGATGAGTTTGCGAACTTAGTTGTCTGACCTCGTATAATGCAGAGAAATGAAGAAATGAAGTAAAAAGTTCCAGCATAACACATCCATGGATACATGTCTGGTGACATTTTCAGAAGTGATTCGGTCTCATTCACACATCCTCCCATATTACAGGTTAATCATATCATTCTTATCATTTTCTTTTCTGTCCATTTTCTTTAATCTCCTGCTTATGTGTATAAAAAATGTTACTTTTGATTATAATTGTATAATAAAGACACAAGCTGTGGTCAAGAAGTCATAGATTGAGTGTGGTAGCCGAAGTTGCATTTGTTTCTATTAATTCAAGTTGATAATACTCAGCTTAAGTGAAGTTTCCATGTGATCAGCAATAGAAATTGAAGTCAACAACATGTTTTAAAAAATGGCATAACATGCTTACAAAAACAATAGTGTGCCAGGGGGTGGTGCATAGTCAGCAAAAAACAAATAAGGCTCACATTTCTGTAAAGATATGTTAACTTTTTTCAGTGATAGATTATCAAACATAACAATGAATGCATGAGCAACAGAAAACAAAATAGATAAATGATATCTCAAGAAAAAAAGAACCTGTTAGTAACTGCTGTGGCATATATAATTTTTTTTGTTATTTATTGTGAAAGTTTACAGAGGAAAGAAGTTTTTCATTAAACAGTTAACACACAAATTGCTTTGTGACATTGGTTGTGTCAACAGTCTCCCTTTGTCCACCCCAGGTTCCCTGTTCCATTCACCCAGTTTTCCTGTCCCTTCCTGCCTTCTCATCTTTGCTTTTGGGCTGGTAATGCCCATTTGTCTCCTGTACATGACTGAACTATGAAGCACGTCCCACATGTGAGTTATTGTTGACCCTATAAAACAAACAAAAAACTCATTGCTGTCATTGATGCCAACTCATAGCAACCCTATAAGACAGAACTGCCTCATAGGGTTACCAAAGAGCATCTAGCAGACTCGAACTGCTGACCTTTGGGTAGCACTTACCACTAGATCACCAGTGCTTCCTTGACCCTGCAGACCTAAGCTTTGGTTGAAGCATGAAACTTAAGAGTGACTTCAGTACTGAGTTACAAAGGGTGTCCAGGGGGCCATAATCTTGGAATTTCTCTGGTCTCGGTCAGACCAGTAAGTCTGGTATTCATTTGAGTTTCAATTTTGTTCTACATCTTACTCCAGCTCTGTCCAGGACCCTTTATTGTGATCCCTGTCAGAGCAGTCAGTAGCGGTAACCATGTACCACCTAGTTGTTCTGGACTCAGTGTGGTAGAGGTTCTAATTGATGTGGTCCATTAGTCTTTTGGACTAAATTTTCCTTTTTGTCATTGATCTTCTTCATTCTCCTTTGCCTCAGCTGAGACAGGACCAAAAGATGTATCTTAGGTGCCTGCTTGCAGGCTTTTAAGACTCCAGTTGCTACTCACCACAGTCAGATACAGAACATTTTCTTTACAGACTATGTTTTGCCAGTTGAGCTAGATGTTCCCCAAGACTATGGTCCCGAGCCCTCAGCTCAGTAGCTAGGTCTCTGAGGGCATTTGGATATGTCTGTGAAGCTTCTATAATTTTGCCCTGGTCAACCTGGGCTGACTTTCCAGTACTGTGCACTTATTGTCTTACCCTTGACAAAAGTTACCACTTGTCTACTATCTAGTTAGTATTTTTATCTAGTACCTAGTTAGTATTTTACCCTCTCTACTCCTCCCCCCTCCTTGTAACCATCAAAGATTGTTTCTTTCTGTGTGGACACATTTTCATATGCTTTTATAATATTGGTCTCATACAGTATGTGTCCTTTCGTGGTTGATTTATCTCATTCACCATGCCTCCTAGATTCATTCATGTTGTGAGACGTTTTGAAGACTCATACTGTTCTTTATGATTTCATAGTATTCCATTGTGTGCATGTAGCATAATTTGTTTACCCATTCATCTGCTGATGAGGGCACTTCCATTTTTTGCTATAGTAAATAATGCCACAGTGAACATGGCAGGGCATGTGTCTGTTTGTGTGACAGCTCTTATTTCTCTAGAATATATTCCCAGGAATGGGATTGCTGGATCATATAGTATTTCTATTTCTACCTTTTTAAGGAAGTACCATATTGCTTTCCAAAATGATTGTATCACTTAGCATTCCTACCACCAGCCAGAGCAGTGCATAAAAGTTCTAATTACTCTGCAATCTCCCTAACATTTGTTATTTTCTGTTTTTTTGATTCTTGCCGGGAATGTCAGGGTGAAATGACACTGCATTTCAGTTTTGAGTTGCATTTCTCTAATGGCTGGTGATCATGAGCATTTTCTCGTGTGTCTAATAGCCACCTGAATGTCACAGTTGGTAAAGTGTCTGTTCATATTTTTTGCCCATTTTTTTAAACTACATTATTTGTCTTTGGGTGGTTAAGGTGTTGTAGCAGTCTACAGATTTTAGACATAAGACCTGTGTCAAATATGTCATAGCCACTTATACGCACTGTGATTATTGTTAAATTTGAGTTGATTGCTGCCAGTTTTGTAGTGCTTTTTTGTGGTGCTGACATTTACTTTGTTCCACTTACTTTCCTGTGCTGAGTTCCATTCGTTTGTGAAATTTCATTTCTGTTGTTTTTGATGGTTTTGTATTTCCTGAGACTATATTGTATTAGTCACCTAGGGCTGCTCTAACAGAAATACCACAAAGCGGATGGCTTTAACAAAGGAACATTTGTTCTTACACAGTCCGGTAGGCTACAAGTCCACATTCAGGGTGTCTGCTCCAGGGGAAGGCTTTCCCCCTTTGTCGACTCTGGAGGAAAGTCCAGTATTGCATCAGTCTTTGTCCAGGGAGCATCTTGGCGCAGGAACCTCAGGTCTGAAGGATGTGCTCTTCTCCCAGTGCTGCTTTCTTGATGGTACGAGGTTCCCAGTTCTCTGCCTGCTTCTCTTTCCTTTTATCTCTTGCAGGATGAAAGGATTAAGGGTGGGGCAAGCCATACTCCAGGGAAACTCCCTTTACAGAGGAGTAGGGAGGTGATCCTATAAAGGGATTTACAGTTCCACCCTAGTCCTTCAACATACAGCATAGGAAAACCACAAAATGGAGGACAGACACAAGATACTGGGAATCATGGTCTAGCCACATGGCTATACATATTTGGGGGGAGCACAAATCAATCCATGACATATATTTTGCTTCGTTTTTTATTCTGATGAGTACGTGTCTTAGGCTCAGTTCTGTATAGAAGCAAAGCCAGTGAAGTGCATAGAGAGAGTAAGATTTATATCAAGAGAATGATTCACAAGGTTGGAGAGGTTGTAACATTCCGAGTCCATGGGTCAGAATGTATGTAGCTACAGGAGATGGTGAACCCAAGACTGGCAGGTTGGAGAGCAGGGATTTTATTCGCAGGCCGTGAAGATCAACAAATCACAAATATCAGCAGGGAATACCACAGGTAAGCTTCTAGTTCAAGTCCCAATAACGGGAGATCAGATGAATAGGAGCCAGCTTCAGGATCCAGCATAAGCAAAAGGCCACAACCCTTGTCAGAATATTCAATTCTATACAATGCAGGCCACATACCCAAGGAAACTCCCCTTCAACGGACTGGCTACTTATAGCAAATCCCATTATGGAGGTTATCACAATAGTATCAAATTTCATCATGGAGGTGATCATACCATGATATGACTATCAAGTCACAGAGAATCACCACCAGTTCAAGCTGACATATACCTTAACCATTATAGTAGGTCTGCCAGGGTTTTTTGTGGTTACCTGGAAATTTACCCTTCTCTTCCTACCTTTGAATCACTCTTTTACTGTTTGATATCACCCTGACTCCTTTTCCATTTGAAAGTTCTATTTGACGCCATGTATTCTGGCATTGTTGTCATTTACAGATTGACATCCACATTTCCCTGTTTTGAATCCTTTGTTGTTGTTGCTATGTGCCACTGAGTCAATTCTCTATGTGCAAAAGAATGAAACACTGCCCAGTCCTATGCCATATCTGCAATTGTTGCTATGCTTGAGCTCATCTTTGCAGCCACTGTGTCAACTCATCTTTTTGAGGCTCTTCCTCTGTTTTGCTGACCCTATACTTTACTAGGTATGATGTCCTTCTCCAGGGACTGATCCCTCCTGACAACATGTCCAAAGTCTTGCCATCCTTGCTTCCAAGGAGCACTCTGGCTATCCTTCTTCCAGAACAGATCTTTTGGCAGTCCACAGCATAGTCAATATTCTTCTTTAACACCATAATTCAAAGGCATCAATTCTTCACTTGTCTTCCTAACTCACTGTCTAGCTTTCACATACATATGCTGTAACTGAAAATACCATGGCTTGGGTCAGGCACATCTTAGTCTTCAAGGTGGCATCTCTGTTTCTCAACACTTTAAAGAAGTCTTTTACAGCAGATTTTCCCAACACAATGCATATTCTGATTTCTTGACTGCTGCTTCCATGGGTGTTGATTATGAATTCAAGTAAAATGAAATCCTTGACAACCTGAATCTTTTCTCCACTTATCATGATGTTCCCTATAGGTCGAGTGTGTTCTCCTTCATGTAGTTCAGCTTCTTGGATTATCTCTTCAGCACACAGATTGAAAAAGTATGGTGAAAGGATAAAACTCTTATGCACACCTTTCCTGACTTGAAACCAGGCAGCATCACCTTGTTCCGTTCTCATGACAACATCTTGATTCACGTACAGAGTCCTCATGAGCACAATTAAGTGTTCTCGAATTCACATTCTCTGCAATGTTATCCACGGTTTGTTATGATCTACACAGTCGAATGCCTTTACATAGTCAATAAAACACACTTAAACATCTTTCTGGTATTCTCTGCTTTTATCCAAGATCCATCTGACATCAGCAGTGGTAGTCCTGGTTCCACATCCTCTTCTGAATCTGGCTTGAATTTCTAGTAGAGTAGTTCCCTGCAAATATACTGCTGTAGCTGCTTTTGAATGATCTTAAGCAAAATTTTACTTGTGTGTGAAATTAATGACATTGAAAATTTCCACATTTGGTTGGATCATGTTTCTTGGGAATAGGCATAAATACGGATCTCTGCCAGTCAGTTGGCCAGGTACCTGTCTTCCAAACTTCTTGGCACAGATAAAAAGTTTCCAGGACTGTATAGGCTTGTTGAAACATCTCAGCTGATTATTCCAACAATTCCTGGAGCTTTGTTTTTTGCTAATGCCTTCAATGCAGCTTTGATTTCTTCCTTCACTATCATCGGTTCCTGGTCATATACTATCTCTTGAAATGGTTGAACATTGCTCAATTCTTTGCAGTATAATGACTCTGGGTATTCCTTCCACTTTTGCTTGATGCTTCTTGTGTCAGTATCTTCCCTGCAGAATCCCTCATTATTTCAACTTGAGCTTTGAAATTTTTCTTCAGTTCTTTCAGTTTGAGAAATGCTGGTCCTATTCCCCTTTTTTGGTTTTCTATCTGCATCTCTTTGCACACGTTACAATACTTTACCTTGTCTTCTCAAGCTGACCTTTGAAATCCTCTGTTCAGTTCTTTTATTTCATCATTTCTTCCTTTTGCTTTAGCTGCTTGACATCCAAGAGACACTTCTTGACATCCATGTTGATATTTTTCCTTACCTTTTTAGTGACCTCTTGCTTTTTTAATGTATGATGTCCTTAATTTCACTCAACAAGTTTTCTGTTCTTCGGTGATTAGTGTTCAGTGCATCAAATCTATCATTGAGATGGTCTCTAAACTCAGGTGGGAAATGAAGGCAGGTAATTAAGCACATGAACTTCCCACCATGCACTTATGTTGGCAGTACTGTACAAACAACTTGGTAAGGTTTCATAACTTTGGTATATCAGTGTCTCACAGTTGTGTGTGTGTTGACATGTGGCAGTGTGTTGCTGAGTGGCATTCATTATTGTTGTTGCATGTTTTGGGGTGCTGTTGTTGCATGTTTTGGGGTACCATCACAAGAATGTCAGAGCTTGAATTACAGCAATGAACAAACACTAAATTTATTGTTAAATTTGTTAAGAGTGGAGGTGAAATCAGGGACATGTCAGTCCAAGTTTATGGGGATAATGACATGAAGAAAACAGCAGTGTACAAACGGATTGCATGTTTTTCAGAGAGGAGAGACAACATCACTGATGAAGAGAGGTCAGGGCAGCCAGTAACAAACGGAACTGACAAAAACATTGCAAAAATTCATCAAATTGTACATCAAAATTGTTGCTGCCCCGTGAGGAGCATAGTAGACCAAGTAAACATCAATAGAGAAACTGGAAAATTTTTAATTGAAAGATTTGGCATGAGAAAGATGTGTGCAAAAAAATGGTTCCAAAGGAGCTCACTGATGAACAAAAGCAAAGGAGAGTCAAAGTTTGCCAAGACCCTTTGGAGAGGCAAGACTATGTTTTGAGCCATGCTATCACTGGTGATGAAACACAGGTGTACCAATATGACCCTGAAACAAAGCGTGGAAGTGCACAATGGAAGTCAGCCAATTCTCCATAACCAAAAAAGATCCATCAGTCCCAATCAAGAGTCAAAACAACATTGCTAAACTTTTTTGATATCAGAGGGATTCTTCATTATGAATTTGTACCAATGTACAGTTAACCAGAAACCCTGGTGGCATAGCGGTTTAAGTGCTATGTCTGCTAACCAGAAGATTAGTGGTTCAAATCCACCAGGCACTCCTTGGAAACTCTATGGGGCAGTTCTATTCTGACCTCCAGGATCGCCATGAGTTGGACTCAACTTGATGGCAGTGGGTTTGGGGGTGGGGGCAGTTAACCAAGTTTACTATTGGAAGTGCCGAAAAGCCTGCATGAAAAAGTTAGATAAAAACAAGCTGATCTTTTTGCCAACAACTCATGGCTCTTATATTACAACAACGTATCAGTTCACACAGCACTGTCTCTGAGGGAGTTTTTAGCCAGTAAACAAATAACTGTATTGTAATACTCTCCCTACTCACCTGGTCTGGCCTCGAATGACTTTTTTCTCTACCCTAAGATAAAGGAAATATTGAAAAGAAGACATTTTGATGACATTCAGGACATCAAGGGTAATACAATGACAGCTCTGATAGCCATTCCAGAGAGAGTCCCAAAATTGTTTTGAAGAGTGGGCTAGGCACTGGCATTAGTGCATAGCTTCCCAAGGGGAGTACGTCAAGGTGATCGTATTGATATTCAACAATGAGGTATGTAGCACTTTTTCTAGGATGAGTCTATGAACTTAATTGTCAGGCCTTGTATACTGAAGGTCATATTTTCGTTCTCATGTACTTTTTCTAATTTCTTCAGTTTCAGTTTGAACTTGCATATGGCCAGTTGACGGTCCATGACACAATCAGCCCTGAGCTTTGTTCTAACTGATGATATTGAGATTTTCCATCATCACTTTTAGTTTTGTTTTTTCCTTCAGAGATTATTACCTAGATTAGTATTTGGCTGTGTATAGAATCAGGTTGTTGTCTGACGTTGGTTCTCTCTTTAATAATCCTTGTAAGTTTGGTTTGATTTTTTACAAATTCCCTTTATTTCATTTTATCTGGAAATGTTCTAGTTTCACCATCATATTTGAGAGAGTTTTGCAATATACACTATTTTTGTTTGGTGATTTTTTTTCAAGGTTTTATATAAACCTTGCCTGCATGCTTGTGTGGTTTCTCTCAAGTCATCAGAGCTTTGTCTTTTTCTGTCCCTTTGTGCCTTTTCATTTCCTCAAGATGCTTTCATGATTCTTTGATTTTGGCAAGTATGACTTTTTTTGGTATCTATCCTGTATGGGGTTCATTGAGCTTCTTGGATGTTCAGTTTTTCATCTTTCACAGTATTAGGTAAGTTTTCTACTAGCAAATCTTTAATGGTACTCTTTATGTTTTCCATTTTCTACCCCTGTTCTTGAGCTGTGATCATGCACAAATTTTTGCTCTTTACTGTATCCTAGCTCATATGTGGTCGTTATGAGTCAGAGTCACCTCGATGGCAGTGGGTTTCATTGTTTTCTTCTTTGTATGTTTTACTGCATCCCCCATAGCTTTTAGTGTTTCTTTTTTTTATTATGATTGAATGAAAATGTACATTCCCATATAAATTTGCATGCTCACCTATATGCAGCTCCCACTGCTCTCCCTGCCCAGTCACAGCACGCCCCTCTTAGTGCTTCTTAATTCTTCATTTTTTTCTCTGATTTTCCTCAAAGTTACATCCATGGATTCATCTCCAATTTCAGTGATTCTGTCTTTCATTGCTTCCATTTTGCTCCTAAAGCCTTCTGTTGTGTTGTTCATTTCTGAAATATTGTTGTTATCTTTTAGATTTCTGATAGCTGTTTTTATATGATTTCTAATTGTTTACTTTAAAATTCTATTTTTGTGTTATTTTCCTGAATTCTTTTATTACTTTGTCTGTTTTCCTTGATTTTGGCTGTGTTGGTTGGCTTTGTCTATGTTTTCCATGATTTTGTTTGTGTTTTCCTCCATCTCTTTCCTAATCTCCTGGAGAACCCTGAATATTACACTTTTAGATTCCCTATCAGATAGTTCCAGTGCCTCTTCTTCTGCTGGAAGGCCAACAGGTGTTTTTTTTTCTGGCCATTTACTGGAGTCATCTTGTCTCACTTTTTTGTTTTTTGGTCTGCTGTCTCTGAGACATTCAGATAGTATTTTCTTTACTTATTGATTTTAAGTTTGTTTCATGCTGCTTTTTGTTTGTTTTGGTTATGTTTGGGCAAGCAAGCCAGATGTGCTTTGTTGCTCATCTGTAGACATGACAGTTCTCACGGTCTTGTCTTGGTATGCAGGGCTGGTTACTCAGCTACACTGCAGCAGAGCAGGTCCAGCATGAAGGGAGGGGCAGAGATGGATCATTTGTCTGCAGCATGAACTGGACTACAGGCTGGAGAGTGGTTGCTGCAGTCTGTAAGGGGGTCCTGAGTCAGAGGGAAAGAATCAGACCCGGGATGGTTCCTCTGGGTGCCACAGCATGCACAAGAGGTGTCTGGAGCTTGTTGGAAAGGTTCTAATGTCAGGTTATGTACTCTCAGTGCCATGGCAGGTGACTGGCCAGTTACAGAGTTGGCATGAAAGGATCTGGGATTCAGGGTGGATCCCCTGTGTGCTGCATCAGGGGAAGGGAGGGTCTGGAGCCAGTGATCTGGGACCTGAGGTCTGGGATAGGTCCCCTTGAGGCTACATGGTACAGCAGGAGCTGTGCAGATCTGGGAAGAAGAGGGTTGAGGTCCAAACCAGGTCTCTTTGGGGCCAAAGCCAGTGGTGTGGAGGAAAAGGTAGAATCAGAGCAAAGGCCAGGGCAGAGGGGCCTAAATGGAGGAGGGCAAGAGGGTAGGTTTATACTGTGGTTTCTGATAGTTGGGGTTGCTGCAATGGACCAGTTACAGCTGCTGTTCACTAGACGAGTGGCTGTTGTAAGAGCATGCTATTGTGGTTACCAGGTGAGAGTCTGGGATTCTCCTTGAGTTGCAGCCAGAAAATGTGGCCTTACTTAGCGCTGGATGTGTCTGCACTGTACTTCTAGCTCCTATTGGGAATTCTGTGGAGGTACCTTTCTGCATGTAAGGTTGTTGGCTTTCTTCCAAGATGGCAACACGAACTCATGCCTCTTGGTCAAGAAACTCCACTCTGTGTCTTTAGTTTTTCTTTTTTAAAATCAGTTTATTTTCCTCAGTGACTTCCATTCTAATACTTTATCAATTAATTTGAAGTTCAAGTTCAATGAATGATGTCTGTATCTATTTACTTGGTTGTTCAGGCCTTTGTTGCAGCTAGATGGCTTAGTACTTCTGACTGGTCCCCCATCCTGGTTCTACCTCTAGCAGAACAAGAGCAAAATTAACCAAAAAATATAGGTGCAGGTATACAAGGTCTGACAATTACATTCATGAACTAACCCTAGAAAAAGTGCTACATATCTCATCACTGAATATCACTACAGTCACCTTCAAAGTATTCCCCTTGGGAAGATATGCACAGACACCAGTGCCTAGTTTACCCTTCAAAGCAACTTTGGATCTCTTTTTCTGGAATCACCATCAGGGCTATGGTCATATTGCTCTTGATGTCCAGAATGTCATCAAAATGCCTTCCTTTCAATATTTCCTTTATCTTCGGGTAAAGATAAAAGTCATTGGGGGCCAGACCAAGTAGGTAGAAAAGGTATTCCAATACAGGTATTTGTTTACTAGCTAAAAATTCCCTCACAGACAACTATACAATTAAGTTCATGAACTTGCCATCTTGCCATCACACACACTGGCCATTCCAGAAAGAGTTCCAAAACAGCCATGAAGAGGGATTATGTGCTGGCATCACTGCATAGCTTCCCAAGAGGAGTACTTTGAAGGTGACTATAGTGATATTCTGCAATGAGACAAAAATTAAGTTCGTGGACTTGTCAGACCTTGTATATGTATTATGTAGGCACGTGTGTATACGTTGTCATTGTTGTTCGGTGCCATTGAGTTGGTTCTGACTCAAAGCAACCCTATCTAAAACAGAACAAAACAATACCCAGTCCTGCACCATTCTCTACTTTATCAAGCATGATGTCCTTCTCCAGTGACTGATTTCTCTTGATAACATGTCCAAAGTTTATGTGAGATGTAGTCTCACCACCTTGTTTCTAAGGAGCATTCTGGTTGTACTTCTTTCAAGACAGATTTGTTCATACTTTTGGCAATCTGTGGTGTATTCAATATTCTTCACCAACACCACAATTCAAAGGTATCAATTCTTTCTCAATCTTTCTCATTCACTGACCAGTTTTCACATGCACAAGAGGTGATGGGTCAGGGCACCTTAATCTTCAAAGTGACATCTTTGCTTCTCAACACTTTAAAGAGGTCTTTTATAGCAGATTTGCCCAATGCGGTGCATCTTTTGATTCCTTGAGTGCTTCTTCCATGACTGTTTGTTGTTGATCCAAGTAAAATGAAATTCTTGACAACCTCAATCTTTTCTCCATTTATCATGATGTTGCTTACTGGTTCAGTTGTGAAGATTGTGTTTTCTTTATGTTGACGTGTAATCCCTTTTGAAGGCTGTGGTATTTTATCTTCATCAGTGAGTGCTACAAGGCCCCTTCACTTTCAGCAAGCCAGTTTGTGTCATCTGCATAATGCAAGTTCTTAATGAGTCTCCCTCCAATCCTCATGCTATGTTCTTCATCACATAGTCCAGTCTCTTGGATTATTTACTCCGCATGCAGAATGAACAGGTATGGTGAATGGATATAATCTTGACACAGATCTTTCCTCACTTTAAATCATGCAGTATCTCCTTGTTCCATTCAAATAACTGCCTCTTAATCCATGTACAGATTCTTTTTGAGCACAATTAAGTATTCTGTAATTTCCATTCTCCATTATGTTATCCATATTTTGCTATGATCCATGTAGTTGAATGCCTTAGCACAGTCAATAAAACACAGGTAAACCTCTTTCTGGTATGTTTTGCTTTCAGCCAGGTTCCATCTGACATCAGCAATGTTGTCCCTGTTTCCACATCCTCTTCAGAAGTCACCCTGAATTTCTGACAGTTACCTATTGGCATACTGCTGTTATGTGGATGCTCTTGAATGACCTTTAGCAAAATTTTACTTGAGTATGATACCACTGATATTGTTTGATAATTTTCATATTCAATTGGATCATCTTTCTTGAGAATAGACATAAATATGGACCTCTTCCAGTCAGTTGTACAGGTAGCTGTCTTCCAAATCTCTTGGCATAGACTAGTGACCACTTACAGCACTACATCCATTTGTTGAAACATCTCGATCAGTATTCCATCAATTTCTCTAGCCTTGTTTTTTGCCAATGCTTTCAGTGCACCTTAGACTTCTTCCTTCAGTACCATTGGTTCCTGACATTTGCCATCTCCTGAAATGTTTGAATGTTGACCAAATCTTTTTGGTATAATTATAATTTGGTATTCTTTCCATCTTCCTTTGTTGCTTCCTGTGTCATTTAATATTTTTCCCTTAATATCCTTCAATGTTGCAACTCAAGACTTAAATCTTTTCTTCAGTTCAACTTGACAGGTGCTGAGCATGTACGTCCTTTTTGATTTTCTCTCTCCACCTCTTTGCACACGAAATGATAATACTTTGTCTTTTTGAGTCACGCTTTGACATCTTCTGTTCAGTTTTTTTATTTCATCATTTCTTCCTTTTGCTTTTGCTACTTGATGTTCAAAAGCAAGTTTCAAAGTCTCTTCTGACATTCATTTTGATCTTTTCTTTTCTTTCTTTTTTTTAAATTTTTTATTTACTATAACTGAGTGAAAATGTACATTCCCGTATAAATTTACATACCCACCTATATGCAGCTTCCACTGCTCTCCCTGCCTGGTGACAGCACACTATTCCTCTCTGCTCCATACATGTCTCATTCTCCCAACAGTCTCTTTTTTCCCTCCTCTCCACCCACTCTCCTTCCTCCAGCCAGAGGTCAGCAGGATGACATCCTATGGATGTACAGAACCATAAAGTGCATCCAATATACGGTCACTACATTGCCAAGTCCAATCCATTCCTGTCCAAAGCGTGGACCTTCGTTATGATTTATGGTCAAGGGCAGCATCAGGGTTTTTTCTGTCTTTTTAACAATCTCTTTCATTCTTCATGTGTGATGTCCTTGTACAGCCTGTTTGATCTTAAGTCATTAATGTTCAATGTGTCAAATATATTATTGAGATGGTCTCTAAATTCAGGTGAAATATACTCAAGGTTGCACTTTTTGGTTCTTGTAGACTTGTTCTAATTTTCCTCAGTTTCAACTTGAGCTTACATATGAGCAACTGATGGTCTGTTCTACAGTTGGCCCCAGCATTGTTCTGCCTGATGATATTGAGCTTTTCCATCATCTCTTTAAACAGATGTAATCAATTTGATTCCTGTGTATTCTTCCTGGCAAGATCCATTCACATAGTCATCATTTATGTTGCTAAAAAAGGTATCTGCAATGAAGAAGTCATTGGTCTTCCAAAAGTTTTAGACATAACCAAATACCTTTTGGAATTGATTTTCTGGATATGAAGGATTGGGACCATAGTCTTGTGGAACACCTTGATCAACTTGGCCAGAGATAGTTCATAAAGTTATATTCTACATCCTAATTTGGTGCGTAGTGTCTAAGGTCTTCAAAGCTTGAAAGCAGCCATCTAAGATACAACTATTGGTCTCTATTTATCCAGATTAAAACAGAAAGAACAAAACCAAAGATTCAAAGAAGAAAGTAGTCCACAGGACAAATAATTTACAGGAACCACAGCCTAATCTACCCCAAGACCAGAAGTAGATGGTGCCCAGGCACCACTACCCACCTAACCAAGGCCACTAGAAGGATCCTGACAGAATAGGAGAAAAACACAGAAGAGAACCTCAAATTTCTAAAGAACATAAAACAAAACATTCGTACTGGACTGGTTGAGACTAGAGTAGTCCCAAGACCACTGCCATGAGCTGCTCTTCAAATCTTGAATCAAAACTAACTTCTGGGCTCATCCTGCAGCTATATAACAGACTGGCTTATAAAAGAATGTGTTCTCTCAGAAAAAAATCACCTATATGAGACTAAGCCATCAGCAACTACTTTAAACCAAAGATAAGAATGTAAGGATGCAGGGAAACATACTTACAGAAATAATGAAAGTATTCACGCATTATGAAGAACATAACCAATGTCACTGACCAACTTGTGTAGAAATTGTGGAATGGGAACCTAAACTCCTGTGTAGAACTCCACCAAAAACATAATAAAACATTTTAAAATGTTCTGTGTTTTGTTTATTTTTGTTTTTAGAAGTAGTATCTTTTTGTAAAAAAAAAAAAAAAAGCCTAGAATCTGAACCGCTTATGGCAGCCCAAGGAATATCTCCATGGAGTGAGCAGCCCCCACTTATCTGTCAGTGGAGGCTTGCTTGTTGCTATGATGCAGGAAGTTATTCCACTGGCATTTAGGTACCAATAGGGTCAGCCATGGTAGACAAATTTCAGCTGAGCTTCCAGACTAAGACAGACTAGGAAGAAAGACTGGGCAGTCTACTTCTGAAAGAATTAGTCAGCGAAAACCATATGAATAACAGCTGAACACTGTCAGATATGGTGCTGGAAAGTGAGCCCCCCAAGTTGGAAGGCACTTGAAAGACAACTGGGGAAGAGCTGCCTCAAAGTAAAGTTGACCTTAACAACATGGATGGAATAAGGCCTCCAGGATCTTCATTTGCTGATGTGGCATGACTCAAAATGAGAAGAAACAGCTGCAAACATCCACTAATAGTTGACATGGAATGTACGAAGTATGAATCTAGGAAAATTGGAAATTGTGAAAAATGAAACGGAATGCATAAACATTGACATCCTAGGCATTTAGTGAGCTGAAATGGACTGGTTTGGGCCATTTTGAATCTGACAATCATACAGTCTACTGTGCTGGGAATGAACAATTGAAGAGGAATGGTGTTACATTCATAATTGAAAAGAACATTTCAAGATCTGGCCTGAAGTACAGTGCTGTTAGTGATAGGATAATATCTATATGCCTACAAGAAAGGCCAGTTAATATGACTGTCATTCAAATTTATGCACCAACCACTAAGGCCAAAGATGAAGAAGTTGAAGACTTTTACCAGCTTCTGCAGTCTGAAACTGATCAAACACACAATCAGGATGCATTGATAATTACTGGTGACTGGAATGCAAAAGTTGGAAACAAAGAAGAAGGATCTCGGTAGTTGGAAAATAAGACTTGGTGACAGAAATAATACTGGATATTGCATGACAGAATTTTGCAAGACTAATAACTTCTTCATTGCAAGTACCTTTTTTAACCAACACAAACAGTAACTGTACCCATGGACCTCACCAGATGGAATACACAGGAACCAAACTAACTACATCTGTGGGAAAAGATGATGGACAAGACCAGGTGCTGACTGTGGCATGGATCATCAATTGCTCATACACAAATTCAAACTGAAACTGAAGAAAATTAGAACAAGCCCACAAGAGCTAAAGTATGACCTTCAGTATACCCCTCCTGAGTTTAAAGACCATCTCAAGAATAGATTTGATGTGTTGCTCACTACTGACTGAAGACCAGATGAACTGTGGAATGACATCAAAGACATCATCCACGAAGAGAGCAAGAGGTCATTAAAAAGACTGGAAAGAAAGGAAAGATCAAATTGGATGTCAGAAGATACTCTGAAACTCGCTCTTGAAAGTTGAGCAGCTAAAGCAAAAGGAAGGAATGGCAAAGTAAAGACCTAAACAGAAGATTTCAAAGAGCAGATTGAGAAGACAAAAGAAAGTACTATAATGACATGTGCCAAGAGCTGGAAATGGAAAACCAGAAGGGAAGAACACAGTCTGCATTTCTCCAGCTGAAAGAACTGAAGAAAAAATTCAAGCCTCAAGCTGCAATGGTGAAGGATTCTATAGCGTAACTATTAAACGACTCGGGGAGCATGAAAAGAAGATGGAAGGAATACACAGAGTCATTATACCAGAAAGAACTCGTCAACATTCAGCCATTTGAAGAGGTAGTCTATGATCGGAATCAATGGTACTGAAGGAAGAAGTCGAAGCTGCATTGAAGGCACTGACCAAAAATAAGGCTCCAGGAATTGATGGAATATCAATTGAGATATTTCAACAAACAGATTCAGTGCTGGAAGGGCTCACTTGCCTATGCCAAGAAATTCAGAGTACAGCTTCCTGGCGAACTAACTGGCAGAGCCCATTCCAAAAAAAGGTCATCCAAACGAATGTGGAAATTACCGAACAATATCATTGATATCACACACAAGTAAAATTCTGCTCAAGATCACTCAAAAGCTACTACAACAGTATATTGACAAGGAACTGCCAGAAATTCAAGCTGGATTCAGAAGAGGATGTAGAACCAGGGAGATCATCACTGATGTCAGATGGATCTTGGCTGAAAGCAGAGAATACCAGCAACATGTTTACTTGTGTTTCATTAACTATGCAAAAGCATTCAACTGTGTGGATCATGATAAACTACAGCTAACACTGCTGAGAATGGGAATTCCAGAACACCTAATTGTGCTATTCAAGAGGCAGTCGTGCAAACAGAAGAAGGGGATGCCAAGCCAAGTGCCGTCGAGTCGGATCAGAAGGGGATACTGCATGGTTTAAAGTCAGGAAAGGCATGTGTCAGGGTTGTATCTTTTCACCATACCTTTTTAATCTGTATGCCGAGCAAATAATCCGAGAAGCTGGATTATACAAAGAAGAACAGGCATCAGGATTGGAGGATGACTCATTAACGACCTGCGTTACACAGAAAACACCACCTTACTTTCTGCAAATGAAGATTTGAGACACTTACTGACGAAGATCAAGGACCACAGCCTTCAGTATGGATTGCACCTCAACATCAGGAAAACAAAACTCTTCACAAATGGACCAGTGAGCAACATTGTCATAAATGGAGAAAAGATTGAGACTATCAAACATTTCATTTTACTCGGGTCCACAATCAATGCCCATGAAAGCAGCAGTCAAGAAATCAAAAGACACATTACATTGGGTAAATCTGCTACAAAGGACCTCTTTCAAGTATTCAAAACTAAGGATGTCATCTTGAAGACTAAAATGCGCCTGACCCAAGCCATGGTATTTTCAATCATGTCATACGCATGTGAAAGCTGGACAGTGAACAAAGAAGACAGAAGAAGAATTGATGTCTTTGAATTGTGGTGTTGGAGAAGAATGTTGAATGTACGAGGGATCACCAAAAGAACAAGCAGCTGTTCTGGAAGAAGTACAACCAGAGTGCTCCTTGGAAGCAAAGATGGCAATACTGAGTCTTACATACTGTGCATATGTTGTCAGGCAGGATCAGTCCCTGGAGAAGGACATCACACTTAGTAAAGTGGAGGGTCAACATAAAAGAGGAAGACCCTCAATGAGATGGATTGACACAGTGGCCGCAACAATGGGCTTAAGCATAAAAATGAATGTGGACATGGTGCAAGACTAGGCAGTGTTTTGTTCTGTTGTTCACTGGGTCACTATGAGTCAGAACTGACTCAACAGCACCTAACAACAACAGCATTTATCTAAGGATCAATGGATTATCTTTGAAGTTTTGGACTCTTAGCCCTTTCCAGCTCTACAGAACGTCAGGGCTGGCATACCCCTTAGAGATCATCCACTAATTGACTGCTTAAGTTCTGGATAGGAAACAGGTCCAGAGGTTCAGAACAATATAGGTTCCCAGGACTGGAAAGAACTCTGAAGGTCACCCAGGCACCCAGACTGACTGGCAAGCAGTTGGCCCCAGAGAAGGGTATGGAGCCAGGCCTCTAAGTGTTCTCTCTACGCTTTGGAAGCATAGCTTGCTTCACACTATTTAGAGGAAGCAGCATCATATAATGAAACACCAAAAGCTTGACAATCTGTATTTAAAGCCCATCTCAACTACTTGGGAGCTGTATGACATCAAACAGTTCACTTTTCTCTGCATCTCCATTTTCTCTCTATAAAATGGAGTAATGATGCCTATCAAACACATGCTGTATAACTGCCATGTCTTTATTTCTGTAAAACACTCAGAGATGACATCTGGCCTTCAGAATTTCTGGGAAAGACAATAGGCAATGGTGGTGGGAAGGAAGATAGATACCTCATGTATTTTTCCTATTCCTGGACTGGATGGAGACTCACTGCCCTCCCCAGGACCCTACTTCTTACTTATGAAAAGTATGTGACCTTTCACAATCCTCTAGACTTTTCCTAGCAAAGAGGCTATTTCCCAGCATGGGTTCACCACTCCTTGCATCAGGGACCTTCTTTTGTTCCACTTTTTCTATTTAAACACATAGCCTAAAAGATAGCCCAGTTGACCTTTTCTGATAGAAACTTGGGCAAGGAGCACCAGAATTGAGGCCATTAGTGATCTACTGATGGAAACTCTTGCCCTGAGGCCCTGGAAACAGTGCAAACTTTAAAGTGTACCTCAGTCCGGACTGACTCTAGCTGGAACCAACCAGTCAATAGCCAAGATTCGTTTATTTTATTTCCATTTTTCATCAACCCCTCCTCTTCTAATGAGCCTCCCAGGTAACAGGCTATTCATTTAGTTAGCAATTGCATTTAGCTACAGACTGCTATACTTTGCACTGGGCACATTTGGTTTAATTAATGTGCTACAGCTGTGGTTTTCGTATTCCCCTGAGCTAGAAACCATGCTGACAGGATTAAAAAGTCCTTCAGATGCACCTAGGTCACCTATTACTGTTGGCCTTCACCTAGAAGTAAAGCAGAAGACGGCTGCCTACCTAGGAGAAGCTTCAAGAGAGTACTGCTATTTTTGCTGTTTTCAAACTAAAAATCATTGGCAAAATGTTCATGCCTAATCAGAAACAAAAATATTGACAGGGACATGTTAGTGACCCTAAATCAAAACAAAAACCCATTGTGTTTCTGTAAATACTGCTGTGGAGGACTATCCAGACAAAGATTTTACAGCAGTATGTGTGGTGTGTGTATGGGTATACATGAACACGTGTGTGCATGTGTATTCATTTTCGATGAGCTCTCCTAAAAAACAAAAAAGCTAAGTCTTTTTTTTTTTTCTGTTTCTTAAAGAATTTATCGAGCACAACAGCCTTTCCTTTAAATTCTCACAGTCTTTTGAATAATACTGCATGTAACTCTCTTCTCAAAATGCCTCAGAAAGTCCAATCTGTTGCCAAAAAGGGTCCAGGCTTAGGTTTAGTTGTAGCTAATCAGTAATACAAATGAATTCAGGGAATGATGCAATATTTTCTTAGTTACTCCCTGTTTTAGTCATCTAGTGCCACCTTAACAGAAATACCACAAGAGGATGAATTTAAAAAGAGAAATGTTATCTGACACAATCCAGTAGGTTAAAAGTCCAAATGCAGGATGTCAGCTCCAGGGGAAGGCTTTCACTGCTGGTTCTGGAGGAAGGATCTTGTCAATCAATCTCCCCCTGGACTGGACGCTTCTAAGGCACAGGGTCCCCAGTTTTTTCCAAAGGATATGCTCAGCTCCTTGCACTGCTTTCTTTCTTGAGAGACCAAAAGAAAGAGGCAAGCAACTCCAGAATGGCCCTGAAGTTATTTATTAGGGAGACTTACAGACAAGGCTAAGTTCAAGTCTCTGGGAGCTGCAGGCCATGATAGCCAGTATTGTGCGATGTTCCTATATGCTGTAAACCCTACCTCTATGATGTTAATGAGGGAGGATGAGTGGTAGTTAGGTTGGTCCGGCAGGACTCAATATGTAAGATCCTATTGTGCCTTGAGGCAATCTCTTGAGATATAAAAGAAAGAATCTAGCAGAGAGATTTGGAGACCTTATGCCATCAAGAAAAAAAGTTAAGTCTTTACAAAACAGCTGGCATGGCTCCCTTGAGTAGCCATTTCGTGAAGGTGAGCCTTGACAAAACCAAGGGTTCTGTGGTTTCAATCCAGTTAAGAATAGATACTATCTACCCAGACGACCAAGCCAAAAGCCTAGTAGTGATCTTTGATTCTCTTATTTTCCTTAATCCCTCATCCAATCCATAAGAAAATTATGACAGCTTTATTACAAAATATATTCTAAATCCTCCCACTTTTCTTCACGGCCATCACGGCCATCACTCTGGTTCAAGTTACCATCAGCTCTTCCCTGGAAGCCTCCTCAGCGACTGTACTGCTTCTCGTCTCACTTTTATTCTTGCTGCCCTACAGTTCATTCTCTACACAGCAACTGAAAGGATCTTTTAAAAAATAAAACAGATCACATATCCTTTTTCCCTGACATGGCAATCATGGAAGCACATGTTGAAAATTGAACCTCCATCAGCCTGAGTCACTGAAAGCTACCGTAAACAAAGTCCTCACCAATCGATTCACATTTGACAATCACCATGAGGGAGAATTTGACAATGTTTGTCACTATAGCATAACTTAGCCTATTCTGACTGATACAGTGGATTTAAGAATATTTCTAGGGTGTGCATTACGGCTTCAGCTGATTTCTAAAGAAGTTTGGGATGCCAAAGGATGCTCTTAACCAGTGTTCTAGGAGGAGAGGAACTGGCTACGTAAGGCACAATATTCAGAGGGTGCAACTAATAAGTATTTGTTTACAGTCAGGCAGTCTGTACCTAGGCCAGGATAGCTAACAGAATCTTAGTCCTGGAGGAGAACAGGGAAACAACGTGTGGTGACTGGGTAGGAGGTGGAGGTGGCAGAGAAGATGGGGGAAAAGGGAGGAAGAAACAACTTAGAGGCAACATGGGTCACCAAGAGTCACTCCTGGAAGCTCCTGATCTCAGATGTCCTTGGCAGCAAGTAGATCCAGAGACCCATGCAGGACTCCAATTGTTGGCTCTTTGGTCAGCTGAACCTGATGGGACAGTTTCTGCCTCAGCCACGACTGGTTCAGTTCTTGGTCTGGTGAACCAAGCTGGCCACAATGAACTTGCCTCAGAGCAGCATGGGGAAGCAAAGGCTGGAAAAATGAGGAGGGGCTTATATAGTCATAACGACAGCTAACAGTTACCAAGAGCCTATTATGCTCCTGACAAGTACATTACATGTAATCTTCACCAAAACCATAAGTTGGTGCTACTTTATCTCTACATGGAGACATTAGCTAACTTGTCTACAATCATACAGCTAGCAAATGTCAGAGTCCTGATTTGAAACTAGGATAGCTACCTCCCTGACCTACGCTCCTAACCACTTGGGTTTTATTCTGTTACTCCTTGAATTCACTTATTTATTCTTTTCTCCCAGTTTCTCATTCCACCCCATTTCCTGCCACCCACTCAATTCTTTCTCTTAAAGCTCCTCTGCTTGACAAAAAAAAAATTAATGCATCTTGACCTGGCATCCATTGTTAATTTTTCAGTCATCCGTCTCCTGGCTCAGTGTCTCAGCATTTCAACTTTCAGCACACTGACCAATGACAGGTGACCCTTGTCTATAATCACAGGATGTATTTGACACCTGGGGACCAGGATATGACAGAAAGGAAGCAGGAAGCTTTCTCACTGGCAAGAGATGCAATGTAGTTACTTGTTTGTAGACAGCAAATCTGGGTCCACCTATAGCAGCTAGTGGAGTGGCGTCAGAGGAAGGGAAGTACAGCCCAGTGATGCACTGGGCCTGAACCTGGGATGCCCTAGCTGCAGTGGCACATCAAGTGTCAAAAAGAAGGGAGCTTGGTGTACAAGGCTAGGTGGGGGAAAAATAGTGAGAGAGAGAAAAAAAAGGGTAGCCAGCTAATGTAGAGGAGGGGTAGACTTGGAGGCCAGTGGGAAGGAGGGAGGTGATGTTTGGGGCTAGGTGGTAGACAGAATGAAATGGACTGGTGGCTCTCTAGCCACAGTGGTGTGGTGTGGCTGGGCAGGAAGGGGTAGAAGTAGTGTACGGGGCTGGATGGGAGGAAGAAAGAAAAATAAGTATGGGGACAAAAGAAAAAGTAGCACAGCAGAAGCCAATGGGGTGGGGTGGGGCAGACCTTAGGTGGCAGTGAGCTTTTGGTTCTCTAGCCAAAGTGGCGTGGCACGGTCCACTGAAAAGGGGTGAGGGTGGCGTACATATCTAGGCACGAGGGATAAAGAAAAGGAAGAAAGGGTTAAAAATGGTGCTGTAGGAGCCAGCAGGTGGGGGCGGGGGACCCCCAAGCTAATGGTGTACCAGCAGCTGTCTAGCCAAAGCAGTATGTTATGACCCAGTGGCAAGTGGCAGACATTGCTATGGGGTTGGGTGGGACGGTGAAAAGAAGCAAAAAGGGAAAATGGTCACAGTGGGAGCTAATGTTTAAGGGCCGAACAGCCCTGGGCTAGCTGCAGACCAGTATCTCTCTACCCACAGCTGTATGGTATGGCTTATCTGGAAGGGGCAGAGGTGGTAGCAGTGGCACATGGGGTTAGATGTGAGAGAGAAAGTAAAAAATGGGGATATTAAAGTGCATCTCAGGAGCCAGGACATGGGGGAGAGATGGATGCAAGGTGACTACAGGTCAGTAGCTCTCTAGCTGAGCAGCATGACACAGCTTACTGGGAAGAGATAAGGGTGGCATAAAGGGCTGGGTGAGAGGAAGAAAGCAAAAGAAGAAAGAGGTAGTGGGAGCCAAAAGGAGGTGGGGAAAGACGGTTCCAGGGTAATGGTAACAGCAGCCAATAACTCTCTAGCCAAGCAGCATGGCATGGCCCATCAGGTAGGCACGGGGTGGTATTTGGAGCAGATAAACAAGGGGTACAAAAGTGTCTTGTTGTGCTTAACAACTGCTCTGTCTCCTTTTAGGAGCTCTGTGAAGGTGGCACCCCATATTTCCTGTCCAAGGTCATTGCTGGTCATGCTCCAAGATGGTGACCCTGTGCCCTGCAGGGGACCTACACTCTGTATCTCTCCTCATTCTGTGTTTTCCTTCCGTTTCTTCTTCCTTTCTGTTTGATCTAGTTCTTTACCCCTTCATCTGATGCTTAGGGTTCCAGGATTGACGTTTGTATCTGTATTACTTAGTTTTTCTGGTCTTTGATGCAGAGGGACCACATGATGCGTCTGTCTAGGGTGTCATGTTGGCTCCATCCATGATGGCCAGTTCTATATGTTACCTTGGCTAGGCTACGATGCTCAGTTATTTGGTAAAACATGTGTTGGTGTGATAACGTAGTTGTGTGTAATTAAATCAGCTGGCATCAAGTAAAGCAGATTATCTTCTGTAACGTGAGTGGGCCCCCATCAATCTATTGATGTCCTTACAAACAAAAAGGGAGTTTCCGTAGAATGTGTTCTCCTTCCAGACTATAAACAGAGATTTCGCCAAAGCATTCTTTTTCTCTTCACTCTTCTCATCACCTGACCCATGAATTTTGGGATGCAAGACTGCAGAAATCTCCAGCCTGTTGCCTGTCCGGATTTTGGACTAGCCAGCCTACCCCACCCCCCCACAATCACTTGAGCCAACAGAGTCTCCAGTCTGTCACCTGTCCTGTAGATTTTGGGCTTGCCAGTTCCTCACAATAATGAGAGCCAATTCCTTGAAGAAAATCCCTATGTACATATGTAAGTATTTATCTCTCATCTCTCTCTTTCTCTACCTATCTATCTGCTGATGGTGGAAACCCTAGTGATGCAGTGGTTAAGCGCCACTACTGCGAACAAAAAGGTCAGTAGTCCAAATCTACCAGGCATTCCTCGGAAGCTATGGTGCAATTCTACTCAGTCCTATAGGGTCACGATGAGTTAGAATCAACTTGACGGCAATAGGTTAGGTTTTTTTTTGGTGGGGGGGATTGGTTACTCGTGTTAGTTGTTGTCAGTTCATGGTAACTCCATGTGCACAGAGTGAAACTGCTCCATAAGGTTTTCAAGGATGTGAACTTTCGGAATCAGATCACCAGGCCTGTCTTCTGAGGTACCTCTGGGTGGTTCACACTGCCAATCTTTCAGCTGGTAGTTGAGCATTTAACCCTTTCAAGACTCATGGGACTTACAGTATCCCTCCCACTTTTTATGCTTCTGGAGTTCTTTGGAAAGCGAGTAGCCCAGTTTTAACAAGTCTAGCTACAATGCAGGAGCCTTCCGAAATGTGTGAAATTCACAAAGACTGAATAGTAGCCTCATTTTTGTGCAGACTGAGCACTGTCTTAGTTGATGCCTCTCAGATGTGTGAATTTTCTAGACTTTCAAAAGGTTTGTCTTTATTTCTGTGAAAGAAGTGTCCCGTGTTCCCCAGTTACTGTGTTTTCAAAAGAATGCGCTTATCACGGGAATAGGCTACGGCCGATCTTCATTTGGTCACAGTGTTAGTCATTGTTTCCAGGTGTTATCAGCTCCCTTCTTATCTAGCTTCTGAATGATAAACAATGTTTCCCAATAAGGAATAATGCATCACACTGGTACTTTCCAGGAGATGGGAACTCCTATAAATTATTTTTACTTTGCATTCAATCTTGGGGCCCATCACCACTTCCAAGTACAGCAGATAGACTGCACCACTATGAGCAGTTCTGTAGTATTCCAGGGCAGGTATTTTTGCTTCTTAACTGGTAATACTCCTTTTGTTATACTAAGTAATACATAACCCACTGCCATCGTGTTGATTCTGATTCACAACGACCCTAAAAAACAGAGAAGAACTGCCCCATAGAATTTCCAAGGAACATCTGACAGATTTGAACTGCTGACCTTTTGGTTAACAGCCATAGCACTTAACCATCACACCACCAGAGTTTCTGAATAATACATACCAAAAACCCAAACCAAAGCCACTGCTGTGAAGTCAATTCCGACTCATTGGGACCCTATAGGACAGAGTAGAACTGCCCCAAACAATTTTCAAGGAGTGCCTGGTGGATCTGAACTGTTAGCCTTTTGGTTAGCAGCTATAGCACTTAACCTCTACGCCACCAGGGTTTCTGAATAATACATAGTAAAGTGGTAATTTTCCTGAGATTCAAATTCTTTTAGTTTGATTTCTTTTGCCTCTATGAACTGCTTTTGCAGTAATGAAGTGAACACTGTAGTGGTAATATTCCTGAGGTTAAAAAAAAAATCCTTGGCTTTACTTATTTGGGCTTTGGGTATTGCTTTGTAGTAAGGAAGAATGCATTGAACCATGTTTTGAGAAGTGTCATGAAAAATAAAAAGGCTAAGAAGAAGAAAACTAGAATAAAATGTATGGGCACTCACTGCCAGGTACCTTCATGTTTTATCTCGTGTTTTTCAAATTTTCAAGAAATTAAAGAATAATAAATAACTGACTAATATTGGCAGACTTTATGTCACCCAGAAACTGCTGGGACACATGTGATTCCCAGATAATGGAATTAAAAATTCATATCTCATTTAAAAACTTCTAAATTGGTCCTTTAATCAACATGCTTTCATTATTGAAATCACATAATATCAATAAAAAAATAAAATGAGAAAAGAACAGGGTTCTGAAGTAACTATGCCACCCTGGGACTCACGTAGATGTGTAAATGTATGTGTATGTATCTATATATATACCTAGACACAGATATCACTGGTTTTGTTAAGAGAGCCTCGACTGAGACTTGCATCAAAGGATGCTATCAAGAGAGTGAAAAGACAACTCATAAAGAAAGAAATCGTGTATCTGATGTTGCTGTTAGGTGCTGTCGAGTCGGTTCTGACTCACAGTGACCCTATGAACAACAGAACAAAACACTGTCCAGCCTTGTACCATGCCCGCAATCGTTTTTATGCTTAAGCCCATTGTTGCAGCCACTGTGTCAGTCCATCTCATCAAGGGTCTTCCTCTTTTTCGCTGACCCTCCACTCTACCAAGCATGATGTCCTTCTCCAGGGACTGATCTTTCTTGACAACATGTCCAAAGTATGTAAGATGCAGTCTTGCTATCTTTGCTTCCAAGGAGCACCCTGGTTGTACTTCTTCTAGAACAGATCTGTTTGTTCTTTAGGCAGTCCATGGTACATTCAACATTCTTCTCCAACACCATGATTCAAAGGCATCAATTCTTCTTCTGTTTTCTTTATTTATGGTCCAGTTTTGACATACATATGATGCAACCAAAAATACCAAGGCTTGGGTCAGGTGCATTTTGGTCTCCAAGGTGAGATCCTTACTTTTGAATAAAGAGGTCCTTTGGAGCAGATTTACCCAGTGCAATGCATCTTTTGATGTCTTGACTGCTGCTTTCATGGGTGTTAAGTGTAGACCCAAGTAAAATGAAATCCTTGACAACCTCAGTCTTTTCTTCATTTATGACAATGTTGCTTACTGGTCCAGTTGTTAGGATTTTTGTTTTCCTGATGTTGAGGTGCAATCCACACTGAAGGCTGTGGTCCTTGATCTTCATCAGTGATATATCTGATAGGAGTCTAATATCCAGTATATATAAAGAACTGTCACAGCTCAACAATAAAAGGATAACTCAATTTAAAAATGGACAAAGAATTTGAAAAGACTTATCTCCAATTAACTTACACAAATGGCTAATAAGCCATAAAAGATGCTCAACATCATTAATCATGCCAAAAAACCCAAACCATCCACTGCTGTTGAGTTGATTCTGACTCACAGAGGCCCTAAAGCACAGAGTAGAACTGCTCCATCAAGATTCCAAGGAGCCCCTGACAGATTGAAACTGCTGACCTTTTTTGGTTAGCAGACGCAGCACTTAAACACTACACCATTAGGGTTTCCCATTAGTCATAAGATAAATGTAAATCAAAACCACAACACGATATCACATCATAGCCAGTAAAAAGGTTATAACTAAAACAATAGATAATAACAAGAGCTGATGAAGATGTGAAGAAATTGCAACCCTCATACACTGCTGGTGAGAATCTAAAATAGTACAGCCAGTTTCAAAAACAATCTGGCAGTTCCTCAAAACGTTAAACATACAAAGGCGGGTGATATGAATCTAGAAATGTGTCCATTTCCTGTAGGTTTTCAAACCTTTTAGAGTACAGCATTTCCATAGGTATTCTGTTATGAAATTTTTTATTTCAGCTGGATCTGTTGTAACATCTTCCATTTCATTTCTTAATCGGGTTATTTGTATCTTCTGCTGTTTTTCTTTTGCAAGTTTAGTCAATGGTTTATCAATTTTGTTAATCTTTTCAAAGAATAAACTTTCGGTTTTAATTTTTTCTATTGTTTTTCTATTCTCTAATTCATTTAGTTCTGCTCTAATCCTTATAATCTGTTTTCTTCTGGTGCTTGAGGGGTTCTTCTGTTGCTCTCTTTCTACTTGTTCAAGCTGTAAGGTTAATTCTTTAATTTGGGCCCTTTCTTCTTTCCGGACGTGTGCACTTATAACCTGACCTCTGAGCACCACTTTTGCTGTATCCCATAGGTTCTGGCAGGATGTGTTTTCCTTCTCATTTGATTCCATAAATTTCTTTATTTTGTCCTTGATTTCTTCTATAACCCAAGGCTTTTTGAGCAAAGTGCTGTTCAGTTTCCAAAAGTCTGAATTTCTACCTACTATTTTTGTTATTGATTTCACCTTTTATGGCTCTACTGTTGAATTTTATTAGTTGGAATTTTGTTGACAATATTTGCGTCTCAGTTCATGACAGATAATTGGTCTATAGTTTTCTTTTTTGTGGTATCTTTAAACTCTGGTTGCACAGTGGTTAAATACTATGTCTGTGAACCAAAAGGTCAGCAGTTCAAATCTGTCAAGTGCTCCTTGGAAACTCTATGGGGCAGTTTTACTCTGTTCTACAGGGTCACTATGAGTTGACAGCACTGGGTTGGTCCGTTTGTTTTTTTAACCCAATTTCTGTATCAGGGTTATGCTGCTGCATAACATGAGTTTAGAAGTATTGCATCTTTTTGTATGCTCTGAAATCTCTTTAGTAATAGTGGTGTTAACTCTTATATGAAGGTCTGATAGAATTCTCCAGTGAAGCCATCAGGGCCAGGGCTTTTGTTGTTGTTTTTAGCAGTTTCTAAATTACCTTTCCAATCTCTTCTTTTGTGATGGGCTTAATTACCTGTACTATCACTATCTGTGTTGATCTAAGCAGATACCGTGTTTCTAGAAATCTATTTCCTTTAGGTTTTCAACTTTATTAGAGTGCAATTTTTTATAGTATTCTGTTAAATGATTTCTTTAATTTCATTTGGGTCTGTTTTAATAACTCCCATCCTGTTTCTTATTAAGGTTATTTGCTTCCTCTCCTGTTTTTCTTTCATCAGTTTGGCCAATGGTTTACTGACTTTGTTGATCTTTTCAAAGAACCAGCTTTCAGTTATGTTAACTCTTTCAATCATTCTACTCTCTGATTCATTTAGTTCTACTCTAATTTTTGTTATTTGCTTCCTTCTGGTGCCTGAGGGGTTCTTCCAGTGCTTTCTTTGTACTTGTTTGCATTGTAGGGTTAATGCTTTGATTTAGGCCCTTGCTTTTATTTGGATTTGTGTACTTATTGAAAGAAATTGAACTCTCAGTACACCTTTTGCTCTGTCCCAAAGATTCTGGTAGGAGTCATTTGACTCTATGAACTTCCTTATTCTATCCTTAATTTTTTCTATGACCCAGTAGTTTTAGAGCAAGATGTCATTCAGTTTCCATGTGTTTGGTTTTTTTTCCTTGCTTTTTATGTTATTAATTTCTACTTTTATGGCTTTATGGTCTGAAAAGATGTTGTGCAATATTTCAATGTTTTGGATTTTGTAAAGTCTTGCTTTGTGTACTAATATGTGGTCAATTCTAGAGAATGTACCATGTGTGCTGGATAAGAAAGTATCACTTGGATGCTGTTGGGTAGAGTGTTCTGCATGTCTATGAAGTCAAGTTGGTTGACTACAACATTTAGATCTTCCATGTTTTTACTGAGGTCCTTTCTGGATGTCATGTACTTCACAGAAAGTGGTGTGTTGAAGTCTCCTACTGTTATCTTGAGCTGACTATTTCTCTTGTCAGTGTGCTCTTAGATATTAGAGTTCATGCTATGTATTCTGGAGCCTTTTCATTGGGTGTGTAAATATTTAATATGGTTATGTCCACCTGGTGCACTGATCCTTCAATTATTATATAGTGTCCTTCCTTATCCATTGTAGTGCATTTAAAAGTTTATTTTATCAGAAATTAATATTGCCACTCCTGCTCTTTTTTGAATGTTGTTGGCTTGCTATATATTTTCCTTCCTTTGAGTTTTAGTTTGTGTCTTTAAGTCTAACATGTGTCTCTGGTAGGCAGAGTGTGGACAAACTGTGTTGTTTAATCCATTCTCCCACTCTCTGTCTCTTTTTAGTGCATTTAGTCCATTTCCACTCAGCATAATTATTGATAGGTATGAGTTTACTGCTGTCATTTTCATGTTCGTGTGTGTGTATGTGTCTGAGTTGTTCACAGTTTATTTGTTCCACTTAATTTTCTGTGTTGAGTTGTTTTTATTTGTTTTCCTTTTCCCATCTTTTTCGTTGTTGTTGGTTTTGTATTTGCTGGGACTTCTTTTTCTGTTTTTTATTTTGATGCGTAAGATTGTTAATTTCCTTTGTGATTTCCTTAATACTTACTCCTATTTTCTAGATTTAAACCAGTCCTTTTTTCATTTGTATCACCTTGACTTGCTATGCATTTGAAAGATCTGTAACATTTTTATAGTCCCTCTTTTTTGTGGTAATGTTTTCATTTTTTTACATAATGACATCTCTTTCCCTATTTTCAGTATTTTACCTTTGATTTATTGTTGTGATTTCCCTATCTGGGTTGATATCTGTTTGCTCTGTCCTTCTTTCTAATCTTGGGTCATTATCTGTTGTTGTTAATTTCTAACTAGAATACTCCCTTTAGCATTTCTTGTAATTTTAATTTGGTTTGTGCACTCCCTTTAGTATTTCTTGTAATTTTGGTTTGGTTTTTTGCAAATTTCTTAAATTTCTGTTTATCTGGAAATGTCCTAATTTAACCATCATATTTGAAAGACAGTTTCGCTGGATATATAATTTTTAGCTGGCAATTATTTTCCTTCAAGGGTTTGTATATGTCATCCCATTGCCTTTTTGCCTGCATGGTTTCTGCTGAGTAGTTCAAGGTTACTCTTATAGACTCTCCTTTGTAGAAAACTTTTTTGTTTATCCGGATCCGACTCGACGGCACTTGGCTTGGCTAGCCATTTTTAAAAATTCTCTCCTTATCTTTAGTTTTGGCAAGTTTGGTTGTAATATGTCTTGGTTTCTTTCTTTTAGGATCTGTTGTGTGGAGCTGGAGAAGCATCTTGGACACATATCTTTCATGGTATCAGGGAAGTGTTCTGTCAACAACTCTTCAACAATTCTCTATGCACTTTCTGTTATCTCTTCCCCTCCCCCATCCTGGTGAGCCAGTCATTTATAAATTATTTCTCTTGATAGACTACTGCATAATTCTTAGTGCTCCTTCATTTTTTTAAATTCCTTTATCTAATTTTTCCTCAAATATGTTGTTGTCAGATGCTGTGTCTTTAGCCTCACTAATTCTGACTTCCATTGCCTCAGTTTTGCTCCTTTGACTTTCTAATGAGTTGTCTAATTCTGTAATTTTATTATTAATCTTCAGAATTTCTCCTTACTGTTTCTCTAAGGTTTCTTGAGACTTATTCCATTTCTCATTATATTCTTCTGCATTTTGCCTGATCTCCTTTCTGATCCCTTGAAGAACTCTATATATTATTCTTTTGTATTCTACCTCAGATAATTCCAGGATGTCTCCTTCATCTGGAAAATTTCCTGATGCTTTGTTTTGGGAGCTTTCTGAAGCCATCATGGTCTGCCCTTATGTAATTTGATACTGACTTTTATTTCCAAGTCATCAGTCAGTTATATTTATTTATAATTAAGTTTATTTACTGTATTCTAGTTTTTCATCTTGTTTTGCTTTAAAATGTCAAAATAGGCTAGTCATGTGTGCTAGCTGATTATTGCTGTATTTGAAGCATAACGTCCTGTCACAAGGTAGTTAGCACTGTTACTAGGCATGTGAGCCCAGAAGTCCATTTACTTTTCTTGTATGGATTCATCTCAGGTGTCCAGGTAGTCAGTCACTAAGTATGTGGTGCAGGCTCTCCCCTGTAGTCCTAAATAGGCAGGGGTGATTGATATAAGCACATGGTAAGAAAAGCAGGGGACTGACAACTGGCCCTTAATTTCTTTGTGGAAAGTGTGTTCCTGTTCCTTATAGCATGTTGGTGGACATGTTTTGCTACAGGAATATGCATGCTTGACATTGTGTGCAGAGATGAGAGGCATTTAAAGTCCATGGACCCCTTATGCCTGTGCCCAGGCAAAGAAACCATTTCTGCCCTGAGTTCCTAGCTTAGGGAAGCCAGTAGATTCTTTTACCTCTGTTTGTTAAGCTGTTCCCTCTCCAAAGCTGGGATTATGGCCCAGGGTGCACATAACAAGTCCTACTTCCTGTCCAAGGGATGTGACAGTCTCTGGAGCTGGCTTGGGTGCTATGCAGAGAAGAGAGGGGGAAATGCTAGTAAAATCAAGAAAGGTTTATCCCAAAGGGAAGGATTAAATCTGTGCCCAGAAGGCTAGACACAAGCCACTTAGCTTTTGATGACTGAAGGACATTTTTCACTGATTCTGGAGGCATGAGGAGGCTCTCTGCAGCTCTCTCTCTTCACTTGTAGAAGATAATTTTTGAACACCACTGCCCCCCTCCCTTGACCATGCTCATTCTGGCTAATCCACCTACAGAATGCTATTTCCTGCTAGGTCAGATTTGTCCAGTCCTAGGTACTTATGGACCCTGTTGTTCACTGCAACCTCTCAATCTTCTCCTTGATGTTTAGGGCTCTTAGAATGTCATATACAATCAATTCATGTGGAGTTTTTTAGTATTTGTTACAGGGATCACAGGAAGTGAGAGACTGCTCTGACAAGTCAATTTCTAGAGCAGGATTAAGATCCCATGTTGGAGCAAGAACATGGAGATTCTCAGAGTGTCCACACCCAGCGAAACTGGCCCAGCAGCAAACAACATCCCAGGGCAAGGATCCCAGGACGAAAATTTCATGAAAAACATAACTGGCAGCAGAGAGACTAAGTAAACAAATTTGGAAAGAGACAAGGTAGGTAAGTCATAGGCTGCATCTCAACTAACCAATAGAGACACATGGAAGTATCACAGCTCTGAAACTAGGGAAACACGAAGAACTGCCATTGGAACAAAGTGAGGAGGACCAAATCATTTGAGCCTGAGGGTGGGGTACTACCGATAAGACAGGGAATGTACTTCTGCAGAGGGACACGTTGTGAATGCAGGAAGGTGGGTGAGAGTTTCGGGGAACCTGGTGAACAGAGAGCAAGTAGGGGTCAAAAAACTAGTGACGGAACTTGCCATCAGCAGTGGTCTAAGTACCCTGCATAGGCTTCAAGAGCCTCAGAGACCTCCTCGCCACTCCTCCCACCCAGCCTGTATAGCAGAATTGCTGCCCAGCCAGTGTAGAAGGAGCATCTGGAGACCTGCCCACTTCTGCTGCCAGCCCACATTGCGAGGCTCACCTGGAGACATGCCAACCATTCCTCCCGCCTAGGCCAAACAGTAAGACACTCCTGGATAAGTGCCCACCTCTTGCCCCTCTGGTCTTTATGGTGAGGGTCCCCAGATACTTGCCCATCCTTTCTCCTCCAGGGCAGCAGCAAGGCAGCCCTAGGCACGTACCCAGTGCTCCTTCCACCTAGCATGCATAACTGGTTGTACCCAGCTAACCCCTTCTCCTTTCCTTACCAAGACAGAGTCCACCACGAGGCTTGCATAGGGAAACACCCAGGTGGTTTTCCCCACTCACTGCTTGCCCTATCCTACCCGTACTCACTGTGCACTTTGCCTGACCCACAATGAGAGATGCTCCAACAACATACCCACATCCCTCCCATAATCTACCTATTCCCTTAGGCAGTCTGAGCATACACTGAGACCCCTAGCTCTTTCCTTGTCTCTTCAGAAGGACACCAAATTCTAACTCTTTCTTTACTGAAAAGAAAAATTTAATGATCAACTTTATTTGGAAAATAAAGAGGCCCGAATAGCAAAGCAACACCGAAGAACAAAGTAGAAGGCTATCATCGATTGAATTATGTCCCCCCAAAAATCTATGTAACAATTTGGCTGGGCGATGATTCCCCGTATTTTCTGATTATCCTCTATTCTGTGATTTTCCCATGCTGTGAATAGCAATCTCTGCCAGTGGTTAATAGACTGGATTATGTCAAAGAAGGGTAGGGTAGAACTATAACACCCTTCCTAAGGTGACCTCCCTGCTTCAGTGTAAAGGGAATTTCCCTGGAGTGTGGTTTGCACCACCTTTTATCATTTTATCCTGCAAGAGATAAAAGGAAAGAGAAGCAAGCAGAGAGTTGTGGACTTTATAGCATCAAAAAGGAGCACCAAGAGCAAAGTGTGTCCTTCAGGCTTAAGGTTCCTATGCCAAAATGCTCCCTGACCAAAGAAAGACTGATGCAACACAAGGACCTCCCTTCAGAGCCAACGGAGAGTAAATGTGTTTCCCTGGAACCAGCACTCTGAATAAGGACTTCTAGCCTACTTGTCTGGTAAGAATAAAGTTTTCTTTAATAAAGCCATCCACTTGCAGTTTTCCTGTTAGAGCAGTACCAGATGACTAAGACAGAGGCCTAACACTTTCCAATCTCAAAACACACTATGCAGCCACAGCAATCAAAAGGACCTGCCACTGGTTCAGTAACAGACACATACAAGGTCTGACAATTTCGTGAACTCACCCTAGAAAAAGTACTACATACCTCATTGCTGAATATCACTATGATTCCCTTTAGAAGTACTCCCACTGGGAAGTTATCCACTGATGCCAGGGCCTAGTCCACCCTTCAAAGCAGTTCTGGGTCTCTTTTTCCGGAATGGCCATCAGAGCTGTCATTGTATTACCCTCGATGTCCTGAATGTCATCAGAATGTCTTCCTTTCAATATTTCCTTTACCTTTAGGTAAAGAAAAAAGTCACTGGGGGCCAGATCAGGTGAGTAAGGAGAATGTTCAATAGTTATTTGTTTATCCCCATAAACTTGGACAAACATATCCCTGATTTCACTTCCACTCTTGCCAAATTTAATAAGAAATGTAATGTTTGCTCATGACTCTAATTCAAGCTCCAACATTCTTGCAACAGCATACAGAAACATACAACAATAATGAATGCCACTCAGCAAGACACCACCACATATCAACACAAACACAGCTGCAAGACCATGACATATCAAAGTTATGAAACCTTACCAAGTTGTTTGTACAGTGCTGCCAAAGTAAGCACACAGTGGCAAGTTTGTGAATTTAATTGTCAGACCTCACAGATCAACAGAATAGACTTCAGAACACAGAAATAAATCCATTCATCTATGGTCAACTGAGTTTTGACAACTGATCAAGGTCCATTTAATGGGAAAGAAACAGTCTCTTTACCAAATGGTGCTTTCAAAACTGAGTATCCTTTTGCAAAAAATTAAACAAAATCCATACCTCACACCATACACAAAAATTGACTCAAAATGCATTAAAAACCTAAATGTTAAAGCTAAAACTAGAAAGTTCCTAAAAGATAACATATGGAAAAAACTGTGGGGCCTGCCTAATCTTTTTCAGAAATAGATTATCAAGCAAAACTACAAATGCACACACACACACACACACACACACACACACACACACATACAAAAAATCAATAAATAAACCAGGGGACAAATTAGGTAACAGAACCTCTTAAAAACTGAATGCTTCTGCTCATTAAAAGATTTTATTTAAAAAGTAGAAATAGAACTTAAATAATGGGAAAAATCTTTGAGAGTGACACGTCTGATAAGGATCTAATCTCTGAAATACGTAGAAAATTTCAACAACTCAACAAGAAAAAGAAAATTCAATTTAAAAAATGGGCAAAGGATATGAAAAGACACTTCACCAAAGACGACATTCAAGTAGCAAACAAACACACAAAAAGATGATCATTAGCCATTAAAACTAAATCCAAACTCATTGCCATCAAGTTGATTTCAACACTAAGTGATCCTACAGGACAGAGTAGAAACGTCCCCAAGGGTTTCCAATGCTGTAAATCTTTACGGAAGCAGACTCCCTCATCTTTTTTGCCACAGAGTAGCTGGTAGGTTCAAATCACTGACCTTTCAGTTAGCAGCTGAGCACCTCACAACTGTGATATTATGGCTACTTTCAGTAGCCATTAGACAGATAAACATCAAAACTACAATGAGATGCCACCTCACCCGCAAAACAATGGGACTGATCAAAAAGAAAACAAATGCTGGTGAGGCTATAGAGAGGTTAGAACACTTTTCCACCACTGATGGCTTGTAAAATAGCACAACCACTACAGAAAACAGTATCGTACTTTCTCAAATAGCTAGAAAAAGACATACCTTATGATTCAGCCTAGGTATATGCTCTAGAGACCTAACAGCAGTGACACAAATAGACATATGTACACCAGTGTTTATTGCAGCATTCATAATAGTAAAAAGATGGAAACAGCCTGAATGCCTATTCATGGATAAATGGATAAACAAAATATGATCACACACACAATGGAATATTACATGACCATAAAGAATAATGATGAGTCTCCAAAACATAATCTGTATGATACTATGCTGAGTGAAAATTTAATCGCAAATTGATAAATTTTGTATGAGCACACTTAAATAAGAAGACAAGAATAGATATATAGAGACCAATGTTCACTGGTAGTTACCAGAGATGCAGGGGTAGACAGAAGTACTATCAAGTTAGATACTTGGTATTTTCAGCGATGGGAAAGGCAGCATTGAATGTGAGAGAAGTACACACAGCTTGACCAAGGTAAATGATGACACTAAGAAGTGCACAAGAGAAAAGTATGTCAAGGCAGAGCCAATATAGCACCCTAGACAGATGCATCATGCAGTCCCCGTGCAGCAAAGACTCCCTCAAAAAACTGAGTAAAATGTATACAAATGCCAATCCTGGAACCCTAAGTATCAAATGAAGGGATAAACAACTAGATCACACACCAAATGGAAGAAGAAACTGAAGGAAAACAGAACGAGGAGAAATATGGATTAAAGGTCCCCTGCCAACTAACACAGCACAGGGTTGCCATCTTGGAACACAGCCTGTAACAACCCTTGACAGGGAGTAAAAGAAGGCAACTTCACAGAGCTCCCAACAGGACACAGAGCACCCATTAACCAGAGAAACACACTTTCCCAAACCTGATCTTTCTACCCCGTACAACACCTCTCCAACAGGCCATGCCCAGTTACTCAGCGAAAAAGCTATTGGCCTGCCCCAACCATGGGTCAGCCCCATCCCCACTGCTTGGTTTCCACCATGTTGTTTTTTCTTTTTCCAGTTTTTTTGCTTGTCCTTTTCTCTCCTATATAGCCCAGTACACCACTTGTACCCCTTCCCACCAGGACACACGGCACTGCCATATGTAGAAGCCACTGGTTTATCACCACCTAGAGTCTACTGGCTCCCATCCACTGGCTCCTGTCACATTTCCCGTCTCTTCCCTTTCCTTCTCCCTCCCACTTAGCCCTGTATGCCACCTCTGCTCCATCCCACCAAGCCACACCACACCATCTCAGGTAGACAGCCATTGGTCTGCCACCACCCCAGGTCCCCACAACACCCATCCACTGGTTCTCACAATACCATTTTTCTGCTTTCCAATTTTTCTCCCTCCTACCTAGCCCCACACCCCTCACCCACACACACAATACACACCTTCCCACCCAGCCATGCTGTACCTTCTTGGTAAGAGAAACACTAAAAAGAGAAATAGACACTGCTACAATAATAATAGGAGACTTCAACACACCACTCTCAGTAAAGGATAGAACAGCCAAAAAGAAACTCAGTAAATATACAGAAGACCTAAAGGCCAAAAGCAACCAACTTGACCTCATAAACATATAAAAAGTACTCCACTCAACAGCAGCAAAGTACAAGGTCCAACAATTAAGTCTGCAAATGTGATTGTTTTAAGTGCTACGTATCTCATAGCTGAATATCACTATGGTCACCTTCAAACTACTCCTCTCGGGAAGCTATGCACTGATGCCAGTGCCTAGTCCACCCTTCAAAGCAATTTTGGAACACTTTCTGGAATGGCCGTTATACATGGTGGCATGGTGGTACTTTCAAGGACTTAACTGTATAGTTGTCTGTGAGGGAGTTTTTAGCCAGTAAATAACTGTATTGGAACACCCTCCTTACTCTCCCGGTCTGGCCCCCAATGACTTTTTTCTTTACCCGAAGATAAAAAAATACTGAAAGGGACACATTTTGATGACATTCAAGACATCAAGGGTAACACGATGACTGCTCTGATGGTCATTCCAGAAAGAGTATCAAAATTGCTTTGAAGGGTAGACTAGACACTGGCATCAGTGCATGGGTTCCCAAGGGGAGTGTTCCAAAGGTAACCGTAGTGATATTCAGTAACATGGTATGGAGCACTTTTTGTAGGATGACATCATGTACCAATTGGCAGTACTCGTATACTTATTTTCCAACACACATGGAGTACTCTCCAGAATAGACCATATTTTAGGGCACAAGTAAACCTTAATAAAATCCTACACATCAAAATAGTACAAAGCATTCTCTCTGATCACAATACCATGAAAGTAGAAATCAATAACAGTAAGATCAAGGAAAAATAACAAATACATGCAAACTGAATAACACTTTGCTTAAAAACAACTGGTTAACAGAAGAAACCAAACAAGGAACTTAAAAAATCCTAGAATTAGTTTGGAATGAAAGCACTTTATAGCAAAATCTTTGGTACCAAGCAAATGCATGGCTCAGAGGTTAATTCATAGCAATAAAAGCACAAAAAGAGACAAATGGAGCAAAACCAAAAAGTTATCTCAATAACCCAAACAGCAAAAGAAACCCAAGGCACCAAAAGAAAGGAAACAATAAAGAGTAACAGAACTAAATGAAATAGAGAACAGAAAAACAACATACAAATCAGTAAGACCACAAGTTGTGGATTAACAAAACTGAGAAACAATTGGCCACACTGACAAAAGAAAAACAGGAAAAGAAATAAACCACGTAATAAATGAAATGAGGGATATTATGACAAACTCAACTAAAATTTAAAGGATCATAACATAATATTATGAAAAATTGTATCCCAACAAATTTGAGAATCTAGAAGAAACAGAAATTTCTGGAAAAATACCACTTGTCTAAACTAATATAAACTAAGATAGAAAATCTGAAGACTCATAACGGGGGGAAAAAAAAAAACTCCAAGCAACAACAACAAAAGCTCTAACCCAGAGAGCATCACTGGATAATTCTACAAGTATTCAGGGATGGGATCACACCAGTGCCAATCAGACTATTTCAGAGCCTAGAAGAGAAAAGAATACTCACAAAGTCATTTTATGAAGCCAGTATTATAACCTGATATCAAAATCTGGCAAACACACACCAGAAAAGAAAATTACAGACCAATATTTCTCACAAATATAGATGTAAAAATTCTCAACAAAATTCTACCAGTAGAATTCAGCACCATATGTAAAAAAAAAAAAAAAAAAAAAAAAAAAAAAGCTCACCACAACCAAGTGGCATTCATACTAGTGCTCATTAGAAGCAAGGATGGCAAGACTGTGTCTTATATACTTTGGACACATTGTCAGGAAGGATCAGTCCCTAAAGCAGGACATCACGCTTGGTAGAGTAGAAGGTCAGCAAAAAAGAGGAAAACCCTCAACAAGATGGACTGACATAGTGTATGCAACAATAGGCTTAAGCATAAAAATGACTGTGGACATGGCACAAGACTGGGCAGTGTTTCATTCTGTTGTTATAGGGTAGCTATGAGTCAGAACTGACTTGATGGCCCCTAACAACAGCAACAACAGACAAAACAAGGAAACTCTGGTGGGGTAGTGGTTAAGTGCTATGTCTGGTAACCAAAAAGTCAGCAGTTCGAACCCACCAGATGTCCCTTGGAAACTCTACGGGGTAGTTCAACTGTCCTATAGGAGCACTATGAGTCAGAATCAACTTGATGGCAGTGAATTTTTGGTATACAAAACCAACAGCCAACGTTGTAATCAATGGAGAAGGGCTGAAAGAATTACCCCTGAGAATGGGAACAAGACAAGGATACACTTTACCATCACTACTCTGTGCAGCAAGTCCTAGCTTGAGCAATAAGGCAAGAAAAAGAAACAAAAGGTATCCAAATTGGAAAGGAAGAGGTAGAAGTATTGCTATTCACAGAGGATATGATACTACACAGTAAACTCCAAATTTCTGCAAGAAAACTACTAGACCTAACAGAAACATTTAGCAGAGTAAAAGGATACAACCTCAACATACAAAAATCACTTGGCTTCTGTTTTACTGATCTAGTACAATTTTAACACAAGTGGATGGCTTAACAAAGAGAAATTTATTCTCACAGAGTCCAGTAGGCTCAAAGTCTGAATTCAGGGTGCTGGCTCCAGGAAAACTCATTCTCTCTCTGTTGGCTCTGCAGGAAGGTCTTTGTGTTGCGTCATTCCTTCTCTGGTCTGACAGCACCTTGACAAAGGAACCTCAGGCCCAAAGGAAGTGCTCTGCTCTTGGTGCTGCTTGATGGTATAAGGTTCCCAAATCTCTGCTTGCTTCTCTTTCCTTTTATCTCTTGTAGAATTAAAGGATAAAAAGTGATGCAAACCACATTCCAGGGAAACTCTATTTACAATGGAGCAGACAGGTGACCTTAGGAAGGGTGTTACAATCCCACCCTAATCCTCTAACATAATCCAGTCTATTAACCACAGGCAGAGATTAGGATTTACAGCATTGGAAAATCACAAAATAGAGTACAATCAGAAAATACCGGAAATAATGGTCAGCCAAATTGCTACACACAGTTTTGGCAGAACACAAGTCAATCCATGACAAATTCCATATACCGATAATGAGAACTTCAAAAAGGAAATCAAGACAATTTATAATAGCTGCTCAATCCCAATACTTAGGAATAAACCTAACCAGGGATATAAGACCTATACAAGGAAACCTACAAAACACCAATGAACGAAATCAAGAGACCAACATAAACTGGGGGGTGAAGGGGGACCATGCTGACAGATACAAAGATGCAAAACTGTGAAAATGTAATTCTACCCAAAACTATCTACAAACTTAAGGCAACCCCACTACAAATATCAGCAGCATCCTGTACTGAGATGGAAAAACTAATCATCAACATTATACAGAAAGGAAAGATGTTCCAGATGAGCAAAGCTTTACCGGAGGAAAGAAACAAAGTAGGAGGTCTCATACTACCTGATCTCAGAACCTACCATACAGCCCCGATAGTCATAACGGCCTAGAACTGTTACAGTAACAGACACATAGCCCAATGGAACAGAATCAAGAGTCCAGATGTAAATCCACCTATTGTCAACTGATTTTTTGAGAAAGGACCAAAATCCATTAAATGGATAAAAGACAGTCTTTTAAACAAATGGTGTCGGCAAAATTGGAGGTTAGTCTGTTAAAAAGAAAAAAGAAAGAAAGAAATAGGACCTGTATACCATTCTACATACAATAACTAACTCAAAATGAATCAAAAATCTCAATATAAAACTTAAATGAAATAAACATCATGGAATAGCAGGAACTCCAGAGGCCCTAATACACGGTGTATATTAATTAACAATGCACAAACACCAGATAAACTAGATAACCGGGAGCTCCTAAAAATTAAAACTTACACTGATCAAAAGAGTAAAAGGAAAACACATAGACAGGGAAGAAATTTTTGGCTACAACAAATACGACAAGGGTCTAATCTACAGAATAATTCAACACCTCACAAACGAAAAGATGAATAACCAAATTTAAAGATGGAGAGAGGATATGAACAGACATTTGACCAAAGAAGACAAGAAAATAGCATTTCCTACCAAACACATGACAAAATAGTTGAACATCACCCAATTCTTTTTGCTACAGTAACTGTGTATGCCTTCCATCATCTTTTGGTGCTTCCTGCATCATTCAGTATTACGCCCACAAAATCCTTCAATATTGCAATCCAAGGTTTGAAAGTTTTCTTCAGTTCTTTCAGCTTGAGAAATGGCAAGTATGTTCTTTGCTTTTCGTTTTCTAACTCCAGGTCTTTGTACATGTCATGATAATACTTTACTTTGTCTTCTGAAGCAGCCCTTTGAAGTTTTCTGTTCAGCTCTTTTACTTTATCATTTTTCCATTTGCTTTAGCTACTCTACATTCAAGAGCAAGTTTCAGTGTATCTTCTGACATCCTTTTGACATTTTCTTTCTTGTGTTTTAAATGATCTCTTGCTTTCTTCACGTATGATATCCTTGATGTCATTCTACAATTTGTCTGGCCTTTGGTCATCAGTGTTCAACGAGTCAAACCTATTCTTGAGATGGTCTTCTAATTCAGGTGGGATATACTCAAGGTCATACTTTGGCTCTCATGGACTTGTTCTAATTTTCCTCAGCTTCAGACCAACTGATGGTCTGTTCCACAGTCAGCCCCTTAACTGATTATAATGAACTTTTCCATCTTCTTTTTCTACATGTATACGGGGTCTGACAATTAAGTCTGTGAACTTAATTGTTCTAAGTGCTACGTATCTTATTGCTAAATATCATTACAGTCACCCTTGAAATACTCCTCTTGAGAAGCTATGCACCGACACCAGTGCCTAGTCCACCCTTCAAAACAATTTTGGAATTCTTTCTTGCTCATGGTGGCAAGGTGGCAAGTTCATGAACTTAATTGCATAGTTGTCTGTGAGTTTTTAGCCAGTAAACAAATAACTGTATTGGAACACCCTCCCTACTCACCTGATCTGGCCCCCAATGACTCTTTCTTTACCTGAAGATAAAGGAAATATTGGAAGGAAGACATTCTGATGACATTCAGGACATCAAAGGTAATACAATAACGGCTCTGATGGCCATTCCAGAAAAAGAGTTCCAAAACTGCTCTGAAGAGTGGACTACACACTGGTCTCGGTACATAGCTTCCCAAGAGGAGTACTTTGAAGTGACCACAGTGATATTTAGCAATGAGGTATGCAGCACTTTTTCTAGGATGAGTTCATGAACTTAACTGGCAGTCTTCATAGTTGATTTGATTCATGTGTATTCCATCTCGTGAGGTCCACATGTATATTCTGCATTTATACTGTTTAAAAGGTATTCACAATGAAGTCAGTGATCTTGCAAAATTCTAGCATGTGATGTCTGGCATCTTTTCCCACCAAGGTCATGTTTTCCAACTACTGATCCTTCTTTGTTTCTAACCTTGCATCCCAATCACCAGTAATTATCAATGCATCCTAACTTCATGTTCAATCAATTTCAGACTGTGGAAGTTCGATTTCTTCATCTTTGGCCTTAGTGATTGGTGCGTAAATTTGAATAATAGTCGTATTAACTGGTCTTCCTTGTAGGTGTCTGATTATTATCCTATCACTGACAGCATTGTACTTCAGCAAAGATCTTAAAATGCTCTTTTTGACTATGAATACCACATCATTAGCCATTACAGAAATGTAAATCAAAACTACAATGAGATACCACCTCACCCCAGCAATATTGGCACTAATTCCAAAAACAGAAAACAATCAATGTTGAGAGGTTACTAGGAGATTAGAACTCCTATACACTGATAATGGGAGTGTAAAATGATATAAGCACTATGGAAAATGAGACAGCATCCCCTATAAAGCTAGAAATAGAAAAATCATATAACCCAGCAATCCTACTACTAAGAACACATCCTAGAGAAATGAGTCATCACACAAACAGATATACACACATCCATGTTTACTATAGCATTATTCATAGTAGCAAAAATATGGAAACAACCTAAGTGCCAGCTGCAAATGAATGGATAAGCAAATTATGGTACATATACACAACGGAGCACTAAGCAAAAATAAAGAACAATGATGAATCCAAGTAACATCTCACAGCATGGATTAATCTGGATGGAATTATCCTGAGTGAAATAAGCTAACCAGAAAAGGGCAAACACTGTATGAAATCACTATCATAAATACCCAGGAAAAGGCATTCGCACAGAAGAAAACAATCTCTGATGATTATGAGGGAGAGGAGAAGGAGTGAAGAAAATCACTAATTAGATAGTAGACAAATGTTAGCTTTGGTGAAGGAAAAGAAAATACACAATATAGGGGACATCAGTGCAGTTTAACTACGACAAAGTCATAGACACTAGACACATCCAAACACCTTCAGGGATGAATTACTGGGGCTGAAGGCCAGGGACCATGGTCCCACAGGACATCTAGGTTAATCAGCATAACATCATCAAAAAAGAAATGTTCTATACCCTACTTTGGTGAGTAGCATCTAGGGTCTTCCAAAAAGCATCTCCTTCCAAAAAGCAATCTGAGATACATCGATTCACCCCATTCTGTCCAGAGCAATAGAGAATGAAAAATAAACAAAGATAAAAGGAAGATATTAGACCAAAGCGCTGAGCCAAAAGAGCTTGACAGTGCCTGGCTACCACTACCCACTACTCTGACAAGGATCACAATAGAAGATCCTAGTTACGGCAGGAGAAAAATGTAGAAAAAAACTCAGATTGACAAAAAGAACAGACTTACTGGTCTGACAGAGACTGAGAAACCCCCAAAACTATGTCCCCCAGACACCTTGCTAACTCAGACCTGAAGCCACTCCTGAAGCCCACCTTTCAACCAAAGATTAACCAAAAACACAAATTCACTGATGTCCAATCAATTCTGACTCATAGAAATCCTCTAGTGACCCTACAGGACAGAGCAGAACCGCCCCATAGGGTTCCCATGGAGCAACTGGAAACCTTTTGGTTAGCAGCCATAGTTCTTAACTACCATGTAACCAAAGTTTCCAGCCTACAAAACAAACTTACTGAAAGTGAAGAGGATTTGAAACACTGATGAAGATCAAAGATCACAACCTTCAGTATGGAATGAACCTCAACATCAAAAAACCAAGTAAGCAACATCGCCATAATGGGGAAAGGATTGACATTACCAAGGATTTCATTTTACTTGGGTCCACAAACAATGCCCATGGAAGTAGCAGTCAGGAAATCAAAAGACACATTGCACTGGGAAAATCTGCTGCAAAAGACCCCTTTAAAGTGCTGAAAAGTGCTGAAGACTAAGGTGCACCTGACCCAAGCAAGCCATGGTATTTTAAACAGCATCATACACATGTGAAAGTTGGACAGTGAATAAGACAGAAGAACTGACACCTTTGAATTGTGATGTTGGAGAATATTGAACAGACCATGAACTGTCAAAACAACAAACAGGTCTGTTCTGTAAGAGGTACAGCCAGAGTGCTCCCTGAAAACAAGGATGGCAAGACTGTGTCTTACATACTTTGGACATGTTGTCAGGAAGGATGAATGCCTAGCAAAGGACACCATGCTTGGTTAAATAGAGAGAGAGTCAGAGAAAACAAGGAAGATCCTCAAGGAGATGACCTGACACAGTGGCTGCAACAATGGGTTTACGGATAAAAATGATTGTGGGCATGGCGCAGGACCGGGCAGTGTTTTGTTCTGTTGTTCATAGCCTGGCTGTGAGTTGGAATGGACTTGAAGGCACCTAACAACAACATAAAACAAGCAATGACCCATGTGAGGATCGTGTTTCTTAGATCAATCAAGTATACAAAACCAAATGGGCAATACCTGCCCAAGTGTAATGATAAGAAGGCATGAAAAGAGGAAAACTGGAAGGATTGGCATAGAAAACCCAAGGTGGGAAGGGAAAGGTACAGACTGTTGACACATTGAGGGTACTACACCCATTTTCACAAAACAGTTTGTGTATAGATTTCCGAATGATAAGCTAATTTGCACTGTAAACTTTCACCTAAAACACAACAAAAGTTTTTAAAAACAGAGAGAAAAGGATGGTTTTGGTTAAGGATACAAATATAATTTTACAATGCCAGCAACCAAAAAAATGTGTATGGTTCCAGAAATATGCATACATGCATAAGGGTATGAATATGTCAGCATATATGTGTGCACAGGTAGAAATATTTATCGGCATATATACACGCAGATGTGTGTGCAAGACCGGTGAGTGTCTCGTTCTGTTGTGCCTAGTGTCACTATGAGTCAGTACCAACTCAACAGCACCTAACAACAACAATATGTGTGTGCATGCATGTATATCCATACACATAATAAACCACATAGGGGACACACATACAGATGCTTTTCTGGAAATTTAGGACAATTGTCTTGTAGGTCAACTCAGTTAATTGGTATAACATAGCTCATGAAGTATAGGTTCTACATTCCAATGTGTGAGTAGTGTCCAGGATCTTAAAAGCTTTTGGTCAGTCATCTAAAATACAACAATTGGTCTCTACTCATCTAGGACAAAAGATGAAGAAGGAAATCAAAGAGTAGGAGACGAAAGTAGTCTACAAGACTAACAGTTGATGTAAACTATACCCACATCTGTCTTGAGACTGGAAGCACTAGAGGATAGCTAGCACCACTACCTATCATTCTGATCAGGCCCATAACAGATGGATCCTTATAGAATGTGAGAGAATTGTGGAACAGAATGTAAATTCTTAAAAAGTTCAGATATACCAGACCAGTTGAGACTAGAGGACTCACTGAGGCTACCTCCTTGAGATACGCTTTAAACCTTAAACTGAAATTACTCCTTGAGTTTATCTTTCAGCTAAAAACCACACTGGTTCATAAAATAAAGAATATCATCCTTGAGTAATGAGCTTCTTTAAGAAAAATCATCCACAGAAGACTAAATAATCAAAAATTACTCTAAGGCACAAGAGGTGTGCAGATCAAGAACTCTACTGAAAAGACCAGAACTGATAGTCCAATAACACAGAGGCTCCCCTGAGAACATGGCCTCTAGACTTGCTGCCGGCCTGGAGCTGAAAAAAATATGAAGCCAACATTTCAGACAAAGAATGGAATGGACTTTGGGACACAGAGTGATGCATGTGACATGTGTAGTTTATGGTTTAATATGTATTCACAAGGCTGCCCTACTGGTTTCTCTTTAGAGGGGAGAGGAGAGAGTGAAGAGGAGGGAACGAGTGTGTTGGTTCAGTGGATACTGGAAGCAAAAAATGAGAAAAAAGAGTGTGCTGTCACAGGGTAAGGACAGCACACAGAACTGCATAAAACCCTCAGGGTTTTATGAGGAAAATAGACTTGGATTGTAAGCTTTCATTTAATCACATTTTAAAAAAAATTTTTTTTAATTACTTTAAAGTGAAAATGAAAAGGTAAGGGGCAGGGAAACTAGAGTACTGGAAAAGATACAACGAGAAAGGAATTAATGAGAATAATAGCACCCTGTGAAAAATGTAACCAGTATCACTAATAATTAGTGTAGAAATTGTTAAATGGGAATCTAATTTGTTGAGTAAACTTTCACCTTAAACACAATAGAATATTAAATAAATAAAAAAAAAAGATCCCATGTTGGTCAATTCTCCAGCCTCTGTTTTGCCTTAAGGACTTCTTAACCTGGTGTAATTGTTAAGGTTGTGTGTCAACTTGGCTGGGCCATGATTCTCAGTGGTTTGGCAGTCACGATTGTAGTTTGACAGTCATATGATGATGTAATCACTTCATCACCTCCATGATGGGATCTGCTGTGAGTAGCTCATCAGTTGAAAGGGAGTTTCCTTGGGAGTACGGCCTGCATTGACTATAAGTGGACCCTGGCAAGGCTTGAGGGCTTTTTTTTTCTTTCTTTTTTTTATGTTATGACTGAGTGAAAATGTACATTCCCATATAATTTTACATGCCCACCTATACGGAGCAGAGAGGAATAGTGTGCTGTCACCGGGCAGGGAGAGCAGTGGAAGGCTTGCGGGCTTTTGCTTGCTGCAGATCTTGCAGCTGGCTCTTGTTCATCTGACCTTTAGTTCCCGAACTTGAGCAAGCAGTTTAAGGGCTGTCTTGTCTGTCAATCTTGGGATTCATCAGTCTTTGTAGCCTAGGACCAAAAGCCCTGCAGTCTGACCTGCCAATCTTGGGTACACCAGCCCTTGAAGTTATATGAATCAAGAGAAGTCTCCAGCCAGACCTACAGATCTGGAACACAGCAGCCTCTGCAACCAAGCGAGAAATTTCCTTGACATAAACCTCTTTATGTAGATATTTGTATGTTCTTTTGGTTTTGCGTCTCTAGAGAACTCAGTCCAAGACACCTGGGGTCCATGGACCCGTTCCCCCAATAAAGGGTACATAAGTAGAGTTCAAGAGGCTCACGAACCTAGATTTAAAAAACTTACCTGTTTATTTTCACTAACTGCTAACTAAAATGTAGATACTCAACATCTCCAGGCATTAAGAACATACAAATAAAAACCAAAGGAGATATCATAACACCTATTAGGACAAGTATATATATTCCTAACAAAATAGAAAATAATGTAAGTGTTGGCATGGAAGAGGAGAAATCGGAACCCTTGAACATTGCTGATGAAAATGCAAAATAATGCTGCTATGGAACAGCTTGACAGTTTCTCAAAAAGCTAAACATAGAGTTAAACCATTGTTATTGTTGTTGGTAGGTGCTGTCAAGTCAGTTCCGACTCACATCAAGCCTGTGGGACAGAGTAGAGTTGCCCCATGGGGTTTCCAGTGAGTGGCTGCTAGATTCAAACTGTCCAACTTTTGGTTAACCATTGAACTCTTAAACCACTGTGCCACCAGGGCTCCTAGAGTTATCATATGACTCAGCAATTCCATTCCTACCTATATACCCAAGAGACTTGAAAACATACGTCCACACAAAAACCTTGTATATAAATGCTCATTGGCTATTCTATTCTATTCTATAGCCAAAAAGTAAAAACAACCCAATAACCATCAGTGGATGAGTGGATACACAAAATGTGGTATATATGTGGTATAATATACAATGGAATATTATTCAGATATAAAAACATTATGCTAAGGGAAAGAAGCCAGATACAATGGTCACATACTATTTGATTTCATTTACACAAAATATCCAGAATAACTGAACCCGTGGCAATAGCAAACAGATTGGTGGTTTCAAGAGTCTGGAGTTTAGAGGACAAGGAGTTACTGCTTAATAGGTACTGGATTTCATTTTGAGGCACTGAAAATATTTTGGAACTAGATATAAGCAGTGCCTACACAATGCTGTGAATGTACTAAATGCCACTGAAGTGTTCACTTTAAAATGGCTAATTTTATGTTATGTGAATGTCACCTCAATAAAAAGGGGAAGTGAATCACCTTAGTTCAACAGTAAAATTGAGAAATATAGTTGTGACATATGTCACCTTTCTCATATTTGGAGCTTATCCAATTAGCCAAATAGGAGTACCAAAACACGCCACTTCCCCCTATGAATATAGTCTAGAGAAATAAGAGCTATCACATGAATACACATACTCATATGCATACTCATATTCATTGCACCATTGTTCATAATAGCAAAAAGATGGAAACAACCTAGATACCCATCAACAGACGAATGGATAAGCAAACTATGGTACGTACACACAATGGAACACTAACTAAAAATCAAACCCGCTACTATTGAGTCGATTCTGACTCATAATGACCACAAAGAACAGAGTAGAGTATCCAAGAAGCACCTGGCATATTTGAACTGCTGACCTTTTGGTTAGGAAACACAGCAGTTAACCATTACTCCACCTACACAATGATAGAGAACAACAATGAACCTGTGAAACATCTCACAACATGGGTGAATTTAGATGGCATTATGCTGAGTGAAATAAGTGAATCAAAAAACGACAAACACCATATGAGACTACTTTTATAAAAACTTATGAAAACGTTTACACACTGCAAGAAACAATCTTTGATGGTGAGAAGAGATGGAAAAATACTTAAATAGACAACAGGTAAGTGGTAACTTTGGTGAATAAAAAGACAGTACACAATACCAGGGAAGTCAGCACAGCTTAACCAAGGCAAGGTCATGGAAGCTTCACAGACACATCCAGACCCCTACAGGGACTAAATTACTGGGCTGAGGGCTGGGGACCATGGTCTCATGGGACATCTAGCTCAACCAGCATAATAAAGTTTGTGAAGAAAACATTCTACATTCTACTTCACTGAGCAGCATCTGGGGTCTTAAAAGCCTGTGAGCAGGTGTCTAAGATACTCCACTCATCCCACCCCATCTGGAGCAAGGGAGAATGAGGAAAATCAAAGACACAAGGGGAAGATTAGTCCAAAGGACTAATGAACCATAGCTACCATAGCCTCCACCAGAGTAAGCCCAGCACAACTAGATCACGCCTGGCTACCACCACCAACTGCTCTGACAGGGGTCACAACAGAGGTTGCTCAGCAGAACTGGAGAAAAATGTAGAACAAAATTCTAACTCAAAAAAGACTAGACTCACTGGTCTGACAGATACTGGAGAAACTCCAAGAGTATGGCCCCTCGATATCTTTTTAACTCAGTACTGAATTCACTCCTGAGCTTCACCCTTCAGGGAAAGATTAGACAGGCCCATAAAACAAGCAATCTACGGAGCTCAACCACAAATACAAGACTAAATGCCGCACCAGTACAGGGACAAGGATGAGAAGGCAAGAGGGGCAGGAAAGTTGAACAAATGGAAGTCAGGAGCCCAAGGTTGAAAAGAGGAGAGTAAAGACACACTGCACAGTTGACAACCAATGTCACAAACAATATGTGTGTTAATTGCTTAATGAAAAATATATTTGTTCTGTAGCACTTTTCTAAAGTACAATTTTGTAAAAGAAAAAAAGAATGCTACCCCTTCTCCATGTTAGTCACCAGTCAATACTTGGCACTAACTGTGGACCAGGGTGCTGTGGGAACACAGCATGAAGAAGTTACAATTCCCACCCTTGAGGATTCTGGTGGGAGACAACAGGCTATAGCCTGGGCACCACTGTCATTCTGGCAGCAGTATTTTCAGATTTGGGGCACAATATCTAGAGTCAAAAAACAACTTCTCAGGTGTTGCAAGCTTCAGATTGTTGGCAATGACAAAAATTACAAAACAGCTAAAGGTAAGCATTAACTAGTATATCAAATTTATTCAATAATACACAAATGTCTGAAGAAACACAAAATGTCTGAAGGAATGTAAACACTTATCTTCTTCTAGGTCACTTAAGCATTCTACAAACATTTGTGATGTGCTTCTTTCCAAAATAGATGCTAGAGGAAAAGGTGTGTGTCAGTCATTGCCCTTGCTATCAAGGATGATAATATGCGAAATTTGTAAGATGCTTTTTTGGGTTGTTTATTTGCTTAGAAAGCCTTTTCCCATACAGAATTTTACTTTGTTGTACTGACAAACAGAAAACAGAGGCTTGGCGCTGAAAATTATGCCCAGTAGAAAACACTAGATTTAGGGCTTACATCTAGGCAAAGTAAGCCAAATTCATTCATGGAAGGCACTTCATCCTAACACAAAGATACATCACGAAGCTAGAACTATCTAATGTAACTCTGATTTCCCTCAAGATGAAGGAAACTCCTTGAAAACATCTAGACTTAGCAAGATACGAAGGCCTCAGGAGTTCCATCCTGTTTCCAGATGCCTACAATCTTGAAGACAAGATTTAATTCTCCTAGAGACAGAGGTCTAACTTCTAGCTTCTAGGTTATCTTAGCTCAAGGAATGGCCAAGTTAGATTTTTCTTCCAATTTCCAAAGAATAAGGTCATGTTATTTTTAAAACATTGTAAGGAGAAGGGCATAAAAGTGAATTACAGAAGGGGTGATACATATTTGGCAGCCTCTACCAAGTATCTCCCTAAGGCTAGGCCATACAAAAGAATGAAAGGTTACAGAAATGAACAAAGAACGGTGGGAACATGCTGAAGGGTGTCAGAGGGAGCTGCAGAGAGGAGGGAATGACGAAAAGAGAGTCTTAAATAAACAGATATTTTCAGGAAAACAACAAAGGAAAAAGCTATTGGAAGTCTTCCTTATTTCTGTTTCTATGCTTTTCCCTTAGGACCAGCAGTCTTTAGTAAGAGTGTTTCCTTTTACACTGTCTCTCCCATTAAATGTTAAGACCCCCATGAGCAAAAGGTAAGACTCGTCAATTCAGTATTATCAGCTCCTGGCACAGGTCTAGCACAGCATTAGTATAATGAATAACAACAACAACAAAAAAAACTGCCATTGAGTTGATTTCAACTTTTCAACTTATATCAACCTATAAGACAGAGTAGAACTGCCCCACAGAGTTTCCAAGGAACACCTGATGGATTCAAACTGCCAACCTGTTGGTTAGCAGCCATAGCCACTCAATCACTATGCCACCAGGGTTTCTATATAATGAATAAGGTTAACAACTAGCCCCAGAAACCAGCTCTAAATAACCAGATTGGAAATAAACTACTTTCCTTTACTAAAAATAGAAAAATTAAAGTGAAGATACCTGAAGTAAGCCAAAACTCACCTTAAAAGCGCAGTTAAAAGAAAGAGAACAAAAATGGTGGAGTAGGCAGCTTCAAATTTCTGTCCTTTCACAGAAACATTGAAAAAACAACCAGAAACCGTTTGAACCACCTTTGTCAGAACTCTGAAAAATCAGTCAAAGATTTACAACAACAAAGCAAATACTGTATCAAGAAAAGACAACTTCAAAGTGGGAGGAAAATTGGTCCCAACCCATGTGGAGCAGATGAAAATCAGAACATCAAAGACATGAGCAAAATATGAGCCCAGGAGGCAGAAGGATCCACATGACTGGGAGACTACATCAGTATGAGACCACAAGAACTAGGTGGTACCCAGCCACCATCAAAGACTACCCTGATAGGGAATACAATGTAGAGACCCTGACGAAGCATGAGAAAAAGGGGAGTACACATCTGAACTCTATTAAAAGATTGGACTTGATGGTTTGACATCCTGGAGGGTCCCCTGAGAACATGGCCCTGGACTTGCTCCTAGCCCAGAGCTGAAACCAGTACTGAAGCCAACTCTCAACATGAAGATTGCACTGGACTATAGGACACAGAGTGATGCAGACAGTACGTGTACTTCTTAGCTTAATGTAGATATGAGGCTGTCTGACTGGTTCCTCTCTGGAGGGGAGAGGGTAGGATGGAGAGGAGAAGACAAATGTTGATTGAATGGATACCACAAGTACAGGGAAGAAAGGAGGAATGTACTATCACAGTGATAAGAGCAGACAAAGTTGCACAGAGGTGTGTAATCAAGGTTTTATGTGGCAAATCGATCTGAAATGTGAATTGGCACTTAATCACAATAAAAATAAAATTTAAAAGAATGGGAGGAAAGATTTATGGCATTTTTACTTGTTTTTCCCCTTGCCCCTCCACAACTTAGTAAGAGTCTTGAAGACAGCAGCCCTTGTTTCCAGCATGAGAACTTAGCCCCCGGATCCACAGTGAGCAGGGCAGACCTTATTCACAAAATACTGTGGTTGTTCAAAATTGTTTGGGGACTACATGAAGGGTCAATGCAAGATTCTCTTTGTTTCAACTAACTCAGAAGCCACTCAGGGCTGAAGAACATTGGGCATTACTGCAAAAAAGCGAGTAAAACAGCCACACTACCTGGGGCAAAAGATTAAGGCTGAAACGGACAAAAGACAACCTAAATCCTGAAAAGAAAAATCAAGAACTCTTCTGAAATTTAGGTCATTCATAAGCTCTCCTGCATGCTCAGATATTTAGAAAGCCACACACATGCCCAGCACAGGATGCATACTCAGAAAAGACATGAGAAGGCCCTAGTAATTCACTAGTGGCTGATCCATAGGCTCAGCTCAACCAGGAAGTGAAGGCTGAGGCAGAATTGTAAACAGCCTTTCTGAGTTGTTGTTAAAGGAGTGCCCCAGCACAGAGCCAACCCACAAAACCTGGGAGGTGTTTTGTTGTTGGTGGTGGTTGTGGTGGTGGTGGTGGTGGTTGGTTGGTTGGTTAGTTGGGTTTTGGTGGTGGTGGTGGTGGTGGATTCTATTTATTTGTTTGCATGCTTCTCTAAGCTCCCGGAGCTCAAAGAAATTTCAGTCGAAACACTGGCAGAACACAAACTAAACCTTCAACAATGAATAACAGTAAACCATGGGGGGGGGGAATCTGATTTCCAGAGTTACCACATTATAATATTCAGATGTCCAGTTTCCAATAAAAATAAGTAGCACACAAAGAAACAGAAAAGCATGACACACTCAGAGGGGGAAAAAAGTTGACAAAACCCATCCCTATGAAAGTCCAGATGTTTAACTTATTAGACAAAGACTTTAAATCAATTGTCTTAAATATATTTAAAGAGCTATAAGAAAATACTGACAAAGAACTTACAAAAATGAGTAAAATGATGTGCAAACAAAATGCCAGACAGCCAACAAAATGAGAATATGAATAAAGAGACAGAAAGCATGAAAAGGGAACAAGTTCTGAAACTGAAAAACACAATAACTAAGGCTGAAAAAACTCACTCAAGGGATTCAACAGCAGATTTTAGAAGTGAAAATAACGAATCAGCATATCTGAAGATTGTTGTTGTTGTTAGGTGTTGTTGAGTGGGTTTCACCCTAAAGGGCAGAGAAGAACTGCCCCACAGGGTTTCCAAGGAGTATTTGGTGTGTTTGAAATGCTGCCTTTTTGGTTAGTGCCCAAGCTCTTGACCAGTCCTAGTCACTCCACCCAACAGTACTGTGCACCCAAGGACTGGTTGCACTAACCTTCCCACTATGTGCTATAGGAGACAGGGGCATACCCTCAATCCAGACACCTGGGAACAGCCATCAGCTTCCTGCCTTGCCCCACTTGTTGTCCCCCCACTGCAACCAGAGACCTGTGCCTGCTCTGAACATTCCCATTCAACTCTGCCAGCTAGGACAGTAGGGTACAGTCTGCACCACACACTCAGTAACTGATGACCTGTATACCTGCGCCTTTAGTAACTATACCCACACAGAAACAGTGACCCAACTGCTAGGCCCACATACCAAGTAGTCGCTTTGACAGCCTGAAGACAGGAAGTGGGAGCCTCAGCAACGTAAACAACCAAAATAGGTCCCATACCTAGCCTACTTGGGCATATCAGAACAAAACAAAAACACTGTCAATAAACAAACAACAAATAAATAAAATTCCTTACTGATGTTTCAAAGACAACAAAGGTTTCCACAGAGACAACAGTCAATATCAAATATATAAAGAAGCAGGACAAGCTGGCTCCAGCAAGCTAACAAAATAAAGAACCACAAAATTTCCCAGAAGAAGATAAGGCAATGGAACTACCTGATAAAGAGTGCAGAAGACAATATACAGAGCTCCTGAAGAGATTAGGAAGGATATCAGGCAAAACTCAGACTAAGCCAAGGAACAGACAAAACAATGCAATAGAAGAATTCAAGAAAGTTTCTTCCAGAAACTAAACAGAGATAGGAACTAAAAATCCAAACACAATATTAACAATAAAATTACAGAAATAGACAATTCAATAGCAGGTCATAGAAGCAGAACTGAAATAACAGAAGCCAGAATTTAATGAGATTGAAGATAAATCTCTTGACACCAATTTATTTGAGGAAAACTCAGAAAAAATGAAGAAAACCTAAGAATTATGACGGATACTATCAGAAGCAAAAGCCTATGACTGATCAGAGTAACAGAACAGCAGGGGATAACAGTAAACCCAGAGAGAATTACTGAAGATTTGTTGGCAGAAAACTTTCTAGTATCATGAAACATGAGAAGATATGTGTCATGGGTTGAATTGTGTCCCCCCAAAAATACGTGTAGCCACGTGGCTGGGACATGATTCCCAGTATCTTGTGACTGTCCTCCGTTTTGTGGTTTCCCTAAACTGTACGTTAAAGGATTAGGGTGGGGCTGTAAATTCCTTCTAGGATTACTTCCCTGCCTGCTGTAAAGGGAGTTTCCCTGGAGTACGGCTTGCTCCACCCTTAATCCTTTCATCCTATGAGAGATAAAAGGATAGAGAAGCAGGCTGAGAATTGGGAACCTCGCACCATCAAGAAATCTGCACGGGGAGAAGAGCGTGTCCTTCAGACCTGAGGTTCCTGCGCCAAGATGCTCCCTGGGCAAAGACTGATGCAATACCGGACATTCCTCCAGAGCTGACAAGGGGAAAGCCTTTCCCTGGAGCGGACACCTTGAATATGGACTTGCAACCTACCGTACTGTGTAAGAATAAACCTTCCTTTGTTAAAGCCATCCACTCTGTGGTATTTCTGTTAGAGCAGCCCTAGCTAACTAAAACAATATGTATCCAAAGAGCTCAACAAAACCCACACAGGGAGGGTAGACACCAAAAGAAAGTCACCAAGATATATCATAATCAAACTGGTCAAAACCAAAGGCAAAAAATATTGAGAATGGCTAGGAAGAAACGAAAAGTCACCTACAAAGTTGAATCAACAAGACAAAGTTCTGAGTACTCAGTGGAAACCATGCAGGCAAGAAGGCAATGGGATGGTATCTGCAGGAAAAATATTGCCAGTCAAGAATTATATATCCAGCAAAACTATCTCTCCAATATAATGATGAAATTAGGTCATTTATAGACAAACAGAAATCAAGGGAATTTGTACAAACCATGCCAAAATTACAAATTATTAAAGGGAGTCCTGTGGTTAGAAAACCAAAAACATCAAGCATTCCAAGACTAGAACAGTAGACAGATCAACTAGTTATCAACCCAGATAGGGAATTCACAAAAACAGATCAAAGCTAAAACACTGAAAATTGGAAATCACAGATGTCAATATGTAAACCATGACATCAAAACAAAAAAGAGGGAATAAATAATATAGTCACAGAAATTCCATATAGAAAGTAAGTTAAGGCAATATCAAGAAGTTGACAGGTTTAAGCTTAGAAAACAAAAGGTCAATTTCAGGGTAACCCCAAAGGTTACCTCTTCATCAAAATAAAGACACAGTAAACAAAAAAATCAATAATGATGACAGATAGGAAAATACATTAAAAAAAGAAAACTCAGCACAGAAAATTAAGCTGAACAAAGAAATTATTGACATCACACCAAAAAAAAAAAAATCAGTAAACTTACACCTATCAATAATTACAATGAATGAAAATGGCCTAAACTTTGCAGTAAAGAGATGGAAGATGGCAGAATGGGGGGAAAAATTTACCTGTATACCGTCTAGAGGAGACACAACTTGGACACAAAGACATACACTCAAACTCAGTGGATTCAAAAAATACATATGTCAAGCAAATAACAACCAAAAAAAGCAGAAGTGGAAATTGTAGCCTTTGATAAAACAGACTTTAAAGCAAAACCACCACAGAAGATAAAGGACACTATATAATACAGCAGGACACTATAACCATAATGAGTACAAGGTCTGACAATTACATTTGCGAACTTGCCACCATGCTCTTACATTGGCAGCACTGTACAAAAAACTCAGTAAGGTGTCATAATCTTGGTATATCCACGTTTCACAGCTGTGTTTGTGTCAAAGTGTGGCAATGTCTCGCTGAGTGGTGTTAGTTATTGTTACGTGTTTTTGTGTGCCACTGTGAGAATGGCAGACCTTGAATTAGAGCAAAAAACACAGAACTTCTTATTAAACTTGGTAAAGGGTCCCTGTGCCTCAGAAGCTTCCAATCCAGCAACCTGTTGCTATAGAGTCGATTCTGATCACTGTGACACTATAGGATAGAGTACAACTGCTCCATGGTGTTTCCAAGGAGCAGCTTGTGGATCCAAACTGCCAACTTTTTGGTTAGTGACCATAGCTCAAGAAATGCAAATCACATTGCATTAAGATACCATTTCACTCCAACAATATTTACACTAATGCCAAAAACATGAAATAATAAACTTTGGAGAGGCTGAAGGGAGATCAGAAGTCCTTTGCACTGCTGGCAGGAATGCAAAATGGTAAAAAAGTTTTGGAAAACATATGGTGCTTCCTTAAAAAGCTAGAAATAGAAATATCATACAATCCAGCAATCTCACTCCTAGAAATGTACCCCAGAGAAATCAGTCATCACACGAACAGGCATATGAACATCCATGTTCACTGTAACACAATTCACAATAACAAAAAGGTGGAAACAACCCAAATGCCCATCAACAGACAAATGGATAAACAAACAAATTATGGTGGATACCCACAATTGAATACTATGCAATAATAAAGAAAAATGATGAATCCTCAAAATATCTCACAGCATAGATGAATCTGGAGGGCATTATACTGAGTGAAATAAATCAGTCAGAAAAGGACAAATAGTGCATGAGACTAGTAGTATAATAACTCAAGAAATGTTCACATACAGAAAAAAGCATTCTTTGATGATTGTGAGGGTGGGGAGGAAGAGAGAAGGGAAATCACTAACTAGATAGTAAAAAAGTGTCACATTCGGTGAAGGGAAGGGTAGCACACAATATACAGGAAGTAAGCACAACCAGACAAAAGCAGAGGCACAGAAGCCTCCACGACACATCCAAACACTTGGACGGACTGAGTAACTGGGACAGGGGCCTGGGGAGCATAGTCTCAGGGAACACCTACATCAATTGGCATAACACAGTTCATAAAGAAGATGTTCTACATCCTACTTTGGTGAGTAATGTCTGGGGTCTTAAAAGCCTGCAAATGGTCATCTAAGACACACTTATTAGTTTTTTCCCACCTAGAGCCAAGGAGAATGAAGAAAACTGAAGTCACAAGGATAATGTTGGCCCAAAGGACTAAAGGACCGCATGAAACAGAGACTCCACCACCCTAAATCCAGAAGAACCAGCTACCACCAATGACCACCCTGACAGGGATCGCACAGAGTCCCAGACAGAGCAGGACAAAATGGTAGAACACAATTCAAATTCATGTTAAAAGACCAGACTTACTGGTCTAACAGAAACTGGAGAAACTTCTCAAACTGTGGCCCCTGGACACTCTGCTAATCCAGAAGCATTCCCATGCAAACAGACAAGGATAGACAGGAATATAAAACAAAAAAATAACACATGTAAGAAAAGTGTTTCTAAGTTCAATCAGATATTCAAGACCAAATGAACAGCTCCTATCCAAAAGTAGGACGAGAAGGCAGGAAGGGACAGGAGCTGGACAAACAGACACAGGGATTCCAGAGTAGAAAAAGGGAACATCCTGTCACATTGTGGGAATTGCAACCAATGTCACAAAACAGTATGTGTATAAATTTTTGAATAAACTTTCACCTAAAACACACACACACACACACCAAAAAAAAAAAAAGCTTATGCATGGCCATTATTGGTCTCTACTCAGCTACAGAAAAAGAGAAAGAAGGAAATATATTCAAAAAAGAAATTAATCTACAGACTAAAAATCTACATGAACCAGAACCTCACCAACTTTGAGACCAGAAAAACTAGACGGTGCCTGGTTACCACTACCAACTGTTCTGACCTGGGACACAATAGATAGTTCAAGATTGAAGTGGAGAAAAATGTAAAGCAAAATTCAAATTTAGATCTAAAAACAAAAAAGGCCAGACTTACTTGACTGGTAGAGACTAGAGGAATCCCCATGACTATCACCCTGGAATAATCTTTTAAACTTGGAACTCAGACCACTCCAAAGGCCACATTTCAGGTAAATGACAAATGGACTTAATTAATATCACCCATGAGTACAGGGCTCCTATAAATAATCATAGTAATGAAACAAATGGTAAATACTTACCTCAGACCAGAGAAGAAGGTAAGGGGGGATAGGGAAGCTAGGTTAATGGCAATAGAATGATCAGAATGTAAATAATGAGAATGCTGACACATTGTGAAAAATGTACCCAATGTACTGAACCACATGTACAGAAACTGTCATATGAGAATCTAATTTAGTGTGTAAACTTTCATCAAAAAACACAAAACATTTTTAAGGAGAAGTATCATTTTCATTCAATCATAATAAAAAAAGAGAAGTATCATATGATCAAACAGCCATCACACAAATACACATATACACACCCATGTTCACCTCAAACATCATTCTCAATAGCAAAAACATGAAAACAACCGTGTCTATCAACAAACGAATAAACAATAAACACACAACGAAATACTATGCAGTGAAAAAGAGCAATGATGAATCTGTAAAACACCTCACAACACAGATCAATTGGATGTGTGCATTTACTGAGATAAACTGATCTCTGAGCACTGCTTCTGCCGTGTCCCATAGGTTCTGGTAGGATGTGCTTTCATTTTCATTTGATTCTATGAATTTCTTTATACTATCTGTCATGGATTGAACTGTGCCCCCACACCCCAAAATATGTGTGTAGCCTTTTGGCTGGGTCATCATTCTCAATATTTTGTGCTTTCCTATTTTGTAAATCTTTATCTCTGCCTGTGGTTAACAGAGTGGATTGTGCTAGAGAGGATTAGGGTGGGACTACAAATCCTTTACTAAGGCCACCTACCTGCTCCATTGTAAAGGGAGTTTCCCCGGAGTATGGTTTGCACCACCTTTTATCCTACGAGGGATAAAAGGAAAAGGGAGCAAGCAGAGAATTGGGAACCTCACACCATCAAGAAAGCAGCACTGAGAAAAGAGCACATCCTTCAGACGTGAGGTTCCTGAGCCAAGATGCTCCCTGAACAAAGACTGATACAACAAAAGGACTTCCCTCCAGAGTCAACAGAGGAAACGCCCTCCTCTGGAATGGACACCCTGAATTTGGACTTGTAGCCTACTGGATTGTGTAAGAATAAACTTTCCTTCATTAAAGCCATCCACTTTGTGGTATTTCTGTTACAGCAGCACTAGCTGACTAAAATACCATCCCTGATTTCTTCTATAAACCAGAAGTTTCTGAGCAAGGGATTTTGTTCAGTTTCCAAGTGTTAGATTTTTTTTTCCTTCTTTATCTTGCTACTGATTTCTACTTTGATTACTTCATTGTCTTAAAAGATACTTTGTAATATTCCAATACTTTAATTTTATTAAGGATTACTCTGTGGCCTAGTATGTAGTCATTTCTGGGGAATGCTCCATGACAGTTAGAAAGGAAAGTTAACTTAGCTGCTGTTGGGTGGAGAGCTCTGTATATGTCCATGAGGTCAAGTTGGTTAATTTGTGGCATTTAGATCTTCTGTGTCTTTACTGAACTGTTTTCTGGATGTTCTGTCTATCACTGAAAGTGGTGTGTTGAAGTCTCACATTGTTATTGTGGGGCTACTTCTGTTTTCAATGTAGTTAGAACTGGTTTTATGTACTTTGGAGTGCATCACTGGTGTGTCAATATTTAATATGATTATGTCCTCTTGGAGTAGTGACTCTTTAATCATTATACTGTATCCTTCCTTTTATATAATGTAGTGAATTTTAAAGTTTATTTTATCAGAAATTAAGGGAAGCAGGGCCAAGATGTCAGACTAGACACATATCTCTTCAATTCCTTCTGAAGAACTAAGGTCTGAACTCATAATTGAACAGAACACTCTGGACACTCAGGAAGCTCTAGGATACCGCAGAGGGTTGTCAGATTAGACTATGCACCACTAAATGGGAAACCACCTCTCTCTGACAAGGCAGTGCGTGTTGAGCTCCATTCCTGCTGACTCACTGCTTCGGCAGACTGCAGGTACTGATGCAGTCTTTGTTATCCGAGAGGTGGGGGATGGGCATAAGCTGGCAAATACACTGAACTACAGTGTTAAAGTAAACAGCATATAGTGCAACAGAGAGACAGTACACAGGATAGCCACATTTTAAGAGGCCAGCTGCTGACTAAGAGCACCACTGCGTCTCCACCATCTCTTCTCTTTTCTCTGAGCTACACAATAGATTCTGCAGTTTCACAGCAGGAAGAGCAGCTCAGCTGGAACGCCATCTCGGTCAGGCTGGAGGCAGAGTCATCCAACCGGAGGCTTCAGCAGGGGTTACTTCCAAATCTTAGAAGCAGTGCCAGTCCAGAAAGTTCTTTTCCAGCAGAAAGGCTGTGTAGGACAATGCTACCTTACAGGAGTTGCGTGGCTGTGGATGACAGCAAGACCATAACCCCTCCCTAATTAAACTACATCATACCTTCTGGGGACAGCCAAAGAGGTGCTTCTGTTGTCAGCTGGAAAGTGGGGCCTGCCACACCTCACTGCCTGACTGATTTTGGCAGCTGTTAGTTAATTCCCACCTTCTTAAAATAAGACTGCCTGGAGAATTAATTGCTGAGTGGTCTGGCACTATCTTTTCTAGTCTTTACTGACCACCATGATAGGGTCAGTTGATGGCCCCTCAGTGAACTGATAAGTACGGAGCCATCTCTGCCAGCCAAGAGGCAGAACCTACCACCTCAAGGAGTCCACTGGAGCCAGTCACTGAAGTACACAGAGACAGCAGGTGACAAATTCCCTTCTCAGAACTATGCCTCACCTCCTGTTGAGGCAACCCCAGAGAAATTAAACAGCCTCTAGAAGGCCCAAAGGTAACAAATCATTCCTAACAAATTAAAGAAACAGTCCACCATGGCTCCAGAAAACTCCCAAAATAAACAACCAAAAAACTTCCCAGACGAATAAGCCTTTCTGAAACTATCAGAGGATGAGTATGACCGAATTATATAGATAGCCCTCCTATAGATTAAACAGAATGCAGTAGAGCAAATTGAAATATTAAGCAAACTATTTGAACTGATGGAACAACAATGATCTGAAAGCCAGCAGATCAATAACAAAATTACAGAATTAGACAATTCAATCCAAAGCCAAAAGAGCAGAATTGAGGAGATGGAAGTCAGACTTAGTGACTTTGAGGATACAGCAACCGACACCAGCGTCTATAAGGAGAAATCAGAGGAAAGAAATAAAAAAAATAAAGAAGCATTAAGAAACACGTGGGACTCTATTAAGAGGAATAATCTACAATTAATTGGAGTTCCTGAACAGGGAAGGATAGCTGAAAACACAGAGAGTATTGCTGTTGAGTTGTTGGCAGAAAACTGCTCTGAAAATTGAAAGAAGAGAACACAGAAATCCAAGATATGTATCCAACACCACAAAAACTAGACCCCTAAAGAAAGACACCAAGATGTACTATAATCCAGCTCAATAAAATGAAACATGAACACATGCTCTTAAAGGCAGTAAGAATCAAAGCAAGGCTAACATTCAGAGGGGAGCCCTGTAGGTTTTCATCTGACTTCTTGGCAGAAACGATGTTGGCACGGAGGCAGTGAGATGACACATTCAAAGCCTTTAAGGAGAAAATAATCCAACCAAGAATTATATACCCTGCAAGACTGTCTCTCAAGTATGGAGATGAAATTAAGACATTCACAGATAAACAGAATTTTAGGGACTTTGTAAAAACCAAACCAAAACTACAAGACCTACTGGAAGAAGCTCTTTGCCTACAAAAACAAAACCATTAAGTGTATATTTAAGAAGGCAATGCAGGACACAGCATCCAGAATCTTATTCAGTTAGGGAAGTAACAAAGCCCAATCAAAGCTACAACATTAAAACAAGGGAACCACCAATCATATCATGAAAACTATGACACCATCACACTAAAAAGAGGGATATACTACACTAGTTACAGTCCCTTCAGATGGAGAGAAAGTTAAAAAGATATGCAGAAGTTAAAACTGGGTTTAAAATTAGAACATGAAGGGGGATCACAAGGGTAGTCACATAGCACAATAACAATGTGAGATATCAAAACAAGAAATGTACTACAGGAGTCTCAACAAACACAAAACCTACACTGAAAGAGATGAAAAGTCAACCCATAAAGACTGACCCAGAACAGATTATTATGAGCAACATAGAAAATACCTACACAAAGGTAAATACAGCAAAATGACAGCACTAAACACATACCTATCAATAATTATACTGAATGTAAATGGATTAAATACTCCAATAAAGAGACAATGAACAACATCCTGGATCAAAAGACACAACCTGTCTATATAGTGCTTAAAAGAAACACACTTTAAAGATATGAATGAACTGAAAATTAAAGGATAGAATAATATCTACTAAGCTAACAACATACACAGAAGAGCAGTAATGGCAATACTAATTTCAGATAAAATAGATGTTAATGTAAAATCCACCATCATGGACAAGGATGGTCACTATTTATTGCTGAAAGGTTCAATACACAAGCAGGACTTAACAACATTAAATATTTACACACCCAATACCAGAGCATCTAAATACATCCAACAAACACTGGCAACATTGAAAAATGAGATAGCTCACTCCACAATAATGGTTGGAGACTTCAACAATCCACTTTCAGTAATGGACAGATCATCCAGACAAAAAGCTGAGTAACGACACAAAAGATCTTACTGCCACAATTAACTAAAGAGACCTCACTGACATATATAGAACTTTTTATCCGTCAACAGGTAAGTACATCTTCTACTTCAATGCACAAGGAACATTCTCCAGAATAAACCATGTGTTAGGACATAAAGCAAGTCCCAACAAAATCCAAACCACTGAATTATTGCAAAACATTTTCTCAGGCCATAAAGCCATAAAAGTTGGAAACAACAGAAGAAAAAACATACACAGAAATTTGAACTCACAAAAACTGAACTTACTTTGTGCAAAAAGCCATGGGTTATACAAGAAATCAAGGTCAAAATAAATATATGGAATCCAGTGAGAATGAAAACACATCCTACCAGAACCTATGGTGCACAGTCAAAGCAGTGCTCAAAAACAACATCGATTCTGACTCACAGCAGGCCTAAGTCATAGCATAACTGCCTGGTAGTTTCTAAAGAGCACCCAGCAGATTTGAACTGCTGATCTTTTGGTTAGTAGATGTACCACTTAGCCACTACACACTAGGGTTTCCAAAGCAGTGTTCAAACGTCAGTTCATTTTAATAAATGCACATATCTGGAAGAAAGGACCCAAACCAAAGAATTAACACTACAACTTGAACAAACAGAGAGAGAGCAACAGATGAGCCCTTCAGGCACCAGAAGAAAACAGATAATGAAGATTAGAGCAGAACTAAATGAATTAGAGAATAGAAGAACAATTGAAAAACTAAACAAAACCAAAAGCTAATTTTTTGGAAAAGATCAACAAAATTGATAAACCACTGGCTAAACTTACAAAAGAAAAACAAGAGAAGAAACAAATAACTCGAATAAGAAATGAGATGGGAGATGTCACAACAGACCCACCTGAAATCAAAAGTATCATAACAGAATACTACAGAAGACTAGTCTAACAAATTTGAAAACCTAGGGGAAATGGACAAATTTCTAGGTTCATATCTGCTACCAAAATTGTCACATGAAGAAGTAGAACAACTTAATAAACCCATCACAAAGGAAGAGATTGAAAAAGTCCTCAAAAAACTACCAACCTAAAAAAAGCCCTGGCCCAGATGGCTTCACCACAGAATTCTACCAACCTTTCAGAGAAGACTTAACTCCAGTGTTACTGAGTCTATTTCACAGCATAGAAAGGGATGGAATACTCCCCAATTCATTCTATGAAACCAGCATAACCCTGATTCCAAAGCCAGGGTAAGATCTCACTAAAAAAGGAAAATTACAGACGAATATCACTCATGAACCCAAATGCAAAAATCTTCACCAAAACCCTTGCCAACAGAATTCAACAACATATCAAGAAAATAACTCATCACAACCAAGTTGGATTCATACTAAAGATGCAAGGCTGGTTCAACATCAGAAAAACAACTAACATGATCAACCGCATAAATAACACAAAAGAGAAGAATCATCTGATTTTGTCAACTGGTACAAAAACAGCATTTGACAAAGTCTAACACCATTCGTGCTAAAAGCTGTGAGCAAAATAGGCATGGAAGAGAAATTCCTCAACGCAAGAAGGGGCATCTACGCTAAGCCAACTGCCTACATCATCCTGAGTGGAGACAGACTGAAAGAATTCCCCTTGAGAACAGGAACTAGACAGGGATGCCCATTCTCATCACTTCTATACAATGTTGTACTAAAAGTTCTGGCCAGGGCAATTCGACAGAACAAAGAAATAAAGGGCATCCGCATTGGCAAAGAAGAAGTAAAAAATTTCATTTGCAGATGATAATGCTTGTATATGGAGAGAATATGAAAGAATCCACAAATACTCAAATTAATAAAAGAGTTCAGCAAAGTATCAGGATATAAGATCAACATAGGTGAATCACCAGGATTCCTTTATATCAACAAAGAGTTCTTCAAAGAAAAAATTACCAAATCAATACACTTACCGTAGCCCCCAAGAAGATAAAATACCTACGAACAAATATAACCAGAAAAATAAGAGACCTATACAAAGAGAACTACAATACCTCACTGCTAGAAACTAAGACAGACTTACATAAATGGAGAAACTTACCCTGGTTCATGGATAGGAAGACGTAACATTGTGAAAATGGCTATTTTACCCTGAGTGATCTATATATACAATGAAATCCCAGTACAAATTCCAGTGACTATTTTTTATGAGGTAGAGAAACAAATCACCAACTTTGTTTAGAAAGGGAAGAAATCTTGGATAAGTAAAGCACTGCTGAAGAACACACTGGGAGGCCTCTCACTACCCGACTTTAGAACCTAACACTGCCACAGTAGTCAAAACAGCTTGGTACTGGCACAAAAGACACATATAGATCAATGGAACAGAACTGAGGCCCCAGAGATGCCACCATCTTTTTATGAAGAGTTGATATTCGACAAAGGCCCTAAGATTCTCAACTGGGTTAAAAACGGTCTCTTCAACAAATACTTCTAGCAAAATTGGATATCCATTTGCGAAAAACTGAAACAAGATCCATATTTCATATGTTACACAAAAAATAACTCAAATTGGATAAAAGACCTAAGTATCAAATCTAAAATGATAAAGATCATGCAAGAAAAATTACAGTCAACAACAGAAGTTTTTTATTTATTTTTTTTAATATGACTGAGTGAAAATGTACATTCCCGTATAAATTCACATGCCCACCTATATGCAACTTCCACTGCTCTCCCTGCCCAGTGACAGCACACTATTCCTCTCAATGGAAGTTTTAATACACAGCTTAGACAGATTTCAGAATCTAACAAACAAAGCATGATCAACAGAAAATAGATAAATGGGAACTACTAAGAATTGAACATTTGCTCATCCAAAGACTTTATCAAAACAATTTAAAGACCACCTACAGAATGGGAAAACATATTTGGCAACTACATGTCAAACTAACATCTGATCTCTATAATCTGCAAGGTACTGCAAAACATCAACACGAAAAAGGTAAATACCCCAATTATGTGATGGGCAAAAGAGATGGACACTTCAGTAAAGAGGACATCCAGGTAGTCAAAAGACACATGAGGAAATGCTCACAGTCCTTAGCTATTAGAGAAATCCAAATCAAAACCACAATGAGATACCATCTCACCCCAACAAGGTTGGCCATGATCCAAAAAAACACAAAACAACAAATGCAGGAGAGGAGACATTAGAACTGTCCTATACTACCGGTGGTATTACAAAATGGTACAACCTCTATGGAAGGCAATTTGGCACTTCCTTAAAAAGCTGGAAATAGATATACCATTTGATCGAGTAATCCCACTGCTCGGAATATATCCTACAGAATCAAGGGCAGTCATACAAACAGATACATGCACACCAATGTTTTTTGCTGCACAGTCCACAACGGAAAAAAGATGGAATCAACCCAAATGTCTAATAACAGATGAATGTGTAAACAAACTATGGTATATATATTCAATGGAACACTATGCAATGATAAAGAACAATGATGATTTTAGGAAGCATTTAAAACCTGGTTTCAATTGGAAGATGTTATGCTGAGTGAAATCAGTGAGCGACAAAAGGACAAATAATGTATGAGACTCCTACTACAATGACTTACAAGTAGACTTAAGTACAGAAGAAAAGACTCTTTGATGGCTGCAAGGGTGGGGAGGGAGGGAGAGACCTGATCATAGATTAGATGCCAAGCCAAGCCAAGTGCCGTCGAGTCGGATCCGACTAGAAATTTGATTGGGTGAAAGCAGTGACAGCACACAGTAGAATGAAGATCACTTAAACTGGACTTCGACATAAACTGAAAACTCTTCTAATCTTAACCTGATATTGTAAGGATAGAGTAGCAGGGGCGGGGGGGGGTATGGGTTCCATGCCCTCAGGGGGTATCAAGGCCAATCGGCATAATTAGCCTATTCCTAAGAGAGTCTCCTGCACCCCATACTGATGACCGGCATCCGGAGTCTTAAAAGCTAGCAAGCTGCCATCTGAAGTACACCAAATCATCCCAACTCATCTGGAACAGATGAGAACAACAAAGACATAAGGGAAAAGGGGCACAGGAGACAGAAAGACCCATGGGAATGGGCAACTGTATCAGCATGTGACCAGAAGAACCAGATGGTGCCCAACCACCACCAAAGACAGCCATGATGGGGCACTCAATATTAAGCCCACTGGCAACATGCAAAAAAGAGAGATGCACCTCAAGAATTCCACTAAAAGACTGCAACTGGTGATCTGGCAGCCTGTGGGTTCCCCTCTGAGCATGGCCCCTAAGACTTGCTACTGCCCCTGACTAGGAAACTTCATTGAGGTCAACTCTTCGGACAGGAATGGACTGGACACAAGGACACAATGTGACCATGTGGTGCATTTACTTTATTTTTCTATGCATCTATAAGATGCTGTCTTATGGGCCTCTTACGGGAGAGGAGATGGTGCAGAGGATGGGACAGGAGATTGTTAAGAGGATACAACACATAGAATTTGAAAAGGAAGAGTGTACTGTCACCAGGCTAGGAGAGCAAAAGGAGCTGCAGATAGGCAGGCATGCAAATTTAATTTGGATTGTAAACTTTCACTCAATTACAGTAAAATATTTTTTTAATTTTAAAAATAGTGATGCAAAAACCCACACACACAAAAAAATTAATATTGCTACTCCTGACTCGATGGCACTTGGCTTGGCTGGCTCTTTTTTTGAATGTTGTTTGCTTGATATATTTTCTTCCATTCTTTGAGTTTTAGTTTGGTGTTTTTAAGTCTACAGTGTGTCTCCTGTGGGCAGCATACAGATGGATCATGTTTTGTTAAACATGGATGAACTGGATGACATGATGAATGAAATAAGTTGATCACAAAAGACCAAATATTGTATGAGACCACTAATACTAAATTCATTAAAAGGTTTACACACAAAAAGAAGCAATCTTTGATAGTTACAAGATAAGGCAAGGGTGAGGAGGGAAAATTTCTAATTAGAGAGTAGACAAGTACTAACCTTTGGTGAAGGGAAAGACAACACATAATATAAAGAAATTCAGCACAGCTTGACCAAGACAGACATAGAAGCTTCTGAGACACATCTAAACACCTTGTGGGAAGGAGTTACTGATGCTGAGGCCATGGTCTTGGAGTACATCTAGGTCAGTTAACATGATAGAGTTCATAAAGAAAATGTTCTACATCCTACTTTTGTGAGTAGTGTCTGGAGACTTAAGAGCTCATGAGTGGCAGTCTAGAATGCATCTATTGGTCCGATCCCATCTGCAGCAAAGGAGAATGAAGAAAATCAAAGACGCAAGAAAAATATTATTCGAAAAGAGTAATAATTATTCCAAAAGAGTAATAAATATTTAGGGTGAGGTAATAAATCACCTGAACCACAGCATATACCAGCCTGAGCCCAAAACTAGACGGTGCCTGGTTACTACCACTGACAGCTCTGACGGGGTCACAATAGAGGGTTCCAGACAGAGTGGGACAAAAAAATGCAAAACAAAATTCAAATTCACAAAGCAGACCAGTATTACTGGTCTGACAAAGACTGGAGGAATCACTGAGAAAATGGCTCCTGAACACCCGGCTGGCTCAGATCTGAAACCACTGTCAAAGTCCACCCTTGAGCCAAAGATCAGAGAGGCCTATTAACCAGTGTTGAGGTGCAATCCATAATGAAAGAAGTCTGTGGTCTTTGATCTTCATTAATAAGTGCTTCAAATCCTCTTTACTGAAAGCAAGCAAGGTTGTGTCATCTGCATAATGAAGGTTATTAATAAGACTTCCTCCACACCTGATGCACGTCAACATAAAGAAAACAAAAATCCTCGCAATGAGACCAACAAGCAACGTCCTAACAAATGGAGAAATGACTGAAGTTGTCAAGGATTTTATTCTATCTGGACCCACAATCAACACCCATGGAAGGAGCAGTCAACAATACAAAGGATGTACTGCACTGGGAAAATCTGCTGCAGAAGACCCTTTAAAGTATGAAAAAGCAGAGGTGTCACCTTGAAAACTAAAACATAACTGACCCAAGCCATGGTATTTTCAGTAGCCTCATATAGATATGAAAGCTGGACCGGGAATATGGAAGACAGAATTGATGCCTTTGAACTGGAAGGTTTGCAAATACTGATTATATCATAGATTCCCAGGAGAACAAATAAATCTGTCTTGGAAGAAGTACAACCAGAACACTCCTTAAAAGCAAGAATTTGAGACTACATCTCACATACTTTGGACATATTATCAGGAGGGTCAATCCCTGGAGAAGCACATCATGCTTAATCAAGTAGAGAGTTAGTGAAAAAGAGGAAGATTCCCAGTGAGATGCAGTGGCACAGTAGTTGCAACAGTGGGCTCCAGCATAACAACAACTGTGAGGGTGGTGTAGGACAGGGTGGTATTGTATATATGGTTGCTACGAGTCAGAACCAACTTGACAGTACCTAACAACAAAAACAAAACTGCAACAAAGCAGGTGAGGAATATGATTCTTAGATCAATCAAGTATATGAGACTAAATGGGCAACAGCTGTCCAAAAGCAAAGACAAGAAGGCAAGAATGGACAGAAAAATTGAACCAATGGACATGAGGACTAAAGGTTAAAAAGGTAGAGACTGGTGACAATTGCAGGGATTATAACCAATGTCACAAAACCAACTGTGTCTAAAGTTTTGACTGAGAAATTATTTGAGCTGTAAACTTTTACTTAAACCATAATAATAATAAAAAAAGAGTGAGAATTATAGGAAAGCTTGTTATTCGTTCCTATTTTTGCTAGACAAAGTGGTGGAATAAAGAGATGTACTCAGGGCTTCAGAGTCACAACTCAAACACCGCATCCAATATCTCAAAGTTACCACTTGCCCCTTGAAAGAAAGACTTATTTCTAATAGTAATAGAGTTGACATTACTGAAAATCAAACCCAGAACCTTATCAGAAGAGCAACTTAGTTATGACAATTGAATTCTCTACCTTGAATGATTTAGTTACAACGACAATTGAATTCTCTATCTTGAATGATATCTAAAGTTAAAGTGAGGATATGGATTGGGAAGGAATGGGATCCTGAAACTTGGACAGATAACCAGGAAGCTGGGCATACTGAACCCCTACATTCCATTGAATCAGTCCTGACAATAGGACCTCTTACTCCCATCTGAAGAAATTACTCTATCTTTTGTCTGCTAAGTTAACCTCCCATTAAAATCATTATTCTTTCCACCTCAGTTTGATGGGATTAACTCAGCTGTACCTGAAGAGTCTTTGAGATATAGAGTGAGGTGGTGCCTGTGTTAGTGCCTTGGGCATCACCTAAGGTAAACACCTTACAAAACATTGCTGAATGTTCCCAGGACCCACCTTTTCCAGGCATTTTGCTTCTATAGCTATGAACAGACTTAAGTCCCAGCAAGTCTTAAAAAGTGAAGTGTACAGTGTGACCCAGAAGGAGGTACACTATGTTCCAAAAGAACTGCTTGACATTTTTAATATGTACAAGCAAAAACCTTGGAAATACATGTGGAAATGGTTAATAAGAGTGTGGGATAATGGTACAAGGAACATAAAGTTGGATCAGTCTTAATTTATCTATATGGGCCCATGACGCACAGATCCTTCATTCAGTGTTTCAGCTTCAGAGGTCAGGAAATGAACCAACAGTTTATTTGGTTGGTTTGCTGAAGCATGGATTACACACTGGTCTACACTAAATCAGGATGAAGTACCAGACTTGCCTTGGTCTACTGTAGACGGTATCTAAAGGCTCACTATTACAGGATCACTATGAGTCAGAATCGACTCAACACCAACACGTTTGTTTTTAGCTTAGTTTAGTTTTTCAACAGTTACAAGACTAACTGGACCCCAGGGTCATAGAAGTCAAGTGGCACCACTTGATCCACAAAAACAAGGTGAGCTCTAAGGGACAATGGCATATAAAAGCAGTAATCAGAATAGTCTCATAAGGACTTACGGCATTTGCTACATAGTCATGTTGGCCCTAGGAGTGAAACATGTGGGAAACTTGCTAAATATTTATTTGTACAAGCTGAAGAATTCTAGGTAAGTGAATGGCAGTCTAACTTGAATCACCAGAATAGTCATGGCCCCTCAATCAACTGCAAGACTTGAACCAGTTTACAGACCCCAAACCCCTTGAACGAAGGAGAGGTCAGGTCCTCTTGAGGAAGATCCCCACTACACTGACAAAAGTTATACTGTCAGTCTTTCTCCCAGCCTTCCCCAAAGGGTTCTATGGCCTTTTACAAGAGTGACTGTTTACTGGGGAAAAGGAAGTAATCAGACTTCTCAGAGATTACTGAAGACTGGTTCTGAACTGCCACTAAATCCAGGAAACTCAAAACCTCACTGTGGCCCAATGCAGCCATATAGTGGTCAGGTTATTAACGGAATCTTATCTTGGGTTCACCTCACCATAGGTTCAGTGGGTCCCTGAACCCACCCTATAGTGTTTTCCAGTTTCAGAAGACATAGTTAGTACAGATATACTTAGCAAGTGGTAAATCACCCTACACTGGCTCCTGAAAAAAGGATTAAGACCTATCATGGTGCGGTAAAAACTACATGGGGGTAGTGTCCAACCTCCTCTCACTTTATCAGGAGGAAGGAAAATCAAGATCAACAAGCCAGGGCTGATTCTTATGAGGTAGAGGTCAGATATGCCTCCTCTCTGCCATTTTCATCATTTCTGACACTAACTGTCCCTCTCATGACACTTTATACTTCTCTTCTGGGTTTGATAGTTCATTGCAATGACCACACAGAATTCACAGACAGTACTCACAGTTAAGGGGTTTATTAGAGTAGTAACAGGTTGCAATTGAGATTCAGGATACAGTTTTGCCATTAGGCCAGCCATTTCCCAGTTGTGCCTGCAGGCACATCTCTTTCTGGTCCTTGGCTTCTGCCTACTCCGGCAAGTATTGCAAAGCTCTTTTAGTTCTGTCAGTAAGTGCACAAAGGCACTCCACTCCACCAGTAACCCTCGGCCTAAAGGCACTCAGCTCTAGCTCCGTGAATCAGCAAATTTAGCTCCACCAAGTGCCGAAAGGCACCCTGTTCCTCCAGTAAGCCTCCCGTCCAAAGGCAGTCATCTTTTCATTCTGTGAGCTATTGAGAACATCTTCTGCTGGTCTTCTCCAAGTGTCCTGGTTCTAGGCGGGTCTCTGTACAGGGATCCCAGGCCCAAAGGACACACTCCACTCACGGCTCTCCTTCCTTGGTGGTGGTATGATCTTCTGCTCACTTTTGGGATGGCTCATTCTAAGCCTAGCCAGATGGCAAAACTGACTAATTCCTTTGATGGGCCACAGTTACCTTATTTACACAGTCTCAATCATTTGAGTGGGAGGTACAAGACCATGGTGAGAAAGGTCACACAAATGCAATTCATGGCACCACAGGTAGGAAAAGCCAAGTGGAAGCCATTAGGAAAAACATTAAACCAAAACCAATATCACATTCCTGGAGTGACTGCAGAAATTACTGTTACCATTAAGGTGACACCTATCTGAGAATCACAGTACAGATCCTTGGGATTTGGGAGTAAATCCCTTCCATCCTCTGCAGATAACAATTCTTTTCAGAAATAGCTTTTAACTTGTTACTGGGCCTTCACAGAGATGGCATGCTGAACCATGGGCCACAAAGTCACCATGTGGCCTGAGCTGCCCATCATGAACTGGGTGTTATCTGTCCCATGGAACCACAAAGTCAGATATGCACAATAGCTCTCCATCATTAAATGTAAGAGGCATATACAAGATAAGGCTCGATCCGGACCTGAACACACAACTAATGCTCATGGTCTCCACTCCTGTCACATTACCTGCTCTCTTCCAGTCTGCACTTATGGCCTCAGGCAGAGTTCCTTATGATCAGTTGACTAAGGAAGAGAAAACTTGTGTCCGGTTTACAGAAGGTTTTCTATAATATGAAGGCACCACTTGAAAGTGGGTAACGGCAGCACTGCAGCCCCTTCTGGAACCTCCCTCAAGAACACTGGTGCAGGGAAGTCCTCCAAATTGGCAGAACTTGGAGCAGTGCATCTGAGTGTTCAGTTTACTTGGAAGGAAAAATGGCCAAATGTGTCATTATATGCTGATTCACAGGTTGCAGCCAATGTTTTGGCTGGATGGTCATGAACTTGGAAGGGACATGATTGGAAAACTGGTGACAAGGAAGGACGGGTAAGAGGTATGTAGATAGATCTCTCTGAATGAACCAAAGAAATAAACATATTTAGGTCTCACATGAACGTTTACCAAAAGATGAACTCACACAGAATTTCAATTATCAACTGAATAGAATGATGCATTCTGTGAAAACTAATCATCCACTTTTCCTAGCCATACCTGTCATTGCCCAGACACGATCATAAACAAAAAGGCCATGGTGGTGGGGATGGAGGTTATATGTGGGCTCCCACTCACCAAGGTCAACTTGGCTTACAGCAACTGCTGAATGTCCAATCTGCCAGCAAAAGAGACACCCAACTTGGCATCATTCCTCAAAGCAATCAGCCAGCAACCTGGTATCAGCTGGATTACAATGGACCAATGTTTTGAACTTACTGGGACAGATATTCTTTCTTTTGAACTCACTGGGACAGATTTGCTTTCCTGGCTCACAATACCTCTGCCAAAACTACCATCAGTGGACTTACAGACTGTCCTATCTGTCTTCATGGCATCCCACATAGCATCAGTGTAGATCAAGGACTGACTTCACAGCAAATGAAGTACGGCAATGAGCTCATGCTCATGGAGCTCAGTAGTCTTGTCATTTTCCCAATCATCCTGAATCAGATGACTTGACAGAACAATGGAATGGCCTTTTAAACATGCAATTACAGCACCAGCTAGGTGGCAATACTTTCCAGGGTTGGGGCAATGTTCTCAAGGTGGCTGTATATGTTCTAAGCCAGCATTCAATAGATAGTGTTGTTTCTCTCACATCTAGGATTCACAATTCGAGGAATAAAGGGGTAGAAATGGGAGTGGCATCACTCACTATTACCCTTAGTGAGCCACACACTAAATTTTTGCTTCCAGTCCCCATGGTCCTATGCTCTGTGCATCTAGTGGTCTTAGTTCTAAAGAGAGGAATATTTGCACCTGGACACACAACACGGATTCCACTGAACTGTAAGTGAACACCACCAAGCTGCTTGGGGATCCTCATGCCTCTGGATCAACAGGCAAAGAAGGGAATTACCATACTCGTTGGTGTGATTAATCCTGACTACAAAAGGGTAACCAGTCTGATGCTGTGTAATGGAGATGAAGAAAAGTTATCAGGTGATTCTTTAAGGCATCTCTTAGTACTATCACGCCCTGTGATTAAAGTCAATGGAAAGATACAGCAACCCAATTCCAACATGACTACTAACCACCCAGACTCTTTAGAAATGAAGGCATAAAACCATGGCCAGCTGAGCTCCCTGCTTATGGAAAAGATAATTCACAATGGATAGTGAAAGAAAGTAGTTCTAAATAATAGTTAAGACCATATGACCAGTTGCAGAAATAAGGAGTGCAATTGTTAGGAGTATTTCCTCCTTGTATGTGTTCATTTTTGCTTTATTCACTTATAAAATATAAGATGCAAACAAAGCTAGTGAGTTTTCTATTGTACGCATGTTAACCATATCTCGGTAGGCACAAGTATGACTTCATAACTGTCTTTAGTTAGAGATCGCATATGGTTTCAGAAGGTGTCAAGTTGACATGGGGTGGACTGTGATGGTTAAGGTTATACGTCAGCTTGGCTAGGCCATGATTCTCAGTGGTTTGGCAGTTGTGTAATCAAGTAGTCATCCTCCATGATATGGTGTGATATGATCAGACAATCAACTGTAAGTGGAGTTTCTGTGGCTTGTATCCAATATATATATATATAGACGTCCTGGCAAAGCTTGCATACTTGCTCTGGATTTTGCATCCTGTTTGTTGTCATCTGACCTCTAACTCTTGCAACTTCAACCAGCTGCCTACCATCTTATCTGCCAATCTTGGATTCCTCAGCCTTCACAATCTGAGAGCCAGTGGCCTGCCATCTGACTTGCTGATCTTGAGTTCAACAGCTCCTGCAACTACGTGTGAGTCAAAAGATGCCTACAGCATAATGCCTGACCTATGGACTTGGGACTTGCCAGCCATTACAACTCTGGGAGCTATTTTGCTGTAATCTCTCTCCATCCCTCCTTCCCTCTCTCTGTGGATACACACACACACACACACACACACACACTTCACTAGTTTTGCTTCTATAGAGAATCCAGCCTAAAACAGGCCCAGTACATTCTGCAAAGAGAAGGTGTTTCTTCACCCATAACTCAGGATGGTTCTGTTAAGCCATGGAACATGTAGACATCCAATAGGGAAGAGGTGAACAGACAGTCACAGTACACTGGAATAAGAGCTCTGCCCAAAGCTAGGATCTGCCTACCTGTACAACTTGCATCCTTCCTCTGCTGCTTCCTTAAAGCCTCTCCTTGGCATCTTGATCTGGCATCTTCTGTGGTCAACCAGCACCACAAAATCTCTGTGACACTAAGTATCTCCTGTCTGCCAGGACTCTACGTGGTGCCTCAGCTTGAGTTCCTGGTTGGCAAGGCAGTAAACAGATGACAGTGGGGGAGAATGAAGAGAAGATGACAGTGAGGGAGAATGAAGATGACAGTGGGGGTGAATGAAGGGAAGAGTCAAAGTGAAAAAAATTCTTGAGTTAGAAGAGACAAGCTGATAGTCTCACAAGCTAGATGCTGCTCATCTGTGGGTACACAGGGATTCTTTACATATTCAGTATCCCCATCCAGGGATTTCAAAAGGCTTCATGAAATTTCATATTCTTAATTAGGATTTATTGATCATGTTGGTCCTCACAGCCATCCAAACTTGGTAGTTTTAACACCATTTTACAGATGAGAAATTGTGGCTCAGAGATGTTGTTGTTAGCCGCTGTCAAGTATCCCCCGACTCATGGCAACACAACACTGCCTGATCTTACTGGGCATCCCCATGATCTGTTGTGGAACAGACCATTATGATTCATAGAGTTTTTACTGGCTGATTTTCAGAAGTCAGTCACCAAGCCTTTCTTTCTAGTCCATCACAGGTTGCACTGCAATTTGTTCAACATCATAGCAACATGCAAGCTACCACTGACAGGTGGGTGGTAGATGTGTATGAGGTACACTGGCCAGGAACTGAACCCTGGTCTCACGCATAGAAAGCAAGAATTCATCACTGAACCACTAGTGACTCCAGAGACATTAAGGTCACCTAATAAGTGTGACTAAATGGGAATTAAACCCATGACTGCTGATGCCAAATACCAAAATTCCTTTCTATAACATATCCTTTATTGTTTTTTATATTTACTAAAGGTAATACATGTTCATTTTGAGAATTTTTTAAAAATACAGAAGGATATAAGGAAAAAACAACACTCACTGTCATAATCCCATCATTCTGAGATAACCATTGGCAACATTTTCTGACCTTTTTCTATATGTGCATGTCTGTGTGTGCTTTATTTTTTTATTATATTGCACATGCAATTTTATACCTCGCTTTTTCACTTAACATTATTATCTTGTGCATTTCCAGATATTCTTATATATTCATTGTCATGGATTGAACTGTGCCCACCCAAATGTCTCTCTAATTGGCTAGGCCATTATTCCCAGTATTGTGTGATTGTTCACCACTTTGTAATCTGGTGCAAATTTCCTTATGTTTTATAAATCCTACCTCTGTGATAATAATGAGACAAAATGAGAGGCAGTTATGTTAATGAGGCAGAACTCACACTACAAGATTAGGTTGTGTATTCAGTCAATCTCATTGGAGATGTGAGAGAGGCAACCACAGAGACAGGGAGAACTCATATCACCAAAAAGCAAGACCCAGGAGAAGAGTAAATCCTTTGGACCCAGGATCCCTGTGCTGAGAAGCTCCCTGATCAGGAAAGATTGATGACAAGGACCTTCACCTGGAGCCAACAGAGAGAGAAAGTCTTCTCCTGCAGCTGGCATCCTGAATTTGGGCATCTAGCCTCCCAGACTGTGAGAAAATAAATTTCTTTTTGTTAAAGACATTGACTTTGACTTGTGGTACTTCTGTTACAGCAGCACTAGATAACAAAGACAAAATCTGGTACCAGGAGTGAAGTGCTGCTCTAACAAACACCTAACACATGGAAATGGTTTTGAAATATGAATTGATAAAGCTGGATGAGTTTTAAAGTTCCTAACAGTAAAAGCCTAGACTGCCTTAAAGAGACCATTGGTGGAATTATGGACATCAAAGTATTCTAGTGAGTACTCGGAAGCAAATGAGGAGACTTGTTACAATGGAGACGGCACAGCCTTTGAGAAGCAGCAGCAAAGAAATGGCAGCAGCAGAACCAAAAGAACAGTGCTAGACAGTGCTGGAGCTAACCCACTGAATGAGACAGCTGAGTGTCTTTGGCAGGAGGCTTCCTACAAGAGTAGGGTGCCTCCAAGCACTTACAAGTGGAGCTAGGCTTGCTGGCCCACAGAACAAGAGAACTGAGTGCGTTCCTGTTGAACTTTACTGGTGTAGTGGAGTTCAAGGGCTTGGAAACACTAGCCCCAGCAGGACAGATGTGGGCAGCAAGATTTGAGGGGCTAAGATGACAAGGAACCAAGAAACAAAAGCTAAAGTGACAAAGAAAACAGGAAACAGAATTGCCTCAGCCTCAAAGGGCTGGAGTCTCAAACGATGGAGTCACCACTCAGATAGACTAGGAGAATGGTGCTGCCCAAATTGAGGGAGCAGAGTAGCCATTCCAGTGAGCCTGAAAGGTAGAATTAAAGCCCAGCGCTGAGGGGCTTTGATCGAGAATCTGGAGAGTATAACTGATACCCAGAGTCCAAAGAGCCAGGCCATTGCCTAAATGGTCTCAGAGAACAGAGGATTACTTTCAACCTTGAGGATTAATGTGACCTGTTCTGTTGACTTCTTTCACTTCGATTTCTTCCATACGTAATGGAAATGTCTATGTTGTACCTATTCTACCATGGTACCGGAGAAGCAGACAACTTGTATTCTAGATTCCACAGGTGAAGAAGAACTTTGTTCCAAGATGGAATACCCACTTGGAGTTGATTTGACTTTTGATACGATATGGTGGTATGGATGTTTTACATGTTGCTGTAAGATGAATTTGGGGTGGTCAAAAGGTGGAATGTCATGAATTGTATTACATTACCCAAAAATATCTGTTAACTTGGCTAGTCCATGATTCCCAGTATTGTGTGGTTGTTTGCCTTTTGTCACCTGATGTGATTTTCCTGTGTTGTAAATCCTGCTTGTATGATGTCAATGAAGTAGGATTAGCGGCAGTTATGTTAATGAAGCAGGATGCAATCTACAAGGTTAGGTTGTGCCTTAAGTCAATCTCCTTTTTTTTACTATTGTACTTTAGATGAAGATTTACAGAGCAAATTTGTTTATAATTAAGCAATTAATACACATACTGGTTTGTGACATTGGTTGCCAACCTCACAACATGTCAACACTCTCCCCTTCTTGACCTTGGATTTCCTAATACCAGCTTTCCTGTCCCCTCTTGCTTTCTCGTCCTTGCCCCTGAGCTGGTGTGTCCCTCTAGTTTTGTTATGTTTTATGTGCCTGTCTAACCTTTGGCTGAAAGGTGAACTTCAGGAGGGACTTCAGTACTAAATTAAAAGGGTGTCCAGGGACCATAGCCTCCGGGTTTTCCAGTTTCTGTCAGATAGGTAAGTCTAGTCTTTTTCTGTGAGTTAGAATTTTATCAGGTCTCATCTGCTTATGAAGAATGAAGACTTAAATGTAGAGCTTTTTAAATCCACAATAAATATTAAAACCTCATTTTAACCATGAATTTTAACCTTCCCAAGATGCTTTAGAAGCCTGGTGGTGTAGTGGTTAAGTGCTACGTCTGCTAACTAAAAGGTCAACAGTTCAAATTTTCCATGCACTCCTTGAAAACTCTATAGAGCAGCTCTATTCTGACCTATAGGGTCACTGTGACTCGGAATTGACTCCACAGCAGTGGTTCGGCTTGCCTAAGATGCTCCGGTATCCAATTCCTTGGTCAACACATGGGATGTGAGAGAATCCTTTCCACCATCTCCTCCCTAGGGGTTTATTTGAATCATGAGATGCCTTGAACCCTGCCTTCATGAATCACTGACAGCTAACTCCTCATCCAAGCCAATTCTCTCACTACCTCCTGAGCGAGAAATTCCCTACTCTGCCTTCTTCAACTTGTCAATTTGATCCTTCAGAACTCAGATACAGTATCCTTCAGGAAGCTTCACCAGGCTTCCAGGTTTAGTAAGCTATGCCTCTGCCTTCCCTTGACATGTTATACTTGCCTCTATAGCAGGCTGGAAAGATGGAAGAAAAGAATTCAATATAACAGGTATTTGTCGAGGGCCTACTACGCACCAAACTGGAGCTCCTGAAACTAGACACAACCTACTGCCATTGAGTTGATTCCAACTCACAGCGACCCTACAGGCAGAGCAGAACTGCCCCATAGAGTTTCCAAGGAGCACCTGATGGATTTGACCTGCAGACCTTCTATTTAGCAGCCTTAGCACTTAACCACAACGCCGCTAGGGTTTCAAAAACTAGAGACAGAGCAGTAAAAACAGTTAGTGATCCCTACTTTCAAAGAGCTTACATTCTACTGAGGAGCTTACTTTCTAAAAGACAGAGGGAGGAGGAAAGATAATTGCTTAAACCTCTGAAGTTAAACCACTGATACCTGGTGGTCTAGAGCTTGACCAGACCCACTGTCTCACACACAAAACTGCAAGCCTACTTGTATGAACACTTATTCAACATACCTTCTTTTGTGGTGTTATTAAAGTAGCCTTTTTGTGCTAAAAACGTTGCCATCCTATGCACTCTAACTTGAAAACTTCAATAAGAGTTTCTCTGGGAGAACACATGGAACTCCACAGAGAAGACTTGAGCTGAGAGCTCAAACCAAGAAAGTTTCACAACTGAGGGTAGATGACTCTAGAAGATATTTTAGTGCAAAATCACCACAAAGTTATAGTAAAGAGAAAAAGAAAGATTTTATTTGGCATATATTCAAAGAGGCAAAAGTGGGAAAAGACAAGCAAGCGGCTAGAACCTTGTCTAAGTCCAAAAATTGTTACAGAATCTTTGGTATATATTAACATCACAACTGGGTAAAATCATTAGTGCCTCCACCTTTTCACAGATTGGCAAGAAACTGCTAAATAACCTTGATCGTACATTTTGAGCTGTCTTTCTTAATAATCATTGTTACAAGTTTCAGTAACGACCGTCAGGAAGGTCTTCACTGGTTCAACAAATCTTACTATTCACTAAATGCTAATATAAAAAGAGAAAATAGAAAAATACGCCGATCTTTTGTGCTCTGTTTATGATTTGTTTATGTGGAAGGTTCCCTAAGAGTTGTTTTCCAAGATTGTCCAACCTAATGTCTTTATACCTCAGGGCACAGTTGATGCATCCTAGTTAGTCCTTATGAGTCCAGCTCCAGCTGGGTCACATTTTTTATACTCAAGGACAGGAAGTAATGGTTCCAGTATTATCTCCTACATCACTGGCCATGGAGTTATCACAAGATGTCTACAAATTTGCAGAACCACCAAGCATTTTCCATCTACTGAATACACACTACTTTTCACATGTGAAGACAAGATCATAACGCTCAAGTATGCAAATTCATACACAAGCACTGACGAATTCACAGTAGCAGCCTGTCATTGTTTAGTTTTTATTTTTAACAGAAAGGATTCTAAAACTTCAAATTCGATCCTTGGACCCAAAACCAGACTCAATGGAAAAACATGTGGAGTCCAGCTTCTCGTTATCAGCTCTTAGGAACCATCAAAAAGGGACTCAGTGTCCAGGCACCACATGCTGATGTGGCAGGAAATGAGATGGCACCCATTGCCTACAGACTGAAAGCTCTTTAAGAAGAAAGACTTGGGTGTTATTTACCTCTGGGTCCCTAGTACACAGCATGAAGATGAGTGGGAAAGTAGACAGGGTCCAGGCAAAGTTGTGCCCACCCTTCAAGACTAGAAAGCAATGATCTAAGGAAGAGGTGACTTGAGGCCCCCAGAAAGGACAGATCAGCAAAGCCAGTGAGCCTCTAAAGCTACATAAGTATCAAACCAAAAACCCAGCACCATCGATTCAATGCCAATTCATAGCACCCTATAGGACAGAGGAGAACTGCCCCATAGAGTTTCCAAGGAGCACCTGGTGGATTTGAACTGCCAACCTTTTTGTTAACAGACGTAGCACTTAACCACTATGCCACTAGGGTTTCCTAAGTATCAAAGGATAAAAAATTTGCACTTTGGAAACATGCTTATTATTATATTAAATAAATTTTTGTTAATAATTTTACTTTCTTGTTTCCCTGAGGTTTTAATAAAAATTACTTTTGAAAATGCCAACCAGTCTCTACCATAAAAATGGAAAATAGTCAGGATGTAGGTGTGTGGGGAGTAGTGTCAACAACTGGATTGAAAGCTAAATGGGAGAAGAGTGGGTGTAAAGATGACAGGAGAATTATGAATGAAAGACTCTAAGGAAAAGTAATCTTCAGAGGACCTTCACTGACTCAGCCAACTCTTCCCATCTGAAATTCTTTTTCTAGTGCTATTTCCCACTCAATTTCCAAAGAAAATTACGTTTTGCTTCAACAAGTGAATCTATTGCCTTATACCTATTTTCTATACAATGCAAGCTTGATCGTCTCTAGCTCACTGCCCAAGTCCCTACTGCAAAAACAATAGAGTGTCTGTTCTTAAGAGCATGTCTTAGTTCCCAAAGGTAGCAGGAGTCATTCCCCATTTTGTACAAATTGCAGCTAGAAAAATAGCAGGACAGCAACTTTCAATGAACAAGTGGCTTTGAACTTAGTGTCACTGCAGAGGGGAGCACTGACCTAAGAAGTCAGAAGACCTGGCTGCAAGTTCTTAGCCTCCTGTCACTGTGACCTGGCCAGTTCCACATTCACCAACAGACAGATTAAGTTCATGCTTAAGGTACCAACAGGAACACAAAAAAAGACAGAAAGTGGAGAAGAATCTAGTAAGAAGCCACCTCAATGTCAATATGCATGTGAACTTTGAGTTATTTTTTAAAATAACCTTTATTCGAAGTTTAGTGTTGCTTTTACTTGGAATTACACATGGAGAGACATAATCTTTTCTGCGCTCAGGGCTACTAAAGGTCTTGATCCTTCTGGGTGCCTTTGGAAAACTCCCTTCTCCTTTCTGGGCCTCAGTTGTTGTGTGTTATTATGCCCACTGCGGCTAATGACTGAATTTGATCCTACCCAAGACAGAAAAGTGTACGGACAGACACTGTAAACGTGGTGCTCTTCTACTGATACCTCCAATTTCATAAAGGTCAACACTGAGGCTAAAAGCTATAACTTGAATCTTCTCCTATTACTTTATTATTCAGGTATCCTGATTTTTTTTAAACGGCTTTAGCTGTTTATGTATCTAAAACAGAAAGTTACATTTCTTGTTTCTAAAGTGGAGGAAATTCTAGTGAACATTTTAGTGTCCAAATTTCCAGAAAAAATGCTTTCAACACATGGAAATACTAAGCAGACCAAGACTCTCATGATATTTAAAAACAAAATGGGCTTGCTTCCCTTTCCCACTCTGTTAACCAACCCACTGTCCCAAGAGCCCTTGGGGATGACAAGCAGGACAGAGATAAAATCAGCCCTGACAAAATGCCCATTCCAAGTTCCCAAAGTACCCCCACCTCTGTCTGATTCAAACAGGCCATATGCCCTCCTCAGTAGCAATGCTGGTCAGCTTCAGGGTCTATGACATTTCATCTAGTGGTAAAATGACTGTGATCTACAGAGGCATTTTTCTTTTTTAAGTTTTGTCTAGATTTATAGCAGTCTCCTCATACCTATAATTAAAACTTAAACACAAATAAACCAGCTGTCCTTTCCGATTTGGAGCCAGAGTTGCTAGAAAGTTGAAAATTCAAGAGGATACAATTTCATATTAAGATGAAGAGGGCATTTCTATCATCCACCCAACTGACTACATTCAAGCCAAAGAAACTATAAGAAGCAACAGAACATCTTTCCCACCGCAAGTTCATAGGCTAGCATAACATGTTAGTTTGCCAGTGTTATTAAACATACCTAAAGCCGTCTAGTGCTTCAGTGACTCCCTTGCCAGCAAGGAAAATATTTATACCCCTAGGCTGATGGCCTGATTGATTCTGTAATTATCGAGTAAGCACCTACAAACATTAAATAGATCTCTAAGGAAGGGACTGGAAAGGCTGGATTTACTCACCCTATGGCAGAAGGCGTGGTGCTATTTCCTACTGGCTTTGACTATACCATTGTTGAGCTGAATAACACAGAGTACAGGCCACAAATGCCATAAAATAGGTCACGTTCAAAGCCAAAGGGGGCAAATCCAATTTTTAGGCAGGGTCACGACAAGGATACGGTAACTGCCACAGATCCACGGCCAGATGGGCTGAGATCTAGGTTGCTGGTAAACTCCATTAGTAGGCTCTCTCCTTCCAATCACCACCCCACCTCCCACCACTTACAAGAGCTTCTAGGGCAATCTCAAAAGGATTCAAGTCAAGACTGTGGTAACAGCATTGCCAGGCAACCAGCCCAACCCAGTCCCATTTTGACCTTGAAAATAGTGATGGTGTGACCTGGGACTGTCTAGAGGAACATCTTAAGCCCCTTTAGCATCAACTTTCTCCTCCCCTATTTCTCCCTTTCCTTGTCTTTCTGCATTCTACAGTCTGGTCTCTGTAAGCCTGGATGTTACGGGCCAGTTTGACTTGCTCGGTCATCAGTGGTAACCAAGTTGTCCCTACAGAGAGGCTACAAGCTGCTAGCCTGTCAGGGTATCTTTCACCCTAGCTATGCTGCTTCCAAACTTCCTCCCCAGGTCTTTCCTGCCCCCTTGGCTGTAAGAAATAGCCAGGGAAAAAATCTGGGAAAAATTGAGGGTAAAATGCTCACTGAAAGTACTGACCATCAGCAAAATATTCAGCAGGGGAGTGGAAATGCTAGAAGGAAAAGATACAAAGAAGAGAAAATGGCAAATACCAACAATGATTAATATACATATATATATATACACACATATATTTAATTTGAAGTCAAAATACATAGGACAAATACAGCCAGCTGAACATTTTGTGGAAGCTTATGCCTGAGTTACAAGGGGGCCCCAGATGGCACACTGATCATGTTCCCCAACCTTCTTTGCATTTGGCGCTGAAGTGCAGTCCACTGCTGAGAAGATCTAATTTAAGCACTAGGCAAATGGAATCCTATTGCCACAGTGGTTAAGAGCTACGGCAGCTAAGCAACAGACTGGCAGCTCGAATCCACCAGCTGCTCCTTGGAAACGCTATGGGACAATTCTACTGTGTCTTACAGGGCCACTATGAGTTGGAACCAACTCTGACTGCACCTCACAGCCAGCCAAATCGAAGTTCCTAAAGAGAGAAAAGTGCGCCACGAGCCCCACGGAGTTGTTAGATCAAAAAATGAAAAATCAACCCTCTTTGTCAACTTATAGTAGGGAGCTGTGTTTCATTTATGAAGCAGTCTCTTCAGTGCCTCTGAGAAAGGTACTAGTACATTTCAAAGGTTAAGCAGCCACACCAAAGAGGAGGGATGATCACTCTCCCAGCTCTTGCAAACTTCAAAGAAACTGATTCTCAAAAGTCAAAATGATACAACTTATCTTAAGTTGTTCCCCTTCTGGACATCTAGGTCAACTGCATAATAACATTTGTTAAGAAAATGTTCTGCAGCCTACTTTGGAGAATGGCATCTAGAGCCTTAAACGCTATCAAGTGGCCACCTAAGACGCATCCATTAGTCCTGATCCACCTGGAGCAAAGAAAAGTGAAGAACACCAAAGACACAAGAAAAATGTGAGCCCAAGGGACAGAAAAGGCCATATAAATCAGAGATTAAAAGAACCAGTCATGCCCAGCTATGACCAAATTTTAGTAAATTCTAGTAAAAAGACTACACTTGATGTCTGACTGAAACTGGAGTCAATCCACAAGACATAGTCTCAGAACTCTGTTAGCCCAGAAATAAAACCATTCCCAAAGCCGATGCTTCAGAGAAAGATTAAAACCAAAAAACCAAACCCACTGCCGCCAAGTACGGTCCGACTCAGAGCATCCCTAGAGGTCAGAGTAGAACTGCCCCATAAAGCTTCCAAGGAGTGCCTGGTGGATCTGAACTGCTGACCTTTCAGTTAGCAGATGTAGCACTTAACCCACTAAGCCTCCAGGAGGGTTTCCTATAAACACCTAAATTTACAGTGGTGAAGAGTGTGCTTCTTGGCTCAAGTAGATACGCGAGACTTAATGGGCAGCTCTCGTCCAGATGCAAGATGAGAAGGTGGAACGGGACAGGAGTTGGTTGAATGGACTTGGAAAAAATAGGGTGGAGAGGTGGAGGGCGAGAGCAACTAGGGTCATATAACAATGTGTGTAAGTTTGTGAGAAACTGACTTGAGTTATAAACTCTCACCTAAAGCACAATTTAAAAAAAAAAAAATTGTTCCCCTCCTTTAAAAGATTATCAGAAACCCTGGTGGCATAGTGGTTAAGTGCTATAGCTGCTAACCAGAAAGTCAGCAGTTCAAATTGGCCAGGCGCTCCTTGGAAACTCTATGGGGCAGTTCTACCCTGTCTACAGGGTCGTTATGAGTCAGAATCGACTTGACAACAGTGGGTTTGGATTTGCGTTTGTTTTTAAAACATCAGCAAGGGTCTGGTCCAAGGCAACTTGATAAAGATATACCTTCCCTCAAGTAGAAAGGACCCACTGATTCCACAGGCAGAGAGGTGCCAAGTTGGAAAACCAGAGCCTCCTCCTTGTCCTTCTTATCCTGCTGAACTCAACAGGTGACTCTGCAAGCTGACTTAGCAAATCTCTCCTATGCTAATCCTGGTAGTTAGTGGGACCCCGACAACAACAACAAAAATCAACCATGCCCCAGCTTTTCTGTTCAACTCCATGTGGGGACTTCTGGGAGGGTGCCTACACCTGTGTCTTGCAGTCACCTGGGTCTTCCACCTTCCTTTTCCCACAAGACCCATTTCCTTTTTCTCCAACATTTACCTCAGGAATCAGAGACCTTCATGAAAGAGGGTGCCTTGGGCTCTGATTTCTGGCAATTCTTTCTCAAAAGGCCACACTAAGGCTTACATTCAAAAGTCGTCTGAAACTTTCAAGCCACACTGCTGCTTCTCTTCCTAACTTGCTTACAGCACCAACTGACCCTGATATCTAAGATGTCCAAGTTGTGGTGAGCATTTCCAGCATATTCAGGCCCCTTGATTTCAGCAGGAACGCCACGCTCTAATGAAGGAACTGTATTTCCACTGAGAAAGAATCCTCCATTCAAAATGTTGGGGCCCAAAGGAGAAGGACTAGCGAAGCTGGCCTATTGTCTAACAGGTCCTGCGTGCTAATAAGCAAGGCCACTCCTGGGACCTGGCTGTTCTCAGGCATGGCTGATTCCTAAAGTGAATGCACTTTAGAAACGGATGACAATTCCTTCAAATGGCTCTCGCTAGGAAATCTGTGCTGCCAGACCCAAGTGGTAGGGTGTCAGGGAAGCCCAGGACAATCCCGCCCCATCCCACTTCACCCCACCCCACCCCGCCCCGCCCCAAGCCAGCATTCCTCCACTCCCGGCACAGCAGTCCTGAGAGCGCCTGGAGCAGCAACCAGTGCCAGCCCAGAGCAAGCTGCTTTCACGCTCCAGCGCCAAGTTGCAGGAGTTTAAAGCTAACAGACGCCGCCACCAGGCTCCTGTGGCCGCTTAGGCGTCGGGCTGCTCGGGTGTGCTTTCGGAAGTGGCCAAACTCTAGACTGTAGCAAAAACTCCAGCGGCGCGGCCTTTTGATTCCAGACGCCACGAGAATGGGGGCACCTCCGGCCTGAGGGCGGCGCCGAAACAGTTCCAGATCCAGCTACTCCTAGGAACCCCGCAGCATCACCCGCTTCCCTCCCATAGGCCCCCAGGAGGAGGTGGACAATCCCAGGGCCAGGATTCCAGAAGGCACTGGGCCACTCACAATAACTCAGTGGGGTCCAGGAGCAGGAAGTCCCAGCGGTAGAACGGCGGTGGGGGTCAGGGAAACAGGATCTCCTCACTTCCCTAGGGGAGGGGAGGGGCGAGGCAGCGAAGGGGAGGACACGGAGCTGAACACCTACTGGCGCCCCCAGAGGCGGGGCAGACGCAGGGCCGCGAGCCGCCCCGGCACGGTTTACCTAGGTCTTCCTGGTCCTCCTCCGGGCCGAGTAGGCGACAGGGAAGGCAGCGGCGGAGGCCTACTGTGCGCCGGTACAGGTTGTCGGTACGATGCCCCAGGGCCAGCAGGTGCCCTTCGAGATCCTCAAGCAAAGCCAGCGAGTGACCACAGAGGTCGGCGAGCTGCCGGAGCAAGCTGAGCGCGGCCAAATGGCTCACCTCGTGCAGCTCAGCCAGCGGCTGCGGATGGTTGCGCGGACACAGGCGCTGGGGCACCACAGTGCGCCTGTAGAATGGCATCCCAGGCGCGAAAGCGGGGGACCAGCCCGGCGGCGTGGCCGGCTGGTTTCGATCGGCGTCCCTGGACCGAGCACCCCAGTGCAGCGGCCCCAGTTCCAGATGTAGTAGGTCTCTGAGTGCTGACCCGCAGTTGCGAGGGTGCCAAGGATGCAGGGGGATGGGGGTGAGCGGAATGGGTTGACTGGTTCTCAGCCTGGCTCCCCTCGGGGCTGCACACTCGTCTGAAGCACCAGTCTCTCTGACTCTCCTTCTCTGGGCTCCTCCTCCCAGCTTTTCTCCACCTCCTCCTCCCCCACTCTGCTACTTCGGACCCCCTCCCTTTTTTTTTTTTTTTTGTGGGCAGAAATTCTCAGATCAGTGCTTGATCTTGGAGTGTAGGGAAAGTGAAACAGGAGTAAGAACAGTGAACTGGAGTGTGGAACGGGAATGTCTGCACGAGTGGTGTGTGTGAGAGAGAGAAAGAGAGAGATGTTCGGTAGGTACAATACGTGTTCTCGCGTCCTCCTGCGGAACTTGAGTCCCAGTTACTAATGGTTAAAGTTGTTTTCTGCTTTTTTTTTAACTTAAATTTTTCCCCCAAGTAAATAAAAATTCAGCTGCACTTGCGCTCACAGCAGTGAGTAACAAAATAGTCTGTCTTCATTCATCCAGTTTTCCTTCTCTAAGCATGTACTTGGTGCCAAGCACAAGCTGAGCTTGTGGGTACAGCTTTCTAGTGTCCAGGAATTTGGAAGTGAGGAAGAAAGAATCAAATATATTACTTGACTATACAGCTCTAGAGAGCAGTTTCTCTGGAGTCTTCCACAATACCCGGGCTGGTATGAGAGTTCTGGAATTAATGAAAACAAACCCATTCTCTGAAACAGTAGGTTTTATTTGGATAGAGGGTCAACTCTCCATAGATTAAGCAAAAAGGGAGCCAGGATGGGCTCTATCCCTGGCCACAGTGTGTTCCTGGAACATCTGGCAGGGGTGGGGACACGGGAGACAGGATGTGCTTTCAGTGCTGGCAACCCTGCAGTTTCTGTGTGTTCTAGAAGGTAGAAGAGAGGGGAACACTGGTGGCCTCAGAAAAAACAGAATGAAGGAGTATGTGTATATTCCTGACCACTTTGGAGAGTTTCCACTCAGAACATTCCTTCCTTTTCAACACACTGGAATTCCATCTGATTCTCCCCTAATCCACCTCTTTGAGTTTGGTGTCTTCAGATTCTTTCTTCTCTTAATTCTCTCATCTTTCCTCCTAAAAATGTTTATGTTATTATATTAGTAAAACACTTTAAACAAAATACCTTCGCCTGTACTAATGATCCTCGAGGGCTGTTTTCATTCATTCCCTAAGACAGTTGTTCCGTAATCAGTTCAAGAAGGCTCTGCAACTTCTTACAAATAATTCAGTTACTCTTTTCAGTAAATAGTTGTTCCTTGTTCAGTAATTTGGACCTTGGGTACTAGAAAAGTTGGGTTCTAATTAGAATAAGAGAAAATAAATGGGAAAAAGATAATCCTCTTTCTAAATTGTAAAATCCAGTTGGAGAATGAGAATCCTGAAATTCTCTGTTTGGCAACTTCAAATCTGAGGCAAGAGAGTGACTGGCAGGAAGTAGGAACTTGGCTGAACTCTCCAGGGATAGTCTTTCTTGACCTACGAGCTGGTTAGAAGGAGAAGAAGAAATGAGGTTTGAGCAGATTGAAGAAGACTGTGGGAAATTTATACTGTCTGAGAGCAGCAGATCTGGGCTGGGCCTAGTGGCTGCCTGAGCAACTCTCCCTACTCTGACTCATGAAGTTGATGAATCTCTCAAGATTCTAAAATAAAAAATTCAACTTCAAGCAAAATGATGTTGGCTCCGCACCCTTCCCAATCCCATACTCCCCACCTCATGCCCTTCTAAACCCCCTCACTGCAGCCTCTTCGGTGTACATACTTCAATGGCTTCCGTAACGGAAATGTCAAGGACTTGCAGTGGAGTAACCTCAAAACAATGCCCTTCCCCTCCCTTCTCAGGACTAGAAGGGGTTTGCATTATGGTGTAAGAAGTTAAGTAAATATAAGTCATTTTTTTTCCTTGTTACCTCTATTTTCTTCCCAAGAGGGAAGGTGAAACTTCAGGTGAGGGGCTGCCTTGGGCTCATGAGGCATGCCTGAATGTAAAGCACCTTGGAGGAAGGAGCACAATGACCCGGTCACAGAAAAGCCAAGGTCTAGTCAAGCCTACTAGGGCAAGAAATAAAGTTTCCTCTTCTTTGTTCCTGCATCCTCCTTCAGTACAGCAGTCAGTACACAATGTACTGGAGAGTAATATTATCATCCTTATTTGACAATAATAATATTTATTTTATAATAATATTATCTTCCCCACCAGACTTGTCAGTAGGGACCATGCCTGTCTTACTTATTGCTGCACACAGTAGGTATTCAAAAGTGTATATTGACTAAATGAAGCTGGATTGTAGGCACAATCAGATATGAAGCACCTCACTAAAGGGTTTAATTTGGTCGAAGGAGAAATAGAGGGTCTGTGGATTCTGGAGCAGAGTACAACCAGACACAAGGAAGGAGATGCTTTAGGACTCTTCATAAGGAGGAAATAGGAAAAGGCAAATGTGGAGGGCAGGGCTATAACTCCCCACTTGCACCCACATCCCAAGGCCAAGTAGCCAATAAGTTCTGGCATAAATTAAACATTTGCTTTGATTAACCTATAAGCCATGGCAATTCACATTCACAAGAAGAAAAAGGGAAAGTACAAAGGGGAGAAGGAGGAGGTCTTTCACAAACAACACAGACCTAAAAGTGCCAGGTGCTTCCTACCACCCACCAACTCTCAGTCTCCAGGCCTTCAGAAGTTTAATGTAGTCAAGGTGCTTAGAGTTGCAATCTGAGCCTAAACTGTGGAATTGGATATGAATCTGGGCTAGAATTAGAGACTGAGTGGCCAGAGAGGTAGGATGGAAACTGGGGAGAGTTAACCATGACCAGCAAGTCCTCTTCTTTTTTCTCATCTTCCACCCTACTTACCTAGCTGCTGTTAAGAACCTAAAATTACAATTTAAAAGTGAATTTGAAAGAATAAGTGACTTCAGCGTGCCATTTGTACTCCTCCAAGGTAGCAGTTTCCACAGCTGCAAAATAAAAACTTAAGAACAAACCTTATGCAAACTACCTAGCTTCCCAGCCTAGCCCTCGTTCTAACTTCAGGATGAGAGAGAAGAAAGCTGTCTCCATATTGCTGCCTCTCAAATACACCCAGATATTAGCATCTCAATGACTAAAAATCAATGCCAATTTTTTCCTTGACATTCCTCTGTTGACTTGAGACTTGCCACAAGACTCACTTGCCCCCTTGCCATGAGACTCAAGAAAAATGCTTTCATTACAGATTAAAAAACATGGCCAGTAAGGAGAGAAAGGAGTGAGGAGGCTAGTCATATTTCCCAACTCTAACATTCTATTGTCACCTGATTCTAAGTGTCTATACCAAGAGAAGCGTTAACGAGAATTGGCAAATACTAGATTGACTGTTTTTTGTTTGTTTTTAATGTTATTGACTCTTCTTGGTATTTATGCTTGGCCCTGCAGTTAGGTCCACAAGTAAACTCTCGTTAGACAGGCAGCACAGTAGCCCAAAGAAACAAAATTGACAGCTAATGAATCGGAATAGGGCTTACGTTCATTCAACAATGTAGCCGGTATCAGTGCTGTGCTCTAAAAAGAGCTGGGGTCTATTAGCTACAAGATTTGAGAGGAAAGAAAAAGCTTCTGCCCATTAGACTGAAGAAGATTCGTGGAGCAGGGAGGGATGCCATCCCAGACAGCAGCTTCCAGGACTGGTGTCTTAGGCTGGGTTTTCTAGGAAAGCAAAACTAATAACACATATATGTACAAGGAAAGATTTATATATAAAGGCAATTGTAGAAGCTGAACATCCGTCCCAAGTCCTGACACAAGCCTCACATGGCCGCAGGAGCTGGTGAATCCAAGGTCAGAAGGTCAGAGACCAGAGTTCTAAATCACCGGCTGTGTAGGTTGACGGATCCCAAGCTGGAGCGAGACTGCGAGGTCTCTGCTGACTCACAGAGCTGCAGAGGCTGGCAAGCCCAGGATTGGCAGGTCAGGGAACAGGACTCTCAAGCGCCAGCTGTAAGGGGTGATGAATCCAACAGCTGCTAGTTCAGGCCCAGGAACCAGATGCAAAAGAGAGCAGGAGCTGCTGGCAAGTAAGCAGACAAGAAGTAGGTGTTGGAAGGCGGAGAGATGAGAGCTGAAGGGAGGGAAGCTACCATAAGCCACCATAGGCCCCTCCCTGCCTCTTGATAACAGCAGCCAAACATGGAGTTGCCAAGTTGATACAATCTTTGACCACCACAGATGGGCTGGAAAGTTACATAGCCATCAATCATGTCTTAGGGGAATAGGCATGTAAGCCAAAGATGGCCCAGGTTCTAAAATAAATTCCCTTCTGCTCACATTCAACGCTTCGCACAAACAGGGTAAATCCTTCGAGAATTCCATGAGGAAATAAACCTTTACTTCAAAATAAGTTTTGATGTTGTTTGAACTTTTAGACCTGACTGAGTTTAGGCTGAAACTGTGAGAAAAGACTCAGACATTTTGAAAGAAACTACGGGAGGCTTCAGTAGAATACAGACGGATATTTTTCAGTCCCTCTTCTTCATGATGTACGCAGATGCTCCCTTACCACCAATCACTCACATCCTACCCTACCACCATGGTTTTCCTCAGTTGCTCCTTATTTTGTTAGGACAGGGCTATCGTTGGGACCATTCAAATATTGTTGCATTCAATAAGTAATTTTTATCTTGTCGTGCTAGCTTTATTCAGGAAAAATCATATTAGGCCACTCTCTGACTGTTACTCGTGACCTACCAGTTACCACCCCTCTCCTGTGAAAAACTTCTATCTTCCACTGAAACTCTAAAGTAGTAAGTAAAAGTTCTTAGCCTCCCTAGAAGGGGCTATGTTTGCCACATGATGACATCTCTTTTAATGGGGTTTGATACTAAGCCTGGTATTAGATAATAACCATGTCCATCTCTACAACAATAATTGAATGTTGGGCTTTGTGACTAATTAGGAAAGAAATAGTCAACCTGAATAATGTTCCAGTTTTACCAGTCATCCAAATACGGTTAGACATGTGATCAGCTGTGCATGGTACATAATAGACAGTCAACAAATGTTAGCTCTTATTTTTAGGAATATAGACAGTAGTTTCTTTCTTATAAAAGGGACATTTTCTCTGACCTCTTCCTCCTGAGTTAACCCAGTCTCAAATGCTTGCTTCAAAATATCTGTAGTTACCTGAATTTATTGTTGAGATCTTGTAACTGATTAGACCCAAGTAACCTAGTTCTCTTTCAGGAGATAGGCTTAACAAGTTCAGTCTCCCAGTGGGTGGTAAATTGGGCTCTCCCTCCCCAAAGGCACCAGGACCCAATCTTTTTGGTGGCAAATGGCAGAAAAGTTCTATTAAGCGAAAGTACATTCCATAGAGGGAACTGGTCAATCTCCATGAGAGGAGAAAAGATCCTGTATAGATTTAGCGGGACCCTTTAATTGGCAAAAGCAGGGAATGAGGTCATAGATGGGAGGGGGAGGTATGACTCAGTTCTTGGTTCTGGGTTTGAGGCTCCCTGTCAGCAACAGCATGATGGATCTCCTCCTAGAGAGAATGGAGATGGCATGGAGATAGGATGGAAATCTGCATTGCACCTGCCAGGAAGAATTGTTATGCTTGCATCACAAACTGCCAGGAGGAACTATTATACCTGCAATTATCCTTCTCAAGCTTTGATACAATGGCAGTGATCAGGTTCCCTAGCTAACCTTGCCATTTATTACAATAAGGAATAGTTCAAATCTTGTCACTTAACAATTGCTTTTCAATTTATCCAAGACTTCCTGATGTTCAGATGTCTCAACTTTTTTATCTAGCCTTTTCTCAGTTAATAAATTAGGAAGAGGATTCATTAGGTTAAAATGAGCTACAAAAGTGTAGTAATAACCAGTGCCATTCGTCATCTGCATCTTTAAGTCTGATTGCCTGCTGCTTCCATGAACTTCAATTGTGAATCCAAGTAAACAGAAATCCTTCACAACTTCAATCTTTTCTCTGTTTATCATGATGTTACTTACGTATTGGTCCAGTTGTGAGGACTTTTATTTCCTTTATGTTGAAGCATAATCCATACTTAAGGCTGTTTTGGGGAAAGAGTAGCCTTGGCTCAGCCAGTCTCTCCCCAGTAGTGCAAGTTTTTATAGTTTTAAGGTTCCGATGAGTAAGTACTGTGTGGTAAAGGAGGCTTATGGTTTGGTAAGGAAAGAAAGAGAAGAGGGATAGCAAGAAATTCTGATTAGGGGATTTATGGTCTGATAAGGAAGAAGTGTTGATTAGAAGCAGGAGGGGATAAGGTTTTGTTATGGTCAAGGTTTTGATAAGGGAAGGGCTTTGATTAGGAGAGTGAGTGTGGCAGGCATACATTTATTTGTGCATTTATGGCTATACCAAGTGGGGCATACCAGGCTGTCTTCAGCTGATGGTGAAGTCTGATCATTGATAAGATGACCTCCCTGAATTTCAGAGACAGACTTCCCTGAATGACCTCCCTGAATGACTTCTCTCAATGACCTCCTTGAAATTTGGGGTCAAAATCCCCTCAGGTTTTAGTCTACTTCTGAAAAAATTAGCCAGTGAAAATCTTATGAAAATCTATATAAACTGTTGTTGTCAGGTAGATTCCAACTCATAGCTAACATATAGGTCAGAGTAGAACTGCCTCATAGGATTTTTGAGGAGTGGCTGGTGTATTCAAATTGCTGACCTTTTGACTAATAGCCAAACTCTTTTTTTTTTTTTTTTTTACTTCCTGATATTTAATTTTTTTTTAATTGTGATTCAGTGAGAGTGTACAATCTGGTTTAAATTCGCATGCCCGCCTATGTGCAGCTCCTTGCCTGGTAACAGCACACTCCTCCTTTCTGTTCTACACAAGTCATATCCTTTTAACAATCCCCTGTCTCCTCTTCTCCACCCTTTCTGCTCTTCTCTAGTAAGAGGCCAGTGTGCGACATCCTATAGATACGTAGAACCATAAATTGAACACACGACATGGTCATTCTGTGTCGCCGAGTCGAATCCATTCCTGTCCGAGGAGTTGATCTCAGAAATGATTTACGATTAGGGGCAGCTTCAGGTCTAAAACCCATGCTCCCAGGGGAACCCCTAGGCTTTTGGACCATCAATTGTGGTCTTTTAGTGGAGTTCTCAGGGTGCACCTCTTCTTATTCTCATGTTGCCACTGGGACTCAACTTTGTGAGCCCCATCACGGCTGTCATTGGAGGTGGCCAGGCACCATCTGGTTCTCGTCGCATGTTGACGTAGTCACCCATTCGCATGGGTCTTTCTGTCTTCTGGGTTCTCTTTCCCTGAGACATTTTTGTCCTTGGTGATAATCTGTTCCGGATGAGGTGGGACCATTTGGTGTACCTCAGATGGCAGCTTGCTAGCTTTTAAGACCCCAGACGCCACTCACCAATATGGAATGGAGAGGACTTTCTTAGCAATAGGTTAGTTATACCAATTGGCCTCAATGTCCTCAGAGAGCATGGTCCCTGAACTGCCACCCCTGCTACTCTGTCCTTATCTATTCAGTTAAGATTGGAAGAGTTTTCATATTATGCTGAAGTCCGGTTACACTGATCTTCTTTCTAATGCGTGCTGTCACTGATTTCACCCAACCAAATTTCTATCAACTATCTAATCTATAACCAGCCCTCTTCCTCCCTCTCTCCCCTCCCTTGCAGTCATCAAAGAGTCTTTTCTTCTGTATATGAATCAGTTTTCAAGTCCTTTAAGTAGGGGTCTCTTACCATATTTGTCCTTGTGCTGCTGACTAATTTCACTCAACATGGTGGATAGAAAGTTGTGTATATGTTGATGAGGTCTAGTTGGTTAATTGTCACAGTAAGGTCTTCTGTGTCTTTGTTGAGTTTTTTTTTTGCGGCATAATATATTTTATCTCAGATTAGTATTGCCACATCTGCTGTTCTTTGTATATTGTTAGCTTGGTATGTATTATTCCATCTTTTAATTTTCAATTTGTTCATATCTTTAAGTCTAAGGGAGTTTCTTGTAAGCAGCATATAGACAGGTCGTGTCTTTTGATCCAAGATGTCACTCATTGTCTCTTTACTGGAGCATTCAGTCCATTTACCTTCAATGTAATTATTGATGCCAGCCAAGTGCTGTCAAGTCGGATCCAACTCATGGCGACCCTAGGGGTGTGTGTTTAGTGCTGTCATTTTGCTGTGTTTATTTTGGTGTTGATGTTTTCTCTGTTGTTCTTACTATTCTGTTCTGGAACATTCTTTTTTATGGGTTGATTTTCACCCTTTTCACTGTTGGTTTTGTGTTTGTTGAGACTCCTGTATTGCATTTCTTGTTTTGAAATGTCACTTCTTTGTTGTGCTTTGTGGCTGCCCCTAAGATCCCCCTTAATAACGTATGTTTAAACCTCATTTTAACTTCTAAATATCTTATTAACATCCTCTCCATCTGGACAGACTATAAATACTGTAATCTATCCCTCTTTTTAATGTGATGGTATCATAGTTTTCATGATACGCTCACTGGATGACTTCTTTTAGTATTATAGCTTTGGTTGGGGTTTCATGCCTAACTGAGTAGGTTTCTGGATGATGTGTCCTGTATTGTCTCCTAAAATATAGAATTAATTGTTTTGTTCTTCTAAGCCAAGAGTTTCTTTCAGTATTTCTTAATAGCTTTGATTTGGTTTTTACAAAGTTTCTGAGTTTCTGTTTATCTGCAAAGGTCTTAATTTCATTTTCGTGTTTGAAAGACAGTTTCACAGGATATATAATTCTTGGTTGCAAGTTTTTCTCCTTCAGGGCTTTGAATGTGCCACCCCACTCCCCCGTGCCAACATGGTTTCTGCCGAGCAGTCAGACAAAAGCCTACAGGGCTTCTCTCTGAATGTTAGCTTTGCTTTGAGTCTCGCTGCCTTTAAGAGTTTCTACTTATGTTTCATTTTGTTAAGCTTGATTATAAAATGTCTTGGAGTCTTTATCTTGGGGTATATATTGTATGGCTATTGATACACATCTTAGATATCTATGTTCTCTTCTTTCATAATTTCTGGGAAGTTTTCTGTCAGCAAGTCAACAACAATCCTCTCTGTTTTGAGGTGTCCCTTCCTGTTCAGGAACCCCAGTTAATCAATCATAGATTGTTCCACTTGATAGAGTCCCACATATTTTTTAATGCTTCTTCATTTCTCTCATGTCTTTTCTCTGATTTCTCCTCATAAATGCTGGTGTCAGTAGTTCTGTCTCCGAAGTCAAAAAGTATGTTTTCCATTTGTTTAATTCTGTTTTCTCTGCTTTGAATTGAGTTTTCTGATTCTTTAATTTTGTTGTTGATCTGTTGGGTTTCAGAATGCTGGAGTTCCATCAGTTTGAATAGCTTGCTTAATTTTTCATTTTTGTCTGCTAAATTTTGCATAATGTCAAGGAGGGCTCTATATGTAATTCTTTTGTTCTTGACCTCCGCAAGTTTCAGAAAGTCTTCTTCATCTGGGAAGTTCTTTGGCTGTTTCTTTTTGGTGCTTTCTGGAGCCATGGTTAGATTTTTTCCTTAAGTGTCAGGCCAAGGGCTGTTGCTTTTTGGGCACCTAAAAGTTGTTTGGTTTCTCTGGCATTGTCTTAATAGGAGCTGAAGTAGCAATTGATCACCAGTTACCTCTATGTACCCCAGCGACTAGGCACAGTGGAATCTCTGTGATAGCAGACTCCACCTCCTATCTGGCAAAGACACGGCCCTACTTATGGAGTCACTGGGAGGCTGTCAATTGACCCTATGTTGTGGGTCAGTCAATATTGGAAGAGATGCCATCAGGCTGCACCACAGTTATTTCTCTAGTAAGTCTTATTTTGAAATGTAAAAGCTATCTGACAGCATCCATAAGCAGTCAGGCTGTCAAGTGTGCAAGCCCCTCTTTCTAGCTGGCAGTGGAGGTGCCTCTGTATCTGTCCCTGGATGCTGTGACCTAGTTCAAAGTATGGACAGGCTACTGCCCTGCTGTCATCAGGTGCCAGGCACTACTTGAAGGGTAAACTGTGCTAAACACAGCTTTTCTTCTGCTAGGCTGGCACTGCCTCCTAGCCTGGGAATTAGCCCTCACTGAGGTCTCTGTTTCTGTGGCTCTGCCTCCCAATCAAACAATATGGCATCCTGCAGAGGCTCTCTCGCCTGCTATGAAATAGCTGAATCAATGGCAGAGGTTTGGAAAGAGGGGTGGAGGAGCTGTGGTGCTCAGAGTCCAGAGCCAAGCTCTAAAAGTGTGGCTATTCCCCGCACTGGTCATGTCAGCAGTGTGGCAGAACTTTGCTTCCAGTTAAGCCCAATCACTGTCACAGGCTAACAAAAAGGAAGAGAGTTAAAGCTGGTAGTTACCTTCAGCCTGTGAGAGCTAGCCATTCGACAAGGGTGGGGGTCAGCAAAAGAGAAGAATTTTCCCATTCAGTGGCATATAGTCCAAAATGACAGCCCTGTGCCATGTTCTAGGGCTCACTGGGTGTCCAGAAGGCTCCATTTAATTATCAATCTTGGCCTTAGTTTTCAGAGTGAGTTAAGGGAACGTGCATATAGTCCACCAACTTGACTCCACCCCCAGCCAAACTCTTAACCCTTGTGCCACACATGTATATGTGGACCTCTGGAGGCACAGTGCTTAAGATTTATGACATGCTAATGCTGCTAAACAAAAGTCAACAGTTGACCAACTGCTCCTTGGAAAGTGTATGGAGCAGTTCTACTGTGTCCTAGAGGGTCACTATGAGTCAAAATTGACTGCACAGCAACAGATTGGTTATTTTACATATACACATATCCTATAAGTCAACAACAAAAAGAGAAATAACACAATTTCAAAGTAACCAAAAGAGGAAGCAGGGCCAGGTGGTGGACTAGTCATATGTCTCCTCAATTCCGTCTTAGAACTAAGGCCTAGAGAAAACAATTGAACGGAGCAGAGTGGACATTTGGAGAGCCCTAAGATCAGGCTGTGAGATCAGACTGGGCGACAGGAAGGGGAAAACTACTTTTGTCAGAGGTGAGATGGCAGCACAGAGTCCCATTTCTGCTGGCACAGCAGCTGAGAGGCTTACAGATACAGACGCCATCTTTGCTAACTGGGAGACTGAGACAGAGACTGCCAAGCCTGAGAGTCTGGCAAGGGCCAGCTGCCAAGCTGAGTAGCAGAGAGGCTGTGCTTAAGACAGTCACATATAGAGAACTTAACAGTGGCTGGCAAATGAGAATACAAGTGCCCCTCTTCCCTGTCTCTGAGCTGCACCATAGATACTGCTGGCTCAGCACAGGAGGTTAAGGTAAAATGCCATCTTAATCAGCTGAGAGGCAGAGTCAGCCACACCTGAGGGCTTGGCTGGAGCTGGCTGCCACACTAAGCAGCAACACCTGACTCAACAGTGCCTCTTCCAGCAGAAAAGCAGTTTCTAAGACCATGGTAGCTAGAAGACATAGTGGCGGCTGATGGCTGAGTGTGGCAGTGCATTTACCCCTCCCTTCTTTGAGTCACATCATAACATCTGCAGACACAGCCCCTGAGAGACTCCACAAGTAGGTCTCCATCTTTGTCAGCTAAGAGGCGGGTCCTGCCGTGCCTGAGGGCACAGCTGGTACCACCTGCTGCTGGGCAGTGCCTCTCTCAGCAGAAAAGCAGTTCTCAAGAAAATCACATCTAGAAAACGCAGCAGTGGTTGGCGAATGAGTGTGGCAGTGCCATTTACCCCTCCTCCCTTCACTGAGCAACACCATATAATCTGCTGACAGGCCCCTGAGAGACTCTGTACATAAGGCCCCATCTTTGTCAGCCAGGAGGCAGGGCCTGCCACCCCTGATGGGCTGGCTGCTGCCAGCCACCAGGGGATGGCGCCTCTCTCAGCAAAAAAAAAAAAAAAAAAGCAGTTTTTAAGATACATGCATCCAGAGAACACAGTGGCGGCTGGTGGCCAAGTGTCATGACACCCTTCTCTCCTCCTTTCTCTGAGCTACCATAGTGTCTGCTGGCTTGACTCCACAGAGTCAGCACAAGTAGATCACCATCTTTATCAGCCAGGAGGCAGGACCTGCCACCCCTGATGGCCCAGCTGGGGCCAGCTGCCAAGCCAAGAAGCATCATGGGGCTGGACAGTGCCTCTCTCACAAAAGCAGCTATATATAAGTCAGCTGCAACTGGATTACACAAAGACAGCTAGCAGACAAGTCTAGCAGCACTGTTGCTCCCTACTTAGAGCTACATCACAGCTCCTGTTGGTGCAACACCAGTGAAGATGAACAGCTTTTTGATAGCACAAAGAAAACAATATCTAACCATTTAAAGAAGCAGATCACCACGGCCCTAGAAAGCTCTCAAAACAAAGAATCAAAAAACTTCTCAGATGAAGAAGTCTTTCTGAAATTATCAGAGGTAGAATACAAAAGAATTATCTATAGAGTCACTGTAGAGATTAAACAAAGTGCAGCAGAACAAAATAAAGAACTAAGCAAGCTATACGAACTGCTAGAACATCAACGATCTGAAATCCAGCAGATTAGAGTTCCTGAACAGGGAGGGATAGCAGAAAATGTGAAGAGAATTGTTGAAGATTTGCTGATCAGAAACTACCCTGACGTCATGATAGAAGAGAACATAGCTATTCAGGATGCTTATCAAACTCTGCAAAAGGTATATGCTGAAAGAAAGACACCAAGACATATTATAATCAAGCTTAATAAAATGAAGCATAAGCAGAGGCTTTTAAAGGCAGCTAGGCTTAAATCAAAACTAATGTACAAAGGGAAGCCCTGTAGGCTGTCCTCTGACTACTTGGGAGAAAGCATGTTGGCAAGAACCCAGTGACATGACACATACAAAGTCTTGAAGGAGAAAAATTTCCAACCATGAATTATATATCTTGCAAAATTGTCTTGAAAATATGAGGGTGAAATTAGGACATTCTCAGAGAACCAGAAGCTTAGAGACTGCAAAAACCAAACCAAAATTACCAGAAATGCTGAAGGAAGATTTTCCATTAGAAAGTCAGTAAAATCAGATGTATGCTGAAGGATGCAGTGCAGGGCACAGCATCCAGAGTCTTACTCAGGGAAGTCACAAACCTGAATTAAAGCTAAAATATTAAAATTAGGGAAACAGAGAAACTAACATGGAAACTATGACATCCTCACACTATAAAGAGGGGTATGTTACAGTATTCATAACCCTTTCAGATGGAGAGGAAGTTAAGGAGATATACAGAAGTTAAAGATTGGCTTACACTTAGAACATTAAGGGGGGGAATGAGCTAGCTGCAAAGCAAACAAACAGTGTTATATATCAAAACAAAAAAACTAACAGAGGAGTCTCAACAGTCACAAAACCAACACTGAAAAGGATCAAAAGAAAAATCTATAAAGAAAAATGACCCAGAACAGGATATTAAGTGGAACAAAGAAAACATTAACATCAAAAATAAAGGCATCAAACTAGCAGCACTAAATATGTATCTATCAATAATTACATTGAATTTAAATGGATTGAATGCTCCAATAAAGAGACAGAGGGTAACAGGTTGGATTAAAAAACACGATCCCTCTATATGCTGCTTACAAGAAGCATGCATACCTTAGACTCAAAGATATGAACAAACTGAAATCAAAGGATGGAAAAATACGTACAAAACCAACAACGTGCAAAGAATAGCAGGAGGGGCAATACTGATCTCAGATAAAATAGATTTTAAAGTAAAATCCACCACTGTGGACAAGAAAGGTGACTATTTATTGCTTAAAAGATATAAGTAAGAAGTATATAACAATCTTAAATATTTATGCACCCAATACCAGAGCATCTAAATATATTGAACAAATGCTGACAACATTGAAATAAGATAGATCACTCCACATTAATACTAGGAGACTTCAACATTCCATTTTCAGTAATGAACAGATCATCCAGAAAACAGCTCAATAAAGATGCAGAAGATATTATTGCAAAAATCAACCAACTAAACTTCATTGACATACAAAACATTTTACCCCCAAAAAAACAGATAAGTACACATTCTTTTCCAAGGTACAAGTAACATTCTCCAGAATAGACCATGTCTTAGGCCATAAAGCAAGTCTCAACAAAATCCAAACCACTGAATTATTGCAAAGATCTTCTCAGACAATAAAGTCATAAAAGTTTAAATCAATAGGAAAAAAAAATGGGTAGAAATTCCAGTTAATGGAAACTGAACAAGACCTTGCTCAAAACTTCATGGAATCAAATGAGAATGAAAACATATCTTACCAGAACCTATGGCATATAGCAAAAGCAGTGCTCAGAGGTCAATTTATGTCTCTAAATGCATGCATACAGAATGAAGAAAGGGCCTAAACCAAAGAATTAAGTCTAAAACTTGAACAAGTACAAAGACAACAACAAAAGAATCCCTCAGGGACCAAAAGAAAACAGTAATAAATATTAGAGCAGAACTAAATAAATTAGGGAACTACTGAAAGAATTAAAAACCCAAAAGTTGGTTTTTTAAAAGATCAACAAAATTAATAAACCATTTGCTAAACTTACAAAAGAAAAACAGAAGAGGAAACAAATAACCCAAATAAAAATGAGACTGGCAATGTCACAACATACTCAACCCAAATTAAATGTGTTATAGCAGAATACTACAGAAAAATGTACTCTTAACAGATTTGAGAACCTAGAGGAAATGGACAAATTTCTAGATTCATATCACCTACCAAAAGTGTCACAAGGAGAAGTAGAACAACTTAATAAACCCATCAAAAAAAAGAAGAGATTGAAAAAGTAGTCAAAAAACTACCAACCAAAAGAAGCCCTGGCCCAGATGGCTTCGTGGGAGAATGCTACCAAACTTTCAGAGGAGAGTCAATTCCAGTACTACTGAAGCTATTTCACAACATAGAAGACGGAATATTCCCGAATTCATTCTATGAAGCCGTCATAACCCTGATACAAAAGCCAAGGAAAGATCCTACCAAAAAAAAAAAGAAAATTATAGACCATTATCACTCATGAACCTAGATGCAAAAATCTTCAGCGAAATCCTAGCCAATAGAATTCAACAACATATCAAAACAGTAATTCATCATGACCAAGTTGGATTTATACCAGGGATGCAGGGCTGGTTCAACATCAGAAAAACAATTAATGTAATCAACCACATAAATAACACAAAGGACAAGAGTCACCTGATTTTGTCGATTGATGCAGAAAAGGCATTTGACAAAGCCCAAACCCACTCGTGCTAAACACTCTAAGCAAAATAAGAATAGAAGGGAAGGGGTGTCTATGTAAAGCCAACTGCCAACATCATCCTGAATGGAGAGAGACTGAAAGAATTACCCCTGAGAATGGGAACTAGACAGGGATGTCCACTGTCACTGCTTCTATTCAGCATTGTGCTAGAGGTTCTGGCCAGAGCAATCAAACAAGACAAAGAAATAAAGGGCATCTGCATCAGTAAAGAAGAAATAAAAATAACCCTATTTACAAGTGATATGATTATATACACAGAGAACCCTAAAGAAGACACACATAAACTACTGGAACTAATAGGAGAGTTCAGCAAAGTACCAGAATATAAGATAAATATAAATAAATCAGTAGGATTCCTTTACACCAACAAAGAGGTCATCAAAGAAGAAATCACCAAATCAGTATTACTTCTTATAGCTCCCAAGAAGATAAAATACCTAGGAATACATCTAACCAGAGAAGTAAGAGACCTATTCAGAGAAAATTGCAAGATCCTACTGCAAGAAACCAAAAGAGACTTCTGTAAATGGAGAACTCTACCTTCCTCATGGATAAGACTTAACACTGTGAAAATGTCTATTTTACCCAAAGTGATCTACCTGTACAATGCAGTCCGAATACAAATTCCAGTGTCATTTTTTTGTGATTAAGTGAAAGTATAGAATCCAAATCAATTCTGCATGCCCATCTGTCTGCAGCTCCATCTGCTCTCCTCATCCAGTGACTGCACATTCTTCCTTTTCGTGCTATACTTCTAGTCTCCTCTTAACAAGAACCTGTCCCCTCCTCTCTACTCTCTTCTCTCCCATCTGGAAAGAAACTAGTAGGACAGCCTCCTATAAATGTATAAAACCATAAAGTGCACACAGGATATAGTCACAACGTGCCCCCGCATTCAGTCTATTCTTGTCTGAAGAGTCAACCTCAGCACCCATTTCTGGTCAGGGCCAGCAGTGTGTCTAGGGGCCCATGTTCCCAGTGGATCCTCCAAGTTGTCAGACCATCACTTCTGCTCTTTTAGTAGAGTTCTTGAGCTGCACATCTCTTTTTCTCATGTTGCCTCAGGGACTCTACATTGTGTCCCTGATCATGGCTCCCTTTGGTTGTGGCCAGGCACAACCTCATTCTTCTGGTCTCACGTTAATATAGTCTCCCATTCATACGGGTCTCTCTGTCTCCTGGGCTCTTTTTTCCTCTTGTCTTTGTTGTTCTCTGTCATCTGTTCCAAATTGGTTGGGACTCTTTGGTGTACCTCAAATGGCAGCTTACTAGCTTTTAAGACCCCAGACACCATTCTCCAATATGGAGTGCAGAAGATTCTCTTAGCAAAAGACTAGTTATGCCAATTGACCTCGATGCCCCCTGAAAACATGGTCCCCAGAAGCTTGTCCCTGTTACTCTATCCTTTGAAATGTTGGATTGAGTTTAGAAAACCTTTCAGTTTATGGTGTAGTCCAGATATGTTGATCTGCCCTCTACTGCATGCTGTCACTGCTTTCACCTAACCGAATTACTATTAACTATCTAATCTTTTGGTGTCAGTGTCATTTTTTAATGAGATGGAGAAACGTATCACCAACTTTGTTTGGAAAGGGAATAAACCCCAGATAAATAAAGCACTGCTGAAGAAGTGGAACACAGTAGGATCCCTCACACTACCTGATCTTAGAACCTACTACACTGCCACATAGTCAAAACAGACTGGTACTATTACAAAAAGAGACATATAGACCAATGGAAAAGAGTTGGGATCCCCAAGATGCCTCCATACTCCTATGAAAAGTTGATATTTGACAAAGGCTCAAAGGTTGTAAACTGGGGTAAAAACAGTCCCTTTAACAAATGGTTTTGGTAAAATTGGCTATCCATCAGCAAAATACTGAAACAAGACCCATGTCTCACACCTTACAGAAAAACTAACTCAAAGTGGATCAAAGACCTAATATCAAACCTAAGGTGATAAAAGATCATGCAAGAAAAAATAGGGACAACAATGAAGGTTCTAATACACAGCATAGAAAGACAACAAAATCTGATCAACAATGCACAAACAACAGAAGAGAGAATAGGTAAATAGGAACTCCTAAAAATCAAACACTTATGCTCATCCAAAGACTTTATCAAGAGAGTTAAAAGACTACCTATTACAAAATGGGAAAAAATGTTTGACAACTACATGTCAGATTGACTTGTGATCTCTATAATCTACTAGGTACTACAAAATATCAGTAAGAAAAAAGGTAAATAACCCAATTAAACAATGGACAGAGATGGACAGACACTTCACCAGAGAGGACATCCAGGCAGCCAAAAGACACAAGAGGAAATACTATCATTAGCTATCAGAGAAATCAAAATCAAAATGGCAATGAGATACCATCTAACCACAACAAGGTTGGCCATAATCTGAAAAACACAACAAATGCTGAAGAGGCTGTGGAGACATCAGAACTCTCCTCTACTGCTGGTGGGATTGCAAAATGATGCAACCTCTTTGGAAAGCAATTTGGTGCTTTCATAAAAAGCTAAAAATAGAAATACCATACAATCATACTGCATGGAAAAAATCCTACAGAAGTAAAGGTGGTCACACAAACAGATACATGCACATGAATGTTTATTGCAGTACAGTCTACAATAGCAAAATGATGGAATCAACCTAGGTGCCCATCAACAGATGAATGGGTAAACAAACTGTGGTACATATATACAATGGAACACTATGCTTTATCACTGATAAAGAAAAATATTGATTTTAGGAAGCATCTCATAACCTAGTTTCAACTAGAAGATGTGCTGAGTGAAATGAGTCAGCTGCAAAAGAACAAGTATTGTATGAGACCTCTGGTATAAGGACTTAAAAATGGACTTATGTACAGAAGACTCTGACAGCTAAAAGGGTGAGGAGGTAGAGAGATGGATGTTGATAGACTATGCCAAGCCAAGTTGATAGACTATATCCAAACCAAAAAACCAAACCCACTGCCATTGAGTCAGATCCTACTCCTAGTGACCCTAAAAGTTAGTAGAACTGCCCAGTAGAGTTTTCAAGGAGCACCTGTAGGATTTGAACTGTTGACCTTTTGGTTAGCAGACATAGCACTTAATCCACTATGCCACCAGGATTTCCTCATAGATAACACAGTTTATAGGAATTTGGTTAGATGAAGCGAGTGACAGCATGCAGTACAGGGCAGATCAGCATAACTGAACTACACCATAAATTGAAAGATTTTCTAAATTCAACCCAATATTTCAAAGGGTAGAGTAGCAGGAACTGAAGTCTGGGGACTGTATTTTCAAGGGATATAGAGGTCAATTGGCATAACTGGTCTTTTGCTAAGAGTCTTTTGAACCCAATATTAGTGAGTGGCATCTGGGATCTTAAAGGCTAGCAAGCTGCCGTCTGAGGTATACCAAGTTGTCCGAACCTATTGGGAACAGATGATAACTGAGAACAACAAAGACAAGAGCAAAAATGAGCCCAGGAGACAGAAGGACCCATATGATTGGGAGACTGCATTAGCATGATACTGGAAGAACCACATGGTGCCTAGCCAGCACCAAAGACAGCTGTGATGGGGGACACAATGTAGAGTTCCTGAGGCAACATGAGAAAAAGAGGTATTCAGTTCAAGAGATCTACTAAAAGAGCAGAACTGATGGTCTGACAGCCTTGAGGGTCCCCTGGGAGCATGGCCACTAGACTTGCTGCTGGCCCTAACTGGAAACTAGTACTGAGACCAACTCTTCAGACAAGAATGGACTAGACTCAGGGGCACAGTGTGACCGTATGGCGAGTGTACTTTGTGGTTTTATACATTTATAGGAGGCTGTCCTACTGGTTTCTTTCTAGATGGGAGAGGGTAGAGCTGCAGATAGGCAGGCATGCAAAACTGATTTGCATAGTATACTTTCACTTAACCATACTAAAAAAATAAAGAAAAAAATAAGCAAAGAAACTGAATAGACATTTCACCTAAATTTGTTGATCATAATAAAAAATAAAGGAAAAAAATAAGCAAAGAAATTGAATAGACATTTCACCTAAATTTGTTGATCATAATAAAAAATAAAGGAAAAAAATAAGCAAAGAAACTAAATAGACATTTCACCTAAATTTGTATTCAAATGGACAACAAACACATGGAAAGATGCTCTGTATCCTTAGCTACTGACGGTGTCTTTAGGTGATGTTGAGTCAACTCCAACTCTTAACGACCCTATGTAGAACAAAACACGCTCATGATTGTTATTATGCTTCAGATCATTCTTTTAGACATTGTGTCAAATCATCTTTTGAAGGTCTTATTTTCCATTGACCCTGTACTTGACCAGGTGTGCTGTCCTTCTCCAGGGATTGACATCTCCTGACAACATGTCCAAAGTATGTGATCCTTCTTTGTTTCCAAATTTTGCATTCCACTCACCAATTTTGGACTGTAGAAGCCAATAAAAATCTTCATTTTCTTCATCTTTGGTCTTAGTGGTTGGTGCATAAATTTGAATAAAAGTTGTATTAACTGGCCTTCCTTGTAGGCATGTGGATATTATCCTATCACTGAAAGCATTGTACTTCAGGATAGATCTTGAAATGTTCTTTTTAACACTGAATGCAGCACCACTCCTCTTCAAGTTTTCATTCCCAACATAGTAGACCACACGATTGTCCAATTCAAAGTGCCCAGTCATTTTCAGTTCACTAATACCTAGGATTGCTTTGTGTCTGCATCACATTTCATTTTTGACAATTTCCAGTTTTCTTAGATTCATACTTTATACTTTCCACATTCTGGTTATTAATGAATCTTTGCAGCTGTTTCTTCTCTATTAGTCATGCCACATCAGCAAATGAAGGTCACAAAAGCTTAACTCCATCCAAATTGTTAAGATTGACTCTACTTTGAGAAGGCACCTCTTTTCCCAGTAATGTTTTGAGTGCCTTCCAAACTGTGGGACTCATTTTCTGGCACTGTATCTGACAGTGTTCTGCTGCTATTCACAAGGTTTTCACTAGGTAACTGTTTTTCAGAAGCAGACTGCCAAGTCTTTTTCCCTAGTCTGTCTTTGTTTGGGAGCTCATCTGAAACCTGTTGTCCATGGGTGCTCATCTCTGAATACTGGTGCCATAGCTTCCAGCATCACAGCAGAATGCAAGCCCCTATAGTATGACAAACTGACAGGTGGTAGGGGAGTAACAAATGAGTGTGGCTGTTTTTCAATAAAACTTTATTTATGAACACTAAAACTTGTCCTTTACAAAATATCATTTTCCTGAGTTTTTTTTTTTTTTTTTTTTTTTTTTACTTCAACCATGCATAAGTCACACAAAAAAAAAATAGATGTTGGATGAGGTTTGGGCTGTTGTTCATGTAGTTGTTAGGTGCCACTGAGTCAGTTCTTACTCAGTGCTCTACACACAACAGGATGAAACGCTGCCTGGTCCTGTGCCTAAGCATTGGCTTGTAGTTTCCTTTTCTGCAGTCTTTGTTTTGTTTTGGTATCCAGGTTGTGTGGGCTTCATAGAGTGAATTAGAGAGTATTCCTTCCTTCTCTATCTTTTGGAGGAGTTTAAACAGATTTTGTGTCAACTCCTTTCTAAATGCTCAGTAGAATTCTCCAGTGAAGACATTTGGTCCAGGACTTTTGTTGTTGTTGTTGGGAGGCTTTTGATCATTGATTCAATACCTTAACTACTTATGGGTCTGTTCAGACATTCTATTTCCTCCTGAGTCAGTTTGAATAAACTGTGTGTTTGTAAGAATTTGTACATTTTATCGAGGTTACCCAGTTTGATGCCATAAAGTTGTTCAGAATATTCTGTTATAACTCTCTTTATTTCTATTGAATCATTTGTAATGTCCCTTATTTTCTAATTTTACTAATATTCATATTTTCTTTATTTCTATCAGTATGTCACTTTTATTGACCTTTTCAGAGAAGCAACTTCTGGTTTTGTTGATTATTGTTTTTCTGTTTCTAACTGTGTTTATCTCTGCTCTGTTCTTCATTATTTCCTTAATTCTGGTAGGTGTAGACTTAATTTGCTCTTGCCTTTATAGTTCCTCAAGCTGTAAAGTTAGGCTGTCTAGTTGATATCATTCTTTTTTTCAAGTAGGCATTTAATGCTGTAACTTTTGCTCTGATTGCTGCCTTTGCTTCGTTCCACAGGATTTGGTATTTTGTTGTTTCATTTTCATTTGTCTCTAGGAAACTCGTGATTTCTCTTTTAATTTCTTCCTTGACCATTATTAGTAGCATGTTATTTAGTTTCCATAAGGTTATATATGGATTGAATTGTGTCCCTCAACTACTGTAGCCATTTGGCTAGGCCATGATTCCTGGTATGTGTGATGTTCCTCCAAGTTGTAAATCCTGCTTCTATGACATTAATAAGGGAGGAAGGTTGAGGACCCCATACCACTAAGAAAGCAGTGCTGGGAGCAGAGCCAATCCTTTGGAAAGAACCAATGTCCCTTGCCTCAGAAACTTCTAGTCCATGGGAAGATTGATGACAAAGGAAGTCATCCACTTGTGGTATCTCTGTTACAGATGACTAAGACAGTGTATTTTCCAGGTTTTGTTGTTGTTTGTTTATGTTATTGATTTCTAGCTTCACTGTGGTTGAGAAAATACTTCATGTAATTCCAGTTTTTTTTAATTGATCAAGACTTGCCTTGTGACCTAACTTGTAGTTTATCTTGGAGGCTGATCAAAATTGCCTGGTGCCAGTATAACAATAAATGCATAGGCCAATGGAATAGAAATAAACCCACTCATCTATTGTTGTTGTTGTTGGATGACATCAAATTGGTTTTGTTCTGTACAGCAGAACAAAACTCTACCGTGTCCTGCATCATCCTCACTATCCTTGTTATACTTGAGCCCATTGTTGCAGCTACTACATCAATCTACTTTGTTGAGGGCCTTCCTCTTTTTTGATTACCCACTACTTTACCAAACATGATGTCCTTTTCTAGGGACTGATCCCTCTTGACAACATGTCTAAAGTATGTGAGAGAAAGTCATGTCATCCTGTCTTCTAAGAACTATGGTTGTACTTCTCCCAAGACACATTCGTTGTTCTTTCACCCATGGTATATTCTATTCTTCACCATCATGGATTGAATTATGTCCCCACAAAAATGTATGTATGAATTTGGCTGGGGCGTGATCCCATGTTCTGTGATTATCCACCATTTTGTGGAAAATTTGATGGCATTTTCTTATGTGCTGTAAATTTTATCACTATGATTTAAGAAGATGAATTAATAACAGTTGTACTGATGAGGTCCAAAAGATTGGATAGTGTCTTAAGCCAATCTCTTTTGGAATATAAATGAGAAAAGTGAGCAGAGAGATGTGGGGACCTCATACCCCTAAGAAAGCAGTGCTGGGAGCACAGCGCACACTTTGAACCTGAGGTTCCTGCATTGAGATACTCCCAGACCAAGGGAAGATTGATGACAAGGACCTTCCTCCAGAGCTGACAGAGAAAGCCTTCCCCTGGAGCTGATGCCCCAAATTTGGACTTTTAGAGAACAAACTTCTCTTTGTTAAAGCCATCTGCTTGTGGTACTTCTTTTATAGCAATGCTCGATGAGTAAGACGTTCAACAACATCACAATTCAAAGGTATCAGTTCATTGATATTCCTTATCCTGCATATGAGGTGATTGAAAATATCGTGGCTTGGTTCAGGCATACCTTGGTCCTTATAGTGACATCTTTGCTTTCTAATACTTTAAATAGGTTTTTTTGCAGCAGATTTCTCCAATGCAATGTGTCGTTTGATTTCTTGACTGCTGCTTCCGTGGCAGACCACCTAATATGACTATTATTCAAATTTACTCACCAACCACTTAGGCCAAAGATGAAAAAATTGAAGACTTTTACCAACTTCCGCAGTCTTCAGTTAATGGAACATGTAATAAGGATGCACTGATAATTACTGGTGATTGGCATGAAAAAATTGGAAATAAAGAAGAATTTGTAGTTGGAAAATTGGGCCTTTGTGGCAGAAATGATGCCTGAGATATCATGACAGAATTTTTCAAGACCAAAGTCTTCTTCATTACAAATGCCCTTTTTCACTGACATAAATGGCAAATGTAAAACTAGGCCTAGACAGATAGAACGTGCAGGAATCAAAGAGATTACATCTGTGGAAAGAGACAATGGAAAAGCTCAATATCATCAGCCAGAACAAGGCCAGAGACTAACTGCAGAACAGACCATCAGTTGCTCCTATGCAAGTTCAAATTGAAGCTGAAGAAAATTATAACAAGTCCATGAGAGCCAAAGTATGACCTTGAGTATACCCCACCTGAGTTTACAGATAATCTCAAGAAGAGATTTGACTCATTGAATGCTAAGGACAAAAGGCAAGACTAGTTGTGTAATGAAATCCACGTAAAGAAAGCCAGAGATCATTAAAAAAGACAGGAAATAAAGACCAAAATGCATGTCAGAAGACACTCTGAAACTTATTTTTGAATGTCATGTACAAAGACTGCCAATTTAGTTTGCAAACTCATCCTAGAACAGTTGATACCTCATTGCTGAATATCACTATGGGTGCCTTTGAAGTACTCCCCCTTGTAAGGTATGTACCAATGCCAGTGCCTAGTCCACCCTGCAAAGCAATTTTTGATCATTTTCTGGAATAGCCATCAGAGCTGTTGCCATATTACCCTTGATGTCCTGAATGCCACCAAAATGTTTTCCTTTCAGTATTTCCTTTATCTTTGGGTAAAGAAAAAAGTCGTTGGGAGTCAGATCAGGTGAGTAGGGAGAGTGTTCCAATACGGTTATTTGTTTACTGGCTAAAAACTCCTTCACAGACAACTATACAATTAAGTTCATGGACTTGCCACTATGCCATTGTGTGCAATGGCTATTCCAGAAAGAGTTCCCAAATTGCGTTAAAGAGTGGACTAGGTGCTGGCATCAGCACATAGCTTCCTCAGGCGAGTACTCCCAAACTTATCATAGTGATATTCAGCAATGAGGTATGTAGCACTTAGAACAATTAAGTTTGTGGACTTAATTGTCAGACCTTGTAGCTGAAGCAAACAGAAGAAATGATGAAATAAAATTGCTGAAAAGAAATTTTCAAAAGGGGGCTTGAGGAGACAAATTAAACTATTATGATAACATGTGAAAACGCCTGGAGACTGAAAACTAAAAGGGAAGAACACAGTCTGCATTTCTCAAGCTAAAAGAACTGAATTAAAAATTCAAGCCCAGAGTTTCAATAGTGAATGACTCTATGAGCAAAATACTGAATGATACAGGAAGCATTAAAAGAAGATGAAAAGAATATGTAGAGTCACTGTACTGAAAAGAATTGATCCAGTCATTTCAGGAGGTAACGTACGAGGCCTGCCAATTAAGTTCACAAACTTGCCCTAGGAAAAGTGCTACATATCACATTGCTGAATACCTGCTGAAGATGGTCACTTTTGAAGTACTCCCCTTGGAAAGCTATGCATCAACACCAGCACTTAGTCTACCCTTCAAAGCAATTTTGGTACTCTTCTAGAATGACTGTCAGAGCTGTTGTCGTATTATCCTTGATGTCCTGAATGTCATTAAAATGTCTTCCTTTCAATATTTCCTTTATTTTGGGTTAAATAAAAAAGTCATTGGGGGCCAGTTCAGGTGAGTAGGGAGGGGGTTCCAATACAGTTATTTGTTTACTGGCTAAAAACTCCCTCACAGACGACTATACAATTGTTTGTGAACTTGTCACCTTGCACGATGGCTATTCCAGCGAGAATTCCAAAATGCTTTAAAAGGTGGACTAGGTACTGATATCAGCTTCCCAAGGGGAGAACTTTCAAGGTGACCGTGGTGACACTCAGCAATAAGTATCACTTAGAACAAGTAAGTCCGTGGACTTAATTGGCAGACCTTGTATGATCAAGAACCAGTGACGCTGAAGGAAGAAGGCCAAGCTGCACTGAAAAAGGCTGTGGGAACTGACAGAATATCAACTGAGACATTTCAATAAACATATGCAGAGCTGGAAATGCCCACTTGTCTATGCCAAGAAATTTGGTAGACAGTTATCTGGCCAACCTATTGGATGAGTTCCATATTTATGCATATTTCAAAGAAAGGCTATCCACCTGAAGGGGAAAATTATCCAACAATATCATTGTTATCACACACAAGTAAAATTTTGTTGAAGATTATTCAAAAGTACTTGCAGCAATAAGGGGGATACCAGAAATTCAAACTGGATTCAAAAGAAGGGGTACATTGAGAGAATGTCATTGCTTATGTCAGATGGATTAAGGCTGAAAGCAGAGACTATTAGGAAGATGTTTACCTGTGTTTTATTTACTATGCAAAGGCATTTGACTGCAGGGATCATAAAAAATTATGGATAACATAGAGAGAAATACTTAATTGTGCTCATAAGGAATCTATATACATGCTGTGAGACAGCAGTTTGAACAAAACAGGGGGTTCACAGATATTATGTGGTTTAAAGTCAGGAAACTGTGCATCAGGGTTGTATGTTTTCACCACACTTATTCAATCTGTGTGCTGAGAAAATCGTCTGAGAACCTGGACTATGTGAAGGAGAACAGGGCATCAGGACAGGAGGAAGACTCAATAACAATCTACATTATACAGATGACACAACCTTGCTTGCTTCAGGTGAAGAGGATTTGAAGTACTTAATGATGCAGATCAAAGACCACAGACTTTAGTATGGATTACACCTTAATGTAAAGAAAGAAATCCTCACAACTGGAACAGTTAAACATCATGATAAATGAAGAAAAGATTGAAGTTGTCAAGGATTTCATTCTACTTGGACACACAATCAACAGCCTTGAAAGCAGCAGTCAAGAAGTCTAAATGGGCGTTGATTTGGGGTGAATCTGCTGCAAAAGACCTCTTTAAAGTACTGAAAAATAAAGATGTCACTTCAAAGACTAAGGTGCACCTGAGAATGGCACAGGATGGGGTAGGGATTTTTTCTGTTATACATAGGGTCCCTGTGAGTCAGAATGAATTCCACAACACCTAACAACAATGATCACATCTTTTCTTGTGTTTGTTGGCCACTTGAATGTTCTCTTTGATGAGTGTCTGTTCACGTCCCTTGCCTATTTTTAACTGGGTCGTTTGTTTTGTTGTTGTTGAACTGTTGAAGTTCTCTGTATATTTTAGAGATCAAACCGTTATTACATATGCCACTCTCAAAAATTTTTCCCCAGTCAAGAGATTAAGTATTTAATATTTATGAGGTCCCAGTTATCTAATCTGACTCTTGTTGTTTGTACATTTGTTGTTGTGTTTGATAATTTTTTTAATTAGATTCCATAATTTTGTCCATATATTTTCTTCTAAGAACTTTATGGTCTTAACTTAGACATGTAGGTCTCTGATCCATTTTGAGTTAGTTTTTGTGTATGGCGTGAGGTAAAGGTCCTATTTCATTTTTCTGCATATTGATGTCTAGTTTTGGTAGCATCCTTTGTGAAAGACACTGTTTCTTCCCCCACTGAGTGGACTTTAACCCCTTGTCAAAAATCAGTTGTCCATAGATGGATGGATTTTCCGGGTGCTTGACTCTATTCTACTGGTCTATCTGTCACTGAACTAGTAGAAGGCCATTCTGATAACTGTGGCTGTACAGTGTATTTTTAGATCACAGAATGTGAGGCTCATACTTTATTTTTCTGCTTCAAGGATACTGGCTGGCTCGGCTCAAGGATACTTTGGCTGTTCATATCATCTTTCCTTACCATGTGAAGTTGGTGATTAGTTTTTCTGCTTCAGTGAAGAATGTTGTTGAAAGTGGAATAGGGATTGCATTATATCCACAGACTGCTTTGAGTAGTATTGGTGTTTTCACAATATTAAGGCATCCAATTTCCCGAATAGGAAATGGTCTTCACTTTATTTAAGTCTCTTTTAGTCTCTTGTGCTAGCATTTTGTAGTTTTCACTGTATTATTCTTTTGCATCATGGCTTGGTATCTTATCCAAGGTATTTCATCATTTGTGGGTAGGGCTTTTGTAAATGGTATTCATAATCATTAAGGTTTTGTGTCAACTTGTCTGGACCAAGTTTATCAGTGGTTTGGCAGTTACCATGCAGTTTGACAGTCATATAATGATGTAATCACATCCATTATGGGATCTACTGTGTGAGAGGACAATCTGTTATAGGAAGTTTCCTTGGGGGTGTAACCTGCATACAATATAGGTGTACTTTCTGGCAAAGCTCCCTGGCTTTTGCTGTGTTCTGGATCCTGCATCCAGCTCATCAGCATCTGACCTCTAGTTCTTGGGACTTGGATTAGCAACCTGCCGTTTTACCTGACGATCTTGGATTCATCAGCCTTCACCACTGTGAGCCTGCAGCCTCTCATCTGCCCTATGGATCTTGCATTTATCAGCCCCTGCAGCCATGTGAGAAGCCTCCAGTCTGACACCTGATGCCTGACCCAAGGACTTGGGATTTGACAGCCTCTACAACTGTGTAAGCCATTTCCTTGAGATAAATCTCTTTCTCTGCTTATGTATACCCTGGTTGAATAGTGGTTAAAGAGCTATGGCTGTTAATTAAAAGCTGGGTGGTTCAAATCCACCAAGTGCTCCTTGGAAATGCTGTTGGGCAGTTCTATCCTGTCTTATAGCGTCACTATGAGTCAGAATCGACTTGATGGCAGTGGTTTTTGGTACACACACACACACACACACACATTTCACTTGTTTTGCTTCTCTAGATAACCCAGTCTAAGACAGTATTGTTCTCTTGATTTCGTTTTCGGAGTTCCCTCTGTTAGCGTAAAAGAACTTAACTGATTTTTGTGTGTGAATCTTGTAACCTGAAACTTGCTGAATTCTTCTATTAGATCCAGAAGCTCTCTTGTGGATTGTTTGAGATTTTCTTATGTATAGGATCATGTCATCCATAAATAAGGATACAGTTGCTTCTTCGTTTCTGGTTTGGACATCTTTTATTTCTCTTTCTTGCCTTATTGCTCTGCCTATGACCTTCAGTAAAATATTGAAGAAGAGTGGTGATAATGGTCATCTTTGTCTCATTCCCATTTTCAAGAAGTGTTTCAGTTTTTCTCCATTGAGAATTATGCTAGAAGTTTGTCATGGATCGAACTGTGTCCCCCCCCAAATAGGTGTAGCCCTGTGGCTGGGCCATGATTCCTTGTATTCTACGATTGTCCTCCATTTTGTGATTTTGCTGTGCTGTATGTTAACAGATTAGGGTGGGTCTGTAAATCCCTTCAGAAGATCACCTCCCTGCTCCATTGTCAAGGGAGTTTCCCTGCTTGCACCACTCTTAATCCCTTCATCCTGCAAGAGATAAAAGGAAAGGGAAGCAGGCAGGAGATGGGGAACCTCACACCATCAAGAAAACAGCACCAGAAGAAGAGCGTGTCCTTCAGACCTGAGGTTGCTGTACCAAGATGCTCCCTGGACAAAGACTGATGTAGTACTGGACTTTCCTCCAGAGCCAACAAGGGGAAAGCCTTCCCTTGGAGTGGATATCCTGAATTTGGACTTGTAGGCTACTGGACTATGTAATAATAAACTTTCTTTTTTTAAAGCAACTGCTCTGTGGTATTTCTGTTAGAGCAGCCCTAGCTGAGTAAAACAGTTGGTTTTCATATATGTCCTTAATTATGTCAATCTCTGCTGATTATTTTTTTTAATCAGGAAAGGATGCTAGATTTTATGAAATACTTTTTTTGTGTCAAATGAGATGATCACATGCTTCTTTTCCTTTTTTTATTTATGTGGTTAATTACACTGATTGATTTTCTAATATGGAACCACTCTTGCATTTCTGGTGAATCCTAGTTGATAAAGATGTACAATTTTCTTAATATGTGGTTCAATTATGTTTGCTAGAATTTTTTGAGAATTTGTGCATCTATGTTCATGAGGGATATTGATCACTGAATTTCTTTTTTATGTTGTTATCAGAGTTATGCTGGTTTCATAAAATTAGTTAGCAGAGTTCCTTCTTCCTCTGCGCTTCAGAAGTTTTAGTAGAATTGGTATCAGTTTTTGTCTGAATGTATAGTAAGATTCCTCCTTGAAGCCGTCTAGTCCTGGGCTTTTTTTGTTGACAGCTTGTCATGGATTGAATTGTGTCCCCCCAAAAATATGTGGATCATTTACCTGGGCCATGATTCCCTGTATTCTGCAATTGTCCTCCATGTTGTGATTTTGCTGTGCTGTATGTTAAAGGATTAGGGTGGAACTGTAAATCCCGTCAGAAGATCACCTCCCTGCTCCACTGTCAAGGGAGTTTCTCTGGAGTGTGGCTTGCATCACCCTTTATCCTTTCATCCTAGAAGAGGTAAAAGGAAAGGGAAGCAGGCAGAAACTGGGAACCTCACACAATCAAGAAAGCAGCACCAGAAGAGCGTCTCCATCAGACCTGAGGTTCCTGCACCAAGATACTCCCTGGACAAAGACTGATGCAATACCAGACATTCCTCCAGAGCCAACCATGGGGAAAACCTTCCCCTGGAGTGGGCATCCTGATTTGGGGCTTGTAGCCTACCGGACTGTGTAAGAGTAAACCTTCCTTTGTCAAAGCCATCCACTCTTTGGTATTTCTGTTAGAGCAACACTAACTAGCTGACTAAAACAGAGCTTTTATGACATCTTCAGTCTCATCTTCTGTTATGGATCTGTTTAGATTTTCTATCTCTATTGCTGTTAACTTAGGTAGGCAATGTAAGCCTATGAATTTGTCTGTTTCTCCTAAGCTTTCAAATTTGTTTGAACACAATTTTTCACAGTATTCTGTTATGATCCTCCCTATCTCTGTTGGATCTGTTGTAATGTCTCCACTTTCACTTCTTATTTTTGTTATTTCATCTTCTCGTTCTTTTTCCTTCATTAGTCTAGCCAGTGATTTGTCTATTTTATTGATCCTTTCAAAAAACTAGCTTCTGGTCTTGTTGATTCTATTAGCTTTCTGTTTTTTGTTTCTACTCTGATGTTTATTATTTCCTTCTGGTAACTTTGGTTTCCTTTTACTCTTCCTTTGTTGAAGATTTCAGACAAGTTATTGACATTAGATCTTTTTTAATGTAGACATTTATTACTATGAATGTCCCTCTTAACACTGCATTTCCTGAATCCCACGGGTTTGGGTATGTTATGTTTTCATTATCATTTGATTGTAAGTACTTTTCAGTTTCACTCATTTCTTCTATGACCCAGTAGCTTTTTAAATAATGTGTTATTTAGTCTCCAAGTAACTGTTGTTTTTTATTTTTTGTCATTCTTCTTCTTGTTGATTCCTAGCATCACACCATTATGGTCAGAGAAGATGCTTTGTATTATTTCAGTTTTAAAACATTTGTTGAGGTTTGCACTGTGACCTAAGATATGATTTATTCTGGAGAATGCTCCATGTGCATTGTGCTGCTGTTGGGTGGTGTGTTCTGTCTATATCTGTTAGGTCTGGTTGGTTCAGAGTGTTATTCTGGTCTTATATAACTTTACTGATTTTTTCCCCCAGTTGTTCTGTCTTCCATCAGCTACTATTATGGTAGAACTGTCTGTTTTTACCTTCAGTTCTTTTTGCTTTATAAATTTGTGGGCACTCATATTCAGTGCATAAATATTTGTAACTGTTATGCCTTCTTCTTGAATTTACCCCTATATCATTGCATAGTGCCCTTATTTGTCTCTTATAATTGATTTTCACTTAAGGTCTATCTTTTCAGATATTACTATGGCCACTCCTGCTGACTTTTGGTTGCTACTTCCTTGCTATGCTTTTTTGTATCCTTTGATTTTTAAACTATTTACCTCTTTGTGTCTGAGGTGTGTCTCTTGCAGACCACATATTGATGGCGTATGTTTTTTAATTCATTCTGCCACTCTGCCTTTTGTGTGGTTTAACCTACTTAATTTAACCTATTAAATAATTTAATCTATTTACATTTAGTATGGTTATCAATAGGGATGAATTTACTGCAGCCATTTTGTTTTACTTTTTGTGCAGTCATAACTGTCTTTGTTCTTCTTTACTTTCAGGACTGAGTTCTTTTTTCATATAGATTTTTTTCTTTTACTTATGATTTTTTGTGTCCTGAGGCTCTTTTTTCTCCTGTGTATTTTGGTGAGTAGACATATTAATTTTCTTTGTGGTTACTTTGAGATTTACATTTAATGTCTTACAGTTAAAATAGTCTATTGTATCTTGAAATCACCTTAGCATTCTCATCATATGGAAGTTATATAACCACACTGCTCATTTCCCTTTTTGTTTTAATCTTGTCATCAATTACAACTTTGTATCTCAGACTCCCTTTAGTCATTTGTTTAACTTAATTTTACAGTTGTGATTTCTTTACCTGACTTGGCATCAGTGTCACGCTGTCACATACTTTTACCTCAGGTTACTGTTGATTGTTTTTCTATCTAAAGGATAGGCTGGTCTAATGTCTACAAAATTCCTTTGACTTCTGTTCCTCGAGAATATTCTAATTTCTCCTTCATTTTTGAATGATAATTTTGCTGGATATATAAGTTTTGTGGCTATATAAGTTTGGGTTGACAGCTCTTTTCTTTCATGACTTTGAATAAGTCATCCAATTGTTTTCTTGCCTGTGTGGCTCCTGATGAGAAGTCAGTCCTTAATCTTATTGGTGCCCCTTTGTAGATGATATTTCACTTTGTATGTGCTGCTCTCCAAATTCTTTCTTTGTCTTGGGATCTGGAAAGTTTAATTGTAGTACATCTTAGTGACTTTTTTCTTGATGTCTCCATTATGTGGAGTTTGTTGAGTTTCTTGGGTGATGATCTTGTCTTTCATTATATTTGGGAAGTTTTCTGCCATTAATTCTTCAAAGATTCTTACTTTTTTCTCTTCTTCAATTCATAATGAGTACACTATTCCTCCATTTGTTTCATTCTTGTATTGTTTTCCTGAATTCTCATAGCCTTCTTTGCATGTTTTCTTTGACCTTTTTGAGGAGTCTTAGTACTAACTTTTTGAATTCTCTGTCCAATAGATCTATAATCTGTTCTTCATTGACCATTTCTACCATTTGTTTTGTTCATTTGCTTGAGCCATAATTTCCTGTGATATGTAATTTGCTATTGTCTTGGTGAGACATTAAGAATTTTATTCTATTTATTTATGTATAGCACTTTAGATCATATATTTATTTGACACTTTTTTGTGTGGTTTGCTTTTGATTTGATGTATCACAGCTTGATGACTTTCAATTTCCTTTGAGTTCTTCCTTTTATTTGTATTGTTTTAAGTGCTGTTGTTTTCTTGGTCTATGTATGACTTTGGCACTGTAGCTGGGCTGGGTATACTTTCCTTTCACTGATGATTACAGTGCATTGCACATACTCAGGAACTGAACACACCTGTGTCATTAGGCATGTAGGACTTCTCTTAGAGGACTGTGCAGAGTTGCAAAAGCAATTGCCTTCCTAAATGTAAGGCATCAGGTGTCAGGTGGTCAGGGTCTTTTCACAGTTCTTGAGGGAAAGTGCAGTCCCTCTGCTTTGGTGCCAACAGCTAGTGTGACCGCTGTAGAGCTGAATGGAGCCTGGGCTGGGCAGGAATGTGTGGAAGTCAAGCTGGAGTGGGAAGATACAACACTGGAGCATGCATGGGTGAACCAGGCTGAGATCTGCTGGTGCATGAAGCACAGTACCAAGGCCTGTGCAGGTAGGCTGGGAAGATGCAAATGGAGCTCATTCTAGGGCACAGGGTGGAGCACCAGTGCCCACATGGGAAGGCTATGCAGGCACAGGTGAAGGTCAAGTCAGGGCTGGAGCACAACACTAGTTTACATGCAGGTGGGTCAAATGAGGGTGCTGAAGGTCATACCAGGGCAGGGAGTGGAGCTCTGGGGCACACATGGACTAGGGAGTGGCAGTTGGAGGTTGGGCTGGAGCAGGGGGACATGGAGTTCCAGGGCACATGCAAGTAGGCTAGACAGGGAATGGTAGAGTACCAGGGCAAGTGTTGGCAGCGGGGTGGGGATGGTTAGGGTCAGTAAAGGGTGGAGAGTAGATGTGAGAAGCTGGAAAGGTCCAGAAGGGGGGCAGGCAGGGGCAGAGCATCAGGATCTGCACAAGCGACCTGGACAGGGTGTTAGGTGATGGGAAGAAATTGTGTAGAGACCTGTACAGTGGGGAATCCCTGAAAGGAAAAGGAAAGGGAGATACCAGGGAGTTTTTGTTACTAGTTGTTACTCTATGGGTTACTATTCAAAAGGGATCTCCAGTTCAAACAGATGGACACCACAACTGACTAGTAATCCTAACCTTAGTGGCTAGTTCACTCTCTTGTTTGTACTTTCCAAGAACACTGGATGTCCTTCACCTTCCTGTTGTTTCCCTTTGTTCTATAGGTTTGCACTTCTTGTCCTATCATTCCTGCATCCTGAGGCATCAGCAATTCAGAGTATCTTAGTCTGCTCCGGTAGCACTTTCCTGTGCTTCCCTAATTCAAAGGTATGGTGCTCACACACATCATCCTCTCAGACTTGGTCAGATCAGAACAAATTCAGCTCATTTTTTTTCCTTCCAACTTTGTTTACCCAGTATCTCTGTCTTCATTGTGTTTTCCATGCAGTTGTCTTCCTGGGCTACTCACCCAGTGATAACATTTGCTGCCATCCCCAAATGTCAACATTGTGCTGGGCTCTCAGACAGGTCACAGGTGATCCGTGATTCTCTGCATTCCTGCTGGTTTCATTATATCTCTCCTTACAACTGGTGCTTGTCCAGTTATTCAGCCTTTTGATGTTCAGGGACTAGAAGTCATTATTTCAATTTATTTCATTTAGTTTCTGGAGTCTTGTAGGTGGGCAGTACCTGGGACTCTCATGATCATATAAATTGATTCAAAAAAGCCTTTGACAAAATTCAATGTCCACTGAAGATAAAAACTCAGAAAACTAAGAATAGAAAGAAATTTAATCAACTTGATGAAGCCAAGCCAAGTGCCTTCAAGACAGATCTGACTCATGGTGACCCTCTGTAGCTCATGTCTTAATAGCGAAAACTTGAATTTTCCCCCACATGCAACCATTTACACAGCAAAGATGTCTATTCTTACCTCTCATATTCAACAACACACTAAAAGTGGTAACTAGTGTAATAATGAAAAAAAGAAACGAGGCAAATAGATATGAAAGAAGGAAAACTGCCCATATTCACAAATAACATTATCTGCATAGAAAATCCTACAGAATCTGTAAAAAAAAAAACTACAATAAGTGAGTTTAACAATGTCACAAAATACTGGGTTGTCATGGATAGAATTGTACTCCCCTCAAAATCTGTAACAATTTGGCTAGGCCATAATTCCTGGTATTGTGTTGATGTTCCTCCATGTTGGAATTCCTGCCTCTGTGATGTTCCTGTGGGTAGAAGGGTGTTGTTGTGTTGGTGGGACTTAATTTAATGTGTGAGATTGTTTTGTAACTTGAGGCAGTCTCTTGACATATAAAAGAAAGAATCTGGCAGAGAGATCCGGGGATGTTATATAATCCAGGAAGAAAGCAAGGCAGGGAGTTGAGAGTGTCATTTGGGAGGGACAGGGGTCTCTGTGCCTCAGAAGCTTCCAGTTCAGGGGAAGATTGACAAACAGACCTTCTTCCAGTACCAACAGAGAAAGTCTTCCCTTGAAGCTGGCACTCCAAATTTAGACTTTTAGCTTACTAGATTGTGACAAATAAAACTTCTCTTTGAAAGCTATCCACTTGTGGCATTTCCATTAAAGCAGCACCAAATAACTAAAACATAGGTCAATATGTGAAAATTAATTGCATTTCTATATACAGTAAGTGTACAAATAGAAACCAAAAATTTAAAAACCAATATAATTTACAGTTGCTCAAAACATGAACTGTTTAGGGATGAATCTTAAAAAAAAGTGTGAAGATCTACATTCTGTAAACTACAAAATGATGATGAAAGAAATCCAAGAAGACTTAAATAAATGGAAAGACATATCATATTAATGAACTGAAAACTTAAACACAATAAAAATGTCAAGTATTCCAAACTGATCTGTAAACTTTACACAATACAATTGTGTTAGTCATCTAGTGCAGCTATAAGAAAAATATCACAAGTAGATGGCTTTAAAAGGATGAATTTATTTTGTCACAGTCCAGTAGGCTACAACTCCAAATTTAGGGCCTCAGATCCAGGGGAATTCTTTCTCTGTTGGCTTTGGAAGGACATCATGGTTGTCAATCTTCCCCTGGACTGGGATCTTCTGAAACACAGGTACCCTGGGTCCTTTCTAAAGCACATGCTGTGCTCCTAGCTTTTTGGTGGTATGAAGTTCCCAACTCTCTGCTTGCTTTCTTTTCCTTTAGATCCCAAGATATTCTTGCAAGGCACAATATATTCTTGCACATTGAGTTATGCCCCACCAACACAACTGCTGCCCATTCTCCCTCATTAACATCACAGAGGCAGGGTTTATAGTGTATAGGAATATCATGCAATATCAGGAATCATGGCCTATGCAAATGGTTACACACATTTTTAGGGGGATGTAATTGAATTCGTGACAAAAATCAAAATAGCAGCAAGTTTTTTGTACATATAGACAAGATGGTTCTAAAATGCATATGGAAATGCAGAGGAACTAGAATTCCTAAAACAATTTTGAGAAAAAACCAAGTTGGAAAAATCACACTATTCATTTCTGACTTACAATAATTAAGACAGTGTAATATTAGTGAAGGAGATAGACACATAAATCAGTGGAACAGAATAGAGGGTTCAGAAGCAGACCACACAAATAACATCAACTGATTTTTGACCAAAGTGTAGAAGAAATTCAGTGGAGAAAGTAGTCTTTTCATAAAAGGTGTTGCAACATTGGTTTCCATATGCAAAAAACAAACACATCTTATAAAAAAAATTAATTCAACATGGATCACGAGTTTAAATGTAAAACTCAAAACTATAAAATGTTCAGAAGAAAACATGAGAAAATTTGCATGCTCTTGTTAGTGCATAAAGGTGACTTATATTGCTGAACCTGATCAGCATACTTGCATTCCCTTCTCTGTCGCCAGGGTAGTGAACTGGTTATTTCAAAAATTTCATGGAGGTAATGATTTGGGATAATTTACATTCTTCAATAAGATGTAATGCAATCTTGTGGCTCCCTGTTTTTTCTCATGCAAACCCCTTCTGGAATCTGGCTATTAAAAACCACTGGGATTGTAACCCAAGCAGGACAGTCTTGGAGAAGCTATTCTCACTATTTCCCAGGTTTGCATAGTTGTCTGTTAATGAAGCACATTTTGAACCTTTTTCCCACACCTCTAAATTTGGCTGCAGTGACAGGCAGAACAAACTTGCTTTTGGTTTGGCCACACTTCTGGTGACTGTGAAGAGACTTCAGGGACCTCTCTGGTAAGCTTTTCCCCAGGATAGAGCTGACTTTTCTCTCCTGTACTTCTTTAAAAAACTCTCAGTGAACAGGCAGATGATTGGAAGAGAAATTGAGGAACTCAGACCAGGGCCACTCCCTCATGAGGTCTGAAGACAGGGCTGTTCACGACACCCCAGTAACTCTGGTATAGACAGGTTTGGGTATATATTTGTTCCATTCAAAGGCCACAGATAAGTTGCATAAAATATTTGCAGGCACAGGTCAGTCAGTTAAGAGCCAGTAGGACACCTGCTGCTAGAAGACTTCCGTGACAAGATAAGAGGGTACACGGAATGGACAATGAAAATGTCTACCCTCTGCAATACAAATCCCATGCAATGTAAGGAAGATATTGGTCCAAGCAAAACAACCCCCAACCCCTTGGATCTTTGCTTCCCTGATAAAATAGAAGGCAGATTACTTGGCCTCCTCTCCTTGCCTCCTTTCTTCTTTGGCTAGGCCCAGAGAAGAGGGAACTTTCTTGGAAGAGTCCCCGTTGTCCACCTGGACAGAAAGAACTGGAGGTGCAGCTTCTGAACACTCTAAGCAGCACTCCCAAGAACTTTCTTTTGGGAGCCTTCGAAGGCCACTCATCTGTGCCCACTATCACATCATAAATCTAAAAAGGTTCAAGTGCTTTATTCTGGTTGCGCACAGAGAACTTAGTTTCTCATCAGGGTTCGAACTTCTGTCTCAGTTGTCTGTCAAGTTTCTGTGTTGGTTCTGTCTGGCAAGAAAGAAACGTCTGTCCCAACTAAGAAAGCTTTCTCTGTATCTGCATATTCTGTAACATGGGAAAATAAGTCCACTGTTCCTAAGAAAAGCCTAATGGGGTAGATTCTGTCTGGTTTCAGTATAGGCACCCACCTGAGATTAAAGATTGAATGAAGTTTTAGATGTAATATGTCCTGGCTAATGTACCACCTAGACTCTGGAGAAAGTTAGTGATTGAATGGATCCATAAAATTATTTTACCATCCTACAATTAGAGCTCTTTTGTCAAAAATCAAGAAAGAGCTTGCTAAACTCAATTTAATTAAGATGTGCCTGGTGAAGCTATGTGTATGTGAAAGTGAGGCCTCCTGTTTGTTTGATAAGATAAATGCATTATTAGTATGGTTTTGTATTTGCCTTTGTGAGGTTTTGGAAATGTCTTTTTCATTGTTGAATTTACACAAGCTGTTTGTGGGGACTCAAATTTGTAATTTACTGTGAAAAGTGTCTGATCCCTGTAGACTGTTTAATGTCTGTACAAGGCTTTACAAATTTGGCTTCGGACTACACATTTTGGCCAATTCACTTCAGGATTGTTTTTTCCTAATGTTGTCTTATTCAATGTCTCTGTTTTCATAAAAGTCTTTGCCTGTTAAGTGTCTTATGTCTTGTCATTACCAATGTGTCTAATTTTAAGATATTTCTTGTTTTAGTACTTTGATACAGACTTGGTTGGCAGGTCAGAAAAGGTCTGATGCTTAGATCCTCCTTATCAGAGGTAGGGGAGAGTCTTGCTTGAGCTAAGATAGATAAGAAAGCCAAATTTCAAGTACACCCTGACATACTATCACTGGGATGAAAAACTAACTTTATAGTGCTTAGTTAAAGGCTGTTTGGTTAAAGGAATAGTTTTGTCTTAAAGAGAATGTAACAATTCAAGAATAGTAAAAGGGAAATTAATGATCTCTTGCCCTTCAGGAAGAAGCAGAGGGCAGGATCAGCCTCCAGTCAGATCCAGGGAGGCTTTGGAAAAAAAACCTGTTTGAATGGAGACCTTTTTAAGGCAGAAAGAAGATATGAATTGGTACTTTACTTTAATTATAAGAAGTTGGGTGGACCTAAGAATGCAAACAAGTTCTCTCTACTGCAGGGTAACTCTGAAACATCTAAAGTAGCCTGGAGGGGTGTTTTAACCCAAACAAGATTTCAAGTTCTGTGTATATCAGTAATTGGTCAGTTAAACAGAGACTTTGTAATTTCTAAAAGCCAGTTGATGAAGCCTTATTTGAGCCCTGGACTGTAGGGTGATTAAGTTAGTAGACATCTGATGTAATGTGAATTTATATACTGTTTGCTTTTCAAGCAACAAGAACATATACTGTATAAGTCTAATGAGTGAGGTTATTTTTGCTGTTTAAGGAATATGCTATAAAGGTTTTTCTGAAAATGTTTATTTGGTCTGGTAAAAGGTTTCGTTGTCTCATAATTTAATGGTTTGATTCATGAGATTTCTAGAAACACTAACTTTAGAAAAATTGGGATTTTCACTGCTAAATAACAAAATTTTCTGATTTCTGAGAGAAACACCTAATTTATCCCTTGAAGGCAAAGATTTGATTTCTCATTAAAATAAGATTCCAGAGTAAAAACTAAGGTACATGGTGTGGAGGAAAGTTTTGGCCCAGATTGGAATCAAATGTTGCCCATTTCTTATTGGGTTAAAATACATATATTTTTTCCTTTCTGAATATTATCTAACAAATGCATAATCTTAAGTCACGATTTTATTATTGCTAACTGGAGAAAACCCTGGTTACATAGTGATGAGTACTATGTTTTACTAATCAGGAACTCTGCAGTTCAAATTTGCTGGCCGCTAGGTGGGGAAGTTCTGCCTATAGGGCCTCTGTGAATTAAAATCAGCTCCACAACAGTGGGTCTGATTCAGTTTTATATTGTTAATTTGACCTGGTTGGGAAACAAAAGCTGAGCCTGGAACCTGTACCACCACAGCTTCAAAGGTGCACCTCAAGGGTTTGCAAAGTGGAGCAACACCCCCTCATGTTTCTAATTGTGAAGTTACCACTCCTGTGGGCTTGAAATTTTTTTTTGCCTGAAACTCAGGGAACAGGAGGTGCTGCCCCAGTGGGCCTGGAGGGCAAAAATATAGGACAGGGCTGGGGGGGCTTCCACTCAAGATCTGAAGAAGGGGGCCAATGCCTATCCGAACTCGACGGCACTTGGCTTGGCTTTGGCTCTGTAAAGCTGCTTGGTGCGCTGTGAAGCATCTCCTTTCCCCTGTGGCTTCTCCTATTCGTAATGGAAACACTTTTTGAAAACTGGAGATGTTAGATAATCAAATTATTATGAATACTGTTAAGATGTCAACACCAACTTCCCCTTCCACTCCTGAGGAATGGCTCCCCTTTATCCTGCTGAAGGCAGCTTAGATGCAGTGTCATCCTCACACACACATGGCAGGGAGTTCTATTCGGCCAAGGGATCCAGGATAACAAGGCAGGGCAATACGCTCTTTGACAACTCCTGATTGAAGTAAATCAACAAGGACAGCCAGCTAGATATTATTGGGCACACAAGCCATTTATCACCTCTGATTTATTAAATTGGAAGAGTTCAAATCCCTCAAACAGAGTGGATCCTAACAAGATAACAGAATTAATAACCACCATCTTTGCCACTTATAACCCAACTGGGCCTATGTTCAGGCTTTGTTAAACATACTTCTTTTTAGTGATGTAAGGCACCTGGTCCTGGGTAAAGCAAAGGAAGAAGTTGAGAGGCTTCATTCTGAAAGCCCAAATGACACTCCCAACCCAGCAATGGCCATGCCACTGACTGAGCCTAATTGGAACCCCAACTATGAGGGCCTGCCTCTCCTAAACCATTATAGAAGATGTATTTTAGCAGGTCTCCAAAACAGGTCCCCAAGCAGGAAAGTTTGAACATGGTGCAAGAAGTACAGCAAAAGACCACCAAGGATCCATCTGAGTTCCTGGAAAAAAATCTACAATGTCTATTTTAAGTACGCTGATATGGACCTCCAAGCACCTAAAAATCAGAAAATAATAAACATGACTTTTATCTCCCAAAGCATACCAGACATCTGGAAAAAGCTGTAAATGTTGGACAGAGCTTTGGGAATGAATCCTGCCCTGGCGGTGGAAATTAAATTCAAGGAATTTTAATAACAGGGAATTCAGGAGGACCCAAGTTGCCACCATATTCTTGGAGACAGGGTATAGTAAGAGACAAAATTTCCCTACAGGAATCTTGAGGACAATGAGCCCTGATCAGGATGACTGAAGAGGCCCAAGGCTATAGCCAGAATTAATTACCAGCATTGTAATCCCCCTCCCCCCAGGAGCCTTGGGTAGAATTAAGAGTCGGGAGGGGGGACAAATGGTGAATTTCCTAGTGGACACAGGGGCCATATATTTGGTCCTCAGTAACCCCCCAGTGATAGGAATAACGGGACAATTGAAACAAGATTCTCTTACAGCCTCTTGACTGTCAGATTGGAGAAAAGCAGATGACTCACTAGTTTCTGTATATGCCAGACTGTCCTGTCCTGCTATTAGAGACTTATTGCCTAAGCTTAATGCCCAGATCACCTTCTCCCCTCAGAAGAAGGGCCTCCAGATGAAAATGCCTCATGAATACACCTTGCAGCTCCTGATTCAGTCAGATAGAGCCTGACTGGCCAAGAGAAATCAATGATAAGAAAGTGAGCAAATTCGCAGGCATCAGGTGGAGACTACACACAACCTGGAGACCACAGTCATCAGGAAAGGTTGACAATATGAACCATACTTTAAAGAGACAGATCTCCAAGCTATGTCAGGAGACTCATTTACTTTGGGATCAGGTCTTGCCTGATCAGGTCTTACCCAATGCCTTGTTTAGAATCCTGGCAGCCCCTAGAAGCAGGCTCATATTGAGCCCCTATAAAATTGTGTATAGAAGACTCTTCCAGGTTGCCCCTATAGATCTTTCCCCACAGGCAGAATATGACCTTAAAGTTCAGAATTCACCAGTTTTCTCTCTCCAGATCTCTGTTCTTTCCTCAGATAAAAACTTGGAGAGAGGGGCCTGAAGAACAGCTGAAAGAAGAGTGGACTGGCCTGTGGAAAATCCTCCTGATCACCCCCAATGCTGTAAAATTGGCCAGACTGAAGGCCTGGGCACATCATATACAGATGAAGCCGTACCCCTCAGCAGATGGGGACGCGACTGATCCCAACCACAAGTGGTAGACGGCTACTCCAGGACGAGAAAGCAAGCCAGAATCTTCTCTCTCTCCCTTAGATTCAACTTAGTTCTAGGACTTACAGAAGACATCATCCCTTTCTAACAAAATGAAAATGTATGGAATTATCTTATACAAAATGTATGTTTCTGATTTCTGTCCGGTGGGAGGTACTTATGTTAAACAATTTTTTGATTGGTGTATGCACCCCTCTGGAGTTGATTAGAAATTTTACCTTGTTCAGACATGGTCGAAAGAACTCCACTTGTGGAGATACCTATAACTGGGGACCAGTTAACAAAAAGGGTGGAGAGATGTTCTTGGTCCAACTTGTGACTGTTACCCTTAGTGAAAACTGTGTCAAATTTTTCAGGGTGCCCTTCCTTCTGTTATAATCTTAATAACTCCATCCTCAAACAGAACAGAAGTATAACGGTGTCCTATGCTAATAGACACATTATGTTATCTAAAGGATAGTTCTTGCTGTATGGAAATAAGGCCTTTTCATATGTCCCCACCAATGCTACAGGGGGACCTTGCTTCTTGGGAAGGCTCACCCTGTTCCTTCCCCAGACTAAAGACATCTGACCTAATCATGCCTGAACTATAAGAGATTAACCTTTCCAAATATTACCATAGTGACGTACATCTGTTCAGTTCAGTTGAATATGTACCCTTGCCCCTTTTTGTCATTCCTGCCTTGACAATAGGTTTAACAGGCTAGCCTGTGCCATGATTAAGGCCTTAATGCTACCTTGAAGGCCATAAGCACTTTAGGCACTGAATTGGACCAAGTCAGAGAGACAGTTCTGGAAAACTGGGCAGGTATAGACTACTTATTCCTCAAACATAATCATGGATGTAAAGATCTTAAGGGGATGTGTTGCTTTAACTTGCCTGATAGTTCCCAACTGATAGAGAACAAATTGAAAACAGTGAAGGATATTGTAAATAACATCAAACAAAAGGAAGTGTTCTTTCAGTTTGAGTTTGGGAAGTTATTCTCATGGCTCCCCAACCTAGTTGGCTGCACATACTAATAATGGTAATCAGAATCATTATTATTTGTTGCTGCATACAGTGTGCACCTTGCCTCATGATTAACTGTACCACATGCTACAGAGAGCTAGCCTGCAACCCGTGATTTGATCCTAGAGTTAATGTCACGTATCAGAATAACTATTTTCATTTAAAACCTATTTCATAGATATGAAATTGGTGATTAAGAGTGGAGAATGTTAGTGCATAAAGATCACCTGGATTGCTGAACCTGATCAGTAGACTTGTATTCCTTTCCCTGTCTCTCTGGTAGTGAATTGATTATTTAAAAAACTTCATGGATGTAATGATTTTTGGTAATTTACATTCTTTGATAAGATGTAATAGAACCTTGTGACTCCCTGTTCTTTCTCATGCACACCCCTTTTGTAATCTGGCTATAAAAGTCGCTGGAATTGTAATCTAAGGGGGACAGTCTTGGTGAGACTGTTTCACAGGCTTGTATGCTTGTCTGTTAATAAAGCATATTTGAACCATTTTCCTGCATCTCTGAATTTCACTGTAGTGATAAGTGGAATGAACTTGCTTTTGGTTTGGCAACACTCTGGGGTGAGATGAAGAATATTCATTTTTAAGAAAAACTGAGAAAATTTTATTTGGCATTCATTTAAAGAGGCAAAAGTAGAAACAAGCATGCTGCCAAAGCCATGTACAGCAAAAGTTCAGTATATAAGAAACCATATGAAAAAAATTGTTAAATGGATTTCATCAAAAGTATAAACTTTTGCTCTGAGCAAAAAAACTGTTATAAAGTTAAATGGCAAATCCTAATGTGGAAAAAGTGTTTGGAAATCACAGGTATAGGCAGAATATAACAAATATATACATATTTAACAAACCTCAAAACAAGAAAACAAATAACTCAATTGAAAATGAGCAAAGGACATAAAGATACAATTAACCAAAGAGAATATAAAGATGACAAATAAAGCACATGCAATTACACAATGAGACAACTCAATAGAAAGTCAAAGGAGCAGAACTGAGGCAATGGAAGACCAAATTAATGAGAGTGAAGATAAGGCATGTGACACTAATGCATTTGAGGAAAAATTCACTGGAAGAATTTTTTCAAAGATCAAGAAATGCTAAGAATTACGTGGGACTCTATCAGAAGGAATAATCTGCAAGTAAACAGAGTACCAGAACAGGAGTGGGGGAGTAACAGAAAATAGAGAGAATTGTTGAAGATTTGTTGACAGAAAACTTCCGAGATATCACATACGACGCAAAAATATCCATTCAAGATGCTCATCGAACTCCATACAAGGTAGATCCCAAAACAAAGACACCAAAGCACGTTATAATCAAACATGCCAAAACTAAAGATAAGGCAGTAATTTTATAAGTTGCTACGGATAAACAAAAACCTACAGAGGAGACTCAAGAAGACTAAGATCAGACTACTCAGAAGAAACTAAAAAGGCCATGGGATGACATATACAAAGCCTTGAAGGAAAATAATTGCCAGCTGAGAATTACATATAAGGCAAAATTGTCTCTCAAACATGATGGCAAAATTAAAACATTTCCAGATAAACATAAATTTAAGGAACTTTCTAAAACCAAACTAAAATTACAAGAAATACTGAAGGGACTCCTTTGGTTAGAAACTCAGTAACATCTGATAAAAATCTAAGACTAGAATACAGAACAGAGCACCTGGATATCAACTCAGATATGGAAATCACAAAAACAAATCAAAGGCAATACACTGAAAATAGGGAAACAGAGACATAATCATGAAAATATTATAACAAAAAGGTGTGAATTTAAAAATGCAGTCATAGATCTTTCATATGGAGAGGAAGTGAAGGACATATAAAGAAATTAAAGGCTGATTTAAATTTAGAAAAGTAGGAGTAAATAATAAGATAACCACAAAGGAAATTGTAGATCTTATGTATAAAAATAAAGTAAAACATGAAATTTGATCAAACATAAAACCACCAACAATGAAAAAGATGAAAATAAAACACATAAAAAAATGACTCAGGAGGCACAGCTAAGACAATAGAGTAGCCACATGTATTCTGTGATCCCTCTAATTCTATAGGACCTTCCAGGAGCCCTGAATATCAGGGGGAAGATGAGAGATCAGACTGATATGGAGGAGAAAGAAGCTGCTTTGCCCAGAATTAAATCCACACAAAGGGACCTGCTTCATCCAGACACGTGAAGCTGTGGAACAGTGGTAAGTGGTCAAACAGAACAGTGATATGGCAAGCAGAATGTGTCATTCTCAGTGTGGAAGCTGAGCTTTCAGATGGCCACACCTATGAACTGCAGAGGACTTTCACCTGAGCATTTTAAGCTAAGTGCCTGTTAACTCTTGTGGATTTATATCTTTGCTACTTGCTGAATTTTCTCCCTTTCCCCTTCCCTTCTCTGGTTTGCACTAGGTGGTAAACTTTTATGCTCTATCATGGCTTAATGCATGTGCCTGGAGCTATTCTCCCAAACTTGGAAAGGGAAATAAAGGGGGCAGAAAGATAAAAAGGTCTACTAGCTCCCTTGAGTTGGGAATTCCCCCTAACTTTCTTAGCATACTTACAGTTCTAACCAACCAATGAAAGGGCATTGGAATTTCTAAGGCTCCAGTAATCAATCTAGCTCAAATGACCAGACTATTTGGATACTCAAAAACTACATTTATCTACACCTACACCTATACCTATACCACAGTGACCCTATAGTATCTATATCTATATCAGAACACAATAACCAAACATAAACAAATTACAACAACTTTCTGATGGCTCAGAGACAACAATAGATTTCAAATCATTTAAAGAAACAGACCACCATGGCTTCAGAAAAGTCCCAAAACAAAGAATCAAATAATGTTCCAGAAGAAGCCCCTGCAGTTATCGGAGGTAGAATACAAGAGTAATGTTTAGAGCTCTTCAAGACATCAGGAAGGATATTAAGCTAAGTACAGCAGAGAATAGTGAAAAATTAAGCAGCCTGTAAGAAATACTTAAGCAACAGCTATCTGAAATTCAGCAGGTTAACAATAAAAAATTACAGAATTAGACAATTTCTAGAAACACTATTTACCAAAACTAACACAAACAGAATTGCCAAGTGCCGTCTAGATGGATCCAACTCATGGCGACCCTAGGGACCAGAGTAGAACTGACCCCCAGAGTATTCATAAATCCATAGCGAAAGAAGAGATTGAAAAAGTAATCTTAAAATTCCCAACCAAAAAAGTCCTGGCCCAGATGGCTTCACTGGAGAATTCCACCCAACTTTTAGAGATGAGTTAACACCACTATTACTAAAGGTATTTCAAAGGATAGAAAAGAATAGAATACTTGCAAATTCATTCTATGAAGCCAGCAATAACTTTGGTACAAAAACTGGATAAAGATAGCACAAAAAAGACAAGTTACAGACCATATCTCTCATGAACTTAAATGCAAAAATTCTCATAAAAATTCTAGTCAATAGAATTCAACAACATATCAAAAAACAATTCACCATGACTAAATAGGATGCAGGGATCATTTGACATTAGAAAAACAATGTATTAACCATACAAATAAAGCAAAAGGTAAGAATCACTTGATTTTATCAACTGATGCAGAAAAATCTTTTGACAAAGTCCAACATCTATTCATGTTAAAAACCCTCAGCAGAATGGGAATAGAAGGGAAATTTCTCATCATAATAAACAGCGCTTATGCAAAGCCAACAGCCAACATTATCCTGAAAGGAGAGTCTGAAAGCATTCCCCTCGAGAACAGGAACCAGACAAGAATGGCCATTGTCACCACTGTTATTCAGCATTGTGCTGGAGGTTCTATCCACAGCAATAAAACAAGATAAATAAATAAAGGGCATCCAAATTGGTAAGAAAGAAGTAAAAGTATCTCTGTTTGGAGATGATGTGATTTTATACACAGAAAAATCTAAAGAATCCACAAAAAGTCCTCATGAGCAAAATTAATTGTTCTGAAATCACGATTCGTCTCAGTGTTATCCATAATTTGTTATGCATACAGTCAAATACCTTTGCATAGTGAATAAAACACAGATAAATCTCTTTCTGGTATTCTCTGCTTTCTGCTAGGGTCCATCAGACATCGGTAATAGTATCCTTGGTTTCAGGTCCACTTTTAAATATGACTTGAATTTCCAGCAGTTCTGTGTTGATATATTGTTGCAACTACTTTTGAATGATTTTCAACAAAAATTTCTCTTGTGTGTGATATTAACAATAACGTGACAATTTGTGCATCTGGTTGGATCATCTTTCTTGGAAATAGGCATAAATATTGATCTCTTCCAGTTGGTTAGACAAATTTCTTGGCATAGACTAGTGAGCACTTCCAGTGCTGCATTCACTTATTGAAACATCTCAATTGTTATTCCATCAATTTCTGGACCTTTGTTTTTCCCCAGTGTCTTCAGTGCTGCTTGGAGTTTCTTCTTCAGTACCGTCAGTTCCTGATCTTATGGTAACTCCTGAAATGGTTAAATTTTGACCAATTCACGGACTTCTAAAAGAATGAATAAATCTGTCTTAGAAGGAGAACAACCAGAATGCTCCTTAGAAGCAAGGATAGTGAGACTATGACTCATATACTTTAGACATGTTATTAGGAGGAATCAGTCCCTGGAGAAGGGTATCATGCTTGGTAAAGTAGTTGTTGTTGTTAGGTACTGTCAAGTTGGTTTCAACTCATAGCAACCCTATGAACAACAGAACCAAATACTACCTGGTCTTGTGCCGTGTCCACAATTGTTTCTACGGTTAAGCCCATTGTGGCCACTGTGTCAAACCATCTTGTTGAGGGTCTTCCTCTTTTTCACTGACCCTCCACTCTACTGAGCATAATGTCCTTCTTCAGGGACTGATCCTTCCTGACAACGTGTCCAAAGTATGTAAGATGAAGTTTTGCCGTCTTTGCTTCCAAGGAGTACTCTGGTTGTACTTCTTCCAGAACAGATCTGTTTGTTCTTTTGGCAGTCCATGGTACATTCACTATTCTTCTCCAACACCACGGTTCAAAGGCATCAATTCTCTTTTTTTATGTTTGAATGAAAATGTACATTCTAATATAAATTTGCATGCCCACCTATATGCAGCTCCCACTGCTCTCCTTGCCCAGTAACAGCACACGCTTCCTCTCTGCTCCATTCATGTCCTATCCTCCCAACAATCTCCTATCCCCACCTCTCCACCCATTCCCCTTCGTCCAGCAAAGGGTCAGCAGGGCAACATCGTATAGATGCATGGAACCATAAAGTGCACACATGATATGGTCACTCTGTGTCACAAAGTCCAATCCATTCCTGTCCGAAGAGTTGATCTTCATTGTGATTTATGGACAGGGGCAGCATCAGAGCCAGGGACCATGCTCCCAGGGGAACCCTGAGGCCCCTGGACCGTCAATTGCGGTCCTTTAGTGGAGATCTCAGGGTGCACCCCCTTTTATTCTTGTGTTACCAGTGAGACTCAACTCTGTGAGCTCCATCATGTCTATCACTGGTGGTGGCCAGGCACCATCCAGTTCTTCCAGTCATAAGTTGATGTAGTCACCCACTCACGTGGGTCTCTGTGTCTTCTGGGTTCTCTATCCCCCGTGTCGTTTTGGTCCTCGGTGATCATCCATTCCTGCTGAGTTTGGACCATTTGCTGTACCCACAGATGGCAGCTTGGCAGCTGCCCAGACACCACTCACCAATGTGGGGTTAAAGGCATCAATTCTTCTTCTATCTTCTTTGTCCATGGTCCAGCTTTCTCATGCATATGATGCAATTGAAAATACCATGGCTTGAGTCAGGCACGTTTTAGTTTTCAAGAACATCCTTACTTTTGAATACTTTGAAGAGATCCTTCAGATTGGTAAAGTAGAGGGCCAGCAAACTTTATAGCACTTAACAACAATAACAATCTTTATGGAAGCATAGTGTCACATATTTCTCCTGTGGAATGGCTGGTGGATTCTAACTGTCAAACTATTAGTTAGCAGCTGAGTGCTTTAACCATTTCATGTTCGTGGCCTGTTGCCATGGAGTCAATTCCTCTCATAGCCACCCTATAGGACAGAGTAGAGCTGTCCCCTAGAGTTCCAAGGAAATGCTGGTGGATTCATACTGTTGGCATTTTGGTTAGCAGCTGAGCTCTTAACCACTGAGCTACCTGACTCCACTGTATAGTGTTCTGTTAAAGGTAAAACTATGGGGAAGGTAAACATATCAGTGATTGTCAGAGGTCTGAGATGAGGAGGATGCTTTGACTACAAAGGAGCAGAATGACAGATAGTTTGGGGTGATAAAGCTGTTTTGCATCATGATTGTGGTTGTGGATACACAAATCTATTTGTTTATTAATATTAAAATATTAATATAAAATTTTACTATATGTTGACTTTAAAATATGTAATTCAAATTTTTTAATGGGGCACATACATGGGAATCATAATGACATGCATAAAAGCACTAGATTTTTCAAAAATGTAATTAGAAGCTATATAACAGTGGTCTAATCTATGCCTTCAAAATTCTCAGCAAAAATGATTTTCAACCTAAAATTACATATATAGCCAAGCTATCAATTAAGTATGAGGATACTTAAAATTTTTTATTTATTTACTTTTAAAAATTTTTATTATTTATTAATTATAGCCAGCCAAGCCAAGTGCCGTAAAATTTCTAACGTCTATCAGTTATCTCATCCATGATAAACCCTCACCCCCCCCACTCACCCTTGTAGCCAACATGGTTATTTTCTTCTGTAGATAATTCTATTTTTAAGTCGTTATAACAGGGGTCTCATACAATATGTGCCCTTTTGACACTGACTTCACTTAGTATGATATCTTCCAATTGAAACCATGATATTAAATGTTTTCTAAAATCTACATTGCTTTTTATAATACCATAGTGTTCCACTGAGTATATATACCATAGTTTGTCCAATCATCTGTTGATCGGCATCTGGGTTGATTCCATCTTTTAGTTATTGTGGATTGTGCTGCAGTAACATTTGTATACAAGTGTCTGTTTGTGTGACAACTTTTGTTCCTGAAAGATAAATTCCAAGCAGTGGAATTACAGAATCAAATGGTGTATCTATTTCCAGCTTTTTAAAGAAGTTACAGATTGCTTTCCAAAGAGGTTGTACCAAATTAAGACTTCTTTTTTCAGACAAATTCTCAAAAGAAATTATCTTCCGTGTGCCTTTTCTCAGGAAGTTCCTGGAGACATGTCTCATGAATTACAAGAGTAAACCAAGAAAAAAGAAAACGTAGGTTTTAGTAAACGAGTACCTTGCTTACAGACTTGACAAAGGAATGGTCTAGATCAGTGTAGCACCCTTAGCAAGCAATCAAGATAGGAGTAAGTTCTAGGAAGGTGATATCCAAGGACATATTTGAAGATTTGTAAAATACTGCCTATAGGCCTATGACAGTAAAGTAAGCTCCTTGAGGGTAGGAATTGGATCTGTCTTAGTCACCAGTGTAGCTTAAAACAGTACCTGTCACATGGCCAATGCTCAACAAAGATATGTTAAATTAAAAAGATATGAAGACAGAATGGGAAGAGTGAGGTTTGAAGGCAATAAGTATATGTGACTTTTTAGGAGTCTTTCTGCAAAGAAGAGCAGAGAAATATAGGGTATCTCAAAGGGAAGGTGAGATCAGAAGAATGATTTATTTTTCTTATTTTTTTTTAAGTTAGGGGAAATAACCTGCTTATGTGCTGATGGGATGACCTCAAATAAAGAAAAATATTTATAATAAATGTGAGGAGTTTTCTTCTGATTGCCTACATATTCCCAGAGAAATGGGAAACAAGGTCATCAGGGAGAGTGAAGATGGTTCAGGATCAGCAAATACTCAATATTCTCAACTTCTTCTCTGGATATTCCTCTCATCTTCTTGCTTACCTGGAAGCTAGCTGTCCCTTAAGATCATTGCTTTCTTTGAAGCTGTCTCAAGTGGTACTATATTCTGTCTCACATCTCTACCACTATAGAACTGCAATCTTTGTATGATTTAAATCCTTTTAAATTTATTGTGACTAGTTTTATGGCCTAGAATGTTGTTTATCCTGGAAGATGTTTCATGTACACTTAAAAAAGAATGTGTGTTCTGCTGTTGCTGAGTGGAGTACTTTATAAACAATAATTAGTTCAAGTTCATTAATAGTGCTATTCAAGTCTTCAGTAGATGTACATTCATTCATATAGCAAATGCATTAAATACATAAATCAAAAAGCAAACGTTATTGTACAACTACAAAAATGGAATTCAACTACACAGTCTCTACAGGGGACACTTTAGATTTTAAAGACACAAATAGGTCAAAAGTAAAGGAATGGAGAAGATATGCTAGGCAAACAGTAACCAAGAGAGAACTGGAGTGGCTATACTAATACCATACGAAATAGATTTTAAGACAAAAATGTTACTGGAAACAGAGAAATATTTTAATGATAAAAGGGTCAACTCATCAGGGAGATACAACAATTATAAGTTTGTATACACCTAAGAGCAGAACCCCCAAATATTTTAAGTGACAACTGCCAGAATTGGAGGAGAAGCATTAACAATGGAAACTCAATACAACGATACAACATTAACAATGGAGACTCTAAAACTCTGCTCTCAAAAATTGATAGAAGAACTAGACAGAAGATTAACAAGACTATGGAAGACTTGGATAGCACTATTAATGAACTTGAACACAACTTTCAGGATGGGTTGCATCTCATCATCAAGAAAACAAAAATCTTCAAATCTGGACTAGCAAGCAGCACCATGATAAATGGAGAAAGGATTGAGGTTGTCAAGGATTTCATTATACTTGGTTCCACAATTAACATCCATGGAAGCAACAGCCAAGAAATTAAAAGACATAATTGCACTGGTAAAATCTGCTGAGCAAAACCACTTTAAAGTACTGAAAACTAAAGATGTCACTTTGAAAACTAAGGTGCATCTGACTGAAGACACAGTATTTTCAATTGCATCATATGAATGTGAAAGCTGGACAATGAATAAAGAAGATAGAAGAATAATTGACACTTTCGAAATGTGGTGTTGGAAAAGAATATATCATGGACTACCAAAAGAACAAACAGATATGTTCTGAAAGAAGTACAACCAGAGTGCTCCTTAGAAGCAAGGGTGGCAAGACTCCATCTTACATACATTGGACATATTGTCAGCAGGGATCAGTCCCTGGAGAAGGACATTGCCATGGATTGAATGTGTTCCCTAAAATTTTGTAACAGGCTGTGCCATAATCCCTGGTATTGTGTGAAGTTCCTCCATGTTGGAATTCCTGCCTCCATGATGTTAATAGGGGTAGGAGGGCGGCAGTTGGGTTGGTAGAGCAAGGTTCAATGTGTATGTTTGTATTGTGCCTTGAGGTGTTCTCTTGAGATATAAAGAAAGTTATCTGGCAGAGAGATTAGGGGAACCTCATGCCATCAAGAAAGCAGCACCGGGAGAAAAGTGTGTCTTTCAGACCTGAGGTGCCTGTGCCAAGATGCTCGCTGAACAAAGATCAGTGCAACACAGGAGTTTCCTCCAGAGTTGACAAGAGGGAAAGCCTTCCCCTGGAGCAGACATCCTGCATTTGGACATGTAGCCTACCAGACTGTGTAAGAATAAACTTTGTTTTGTTAAAGCCATCCACTTGATGGTATTTCTATTAGAGCAGCACTAGCTGACTGAAACATACATCATGCTTGGTAAAGTAGAGGGTCAGAAAAAAAGAGGAAGACCTTCAAGGAGGTGGATTGACACAGTTGCTGCAACAATGGGCTTAAACATAAAAATGATTGTGGGCATGGTGCAGGACCAGGCAGTTTTTCGTTGTGTTGTTCATAGGGTCGCTATGAATAAAAATCAACTGAACGACACCCAACAACAACAACAACACCACCTGTGGATGTAATCCCTTTGTCGAATAAGGTTTTCTGTGTTATGAAGCAATGCCAGTGCAGAGTGTGTCCTAATACTAATTTCTTCTTAGTTATAAGGAGCTGAATAAATACAGAGACAAGGAAGCACAAATGGAGGAAAACAGATGGCATATGAAGATCTCTTAGGAACCCAGGAATAGAAGGTAAAAGAGACAAAGATCTTCCACCACAGCAGATGCAGAGAGAGACTTTCCCTACAGCAGGTTCTATGAATTTGGACTTCTAACCTTCTGAATTGTGAGAAAATAAACTTCTGTTTTTTAAAGTCGACATCCTGTGGTACTTCTGTGGCTTACAGCAGAACTAGGTAACTAAGGCTTATGGCTTTGTACTAGGTGCTGCAGATACAGAGAGGAACAAGACAGATACTATCCTCATAAAGTCACAGGCTATAGGACTGTAGGATAGAAAAACCATTAGTAAAGATGAAATTATAAGAGATTTTGTAACTATCTACTGAGGTGCCTATTTCCCCACCAGACTGAGAGAACACTGTAGGAAACAAGTATTTGTACTTAGAGTACCTATCATAAGATGAGATTCAGTAGGAATTCAATGTTTGTTAAATACACAAATAAAAAATAAATGGAAGGTACAATAAGCACACACAAAAAAGTTCCAGATTAATACTAACTTCCAATTTTATGTAGAACTTTTGCTCCAATGTGGCTCTTTTCAGTCTTTCCTCCTTCATGCAATTATTGTCATACAAAATTCATCTTTATACATTTGAAGCCCAACAACACCAGTTTTATTATAATTGATGTATGCAGTTGTGTTTTAAATAAGAAAAGAAAAGAGTCAAAATATATTAATAATGTTTTTTACCTTCTAGGGTAATTATCTTTACCAGTGACTTTGTCAAGTGACTATTTGGTGTCATTTTTCAGCCCAAAGGACTATGCTTAGTATTTTTTGTCAGACAGATAAGCTAGCAACAGTTTCTCTCAGTCTTAAATGTTTACCTGACAATGTATTTCACTTTCATTTTATAATGATGACTTCCTGGAATACAATTGTGCTTGACAACTTTTTGTTTGTTTGCTGTTTTCATCACTTAGGCTGTGTCCTCCTACTGCCTCTAGCATCTGTTGTTTCTGATGAAAAGTCAGATGTCAATAATACTGAGAGTGCTGTGTACAGAAGGAAACCCTGGTGGTGTAGTGCGTTAAGTGCTACATCTGTTAACCAAAAGATCAGCCATTCAAATCCACCAAGAGCTCCTTGGAAACTCTATGGGGTAGTTCTGCTCTGACTTATAGGGTCAATATGAGTCAGATCCGACTCGATGGCAGTGGGTTTGGTGTGTACAGAAATGATTCTCCCATTGTTATCTACAGCCCACTATTGTTTTTGACAATATCCTCAGTATGGAATATTTATATGGAGCTCCAAATCAAATTAGCTCATCCTGCAGCAAGGCTTTCTGAAAGGAAAGAGATGAGGATCAGAGCAGCCCCAAGTTTAGACATCACAGCCCACAATAGTCTTACTGACAAACAATAGTTTTTCTTGAAAAATACTTGTTCATTAATAATTTTCTCAGGTTTATTATTGATTTTTAAAGAGAATATTTGTGGAGATACTCACTCTAACTTTCTGAAAGTCCCACCCCAACCTTCGCTTTCTAGACAGTGTCCTGTCTGGGACAGAAGTTTGTCATTTTGATAAAGTCTAATTATTACTAGTCATTATTATTATTTGCTGAATTGTGCTTACTGGTGTTGTTTCTTAGAGATACTTGACTAACATAGATTCATTAAGATTTTCTTGTACTTTTCCTTCTATAAATTTCATAGATTCATGTTTTGCAATGAGGTTGTACAAAGCCTGAAACAGATATGTTACAAGGTGTCAAGTTTACCCCTTACCTTTAACCATCCCCCTCTCCTGACTTAGGCTGCATTCTCCATCGAAGCAAAACCCATCAAGCATGTATACACACACACACACACACACATACACACACAGAAATGCTTACATCAAGGAAATGACTCACACGGTTATAGAGGCTGGAAAGTCTCAAGTGTGTGAATCAGACTGGAATCTTCTACTGACTCACAGAGCTGCAGAGGCTGTCAAACCCAAGATCAGCAAGTCAGATAGTCTGGCTCTGGCTCACAGGCTTCAGAGACCGATGAACCCCAAGACTGGCAGGCAAGATGGCAGGTAAGATGACTCTTCAGGTCCCAGGAGCAGAATGTCGAATAAACAGCAGCCATTTACAGGATCCAGAGCTAGCAAAAGCCCAAGAGCCTTGCTAGAAAGTCCACCTATACTGGATGCGGGTCACACTCTGCCCAAAAAACTTCATTTCAACTGACTGACTACTCACAGCAGATCCCATCATAGAGGTGATAACATACTAGATCTCATCACAGAGATGATTACATCATTACACAACTGCCAAACTGCTTCACAACTTCCAACTACTGAGAATCTTGAAAAACAAACTTAATGATCACGTCCCCTTTGCTTTATTCTTTGTTATTCTATTTTATTTAAAACTGAAAAAAATGAACTACAGTTAACTTGGCAAACAGCTTGCAGCAATAGTTATTGTTCTGATGCTTATTACTATTACATTATCATCCTAAGCAGGAGGCACAAAAAAGGAACAATAAACAATGAGAAGTTTTGGTTACATACGAAAAATACTGCCTGACTCAAATCGTACTCAGTCTTTCCTTGCCCTATAAAATCCCTGACCTGCTTATTTGGGGAATCACCTGATACTCCCTTATGCATAACACTTAAATGAAACCTTTAACTTTTATTGTGTCAACTTAATCAATGTCTTCTCAAAAGATCTATCATTCACTTTGAATTCCTTTTGCATAATATGCAGTGTATGAATCACCATTCTTTTTTTCCACATGGGTATCTGATTATACCAGCACAGTTTGTTCAAAGAACTATTCTTTTTCCATTAAATTCCCTTTGCCCATTTACAAAAACCAGTTCACCTTAAAAATGTTAAGTCTATTTCTTTATTCTATTCCATGGATCCATATGTCTATAGTTTGGGCAACACAAAAGCATCTTAGTTAGATTTGTTGTAGACCAAGTCTACCAACCAGGTAGTGCGATTCCTCCAAGGTTCTTTTTTCTCAAAATTGTTTCAGCTATACTAATTCCTTTGTTTTACCCTATAAATTTGAAATCAAATTGTCAATTCTCATTGGGATTTTTATTGGAATTGCTTTGAATCACAGATCAATTTGGGAAAACTAACATCTTAATAAAATTGAGTCCTTTCAATCCATAAAATCATTATATCCCCATTACGTAGGTCTTTTTTTCAGTTTTCCTGACACACGTTTTGCAGATTTGAGCATACAAATGTTGCACATATTTTTAGATTAATTCCTAAATATTTTATGCTACTTTTGTACTAATGTAAATGCTAATTTTTAAATTTAATTTCCAACCATCCATTGCTGCTGTGCAGAACTATGGTTGAGTTTTGCTTTCTGACATTACATTCGCAGAACTTGAAAAATCTGTTTATTAGTTCTGGTATTATTTACATACCAAAATCTTTTAAATTTACTACATAGTCAGTTGTGTCATCTTTTAGTACAGGGAGTTTTATTTCTTTTCAATCTGTGTAAACTTTCATTCTCTTGCCTTATTGGACCATTTAATATCTTTAATATGATATTGAATGCCAGTGATTCTTGTCCTGATCCCAATCTAAGGGAAAAATTTAGTCTTTCACTAATAATGTAATGTCAGCTGTAGGTTTTTGTAGATGCTGTACATCAAGTTGAAGCAGTTCTCTTTCATTTCTACTTTCTGTAAGATTTTATCATGAAGGAATGTTGAAACTGACATAAGCTATTTCTGATCTGTCTTAGTTACCTAGTGCTGCTATAACAGAAATACTGTAAGTGAATGGCTTTAACAAAGGGAAATTTATTCTGTCACAGTCCAGTAGGCTACAAGCCCAAATTCAGGGCATCAACTCAAGGGGAACTCTTTCTCTGTTGGCTGTAGAAGAAGGTCCTTGTCATCAATCTTCCCACAGACTGGGAGCTTCTGAGACACAGGGACTCCACTTCCAAAGGATGCACTCTGCTCCCAGCATTGCTTTCTTGGTGGTATGAGGTCCTCAACTGTCTGCTTGTTTTGCTTCTTTTTATATCTCAAGAGACTACCTCAAGGCGCAATACAATCTTATACATTCAGTCCTGCCTCACCAACACAACTTCTGACAGTCCTCTCTCATTAACATCATACAGGTACCATCTACAACATATAGGAATACCACACAATACAGGGAACCATGGCATAGCCAAATTGCTACACTCATTTGGTGGGGGGACATGTCAGTCCGTGCCATTACACCCTTTCACACCCCCAAAATTATATCCTTGCAACATGTAAAATATATTTACCACGTGAAAGCTAAAGCCTTAAGTACAAGTCCAAAATCCAGAAATTCCTCTTCAACTGTGCAATCTAGAACACAAATTATCTGCTTCCAAAATACAATGCCAGAACAGACACACACCAGACATTTCCACTACAAATGGGACAAATTGCAGGGAAGGACGGTATAGCAGGCACCAAGCAAATGAGCAGAGCACATTACATTAGCCCTCAAGGCTTTGAAAATAATCATCCATTCTGAGACATTTCACACAATGGCCCTGACCTTCAGACTCTAGGTATTCGCCCCACACTCTCCAGATTCTGAGTGGAGGTCCCTTCACCCTGGGCTACAGCTCTGCCTTTTAGGCCCACTGGGACAACAAGGTTGCTCCCTCAGCATTAGGCACACAATTTTTTTTAGTCCATCTGAGTGGCAAATCTGCCCTTAGAAACACCAGAGGCCACAGTTCCAGCCTTTGACACCCCTGAGGTCATGGCCATGCCTTTTGAGACTGAGGCAGCTGAGTTCCTTGTGCTCCTTGTATCTTCAGCTTCTACTTCTGTGGCCTCCGGGCCTGGGCCTCAAGCCCACATCTGCCTTGCTGGGACAAGTGCTCCAAAGCTCTGAAGCTTCACCAATAAGTGCCTAGAGGCATCCCACACTACCAGAAAGGCTCCTGTGCACAGGCGCTAAATTCACTCCATGGGTTGGCTCCGACACTGCCTGGCTGTGGTTTCCTGGTTCTGCGTTGCCAGTTCACTGCTGTCGTTTCTCACCGTCTGAGCCTTTGTTGGTGTCAACAGTTCTTAGTTCATCCTGAATCTTCTATCCATTCATAGTTTCAAAACTGCTTTCACATTTTAAGTATATGAGAGCAGCATTCCACTCTCTTGGCACAAAATTTTGTCTTAGGCATCTAGTACCACTATCACAAGTGGATGGGTTTAGCAAAGAAAAATTTATTTCCTCACAGTAAAGTGGGATAAGAGTCTGAATTCAGTGTGTCATCTCCAGGAGAAGGTTTTCCCTGCTGGCTCTGGAGGAAGGTCACTGTGGTTAATCTTCTACTGCACTGGGAGTTTTGAGGCTCATAGACCCCAGATTCAAAGGACATACTTTGTTCCCAGCACTGTTTTTTCTTCTTCTTTTTTAACTTATTGTGATTAAGTGATAGTTTACAATCCAAGTTAATTTGCAATATAAAACCCTGTACACACACCTCTATGCAACGCTGGCTGCTCTCCCAATCCTGTGACGGTACACACCTTCTTTCTACCCTGTACTTCCCATATTCATTCAACCAACTCCTGTCCCCTCCTTTACAACCTCCCATCTCATTTCTATGGTGGAGCTCCTCCAACCGCCTCTTGTCTTACTAGTTCAGTACAGTTTTTGTCTGAAGAGTTGTCTTCCATACTGGCTTCAGCTCTGTGCTAGCAGCAAGTCTAGGGGCCATGTTCTTGGGGCACCCTCCAGGATGAACAACCATCAAGTCTGGTCTTTTAATAGAATTCTAGATCTGTACCCCCATTTTCTCCTGCTACATCAGGGAGTCTACGTTGTGTTGCCTGTTAAGGCAGTCATTGGTGGTGGCCAAGAACTATGTACTTCTTCTAGTCTCATGTTGATGTAGTCTCTGGATCATGTGGCACCTTCTTCTGTCTCCTGGGCTCATATTTTCCTCCTGTCTTTGATATCCTTAGGTTTCCTCTGTTCCAGGTAGATTGGGATCCACCGATGCTCCTTAGATGGCAGCTTACTAGCATTTAAGACCCCAGATGCCCCTTACCAAATGTGATGCAGAAATTTTCTTTTAAAAAGCTTAGTTATGCCAATTGACCTCAATGCTCCCTGAAAGCATTGTCCCTAGACCCGGGCCCCTGCTACTATGACCTTTGAAATACTGGTTTGTATTTAGGAAACCTCTTAACTCTTGGTATAGCCCAACAATGTCGATCTCCTTTCTACTGTGTGCTATCATTTCCTTCAGTTAACCCAAGTCCTATCTACTGTCTAATCTCATATGAATACCTGTCTCCCTTCCTCCCATCCTTGATAACCATCAAAGATTATTTCCTTCTGTGATTAGCCTGTTTCTTGAGTCCTCATAATAATGGTCTCATGCAGTATTTGTCCTTTTGCAATTGACTAGTTTCACTCAGCATGCCTTCCAGATGACTCCATGTTATCAGATATTTCCCAAGATCATGGTTGTTCTCTGTCATTGCATAGTATTCCATTGTGTGGCTATACCATAGCTTGTTTATCCATTCATCTATTGATGGGCACCTAGGTTGAGTCCATGTCTTTTGCTATTGTGAACAGTGCTGCAGTAAACATTAGTGTGCATATTTCTATTCATGTGACAGCCTGTATTTCTGTAGGACATATTCCAAGAAGCGGGATTGCTGGATTATATGGTATTTGCACTGCTTCTTTCCTGATGATATGAGGTCCTCTTCCCTTTGGTTGCTTTCCTTTCCTTTATATCTCTAGAGTTTGCCTCAAGGCACAATACAATTCTTATTAATAGAGTTCTACTTCACTAACACAACCACTGCCCACCCTCCCTCATTAACATCAAAGAGGCAGGATTTTGCAAAATAAAGGAACATCACACAATACCAGGAATCATGGCCTAGCCAAATTGCTGTACACATTTTTGGGAAGACACAATTAAATCCATGATATGATCTGTTGAGGTGATCGTGTGGGTTTTCTTCTTTGTTATTGTTGAGGGGACTCTGTCCCTGAAATTCAGGGAGGTCGTCTTACACAATATCAGACTTAATTGTTAGTTAAAGACAGCCTGGTATGCCCTACCTGGTATAACCATAAAGCCTTAAGTAACTTTTACATCAAATAACTCTTCATTTCTTCATCAGAACTTTAAAACTATAAATCCTGTCCCCATCAGCTATAAGGTGGGCTGAGCCACCCTTAGCTCAGACCCCACTCTCTTTCTCTTTGAATAAACTTCAGTAGACCCTCAGACTGGTGTGTCTCTGCCTCTGTTTCCAGCCACTCTTTCCCCAACAATTGTTGCATGCCATAAAGGTGATTCTGACTCATAGCCACCCTATAAAACAGAATAGAATTGCCCCATAAGGTTTCTTAGGATGTAATCTTTACAGCAGCAAATAGCCAGGCCTTTTCTTCTGTGGAACTGCTGGCGAGTTCAAACCACAGATCTTTTGGTTAGCAGCTGAATGCTTAACCATTATACCACCAAAGACTTCTTTTTAATCTTTAGTCTGTTAATATTGTGAATTACATTGACTGAGACAAAGAGGTGAAATGAAGAGAAGAGCAAAACAGTACCTGTAATCCACATGAAGAATTACGTATAAATCCAAATTGTCTAAACACAACAATTAAAAGCCAGAGTTTGTTAGATTGGATAAAAAAAGCAAAACCAAACTATACTCTTTCTTCAGGAAATTCACTTTAAAACATCATAGAGCAGTTAATTATAAAATGATGAAAAAAGCTACACAATGTCAACTTTAACTGACACAAAGCTGAAGTGGCTATAAACCCACTGCAGTCGAGTCATTTCCAACTCACAGTAACCCCACAGGACTCAGTAGAACTGCCCCATAGAGCTTCCAAGGAACACCCAGAGGATTAGAACTGCTGCCCTTTTGGTTAACAAACATAGCACTTAACCAGTATGGCACCAGGGTTAAAATGTAAGTAAGGAAAATTAACAGGGATAAAATGAGTTGTCACAGAGGGTGAAGGAATTAATTCATTAAGAACACATAAAAATCATAAATTCATATGCACCTAACTGCAGAGCTTCAAAAATACGTAGAAGGATTTTCATGTGCACTTGAAAGGAATAATTACACAAGTCCACAATCATTCTTTGGAGACTTCAACACTCTCTCACAGTAGCCAATAAGATAAATAGGTAGAAAACCATTAAGGCTATAGAAGAGCTGAAAAAATCAGAAAACACTATGAACTCACTTAACCTATTCAACATTTATACAACTCTCCTAATTTATATCAAGTTATGAATATATTGTAATGAACAGGAATTCCAGAACACTTAATTGTGCTCTTGAAGAACCTGTACTTAGGCCAAAAGGCAGTCATTAGAACAGAACAAGGGGTCGTTGTGTAGTTAAAGTCAGGAAAAGTGTGCATCACCTTGTATTCTTTTACCACACTTATTCAATCTCAAATAATCTGATAAACTGGACTATACGAAGAATAACGGAGTATGAGGATTAGAGGAAGACTTGCTAACAACCTGCATTGTGCAAATAACACAAAGTGAAGAGGACTTGAAGCACTTATTGATGAAGATCAAAGGCCATAGCCTTAAGGATGGATTACACTTCAACATAAGGAGAACAAAAATCTTCACAACTATACCAATAAGCAACATCATGATAAACAGGGAAAACATTGACGTCATCCAGGATTCCCTTTTACTTAGATCCATAATCAATGCTCATGGAAGCAGCAAAGAATCAAATGGTGCATTGTATTGGGAAAATCTGCAAAAGATCTTTTTAAGGTGTGAAAAAGCAAAGATGTCATCTTAAACATTAAGGTTCACCTGACCCAAGCTAAGGTGTTTTCAATTACCTCATAGGCATATGAAAGTTGGACAATGAATAAGGAAGATCAAAGAAGAATTGACACCTTTGAATTATGGTGTTGGTGAAGAATACTGAACATACCATGGACTGCCAGAAGAAGGAACAAATCTACCTTAATGGTCCTTAGAAGCAAGGATGACAAGACTTCATCTCACATACTTTGGACATGTTACCAGGAGGAATCAGTTCCTGTAGAAGAACGTCGTACTTGGTAAAGTAGAGTGTCAGTGAAAAAGATGGACTGATACAGTGGCTGCAATGATGGGTTCAAACACAGCAACAATTGTGAGGACGGCACAGGACTGTCAGTGTCTTGTTCTGTTGTATATAGGATGGCTATGAGGTGGAATTGATTTAACAGCACCTAGCAACAACTCTCCTATCAAAAACAGCAAAGTAAACATTTGTTTTAAGCACACGTGGGGCACTCACCAAGAAAAACCGTGTTATGGGTTACAAAACAAACATTAAAACACTGAAAATAATTGAAGTCTCAGAAAGTATCTTCTTCAATCACAATGAAATAAAACTAGAAATGAATAAGAGAAAGACATTTGCAAATATTTGTAAATTGAACAATACACTTCTTAATAACCAATGAGTAAATGCGGGCATTAAAAGATACATTAGAAATTATCTTTAATTAAGCAAACTGTTTAGGATGCAGTTAAAATAGTACTGTGAAGGAAATTTAGAGAATGAAATGTGTACATTTGAAAAAGAAGAAAGATCTCAAATATAAGATTGTATTTTAATAAACTAGAAAAAGAATACCAAATTGACTCCACAGCAAGCAGAAGGAAAAAAATAATAAAGATAAGAACAGGAATCAGTGAGACAGAAGACAGTAAAACAACAAGCCACATCAATGAATACCCAAAGCTGGGTATTTGAAAAGATCAATAAAATTGCTAAACTTCAAAGGGGAAAGAATTGCCAAAATTTGGTTTAAAGAGGGGACACCATTACGAATCTCATGGGCCTTTAAACTATAGTAAGTGAACATTCACAAGTCTTTATTTTTATTTTAACAAACAGCAATGAAAAGCAATTTCCTTAACCTAACGGAGATACCTACAAAGAACTTACAGGAAATATTATATTTATTGGAGAAATGTGAGGATTTGATTTAAGACCAGGATGTCTGTTCTCACAATTGTACGAGGTTTACCTAGCAAGCACATTATGGCAAAAATAAACAAATGAAAAATGAATGGAAAGCAAAAAGTTTGAAAGAAAACTATTTGTCGATGACTTGTGTCAGTAGGAAAGTCACATAAATCTATAAATGTAGTGATTAAGGTTGTACGCCAACTTGGCTAGGCCATGATCTCCAGTGATTTAATAGTCATATCTTAACATGATTGCTTTTATGATGGAGTTTATTATTATGTGATCACCTTTAATCAGTTGAAAGAGAGGTTCCCGGGGTGTGTGCCCTGCATTAATATATGTGGATATTCTGACAAAGAAGCTGTCCTCCAAATTTCTTGGCATAGATGAGTGAGCACTTCCAGCTCTGCATCTGTTTCTTGAAATATCTCAACTGTTATTCCATCAATCCCTGGAGCCTTGTTTTTTGCCAGTGCCTTCAGTGTAGCTTCGTCTTCTTCCTTTAGTACCATTGGTTCCTGATCACATGCTACCTCTTCAAATGGCTGAACATCAACTGTTTCGTTCTGGTATAATGACTCTGTGTATTCCTTCCATCTTCTTTTGGTGTTCCCTGAGTCATTTAATGTATTCCCTGCAGGATCCTTCACTATTACAATTCAAGGCTTGAATTTTTTCTTCAGTTCTTTCAGCTTGAGAAATGCAGAACTTGTTCTTCCCTTCTGGCTTTCCATTTCCAGCTCTGCACATGTCGTTATAACACTTTCTTTTGTCTTCTCAAGCTGCCCTTTGAAATCTTCTGTTTAGGTCTTTTACTTTGCCATTCCTTCCTTTTGCTTTGGGTGCTTGATGTTCCAGAGCAAGTTTCAGAGGCTCTTCTGACATCTAATTTGATCTTTTCTTTCTTTCTTGTCTTTTGAATGACCTCTTACTCTCTTCATGAGTGATGTCTTTGATGTCATTCCACTATTCATCTGGTCTTCAGTCGTCAGGAATCAGCACATCAAATCTGTTCTTGAGATGGTCTTAAGCTCAGGAGGGATATGCTCAAGGTCACACTTTGGCTCTCGAGGACTTGTTCTAATTTTCTTCAGTTTCAATTTGAATTTGCATATGAGCAATTGATGATCTGTGCCACAGTCAGCACCTGGTCTTGTTCTGACTGCTGATATGGACCTTTTCATCATCTTTTTCCACAAATGTATTCTATGTGGTTCCTGTATTCCATCTGGTGAGGTCCATGTGCACAGTCACCGTTTGTGTTGGTTAGAAACGGTCTTTGCAATGAAGAAGTCGTTAGTCTTGTAAAATTCTATCGTGCGATATCCAGCATTATTTCTATCACCAAGGCCGCATTTTCCAACTACCCATTCTTCTTCTTTGTTTCCAACTTTTGCATTCCAGTCACCAGTAATTATCAATGCATCCTGACTGCATGTTAGATCAATTTCAGACTGCAGAAGCTTGTAAAAATCTTCTATCTCTTCAACTTTGGCCTTAGCAGTTGGTGCACAAATTTGAAAAATAGACGGCACTTGGCTAAATGGCCTTCCTTGTAGGTATATGGATATTATCCTATCACTGACAGCACTGTACTTGAGGTCAGATCTTAAAATGCTCTTTTTGATGATGAACTCAACACAGTTCCTATTCAAGTTTTCATTCCCAGCATAGTAGACCACATGATTGTCAGATTCGAAACGGCCAAAACCAGTCCAGTTCAGCTCACTAATGCCTAGAATATCAAGTTTATGTGTTCCATTTCACTTTTGATGATTTCCAATTTTCATAGATTCCTACTTCATACACTCCATGTCATGATTACTGAAGGATTTTTGCTGCTGTTTCTTCTCATTTTGAGTTGTGCCACATCAGAGAATGAAGATTCCAAAGGCCTTACTCCATCTACATCATTTAAGGTCGACTCTGCTTTCGGAGGCAGCACTTCCCTAGTCGTATCCCAGTACCTTCTAACATGGGGTGCTCACTTTCTAGCACCATATCTACCAGTGTTCAGCTGCTATTCATAAAGTTTTCCCTGGCTAATTCCTTTCAGAAGTAGACTTCCAGGTCCTTCTTCCTAATCTGTCTTAGTCTGAAAGCTCGGCTGAAACTCGTCTACCACGGGTGACCCTGGTAGTATCTATGTACTAGTGGCATAGCTTCCAGCATCAAAACAACAAGCAAGCCTCCACTGACAGACAAGTAGAGGCTGCTCACTCTATCTTTACCCTCCTTACCTGATGGTGTTACCCTCCTTACTTGATGCTGTTACGTGGAAAGCTGGTGAGCCGACTGGAAGAGATCCATATTCATGCCCATTCTGAAGAAAGGTGATCCAACCAAATGAGGAAATCACTGAACAATGTCGTTAATATCACACACAAGTAAAATTCTGTCCAAGATCATTCAAAAGTGACTACAACAGTATATGGACAAGGAACTGCCAGAAATTCAAGCTAGATTCAGAAGAGGATGTGGAACCAGGGATATCATCGCTGATGTCAAATGGATCTTGGCTGAAAGCAGAGAATACCAGAAAGACGTTTACTTGTGTTTCATTGATTATGCAAAAGCATCTGACTGCATGGATCATAAGAAATCATGGTAACATTGCAGAGAATGGGAATTCCAGAATACCTAATTGTGCTTTTAAGGAATTTGTATATGGATCAAGAGAGAGTCATGCAAACAGAATAAGGGGACACTGCGTGGTTTAAAGTCAGGAAAGGTGCGTGTCAGGGTTGTATCCTTTCACCATATCTTTTTAATCTGTATGCCAAGCAAATAATCTGAGAAGCTGGATTATATGAAGAAGAATAAGGTGTCAGGATTTGAGGATGACTCATTAACAACCTGTATTATGCAGACAACACTACCTTACTTGAAGACGTGAAGAAGATTTGAAATACTTACTGATGAAGATGAAGGACCACAGCCCTTGCTATGTATTTCACCTCAACATCAGGAAAAAAAAATCCTCACAACTAGACCAGTAAGCAACATTGTCACAAATGCAGAAATCCTCGAGGTTGTCAAGGATTTCGTTTTACTTTTGTCCACAATCAAAGCACATGGAAGCAGCAGTCAAGAAATCCAAAGATGTATTGCACTGGGAAAATCTGCTGCAAAGGATCTATTTAAAGTATTCAAAAGTAAAGATGTCATCTTGAAGACTAAAGTAAGCCTGACGCAAGCCATGGTATTTTTCAATCTCATCATATGCATGCGAAAGCTGGACTATGAACGAAAAAGACAGAAGAAGAATTGACGCCTTTGAATTGTGGTGTTGGAGAAGAATGTCGAATGTACCACCAAAAGAACCAACAGATCTGTTCTGGAAGAAGTACAACTAGAGAAGCATCCTTGGAAGCAAGGATGGCAAGACTGTGTCTTATATACTTTGAACACATTGTCAGGAAGGATCAGTCCCCAGAGAAGGGCATCATGCTTGGTAGAGTGGAGGGCCAGCAAAAAAGAGAAAGACCCTTGATGAGATGGATTGACATAGTGGCCACAATAACGGGCTTAAGCATGAAAACTATTGTGGACATGGCGCAAAACAGGGAAGTGTTTCATTCTGTTGTTTATAGAATCGCTACAAGTTGGAACCGACTAGACAGCACCTAACAACGACATTCTGACAAGATATAATGGTTAGGGTTGTGTGTCAACTTGGACTGTGATTCTCAGTGTTTATATGTGATCACTCCCATGGTTACATTGGTATAAAAAGCCAGTCATTTTAAGGGTAGTTGCCTTGGAAGTATGGCTTACATTTGTACACAACGAGATGTTCTGTTTTTTTCTTGGGTCTGCCTCCTGTTTATCTGACCTCCAGTTCTTGGGACTCGAACTGTCTTTTTATCTGCAAATACTGGAATTTGTCATGCTTCACAGTCTGAGAGCAGGAGCTGTACTCCTCCAAATTGCCAATCTTGAGTTCACCAGTCTGTGTGGCTACCTGACTTGAGAGAAAACCCACTCTTGATTCATGGGCTCATACATTCCAGTCTCTACAATCTCATGAGCCATTTCATTGATATAAATCTCTTCTCTCTCTCTCTCTCTCGATATGCTTACTCTTTTTTCTCTCTAGAGAATCCAACCTAAGAGGCAAGTCTTGTGGCTTTTTTCTCAATGTGATCTTGTTTACTTGTGTTTCATTGACTATGCAAAAGCATCTGACTGCATGGACCATAAGAAATCATGGCTAACATTGCAGAAAATGGATATTCCAGAATACCTAACTGCACTCTTAAGGAATCTGTATAAGGATCAAGAGGCAGTCCTGCAAACAGAACAAGGGGACACTGCATGGTTTAAAGTCAGGAAAGGTGCGTGTCAGGGTTGTATCCTTTCACCATATCTTTTTAATCTGTATGTCGAGCAAATAATCCAAGAAGCTGGATTATACAAAGAAGATTGAGGATTAGAGGATGATGCATTAACAACCTGCGTTATGCAGATGACACCACCTTACTTGATGGAAATGAAGAAGATTTGGGACACTTACTGAATAAAATCAAGGACCACAGCTTTCACTATGTATTTCGCCTCAACATCAGGAAAACAAAAATCCTGACAACTAGACCAGTAAGCATCACTGTCATAAATGGAGAAAGGACTGAGGTTGTCAAGAATTTTGTTTTACTTGTTTCCACAATCAACGTCCATGGAAGCAGCAGTCAAGAAATCAAAAGATGCATTGCACTGGAAAATCTGTTGCAAAAGACCTCTTTAAAATATCAGAAGTAAGGATGTCACCTTGAAAACTAAAATGTGCCTGACCCAGGCCATGGTATTTTCAGTCGCATCATACACATGCGAAAGCTGGACCATGAACAAAGAAGATAGAAGAAGAATTGATGTCTTTGAATTGAGGTGTTGGAGAAGAACATTGAATGTATCATGGACCCCCAAAAGAACCAACGGATCTGTTCTGGAAGAAGTACAACCAGAGTGCTTCTTGGAAGCAAAGATGGCAAGACTGTGTCTTACATACTTTGGACATGTTGTCAGGAAAGATAAGTCCCTAGAGACAGACATCGTGCCTGGTAGAGTGGAAGGTCAACATAAAAGAGCAAGACCCTTGGTGAGATGGATTGACACAGCAGCTGCAACAATGGGCTTAAGCATCAAATCAATTGTGGACATGGTGCAAGACCGGACAGTGTTTTGTTCTGTTGTTCATAGGGTTGCCATGAGTCAGAATCAACTTGACATCACCTAGCAACAACAACAACAGAAAACCCAGCCAAGACAATGATTTACTGAAATTAGTAAGAGTGTTTAGCAACATCATTGCATAGAGTCAATATATAGAAATAAATTATACTTCTAATTAACATGAACACATAGCTAGAAGTTAAATTTCAAAGATTCAATTTACAATAGCATTTAAATATTTAAAACACATCAGAATAAACATTATGAAGATATATGTAATCTCTACAGGGAAAATTATAAAGCTTCATTGAAAGATCAGTTGAAAGTGACTTAACAGCACTTAACAACAATAACAATTGAAAGACCATTAACTTAAGGGTATTTCATATTCTGACATTGGAAAATTCAATTTTACAAATCGATCAGTTCTCCCCCAAACTGATCTATACATTGAATGCAATTCAAATAAAAATCCTAACAGGATATTTGTCCAGCATGACAAGCTGATACTAAAATGCATATATAAGAACAAAGGTCCAAGGGTGACCATGTGTCTCTTGAAGAAGAACCAAATGGGAGTGCTTGCTTTAGAAGATGTCAAGATTTATTATAAAGTTACTGCAATTAAGAAAGTGTGGAGTTGCCTCAGGAATAGACAAACTGACTAATGGGAAAAATTGGGAACTCCCAAACACGGACATTTAATGCATAACACAGTAGACATCACACAACAGCAGAAAAAGAATGGTCTTGTCAACAGTGGGACAACTGGGTATCAGGTTGGAAAAGAAAATGAAATTGGACTCCTGCATTTAGTTCCAGGCAGATCTAACACCTAAACTTGAAGGAGAAAACTATTGGTGAATATAATCTATGTGACCTTAGGGTGGGGGCAGAATTGTTAAACAAGACAGAAAAAAAAATTAAAGAAATTTGCCACATTAAAAAGAAGTACATCTGAAGACTGAAATTTACTGTGAAATTAATCACAAAATAAAATATGATGGTAGATGAGGGAGGGATGGATAAATAGACACATGATAAGGCAAGTGTAGTAAAATGTTGTCAGTAGAACCTATGTGATGGGTATGTGGATGTTTCGCTTCTATTATGTTTGAAACTTAATAATGGTTTGGTTTGAGACTTTAGAATTAATATGATTGAGAGACAGGACCAAGATGGCAGAGTAGCCAGATGCTTCCTGTGGTCTCTGTTACAACAAAGGCCGGAAAAGGCAAGTGAATTGATTACATATGACAATCTAGGAGCCCTGAACATCAAAGCTGAAGAGTCAGACTGAGTGGCAGGGGGATCGAGAGACGGTTTATAAGTAGCCAGAATTTGCAAGACCTGAGCTGGTCAGCATCCCACAGGCTGGACTGGCCAATACACATGGGCTGAGGCAACTGGTAGTAACCAGGACACATTTTTCACATCAGGAGAAACTGAGCAGGAGAGAGTCTGTGCAAACCTGCAGAACCAGGGGGAAGCAAAGCTGAATCTCAAAAAGTTAAGTGCAAGCATCTGACCTACCATGCATGAACAAAAAACTCCTCTCCCCTGTATGAAATACTTTTGTCACATTTGTCCACCTCCTTGAACCTCTGTTCTGCTCCAGCTTCAACATTTGCCATGTCCCCTAGGCTAGAAGTGGGACCTGCTGCACACCCTGAGCCCTTCTCCCAGCTTTAGAAAAGGACAAATTATCAAGTGGGAAAAGATAATTTTCTAGCTACCCAAAGCTGGGAACTCAGGACAGGCACAGAATTTGTCTAGGAACGAACATAAGGGATCCACAGACTTTGAATGGCATTCACTCATGCCTAGACCTGTGTGGGCCCCTTTTAACAGCATAGGCCTTTGTTAGCACATTATATCAGGGTATATATCTGAAGCCTATTGTGAACTGCAACAGCTAAGGAGGAGTGGCAGCTTCATGACATTTGACATTATCCTGCCCATCAAGCAGGGTTCTCTATCTACTCGCATCAGGAGCCTGAAGACTGGTGGCTTCAGCCACTCCACCTAGACATCCATGAGAGGGGTCAGAGAATAAGTAGTGCCTCCCAATCCTTACAGCCAATAGCATTAGGTGCCTGAAGTCTGTCTACAAAACCCCCACCTAAATGCTCTAGGGAACAGGGACATGCCTTCCTCCCAGGACATGCCATCAACTCCTACTTTGCACACCACATAACACCCTATTGCATCCAGATACCTGTGCCTACCCCAGTCATCCATATGCAGCACTGTTGGTCTAGGACTGTGACAGACTGCGCCACACACTCAGTTATTGACCACCTGGATACCTGAGCTGAATCCACGCAAGAAAATACATGTATCCCTGGGCTCATATACAAGGTAACAGTTCTAATCACTTGGTGACAGGACGTGAGAGCTTTACAGATGCCAATAATCAAAGTAGCTCATATGATCAGCCTATTTCAGTATATCAAAACAAAACAAGAAGCTAAGACGTAGTAATCAAACAATAAATAAATAAATATAATAACTTATTGATGTCTTAAAGACAACAGAAAACATCAAATCATATAATGAGGTGGACTACGATGGTTTCAGCAACTGACCAAAACAAAGAAGCAAGAAAGAAGTCTTAGAACTACCTGATGTAGAATTCAAAAGACTGTATACAGAGCTCTTCAACAAATCAGGAAGAAGACAAGGCAAAATGCAGATGAAATCCACAGACAAAGCAATAGGGGAATTTAAGAAAGTTGTAAAATAACATGATGACAAACTTAACAGGCCACAAAGAATCCACAGACAGAAAGTAAACAGAAATCTAAAAGACTAACACTAAAATTTCAGAATTAGACAACTCAATAGAAAGTCATAGGAGGAGAATTTATGCAATAGAAGTCAGAATTAGTGAGACTGGAGATAAAGCAGTTGACACTGCTTTCTTCCAGAAAAAGTCAGATAAAAGAATATTTTTTTAAAAAAAATTAAACCCTAAGAACTACATAGGACTTTGTCAACAGGAATAATCATGAATGATTGGAGTATCAGAATGGAGGGAGTGGGATAGCAGAAAATACAGACATAATTGTTGAAGATTTGTTGGTAGAAAACTTCCTCAATATCATGAAAAACAAGAAGACTTCTATTCAAGAACTTCGTCGACCCTATACACCTTAGATACCAGAGGAAAGTTGCCAGGAAAAATTATAATCAAAGTTGCCAAAACCAAAGATAAAGAGAATCTTAAGAGCAGCTAAGGATAAATGAAAAGTCAACTATGAAAGCCAATACAATTAAGTTCTGACTACTCACCAGAAATGATGCAGCCAAGAAAATAATGGGATAGCATATGTAAAGCTTTGGAGGAAAAAAATAGAAGTTAAGGGAATTTGTAAAAACCAAATCAAAGCTAGAATAAATACTAAAAGGTGTACTTTGGTTAGAAAATCAATAACATCAGATAACAACCCAAGACTAGAACATAAGACAGAACAATCAGATATCAACCCAGACAGGAAAGTCACAAAAATAACCCAACACTAAAACACTGAAAACAAGGAAACAGAGATGTCAATATTTAAAAGGTGACAACATTAAAACAGAGGACTAAATAGTCATAATACTTTGACGTGGAGAGGAAGTCAAGGCTATATCAACAAATAAGAGATTGGTTTAAATTTACACATATAGAGGTAAAGATTAAAGTAACCACAAAGAAAACTAACAATCCTGCACAAGAGAATAGAAAACAAGAAAAGCATAAAGATTCAACAAATACAGACTCAACAAAAATGAAAATGACGAAAAGAAAATACATGAAGAAAAACAACTCAGCACAGAAAATTAATTGGAAAAAGACACTGTCAACTGTGCACACAAAAAGGCATCAAATGATAGCACTAAACTCATACCTATCAATAACTACACTGGCTGTAAATGGATTAAATACACCAACAAAGAGACAGAGAGTGGCAGAAAGGATATAAAAACTGCTACATCTATATGTTGCCTACAAGAGACACACATTAGACTTCAAGAAACAAACAAAAACCCAAAGGACAGAAAAAAATGTATCAAGCAAACAACATTCAAAATAGAGCAGGAGTGGCACTATTAATTTCTGATAAAATAAACATTAAAGTAAAATTCACCACAAGGGATAAAGAAGGACATTATATAATGATTAAAGGATCAACACAACAGGAGAGCACATCCATATTAAATATTTGCATACCCAATGACAGGACTTCAAAATACACAACACAAACTCTAGCACTATTGAAAAGAGAAGCAGACAGCTCCATGATAATAGTAGGAGACTTCAAAATATCACTTTTGGTGAAGGACAGAACATTTAGAAAAAACCTCAATAAAGACACTGCCATGTATTGAATTATGTCCCCTAAAAAATGCGTGCATTAATTTGGCTGGTCCATAATTCCCACTATTGCATGGCTGTCCTCCATTTTGTGATTTTCCTATCGTATCACTCCTACTCTTTGAGTATGGTGAATAGAGTTGAGTATGTTACGAAGCATTAGGGTGGGATTTTAACATCCTTACTCAAGTCATCTCCCTGATACCCTTTGATACTTTTGTCCTAGAAGAGACAAAAGAAAAGGGAAGCAAACAGAGAGCTGGAAACTTCACACTATCAAGAAAATAGCACCAGGAGCAGAGCATGTCTTTCAGACCTGAAGTACCTGTGTTGAGATGCTTCAGGACCAAAGGAAGACTGATCCTTCCCTTGGAGCTGGCATCCTGAATTTGGACTTGTGGCATATTAGACTGTGAGAGAATAAACTTCTCTTTGTTAAAACCATCCACTTGTGGTATTTCTGTTATATAGCAGCATTAGATGGCTGAGGTAGGCGCAGAAGATCTAAATGCGACAATCAACCAAATTGACCTCACAGACACATACAGAACACTCCACCCAACACCATCCAAGTATACTTTCTTTTCCAGTACACATCGAGCATTCTGAAAAATAGACACATATTAGACCATAAAGCAAGATTTAATAAAACCCAAAGCATTGAAATATTATAGAGCATCTTTTCAGAGCATAAAGCCATAAAAGTAAAACAACAACAACAACAAAAAACCAGAATAAACAGGGAAAAAAATCAACATGGAAACTGAACAACACTTTGCTCAAAAACTACTGGGTTATAGAAGAAATCAAGGACTGAATAAAGAAATTCATAAAACCAAATGAGACTGAAAACACATCTTAATAGAATCTGTGAAACACAGCAAAAGTTGTGCTCAGGGATCAATTTATTTCAATAAATGCACACATTCATAAACAAAAGAAGGCCCAAATCAAGGCATCAACCCTACAACTCAAATAGGTAGACAGAGCAGCAAAAGAACCAGCCAGGGACAAGAAAGCAAATAATAATTAGAGCAGATCTCTATGAATTAGAGAATAGAAAAATAATTGAGAGTTAACAAGACCAAAAACTGGTTCTCTGAAAAGATAAAAAAATAATAATAATTGGCAAAATTGACAAAAGAAAAATAGGAGAGGAAGCAAGTAACCTAAATAAGAAATGAGATTGCTGGAATCACAAAAGACTCAATTTAAATTTAAAAAAAAAAATCATGACAGAAAACATGAAAAATGTACACTAACAAATTTGAAAAACTAAAGAACATGGACAAATACACATCTCCTACCAAAACTACTCCCAACAAAAAAAAGCCCTGGCCAGGACGGCTTACTAGAGAATTCTACCGAACTTTCAGAGGAGAGTTACCACTGTTACTAAAGGTATTTCAGAGCACAGAAATGGATCAAATACTCCCAGACTCATTCTGTGAAGCCAGCATAACTCTGATACCAAAACCAGAGTTCAGGATGCCTCTTGATCCTGCACTTATCTAGTCATCCTCTGACCTCCAGTTCTTTGGAAGTGACAAGCCTTCAGCATACTACCTAACCTATAGATTTTTGAACTTGCCAGTTACCACAACCCCATAATCCATCAGTCTGTCACCTGTCATTCAGATTTGCTGCCTGATCCACAGATTTTGGACTTGCCAGCCTCCACAATTGCATGAACCATTTCCATGAAATCTCTCTCTCTCTGTATACTTATATATGCACTTCATCAGTTTTGCTCCTCTAGAGAACCTAGCCTAAGGCAGGTGGCACTGATAGGAGTTCTAGAGAAACAAAATCTCAAAGATGAGATTCCAAAGTTCATTCTCAAGTCAGGCTAGTCTTAAACACTGGAGACTCTGTCTCCAGTAGTAAAGAAACCAAAAAACCAAACCCACTGTCCTTGAGTCAGATCTGACTCATAGTGACCCTAGAGGTCATAAATCATGGCATAAGGTGGCAATAGAAATATGCAAAATATCACAACAATTGGATCAAATATTTGTGAGAGACAAGGCTTTGTGTGATTTTATGTTTGATAATTTTCAACAATTTTGTCACATTAGGAAGCTGTTTGGTTTATCCTACTACACAAAGTGGTGAAAGAAAAGGATGAGCTCAGAGCCTCAGAGTCACAGTTCAAGCACTACCTATAAGATCTGAAAGTTGCCACTTACTCCCTAAAAGAAAGCCTTGTGTCTTTTAATAACAGAACTGATGTTTCTGAAAACCAAACCCAGAGTCTTATAAGAGTGACTGAATCACAATGCTAATTGAATTCCCAAACTTGGATTGTATTTGAAGCTAAAGTGAGGACACTGATTGGGGAGAAACAGAATCCAAAAACTTGAGATGGAAACATATGGGCAGATATGGATGAAACAGGAAACACTGAGCCTCTAAATTCTGTTGAATCACCTTTGCTAGCAGAACCACCCCTTCAGCCTACATCTCAAGAGATAAATCCGGCTTCGTCTACTAAATCATCTTTGCGAATAAAATCTGCCCTCTTATCGCATCTAAATGCCTCTGTGGAGTCCTTGCATTAGGCATTAACCAACACATTGCCTGAGATGTTACCTAAGGTGGATGCCTTGTAAAACGTTGCTTAATGTCCCCACAACCCAGTTCTGCTACTCATTTTCACTTTTAGACCTGTAACTAGACTTAAGTTCCAGCAAGTACTAAGATTCTAAGTACAGAGTGTGACCCATGAGGAGACATGCTATACTCCAAAAGAACCGCTTGATTTTAGTAATATATATAAACAGAAACCTGGATATTTGTGGGAATGACCATTAAGGGTGTGGGATAGTGGTGCAAGGAATATAAAGCTGTATTTAAGTCTGAGTTTATGGATATGGACTCAAGAGTTTAGAAAAGGATCTAATAGTTTACTTGGTTGGTTGGCTGTAGTATGGATTAAACAGTGGCCTACACTAATCAAATTGAAATTCCAAATTGCCCTGGTACACTGTAGAAGAAGGTATGCAAAGACTTAGGAAATTGGCATATTAGAGTGGATTTATGAGATTGGACCTAGAAATCCACCCATTGAGTGTCTAGAGGACACGCCTTTTCTACAACTGTGAGGAATAAATTTGTGAAGGGAGCCTCAGTATCCTTGAACACTGCTGTGAGAGCTATTTTATGTAAGTCAAATTTGACTGTGAGAACTGCCCTAAATGAATTAAGACACCTAACTATAATGGGGCTACTTGAACGTCAGGGTAGCAGGTGCCATGTGGTGGCATTCACTTGACAAAGGAAGGCAGATGTAGTTAATATGATGTACAGTAGAGTCATAACAGTGTTGTTAAAAGTCTGGCTCATATGGACTTATGGCATTGGCTGTTTAGTCATGGTGTCCCTAAAAGTGAAATAGATGGGACATCAACTAAATAAACATTTACTTTATCAGTACAAGTGGAATAACTCTGAGTTAAGTGAATAGTAGTCTAACTTGAATTACTAGAATAGAGTCATGGCCACCCCTCAATCAATCCTCAGACTTGAGACAGTTTAAAGACCTATAAATCTTTGAATGAGGGCAAAACTGTACCCCTTGAGGAAGGACCCCATTATACCGCCAAAATTTCATGCTGTTAACTTTTCTCCTAGCCTTCGCCAAAAGGATCTATAGCTTTTTACAAGAGTGACTGTTCACCGGCGAAAAAGAAATAATCAGACCTTTGGGGGATTATTGAACACTGACTGAAATGACACGAAATCAAAGAGACCTAAACAAGTACTGTGGCCCACCAGTCAGAGTAGGAGGGTATGGACGTTAGGTTATCAATGAAGTTTTGGGACAAGTCCGTTTCACAGTGGATCCAGTGATTTCATCCTACAGTGATTTCCCCAGTTCTAGAACACATAACTGGAATAGACAAACTTAGGAACTGGCAGAACTTCAACATTGAATTCCTGACATGTGGAGTGTCTTACTCATCTAGTGCTGCTATGACAGAAATACCACAAGTGGATAGCTATTTAGCAAAGGGAAATTTATTTCTTTACAGTAAAGTAGGTTTAAAGTCCAAATTTAAGGCATCAGCTCCAGGGAAAGGCTTCCCCTGTCAGCCTACTTCCCTTGGACTAAAAGCTTCTCAGGAGCAGGTATCTTGAGTCCACGAGACATGCTTTGCTCCAATGCATCTTTCCTGATGGTATGAGGTCCCCAACTCTCTGCATGTTTCCCTTTCCTTTTATCTCCCAAGAAATTGCCTCATGACACAATCCGAGCTTGTAGATTGAGCCCTGCCTCACTAACACAACCACTACCCATTCTTCCAAATTGACATCATAAAGGTAAGATTTACAACAGATCTGAAAAATCACACAATGACGGAATTCATGGCCCAGGCAAATTGACACATCTTTTTGAGGGGTTGTAATTCAATCCATGACATGAAGTGAAGGCTATTATTGCAGGAAACGACAAGTGGAAGCCATTAGAACTGCCACAATTGAGAAAGCAGAAAGCCCAAAACAATACTGAATTCCTGGAGAGATTTCTGGGATTAGTGTGACTACCAAGGACTCAAAGGATGCATTTCCATTCAACTCACCTATTCGGCCTGTGCAAAAAAATACAAAAACAAAAACAGCTGGATCTTGGAGAATGACAGCAGATTATCATAAATTAATTGGGACGTGACTCAAAATGCAGCTGCTATTCTGGATGCGGTTCGCTTACTTAAACAAATTAATATGTCTCCTGGTACCTGAAATGTAGCCACTGATCTGGCCAAAGCCTTTTTCTACATAACTGTTTCAAAAGATGATCAGAAGGAGTTTGCTTTCAGCTTGCAAGGCTAGCAATATATTCTTGGTGTCTTACCTCAAGATATAATCAACTCTTCAACCCTTTGTTGTAATTTCGTCTGAAGGAACATGATAGCCTTTCCTTTCCGTAACACTTCAACATTGGTCTAATACATTGATGACATTATGCAGATTGAACCTAGTAAGGAAGAAGCATTGATAACTCTAGACTTATTGTTAAGACATTTGTGTGCTAAAGAGTGGCATATTAACCTAACAAAAATTCAAGCACCTTCCACCTGAGTGAAATTTCTAGGGATCCAGTGTTACGGGGCATGTAGAGATATTCTTTCTAAATTGCATCTGGCCCCTCTCACAACTAAAGAAGGAGGCAAAATGACAGTAGACCTCTTTGGATTTTTGAGGCAGCATGCCCCTTGTTTGGGTGTGCTACTCTGACCTATTTAACAAGTGACTGGAAAAGCTGCTAGTTTTAACTGGAGCCCAGAACAAGATGCTTGGCAACAGATTCAGGCTACCATGCAAGCCGCTCTGCCACTTGGGCCATATGATCTAGTTGATCCAGTAGTATTTCAAGTGTTACTGGAAAATAGTGATGCTGCTTGCAGTCTTTGACAAGCCCTTATTTGTGAACCACAGCACAGACCCTTAGGATTTTGGAGCAAAGCCCTATCATCCTCTATAGATTCTCCTTTGGAGAAACAGCTTTTGGCTTATTACTAGGCCTTACTAGAGACTAAATGTTTAACCCTGGGCCACCAAGTAACCCTGTGACCTGAGCTGTCCATCACAAACTGAGTAGTGTCTGGCCCACAGAGTTATCAAGTTAGACATGCACAGCTATACTCTGTCAGTAAATGGAGGTAGTATATACAAGATTGGACTTGATCAGGACCTGACGGTACAAGTAAGTAAGTTATGTGAAGAAGTGACTCCCACTCCTGTCACATTACCTTCCCTCTCCCAGTACACACCTATGACTTAATGAGGAGTTTCTTAAAATCAGCAAACTGAGGAAGAAAAAACTCATACCTGGTTTAAAGATGGTTTCATGCATATACGACTCTGGCTCATGCATATACAGGCACCATTCAAAAGAGGACAGCTGTATCACTATAGACCGTCTCTGGGACCACGCTGAGGGACTGTGTTGAAAGAAAATCTTCTCAGTGGGCAGAACTTCTAGCAACACACCTCGTTGTTTATTTTGCTTGACAGGAAAAAATATCAAGATATGCAATTATATACTGACTAGTGGGCTGTATCTGTTGGTTTGTCTGCATAATCAAGGACTTAGAACATGACTGGGAAATTGATGACAAGGAGGTATGGGTAAGAGGCATGTGGACAGTCTTCACTGAATGGACCACATAAGTGAAGATATTTGTGTCCCATATGAATCTTCGCCAAAGAGTGACCTCTGCAGAAGAAGGATTTTAACAATCAAGAAGATACGATAACAAGTTCTGTAATAACCAGTTATCATCTTTCTCCAGCTATACTTGTCATTGTTCAACAGGCTCATGAACAAAGGGGCCATGGTGGCAAGGAGAGAGGTTATGCATTGCCCCAGCAACATGGACTTCTACTCACCAAGGCTGACTTCGCTATAGCCATTGCCAAGTGCCCAATCTGCCAGCAGTAGAGACCAACACTGAGTCCCTGATATGGCAGCATCCCTTGAGATGATCAATTAGTAACCTGATGGCAAGTTGATTATGTTGGACCACTTCTATCATGGAAAGGGCAGCATTTTGTTCTTACTGTGATAGACACTCTGCATATGGATTGACCTTTCCTGCATAGAATCTTCTGCCAAAACTACCAATCATGGACTCACAGAATGCATTATCAACCATCACAGTATCTGACTCAGTATTGCCTCAGATCAAGAAACAAGCACCCAAAATACAGTGCTGCTTCTCAAATAGCCAGCATTCATGAGTCCAGGAATCAAGAGGTGGGAATGGAAGTGTCACAATTCACTATTACCACTAGTAGCCCACAGGAAAAACTTTTGCTTCCTTTCCCTACAACCCTATGCTCTTCAGGTCTACAGGTCTTAGTGTCAAAAGGAGGAATGCTCCCATCAGGTGACAAAATGCAGATTCCATTAAACTGGAAGTTAAGAATGTCATCCAGCTACTTTGGGCTCTTCATGCCTCTAGATCAAGAGGCAAAGAAAAGAGTTACTCTACTGGCTCACATGACTGATCCTGATTACCAAAGAGAAATAAGGCTGATATTATATAATGGAGGCAAAGAAGAGTATGTCTGGAATACAGAACATCCCTTAGGATATGTCTTTGTGTTACAATGCCCCTTGATTAAAGTCAACAAAAAAACATAGCAACCGAATTCCGAAATATAGTCAAATGATTTTGCATAGCCAATAAAACCAGACATCTTTCTGGTATTCCCTGCTTTCAGGCAAGATCCATCTGACGTTAGCAATGATATCCTTTATTCCACATCATATTCTGAATCTGACTTGAATTTCTAGCAGTGCCGTGTCGATGTACTGTGACAGCCATTTTTGATTGATCTTCAGCAAAGCTTTGCTTGAATATGATATTAACAATATTGTTTGATAACTTCAACATTCTGACAGATTATGGTGGGCTTTTTTTTTGGAATGGGTGTAAATGTGGATCTCTGCCAGTAGGTGCACCTGACAGATGTCTTCCAAATCTCTTGTCATAGGCAAGTGAGCGCCACCAGCAATGCATCAGTTTGTTGGCAGCGGTAGTCCATCAATTCCTGGAGTTTTGATTTTGACACTGCCTTCAATGCAGCTTAGATGTCTTCCTTCAGTACCATCAGTTCTGGATCATATGCTGCCTCCTGAAATGGTTAAATATAAACCACTTCTTTTTGATAACAGTAACTCTGTGTATTCCTTCCATCTTCTTTTGATGCTTTCTGTAGCAGTAAGTGTTTTTTCCACAGACTCCTTCAAAATTGCAACTTCAGGCTTGATTTTTTTTCACTTACTTCAGCTTGAGAAAGACTGAGTGTGTTCTTACTTTTTGGCTACTAACTTGAGGTCTTTGCACACTTCCTTATTATACTTAGTCTTCTTAAATAGAACCTTGAAAATTTCCATTCGTGCCTATTGCTTCATCATTTCTTCTTTTCTCTTTAGCCACACAATATTCAAGATCAAATTTCAGAGGCCCTTCTGGCATCCATTTTGCTCTTTCTTCTCCTGTATTTTTAATACCCTTTTGCTTTCTTCATGTACAATGTCTTTGATGTCATTCTGCAACTTGTCTGTTCAGTGCATGAAAACTATTCCTGAGATGGTCCCTGAATTCAGGTGGGACTTACTTGAGGTCATGTTCTGGCTCTTGAGGACTTGTTTTAATTTTCTTCACCTTAAACGTGAATTTGCATATGAGCAGCTGATGGTCTGTTGCATAGTCAGTCCCTGGTCTTGATCTGACTTAGGATATTGAATTTGCCATAGTCCCTTTCCAAAAGCGTAGTTGATGTAATTCCTGAATTTTCCATCACATAAGGTCAGCATGTACAGTCACATCTTATTTTGCTGGAAAAGGGTAATTGCAATGAATAAGTCATTGGTCTAGCCAAAATTATATCATTAAATCTTCAGTGTTGTTTCTATCAAGGCCATATTTTCCAACTGTCCATCCTTCCTCTGTTTCCAACTTACCCATTTCAATCACCAGTAGATATCAATGCATCTGGAGTGCATATTTGATCAATTTTGTACTGCACGAGTCAATTAAAATCTTCAGTTCCTCATCTTTGGCATTATTTGTTGCTCTACAAATTTGAATATGAATAATAGTTATGCTGCTGGTCTTCTTTGTAGGCAAATGGACATTATCCTACAACTGGTAGTGTTTTTGCACTTCAGGGTAGATCTTGAAATGTTCCCTTTGACACCATTCCTCTATCAATTCGTCATTCTCAGCAAAAGTAACTCTCACTCTTCATGTCAAAACCAGCCCCATCATCTCGCTCCCAAACTTACTCAACTGCCTATTGTCCCTATTCTAGAGAACACCCCCACCAGCTAGTCACTCAAAATCAGAATGTGAGTCATCTTTAACTCCTTCTCCTCCTCTTGTGGTGGCCCTGGAAACATGCCAATCATATCTCCTGCTACAGGGAGCACAGTTGACTGACAGCCATAGCTGCCCCTGTTACAGATCCATCACTGAGTTTGCACCAAGCCCATGCATCATCTGGGCATAACAGGGTACCTTGCTGGAAGACAGAGACACTGCTAATGGGCAGCTGTGGCTTCGAGACTCCCCATCACCCTGGCTGAAACTTACTTAGAACTAAACTACAACCAGATTCTTCCTATCCAGCCCTCTTTTCTCCTACATTTCCTCTTACACATGTGAGGCCTGCATTGAACCATGACAACTCTTGCTACCTATACCTCCTCACACATCTGTATCCTTCACATGTGTTCCCCACATAATGATCTTTCATGACAAATGTCATTCTCTTGGTGCCCACATTTTTCAGTGACCAAAATTAACAAAAATAGTACCAGGAGTGGTCACAGAAAACAAGCAGTAAGATGAGCTTGGAGACTGGCTCATCCACTGCCTGGAGGACAAAGAGCATCACATTTTGAGTGGTATGTGGGGCATGAATCATCTTTAGAACAAAATGCCATCCAAACTTCCCAATGACCGATCACGCCCTTGCTGGTGAGATGATTCAGGTGTTTGAAGAGTGTGATGGGTGGACTTGGCTAATTATTGCTAAGTTGTACTAATGCCTTGCCGAGAGGCAATGAGAAACTAACGACCATCTAAAAACAGTCAAGTGCTAAGTGTGACACCCAGGAGTTCAGTATGGTAGCTTACAAAGAGGCCCTTGTCTCCTGCAGAGGAAGGGCAGACACAGGTATGGAACAAACAGAAGACTTGATGTAGTTACCGAGGTCTGAAAACGCCCAAGTTTTGGCCAACTTAGGACAGTTATGTAAAGGTCAAGGACTGGACTGAAAAAACTTCAGACTCTGATATTTGAGATGGAGACATCTGGGTATATGTCCCTGAGGACATTGGGGGCATCATAATGTTGTGTACGTCCAGGAACACAGTTGTCTCACTGTGAGCCTGACTCTATTCACTGAAGACTTACAGGATTCAGGGGATGATGGGGGAGTTAGAAGACCTCCCCAGCACCTGAATTCACAGAGCATGTAGAGTGCACATCCCTAGCACATTCTCTGTGCTTAGATGCTATGGAGGGCTCTCCCCAAGAAGGCCACAGGTGTTGCCCCCATCTACTCTCCACAGCTCAGGTGGGAACATGTTGAGCGTGATAAGAGAGGAAAGGCATTGTATACCAAAGGAGTTGCAAGAAACAGCTAACTGGTATTGGCAGGAGCCAGGGGATACACCTGGGATTGGATTTTGAAGGTGCTGGGTGAAGGGGACAGGAGCCCTCGTGGCATAGTGGTTGAGCACTTAACTACCAACCAAAAAGTCAGTGGTTTGAAACCACTAACTGCTCTGTGGAAGAAAGATGTGACAGACTGCTTTGTAAAGATTTATAGCCTTGGAAAACATATAGGGCACTTCTACTCTGTCCTACAGAGTCACTATGAGTCAGTATCAACTTGACAGCAGTGGATGTTTGGATGAAAGGGGCTGAAATATAAGCACAGATAAGCAAGAATTAGAGATGGAAGACACTTTCTCAGGACATGAGATTTAATACCTTTGGCAAGGACTCTAAGAGATGGAGGATATTCACTGCGAGGACAGCTCTCAGAAACTTTGAGAAAGTCAGGGCCCACATGCAGAGACATGGAAATGCCTTCCTTGGACTTAGTATGATAGAAGAAGGAATATAAAAGTTGAGTGATGCAAGCATGTTGAAATGGGTAGATGATATGAAGGCAGATAACAAGCCAAACAGTCATGTTCTGTTGGAGGGCTGAGAGGACACACCATTCACCAAAGCCATCAGGAATGTGCTGATGAGAGGGCCACCAGCAACACCAGGGTGTTCAGTGGTTGCTTTCCTCTGTAGTCCATTGAGGGCTATAGAAGGAGAGGTTGTCACAAAGCTGGGCTCAGCACCATTGGTGGGAAAGATGGGAACCCATAATGATAGAGGGCAGGTGGTGGTGTTCAAGTGCTAGACCCAGTGGACCAAAATTATAGTAATAACTGGCAAGGTCAGAGGGGCAGCCAAGAGCACTTGATCCTCAGGAGGTTGTGGAGATGGTTCCTGGAGTATGCCTTCCTTAGCAGCACAAGTGAACAAGTCCCAGAGGAAGGACCCCAGAAAAAAGTAGCAAGTATATACTGTTTCCATGCCCCAGTCTGTTTTCAAGAGACTTACTGCCACTTATATAGGTGACTATAGACTGGGGAAAGAGAGAGACCTAGGCACTTCTATTTGACTATTGCAAACAGAGTCTGAGATGACACTGATGCCAAAGGCCCAAAGTGCCCTGATGGGTGCTCTGCAAGAGTGCGGGGCTTCAGGAGCCCAGGTAACAAATGGAGTTGAGAATAAGGTTAGGCTCACAGTGAGCCAACCGGGTCCCCGGGCCTACCGAGCAGTCATTTCTCCAGTCTTGAGTGGATACTTGTGAACGGCACGCTGGGCAACTGGAGCAATAAACCCCAGTTTGGGGCAGTGACCTTGGAGTAAGAGCTAAGATTGTTGGGAAGGCCAAGCAGAAATCTCCCGGTTGGTCCCCAACCCAGGCCAAGATGAGGGGGAAAAAAATAGAAAAACTTTACTGTCAAGTCGATTCTGACTCATAGATACTCTACAAAAAAGAGTTTAAATACTTCATAGGATTTCCAAGGCTGCAATCTTCACAGAATCAGACTGCCACATCTTTCTCCCACAGAGTGGCTATTGAATTTGAACTACTGACCTTTGGGTTAGCAGCTGAGCCCCTAAACGCTGTTCCACCAGGGCTCCTGATAGTAAGCCTAAAACAACATAGGTTGGAGGATGGCATGGGCAACATGGTAGAGATCAGTTATGTCACTCTTGAAGACCCAAGGAATACAGAAGAGGAGGGGATAGCAGAGTCCTGAGGATAATGAGAGTGGAGATGGTGTGAAGTCCTTGGCATGCTCTCAGTAGAGAGGGAGGGAGAAGGAGAATGGAACTGGTAAGAGTTACACCAGAGGCTGAAATTCAGTCAACTGGTAAACGTGTCTGAAGGTGAGTGGTGGGTACAGTAGACTGTGTTGTTTCCTTAATTACACCTCTTGGTGTGTCTGACATAGTACACTCTTTCTTTTAAGAGTCACTACAGGGAGTAGGAGAGGCAGTTAGCCAGTCACAGTCAGGGAGTGTGAAGGGCCTGCTTGATGAAGGTGATCGCAGATTTTCAGTGGAGCCGGTCTGCCCTGCCCTGTAGCCTTGTCAGCTGCAGGCTCAGAGAAATCTGTCTTTGAGTTCCTGCAGGTGAAAGGTGTTCAGACACTGGTCACCTCTACTGAAGATCAGCCAGAATAAGATGTATATGAGAGAGAGATACAGGCAGAGAGACAGAAACAGAGAGAAAGACAGTGAGGGACAATAGAAAGGAAGAAGAGTACGGGTGGGAAGATAGGAGGGGAGGTAGGTAAGGGATGGAGGTCAGTTGCAGTAGGAGCTGGGTGGCAAGCAAGGGAAATTCTTACACTTGAGGGCCTTATAGGAACCCAGGAAGGGACCCATATCCAGATATCAAGGATGCTCACTCAACTCAGTGAAGCTAGGAAGCAGTAGTGTGAAGGGAAAGCATGGCAAACAATTGGCACATCAGCCCTGCTGCTGCCACTGCCCAATATCAAGGTTAGATGTTTGGTGCATGTCCTTCCAGGTCTTTTAAAAAAATACATACGTATGTATCTGCAAACAACATGAAGGATTGTTTTGCATTCTAAAATTTATGAATTTGTCCAGTACTGAAGTGAAAACTTCAGACAAAGGATGGAGTGAACATCGGGACACAGAGTGACGCAGGTGGTGTGTGTACTTTATGGTTTAGTGTATGTATGAGGCTGTCCTACTAGTTTCCTTTTTGAGGGAAGAAGAGAGGGTAGAGAGAAGGGGATAGTGCTGGCTGAGTGGATACCAGAAGTAAAGAGTGAAAAGGAGTGTGCTGTCACAGGGTGAGGAGAGCAGATAGAGTTGCAGAGATTTGGGTACTTCATCACAAATAAAAAAATCCTCAACAAATTTATGGGTTTGTGATCAAGGCTATGCATTGATCTGCAGCTTGCTTTGTACAGTCATCAGAATACGTAGAAATCTATGTTCACATAGCCCTGTTTGTTCCTTTTGACTACCACGTCTTAATCTACTGAATACATATGCTCAGGAGCCCTCGTGGTACAGTGGTGAAGCACTGAGTTGCTAACCGAAAGGTCAGTGGTTTGAACCCACTAGCCGCTTGCTTTGTGAGAGAAAGAGGTGGCAGTGTTCTTCCTGAGGATTTATAGTCTTGGAAACATTATGGGGCAGTTTTACTCCATCCCATGGGGTCGCTATGAGTTGGAATCTACTCAGTGGCAGTGGGTTTGGGTTTGGTATGCTTCACTGCATTCATCCGTGACCTCACTGATGGAATTTAGATTGTTCCCAGTTTTCCCTCATGTCAGCGTCCTTGTGCATGTGTCCTTATACACACAGTGTGGCAGTGTTTCTCCAAAGGTACCCAGCAGTGGATCTGCTGAGTCATTGAGGAGATGGACAATTTTCAGTTTTCATGGTTTCAATTTATACATGGACTCTGGAGCCAGACTGACTGGTTTCAAGGCTGTTGCTGATACTGACAAGCTGAGTCACCCTGGGAAAGTTGCTGAATCTCTCTATGTTGGTTTTCTCACCTGGGAGATGGCCATAATAGTAGGAACTTTGATCACAGGATTCTTGTGAGGATTAGTAAACATTTATCTACAGTGCTGAGAAGAGTGCCAGGCACACAGTAAGTATCTACAATTTGCCATTCATAGACTCTGCACTGCAATCTATTCCTCCCAAATGATTGTCCAAATTACAGCTCCCTCTGCCTTCTATAAATACTGAACCCTTTGCTGTGAGATCCATTCTGACTCATAGTGACCCTATAGGACAGTGTAGAACTGTTCCCATAGAGTTTCCAAGGACTGCCTGGTGGATTTGAATTGCTGAGCTTTTTGGTTAGCAGCCATAGCATGCAATCACTACACCCCTAGGATTTCCACATGCACCCCGGGAGTGTGCAAATGCAGGGGTTTCTTGATAACCTTTCCAAGCCTTTGGGTGGTTAGACTCATTAAAGAGCATTTTTCAGTTTTCATGGTTTCAGCTCAAACACAGACTCTGGAGCCAGACTGACTGGTTTCAATCCTGTTGCTGATACTGACAGGCTGAGCTACCTTGGGAAAGTTGCTGAACCTCTCTGTGTTGGTTTCCTCACTGGGAGATGGCAATAATAGTCACCAAAAGTTGCCCCAAGCCTGGTGTGTAAAAAGTGTACAGTGGTTTTTAGTTTCCATCTCCATGATTGGGGATGCTGAGCATATTTGGGGGTGTCCATTGATTGTTGGGGTTCACTCTTCTTTGAATTGACTTTGGAGAGAGAGGCAGCAGGGCAAACTCCAGCCTGCTGGCTAACCTGACCGTACCAATGGTTTCAGTGGAGCACAGACAAGCTGTCTTGATTATCTGTAGTCCGTGTCTGCAGTCTTGCACCTAAAGGGCACAGCTGAGCAGCTGGGACAGAGACCAGATGGTCTGCAAATCTTAAATGTTTGCTGGACTGCTGATCAAAAAGTCAACAGTTTGAATCCAGCGGGTGCTCCTTGGAAATCCTATGGGGTGGTTCTACTCTGTCCTATAGGACTGCTATGAGCTGAAATTGACTTGAGGGCAACAGGTTTGGTTTTGTTCTCCTTTGATTCCTTTACAGAAAAAATATGCAGCCAAGAAACACATGCAGACATGTTCACGATCTTTAGTTATTAAAGAAATTCAAATCAAGACTACAATGAGATACCATCTCACCCCAGCAAGGCTGGCCATGATCCAAAAAACACAAAACAACAAATGCTGGAGAGGTTGTGGAGAAAGTGGAACTCTCCTACACTGCTGGTGGGGTTGCAAAATGGTCCAGCCTCTTTGGAAAGCAATCTGGTGCTTCCTTAAAAAAATGAATATAGATATGCCATTTGACCCAGTAATTCCACTACTTGGAATATATCCTACAGAATCAAGGCCTTGCACACCAACGGACACATGCACAACAATGTTTATCACAGCACAGTCCACAATAGCAAAGATGGAATCAACCCAGGTGCCCAACAACAGAAGAATGGATAGATAAACTATGATATATATACTCAATGGAGCACCACGCAATGATAAAGAATAATGATGATTCCAGGAAACATCTCCTAACCTGGTTTCAACTGGAAGACATTATGTTGAGTGAAAGTAGTCAGTGACAAAAGGACAAATACTGTATGAGACCTCTACGATAAGATCTGAAAAACAGACTTATGTATAGAAGAAAAGACTCTTTGACAGCTGCAAGAGAGGAGAGGGAGGGAGGGAGGGCAGGGGGGAAGGGTGTACATTAGATAGTTGCTTGAAATCTGGTTGGGTGAGATCAGTGATAGCACACATTAGAAACAAGAACAATATTAAGTGGACTTCAGCATAACTTGAATACTCTTTCCATCTTAACCCAATATTGCAAGGACAGAGTAGCTGGGGTCGGGGGCAGGGGACCATGCCCTTAGGCGGAATTGAGGCCAATTGGCACAATTGGCTTTTTGCTAAGAGGGCTCTCTGCACCCCACATTGGTGAGAGGCGTCTGGGGTCTTAAAAGCTGCCAAGCTGCCATCCGAGGGCACAGCAAATGGTTCCAACTCAGCAGGAACGGATGCTCACCGAGGACCAAAATGACATGGGGTAAAGACAACCCAGAAGATAGAGACCCACATGAGTGGGTGCCTACATCGACTTGGTACCAGAAGAACCAGATGGTGCCCGGCCACCACCAGTAATAGCCGTGATGGAGCTCACTGGCAACACAAGAATAAAAAGGGATGCATCCTGAGATCTCCACTAAAAGACCTCAATTGATGGTCCAGCGGTTTCAGGGTTCCCCTGGGAACATGGCCCCTGGCCCTGATACTGCCCTTGCCCATAAATCAGAACGAAGGTCCACTCTTAGGACACGAATGGATTGGACTTGGTATGCAGAGTGACCATATATTGGATGCATTTTATGGTTCCGTGCATCTATAGAGTATCATCCTGCTGATCTCCGGCTGGAGGAAGGAGAGTGGGTGGAGAGGAGGGGAAAGGAGACTGTTGGGAGGATGAGACATGTATGGAGCAGAGAGGAATAGTGTGCTGTCACCGGGCAGGGAGAGCAGTGGAAGCTGCTTATAGGTGGGCATGTAATGTTATACGGGAATGTACATTTTCACTCAGTCATATTAAATAAAAAATAATAATAATTTAAAAAAATATATGTCGACCCCTGATTAATTACTGGCTTCCTTTGCCATCTTCCTATGAGGTTGTATTTTGTATTTTGTATATTTTGGAAACACTTCCTTTCCTACGTGATCCACAGTCTTTATTATGTTAAACCCCACAGGACCGCTGGAGGCAAGTTCTGTCATTGCCTGGCCACCCAGGCTCAGTGCCGACCCTCATTTATCAGGTGAGTCTAGACAGAGGAAGCCGGACAGGAACACCCATGAAAACCGGATGTAACCATCCGATTGGCTTCGAGGGAAGTAAATGCCCTCGTCCTTATTGGTTAAGTCCTCGAGGGGCCGTCGAACAAGATGCCCTCCGGTTGGCTGCGAGAGGGTGCGTGGACCACCTTGACGCAGGCTTCCGAGGCGCTGAGCTCACGCGTTGTTTGTGTCGGTCGGTCTCGTGCGGTTGTTGTGGTGACGGACTCAGCGCTACCGGAAGGCCTGGCTTTTCGCTTCTCGTTTCAGCCATGTGCTGAAATGACAAGAACGATTGTTGGCTCACATCAGAAACATGAGTTCTGGTGATGAAGTGTCTGTTTGGGGAGCGGATTTTGACCCAGAGAGCACGGAGCAGGACAGCTGCAAAGGGGCTCACACTGGAAGCCTGCAGCGGCCCGGAATAAGCCAGGGTTTGGAGGCATCTTGTAGCGGTGAGGGCGAAGGGCAGGGCCAGGGCCAGGGCCAGGGCCAGGGCCAGGGCCAGGGCGAGGACAAGGATGAGGGCTGGCTTCGTCTTCCACTGGGCGTCGAGGCCCAGAGGGAGGTCATGGGGGCACCAGGGACCGTTAGGTGGGACCGGGAAGCCCGACCTGGGTTGCCAACTGTCAAGGAGGAGGATGCTCTGGCCTACAAGTCCCACGTCGAAGAGGCTGAAGATATCGCTGACATCGCGCAGCAGACCACCTGTGATACCTTAGGGGTCTGCAGAAATCCATCCCCAGAAAGCTGCACTGTTCAGGTATCTACCATTTGGGCAGACCTAGACACGGGCCCGACAGTTAGATTTGCACCTGCCCCTAGTTGTGGGAAAATGCGGTGGGCATCTCCCATCCCTCTCAAATTCGGTGGGCCTGCGGGGGTGGGCGGGGCTCGGGAAACCCTAAAAGGAGGTACTAAAAGTTGGTTGACTGTCACTGTGTATGTCCGGCAGCCCTCAGATGAAGGCCCTTTTGAGCTGTCTTCAGACTCTGAGTCATCGGCTGATTACGGTGAGATACAGCTCATGACGGTGAGCCTTTACCTCAAAACGTTAGGCCAAACAGAGTCCAGCAGCTCCGAAGATCCTGGAGACACCCCCAGACACTTCATTCCCCATGGTAGGGAGACCAGATTCCCGTCAGCCAGAGGAAGACGGCCTGAAGCTTCTTCAGTGAAAAAAATGCAGGGCGTGGGCTTGGGCAAGAGAGGAGGAGGCAGGCCCAGCTACCCAGGCGCTGCTGCTGCTGCTGCTCCCAGAAGGCAGCTGGCTCAGGGAAATAAATCCCTACATGATGTATCAAAGGTTTTCCTGGAAACAAAGCCCCCAGCCTTGCCTGCATGGGGCCAGAGGGCCTGCAGAGGACCCCTGGAACCAGCCACCTTGCCTCCAATCTGTGGCATCCCGCTGCTTCAGGGATCCAATACGTCCTCCTCAGTCCCTTTGGAACCCAAGCACCCCAAAAATACCGGTGCTGTGAAGAAACCAGGGGTGAGAAGGACAAGAGAGTTGGATCGAATGGTAGAAGGTGATGACCCAAACAGAGATCCAAAGGGTCAGGTGAGTAGGGCCCCCCATCCCCTCTTTTGCCCTTCACTGTTCTCATCCACAGCACACACATCACACATGCACCTTCTGCCCTTTGCTCAGGAGTTGTAACTGGGCTCCCAGGTCATCGAGGTACCAAATCTGTCTCATTTTCTTTCATAATAACAAAGGTTAAGATGACAGTTGACAAAGCGCCCAGCCTTGCCTGTATGGGGCTAGAGAGACTCCAGGCCAGACACTGTTCTCAACACTTTACTCAGACTTTGGGCTTCTTCCCTAGAGAGGGGCTGGCAACAAGGGGAAGGCAGGCAGTTGACTGGGATCAGTGACCCCCTTAAAGTTGGGGCCACTGCTTCTCAGTATTTGGACCCATTGGCTTTCTGATGGCCTAGCTGTCCTAGCTGTTCCCCTGAGCCTTCCTTACAGGGGAACTAGGCTTCAATTGTCCCATTGTTCCCACTGTCTCAGCTCTTGACTGGATAAAGTGCTAAGGAGATTAGCCTCTTGAACCCCTCTCCCTGTTTATTCCCTGCCACATCCCCTCACAGCCACCCGCCACCCAAAACGCCACTCCTAAAATCAACCAGAAAGTTTTCTTTCAGCTTCCAACAAGCAGGCCAGGGCCATCTTGCCTGTCGTTGTGTTATCAAAATGAGAGCAGCGGAGAACCATCCACCAGGGCTCCCCAAATCCCAGCAGTTTCACGGCTCATGCTCATGAGCCAGCGAGCTGTCAGGCCCAGGGAACCTGCACCCTCAGGTGAGTCTTGTGGGATTGATATGTCTGGAGCAAGTAGGGGACACAGAGGGAGCACTCTGGCCATGTCACTTGTGGGGTCTCAGCCTTGCTCCCTGGCACCTTTGTCTCCCAGACACCTCTCACACAGGAAGTAGGATGCAGGTGTGATTGACCTTAAGCCAAAGTGTCCTTTCCATGGGATTTGTGCAGTGGGGGTGACTTGTAGCAGCACCCCAACTTTAGCTCCAGAAGTAGGCTTCCAGCAGAGTGGTGCCTTTTCTGTTAGGTCCTGTTGGGCTGCATTGCTCCCCCCCCACACACCAGGGGTGGGCCACAGTCCTGGAGGCCACAATCCCAGATGGGCTGAGAGTAGGGGACAGGGAAAGGAGGGCCAGATAGAAGGTTGGAACTGCTGGGCAGAGCAGGGGCAACTTGTTGCCAGCAGAGGGTGATGCTGCCTCACTGTTGTAGAACCTGCTGGGTACTTTACCCCTCACTCCTAGATGGCTTAGTGGTTAAGAGCCAAGGCTGCTAACCGAGAGGTCACCAGTTTGAATTTGCCAGGTGCTCCTTGGAAACTGGAGCAGTTCTGTTCTGTCCTTCAGGGTCACTATGAATTGGAATCAACTCAGTAGCAAAAGGTTTGTCTTCCTCGTTATCCTAGGCTCTGAAGCTGGGCTCTGTGTTCTCTCTCAGGTGACCAGGGGCCACCTGCCAATTTCTTGAGACAGGAAAGGTGGCGACACCAGCAACAGTGGCGGCAGAGCCAGCAGCAGTGGCAGCAGTGGCAGCAGTGGCAGCAGAGCCAGCAGCAGTGGCAGCAGCTGCAGCAGCCAGAGCAGCAGCAGCCAGAGCAGCAGCAGCTGCCACCACCACCTGGAGAACAGGGCTGCGCTCGGGTGATTCTCTCTCGTGCCCCTAGAAATGCAGGTCCAAACTAGATGGGAGGTCCACATTCGGGTTTAGTTGATCTTACACTGCCCCTTTTTCTGGCCACCCCACTGGGCTGGGGGCATGGTAAGGGAGGGTGCCTCCTTTCCAGGAAGCATTCCATGTTGGTCTGCCTGCTGGGTTTCAGTCTGGGGGGCCATAAGGGGCCAGCGGTACAGGGGGAGGATGAAGAGGGAGGAGCCAAAAACACTAATATTTTCTCTTTCTTCTCTGTCCGGTGGGCTAGTGTGTCGTCCTACAAAGAGAGATAGATGAGCTTAAAGATAAAGTTGGTATGATGAACCTCCATCTGGGCATGGGTAGCGGTGGGCCGAGGTCTGGGTACCCGAGTCTCCTCTGAATTCATGTACATTTTGCCAACAAGGCCTAGTGATCTTCTTGTAGGACAATTAGAGAGGCTTCATTTATTTCTTCTTTAACTGCCGCTATGTGGGGTAATGTATGCTTCATTTGTTTGTCAGTTGGAGTGTATTTTAATGTCTTTGGTGTTCAGAGTTTCCAATTGCCAGTTCTTTGGGTTCCCATTTAGAAAAGATTTCCACATTGGATTCAGGTGCTGAGTGTGTCAGTCAGTCCCAGGGCTGGATATCACCAGGTTTGGATAGGGGCTGGAGGGGGTTTCACGTTGCAGGGTTAGGCCATTCCCTCACAGGGACAGGAGGATGGGTTTCCATATCCCTGCATCTGGAGTGTCTGGTTATGCCTCCCTCTGTTTCAGTGGCCCTGCAGAGCCTCATTGACAGCTTCCAGATCCTGTGAGGTGAGTGTTAACGCATGCCACACCCCTTCTCCTTGTCTTGGCTGTTGAGGAGGGCTGTGGGCTGGCCCTAGCTTTTGGCTCTTCCCTGACCTTGCTCTGTTGGTGCAGGTTGAACCCAACATCCTGGTGCAAGAGAAGCAGATGGTGCTGGTGCCTTCTGAGCCCAGGAGCAGCGGTCAAACTGGTGCCCCTGTGGTTCTCTCCTGCTGCTGCCGGGGCTTCCTTTCTTGCCCTACCTCTGCTCCTCCCTATGCCCCATTTACAGCAGTTTCCAATTAAAGGATCTCTCATAGTCTGTGATCTGTCCTCTCTCTGTTGGGGAAGTGGGAGAGAGGGAAGGGTCTGGGGATGTCTCCGTTTCAGAGCAGTTTTAAAGCAGAGTACCTCTGGAATTCCGTGGGCCAGCTTCTGAGCCGGAGTCCTGCAGCCAGCTTTACCAGAGAGCTCCACATAGATTCCGCCTTGCTATCTTAGTATTTCCCCTGCAGGCACTGGGAATGCTCTCTCCTGATCTCCTTTTCTGGTTCCACTGTTACCGATCTTCACCAGTGTTCCCCCTCCCCTTCAGCAGGACCAGTTAATCCCCTTCAGAGCTGCGGTCCCTCTTCCCTCACCTCCTTTGTGTCACCGTCCTGGTACCCCCACCCTGTTGAGGTCATGCAGTTGATTAGACCCCAAGTGATCTGATTTGGGTTCCCGAGATCAAGGTAGCAAGTTCGGTCTCCTGAAGGGTGACAAACTGGGCTCGCCTTCCCTCAAAGCACACCAGGATACATCATTTTTAGTAGCAAATGATAGAAAGTTTATTAAGGGAGAGTATATTCCACAGAGGGAACAAGTCAGTCTTCATGAGTGGAAAAAGATCTTGCGTAGATTTTGGGGGTGCATTTTATTGGCAAAATCAGGGAATGATGTCATAGATAGGAGGCGGAGGTAGTAACTTGGTTTTCGACTGGGTTTGAGGCTACTGTAGCCACTTCACAATTACCAGGGTGAATTATTGTATTTGCGTCACAACCCACAGGAAGAACTTATATTTGTATCACAAACTGCCAGGGAGAACTGCTAGTACATGACAGATCAAGTTCCCTTGGTAACCTTATCAATACTGTGTATGTGCCGTAATGCAAACCATGACCGTTTTTATTCCTAGAAAATGTTAGATTTTGGAGTAAAATATGTTACTGTGTGGCAGCAGAGATCAGGTTCCCTAGCTAACATTAACAACCTCAGCCCTCCTTTTGTGTCCTAGGCATCCCTGTTCTTTCCCATGCCCATTCATCCCTTGGCCTATCCTCCATAGTCGTTTCAACAGGTATGAACCAGCATCAACTGAGCTCTTCTTCCCCTGCCCAGTCCTCTTGGTGGATTCCGCTTTATGCTGTGCTGTGCCTCCAGCACCAGGACAGCCTGAGCATCATCCTCATTTCCTCTTGAGCCCTCACCTTTGAAACTTGGTCCCCAAATCCTGCCTGTTCTCCCTCTTTAGCTTCAGTAGTGGATGGAGGCTGAGGTCACGCATCCACAGTGGCTGCGGAGCAGTAAAGAAGGGCACAGGGAACACAGACAGATGACGATGTAAGAGACAAGGTGTGTGCGTGGGTGTATGTGAATAAAATTAGTCGTGAAAAATCTTCGTAGAAGGGGAGAGATCCGATTCAGAGATTAAAGGGAGGAGAGACAGTGGTCAGGAATCCGTAAAGGACGGAGATGAGCAGAAGCAGGGATGGCATCTCCCTTTCCCAAGGGTTGTGCATGGGTTACTAAAACATGACTAGGAGGATGGTGGGAGTAGGGATGACGCATCAAATCCGATGGCCTTGTGTCACCACCCTGGAAATGTAGGAGTTTGTGGCCTAGGCTTTTGATCCTGTTCTGTGATGAATGTGATGCTTGAAAAACACCGTGCATTATCAGGGGGATTAGAAGGTGAAGGGTGGCTGTGAAGGGTTTCATCTTTGAAGCATGAAGCCCAAGTAGGAGATGGCCACAACATGACCTGCAAGGGACTTGGGAAGGATGGGGACAGAGAGAATGGAAATTAGAGAAGTAACTTTGCCCTTGGAAAGTTGATCAGACCTGTTACCACCCTTTCTCTGTCTTCCCACTCCATCTTCCTTCTTGGCTGCTGTGGTATGAATTCTGGTAGACCATGAAGGATGTGATAGGACAGTGACAGACCTCAGCCAGGAATGAACTAGGTACAGACTTAAGCTACCCAGTACAATCTCCGCACTTGAGAAGATGGGCTAGGTCACTTGGTCGGAGTCTTCGACCTTGTCTCAAACAGTTACTGCGTGGAGGCACAACACAGCAGGCTGGTGTCTGAGTGACCAGCTAGGCAGAAACTTTCAAGCTGCTGTTTCTACCAACAGAGACATCTCGGTAAATTCCGATTGGGGAAGAAGTCAAAATCGGGTCCCTGCCCCAGAAGGCAAGGGGCTGCTGCTCTGCCAGGTTGTGAGGGAGAAAAGCATTTTGACAGAAGTGGGAGGACGTGAGTGCTGCACTGAGTGACTCATTTTGCCATCCCACTTCCTTCCTGTGAGCACTGAGTTACATGGTGACACAGTCAGCCCTAGTACCCTTAACAAAAGGGGAGGTAGCTGTTCTGGGAGAGTGCTAGGCCATATTAGTCAAACTTGTTCTACTACCTGCCCACTTCCCACCACCAGGAACGGCCAATTTCCCTCTCCAGACACTTTGAAAATAATGACACAACCAAGGGAAGGAGGAGGAGGAAGGTGCTGGAAAAGGAGCTGAATGTGAGAACAACCAGAAAGTGGTAAGCCATACAGTGTTCCCCAAAGTTAGTCACATCCTAATTGCCAAAATCTGTGAATACTTTAGGCTACATGGCCAAGGGGAATAGGTATAAAGATCTAATTATAGCTGCTGATCAGCCAACTTTAGAGAGATTGTCCCAGGTGATCTCCATGGGCTCAGGGTATTCATAAAGCAGCTAACTAGTAGCTAGCAAGTCAGTTCTGTCTCATGGCAGCTCCATGTGTATCCTAGTAGGACTGTGCTCCACAGGGTTTTCATGGCCGTGATCTTTTGGAAGAAGATCCTAGGCGCCTCTAGGTGGGTTCCATCCTCTAACCTTCTGGCTAGTAGCCAAGTGCTTAGTCATCTGTGTCCTCCAGGGACTCGATCAGTATGATCACTGGGGTCCTTAAAAATGGAAGAGGGAGGCTGAAGGGTACATTGGGCTGCTGTGATGTGAGAAGGGCTCACTCTCCCATCCCTGGCTTGACTGAGGAATGCTGGCAGCCAGCCAGCTTCTAGATGCTGGAAAAGGTAAGGAAGGTTCTTCCCAAGAGGCTCCAGGAAGGTTTAGTTGATCTTACACTGCCCCTTTTTCTGGCCACCCCACTGGGCTGGGGGCATGGTAAGGGAGGGTGCCTCCTTTCCAGGAAGCATTCCATGTTGGTCTGCCTGCTGGGTTTCAGTCTGGGGGGCCATAAGGGGCCAGCGGTACAGGGGGAGGATGAAGAGGGAGGAGCCAAAAACACTAATATTTTCTCTTTCTTCTCTGTCCGGTGGGCTAGTGTGTCGTCCTACAAAGAGAGATAGATGAGCTTAAAGATAAAGTTGGTATGATGAACCTCCATCTGGGCATGGGTAGCGGTGGGCCGAGGTCTGGGTACCCAAGTCTCCTCTGAATTCATGTACATTTTGCCAACAAGGCCTAGTGATCTTCTTGTAGGACAATTAGAGAGGCTTCATTTATTTCTTCTTTAACTGCTGCTATGTGGGGTAATTCCTGGGTGAAGTTGGACAGCTTCATGCATGTGTATCCTCCTTTTCCATGTCCAGACCTCCCTCCCCTTGTTACCCACATTTTGTCATTATCCTGTTCCTTTAAATGACTGAGGCAAACTCCCCTGTTGGCCAGTTACATGGGGGCTGCCAGGGATGGCCACACAAACTACACCTGCTTGATTCTGTGATGCGTGACTACAGGGTGAAAGGCGCCCCTGGGATTGCGAAGTATTGAAATCCTAGTATCTACTGCTCAGATTGGGAAATAGAATGTTGCTAGGACCTTAGAGAGCCCCCTGTCTGCCCAACCCATTCACACTCCCATCTCTACCAGTGATAGCCACACTCCTGGCATTTCTAAAACTCATTTGCCTTGTTTTAAAAGATTAAACATTGCTACTGAAACAAACAAACGGGGTGCAGTTAACATGGCAATCTAGACACTTGTCTTCTTGATTCCTTCTGAAAACTAAGACCTGGATTGATAATTGAACAGAGCTTTCTGGATACCCAGTGACCCCCTAGGATATGGCATAGGACTGTTACTCTTGAATATATGCCACTAAGAGGGAAAACCTCTGTACTGCTGAATTCCACTCTTGCTGAGAAGATGGCTTGAGTGAATCAAAGGTATCTGTCGCTTTTAACTTTTTTTCTTTTTCTCGGCCAGCAGGTCGGGGAGGGGCATGGGCTGACAGCTATATTGAAAAACAATTCAGAAGTGAACTGAATGTCCCACAGTGGAGAGACAGTGTGTGGGATAGCCACATTTTGAGAGCCTAGTGGTAGAGACACCACAGACCCTCCATCCTCCCTTTTCAGAGCTCCACCGTAGATTCACATCTTTCTCAGTGGGAGGAGTAGCTAGACCTGGACACTAGCTTGTTTGCCTGGGAGATGGAGTTACCTCATTGGAGGCATCACCAGGGACTGAATCCCAGGCTGGGAGACAGTGCCAGCTCAGGGAGCACTTTCCCAGCAGAGGGGCTGTGTTTAGCGTGGTGTTGCCTCATGGGCAGCACAAAGTGGCCCGTCCCTGTTGTGACCTGCATTATAGCATCTCTGGATGTCCTAAGAGGAGCTGCCCTTGTCAGCTGGGAGGAGGGGCCTAACATGCCTGGCATCCTCACTGATTTTGGTAACAGTAGCGTTTTAAAATAAAACTGCCTGGAGAAATAACTGCTGTGCAGCATGACCACATTTTTTCCAGCCATTGCTGACTCAGATCATAGGGCTGACTGATGGCTTCCCAGTGTCTCCATAAGAAGGGTAGTGTCTTTGCCAGCCAGGAGGCAGAGCCTGCCACCCCAGAGTCCACTGGGGCCAGTCACTAGAGTACAAAGAGGTAGCTGGTAACCAACTGCCTTCTCAGAACTATGACTGACCTTCCATTAAGGCAACACCAGAGAAACTAAACAGCCTCTAGATGTCCAGAAAGCAACAGACTATTGCCAGGCATTTAAAGAACTGTTCAAACATGGACCCAGAAAACTCTCAAAATAAAGATTAAAAAAACTTCCCAGATGAAGAAGCATTTCTGAAACTATTGGAGGTTGAGTACAAAAGATTTATATATAGAACCTTCCTAGAGATTAAACAAAATGCAGCAGAACAAAATGAAAAATTAAGCAAGCTATTCAAACTGATGAAACATCAGCATTCTGAAATCCAACAGATCAATAACAAAATTTCAGAATTAGACAATTCAATTCAAAGCCGAAAGAGTAGACTAGATAAATTGAAAATTAGACTAAGTGCCCTTGAAGATAAAGCTACTGACCCCAGCATTTATAGAGAGAAATCAGAGAAAAGAAATAAGAAAAATGAAGAACCACTAAGAAACATGTGGGACTCTATCAAGAGGAATAATCTATGATTAATTGGAGTCCCTGAACAGGGAGGGATAGCTGAAAACACAGAGAGTATTGTTGTTGAGTTGCTGACAGAAAACTTCCCTGAAGCTATGAAAGAAGGAAACATAGACATCCAAGATGTCCATTGAATGCCACAGAAATTAGACCCTAAAAGAAAGACATCAAAACATATTATAATCAAGCTTAATAAAATGAAACATAAGCAGAAACTCTTAAAGGCAGAGAGACTCAAAGCAAAGCTAACATTCAGAGGGAAGCCCTATAGTCTTTTATCTGACTTAGCAGCAGAAATGATGTTGACATGGAGGCAGTGGGATGACACATTCAAAGCATTGACAGGGAAAAACTTCCAACGAAGCATTACATATCCTGCAAAACTGTCTTTTAAATATGACGATGAAATTAAGGCATCTGTAGAAAAACAGAACCTCAAAGACTTTGCAAAAACCAAACCAAAATTACAAGAAATACTGAAAAAAAAAAAACCTCTGCTTAGAAAAACAAAACACTTAAGTGTATGTATAAGGCAATGCAGGACACAGCCTACAGGAGCCTACTCAGGAAAGGCACAAAATTCAACCAGAGCTACAACATTAAAAGAAGAGAACTTGTGATGAGAACTAAGCTACCATCACATTAAAAAGAGGTATATACTACAGCAGTTAACTCATTTCAGATGGAGATGAAGATAATAAGATTTGTGGAAGCTAAAATTTAGTTGAAACTCTGATTATTAAGGATAATTGGGGTAGCCACAAAGCACAATAACAATGCAACACATCAACACAAGAACTGTAATACAGGAGTCTCAACAAACACAAAACCAACACCAAAAACGATGAAAAATCAATCCACAGAGAAGAATGACCCAGAAGAGAATGTTAAGAGTAACAGAAACACCAACTCAAAAATAATCGCATCAAAATGACAACACTAAACACATGCCTGTCAATAATTACACTAAATGTAAACCGTCTGAAGGTACCAGTAAAGAGACAATGAGTGATATATTGGATCAAAAGACATGACCCATCTATAAGTTGCTTTCAAGAAACACATATCAGACTTAAAGATACAAACAAACTGAAAATTAAAGGATGGAACAATATATACCAAGCTAACAACGTACAGAGAAGAGCAGGTGTGGCAATATTAATCTCAGATAAAATAGATTTTGATGTAAAATCTACCATGGTGGACAAGGATGGCCACTATTTATTGCTGAGAAGTTCAATACACAAGCAGGACTTAACAATATTAAATATTTGTGCACCCAATAACACAACATCTAAACACATTGAACAAACACTGACTGCATTGAAAAATGAGATAGATCACTCCACAGCAATAGTTAGAGACCTCAACACTCCACTTTAAGTAATGGACAGATCATCCAAAAAAAAGCTGAGTAAAGACACAGAATATCTTATTGCAACAATTAACCAATTAGACCTCATCAATATATACAGTATTTTTTATCCATCAACAGACAAGTACACCTTCTCCAATGCACATGAAACGTTTTCCAGAAGAGACCATGTGTTAGCACATAAAACAAATCTCAACAAAATCCAAACCACGGAGTTATTGCAAAGCATCTTCTCAGACTATAAAGTCATAAAAGTCAAAGTCCATAGCAGAAAAAAACATTGACAGAAATTGGAACTCATGAAAACTGAACAACATTTTGCTCAAAAAGTCGTGGGTTATAGAAGAAATCAAGGATAAAATAAAGAAATTTATAGACTCAAATGAGAATGAAAACACATCACACCAGAACATATGGGATACAGCCAAAGCAGTTCTCAGAGGTCGGTTTATCTCGGTAAATGCGCATATCCAGAAGCAAGAAAGTGCCCAAACCAAAGAATTAATCCTACAGCTTGAACAAGTAGAAAGAGAGCAACAGAGGAACCTCTCAGGCACCAGAAGAAAACAGATAATAAAGGTTAGAACAGAACTAAATGAATTAGAGAATAGAAGAACAATTGAAAAATTTGATAAGACCAAAAGTTGGGTTTTTTAAAAGATCAACAAAACTGACAAACCATTGGCTAAACTTACCAAAGAAAAGCAGGAGAGTAAACAAATAACCCAAATAAGAAATGAGAAGGAAGATATCTCAACAGATTGAACAGAAATTAAAAGTATCATAACAGAATACTATGAAGGACTTTAACAGATTTGAAAACGTAGAGCAAATGGACAAACTCCTAGATTCATATCATCTACCAAAATTATCACATGGAGAAGTAGAACAATTTAATAAACTAATCACAACGAAAAAGATTGAAAAAGTCATCAAGAAATTACCAACCTAAAAAAGCCCTGGCCCAGATGGCTTCACCGCAGAAGTCTACCAAGCTTTTAGAGAAGAATTTACTCTGGTAGTACTGAGTCTATTTCACAGGATAGAAAGGGTTGGAATACTCAAAAACTCATTCCATGAAGCCAGCTTAACCCTGATACCAAAGTCAGGGAAAGATCCCACAAAAAAAGGAAAACTAGAGACCAATATCACTCATGAACCTAGGTGTAAAAATCTTCAACAAAATCCTTGCCAATACAATTCAAAAACATATCAAAAAATAATTCATCATGACCAAGATGGATTCACACCTGGGATGCAAGACTGATTCAACATCAGAAAAATGATTAATGTGATCAACCATATACATAACACAAAAGATGAGAATCACTGGATTTTGTCAGTCGATGCAGAAAAGGCATTTGATAAAGTCCAACACCCATTCATGCTAAAAACTCTTAGCAAAATAGGAATAGAAGGGAAACTCTTCAATGCCATAAGAGGCATCTACACAAAGCCAACTGCCTACATCATTCTGAATGAAAAGAGACTGAAAGACTGCCCCTTGAAAACAGGAACTAGACAAGGGTATCCAATCTCACCACTTTTATTCAATGTTGTACTAGCAGTTGTGGCCAGAGCAATCATACAAGACAAGGAAATAAAGGGCATCCACATCAGCAAAGAAGAAGTTAAAATATCCCTATTTGCAAATGATATGCTTGCATATGCAGAGAATCCACACGTAAACTACTCAAACTATAGAAGAGTTCAGCCAAGTATTAGGTTATAAAATAAACATAAGTAAATCAGTAGGATTCATTTATACCTACAAAGAGATCCTTAAAGAAGAAATCACCAAATCAATACCATTTACTGTGGCCCCCAAGAAGATAAAATACCTAGCAATAAATCTAACTAGAGAAATAAGAGACTTATACAAAGAGAGCTATAAAACCTTACTGCTAGAAACTAAGAGAGACTTACATAAATGGAGAAACCTATCCTGCTCATGGATAGGAAGACTTAACATTGTGAAAATGTCTATTTGACCCAAAGTGATCTACATATACAATGTAATCCCAATATAAATTCCAGTGACATTTTTTAATGAGTAGTAGAAACCAATCACCAATCTTGTTTGGAAAGAGAAGAAACTCCAGATAAGCAAAACACTACTGAAGAAGAACACACCGGGAGGCCTCTCACTACCCAACTTTAGAAACTATTACACTGCCACAGTAGTCAAAACAGCCTGGTACTGGTACAAAAACAGACATATAGACCAATGGACTAGAGTTGAGACTCCAGAGATGTCACCATCATCCTGCGAGCAGTTGATGTTTGACAAAGGTGCTAAGACTCTAAACTGGGGTAAAAACACTCTCTTTAACAACTGGTTTTGGCAAAATTGTTTATCAACCTGCAAAAAATTGAATCAAGACCCATATGTCACACCTTACACAAAAACCAACTCAAATTGGATAAAACCCTAAGTATCAAATCTGAAATGATAAAGATTATGCAAGAAAAAAATAGGGTCAACAATGGAAATTTTAATACACAACTTAGACAGACTTCAAAATCTGACAAAGCTCTATCAACAGAGGAGAAAATAGACAAATGGGAACTACTAAGAATCAATCACTTTTGCTCATCCAAAGACTTTATCAAAAGAATTAAAAACACCACCCACAGAACGGGAAAAAATATTTGACAACTATATGTCATACCAATGTCTGATCTCCATAATCTACAAGGTACAGCAAAATATCAACCAGAAAAAAGGTAAATAACCCAACTAAGTGATGGGCAAAGGAGATGAACAGACACTTCACTAAAGAAGACATCCAGGCAGCCAAAAGACACATGAGGAAATGCTCACGATCATTAGCTATTAAGTAAATCCAAATCAAAACTACAATGAGATGCCATCTCACCCCAAGAAGGTTGGCCATGATCCAAAAAACACAACAAATGTTGGAGAGACTGTGGAGAAATTGGAACTCTCCTACACTGCTGGTGGGATTGCAAAATGGTACAACCTCTTTGGAAAGCAATTTGGCACTTCCTTAAAAAGCTAGAAATAGATATTCCATTTGATCCAGTAATCCCATTGTTTGGAATATATTTTATAGAATTAAGGGCAGTTACATGAACAGATACATGCACACCGAAGCACAGTCTACAATTGCAAAAAGATGGAATCAACATAGATGCCCAACAGCAGATGAATGGATAAACTATGGTACATATACTCAGTGGAACACTACACAATCATAAAGCACAATGATGATTTCAGGAAGCATCTCCATAACCTGATTTCAACTGGAAGACATGTTGAGTGAAATCAGTCAATGGCACAAGGACAAAATATTGTATGAGACCCCCTCCTATAAGGACTTAAAAACAGACTCATGCACAGAAGAAAAGACTCTTTGATGGCTACAAGGGAGGGGAAGGAGAGAGCAAGAGGGCTGGGTTTAGATTAGATAAAAACCAAAACCCCCTGCCATCAAGTCGTATCCAACACATAGCGACCCTATAGGTCAGGATAGAGTTGCTCCATAGTTTCCAAGGAGAACCTGGCAGATTTGAACTGCCAGTCTTTTGGTTAGCAGATGTAGCACTTGTGTAGCACTATGTGACCAGAATTTACATAGATTAGATAACTGATAGAAATGTGGTTGGGTGAAATCAGTGACGGCACACAGTAGAAAGAAGATCAGCACAACCGGACTTCAACATAAACTGAAAACTCTTTTAATCTTAGCCTAATATCACAAGAATAGAGTAGTAGGGGCAAGGGTCTGGTGACCATGCTCTCAAGAGATATCAAGGCCAGTTGGCATAACTAGCCTATCGCTAAGAGTCTTTCGCACTGCATTTTGATGAGTGGCTTCCAGGGTCTTAAAAGCTAGCAAGCTGCCATCTGAGGTACACCAAATGATCCCATCTCCACTGGATCAGATGATCACCAAGGACAACAAAGACATAAGAGAAAAGGAGCCCAGAAGACAGGACCCATGTGTATGGGTGACTGTATCAACATGTGATCAGAAGAACCAGATTGTGCCTGGCCACTACCAGTAACAGCCGTGATGGGGCCCACAATGTCAGGTCCCAGTGGCAACACGAGAAAAAGAAGGGTGCATCTCAAGAACTCCACTAAAAGACCACAATTGATGGTCCAATAGCCGGGTACTTCCCCTGGGAGCATCTCCCCTAGACCTGACGATGCCCCTAATCATTAATCATTACTGAGGTCAACTCTTCAGACAGGAATGGATTGGACTTGGGGACACAAAATGACCATATGGTGTATCCACTTTATGATTCTATGTATCTACAGGATGTCGTCCTACTGGCCTCTTAGTAGAAAGGAGAGGAGGGGCTGGAGAGGAAGGGAACGGAGATTGTTAGCTGGTTATGACATGTATAGAATGGAAAGGAAGAGTGTGCTGTCACTGGGCAAGGAGACTATAGGGAACTGCAGATAGGTGGGAATGCAAATTTAACTTGGATTATATACTACTTTCAATCAATCACAATAAAAAAATCTCACTGAGGTATAAAAAATACATGAGTTAAAAATTGAAGTTTATTGATAAAAGATACTAGACATTTACACAGGGGCAGAAATATAAACCTACAGTGTCAATAAATAATTATAAAGTGATTGAGCCATGTAAATGATGTCCACATCAAGAAACCATATACTGCCCTTGAGATTCTGACACACCTGGAAAAGGCAAAGGCATAGGGACACAAAAGACATCAGTGGTTTCCGGGCCCCGGAGGCTAAGAGAAGGGATGACTACACAGGGGCCAGAAGGAATTTGGAGGGTGATGGAAATGTTTTATATTTTGATTATGGTGGTCGTCACATAGTGGCATATGTGTTTATACAAACTCATGGAAGCACACACAAGTTAAAATTTAAAATGAATTGTAAAAGAGACATCACAAATGGGTGCTAAAACACTTTCTCTGCATAAAGGGGTCATATTTTTCTCGTCTACTCTGTAAATGTGGAGAATTTCTCTTTTTTCTGACTTTTAACTAAGTCTGTATCCCTGGGATGAACCTAGTTCAGTCATGGTGTAATATGTAATTTCCTTTTCATATCCCATAGGATTCAGTCTGTTAATGTTGTGTTTCTGACTTTTGCATCTATGTTCATGATTGTGTGACTCAGCTGTGATTTTCTTTTCTCACACAGTCCTTGTCAGGCTTTGGTGTCGAGGGTTATTCTGTCCTCATAAAGTAAATTGGGGAGAGTCCACTGTTCCTCATTTTCTCTAGAGGTTTCTGCCAGATTGAATATATTTATCCACAGAGTGTTAGTCTGTGGGGAAGCAATATGGGCCTGAACTTTTTTGGTGTGAATATACTTTGATTATGGATTTATTTCTTTAAAGATTGTAGAATGATTCAGGTTTACTATTCCTTCTTGAACCAGTTTAAAAGGTTAGTTTTTACTCTAGAAATTGGTCACCTTTGTCCTGTTTTCAAACTTACTGGAATAAGGTGGTTCATAACATTCCTCCTGTCCACAGATTTTATTTTGAAGAATTTCTAACCTACAGAAGAGTTGCTGGAACAGGGCAGTGAACACACATGCAATTCTCCACCTGGTTTCACCAATTCTCAGCATTGTGCAACATTGGCTCTCTCCTGCCTACTTTTTAATTTTGGTGGGGGTTTTTTGGTTATTAATCATTTGTGATGCTTGCAAACACTAATTTTCTGAAACACCAACTTCTGATTTTGTGACCTTTTTTGTTTCCTGTTTCAGTGATTTATACTTTCAATTTAACTACTTCCTTCATTGTTTTATTATATCACCTTCATTACTTCCTTTCATTGCTGCTTCTTTTGAGTTGATTTTGCTATCTGTCTTCTAGCTTCTCATTGATTAGCAGCTATCTTCTGTTAAACAGGTGCATTTAATGCTCCACTGATCCCTCTAAGTACTGGTATAGTTGCACTGCATTTGTTTTAATCTATGCTATTTTTGTTATTATTCAGCTCCAAATGTGAGAAACTGTACAAATTTCTGCTCTTGCTGGACTGGTTAAATAAACTGTAGTATGCTTCTACCGTGCTATGCTGGTAAATGCACGTGAAGCTTGCAAGCATAATATTGAGTGACAGATGAAAGAAACAAGGATAATATTGAGTGACAGATGAAAGAAACAAGGGGGCATGTTCAACAATCCCTTATAACAAAAGTAACAGGCAACACTAAACTATATCATTTTAGGATACATACATAGTAAAACAGAATAGAACAGAAAATGAGGGAAGGATGGTCACAAAAAGATGGAGTTTTCCTATTTGGCAGACAAATGGGGTACAGTCAGATACGGAAACATCAGGAGCTTTGGGGATGCTGGCAGTGTTCTTGTCTGTGACCTGGATGATGTTTACATTTTTTTACTATATGCCATCTTTTACATTCTGACTCACTGAGGCCCTATGTGAAAGATTTTGAAATCAACTTATTTTGAAACTCTGTGACTTAGACAATTTAACCAGGAGAATGCCTTGAAGGGACAAGCTGCTGAGTGCTCCTTCATGAGTCATATGGATTAACCCAGCCTTATTCTAGTGATGACAATGGTGGCCCATGCTCCTATAGTTGCTGACTCTTGCCTGGGTGGGCAGTGAAGACATTGTCCTCCAAGGATTTAGAGTTGCACAGTTGTGGTGGCCTGACAGTACCTTGAGTGATGGGTGCGTAACACTGCAGCAGTTTCAACTTTCTCACAAAAGAGGCATTTCTCTGACATCAAATTCAAAGCATCAGCATGCCCTTTGGAGAAATCTTTAGGCCATCGACTGTCAGGTATAGACAACGGAAATGCAGCAAAAGCTTTGTAAAACTAAGCTTGAAGTAGTCACTAAACCGTTGACATAGCCTTCATTAAGTGATGGTATGGATTGAATTGTGTCTCTCCTCCCACCCCCACTCTCGCCCCAGTGTGTCTACTTGGCTAGGCCATGATTCCTGGTACTGTGTGATTGTCCCACCATTTTGTCACCTGACACAATTTATCCATGTGTTGTAAATCCTACCTCTGGGATGTTAACACAGCAGGATTGGAGCCATTATGTTAATGAGGGGAATCTGTATATGGATCAAGAGGCAGTTGTGCAAATAAAACAAGGGGACACTGTGTGGTTTAAAGTCAAGAAAGGAGTGAGTAAGGGTTGTATCCTTTCACCATACCTTTTTAATCTGTATGCCAAACAAATAAACCAAGAAGCTGACTTATATGAAGAAGAGTCAGGCATCAGGATGGGAGGACGACTCATTAACAACCTGCGTTATGCAGAAGACATCACCTTAGGTGCTGGAAATGAAAAAGATTTGAGGCATTTACAGATGAAGATCAAGGACCACAGCCTTCAGTATGGATTGCACCTCAACATCAGGAAAACAAAAACCCTCACAACTGGACCAGTAAGCAACATTGTCATAAATGGAGAAAGTAATGAGGTTGTCAAAGATTCCATTTTACTTGGGTCCACAATCAATACCCTTGAAAACAGCAGTCAAGAAATCAAAAGACTCATTGCACTGGGAAAATCTGCTGCAAAGGACCTCTTTAAAGTATTCAAAAGTAAGGATGTCACCTTGAAGACTAAAACACGCCTGACCCAAGCCATGGTATTTTCAATCACATAATATGAATGTGAAAGCTGGACTATGAACAAAGAAGAAAGAAGAATTGATGCCTTTGAATCGCGGTGTTGGAGAAGAATGTTGAATGTATGATGGATCACCAAAAGAACCAACAGATCTGTTCTGGAAGAAGTACAGCCAGAGTGCTCCTTGGAAGCAAAGATGGCAAGACTGCATCTTACATACTTTGGACATGTTGTCAGGAAAGATCAGTCCCTGGAGAAGGACATCATGCTTGGTCGAGTGGAGGGTCAGTGAAAAAGAGGAAGACCCTGGATGAGATGGATTGACACAGTGGCCGCAACAATGGACTTAAGCACAAAAGTAGTTGTGGACATGGTGCAAGACCGGGCAGTGTTTCGTTATGCTGTTCATAGGGTCCATGAGTCAGAACCGACTTGACAGCACCTAACAACAACATGTTAATGAGGCAGAACTCAAGGTACAAGAATATGTTGTGTCTTAAGTCAACCTCCTTTGAGATATGAAAGAGAGAAGTAAGCAGAGAGAAAAAGGGACCTCATACCGCCAAGAAAGTAGTACCAGGAGCAGAGTGTATCTTTGGACCCTCAGTTCTTCTGCCGAAAGCCTCCTAGACCTGGGGAAGATTGATGACAAGGACCTTCCCCCAGAGCAAACACAGAGACAAAAGCTTTCCCTTGGATGGTACCGTGAATTTTTACTTCTAGCTTCCTAAGCTATGAGAGAATAAGTTTCTCCTTGTTAAAGCACTTCACTAGTATTTCTCTTACAGTAGCACTAGATAACTAAGACAAGTAACAACAGCATCCCCTGGGAATTTGGAAAATGAGATTTTTTTTTGCTTTTATGTTTACTTCTTCCTTGGACTACAAGGAAATCTCCTTTGAAACACCAGTTGAGCACAGGCCTTAGAAAGGAATCTTCAGTTGCCACACCAGTTTTGGAGGTCGGTCTTTACAAAAATAGTAAGGATGGGAGGTTATTGATTAGACAGACTATTACATATTTTGACACTAAAAGAGAAAAAGACAAAAACATACTGCAGTTTTTGGGGCAGGGGAAGAATTTGAGTTCCAGAGTTACCACATTATAATATTCAAGTGTCTCTGCTTCAACAACAACAAGAAGCTAAAAATTACAAGACATACAAATAAAGAGAAAAGTGTGGCCCAATCAAAAGAAGAACACAAAATGGCAGAAACCAAACCTACAGAACCCTCAATAATGGGCAGAGGGCAAGATTTTAAAACAAAAACAGTAAATATGCTCAAAGAAATAAAGGAAAGTGTGGACAAAAAACCGAAGGAAATCAGGAAAATGATACAGGAACAAGATAAACATGAGGACTGCTGATTAAGTTCACGAACCCATCCAAGAATAAGTGCTACGTACCTCGTTGCTGAACATCACTAGAGTCACTTTTGAAGTACTCCCCTTGGAAAGCTAAGCACCAATGCCAGCATCTAGTCTACCCTTCAAGCAATTTTGGAACTCTTTTTCCAGAATGACCATGGGAGCTGTCATGTATTACCCTTGATGTCCTTAATGTCATCAAAATGCCTTCTTTTCAACATTTCCTTTTTCTCTGAGTAATGAAAAAATCATTGTGGTCAGATCAAGTGAGTTGGGAGGGTGTTTTGATACAGTTATCTGTTTACTGGTTAAAAACTCCCTCACAGCTAGACAATTAAGTTTGCAAATTTGCCATCTTGCTACCATGCCCAATGGCTATTCCAGAAACAGTTCCAAAATTGCTTTGAAGGGTGGACTAGGCACTGGCATCACTGCATAGCTTCCCAAAGGGGATACCTCGAGGGTGACTGTAGTAATGTTCTGCAATGAGGTATGTAGCACTTAGAACAATTATGTTTGCAAATTTAATTGTCAGACCTCGTACACATCAAGGGAATCCCAGAAGGAGAAGACAGAGAAAGGGAAATAAAGACTATTTCAAGAAATCATGGCATAAAACTCTCCATTCATGAAGGACATGAATCAGTAAATACAATAACTCAATGAACAACAAAATAAAGTGAAAACTATTCAGGCCAAGACATATTATAATCAAATGCTTGAAAGCCAAAGATAAAAACAGAATCTTGAAAGCAGAAAGATGGAAAATTTCATACACAATCTTACTGAATGATCCTCCATAAGATTAAGAGCTGATGTCTTCTCCAAAAGTGTGGAGGTCAGAGGGGAGTGGAGAAAAATTGCTGAAAAACAAACAGCAGCAACAACAACAAAACTCAACTGCCAACATTATAGTCAAATGAAAACAGATTGAAAACTTTGTCCTTGAAAATGGGGCAAGACAAGGATGCCCAGTGTTGCTACTATTACTTAACATTGTACCAGAAGTCCTAGCAAGAGCAATAAGTGTGGAAAAAAGGAAAGAAAAAGAAAAGGTATCCAAATTGCAAAGGAAGAGATAAAACTATCCCTGTTTCCAGATTATGTGATCTTATATACAGAAAATTCCAATGACTACTGGAAAGTTTCTAGAAGTTATAGCAGAATCTAGTAAGGTTGCAGGATGCAAGGTCAAGAACAACAAAAATCACTTAAGTTTCTGTAGCTAGCAATGAGAAATATGAAAAGGAGATTAAGAAAAATCTCCTTTTACAATAGCATCGTTGATAACTGAGGTTGTGTGTCAGCATGGCTGGGACATCATTCTCAGAAGCTTGACAGCTACATAATTACGTAGTTTGACATTTACGTAATGATGTAGTTTGGCAGTTATGTAATGATATAGTTATCCTCCATAATCAATCAGTTAAAAGGGGAGTATTCTCAGGGGCGTGGCCTGCATCCAATATGTATATGAATATTTTGTGAAAGCTCTCTTGCTTGCTCTGGGTACTGGATCTGGCTCATTATCATCTGACTTCCCACTGTAGAGACTCAGCCACCTGCCTGCTGCATTACCTGCTGATCTTGAGATTCATTAGTTTTTGCAGCCCACAAGCATGGTCTGCCTTCTGACCTGCTGATCTTGGGTTAGTCCCTGCAGCTACCTGAGTCAGAAAAAGTCTCTGGTCTGACATTTGACATGGACTTGGGACATGCCAGTTTCTACAAACATGTGAGCCATTTCCTTGAGCTGATTGTCTCTCTCCCTCCCTCCCTTCATCCCTCCCTCCCTGCTTCCTTCTACACACACACACACGCTTCACTGGTTTTGTTTCTCTAGAGATCTCAGCCTAAGACATTTAGTACCGAGAGTGGCTCTAGAGAAACAAAATCATAAGGATGAGTTTTCTAAATCAGTACTCAGGTCTGATTAGTCTTAAATATTCTGATGATTCTGCCTCAGTAGTAGAGATAACACTGCTAATCCATGGTGTGAGGTTGCAGTATTAATGAACAAAATGTAACCACCAATAGATCAAGTATCGGTGAGAGGCAAAGCTCTGGGTGATTGCATGTTTGATAGTTTTCTACAATTTTGTCAGGGCAAGAAGTGTAACGAAGCTGGTTGGTTTGATTTTTTTCTGCAAACAGCAGTGAAAGAAAGAGATGAGCTCAGGGTTTCAGAGTCACAGCTCAAGATCTGCATAAAAGACCTGAAAGTTGCTGCTTTTGCCCTGGTAGAAAACTTCATTTCCTGTAGTAACTGAGCTGATTTGCTGGAAACCAAACCCTAGGTCTTATTGTAAAAGTAGTGGAATTTCAATGTCAATTGAATTTACAAGTTCAAATTGTGTCTGAAGTTAAAAGTGATGGCATTGATTGGGAAGAAATGGGATCCTGAACCTTGGGACAGGGACATATAAGCAGGTAATCAGGAAGCTGGGGACATGGAGCCACTAAATTCCATTGAACCACTCCTGAGAACAGAAACAGCCATCTCGCACTCATCTGAAGAGATCACTCCATCTAAGCCACCCTATCCAGTGAAGCCGTTAGCCTCTTCACCCCATCCCGTGAGATTAACCCAGCTATGCCTGAAGAGTCTTTGTCTGAGTTATTACCTGTGGTATTTGTTGCCTGGGACATCACCTTAGGTAGATGCCTTACGAGACACTGCAGAACATTTTAAGAACCCACCTCCACAACCCATTTTTACTACTAGGCTTATAACTAGACTTAAGTCTCAGTAAGTCCCAAAAGGTGAAGTACAAAGTGTGATCTGGTACGAGTTATGCTACACTCCAAAAGTACTGTGTGACTTTTCTAATATGTGCAAATAGAAGCCCAGGGAAGATGTGTGGCAATGGCTGTTGAGGGTGTAAGATAATGGTGCAAGGAACATAACACTGGCTCAGTCTGAATTTATTGATATGGGCCCTCCACTAAGCACAGAGTCTTTATTTAGTGTTTCAGCTTGAGAGGTTAGGAAAGGACCTAATAGTTTATTTGGTTGTTTCTTCACTGAAGCACAGACTGTGCAATGACTTACACTTATAAAGCAAGTTGGAATACTAGACCTGTCTTGGTATACTAAAGAAGATATCCAAAGGTTTAGGGAAATTGGCATGTTAGAGTGGGTCCTCATTAGGTTATACTCACAGACTCACACTTGAAGTGCCCAGAGGACATATCTTTCACCATAGCAGTGAGGAACAAATTTGTGAAGGGAGCCCCAGCATCCCTGAAGAATGCTGTGATTGCTATTCTACATAATTCACATCTGACAGTCACAACTGTCCTGTCATGGATTGTGTCCCCCCAAGCTATCTGCCAAACTGACTAGCTCATGATTCCCAGTAATGTATTATTGTCAGCAATTTTGTCATCTAATGCAATTTCCCTATGTGTTGTAAATCCTATCACTATGATGTAATGGGATAGGTTCATGGCAGTTATATTGATGATGTCTACAAGATTAGATAGTGTCTTAATCCGATCTCTTTTGAGATATAAAAGAGAGAAGCAAGCAGAGAGGCATGACCCATGACACCAAGAAAGCTGTGCCAGGAGCAGAGTCCTTTGAACCTGAGTTACGATCTTGCATTGAGATGTTCCCAGACTGAGGGAAAACTGATGACAAGGACCTTCCTCCAGAGCCAACAGAGACAGAAAGCCTTCCCCTGCAGCCATTCCTTGAGAGACTAAACTTCTCTTTGTTAAAGACATCTACTTGTGCTATTTCTGTTATAGCTGAGTTAGACAACTAAGACATGCCCTAACAGAATTAAATCACCTAACTATATAATAGGGCTGATTGGACAGCAGGGTGGTAGGGGCCATGTGGTGGCACTCAAACAACAAAAAACATGGTTACAATAATGGACCATGAAGTCAAAGAGTAATCAGAAAAGTCTGACTCGTATGGACTTACAACATTGGCTGTCCCCAAGAGTGAATTATATGGGAAATCCACTAAAGATTTACTTACTTGATCTATATAAGTGGAAGAATTCTAGGTCTACTAGGATACTAGTCTAACTCGAATCACAAGAATAGAGAATCATGGTCCCTCAATCAATTCCCAGACTTGAGATAATGTACAGAACCACAACCCCTTGAATGAAGGTGGTTCCCCTTGAGAAAAGACCCCATTACCAAAAATTCATACTGTTAATTTCTCTCAGAATCTTCCCCAAAGGAATCTAATGGCTTTTTACATGAGTGAGTATTCACTTGGGAAAGGGAAATAATCAGATTTGGGGGCATTATTGGGTAATAGCTCTGAAATGACATTAATTCCAGGACAGCCAAAACATTACTATGGTCCGCCAGTCAGGGTGGAGGCATATGGAGATCAGGTTGTTAATGGAGTCTTAATTCACATCCATCTCACAGTAGGTCCACTGGGTCCCTGAACCCATCCTGTAGCAATTTCTCCAGTTCCAGGAGACACAATTAGAATAGATATACTCAGCAACTGTCAGAACCCTCACAATGGATCCCTGACAAATGGAGTAAGGGCCATTATGGTAGTAAAAGCCAAGTGGAAAGCATTAGAACTCCCCCTACCTAGGAAAACAGTAAATCCAAAGCAGTGTCACATTCCTGGAGGAATTGACGGGAATATTGCCACCATCAAGGAAAGGAAAGATGCAGGCATGGTGATTTCCACCACATCCCCATTGAACTTGCCTATTTGGCCTGCACAAAAAACAGATGAATCTAGGAGAATGACAGTGGATTATGGAAAACTCAACCAGATGGTGACTCCAGTTGTAGCTGCTTCTCCAAATGTAGTTTCACTGCTTGAGCAAATCAGTATATCTCCTGGTACCAGGTATTCAGCTGTTGATATGGCTAACGCCTTTTACTCCGTGCTTGTTTTGAAGGACCAACCAAAGCAGTTTGTCTTCAGACGGAAAGGACAGTACTACTCCTCTAGTTGTCTACCTCAACACTACATCAACTCTCCAGTCCTATGTCATAATTTAGTCCTCAGAGATCTTTTTTTTTTTTTTTGGTGTGGACAGGGGGAGCTCTTTATTCAGTAGGACAGATGGTGGCCATAGGACCACCTCATTATTGATTAATAGCCAAGTTAGTTAATGTTTTTTGGTGTCTGTTTGCCTTTCTGCCTCTTTAATGATAAGACAATACATTTACATATGCCATCTTATTTACAACCTTGGAGTCCCAGAGTACTGCCAGTGGTTAATGTACCTAGCTGCTGCCTAAAAGGTTGACAGTTCAAGCCCACCCAGAGGCACCTCAGAAGAAAGGCCTGATTATCTACCTCTGAAAAATCAGCCACTGAAAGCCATATGGAATACATTCTACCCTGACATGCACTGGTTGCCGTCAGTCAGAATCAACTAATTTTTTTGTTATTCTTTATTTTTTCTCACTTTCTTCTCTTTATACAGGTAAACTGAAAATCACTGGGCTCTGGAGAGACAGTTTGCTGGCAAGAAAAGCAGGACATCCCTGTCAACCAACTGTAAGTCCCCCATTGTTGTTGTTGTTGTTGTTAGGTGTCACTGAGTCGGATTTGACTCATAGTGACCCTTTTCACAGTGGAACAAAACACTGCCCTGTCTTGCACTGTATCCACAATCATTTTTATGCTTAAGCCCATCATTGTAGCCACTGTGTCAATCCATCTCATTGAGCAACTTCCTCTTTTTCACTGACCCTCCAGTCCACCAAGCATGATGTCCTTCCCCAGAGACCGATTCCTCCTGATAACGTGTCCACAGTATGTAAGATAGTCTCACCATCTTTGCTTCCAAGGAGCACTCTGGTTGTACTTCTTCCAGAACAGATCTGTTGAGTTCCCCATGGACTTGGCAATGTCTGTCATGGAGAACAACTGAGCACGAGCCAGGGAGTAGCCTAGGCTAGAGAAACCTGTGAAACAACTGAGGCAGGTTGGAAAATTGCAAATCTAACCCTGATTTGGCCTCAGTATCATTCTTTACATATCTAGTTTAAACAACGCACACGGCCCTAACCACAGGCTTAAATTTTCCTTCTCGATTATTGGCTTCTACCTTATAATTTTTTATTCTGTTCAACTTTATTTCTTCCTTTTTTTTTTTATTGTGATTAAGTGAAAGCATACAATCCAAATTGGTTTTGCGTGCCCACCTATCTGCAGCTCCTTCTGCTCTTCGCACCCAGTGACAGCACACTCCTCCTTTCAATTCCATACTTCTAGTGTCCTCCACAGGGATCTTGATTGACTTTCCATCCCACAAGACTTCACACTGGTCTCTTACATTGATCGCATTTTGCTGATTGGACCTAGTAAGGAAGAAGTGTTAATGACTCTGGACTTAACTGGTAAAACAATTGCTTGCTAGTGATGGGAAATTAAATCCACAAAAATTCAGTTACCTTTCACTTTAGGGAAATTTCCAGGGATCCAATGGTGTGGGGCATGTTGAGATATTTCTTCTAAAGTGGAGGATAAGCTATTGCATCTGACTCCTCCTACGACCGAAAAGGAATTAAAGTAGCTAGTGGGCCTCTTTGGATTTTGTAGGCAACATAGCCCTCATTTGAGTGTGCTACTCTGGTCTATTTGTAAGTGCCTCAAAAGGCTGCTAGCTTTGAGTGGGGTCCAGGACAAGAGAAGGCTCTACAACAGGTTCAGGGTGCTGTGCAAGCCATTCTTCCATTTGTGCCATATGATACGGCTAATCCAATGGTTCTTGAAGTGCCAGTGGTAGACAGAGATGCTGTTTGGGTCATTGGCAAGTCTCTGTTGGTTAATCATAGTGTAGACTCTTAGTATTTTGGAGAGAAGACTTGCCATCCTCTGCAGTTAACTACTCTCCTTTTGAGACAAAGTTTTTGGCTTTTTTCTGGGCCTTAGTAGAGAGTGCATGCTTAAATATAAACCATGTGACCTGAACTGTCCATCACAAACTGGGTGTTGTCTGACCCAAAGAATCATAAAGTAGGATGTGCATGACAACACTCCACCATTAAATGGAAATGGTATATACTAGACTGAGTTTGAACAGAAACTGAAGATACAAGAAAGCTGCATGAAGAAGTGGCCCTAATGCCCACGGTCTCTACTACTGTCACATTACTGCCCTGTCCTGGTTTGCCCCTTGGCCTCATGGGGAGTTCCTTATGACACAGAGAAAACTCATTTATAGATTATTCTGTGTAAAATACAGACAACACTAGAAAATGAAGAGCAGTGGCACTGCGGCCCTTCCCTGGTACCTCACTGAAGGACAGTGGTAAATGAAAATCCTCCAACGTGCAGAACCTAGAGCAGTGTACATGGTTGTTCACTTTGCTTGGAAGGAGAAATGGCCAGATGTATGATTGTATATGAAATTCATGGGCTGCGTCCAATGGTTTGGCTGGATGGTTAGGGTTTGAAAGATGTCATGGATTGAATTGTGTCCCCCAAGAGTATTTGTAGAGGTTTGGCTGAGCCATGATTCCTGGTATTGTGTGATTTTCCTATATTTTGTAAATCCTGCCTCTATAATGTTAACGAGGGAAGATAGGCACCAGATATGCTGGTGGGACAGGGCTTAATGTGCAAGATTGTATTGTACCTTGAGGCAATCTCTTGAGAAGAAAGAAGCTAGTAGAGAGATTTATATACCTCATACCACCAAAAAAGCATACAAGAGAGCAGAGCTCATCCATTGGACCCAGGGTCCCTGTACCTCAGTAGCTCCAAGTCCAGGGGGAGGTTGACTGCAAGGACCTTCCTACAGAGCCAGCAGAGAAAGTCTCCCCCTGTAGTGGATGTCCTGAACTTGGACTTGTAGCCTACTAACTGTAACAAAATTAATTTTTCTTTTTAAAGCCATTGACTTGTGGTATTTCTGTTACAGCAACACTAAAATGACTACGAGGTATAACAATTAAGTTCACAAACTCATCCTAGAAAAAGTTCTATATACCTCATTGTTGAGTATCACTATAATTGCCTTTGAAGTACTCCCCTTGGGAAGCTAAGCACTGATGCCAGTGCCTAGTACACCCTTCAAAACAATTTTGGAACTCTTTCTGGAATGGCCATCAGAGCTGTCATCATATTGCCCTTGACATACTGAATGTCATCAAAATGTCTTCCTTTCAATATTTCTTTTTTCTTTGGGTCAAGAAAAAAGTCATTGGGGGGCACATCAGGTGACTAGAAAAGGTGTTCCAATATAGTTATTTGTTTACTGGCTAAAAAACTTCCTCACAGACAACTAGACAGCTAAGTTTGTGAACTTGCCACCTTGCCACTGTGCAATGGACATTCCAGAAAAAGTTCCAAAATTGCTTTGAAGGCTGGACTAGGCACTGGCATCAGTGCATAGCTTCCCAAGAGGAGTACTTTGAAGGTGACCATAGTGATATTTAGCAATGAGGTATGTAGCACTTAGAACTATTAAGTTTGTGGACTTAATTGTCAGGCTTCATAGGATAATGGTGTGCCTAAAGCTGAGGGAGCAGAGTTGCTGTGTCAGTGGGCCTGAAAGTGGAGCTGAAGCCTAGGATCAAAGGATCACCATTAAGAATCTGGAGAGTGTGGCCAGCACCCGGAGTCTGGAGGCAGAGCCATTGTGTAAAACATCTCAAAGAACGGGGATTATTTTCAAAGTCTTGATGGCTAATGTAGTGTGATCTGCTGACTTGCTTGATGCCTTCTTTCTCTACAATTTCTCCCATTGGCAATGGAAATGTCTAACTTGTGGCTGTTCTACCATTGTACATTTGGAAGCAGATAACTTCTTGTTTTCTCAGCTAGTGCTGCTCTACCAGAAATACCACGAGTGGATGGGTTTAACAAAGCAAAGTTTATTCTTATAGAGTCCACTAGGCTACAAGTCCAAATTCAGGATGTCCACCCCAGAAGAAGGTTTCCCTCTTGTCGTCTCTGGAGGAAATTCCTAGTGTTGCATCAGTCTTTGTTCAGGGAGCATCTTGGCACAGTAACCACAGGCCTGAAGGACATGCTCTTCTCCTACTACTGCTTTCCTGATGGTGTGAGGTTCTCAATTCTCTGATTGTTTCCCTTCCCTTTTTATAAGATCAAAGGATGAGGGTGAAATCCACACTCCAGGGAAACTCTCTTTACTTTGGAGCAGGGAGGTAGACTTTGGAAGGGATTTACAGTCCCACCTAATCCTCTTTAACATACAGCATAGGAAAAAATCACAAAATGGAGGACAATCATAAAATATTGGTGATCATGGCCCAGCCAAATGGCTGCACACGTTTTTGGGGGGACACAGTGCAATCCATGATACTCTGTCTTTTGGCCACCCAAAATTCACATCTTTGAAACATGTGACACATTCATCCCATCATATCAAAACTCATAGCAAAAACATGTCCATCCTGTATGATACCAAAAGTCTTAAATAAGTTTCAAATCCAAAATACTAAAATTTCTCTACATCTGTGAAATCGGGAGTACAAGTTATCTGCCTTCAAAGTACAGTAGTAGAACAGGCAGGCACAGGTTAGACATTTCCATTAAAAGTGGAAGACTTTGCAGGGAAAGAAGGCATTAACAGGCAACAAACAAGTCAGCAAAACACATTGCACTCACCCTCAAAGCTTTGAAAATAATCCTCCGCTTTCTGAAACAATTTACACATTAGCCTTGCCCTTGAGACTCTAGGTATTGGCCACACTCTCTGGATTCTGAGTAGAGACCCCTGTCCCTGTGCTACAACTCTGTCTTCTAGGCCCACTTGGATGGCAACTCTGTTCCCTTGGCTTTAGGTGCACCCTAAGCCCAACTGAGGGGCAATTCTACCCTTACAAACACAGGAAGCCCTGGCTCCACCCTTTCAAACCCCTGAGGTTGTGGCCATACCTTCTGAGACTGAGGCAGCTCAGCTTCTCATGCTCTTTGTCTCTTCCACTTCTGCTTCCTATAGCCTCATGGCCCAGGCCTCAGGCCTACATCTACCCTGCTGGGGGAAGTATTCCAGAGCTCTGTAACTTCACTGATTCAAGTACCCAGAGGCACCCCACTCAGCCAGAAAGCTTCCTGCACAGAGGCACTCAGCTCTCTCACTCTGTGGGTCAACAAGCATAGCTCCACCAATCCCAGTGCCTAGAGGCACCCCACTCCATCAGGAAGTGGAGGAAATTCCTTGTGTTGCATCAGTCTTTGTTCAGGGGCAAGATTTCACAGATGATGAAGAATTTTTGGATTTTGGACTTGGAGCTGATTTAAGACTTGTGCTATGATGGGATGAATATGCTTCACATGTTGCAAGGATGTGATTTGGGGTAACAATGGGTGGAATATCATAGATTAAATTGTGTACTCCCAAAAGAGCCGGTATCAGTTTAGCTGGGCCATGATGGCCGACCAATATTGTATGATTGTCCATCATTTTGTCATTTGATGAGATTTTCCTATGTGTTGTAAATTCAATCACTATGATTTAATATGATGGATTAGCAGCAGTTATATTGATAAGGTCTACAAGATTGGATAGTGTCCTAAGCCAATCTCTTTTGAGATATGAAAGACAGAAGCAAGCACAGAGACACAGGGGCCTCATACTACCAAAAAAACCAGTGCAAGGAGCAGAGCACATACTTTGGACCTGAAGTTCCTGGGCTGAGATGTTCCCAGACCAAGGGAAGACTGATGCATCTCAAGGGCCTTCCTCCAGAGCAAACAGAAAGCATTTCCCTGGAGGTGATACCCTGAATTTGAGCTTGTAATCTACTGAACTGTGAAGAAATAAATTTCTCTCTGTTGAAGCCATCCACTTGTGTAATTTCTTTTTTATTTTTTATTGTGATTGAGCGAAAGTATAAAATACAAATTAAATTTGCATGCCCGCCTATCTGCAGCCCCTTCTGTTCTCCTTGCCTGGTGACAGCACACTCCTCCTTTCCGTTCTATGCATATCATATCCTCTTAACAATCTCCTCTCCTCTCCTTTCCATGCTCTCCTCTCCCTTCTATAGGCTAGTAGGACAGCATCTTATAGATTCACAGAACCATAAAATACACACACCATATGGTCACATTGTGTCCCCAAGTCCAATCCATTCCTGTCTGAAGAGTTTGCCTCAGTAAATTTTCTGGTCAGGGGCAGCAACAAGTCTAGGGGCCATGATCCCAGGGGAACCCCAGGTCTTCGGATTATCAACTGCAGCCTTTTAGTGGGGTTCTTGAAGTACGCCCCTCTTTTTCCTGTGTTGCCACTGGGACTCGACATTGTGTGCCCCATCACGGTTGTCTTTAGTGCTGGCCAGGCAGCATGTAGTTCTTCTGGTCACATGTTGATACCGTCACCCGTTCACAATGGTCCTGTCTTCTGGGCTCTTTTTCCCTCATGTCTTTGTTGTTCTTGGTGGTCATCTGTTCTGGTTGAGTTGTGACCATTTGGTGTACCACAGATAGGAGCTTCCTAGCTTTTAAGACCAGAGAAGCCACTCACCAATAAGCGGTACAGAAGACTCTCTTAGCAATGGGCAAGTTATGCCAACAGGCCTTGATGTCCCCCGACAGCATGCTCCCCAAAGCCCCACCACTGCTACTCTATCCTTGTAATATTGGTTTAAGATTAGAAGAGTTTTCAGTTTATGTTGAAGTCCAGTTAAGTTAATCTTCTTTCTATGATATGCTGTCACTGCTTTCACCTAACCAAATTTCTATCAACTATCTAGTCTATGACCAGCCCTCTCCTTCCTTCCCCTCCCATGCAGTCTTTTCTTCTGTACATGAGTCTGTTTTTAACTCCTTATAGTAGGAGTCTCATACAGTATTTGTCCTTTTGCCGGTGACTGATTTCAACTCACCATAATGTCTTTTAATTGAAACCAGGTTATGAGATGCTTCATAAAATAATCATTGTTCCTTATCATTGCATAGTGTTTCATTGAGTATATGTACCATAGTTTGTTTATCCATTTATTTGTTTTGGGGCAACTGGATTGATTCAGTCTTCTAGCAATTGTGGACTGTGCTGCAACAAACATTCGTGTGCATGCATCTGTTCGTGTGACTGCCCTTGATTCTGTAGCATGTATTCTGAGCAGTGGAATTACCACATCAAATGGTATATCTATTTCCAGCTTTGTAGAGAAGTGCTAGATTGCTTTCCAAAGAGGGTGTACCATTTTGCAATCACACCAGCAGTGTAGAAGAGTTCAAATTTCTCCACAGTCTCTCCAGCATTTGCTGTTTTGTGTTTTTTGGATCATGGTCAACATTATTGGAGTGACATGGTATCTTACTCTAGTTTTGATTTAGATTTCTTTAATAGCTAATGATCATGAATGTTTCCACATTGTCTTTTGGTTCCCTGGATGCCCTTGTTAGTGAAGTGTCTGTCCACCTCCTTTCCCCATAGCATAATTGGGTTATATACCTTTTTCTTGTTGATGTTTTGCAGTACCTTGTAGATTATGGAGACTGGACATCATTCCAACATGTAGTTTCTAAATATTTTTTCCCATTCTGTGGGTGGTCTTTAATTCTTTTGATAAAGTCTTTGGATGAGCATAAACGTTTGATTCTTAGTAGTTCCCATTTATCTATTTTCTCTTCTGTTGATCGTGCTTTGTCAGATTTTGAAGTCTGTCTAAGTTGTATATTAAAATTTCCATTGTTAATCCTATTTTTTCTTGCATGATCTTTATCGTTTTAGGTTTGATGTTTAGGTCTTTTATCCAATTTGAGTTAGTTTTTCTGTAAGGTTTAAGATATGGGCCTTATTTCAATTTTTTGCAGATGGGTACTCAATTTTGCCAGCATCATTTCTTAAAGACACTATTTATATAGCAGTTTACAGTCTTAGGGCATTTGTTGAATATTAACTGTTTATAGGAGGATGATGGCATCTCTGGGGTTTCAACTCTGTTCCATTGGTCTATATGTCTCTTTTTGTATCAATACCAGGCTGTTTTGACTACTGTGGCAGTGTAATAGGCTCTAAGGTTGAGTAGTGTGAGGCCTCCCCCTGTGTTCTCTTCTTCAGTAGTGGTTTGCTTATTTGGGATTACTTCCTTTTCCAAACACAGTTGATAATTTGTTTCTCCATCTCAATAAAAAAATGTCACTGGAAATTGTATTGGGACTACATTGTATATGTAGATCGCTTTGGGTCAAATAGACATTTTCACAATGTTAAGTCTTCCTATCCATGAGCAGGATTTATGTAAGTCTCTCTTAGTTTCTAGCAGTAAGGTTTTAAAGCTCTCTTTGTATAGGTCTCTTATTTCTCTAGTTAGGTTTATTGCTAGGTATTTTATCTTCTTGGGGGCTATAGTAAATGGTATTGATTTGGTGATTTCTCCTTTGATGATATCTTTGTTGGTATAAAGGAATCCTGCTGATTTACTTATGTGGATCTTACATCATACCACATTGCTGAACTCTTCTACTAGTTTGAGTAGTTTACCTACAGATTCTTTAGCATTCTCTGCACATACAATCATATTGTCTGCAAATATAAAGATTTTTCCTTCTAATTTGCCAATGGAGATGCCTTTTATTTCTTTGTCTTGTATAATTTCCCTGGCCAGAACTTCCAGTACACTGTTAAATAGAAGTGGTAAGAATGGGCATCCTTGTCTAGTTCCCATTCTCAAGGGGAATTCTTTCAGTCTTTCTTCATTCAGAATGATGTAGGAGGCTGGCTTTGCAGAGATGCCCCTTGTTGCATTGAGGAATTTCCCTTCTATTCCTATTTTGCCGAGAGCTTCTAGCATGAATGGATGTTGAACTTTATCAAATGCCTTTTCTGCATCAATTGACAAAATCAGATGATTCTTACCTTTTACATTATTTACGTGATTGATCACATTAGTTGCTTTTCTGATGTTGAACCAGCTTGCATCCATAGTACAAATCCAACGTGGTCATGATAAGTTATTTTTTTGATATGTTTTTGAAGTGTATTGGCAAGGACTTTGTTGAAGATGTTTGCACTAGGTTCATGACTGATATTGGTCTGTAATTTTCCTTTTTTGCGGGATCTTTCCCTGGCTTTGGTATCAGGGTTATGCTGGCTTCATACAATGAATTTGGGAGTATTCCATCCCTTTTTATGCTGTGAAGTAGTCTCAGTAGTATTGGAATTAACTCTTCTCTAAAACCTTGGTAGAATTCTGTGGTGAAGCCATCTGGGTCAGGACTTTTTTTGTTTCGTAGCTTTTTGATGACTTTTTCAATCTCTTCCTTTGTGATGTGTTTGTTAAGCCGTTCTGCTTCTCCTTATGATAATTTTAGTAGTTGATATGAATCTAGGAATTTGAGCGTTTCCTCTAGGTTAGAGGATGGTCTTTCACAGTATTCTATTACGATAGTTTTGCCTTCAGTTGGGTCTGTTGTAACATCTCCCATTTAATTTCTTATTTGGGTTATTTGCTTCCTCTCCTGTTTTTCTTCAGCAAGTTTAGCTAATAGTTTGCCAATTTTGTTGATCTTTTCAAAAAAAAACCAGCTTTTGGTCTTATCGGTTTTTTCAATTGTCCCTTTATTCTCTAATTGATTTAGTTCTGCTCTAATCTTTATTATCTGTTTTCTTCTGGTGCCTGAGGGGTTCCTCTGTTCCTCTCTTTCTATTTGTTTAATCTGTAGGGTTAATTCTTTGGTTTGGACACTTTCTTCCTTCTGGATATGTGCATTTATAGAGATAAATTGACCTCTGAGAACTGCTTTGGCTGTATCCCATATGTTCTGGTGTGACGTGTCTTCATTCTCGTTTGAATCTATACATTATTTTGTCCTTGATTTCTTCTATAACCCACGACTTATTGAGTAAAGTGTTGTTCAGTTTTCATGAGCTCCATTTTCTATCAATGTTTTTTCTGCTGTTGATTTTGACTTTTATGGCTTTATGATCTGAGAAGACGCTTTGCAATAATTCCATGGTTTGGATTTTGTTGAGATTTGCTTTATGTGCTAACACATGGTCAATTCTGGAAAATGTTCCACGTACACTGGAGAAGCAGGTGTACTTGTCCACCAATGGATAAAAAGTTCTATATATGTTGATGAGGTCTAATTGGTTAACTGTCACAATAAGAGCTTCTGTGTCTTTACTGAACTTTTTTCCTAGGTGATCTGTCCATTACTGAAAGTGGAGTGTTGAAGTCTCCCACTGTAACTGTGGAGTGATCTATGTCATTTTTCACTGTAGTCAGTGTTTATTCAATGTATGTAGATGCTGTGGTATTGTGTGCATAAATATTTAATATCATTAAGTCCTGCTTGTGTCTTGAACCTTTCAGCAATAAATACTGACCATCCTTGTCCACAACAGTGTATTTCACATTAAAACTTATTTTATTCGAGATTAGTATTGCCACATCTGTTGCTCTTTGTGTATTGTTAAAAACCCAGTGCCGTCGAGTCAGGTCTGACTCATGGTGACCCTAGAGGCCAGAGTAGAACTGCCCCATAGAGTATCCAAGGAGTGCCTGGTGGATTTGAACTTGATATATATTATTCCATCATTTAATTTTCAGTTTGTTCATCTCTTTAAGTCTGAAGTGTGTTTCTTGTAAGTATCATATAGATGGGTTGTGTCTTTTGATCCAAGATGTCACTCATCTCTTTACTGGAGCATTCAGATCATTTACATTCAGTGTAGTTATTGATAGGTATGTGCTTAGTGCTGTCATTTTGATGTATTTATTTTTGTGTTGGTGTTTTCTCTGTTGCTCTTAATATTTTCTTCAGAGTCATTCTTTATGGACTGATTTTTCGTCTTTTTCAGTGTTGGTTTTGGGTTTGTTGAGTCTCCTGTGTTACATTTCCTGTTTTGATATGTTGCATTGATATTGTGTTTTATGGCTGCCCCTGTGATCCCCCTTAATATTTTAAGTTTAAACCCAATTTTAACTTCTTCATATCTTTTTAACTTCCTCTCCATCTGAAAGGATTGTAGTGACTGTAGAATATGCCTCCTTTTAATGTGATGGTGTCATAATTTAATGATATGATCACTGGTTCCCTTTTAACTTTATAGCTTTGATTGAGTTTTGTGCCTTGCCTACTTGAGTAGGTTTCTGGATGTTGTGTCCTGTATTGCCTTGTTAAGTATACACTTAATGGTTTTGTTTTTCTAAGCAAAGAGCTTCTTTCAGTGTTTCTTGTAGTTTGGTGTGGTTTTTGTTTGTTTGTTTGTTTTTTGCAAAGTCTCTAAGCTTCTGTTTATCTGCATCTTCATATTCGAAAGACAGTTTTGCAGGATATATAATACTTGGTTGGAAGTTTTTCTCCTTCAAGGCTTTGAATGTGTCATCCCACAGCCTTTGTGCCAACATCATTTCTGCCAAGAAGTCAGACGAAAGCCTACAGGTCTTCCCTCTGAATGCTAGCTTTGCTTTGAGTCTCACTGCCTTTAAAAGCTTCTGCTTATGTTTCATTTTATTGAGCTTGATTATAATATGTCTTGTTGTCTTTCTTTTGGGGTCTGTTTCCTGTGGCATTCAATACACGTCTTGTAAATCTATGTTTTCCATAATTTCAGGGAAGTTTTCTGTCAGTAACTCAACAACAATACTCTCTGTGTTTTCAGCTATCCACCTCTATTCAAGAATTTCAATTAATTATAGATTATTCCTCTTGATAGAGTCCCATGTTTTTCTTAATGCTTCTTCTTTTTCCTTATTTCTTTTCTCTGATTTCTCCTCTAAATGCTGATGCCAGTAGCTCTATCCTCCAGGTCACTTAGTCTAATCTCCAATTTAATACTAACACTATGGGATACAGCAAAGCACAATAAGAATGGAACGTATCAAAATAAAAAATTAATACAGGAGTCTCAACAATCACAAAATCAACACTGAAAAAGATGAAAAGTCAACCCATAAGGAAGAATGACCCACAACAGAATATTAAAAGCAACAGAGAAAACACCAACAGAAAAATAAATACATCAAAATGACAGCACTAAACACATGCATATCAACAATTTAATGAATGTAAACAGTCTGAATGCTCCAGTAAAGAGACAATGAGTGACATCTTGGATCAAAAGACATGACCCATCTACATGTTGCTTACAAATAACACACATTAGACTTAAAGATGTGAACAAACTGAAAATTAAAGGATGAAATAATGTATATACCAAGCTAACAAAATATTGAGTGCTACATCTGCTAACCAAAAGGTATGCAGTTCAAATCTACCAGGGGCTCCTTGGAAACTCTGTGGGGCAGTTCTATTCTGACCTCTAGGGTCTCTATGAGTTGGACCTGACTCAATGGCAGTGGTTTTTTTTTTTAACAATATACATCCTTAAACAACACCCATGGAAGCAGCAGTCAAGAAATCAAAAGATGCATTGTGTTGGGAAAATATGCTGCAAGGGACCGCTTTAAAGTATTCAAAAGTAAGGATGTCACCTTGGAGACTAACATGTGCCTGACCCAAGCCATGATATTTTCAATTGCATCATACACATGTGAAAGCTGGACCGTTAACAGAGAAGACAGAGGAAGAATTGATGCCTTGGATTTGTGGTGCTGGGAAAAAATGTTCAAAATTCCACAGACTGCCAAAAGAACAAGCAGATCTGTTCTCAAAGAAGTACAACCAGAGTGGTCCTTGGAAACAAAGATGGCAAGACTGCGTCTTACATACTTTGGACACGTTGTCAGGAAGGATCAGTCCCTGGAGAAGAATGTCATGCTTGGTGGAGTGGAGGGTCAGTGAAAAACAGGAAAACCCTCGACAAGATGGATGGCCTCGGTGGCCACAACAATGGGCTTAAGCCTAAAAATGATTGTGGACATGGCACAAGACTGGACAGTGTTTTGTTCTGTTGTTCATAGGGTAGCTATGAGTCGGAACCTACTTGACAGCACCTAACAACAATAGCAATATACAAAGAAGAGCAGGTGTGGCAATACCAATCTCAGGTAAAATAGATTTTAATGTAAAATCCACCATCGTGGACAAGGATGGTCACTATTTATTGCTAAAAGGTTAGTACACAAGCAGGACTTAATATTAAATATTTATGCACCCAATACCAGAGCATATAAATACATCGAATGAACACTGACTATATTAAAAAATGAGATAAGTCACTCCACAATAATAGTGGGAGACTTCAACACTCCACTTTCAATAATGGACAAATCACTTAGATAAAAGCTCACTAAAGACACAGAAGCTCTTACTGTGACAATTAATCAATTAGATCTCATTGACACATACAGAACTTTTTATCCATCAACAGCTAAGTTCACCTTCTCCAGTGGGCATGGAACATTTTCCAGAAGAGACCATGTGTTAACACATAAAGCAAATCTCAATAAAATCCACATCGTGGAATTACTGCAAAGCATCTTCTCAGACCATAAAGCTACAAAAGTCAAAATGAATAGCAGACAAACCATTGATTGAAATTGTAACTCATGAAAACTGAACAACACTTTGCTCAAAAAGCCATGGGTTGTGTTTTAGTTAGCTAGTGCTGCTGTAACAGAAATGCCACAGAGTGAATGGCTTTAACAAAGGAAAGTTTATTCTTAGGCAGTCCGGTAGGTTACAAGTCCAAATTCCAGATGCCTGATCCAGGGGAAGGCTTTCTCTCTTATCAGCTCTGGAGGAAAGTCCAGTATCGTATCAGTCTTTGTCCAGGGAGCATCTTGGTGCAGGAACGTCAGGTCTGAAGGACACACTCTTCTCCCAGTGCTGCTTTCTTGATGGTGTGGGCTGACTGGATCCTGTGGTGGTAGGTGTCAAGTGGCTGCACTCAATCGACAAAGACAAGGTGGGTGTGCTTACAGTAATGGACAGTGGAGGCAAAATAGTAATCGTAATAGTCTGACTTCTATGGACATATGGAGTTGGCTACTTAGTCTTGGTGTCCCTAAGAGTGAAATAGATAATAAACCTAGTAAATATTTACTTGATCTGTATGAACGGAAGAATTCTAGGTCAGGTGAATAGCAATCTGACTGAATTCACCAGAATAGAGAGTCACGGTCTCTCAGTCAATTCCCAGACTTGAGTGAGTTTAAGGACCCACAACCCCTTGAATGAAGGAGAGGCCAGGTCCCTTTGAGGAAGAATTCTAATACTCTGCCAAAAATTTATTCTATTAATCTTTCTCCTGCCGTTCCCCAAAGAGATCTACAGCCTTTTATGAGAGTGACTGTTCACTGGGGAAAAGGAAATAATCACTTTTCAGGGAGCACTAGATACTTGCTCTGAACTGACACTAATCCCAAGAGACCCAAAACATCACTGTGGTCTACCAGTCAGGGTGGGGGCATATGGAGATCAGGTTATTAATGGAGTCTTGGCTCATGTTCGTCTCACAGTGGGTCCCCGAACCCATCCTGTAGTGATTTCCCCAGTTCCAGAATGCATAACTGGAATAGATATACTCAGCAACTGGCAGAACTCCCACACTGGATCTCTGACAAGTGAAGTGAGGACTATAATGGTGGGAAGAGCCAAATGGAAGCCACTAGAACTGCCACTGCTTAGGAAAATAGTGAACCAAAAGCAATACCACATTCCTGGAGGGATTGCAGCAATTACTGCCACCAGTAATGACTTGAAGGATGCAGAGGTTGTGATCCCCACCACATCCCCATTCAACTCGTCTATGTGGCCTGTGCAAAAAACTGATGGATCTTGGAGAATGACAGTAGATTATCACAAACTTAACAAGGTGGCAACCCCCATTGCAGCTGCTATTCCAGATGTAGTTTCATTGCTTGAGCAAATTACTACATCTCCTGATACTTGGTATGCAGCTATTGATCTGGCTAATGCTTTCTTCACAATACTTGTTTCCAAGGACCACCAGAAACAGTTTGCATTCAGCTGGAAAGACCAGCAGTACACTTTCAGTTGCCTGCCTCAGAGCTACATTAACTCTCCAGCCCTATGTCATAATTTATTCTGCAGGGACCTTGATTGTTTCTGTCTTCCACAAGATGTGACACTGGTCCATTATATAGATGACATTATGCTGATTGAACCTAGTAAGGAAGATGTGTCAGTGACAAACATTTACATGCTAGAGGGTGGGAAATTAATCCCACAAAAATTCAGTCACCTTCCAATTCAGTGAAATTCCTGGGGTCCAGTGGTGTGGGGCATGTCTTGATATTTCCTCTAAGGTGAAAAGTAAGTTACTGCAGATGGCTGCTCCGACAACTAAAAAAGAGGCACAGTGCCTAGTGGGTCTCTTTGGGTTTTGGAGGCAACATATTCCTCATTTGGGTGTGCTACCTCAGCCTATTTATCATGTGACTCAAAAGGCTGAGTGGAGGCCAGGACAAGAGAAAGCTGTGCAACAGGCCACTGTGCAGGGTGCTCTGCCGCTTGGGCCATATGATTGAGCTGATCCAACGGTGCTTGAAGTATCAGTGGCAGATAGAGGTGCTGTATGGAGTCTTCAGCAGGCCTCTGTTGGTGAATCATTGTACAGACCTTTAGGATTTTGGAACAAAGCTCTGCCATTCTCTGCAGATAACTACTCTCCTTTTGAAAAACAGCTTTTGGCTTGTTACTGGGCCTTAGTAGAGACTGAACGCTTAACCATGGGACACCAAGTCACCATGTATTCTGTGCTGTCTGTCATGAACTGGTTGTTGTCTGACCCATGGAGTCATAAAGTTGGACGAGCACAGCAGCACTCCATCATTAAATGAAAGTGATATATAGGAGATTGTGCCCATCTAGGACCTGAAGTCACAAGTAAGTTACATGAGGAAGTGGCCCAAGTGCCCACGGTCTCCACTCCTGTAACATTACCTTACATCTCCAAGTTTGCATCTGTGGCCTCATGGGGAGTTCCTTATGACCAGCTGACCAAGGAAGGGAAATCTCTTGCCTGATTTACAGATGGCTCTGCACAATACGCTGGCACCACTTGGAAGTGGACAGCAGCAGCATTACAGCCCCTTTCCGGGACCTCCTTGAAGGACAGCAGTGAAAACAGATCCTCCCAATGGGCAGAACTTCAGGCAGTGCACCTGGTTATTCACTTTGCTTGGAAGGAGAAATGGCCAGATGTGTCGCTGTATACTGATTCATAGGCTGTGGCCAACAGCTTGGCCGGTTGGTCAGGGACTTGGAAGGAACATGACTGGAAAATTAGAGACAAGGATTTATGGGGAAGAGGTTTGTGGATAGACCTCTCTGAATGGGCCAAAGAAGTGAAGATGTTTCTGTCTCATGTAAATGCTCATCAAAGAGTGACCTCAGCAGAGGATGAGTTTAACAATCAAATGGATAAGATGATGCATTCTGTGGGAACCAATCATCCTCTTTCCCTGGCTACCCCTGTCATTGCTCAATGAGCTCATGAACAAATTGGCCATGGTGGCAGGGACAGTGGTTATGCATGGGCCCAGCAACATGGACTCCCATTCACCAAGGCTGACTTGGCTACGGTCACTGCTGAGTGCCTAATCTGCCAACAGCAGAGACCAACACTGACTCCTTGATACAGCACTGTTCCTCAAGGTGATCAGCTGACAATCTGGTGGCAAGTTGATTATATTGGACCACTTCCATCATGGAAAGGGAAGTGTTTTGTCCTTACTGGAATAGATACTTACTCTGGATATGGATTTGCCTTCCCAACATGCCATGCTGCTGCCAAAACTACCATCCATGGACTTACATAATGCCTTATCCATCATCATGGTATCCCACACAGCATTGCCTCTGATCAAGGAACTCACTTCACAGCAAATGAAGTGTGGCAGTGGGCCCATGTTCATAGAATTCACTGGTCTTACCATGTTTCCTGTCATCCTGAAGCTGCTGGCTGGATAGAAAGATGCAACAGTCTCCTGAAGACACAATTACAGTGCCAGCTGGGTGGCAATACCTTACAGGGTTGGGGAAATGTTCTCCATGAGGCTGTATATGCTCTAAACCAGCATCCAAAATATGATGCTGTTTCTCCTATAGCCAGGATTCATGGGTCCAGGAATGAAGGAGTGAAAACGGGAGTGGCACCACTCACTATTATCTCTAGTGACCCACTTGCGAGATTTTTTATTCCTGTCCCCATGGCCTTCTTAGTTCCAAAGGGAGGAATGCTGCCACTTGGAGACACATCAACAATTCCAATGAACTGGAAGCTAAAATTGCCACCAGACCATTTTGAGCTTCTTGTGCCCCTGGATCAACAAAGAAGGGAGTTACAATACTGACTGGTATGATTAATCCTGACTATGAAGTTGAAATTGGACTGGCATTACATAACAGAGGTAAAGAAGAATATGTCTGGAATGCAGGATATCCCATAGGATACCTCCCATAGTAATACCATATCCTGTGATTAAGGTCAATGGAAAGCTACAGCAAGGCAATTCCAAAATGACTGCTAATAGCCCAGACCACTCAGGAATGAAGGTTTGGGTCAGCTCACCAGGCAAGAAACCACGACCCGCTGAGGTACTTGCTGAGGGCAAAGGGAAGGTAGTTTTAAATATCAGTTATGGACATGTGACCAGTTGCAGAAAAGAGGACTGTAATTGTTACGAGTATTTCTGCTTTGCATGTGCATATTAGGTATTTTTGCTTATTTATGAAACACAAGATGTAAATGGGCTAGTGCATTTTCAGTTGTACATGTGCTAGTTATGTCATGTTACATGTAAGTATGACTTTGTAATCGTATTCCTTCAGAGACTATGGATGGTAAGGTGAGATGTGTGCAGATGCCAAGTTGACAAGCGGTAGACTGTGGTGGTCAAGATGCACTTTATGGTTCTATGCATCTATAGGATATCATCCTGCTGACCTCTGGCTGGGGGAAGGAGAATGGGTGGAGAGGAGGGGAAAGGAGACTGTTGGGAGGATGAGACATGTATGGAGCAGAGAGAAACAGTGTGCTGTTACTGGGCAGGGAGAGCAGTGGAAACTGAATATAGGTGGGCACGTAAATTTATATGGGAATGTACATTTTCACTCAGTCATAATAAAAAAAAGATTATGTCAACTTGGCTTCTCCATGTTTGACTGCTGTATCAAGTGACAGAGCAGGGCCTGTGGTGGCTTCCCGTCCCTCAGCTCTCATCTCTCCACCCTCCATCAGGGACTGCAGGTCTGTTCAGGTAGCCATCAGCTCCTGCTGTCTTCTGGGGTCTGGTTCCTGAACCTGAAGTAGCAGCTATTGGATTAAGTAACCCTTACAACCAGCGCTTAAGAGTCCTGTTCTCTGACCTGTCGATCCTGGGTTTGCCAACCTCTGCAACTTTGTCTTGCTGCCAGCTTGGGATCCACCGACCTACACAGCCAATGATTGAGAACTCTGGTCTCTGACCTGCTGACGTTGGGTTCACCAGCTCCCATGGCTGTGTGAGGCTCATGCCAGGACTTGGGACATTCAGCTTCTGCAATTGTGTGAACTATTTCCTTTATATATAAATCTTTCCTTGTACATACACGTGTTACTGGTTTTACTTCCCAAGAAAACTCAGCCTAAGACAGGTTATAGAAGAAATCAAGGATGAAATAAAGAAATTTATGGATTCAAATGAGAAAGAAAAGACATCATACCAGAACCTATGGGATTCAGCCAATGCAGTGTTCAGAGGTCAATTTACCTTGATAAATGCGCATGTCTGGAAGGACGAAAGGATCCCAATCAAAGAATTAACCCTACGGCTTGAACAAGTAGAAAGAAAGCAACAGAGGAACCCCTCAGGACCAGAAAACAAAAGGTGATAAAGATTAGAGCAGAACTAAATGAATTAGAGACTAGAAGAACAACTGAAAAACTTGATAAGACCAAAAGCTGGGTTTGACAATATCAAAAAAATTGACAAAATATTGGCTAAACTTACTAAATAAAAACAGGAGAGGAAACAAGTAAGCCAAATAAGAAACGAAATGGGAGATGTCACAATGGGTCCAACAGAAAAACAAAATATATCGTAGCAGAATACTAAGGAAAACTGTACTCTAACAGATTTGAAAACCTAAAGGAAATGGACAAATTCCTAGATTCATATCAACTAACAAAATTATCACATAGAGTAGGACAACTTAATAAATCCGTCACAAAGCAAGAGATTGAAAAAGTCATCAAAAAACTACCAACCAAAGAAAGCCCTCACCCCGATGGCTTCACTACAGAGTTCTACCAAACTTTTAGAGAAGCATTAACTCCAATACTACTGAGGCTATTTCACAGCATAAAAAGGGATGGAATACTCCAAAATTCATTCTATGAAGCCAGTATAACCCTGATACCAAAGCAAGGGAAAGATCCCACAAAAAAAAGAATTACAAGTCAGTATCACTCATGATCCTAGATGCAAAAATCTTCAACAAAATCGTTGTCAATAGAATTCAACAAAACATCAAAAAAATAATACATCATAACCAAGTTGGATTCAAACCTGGGATGCAAGGCTGGTTCAACAAGAAAAAAACAATGTGATCAACCACACACATAACACAAAAGACAAGAATCACCTGATTTTGTCTATTGGTGCAGAAAAGGCATTTGATAAAGTCCAACACAGGTCATGCTAAAACTCTCAGCAAAATGAGAATAGAAGGTAAATTCCTCAATGCAATAAGGAACATCTATGCAAAGCCAAGCACCTACGTCACCCTGAATGGAGAGAGGCTGAAAGAATTTCCCTTGAGAACAGGAACTAGACAAGAATGCCCACTCTCACCACTGCCATCCAGCATTGTTCTAGAAGTTCTAGCCAGAGCAATTAGACAAGGCGAAGAAATAAAGAGCATCTACATCAGCAAAGAAGAAGTAAAAATCTCTCTATTTGTAGATGATATGATTGCATACGCAGAGAATCCTAAGGAATCCATAAGTAAACTACTCAAACTAATAGAAGAATTCAGCAAAGTGTCAGCATACAAAATAAGCTTAAGTAAATCAGTAAGATTCCTTTATACAAAGACGTCATTAAAGAAGAAATCATCAAATCAATAACATTTACTATAGCCCCTCAAAAGATAAAATACCTAGGAATAAATCTAACCAGAGAAATAAGACACCTATACAAAGAGAACAGCAGGATCTTACTGCAAGAAACTGAGAGACTTAGATAAGTGGAGAAACCTACCCTGCTCATATATATAAAGATTTAACATTGTGATAATGTCTATTTGACCCAAAGTGATCTGCATATACAATGTAATCCCAATACAAATTCCAGGGATGTTTATTAATGAGTAGTAGCAACAAATCACCAACTTTCTTTGGAAAGGGAAGAAACTCTGGATAAGGAAAACACCACTGAAGCTGAAGCACACTGTGAGAGGACTCTCACTATGTGACTTTAGAACCTATTACACTGCCACAGTAGTTAAAATAGCATGGTACTGATATAAAAAGAGACATATAGACAAATGGAATAGAGTTGAGACCCCAGAGATGCCACCATCCTCCTGTGAACAGTTGATATTCGACAAAGGCCCTAAGATTCTAAGCTGGGGTAAAAACAGTCTGTTTAACAAATGCTGCTGGCAAAATTGGATATCCATCTGCAAAAAATTGAAACAAGATCCATGTCTAACACACAAAAACTGACTGAAATTGGATAAAAGACCTAAATATCAAACCTAAAACGATAAAGATCATGCAAGAAAAAATAGGGTCAACACTGGAGGTTTTAATACACAACTTAGACAGACTTCAAAATCTGACAAAGGTCGATCAACAGAAGAGAAAATAGACAAATGGGAACCACTAAGCATCAAACACTTTTGCTCATCCAAAGACTTTATCAAAATAATTAAAAGACCACCCACAGAATCGCAACAAAATATTTGGCAACTATATTTCAGACCAACATCTGATCTCCATAATCTGCAAGGTACTGCAAAATATCAACAAGAAAAAGGTAAATAATCCAGTTGAGTGATGGGCAAAGGAGATGGCCAGACACTTAACTAAAGAGGACATCCAGGCTGCCAAAAGGCACATGCAAAAATGCTCAGGATCATTAGCTATTAAATAAATCCAAATCAAAACTACAATGAGATACCATCTCACCCCAAGAAGGTTGGCCATGATCCAAAAAACACAAAACAACAAATGCTGGACAGGCTGTGGAGAAATTGGCATTCTCTTACACTGCTGGTGGGATTGGAAAATGGTACGACCTCTTTGTAAAGCAATTTGGTGATTCCTTAAAAAGCTGGAAATTGATATATCATTTGATCCAGTAATCCCACTGCTTGAAATATATCCTACAGAATCAAAGGCAGTCACACGAACAGAGACATGTGCACGAACGTTTATTGCCACACGGTCCAAAATTGCAAAAGGATAGAATTGACCCAGATATACAACAGATGAATAGATAAACCAAACTATGGTACATATACTCAATGGAACACTATGCAATGATAAAAAATGATGATGACTTTAAGAAGCATCTCATAATCTGGTTTCAACTGGAAGGCATTATGTTGAGTGAAATCAGTCAGTAGCACAAGGACAGAAATTGTATGAAACTCCTATAAGGACTTAAAAGCAGACTTGTGTACAGAAGAAAAGACTCTTTGATGGCTACAAAGGAGGGGAGAGAGGAAGGGAGAGGGTTGGTTGATAGAAATTTGGTTGGGTGAAGCAGTGACAGCACACAGTAGAAAGAAGATCAACGTAATTGGACTTCAACATAAACTGAAAACTCTTCTAATCTTAACCCAATGTTGCAAGGATAGAGTAGCAGGGGTGGGCATCTGGGTACCATGCTGTCAGGGGACATTGAGGCCGATTGGCATAACTAGCTTATTGCTAAGAGAGTCTTCTGTACTGCAAATTGGTAAGTGATGTCTAGGGTCTTAAAAGCTAGCAAGCTGTCATCTGAGTACACCAAATGGTCTCAACTCAGTCGGATAAAATGACCACCGAGGACAACAAAAGCACAAGGGAAAAAGAGCCCAGAAGACAGAAGGACCCACTTCAATGGGTGATTGCATCACCATGTAACCAGAAGAACCAGATGGTGCTTGGCTATTAGCAATGACAGCCGTGATGGGGTACACAATGTTGTGTCCCAGTGGCAACATCAGGGAAAGAGGGGTACACCTCAAGAACTCCACTAAAAGATCACAACTGATGGTCCAAAGGCCCAGGAGTTCCCCTGGGGGCATGGCCCCTAGACCTGTTGCTGCCCCTGCTCGTAAGTCATTACTAAAGTCAACTCTCTGGACAGGAATGGATTGGACTCCGGGCCACAAAGTGACCACACGGTGTATTCACTTTATCATTCTCTGCATTTACAGGATTCTGTCTTACTGGCGTCTTATTAGAAGGGAGATGAGAGTGTGGAGAGGAGGGGACAGGAGATTGTTAAGAGGATATGACACGTGTAGAACAGAAAGGAAGAGTGTGCTGTCACCAGGCAAGGAGAGCAAAAGAAGCTGAAGATAAGTGGGCATGCAAATTTAACTTGAATTGTATACTTTCACTCAATCACAAAAAAAAAAAAGAGAGAAAGAATGGTCTAAAATCAATAACCTAATTATATAACTTGAGTAAAAGAAAAACAAACCAAGTCCAAAGTTATAGGAAGGAAGGCATTAACAAAGATTAGGACAGAGGTAAGTGAAACAGAGAATAGAAAACAACCTCAGCACCACCACCCACTGCCACTGATTCAGTTCCGACGTTTAGTAACTGTCAGGGATTGAATTGTGTCCCCCAAAAAATATGTGTAGTACTTTGGCTGGACCTGGATTCCCTGTATTCTGTGATTGCCCTCCATTTTGTGATTTTCTGATGCTGTAAATCCTAATCTCTGCCTATGGTTAAGAGTGGCTTATGTTAGAGAGGATTAGGGTGGGACTGTAAATCCTTTCATAAGATCACCTCCTTGCTCTACTGGCAAGGGAGTTTCCATGGAGTATGGCTTGCACCACCCTTTGTCCTTTCATCCTACAAGAGATAAAAGGGAAAGGGAAGCAAGGAGAGAATTGGGACCCTCACACCATTAAGAAAGCAGCACCCAGAGAAGAGCCCATCCTTCATACCTGAAATTCCTGCGCCAAGATGTTCCCCGACCAAAAGCACTTTCCTTCGGAGCTGACAAGAGGGAAAGCCTTCCCCAGAAGCAGACATCCTGAATTTGGACTTGTAGGCTACTGGACTGTCTAAGAACAAATGGTTCTTTCTTAAAGCTGTCCACTTGAGGTATGTCTGTTAGAGCAGCACTAGCTGACAAAAACAGTGACCCTATAGGACAGAATCAAACTGCTCCACAGAGTTTCCAAGGAGCACATAGCAAATTCAAACTGCTAACTTTTTGGTTAGCAGTCATAACTCTTAACCACTATGCCAACCAGAGTTTCCAGAAAACAGTGTGGTACTAGTAAAATCAGAGGCATATATACCAACAGAACAGAATTGAGAGTCCAGGAATAAACCCATAAATCTATGGCCAACTGATTTTCAACAAGGGTACTGAGTCCTTTCAGAGGCAAAAGAACAGTGTGTTCAACAAACGATGCTGGGACAATTGGATACCCACATGCAAAATAATGAACCTGGACCAATATGTATACAAAACTTTGACAAGTTAATGACACAAAGACAAATAAAGCAATCATAAAATGGGCAAAATTCTTGAATAGACGCTTTGCTAATGTTCACCACATTAGTTCCCAGAGAGATTCATATCAAAAGTACTGAAAGATACCATTTCACTCCTACCAGGTTGGAAGTCCTGGTGGCGTAGTGGTTAAGTGCTGCAGCTGCTAACCAAAAGTTCAGCAATTTCAATCCACCAGATGCCACTTGGTAACTCTATGGAGGAATTGTATTCTGACCTATAGGATTGTAACTGCAGTCGCGGATCTGTGCTGCCTGTCTGTGAAAGCTAATATTGAGACAGGAGGTGAGGTGATTAAGTGACGACATTTACCGAGTGCCAACACACAAGAGGCAAGGGAGAATCAGTTCCTCTAAATCTTGCCTGCATGCATAGGCTAAGCATGGAGATTACGTAGGTTGATTAAGAGGAGGGGGGACACTGGTTAATATTTTTCCTGGTCTACCCAAGTAATTCTTTCAATGTTTCAACAACATTCTTTGTGGGGGTCTCCATGGCTCCAACAAGTTGGGGCTTGATAATCATCCAAACTACCTGGTGATTCAGTTCATTAGTCTTAGAGAATAATTGAAACGGTTTAAACAGAACGATTAATCAATGTTTCTAAGAGGAAAGGACAGCCGTGTGACTTATCACCAGTACAAGGTAAATTCTAATGGATGGGGGAAATCAAGCTCTCAGGACTCAGTGTTTACAACATGGTTATCTTAACTACTGTTGTCTTAACTACTGTTCTACTGTCTGTAGTAAGGTGGAGTCGGGCTGGCCAAGGGCTTCCCTTTCGGGATTGCTATGACTCAGAATCAACTTGATGGCAACAAGATTTAGGTTGGCTAAGATTTAAAAAAAAAAAAAAAAGGAAATATCAAGTGTTGGGAAGGATGTGGGGAAATTGGGACCTTCATTCATTGTTGGTAGGATGCAAAATGTTACAGACTGTGGAAAAAAAAATACCAGTTTCTCCAAAAAGCTGCCATAAATTCTACTCCTAAACTCTTAAGGGTCTTGAAAGCAAAAATTCAGATGAATCCTTGTACACCAATATTCGTTGCAGCACAATTCACAGCTACCAAAAGGTGGAAACAAACTAAACAACCATCAATGGTTGAACGGATAAGCAAAATGTATCACATACATACATTGGAATACTACTCAGACAGTAAGAGAAATGAAATCTTGACACATACTACAGTATGGACAGGGCTTGAAGATACTATGCTGTCCAGATTGAACTGTGTCTCTCAAAAAATGTGTGTAGGAATTTGGTTGTAGCCACAATCCCCACTATTGTGTGGTTGCCTTCTACTTTGTGAATTTCTACATTGTAAATCCTTGTCTCTGCCTGCGGCTAACAGGAAAAGACTGGATTATGTTGAAGAGGATTAAGGGGGGACTGTAACACCTTTAGTGAGGTCATCTCCCTGATGCAATGTAATGGGAGTTTCCCTGGGATGTGGCTTGCATGACCTCTTATCCCTTTATCCTACAAGAGATAAAAGGAAAGAGAAGCAAGCAGAGAATTGGGAACCTCATACCACCAAGAAAGCAGAGTCAGGTGCGGAGCATGTCCTTTAGACCTGAGGTTCCTGCTCTGAAATTCTTCTAGACCAAAGAAAGACTGGTATATCACAAGAACCTACTGCTAGAGTGGAGAGAAAGAAAGCCTTCCCCTGGAACTGCCAGGCTAGATTTGGACTTCTAGCCTAACGTACTGTGAGAGAATAAACTTCTCTTTGTTATTGCTAAAGCTATTCACTTACGGTACTTCTGTTATAGCAGTCCTAGATGCCTAAGACATACACTTAGTAAAATAAGTAAGTCACAAAAGGACAAATACTGTATAACTTCACTTATATAAAAAGACAAGAACTGACAAATGTGTAGAGTCCAAAGTTTATTAGTGGTCACCAGGGGTGAGAGAGAGGGAAAAAGGAGCTATTATTGCTTATGGGGTACTGAGTTTCACTTTACAGTGATAGAAAAATCACACTGATTGAGGGTGAAATTGCACAGGTGATTAACATAAGTGTCAATACGTTGTACATCTGAGAAAAACTTAAATTGACAAAAGTTGTGTGATAGATACATATACAAAACAACAACACAAAAGAGTAACTGCTGAGGCTGTTTATGTACAAAGAAACACTTCATAGGATTTGGTTTCTTGGGTTGGAGGTTTAGAGTCATGGTTTTGTGGGACATCCAAGTTAATCGGCCTAGCAACACTGAACTTCTTTTCTGTCTTCGATTCAGTTACATAGTGCCTTGGATCTTAAAGCTTGAAAGTGAACATCCAAGGTACAAAAACTGGTCTCTATTCACTTGAAGCAATGGAAGGAGAAAGACAATCAAGAATAGTAGGAGGAAATGAAATAAGTAGGTAATTAACTCCAAGGACAACTGCTTCCTTTGCCACGAGATCAAAATAACTGAACAGGGTACAGCTACCATTACTAAACATTTTGGTCCAGGATTCATGATATAGAAGAATCCTGATCAAAAGGGGGAAGAGCAGAACACAATTTCAAACTCTCATGAACTCCACACTTTCTGGAGCCATGAGGGCTAGATGAACTCCTGAAACTATTGCCCTGAGATAATCCTTAAACCAAAAACAGCCCCTGAAGTCTTCTTAATACTAAACAGCAGTTTAGCTTATTGTTGTTGTTGTTGTTAGGTACCACTGAGTCAGTTCTGACTCATAGCAACACTATGTACAACAGAACAAACCACCGCCCAGTCCTGCCTGTGCCATATCCACAATTGTTTTTATGCTTAAGCCCATTGTTGCGGCCCCTGTGTCAATCCATCTTGTTGAGGTTCTTTCTCTTTTTCACTGACCGTCTACTTTACCAAGCATGACATCCCTCACTAGGGGCTGATCCCTCCTGTTAGCGTGTCTAAAGTATATAAGAAGCAGTCTTGCCATCTGTTTCCAGGGAGCACTCTTGCTGTACTTCTTCTAAAACAGATCTGCTTGGTCTTTTGGCAGTCTATGGGGCATTCAATATTCTTCACCAACATCACAATTCAAAGGCATCAATTTTTCTGTTTTCATTATCCACTGTCCAGCTTTCACATGCACATGATGCTATTGAAAATGCCATGGCTTGGGTCAAGGTGACATCTTTACTTTTCAACACTTTAAAGAGATACCTTGCAGCAGATTTCCCCAGTGCAATGTGTCTTCTGATTTCTTGACTGCTGCTTCCATAGGTGTTGGCCGTGGAACCAAGTAAAATGAAATCCTTAACATGAATCCTTTCTCCATTTATCAGGATGCTACTTACCAGTCCAGCTGTGAAGATTTTTGTCTTCTTGATGTTGAGGCACAATCTGTGCTGAAGGCTGTGATTTTTGAGCTTCATCAGCAAGTGTTTCAAATCCCCTTCACTTCCAGAAAGCAGGGCTGTGTCATCTTCATAATGCAGGTTGTTAATGAGTCTTCCTTCAATCCTGATGCCTTGTTCTTCTTCATATAGTCCCGCTTCTTGGATTATTTCCTCAGCATACTGATTAAAAATGTATGGTGAAAGGATACAACCCTGACACACACCTTTCCTGACTTTAAACCATGCAGTGTCTACTTACTCTGCACATACAGCTGCCTCTTGATCCATATACAGATTCCTAGTCTAGCTTAACTAGTAAAAAATGTCTGCCTTGAGAATTACACTCTTTGAAGAACTATCTGGAGACCCTGGTGGTGTAGTGGTTAAGAGCTACATCTGCTCACCAAAAAGTCAGCAGTTTGAATCCACCAGGTGCTCCTTGGAAACTCTATGGGGCAGTTCTACTCTGTCCTATAAGGTCAATGTGAGTTGGAATTGACAACAATGGGCAATGGGTTTTTTAAGAACTATATAGTATCAAATTGACAATAGCAACTCAAAGGTTAAATAGGAACCTTAAAGTGCAGTGAGAGAAGCAACTCAGAAAAAGAAGGTGAGAATTGTTGTACAACTCAAAGAATGCAGTCGAAGCCACCGAATTGTAAATGTAGAAGCTGTTGAATTGGTGTGTTTTGCTGTTTCTTCTCAACAACAACAAAATAAATAAAATTTTAAAAAAGATGTCTTAGACATCTAATGCTACTGTAACAGAAATACCACAGGTAAATGACTTTATCAAAGAGGAATAGATTTTCTCACAGGAAAAAAAAATCCAAATCAACTGCCATTGGTGACCCTATAGGACTGAAAGAGTAGAAAAGTAGGCTAAAATTCCAAACTCATGGTGTCAGCTCCAGGAGAAGGCTTTCTCTGTTGGCCCTCTAGGAAGGTCTTTCCTGTCAATCTTCCCATGACCTGGGAGTTTCTCTGGCTCAAAGAACTTGAGTCCAAAGGATGTGCTCTGCTCCCAGGACTTTTTTCCTGATAGTATGAAGATCACTTTCTCTCTGCTCATGTCTTTCTTTTATATCCCAAGAGATTACCTCAAATCCAAATCCACTCTCTTAGATTGAGTCCTGCCTCACTAAGACAACTGCCACTCATTTTCCCTGATTACATCATAGTGGCAGGATTTAGGAAAATTACACGACACCAGGAATCATCACCCAGCCAAACTGATGCACACATTTTTGGGGGGACACAAGTCAATCCACGACAAAACAGATATGAAAAAAAGCAACAGATGAACTCAACAAATTCAGGAACTTGAAAGACAAAAGCAAACTAAGTCTAAACTTAACAGAAGAAAGAAAATATGAAAGAATAGAGCAGAAATAAACAAGACTGAAAACAAAAACAATAGAGGTAATCAACTATCATGGATTGAATTGTGTTTCCTCAAAAATGTGTGTATTAATTTGGGCAGCCTTGATTCCTGCTATTGTGTGATGTTCCTATATGTTGTAAACTCTGCTTCTATGATGTTAATGAGGGAGGTTGGGTGGCAGTTGTGTTAGAGGGACAGGACTCACTGTGCAAGATTGTACTGTGCCTTGAGGCAATCTCTTGGGACATAAAGGGAAGGGAAGCAAGCAGAGAGTTGGAGACCTCCTACCACCATGAACTAGTGCTAGAAGCAGAGCACATCCTTTGGAAAGGACCTGGGGTCCCCACACCTCAGAATCTCCCAGCCCAGGGGAAGATTGATGTCAAGGACCTTCCTCCAGAGCCAACAGAGAATGCCTTCCTCTGGAACTGATACCCTGAATTTGGGCTTGTAGCCTACTGGACTGTGACAGAATAAAATTTCTCTTTTAAAAACCGTCCACTTATAGTACCACTGTTATAGCAGCAGCAGATGACTAAGACATCAACAAAATCAGAATTTGGTTCTTTAAAAATATAAATAAAACTGCTAACTAGACAGACAAGGAAGAAAACATGAAAGTAAGAAACGAAAGAAAGGGCATTACAACTGACTCAATAGAAATAAAGATACTTATGACAGAATATTATGAACTGCATGGAAACAAACTGGTTAAGCTAGCTGAAATGGACAAATTCTTAGAAACATGCAACCTACCCAAACCAACTCAAGAGGCAATAGAAAATCTCAGAAGACTCACAAAAAAATAAAAAGATTAAGTCAGTGACCAAAAATCTCCCAACAGAATCAACCCAGATGCCCAACAATAGAAGAATGGATAGGTAAACTATGGCACATACACTCAATGGAGCACTACGCAATGATAAAGAATAACGATGATTCCAGGAAACATCTCCTAACCTGGTTTCAACTGGAAGACATTATGTTGAGTGAAAGTAGTCAGCGACAAAAGGACAAATACTGTATGAGACCTCTATGATAAGATCTCAAAAACAGACTTGTGTATAGAAGAAAAGACTCTTTGACAGCTTCAAGGGAGGGGAGGGAGGGAGGATGAGGGGGGAGGGTTTAGTTTAGATAGCTGCTAGAAATCTAGTTGGGAGAAAGCGGTGATAGCACACATTAGAAACAAGAACAACATTAAGTGGACTTCAGCATAACTTGAGTACTCCTTCCATCTTAACTCAATACTGCAAGGATAGAGTAGCTAGGGTGGGGGGTGGGGGACCATGCTCTTAGGCGAATTCCAGGCCAATTAGCACAACTAGTGTTTTGCTAAGAGAGCTCTCTGCACCTCACATTGGTGAGTGGCGTCTGGGGTCTTAAAAGCTGCCAAGCTGCCATCCGAGGACACAGCAAATGGTCCTAACTCAGCAGGAATGGATGCTTACCGAGGACCAAAATGACATGCGGTAAAGACAACCGAGAAGACAGAGAGACCCACAAGAGTGGGTGCCTACATCGACTTGGGACCGGAAGAACTGGATGGTGCCCGGCCACCACCAATGATAGCTACGATGGAGCTCACAGAGAGGAGTCTCACTGGCAACACAAGAATAAAAAGGGGTGCATCCTGAGATCTCCAATAAAAGACCTCAATTGATGGTCCAGCCATTTTGGGGTTCCTCTGAGAGCATGGCCCCCGGCCCTGATGCTGCCCTTTCCCATAAATTATAACAAAGGTCCACTCTTTGGACAGGAATGGATTGGACTTGGCAATGCAAAGTGGAAGCACTTTATAGTTCTATACATCTATAGGATATCATCTTGCTGACCTCTGGCTGGAGGAAGGGGAGTGGATGGAGAGGAGGGGAATGGAGGCTGTTGGGAGGATGAGACATGTATGGAGCAGAGAGGAATAGTGTGCTGTCACCAGACAGGGAGAGCAGTGGAAGCTGCATATAGGTGGGCGTGTAAATTTATACATGAATGTACATATTCACTCAGTCATGTCAAATAAAAATTAAAAAAAAAAATCTCCCAACAAAAGGAGTCCTGAGCCAGCTGGCTTCAATGGAAAATTCTACCAAACATGTAGAGAAGAATTGTTACTAATATTGTTTAAACTCTTTCAAAAGACAGTGAAAGAAGGTATACTCCCTGATTCCTTTTGTGAAGGAACCCTGATACCAAACTCATAATCCTGATACCAAAAACAGACAAAGACATCACCAGAAAAGGAAACTACAGGCTGATATCTCTTATGGGTATAGTATAGATACAAATATCCTCGACAAAATACTAGTGAATACAATCCAACAGCTTATTAAAAGAGTGATACACCATAACCAAATGGAATTTATCCCAAGAATGCAGGGATGATTCATCGTTTGAAAAATTCATTCAACATAAGATATCACATCAATAGTACAAAGGAAAAGAACTTCATGGCCATCTCTGTGGATGCAGAAAAAGCATTTGAGAAAATCCAATATCCATTTTAGATGAAAACCCTCAAGAAATTTGGAATAGAAGGGAAATTTCTCCATTAATCATAGCATATATGAAAAGTCAACAGCAGACATTACAGCTAATGGAGAAAGCTTAAGAGCTTTCCCTTTTAAATTGGGAACAGGCAAGAGTCTCTGCTCTCACCACTTCCATTTAATATTGTATTAGAAGTTCTAGCCAGAGCAATAAGACAGGAAAAAGAAATAAACTTTATCCCAACTGAAAAAAATAATAAATTTATTCACACATGATATGATCCTATACAAAGAAAACCTGAGAGTTCACAAGAAAATTTACAGAGTGAATAGCTGAATTGAGCATATTGACCTACAAGGTCGATAAACAAAAACCAGTCGGATTTCTATATACCAGCATTGAGAAATCTGAAAGAGAAATTAGGTAAACAATACCATTTATAAAAACATTCACGAGAGTTAACTACCCAGGAATAAATCTAATCAGGGACGTGAAAGACTTACATAATGAAAATTGTAAACCACTGAAGGAGCCCTGGTGATGTAGTGGTTAAAGGACTCAGCTGCTAATCAACCCACCAGCTACTCCACAGAAGAAAGATGTGACAGTCTGCTTCTGTAACAATTTGCAGCCCTGGAAACGCTATGAGGGAAGTTCTGAAAGAAATTAAATTAACTTGAGTAAGTGGATGATTTTCCATGTTCATGGATTTAAAATTGTTAAGATGTCAATACAATCCAAAACAATCTATACATTCAGCATTATCCCAGTCAAAATTCCAACAGCCTTCTTTCCAGAAATGGCAAAACCAATCCTCAAATTTGCACAGAATGGCAAGAGGCCTCATTAGCTAAACCAATAGTGAAAGAGAATAACACAGCAGGAGGACTCATGCCTTCTGATACTAAAATGTATTATAACTGCTTCTTGAATCAAAACAGACTTGTATCGGTACAACAATAAATATATAGACCAATGAAATAGAAATACCAATAGTATCCACGCCTCATACTATACAGAAAACCACACAAAAAGATGTTCAGCATCATCAGCCATCAAAGAGGCACAAATCAAAACTATAATGAAATACCATTTCATTCCCACTAGGAAGGATAAGATTAAAAAAAAAAAAAAAACAGAAAATAACAAACGTTGGCAAGGATGTGTGGAAATTGGAATTCTTATCCATCACTGACAGGAATCTAAAATGCTACACAGCCTTTGTGGAAAACAGTACAGCAATTCCCCAGAAAGTCCACTTTTAGAGAGCTAACTTAAAGATCTTAAAGCAGATGCTGAAACAGATATTTCTATGTCAATATTCACTGCAGCATTATTCACAATTGCTGAAAGGTGAAAACAGGTTAAATATCCATCAGTGGATGAATGGATAAACAAAATGTGATACACACATCAACAAATGGAATACTACTCAGCTACTAAGAGAAATGAACTCTTGGTACATACTACAATATGGACAGAGCTTAAAGACATGCTGAGTGAAATAAGTCAATCACAAAAGTACAAACACTGTATGACTTTACTTATATAAAAATACAAGAACAGGCAAATGTACAGAAAATAAAGTTTAACAATGGTTACCCAGGAAGGAATGGAGGGGAAAAGGGGCATTACTCCTTATGGAGTACTGAGTTTCAGTTTACAGCAACTAAAAAATCTCCATGATTAAGGGTAGGGTTATAGTGATGATTAATGTAATTGCTGTCAATAAGTTATACCCTCCTCAAAAGCTGAATTGGCAAACGTTGAGATATATTTATAACAACGATTAAAAGAAAAAAGAGAGTAGCTGCTAAAGATGCTTATGTACAACCAAATGCCTCATGGGATTTTGTTCTTTGGTTTGGAGGATTAGGATTATGGTTTTATGGAATATTCCAGTTAAGCCTTTTGTGTCTCATGGGATGTATGGCATCCTACCCACTTTTCATGCCTCTGGAATTCTTCGGGAATATAGCTTTCTCCCTGAAATTATTTGCTTACACCCTTCTCCCAGTGGGGACTTGTGTAATGGCGAGCGGTGAAAGAAACATTGTTGAAGCAAAATAGCTGGGGTATTAGGAAAACCTAAATGGGAGACACCACACAATAAAGCCTGGCACCCAAGACTGGTGGACCAGAAAGGCTCCCATAAATCATGTGTATCCTTGTTACCAATCAAAAAGTTAAACACACATAATGACTTACTATTCACACCACTGCTAAAAATACATGGTATCGACAAAAAGCTCAAAGCCAAAAATAATTGGATCTTGAAAAGGTTAATGGACCAAATAACACGTCTAGTGTTCCTGTGCTACCTCCTAGTTCATTGTGTAGAGGGGTCTTAAAAGCTTGAAACTGGCCATCTAAGGTGCAACAATTGATAATATATTTACTGGAGCAACAAAGTAAGAAGGAGAGTCAGGAATAAGAGAAAGAAATAGAATTGGGGGCTAATTGCCTCCATCAACAACTCCCTCCCTTTGTCATCAGCCCAGAAGAACTGGATGGTGCCCAGTCATCATTATTGAGCCCTTGATTGAAATTCTGTAGAAGAATCCTGATCAAAAGGGGGAAAATGCAGAACAGAATTTCAAACTCTCATGAAATCCAGACTTTCAGGAGCCATGCAGGCTGGATGAATCCCCAAAACTATTGCCCTAGGATAATCTTTAAAATGTAAACCAAAAATATCCCCTGAAACAAAACAATACCAAAAAAACCAAACCCAGTGCTGTTGAGCCGGGCCCGACTCACAGTGAACCTAGAAGTCAAAGTAAAACTGCCCTATAGAATTTCCAAGGAGCACCTGGTAGATTTGAACTGCCGACCTTCTGGCTAGCAGACAGGTAACACTTAACCCACTACGCCACCGGTTTAGTTTACATAGTAAAGAATGTCTACCTTGACCATTACGGTTTTGAAGATATAGCTATAGCAGATCAAACTGACAATAGCAGCTTGCAAGGTTAGATAGTAACCTCGGTGGGCAGTGAGCCTATATTAATGGAAGAGAACCAATGGTTGTACAACTGGAAGAATGTCATCAATGTCGCTGAACTGTACATGTAGAAACTTGAACTGGAGTATGTTTTTGCTGTGCATATCCTCAAAAACAGCAAAAATAAATTAAGTAAAACAAACAAACAAGGGCTACTGCACCACCCCAGTTTGTCCTCTGATTTCACTATGGCTTCCCTGAAGGTCAAGAATACCTTGAATCACCAGAAGTAATTGGCTGCCTCCTCACTGGAATTTTTCCAGCGGAAACAGCTGACTTGCCTGAGGGCTCTCAAAGCAGGGGCTGCTGTTGCACTTGGGGAGCAAGAGATCCCTTAGCTCCCTGTGAGAGCACTATTATTGAAGACATATAGGAGAGGGGTTAAGAGTTAGTTTTTGAAGGTTGGGCTATGTAAGGGTGCCAGATGACACCGAGCAAATCTGGGCCAGTCAGAGAGACACACAAACCTTTTGCCAGCCCCATGCAGCAGCCTCAGTTGACCAAAGAGAGCTGTGCTACAGACCAGACTTCCAGTGCCTCAGTCTCTCTTTCCATGCCTCCTTCACATCCGACTCAGGGCGGTCCACCTTGTCTTAGTCATCTCGTGCTGCTATAATAGAAACACTGCAAGCAGATGACTTTAACAAAGAGAAGTTTATTTTCTCACAGCCAAGTAGGCTACAAGTCTGAATTCAGGGCACCAGCTCCAGGGGAAGGTTTTCTCCTTGTCAGCTCTGGAGGAAAGTCCTTGTGAGGCGTCAATCTTCCTTCGATCTGCGAGTATCTCAGTGTAGAAATCTCGGGTCCCAAAGACGCACACTGCTCCTGGTGCCGCTTTCTTCATGGTGAGGGTCTCCCACCCTCTGCTTCCTTCCCTTTCCTTTTATCTCTTGCAGGATAAACGGTGGTGCAAGCCACATCCCAGGAAACTCCCTTTACACTGGATCACGGAGGTGACCTTAGCAAGGGTGTCACAGTTTCACCCTAATCCTCTTTAACAGAATCCATCTCGTCCCAATATTAACCACAGGCAGAGATTGGGATTTACAGTAGAGGAAAATCACAAAGGACAACCATGCAACAGCAGAAATCGTGGCCCAGCTAAATTGCTAAATACCTTTTTGGAGGGACATAACTGAGTCCATGACATACCTGAAGAAGTTTCAGCCTGTCGCTTCTCTACTTCAAACCATTTAAGGGGCTTCCATTCCATGTAAGGTAAAGTCCAAAGCAGGGCAGCAAGGCCCTGGGCTGGCCTAGCCTCCCAGTCTCCTCTCTTCCTGCTGATGCCCCATGTGTGCTCTGCACTCCAGCTTTTTCAAAAGAACACCAGTTTCCTTAATGCAGCATGTTATTGCACAGCTCTGGACTTCTCTTTCTACTGCCTCATCCAGCTGGAAAAGGGCTAGTTATCCTTCGAGATGCACTCTGATCCTGGCACTTCTTGGTGGTATGAGGTCCCTTTATCTTTCTGCTGCTTCTCTCTGTTATATCTCAAAAGAGATTAATTTAAGACACAACCTAATCTTATAGATTGAGTCTTGCCTCATTAACATAGCTGCTTTGGACAGTGGACCCTGCCCTGTCCCACTGGCACTCACGAACAACAGCCCTACACTCTAGAATCAAGTTGGCGAAGATCTGACTTGTTGAAATGTAGAAGGCTGTGCGGCCCCATCCTTAGAAACTCGAGAGGCCACGGCTCCATCCTCTGAGACCCCAGAGGTCATGGCCCTACCCTATGAGACTGAGGCAGCTCTAGTTCCTGTGTCCCTTGTCTCTTTAGCTTCTGCTTCTTGGTTCCTTGGCCTCTTAGCCCCTCAGGCCCTGCCATCCTGGCCTGCCCGGCTGTGACAACTGTTTGAAAGCTCTTCAGCTCCACTGATAAATGTCTGGGGTCACCCTACTCCACCAGTAAACTTTGGCTGGAAGGCACTCGGATGTCTTGTTCTGTAGGTCTACAAGCCTAGCTCCACCAGTGAGCTTCCAGAGGCACCCCACAACTCCACGAAGCCTCCTACGCAAAGTTACTCAGATCTCTCACTCCACGTGTCAGCTCTAGCTCTATCTCGTGCTGGTCTCCTGTTTCTGCTGCTGCTGTTTCTGCATTGTAACAACTCTCCTCATTTCCCTCTGAGTTCTCACCAGAATTGTCTTTGATGTCCGTAATTCCACCAACAGTCTTTTCACAGCAATCTAGGCTCTCACTATTAGGCACTTCAAAACTCTTCTAGCCTCTACCCATTCAATTTCAAAACTACTTCCACTCTCTTGGTAACAAATTCTGTCTTGGGTACCTACTGCTGCTATAACATAAACACCCCAAGCAGATGGCTTTAACAGACAGAAATTTATTCTCTCACAGTCTAAGAGGCTAGGAGTTTGAATTCACGGTGTCAGCTCCAAGGGAGAGCTTTCTCTCTGTCAGCTGTGGGGGAAGTTCCTGGTCTTCAATCCTCCACTGTAAGAGCTTCTCGGCACAGGGAATCCAGGTCCAAAGGACATGCTTTGCTCCTGACACTACTTTCTTGGTGGTATGAGGCCTCCTGTCTCTCTGTTCCTTTCTCTCTCTTATATCTCAAAAGAAATTGAAGGTGAAATAGTCAGACTATTCCTGTGCTCGTACAACAAAGACCTGAAAAAACAAGTGAATCAATTATATATGGCAACCTAGGAGCCCTGATCATGAAAGACAAAGTTGAGGAGAGAGGGAGACACCGATCAGAAGCAGCAAAGAGGTGCCAGTCTTGAGCTAGCCAAATCCCTACAGACTGGATCAGCTCGGACACATAGGCTGAGTGAGGGAAGCAATCGCACTCAGCACGCATCTCGCCACCCCAGGAGAGACTGGCAGCAGAGAGTCCGCACAAGCCTCCAGGGACAGGTGGAAGGAACACTGGATCTGAGAAGGTTAAGTGAAAGCATCTAACCTACCATGAGATCAAGAAGACTCCTCGCCCTCTGGGACTTTCAAAACAGAGAAGTGCTGCTTTCCCGTCACATGCCCTCTTTCCTACTCTGCTCCAATACCAGTCTGGCAGCATTCAACAACTGCCACCCTCCACAAGCTGGAAACAGGAGCAGTAGGCCCAAACCAAATCTTGCAGATTTAGGAAAACAATAAAAATAAAAACATCAACTCTCCTAAGCTGAATACTCAGGACTAACCACTCCTAAAGTAATCATCCAGATTTTTAAAAAAGCACTATGCCTCCTAAACCAGGAACTCAGGGCAGACACTGCCCTTTGCCTAGGCACAGGCATAAGGGCTCCATGCACTTCATATGCCCTTCATGCCTGCCAAGAGCTGTGTGGGCCAACTCAATAGCACAGGCCCTCGTTAACATAGAACAACAGTGCATATACTCAAAGTCTATTTTCAACAGCAGCAACCAAGAGGGAGCTACAGATTCACATTTGACGCCAACTTGTCCATTAAGTGGGACCCTCACCCACTCCCATCAGGGGTGTGGGGACTTGCAGCTTCACCCGTTCTATCCAGCTTCACCTGTTCTATCCAGGCAACTGTGACAGAGGTCTGAGAATAAGCGGTGCTTCCCAGTCTTTACAGCCAACAGCACTGGGTGTCAAAGATCAAACAACAAAACCCATCCACCTATGCCTTCTAGGGCACAGGGACAAGCCTTCTACCTAGGCACTCAGGGACAGCCATCAGCCCTCTAACTTGCTCAGCACATAACCCCTTACTGCAGCCAATACCTGTGCCTGCTCCAATCACCCCCTACTTAGCCCTGCCCATCTAGAACTCAAGATAAAAAGTCTGTGCCACACACTCTGTGACCAACGACCTGACACCAGTGCTAAATCCCCACAAGAAAAGTAAACAGACTCCTGGTCTCACACACCTAGTATTAACTCTAACCACTCAGTGACAGGACACAAGACCGTCAAAGATGCCAATAACCAAAGTAGTTCATATGCCCAACCTACCTGGGCATATCAAAGCAAAGCAAAACAAACAAACAAAAAAAGCTAGGACATAGTAAGAAAACATACAATAAATAAATATAATAATTTATTGATGGCTCAGGAACAACATTCAACATCAAATCACATAAGGGAGTAGATCAAAATGGCTCCAGCAAGCAATTGAAACAAAAAACCAGGAAACCTTCCAGAGAAAGGGAGGGTCTTGGAATTACTGGAGGTAGACTTCAAAAATTAATATACAGAGTTCTTCAACAGATCAGGCAAAACTTGAACCAAGCCAAGGAACACACAGACAAAGCAATAGGGGAATTCAGGAGAGGAATACAAGATCAGAATGACAAATTTAACAAGCTGCCAAAACCCAGAAGGAGACAGCAGATAAAAATCAAAAAAAGAATAGTGATAAAATTTCAGAATTAGAAAACTCAACAGAAGGTCATAGGAGCAGAACTGAGGCAACAGAAGTCAGAATTAGTGAAATTGAAGATAAAACACTTGACACCAATTTATTTGAGAAGAAAATCAGACAAACAAACTAAAAAACAAAAAGAAGGAGGACTCTAAGAGGTATGTGGGACACTATCAAAAGGAATGACCTAAGAGCGATTGAAGTATTTGAAAAGAGGGATATAACAGAAAATACCCCGATATCATGAAAGATGATAACATATGTATCCAATAAGTTTTTTGAATGCCAGACAGGGTAGATCTCAAAAGAAAGTCACCAGGATGCATTATAATCAAACCTCCCAAAACTGAAGATAAAGATGGAATTTTAAGAGAAGCTAGGGATAACCAAAAAAAAAAAATCACATAAAAAGTGGAATCAATAAGACCAAACACTGGTGATTCAGCAGAAACCATGCAGACAAGAGGCCCGTGGGATGACATGTATACCAACTTGAAGGAAAAAAAAATGCCAGCCAAGAATTATATATCCAGCAGAGCTGTCTCTCATATATGAAGGCAAAATTAGGGCATTTTCAGATAAACTGAAGTTAAAGAAATTTATAAAAATCAAATCAAAACTACAGGAAATATTAAAGAGAGTCCTCTGACTACAGAACCAACACCATCATATAACAAAACAGGACTAGAACACAGGACAAAACAACCAGATATCAATCCATATAGGGAAGCCACAAAAGTAAATCAAAGCTAAAAACTGAAAATAGGGAAACAGAGATGTCAATATGTGAACGACGACAACATTAAAAAAAAAAAGGGACTAAATAGTGTTATCATAGAATTTTCACATGAAGAGGAACTTAAGACACATAAAATAAAAGATCGATTTCAATCAACTAATTTACCCAACAAAATGAAAAAGAAGAAAAACAAAAAGACTCAGCAAATACATAATCAACAATAATGAGAAAGACATGAAGAAAATACATAAAGAAAAATAACTCAGCACACAAAATTAAGTGGAACAAAGAAACTGACAACATCACACACAGGCACAAAATTACAATGACAACACTAACCCTAACCTCATACCTATAGCTACACTGAATGTAAACAGACTAAGTACACCCATAAAGAGACAGAGAGTCGCAGAATGGATTAAAAACAAAACAAAAAAATGCCATCCATCCATAGGTGGCCTACAAGAGACGCACTTTAGACTGAAAGACACAAACAAACTAAAACTTTAAGGATGGGAAAAAAACATATCAAACAAACTACAATAAAAGAAGAAGAAGAGCAGGAGCAGCAATCTCAGTCTCTTACAAAACACCCTTTAAGGCAAAACCCACCACAAAGTAAAAGGAAGGACACTATATAATGATTAAAGGGTCAACACACATACTAAATATATACACACGCAGTGACAGGTTCCAAAATGTATAAAACAAATTTTGACAGCACTGAAGAGAGAGATAGAGAGGCCAAGCCATTCGGGAGACTTCAACACACCACTTTTGATGAAGGACAGAACATTCAGAAAGAAGCTCAGTAAAGACACGGGCGACCTAAATGCCACAGTCAACCAACTTGACCTTATAGGCATCTACAGAATGCTCCACCCAACAGCAGCCAAGTACACTTTCTCTTCCAGTGCACGTGGAACATTCTCCAGAATAGACCACAAAATAAGCCACAAAACAAGCCTTAACAGAATCCAAAACGTTGAAATATTAACTTTTCTGACCATAAAGCCATAAAAGTAGAAATCAGTCACAGAAAAGACAAGGAAAAAAAAATCAAATATATGGAAACTGAACAACACCTTGCTCAAAGCTATTAGATTCTAGAAGAAATCAAGAACAGATTTCATTCTCAAATGAGAATGAAAATATGTCTTACCAGAATGTCCAAGACACAGAAAAAGCAGGGCTCAGCGGTAAATTTATAGCAACAAACACCCACATCCAATAACAAAGAAGAGTCAAAACCGTAACAATAACTCCACAACCAGAACAAATAGAAAAAGAGCAGTAAAAGAGACACTTGAGTACCAGAAGAAAGGAAATAATAAAAATTGGAGGAGAAATAAATTAAACAGACGATTGGAAGAGTCAACAAGACCAAAACCTTGTTATTTGAACAGATCAACAAAATCAATAAACCACTGAGCAAACTGACAAAGGAAAAACAGGAGAAGAAGCAAATAACCCAAATAAGAAATATGATGGGTGACATCATGACAGACCCAACTGAAATTAAAATGATCATAAGGGAATGCTATGCAAAATTGTACTCCAACAAATTGGAAAACCTAGAGGAAATGGGCAAGTTACCAGAAACACACTACCTACCTAAACTAACACAGACCAACTTAGAAAAACTAAACAAACCTATAACAAAAGAAGACATTGAAAGGGTAATAAGAAAAATTTCCAACAACAACCACCAAGAAACCCTGGCCGTGACAGCTTCACTGGAGAATTCCACCAAACTTAAAAAGAAGAGTTAACGCCAGCACCACTAAAGATATTTCAGAGTATAGAAAAGAATGGAATTTTCCCAAAGTCATTCTATGATGCCAGCATGACCCTGATACCAAAGCCAGGTAAACACACCACAATAAAAGAAAATTAAGACCAATATCCCTCAGAACTTAGATGCAAATATCCTCAACAAAATTCTAACCAATAGAATTCAACAAAAGTCAAATAATTCATCCACGCCAAGCTGGAATTCATACCAGACAGGCAGTGACTGTTCAAAATTAGAAAAACAATCAATGTAATCCATCACATTAATAAAATTCAAAAGGCAAAAACCATGTGATCTTATCAGTTGAGGAAGGAAATGCATTTGACAAAGACCAACGCCCATTCATGTTAAAAACTCTCAGCAAAATAGGAGCAGAAGGGAAATTCCACAGCATGATAAGGGGCCTTTATGCAAAGTCAACAGCCAATGTCATCCTGAATGGAGAGTCCGAAAGCATCCCCCTAGAGAACAGAACCAGACAAGGGTGCACTCTAAGACTGCTATTATGCAAGATTGTGCTGGCATTTCTAGCCAGAGCAATAAGGCAAGAAAAAGAAATAAAGAGCATACAAATTGGTAAGAAGTATCCCTATTTGCAGATGATATGATCTTATACAAAGAAAACCCCAAAGAATCCACAAGAAAACCAGCGGAACGGAAGACTTCAGCAAAGTATCAGAATGCAAGATTAACATATAAAAATCAGCTGGATCCCTCTACACCAACAAAGAGAACTTCAAAGAAGAAGCCACCAAATTAATGCCATTTAGAACAGCCCCCAATGAGATAAAATACTTAGGAATAAGCCTAACCAGAGATGTAAAGACCTATACAAAGAAAACTAAAAGACACTACTGCAAGAAACGAGAAGAGACCTACATATGTGGAAAAACATACCATACTCATGAATAGGAAGACTCAGCACTGCGAAAATGCCAGTTCTACCCCAAGCTATCTACAGATTCAATGTAATCTCAGTGAAAACCCCGAGAGCATTTTAATGCAATCTCAATGAAAACCCCGAGAGCATTTTTTAATGTGATGGAGAACCCAATCTCCACGTTCACACAGAGACGTCACACAGTTCTTTTGTACTATAGCATACCTCCTACCAGATCACACTTTGTACTTAATTTTTTGGGACTCATTCAGACTTAAGCCTTGTTATAGCTCTGGAAGTAAAAATGGGTAGTGGAGGTGGGTCCTTAAAATGTTCCACAATGTCTTATAAGACATCTGCCTAAGGCGATGCCCCAGGCAACAAATGCCCCGGGTAATAACTCAGACAAAGACTCTTCATCACAGCTGGGTTAATCTCATCAGTTGTGGTGGAAGGGCTAACGGCTTCATTGGATAGGGTGGGTTAGCAGACAAAGGTGGAGTGACCTCTTCAGATGGGTGTGAGCTGGCTGGCTCTGTTGGCAGGATTGATTCAACAGAATTTTGTGGCTCACTGTCCCCAGCTTCCTGATTATCTGTTTATATGACCCCATCCCAAGGTTCAGGATCCCATTTCTTTCCAATCAATGCCATCACTTTAACTTCAGACACCATTTGAGGTTAATCATAGGCTCTTCTGGCACTGAAATTCAGCCTCTCGTACAGTAACACCCAGGGTTTGGTTTTTGGCCAAGTCAGCTCAGTTACTGTAGGAAGTGAGGCTTTCTATCAGGGCACAGTTCTTGAGCTGTGACTCTGATACCCTGAGCTCATCTCTTTCACCACTCTATGTAGAGAAAACTGGACCAAACAACCAGCTTCGTTACACTTCTCACCCTGACAAAATTGTAGAAAAGTATTCAACATGCAATCACCCAGAGCCTTACCTCTCACCAATACTTTACCTATCGGTGGTGATATTTTGCTCGTTAATATTGCAACCTCACACCATGGATTAGCAGTGCCCTCTTTACTAGTGGAGGCAGAGACATGAGAGCCTTTAAGACTAATCAGACCTGAAAACCAGGTTAGAAAATTCATCCTTATGATTTTGTTTCTCTAGAGCTGCTCTCGGTACCAAATGTTTTAGGCTGAGTTCTCTAGAGAAACAAAACAAGCGAAGCATGTGTGTGCGTGCACATGTACATAAAATGAAACCCCAAACTGAACCCACTGCTGTTAAATCGATTCCAACTTATAGTGACCCTATACTCGGGGTAGAACTGCCCCATAGAGTTTCCAAGGAGCACCTGAAGAATGTGAACTTCTGATCTTTTGGTTAGCAAACGTAGGTAGCAATTAACCACTGTGCCACTAGGGTTTCCATATATATGTATACATACGCACACATATATATGGAGAGAGAGATAAAGCCCCCACTTGTCAGTTTGTTGTACTGTGGAGGCTCGCGTGTTGCTGTGATGCAAGAAGCTATGCCACAAAAGAAGAACTGGTGCTTCTGAACTGTGGTGTTGGAGAAGAATATTGAATGCACCATGGCTTGCCAAAAGAACAAACAGATCTGTTCTGGAAGAAGTACAACCCGAGTGCTCCTTGGAAGCAAAGATGGCAAGATTGCATCTTACATACTTTGGACATGCTGTCAGGAAGGATCAGTCCCTGGAGAAGAACATCATGCTTGGTAGAGTGGTGGGTCAGTGAAGAAGAGGAAGACCCTCAACAAGATGGATTGACACGGTGTCTGCAACAATAGGCTTAAGCATAAGAACGACTGTGGGCAAGGCACAAGACTGGGCAGAGTTTCCTTCTGTTGTACACAGTGTGGCTGGAACGGACTCAATGGTACCTAACAACAACAACAACTATATGTATATATATATGAAGAGAGAGAGCGATTTAGCTCAAGTAAATGCATCACATGTTTGTAGAAGCTGGCACGTCCCAAGTCCGTGTCAGACGTCAGGCTGGACGCTTCTCCTGACTCACATAGTTGCAGGGACTGACGAACCCAAGAGCTACAGGTCAGGTCACAGGCCGCTGCTCATGGGCTGCAAAGGCTGCTGAATCTCAAGATCAGCAGGCAGTACAGCAAGCAGGTGGCTCGAGTCTCAAGAGGGGGAAGTCAGATGATGACGAGTCGGATACAAGCAAGTGAGCTTTGCCAGAATGTCCGCGAACATACTGGATACAGGCCACACCCCCAAGGAAACTCCCCTTTCAACTGATTAACTGATCATATCAGATCACATCCCGGAGGATAGCAGTATCACTACATAACTCCTAAATTACCTCGTTACGTAACTGCGAACTCTCTGAGAATCATAGCCCAGCCTAGCCAACACACAACCTTAACTATCACAGATGCTACTGTAAACGGAGTATTTTTCTTAATCTCTCTTTCCTATTTCCTATTTCTTACTGCTAGTGTACAGAAGGGTAACAGCATCAGGTAAGGAGGGTAATAGCATCAGGTAAGGAGGGTAATAGCATCAGGTAAGGAGTGTAACAACATCGGGTAAGGAGGATTAAGACAGAGAGAGCAGCCACGACTTGTCAGTCAGTGGAGGCTTGCTTGTTGTTGTGATGCTGGAAGCTATGCCACCGGTATTTACGTACCAGCAGGGTCATGAGTCAGATCCGACTCGACGGCACTTGGCTGGCTAGGGTCATCCATGGTAGACAGGTTTCAGCTGAGCTTCCAGACTAAGACAGGCCAGAAAGAAGGACCCAGCAGTCTACTTCTGAAAAGAATTAGCCAGGGAAAACCTTAGGAATAGCAGCTGAACATTGTCAGAAATGGTGCCGGAAAGTGAGCCCCCCAGATTGGAAGGCACTCGGAAGACCGCTGGGGAAGAGCTGCCTCCCGAAAGTAGAGTCGACCTTAACGATGTAGATGGAGTAAGGCCTTCAGGATCTTCGTTCGCTGATGTGGCAGAACTCAAAATGAGAACAAACAGCTGCAAACATCCATTAGTAACCGGGACATGGAATGTACGAAGTATGAATCTAGGAAAATTGGAAATCATCAAAACGAAATGGAACGCATAAACATTGATATCCTAGGCATTAGTGAGCTGAAATGGACCGGTACTGGCCATTTTGAATCCGATTATCGTATGGTCTACTATACTGGGAAGGAAAACTTAAGAGGTACAGTGTTGCATTCCTCATAAAAAAGAACATTTGAAGATCTGGCCTGAAGTACAGTGCTGTCAGTGATAGGGTAATATCCGTACACCTACAAGGAAGGCCAGTTAACACGACTATTATTCAAATCTGTGCACCAACTACTAAGGCCAAAGTTGAAGAGACGGAAGATTTTTACCAGCTTCTGCAGTCTGAAATTCATCGAACATGCAATGAGGATGCATTGATTGTTACTGGTGACTGGAATGCAAAAGTTGGACACAAAGAAGAAGGATGGGTAGTTGGAAAATGCGGTCTTGGTAACAGAAGTAATGCCAGAGATCGCATGATAGAATTTTGCAAGACTAACGACTTCTTCACTGCAAAGAGCTTTTTTAACCAACACAAACGGCGGCTGTGCACATGGACCTCACCAGACGGAACACACAGGAGTCAAATTGACTACATCTGTGGAAAAAGACGACGGATAAGCTCCATGTCAGCAGCCAGAACAAGACCAGGTGCTGACTGTGGCACAGATCATCAATTGCTCACATGCAAATTTGAACTGAAACTGAAGAAAATTAGAACAAGTCCACGAGAGCCAAAGTGTGACCTTGAGTATATCCCTCCTGAGCTTCAGACCATCTCAAGAACAGATTTGATGTGTTGATCACTAATGACCGAAGACCGGACGAACTGTGCACTAAAGACAGGAAAGAAAGAAAAGACCAAACTGGATGTCAGAAGACACTGAAACTCGCTCTCGAACGTCAAGCAGCTAAAGCAAAAGGAAGGAATACTGAAGGAAGAGACCTAAACAGAAGATTGCAAAGGGCAGCCCGAGAAGACAAAAGAAAGTATTATAATGACATGTGCAAAGAGCTGGAAATAGAAAACCAGAAGGGAGGAACATGCTCTGCATTTTTCAAGCTGAAAGAACTGGAGAAAAAATTCAAGCCTCGAGTTGCAATAGTGAAGCATTCTGCAGGGAAAATACTAAATGACTCAGGGAGCACCAAAAGAAGATGGAAGGAATGCACAGAGTCATTATACCAGAAAGAACTGGTCGCTGTTCAGCCATTTGAAGAGGTAGCATGTGATCAGGAACCAATGGTACGGAAGGAAGAAGTCAAAGCTGCATTCAGGGCATTGGCAAAAAACAAGGCTCGAGGAATTGATGGATATCCTTTGAGACATTTCAACAAACAGATGCAGCACTGGAAGTGCTCACTCGTCTATACCAAGAAATTTGGAGGACAGCTACCTGGCCAACTGACTGGAAGAGATCCATATTTATGCCCATTCCAAAGAAAGGTGATCTAACCAAATGCGGGAATTACCGGACAATATTGTTAATCTCACACGCACGTAAAATTTTGCTCAAGGTCATTCAAAAGTGACTACAACAATATATTGACAAGGAACTGCCAGAAATTCAAGCTGGATTCAGAAGACAACATCGAACCAGGGATATCGTTGCCGATGTCAGACGGATCTGGGCTGAAAGCAGAGAACACTGGAAAGATGTTTACCTGTGTTTCATTGACCGTGCAAAAGCATTTGACTGTGTGGATCATAATAAATTATGGCTAACATTGTGGAGAGTGGGAGTTCCAGAACACCGAATTGTCCTCTTGCGGAATCTGGGTCAAGAGGGAGTCGTGAGAAAAGAACAAGGGGACGCTGCGTGGTTTGAAGTCAGGAAAGGTGTGTGTCACGGTTGACTCCTTTCACCATGCCTTTTCAATCTGTATGCCGAGCAAATAGTCTGAGAAGCTGGATTATGCAAAGAAGAAGGAGGCATCAGGATAGAGGACGACTCATTAACAACCCGCGTTAAGTGGACGACACCACCATACCTGCTGGATCTGAAGAAGATTTGAAATGCTTACTGACGAAGATCCAGGACCACAGCCTTCAACTATGTATTGCACCTCAACATCAAGAGAACAAAAATCCTCACAGCTGGACCAGTAAGCAACATCGTGATAAATGGAGAAAGGATTGAGGTTGTCAAGGATTTCATTTTACTTGGGTCCACAATCAACGCCCATGGAAGCAGCAGTCAAGAAATCAAAAGTTGAATTGCACTGGGAAAATCTGCTGCAAAGGACCTCTTTCAGGTATTGAAAAGTAAAGGTGTCTGTCACCTTGTAGATTCTAAGGGGCGCCTGACCCAAGCCATGGTGTTCTCGATCGCATCACACGCATGCGAAAGCTGGACAATGAACAAAGGAAACAGAGGAAGAACTGATGCCTTTGAAGTATGGTGTTGGAGTAGAACGTTGAATGTACCATGGACCGTCAGAAGAACCAACAGATCTGTTCTGGAAGAAGTATAACCCGAGTGTTCCTTGGAAGCAAAGATGGCAAGACAGCGTCTTACATGCCTTGGACATGTTGTCAGGCAGGATCAGTCCCTGGAAAAGGACATCATGCTTGGTAGAGTGGTGGGTCAGGGAAAAAGAGGTAGACCCTCAACAAGATGGATTGACACAGTGTCTGCAACAATGGGCTTAAGCATCAAAACGATCGTGGGCATGGCGCAAGACCGGACAGTGTTTCGTTCTGTTGTTCACAGGGTCACCATGAGTCAGAAGCGACTTGATGGCACCTAACAACAACAACAACGTCACAGAAATCTGAGTTTTGTTGTTGTTGACCTTGCATTGTGCAACTTACTAGATTCTTCTATTAGTTCTAGAAGCTTTTTAGTAGATTCATTGGGATTTTTGATATGTAGGACCACATCATCTGGAAACAGGAAGAGTTTTACCTCTCCATTTCTGATTTGGAAGCATTTTATTTATTTATTTACTTTCCGTGGGAGGTTTTTTAAATATATTATTTTTATTGTGATTAAGTGAAAGTTTACTATCCAAGTCAATACGCCACACAAAACCTCAGACACACGCCTCTGTGCAATTCTGTCTGCTCTCCTTACCCTGTGAAAGCACACTCCTCCTCTCCAGCCCGTATTTCTGGTACCCACTAAACCAAACTAAACTTGTCCCCTCCTCTCCACCTTTCCCTCTTCCTTCTAAAGAGGAATCAGTTGGGCAGCCTGGTATATATACAAACCCAAGAAGTACACACACCATCTGCATCGCTCTATGAGCCTGCAATTAAGTTCGTGAACTCATCCTAGAAAAAGTGCTACAAGCCTCATCGTTGAATATCACTATGGTCACCTTTGAAGTACTCCCCTTAGGAAGATGCGCACTGATGCCAGCGCCTAGTCCACCCTTCAGAGTAATTCTGGAACTCTTTTTGGAATGGCCATCAGAGCTGTCATCGTATTACCCTCGATGTCCTGAATGTCATCAAAATGTCTTCCTTTCAATCTTTCCTTTACCTTTGGGTAAAGAAAAAAGTCACTGGGGTCAGATCAGGTGAGTAGGGAGGGTGTTACCATACAGTTATTTGTTTACTGGCTAAAAACTCCCTCACAGACAGTGCCGTGTGAGCTGGTACATTGTCCTGATGCAAGAGCCATGAGTTGTTGGTGAAAAGTTCAGATTGTTCTCGTCTAACTTTTCCAGGCAGCCTTTTCAGCACTTCCAAGTTGGTACAAATTCATGATGAACAATCCCTCTGATATCAAAAAAGTTTAGCGACATCATTTTGACTCTTGATTTGGACTGACAGAACATTTTTGGTCATGGAGAATCAGCTAACTTCCATTGTGAGCGTGGACACTTTGTTTCAGGGTCATATTGGTACACCCATGTTTCATAATACAGCCCAAAACATTGCCTTGCCTCTACAAAAGGTCTTGGCAAACTTCAACTCTCCTTTGCTTTTCTTCATCAGTAAGCTCCTTCGGGACCATTTTTGCACACACCTTTTTCTCGCCAAGATTTTCAGTTAAGATTTTCCTAAGTGTTTCTCTATCGATGTTTACTTGGTCTGCTATGCTTCTCACAGTCAGCCGACAAGTCTGACACACAATTAGATGAAGTTTTGCAACATTTTCATCAGTTCTGCTCGTTAATGACTACCCTGACTTCTCTTCATCAGTGACACTTTCTCTTCCCTCAGAAAAAACATTTAGCCCGTCTGTACACTGCCATTTTCTTCATGGTGTTATCCTCATCAGCTTGGACTAACATGTCCCTGGTTTCACTTCCACTCTTGCCAAGTTTAGCAAGAAATTTAATGTCTCTTTGCTGCTCTATTTCAAGCTCTGACATTTTGTGACAGCACACAAAAGCATGCAACAACAGTGAACACCACTCAGCAAGACACCACCACACATCGACACAAACACAGCTGTGAGACACTGATATACCAAGGTTATGAAATCTTACTGAGTTGTTTGTACAGTGCTGCCAACGTAAGCGCACGGTGGCAAGTTTGTGAACTTAATTATCAGACCTCGTATGTCCCATAGTCCAATCCGATCTTCTTGTGCAGCGTGGGCTTCAGTACTAGTTTGAGCTCTGGCTAGCAGCAAGCCCAGGGGCCATATTCTCAGGGGACCTTCCAGAGTGTCGGGCCATCAAGACTGGTTGAAATTCTACATCTGCACTCCCCTTTTCCTTGTGCTTTGTCAGGGACTCTACATTGCACTCCCTGTCAGGGCAGTCTTTGGCGGTGGCTGGGAACCGTCTAATTCTTCTGGTCTTGTGCTGATACAGTCTCCCAATCATATGGACCCTTCTGTCTCCTGGGCACATATTTTCCCCAGAGATGCATTTTATTTGATTTTATTTGCCTTACTGCTCTTTCTAGGACTTCCAGCACAATATTGAATAGTAGTAGTGAGACTGGGCATCCTTGGCTTGCTCCTGTTTTCAGGGGGAAAGTTTTCTGTCTGTCTTCATTTGACTACAGTGTTGGCAGTTGGGTTTTGTTGTTGTTGCTGCTGCTGTTTGTTTTTCAGCACATTTTCTCCACTCCCCTCCACACTTTTCAAGAAGACATCAGCTCTTAATCTTATGGAGGACCATTCAGTAAGATTATATACGAAAATTTCCATCTGTCTTTCTGCTTTCAGGATTCTGTTTTTATCTTTGGCTTCCAAGGGATCGATTATATTGTGTCGTGGTGAGAGTAGCTTTGGGTTTACTTTGTTCTTCATTCAGCTTATTGTATTTATTGATTCATGTGTTTCTTCACGAATGGAGAGTTTTCTGCCGTTATTTCTTGACACGGTCTGTATTTCCCTTTCTCTGTCTCCTCCTGGGATTCCCTTGATGTGTAGGTTCTTCATCTGTTGGTGTCTCACAGTTCCATTAGGTTTTACTCCATTTTCTCTATTTGCTCTTCAGTCTTGGTAATTTTACTTTTCTTATCCTTTAATTTGATGATTCTTTCTTCTGCCAGCTCAAACCTGTCGTAAGTCCTTCCAATGAGATTTTTTTTTTATTTCAGTTGTTATGTTCTTTGGCTGCAGTATTTCTGTTTGATTCTTTTTGTAGTTTCTATCTCCTTATCCTAATGCTCATTTTGTTCCTGTATCATTTTCCTGATTCCCTTTAGTCTACTGTCCGTGCTTTCCTTTACTTCTTTGAACATAAGTACTGCTTTTCTTTTAAAGTCTTACAATCTGTTCCTTATCCAGGGCTCTATAGGTTCAGTTTCTGTCCATTTTGTATTCTTCTTCTGATTGGGCCACCCTTTTCTGTTTATTTGTATGCCTTGTGATTTTGTGCTTGTTGTTGTTGAAATGGAGACATTTGAATAGCATACTGTGGTAACTCTGGAATTCAAATTCTTCCCCTTCCCTAAGGACTGCAGTAGATATATATATGTATATATATATATATATGTTTAGTTGTCAAAGGCTATAATAGTCTGTCTAAGCAAAAACCTCCTATCCTGGCTATCTTTGTAAAGACTGACCTCTAAAGCTTGTGTGGAAGCTATATTCCTTTCCAAGGCCTGTGACCAGCTAGTGTTTCAAAAGAGACTCCCTTGTAGTCCAATGAAGAAATAAACATGAAAACCAAAAAAAAAAAAAAAAAAAAAAAAATCTCATCTTGCCACTTCTCAAGGATTGCTGTTGTTACTTCTCTTAGTTGTCTAGTGCTGTGGTAGAAGAAATGCTAGTGAATGGCTTTAACAAAGAGAAATGTATTCTCTCACAGTTTAGGAAGCCAGAAGTACAAATTTGGGGTACCAATTCCGGGGGAAGGCTTTCTCTCTGTGTTTGCTCTGGAGAAAGGTCCTTGTCATCAATCTTCCCCAGGTCTAGGAGGCTTTTGGCAGAAGGACTCAGGGTCCAAAGGATGCTGTCTGCTTCTGGCACTACTTTCTTCATGGTATGGAGTCTCCTTTTCTCTCTGCTTGCTTCTCTCTTTTATAACACAAAGGAGGTTGACTTAAGACACAACACATTCTTGCAGACTGAGTCCTGCCTCGTTAATATAACTGGCTCCGATCCTGCCTTGTTAACGTCCCAGAGGTAGGATTTACAACACATAGGTAAATCACATCAGATGAAAAAATGGTGGGCAAATCACATGGTACCGGGAACCATGGCTTAGCCAATAGACACACTGTTGGGGGGTGGGGTGGGGAGGGGAGGCACAGTTCAATTCATGATGTTACTTAATGGAGGCTAGGTCAACGGTTTAGTGACCACTTCAAGCTTAGTTTTACAAAGTTTGTGTTGCAATTCCGTTATCTCTACCTGACAGTCGATGGCCTAAAGCTTTCTCCAAAGGGCATGCTGACACTTCAAATTTGATGTCAGAGAAATGCCTCTTTTGTGCGAAAGTTGAAACCACTGCAGTGTTCTGCACCCATCACTCAAGGTACTGCCAGACCAACACAACTGTACAACTCTAAGTCCTCGGAGGACAAGGTCTTCACTGCCCACCCAGGCAAGAGTCAGCAACTGTAGGAGTACGGGCTGCCGTCGTCATCGCCACAACAGAGCTGAGTTTCATGCACGTGGCTCACCTAGGAATGCTCAGCAGGTTGTCCCTTCAACAGGCACTCTCCTGGTTCAATTGTCTGATTAAGTCGCACAGTTCCACAACAAGTTGATTTCAAAGATCTTTCACATAGGGCCTCAATGAGTCAGAATGCATAAGATGGTACACAGCAACAAAAATGTAAACATCAGGCAGGTCACAGACTAAAACACGGTCAGCATCCCCAAAGCTCCTGGTGTTTTTCCTTGTCTGACTTCACCCCATTTTTCCACCAAACACGAAAACTCCATCGTTGTTTTTGTGACCATCCTTTCCCCACTTTGTGCTCTGCTGTACTATGCATGTATCCTTATGTGATGTAGTTTAGTGTTGCCTGTTATTGACTTTTATATGAACGGGATTGTAAAACACGCTCTCATTGTTTCTTGCATCTATCACTCAATATCATGTTTGTAAGCTTCAGGTGCATACTTCCAGCATCCCATTGTATGAGCATACCACAATTTATTTAACCAGTCCAGCAAGAGTGGGAATTTGTGCAGTTTCCTGCAGTTGGAACTGAATGGTAACAAAAACACCACAGATTAAAAACAAGTGCGGTGCAGCTAAAGCAGTCCATAGAGGGATCGGTGGTGCATTCAATGCATCTGTTTAACAGCAGATAGCTGCTAATCAACAATAAGAAGTTAGAAGAAGGACAGTAAAGTCAACTTGGAAGAAGTAGAAGTAGAAGGAAATGATGAAGGTAATGATGTAGTGAAGTAATGAAGGCAGTTGTGAAGTTAAAAGCATAAATCAGTGATACGGGAAACAGAAAGAGTCACAATACCCGAACTTGGTGAGTCAGAAAAATAGTAAACTTGGTAAACCTCTGATGAGACTGAATGAGAAAACAAGAGAGAAGGCCACCGACACCAGGGAAGAAAAGGTAGAAAGAACCACAAACGACACAGACATGGAACAGATGATAAGAGGGTTGTCATGGATCAGTTGTGTGCCCCCCAAAATGGTGTGTATCAGTTTGGCTGGGCGGTGATTCCTGGTGGTGTTGTGTGATTTTTCTATTTGTTGTGAATCCTACCTCTGTGATGTGATGTTAATGGGGGAGGATGGGCGGCAGTTGTGTTGGTGGGACAGGACTCGGTCTCTAAGATTGTGTTGTGCCTTGAGGCAATCTCTTGAGATAGAAAAGAAAGAAGCGAGCAGAGAAACCAGGGGACCTCATAACACCAGGAAAGAAGCCCCCGGAGCAGAGCACGTCCCTTGGACTCCGGGTCCCTGAGCCTGAGAGGTTCCCAGTCCAGGGAAACATTGACAACAAGCACCCTCCTCCAGAGCCAACAGAGAAAGCCTGTCCCTGGAGCTGATGACCTGAATTTGGACTTTTAGCCTCCTTCTCTGTGGGAAAATACATTGCTCTTTGTTAAAGCCATCTGCTTGTGGTATTTCTGCTATAGCAGCACTGGATGACTACAACAAGGCTATTACCGGGGACTGGCTATTCACACAGTGCCAGAGTAACACCACACCGCTTATCCATTAGCTAGAAAGGAGAAAAGGTACCTTTGCAATGGAGTCATCTGGAGGACACAGTGGACCGAATGATCCAAGGTGACATCAGCAGTCGTGGGACAAACTGACATCCTGTATCTCCAGATGTCATGCACTGAGGAGGACAGGGCACCACCAGAGTAGTATCCTGGACAAAACTGTCTAAGCAACCATCAGTGAAGTCCACCCGGAGGGACTTTGTGCGAAACAACCAGACTGGACTTTTCAAAAATGTCCAAGTCACGCCAAACGAAAAGAAATCTGGGAAAATGTTCCCATTTAAAGAACACCAAAGAGACTTGATAGCTAGATTCAATTCGTTTGGTTAGATGAAATGCAAGGCGTTCATTGAAAACAAAATTGTTTTTTGTTTTTTGTTTTTTTAAGAAGGCAGCCCTAGAGGACATTACTGGGACTTTGGGAACATTCTGAATGTGGATCACAGACACGGTACTTGTACTGTGGCAGTGTTAAATATCTGAGTGTGACCGTCGTGCTGATGGTTTTGTAGGTGCCTGTTCATTTCTTAGGCGATACATGCTGAAGAATTTAGGGATGATGTATCATAATGTCTGCAAGTAACACAAATGATGAATCAAAAAGAACAAACAAATCAAAAAAAGTGTCGGGGTGGCGGGGAGAGCCAAAATGCTAATAATTGGTAAATCCGGGTGAAGAATGTATGTGTGTTCACTGCCCTGTTCCTGTAACTCTTCCCTAAATAAAATTTAGGGAAAGGGGGAATGTTGTGAATCACCTTATTCCAATAAGTTTGAAGACAGGACAAAGGTGACCAATTCCCAAAATAAAAACTAACCTTCCAAAACTGACTCAACAAGGAATAACAAACCTGAATCATTCCACAACCATTAAAGAAATGAATCCATAGCCAAAGTATTTTTCATACTGAAAAAATTCAGGCCCAGATGGCTTCCCCACAGACTTAACAGCCTAGGAATAAATAAATTTATTCAATCTGACAGAAACCTTTAGAGAAAATGAGAAACAGGGGACACTCCCCAACTTGTTTTATGAGGACAGAACAACCCTCGATACCAAAGCCTAACGAGGACAGTGTGAGAAAAGAAAATCGCAGGACAGTCAGACAATCATGAACATAGACGCAAAAGTTGAAAACACAATATTAACAAACTGAATCCTACGGGATACGCAAAGGAAATCATATGACATACCATGACTGAACTGCGTTCATCCCAGGGATACAGACTTGGTTAAATGTCAGAAAATAAGAGTAATTAACAGAGTACTAAAAACAACAACAACAACAAAAAAGGTACAGCGAGTGCCGTCGACTCGATTCCCACTCATGGCGACCCTACAGGGCAGAGCAGAACTGCTCTGTAGAGTTTCCAAGGAGCACCTGCTGGATTTGAATTGCTGACCTTTTGGTTAGCAGATGCAGCACTTCACCTCTGTGCCACCGGGGTTTCCATGGAGGAGAAAAACATGACCTCTTTATGCAGAGAAAGTGTTTTCGCACGCATTTGTGATGTTTCGTTTACAGTTTCTTTTAAACTCTAACTTGCATGTACTTCCGTGAGTTTGGATAAACATATATGCCGCTGTGTGACCACCACCACAGTCAAAATACAAAACATTTCCATCACCCTCCAGATTCCTTCAGGCCCCTGTGTAGCCATCCCTTCTCCCAACCTCCAGGCCCCGGAGACCACCGATGTCTTTTCTGTCCCTGTGCCTTTGCCTTTTCCAGGTGTGTCAGGTAAATGAAATCACACAGTATGGAGCCTTTGTAGCTTGCCTGCTTCCACACAAAGGGCTCGGCACGGGAATGCTCAAGGGGCAATACACGGTTTCTCGACCTGGCTACCATTTGCATGGCTTGATCATTTTATAATTATTCATCGAAACTGTAAGCTTGTTTCTGCCCTTGTATGTATGTACAGTATGTTTCACAAATAGAATTTCCTGTTTAACTTTGTCTGATTTAGTTTGCATACCTTGCTGAGGTTTTCTTTGTTTTAATAGCAATGTTTAATCCTTTAAAAGAAGGCGACCTCCTTCTTCCGTTTTTAAGGATCCCAGTGATCACGCTGATGGAGTCCCTGGAGGACACAGATGATGAAGCACTCAGCTACTAACCAGAAGGTTAGAGGATGGAACCCACCTAGAGGCGCCTAGGATCTTCTTCCAAAAGGTCACGGCCAAGAAAACCCTGTGGAGCATCGTCCTACTCGGATAGACGTGGAGCTGCCGTGGGCCAGAACTCACTGGCTAGCCACTCGTTAGCTGGTTTATGAATATGCTCAGTCCACAGGGATCATCCAGACCAATCTTCCTACTGTAAGGTAGGCTGATCAGCAGCTGTAATTCCATCTGCATACCTAATCCCCCTTGGCCATGTAGCCTGACATAGTCACAGGTTCTGGCAATCAGGGTGTGGCTAGATTTCGGGACTATGGTTCAGCCTGTCACCCTCCACTTCCTCTTCCATTCAGATCCTTCTCCAGCACCCTGCTCCACCTACCTCCCCTGGCTGTGCCATTCCGTCCTAAGTGTCTGGAGAGAGCAGTTGGTCATTTGTGGTGGTGAAAAGGGAGCAGGTAGTAGAACAAGGTAGGATAACAGGGCCTAGCACTCTCCCAGGTCAGCGACCGCTTCCTCTTTTGCCAAGCCACACCTTGTGATACACACATTATTGTGTGGTACCCGGTCTCACTGTGTCACTATGCCACACAGCGCTCAGAGAAGGGAAGCAGGGCTGGCAAAATGAGCCACCCCGGGCAGCGCTCATGTCCTCCCACTTCTTCTGTCAAAATGCTGCTCTCCTTCACGCCCTGGGGGATCAGTGGCACCGTGCCTCCCAGGGCAGGGGCCCGACGCTGACTGCTTTCCCAGTCGGAATTCGCCAGTATGTCTCCGCTGGCAGAAACCCCAGCTGGCAAGTGGCTACCAGGCCAGTCGCTCAGACACCAGCCCGCTGTGTTGGCGTCTCCAAGTAGTAACCGTTTTGAGACAGGGTCAAAGACTCATACCAAGCGATCCAGCCCATCTTCTCAAGGGAAGGGATTGCACTGGGTGGCCTAAGTCTGCACCCACTTCTTTCCCAGCTCTGAGGTCTGTCATTGTCCTATCACGTCCTTCATGGTCTTTCTACCACAACTCATACCATGGTGGCCAGGAGGGAAGACAGAGGACAGAGGAAGGGTGGTACTGGGCCTGACCAACTTTCCAAGGGCACCCCTCTTTACTTTCCACTCCTGCCCAGGTCCCCATCGGGTCATGTTGTGGCCATCTCCTACTTGGGCTCCATGCTTCAAAGATGAATCCCTTCACAGCCACCCTTCACCTTCTAATCTCCCTGACAATGCATGGTGTTTCTGAAGCACCATACTCATCACGAAACAGGGTTAAGAGCCTAGGCCAGAAACTCCTGCATTTCCAGTGTGGTCGGTTTGGTGATTCATCTCTCCCCCGACTGATGTTTTAGTAACCTGATAGCATTCCTTGCGAAAGGCAGATGCCACCCCTGCTTTTGCTCCTCTCCGTCCTTCACGGAATCCTGACCACCGTCTCTCCTCCCTTTAACCTGTGAATCGGATCTTTCTCCTTCTAGGGAGACTTTTCGTGACTAGTTTTATTCACACGCACCCACGCACACGCCTCGTCTTTCACGTCTTCATTTGTCTGCGTTCCCCGTACCCTTCTTTACTGCTCCGCAGCCACTGTGGATGTGTGACCTCTGCCTCCACCCACTGCTGTAACTAAAGAGCGAGAATGGGCAGGATTCGGGGACCAAGTTTCAAAGGTGAGGGCTCAAGAGGAAATGAGGACGATGCTCAGGCTGTCCTGGTGCTGGAGGCACAGGTGGGACATAATGAATCCACAAAGAGGACCGGGCACGGCAAGAGGGAAGAGGGGCTCAGTTGGCGCTGGTCCACACCTGTTGAAACGACCATGGAGGACAGGCCAAGGGACGGACAGCCATGGGAGAGAAGAGGGATGCCCAGGACGCGAAAGGAGGGGTGGGTCGGGGGAACCAGGACGTTGATGCAAAGGAGGTGAGGGAAGAGGGACCGCAGCTCTGAAGGGGATTAACTGGTTCCTGCTGAAGGGGAGGGGGAACGCTGTTGAAGATGGGGAACAGTGGTGAAGATTGGAAACTGTGGAACCGAAAAAGGAGAAGACCAGGAGAGAACATTCCCAGTGCCTGCCGGGGCTCTCTGGTAAGGCTGGCTGCAGGACTCCGGCTCAGAAGCTGGCCCACGGAATTCCAGAAGTACTCTGCTTTAAAACTGCTCTGAAACGGAGACGTCCCCCGCCCTTTCCCTCTCCTCCCCCCCTTCCCCAACAAAGAGAGGACAGACCACAGACTATGAGATGTCCTTTAATTGGAAACTGCTGTAAATCGGGCATGGGAAGAGGGCAGAGGTAGGGCAAGAAAGGAAGCCCCGGCAGCAGCAGGGGAGGGGCACCAGTTTGGCCGCTGCTCCTGGGCTCAAAAGGCACCAGCACCACCTGCTTCTCTTGCACCAGGATGCTGCGTTCAACCTGCACCAACAGAGCGGGGTCAGGGAGGAGCCACAAGCTAGGGCCAGCCCACGGCCCTCCTCAACCGCCAAGACAAGGAGAAGGGGTGTGGCATGCGTTAACACTCACCTCACAGGATCTGGAAGCTGTCAATGAGGCTCTGCAGGGCCACTGAAACAGAGGGAGGCATAACCAGACACTCCAGACCCAGGGATGTGGAAACCCATCCTCCTGTCCCTGTGAGGGAATGGCCTAACCCTGCAACCTGAAACGCCCTCCAGCCCCTATCCAAACTTGGTCATATCCAGCCCTGGGACTGACTGACCCACTCCGCACCTCAATCCAATGTGGAAACCTTTTCTAAATGGGAACCCAAAGAACCAGCATTTCTCCAGCTCTGGTGCACACCAAAAGCATCCAGCTACGATCCAATCAACAAGCAAATGAAGCGTACATTACCCTACGTAGTGGGAGTTAAAGAGCAAATAAACGAGGCCTCTCTAATTGTCCTACAGGAAGATCGCTAGGCCTTGTTGGCAAAGTCTACGTGAATTCAGAGCAGACTCGGGTACCCAGACCCAGGCCCACGCCTACGCACGCCCAGAAGGAGGTTTGCCATACCAACTTCTTCTTTAAGGTCGTCTATCTCTTTTTGTAGGGCGCCACACTAGCCCAGCAGACAGTGAGTGGAGAAAGAAAGTATTAGTGCATTCTTGCCTCCTCCCTCTTCATCCCCACTCCCCCACCGCTGGCCCGACAAGGAATCCTCCATGGCAAGGAGGCACCCTCCCTTGCCACGCCCCCAGCCCTGTGGTGTGGGCAGAAGAGGGGGTAATGCACGATCAGTTAAACCCGAACAGGGATTCCCGTCCCCCCATCCAGTCTGGACCTGCACTTCCGGGGGCAAGAGAGAGAATTACCTGTGGGCAGCCCTGTTCTCCAGGTGGTGATGGCGGTGACTGCTCCGACTGCTCCGGCTGCTCCGGCTGCTGCCCCTGCCACCACTGCCGCCGGCGCCGCCGTCTTTCCTGTCTCACGGAATTGGCAGGTGGTCCTTGGTTACCTGGAAGAGAACACAGAATCCAGCTTCAGAGCCTAAGAAAGCACACACAAAAGCAAACCTGTTGCTGTTGAGTTGATTCCGACTCATGGGGACCCTAAAGGACAGTGGAACCGCCCCATACGGTTTCCAAGGAGCGCCTGGTGGATTTGAACTGGCGACCTTGGACGGCAGCCTCGGCTCTTAACCACTAAGCCACCTAGGAGTGAGGGGCAAAGGACCCAGAAGGTTCTACGACAGTGGGGCAGCACCACCCTCTACTGGCAACAAGCTGCCCCTGCTCTGCCCAGCAGCTCCAACCATCTCTCTGGCCCTCTCTTCCCTGTCCCCTACTCTCAGCCCATCTGGGATTGTGGCCTCCAGGACTGTGGCCCACCCCTGGTGTGGGGGGGGGAGCAATGCAGCCCAACAGGACCTAACAGAAAAGGCACCGCTGCACTGGAAGCCTATTTCTGGAGCTAGAGTTGGGGGTGCCGCTACAAGTCACCCCCACCACACAAACGCCCTGCAAAGGACATTTTGGATTAAAGCCAGCCCTATCTACACCCTACTTCCTGTGTGAGCGCTATCTGGAGAGGCAGAGGGGCCTGGGAGCAAGACTGAGGCCCCACAAGTCACAGGACCGGAGTGCTCCCTGTGTTTCCTACCCGCTGCCGACATATCAATCCCACAAGGCTCACCTGAGGGTGCAGGATCTCTGGGCCTGACGGCTCTCTGGCTCAGGGCCATGGACTGTGAGTGTCCTGGAACACGGGGAGCCCTGGTGTTGGCTTCTCCACTGCTGCCATCTCCACGATACGGAGAGAGGCAAGATGGCCCTGGTCTGCTTGTTGGAAGCTGAAAGAAAACTTTCTGGCTGATTTGAGGGATGTGGGGTATCAGGGGCGGAGGAGGGGGTGGGTGGTGGGATGCAGCAGGGAATAAACAAGGAAGCTAGAGGCTGATCTCCTTAGCACTCTCTCCCCCAGGCCAGGAGGCAGAGCGGAGGCAGCGGGAACAGTGGGGCAACTGAGAAAGCCTGGGTCCCCTGCAAGGAAGGCTCAGGGGAACAGCCAGGACAGCTAGGCCATCAGAAAGCCAAAGGATCCAAACGCTGAGGTGAAGTGGCCCCAACTTTAAGGAGGTGGCCGATCCCAATCAGCTGCCTGCCTTCCCCTTGCTGCCAGCCCCTCTCTAGGGAGGTGGCCCACAGCCTGAGTGAAGTGTTGAGAACAGTGTCTGGCCTGGAGACTCTCCGGCCCCATGCAAGCAAGGCCGGGGGGCAGGGGGGGCTTTGTCAAGTGCCATCTTAACCTTTGCTCCTATGAAAGAAAATGAGCCTGATTTGGCACCTTGATGGCCTGGGAGCCCAGTGACAACTCCTGAGCCAAGGGCAGAAGGAGCATGTGTGAAGACGTGTGTGCTGGGGATGCGGATGGGGGAGGGGGAGAGGGAAGAGCGGGCCTACTCACCTGGCCCTTTGGGACTGGATCCCTGTTCGGGTGGTCCTTATCTTCCACCACCGGATCCAACTCCCTTGTCCTGCGCGCCACAGGTTTCCTCCCAGCATTGGTGTGTTTGGGCTGCCCGGGTCCCAAAGGGACCAAGGAGGACTTTTTGGGTCTCCCAAGTAGTGGAATGCCAGAGACCGGGGGTAAGGCGGCTGGCTCCGGAGGGCCTCTGCAGACCCTCTGGCCCCATGCAGGCAACGCCGGGGGCTTTGTCTCCAGGACAACGCTTGAGACACCACCTAGGGATTTCTTTTCCCGGGCCACCTGTTTTCTAGGAGCAGCAGCAGCAGCAGCAGCAGCACCCGCGTAGCTGGGCCTGCCCCCTCTCCTGCCCCTGCCCTCGTCTGGCATTTTCTTCAGCGAAGCGACGTCAGGCTGCCTTCCCGTGGCGGCTGAAGGGAATCTGGTCTCCCTGGCGTCGGGAACCAAGCGTCCGGGTGCGTCTCTGGGATCCTCGGGGCTGCCAGACTCTGCTTGGCCTGGCGCTTTGTGGCAAAGGCTCACCGTCACGCGCTCGATGTCACCGTAATCAGCCGATGGTCCGGAGTCCGAAGACAGCACCGCCAGGCCTTCCGTCGAGGGCTGCTGGACATACACAGTAATGTTCAACCTACTCTTAGGGCCTCCTTTCAGGGCTTCCCCAGGCCCACCCACCCTCCCTCGGGCCCGCTGACATCGAGTGGGGCGGGAGAGCCAGCCGCGTTCCCCCTCAGCTGGAGGCAGGTGCGCCTCCGCCGTCGGGCCTGCGTCTAGGTCTGCCCAAACGGTGCATACCTGAGCGGCGCAGCTTTCCGCGGGTGGGTTTCTCCGGACCCCCAGGGCATCCCAGTCGCTCAACTGCCACGCGATGGCCGCGAAATCTTCAGCCGCTTCCAAGTGCGACTTGTAGCGCAGGGCATCCTCCACCCCGTCGACCGGTGAGCAGGGTCGGCCTTCCCGGCCCCACAGCACAGTCCCTACCGCTCCCATGACTTCCCTCTCGGCCTTGAAGCTCGCTGGGACACGAAGCCAGCCTTCGTCCTTATAGTCGCCTTCGCCGCTACACAGCGTCCCCAGATCAAGCCCTATTCTGGGCCCTAGCGGGCTCCCAGAGCCGGCCTCTCTGGCGCTGCCCTGCTCCGTGCCCTGTGGGCAGAAGGACGCTCCCCATACGGACGCCTCATCAGGGAAGCTCATGTTGCCGGTGCCGGCCAATCGTCCCTGTGGCAGAGGGAAAGCCCTGGGCGGCCGCGGCTGCAGCGAGAAGCCAGAAATGAGAAGCGAGGCCTTCCCAGAGGGCTCGCGCCGACACAAGAGTCGCACGAGATCGACCGCCACAAGCGACGCGTGACCTCCGCGCCTTCACCTTCGAAGCCTGCGTCGAGGCCGTCCACGCACCCTCCCTTCAGCCAACCGGCGGGTACCTTGTTGGCCCGCCCCTCGAAGACTTAACCAATAAGAACGAGGGTATTTGCTTCTCTCGAAGCCAATCGGGTGGTTAGGTCGGGTTTTCACGGCTCTTCCTGTCCCGCCTCCTCTGTCTGGGACTCTGCTGAAGTATGAGGATCAAGTCTCTGGGCCTGAGTTTCTAGTCTATGGAAGCAGGAAATGACAGCACTTGTCTCACGGGGCCGTGAGGAGTTTAATGTAATAAAGAACGTGGATTACCAAGGGGCAGAATGTATTAGTAAGGCTGTTTTCTAAAACACGACTGACAACCTCATGGGAAAACAGGCAAAGGGAGCCAACAGTTCATCATCAGGAATCAACATACTTTTTCTGTAAAGGCACCAAAGCAAAACCAAACCAAACCCGTTGCCGTCGAGTCGATTCCAGCTCATAGCCACCCTATAGGACAGAATAGAACCGCCCCATAGGGTTTCCAAAGATCACCTGGTGGATTCAAACTGCTGGCTGACCTTTTGATAGCAGTCCAGCGCTTACAGGTAGTAAACATTTTTAGGATTTGCAGACCTCTTGGTCTCTGTCGCAACTGCTCAGCTCTGCCCTTTTGGCGTGAAGGACTGCACATACGAACTGCAGGTAAACGAGCCGGCGTGACTGTGCTCCACTAAAACTTTATTGGTACGGTCGGGTTAACCAGCAGGCTGGGGTTTGCCCTGCTCCCCCCCCCAAAGTTAAGTCAAAGAGGGAACCCCGGTGGTCAATGGACACCCCCAAAGATGCTCAGCATCCCCGGTCATGGAGATGGAACCTAAAAGCCACGGAACACATTTTACACACCAGGCCTGAGACAATTAAAGAGATTAACAGCCCAAGGGCGTGGAGAGGTCATCAGGAAACCCGTGCACTTGCACACCCCTCAGGAGCTGGGAGCGTGTAACCTGGGAGGAGCGCTTTGTAGAGTCTATGAATGGCAAATTGTAGATTCTTACTGTGTGCCTGGCCCCTCTTCTCGGCGCTGTGGATAAACATTTACTAATCTTCACAAGAATCCTGTGATCGAAGTTCCTACTATTATCGCCCACTCACAGGTGAGGAAACAGGCACAGAGAGGTTTTGCAACTTTCCCAAGGTCACTCAGCCTGTCGGTATCAGCAACACTATTGAAACCAGGCAGTCTGGCTCCAGAGTCCATATTTGAACCGGAACCATGAAAACCGATACATGCTCATCCCCTCAATGACCCAGATCCACTGCTGGGTACATCTAGGAAACACCGGCATGCTGTGCACATAAGGACACAAGCACGAGGATGTTGGCAAGAGGGAAAACTGGGAACAATCTAAATTCCATCTCTGAGGTCATGGATGAATGCAGTGTGGCATACGCATCAAAACCATACCCAAATTCGCTGCAGTCGGTCTGATTCCAACTGCTAGCGATCGCATGGGATGGAGTACAGCTGCCCCAAAAGGTAAATTTGAATAATAGTCGTGTTAGTTTTCTTACCTGTAGGCGAATAGACATTATCCTACAGCTGAGTGTTTTTCGCTTCAGGATAGATCTTGAAATGGCCTTTTTGATGCCATTCCTCTTTCAATTTGTCATTCCCAGCATAATTGACTCACTTTCCATGTCCAAAACCAGCCCCAACATCTCCTTCCCAAACTTGCTCAACTGCCTACATCCCTATTCTAGAGAACACCCCCACCAGTCAGTCACTCAAAGTTGGAATGTCAGTCATCTGCAACTTCGCCCCCTCCTCTTGGGGAAGCATGCCACTCAGAGCTCCTGATACAGGGAGCATAGCTGACTGACAGCTGTAGCTGCCCCTGCTACCGGTCCTCCACTGAGTTTGCACCAAGCCCTCGCATCACCTGGGCACAACAGGGTACCCTGCTGCAAGACCGAGACACCTCTAATGGGCAGCTGTGGCTTCGGGAGCCCCGTCACCCTAATGTGGTATTCAAAAGGAACAGATCGGGCTTTGTGAATATAGATTTTGAAGGTATTCTGGTGACCACACAAAGCAAGCTGCAGATCAATGCATAGCCTTGATCAGAATCCCATAAGTTTTCAAATGCAAAACAATCCTACATGTTGTTTGCAGATAGATACGTGTGTATTTTTTTAAAAGACCTGGATGGACATGCACCAAACATCTAACCTTGATATTGGGCAGCAGCAGCAGCAACAACACCAACACCAGCACCACCACTAGCAGCAGCAGTAGCAGCAGGGCTGATGTGCCAATTGTTTGCCATGTTTTTCCTTCACACTACTGCTTCCTAGCTTCACTGAGTTGAGTGAGCATCCTTGATATCTGGAGATAGGTCCCTTCCTGGGTTCCTATAAGGCCCTCAAGTGTAAGAATTTCCCTTGCTTGCCACCCAGCTCCTACTGCAACTGACCTCCATCCCTTACCTACCTCCCCTCCTATCTTCCCACCCGTACTCTTCTTCCTTTCTATTGTCCCTCACTGTCTTTCTCTCTGTTTCTGTCTCTCTGCCTGTATCTCTCTCTCATATACATCTTATTCTGGCTGATCTTCAGTAGAAGTGACCAGTGTCTGAACACCTTTCACCTGCAGGAACTCAAAGACAGATTTCTCTGAGCCTGCAGCTTACAAGGCTACAGGGCAGGGCAGACTGGCTCCACTGAAAATCTGCGATCACCTTCATCAAGCAGGCCCTTCACACTCCCTGACTGTGACTGGTTAACTGCCTCTCCTACTCCCTGTAGTGACTCTTAAAAGAAAGAGTGTACTATTTCAGACACACCAAGAGGTGTAATTAAGGAAACAACAAAGTCTACTGTACCCACCACTCACCTTGAGACACGTTTACCAGTTGACTGAATTTCAGCCTCTGGTGTAACTCTTACCAGTTCCATTCTCCTTCTCCCTCCCTCTCTACTGAGAGCATGCCAAGGACTTCACATCATCTCCACTCTCATTATCCCCAGGACTCTGCTATCTCCTCCTCTTCTGTATTTCTTGGGTCTTCAAGAGTGACATAACTGATCTCTACCATTTTGCCCATGCCGTCCTCCAACCTATGTTGTTTTAGGCTTACTATCAGGAGCCCTGGTGGAACAGTGTTTAGGGTCTCAGCTGCTAACCCAAAGGTCAGTAGTTCAAATTCAATAGCCACTCTGTGGGAGAAAGATGTGGCAGTCTGATTCTGTGAAGATTGCAGCCTTGGAAATCCTATGAGGTATTTAAACTCTTTTTTGTAGAGTACCTATGAGTCAGAATCGACTTGACAGTAAAGTTTTTCTATTTTTTTTTTCCCTTCACCTTGGCCTGGGTTGAGGGCAAGCTGAGAGATTTCCACTTGGCCTTCCCAACAATCTTAGCTCTTACTCCAAGGTCACTGCCCCAAACTGGGGTTTATTGCTCCAACTGCCAAGCATGCCATTCACAAGTATCCACTCAAGACTGGAGAAATGACTGCTCAGTAGGCCCGGGGACCCAGTTGGCTCACTGTGAGCCTGATTCTATTCTCAACTCAATTTATTACCTGGGCCCCAGGCAATAAAGTGCCCATTAGGGCACTTTGGGCCTCTAGAATCAACGTCATCTCAGATCCTGTTTGCGATAGTCAAATAGAAGTGTCTAGGTCTCTCTCTTTCCCCAGTCTATAGTCACCTAGATAAGTGGCAGTTAAGTCTCTTGGGAACAGACTAGGTAGTGACAACAGTATACACTTGCCGCCTTGTTTCAGGGTCCTTCTTCGAAGACTCGTTCACTCATGCCCCTAAGGAAGTCATACTCTAGGAACCATCTCCACAATCCCCTGAGGATCAAGTGCTCTTGGCTGCCCCTCCGACCTTGCCAGTTATTACTATAATTTTGGCCCACTGGGTCTAGCCCTTGAACACCACCACCTACCCATCATTCCCACCGATGTTGCTGAGCCAGCTTTGTGACCACCTTTCCTTCTATCACCCTCAGTGGCCTACAGAGGAAAGCAACCACTGAACATCTTAGTGTTGCTGGTGGCCCTTTCACCAGCACATTCCTGATGGCCTTGGTGAATGGTGTATCCTCTCTGCCCTCCCACAGGACACGAATGCTTCGCTTGCTGTGTGCCCTCATATCATCTACTTATTTCAGCATGCCTGCATTGCTAAGTGTCTGCTCACCCAAAGATCTGAAGTTCAAATCCGCCAGGCGCCTCTTAGAAACCCTATGGGGCAGTTCTGCTCTGACCTCTAGGGCCAGTATGAGTCAGAATTGACTCGACAGAAGTGTTTTTTTTGCATCATGTAAAAATCCAAGGCAGACATTTCCACTTCTCTCCATGTGGGCCCTGACTTTCTCAAAAGTTTGAGAGCTGTCCTGGCAATGAATATCCTCCGTCTCTTAGAGTCCTTGCCACCAGGGGTGTTAAATCCCATGTCCTGAGGAAGTGCCCTTCATCCCAAATTCCTACTTATATAAGTACTTATCTGTGCTTATATTCCAGCCCCTTCATCCAAATACCCATTGCTGTCGAGTTGATTCTGACTTATAGTAACCCTAAAGGACAAAATAGAATTGCCCCATATGGTTTCCAAGACCATAAATCTTTACAAGACAGACTGTCACACCTTTCTCCTGCAGAGCAGTTGGTGGTTTCAAACCACTGGCCTTGTTGTTAGTAGATAAGTGCTTAACCATTGTGCCACCAACACCTTCAAAATCCAATCCTAGGTATACCTCCTGGCTCCTGTCAATACCAGTTAGCTGTTTCTTGCAACTCCCTTGGTATATAATGCCTTTCCTATCTTATCAGGCTCAGCATATTTACATCTGGGCTGTGGAGAGGAGATGATGGAAGAATCCTGAGGGAGTCACCTGTGGCCTTCTAGGGGGCAGAGGCCTAAACACAGGGGATGTGCTCATGATGGGCACCCTGCATGCTCTGAGACATGAGGGGTTTGGGGGTGTCCTAACTCCCCCATCATCCTCTGCATCCTTTAGGTCTTCAATGAATAGAGTCAGGCTCACAGTGAGCCAACTGTACCCCTGGATGTACACAACATTATGATGTCCCCAATGTTCTCAGGGTGATATACCCAGATGTCCTCATCCTTAATCTCAGGGTCTGAAGTATTTTCAATCCAGGCCTTGACTTTCACATAACTGTCCTAAATTGATCAAAACTGCAGTGATTCCAGATGTCTGCAACTGCATCAGGTCCTCTGTCTATTCCATACCTGTCTGCCCTTCCTCTGCAGGAGACAAGGGCCTCTTTGTAAGCTACCATATTGGACTCCTAGGTGTTACACTTAGCACTTCACTGTTCCAGATGACCCTTAGTTTGTCATTACCTCTCAGCAGGGCATTAATACAATTTAGCAATAATCAGCCAAGTTCACCCATCATGCTCTTCAAACACCTGAATCATCCGACCAGCAAGGGTGTGATCTGCCATTGGGATGTTTAGATGCCACCTCGTGCTAGTGATATTCATGCCCCATATACCACTCAGGATGTGATGCTTTTGTCCTCCAGATAGTGGATGATCCAGTCCCCAACTCCTCTTACCACTTGTTTTCTGTAACCACTCTTGGTACTCTTTATGTTAGTTTTGCTTACTGAAAAATATAGACAGCAAGAAGATGACGTTTGTCATGAGACATCATTATGAGGGAAACACATGTGAAGGATACAGGGGCGTGAGGAGGCATAAGTATCAAGAGTCTTCGTGGTTCGGGACAGGCCTAACAGAGGAAATTCAGGAAAAAAGAGGGCTGGATAGGAAGGATCTGCTTGCAGTTTAGTTTTAAGAAAGTTTTAGTCACAGTGATGGGGAGTCCCGAAGCCACAGCTGCCCATTAGAGGTGTCTCGGTCTTGCAGCAGGGTACCCTGTTGTGCCCAGGTGATGCGAGGGCTTGGTGCAAACTCAGTGGAGGACCGGTAGCAGGGGCAGCTACAGCTGTCAGTCAGCTATGCTCCCTGTATCAGGAGCTCTGAGTGGCATGCTTCCCCAAGAGGAGGGGGCGAAGTTGCAGATGACTGACATTCCAACTTTGAGTGACTGACTGGTGGGGGTGTTCTCTAGAATAGGGATGTAGGCAGTTGAGCAAGTTTGGGAAGGAGATGTTGGGGCTGGTTTTGGACATGGAAAGTGAGTCAATTATGCTGGGAATGACAAATTGAAAGAGGAATGGCATCAAAAAGGCCATTTCAAGATCTATCCTGAAGCGAAAAACACTCAGCTGTAGGATAATGTCTATTCGCCTACAGGTAAGAAAACTAACACGACTATTATTCAAATTTACCTTTTGGGGCAGCTGTACTCCATCCCATGCGATCGCTAGCAGTTGGAATCAGACCGACTGCAGCGAATTTGGGTATGGTTTTGATGCGTATGCCACACTGCATTCATCCATGACCTCAGAGATGGAATTTAGATTGTTCCCAGTTTTCCCTCTTGCCAACATCCTCGTGCTTGTGTCCTTATGTGCACAGCATGCCGGTGTTTCCCAGATGTACCCAGCAGTGGATCTGGGTCATTGAGGGGATGAGCATGTATCGGTTTTCATGGTTCCGGTTCAAATATGGACTCTGGAGCCAGACTGCCTGGTTTCAATAGTGTTGCTGATACCGACAGGCTGAGTGACCTTGGGAAAGTTGCAAAACCTCTCTGTGCCTGTTTCCTCACCTGTGAGTGGGCGATAATAGTAGGAACTTCGATCACAGGATTCTTGTGAAGATTAGTAAATGTTTATCCACAGCGCCGAGAAGAGGGGCCAGGCACACAGTAAGAATCTACAATTTGCCATTCATAGACTCTACAAAGCGCTCCTCCCAGGTTACACGCTCCCAGCTCCTGAGGGGTGTGCAAGTGCACGGGTTTCCTGATGACCTCTCCACGCCCTTGGGCTGTTAATCTCTTTAATTGTCTCAGGCCTGGTGTGTAAAATGTGTTCCGTGGCTTTTAGGTTCCATCTCCATGACCGGGGATGCTGAGCATCTTTGGGGGTGTCCATTGACCACCGGGGTTCCCTCTTTGACTTAACTTTGGGGGGGGGGGAGCAGGGCAAACCCCAGCCTGCTGGTTAACCCGACCGTACCAATAAAGTTTTAGTGGAGCACAGTCACGCCGGCTCGTTTACCTGCAGTTCGTATGTGCAGTCCTTCACGCCAAAAGGGCAGAGCTGAGCAGTTGCGACAGAGACCAAGAGGTCTGCAAATCCTAAAAATGTTTACTACCTGTAAGCGCTGGACTGCTATCAAAAGGTCAGCCAGCAGTTTGAATCCACCAGGTGATCTTTGGAAACCCTATGGGGCGGTTCTATTCTGTCCTATAGGGTGGCTATGAGCTGGAATCGACTCGACGGCAACGGGTTTGGTTTGGTTTTGCTTTGGTGCCTTTACAGAAAAAGTATGTTGATTCCTGATGATGAACTGTTGGCTCCCTTTGCCTGTTTTCCCATGAGGTTGTCAGTCGTGTTTTAGAAAACAGCCTTACTAATACATTCTGCCCCTTGGTAATCCACGTTCTTTATTACATTAAACTCCTCACGGCCCCATGAGACAAGTGCTGTCATTTCCTGCTTCCATAGACTAGAAACTCAGGCCCAGAGACTTGATCCTCATACTTCAGCAGAGTCCCAGACAGAGGAGGCGGGACAGGAAGAGCCGTGAAAACCCGACCTAACCACCCGATTGGCTTCGAGAGAAGCAAATACCCTCGTTCTTATTGGTTAAGTCTTCGAGGGGCGGGCCAACAAGGTACCCGCCGGTTGGCTGAAGGGAGGGTGCGTGGACGGCCTCGACGCAGGCTTCGAAGGTGAAGGCGCGGAGGTCACGCGTCGCTTGTGGCGGTCGATCTCGTGCGACTCTTGTGTCGGCGCGAGCCCTCTGGGAAGGCCTCGCTTCTCATTTCTGGCTTCTCGCTGCAGCCGCGGCCGCCCAGGGCTTTCCCTCTGCCACAGGGACGATTGGCCGGCACCGGCAACATGAGCTTCCCTGATGAGGCGTCCGTATGGGGAGCGTCCTTCTGCCCACAGGGCACGGAGCAGGGCAGCGCCAGAGAGGCCGGCTCTGGGAGCCCGCTAGGGCCCAGAATAGGGCTTGATCTGGGGACGCTGTGTAGCGGCGAAGGCGACTATAAGGACGAAGGCTGGCTTCGTGTCCCAGCGAGCTTCAAGGCCGAGAGGGAAGTCATGGGAGCGGTAGGGACTGTGCTGTGGGGCCGGGAAGGCCGACCCTGCTCACCGGTCGACGGGGTGGAGGATGCCCTGCGCTACAAGTCGCACTTGGAAGCGGCTGAAGATTTCGCGGCCATCGCGTGGCAGTTGAGCGACTGGGATGCCCTGGGGGTCCGGAGAAACCCACCCGCGGAAAGCTGCGCCGCTCAGGTATGCACCGTTTGGGCAGACCTAGACGCAGGCCCGACGGCGGAGGCGCACCTGCCTCCAGCTGAGGGGGAACGCGGCTGGCTCTCCCGCCCCACTCGATGTCAGCGGGCCCGAGGGAGGGTGGGTGGGCCTGGGGAAGCCCTGAAAGGAGGCCCTAAGAGTAGGTTGAACATTACTGTGTATGTCCAGCAGCCCTCGACGGAAGGCCTGGCGGTGCTGTCTTCGGACTCCGGACCATCGGCTGATTACGGTGACATCGAGCGCGTGACGGTGAGCCTTTGCCACAAAGCGCCAGGCCAAGCAGAGTCTGGCAGCCCCGAGGATCCCAGAGACGCACCCGGACGCTTGGTTCCCGACGCCAGGGAGACCAGATTCCCTTCAGCCGCCACGGGAAGGCAGCCTGACGTCGCTTCGCTGAAGAAAATGCCAGACGAGGGCAGGGGCAGGAGAGGGGGCAGGCCCAGCTACGCGGGTGCTGCTGCTGCTGCTGCTGCTGCTCCTAGAAAACAGGTGGCCCGGGAAAAGAAATCCCTAGGTGGTGTCTCAAGCGCTGTCCTGGAGACAAAGCCCCCGGCGTTGCCTGCATGGGGCCAGAGGGTCTGCAGAGGCCCTCCGGAGCCAGCCGCCTTACCCCCGGTCTCTGGCATTCCACTACTTGGGAGACCCAAAAAGTCCTCCTTGGTCCCTTTGGGACCCGGGCAGCCCAAACACACCAATGCTGGGAGGAAACCTGTGGCGCGCAGGACAAGGGAGTTGGATCCGGTGGTGGAAGATAAGGACCACCCGAACAGGGATCCAGTCCCAAAGGGCCAGGTGAGTAGGCCCGCTCTTCCCTCTCCCCCTCCCCCATCCGCATCCCCAGCACACACGTCTTCACACATGCTCCTTCTGCCCTTGGCTCAGGAGTTGTCACTGGGCTCCCAGGCCATCAAGGTGCCAAATCAGGCTCATTTTCTTTCATAGGAGCAAAGGTTAAGATGGCACTTGACAAAGCCCCCCCTGCCCCCCGGCCTTGCTTGCATGGGGCCGGAGAGTCTCCAGGCCAGACACTGTTCTCAACACTTCACTCAGGCTGTGGGCCACCTCCCTAGAGAGGGGCTGGCAGCAAGGGGAAGGCAGGCAGCTGATTGGGATCGGCCACCTCCTTAAAGTTGGGGCCACTTCACCTCAGCGTTTGGATCCTTTGGCTTTCTGATGGCCTAGCTGTCCTGGCTGTTCCCCTGAGCCTTCCTTGCAGGGGACCCAGGCTTTCTCAGTTGCCCCACTGTTCCCGCTGCCTCCGCTCTGCCTCCTGGCCTGGGGGAGAGAGTGCTAAGGAGATCAGCCTCTAGCTTCCTTGTTTATTCCCTGCTGCATCCCACCACCCACCCCCTCCTCCGCCCCTGATACCCCACATCCCTCAAATCAGCCAGAAAGTTTTCTTTCAGCTTCCAACAAGCAGACCAGGGCCATCTTGCCTCTCTCCGTATCGTGGAGATGGCAGCAGTGGAGAAGCCAACACCAGGGCTCCCCGTGTTCCAGGACACTCACAGTCCATGGCCCTGAGCCAGAGAGCCGTCAGGCCCAGAGATCCTGCACCCTCAGGTGAGCCTTGTGGGATTGATATGTCGGCAGCGGGTAGGAAACACAGGGAGCACTCCGGTCCTGTGACTTGTGGGGCCTCAGTCTTGCTCCCAGGCCCCTCTGCCTCTCCAGATAGCGCTCACACAGGAAGTAGGGTGTAGATAGGGCTGGCTTTAATCCAAAATGTCCTTTGCAGGGCGTTTGTGTGGTGGGGGTGACTTGTAGCGGCACCCCCAACTCTAGCTCCAGAAATAGGCTTCCAGTGCAGCGGTGCCTTTTCTGTTAGGTCCTGTTGGGCTGCATTGCTCCCCCCCCCACACCAGGGGTGGGCCACAGTCCTGGAGGCCACAATCCCAGATGGGCTGAGAGTAGGGGACAGGGAAGAGAGGGCCAGAGAGATGGTTGGAGCTGCTGGGCAGAGCAGGGGCAGCTTGTTGCCAGTAGAGGGTGGTGCTGCCCCACTGTCGTAGAACCTTCTGGGTCCTTTGCCCCTCACTCCTAGGTGGCTTAGTGGTTAAGAGCCGAGGCTGCCGTCCAAGGTCGCCAGTTCAAATCCACCAGGCGCTCCTTGGAAACCGTATGGGGCGGTTCCACTGTCCTTTAGGGTCCCCATGAGTCGGAATCAACTCAACAGCAACAGGTTTGCTTTTGTGTGTGCTTTCTTAGGCTCTGAAGCTGGATTCTGTGTTCTCTTCCAGGTAACCAAGGACCACCTGCCAATTCCGTGAGACAGGAAAGACGGCGGCGCCGGCGGCAGTGGTGGCAGGGGCAGCAGCCGGAGCAGCCGGAGCAGTCGGAGCAGTCACCGCCATCACCACCTGGAGAACAGGGCTGCCCACAGGTAATTCTCTCTCTTGCCCCCGGAAGTGCAGGTCCAGACTGGATGGGGGGACGGGAATCCCTGTTCGGGTTTAACTGATCGTGCATTACCCCCTCTTCTGCCCACACCACAGGGCTGGGGGCGTGGCAAGGGAGGGTGCCTCCTTGCCATGGAGGATTCCTTGTCGGGCCAGCGGTGGGGGAGTGGGGATGAAGAGGGAGGAGGCAAGAATGCACTAATACTTTCTTTCTCCACTCACTGTCTGCTGGGCTAGTGTGGCGCCCTACAAAAAGAGATAGACGACCTTAAAGAAGAAGTTGGTATGGCAAACCTCCTTCTGGGCGTGCGTAGGCGTGGGCCTGGGTCTGGGTACCCGAGTCTGCTCTGAATTCACGTAGACTTTGCCAACAAGGCCTAGCGATCTTCCTGTAGGACAATTAGAGAGGCCTCGTTTATTTGCTCTTTAACTCCCACTACGTAGGGTAATGTACGCTTCATTTGCTTGTTGATTGGATCGTAGCTGGATGCTTTTGGTGTGCACCAGAGCTGGAGAAATGCTGGTTCTTTGGGTTCCCATTTAGAAAAGGTTTCCACATTGGATTGAGGTGCGGAGTGGGTCAGTCAGTCCCAGGGCTGGATATGACCAAGTTTGGATAGGGGCTGGAGGGCGTTTCAGGTTGCAGGGTTAGGCCATTCCCTCACAGGGACAGGAGGATGGGTTTCCACATCCCTGGGTCTGGAGTGTCTGGTTATGCCTCCCTCTGTTTCAGTGGCCCTGCAGAGCCTCATTGACAGCTTCCAGATCCTGTGAGGTGAGTGTTAACGCATGCCACACCCCTTCTCCTTGTCTTGGCGGTTGAGGAGGGCCGTGGGCTGGCCCTAGCTTGTGGCTCCTCCCTGACCCCCGCTCTGTTGGTGCAGGTTGAACGCAGCATCCTGGTGCAAGAGAAGCAGGTGGTGCTGGTGCCTTTTGAGCCCAGGAGCAGCGGCCAAACTGGTGCCCCTCCCCTGCTGCTGCCGGGGCTTCCTTTCTTGCCCTACCTCTGCCCTCTTCCGATGCCCGATTTACAGCAGTTTCCAGTTAAAGGACATCTCATAGTCTGTGGTCTGTCCTCTCTTTGTTGGGGAAGGGGGGGAGGAGAGGGAAAGGGCGGGGGACGTCTCCGTTTCAGAGCAGTTTTAAAGCAGAGTACTTCTGGAATTCCGTGGGCCAGCTTCTGAGCCGGAGTCCTGCAGCCAGCCTTACCAGAGAGCCCCGGCAGGCACTGGGAATGTTCTCTCCTGGTCTTCTCCTTTTTCGGTTCCACAGTTTCCAATCTTCACCACTGTTCCCCATCTTCAACAGCGTTCCCCCTCCCCTTCAGCAGGAACCAGTTAATCCCCTTCAGAGCTGCGGTCCCTCTTCCCTCACCTCCTTTGCATCAACGTCCTGGTTCCCCCGACCCACCCCTCCTTTCGCGTCCTGGGCATCCCTCTTCTCTCCCATGGCTGTCCGTCCCTTGGCCTGTCCTCCATGGTCGTTTCAACAGGTGTGGACCAGCGCCAACTGAGCCCCTCTTCCCTCTTGCCGTGCCCGGTCCTCTTTGTGGATTCATTATGTCCCACCTGTGCCTCCAGCACCAGGACAGCCTGAGCATCGTCCTCATTTCCTCTTGAGCCCTCACCTTTGAAACTTGGTCCCCGAATCCTGCCCATTCTCGCTCTTTAGTTACAGCAGTGGGTGGAGGCAGAGGTCACACATCCACAGTGGCTGCGGAGCAGTAAAGAAGGGTACGGGGAACGCAGACAAATGAAGACGTGAAAGACGAGGCGTGTGCGTGGGTGCGTGTGAATAAAACTAGTCACGAAAAGTCTCCCTAGAAGGAGAAAGATCCGATTCACAGGTTAAAGGGAGGAGAGACGGTGGTCAGGATTCCGTGAAGGACGGAGAGGAGCAAAAGCAGGGGTGGCATCTGCCTTTCGCAAGGAATGCTATCAGGTTACTAAAACATCAGTCGGGGGAGAGATGAATCACCAAACCGACCACACTGGAAATGCAGGAGTTTCTGGCCTAGGCTCTTAACCCTGTTTCGTGATGAGTATGGTGCTTCAGAAACACCATGCATTGTCAGGGAGATTAGAAGGTGAAGGGTGGCTGTGAAGGGATTCATCTTTGAAGCATGGAGCCCAAGTAGGAGATGGCCACAACATGACCCGATGGGGACCTGGGCAGGAGTGGAAAGTAAAGAGGGGTGCCCTTGGAAAGTTGGTCAGGCCCAGTACCACCCTTCCTCTGTCCTCTGTCTTCCCTCCTGGCCACCATGGTATGAGTTGTGGTAGAAAGACCATGAAGGACGTGATAGGACAATGACAGACCTCAGAGCTGGGAAAGAAGTGGGTGCAGACTTAGGCCACCCAGTGCAATCCCTTCCCTTGAGAAGATGGGCTGGATCGCTTGGTATGAGTCTTTGACCCTGTCTCAAAACGGTTACTACTTGGAGACGCCAACACAGCGGGCTGGTGTCTGAGCGACTGGCCTGGTAGCCACTTGCCAGCTGGGGTTTCTGCCAGCGGAGACATACTGGCGAATTCCGACTGGGAAAGCAGTCAGCGTCGGGCCCCTGCCCTGGGAGGCACGGTGCCACTGATCCCCCAGGGCGTGAAGGAGAGCAGCATTTTGACAGAAGAAGTGGGAGGACATGAGCGCTGCCCGGGGTGGCTCATTTTGCCAGCCCTGCTTCCCTTCTCTGAGCGCTGTGTGGCATAGTGACACAGTGAGACCGGGTACCACACAATAATGTGTGTATCACAAGGTGTGGCTTGGCAAAAGAGGAAGCGGTCGCTGACCTGGGAGAGTGCTAGGCCCTGTTATCCTACCTCGTTCTACTACCTGCTCCCTTTTCACCACCACAAATGACCAACTGCTCTCTCCAGACACTTAGGACGGAATGGCACAGCCAGGGGAGGTAGGTGGAGCAGGGTGCTGGAGAAGGATCTGAATGGAAGAGGAAGTGGAGGGTGACAGGCTGAACCATAGCCCCGAAATCTAGCCACACCCTGATTGCCAGAACCTGTGACTATGTCAGGCTACATGGCCAAGGGGGATTAGGTATGCAGATGGAATTACAGCTGCTGATCAGCCTACCTTACAGTAGGAAGATTGGTCTGGATGATCCCTGTGGACTGAGCATATTCATAAACCAGCTAACGAGTGGCTAGCCAGTGAGTTCTGGCCCACGGCAGCTCCACGTCTATCCGAGTAGGACGATGCTCCACAGGGTTTTCTTGGCCGTGACCTTTTGGAAGAAGATCCTAGGCGCCTCTAGGTGGGTTCCATCCTCTAACCTTCTGGTTAGTAGCTGAGTGCTTCATCATCTGTGTCCTCCAGGGACTCCATCAGCGTGATCACTGGGATCCTTAAAAACGGAAGAAGGAGGTCGCCTTCTTTTAAAGGATTAAACATTGCTATTAAAACAAAGAAAACCTCAGCAAGGTATGCAAACTAAATCAGACAAAGTTAAACAGGAAATTCTATTTGTGAAACATACTGTACATACATACAAGGGCAGAAACAAGCTTACAGTTTCGATGAATAATTATAAAATGATCAAGCCATGCAAATGGTAGCCAGGTCGAGAAACCGTGTATTGCCCCTTGAGCATTCCCGTGCCGAGCCCTTTGTGTGGAAGCAGGCAAGCTACAAAGGCTCCATACTGTGTGATTTCATTTACCTGACACACCTGGAAAAGGCAAAGGCACAGGGACAGAAAAGACATCGGTGGTCTCCGGGGCCTGGAGGTTGGGAGAAGGGATGGCTACACAGGGGCCTGAAGGAATCTGGAGGGTGATGGAAATGTTTTGTATTTTGACTGTGGTGGTGGTCACACAGCGGCATATATGTTTATCCAAACTCACGGAAGTACATGCAAGTTAGAGTTTAAAAGAAACTGTAAACGAAACATCACAAATGCGTGCGAAAACACTTTCTCTGCATAAAGAGGTCATGTTTTTCTCCTCCATGGAAACCCCGGTGGCACAGAGGTGAAGTGCTGCATCTGCTAACCAAAAGGTCAGCAATTCAAATCCAGCAGGTGCTCCTTGGAAACTCTACAGAGCAGTTCTGCTCTGCCCTGTAGGGTCGCCATGAGTGGGAATCGAGTCGACGGCACTCGCTGTACCTTTTTTGTTGTTGTTGTTGTTTTTAGTACTCTGTTAATTACTCTTATTTTCTGACATTTAACCAAGTCTGTATCCCTGGGATGAACGCAGTTCAGTCATGGTATGTCATATGATTTCCTTTGCGTATCCCGTAGGATTCAGTTTGTTAATATTGTGTTTTCAACTTTTGCGTCTATGTTCATGATTGTCTGACTGTCCTGCGATTTTCTTTTCTCACACTGTCCTCGTTAGGCTTTGGTATCGAGGGTTGTTCTGTCCTCATAAAACAAGTTGGGGAGTGTCCCCTGTTTCTCATTTTCTCTAAAGGTTTCTGTCAGATTGAATAAATTTATTTATTCCTAGGCTGTTAAGTCTGTGGGGAAGCCATCTGGGCCTGAATTTTTTCAGTATGAAAAATACTTTGGCTATGGATTCATTTCTTTAATGGTTGTGGAATGATTCAGGTTTGTTATTCCTTGTTGAGTCAGTTTTGGAAGGTTAGTTTTTATTTTGGGAATTGGTCACCTTTGTCCTGTCTTCAAACTTATTGGAATAAGGTGATTCACAACATTCCCCCTTTCCCTAAATTTTATTTAGGGAAGAGTTACAGGAACAGGGCAGTGAACACACATACATTCTTCACCCGGATTTACCAATTATTAGCATTTTGGCTCTCCCCGCCACCCCGACACTTTTTTTGATTTGTTTGTTCTTTTTGATTCATCATTTGTGTTACTTGCAGACATTATGATACATCATCCCTAAATTCTTCAGCATGTATCGCCTAAGAAATGAACAGGCACCTACAAAACCATCAGCACGACGGTCACACTCAGATATTTAACACTGCCACAGTACAAGTACCGTGTCTGTGATCCACATTCAGAATGTTCCCAAAGTCCCAGTAATGTCCTCTAGGGCTGCCTTCTTAAAAAAACAAAAAACAAAAAACAATTTTGTTTTCAATGAACGCCTTGCATTTCATCTAACCAAACGAATTGAATCTAGCTATCAAGTCTCTTTGGTGTTCTTTAAATGGGAACATTTTCCCAGATTTCTTTTCGTTTGGCGTGACTTGGACATTTTTGAAAAGTCCAGTCTGGTTGTTTCGCACAAAGTCCCTCCGGGTGGACTTCACTGATGGTTGCTTAGACAGTTTTGTCCAGGATACTACTCTGGTGGTGCCCTGTCCTCCTCAGTGCATGACATCTGGAGATACAGGATGTCAGTTTGTCCCACGACTGCTGATGTCACCTTGGATCATTCGGTCCACTGTGTCCTCCAGATGACTCCATTGCAAAGGTACCTTTTCTCCTTTCTAGCTAATGGATAAGCGGTGTGGTGTTACTCTGGCACTGTGTGAATAGCCAGTCCCCGGTAATAGCCTTGTTGTAGTCATCCAGTGCTGCTATAGCAGAAATACCACAAGCAGATGGCTTTAACAAAGAGCAATGTATTTTCCCACAGAGAAGGAGGCTAAAAGTCCAAATTCAGGTCATCAGCTCCAGGGACAGGCTTTCTCTGTTGGCTCTGGAGGAGGGTGCTTGTTGTCAATGTTTCCCTGGACTGGGAACCTCTCAGGCTCAGGGACCCGGAGTCCAAGGGACGTGCTCTGCTCCGGGGGCTTCTTTCCTGGTGTTATGAGGTCCCCTGGTTTCTCTGCTCGCTTCTTTCTTTTCTATCTCAAGAGATTGCCTCAAGGCACAACACAATCTTAGAGACCGAGTCCTGTCCCACCAACACAACTGCCGCCCATCCTCCCCCATTAACATCACATCACAGAGGTAGGATTCACAACAAATAGAAAAATCACACAACACCACCAGGAATCACCGCCCAGCCAAACTGATACACACCATTTTGGGGGGCACACAACTGATCCATGACAACCCTCTTATCATCTGTTCCATGTCTGTGTCGTTTGTGGTTCTTTCTACCTTTTCTTCCCTGGTGTCGGTGGCCTTCTCTCTTGTTTTCTCATTCAGTCTCATCAGAGGTTTACCAAGTTTACTATTTTTCTGACTCACCAAGTTCGGGTATTGTGACTCTTTCTGTTTCCCGTATCACTGATTTATGCTTTTAACTTCACAACTGCCTTCATTACTTCACTACATCATTACCTTCATCATTTCCTTCTACTTCTACTTCTTCCAAGTTGACTTTACTGTCCTTCTTCTAACTTCTTATTGTTGATTAGCAGCTATCTGCTGTTAAACAGATGCATTGAATGCACCACCGATCCCTCTATGGACTGCTTTAGCTGCACCGCACTTGTTTTTAATCTGTGGTGTTTTTGTTACCATTCAGTTCCAACTGCAGGAAACTGCACAAATTCCCACTCTTGCTGGACTGGTTAAATAAATTGTGGTATGCTCATACAATGGGATGCTGGAAGTATGCACCTGAAGCTTACAAACATGATATTGAGTGATAGATGCAAGAAACAATGAGAGCGTGTTTTACAATCCCGTTCATATAAAAGTCAATAACAGGCAACACTAAACTACATCACATAAGGATACATGCATAGTACAGCAGAGCACAAAGTGGGGAAAGGATGGTCACAAAAACAACGATGGAGTTTTCGTGTTTGGTGGAAAAATGGGGTGAAGTCAGACAAGGAAAAACACCAGGAGCTTTGGGGATGCTGACCGTGTTTTAGTCTGTGACCTGCCTGATGTTTACATTTTTGTTGCTGTGTACCATCTTATGCATTCTGACTCATTGAGGCCCTATGTGAAAGATCTTTGAAATCAACTTGTTGTGGAACTGTGCGACTTAATCAGACAATTGAACCAGGAGAGTGCCTGTTGAAGGGACAACCTGCTGAGCATTCCTAGGTGAGCCACGTGCATGAAACTCAGCTCTGTTGTGGCGATGACGACGGCAGCCCGTACTCCTACAGTTGCTGACTCTTGCCTGGGTGGGCAGTGAAGACCTTGTCCTCCGAGGACTTAGAGTTGTACAGTTGTGTTGGTCTGGCAGTACCTTGAGTGATGGGTGCAGAACACTGCAGTGGTTTCAACTTTCGCACAAAAGAGGCATTTCTCTGACATCAAATTTGAAGTGTCAGCATGCCCTTTGGAGAAAGCTTTAGGCCATCGACTGTCAGGTAGAGATAACGGAATTGCAACACAAACTTTGTAAAACTAAGCTTGAAGTGGTCACTAAACCGTTGACCTAGCCTCCATTAAGTAACATCATGAATTGAACTGTGCCTCCCCTCCCCACCCCACCCCCCAACAGTGTGTCTATTGGCTAAGCCATGGTTCCCGGTACCATGTGATTTGCCCACCATTTTTTCATCTGATGTGATTTACCTATGTGTTGTAAATCCTACCTCTGGGACGTTAACAAGGCAGGATCGGAGCCAGTTATATTAACGAGGCAGGACTCAGTCTGCAAGAATGTGTTGTGTCTTAAGTCAACCTCCTTTGTGTTATAAAAGAGAGAAGCAAGCAGAGAGAAAAGGAGACTCCATACCATGAAGAAAGTAGTGCCAGAAGCAGACAGCATCCTTTGGACCCTGAGTCCTTCTGCCAAAAGCCTCCTAGACCTGGGGAAGATTGATGACAAGGACCTTTCTCCAGAGCAAACACAGAGAGAAAGCCTTCCCCCGGAATTGGTACCCCAAATTTGTACTTCTGGCTTCCTAAACTGTGAGAGAATACATTTCTCTTTGTTAAAGCCATTCACTAGCATTTCTTCTACCACAGCACTAGACAACTAAGAGAAGTAACAACAGCAATCCTTGAGAAGTGGCAAGATGAGATTTTTTTTTTTTTTTTTTTTTTTTTGGTTTTCATGTTTATTTCTTCATTGGACTACAAGGGAGTCTCTTTTGAAACACTAGCTGGTCACAGGCCTTGGAAAGGAATATAGCTTCCACACAAGCTTTAGAGGTCAGTCTTTACAAAGATAGCCAGGATAGGAGGTTTTTGCTTAGACAGACTATTATAGCCTTTGACAACTAAACATATATATATATATATACATATATATATCTACTGCAGTCCTTAGGGAAGGGGAAGAATTTGAATTCCAGAGTTACCACAGTATGCTATTCAAATGTCTCCATTTCAACAACAACAAGCACAAAATCACAAGGCATACAAATAAACAGAAAAGGGTGGCCCAATCAGAAGAAGAATACAAAATGGACAGAAACTGAACCTATAGAGCCCTGGATAAGGAACAGATTGTAAGACTTTAAAAGAAAAGCAGTACTTATGTTCAAAGAAGTAAAGGAAAGCACGGACAGTAGACTAAAGGGAATCAGGAAAATGATACAGGAACAAAATGAGCATTAGGATAAGGAGATAGAAACTACAAAAAGAATCAAACAGAAATACTGCAGCCAAAGAACATAACAACTGAAATAAAAAAAAAATCTCATTGGAAGGACTTACGACAGGTTTGAGCTGGCAGAAGAAAGAATCATCAAATTAAAGGATAAGAAAAGTAAAATTACCAAGACTGAAGAGCAAATAGAGAAAATGGAGTAAAACCTAATGGAACTGTGAGACACCAACAGATGAAGAACCTACACATCAAGGGAATCCCAGGAGGAGACAGAGAAAGGGAAATACAGACCGTGTCAAGAAATAACGGCAGAAAACTCTCCATTCGTGAAGAAACACATGAATCAATAAATACAATAAGCTGAATGAAGAACAAAGTAAACCCAAAGCTACTCTCACCACGACACAATATAATCGATCCCTTGGAAGCCAAAGATAAAAACAGAATCCTGAAAGCAGAAAGACAGATGGAAATTTTCGTATATAATCTTACTGAATGGTCCTCCATAAGATTAAGAGCTGATGTCTTCTTGAAAAGTGTGGAGGGGAGTGGAGAAAATGTGCTGAAAAACAAACAGCAGCAGCAACAACAACAAAACCCAACTGCCAACACTGTAGTCAAATGAAGACAGACAGAAAACTTTCCCCCTGAAAACAGGAGCAAGCCAAGGATGCCCAGTCTCACTACTACTATTCAATATTGTGCTGGAAGTCCTAGAAAGAGCAGTAAGGCAAATAAAATCAAATAAAATGCATCTCTGGGGAAAATATGTGCCCAGGAGACAGAAGGGTCCATATGATTGGGAGACTGTATCAGCACAAGACCAGAAGAATTAGACGGTTCCCAGCCACCGCCAAAGACTGCCCTGACAGGGAGTGCAATGTAGAGTCCCTGACAAAGCACAAGGAAAAGGGGAGTGCAGATGTAGAATTTCAACCAGTCTTGATGGCCCGACACTCTGGAAGGTCCCCTGAGAATATGGCCCCTGGGCTTGCTGCTAGCCAGAGCTCAAACTAGTACTGAAGCCCACGCTGCACAAGAAGATCGGATTGGACTATGGGACATACGAGGTCTGATAATTAAGTTCACAAACTTGCCACCGTGCGCTTACGTTGGCAGCACTGTACAAACAACTCAGTAAGATTTCATAACCTTGGTATATCAGTGTCTCACAGCTGTGTTTGTGTCGATGTGTGGTGGTGTCTTGCTGAGTGGTGTTCACTGTTGTTGCATGCTTTTGTGTGCTGTCACAAAATGTCAGAGCTTGAAATAGAGCAGCAAAGAGACATTAAATTTCTTGCTAAACTTGGCAAGAGTGGAAGTGAAACCAGGGACATGTTAGTCCAAGCTGATGAGGATAACACCATGAAGAAAATGGCAGTGTACAGACGGGCTAAATGTTTTTTCTGAGGGAAGAGAAAGTGTCACTGATGAAGAGAAGTCAGGGTAGTCATTAACGAGCAGAACTGATGAAAATGTTGCAAAACTTCATCTAATTGTGTGTCAGACTTGTCGGCTGACTGTGAGAAGCATAGCAGACCAAGTAAACATCGATAGAGAAACACTTAGGAAAATCTTAACTGAAAATCTTGGCGAGAAAAAGGTGTGTGCAAAAATGGTCCCGAAGGAGCTTACTGATGAAGAAAAGCAAAGGAGAGTTGAAGTTTGCCAAGACCTTTTGTAGAGGCAAGGCAATGTTTTGGGCTGTATTATGAAACATGGGTGTACCAATATGACCCTGAAACAAAGTGTCCACGCTCACAATGGAAGTTAGCTGATTCTCCATGACCAAAAATGTTCTGTCAGTCCAAATCAAGAGTCAAAATGATGTCGCTAAACTTTTTTGATATCAGAGGGATTGTTCATCATGAATTTGTACCAACTTGGAAGTGCTGAAAAGGCTGCCTGGAAAAGTTAGACGAGAACAATCTGAACTTTTCACCAACAACTCATGGCTCTTGCATCAGGACAATGTACCAGCTCACACGGCACTGTCTGTGAGGGAGTTTTTAGCCAGTAAACAAATAACTGTATGGTAACACCCTCCCTACTCACCTGATCTGACCCCAGTGACTTTTTTCTTTACCCAAAGGTAAAGGAAAGATTGAAAGGAAGACATTTTGATGACATTCAGGACATCGAGGGTAATACGATGACAGCTCTGATGGCCATTCCAAAAAGAGTTCCAGAATTACTCTGAAGGGTGGACTAGGCGCTGGCATCAGTGCGCATCTTCCTAAGGGGAGTACTTCAAAGGTGACCATAGTGATATTCAACGATGAGGCTTGTAGCACTTTTTCTAGGATGAGTTCACGAACTTAATTGCAGGCTCATAGAGCGATGCAGATGGTGTGTGTACTTCTTGGGTTTGTATATATACCAGGCTGCCCAACTGATTCCTCTTTAGAAGGAAGAGGGAAAGGTGGAGAGGAGGGGACAAGTTTAGTTTGGTTTAGTGGGTACCAGAAATACGGGCTGGAGAGGAGGAGTGTGCTTTCACAGGGTAAGGAGAGCAGACAGAATTGCACAGAGGCGTGTGTCTGAGGTTTTGTGTGGCGTATTGACTTGGATAGTAAACTTTCACTTAATCACAATAAAAATAATATATTTAAAAAACCTCCCACGGAAAGTAAATAAATAAATAAAATGCTTCCAAATCAGAAATGGAGAGGTAAAACTCTTCCTGTTTCCAGATGATGTGGTCCTACATATCAAAAATCCCAATGAATCTACTAAAAAGCTTCTAGAACTAATAGAAGAATCTAGTAAGTTGCACAATGCAAGGTCAACAACAACAAAACTCAGATTTCTGTGACGTTGTTGTTGTTGTTAGGTGCCATCAAGTCGCTTCTGACTCATGGTGACCCTGTGAACAACAGAACGAAACACTGTCCGGTCTTGCGCCATGCCCACGATCGTTTTGATGCTTAAGCCCATTGTTGCAGACACTGTGTCAATCCATCTTGTTGAGGGTCTACCTCTTTTTCCCTGACCCACCACTCTACCAAGCATGATGTCCTTTTCCAGGGACTGATCCTGCCTGACAACATGTCCAAGGCATGTAAGACGCTGTCTTGCCATCTTTGCTTCCAAGGAACACTCGGGTTATACTTCTTCCAGAACAGATCTGTTGGTTCTTCTGACGGTCCATGGTACATTCAACGTTCTACTCCAACACCATACTTCAAAGGCATCAGTTCTTCCTCTGTTTCCTTTGTTCATTGTCCAGCTTTCGCATGCGTGTGATGCGATCGAGAACACCATGGCTTGGGTCAGGCGCCCCTTAGAATCTACAAGGTGACAGACACCTTTACTTTTCAATACCTGAAAGAGGTCCTTTGCAGCAGATTTTCCCAGTGCAATTCAACTTTTGATTTCTTGACTGCTGCTTCCATGGGCGTTGATTGTGGACCCAAGTAAAATGAAATCCTTGACAACCTCAATCCTTTCTCCATTTATCACGATGTTGCTTACTGGTCCAGCTGTGAGGATTTTTGTTCTCTTGATGTTGAGGTGCAATACATAGTTGAAGGCTGTGGTCCTGGATCTTCGTCAGTAAGCATTTCAAATCTTCTTCAGATCCAGCAGGTATGGTGGTGTCGTCCACTTAACGCGGGTTGTTAATGAGTCGTCCTCTATCCTGATGCCTCCTTCTTCTTTGCATAATCCAGCTTCTCAGACTATTTGCTCGGCATACAGATTGAAAAGGCATGGTGAAAGGAGTCAACCGTGACACACACCTTTCCTGACTTCAAACCACGCAGCGTCCCCTTGTTCTTTTCTCACGACTCCCTCTTGACCCAGATTCCGCAAGAGGACAATTCGGTGTTCTGGAACTCCCACTCTCCACAATGTTAGCCATAATTTATTATGATCCACACAGTCAAATGCTTTTGCACGGTCAATGAAACACAGGTAAACATCTTTCCAGTGTTCTCTGCTTTCAGCCCAGATCCGTCTGACATCGGCAACGATATCCCTGGTTCGATGTTGTCTTCTGAATCCAGCTTGAATTTCTGGCAGTTCCTTGTCAATATATTGTTGTAGTCACTTTTGAATGACCTTGAGCAAAATTTTACGTGCGTGTGAGATTAACAATATTGTCCGGTAATTCCCGCATTTGGTTAGATCACCTTTCTTTGGAATGGGCATAAATATGGATCTCTTCCAGTCAGTTGGCCAGGTAGCTGTCCTCCAAATTTCTTGGTATAGACGAGTGAGCACTTCCAGTGCTGCATCTGTTTGTTGAAATGTCTCAAAGGATATCCATCAATTCCTCGAGCCTTGTTTTTTGCCAATGCCCTGAATGCAGCTTTGACTTCTTCCTTCCGTACCATTGGTTCCTGATCACATGCTACCTCTTCAAATGGCTGAACAGCGACCAGTTCTTTCTGGTATAATGACTCTGTGCATTCCTTCCATCTTCTTTTGGTGCTCCCTGAGTCATTTAGTATTTTCCCTGCAGAATGCTTCACTATTGCAACTCGAGGCTTGAATTTTTTCTCCAGTTCTTTCAGCTTGAAAAATGCAGAGCATGTTCCTCCCTTCTGGTTTTCTATTTCCAGCTCTTTGCACATGTCATTATAATACTTTCTTTTGTCTTCTCGGGCTGCCCTTTGCAATCTTCTGTTTAGGTCTCTTCCTTCAGTATTCCTTCCTTTTGCTTTAGCTGCTTGACGTTCGAGAGCGAGTTTCAGTGTCTTCTGACATCCAGTTTGGTCTTTTCTTTCTTTCCTGTCTTTAGTGCACAGTTCGTCCGGTCTTCGGTCATTAGTGATCAACACATCAAATCTGTTCTTGAGATGGTCTGAAGCTCAGGAGGGATATACTCAAGGTCACACTTTGGCTCTCGTGGACTTGTTCTAATTTTCTTCAGTTTCAGTTCAAATTTGCATGTGAGCAATTGATGATCTGTGCCACAGTCAGCACCTGGTCTTGTTCTGGCTGCTGACATGGAGCTTATCCGTCGTCTTTTTCCACAGATGTAGTCAATTTGACTCCTGTGTGTTCCGTCTGGTGAGGTCCATGTGCACAGCCGCCGTTTGTGTTGGTTAAAAAAGCTCTTTGCAGTGAAGAAGTCGTTAGTCTTGCAAAATTCTATCATGCGATCTCTGGCATTACTTCTGTTACCAAGACCGCATTTTCCAACTACCCATCCTTCTTCTTTGTGTCCAACTTTTGCATTCCAGTCACCAGTAACAATCAATGCATCCTCATTGCATGTTCGATGAATTTCAGACTGCAGAAGCTGGTAAAAATCTTCCGTCTCTTCAACTTTGGCCTTAGTAGTTGGTGCACAGATTTGAATAATAGTCGTGTTAACTGGCCTTCCTTGTAGGTGTACGGATATTACCCTATCACTGACAGCACTGTACTTCAGGCCAGATCTTCAAATGTTCTTTTTTATGAGGAATGCAACACTGTACCTCTTAAGTTTTCCTTCCCAGTATAGTAGACCATACGATAATCGGATTCAAAATGGCCAGTACCGGTCCATTTCAGCTCACTAATGCCTAGGATATCAATGTTTATGCGTTCCATTTCGTTTTGATGATTTCCAATTTTCCTAGATTCATACTTCGTACATTCCATGTCCCGGTTACTAATGGATGTTTGCAGCTGTTTGTTCTCATTTTGAGTTCTGCCACATCAGCGAACGAAGATCCTGAAGGCCTTACTCCATCTACATCGTTAAGGTCGACTCTACTTTCGGGAGGCAGCTCTTCCCCAGCGGTCTTCCGAGTGCCTTCCAATCTGGGGGGCTCACTTTCCGGCACCATTTCTGACAATGTTCAGCTGCTATTCCTAAGGTTTTCCCTGGCTAATTCTTTTCAGAAGTAGACTGCTGGGTCCTTCTTTCTGGCCTGTCTTAGTCTGGAAGCTCAGCTGAAACCTGTCTACCATGGATGACCCTAGCCAGCCAAGTGCCGTCGAGTCGGATCTGACTCATGACCCTGCTGGTACGTAAATACCGGTGGCATAGCTTCCAGCATCACAACAACAAGCAAGCCTCCACTGACTGACAAGTCGTGGCTGCTCTCTCTGTCTTAATCCTCCTTACCCGATGTTGTTACACTCCTTACCTGATGCTATTACCCTCCTTACCTGATGCTATTACCCTCCTTACCTGATGCTGTTACCCTTCTGTACACTAGCAGTAAGAAATAGGAAATAGGAAAGAGAGATTAAGAAAAATACTCCGTTTACAGTAGCATCTGTGATAGTTAAGGTTGTGTGTTGGCTAGGCTGGGCTATGATTCTCAGAGAGTTCGCAGTTACGTAACGAGGTAATTTAGGAGTTATGTAGTGATACTGCTATCCTCCGGGATGTGATCTGATATGATCAGTTAATCAGTTGAAAGGGGAGTTTCCTTGGGGGTGTGGCCTGTATCCAGTATGTTCGCGGACATTCTGGCAAAGCTCACTTGCTTGTATCCGACTCGTCATCATCTGACTTCCCCCTCTTGAGACTCGAGCCACCTGCTTGCTGTACTGCCTGCTGATCTTGAGATTCAGCAGCCTTTGCAGCCCATGAGCAGCGGCCTGTGACCTGACCTGTAGCTCTTGGGTTCGTCAGTCCCTGCAGCTATGTGAGTCAGGAGAAGCGTCCAGCCTGACGTCTGACACGGACTTGGGACGTGCCAGCTTCTACAAACATGTGATGCATTTACTTGAGCTAAATCTCTCTCTCTCTTCATATATATATACATATAGTTGTTGTTGTTGTTAGGTACCATTGAGTCCGTTCCGACAGACAGCCACACTGTGTACAACAGAAGGAAACTCTGCCCAGTCTTGTGCCTTGCCCACAGTCGTTCTTATGCTTAAGCCCATTGTTGCAGACACTGTGTCAATCCATCTTGTTGAGGGTCTTCCTCTTCTTCACTGACCCACCACTCTACCAAGCATGATGTTCTTCTCCAGGGACTGATCCTTCCTGACAGCATGTCCAAAGTATGTAAGATGCAATCTTGCCATCTTTGCTTCCAAGGAGCACTCGGGTTGTACTTCTTCCAGAACAGATCTGTTTGTTCTTTTGGCAAGCCATGGTGCATTCAATATTCTTCCCCAACACCACAGTTCAGAAGCACCAGTTCTTCTTTTGTGGCATAGCTTCTTGCATCACAGCAACACGCAAGCCTCCACAGTACAACAAACTGACAAGTGGGGGCTTTATCTCTCTCTCCATATATATGTGTGCGTATGTATATATATATGGAAACGCTAGTGGCACAGTGGTTAATTGCTACCTACGTTTGCTAACCAAAAGATCAGAAGTTCACATTCTTCAGGTGCTCCTTGGGAACTCTATGGGGCAGTTCTACCCCGAGTATAGGGTCACTATAAGTTGGAATCGACTCAACAGCAGTGGGTTCAGTTTGGGGTTTCGTTTTATGTACATGTGCACGCACACACATGCTTCGCTTGTTTTGTTTCTCTAGAGAACTCAGCCTAAAACATTTGGTACCGAGAGCAGCTCTAGAGAAACAAAATCATAAGGATGAATTTTCTAACCTGGTTTTCAGGTCTGATTAGTCTTAAAGGCTCTCATGTCTCTGCCTCCAGTAGTAAAGAGGGCACTGCTAATCCATGGTGTGAGGTTGCAATATTAACGAGCAAAATATCACCACCGATAGGTAAAGTATTGGTGAGAGGTAAGGCTCTGGGTGATTGCATGTTGAATACTTTTCTACAATTTTGTCAGGGTGAGAAGTGTAACGAAGCTGGTTGTTTGGTCCAGTTTTCTCTACATAGAGTGGTGAAAGAGATGAGCTCAGGGTATCAGAGTCACAGCTCAAGAACTGTGCCCTGATAGAAAGCCTCATTTCTCACAGTAACTGAGCTGACTTGGCCAAAAACCGAACCCTGGGTGTTACTGTATGAGAGGCTGAATTTCAGTGCCAAATGAGCCTATGATTAACCTCAAATCGTGTCTGAAGTTAAAGTGATGGCATTGATTGGAAAGAAATGGGATCCTGAACCTTGGGATGGGGACATATAAACAGATAATCAGGAAGCTGGGGTCACTGAGCCACAAAATTCTGTTGAATCAATCCTGCCAACAGAGCGAGCCAGCTCACACCCATCTGAAGAGATGCACCCCTTTTTATTCTTGTGTTGCCAGTGAGACTCAGCTTCCATGGATATTACTTGTGGACCCAAGTAAAATGAAAACCTTGACAACCTCAGTCCTTTCTCCATTTATGGTGATGTTGCTTCCTGGCCCAGTTGTGAGGATTTTTGTTTTCTTGATGTGGAGGTGCAATACACAGTGAAGGCTGTGGTCCTGGATCATTGTCAGTAAGCGTTTCAAATCTTCTTCACATCCAGCAAGTATGGTGGTGTCGTCTGCATAACGTCGGTTGTTAATGAGTCGTCCTCTATCCTGGTGCCTCCTTCTTCTTCGCATAATCCAGCTTCTCAGACCATTTGCTCAGCAGATTGAAAAGGTGTGGTGAAAGGAGTCAACCGTGTCACATACCTTTCCTGACTTTAAACCATGCAGTGTCCCCTTGTTCTTTTCTCACGACTCCCTCTTGACCCATGTGCAGATTCCTCAAGAAGACAATTTGCTGTTATGGAATTCCTATTCTCCACAACGTTAGCTCTGATTAATAAATTAATATGATCCACACAGTCAAATGCCTTTGCATGGTCAATGAAACACAGGTAAACATCTTTCTGGCATTCTCTGCTTTCAGCCGAGATCCATCTGACATCAGCAATCGTATCCCTGGTTCTGAATCCAGCTTGAATTTCTGGCAGTTGCTTGTCAATATACCATTGCAGTTGCTTCTAAATGAAGAATGAATACCGGAAGTACAAAATAGAAAGGAGGAATGTACTGTCGCCGGTTTGGGATAGCCGATGGAGTTGTTTAGGTCTCTCTGTGATGTTTTATATGGTAAATTGACTTCACTTGTAAATCTTCACTTACACAATAAAATATTATTTAAAAAAGAAAATACGTTTGTTTTATTTATCAGTGATATGTCATAGAGATAACGGTAAAGCTATCTGTAGGTAATGGTATCTCCAACTCATGACACTAAACCTGGGATTTCGATGTATGGTGCTAGTGGTGGTGAGAAAGGTGTTATTTTTGCCACATTCTTATGCAAGTAAACCTCTGTCATACGAAGCAGCAAACTTTTTATTTAGTCAAAAGAAAGTCACGTAGTGTTTATTTTTTAAAAAAAACCCACTTCTATTAGTCTAATAAAAGCCAATTGTACCTTCTATGAAGGTATAAATGTTTTATATGTATAATTTCTAAACTCTGAAAGATTATTTCTGCTAAAAGTATACACAAACTTAAGTGTCAGATGATATAGTTTCACGTGGTCTTCATCATCTTCTATTTATTCATGGAAAGAACCAAGAGCAAGATTTTCTGTTGGTGTTTGTGATGGTTGAGGTTGTATGTCAACTTCGTGAGCCATGATTCTTTGGTTTGGCTGTTCTGTAATCATGTAATATGACACTTACGTAATGATACAGTCATCCTCCATGATGTGATCTGCCACGCAGTTGTAAGGGCAGCTTCCTTGGTGCTGTGGCCTCCATCCAATTTTTATATATGGATGTTCTAACAAAGCTTGCTTGCTTGCTTGCTCTGGATGATGCATCTGGCGTTTCATCATCTGACCTTGGGTTCCTGGGTGATAAAGCCTTTAGAAGAACATAAACATGTAACTTTTATGAGGTTCCAATTATGTTGTTTTCTGTTGCTTATGCACTCATTAATTGTGCTTGATAATCTAGTGTTGAAAAAAATTAAGTCCCAAAGCCTTGCTTTTACATTTTGTTTCAGGAACTTTTCGGTTTTAGATTTAACATTTAGGGCCTCGATCCATTTTGAATTAATTTTATGGCGTGGCATGAGGCATGGATCTGTTTTTCTTTTTTGCATGTGGAAATCAGTTCAGCTAGTACCATTCACTGAAGTGCCATTTGTTCCTTGCCCATTGAATGGACTTGACACCCTTGTCAAAAATCAATTGACAGTAGATGTTTAGATTTATTCCTGGGTTTTTGGTTCCATTCCATTGGTCTATGTGTCTAATTGTATCATTAAGCCAGTACCTGGCTGCTTTGATTACCGAAGTTGTGTAATAATGTGTCGAGGTCAGGAAATATGAGGCCTCCTACTTCGTTCTTCAAAATTGCTTTAGTTATTTGGAGTCTCTTCCCTTTCCATGTGACACTGAGGATTAGTTTTTCCATCTGTGTAGAGAACGCTGTTGGAATTTTGATCAGGATTGCCTTTTATCTGTGGAGTCCTTCGGGGAGTATTGGTGGGCTAGTCCTCCATTCCATAAGCATGTAACATGCTTCCAATCGTTTAGGTCTTCTTTAGCCTCTTTAGCAATGTTTTATAATTTTCGTTGTATAAAAGTCTGTCACATCCCTAGGTAAATTGATTTCTAGATTTTTTCTCTCTTAGATGTCATTAAAAAAAAATTTTATTGTAATTCAGTGAAAGTTTATAATCCAAGTCAGTTTTCCAACAAAACGTTGACCAGCAGCCTATCTGCTCTCCTCACCCCGTGACAGCACACTCTTCTTTTCTACCCTTTACTTCCAGTATCCACTCAACCAACTCTTGTCCCTTCCTCTCCATCCTCTCTTCTACTCTCTAAAAAGAAACCAGTAGGACAGCCTCATATATATTAAACCATAAAGTACACACACCACCCACATCACTCTGTGTCCCTAATTCCAGTCCTTTCTTTGTCTGAAGTGTTGACTTCAGTACTGGTTTCAACTCTGGGCTAGGGGCAAGTCTAAGGGCCATGTTCCCAGGGCACCCTTCAGGTTGTGGGACCATTAGATGTCATTTTAAATGGAATTGTTTTCTTAATCTCCTTTTCAGATTTCTAGTTGTGGGCATATAGAAGCCCAATTGCTTCTTGTGTGTTGGTACTGTATCCTGCAACTTTGCTAAATTCCTGCATTAATTTTAGAAGCTTTTTAGTAGATTCTTTGGGATCTTCTTTATATAGGATCATGTCATCTGTGAATAGAGATAGATTTACCTCTTCCTTTCCAATTTGGATACCTTTCACTCATTTTCCTTGTCTATTTTCTCTGGCCAGATCCCCCAGTACCGTACTGAATAGGACTGGTGAGTGTTCCCATGCTCAAGGGGAGAGTTCTACATTGTTCTCCATTGAATGCATCATGTTTGTTTTTGGCTTTTCATAAATGCCATTAGTCATGGTGAGAAACTTTTCTGTTATTTCTATCTTGTTGACAGTTTTTATCAAGAAATGGTTCTGGGGGAGGTGTGGCCAAGAAGGCAGAGTAGTGGGTGCTTCCTATGGTCCCTCTTATAACAAAGACCTCCCCCCAAAGCAAGTGAATTGTTTGTATATGAAAATCTAAGAGCCCAGAACATCAAAGGCAAAGTCGAGGAACGGGAATGAGTAGCATGGGCAGGGGGGAGAGAATTTAGAAGCAGTGGAGAGTTGCCAGACCTGACCTGGCAAGAACTAGCCCCCTGTAGGCAGGACTGGTTGGTACCAGCAGCTCACTGGTGGCATTTGGGACATGTTTTCAGATCGGGAGAAGCCAAGGGTATAGTCTACTCATGCCTCCAAAGCCTGTGAAAAGCAGCTCTCAATCAGCAAAAACTAAGTGCATGCATTTAACCTATTTCATGACTTTAAAAAACACCCTCTGGAGAAAACCTCTCTCCCATTTATCTGCTCCCTCCTCGCTTTGCACCAGGTCCTGAAGTGGCTTCAGAGATTCATGTCTTCTGGGCCACAAGTAGGACCCGTTGTGTGCCCGGAGCCATTCTTCTAGTGTTGGACAGGGAACAAATGAACAAACAGGAAAAATAATCTGCCAGTACCCTTACACTGGGAACTCAGGGCAGGCACAGTTCTATTGCCTACACACAGGCAAAAGGGGTCCATTGACTCCAAATGCCTTTTGCCCCTGCATAGACCTGCATGGGCCCATTTCAACAGCATAAGGCCTCATTAGCACAGCACAGCAGGATATATAGCTGAAGACTAACTTCAGCTGTATTAGCTAAATGGTGGAGAGGGAGGTTCATGACATTTAACACCACTCTGCCTATTAATCAGAGTCCTCACCTACCCACATCTGGGGCCTGAGACTGATGGCTCCACCTATGCCACCTATTCACCCATCACAGGAATCCAAGAATAAGCCGTACCTGCCAGTCCTTATAGCCAGCAGCACTGCGTACCCATAGTCTGGCTGCAAAACTCAACCCCCTACACACTCTAGGGAATAGGGACACACTTTCCTCACAGACACTCAGGGGTGGTTGTCAGACGCCCTACCTTGCTCAGCACGTGACTCCTTATTGCAGCCGGATACCTGTGCCTACATCAATCATCCCTGCCTGTTTAGGACTGTAGATGAGAGCCTGCATCATATATTTGGTGAATGACTACCTGGACACCTGAGCTGAATCCATACAAGAAAATTAAATGGATCCTTGGGCTCACACACCTGGTAACAGCTCTGACCACCTCTTGACATAACATTATTTCTTCAAAGACAGCAATAATCAAACTAGCTCACATGAGCACCCTATTTGGTCATATGAAAACAAAGTAAAACAAAAAAGAAGAAGCTAGGACACAGTAAGCAAAAATAAAATAAATAAATACAATAATATATTGATGGGTTGGAGACAACAATCAATACAAAATCAGACAAAAAAAGCAGACCATGATGGTTTCAGCAAGCTCCCAAAATAAAGAATTAAGAAATCTTCCAGATGAAGACAACTTGTTGGAATTACCAGAGGTAGGATGCAAGTAATTAATATTTAGAACTCTTTTTATTTTTTATTTAGAACTCTTCAAGAATCAGGAAGGCAGTCACGCAAAGTGCAAAACAAGCCAAGGAAAGCACAGACAAAGCAATAGAGGAACTTAAAAAGATTAGAGAAGAATGTAATGACAAATTGAACAGGCTGCAAGTATCTACGGAGATACAGCAAACAGCATCCAGAAGATAAACAATAAAATTTCAGAATTAGACAACTTAATAGAAAATCATAAGAGCAGAATTGAGGCAATGGAAGTCACAATAAGTGTGATGGAAGATGAAGTGCTTGACACCACTTTATTTGAGGAAAAATCAGATAGAAAAATTTTAACAAAATGAATAAGACCCACACGATGGAGCTCACAAAGTTGAGTCTCACTGGCAACACAAGAATAAAAAGGAGTGCACCCTGAGATCTCCACTAAAAGACCACAATTGTGGTCCAGAGGCTTCGGGGTTCACCTGGGAACATGGCCCCTGGCCCTGATACTTCCCTTGCCCATGGATCATCATGAAGGTCCACTCTTTAGACAGCAAGGGATTGGACTTGGTGACACAGGGTGGCTATATATCAGGTGCACTTTATGGTTCTGTGCATCTGTAGGATATCATCCTGCTGACCTTTGACTGGAGGAAGGGGAGTGGGTAGAGAGGAGGGGAAAGGAGACTGTTGGGAGGATGAGACATGTATGGAGCAGAGAGGAATAGTGTGCTGTCGCCAGGCAGGGAAAGCAATGGAAGCTGCATGCAAATTTACATGCAAATTTACATGGGAATGTACATTTTCACTCAGTCATAATAAAAAAAATTTTTTTTTAATGAATAAGACCCAACAATCATGTGGGACTCTATCAAGAGGAATAATCTACAGCTCACTGGAATGCCAGAAAGGGTGGGGTGCCGGGGTAGGAAGGAATCAAAATGCAGAGAAAATTGCTGAAGGTTTGCTGGCAGAAAACTCCCCTGATATCATGAAAGATGCAAAGACGTCTGTCCAAGATGCTCATCAGACACAAGATAGATTGCAAAAGAAAGTTACTGTGACATAATCAATCTTGCCAAAACCAAAGACAAAGAATTTTAATAGTGGATAGGGATAAATGAAAAGTCATCTTCAAAGGACAGTCAATAAGACTAAGCTTGGACGACTCAGCAGAAACAATTCAGCCAAGAAACCAATGGGATGGCATATATATAAAGCCTTCAAGGAAAAAAAAAATGTCATCTATGAATTATATATAGGGCAAAACCAATTCTGAAATGTAATGGTAAAATTAGAACATTGCTAGAAAAAACAGAAGTTTAGGGAGTTTGCATAAACCAAACTAAAATGACAAGAAATGCTAAAAGTTGTCCTCTGGTTACAAAATCAATAATATCAGGCGACATCCTCAGGACTAGAATGCAGGACAGAGCAAGTAGATCTCAACCCAGGTAGGGAAGTCGCAAAATAAAATCAACAGTAAAACACTGAAAATAGGGAAACAGAGATGTCATTATGTAAAAGATGACAACATTAAAACAAAAAAGAGAGGCTAAAAATGTAGTCACAGATTTCTCAGATGCAGAGGAAGTCAAGATGATAAAAAGAAATAAAAGATTGGCTTAAACTTAGAAAAATAGGGGTAATTCACAAAAGAAACTAACAATCCCACACATCAAAATAAGAAAAACACAAAAACACGAAGGCTCAACGAATGCAAAATCACCAACAATGACAATGCACACAGAAAAATGACTCAGCACAGAATATTAAGCAGAACAAAGGAACTGTCAACAACGCACACACAAAGACATCAAAATGACAGCATTAAACTCACGCCAGTCAATAATTACGTTGAATGTAAATGCACTGAATGCCCCAATAAAGACACAGGGGGCAGGCTGGATTTTTTTTTTTTAAAGCCCCATCTATATGCTACCTAAAGACACATGCCTTAGACTGAAAGACACACACAAACTAAAGCTCTAAGAATGGAGAAAAATCTTTCAGGCAAACAACATTCAAAAAAGAGCAGAAGTGGCAATATTAATTTCTGACAAAATACACTCTAAAGCAAAATTCATCACACAGGGCAAGGAAGGATACTATATAATGATTAAAGGGCCAATACACCAGGACATAACCGCAATAAACATCTATGCACCCAACAACAGGGCTCCAAAATACATAAAACAAACACTAATAGCACTGAAAACAGAAACAGACAGCTCCATAATAATAGTAGTAGACTTCAACATACCACTTTGGGTGAGCGGCAGAACATCCAGGAACAAGCTCAATAAAATCCTGCAATGCCACAATCAACCAGCTTGACCTCATAGATGTACACAGAACACTCCATCCAACAACAAACTATACTTTCTTTTCCAATGCATGTGGAGCATTCTCCAGAAGAGACCACATACTAGGCCACAAATCAAGCCTTAGCAGAATCCTAACCATGGAGACATTAGAAAAAACACCTGTGTATAAAGAAATACTACAAAAAATATTACAAAGCATCTTTTCTGATCATAAAGCCATAGAAGTCTAAATCAATAACAGAAAAATCAAGCGGGAAGAAACCAAACACATAGAAACTTAACAACACCTTGTTCAAACACTAGTGGGTTACAGAAGAGATAAAGATAGAATAAAGAAATTCACAGAATCCAGTGAGAATGAAAATACATCATACCAGATCTTTGGGACACAGTAAAAACAGTGCTCTGAGGTTAATTTACAGCTATAAAAGCACACATCCAAAGGGAAGAAAGGGCTCAAATCAAAGCATTAACCCTACAACTTGAACAACTAGTGAGAGAACAGCCAAAGAAGTTTTGGACATCAGAAGAAAGCAAATAACAAAAATTACTGCAGAATCAAATGAAGTAGAGCCACTATTGAAAGAGTTAACAAGAACAAAAACTGGTTCTTTGAAAAGATCAACAAAACTGATAAACCACTGGCCAAACTGACACAAGAAAAACAGGAGAGGAAGCAAATAACCTAAATAAGAGACGAGATGGACTATATCACAACAGACCCAACTAAAATGAATAGGATGATGGCAGAATACAATGAAAATGTGTACCATAACAAATTGAAAGACCTAGAGGAAATGGATACTATGGGAAATCATGTTAAACTCTCTTGACATAAGTTCAGCCATCTTGGATGCTGAACCATTACTTCAACTCTGTACAACCTCTTGTACTGTTTGTGTACTGTAACTTGGAAGCAGTCTGGGAATACTTCCAAGCCCCTGGCCTGAACATGTAGAACAATGTATAACCGAAACTGTGCTCAGCTGACTTAGTTACTGTATGTTTTAGTTCCTTGTATGCCCAGTTACCAAAAGAGTATAAATGCCATAATAAAACTTTGCTCTGGGCTCTCGGCTCGGGATAGCCGTTAGCCCCCTAACTCCCAAACTGTCTCATGTCTATTCTTTCCTAAAGTGCTCGGCGTCAAGCCCCCTCCACCCATGTTCATCAGGGAACTCTCAGATCTCCAACAGGATACGTTTCTAGAAACACACTATCTACTGAAACTAACACAGAGGTAAAACAAATAAATAAACGTATAGCAAAAGAAGAGATTGACAAGGTAGTTTTAAAACTCCCATCAAGAAACCCTGCGTATTCACTGAAGCATTATTCACAATAGTAAAAAATGGAGACCCAGACGCCCAGCAGCAGATGAATGGATGAACGAATTATAGTTTATTCACACAAAGGAATGCCACAGAATGATAAAGAACAACAATGAATCTGCAAAACGTCTCATAACGTCGATGAATCTGGAAGGCATTATGCTGAGTGAAATTAGTCGCAAAAGGACAAACACTGTGTGAGACCACTGTTAAAAGAACTCAAGCAAAGATTTAAATCCCAAAGAAAACTTTCTTTGAGGGTCACAAGGATGTGAGTGACTGGGAAGTGGATTAACTAACTAGATGAACCAGAAAAACTAAACTCATTGCCTTCAAACAGATTCCGATTCACAGTGACCCTACAGACAGAGTAGAACTGCCCCATAGAGTTTCCAAGGACGGCCTGGCAGATTTGAACTGCTGATCTACTGGTCAGCAGCTGTAGCACTTAACCACCAGGGCAGACAAGAACTGCCTTAGGTGAAGGGAAAGACAACACACTACATGGGGGAAGTCGGCACACCCAAACTAAACCCAAAGCTGAGAAGTTTCCGGAACACAATCAAACACTTTGAGGGACAAGATAGCAGGGCCAGGGGTATGGGGACCATGGTTTCAGTGGATACCAACTAGACTGGCACAATAATAAAGTTTATTAAGGAAATTTCCTGCATCCCCCTTTGGCGGATGGTGGTTGGGGTCTTAAAAGCTAGCAAGCTGCTATCTGAGATGCCTCTAGTGGTCCCAACTCATCTGGAGCCAAGGAGAATCAAGAACACCAAAGATGGAAGGATAATACGAGCCCACGAGACAGAAAAGGCCACAAAAACCAGAGACTGCATCACCCTGAGAGCAGACGAGCTAGATGGTACCCAGCTACAACCAATGGTCACCCCACCCAGATGGGGAACACAACAGTGAGTCCCTAACAAAGCAGGAGAAAAATGGGGTGCAGAACTCAAATTCTAGTAAAAAGGTCACACTTAATGGTCTGACTGAGACTCTAGGGAGCACAGAAGATACGGTCCTTGGACTCCTTGTTAGCCCCAAACTAAAAACATTCCTGAAGCCAACTCTTCAGACAAAGATTACACGGGACTGTAAGACATAAAACGATTCTTGTAAAGAACGTGCTTCTTAGCTCAAGTAGATACATGAGAGTAAACGGGCTGCTCCTGTCTGGAGGCGAGATGAGAAGGCAAAAGGGGGCAGGAGCTGGTTGAATGGACTTGGGAAACACCAGACTGAAAGTAGTATGCTGTCACATTACAGGCAGAGCAAATAGAATTGTATAACAATGTGTGTATAAATTTTTGTATGAGAAACTGTCTTGAACTGTAGACTTTCACTTAAAGCAGAATAAAAAGAAAGGAAATAGTGCTGAATCTTATCAAGTATCTTTTCCGCATTGATTGAGAGGATTCTTTGTTCTGCTAATGTGGTGTATTATATTGACTGATTTTCTACCATTTAACAAAACCCTACATTCCTGGAATAAAACCCACTTAATCATGGTGTATAAACCTTTTAATGTGCTGTTGGATTTTGTTTGCTAGCACATTTTGCCATCTGTATTCATAAAGGATATTGGTCTGTAGTTTTCTTTTCTTGTGGTGTCTTTGACTGGTTTTGGTACCTGGGTAATGCTGGCTTCTTAGAAAGAGTTAGAGAGTGTTCATTCTTCCTCTATTTTTAGAAGAGTGTGAACACGATTGGTTTTGGTTCTCTCTGGTCTGGAATTTTCTTTGTTGGGAGGTTTTTTCATTACTGATCCAATGTCTTTGCTTACTATGGATCCGTTGAAGTGTTCTACTTGCTGTTGAGTCAGTTGCCTCTAGGAATTTGTCCATTGCATCAAAGTTATCGATTTGGTTGGTGCATACTTGTTCTTGGTATTCTGTTTTGATCCTTTTTACTTCAGTTGGGTCAATTGTAACGTCTCCCCTTACATTTCTTGTTTTCTTTGTTTACGTTTTCTCTCTTGGTTTCATTGTCAGCCTAGCAAGTGATTTGACGATTTTATTAATTTTTTTCAAAGAACCAACTTCTGGATTTGTTGATTCTCTCTAGTGTTTTCTTGTTCTCTGTTTCACCCATTTCTGTTCTGTTCTTTACTATTCTTTTCTCCAAGTAGCTTTTGGTTTCATTTGCTCTTCTTTTTCTCATTGTTCAAGCTGTAGAGTTACACTAATTCAGATCTTCTTTTTTAACACAGGCATTTCTCACTATGAATTTTCCTTTGAGGATTGCCTTTGCTGTATCTCCTAAATTCTGGTATTGTGTGTTTCAGTTTTCACTTTTCTATTGGGTGTAATCCAGGGTTTTCCTGTCCACTATCTCAATAAGCCTCCCATCTACCTGGGGAGGCAACTCAGGCAGGGATTATTATTTTGTAGGAGTGGAAAATGAGCCTCAGAAAGGATCACACAGCAAGCAAACCAGAGGCACAGGATTCAAATGCTGACTTGGCACAAATTCTGTTCATTCATGAGGCCTGGCAGTCTCCAAATAAACAACTGCCCTGCTCTCTGCGGAAGGAGAAAGGAAAGTTGTGCCTAGGCTTTTCTCTCCAGGCTAGGTCTGGGAAGCAGGCTTCTTATAAGCTTTGTGGTCCCCACTTCTGCACCCCTCCCTGCTGCTATCAGACCTGCTTCTCTCAGGTTCTGGGACTAGCACACACGCATTTTTGAGGGACTGGGGTGGGGAGGGTTTTATGCTGCCTACCACACAGGCTAGGAGGAAAACGGTCTCCATCTAAGGAAGAAAAGTATCAACATCACTTGGGAAATTTCTCACAAATACATGATGGGGCTAGATCCCATTTCAACATTTTAAAGTCAGATTAAAAACCATTAGATGTTGGCATTTTCAAATTAAGCATTAAAAATATTGTTAAGCTCTAATAAAGGAGGAGTGTGTGGTCACTGGGTGAGGAGAGCAGATGGACCTGCAGATAGGCAGGCATGCAAAATTGATCTGGATTGTATACTTGCACTTAATCACAATTAAAACAAAAAAGAAAGAAACTATTTGGGGGGAAAAACGTAAGCTCTAATGTTGTTTTTGGATCCACAATGAACACCCGTGGAAGCAGCAGTCAAGAAATCAAAAGACGATTCAAACTATCACGAGGATGCTGAGAGGCGAAGTGAAAATGCTCTGCAAGTTATGCTGTGCCACACATTCAGAATCTCTATAGAACCACCTTTGTTAAAGGTGGCCCAGAAACAGAAATGAAAAAAGCCCCTAATTTAGGAATCTGGCTCCTACAGATGAAATCCTCCTTATTCATTTTTCCAAAGTTCAGACTAACTTTGTACTCTGTACTTAATTCTGCTTCAACCTCGATTCGCCTGTAGGATGTTGTCCTCTTCTCTTCATGTCATTGTTTTCATCCTCTCCCCAGCTGTCATCTTCAGCGACAGCCAAGCACCATGTTCCACTACAGTATCAACTGGATATTGAAGTCACATTGATGTGGGTCCAGATCTCAACTCTGCCATTTCCTAGACGCATGATTTCGGACTGGTTACTTATCCTCTCAGTTCTTCGGTTTCTTCATCTTCTATTTCCTAGGTATGATACGAAGACTAAATGTCATAATGTAACTGTTCCTTTCGATTTTGGTCATTTCCACCTCTACTCTCATTTGACATCTGTCATGGATTGAATTGTGTCCCCCCAAAATATGTGTCTCACCTTGGCTAAGCCATGCTTCCCAGTGCTGGGTGACTGTCCACCATTTTGTCATCTGATGTGATTTTCCTATGTATTGTAAAACCTACCTCTGTGATGTCAATGAGGTGGGATAGGCGGCAGTTATGTTAACGAGGCAGGACCCAATGTACAAGACTGGCTTTTGTCTTGAGCCGATTTCTTTTGAGATATACAAGAGAGAAGCGAGCAGAGAGACCGGGGTCCTTCATACCACCAAGAAAGCAGTGCTGGGAGCAGAGCGGCGCATTCTTTGGACCAGAGGTTCCTGCACTGAGAAGCTCCAAGACTACGGGAAGACTGAGGACAGGGACCTTGCTCCAGAGCCAAGAGAGAGAGAAAGACTTACCCTGGAGCTGATGCCCTAAATCTAGACTGTGAGAAAATAAATTTCTCTTTGTTAAAGCCATCCACTTGTGGTGTTTCTGTTGCATCACTGAATGACTAAGACACCATCCCACGTGTTTACTCATGGTAGTGTAGTGCTTCAGCGCTACGGCGGTAGGACAAGGACAGCAGTTTGAATTTACCAGGTGCTTCTTGGAAAACTCTGTGAGGCAGATCTGCTCTGTCCTATCAGGTCGCTATGAGTTGGGATCAACTCAGAGGCAATGGGTTTTGGTTTTTGTTTTAGGGGGCCCTCTTCTTTACTCAAAGTTTTCATTTTCAGGATTGTAAACTTGAAAATCCTCTTTTCTGAGTGTCACTTCTGCTTCTATCCATTCTCACCTCCCCACCCCCACCCCCACTAAATTTACCTTGGCGTCCAGCTCCTCAACCCATGCTCATTTTCCCACGCTACCTTCCTCTACTCCAAGTCACCTCTCTGCCAAGACAGAACCCAATGGCAGCCATTTTGCCATGCGCTCACTGCTGCTTACCTTTCCACACTCCCTTTCTGTATTCGAAAACCCAGGTGGCGCACTGGTTAAGTGTTCCAGCTGCTAACCAGAAAGTCAGCAGTTCGAATCCACCAGGTGCTCCTTGGAAACTCTGTGAGGGAGTTCTACTCTGTCTATAGGTTCGCCATGAGTCAGAATTGACGCTGTGGCTGTGGCTTTGGTTTTCAGGGGGTTTCTCTACGGAATGGCCAAGCCTGGATAATCTTCTGCTTGCTGTTTCAGTTTCCAAGTGGCTAAATTAACAGAGCAAAAAGTCCTTTTATCTTATGCTATGAGAATACCCTCATTATCTGAGAGTCTGTCTGTCTATCCCTGGCCCTCTCTGGCTCCTACGCTATGGTACCTCCTCAAGGCCTTCCTCTAATGATAATCCCCTATATCATTTGCCTCCTCATGTTGTTCTGTCTGCATTTTCTTCCCCACAGCATACAAATAAACTCAGATCTCCTCCATCCTAAAACCATCTTCTTCTATGCCAACCTACCTCTTCAAAGAACTTTCTACCCGTGCTTCCCTACCCGCTCATCACCTACTTGCTTGGTAACGCCTTACAATCCGACTTCTGCCTCTAGCACTCTACTTGATGGCCAACTCAACAGCTGACTAGTAGTCTCCCAGTTGCCAGATTCAGACTGTGGCTCTCATTCTACTTATCTTTTCTGAAGCACTTTCCTCCCTCAACTCCCATTGCTGCCTTTTTAATGAGCACCCCTACAATCATGATTTTCAACCAGGGGTCATCGGTCAGCAGACTTCTTAAAGGACCAGGTTGTAAATATTTTAGGCTTCGTGGACCAAGAGAAAACCCTGGTTGCATAGTGATTAGATGCTACGGCTGCTAACAAAAAGGTCGGCAGTTCAAATCCACCAAGTGCTCTTTAGAAACCGTGTAGGGCATTTCTACTCTGCCCTATAGGGTCGCTATGAGTCAAAATTGACTCGCTGGCAACGGGTTTTACCGGTTTGGTGGACCAAGAGACGAAACCAATGATGTTATGTAGCTAACTGTGCCAACAGTTGAAAGGTAGCCATTAGAAAATGTAAAAGACATTTTTGGTTTGCAGGCTGTGCAAAAATGGGTGGTAGCTTGGATTTGACCTACCTGCTACAGTTTGCCAGCCTCTGGTTTCAACCATCGCCTCTAAGCAGAAAACTCTGAAACTGATACCTCCAGCACCCACCTCTGTCAAGAATTCCAGACCTGTGCTTTGCATTGTCTACTGTACATCCATACGTTGATATCGCCCCCACATGTAAAATTCAGTTTGTCCGAAGCAGGATTAATCTTATCCAAATCACTTCTTTTTCTTGAGTTCCCTATTTTTGTTAATAGTGTCATCATTTTTTCGGTCAACCAGGTTCAGAAATCTTTGTCACCTCCAACTCTTTCCTCCCCATCTAAACCATTGGCAGTGTCAGTGTCTACCCGTCTCCTGAAAACCTTACCTTTTCCTCATTCCATACAGTCTTCCTTGGTCCAATTCCCCAACACCTCTTACGTGGACAACTGTTACAGCTCCACCACTGCTCTTCCTGTCTCCAGTCAGTGCTCCCACCCAATACAGTCTCTGTACTGTAGTCAGGGACTTTCTTAGGGCACACCTCATGTATACCTGTCTTAACCTCCTCTTCACCCTGTGGCTTGGCTCCCTGTGGTCTGCAGAGGGAAAGGAATTGGCTGTAGAGATCAGTCCCAGCAGGGGTAGCCTGAAGGTTCATACCACAGGGTTCAAAGAATGGAAGAAGCTTGGGTAAAAGTTGGTACCTGGAGGCAGAGGGTTCGAAGCAGCAGCAGCAACAACAACAACAACAAAGTCTAGCTATCACACAGTGAGGCTGACAGGGTCAGGAGAGCCATCTACACCTACCTAGCTGCCCAAAACTAAACCGGTTGCTGCTGAGTGCATCACAATTCTTGGTGACTGTGATGGTTAAGGTTGTGTGTCACCCTGGCTGGTTTGACAGCTCTATGATGTTGTGATCATTTTCATGACAAGATCTGATATAATGTGATCACTTCTGTGATGGGATCTGCTGTGAGCAACCGATCAGTTGAAAGGGGGTTTGCTTGAGTGAGTGACTTGCATCAAATGTAAGTGGACATTCTGGCAAGCTTTTGCTCACTCCGGATCCTGCAGCTAGCTCCTGTTCATCTGACCTCTGGTTCTTGGTACTTGAACTAGAGGCTTACCTGTGGTCCTGTCGCTGTTCTTGGGATTTGTTGATCTTGGCAGCCCGTGAGCAACAGCGCTGCTCTCTGACGTGCCGATCTTGGGTTTGCCAGCCCCTGCGGCTATGTGAATCAGAGAAGCCTCTATCTTGACCCGTACACTTGGGACTTTCCAGCCTCCACAACACGTGAACTATTTCCTTGGTAAGAATCTCACTTATACATATATTTGGAGGCTCTGGGTCACCATGAGTCGGATCCGACTCGACGGCACTTGGCTGGCTTGGCTGGTGACATTCTGGTTAAGTGCTGTGGCTGTTAACCAAAAGGTCAGCAGTTTGAATACACCAGGCACTGCTTGGAAACCCCACGGGGCAGCTCTACTCTGTCCTATAGGGTTGCTATGAGTCAGAATTGACTCAACAGCAATGGGTACTATATATTTATGTGCTTTACTAGTTTGGCTTCTCTAGAGAACCCAGCCTAAGACAGTGACCCCATGTGTTTCAGAGCAGAATTCCATGGGGCTTACAATGGCTGTCATCTTATGGAAATCGATTGTCGGGTCTTTCTTTTGTGGTGCCATTGGAAGGATGTGAAGTGCCAATCTATCCGTTACTGGCTGAGCATAAAGAGTTTGTGCCACCCAGGAGCAGCAGCAACCAATTTCAGAAAAAGAGAGGCTGTCAGGAGCTCTGGCGGGCTCCAAACTGGGGTTCAAAGCCAGACTTCCCTTCATGATGGGAAGTGGGGGGCACTGAGCAGAAGTCAGGGTGCAGAAGCAGGTTGCCACTATGAATAAAACCATGCAAGAGACTCCGGCCCCTTCTCGGGCCAACAGTAGTTCATGGTTGTTGCTGCAGCCACATCAGCTTACCTGCCCATAAATGGAGCCCGGCATTCTCAAAGCATGCGTTAACTGAGCTCTCTATGAGGACTGGTCTAAAGTTGCTGAGGCTGCTTAAACCAGGATCAACCCAAGCCTGCAACTGAGTCTCATTAGCGGGTATAGTCAGGAAAGGCAAAGGCAGGGAAAAGAAGCTGGGCTCACAGTTCTTAAGTCTTTGCACAATGAGAGCACCAAGTGTCCACTTCACACTCTCTTTACCTGGTGTTCCCTGAATATACCTTGCACTTTCTTGCCTTTGTGCCTTGGCTACAGCTGATCCTTTCTCCTGGGATGCTCTCTTCTAGTTTCCACTACCAAAATCCTCTCCCTATTTCAAAGTTGATCTCAAATGTTACCTCATACAAAAAGAAAAGAAAAAAACTGTACACAAAAAGTTAAAACCTCAAGAAATATGCAACATTCCTAGAGACATGTTGCAGTTAAAGATGAATGTCCAAGCTGGACTTCTGGGGACCAGCCTCTCCAGGGCCCCTGAATTTTGGAGGGGTTGTGGAACGCTTTTGAAGATCCGATGGAAGTCCTCTACATTCTTCCCCAGGAGACTGCACACGTCCCCTTCCACAACTTTGTATCAATTTGGGGAAGTTTGTGAACTCCAGGTTAAGAACCACTGTTTTAGTCCAACTTCTTTTCACAAATGGAGAAACTGAGGTTCACAGAGGAAAAGTGACTTTTCAGCAGGTCAGGGGAGATCCAGGTCTTATCTTACTCTGCCTTCCTTTAGGCCTGTAAAGAACTTTACAAGAAAAGGAAACAGCTGTCCAGGGTGTCTTCGACTGGATTCTCTAGAGAGAAAAACCAGTAAAGCACATAAATCGAGAGAGAGAGAAAGTTATATCACGGAAACAACTCACGCGACTCGAGAGGCAGAACATCCCAAGTCCATGGGTCAGAGTGGAGGCGTCTCTCAATTCCTGTAGCTACCGTGGCTGGCAAATCCAGGATCAGCAGGTTGGAGAGCAGGGCTCCCGCTCTCAGGCTGTGAAAATTGAAGAATTCCATGATCGGCAGACAAGCTGCTAGGTCCTGATGTGGGCTAAGTCTCTAGGCGTAAATGACAGCGAATGGGATAGATGTCAGTGCTTAAGACTAGTAAGGAGGAATAAGCTGCATCTACAAGAGGCCCACGTGTGAGGAGTCAGAGAGGCTTCCCTTGTGCTAAAGGACAAAGTGAAGACTGACAAAGCACAGTCTCATTTTCCTCACTTGTATACTGCCCAGGAGTCAGCTTATTAGATTTCTTGAAGAGTTCTTCTAGTTTTAGTATTCTATCATTCTGTGATTCTGAGGCTGTAATCATGGAGGGGGAAGAAAAAAATCAGGTGAGGTGTTTGGGTTCCAGATTATGAGAAAAATAGTTGTTGTTCCTCCCACCGGAATATCTTCCAGTGGTAGAATAGAAAAAACAAAATGTAGTTTTAAAGCGATGAAAGATTCCTAACAAGAATCTGTCAACTTTCTTTCAGGTATACAATTTATTGACAGCAATTACAATAATTGAATGTACAACCCTACCCTTAATCAATGCAATATTTCCATCCCCATTAACTCCCTTCCCCCTCCTTCCCAGCCATGGTAACCACTAATAAACTTTGTTCCCTGTCTAACTGCCTTTTTTTTCCCCCTTCTCTTTCTATATAAGTGAGATCATACAATATTTGTCCTTTTCTGGTTGGCTTAGCTCGCTGAGCATAAGGTCTTCAAGCTCCACCTGTACTTAGCATGGATCAAGACTTCATTTCTCCTACTGGCTGGGTAGTATTCCATCATACGTATGCACACATTTTGTTTTCCCATGCATCTGCTGATGGGCATTTAGGTCATTTCCACCTGTTGGATATTGTGAATAGCGCTGCAACAAACATTTTTGTACACGTATCTGTTTGTGTCTCTGCTTTCCCTCGTATCTTTGGTTTTCTTCATTTTCCCTTGCTCCAGAAGGGGTGAGGCCAGGGGAGTATCTTAGGTGGCTGCTCACAAGCTTTTCGGACCCCAAAGGATACATAACTAGGTGTGGGATTGCTCAGTCATATGGTCGTTCTGTTTTTAGTGTTCTGAGGAACTGCCACACTGTTTCCCGCAACAGCTGTGCCATTTTGAATCTCCACCAGCAATTGGGAAGGGTTTCAATTTCCCCGTATCCTAGCCAACATTTGTTGTTTGTTACTATGTTTTAACCTTAGCCATCCTTGTGGGACTGAAACAGTATCTCATTGTGATTTTGATTTGCATCCTTCTGATGCCTAATGATGTTGAGTATTTTTTTCATGTGTTTTGTGGCCATTTGAAAGTTCTCTTTGGGGAAATGTCTATTCAAGACCTTTGCTCGTTTTGCAATGTTTGCATTTTTCTTGTTAAGTCATTGAAGGGGTGTGTGTGTGTGTGTGTGTGTGTGCGTGTTGTTAGATTCTTGTTGAGTGTTTAGCTTCCAAAGATACGCTCCCAGTTGTTAGCATGTTTAATAAACACAGTTTTATGAGATCTCTTTTATTTATCTGCCCTTTGTGCTTTTGTTATTCTGTTAGATAATCCGTTGTTAAACTCTAGGCCTCTCTATGTTGCCCCTGCTTTTTCTTCCAAGAATTTTATTATTTTAGTTTGCACATTTAGGTCCTAAATCCATTTTGAATTTGTCTGTGTGTGTGGTGTGGCGCACGGACACTGTTTCATTTTTCTGCGTGTGCAACTCCAATTTTTCCAGCGTCATTCATTGAAGAGACTCTCCTTTGCCCGTTGAGTGGATTCATCACTCTTTTCAAAACTCAGTTGATCATAGATGTGTTTATTTCTGAACTCTCAATTCCATTCCATTGGTCTGTGTGTCTACTGTTATACAGAACGTTTTGATTACTGTAGTTGCATAGTATGTTCTAAAATCAGGAGGCGTGAATACTCCTACTTTGTTCTTCTCTTTCAACATTGCTTTAGCTAGCTGAGGCCTCTTGCTATTCCATATAAAGTTGAGAATTGGCTTTTCTATTTCTATAAAAAAGGCTGTTGGGATTTGGGTCAGGATTGTGTTGGATCCATATATTGCTTTGGGTAATACTGACATCTTAACAATGTTAAGTCTTCCTTTCCAAGCCACAGACATGAAACAGCTTTCCATTTATTTAACTCTTCTTTAATTTCTTTCAACAGTGTTTCATAGTTTTCATTGTATAAGTCCTTCACATCCTTGGGTAGACTTGTTCCTAGGTACTTTATTCTCTTAGATGCTGTTTTAAACGGAACTGGTTTCTTAATTTTCCTTTCAGCTTTCTCACTGCTGGTGTATACAAACTCAATGGATTTATTATTATTACCGTGCTTTAGATGAAGGTTTCCAGAGCAAATTAGCATCTCCCCTTCTCGACCTTGGGTTCCCCATTGCCAGCTTTCCCGTCCCTTCCTGCCTTCTCGTCCTTGCCCCTGGGTTGGTGTGCTCATTGGGTCTCCTTTTGTTTCATGAGCCTGCTTAATCTTTGGCTGAAGTACAGACCTCAGGAGTGACTTTAGTACTGAGTGTTAAAAGACTGTCCAGGGCCCATACTCTTGTTTGTCAGACCCGTAAGTCTGGTCTTTTTTGTGAGTTAGAATTTGGTTCAACATTTTTCTCCAGCTCTGTCCAGGACCCTCTGTTGTGATCCCTGTCAGAGCAGTCAGTGGTGGAAGCCAGGCATGATCTAATTGTGTTGGACTCAGTTCGGTGGAAGCTGTGGCAGTTGTGGTCCTGTAGTCCTCTGGACCAATCTTTCCCTCTTATCTTTGGTTTTCTTCATTTTCCCTTGCTCCAGAAGGGGTGAGGCCAGGGGAGTATCTTAGGTGGCTGCTCACAAGCTTTTCGGACCCCAAATGCTACTCCCCAAAATAGGCTGTCACCAAAGTAGATGTCTCCCGAGGCCTTGGTCCCCTTCCCTCACCCCAGGCGGCAAGTTTCGATGTGTCTATGAAGCTTCCATGACCTTGCCTTGGTCACGCTGTGCTGGCTTCCCCAGTATTGTGCACTGTCTTACCCTTCACCAGAGTTGCCTCTTATCTATTGTCTGTTTAGTGATTTTCCTTCCCCACCCTTCCCCTTCCTCGTAATCATCAAAGATTGTTTCCTTCTGTGTGTAAACCTTTCCATCCATTTTTATAGTAGTGATCTCATGCAGTATTAGTCCTTTTGTGATTGACTTATTTCACTCAGCCTAATGCCCTCCAGATTCATCCAAGTTGTAAGATGTTTCACAGATTCATCATTGTTTTTTTGACATTGCATGCTATTCCCTTGTGTATACGTGCCACAGTTTGTTAATCCATTCATCAGTTAGTGGACACTCTGGTTATTTCTGTCCTTTTGCTAGTGCAAATAGGGCTGCAATGAACATGGGTATGCCTATGTCAACTCACGAGATGGCTCTTATTTCTCTAAGATACATTCCTAGGAGTGGGTTTTGCTGGATCATTTGGTACTTCTATTTCTAGCTTTTTAAGGAAGTGCCACATTGTTTTCCAAATGGTCGTACCATTTTGCACTCCCACGAGCAGTGCCTGAGAGTTCCCTTCAGTCTCCCTGCAGCCTCTACAACATTTGAAACCCAGCTGATTTTTATTTGTTGACCTTATCCCCTACGACTTTGCTAAATTGCTCTATTAGCTCTAGATCTTGTCTTGTGGACTCTTTGGGATTTTCTATACCTAAGATCACGTCATTTATGAAGAGAGATAGTTTAACTTATTCATTTCCAAACCATTTATTTCTTTTCCTTGTCTTATTGCTCTGGCCAGGACTTGTAACGGAAAACCTGGCGTGGTTAAGAGCTACAGCTGCTAACCAAACAGTTGGCAGTTCATATCTACCAGGAATTCCTTGGAAACTCTATGGGGCAGTTCTACTCTGTCTTACAGAGTTGCTGTAAGTCAGAATTGACTTGACGGCAACAGCTAAAACTTCTAATACAATATCGAATAGAAACAGTGAGAGAGGGCACCCTTGTCTTTTTTAAAGTAACATTTTGACATGAATGTTTCCTTTATTTCTGCTTCAGATCCATCCTTAAGCAAGGAAAGGTGATTTACGACAAATGGATTTCTAAACAATAGATTTACAGAATGGAACACAAATCTGTAACCAGAAAGGCTATTTTTTTCTAGGTGGAGAGGATCAGTTTTATTTCATTTCATCAATCAGTGAAATACACAACCACATTGTTCTTCCTATTTGACTCTGGTAATGCCACAAACCAGTGTGGAGTACTGACTTGGGGCACGTTGGGGGAGCACATGACTTAGAAACAAAAGCAGAGAAAACTTACTGTGAGGTGGAGGTTAACTTGTCGGAGAAATTCTTTTTCCGGTTTCTCTATTCAATTTGTTTTTAAAGTGGCAATTTAAGTTTGGTTCTTGTCTTGGGTTCTTTCCTCCCCCTCCCCATCTCCTTCCTCTCCAGCCCGAACAGTAGGGTCTTGAAGATCTGTGCACTCTCACCTGCTGTTTCTCTGCATGCCGGGGCTGGTGCCCAGTCCGGCACATCAATGGCTTCAGTTTCTGCTGGGGCCGGGGTGGGCGCGCGGGCAGGAAGAAAAGATCGCTCCTGGAAGCAGAGAAGCTAGCTGAAGGCTGGTTTCAAGGTGGAAGTAGTCAAAGAGGCCAGGGAAGTGCAGCCTGTCAAGAATAAAACAACAATCTTTCTTTATTGCCGCAAATAACCCCTTCAGTCCCAGCAAGCTAGTAACAAAGAACATGAGGCTTTCCAAAAGCACAGAATCATAGATATTTTATCCCTTACTTCCCAACAAACAACCCTAAACCACACTGCCCTCCAGTGATCAAATGTGTGTATTACAATGCTGTTAGTACGGCTATTATTTAAATTTAGGCACCAACCACTAAGGCCAAAGATGAAGAAATTGAAGATTTTTTACCAGCTTCTGCAGTCCGAGCCTGATCAAACAATCAGGATGCACCGAGAATTACTGGCGACTGGAATGCAAAAGTTGGAAACAAAGAAGAAGGGTCAGTAGCCCATGCTCTCAGGGGACATCGAGGCCAACTGGCATAACTAGCCTGTTGCTAAGAGAGTCTTCTGCACCCCATATTGGTGAGTGGGGCCTAGGGTCTTAAAAGCCAGTAAGCTGCCATCTGAGGTTCACCAAATGGCCCCAACTCGGCTGGGACAGATGATCACCAAGGACGACAACGACATGAGGAAAAAAGAACCCAGAAGACAGAAGAACCCACGGGAATGGGTGACTATATCAATACGTGACCAGAAGAACCAGATGGTGCCCGGCCACCACCAACGACAGCTGTGACGGGGCTCACAAGGTCGAGTTCCAGGGCCAACACGAGAAAAAAAGGGGTGCACCCTAAGGACTCCACTAAAAGACCGCAATTGATGGCCCGAAGGCTTGGGAGTTCACCTTGGAGCATGCCACCTAGTCCTGATGCTGCACCGATCATAAATCGTTGCTGAGGTCAACTCTTCGGACAGAAATGGAGTGGATGCAGGGACACAGAGTGACCATAGCGTGTGTGCACTTTACGGTTCTGTGCATCTATAGGATGTCGTCCTACTGGCCTCTTGCTAGAGGGGAGCGGGGAGGGTGGGGAGGAGGGGACAGGAGATTGTTAAGAGGATATGACATGCATAGAACGGAAAGGAGGAGCGTGCTGTCACCGGGCAAGGAGAGCAGAAGAAGCTTCCGGTACGTGGGCATGCAAGTTTAAATTGGATTGTATACTCTCACTCAATCACGATTAAAAAATAGATAAATAAATAAAAGAAGACATTAAAAAGACAGGAAAGAAAGAAATTGGGTGTCAGAAGAGACCCTGAAACTTGCTCTTCAATGTCGAGTAGCTAAGGCAAAAGGAAGAAATGAGGAAGTAAAAGAACTTAACAGAAGACTTCAAAGGGCGGCTCAAGAAGACAGAGTATTATAATGACATGTGCAAAGAGCTGGAGATAGAAAACCCAAAGGGGAGAACTCGCTTTGCATTTCTCAAGATGCAATAATGAAGGATTCTGCAGGAAAAATATTAAATGATCAAGAAGCATCAAAAGAAGACAGAAGGGATACACCGAGTCATTATACCAGAAAGAACTGGTCAGTGTTCAACCGTTTCAAGAGGTAGCGTATGATCAGGAAGCCATGGTACTGAAGGAAGCTGCAATGGCGAGAACAAGGATCCAGGAATCAACGGAATATCAACTGAGGTGCTTCAACAAATGGATGCAGCACTAGAAATGCTCACTCATCTGTGCCCAAAATTTGGAAGACAGCTACCTGGCCAACAGACAGGAAGAGATCCATATTTATTCCCAGGAAAGGTGATCCAACTGAACGTGGAAATTATCGAGCAATATCATTAATATCACATGCAACTAGAAGCTTACTGAAAAAAGCAACTGTGACAGTATATTGGTGGGGAACTGCCAGAAATTCAAGCTGGATTCGGAAGAGGACGTGGAGCCAGGGATATCATTGCTGATGTCAGATGGATCTTGGCTGAAAGCAGAGACTATCAGAAAGATGTTTGCCTATGTTTTATCGACTATGCAAAGGCATTCGACTGTGTCGATCGTAGCAAAATATGGATAACATTGAGGAGAATGGGAATTCCAGATCACGTAATCGTACTCATGAGGAATCTGTACACGGATCAAGAGGCAGTCACGTGTACAGAACAAGGGCCTCCTGCGTGGTTTCAAGGCAGGAAAGGTGTGTGTCAGGGTTGCATGTTTTCACCGTATACATTGAATCTGTACGCCAAACAAATAACCCGAGAAGCTGGATTATACGAAGAAGAACGAGGTGTCAGGATTGGAGGATGACTCATTAACAATCTGAGTTATGCAGGTGACGCAACCTTGCTTGCTGAAAGTGAAGAGGATTTGAAACGCTCACTGATGAAGATTAAAGACCACAGCCTTCAGTATGGATTGTACCTCAACATCAAGAAAACAAAAAATCCTCACAACTGGACGAGTAAGCAAAATCATGATAAATGGAGAAAGGATTGAGGTTGTCAAGGATTTCATTTTACTTGGGTCCACAATCAACGTCCATGGAAGCAGGAGTCAAGAAATCAAAAGACGTGTTGCCTTGGGAAAATCTGCTGCAGAAAACCTCTTTAAAGTGTTGAAAAGGAAAGATGTCACCTGAAGACTAAGGTGTGCCTGACCCAGGTCGTAGTATTTTCAGTGGCATCGTATGCATGCGAAAGCTGGACAATGGCTAAGGAAGACAAAAGAAGAATTGACGCCTTTGAATTGTGGTGTTGGAGAAGAATACTGAATGTACTCTGGACTGACAAACGAACAAACCGATCTGTTCTGAAAGAAGTGCAACCACAGCGCTCCTTGGAAGCAAGGATGCTTGTATGGAACCAGAACAATAACACCCTGCGATGACCCCTTGGGCTGTACCTGTCAGAGAAACCTTGACCACAAACCTCCCTGCTTTCCGGTCAAGGCAATTAAGACAAGGATGTTGCAAACATGAGCCGAAAAACCCCAAGCAGCTCATGCACACATTCACTGGTGCGTGTCCCCACGCTGACCCTTTGACATAGAACAGGTTATAACAATACGCACTGGGTGAGCACCCACCTTGCAGTTGCTGACATCTGTAATGGCGGACCTAAGTGGCAACATGTTGTCACCACCCCCACTGGACAATCAACCTAATCCTGATTAGCATATGACGCACCCCTCTGGACCAGAGCCAGTATGACCCAGGGGGAAGGGGCATCCATAAAAAACCTAGCTGCCCCTACGAGCGTGCCGTTAACAGCCTGTCCAGCAGGCTGCCACTGGATGCAGTACTGCTGTCCCAGTGCATAGGTTTCCCTCTGGATGAATAAACCCACGTCTCTTGGATGGTCCCTTGGTCAGTTTTGTGGTCTCTCGGCAACCACAAGATTCAGAAGCATTTGCATTGCTGGGAATAAATCCTAATAATCCAAACAACGCTTGAGACCGCATCTTACATACTTTGGACACCTTGTCAGGTGGGATCAACCCCTGGAGAAGGACATCAGGGTTGGTAAAGTAGCCAAAGCCAAGCCAAGTGCCGTCGAGTCGGATCCGACTCATGACAACCCTAGGGGCCAGGGTAGAACTGACCCCCAGAGTATTCAAGGAGGGCCTGGTGGATTTGAACAGAGGAAGACACTCAAAAAAGATGCAGTGGCTGTAACAATGGGCTTAAATATAAAAACCGTTGTGGGCGTGGCACAGGACCAGGCAGTGTTTCACACTGTTGTGCACAGGGTCGCTATGAGTTGGAACTGACTCAACAGCACCTAACAACGTAACAACAGGCAGACGTAATTATCTTGCCTTTCGTTTCCTTTTCTCGAGTTCTTGGTCTTTAATCTCTGAGACAAAGCAGATGGGGAAGGGAGAAGTAACCTCTGAGAAACTGGAACTATATTGTGTCTCTTCCATGGGCTATCATCTCAAAGTCACAGTTACACCAAACACGGAACATTTATACGAAAACAAGGTTGATGTTACGATTGCGCGGGTATCATTCCTATTATTTTTAGTAAAATCCATGAGTTGGAAATAAAAACTATTACTAAAGTGCTGCGATATTGCTAATCTTAATGAGACCTGTTAAGGATAGTTTTAGGATACGTCACTGGGATGTTATTTGCCTCAGAATTACTGTTTTCCCTTTTTATGGTAAAATACGACACGTATAGAGAAAACCACACAAGACATATCTGAGGTTTAACAAATTCTTATGTGGTGAGCCTCTGTGTGTACACATCAAGGAGCCCTGGTAGTGCAATCATTAAGTGCTCAGCTGCTAACCGCAAGTTCGGCAGTTGAAACCCACCGGTGGCTCCGTGGGAGACAAAACCTGGCGATCGGCTCCCATAAAGATTTCAGCCTAGGAAACACGAGGAGACAGTTCTGTTCTGAGTCAGGATGCAATCGATGGCACACGACAGCAACAAGGTAAACAGCACCCAGGTCACAGACAGGAACACGGCCAGCAGCCCCAAAGCTCCTGGAGTTTTCCTGCCCAACTTCACCCCATTTGTCTGCTAAATAGGAAAACTCCATCCTTGCTTTTGTGACCATCCTTGGCCAGTTTGTGCTTTGCTGTACTGTGCATGTAACCTTAAATGATGTAGTTTAGTGTTGCCCGTTACTTACTTTTATATGAACGGGATTGTTAAACACGCTCTCATTGTTTCTTGCATCTATCACCCGATATTATGTTTGCAAGCTTCAGGTGCACACTTCCAGCATCCCACTGTGTGAGCATACCACAATTTATTTAAACCAGTCCAGCGAGAGTGGGACTCTGCGCAGTTTCTTGCACTGGGAACTGAATGATAACAAAAACACCACAGTTTAAAACCAAGTGCGGTGCAAGTAAAGCGGGACTTAGAGGGGTCGGTAGAGCATTAAATGCATCTGTTTAACAGAAGATAGCTGCTAATCAACGAGAAGAAGTTTGAAGAAAACCCGGTGTCGTCAAGTCGATTACGACTCACAGCGGCCCTACAGGACAGAGTAGAACTGCCCCATAGAGTTTCCAAGGAGTACCTCGCGGATTCAAACTGCCGACCTTTTGGTTAGCAGATGCAGCACTTAACCACTATGCCACCAGGGTTTCCGAAGTTAGAAGAAGGACATCAAAATCAACTCAAAAAAAGTAGAAATGGAAGGAAGTGATGCAGGTAATGTAGTGAAGTAATGAAGCAAGTAATGAAGTTAAAAGCATAAATCAATGACATAGGAAACAGAAAGAGTCACAACACCAGAACTTGGTGCTTCAAAAAACAGTAAAATTGGTAAGACTCTGGTGAGACTGAGTGAGAAAACAAGAGAGAAGGCCACCGACATCAGGAAAGAAAAGGTAGAAAGAAGAACCACAAACGACACAGACATCGAACAGATGATAAGAGGGTTGTCATGGATCAGTTGTGTGTCTCCCAAAATGGTGTGTATCAGTTTGGCTGGGCGGTGATTCCTGGTGGTGGTGTGTGATTTTCCTATTTGTTGTATAAATCCTACCTCTGTGGTGTTAATGGGGGAGGATGGGCGGCATACGTGTTGGGGTGGGACAGGACTCGGTCTCTAAGATTGTGTTGTGCCTTGAGGCAATCCCTTGGGATAGAAAAGAAAGAAGTGAGCAGAGAAACCAGGGGACCTCATAACACCAGGAAAGAAGCCCCCGGAGCAGAGCACGTCCCTTGGACTCGGGGTCCCCGAGCCTGAGAGGCTCCCAGTCCAGAGGAAGACTGACACCAAGCACCCTCCTGCAGAGCTGATGCCCTGACTTTGGACTTTCAGCCTCCTTCTCTGTGGGAAAATACATTTCTCTTTGTTAAAGCCATCCACTTGTGGCATTTCTGCTATAGCAGCACTGGATGACTAAGACAAGGATATTACGGGGGACTGGATATTCACACAGTGACAGAGTAACACCACACCGCTTATCCATTAGCTAGAAAGGAGAAAAGGTACCTTTGCAATGGAGTCATCTGGAGGACGCAGCGGACCAAGTGATCCAAGGTGACATCAGCAGTCATGGGAAACACTGACATCCTGTATCTCCAGATGTCGTGCACTGAGAAGGATAGGGCACCACCAGAGTAGTATCCTGGACAAAAATGTCTAACCTGAGTCTAATCAGGAGGAAACCATCAGTCAAGTCCAACCTGAGGGATTTTCTGCAACACAGCCGGACTGGACTCTTCAAAAACGTCGAAGTCATGCCAACAAAAAGAAGTCTGAGAAAATGTTCCCGTTTAAAGAACACCAAAGAGACTTCACAGCTAGATGCAACACATTTGGTTAGACTGAATGCAACGCATTGATTGAAAACAGAATTTTTTTTTTTTTTTTAAGAAGGCAGTTATAAAGGCCATTACTGGGACTTCGGGAACATTCTGAATGTGGATCGTATATGCGATACTGATATTGTTGCAATGCTAAGTATCTGAGTGTGATCATTGTGTGGGTGGTTTTGTAGGTGCCCATTCATTTTTTAGGAGATACATGCTGAAGAATCTAGGGATGACATATCATAATGTCTGCAAGTAACACAAATGATTAATCAAAAAGATCAACAAACAAATTAAAAAATGGGGGGGGGGAGCCAAAATGCTAATAATTGGTGAATCCAGGTGAAGAATGTGTGTGTGTTTCACTGCCCTGTTCCTGCAACTCTACCCTAAATAACATTTTGGGAAAGGAGGAATGTTATGAAGCACCTTTTTCCAATAAGTTTGAAGACAGGACAAAGGTGACCAATTCCTAGAATAAAAACTAACCTTCCAAAACTGGCTCAACAAGGAATAGCAAACCTGTATCATTCCACGACCATTAAAGAAATGAATCCATAGTCAAAAAGTATTTTTCATACCAAAAAAGTTCAGGGCCAGGTGGCTTCCCCACGCACGGGCTAACAGCCCAGGAATAAATATATTCAATCTGACAGAAACCTTTAGAGAAAATGAGAAACAGGGGACACTCCCCAACTTATTTTATGAGGACAGAATAACGCTCAATACCAAAGCCTGGCAAGGACAGTGTGAGGAAAGTAAATCACAAGTCAGTTACACAAGCATGAATGTAGATGCAGAAGTCAAAAAGACAGTATTAACAAACTGAATCCTACGGGATACGCAAAGGAAATTATATAACATACCATGACTGAACTGCGTTCATCCCAGGGATACAGACTTGGTTAAACGTCCGAAAATAAGAGTAACTAACAGAGTACTAAAAACAACAACAACAGCAAAAAAGGTACACCCGTCGACTCGATTCCCACTCATAGCGACCCTACAGGGCAGAGCAGAACCGCTCTGTAGAGTTTCCAAGGAGCACCTGCTGGATTTGAATTGCTGACCTTTTGGTTAGCAGATGCAGCACTTCACCTCTGTGCCACCGGGGTTTCCACAGAGGAGAAAAACATGACCCCTTTACGCACACATTTGTGATGCCTCTTTTACAATTTCTTTTAAATTCTAACTTGCATGTACTTCCGTGAGTTTGGATAAACATATATGCCGCTGTGTGACCACCACCACAGTCAAAACACAAAACATTTCCATCACCCTCCAGATTCCTTCAGGCCCCTGTTCAGCCATCCCTTCTCCCACCCTCCAGGCCCCGGAAACCGCTGATGGCTTTTCTGTCCCTGTGCCTATGCCTTTTCCAGGTGTGTCAGGTAAATGAAATTATACAGCATGGAGCCTTTGCAGCTTGGGAATTCTCAAGGGGGCAAGGCATGGTTTCTTGACCTGGCTAGCATTTGCATGGCTTGATCACTTTATAATTACCTATCGAAACTGCAGGTTCATGTTTCTGCCCTTGTATACGTGCATAGTGTGTTTTATAAATACCACTTCCTGTTTAACTTTGTCTGATTTAGTTTCTATACCTTGCCGAGGTTTTCTTTGTTTGTTTTAACAGCAATGTTTAATCCTTTAAAAGAAGGCGACTGAGTCTTAGAAAACTCAGGAGGGTGGTTACCTCTGGTGGAGAACAGGGTGTGAATGGGGTGGGCGGACAGGGGGCTCTCTAAGGTCCTGTTTCCTAATCTGAGTGGTAGTTACCAGGACTTCAACACTACAGGACCCCAGGGGCTCCTTTCGCCCAGCGGTCATGCATCTTGGAATCACGCAGGGGTAGTCTGCACAGCCGTCCCTGGCAGCCCCCACGTACCTGGCCAACAGGGGAGCTTGTCCTGTCATTAAAGGAACCGGATATCGAGAAAACGTGGGTGAGAAGGGGAGGGAGGTCTGGACGTGGAGACCGAGGATACACGTGCATGAAGCTGTCCAAGTTCACCCAGGGGTCAGTGGCAGCAAGGACCGGAATCCGTGGTGGTTACTCCGCCACGGCAACTCTCATACAGCCACTGTCACCATGGATGAGAGGGCCCGCAGTGTGCCGGGCCGCCATGACAGCCAGGGATGCCCGTGCTAGCCCGGGCTTGTCCTCCGGCTTGCTACTCACACACCTCAGGGTCCAGCTGCAGTCTGGGGAGGGAGATGATCCTTTCTGAGTGCAGAGTTCAAGGTCATATTTGGGAATTAACATTTGAGAGACCTGACTACATCACCGGGGCTGTATCACGGCAGCATCTAGGGCAGGCTTAGGTTTCGGCAAATCTCTGGGGCTGCCTCTGAGCTGAGTAGCAATTGGGATTTCATTCTCCGCCACCGTCCCCCCACCCCCTCCCCGTGTAGGAGTTCCCTGTGGCCACCTCAACCAAAACCAAAACCCAGAGCCATCCAGTCAATTCCGACTCACAGCGACCCTATGGACAGAATAGAACTGCCCATAGAGTTTCCAAGGAGCTCCTGGTGGACTGGAACTGCTGGCCGTTTGGTTAGCAGCCATAGAACTTAACCACTACACCGCCAGGGTTAGAGTACTGCAAATTTGGTGGCTGAAAACCACATGCGTTTTCATTCTTAAAAATTCTGTTCATCTGAAGTCCAACATGGGTGCCACTAGGCTAAAAGCAAGGCGTCTCCGGGGCTGTGTTCCTTCCTGGAGCCTCTTGGGATGAATCCACTTCCTTTCCTTCTCCAGCATCTAGAAGCTGGCTGCCTGCATTCCTCAGCCAACCCAGCAGTGGGAGATTGAGCCCTTCTCACATCACATCACCCCAATGTACCCTTCCATTTTTAAGGACCTTTGTGATTACACTAATGGAGTCCCTGGGGGACGCAGATGATTACGCACTCGGCTACTAACCAGAAGGTTGGCGGATAGAACCCACCACCAAGCAGCATCTAGGAAGAAAGGCCTGGTGATCTTTTCAAAAGATCACAGCCATGAAAACCCTATGGAGCACAGTCCTACTTGGAAACACGTGGAGCTGTCATGAGACGGAACTGACTGGCTAGCCACCGGTTAGCTGCTTTATGACCACCCTGAGCCCACAGGGATCATCCAGGACAGTCGGCCTAGTTTAAGGTCGGCTGATCATCAGCTCTAATTCCGTCTGCATACCTCATCTCCCTTGGCCATTAAGTCTAACACATTCACAGACTCTTGGCAATTACGATGTGGCCAACTCTGGGGACCACCGTTCCTTCAGCCTACCACCCTCTGCTTGCTCTCCCATTCCGCTCCTTCTCCAGCACCTTGATCCTCCTACCTCCCCTGGCTATGCCATTCCCTCCTAAGTGTCTGGAGAGGGCAATTGGCCATTCCCAATGGTGGGAAAAGGGGAGGTGGTAGAACGAGGTGGGCTAATAGGGCCTAGCCCTCTCCCAGGTCAGCTGCCACTTCCTCTGCTGCCAAGCCACATCTTGTGGTATACAGATTATCCTGTGATACTAAGTCTGACTGTGTCACTACGTGACACAGCGCTCAGAGGAAGGAAGCAGCGCTGGCAAAATGAGTCACCCCGGGCAGCGCTCATGTCCTCCCACTTCTCCTGTCAAAATGCTGCTCTCCTTCACGCCCCAGGGGACCAGTGGCACCGTGACTCCCGGGGCAGGGCCCGACACCGACTTCTTTCCCAGTCAGAATTCGCCAGTATGTCTCTGTTGGCAGAAACCCCAGCTGGCAAGTGGCTGCCAAGCCAGTCACTCAGACACCGGCCTGCTGAGTTGGCGCCTCCAAGCAGTAACCGTTTTGAGACAGGGTCAAAGACACAGACCAAGTGATCCAGTCCATCTTCTCAAGTGAGGGGATTGCACTGGGTGGCCTAAGTCTGCACCCACTTCTTTCCCGGCTCTGAGGTCTGTCATTGTCCTATCACGTCCTTCATGGTCTTTCTACCACAACTCATACCATGGCGGCCAGGAGGGAAGACAGAGAGGACAGAGGAAGGGTGGTACTGGGTCTGACCAACTTTCCAAGGGCACCCCTCTTTACTCTCTACTCTCTGCCCCCGTCCTGCCCAGGTCCCCATTGGGTCACGTTGTGGCCGTCTCCTACTTGGGCTCCATGCTTCAGAGATGAATCCCTTCACAGCCACCCTCCACCTTCTCATCCCCCTGACGACGCACGGTGTTTCGGGAGCATCATGCTCATCGCGGAACAGGGCCAAGAGCCTAGGCCAGAAACTCCTGCATTTCCAGTGTGGTGAGCCACAGCCATCGGTCTGGTGATTCGTCTCTCCCCCCGCTGTTTTAGTAACCTGACAGCATTCCTTGCGAAAGGCAGATGCCACCCCTGCTTTTGCTCATCTCCGTCCTTTACGGATTCCTGACCACTGTCTCTCCTCCCTTTAATCTCTGAATCGGATCTCTCTCCTTCTAGGGAGATTTTTCGTGAATAGTTTTATTCACACACACCCACGCACACGCCTCGTCTTTCACGTCTTCATTTGTCTGCGTTCCCCGTACCCTTCTTTACTGCTCCGCAGCCACTGTGGATGTGTGACCTCTGCCTCCACCCACTGCTGAAACTAAAGAGGGAGAACGGGCAGGATTCGGGGACCAAGTTTCAAAGGTGAGGGCTCAAGAGGAAATGAGGACGATGCTCAGGCTGTCCTGGTGCTGGAGGCACAGGTGGGGCATAATGAATCCACAAAGAGGACCGGGCACGGCAAGAGGGAAGAGGGGTTCAGTTGGCGCTGGTCCACACCTGTTGAAACGACCATGGAGGACAGGCCAAGGGACGGACAGCCATGGGAGAGAACAGGGATGCTCAGGACGCAAAAGGAGGGGTGGGTCGGGGGAACCAGGACGCTGATGCAAAGGAGGTGAGGGAAGAGGGACCGCAGCTCTGAAGGGGATTAACTGGTTCCTGCTGAAGGTGAGGGGGAACAGTGAAGATGGGGAACAGTGGTGAAGATCGGGAACTGTGGAACCGAAAAAGGAGAAGACCAGGAGAGAACAATCCCAGTGCCTGCCGGGGAAATACTAAGATGGCAAGGCAGAGTCCATGCGGGGCTCTCTGGCAAGGCTGGCTGCAGGGTTCCAGCTCAGAAGCTGGCCCACGGAATTCCAGAGGTACTCTGCTTTAAAACTACTCGGAAACGGAGACGTCCCCCGCCCTTTCCCTCTCCTCCCCCCCTTCCCCAACAGAGAGAGGACAGGCCACAGACTATGAGAGATCCTTTAATTGGAAACTGCTGTAAATGGGGCATGGGAAGGGGGCGGAGGTAGGGCAAGAAAGGAAGCCCCGGCAGCAGCAGGAGAGAACCGGAGGGGCACCAGTTTGGTCGCTGCTCCTGGGCTCAAAAGGCACCAGCACCACCTGCTTCTCTTGCACCAGGATGCTGGGTTCAACCTGCACCGACAGAGCAGGGTCAGGGAGGAGCCACAAGCTAGGGCCAGCCCACAGCCTTCCTCAACAGCCAAGACAAGGAGAAGGAGAGTGGCATGCGTTAACACTCACCTCGTAGGATCTGGAAGTTGTCAACGAGGCTCTGCAGGGCCACTGAAACAGAGGGAGGCATAACCAGACACTCCAGACCCGGGGATGTGGAAACCCATCCTCCTGTCCCTGTGAGGGAATGGCCTAACCGTGCAACCTGAAACCCCCTCCAACCCCTATCCAACTTGGTCATATCCAGCCCTGGGACTGACTAACCCGCGGAGCACCTGAATCCAATGTGGAAATCTTTTCTAAATGGCAACCCAAAGAACCAGCAGTTCTCCAGCTCTGGTGTACACCAAAAGCATTCAACTACGATCCAAGCGACAAGCAAATGAAGCACACGTTATCCTATGTAGTGCAGTGGCAGTTAAAGAGCAAATAAATGAGGCCTCTTTAATTGTCCTACAAGAACATCGCTAGGCCTTGTTGGCAAAGTGTACGTGAATTCAGAAGAGACTCGGGTACCCAGACCCAGGCCCACCCCTACCCACGCCCAGACGGAGGTTTGTCATACCAACTTCATCTTTAAGGTCGTCTATCTCTTTTTGTAGGGCACCACACTAGCCCAGCAGACAGCGAGTGGAGAAAGAAAGTATTAGTGTATTCTTGCCTGCTCCCTCTTCACCCTCCCCCTCCCCCACCGCTGGCCCCTTATGTCCCAGCAGCTAGACTGACGACATGGAATCCTCCATGGCAAGGAGGCACCCTCCCTCACCATGTCTCCAGCCCTGTGGTGTGGGCAGAAGGAGGGGTAACTCAAGATCAGTTAAACTCGAACAGGGATTCCCCCCCCCACCCCATCCAGTTTGGACTTACCCTTCTAGGGGCAAGAGAGAGAATTACCTGTGGGCAGCCCTGTTCTCCAGGTGGTGGTGGTGGCTGCTGTTGCTGCTGCTCCGGCTGCTGCCCCTGCCAGCAACGCTGCTGGTGCCGCCGTCTTTCCTGTCTCACGGAATTGGCACGTGGTCCCCGGTTACCTGGAATAGAACACAGAATCCAGCTTCAGAGCCTAAGGAAGCATACACAAAACCAAACCTGTTGCTGCTGAGTTGATTCCGACTCACAGTGATCCTAAGGGACAGAGTGGAACTGCCCCATATGGTTTCCAACGAACGCCTGGTGGATTCAAACTGGCGACCTTGGTTGGCAGCCTCGGCTCTTAACCACTAAGCCCCCTAGGAGTGAGGGGCAAAGGACCCAGCAGGTTCTACGACAGTGGAGCAGCACCACCCTCCGCTGGCAACAAGTTGCCCCTGCTCTGCCCAGCAGCTCCAACCGTCTTTCTGGCCCTCCCTTCCCTGACCCTACCCTCAGCCCATCTAGGACTGTGGCTCACCCCTGGGTGGGGGGAGCAATGCAGCCCAACAGGACCTAACAGAAAAGGCACCGCTCCACTGGAAGCCTACTTCTGGAGCTAGAGTCGGGGGTGCCGCTACAAGTCACCCCCACCACATGAACGCCCTGCAAAGGACATTTTGGACTAAAGCCAGCGCTATCTACATCCGACTTCCTGTGTGAGAGCTGTCTGGGGAGGCAGAGGGGCCTGGGAGCAAGGCTGAGGCCCCACAAGTCACAGGGCCAGAATGCTCCCTGTGTTTCCTACCCCCTCCAGACATACCAGTCCCACAAGGCTCACCCGAGGGTGCAGGCTCTCTGGGCCTGACGGCTCTCTGGCTCAGGGCCATGGACTGTGAGTGTCCTGGAACACGGGGAGCCCTGGTGTTGGCTTCTCCACTGCTGACATCTCCACGACACGGAGAGACGCAAGATGGCCCTGGTCTGCTTGTTGGAAGCTGAAAGAAAACTTTCTGGCTGATTTGAGGGATGTGGGGTATCAGGGGCGGAGGAGAGGGTGGGTGGTGGGATGTGGCAGGGAATAAACAAGGAAACTAGAGGTTGATCTCCTTAGCACTCTCTCCCCCAGGCCAGGAGGCAGAGTGGAGGCAGTGGGAACAGTGGGGCAACTGAGAAAGCCTGGGCCCCCTGCAAGGAAGGCTCAGGGGAACAGCCAGGACAGCTAGGGCATCAGAAAGCCAATGGGTCCAAGCACTGAGGTGCAGCAGCCCTGACTTTAAGGGAGTGGCCGATCCCAATCAGCTGCCTGCCTTCCCCTTGCTGCCAGCCCCTCTCTAGGGAGGAGGCCCACAGCCTAAGTGTTGAGAACAGTGTCTGGCCTGGAGACTCTCCGGCCCCAGGTAGGCAAGGCCGGGGGGGCTTTGTCAAGTGCCATCTTAACCTTTGCTCCTATGGAAGAAAATGAGGCTGATTTGGCACCTTGATGGCCTGGGAGCCCAGTGACAACTCCTGAGCCAAGGGCAGAAGAAGCACGTGTGAAGACGTGTGTGTTGGGGATGTAGACAGGGGAGGGGGAAGAGGAGGAGACGGCCTACTCACCTGGCTCTTTGGGACTGGATCTCTGTTTGGGTCCTTATCTTCCACCACCGGATCCAACTCTCTTGTCCTGCTCGCCACAGGTTTCCTCCCAGCACCGGTGCGTCTGGGCTGCCCGGGTCCCAAAGGGACCAAGGAGGACCTCTTGGGTCTCCCAAGTAGCGAAATGCCAGAGACAGGGGGTAAGGCGTCTGGCTCCGGGGGGCCTCTGCAGACTCTCTGGCCCCATGCAGGCAACGCCGGGGGCTTTGTCTCCAGGACAACGCTTGAGACACCACCTAGGGATTTCTTTTCCCGGGCCACCTGTTTTCTAGGAGCAGCAGCAGCAGCAGCAGCAGCACCCGCGTAGCTGGGCCTGCCCCCTCTCCTGGCCCTGCCCTCGTCTGGCATTTTCTTCAGCGAAGCGACGTCAGGCTGCCTTCCCGTGGCGGCTGAAGGGAATCTGGTCTTCCTGGCGTCGGGAACCAAGCGTCCGGGTGCGTCTCTGGGATCCTCGGGGCTGCCAGACTCTGCTTGGCCTGGCGCTTTGTGGCAAAGGCTCACCGTCACGCGCTCGATGTCACCGTAATCAGCCGATGGTCCGGAGTCCGAAGACAGCACCGCCAGGCCTTCCGTCGAGGGCTGCTGGACATACACAGTAATGTTCAACCTACTCTTAGTGCCTCCTTTCAGGGCTTCCCCAGGCCCACCCACCCTCCCTCGGGCCCGCTGACATCGAGTGGGGCGGGAGAGCCAGCCGCGTTCCCCCTCAGCTGGAGGCAGGTGCGCCTCCGCCGTCGGGCCTGCGTCTAGGTCTGCCCAAACGGTGCATACCTGAGCGGCGCAGCTTTCCGCGGGTGGGTTTCTCCGGACCCCCAGGGCATCCCAGTCGCTCAACTGCCGCGCGATGGCCGCGAAATCTTCAGCCGCTTCCAAGTGCGACTTGTAGCGCAGGGCATCCTCCACCCCGTCGACCGGTGAGCAGGGTCGGCCTTCCCGGCCCCACAGCACAGTCCCTACCGCTCCCATGACTTCCCTCTCGGCCTTGAAGCCCGCTGGGATATGAAGCCAGCCCTTGTACTCACCCTCGCCCTCACCCTGCCGTGGGCCCTGGCCCTGCCGCTCTCCCTCACCCTTGCTCTGGACTTGGCCCTCACCGCTAAACCGCGTCCCCAGATCAAGCCCTATTCTGGGCCCCCGCGGACTTCCGGAACCCGCCCCTCCGACGCTGCCCTGCTCCGTGCCCTGAGGGCAGAAGGACGCGCCCCAAACGGACACCTCATCAGGAAAGCTCATGTTGCCGGTGCCGGGCAATCGTCCTTGTCGCAGCGGGAAAGCCGGGCGGCCCGCAGCTGCAGCAAAAAGCCAGAAATGAGACGTGAGGCCTTCCCAGAGCACTGGCGCAGACACAACAGTCGCACGAGATCGACCGCCACAAGCGACGCCTGACCTCCGCGCCCTCGCCTTCGAAGCCTGCGTCGAGGCGGTCCACGCACCCTCCCTTCAGCCAACCGGCGGGTACCTTGGTGGCCCGCCCCTCGAGGACTTAACCAATAAGGACCAGGGTGTTCCCTTCTCTCAAAACCAATCGGGTGGTTAGATCGGGTTTTCATGGCTCTTCCTGTCCCGCCTCTCTGTCCGGGACTTGCCTGGTGAAGGCGGGTCGCGTCTCTGAGCCGAACCGAAGTTTCTAGTCTGCAGAAGCAGGAATTGACAGGACTTGTCTCGAGGCGAAACCCTGGTGGCGTAGTGCCTAAGTGCTACGTCTGCTGACCTGGCTCCTTGGAAACTCGGTGGAGCAGTTCTGCTCTGCCCTATAGGGTCGCTAGGGATCGGAATCGACTCGATGGCACTGGGGTTTGGTTTTGTTTTTGTCTCGAGGGGCCGTGGGGACTTAAATGTAACGAAGAACGTGAATCACCTAGGGCAGAAAGTATTCGCAACCCTGTTTTCCAAAACGCGACCTGAACAACCTCGTGGGAAAACAGGCAAAGGAAGCCAACAGTTCACAGTCTGGGGTGGGTATACTTTTCCTGTAAAGGGACCCAAGCAAAACCCGAATCAAACCTGTTAGCGTCGAGTCGGTTCCAGCTCATAGTGACCCTATAGGACAGAGTAGAGCTGCCCCATAGGATTTTCCAAGGAGCGCCTGTTGGATTCAAACTGCTGATCTTTTGGTTAGCAGCCCAGTGCTTACAGATAGTAAACATTTTAGGATTTCCAGACCTCTCACTCTCTGTGGCAAGTGCTCAGCTCTGGCCTTCTGACACGAAAGACTGCAGGCATGGACTATAGGAGCTGGCGTTCCCGGGCTCCACTGAAGTTTTATTGGTACCATCAGTTTAGCCAGCAGGCTGGGGTTTGCCCTGCTACCCGACCCCCCCCCCCCCGCCAGTTAAGGCAAAGAAGAGAAAACTCCTAGGATCAATGGATACCCCCAAATATGCTCAGCATCCTTAATTATGGAGATGGAGCCCCAAACCTTTTCACACACCAGCTTTACAACAATCACAGAGCTTAATAACTTGGAGAAGTTATCACGAAGCCTGTGCATTTACAGTCAAGTGCCATTGCATAGTCAATGAAACACAGGTTAACATCTTTTTGGTATTTTCTGTTTTCAGTCAAGATCCATCTGACAACAGCAATGATCCCCTTCTGAATCCAACTAGCACTTCAAGTATTTCCCTTTTGATGTACTGTGACAACCGTTTCTGGGTAATCTTTGGCAAAATTTTACTTAAGTGTGATGATATTAATATTATCCGATAATTTCTATGTTCGGATGGATTATGTTTTTTTGGAATGGGCATAATTATGGATCACTTTCAGTCAGTGCACTAGGCAGCTGCCTTCTAAATTGCTTGGCACAGACGAGTGAGTGCTTCCACAGCATTGTATCTGTTTGTTGGCAATGGCATTCCATCAATTCTTGGAGCCTCTATTTTGCCACTTCCTTCAGTGCAGCTTGGACTTCTTCCTTCAAACAATCAATTCTTGATTATCTGCTACCTCCTGAAATTGTTCAACGTCAACCAATTCTTTTTGACACAGTGCCTTTGTATTCCTTCTGTTTTATTTTGATTCTTCCTTTAACATTCAGTGTTTTGTCCATAGACTCCTCCAAAATTGCAACTTGAGGCTTGATTTTTTTTTTTTTTCATTTACTTCAGCTTGAGAAATGGCAAGTGTGTTCTTCCCTTTTGGTTATTAACATGAGATCTTTGCAGATTTTGTTGTTATACTTTATGTAGTCTTCTGAATTCAAACTTTGAAATATTCCATTCAGGTCTTTTTGTTTAATCACTTCTTCCTTTCTCTTTCAAGATCAAATTTCAGTGCCTCTTTTGACATCCATTTTGCTGCTTCCTGTATTTTTAATACCCTTTTGCTTTCTTCATGTATGATGTCCTTGATGTCATCCCGCAACTCGTCTGTTCAGTGCATCAAAACTATTTTTGAAATGGTCCCTAAATTCAGGTGGGACTTACTCAAGGTCATATTTGGCTCCTGAAGACTTGTTTTAATTTTCTGCACCTTCAACATGAATTTGCACATAAGCTATTGATGGTCTGATGCATAGTCCCTGGCCTCGTCCTGACTCAGGATATTCAGTTTTTCCATTGTCTCTTTTCCAAAATCCTAGTTGATTGAGTTCCTTAGTTTGTATCAGGTGAAGTCACATGTACAGTCACTGTTCATTTTGTTGAAAAAGGGAATTTGGAATGAATAAGTCATTGATCTTGCCAAATTCTATCATTCAATCTCCAGCATGGTTTCCATCACCAAGGTCATATTTTCCAACTATCCATCCTTTCTCTTTGTTTCCAACATTCTCATTTCAATCACTGGTAAACATCAATACTTCTTCATTGCATGTTTGATCAATTTCATACTGCAGAAGTCTATTAAAATCTTCATTTCCTCATCTTTGGCATTACTTTTTGCTCTGTGAATCTGAGTATAAATAATAGTCATATTTCTGGTCTTCCTTGTAGGCAAATGGACATTATCTGACAATGAAGAGAGTTTTTGCATTTCAGGATGGATCTTGAAATGTTCTTTTTGACACCATTCCTCTTTCAATTTGTCATTCCCAGCGTAACTCTCACTCTTCATGTCCAAAACCATCCCCATCATCTCGCTCCCAAACTTGCTCAACTGCCTATTGTCCCTGTTCTAGAGAACACTGCCATCGGTTAGTCACTCAAAATCAGAATGTCGGTCATTTTTTACTCCTGCTCTCCCCTTGTGGTGGCCATGGAAACATGCCACTCAGATCCCCTGCTACAGGGGGCATAGCTGCCACTGCCATGGATCCACCACTGAGTTTGTGCCAAGACTTAGTACCATCTGGGCATAACAGAGTACCTTACTGCAGGACAGAAACACCTCTAATAGGCATCTGTGGCTTCGAGACTCCCTATCACCCTGACTGAAACTTACTTAGAACTAAACTGCAAACAGATTCTTCTTATCCAGCCCTCTTTTTATCTACATCTCCTCTTACAGGTGTGAGGCCTGCATTGAACCTTGAAAACTCTTGCTAGCTATGCCTGCTCATGCCCCTGTATCGTTGACATGTGTTTTCTAGATAATGGTCTTTCATGACAAATGTCATCCTCTTGGTGTCTATATTTTTCAATGACCAAAACTAACAAAAATACTACCAGGAATGGTTGTAGAAAACAATCAGTAAGATGGACTTGGGGACTGGGTCATCCACTGCCTGGAGGACAAAGATCGTCACATCCTGAGTGGCATGTGGAGCATGAATAATCACTAGCACGAGGTGGCATCCAAACATTCCAATGGCAGATCACACCCTTTCTGGTGAGATGATTCTGGTGTTTGAAGACTTCGATGGGTGGACTTGGCTAGTTATTGCTAAGCTGTACTGATGCCCTGCTGAGAGGTAATGAGAAACTAAAGGCCATCTAGAAACAGTTAAGTACTAAGTGCTAACAACACCCAGGAGTCCAATATGGTAGCTTACAAAGAGGCCCTTGTCTCCTGCAGAGGAAGGAGAGACATAGGTATGAAGCAGACAGAGGACTTGATGCAGTTATAGAGGTCTGGAAACACTGCTATTTTTGACCAACTTAAGACAGCTATGTGAAGGTCAAGGACTGGACTGAAAAACCTTCAGACCCTGAGATTTGGGATGGGGACATCTGGGCGTATGCCCCTGAGGACATTGGGGGCATCATAACGCTGTGTATGTCCAGGGATGCAGTTGGCTCACTGTGAGCCTGCCTGTATTCACTGAAGGGCTAAAAGGTGCAGGGGATGATGGGGCAGTTAAGAGACCCCAAAACCCCTGATGATTCAGAGCATGCAGGGTGCCCATCCCAAGCACAGCAACTGTGCTTAGATGCTACAGAGTCCTCCATCCATCCCTTCTCCAGAAGGCCACAGGTGACTCCCTCAGGTACTGCCCCATCTCCTCTCTACAGTCCAGCTGGGAATATGCTGAGCCTCATAACAGAGGAAAGTCATTATTTACCAAGGGAGTTACAGCTATCCTGTATTGGCAGGAGCCAGGGGATACACCTGGGACTGGATTTTGAAGGTGCTGCGTAAACGGGACAGGAGCCCTCATGGCACAGTGGTAAGCACTCAGCTACTAACCAAAAGGTCAGTGGTTTGAAACTACCAGCTGCTCTGCAGGAGAAAGATGTGGCAGTCTGCTTTGTAAAGATTTATAGCCTTGGAAACTCTATGGGGAAGCTCTACATTGTCCTATAGTGTCGCTATGAGTTGGAATCAACAGTAATGGATGTAGTGATAAATGTAAGAATCTACCAAAGGTCACTTAGGTTATTAAGCTGCATTCCATCCTCTGCCTCAATTATCACCCTTAGACTGGATTAGTAGGTCTACATTCCTCTCCCTATCTCTGAGGAAGTAAAATTAAGACCTTGGAAAAAGACAATCAAATTTTGGGTAATTCTCACTGCTTGATAAGGTATAATGAAACCTTATGATGTAATGAAATCTTGTGACTCCTGGCTATTGTTCTGTCACAAACACCTATCACTTTGAATTCTGGCTATAAAAACCACTGGAAATGTAACCTAAATGGGACAGTTTTTTGGACAAGCTATTCTCACTGTCCCCTGGATTGGCTAGCATATCTGCAAATAAAGTATTCCTTGAACCCCACTCCGTCTCTGAATTTTCAGCTACAGTGACAGGCAGAACAAACTTGCTTTAGTTTGGCAGCATTTCTGGCAACTGCAGCAGGACTGTGGGGACCCCCCCCCCAGTAAGTTCTTTCCCAGGGAAGAACTGACTTTTCTCTCCTCCAGTTTCCTGCGACATCTCTAAAAGCCCTCAGTGAACAGGTGGATAGCTTCCATGGCAATTGAAGAATTCTGACCAGGGCATTCCCTGGTGAGTTCTGCTTACACTACCCCAATAACTCTAGCCCCGTTGGGTGAGGGTACCTATGCGTTTCATTCAAAGGCTGAGGATAAGATCCATAAAACAATTTGCAGCATGTGTCAGACATTTAAGAGCCAAAGAACATCTGCCACTGGAAAGCTCCTGTGACAGGATAAGAGGGTATGTGGAGTGAACAAGCAAAGTGTCTGCTCCCTGCAAGATAAACTCCACACAACATGAGATATACATTCATCTAAGCATAACACTTCCTGTTTCCCTGGACCTCCACTATCCCGTTAGGTTCAAAAGTCGACTCTTCAGCCTCTTCTCCTCTCCTCCTCCCATCTTTGGCTCTACTTGGGATGGAGGGAGTTTGGAGGGGTCCCCCTTGTCCACCTGGACAGATGGATCTGGAGGTGTAGCTTCCAAATGCTGTAAACAGTGCTGCCAAGAATCTTTTTCTTAGAAGCACTTGAAGGCTGCCCATCCGTACCCGGTATCAATTCACTAACTAAAAAGGGTCCCAGGGCTTTATTCTGTTTGTGCACAGAGAACTCAGGTTCACATCAGGGTTTGAACTTCTGTCTGTATGAAAATAAGAACATCTGTCCCAACTAAGAAAGCTTTCTCTGTATCTGTATATTCTGAGATATGGGAAATAAGGCCTCTGTTCCTAAAGAAAATCCATTAGGGCAAATTCTGTCTGATTGGTCTCAGTATGGGGAACTGCTTATGACTAAAGATCAAATGAAGTTTTACATTAACATGGATTGGCCAAAGTACCAACTAGACTCCAGAGAAAGCTGGCAGATTTATGGATCCTTTAATTATTTTTTGATCCTGCAATTAGAGGTCTTTTGTCAAAGAACAGGGAAATGGGGTGAAATTTTCCATGATCAGGTTTTACATAATAAGGATGCTTGGCAAAAAAGCAATCAATTGATGGTACAACAGGGGAAAGGGAATCAGGAAAAGATGAGTGAACAAAAATTAAGTGATTCTGTCCACATAAATGATTCCTCTGACAGACCTGAGTGGAAAATGTTGGATGATCAGATTATGAATACTGTTAGAACTCCAACAACAACTGCCCCTTCCTCTCCTGAGGAACTGGCTCCCTCTTATTCTCCTGAAGGCAGCTCAGATGCAGTCTTGCCATCACACACCCGGCAGGGAACTCAATTCAGCCAGGGGACCTGGGATAACAAGGGAGGGCAATATCCCTTTCGACAGTTCCTGATAGGAGTAGAACAACAAAGGAAATCTCCTGGATATTACTGGGCACACACACCATTTTCCACCTCCAATTTATTAAGTTGGAAGAGTTCAAATTCTTCATACACTGCAGACCCTAATGAGGTAACAGAATTAATAACCACCATCTTTGCCACCCATAACTCCAACTGGGCTGGTATTCAGGCTTTGTTAAATGTACTTCTCACCAGCGATAAAAGGCACCTGGTCCCGGGTCAGGCAAAGAAAGAAGCAGAGAAGCTTCACTTTCAAAGCCCAAATAACACTCCTGATCCAGCAATGGTCATCCCAGTAGCTGAGCCTAATTGAGACCCCAACAATGTGGCCTTACCTCTTCTAAGCCATTATAGAAAGTGTATTTTAGCAGGTCTCCAAAAGGGGGTCCTCAAGCAGAAAAATTTGAATATGGTGCAAGAAATGTGGCAGAAGGCCATTGAAGATCCATCTGAGTTCCTGGAAAAAAATCTATGAAGCCTACTGTAAGTACACTGATATGGACCCCCACATTCCTGAAAATCACAGAATGGTAAACATGACTTTTATTTCCCAAAGTGTGCCAGACATCTGGAAAAAGTTACAGAAGTTGGACGGAGCTCTGGCAATGAATTCTGCCCAGCTGGTGGAAATTGCATTCAAGGTATTTAACAACAGAAAGTTCAGAAAAACTCAAGCTGCCACGGTATTCTTGGAAACAACATACAGTAGGGGACACAAGTGCCCCAGACAGTGATCTCAGGGACAGTGAGCCCCAGCTGGGGATAATCAATGTGTAAACTGCAAAGAAAGAAATAGGGCACTGGAAAATGAGTGCCCTAAGAAGAAGACTGCCAACACTGGCAAAACAGTCCATCAGATGGCTGAGCTGTCAGGAACAGAAGATGACTGAAGAGGCTGGAGGCTACAGTTGGAATTAACTACCAGCATGGTGAATGCCCCCCAGGAGCCTCAGGTAGAATTAAGAGTAGGGGGACAAATGGTGGATTTCCTAGTGGACACTGGGGCCACATAGTCCTGAATAACTCCTTTTCAAAACTGACCGATCGGTCAGTCCCAGTAATGGGAATAATGGGACAATTGAGACATAATTTTTTTCTACAGCCTCTTGATTGCTGGACTGGGGAGAAGCAGATGACTCACCAGTTTCTGTACATGCCAGACTGCTCTGTTCTGCTATTGGTGAGAGATTTATTGTCTAAAATTAGTGCCCAGATCACCTTCTTCTCTGAGGAGAAGAGTCTCCAGATGGAAGTACCTCATGAAAACGCCTGGCAGCTCTTGATTCAACATTCAGAGGTAGAGCCTCTCTGGTCAGAGAAATCAGTAAGCAGGTAACTCTGCCAGTATGGGCTGATGGAACTCCATGAAGGGACTTGTGAATCTCTCCTGTTGAGGTCCAGTTGAAGCCAGGACCTCACCCTCCCCAGAGGAACCAATATCCCCTCTGCAGGGAGGCCCAATCATTAAAAAGTTCAAGGACTTTTTATCCTGCCAGTCCTCTTATAATACACTGATCTTGCCAGTGAAAAAGCCTAGAACTGGGGAACATTGATTTGTCCAGGAAACTCTGTGCTGTTAATAAGGTGGTACTGGATATCTACCCAACAGTTCCTGATCCATATACTCTCCTGAACAACTTGCCACCTGAGGCAGAATGGTTTTCTGTTCTGAATGAAGGATGTATTCTTTTGCATTCCCTTGGCGACATCCTCTCAGGAGACTTTTGTTTTTGAATGGCAAGATCTAGAAACCCTGAAAAAGGAACAACTCTGATAGACTGTACTTCCCCAGGGTTTTAAAAACTCCCCCACAATATTCGGAGAACCCCTGGCACAGGACTTATCTGATCTTAAATTGTCAAACGGTCAAATTATTCAATATGTCAATGATCTCTGGATAACTGGGCACTGATACTGTTTGACAAATGCTATCTGAACTCTAACCCACCTAGCCTAATGTGGCCACGGGGTTTCCTGGAATAAAGCTCAAATCTGCAAATAGGAAGTAAAGTTCCTTGGGTTTCTAACTGAACCAGGAAAACATAGCCTGTTGACAGGCATTAAGGACTTGTTGTTCAAACCTCTATCCCTAAGACCAAGAAACAGCTGTGCAGATTCCTTGGAATGGCAGGGTTCTACCACATTTGGATCCTGAATTACAGCCTAATTGTGAAGGCCCTGCATGAAGCCCTGAAAGGGGAAGAGGAGAGACCCCTCGAATGGTCTTGTGAATGCAAAGGCCTCTGAAACCCTCAATCACTAACAGAAGCCACAGCCCTAGGTCTACCAAACCTATCAAAGTGCTTCACGTCACATCTGTGTGAAAGACAGGGCCTAGGACTTGGCGTGTTCTTCAGCACATCAGGAACATTCCTCAGCCAGTTGCTTATCTTTCTAAGCAACTAGACTTCACTGTTCCTGATTGGCTGGCTTGCCTGTGAGCAGTGGTGGCTACTTGTGATCTTCTCCAAGAAGCAGAAAATTTCACACTGGGACAGCCCAAGACAGTATGTGTCCCTCACCATGAGCTCACCCTGCTCCAGCAAAAGGGAAACTTGTGGATGACAGCAGGCCGGATGGGAAAATATCATGCCATTCTTCTGGACAACCAGGAGGTAACTTTGAAGGTAGTGGCTGGTTTGAATTCTGCCACTCTATTCCATGACCCTATCCAGGAATCTTTAGAACACCAGTGTTTGGAGGTGACAGAACAAGTATTTTCCAGTAGACTTGATTTGGTGCATTTGTCTTTTATATAAGACATTATAGTTGGTTACAAACTAAAAACACAATATAATTGAGTTTGTTTGTCCTTTAAATTATGTTAGCAGAGATCTTTAATCTTTCATGTGGCTTTTAAAAACTGTTGTATTGATACATATACAGAATGCTTTCAAAATCTGTGTTCACACAGCCCCATTTGTTCCTTTTGATTACCACATATTAATCTACTGTATGCTTATGCCAAGGAGCACTGGTGGTGCAGTCGTTAAGCGCTTGCCTGCTAACCAAAAGGTCAGCAGTTCAAATCCACTGGGCACTCACTCTGCGGGAGGAGGTGGCAGTCTGCTTCCACAAAGATTTACCGCCCTTGACAGCACACATTAGGAACAAGAACAACATTAAGTGGACTTCAGCATAACTTGAGTACTCCTTCCATCTTAACTCAATACTGCAAGGATAGAGTAGCTGGGGCGGGGGGCGGGGGACCATGCTCTTAGGCGAATTCCAGGCCAATTGGCACAACTAGTGTTTTGCTAAGAGAGCTCTCTGCACCCCACATTGGTGAGTGGCGTCTGGGGTCTTAAAAGCTGCCAAGCTGCCATCCGAGGACACAGCAAATGGTCCCAACTCAACAGGAACGGATGCTCACCGAGGACCAAAATGACATGTGGTAAAGACAACCGAGAAGATGGAGAGAGCCACAAGAGTGGGTGCCTACATCGACTTGGGACCGGAAGAAACAGATGGTGCCCGGCCACCACCAGGGATAGCCACGGTGGAGCTCACAGAGAGGAGTCTCACTGGCAACACAAGAATAAAGAGGTGCATCATGAGATCTCCACTAAAAGACCTCAATTGATGGTCCAGCGGTTTGGGGTTTCCTCTGAGAGCATGGCCCCCGGCCCTGATGCTGCCCTTTCCCATAAATTATAACAAAGGTCCACTCTTTGGACAGGAATGGATTGGACTTGGCAAGGCAGAGTGACCATATATTGGAAGCACTTTATGGTTCTATACATCTATAGGATATCATCTTGCTGACCTCTGGCTGGAGGAAGGGGAGTGGACAGACAGGAGGAGAAAGGAGACTGTTGGGAGGATGAGACATGTATGGAGCAGAGAGGAATAGTGTGCTGTCACCGGACAGGGAGAGCAGTGGAAGCTGCATATAGGGGGGCATGTAAATTTACATGTGAATGTACATTTTCACTCAGTTATGTTAAATAAAAATTTTAAAAAAAGATTTACCGCCTTGAAAACATTATGGGACAATTATACTCTGTCCCGTGAGGTTGCTATGAGTCAGAATTGATTCCACAGCTGTATTTTGGGGTTTGATTTTGATGCATATGCTACACCGCACTCATCCATGACCTCACTGATGGAATTTAGATTGTTACCAGCGTTTGCTCTTGCCACTGTCCTTGTGCATGTGTCCTAATGCACACAGTGTGCCACTATTCCTCCAGATGTACTCACCCATATATCTGCTGGGTCACTGAGGGGATGGACATTTTCAGTTTTCATGTTTTTGGTTCAAACGTGAAATCTGGAGCCACACTGCCTGGTTTCAATCCTGTCAATGATACCGACAGGCTGAGTGACCCTGGGAATGCTGCCAACTCTGTGTGTGCTTGTTTCCTCACCTGTGAGAGGTAGATAATAGTGGAAACCTTGATCACAGAATTCTTATGAGAATCAGTGAATATTTACCCACAGTGCTGAAAAGAGTCCCAGGCACATTAGTAAGTATCTACAATTTGCCATTCATAGACACTATGAACCATTCCTCACAAGACACATGCTCCTGGAGGGTCTGCAAATGCACAGGCTTCGTGATAACTTCTCCAAGTTATTAAGCTCTGTGATTGTTGTAAAGCTGGTGTGTGAAAAGGTTTGGGGCTCCATCTCCATAATTAAGGATGCTGAGCATATTTGGGGGTATCCATTGATCCTAGGAGTTTTCTCTTCTTTGCCTTAACTGGCGGGGGGGGGGGGGGGTCGGGTAGCAGGGCAAACCCCAGCCTGCTGGCTAAACTGATGGTACCAATAAAACTTCAGTGGAGCCCGGGAACGCCAGCTCCTATAGTCCATGCCTGCAGTCTTTCGTGTCAGAAGGCCAGAGCTGAGCACTTGCCACAGAGAGTGAGAGGTCTGGAAATCCTAAAATGTTTACTATCTGTAAGCACTGGGCTGCTAACCAAAAGATCAGCAGTTTGAATCCAACAGGCGCTCCTTGGAAAATCCTATGGGGCAGCTCTACTCTGTCCTATAGGGTCACTATGAGCTGGAACCGACTCGACGCTAACAGGTTTGATTCGGGTTTTGCTTGGGTCCCTTTACAGGAAAAGTATACCCACCCCAGACTGTGAACTGTTGGCTTCCTTTGCCTGTTTTCCCACGAGGTTGTTCAGGTCGCGTTTTGGAAAACAGGGTTGCGAATACTTTCTGCCCTAGGTGATTCACGTTCTTCGTTACATTTAAGTCCCCACGGCCCCTCGAGACAAAAACAAAACCAAACCCCAGTGCCATCGAGTCGATTCCGATCCCTAGCGACCCTATAGGGCAGAGCAGAACTGCTCCACCGAGTTTCCAAGGAGCCAGGTCAGCAGACGTAGCACTTAGGCACTACGCCACCAGGGTTTCGCCTCGAGACAAGTCCTGTCAATTCCTGCTTCTGCAGACTAGAAACTTCGGTTCGGCTCAGAGACGCGACCCGCCTTCACCAGGCAAGTCCCGGACAGAGAGGCGGGACAGGAAGAGCCATGAAAACCCGATCTAACCACCCGATTGGTTTTGAGAGAAGGGAACACCCTGGTCCTTATTGGTTAAGTCCTCGAGGGGCGGGCCACCAAGGTACCCGCCGGTTGGCTGAAGGGAGGGTGCGTGGACCGCCTCGACGCAGGCTTCGAAGGCGAGGGCGCGGAGGTCAGGCGTCGCTTGTGGCGGTCGATCTCGTGCGACTGTTGTGTCTGCGCCAGTGCTCTGGGAAGGCCTCGCGTCTCATTTCTGGCTTTTTGCTGCAGCTGCGGGCCGCCCGGCTTTCCCGCTGCGACAAGGACGATTGCCCGGCACCGGCAACATGAGCTTTCCTGATGAGGTGTCCGTTTGGGGCGCGTCCTTCTGCCCTCAGGGCACGGAGCAGGGCAGCGTCGGAGGGGCGGGTTCCGGAAGTCCGCGGGGGCCCAGAATAGGGCTTGATCTGGGGACGCGGTTTAGCGGTGAGGGCCAAGTCCAGAGCAAGGGTGAGGGAGAGCGGCAGGGCCAGGGCCCACGGCAGGGTGAGGGCGAGGGTGAGTACAAGGGCTGGCTTCATATCCCAGCGGGCTTCAAGGCCGAGAGGGAAGTCATGGGAGCGGTAGGGACTGTGCTGTGGGGCCGGGAAGGCCGACCCTGCTCACCGGTCGACGGGGTGGAGGATGCCCTGCGCTACAAGTCGCACTTGGAAGCGGCTGAAGATTTCGCGGCCATCGCGCGGCAGTTGAGCGACTGGGATGCCCTGGGGGTCCGGAGAAACCCACCCGCGGAAAGCTGCGCCGCTCAGGTATGCACCGTTTGGGCAGACCTAGACGCAGGCCGACGGCGGAGGCGCACCTGCCCCCAGCTGAGGGGGAACGCGGCTGGCTCTCCCGCCCCACTCGATGTCAGCGGGCCCGAGGGAGGGTGGGTGGGCCTGGGGAAGCCCTGAAAGGAGGCACTAAGAGTAGGTTGAACATTACTGTGTATGTCCAGCAGCCCTCGACAGAAGGCCTGGCGGTGCTGTCTTCGGACTCCGGACCATCGGCTGATTACGGTGACATCGAGCGCGTGACGGTGAGCCTTTGCCACAAAGCGCCAGGCCAAGCAGAGTCTGGCAGCCCCGAGGATCCCAGAGACGCACCCGGACGCTTGGTTCCCGACGCCAGGAAGACCAGATTCCCTTCAGCCGCCACGGGAAGGCAGCCTGACGTCGCTTCGCTGAAGAAAATGCCAGACGAGGGCAGGGCCAGGAGAGGGGGCAGGCCCAGCTACGCGGGTGCTGCTGCTGCTGCTGCTGCTGCTCCTAGAAAACAGGTGGCCCGGGAAAAGAAATCCCTAGGTGGTGTCTCAAGCGTTGTCCTGGAGACAAAGCCCCCGGCGTTGCCTGCATGGGGCCAGAGAGTCTGCAGAGGCCCCCCGGAGCCAGACGCCTTACCCCCTGTCTCTGGCATTTCGCTACTTGGGAGACCCAAGAGGTCCTCCTTGGTCCCTTTGGGACCCGGGCAGCCCAGACGCACCGGTGCTGGGAGGAAACCTGTGGCGAGCAGGACAAGAGAGTTGGATCCGGTGGTGGAAGATAAGGACCCAAACAGAGATCCAGTCCCAAAGAGCCAGGTGAGTAGGCCGTCTCCTCCTCTTCCCCCTCCCCTGTCTACATCCCCAACACACACGTCTTCACACGTGCTTCTTCTGCCCTTGGCTCAGGAGTTGTCACTGGGCTCCCAGGCCATCAAGGTGCCAAATCAGCCTCATTTTCTTCCATAGGAGCAAAGGTTAAGATGGCACTTGACAAAGCCCCCCCGGCCTTGCCTACCTGGGGCCGGAGAGTCTCCAGGCCAGACACTGTTCTCAACACTTAGGCTGTGGGCCTCCTCCCTAGAGAGGGGCTGGCAGCAAGGGGAAGGCAGGCAGCTGATTGGGATCGGCCACTCCCTTAAAGTCAGGGCTGCTGCACCTCAGTGCTTGGACCCATTGGCTTTCTGATGCCCTAGCTGTCCTGGCTGTTCCCCTGAGCCTTCCTTGCAGGGGGCCCAGGCTTTCTCAGTTGCCCCACTGTTCCCACTGCCTCCACTCTGCCTCCTGGCCTGGGGGAGAGAGTGCTAAGGAGATCAACCTCTAGTTTCCTTGTTTATTCCCTGCCACATCCCACCACCCACCCTCTCCTCCGCCCCTGATACCCCACATCCCTCAAATCAGCCAGAAAGTTTTCTTTCAGCTTCCAACAAGCAGACCAGGGCCATCTTGCGTCTCTCCGTGTCGTGGAGATGTCAGCAGTGGAGAAGCCAACACCAGGGCTCCCCGTGTTCCAGGACACTCACAGTCCATGGCCCTGAGCCAGAGAGCCGTCAGGCCCAGAGAGCCTGCACCCTCGGGTGAGCCTTGTGGGACTGGTATGTCTGGAGGGGGTAGGAAACACAGGGAGCATTCTGGCCCTGTGACTTGTGGGGCCTCAGCCTTGCTCCCAGGCCCCTCTGCCTCCCCAGACAGCTCTCACACAGGAAGTCGGATGTAGATAGCGCTGGCTTTAGTCCAAAATGTCCTTTGCAGGGCGTTCATGTGGTGGGGGTGACTTGTAGCGGCACCCCCGACTCTAGCTCCAGAAGTAGGCTTCCAGTGGAGCGGTGCCTTTTCTGTTAGGTCCTGTTGGGCTGCATTGCTCCCCCCACCCAGGGGTGAGCCACAGTCCTAGATGGGCTGAGGGTAGGGTCAGGGAAGGGAGGGCCAGAAAGACGGTTGGAGCTGCTGGGCAGAGCAGGGGCAACTTGTTGCCAGCGGAGGGTGGTGCTGCTCCACTGTCGTAGAACCTGCTGGGTCCTTTGCCCCTCACTCCTAGGGGGCTTAGTGGTTAAGAGCCGAGGCTGCCAACCAAGGTCGCCAGTTTGAATCCACCAGGCGTTCGTTGGAAACCATATGGGGCAGTTCCACTCTGTCCCTTAGGATCACTGTGAGTCGGAATCAACTCAGCAGCAACAGGTTTGGTTTTGTGTATGCTTCCTTAGGCTCTGAAGCTGGATTCTGTGTTCTATTCCAGGTAACCGGGGACCACGTGCCAATTCCGTGAGACAGGAAAGACGGCGGCACCAGCAGCGTTGCTGGCAGGGGCAGCAGCCGGAGCAGCAGCAACAGCAGCCACCACCACCACCTGGAGAACAGGGCTGCCCACAGGTAATTCTCTCTCTTGCCCCTAGAAGGGTAAGTCCAAACTGGATGGGGTGGGGGGGGGAATCCCTGTTCGAGTTTAACTGATCTTGAGTTACCCCTCCTTCTGCCCACACCACAGGGCTGGAGACATGGTGAGGGAGGGTGCCTCCTTGCCATGGAGGATTCCATGTCGTCAGTCTAGCTGCTGGGACATAAGGGGCCAGCGGTGGGGGAGGGGGAGGGTGAAGAGGGAGCAGGCAAGAATACACTAATACTTTCTTTCTCCACTCGCTGTCTGCTGGGCTAGTGTGGTGCCCTACAAAAAGAGATAGACGACCTTAAAGATGAAGTTGGTATGACAAACCTCCGTCTGGGCGTGGGTAGGGGTGGGCCTGGGTCTGGGTACCCGAGTCTCCTCTGAATTCACGTACACTTTGCCAACAAGGCCTAGCGATGTTCTTGTAGGACAATTAAAGAGGCCTCATTTATTTGCTCTTTAACTGCCACTGCACTACATAGGATAACGTGTGCTTCATTTGCTTGTCGCTTGGATCGTAGTTGAATGCTTTTGGTGTACACCAGAGCTGGAGAACTGCTGGTTCTTTGGGTTGCCATTTAGAAAAGATTTCCACATTGGATTCAGGTGCTCCGCGGGTTAGTCAGTCCCAGGGCTGGATATGACCAAGTTGGATAGGGGTTGGAGGGGGTTTCAGGTTGCACGGTTAGGCCATTCCCTCACAGGGACAGGAGGATGGGTTTCCACATCCCCGGGTCTGGAGTGTCTGGTTATGCCTCCCTCTGTTTCAGTGGCCCTGCAGAGCCTCGTTGACAACTTCCAGATCCTACGAGGTGAGTGTTAACGCATGCCACTCTCCTTCTCCTTGTCTTGGCTGTTGAGGAAGGCTGTGGGCTGGCCCTAGCTTGTGGCTCCTCCCTGACCCTGCTCTGTCGGTGCAGGTTGAACCCAGCATCCTGGTGCAAGAGAAGCAGGTGGTGCTGGTGCCTTTTGAGCCCAGGAGCAGCGACCAAACTGGTGCCCCTCCGGTTCTCTCCTGCTGCTGCCGGGGCTTCCTTTCTTGCCCTACCTCCGCCCCCTTCCCATGCCCCATTTACAGCAGTTTCCAATTAAAGGATCTCTCATAGTCTGTGGCCTGTCCTCTCTCTGTTGGGGAAGGGGGGGAGGAGAGGGAAAGGGCGGGGGACGTCTCCGTTTCCGAGTAGTTTTAAAGCAGAGTACCTCTGGAATTCCGTGGGCCAGCTTCTGAGCTGGAACCCTGCAGCCAGCCTTGCCAGAGAGCCCCGCATGGACTCTGCCTTGCCATCTTAGTATTTCCCCGGCAGGCACTGGGATTGTTCTCTCCTGGTCTTCTCCTTTTTCGGTTCCACAGTTCCCGATCTTCACCACTGTTCCCCATCTTCACTGTTCCCCCTCACCTTCAGCAGGAACCAGTTAATCCCCTTCAGAGCTGCGGTCCCTCTTCCCTCACCTCCTTTGCATCAGCGTCCTGGTTCCCCCGACCCACCCCTCCTTTTGCGTCCTGAGCATCCCTGTTCTCTCCCATGGCTGTCCGTCCCTTGGCCTGTCCTCCATGGTCGTTTCAACAGGTGTGGACCAGCGCCAACTGAACCCCTCTTCCCTCTTGCCGTGCCCGGTCCTCTTTGTGGATTCATTATGCCCCACCTGTGCCTCCAGCACCAGGACAGCCTGAGCATCGTCCTCATTTCCTCTTGAGCCCTCACCTTTGAAACTTGGTCCCCGAATCCTGCCCGTTCTCCCTCTTTAGTTTCAGCAGTGGGTGGAGGCAGAGGTCACACATCCACAGTGGCTGCGGAGCAGTAAAGAAGGGTACGGAGAACGCAGACAAATGAAGACGTGAAAGACGAGGCGTGTGCGTGGGTGTGTGTGAATAAAACTATTCACGAAAAATCTCCCTAGAAGGAGAGAGATCCGATTCAGAGATTAAAGGGAGGAGAGACAGTGGTCAGGAATCCGTAAAGGACGGAGATGAGCAAAAGCAGGGGTGGCATCTGCCTTTCGCAAGGAATGCTGTCAGGTTACTAAAACAGCGGGGGGAGAGACGAATCACCAGACCGATGGCTGTGGCTCACCACACTGGAAATGCAGGAGTTTCTGGCCTAGGCTCTTGGCCCTGTTCTGCGATGAGCATGATGCTCCCGAAACACCGTGCGTCGTCAGGGGGATGAGAAGGTGGAGGGTGGCTGTGAAGGGATTCATCTCTGAAGCATGGAGCCCAAGTAGGAGACGGCCACAACGTGACCCAATGGGGACCTGGGCAGGACGGGGGCAGAGAGTAGAGAGTAAAGAGGGGTGCCCTTGGAAAGTTGGTCAGACCCAGTACCACCCTTCCTCTGTCCTCTCTGTCTTCCCTCCTGGCCGCCATGGTATGAGTTGTGGTAGAAAGACCATGAAGGACGTGATAGGACAATGACAGACCTCAGAGCCGGGAAAGAAGTGGGTGCAGACTTAGGCCACCCAGTGCAATCCCCTCACTTGAGAAGATGGACTGGATCACTTGGTCTGTGTCTTTGACCCTGTCTCAAAACGGTTACTGCTTGGAGGCGCCAACTCAGCAGGCCGGTGTCTGAGTGACTGGCTTGGCAGCCACTTGCCAGCTGGGGTTTCTGCCAACAGAGACATACTGGCGAATTCTGACTGGGAAAGAAGTCGGTGTCGGGCCCTGCCCCGGGAGTCACGGTGCCACTGGTCCCCTGGGGCGTGAAGGAGAGCAGCATTTTGACAGGAGAAGTGGGAGGACATGAGCGCTGCCCGGGGTGACTCATTTTGCCAGCGCTGCTTCCTTCCTCTGAGCGCTGTGTCACGTAGTGACACAGTCAGACCTAGTATCACAGGATAATCTGTATACCACAAGATGTGGCTTGGCAGCAGAGGAAGTGGCAGCTGACCTGGGAGAGGGCTAGGCCCTATTAGCCCACCTCGTTCTACCACCTCCCCTTTTCCCACCATTGGGAATGGCCAATTGCCCTCTCCAGACACTTAGGAGGGAATGGCATAGCCAGGGGAGGTAGGAGGATCAAGGTGCTGGAGAAGGAGCGGAATGGGAGAGCAAGCAGAGGGTGGTAGGCTGAAGGAACGGTGGTCCCCAGAGTTGGCCACATCGTAATTGCCAAGAGTCTGTGAATGTGTTAGACTTAATGGCCAAGGGAGATGAGGTATGCAGACGGAATTAGAGCTGATGATCAGCCGACCTTAAACTAGGCCGACTGTCCTGGATGATCCCTGTGGGCTCAGGGTGGTCATAAAGCAGCTAACCGGTGGCTAGCCAGTCAGTTCCGTCTCATGACAGCTCCACGTGTTTCCAAGTAGGACTGTGCTCCATAGGGTTTTCATGGCTGTGATCTTTTGAAAAGATCACCAGGCCTTTCTTCCTAGATGCTGCTTGGTGGTGGGTTCTATCCGCCAACCTTCTGGTTAGTAGCCGAGTGCGTAATCATCTGCGTCCCCCAGGGACTCCATTAGTGTAATCACAAAGGTCCTTAAAAATGGAAGGGTACATTGGGGTGATGTGATGTGAGAAGGGCTCAATCTCCCACTGCTGGGTTGGCTGAGGAATGCAGGCAGCCAGCTTCTAGATGCTGGAGAAGGAAAGGAAGTGGATTCATCCCAAGAGGCTCCAGGAAGGAACACAGCCCCGGAGACGCCTTGCTTTTAGCCTAGTGGCACCCATGTTGGACTTCAGATGAACAGAATTTTTAAGAATGAAAACGCATGTGGTTTTCAGCCACCAAATTTGCAGTACTCTAACCCTGGCGGTGTAGTGGTTAAGTTCTATGGCTGCTAACCAAACGGCCAGCAGTTCCAGTCCACCAGGAGCTCCTTGGAAACTCTATGGGCAGTTCTATTCTGTCCATAGGGTCGCTGTGAGTCGGAATTGACTGGATGGCTCTGGGTTTTGGTTTTGGTTGAGGTGGCCACAGGGAACTCCTACACGGGGAGGGGGTGGGGGGACGGTGGCGGAGAATGAAATCCCAATTGCTACTCAGCTCAGAGGCAGCCCCAGAGATTTGCCGAAACCTAAGCCTGCCCTAGATGCTGCCGTGATACAGCCCCGGTGATGTAGTCAGGTCTCTCAAATGTTAATTCCCAAATATGACCTTGAACTCTGCACTCAGAAAGGATCATCTCCCTCCCCAGACTGCAGCTGGACCCTGAGGTGTGTGAGTAGCAAGCCGGAGGACAAGCCCGGGCTAGCACGGGCATCCCTGGCTGTCATGGCGGCCCGGCACACTGCGGGCCCTCTCATCCATGGTGACAGTGGCTGTATGAGAGTTGCCGTGGCGGAGTAACCACCACGGATTCCGGTCCTTGCTGCCACTGACCCCTGGGTGAACTTGGACAGCTTCATGCACGTGTATCCTCGGTCTCCACGTCCAGACCTCCCTCCCCTTCTCACCCACGTTTTCTCGATATCCGGTTCCTTTAATGACAGGACAAGCTCCCCTGTTGGCCAGGTACGTGGGGGCTGCCAGGGACGGCTGTGCAGACTACCCCTGCGTGATTCCAAGATGCATGACCGCTGGGCGAAAGGAGCCCCTGGGGTCCTGTAGTGTTGAAGTCCTGGTAACTACCACTCAGATTAGGAAACAGGACCTTAGAGAGCCCCCTGTCCGCCCACCCCATTCACACCCTGTTCTCCACCAGAGGTAACCACCCTCCTGAGTTTTCTAAGACTCAGTCGCCTTCTTTTAAAGGATTAAACATTGCTGTTAAAACAAACAAAGAAAACCTCGGCAAGGTATAGAAACTAAATCAGACAAAGTTAAACAGGAAGTGGTATTTATAAAACACACTATGCACGTATACAAGGGCAGAAACATGAACCTGCAGTTTCGATAGGTAATTATAAAGTGATCAAGCCATGCAAATGCTAGCCAGGTCAAGAAACCATGCCTTGCCCCCTTGAGAATTCCCAAGCTGCAAAGGCTCCATGCTGTATAATTTCATTTACCTGACACACCTGGAAAAGGCATAGGCACAGGGACAGAAAAGCCATCAGCGGTTTCCGGGGCCTGGAGGGTGGGAGAAGGGATGGCTGAACAGGGGCCTGAAGGAATCTGGAGGGTGATGGAAATGTTTTGTGTTTTGACTGTGGTGGTGGTCACACAGCGGCATATATGTTTATCCAAACTCACGGAAGTGCATGCAAGTTAGAATTTAAAAGAAATTGTAAAAGAGGCATCACAAATGTGTGCGAAAATACTTTCTCTGCGTAAAGGGGTCGTGTTTTTCTCCTCTGTGGAAACCCCGGTGGCATAGAGGTGAAGTGCTACATCTGCTAACCAAAAGGTCAGCAATTCAAATCCAGCAGGTGCTCCTTGGAAACTCTACAGAGCGGTTCTGCTCTGCCCTGTAGGGTCGCTATGAGTGGGAATCGAGTCGACGGGTGTACCTTTTTTGCTGTTGTTGTTGTTTTTAGTACTCTGTTAGTTACTCTTATTTTCGGACGTTTAACCAAGTCTGTATCCCTGGGATGAACGCAGTTCAGTCATGGTATGTTATATAATTTCCTTTGCGTATCCCGTAGGATTCAGTTTGTTAATACTGTCTTTTTGACTTCTGCATCTACATTCATGCTTGTGTAACTGACTTGTGATTTACTTTCCTCACACTGTCCTTGCCAGGCTTTGGTATTGAGCGTTATTCTGTCCTCATAAAATAAGTTGGGGAGTGTCCCCTGTTTCTCATTTTCTCTAAAGGTTTCTGTCAGATTGAATGTATTTATTCCTGGGCTGTTAGCCCGTGCGTGGGGAAGCCACCTGGCCCTGAACTTTTTTGGCATGAAAAATACTTTGACTATGGATTCATTTCTTTAATGGTCGTGGAATGATACAGGTTTGCTATTCCTTGTTGAGCCAGTTTTGGAAGGTTAGTTTTTATTCTAGGAATTGGTCACCTTTGTCCTGTCTTCAAAATTATTGGAAAAAGGTGCTTCATAACATTCCTCCTTTCCCAAAATGTTATTTAGGGTAGAGTTGCAGGAACAGGGCAGTGAAACACACACACATTCTTCACCTGGATTCACCAATTATTAGCATTTTGGCTCCCCCCCCCCCATTTTTTAATTTGTTTGTTGATCTTTTTGATTAATCATTTGTGTTACTTGCAGACATTATGATATGTCATCCCTAGATTCTTCAGCATGTATCTCCTAAAAAATGAATGGGCACCTACAAAACCACCCACACAATGATCACACTCAGATACTTAGCATTGCAACAATATCAGTATCGCATATACGATCCACATTCAGAATGTTCCCGAAGTCCCAGTAATGGCCTTTATAACTGCCTTCTTAAAAAAAAAAAAAAATTCTGTTTTCAATCAATGCGTTGCATTCAGTCTAACCAAATGTGTTGCATCTAGCTGTGAAGTCTCTTTGGTGTTCTTTAAACGGGAACATTTTCTCAGACTTCTTTTTGTTGGCATGACTTTGACGTTTTTGAAGAGTCCAGTCCGGCTGTGTTGCAGAAAATCCCTCAGGTTGGACTTGACTGATGGTTTCCTCCTGATTAGACTCAGGTTAGACATTTTTGTCCAGGATACTACTCTGGTGGTGCCCTATCCTTCTCAGTGCACGACATCTGGAGATACAGGATGTCAGTGTTTCCCATGACTGCTGATGTCACCTTGGATCACTTGGTCCGCTGCGTCCTCCAGATGACTCCATTGCAAAGGTACCTTTTCTCCTTTCTAGCTAATGGATAAGCGGTGTGGTGTTACTCTGTCACTGTGTGAATATCCAGTCCCCCGTAATATCCTTGTCTTAGTCATCCAGTGCTGCTATAGCAGAAATGCCACAAGTGGATGGCTTTAACAAAGAGAAATGTATTTTCCCACAGAGAAGGAGGCTGAAAGTCCAAAGTCAGGGCATCAGCTCTGCAGGAGGGTGCTTGGTGTCAGTCTTCCTCTGGACTGGGAGCCTCTCAGGCTCGGGGACCCCGAGTCCAAGGGACGTGCTCTGCTCCGGGGGCTTCTTTCCTGGTGTTATGAGGTCCCCTGGTTTCTCTGCTCACTTCTTTCTTTTCTATCCCAAGGGATTGCCTCAAGGCACAACACAATCTTAGAGACCGAGTCCTGTCCCACCCCAACACGTATGCCGCCCATCCTCCCCCATTAACACCACAGAGGTAGGATTTATACAACAAATAGGAAAATCACACACCACCACCAGGAATCACCGCCCAGCCAAACTGATACACACCATTTTGGGAGACACACAACTGATCCATGACAACCCTCTTATCATCTGTTCGATGTCTGTGTCGTTTGTGGTTCTTCTTTCTACCTTTTCTTTCCTGATGTCGGTGGCCTTCTCTCTTGTTTTCTCACTCAGTCTCACCAGAGTCTTACCAATTTTACTGTTTTTTGAAGCACCAAGTTCTGGTGTTGTGACTCTTTCTGTTTCCTATGTCATTGATTTATGCTTTTAACTTCATTACTTGCTTCATTACTTCACTACATTACCTGCATCACTTCCTTCCATTTCTACTTTTTTTGAGTTGATTTTGATGTCCTTCTTCTAACTTCGGAAACCCTGGTGGCATAGTGGTTAAGTGCTGCATCTGCTAACCAAAAGGTCGGCAGTTTGAATCCGCGAGGTACTCCTTGGAAACTCTATGGGGCAGTTCTACTCTGTCCTGTAGGGCCGCTGTGAGTCGTAATCGACTTGACGACACCGGGTTTTCTTCAAACTTCTTCTCGTTGATTAGCAGCTATCTTCTGTTAAACAGATGCATTTAATGCTCTACCGACCCCTCTAAGTCCCGCTTTACTTGCACCGCACTTGGTTTTAAACTGTGGTGTTTTTGTTATCATTCAGTTCCCAGTGCAAGAAACTGCGCAGAGTCCCACTCTCGCTGGACTGGTTTAAATAAATTGTGGTATGCTCACACAGTGGGATGCTGGAAGTGTGCACCTGAAGCTTGCAAACATAATATCGGGTGATAGATGCAAGAAACAATGAGAGCGTGTTTAACAATCCCGTTCATATAAAAGTAAGTAACGGGCAACACTAAACTACATCATTTAAGGTTACATGCACAGTACAGCAAAGCACAAACTGGCCAAGGATGGTCACAAAAGCAAGGATGGAGTTTTCCTATTTAGCAGACAAATGGGGTGAAGTTGGACAGGAAAACTCCAGGAGCTTTGGGGCTGCTGGCCGTGTTCCTGTCTGTGACCTGGGTGCTGTTTACCTTGTTGCTGTCGTGTGCCATCGATTGCATCCTGACTCAGAACAGAACTGTCTCCTCGTGTTTCCTAGGCTGAAATCTTTATGGGAGCCGATCGCCAGGTTTTGTCTCCCACGGAGCCACCGGTGGGTTTCAACTGCCGAACTTGCGGTTAGCAGCTGAGCACTTAATGATTGCACTACCAGGGCTCCTTGATGTGTACACACAGAGGCTCACCACATAAGAATTTGTTAAACCTCAGATATGTCTTGTGTGGTTTTCTCTATACGTGTCGTATTTTACCATAAAAAGGGAAAACAGTAATTCTGAGGCAAATAACATCCCAGTGACGTATCCTAAAACTATCCTTAACAGGTCTCATTAAGATTAGCAATATCGCAGCACTTTAGTAATAGTTTTTATTTCCAACTCATGGATTTTACTAAAAATAATAGGAATGATACCCGCGCAATCGTAACATCAACCTTGTTTTCGTATAAATGTTCCGTGTTTGGTGTAACTGTGACTTTGAGATGATAGCCCATGGAAGAGACACAATATAGTTCCAGTTTCTCAGAGGTTACTTCTCCCTTCCCCATCTGCTTTGTCTCAGAGATTAAAGACCAAGAACTCGAGAAAAGGAAACGAAAGGCAAGATAATTACGTCTGCCTGTTGTTACGTTGTTAGGTGCTGTTGAGTCAGTTCCAACTCATAGCGACCCTGTGCACAACAGTGTGAAACACTGCCTGGTCCTGTGCCACGCCCACAACGGTTTTTATATTTAAGCCCATCGTTACAGCCACTGCATCTTTTTTGAGTGTCTTCCTCTGTTCAAATCCACCAGGCCCTCCTTGAATACTCTGGGGGTCAGTTCTACCCTGGCCCCTAGGGTTGTCATGAGTCGGATCCGACTCGACGGCACTTGGCTTGGCTTTGGCTACTTTACCAACCCTGATGTCCTTCTCCAGGGGTTGATCCCACCTGACAAGGTGTCCAAAGTATGTAAGATGCGGTCTCAAGCGTTGTTTGGATTATTAGGATTTATTCCCAGCAATGCAAATGCTTCTGAATCTTGTGGTTGCCGAGAGACCACAAAACTGACCAAGGGACCATCCAAGAGACGTGGGTTTATTCATCCAGAGGGAAACCTATGCACTGGGACAGCAGTACTGCATCCAGTGGCAGCCTGCTGGACAGGCTGTTAACGGCACGCTCGTAGGGGCAGCTAGGTTTTTTATGGATGCCCCTTCCCCCTGGGTCATACTGGCTCTGGTCCAGAGGGGTGCGTCATATGCTAATCAGGATTAGGTTGATTGTCCAGTGGGGGTGGTGACAACATGTTGCCACTTAGGTCCGCCATTACAGATGTCAGCAACTGCAAGGTGGGTGCTCACCCAGTGCGTATTGTTATAACCTGTTCTATGTCAAAGGGTCAGCGTGGGGACACGCACCAGTGAATGTGTGCATGAGCTGCTTGGGGTTTTTCGGCTCATGTTTGCAACATCCTTGTCTTAATTGCCTTGACCGGAAAGCAGGGAGGTTTGTGGTCAAGGTTTCTCTGACAGGTACAGCCCAAGGGGTCATCGCAGGGTGTTATTGTTCTGGTTCCATACAAGCATCCTTGCTTCCAAGGAGCGCTGTGGTTGCACTTCTTTCAGAACAGATCGGTTTGTTCGTTTGTCAGTCCAGAGTACATTCAGTATTCTTCTCCAACACCACAATTCAAAGGCGTCAATTCTTCTTTTGTCTTCCTTAGCCATTGTCCAGCTTTCGCATGCATACGATGCCACTGAAAATACTACGACCTGGGTCAGGCACACCTTAGTCTTCAGGTGACATCTTTCCTTTTCAACACTTTAAAGAGGTTTTCTGCAGCAGATTTTCCCAAGGCAACACGTCTTTTGATTTCTTGACTCCTGCTTCCATGGACGTTGATTGTGGACCCAAGTAAAATGAAATCCTTGACAACCTCAATCCTTTCTCCATTTATCATGATTTTGCTTACTCGTCCAGTTGTGAGGATTTTTTGTTTTCTTGATGTTGAGGTACAATCCATACTGAAGGCTGTGGTCTTTAATCTTCATCAGTGAGCGTTTCAAATCCTCTTCACTTTCAGCAAGCAAGGTTGCGTCACCTGCATAACTCAGATTGTTAATGAGTCATCCTCCAATCCTGACACCTCGTTCTTCTTCGTATAATCCAGCTTCTCGGGTTATTTGTTTGGCGTACAGATTCAATGTATACGGTGAAAACATGCAACCCTGACACACACCTTTCCTGCCTTGAAACCACGCAGGAGGCCCTTGTTCTGTACACGTGACTGCCTCTTGATCCGTGTACAGATTCCTCATGAGTACGATTACGTGATCTGGAATTCCCATTCTCCTCAATGTTATCCATATTTTGCTACGATCGACACAGTCGAATGCCTTTGCATAGTCGATAAAACATAGGCAAACATCTTTCTGATAGTCTCTGCTTTCAGCCAAGATCCATCTGACATCAGCAATGATATCCCTGGCTCCACGTCCTCTTCCGAATCCAGCTTGAATTTCTGGCAGTTCCCCACCAATATACTGTCACAGTTGCTTTTTTCAGTAAGCTTCTAGTTGCATGTGATATTAATGATATTGCTCGATAATTTCCACGTTCAGTTGGATCACCTTTCCTGGGAATAAATATGGATCTCTTCCTGTCTGTTGGCCAGGTAGCTGTCTTCCAAATTTTGGGCACAGATGAGTGAGCATTTCTAGTGCTGCATCCATTTGTTGAAGCACCTCAGTTGATATTCCGTTGATTCCTGGATCCTTGTTCTCGCCATTGCAGCTTCCTTCAGTACCATGGCTTCCTGATCATACGCTACCTCTTGAAACGGTTGAACACTGACCAGTTCTTTCTGGTATAATGACTCGGTGTATCCCTTCTGTCTTCTTTTGATGCTTCTTGATCATTTAATATTTTTCCTGCAGAATCCTTCATTATTGCATCTTGAGAAATGCAAAGCGAGTTCTCCCCTTTGGGTTTTCTATCTCCAGCTCTTTGCACATGTCATTATAATACTCTGTCTTCTTGAGCCGCCCTTTGAAGTCTTCTGTTAAGTTCTTTTACTTCCTCATTTCTTCCTTTTGCCTTAGCTACTCGACATTGAAGAGCAAGTTTCAGGGTCTCTTCTGACACCCAATTTCTTTCTTTCCTGTCTTTTTAATGTCTTCTTTTATTTATTTATCTATTTTTTAATCGTGATTGAGTGAGAGTATACAATCCAATTTAAACTTGCATGCCCACGTACCGGAAGCTTCTTCTGCTCTCCTTGCCCGGTGACAGCACGCTCCTCCTTTCCGTTCTATGCATGTCATATCCTCTTAACAATCTCCTGTCCCCTCCTCCCCACCCTCCCCGCTCCCCTCTAGCAAGAGGCCAGTAGGACGACATCCTATAGATGCACAGAACCGTAAAGTGCACACACGCTATGGTCACTCTGTGTCCCTGCATCCACTCCATTTCTGTCCGAAGAGTTGACCTCAGCAACGATTTATGATCGGTGCAGCATCAGGACTAGGTGGCATGCTCCAAGGTGAACTCCCAAGCCTTCGGGCCATCAATTGCGGTCTTTTAGTGGAGTCCTTAGGGTGCACCCCTTTTTTTCTCGTGTTGGCCCTGGAACTCGACCTTGTGAGCCCCGTCACAGCTGTCGTTGGTGGTGGCCGGGCACCATCTGGTTCTTCTGGTCACGTATTGATATAGTCACCCATTCCCGTGGGTTCTTCTGTCTTCTGGGTTCTTTTTTCCTCATGTCGTTGTCGTCCTTGGTGATCATCTGTCCCAGCCGAGTTGGGGCCATTTGGTGAACCTCAGATGGCAGCTTACTGGCTTTTAAGACCCTAGGCCCCACTCACCAATATGGGGTGCAGAAGACTCTCTTAGCAACAGGCTAGTTATGCCAGTTGGCCTCGATGTCCCCTGAGAGCATGGGCTACTGACCCTTCTTCTTTGTTTCCAACTTTTGCATTCCAGTCGCCAGTAATTCTCGGTGCATCCTGATTGTTTGATCAGGCTCGGACTGCAGAAGCTGGTAAAAAATCTTCAATTTCTTCATCTTTGGCCTTAGTGGTTGGTGCCTAAATTTAAATAATAGCCGTACTAACAGCATTGTAATACACACATTTGATCACTGGAGGGCAGTGTGGTTTAGGGTTGTTTGTTGGGAAGTAAGGGATAAAATATCTATGATTCTGTGCTTTTGGAAAGCCTCATGTTCTTTGTTACTAGCTTGCTGGGACTGAAGGGGTTATTTGCGGCAATAAAGAAAGATTGTTGTTTTATTCTTGACAGGCTGCACTTCCCTGGCCTCTTTGACTACTTCCACCTTGAAACCAGCCTTCAGCTAGCTTCTCTGCTTCCAGGAGCGATCTTTTCTTCCTGCCCGCGCGCCCACCCCGGCCCCAGCAGAAACTGAAGCCATTGATGTGCCGGACTGGGCACCAGCCCCGGCATGCAGAGAAACAGCAGGTGAGAGTGCACAGATCTTCAAGACCCTACTGTTCGGGCTGGAGAGGAAGGAGATGGGGAGGGGGAGGAAAGAACCCAAGACAAGAACCAAACTTAAATTGCCACTTTAAAAACAAATTGAATAGAGAAACCGGAAAAAGAATTTCTCCGACAAGTTAACCTCCACCTCACAGTAAGTTTTCTCTGCTTTTGTTTCTAAGTCATGTGCTCCCCCAACGTGCCCCAAGTCAGTACTCCACACTGGTTTGTGGCATTACCAGAGTCAAATAGGAAGAACAATGTGGTTGTGTATTTCACTGATTGATGAAATGAAATAAAACTGATCCTCTCCACCTAGAAAAAAATAGCCTTTCTGGTTACAGATTTGTGTTCCATTCTGTAAATCTATTGTTTAGAAATCCATTTGTCGTAAATCACCTTTCCTTGCTTAAGGATGGATCTGAAGCAGAAATAAAGGAAACATTCATGTCAAAATGTTACTTTAAAAAAGACAAGGGTGCCCTCTCTCACTGTTTCTATTCGATATTGTATTAGAAGTTTTAGCTGTTGCCGTCAAGTCAATTCTGACTTACAGCAACTCTGTAAGACAGAGTAGAACTGCCCCATAGAGTTTCCAAGGAATTCCTGGTAGATATGAACTGCCAACTGTTTGGTTAGCAGCTGTAGCTCTTAACCACGCCAGGTTTTCCGTTACAAGTCCTGGCCAGAGCAATAAGACAAGGAAAAGAAATAAATGGTTTGGAAATGAATAAGTTAAACTATCTCTCTTCATAAATGACGTGATCTTAGGTATAGAAAATCCCAAAGAGTCCACAAGACAAGATCTAGAGCTAATAGAGCAATTTAGCAAAGTCGTAGGGGATAAGGTCAACAAATAAAAATCAGCTGGGTTTCAAATGTTGTAGAGGCTGCAGGGAGACTGAAGGGAACTCTCAGGCACTGCTCGTGGGAGTGCAAAATGGTACGACCGTTTGGAAAACAATGTGGCACTTCCTTAAAAAGCTAGAAATAGAAGTACCAAATGATCCAGCAAAACCCACTCCTAGGAATGTATCTTAGAGAAATAAGAGCCATCTCGTGAGTTGACATAGGCATACCCATGTTCATTGCAGCCCTATTTGCACTAGCAAAAGGACAGAAATAACCAGAGTGTCCACTAACTGATGAATGGATTAACAAACTGTGGCACGTATACACAAGGGAATAGCATGCAATGTCAAAAAAACAATGATGAATCTGTGAAACATCTTACAACTTGGATGAATCTGGAGGGCATTAGGCTGAGTGAAATAAGTCAATCACAAAAGGACTAATACTGCATGAGATCACTACTATAAAAATGGATGGAAAGGTTTACACACAGAAGGAAACAATCTTTGATGATTACGAGGAAGGGGAAGGGTGGGGAAGGAAAATCACTAAACAGACAATAGATAAGAGGCAACTCTGGTGAAGGGTAAGACAGTGCACAATACTGGGGAAGCCAGCACAGCGTGACCAAGGCAAGGTCATGGAAGCTTCATAGACACATCGAAACTTGCCGCCTGGGGTGAGGGAAGGGGACCAAGGCCTCGGGAGACATCTACTTTGGTGACAGCCTATTTTGGGGAGTAGCATTTGGGGTCCGAAAAGCTTGTGAGCAGCCACCTAAGATACTCCCCTGGCCTCACCCCTTCTGGAGCAAGGGAAAATGAAGAAAACCAAAGATAAGAGGGAAAGATTGGTCCAGAGGACTACAGGACCACAACTGCCACAGCTTCCACCGAACTGAGTCCAACACAATTAGATCATGCCTGGCTTCCACCACTGACTGCTCTGACAGGGATCACAACAGAGGGTCCTGGACAGAGCTGGAGAAAAATGTTGAACCAAATTCTAACTCACAAAAAAGACCAGACTTACGGGTCTGACAAACAAGAGTATGGGCCCTGGACAGTCTTTTAACACTCAGTACTAAAGTCACTCCTGAGGTCTATACTTCAGCCAAAGATTAAGCAGGCTCATGAAACAAAAGGAGACCCAATGAGCACACCAACCCAGGGGCAAGGACGAGAAGGCAGGAAGGGACGGGAAAGCTGGCAATGGGGAACCCAAGGTCGAGAAGGGGAGATGCTAATTTGCTCTGGAAACCTTCATCTAAAGCACGGTAATAATAATAAATCCATTGAGTTTGTATACACCAGCAGTGAGAAAGCTGAAAGGAAAATTAAGAAACCAGTTCCGTTTAAAACAGCATCTAAGAGAATAAAGTACCTAGGAACAAGTCTACCCAAGGATGTGAAGGACTTATACAATGAAAACTATGAAACACTGTTGAAAGAAATTAAAGAAGAGTTAAATAAATGGAAAGCTGTTTCATGTCTGTGGCTTGGAAAGGAAGACTTAACATTGTTAAGATGTCAGTATTACCCAAAGCAATATATGGATCCAACACAATCCTGACCCAAATCCCAACAGCCCTTTTTATAGAAATAGAAAAGCCAATTCTCAACTTTATATGGAATAGCAAGAGGCCTCAGCTAGCTAAAGCAATGTTGAAAGAGAAGAACAAAGTAGGAGTATTCACGCCTCCTGATTTTAGAACATACTATGCAACTACAGTAATCAAAACGTTCTGTATAACAGTAGACACACAGACCAATGGAATGGAATTGAGAGTTCAGAAATAAACACATCTATGATCAACTGAGTTTTGAAAAGAGTGATGAATCCACTCAACGGGCAAAGGAGAGTCTCTTCAATGAATGACGCTGGAAAAATTGGAGTTGCACACGCAGAAAAATGAAACAGTGTCCGTGCGCCACACCACACACACAGACAAATTCAAAATGGATTTAGGACCTAAATGTGCAAACTAAAATAATAAAATTCTTGGAAGAAAAAGCAGGGGCAACATAGAGAGGCCTAGAGTTTAACAACGGATTATCTAACAGAATAACAAAAGCACAAAGGGCAGATAAATAAAAGAGATCTCATAAAACTGTGTTTATTAAACATGCTAACAACTGGGAGCATATCTTTGGAAGCTAAACACTCAACAAGAATCTAACAACACGCACACACACACCCCCCTTCAATGACTTAACAAGAAAAATACAAACATTGCAAAACGAGCAAAGGTCTTGAATAGACATTTCCCCAAAGAGAACTTTCAAATGGCCACAAAACACATGAAAAAAATACTCAACATCATTAGGCATCAGAAGGATGCAAATCAAAATCACAATGAGATACTGTTTCAGTCCCACAAGGATGGCTAAGGTTAAAACATAGTAACAAACAACAAATGTTGGCTAGGATACGGGGAAATTGAAACCCTTCCCAATTGCTGGTGGAGATTCAAAATGGCACAGCTGTTGCGGGAAACAGTGTGGCAGTTCCTCAGAACACTAAAAACAGAACGACCATATGACTGAGCAATCCCACACCTAGTTATGTATCCTTTGGGGTCCGAAAAGCTTGTGAGCAGCCACCTAAGATACTCCCCTGGCCTCACCCCTTCTGGAGCAAGGGAAAATGAAGAAAACCAAAGATACGAGGGAAAGCAGAGACACAAACAGATACGTGTACAAAAATGTTTGTTGCAGCGCTATTCACAATATCCAACAGGTGGAAATGACCTAAATGCCCATCAGCAGATGCATGGGAAAACAAAATGTGTGCATACGTATGATGGAATACTACCCAGCCAGTAGGAGAAATGAAGTCTTGATCCATGCTAAGTACAGGTGGAGCTTGAAGACCTTATGCTCAGCGAGCTAAGCCAACCAGAAAAGGACAAATATTGTATGATCTCACTTATATAGAAAGAGAAGGGGGAAAAAAAAGGCAGTTAGACAGGGAACAAAGTTTATTAGTGGTTACCATGGCTGGGAAGGAGGGGGAAGGGAGTTAATGGGGATGGAAATATTGCATTGATTAAGGGTAGGGTTGTACATTCAATTATTGTAATTGCTGTCAATAAATTGTATACCTGAAAGAAAGTTGACAGATTCTTGTTAGGAATCTTTCATCGCTTTAAAACTACATTTTGTTTTTTCTATTCTACCACTGGAAGATATTCCGGTGGGAGGAACAACAACTATTTTTCTCATAATCTGGAACCCAAACACCTCACCTGATTTTTTTCTTCCCCCTCCATGATTACAGCCTCAGAATCACAGAATGATAGAATACTAAAACTAGAAGAACTCTTCAAGAAATCTAATAAGCTGACTCCTGGGCAGTATACAAGTGAGGAAAATGAGACTGTGCTTTGTCAGTCTTCACTTTGTCCTTTAGCACAAGGGAAGCCTCTCTGACTCCTCACACGTGGGCCTCTTGTAGATGCAGCTTATTCCTCCTTACTAGTCTTAAGCACTGACATCTATCCCATTCGCTGTCATTTACGCCTAGAGACTTAGCCCACATCAGGACCTAGCAGCTTGTCTGCCGATCATGGAATTCTTCAATTTTCACAGCCTGAGAGCGGGAGCCCTGCTCTCCAACCTGCTGATCCTGGATTTGCCAGCCACGGTAGCTACAGGAATTGAGAGACGCCTCCACTCTGACCCATGGACTTGGGATGTTCTGCCTCTCGAGTCGCGTGAGTTGTTTCCGTGATATAACTTTCTCTCTCTCTCGATTTATGTGCTTTACTGGTTTTTCTCTCTAGAGAATCCAGTCGAAGACACCCTGGACAGCTGTTTCCTTTTCTTGTAAAGTTCTTTACAGGCCTAAAGGAAGGCAGAGTAAGATAAGACCTGGATCTCCCCTGACCTGCTGAAAAGTCACTTTTCCTCTGTGAACCTCAGTTTCTCCATTTGTGAAAAGAAGTTGGACTAAAACAGTGGTTCTTAACCTGGAGTTCACAAACTTCCCCAAATTGATACAAAGTTGTGGAAGGGGACGTGTGCAGTCTCCTGGGGAAGAATGTAGAGGACTTCCATCGGATCTTCAAAAGCGTTCCACAACCCCTCCAAAATTCAGGGGCCCTGGAGAGGCTGGTCCCCAGAAGTCCAGCTTGGACATTCATCTTTAACTGCAACATGTCTCTAGGAATGTTGCATATTTCTTGAGGTTTTAACTTTTTGTGTACAGTTTTTTTCTTTTCTTTTTGTATGAGGTAACATTTGAGATCAACTTTGAAATAGGGAGAGGATTTTGGTAGTGGAAACTAGAAGAGAGCATCCCAGGAGAAAGGATCAGCTGTAGCCAAGGCACAAAGGCAAGAAAGTGCAAGGTATATTCAGGGAACACCAGGTAAAGAGAGTGTGAAGTGGACATTTGGTGCTCTCATTGTGCAAAGACTTAAGAACTGTGAGCCCAGCTTCTTTTCCCTGCCTTTGCCTTTCCTGACTATACCCGCTAATGAGACTCAGTTGCAGGCTTGGGTTGATCCTGGTTTAAGCAGCCTCAGCAACTTTAGACCAGTCCTCATAGAGAGCTCAGTTAACGCATGCTTTGAGAATGCCGGGCTCCATTTATGGGCAGGTAAGCTGATGTGGCTGCAGCAACAACCATGAACTACTGTTGGCCCGAGAAGGGGCCGGAGTCTCTTGCATGGTTTTATTCATAGTGGCAACCTGCTTCTGCACCCTGACTTCTGCTCAGTGCCCCCCACTTCCCATCATGAAGGGAAGTCTGGCTTTGAACCCCAGTTTGGAGCCCGCCAGAGCTCCTGACAGCCTCTCTTTTTCTGAAATTGGTTGCTGCTGCTCCTGGGTGGCACAAACTCTTTATGCTCAGCCAGTAACGGATAGATTGGCACTTCACATCCTTCCAATGGCACCACAAAAGAAAGACCCGACAATCGATTTCCATAAGATGACAGCCATTGTAAGCCCCATGGAATTCTGCTCTGAAACACATGGAGTCACTGTCTTAGGCTGGGTTCTCTAGAGAAGCCAAACTAGTAAAGCACATAAATATATAGTACCCATTGCTGTTGAGTCAATTCTGACTCATAGCAACCCTATAGGACAGAGTAGAGCTGCCCCGTGGGGTTTCCAAGCAGTGCCTGGTGTATTCAAACTGTTGACCTTTTGGTTAGCAGCCACAGCACTTAACCAGAATGTCACCAGCCAAGCCAGCCAAGTGCCGTCGAGTCGGATCCGACTCATGGTGACCCAGAGCCTCCAAATATATGTATAAGTGAGATTCTTACCAAGGAAATAGTTCACGTGTTGTGGAGGCTGGAAAGTCCCAAGTGTATGGGTCAAGATAGAGGCTTCTCTGATTCACATAGCCGCAGGGGCTGGCAAACCCAAGATCGGCAGGTCAGAGAGCAGCGCTGTTGCTCACGGGCTGCCAAGATCAACAAATCCCAAGAACAGCGACAGGACCACAGGTAAGCCTCTAGTTCAAGTACCAAGAACCAGAGGTCAGATGAACAGGAGCTAGCTGCAGGATCCGGAGTGAGCAAAAGCTTGCCAGAATGTCCACTTACATTTGATGCAAGTCACTCACTCAAGCAAACCCCCTTTCAACTGATCGGTTGCTCACAGCAGATCCCATCACAGAAGTGATCACGTTATATCAGATCTCGTCATGAAAATGATCACAACATCATAGAGCTGTCAAACCAGCCAGGGTGACACACAACCTTAACCATCACAGTCACCAAGAATTGTGATGCACTCAGCAGCAACCGGTTTAGTTTTGGGCAGCTAGGTAGGTGTAGATGGCTCTCCTGACCCTGTCAGCCTCACTGTGTGATAGCTAGACTTTGTTGTTGTTGTTGTTGCTGCTGCTGCTTCGAACCCTCTGCCTCCAGGTACCAACTTTTACCCAAGCTTCTTCCATTCTTTGAACCCTGTGGTATGAACCTTCAGGCTACCCCTGCTGGGACTGATCTCTACAGCCAATTCCTTTCCCTCTGCAGACCACAGGGAGCCAAGCCACAGGGTGAAGAGGAGGTTAAGACAGGTATACATGAGGTGTGCCCTAAGAAAGTCCCTGACTACAGTACAGAGACTGTATTGGGTGGGAGCACTGACTGGAGACAGGAAGAGCAGTGGTGGAGCTGTAACAGTTGTCCACGTAAGAGGTGTTGGGGGATTGGACCAAGGAAGACTGTATGGAACGAGGAAAAGGTAAGGTTTTCAGGAGACGGGTAGACACTGACACTGCCAATGGTTTAGAGAGGGAGGAAAGAGTTGGAGGTGACAAAGATTTCTGAACCTGGGTGACCGAAAAAATGATGACACTATTAACAAAAATAGGGAACTCAAGAAAAAGAAGTGATTTGGATAAGATTAATCCTGCTTTGGACAAACTGAATTTTACATGTGGGGGCGATATCAACGTATGGATGTACAGTAGGCAATGCAAAGCACAGGTCTGGAATTCGTGACAGAGGTGGGTGCTGGAGGTATCAGTTTCAGAGTTTTCTGCTTAGAGGCGATGGTTGAAACCAGAGGCTGGCAAACTGTAGCAGGTAGGTCAAATCCAAGCCACCACCTGTTTTTGCACAGCCTGCAAACCAAAAATGTCTTTTACATTTTCTAATGGCTACCTTTCAACTGTTGGTACAGTTAGCTACATAACATCATTGGTTTTGTCTCTTGGTCCACCAAACCGGTAAAACCCGTTGCCAGCGAGTCAATTTTGACTCATAGCGACCCTATAGGGCAGAGTAGAAATGCCCTACACGGTTTCTAAAGAGCACTTGGTGGATTTGAACTGCCGACCTTTTTGTTAGCAGCCGTAGCATCTAATCACTATGCAACCAGGGTTTTCTCTTGGTCCACGAAGCCTAAAATATTTACAACCTGGTCCTTTAAGAAGTCTGCTGACCGATGACCCCTGGTTGAAAATCATGATTGTAGGGGTGCTCATTAAAAAGGCAGCAATGGGAGTTGAGGGAGGAAAGTGCTTCAGAAAAGATAAGTAGGCCACAGCACCAAGTGCTGTGAGGAGGATGAGAGCCACAGTCTGAATCTGGCAACTGGGAGACTACTAGTCAGCTGTTGAGTTGGCCGTCAAGTAGAGTGCTAGAGGCAGAAGTCGGATTGTAAGGCGTTACCAAGCAAGTAGGTGATGAGCGGGTAGGGAAGCACGGGTAGAAAGTTCTTTGAAGAGGTAGGTTGGCATAGAAGAAGATGGTTTTAGGATGGAGGAGATCTGAGTTTATTTGTATGCTGTGGGGAAGAAAATGCAGACAGAACAACATGAGGAGGCAAATGATATAGGGGATTATTGTTAGAGGACGGCCTTGAGGAGGTACCATAGCGTAGGAGCCAGAGAGGGCCAGGGATAGACAGACAGACTCTCAGATAATGAGGGTATTCTCATAGCATAAGATAAAAGGACTTTTTGCTCTGTTAGTTTAGCCACTTGGAAACTGAAACAGCAAGCAGAAGATTATCCAGGCTTGGCCATTCCATAGAGAAACCCCCTGAAAACCAAAGCCACAGCCACAGCATCAATTCTGACTCATGGCGAACCTATAGACAGAGTAGAACTCCCTCACAGAGTTTCCAAGGAGCACCTGGTGGATTCGAACTGCTGACCTTCTGGTTAGCAGCTGGAACACTTAACCAGTGCGCCACCTGGGTTTTCGAATACAGAAAGGGAGTGTGGAAAGGTAAGCAGCAGTGAGCGCATGACAAAATGGCTGCCATTGGGTTCTGTCTTGGCAGAGAGGTGACTTGGAGTAGAGGAAGGTAGCGTGGGAAAATGAGCATGGGTTGAGGAGCTGGACGCCAAGGTAAATTTAGTGGGGGTGGGGGTGGGGAGGTGAGAATGGATAGAAGCAGAAGTGACACTCAGAAAAGAGGATTTTCAAGTTTACAATCCTGAAAATGAAAACTTTGAGTAAAGAAGAGGGCCCCCTAAAACAAAAACCAAAACCCATTGCCTCTGAGTTGATCCCAACTCATAGCGACCTGATAGGACAGAGCAGATCTGCCTCACAGAGTTTTCCAAGAAGCACCTGGTAAATTCAAACTGCTGTCCTTGTCCTACCGCCGTAGCGCTGAAGCACTACACTACCATGAGTAAACACGTGGGATGGTGTCTTAGTCATTCAGTGATGCAACAGAAACACCACAAGTGGATGGCTTTAACAAAGAGAAATTTATTTTCTCACAGTCTAGATTTAGGGCATCAGCTCCAGGGTAAGTCCTTCTCTCTCTCTTGGCTCTGGAGCAAGGTCCCTGTCCTCAGTCTTCCCGTAGTCTTGGAGCTTCTCAGTGTAGGAACCTCTGGTCCAAAGAATGCGCCGCTCTGCTCCCAGCACTGCTTTCTTGGTGGTATGAAGGACCCCGGTCTCTCTGCTCGCTTCTCTCTTGTATATCTCAAAAGAAATCGGCTCAAGACAAAAGCCAGTCTTGTGCACTGGGTCCTGCCTCGTTAACATAAGTGCCGCCTATCCCACCTCATTGACATCACAGAGGTAGGTTTTACAATACATGGGAAAATCACATCAGATGACAAAATGGTGGACAGTCACCCAGCACTGGGAAGCATGGCTTAGCCAAGGTGAGACACATATTTTGGGGGGGCACAATTCAATCCATGACAGATGTCAAATGAGAGTAGAGGTGGAAATGACCAAAATCGAAAGGAACAGTTACATTATGACATTTAGTCTTCGTATCATACCTAGGAAATAGAAGATGAAGAAACCGAAGAACTGAGAGGATAAGTAACCAGTCCGAAATCATGCGTCTAGGAAATGGCAGAGTTGAGATCTGGACCCACATCAATGTGACTTCAATATCCAGTTGATACTGTAATGGAACATGGTGCTTGGCTGTCGCTGAGGATGACAGCTGGGGAGAGGATGAAAACAATGACATGAAGAGAAGAGGACAACATCCTACAGGCGAATGGAGGTTGAAGCAGAATTAAGTACAGAGTACAAAGTTAGTCTGAACTTTGGAAAAATGAATAAGGAGGATTTCATCTGTAGGAGCCAGATTCCTAAATTAGGGGCTTTTTTCATTTCTGTTTCTGGGCCACCTTTAACAAAGGTGGTTCTATAGAGATTCTGAATGTGTGGCACAGCATAACTTGCAGAGCATTTTCACTTCGCCTCTCAGCATCCTCGTGATAGTTTCTGAGAGTGAAAACCAAAACAAGACCGATTGTCATGGAATCGATTCCAACACGTAGTGACCCCATAGGGCAGAGTAGAACTGCCCTGTCAGACTTCCAAGGCTGTAATCTTTACAGAAGCAGACTGCCACGTCTTTAATCCACAGAGTGGCTGATGAGTTCGAACTGCCGACCTTTCAGTTAGCAGCCAAGCACTTAACTACTGCACCACCAGGGCCCTTGAGGGCAGTTGTTATTATGATGCTCATTTTACCGAGGAAGAAAGAGAGGCACGAAGATTTGCTCATCATCACACAGGAAGTGACATATACAGGCCTGCGGTCCACATACGAAAGTTGTTGTTAAGTCATTCATTAACCCCTGTGCATCATCGCTGCTTCTGTGGGAATCTGCCTGGCTTCTGGGAACCCTGGCATTTCTGACCTGTTTCCCCAGGTGAACCTGTGGGGCCACTCCTGTCTGGGGAATCACACCCTCCTCAGCGTCCTGCTAGGAAGCGGGGCCCGGGGCCCCACAGTCCTCTCATTCCTCCCTCTCCCCGGGCTGTGTGCCTCCCCTGAGGCAATAACGCACAACACTGGCTTCGTTTGGGAGGGAAAGAAGGAAAACAAAGAGGAAAAATGGGACCTTCAGCCTACAGCACCTAAAAGGATGCACTGATTGACTGCTGAGCAGGTGTATTAAAACCAATGTAAAAAGAAAATAAAACAACATTATTATTGTTGCTGTTCGGCACCATCTGGTCACTTCTGACTCATAGCGACTCTATGTACAACAGAGCGCAACACTGCCGGTCCGGTGCCCTCCTCGCAGTCACTGTCATGCTTAAGCCCACTGTTGCAGCCACTCTGTCAGTCCATCTCACTGAGGATCTTCCGCTTTCTCACAGACTCCCCACTTTGGACGGCATGGTGTCCTTTTCCAGGGATTGATCTCTCCTGACAACTTGTCCAAAGTTTGTGAGAGTTAGTCTCGCCAGCCTTGCCTCTAAGGAGCATTCTGGTTGCACAGATTTGTTTGTTCTTTTGGCAGTCCATGTTTCTTAGTCGTCTACTGGGCTTTAACAGAAATACCACAGGTGGATGGCTTTAAAAAAACAACAACCCAGTGCCATTGAGTGGATGGCTTTAGAAAGAGAAATTTTATTTTGTCACGGTCCAGTAGGCTAAAAGTCCAAATTCAGGGTGTCAGCTGCAGGGGAAGGCTTTCTCTGTTGGCTCTGGAGGAAGGGCCCTGTCATCAGTCTTCCCCCGGACTGGGAGCTTCTGATACACAGGGACCTGAGTCCTTTCCAAAGGATGCACTCACCTCCCAGCGCTGCTTCTCTGTGGCATGCGGTCCCCAACTCTCTGCTTGCCTCTCTTTCCTTTATATCCCAAGAGGCTACCCCAAGGCAGAGTGCAATCCCACGCGCTTGGTGCTGCCACACCAACACAGCTGCCACCCATCCTCCCTCATGAGCCTCTAGAGACAGGGTTTACAACAGAAAGGAGCAGCACACAATACCAGGAATCAAGGCCTAGCCAGATTAATACACACATGGTGTGTGGGGGACACACACAATTCAATCCGTGACACCATAGTATTCTTCTCCAAAACCACAATTGAAAGGCATCAGTTCTTTTTCAGTCATCTTTATTCACCATCCAGCTTTCACATGCATAGGAGACAATTGAAAACACTGCAGCTTGTGTCAGAAGCACTTTAGTCTTCAAGGGGACATCTTTGTTTTAAAACACTTTAAAGAGATCTTCTGCAGCAGATTTGCCCTTCGCTATTTGTCTTCTGATTTCTTTTTTTATGATTTTTTTAGTTTTATTTAATATGACTGAGTGAAAATGTACATTCCCGTATAAATTTACATGCCCACCTACATGCAGCATCCACTGCTCTCCCTGTCCGGTGACAGCACACTATTCCTTTCTGCTTCATACATGTCTCATCCTCCCAACAGTCTCCTTTCCCCTCCTCTGCACCCACTCTCCTTCCTCCAGCCTGACGTGAGCAGGATGATATCCTATAGACGTATAGAACCGTAAAGTGCATCTGATATATGGTCACTCTGCATCAAGTCCAATCCATTCCTGTCCAAAGAGTAGACCTTCATTATGATTTATGGGCAAGGGCAGCATCAGGGCGAGGGGCCATGCTCCCAGGGGATTCCCGAAACCGCTGGACCATCAATTGCAGTCTTTTGTGCTTGCTTAAAATGAAAGTTTACAACAATTTGCCATATAAACCTGCCCCCCGCACCCACCACTATGCAACCCGAACTGGTCTGCCCCCATTCCCCGTGACAACACACTCCTTCTTTCCACCCGGCACTCCCATACCCATTCAAACAACCCCTGTCCACCTCCACCCTCTCATCTCACCTCTGGACAAGAACTGCTCAGACAGCCTCATGTATATATTGAAGCCAAGAAGCGTATTTTTCACCAGCATGACTCTATGTCTCATAGTCCAGTCCAATCTCTGTCTAAAAGAGTGGGCTTTGGTACTGGCTTCAGCTCTGGGCTAACAGAGAGTCTGGAGGCCGAGTCCTCAGGGCACCCTCCAGTCTGACAGACCATCAGGAATGGTCTTTTAACAGAGTTCTGGTTCTTCACGCCCATTTTTCTCCCACTGCCTTAGGGACTTTACATTGTGCTGTCTGTCAGGGCAGTCATTGGTAGCGGCCGGGCACCATCTAGTTCTTCTGGTCTCCTGTTGACATAGTCTCTGGATCATATAGCACCTTCCGTGTGCTGGCTCATATCTTCCTCATGTCCTTGATGTCCCTCATTCTCCTCCGCACCAGGTGGATTCTAATCGTCTTTTGATTTCTTGACTGCTGCTTCCACGGGTGTTCATTGTGGATCCAAAAACAACGTTGGAGCTTACGTTTTTCCCCCCAAATAGTTTCTTTTTTTTTAATTGTGATTAAGTGCAAGTATACAATCCAGATCAATTTTGCATGCCTGCCTATCTGCAGGTCCATCTGCTCTCCTCACCCAGTGACCACACACTCCTCCTTTATTAGAGCTTAACAATATTTTTAATGCTTAATTTGAAAATGCCAACATCTAATGGTTTTTAATCTGACTTTAAAATGTTGAAATGGGATCTAGCCCCATCATGTATTTGTGAGAAATTTCCCAAGTGATGTTGATACTTTTCTTCCTTAGATGGAGACCGTTTTCCTCCTAGCCTGTGTGGTAGGCAGCATAAAACCCTCCCCACCCCAGTCCCTCAAAAATGCGTGTGTGCTAGTCCCAGAACCTGAGAGAAGCAGGTCTGATAGCAGCAGGGAGGGGTGCAGAAGTGGGGACCACAAAGCTTATAAGAAGCCTGCTTCCCAGACCTAGCCTGGAGAGAAAAGCCTAGGCACAACTTTCCTTTCTCCTTCCACAGAGAGCAGGGCAGTTGTTTATTTGGAGGCTGCCAGGCATCATGAATGAACAGAATTTGTGCCAAGTCAGCATTTGAATCCTGTGCCTCTGGTTTGCTTGCTGTGTGATCCTTTCTGAGGCTCATTTTCCACTCCTACAAAATCCCTGCCTGAGTTGCCTCCCCAGGTAGATGGGAGGCTTAGTGAGATAATGGACAGGAAAACCCTGATGGTCTGTCCACTCTTTGGACAGGAATGGATTGGACTTGGCAATGCAGGGTGACCATATATTGGTTGCACTTTATGGTTCTATACATCTATAGGATATCGTCCTGCTGACCTCTGGCTGGAGGAAGGAGAGTGGGTGGAGAGGAGGGGAAAGGAGGCTGTTGGGAGGATGAGACATGTATGGAGCAGAGAGGAATAGTGTGCTGTCACCGAACAGGGAGAGCAGTGGAAGTTGCATATAAGTGGGTATGTAAATTTATACGGGAATGTACATTTTTACTCAGTCATGTTGAATAAAAAATAAAAATAAAAAAAAAGAAAACAAAAATCCTCACAACTGGGCCAGTAAGCAACATCGCCATAAATGGAGAAAGGACTGAGGTTGTCAAGGTTTTCATTTTACTTGGGTCCTCAAGTAATATCCATGGAAGTTGAGTCTCACAGGCAACATAAGAATAAAAAGGGGTGCATCCTCAGATCTCCACTAAAAGACCCCAATTGATGGTCCAGCAGCTTCAGGGTTCCCCTGGGAGCATGGCCCCTGGCCTTGATGCTGCCCTTGCCCATAAATCATAACGAAGGTCCACTCTTCGGACATGAATGAATTGGACTTGGTGATGCAGAGTGACCATGTATGGGATGCACTATATGGTTCTATACATCTATAGGATATCATCCTGCTGACCTGAGGCTGGAGGAAGGAGAGTGGGTGCAGAGGAGGGGAAAGGAGACTGTTGGGAGGATGAGACATGTATGGAGCAGAGAGGAGTAGTGTGCTGTCACCGGGCAGGGAGAGCAGTGGAGAGCTGCATATAGGTGGGCATGTAAATTTATATGGGAATGTACATTTTCACTCAGTCATATTAAATAAATAAATAAAAAGAAATCAAAAGATGCATTGCATTGGGAAAATCTGCTGCAAAGGATTTCTTTAAAATATTTAAAAGTAAAGATGTCACCCTGAAGACTGAGGTGCACTTGACCCAAGCCGTGGTATTTTCAGTCACATCATATGCTTTTGGACAGTGAACAAAGTTTAAGATAGAAGAAGAACTGATGCCTTTGAATTGTGGTGTTGGAAAAGAATGTTGAATGCACCATGGACTGCCAAAGGAACCAACAGATCTGTTCTGGTAGAAGTACAACCAGAGCGCTCCTCAGCAGCAAAGATGACAAGACTGCATCTTGCGTACTTTGGACACACTGTCAGGAAGGATCAGTCCCTGGAGAAGGACATCACGCTTGGTAGAGTGGAGGATTAGCGAAAAAGAGGAAGACCCTCGATGAGAGGGATTGACACAGTGGCCACCACAATGGGCTTAAGCATATAAACGTTTGTGGACATGGCGCAAGACCGGGCAGTGTTTCATTCTGTTGTGCAAAGAGTGACTATGAGTTAGAACTGACTCGACGCCACCTAACAACAACAACAACGTGTTCCTTCAACTTATTGCTGTCCCCTCCTCTCCACCTCCCATCGTGTTACTATAGGGGAGCTATTCCAGCAGCCTCATGACTTACAGTCTAGTCCAGTTTTTGTCTGAAGAGTTGTCTTTGGTGTTGGTTTCAGCTCTAGGCCAGGAGCAAAACCAGAGGCCGTGATCTCAGGTGACCCCCCCATCGTGTCGGACTATCAAGTCTGGTCTTGTTATGGAATTCTAGGTCTGCACCCTCATTTTTCTCCCACTATGACAGGGAGTCTACCTTGTATTGCCTATCAAGATAGACTCTGGAGGTGGCTGGGCACCATCTAGTTCTTCTGGTCTCATGCTGGAATAGTCTCTGGATCCTTTGGCCCCTTCTGTCTTCTGGGCTCATTTTCCTCCTGTCTTCGATGCCCATTGCTTTCCTCTGTTCCAGTTGGATTGGCACAAGTTGATGTTCCTTAGATGGCAGCTTGCTGGCATTTAAGACCCCAGACACCATTCACTGAGTTCGGATGCAGACTATTTTCTTAAAAATAAAAGGCTTAATTATGCCTATTGACCTAGATGTTGCCCAAATGCATGGTCCTTAGACCCCCCACCCTTGCCACTCTGACCTTCAAAGTGTTGGGTTGTCTTTAAGAAATCTTTTAGCTCTAGGTATAGTCCAGCAGTGTTGATCTTCTTCTAATGTCTGTTGTCACTTTCTTCACTTAACTTAGTTCCTATGTAATATCTCATCTCTGAATACCCATCTCCCTCTCTGCCCTCGACACCAACAAAGATTATTTTCTTCTGTGCTTAATCCATTTCCTGAGGCTTCATAATGATGGTCTCCTACAGTATTTGTCCTTCTGTGACTGACTGATTTCACTCAGTATAATGTCTTCTGCATGCCTCCATATTATCAGGTGTTTCCAAAAATCGTCATTGCTCTTTATCATTGCATGCCATTCCATTGTGTGAATATATCATAATCTGTTTTCTGATGTAGCTATAGGAAAACATATGGAAAAAAAAAGAATCACTTAAAAAATAGAATGTTTATCTTCTATAAGTAAAACTTCTTTTGCTCCAGGTTTAAAAAAAAAAATCAAAAGAGCAAAAACACAGCCTACAGGCTAGGAAAAATCATTGTGATCAATATAACTGATAAGGGTCTAGTATCTAAAATACATACAAAATATCTACAACTTAACAACTGAAAGACAACCCAGTCAAAAGCCAGGCAAAGGATGTGAAAGGACACTTCACCAAAGAGGATATTCACATGGCCAACAGATACATGAAAGGATACTCAACATTATTATACATCAGAGAATTGCTAATCAAAACCACAACAAGATACCATTTCACTACCACTAGAGTGATTAATGGGAAATAACAAGTGTTGAAGGGGATGTGAAGAAATGGAACCTTTATTAATTGCTGGTATGAATGCAGGATGGTACAGACTTTGTGGAAAACAGTCTAGCAGTTCCTGTAAAAACTGGAAGTAGAGCTGCCGTATAACCCAGCAATTCCTCTCCTAGGTATATATCATAGGGATTTAATAGAAGTGACATAGACATCTACGTTCATCACAGCACTATACACAACAGCAGAAAGATAGAAAAAACCCAAGTGCCCATCAGTGGATGAATGCTGTTGTTAGGTGTCAATGAGTCGGTTTTGACTCATAACAACCTGTGCACAACAGAACACTGCCTGGTCCTGAACTGTGACCATAATTGTTCTTATGCTTAATCCCTTTGTTGCAGCCACTGTGTCAATCCATCTTGTTGAGGGTCTTCCACTTTTTCACTAACCGTCCGCTCTACTAAGCATGATGTCCTCCTCCAGGGATTAATCCTTCGTGACAACATGTCCAAAGTATGTGAGACATAGTCTCGCTATCTTTGCAAGGAGCACTCTGGTTGTACTTCTTCCAGAATAGATCTGTTTGTTCCTTTAGCAGTCCATAGTACATTCAATGTTCTTCTACAATGACTGCAATTCAAAGGCATTAGTTTTTCTGTCATCTTTATTCATTGTCCACTTTTTGTATGTATATGATGAGACTGAAAATACCATGACTTGGATCAGGCGGAGCTTGGTCTTCAAGATGACATCTTTACTTTCCAATACTTCAAAGAGGTCCTTTGCAGCAGATTTTTCTAATGCAATGCATCTTCTGATTTCTTGACTGCTGCTTCCAGGGTGTTGACTGTGGAACCAAGTAAAATGAGATCCTGGACAACATCAATCCTTTCTCTATCACGATGTTGCTTACTGGTCCAGTTGTGAGGATTTTTGTTTCCTTGATGTTGAGGTGCAATCCATATTGAAGTCTGTGTTCTTTCATTTTCATCAATAAGTGTTTCAAATACTCTGCTTCCAGCAAGCAGGGTTTTGTCATCTACATAACACAGGTTGTTAAATGAGTCTTCTTCCAATCCTCATGCCTCAGTCTTCTTCATATGCTCCAGACTCTCTAATTATTTGCTCGGCATACAGATTCAAAATGTATGGTGAAAGGATATGACCCTGAAGCACACCTTTTCCGACTTTAAGCTATGCAGTGTCCCTTTGTTCTGTTCACACGACTGCCTCTTGATCAATGTGCAGATTCCTCGTGAGTGCATTTAAATGTTCTGGTATTCCCACTCTCCTCACTGATATTCATAATTCGTTATGATCCACACAGTCTAATGCCTTTGCATGGTCAATAAAACTCAAGTAAACATCTTTCCTGTATTTCCTCCTTTCAGCCAAGATCCATCTGACATCAGCGATAGTATCCCTGGTTCTACATCCTCTACTGAATCCAGCTTGAATTTCTAGCAGTTCCCCATCAATATACTGTTGCAGTTGCTTTTGAATGATCTTCAGCAAAATTTTGCTTGCATGTTATATTAATGATATTGTTTGACAACTTCTGCATTTGGGAATAGGCATGAATATGGATCTCTTCCAGTCTGTTGGCCAGGTAGCTGTCCTCCAAATTTCTTGGTATAGCTGAGTGTACACTTCTAGTGTTGCATCCATTTGTTGAACCACCTCTGTTGATATTCATCAGTTCCTGGAGCCTTGTTTTTTTTGCCATTGCCTTCAGTGCAGCTTCGACTTCTTTCTTCAGTATCATCGGTTCCTGATCATATGCTACCTCTTGAAATGGTTGAACATTGACCAGTGTTATCCGGTATAATAACTCTGTGCATCTTTTGATGCTTCCTGAGTAATTTATTATTTTCCCTGTAGATTCCTTAATTATTGCAACTCGATGCTTGAGTTTTTTCTTCAGTTCTTTCACCTTGAGAAATGCAAGGCATGTTCTTTCCTTTTGGGCTTCTGTTTCCAGCTCTATGCCCATGTCACTACAATCCTTTATTTTGTCTTCTCAAGTTGCCTTCAAAATCTTCTGTTCAGTGGTTTTACTTCATCATTTCTTCCTTTTGCTTTAACTTCTGAAATGTTCAAGAGCAAGTATTAGAATCTCTTCTGACATCCAATTTGGTTTCTTTCTTTCCTGTCTTTCTAATTATCTCTTGCATTCTTCATGGATGATGTCTTCTGGTCTAGTGTCCAGTGCATCAAATCTATTCTTGAAGTGGTCTCTAAACTCAGATGGGATGTACTCAAAGCTGTACTTTGGTTCTCATGGACTTGTTCTAATTTTTTCAGTTTCAATTTAAACTTGCATATGAGCAATTGATGGCCTGTGCTGCAGTCAGCACCTGGTCTTTTTCTGACCGCTCGTATTGAGTTTTCCACCATCTCTTTCCACAGAGGTAGTGAATTTGATTCCTGTGTATTCCGTCTGGAGAGGTACATGTCTAGAGTCACCATTTAGGTTGGTGAAAAAAAGATATTTGCAATGAAGAAGTCATTGATCTTGAAAATTCTGTCATTCAATCACTGGCATTTGTATTTTTCAACTACGGATTCCTTCTTTGTTTCCAACTTTTGCATTCCAATCACCAGTAATTATCAGTGCATCCTTATTGCATGTTCAATCAATTTTGGACTGCAGAAGCTGGTAGAAGTCTTCAATTTCTTCATCTTTAGCCTTACCAGTTGGTGCATAAAATTGAATAATAGTCCTATTGACTAGCCTGCCTTGTAGGCATATGAATGTTATCCTATCACTGACAGCACTGTACTTCAGGACAGATCTTGAAATATTTTTAGTGATGATGAATGAAACACCATTTCTCTTCAAGTTTTCATTCCTGGCATAGTAGGCCATATGATTGTCTGATTCAGAATGGCCTATGCTGGTCCATTTCTGCTCACTAATGCCTAAGATATTGATGGTTATGCATTCCCTTGCATTTTTGATGATTTCCAATTTTCCTAGATTCATATTTCATACATTCCGTGTTCTGATTACTAATGGATGTTTGCAGCTGTTTTTTCTTACTGTGAATTGTGCGACACCAGCAAAGAAAGATCTCAAAGTCATTAAGTCATCCACGTCATTAAGGTCGACTCCACCTAGGGTCGCCATGAGTTGGATCCGACTTGACAGCCCTTGGCTTGGCTACCTTGAGGAGGCAATTCTTCCCCAATTGTCTTTTGAGTGCCTTCTGACATGGGGGGCTTATTTTCTGGCACTATATCTGGCAATGTTCTATTGCTATTCATAAGGTTTTCCCTGGCAAATTCTTTTCAGAAGTAGACTGCTGGGTCCTTCTTAGTCTGTCTTAGTCTGGAAGCTCCACTGAAACCTGTCTACTGGTCTCTGAAAACCATTGGCATAGCTTCCAGCATCACAGCAACATGCAAGCCCCCACAGTACAACAAACTGACAGACTAGTGGAGGAATGGATAAATAGGTAAGTAAGATATGGTACATACATATGGTGGGGTACTTATCAATAAAGAAATATGATTTCCCAAAAAGTCTTGGAACCTGGATGAACCTGGAGGGTATTATGTTGAACAAACTAAGTCAGTCTCAAAGAAATATATATTATATGTTTCCATTTTATGAAATGACATGAACAAGGAAATATACTGAAATTAGTGTTCATTAGTGGTTACCAGGAATGCGGAGAGGGGAATTGGTTGAGGGATTCACTCTCTAGATAGCAGACACTTGTTGCTTTTTGTGATGAGAAAAGTAGTCGCAATGGAGCTCACTAAGTTGAGTCTCACTGGTAACACAAGAATAAAAAGGGGTGCACCCTGAGATCTCCACTAAAAGACCTCAATTGATGGTCCAGCAGCTTTGGGGTCCCCCTGGGAGCATGGCCCCTGGCTTTGATGCTGCCCTTGCCCATAAATCATAATGAAGGTCCACTCTTCAGACACGAATGGATTGGGCTTGGTGACACAGAGTGACCATATATTGGATGCACTTTATGGTTGTATGCATCTATAGGATGTCATCCTGCTGACCTCTGGCTGGAGGAAGGAGAGTGGGTGGAGAGGAGAGGAAAGGAGACTGTTGGGAGGATGAGACATGTATGGAGCAGAGAGGAAGAGTGTGCTGTCCCCGGGCAGGGAGAGCAGTGGAAGCTGCATATAGGTGGGCATGTAAATTTATACGGGAATGTACATTTTCACTCTGTCATAATAAAAAAAAAAAACTGAACAAGAGTAAAGTGCACACAGCTTGATGAAGGTAAACGATGTTGCTGAAAAGTACGGAAGGAAAAAAGGACCTTTTGGTAATTGCTATGGCATATAGAATTTTGAAACAACAGCAAAAATAGCCAAAAATATATGAATTTATATACCTGTATTATGCAGTCAAATACGTGTATAGATACAGCTATATGTATGTATGCATGGGTGTATACATATCTATATATATATGCATCTCTGCTACTGTATGCACAGATATTCAGATATATCATAAGGCATGTAAGGGGCACAATTATGGATATTTCTTAGACGTAATCAAATACCTCAAGGGATTGGATTTCAGGGTTTGAAAGATCAGTTGGCACAATATAGTTCATAAAGTTATGTTCTATACCCTGGTTTGGTGAGTACTGTTTGGAATCGTAAAAAGCTTGTGAGTGGCCATCTAAGGTACAACTATTTGTCTCTATTTGTCTGAAGCAAAAGAGAAAGAACAAAGCTGAAAACTCAGGGAAGAAACTAGTCTATGGGACAAACAGTCTCCATGAACCATGTCCTCATCTACCCTGAGACCAGAAGAACCGCCTACCACTACTGACTCTTCTAATCAGGGCCACAATAGATGGATCCTGGAGAAAGATATAGGGCAAAATCTCAAATTCCAAAAAAACAGACCTACTGGTTAGGACCAGAGAACCTCCTGGACGATTGCCCTGAGATATTCTTCAAACCTTAAGCTGAAATGAACCCCTGAGGTCATCTTGGAGCTAAATAACAAATTGGCTCAAAAAATAATGAATATCGCTCATAAGTACTGTGCTCCTTAAAAAAGTCATCTGTACAAAACCAAATGGTCAACAATTACCTTAAAACAAAGCAAGAATGTAGGGTCTAGGAAAGTGGTTTAATGGAAATGAAACAGCCAGAAAGAAAATAATGAGAATGTACACATTGTGAAGAACATAACCAGTGTCACTGAACAACTTTTGTAGTAGTTGTTGGATGAGAACCTAAACTGCTGTGTAAACACAATTAAAACATATTTTTGAAAAAAAGAAAGAAAAGACCTAGTGGAGAAGGGGAGCAGTATTTCCTTTGGAAGCCCCCAATCTCAAAGGTATAAAGGATTCTCTTGTCAGCCATCAGATGATTTAACTTGAACCTCACATGTACATTTAGTACTTCAGCACCCCCAAAAGTACCACATAGAGAAAGCCAGCAGAGAGTGGTTGAAGAGACTCAACTGTCTCTACTAAGTTAAACGTATGTCTACCCTATAACCTAGCAAGTATACTCTGAGGCATAAGGATGTAGAAGAAGGCAGTCATGGCAAGAACTGTCCCACTCTTCCTAGATGGAAGACAGCACCTACAGACCATTGGGCCAGAGTCAAATGCTACCGTTTTTTCTTTTTAAAAATACCTTCCCATTTTCCAGGCAGCTCTCTGATAGTTGCTCATGTCTCCGCCTTCCCTGGCTTTGTAGTCTCCATCTGGGGTCCAGTGGTCTGTGGCTGTTGAACATACAGAGCCTCAACCACGCTTTCTCTTACACTTTTAGCATCAACTCACATTAGTTTAGCTCCTTCTCCCCAGCAGGCAGTGTTCTTGGCACTTTCACATTTGTTGTTGTCTCACGTAGTAGATCAGGAAGGTTAATTATTGATGCCAAAGTTATTAACGCTTCTTTCTGCTTTTCACCTTTTCTCATAAAAGTGTAAATCCTCTTGGGATTTCTTTTGGTTAGCAAAAACAGGTACTAATGTAGGTCTTGGAAACCCTGTGGTTAAGAGCTATGGCTGCTAATCAGAAGGTCAGCAGTTCAAATACACCAAGTACTTCTTGGAAACACTTTTGCAAAAGTGAAGTATTGTAAAACCAACTTTCAAAAAGCAGGGGATACCTATACCACCCATACCCAGACACCTTCCCCAGCCTAATTAAATGAAAAACAGCCTAATCATTGTTTTTCTATTTGTTGTAATTGCCTCTCCATGTCTTATTATAAAGTGTGTCCCAGTCCTTGATACTGCAGAATATCAACAGGGGACCTTAGTCAACATCCATCCTCATCCCTCCCATCCTGAAACAGTCCTGACAATTGTAATCTTTTTTTTTTTTTTTTTAATCTACAAGTGATTTCTTCTTATACTCTACTCCGGTCTCCATTCTCATTCTTTCTAAAACTCCATTTTTCTCAAGTCACTATTTCTCAGGATGCATTCTATAGTGGTAGTAGGAGAGTTGTTAAAAATAGAAGAGTTAGTGACTGTGGTGGCACAAATGGTTTGCACTAGTCTACTAACCAAAAGGTTGCTGATTGGAATCCACCCAATAGCACTATGGAAGGAAGGTCTTTCGATCTACTGTCTCAGGATCACATACACTGAAAACCATACAGAGCACAGTTTTACTCTGAAACACACTGGGTCACCATTAGTAGGAATCTACTCAATGACAACAGTTTTGATTTTTGGTGGGGTTTAGTGTCTGTGATATGCTGATAATGGTTTCCAATCCAATGATTTGTTCACATTGGTAACAGCACCAGAACCTGAGAATTGGTGCCTTATATGGAAAAAATGTCTTTGTAGATGTGATTAAGACAAGGATCCTGAGATAAGGAGATCAACTTGGGTTATCAGAATGAACCCTAAGTGCCATCACAAATCTCCTTATAAAATGCAGAGAGAGACAAAGCCATGTGACCCTGATGTCAGACACTGGAGTGATGCAGCCACAAGACAAGGAATGCCAGCAGCCACCAGAAGCTGGAAGAAGCCAAGAACACATTATCCTCTAGAGCCTCTGGACAGAGTGTTTCTACCAACTCCTTGATTTCAGAATTCTGGCCTTTAGAACTGTGAGACAATACATTTCAGTTTTAAGAAGCCACCCAGTTTATGACAATATGTTATAGCAGTTTCAGGAAACTAATACAGCGACCTAAGTGAGTATGATAGCTCTTGTCTTGATAGGAGAACTTTCCTATATTAATGGGCTTTGTTTTACAAACCCAGGCCCTGAACAAATGCTTCCCAGAACACACCAAGGCTCACCTTGTGCTAGGTCACAAACTAGCTAACAGCTTGCTGTGAAACAGACTCAGGCCGTATGTGTACAAGACCTTTATGTATAAAAGTGAGCTACAGCCATTCTTACATATATATGTCATTTATCTACTATTTCAGAGCCTTCTTTTCATTCATTTATGAACTCAATAAATATTTATGAGCATTGTGTCAGGCACTGTTCAAGACTCTGGGGCTATAGTGATTTAAAAAAATGAAATTGTGTCTCTTGTGAAAAGTATGTTCTAATGGAGTAGCCAGTAAATAAAAAATAAGGAAGTAAATTGATAGAATATAAAATAAATATAAAAATAGATAATGAATATAGAACGGCTAAATAGCATAGAGGAAAACTCTGGTGGCGTTGTGGTTAAGTGCCACATCCACTGATCAAAGGGTCAACAGTTTGAATCCACCAGGCAATCTTTGGAAACTCTATAGGGTAATTCTGCTCTGCCCTATAGGGTCACTATGAGTTGGAATCAACTCGAAGGTGGCATTGGGTTTGGTGGGATTTTTTTCCATTTTTTTGGTTTCTCCTTGGAAACTATATGAGTAGTTCTTCTGTGCCCTATAGGGTTCCTATAAGTCAGAATCAACTTGATAGCAAAGGATTTAGGTTTTTTTGTTTGGAAACTGGTCCTAGGAATAACAGCTGATGTCAAACTCATTCTGCATGAGAGACATTCTTTATTTGTTAACTTTTATTTTTGCATCTTTTTGAACTTGCAGAAAAGTTACAAGAGCAGAACAAAGAGCTGCTTTATATTCTTTTCCCCATATTGTCACTTGTCAACAGGTTGCCACATTTGCTTTATTGTTTGTGTATCCTCTCTCTCTGTATTTTTGTTTTCCAGATCATTTGGAAGTTACAGACATGATTGCCTTCTTTTTTTAAAGTCAAAATTTTTATTATCAGTTTCAACAGGAATAAGATTAGGTTTCAGTAAATACAGTTAGAGCAAGCAAAAGAAAGACTCCAAGACATATTATAAACCAGCTTAACGAAATTCTTGGTTGGAAGTTCTTCTCCTTCAAGGCTTTGAATGTATCATGCCACTGTCTCTGTGTCAGCATAGTTTCTGCTGAGAAATCTGACGAAAGCCTACAGGGTTTCCCTCTGAATTTTAGCTTTGCTTTGAGTCTTCCTGTCTTTTGGAGTTGCTGCTTATGTTTCATTTCGTTAAGCTTGATCATAATATGTCTTGTAGTCTTTCTTTTGAGATCTATATTAGTTGGCATATGATATGCATCTGAGATGTCTATATTCTCTTCTTTCATGATTTCTGGGAAGTTTTCTTTCAGCAGCTCAGCAACAATACTCTCTGTGTTCTCAGATGTCTCACCCTGTTCAGAGACTCCAATTAATCGAAGGTTGTTCCTCTTAATAGAGTCCCACATGTTTCTTAATGTTTCTTCATTTTTCTTGTTTCTTTTTTCTGATTTCTGCTCATGGACGCTGGCATCAGTAGCTCTGTCTTCCAAGTCAGAAATTCTTCTTTCTATTCGTTCCATTCTGTTTTCTTGGCTTTGCATGGAAGTTTCTATGTCTTTGATTTTGTTCTCAATCTGTTGGATTTCAGAGTACTGGTGTTCCATCAGATCGAACAGCTTGCTTAATTTTTCCTTTTGTTCTGCTGCACTTTGTATAAGGTCTAGAAGGGCTCTGTATATAATCATTTGTATTCACTTCCTGATGCTTTCATAAAAGTTTCTTCATCTGGAAAACTCCTTGGTTGCTTTGTTTGGGAGCCTCCTGAAGCCATGGGTGATTTCTTGTATGCCACAATTGTCTGTTGCTTTTTGGGTCCCATGTGAGTATGTAGAGGCTGGAAGAGGTACTGTGAGGATGGATTGCAAATGTTTCTCTAGGCTGTCTTAAAATGTAAAGCAAAAGGTATCTGACCACTTCCCAAGTCAGTCAGGTTTTCAGGTGTAGAGGTCCCTCTTCTCAACTGACAAAGTAGGCGCCACTATATCCAACCCCAGATGATAACAAACTAGTTCAGAATACAGCAATGCTACTGCCCTGTTGGCCTCTGCTGACAGGGCCTAGCCTTAGGCGACGCTGCGTCAAGTACTGCTTTTGTGATAGAAAAGCACTCTCTTGTGGGCAGGCTCTGGCTCCCAAGCTAAGAATTAGGTCCACCTGCGGCCACCGTAACCAAGATGGCGTCCTCCACACAGGCAGCAGATAGAGGGGCTAAAGGTGCCGAGAGGTAGTGATTCCTCTGCTTCTGTTGCAGGGCCCCCAACGTAGGTGGCTTTTGGTAAATTACTGCTTTTCTGTCGGAGAAGCGCTGTCCTGTTTGCAGGAGCTGGCTCCCAGGCTAAGAATTAGGTCCCGCTAAAATCCCAGTACCAACATGGTGTCCTGCACACTGACTGCGAAATTCCGAACAAACCCCACTGAGGCAGATATAAAACGAAAGGCTCAAAGTGGCTAGATTAACAGAGTCCTGAGCCTGGCTCTCAAAATATGGGAATTTCGCCTGCCTATCCCCCCAGCAGCGTGTCTGAGTCTAGCCGCTAGGCAAGACCCAGCTCCAACCGCCAGCCAAGACAGAGGAAAAAAAGTCAAAATGGTGCGTTTATCTTCAGTCCGTGAGAGCCAGGGCTAGCCAGGAGTGGGAGTCACCGAAAGAGAGGAGGTTTTTCACTCAGTGGTATAAAGTTGAAAGTAACAGCACTGTGCCGTGTCCTGAGGCTGATTAGGTGATCAGAAGGCTCTGTTTGATTATCAGTTCAGGTCTTGGTTTCCAGAGGGGTATAAGGAGACGTGTGCTTAGTCCGCCGTCTTGACTCTGCCCCCTCCGGTATTAAATCTAAGAGAATTGTTGGTCACCAGCTGTCTCTAATACTCTAGTGATTTGCCCCAAGTGGACTCTGTGGTGTGAAAGTCTCTGTGTATTGGGTAGCAAAGATGCCGCCCTACTTATGGAGAAGCTAGGGACTGTCAGCCAACCCTACAATATGTCAGAGAAGGGTTGGATGAAAAGCTGCCGGGCCTATCAACAGACAGATCTCCAGGCAAATACATAGGCCTCTCAGCCTTAAAAGTAAACTTCACTTCTTTGTGGAGAGCTGTCCAGGTGTTGAACTAGGAGCTGTCCAGTGTGCTGGCCAAAACAGACCTTCAGGAGCAGCAGACTCCAACTTCCAGCTGATAATGAAAGTACATTACCAGCAGTCAGCAGAAGCTGCAGTTCTCACCAATTCCATGAAACAGTAGAAGTGGAGGTCAGATGGCCACTGATTAGTTTGTGAGGGGGGAGGATTAGTCCAATACTGGTGTCTAGTCAAATATGCTAGGTCCTAGGGCTCCAAAAATGTTCAGTGCTCCACACAAGTATCATTCTAGGCCTTCTTTCTCAGAGGGAAATGAGGAGACTTGTGTCTAGTCTGCCATGTTTTAAAGGTCTCCTGCCTTTTGTTTCTAAATACCTCAGTGTGTATTCCCTACAAGCAAGAACATTCTCTTACCTTCCTGAAATTAGTAACTAACATAGATACAACAACATGTGAATACAGCCTGAATTTTATTTTTAATGTCTGTTTAATGACTACACTGTCTTTCTAAAACATCACAGATAAACGCAAAGTACTCCCCTTTGAACACCATCCTTGATCCCAATTCCTCTGAGTTTAAAAGACACTATAGGGTAATGGAGAAACCAGTGGCACAGTGGTTAAGTGCTACGTCTGCTAACCAAAAAGGCTGGTGGTTTGAATCCACCAGGTGCTCCTTGAAATCTCTATATGACAGTTCTACTCTGACTTATGTTGTTTTTAGGTGCTGTCGAGTTGGTTCTGACTCATAGTGACCCTGCCTGGTCTTGTGCTATGTCCACAATCGTTTATGTGCTTAAGCCCATTGTTGCAGCCACTGTGTCAACACATTTCGTCGAGAGTCTTCCTCTTTTTCCCTGACCCTCCACTCTACCAAGCATGATGTCCTTCTCCAGGGACTGATCTTTCCTGACAACATGTCCAAAGTACGTAAGATACAGTCTTACCATCTTTACTTCCAAGGAGCTCTCTGGTTGTACTTCTTCCAGAACCGATCTGTTGGTTCTTTTAGTGATCCATGATACTTTCAACGTTCTTCTCCAACACCACAATTCAATGGCATCAATTCGTCTTCCATCTTCCTTATTCATGGTCCAGCTTTTGCATGCATATGATGCAATTGAAAATATCATGGCTTCAGTCAGGGACATTTTGGTCTTCAAGGTGACATCCTTACTTTTGAATACTTCAAAGAGTGCTTTGCAGTATGTTTTCCCAATGCAACGTTTCTTTTGATTTTTTGACTGCTACTTCCGTGGGCATTGATTGTCAACCGAAGTAAAATGAGATCCTTGACAACCTTAATCTTTTCTCCATTTATGACCATGTTGCTTACTGGTCCAGTTGTGAGGATTTTTGTTTTCCTGATGTTGAGGTACAATCAATACTGAAGGCTGTGGTCCTTGATCTTCATCAGTAAGTGTCTCAGATCTTCTTCATTTCCAGCAAGTAAGGTGGTGGTCTCGTCTGTGTAACGTAGGTTGTTAATCACTTGTCCTCCAATCCTGATGCCTCATTCTTCTTTGTACAATCCAATTACCCAGATTATTTGCTCGGCATACAGATTAAAAAGGTATGGTGAAAGGATATAACCCTGACGAAAACCTTTCCTGACTTTAAACCATGCAGTGTCCCCTTGTTCTGTTCACACGACTGCCTCTTGATCCATATACAGATTCCTTAAGAGCACAATTAGGTGTTCTGGAATTCCCATTCTCTGCAACATTAGCCATGATTTTGCACGATCCACGTGGTCAGATTCTTTTGCATAGTAAATGAAACACAAGTAAACATCTTGTTGGTATTCTTTGCTTTCAGCCGAGATCCATCTGACATCAGCGATGATATCCCTGGTTCCACATCCTCTTCTGAATCCAGCTTGAATTTCTGGCAGTTCTTTGTCAATATACTGCTGTAGTGACTTTTGAATGATCTTGAGCAAAATTTTCCTTGCGTGTGATATTAGCAGTATTGTTTGGTAATTACCACATTCACTTGGATCATCTTTCTTTGGAATGGGCATAAATATGAATCTCTTCCAGTCAGTTGACCAGGTAGCTGTCCTCCAAATATCTTGGCATAGACGAGTGAGGGCTTTCAGTGCTGCATCTGTTTGCTGAAATACAGCAATTGATATTCCATCAATTACTGGAGGCTTGTTTTTGGCCAGTGCCTTCAGTGCAGCTTTGACTTCTTTCTTCAGTGCCGTTGATTCCAGATCATATGCTACCTCTTCAAATGCCTGAACATTGACTAGTTCTTTCTGGTATAATGACTCTGCATCTTCCTCCCATCTTGTTTTGATGTTCCCTGAGTCATTTAGTAGTTTCCCTGTAGAATCCCTCACTATTGAAACTCGAGGCTTGAATGTTTTCAGTTCTTTTAGTTTGAGAAGTGCAGGACGTGTTCTTCCCTTCTGGTTTTCCATTTCCAGCTCTGTGCACATCTCATTATGATACTTTCTTTTGTCTTCTCGAGCTGCTCTTTGAAATCTTCTGTTTCGGTCTTTTACTTCGTCATTCCTTCCTTTTGCTTTAGCGGCTCAATGTTCAAGAGCAAGTTTCAGAGTCTCTCTTCTGACATCCAATTTGGTCTTTTCCTTCTTTCCTATCTTTTTAATGACATCTTGCTCTCTTCAGTCATGATGGCTTTGAGTCATTCCACAAATTCGTCTGGTCTTCGTTAGTGATCAACACATCAAATCTGTTCTTGAGATGTTCTTTAAACTCAGGAGGGATATATACTCAAAGTCATACCTTGGTTCTCGTGGACTTGTTCTAATTTTCTTCAGTTTCAGTTTGAATTTGCGTATGAGCAGTTGATGATCTGTACCACAGTCAGCACCTGGTCTTGTTCTGACTACTGATAGGGAGCTTTTCCATCGTCTTTTTCCACAGATGTAGTCAGTTTGGTTCCTGTGTATGCCATGTGGTGAAGTCCATGTGTAACAGTCACCACTTGTATTGGTTAAAAAAAGGTATTTGCAGTGTAGAAGTCGTTAACCTTGCAAAATTACATCATGCAATCTCCAGCATTATTTCTATCACCAAGGTCGCATTTTCCAACTACTAATCCTTTTTCTTTGTTTCCAACTTCTGTATTCCAGTCACCAGTAATTGTCGATTGCATGTTCGATCAATTTCAGACTGTAGAAGCTGGAAAAAATCTTCAACCTCTTCATCTTTGGCCTTAGTGGTTGGTGTGTAAATTTGAATAATAGTTGCATTAACTGGCCTTCCTTGTAGGTGTATGGATATTGTCCTATCACTGACAACATTGTACTTAGGGATAGACCTTGAGATGTTCTTATTGATACACAGCATCATTCTTCAAGTTTTCATTCCCCCAGCATAGTAGACTATATAATTTTAGGACTCAAAATGGCCTAAACCAGTCCATTTCAGCTCACTAATGCCCAGATGTCAATGTTTATGTGTTCCATTTCATTTATGACAATTTCCAGTTTTCTCAGATTCATACTTTGTGCAATCCATGTCCCGATTATTAGTAGATGTTTGCAGCTGTTTCTTCTCATTTTGAGTCGTGCCATGTCAGCAAACGAAGATACTGGAGGCCTTACTTCATCCACATTGTTAAGGTCGACTCTACTTTGAGGTAGCAGCTTTTTCCCGGTTGTCTTCTGAATGCCTTCCAACCTGGGGAGCTCACTTTCCAACACCATGTCTGCAATGTTCGGCTGACTTGTAGGGTCGGTATAAGTTGGAATTGACTCAGCAGCACTGGGTTTGGTTTTATATATATATGTGTGTGTGTATATGTGCGGTAATGGAAAAGAGTATGATGGGCTCTTGGCCACTTAGTAGCTGTGTGACTTAGGGCAAGTTCCTTAAAAGTTCTTATTTCTGTCAGCTGTAAAATGTGGGCAATAATAATAATGACCTCATAGTTACCACATTGCCATATTACTTTAATTAATCCAAATAAAGCACTTAAAACAGTGAGGGCACATAGCTACATAATCAAAAAGTATCATCTGGTGTTATTTGACCGTTTGGCTTCACCCTGCGGGGAAATGCAAGGGAATACAAGAAGCAAATGCTGTGCCTGCCAGTGACTTCATTCCAAGGAGTGGCCCAGCTGAGCAGCACAAGAGAGCAATCCTCAAGAAATCATCAGTTCCACCCAGAGGTCAAAACCCAAACCAAATCCATTGTGTTTGAGTTGATTGCAACTCATAGCGACCCTATAGGGCAGAGCAGAACTGCCCCATTAGCATTTCCAAGGATCTGAACTGCCAACATTTTGGTTAGCCGACAGATGTAGCACTTAACCACCATGCCACCAGAGTTTCCATCCAGAGGTCAGGCCTCCATAATCAGACTTCTGAACAGTGGCATACTGCCACCCGCCCCTCAGGAGCGTATGGACAGGCCTAAGTTGAGGGAGAGTCCCAAGCGGTATGGCAGCACAAAATCAGATGCATGGTGCCCACAGGAGGTGGTGAATTTTCTAAGCTTTGACATCTGGGAGCATCACAGACTCAGGTGGGGGCATTGCAGAAGGAGCCTTGCACTCAACAGATTTTTGCTTGGTCTTCCAGGTCCCTTATCACAAAGATCATGACATTTCTTCTCCCTGATAGGCAGGCAGGAGCAAGGCAAGAAAGTGAAGATGAAGGGAAGTTTACCAAATCTCCCTCTATAGCACAGGCCCAACCAGAAAAACATCTACCCTCACCACTGCCACAAGACCACTGCTGGCAGACAGAAGGTATCATATGGGATAGGAGTAAGGTGTGGTCCTGAAGGAAGGAATCCTTGAGGGCAACAGGCGTATATTTGGGAGGGGACAAAGGTCTTCAGCCCAAGCAATTAGCACAGCACATTAAAAAGCAGCCTGGATGGGAATTTCGGCATACTAAAGTCCTACTGGCTGACTAACCGTAGTCAGATCATTTCCATTTCCCCTCTGAACTTTAATTTTTATTACACAAAATGGAAAAGTCATTTCTGCCTCACTGGGTGGCCGAAATACTTAATAATGGTCGTATGTGTCAAAGTAAAGCCTTGCCGAATGGAAGCTATACCAGTTCCTAGGCACTACTGAAAACAGGATGATGGCAAGGTCCCAGTCTGGTCTGGGCACTTGTGTTTGGTGGTGGGTTTGAGTCCTGAGCTACTATTCTCTAGCCTCCTGCTTTCATTAAGCACCTTCTGTTCCAACCAGAAGGCTGGCATGACAAGATTTTCCTCACTTCCTTGTTGCGCTACAATAAATCACTTTAATATGGTCTTCTAGCCACAGACTTTGTGACTCCCACATAATAATTCAGTAACCAAACCAAATCCACTGTCATCAAGTTGCTTCCGACTCATAGCGACACTATACAACAGAGTAGAACTGCTCCATAGGGTTTCCAAGGAGTGCTTGGCAGATTTGAACTGCTGACCTTGTGGTTAGCAGATGTAGCACTTAACTACTGCAACACCAGGAGGACTCCATAAATAAGGTGTCTGTGGCCCACCAAAGGGATTGGACAGCTTGCTACTAATGTAAACAAGGTGTATGGAACTTGTGATGGCTAAAGTTATTTGTCAGCTTGGCTAGGCCATGATTTTCTGTGGTTTGGAAGGGGTGTAATGATGTAATTTGGTAGTCATTCTCCATTTTGTGATATGTTGTAAATCCTAGCCTCTGTGCCTGTATTTATAGTCCCATTTGGGAATGAGTTGTCCCTTATGCTAATGAGGCAGGGTTAGGGTGGGATTTTTTTTTTTAACAAGCAAATTTGGAGTTTTATTCTTTGTATTATTGTTACTGTGATTAAGTGAAAGTATACAATCCAAACATGACTGCCTATCCTCAGCTCCTTCTGCTCTTCTTGCGCAGTGACAGCGCACAACTCCTTTTCATTCTATACTTGTTGTATACTCTTAGCAGTCTCCTGTCCCTTCCTCTTCACCCTCCTCTCTTCCATCTAGAGAGAAACCAGTGGGACAACCTCCTATAAATGCACAGAGCCATAAAGTACACATGCCATATTCTCACACTGTGTCCCTGAGTCCACTCCATTTTCGTCTGAGAGTTGACTTCAGTAGTGTTTTCTGGTCAGGGGCAGCAGCAGGTCTAGGGGCAATGCTCCCAGGGGGTCCTCCAGGCCATCGGACCATCAACTGTGGTCTTTTAGTAGAGTTCTTGAGCAGTACTCCTCTTTCTCATGTTGCCACAGAGACTCAACATGGTGTGCCCCATCACAGCTGTCTTTGGTGGTGGCCAGGCAATATCTGATTCTTCTGGTCACATGTTGATACAGTATTCCATTCACATGAATTCTTTTGTCTCCTGAGCTCTTTTTACCTTGTGTCTTTGTTGTTCTCAGTGATCATCTGCTCCAGATGAGTTGGAACCATTTTGTGTACCTCAGACAGCAGCTTGCCAGCTTTTAAGACCCCAGATACCACTCACAGAAGAAGTGAAGAAGACTCTCTTAGCAATAGGCTAGTTATGCCAACTGAACACGACGTACCCCAAGAGCATGATCTAGGGTGGGATGTTTGTGAGTCACTGTCTTACTAGAGGGTGTGACTCAAGTCACCACTCTTACTCCAGTTATTCCCTTTACCACCCTTGTTCAAGTCATACTTTTTATCTTACAAGAGATAAAAGGAGAGAGAAGCAAGCAGAGAGGAGGAAGCCATTACCCCCCAAAAAGAAGAGCTAAGAGCGGAGCACATCCTTTAGACTTGGAATTTCTGTGCTGAGGATCTCCTAGACCCAGGAGATAGAGATGGAGAGCTGTAACACCAGAGGCAGTGAGAGACAGCAAGAAGCAGCAGCAGAGAAATGGCAGCAGCAGAGGCAGCAGAACCAGGCAATGGTGGGTGCTGGTGCAGTGGGCTTCCCAGCCCAGAGAGAAAGAAAGCTGAGCCTTTGGGGGCAAGAGGTTACTTAGCAGAGTGGGGTGACTCTGGGCACCTGTTGATGGAGATAAGCTTCCCAGTCCACAGAGTGAGCAAGCTGAGAGCCTTCAGGCTAAGGCTTCCAGGTAGGAATGGGATGCCGCAGGCATTTACCAGTGGTGCCAGAGATTCATAACACTTGCTCGAACAAGGCAAAGGCCAGGCTGAGGGCTAGAGAGACAAGTCTGCCTGCCAGAATGGCTGAGAAGAGGCTGTCCTGATTGAAGAACTGTATCCTGAGCAGAAGTGTTACTAAGGTATGGCAGATAGGCTATGTCCCCTGGGTGCCACTTCAGGAAGGGCGCTAATGAACAGTTTCTATTGCCTGTCACGGTTTCCAACAGCCACCTGAGAAAAAGCATTCAGCAATTTAAAACTAACTGCCATAGAGGCTATTTTCCATAGATAGGGCCCGAATCCTGAGGTGTTTGTGATCCTGAGTTGTAACTGGCTTCTGTAGGGTTGTTATGAGTTGAAATCAATAGTTTGGTTTTGGGGGGGGTTATTTTGTTTATTTTTGTCTTTACATCCCTAATAAACCCTGTAATCATGACGAGTATGTCTGTGAGTTCTCTGTGGTCACTGCAATGAATTATTGAACCTAGCAGAGAAGTAGAGTGCTCTGGGAAGGACAGCTGGTATCAAAATTGCTAAAGAGGTTGGAGTGAGGAGGTATGTCTGACCCCTATCTCACAAGAATCACCCTTGGGCTGATGTTGATGGCGATTCTCTTTCCCTCATGAAATTAGAGGTCAGACACCTCAAAGCTGCCATTTTGACACTTGCTTTGGCACCTGTTTTCACTGCCCCAATTGTCTTGTCTGTCCCTTTTCACACCCAGCAAATTGCAGCAATGTCTTTGAAGACTCAGCTCCAACTTTGCCTTCTCTTTGAGGATGTTCCTAGTTCCAGAAAGAGTGTGCATTTCCACAGCTCTGGGAACTCACTCTCAAGGGCTGAAACTTGTCTTCCTACTCACTGGAGTCTTTAGGTCCGAGCTCCTAACCCCATCACTTAGAAGGCCCTGCCTCCTAGTAGGGCCTCAGAGCTACAGGAAGAGGAGCAGATGGGGGGCAGTCCCCAGTCTGTGGACCTCCCTGCAGCTGGAGCTCTTCTTTCCTTGTGAGCTTTAGAGCCAGCAGAAGGAAGCTGAGAGTCCCAGCACTCTCTGGGACAGACCTTCACCCCTTTTTGGGACTAGAACTCTCCCTAACTTCATGTGAGAAAGAAAGACTCAGCCCAGCCCAGACTGCTGCCTGAGCCCTGCAGAGACCTCTGACCTGCCTCTGCCTGCTTTCCTAACAACCTGGGGCTGGAGCCCTGAGTCCAGGGGCTTTTAGAGCAGAGCTCCAGGGTGCTTTCTGAGGAGCTTTGAGAGCAGCTGAAAAAAGGAGGAAATGGCCTCCTTCCCCAGCCAGCCTGATAGGGGCCCTCCTTCCTAGGAGGAAGAGGGCCCAGTACCTAGACCTTTGAGCCTTCTGCCTGTCTCCTCAAACCACAGCCCAGAGGTGTGAAAGAAAGAAAAAAAAAACAGGGGGAGGGGTGGCAGAAAAGAGCCAGGTGCACAGTTCACACCTTGACCACAGGTGGGGCCCGGAGCAACTTCACTCTGACTAACTTCCTCTAGAGCTTCCCGCTGGCTGCTCTGGAGGGCAGAGCAGGAGGACAGGTCTACCAAAATCCAGGTTGCAGACCCCTGGCTAGGTGGGTCACCCCACTGGCTCTGACCTGGCCTGGAGGCTGCTTGAGACTGGAGAAGGTAAAATGGGAGAGTCAGATGAATGCTTCACATGGAACCTTCCAAGGTCTCTTAGCTGTTAAAGACCACGGAAGCCTGCTGCAGATCTGCTGTTCTAAGGCCTGAGCGGGTTTCGTTTGGCAAGTTTCTAAACCCCTGTGCCAGATGCTTTATACATGCTTTTACTTGCAGTTCACAGAGCAACCCTATCAAATGGTGCACTGTCCTTAGGCCCATTTTTCAGGTGAGGAAAGAGAGGCAGAGAGAGAGGTGAAATGATTTGCCCAAGATCACACAGCTAGGCTAGGAATGGTCAAACCCTCCCAGTGAACCCACCTGCAGTCCCCACAAGGCATCACACTAATATTCCAGGAGTGGCTGTCATGAGAGGGTCCCAGTGGCTTTAGGTCTGCAGCCATATCTCTGTCTCAGCATTTTCAGCTATGCTCCCACTAAGTGCTGCATCTTGTGCTAGGAACCTTACAGCTTTGATTACCTCTGTTCATCTTAGAAGAACTCTGCTGAGAAAACTAGCTCAAAATGGTTATAAAATTTGTCCAAGGTCACACAGCTCTAACAGGATGGCATCAGGGCTGGAGCTCAGACAAGTTCAGCATTCTTCCTACTGTGTATCACAATGCATTCAAAAGCAGTGAGAGCAGGCCAAGCCCTCAGCCCAGGCCATCCTGTGGGGACAAAGGCCACTTGGAAAGGAAAGCTGTCTACACCTTTCCAAAGCCCTTGCCTTGACCGTCTCTCATTTATTCTACCCATGTGACCAAATAAGGGGGCTGGGGCACAGCAAGGAGATCAGGGATTCCTAGACTTTGGTATTTCACATATTATTGTTAGCTGCCATCAAGGAGACTCAGAAACTCAGGGTAACCTCATGTTTTACAGACTACAACAGCTCCATAGTGTTTCCTTGGCTATAGTCTTTTGGAAAGCAAATTACCAGGCCTTTATGCCACAAAGCCACTGTGTGGGCTCAAACTGTCAACCTTTAGGTTATCAGCTGATGGCAAACCACTTGTTCATGGGCTCCTTGTATTTCACATGGTCCAGTAAAATTTCAGTACATATTTAGAAGACCCACATTGGGTTGCCAGCTTCAGCCAGTACAAGATCTTTTCAAAACTGCTATCTATATTTAATCATTATTTCATAAAGAAAAGGGCATTTTAATCTCAAAAAAAGACTGTCCTTTGAATTGAACACATTTGGCTTTTTGTTGTCTTGTTTTTCTCATTTGTAGAACCCTGGTGAAATCAAGCCTCTTTACAAACCAGCAGTGGTAAACCATGGTCCAGGGTCCCCTCCTTTTCCCTCCCCTCACAGGCAATAGTCACTTGCCATATTGTCTTAGCTATCCAGTGCTGCTATAAGAGAAATACCACACATGGGTGACTTTAACAAAGAGAACCTTATTCTCCCACAGTCTGGGAGGCTGGAAGTCCAAATTCAGGGTACCTCCAGTGGCAGGCTTTCTCTCTCTGCTTTATGGGAAGGTCCTTGTCATCCATCTTCCCCTGTACTAGAAGCTTCTCAGTGCAGGGACCCTGGGTCCAAGGAGTGTGCTCCACTCCCAGCTCTGCTTTCTGGTGGTATGAAATCCCCCTCCTCTCTGCTCACTTCTCTCTTTCATATCTCAAAAGATACAACCTAATCTTGTCGATGGAGTCCTGCTTGTTGACATAATTGCCTGTAATCCTGCCTCATTAACATCATAGACATTAGAATTTACCACACAAGGAAAGTCACGTTAGATGACAACACAGTGGACAAGCACCCGATGCTGGGAATCATGGCCCAGCCAAGTTGACACACATTTTAGGGGGATACAATTCAGTCCATAACACACAGCCTACCTATTCTGTCATGACTTCTGGAACTCACCCATTCTCTCCATTTGCACTGCTCCTGACCTCCTCTAGGAGCAAAAGGTACATGATTTAACATGGCCCTCAGTTCCCTTTGGTCTGGACCCTGCAGATGATAGATTGTTTCAAAGCAAGAATGACCACATCTTCTTTCACAGCCCATGAAAGCAGGGGAAAGGCCTGGATGCTTCACAAGTGCATTTCTTGTCAATCAGAACTGAGTTCCAATCATGAATCTGGAAGCTTTGGGGTACTGGTCTGGCAGCAAACTGGGCCTCAAGGCCATGGGCTAGCATTTGCCCTCTCCCTTTTCAACTGGAGACAGTGAAGAAGATAGCAAAGTGGGAAACTATTTGGTAGAGGAAGTGTCACATCACTCAGTCAAAACTTACAGCTGTCATGTGAAGATGCTACTTTATAGCTTTTCCTGAAAATTGGGAGGTCTCAACCCTTTCCCCCTTCTCCTCACTCCAGGAACAACTAACTACTTTCCTGAATGTGCAGTGTTTCCAGTCCTTGTTTTTAAACCATTGGGATGAATAGATGTATCCAAAACAATATGGTATTGTTTTCTTGTGTGTGGTTTTCAGAATTTACATAGGCTATACATGGTATCCTGTAACTTCCTCCCTCTGTATTCACCATGTAGTCATCAGCTTTTCAAAATGTATCCATGTTAAATCATGTACCTTTTGCTGATTTGCTTTTAACTTCACAAATATATTACGGTTTATCCATTAAAAGAATAGAAGGCAATGTGATGCATGATAAAAGATGAGTCAGAAAGTGATGGGCTGGGTCTTAGTGTCCACCCTTACTTTCCGCATGGTGAGGGGAATTGTGTGGTTGCAGAGAGACAGTGCCAGAGAAGGCACGTAAGATAACATGGGGCACACACAGCCAGTTCTTAGCTAGTAGCTCCCTTTCCTTTCTCTTGTGGATTAATGGAAAGTCAAAGGGAAAAACCTACATTTAATATGGTAAATTCTTTAAAGTATTTTCATTGTTTTAAGAAGGTTGCTCTCATTTACAGGCTTAACCCATTTAGCAATCCGGTCTTTACAACCATGCAAAGATCAACCGCATCCCAGGACACATGAGCACAAATTCTGATTTCTTGAATGCTGACCGAACCAGTATAGGACAAGCCAGTCTGGCCCCTGGGTAGTAGGGCTTTCCTTCCCGTCCCAGCTGTGTGGCTTTTCCTCACCCCTCAGAGAACTTTTCACCTACCCAACCAGTCCCCGCCTTTTCCTAGGGCCCAGACTTTCTGGTTGTAGGCCTCTTGCTGCCTTTTCCACAGCAGCTTCACTCAGCCAGGGCAGTGACAGAGAAAAGAATTTTTGTGGCCTTGGGTCTCAGCAGGTCTGGTGTAGAACACCTCATGGAAGAGGCTGCTACTGTGAACTACGTGAAACCCTCATTTCCTCTGTGCAGCACAAGTTCCTGACCACAAGCACCCAAGCAGAGGGGCAGGCAGCACGCGGACGCAGCTGCCAGAACACAAGCCCAGCCATGGTCTCTGAGGTAAGAGTTGTTACCTAGCACAGCCAGGCCATAGCTCTGAGGGTGAACCCAGGACACCAGGCAAGCTTCAAGGCTGACCCACAACCCAGGGCTTCCACAGGGTTGAATGAGTAGGCAGAAGCTGCAGGGCTTGGGATAGAAGCAGCACAGGATATGCAATCGGGAAGCCAGTTTAGCCATATGACTGTGGGCATGTCTCCTCCTCCCTCTGGCTTTGGTGCCTCAGCGGCAAACACTCAGGGGGCAGAGGCTCAACCTCAGTGATCTATAAGGCTTCCTTCAGCTTTGACTTTTATATTCTGAATTGAATTAGCACTCGGGAAGCCTGTGCTCTGGGATAGATGAGAGGGATAAGTAATATTTCCACTAGAGCTGGGTTGGGGAGTCCCCAGTGGGCAAGCCTCAGTGTGGGGGATGGGATTAGAATGGGGGAGAAAATGTGTGTTTGGGAGTTGCAGTGATTTGTAGAGAGGCCTCCACAGGGGCAGGGATTTGTGGTCCCCGACAAGGACTGAGGAGGGAACTGTGAGGAGGCATCTGGGTGACTGAACTAGGCATGGCCAGGGCACTGAGAACAGCAAGCAGTGACGGAAGAGCAAGGAGACAGAGAAGAGAGTGCAGGGAGGGCTCTCAGCACAGGAGGATCTCTGGGCCAATGGATGTCCAAGAAAGAGAAAGAAGGAATTTTTCAGAAAAGAGCTTAGCATCACAGAGCCCAGGTGAGGCAGATGGAGTTCTGATGGAAGAAAGGAGTGAACAGTTACAGGGCCTGCCTTACAGAGAAGCTACCCTCCAGAACCATTCATGAGACTAAATAGAGAAGGAGTGATTGCAAAGGCCTTCACACAGTCCCTCCCTCCCTCTACAGATGAGCAAACACCAGGTACTAGATGCCTCTGATTTTGCCTTCCTGGAAAACTGCAGCTCTTCCTATGACTATGAAGACAATGAGACTGCCTCCTGCTGCACCTCCCCACCCTGCCCACAGGATTTCAGCCTGAACTTCGACCGGGCCTTCCTACCAGCCCTTTATGGCTTCCTCTTTCTGCTGGGGCTCCTGGGCAATGGCGCAGTGGCGGCGGTTCTGCTGAGCCAACGAGCAGCCCTGAGCAGCACCGACACCTTCCTGTTTCACTTGGCTGTGGCCGACGTACTGCTGGTGTTGACCCTCCCGCTCTGGGCAGTGGATGCTGCTGTCCAGTGGGTCTTTGGCTCTGGCCTCTGTAAAGTGGCAGGTGCCCTCTTCAACATCAACTTCTATGCAGGAGCCCTCCTCTTGGCCTGTATTAGCTTTGACCGTTACCTGAGCATAGTGCATGCTACCCAGCTCTACCGTAGGGGCCCCCCAGCCAGAGTGGCCCTCACCTGTGTGGTGGTCTGGGGGCTCTGCCTACTCTTCGCCCTCCCAGAACTGATCTACCTGTCAGCCAACCATGATGAGCGCCTCAGTGCCACCCACTGCCAGTACAACTTCCCTCCGGTGGGACGCACAGCTCTGCGAATGCTGCAGCTGGCTGCTGGTTTTCTCCTGCCTCTGTTGGTCATGGCCTACTGCTATGCCCGCATCCTGGCTGTGCTGCTGGTCTCTAGGGGCCAACGGCGGCTGCGAGCCATGAGGCTGGTGATAACGGTAGTTGTGGCCTTCGCCCTCTGCTGGAGCCCCTACCACCTTGTGGTGCTGGTGGACACCCTCATGGATCTGGGGGCTTTAGACCGCAACTGTGGGCGAGAAAGTCGTGTTGACGTGGCCAAGTCTATCACCTCAGGCCTGGGCTATATGCACTGCTGCCTCAACCCACTGCTGTATGCCTTTGTGGGCGTCAAGTTCCGAGAACGTATGTGGATGCTGCTTACGCGTCTGGGTTGCCCTGGCCAGAGAAGGCAACAACGGCAGCCTTCTTCTTCCCACCGGGATTCATCCTGGTCAGAGACCACAGAGGCTTCCTATTCAGGCTTATGAGGCTTGATGTGGGCGGCTCTCCTTTTCCTCACCCAGCCTGATCCCAGTGATATACTTCTCTCTCTCTGCTGGACTGTCACTGATTCTTCCCGTCGCATAGCTTTGCCTCCCAGACACAGTACTATGGGACTTACTGGCAGCTCCAGCATTGCCAGGCTTCCCACTTCTGAGGTCCTAGCACCCTCACTCCTACTGCTTCAGAGATCGCTGCCTTCCAGTCCAGCTACCTTGGCTGCCCTTCTAATTCAGTAACTGGAACTTGGCCTTCCCCGCCTGCAAACAACACAGAGGAAGCAGCCCCTGTGGGGCCTTGGCCCAGACTTCTCGTTTAGTAGTAATTGAAACTACTATACCCAGCACTTTTGTATTTGCTCACTTTGTTTTTGTGTCTAAAATCTTGCTTAAACTTTTCAATAAACAAGCTCATCAGGACAACAGTATGTGAGTGCATCAATACAGTCAGCCCTGCTGCTTCTTCCCACCTGCCTCTGGGTCTGGGCCAACTTAACCTGCCTCTGTGAACACCTGTCTGCAGTCTCCTTAGCCCTCCTGGTAGTCACAGGGAAGCACCCAGACACACTAGTACAGGGTAAGCACTTGGCTGATTGGTTGGCTGGACACTGTCTGGGCATAATCTGGTAAAGGGACCTTCGGCCACAAACAAGACATTGTCTTGTGCTTCAGAAAGGATGAGCAGAGGGCTAGCAGGGAAGAAGCAGTGAGAACTAACAGTATCAAACAGTATCTAAGCCATGAAGCAAACGAGTTGCATGTGGTCAGTGAACACGAAAGCTTGGAGTATAGGGGCTGAGCCATTTGGGACGTTATCCTGAAGACACAAAACTTAACAGACCCGAAAGGGCAGGCAGTATTTCCACAGGTAGAGAGAAGGAAAGACAGTATTTCTATCAGAGTAAAAGCTGAAACCAGCAATGCCTAGTGGAGGAATTACAAATGGTTCCACAAGGTTCGATTTAAGGGTTTGGGTAAGAGAAGAGTGGAAAGTAAGACTCAAAGTTGGTTTGGGATCAGCTGATGGAGTCGTACAGAACAGTTAGAAAGCCGTAGTGGTTATTCAGGTGAGAGATGATGCATATTCTTATTGGTCAAGTGTCAGTGGGACTGAAGAAAAGCCAGAAGGTTAGATGACTTGCCAAAAGTAGTAAGCATACAGGCCACCTGGAAGCATGGGTGGGCCCTTGGGAACATGTTTCCATGACTACAGCTGAGGCTGAAGTGAGTGGAAGAGATAACTGGGGCTTCCCAGAAAGGCAGGTGACAGAGCTACTGATCTCCCTGTGTAGGGGCAGATCCAGAGCTCGTTTAACAGTTAATCCACTGAAGTCACTGATGTGCCACAGTCCAGGGTGACACACTGGCTGGGCCCTTGCTGAGGTGGCAGATAGGCTGTAGGGGCAATGGAGCAGAGCAATTAGAAGCTTTAGCTAGGGAAGGTTGTCCTACTTTATGCACACATCCACTCCCATCCAGACTGTTAGGCTTCAGTGTGTGGCCACGGAAAGGACACTCTAAGCATCTGCAAAATGAAGGAAATGACTGAATAACACATGCTACAAACAGTATAATGTGCTTTGCAAAAATTATCAGTGGTCCTGGACTAATAAAGATGTTTGTGCTAGGCAGAATAGGTAACCCCTCAATGATGTCCATGTCTTTATCCTTAGAATTTGTGAGTGTGTTACCTTACATGGCAAAAGGGAATCAGGGTTGCTAACCATCTGGCATTAAAATAGTCTTATAATTCCTCGAATAAATAAGATTATGCCCAACAATTGTCACAAAATAATTTGTATATAAATTTTTGAAAGAGAAACTAATTTGCACTGTAAAATTTCACCTAAAACAGCATTTGAAAAAAGATTACTCTGGATTATCCATATGGGCCCAATGTAACCACAAAGGTTCTTAAAAGTGAAAGTAGGAGGCAGGAGAGAAGATTAAGTCAGAGAAAGAGATTGTGGCAAGGGAAGTAGGGTCAGTGAGATGCTAGGTTGCTGACTTAAAAGAGGAAGGAGGGGGTCATGAGTCAAGGAATGCAGGTGGCCTCCAGAAGCTGGAAAAGGAAAGGAATTGGATTCTTCCCCAGAGCTTCCAGAAAGAAGCACAACCCTGCCAACACCTTGATTTTAGCACAATGGGACCCTGATGAACTTCTGACCTACAGAACCATAAGATAATAAATTTGTGTTGTTTTCAGCCACTAGATTTGTGTAAATTTGTTACAGAAGCAGTAGAAAACTAAAACAAGGTTGACTCCAGTCTATATCTTGGATATCTCCCAGAAGTGCGGAGACTTTGACAAATTTATGGACAGTCAGAAAAGGCAAAGAAACAGAATGGAGAGTGTTTTAGACACATCTTGAAATATTTTAGATGGCCTGGGTATTAGAGAAAAGACCCAAGAGTTTGTTCTGCTCTTGGGACAAGGTGTCAATAAACAGATATGCCAACAACTGAAATGCAGAAAACACTTTATTTTATTTTATGAAAAATTACATGGCTCAGATGGCTTCATTCAATGTCAACAACAACTAAATTAATGAAACATATTTATCTGTTAATTCCAGGTAAGTGTAACAGATTACATCTGAGAGCATCCCTGGTTTTGTAGGGTTGCCTTTAAAGCTTGTATATTTCTAGCATTATTCTCATTCTCTCAATCTGCTACTCTCAAAAACTTGTTTTTTCTTTGCATTTAGTTCTATGTGATAAAACTATGGAGTCAAAATCAAGACCTAGGATGGACCCAAAAGGGCCTCAGGGTACTGTCAAGGTCACAAAACGGTCAGCAATAGGTCTCTAGTCAAGAAAAGTTATCACTAACAACATGAAATCCAAAATAGTATTCAGCTCTAATATTTGCTACCTTATAGAAACAGAGTTCTGCTTTATTTTTAATGCTTCTTACCAACAGAGGACTCTGCTCACATAAATCTATTCTCAGATAACCTCAACAATCTCAGTTTTGTTTACTTGCAGTATAATCTTCGCTGAGCTTTCTCATCACATCGCCATGGCCCTTCCCTGCCATCTCCTGTTTAACAATTCTGTAATTCTCCTGCACATATTTGGCAAATGGTCTCACATGGGACTCTATGGGGGTTCCATCTTTGCGAGTTAAGGGCAGCACAACCAGAGGGCCTTTGCACCTAGAACAGATACGGTGTTTGGCCTTCAGTGATCTGGTGTGACGACCAACCCTAGGAAGGAAAGAGATACCACAAAAAAACAGAAGTCAGTCATTGTACCTCAACATCATCTCTGAGCTGTTGACTTGGGCCCAAGGCAAGAGCTTTTCATGAAACACCAAGCAGTAGTAGTGGTCAGGTAGGCTCAAGTTAGGGGAAGTAATGGAGAGAGAGAACATGGATTTAAGGGGTAGAGTAGTCTTACTCCTCGAGTCAGATATCCATCCAGTAAAATCACTGTGGAGCCACTTAGAGGCTGCAGTAATAGCATAATAGGAAAAAGTCTGAGGAGAAGGATCCTACCTGAATTTGCACTGAGTACATTCATAATGAATCCTGTAGTTAATCTTGTAGTCATGGCAACGAGTAACTCTGGGCAGCTCTGGGTGTACCATATTGGATTTGTTGGCATAATACTTCCATGTGTCACCGTGAGAATCTTGTACACCATGAAGTAGCCAGGAGGCTGCATGGCATATTTCATGGATCAAAGTATCTCGGAGTCGATCTTGGAAGAAGAATGAAAAGAAACTATGAATTTAACCAATTCTCTTCTAGTCTGCTACCCAACAACCTCTAGACTCCTAACCCAATCACACATGAAGCCACCTTACATAAGTATCTGCAGACATTCATTAAGTGTTAGTTCCCACAATTTTGAAACTGAAATTTCCACCTATTTCAATCTGATCTAATTAATACCAGAGAGCCTTAGATCAGTTACCTATATTCTACAAGTCTTTTCAGAACAGCTCCAATGTGCTCATCTTTTTGTGGGGCACTGCTGGACATACAGCCATGTGAAACATGGTTTCTACCTTGAAGCAAATGGATTTGGTTAGGGTAACACAGAGGGAAAGTCAGGCCTACTAGAGATTGATGAGTTGGATTTTCAGAGATAGTGAGACATCTAATAATAATATCCTATGAGCAATCAACAGTAAGTCGGTCCACACAAAAGTAACATTAAAGCTGTGATGGTCTGTCAGAGAATACCAGCATCTAAGAGCAATTTAACAGACAGTGTATCTTAAGGAAAACACATAGCAGCAGTAAAGCTGCCTTGCTTCTGCTATTACCTGCAGAGTCACAGACTTTGACAGCAATCTCAATCTTGGCAAATCGCTCCTTCTTTGGGTGGTCTGTCTCACCAGTTGTACATAAGCCAGCAGTTCTAAACAACTTCTTATTCCAGCTTATGTCTATTTTCTCTGGCAGCTGACAAAAGGAAATGGAATAAGTCAGAAAGCAGTTTTAAGCAGATGAGAAAATATTAATTCTAGAGTTTTTCTCTGTCTACTGAAAAAATAAGAAGAATTTTTTCTACTCCATGTTCTGGGCTTTTTTTATTTTGAGAACAAATCAATTCAAAGGACACACAAATCTAAACAGGGTGAGGTTGAATAAAAGCCAACTTGAAGCCCAGTAAAGACAATCAATAGGCAATTAGGACACAAGGGAGATTTTTCAGACCAAGTGAATGCAGATTTGAGTTCCCTTACATGAAGGCAAAACAGTCTGGAGCAGCCTCCTGAGGTAAGAGACAAGCCATGTGCAAGAATGCTGAGGTAAACTGAAAATGCAACTCAGAACACCAGGTTCTGCTAACCAGTCATTTGATGTCGCACCATTGCGACACGAAGGGCACCAAAGGCTGGGGAACCATTAGGAAGATATAAGAACTTTCCTTACAGAAAATTTTGTCACCAGAGACAATAGTCTGGAAAACCTAATGATGAAAAAGTCTCACTGCCCCCACATTCTCTCCAACCCAGGCCATACTCATGCTACCGTCAGATTAATCTCTTTGAACACCTACTTCATGTTCCATAAAACCCCTGTGCTGTGGTGCCTACTGATTTTAATTTAAGCTTCTCCTACCTGAGGCTCTAGGCCCTCTATTATCTGGGCATATGCTATCAAATATAACAATAGCTAACATATATGACTTACTATTTCCTAGCCACTGGTCTGAGCACTTTATGTGTGTTAACTTACTTAGGGCTAACAGTAATTCTGGAAACTCCAGTGGCGTAATGGTTAAGTGCTACATCTGCTAACCAAAAGGTCTGCAGTTCATATCCACCAGGGGCTCCTTGGAAACTCTATGGAGCAGTTCTACTCTGACTTCTAAGGTCACTATGAGTTAGACACGACTCGATGGCAGTGGCTTTGGCTTTCTGGTTTTAACAGTAATCCTACAAGGTAGTAGGTACTGTTAACATTCTCATTTTACAGATGAGAAAATTGAAGCAGAAGTTAAGCCACGAGGTCAGAGAGCTCATTCCCATTATTATTTAGCACAAATCTTCTCTTCTAGATAGTAAAGCCTCAAGATATGCCCTTTCCCCCATCACTGCTTTTCTCTCCACCACTTAGTTTTTAGGAACCAGAACAAGTCTCATTTCCTTTTTCAGGCAATCGTCTTCCCTGACTCCTCAGACTCTGAGTGATTTCTCCCTCTGCTGATCTCCTGCGGTAATAATGGTTTCTACCTTTCATGAATGAATGTTTTATCTTCCCATCTAAACTGACACTTCTTAAGGACAGTAAGTGCACATGATTTGCATGTCTGTACCACACAACAAACAACAGTGCTGGACATATAGCAGGTACTCAATAAATATGTGTTTATTGATTCTACCTTTTTATCAAACACAGTGCTGTTGAATAGGGTGTAGATTTTCTGAACCAGCTCATCCTTATTTTGCTTGAAATTCTTTCCAGAATATTGCTTTGAGTTCTCAAGGCCAAGCAAGAAACATCCAGGTATTTTGCACACAGAATTTCTACAAAAGTAAATTCAATTGAGTTTTATGTAGCTAAAGAAATACACAGAAGAAATGCATTCATACAGAGTATGTCAACAAAAACTTTAGAAACTGGCTAGCTCTTCCTCTTCCAGTTGTTTACATGAAGGTATGTCCCAAGGATCCATTCATAGCCTTTTTCTCTTCACTCCCTGCACATTCTCACAGATGTGGAGTCTATGATTTTGACCTAAACAGGAATGATCCCTACACATGTACCTTCGGACTGGATTTTCTCTCCAGAGATTCTATCCTGAACTGACAAGCACCCAATTCAAACTTCCAAATGACTAACATAAGCATATCTCCAGCTCACTGTGTTTACCAAACTTCTTTGATAACAGTTTTGAAGACTTCACAGGCATTTTTAAAATCTATTTTTCTGAGGTACTTTGGGAAGATGGCAGCCTAAACAGATTATGATTGAGATCCTTTCCCAAAAATACAACAAGAAAATGGCCACAGTTTTGAGGGATTCTGAATCAGGGAGAAGAGGAAAGCAGTGGGGAACTACTGACAGGCAAGAAACAATGAGTCAATAACTAGTCACACACTGTAGGAAAATCGATTCTTCCACCATCCCTGCCACTCCCCACAGTCATGTGAACCACGAGCTGCTGTGAACTGGGGAAGTGGCCCTAGAAAAAAAGAAAAAAAAATGCTCCTCTAACCACCACACCCCTGCCTCTCCAAAGTGACAAGACCCCAAGCTTCAGTTGTAAAATCAGTAAGGCAGGTCGCCCCAGGTTTCTGTGTAGAGTGTGCCAGCATGTCCTCCACCTGGGCACTGTGACCTGTAAGCCTACCGCAAATTGCTAGAGAAGGCTCCTGCAGTGGAGTCTGCTCCCATAGTCAACACTCTACCTGCCTCTCTCAACACCCCACAGCTCTGCGTTTGAAATCAACAGGAAAAACCTCTCTGCGGGTAAATAAGGGTTAGTCTGCCACCATTTCAAGTTGGCACTCAGGCCTACTGGCTGAGGCTGTTGTGTGCTAGAAGCAGATGCCATAAGTGGAGGCTGCTCTCACAGCCAGCGATCTACCAGGTGTGCTCTGACAGCAATGAGGCAGACCTCTGTGGGGATCTGACTGGAGTGTGACACCCTCTCCCTTATGTGGTAACTGTTGATTGCCAGGCTGTAGTGCAGCCTGCTCTCATAGTCAACACTGTCTACCTCCCTGCACATCCCACAGCTCAGGCCTCTGAAACCAACAGGACAGACAGGAGATCACTTTGGGTCCGTCCCCTCTTCTGGTTGGTGCTGAGAACTGCTAAGCCTGCTGTGTGCTAGGAAGCAGAAATACTGAGTGGAGGCTACTCCCACAGCCAACGTACTACCCAGGCATCTCTGATAACAACAAGACCCATCTCCCTGGAGGTCCTTCAGAGTGTGACAACCTTCCCTGCCTGGCAATTGTCAGCGGCTGGACTGATACAAACTTCTACAGAAGGTCCCCTACAGTGGAGCCAAGAGGCAGATCACCTAAATGGAAACTGGTTCCCCAACCACCACAGGGTCCTGGGGGCTCTCTCAGACAGGATCTTCTGTTTCTAAGACAGAGAAAAGTCTGCCTGTGCTTCTTAGGAACACCAACTCAGATATAAGCAACCTCTGTAACAGGGAAGAAAGCCTTGGGCAAAACTGGAGGGCAGCACTCAACCCTGAAGGGTTCTGTCTGAAATCCTGCTTCCAGAAACAGAGAAAGGAAAGGCGTAATGACAAAAGAGGAAAGAGAGAGAAATCTATGCCTCCTGGTGGACAGATTGATTAGTGAGTGATCTGTCACCTGAGTGGCGGTGCCCACTGGTGCACATATTGACCACAGCACATTTGCTGATTTGTTTGGGAGATATTAAAAGTTGAAAACTGAGACCAGGAACTTTCTAATCCTAATTAAGCCAGGGAGGGAGAAGGAACTGTCATGGGAAGGGAGACAAAACAGTAAGCAAAGCCCCAGAGCCTTGCCAGCCTAAGTTTTTGGCAAAACGTAGTGCAGACAAAATAATACCAAATATTGGAGAGGTGCCAACAACAAAAAAAAAACGTAAGGCATACAAATACGAGGTGATGACCCATCCAAATGAACTTGACGAAGGAAGTGAAAAAACACTTAGAGAAGAGAATAATAAAACAAATAAACAAATAAAAGTATATAATATAACGTAAAACATAATTAAAGACAGAAGAAAACACAAAGATCTAAAAGAAATAAAAGCAATGTAAGAACAAAATGAGGATCTAAAAGAAGAGATACTGCAGCCAAAATGAGCATTAATTGAAATGAGAAACACAGTAGAAAAACTTACCAACAGATTTAATCAGGCAGAAGAAAGAATCAGTGAATTACGGGACAAGATAGCCAAAATTACAGAGGCTGAAGAACAGCAAGAACAGAAACTCAAGAAAGCTGAGCACAGTTTAATGGAATTATGGACAACAAGTGACCTAATATACACATCATCGGAATTCCAGGAGGAAATGAGAAAAAGATAAAGGGACAGAAAGAATATTTAAAGAAATAATGTTAGAGAATTTATTCAACCTGAGGGAGGACATGAATCTACAATTCCAAGAAGCTCCAAGAACCCCAAGCAGGATAAACTCAAAAAGATCTACAGAGACACATGATAGTTAGGCTCTCAAAACATAGAGAATGCTGAAAGCAAACGGTCACATACAAAGGATCCATAATAAGATGAAGTGCCAATTTCTCCTCATAAACACTAGAGGCTAGAAGTCAACAGTAAAATATTCTTGAGGTGCTGGGGAAAAAAAAAATCTATCAACCAAGAATACTATACCCAGTGAAACAAACTGGTCTTCAAGAATAAAGGTGATCTGAAAACATTCCCAGACAAACAGAAGTTGACATCATATCCACCAGATCGGCCCTACAAAAAATAGTAACAGGGAGTTCTGTAGATGGAAGGTAAAAAATACTAGAAAGTAATTCAAAGCTGTACATATAAAGAAAGATCCCTAAGAAAGGGAATTGCATAGACAAGGGCTAGTAATAAGGTATTCATTCTTGATCATTCTAATTGTTTTGCCCTTCACGTTTTATAATAATGTTCACTGGGCAATGCATGACCGCATATACGACCTTATCTATAATGTTATACAGAGTTACAACCTTATGGGATCCCCTGGGTCAGCAGGGGGAGGGGTTTCTGGACCCCATCCTCAATTGCAAGTCTCACTGCACTCACCACAGGCAGGACCATGCAGACACTGCCAGAGCCACCGAGGGGCATGTCTTGCTGAGACTACTGCCCTGAATACCCTGCACATGATGCCTGGGCACGGAGCCACAACTCCTCCTGCAGTGGCAGCCACTTAACAGCCCAGGCTGTGATGATGGTGAGAAGAAGAGCAGGAAAGATTACCAGGGGAGAAGGTAGAGCGAAGCAAGCAGCAGAGGAGGAGTAGGCAGGGCTGGAGAAGTTGAAAACCCACTGAGGTGATGGTGAACAGGCAGGCAGCAACGGAAGGGAGCAAGTGGTGTGGCAGGCCAGCAGGCGGCCAGCTGGACAGCAAATGTGTGTGGTGGTGGGTGGTTAGACAGGTGGGCAGAGGCCGGGTGTGTCTCTAGGAGACCAGGCGGCAACCACACAAGATCCGTGGTGGTGGAGCCAAAGTTTTTACACGGATTCTTGGCGTATCTTAGATGATCACTCACAAATTTTTAAGGTCCAAGATGCTACTCACCAAAGTAGGATGTAAAGCATCTATTTCAGAAACTATGTTATGCCAATTGAGCTAGATGTTTTCCAAGACCATGGTCCTCACAGCCCTCAGCCCAGCAATTTGGTCTCTCAGGCAGTTTGAATGTGACTATGGACCTTACATAACCTTGTTGCTCTGGCTTCCCAGTATTATGTGCTATCTTTCTTTTCACCAAAGTTAACAATTATCTGTCTATTTGGGAACCCTGGTGGTGTAGTAGTTAAATGCTAGAGCTGCTAACCAGAATGTCGGCAGTTCAAATCCGCCAGGCGCTCCTTGGAAACTCTACTGGGCAGCTCTGTTCTGATGTATAAGGTCGCTATGAGTCACAATCGACTTGACAGCAGTGTTTTTTTCGGACTGTCTCTTTAGAGTTTTTCCCTCCCACCTTTGTCCTCCCTCATAACCATCAAAGATTGTTTCTTTTTGTGTGCGAAACTTTTCATGAATTTTTATAGTAGTAGTCAAATATAATATCTGTCCTTTTGTGATTGACATATTTCACTCAGCATGTGTCCTTCGAGATTCATCCACATTGCAAGATGCTTTGCAGATTCGTCATTTTTTTACCATTATGTAGTAGTATTCCATTTTGTGTATATACCACAGTTTATCCATTCATCCATTGATGAGCACCTAGGTTGTTTCCATCTTTCTAATATAGGGAACAATGCTGCAATGAATGTGGATGTGCATATGTTCACTCACGTGACATCTCTTTTTTCTCTAGGACGTATTCCTAGGAGTGATATTTCTGGATCATACGATGTTTCTATTTCTAGCTTTGTAAGGAAGAGTCATATCATTTTCCAAAATGGTTGTACCATATTGCATTCTACCATACATAAGAGATGCAATCTCCCCTCACTACTCCAACATTTGTTGTTTTCTGTTTTTTCTTTCTTGTTTTTAAAATTCATGCCACTAATGTAGGAGCATGACAGTAACTCATGATTTTGATCTACATTGCTCTAATGGCTAATGATCATGAGCATTTCCTCACGTATCTGTCAGCTGCTTGAGTGACTTCTTTGGTGAAGTTTGTTCATATCCCTTGCACATTTTTTAAAATTGTACTTCAGGTACAAGTTTATATCTCAAGCTAATTTCTCATACAAAAATTTATACACATACTGTCATGTGATAGGAGTTGCAACCCCTGCAATGTGACAGTACAGTCTCCCTTTGAACCTTGAGTTTATCAGGTCATTGAACCAGTGCCTGTCCCTTCCTGCTCTCATCCTGCCTCTAGACAGGAGCTTCCCATTTGGTCTTCAGTATCTGCTTGAATTAAGCACATTCCTCATGAGTACTATTTTATAGTCTAATCTAATCTTGTCTGAAGAGTGAGCTTCAGCAATGGTTTTAGTTCTGGGTTAACATGAGTGTCCCAACAGGCATGCTACCAGGTATTACTCCCAGACTCAGTCAGACCACTGTTGTTGTTAGGTGCCACTGAGTCATTTCCAACTCATAGCAACTGTATGCACAACAGAAACACTGCCCAGTCCTGAGCAGTCCTTGCAATCACTGTTGTGCCTAAGTCCACTGCTGCAATCACTGTGTCAATCCATCTCATTGAGAGTCTTCCTCTTTTTCACTGATCTTCTGCCAAGCATGATGTCCTTCTCCAGGGATTGACCCTGATAACATGTTCAAAGAATGTAGGATATAGTCCATTCTTGCTTCTAAGGAGAATTATGGTTATATTTCTCCCAGAATAGATCTGCTTGTTCTTTTGCCAGTCCATGGTTATATTCAATATTCTTCTCCAGCACCATAACTCAACAACGTCAATTCCTCTTCGGTTTGCCTTGTTTGTCATCCAGCTTTCACATGCTCAGCACTTTCATCTACAGTTGCTACAAGATAAATATCACTAGTGGATGGCTTTAACAAAGAGAAATTATTTTCTCACAATCTAGTAGGCCAGAAGTCCAAATTCAGGCCATCAGCTCCAGGGAAAGGCTTTCTCTCTCAGCTCTGAAGGAAGGTCCTTGTCATCAATCTTCCTCTGGACTATGACCTTCTCCCTGATGGAACCCTGGGCCCAATGGATGTGCTCTGCTCCTGGCACTGTCTTCTTGGTTATATGAGGTCCCCCTTCTTGCTTGCCTCCTGCTTCTTTTCTTATCTCTTGTAAGATAAAAGGTGGTATAGGTCATATCCCAGGGTAACTTCCCTTAGTCATCTAGTGTTGCTATAACCCATCTAGATGGGTTTAACAAACAGAAATTGATTTTCTCACAGTCTGGTAGTCTAGAAGTCCAAATTCAGGGCATCAGCTCTGGAGGAAGGCCTTTCCTTTCTGTTGACTCTGGAAAGGTCCTTGCCATCAATCTTCCCCTGAACAGGAGCTTCTCAAGCACAGGAACCCTGGATCCAAAGAATTCCCTCTGCTCCTAGCACGGCTTTCTGTGTAGAATGAGGTCCCCAACTCTCTTTTTGCTCCCCTTTCTTTTTATTTCTTGTAAGATAAAAGGTGGTACAGGTTGCATCCCAGAGAAATTGCTTTATGTTGGATCAGGGATGTGAATTGAGCAAGGGTGTTAGAGCCCATCTTCTTTAGCCACAGAAGATTATGATTTATAACACATAGAAAATCACAAAATGAGGGACAACTACACAGTAAGGCTGGCATTAATCCAAAAATACAAAGCAACAAATGTTGGAGAGGCTGTGTAGAGACTGGAACCCTTCTACATTGCTAGTGGGAATGTAAAATGGTACAATCATTCTGAAAATTGATTTGGTTATTTCCTAAAAATCTAGAAATAGAAATACCACATGATCCAGCAATCCCACTTCTTGGAATATACCCTATATATCTGTCCCATAAACAGATACATGCATACTAATGTTTATTGCAGCTCTGTCCACAGTAGCAAAATGATGGAATCAACCTAGGTGCCCACCAACAGATGAATGGACAAAAAAGCTATGGTATATTCACACAATGGAATAGTATGCAATGACAAATAACAATGATTTTAGGAAATATCTCGTAATGTGTAATCATCTGGAAGACAATATGCTGATAGAAATTAGTCAGATGCAAAGACAAATATTGTATGAAACCATATGATAAAAGACTTAAGAAAAGGTTTATGCACAGAAGAAAATAATCTTTGATGGCTACAAGGGTGGGGTGGAGGGAGAGGGATATTCATAAATTAGATAGTATGAGACCTGCCAGTTAAGTTCGCGAACTCATTCTAGAAAAAATGCTACATACCTCATTGCTATCACTATAGTCACCTTTGAAGTAAACCCCTTGGGAAGCTATGCACTGATGCCAGTGCCTAGTCCACCTTTCAAAGCAATTCTGGAACTCTTTTTCTCGAATGGCCATCAGAGCTGTCATCCTATTACCTTTGATGTCCTGAATGTCATCAAAATGTCTTCCTTTCAATATTTCCTTTATCTTTGGGTTAAAAAAGAAGTCACTGGAAGGACAGATTAGGTGAGTAGGGAGGGTGTTCCAATACGTTATTTGTTTACTGGCTAAAAACTCCCTCACAGAGAACTATACAGTTAAGTTTGAGAACTTGCCACCTTGCCACCGTGTATAATGGGCATTCCAGAAAGATTTCCAAAATGGCTTTGAAGGATCAACTAGGTGCTGGAGTAGGTGCATAGTTTCTCAAGGGGAGTACTTCAAAGGTGACTGTAGTGATATTCAGCAGTGAGGTATGTAGCACTTAGAACAATTAAGTTTACTGACTTAATTGTCAAACCTTGTAGATAGGAATTGGGTTAAGTGAAGTGTGTGTCAGCACGAAGTAGAAGGCAGGTTACCACAATGGGACTACACCAAAAACTAAAAGGTTTCCTAAATACAACCCAACATTTTAAAGGACATTTTAAAGCAGGGACAGGGGTCTCAGGACTACAGTTTTGGGAGACATCTAGGCTAACTGGCATAACTGGGTTTTTTTTAAGAAAGTCTTCTGCCTGCCACTTTGGTGAGTGACATCTGGGGTCTTAAAAGCTAGCAGATTGCCATCTAAGTAGCATCAATTGGTCCCGGTCCACCTGGAGCAGAAGACAAAGAACAAAGAACATCAAAGACAAGAAGAAAATATATATGAGTCCAGCAGACAGAAGGTGCCATATGATCCAGAGATTACCTCAGCATGAGGTCAGAACTGGATGGTGTCCGGCCACCACCAATGACTGCCCTGACTGGAAACACAGTGTAAAGTCCCTGGTGTAGTGGGAGAAAAATGGGTGTGCAGAACCAGAACTCTATTAAAAGGGCACACTTCATGGTCCACCAAACTGGAGGGTCCCCCTGAAAACATGTCCTCTGGACTCTCTGTTAGCCCAGAGTCAAAACCAGTACTGAAGCCAACTCTTCAGAAAAAGATTGGACTGGTCTATAAGACACAGAGTAATGCCGGAAACCCTGGTGGCATAGTGGGTTAAGTGCTACATCTGCTAACCAAAAGGTAAGCAGTTCAAATCCACCAGGTGCTCCTTGGAAACTCTATGGGGCAGTTCTACTCTGACCTCTAGGGTCGCTATGAGTTGGACCTAACTCAACAACAGTGGATGGCAGTGGTGGTGGTAATGCTGGTGAAGTATATGCTTCTTGGCTTAAATATATACATGAGGCTGTCTGAGCAGTTCTTGTCCAGAGGCAAAATGAGAAAATAGAAGGAGACAGGAGTTAACTGAATGGATATGGAAAGCACAGGGTGGAAAGGAGGAGTGTGCTGTCACAGGGTGGGGAAGTCGGGGGAGAACAGTTAGAATAGCATAGTGGTGTGTGTTTGCAGTTTTATATGGCAAAATGATTTGGATTATAAACTTTTACTTAAAGCACAATAAACTATTTTTTAAAAAGAAAAATGACTCAGAAGAGAAAATTAAGTGTAACAAAGATACTTTCAACCACACACACAAAAAAAGCATCAAAATGACAGCACTAAACTCATAGCTATCAATATTTACAGTGAATGTAAATGGATTAAATGCACCAATAAAGAGATAGATGGTGGTAGAATGGATTAAAAAAAAAAGATCCATCTATATCCTGCCTAAAAGACACAAATGAACTAAAAGTCCAAGAATGGAGAAAATATACCAAACTAATAACAACAGTCAAAAAGGAGCAAGAGTGGCAATATTAATTTCTGACAAAATAGACTTTAAGGTAAAATATACCACAAAGGATAAGGAAGAACACTATACAACAATTAAGGGTCGATACAGCAGGAGTACATAGCCATATTAAATATTTACACACCCAACAACAGGGCTCTAGAATATATAAAACAAACTCTAACTGCACTGAAAAGAAGTTTCATAGATACATTCAAACTCCCTTAAAAACCATGGTCTTGGGGGACATCTAGCTCAACTAGCATAACTACATTTATAAAGAAAGTGTTTTAGATCCTACTTTGATGAGTAGCATTTAGGGTTTCAAAAGCTTGTGAGTGGCCCAGACTGAATTCAACCTAACTACATGGTGCCTGGCTACCACCAGCAGCTACTCTGACAGGAATCATAATAGAGGGTCCCAGACTGAGCAAGAGAAAAATGTGACCAAAATTCTAACTCACACATACAAAAAAAGACCAGACTTACTGGTCTAACAGATACCAGAGAAACCCTGAGAGTATGGCCCCCAGACAACCTTTTCAGCTCAGTACCGAAGTCACTCCCGAGGTCCATCCTTCAGCCAAAGATTAGACAGGCCTATAAAACAAAATAAGACTAAAGGGACACATCAGCCTTGGTGGCAGGGACTAGAAGGCAGAAAGGAACAACAGGACCAATGGAAAGTGGGTACCCAAGGTCAAGAAGGGGAGAGTGTTGACATGCTGTAGGATCGGCAACCAATATCATAAAACAATCTATGTACTGTTTAATGAGAAACTAATTTGTTCTGTAAGCCTTCATCTAACACACAAAAGAAAAAAATAAGATTACAGCCTAGAAAATGTTATGGGGAAGTTCTATTCAATCACATACAGTTGCTATGTGTCAAAATAGAGTCAACACACCTAACAACGACAGTGCAAACTAGTGGCCAGTAAGTTGTACCCAGCCCGAAAAAGGGTTGTGTTTAGTTACACATCATTCTTTAATCTGTGTCTGAAGACAAAAGAAATCTCAGAGGTCAGAGATTCTGTGGGGACAAAAGAGCTCCACACTGGCCAGGTAACTGCAGTGATCCCTCCAGAGTGTCCACGCCTAGATCTGCTGTTGACAGGCTGGGGGAAAAAGGAGGAGGAGAGCCTGCAGGAACAGCTCCTCTTGCTTATGTCCCCCCTGACCAGACTCCTTCATCCCTTTGAAGACCCCCAGGTGCTTAGTGGGTTGCTTAACATGTGACAATTGCACAGTCAATTCCTGTTAAAGTGGATGTGAGCAATACATACCCAGTCTGGCACTTCTCTAGTTCTGCAGACCTGAATGTCTTCTTTGACGGCTTGCATATTTTTTTTCCTACAGGAGCTGAAAAGATAAATTGTTCACTTGTACTTTGAAAACTGGTACCATCAAGACAACTTGCAGGGGGTAAACCCAGGAGCCCCCATGACCAAATCCAAACAGCAGCATCTATACACAAAAATTGTCTAAAACTTCAGACTACTTTATTAGTAATTCTGAATGGTTTTACCTATGTAAATCTCATAGCTGCCAGCACAGTAAGAGCTAGGTGGATTCTGTCATATGTACTGAGAGCTATGCTGAGGTTACACGTGTATGCCACTAGAGGCTAAATTTCTGTGGACAACTAAGGTATCTGCAGTACAAGGACTGGTATGGCACAGCTCACTCACCTGCTACGAGAAGAGTTGTTAGTGTCTTAGGCAATACCTTTATCCAATATGAAACCCAGATCTTTCTACCTTGGCCTATGCTTCATACTGCCAGGTGCTCTAGCCAGAGATTTATGGTTTATGTCATTCATTCATTTATTAATGTGTGTGTGTGTGTGTGTGTGTGTGTGTGTGTGTGTGTAAGACGTGTGCCAGGCATCAGGCTAAACCCTCGGAGAGATTAAAAGAGAGTTAAAAGTCTTCCCCGCAAGAGGTTCACAGTCAATTGCGGGAGACAGATTCAGACATCTATTACAACACAGCGTGGTGAGTACTTTTGTAGAGATGAGTTCTAAGAAGTTTGAGAACCCAGGAGGGAGGAACTATTCTGACTTAAGACTTCATAGAGAAGTGACAATTGGACTGGGTCCTAAGAAAAACGAGACTGCCTCAAGAAAAAAAAAAAAAATACAGTAAGAAAGCACTCAAGGCAGATGGAACTACAAAGACATAGAAAAAATTATAAAGTGTGATATACTTAGAGAGAAAAGACAAAAAATGGGTGGGAAGGTTGACTGGCCTCCTTAGGCTTTAACTCTTCCAAACTGATAGGATTATATATTCTCCCTTAGTGTACACTCATGGTGACCCTAGGGGCCAGGGTGACTCGACAGCACTTGGCTGCCTTGGCTAGTGTACAACTCTAAAATAGAGAAGGAAAATTAACTTGTCACATAAGCTCAAGTAAAGAGAAACATCAGGTATACTGGTGCTGTGGTCCCATTTGTAAATATGAAAAAAAAGAGTTTGTTTAATTTTAGAGAACAATTTCTGAATCAAGTCAAATAAAAACTATCACCTCATTTTAATTCTCCATACCAACCCAAGGAAAACTGGCCCCATCAAAACTCACCTGGGTCAACTGTCCTTCAGAGCTATCTGCAAGACTAATGTTGTACCTGCTTCCTACTACAGTAAAATCTGTGAAAGCTGGAACCTGCATATGGCTCAAAGCTGTCAGGGAAGGAAAACTCAAATATTTTTACTAGAATGAGCTATAGAAAAGTAGTTAAGATTATACCCCACAAAAGGCAGAAAACATATAAGACCTAGAAAAACAAGGCATTCCCTTTGAGTTCCAGCTCTTACAGTTTTCACTGTATATGGCTGTATTAAATGCCAACAACCAGTCCCAAACTTCCCATTAGTGTACACTTGCCAGGTGTTTCAGATTGGATACTTTCTCTGTTCTGTAGCTACACCAGTAAATTCACTTCCACTCATTCTAGTTTCCAGTCTTTGCTCAGGTTGTCTGTCCCACCATGAAGGCCCTTTTGCACTGATCCCATACAACCAAAAGGATTTTGGACCCATCCCTCACTTCAGCTAGGCTATACCTTTGCTAATCACCCTACTGGTCATTAACTTTGTTCATCTGGATCTCCTACTGCAGTTAATCAATGCTCAGCTGCTATTTCACATATATTATTTTCATCTTCCAAATTAGTCTGAATGTATCTTAAGTAGAAATACTGAGGATTTGCATTATGTTCTGGTGTATGCAGTCAATTAGTTTTTAAGTATTTGCTGGTTAGCTTAGCCATATGCCAACTTTTTGATCTAGACTACAGAATGAGTTCCTCCACCATTCCCTAAAAGATCCTTTTTACTAGATGGCTGCCTACCTTGGGTACTTGGAAGCTGTTGAAATGACTTTGGGTTGGTAGACAGGATAGGCACCCCTGACAAGACAAACATCTCTTGTAGAAAGGGAATACCAGGCAGGGCAGGCATACCTAGCACACATGACTGGCTAGAGATATCTGGTAGGGTAGGCATACTTGACTTACCAGGTGTAACGAAGATCTTTTTGTTTGGTTGTTCCACCACAGATCCTGGCTCTTCATCGGCTGACAACTTTCCATCTACCATTTCTAGTTTAGGCTCACCAGCATGTGGTGGTTGGCAGAGATTTTCATGAAGATTCTGCTCACCAACATTGTCAGATGAATTGTATTGAGAGACAGCAATCTCACTCAGCACTCTTTCATTGGAGGAAGTTTGGCCTTCATCACATAAATTCCCTTCTTTTATCACTGGGACCTCCAAATCAATGTTATCATCATCATCAGTAAGAAGAACTGGAAGCTCCCTGGTAGTAAGCTGTTTGCCAGTATCAGATAACTTTTCCAGAATCTCATCTGAAATTCAAGAGACACAATCTCTTTCTCCTACACATGCACACATGCACACACACACATGCTCCCTTCCTCCATCCTGTTAGTCATTAAACTTCAGCAGAGATCACTGAACACAAATCAGTCAGGAACTATGACATTATGACTTTTTTGTGCCACCGTTATTTTAGATTTGTCCCTTCTGTTTCTTTATTTTACTGAGAACAATAACAGATAAAACTGCAATCAAAGTCTAATAGCAATTTTTAAACCACATTATCTAAGTAGCATGATATAGCTAGCTGCTCAGCGGTTCCCAAACACAGGTCTGCAGACCTGTATATTTTTGCTGGCCCATAGCAAAAGAAAAGAAATCAAAACAGTGAAGTGATTCTTTTCCATCACTGATGTTTCTACTATTTAAAAGACTGTGCTATATTCTGAGATTATGTCCTTGCTAAACTTTTATGAAATTATGGTCATAGTAAGTAGTAGTTGGAAATTTTTTATTTCTCTCATTAAAAAAATTTAATTGGCAACTCTATGTTGGTTATCAAACCATAATGTTTTAACTAGTCTATAAATCATAAGCTCACACAACCACTGAGTTAAGTCCTAACATCAGCACTCTCTAAGAGTCTTTGGGAACATTAAGAACATCACTGCCCTTCACGGAGGGTTTTTTTTTTTTTTGGTCTGGAAAATAAATGGGTGTCCAACACCAGATGCTCTCTGAAGTCTGTGCAGAGCTCAATCTCTAGGTTTCTAAATACAAAAAAATATAAACCATGGCATGGGCAAGATGTGAAGATGTATTTGGGGTAAAAAAAAAAAAAAAACACTCTTTATCCTAAAATGGAGATTTGGGATAAATTTTGGAGAGTTTCATCTGTTATTCGAGCTAATTATCAAGCAACTTCAAATATTTAACCAGTGAAAATAATGAGTGTCCTAACTCCTTCCTAGAAAATTAAAAGATTTCCCACTTGCAGTTGAAATTTTTTACAAAATAGCGACACACTGCTTAAAATATAGTTCAAAAACTGACAAAGATCAGAAGTGAGATTGGAAGTATATTTTAAAGCACATAAGACCTTTTTTACTGTGAAGCTATCTAAATTTGTTATATAACAGTAAAAGAAATGGCAAATATAAGAGAGTAAAGAAATCTGATAAGACAGACATCATTCCCCCTTCCCCCACCATTATTGGGATGGATGTCCGTATCTAGAGTCTAAGGGTCAGAAAGGTAAGAAAAGCCTGGATGAAAGTTCCTCTTCAAAACAACATGCTATTCAGGGGCAACAACAAGCCCAGAGAGTTCCTACAACACTGTGAAGGGCACCCGAAGGCAACCCCCAAGAAAGCCCTTGAACACTTAAACAATATGCTCTGATTCAAGGAGTTAGCAACTCATGGCATATGGTGATAACCTGGTTTCTGGCCCTGTCACTTATGCCTTGCTCTGGAGCTATCTTCCCGTCAGGCTCCCCTTGCATTACTGTAACCTGTCACGCTCCCTATTCTGCACCTGGACCTCTGCTCTGCTCAGATACATCCGCCCAGAGCCAAAGAAATGGAGAGGAAAAAGAAATTAGAGGAGCAAATGGTGAACCTTTGGAAGATTAGGGTTCCAAATCACCTCTCCTGGCCCTGTTTGATATCCCAGATTGGCTAGGAAACTATGACCTACATAGCTCTTTGGTAGTTAACAAGAAAATAGCCTGTGCTTTCAGGATCTCCCATTCACAGTTAAGTTCAGTTCAGCAAGCATTAACTAGGTGCCTACGTATCATGCCCTATACCTGGTACTAAGTAAACAAAGATAAATAAAATACTATCTCTAACCCTTAGGAAGCTTCAAGTCTTCACGTGTTTCATGCCAACTGAGCAGGTTCTGAACTGTGAATAAATCTCTGGGCTTTCCAAAAGGTTAAAAAAAAAAGCCTCCAAATGCAAAGAGATGAGGACCTGCTATGGAACACAAACTCTAAGAAAACAAAAATCTCTAGGAAATGTAGAGAAAGGCAAAGACCAACAGCTAAACGGAGAAAACAAGGATTTCCCTGACAAGTTCATTGCCTGCTGACCCACCCAAGCTTTTCCATCAAAAGAAAGAAGAATCAGTCTGTCATGGATTGAATTGTGTCTCCCCAAAAATATGTGTACCCATGTGGCTGAGCCAGGATTCCCTGTGTTCTGTGACTGTCCTCCATTTTGTGATTTTCATATGCTGTATGCTAAAGGATTAGAGTGGGACTGTAAACCCCTTCATAATCCCTGCTCCACTGCAAAGGGAGTTTCCCTGGAGTATGACTTGCCCCACCCTTAATCCTTTCAGTTTACAAGAGATGAAAGGAAAGGAAAGCAGGCAGAGAATTGGGAACCTCACACCATCAAGCAAGCAGCACTGGGAGAAGAGCACATCCTTCAGACCTGATGTTCCTGCGCCAAGATGCTCCCTAGACAAAGACTAATGCAATACCGGATTTTCCTCCAGAGCCAACAAGGGGAAAAGCCTTCCCCTGGAGCAGACATCCTGAATTTGGACTTGTAGCCTACCGGACTGTGTAAGAATAAACTTCCCTTTGTTAAAGTCATCCACTTTATGGTATTTCTGTGAGAGCAGCACTAGCTGAGTAAAACAGAATCTGTGCACATTACTCCTCTTTCCCTTCCCCATATTTAAAGAGAGAGAAAAGAGTTAAACACGGAGTAGCAGAACAGCCTTCTTGCTTCCAAGCCTCAGTTCTTGACTGTCCCCCTTTTGCTTCCTTGATACTGTTCTAGATAGATAAGAACTCTACTGAGGGGTACGTCTGATGCACAGGTAGCAAGAACAGTTATTGTTGTGTTAGGAAACTTACCAGAGGACGTGGTGAGCCCAGCCATATCCATCTCTCAGCACATAAATTACAAAATGGTAACACTGACTACGAAGTGATCCAGAAAAGAAACGTTGACTCTTAGGCTAAAAGTACTGTGTGTAATGAGGTTTCAAAGCTCAATTACTTTTCTAACAGTTGATAGTGTACTTGCCTTCACTACTTGTTTCGCACATCCTAGCTTTCTTTTTCTCATAGAAGTATTCATCATCCAATTCTGAGGCAGTCATCAAGGAGCTGAGTAATGGGACAATGAAAAACAAGAAATATGGATGCGACATTCTCCTTTTTATGACATTTCTACCTTTGCAACAATGAACATGATCACTTAAAAAAATTTTTTTTGTTTCCTTCAATTGCTGTTTCCCTACTCTGGAACTACTGAATCTTTCCATTATTCCGATTTTTCCATCTTTTTCAGTTTTCTACTAAATCTTTCTATGACATCTTTTCATCCTTTGTACTCTTTCAGAAGAAGTTGTTGATCAAGTACTGAGATTGAGATGTACCTTATATATTGTATATATATTCCAGCAGCCTAGAGGAGGTGGTAAACAGGTGAGGAAAATGTTTACTTAATTGTCATTTTTCTTTATCAATTTGTCCGAGAAGAAAGGCAAAGGACCACAGATGGAGAGAAACAGTCTTATAGCAGGGGGGTTTCTCCTCAGCATCACTCTTTACACCTGGAAGCTAGCAACACACTCTCTGACTAACAGACTGCTCTGGCAGCAGACAACCTTAGCAATGCCCCTGTGCCACCTAGGTGGTGGTGAGCTCTTCTGTGGGATCCTCATTCTTGGCCAGCCATGGTACTTGAGTCAGAGGTTCCAGCAGAACTGGAATTCATCACCTTTCTGCATTTTCTAAACAGCCACTATAAACTGGAATCAAATCCATGGCAATGGGGTTGGGGTTTTTTTGTATGAGAAACATGATGTAGTTTTATCATAAGAGAAAAAAATATGTTTATGGGGCAGTGATGTAGAGTTCAGCTTTCAACAACGGATCATCTAATATAATAACAAAAGTACAAACAGCAGTAACTAAATAAGACCTCATAAAAATTAAAAATTTTATTCATCAAAAGACTTTATCAAAAAAATGAAAAAGAGAAGCTACTGACTGGGAGAATATCTTCAGAAATCATATGTCCAATAAGAATCTAATAGCCAAAATATGTATAAAACTTCAACAACTTAACAACAAAAAGACAAACAAGTCAAGTACAACATGAGCAAAGGACTTAAATTGACATTTCTCCAAACAGGACATTCAAACGGCCACCAACCTCATGAAAACACATTGAATGTCATTAGTCATTAAAGAGATGCAAATCAAAACCACAAAGAGTTACCATTTCACTCCCACAAGGATTTCTAAGATTTAAAAAAAGGAAAATAACAAATAATGAAGATGATGTGGGGAAACTAGAACCACCCTTATCTATTGTTGGTGGGAATGTAAAATGGTACAGCAATTAAGGAACATGGTTTAGGGTTTCCTCAAAAAAGTAAAACTATAACCCATGAGCCAACAATTCTACTCTGGGGTATATACCCAAAAAACCTGAAAGCAGAGACTCAAACACATACTTGTATGCCAGTGTTCACTGCAGTACTATTTACAATAGCCAAAAGGTGGAAACACCCTAAATGCCCATCAATGGATGCATGGATAAACAATATGTGGTACATACAAGGACTGCCTATTAAGTCCATGAATTTATCCTAGAAAAAGTGTTACATACCTCATTGTTGAATATCGTTTGGTCACCTTTGAAGTACTCCCCTTGGGAAGCTATGCACTGATGCCAGCACCTAGTCTTCCCTGCAAAGCAATTTTGGAACTCCTTCTGGAATGGCCAACAGAGTTGCCATCGTATTACCCTTGATGTCTTGAATGTCATCAAAATGTCTTCCTTTCATGGAAGTAAAGAATGAAAAAGATCAGTGTGCTGGCACAGGGTGAGGAGAGCAGATAGAGTTGCAGAGAGGTGGGTACTTGGAGGTTTATATGGGAAACTGTTTTAGATTGTAAACTTTCACTTGATCACAATAAAAAAACTTAAATGTCTTCCTTTCAATATTTCCTTTATCTTCGGGTAAAGAAAAAAGTCATTGGGGGCCATATCAGGTGAGTAGGGAGGGTGTTCCAGTACAGTTGTTTGCTGGCTAAAAACTCCCTCACAGACAACTACACAATTAAGTTTGCAAACTTGCCACCATACGCGATGGGCATTCCAAAAAGAGTTGCAAAACTGCTTTGAAGGGTGGACTAGACGCTGGCATCAGCACATAGCTTCCCAAGGGGAGTAGTACGAAGGTGACCATAGTTATATTCAGCAACAAGGTATGTAGTACTTAGAACAATTAAGTTCATGAACTTAATTGTCAGGCCCTGATACATACAATGAAATACTACTCAGGAGAAAGGAAGTCTTGATATATGATACAATATGGATGGAACTGGAAGAAATTATGATGAGTGAAATAAGTCAATCACAAAAGGACAAATATATATGACCTCACTGGTGTAATAGTTTGAACCCTCCAGGTGCTCCTTTGAAACTCTATGGGGCATCTTTCTACTCTGTCCTATAGGGTCACTACGAGTTGGAATTGACTCAGTGGCAATTGGTTTGGGTTTTTCACTTAGACAAAAAGAAAAGAAAAAGCAAATGTATAGACATCAAAGCTTTTTAGTGGTTACCAGAGATTAGGGGGAGAGGGAAAAAGGGGGTTAATGGTGACAGAAAACTCACATTGATTAACGTAGGGTCGCACAGTCAATTACTGTAATTGCTGTCACGAAGTTGTATACCTGTAAAAAGTTGAATTCTCAAAAGTTGTTTGATAGACATATGTCATAGATTGAATTGCGCCCCCCCAAAAATGTATGTGTTGATTTGATGTGGCTATGAGTCCCAGTATGGTGCCCTTCCTCCCATGTGTTATGAATCCTGCCTCTGTGAGATTGATGATGGAGAATGGGCAACAGTGGTGTTAGTGAGGCAGGTCTCAAGCTACAAGCTTGTAGGTTATAAGGGAGAGAAGTGAGGCGAGAAAGTTGGGAACCTCATACCACCAAAAGAGAAGCACTGACAGCAGAGCACATCCCTTGGACCCGAGGTTCCTGTGCCAAGATGCTACCACTGGATTTGGGCTTAACCTACTGGACTGTGATGATTTCTTATATTGAATGGACTTGTAACTTGTTAATGACTTTGCAGCTTACCGGACTGTGACAATAAAAGCTTCTCTCTTTATGAAACCTTCTACTCATGATATTTTCTGTTAGAGCAGTACCAGGTGACTAGGACAACATATAACAGTGACAAAAACAAAAAGTATCACTGCTAAGGCTGCTTATTACAACCAAACACCTTATGGGGTTTGTTCCTCAGTTTAGAGGTTTGGAGTCATAGTTTCATGAGACATCCCAGTTAACTGGCCTAGTAACATGTTTAGTGCTTCTTTTCTGTCTCCTATTTCCTTATGCAATGCCTAGCATCTTAAGAGCTTGCAAATATCCATCCAAGGCACAATTGGTCTCTAGTCACCTGCAAGAACACAGAAAGGAGAGTCAGAAGGATATGAAATGTGTGGCTAATTGATTCCATGAATACCTGCCACCTTTGCCAAGAGACCAGAAGAACTAGATGATGCTCAGCTACTATTACTAAACATTTTGATCAAGGATTCTATAGAACAGAACAGAATTTCAAACTCTTGTGGACTCCAGACTTTCTGGAGCCATAAAGGCTGGATAAACTCTTGAAACAGTTGTCCTGAGATCACATTTAAACATTTAGCCAAAAATATCTCCTGAAGTCTTCTTAAAATCAAAGAATAGTTTAGCTCAACTTGTAAAAAAATGTCTGCCTTGACGTCTGGGGTCTTAAAAACTGCCAAACTGCCATCTGAGGTACACCAAAGGGTCCCAACTCAGCAGGAACGGATGATCACCAAGGACCAAAACGACATGGGGGAAAGAGAACCCAGAAGACAGAGAGACCCACGTGAGTGGGTGACTACATCAACATGTGGCTAAAAGAACTGGATGGTGCCTGGCCACCACCAGTGATAGCCGTGATGGGGCTTACAAAGTTGAGTCTCACTGGGCAACACGAGAATAAAAAGGGGTGCTCCCTGAGATCTCCACTAAAGGACTGCAATTGATGGTCCAGGGTCCTCCGGGTTCCCCTGGGAGCATGGCCCCTAGCCCTGATGCTGCCCCTGTCCATAAACCATAATGGAGGTCAACTGTTCAGACAGGAATGGATTGGACTTGGCAACACAGAGTGACCATATCGTGTGTGCACTTTATGGTTTCGTACATCTGTAGGATAGCATCCTGCTGACCTTTTACTGGAGGTGGTGGAGAGGGTGGAGAGGAGAGAATAGGATATTATTAGGAGGATATGATATGTATAGAATGTAGAGGAGAAGTGTGCTGTCACCAGGCAGGGAGAGCAGTAGGAGCTGCACATAGGTGGGCATGCAAATTTATATGAGATTGTACATTTTCACTCAATCATAATAAAAAAAAGTAAAAAATAATGTCTGCCTTGAGCACTGTGCCCTTTCAAGATCTATCTATATAGGATCAAGCTGACAACAGCAACTTGAAAAGATTAGATAGGAACCTTAAGGAGGCAATGAGTTCATACTAATGGAGGCAGAACAACTCAGAAGGAGGGAAAGAATGGTTGCATAACTCAAAGAATGTAATCAATTTTACCGAATTGTACATGTAAAAACCGTGGATTTGGTGTATGTTTTGCTGTGTATATCCTCAATAACAACAAAATACATAAAGTTTAAAAACATATTTATAACTTCTATTTCTACAGTAATTAAAAGAGTCAATGTGAAAATGATAGCCATCTAGCACCAGGTTTTAGACTTACTCCAGTAATTATTTTAGCACTCCCTGTAGGGTCACTATGAGTCAGAATCGACTCAACGGCAGTGAGTTTGGGTTTTATAGTTTGGTACCTTGGCAAAACCCATCAATATAGCTGTAGATATGGCAGAGGATTCCATTAAAGAAGAATAGTAGTGGATAAAGCTGAAAAATAAGTTAGAGTTAGATAATCGAAGAAGTGCCTTACAGATTAATCTGGAAGTGGTGTGCAAACTGGATCAGAGGAAGAGATCAAGACAAAGAGCCCACTTAAAAAGCTACTGTATGTTATGCACCCCACCTTGGTGAGTAGCATCTGGGGTCTTAAAAGCTTGCAAGTGGCCATCTATGTCAATTGTTCCCATCCTTCTCGCAGCATAGAAGAGTGAAGAACACCAAAGACACCAGGACAATAACTGGCCCAAGAGACAAAAAAAACTTTAAAGTAAAAAATCCAAAGATCTCCCTAAAACTGGGACCATAAACCATAAAGACTGCATATGCTTTTACTGACAATAGAAAAAGATCTAGAAGGACCAGTAACAAATTAATAATCACCATCACCATAGAGAAATGGAAGGGTGTGTCTAAGAGGACGGACTTTCACTTTTTACTTCATATGCTTCTGTACTGCATCAATATTTTTACCAAAGGCCATATTACCCTGGCAATTTTTTTAATAAATAAATGTATTATAATTGATGACTACATCTGTGGTTCATTCACTGAGTCAACATTTATTAAGCACCTGCATGCTAGGTACTGGCACTACAAAAATATATAGTGGAAAAAACAGAAAAGTCTGTATATAATATAGTATTAATATTACCACACCTTTGATGACATAGATGGAAGGACTATCTAATCTAAGTCATGAAACACTTTCTAAAAGTGACATCTGAGACTCCAGTCTGCAGTGGGCAACTCAGGAGCTGAGTTGAAGTTTTCCAGGGAAAGCAATAGTTCTCAAGCTTCAGCATACATTCATAATCACCTCATGGACTTGTTTAAAATACAGTTTCTTAAGCCTCAATCCAGGTGCATTTTTAATAAGCACCTTCAGGTAATCCTAATGCAGGAAGCTGGGGGATCCACTTTCGGAAACACTAGTTGAATGTTAGTCTCCTTTTGCTTAAAACTGTTAATTGAAAATATCACAGAATACTAATTAAGTTTTGAAATAATAACCTGCCCATTGGGTTGTTTCAAATGGTGTATAACAGGGTAATTTTAAAAACACAGCATTTCTGCATATTATCAAGGTACCTTGGGATAGACAGTATTAACAAAATGAAGAATCTTAGGTAGAAATGATAGTCAGTGGGCATCAGAGAGTTTTGACTGATTAATGAAAATCAGCCCTTTACCGCTTACATTATGTATTTCAGTATTTTTCCAGGAACCATGTGGTACAGTGGTTAAGTGATCAGCTGCTAAAGGAAAGGTTGATAGATCAAGTCTACCAGCACTTCTTTGGAGAAAGATGTGGCAGTCTGCTTCCTTAGAAACCTATGGAGCAGTTCTACCCTGTCCTACAGGGCCACCTTAGGAATGGAATTGACTCAGTGGCAATGGATTGCTTTTGGCTCTGTTCTGTTTAATACTTGTTTCTTACAACTACCAAAAACTCGTTTTCCACCTCTTTTATTTTGTTAATGACCTTGTTTCATAAATCACAGGGAAAACAGAAGTGATCAGACAGGAACTCCTTCATCCTCCCACAATAAATCTGCCAACTTACTTGCAACTACACCCAATTCTTTGTCTTCTTTATAATTAACAACAAATGCAGTGTCCTTACCACTAATGTCAACCTCTCCTTTGTACTTCACACTGCACTCACTATAGCCTCTTCAAGGATTCCACTCTGCAATTCTGTACTCTGTGCTGCATCACTGTAACTTCTCTCCTGGACCATTCATTCCACTGTCCCTAGAACCCATGTTCCCCAGTGTTATATTTCTAGCCTTGAACTCTCTGCTGAATGCCAACATTCTACGTGAATATTTATTAAGTATTTAAAACATACCGTGGCCAAAATAGAATTATTGATTTCTTTCCTCAATCTTGTTGCTATTTCAGTCTTAGCAATCTCAGTCAATGGCACCACCATCCACCCAGGAACACAAACCAAAAACTTGGGAGTCGTGCTTGATTTCTCTCTTTCCCTCCCCTCCTACATCCAATCCGTCAGCAAGGCTTGTTGGCTCTAACTCTATAATGCATTTCATCTAATCTAAGGCACATTATTATATGTACCTCTAAAAAAAATACCAATTAAACCACAACTTGCCATCAAATAGAAGTTGCATCCTGATCTCAGAAATGTTAAAATGTGAAAAAAAATCTCAGAATTGATGAACTACAATATACTCTACATTCATCAAAATCTCTCCAACTCTGCCACACTACTACCACACCACACTACTAAGTCACCATCACGTCTCACCTAGAATTCCACAATAACAAGTTCTTGGGCCTCAGTTAAAAAATAACTATTTATCTAACAGAGTTATTGCAAAAAGTAAAGAAGTTAATGTCTGTCCCTCCTATGTACTCCTATAGGATCACGCACTTCTCCCCATAACAGCATTTATCCTATTACACTGTAATTGCCTGTTGACACGTTTATATCCTCCATCTCAGAGGTAAGCACGCATCTGCTTCGCACTGTTCAGTGCAAAAGAAGTATTCAATAAATATTTGTCGACAGAATCTGAAAAATGATTCCATGGACCCTCCCTTTTTTTTACTATGACTGAGTGTAAATGTACATTCCCATACAGATTTGCATGCCCACCTGTGTGCCACTCCCACTGCTCTCCCTGCCCGGTGACAGCACACTCTTCCTCTCCATTCTATACATGTCATATCCTCCTAACAATCTCCTATCCCCTCCTCTCCACTCTCTCCCCTGCCTCCAGTAAGAGGTCAGTAGGACAACATCCCATAGATGCATAGAACCACAAAGTGCACATACGATATGGTCACTCTGTGTCGCCAAGTCCAATTCATTCCCATCCAAAGAGTTGACCTCCATTATGATGTATGGACAGGAGCAGCATCAGGGTCAGGGGCCATGCTCCCAGGGAAGCCAAGCACCCCTTTTATTTTCCACCTCCTCCCATATGCAAGTACCCATAAAACTTCAAGTTTTGAGAAGCTTTTGCCAACTAGGTCTCATTTACTAAATAAACATTTTCTCCATTTAAAAATTTAATTACATATACACACCTATCTATGTAAAGGTCCGAGGAAGAGTCAGCCCAAAACATGACATGAATGCTAAAAAAAAAAAACCTAACAATCCTGTCTGCATTGTCCTAACTTAGAGCTAGAGTGGACATAAAGACTAGCAAGTTGCTGACTAGCCCCAAGGACTAATCACCAACTAGAAGTCCAGAAACTCAGATTTATCAGGTTCTTCACAAAATCCTAAATGAGTGACTCCTGTTAACCAAACTCACAAGAGACTGATAAACCAGAGTGCCCATTAATCTCTCAAGATAACTAATGTCAATCATCTGACCTGGGCAATCCTTATTTGCAGGCAAGTGACTGTACAGAGAGCTTTAATTTTACATTTTGCATTTCTGGACACATATTAATTCTTAACTGAATGCTAAAACAAGTATCTTTATATGTTTCTTTTCATAAGTTGAATTTTCTTAGGATTCATTCTCAAAATTAATCAAAAACATGGTCAATTTTAGAGGTCTTGGTATTATTGGGTGCCATCGAGTTGATTTTCAACACAAGTAATCCTATGTGACAGAACAGAACTGCCCCATAGGGCTTTTTAGGCTGTAATCTTTATTAGAGAAGATCTACAGGTCTTTCTCCCATGGAGCCACTGAGTGGCTTTGGGCCAACAACCTTTCGGTTAGCAGCTGAGCTCTTCTTCATAGCTCTTGGTGCATTTGCTGTATCGATTTACCATCTCAGCAACATTACCATAATGGGATTAAATATTTTAAATTTGGTAGTTTAAGAGGTAAATAGTTTTTTAAATAGTATTTCTTTTTATTGCTTGTTAGGATGTATACTTTCCATGTTAGCTGTATTCTTTTGTTAATTCCCTCTCCCAGTTTTAATGACTGTCATGAACTGTTTACCAGGGGGAAAACAAAAAGAAAAAAACACTAAAAAGACAAATGAGGACAAGGAACATTTTGTCCCTGTTCCTCCAGCAGTCCCACTCCACAGAGATTAAAAAAAAAAAAGTATCCTATTTATTCTTCTAGAAAGTTCTTAAGCATAAGCATATGCCAGTGCAAGTCAAGGGTACACACTTGACAAATAAACTATTATGCTGTAAAGATTGTTCTGTAGCTTGCAGTTTTTTCTTTCCATATCTTAGGAGTCTTTCCATTATCAGCACACATGGCTTTCATTAGATTTTTAGATGAACTATATAATTCATTCAACTAGCCCCTTCAGATAGTCAAGTTCCTTTCAAACTTTTGCTATTACAATCAATGGTGCAACCAACATTCTTGCACATATTTCTGTGTACTGGTGTCTATTTGTGGTTAAATAATACACCCTGCCACAGAAATGAACAAAGAACAAAAATGCCTATATAAGTCTACATTATTGCATGAACATAAAGTTACAAGGAGAAGGGACATGGGAGAAGGGGAAAAGAAGTCAAGAGAAAGTAAGATCGAACTACAAAAAGGGCATGTGTGACAAACACATTTATGAACTTATATAAAATTATATGAGAATACATGTATAAAGAAACCAAGTGCAACGCTGATTTTAAAAGTGAAAGAAAAAGTCACATGGCATTTTAAAAATTGTGATACTGCCAGATTACTCTCCAAAAAGATTACAACAATTTATTCTCCCACCAAGATTATATGGGATTGCCTGCTTTCCTACAAATTTGCTAATACTAGACATTATCAAATTTTTTTATCTTTGTCAATCTAAGATATGGAAAATGATTTCTTGTATTTAAAATCTCCATTTATTTAATTGTAAATAATACAATTGTAAGTTGAATAAATTTTAATGTAAATGTGTCATTTGCATTTCTTTCCCTGAGAACTGCCTTTTAATGTCCTTTGCTCATTTTCTATTAGTTTATTCGTCTTTTATTATTTGTGAAAGTTCTCTATAGATTAAGGAAATTAGCTCTTTATCATACACAATGCAAATTTTTTTTTCAGTTTTCTAAAATCACTTTTATACTTCTGGGTTTGATATCAAACTTAGGCTTTCCCTACTCTAAAATTATTAGAAAATCCATATGTGTTCTCTTCCAGTATTTGTAATGATTTAATTTTGTTGTTGTTTAAATATTTGGTCTATACGTAATTTATTTTGGCATCAAGGAGTGATAAGGTAAGAATCCAACTTTTATTTTTTCTATATAGTCAGCAAATTATACTCAAACTATTTGTTTAGTAATCCATCTTTTCCCTACTGATTGGAAATCTTTTTATCATAAACTAAATTTTCTTATGTATTTGAGTCTATTTCCAACTCTTTTAAACTGGTCTACAGTGTACAAGTTTCCCTATTACTATACTTACATACTGGTCTAAGAAGGAAGAAAACAGGACGGTATTCCACAAAGGAGAAGACTTAAGAAGAGATAAAATAGCTATCCTAAAATACATTGAGTTATCATGGAGAAAAATACCTCTAGAGGATAGCACTGTCAACAACTGGATTAAAGTTACAGGTTTTAAATTCAACAGAAGGAAGAACTTTCTAGAAATTACAGAGTAATTGTGTTGCTGCATGGAGTTGTGACCTCCCAAACACTAAGAGAGATTTTTATACAAGGGATTTATGCATTCAGTAGGAGGCTAGATTGTTATTATTCTAATATCCTTCTTAGAATCCTCATTTTTTTACTAACCAAAACTCTAGTGAAATAAACATATATACTTTTTGAGAAAGTTGCTTTGCCAACAGAGTAAGACTCAACTAAGGGAAAATTAAACGCTTCTCATCTCACCAGTCATCATCCTGGATCTGTGATCCACTAGCCTCTCCTCCTTCGGACATTTTTATGTCTGTAAATCAAAATAAAGATATATTTTCTTAAGAAAACAAGTAATACATTTCTGCTCTGTGAAGCGAGAAGTATATAAATTTGCTTTGTTGCAGAATTTTCCTGACTAGAGAAAACTTAAAGACAGCATAATACCCATTCCACCTTGCACCAAGGTTCTTTGCAGATCAAAAAGCCCTAAGCATAGGACATCACTTCAAACACCACTTGTTAAAGAGCTGTGCAAGAGATTCATTTTTATTAGCCTCCAGCTATTTTTTTCCTATCATAAGATTTTATTATTCACTAACCCCTACTTTCCTGTTCCCAAATAGACAACTACCTCCAGCACCTCACCATTCCCCCCTCACACTTCCAAGTGGTCTTCCAACGCTTAGCCCTAGCCTCCTGCCTCCTCCTCCCCTCCACTCTCTACCCTCCACCCTCCAACCGGTCTTCCACCAATCAGGCTTCAATGACGCCACTCCCCAACTGTAATCCTCGATTCCAACCGCTACTCCTGCCTCCAGTCAGTGGTTTTCCAGCACTCAGATCTCAGCGCCCCTCACACCCTCGACCACCCTCCATTCCCTCATGCTTCCACTCCCCGGCTCCCGCTCCCGCCCCCCACCCCCACCCAGTCTTCCACCAATCAGGCTTCGTCTCCCCTGGTCTGACCCACTTCCCACTGCCCCTTTCTACTGCCGCCGGCTAGTCTCTCACCAATCGGACTTTGACACCGCCTCCACTCCCCTACACCTTCAACTCCCGTTTTTCCACCCTTCTCCTCCCAACTCCTGCCCTCAGCCTGTCTTCCGCCCCTCAAGTCTCGATAACCCCAAGTTCCCACACATATTACACATCCCCACGTCACCATCTCCGTAGTCCCACTTGCCACTCCCAGCCAGTCTTTCGAGATTCAGGCTTTGACCTACACCACCCCCTACACCTCCACCCACCACTTATTCCGCTACTCCCAGCAAGTTTTCCACAGATCAGCCTTTTATCCCCCAACATCTGCCATCTCCGTTCGCCTTCTATCCCGTCAGTCTTCTACAGGCTGGATCTCCACCTCAACCCACCCTCCAAGTCTCCCCTCCTAACTCACACGTCCTGCCCTCGGCTAGTCTTCCACAGATTAGGTTTCAAATGATTCCCCCTCCTCACGCCTCCACTCCCTCACACTCTCACAGGATTCTCCACCTCCCCGTTCCTCATCCTTGCCTTACCAGTTGGTTAGTATCAGTCCCAAGGTTCATGGCTGGAGTCCAAGCGATAAGGCAGCCTTGATTTTTAACTATCACGTCCGCTCAACCAGGATTATCTTCAAGATTGTTATGTTTCAGTAACCACCTCAGCCCCACCAGTCACCTACCTTCTTCTGCTGCATTCAATTGCTGTTTCTCCTTTGCTTCCTTCCACTCTTCTCTCACCCCGGACTGCATGTTGCAAGCAGACTCGAATTCGTGCAACTGTTGAGAGATGCCAGGTGAAGGACCTTTTATAGACCTCGTGACCTAGCAGGAGGTAAGAGCTGACGTGTTCCCGGCTTCACTGTTCCCACCTATCACAGCAAGGCAACTTGAAACTCTGAGACAATGAACTTAAATTTGGCACCTAACTGCAGTCTTTCCGGAATCAGGTTGATCACTTCCTGGGGTTGTTTGTCTTGAAAGCGCCATTTTACCTACAGAGCTCAGGAGCCTGAGCCTGATTCTGTGGAAAAGAAGTACCTAAATTAACTTTTTGGCGGACAGGCAAAAATCGAGCTGCTCTGTCTAACAATACTTTATGCTTGTGAGATTTAAGTGAGCCCTGTTCCTTGCTTGAATTTCCCAAATCTCTGTTTGCGTGCCCTTCAAACTACTAGCCAGCGCGTGGCGGGGGGGGGGGTAAGGGGGGAAGTTAGGGGGGGAAGGGGTGGAATGACCAGCTAGACTCCTAGATAAGACGAATGCAACAATGCAACAATGCCTATCAAGTCAACCATTACGTTTGTTTCCAGAACCCTCAGAAGGCGGCTGCTGGGAGGACTAGAAACCGCCATCCTTGCAGAAAAAGAGGAGGTGGTTACTTTGAAGCATTTGGCACTGTTTCTAAACACCCCAAACAATAAATAAGAGGGGAAAGCAAAATGTTTTTTAAATTGTACATTTTTCTAGCGGTCACTCATACATTTCGAAATTTAAGCTTCTCTGAATTTGAAGACATTAATAATACTTCACTTTATGCTAGGCACTATTCTAAGTGTTTTATGTAAATTTATTCCTTATAGCAACACTTTAAAAAGTATGTAATGTTAAGTACTTTCATTTTACAGAGATCACACAACTGGAAAGCGGTAAGAGCTGAAACGAGCAGCACTAATACCAAAATCCAAGATTTTTAAAACCAAAATGCTTCTAAATGTACTTGCTAAAGATGGAGAACTGAATAGAAAGTTATAACTATAATAGAAGTTATAACTATAACTCTATCTCTACAACAAGATTATAAATTTACCAGTACACACCCGTTTCTTCATCTATAAAACAGGAGAATACAAAACAGTGTGTCTCAGAAGTTTTGGTAAAGAACTGGAGTATTTGCTATAATTAAGAGGTATAGGCTTCAAGTACAAAAATGTAATCCATTGGAATATAATCTTAAAACAACAGGCAGTACAGCAGTTACACAAGGCAGCTCCTTTAGACTGAGGACAGAGTAGAAGTAGATTGGAAATAACTGATGCAGATTCTTACTGTATGTGTTTTAAGCAGAACTTGACAATTCGTCAGTTTCTCATACAAAAACTCACTTTATCTGACCCTAGAAGCTCCCCTCAAACTGTCAGCACAGTCCTCCTCTCCACCCTATATTTCCCATGTCCATTCAACCAGCTCCTGCCCCCCTCTGCTTTGTCATCTCACCTCTAGACAGAAGCTGCCCACTTAGGTTTGTGTATCTACTTGAACCAAGAAGAACTCTTCATCAGTATTTTATGTCGTATATGTCAGTTCAGTTTTTGTCTGAGGAGTTGGCTTTAGGAATGGTTTAAGTTCAGAGCTAACAGAGTCTGGAAGCCATGTCACAGTCACTTCGGTCTGTCAGACATCAAGTCTTTATCTTTTTACTGGAGTTCGAATTCTGCAACCCAAATTTCTGCTGCTCCAGCAGGGACCCTTTGTTGAGTTCCCTGTCAGGGCAGTCATTAGTGGTAGCCACGCACCACCTAGTTCTTGCTCTAATGTTGATGCAGTCTCTGGTTTACGTGGCCCTTTCTCTCTCTTGGGCTCATATTTTCCTTGTCTTTGATGTTCTTCATTCTCTTTTGCTCCAGGTAGGTTGAAACCAATTTATACTTCTTAGATGACTGCTTGCTAGCTTTTAAGACCTCAGACACGACTTACCAAAGTGAGATGCAATACATTTTCTTAATAAACTTTGTTATGTCAAATGACCTAGATGTCACCTGAAACTACAGTCCCCAGACCCCTGCCTCTGCTACTCTGTCCCTCAAAGTGTTTGGTTGTATTTAGGAAACTTCTTAGCTTTTGATTTAGTCCAGTTGTGCTCACTTCTCCTCTACTGTGTGTTATCCCTCTCTTCACATAAAATAATTCTTGTCTACTGTCTATTGAGTAACTACCACTCTCCCTCCCTCCCCATCCTCATAACCACGAAAGACTGATTTCTTTTGAGTTTAAATCTTTTCTTGGGTGCTCATAACAGCTGTTGCTGTTAGGTGCAAATGAGTCAGTTCAGACTCATAGCGACCCTATGTACAATAGAAGGAATCACTGCCCAGTCTTAATGCCATGCCCAGTCATTGTTATTCTTGAGCCCACTGTTGTCCCCACTGTGTAAATTCATCTCACTGAATCTTCCTCTTTTTTGCTGATCCTTTACTTCACCAAGCTTGATGTCCTTTTCCAGGGACTTATTCTTCCTGACAGCATGCCTGAAGGATGTGAGACAAAGCCTCATCACCCTTGCTTCTAAGCACCTCTTCGGTTGTACTTCATCCAAGACAGATCTTTTCACTCTTTCAGCAGTCCATGGTATATTCAGTATTCTTTGGCAACACCACAATTCAGAGACATCAATTCTTCGGTCTTCCTTAATCACTGTCCAGCTTTCACATGCATATGATGCACCTGAAAATACCATAGCTTGGGTCAGGCACACCTTAGTCTTCAAGGTTACCATTTTGATTTGCAACATTTTAAAGAGGTCTTTTGGAGCAGATATTCCCAATGCAGTGTGTCTTTTGATTTATGGACTGCTGCTTCCATGGGCGTTGATTTTGGATCCAAGTAAAACAAAATTCTTAACAACCTCAGTCTTTTCTCTGTTTATCATAATGTTGCTTATTGGTTCAGTTGTGAGGATTTTGTTTTCTTGGTGTTGAGGGCTGTGGTCTTTGATTTTCATCAATGTTTCAAGTCCTCTTCACTTTCAGCAAGCAAGATTATATCATCTGCATAATGCAGGTTGTTAATGAGTCTTCCGACAATCCTGATGCCCCATCCTGTTTCTTATAGTCCAGCTACTCGGATTATTTGCTTGGCACACAGATTGAACAGGTATGATGAAAAGATACAGCAATGATGCACATCTTTTCTGACTTAAAACCATGCAATGTCCCCTTGTTCTGTTTGCCTCTTGATCCATGTACAGATTCCTCATGAGCACAATTAAGTGTTCTGGAATTCCATTCTCCACAACTGTTATCCATAATTTGTTATGATCCACACAGTCAAATGCCTTTGCATAGTCAATGAAACACAAGTAAACATCTGGCTGGTATTCCTGATTTCAGCCAAGATTCATCTGACATCAGCGATGATATCCAGGTTCCATGTCCTCTTCTGAATTTGACATGAATCTGTGGCACTTCCCTGTCAGTATACTCCTGCAGCCACTTTTGAATGATCTTTAGCAAAATTTTACTTGTGTGTGATATTAATGACATTGTATGATAATCTCCACATTTGATTTGATCACCTTTCTCCGGAATAGGCATAAATATGGATCTCTTCCAGTTGGTTGGCCAGGGAGGTGTCTTCCGAACGTTTTGGGATAGATGAGTGAGCACTTCTAGTGCTGTATCTGTTTGCTGAAACATCTCAACTGAGAGTCCATCAGTTTCTGGAGCCTTTTTTCACCAGTGTCTTTAAATGCAGCCTTGACATCTTCCTTCAATGCCATCAGTTCCTGATCATATGCTACCCTCCTGAAATGGTTGAATATTGACCAGTTCTTTTTGGTACAATGACTATGTGTATTCCTCCCATCTTCTTCTGATGCTTTCTGAGTCGTTTAATATTTTCCCGATAGAATCCTTCACTATTATAACTCCAGGCTTGAATTTTTTCTTCAGTTCTTTCAGCTTGAGAAACGCAGATCGTATTCTTCCCTTTCTGTTTTCTATTTCCAGCTCTTTGCACATGTCATTATATTACTTTGGGTTGTCTTTTGGAGCCTCCCTTTGAAATCTTCTGTTCAGGTCTTTTACTTCATCATTTCTTCCTTTTGCTTTAACTACTCAGTGTTCAAGAGCAAGTCTCAGTCTCTTCTGACATCCAATTTGTTTTTTTCTTTCTTTCCTGTGTTTTTAATGGCCTCTTGCTTTCTTCATGCATCATGTCCTTAATGTCATTCCACAACTCATCTGTTCTTTGGTCATCAGTATTCAGTGCCTCAAATCTGTTCTTCAGATGGTCTCTAAACTCAGGTGATATACTCAATGTATATCCTTTGGCTCTCATGGACTTTTTCTAATTTTCTTCAGTTTCACTTTGAAATTGCATATGAGCAATTGAGGATCTGTGCCACAATCAGCACCTGGCCTTGTTCTGACTAATGATATTGACTATTTCCATCGTCTCTTTCCAGAGATGTAGTCAGTTTGATTCCTGTGTATTCCACCTGGTAAGGCCTATGCATATAGTCACCATTCATATTGGTGAAAAAGGTATTTTCAGTGAGGTTATTGGTGTTTCAAAATTGTATCATGCAATATCTGTCATCGTTTCTATGACCAAGGCCATTATTTTCCAACTGCTGATCCTCCTTGTTTCCAAATTTTGCATTCCAATCACCAGTAATTATCAGTGCATCCTGATTGCTTGTTTGATCAATTTTGGACTGCAGAAGCTTGTAAAAATCTTCAGTTTCTTCATCTTTGCCTTTAGTGGTTGGTGCACAAATTTGAATAATAGTTGAATAACTGGTCTTCCCTGTTGGCACATAGATACAATCCTGACAGTAGTGTACTTGAGAATAGATCTTTAAATGTTCTTTATGATGAAGAATGCAATGCGAGTCCTCTTCAAGATGTCCTTCCTGGTATAGTAGAACATATAGTTGATTTAAAATGGTCAACACCAGTCCATTTCAGCATACAAATGCCTAGGATGTTGATGTTCATACAATTCTACTTCACTGTTGATGACTTCCCATTTTTCTAGATTCGTATTTTGTACATTCAATGTTCTGATTATTAGTGGATGTTTGCAGCCGTTTCATTTTGAGTTCAGCCACCTCAGCAAGTGATAGTACTGAAAAGTTTGGCTCCACCCACATCATTAAGGTTGAGTCTACTTTGAGGAGACACATTTTGAGTGCCTTCCAACCTAAGGGGCCCATCTTCCAGAATGATGCCAATGTTCTGATGCTATTTTTAAGGTTTTCTCTAGCTAATGCTTTTCAGAACTAGACTGCTGGATCCTTTTTCCTACACTGTCTTAGTCTGGATGCTCAGCAGAAATCTGTTTGCCATGGGTGACCCTGCTGGTATCTGAATAATGGTGGCACAGCTTCCAGCATCACAACACGAAAGCTCCCACGGTACAAGAAACTGACAGACACATGGAGGTTATAATAGTGATCTCTTTCAATATTTGTCCTTTTGCAACTAATTTCACTCAGAATGGTGCCTTCCTGATTCCTCCATGTTTCCAAAATTCATCATTGTTCTTTATCATTGCATAATATTCCAGTGTGTGAATATTATCTTATTTTACCCATTCATCTACTGATGGACATCTAGGCTGATTTCATCTTTTTGCTATTGTGAACAGTGCTATGAACACTGGTGTGGAGATGTCTATTTGTATGGCAGCTATTATTTCTCTAGTATATATTCCAAGTGGGATTGCTGGACCATATGGTATTTTAATTTCCAGCTTTTTAAGAAAGCACCACATCGATTTCCAAAGTGGTAGTACCATTTTAAATTCCTGCTAGCAGTAAGTGTTCCAGCCTCTCCAAAATTAATTATTTTGTTATTTTAATTAATGCCAGCCTTATTAGTGTGAGATGTTACCTCCCTGTAGTTTTGATTTGCATTTCTCTAATGGCTAATGATCGTGAGCCATTTCCTGAAGTTTGTTGTTGAAGTGCCTGTTGGTATCCTTTGCCCATTTTTCAATTTGATTGACTTTTTGTTGTTAAGGACTTGCATAATCCTGTAGCTTTAGAGATTAGACACTGATCTGATTTGTCATATCCAATTCCACCCCCCAATCTGTAGGTTGTCTTTTTACTTTTCTGATAAAGTCTTTGGATGAGCAAGTGTTCGATTTTAGGGGTTCCCAGTTATCTGTGTTCTCATCTGGTGTTTGTGCATTCTTGGTAATGTTTTGTATTATTTATGTTGTATATTAGGGCTCCTGGCATTGTCTCTATTTTTTGTTTCATGATCTTTATCATTTTAGATTTTATATTTAGGTCTCTGATCCATTTTGAGTTAGTTTTTGTGCATAGTGTGAGACATGGATCTTGTTTTATTTTTTTGCAGATGGATATCCAGTTATGCCAACACCTTTTGTTAAAGAGACCGTCCTTTCCCCCAAGTAATGGACTTCGGGCCTTTATCAAGTATCAGCTGCTCATAGGTAATGATTTTACGTCTGGATTCTCAATTCTGTTCCATTGGTCTATATATTTGTTTTTGTACCACTACCACAATGTTGAGTCTTCCTGTCCATGAACAAGGTAGGTTTCTCCACTCATGGTCTCTCTTGGTTTCCTGCAGTAGTGTTGTGTAGTTTTGTTTGCATAGGTATTTTACATCTCTGCTGAGATTTATTCCTAAGTGTCTTATCTTCTTGAGGGCTATTGTAAATGATATTGATTCTGTGTTTTCCTCTTTGATATTCTCTTTGTTGGGGTGGAGGAATCCAACTGATTTTTCTGTTTATTTTGTTCTGAAGCTTTGCTGAACTCTTCTAGTGGTTCCAGTTATTTGTGGATTCTTTAGGGCTTTTTGTGTAGGAGATTATATCATCTGCAAATAGAGGCACTTTTACTTCTTCCATACCAGTTTGGATGCCCTCTCTTTCTTGCCTGATTGCTCTGGCTAGAACCTCCAGCACAATGCTGAATAAAAGGGACAATAAAGGGCATCCTTTTCTGGCTTCCATTCTCAAGGGGAATGCTTTCAGTCTCCCCATTTAGGATGATGTTGGCTGTTGGCTTTGTATAAATGTCATTTATTATGTTGAGGAATTTCCTTCTACTTCTATCTTGCTGAGAGTTTTTAACATGAATATGTGCTGGACTTTGTTGAATGACTTTTCTGAATCAACTGGTATAATATAATCAAATGGTTCTTGTCATGTATTTATGTGGTTCATTACATTAATTGTTTTTCTAACGTTGAACCAGTCCTGCATGCCTGGTACAAATTCCACTTGGTCATAGTAAATTTTTCTTTCTTTTTAAATATATTGTTGAAATCTATTGGCTAGAATTTTGTTGAGGACTTTTGTGTCTAAGTTCATGATGGGTATTGGTCTGTAATCCTTTTTTTTTTTTTTTCCTGGTGTCTTTACTTGGATTTTGGCATCAGGGTTATGCTGGCTTCACAGAATGAGTCTGGGAGTATTCCATCCTCTTCTGTGCTCTGAAATTTGTGTAGTAGTGGTGCTACCTCTTCTCAAAAGCTTGGCAGAATTCTCGAGTGAAGCTGTCAAGGCCAGGGTTTTGTTTTTTTTTTTTTTGGTTGGGAGTTTTCAAGTTACCATTTCAATCTCTTCTTCTGTTATAGGTTTGTATATTCTGCCTCTCTTTAAGTTAGGTAGGTAGCGTGTTTCTAGAAATTTGTCCATTTTCTCTAGGTTTTCAAATTTAAGAGTACAACTGTTCATAGTTATTTTGTTAAATATTTTTTTAAATTTCAGTTGGGTCTATTGTGATATTGCCCATCTCATTTCTTATTTAGGTTGTTTCCTTCCTTTTCTATTTTTCTTTAGTCGGTGTGGCCAGTGGTTTATCCATCTGGTTGATGTTAAACAACCAGTTTTCGGTTTTAACTCTTTTGATCATTTTTCTATGCTCTAATTCATTTAGTTTTCCTCTTCTTATTATTTGGTTTCTTCTATTGCCTGAGTGCTTCTGTTGCTGCTCTTTTTTTCAATTTGTAGGGCTAATGTTTTGATTTGAGCCCTTCTTTTTGGATGTGTGCATTTGTTGAAGTAAATTAACCTCTGAGCACAGTTTTTGCTGTGTCCCGAAGTTTCTGGCAGATTGTTTTCATTTTTATTTATGTGAATTTCTTTACTCCATCCTTCATTTCTTCTATAACTCAGTGCTTAATTAGCAAGGTGTTGTTCAGTTATGTTTCTTTTCTTTCTTTTTTTGTTACTGATTTCTACCTTTATAGCTTTGTGGTCTCAAAAACTTCTTTGTAATATTCCAGTGGTTTGAATTTTTGTAAGGTTTGCTTTATGGCCTAATATATGGTCTTTTATTGAGAATGTTCCATGTGCACTGGAAAAGAAAATATACTTGGCAGTTGTTTGGTGGTGTTCTGTGTATGTCCATGATGTCAAATTGGTTGACTGAAGCATCTAGATCTTCCCTGTCTTTATTCAGCTTCCTTCTGGGGGTTCTTTCCTTAACGACAATTTGTATTTTGACATCTGCTCCTATTGTTGTGGAGCTGTCTCTCTTCTCAATGCTCTTCAAGTTTACAGCCTACCATTGGGTGCATACTTAATATAGTTATTGTCTTCTGGTGTATTCACCCTTTAGCGCCTATATAGTGTCCGTTCTTAATCATTGTGGTAGATCTTAAGGTCTATTTTATCAGACATTAACATTGCTACTTTTGCCGGTTTTGTATGTTGTTTGCTTTTTTCCTATCCTTTGAATTTGTGCCTTTAAGTCTGTGTCTTGTAGACAACATACAGACGATTCATGTTTTTTAATCCATTCTTCCACTCTCTTTATTGACGCATTTAATCCATTTACAATCAATGTAAGTAGCTACAGGAGCGAGTTTAGTGCTGTCATGTTGATTCCTTTTTTTGTGCATTGTTGTTGTTTTTAATTTTCTGTGCTGAGTGATTTTCCTGTTTTCATCTTTTTCATTGTTAATTGGCTTTGTATTTGGAGACTTCATTTCTTGATGTGGACAGTTTCCTTTGTAGTTTTCTTCATATTTGGCCCTATATTTCCAAATTTAAATCTTTTTCTTATTGCCTTGACTTGCTCCTCTTATGACTTCACTACTTTTTGAGTCCTTTCTGTTATGCTGTCATCAGTTACATGATGATGTTTCCCTATTTTCAGTATTTCAGCTTTATTTTTGTGATTTCCCTACCTAGATTGGTATCTGCTCACTCTATCCTGCATTCTAGGCTTCGGTTGCTATCTGATGTTAATTGATTTTCTAACCAAAAGACTCCCTTTAGTATATCTTGTAACTCTGGTTAGTTTTGCAAATTTCCTAAATTTCTGTTTCTCTGAAATGTCCTAATTTTTGCCATATTTGAATTGCTGGATATATAATTCTTGGCTGGCAATTTTTTTCCCTCAAATCTTTGTATACAAGGTCTGACAACTAAGTCCACGAACGTAATTGTTCTAAGTGCTACATAACTCACAGCTGAATATCACTGTGGTCACCTTCAAAGTACTCCCCTTGGGAAGCTATACACCAATGCCAGCACTTACTCCACCCTTCAAAGCTATTTTGGAACTCTTTCTTGAATGGCCATTGCACACTGTGACAAGGCGGCAAGTTCCTGAACTTTATAGTTGTCTGTGAGGGAGTTTTTAGCCAGCAGACAAATAACTATATTGGAATACCCTCCCTACTCACCTGATCTGGCCCCAATGACTTCTTTACCACATTTTGATGACATTCAGGACAAACAAGTAATACAACATCAGCTCTGATGGCCAGTGCATGGAGTTCCAGAATTCCTTTAAAGGGTGGACTAGGCCATGGCGTCAGAGCATAGCTTCCCAAGAAGTACTGTAGTGATATTCAGCAACAAGGTATGTAGCACTTTCTCTACAGTGAGTTCATGAACTTAATTGGCAGTCCTTGTATGTCATCTCATAGCCTTTTTTCCTGCATGGTTTCTGTTGAGTATTTCCTAGCTTAGTGTACTCTCCTTTGTAAATGACTTTTATCTATCCCTACAGATCCGACTCGACGGCACTTGGCTGGCTTTATCTATTCCTAAGCTGCCCTTGCCATGAGTCAGATCCGACTCAACAGCACTTGGCTTGGCCAAGCTGCCCTTAAAACTCTCTATCTTCAGTTTTGGCAAGTTTATTTCTCAGTGTCTTTTGCAATCTACGTTGTGTGGAGTTCAGTGAGCATCTTGGATGCTTCTTATCCTTGATATCAGGGATGTTTCTTGTCAACCTATGTTCAACAATTCTGTCATCATGCCCCTGTTCTGACACTTGTCACTTGTAGACTATTCTTGATGAAGTTCTACATAATTCTCAGTGTTTCATCCTTTTTCAAAATTCTTTGGTCTGAGTTTCCCTCAAATATATTGGTGTCACGTGCTTTATGTTCAGTCTAATTCTGGCTTCATTGCCTCAATTCTGCTCCTTCAACTTTCTACTGCATTGTCTAATTCTGTAATTTTATTATTATTCTGAATTTCTGCTTGCTCTCTATGCTTTCTTGCAGCTATGCTGTTTTGCCTGATTTCTTGAGTTGTTCTGATCTTTCGTGTTCTACTTGTTTTAATCCTAGGAAGTTCTCTTCATCTGGAAAGTTTTTTCATTTTGGGAGCTATCTGCAGCGATCATGGTCTGCCTCTTCATGTGACTTGACATTGACTATTGTCTCTGAGCCATAGGTAAATTGTATTTGTTTACTGTGTCCTAGCTTCTTGTTCTGTTTCTAAATGCCCAACAGCATGGTCGTGTGACCTAGTTTGATTACTGGCACCTCTGAACCTCTTAACATCCTGTCACCAAGTGGTTACACCTTTACTAGGCATGAAAGCCCAGGAGTACAGGCAGTCGGTCACCAAGTGTGATGCAGGCTCTTCTCTATAGTCCTAGATGGGGTGGCATCTGATGTAGGCACAGGTATCTAGCTACACATACTAAGGCTAGGGGTTGACGGCAATCTATATCTGAAACTGTGTACCTTTCTCAAGGCAATGGATAGGTTTTGCAGCTGGACTATGGGTGCTCAATGCTATATGTAGAGCTATTCAAGGTTTATGAACCCCCTATGCCTGTGCCTAGACAAAGGAACTGTTTCTGCCCCCTAGTTCCTCGCTTATGAGTCAGCATTTTTTTTGTCCCCCATCTGTTAAACTGCTCACTCTTCAATGCTGGGAGGGCTCCTAGCACACAGCAATACTACTCCAGCCTAGGGAATGCATCGGTTTATGGAGCCAGCAGCATTCAGAGAAGATAGGGAGTAGCCCTGCTACAAGGGAGACAGGTTTATCCTGAAGGTAAGTTATAGATCGACATGTAGACACACGCTCCTTCAATTTTGACAACTGAATGCTGTTTTTCACTGATTCTGGAGATGCTGAGACTTATGTTACTCTATCCCCTGCTGAGGGAGACACTTTCCAAATGCCAGTGATCTCCTCACCATACTCCCTGCCACCTATCTGCCTGAAGAGTTCCAATTCCCACCAGGTCAGGTATGGGGAGTGCTATATACTTCTGGACCTACTCCCTTCCCAGTCACTCAGTCTTGATTTCTCAACTTGCTTTTTTATATTCAGGGCTCCTAGAATGTCAAATTTAATTGACTCATTTGTTTTGGGGTGTCTTGGTTGTTACAGGGATCACAGAAAGCCTCTGACTACTGTCATCTTAGCCCCGCTTCCCTGATGCAGCTTCTTAATACAGCAGGTTGGAACTAAGAACACTCAATGTATACCCTACCAGACACCTTTCATTTCCCACCATCGTTTAGGAAACAAATACTAACCCACATTAAGGCTTGAGAATAACTACCAAGTTGAAAAGTGCATTACTATCTGAAATTTTACTGACAAAAAAATTTTTTTCGACCAAACAGTAGTTTGGCTTAACTAGTAAAAAATGTCTGCCACGAGCATTATGTTCCTTTAAGAACTACCTATACAGGATCAAACTGACAATAGCAAGCTGCAAGATTAGACAGGAAACTTACAGGGCAGTGAGTTAATAATAATGGAGGAAGAACAACTCAGAGAAGGCAGGCAAGAAGGTTACACAACTCTTAAAATCAGTATCACTTAATTGTACATGCAGAAACTGTTGAATTGGTGTATGTTTGCTGTGTATATTCTCAACAACAAAACTAATTATATAAATCAGTGTTTTCATTCACCATAAGAAGACTGGCAGCCACTGTTCTGATCCCTGATGCACTGATATTCTCCTACTTCATTCCTGTGACAATTTAACCAACAATACAGAGCAGAAACAAAAATAACTCAGTCTCCAAGAGCCAAACAAATAGACCATGGTAAGAATACACTGCAAGGGTAAATGAAGTCAGAGTAATCACAAGCCAAAAAAAATCAAGTAGGAATGGGCACGGTCAGAGTCACATGCTTTATTTTCTTCTTAATGGGATCATATACCACTCCCAGGCCCCAACAGACTAGACTAAGAAAACAAGAGTAATTCTGCAGTAAGGAAATCTCGTCCTTTCATGTTTTTTTTTTTTTTTTTTAAGTTGTTCCAATGTAGGTGCTTCATCACTGGATGACAGTATTATTCTGTTCAACATTTACTATAACAACACAAAATACATCAGCCATCTTGAAGGGAAATCATTTATTGTTTAAAGATCGCAAGACAACATCTGGATTTCTGTAGCACAATTTATGTTTTACTTCTTTGATAAAGCAGAGTATAATAGAAAAAAACAATTAGTTTCCAGTGATTTCTATATCTCTATTCAGAATTAAGTCTTCCACAGACATGTTACCTGGAAACAAAAGCCTATTACAATAAGCAAAGCTTCAACCACAGCGGCTACTTTTCGTGCCAAGAAAAAGTTCATCCCTATAGGAGGAATGATGTGCTATGTGAAATAGCTGTAAAGTCACAGCCTTGAGGGCATGGAAGTATATTATTCTATCCCATATTACATAGTTTGGTGAATTTCAAACATCATTTTACCTGCAACCATGCTGGCAACCTTTAACTAAGAATAGTTAAACTGATTTTTTAATTAGGTAAAAAATAAATTAAGAAATCCCTAAACTGATGTTTCTTGATTTATATTGTTTCTTGATTTACATTGTTTCTTGATTCATACTGTTAAAAGCTAAACAGTTCATTGATATGTAATTCTGGGTAAGAATTACATTTGAGACTCCTTGCTCAGATTTTGGTTAGCAGTAAGAATCTTTCAGTAATTCAAGTTCTTCTTGATCAATAACTTGTCAGCTAGGATACATTCAGGCATCAGCTGCAACTACAGAACAGATGCACTGCCTCAGCACTTTGGAAAGACATCATAATCTAGAACACTACTAGCAGACAAAAATTATCTGTTACTGGATAGCATAAGTGCAGTACAGCAAGACAAAACATATATTCATATGTTGGCTTGTTTAAGCCTCAAGCCCTTGACCCTTTGTTGAAATTCAGCAATTTTATTCCTATGGTTTTTAATACCAAGAGCTTAAGCTCCAGGAGGACTAATGTCTAATTTCTACTTCAAACCAAGTAGCAGTACAGTTAGCTACTAAAGGATGGAATTCATAGAAACTTTAAGTCCAGAATACAGTTCCATAATAATACCCCAGAAGGTCTGAAAAATAACTTGTATACACAGATGGTCCTCCAGAGCTTTTCACCTATGAGATAACATGTTGTTGATGCAAGTTATTTACTGTATTAGAGATAACTGTGACTTATTGATTGAATATTTGAATACTTATACTTACCTGGGATTTCACTTCTGCTGAAAAGAAATAGGAAGAACATGACTCACTTTAAAAATCAAGCTTTAGAAAGAAAGGTAAAAATCTTATCACACACTATCACTTTTGGAAGCAGCATAGAAGGGGCAGTCGAAGGTAAACACTGGTGAAATAGGTCAAAACTAGGCAAAAAAAAAAAAAAGCTATATTATTATCAATAACAGTACCACAACTGTACCCTTCAAATTAATAATCACTCCTAAGAAGTTTCATTTGGCACCAAATGGTGTGTTTAACAGACACACTCTGAGGTGTTTTCAATCAGATTAGATTTGTTATAGCTTAGCTAGAGGAGACTATATTGGGGACGGGTAGGAAGGAAATGGAAAATGGGCCAGAAAAACATTTTGACTAATCATCTAAACCAACCAAGTACTGATAATTCCAAACATTAGGTCAGACACTAAAATGACTGATACAGGCTCAAGTGGTTTATAAAACCTATATAGAAAGACTATACCAGCAAAGTCCCCGTTAATCTATGTAATTCAAAAACTAAAACAAGGAGCAACATTTTAGCTTAAAACCTTATCTCAAGAGAATTATATACACTTCAACGTGAATAAAAAATACCTGAAACCAAACACATTTTTAAAAGCTCCAATGCCCAAAATGTAAAGAAAAAATTAAGTCAGAGAAGACCCATCAGTCCATGGAATCACAAAATGACTGCATAAGCTGTGTCTCCCCTCCATACTAACTATCCCATGGAAGACCAAAGGAGATCAGAACTTCCAGACCTATGCACCACCTGGTTGCTGCAGAATTCTATGGAGATTCCTTGTGGAACAGTAGTTTCCCATTTCTGTGTCTCTCCCTATCATGCAGGAAGCAAGTCTGGCTGTGCTATTCTATTATCAATATATGTCACCCATCTGCAACATGGTACTATACAGATAAGTAAAAGTATATTATCTAGTTCCCTTTCCCTCAAAAGGTTGAGGCTCAGGTATAGGGGTTATTCTCCTGTGCATACAGTCTTTATTTAAGTGGATTCGGTGACTTCAACAGGCTTAATCATGTGGTCAGGTTTGTTGCCAGCTGCATAATGCTCCCACATCTGTAGATACAGCCGTTCTAATTCCACTGTGTATTGTTTGGTGTTGAATAGAGGACTAGATATTCTCTGCTTCCACACTTTGCCACGTATTTTCTTCAGGCTGTGTAATAAAATTTAAGAGACTCAGAACTAGACCTTGTAATACCTACTCACCTTTGAAGTAAAACAATGACCAAACTTAATGCTATTTTCTTTATACCAGCTCTTATAATCTAGCTCAACCCCACATCTCCTGGAAAAAATTTTTTGTTCTTTCCAACCATGTGTACCCAAGGACATCATGCTTTCTCCGTCTAATTTCCACTTTTAAAATAAAAACAATTATTGGCAATGATATCCAACTATTCGTATGTTTTACTAGGTAGAATGCAAATAGCTTAGCAAAAAGGTAAGCAATGTATTATGCGTGTACTAAGAACCTTAAATGTTTATAACCATTTGACCTTATCAGTAACATAAGTCTATTCAACGGAAGTAATCAGATACACACACATCTATACAGAGGTGTCCACTGATGCACGATTTACAATAGTGAAGGCACAAACAATGAAGTACTCATTTAAGATTTTTACAAAATAGGAGAAATACAGGAGGTAAGAAATGCAGAATGTCAACTGCCATAATTTTCCACTTGTGCCTCAACTGAGTCATCTACTGAGACCAAAAACAAACAAACAAACAAAATGTTGCTAACATCACTAAAACTATGACTTTGTTCAGAAACTCAGAAAAATGCAAATCAGTTTTTCTGAGAACACAGTGGGGAAGAATTCGCTCTACTCTCCTGAACATATCAGCTGTCAGGAGATTATCTGTCAATGAAGAGAGATTTTTTTTTTTTTACTTTAGAACCAGAGCCAGAACACTCCTATTTTTTAAAATTTTTTATTGTATTTTTTTATTATGATTGAATGAAAATGTACATTCCCATATAAATTTGCATGCTAACCTACATGCAGCTTCCACTGCTCTCCCTGCACAGTGACAGCGCACTCCTCCTTGCTGCTCCATACATGTCTTATCTTCCCAACAGTCTCCTATCTTCTCCTCTCCACCCATTCTCCTTCCTCCAGTATGAGGTCAACAGGATGACCTCCTATAGATGCCCAGAACCATAAAGTGCCCACACAATATGGTCACTCTGAGTCACCAAGTCCAACCCATTGCTGTCTAAAAAGTTGACCTTCAATTATGATTTACGGACAGGAGCAGCACCAGGGCCAAGGGCCCTCCTCCCAGAACCCCGAGGCCCCTGGACCATCAATTGTGGTCTTTTAGTGGAGATCTCAGGGTGCACCCCTATTTATACTTGTGTTGCCAGTGAGACTCAACTTTGTGAGCTCCATCGTGGCTATCACTGATGGTAGCCAGGCACCATCTGGTTCTTCCGGTCACAAACCAATGTAGACATCTACTCACATGGGTCTCTGTCTTCTGGATTCTCTTTCCCCCATGTCGTTATGGACCTTGGTGATCATCCGTTCCTGCTAAGTTGGGACCATCTGCTGTACCCTCAGATGGCAGCTTGGCAGCTTTTAAGACCCCAGACGCCACTCACCAATGTGGGGTGCAGAGAGACCTCATTAGCAAAACGCTAGTTGTGCCAATTGGCCTCGACTTCCCCTGAGAGCATGGTCCCCGGCCCCCCGCCACAGCTACTCTGTCCTTGAAATATTGGGTTAAGATGGGAGGAGTACACAAGTTGTGTTGAAGTCCTGTTAATATTGATCTTCTTACTATCTAATCTAATCCCTCCCCCCTCGCCCTCCCACCCTCCCCACCCTTGCAGCTGTCAAAGAGTCTTTTCTGTTATGCATGAGTCTGCTTTTAAGTTCTTATTGTAGGGGTCTCATACAATATTTGTCCTTCTATCACTGACTACTTTCACTTAGTCCTCCAGTTGAAACCAGGTTAAGAGATGTTTCCTGCTGTCATCATTGTTCTTTATCATTGCATAGTACTCCATTGATACTATCCATTCCTGTTGTTGGGACTCCTGTCTATTTTTAAAAGCAGTAATTTAAAACAGCTGTTTTAATGCTTCCCTGGCCAGAACTAGTAAAATAGTTGGGTATGTATGTTGTCCTCAATCCAACCAGACCACATATTCAGGCTGTTTTTCAATGAAAAACACCACTATGCTTTATTAAAAAAGAAAGAGTAACCCAGCAAAATGGTTCAATAAAACTGTGGTATTCTGAAAAGGATCATACAATATCTGAGCCTTCTGTAACTAACTTATTTCACTTGGCATAATGTTTTCAAGTTTCATTCATGTCCTAGCAGAGCAATAAAAAGGAATGAATTACTGATACAAGCCAACAACATAGATGAATCTCAAAAACATGCTGTGTAAAAGAAGTCTTGAGTGCATACTATAAAGTGGTTCCTTTACATAAAGTTTTCTGGAAAGGCAGATCTAATTTATGGCAAAAAAAAAAATTTAGGACAGTAATTGTCTGGGAGACTGTGAAAAGGGCATGAGAGGACTTTCTGGAGTAATGGAAATGTTTTCTATCTTGATAGGTGTCATGGATTAAATTGTGTCCCCCCAAAAATATTTGTACCCATGTGGCTGGGCCATGATTCCCTGTATTCTATGACTGTCCTCCATTTTGTCATTTTCCTACGCTGTATGTTAAAGCATTAGGGTGGGACTGTAAATCCCTTCATATGATCACCTCCCTGCTCCACTGTAAAAGGAGTTTCCTTGAAGTATGACTTGCCCCACCCTCAATCCTTTCATCCTACAAGAGATAAAAGGAAAGGGAAACCAGCAGAGAATTGGGAACCTCACACCATCAAGAAAGCAGCACCGGGAGAAGAGCGCGTCCTTCAGACCTGAGGTTCCTGTGCCAAGATGCTCCCTGGACAAAGATTGGTGCAATACCGGACTTTCCTCCAGCGTCGACAAGGGGGAAAGCCTTCCCCTGGAGCAGACATCCTGAATTTGGACTTGTAGCCTACTGGACTGTGTAAGAATAAACTTTCCTTTGTTAAAGCCATCCACTCTGTGGTATTTCTGTTAGAGCAGCCCTAGCTGACTAAAACAATATGGATTTAGGTTATAAAGGTATTTCTTAAAATTCACAAAGTGGCCACTTAACATTTTGTACATTTCACTATTTTAAAGTTCTACCTCAAAAGGAAAACTAAGCAAATAACAAATTCTACTTAATTACTGATACTCATTCTGAAATACTTATGGCCTGCAATTTGCTTTGAAATGTACCAAATAAGATGGATTTGTTAGGGGATAAATAAACAGATGGATAAATGTGTGATAAAACAAACATTAATATGTTAATAGTAGAATCCAGGTGGTAGGCATATAAGTGTTAATTATAAAATTGAAATTTTTCATAATATCAGAAAACATTGTATAAACCCCACTAAGTTTTTTAAAAGTATGGTAATAAAAAATATAAAAATACACTAAATTGTTTATTGCAGTTCTCTAGGCTAAAGGAATTATGAGGTTTTTTTTCTTTTTACATATATTTTGTTTTTAAGAAAGGTATTTGGCTATCTTGTATTCCAGTTTTATCTAACTTGTTTCTAAAAAGTATTCAGATTTTCAGGTATACCCCTCAATAATTTTTAACTGATTTATAAAGACTTGTAGAAAACGTTTACTGCCACACAAAACTATAAAGACAATAATAACCATAATCCTGGCCCTATGGTCGCCATGAGTCAGATCCAACTCGACGGCACTTGGCTTGGCCAACTCCCTATTTTACTGCATTTCGAGATTTTTTGTAAAAAATATTCTTATATTGTACATATTTTGGAAACCATAGTGGCACAGTGCTAAGTACAATGGCTGCTAACCAAAAAGTCAGCAGTTTGAATCACCAGGAGCTCCTTGGAAACTCTTTGAGACAGCTCTCTTCCATCTTATGGGGTCACTGTAAGTAAGAACTGACTCGGTAACAGTGCATTTGATTTAATTTTTTGATGTGTATTTTAGTTTCCTTTTTTTTTTTTTCACTTAATATTATGGTTTAAGCACTTTCCTACGTCATTAGAAATCACGAATTTTAATTTTTTAAATGCCTGCTCAAGTTTCCTTTTTCTTAGATGTATATGGTATCCACTGTGGTAAAGTCTGAAAATAATAAACAAATGCTAACATCTGTTGAATGCTTACCATGCACTAAAAACTGTTCTAAGTGCTTTACAAGGACTACCTCTTTCAATCTTCACAATTTCTTCAAGATACATGCTATTATTAATTCCCATTTTGCAGACACACAAACCAAGGCACACAAACATTAACCTGCTCAAATTCACAAAGCTTGTAAGTGGAAGATCCTAGGTTCAAACCCAGATATAGTCTAACTCAAAAAGACTGTTTTTTTCCAACTTCTTTAAAGAACACAAGGAAAAAGAAATTAGCCATAACAACCAAAGAAAAACCTGATTTAAAAATTAACTATTACTTCCCGTGTGGCTAAAGCATCATTTATGTAAGCATTATTCCCCTAATCCCCACACATTTTGGGATATTTCACTTATATTTTCTTTTCTTGTGAAGAAGTGGCATCACAGGGTCAAAAGTTTGACAGTTTGGTAAAATTCTGAGGAAGGGTTGTACTCAACAATACAGGAGTGCCAGCACTTCAATGCTCCATCATCACTGACATCATATAAAAATATTTGTATTTTACAGGCAAATAATGGGTATGCCTCAATATTATTTTAATTTGCATCTCTACTAGAAAGGGTGGTTTGGGTTAACCACTGGTACTTCTAACTTTTGCAATCTGTCAGTTCCTTATATAATTTTCTATTAGGGATTTAAAATTTAAATGTTCTTCAGTCTTTATATAAAACCAACCAATTGCTATCAAGTCGATTCTGACTCACAGCGACCTTACAGGACAGAACAGAACTGTCCCCATAGAATTTCCAAGGAGCATCTGGTAGATTTCAACTGCCAACCTTCTGGTTAGCAGCCACAGGTTTCCAAAGTATATGCAATGCTTCACAAATCTGCATGTTATCCTTGCACAGGGCTATTAATACTGACATATAAGCATAAATCTTTTCCTCTTCTTTGCCTTTTTTCATTCTTTTTTAATTCGGCCATTTCATTTCCTCTTTACATAGTAAAACCTAGTAATCACTTCCTTTGTGAAAGCTTAGAAAATTATTCTCCCACCTGAGATTATACAACTTATTTCACCTATTTTATGTTATCCTTGTTTTATGACTTCATCTTTAAATAATTTTTTTTGATTTCCTTTTGTAACAGCTACATTCTAAATTATCCTTATTTCTTTCACTTTATCATACAGTTTGTTCACAGAAAAGTTTACTTACTATTCTAGATCAGTTCCCAGTTTCACAGCAATGTCTTCATATTCTTGTCTATTTTTAGCAATGAGCTCAAGACAACCTAAGCAGGTGAGCTGGGAAGCCGCAACTCGCGAAGCAAGAGTCTCTCCTGTATTAATAAAGTCAAGAACTGCATTTCTGAGAATGTAAGTCACACATAATTTTATTCATCTCAAGTATTCACACAATGCAGACGAGGAGAATGGAGCTAAGTGCTCAAACGTAAGTCTCATTCTCTACAGTCTTGCTTTAAATGTTGCTTCAGTATACATGGCTTCATCTGGAATTGTCCCCCCTAAAGGAGATTTTAAAAAATAACACAGTGGTGATTCCAATGATTTATCACCAGCTTACCTGGCATCGTCACCATGGGTGTCCCTGCCCAGAGGACATCCATTCCTGTGGTGTGCCCATTACACAGTGGAGTGTCCAGACAAACATCAGCCAGCTGGCCTCTCCTGACATGTTCCTCTTTAGGAGCAACAGGTGAAAAAATGATACGGTTCTGGGGAAGGCCCATGTTTTGTGCATACTGTTGAATATTAGGTTCTCCTACAGCTGGAAAACGCAACAGCCAGAGCACACTATTGGGAACACGCTTCAAAATCTAAAATAAAAAATAATTATTAATAGCAGATCTGTTCACGTTAACAAAAGCTCCTATAGGTCTCTTCCTCTTCTCATTCAGCAAGTGGCCAAATGTGACGTCTTTCGCTCACACAGATGAATTAGATCAACTGAATTATAGGTCCCTCGTCTGCTTAGGCTTTCCCAAGGAGAGTTAGAAGAAAGAGAATTATGACAGAAGACACAAATCAAGTTTGTTCCTGTTAAGTGCTGTCAAGTCGGTTCTGACTCATAGCTATCCTGTGTACAACAGAATGAACCACTTGGTCCTGTGCAATCCTCACACTGTTGCTGTTTGAGCCCACTGTTGTAGCCACTGTGTCAGTTCACTCATCAACAGTCTTCTACTTCTTTGCTATCACTCTGCCTTACCAAGCATGATGTCCTTACTGGTTTCTCCTGATTACAGGTCCAAAGTACATGAGATGAAGTCTCATTATCCTTACTTCCAAGGAGTACTCTGGCTATAATTCTTCCAAGACAGATTAGTTTGTTCTTCTGGCAGTCTATGATTCATTCAATATTCTTCACCAATACCATAGTTCAAATGCATCTATTCTTCCTCTGTCTTCCACATTCACTGTACAGTTTTTGCATGCATGTAAGGTGACTGAAAATACCACGGCTTGGAGTCAGGCACAACCTTAGTCATTAAAGTGACATCTTTGTTTCTCAGCCCTTTAAAATGGTCTTTTGCAGATCTGCCCAATCTAATAACATCATTTGATTTTCTGACTTCCATAAGCTGTTTTTTGTGTTTGTTTTTCTATTTGTTTTCTGCTGCTTCCATGGGCACTCACTGTGGATCCAAGTAAAATGAAATCTTTACAACTTGAATATTTTCTCCATTTATCATTATATTGTTTATTGGTCCATTTGTGAGGATTTTCATTAGCCATTAGGGAAATGCAAATAAAACTAAAATGAGGAGTCCTTAGGTGATGCATGTGGTTAAAGTGCCTGACTGCTAGTCAGGAAGATTGGTGGTTCAGAACCACCCATAAGCACCCTCAGAAAACAGGCCTGGCAATAATATCTCAGCCTTGAAAACCCCATGGAGAACAGTTCTACTGTGATACATGTGGGGTTAGCTGTAAGCCAGAACTGATTCAACAGTAACTAATAATAACGTCCTAACCTTAACAAACCAAAATAAGATAAAACTTTACATCCACTAAAAACCCAACCAAGGAAAAATGAGCCCAGGAGACAGAAGGACCTATATGATTGAAAGCCTGTATCAGCATGAGACCAGAAGAACCAAGATGGTGCCCAGCCACCACCAAAGACAGCCTTGATAGGGGACACAACGCAGAGTCCCTGACATAACATGAGAAAGAGGTACACAGATCAAGAACTCTACTAAAACACCAGAATTGATGGTCTCACAACCTAGGCGGTCCCCTGGGAACATGCCTCCTAGGCTTGCTGCTGCCCCAGACCTAAAACCAGTACTGAGGTCAACACTTCAAACTAAGAATGGACTGAACTCAGAGACACAGAAGAGAATGCAATGTGTGTATTTGATGGTTTTATATCATTTATAAAGGCCGTCCTGCTGGTTTCTTTCTAGAGGGGAGGAGGAGAGGGTGGAGAAGGTGGAGATGAAGAGACAGGTTTTGTTGGGAGGATACTAGCAGTGAAGAGTGAAAAGGACAAATGTGCTATCACACGATAGGGAAAGCAGATAGGGTTGTAGAGAGGTGGGCATGCAAAATTGACTTGGATTGTATACTTTCACTTAAAACAAAAAAAACCCCAAATTTACATCCACTAGGATGGTTACTGTCTGAAGAACAGAGAAAAACTAACTCTGCCATATATGTGGAGAAATTAGAACCCTTATCCATTGCTGGTGGGAATGTTTATGGCACAGCAACCATGGAAACAGTATGACTATTATTCAAAAATTTAAACATAGAACTCTTATGATCTAGCAATTCCACTCACAGGTATATACCCAAAACACTTGCAACTAGGGACTCCGGTATTTTTATACCAATGTCAGCCACAGCATTATTCACAAGAGACAAAAGGTAGAAACAACCCAGAAGTCCATCAACAGAAAAACGGATAAACAAAAATGTGGTATAGGCATATAATGGAATAGTATTGTTATGAAGAGAAATGAAGTTCTGATACACGTGATGACATGAATGAACCTTGAACATTATGATGAGTGAAAGAAGTCAGTTACAAAAGGACAAATATTATGATCCCTCTTACATAAAACAACTAGAATAAGCCAGCGTCTAGAGACCAAAGTTTATCAGCGGTTATCAGATGCAGACGGGACAGAAAGTAAGAAGAAGATTCAGTGTTTAGGGAACACTGAGCTTCTGTTACAAGTAAAAGAGTAATTTGGAAATGGGTAAGACTGATGGCTTGAATGACACGAATTTAAGTTAACGTCACTGTGAAGAATGTTGAAATGGCCAAAATTCTGTTACATATATACTTACCACAATAAAAAGCTCAAATGCCAAAGCTTTTTTTTACATGTAATTTACCACACAGAAAGAAAAAAAAAGGTTTCTGGGAACCCTTGAAAGATAGAAACAAGCACAACAGCACCTGAATAGGGTGCAAAATTAGCTTCAAAGATAGTCTATATACCAAATCTTTACTAGCCTCTAGTCATTAATAATTAATCTATAGATACTCACATTTGCCCACATTTGCAAAGTAGAAGGGTCAATTTTATATAACTGATTAAAATTACAATACACAATGGCATCTTCTGGTAACCCATACTGAGAACGGGTAGTTACGATAATGGTACGGGGAACCTCCTCTCCAGTTGCAGCCTTATTGTTGATCTAAAAGGAGAAGGAGTATGATGATTATATTTAAAGTCAAGACAGGTCAACAATCTTTCACTGATAAAGAATCCTAAGATGGAAAATGGTATAACCGTTAAAAGTTGTATGTCTAATAGAGAAAAGATTCATAATACAGTTAACTATATGAGAAAATGTTGATAAAAAAGTTTAGAAGACAAAGTTACCCGCCCACTGCCATCAATTTGGGTCCAACTCATAGGGACCCTACATGGTAGAACTGCCCCATAAAGTTTCCAAGGAGTGCCTGGTGGATTTGAACTGCTAACCAAAAGGTTAGCAGACGTAGCACTTAACCCACTACGCAGTATTTCATTTGGGGAAACTGCATTATGAAATTTCTCTTTCTACATAAAAAGGTCTCCTCAACACATCTTAATAATCCAACAAGTTTTGCTCATTCTTTTCTTCATGACTGAAATGTTACTTTCTAAATCTCACTCACCTTCCAAGGCTAAACTTATTCCTCAGCTACTCTCTTCTCCCAATACTGCCTCTCCTCTCAGTACCACTTTGGAGATTCTAGAGTATACAATTATCATTTTATCATGTAATTCCCATATATCTCAGTATTATCTTCCTTTGTTAACTCCTAGAGACCAGAGATCCTTCCTTGCCTTACAATCTCTTGACAGAGCTATTTATCCACTTATTCGTGCATGCAATATTTGTCTATTGAGTACATATTATATTATTAATTTGCACTGGAGGACTTTTTCCCTTGGGCGAACCAGCAACTCGAGACAATTTTGCATATATTAGGTAAGTTTCTTACAGCTACTTTAAAATGATTTTACACTCAAACAAATGTCTACAAATAATAAAATTTTATATATTTCTACATCTTACAAAACAAAATCTTTGAAATATCATGCTCTGTAATTGTTTTTTGTATGCTATTTTACGAAACAATCCCTGAGGTGCATACTCAGTTTGTCTGGGCATGTATCACAATAAAAAACAGAACAGTAGCCCTCAAAGCTTTAAAAACACTCTTACATTTTCTGAGACATTCTACATAATGGCCCTGCCCTCCAGACTCTACGTACTGGCCACACTCTGTGGATTCTGAGTGGAGACCCCTGGCCCTGTGCTACACCTCTGCCTAGAAAGGCTCACTAGGACAGCAACTCTGCACCCTCAGCTTTAGGTACACCCTAAGCCCAACTGAGTGGCAATTCCACCCTTACAAACACAGAAAGCCCTAGCTCCACTGTTTCAAACCCCTGAGGTCATGGCCACACCCTATGAGACTGAGGTAGCTCAGCTTCTCAGACTGTCTGTCTCTTCAGCTTCTGCTTCCTATGGCCACATGGCCTGGGTCCCAGGCCTACATCTAGCCTGCCAGTGCAAGTGTTCCAAAGCTCTGTAGCTCCACTGTTGCAAGAAAGCTTCCTGCACAAATGCACTTAAAAGACTTTCACAGAAAACACTATGAGTCATACTGATCTGCTCTATCAACACCACCCATATGTCTTACGTAATTTATTGTAATATTAGGATTCTTGGCGTTGACTTCCACACCACCTTGTAAAATCTTTTTTATGGTAGTCATTCCTGCATTATCCCAAGTGGTCAAACAAATGACGGTCCTTTTATCTTCCCACACTAGAAGTTGAGTGTTACCTTTTCAATATGCTACCGTGGATTTTTTTAGGAATTTTGTTTGGTAATTCCTTTCTATTTGTTAAGATCGTCCCACTTACAAACAATTGTCGCCACTCAGTTGCCTGAGACACACTTCTAAAGTTATCGCATGAAACACTGTGGTGCCTGAGAGACGTCTCTCCATCACAAAGGGCTATAATACAGCACCAAAATAATTCAATTCAGCAGAAGATACATACATACACAGGGAATTACAATGTGTTATACTAAATGTTAAAGATATACCGCAAATATTACACAACCACAGAAGAGAGGCACCAATGGAGTAAGTTAGGGGTGTAAGGATAGGAATGAATTCCTGGAGCAGCTCTCTGAACTAAAAATCTTAAAGTAGAACTTAGCCAGGAAAAGTATGAGTTAGAGAAACTATAAAGTGCCTACAAATCGTTCATCATTGATAAGAATAAAGCCACAAGCAAGGAGTGACAAGATATTAATACCATGGTGCTATAATTAAGTAACCTGCTGATTAAATCCACAGGACTTTAAAATAATCAGACAAACCAAATTCCACTGAACTCATCCTCATCTACAAAATGGGGATAATAATGCTTACTTCCCAGGGTTGTTATGAAGTTTAAAGGAGACAAATGCCATGTTTGATAGTATATATTATGGCCTTGAAAATTAATCTCTTCCCACCTGGGTAGTTGCGAGTCCATTGCTAATACTGAATCCATTAATAGTTATCTGAATCTGTCCTCTGTTAATCATTTCAATAACTGCTTCTGCAATAGTATTCATAGGAATAACAGGCATATTAAGAGCTGTATTACTGCTGTCCGCATTGTCTCCTCCATCAGGACATTTCATCTTAAAAAAAAGACACACAATCATCATTAGGGAAGTTCACAAATACAGTTAATGTCACTTCAATGACAATACTGATTAGGTTCTGACCTTAACAATTTTCACATCTGGCAAACTATCAAGAAATGCTTTGAGATCGATGCCATTCAGAACAATCCGATTGTCATAAATGTGTCCATTGGACTTAAAATCAATGACTGCTTTTTTCTGATGGAAAAAAGTTGCAGACACATCTTTTAGATTGTATACAGACAACATCAAGGAAATAAATGACTACAGTTCTTTGAAATTTCTTCCATAGCTCTGTTTTCTACCTACCTTTAGGTGAGGGAACATATTAGCATGATCACCAATAAAGAAAGTGTGAGGCATATAGGCCAGTTTCTCAGAATACTGCTCAGCAACTTCAGCTGGAGAAGTTTCCTGGTCAGTGATAATATAATCCATGAAAAGTGCACCACTAGTCCCAGGGTATCCCAGCCACATTGCCTAAAATGAGACCAAAAACTTATTAGGAACCTTCACCAAAGGTTCCAACAAACCAACAAAGAGAGTGGACTTCTTTGGCCCAGAACAGTAAAGCAAATTTTAGACTAACCAGGCTAACCTTCTAAATGTTGAGATGTTTTTCAAGACAATTTGCAAGACACAGTAACTATTTACACCTAACCATGAACTGCATGTTTCCCTGTACATATACACTCAAAATTCCTTATCCCCCTGCATTTGAAGGGTGATACCCTTTTTAAATTCAAGCTTATCTATCCTATTGTTAGGAATGGCAGTTAACCAAAGGGAAGAAAACTACATGACTCTCTTTTTAGAGAGTCTGTGAACAATTATTAATTTGTGTACCTGGATAGGAGCTGGCCTGAGAGCAAAGAGTTCATTTCGAGCACCCTTGGTATAACCATTCATATTTACAAGGATGTGTATTCCATCCTGGTGGATGCGATCAGCTGCTTTTCCATTGCATGGAATCTATGGAATAAAACCAAAAACATAAAAACATACTATGTATAATCTCAGATTAAAATTTGATTAGTCTTAATAGCATTAACAAGAATTCACAGATTCTCACATGCAAAAAGAACAACAACTACACTAGCACAGGGCAGAAATATGGTTAAGTGCCATTAAAGGGGACCAAATCCATTAGAGAAACAGAACACAAAGGCTGAGTCTACATCTGAATTGAAGGTCAAGTACCAAAAATTAGTATTTAAAATGGGCCTTTGAAAAAAGGATTGGAGTCTGAGTCTGAAGACAAACTTAATTTGAACAGAACACAATCTTGGTACAGAACACTGTGAATAAAGAACCAGAGTAAAATGAATGGTAAGTTTAAAATACGGTGAATAGTGCAGTGGTTAAACACTCGGCTGCTAACCAAAAAGACCAGTGGCTTGAACCCACCAGCCCCTCCACAGGAAAAGATGTGGCAGTCTCCTTCCCTACCTAAAGATTAAAACCAAAAAAACAAACCCAATGCCATCAAGTCAACCCTGACTCATAGCTACTGTATAAAACAAAACCAAACTCACTTCTGTCGACTTGATCCCAACTCATAGCAACCCTCCCTACAGGACAGAGTAGAACTGCTCCACAGTTTCCAAGGAGTGCCTGCCTGGCAGATCTGAACTGCCGACCTTTTGGTTAGCAGACATACTACTTAATCACTATGTCACAAGGGTTTCCACCTACCATATACAGCCTTGGAAATCTCGTGGGGCAGTTCTACTGTGTCCTATAGGGTAGCTAATGAGTTGAAATTGGCTCAATGGCAAACAATGTAAGTATACATCAGGGTGAATGATGGGTGAAATTACTGGCAAACAAGGTTGTTAACAAGTGGGAAACGGCTTAGAAGGGCTATGCTGAAGAATTTACATTTCAGTCAATAAGCAGAGAATTCCTAAGGGTCTCAGAGGTTGGGGAAGGTATGCTTCTTAGGAACCAAGAGTCCAACCTACATCACAAATAGTCAGACATACTTGTGAAGCAATGGCTATATCGCAAAAAAATGTTGATGCATTATCATTTACTAAATAACAAGTCTCAGTCCTTCTGCTAGGACTTCAAGGATTCTTACGTTACTATACACTGCATATTTTCTATTACGTAGTCACCAGAGTGGCCGAGAGTGTCTAAACAAAAAATTCCAGTTTACATCCTCAGCAAATTAATTCTTCCTTAGGTTTAAATCTCAAATTATCACAAAATGTGCATTCCTAGAGGAATTAGCAGTATAGCCAGTATAGCAAAAGCCCACAAAAAGAGACAAATCATAGTAGCTGCTTTCTTTAAATAACCTATCTAGTGTTCCTCCAAGCCACTATTTGTTTGGTTAATATTTATTACATACCTGTCACAAGTGCTGGCTCAATTCCCAGAAAAGTTATATATCCAAGATTCCATTTGCAACCCAGTCAAAGCTAAGCAGATTATAAATGTCAAGAGCAAAGGAAATAAGATAAACACAATTGCCCACTTCAAACTATACACCAATAGTTTTATTCAACATCTGTTCATAATAAAAAGTTAGATGTATAACATATTCACCTACCTGAGAAAGATCAATGAAATGATTGGCTTCTGCCATCACCTTCACTCGGAAGTTTGTGCCATCATCTGGGCTCAGAGCATAGCAGAATACCTGAAAAGCAATACACAGTATAATGAGCAGCCTTGGCTCAAATCTTTCCAAAGGACTAGATTTAACATCAGTGGTTAAAGCACTTGGCTGCTAATCAAAAGGTTAGCAGTTCAAATCTACCAGCTCTTCCACAGCACAAAGATGCAGCAGGGTCTTTCATAAAGATTTATAGCTTTGGAAACCCTATGAGGCAGTTCTACCCTGCCCTATAGGGTTGCTATTAAGTTGGAATCTACTCAGTAGCAGTTTGGTTTGGTTTTTGGTGGCAATAAAACAACCACTGTGCTTACCCAAAGAAAAAAAACAAATCGCAATTCTAGACAAACACTCTTTTATAATCTTACCTCAAATTTATCAGGATTGTGCATGCCTGGAATAGACTGCATAAGGTGAGAAGTAGGATGATTCCCAAAGTCAGAACTCACATATCCTACACGTAGTCGACCATCACTGAGCTTCAAGTCTTTTGGATGTTCATACGGTGGTTTATGAAGAACATTGATCTAGCAATGGGACCCAATATTTGTCAGCAAAGTTGAGTCTGTACATAATTTTTTATCTAGGAAAACTGACTAAAAATTCATCCAATCCGTTTCTCACAACTATTAAGAAAAGGTTTGCCGAGAACACTTCATTTAAGTCATACAGACAATTCAATGCAATTTTTATAGTCAATGTAATATACACACTTCATACTTTGACCTGTTCCTGAAGCCTATGAAATACCCTCAGCAAATTTAAAACTTGGAGGAATGAGGCAATGTGGACAGAGCACGACAAATCCTGCATTTTTGAAAATTCTGTGGGGAAGCAATTTAAATAAAACTACACCTGATACTCCAGTCTGTTCTGCCAAGCAGATTTCAACCTTTGATCAAGTAGTGCTTGAATTTTCAAAGAATACAAAATACCAAACATTTTTTTATTAAACACTATGGTTCTCAACTTAAAGGAAACACCATCAGTCTCTTGTCAGTACTTAAGTTCAGAATGTCATCTTAAGGAACTTGTGACTGAGCATAGAGAACTTCTGGGGTGACTAAATGGTGGTTCACTTTATGATAATTCATTTAGACATATGTTTGACTAGTGTAGTTTTTAATCTGCGTTTTTATTTTACAATAAAAAATTAAAACAAACAAAAAATATCTCACCTTATCCAAGCAGAGGTTCCCATGTCTCTCAGCAATAGCCTTCCTGAAGCCATGAGAAAGAGGATATAGCATACTATGATGAGGATGCACAGAAGGCAATCTATTCTTCTCTAACTGGTCAGCCACAATGCTGACCAACTTCTTCATTCGCTCATCATAGTCTGTCCAATCACAGACAATCTAGAGAAGGCAAAAAGAAGTTATTACACAGAAAAGGAACATTTTATGTGTCTTTGTCCTAGTGATGCCAGATAACCTATTAAAAGACACTGTATTCAGTCAGGCTTGGATTATTATGGCACAATGACAAATAAAAAAGTGATTACAACATTGAAAGCCAGTTACTGACTTATTATTCCTTACCTGCAGACAATGAGCCAAGTTACAATAAGCATCAGGAAAATCAGGTTTAAGTTTCAGAGCAGTGCGGTAAGAAGCTATTGCTTCTGGAATATTCCCTGAATCCTGGAAATAAATAAAAATGAGATGATAAAAAGTTTCCTAAAATTAAACACTAGGTACTAACATACATGTATAGTATAATAAACAGTCATACCTTGTGAATGGAAGCCAGATTGCTGTGGGCATCTGCAAATGCAGGGTTAATCTGGATGGCACGAGTATAACATTGCAAGGCTCCCTGAACATCCTGCATCTCCTTTAGAGTATTTCCCATATTAGAGTAGGCATCAGCAAAGGTAGGACTGATTCTAAATGAGGGGACGAAAGCTTTATTTACCTAGTTCAAAAATATTTAACCTCTTGTAATGTTAATTACGTTAATATTAAAAACCATTTTAGCATATGGCAGATGTACCACGCATTTTAAAATTTAAAGGCAACTTAAAAGAAAAAACAATGCTGTGAGTCTCTTACCGAATAGCCTCTTTATAATGCATCAGAGCTTCCTGCAGTTTTCCTTGCTGCTGCAATACACTTGCTAAATTTGAATGTGCAGCAGCAAACTCTGGGAAGACCTATGAAGAGTCAAGACAAGAACTGAGGTTAAGGAAAAGAAAAAAACTGTTTGTTTTCCTAAACTTTAAGAACTTTGTGCAAATATCTTTTATGTCCCTACACTTCTCTCTACCTTTTCCATTCTTTAAGGGGTAGTAGCTGAATTCTACCTGTTCTTTACTTTTATACCTCTCCTTGTTTCAAAATGCATAGAGGCAGACCTCTCCTGCTCTTAACTTACACTTACCACTCCAGCACCATTAAAATCTCTCTTCTGAACTTCTTCCAACACATTTATTAACCACTGTAACAAGCCATCATGCACTGAAATTATATACTTATTGGTAACTTCTCTTGAACTGTGGCCTGTTTAAATTTTTTGGACAGATTTTATCTACCACGCATAAAAAAATGAACTCTGAATGCTGGAATTATTTTGAATGTCACAAAGGACCTTGCATAGTGCCTTAGGTACTCAATTATCAGCTCAATGAATAACTCTTTGTAAAATTACTCAACCACTATGCTTTTGCAAAAAAATGTGGATGACATAGCAAGTCTAATTGCTTTCCCTCAACTACCACACACCCAGCCGCACCACCCTCAACATACTTCTAATGCTTTACGATACAAGCGAACTGCCTCTTCAATGTTCCCCTGTTCCCGTTTGATATTAGCCAGGTTATTCAGAGAGTCTGCATGGGTGGGACACAGACGGAGAGCTGTATTGTAACACTCTTCTGCTTCAACAACCTAAAAAGCAAAACAAACTTTTCAAAAACTATACAGAATAATCACAGAGCCACCACTGCTGTTTTTCAAACAATTCTAACAGTTGTTACTATAAAAATAACAGTATTTTCTAACAATTCTGGAGTTCTAATATTCCCAGAAAAATGAGTATTTTTGCTATTCCTGTCCTCAACCAAAACTTCAAAGTAAAACAATTTACCATCTCACTACTTAATAACAATATGTACAAAAATAGTTTTCAATCCTACCAGGTTAACAAAGAAATAGACTGAGTAAAAATCCTTACACTGCCCTTCTCTTTGAGAGCATTGGCTAGGTTGCAGTAAGCATCAGGGAAATGTGGTTGCAGTTCAATAGCTCGCCTGTAGGTGTCTATTGCCAGATCTATCAGGCCTTGCTCGTAGTATACACAAGCCAGATTGCCGTGCACCACTGCATGATTTGGGCTCAAGCTTAGGGCACGAAGGTAAGCTGCCACAGCTCTGTAAATAAAAATAAAAATAAAAAATAAACACACACACACACACACAAAATGCAACTAACTTTTAATGGATATTTTGTTACAATTAATTCATTCTACACTATACCAAAGCATATCAACTAATTTTAATTAACTATAATTTACACTACACTAAATCTCAACTCAAAACTGTATCTTTACAAAATGATATTTTTACACTAAAGAATTTTCTATTCCCACAAAGAAAAAGTCTCTCCTGTAACAACAGAAAAAGTTAAAAAAGGCAAGATTTACGCCAGCCTCAGAAATAACTGTTTCATTTACCATAAAGAAAATTTAAACTAAATTCCCACTAAGAATAATGGCCTTCAAGAAAGCCAACAATGAAAATTCAGGCAGCAATAACTACAAATAAAAGGTAACAGAGCAGATGTTTGTGAGCAGGGAAGGACACAGCAGAAAGGAAATTTTATTTCAATGGACCACTGTCATAGTTTCAGTCCAAAGTCTCAGGTGCCAATACAACAAAAACTCAAGAAAACTTATCAAACAGAACATTCTCACCTGTCAAAAATGCGTGCTTCTTTCAAGACATTTCCTAAATTGATATAAGCATCCAGAAAATTTGGGTCAAGGGTGACAGCCTAAAAATTACAATACAGTTAACTTAGAGCAAGTTCGAGTCTTGCTAGATTCAATTCCCAATTACAACTTTTTATTTCGGGGTAAATTTAGACCTCCAACTATATTCTTCTGGTATGTGCCATTAAATTTTTTTATTAAACCCAATACTTACTCAGTACCCTCTAATCATTCACTTGATCAATATTATTAAACTCTCAAATAACAACAGCAAAAAGGGTCCTGCAGTAAAAAATAAAAAACTGGGCTTACCCCATTTTTATTGAGTTGAATAACTGGCCCTACTTTATTCACAATTAACCAGCCTAATTCTTTCAATGACAGAAAGCAGCAACACCCTTTTTCAAAAGGAAATACATACCCCTGTACTAGAACTGTATATTCTGTAAGATCTCAGAAAGATAGCCAACTACTAAGATACACACTAAGATTTGTTACTTCATTAAATAATTTCACACAAATAGTTTCTTCAAATATCGATGGCTATATGAAGAGCAATGATTTTTAACCTCCACAGGCTACATTACAGGACACTTAAATCATACCCTCTGAAGATGAGACCAAGACATTATCTTTTGCAAGCTACTCGTGTACAGCCAAGATACAGAACTACTGACCAATTATTCCTATTACACAAGCCTTCATCTAAACACTGAAAAGGTAAAGAACACATATATACAAGGTCTGACAATTAAGTCCATGAACTTAATTGTTCTAAGTGCTACATACCTCATTACTGAGTATCACTACGGTCACCTTCGAAGTACTCCCCTTGGGAAGCTATACCATTAGAGCTGTCGTCTTATTACCCTTGCGATGTCCTGAATGTCATCAAAATATCTCCCTTTCAATGTTTCCTTTATCTTCAGGTAAAGAAAAAAGTCACAGGGGGCCACAGCAGGTAAGTAGGGAGGGTGTTCCCATACAGTTATTTGTTTACTGGCTAAAAACTCCCTCACAGACTACTACACAATTAAGTTTGTGAACCTGCCATCTTGCCACTGTGTGCAATGGCTATCCCAGAAAGAGTTCCAAAATTGCTTTGAAGGGTGGACTACGCATTGGCGTCAGTGCATAGCTTCCCAAGGGCAGTACTTGGAAGGTGACTGCAGTGATATTCAGCAATGAGGTATGCAGCACTTTTTCTAGGACGAGTTCATGAACTTTATTGGCAGCTTGTATACTATTCTGTAGTAAACATAATATAACATACTTAAAAGTCAATAGTGATAGTTATGTATTCTGGAAAACTTTAACTTTTTATTGTGGAAACTTTCAGACATATACAAAAACCAAAATCCAAATTAAAAAAAAAAACAACTGCTGTCAAGTCGATTCCAACTCATTGTGACCATACAGAGAGAATAGAACTACTCCAGACTTCCCAAGGAGCATCTACTGGATTTGAACTGCTGACCTTCTGATTAACAGTCCTAACACTTAACCACTACTACGGCACCAGAGTTTCCAATAAGATCTAAACAGGACCCATAAAACGCTATCTGTCACCATGCCTTTGTTTCTTTTAATTCTTTAAAGGTTTAATTTGAATCTCCATTTTCACTTGTGCAATCTGCTGATGAAATCACATCGTTTGTCCTATATGGTTTCATAGTTTGGATTTTGCTGATTGTACCCCTATAGTGTCCTTGAATATGTTCCCATCTTCTGTAATTTTTGTAAACTGGTATGTAGAACTGTTATTGTTGTTAGTTGCTGTTGAGTCAATTTCAATTCATGGCAACCCCATGTGTGCAGAGTAGAATTGCTCCACGGGGTTTTCAAGGCTGTGATCTTTTGAAAACAAATTGCTAGGCCTGTCTTCCAAGGTGCCTGTGGGTGGGTTTGAAATGAACCTTCTGGCTAGTAGTCAAGCACTTAACCATTTGTACCACCCCACTGCAGTCAACTCAGACTTATAGTTAGAATGAGAAGCTTCCAATTTAGGTTTTTTTTTTTTTGAGGATTACTTCATTGGCAGAACTGTTTACTTTTTATCATAAGGTGCATAATGTCTGATTGTCACTGATAAATGCTGAACTCTATTAAAGGTAATATTCTAATTCTATCCTTCCTTAATTATTTAGAACACTTCTATAAAGAGATACTTCTCCAATCAACTACTGAGTTACCTGAGGTCCAATTCACACAAAAGCACAGTTTTCAAAATGAGTTGTTCCTTATCATCTTCCAAAGGTAACCAAAGAATTTTTTACTGTAACTATGACTTCATGGATTTAAACATATTTGATACATTTTAGCATGTTTTGCTTTTTATAAACATCAGTGCTCAAGTCTCATCTTTAGCCAGTGGGAACCTCTTCAAGTTGTCTCTTAATAGAGACTAATATATATATATCAAAGATTCCTTGCTTTCTGGTATGACAAGGCATTCCAGGCTAATTTTGCACCTTTCCTGCCACAGGCTCGGAATCAGCCTTTTCACCAGGAAGCTCTGTGTCTTTAGAGTACAGATGTCCATTTTAAAAATTATTTTTAATTACTGAAGTGCACAGTCAATGCAAAACTGGAAACTGTGCTAAAACATGTATCATCCAATGAATACTGCAATACTGTTAAAAAGCCGAGATATACGAGACTGGTTAAATAAAGGGTTATTTAGTTCTAATAAGGACACCCTGCAAAAATAAGCACTTCATAAATACTAATTATTTAGTGACCTACCTTTTCAAAGTGATGGATTGCAAGCCAAATCTCCCCTTGTGCATTGAAAACACAGCCAAGATTACTCCAAGCTACTGCAAAGTTCGGTTGCGTCTCAATTGCTTTCAAATAACATGCCTTAGGAGGGGTTAATGAAAGAAGACGGGAGGGGAAGGAGGTAAAGGGAAAGGGGAAATTTCGTAAAGGGGGAAAAAAAAAAAGATTGGGGAGGGGGAAGAAGGTGATATCATTATTCCTTCTCTGACCAGCCAAAAGTGACCCTGCAGCATAGGCTCGCTTGCGCAAAAACTAATGCGCTGCCACAGCTGGCTGCTCCTGCGCCTGCGCCACCAGAACCCAAGTGCAAACCACCATATTCAGTTCTGCCAACCAATGATCAATCCTTACACTTGGACTTATCTGGAAGTCTGTAGCCTTATGCTGGGCTTCTCTTATCTAAACTAAAAGCTCTTGTTGTTTTCATATGGTCATCCAGAGAGCACCACTTAAAGCCATGTTTTCCTATTCTCACCATTTCCCAAAGTGTGTTCTACGAGGTGTCACTGGAAAAAGGATTTCATGATTAAACGAATTAAAACAGAAAACACGCTTCTTCACAGCAGAACTTCTCTAAGCCCAATACTATATACAGGATTCCCTGATTTAACTGACCACAGAACCCTTCTTTCATTGGGCATTTTCTTAGAATACTATGAAACACATTTGGGAAATGCTACTCTAAACAATAACATTCCCTCTTAATGCCAAACCATGCAAATGAGGAGAAAAATGTTTTTCTGCCAAATTGGGTATCATAATGCCAGGCTATAGGTTATATTCCCATAATGTCCATGCTTTCCCAAAAGAGAATGAACCTGAAACCTCATATGACAGGATTGCACCTAGGTTGAGGTCCCTGTAATGCGAGCGCAAACATCGCTTGCGCAACCTAACAGCATCGCACTGCGCGCAATCGCTGCGAACTGCTGCGCTACATAGGACACCCCTAGACGCAGCAAACGGCCAACCAGATCCATTAATCTACTAGACAGGCCCATAGAGAATATTTGTTCAATGAGATTAGTTGGACTCGAGGTATGTTAAAACCCAATTTTATCCAAAAAGGCTACAGAAAGGGACTGAGGGAGCCAGTCAATCAGATTACTCATCTAGTCAACCGTTCACAGGGGCACATTTGCACGCTGCGCGTTAACGCTGCGCAGCCTTTGCGCTACTGCAGGGTCACAGCGCATCATCAGAAGAGCAGAATGCTGCAATCCAAACAAAGAAGAAAAAAGGAAAAAAAAATGAACAACAAGAAGAGTTAGAAGCTTTTACTAGTAAATTATCTCTAATAATTTTTAACATCTTAATTAACTTTTACTTATCTTTGAAAGAATTGTGGCTATAGTATAAAACATTCTCTTACATAACTTGCTCGTAAATAAAATCATTTTAAGCTGTTTCTGAAGCCACAAGACAGAAGATTCAGGCATGGAGGCAAATTGTTTTGCTGTGGCAGTTACAAACCCGTTACCATATTTCTCATCATGTGACTTTTCGGTGCGTTCCTTGCTGGAAGAGGAGGAGGTGTGTGTCTGCCCTAGATCCAGGCCTCGAGCTCCCTTCAGCGAGGCACCTTACGCATGGAATAGGAGGTTTCACCCACCTGAAACCTTCTAAATACAATATCAATGGTGAAAAACCAAAAACAAGAGAGAAAATAAAAACAAGATCATTAGTAAAAGTTCAACAAAGCAATTGAAATTCTTTGGATGTCTAATTACATATGGGAATGAGGACAGTCTCAAGTCTGTAACATGGGAAACATGCAGAAGGGAGAGGGTTAATCAGGGCTATTGCATACAGCAGGGATTTTTGCTGGAAGAAAGGCTCTTCATTTTCTATAAAGATAACTTATTCTGCTTTCATCTACTGGGCATATGCTGGCTTGAATTTTCAAATGCACTGATTACAAAAGAAATACATTGCATTTCACTCAAGGGTATTTTCTTGTTTACTAAGTTCTCACAAAAAAACATAATAACATTTTTCAAAACTAGGTGTCTCCAGAGCTCTGAAATAAAGAAGTCAGCAACCTAAGGCAGGCGCAATGTCTCAGCCTAAACCGATCTCTAAAGCTGCAGTGAAGTGCAATTCATGTTAGCTGTCCGCTTGGTGGGTTGAAAATTAACAGGCGCTTATCAAATACTTGTTCTATAAATTACCAATTTGATCTTTCAGCTAAAATTGAAATCAATTACAACTCATTAGCTGGAAATCTACAAAAGGCTGATCCAAAATGTCAGCAGAATTTATGAACTATGCACTTAAAAGTAGTGCCTTTTAACATTAGATGGTGTTGAAAAGCCTTCTCCCTCCCTGGATGAAGCAAACAGACAGCTACGCTGCGCATACACTCCACGCATTAGCATGCGCGTGGGGCTCAGAGCAACAGGTGGGAGTTTCAGAAGCATTCTGGTTTCTCCCCACTCCTCACCCCTGCAGCGCGGTTGCGTAAGGTGGCTTGTAACAAGACAATTTCATTTATAAATGTAATTTTAAATTATACCAAAAGCCTTTAACAACCCAACCTGGCGTTCAAATTCATTATTTGGAAACACAGAATGCTAAAAGCCACCTTTCCACTTAGGCAAGTTTTCTTTCGATCAGTCCATTTCACAAACAAACCAGCTTTGTCCTTCTGATTTTTTTTTAAAAAAAGGGAGGTGGGGTGGGAAGGAATAAAAGAAGGAAGTAAGGAAGAAAAGGTAGACAACTAGGATTGAAAAAGAGGAAAAAGGAACTCAGGGGAGGGAACATGGATAAGAAGGAGCAGGATGGTCCAATTATTAATTTGCAATCATTTTAACAGCCTTTCTTCCACTGTAAAAAGGGTAAGGAAGATGAAGGGAGGAAGGTTAAATAATAGTTTTAATGCCAGTATTACAGGGTAACATTTGGATGAAATTCTTCTCCACTTACAAGCCACAAAGGACTTAGAAGAGCAGCATTTTCAACGGCACCTGCATCATACAGGAATCTTGAGCCAAACCACAGGTGCTCTGCTTGTCACCAGCAGGCATGCCTCAGATTTGAAGGAATGTTATTTATTCCCACATAAGATGGAGGCCACTGTTATAGAGATGATCTAGCTCAGCAGAAAGGCTCTAGAATGTTCAGTTTCTTGCTTTACCCCCAGATTTAGAACAGGTATACCAAAGACTGGCCCTGCTCTAATCTGAGGTGATTCATGCCATCAGTTTCCTTAATATCATAGGACTATTTTGTGAAGATAGCTCAATAAAGAGTTGAAGACTTTGGAAAAAGTACAAGTTTTCAAAACACTGATGTTTAAATGTGTTCTATCAAACACCTACCTTGGCTTCTTCCAAGCGACCCAGGGCTTTAAGCAGGTTCCCCAGGTCACTGCGAACACAGTACAAATCCTAGAAACCCAGAGATACTCTGTCATTATACTCTGACATATCAGTCAAAAATTATCTTCTAATCACTTTTATGCATCTACCCCTTGTCATTTTACTGTCAACTACAGATACTACTTAACAAAACCTAAAGTACAGGACCACAATCCCTCATCCACAATTCCAAAATATTCAAACATTCATTTAATAGCTAGAACCAACCTAAAGCTAATTATAGAATTTATGTATCCTCGTCGGCACTTGGCTTGGCTTGGCGTATCCCAATTAGTGTGAATATTCACATGTTTTACTACAGAAATGTAAATGTTTTAATAAAACAAGGAGTTTTATATACATAACTACATTTCTAAAATAAAATAAAAAAAAATCTAAATTTTGAAATCCATTTGGCCAGACCTGCTTCACATAAAAGACCTGGACCTCAGAAAGCATCTCCCATCCCAAATGTCAGTCAAGCAGGGCCAAAAAAAAAAAACTTTTTTACTCATTCATGATATGACACCACGACTAAGAAGTAGGATTCATACCAGGTATGTAAGGAGGATTCAACACTAGAAAATCAATCAACATAAACAAAACAATAGAATCACAAGATCAGTTCAGTCAATTCAGAAAAGACATTTGATAAAGTCCAACACCCATTCCTGATACAAGCTCTCAACAAAATGGGAACAGATGGGAAATTCCTCAACATATGGAAACTCTAGTGGCATAGTAGTTAAGTGCTACAGATGCTAACCAAAAGTCTGCAGTTCAAATCCACCAGGCACTCTTTGGAAACTGTATGGGGAAGTTTTACTCTGCCCTCCAGTGGAAACTGACTCAACAGCAATTTTTTTTTTAATACAAAACCAAGGGACACCACCATTCTCAATGGAGAGAGGCTGAAAACATGGCCCCTGAAAACAGGAACAAGACATTGATGCCCTTTATCACCACTTCTATTTAACACTGTGTTGGAAGTCCTAGTTAGAGCAGTAAGTCAACAAAAAGACAGGGCATCCAAACTATAAATGAACATGTAAAACTATCCCTATTTGCAGAAGCTGTGATAGTATACATAGAGAATCCTGAAGACTCAAAACTACTAGAACTAACAGATTCAGCACAGTAGCTCGACACAAGATACACCCACAAAAATCAGCTGGATTCCTATGCACCAATGAGAACTACGAAAAGGAAACACCTAAAAATAAACAAAACGGTAATAAATCTAATCAGGAATGTTCAAGACCTATACAAAGAACACTACAAAACACTACTGCAAGAAACCAAGAGACCTACATAAATAGAAACATACATTATGCTCATGGATAGACTCAACATTATAAAAATGTCAGTTCTACCCAATACAATGGCATCTAGATCCAAACACCAACACCATTCTTTAACCAGATGGAAAAACTAACCATCACATGGAAATGAAAATGGCCCCAGGTAAGTAAAGCTTTACTGAAGACATGGTACAACAACAGACGCATAAACCAATGGAACACAATCAAGAACCCAGATGTAAATCTATCTACCTGAGGCTACTTCATCTTTGACAAATGCCCAAAGTCCACTAAATGGGAGGACAAAGACAGTCTTTGTAATACATAGTACTGGCAAAACTGGATGTCTACCTGTAAAAAAATAAAACAGTATCCATATTTTATAGCATATACAAAAATAATTCAAAATGGATCAAAGACCTAAATATAAAACCAAAAAGGATAAAGATCACAGAAGAAACAAATAGGATCAATGCCATGAGCCCTAATATATGACATAAATAACATACAAACCATAACTAACAATACAAATACCAGAAGATAAGCTAGATAACTGGGATCTTCTAAAAATTAAACACTTCTTATGCTTCACCAAAAGAATAAAAAGAGAACCTACAGACTGAGGAAAAAAAATTGGTTGCGACATAGCTAAGGTCTAATCTCTAAAATCCGTAAGAAAAAATCTAACTCCTTTAGAAAAAAAGACAAATAATCCAATTTTAAAAATGGGCAAAAGATATTAACAGACACCTCATCAAAAAATGCTCGCAATCACTAGCCACTGCTGTTGTTGTTAGGTACTGTCCAGTTGGTTTTGACTCACAGTAACCCTATGGATAGTGTACAGAACAAAACATTGCCCAGTCCTGTGCAATCCTCAAAATCACTGTTATGTTTAAACCCATTATTACAGTCACTTTGTAAATCCATTTCATTGAGGGTCTTCCTCTTTTTCACTGACCTCTACTTTACCAAATATGATGTCCTTCTCCAGGGACTGATCCTTCCTGATAACATATCCAAAATCTGTGAAACACATTCTTGCCATCCTTGCTTCTATGAGCATTCTCATTGTACTTCATCCAAGACAGATTTGTTCTTCTGACAGTCCACAGTACAGTCAATATTCTTTGCCAACACCGTACTCAAAGGCATCAATTTTTCTTCAATCTTCCTTACTCATCGCTTAGCTTTTGCATGCATATGAGGCAACTGAAAACACCATGGTTTAAGTCTGAGTGCCTTAGCTTTCAGGGTCACATTGCATTGAAGGATACAAATTATAGCTAATACACAAACAGCAGAAAATAAGCTAGATAACAGATCTTCTGAAAATTAAACACTTAGGTTCATCAAAATACTTCACCAAAAGAGTAAAACGAGAATCTACAGACTGGGGGAAAAACTGGCTATCTGTAAATCCAGCAAAGGTCTAACCTATAAACCCTATAGGGAAATTCAACACCACTATAACAAAAAGACAAATAATCCAATTAAAAACTGGGCAAAGGACCTGACAGGGAACACAACAAAGAGTCTAAGATGTAGTGAGAGAAAAATGGGGTGCAGAACTCAAACTCTATTAAGCAGACCAGACTTGATAGTCCAACAGACTAGAGAGTCCCTGGAAGACACAGCCCTTGGACTCTTAGCCCAGAACTGAAACCTGTCCCCAAGCCAAGTCTTCAGACAAAAACTAGACTGGACTACAGGACATAAAATGATAATGGCAAAGAGTGTGCTTCTTGGCTTAAGTGGATACATGAAGCTCACTTGTCAGCTCCTGTCCAGAGATGAGAAAGCAGAAAGAGACAGGAGCTAGTTGAATGAACATGGGAAATACAGCACGAAAGTGTGCTGTTCCAGTGTTGGGACAGCAGCTAGAGTTATACAGCAATGTGTAAGGTTTTGCATGAAAAACTGATTTTGGATTATAAACTTTCGCTTAAAGCACAGTAAAATATTTAAAGGGAAAAAAAAATTAACTAGGCAAAGGAAATGAACAGGCAATTCACCAAAGAGGACCTTCAAGTGGATAACAGATAAATGAGGCAATACTCATGATTGTTAGTCATTCGAGAAATGCAAATCAAAACCACAATGAGATACCATCTCACCCCAACATCACTGGCATGAATCAAAAAAACTCAGAAAACAATAAATGTTGGGAGAGGCTGTGAGGAGACTAGAATTCTTATATAACACCAGCAGAAACACAAAATGGTACAACCACTTTGGAAAACTATATGGCGCTTCCTTAAAAGGCTAGGAATAGAAATACTGTATTATCCAGCAATCCCACTCCTAGGAATACATCCTAGAGAAATAAGAACTGTCACATAAATATACATATGCATACCCATGTTCACTACAGCATTATTCACAATCGCAAAAAGAGGGAAACAATCTAAGTTCCCATCAACAGATGAGTGGATAAACAAACTATAGTACATGCACACAATGGAGTACTACACAAGGATAAAGAACAATGATGAATCTGTGAAACATCTCACAACATGGATGAATCTTGAGGGCATTATGCTGAGTAAATTAGGTCAATCACAAAAGGACTAATATGAGACCACTACTGTAAGAAGTCATGAAAATATTTACACACAAAAAACAATCTTTGATAGTTATGAGGGAAGGCAAAGATGTGAGGGTAAAAACACTAAATAGACAACAGATTAAGTAATAACTTTAGTGAAGGATGAGACAGGAGATATGGGGTAAGAAGTACACAAAACCAGGGAAGCCAGCACAACTTGTACCAGGAAGGTTCATGTAAGCTCCATAGACACATCCAAACTCCCTAAGGACCAAATTACTGGGCTGAGGGCTGTGGGGACCATGGTCTCAGGAAACATCTAGTTCAACTGGTATAATGCAGTTTATAAAGAAAATGTTCTACATTCTACTTTTGTAAATAGTATCTGGGGTCTTAAAAGCTTGTGAGCAACCACCTGAAATACTCCACTGGCCTCCCCATCTGGAACAAGAGAAAATGAAGAAAACCAAAGACACAAGGGAAACATCAGTCCAAATAACTAATGGACCACAACTACCACAGCCTCCACCAGACTGAGTCCAGCACTAGATGGTGTAAGGCTACTATCACTGACTGCTGACAGGAATCGGAACAGAGAGTGGAACAAACAAGTGAGAACGAAATTCTAATTCTCTCTCTCTCATACATACACACACACACACACACACACACACACACAACCAGATTACTTGTCAAACAAAGAGTGGAGAAACTCGAGAGTATGTCCCCCTGACACGCCTATAGTTCAGTAATGAAGTCACTCTTGAGGTTCATACTTTAGCCAAACATTAGACAGGCTCATAAAACAAAACAAGACTAAATGGGCACATCAGTCCAGAAGCCAGGATTAGAAGGCAGGAGAGTACAGGAAAGCTGGTAAGGGGAAAAGGGAGAGTGCTGATATGTTGTGAGGTTGGCAACCAGTGTCACAAAATAGTGTATGTATTAACTGTTTAAAAGAGAAACGAGTTTGTTCTGTAAACCTTCACCTAAAGCACAATTTCAAAAAACTTATGTCAGGAAGGGACAGGATGGAAACAGGGAAACTGGGGTAGAAATGGTGAGAGTGCTGACACATCAACGGCTCAACAACCAATGTCACAAAATAATCTGTATATTAATTATCTAAAGAGAAACTAATCTGCTCTGTAAACTTGCACAGAAAACACAATAAAAAAGGAAAAACAAAAACAAAGCTATGATTATGAATCACTCCTGTATCACAGACCAAAAATTTTCCAGGGTAGAAAATAGTATTTGGTCAGTAGTTACCTATCAGCAAACTTGCCCTTAGACCATCACACGTATTTAGAAACCTTGACTTCCTTTGACCATTAGGCAGGATTACCATCCAACCACTGCCTCAATTCCAGCACCTGTCACTAGACAAAAACCAAACCAAATCCAGTGCCACCGAGTCGATTCCAACTCATAGTGACCCTACAGGCCAGAGTAGGGTGCCATTAGAGTGTATGCATAATGGAAACCTGTTGACTCTGCTTTCTATTAGCAGCTCCATGTGCGATGCGAATCATCTGAATGACCAATCCATTCATTAATATGGAAGACATCTCAAAACAGTGAGCTTACATTTTGATTTGTCTTACTTGCCAGTCAGTCATATCTGTCAGTCAACAAGCAGAGAAAATGGCCAATAGGGAGTACACGTACAACCCAAACTGTTCCATGGGTAAAAGAACCTTAAATGAAGCCCTGCTGTTGTTGTTGTTGTTAGGTGCTGTCAAGTCAGTTCTGACTCACAGTGATTCTATGAACAACAGAAAGAAACACTGCCCAGTCTTGCGCCATGTCCACAATTGTTTTTATGCTTAAGCTCATTGTTGCCGCCACTGTGTCAATCCATCTCGGCGACAGTCTTCCTCTTTTTCGCTGATCCTCCACTCTACTGAGCATGATGTCCTTCTCCAGGGACTGATCTTTCCTGACAACATGTCCAAAGTATGTAAGATGCAGTCTTGCCATCTCTGCTTCCAAGGAGCACTCTGGTTGTGCTTCTTCCAGATCTGTTTGTTCTTTTGGCAGTCTATCATACATTCAACATTCGTCTCCAACACAATTCAATGGCATCAATTCTTCTGTCTTCTTTGTTCACAGTCCAGCATTCACATGCATATGATGCAATTGAAAATACCATGGCTTGGGTCAGGCACATTTTAGTTTTCAAGGTGACATCCTTACTTTTGAATACTGTGAAGAGGTCCTTTGCAGCAGATTTTCCCAATGCAATGCACCTTTTGAGTTCCTGACTGCTGCTTCCAACGGCATTGATTGTGGACCCAAGTAAAACGAAATCTTTGACAACCTCAATCCTTTCTCCATTTATGATCATGTTGCATACTGGTCCAATTCTGAGGATTTTTGTTTTCCTGATGGTGAGGTGCAATGCATCCTGAAGGCTGTGGTCCTAGATCTTCATCAGTAAATGTCTCAAATCTTCATTTGCAGCAAGTAAGCCAGTGTCATCTGCGTAACGCAAGTTGTTAATGAGTCGTCCTCTAATCCTGATGCCTCATTCTTCGTCATATAATCCAGCTTTTCAGATTATTTGCTCAGCACACAGATTAAAAGGTATGAAGTCCTAGCAAGTGAAATATTGTCAACTATGTCACATAACATTATTGTATGTACAACTATGGTTTCCAGAATCAGGTAATTCATTTTATTGATAATAGTTTTTGTGATTTATATAGCCATTTACCAGGTGAAACAAAAGTCTGCTGGCAAACAGTAGACTGCTACAGAATATTCTTACAATCAGCCACATTGGGTCAGCTCCACAATCTACCCACTGTACTGTCCTTCAAGCAATGGTTGATGTTTCCAGAGAGTACAGCCAGCAACCATGACGTCTAGCACAAAAAGGTTAATGTGAATTCTTAAAGCATCATAACCCAAAACCAACCAAACTCACTGTCACTGAGTCAGTTCTGACTCATAGCAACTCACAGGAGAGAGTCAATCTGCCCCATAGTTTCCAAGGAGCACGTCCTAGATTCAGACCATCAACCTTTTGGTTAGCAGCTATATCACTTAACCACTATGCCACCTGGGTTTCTCAAAACACTGTATCATTAATCTTGTTACCTTATTCTTATCCTTTTCTAATTAGTTTAAGCATCTGTTAGTTCTTTTAAGAGTACACTCTCAGAAGTAATGAATGTTATAATTTTGCTATCTAATTCACATAGTATATTTTTCCTAAAGTTTAAGGGTTATCCCTCTGTTTGGGCTGAATAATCCAACTTGTTCACACAAACTCCGACTACTTGATTATCAGTTACACATCTCTGGACTCTTACCAACTCCTATGTTTTTTTCTGAGGTATACTACTCATCAGTCTTGAAATAATTCTTCAGTAGTAATCATAATGATTGTACATTTTAGCTAACTGTTACATATTTAGAAGCTCTGATGGCACACTAGTTAAATGCTACATATGCTAACCAAAAAGTCAGCATTTCAAATCTGCCAGGCACTCCTTGGAAACTCTATGGGGCAGTTCTACTCTGTTCTATACCATCACTATGAGTTGGAATCAACTCGATGGCAGCAGGTTCGGTCGGTTTGGTTACAAATTTTACTCTGTTTTTTTCCTACAATCTTTTACATGGATGTACTTCAGTCCTAATAGTATATCTACTTATATTTAGCTATGATATTTGGTTCCGTTATAGGATCCAACTCAACAGCACTTGGCTTTTGGCATAGCACACTAAACCAAGTCAATACAATACTCAGTTAAAAGAAGACTGTCCTAAGTATACTAAAAAAATTAAAGATTATCTTCAAGATTACTGTAAGATAAAAACTAAGTTTTTGAGAAATTAAAACACATCATATTAAATACAGTAGATAAACCCAATTCTCTTACTTAGGGATCCAAATCTATCCTTGAAAATTCAAGGACACCATCATTCTCCTGGTAGTGCAAAACCCAAGTCATCAAATTCGGCTTCATCTGTCAAATCAAAACATGTCTGCTAAGAGACTCACAATTCTTCAACTTGGCTCATTCTATCCATTTCCAGGTTAATATCTTTTGTGCAAACCTTCAGTCAACTTAGTAATATGCCTGCAACTGTAGGAGAAAGAAACAGAGTACTTATCCACAAGGGGCTGTCTACATGTAAAGACAAGGCACAAAGACACTACCAAAAACAACAAACCAAACCCACTGTCAAGTCAATTTCAACTGAAAGCAACCCTATAGGACAGAGTAGAACTGTCCAGAGTTTCAGGAGCATCTGATATATCTGAACTACCAACCTTCTGGTCAGCACCTGTAGCACTTATCCACTACTTCATCAGGGTTTTCACACAGATATTAAGTACCCATATCTGCTAAAGAATTCTGGAGAAAGAAATGAACTCAAAGGAGAAATTTAATGTGGAACTTGAAGCAAATGCTAGGTTTTAAAACACAAAGAAGGGCACTGTAGACAAAAGAAAATAGTATGAATAAAGGTTTAACAGGATGAAATGAGTACGATTTTCCTGTACAACCATCTCTAAGTCAGTATCCACTTTCTGCCTTTGTTCCTAGAGCCCCGTCTCTACCCACAACATCTACACTCCAAACCCCAAAACCAAACCTATAGTCGAGTTGTTTGACTCGAGAGCAATTCCATGAGATTTTCAAGGCCATAAATCTCTACAGAAGCAGACTGCCTAATCTTTCTCCTGTGCAGCAGCTAGTGGATTTTTGAACCACTTACCTTTTGGTTAGCAACTGACTGCTTTAACCACTGCACCATCAGGGCTCCTTCTAGTATGACTGAAAACCCAAACCAAACCCACTGTCAGACAGTCCATTCCAACTCACAGTGACCCTATAGGACAGAGTAGAACTGTTCCACAGAGTTTCCAAGAAGCACCTTGCAGATTTGAACTGCCAACCTTTTGGTCAGCAGCCATAGCACTTAACCACTGTACCATCAGTGTTTCCTCTAGTATGACTAGATGCCCTGAAATAAACTAAAATAACGTGGTGCTCCTTGGAAACCCAACGGGGCGAGTGTACTCTGTCCTATATGGCATGCTATAAGTCAGAATCAACTCAACAGCAACAGGTTTGGGTTTTTTTTACAGTACATTTAGGTGAAATCAGGTAGCTTATGCATCCCTTTTTCATTCTTACTGGTAAGAGCAGAGGAAACAACCTTAAACCAGATGGAAACACATGGCTGTTCAATGCCTTCAAGGGAGTAACCCTATGATTTATTTTAGCACTATCTCACTTCTTTGGTAAGGCCCAATTATACGCTTCCTGTTAACAAGCTAGATATTAAAAGCATGGTTCTGCCTCCCACTTTAATTTTCCCTTCTCAACATACTCCTGTGGTTTTGTACTGTCAACAGCAATGACTGTTCTGCTAAAAACATAGGCAACTGGAAACCTTAGTCAAGAGAATCAGAGTTAAAGATGGTTGGGACTGGGGCTGTGTAAGATGGTGCAAGTGACCTTATAGTCAGTAAGTGAAGGGAACCAACCATGATTAACAAAAGGGAAAGAATTTAATATAACAACTGGGTAAACAGGTCAGCCCTGAGCCTTGGCCAAGAACAGGGTTCAAGCCCAAGAGGCAGAAAATACAGGATTCTCTAAAACTTTTTGTGGGCAACTAGACAGTACAATAAAAATTATAAAGTCACTCACATACACACAGATACATGTATGTTTACAATAATATTTATAACATAATTACACACACACACTGCCATCAGGTCAATTTCAACTTATAGCAACTCTGGAGGATAGATTAGAACTGCCTCATTGGGTTTTCATGGCTGTAAATCTTTGCAGGAACAGACTGCCACATCATCTTCTGCAGAGCAGCAGGTGGGTTTCAATTGTTGTTCTTTCTATTAGCAGCTCAGAGCTTAACCACTGCACAACTGGGGCTCCATCATACATATCCAAGGAGCAATTGTGAATTCGAACTGCTGACCTTTTTGGTTAGCAGCTAAATGTTTAACCACTGCACCAGGGCCAGGGCTCTGACATATGTACACACATATATATATAATCTCTGAAAGGATATACGAGAAATTATGATCATTAGCTACCTCCAAGAAAAGTAGCTGGGAGACTTTTTACTGTTATCTATCTAAAAAGCAATAAATTTTTAAAAAATTAAGAATTGTAAACTTTCAAAATTAACTGAAAAAAGAATAGACGATGAAAAGTGATTTCAAAATCTTTGAACAAACTACTAAATTAAGCTTCAGTTTGCTAACCTGCAAAATGGAGATTAAGGCTAAGAGACAGAAGGATACGATTAATGGCTTATCAAACTGTGCTCAGTGGCTGCCTTGAGAGATAGGTGGATGCGTTTCGAGCATCAAAACCAAAACAAACCTGTTGCTGTCAAGTCAATTCCAACTCACGGGCACATCAATCCTTTTCTACTTCTTCAGTGTTTGCTCTGAAGATATTCAGGCCCAGGTTTTAACATCCACTTTACCATTACTAAAAGCCCTGATGGCACAGTGGTTAAGAACTAAGTTGTTAACCAAAAAGAAGTCGGCAGTTTGAATTCACCAGCCACTCCTTGGAAACCCTATAGGGCAGTTTGTCCTGCAGCGTGGTTATGGGTGATGGCAAGGAGTTTGGGTTTTCTTTGTTGTTGTTGTTTACCACTACACCAAGGAACCCTGGTGACACAGTGGTTAAAGGGTTCCACAGCTAACCAAAAGGTCAGCAATTCAAAACCACCAGCAGCAGCTCTGTGGGAGAAAGATGTGGCAGTCTGTTTCAGTCAAGATTTACAACTTCAGAAACCCTATGGAAGGCAGTGGGTTGGTCTGCTCACCAGGGCTAGCTGTGTGAGCTCAAGAAAGTTACTAATCTCTGAGTCTCTTTTGTGTGTGTGTGTGTTTTTTAATTTGTGACACTGGAAATAATACCATCTACTTTAAAGGATCATCATGTGGATTAACTTCTGAAGCACTTAGCAGTGACTGCACACACAATAGTTTTGATAAACAGTAGCTATTATTACAACTACTTCCAAGGTTGCTGCAAAACTACATGTTGAGGATATACCCTGAGAATGTATTCTTAAACTTTTTCTATATCTATCTTCTTTCCCTAACTACATCAAAAGATCTGAGGGCAAGTCTTATTTTCCTTTTATCTTTCAAAGACCTCAATATAATATGGGAAACTCGGGTGGCATAGTGGTTAAGAGCCATGGTCACTAACCAAAAGGTTGGTGGCTCAAATCCACGAGGCACTCCTTGGAAATGCTATGGGGCAGTCCTATAGGGTCACTCTGAGTCATAATTGACTTCACAGCAACGAAGTTGAGTTCATTTTTTTTTTTAAGGTTAATATACTATGGACTTAATAGCTGCCAGCTGGGCCTCACTTGTTCCCCTGAAAACATCTGCCAATTCAGACAAAAACACTTTTAAGAACCAATCAAAAGCCTGATGTGAATATTACCATCTGAATTCTACCCAGGAGTAGGTAAAACGTTTACCTTGCTTACCAGATCATCTGTAGTGAACAATTTCAGTTTTTTAGCCACATCAAAGACTCTGCTTCTAGGCATGTCTGGCATCTGTCTCTTTTCCCAAACTCCAAAGCACCTTCCTAAAGAATCAATGTCTCTTTTTAAATTTACAATCCCTGACAGTAATGGATGACCCAGTAAGCAAGGTAAACACAGGTTTACTTGTGCTTACTTACTAATCTGTAGTGAACAATTTCAAAAATGTGCTAAAACCCATGCGAAATTGTCACTGTATATAGATAACTAGTAAGAATGGTAAGCACCATATTTACCTTGCCTACTGAATAGTCAGCCCCTGATTCTACCCCTTCTAATCATGTTAAAAGAAAACACAATATTGCAGCCTGATTTTCATGTCACTGACCGATACACTGGCATCTTAATTATTTTATATTACAACTTAAGAACCTTTATCTATCATTCCTTGAAAATCACACTGCTTCAAATACCTACTAGAATTTATACAAATCTAATAAAAACACATGCCCCACACGTCTATGGGCACTATAAAAAAAATAAATGTAGAGTTTCTTGCAATAAGGGTAATTTTTATGTTTGTCAATATAATTTTCTCTATTAAATTATACCTTTTTTAACACAACACAGACCAAGTCTGCAATTTTACCATTTTAAGTAGACAAATACTTCTAAACTCTTCACTTTATGCCATGCAAAAAACTCCTTCTTTCTAGGTTTCTATGAAGGCAAAACAATAACCATTACAAAATTTTACTCACGGGATTGTACTGGAGAGCAGAGACGTATGCTTGTACCGCCCCTTCCATGTCACCTGCTGCTACCAATGCAGCTGCTAGGTTAATATAACCATCGATGAAATCTGGTTTTAGACGTAATGCATGTCGATAATGCTCAATTGCTTCCTGTAACTGCCCTCTTTCCTTGTACACGTTCCCCAAATTCGAATAGGCTTCTGCCAGAAGGGGGTTCTGTTTAATTGCCAGAGTGCTAAAGTGAGCAGATCTGGAAAAATGTTGACACATGAGTATACACATTATACAAAGAAGGCCCAGCCCATATACAACTGAAACAGTTTCTGAAGAGCCTTTGCTATTACTAATTACATAATAAATGTTAGGCACCAGTCCTTGAGTTGATTTACAATTCACAGTAACTCCATGTGACAGAGCAGAACTGTTCCACAGAGTTCTCTCGGCTGTAACCTTTAAGGAAGCCAGGTCCCTTCTCCTGTAGAGTTGTGTTGCTCCACTAGGGCTCTTCTTACATAATGATACACTGTATCCTAACTAGTACATTATAAGAAAACACTGTAGAAATTTTTCAAAAGTGGAGGCATCCCAGACTTCAAACAGCTTTTTTCATAAGATAATTCTTACTAGTCTTATTACCACATCAACACATTGGAAATCATGTCATTAAGATAAAAAAGGAAAATGCTACATGCATAGGTCTCATTTTCCAATTTGTTAATAAAACGGAACAACACATGCCTTTAAATGTCTAAATAAGTAGGAATATATTAAAATGAACACAAATTTTTCCTCCTTTGATTAATCCAATCAATTAGCTGAAAGTAATTCTATAAAGACAGAAAGGGATGTATTTGCTATTTAAACCACATATGCACCTCCTACCACAGTATACAGTCATGTGTTGCTTCACATCTATGATATATTCCGAGAAACAGGACGTTACATGATTTGGATACTGTGCAAACACTGACAAATTAGGACCCTGGAGGCTACTCTCCCACTGTACAGGGTATTCTAAAGGGTGGGACTCGTGAAACATCAGAGGATGGAGACCCCCCCCAGGGCCCAGGAAAGCCCGGGTTGTCAGCACAGGTTATCCACAACCAAACCCTCTGGCTTTCCAAAAAGGACCAGGAAAGGTTCCTTTTGTGTTGTGTTTGACCCCATTCTCTGACCAGGAATTTCTGAACCTATTATAACCTTATGGGGTCATGGACACATGGTTGGACATCACCCAAACAGGTGGTACATGGCACATGACTGCATACACCACCATTTCTGAGCATTTTAGTCCCTCCAGTTGACATGTCTTACAAGGATGAGACTGAATGTTCAGATATAGACTAAGAACAATTACCTAAATAGAGTTAAGAAAGCAGCAGACCCACGTGTGAAAGTCTAAAAAGGTACCTAGTCATAACAATTATATAACCACTACCGCAAAAGGAAGGAGGAAAACTGGCATCTGGGATGCCACATGTCACAAGTAGGCAAGAGTAGATGTGTGTTGGTGGCTCAGCTGCAACGCAGTGTAGAAAATCTTCAAGCTCTAATATTTAAGTACCATTTGTCAACCTCAGTACACAGAGGCAGCAATGACCAGTAGGTACCCCCTCATCTCCTACCTGTCCAGCCTTCGACACTGGAAGTGTATAGATGAAAGTAATAAAAGCACACCAGTATTGTCTGGCTCTTGTCTCCAGAGCTGCATGCAGTGCCTCTCAGCTGCCTCAAAATCTCCTGCCTGATATTCTCGATGTGCCAACTCAGCTAACCCTTGGAAGGAAAGCATACGTTTCGTTGGTTCTGGAGAATCATCAAAACATTTGAGGGGAGGGGGGAAACAAAAAGTTAGAAATGCAAACAAAAAATGTAAAAATATGGTATATTAAACTTAAAGATGAAAATGCTTGAAACTATGTAAAGCACTAGAGTGTTGTTCTGCATGTTATTTATACCACCAAGTTAACATCAGGTGCAGAATTGGCATTTTAGATTTCACCCATTAATACTTTCCTTCCCCAACTAGACAGGAATATTTACTTCCAAATATTACATTTTGTGATTAAATGTACTTTTAAGTTGTAAATCACAGATAACATCTAAGATTCACTGAACATTATTCCTTATCCCTTAGTTAATACTCAGAAAGAAAACATAAAACATGTGCTTTGCACCAGTCACAAAAATTTAATAATATTAAATAATCTCCTAGAAAACTTAATGATTGTTTTAAGTTAGAGTTGTAGAGTGAAGGGAGTGTACTAGTAACAATGTATCTCTTTACCTGGGTTTATTTTTACTCTTTATATTAATGTGTTTATATATTTCACAATTTAGTTTTTTTAAATTAAATCTAGAAACCGAACATAAGGAAAAAAACTACAAGTCAAGGTGCTATTTTTAAAACAGCTAATAAGATAAACGGGTCTGTCAAGAACCAAAATATTTAAAGGGTCATCCAACAATTTCAATAAAGGCCCAAAATTATATTGTCCTTCTACCACCCCAAAATCACAGATACTAAATCAGCTAAATCCCACCCGGCTGGTTTAACACTAGCATTTTCCCAAAGAGTTCTGGCACTGGCTAAATAAGACATCACAAACAACCCCATATAAACTAAGGAGTTACCTACAACTGCAAAATTAAAAAAAAAGGGGGGAGTGAGAAAATGATGGTATAAAGCATTTGGCAAAGTTCAACAGAATGAATGCCAAACGAAAACACTTTGCTGTATGTGACTTAATTCAGCTACATTAAGGTATGGCTAAAGACTCCCCTAAAAACAAACCAAATCCATTGCCATGAAGTCAACGCTGACTCACAGCGATCCTACAGGAGAGAGTAGAACTGTCTCATAGATTTCCAAGGAGCAGCTGGTGGATTTGAACCGCTGGCTAGCAGGTAAACTCTTATCCACTATACTATCAACTGCCCAAGTCATCAATCACAAATACTTAAACAGTGATGTGTTACCGGGAATTTAACCACCACGGCACTTTCACACAAAATTGCCTAGATCTATTATCTATACGGTTGAAATGGGACATCATTTCAAATTAAACTCTCCCAAGGTCACAGTAACAAGCTCAATTTTGCGCCTACAACCCCAACCTTTCAAGCTGGTGTATGTTCTGGATAGTATGCAAAGTAAGTAAATTTCATGACTGAATGTACAGCTGGCCACTAACAAAAAGAGCAGAGAGACTTGCATCCACATCTTGGGGGGTTCTTGTCTCTTAATATAAACTAGAAAATTACGTTTTAAATAATTCCCCAGAACTTCCTAGCTCCTTATTTTAGCCTACCACTTCTTCACTTTTCAAAGCTGCTTATCTGCTATTTTAACACTTGAAACGACGACTTCCTCAAATAAAATAACACACATAGAAAAGGGCACGCTATAGAACCAGAAACTTAAATCTTTAAAAAAATCACTGCGAGGCAAGGAGGAGGGGACCACTGACTAATTATTAATCCCACTACCCACAACTACGGGTAAGAGACTACTGAAGATTCACCGCTTACAACACAGTATCCAAAAACAAGTAAAACACCCTGGACACATTTCAACCAATTAAAAAAAAAGCTCGTGGGAAATCTTGGTCCCCCCACCCTCCCTGCCCCCAAAAGCCTCAATATGGAAAAGCAGCTACAATTCGGTTGGGTTTTTTTGTTTATGTACTAAATGCTTTCCACTAAATGGTCTAAAAGGGCAACTGCCTTGCACTTGTGCAGCTACACTCCAGTTGCTTTACAAACTCTTCAAGCAGGGATGAAACTTAAAATATATACACCCTATGGCGGGGGGGATTGAAGGCTAAAGAATGGCGATGGAAGACCCAGAGGCGGCCGCGGAGGAATACACTGAAAAAGTAACACAAAGCGAGAATTTTGAAAGCTAGGTGGTCAATGCAAAAAAAGAGCACCAGGCCAGTTTCTCCTCTAGGGATAGAACTGGACCGCAAGGCTGACAACCTCTGGAAGGACAGGGCGTGGTTCCCCGCGGGAGGGAAGGAGGAGTAGCGTGGAAGTGTAGGCTAGCGGCAGCAAGCGGAATTGGGCGATGGCAAAGGGAACCCCTGGAAATTTCCAATCCAAACTGAGGCCACTCAACGGAAAGAACGCTAGAAAGGCGCTGCCCAGCGGGGTGCTTGCCCAATGTCTCTCTTCTCAGGTTCCTTGCAGCAACCGGCGAGCTTCTGCTCATCTTTGGGTGATGCAAAGTGAGGATATGATTACACCGGAGTGGCACCACGGCCCTAGGCTGACCGAGAAGAACCAAACCTGGCTAAGGGGGAAGGATTGGAGGGGGATGTGGAGAGGGAAAAGGAGAGGGCGATGAACTGGATTTCGGGGAGAAACCGGTTGCGAGGGAGCGAAAGGGCAGGGATTCCAATGAAGCCCATTCTTAGCGCGCACGTGCGGCAGAAGCGTCCCGTGTAGAAAGCTACAATAGTTATACATTAGGAAGCAAAAAAAGACGCGGAAAAAAAAATACAAATAAAAGACGCAATGCTTGAGAAAGGAAAGACAAGGAAATACCAAAGAGATGCCGGTAGAACACGAACAGCTCAGCAATGCCACTGATGTAATGGGGATGGCTAGAGGGACAGGAGGGTGCAGTGAGAGGCACAGAGCGGCGCGAGACCCCGAAGCGGCGTCTGCTAAGGCAGAACTGGACACCGGTACCTGTGCTGTCGGCCACGTTGCCCACGGAAGACGCCATCTGGAGCTCCTTGAGAGAGAGCGAGGATAGGGTAATTGAGTCCCGCCGCCGCCGCTAGTGGCAAGAATGTTTATGAAGGTAATGGTACGAGGGCAGCAGCCGTATCAGTGCTACAGAAGGCTTACGCGGCGGCAACTGTTAAAGGTTTCAAACCTCAGGAATTCTGGTTAGATATCTACCTCTCACGGTCTTGAAATGGCGGCGACGGCTCCTCGGCTGAAACAACACGGGCCGGAACTACTTTCTGTTACAATCAAGTACCAGAGCGGAGGTAGCGCAGTAACCAGAGATACGAACAAAATGACTATAATCGAAGTCGCTTACTCTTATGTAACCCTCCGCGCAGGGCCCATTGCGACAAACACGACTGTGTTAAGTGCGCATGGCAGCAACGCTGTCAACCCGACTGGCGCCTAAGGCACACGGTCTAGGGGAAGAGCGCTCAAGTTTTGCTTTATTTTAAATTTTTAATAGTGAAGCATAAGGTTAAAAAGCCCATGTGTTTGCCGCATACATTTTTACCAAAGTGGTGAAGTATGGCCAATAATATACTTTAACATAAATGCCAAAGGAATCTAAAAAGTTTAGTCAACTTTATTTACACAAAAATGGTTATAAGGTTGATGGTTACAAATTACGGATCGGTCTAAGCGAGTATGTACATAATTACATTTAAAGACTCAGCTATTCTAAATGATGCCGGAGTGGGTTCCAATTTGAACGTGTCTTAATTTTGACCCCAGACCTTGATGGTAGCCATTAAAATGTTAAATGATTCTTATTCGTCAAAATCCATGGCTCTTTTGAGTTGTGATTTCATTTCCACCAAATAACTGCAAATCGTCACAATCTGAGATTCCACTGAGCTCCATTCAACGAAGATAAATGAATTCATTTGCCATCTGCCTATTACCTCCAATCAACTTGTAGGATCTTAACTAAAGTTTCAAGTCCAGTGTTCAGATACATTGTAACATTAGTATTCATTTATAACTCATATCCTGTCGGAAAGGATTGAAGTCAGCTGGCCACATTAGCTGGTGTACTCGTTAAGTGTTACATCTGCTAACCCAAAAGGTCAGCAGTTCAAATCCACCAGGTGCTCCTTGGAAACTATGAAGCAGTTCTACTCTGTCCTGTAGGGTCTCTGTGAGTCAGAATAGAATTGAGGGCAGTAGGTTTGGTTTAGGTTTTTGCCACATTAGCAAGAAATTAGCATAAGCCTCTAGGTGACACAGTTTGGATCTGTCAGAGTCCTTTTATTTCAAAAAGTCCTTGGTCTAAGAAAGCAAGTCAGTGAATTTCTTCAAAAAAGTTTTTACTACCTACACATGTGACTACATTAAAAACCAAAAAAAGTCTTCAAGCTCTGCTTTAATTTCTTTCAGATAGTCCACAAACTGTTTAATTATGGATAGGAACACAGAGACAAATCATAATATGATCATTTCTTCCATCACATAATCAAGAGTCACGTGAAGCAGTGAAAACAACAAAATTAACTGCACAAAATCTCCTGAAAATCAGGCACCAATTTATTCCCTTAATTTGATTTAACTGGTGAAAACATTTCCCCTCTCACTAAAAGTATCCCATCTGTGATGAACAAATCCAGTTTTTCAACTTTTAGAACAAGCCAAGCCAAGTGCCATCAAGTCGGATCCGACTCATATTGGCAGATATTTGGGTCTAACTGGTTAGTGGGTGACAGCTAATTAAATAGAACTCTCTATGCTGTTAAATACCAGGCCATGCTCCCTGCATTAGGCCCACTGAAACTTGTGGTCGAAGGTTCCCTATCCTGAGAGAAGAGTCAGAGGATGTTATGATGTAAATTTGCTGCTACAAAAGCTAGATGTTGAGGGTATAGGGGCTCGATAAGGAAAAAAAAAAAGCATATTGAAACTTTGGAAATCCCTTTCCAGTTATCTTCTAGGAATAGCACCTGGAGGGCTTAGTTTGAAGGATTTAGTCATCAGATAAACGTATGTTTTAAGCCAATCACATAACAATTAGAGTCTCTGTATGCAAGGTGCTGTGAGGGATACAGAAATGAACGAGAGGATCCTTGCCACCAAGGAACTTGAAACCTAGGCACTAGAAAACAATATGGGGAATATTATTTAAGTGATAAAATATGTTCCTCTATGTATGGCTAATTGCCTTCATGAACAACTGCCTCCTTTGTCACGAGGCAAGAAGAGCTGGATAGTGCCTGGCAACCATTACTGAATATTTTGATCAAACACTCTATAGAATCCTTACCAAAAGGGGCAAAATGTATAACAGAATTTAAAATTCTCATAGACTCTAGACTTTCTGGAGCCATGGAGGCTTGGAGGCTAGCCTAACCTCTGCAATTATTAGCCTGAGTTAACCTTTAAACCTTAAACTAAAAATATCCCCAGACTTCTTAAAAATCAGACAATAGTTTACTTTAGGCACTTGGCTGGCTAACCAGTAAAGAATATCTGCCTTAAATATTGTGCTTTTTTAGCTAGCAAGCTGCCATCTGAGGTACACCAAAGGGTCCCAACTCATCTGGAGCAGACAATCACCAAGAACAACAAAAACATGAGGGAAAAAGAGCCCAGGAGACAGAAGGACCCATGTGAATAGGCGACTGTATCAACATGTGACCAGAAGAACCAGATGGTGCCCAGCCACCACCAAAGACAGCCATATGGGGCACACAATGTGAAGTCCCAGTGGCAACATGAGAAAAAGAAGGGTGCACCTCAAGAACTCCACTAAAAGACCGCAACTGATTGTCTGGCAGCCTAGGAGTTCCCCTGGGAACATGGTCCCTAGACCTGCTGCTGCCTCTGATCAGAAAACATCATTGAAGTTAACTCTCTGGACAGGACTGGACTGGACTCAGGGACACAACATGACCATGTGGTATGTGTACTTTATGGTTCTATGCATCTACACGAAGCTGTCCTACTGGCCTCTTACTAGAGGGGAGAGGAGAAGACTGACAATTAAGTTCACAAACTCATTCTAGAAAAAATGTTACATACCTCATTGCCAAATATCACTATAGTCGCCTTCGAAGTACTCCCCTTGGAAAGCTATGCATTGACACTAGCACCTGGTCCACCCTTCAAAGCAATTTTGGAACTCTTTTTCAGCAACGGCCATCAGAGCTGTCGTCATATTACCCTTGATGTCCTGAACGTCATCAAAATATTTTCCTTTCAATATTGCCTTTATCTTCAGGTAAAGAAAACTAAGCCACTGGGGGCCAGGTCAGGTAAGTTAGAGAAGGTGTTCCGGTGCAGTTGTTTACTGGCTAAAAACTTCCTCACAAACGACTCTACTATTAAGTTTGTGAAACTGCCACCATGCCACTGTGCACAATGGCCATTCCAGAAAGAGTTCCAAAATTGGTTTGAAGGGTGGAGTAAGTTCTGGAGTCGGTGCACCGCTTCCCAAAGGAAGTACTTCAAAGGTGACCATAGTGATATTCAGCAATGAGGTATGTAGCACTTCAAACAGTTAAGTTTGTGGACTTAATCGTTGGGCCTCTTGTGCACACCTATGTTCACTGAAGCATTTACAATAGTAAAAAGACAGAAACAGCCTAAGTGCCCATCAACAGATGAATGGATAAATAAACTGTGGCACTTATACACAATGGAACTTTAACAAAAAGAGAATAACTGCAAATTCCTGAAACATATTTCAACATGAATGAACCTAGAGGACATTATCCTCAGTGAAATAAGTCAGTCACAAAAAGACAAATATTGTATGAGATCGCTATTATAAAAACTCAAAAAAAAGGTTTTCACACAGACAGAAACATTCTTTGATAATTACTATGGATGAGAGAAGTCAAGAAAGGGAAAACCACTAAACAGATAGTAGACACATAATAACTTTGGTGAAGGGAGAGATAATACACAAAATGTGGGAAGTCAGCACAACAAAATCAAAGTAAAGGAAGACACTGAGAAGTGCATAAGAGTAAAAGGCAACAATAGTAAATACTAATACATATATAATTGCACAATAATAGTAATAAAAATGTAAGCATGGCTACATAGGTAGATATGTAAGCCGAAGAGGGGTAGGATGAGATATGTACATGTGTGTACATATATATGTGTACATGCTACAAATATACCATGTATGCAACAGTGTGTATAAGGGACACAGTCATGACAACATGTTAGCCATAACCATATACCTCCAGGGACTGAGCTGCTGGCCTTGAGGGCTAGAACTATAGTCTTGGGGGAACACCTCAGTTGATTGGCATATCATAATCCATATAGATGACATTCTACAATCCTACCTTAGTGAGTATGGATGGAGTCTTAAAAGCTTGCAAAAGGCCATCTAAGAAACACAAATTGGTCTCTGTTTGTCTAGAACAAAAAATAGTGAATAAAACCAAAGACTCAAGGAAACAATTAATCCAAAGGACTAACTCGCCACATGAACCACAGACTCCAGTAGCCTGATACCAGAAGACCTAGATGGCTGCCACTAGGCTACCTACCGAGTACCACTTCTAACTACTCCGAGACCATAACAGTACTTCATGGACATAATGGGAGACAAATGTATAATAAAATTCAAACTGAGAGGAGTGGAGTCAAGATGGCAGCTAATCACACATCTCCCTAAATCGCTCTGGAAACCAAGACTTGAATTGATAATTAAACGGAACCTACTGGACACCTAGTGAACACTAGGACATGGCATAGGGCTATTGATTTGGACTTCATACCACTGAGCGGGGGTCTTCCTCTCTTTCACTGGCCCCAGCTCTTGGTGGGTATTGGCTTTTGCAGACCAAGGGTGGCTCGCCATTTTGGCTTTTTTCCTCTGTCTTGGCTGGTGGGCGGAGCTGGGGCGTCACTAGTGGTTGGTCTTGGGCGTGCTGCTGGTAAGATTGGTGGGCGAGGTTGCCATAATTTGGGGGCCCGGCTTTGGACTCTGCATCTCAGCACATTGGCCTCTCTTTCCACCTCCGCCATTGACTGCCCTGTGCTGAGGTGGCAGGGAGCTTGTGCGGGAAGCCATCTTGTGCCACTGGGAGGTGGAAATACCCATACAGAGGCCTAAACAGCAACCAATTCCTAGGCTGGGAAGCAGCGCCTGCCAGAGAAGAGCCCTTTTCCAGCAGTAAAGCAGTGTTCTACACAGTGTCACCTATGGCTAGGGCCTGACAGCAGAAGCCAGCAGAGCAGTAGCCTTTCTGTATTTTGAACCAGTGTATAACTTCTGGGGTTGGATACAGAGGCACTTACTTTGCCAGCTGGGAAGAGCGACCTGTACACCTGAAAACCTGACTAACTTCGGAAGTTGTCAGATACATTTTACCTTTCCTTTTAAGACAGCCTAGAGAAACAACTGCAGTCCATCCTCCCAAATCTCCCCCAGCCTCTACTGGCTCATATGATGCCACAAAAGCAACAAACTCAGAATAAAAGTGTAACGAAGAAACCACCCATGGTTTCAGAAGGCCTCCAAAAGAAAGCACCACAGAAGAAACCTTTCTGAAACTAAACCTTTCTGAAACTGTCAGAAGGCAAATACAAAAGCATTATATAGAGAGCCCTCCTAGACCTTATACAAAATGCAGCAGAGCAAAATGAAAAATTAAGCAAGCTGTTTGATCTGATGCAACACCAGTACTCTGAAATCCAACAGATCAAGAACAAAATCAAAGACACGGAAACTTCCATACAAAGCCAAGAAAACAGCATGAAACAAATGGAAAAGAGACTTTCTGACTTGGAAGACAGAGCTACCAACTCCAGGATCTATGAGAAGAAATCAGAAAAAAGAAACAAGAAAAATGAAGAAGTATTAAGAAGCGTGTGGGACTCTATTAAGAGGAACAATCTATGAGTAATTAAAGTTCCTAAACAGGGCAAGACACCTGAGAACACAGAGAGTATTGTTGCTGAGCTGCTGACAGAAAACTTCCCAGAAATTATGAGAGAATATAGATATCCAAGATGCATATCTAATGCCACTCAACATAGATCTCAAAAGAAAGACTCCAAGATGTATTGTAATCAAGCTTAACAAAATTAAACATAAGCAGAAACTCTTAAAGGCAGCAAGACTCAAAGCAAAGCTCACATCCAGAAGGAAACCCTGTAGGCTTTCATTGGATTTCTCAGCAGAAACAATGCTGGGACAGAGACACTGGCATGACACTTTCAAAGCCTTGAAGGAGACGAACTTCCAACCAAGAATTATATATCCTGCAAAACTATCTTTCAAATATGAAAAGGAAATGAAGACATTCGCAGATGAACAGAAACCCTGAGACTTCGTAAAAACCAAACTAAAGCTATAAGAAATACTGAAAGAATCTCTTAGTTTTGGCTTAGAAGAACAAAACTACTAACTTTATATTTTAGAAGGAAATACAGGACATATCACCCAGAAACCTACTCAGTTAGGGAAGGCTCCAAACTCCATCAAAGCTATAATAGTGAAGGAGATGATAGACTGATCATATCATGAAAACTATGATGTCATCATATTAAAAAGAGGGATGTACTACAGTCGTTACAGTCCTTCCAGATGGAGAGGAAGTTAATAAAACTGGTAATAATTAAAATGGGGTTTATACATAGTTTATTAAGGGAGATCATAGGGGGAGCCTTAAAGCACAATATAGATGCAACATATCAAATCAAGACGCATAATACAGGAGTCTCAACAACCACAAAACCAACCCTGAAAAAGGTGAAAAATCAACACACAAAGAAGAAAGTCCCAGAACAGATTAATAAGAACAGAGAAAACGTGAACACACACCAAAAAAAATCACGATGACAGCACTAAACATATACCTATCAATGATTACATTTAATGTGAATGGACTGAATGCTCCAGTAATGAGACATCAAGTGATGTCATAGATGAAAAGACACGACCCATCCATATGTTGCCGACAAGAAATAAACCTTAGACTTAAAGATATGAAGAAACTGAAAATTAAAGGATGGAAGAATATATATCAAGCTAGCAATGAACAAAGAAGAGCAGGTGTGGCAAGTCTAATCTCAGATAAAAGAGATTTTAATGTAAAATCCACCATCGTGGATAAGGATGGACACTAGTTGTTGCTGAAAGGTTCAATACACAAGCAGGACTTAACAATATTAAATATTTATGCACCTAATATTAGAGAACCTAAATACATTGAAGAAACACTGACTACACTCAAAAATCAGATAGATCACTCCACAATAACAGAGGGAGACTTCAACACTCTGGTCTCAATATTGGACAGATCATCTAGAAAAAAGCTCAGTAAAGACACAGAAGATCTTATTGCCACAATTAACCTCACTGACATATACAGAACTTTCTATCCATCAGCAGACAACTACACCTTCTTCTCCAGTGAACATGCAACATTCTCCAGAACACACCAGGTGTTAGGACATAAAGCAATAAAATCCATACAATCCATACCATCGATTAATACAAAGCATCTTCTCTGATCATAAAGCCATAAAAGTCGAAATCAGTAGCAGAAAAAACATAGACAGAAAGTGGAACTCATGGAAACTGAACAACATCTTGCTCAAAAAGCCATCGGTTATAGAAGAAATCAAGGATCAAATAAAGAAATTTATGCATTCCTATGAGAATGAAAACACTTCTTACCAGAACCTGTGGGATACAGCCAAAGCAATGCTCAGAGCTGTTTATCTCCATAAATGCACACATTGGGAAGGAAGAAGTCAAACCAAGGAACTAACTCTACAGCTTGAACAAGTACAGAGTGAACAACAGAGGAACCCCTCAGGCACCAGAAGAAAACAGATAATAAAGATTAGAGCAGAACTAAACGAATTAGAGAACAGAAGAACAATTGAAAAAATGGAAAAGACCAAAAGCTGGTTTTTTGAAACAATCAACAAAGTTGACAAACTGCTGGATAAACTTACTAAAGAAAAACAGGAAAGGACACAAATAACCCAAATAAGAAATGAGAGGGGAGTTGTCATAACAGATCCAACAGAAATCAATATCATAACGGAATACTATGCAAGACTGTTCCCTTAGCAGATTTGAAAACCTAGAGGAAATGGACAAATTCCTTGATTCATATCACCTACCAAAATGATCACAAGGTGACACAGAACAACTTAATCAACCCATCACAAAGGAAGAGATTGACAAAGTCATCCAAAAACTACCAACCAAAAAAAGTCTGAGCCCTGATGGCTTCATCGCAGAATTCTACCAAGCATTTAGAGAAGAGTTATCTCCAATACTACTGAGACTATTTCACAATATACAAAGGGATGGAATACTCCCAAATTCTTTCTATGAAGCCAGCATAACCCTGGTACCAAAGCCAGGCAAAGACTCAACAAAAAAAGGAGAACTACAGACCGATACCACTCATGAATCTAGATGCAAAAATCTTCAACAAAATTCTTGCCAATAGAATACAACAACATATAAAAAAATAATCCATCCTGACCAAGTTGGATTCATACCAGGGATGCAAGGCTGGTTGAAGATCAGAAAAACAATTTATGTGATCAACCACATAAATAACACAGAAGACAAGAATCACCTGAGTTTGTCTATTGATGCAGAAAAGGCGTTTGATAAAGTCCAACACCAACTCATGCTAAAAACTCTCAGCAAGCTAGGAATAGATGGAAAATTCCTCAATGCAATAGGGGCCATTTATACAAAGCCAACTGCCTACGTCGTGCTGAATGGAGAGAGACTGAAACAATTTCCCTGGAGAATGGTAACTAGACAAGGATGTCCACTCTCACCTCTCCTATTCAACATTGTACTAGAAGTTCTAGCCAGAGCAATTAGACAAGAACAAGAAATAAAGGACATTGGCAAGGAAGTAAACATCTCCCTGTTTGCAGATGATATGATTGTATACGCAGCGAATCCTAAAGAACCCATAAGTAAGCTATTCAAACTGATAGAAGAGTTCAGCGAAGTCTCAGCATACAAGATAAACATAAGTGAATCAGTAGGATTCCTTTATACCAACAACGAGTTTATTAAAGAAGCAATCACCAAATGAGTACCATTTACTATAGCCCCTAAGAAAATAAAGTACCTAGGAATAAACTAACCAGAGAAATAATAGACCTTTACAAAGAGAACTACAAGCCCTTACTACGAGAAACTAAGAGAGACTTACATAAATTGAGAAACCTACCCTGCTCATGGATAGGAAGACTTAACATCGTGAAAATGTCTATTTTATCCAAAGCAATCTACTTATATAATGCAATCCCAATACAAATTCCAGTGACTTTTTTTATTATGACTGAATGAAAATGTACATTCTCATACAGATTTGCACGCTCACCTATATGCAGCTTCCACTGCTCTCCCTGCATGGTGATAGCACACTCTACCTCTCCGCTCCATACATGTCTTATCCTCCCAGCAGTCTCCTGTGTCCTCCTCTCCACCCACTACCCTTACTCCAGTATGAGGTCAGCAGGATGGCATCCTACAGATGCATAGAACCATAAAGTGACCATAAAACATGGTCACTCTGTGTCGCGAAGTCCAATCCATTGCTATCCGAAGAGTTGACCTTCATTGTGATTCATGGACAGGGGCAGCATCAGGGCCAGGGTCTGTGCTCCCAGGGGAACCTCAAAGCCCCTGGACCATCAATTGTGGTCTTTTACTGGAGGTCTCAGGGTGCACCCCTACTTATTCTTGTGTTGCCAGTGAGACTCAACTTTGTGAGCTCCATTGTGGCTATCACTGGTGGTGGCCGGGCATCATCTGGTTCCTCTGGTCACAAGTGGATTTAGACACTCACTGACGTGGGTCTCTCTGACCAGTGACAGTTTTTAATGAGATAGAGAAACAAATCACCAACTTTGTTTGGAAAGGGAAAAAGCCCCGGATAAGTAAAGCACTTCTGAAGAAGAAAAACACATTGGGAGGCCTCTCACTACCCGACTTTAGAACCTATTACACTGCCACAGTAGTTAAAACAGCCTGGTACTGGTACAAAAAGAGACAGATAGATCAGTGGAACAGAACTGAGACCCCAGAGATGACACCATCTTCCTATGAACAGCTGATATTCAAAAAAGGCCCTAAGACATTAAACTGGGGTAAAAACAATCTCTTCAACAAATGGTGCTGGCAAAATTGAATATCCACCTGCAGTATATTGAAACAAGACCCACATCTTACACATTATACAAAAAACAACTCAAACTGCATAAAAGACCTAAATATCAAATCTAAAATGATAAAGCTCATCCAAGAAAATGTAGGAACAACAATGGAAGTTTTAATACACAACATAGACAGACTTCAAAATCTGTCAAACAAAATAGATAAATGGGAACTACTAAGAATCAAACACTTTTGTTGATTTAAAGACTTTATTAACAGAATTAAAAAGCCACCTACAGAATCGGAAAAAATATTTGGCAACTCTATGTCAGACCGACTCCTGATCTCCACAATCTATAAGGTACTACAAAATAAGAAATAGATAGATCATCCAATTAAGCGATGGGCAAAGGAGATGCACAGACACTTCTCTAAAGAGGAGACCCAGGCAGCGAAAAGACACATGCAGACATGCTCACAATCATTAGCTATGCAAGAAATTCAAATCAAAACTACAGTGAGATACCATCTCACCCCAACAAGGCTGTCCACGATCCACAAAATAAAAAACAACAAATGCTATAGAGGCTGTGGAAAAATTGGAACCCTCCTACACTGCTGGTGGGATTGCAAAACGGTGCAATCTCTTTGGAAAGCAATCTGGCGCTTCCTTACAAAGCAGGATATAGATATACCATTTGACCCAGTAATTCCACTACTCGGAGTATATCATACAGAATCAAGGCCGTTCACAGCAGCTGATACATGCACACGAACGTTTATTGCAGCACAGTCCACAAGAGCAAAAAGATGGAATCAATCCAGATGCCCAACAACAGAGGAATTGATAGGCAAACTATGGTATATATACTCAATGGAACCCTATGCAATGATAAAGAACAATGATGATAGCAGGAAACATCTCATAACCTGGTTTCAACTGGAAGACATTATGCTGAGTGGAAGTAGTCAGTGACAAAAGGACAAATAGTGTATGAGACCCCTATGATACGTACTTAAAAACAGACTCATGCCTAGAAGAAAAGATTCTTTGACAGCTGCAAGGGTGGGGAGGGAAGGAGGGTGAGGGGGGAGGGTTTAGATTAGATAGTTGATAGAAATTTGGTTGGGTGAAATCTGTGACAGTACACATTAGATAGAAGATCAGTATTAACTGGACTTCAACATAACATGATTACTCCTCCCATCTTAATCCAGTATTGCAAGGGCAGAGTAGCTGGGGCAGGGGGCCAGGCACCATGCTCTCAGGGAAATCGAGGCCAACTGGCACAACCAGCATTTTGCTAAGACAGCCTTCTGCACCCCACATTGGTGAGTGGCATCTGGGGTCTTAAAAGCTGCCAAGCTGCCATATGATGGTACAGCAAACGGTCCCAACTCAGCAGGAACAGACGATCACCAAGGACCAAAATGACATGGGGCAAAGAGAACACAAAAGACACAGAGACCCACATGAGTGGGTGACTATATCGACTTGGGACCAGAAGAACTGGATGGTGCTTGGCCACCACCACTGATAGCCGTGATGGAGCTCACTGAGTTGAGTCTCGCTGTCAACACAAGAATAAAAAGGGATGCACCCTGAGATCTTCACTAAAAGACCTTAATTGATGGTCCAGGGGCTCAGAGTTCTCCTGGGAGCGTGGCCCCTGGCCCTGATGCTGCCCTGTCCACAAATCATAATGGAGGTCAACTCTTCAGACAGGCATGGATTGGACTTGGTGACACACAGTGACCGTATCATGAGTACACTTTATGGTGCTATGCATCTGTAGGATGTCGTCCTGCTGACCTCTTAGTGGGAGCGGGAAGTGGGTGGAGAGGAGGGGATAGGAAATTGTAGGGAGGATAAGACAGGTATGGAGCAGAGAGGAAGAGTGTGCTGTTACTGGGCAGGGAAACTAGTGAGAGCTGCATATAGGTATGCAAATTTATATGGTAAGGTACATTTTCATATAATCATAATAAAAAAATAAAATTCTAACTAATAAATAAAACCAGACTTACTGAAAACATGTCCCAAGTATGTAAGATGCAACTTTGCCATTCTTGTTTCTAAGAAGCATTCTGGTTGTACTTATTCAAAGACAGATTTGTTCATTCTTTTGGCAGTCCACGGTATACTCAACATTCTTCACCAACACCACAACTCAAAGGTTTTGACTCTTCAGTTTTCCTTATTTGCTGTCCAACTTTATTATATGTATAATGCATTGGAAAATATTATGGCTTGAGTCAGGGGCACCTTAGTCTTCAAGGAGATATCTTTGCTTTTCAACACTTTAAAGAGGTCTTTTGCAGCAGATTTGCCCACTGCAATTCATCTTTTGATTTCTTTTTTTTTAAATTTTTTATTTAATATAACAATGAAAATGTACATCTCCGTATAAATTTACATACCCACCTATATGCAGCTTCCACTGCTCTCCCTGTCTGGTGGCAGCACACTATTCCTCTCTGCTCCATACATGTCTCATTCTCCCAACAGTCTCTTTTTTCCCTCCTCTCCACCCACTCTCCTTCCTCGAGCCAGAGGTTAGCAGGATGACATCCTACAGATGTATATAACCATAAAGTGCATACAATATATGGTCACTACATCGCCAAGTCCAATCCATTCCTGTCCGAAGCGTGGACCTTCGTTATGATTTAGGGTCAAGGGAAGCATCAGGGCGAGGGGCCATGCTCCCAGGGGAACCCCGAAATCAATGGACCATCAATTGAAGTCTTTTAGTGGGGATCTCAGGGGGCACCCCTTTTTATTCTTGTGTTGCCAGTGAGACTCAACTTAGTCAGCTCCATCGCGGCTATCACTGGTGGTGGCCTGGAACCATCCGGTTCTTCCAGTTCCAAGTCGATGTAAGCACCCACTGATGTGGGTCTCTTTGTCTTCTGGGTTGTCTTTCCCCCATGTCATTTTGGTCCTTGGTGAGCATCTGTTCCTGCTGAGTTGGGACCACTTGCTGTGCCCTCGGAAGGCAACTTGGCAGTTTTTAAGACCCCAGACGCCATTCACCAACGTGGGGTGCAGAGAGCCCTCTTAGCAAAACGCTAGTTGTGCCAATTGGCCTCGATTTCGCATAAGAGCATGGTCCCCCGCCCCCTGCCCCAGCTACTCTATCCTTGCAATATTGGGTTAAGATGGAAGGAGTACTCATGTTATGTTTAAATCCACTTAATGTTGTTCTTGTTTCTAATGTGTGCTATCACCAATTTCACCCAACCAGATACCTAGCAATTATCTAATCTAAACCCTCTCCCCCTCCCTTGCAGCTGTCAAAGAGTCTTTTCTTCTATACACAAGTCTGTTTTTGAGATCTTATCGTAGAGGTCTCATACAATATTTGTCCTTTTGTCGCTGACTACTTTCACTCAACATAATGTTTTCCAGTTGAAACCAGGTCATGAGATGTTTCCTGAAGTCATCGTTGTTCTTTATCATTGCGTAGTGCTCCATTGAGTATATATACCATAGTTTACCTATCCATTCTTCTGTTGTTGGGCATCTGGGTTGATTCTATCTTTTTCCTATCGTGGACTGTGCTACGATAAACATTCTGATGCATGTGTCTGTTGGTGTGAAAGGCCTTGATTCTGTAGGATATATTCCAAGCAGTGGAATTACTGAGTCCAATGGTATATCGATATCCATTTTTTTAAGGAAGCACCAGATTGCTTTCCAAAGAGGCTGGACCATTTTGCAACCCCACCAACAGTGTAAGAGGGTTCCACTTTCTCCACAGCCTCTCCAGCATTTGTTGTTTTGTGTTTTTTGGATCATGGCCAGCCTTGTTGGGGTGAGATGGTATCTCATTGTCGTTTTGCTTTGAATTTCCTTAATAACTAAAGATTGTGAGCCGGTCCGCAGGTGTTTTTTGGCTGCCTGGATCTCTTCTTTAGTGAAATGTCTGTCCATCTCCTTCACCCATCGCTTAATTGGATGGTTTATCTTCCTCTTGTTGATATTTTGTAGTATCTTATAGATTATGGAAATCAGGCGTCAATCTGACATAGGGTTGCCAAATATTTTTTCCCGTTCTGTGGGTGTTCTTTTAATTCTATTAATAAAGTCTTCAGATGAGCAAAAGTGTTTAATTCTTAATAGATCCCACTTATCTATTTTCTCCTCTGATGATTGTGGTTTGTTTGACAGATTTTGGAGTTTGTCCATATTGTGTATTAAAACTTCCATTGTTGTTCCTACCTTTTCTTGGATGAGCTTTACTGTTTTAGGTTTGATATTTAGGTCTTTCATCCAGTTGGAGTTGGTTTTTATATAAGGTGTAAGATATGGATCTTGTTTCAGTTTCTTGCAGATGGATATCCAATTTTGCCAGCACCATTTGTTGAAGATACTGTTTTTACCCCAGTTTAATGTCTTAGGGCCTTTTTTGAATATTAACTGTTCATAGGCAGATGGTGTCATCTCTGGGGTCTCAGTTCTGTTCCACTGATTGATCTGTCTGTTCTTATACCAGTACCAGGCTGTTTTGACCACTGTGGCAGTGTAATATATTCTAAAGTCAGGTAATGAGAGGCCTCCCAGTGTGTTCTTCTTTAGTAGTACCTTGCTTAACCGGGGCTTCTTCCCTTTCCAAACAAAATTGGTGATTTGTTTCTCCATCTCATTAAAAAATGTCACTGGAACTTGTATGGGGATTGCATTATATAAATAGATTGCTTTGGGTAAAATAGACATTTTCACAATGTTAAGTCTTCCTATCCATGAGCAGGGTAGGTTTTTCCATTTATCTAAGTCTCTCTTAGTTTCTTGTAGTAAGGGCTTGTAGTTCTCTTTGTAAAGGTCTGTTATTTCTCTGGTTAGATTAATTCCTAGGTACTTTATCTTCTTAGGGGCTATCTTAAATGTTATGGATTTGATAATTTCTTCCTTAACAGTCTCATTGTTGGTATAAAGGAATCCTACTGATTTACTTATGTTTATCTTGAATCCTGAGACTTTGCTGAACTTTTCTATCAGTTTGAGTAGTTTATGTATAGATTCCTTGGGATTCTCTGCATATACAATCATATCATCTGCAAACAGGGAGATTTTAACTTCCTCTTTGCCGATGCAGATGCCCTTTATTTCTTGGTCTTGTCTAATTGCTCTGGCTAAAACTTCTAGCACAATGTTGAATAGAAGAGGTGAGAGTGGGCATCCTTGTCTAGTTCCTGATCTCAAGGGAAAGTCTTTCAGTCTCTCTCTATTCAGGATGACGTGGGCAATTGGCTTTGTAGAAATGGCCCTTTTTGTGTTTCGGAATTTGCCATCTATGCCCATTTTACTAAGAGTTTTTAGCATGAATGGGTGCTGGACTTTATCAAATGCCTTTTCTGCATCAATGGACAAAATCAGGTGATCCTTGTCTTTTGTGTTATTTATGTGGTTAATCACATTAACTGTTTTTCTGATGTTGAACCAGCCTTGCATCCCTGGTATGAATCTCACTTGGTCATGATGGATTATTTTTTGCATATGTTGTTGTATTCTATTGGCAAGAATTTTGTTGAAGATTTTTGCATCTAGATTCATGAGTGATATCGGTCTGTAGTTCTCTTTCTTTGTTGGGTCTTTCCCTGGCTTAGGTATCAGGGTTATGCCGGCTTCATAGAATGAGTTTGGGAGTACTCCATCCCTTTCTATACTGTGAAATAGTTTCAGTAGTATTTGAGATAACTCTTCTCTAAATGCTTGGCAGAATTCTGCTGTGAAGCCATCTGGACCCGGACTTTTTTTGGTTGGCAGTGTTTTGATGACATTTTCAATCTCTTCCTTTGTGATGGGTTTATTAAATTGTTCTGCTTCACGTTGTGATAATTTGGGTAGGTGGTACGAGTCAAGGAACTGGTCCATTTCCCTTACGTTTTCAAATTTGTTACAGTACAGTTTTTTACAGTACAGTCTTTCATAGTATTCTGTTATGATATTTTTGATTTCTGTTGCATCTGTGGTGACAACCCCCCTCTCATTTCTAATTTGGGTTATTTGTTTCCTTTCCTGTTTTTCTTTAGTAAGTTTAGCCAGTAGTTTGTCAATTTTGTTGATCTTCTCGAAAAACCAGCTTTTGGTCTTTTGAATTTTTTCAATTGTTTTTCTATTCTCTAATTCATTGAGCTCTGCTCTAATCCTTATGATTTCATTTCTTCTGGTGCCCGAGGGGTTCCTCTGTTGTTCTCTTTCCACTTGTTCAAGCTGTAAGGTTAGTTCCTTCATTTGGTTTCTTTCTTTCTTCCAGATGTGTGTATTTAAGGAGATAAACAGACCTCTGAGCACTGCTTTGGCTGTATCCCGTAGGTTCTGGTAGGAAGTGTTTCCGTTCTCATTGGAATCCATGTATTTCTTTAATTCATCCTTGATTTCCTCTATAATCCATGTTTTTTTGAGCAAGATGTTGTTCAGTTTCCAAGAGTTCCACTTTCTATGTTTTTTCTGCTACTGATTTCAACTTTGATGGCTTTATGATCTGAGAAGATGCTTTGCCATAATTCAATGGTATGGATTTTGTTGAGCATTGCATTATGACCTATCACATGGTCAATTCTGGAAAATGTTCCATGTGCACTGGAGAAGAAGGTGTAGTTGTTTGCTGTTGGGTGGAAAGTTCTGTATATATCAATGAGGTTTAGTTGGTTAATTGTGGCAGTGAGTTCTTTACTGAGTTCTTTTTCTAGATGATCTGTCTAGTATTGAGAGTGAAGTGTTGAAGTCTCCCACTATTATGGTGGAGTCATCTAACTCTCTTTTGAGTGTAGTCAGTGTTTCTTCGATGTATTTAGGTGCGCTGATATTAGGTGCATAAATATTTAATATAACTAAGTCTTGCTTGTGTACTGAACCTCAGCAATAGTGTCCATCTTTGTCCACGGTTGTGGATTTGACATTAAAATTGATTTTGTCTGAGATTAGAATTGCCACCCTGCTCTTCTTTGTTCATTGTTAGCTTGATATATATTCTTCCAACCTTTAATTTTCAGTTTGTTCCTATCCTGAGGTCTCAAGTGAGTTTCTTGTAGACAACATATGGATGGGTCATGTCTTTTGATCCAAGATGTCACTCGATGTCTCTTTACTGGAGCATTCAGTCTATTCACATTCAATGTAATTATTGATAGGTATGTGTTCAGTGCTGCCATTGTTATGTGTTTATTTTTATGTTGATGCTTTCTCTGTTGTTCTTATTAGTCTGTTCTGGGACGTTCTTTTTTGTGAGTTGATTTTTCACCTTTTTCAGAGCTGGTTTTGTGGTTGTTGAGACTCCTGTGTTACATTTCTTGAAATGATATGATACATCTTTGTTGTGCTTTATGGCTGCCCCTATGATCCCCCTTAATAAACTATATATAAACCCAATTTTAATTACTGCCAGTCTTGTCATCTTCCTCTCCATCTGGAAGGACATAACAACTGTAGTACATCCTTATTTTTAATACGATGACACCATAGTTTTCATGTTGATCACTGGATTTCTTCTTTCCTTATCAAAGCTGTGATTGGCTTTGGAGCCTTCCCTAACTGAGTACAGTTTTGAGTAGTAAAGTCGTTCTAAAATATAAAGTTAGTGGTTTTGTTCTTCTAAGCGAAAGCCAAGAACTTCTTTCAGTATTTCTTATAGTTTTGGTTTGGTTTTTACAAAGTTTCTGAGTTTCTGTTTATCTGGGAATGTCTTAATTTCATTTTCATATTTGAAAGATAGTTTTGCAGGATATATAATTCTTGGTTGGAAGTTCTTCTCCTTCAAGGCTTTGAATGTGTCATGCCACTGTCTCCGTGCCAGCATGGTTTCTGCTTAGAAATCTGAAGAGAGCCTACAGGGTTTCCCTGTGAATGTTAGCTTTGCTTTGAGTCTTGCTGCCTTTAAGAGTTGCTACTTATGTTTCATTTTGTTGAGCTTGACTATAATATGTCTTCGAGTCTTTCTTTTGAGATCTATATTGGGTGGCGTACGATATGCATCTGAGATGTCTATATTCTCTTCCTTCATGGTTTTTGGGAAGTTTTCTTTCAGCAGCTCAGCAACGATACTTTCTGTGTTTTCAGATGTCTCACCCTGTTCAGAGACTCCAATTAATTGAAGGTTGTTCCTCTTAATAGAGTCCCACATGCTTCTTAATGTTTCTTCATTTTTCTTGTTTCTTTTTTCAGATTTCTGCTCATAGATGCTTGCCTCAGTAGCTCTGTCTTCCAAGTCAGAAATTCTTTTTTCTATTTGTTCCATTCTGTTTTCTTGGCTTTGCATGGAAGTTTCTATGTCTTTGATTTTGTTCTTGATCTGTTGGATTTCAGAGTACCGGTGTTCCATCAGATCGAACATCTTGCTTAATTTTTCATTTTGTTCTCCTGCATTTTGTATAAGGTCTAGAAGGGCTCTGTATATATTCATTTTGTATTCACTTCCTGATGCTTTAATAAAAGTTTCTTCATCTGGAAAACTCCTTGGTTGCTTTTGTTTGGGAGCCTTCTGAAGCCATGGCTGATTTCTTGTGTGTCACAAGTGTCTGTTGCTTTTTGGGTCCCATGTGAGTATGTAGAGGCTGGAAGTGGTACTGTGAGGATGGACTGCAGATGTTTCTCTAGGCTGTCTTAAAATGTAAAGCAAAAGATACCCGACCACTTCACAAGTCAGTTAGGTTTTCAGGTGTAGAGGTCTCTCTTCTCAACTGACAAAGTAAGTGCCACTATATCCAATGCCAGATGATACAAACTAGTTCAGAATACAGAAATGCTACTGCCCTGTTGGCCTCTGTTGACAGGGCCTAGCCTTAGATGACACTGCATAGCGTATTGCTTTTCTGATAGAAAAGTGCTCTCCTGTGGGCATGCTCTGGCTCCCAAGCTAAGAATTAGGTCCAGCTGCGGCCACCGTACCCGAGATGGCATCCTCCACACAGGCAGCAGACAGACGGGCTAAAGGTGCGGAGAGGTAGTGATTCCTTTGATTCTGTTGCAGGAACCCCAAAGCAGGTGGCACTTGGTAAATTACTGCTTGTCTGTTGGAGAAGCACTGTCCTGTTTGCAGGCGCTGGCTCCCAGGTTAAGAATAAAATCCTGCTAGAATCTCCATATCCAACATGGCGTCCCGCACACTGACTGCGAAACTCTGTACAAACGCCGTTGAGGCAGATATAAAACGACACGCTCAAAGTGGCTAGGTTAACAGAGTCCCAAGCCTGGCTCTCAAAATATGGGAATTTCACCTGCCTGTCCCCCCGCAGTGTGTCTGAGTCTTGCCGCTAGGCAAGACCCTGCTCTGCCTGCCGGCCAAGACAGAGGAAAAAAAAGTCAAAATGGTGCGTTTACCTTCAGTCCATAAGAGCCAGGGATAGCCAGGAGCGAGAATCAGCGAAAGAGAGGAGGTTTTTCGCTCAGTGGCATGAAGTCCAAAGTAACAGCCCTGTGCCGTGTCCTGGGGCTGATTAGGTGACCAGAAGGCTCAGTTTGATTATCAATTCAGGTCTTGGTTTCCAGAGGGATATAAGGAGACATGTGCTTAGTCCGCCATCTTCTCTTTTGATTTCTTGACTGCTGCTTCAATGGGTCTTGATTATGGATCCAAGTAAAATGTAATTCTTGACATTTTCAATCTTTACTTATTGGTCTACTTGTGAGAATTTTTGTTTTCTTTATGTTGAGGTGTAACCCAAACTGTAGGTTGTAATCTTTGATGTTCACCAGTAAGTGCTTCAAGTCATCTTCACTTTCAACAAGCAAGGTTGTGTCATCTGCGTAAAGCAGGTCGTTGATGAGTCTCCTTCCAATCCTGATACCCTGTTCTTCATACAGCCCAGCCTATCGGGTTATTTGCTTAGCATACAGACTGAACAGGTAAGGCGAAAAGATGCAACCATGATGCAAACCATTCCTGAACTTAAACTATGCAGTAACTCCTTGTTCTGTTTCAAACAACTGCCTCTTCATCTATGTACATACAGGTTCTTCAGGAGCACAGTTAAGTGTTCTGGAATTGACATTCTTCTCAATGTTATCTATAATTTGTTATGATCCACATCGATGAATGCCTTTGCATAGTTAATAAAACACAAGTAGACATCTTTCTGATCTTCTCCACTTTCAGCTTCCACCTGACAACCAGTGATAGCCCTGGTTCCACATCCTATGTGTTTTTTGCCAATGCCTTCAGTACAGCTTGGACTTCCTCCTTCAGTTCTATTGGTTCCTGATCATATGCTACATCTTGAAATGGCTTAAAGTTATCAGTTCTTTTTGGTATAAAGACTGTATTCTTTTCATCTTCATCTGATGCTTCCTGTGTCATTGACTATTTCTCCCATAGAATCCTTTACTATTGCAACTCAAGACAACTCAATTTTTTCCTTCAATTCTTTCAGCCTGAGAAATGCAGAGCATGTTCTTCCCCCTTTTGTTTTCTATTTCCATCTCTTTGCACATATATTATAATACTTTACATTGTCTACTCGAGCCATCCTTTGAAATCTTCTGTTTCGTTCCTTTACTTCATCATTTCTACCTTTCACTTTAACTATTCAACTTTCAAGAGCAAGTTCAGAGTCTTTTCTGACATCTGTTTTGGTCTTTTCTTTCTTTGCTGTATTTGTAATGACCTTTTGCCTTCTTCATGTATGATGTCATTCTACAACTTGTCAGGATGATAGTATTTTAAAGTGCTTCCTGTAAAGCATCTGGCAAAGTTCAACATCCATTCTTGATAAAATAAAATAGGTATAGAAAGGGAATTCCTCAGCATAATACAGGGCATCTACACAAAACCAAAAGCCAACATTAGTGTTAATGGAGTGAGGATGAAAACATTGCCCTTGAGAACAGGAACAAAAGAAAATGGATGCCCTTTATCATTACTTCATTTTTATAACATTCTAATATTTATGAATGTTAGAAAATCACAGTAATACACAACACAAAATTAAAATGAGAGAATGGAGTATGGAGCAGGGAAGAATCTTTGGAATGAGGTAGACATGGATGAGAAATCCCTGTTTCTTAGAGTTAAATGACTCTATCTCTTGCTGACTATTTCATCCCAGAGAAGTTATTTAACCTCAGTAAAGATCCTCATACTTCTAACTTTTAGAATTGGAATAATGATGTCTCTTTAATGACTGAATGAAATAGCACATGCAAAATGCCTGGAAAAAGACCTTTCCCTAAATTGTCTCTCCATCAAGGGTACCATAGATGGCCTCACAGGTTGAGTACACCAACGTTCCATTATTTATATACAGCCAAATGTATCATCCCTATCGTAGTTATTATTATTTTATGAACAGACAAAGAATAAACAAAGAATAAAAAGGAAGGAAGAAGTTAACATAGTAACATCTATTAAAATAAAAGCTATGAAATCTCCTGAGCTTTAAGAAGTGTACAAAATATATGGTTTCCCATAAGAATGAGAATATAATGCTAACCAAAAGGTTAGTGGTTCAAAATCACCAGTGGCTCCAAGGGAGAAAAATATAGCAGTCTCTTTCTGTAGAGATCCAAAGCCTTGGAAATCCTGTTGGATTGCTATGAGTTGGAACCCACCAACAGCAGCAGGTGCAAGAAGATCAGCAAAAAAGAGGAAGACCCTCACAAGATGAATTGACACAGTGGCTGCAACAATGGGCTCAAACATAACAATGACTGTGAGGATGGAGAAGAACTGGCCTGTGTTACACTGGTTTGTACACAGGGCTGCTATGTGGCAGATCTGACTTCATGGCATGTAACAACAGCATGAGGATAAAGGGAAATCTCATGCCTTGTGCACTGTACTCTTTTAAGATCTATCATTTGGGGATCAAATTGACAGCAACAACTCAAAATGCTGGATAGGTACCCACCCAATGACAGGTCTCCAAAATATATAAAACAAACTGTAACAGTATTCAAAAGAAAAATTGACAGTTTCACAATAATAAGCAACTTCAACACACTACTTTTGGTAAAAGACAGAATTTCTAGAAGGAAACTCAACAAAGATACTGAAGAGCTAAAGGCCACAATCAGCCAACTTGACTTCATAGGTGTATATACAGCACTCCACCCAACAGCTGGAAAGTAGACATTCTCTTTGAATGCACATGAAACATTTTCCAGAGCAGACTACATCTGAGTCAACAAAGCATCCCTCAACAAAATTCAGAACATTGAGATAATACAAAGTATCTTCTCTGATCAGAACACTGTCAAAGGGGGAAATTAACAACAGGAAGAGCAAAGAAAAAATCAATTACGTGGAAACTGAACAACATCCTGCTTAAAAACCACTAGGTCATAGAAGAAACCAAAAACTGAATTTAAAAATTCCTAGAATCAAATGAGAATGAAAATACATCGTAAGAAAACATTGGGGACATAGCAGAGGCAGTCCTCGGAGGTCAGTTTATGTGAATACATGCAGACATCAACAAAGAAGAAAGGTATAAAATCAAAATACTGTTTACACAACTCAAATGAATAGGAAAAAATCAAAACCCACTGCTGTCAAGCCAATTCTGACTGTGGCAACCCTATAGGACAGAGTAGAACTGCCCCATACAGTTTTCAAGGAGCATCTAGTGGATTTGAAGTGCTGATATTTTGATTAGCAGCCATAGCACTTAACTGCTACACCACCAGTGTTTAAGAAAACAGCAAAAGCAGCTCACAGCCACCAGAAAAAAGAAATAATAAAGATCAGAGCAGAAATAAATGAAATAGAGAATTAAAAAAAAATAGAGTCAACAAAGGCAAAAGTTGGTTCTTCAAAAGTATCAACAAAATCAACAAACCACTGGCCCAACTGACAAAAGAAAAACAGAAGAGGACATAAATAACTCAAATAAGAAATGAAATGGGGGACATTACAACAGTCTCAACTGAAATAAAAAGGATTATAACAGAGTGTTATAAAAAAAAGTATTCTCCAACAAATTTGAAAACTGCGAGGAAATGGAGACAAATTTCTAGACACACACTACCTACCAAAACTAACACAAACTGATGCTGAAAATCTGAACAGACTCATAACAAGAGGTTGAAAAACAATTTAAAAAAATCTCTACCTGCAGCCAAAAAAAAGTGGCCCAAATGGCTTCACCAGACATTTCTATCAAACATTCAGAGAAGACCTTACACCAGAACTACTCAAATTATTTTAGAACTTAGAAAAAAGAAGTGATAATTCCAAATTCATTCTATGGAGCCAGCATAACCCTGATACAAAAATCAGGCAAAGATACCACTAAAAATATTACAGACCAATACTCTTGTGAATACAGGTGCAAAAATTCTCCATAAAGTTCTAGCCAATAGATTCTAGCATCATAAAAAAAAAAAAAATACACCTTGAGCAAGTGGGATTTGTATCAGGTATGTAAGGATGGTTCAACATTAGAGAACCAATCAACATGATCCATCACATAAATAAAGAAAAATGAAAGGATCACATGATCATCTCAATCGACACAGAAAAAGCATTTGACTAAGCCCATCATCTATTCTTGATAAAAATTCTCAATAAAATTTATATAGAAGGAGAATTCCTCAACGTAGTACAGGGCATCCACATAAAACCAAAAGCCAACATTATTAGTAATAGAGTGAGGCTGAAAACATTGCCCTTGAAAACAGGAACAAAAGACAAGGATGCCCTTTATCACTGCTCCTATTTAATATTTAACATTTTGCTGGAAATCCTAGCTAGAAGGCTAAGGCAAGAGAGAGGTATAAAAGACATCCAAAAGGTCAAACTGTCCCTTTTTGTGAATGGCATGATACTATGCATAGGAAACCAAAAGATTTCACAAGGAAATTACTGAAACTAATAGAAAGATTCAACAGAGCAGCAAGATACAAGATAGATACACAAAAATCAGTAAGATTTCTGTACACCAAGAAAGAGAACATCAAAAGGAAATGAGGATAACAATACCATTTCTAATAGCTCCTAAAAAATAAAATACTTAGAAATAAATCTAATGAGTAATATGAAAGACTTCTACAAAGAAAACTAGAAAACGCCACTAAAAGAAACCAAAGAGATCCATTATAAGTGGAGAAACATATGCTCATGGATAGACTCAACACTGTGAAAATGACAATTCTACCAAAAGCAGTCTACCAATACAATGCAATTCTGATCCAAATACCGAAAGCATTCTTTAACGAGATGGAAACACTAATCACTAACTTTATATGTAAAGAGAAGAGTTCCAGATAAGTAAAGTGCTATTGAAGAACAAAGTAAGAAGACTCATACTACCTGACCTCAGAATCTACTATACAGCCTGGTAGTGGTACAATGACAGATACATTGACTAGTGGAACAGAACTAAGACCCCAGATATAAATCCATTCACTGATCATCATCTGATCTTTGACAAGGGCCCAAAGTCCATAAAATAGTGGAAAACTCAGTCTTTCAAACAAATGGTGCTGATAAAACCAGATGTCCATCTGCAAAAAAAGAAACAGAACCCATAACTCACACCATGTACAAAAAAATAATTTAAAATGGATCAAAGACCTAAAAATAATATGAAAAACTATAAAGATTGTAGAAGAAAAAGTTGGATCAACACTAGAGGTCCTAACACGTGGCATTAACAGGATACAAACTATAACTAACAACTCACAAACTGCAAAAGGTAAGTTAGATAACTGTGATCTTCTAAAAATTAAATACGTATGCTCATCAAAAGACTTCACCAAAAGAGTAAAAAGAGAACCTATAGAAAGAGGAAAAAATTGGCTATGATAAATGGAACAAAAGTCAAATCTCTAAAGTCTACAGGAAAATCTAACACCTCTACAACACAAAGACAAATAACCAATTAAAAAATGGCAAAGAAAATGAACACACAATTCACCAAAGAAGACATTCAAGCAGCCAATAGCTCTATGAGAAATGCTCACTCTCACTAGCCATTAGAGAAATGCAAATCAAAAACAGTGAGATACTAGTTCACCCCAGCATTACTGTCATGGATCAAAAATACAGAAAATGAGAAATATTGGAGAAGCTGTGGGGAGATTGGAACTCTTATGCAATGCTGGTGGAAATGCAAAATGGTATAACCATTTTGGAAAATGATATGCTACTTCCTTAGAAAGTTACAAATAGAAACACCATATGATCCAGCAATCCCACTCCTAGGAATATATCATAGAAAAATAAAAGCCATCACATAAATAGACATAGGCACACCCATGTTCATTGCAGCGTTGTTCACAACAGCAAAAAGATGGAAAAAAACCTAAAGGCCAATCAACAGATGAATGGATAAACAAAGTGTAATGCATACACACAATGAAGCACAACACAAGGATAAAGAACAATATTGAATTTGTGAAGCATCTCTCAGTATGGATGAATCTTGAGGGCATTAAGCTGAGTGAAATAAATCAATCACAAAAGGACAAATATTGTATAACATCACTATTATAATAACTCATGGAAAGATTTACACACAAAAAGAAACAACTTTTGATAGTTATGAGGGAGGGCAAAGATGGGAAGTGTCATGAGTCGAATTGTGCCCCCCAAAATGTGTGGTTTCTCTAAACTGTATGTTAAAGGATTAGGGTGGGGCTGTAAATTTCTTTTTAGGATTACTTCCCTGCCCTGTGATAAAAGGAGTTTCCCTGGAGTATGGCTTCCCCACCATTGAGCCTTTCAGCCTACAAGAGTTAAAAGGGAAGAGAAGCAAGGGGAGAATGGGGAACCTCGCACCATCAAGAAAGCAGCACCGGGAGAAGAGCACGTCCTTCAGACCTGAGGTTCCTGCGCCAAGACGCTCCCTGGATAAAGACTGATGCAATATCGGACTCTCCTCCAGAGCCGACAAGGGGAAAGCCTTTCCCTGGAGCGGACACCCTGAATATGGACTTGCAACCTACCAGACTGTGTAAGAATAAACCTTCCTTTGTTAAAGTCATCCACTCTGTGGTATTTCTGTTAGAGCAGCCCTAGCTGACTAAAACAGGAAGGAATAGACAAATGGTAACTTTGGTGAAGGGTAACACAGTACACAGTACTGGGGAAGCCAGCGCAAGTTGTACAAGATAGGTTCATGTAAGCTCCATAGACACATCCAAACTCCCTGAGGGACAGAATTGCTGGGCCGAGGGCTGTGGCAACCATGGTCTTGAGGAACATCAAGCTCAACTGGCATAACATAATTTACAAAGAAAATGTTTTACATTCTGCTTTGGTGAGTAGTGTCTGGGGTCTTAAAAGCTTGTGAGCTGCCTTCTAAAATACTCCACTGGTCTCACCCATTTGGGAGCAAGGGAGAAAGAAGAAAATTAAAGGCACAGGTGTTTTAGTCATCTGGTACTGCTATAGAAGAAATACCCCAAGTGGATAGCTTTAACAAAGAGAAATTTATTGTCTTACAGCCTAGTAGGCCAGAAGTCCAAATTCATGGTGTCAGTTTCAGGGGAAGGCTTTTTCCCTCTTTTCAGCTCTGAAGGAAGGTCATTCTTATCAATCTTCCCACGGACAAGGAGCTTCTCCACGCAGGAACCCCAACACTGCTATCTTAATTGTATAAAGTCCCCATGTCTCTCTGCTTGCTTCCATCTTTTATGTTTCAAAAGAAATGAGACTGTTGGGAGGATGAGACATGTATGGAGCAGAGAGGGATAGTGTGCTGTTACCGGACAGGAGTGGAAGCTGCATATAGGTGGGCATGTAAATTTATACGGGAATGTACATTTTCACTCAATCATATCAAATTAAAAAAAATACAAAAAAAAAAAAGAAATTGGCTTGACACACCATGTAATATTCTAGATCTCATTGATATAACAGCCTCCAAACTATCTCACTAACATCATAGTGATAGGATTTACAACACATAAGGAAATCATATCAGATGACAAAATGGTTGTTGTTGTTAGGTGCTATCAAGTGGGTTCCAACTCACTGCGACCCTATGAACAACAAAACAAAACACTACCTGGTCTTGCACCATGTCCACAATTGTTTTTATGCTTAAGCCTATTGTTGTAGCCACTGTATCAATCCAACTCATCAAGGGTCTTCCTCTTTTTTACTGACCCCCAAACATGATATCCTTCTCCAGAGACTGATCCTACCTGACAACATGTCCAAAGTATGTAAGACACAGTCTTGCCGTCTATGCTTCCAAGGAGCACTCTGGTTGTACTTCTTCCAGAACACATCTGTTTGTTCTTAGGCAGTCCATGTTACATTCAATACTTTTCTCTAACACCACAATTCAAAGGCATCAATTCTTCTTCTGTGTTCTTTGTTCATGGTCTAGCTTTCACATGCATATGATATGATTGAAAATACCATGGCTTGGGTCTGGTGCACCTTAGTCTTCAAGTTGAAATCTTTGCTTTTCCATACTTGAAAGAGGTCCTTGGCAGCAAATTTTCCCAGTGCAATGCATCTTTTGATGTTTCAAAATGGTTGTTGTTGTTGTTGTTTGGTGCTGTCGAGTTGGTTATGACTCACAGCGACTCTATGAACAGAACAAAACACTGCCCAGTCTCGCACCATGTCTACGATCATTTTTATGCTTAAACCCATCATTGTGACCACTGCGTCAATCCATCTCCATCATATAATACTGGAAATCATGACCTAGCCAAGTTGACAGGTATTTTGGGGGACACAATTCAATCCATGACACAAGGGAAAGATTAGTCTAAAGGACTAATGGATCACAACTACCATAGTCTTCATCAAACTGAGTCCAGTACAGCTAGATGGTGCTCAGCTACCATCACTGACTGCTCTGACAAGGATCACAGTGGAAGACCCTAGACATAGCTGGAGAAAAGTGTAGAACAAAATTCTAACTCACAAAAAAGACCATTCCAAAGAAAGGTGATCCAACCAAATGCTGAAATTATTGACCCAGCCACCACCAAGGCCAGTCATGATGGGCATACAATGTTGAGTCCCTGTGGCAATATGAGAAAAAAAGGGGCTCAGCTCAAGAACTCTACTAAAAGACCACAACTGATGGTCCGATGGCCCAGGATGCCCTCGGAGCATAGCACATAGACCTGTTGCTGCCTCTGACCAGAAAAAACTACTGAGGTTAACTCTTTGGACAAAAATGGGCGAGACTTGAGGACATAATGTGACCATATGATGTGTATATTTTATGGTTCTGTGCATTTATGGGATGCTACCTACTCTACTGGTCTCTTTCTAGGTGGGAGAGAAGAAGGTGGAGAGGAGGGGGCAAGAGCTTATTAAGAGGATACAACAAGTATAAAATGAAAAGGAAGAATGTGCTGTCATGGGACAAGGAAAGCAGAAGGATCTGAAGATAGGCAGGCATGCAAAATTGATTTGGACTGTATACTTTCACTTAATCACAATTAAAAAAAGAAATTATTGAACAATACCATTAATATCACACACAAGTAAAATTTTGCTGGAGATATTCAGAAATGGTTGTCACAGTGCATTGATAGGGAACTGTAAGAAATTCAAGTGGAATCTAGAAGAGCGCATGGAATAAGAGGCATCATTGCTGATGTCAGATGGGTCATGGCTGAAAACAGAATATCTGAAAAGTGTTTACTTGTGTATTTTTTACTATGCAAAAGAATTCGACTGTGTGGATTATAACAAATTACAGGTAACATTGAGAAGAGTGGAAAATCCAGGACACTTAGTTGTGCTCGTGAAGAACCTGTACACAGAACAACTGGAAGTTGTTCAAACTGGCATTGGTGCATAGTTTCCCAAGGGGAGTACTTATTTTCCTTCAAACTGAACAGGATGCAAGGAAATATAGAAAGACAGGAAGTGCAAGTTCAGAAAAATAATAATAAAATTACAGAATTAGACAATTCAATAGAAAGTCAAAGGAACAGAGCTGAGGCAATGGAAGGCCAAACTGGTGAGACTGAAGATAAAGCTACTGACACAAACATATTTTAGGAAAAAACAGATTAAAAAAATTAAAAAAAAAAACCAGAAACACTAAGAATTATGTAGGACACTATCAAGATGAATAATCTGTGAGTGATTGGAGTACCGGAACAGGTGAGATAACAGAAAACACAGTGAGAACTGTCAAAGATTCATTAATAGAAAACAACTTCCCTGATATCATGAAAGATGACAAGCTATCCATCTAAGATGCTTGTTGAGCTCCACACAAGTCAGATCCCAAAAGAAAAACACTAAAGCATGTTATAACTAAATTTACCGAAATTAAAGATAAGGAAATAATTTAAAAAGTGACTAGGGATAAATAAAAATAATTGACAAAAGACAGTAAGACTAAATGTGGACTACTCAGCAGAAACTATGCAGGCAAGAAGACAGTGGGATGATATACAAGGACTGCCAATTAAGTACACGAACTCACCCTAGAAAAAGTGCTACACACCTCATTGCTGAATATCACTAAAGTCACTTTCAAAGTACTCCCCTTGGAAAGCTATGCATCAATGCCAGTGGCTAGTCCACCCTTCAAAGCAATTTTGCAACTCTTTCTGGAATGGCCACCAAAACTGTCATCATAACATCCTTTATGTCTTGAATATCATCAAAATGTCTTCCTTTCAAGATTTCCTTTATCTTAGTGTAAAGAAAAAAGTCACTGGGGGCCAGATCAAGTGAGTGAGAGGGTGTTCCAGTATAGTTATTTGTTTACTGGCTAAAAATTCCTCACAGACAACACCTTGCATCTTGCCATCATGTGCAGTGGCCATTCCAGAAAGAGTTTCAGAATTGCTTTAAAGGGTGTACTAGGCACTGGTGTTGGTGCATAGCCTCCCAAGAGGAGCACTTTGAAATTGAAGGTTGCCGTAGTGATATTCAGGAATGAGGTAGAACAATTAAGTTCATGGATTTAATTGTCAGGCCTCATGTACAAAAGCCTTGAAGGAAAACAATTGTCAGCCAAGACTTACATATCCAGCAAAGCTGTATCTCAAATATGATGATGTAATTAGAACATTTCAAGATACACAGAAACTTATGGAATTTGCAAATCCAAAACAAAATTATAGGAAATACCAAAGAGAGTCCATTGGTTAGAAAATCAGTAACATCAGGTAACAACCTAAGACTAGAACGTAGAACAGAGCAACTTCAATGTCAAGATAGGGAAATCACAAAAAATAAATCAACAGCAAAACACTGAAAATAGGGTAGCAGAAATATCATTATGTAAAACATGGCATTATAACAAAAAGGGGACATAAAAAATGTACTCATAGATCTTTCACATGGAGAAGAGCTCAGGGTGATACAGAGAAATTAAAGACTGATTTAAACCTAGAAAAACAGGAATAAATACCAAGGTAACCACAAAGGAAATTAACAATTCTACACATCAAAATTAAAAAAAAGTCATAAGGTACCAGCAAATACAAAAGCAACAACAAAAAAGATGAAAAGGAAACACATCAATAAAATAAAATAAAAATTACAAAGCACTGAAAATTAAGTGGAACAAAGGAATTGCCCACAATGCACAAAACCAGACATCAAAATGACAGCACTAAATTCATACTCATCAATAATTATACTGAATGTAAATAGATGAAATGCACCAATAAAGAGATGGAGAGTGGCAAAGTGGATTTAAAAAAATGATCTATTATATGCTGCTTACAGGAGACGCACCTTAGACTTAAAGACATGAACAAATTAAAACTCAAAAGATGGATAAAATATATCAAGCTAACAACATTCAAAAAAAGCAGGAGTGGCAATATTAATTTCTGAACAAATAGATTTTAAAGTTAAATATACCACATTGTATAAGTAAGGATACTATATAATGATTATGTGTACTCCAGGAGGACATAATCATATTAAATATTTATGTACCCAATGACAGGACTCCAAAGTACATAAAACAAACTCCAATAGCAATGAAAAGAGAAACAAACAGTTCCACAATAATATTAGAAGATCTCAACACACCATTCTCAGTGAAGGGTAGAACATCCAGAAGAAAGCTCAGTAAAGACACAGAAAATTTAAAAGACACAAACCACCAACTTGACCTCACAGACATATACAGAACACTCCACCCAACAGCAACCAAGTATACTTTCTTTTCCAACATACATGGAACATTCTCCAGAAGTGACCACATATTAGGCCATAAAGCAAGACTTAAAAAATTCAAAACATCGAAATATTACAGAGCATCTTTTCACACATAAAGCCATATGAGTAGAAATCAACAGCAGAAAAAGCAAAGGAAAAAAATCAAACACATGGAAACTGAACAACAAAATTCACAGAAACTGTTAAATCAAGGCTGGAATAAAGAAATTCACAAAATCAAATGAGAATGAGAACACACCCTACAAGAACTTTGGGACACAGCAAAATCACTGCTTAGAGGTCATGTTATCTCAATAAATGCACACAGCCAAAAAAGAAGGGCCCAAGTCAAAGCATTAACCCTACAACTCAAACAAGTACAAAGAAAGCAACAAAAGAAACCTCAGGCACCAGAAGAAAGCAAATACTAAAGATCAGAGCAGAACTAAAGGAATCAGAGAATAGATAAATGACTGAGTTAACAAAACCAAAAGTTGATTCTTTGAAAAGATCAACGAAATCAATAAACCACTGGGGAACTAACAAGGGAAAAACGGAATAACCTGAATAAGAAACGAGATAAGGGATATCAAAACAGATCCAACTGAAAGTAAAAGAATCATAACAGAATACTATGAAAATCTGTACTCTAACAAATTTGAAAACCTAGAGGAAATGGGTAAATTTCTCGAAACACTTGACCTACCTAAACTAACACAAACAGAGGAAGAACAACTAAATAAACCCATCACAAAAGAACAGACTGAAAAGGTAATTTAAAAACTCCCAACCAAAACAACTCTGGCCCTGATGGCTTCAGTGAAGAATTCTACCAAATGTTTAGAGAAGAGTAACAGTACTATTACTAAAGATATTTTAGAGCACAGGAGACGATGGAATACTGCCAAATTTATTCTATGAAGCCAGCATAACCCTGATACCCAAACCAAGTAAAGATAGCATAAAAAAGGAAAATTACAGACCAATATCTCTCTTGAACCTAGATGCAAAAATACTCAACAAAATTCTAGCCAATAGAATTCAACAACATATCAAAAAATAATTCACCATGCCCACTGGGATTCATACCAGGGATGCAGGGATGGTTCAACATTAGAAAAATAATCAATGGACTCAACCACATAAATAAAACAAAAGACAAGAACCATCTGATTTTATCAGTTGATGCAGAAAAGGCATACGACAAAATCGAACACCCATTCGTGTTAAAAACTCTCAGCAAAATAGGAATAGAGGGGAAATTCCTCAGCATAATAAAGGGCATTTTTACAAAGCCAATGGCCCACAAGTCCTAAACGGAAAGAGTCTGAAAGCATTCTCCTTGAGAATGGGAACAAGACAAGGATGACCTTTGTCACGCCTTTTATTCAACATCATGCTGGAAGTTCTAGCCAGAGTAATCAAGCAAGAATAAGAAATAAAGAGCATCCAATTTCGTAAGGAAGAAGTAAAAGTATCTCTATTTGTAGATGATATGACCTCATACACATAAAACTCTGAAAAATCCACAAAATAATTACTGGAACTAATAGAAGAGTTTAGCAACATATCAGGATACAAGATAAACACAAAAATTAGTTGAATTCTTCTGCATCATCAAAGAGGAAATCACTGAATCAACACCATTTACAGTGGCCTCCAAGAAGATAAAATTCTTGGGAACACATCTAATCAGAGATATAAAAAACCTATACAAAGAAAACTACAAGGCACTGCTGCAAGAAGACAAAAGACGCCTATGTAAGTGGAGAAAACTACCTTGTTTATGGACAGGAAGACTAAATATTGTGAAAATGTCTATTCTACCCAAAGCGATCTACAGATATGATGCAATCCTCATCCAAAACCAATGGCATTTTGAATGAAATGGAGAAACAAATCACCAACTTCATATGGAAAGGGAAGAAGCTCTGGGTAAGTGAAGCATTACTGAATAAGGAGAACAAAGTGAGATGTTTCACACTACCTGCCTTTAGAACCTATTTTACCACCACCATAGTCAGAACAGCCTGATATTCATGCAAAAACAGCCACATCAATAGATGGAACAGAATTGAGAATCCAGGCATTAAATCATCCATCTACGAGAAGCTGATATTTGACAAAGACCCAAAGTTTGTAACTTGGGAAAAAGATAGTCTCTAACAAATGGTGTTGGTTTAACTGGATATCCATCTGCAAAAATACAAAACAAAACCCATATCTCACACCATGAATGAAAAGTAATTCAAAATAGATCAAACACATAAATATAAACTCTAAAATAATAAAGTTCATGGAGGAAAAAATAGGGTTAATGGTGGGAGCCCTAATGCACAGCATAAACAAAATACAAAACATTACTAATGATTCACAAACACCAGAAGAGAAAATAGATAACTGGAAACTCCTAAAAATCAAACATTCATGCTCTTCCAAAGGCTTCACCAAAAGACTAAAAAGACTACCTACAGGGTGGGAGAAATTTTGGGATACGACAAATTCAATTGGTGTTTAATCTCCAAAATTTACAAGATACTCCAAAATTTCAAAAACAGAAAGACAAATAAATAAATAATGCTCAATGGATATGAACAGCTACTTCACCAAAGAAAACATTGAGGCAGCTAACAGATACATACTTTGTACATTCCATTATTACTAGATATTTGCAGCTGATTTTTCATATTTTGAGTCCTGCCACATCAGCAAATGAAGGTCCTAAAGACTTTACTTCATCCATGTCATTAAGGTTGACTTTACTTTGAGGAGGCATCTCTTTCCCAGTTATCCTCCAAGTGCCTCCCACCTGGGGGGCTCACTTTCTAGCACTATATCTGACAATGTTCCACTGCTATTTGTAAGGTTTTCACTGGCTAATTCTTTTCAGAAGTAAACTGCCAGGTCCTTCTTCCTAGTCTGTCCTAGTCTGGAAGCTCAGCTGAAATCTGTTCACCACGGGTGACCCTGCTGGTATCTGAATAATGGTGGCATAGCTTCCAGCAACACAGAAACATGCAAGTCCCCACAGTATGGGAAACTGACAGACAAGTGTGGGGACTGGAAATTAAATCTCTAATATTCAGAGCTATCCAAGTTGGAGCAAAAAGCAGACAAAAATGAGGAAAACATAGACAAATTCATGGAAAAGGCAGATAAGTCGACAGAAAATACTGACAATGAACTATACGGTTGTATGCCACCAACAAACTAGGGTGGTAAATTGCAGGGTAACCACAAGACAGTTAACAAAACTACCCATCAAAATAAAGAGGGAAAACAAAGTTTCAATAAAAACAAGATCTACAAAAACAAAGTAAACGAAAAACAAATCCACAAACCAAAGGAATTCAGCACAGGAGAGTAAGAGGAACAAAGAAAATGTTAGCACCAAAATAATATTAATAATAATACTTACATCAATAAGCTCACATAAAAAATGATCACACTGACTGTAAATGGACTAAACGCATCCATAAAGAGAGGAAGAGTGACTGAATGTACTAAAAAACCAGGATCTATCAAAATGCTGTTCAGAAGAGATACACCTTAGAAACAAAGACCTAGTACTGGAACAATGACATATACATTGACCAATGGAACAGAATTGAGAACCAGTGTAAATCCATCTACCTATGGTCACCTGATCTTTGACAAAGGCCCAGAGTCCATCAAATGGGGAAAAGACAGTCTTCTTAACAAATGGTGCTGGCAAAACTGGATGTCATCTTATAACATGGAGGAAACTGGAGGGCATTATGCTGCGTGAACTAAGTCAATCACAAAAGGATTAATATTGTATGAGAACACTAGTATAAAAATTCATGAAAAGGCTTACACATAAAAAGAAACTATCTTTGATGGTTACCAAGGAGGGGATGGAAAAAATTTAAATACACAATAGATAAGTGGTAATTTTAATGATGATTAAGACAGTACATAATACTGGGGAAGCTAGTCAAACTTGTACAAGGAAGGTTATGGAAGTTCCATAGACACATCCAAACTCCCTGAAGGACAAACTTGCTGGATTCAGGGCTGCGGGGACCATGGTCTCCAGGAACATCTATCTCAATTGGCATAACATACTTTATAAGGAAAATATTCTACATTCTACTTTGGTGAGTAGCATCTGGGGCCTTAAAAGCCTATGAGCAGCCATCTAGGATACTCCTCTGGTCTTACCCTTTTGAGAGTATCATGGGTTGAATTGTGTCCCCTCAAAAACATGTTTGTCAATTTGTCTGAGCCATAATTCCTGATACTGTGTGATTTTCCTATGTGATATAAATTCTGACTCTATGATGTTAATGAGGGAGAATGGGCAGCAGTTATATTGGTGAGGTAGGTGTCAGTCTGTAAGATTATATTGTGCCTTGAGACAATCTCTTGGGATATGAAGAAAAGGGAAGCAAGCAGAGAGTTGGGGATCTCATACCACCAGGAAAGCAGTGCCAGGAGCAGAGTACATCCTTTGGACTTGGGGTTCCTGTATGGAGAAACTCTTAGTTCCAGGCAACACCGATCTGAATTTGGACTTTTAGCCTATTTTACTGTGAAGAAATAAATTTTTCTTTGTTAAAATCATCCACTTGTGGTATTTCTGTTATAGCAGCACTAGATGACTCTGACAGGAAGCAAGGAAGAATGAAGAAAACTAAAGAAACAAGGGAAAGATTAGTCCAAAAGACTAATGGCACACATCTACAATGGCCTCCAGCAGACTGAATCCAGTACAACTAGATGGTGTCTGGCTACCACCAATGACTGCTATGACAAGAGTTACAACAGCAAGTCCCAGACAGAGTGGAGAAAAATGTAGAACAAAAGTCTAACTCAGAAAGAAAGATCAGACTTGCTGACCTGACAGAGACTGGAGAAAGCCTGAGAGTATGGCTCCCAAACATACTTTCAGCTAAGTAATGAAGTCACTCCTGAGGTTCACCTAAAGACTGAACAGGCTTATCAAACAAAATGAGACTAAAGAGGTAGACCAGCTCAGAGCCAAGGACCAAAAGGCAGGAGGGGACAGAAAAGCTGGTAACAGTAAACTTGAGGTTGAGAAGGGAGAGTGTTGACCTATTGTGACCAGTGTCACAAAACTATATGTGTACCATTTAATGATAAACTAGCTCATTCTGTAAATCTTTATCTAAAGTATAGTAAAAAGTAAAATAAATAAAAATAAAAAAGCAAAAGTTGGTTCTTTCAAATGACCATTAAAATCAATAGACCAGTGGCCAAACTGACAAAAGAAAAACAGGAGAGGATACAAAAAACCCAAATACAAAATGAAAGGAAGGACATTACAACAGACCCAACTGAAATAAACATAAAAAAGTATTGCGAAAACTCACACTCCAAAAAAATTAAAAAACCTAAAGAAAATGGATGAATTTCTAGAAACACACAAACTACCCAAACTAACACGAATGATGTTGAAAATCTGAACAGCTTTAGAACAAGAGAAAACATGGAAAAGTTAGTTTAAAAAAAAAAAAAACTTCCAATAAAAAAAGGTCCTGGCTTAGATGGGTTCTCTGGAGAATTCTACCAAACATTCAGAGAAGTGCTTGCACCAGTACTAAGCAAACCATTTCAGAACCTAGACAAGGAAGCAACACTTTCAGATTCATTCTATAAAGCCAGCATACCCTTGGATACAAAACCAGGCCAAGACATCACACACAAAAAAAATTACAGACTAATATCTCTCATGAATATAGCTGCAAACATTCTCAACATACTCTAGCCAATAGAATTCAGCACCACATCAAAAAACAATACATCATGACTAAGCAAGATTTATACCATGTACACAATGATGGTTCAACACTAGAAAATCAATCATAAATAAAAAGAAATGAAACATAAATAAACAAAAGGAAATTTAAAAAATCACATGGTCATCTCATCTGACACAGAAAAGGCATTCAACAAAGTCCAACATGCATTCCCGATAAAAACTCTCAATAAAATAGGTACAGAAGGCAAATTTCTCAACTTAATAAAGGGCATCTATGTTAAACCAATGGCCAACATCATTCTTAATGAAGACAGGCTGAAAACTTTTCCTTTGAGAAGAGAAACAAGACATCTTTTATCACTGCTGTTATTTAACACTGTTAAATAACTTATTAGAGTAATAAGTTAGTGTAATAACTTATTTGAGTAATAAGCCAAGAAAAAGAAATAAAGGCATCCAAATTGATAAGGAAGAAGTTAAAGTGTCCCTATTTGTGGATGAAATGGTACTATACATAGAAAACCCAAAAGACTCCACAAGAAAACTACTGGAACTAACAGAAAGATTCAGCAGTGTAGCAGGATACACAACAAATACACAGAGTCAGCTGGATTCCTATACACCGATAAAGAGAGCAATGAAAAGAAAATCAGGAAAACAATACCATTCATAATAGCTCCTAAAAAATAAAATACTTCGGACTAAACCTAACTAGGGCTATAAAAGACCTATGTAAAGAGACCTACAAAACACTACTACAAGAAGCCAGAAGAGATCTATATAAATGGAAAAACTTATCATGCTCATGGATAGGTACACTCAACAGTGTGAAAATGACAATTCTATGCAAATAATTTACAAATACAATGCAATCTCGATTCAAATACTAACAACATTCTTTAAAGAGATTGAAAAACTAATTATCAACTTTATGTGGGAAAAAAGCAGCTCAGGATAAGTAAAGCACTGCTGAAGAAAATTAAGTAGGAATACTCACACTATCCAACCTCAGAACCTGCTATACAGCTATGAAGATAGTGAGAACAGTCTGGTACTGGTAAAATGACAGATACTTTGATCAACAAGACAGAACTGAAAACCCAGATGTAAATCCATCTGCCTATAGTCATCTGATCTTTGACAAGGGCCCAAAGTCCATCAAATAGGGAAAAGATAGTCATTTTAACATACGATGTTGGAAAAACTGTTTATCTGCAAAGAAAACAAAATAGGACCCATATCTCACATCACATACAAAAAGTAATTCAAAATCGATCAAAGACCTAAATATAAAGCCAAAAACCAGAAAATTCACAGAATAATAAAATAGGATCAATGCTAGTGGCTCTAATACACAGCATTAACAGGATACAAACTATAACCAACAATACATAAACTGCAGAAGATAGGCTAGACACTTAGGCTCATCAAAACAGTTCACCAGAAGAGTAAAATGAGGACCTACAAACCGGAGGAAAAAAATTGGGGCCTTTACAAATCAGGCAATACTCTAGTCTCTAAAATCCACAAGAAAATCCAACACCTCTACAATAAAAAGACAGAAACATCAATTGAAAAATGGACAAGAGAAGTGAAAATACACTTCACCAAAAAAGACATTCAAGCAGCCAACAGGCACATAAGGAAATGCTTGCGATCCAAAATGCAAATCAAAACCTCAGTGAAACGCCATCTTATCCCAGAATTACTACTTCGAATTAAAACACACACATGTGTGCACGCGCGCACACATGCGCGTGCACACACACACACACACACACACACACAACGAATGTTGGAGAGACTATAGGGAGATCAGAACTCTTACACCCTACTGGTTGGAATGCAAAATGACATAATCATTTTGGAAAACAATGTGGCACTTCCATAGAAAGCTAGAAATAGGAATATGATCCAGCAATCCCACATCTAGGAATATATCCTAAAGAAATAAGAGTCATTGCACAAATAGACATGGGTATGATCACATTCATTGCAGCATTGTTCACCATAGCAAAAAATGGGAAACAACCCAGATGCCCGTTGACAGATGAATGGATAAACAAACTGTGGTACATACACACAATAGAGTATTACATAACAATAAAGAACAGTGATGAATCCGTGAAGCATCTCATAACATAAAGGAAACTGGAGGGCATTATGCTGAGTGAAATAAGTCAATTACAAAAGGACAAATGCTGTATGAGACCGCTACTGCAAAAACTCATGAAAAGGTTTACACACAAAAAGAAACAATCCTTTATGGGTGTTAGCAGGGAGAGGAGGGGTGGGGATTGGAAAAGACTAAATAGATACTAGGTAAGTGTTAACTTTGATGAAATCTAAGATAGTATACAATACTGGGGAAGCCAGCACAACTTTACAAGGAAGGTCACAGAAGCTCCATACATGCATCCAAACACCCTGAGGGACCAAACTGTTGGGCCGAGGGCTGTAGCGGTGTCAGGAAACATGTATCTCAGCAGACAGCACATAGTTCCTAAAGAAAATTTCTACATTTTACTTTGGTGGGTAGCGTCTGGAGTCTTTAAAAGCCTGCGAGCAGCCATTTAAGAATTCTCCAATAGTCTCATCCTTTCAGGAGCAAGGGAGAACAAAGAAAACAAAAGATACAAGGGTGATTAGTCCGAAGGACTAATGAACCACATCTACCACAGACTCCACCAGACTAAATCCATTACAACTAGAGGGTGCCCAGCTACCACCACTGACTATTTTAACAGGTATCACAACAGAGTGTCCTGGACAGAGCTGGAGAAAATTGCAGAATAAAATTCTAATTCATGAAAAAAGACAAGACTTACTGGCCTGAAAGAGACTGGAGAAACCCCAGAAGTATAGCCCCTGGACACCCTTTTCACTGAGTAGTGAAGTCATTTCTGAGGCTTATTCTTCAGCCATAAGTTGGGCAGGCCCATAAAGCAAAATGAAAGTATAAGGCACAACAGCCCATGGACAAGCAATAGAAGGCAGGATAGGACACGAAAGCTGGTAATAGCGAACCCAACGTTGAGAACGGAGAGTGTTGACATGTTGTGAGGTTGTTAATCAGTTTAATGAGAAAACAGTTTGTTCTGTAAACCCTCACCTATACACACACATGGTACCATTGAGTTGATTCTGACTCATAGCAACCCTAAAGAATAGAGTAGAACTGCCCCATAGTTTCCAAGGAGCACTTGGTGGATTTGAACTGCTGACTGTTTGATTAGCAGATGTAGCATTTAACTAGTACACCACCAGGGTTTCCATATAGTACAATAAAAAATGTATAAATAAAGTATAACTTGGGCAACTTAAAAGTTGCTGTGCTAAGATGCAACTATTGATCTCTACTAATACGGAGCAAGAGAGAATGAAGGAAATCAAAAGCTCAAAGTAGAAACTACTCCACAGAACTAACAGTTCACAGGAACAACAACCTGTTCAAATCTGAGACCAGAATAAGTAGATCATGTCCACTACCACTCCTGACCATTCTGACACAATAGAAGGTCCCAATTAGAGTGAGACAGAAGTATAAAACAGAACACAAATTCCTAATAAAGAAAAAAAAGCCATAACTACTGGACCAGTAGAGACTAGAGGAACCCCCCACTATTACCCTAAAATATCCTTTAAACTTGGAAATCAAGCTGTTTCTGCAGGTCAGCTTCCAGCCAAATAATAGACTGGCTTCTAAAATAAACAATATTACCTGTTGTTAATGTGCTCCCTTAAATAATTAACTATATGAGATCAAATGGTCACCGATTACTCAGTAGCAAAGATGAGAACGTGAGGGGAAGGGAGGAAAGATCAATGGAAACAGAACAGACAATGGAAATAATGTTAACACATTGTAAAAATTATAACCAACAGCATGGAACAATTTGTCAAAAAAAATTGTTAAAATAACCAAAACCCAAACCCATCACGACTCAATTGTTTCCGACTCACAGTGACCCTGCAGGACAAAGGAGAACTGCCCACAGGGTTTCTAGGGCAGCTGGTAGATTCAAACTACCAACATTTTGGTCAGCCATGGAGCTCTGAACTGCTACACTACCAAAGGGAAACGTAATTTTATGTGTAAATTTTCACCTAAAGCACAATAAAATATATTTCTAAGGAGGTCCCTCTGAATCTTAAAGTTTACGTAACGATTTGAATTGATTTGAATTAAAAGAAAGCATTGTTATGAAGTTAGATTTATACTTCTCTTTTTTAGATACTATTAAAATGTGACTGTTTTACATTTCCATATAAATTTGCATGCCCACCTATAGGCAACACCCACTGCTCTCCCTGCCTGGTGACAGCACATCTTCCTCTCTGCTCCATACATGTCTTATTCTTCCGACAATCTCCTATCCCCTCCTCTCCACCTACTCCCCTGCCTCCACTAAGAGGTCAGTAGGACGACATCCTATGGATGCATAGAACCATAAAGTGCACCCATGATACGGTCACTGTGTGTCGCCAAGTCCAATCCATTCTTGTCTGAAGAGTTGACCTCCATTATGATTTTTGAACAGGGCAACATCAGGGCCGAGGGCCATGCTCCCAGGGGAACTCCGAGGCCACTGGACCATCAATTACGGTCTTTTAGTGGAAATCTCAGGGTGCACCCCTTTTTTTCTTGTGTTGCCAGTGAGACTCAACTTTGTGAGCTCCATCATGGCTATCACTGGTGGTAGCCAGGCACCATCCAGTTGTTCTGGTCCCAAGTCGATGTAGTCACCTACTCATGTAGGTCTCTCTGTCTTCTGGGTTCTCTTTCCCCCATCTCATTTTGTTCCTTGGTGATCATCCGTTCCTGCTGAGCTGGGACCATTTGCTGTACCCTCAGATGGCAGCTTGGCAGCTTTTAAGACCCCAGATGCCACTCACCAATGGGGGGTGCAGAAGGCTCTCTTAGCAAAATTCTGGTTGTGCCAATTGGCCTCGATTTCCCTGACAGCATGGTCCCTGGCCCCCTGTCCCAGATACTCTGCCCTTGCAATACTGGGTTAAGATGAGAGGAGTAATCATGTTATGTTGAAGTCCAGTTAATACTGATCTTCTTTCTAATGTGTACTGTCACAGATTTCACCTAACCAAATTTCTATCAAGTATTTAATTTAAACTCTGCCCCCTCGCCCTCCCTCCATCCCCACCCTTGCAGCCATCAATGAGTCTTTTCTTCTAGGCGTAAGTCTGTTTTTAAGTACTTATCGTAGGGGTCTCATACAATATTTGTCCTTCTGTCACTGACTACTTTCACTCAGCATAATGTCCTCCAATTTAAACCAGGTTATGAGATGTTTCCTGAAATCATCATTGTTCTTTATCACTGCATAGGGTTCCATTGAGTATATATACCATAGCTGACCTATCCATTCCTCTGTTGGGCATCTGGGTTGATTCCATCTTTTTGCTCTTGTGGACTGTGCTGCAATAAACAATCGTGTGCACGTGTCAGTTGATGTGAACGGCCTTGATGCTGTAGGATATAGTCCCAGCAGTGGAATTACTGGGTCAAATAGTGTATCTATATCCTGCTTTTTAAAGAAGTGCCAAGTTGCTTTTCAAAGAGGTTGCACCATTTTGCAATCCCACCAGCAGTGTAGGAGAGTTCCAATTTCTCCACAGCCTCTCCAGCATTTGTTGATTGTTGTATTTTGTGGATCATGGCCAACCTTGTTGGGGTGAGATGGTATCTCACTGTAGTTTTGATTTGAATTTCTTTAACAGCTAATGATTGTGAGCATGTCTGCATGTGTTTTTTGGCTACCTGGATCTCCTCTTTAGAGAAGTGTTTGTGCATCTCCTTTGCCCATTGCTTAATTGGATGATTTATCTATTTCTGATTGATATTTTGTAGTGCCTTATAGATTATGGAGATCAGGCATTGGTCTGACATATAGTTGCCAAATATTTTTTCCCATTCTGTAGGTGGCTTTTTAATTCTATTAATAAAGTCTTTGGATGAACAAAAGTGTTGTTTGTGGTTTGTTTGACAGAATTTGAAGTCTGTCTATGTTGTGTATTAAACCTTTCATTGTTGTTCCTACTTTTCCTTGGATGTGCTTTGCCATTTTAGTTTGGGTATTTAGGTCTTTGATCCAGTTTGAGTTGGTTTTTCTATAAAGTGTAAGATGTGGGTCTTGTTTCAGTGTATTGAAGATGGATATCCAATTTTGCTAGCACCATTTGCTGAAGATACTTTTTTTAACCCAGTTTAATGTCTCTGGTCATTTGTTGAACATCAAATGTTCATAGGAAGATGGTGGCATCTCTGGGGTCTCAATTCTGTTCCATTGATCTATCTGTCTCTTTTTGTACCAGTGCCAGGCTGTTCTGACTACTGTGGTAGTGTAATAGATTCTAAAGTTGAGTAGTGAGAGGCCTCCCAGTGTGTTTTTCTTCTTCAGTGGTGCTTTACTTATCTGGGGCTTCTTGCTTTTCCAAAGTTGCTGATTTGTTTATCCATGTCATTAAAAAATCTCACTGGAATTTGTATTGGGATTGCACTATATAAGTAGATTGCTTTGGATAGAATAGACATTTTCACGATGTTAAGTCTTCCTATCCATCAGCAGGGTAGGTTTCTCCATTTATGTAAGTCTCTCTTAGTTTCTTGTAATAAGGACTTGTAGTTCTCTTTGAAAAGGTCTGTTATTTTTCTGGCTAAGTTTATTCCTAGGTACTTTATCTTCTTAGGGGCTATCGTAAGTGGTATTGATTTAATAATTTCTTCCTTAACGGTCTCGTTGTTGGTATAAAGGAATCCTACTGATTTACTTATGTTTATCTTGTATCCTGAGACTTTGCTGAACTCTTCTATCAGTTTGAGTAGCTTACTTACAGATTCCTTGGGGTTCTCTGCATATACAATCATATCATCTGCAAACAGGGAGATTTTAACTTCCTCTTTGCTGATGCAGATGCCCTTTATTTCTTGGTCTTGTCTAATTGCTCTGGCTAGAACTTCTAGCACAATGTTGAATAGGAGAGGTGAGAGGGGGCATCGTCGTCTAGTTCCTGATCTCAAGGGAAAGTTTTTCAGTCTCTCTCCATTCAAGATGATGTGGGCAATTGGCTTTGTATAAATGGCCCTTATTGTGTTGAGGAATGTGCCGTCTATGCCCATTTTGCTAAGAGTTTTTAACATGAACGGGTGTTGGACTTTATCAAATGCCTTTTCTGCATCAATGGACAAAATCAGGTGATCCTTGTCTTTTGTGTTATTTATGTGGTTAATAACATTGATTGTTTTTCTGATGTTGAACCAGCCTTGCATCCCTGGTATGAATCCCACGTGGTCATGATGGATTATTTTCTTGATATGTTGTTGTATTCTTTTGGCAAGAATTTTGTAGAAGATTTTTGCATCTAGATTCACGAGTGATATCGGTCTGTAGTTCTCTTTCTTTGTTGGGTCTTTCCCTGGCTTAGGTATCAGGGTTATGCTGGCTTCATAGAATGAGTTTGGGAGTACTCCATCCCTTTCTATACTGTGAAATAGTCTCAGTAGTATTTGAGATAACTCTTCTCTAAATGCTTGGTAGAATTCTGCAGTGAAGGCATCAGGGCCCGGACTTTTTTTTGGTTGGCAGTGTTTGGATGACATTTTCAATCTCTTCCTTTGTGATGGATATATTAAGTTGTTCTGCTTCACGTTGTGATAATTTGGGTAAGTGGTATTAGTCAAGGAATTGGTCCATTTCCCTTAGGTTTTCAAATTTGTTAGACTACAGTCTTTCATAGTATTCTGTTATGATTATTTTATTTCTGTTGCATCTGTGGTGACAACCCCCCTCTCATTTCTAATTTGGGTTATTTGTTTCCTTTCCTGCTTTTCTTTAGTAAGTTTAGCCAGTGGTTTGTCAATTTTGTTGATCTTTTCAAAAAACCAGCTTTTGGTCTTTTCAATTTTTTCAATTGTTTTTCTATTCTCTAATTCATTTAGCTCTGCTCTAATCTTTATGATCTGGTTTCCTCTGGTGCCCGAAGGGTTCCTCTGTTGTTCTCTTTCTACTTGTTCAAGCTGTAGGGTTAGTTCCTTGATTTGGTTTCTTTCTTCCTTCCAGATGTGTGCATTTAAGGAGATAAACAGACCTCTGAGCACTGCTTTGGCTGTATCCCATAGGTTCTGGTAGGAAGTATTTTCGTTCTCCTTGGAATCTATGAATTTCTTTAATTCATCCTTGATTTCCTCTATAACCCATGTTTTTCTGAGCAAGATGTTGTTCAGTTTCCAAGAGTTCCACTTTCTATCTATGTTTTTTCTGCTACTGATTTCAACTTGTATGGCTTTATGATCTGAGAAGATGCTTTGCAGTAATTCAATGGTATGGATTTTGTTGAGCATTGCATTATGGCCTATCACATGGTCAATTCTGGAGAATGTTCCATGTGCGCTAGAGAAGAAGGTGTAGTTGTCTGCTGGTGGATGGAAAGTTCTGTATACATCAATGAGGTTTAGTTGGTTAATTGTGTCAATGAGGTCTTCTGTATCTTTACTGAGCTTTTTTCTAGATGATCTGTCTAGTATTGAGAGTGGAGTGTTGTAGTCTCCCACTATTACTGTGGAGTCATCTAACTCTCTTTTGAGCGTAGTCAGTGTTTCTTTGACGTATTTAGGTGCTCTGATATTAGGTGCATAAATAGTTAATATAGTTAAGTCTTGCTTGTGTACTGAACCTTTCAGCAATAAATAGTGTCCATTTTTGTCCACTATGGTAGATTTGACATTAAAATTGATTTTGTCTGAGATTAGAATTGCCACACCTGCTCTTCTTTGTTCATTGTTAGCTTGATATATATTCTTCCATCCTTTAATTTTCAGTTTGTTCCTATCTTTAGGTCTCAAGTGTGTTTCTTGTAAACAACGTATGGATGGGTCATGTCTTTTGATCCAAGATGACACTCGGTGTCTCTTTACTGGAGCATTCAGTCCATTCACATTCAATGTAATTATTGATAGGTATGTGTTCACTGCAGCCATTGTGATATGTCTATTTTTATGTTGATGTTTTCTCTGTTGTTCTTATTCATCTGTTCTGGGTCATTCTTTTTTGTGAGTTGATTTTTCACTTTTTTCAGAGCTGGCTTGTAGTTGTTGAGACTCCTGTGTTACATTTCTTGAAATGGTATGATACATCTTTGTTGTGCTTTACGGCTGTCCCTATGATCCCCCTTAATAAACTATATATGAACCCAATTTTAATTACTACCAGTCTTGTCACCTTCCTCTCCACCTGGAAGGACTATAACAACTGTAGTACATCCCTCTTTTTATTATGATGACAGCATAGTTTTCAAGATGATCACTGGATTGCTTCTTTTCGTATCAAAGCTGTGATTCACTTTGGAGCCTTCCCTAAATGAGTATTGAGTAGTGTGTCGTTCTAAAATATAAAGTTAGTGGTTTTGTTCTTCTAAGCCAGAGCCAAGAACTTCTTTCAGTATTTCTTGTAGTTTGGGTTTGGTTTTTACAAAGTCTCTGAGTTTTTGTTTATCTGGGAATGTCTTAATTTCATTTTCGTATTTGAAAGATAGTTTTGCAGGATATATAATTCTTGGTTGGAAGTTCTTCTCCTTCAAGCCTTTGAATGTCTCGTGCCACTGTCTCCGCGCCAGCATGGTTTCTGCTGAGAAATCTGACAAGAGCCTACAGGGTTTCCCTCTGAATGTTAGCTTTGTTTTGAGTCTTGCTGCCTTTAAGAGTTGCTGCTTATGTTTCATTTTGTTAAGCTTGATTATAATATGTCTTGGAGTCTTTCTTTTGAGATCTATATTGGGTGGCATACAATATGCATCTGAGATGTCTATATTCTCTTCCTTCATGATTTCTTCTGTGTCTTTATTGAGCTTTTTTCTAGACTATCTGTCCAATATTGAGACCAGAGTGTTGAAGTCTCCCTCTATTATTGTGATCTATCTGATTTTTGAGTGTAGTCAGTGTTTCTTCAATGTATTTAGGTACTCTAATTTTAGGTGCATAAATATTTAATATTGTTAAGTCCTGCTTGTGTATTGAATCTTTCAGCAACAAATAGCATCCATCCTTATCCACGATGGTGGATTTTACATTAAAATCTCTTTTATCTGAGATTAGACTTGCCACACCTGTTCTTCTTTGTTCATTGCTAGCTTGATATATATTCTTCCATCCTCTAATTTTCAGTTTCTTCATATCTTTAAGTCTAAGGTGTGTTTCTTGTCAGCAACATATGGATGGGTCGTGTCTTTTCATCTATGACGTCACTCGATGTCTCATTACTGGAGCATTCAGTCCATTCACATCAAATGTAATCATTGATAAGTATGTTTTTAGTGCTGTCGTCGTGATATGTTTTTTGTGTGTGTTCATGTTTTCTCTGTTGTTCTTATTAATCTGTTCTGGGACTTTCTTCTTTGTGAGTTGGTTTGTCACCTTTTTCAGGGTTGGTTTTGTGGTTGTTGAGACTCCTGTATTACGTTTCTTGTTTTGATATGTTGCATCTTTATTGTGCTTTATGGCTGCTCCTATGATTCCCTTTAATAAACTATGTACAAACCCCATTTTAAATATTACCAGTTTTATTAACTTCCTCTCCATCTGGAAGGACTATGATGACCGTAGTACATCTCTCTTTTTAATATGATGACATCATAGTTTCCATGATATGATCAGTCTATCGTCTCCTTCACTATTATAGCTTTGATGGAGTTTGGAGCCTTCCCTAACTGAGTAGGTTTCTCAGTGACGTGTCCTGTATTTGCTTCTAAAATATAAAGTTAGTGGTTTCGTTCTTCTAAGCCAAAACTAAGAGATTCTTTCAGTATTTCTTATAGCTTTGCTTTGGTTTTTACAAAGTTTCAGGGTTTCTGTTTATCTGGGAATGTCTTCATTTCATTTTCATATTTGAAAGATAGTTTTGCAGGATATATAATTCTTGGTTGGAAGTTCTTCTCCTTCAAGGCTTTGAATGTGTCATGCCACTGTCTCCATGCCAGCATTGTTTCTGCTGAAAAATCCGATGAAAGCCTACAGGGTTTCCCTCTGAATGTGAGCTTTGCTTTGAGTCTTGCTGCCTTTAAGAGTTTCTGCTTATGTTTAATTTTGTTAAGCTTGATTATAATACATCTTGGAGTCTTTCTTTTCAGATCTATATTGAGTGGTGTTCGATATACATCTTGGATATCTATATTCTTTCATAATTTCTGGGAAGTTTTCTGTCAGCATCTCAGCAACAATACTCTCTGTGTTCTCAGGTGTCTCACCCTGTTTAGGAACCCCAATTAATCGTAGATTGTTCCTCTTAATAGAGTCCCACATGCTTCTTAATGCTTCTTCATTTTTCTTGTTTCTTCTTTCTGATTTCTCCTCATAGATGCTGGAGTCGGTAGCTCTATCTTCCAAGTCAGAAAGTCTCTTTTCCATTTGTTCCATTCTGTTTTCTTGGCTTTGAATGGAAGTTTCTATATCTTTGATTTTGTTCTTGATCTGTGGGATTTCAGAGTACTGGTGTTCCATCAGGTCGAACAGCTTGCTTAATTTTTCATTTTGCTTTGCTGCATTTGGTACATGGTCTAAGGGGACTCTATATAAACCTTTTGCATTCACCTTCTGATAGCTTCAGAAAGGTTTCTTTATCTGGGAAGTTCTGTGATGCTTTCTTTTGGGGGCCTTCTGAAGCCACGGGTGATTTCTTCATTACACTGTTCTCCTGAGTTTGTTGCTTGTCGGTCATCATGTGAGTCAGTAGAGTCTGGGATAGATGCTGTAAGGATGGACCACAGTTGTTCCTCTAGGCCATCTTAAAAGGAAAGGTAAAAGGTATTTGACAACTTCCAAAGTCTGTTAGGTTTTCGGGTGTACAGGTTGTTCTTCCCAGCTGGAAAGTAAGCACCTGTATATGCAACCTCACATGTTATACACTAGTTCAAAATACAGAAAGGCTACTGCCCTGCTGGCCTCTGTTGTCAGGCCCCAAGTTGTAGTCAACACTGTGTAGAATACTGCTTACCTGCCAGAAAAGCGCTCTCCTCTTGGCAGGCACTGCCTCCCAGCCTAGAAATTAGGTCCCGCTGAGGCATTCATATGAGTATATTCACCTCCCAGTGGAATAAGATGGAGTCCTGCACAAGCTCCCCACCTCTCTTGGTACAGGCTACTCAATGGCAGAGGTGGAAAGAGAGGCCAAAATTCCCAGGATGCACAGAGTCCAAAGCCAGGCTCTCAAAATTTGGCAATTTTGCCTGATGATTCCACCAGCAGTGTGTCTGAAATTAGCTGTTAGTGAAGTCCCAGCTCCACCTGCCGGTTAAGACAGAGAATGAAAAGTTAAAATGGTGAGTTGCCTTCAGTCCATGAAAGCCAGCACTCACCAAGAGCAAAGGTCAGTGAAAGAGAGCAAGTTTTTCATTTTGTGGTATGAAGTCCAAATTAACAGCTCTATGCCATGTCCTAGGGCTCACTAGGTGTCCAGAAGGCTCCATTTACAGGTCTTGATTTCCAGGGGTATTGAGGGAGACGAGTGTTTAGTCCACCATCTTGACTCTGCCCCCCCGACTCTTTTTTAATTAACACCAAAAAATTTATTTTCTCACATTCTGGTAAGCTAGAAGTCCAAATTCAGGGCATCAGCTCCAGAAGGCAGCTTTCTCTTTCGGCTCTGGGGGTAGGGCCTTGTCATCAATCTTACCCTCTACCAGAAGCTCCTCCACACAGAAGTCCTGTGTCCAAAGGACACACTGTGCTCCTGGCACTCCTCTCTTGGTGGTATGAGGGTCCTCTTTTTTTTTTTTTTTTTATCAGATAAGGGATATTATCAAGTTTTGCACAAAAAATAAATATCTTGCATTAATTTGAGAAGAAGTTTACTATTTGTAAAGTCATGGTGTCCAGAGAGGTCTTTGAATTCCCCAGAACCTCCTTTAATCATATGAACCTAGCTTGTTCCCTGCATTTTCTTCATTACACCATGTATTTAAGATCAAGCCATCAGTGTCAAGTTAGGATTACTTCAATTTTTATTTAAAGTTGTTAAAATTGTATTTTGTAGGTGTTTTGGAGTGTAAGTCTTAATACTATTCTAATTCAGACAACCAATTTCTGGTGCACTTTTGTATATCCACAACATAAAATATTTTAAAATAATATCTCTTTATGATCCGATTTGAAATAGTTAGGTTCTGATACCATATGTGACAAGGAATTAATTTCAAATATAAACATAAAGAAAGAGGTATTGCAATATTTTTTGCTTTTATATAGGGATATATCCTTTGACGTGTATATCACAACATAGTGTGAAAGATTGGCTTTATACAATACTAAAATATACTTAAAAATTGATACGATGAAATTTAAAAAAATTGATGTGATGGATTACACTTACCACAAGACCTGTGCGTACATCTATCACTGCACTTATTATCAAAGGTACTGTAATTGCCTAGTTATCCATCTGCCTCTGTCAAGTAAACTGTGAGCTCCTTGAGGGGGGCAGATGAGATCTTAACTCTTATATATTGTCAATGCCTACCTCAGTCCCAGGCATTTAGTATGTGCACAATAAATGCTTGATAATTTATTGATAAATTCATGCAATGACTCGATTCAAATGTCAATTTTATGGAAAGTTCTTTCAATCTTCTCATCCTCCCATCTTCTGGCCCCCTACTAAAGCAGTTAATGGTTCATTTTCTGTGCACTTCGTACAGACCTGTTTTTTCATTGAGGCAAAATCCACACAACAAAATTGACCATATATTTACTATATTCACAATGCTGTGTTACTAATACTTCTATCCATTTCCAAAACATTTTCATAACCCCAAAAGGAAACCTTGTACCAATTAATCAATCTCTTTCCCTCCCAGCCCTTGGCAACCACTAATTTGTTTTGTCTGTCACCTATTCTGAATATTTCATATAAATGGAATGATATAATATGTGGCCTTTTGTGTCTAGCTTTGGGTAGTGCAAAATGTTAATGAACTCAGCTGCTAACCAAAAGGTTAGAGATTTGAATGTACCTGAGGTGCTTCAGAAAAAAGACCTGGAAATCTCTTTCTGAATAATCACCCACTGAAAACCCTATGGAAGATTCTAGGAAGATGGTGGAATAAAGACACCATCATTCTAACCCTCTTCCACAAATACATGAAAATGGTGCTCAGCTTTGAGGAACTCTGAATGAAGGAACAGAGGAAAGGAACCAAGTGCTGCAGACAGTAAGAATCAACAAATCAACAACTAGTTGTATGAGGTGGGAAAATCACTTCTCCCACTGTGCCTGACCCTCTTCCCAGTCATGGGCTGGGCTGCCAGGTGCTGTGAACTGCGGAAACGACCGGAGCAAAAGAGACTGCTTCCCTAACCACCACACTCCCTGCTTGCACAAAGAGACAGATTCCAAGCTTCTGTTCTGAAATCAATAAGGCAGACCTCCTGGGAGTCTGTGTAGAGTGTGCCAGCATAACCCTCACCCGCAGCTGAAAGCTTACTATGAATTGCTACAGAAGGCCCCTGCAGTGGCGTCTACTCCCATAGTCAGCCTTCTACCTACCTTCCTGCACACCCCATAGCTCAGGTCTCTGAAACCAACAGACTCATGGGGGGTCAATTTAGGTCTGTCAGCTCTCCCTTCCTGGCAGCACTGAGGACTGCTGACTGAGGGTGCTATGTGCTAGGAGGCAAGCATCTTCGATGGAGGCTACACCCACAGTCAACATACTACAAGGGGGGCTCTAGTAGAAACACAGCAGTCCTCCCTAAGAGTATGTTTGGATCATTAAAAACCCTCTCCACTTGGACTTTGTTACCTTCAAGCCTCTTGTGAATTGCTACAGAAGGCCCCTGAAGGGGAGTTTCCTCCTAGAGTTAGCACACTACTCATTTGAGTTTGAGTTGCCTGTTATATAGTGGTTAAGTGATATGTCTGCTAACCCTAAGGTCAGCAGTTTGACTCCAGCAGGCGCTCCTTGGAAACTCTATAGAGCAGTTCTATTCTGTTCTAAAGTGTCTCTATGAGTCAGCATTAACTTGATGGCAGTGGGTTTTTTTGTTTATTTGTTTTGTTTGTTATGTTAATGAAAAATGATTAGTATAGGATGCATCTTGAGTCACCATCTTCCTGATGGGTGTGACTCAAGTCACCATCTTTGTCCTAAAAACCAAAAAACCAAATCCGGTGCTGTGGATTCAATACCAACTCATAGTGACTCTATAAGATGGAGTAGAACTGTCCTATAGAGTTTCCAAGTAGCAGCTGGTGGATTTGAACTGCTGACCTTTAGGTTAGCAGCCATAGCATTTAACTACTATGCCACCAGGTTTTACACCTCTATCCTAGTCACCACCATTACCATTATTATTCAAGTAACACCCTTCCACTGCCTTCCTCAAGTAGGGTGAGTTTCCTTCAGTGTATAGCCCATATCCTTTATATATAGAGAGAGAGAGATGAATTCTCTGACAAAGCTCTCTCTCTTGCTCTTGATTCTGCATCCTGTTCATCTGACCTCTGGTTCTTGGAACTTGAATCAGCAGCCTATCATTTAACCCAGTGTACCAGGTTCTGCAGACTTGTGAGCCAGCATCCTCTCATCTGACCTGCCAATTTGGATTTATCAGCCCCTGCAACCATATGAATCAGGAGAAGTATCCAGCCTGATGCCTGATCCATAGACTTGGAACTTGTCAGCCTCCACAGCTGCATGAGACATTTCCTTGATAGTTCACAAGTTCTGTGAAAAGTTGCAGCAAATTATGGAACCAAAAGCCAAGAGAGAAGGTATTAGGGGGGAAGTAGTAGTTTATGTTAGAGACAATGGAGTGTTACAGCAGTCTGGAAAAGTTGGACATTTGGGACAGCTTAACTTCTCCCTCATAGGAACCAGATTTATCCTGATCCTTATAATAGAAATTATTCAGACAGTTGGGTCAGAATGGTGGGATTTGCTGCAATGGCCTAGACTCAGTGTAATCTGTGCTTTTGTAAAAAAGGGAATAAAGAGGAGATTGGGAAACCTTTGGTTTCCAGATGAGATAAAAAATATATATACTAGTGAATTGAAGAAGCTGTTATGTTGCAATCAGTTACTCATGGGAAATAGGAGCAGTAGATTCAACTCTTGAGGAATTGGTTAGTTGGATTCATATGGAAAGGAGCAGAAACACAACTCCTTCATTACTATTATCAGTAATAGCTGCAATGGAAGGGGAAAAGAAAGTAGTGGTGAATTGTTGCACTTACCCAAGCCCAGATCTAGTCTGGTTGGACCTATAATCACTAATCTCAGGGTTGATTCAGAAAGGAAATATCATGTTGAAACAACCGGAAGTAACCCTTTGAACACTGATCACCAAGAGGGTAGTCCAAGAAGGGAAGGGGCAAAACCAAGAAAAACTACCGAAACCAGAGCATATACTGTCAAAGGAGTTGCTCCCATTTGGAAGTCCATATTGACAGTTTTCTAAAGAACCATTACCACAGTGGATTGTGAGAGTCACTAATTTAGAGGCAGTTTCTTTAGTTTTGACTATTGCAGGATGGAAGAGTATGATTGGGTGGATGCAAGACACACAACTCACTGTGGAACAGTCAAAAATGATGACACAAGGGGGGATGGAGTTAAGATGTTGGAATAGACACACATCTCCTTAATTCCTTCTGAAAACTAAGGTCTGGATTGATAATTGTACGTAACTTTCTGGACAGCCAGTGAGCCCTAAGACATGGTGTAGTGCTGTCAGTTTGGACTACATGCCACTAAGAGAGAAACTTCCTCGCTACTGCTGAATTCTGATTTTGCTGAGAGGCCAGCTGATGTGGACCAAACGTATTTGGTGTTTTTAGCTTTTTTTTTCTTTTTGTTGGCTGGTAGGTGGAAGATGGGCACAAGCCAGCAGCTATGCTCAACCGCACTTATGAAGTTAACAGCAAGTGCTCCAGTAGAGAGGCAGTGTGTGGAATAACCACATTTTGAGAATGGGGCACCACAGCCCCTCCACCCTCTCTTTTTGGAGTACCACCATAGATTCAGCTCTTTCATGGTGTGAGGGGTAGCTTGACTGGGATGTCATCTTGGTCAGCTGGAAGGCAGAGTTATCCTACTGGAGGCCTCAGCAGCAGCTAATTCCCAGACTGGGAGATAGCACCAGTCTTGGGAAAGACGGTGTTTAGCACAGTACTGCCTTACAGGTAGACCCTGGCAGGTGATGACAACAGCTCAGCAGCCTATCCATACTTTGAAATAAATCATAGCATATGAGACAGCTGAAGAGCTACCTCCAATGTCAGCCAGAAGGAGGGGACTGCCACACCTGATGGCCTGATTATGGAAGCAGTCAGGCAGCTTTTAGCTTTTGAAAATAAAACTGCCTGGAGAAATAACTGAGCCTTTACTGACCCACATCATAGGGTTGCTTTGTGGTACCCCAGTGACTCCATAAGTAGGGCAGTGTCTTTTCCAGCCAGGAGGTGGAATCTGCCACCCCAGAGAGTCCACTGGGGTCAGTCACTACAGTACAAAGAGGTAGCTGGTGACCAACTCCCTTCTCAGGATTACACCTCAGCTCCTGTGAAAGCAACATCAGAGAAACTAAACAGCCTCCAGATGTCCCATGAGCAACAAACCATTGCTAGGCATTTAAAGAAACATCTGACCATGGTTCCAGAAAACTCCCAAAATAAAGAATCAAAAAAAAAAACTTTCCAGATGAAGAAGCCCTTCTGAAACTATCAGAGGATGAGTACAAAACAATTATATAGAGAGCCCTCCTACCTAGAGATTAAACAAAACACAACAGAACAAAATGAAAAATTAAGCAAGTTATTTGAACCAATGGAACATCAACATTCTGAAGTCCGAGAGATGAAAAACAAAATATAGAATTAGACAATTCAATTCAAAGCCAAAAGAGCAGAACTGACAAATTGGAAATTAGACTGAGTGACCTTAAAGATAGAGCTACCAACACCAGCATTTATAAGGAGAAAAGTGAAGAAGCATTAAGAAACCTGTGGGACTCTATCAAAATGAATAACCTATGCCAGAGATGACACCATCTGCCTATAAACAGTTGATATTCGACAAAGGCCCTAAGACATTAAACTGGGGTAAAAACAGTATTTTCAACAAATGGCGCTGGCAAAACTGGTTATTGATCTGCAATAAACTGAATCAAGATCCGTATGTTACACCTTATACAAAAACCAATTCCAACTAGATAAAAGACCTAAATATCAAACCTAAAATGATAAAGCTCATACAAGAAAAGGTAGGAACAACAATGGAAGTTTTAATACACAATGAGGACAGACTTCAAAATCTGTCAAAGAAACCACAATCAACAGAAGAGAAAATAGATAAATGGGAACTATTAAGAATCAAACACTTTTGCTCATCCAAAGACTATTATTAGAATTAAAAGAACATCCACAGAATGGGAAAAAATATTTGGCAACTCTATGTCAGACCGATGCTTGATCTCCATAATCTATAAGATACTACAAAATATCAATAAGAAGAAGATAAACCATCCAATTAAGCAATGGGCAAAGGAGATGGACAGACATTTCACTAAAGAGGAGATCCAGGCAGCCAAAAAACACATGCAGACATGTTCACGATCTTTAGTCATTAAAGAAATTCAAATCAAGACTACAATGAGATACCATCTCACCCCAACAAGATTGGCCATGATCCAGAAAACAAAAAACAACAAATGTTGGAGAGGCTGTGGAGAAAGCAGAACCCTCCTACACTGTTGGTGGGGTTGCAAAATGGTCCAGTCTCTTTGGAAAGCAATCTGGTGCTTCCTTAAAAAAATGGATATCAATATACCATTTGACCCAGAAATTCCACTACTTGGAACATATCCTACAGAATCAAGGCCTTTCACACCAATGGACACATGCACCAGAATGTTTATTGCAGCACAGTCCACGATAGCAAAAAGATGGAATCAACCCAGATGCCCAACAACAGAAGAATGGATAGGTAAACTATGGTACACATACTCAATGGAGCACTACGCAATGATAAAGAATAATGATGATTCTAGGAAACATCTCCTAACCTGGTTTCAACTGAAAGATATTATGTTGAGTGAAAGTAGTCAGCAACAAAAGGACAAATATTGTATGAGACCTCTATGATAAGATCTCAAAAACAGACTTGTGTATAGAAGAAAAGACTCTTTGACAGCTGCAAGGGAGGGGAGGGAGGGAGGGGGAGGAGGGAGGGTTTAGTTTAGACAGTTGCTAGAAATCTGGTTGGGAGAAAGCGGTGATAGCACACATTAGAAACAAGAACAAGATGAAGTGGACTTCAGCATAACTTGAGTACTCCTTCCATCTTAACCCAATATTGCAAGGATAGAGTAGCTGGGGCAAGGGGCAGGGGACGATGCTCTTAGGCAAAATCAAGGTCAATTGGCACAATTATCATTTTGCTAAGAGAGCTTTCTGCACCCCACATTGGTGAGTAGCATCTGGGGTCTTAAAAGCTGCCAAGCTGCCATCCGAGGACACAGCAAATGGTCCCAACTCAGCCGGAACAGATGCTCACCGAGGATCAAAATGACATGTGGTAAAGACAACCTAGAAGACAGAGAGACCCACAAGAGTGGGTACCTACATAGACTTGGGACCAGAAGAACCAGACGGTGCTCAGCCACCACCAGTGATAGCCACGATGGAGCTCACTAGGTTGAGTCTCACTGGCAACACAAGAATAAAAAGGGGTGCATCCTGAGATCTCCACTAAAAGACCTCAATTGATGTTCCAGTGGTTTCAGGATTCCCCTGAGAGCATGGCCCCCGGCCCTGATGCTGCCCTTACCCATAAATTATAACGAAGGTCCACTCTTTGGACAGGAATGGATTGGACTTGGCAATGCAGAGTGACCATATATTGGATGCACTTTATAGTTCTATACATCTATAGGATATCATCCTGATGACCTCTGGCTGGAGGAAGGAGAGTGGGTGAAGAGGAGGGGAAAGGAGGCTGTTGGGAGGATGAGACATGTATGGAGCAGAGAGGAATAGTGTGCAGTCACCGGACAGGGAGAGCAATGGAAGCTGCATATAGGTGGGCATGTAAATTTATACGGGAATGTACATTTTCACTCAGTCATGTTAAATAAAAAAATAAAAGAAATGAATAACCTATTATTAATTGTAGTTCCTGAACAGGGAGGGATAGCTGAAAACACAGAGAGTATTGTCATTGAGTTGCTGACAGAAAACTTTCTGAAATTATGAAAGAAGAGAACATAGATATCCAAGACATGTATTGAGCCCCACAAAAGAGACCCCAAAAGAAAGACATCAAGACATATTGCAATCAAGATTAATAAAGTGAAACATAAGCAGAAACTCTTCAAGGCAGTGAGACTCAAATGAAAGGTAACATTCAGAGGCAGGCCCTGTAGGCTTTCGTCTGACTTCTCAGCAGAAACAATGTTGACACAGAGGCAGTGGGATGACACATTCAAAGCCTTGAAGGAGATAAAGTTTCAACCAAGAATTATATATCCTGCAAAAGTGTCTTTCAAATATGAAAATGAAATTAAGACATTCACAAGTAAACAGAAGCTTTGAGACTTTGTAAAAACCAAACCCCAGCTACAAGAAATACTGAAAGAAGATCTTTGCTTAGAAGAACAAAACCATTAAGTTTATATTGAAGGAGGCAATGCAGCACACAACACCCAGAAACCTGCTCAGTGAAGGAAAGCACAAAAGTCAGTCATAGCCACAACATTAAAAGAAGGGAACCAGCGATCATATCATGAAAACTAAAATACTGTTACATTAAAAGAGGGATATATTGCAGTAGTTATAGTCCTTTCAGATGGAGATGAAGTTAATAAGATATATAGAACTTAAATTTGAGATTAAACTCAGAATATTAAGGGGGAATAATGGGGCAGCCACAAAGCACAATAACAATGCAACATATCAAAATAAGAAATGCAATACAATAGTCTCAACAAATACAAAAGCAACACTCAAAAACATGAAAATTGAACACATAAAGAAGAATGACCTAGAAGAGAATATTAAAAGCAACAGAGAAAACACCAACACAAAAATAAACACATGAAAATGACAGCACTAAACATTCTTATAATAATTACCTTGAATGTAAATGGTCTGAATGCTCCAGTAAAGAGACCACAAGTGACATCTTGGACCAAAAGACATGGTCCATCTATATGATCCTTACAAGGAACACATCTTAGGCTTTTTTGTGTGTGTGTGATTGAGTGAAAGTGTACAATCCAATATGAATTTGCATGACTGCCTATGTGCAGCTCCTACTGCTCTCCCTGCCAGGTGACAGCACGCTTCTCCTGTCCGTTCTATACATGTGATATCCTCCTAACAATCTCCTGTCCCCATCTCTCCACCCTCTCCCTCACTTCCAATAAGAGGCCAGCAGGATGATAACCTATAGATGCATAGAACCATAAAATGCACACACGATATGGTCATACTGTGTCTCCGAGGCCAATCCATTCCTGTCCAAAGAGCTGACCTTGGTAATGATTTATGGACACGGACAGCATCGGAACCAGGGGCCATGCTCTCAGGAAAACCCTGAGGCCCGTGGACCATCAATTGTGGTATTTCAGTGGAGTTCTCAGGGTGCACCCTTTTTTATTTTTGTGTTCCCAGTGAGGCTCAACTTCGTAAGCCCCATCACAGCTATCACTGGTGGTTGTTGGGCACCATATGGTTCCTCCAGTCACATGTCAATGTAGTGACCCACTCACGTGAGTCTCTCTGTCTTCTGGGTTCTCTATCTCCCATATTGTTTTGGTCCTTGGTGATCATCTGTTCCTGCCAAGTTGGGACTATTTGGAAGAAACGTACCTTAGACTTAAAGATATGAACAAACTGAAAATTCAGCGATGGAATAATACATACCACTCTAACAATATACAAAGAAGAGCAGGTGTGGCAATACTAATCTCAGATAAAATAGATTTTAATGTAAAATCCACCATCCTGGAGAAGGATGCTCACTAGTTATTGCTGAAAGGTTCAATACACAAGCAGGACTTAACAATATTAAATATTTATGCACCCAATACCAGAGCCATTAAATACATCAAACAAACACCAATTACATTGAAAAATGAGATAGATCACTTCACAATAATAGTTGGAGACTTCAAAACTCAACTTTGAGTAATCTAGAAAAAGAATCTCAGTAAGGGCACAGATCTTATTGCCACAATTAACCAATTAGACCTCATCGATATATACAGAACTTCTTATCTATCACCAGACAAGTACACTTTCTGCTCCAGTGCACATGGAACACTTTCCAGAACAGACTGTGTCAGGACATAAAACAAATAACAACAAAATCTAAACTGCTGAATTACTCTAAAGCATCTTTTCAGACCATAAAGCCATAAAGTCAAAATCAATAGTGAAAAGACATTGATAGTAATTGGAACTCATGGAAACTGAACAACACTTTGCTCAAAAAGCCATGGGTTATAGAAGAAATCAAGAAAAAACAAAAAAAATTATGGCTTCAAATGAGAATGAAAACACAGTCTACCAGAACATACCAGATACAGCCAAGCAGTGCTCAGAGGTCAATTTATCTCTATGAATGGACACATCCAGAAGGAAGAAAGGGCCCAAACACAAAAAGGAACCCTACAGCTTGAACAAGTAGAAAGAGAAAAACAGAGGAAGACCTCAGGCACCAGAAGAAAATAAATCATAAAGATCAGAGCAGAACTAAATAAAGAATAGAAAAACAATTGAAAAAACTGGTAAGACCAAAAGCTGTTTTTTTGAAAACATCAGCAAAATTGACAAAGCACTGGCTAAACTTACTAAGAAAAAACAGGAGAGGGAACAAATAACTCAAATAAGAAATGAGATGGGAGAAGTCACAATGGATCACCAACAATAAGCAAAAATATCATAACAGAATATTATGAAAGACTGTACTGTAACAGATTCGGAAACCTAGAAGAAATGGACAAATTCCTTGATTCATATCACCTACCAAAATTATCACAAGGAGAAGCAGAGCAACTTAATAAATCCATCACAAAGGAAGATATTTAAAAAGTCATTAAAAAAATCTACCAACCAAAAAAGCCCTGGCCCAGATGACTTCACTGCAGAATTTTACCAAGCTTCTAGATAAGAGTTATCTCCAATACTACTGAGAATATTTCACAGCATAGAAAGGGATGGAATACACCCAAATTCATTCTATGAAGCCAGCATAATCCTGATATCAAAGCCAGGGAAAGAGCCCACAAAAAAGGGAAATTGCAGACCAATATCACTCATGAACCTAGATGCAAAAATCTTCAAAAAAAAAAAAAAATCCTTGTCAATAGTATTCAAAAATGCATTAAACAATAATTCATCATGACCAAGTTGGATTCATCCCAGGAATGCAAGTCTTGCTCAACATCAGAAAAACAGTTAATGTGATCAACCACATAAATAACACAAAAGATAAGAATCACCTGATTTTGTCAATTGATGTAGAAAAGGCATTTGACAAAGTCCAACACCCATTCATGCTAAAAACTCTCAGCAAAATAGGAACAGAAGGAAAATTCCTCAATGCAATAGGGGCCATTTATGCAAAGTCAGCCACCTGCATCACCCTCAATGGAGAGAGACTGAAAGAATTCACCTTGAGAATGGGAACTAGACAAGGATGCCCACTCTCACCACTTCTATTCAACACTGTACTGGAAGTTCTGGCAACAGCAGCCAGACAAGACAAAGAAATAAAGGGTATCTGCATCTGCAAAGAAGAAGTAAAAAAAATCTCCCTATTTGCAGATGATATCACTGCATACCCAGAGAATCCTAAAGAATCCATAAACAAACTACTTGAACTAACAGAAGAGTTCAGCAAAGTATCAGGATATAAAATAAACATAAGTACTTCAGTAAGATTCCCTTATACCAATAACAAGATCATTCAAGAGGAAATCACCAAATCAGTACCATTTACTATAGCCCCCAAGAAGATAAAATATCTAAGAATAAATCTAACCAGAGAAATAAGAGACCTATGTGAACAGAACTACAAGATCTTACTGCTAGAAATGAAGAGAGATTTCCATAAATGGAGAAACCTACCCTGCTCATGGATAGAAAGACTTAACATTGTGAAAATGGCTAGTTTACCCAAAGCGATCTACATATACAATGTAATCCCAATACAAATTTCAGTGACATTTTTTAATGAGATGGAGAAATACATCACTAACTTTGTCTGAAAAGAAAAGAAACCTCGGATAAGCGAAACAGTATTGAAGAAGAACACTGTGGGAGGCCTCTCACTACTCAGGTTTAGAACCTATTACACTGCCACAGTAGTCAAAACAGCCTGGTACTGGTACAAAAAGAGACATACAGATCAATGGAATAGAGTTGAGAATGAAGAGATGCCACCATCTTCCTATGAACAGTTGATACTCGACAAAGGCCCTAAGATTGTAAACTGGGGTATAAACAGTCTCTTTAGCAATGATGTTGGCAAAATTGGATATCCATCTGCCAAAAAATTGAAAGACCCATATCTAACACCTTACACAAAACCCAACTCAAACTGAATACCAAACCTAAAATGAAAAATATCATGCTACAAAAAATATGATCTTGTTATTGGTATAAAGGAATCTTACTGAAGTACTTATGTTTATTTTATATACTGATACTTTGCTGAACTCTTCTGTTAGTTTGAGTAGTTTGTTTATGGATTCTTTAGGATTCTCTGGGTATGCAGTGATATCATCTGCAATGGAAATTTTAATATACAACTTAGACAAACTTCAAAACCTGACAAAGCACAATTAACAGAAGAGAAAATAGACAAATGGGAACTACTAAGAATCAAACACTTCTGCTCATCCAAAGACTTTATCAAAAGAATTAAAAGACTACCCACAGAATAGGAAAAAATATTTGCCAACTATACATCAGATCAATGTCTGATCTCCATTATCTCTAAGGTCCCACAAAATATCAACAAGAAAAAGGTAAATAAGCCAATTAAGCACTGGGTAAAGGAGATGACCAGACACTTCACTAAAGAGGACATCCAGGAAGCCAAAAGACACATGAGGAAATGCTCACAATTATTAGCTATTAAAGAAATCCAAATCAAAACTACAATGAGATACCATCTCACCTCAACAAGGCTGGCCATGATTGAAAAAACACAAAACAACAAATGCTGGAGAGGCTGTGGAGAAATTGGAACTCTTCTATACTGCTGGTGGGATTGCAAAATGGTACAACCTCTTTGGAAAGCAATCTGGTGCTTCCTTAAAAAGATGGAAATAGACATACCATCTGACCCAGTAATCCCACTGCTTGGAATATATCATACAGAATCAAGGGCAGTCACACGAACAGAGGCATGCACATGAATGTTTATTGCAGCACAGTCCACAATTGCAAAAATATGGAATCAACCCAGATGCCCAATAATAGATGAATGGATAAACAAACTATGGTACGTATACTCAATGAAACACTATGCAATGATAAAGAACAATGATGATTTTAGCAAAGCATCCCATAACCTGGTTTCAACTGGAAGACGTTATGTTGAGTGAAATCAGTCAGCGGCACAAGGACAAATAAAGTATTGCATGAGACCCCTCCTGTAAGGACTTCAAAACAGACTCATGTACAGAAGACTCTTGATGGCTACAAGGGATGGGAGGGAGGGAGAGGATTCGTTATAGATTAGACGTTGATAGAAATTTGGTTGAGTGAAAGCAGTGGCAGCACACATTAGAAAGAAGATCAACCTAACTGGACTTCAACACAAACTGAAAACTCTTCTAATCTTAACCCAATATTGCAAGGATAGAGTAGCAGGGGCGGGGGTCTGGAGACCATGCTCTCAGGGGACATCGAAGCCAACTGGCATAACTAGCCTATTGCTGATAGAGTCTTCTGCACTCCATATTGGTGAGGGGCATCTGGGGTCTTAAAAGCTAGCAAGCTGCCATCTGAGGTACACCAAATGGTCCCAATTCAGCCAGATCAGATGATCACCAAGGACAACAAAGACATGGAGAAAAAGAGCCCAGAAGACAGAAGGACCCACGTGAATGGGTGATTTTATCAACATGTGACCAGAAGAACCAGATGGTGCCTGGCCACCACCAATGACAGCTGTGATGGTGCACACAATGCTATGTCCCAGTGGCATCATGAGAAAAAGAGGGGTGCACCTCAAGACCTCCACTAAAAGATTGCAGTTGACAGTCCAAAGACCCAGGAGTTCCCTTGGGAGCATGGCCCCTAGACCTGCTGCTTCCCCTGATCATAAATCATTGCTGAGCTCAACTCTGGACAGGAATAGATTGGACTCGGGGACACACAGGGACCATATAATATTTCTACTTGATCGTTCTATACATCTACAGGATGCTGTCTTATTGGCCTCTTACTAGAAGGGAGAGGAGAGGTGGAGAGAAGGAGACAGGATATTGTTAAGAGGTTATGACATGTATAGAACGGAATAGAAGAGTGCTCTCACTGGAGAAGGTGAGGAGAAGGAGCTGCAGATAAGCAGGCATGCAAATTTAACTTGGATTGTATACTTTCACTCAATCACAATTAAAAAAAAAAGAAAGATAATGCAAGATCTAGCTATACAGCAGGTTAACCCAGAGGGACAGCCAGCCTACTGGACTGGATAAAAGTTGCAGTGAGATTTGTTTCCCTTGAGAAGGGAAACTTCCCTCATTCAATGCATAAAACCTTTACACAAGTCATGGCAGACAAGGTAATCAAGGTAGCCCCTTCTACATGGATACCCCATGTAACCTTGCTACTGTGAAACAAAGCTACAATCTGAGAAGCCTTGTCAGATATGTTAGGACAGCTTCCCTGTGTGCATCTTACCGATGCAAGAATTATTCATGGGAGAAAGGGAAGAGGTTGTGGGGAAAGAACTTGCCCTAGCAGGTCAGAGGTTTTTAAATGGTTACTTAAGAAATGATACAAATACAGCAGGCATTGATGGAGTTGAGACAAAGATTCTAATGTAGCACTACAGGAGGTTGAGTCCACCAATGGAAACTCCTGCTCATCCCTAATATTAAAAAGACCTAGACAAGCCTGTTTTATTCACCCTAGTCAGGAGGAATTTAATGATGGGAATTCCTACCCAGAAACATTTAAAGCAGAGGCTCAGCTAGTTGATAAAGATAGGATTGAAGAGGGTGCCACGGCCTCCTAGTCCAGGCCCCAGCAGAGGCCATATACACATGTGTGGATAAAATGACTGGGAGTGGGGAAGAGACCTTTGTGGGGCTCCTGGACACAGGATCCCAATGTACCGTAATTCTCAAAACTGTCAATAAAATCTTGAAGGACTCTGCAGTTATATGGAGACATGATGGAGTCGCAACGGCAGATGAGACTAAGGTGAAAGTTTTTGTCAGAATTGGAAGATGTAAACAGATCTTGTATGGAGTAATTGCATCTCCCTTACCTGAAGATATTAGTGGCATGAATATTATGTCTAATTTGTGAATATTTCTTCTACCTAATATTATAAAACTGAAGACATGTAACTTTTCCCTTAGGTCAGTATTGGTTAAAAACTCTGCTGCTGTCAAGTCGATTCCAAGTCATAGTGATCCTATAAGACAGAGCAGAATTGCCCCATAGAGTTTCCATGGAATATCTGATGGATTTGAACTGCTACCTTTTTGTTAGCAGCCATAACACTTAATCACCACACCACACCACCAGAGTTGCCAGATTGATTGGACATGCTAAATAGGAACAATTAGAATTACCAGAACCCACTCAGGTTGTTAATTTGAAACAGTGTAAGATACCTAGTGGAAAAAAAGATTACTGCTTTGATTAAAGACGTGCTAAAGGCTGGAGTGTTGATGCCAACAAATTCTGTGTATAACAGCCCTGTAGGACCCGTGCAAAAGGCAGGTGGCTCATGGAGGTTGACAATAGATACTGTCTTAGGCTGGGTTTTCTAGGGAAACAAAACCAGTAACACGTGTAGGTACAAGGAAAGATTTATGACAGATAGATAGATAGATAGATACAGATATAGGAAACAGCTGACGTAATCACAGAAGCTGAATGTCCCAGGTTCTGGCACAAGCCTCACATGGCCACGGAAGCTGAGGAACCCAAAGTCAGCAAGTCAGAGACCAGAGTTCTAGATCACCGGTTGTGTAGGTCAGTGAATCCCAAGCTGGTGGCGAGACGGGGCGACAGAGGTTGGTAAACCCAGGATCAGCAAGTCAGGGAGCAGGAGCAGCAGAGGCTGGCGAACACAGGATCAGCAGGTCAGGGAGCAGGACTCTCAAGTGCCAACTGTAAGGACTGATGAGTCCAACAGCTGCTAGTTCAAGTCCTGGAACCAAACGCTGGAAGAAGAGAGCAGGAGCTCCTGGCTACGTGAGCGACCAGCAGCTGTACTGAAGGTCGGGAGATGAGAGCCGAGGGGCGGGGAGCCACCACAAACCCCGCCCTGCCACTTAATACAGCAGCCAAATATGGAGTGGCCAAGTTGACATAATCCTGACCACCACAGTCCACCCCTTGTCAACTTGGCATCTGCACACATCTCACCTTACCATCCACAGTCTCTGAAGGAGTACGGTTACAAAGTCATACTTGTGTCTAACATGATATAACTAACACATGTACAACTGAAAATGCATTAGCCCATTTACATCTTATGTTTCATAAGTAAACAAAATATCCAATACACACATACAAAGCAGGAATACTCATAGCAATTACAGTCCTTGTTTCCACAACTGGTCATGTGGCCGTAAGTGATATTTAGAACTACCTTCTTGCACAACCCATTCTGTATTCCCTTTGCCCTCAGTAAGCACCTCAGCTGGTCGTGGTTCCTTGCCTGGTGAGGTGACACAAACCTTCATTCCTGAAGGGTCTGGGCTATTATCACTCATTTTGGAGTTGGGTTGCTGTAGTTTTCCATTGACCTTAATCACAGGACATGGTAGTACTACGAGGTGTCCTAAGGGATCTCCTGCATTCCAAACATACTCTTCTTTACTTCTGTTATATAATGTCAATCCTATTTCATCTTCACAGTCAGGATCAATCACACCAGCCAGTATTGTAACTCCCTTCTTTGTCTCTTGATCCAGAGGTACAAGGAGCCCAAAATGGCCTGGTGGCATTTTAGCTTCCAGTTCAGTGGAATCGTTGATGTGTCTCCAGGTGGCAACATTCCTCCCTTCGGAACAAAGACATTTAACCCTGCAGAGAATACGGTCATGGGGACAGGAAGCAAAAATCTTGCAAGTGGGTCACTAGGGGTAACAGTGAGTGGTGCTACTCCCATTTCCACCCCTTGATTCCTGGACCCATGAATCCTGGCAATAGGAGAAACAGCACCGTATATTGGACAGTGGTTTAGAGCATACACAGCCTCCTGGAGAATACTTCCCCAACCCTGCAAGGTAGTGCCACCTAGCTGGCAGCATAATTGTGTCTTCAGGAGACCATTCCATTGTTCTATCAAGCCAGCTGCTTCAGGATGATGGGGAACATGGTAAGACCAGTGAATTCCATGAGCATGGGCCCACTGCCGCACTTCATTTGCTGTGAAGTGGGTCCCTTGATCAGAGGCAATGCTGTGTGGGATTCTATGACGGTGGATGAGGCATTCTGTAAGTCCACGGATGGTAGTTTTGGCAGAAGAATGTCGTACCGGGTAGGCAAATCCAAATCCAGAGTAAGTATCTATCCCAGTAAGGACAAAACGCTTTCCTTTCCATGATGGAAGTGGTCCAATGTAATCAACTTGCCACCAGGTTGCCGGCTGATCACCTCGAGGAACAGTGCCATATCGAGGACTCAGTGTTGGTCTCTGCTGCTGGCAGATTGGGCACTCAGCAGTGGCTGTAGCCAAGTCAGCCTTGGTGAGCGGGAGTCCATGTTGCTGGGCCCATGCATAACCACTGTCCCTGCCACCATGCCACTTTGTTCATGGGCCCACTGAGCAACAACAGAGGTAGCCAGAGAAAAAGGATGATTGATTCCCACAGAATGGGTCATCCTATCCACTTGATTGTTAAACTCATCCTCTGCTGAGGTTACTCTTTGATGAGCATTCACATGAGACACAAATATTTTCACTTCTTTGGCCCATTCAGAGAGGTCTATCCACATACCTCTCCCCCATAAATCTTTGTCTCCAATCTTCCAGTCATGTTCCTTCCAAATCCCTGACCAACTGGCCAAGCCATTGGCCACAGCCCATGAATCGGTATACAGCCTCACATCTGGCCATCTCTCCTTCCAAGCAAAGTGAACAACCATATGCGCTGCTCGAAGTTCTGCCCACTGGGAGGATTTGCTTTCACCACTGTCCATTACTGTAAATACGCCCACCTTGCCTTTGTCGACTGAGTGCAGCCACTTGACCCCTACCACCACGGGATCCAGTCAGCCCCATTGTAGTTAGGTGTCTTAATTCAGCTAGGGCAGCTCCCACTGTCATATCTGATTTACATAAAATGGCAATCACAGCAGTCTTCAAGGATCCCAGAGCTCCTTTCACAAATTTGTTTCTCACAGTTGTGGTAAAGGTTATGTCCTCTGGACATTCTATGTGTGGATTTGAAGGTCTAACTGAATAAATCCACACTAGCATGCCAATTTTCCTAAGCCTTTGGATACCCTCTTCTATAGCACCCCAAGACAAGTCTGGCAATTCAACTTGATTTAGTGTAGGCCATCACATCAGCCATGCTTCAGCAATCCAGCCAAACAAACTATTAAGTCCTTCCCTAACTTCTCGAGCTGAAACATTGAATGAAGAGTCTGTGCTCAGTGGACCCAGGTCAAGAAATTCAGACTGATCCAGCTTTATGTTCCTTGCACCATTATCCCACACCCTTAACAGCCATTCCCAAGGATATTCCCCAGGTTTCTGCTTGTATGTGTTAGAAAAGTCAAGTAGTTCCTTTGGAGTATAGCGTATCTCCTCTTGGGTCACACTTTGTACTTCACCTTTTGGAGCTTGCTTGGACTTAAGTCTAGTTACAGGCCTAGAAGCCAAAATAGTCAGTGCTGAAGTGTTTTTAGAATTTTCAGCATGTTCTCGTAAAGCTTCTGCCTTAGGCCATGCCCCAGGCAATGACTCTGGCAGGCGCTCTTCAGAGGCAGGGAGGCTACAGCTAATCTCATTAGGTTGGAATGGAGGGGATAATGGCTTTACTGGGCAGGGCGGTTTAGCAGACAAACGCGAAGTAATTCCTTCACATGGGTGTGGTTCAGCTGGCAGGAGTGATTTACTGGAAGTGAGGGGCTCAGTGTCCTCAGCTTCCATCTCATCCTCCCATATGTCTCCATTCAAAGTTTCAGGGTCCCATTTTATTCCCAATCAATACCCAGATACTTTTCCAGATTGGCAATTGAGCTGGCGTTGCAATTCCGCCACTCTAATGATAAGCATCTGAGTTTGGCTTTCAGCAGTATAGACTCTGCTATTACAGGTAATGAGGTTTTCTTTTAAAGCACAAGTAGAAGCTTTGAGGTCTTTTACAAGACATGAGAGCTTTGATTCCAAGGCCCTGAGCTCATCTTTTTCCTTCACCAGCTTATCTAATGCAAGTAGGACCAGCCAACCAACTTCCTTATACTGCTCATCCGCACATAATTTCAAAAAGTTATCACACATGTTTTCACCCTGAGGGTTATCTTTCACCAATATCTGATCTATTGGTGGGGATATTTTGCAGATGTGTACCGCCACCTCAGCCCACGGACTAGCAGGGCACTTTTTACTGATAGGAGCAGAGTTAACAATAGTGTTACTATTAGCCAGACTCAAGAACCACTTGAAAGGATTCATTTTTACAATTTTGTTTCCCTAGAACCACTCCTGGTACCAAATTGTCTTAGGCTGGGTTTTCTAGGGAAGCAAAACCAGTAACATGTGTAGGTACAAGGAAAGATTTATAATATATATAGATAGACAGATAGATAGATACAGATATAGGAAACAGCTCACGTAATCACAGAAGCTGAATGTCCCAAGTTCTGACACAAGCCTCACGTGGCCATGGAAGCTGAGGAACCCAAAGTCAGCAGGTCAGAGACCAGAGTTCTAGATCACCGGTTGTGTAGGTCAGTGGATCCCAAGCTGGTGGAGAGACGGGGTGACAGAGGTTGGCAAACCTAGGATCAGCAAGTCAGGGAGCAGGAGCAGCAGAAGCTGGCGAACCCAGGATCGGCAGGTCAGGGAGCAGGAGCGGCAGAGGCTGGCGAACCCAGGATCGGCAGGTCAGGGAGCAGGACTCTTATGTGCCAACTGTAAGGACTGATGAGTCCAACAGCTGCCAGTTCAAGTCCCGTAACCAGACGCTGGAAGAAGAGAACAGGAGCTCCTGGTTACGTGAGCAGACCAGCAGTAGTAGTGAAGGTCGGGAGATGGGAGCCGAGGGGCGGGGAGCCACCACAAACCCTGCCCTGCCACTTAATACAGCAGCCAAATATGGAGTAGCCAAGTTGACATAACCCTGACCACCACAGATACTGTGGCCTAAATAATGTCACATGTGGCTTCAGCTGCTCCAGACATGGGATCAATGGCACAAAAAATGCAGCATGCTACAAGAGACTGGTACTCACTGACTGATCTTGAAAATGTCTTTTTCTCCATCCCAGTCTCACAAAAGAGCCAGTCACAGTTTGCTTTCACTTGGGGAGTATCCCAATTTACTTTCACTCTATTGCCAAAGGGTTACTTGAATTCACCAGTTTACTGTACTGTTAAAATTTGGTTAAAAGAGACTTGGAGCTGGAACAGATCTCAAATGTAATGATTCATTACACTGATGATATTATGTTAATATCAAACACTGAAGAAGGGGCTAGGGCTGATTTTAAAACAGCAATGGCCCACATGACCAACAGAGGCTGGTAAATAAATCCAGCAAAAACATAAGGTCTTGCCCAGTGTAATTCTTGGGAATAACTTGGATGGGAGCCACCAACGACATTCTACAGGCAATCAAGAGTAAGTTGCTGTCACTACTTACTCCCAACACTAAGCAAAAGGCTCAACATTTGGTTGGCCTATTTGGATTTTGGAGAATGTGTATGCCATATCTGGGAATATTTCTGGCTCCTGTCCATAAAACCACTTGGAAGAAAAGGGTGTTTGAATAGGGGCCAGAGACAAAGCAGACTATGTGTGAGTTAGAGAAAGTGATCTCACTCTTTCTGCCATCAAGCCCTTACGATTCACATTCAGACATGATTTTGGAGGTATTTATCACAAGTGTTATTCAGACTGGGGTTTATGGCAAAAACTTGAGAATGCTGCCCTATGGTGACTGTTAGGATACTGGGCTAGAAAGTTTCCAGGTGTGGCAGCATGATACATGCCATTTGAAAAGGCAGTTACTTACCTGCTATTGGGCATTGATTGAGACTGCCTCAACGACAGGACATAAAAGCATCATGAGGCCTGAAATGCCCTTGATCTTTTGGGTGATGTCACAGGAACAGTATAGTAAGGAAGGTGGTGCCCCAAATAGTTTAATAATAAAATGGAAATGGTTCATACAAGATCAAGCTACTGGGGGAATTATTCACCATCAGGTAGCCTCTTTTCCCATACACCCTGCCCTGGAACTACCTGAGAAGTTGCCAGAGCACATTGCTAAACAGTCTTTCAATAAGGATGTCCTATTTTTGACAGCTCACAAGGGCAATATTCGTGAAGCCATAGTGGCCCTATTTATCATTTTTTTGATTAGTTTTGATAAACAGCCATGAAAAGTTACATTACTCCGCAATGCGTAGAAATTATTAAAGTTATCATCAATATGGGTGTTCCATTTTCCAAATGTACTGTGAGTTATGTGAAATTTACCATGCACATAATCATCCCACTGAGAGAACAACTGGATGTTTAATCAAAAACTTTGAGACAACTGGGTCTGTTGCCAATCAGACAACACCTGTGCATCAATGAACTGCATGTTCCAATGAAAACATCACCACTGTTTTTCAGAGTGTACGTGAGCATCCATCCCAATCAATTTCTCATCTAGCACAAGACCTGGGCCTTAGTTGACCACAACTTAGTGAATTTTGTATCTGGACTCGAAGCTGTACCCTTATAAAACTGTTTTAACTTAAGAACCAAAGTCCAACAACCATAGACTGCACTATACACTTGCTGATTGGGCTCTGGAGCAATTGGAAGTTGACCCTGCTTTTGGCCAAAAAAATCATCTTCAGCAACGAGGTCCATTTTGGATGAATGGTTTTGTTAACAAACAAAACTGTTGCATTTTGAACAATAGAGATTCAAGAACATGCACTTTGTCACCCAAAAGCTACTGTTTACTGTTGATTTTGTTCCAGAAGAATCACTGGCCCTTATTTTTTCCAAGATAGTTGAGGAGAGGCTGTGACTGTCAATAGTGAAAGATACCAAGCCGTGATAACTAGTTATTTTTGGCCCTATTTAGAAGGTGCCATGGTGTCCATTTACCCGAAGTTCTTTTCCACACACGATGCCATCAAATGTACTTCTATTTAATAAAACAATTAAAACTGTAACATTTGCACAACTTGTTTTATTCAAGTTCAAAGACAGGACATCCTTACTGGAAGATCTTTTATGTGGACAGTGACCTATGAATAACTTTCTGCTGACCAGAAGGCTGTTTGGTTCATAGATAGTAGTTACAGGATACAGCAACCACATTTTATGTGGAAAGCTGATGCATAAGCAGATGGAAAGACCCTGATTGAAGAAGTAAAGAACAGGTCAGTTTGGTGGACTAAAGTGTATGCTGTTGTCTTAGGCTGGGTTTTCTATGGAAGTAAAACCAGTAACACGTGTAGGTACAAGGAAAGATTCATAATATAGATAGACAGATAGATACAGATACAGGAAACAGCTCACGCAAGCACAGAAGCTGAATGTCCCAAGTTCTGGCACAAGCCTCATGTGGCCACAGAAGCTGAGGGACCCCAAGTCAGCAGGTCAGAGACCAGAGTTCTAGACCACTGGTTGTATAGGTCAGTGGATCCCAAGCTGGTGGCGAGACTGAACAGCAGAGGCTGGTGAACCCAGGATCAGCAGGTCAAGGAGCAGGACTCTCAAGTGCTGACTGTAAGGATTGATGAATCCAACAGCTGCTAGTTCAAGTCCAGGAACCAGACACCGGAAGAAGAGAGCAGGAGCTCCTGGCTACGTGAGCAGACCAGCAGTAGTAGTGGAAGGTCGAGAGACGAGAGCTGAGGGGCGGGAAGCCACCACAAACCCCACCCTGCCACTTAATACAGCAGCCAAATATGGAGTAGCCAAATTGACATAATCCTGACCACCACAGCTGTTTTCATAGCCATGATGGAAGAACCTGGCAGTGGTGAGAGCACGTGTGTTCATAGGAAGTGACCAATAGCCTGGCTATATGCTCAAGCAAATGAGTGATGGAAAATTGGACTATTAAGGAGACACCCGTGTGGGTCATGGGCCTATGGAAAGCACTCTGGGAATTTAGAGGTTACATTAGAGTAAACATGTCAATGTCGATCAGAAGAAACTCCTACCTAGATTAGACGGTGTGGTGGTCAGGATTATGTCAACTTGGCTACTACGTATTTGGCTGCTGTATTAAGTGGCAGGGCGGGGTTTGTGGTGGCTCCCTGCCCCTCGGCTCTCATCTCGCGACCTTTCACTACGGCGGCTGGTCACTTACCTGGCGAGGAGCTTCTGCTCTCTACTCCCAGCGTCTGGTTCCAGGACTTGAGCTAGCAGCTGTTGGACTCATCAGTCCTTACAGTCGGCACTTGAGAGTCCTGCTCCCTGACCTGCCGATCCTGGGTTCACCAGCCTCTGTCGCTTCGTCTCGCCACCAGCTTGGGATCCACCGACCTCCAGCCTCTGTCGCTTCGTCTCACCACCAGCTTGGGATCCACCGACCTCCAGCCTCTGTCGCTTGGTCTCACCACCAGCTTGGGATCCACTGACCTACACAACCGGTGATCTGCAACTCTGGTCTCTGACTTGCTGACCTTGGGTTCCTCAGCTTCCGTGGACACGTGAGGCTTGTGCCAGAGCTTGGGACATTCAGCTTCTGTGATTACGTGAGCTGTTTCTTATATTTGTATCTATCTATCTATATATATTATAAATCTTTCCTTGTACCTACACATGTTACTGGTTTTGCTTCCCTAGAAAACCCAGTCTAAGACAGACGGCATCTGTAATCAGCAAGTGGACCTGTTGGCATACTCACTTAAGGTGGTCAACTGAGTCTATGCAGCAATGCATAGATGGGCTGAATCTAGACATGCTCCCCTTGCACCCTTAGAAGTACGAAATGCCAGTAAGGACTGCTCTGTCTGCCAGCAAGAAAGTCAGAGGTTATAGGTGGCTATGGGGCAGATTCCCTGGGGATAAGTCTCTGCACATAGCTGGCAGGTTGATTACTGAACCAATGACACCAGTGGCACCAGGAAACTAAAAATGAGTCCTTAAAGGAGCAGGTACTTACACTGAACTATGATTTATGTATCCTGTGATAGATGCAAATGCCAAAAACATCATTAAGATATTGAAACAAAAGATACTGTACCAATTTGGGCCACCAAGTTATATTTTATCAGATCAAGGAACATATTTTATAGCCCATAAGGAATGTCAATGGGCCAAGAAATATCATATTATATGGACATATCATGTTGCATGCCACCCTCAGAGTAACAGTTTGATAGAGAATTGGAACAGACAATTGAAATATTTGTTATCCAAAGTGGGGAGAGGTAAAACGTACAAGGGCATGGCTCACACACCTTCACGAATGCATGCTCACAAGAGGTGGACAAAAGGAGGTTCATCTCTGGATAGATTCTTACACTTCCTGGGGGATCTTGGGAAGAGGGGGTAGAGGAGGATGCCAGTGCTACTGTAAAATTTCTCCCCACATCAGGGTCTTAAAAGCTGCCAAGCTACCATCCGAGGGCACAGCAAATTGTCTCAACTCAGCAGGAAAGGATGATCACCGAGGACCAAAATGACACAGGGAAAAGACAAGCCAGAAGATAGAGAGACCCACATCAGTGGGTGCCTACATCGACTTGGGACCGGAAGAAACAGATGGTGCCCAGCCATCACCAGTGATAGTCGCGATGGAGCTCACTAAGTTGAGTCTCACTGGCAACACAAGAATAAAAAGGGGTGCACCCTGAGATCTCCACTAAAAGACTGCAATTGATGATCCAATGGCTTCGTGGTTCCCCTGGGAGCGTGGTCCTTGGCCCTGATGCTGCCCTTGCCCACAAACCATAACGAAGGTCCACTCTTCGGACATGAATGGATTGAACTTGGCGATGCAGAGTGACCATATATTGGATGCACTTTATGGTTCTATGCATCTATAGGATATCATCCTGATGACCTCTGGTTGGAGGAAGGAGAGTGGTTGGAGAGGAGGGGAAAGGAGGCTGTTGGGAGGATGAGACATGTATGGAGCAGAGAGGAATAGTGTGCTGTCACTGGGCAGGGAGAGCAGTGGAGGTTGCATTTGGTGGGCATGTAAATTTATACAGGAATGTATGTTTTCACTCAGTCATAAAAAAAAAAATTTCTCCCCATATCACCTAAAATTGCTTTCTTTCTGCCAGAGGCTGCAGTCTTAGGATTTCAGCTGCAGATGCTAGAAGCAGGACTGGTCCCTAAGCAAGACACCATAACTATACCCCTGAACCTGTATGCAAAAATTCCCAAAGACTTGATGGGATGGATTTTATCTTCTCCCTATCTTGCAAAATAGGGATTGACAGTAAATAATGCTGTATTGCCTAGTGATCAAGGTAGCCTGCTAGTGTCATACCTATGTAACTACCCAACATGAATGGGAAGCCCTTGCTAGACTGGTTTTGCCACCAGCATTGTGAACAGACACAGCAGCTGAACCTGATGTCCCTTTCCAAGATATAAAAGTTTGGGTAAAAATAAATGATAAATGGAAGTAAGGAGAAATAATAGCTGAAAATAATGAATAAGTGGGTTACACAGCAGAGGAAACCTAACATTATGTGGATACCTCAAGATAGACTCAGAGCAAGAAAATAATAGTCTCTCCGCTAAATTTTATCAGAGGCCAGAAAGGGTAAAGCAAAGACTTTTTGAGAAACTGGGGATCAGAGGAGTGTCTCTGGTAGACCTGAATGGCTGGTAACTGAGTAACCTCTCCCTGGGGACACTTTTGCCCTACTGAATGACTGATGGTTAATGACTGCATTGGAGGGGGAAGTTCATCCTTCAAGTATGAAAAGGCCAATGGCTAGAACAGCTAGGAGGTGGCCTGTGCTGTAGTGAGTTCTTTAATATGGCCTTCTAGCCATAGTCTTTGTGACTCATGTATGATTAGGTAGAACTATAAAAATACAGTGCTTGTGGTCCAGCAAGGGGATTGAACAGCTTACTGCTTAAGAAAATAAGGTGTATGGTTATGTGTCAACTTGACTGGGCCATGATTTTCCAGGGTTTGGTAGTTATGTAATGATATAATTTAGCATTATGTAATGATGTCATTGGCCACCATGTTGTGATCTGATGTAATTATCTCCAATTTTTGTGATGTGTTGTAAATCGTAGCTTCTATGCATGTGGTGATGGTGCCATTTGGTAGTGAGTTATTCATGTTAATAAGACAGGATTATGGTGGGACATATTCTGAGTCACTGCATTGGTAGTGTGACCCAAATCACCACCCTTATTCCAGTCATTATCATTACTATCCTTATTCAAGTCATACTTTAGCACTGCCTTGCTCGAGTAAGGTGAGTTTCCTTGAGAGTATGATCTGTATCCAATATATACATGAATACTCTGTCAAGAGTATTCAAGACAGGATCCTGAATCCAGTACATCATCATTTGACCTACAGTTCTTAGAACTTGAGCTGATTCTCCAGCTTCCAGTCTTGTGAGCCAGAAGCCTGTTATCTGACCTGTTGATTTGGTTTCATCAGCCCCTGCAACCATCTGAGTCTGGAGAAACCTCCAGGCCAACGCCTGACCCATGGATTTTGGACTTACTAGCCTCCACTACTGTATGAGTCATTTCCCTTGTGGTCTGTGAGTTCTGTGAGATGTTGCAATGAATTACGGAACCCAAGGACAGGAGGCAGAGCACTGAGGGGAGGAGTAGTTAATATCAGAGATGATGAAGTGGTACAGCACTTTGGAAAAGCTGGACACTTGGGACATCTTTAACCTTTTACTCATAGGAACCACCTTTGTGCTGATCCTTACTAAAGAAATTATTCATACAACATCCAAACAACTTAAACAATCTGGTTTCTTGGTTTAGAGGTTTAGGGTTATAGTTTCATGGGACATCCAAGTTTATTGGCCTAACAACATGTTTAAGTGCTTCTCTTCATATTAGGCTCTTAACAGCTTTCAGGCAGCCAACAAACACACAAGAATTACTCTCTCTTTGCCTGGAGCAATAGAGGAAGAAGAGAAATAGAAATGGGAAGAGGATGGAATGTGTGACTAATTGCTTCAGTGAACAATTGCCACCTTTGCCATGAGACAGGAACTAGATCGTGCCCAGCCACCATTACTGAATATTTTTATCAAGGATTCTATATAAGAATTCTGATCAAAAGACGGTAAACACAGAACAAAACTGCAAATTCTCAGACTCTAGACTTTTTGGAGCCATGAAGGCTGGATAAAACTCTGAAAACTATTGCCCTGAGATAGTCTTTAAGCCTCAAACCAAAAAATCCTTTGATGTCATCTTAAAACCAAACAATAGCTTAGCTTAACTAGTAAAAAAAGGTCAGCTTTGAGCATTACACTCTTTTAAGAGCTACCTATACGGGATCTGATCAAAAAACAGCAACTGGAAAGATCAGATAGGACCATTAGGGGATAGTGAATTTATATTAACGAGGGAATAATAAGTTAGAAAAGGAGGGTTGCACAGGTGGAAGAATGTAATCAACGTCATTAACTGTTCATGTAGAAACTGTTCACGTAGAATAGAATTGATGTATGTTTGATGTGTATATTCTCAATAACAGCAACAAAATAAACTTTTTAAAAATCAAGAAAAGCTTTTACCCCGAAAAGACTTGAAAGCAGACTCAAAAAGACTTGCATACCAATGTTCATTACAGCACCATTCACAATAAGCAGAGGGTGGAAACAACCTAAATATCCATCAGCAGATGAATGGACAAACAAAATGGGATACATTCATACAATGGAATATCATTCAGCCAATAGGAGAAATGAACTCTTGATGCATGTTAAGATATAGATGGAAGGACAAATACTGTATGAGACCTCTACGATAAGATCTCAAAAACAGACTTGTGTATAGAAGAAAAGACTCTTTGACAGCTGCAAGGGAGGGGAGGGAGGGAGGACGAGGGGGGCAGTGTTTAGATTAGATAGTTGCTAGAAATCTGGTTGGGAGAAATCGGTGATACCACACATTAGAAACAAGAACAACATTAAGTGGACTTCAGCATAACTTGAGTACTCCTTCCATCTCAACTCAATATTGCAAGGATAGAGTAGCTGGGGTAGGGGGCAGGGGACCATGCTCTTAGGTGAAATTGAGGCCAATTGGCACAACTAGCGTTTTGCCAAGAGAGCTCTCTGCACCACACATTGGTGAGTGGTGCCTGGGGTCTTAAAAGCTGCCAAGCTGCCATCCGAGGGCACAACAAATGGTCCCAACTCAGCCGGAACGGATGCTCACCAAGAACCAAAATGACATGGGGGAAAGACAACCTAGAAGACAAAGAGACCACATCAGTGGGTGCCTACATTGACTTGGGACCAGAAGAACCAGATGGTGCCCGGCCACCGACAGTAATGGCTGTGATGGAGCTCACTAGGCTGAGTCTCACTGGCAACACAAGACTAAAAAGGGTTGCATCCGGAGATCTCCACTAAAAGACTGCAATTGATGGTCCAGCGGTTTTGGGGTTCCCCTGGGAGCATGGCCCCTGGCCCTGATGCTGCCCTTGCCTATAAATCATAACAAAGATCCACTCTTTGGACATGAATGGATTGGAGTTGGCAATGCAGAGTGACCATATATTGTATGCACTTTATGGTTCTATACATCTACAGGATATCAGCCTGCTGACCTCTGTTTGGAGGAAGGAGAGTGGTTGGAGAGGAGGTGAAAGGAGACTGTTGGGAGGATGAGACATGTATGGAGCAGAGAGGAATAGTGTGCTGTTACCGGACAGGGAGAGCAGTGGAAGCTGCATGTAGGTGGGCATGTAAATTTATACAGGAATGTACATTTTCACTCAGTCATATTAAATAAAACAAAAAGATAGAGATGAAGCTGGAAGACATTATGTTGATTGAAATAAGTCATTCACAGCAGGACAAATATTGTATGATCTCATATAAAAAAAGACAAGGAAAGCAAAATGTGTAGAAAACAAAGTTTATTAATGGCTTCCAGAGGTGGGAGGGAGGCAGAAAGGGGAGCTATTTCTTACGGAGTACCGAGTTTCAGTTTACAATAATGGAAAAATCACACTGATTAAAGGTTTGTCTTAGTCATCTAGTGCTGCCCTAACAGAAATACCACATGATAGATGGTTTTAACAAAGAAAAGTTTATTCTTACATAGTGCAGTAGATTAGAAGTCCAAAATCAGGGTGTCCACTACTGGGGAAGGCTTTCCCTCTTTTTCAGCTCTGGAGGAAGGACCTTGTGTTGCAATCATCAGTGTTTGGTCAGGGAGCATCTCAGCACAGGAACCTCAGGTCCTAAGGACACGTTATGCTCTTGGTGCTGCTTTCTTGATGCTATGAGGTCCCCAACTCTCTGCTTGCTTTCCCTTCCTTTTATCTCTTGTAGGATGAAAGTATAAAGGTGGTACAAGGCACACTCCAGGGAAACTCCCTGTATGTTGGAGCTGGAAGGTGACTTTAAGAAGGGTATTACAATCCAACCCTGATCTCTCTAGCATAATCCACTTTATTAACCACAGGCAGAGATTAGGATTTATAGCATAGGAAAACCACAAAATGGAGGACAATCACAAAATATTGGGAATCATGGCCCAGCCAAATTGTTACACATAATTTTGGGGGAACACAATTCAATCTATGACAGGGTTGCACAGCAGATTATTGGAAATGCTGTCAATAAGTTGTACACCCATAAAAAGTTAGATTTGTAAAATTTGTGTGATATACATATTTTCGAAAAAAAGAGAACAGCAGCTGTGACTGCTTATGTTGTTGTTGTTAGGTGCCATTGAGTCGGTTCTGACTCAGCCATCCTATGCGCAACAGAATGAAACACTGGCCCATCTTGCACCGTGTCCACAATTTATACTTATGCTTAAGCCCGTTGTTGAGGCCACTGTGTCAATCCATCCTCTTTTTTGCTGACCCTCCACTCTACCAATCCTCATGTCCTTCTCCAGGGACTGACCTTTCTGACAATATGTCCAAAGTATGTATGACGCAGTCTTGCCATCTTTGCTTCCAAGGAGCACTCTGGTTATACTTCTTCCAGAACAGATCTGCTTGTTCTTTTGGCATCCATGGTGCATTCAGCATTCTTCTCCAACACCACAATTCAAAGACATCAATTCTTTTTCTGTCTTCTTTGTTCACTGTCCAGATTTGCATGCATATGATGTGATTGAAAATACCATGGCTTGGGTCAGGCACACTTTAGTCTTCAAGGTGACATCTTTACTTTTCAATACTTTAAAGAGATCTTTTGCAGTAGATTTTCCCAACACAGTGCATCTTTTGATTTCTCAACTGCTGCTTCCGTGGGCATTGATTATGGACCCAAGTCAAATGACATCTTTGACAACCTCAATTCTTTCTCCATTTATGATGATGTTGCTTACTGGTCCAGTTGTGAGGATTTTTGTTTTCTTGATGTTGAGATGCTCAAGGCTGTAGTCCTTGATCTTCATCAGTGTTTCAAATCTTCTTCACTTCCAACAAGTAAGGTGCTATCGTCTGCGTAATGCAGGTTGTTAATGAGTTGTCCTCCAATCTTGATGCCTCGTTCTTCGTACAATCCAGCTTCTTGGATTATTTGTTTGGCATACAGATTGAAAAGATACGGTGAAAGGATACAACCTTGGCACACACCTTTCCTGACTTTAAACCATGCAGTGTACCCTTCTTATGTTTGCACGACTGCCTCTTGATCCGTATATGTATTCCTTAAGAGCACAATTAAGTGTTCTGCAATTCCCATGTTATGCAATGTTAGCCATATTTTGTTATGATCCACACAGTCGAATGCCTTTGCATAGTCAGTGAAACACAGATAGGCATCTTTCTGGTATTCTTTGCTTTCAGCCAAGATCCATTTGGCATCAGCAATGATATCCCTGGTTCCATATCCTCTTCTGAATCCAGCATGAATTTCTGGCAGTTGCTTGTCAATATACTTGCAGTCGCTTTTCAGTGATCTTGAGCAAAATTTTACTCACATGTGACATTAATAATATCGTTCGGTAGTTTCCACATTTGGTTGGATCACCTTTCTTTGGAATGAGCATAAATATGGATCCCTGCCTGTCAGTTGGCCAGGTAGCTGTCCTGCAAATTTCTTGGCATAGAGGACCGAGCAGTTCCAGAACCACATCTGTTTGTTGAAATATCTCAGTTGATACTCCATCGATTCTTGGAGCTTTATTATTTTTTTTATTTAATATAACTGAATGAAAATGTACATTCCTGTATAAATTTACATGCCCACCTATATGCAGCTTCCACTGCTCTCCCTGTCCGGTGACAGCATATTATTCCTCTTTGCTCCATACATGTCTCATCTTCCCAACAGCCTTCTTTCCCCTCCTCTCCACCCACTCTCCTTTCTCCAGCCAGAAGTCAGCAGGCTGATATCCTATAGATGTATAGAACCATAAAGTGCATCCAATATATGGTTACTCTGCATTGCCAAGTCCAATCCACTCGTGTCCAAAGAGTGGGAGCCTTATTTTTTGCCAGTGCCTTCAATGCACCTTTGAGTTCTTCCTTCAGTACCATCAGTTCCTAATCATGTGCTACCTCTTCAAATGGCTGAACATTGACCAATTCATTCTGGTATAATAACTCTGTGTATTCCTTTCATCTTCTTTTGATGCTCCCTGAGTCGTTTAATATTTTCCCTGTAGAGTCCTTTACTATTGCAACTTGAGGCTTGATCTTTTCCTCCAGTTCTTTCAGCTTAAGAAATGCAGAACATGTTCTTCCCTTCTGGTTTTCCATTTCCACCTCTTTGCACATTATAATACTTTTTTTTTTCTTCTTGAGCTGCTCTTCAAAATCTTCTGTTCTTTTACTTTGCCATTCCTTCCTTTTGCTTTAGCTGCTTGATACTCAAAAGCAAGTTTCAGAGTCTCTTCTGACATCCACTTGGTCTTTTCTTTCTTTCCTGTCTTTTCAATGACCTCTTGCTCTCTTCATGGATGATGTCTTCGATGTCATTCTCCAATTCTTGTGGTCTTCAGTCATTAGTGGTCAACACATCAAATCTGTTCTTGAGATGGTCTTTAAGCTCAAGAGGGATATACTCAAGGTCATACCTTAGCTCTCGTGGACTTGTTCTAGTTTTCTTGAGTTTCAGTTTGAATTTGCATATTACAATTGATGATCTGTGCCACAGTCAGCACCTGGTCTTGTTCTGATGGCTGATGTTGAGCTTTTCCACCATCTTTCTCCACAAATGTAGTCAGTTTGGTTCCTGTGTATTCCATCTGGTGAGGTTCATGTGTACAACAGCCTTTGTGTTGGTTATAAAAAGTATTTGCAATGAAGAAGTCATGAGTCTTGTAAATTTCTCTCAAGCAATCTCCAGCATTATTTCTATCAACAAGGCTATAGTTTCCAACTACCAATCCTTCTTTGTTTTCAAGTTTTGCATTCCAGTCACCAGTAATTATCAATGCATCCTGATTGCATGTTTGATAAATTTCATACTGCAGAAGCTGGTAAAAATCTTCATTCTCTTCATCTTTGGCCTTACTGGTTGGTGTATAAATTTGAATAACAGTTGTAATAACTGGCCTTCCTTGTAGGCGTATGGTTATTATCCTGTCACTGACAGTATGTGCATCAGGAGAGATCTTGAAATGTTTTTTTAGAAGATGAATGCAACACCGTTCCTCTTCAAGTTTTTGTTCCCAGCATAGTAGACCATATGATTGTCAGTGGAGGCTCACTTGCTGCTGTGATGCTGGAAGCCATATCACTGGTATTTAGGTACCAGCAGGGTCACCCATGGTAGGCAGGTTTCAGCTGAGCTTCCAGACTAAGACACATAAGGCAGAAGGAGGACACAGCAGTCTACAGTTGAAAAGAATTAGCCAGGGAAAACCTTATGAATAGCAGTGGAACACTGTCAGATATAGTGCCAGAAAACACACCCTCCAGGTTGGAAGGCACTCAGAAGACAATTGGGGAAGAGCTGCCTCCTCAAAGCAGAGGTGACTTTAATGTAGATGGAGTAAAGCCTTCAAGATCGTCATTTGCTGATGTGGCATGACTGCAAACATCCTTTAATAATCGGAACATGGAATGTACAAAGTATGAATCTAGGAAAATTGGACATCATCAAAAATGAAATGGAGTGCATAAACATTGATATCATAGGTATTAGTGAGGTGAAATGGACTGGTGCCAGCCATTTTGAATCCAACAATCACATGGTGACTGCTTATGTACAACCAAATACCTTATGTGACTTGGTTCCTTGGTTTGGAGGTTTAAGGTAATGGTTTCATGTGACATCCCTGTTAATGGGCCTAATAAATGTGCTTAGTGCTTCTATTCTACCTATTAGCTCATTGCGCAGTGTCTGAGGGGTTTTAGAAGGTGGCAAGCAGCCATCAAAGGTCCTTTGCCCATTTTATGATTGGATTTGTTTTTGTTTTTGAGTTGTTGATTTTTTACGTATATTTTGGTTATTCGATACTTATTGGATATATGGTTTCCGAATATATTCTCAGTCAGTAGTTTTGTTTTACATTTTTGTTAAAGACTTTTTAAAAAGTCTTTTATTATGCTTTAAGTAAAAGTTTACAATCCAAATCAATTTGCCATATAAAACCCCGAACATGCATCACTATGCAACTCTAACTGCTCTCCCCACCCCTGTGACAGCACGTACCTCTTTTCCAACCTGTACTTTCCGTATGTATTCAGTCAACTCCTGTCCCCCTCCACCTTCTTGTTTTGCTTCTAGACAAGAGCTGCTCAGACAGTCTCCTGCATATAATTAAACCAAGAAGCACATTCTTTGCCAGCATCACTCTACGTCCTATAGTCCAGTCCAATCTTTGTCTGAAAAGTTGGCTTCAGTACTGGCTTCAGCTCTGGGCTAACAGAGAATCCAAGGGACATGTACTCAGGGGACCCTCCAGTTTGATGAACCATCAAGTGTGGTCTCTCAATAGAGTTATAGTTTTGCACACCCATTTTTCTCTTGCTACATCAAGGACTTTATGTTGTGTTCTGTGTCAGGGCAGTCATTGGTGGTGGCTGGGCACCATCTAGTTCTTCCAGTCTCATGCTGATGTAGTCTCTGGATCATATGGCACCTTCTGTCTGCTGGGCTCATGTTTTTCTCTTATCTTTGATGTCTTTTGTTCTCCTCTGCTCTAGGTGGATTGGGATTAATTGCTGCTACCTATGTGGCCACTTGGTAGCTTTTAAGATCTCAGACACCACTCACCAACATGGCATGCAGAACATTCTCTTAAAAAAAAACTTAGAGGCAGCTTCTGGTGTGGCTGAAACAGGGGGACATCAAGGGACACTCAGGCAGAAACCATGGCAGCTGGTGGCTCAGAGTGGGCTGATGGGTGCATTGTTAAGATGGAGGTGGACTACAGCACCATCGTGGATCAGCACCTGCTGGACTGTGAGAAGCTGACCAAAGAAGGAAGCCTTCAAGAAGTAACTGAAACTCTTCTCTCTCTGAGAGAAGAGACTGCTTCTAATATGGTGCCTACTTCTTATATGTTAGTTGCAGTTGTGAAGATGTGCTATGAGGTTAAAGAATGGCACTTGCTAAATGAAAATATTAGGCTTTTGTAAAAGAAAAAATCAATTAAAACAAGCTGTTGCCAAAATGATTCGACAGTGCTGTGGTTACTTTGAGGAAATCACAGACCTCCCAATCAAACTTTGATTAATTAATACTCTATGAATGGTTACAGAAGGGAAGATTTATGTTGAAATTGAGCAGGTGAGACTAACTAAAACAGTAACAACCATAAAAGAACAAAACAATGATGTCAAAGAGGTAGCCTTGATTTACAGGAGTTACAGGTAGAAATTTATGGGTCAAGGGAAAAGAAAGAGTGAGTGGAGTTTATTTTGAAGCAAGTAAGGCTCTGCCTAGCTGTGAAGAATTACGTTCATACAGAGATGATCAGCAAGAAAATTAATACTTTTCATCTTAACCCAATATTGCAGGGACAGAGTAGCTGGGGTAGGAGGCAGGAGACTATGCTCTTAGGTGAAATCGAGGCCAATTGGCACAACTAGAGTTTTGCTAAGAGGGCTCTCTGCACCCCACATTGGTGAGTGGCATCTGGGGTCTTAAAAACTGCTAAGCTGTCATCCAAGGGCACAGTAAATGGTCCCAACTCAGCCGGAATGGATGATCTCCAAGGACCAAAATGACATGGGGTAAAGACAACCTAGAAGATAGAGAGACCCACATGAGTGGGTGCCCACATAGACTTGGGACCGGAAGAACCAGATGGTGCCTGGCCACCACCAGTGATAACCGTGATGGAGCTCACTGAGTTGAGTCTCACTGGCAACACAAGAATAAACAGGGGTGCACCCTGAGATCTCCACTAAAAGACCGCAATTGATGGTCCAGCAGCTTTGGGGTTACCCTGGGAGCATGGCCCCTGGCACTGATGCTGCCCTTGCCCATAAATCATAATGAAGATCCACACTTCAGACATGAATGGATTGGACTTGGCGATGCAGAGTGACCATATATTGGATGCACTTTATGGTTCTATGCATCTATAGGATATCATCCTGATGACTTCTGGTTGGAGTAAGGGGAATGGGTGGAGAGGAGGGGAAAGGAGACTGTTGGGAGGATGAGACATGTATGGAGCAGAGAGGAATAGTGTGCTGTCACTGGGCAGGGAGAGCAGTGGAAGTTGCATTTGGTGGGCATGTAAATTTATGCAGGAATGTACATTTTCACTCAGTCATAATAAAAAATAAAATAAAATAAAAAAAAGAAAATTAATACCAAATTTTTCCAGGAAGAAAATACAGAGAAATTAAAATTGGAGTATTATAACTTAGTGATCCAGCTGGATCAGCACAAGGGATCTTATTTGTCTATTTGTAAGCACTACAGAGCTACATATGACACTCCCTGTATACAGGCAGAAAGTGAGAAGTGGCAGCAGGCCCTGAAAACTGTTGTTCATTATGTTAGCCTGGCTCCTTTTGACAATGAACAGTCAGATCTCATTCACCAAATAAGCAGTGACAGAAAGTTAGAAGAAATTCCCAATTATAAGGATCTTTTATAGATTTTTACCATAATGGAGTTGATACGATAGTCCACCCTTGCTGAGGACTATTGAATAGAATTAAGAAAAGGTTCTCATGAGAGTCCAGCAACTGATGTTTTTGGAAATACAGAGGAAGGTAAAAAAAGATGGAAAGACTTGAAGAACCGCGTTGTTGAATATAATATTAGAATAATGGCCAAATATTATACAAGGATAACAATGAAGAGGATGGCACAACTTCTGGATCTGTCTGTTGATGAGTCAGAGGCTTTCCTCTCAAATCTAGTTGTTAACAAGACCATCTTTGGTAAAGCAGACAGTTGGCAGGAATTATCAACTTCCAGAGTCCAAGGATCCAAATAATTTATTAAATGACTTGTCTCAGAAACTGAACTCACTAATGTTTCTAATTAACAAGATGACACACCTCATAGTCAAAGAGGAGATGATCCATAATCTACAACAAGGGTCTCAATGCCCTTAGTGCTTTCAGAAAAAGGAAAAATGGAAAATTATAAGAAAAAAGAAAGACTGTTATCATGGTGTATATGTTGTTTTTTTCTCTCTCAGTTCCTCTGTCTAAAAATTAAAAGACATTGAATATGTTTGAGGTCCTTTTTGACCTAAAGTTCCCTTATTTCATTCATTGTTTAACTTTCTGTTGGCAATTGCTGCAAAAAATATAATACTATTTTTACTGTCCAACTCAAAACATTGTCATAACTTACCCAAATAAGTTTTTCTTTTTCTATCATCTGACACATTTTTAGCTACTATCTGTTTTATTCAGCCAACAACCATAATAATAATAAAGGCAGTATGTGCAAAAAAAAAAAAACTTAGTTATGCTAGTTGACCTAGATGACCCCTGAAACTATGGTTCCCAGATCCCATCCCTGCTACTCTGTCCTTCAAAATATTGAGTTGTATTTTAAAATTTATTTATTTATTTTTTATTTTTATTTAACATAACTGAGTGAAAATGTACATTCATGTATAAATTTACATGCCCACCTATATGCAGCTTCCACTGCTCTCCCTGTCCGGTGACAACACACTATTCCTCTCTGCTCCATACATGTCTCATCCTCCCAACAACCTCCTTTCCCCTCCTCACCGTCCACTCCCCTTCCTCCAGGCAGAGGTCAGTAAGATGATATCCTGTAGATGTATAGAACCACAAAGTGCTTCCAATATATGGTCACTCTGCATTGCCAAGTCCAATCCATTCCTGTCCAAAGAGTGGACCTTTGTTATAATTTATGGGAAAGGGCAGCATCAGGGCCAGGGGCCATGCTCTCAGAGGAACCCCCAAACTGCTGGACCATCAATTGAGGTCTTTTAGTGGAGATCTCATGATGTACCCCCTTTTATTCTTGTGTTGCCAGTGAGACTCCTGTCTGTGAGCTCCATCGTGGCTATTGCTGGCGGTGGCCGGGCACCATCCGGTTCTTCTGGTCCCAAGTCGATGTAGGCACCCACTCTTGTGGGTCTCTCTGTCTTCTCGGTTGTCTTTATCGCATGTCATTTTGGTCCTCGGTGACCAACTGTTCCTGCTGAGTTGGGACCATTTGCTGTGTCCTCGTATGGCAGCTTGGCAGCTTTTAAGACCCCAGACGCCACTCACCAATGTGGGGTGCAGAGAGCTCTCTTAGCAAAACTCTAGTTGTGCCAATTGGCCTGGAATTCACCTAAGAGCATGGTCTCCTGCCCCCTGCCCCAGCTACTCTATCCTTGCAGTATTGAGTCAAGATGGAAGGAGTACTCAAGTTATGCTGAAGTCCACTTAATGTTGTTCTTGTTTCTAATGTGTGCTATCACCACTTTCTCCCAACTAGATTTCTAGTAACTATCTAAACTAAACCCTCCCCCCCTCGTCCTCCCTCCCTCCCCTCCCTTGCAGCTGTCAAAGAGTCTTTTCTTCTACACACAAGTCTGTTTTTGAGGTCTTATTGTAGAGGTCTCATACAGTATTTGTCCTTTTGTCGCTGACTACTTTCACTCAACATAATGTCTTCCAGTTGAAACCAGGTTAGAAGATGTTTCCTGGAATCATCGGTATGCTTTATCATTGTGTAGTGCTCCATTCAGTATATGTACCATAGTTTACCTATCCATTCTTCTATTGTTGGGCATCTGGGTTGATTCCATCTTTTTGCTATTGTGGACTGTGCTGCGGTAAACATTCTGGTGCATGTGTCCGTTGGTGTGAAAGGCCTTGAATCTGTAGGATATATTCCAAGTAGTGGAATTACTGGGTCAAATGGTATATCGATATCCATTTTTTTAAGGAAGCGCCAGATTGCCTTCCAAAAAGGCTGGACCATTTTGCAACCCCACCAACAGTGTAGGAGGGTTCCACTTTCTCCACAGCCTCTCCAGCATTTGTTGTTTTGTGTTTTCTGGATCATGGCCAATCTTGTTGGGGTGAGATGGTATCTCATTGCAGTCTTGATTTGAATTTCTTTAATAACTAAAGATCGTGAACATGTCCGCATGTGTTTTTTGGCTGCCTGGATCTCCTCTTTAGTGAAGTGTCTGTCCATCTCCTTTGCCCATCGCTTAATTGGATGGTTTATCTTCTTCTTATTGATATTCTGTAGTATCTTATAGATCATGGAGATCAGATGTCAGTCTGACATAGAGTTGCCAAATATTTTTTCCCATTCTGTGGGTGTTCTTTTAATTCTATTAATAAAGTCTTTGGATGAGCAAAAGTGTTTGATTCTTAATAGTTCCCATTTATCTACTTTCTCTTCTGTTGATTGAGGTTTCTTTGACAGATTTTGGAGTCTGTCCTCATTGTGTATTAAAACTTCCATTGTTGTTCCTACCTTTTCTTGGATGAGCTTTATCGTTTTAGGTTTGATATTTAGGTCTGTATTTTAAAAATTTTAACCTTAAAACCTACTACACTGCCACAGTAGTCAAGATGGCCTGGTATTGGCACAAAAGCAGACACATAGACCAATGGAACAGAATTGAGAATCCAAATATAACACTACTTACTTACTAACAACTGATATTTGACAAAGGCCCAAAGGCTGTGAACTGGGGAAAAGACAGTCTCTTCAACAAATGGTGCTGGCATAACAAATGGTGTTGGATGTCCATCTGGAAAAAAAGAAACAAGACCCTTGTCTCACACCATGCACAAAAAACTAACTCAAAATGGATCAAAGACCTAAATATAAAAGGTAAAAACAATAAAGCTCTCAGGAGAGAAAACTGGGAAGATGTTGGAAGCCCTAACCCATGGCATTAATAATCTACAAAAAATCACCAACAACCCACAAACACCAGACACAAAAATAGATAAATGGGAACTCTTAAAAATCAAGCACTTATGCTCATCCCAAGCCTTCATCAAAAGAGTGAAAAGACTGCCTACAGAGTGAGAATGAATACTCAGCTACCACATTTCCAACCAGCAACTAATCTCTGTAATCTACAGGATACTGCAAAACCTTAAAAAGAAAAAGACAAACAACCCAATTAAAAAATGGACAAAAATGACTTTAGAATCTATTACACTGCCACCGTTGTCAAAACAGCCTCATACTAGTACAAAAAGAGACATATAGATCAATGGAACAGAGGGGAGACCCTAGAGATGCCACCATTCTCCCATAAAGAGTTGATATTCGACAAAGATCCTAAGACTTTAAACTGGGGTAAAAGCAATCTCTTTAACAAATGGTGCTGGCAAAATTGGATATCCATCTGCAATAAATTGAAACAAAATCCACATCTCACACCTTATACAAAAACCTACTCAAACTGGATAAAAGACCTAAATATCAAAACTAAAACGATAAAGCTCATCCAAGAAAAAACAAGATCAACAATGGAAGTTTTAATACACAACATAGATAGACTTCAAAATCTGTCAGACAAAGCACAATCAACAGAAAATAGATAAATGGGAACTACTAAAAATCAAACACTTTTGTTCATCCAAAGACTTTATCAAAAGAATTAAAAGACCACCTACAGAATGGGAAAAAATATTTGCCAACTCTCTGTCACACTGACTTCTGATCTCCATAATCTATAAGGTACTAGAAGATATAAATGAGAAAAAGATAAATAATCCGATTAAGCAATGGGCAAAGGAGATGGACAGACACTTCTCTAAAGAGGATATCCAGGCAGCCAAAAGACATATGAGGAAATGCTCATGATCATTAGCTATTAAAGAAATTCAAATCAAAACTACAACAAGATATCATCTCACCCTAACAAGATTGGCCATAATCCAAAAAACACAAAACAACAAATGCTTGAGAGGCTGTGGAGAAATTGGAACTCTCCTACACTGTTGGTGGGATTGCAAAATGGTACAACTTCTTTGGAAAGCAATCTGGTGCTTCCTTCAAAAGATGGAAATAGATACACCATTTGGCTCAGTAATTCCACTGCTTGGAATATATCCTACAGAATCAAGGGCATTCATACCAACAGACACATGCACACAAACATTTACTGCAGCACAGTCCACAATAACAAAAACATGGAATCAACCCAGATACCCAACAACGGATAAATGGATAAACAAACTATGGTATGTATATTCAGTGGAACACTATGCAATGATAAAGAACAATGATGATTTTAGGAAACATCTCATAACCTGGTTTCAACTGGAAGACGTTACATTGAGTGAAAGCAGTCAGCAGCAAAAAGACAAATATTGTCTACGATAACTTTAAAACAGACTCATGTATAGAAGCAAGGATGCTTTGATGACTGCAAGAGTAGGGTAGGAGGGAGGGCAAGGGTTGGTTATGGATTACATAGTTGATAGAAATTTGGTTAGGTGAAATCAGTGACAGCACACATTAGAAAGAAAATCAGTTTAACTGGACTTCAACATAACATGAACAATCCTCCAATCTTAACCCAATATTGCAAGGGCAGAGTAGCAGGGGCATGGGTCCAGGGACCAAGCTCTCAGGGGACACTGAGGCTAATTGACATAACTAGTGTATTGCTAAGAGAGTCTTCTGTACCCCATATTGGTGAGTGGCATCTGGTGTCTTAAAAGCTAGCAAGCTGCCATCTGAGGTACACCAAATGGTCCCAACTTAACAGGAACAGATGATCACCAAGGACCAAAACAACATGGAGGAAAGAGAACCTTGAAGACAGAGAGACCCACGTGAGTAGGTGACTATATTGACATGTGACTGGAGGAACCAGATGGTGCCTGGCCACCACCAGAGATAGCCATGATGGGGCTCACGAAGTTGAGTCTCACTGGCAACATGAGAATAAAAAGGGGTGCACCCTGAGAACTCCACTAAAACATCACAATTGATGGTCCAGGGGCCTCGGGGTTCCCCTGGGAGCATGGCCTCTGCTCCTGATGCTGCCCATGTCCATAAATCGTTACTGAGGTCAACTCTTCGGACAGGAATGGATTGGACTTGGTTACACAGAGTGACCATATCGTGTGTGACTTTATGGTTCTATGCATCTATAGGATGTCGTCCTGCTGGCCTCTTACTGGAGGGGGTGTCATGGATTGAATTGTGTCCCCCCAAAAATATGTGCAGCCATGTGGCTGGGCCATGATTCCCAGTATCTTGTGATTGTCCTCTATTTTGTGGTCTTCCTATGCTGTATGTTAAAAGATTAGGGTGGGGCTGTAAACTCCTTCATAGGATCACCTCCTTGCTCCACTGTAAAGGGAGTTTCCCTAGAGTATGTCTTGCCCCATTCTTAATCCTTTCATCCTACAAGAGATAAAAAGAAAGAGAAGCAGGCTGAGAATTGGGAACCTCACACCACCAAGCAAGCAGCCCCAGGAGAAGAGCGCATCCTTAAGACCTGAAGTTCCTGCACCAAGATGCTTCCTGGCCAAAGACTGATGCAACACTGGACTTTCCTCCAGAGTTGACAAGGGGAAAACCTTCCCCTGGAGCGGACACGCTGAATATGGACTTGTAGCCTACCAGACTGTGTAAGAATAAAGCTTCCTTTGTTAAAGCCATCCACTCTGTGGTATTTCAGTTACAGCTGCCCTAGCTGACTAAAATGGGGGGGAAGAGGATGGATAGAAGGGGACAGGGGATTGGTATGAGGATATGACATGTATATGTATAGAACATGATATGTATAAAACAGATAGGAGGAGTGTGCTGTCACTGGGCAGGGAGAGCAGCGGTGGCTGCACATAGGCAGGCATGCAAATTTATACTGGATTTTACACTTTCACTCAATCACAATAAATAAATAACAAAAAAGGGCAAAGGACATGAATAGACACTTCACCAAAGAAGACATACAGGATGCAACAGATACATGAGAAAATGCTCATGATGACTAGCCATAATCCAATATAACTGGCAATAATTAAAAAAACACAAAATAATAAATGTTGGAGAGGACATGGAGAAACTGGAACTCTTCTACACTGTTGGTAGGAATGTAAAATGGTACAACCACTATGGAAATAGATCAGGCACAATCCCACTCCTTGGAATATACCCTAAATAAATAAGGGCCACCACACAAACAGATGCATGCCAACGTTTATTGCAGCTCTGTCCTGGATAGCAAAACAATGGAAGCAACCCAGCTGCCCATCAACAGAAAAATGGCTAAACAAACTATGGTATATTTGTATATTGGAATACATAATGGTAAGGAACAATGATGATTTAGGGAAATACCTGGTATCGTGGGACCATCTGGAGGACATTATGTTGAATGAAATTAGCCAGATCCAAAAAGGACAAATACTGTATCAGACCATACTGCAAGGATGCAACAAAACATTTAAACGTAGAAGAAATCAATCTTTGATGGTTACAAGGGTGAGGGAGGGAGGGAGAGAGATTTCTGTAAGTTAGATAGCAGTTAGGATTCAGGTTGGGTGTTGTGTGAGAGCACACATTAGAAAAGAGGTACTCAGAGCTGTGCTACATCCCAACTGTTCCCTAAATGCAGCCCATCTGTTTGGAAGGACGGAGTAACAGGGTCAGGGGTTGAGGGACCACATTTTCAGGGGACATCCAGACTGACATACCCAAGCTTTCTCTTCTTCTCTAGTAAAATGCTCTGCATACCAGTTGGTTGAGTGGCATCTGCGGTCTTAAAATCTAGCTAGCTGCCATCTAAGTGGGACCAACTGGTCCCAATCCACCTGCACCAGAGGTAAATGGAGGACATCAAGGACAAGAGGAAAATATGAGCCCACCAGATGGAAGGAGCCATATGAGCCAGAGTCTGCTTCAGCACGGGAGCTGAAGAACTACATGGTGCCTGGCCGCCACCAATGACAGCCTGGATGGAGTACCTGATATGGAGCCCCTGACACAGTAGGAGAAAGATTGGAGGGCAGAATTAGAACTCAACCAAATGACCACACTTAATAGTCTGTCAGTATGCAGGATTCCCTGGAAGTGCGGCCGCCCGCACTCTCTAACCCCAAACCACATCCAGCACCAAAGCCAGCTCTCCTGACAGATACTGGACTATATAAAACATGGAGTGAGGCAGGTGACGAACAAACTTTTCAACTTAAATACATACACAGGCGTGCTGTGAAGCTCGTTGCTGGAGGCAAGATGATAGAGTGAGGGGGAACAGATCTTGGTCAAATGGACATGGCAATCTCCGGATGAAAGCGAGGAGTGCGCTGTCACAGGGAGGGGAGAGCAGTTAGAGTAGAATAATGGTGCAAGTTCTGGGTGTTAGATGGCAAATTGATATAGATTGTAAACTTGTACTTCAATCAGAATAAAACTGTTTTTTTTTTAAAAGAAAACCATTTAGATTTCAGCGTAGTCCACTTGTGCTAACTTCCCTTCTACTGCAAGCTGTCACTTCCTTCCCCTAATCCAATTCCTCTCTACTATCTAATCTATGAATACCACTCTTCCTCCTTCCCATACTTGTAACTATCAAAGATTATTCTTCTGTACTAAAACATCTTCTTAAGTCCTTATAATAATGATCTTATACAATATTTGTCCTTTTGCATCAGACTAATTTCATTCAGCATGTCTTCCAGACGACTCCATGTTATGTTTCCTAAAATCACCACTGTTCTTTACCATTGTGTGAATATACCACTGTGTGAATATACCATAGTTGGCTTAATCACTCATTTGTTGATGGGCATCTAGGTTGAGTCTATCTTTTTGCTATTGTGGACAGTGCTGAAATAAACATTAGTGTGTGTCACTGTTGGTGTAACAGTCCTTATTTCTCTAGGATATATTCCCAGATGTAGGATTGCTGGACCATACAGTATTTCTATTTTTAGCTTTTAGGAAAGTGTCAAATCAACTTCCTAAGTGGTGGTACCATTTTACGTTCCCACCAGCTATGTAGAAGAGTCCAGTCTCTCCACAACCTCTCCAACATTTATTGTTTTGTGTTTTCTGGATTAATGACAGCCTTGTTGGGGTGAGATGGTATCTCATTGTAGTTTTGATTTGGATTTCTCTAATGGCTAATGATTGTGAGCATTTCCCCATGTATCTGTAAGTATACTGGATGTCTTTTTGATGAATTGCCTGTTCATATCCTTTCCCTATTTTTTAATTGGGTTGTCTTTTTCTCATTTAGGTTTTGCAGGACCTTGTAGATTATGAAGATGAGGCATCGACTGGATTCATTGTAGCCAAAAATTCTTTACAAAAATTCTTTCTCAGTCTTACTGTTGTGGTGAAGTCTTTGGGTGAATGTGTTTGATTTTTAGGAGTTCCCAGTTACCTATTTTCTCTTGTGGAGTTTGTGCATTGTTGGTAATATGTATTTTGTAGTCTGTTTATGTCGTATATTAAGACTCCCAGCATTGTCCTTATTTTTTCTTCTATGATCTTTATTGTTTTAAATTTTATATTTAGGGTTTTGATACATTTTGAGGTAGTTTTTGTGCATGGTGTGAGATATCGGTCTGGTTTCAGTTTTTTTTGCAGATGGATATCCAGTTATGCCAACACCATTTGTTAAAGAGACTGTCTTTTCCCAGTCTAAGGATATTGGACTTTCATTAAATATTAGCTGCTCATAGATGGATGATGTTATATATGGATTCTGCATTCTGTTCCATTGATCTATGTATCTGTTCTTGCACCACACTGTTTTGATTACAGTAGCAGTGTAAACTTTTAAAGTCCGGCAGAATAAGGCCTTCCACTTTGTTTTTCTTCAGTAATGCTTTACTTATCCCAGACTTCTGCCCTTTTCATATGAAGTTGGTGATGTGTTTTTCCAACTCATTAAAAATGCCATTGGAATATGTATTGGGATTGCACTGTATTTCTAGATTGCTTGGAGTAGAATAGACGTCTTCACTATGTTAAGTCTTTCTATCCATGAGCAACATAGGTTTCTCCAATTACAGAGGTCTCTGGTTTCTTGCAGTAGGGTTTTGTAATTCTCTTTGTATAGGTTTTTTACATCTCTGGTTAGATTTATTCCTAGGTAGTTTATCTTCTTGGAGATTATAGTAAATGGTAATGATTTGGGATTTCCTCTTTGATGATCTCTTTGTTGGTGTAAAGGAACTCAACTGATTTATACATGTTTATCTTGTATTCTGATGCTCTGGTGAACTCTTCTATTAGTTCCAGTAGTTTTGTTTATGGATTATTTAGGGATTTCTATGTATAAGATCACATCAAGTCCAAATAGAGATACTTTGACTTCTTCTTTACTAATTTAGATGCCCATTATTTCTTTATTTTGCGTAACTGCTCTGGCTAGAATCTCCAGGACAATGTTGAGTAACAGTGGTGACAGTGGGCATCCTTGTCTGCTTCCTGTTCTCAAGAGGAATGCTTTCAGACTCTCGTCACTGCTTAAGATGATGTTGGCTCTCCACTTCAAGTAGATGACCTTTAATATGTTGAAGAATTTCCCTTCTATTCCTATTTTGCTGAGAGTTTGTAACATGAATGGGTGTTGGACTTTGTCAAATGCCTTCTCTGCATCAATTGAAAAATCAAGTCATTCTTGTCCTTCGTTTTATTTATGTGCTTCATTATATTAATTGTTTTTCTAATGTTGAACCATCCCTGCATCCCCGGTATGAATCCTAGTGGCTCATGGTGAATTAGTTTTTTGATATGTCGTTGAATTCTTTTGGCTAGTTTTTACTGAGGAGTTTTGCATCTAAGTTCATGAGAACATCTGGCCTACAATTTTCCTTTTTTAAATTATGATTGAGTGAAAATATACAATCCTATGTAAATTTGCATACCTGCCAATGAGTGGCTCCCACTGCTCTCCCTGCCCAGTGATGGCACACTCCTCCTCTCTGTTCTGTTACAATTTTCCTTTTTTGTGCTGTCTTTACTTAGTTTTGGTATCAGAGTTATGCTGGCTTCATACAATGAATCTGACAGTATTCCATTCTCTTTTATGCTCTGTATACTTTTAGTAATATTGGTGTTGACACTTCTCTGAAAGTTTGGCAGAATTCTCCAGTGAAGCTGTCAGGGACAGGAATTTTTTTGGTTGGGAGTTTTTAAATTACCTTTTCAACTCCTTCTTTTGTGTTAGGTTTATTTAGTTGTTCTATTTCTGTTTGTGCTAGTTTTGGTGGGTGATGTGCTTCCAGAAATTTGTCCATTTCCTCTAGGACTTTGAATTTATGAGACAGTACAATTTTTCACAGCATTCTGTTATGGCTCTTTTACTTTCAGTTGGATGTTTTGATATTGCTCATCTCGTTTCTTATTCAGGTTATTTGCTTCGGCTCTTGTTTTTCTTTTGTCAGTGTGGCTAATGGTTTGTCAATTTTGTTACTCTTTTCAGAAAACCTTTTGGTCTTGTTATCACTTTCAATTATTTTTCTATTCTCTATTTCATTTAGTTGTGTTCTAATTTTTATTAATTGACTTCTGGGGCTGGAGGAGTTTTTTTGCTGCTCTGGTTCCACTTGTTTGAGTTGTAGAATTAATTCTTTGACTTCAGTCCTTTCTTCTTTTTGGATGTGCATTTATTGAGATAAATTGACCTCTGAACACTGCTTTTGCTGTTTCCCATAGATTCTGGTAGGATGTGTTTTCATCCTCATTTGATTCTATGAATTCCTTTACTCTGTCCTTGATTTCTCCTACAATCCAGCCATTTTTGAGCAAGGTGTTGTTCAGTTTCCATGTATCTGATTCTTTTTTCTGTTACTGATTTCTACTTTAATGGCTTTATGGCCTGAAAAGATGCTTTGTAATATTTCAATACTTTGAATTTTGTTAAGGATTGCTTTGTGGCCTAATATGTTGTCAATTCCGGAGAAAGTTCCATGTACATTGAAAAAGTATACTTGGCTACTGTTTGGTGGAGTGTTTTGTATATGTCTATGAGGTCAAATTGTTTGGTTGTGGCATTTAGATCTTCCATGTCTTTACTAAGCTTTTTTCTAAATGTTTTATCCTTCACTGAGAGTAGTGTATTGAAGGCTCCTACTCTTATTGTGGATCTGTTTATTTGTTTTCACTGCTGTTAGTGTTTGTTTTATGTATTTGAACCCCTGCCATTGGGTGCATAGGCATTTAACATGGTTATGTCATCCTGGAGTAGTCATCCTTTAATCATTATATAATGTCTTTCCTTATCCAAAGTGGTGGATTTTACTTTACAGTCTGTTTTATCAGAGATTAATATTACCACTCCTGCTCTTTTTTGAATGTTGTTAGTCTGATATATTTTCCATCCTTTGAGCTGTAGTTTGGGTCTTTGAGTCTAAGGTGTGTCTCCTCTAGGCAGCAGATAGATGGGTCTTTTTTTTCTTTTTAATCTCAATTTGTGGAAACCCTGGTGGCATAGTGGGTTAAGTGTTACAACTTCTAACCAAAAGATACGCGGTTCAAATCTGCCAGGTGCGTCTTGGATACTCTACAGGGCAGCTCTACTCTGAACTCTAGGGTCATTATGAGTTGGACCTGAATCAAAGGCAGTGCATTTTAATCCTATCTGCCACTCTCCATCTCTTTACTGGTGCATTTAGTCCATTTACAGTCAGGGTGATTATTGATAGGGATGACTTTAGTGCTGCCATTTTGATGTCTTATTTTTGTGTATTGTAGACAAATCCTTTACCCCACTTAATTTTCTGTGCTTAGTTTTTTTTTTCTTTATGGGTTTTCTTTTCATCTCTTTCAGTGTTGGTGGTTTTGTGTTTGCTAAGACTTCATGTTTTTCTTGTTTTTTATTTTGATGCATAGCTACCTTAATATGTACCACTATTTTTCTAAATTTAAACCAGTCTTTAATTCCTTTATATTGCCTTGACTTCTTCTTTATATGAATGATCTATGACTAAATTTTCTTTTGGGTTACTTTTTTAGTTGTAATCTTTACATGATGACATCTCTGTTTTCCTATTTTCAGTGTTTTGCCTGATTTATTTTTTTTGACTCCCCTTTCTGGGTAGACATCTAGTTGTTTTGTTCTGTGTTCTGGTTTTAGGTTGTTACCTGGTGTTATCAAGTTTCTAACTAAAGCATGCCCTTTAGTATTTCTTGTAAATTTTGTTTGGCTTTTGAAAAATTTCCAAAATTTCTGTTGATTGGAAATGTCCTAATTTTGCAATCATATTTAAGAGGCAATTTTGCTGGATATATAATTTGTACATAGAAATTCTTTTCCATCAAGACTTTCTATATGTCACGTCATTGCCTTCTGGTATGCATGGTTTTCACTGAGTAGTCTGAGCTTAGTATTTTCATTTATAGGTTAGTTTTCATTTATCCCTAGCTGCTTTTAAAACTGTCTCCTTATCTTTACTTTTGGCAAGTTTGATTATAACATGCCTTGGTGTCTTTCTTTTGGGATATACCTTGTGTTGCGTTCAATGAGCATTTTGGATTGATATCTTCTCATCTTTCATAATATCAGGGAAATTTTCTGTCAGCAATCTTCATCAATTCTGTCTGTAATTTCTGTTATCCCCCCATTACGGTACTCCAGTCACTTGCAGATTATTCCTTTTCATAGAGTCCCATATAATTCTTAGTGTTTCTTGATTTTTAAAATTCTTTTATCTGGCATTCCTCAAATAAGTTGATGTCACATGCTTTACCTTTTACCTCATTATTTCAGGCTTCTATTGCCTCAATTTTGATCTTTTAACTTTCTGTTGTCTAATTCTGTAGTTTTATTATTAATTTTCTGAATTTCTAATTCTTGCCACTCAGTGCTTTCTTGCAGCTTGTTCAATTTGTGATTATGGTCTGCTGCATGCTGCATTTTGCCTCATCTCTTGAAGAGTTCTGAGTATTAATCTTTTGTATAATACCTCTGATAATCCCAGGAAGTTCTCTTGCTCTGAAAATTTTGATTCTTTGATTTGAGAACTTTCTGAAAACATCATGGTCTGCCCCTTTAAGAGCTTTGACATGGACTGCTGTTTATGAATCATTACTAAATTGCAGTTATTTATGTTTGCCTACTATGTTCTAGCTTCTTGTTTTTAAAATGTAAAGTTTACTCACATGGATTCAGCTCAGATGTACTAGTTGTCAGCCATTAAGTGTGTGGTGCAGGCTTTTGCTAACTGTCCTAGAAGGGCAAGCGTGATTAATATAGCCACCGGCATCTGGCTGCAACTGCTGAGAAAAGCAGGGGGCTAATAGCTGTCTCATAGTGTCAGTAAGGTTGGTGTATTCTCTCATATCTGAATCTAGGTGAAGGTACAGTTTCTGCCCTAATTTTCCAGCTTAGGGGAGTTGGCAGAAAAAAAAATGCATATCTTTTCTTTTTATTCATATCTCCAAGTTTGCTAAACCTTCCCCCCTGCAAGTATCAGACAATGGCTCAGGGTATTCTTAAGGAATCCTACTTTCAGCTCAGTTAATGGTGTCAGACTCCAGAGCAGGGCACTCCAAAGAAGAGTGTGGGAGAATGGCTGAGGGCCAGCTTGAAAAGTCTTACTTCCTGCTCTAGTGTAGGGTGCACTCCAGGGAAGGGATGAGAGAAGCATCAGGAGAAGGGAGGCAGGCCCACACTGAAGGAAAGTTTCAGATCCATGTATAGTAGCTTACATGCAATGCCTGAGTGTTCAATGATCTGACACCAGCCCTCACTGGTTCTGGAGATATGACTGGTCTCTCAAGACAATCATCTTCACTGCAGGGAATGCACACCAACCTTCATGCTGGGCCTACTATGCAGTCACTGCAGCTGCTTCCCAGTAGGTGAGGTTCATGGAATTCTATGTACTTCGGGCACTGTTCTCTCTTCTCCCTTGCTCAGTCCACTCTCCTCTCTCTTTGATGCTCAGGGCTCCAAGGATGTCATATGTACGGACTCATTTGTTATTTTGGGTCTTGGTTGTTATAGGGGTCACAGAAAGTGTCTATCTATCTGTTCAAGTCTTCTAATGAAGAAAAGATTTTAGTTTTCAGGAATTTTATTCATATATTTTGGCTTTTGTTATTTATCTTTTTGTTATTATATTAGATAATCCCTTGTTAAAAGCTATGTATGACAGTGTTATCGATGTATTCTCTTCTAAGAATTTTATGGCTTCAGTTTTCATGTTAAGTTTTTAATCCATTTTGAATTTTTTTCATTGTGATTAAGTGAAAGTATATAATCCAAATGAAATTTGCATGCCTGCCTATCTGCAGCTCCTTCTGCTCTCCTTGCCCAGTGACAGCATACTCCTCCTTTTTGTTCTATATACGTTGAAGCCTCTTAACAATCTCCTGTCCACTCCTCTATACCCACTCCTCTCCCTTCTAGTAAAAGGCCAGTAGGATGGCATCCTATAGATGCAGGGAACCATAAAGTACAGAAGTACGTCTTCTAGTCACATTGTGTCCCTGTGTCCAGTCCATTCCTGTCAGAACAGTAGACCTCAATAATGTTTACTGGTCAGGGGCAGCAGGTCTAGGAGCCATACTCTCAGGGGAACCCCCAGGCCTTTGGATCATCAATTGTGGTCTTTTAGTGGAGTTCTTGAGGTACACTCCTCTTTTTCTCATGTTGCCACTGGGACTTGACATTGTGTGGCCCATCACAACTCTTTTTGGTGGTGGCTGGGCACGACTTGATTCTTCTGGTCACATATGCATACAGTCACCCATTCACATGGGTCCTTCTGTCTCCTGGGCTCTTTCTTCCTCATGTTTTGTTATTCTTTGCGATCATCTGTTCCAGATGAGTTGGGATCATTTGGTGTACTTCAGAAGGTAGCTTGCTAGCTTTTAAGATCCCCGATGCCACTCACCAATACTGAGTTCACAAGACTCTCTTAGCAATAGGCTAGTTATGCCAATTGGCCTCAATATCCTGTGAGTGCATGGTCCCCAGACCCCCGCCCCTGCTACTCCACCCTTGCAATATCAGGTTAAGATTAGAAGTTTTCAGTTTATGTTGAAATCCAGTAAAGTTGATCTTCTTTCTACTGTGTGCTGTTCTTCTATTCTCTAATTCATTTACTTCTGCTCTAATCTTATGATCTGTTTTCTTCTGGTGCCTGAGGGATTCCTCTGTTGCTGCCTTCCTGCTTGTTCAAGCTGTAGCACTAATTCTTTGGTTTGGGTCCTTTCTTCCTTCTGGATGTGTACAATTGTAGAGATAAACTGACCTCTGAGCACTGCTTTCACTGTATTCCATAGGTTATGGTAAGATGTATTTTCATTCTCATTTGATTGCATAATTTCTTTATTTCATCCTTGATTTCTTCTATAACCCATGGCTTTTTGAGCAAGGTGTTCAGTTTCCATGAGTTCAAATTTCTGTCTATATGTTTCCTGCAACTGATTTCGGTTTTTATGGCTTTATGTTTCAAGAAGATGCTTTGCAATAATTTGATGGTTTGGATTTTGTTGAGGTTTGCTTTATGTGCTAACACATAGTCTATTCTGGAAAATGTTTCATGTGCATTGGAGAAGGTGTACTTATCTGTTGATAGATAAAAAGTTTGGTATATGCTGATGAGGTCTAGTTGGTTAATTGTCACAATAACATCTTCTGTGTCTTTACTAAGCTTTTGTTCTGGATCATCTGTCCATTACTGAAAGTGGAGTGTTGAAGTCTCCAACTATTACTGTGGAGTGACCTATCTCATTTTTCAATGTAGTCAGTGTTTTTTTGATGAATTTAGATGCTCTGGTATTGGATGCATAAATATTTAATATTAAGTCCTGCTTGTGTACTGATCCTTTCTGCAATAATGACCATCCTTGTCCACTATAGATTAAAATCTATTTTACAGCAAATGGTCCCAACTCAGCAGGAACAGATACTCACCAAGGACTAAAATGACATGCAGTAAAGACAACCTAGAAGACAGAGAGACCCACAAGAGTGGGTGCCTACATTGACTTGGAACCAGAAGAACTGGATGGTGCCCGGCCACCACCAGTGATAGCCACGATGTAGCTCACAGAGAGGAGTCTCACTGGCAACACAAGAATAAAAAGGGGTGCATCCTGAGATCTCCACTAAAAGATATCATTTGATGGTCCAGCGGTGTCGGGGTTCCCCTGAGAGCATGGCCCCTGGCCCTGATGCTGCCCTTACCCATAAATTATAATGAAGGTCCACTCTTTGGACAGGAATAGATTGGACTTGGCAATGCAGAATGACCATGTATTGTATGCACTTTATGGTTCTTCTATACATCTGTAGGATATCATCCTGCTGACCTCTGGCTGGAGGAAGGAGAGTGGTGGAGAGGAGGGGAAAGGAGGCTGTTGGGAGGATGAGACATGTATGGAGCAGAGAGGAATAGTGTGCAGTCACCGGACAGGGAGAGCAGTGGAAGCTGCATATAGGTGGGCATGTAAATTTATACGGGAATGTACATTTTCACTCAGTCATGTTAAAAAAAAAAATCTATTTTATCTGAGATTAGTATTGCCACACCTGCTCTTCTTTGTATATTGTTAGCTTGGTATACATTAATCCATCATTTAATTTTCAGTTTGTTCTTATCTTTCAATCTAAGATATGTTTCTTGTAAGCAACATACAGATGGTTCATTTCTTTAGATTCATCATCTCTTTATTGGAGTGATGGAAATGTTCAGTATCATGACTGCAGTGGTTGCTTCACAGGTGTATATATACACATATACATATATATGTATATATATTTGTTAAAACTCACTAAACTATATATCTTAAATACCCCGCCAAAAAAAACAGAACAGTTGCATCACAAGGATCCTTCTACCTCTCTTTAAACTGCCGCCCTCTTTTTGGTGAAAATACACACAAGACAAGGCAATTCAGCAATTTCCACATGTACAATTCAGCAACATTATATTCTTTCAAGTTGTGTCACCTTTCTCCATGTCCTCTTCCAAATTATTTCAGTATCTTTAAAAAAGTACTGCCCTCCTAAGATTCTTGTCTTATGAGTGGCTGTTGTCAACTTGATCCTATATAGTTGTTAAAGAACATAGTGCTCAAGAAAGACATTTCTTACTAGTTAAGCTAAACTGTTGTTTGGCTGAAAGATGACTTCAGGGTATAGTTTTGGTATACTACTCTTTGCTGCTCTTTTATAGTCACTAAGCACAGAATTCTAGGACGACTGTTTTATTCCTTCTGTATTTTAAAGGTGTTTCTCAGTTGTCTTCTTGTTTGCATTTCTAATGAAAAATGTGCTGTCATTCTTTATTGCTCTGTGCTTAACAAGTCTCCTCCCCCTCATTATCTTTACTTCTCTATCCTTCAAAATAACCCACTGCCGTCAAAAGGATTCCAATTCACTGCAACTTACAGGGACTTCACTTACATATATAGTAGATGCTGGGAGTTGTTTCACAGTTCAATGATGTTATGGTTCCTTTGTTTTTTCATCAATTTTTTTTCTCCCCTCTGTGTTTCATTTTGGATAGTTTTTATTATTATGTTCTCAAGTTCACTGATCTTTTTTTCTTCTTTCTGTAGTACGTAATCTGCCATTGATTCCATTTAGGGTCCTTTTTTGTCTTAGACATTGCAATTTTCATCCCTAGAAGTTAAATTTGACTTATTTATTTTACACCTTCTACGTCTCTACTTAATATGCTCAATTTTTCCTTTACCATCTTGAACATATGGTATCTAGTTATGATAATTATTTTTTTTGTTTATTGTTTTTATGATCTTTGCCATATCTACACCTGTTTCTATTTACTGATTCTTCTCGTCACTGTGGGTAATAGTTTCCTGTTTTTCATGCCTGGTAATTTTTTTAACTATTTATTACAGCAAAAAAAAAAAATCTGGTCGCCATGAGTCGGATCCAACTCGACAGCACTTGGCTGGCTGGCATCATCTATCTCATCTATGATAAGCCCTCACCCCCCCCCACTAATAGTTGTCAAATTTTTATTCGTCTGTGGATAACTCTATTTTTAAGTCCTTATAACAGGGGTCTCAAACATTATTTGTCCTTTTGACACTGATTTAACTCAGTATAGTAACTTTCAGTGGAAACCATGTTATGTTTTCTGTAATTGTCATTTTTGAAATCATATTATAGTGTTCCATTAAGTATAAGTACCATAGTTTGTTTATCCACTCATCTGTTGATGGTCATCTGGGTTAATTCTTTTAGCTATTGTAGACTATGCTGCAACAAACATTCATTAACATGTGTCTGTTCTTGTAACAGCCTTTCTTTCTAAAGGATAAATTCCAAACAGTGGAATTACTGGATCAAATGGTGTATCTATCTCCAGGTTTAAGGAAGTGCCAGATTGTCTTCCAAAGAGATGGTACCAATTTGATAGCTAATGATTGTGAGCATTTCCTCATGTGTCTTTTGGCTGCCCGGATGTCCTCTCTAGTGAAGTGTCTGCCCATCTCCTTTGCCCATTGCTGAATCGGGTTATTTACTTTTTTCTTGTTGATATTTTGCAGAACCTTGTAGATTATGGAGATCAGACAATGGTCAGACACGTAGTTGCTGAGTATTTTTTCCCATTCTGTAGGTGGTCTTTTAATGCTTTTGATAAAGTCTTTGGATGAGCAAGTGTTTGATTCGTAGTAGTTCCTGTTTATCTATTTTCTGTTAATTTGTACTTTATTAGATTTTGAAGTCTGTCTAAGCTGTGCATTAGAACATCCATTGTTGATCTTATTTCTTCTTCTGTGATTTTTATCGTTTTTGGTTTAATATTTAGGTCTTTGATCCACTTAGAGCTAGTTTTTATGTAAGGTGTGAGGTATGGGTCTTGTTACAGTTTTTTGCAGACTGGAGAAAACAGAGATCTATACAGAGAGAACTACAAGGCCATACTGCAAGAAACCTACCCTGTTCATGGATGGGAAGACTTCACACTGTGAAATTGTCTATTTTACCTGAAGTGATGTACTTACACAATGCAATGCCAATGCAAATTCCAGTGTCATTTGTTAATGAGACGTAGAAACACATGCACCAACTGTGTTTGGAAAGGGAAGAAACTCCTGCTTAATGAAACACTAATGAAGTAAAGAAACATAGTGGGAAGCCTCACACTACTTGACCTTAGGACCTATTACAGTAGTCTAAACAGCCTGGTACTGGTACAAAAAGAGCCATATAGACCAATGGAATAGAGTGGAGACCCCAGAGATGCCATCGTTCTCTTATGAACAGTTGATATTTGACAAACACCCTAAGATTGTAAACTGGGGTAGAAAAGTCTCTTCAACAAATGGTGAAGGCAGTTGGCTTTGTGTAGATGCCACTAATTGTGTTGAGGAATTTCCACTCTATTCCATTTTGTTGAGAATTTTTAGCATGAATGGGTGTTGGACTTTGTCAAATGCCTTTTCTGCATCAATTGACAAAATCAGGTGATTCCTATCTTTTGTGTTATTTATGTGGTTGATCACATTAACTGTTTTTCTGCTACTGAACCATCCTTGCATCCCTGGAAGACAGCTAACTTGGTCATGATGAATTACTTTTTTGATACATTTTTAAATTCTATTGGTTAGGATTTCATTAAAGATTTTTGTACCTAGGTTTATGAGTGATATTGGTCTGTAATTTTCTTTTGGGGGGGATCTTTCCCTGGCTTTGGTATCAGGGTTATGCTGGCTTGACATAATGAATTTGGGAGTATTCCATCCCTTTCTATGCTGTGAAATAGACTTAGTACTATTACAGTCAAGTATTCTCTAAAAGCTTGGTAAAATTCTGCAGTGAAGTCATCTGGGCCAGTACTTTTTTGGTTGGCAGTTTTTTGATGACTTTTTCAATCTCTTCCTTTGTAATGGATTTATTAAGTTGATCTACTTCTCCTTGTGATAATCTTGGTGGAATATGAATCTTAAAATTTGTCCATTTCCTCTAGATTTTCAAATCTTTTAGAGTACAGCCTTTCATAGTATTCTGAGCTGATTATTTTTAATTTCAGGTGGGTCTGTTGTAACATCTCCTATCTAATTTCTTAAATGGGTTATTTATATCTTCTGCTGTGTTTTTGTAAGTTTAGCCAATGCTTTATCAATTTCCTTAATGTTTTCCAAGAACCAGCTTTTGGTTTTGTTATTTTTTTAAATTGTTCTTCTATTCTCTAATTCACTTACTTCTGCTCTAATCTTTATGATCTGGTTTCTTCTGGTGCCTGAGGGTTCCTCTGTTGCTCTCTTTCTACTTGTTCAAGTTGTAGGATTAATTCTTTAATTTGAGCTCTTTCGTCTTTCCAGACATGTGCAATTATAGGATAAATTGACCTCTGAGCACCACTTTTGCTGTATCCCATAGATTCTGGTAGGATGTGTTTTCATTCTCATTTGATTCCATAACTTTTTTTTATTATATCCTGATTTCTTCTACGACTTATGGCTTTCTGAGCAAAGTGTTTTTCAGTTTCCATGAATTTGAAGTTCTACCTACGATTTTTCCACTATTGATTTCAACTTTTATGGCTTTATGGTCCAAGAAGATGTTTTGCAATAAATCAATGGTTTGGATTTTGTAGAGAATTGTTTTATGACCTAACACATGGGCTATTCTGGATAACGTTCCATGTACATTGGAGAAGAAGGTGTACTTATCCATTGATGGGTGAAAAGATCTGTATATGTTGATAAGGTCAAGTTGGCTGATTGTTGCAATAAGATCTTCTGTGTCTTTACTGAGCTTTTTTCTGGATGATCTATCCATTACTGAAAGGGGAGTGTTGAAGTCTCCAACTATTATTGTGCAATGATCTATCTCATTTTTCATTGTTGTCAGTGTTTGTTCAATGTATTTAGATGCTGTGGTATTGGGTGCGTAAATATTTAATATTGTTAAGTCCTGTTTGAGTACTGAATCTTTCAGTAATAGTGACCATCCTTGTCCACAAGAGTGGATTTTACAATACAATCTATTTTTTCTGAGATTAGTATTGCCAACACCTGATCTTCTTTGTATGTTGTTAGCTTAATATATTATTATTCCATCCTTTAATTTTCAGTTTGTTCATATCTTTGACTCTGAGGTGTTTTTCTTGTAAACAACATATAGAAGGTCATGTTTTTTGATCCGGAATGTCACTCACTGTCTCTTTATTGGAGCATTGAATCCACACACATTCAATGTCATTATCGATAGGTATGTGTTTAGACTTGTCATTTTGATGTAATTATTTTTGTTGATGTTCCCTATATTGCTCTTAATATTCTGTTCTGTGTCATTCTTCTTTATGGGTTGACTTTTCAGTGTTGGTTTTGTGTTGAGACTCCTGTATTGCATTTTGTGTTTTGATATTTTCCATTGTTATTGTGCTTTGCAGCTACACCCATGATCTCCCTTAACATTCTAAGTTTAAACCCAATTTTAACTTCTGCATTACTTTTTAACTTCCTCTCATCTGAAAGGACTACAACCACTGTAGTATATCCCTCTTCTTAGTGTGATGGTGTCATAGTTTTCAAGGGATGATCACTGATTCCCTTCTTTTAATATTGTAGCTTTGATTGAGTTTTGTGACTTCCCTAACTGAGTAGGATTCTGGATGCTGTGTCCTGCATTGCCTCCTTAAATATACACTTAAAGGTTTTGTTTTTCTAAACAAAGAGCTTCTTTCAGTATTTCATGTAGTTTTGGTTTAGCTTTTACAAAGTCTCTAAGCTTCTCTTTATCTGGGAATGTTTTAATTTCACTGTCATACTTGATAGACAATTGTGCAGGGCATATAATTCTTGGTTGGAAGTTTTTCTCCTTCAGGGCTTTGAATGTGTCATCCCACTGTTTTCTAGCCAATATCCTTTCTGCAGAAAAGTCAGACAAAAGCTTACAGGGTTTCCCTCTGATTGTTAGCTTTGCTTTGAGTCTCATTACCTTTAAAAGCATCTATTTATGTTTCATTCTATTAAGCTTGATTATAATAAGCCTTGGTGCCTTTCTTTTGGGGCCTAGTATTTTTGATGTTTGATATACATCTTGGATATCTATGTTCTCTTTGTTCATAATGTGAAGAAAGTTTTCTGTCAGCATCTCTGCAATGCTCTCTTTTTTGTCACCAATCCCTTCTTGTTCAGGAACTCTAATTAATTGTAAATTATTCCTCTTCATAGAGTCCCACATGTTTCTTAGTGTTTCCTCATTTTTCTTATTTCTTTTGTCGGATTTCTCCTCATAAATGCTGGTGTCGGTTGCTTTATCCTCAAGGTCACTGAATCTAACTTCCATCTCCTCAATTCTACTCTTTTGGCTTTGGATTGAACTAATTCTGTAGTTTTGTTATTGATCTGCTGGATTTCAAATTGTTGATGTTCCATCAGTTCAAATAGTTTAATTTTTCATTTTGTTCTGCATTCTGTTTAATCTCTGAGGGTTCTATATTATTCTTTTGTACTTCACCTACAATAGTTTCAGAATTGCGTGTTCATCTGAGAAGTTTTTTGAATCTTTATTTTGGGAGTTTTCGGGAGTCAAGGTGGACTGCTTCTTTAAATGCTTCTTTAGATACCATGGTCTGCTGTCTGTGTGCCATCCAGACGCTGTTTCTCTGGTATTACCTCAACAGAAGCTGAGGTATAGTTCTAAGCGAAAAGTTGCTCACCAGCCATCTCTATATACTCTATTTATTGGCCCCAGGTGGATTCTCTGAGGTGGAAGTCTCTGCCTATTGGGTGGCAAAGACGCCACCCTACTTATGGAGACATTGGAGGCTGTCAGCTGACACTACAATATGGGTCAGAGAACGGTGCAGGGGGGGGAAAGCTGCCGGGTCTCTCAATGACCAGATCTCCAGACCAACACACATGCCTCTCAACCCTAATCTTCACTCCTATGTGAGTAACTGTCCATTGCTGAAAAGCAGAGAATGCTCAAGCTAGGAGCTGTCAAAAAGCTGCCAAAAGCAGCCAGGCCCTCAGGAACAGCAGATCCTGCCTTCCAGATGATAATGAAAAGTATGTTACCAGCCATTCACAGAAGCTGCAGTTTTTCAACAAGATGTAACAGCAGAAGCAGAGGTCAGCAGCCGCCAGCTCATCTTTCAGAGGGGAAGTTTAGTCTGATACTGGTGCCTAGTCAACTATGCCAGGTCCTAGGGTGCTCCAAGTGTCCAGTGCTCCATACAAATATCATTCCAGACCTTAGTTCTCAGAGGGAAATGATGAGATGTGTGTCTAGTCCACCATCATTTAATTTTTTATTGGATTCCAGACATTGTGAACTTTACCTTGCTGGGTGATGGATATTTTTGTGTCACTCTAAAAATGCTTAAGCTTTGTTTTGAGAAGTTGTTAAGTTACTTGTAAATGGTTTGATCTTTTTGAAGCTTGGTTTTAAATTCTTTAGGTGGGATCAAAGCATGCTGTAACATATGGCTAAATCTGCTCTACTGATGAGTTGATACCCTTGTCAATATTCTACCCAGTGTCTTGTGAATTATGAGTTGTCCCATCCAGGCTGTTAGGAACACAAACTTTTCTGGAACATATGTTTGAGTGTTATGGATTGGATTGTGTCCCCCCCCCAAATAGGTGTAGCCATGTGGCTGGGCCATGATTCCCTGTATTCTATGATTGTCCTCCACTTTGTGATTTTGCTGTGCAGTATGTTAAAGGATTAGGGTGAGACTGTAAATCCCTTCAGAAGATGACCTCCCTGCTCCATTGTAAAGGGAGTTTCCCTGGAGTGTGGTTTGTCCCACCCTTAATCCTTTCATCCTGCAAGAGATAAAAGGGAAGCAGGCAGAAAATAAGGACGCTCATATCACCAAGAAAGCAGCACTAGGAGAGGAGCATGTCCTTTAGACCTGAGGTTCCTGCGCCAAGATGCTCCCTGGACAAAGACTGATGCAATACCAGATTTTCCTGCAGAGCCGACAAGGGGCAAAACCTTCCCCTGGAGCAGACATCCTAAATTTGAAATTGTTGCCTACTGGACTGTGTAAGAATAAATCTTCCTTTGTTAAAGCTATCCACTCTGTGGTATTTCAGTTAAAGTAGCACTAGCTGACTAAAACAGAGTTTGGTACCGTGAGAGTGGGGTGCTCCTCTAGCAAATACCTAAAATGTGGGAGGCATTTTGAAACTGTGAATGGATAGACGATTCAGAAGGAATGAAGAAGGCACAGACGGTGAGAGACAAGAGGAATGGTGGTGACAGCAGCAAAAGCAGCGACAGAACCAGAGGCAGCAATGGAGCCAACCCATGCAGCAAGAGAGCAAAGTGCCTGTGCACAGAGTTTTCCTAGTTGAGTGGGGTGTCTCTGGGCACTTGAATCAGTGGAACGACACAGCTTTGGAACACTTGTCCCTGCAGGGCAGATGTAGGCCTGAGGCCCAGGCTATGTGGCCACAGGAAGCAGAAGCTGAAGAGACAATGAACATGAGAAGCTGAACTCCCTCTGTCTCAAGAGGTATGGCCATGACTTCAGGGGGTTGAAATGGTGGAATCATGGCATCCTGTGTTTGTAAGGGTGGAATTTCCACTCAGTTGGGCTCAGGGTGCACGTAAAGCCCATGGGGCAGAGTTTCTGCCCAAGTGGGCCTGGAAGGCAGAGTTGTAGTACAGGGCTGGGGGTCTCCACTCAGAATCCAGAGAGTTTCACCAATACCTAGAGTCTAGAGGACAGGGCAATTGTGTAAAATGTCTCAGAAAGTAGATTATTTCCAAAGCTTTGAGGGCTAATGTAATGTGTTCTGCTGACTTGCTTGTTGTCTGTTAATGCCTTCTTTCACTGCAATTTCTCCTATTTGCAATGGAATGTCTAACTTGTGTCTGTTCTTCTATTGTAGCTTTGGAAATAGATAGCTTGTATTCTAGCTTTCACAGATGTAAAGGAAGTTTTGAATTTTGGACTTGGAACTGATTTAAGACTTCTGTCATTTGGAATAGACATGATTTGGTATGATGGGATGAATATGTTACATGTTTCAGTGATGTGATTTTTGCGGTGTCAAAGGGTGGGATGTCACGGATCGAATTGTGTCCCCCCAAACATAGGTGTAGCCATGTGGCTGGGCCATGATTCCCTGTATTCTATGATTGTCCTCCACTTTATGATTTTGCTGTGCTGTATGTTAAAGGATTAGGGTGGGAATGTAAATCCTGTCATAGGATCACCTCCCTGCACCACTGTAGAGGGCGTTTCCTGGAGTGTGGGTTGCTCCACCCTTAATCCTTTCATCCCGCAAGAGATAAAACAAAAAGGAAGCAGGCAGAGAATTGGGAACCTCACACCACCAGGAACGCATCCTTTAGACCTGAGGTTCCTGTGCCAAGACGCTCCCTGGACAAAGACTGATGCAATACTGGACTTTCCTGTGATCTGACAAGTGGGGAAACCTTCCCCTGGAGTGGACAACCTGAATTTGGACTTGTAGCCTACCAGACTGTGTAAGAACAAAGCTTCCTTTGTTAAAGCCATCCACTCTGTGGTATTTCTGTTAGAGCAGTACTAGCTGACTAAAACAGTGAGCTTTGAGTATTTTTCCCTTTAAGCCTTTTAGGTGTTTCTTCCTCCAACATTAGAGAGTTTAGTTACATGCATGTACTAGCCAGAGCTCAGCTGCAGACCTCCAGAGATTTCTCTCTGAGCAGCTTTCTTCTTTCCCATATTCTTCTCTGGGAACTTAAGCCACCATGGTTTCCCTGGACTCTCTCAACTCTTGTCTTCTCAACTCAGAAAGACTGTTAGGTTCTGCCTAGGTTCTTGGTTTTGTGTCTCTCAGTGATCACAATCAGGTACTGTCTGATTTCCAGTATTTGAAAGTCATTATTTCATAGTTTTTCAATTTTTTATTATTCCAGGCATGAGGGTAAATTACTCAATTTTGGCCAGCAGAGGAAGTCTCTCCTGGATTTTTATCACACTGGGGTTTAAGATTTCAGAGGTGGTTCCTTCCCCTCAGGTAGAGTGAAGAGACATTCTGGGTGTGGCCCTGAGAGTAGGGGCTGAAATAAAATGGAGAACAAAGCTCACAGAGTGAACACAAATAGGAAATGCAAGACTAGATTGCTAGCCAAGTGCTAGGTGAGATATTTATAAACTTTATCAACAGAAAAACTAATAGAAGTGGAACTAGAATTCCAAATAGAGGGAAGAGTATGGTGAAAAGGACTGGAGTAAAACATCAGCAGTAAATTTAGGGAATCATGAAACATTTATTGCAGCTGGACTATCAAGTACATAAGAAATTATGTCAGAAAAAGAAGTCAGAAAGTGGCTACATTTGAAGGATCTCTCTGCCATGCTAACGAATTTGAATATTTTCTTGAAGGCAATTGATAAAGTTAATAAACTGGGAGGTCAGAGGGTCAGATGGTCATCCAGATCATCTCTTCTAACTGATAACAGCATATGAGATAGACAGGAAAACTGAAAGCTACATTAAAACATTTTCACTAACAGGAGGCGGGGCTAAGACGGTAGTCAGATGCTGCCTGTGATCCCTTTTACAACAAAGGCCAAAAAAACCCAAATAAATCCATTAGAGATGGCATTCTAGGGACCCTGAACATCAAAGGCAAACTTGAGAAATCAGACTCAGTGACAGGGAAGGGAGTGTAGGTTGATAGCTACCAAGGACTGGCCAGGCCTGAAGTGGATGGAATTGGCACCCTGCAGGAAGATGGGCTACAGGAGTGTGGTGACGGGAGCAGCAGTCTTCAAGAAGTGTTCTCCGCACAGGTAGACACCCAGCATTGGAGAGTCCACTCACTCCTCCAGAATCAGTGAAAAAAGGTACTCCATTGTCAAAAGTTAAGTAGCTTATGTCTAACCTACCACATGTGGATAAAAAACTTTCCATCTGAATAAACCTCTCTGCCTTTTACCTGCTTTATCCTCTTCCACTGTGCACTACACCTAAGCTGGTTCCAGAGACTGATGCATCCCTTGGGCAGAAAAGGACCTCTTACATTCCCTAAGCCATTTTCCCAGGCTTGGACAGTGAACAAATTGGCAAACAGTGAAAACCATGACCTGTGAATGCTCCTAATTTGGAAACTCAGTGTGGAAACAGTTCCTTTGCCTAGGTGCAGGCAAAACAGGTCCATGGACTTTTATTTGTCTTTTACCTCTGCATAGACCTGTGTGTGCTCACTACAACAGTATAGACCTTCATTAGCACAGTACAGCAGTGAATATACCTAAACCATAATTTTATTGCATCAACTATATGATGGAAAGGCAGGCTCCTGATATTTAACACCACTCTGCCTATTAAGCAAGGTTCTCACCTATTCACTGCAAGGGCCTGAGGACTGGTAGCTCCACCCATTCCACCTAGACACCTGCAAAAGAGGTCCGAGAATAAATGGTGCCCCCCAGTGTTTACACCCAACAGCAATGGGAACCCACAGTTGGTAGCAAAGCCTATCCACCTACGGGCCTTAGCAAACAGGGACACACTTTCTTCACAGACACTGAGGGGCAGCTGTCAGCCCTCTGCCTTTCTCAGAGCATTCAGCCAGACACCTGTGCCTACACCAATCACCCCTACCCCATCTAGGACTGTAGGGGAGAGCCTGCACCACACACATAGTGAATGACTACTTGGACACCTGAGCTGAATATATACAAGAAAAGTAAACAGACTCCTGAGCTAAACATGCCTAGTAACAGCTCTAACTACCTGGCGACAGGATATTAAAGCTTCAAAGGCATCAGCAATCAAATCAGCACACACAACTAACTTATTTAGGCATCTCAAAACAGAAGAAAACAAGAAGCTAGAATATAGTAAAGAAACATGAAATAAACAAACATGACAACTTACTGATAGCTCAGAGACAACAGTTAATATCAAATCACACAAAAACCCAGAACATGATGGCTTCAGAAACTTCCTAAAACAAAGAATCAAGAAATGTTCGAGTGGGATAGAATTTCCAGGAATTATCAGCAGTAGAAGACAAAAGATTGACACACAGAACTTTAAGAGATCAGGAAGGCTATCCAGGAAAACACAGCAACGTACAATGGCAAATTGAATACACTGCAAGAAGACATACAAAGACAGCAATAAGCAATTCAGAAGATTAACAATAAAATTTCAGAACCACACAACTCAACATATAAAGTCAAAGGAGTAGAACTGAGACAATGGAAGTCATAATTATTAACACTGAAAATAAAGCACTTGACACCAACATAATTGATAAAAGAATAAAACAAAAAATGAAGAAAGACTAAGAAATACGTGGGACTCCATCAAGAGGAATAATCAATGAGTGACTGAAATGCCAGAATGGGGGAGGAGAGTATAACAGAAAACACAAGAAGAATTGCTGAAGATTTGCTGGCAGAAAACTTCCATGATATCACGAAAAACGAGAAGATATGTATTCACAATGCTCATCATATGACATATAAGATAGACACCAAAGGACAGAAATCAAGACATATTATAATGAAACTTACCAAAACTAAAGATAAAGAAATATTTTAAAAATGGATAGGGATTAAACAAAAAATAATCTACAAAAGGAAGTCAGTAGGATTAAGCTTTGGCTCCTCAGTAAGAAACGATACAAGCAAGAAGGCAATGGAATGACATTTACAAAGCCTTAAAGGAAATAAATTGCCAGTGAAGAATTATACATCCAGTAAAACTGCTTCTCAAATACGATGGGGAAATTAGGACGTTTCCAGATAAACGAAAGTTAGGAGACCTTGCAAAACACAAACCCAAATTACAAGAAATACTAAAGGGAGTCCCTCAGTTAGAAAATCAATAATATCAGAAAATAACCTGGATGGAGTCAAGATGGCGGGCTAAGCACACGTCTCCTTATATCCCTCTGGAAACGAAGACCTGAACTGATAATCAAATGGAGCCTTCTGGTCACCTAGTGAGCCCCCAGGACATGGCACAAGGCTGTTAATTAGGACTTCACACCACTGAACGAAAAACCTCCTCTCTTTCGCTGACTCCCTCTCCTAGCTAGCCCTGGCTCTCACAGACTGAAGGTAAACACACCATTTTGACTTTTTTTTCCCTCTGTCTTGGCTGGCGGGCGGAGCTGGGTCTTGCCTAGCGGCTAGACTCAGACACACTGCTGGGGGGACAGGCAGGCAAAATTCCCATATTTTGAGAGCCAGGCTTAGGACTCTGTTCATCTAGCCACTTTGGGCCTGTCTTTTTATCACTGCCACAGTGTGGTTTGTACAGAATGGTAATGCCAGTGTGTAGGATGCCATGTTAGATGTGCAGATTTTAGTGGGACCTAATATTTAGCCTGGAAACCAGCGCCTGCAAACAGGACAATGCTGCTCCGACAGAGAAGCAGTAGTTTACACAGTGTCGCCTATGGTGGGGGCCAAGCAACAGAAGTGAAGGAATCATTACCTCTCGGCACCTTTAGCCCCTCTATCTGCTGACCGTGTGGAGGGCGCCATATTAGATACGGTGGCTGCAGCTGGACCTATTTCTTAGCTTGGGAGCCAGAGCCTGCCCACAGGAGAGTGCTTCTCTACCAGAAAAGCAGTACTCCACATAGTGTCGTCTAAGGCTGGGCCCTGTCAGCAGAGGCAAACAGGGCAGTAGCACTGCTGTATTTTGAACTAGTTCGTATCATCTTGGGTTGGACATAGAGGTGCTTACTTTGCCAGTTGGGAAGAGAGACCTCTATACCTGAAAACCTGACTGACTTGGGAAGTGGTCAGATACCTTTTGTTTTACATATTAAGGCAGCCTAGGGAAACATCTGCAGTCCACCCTCACAGTATCTCTCCCAGCCACTACTTACTCACATGGGACCCAAAAAGCAACAGACACTTGTGGCATACAAGAAATCACCCATGGCTTCAGAAGGCTCCCAAACAAAACAACCAAGGAGTTTTCCCGATGAAGAAACTTTTCTGAAATGATCAGAAGGTGAATACAAAAGGATTATATACAGAGCCCTTCTAGACCTTATACAAAGTGCAGCAGAACAAAAGGAAAAATTAAGGAAACGGTTCGATCTGATGGAACACCAGTACTCTGAAATCCAACAGATCAAGAACAAAATCAAAGACACAGAAACTTCCATTCAAAGTGAAGAAAACAGAATGCAACAAATGGAAAAAAGAATTTCTGACTTGGAAGACAGAGCTACTGATGCCGGCGTCTATGAGGAGAAATCAGAAAAAAGAAACAAGAAAAATGAAGAAATATTAAGAAGCATGTGGGACTCTATTAAGAGGAACAACCTTCAATTAATTGGAGTCTCTGAACAGGATGAGACACCTGAGAATACAGAGAGTATCGTTGCTGAGCTACTGACAGAAAACTTCCCAGAAATCATGAAGGAAGAGAATACAGACATCTCAGATGCATATCGTACGCCACCCAATATAGATCTCAGAAGAAAGACTCGAAGACATATTATAATCAAGCTCAACAAAATGAAACATAAGCAGCAACTCTTAAAGGCAGCAAGACTGAAAGCAAAGCTAACATTCAGAGGGAAACCCTGTAGGCTTTTGTCAGATTTCTCAGCAGAAACTATGCTGGCACAGAGACAGTGGCATGACACATTCAAAGCCTTGAAGGAGAAGAACTTCCAACCAAGAATTATATATCCTGCAAAACTATCTTTCAAATACGAAAATGAAATCAAGGCATTCCCAGATAAACAGAAACTCAGAGACTTTGTAAAAACCAAACCCAAACTACAAGAAATACTGAAAGAAGTTCTTGGCTTTCGCTTAGAAGAACAAAACCACTAACTTTATATTTTAGAACGACACATTATTCAGAACTCTACTCAGTTAGGGAAGGCTCCAAATTCAATCACAGCTTTAATACTGAAAGAAGCAATCCAGTGATTATCATGAAAACTATGGTGCCATCATATTAAAAAGAGGGATGCACTACAGTCGTTATAGTCCTTCCAGATGGAGAGGAAGATGGCAAGACTGGCAGCAATTAAAATTGGGTTTCTATATAGTTTATTAAGTTCGATCATAGGGGCAGCTGTAAAGCAAAACAAGGATGTGACATAACATAGGAGTTTCAACAAGTACAAAACCAGCGATGAAAAAGGTGAAAAATCAACTCCCAAAAAAGAATGTCCCGGAACAGACTAATAAGAACAACAGAGAAAACATTAACACAAAAATAAACATATCACAATGGCAGCAGTGAATACACACGTATCAATAATTACATTGAATGTGAATGGACTGAGTGCTGCAGTAAAGAGACATCAAGTGACATCTTGGATCAAAAGATGTGACCCATCCATATGTTGTCCACAAGAAACTCACTTGAGATTTAAAGATAGGAAAAACTGAAAATTAAAGGATGGAAGAATATATGTCAAGCTAATAATGAACAAAGAAGAGCAGGGGTGGCAATTCTAATCTCAGACAAAATCAATTTTAATGTCAAATCTACCATCGTGGACAAAGACGGACACTATTTATTGCTGAAAGGTTCAGTACACAAGCAAGACTTAACTATATGAAATATTTATGCACCTAATATCAGAGCACCTAAATATATCAAAGAAACACTGACTACACTCAAAAATGAGTTAGATTACTCCACAATAACAGTGGGAGACTTCAACACTCTACTCTCAATACTGGGCAGATCATCTAGAAAAAAAACTCAGTAAAGATACAGAAGACCTTATTGCCACAATTAAGCAATTAAACCTCATCGATATATACAGAACTTTCTACCCATCAGTGGACAATTACACCTTCTTCTCCAGTCCACATGGAACGTTCTCCAGAATTGACCACGTGTTAGGACATAATGCAATTCTCAACAAAACCCATACCATTGAATTACTGCAAAGCATCTTCTCAGATCATAAAGCCATCAAAGCTGAAATCAATAGCAGAAAAAATATAGATAGAAAGTGGAACTCTTGGAAACCGAACAATATCTTGCTCAAAAAACCATGGGTTATAGAAGAAATCAAGGAGGAAATAAAGAAATTCATGGATTCCAATGAGAATGAAAACACATTCTACCATAATCTATGGGATACAGCCAAAGCAGTGCTCAGAGGTCTGTTTATGTCCATAAATGCACACATCTGGAAGGAAGAAAGAAACAAAATCAAGGAACTAACTCCACAGCTTGAACAAGTAAAGAGAGAACAACAGAGGAGCACCTCGGACACCAGAAGAAACCAGATAATAAAGATCAGAGTAGAGCTAAATGAATTAGACAATAGAAAAACTGAAAAAATTGAAAAGACCAAAAGCTGGTTTTTTGAAAAGATCAACAAAATTGACAAACCACTGGCTAAACTTACTAAAGAAAAGCAGGAAAGGAAACAAATAACCCAAATTAGAAACAAGAGGGGAGTTGTCACAACAGATGCAACAGAAATAAAAAATATCATAACAGAATACTATGAAAGACTGTACTCTAACAAATTTGAAAACCTAGAGGAAATGGATAAATTCCTTGACTCATACCACCTACCCAAATTATCACAATGTGCAGGAGAACAATTTAATAAACCCATCACAAAGGAAGAGATTGAAAAGGTCATCAAAACACTGCCAACCAAAAAAAGCCCAGGCCCAGATGGCTTCACTGCAGAATTCTATCAAGCTTTTAGAGAAGAGTTATCTCCAATACTACTGAGACTATTTCACAGTATAGAAAGGAATGGAGTACTCCCAAACTCATTCTATGAAGCCAGCATAACCCTGATACCAAAGCCAAGGAAAGACCCAACCAAAAAGGAGAACTACAGGCCAATATCACTCATAAATCTAGATGGAAAAATCTTCAACAAAATTGTTGCCAGCAGAATACAACATCATATCCAAAAAATAATCCATCATGACCAAGTGGGATTCATACCAGGGATGGAAGGCTGGTTCAACATCAGAAAAACAATTAATGTGATTACCCGCATAAATATCACAAAACACAAGGATCACCTGATTTTGTCCATTGATGCAGAAAAGGCATTTGATGAAGTTCAACACCCATTCATGCTAAAAACTCCTAGCAAAATAGGCATAAACAGAAAATTCCTCAATGCAAAAAGGGCCATTTCTACAAAGCCAACTGCCTACATCATCCTGAATGGAGAAAGACTGAAAGACTTTCCCTTGAGAACAGGAACTAGACAAGGATGCCCACTCTCATCTCTCCTATTCAACATTGTACTAGATTGTCTAGCCAGAGCAATTAGACAAGACCAAGAAATAAAGGGCATCTGCATTGGCAAAGAAGAAGTCAAAATCTCCCTGTTTGCAGATGATATGATTGTATATGCAGAGAATCCCAAAGAATCTATAAGTAAGCTACTCAAACTTATAGAAGAGTTCAGCAAAGTCTCAGGGTACAAGATAAACCTAAGTAAATCAGTAGGATTCCTTTATACCAACAATATGACTGTTAATGAAGAAATCATCAAATCAATGCCATTTATGATAGCCCCTAAGAAGTAAAGTACCTAAGAATTAATCTAACCAGAGGAATAACAGACCTTTACAAAGAGAACTGCAAGCCCTTACTACAAGAAACTAAGAGAGACATAGATAAATGGAAAAACCTACCCTGCTCATGGATATGAAGATTTAATGTTGTGAAAATGTCTATTTTACCTAAAGAAACCTACTTATATAATGCAATCCCAATACAAGTTCCAGTGTCATTTTTTAATGAGATGGAGAAATAAATCACCAATTTTTTTTGGAAAGGAAAGAAGCCCTGGATAAGCACGGTACTACTAAAGAAGAAGAACACACTGGGAGGCCTCTCATTACCCGACCTTAGAAACATACTATACTGCCATAGTGGCCAAAACAGCCTGGTACTGGTACAAGAACAGACAGATCAATCAATGGAACAGAATTGAGACTCCAGAGATGACACCATCTGCCTATGAACAGTTGATATTCAACAAAGGTCTTAAGACATTAAAGTGGAGTAAAAACAGTCTCTTCAACAAATGGTGCTGGCAAAATTGGATATCATCTGCAATAAATTGAAACAAGAGCCATATCTTACACCGTATACAAAAACCAATGCCAACTGGATAAAAGACCTAAATATCAAACCTAAAGCGATAAAGCTCATCCAAGAAAATGTAGGAACAACAATGGAAGTTTTAATACACAATGTAGACAGACTTAAAAACCTGTCAAACAAACCAAAGTCAACAGAAGAGAAAATAGATAAATGGGAACTATTAAGAATCAAACACTTTTGCTCATTCAATGACTTTATTAATAGAATTAAAAGGCCAGCCACAGAATGGGAAAAAAATGTTTGGCAACTCTATGTCAGACCGACGTCTGATCTCCATAATCTATAAGATACTACAAAATATCAATGAGAAGAAGATAAACCATCCAATTAAGTGATCGACAAAGGAGATGGACAGATACTTCTCTAAAGAGGAGATTCAGGCAGCCAAAAAACACATGCGGACATGTTCACGATCTTTAGTTATTAAAGAAATTCAAATCAAGACTACAATGAGATACCATCTCACCCCAACAAGGTTGGCCATGATCTAAAAAACACAAAACAACAAATGCTTGAGAGGCTGTGGAGAAAGTGGAACTCTCCTACACTGTTGGTGGGGTTGCAAAATGGTCCAGCCTCTTTGGAAAGCAATCTGGTTCTTCCTTAAAACAATGGATATAGATATGCCATTTGACCCAGTAATTCCACTACTTGGAATATTCCCTACAGAAACAAGGCCTTTCACACCAATGGACACATGCAGAAGAACGTTTATTGCAGCACAGTCCATGATAGCAAAAAGGTGGAATCAACCCAGATGGCCAACAACAGATGAATGGATAGGTAACCTATGGTATATATACTCAATGGAGCACTATGCAATGATAAAGGGTAATGATGATTCCAGGGAACATCTCATAACCTGGTTTCAACTGGAAGACATTATGTTGAGTGAAAGTAGTCAGTGACAGAAGGACAAATATTATATGAGACCCTCACGATAAGATCTCAAAAACAGACTTATGGCTAGAAGAAAAGACTCTTTGATGGCTGCAAGTGAGGGCAGGGAGGGGGAGCGAGAGGGAGGGTTTAGATCAGATAGTTGGTAGAAATTTGGTTGGATGAAATTGGTGATAGCATGCATTAGAAACAAGAAAAATACTAAGTGGACTTCAGCATAACTTGAATAATTCTTCCATCTTAACCCAATATTGCAAGGAAAGAGTAGGTTGGGCCAGGGGCCGGGGACCACACTCTTTGGCGAAATCTAGGCCAATTGGCATAACTAGCGTTTTGCTAAGAGGGCTCTCTGCACCCCACATTGGTGAGTGGTGTCTGGGGTCTTAAAAGCTGCCAAGCTGTCATCCGAGGGCACAGTAAATGGTCCCAATTCAGCCAGAACGGATGATCACCGAGGACCAAAATGACATGGGGTAAAGACAACCCAGAAGATAGAGAGACCCACAGGAGTGGGTGCCTACATAGACTTGGGACTGGAAGAACTGGATGGTGCCTGACCACCACCAGTGATAGCTGTGATGGAGCTCCCTAAGTTGAATCTCACTGGCAAAACAAGAATAAAAAGCAGTGCACCCTTAGATCTCCACTAAAAGACCGCAATTGATGGTCCAGGAGCTTCAGAGTTCCCCTGGGAGCATGGCCCCTGGCCCTGATGCTGCCCTTGCCCATAAATCATAACGAAGGTCCATTCTTCGGACATGAATAGATTGGACTTGGTGATGCAGAGTGACCATATATTGGATGCACTTTATGGTTCTATGCATCTATAGGATATCATCCTGCTGACCTCTGGCTGGAGGAAGGAGAGTGGGTGGAGAGGAGAGGAAAGGAGACTGTTGGGAGAATGAGACATATATGGAGCAGAGAGGAATAGTGTGCTGTTACTGGGCAGGGAGAGCAATGGAAGCTGCATATAGGTGGGCATGTAAATTTATATGGAAATGTACATTTTCAGTCAGTCATAATAAAAAAGAAAAAGAAAAAAAGAAAATAACCCAAGACCAGAATATGGAAGACAGAACAGAGCAACCATGTATCAGTTCAGATAGGGAAATGCTCCACTCTAAAAACAAAACTAAAACATTAAAAACAGAGAAACAGAGATGTCAATATGTAAAAAATGACATTACCAAAACAGAGGTACTAAAAAAATGTAGTTATAGATCTTCCACATGGTGAGCAAGTCAAGCCAATGTACAGAAATAAAAGAATGGTTTAAATTTAGAAAAATAGAGGTAAATATTCAGGTAAGCAGAAAGGAAATTAACAATTCTACACATTAAAAAGAAACAGGCAGAGTTAAGATGGCAGAATACACACATGTCTCACTTCCCTCTGAAAATGAATGTCTGGATTAATAGTTGAATGGAACTTTCAGGACACTCCGTGAGCCCTAAGACATGGCATAGGGCTGTCAGTTTGGACCACCTGCCACCAAGTGGGGCAACTTCCTCTCTACTACTGAAATCCACTCTCGTGGTAAGGCCAGCATGCATGGATGAAAGGTACCTGGCATTTTTAACTTTTTTTTCTTTTTGTTCGCTGATAGGCAGAAGATTGGCTTGAGCTGGCAGCTACACTAAACTGCAGCTTTGAAGTTAACGGCGAGGGCTCCAGTGGAAAGATAGTATGTGGAATAACCACATTTTGAGAGTCTGGAGGCAGACTGAGGGCACCACAGCCCCTCCACCTTTCCTTTTTGGAGTTCAGCCACAGATTCGGCTCCTTCATGGCACAAGGGGTAGCTTGACTGGGATACTGTCTTGTTCGGCTTGGAGGCAGAGATACCCTACCAAAAGCCTCAGCAGGGGCTATTTCCCAGGCTGGTAGGCAATGCCAGTCCAGGGAGTGCTTTTTCAGTAGGATGGCTGCTTTCAGCACAGTGTTGCCTTAAGGGAAAACCCCAGCAGGGGACAACAATAGCACAGTAGTCTATCCATACTTTGAAATAAAATATAACATCTGGGTACAGCTGAAGAGCTACCTCCAATGTCAACTGAAGGAGGTACCTGCCACATCTGAGGACCTGACTGATTCTGGAAGTGGTAAGGTAGCATTTAGCTTTTTAAAATATGACTGCCTGGAGGAAGAACTGCAGTCCAGCCCGAACACATCTCTTCCAGCCTTTACTGACCCACATCATAGGGTCACGAGATGGCCCCCCAGTGACTCCATAAGTAGGGTGGTGTCTTTCCGAGCCAGGACATGGAACCTACCACCCCAGAGAGTATACTGGAGCTAGTCACTCGAGTACAAAGAGGTAGCTGGTGACCAATTCCCACATGAGATTATGCCTCAGCTCCTGGTAAGCCAACACCAGAGACAGTAAAAAGCCTCTAGATGTCCCATAAGCAACAAACTGTTGCCAGGCATTTAAAAAAAACATTTGACCATGGTTCCAGTAAACTCTCAAAATAAAGAATCAAAAACCATCCCAGATTAAAAAGTCTTTCTGAAACTATCAAAGGACGAGTACAAAAGAATGATATAGAGAGCCTTCCTAGAGATTAAACAAAATGAAAAATTGAGCAAGCTTTTTGAACTGATGGAACATCAACAATCTCAAATCCAAGACATGAATAACAAAATTGCCAATTAAATTAAAGCCAAAAGAGCAGAATTGATGAATTGGAAATCAGACTGAGTGACCTTAAAGATAGAGCTACCAACACCAACATTTATGAGGAGAAATCACAGACAAGAAATAAGAAAAGTGAAGAAGGATTAAGAAATGTGGGACTCTATCAAAATGAATAATCTATGATTAAATGGAATTAATGAACACAGAGGGTGTTTTAGTCAGCTAGGCTGCTCTAACAGAAATACCACAGAGTGGATGGCTTTAACAAAGGAAGGTTTATTCTTACACAGTCTGGTAGGTTGCAAGTCCATATTCAGGGTGTCTGCTCCAGGGGAAGGCTTTCCCCTTGTCGGCTCTGGAGGAAAGTTCGGTATTGCATCAGTCTTTGTCCAGGGAGCGTCTTGGCACAGGAACCGCAGGTCTGAAGGACACAATCTTCTCCCGGTGCTGCTTTCTTGATGGTACGAGATTCCCAATTCTCAGCCTGCTTCTCTTTCCTTTTATCTCTTGCAGGCTGAAAGGATTAACGGTGGGGCAAGCCATACTCCAAGGAAACTCCCTTTACCGCAGGGCAGGGAAGTAATCCTATGAAGGAATTTACAGCCCCACCCTAATCCTTCAACATACAGTTTAGGGAAACTACAAAATGGAGGACAGTCACAAGATACTGGGAATCATGTCCCAGCCACATGGCTACACATATTTTTGGGGGGACACAATTCAACCCATGACAGAGGGATAGCTGAAAACACAGAGTATTGTCACTGAATTGCTGACAGAAAACTTCCCTGAAATTATGAAGAGAACAGAGATACCCAAGATGTGTATCAAGCCCCACAAAAAAGAGAGCCCAAAAGAAAGACACCAAGACATAATCAATGTTAATAAAATGAAACATAAGCAGAAACTCTTTAAGGCAGTGGGACTCAAACCAAAGCTAACATCCAGAGGGAAGCCCTGTAGGCTTTTGTCTGACTTCTCGGCAGAAATAATCTTGGCACAGAGGCAGTGGGAAGACACATTCAAAGCCATAGAGGAGAAAAACTTTCAACCAAGAATTATATATCCTGCAAAACTGTCTTTCAAATATGAAGATGAAATTAAGACATTCACAGATAAGCAGAAGCTTAGAGACTTTGTAAAACCAAACCCAATCTACAGGAAATACTGAAAGAAGCTCTTGGCTTAGGGGGAAGAAAAAAAAAATTAAGTGTATATTTAAAGAGGCAATACAGGACACAACATCCAGAACCTATTCAGGTAGGGAAGGCACAAAATTGAATCATAACTACAATATGAAGAAAAGGGACCCAGTGATCATATCACAAAATGTAAAACACGATTACATTAAAAAGAGGGATATACTACAGTAGGTATAGTCCTTCCAAGTGGGGATGAAGTTAGTAAGATATGTAGACACTAAGTTTGAGATTAAACTCAGATTAAGGGAGATCACAGAGGTATACACAAAGCACAATAACAATGCAACACATCAAAGTAAGAAATGTAATACGAGTCTCAACATGAAACCAGCACTAAATAACATGAAAAGTCAGCATAAAGAATGACCCAGAACAGAATATTAAAAGCAACAGAGAAAATACCAACACAAAAATAAATACTTGAAAATGACAGCAGTAAACACATACCTATCAATAATTACACTGAATGTAAATGGTCTGAATGCTCCAGTAAAGAGACGAGTGACATCTTGGATCAAAAGACATGGCCCGGCTATATGTTGCTTACAAGAAACACACCTTAGACTTAAAGATATGAACAAACTGAAAATTAAATGCTGGAATAACATATACCAAGCTAACAATATACAAAGAAGAGCAGATGTGGAAATATTAACCTCAGATAAAACAGATTTTAATGTAACATCCACCATCACGGACAAAGACGGCAACTATATATTGCTGAAAAGTTCAATACACAAGCAGGACTTAACAATATGAAATATTTATGTACCCGACACCAGAGCTTCTAAATATGCTGAACGAACATTGACTACATTGAAAAATGAGATGGAGCACCCCATAATAATAGTTAGAGATTTCAACACCCCACTTTCAGTAATGGACAGATGATCCAGACAAAAACCTCAGTAAAAACACAGCAGATCTTATTGTGACAATTAACCAACAAGACCTCATCAACATATACAGAACTTTTTATCCATCAACAGATAAGTACACCTTCTGTGCCAATGCACATGGAACACTTTCCAGAATACACCGTGTGTTAGCATGTAAAGCAAATATCAACAAAATCCAATCCACTGAATTATTGTAAAGCATTTTCTCAGACCATAAATCCATAAAAGTGGAAATCAATAGCAGAATAAATATTAATATAAATTGGAATTCATGGAAACTGAACAACACTTTGCTCAAAAAGCCATGGGTTATAGAAGAAATCAAGGATGAAATAAAGAAATTTATGGATTCAAATGAGAATGAAAACACATCCTACCAGCACTTACAGGATACAGCCAAAGCAGTGCTCAGAGGTCAATTTATCTCTATAAATGAACATATCTGAAAGGAGAAAAAGACCCAACCAAAAGAATTAACCCTACAGCTTGAACAAGTACAGAGAGGGCAACAAAAGAACCACAGGCACAAGAAGAAGACACATAATAAAGATCAAAGCAGAACTAAATGAATTAAAGAATAGATGAACAATTGAAAACACGAATAAAACCAAAAGCTAGTTTTTCGAAAAGGTCAACAAAATTCACAAGCCATTGGCTAAACTAATAAAGAAAAACAGTAGAGGAAACAAATAACCCAAATAAGAAATGAGATGGGAGAGGTCACAACAGGTCCAACAGTAATAAAAAATTTCATCACAGAATACTACAAAAAACTGTACTCTAACAGATTTGAAAACCTAGAGAAAATGGACAAATCCCTAGATTCATATCAACTACCAAAATTTTCACAAGGAGAAGTAGAACAACTTAATAAGCCCTCACACAGGAAGGGATTGAAAATGTCATCAAAACTCTACCAACCAAAAAAAGCCCTGGCACAGATGGTTGCACCCCACAATTCTAACAAGCTTCTAGGAAAGAGTTAACTGCAAGTGTTAAACACTGAGACTATTTCATATCATAAAAAGGGATGGAATACTCCTGAATTCATTTTTTTTAATGATTGAGTGAAAATGTACATTCCCATGTAAATTTGAATGCCCACTGTCATGTATTGAATTGTGTCCCCCCCAAAATCGGTGTAGCCACATGGCTGGGCTATGATTCCCAGTATCTTGTGACTGTCCTCCATTTTGTGGTTTTCCTATGCTGTATGTTAAAGGATTAGAGTGGGACTGTAAATCCGTTTATAAGATCACCTCCCTGCTCCACTGTAAAGGGAGTTTCCCTGGCTTGCCCAACCCTTAATCCTTTCATCCTGCAAGAAATAAAAGGAAAGGGAAGCAGGCTGAGAATTGGGAACCTCATACCACCAAGAGAGAAGCATCAAGAGCACAGCATGTCCTTTGGACCCGAGGTTCCTGTGCTGAGATGCTCTCACTGGATTTGGACTTATCCTGCTGGACTGTGATGGACTCTCTTATTGAACGGACTTACAATTTATAAATGGATTTGTGGCTTACTAGACAACGTCAATAAAAGCTACTCTTCATGAAACCTTCCACTTATGGTATTTTCTGTAGAGCAGTACTGGATGACTAGGACACCCACCTATATGCAGCTCCCAATGCTCTCCCTGAAGGGTGACAGCACACTCTTCCTCTCTGCTCCATACATGTCTTGTCCTCCCAACATTCTCCTATCCCCTCCTCTCCATCCACTCCCCCGCCTCCAGTAAGAGGTCAGCAGGACAACATCCTATGGATGCACAGAACCATAAAGTGTGCACATGATATGATCACTGTGTTTATCCAAGTCCAATCCATTCCTGTCCAAAGAGTTGACCTCCATTATGATTTGTGGATAGGGGCAGCATCAGGGCCAGGGGCCATGCTCCCAGGGGAACCCCAAGGCCACCAGACTGTCAATTGCAGTCTTTTAGTGGAGATCTCAGGGTGCACCCCTTTTTATTCTTGTGTTGTCAGTGAGACTCAACTTTGCTAGCTCCATCACGGCTATCACTGGTGGTGGCTGGGCACCTTCTGGTTCTTCTGGTCACAAGTTGATGTAGTCACCCACTCAAGTGGGTCTCTCTGTCTTCTGGGTTCTCTTTCCCCCATGCAGTTTTGGTCCTTAGTGGTCATCTGTTCCTGCGGAGTTGGGACCATTTGCTATGTGCACAGATGGCAGCTGGTCAGATTTTAAGACCCAAGATGCCACTCACCAATGTGGGGTGCAGAAGGCTGTCTTAACAAAATTCTAGTTGTGCCAATTGGCCTTGATTTCCCTTGAGAGCATGATCCCTGGCCCCCAGCCCCAGCTATTCTGTCCTTGCAATATTGGCTTAAGATAGGAGGAGTAATCATGTTGTGTTGAACTCCAGTTAATATTTATCTTCTTTCTAATGTGTGCTGTCACAGATTTCACCCACCAAAATTTTTATCAACTAATTAATCTAAACCCTCCCCCCTTGCCCCCCCTCCCTCCCTATACTTGCAGCTGTCAAAGAGTCTCGTCGTCTAGGCATGAGTCTGTTTTTAAGTTCTTATCGCAGGCATCTCATATATTTCTCCTTTTGTCACTGTCCACTTTCACTCAGCATTATGTCCTCCAATTGAAACCACGTTATGAGATGTTTCCTAAAATCATCACTGTTCTTTACCATTGGAGAAGAAGGTGTAGTTGTCCGCTGATGGAACAGAAAGTTCTGTATATGTTGATGAGGTCTAGTTGGTTAATTGTGGCAATAAGGTCTTCTGTGTCTTTACTGAGCTTTTTTCTAGACGATCTGTCCAATATTGAGAGTGGAGTGTTGAAGTTTCCCACTATAATTGTGGAGTGATCTATCTGATTTTTGAGTGTAGTCAGTGTTTCTTCAATGTATTTAGGTACTCTAATATTGCCAAGTGCCGTCGAGTCGGATCCGACTCATGTAGGTGAATAAATATTTAATATTGTTAAGTCCTGCTTGTGTATTGAACCTTTCAGCAATAGTGTCCATCCTTGTCCACAATGGTGGATTGTATAGTGAAATCTATTTTATTTAAGATTAGAATTGCCACACCTGCTCTTCTTTGTGTATTGTTAGCTTGATTTATTATTATTGTATCCTTTAATTTTCAGTTTGTTCATATCTTTAAGTCTGAGGTGAGTTTATTGTAGGCAACATATGGATGGGTCATGTCTTTTGATCCAAGATGTCATTAAATGACTCTTTACTGGAGTGTTCAGTCCATTCACATTCAAAGTAATTGTTGATAGGTATGTGTTTAGTGCTGTCATTGTGATATGTTTATTTTTGTGTTGATGTTTTTTCTGTTGTTCTTATTAATCTGTTCTGGAACATTCTTCTTTGTGAGTTGATTTTTCACCTTTTTCAGGGTTGGTTTTGTAGTTGTTGACACTCCTGTATTACGTTTCTTGATTTGATATGCTGCATCTTTATTGTGCTTTATGGCTGCCCCTATGATCCTTCTTAATAAACTATGTATAAATCTGATTTTAATTACTACCAGTCTTATTAATTTCAACTATACCGACTGTAGTACATCCTTCTTTTTAATATGATGACATCATAGTTTTCATTATATGGTTACTGGAACATCTCCTTCACTGTTATATCTTTGATGCAGTTTCGAGCCTTCCTTACCAGAGTAGGTTTCTGGGTGATGTGTCCTGTATTTGCTTCTAAAATATGAAGTTAGTGGTTTGGCTCTTCAAAGCCAAGAGATTCTTTCAGTGTTTCTTGTAGCTTTGGTTTGGTTTTTACAAAGTCTCTGAGTTTCTGTTTATGTGCGAATGTCTTCATTTCATTTTCATATTTGAAAGATAGTTTTACAGGATATATAATTCTTGGTTGGAAATTCTTCTCCTTCAAGGCTTTGAATGTGTCATGCCACTGTCTCTGTGCCAGCATTGTTTCTGCTGAGAAATCCGACGAAAGCCTACAGGGTTTCCCTCTGAATGTTAGCTTTGCTTTGAGTCTTGCTGCCTTTCAGAGTTTCTGCTTATATCCATCTACGCTAAATTAAAACAAGACTCATCAGAAAAACAATCAATGTGATTAACCACGTACATAACACAAAAGACAAGAAAAGGCATTTGATAAAGTCCAACACCCATTCATGCTAAAAACTCTTAGTAAAATGGGCATAGACAGCAAATTCCTCAACACAATAAGGGCCATTGATACAGGGCCAATTGCCCACATCATCCTGAATGGAGAGAGACTGAAAGACTTTCCCTTGAGATCAGGAACTAGACAACGATGCCCACTCTCACCTCTCCTATTCAACATTGTGCTAGAAGTTCTAGCCAGAGCAATTAGACAAGACCAAGAAATAAAGGGCATCTGCATCAGCAAAGAGGAAGTTAAAATCTCCCTGTTTGCAGATGATATGATTGTATATGCAGAGAACCCCAAGGAATGTATAAGTAAGCTACTCAAACTGATAGAAGAGTTTAGCAGTCTCAGGATACAAGATAAACATAAGTAAATCAGTAGGATTCCTTTATACCAACAAGGAGACTGTTAAGGAAGAAATTATCAAATCAATACCATTTACGATAGCCCCTAAGAAGATAAGGTACCTAGGAATTAATCTAACCAGAGAAACAACAGACCTTTACAAAGAGAACTACAAGCCCTTACTAGAAGAAACTAAGAGAGACTTAGATAAATGGAAAAACCTACCCTGCTCATGGATAGGAAGACTTAACATTGTGAAAATGTCTATTTTACCCAAAGCAATTTATTTATATAATGCAATCCCAATACAAGTTCCAGCATCATTTTTTAATGAGATGGAGAAATAAATCACCAATTTTGTTTGGAAAGGGAAGAAGCCCTGGATAAGTAAGGTACTACTAAAGAAGAAGAACACACTGGGAGGCCTCTCATTACCCGACCTTAGAACATACTATACTGCCACAGTGGCCAAAATAGCCTGGTACTGGTACAAGAACAGATAGATGGATCAATGGAACAGAATTGAGACCCCAGAGATGACACCATCTGCCTATGAACAGTTGATATTAGACACAGGCCCTAAGACATTTAACTCGGGTAAAAACTGTATCTTCAACAAATGGTGCTGGCAAAATTGGTTATCCATCTGCAATAAACTGAATCAAGATCCATATCTTACACCTTACACAGAAACCAACTCCAACTGGATAAAAGACCTAAATATTAAACCTAAAACGATAAAGCTCATCCAAGAAAAGGTAGGAACAACAATGGAAGTTTTAATACATAATGAGGACAGACTCCAAAATCTGTCAAAGAAACCACAATCAACAGAAGAGAAAATAGATAAATGGGAACTATTAAGAATCAAACACTTTTGCTCATCCAAAGACTTTATTAATAGAATTAAAAGAACACCCACAGAATGGGAAAAATATTTGGCAACTCTATGTCAGACCAACGCCTGGTCTCCATAATCTATAAGATACTACAGAATATCAATAAGAAGAAGATAAACCATCCAATTAAGTGATGGGCAAAGGAGATGGACAGACATTTCACTAAAGAGGAGATCCAGGGAGCCAAAAAACACGTGCGGACATGTTCACGATCTTTAGTTATTAAAGAAATTCAAATCAAGGCGACAATGAGATACCATCTCATCCCAACAAGGCTGGCGATGATACAGAAAACACAAAACAACAAATGCTGGAGAGGCTGTGGAGAAAGTGGAACCCTCCTACATTGTTGGTGGGGTTGCAAAATGGTCCAGCCTTTTTGCAAAGCAATTTGGCGCTTCCTTAAAAAAATGGACATCGACATACTATTTGACCCAGTAATTCCACTACTTGGAATATATCCTACAGAATCAAGGCCTTTAACACCAACGGACACATGCAGGAGAATGTTTATTGCAGCACAGTCCACGATAGCAAAAAGATGGAATCAACCCAGATGGCCAACAACAGAAGAACGGATAGCTAAACTATGGTACATGTACTCAATGGAGCACTACGCAACGATAAAGAATAACGATGATTCCAGGATACATCTCCTAACCTTGTTTCAACTGGAAGACATTATGTTGAGTGAAAGTAGTCAGCGACAAAGGGACAAATACTGTATGAGACCTCTACGATAAGATCTCAAAAACAGACTTGTGTATAGAAGAAAAGTGACAGGTACAACAAGAGGCAGAACTAGTAGATAAGCAGATGTGAAACTATCCTTACCTTCATATCTGGAACTGATGAGTCTGGGCATCTTTATCCGAAAGCCGTCTCAGATGTCTTGCCCACATTTGTAACTTTGCCACCATCAGATGACCACAGTGCCAGAGTTCTGTGGAAACACCTTTAATAGATGGATTCTCAAGGTAGAGATGATATAGCACTTTATAGTGCTTTTCTTTTGACAGCTGCAAGGGAGGGGAGGGAGGGAAAGTGGGGGGAAGGGCTTAGTTTAGATAGTTGCTAGAAATCTGATTGGGAGAAAGCGGTGACAACACACATTAGAATCAAGAACAACATTAAGTGGACTTCAGCATAACTTGAGTACTCCTTCCATCTTAACCCAATATTGCAAGGATAGAGTAGCTGGGGCAGGGGGCGGGGGACCATGCTCTTAGGTGAAATCGAGGCCAATTGGCACAACTAGCGTTTTGCTAAGAGAGCTCTCTGCACCCCACATTGGTGAGTGGCGTCTGGGGTCTTAAAAGCTGTCAAATGGCCTTCTAAGGACACAGCAAATGGGTGCAACTCAGCAGGAACGGATGTTCACTGAGGACCACAATGACATGGGGTAAAGACAACCTAGAAGACAGAGAGACCTGCAAGAGTGAGTGCCTTCATCGACTTGGGAACCAGAAGAACTGGATGGTGCCTGGCCACCACCAGTGATAGCCATGATGGAGCTCACTAGGTTGAGTCTCACCGGCAACACAAGAATAAAAAGGGGCACATCCTGAGATCTCCACTAAAAGACCTCAATTGATGGTCCAGCAGTTTTGGGGTTCCCCTGAGAGCATGGCCCCCGGCCCTGATGCTGCCCTTACCCATAAATTATAACAAAGATCTACTCTTTGGACAGGAATGGATTGGACTTGGCAATGCAGAGTGACCATATATTGGTTGCACTTTATGGTTCTATACATCTATAGGATATCATCCTGCTGACCTCTGGGTGGAGGAAGGAGAGTGGTTGGAGAGGAGCAGAAAGGAGGCTGTTGGGAGGATAAAACATGTATGGAGCAGAGAGGAATAGTGTGCTGTCCTCGGAAAGGGAGAGCAGTGGAAGCTGCATATAGGTGGGCATGTAAATTTATATGGGAATGTACATTTTCACTCAGTCATGTTAAATAAAAAATAAAAAAAAATGGACCATGAAGTCTGCAAGGTACAACAAGAGGCAGAACTAGTAGATAAGCAGATGTGAAACTATCCTTACCTTCATATCTGGAACTGATGAGTCTGGGCATCTTTATCCGAAAGCCGTCTCAGATGTCTTGCCCACATTTGTAACTTTGCCACCATCAGATGACCACAGTGCCAGAGTTCTGTGGAAACACCTTTAATAGATGGATTCTCAAGGTAGAGATGATATAGCACTTTATAGAAACCATGAATGTTGTGAGCACGAATTTTATCACAAAGTGGTCTTTTCAAATAAACCAGGTATTTGCTGTTGGTAAAAAAAAAAAAAAAAAAAAAAAAAGTTAAAACAAGACTCATATCTTACACCTTATACAAAAACCAACTTAAACTGGATAAAAGACCTAAATATCAAATCTGAAGTGATAAAGCACATCCAAGAGAAAGTAGGAACAACAATGGAAGGTTTAATACACACTGCAGACAGACTTCAAAATCTGTCAAACAAACCACAATCATCAGAAGAGAAAATAGATAAATGGGAACTGTTAAGAATGAATCACTTTTGCTCATCCAAAGACTTTATTAATAGAATTAAAAGGCCACCTAAGAATGGGAAAAAGTATTTGGCAACTCTATGTCGGATCAGCTCCTGATCTCCATAATGTATAAGGTATTACAAAATACTAATAAGAAAAAGATAAATCATCCAATTAAGTCATGGGCAAAGGAGATGGATAGACACTCCTCTAAAGAGGAGATCCAGGCAGCCAAAAAACACATGCAGACATGATCACAGTCATTAGCTATTAAAGAAATTCAAGTCAAAACGACAATGAGATACCATCTCACCCCCAACAAAATTGGCCATGATCCAAAAAATGCAAAACAACAAATGCTGGAGAGGCTGTGGGGAGACTGGAACTCTCCTACACTGTTGGTGGGATTACAAAGTGGTGCAACCTCTTTGGAAAGCAGTATGGCACTCCCTTAAAAAATTGGATAGAGATATACCATTTGACCCAGTAATTCCACTGCTTGTAACATATCCTACAGAATCAAGGCTATTCACACCAACTGATACATGCACATGAATGTTCATTGCAGCACAGTCCACAACAGCAAAAAGATGGAATCAACCCAGATGCCTAAGAACAGAGGAATGGATAGGTAAACTATTGTACATATACTCAATGAACACTATGCAATGATAAAGAATGATGATTGCAGAAAACATCTCTTAACCTGGTGTCGGAGGACATTATGCTGAGTGAAAGTAGTTAGCGATAAAACGACAAATATTGTATGAGACCCCTATGATAAGAACTTAAAAACAGACTCATGCATAGAAGAAAAGACTCTGACAGCTGCAGGGGTGAGGAGGGAGGGAGTCGGTGGGGGGGAGGCTTTCCATTAGTTAATAGAAATTTGGTTGGGTGAAATCAGTGACAGCACACATTAGAAAGATCAATAATAACTGTACTTCAACACAATTTGAGTGCTCCTCCCATCTTAACCCAACATTGCAAGGATATAGTAGCTGGGGCAGGGGGGTGGGAACTATGCTGTCAGGGAAATTGAGGCCAATTGTCACAACCAGCATTTTGCTAAGAGGGCTTTCTGCACCCCACATTGGTGAGTGATGTCTGGGGTCTTAAAAGCTGCCAAGCTGCCATCTGAGGGTACAGCAAATGGTCTCAACTCAACAGGAATGGACGGTCACCGAGGAGAAGAATGACTTGGAGAAAGACCAGAAAAGTGATCAGAAGAACCTGATGGTGCCTGGCCACCACCAGTGATAGCCACAATGGAGCTCACAAAGTGGAGTCTCACTAGCAACAGGAGAAGAAACAGGGGTGTACCCACAGATCTTCAATAAAAGACCACAATTGATGGTCCAGGTACTTCGGAGTTCCCCTGGGAGAATAGCCCCTGGCCCTGATGCTGTCCCTGTCCATAAATCATAATGAAGGTCAACTTTTCCAACAGCAATGGATTGGACTTGGCAACACAGAGTGACCGTATCTTGTGGGAATTTTATGGTTCTATGCATCTATAGGATGTCATCCTGCTGACCTCTTGCTGGAGGAAGGGGAGTGGATGGAGAGGAGGGAATAGGAGACTGTTGGGAGGATAGGACATGTATGCAGCAGACAGAAGGGGTGTGTTGTCACCAGGCAGGGAGATCAGTGGGAGCGGCATATAGGTGAGTATGCGAATTTACATGGGAATGTACATTTTCATTCAATCATAATAGAAAAAAAAGTTTGTGCTTATGTTTCACTTTGTTAAGCTTGATTATAATACGTCTTGAGTGGGGGCCAGCGAAAGTGAGGAAGTTTTCCGTACAGTGTTATGAGTCCAAATTAACAGCCCTATGCCATGTCCTAGGGCTCACTAGGTATCCAGAAGGCTCCATTTAGTTATCAATTCAGGTCTTGGTTTCCAGAGGGATTTAGGGAGACATGTGTTTAGTTTGCCATCTTGACTCTGCCCCTCCCAAATTCATTCTATGAAGCCAGCATAACCCTGATACCAAAGCCAGGGAAAGATCCCATAAAAAAGGAAAATTACAAACCAATATCACTGATGAACCTAGATGCAAAAATCTTCACCAAATCCTTGCCAATATAATTAGAAAGCATGTCAAATAACTCATCATGACCAATTTGGATTCATCCCAGGAATGCAAGCCTGGTTCAACATCAGAAAAACAATTAATATGATCAACCACATAAATAACAGAAAAGATAAGAATCACCTTATTTTCTAAATTGATGTAGAAAAGGCACTTTACAAAGTCCAACACCCATTTATGCCAAAAACTCTCAGCAAAATAGGAATAGAAGGTAAATTCCTCAACGCAATAAGGGTATCTACACAAAGCCAACCTTGTACATCATCCTGAATAGAGCGAGACTGAAAGAATTCCCCTTGAGAACAGGAACTAGACAAGGATGCCCACTCTCACCACGTCTAGTCAACATAGTACTAGAAGTTCTGGCCAGAGAATTTAGAAAAGACAAAGAAATAAAGGACATCCACATTGACAAAGAAGTAAAAACCTCTCTATCTGCAGATGATATGATTGTGCATGCACAGAATTCGCAAGAATCCATTAATAAACTACTCGAACTAACAGAAGAATTCAGCAAAGTATCAGGATATAAAATAAACATAAGTAAATTAGTAGAATTCCTTAATACCAATAAAGAGATCATTAAAGAAGAAATCACCAAATCAATACCATTTACCATAGCCTCCAAGAATATAAAATACCTAGGAATAAATTTAACTAGAGAAATAAGAGACCTATACAAACAGGACTACAAGATCTTACTGCAATAGAGTTACATAATTGGAGAAACCTACCCTGTTCATGGATAGAAAGACTTAACATTGTGAAAATGGCTAGTTTACCCAAAGTGATCTGCATATACAATGCAACCCCAACACAAATTCCAGTGACACTTTTTAATGAGATGGTGAAACACATCACCAACTTTTTTGGAAAGGGAAGAAACCCCAGACAAGTGAAGCACTACTGAAGAAGAACACTGTGGGAGGTCTCACCACCTGACTTTAGAACCTATGACACTGCCACAGCAGTCAAAATGGCTTGGTACTGGTACAAAAAGAGACATGTAGACAAATGGAACAGAGTTGAGACCCCAGAGATGCTACCATCTTCCTTTGAACAGTTCATATTTGACAAAGGCCCTAAGACTCTAAACTGGGATAAGAACAGTCTCTTTAACAAGTGATGTTGGTAAACTTGGATATCTATGTGCAAAAAAATGGAAAGAAGACCCATATCTAACACCTTAGACAAAAACTAACTCAAATTGGGTAAAAGACTTAAATGTGCAACCTAAAATGATAATGATCGTGCAAGAAAAAATAGGATCAACAATGAAAGTTTTAATACACAACTTAGACTTCAAAACCTGACAAACAAAGCTCGATCAACAGAAAATAGATAAATGGGAACTACTAAGAATCAAACACTTCTGCTCATCCAAAGACTTCATCAAAAGAATTAAGAAAGCACCCACAGAATGGGAAAAAATATATCTCAGATCAACGTCTGATGTCCATAATCTCCAAAGTCCCACAAAATATTAACAATAAAAAGGTAAATAACCCAATTAAGCACTGCACAAAGGAGATGGCCAGACACTTCACTAAAATAGACATCCAGGCAGCCAAAAGACACATGAGGAAATGTTCACGATCATTTGCTGCTAAAGAAATCCAAATCAAAACTACGAGATACCACCTCACCCCAGCAAGGGTGGCCATGATCCAAAAAACACAAAACAACAAATTCTGGAGAGGCTGTGGAGAAACTGGAACTCTCCTACACTGCTGGAGGGATTGCAAAATGGCACAACCTTTTTGGAAAGCATTGTGGTGCCTCCTTAAAAAGAGGAAAATAGATAACCCATTTGACCCAGTAATATCACTGCTTGGAATATATCATACAGAATCAAGGGCAGTCACACAAACAGAGCCATGCACATGAATGTTTACTGCAGCACAGTCCACACTTGCAAAAAGATGGAATCAACCCAGAAGTCCAACAACAGATAAATGGATAAACAAACTGTGGTACATATACTCAATGGAACACTACGCAATAATAAAAAACAATGATAACTTTATGAAGCATCTCATAACCTGGTTTCAACTGGAAGACGTTATATCGAGTGAAATCAGTTAGCGGCACAAGGACAAATGTTGCATGAGACCACTACTATTAAAAACTTAAAAACAGACTCGTGTACAGAAGACTCTTGGAAGGCTATAAGGGAGGTGAGGGAGCAAGGGAGATGGCTGGTTATAGATTAGGTAGTTTATAGAAATTTGGTTGGGTGAAACCAGTGGCAGCACACATTAGAAAGAATATCAACTTAACTGGACTTCAGCACAAACTGAAAACTCTTCTGATCTTAACACAATGTTGTAAGGATACAGTAGCAGGAGTGGGGGTCCAGGGACCGTGCTCTCAGGGAACATCAAGGCCAACTGGCATAACTAGCCTATTACTAAGAGAGTGTTCAGCACTCCATATTGGTGAGTGGCATCTGGGGTCTTAAAAGCTAGCAAGCTGCCATCTGAATACACCAAATATTCCCAACTCAGCTGGATGAGATGATCACGAAGAACAACAAAGACATGGGGGGAAAAGAGCCCAGAAGACAGAAGGACCCATGTGAACAGGTGATTGTATCAACATGTGACAGAAGAGCCAGATGGTGCCTGGCCACCACCAATGACAGCCGTGATGGGGCACACAACATTGTGTCCCAGTGGCATCATGAGAAAAAGAGGGGTGCAACTCAAAACCTCCACTAAAAGGTCACAATTGAGGGTTCAAAGGCCCAGGAGTTCCCCTTGGAACATGACCCCAGACCTGCTACTGCCCTGATCATAAATCATTACTGAGCTCAACTCTTTGGACACAAATGGACTGGACTCAGGGACACAAAGGGAGCATATAGTTTGTCCACTTGATCGTTTTATACATCTACAGGATGCTGTCCTACTCACCTATTATTAGAAGGGAGAGGAGAGGGTGGAGAGGAGGGGACAAGGGATTGTTAAGAGGATATGACATGTATAGAATGGAAAGGAAGAGTATGCTGTCACTGGGGAAGGTGAGGAGAAGGAGCTGCAGATAGGTGGGCATGCAAATTTAACTTAGATTGTATACTTTTACTCAATCACAATAAAAAAATATAGAGTCTCAGTAAATACAAAACCAGTAATGATGAAAAAGATTAAGAAAAAACAAAATGACTCAGCACGAAAAATTAAATGGAACAAAGAAACTGTCACCAAAAAGAAATCAAAATGACAGCACTGAACTCATAGCTATCAATAATTATGCTGAATACAAATGGATTACATGCACCAATAAAGGCAAAGAGCATGGCAAAATGGACAAAAAAAAAAAAACCCTGTCTACATACCTTAAAGGCACAAACTACAACTCAAAGAGTGGAAAAAAATAGGCAAACAACTTTCACAAAAGAGCAGGAGTGGCAATATTAATGTTTGATAATATAAACTTTGAAGTAAAATCCAACACAATGTATAAGGAAGGACATCCTATAATGATTAAAAGGCCAATACACCAGGGGTATATAACCATGTTAAATATTTATGCACCCAATGACAAAACTCCTGAATACATAAAACAAACTCCTAACAGCACTGGAAGAAGAGATGGACGTCTCCACAATAATAGCAGGAGACTTCAACACACCACTTTCAAGGATGGACAGAACATCTAGAAAGAATCTAAATGAAGACATGAACAATTTAAATGCCAGAAATCAACCAACTTGACCTCACAGACATACAAAACACTCCACCCACAGCAGCGAAGTATATTTTCTTTTTCAATGCATAGAGAACATTTTCCAGAACAGACTACATAACAGGCCATAAAGCACGCCTTAACAAAATTCAAGGCATGGAAATATTGCAAAGTTACGAGAGGAAAAAAAATTAAACACATAGAAACTGAACAATAACAGCTTGCTCAAAAACTACCAGGTTATAGAAGAAATCAAGGATGGAATCAAGAAATTCACAGAATCGAATGAGAATGAAAACACATCCTACCAAGACCTTTGGAACACAGCAAAAGCAATGCCCAGAGGTCAAGTCATCTCAATAAATGCATACCTCCAAAAAGAAGAAACAGACCAAATCAATTAACCCTATAATTTGAACAAGTAGAAAGCAAATAATAAAATATAGAGCAGGAGTGAATGAATCAGAGAATAAACAAATGATTAATAGAGGTAACAGGACCAAAAGCTAGTATTTTGAAAAGATCAACAAATAGGTAAATCATTTGTGATAGCGACAAAAGTATGAAAGGATACAAATAACCCAAATAAAACATGAGATGGGTGATATCACAACAGACTCAACTGAAATTTAAAAACATAACAGAATACTACGACAAATTGTACTCAAATAAATTTGAAAACCTAAAGGAAATGGAGAAACTTTGAGAAACACACTACTTACACAAACTAACATAAACAGAGGTAGAACAATTAAATAAACCCATCAAAAAAGAAGAGATTGAAAAGATAATTAAAAACTACTGACTATAAAAAGCCTTGGCCTTGATGGTTTCACTGGAGAATTTTAACAATTTTTAAAGAGTTAACACCAATATTACTAAAGGTATTTCAGAGCATAGAAAAGGATGGCATACTCCCAAATTCACTTTGTGAGGCCAGCATAACGCTGATACCAAAATCAAGACAGCATAAAAAAGGAAAATTACAGACCAATATTTCTCATGAACTTACATGCAAAAATCCTCAACCAAAACGACCCAAAAGAATTCAACAACGTATCAAAAAACTAACTCACCACGAGTAAGTGGAATTCATACCAGGGATGCAGGGATGGCTCAACATTAGAAAAATTATTATGTAATAAATAAGACAAGAACGACGTAAGCTTAGTAACTGATGCAGAAAAGGCATTTCACAAAGTCCAGTACCCATTCATGTTAAAAACTCTCAGCAAAACAGAAATAGAAATTTCTCAACACAATAAAAGGCATCTATGCGAGGTGCCCCCTGAGATCTCCAATAAGACAGCAATTGACAGCCTGGGGGCTTTGGGGCTCCCCTGGGAGCATAGCCCCTGGCCCTGATGCTGTCCCTATCCATAAATCATAACGAAGATCAACTTTTCGGACAGCAGTGAATGGAACTTGGTGATGCAGACTGACTGCATCTTGTGGGAATTTTATGGTTCTATGTATCTATAGGATGTCATCCTGCTGACCTCTTGCTGGAGGAAGGGGAGTGGGTGGAGAGGAGGAGATAGGAGACTGCTGGGAGGATAGGACATGTATGGAGCAGAGAGGAATGGTGTGCTGTCACCGGGCAGGGAGAGCAGTGGGAGCTGCATCTAGGTGAGCATGTGAATTTATATGGGAATGCACATTTTCATTCAATCATAATAAAAATAAATAAAAGGCACCTACAAAAAGCCAACAGCCAACATCATCCTAAATGGACAGAGTCTGAAAGCACTCCCCTTGAGAATGGGAACCAGACAAGAACGCCCAGTCACCACTTTTATTCAACACTGTACTGGAGGTGCTAGCCAGAACAATCAGGCAAGATAAAGAAATAAAGCATATCCTAATTCATAAGGAATAAATATCTCTATTTGGAGATACTACAATCTTATAAACAGAAAACCATAACAAATTCACAAACTACTAGAAGAGTTCAACAGAGAATCAGGATAGAAGATAAACACACAAAAATCAGCTGGATTCCTTTACATCAACAAAGAGACCACTAAAGAGGAATTTACCAAATCAATACCATTTACATTAGCCCCCAAGAGGACAAAATAACCTAGGAATAAATCTAACCAGAGATGTAAAATTCCTATAAAAAGAAAATTATAGGACTGTACTGCAAGAAACCAAGAGAATAAGAGAGTGGCAAAACCTACCTTGCTCATGAATAGGAAGACCTTAACATCATGAAAATGTCTATTCTACCCCAGACAGTCTATAGATACAGTGCAATCCCAGCACAAATTCCACTGTTATTATTATTACTTTTTCAATTGTGATTAAGTGAAAGTATACAATCCAAATCAATTTTGCATGCCAGCCTATCTGCAGCTCCTTCTGCTCTCCTTGCCCGGTGACAGTACACTCCTCCTTTTCATTCTATACTTGTAGCATCCTCTTGACAAGCTCCTGTGCCCTCCTCACCACTCTCTTCTCTCCCATCTAGAAAGAGACAAGTAGAATGGTATCCTACAAATGCACACAAACATAAAGTACACACACCATATGGTCACATTGTGTCCCCAGGTCCAGTCCATTTTTGTCCAAAGAGTTGACCTCAGTAGTGTAGTGTTTTCTGGCCAGGGGAAGCAGCAGTTCTAGGGGCCATGCTCCCAGGGATCCCCCAGGCCATCGGACCATGAATTGTAGTCTTTTAGAACAGTTCTTGAGCTGCACCCCTCTTTTTCTCATGTTGCCACAGGAACTCAACATTGTGTGCCCCATCACGGCTGTCTTTGGTGGTGGCCAGGCACCATCTGCTTCTTCTGGTCACATGTTGATAAATCCTCCATTCACATGGGTCCTTTGGTCTCCTGAGCTCTGTCTTTGTTGTCTTTGTTGCTCTCAGTGATGGTCTGTTCTGGATGAGTTGGGATCATTTGGTGTACCTCAGATGGCAGCTTGCTAGCTTTTAAGAACCCAGATGACACTCACCAATATGGGGTGCAGAAGACTCTCTTAGCAATAGGCTAGTTATACCAATTGGCCTTGATGTCCTCCGAGAGAATGGCTCCCAGACAGCCACCCCTGCTACTCTATCCTCGCAATGATTGTGAGCATTTCTTTATGTGTGCTTTGGCTGCCTGGATGTCCTCTTTGGCGAAGTGTCTGCCCATCTCCTTTGTCCATCAATTAATTGGGTTATTTACCTTTTTCTTGTTGATATTTTGCAGTATTTTGTAGATTACTGAGATCAGACATCAGTGCAATGTAGTTGCCAAATATTTTTTCCTATTCTGTAGGTGGTATTTTAACTCTTTTGATAAAGACTTCAGATGAGCAAGTGTTTGATTCTTAGTAGTTCCCATTTATCTATTTTCTCTTCTGATGATTGTGCTGTTTGTCAGATTAAAGTCTAAGCTGTGTATTAGAAATCCCACTGTTGACTATTTTTTCTTGCATGATCTTCATCATTTTCGGATTGATCCTTAGGTCTTCGATCCATTTTGAGTTAGTTTTTGTGTAAGGTGTAAGATATGGGTCTTGTTTCAGTTTTTTGCAAATGGATATCTAATTTTGCCAACACGATTTGTTAAAGAGACTGTACCCCGGTTTACAATCTTAGGGCCTTCATCGAATATCAACTGTTCAGAAAAGGATGGTGTCTCTGGGGTCTCAACTCTGTTCCACTGGTCTGTATGTGTCTTTTTGCACCAGTACCAGTCTGTTTTGACTACTGTGGCAGTGTAGCATTGTCCACAACAGCAAAAAGATGGATTCAACCTAGGTGCCCATCAACAGATGAAAGGATAAACTATGGTATATTCACACAATGGAATACTATGCAATGGTAAAGAACAATGATGATTTTAGGAAATGGAGTCATGGAGTCATCTGGAAGACATATAAGAAGCATTAACTGGTCTCAACCTTTCTGCAGCAAAGGAGAAAAAAGAGGATCAGTGACCTGAGGAAAGTGCAAGCCCAAGAGACAGAAAAGGCCACATATACCATAGAATACATCATGAGACTAGAACAACTACATGGTGCCTGGCCATCACCCAAGACTGCCCTTACAGAGAACTCAACAGACTCCCTGATGGAATGGAAGAATATGTGGGATGCAGAACCTGAACTCTAGTAAAAAGACCAGAGTTGATGGTCTGCCGACTAGATGGTCCCTGGAAGACATGGCCCCCAAACTCTGTTAACCCAGAACCGAAACTATACCGGAAGCCAACTCTTCAAAGATTGAACTTGTATATAATACATAAAATGATACTAGTGAAGAGTGTGCTTCTGGCTTAGGCACATACAGGAGACAAACTGGGCAGCTCCTGTTCCAAGGAAAGAGGGAAAGACAGAGACACAGGAGCTGGTTAAATGGGCTTGAGAAATATGGGCTGTCACAGTGTGGGGAGAATAACTAGGGACACATGGCAAAGTGTAACTCTTTGAGAAACTGTAATTGTAAACTTTCACTTAAACACAATTTTAAGAAAAATCTGTGACAGGAAACAAACAAAAAAACATAGGTTTTGGAAATAGCTTTGTATCCAAATCCTGGCTGCATCACTTACAAATACACCTATGTGACCTTAGGAAAGTCACTTCAACTTTCTGATTTTCAGTTTTCTTAGCTGCAAAATGGGCATACCATCAGGGTTATTGTAAGGATTAAAGGAGATATTAGGTTGAACCATATAAGATTGCAAATACTCAAAGATTTTGACCTACAAAAATGCAAATCATGTCGTGATTATGGAAGTGGGATAATAGAAATGAATGGCACCCTCCAAAACTTAGAAGAAATGAACAGAGAGAAACTCCTAAAGAAAACCTGTGGTCTTTTTTTTAAAAAGCAGTAGAGGCCCTAAGGATAAAAGGAAAAAGGAGAGGAAAAGACCAAAACTGTGTGGAAAGAGTTGGAAAGCATCTGCCTTTTGCCACTAGGAAATATTTCAAGTACTCTGCTTATAGTTAAGATGCAGTTAGGAAGATTTTGAAGTTTACATTCAAAGTCCTTATGTTATGAAAGATGAGACACATGCGGAAGTCCTAAATTTCAAAAAGGGAAACAAGAAGAGTCCTCCAAAGCAAACTGTAGTCAAGTTTTGTATCCATGACTAGCTATTGGAAAACAAGAGAAATGCTCTAAGACCATGTTTCTCAATATTGGTCACATAGCAAGAACCACCCAGGATGGTTTTTACTTTCATTTTAAAATATTTTTGTGGTAAAACATGTATAAAATTTTTTCATGTTAACCTTTTTTTTTCTTTTTATTATGACTGAATGAAAATGTATATTCCCATATAAATGTGCATGCTAACCTACATGCAGCTTCCACTGCTCTCCCTGCACAGTGACAGCACACTCTTCCTCTCTGCTCCATACATCTTATCTTCCCAACAGTCTCCTATCTTCTTCTCTCCACCCAATCCCCTTCTTACAGTGTGAGGTCAACAGGACGACCTCCTATAGATGTCTAGAACCATAAAGTGCCTGCACAATATGGTCAATCTGCGTCACCAAGTCCAATCCATTGCTGTCTGAAAAGTTGACCTTCAATATGTCATGTTAACCATTTTTAACTGCAACAATTCAGTGCCATTTACAACATTGTGAAACCATCACCATTTCCAAAACTTTTTCATCATTCCACACAGAAATTCTGTACCCATTAAGTAATTAACACCCTATCCACTCCTCCTCCCACTTCTGCTCCGAGCCTCTAGCAACCTCTGCATTTGCCTATTCTAGATAGTTCATGTAAGTGGGATCACACAGCATAGGTCATTTTCTCTAGCTTATTTCACTTAGCATATTTTCAACGTTCATCCAATGTTGTAGCATGTATTAGAATTTGCATTCCTTTTTATGGCTGAATAGACTCAAAGGCACTTGGTGTGGCTGGCCATTCCATTTTATGTGTATACCGTATTTTGGTTACTTATTAATCTGATAGACATGAGATTCTTCCACCTTTTGATGCTATGAACAATGATCCTGTGGTGAATTGTGCACAAGTATCTGTTTGGGTCCCTGCTTTCAGTTCTTTTGAGTATATGCCTAGCAGTGGAATTATTAGGTCATATGGTGTGCTGGTGGCGTAGTGGTTAAATGCTACATCTGCTAACTGGAAGTTTGGCGGTTCAAATCTGCCTGGTGCTCCTTGGAAATCCTATGGGAGCAGTTTTACTCTGTTCTGTAGGGTCACTATGAGTCACAATTGACTCAATGGCAGTGGGTTTTGTGTTTTATAGTGTTTTAGTCAGCTAGTGCTGCTTTAACAGAAACACAAGTGGATGGTTTTAAAACTGCCACCCATCCACTCCCATTGACAGCATAGAGACAGGATTTATAACGTGGAGGAACATTGCACAATACCAGGAATCATGACCTAGTTAAATTTCTAAACAGATTTTTCTGGGGACACACAATTCAATACACGACATATGGTAGTTTTCTATAAATATATATTCTTTTTAAAATTGTTTTAGGTGAAAGTTTTACAGTTCAAGTAATTTGTCATACAAAAATTTACACACATATTGCTTTGTGATGTTAGTTGCAATCCCCAGTATGACAACACACTCCCCTCTTCCCCCTCGAGTTCACTGCATCCTTTTGACAAATTCCTCTTCCTTCCTGCCTTCTCATCCTGCTTTTGGACAGGAGCTGCCCATTTGGTCTCATTTATCTGATTGAACTAAGACACACATTCCTTGCTTGTATTATTTTCTGTTTTATACTCCTGCTTTCAGTTCTCGGTTAACAGTGTGTCTGGGAACCATAGTTTCGGTGGTTCCTCCATTTCTGTTAGACCAGTAAGTCTGGTTTTTTTAATGTGAATTTGAGTTTTGTTCCAATTTTTCTCCTGCTTTATCAGGTCAGGACTTGGTTGTGTTCCCTGTTAGGGTGGTCACTAGTGGTAGCTGGGCATTATCTAGTTCTTCTGGTCTCAGGTCAGTGGAATATCTGGTTCATCTGCTCCTTTAGGTTAGTATTTTTATCTGGTTTTCATCATTCTCTTTTGCTCCATGTGGGATGGTACCAATTGATGTATCTCAGATGGCTGCTCACAGGATTTTGAGCCCTCAGATACCAGTCACCAAAGTAGGATATAGAACATTTTCTTAATAAATTTTGTTATGCCCATTCACCAGGATAGCTTCTGTAGGTATCATCCCCAAACTCCAGTCCCAGCCCCATACGGCCATTCTATGTGTAACCTTTTGAGGAACTACCAAATTGTTTTTCCAGTGACTGTACCATTTTACATTCCCACCAGCAATGCATGGTCTTCAATTTTTCTACATGCTCTACAATACTTGCTATCTTCCATTTTTAAAAAAGTCATCCAAAATCAAACCTAAACCAAACCCATTGCCATCTAGTTGATTCCAACTCACAGTGACCCTACAGCCATCCTAGTGGTATGAAATTATACCTCCAAGGCCTTTCACACCAACGGACACATGCACCAGAATGTTTATCGCAGCACAGTCCACAATAGCAAAAAGATGGAATCAACCCAGATGCCCAACAATAGAAGAATGGATAGGTAAACTGTGGTACATATACTCAATGGAGCACTACACAATGATAAAGAATAACGATGATTCCAGGAAACATCTCCTAACCTGGTTTCAACTGGAAGACATTATGTTGAGTGAAAGTAGTCAGTGACAAAAGGACAAATACTGTATGAGATCTCTACGATAAGATCTCAAAAACAGACTTGTGTATAGAAGAAAAGACTCTTTGACAGCTGCAAGGGAGGGGAGGGAGGGACGGCGAGGGGGGGCGGGTTTAGTTTAGATAGTTACTAGAAATGTAGTTGGGAGAAAGCGGTGACAGCACACATTAGGAACAAGAACAACATTAAGTGGACTTCAGCATAAATTGAGTACTCCTTCCATCTTGACCCAATACTGCAAGGATAGAGTAGCTGGGGCGGGGGGCGGGGGACCATGCTCTTAGGCGAATTCCAGGCCAATTGGCACAACTAGCGTTTTGCTAAGAGAGCTCTCTGCACCCCACATTGGTGAGTGGCATCTGGGGTCTTAAAAGCTGCCAAGCTGCCATCCGAGGACACAGCAAATGATCCCAACTCAGCAGAAATGGATGCTCACCGAGGGCCAAAATGGCATGCGGTAAAGACAACCGAGAAGACAGAGAGACCCACAAGAGTGGGTGCCTACATCGACGTGGGACCGGAAGAACCGCATGGTGCCCGACCACCACCAGTGATAGCCACCACGGAGCTCACAGAGAGGAGCCTCACTGGCAACACAAGAATAAAAAGAGGTGCATCATCTCCACTAAAAGACCTCAATTGATGGTCCGGCGGTTTTGGGGTTCCTCTGAGAGTATGGCCCCCTGCCCTGATGCTGCCCTTTCCTATAAATTATAACAAAGGTCCACTCTTTGGACAGGAATGGATTGGACTTGGCAACGCAGAGTAACCATATATTGGAAGCACTTTATGGTTCTATACATCTATAGGATATCATCTTGCTGACCTCTGGCTGGAGGAAGGGGAGTGGACGGAGAGGAGGGGAAAGGAGACTGTTGGGAGGATGAGACATGTATGGAGCAGAGAGGAATAGTGTGCAGTCACCGGACAGGGACAGCAGTGGAAGCTGCGTATAGGGGGCATGTAAATTTATATGTGAATGTACATTTTCACTCAGTTATGTTAAATAAAAAAAAAAAAAATTATACCTCCTGTGGTTTTTGACTCATGAGTCAGATCCGACTTGACGGCACTTGGCTTTGGCTTCCCTAATAACTTGAGTCATTGAAGCTGTCAAACATTTCATTTGGATCCAGAAATCAACACCCACGGAAGCAGCAGTCAATAAATCAAAAAGATACATTGTTTTGATCAAATCTGCGGCCAAAAATATTTTTAAAGTGTTGGAAAGATGTGACTTTAAGGACTGCAGTATGCCTGACCCAAGCCATGGTATTTTCAATTGCCTCATATGAATGCAACAGCTAGATAATAATTAAGGAATACTGAATAGGAATTGATGCCTTTGAATTATGGTGTTGGTGAAGAATACTCAATATACCACACACACTGCCAAAAGAACGAACAAGTCTGTCTTAAAAGTACAGCCAGAATGTTCCTTAGAAGTAAGGAATGGCAAGACTTCATTTCACATACTTTGGACATGTTGTAAGAAAGAGTAAGTCCTTGGAGAACAACATCATGCTTGGTGAAGCAGAAAATCAGCAAAAAAAGAGCAACACTTTCAATGAGATGGACTGGTACAGCAGCTGCAACAACAGGCTCAAGCATAATGATGGTCATGAGGATGGCAGTTTTCTTGTACATAAGGGCTCCACTCAACAGCACCTAACAGCGACTAATGATTTTCAGTACCTTTCCATGTGTTTATTGGCTATATATGTATCAAAAGTGAGAATCTTTGAGAGTAGCAAGAGAAGCAGCTCATGATGTACAAAGGATCCTCAATAACAACAGCCAATATTTCATTAGAAACCATGGAGTTTGAGAAGTGTTTGTCTAGTAACAGTGTCTGGGCTCTAGGCTTCCTCAGGGATGTTTTTGTCACTTTGTCTTTTTACTTTGTTTGTGATTTTTGTTGTCGTTGAAAACCGGGTATTGGAATGTTGTAAATGCTGTCTAACTCTGGAAGTCAAACTCTCCTCCTTCCCCAAGTTTTTTTTTTTTTTTTTTGTAAAGACTGTATTATTTCTCATGTGTGGTCACTGAAGACTTCTTTGAGCTTGTGTTCACTGTTTTGACAGATTTCCTTGAATGCCAGAAGCTAAATAAAAAACAAAAACACCATCTGTTGCAGACATTGAAGATTGGCTCTGTGCTTGTGCATTCTTTCAACACTTAGCCAGGCTTACACAGAGCCTAGAGATCAGCCTGAGGTGCAAGTTTTCATTTTCTCAGGTCTCTTCTGAGCATGTGTATCGCCTTGGGTATATAAACTTATAAATTCTGATTTAGTAGGTGTTTTCATTTTCCTAAGAAACTCCCCAACTTTTCCACTCAGCTTTTACGTGGTCTGTTGCGTATGTCTCCATCATACTCTTTTGCACCAGGTAGCCTCAGGTTGATTGTTCACCTTACAGTTTTTGAGCAGTGCCTGCTGATTTTCTGCACAGAGTTCCAAGACAGACAAATGATGAGTACTTTGCATCAGTCCGTCAGATAGTCATCCAACAGGTTAGAACAAATTCAGTAATTTGAGAGTAATGTCTTCTCTGTTCCCTCAAGGTCCTGCATTGGGTACACACACTGCCTGCCATCTTCAAGACAGCTATCAAGGTAAACAGGAAACAAGCAAGTAAAAAAGTCACAAAGCTTTCATACTGTTTTTGTATTGCCTTCTTCCTGACTCAGCATCCACTTGGTTCTATAAACCTTTGACTTTTCCAGAATTCTTGCGAAGTTGGTTGTTTTTGCTTACATTTTGATGTTTCTGTGGTGAAACAAGAGCTTAGCGCTGCCTGCTCAATCATCTCTTATTCATCAGGGAGGCTTTTAAACCAGTTTCCAAGCTCACAATACAGACATATTTAACTGGACTTCTAGAAGCAGGATTTGGAAATGTATTAAACAAGTACTTCAGACAATGGTGATAATTAGACAAGTTTAGGAAACTGGTATACCCATTCAATAGGTTTCAAGAAAGCACTAATAAAACTCTCTCCTAATAGCCCCATGGATGAAGAAATATGAGGTGGATTATAAATACAGGTAATATTGGTTATGATTGTAAAATTAGGAACAGTGAAAATGTAAGGGGTTTATTAAAATGTTTATTAATTACTGGTGGTTTTAACATGTCCCCAACTTTTTTTGTTCCTGCCACTTCTTTAAAAACTGTGCTTTAGAAATGCTGGTGGCATAGAGTTCTGCTGAGAATGAAAAGGTCAGCAATTCCATTCCATTAGGGTCTCCTTCGAAACCCTATGGGGCAGTTTTACTCTGTTCTATAGGGTCACTAAGAGTTGGAATTGAAACTCAACAGCAAGAGATTTGGGTAAAAATTTACAGGGCAAACTAGTTCCTCATTCAATAATACACAAACTATTTTGTGACACTGGTTGCCAACCTTGTGATGTCTCAACACTCTCCCCTTCTCAACTCCAGGTCCTTTATTTCCATTCATCTCCTTTCCTAAACCATCATGCCTTTAGGTTTTTGCTCCTGGGATGATGTGCTCATTTAGTCTCACATATGTGGCTGAACTATGTGTATTAACTGTTTTGTTTCATATGCCTAATTTTTGGTGAGAATGGTTTCAGTACTGAGTTAAAAAGGTGTCCAACATCTAGGTGAACTGGAGTTAACAAAATGTTCTGCATCTCATTTTGGTGAGTGGCATCTGGGGTCTCAAAAGCCAGTGAATGACCATCAAAGATGCCATTAGTTGGTTCCAATCCACCTGGAGCAAAGGAGGGTGAAGAACACCAAAGCCAAGCCAAGTGCCATCGAGTTGGATCCAAGACAAGCGAAAAACATTAGCCTGAGACAGAAAGGGCCATATAAATCAGACTCCATCAGCCTGAAATTGGAATTAGATGATGCCTGGCTACCACTAATGCTGGGAATCATTACAGAGTCCCTGATGGAGAAAAGCGGGGCACAGAACTCAAAGTCTAGTAAAAGAACCTGACTTAATGGTCTGAAACTGGGGTGATCCTGGAAGACATGACCCCCAGACTGTTAGCCCATAACTGAAACCATTCCTGAGCACAACTCTTAAGACAAAGATTAGACTGGACTATAAAACATAAAATGACACTCATGAAGAAAGTTCTTCTTAGCTCAAGTAGCTATAAAAGACTAAATTGGCAGTTCCTCTATGGTGAAATGAGAAGGCAAAAAGCAACAAGAGGTGGTTGGACACAGGAAATTTAGGGTGGAAATGAGTGTGCTGTCCTATTACAAGGAAAGCAACATGAGTCATCTAACAATGTATTATCAATTTTTGTGTGAAACACTAACTTGATCTGTAAACTTGCACTTAACAATAAGCAAAATAACAATAAAAAGGGAGTCTGGGGGCCACACTTTTGGGATGTCCCCAACATATTTGATATGCTTTCCTCCAGGAGTGAAATTTAACTTCCTCTCTCTTGAGTATGAGCTGGACTTAGCGACTTGCTTCTAAAGAAGAGAGCTTGGAAAAGGAAAAACAGTAATTTCATAGTGCAGAAACCAAGCAAACACCTTCTTAAGTGAGGAAAGTTAACATCAACAGCAATGAGTAACGCTGGTAATCACATACCACTGAAGTTGATGAGAAGGTATTCATCTCTGTGGTATTCTTCCCAAAAATGCACAACCTCCGTCTAACAATGAGGAAAACATCAGACAAACCCAAATTAAGGGCTATTCTACAAAATACTTGAGGAGTACTCCTCAAGAAAAGCATCAGGGTCGTGATAGACAAGGAGAGACAGATAAACTGTATCACAGATTAGAGGTTAGAGTCGTAATGACTAAATGCAACATGATACCTGAATTAGATCCTCGAACAGACAACGGTCATTAGTGGAAAAACTAGTAATATTTGAATGAAGCATATTAGTTAACACAATTATACCAACACCAATTTCTTAGTTTTGATAAATGTACTATGACAAATACTAAATGTTAGATGAAGCAGATGAAGAGTATACAGGAACTGTCTGTACTATCTTTCCAACTCTTCAGTAAATCTAGTTATTTCAAAGTAAAACTACTGAAGGAAAACGTAATTTCTTAAGCTAACTGGTACACAGTGGTTTTTCTTATTCATTTTACCTAAATATCCATTATATATTCTTCTATATGCATGTGACATTTCCGTTTAAAAAACAGTGAAGGAAAAAATATAAGGGATCTGAAAGTAAACCATCTGAGTTATTTAATACTCCAATTGCAATTGAACTGATTTGAATTAAGCACAAGGTGAAGTGTGCCAGGAGGTAAAAAGCTTTTAACAATTACACTGAGCTCCATTTGATGAAATGTATTTAAAGAATAAGGACTGTATACAAGTCATCAGATACAAGAACCCAGAATAGAAGCAAAATTCATGAATATTTGCCAGTAATGCCAGGGGTGGCAGAGATATTCTTGGTATCACCACCACCTCTACAGAGAAGAGGAGGACATGAATGAGGTTACCACAGCTTGATACCAGTCACTGCAAACGACAGACGAAAAGTTTTTTTACAAATTACCAATGGATAAGGGAGGAAGACAGAACTACTGCTGAAGGGTACTGCATTTCTATTTAGGGAGACGTAAAACTTTTGGAAATGAACAGTGGTGATGGCTGCAACAACAGAGTGAAATGTTATTGATGTTAGTTAACTGTACACTTAAAAATGGTTAAATTGTAAATTTATCACAATAAAATATCAAATAGGCTAAAAATTCCTTGTTCATAAAGAATCAATTGGCTTTGAATCAAAGTAATGAGATCTAAAAATGTCTGTGATATTGGAGAAACTTATCAAATTGTCTAAATCAGGTATCGGGGAGGAGTGAGAAAAGGCAGGGCTCCCTACCACATGGGAGGCTTTCTCTAGTACCCTAGCAACAATTATTTTCATTGCCCATACATAAATTCTTTTTCATTAAGTATTTAACCATTTCTCTAGTTTTGATCATCTAAGCTGCTTCCAATTTTCCAATATACCCTTTATCTTCCCTTCAAGTTATTTCTGATTCCATAGGAAAAATGAAACATAAGAACATGAAAAATTTTGTAATCACTGATAGGATACACCTCCACTTCCTACAAAAATAAAAGGCCTCATTTGTACTTGATTAGTGATACAATCACAAACACAGAATATAAGTGCATTTTATTTTATTGTAAATTAATATCAGTGGATATTTTAAAAACCTGAAAAGCTGTAATACGGAGTTGGTTGAAAATACTGGATTCCGAGTCCCCAAAATGTAGAAAATCCAAACCTATATAAGCAAAATTTAAAAGAAACGATTTGAAAGTTTTATATCCATTTAAACCAACTTGCAGAATTTATAATGTACATGTAATTTTAACTGCCATAGTTTATACATGACATTTATAAATAGCAAACTATATAAAATGAGGGCAATTATTCTTAAAAATTTTGACTAAGTTATTATGAACAAGACAAGCAACCATGAATTTGCAGTAAAAATTTAAAAAGCTGCTGAAGGATTATTAATATTGTTACTGTTATTATTTTTAAGAGCCATATGTATCAGAAGTACCCAGTCTATATATTACAAATGTACACTCCAGGTCCAGGAACTGAAATTTAGAATAAGCAACCCCTCACCCAACCCGATATATACTAGTTTTAAGAATAACTGATCTAAAGAATATAGTTACAGGTGGGAATGCTGGTTGCTAGATCAGAGTTTCCCAACCTTCCCAAATAAAAATGACTTGCCCCATGTATAAAATACACACATTATGGATATTCACTAGCCACTGCTAGTCTTAAAGGTGATCCTCCACTCCAGTCCAAGATTAACCCCTCTACCTGTGTGACCTTGAACAAGTGTCCTCGTATGCAAAATGGGAATAATGCTTATCTTGCAGATGATTTGAGATAAAATGAGATCAGCTAAGTAGAACTCTATGCAGAGGCAGGAACAAAGAATAAAACAGCTAACATTTAATCAAATCAAGCTCCTCACATTCAACTCTTCAGTGTACTGGCCATCTGACTTTCTCACCATTCCAAAGAAACTACCCTCAACCACTAAATCCAAGTGACAAAATTCAATCCTTACTTGAGTGACCTTTCTGCAAGTATTGAACATTGCTGATGACTCCATCTCTTGAATAACTCTCCTCTCCTTCCCTGACAACAGCAAATCTTGGACTAGCCACACTTCTTTCTGGTTCTTTCATTCTTTATCATTTCAATCTTTTAAAAATGTTTTCATTTTATCAAAGCAATATGCACACTTTTAAGGCAATGACAACTACCCGGCAAGGTCTTTCCTGACCGTTAAACTAGCACCTCAACACCCATTCATGTTAAAAACTCTCAGTGAACAGAAATTCCTCAGTATAATTTAAGGGCATTTATACAAACCCAACAGTCAACATCATCCAAAATGGGGAAGAGTCTGAAATCATTCCCCTTGAAAACAGGAACCAGACAAGAATGCACTCTGTCACCACTTCTATTCAACACTGTGCTGGAGGTTCTAGCCACAGCAATCACACAAGGTAAAAAATAAAGTACCTCTCTATTTGCTGATGATATCATCTCATACACAGAAAACCCTAAAGAATCCACAAACATAACTTCTGGAACTAATGGTAGAGTTCTGCAAAGTATCAGGATACAAGACAAACATACAGAAATCAGTTGGATTCCTCTACACTCACAAAGAGAAATCAAAGAGGAAATCACTGAGATACCACAAGTGGATGGCTTTAACAAAGATAAGTTTACTGCTTATATAGTTCAGTAGGCTACAAGTCTGAATTCAGGATGTCAGCTCCAGGAAAAGGCTTTAGAATGTCCTTTTGTTACACCTGTCTTTCTTTGGTCTGAGAACATCTCAACACAGGAAGCTTGGGTCCAAAGGACATGCTCTCTTCTCTTGGTGTATTTTCTTGATGGTATGAGGTCACCAATTTTCTGCTTGCTTCTCTTTCATCTTTTGTAGGATAAAAGGTGGTGCAAGCTACATGCCAGGGAAATTCCCTTAGTAAGGGTGTTGCAATCCTCCCCTGATCATTTTAACTTAACCCTATCTACTAAACACAGGCAGAGATTAGGATTTACAGCATAGGAAAATCACAAAACGGAGGGCAAACACAAAATATTGGTAATAATGGCCCAGCCAAATTGCTAAACATTTTTTGAGGGACAAAATGCAATCCACAACATTCCAACTTTTGGCCCCCAAAAATCACATGCAAAACACATTCATCCCATGATATTATAGTCACAAGTCTCAAATCAACTCCAAGTTCAAAATACAAAAATTTCTCTGTGTCTATAACACTGAGAATGTAAGTTATCTGCCTCCAAAGGACAATGGCAGAACAGGCTGCCACAAGTTACATGTTTCTATTACAAGTCTGAGAAGTTGCAGGGAAAGAGGGCATAACAGGCATCAGGTATATTAGCCAAATACATTCTATTAGCCCACAAAGCTTTGAAAATAACCTTCAATACTGAGACACTTTACACAATGACTCTGTCCTCCAGACTCCAAGTAAGAGCCACACTCTCCAGATTCTGAGTGGAGGTCCCCTGGCCCTGGGCTACGGCTCCACCTTTCAGGCCCACTTGGACAGAAGCTCCATTCCTTCAGTTTAGGTGCACCATTTTCTAAGCCCAACTGAGTAGCAATTCCACCCTTAGAAACACCAGAGGCCACAGCTCCACCCTCTAACACCCCTGAGACCATGGCTATACCTTTTGAGACTAAGTCAGCTCTGCTTCTTGTGCTCCTGGTCTCTTCAGCTTCTATTTCGTATGGCTTTTTGGCCTGGGCCTCACACCTACACCTATCCTGCTGGGTCAAGTATTCCAAAGCTCTGCAGCTCCACTGATAAGTACCCAGAGGCACTCCATTCCAAGAGGATGCTTCCTGCACACAGGTACTCAGCTCTCTCACTCTCTGGGTCAGCAAGATGGGCTCCACTGATTGAAGTGCCCAGAAGCACCGGACTCTGCAAGGAAGCCTCCTGTACACGGGTAGTCAGCTCCCTCTGTGGGTTGGCTCCTGGTTCTGCATCGCTGGTTCACTGCTGATTCTCGCCGTCTGTGCCTTCTCTGGTATTAACAGTTCTCTTACATTCCTTCTGAGTCTTCTGTCCAGTCAGTTTCTCAAAACCACTTCCATCTTTTAGGTATCTGACACAGCACTGGAAATCTTGGTAGCATAGTGGTTAAGTGCTATAGCTGCTAACCAGAAGCTCGGCAGTTCAAATCCACTAGGCACTCCTTGGAAACTCTATGGGGCAGTTCTACTTGGTCCTGTAGGGTCATTATGAGTTGGAATTAACTCGGCAGCAGTGGGTCAGAGCAGCACTCCATTCCTGGTAGCAAATTCGGTCTCAGTCATCTGGTACTGTTCTAACAGAAATACCACAAGTAGATGGCTTTAACAAAGAAAGGTTTATTCTTAAATAGTCCAGTAGGCTACAAGTCCTAATACAGCTTCATGTCATGTCAGCTTCATGTAAAGACTCCCTCTTTGTCAGCTCTGGAGGAAGGTTCTGTGTTACATTAGTCCTTCTTTGATCTGAGAACATCTCAGCACAGGAACCTCAGGTCTGAAGGATGCACTCTACTCTTGGCACTGCTTTCTTGATGTTACAAAGTCCCTAATTCTCTGCTAGCTTCCCTTTCATCTTTCGTAGGATCTAGGGAAACTCCCTTAGTAAGGATGTTGCAGTCCTACCCTAATTCTCTTTTAACATCATCCTATCTATTAACTACAGGCAGAGATTAGGAGTTACAGCATAAGAAAATCACAAAATGGAGGACATCCACACAATACCAGCAATCATGGCACAAGCAAATTGTTACACTTATTTCTTGGAGGACACAATTTAATCCATGACAGCCCCCAGGAAGATAAAATACTTAGGAATAAATCTAACAGAGATGTAAAAGACCCACACAAAGAAAATTATAAGATAGTACTACAAAAAAAAAAAAAAAAAAAAAACAAGAGAGACCTGCATAAGTGGAAAAAGTACCTTGCTCATAGACAGGAAGATTCAACATTGTGAATGTCTAACTCTACTCAAAGCAATCTATAGACACACTGTAATCTTGATAGAAATCCCAAAGATATTTTTTAATAAGATACAGAAACAAATCACCAACTTCACAGGGGAAGGGAAGAAGCCCCAGATAAGCAAAGCATTACTGAAGAACAAAGTAGGAGGCCTCACATTACCTGACTTTAGAAGCTATTACTGTCACTGTAGTCAAAAACAGCCTAGTACTGGTACAAAAACAAGAACACAGACCAATGAAACAGGACTCAGAACCCAGACATAAAACCAGCCATCTACAAGCAGCTGATATTTGATAAAGGCCCAAAGTCCATAAATTGGGGAAAAAGACAGTCTCTTTAATAAATGGTGTTGGCATAACTGTATATCCATCTGCAAAAAAACCGAAACCAGACTCAGATCTCCTACCATGCACAAAAACTAACTTAAAATGGATCCAAGACATAAGTATAAAATCTAAAATGATAAAGCTCATGGAAGAAAAATTAGAGACAACACCAGGAGGCCTAACACAAGACCTGCCAATTAAGTTCATGAACTCATCCTAGAAAAAGTGCTACATACCCCATTGCTGATTATCACTATGGTCACCTTCCAAGCACTCCCCTTGGTGAGCTATGCATTGATGCCAGTGCCTAGTCCACCCTTCGAAGCAATTTTAGAACTCCTTTCTCTGGAATGGCCAGCAGAGCTATTGTCATAGTGCCCTTGATGTTCTGAATGTCATCAAATATCTTCCTTTCAGTATTTCCTTTATCTTTGGGTAAAGAAAAAAGTCATTGGGGGTCAGATCAGGTGAGTAGGGAGGGTGTTTCAAAACAGTTATTTATTGGCTTAAAACTCCCTCACAGACAGTGCTGTGTAAGCTAGTGCACTATTCGTTGTGATGCAAGTGCCATGAGTTGGCATAAAGTTCAGGTCACTTTTGTTTAACTTCCTCATGCAGCCTTTTCAGTACTTCGAAATACTAAACTTGTTTAACTGCTTGTCCAGCTGGTGTAAATTCATAATGACCAATCTCTTTGATATCAAAAAAGGTAAGCAACATTGTTTTGACTCTTGATTTGGGCTGACAGAACTTTTTTGGTAGTGGACAATTGGCTGACTTCCATTGTGCACTTTTGATGCTTTGTTTCAGGGTTGTATTGGTACACCTTCGTTTCACCAGCAGTTAACACAGCCCAAAACATCATCTTCAACTCTCTTTTGCTTTTGTTCACTGGTAAGCTATGTTGGGACCATGTCTGCACAAACCTTTTTTAAAAAATATTTTTTGTGAATTAAGAACTTTATAAACAATCTGTATCATCGTTGCCATATAAGACCCAGAAATGTCACCAATGTTCTATTCTAGCTGCCCCCTGCCCCCATGACAGCATGCTTCCCCTTTTGTTCGGAACTTCCTGTGACCTTTTGACCCGGGTCTAGCCCTCCTTACCCAATCATCTTGGCTCCAGCAAAGAGCCTCTCAGACAACCCTGTGTACATGTTTAAAGTTTTGTGTGTCTCCAGTCTCACTCTATATTTTGCATAGCCCAGTTCAGCCACTGTCTGGGGAGCTGGCCCCAGTGGTGGATGCAGTTTGGGGACGAAGAGTCTGGGGTCCATGCTCCCAGGGGACCCTCCATTCAGAAGGACCATCAAGTGTGGTCTTCTGGTAGAGTTCTAGCTCTGCCCTCTACTCCATCATTAATATGTCCAGGGCTCCGTTCCATGTACCCCATCTGGGGTGTCACTGGTGGCGCCTGGGCAACATCTAGTTCTTATGGTCCCATGTTGTAGAGGACTGTGGTTCATATGGCCCTTTCCATCTGGTGGACTCATATTTTCCTCCTGTCCTCTATGTCCACCACTTATCTCTGGTCCAGGGGATTGGGACCATTTGGTGCTATTTAGATGGCAGCTTGCTAGCTTTTAAGACCCCAGACACCACTTACCCAGGTGCACATACCTTTCTTATGCCAAGATTTTCAGTTAAGATTTTCCTACTGTTCCTCTATTGATGTTTACTTGGTCTGCTAGGCTTCTTACAGTCAGCTGATGATTCTGAGGCACAATTCAACAAATTTTTGCAATGTTCTCATCAGTTCTGCTTGTTACTGGCTGCCCTGATCTCTCTTCATCAGTGACGCTTTCTCTTCCCTCAGAAAATGTTTAATCCATTTATACACTGACATTTTCTTCACGGCATTATCCCCGTAAACTTGTACTAACATGTCCCTGATTGCCAATTCCACTCTTGCCAAATTTAACAGGAAATTTAACGGCTGTATGTTGCTGTAACTCAAGCTCCAACATCCTTGTGACGACACACAGTAACACGCAACAACAATACTAAATGCCATTCAGCAAGCCACCATCACACATCAACAAGAACACAACTGTGAGACACTGATACACCAAGGTTATGAAACCTTACTAAATTGTACAGTGCTGCCAATGTAAGTGCACAGTGGCAAGTTTGCAAACTTGTCAGACCTCATACACAATGTAAACAGAATACAAAACATTACTAACAATATACAAACACCAGATGAGAAAACAGTAACTGGGAACTCCTAAAAAAATCACTTAAGCTCATCAAAAGGTGTCCCTAAAAGATGAAAAAGACATCGTTGAGACTGGGAAAAAATTTTGGCTATGACAAGTCCAATCATTATCTAACCTCCATAATCTAAAAGATAAAACCTCAAAAACAAAAAGATAAATACCCCTATTAAAAAAATGGGCAAAGGATCTGAACAGGCACTTCACCAAAGATGACATTCAGGCAGTTAACAGATACATGAGGAAAAGGTCATGTTCATTAGCCATTAGAAAAATGCAAATCAAAATTACAGTGAGATACCGTCTCACCATAACAAGGCTGGCAATAATCAAAAAAACAAAATAATAAATGTTGAAGGGGTTATGGAGTGACTGGAACACTGGTGGGAATGTACAATGGTACAACCACTTTGGAAATTGATTTGGCACTTTCTTAAAAAGCTAGAAATAGAAATACTACAAGATCTGGCAATCTCACTTCTTAGAATATAGCCTAGAGAAATAAGGGCTGCCATATGAATAGGTAAATGCACACCAATGTTGACTGCAGCACTGTCCAAAATAGCAAAAAGATGTAATCAACCCTAGGTGCCCATCAACAGATAAGCATTATGGTGAGTGAAATTAGTAAGTTGCAAATGACAAATATTGTATGACACCACTATTATACTCAAAGAAAAGGTTTAAACACACAAGTCTTTGATAGTTAAAAGGGGTAGGGAGGGAGGAAGAAAGGTAGAGAGCAGATAAATATTAAGTTAGGTGAAGGGAGGGACAACATACTGCTGCAGAGAAGTCAGCACAACCAGACTAAACTAGGCATTTTCTAAGCATAACCAAACACTTCAAAGGACACAGTAGCAGGGGAAGGGGTCTGGGGACCATGGTCTCAGAGAACAGCTAGGTCAATTGGTATAACAATGTTTCTGTAAGAAAATGTTCTCTTTCCCACTTGGGTAAGTGGTATGCGGGGTCTTAAAAGCTACCATGTAGCCATCTAAGTAGCATCAATTGGTCCCAAGTCACCTGGAGAATGAAACACATCAAAGGCATAAGGAAAAGATGGGCCCAGGAGACAGACGAAGAACAGACAGACAGGAAGCCAGAGACTACATCAGCATGAGACTGCAAGAACTAGATGGATGGTGCCTGGCCACCACCAATGACTTGCCTTGACAGGAAATGTAACACAAAGTCCCTGACACAGCTGGAGAAAATGAGTGTGCAGAACTAACTCTATTAAACAGACCAGACTTGATGGTCCAACAGACTGGAGGGTCCCGGAAACATGGCCCTGACTGTCTGTTAGCCCAGAACTGAAACCACTCCCAAAGTCAATTCTTTAGGCAAAATTATATTGGGGAAGAGTGTGCTTTTCAGCTTAAGTAGATACTGAGGCTAACTGGGCAACTCCTGTCCAGAGGCTAGATGGGAGGACAGAGGGAGACTGGAGTTGGTTGAATTGACATGGAAATACAGGATAGAAAAGAGGCGTGCAGTGTCACAGGGTGGAGACAGAAACTAGGGTTAGACAGCAATGTGTAAATTTTATGTATGACAAATTGACTTGGACTGTGAACTTTCACTTACAGCACAGTAAAAGATTTTTTTTTTATTTTTTATTTTTTTTATTTAACATAACTGAGTAAAAATGTACATTCACATGTAAATTTACATGCCCCCCTCTATGCAGCTTCCACTGCTCTCCCTGTCCGGTGACTGCACACTATTCCTCTCTGCTCCATACATATCTCATCCTCCCAACAGTCTCCTTTCCCCTCCTCTCCGTCCACTCCCCTTCCTCCAGCCAGAGGTCAGCAAGATGATATCCTATAGATATATAGAACCATAAAATGCTTCCAACATATGGTTACTCTGCATTGCCAAGTCCATTCCATTACTGTCCAAAGAGTGGACCTTTGTTATAATTTATGGGAACGGGCAGCATCAGGGCTGGGGGCCATGCTCTCAGAGGAACCCCAAAACCGCTGGACCATCAATTGAGGTCTTTTAGTGGAGATCTCATGTTGCACCTCTTTTTATTCTTGTGTTGCCAGTGAGGCTCCTCTCTGTGAGCTCCGTCATGGCTATCACTGGTGGTGGCCGGGCACCATCCGGTTCTTCTGGTCCCAGGTCGACGTAGGCACCCACTCTTGTGGGTCTCTCTGTCTTCTCGGTTCTTTACCGCATGCCATTTTGGCCCTCGGTGAGCATTCGTTCCTGCTGAGTTGGGACCATTTGCTGTGTCCTCGGATGGCAGCTTGGCAGCTTTTAAGACCCCAGACGCCACTCACCAATGTGGGGTGCATAGAGCTCTCTTAGCAAAACGCTAGTTGTGCCAATTGGCCTGGAATTCGCCTAAGAGCATGGTCCCCCGCCCCCGCCCCAGCTACTCTATCCTTGCAGTATTGAGTTAAGATGGAAGGAGTACTCGTTATGTTGAAGTCCACTTAATGTTGTTCTTGTTCCTAATGTGTGCTGTCACCGCTTTCTCCCAACTAGATTTCTAGTAACTACCTAAACTAAACCCTCCCCCCCTTGCCCTCCCTCCCTCCCTCCCCTCCCTTGCAGCTGTCAAAGAGTCTTTTCTTCTATACACAAGTCTGTTTTTGAGATCTTATCGTAGAGGTCTCATACAGTATTTGTCCTTTTGTCGCTGACTACTTTCACTCAACATAATGTCTTCCAGTTGAAACCAGGTTAGGAGATGTTTCCTGGAATCATCGTTATTCTTTATCATTGCGTAGTGCTCCATTGAGTATATGTACCACAGTTTACCTATCCATTCTTCTATTGTTGGGCATCTAGGTTGATTCCACCTATTTGCTATCGTGGACTGTGCTGCGATAAACATTCTGGTGCATGTGTCCATTGGTGTGAAAGGCCTTGAATCTGTAGGATATATTCCAAGTAGTGGAATTACTGGGTCAAATGGTATATCAATATCCATTTTTTTAAGGAAGCGCCAGATTGCCTTCCAAAGAGGCTGGACCATTTTGCAACCCCACCAACAGTGTAGGAGGGTTCCACTTTCTCCACAGCCTCTCCAGCATTTGTTGTTTTGTGTTTTCTGGATCATGGCCAATCTTGTTGGAGTGAGATGGTATCTCATTGTTGTCTTGATTTGAATTTCTTTAATAGCTAAAGATCGTGAACATGTCTGCATGTGTTTTTTGGCTGCCTGGATCTCCTCTTCAGTGAAGTATCTGTCCATCTCCTTTGCCCATCGCTTAATTGGATGGTTTATCTTCTTATTGATATTTTGTAGTATCTTATAGATTATGGAGATCAGGTGTCAATCTGACATAGAGTTGCCAAATATTTTTTCCCACTCTGTGGGTGTTCTTTTAATTCTATTAATAAAGTCTTTGGATGAGCAAAAGTGATTCTTAATAGTTCCCATTTATCTACTTTCTCTTCTGTTGATTGAGGTTTCTTTGACAGATTTTGGAGTCTGTCCTCATTATGTATTAAAACTTCCATTGTTGTTCCTACCTTTTCTTGGATGAGCTCTATCGTTTTAGGTTTGATATTTAGGTCTTTTATCCAGTTGGAGTTGGTTTTTGTATAAGGTGTAAGATATGGATCTTGATTCAGTTTATTGCAGTAAAAGATTTTTTAAAAATTAGCACCTCACACTACATACACTCTCAAAGCACTGTTTTGTTTTCCTCATGGCCCTTCTGCCTCTATTGTCTACCTTCCTCACTAAAATTCTCAGCTCTTTGAAGAGGCTTTGTTGTATTCACTGCTTTATTTGTGGCATCTAGAATATACAGCACCTACTCATGGATAGAAATGTGTCCCCACACCTTGAAGATAATGTTTAAGTCCTAACCCTTGTATCTGGGAATATGCTTTTGTTTGGGGAAATAAGAATTTTTCTTTGCAGATGTTATCAGTTAATATCTTCATATTGGAATAGGGTATGTCCTAATCCTTATCTACACACTAGGTCTATTTGTCTAACTTTTCTCTTACAAGAAGTCTTTTCTCCTGCTGCAAATTTCTCCACCTATGCTAATAACATCCTTTCCTGTTTTTACACAGATGTCTTCCCTGTAATTATCCTCTCTTGTTTTTTTTAACCCTTCTCTATTGAATTTCTTCTAAGCCTATGTTGAAAATCTTGGCGTAGTGGTCAGGTGCCACATCTGCTAACCAAAAGCCCGACAGTTTGAAGATGCCAGGCACTCACTGGAAACTATGGAGCAGTTCTACTCTGTTCTACAGGGTTGCTATGAGTCTGAATCAACTCAACGACAGTGGGTTCGGTGTGTTTATTTTTTTAGAAGCCTAGGTTCTTGAAAAAAAAATCTATCATCTCTATTGTCATGGCCTCATCTGCCATCTGTTCCTCATCCGGCTGCTAGCAGGCTTCCAAGCCTATTACTTTGTTGAAGCCAACGTCATCTCATTTTACTTCCTCTCCATGGTATACACGTCTTTTTTTACCTCTTAAAATTCTTCCCTTGACTTCTGAAGTATCTCTCCAGGTATTCCTTCTATTTTCACCCACCCCAAAATATTGGTCTTCATCAGAATTCTGTCCTTCATGCTCTTTTGATCCTACACATGCTTCCTGATTTCACCTACTTCTAAGTTTATATAAATACTGCAATTTACACCTATCATATTTCAAACTTACATGCTTCAAAACGAACTGTTTCTCCTGCTTTCTACCTTCAGCCTGTTTAGTGAATGGCATCACCATTCACCCTAAAGTCATAAACCTAGGTTCCACATACTCTTCCTCTCCATTACACATACGATCAATTACCAAGATATACTTCTCATTTTATCCTAGTATCAATGCCTCAATTACACTTTAGGTCTTCAGTATCATTTGGCTTCATTGCTCTGCTTTCAGTCTCTACCCCTCTGGTCCACCCACTTTCACACTGATGCCCAATTAAATCTCTCTAAAATGAACGTAAGATTCTGAGCTTATAATCTCTATATATTACATGTTCTTTATATTCCAGCCATAAAAACTACTGGTAGTTCCAGGAACATGCTCTTTCATGCTTAGTTACTAAGCATTCTGTTCCTTCTGCCTATAAAGCCTTCCCATTCCTCCTGTCTGGCAAACTCCTCACTTTTCACGATTTATCTCAAAAGTCTCCTCTCTCAAGCCTTCCCTTCCTTACACCACATGCAGTTAGTGACTCTTTTGTCTCAGTGAAGTACTTTAAAAAAAAAACTTACTGGAATGATCACTTTTTAACTAAACTTCTTCATTTACATGTCTTCCATTCTAGCCCTTTAAGTTCCTTGAAACCAGAATCTATCAGTTTCTAGCAGACTACTTAATGAAAAGTGTTGGCTCTTTATCACAATAAATGCCTGAATTCCTACCCCTCCCCACCAAAATGGGGCTTTATGAAGGTTGAATGAATACTATGTACCCATTCTGTCACCCAAACCAAAATTCTGGAAGCTACCTTCTCCTCAATTCCCAAATGCCAACTGGTCATTAAATCCTGTTGATTCTATGTCCTAAAGATCTCTCAAATACACCCGTCTCCTACTAATCACAATGCCACAGCCCCACTTCAGGCCTCATTTCCCTTTACCAGAACTAGATTTGCTCCCCTCCAAACCATCTACACATTACCACTGGAAATTTTTTTTTCATTTTTATTACAAAAATACACACTTACAAAAATTTCAACAATACAGAAATAAAAGTACAGTACCCCACTTAGTATACATACAACAGTATAACTTCCTCCCCTCCATCCCATACCCAGAGATTACCATTATCATTGTCAACAGTTTAATGTATATCTTTTCAGACCTTTTCTTTTGCATACACAAGTACATATAAACACATATAAATATACACACATGGTTCTTTTCCAAAAATGTGTTTACTCTATACATGATTCTTCAGTTTCTTCATTCAATATACAGAAGTTTTATAAAACATAAATCCGATTATGTCACTATTCTAGTTATTATTTTCCATAACATAAAATTCACACTTATTAGTATCAAATGTAAAGCTCTTCATGATTATGTTTCCTTCCATCTTTCAGCCTCATCTATAGCCACTCCAGCAATACAGGACTTAAATCACAGTAAATCCTTTGTGGAACAAGGCAGTTACAAACAAACAAACAAACAAGGAACACACTCTGCCATTTCTACACTTTGGCCTTTTCACCTCATGTTATACTGCTTGGGCTTTTCCATCTGGCGAACTCCTACTAATTCTTCAACAATCAGCTTTAAAATTATCTTTAGGAAGACTTCCCTGGCTTTTTCAGACATTATCACTCCTCTATTAACCCCTATATATTGTATCTAGCTTCTTAATTGTACTTTTTTTCATGATTCTGTAATAATTTCTTAACATATTTTGAATTCCACCCTCCCTCCCCCAAGCTGATGGTGAGCTCTTTGGGTAAAGGAGATGTGTCTTATTTACCTTTGCATCCCAAGGATCTGATAGAGTGCTTATCGTGGAGCAGATGCTCAGTAACATTATCTGCTGAGAAGTTTAGGATTCTAGGCACATTTTCTGAGTACCTATTATGCACAGAACCATATCCTCAGCATGAAAACAAACAAAAGACACAGTCTTTGCCCTAAGGAACTTACCATTTCCCTACCATTTCCCCTGAGGGGCACAGGGACAGAACACATTTGCACGGCAACATATCATTTCTGACATACAGGCTGTTTCAAAGGTCTATAGTTATCTGTCTCAAATTCATTTACAAACATGGCACTGTATAATCAAACAAATAATGTAAATCACTGGCAGTTTGCCTGATAGGTTTAGTTTTTAATGTGGCATGGCGTAGTCTACCAGAATCCAATTATCTGTCCCAGCAGGGGTGCTGTCACCTGTTCTAGCCTGCAAATTAGAAAACTGAGATGATACCATGCTTGGAAAATTTCTAATACATCAAGAGAACATAAAGGTATTAATTTAGAGTTAAAGGAAGTTACTAGAGAACACTCCCTCTTTTGCTTGGTAGTGGTGGGGCAAGAGGGTTGCTTTGTTTTAAATCAAAGGTTTACACTGCCCCAGAATGACCATGAGAGATGATTATTTACAATTTTTTAAAAGGTTAAGGTGTTAGTTAATCTGTTTCAGGATCAGACACTGTGCAAACATGAACAAATTGGGGAAAAGGGAACCACCTAGCCTGGAGAACAGGGAAGGCTGATCAAGGAGGCCCAAAAGAAGCCTCATTCATCAGAGTCCAAGTCACTGTCTCCAGCAATGGAGTGGAAATCCTCACTGTCTTCCTCATCCTCTGACAGGTGGACCTGGCTTAGTACACTTGGCCCAGAGCGCTGCTCTTCCTCCTCCTCCTCCTCTTCTTCCTCCTCTGATACCTCATACCCACCGATGCTGCAGAAGCTTGTGTCCTGGGTGTTCGACTTGGGATCAGGCTCCTCACAGCTCCCATAACTGAGAAGAGAAACATGTCATCTCTCAAGCTCGGGCACCATCCTCAAGGTGACCAGTCCCATTCTTGGCATTACCAAGGAATCAGCCTATCTCACCTCCCCTAAACACTAAAATAACCAGTTCTGGACTAATCTACAAATTCCAGACAGAAAAATAATCCTGTTCAGAAACTTCAACTTGTCAACTTCATTCATATACACATGAACCTGAACAAACTCCCTTATAACTTAACAACATACACAACCATAAAATGCTCTGACAGCCTGATGGCTTCACCTACCACTAACAGCCTCACTCACCCACAAATCCAGTTAGTCAACAGTCATAAAGATTCTGTCTCTTCAATATATTTTTATCTCCACCCACTCCTTTCAATCCCTGCTCTGACTGCCCTCGTCCATTGTGATCTCTGGCCCACACTACTGAAACAGTCTTCATGCCTCCAGTCTTGCTCTCCTCCAGTTCATTCATATTCAGTCTTCATGTCTGCCAGAGTGCTCTTTATTTTTTGTTTGTTTGTTTATTCTTAATTTTACTTAAAAAAAAAAAAAATCACACAAGTAAAACATGTTCACTGGTAAAAAATTATCACACACCAGAAAAAAGATCATCAGTAACCCCACCACCCAAAGATACCCTTTCTTCTGTTATCTTTCAATTTTTTTTTTTAAATTTACAAAACTGGGATCCTCTACATATTCTTTAAGAATTTGCTTTTTTCATCTATGACATAGATAATGAACATCTTTCCATGTCAATAAACATACATCTGTAACATTTTAATAGCTGCAAAGTATTCCACTTATGGCTGTAACATAATTTAAGTCTTTCACTGGGACATTTATCTCCAATTTTTTCCACTATTTAGAAACAATGCTATGATACCATTATTGAACAAACATCTTAATGAAGGTGTTGCTATTTCCATAATTTCCTCAACAAAGAATACTAGGCCACAGAGAATATACACATGTTTTAAGTTTTTGATTTATAACGATAAATTGCTATACTTCCCCAAAAATATCAATGTACATTACCACCAGCAGAATGTCCTTTTTTCTCATACCTTCTCCAACACCGGGCACTGCCATTCATTTTAATCTTTGTCAATCTGATGGGTAAAAAATTGTATCTCATTGTTTTATTGTTTTTTTTTCTGATTGAGGAATTATTTTTTCATATATGTATTGGCCATTTGCCTTTCTGTTGTGAATTGTTAAGTCTGTGTCTTTTGCTCATTTTTCTTCTGAAGGGCAGAACAATCTTTCTAAAATGTAAATCTGAATATACTACACTCCTTCAATGTTTCCCAAAACTTTCAGGCCCTTCCTAAGTAGGTCCTTACCTTTATCTAAATCATCTCTGATCACGCTTAGACAGATCAGTCAAAAGTCCCAGCCATACTGAGCTACTTACGTTCCCTTAAGTGTTTCATGCCCCTGTCTTCACACATATAATATCCTCATTCTCTGGAACGCCTTTTGTTTTCTTCTTTATCTAGCTAATTTCTATTTGGATTCAGTTCAGTTTCCTTCTCTAACCAGCTTCCCACCCCAATCCCTGTCCAAGCTCTAGAAAAATCCTATGGCTGCCTATCACAGCATTTACAGTATGTTGTGACTGTCTGTTTACTTGCTTTATGTCTCCCACGAGACTGAACTCCTTGACGAAAGGGATCACATTTTAGTTGTCTTTGTACTTGTGATAAATATTTGCTGAATGAATAAAGAAGTAAGACTCTGCTTGCTGGATGTCTGAAGTCAAATTCATTTTTTGCCTTCTTTTTCATCCCCATCTAATATCTTTTTTCCCACTTTCCCAGATTCATTATTCATTTGACTTCTTTACCTCCTAAATCAAATTGATCTACCTTCTAAATAGCTCTGGAATATGTCCCTTCATTTTCCTCCTGCTCTGCCCCACTCTAAGTTATTTAATACACAATTTTTATGTTACTTCCTTTTCCTTAAAGTGACAATTAACACTACATATAGGATAAAATAAATATCTTAATATGTCATTTGTAGTTTTCCACAATCCCTTCTAGTATTTCTGGCATTCCAATTCCCAGTAACCTCCTTTAGTACTGATATCTTGAATTTCTGTGTCTCTGAACCTATTGCTCCTTCTATAAAGATCTCCTCACCTGCTGCACCCTATCTACTTAGCACAATTCTATTCATCTTTTAAGGCCCAGTTCAAATGTTCCTTCATCTGCTAAACTTTCCCTGATTATTCCAAGCAGAATGAGACACTTCCCTCCCTCAGTAGTGCCCTGGCACTTTGAACTTACTTACGCTATGTCACTTATCACATTCCATTAGCAATGATTTGTTTGTGTCAGTTTCTTCCACTACACTGTCAGTGAGCTCCTCAAGGGCAGGATATATCTTGCTACTCTTTATCCCCAGCCCCTAACACAGTGCCTGGCCCTAGCAGGTGCTCTAGAAATGTTTGATGGGTGAAAGTAATCTGATTCTGAGCCCTCTGGACATCACAGCTGGGCACTGATGCCACAGCCCTGTATGTAGCACATTGCTGCCAATTACCTGATGTTGCTATCCTCCAAACCATGGGAAGCCTCCCCACCGTCTCCCTCATAGGACATTATGCTTTCTTCATTTTCCATGCCCATCCTTGTGTTCTCCGGAACCACACGGGGCTGTTTGGGTCTAATCCCACTGGATCCCACATCAGAGTCACTTCCACTTTCACTTAGCTGGATAGCTGTAAAAGAGATAGATCCTGCTTTATTAAGTGATAAGCCTGACACAATTACCATTTTTAGCTTGGTCTTCTAAAATCAGTCATTTTCACACAACTACACAGGCATCTTGCCAGTACTTATTCCTCCCTTCAGAGGAATAACTAGTTTACAATGGCAAAATCTGCAGCTGGGTAATGGAGTCCAAATAATATTTACTTTTCCCATCTCAATCCGTTTTTTTAAAAAAGTTTTTCCCCTGTCCCCCTTCTCCTCCTATGCTTTTTCTCTACTACTGCAGGGGGACGTGTCAAATCAGGATGTTTTCTCTTCATTTCTTTTCCCTGTTGCCACACCTCATACATCTCATCATTAGCAAGTATTTAAATCAAAGCTACGTCTTACCATCCACTGCTGTCTTTTTTATCTCCTGTACTGTATTTCTTTACGTCTTCTGAAATAAATATGATCATCCTATGACAAAGTGCTCAGTACTCTCAGGTCTATTAGTTGTACTTTAGTAAAAGAGTTAGCATCTGATAACAGCATACATGGCCAAGAGCTTCCTTGTCTTAAGGGTGCTATGGTGCTACATAGGAACAAAAACAAAGGGACAAAACTTACCAGAAAAGGGATTATCTCCTTCTTCATCACTCCCAGCATCTTCCTCATCATCCTCTCCTTCAGACATAAGCAAATCCTCATACAGTACACTAGCTTGAGGCTGCTGCACAGTACCTTCCTCTTCATCTACAAGATTACCATCTCCATCTTCACCTTCCTGAATGAGATGCGTTGAGGATCAGAGTCCCATCAGTTGACCAAGTTTAAGAGACCAGAAGCCACCACCAGCCACCCTTGCTGCCTTACAAGAATTTTTGTGGATAAACTTGTTCAGTTTGTTCCAAATATTAAAGTCAGACTGAGGGCTCACTATGGAGTCCTTCTGATAGCACAGTGAGATCTGGCCTGTCTCATACTTTTGGGGCTATCATATAAGGGTATAATGTAACCGTAACTTTCAACAAGCACACTCACTAGGGCCAGAGTCTTAGGTTTCCCATCCTCCTCTCCTCCTTATACCCTTTAATATCTACATCAGAGTCTTCCTCGCCCAGCCTATCTCGGCTCTGCTGCATCTGAGTAAGGAATGCAAATAGCAAATCACTGAGGGATGTGCCTGTAAGAGGAGTTAACCAAGGGCCCTCACCCAGGACTAATGCTCCTCCCTGATATTCTGGCCAACCCCACTGCAGTGGGGGCTGTTTACATAGTTCAAGGAATGTGCATTTTTCACCCACTGATTCTTCGGAAATAAAACGTAGAGTAAAAATCCAAACAACATGAAGGGTCTTGGTTTACTCTTACTGTATCATTGAAAGGAGGCTCTTCCTTTCTACCCAAGCTCTCTTAGCTTGTGCTGGACTCGCTGGAAGAGAAAAACCCTCCTGAATTTCTACTCTTCAGTGGAACCTGACTGAGAACAGCTGACAGAACTTTCAGATCAGGAGTTTCATCTAACATATCTAGAACAGGCTAATTATGCTTATACAGTTTAACAAACTTTTAATCTAGATTATAACATGCATACAGTAAAGCAGCAGAGCCAATTATTTTGAACTCTTTGAATGCAGTTGGTCTTCCTAGTCACCTGTCAGGTTGCTCTGATGCCCCTTACACTTTTCATACTTGTGATTTCCCTGAAGTTCTGCTGTGCCTAATTCTACTCATGTGGACACACAAAAGACAGCGCCAGTCATGTAACTTGCCACCATCTCACCTTGAAATCGCTTTTATAAGCCTTCATTCCCAGGGCCAAGTGGCCCAGCCATCCTGATGTATGTCGTATACTATCACCACCACTGTACCTCTACCCTCCATCCCTCAAGCATATTACCAATTTCATTAAAGAAAAGGAACATCCTACCTGTGTTATCTGCTTTTCTGAGGTGGTAGTGGGAATATCTAGGACAGACATATTACTCTCATCTTGAAATACAGAGGCATCTCGAGACATACTGAGGGAGGTGTTGGTATCATACAAATCAGGAGGCTGTGGCACAAAACATCAAATTTAGCTTTTTCTTTAAGGAATTGAATAAGAAATACCGAGACCTCCCTTAATAGCATTCACTGCAGATAAACGTCATGCAGAGCAATCCAGTTAAAGAGAAAACACAGTTTGGCATAGTTTTATGGACAGGTTTTTAGGACTCTTACAAATGGGAATCTAGCAAAGAGGCACCTGAGATACCTGATCAGAAGCCTATAAAGAAAAGCATTAAAGGTATCAGACAAGTCTATACCCTGAAAGTTTTTCTGGTCAATAATCTAGCTTGTTCTAAGTTTCGCCTTAATGTTTATAGGCCAAGCTTTTATAACCAATGTTACATTTTGATTTAGAGACACGTAAGAGGAAACTCTACAGAGCAGTTCTACCCTACAGTGTTGCTATGAGTTAGAACTGACTAGATGGCACTAGGTTTGGGTAAGAGGAAATGAGACAAAAGGACTCTCAATTCTGACAAAAGCATGGAATGGTTTGATGGCTATGAGCTGTTACAGAATACCATGAGGCAAAATGGTGTGGTCAAAACCTATGCACTTTGGAGTAAACTCTGTCCCGGATTTGAGCCTCAGCTCCACTGCCTACTAGCTGAGAGTAACTAACAAATTACTGTATCTCTCTAATCCTTGGTTTCCTCAATGATAAGGCATGGTTGATAATTTCTATCTCACAGGGTTGTTGTGAGAATTAGAGACATGTATAAGCCCTTTACCCAATGCCTGTTACTGAAAAAATAACTTTCCTCTTCCCTATCCTGAAAATAACAGAATTACCAAATGGACCAATCAGCACAGGAGGGTAGAAAGGACTAATAAAGAGGGGGTTAGGAAAGAGTTAATTAAAAACCTGACTGACTCTTCTAATCTCAACCCAATATTGCAAGGATGGGGGAGGTCTAAGGACCATGCTTCCAGGGGACACTGAGGCCAACTGGCTTAATTAACCTGTTGCTAAGACAGTCTTCTGCACTCCATATTGGTGAGTGGTATCTGGGGTCTTAAAAGATAGCAAGCTGCCATCTAAGGTATACCAAATGGTCCCAACTCATCCAGAACAGATGATCACTGAGAACAACAAAGACATGAGGGAAAAAGAGCTCAGGAGACAGAAGGACCCATGTGAATGGAAGACTGTATCAACATGTCACAAAAGGAACCATATAGGGCACACAATATAGAGTCCCTGTGGAAACACAAGAAAAAGAGGAGTACAGCTCAAGAATTCTCCTCAAGACCACAAGTGATAGTCCTATGGCCTGAAGGATCCTCTGGGAGCATGGCCCCTAAATCTGCTGCTGCCCCTGACCAGAAAACACTACTGAGGTCAACTCTTTCGACACAAATGGAATGGACTCAGGGACACAATGTGATCATAGGGTGTGTGTATTTATGGTTTTGTGCATCTACAGGATGCTGTCCTACTGGCCTCTTACTAGAGGGGAGAGCAGAGGGTGGAGAGGAGGGGACAGCAAATTGTTAAGAAGACACGACATACACAGAACAAAAAGAAGGAGTGTGCTGTCACTGCGCAAGGAAAGCAGAAACAGCTGCAGATAAGCAGGCATGCAAATTTAATTTGGACTGTATACTTTCACTTTATCACAATTAAAAAAAAAAAAAAAAACCCGCTGAGGGTAGAAATATTATGTACCTATTAAAAAATCATTATCTCCAAAAACTATTTAGTGAACTGATAAAATGCTCACACTGTATGGTGAAAGTGTGTCTATAAATGTACACTCACATATACAATACAGACTGGAAAGAAACATATCAATATGTTCACAGTGCTTGTTTCTTTCTTAGTGGTTGAACTGATTAAAGGTGACTTGTTTTCTTCTTTCCATTTTGCAGTATGTTATAATAAACTTGTTACTTTATCAACAGATAACCTGTATATGCTACTTTTTTAATACGGCACACAAACAATCAGGCAAGGCTGAGAAGAGGGCTTTGAAAAGAGAGCAGGAAAATGGAATTCAAAGCATTACAGAACAGATAAAACAGCTGTGGAAGAGAAGGGAAAATCAGGAAATGATATTCCATAAAATCTTATAGTGTTGTATAGAATACAAGGAATGGCTGTGTGGGAAGAGCAAAACAAGTAGTTTTAGATAAAGTGCTAAGGTGTATGCACAATGCAATGCAAGACAGATTGGAACAGCTGAATAAAAATACATGATTACCACCATTTAGAGTAAAGTAATCTTTGATTCCTGTCGTATTTGTGTACCTCAGAAATGTATTAAGACCAGTTAACTTACGCAAATACTCTTTAATAGCATTTAGGTTTGACAGTAGCAACAAGACAGTCATTCATGAACATCTTCCCCAAATTCAGGCATCATGAGTTGGGCTTACTATCTCAAACTGTACTACTGTATGAGTGAAAAGAATGATGAAAGGGTGAACTGGACTAATAAAGCATCATGTTCTACTATGGAGGAGCCACAGTGGTGCAGTGGTTGAAAGGTATGGTTGCTAATCAAAAGTTTAGTAGTTAAAATCCACCAGCTGCTCCTTGGAAACCCTATGGGGCAATTCTACTCTGTCCTATAGGCTTGCTATGATTCAAGACTGACTCAGTGGCAATGTGTTTAACATTCCACTAAACTACTCTTCATTGAAGATCCTTTAACTACACCAAATAACAGCTAATGCTCAGGAGGGAGAACAGTTTCCAGATTTCCCTCAGCTATTTCAAGTAAGGTATGATTTAGGAAGAAAAGAAAAAGACATGTTTGGGGTCCAAGGCTTTGACATACCAAACAACTAGGCATAGGCTTCTACACTAGAGCAAACTATCTGTCACTTACTAGCTAGACTCTCTTAAGGAATGATGCCTAATATCCAGACTTTAACTTACCAGAAAGGGCCTTGTAAAAGCTGTGGGCCTATTAGCAAACAGGGCCTTCCTAGGCAATATCACTCACCCAAGACCCCTTGACTCAATCTGCCCACACATTCCAAGAGCCCTTCCTTGTTCTAGGCCTTGAAGAAGCATCTGAGGGTTCTTGGTACCTGGCCCCTTTGTAACTTAGGTTTTGGGGTAAAAGAAAAAGTGAAAGAGAGATAGATAGGGGGAGATCACATGGGTTGTGTAACCAGTTCAGAGTGAAACCTGGGTGGAATGAAAAAGAGAAATCTTTTCGGCAGTGAAACATCGGCTAAATTTGAAAAGGCCTCTGGAAGTTTTACAGACAACTTCCATCCAGTGAAGGAAAAATCATTCACAGAATGGCTACTACGTGCCAGGCACATGAACCTCTTAATGTTTAAAACAACTTTCAGAAGTATATTTTAGAGAAAAAGAACCTGAATTAAAGAGGTTTTTTTAAATTCCCAAGACCACAAAGCTAAAAAGTATTAGAGCTAAGACTAAAGCCCAGACTTGTTTTACGGCAAAGCTCGTGCACTTTTCACTCTACCCTAGTGCCTCCAACGCCAAGTGCCATCGAGTCGGATCTGACTCATGGCGACCCTAGGGGCCAGGGCCTCCAATACAGAAACTAAAAACCAGTTATATTCTGCTAATTTATATTCTTCAAATATTCTAGTCTTCCAAGAGTACACATAAAATGTAAATCAGAGGTTCACTCAGCCCAGAAAGGCAAGAACTACTTTATTCACCCTCTCCCTAGTCTTCTGACATGAAAATTTAAGAACATGATTGTTACCTGTCTTCATTTCCTAGAAGAGGGAGTCAATTCAGGGAATGGATGATACCTAAGCTACATGAAATGCTTCAGAGGGGATGAATAACTGGGATCCATAGGGCATAGGAACAATATGGTCCATGTCTGTAACTAAGTACATATTCCACGAATGACAGCTCTGGAGACTCAAAGAATGCCTCCAGCCACACCAGTCAGGAATTTGGTATTCCCAGATCTTGCTTAAACAACTAAAACCCCCATCCCACTCATTCACCCACAGCTTCCTCTTCTGAATTTAAGAAGGCCACCAAAACCCATGGTCCTCACTCACCTTAGCCTTTGAGAAGACAAGAAAGCACACGCAAGGCATATGAAGAGGAAGGACAGAGAAGAAGGGTATCTCAGTAAACAGATCTATTAACATGCTCCCAATTTCCCAAACCAATCAAAAAACTATGAAAGGGAATTTCTAGTCCTCAGACTTACCTGAGGTGTATAGGGCCCTGGAGTCATTGGGTCCAGGCTCTCTAATTCTGCTTCCTCCAACGCTGCTTCTTTAGCTGTACAAATATCCTTCTCAAGTTGAGTCAAATGCTCATCATACTGGGGAACGAGAAAATCAATGAATTCATTGTGAATATATAATTTATAATTAATTACTGATCAAAAATAATTTATGAATTTATTACAACACATTCAACAAGTATTTTAGGCACTGGGGATACAAAGAAAACCCTGGGCGTAGTGGTTAAGTGCTAGGTCTGCTAATCAAAAGGCTGGCAGTTTGAATCTGCCAGGTCTCCCTGGAAACTCTTTGGAGTAGTTCTACTCTGTCCTGCGAGGGTTGCTGTGAGTTGGAACTGACTTGACAGCAGTGGAGTTTTGGGGGGATAAAAAATAAAGAAAACAGACTCCTCCATTAAAAAAATCCCTGTAAGATACAGATGATAATCCAAGTTAAGTATATAGCATTTTTCCACCTACCTCAGTCAATGTCTGGTAACAGATGTTCACAATCTCCTGAGCAGTCTTAGTATACTGACTCTCTGACCCTATAAACAAGAAAAGAAAGTTTCATTGTATTTGCAATCTTCACAGTAACAGAATTTTATATTCTGTCACTAGCAGTAGGGTTGCACTACCCCAAGCCCAGAAAATTACATAAAGCTTTAACTTGGACTTGTGCTCTACTTCTAGAGGTGGAAAACATCACACATACACAAAAACAGAATTCTCTAATGATCCCCAAGTATCCATTAGCCAGCTTCAATAATTATTAACATATGGCAAATCTTCTTTTATTCGTATCTGTATCTATTTTCCACATTCCCCAAAGCTACTTTGAAGCGAATTCCAGCATTGCATCATCTTGTCAATATATTGTTCAGTATGTGTCTTTAAGGACTCTTTTAAACACATACTACCAGAGCTAAAATAATTAACGATAGTTTCTTAATATCAGATATCCAGTCAATATTCAAATATCCCCCTTCCCCAATTATTTCAACAATGAGCTTTTATATTTGATCTCTTCAAACCAGAATCCAAACAAGTCCACATATTGGCTGACATGAATCTTTAAATCACCTATAAAACTAAAAACAAACCTACTGCAAATGAGTCAATTCTAATTCACACAGACCCTACAGGACACAGCAGAGCTGCCCTGTGTGGTTTCCAGGAGTGCCTAGCAGATCTGAACTGCTGGCCCTTTGGTTAACAGCAGTAGCTTTTAACCACTACGTACTAAGGTTTCCTACACCTATAAAGTGATTCTTAATTAAACCAGAGTTCTCCTCATAGGCCATAGTTGTGAGTTGCAAATTGGATGCCTTCAAGTAGATCCTGTTTTGTATGGACCACATTAAAAAATCAGTTCAGTCTGTATATACACTTTTCTGTATGCAGATAAATTACACCTCAATAACCGTTTTCATTTAAAACACGTGCTCCTCACATTATCCTAGTTTCTAATACATGTGCTTAATTCATTTATACCTGGACCTTGAGGACACTTGAGTTTTCAATCCCTGCTGAAAATGCTTTCTAATAGTCTTCAATATACCTGTTCATTCTTTCTGAAATACTTTTGAGCTTCTTCTACATGCCAGGAATTATATACAGAAAAGAATATGAGATAGAACATAGCTTCAGGAAGATTACAGTCTAGTGTACTGACACAGACACATAAACAAGTAAGTGGAATGCAGTAAAAAACATACATACAGGATTTAGTAAAGCCACAGAGGAGGAAGTGACCAATCCTGGGAGGGGAAAAGCTATTAAGAAAGACTTCACGGAGGAAATGAATTCACTGTATCAGAATATAAAACATAAGATGTACATAATGAAGCTTCCATGCCATACCTATAGGCTTTTATATGAACAAAAGTCTCTTTCAGGTAAAACCTCTCCCAAGTAAAGGCAATCTACTGCTTAAAAGATGTAAAATAAAATTGTGGCTTTACATAAGCTGCCTATGCCAAACATACATAAACTAGACAGAAGCCTACCTCACTTCTAAAGATATTTAGGACACACAGCCAGCCAGAGCTGCCTCACAATAAAGAAAATTTTCAATGGTATGCATTGGTCATTGAGTCAGTTCTGACACACTGCCATCCTACAGAATTAGAACTGTCCCACAGGGTTTCCAAGCAACAGCTGGTGGATTCAAACTGTCAACCTTTTGGTTAGCATCTGTAGTGATTAACAACTATGCAACCAGGAGTCCTACTCTGAATGACAGGAAGACTAAAGTTCAAGTTTCTAGAGCTGCAATGTCTTGAGGTCACCAGTAAGTGGGTCATCAAAATAATGATGGAAATAGACTGTAGAAGTTATCAGAAAACCACATTTTACATGCAATATTAGAGTGTTCAAGAAATACAAGCCTTGACAATTAAATTCACGAATTCATCCTAGAAAAAGTGCTACATACCTCATTGCTGCGTATCACCATGGTCACCTTTGAAGTACTCCCCTTGAGAAGCTATGCACTGACACCAGCACCTAGTCCACCCTTCAAAGCAATTTTGGAACTCTTTCTGGCATGGGCATTAGAGCTGTCATCCTATTACCCTTGATGTCCTGAATGTCACCAAATTGTCTTCCTTTCAATATTTCCTTTATCTTTCGGTAAAGAAAAAAGTCACTGGGGGCCAGATCGGGTGAGTAAGTAGGGTGTTCCAATATGGTTGTTTACTGGCTAAAAACTCTCTCACAGACAGTGCTGTGTGAGCTGGTGCACTGTCATAATGCAAGAGGCATCAGTTGCTGGCAAAAATTTCAGGTTGTTTTCACCTTTTTCAACACTTCCAAATAGTAAACTTGGTAAACTGTTTGTCCGGTTGGTAGAAATTTACAATGAACAATCCCTCTGATATCAATGTTGGCAACATGGATTGACAGAACTTTTTTTGGTCATGGAAAACTGTCTGAATTTCATTGTGCACTGTGACGCTTTGTTTCCAAGTCATACTGATTACACCCGTGTTTCATTACCAGTGATAACACGGTCCACAAGATCATCTTGCCTCTCTAAAAGGTCTGTGCAAACTTTGACTCTCCATTGCATCTGTTCATCAGTAAGCTCCTTCAGGACCATGTCTATATATACCTTTCTGGTGAGAAGATTTTCAGTTAAGATTTTCCTGTTTCTTTATTGATGTTTACTTGGTCTGCCATGCTTCTAACAACAAGCCAACAATTTTGAAACAAATCTTCCAACAAATGCACATGGTGGCGAGTAGATGAACTTATTGTCAGACCTTGTATAACTACTCCCTATTTAAACTTTTATAAGATGATAATATGAGATAAAAAATGTACATATATCCATACTTCTTTTCTAGTCTTCAGATCTCTATATAGCTAACTGATTGAACACGCAATCAGGATGCACGGATAATTACTGGAGACTGGAATGCAAAAGTTGGAAACAAAGAAGGATTAGTAGTTGGGAAATATGACCCTGGTGACAGAAATGATGCCACTGATCGCAAGACATTTTTGAAAGACCAATGACTTCTTTGCAAATACCTATCTTCACGAACACAAACAGTGACTATACAAATGAACTTCACCAAATGGAATACACATGAATCAAATTAATTATATTTGTGAAAAAAGACAATGGAAAAGCTCTGTATCAGCAATCAGAATAAGACCAGGTGTTGACTGCAGCACAGACTATCAATCGCTTATATGCAAGTTCAAACTGAAACTGAAGAAAATTAGATCAAGTCCAGGAGAGCTGAAGTATTACTTTGAGTATATCTCACCTGACTTCAGAGACCACTCGGGAATATATTTGATGTGCTGAACACTAATGACTGAAGACCAGACAAACTGGAATGACATCAAAGACATCATCCATGAAGAAAACAAGAGGTCATTAAAAAGACAGGAAAGAAAGTAAAGACCAAACTGGATGTTAGAAGAGACTCTCAAATTTGCTCTCCAACACTGAGCAGCTAAAGCAAAAGGAAGGAATGATGAAGTAAAAGAATTCAACAGAAAATCTCAAAGGGCAGCTGGACAAGACAAATTAAAGTAGCATTATGACGTGTGCAAAAGGCTGGAAATAGAAAACCAAAAGGGAAGCACACAATCTGTATTTCTCAAGCTGAAAGAACTGAGGAAGAACTTCAAGCCTTGAGATGCAATATTGAAGGATTCTACAGGGAAAATATCAAACAACTCAGGAAGTATCAAAAGAGGATTAAAGGAATAGTCATTATACCAGACAGAACTTGTCAATGTCCAACCATTTCAAGAGGTAGCATATGATCAGGTACTAAAAGAAGACATCAAAGCTGCACTGACTGACGCCTGATCTCCATAATCTATAAGATACTACAAAATATCAATAAGAAGAAGATAAACCATCCAATTAAGCAATAGGCAAAGGAGATGGACAGACACTTCTCTAAAGAGGAGATCCAGGCAGCCAAAAAACACATGTGAACATGTTCACGATCTTTTCAGTTATTAAAGCAATTCAAATCAAGACGACAACGAGATACCATCTCACCCCAACAAGATTGGCCACGATCCAGAAAACACAAAACAACAAATGCTGGAGAGGCTGTGGAGAAAGTGGAACCCTCCTCCACTGTTGGTGGGGTTGCAAAATGGTCCAGCCTCTTTGGAAAGCAATCTGGCGCTTCCTTAAAAAAATGGATATCAATATACCATTTGACCCAGTAATTCCACTACTTGGAATATATCCTACAGAATCAAGGCCTTTCACACCAATGAACACATGCACCAGAATGTTTATTGCAGCACGGTCCATGATAGCAAAAAGATGGAATCGACCCAGATGCCCAACAACAGAAGAATGGATAGGTAAACTATGGTACATATACTCAATGGAGCACTACGCAGTGATAAAGAATAACGATGATTTCAGGAAACATCTCCTAACCTGGTTTCAACCGGAAGACATTATGTTGAGTGAAAGTAGTCAGCGACAAAAGGACAAATACTGTATGAGACCTCTACGATAAGATCTCAAAAACAGACTTGTGTATAGAAGAAAAGACTCTTTGACAGCAGCAAGGGAGGGGAGGGAGGGAAGGCTTGGTTTAGATAGTTGCTAGAAATCTGGTTGGGAGAAAGCGGTGATAGCACACATCAGAAACAAGAACAACATTAAGTGGACTTCAGCATAACTTGAGTACTCCTTCCATCTTAACCCAATATTGCAAGGACAGAGTAGCTGGGGTAGGGGGTAGGGGACCGTGCTCTTAGGCGAAATCGAGGCCAATTGGCACAACTAGCGTTTTGCTAAGAGAGCTCTCTGCACCGCACACTGGTGAGTGACATCTGGAGTCTTAAAAGCTGCCAAGCTGCCATCCGAGGACACAGCAAATGGTCCCAACTCAGCAGGAACGGATGCTCACTGAGGACCAAAATGACATGGGGTAAAGACAATCTAGAAGACAGAGAGATCCACAAGAGTGGGTGCCTACATCGACGTGGGACCGGAAGAACTGGATGGTGCCTGGCCACCACCAGTGATAACCACAATGGAGCTCACAGAGAGGAGTCTCACTGGCAACACAAGAGAAGGGGTGCATCCTGAGATCTCCACTAAAAGACCTCAATTGATGGTCCAGCGGTTTCGGGGTTCCCTTGGGAGCATGGCCCCTGGCCCCGATGCTGCCCTTACCCATAAATTATAATGAAGGTCCACTCTTTGGACAGGAATGGATTGGACTTGGTGATGCAGAGTGACCATATATGGGATGCACTTTATGGTTCTATACATCTATAGGATATCATCCTGCTGACCTCTGGCTGGAAGAAGGAGAGCGGGTAGAGTGGAGGGGAAAGGAGGCTGTTGGGAAGATGAGACATGTATGGAGCAGAGAGGAATAGTGTGCTGTCACTAGACAGGGAGAGCAGTGGAAGCTGCATATAGGTGGGCATGTAAATTTATATGGGAATGTACATTTTCACTCAGTCATGTTAAATTAAAAAAAAAAAAAAGCTGCACTGAAGGCAATGGTGAAAAACAAGTCTCCAGGAACTGATGGAATATCAACTGAGATATTTCAGGAAATGAATGCAGCACTGGAAGTGCTCACTCCTATGCCAAGAAATTTGGAAGACAGTTACCAGGCCAATTCATATTCCCAACAAAGGTCACCCAACTAAATGCAGAAATTATTGAAAAATACCATTAATATCACACAGAAGTAAAACTGTGCCAAAGATCATTCAAAAGCAATTGCAACAGTATATTGACAAGGAACTGGCAGAAATTCAAGCCAGAGTCAAAAGAGGATGTGTGAGCCAGGAATACCGTCATTGATGTCAGATGGATCTTGGCTAAAAGCAGAGAATACCAGAAAGATGTTTACCTGTGTTTCACTGACTATGCAAGGCATTAGACTGTGTGGATCATAAGAAATTATGGATAGCACTGCACAGAATAGGAATTCCAGAACACTTAATTCTGCTCTTAAGGAATCTGTACATGGATCAAGAATCAGTTGTGTGACTAGAACAAGGAGACACTGAAGGTTTAAAGTCAGGATAGATGTGCATCAGGGCTGCATACTTTCACCATAGCTTTTCAATCTCTATGCCAAGTAGATACTTTGAGAAGCTGGACTATACGAAGGAGGAGGCATCAGGACTGGAGAATGACTCATTAACAACCTGTGTTACACAGATGACACAACCTTGATTGCTGAAAGTAGAGAGGACTGGAAACACTGAGGAAGATCAAAGACCACAGCCTTCAGTATGGACTTGCACCTCAACATCAAGAAAACAAAAATCCTTAAAATTGGACTAGTAAGCAACATCATGAAAAACAGAGAAAGGACTGAGGCTGTCAAAAAACAAACTCACTTCTGTCAACTCAGATCTGACTCATAATAACACTACAGACAGAGTGGAATTGCCTCATAGAGCTTCCAAACACGATCTGGGAGATTTGAACTACTAACCTGTTGGTTAGCAGTTGTACCCTTTATGCCACCAAGGATTTCATTTTACCTGGCTCTATACCTATGGAAGCAGCAGTCAAGAAATCAAAAGACACATTACATTGGGAAAATCTGCTGCAAATGACCTCTTTAAAGTACTGAAAACTAAAGATATCACCTTGAAGACTAAGGTGTGCCTGACACAAGCCATGGTATTTTCAGTCACAGCATATGCATGATAAAGCTGGACAATGAACAAGGCAGACAGAAGAAGAGTCGACAGTTTTGAATTCTGGTGTTGGAGAAAGTATTGAAGCTATCACGGACTGTCAAAAGAATAAACAGATTTGTTCTGGACTAAGTACAACCAAAGTGCTCCTTGGAAGCAAAGGCAGTGAGACTGCATTCCACATACTTCGGACATGTCACAGGGACCAATCCCAGGAGATGGACATCATGCTTACTAGAGTGGAAGGTCAAAGAAAAAGAGGAAGACCTTGGATGAGATGGATTGACACAGTGACCTCAACAATGCACTCAAGAATAAAAATGACTGTGGGTGGCGGGACCAAGATGGTGGACTAGACACATGTTCCCTCAGTTCCCTCTAAGAATTAAGACCTCAAATGATAACTGAACGGAGCACTCTGGATATCCAGGGAACCCTAGGATATGGCATAGGGTTGTTAGATAGGACTACGTGCCACTAACCAGGAAACTACACATAACACAGGGCAGTGCACGCTGAATCCTGCTTCAGCTGATTTGCTGTTTGGGAGGACTGTAGGTATTGATGCCTTCTTTTTGTTATTTGGGAGGTGGGGGCTGGGCATGAGCTGGCAAATATGCTGACTTGCAGTGCTAAGGTAAATAACTTATAGTGCAGCAGAGAAACAGTTGAGTGGGATAGCCACATTTTGAGAGCCCAGCTGCTGAATGAGGGCACCACTGCACCTCCACCCTCTCTTGTCTGAGGTGTGCCCTAGATTCTGCTGTCACTCAGCAGAAAGGGCAGCTTGGGCGAGACATCATCTTGCTCAGCTGGGAGGTGGAGTTACCGAACTGGAGGTCTCAGCAGGGGCTAATTCCCAAGCTCAGAAGCAGTGCCAGTCCAGAAAGCACTTTTCTAGCAGAAAGGCTGCATCAAGGACAGGGTTACCTTATGGGTGGGGCCCAGTTGAGAATGGCGGCAACGTCATAACCCTTCCCTACTTTGAACTACACCATAGCATCTGTGGACAGCCAAAGAGATGCTCCTGTTGTCAGCCAAAAGGCCTACCACACCCGAGGGCCCGAATGATTTCAGGAGATGTTGGAAAGCTCCCAACTTAACAGTAAAGTACCTTTGTAAACTAAGACTGCCTGAAGAAATAACTGCTGAGTGGCCTGGTGGCATCTCCTGTACTCTTCACTGACCCACATCATAGGGCTGGCTGATTGGCCCCAGTGACTACATAAGTAGGGCACCATTTTTGCCAGTTAGGAGGCAGAGCCTGCCACCCCAGAGTCCGCTGGGGCCAGTCACTCGAGTACACAGAGGTGGCTGGTGACCAACTCCATTCTCAGAACTATGCCTGAGCTCCTGTTGAGGTACTACCAGAGAAACTTAACAGTCTCTAGATGGCATAAAAGTAACAAACAACTGCTAGCGATTTAACGATTGTTAGTCACTTAAAGAAACAGTCCACCATGGCTCTGGAAAGTTCCCAAAATAAAGAATCAAATAACTTCCCAGATGAAGAAGGCTTTCTGAAACTAATAGAGGTTGTGTACAAAAGAATTATATATAGAACCTTCTTAGAGATTAAACAAAATGCAGCAGAGCATAAGGAAAAATTAAGCAATGTATCTCAACTGATGGAACATCAACAATATGAAATCCAACAGATCAGTAACTAAATGACAGAATTACACAATTCAATCCAAAGCCAAAAGAACAGAATTAAGGAGATGGAAGTCAGACTTACTGACCCTGAAGGTACAGCAACTGACATCAGCATTTAGGAAGAGAAATTAAGAGAAAATAAATAAAAAAAATGAGAAGCATTAAGAAACATGTGGGACTCTATTAAAAGGAACAATCTACATGCAATTGGAGTTCCTGAACAGGAAGGGACAGCTGAAAACACAGAGGACTGTCATTCAGCTGCTAACAGAAAACATCCCTAAAATTATGAAAAGAACATAGAGTTTAAAGATGTGTATTGAAGACCACAAAACACAGACCCCCCAAAAGAAAGACACCAAGACATATTATAATCAAGCTTAATAAAATGAAACATAAACAGAGGCTCTTGAAGGCAGCAAGGCTCAAAGCAAAGCTAACATTCAGAGGGAAGCCCTGTAGGCTTTCATCTGACTTCTCAGCAGAAACAACATCGTTTTACTGTCCAAAGATAACCACTGCTAACAGTTTAGTATCTATACTTCCAGCTTTCTGATATCTATATGGAGATATATTTATTTTTGAAAACACAAAGACCACCAGAAGTCACAAACTAGCAACTCTGTAGCCAGATTTGGCCTGTAGAGATACATGTTTTATTTGACACACTGTGTTCTTACCAAATTTATGTTATATGCCAACATTTAAAATTAGGAAATTAGACCAAAAAAACCTTACATATAAGATTTGTCCAGTTTCTCCTGAAAACTAAGAGCTGGAAATAGTTTATGGCAACAAGTGACCTAAATAATGACTGAGCCCCTTAGATAAAACACCTATCTCTAGTTTATCAGTCACCACTTCATCTGTTTCATTCATTTATGTTACCTGCCTGGCCTCTCTATAGGACTTTAATTTGTAATCCTTTGTAAATACAGTGTTGAGTAACCAAGTTTTCAATAACACATCTTGGGTATTCTTTTGAAATTAGCACATACAAATGTATCTCATTTGGTGACTGAATCTGCAAAGAGGCTGATCAACACATTTAAGAGGAACATGCCAATTACCAACACAGGACTGCCAAGTTCCTGGCATTTTGGGGGGGCATTCTTGGAGGAATCCTTACTTTTCTAATCCTGATTGTGTTCTTCTCATCCTGTTTCCTCAGAGGAGAAGAGTGATCAAGGAGCCCTTACTGTCCCCTGAAGAAGACACTCAGGACATTCATAACTACAATGAGGAAGGAGGTGAGAAAACAGGACCAGGACTTTTAGTTGAGCCAGTTGCATAGGGGCCTGGATGTTCAACCTCAAGTTAGTTGCAACGAATGTACCCCAGCACTGTCTCTGCCATACCAATCCTGATGGACTTGGAAATTTTAATGATGAAAACCTGAAAGTGGCTGATAGTGACACCACTGCAAACCCCTACGACTCTCTGCTCATGTTTGACTGCAAAGGAAATGATTCTGAAGCTGCTAGCCTGAGCTCTCTGAACTCCTTGGAGCCAGACCAAGACCAGGAGTATGACTACTTCAATGAATGAGGCAACTGGTTTAAGAAGCTGGCAGGTATGTACGGAAGCAGCAAGGATGACTAGGGGACTCATGAAAGATGAGGAGAACAACCATCTCCTACACCCATGTGATAGGACATGCAGAAGTCATGTCTCTGTTGTTTTCACCTCTCTTTACTTAAAATACATTTCTTATCTAAACAGTGTTCCATCATACAGATGTACCATAATGCATTTAACCAATTTCCTATGTTGGATATGTAGAATGCTTCCATGTTTTCACAAATAATGCCACAAAGCTTATCTATACATATGCCTTTGAAAGCTTGTGCTGTATTCCCTAGAAGTGAAATTGTTTAATTAAATGGAATGAACATTCACACAATCCTCTAAATAGTTTGTAAGGTGCCCTGGTGGCATAGTGCTTAAGGTACTTGGTTGCTAACTGAAAGGTCAGAGGTTCAAATTCACCAGTTGCTCCTTGGGAGACAGATGTGGCTGTCTACTTCTGTAATGATTACAGCCTTGGAAACTGTACGGGGCAGTTCTACTCTGTCCTACAGGGTTCATTATGAGTTGGAATCAACTCAGTGACAGTGAGGTTTTTTGTTTAAAGACTTTGTAGTAATTTTTTTCCTCCCAGAGAATAAGAATGGCATCCTTTTCAATTCTCTTTACCTATTACTTACTCATATTGACCACTAAACAACCATCTATGAAGATAGCAGTGCTACTTCTTCAGTATCTCTAGAATTGATCCCCATTTTCTCATTCTTCCTGCTACTTACCTCAGCATTTCTAATGGCCTCTACATCTCCCACCCTTCTAAATATCCTTACTAAAACATCTGGTTATGTCCCTCTCTCCTTTTAAAAGCTTAGTGGGATCTAAAAGGTCCTTCATGATTTGGCCTGCCTGCCTTTAAATTTTTATTTCTTATCACCCAACCCAGCTCCCACTCTACGCCCATTCAACTATTTGTACTTCCTTGTCCAAGGTACTTTGATCTTTTACATCTGTGTTCTCTGCCTGACTTTCCCATCATTCTTTACTTGACTATCTGCTTGGAACAGTAAGTCTTCTATAAAAGTAGGTAGTAACAGTCATTATCCTTCAAAATTACAACTCAGAAGTCACTTCCTCTAGAAAGGTTTACTGGTGTGCTTCTCATACCAATAAAACGTTGGAAAGCATAGAAAACATGAAAATGAATTTTAATCTCCATCTTAGAAATAACCATTATTATCTCTTGGTGTGTTTCCTTCCAGTCTGTTTTCTATGTACATAATCTTTTATTTTAAAAGTATAATAGAGATATAATGTGTGTGTTTTGTATTCTGCTTTTTTTAATTTAACACAAGCATTTTTGGTCACCTGTTTTCAACAAGCTTTTAATGTTTACATACAATCCATCATATAGATGGCACCGTAACTAATCATTTTCTTTAACCATTCAGGTTGTTTACAATTTCTCATAAATAGGTTTTTACGAACGTTTTTATCTACACCTGATTAACCAAAACCAAAAAACCAAACGCAATGCCATCAAGTCAGGTTCGACTCACAACGACCCTAGATCAGCACAGACTATAATCTTATGATGTGCCAAACACATATTTTATTAATCATGACAACCTTCAGAAGAAGTTAATACTATTTTTTCTATTTTACACATAGGAAGCAGAGGCTAAGTTATGTGCCCATAGTCACACTGCTATTAGGTGGTGGGGCCAATACTGAAATCCTAGTCTATTTTTAAGACCCTGAATGCTGTCAGAACAGTTTTCCAGAATGTCTGAATATTTTATACTGCCAACAGCAACATGTGAGAACATCTCCCTCATTATGCCCTCACTACCATGCCATACTTCCATCAAAAAATGTTGTTAGCTTATCTAATACATGAAAAACTGGTAACTCTTTGTTCCAATTTGCAGTTTTGATTACTAGTACAACTGAATATTCATGTCTATTAGTTAATTTTTTTTTCTGATTTGTCTACATGCCCTCATTTTTTCTATTTGTATCATCTAGGTTTAGATATATTCCTCAAAAATCTGCGCCATGGCAAGGACAGCAGAAGAAGCTGCAGATAGGTGGGCATGCAAAATTGATTTGGATTGTACACTTGCACTTAATCACAATTAAAAAAAAAAAAGTAAGCTGCCCTAGGTCTGAAGCCAGCTATTGCCAGACCAAGTAGCCTTCCTGTAACTCTTCTTATTTTCTGCTATAATCATTTTTAAATATCTGTGAGCCCATCAACATTTCCATTACCAAAATTCTCATTGAGCAGTTTCAAGTTATTTCAGGAGACAATACTGAAGAGATAATTAAGCTTGCAAAGGGCATTTCTACAGCAATTTCTAGTAAGCAACATAAAAAGAACAACATGAACAAAGTGGAATCTTTCAACTCAATCTAAAAGCAACAAAAAATGTAAGCTTCTGTCATTGAATTGTGTCCCCCCAAAACTGTACAACAGTTTAGCAGAGTCATGATTCCCAGTATTGAGTGATTCCCCTCTATTTTGTGGTTTTCCTATGCCATAAATCCGAATCATCACCTGTGGTTAATAGACTGGATTATGTTAAAGAAGATTGTTAAAGGGACTGTTTTAACACCTTTCCTAAGGTCACCTCCCTGCTCCAACATAAAGGGAGTTTCCCCAGAGTGTGGCTTGTACCACCTTTTATACTACAAGTGATAAAAAGGAAGCAAGCGGAGAACGAGGGACTTCATTCCATCAAGAAAGCAGCACCGACAGCAGAGCCTGTCCTTCAGACCTTGGGTTCCTACACTCAGATGCTCTCACACCAAAGACTGATTATGATTAACACAGGGATCCTCCTTCAGAGCTGACAGAGAGACTGCGTACTCCCTGGAGCCATCACCCTGAATCTGGACTTCTTTCCTACTGGACTGTTAAGAGTAAGCTTTCCTTTGTTAAACGCTATCCACGTGTGGCATCTCTATTATAGCAGCACTAGATTTTTAAGACAAGCTCATCTCCTATTGTGTTCCTTAATGAAATATGTATGTTCAAGCCAAGTATAGCTTCCTGAACTTGCCCTGTGCTTTCATTCCTTCATGATACCGAACATTCTATTCTCTGCCTAGAATGCCCATTTCCTTATCTGTCTTTCTGGTTGTCCTCCTACCTCACCATTTCCCTCTCTCTGTCTCTACTATCTGGCAAACTTATAGCCACACTACTTGGGTAGTTGCTAAATATTGCAGGAGAAAAATCATGTAATCATACAGATTCTTAGGTTGAGACCTCAGTATGCTAGGCAGTTCTCTTAAACGCCCTTAGCTTCCTCTTTTCCTTTTAAGGAATTTTATTTCCCCAAACATCCCCCTCTAAACACTATCCTCAGCATTCCCCTTCAAAAAATATGACATAAATATCCTCAAACTTTCTCCCCAACCGATAAAACTTGTTTTAGCCATATACATCCTTTCCTCTTTCCTTCCTGTCTCAGTAGCCTCCTTTCTCTCATTTTAAGCTAACCATTCTGCCTTTCCTCTGTATTTCAGCTTCTCTCAATTCCTCAAGGACCTCTATTCCACTAATTATCACTTTTCTTCTTCCACTGTTAGTTCTCTTCACACTAAACAATTCCCTTATTTGCCAGGCACTCCTTGGAAACTCTATGGTGCAAGTTCTACACTGTCCTATAGGGTTTCTATGAGTCAGAATCGACTCAATGGCACTGGGTTTGGTTTTTTGGTTATTAACAGGCTAATATACTATAACCTTAAGTAACCCCACAGCCCCATCACAGCTACCTGTTAATCTGCTGCTGTGGAACTGCTGACTCCCAGTGACCCTATAGGACAGAGAACTGCCCTACAGGGTTCCAAGGAGTGGCTGGTGGATTTGACCTGCTGATTAGCAGCCTGAACTTGTAACCACTTGTTCCACGAGAGCTCTCCATCACAGCTAGGTTTCTTGAAAGAATAGTCTCTAATTTCTCCCTTCCCATTTACTACCCAAACAACAACTATCTGACCTCTGTCCTACCATTTCCTTCAGTTTATGCCAACAAACTTCATGTTGTTGAAGTTAAGGGAGTTCACCACTTTACTGTCTTTATCTCATCTGACTTTTCTTCAGCAATACTGTTCACATCATTCCTCAACAATATCTCCCTTTTAACATCTGCGGCATTATTTTCTTACTCTCCTTACACTTTCTTTTCCATGTCCCTCGATACCTGCTTCTCTTTGACCTAGTTCCTAAAACATCAGTGTTCTCTAGGACTCTGTCCTCTACTGTTCTTCCAACTCTGTATGTGATGCCTTAGATGATCTCATTCTCTTCCCAAGACTTTCAATTTTTAATGAGGCTGGACCTGTCTTCTGAACTCCTGAACATCCCTACTCAAATGCTACATCCCAAAACCAAGCTCCTGACCTTTCCTCCCAAATCTTTATATTCTATCCCCAACACCATATTCTCAAACTATCATCTAAGCCGGAAACTTTGGTTGTATCCTTGCTGCTCCTCTATTTTATTCAACTCTTAGAAATGCTAATCTCCTAAATCTTTGGAGTTCATCTCTTCTTTATTCATTCAGGTGCTGGAATTATTTCTGCCTGATTATTAAATGAGCCTAACTACTCTCCCTGTTTCTCATATTTCTCTCCTCTAATCTATTCTCTACAACGTTACTGGAATGATTTTTCTGAAATGCACATATGATTTTGTCACTTCCCTGTTTAATTCCTTCAATGCCTTCCCACTTGGGATAAAAAAAAAAAATTCTTAAGCTTGGTACATAAAGCCCTTTATGATCTGACTCCTGTCTACTTCTCTAAACACATAGCTGATCACCTCACCAACATGCACATGTAATTACAACCCCAACAAACTTGTTTTTCAAACCTACCACATCATTTCAGGTCTCTGTGCATTTACATACTGCTGTTCTCTCTGCCTAGAACATTTTCTCGTCTCTTTATTTTTGTTTAGCCAGCTCAATTTGTCATTCAGAATTTAGCTTAACGAGTAAAAAGAACAAAAAAATACTCTTCCAGAAAACTTCCTCCAATCTCACTCTGATTTAGATATACTAGCTCTGTGTTCCTGTAATATTCCACTCTGTGCATGCTTCTAACAGAAGATTTATCATAAAGGGGGAGAAAACCCAAACCCCTTGGTGTTGAGTCAATTCTGATTCACAGCAACCCTACAGGACAGAGCAGAACTGACCAACAGTGTTTCTAAGGAGCTCTTGGTGGGTCTGAACTGCTGACCCTTTGGTTAGCAGCTGCAGCTCTTAACCACTATGCAGCACAACAATTTTTCTACTTCTCCAATTACATTACAGCCAATCTGGGAATAGGTACCATGTCTAATTTGACTTTTTTAGTGCCAGCACATACTAATGGTCTTAAGTAAATGTTTATAGTAAGTGACTCATTCCAAACTAAACTTGTTAGCTTCTTTGTGAAGCCTTCCCTAACCCTACGCCTTTCTGTCCTCCAGTTTACTTTGCAAATTCTTCTATTATAGCCCTTGTCAAGCTGTATTTTTCCTCTCTCCACCTGGATTGTGAAGTACTTGAGGACAGTGACTATGTCTTTCCATTCAGTTCATTAAGTAGCCAGCACAGAGCCTAACATATATTGTTCAATCAGTCCATGTACTGAGCTAAATTTCATACTCTAAGAAAGCTCTCTACAGTTTATAGCCACTTCATTTTCCTAAGTTCTATCTTAAGGGCCTGGGGCATGTATGCGTTTTCATGTCTCACAGAAAAACAGTAATGGTTCAAAATCCAAAGTACTATCCATTTGCCTTTTATTCTCATCTCGTTTTTCTGGGCTTTCCGAAATTTCAAAAGCAAAAATGTATCAGTTTTTCATCACTTAAAAGCTAACTGCAATTTGGTACAGGACAGAAAGAATGGCTGCACAACTTGGAAGAATATAATTAAGGTTACTATAGAAATTTTGAGATAGTGTATTTTTTGCTCATGTTTTTATGACAATGATTTTAAAAAGTTAATATCCGACTGCGTACAGCATAATAACTTATTAAAAATCAGGAAATCACTTGACTCTGCTGACTATGCCTATTTAAGCCTGCTCTGCACACTTAAATTTTAATAATAGTGACTAATGCTGGATGAAGGCTAGACTGATGGATGAAAGAAGAAGGGAAAAAGAGAAATACCCACCATTGTATTTAACACTGTTGGCCAGAATAAGGTTTACATCATCTAGAAAGCTGTCACGACTCTGATACTTGTGCTTGGAGATATTCTACGAGTAAAAGAAATCAGGCACTCAGATACACATACAAAGTCACTTGATTCCAAAAAGATATTTCAAATCAGATCACCTACCTTACGTATAGTCTCTAAATCCATTGGGTTGACAATCACTTTGTAATAATCTGGAACAAATTTCTTATTGACGGGGTGATGAAATGGCCAGGACTAATTTTAAAGAAAAGCATGAAAAATTAAATGGAACTATCCATTGTACCAGAAATTTTTAACCTTGGTCATGACACAGATATCCCTAAGACTCTGATGAAAGTTATGGGCCCTATTCCCCGAAAAACATACAATCATAAACCTTTATAGGTAACTTAAAGAGTACGTGGATTCCTTTAGGGGGCTCCCACATCCTGATAAGGTAAAAATTCTCCTCTTATACTTACAATTAAAATTCCTTATTTTCAGTCTCAACTAGAAGTTTCATAGCATTACACCTATCACTTGCCTTTTAGTAGTGCAAATGGTTAACACAGACAGCTGCTAACCAAAATTTTGGAGGTTGAGTGTACCCAGAGCTGCCTCAGAAGAAATGCCCAGTGATCTACTTTTGAAAAAGGTAGCCACTGAAAACCCTATGGAACAGTTTTACTCAAATACTTGGGGGGCTGTCATTAAGTTGGAAATGACTTGATGGCAAATGGTACAGCAAAACAGAAACCTCAGTTTAGAATTCCTGAGGAAGATCATTATAACAAATGGCCAACAAAATCAACATGACAGTTGTGTAACAAAGTTGCAAATGACAAAAAAGTGAAACAAAAGACAACAAATGCCAGGTAATTACTGAATTATCATTTGCCAAAAATCAAGATTCCCACGAGCTGACATCCTAAATTCTTTCCAGGTTTATTACGAAATACTCAAATACCAAGGATCATCAGGAACTAAGAAGTTCTTTATAGCCACATATAGTAAAAATGTTAATTTTTAAAATTATACACCAGTTTAAACTAATAAAGACTACTCTCAGATTCCCCAACATACATATATATGTGTGCCTATCACTTACATCTGGAACTGCCATCATTTTCTGGGTGACAATGTTGTCTAGAATGAAAGAAAATGCCACTTGGTCATCATCATCCAGCAAGGGGTTGATAGCTTTCTCTAAACGAGCCAATTTGTCTTCTTTCTGAAATAAAATAAAGCAAAGCAATAATAAAAGTTTCCCTGAAGCATAATCACCATACAAAAGTCAGGGATAATTTAAGGTTCAGTTGTCTATTGCCCTCATCCTGGATGTTTAACCTCAAATTATCTACTACTCAGTTCCAGGCAAAAAGTCCAGATAAGATAGATGATTATTCTAGTAAAAAAAGTCAAAATGGATGTGCCAACTCCTCCTCCTTTAGCTATTTCTGTGTTCAATTCTTATAGATTACCAAAAACAATGCATCTCTGGGCATCAAAAACAGCTCTCATGGCATGCGGTAAAGACAACTGAGAAGACAGAGAGACCCACAAGAGTGGGTGCCTACATCGACCTGGGACCGGAAGAACCGGATGGTGCCCGGCCACCACCAGTGATAGCCATGACGGAGCTCACAGAGAGGAGCCTCACTGGCAACACAAGAATAAAAAGAGGTGCATCATGAGATCTCCACTAAAAGACTTCAATTGATGGTCCAGCGGTTTTGGGGTTCCTCTGAGAGCATGGCCCCCGGCCCTGATGCTGCCCTTTCCCATAAATTATAACAAAGGTCTACTCTTTGGACAGGAATGGAATGGACTTGGCAATGCAGAGTAACCATATATTGGAAGCACTTCATGGTTCTATACATCTATAGGATATCATCTTGCTGACCTCTGGCTGGAGGAAGGGGAGTGGACGGAGAGGAGGGGAAAGGAGACTGTTGGGAGGACGAGACAAGTATGGAGCAGAGAGGAATAGTGTGCAGTCACCGGACAGGGAGAGCAGTGGAAGCTGCATATAGGGGGGCATGTAAATTTACATGTGAATGTACATTTTTACTCAGTTATGTTAAATAAAAAAAAAAAAACAGCTCTCACAACAGAAACTTCTTCACCAAATTAGGTTTTAATACTAAGTCTCAGTTTTTACTGTAAAACTACTGTTGAAAACATTGAGTATTACTTTTGTGCAAGAGGACCTAAAGTCAATAAATTCATTTCAGATATTTTACTTGGATGAAGGGTTCCAGTTGCTCCATGTCCTTGCCAGTGCTTACTATTATGTTTTTAATTTTAGCATTTATGATGGGTACTTAATGGTGATTAAGGCAGACCCTTGATAAGATAAACTGACACAGTGGCTGTAACAATGAGCTCAAACACAGCAATGACTGTGAGGATGGCACAGGACCAGACAATGTTTCATTCTGTTATTTATACATAGGGTTGCTATGAGTGGGAACTGACTAGGCAATACGTAACAACAATAATAATCAATCAAGCTGAAAATCTTTTCTTACTTACTGGTCATTTGGTTATATCCTTTTGTGAAATGTCTAGTTCAACATTCACATAATAATCATGTATTTCTTGTAAGCTTATAAACCGCTGTATTATTTTTTTGGTACTCTAGCTGACTTCCTACAAGTTATTTTCGTTGATCCTTTCAAGAGTTGTGTAAGTTCTAGATCTTCATCTTAGCTCTACTATTTAATAGTCATGATGCCCAGGGCAAAAACTTTTCTTCTAGAGACCTGTTTTTCCATCTCCAAAAAGAAGGGATTGTAGTATATGATTTCTAAAGTCCCTTCCAACCCTCACATAATAAAGATCTGCTACACTCACATTTCCCTACTCTTCCTTTTGTTACATTCTCAAGTTTCTCAACTCTAATACTCTCTACTTTTAAATTTCACTTTCTTTCTCTCATTCTAAATGTCTTACCTCTTTGAGTTTTTCATCACAGAGATCCAACATGGATTGAGAGATCTGGGTCAATGAGTGCTTTGGCCCTAAATTATACAGAGTAAGAGACGAGACCATTAAAAATGACAAGCAAGAGCTACCACCATCCCTCCATCCTTTCAGTATGTTTAGCTGAATCAGTTGCCATCAAGTCATTTCTGACTTACAGTGACTACATGTATGTCACAGCAGAACTTTGCTCTTACAGGGTTTTTATAACCTGATTTTTGGGAAGCAGAATGCCCCGCCTTTCTTCTGAGGTACTTCTGCGCGAACCTGAACTGCCAATCTCTTGGGTAGCAACCAAGAGTGTTAACCATTTGCACCACCCAAGGACTCTACATTTACTTAAGTACGTAATATGTGCTGGGCACCAGCCTAGCTGCTGATTTAGACAATGACATCAGTTTTTATCTGTATTTCTTACTGCCCAACACATAGTAGGTACACAGTATGGATAAATGAACTAATTTTAACTCTTCTTTATGTATATCTACTACTGCTAACTACTGTCTTTAATGCTTTTAAAATTATACCATGTACAAGGAATGACTACTTACAGATGGCTGAAGAGATCAATATATGATTCATAATCTTTCTATACTTAGCATATACAGTATGTTCTACAATCTGTTTGTAGAACACATGGTTTGTGAACTTGTTACAACATATGGCAAATCCACAGCTATGTAATAAGGAGGTGATAACAATGAAATCTGCTTATTTGAGAGAAATAGGTAACACTTGTTATGACTGGCAATTGAAGAGAGCCATTAATGAAGGGTAGAAGCTCATTAGTAGAAAATAGGGAAGGAGGACATTCCAGAGGGACAAAAAAGTATACAAACACAGAGAAGTATGCAAATCCATGAAAACATGAAACAGCACAAATTTAGAAGACAAAACATATGGGACCTGGTGATCTGTAAGTATAGAGAGGAGGGAAAAAAAAAATCAATGATGATTAAGACTCCTAGGTTAATACAACTACACAGGTGGTAACGCCATTAACCTAAACAGGCTATCAGACAATGAGCTGCCAGTGAGGCAATGAAAAATGGACACGTCTGGCAGGCGACTGGAAATGTACATAGTTCAAAGAGAGATATGGGCTGGAGATTAGTGATATCAGTGTATTTATGGTAGCTGAAGTTATGAGAATGAAAAAGTTATCATGCAAAGGAACAATACAGAATCACATGAGTGGTAGAAAGAGGAAGAACCAGAAGACTTAGTAGAATAAGAAGGGTAGACAGTGATTAAAGAAAGCACTCCTGGGAAAGGGACGAAAAATACTGAGAAGAAGTGGTTGACAGTATCAAATACACTAAAATTCAGTAAAGATTATTTCTAAGCACACGCAAAGATATTCAACATCATTTTAGTAATTAGGAAAATATAAACCAAAACTACAATGATATACCACTTCACACCTACTAGGATGGCTATAATAGAAAAGACATAACAACAAGCACTGGTAAAGACATGAAAAAAACTCAAACTCTCATACACCACTGGTGGGAAAGTAAAATGGTGCAGTTGCTTCGGTAACAACTTGGCAGTTCCTCAAAAAGTTAAACATAGAGTACCACATGACCTAGCAGTAGGTATACATTCTCTGAGAAAAGGACGCAAATAACCACATACAAGTTTGGACACAAAATGTTTACAGTAGCCATTATTTATTTATATTAGCCAAAAAGTACAAACAATCCAAGTTCCATCAACTGAAGAATGGATAAATGTGATACTATCCACTTTATGAAATACTGTATGGTGATAAAAAGGAGTGAAGAACTGATACATGCCACAACACAGATATCCCTTAGAAATAAGCTACATGAAAGAAGTCAGACACAAAAGAACACAGATTGCATGATTTTATTTAGATGGTATGTCCAGAACGGGCAAACTTAGACAGAAAGATTAATGGGTGAGATGGAGGGTAGAGAAAGAATGGGGATTAACTCCTAATACAGTGCAACATTTCTTTTAGTGGAAATAAACATGTTCTAAAATTAGATCCGACTCAACGGCACTTGGTTTTTTTAAAATTAGATTGTAGTGGTGGTTGTATAACCTTGTGAATACACTAAAAAAGAAGAGAATTACACACTTTGAATAGGTGAATTCTGTGGTACATGATTATATCTCAATAAAGTTATTTAAATAAAAATAAAAACTGTTTCTAAAAATGTAGCCACTGGATCAAACAATTCGTTTTCTAGTACTTTAGTAGAATGCAATTGCAGTGCTCTAAGGGGCGAAAGGGATGTGAAAAAGTGGAGAGGTGTCCCAGGGAGTGTGGTGGCTAAGAACACAGGTTACAGTATTAGATACACCTAGATTCACATGTCTACTCTGCCATTCTATAGTTGTCACGATCTTGATTAAACACTATAGGCCCATCTATTTATACTTAAGATGAGGATTTTAACAGTACCCATTTCAGCATATGTCTTATGGTCAAATAAAGAAGATAATACAAAAGTACTTCGTACTGCGGATGATGCTACTGCTATTACTACCAGCAGTGGAATTATAAGGAAGAAAGAGGAGTTAGCTATGGGGGAGCAGGATAACAAGACCAAGCTGAGGTTATAGCTTTTAAATTTCCATTTTTCTAACTAACATCTACACACGAATCCCATAGGCATTTCAAGTTATATGCTTCAAAATTCAAATCTTACCTTCCCATCTAATTTTTGTTTAAGTAATTATCTATGTAACCTGAATGCCAGTTGAGACTAACAAATTTATTCTTTAGATCGTTTCTATGCCTGGTGTTCTGCTAGTCTCTGGGAATACAAAGATGACTAACATAAGCCTGTCTAGGAGATCACAGTGGTGGAAGAGTGAAATACTTAAGTAACCATGGTAAAATACAATGAGACACTAAAGGTGATTTAAGTGTGCTGGAAAGCACAAGGAAACCCTGGTGGTATAGCGATTAAGTGCTAACCAAAGTGTTGGCAGTTCAAATCTACCACGTGCTCCTTAGAAACCCTACAGGGAAGTTCTACCCTGTCCTATAGGATCTCTATGAGTTGGAATCAACTCAGCACCAACTGGCTTAGGTTTTTTTAGTTGGGGAAGCATAAAGGATGGAAAAATAGGTATTTTTGGCAATTTGAGTGTCTTCATGACAAGATGATATAACCTTTGAAATACGAATGGAAATTTACCCCTGAAAGGGAAGAGCGAATATTCCAAGCAGAGGGCAAAAAACCAAAAACAAACAGAAGAATGGGCTGTTTAGTGAAATACAATGTTCAGCATAACCGAAGTATACAGTGGGTATGGAGAGTAATCACTCATTAGAAATTAGACTAGATAAGTGGGACAGAGCCTATTTGTCTTAAAATCTAATTACTTTCAAGGCAAAACTGAAACAACTCATCAAAGGTTCAACACCATTCTATGCAGAAATGGAAAAGCCAATCCTCAAATTTATATAGGACAAAGGACCCTGAATAGCTAAAACAATCTGGAAGACTAAAGTAGGAGAAATTACACTTTCTGATTTCAAAACATATTATAAAGCCACCTTAATTAAAACAGTCTTGTACTGATACAGTAACAGACAAAAGCCAATGGAACACAATTTAGAGTCTAGAAATAAATCCACATTTCTTTGTTAAACTGATTTTAGACAAGGGTGTTCAGTTCATTCAAATGGGAAGGAAGAATCTCTTTAAAAGGTGCTGGATACAGTTCATACAGGCCATGTTCTTTATCCTGGTTTGGTAAGCAGTGTCTAGGGTCTTAAAAGCTTGCATGCAGCCATTTTAAGATACAACTAGTGGTCTCTACCCAGAGCAAAACAGAAGAAAAGAAACCAAAGACTCAGGGAAGAAACTAGTATACAAGACAAATACTCTACACGAGTCATGCCATCTCATCTACTTCCAAAACCAGATGAATTAAATGGTGCACAGCTACCATTACAGACTGGTCTAATAAGGGCTACAATAGACGGACCCTGAAAGAATTATGAAAAAAATGTGGAGCAGAACTTAAAATTTTGAAGAAATAAAACCTGGATTTACTGGACTGACTGAAACTGGGGGACTCCCCAAAACTTCTGCCCTGAGCCTCTTCAAACTTTAAACCAAAACAAATCCCTGTGGTCACAACCAGAACAGAACTGAGAATATTTATGCAATGTGAAGGATGTAACCAACCCAACATCAATGAACAGTCTGTGTACAAACCGTTGAATGGAAACCTAGACTGCTGTGTAAACCTTCACTGAACACAGCTGTCTTTTTTTAAATGGTGATGGTGGCCAACATGGTACCCTAGACAGCCATACCATGCCATCTCTCTGCAGCAAAGAATAAAAAAATAAAGTAAAACAGATATAAACATTAATGCTGGAATTCTAAGCATCAAACAAAGGGATAAAGAACTAGATCAAACCCTTAATAGACAAACTGATGGAAAACAGAGAACGAGGAAAGATAACGAGTTGAGCTACCCTGCCAACTACCATAGGACAGTGTTGCCAACTTTGAAGAGCCAAGCAACAATCCTGGACAGGGCTATGAGAAGGCAACTTCACAGAGTTCCCAAGAGAAGACTTGAGTACCCTGTAACCATAAAAACATACATCCCCACCCCTCACTTTTCTGCCCTGCACACCACCTTCTTCCCCTTCCTGTCATACCTCAGGCCTGTCTCACTGTTTAACTACCACTATACTGTGCTCACTTTTTTCTTTCTCCCTCCCACCTAGTCCCATATACCACCTCCCACCCCTTGTCCTGACTACCCCATGCTGCCATGGCTAACGTGTCCCCAGTGCTCAGGCTTGCCACTGCACTGGGTCTACATTGCCCTTCCCCTGCTTCTACTCAACCAGCTGCTGAATGGTAGGAAGTGAGCCTATACCATTCACCATTTGACATCTACAGCCATCTGGCAAATGGTCATCAACGCTCCCACACCAGCAAACCAACATCAGGAGGCAAACAGAGTCTGCACAATCCACCCTCAGCCAATTTGCTAAACCAGTCAACAGTGAAGCAGACTTGCTCATTCTGCTACTGCCTTCCCCACCCAGACAAGGTGTTGCGAGTTACCACAGCCACAGACAAGCAAACAGTGAAGCAGCCTGGCCCACCTGCCCTGACCTATCAAAACAAAAAGAAAGAAAAAAAGAACACATAACCAATAAATAATAGCTAATATCTCAGACACAGCAGAAATCTCACAACATGTAAAAAAGAAATGACATAAAGGAAAACACAGACAAAACCAAGGAAAAGAACTACATGAAGTCACAGAAAACAGTCCAAGTCAAGAAAAAAAACAAAGCAATAAAAGAATTCAGGAATACAAAATACAATGCCAAAATTAATAACTAGCTATTAAAAAAACAGCAACCAGAAATCCAAAAGATAAAAAAAAAATCAGAAGTGGGAAATAATTTATTACAAAGTTTTAGGGGCAAATTTGAAACAATGGAAGACAGACTAAAACTGAAGACAAATCCACAGATGTTACTTTGAAAAGTATGTGGGACACAAGAGCAAAAACATGTACATAACTGGAGTTTCAGAACAGAAAGAAAAAGGAACACACTGAGAAGATGACTGAGTAACTGCTGGTAGAAAATGTCTCAAAAATTATGAAAGAGGGGGTTGGAGTCAAGGTGGTGGACTAGACACATCTCCTTAATTCCCTCTGAAAACCAAGGCCTTGACTGACAATTAAATGGAGTTTTCTGGACACCCAGTGAGCCCTAGGATATGGCATAGGGCTGTCATTTTGGCCTACATGCCACTGAACGGGAAACTTCTTGCCTTTCGCTGAGCCCCGCCCACTCTTGTTGAATTGGCTGGCTCCCACGGACTGAAGGTAATTGGTGATTTGTTGGCCAGCAGGCAGGAGATGGACTTAACTGGTAGCTTCACTGAGCCACAGTGCTGACATGATCAGAAGGTGGAATAGCCACATTCTGAGAGCCTGGCTCCAGAGCCAGAGCACCACAGCACCTCCACCCTCACTTCATTCGGCTATTTCATGGCAGGCAAGACAGCCTGACTGGGATGCCTTCTTGTTCAACCGGGAGGTTGAGTTAACCAACCAGAGGCCTCAGCAGGGACTAATTCCAAGGCCTAGAGGCAATGCCAGTCCAGGGAACACTTTTCCAGCAGGAAAGTCATGTTTAGCAGTATAGCCCTACAGGTGGGGCCTAACAAGAGATGACAGCAGGCCAGTAACCAGTCCCTACTTTGAACCACAACACACTATCTAGGGACTGTGAAAGAGGTAACCAGCTAGCGACAGTAAAAGAGGTAACCAGCTGTCAGCCAGGAGGGAGTCATCACACCTGACGGCCTGATTTTAGAAGCTGTCATGTGGCTTTTACCTTTTTAAAGTAAGACTGCCTAGAGAAATAATGGTGGTGCAGTTTGACAGCATCACTTCTGGCCTTTACTGACATACATCATAGGGTCAGCTAATGGCCCACCGATGACTCCGTAAGTAGGGCTGTGTCTTTGCCTACCAGGAGGCAGAACCTGCTACCCCAGAGATTCCACTGTGCCCAGTCACTGGCATACATAGAGGTGGCTGGTAACCAACTTCTTCTCAGAACTGTGCCTCAGATTCTGTTGAAGCAATACCAGAGAAACTGAACAGCCTCTAGATGCCCACAAAGCAACAAACTCTAACCAAACATTTAAACAATCATCCAACCATGGCTCGAGAAAACTCCCAAAATAAAGAATCAAAGAACTTCCCAGATAAAGAAGCCTTTCTGAAACTATTTGCAGCCAAGTACAAAAGAATTGCATATATAGCCCTCCTAGAAACTACACAAAATGCAGCAGAGGAAAATGAAAACTTAAGCAAGCTCTTCAAACTGATGAAACATCAGCAATCCGAGAGATCAATTACTAAATTACAGAATTAGACAATTCAATTCAAAGCCAAAAGAGCAGAACTGAACAACTTGAAACTAGACTTACTGATCTTGAAGATAGAGCTGCTGACACCAGCATTTATGAGGAGAAATCAGAGAAAAGAAACAAGAAAAATGAAGAATCACTAAGAAACATGTGGGACTCTACCAAGGGGAATAATCTATGATTAAATGGAGTTTCTGAAGGGGGAGGGATACCTGAAAACACAGAGAGTATTGTCACTGAGTTGCTGACAGAAAACTTCCCTGAAATTATAAAAGAGAACACAGATATCCAAAATGTGTATCGAACCCCACAAAAATAGACATCAAAAGAGAGACACCAAGGCATATTATAATCAAGCTTAACAAAATGAAACATAAGCAGAAACTCTCAAAGGTAGCGAGACTCAAACCAAAGCTAACATTCAGAGGGAAGCCCTGTGGGCTTTCGTCTGACTTCTCGGCAAAAACGACATTGGCATGGAAGCAGTGAAATGACACATTCAAACCCTTGAAGGAGAAAAACTTCCAACAAAGAATTATATATCCTGAAAACTGTCTTTCAAATAGGAAGATGAAATTAAGACATTTGAAGATAAACAGAAACTTAGAGATGCTGTAAAATACAAACCAAAGCTACAAGAAATACTGAAAGAAGCTCTTTGCTTACAGAAACAAAACCATTAAGTGTATATTTAACGAGGCAATGCAGGACACAACATTCAGAAGCCTAATCAGTTAGTGAAGGCACAAAACTCAATCGAAGCTTTAATATTAAAAGAAGGTATCCAGCGATAACATGATGAAAACTAAGATACCACCATATTAAAAAGAGGAAGATATTACAGTAGTTACAATCTTTCCAGATGAAGAGGAAGTTACTAAGACATGAAGTAGTTAAAACTGGGTTTAAACTTAGATTATTAAGGGGAATTATAGGGTAGCCACAAAGCACAATCAAGATACAACACATCAAAACAAGAAACGTAATACAGGAGTCTCAATAAGCATGAAATCAACACTGAAAAGGGTAAAAAATCAACCCACAAAGAAGAATGACCCCAGAACATTGAGCAATAGAGAAAACATCAACACAAAAACAAATGAAAATGACAGCACTAAACATGTATCTATCACTAATTACACTAAATATAAATAGTCCAAATGCTCTAGTAAACAGACAACGAGTGACATGCTGGATCAAAAGACATGACCTGTCTACATGTTGCTTACTAGAAACTCACCTTAGACTTAAATATATGAACAAACTGAAAATTGTAAATCAAGCTATGAATATACAAAGAGCAGGTGTGGAAACACTAATCTCAGATACAGTAGATTTTAATGTAAAATCCACCTTTGTGGACAAGAATGGTCACTATTGCTGAAAGGTTCAATACACAAGCAGGACTTAACAATATTAAATATTTACATACCCAATACTAAAGCATCTAAACACATTCAAGCACTGACTACATCGAAAAATGAGATAGATCACTCCACAGCTATAGTGGGAAACTTTAACACTCCACTTTCAGTACTGGACAGATCTAGAAAAAAGCTCAGTAAACACACAGAAAATCTTATTGCAACAACTGACCAATTAGACCTCACTGACATACAGAGAACTTTTTATTCATCAACACGTTAAGTACACCTTCTGCTCCAATGCACATGGAACACTTTCCAGGATAGACCATGTGTTAGGACATAAAGCAAGTATCAACAAAATCCAAGCCACTGAATTACTGCAAAGCATCTTCTCAGATCATAAAGCCATAAAAGTCAAAATCAGTAGCAGAAAAAAACACACATAGAAATTGGAACTCATGGAAACTGAACAATTTGCTCAAAAAGCCATGGGTTATAGAAGAAATCAAGGATGAAATAAAGACATTCATGGATTCAAGTGAGAACCAGAACACATATGATACAGCCAAAGCAGTGCTCAGGGTTCAGTTATCTCTACAAATGCACACATCTGGAAGGAAAAAAGGACCAAAACCAAAGAATTAACCCGACAACTTTAACAAGGAGAGAAAGAGCAACAGAGAAACTCTTCAGGCACAAGAAAACAGATCATAAAGATTAAAGAACTAAATGAATTAGAGAAGAGAACAATTGAAAAAACCCATTAAGACCAAAAGCTGTTTTTTTGAAAAGATAAACAAAATTGACAAACCACTGGCTAAACTTACTAAAGAAAAACAGGAGAGAAAACAAATAACCGGCTTAAGAAATGCGTTGGGATATGTCACAACAGATCCAACAGAAATAAAAAATACCATAAGAGAATACTATGACAGATTGTACTCTAATAGATATGAAAACCTAGAGGAAATGGACAAATTCCTAGATTTACATCACCTACTAAAATTATCACAAGGAGAAGTATAGCAACTTAATAAAACCAACAGAAAGGAAGAGATTAAAAAAGTCATCCAAAAACTACCAACCAAAAAAAGCCCTGGCCCAGATGGCTTCACCGCAGAATTCTACCAAACTTTTACAAGAGTTATCTCCAATACTACTAAGACTATTTCACAGCACAGCAAAGGATGGAGTACTACCAAATTCATTCCATGAAGCCAACATAACCCTGATATCAAAGCCAGGGAAAGATCCCACAAAAAAGGAAAATTACAGATCAATATCACTCATGAATCTAGATGAAAAAATCTTCAATAAAATCCTTGCCAATAGAATTCAAAAATGCATCAAACAAATAATTCACCACGACCAAGTTGGATTCATACCTGGGATGCAACATTGGTTCAACATCAGAAAACCAAGGTGATCAACCACATAAATAACACAAAAGAATCATCTGATTTTGTTAAGTGACACAGAAAAGGAATTTGACAAAGTCTAACACCCATTCATGCTAAAAACTTTTAGCAAAACATGACTAGAAGGCAAATTTCCTCAACACAGTAAGAGCCATCTACACAAAGGCAACAAACGGCCTACATCATCCTGAATGTAGAGACTGGAAGAATTCCAGGAACTAGACAAGGATGCCCACTCTCACCTCTCCTATTCAACACTGTACTATAAGTTCTAGCCAGAACAATGAGACAAGACAAAGAAATAAAAAGCAACTGCATCAGCAAAGAAGTCAAAATCTCCCTATTTGCAGATGATATGACTGTATATGCAGAGAATCCTAAAGAATCCATAAGTAAACTACTCAAACTAATAGAAGAGTTCAGCAAGTATCAGCATACAAGATAAAAGTAAATCAGTAAGATTCTTTTATACCAACAGAGCCCAGTCAAGAAGAAATAACCAAATCAATACCATTTACTACAGCCCCCAAGAAGATAGAACACCTAGGAATAAATCTAACTAGCGAAATAAGAGACCTATACAAAGAGAACTACAAGATCTTACCACAAGAAACTAAGAGAGACTTACACAAATGGAGAAACCTACCCTGCTCATGGATAGAACTCAACATTGTGAAAATGTCTACTTTACTCAAAGCAATCTACATATACAATGCAATCCCAATACAAATTCCAGTGACATTTTTTAATGAGATGGAGAAACAAATCACCAGCTTTCTTTGTAAGTGGAAGAAACCCCAGACTAAGCAAAACACTACTGAAGAAGAACACCACACTGGGAGGCCTCTCACTGCCCAACGTCAGAACCTATTACACTGCCACAGCAGTCAAAACAGTCTGGTACTGGTACAAAAAGAGACATACAGACCAGAGTTGAGACCCCAGAGATGCCACCATCTTCCTATGAACAGCTGATATTTGATGAAGTTCTTAAGATTGTAAACTGGGGTAAAAACAGCCTCTTTAACAAATGGTGATGGCAAAACTGGATGTTCATCTGCAAAAGACTCAAACAAGACCCATATCTCACATGTTACACAAAAACGAACTCAAGCTGGATAAAAGACCTAAATATCAAACCTAAAACTATAAAAATCACACAGGAAAAAACAGGATCAACAATGGAAGTTTTAATATACAACTCAGACAGACTTCAAAATCTGACAAAGTACGATTAGCAGCAGAGAAATAGACAAATGGGAACTACTAAGAATCAAACACTTTTGCTAATCCAAGGACTTTATCAAAAGAATTAAAAGACCACTTACAGAATGGGAAAAAATACTTGACAACTAGATGTCAGATCAATGTCTGATCTCCATAATCTACAAGGTGCTGCAAACTATCAACAAGAAAAGGATAAATAACCCAATTACGCATTGGACAAAGAAGAACAGGCACTTCACTAACGAGTACATCCACACAGCTAAAAGACACATGCAGAAATGTTCATGATCATTAGCTATTACAGAAATCCAATCAAAACTAGGATGAAATACCATCTCACCCCAGCAAGGCTGGCCATGATCCAAAAAAAACAAAACAACAAATGCTGGAGAGGCTGTGGAGAAACTGGAACTCTCCTACTCTGTTGGTGGGATTGCAAAATGGTATAACCTCTTGGAAAGCAATCTGGTTCTTCCTTAAAAAGCTGGAAACAGATATACCATTTGACCCAGTAATCCCACTGCTTGGAATGTATCGTACAAAAATCAAGGGCAGTCGCACGAGCAAAGACATGCACATGAATGCTACTGCAGCACAGTCCACAATAGCAAAAAGATAGAATCAATCCAGATGCCCAGGAACAGATGAATGGATAAACAAACTATGGCATATACACTCAATGGAACACTATGGAATGGTAAAGAATAATGATGATTTTAGGGAGCATTTCATAACTTGGTTTCAATTGGAAGACATTATGCTGAGTGAAATCAGTCAGCGGTACAAGGACAAATATTGTATGAGACCACTACTGTGAGGACTTAAAAACAGACTCATGTATAGAAGACTCTCTGACGGCTGTAAGAAAAGGAGGGACGGAGGGAGAGAGTTGGTTATAGATTAGATAGTTCACAGAAATTTCACTGAGTGAAATCAGCAACAACACCCATTAAAAAGATCAATTTAACCAGACTTCAACATAACCTGAAAACTCTTCCAATCTTAACCCAACATTAAAAGGACAGATTAGCAAGGGGTGGTGGTCCGGAGACCACGCTCTCAGGGGACACTGAGGCCAACTGGCATAACTAGCCTACTAAGAGAGTCTTCTCCACCCCATATTGCTGAGTGGTGTCTGAGGTCTTAAAAGCTAGCAAGCTGCCATTTGAGGTATATCAAATGGTCCCAACTCAGCTGGAACAGATGATCACCAAGGACAATGACATGAGGCCAAAAAGACTCCAAAAGACAGAAGGACCCATATGAACAGGTAACTATATAAACATGTGACCAGAAAAGCCAGATCGTGCCCAGCCACTACCACCGAGGCCGTGACGGGTGGGGCTCACGAGGTCGACTCCCAGCGGCAATCCAAGAAAAAAAGGGGCGTACCCTAAGAACTCCACTAAAAGACTGTAATTGATGGCCCAAAGGCCTGGGAGTTCCCCTGGGATCACAGCCCCTAGACCTGACGTTGTCGCTAATCATAAATCACTACTGAGGTCAACTCTTTGGATGGAAGTGAACTGAACTCAAGGACACAGAGTGACCATATTATGTGTGCACTTTATCGTTCTATGCATCTACACGATGCCACCCTATGGCCTCTTGCTAGAGGGGAGTGGAGAGGAGGGAAGAAGAGATTGTTAAAAGGATATGACATGTATGGAATGGAAGGGATGGGTGCACTGTCACTGGGCAAGGGGAGCTGCAGATAGGTGGGCGTGCAAATTTCAACTGGATTGTATACCTTCAATCACAATAAAAAAAAATTCTGAAAGACAAACAGCTCTCCAAGAAGCTCAATGAAACCTACACAGAGTAAACTTCAAAGGAAAGTCACCAAGACATGTCATAGCAACATCTTTCAAAACCAAAGGTGAAGAAATAATTCTGAGAACAGTTCAGGAAAACAGTAAAGTCACATACAAAGGGGAAACAATAGACGAAGCGATGCAGGCAATAAAGCAATGGGATGACACATGTAAAACCACAAAAAAAAAAACCCACCTGCCAACCAAGAATAATACATCCTGTAAAACTCTCTTAAACACAACAGTGAAACTGGGTTATTTCCAGATAAACAGAAACTAAAAGAGTTCATAAAAACCAAACCACACTTATAAGAAACATTAAAAGGAGTCTTTCAGTTAGAGAACCAACATCATCAGACAATAAACCAGAGTCTAGGACACAGGACAGCATCAGCTAGTTACCAAAGACCTCTCAATAATAAAAGCTAATAGATTTAAAACAGAGAAACAAAAATGTCACTCTGTATAGAATGACAACATTAAAACAGGGAAAGGGAAATACACAGTGTTTCCAAACAGACAGGAACTCAAGACAACATCAAGTAATAAAAGAACAAACTTAGGAAGAGCAAATTTCAAGGCAACTTCAAAGAAAGTTAACTAACCTACTCATCAAAATAAAAAAGAAGAAAAACATGAAGATTCAATAAACACAAACTCTACAGTGGAGAAAGAAAACTCACAAACAAGAGGAACTCAGCATGGAAAAGTAACAACAACAACAAAAACATCAGCACTACCCCCTAAAAGGCAGTAAGACAACAATAAAATCATATGTATTGAGAATCACACTTATTGATAATGGAGCCTTGGTGGAAAGAGCTCAGCTGCTAATCAAACAGTCAGCAATTCCAACTGACCACCTAGTCCTTGAAACTCTGTGGGGCAGTTCTCTGTCCTATAGGGTCATTATGAGTTGGAAATGACTCAATAGCAGTAAGTTCAATTTTATTGATCACACTGAATGTAAATGGCTTAAATGTACCCATAAAGACACAGAGTAGCAGAATGTATTTAAAAAAAACATGACTCATCAATATGCTGTTTACAAGAGATATGCCTTAAATACAAAGACATACATATATTAAAAATCAAAGGACAGAAAAAAATTTATCAGGCCAGCAGTAACTGAAAGAGACCAGGAGTGGCAATACTGATCTGAGACTAAACAAACTCTAAGGCAAAAATAAACCATAAAAGACATAGAACACTACACAACACAAGATCTAACAATTAAGTTTGCAACTTGCCACCATGTGCTTACGCTGGCAGCACCATACTAACAACTTGGTAAGGTTTCATAACCATGGTATATCAGTGTTTCACATTTGTGTTCATGTTGACATGTGTCAGTGTCTTGCTAACTGGCATTCATTATTGTATGTTTTTGTGCGTAATCACGAGAACGTTGGAGCTTGAATTAGAGCACTAAATAAATACTAAATTTCTTGTTAAACTTGCAAGAGTGGAATTAGTCCAAGTTTATGGGGATAATGCCATAAATAAAACAGCACCGTACAAATGGATTAACTGGTTTTCTGAGGGAAAAAAAAGCATCACGGATAGTGGTCAGGGCATCCAGTAACATGCAGAACTGATGAAAACATTTCAAAAATTTGTACCAACTGGACAAACAGTTAACCAGGCTTACTATTTGGAAGCGCTGAAAAGGCTGCATGAAAAAGTTAGATAAAAACGACCTGAATTTTCTGCCAGCAAGCAACTCACGGCTCTTGCATCACGACAATGTACCAGCTCACATGGCACTGTCTGTGAGTGAGTTTTCAGCCAGTAAACAAATAACTGTATTGAAACACTCTCCCTACTCACCTAATCTGGCTCCCACTGATTTTTTCTTTACCTAAAGATAAAGGAAATATTGAGAGGAGGACATTTTGATGACATTCAGGATAATGCAATAACACCTCTGACAGCCATTCCAGAAAAGGAGTTTCAAAATTGCTTTGAAGGGTGGACTAGGTGCTGGCATCAGTGCCCAGCTTCCCAAGGGGAGTACTTCAAGGGTGATCATAGTGATACTCAGCAATGAGGTATGTAGCACTTTTTCTAGGATGAGTTTGTGAACTTAATTGAAAGATCTCGTACATCAATTAAAGGGACAATCCATACAGATATAACCCCAATAAATATCTACATAACAACAGGGCTCCAAAACACAAACTCTAAAAGCACTGAGAAAAGAAACATACATTTCCATCATAATAGTAGGAGACTTCAACACACCACTGTCAGTAAAGGACAGAACATCTAGAAAGTAACTCAACAAACATATTAAAAACCTAAAGGCAGAGTTAATCAACTTGACTTCCTAGTTACATACAGAACACTCCACTCAACAGCAGCAAAGTATGTATTACTTTCCAACTCACACGGAACATTCTGTAGAACATATGCATTTTAGGCCAAAAAGCAACCATCAATGAAACTGAAATAATGCAAGTATCCTCTCTGATAACAAAGTCATAAAAGTAGAAATCAGTTACCAAGAAGAAGAAAGGAAAAAGATAGACTACATAGAAACTGAATAACACCCTGACTAAAAACCACTGGGTATGAAAGGAAATCAAAAACAGAATAAAAGTTTCTAGAATCAAATGAGAATGAAAACACATTATACCAAAACCTCTGGGACACAGTTCACAAGGCAATTTATAGCAACAAATGTACACTTCAAAAAAGCATAGGTCAAAATCAGAACATTAACCCTACAATTCAAACAAATAGAGAGCAGCGAAAGAAGTTAACAGGCACCAAAAGAAAGGAAACAATAAAGCTTAGAACAGAAATAAGTGAAACAGAACAGAAAAATAACAGAAAGAATCAATGAGACCAAAACGTGGGTCTTAAGAAAAGATCAACAAAACAGACAAACCACTGGTCAAATTGACAAAAACAGAAGCAAATAACCCAAATAAGAAAAGAGATCCCACTAAACCCACTGCTGCTGAGTGGACTCTGACTCATAGCAACCCTACAGAACTGCCCCATAGATTCCAGGGAGCACCTGGTAGATTCAAACTGCCGAGCTTTTCGTTAGCAGATGTAGCATTTAACCACTATGCCACCAAGGTTTCCAAGAAAAGAGATGGAGGACATTAAAACAGACAGAACTGAGACAAAAAGAATTGTAACAGAATACTATGAACAACTGTACTCTGACAAATTTGAAAACCTAGAGGAAATGGACAAATTTCTAGAAACACACTGCCTATCTAAACAAACACAGTGGAAAAAGAAAATCTGAACAGACTCATTAACAACAGATCAAAGAGGTCATTAAAATAACCCCAACATCAGAAAAACCCTGCCCTGGATGAATTCTACCAAGTATTCAAAGAATCATACCAAACTATAAAAGTCAAACCTTCTGTGGTAAAGTTGACTCCAACTCAAAGTGACTCTACAGGACAGAGCAGAACTGCCCCACAGAGTTTCCAAGGGGTGCCTGGTGGATTCGAACTGCTGACCTTTGCTTAGCAGCTGTAGCATGTAACCATTATGCTACCAGGGTTTCCATTACTACTCAAATTATTCAGAGCAAAGAAAAAGAATATGTCCCAAAACTCATTCTATGAAGCTAACATAATGATACCAAAGCCAAGCAAAGACAATACAGAACAAGAAAACTACAGCTCAATACCTTTCACGAATACAGATACACAATTCTCAACAAAACTCTAGCCAACAGAATTGCAACATCACACACACACACAAAAACAACTACACCACAACCAAGTCAGATTCACATGAGGGATTCAAGGATAGTTCAAAATTAGAAAATCAGTCAACATAATCCACCACATAAACAGAACAAAAGAATCACATGATCACCTCAATATGGAAAAGGCATCTGATGAAGTCTAAACTCTGAGTAAGACAGGATTAGAAAGGAAATTCCTAACACAACACAAAAGGCATCTAAACAAACAGCCAGCATCCTTCTGAATGCTGAACAACATTCACCCTAAAAATGGGAAGAAAAGGATACTCTATCACCACTACTATTTAATGTTGTGCTGAAAGTCCTATCTAGAGACATGAGGCAAGAAAAAGAAGAACATCCAAATTCAAAAGGAAGAAGTAAAACTATCCTTACTTGCAAATCGTGTATCATAAAGATTTCACAGGAAAATTAATGGAACTAATAGAATCAACACAGTAACAGGATACTAGATCAACATACAAAAATCAGTTGGATTCCTATACACTAAAAAATATTTGAAATCAGGAAAATACTAACTTGTAACAGTCCCTAAAAACATCAAGTACTTAACAAAAAATCTAACCAGGGACATAAAAGACCTATACAAAGAAAATTACAAAACACTATTGTAACAAACCAAGAGACTTGCTTACACAAATGGAAGGCATATCATGGCTCATAAATGCAAAAACTCAACATTGTGAAAAATGCCAACTCCACCCAATGCCATCTAAAAATACAATATAATCCCAATCCAAATAACCAATAGTATTCTTTAACGACACGAAAAAACTATTCATTAACTTTATATGGAAAGGAAAGAGGCCTTGATAAGCAAAATACTAAAGAAGAAAAGCGAAGGAAGTAGCGTCACACTACCTGAACTCAGAACCTAGCAGACAGCAATGGTAGTCAAAACAGCCTGATACTGACACACACACAGACCAATGGAACAGAACCATGAATCGAGGCATAAATCCATTCATGTATGGTCACCTAACCTTTGACAAAGAACTGAGTTAATTAAGCGCCATTTTTTAAGAAGTGGTGCTTACAAAACTGGATGTTGACCTGCAAAACAATGAAGTCAAATAGTACCCGTACCTCATACCATGCACAAAAACTACCTCTGACAAGGGTCAACCTCTAAAATCTAAAGAATACTTCAATGCTTCAACAACAACAAAAAAACAACTAAAAATGGACAAAAGTATGAACAGATACTTGACCAAAGACAACATTCAGTCAGCTAATACATGAGGAAATGTTCATCCTCATTACTATTAGAGAAATGCAAATCAAAACTACAATGAGATACCATCTCACCCTGACATTAACAACAACAAACAACTACAACCCAAACCTGTCAACACCGAGTTGATTCCAACTGACAGTGAGCCTGTGGGACAGACTGGAACTGCCTCATTATTGGCACTAACTAACCAAATAAATAAAGTAATGATGGAAAAGTTGTGAGGAGACTGGAATTCTTTTGTACAGATGGTGGCAGTATAAAATGGTACAACCACTATGGAAAGTGACATTGCACCTCCTTAAAAAGCTAGAAAAAGAAATACCATACAATCCACAACTTCCATTTCTAGGAATATATCCTAGAGAACTAAAAGCCATTATCATGCAACAATAAACAATGATAAATCTTTGAAATACCAACAACATGGATGAATCTGGAGGGCATTACACTGAGCGAAATAATCACGGAAGTACAAATACCGTATGAGATCACTATTATAAAAAAACCAAGAAAAGGTTTGCCAAGCCAAGTGCCGTCGAGTCGGTTTACACACAGAAAAAAAACAATGTTTGTGGATGACAAGCAAGGGGAGGGCTGGAGAAGAGAAATCACTAACTAGATAGTAAACAAGTATTAACTTTGGTGAAGGGAAAAACAACACACAATACAGCGGAAAAATCAGCTCAACTTGAACAAGGTAAAGCCACAAACGCTTCCTAGACACATCCAAACACCTTGAGGGACCAGAAGGATACAGTTACTGAGGCTGGGGGCTGGAGACCATTGTTTCAGGGGACATATAAGTCAACTGGAATAACAAAGTTCATAAAGAAAATGTTCTAACATCCTATTTCGGTGAATAGCCTCTGGCATCCTAAAAGCTTCCAAGTGGCCACGCAAGATATGTTTACTGGTCCAATCTTGTTTAGAGCAAAGAACAATGAAGAAAAACAAAACTACAAGGAAAATATTACTTCCAAGGATTAAAGGACCACAGTCTCCAGCAGCCTGAGCCCAGAAAGATGAAGAAAATCACTTCAAATTCACCCTCACACACAACAGGTATTTATTGGTTCGACAGAGTCTGGAGGTACACCTGGACTAGGCACCTGGACACCCTCCTAACTCAGAACTTGTCACCCTCGAAGTCCACCTTTCACCTAAAGATTAACACTATAAAACACAAAATAAAACATGAGATGAACTTGCTTCTAACTTTAATCAAGTATATATGAGACCAAATGGGCAACATCTTCCCAAAACCAAAAATGGTGTAAGTCAGGGAAAAAGGGATGCTGAACAAATGGACATGGGGAATGAGTGGAAAGGGGGAGAGTACTGACACAACGAGAAGACTGCAACCAATACCACAAAAGAAGCTGTCTACAAATTTTTGAATGCAAAACTCATTTACATGGTAAACTTTCACTTAAAATACAATAAAAAACGGTGACAGGAAAATTGGATTTCTAAACACAAAACACTGAATCAGGATCCAAACTTCATACCACACACAAAAATCAATTCAAAATGGATGAAGGACCTAAATGTGAAAACCAAAACCATAAAATCCTTAGAAGAAAATGTAGGGGCAAAGCTATGGGATCTAGTGTTTAGTGATGAGCTATCAGATATGACAACAAAAACAGAAGCAGCATTAGACAGGAGAGATAAATGGGACCTCATAAAAAAATACTTCTGTTTATCAAAGGACTTTATCAAAAGAAGGAAAAGAGAACCAAACGATTCCAGGAAAATTGGAGACCATGTAGCAATAATATCAAAAATATATAAAATACTTTTACAACTGCACAAATACATAACCACCCAAACAAAAAATGGGAAAAGGACTTGAACAGACATTTCACCAAACTGGACAAGCAGCACATGAAAAGATACCCTACATCATCAGCCATTAGGCATATTCTAATTAAAATCACAATGAGATACCGTATCACCTCAATTAGAATGTCAAGGATTTAAAAGAAAAAAAAAAACTAATAGGTGTTGGTGACGTTCTGGAAAATACCTCATCCATTGCTGGTGGGAATGTAAAATCTAACAGCCACTATGGAAAAGTTTGCCAACTCCTCAAAAAGTTCCTACCACATGACCCAGCAATCGCAATTGTAGGTATACATCCAGAAGAAAAAGCAGGAATGCAAACAGAAACTTTTACACCAATGTTCACTGTAGGACATTTTACAACAGCCAAAAGGTAAAACAACAGAGATGTCCACCAACAGATGTTGTTGTTGTTAGGTGCCCTTGAATAAGTTCCAGCTTGTAGCAACCTCATGTACAACAGAACACAACACTGCCCAATCCTGCTCCATCCTCACAACCATTGCTATGCTTGAACCCACGCTGCAGCCACTGTATCAATCCATCTCATTGAGGATCTTCTTCAGTGCCCCTCTGCCATACATAATGTCTTTTTCCAGGAACTGGCCCCTCATGATAATATGTCCAAATTATGTGAGATGTAGTCTTGCCATCCTTGCTTCTAAGGAGGAGTCTGGTTGTACTTCCTCCAAGACAGATCCCGTTCGTTCTTTCAGCAGGCCATGGAATAATCAACATTCTTCTCCAACACTACAATCCAAATGCACAAATTCTTGTCTTCCTTATTCATTGTCCAGCCTTTGCAAACATGTGATGTGACTGAAAATACCTGACTTAGGTCAGGTGTACCTCAGTCTTCACTGCTTTTCAACACTTGAAAGTGGTCTCTTACGGTAGATTTGCCCAACGCAATGTCTTTTGATTTCTTCACTGCTGCTTCCATAGGCATTCATTGTAGATCCAAGTAAAATAAAATCCATGACTTCAATCTTTTCTCCATTTATAATGTTGTTGCTTATGGAACCAGTTGTGATAATGTTTTTCTTGATGCTGAGGTATAATCCATATTGAAGTCTGTTCTTTGATCTTCATGACCATGTGTTTCTACTCCACTTTCAGTAAACAAGGCTGTGTTATCTGCATAACCCATGTCCTGATGACCTGTTCTTCATATAGTTCAGCTTCTCAGATTATCTGCTGAGCATACAGACTGAATCGGTATGGTGAAAGGATACAACCCTGATGCACACCTTTCCCGACTTAAAACTATGCAGTGTCCCCTTGTTATATTCCAACAACTGCTCCTTTAACTATGTACAGGTTCCTTATGAGCACAACTGTTCTGGAATTGCCACTCTTTGAAATGTTACCCACAATTTGCTGTGATCCACACAGTCTAATGCCTTTTCAGGGTCAATAAAACATAGATAAACATCTTTCTGGTATTCTCTGCTTCCAGCCATGAACCATCTGGCATTAGGAATGATATCCCTGGTTCCATGTCCTCTTCTGAATCTTGCTTGAATGTCTGGCAGTTCCTTGTTGATATACTGCTGCTGCCATTTTTGAATGATCTTTAGCAACATTTTATTTGCATGCAATATCAATGGTATTGTTTGATAACTTCCCTATTCCGCTGGATCATCTTTCTTGGGGATAGGCATAAATATGGATCTCTTTCAGTCAGTTGGCCAGATAGTTGTCTTCCAAATTTCTTGGCATAAATGACTGAGCACTTCTAGTGCTGCATCTGTTTACTGAAACATTTCAATTGGTCTTCTATCAATTCCTGGAGCCTTGTATTTTGACAATGCCAGTGCAGCCTGTGCTTCTTCTGTACCATCAGTTTCTCATTATATGCTACATCCTGCAATGGCTGAATATCCACCACTTCTTTTTGGTATAGTGACTGTGTACTCCTTCTACCTTCTTTCAACACCTCCTGTATCATTTAGTATTTTCTCTAATGAATTCTTCAATATTGCAACTTGAAGCTTGAATTTTTTCTTCAGTTCTTTCAACTTGAAAAATGCTAAGTCTGTTCCTCCCTTTTGGTTTTCTATCTTCAGGTCTTTGCACGGGTCATTGTAATATTTTAGTTTGTCATCTGAGTTATCCTTTGAATCTTCTGTTCAGCTTTTACTTTAGCTACTTGCTGTTTGAGAGCAAGTTTCAGAATCTCTTCTGACACCCATGTCAGTCTTTTCTTTCTTTCCTGTATTTTTTAATGACCTTTTACTTTCTTCATGCATGATGTCCCTGATGTCATTCCACAAGTTGTCTGGTCTTCAGTCATTAAGTGTTCAGTGTGTTGCATTTCTTCTTGAGATGGTCTCTAATACTCTGAGTATTTTGGCTTTCATGGACTTGTTCTAATTTTCATCAGTTTCAACTTGAATTTGCATAGGACCCCTGGCATTGTTCTGACTGATCATACTGAGCTTTTCCATCTTATCTTTCCACAGATGTAGCTGATTTGATTCCTGTATATTCCATCTGGTGAGGTCCACGAGTTGTTTCTGAAAAAAGGTATTTGCAGTAAGTCGTCAATGGTCTTATGAGGTCTACCAATTAAGGTCATGAACTCATCCTAAGAAAAAGTGCTACATAACCTCACTGCTGAGTATCACTATGGTCACCTTCAAAGTACTCCCCTCAGGAAGCTATGCACCAATGCCAGTGCCTAGTCTACACTTCAAAGCAATTTTGGAACTCTTTTTCTGGAATGGCGATCAGAGCTGTCGTCTTATTACCCTTAATGCCCTGAATGTCATCACAGTGTCTTCCTTTCAGTTATTTTCTTTATGTTTAGGTCAAGAAGAAAATCATTGGAGGCGTGATCAGGTGAGTAGGGAGGATGGTCCAATACAGTTACTTGTTTATGGCTAAAAACTGCCACAGACAACTATCAAATTAAGTTCACAAACATGCCACCATGTGCCATGGCCACTCCAGAGAGAGTTAAAAAATTGCTCTGAAGGGTAGACTAGGCACTGGCATTGGTGCACAGCTTCCCATGGGGAGTCTTTCAAAGGTGACCATAATGATAATCAGCAATGAAGCATGCAGCACTTAGAACAATTAAATTTGCGGACTTATTTGTCAGACCTCGTATAAAATCCTATCATGATCTTCTGTGTCATTTCTATTTTCCAATCACCAATCCTTCTTTCTTTCCAACTTTCACATTCCACCCACCACTAATTATTAAATTCTCTTGAATGCATGCTTTGTCAATTTTAGACTGCCTAAGTCAGTAAAAATCTTCAAATTCTTTATCTTTGGCCTTAGTGGTTGATGTGTAAATTTGAGTAACAGTTATTATTAACTGGTCTTCCTTGTAGATGTATGGTTTTATCCTATCACTGACAGCACTGTACTTCAGGAGAGATCCTGGCATGCACTTTTTGACATCAAATGTAACATCATTCCTCTTCAAATTGTTTTTCCTGGCATAGTGGACAATGACTATTCGATTCAAATGGCCAATACCAGTCCCTTTCAGCTCACAAATGCCCAGGACACCAGTGTTTATGCATTCCATTTCCTTTTAGACAATTTCCAGTGTTTCTAGATTCATACTTCATACATTCCACACTTCAATTACTAATGGACGTTTGCAACGGTTTCTTCTCATTTTGAATCATGACACATCAGATGAAGGTCCTGAAAGCTCGACTCCATCCACGTGACTAAGGTCAACTCTACTCTGAGGAGCTACCACTTCCCCAGTTGCATTCTGAGTGCCTTCCGACCTGAGATGCTCATCTTCTGGCCCTGTATCAGATGTTTTGCAGGTTGTTCATAAGGTTTTCACTGGCTAATTCTTTTCAGAAGTAAACCTCCAGGAAGCTCACGTGAAATCTGTCCAACATGGGATGATCCTTCTGATATCTGAATACTGATGGCATAGCTGCCAGCATCACAGCAACATGCAAGTCCCCAGAGTATGACAACTGACAGACAAACATGGAAGATCAACAGATAAATGGATTAAAAAATGTGACATTATACATATTATGCAGTTGTAAAAGACATGAAGTTCTAATGCATGCCACAGCCTGGACGAACTGAATGAAAACACTATGCTGAGCAAACTACGCCAAGTAGCAAAAGGACAAACTGCATGACTTCACTTACATGAAATAAGCCAATACTGTGTATGAAAACCAAAGATGACTAATGGCTACCAGGAGTGTGAGGAAGTGGGAAAAGGGGAGTTTTTGCTTAGGGTGCAGTGAGCGTATGTTCATGATGGTGTATTAATTTGGAAAAGGATAAAAATAAAAGTTGTACAACTTGAAGATTATCAACATCACTGAATTACACATGTAGAAATTGTTAAACTGTTATGCTCTGCTGTCTGTATTTTCACTACAATAAAACTGAAAAAATAACAAAAGAATTCCTTTTGACATAAGGGTATTTTCTTACAAACTTTTAAATTCCCTCATTTATTCTGTCATAATATACTAAAATAAAAACAAAATCTAGTTACAAGTACTGTGCCATTTTTAGATACAAAAATGAGAAGGCTAAAGAAGTTAAATAGCTTGTCCAAAAAGCCACTAACATTGAGTCAATTCCAACTCATAGTGACCCTTATAGGTCAGAAGAAAATTGCACCAGAGTTTCCAAGGAGCACTTGGTGGATTTGAACTGCCAATATTTTGGTTAGCAGACATAGCACTTAAGCTCTACGCCACGAGGGTTTCCAGTAACTTGTCCAAGACACCTCAATTAGTTAAGTAACTGTCCACTGTTCCACTGTTAATGGAATCTATTCAGAGTATGTATTTGTGACCATATTTACTGTGTGTAACTCTTCGACTTGGTTTACAAGCCTATTTTAGGGGCTATTACATGTCCACTTTGTTCAGAAGCTGGAAAGGCAAGGAGGAAGAAATGAATGCTTTTTTCTGAGTCTTTAATGGAAGAAAATAATACAACTTCTGCATGTAAAGGAAATCAAAGATTCACACACAGCAAATATGGTCACAAATATACACTCCGAACAAATTAATAAAGAAATACAGGGATTAAGAGTACAGAAACACTGCTGATCATATCTCATGTAAATCATGTCTGCATTTAGGACCAGTAAAGGATAACTTAGGAGTCCTTGGGTGGCACCCCAAAAAAAAAAAGGTTAGCAGTTCAAACCCACCCAGAGGCATCTCACGAAGACATGCCTGACGATCTGCTTTCAAAAGATCACAGCCTTGAAAACCCTCTACTCTGCAAACACAGGGTCGCCATGAGTCAGAATAAACTCAAAAGCAACTAATGACAACAAAAGGGTAAATTAGGATCTGAAAAGTGATCTTTGCAGTCAAGGAATAAGTGATTCTTACCATTGTAGGTTGCACTATTTTTCACAATTAGCTCCAAATGCTCTCTAAACTCTTCTCGAGATGGGTAGAGACGTTTACGAACATTTTCACGGAGTGTTTGTAGGTCCATTGGTCGAGTGATGATTTTATAGTAATCCTTTACAACCTTTGCATTGACTGGAGTGTGGAAAGGGTATGTCTGCAAACAAGAGCCAGTACCATCCATGAGCAAAAACACTTGCCAGAGCCAACTCCTAGAGACCCTCCCCATCTTACTCTAAAAAGAATCAACTGTCAAAGTAGTCTTTCTGAATAGAGGGTGTCTGTGTCCTCTACTAAACTATTAAAAGAAATTACATCCCGAAAATTAGGCATTTTCTCCTGGACAGAGAATGGAAGACAAATGTACAACAAAATTCTAACTCACACACATACACATAAAAGACCAGACTTACTGGTCTGACAGAGACTGGAGAAACCTCAAGAGTATTGCCCCTACACACCCTTTTAACTCAGTATTGAAGTTGCTCCAAAGTTCACCTTTCAGCCAAAGATTAGATGGGCCCGTAAGAATACGAGACTAAATGGGCACACCAACCTAGAGGGCAAAGATGAGAAGGCAGGACTGTACAGGAAAGCTGGTAACAGTGAATCCAAGGCTGAGAAGGGGAGAATGCTGACATGTCATGGGGCTGGCAATCAATGTCACAAAACAGAGAAGCTAATTTGCTCTGTAAATTTTCATATAAGGCACAACTAAAACAAAAAAAAAACAAAAAAACGAATTAGGAGTTCCTGGTATCTAGCTCTATATACCACTGCCACTCGCTATCTGAAAGTGGACAGAACAAAGGGCCTTGCCATCCTTAGTATAGATATCTAATGCAGTGAACTCACATTTGGTAGATCTCTCATGTCATTGATGATAGACTCCAAGATGGATGACAGCGTTACCATGGGGTCTGTCCGGCGCCGGTGTATAGACTTATGAGGTCTCTGAGGAGTCAAAGAAATAGAAATTCAGAATGTTCCTTTAGGCAAAAAAGCCAACATTTTCTAGCTTGACAAACTTTTTGGAAATCTCGTAATGAGCAGTACACATAATTTTCAGGATGAGACCAAAAGGAAAATCTAAGGCTGTGTCAGAGTCATACCTTAGAAGACTGGGAGTAATCAATAAAAACACCATCTGGTCAGAAAGAAGCAATGCAGACTCACATTTAAATAGTCACAGTGAACAGTGGTTCCAACTCGCCGTTTCTTTTTGGGAGGAAGTTGCTGTTTAGGGAACTTGAGAACCAGGGATTTTCTGCGAACTTCATCCGCACTGTAATCAATAACACTTTCATAACACGTAGTCCCAATTTCTAGTCATCCCCCCCGACAAAAAAAACAAAAAACAAAAAACCTGTAATGAAAAAGTCCAAAGTACCTGAGCATGAGCCCGAGCACAGAAAAGCCAAGCCAAAAGCCAGACACCCACCTTTCTGCTCAGCAGAAAAGGCATCAGAGGATCTTCAAGTTAATAAAGAACTACGCAAAGTCACAATAAGGTAACTAGGCTAAAGGAATTTCAAGAATCCTTCCATTTCTTAACATTCTATCTTAAGGTTAAAGGGCTAGGAAACTTAATTCACTCAAAAATGGAAAAAAAAGGAAGAAATTATTTAAGTTGGCTTGGGAAAAAAAAACAACTAGTTTGAGTTTCCCTGAATCATTAAAGCCCATCTGCCTTCCCTTCAACTGTACAGGAACAAGATGGTCACATTTTCTCATTCTAATTTACTTCAAAACATAATGATTACTGCTTAAGGAGTACTAAGTTTCTGTTAAGGGTGATGAAAAAAATCAAGAAATGGAGCCATTATACAATTATAATATAATTAACATTAATGAATTAGACATAAAAATGACTGAAATGACAAATGTTTTGTGCTGCTGCACAATAAAAATTTAAAAATAAAATTTTAAAAATGACTGTTACAGACACTGCTGAAATAAATCAATCAAACTCTGTACCAAGTTGGTAAAATAACTATACACACAAGATAATTAATCAAAGTATTTTTAAGTATAGTCTCCACTGTACAACTTCGGTGGCATATTAGTCCAAGGACAATAAACTACAAAAAGTATCTGGAACTTTATAGGTACGTTATTGGTAACTGCACTGGTTTAGCAATTCTGGCGCTATTTTGTGCATGTCACAGAACAGAATAAATAAAATCAGGTACAGGATACAAAACATGAAATGGGGGAAGATGAGGACGAATGTGTAGGTACAATTTGAATTGAGAGGTATTACTAATGAACTCATGATTTTAAATATACGTATGCCTCCCAGTTTTGTCCACGAAATGAACCCAGAACAATGACATCTCTGTATCAGTGAGCATACTTGTCACCCAGACGTAGTTTCTAAGTACTACTCCCCAACAAGAGGAATAAGGGCTCCTGGAAGAAATGGTTGATTCTAAGTCTGGGACAGGAAAAGTTCAAGGAGAGCCTTGGATGTCTTATACCGGAATGCAAAGAAGTTCTCAAAAGACTATAATGAGAGTAATTTGAAAAGGACACAGGATGTAACTTGAAGAGGTCAAATTTTACAAAACGAGCATAAAATGATATCCAGAGATTATATTAAATTTACAAAATAAAGAATTTCAAAATTATTTAAACAAATACGAAGGGGAAACTCTATAGAAGAATACCAGCTAACGCAGGACTGCTAGAATTAGAAAAATTAATGTTTTACAATCCCAACATAATAAGTGAGTCAGGCAATGATTATCAATGGATGCTAAAACCACTAAGAGAAAGACTGTTAGGAAATAGGATATTTACAGTTATCACCCCACATATTAACTACAAAAGAGAAAATCATGCCTTTATTATAGAAGGATCTATGGACCACCGCTTTAACTAGATAATCAAAATAGTGGGACAAACTGACATCATATGCTTCCTAATGTGGTACAGTAAGTACATAAAATTCTTGCCCAAAACATTTACTCTGAATCTCATCGATGATAAATCAGACAAATCCAGACATGAGACAATTACTCTGAACTCTCAAAACAAATTCAATTTCATTAAAAAAAGCAAAGACAGTTCTAGACAGAGATAAAAAAAAATAACCAAATCCAATGTCTGAACTGAGACTGAAACCCAACTGGGAAGGAGACAATAGCCATTACTAAGATGAATCAAGAAATCTGCACTAAGGACTAAATATGAGATGTTAAATGGTATTGTCATACATATGCTAATACTATCATCTTATTATGTCCTTAATCTCAGGAGGTGTGTGCTAGGGAGTTTAGGAGTGAAATGTCATGATGCTTTCATCTTACTTTCAAATGGTTCAGCAAAAAAAATTTTACATGTTATTAATCAAACGTGGCAAAATGTTAACGAATTGGTGAACTCAGAAGAATGATGTATTATTCTTTCAATTTTTCTGCAGCCTTATAATTTTCAAACAAAAAAGAGACAAAATTTTTTTGTATGTAAAGGCTTCATTTGATTATCTGTTAATAACTCCCTGAGGACAACAGACACATATGCTCGTAGTCTGTATGTCTCAATCTTTTCAGGTGGTCCATTATCAGAATGCTGTGAGGTTAGGGGTCTTAAAATTATTACAAGTAGAAGTAGAATAGTTGGACAAAGTATTTACTTTTTTTTTTGAGCACATACTATATGCTATGCACTGCTTCACATACTCCTGATTTAGTGTCGTAACTATTCTAGTAAAAGTGATTTATTTTATAAATAAGGAGACTCAGAAAAGCTAAGTAGCATGCTGCCCAAGGGCAAGTGGCAGAGCCTGGTGTTTCATACCAAGAGCCTGTAATTTTCATTACTGACAAGGATTACTAAGGAAAACCCCTTTAAGACAACACATGTACCCTTATTATCTATCCCCACACCTGCAACCCATTCACCATCACCAAACTCAAACAGACCTCTCCCTGCAGTACTTCCTGACTGCTATCTCTTACCTTTCAATTAGCTGTTTACCCAAGACAATCTTGGTCCCTTCAACCTTGATGAGTTCTTCATTATCATTATGAATGACTGTCTTTTCCAACTCCTCCTCCTGCTCCTCTGTCATGGCAACAGGATTAGAAGGTGGAGCATTGGTTTGATAATAGAGGGGACAGAATTTGTTTGTCCTCATGTGCCCAATGGCACCACATGCCCCACATTTCAGCTACAAAGGGAATAATGTCAACATGTTAGAGTCAAGTAGGCTGCATAATGCTAACTTTAAGACACACATACAAGAGCAAAACAAAGGGAGTCTCGAAGAAGACTGCTGAAGTCCAAGTCTGCATTCAACAATACAGTTGGCTGGCCAACATGGATGTACTTCCAGGCCCCAGTGAAAAGAAGGAAACGTCTCAATGACACGAAGTTCCCATCTCAGCTTTGCAACTGAGTGGCTGTGGTGTATTAGACCTGTTTTATCTGTGAAATGGAGTCAATATTGTATCACGCTCATCTAATAATACGTACAAAAAAGCAACACTAAAATATTTAATGACTTCAGTTCCTATTAATAACACTTTACATTTGTTGAATACTTTACAGTTTATAAAGTACTTTCTCAAGCACTGTATCATTTAATAACAACATCGTGCGAAAAACTGTTCTATAGAAAACAGGATCAGGTTAACGTCACAGAGCTACTAAGTAGAACATGAATCCAGACTGTCTTCATTGCTTTTTCCATTGTTAACACAGCTGCCTCATGTTATACTGCACATTCCAGTCACATTACACAGTAACATGTGGAAACCCCAAGTTACACAAAGCAACCTATATTGTTTTATTTTTATTAGTATGTACAAATTTAACATTAAGATACATGTTTATAAAAATCTATTAATATACATGTGTTAAAAGGAAAAAATGTATCTCAACTCCTAGAAAACATCTCAAATGAATAAAGGGTAAAATGACATCCAACGAGAATGATACCAGACTGGGCTAGGTACTATCAGTACCTTTTACACTGATACTAGTAACACCCAAGTGGCCATGTCAATTCAAATCGGCTTCCACAACAATGCCCTCCTTCGTAATATAGGAGTATGCCCTATGGAAAAATGCATGCTTTCTTCCATTTCTGTTAGTTGTCATCACAACACATTAATACTTACTTTCAGGTCAGGACGCTCCTTCATCTTTTTGGGCTTCTTCTCAGGAGGGCCCTTAAGCTTCTCCTTTTCCTGGTTCCGCTTAAGCCGCCTCAGCTGCTCCTGAATCCTCCGTCGCTCTTTTCGCATTTCTTCTCGATGCTGTTCATCAAAAAGGGCAAATTTTCGACTGAATAACAAGGGAAAAAAACGAAAAACACAGGAACATAAGCAAACCTAAATCAAGAAGACTGTCTTGACAGCTAATATCTCAGAGCTAAAGTAACTCATTCAGACTGAAATAAAAAGGGCTGCCTGCCATTCCCACCTCCCCTAATCATCACTCTTTACTTACAGAGAGAGGTACTTTGTTCAGAATGAGAACTCCCGAGTAATCCCTAAGATTTTTGTAAGCCAACTGCTCACAAGGCATAGGACCCATGGAACTAAAAGCATGCTTTTTATTCAGATTGTGATTTGTTTCTGTTCAAACTCAAAGGTCCAAAAGCAAGATGGTTCGCAATTAAGGCAGAACAATAGGCAGAAACTGCAGGATCTTCTTATTAAAATTTAAGCACCCACCCCAACAGTATCATTCTCTTTACCACACTGGAAAGGGGTGAACTGAAGGACAAGCCATCACTTACATGAATTCTTCATCTTTTGTAGTCCGTATGCGCACATAGGCATCAATGACAGCTGGCTTTCGGACTGTCTCACAGCGAACATACTCCTTCCCCTCCTCATCTCGAAAAGTACGATAAATCTTGAGACAACGGCCAGTGGCAGAGGAGTTAAGGCTAGTCACAGAAGCTGTGTCATCATCTCTGTGATTGTTTCCAGATGCTGCTGAGCCTGCTGCTGCAAGGCACAAAAAGATTTCCAAGCATATCTTTCACCCTCTCAAATGGCCCTTTTCTTGGAGTTGAGAGCTCACAGCTCAATATTCCACAGAAAGCATGAGTCACCACCGGCCCCCAAAATACACTGAGCTCTCTTTTCCTGACTTGAATTTCACTGTCAATTTTCCTGTTTTCATAAGCACAAAAGTTCTGAAAGGAACTTCACGTTTGTTACAGAGGACAAAAGAACAAGTAGCTGAATTCTGAATCCTTGGACAACATGCAAGAGAAAAGTATCACCACATTTACAGTAATACCGAGTGAAAAATCTTAGGGTCACCTTGATTTCCCCTCTGTTCTCACTCCCAATGTTTGTATCACAGACCAGTTCAGGCCTTGATCATCATTCCTACCCCCAACTTGAACAGTTTGAGGTTGGTACTTTTTAATTATTTTTAGGGTCTAAGATGCCTTTAAAAACTCTCTGGAAGCACTGAAAATGCACACTTGCACAGAACTTCACATGTAATTCAGAGGGTTCAGGAACCTCTCTCAAATTCATTTATGGATTCTGTATTAGAAACTCTTACCCACCAGCACGAATGACCAGAAAGCTCACTTGAAGTACAGCACTGATAGCCCTGGCTTGGCCAGACATCAGACACAGACTATACACAGCAGCAGACTGGCAGCACATCTTTAATTTGCCTCCACAAACAAACCCAGACTTCAATTTGCAGAAATCTCTCTTATCTATAGGGTTCTCTGTAGTTATCTCCTACTGCCCTCTCCAGCTTTGCCTCAGTAGTGTGCAATTATTTTTTGATCCTTCTCCTTCTTCTCAGACTGACAAGCCCTTACTCTCACCCAGTAGCATCCGCTGTAGTTCCTTCCGTTCCTGTTCCTCCCGTTCACGTGATAACTGAGAACTGGTTTTCTTGTTCTGCAACATGTTTTCGATGTTCTTTCCCATTTCTTCAAAGTCACTGTCTTCAGCTGAGCTGCTGTCTGTGTCAGTTGATAAGACTTCAGTCGATGACAAAACCCTCAAGAGAAAAAACAATGTTACAACTAGAAGCAATATAAAAGTACAGAATGAACTAAATAAATATGGTCACAAGCAATAGTAAGAAACTGAGAAATCAATCTTAAAAGAAATACCATTTATCTTGGAATGACAGAAATATTTTGGAACGAGCTTGAGGAAGTTAGCTGCACAACACTGTGAATATGCTAAATTCTACTGAATTGTTCTAATGGTTAATTTTGTTATGTGAATTTCACCTCGATAAATTTTCTAAAAAACGAATACCCAGACACTACTAAGAAATAAAACCGTTAACAGAAAAGGTCTATCAAGTTTTTTCTTGATCTTTAGTCAACATGGCAAGTCTGAAAAACTACAGCAACTATTTCCTACTCCTAGGAAAAAAAATCTAAGAAACAGGTCAGTACACTTGTCATTTTTAATAGGGCATTATTACTCTCCCACTGCTAAGCTGTCAAAAAAACCATCTCTGTCACTACTGTTTCTCCTGGCCACAAGAGTTATTGTGGAACCTAGGCCTGTCCCCTCTTGCCTTTCAAATCTCTGCCAAGTTGCTTTGAAGACAGTGGTACTCTACCAGTATTATGAACACATACATCCTGAAATCTCAGATACCTAACCATCTAATCACATTTTCAGATAACCTCTTCTTCACTATGAATGGGTCTTGGACCCCTCCCCTTCTCAGCTTGAATTTTCTGAAGCACTAAAATAACACACTTGTTCTGTAGGTCAAAGATGCGCTGACATTCCTCTTTGTAACGCTCTTGATGCTCAGCCACAGAAAACCTTGATCCTCGGGCAAATTTACTCATAGGCCCCTCTCCAGAGCGGGCCTGTTCTGTTGACATTGTGCGTACCACATCGATTACTTCCCAGCGAGACAACTTTTTAATCTACAAGACAGATACACACACACAGTCACAAGTCACTCAAGGATTCTGAAAGACAAATCACAGTGCCAGACAGCTAGACAGAAACAAACAAACAAAAAACCTCAAAGCAGGTTAAACAGAGAAGCTTTTGAAAAGCTAACTCCTAAAAAAAAAAATTACCTAAGACCCAGTCTACTATAACCTAACCCACAAAGTTGTCCAATGGTTCTGCCAACCAGCCTTTCCCCCCATATACAAAGCCTGTAAGAGTCTGTAAATTTTTCTCTTCCACACCCACCTCTTCCTCAGGCACACCAAATTTACGTAGAAGCTGCTTGGCATTTTTTAGAGAAAGGCGACGGAGGTCTGCATCTGTGCCTGTCACTGTCTTCTTCACTGGCTGAGGCTCCTTATCATCCTACGGCAAACAAAAAGATGTAAGAATCTTAATAAGCTGTACTCTTTTTTTTGGTAGGCACCTAGGCCATCCTGCCAACCTAATCACCTACCATCCCATTGATCTCTAGTCCTTCTTCCTAGCTCCCATTTCCTTCTTTTTTGATTTTCTTCTTCTGAAAATTCATAGACAATCTCACCTTTTGCTGTGTTGGCTTATTTGGAATCTTCACATAGGAAAAACCTTCACCACAACCTGTAGGATCTGCCACCCCAGTCACCTCCAGGAGACACTTCCCCTTCATGGCAGCAATGAAAGCCCTGGTGGTATTCCAAGGAGCAGTGCGAACCTGAAGTATAGGAAAGGATTCTTAGGGCTACAGAAAACATTTAGTGTATGTCTAGCCATTATCCACAAGGGCTGAACAATTAAGATAAATATGATGGTTTCTTAAACTATCTACACAGACTAAGAGATACATAAAGTTGCCTGGTACTCAGATTGCTGCCCCTCTTTTTACTTATATCATGATGTTAAAAAAGGATCAAGAGCTCAGCCAATGGTAGTTTTCAGACCCATATCCCTTGGACTTCACTAGGAGTTCTCAAAGACAATGTTGTTCCCACCCCAACGATGCTCAATAGGTAGTTAGACTGATGACTTCATGTGACTGCCCAACTGCTCAAAAGGCTTCTTTAAAATGGCCTATATATTCTGATAACGAGTAACGTACATGCTCTCAAAATCACTTCTCCCGACTCCAGCAGCACTAGACCAAAGTCCATTACATCTTTGCCATTAGTTTCGTCAAAGAAGCCCTAGTGACACAAAGGTTAATTATTTTTCTACTAACTGAAAAGTTGGTGGTTCAAACCTACTAGCAGCTCTGCAGCAGAAAAGACCTGGTGATCTGCTCCTGTAAAGATTATAACCTGACACAATATATGGGGGAGGACTGGGGGAAGATGGCATGAACAGGCCATCATTCCAACTCCCGCCCCCCCATATACCACAAGAAATACAACAAAGAAACAGTGTTTAGCTTTAAGGGACTCAATCAGGAAGCAGAGAAAAAGTAGTGGAGAACTGCAGACAGGCTAAAAACCAAAGAAATCAAGGAGTCAAATACAGTAGGTAAATTTGCTTCTCCCATCTGTCCCTTCCCTTCCCTCAGCTGGCCTTCCCTTATGGACCATCAACAGCTATGAACTAGGGAGTGGCCCCTAACTACCACACCCCTGTCTATACAGACAGGACTCCAGGCTTCTTCTGCTCTAAAATCAACAAGGCAAACTCCTCAGGGGTCTGTTTGATGTCTACCAGCACCTCCCACTACCTGAACACAGCCAGCTGCAAGCCTGTGGATTGCTAAGATCCCAACAATCGAGTTTGCTCTCACAGTCAACACTCTGATTCCCTGTGAACCCTATCACATAAGCCTCTGAAACCAAGAGAAGAGAGCTGAGGTCTGTTGACTCCCCCTTCTGGTAGCTGTCAAGGACTGTTCATTGAGGTTGCTGTGTTGAGAAAACAGGCATCTTGAGTGGAAGCTACATCCACAGCCAACATACTGGGGAGAGGGGCTATGATAGCAACAAACAAACCTCCCTGGGGATTATTTTAGTGTTACAACCCTTATCCAACCCAGATACTGCTGCCTGCAAGACTGCTGTGAATTGGTAAAGAAGGCCCCTGCAATAGAGTCTGCTCCCATAGTAAGCATTCTACCTGCCTCCCGAGTACTCCGTAGTTCAAGCCTCTGAGGGTCAAACCTCAATTTGAGTTAGTCTGCTTCCATTAAGGACTGCTGATTGATGCTGCTGTGTACTGGAGTGAAGGCTACACTCACAGCCAACAATCTACTGGAGTGTCTCTGACAGCAGTACGGTAAACCTCTGTGGAGATCTAATCAGAAGCTGACATTCTCTCTTCTAAATGGTAACTGTCGGTTGACAAGTTACTGCAAACTGTTACAGAAGATCCTCATAGTGCAGTCTGTTCCCACAGTCAGTACTGTATCTACCTCTCTGTATACCCCACACAGCTCAGGCCTCTGAAACTAAAAGGACAGACCTCCCTGAGGGGTCAGTTTGGGTGTGTCTGCTTCCCCTTCTGGTCAGCACTGAAGATTATTGACTGGGGTTGTTGTGTGCCAGTGAGTACACATCTTGAGTGGAGGCTACAACCACAACCTGTATACTACAAGGCAGGCTCTGATACCAAAAAGGCTGACCTCCCCAGGGGTCTCTTTGGAGCATGATAACCGTTCTACCTAGTAACTGCTGGCTGCTGGACTGTTATGAACACCTACAGAGGGTTCCCTACAATAGAGCTATGAGGCAGGTTACCTAAGTACAGACTGGTCTCTCAACCACCATAGGGCCACTAGGGCTCTGAAACCAACAAGACACATATCTCAGAGGTGCTTCTGGGGATATTCAGCCCCTCCTCCTTCTGAAACACAGGGACGCCTACCTTGCTTCCCCTGAATGACAGCTCAGATACAAGCAGCCTCCACACAGTGGGGAAGAAAGCCTCAGGAAAACCTATAGTACAACACCTAGCCCCAAGGAGGTCTAGCTCAGTGTAGGTTTTCCAATTAAAAACCTGGATGCAGAAACAAAGAAGGGAAGGCAGTAACAAGCAGAGAGTGAGACAGGGTAAGAGAGAACAAGAACTATTGCCCCTGGTGGACACAGGTGACCACAGCCTGTTCTCTGGGGTCTTTGGGAGAGGAAGTTTGAAGTTTGAAAACCAAGATTTGGAACTTTCGAATAGCAGCAAGGGAGAAGGAGCTATCCAAGAGAGGGAAAGGAAATGGCAAGCAAAGACCTATGGCTCTGTCTGCCTAAGAGAGTTTTGCAGAAAGCAGTGCTGGCAAAAACACCAAATATGGGGGAAAACTGGGAAAGTTAACACTCTTAAAAATTCCAATGCCTACTCAACAAGACACCAAGAGATACACAAAGAAAAATGATGGTCATTCCAAATGAACTTGACAAAAACAGTGAAAGTGTATCTAGAGAAGACCAAATAATGAAAAAAACTGAAGAATACAACAATGTTAAATATAATCAAAAGACTTGAGAAACACAAACAACTAAAAGAAATCTGGAAAGATGCAAGAATAAAATGATGATCTAAAAAGATACTGCAACTGAGAGCGACAATAACTAAAATGAGAGAAGCCAAAGGACTTACCAAAAAATTTCATCAAATTGAATAAACAATCAGTGAATTAGAGAGTAAGAGAGTTAAAATTACAGAAGCTAAAAATAAAAAGCAACATGAACAGAGGCTCAAGAAGGCTTAGTACAGTTAATGAATTATGGGACAAGAGACCTAACATATGTAACATGGGAACTGCAGGAGATGAGAGAGACAAGGACAGAATAATTATTCGAGCTAACAGTGACAGAAAATTTCCCCAATCTGAGAAAGGACATGATTCTACAATTCTAAGAAGTTCAAAGAACCTCAAGCAGCACAGACTCAGAGATTACTCCGAGACACGTGATATTTAGGATTTTAAAAAGTAAAAATAAAGAAAGAATTCTGAAAGTAAGCAATCACATGCAAATGATCCCCTTTCTACTCAGAAACACTGGAAACCAGAAAGCAATGGAATGATGTATTTGAAGTGCTAAAAGAAAAAACTATCAGCCAAGAACTCTACACCCAGTGAAACTATCCTTCAAGAATGAGTGTGAAATTAAAACATTCCCAGATAAACAGAAGTTGAGTTTATATCCACCAAACCAGTCCTATAGAAAATAATAATGGGAGCTGTACAGATGGAAAAGACACTAGAAAGTAATTAAAGGCTACACATAAAAAATAAAGATCCCTGATAAACAAAATTAAACCAAACCAAACCCAATGCTGTTAAGTTCATTGCAACCCTACAGGACAGCACAGAATTGCACCAGAGTTTCCAAGGAGTGTCTGGTGGATCTGAACTGCCAACCTTTTGGTTAACAACCACAGCACTTAACCACTATGCCACCAGGGTTGCTGTAAAGGGAACTACACAGACAAATATAAAGGCTTCATTTAACAAGGTATTCATGTTTGATTACTGTAACTGTTTTGTCCTTCATGGTTTTTTAAAAATATATAAATAAAGCTGGAATAAAATTGTTACAGGACACAAACTATAAAGGTGTAATCAGTGATAACCATGACACTAGTCCAAAGCACTAACAGACCACAACTACCCCTGCCTCCGTCAGACTGAGTCCAGTACAACTAGACAATGCCCAACTATCATCACTGACTGCTCCAACAGGGTACACAATAGAGGATCCTGGACAGAGCTGGAGAAAAATGTATAACAAAATTATCACTCACTTTATAGAAGACCAGACTTAACAGTCAGACAAGAGATTAGACAAAATATCTTTAGAATATGGCCCCCAAACACTCTTTTGGCTCAGTGTTAAATCACTCCAAGATTTACCCTTCAGTTGAAGACTAGATAGGCCCATGAAACAAAACAGGACTAAAGGAGCACACAAGCCCAGGAGTAAAGACTAGAAGGCAAAAGGTGACAGGAAAGCTGGTAATAGGGAATCCAAAGTTGAGAAGATAGGGTGTCGACATGTCATGGGATTGGTAACCAATGTCACAAAACAGTATGTGTACTAATTAATTACAAGCTGGTTTGTTCTGTAAACTTCCCTAAGTACAATAATAATTAAAAAAAAAAAAATTAAAGTGCTCACTACTATAAACCAACAGAACACAAAAGCAAGCAGTAGTGAAGGACAAAGGCAAAGATAGCTGAAGACACACAAAAAACTAACAAATGGTAGAAGTCACTCCTTACTGGCAATTACAGTAAATGTATATCATCTAATCGTTCCAATAAAAAGTCAAACAGTGGCAGAACGAACTGTAAAAAAAAAGATTCAACTATGTGCTGTTTATAAGAGACACATCTTACACTCAAAGACACAAATGGGCAGAAAGCAGGAAGATGGGAAAAAAATTCAATGTAAACTTAAAAACCAAACAAGAGCTAGCATGGCATTATTAGCCAAAATAGACTTTGTTAGAAAAATCTCTAACAAGAAATAAAAACTGACATATAGTAAAAAAAAGAATAACTCATCAAGATTTAACCATCAAAAATATATATACACCCAACCTCAGAGCAACTAAATACATAAAGCAAACACTGAAAGAATTGAAGGGAGATGTAGACAGCACTACAGTAACAGTTGGGGTCTTGAATGCACATTTTGAATACTGGACAGAACATCTAGATAGAAGATCGGCAAGGAAACAGAGGACCTCAATGATATTATAAAACAACTAGACTCAAACATATACAGAACACTCCATCCAACAACAGCAAAATATACACATTCTATTCCAGTGTGCATGGATCAATTCTCCAAGATAATCATACAGTATGTCACAAAGCACGTCTTGATAAATTTAAAAAGACTAGAATCATACAAAGTATTTTCTCTGAACACAACAGCATAAATCTGGAAATACAACAACTAAAAAAACCTAGAAAATATAAGAACACTTTATGAAAATTATGTAACACCATAAAACTATCCACAGGTCAAAGAAGCAATCAAAAAGAAAATCACAATCATCCAATTAAGCGATGGGCAAAGGAGACAGACAGACATTTCACTAAAAAAGAGATCCAGGCAGCCAAAAAACACATGCGGACACGTTCGCGATCTTTAGTTATTAAAGAAATTCAAATCAAGATGACAATGAGATACCATCTCACCCCAACAAGGTTGGCCATGATCCAAAAAACACAAAACAACAAATGCTGGAGAGGCTGTGGAGAAAGTGGAACCCTCATACACTGTTGGTGGGGTTGCAAAATGGTCCAGCTTCTTTGGAAAGCAATCTGGCATTTCCTTAAAAAAATGGATATTGATATACCATTTGACTCAGTAATTCCACTACTTGGAATGTATCCTACAGAATCAAGGCCTTTCACACCAACGGACACATGCACCAGAATGTTTATTGTAGCACAGTCCATGATAGCAAAAAGATAGAATCAACCCAGATGCCCAACAACAGAAGAATGGATAGGTAAACTATGGTATATATACTCAATGGAGCACTAGGCAATGATAAAGAACAACGATGACTCCAGGAAACATCTCATGACCTGGTTTCAACTGGAAGACATTACGTTGAGTGAAAGCAGTCAGCGACAAAAGGACAAATATTGTATGAGACCTCTACGATAAGATCTCAAAAACAGACTTGTGTATAGAAGAAGACTTTTTGACAGCTGCAAGGGAGGGAGGGAGGGTTTAGACTAGACAGTTGCTAGGTATCTGGTTGGGTGAAATCGGTGACAGCACACATTAGAAACAAGAACAACATTAAGTGGACTTAAACATAACATGAGTACTCCTTCCATCTTAACCCAATATTGCAAGGATAGAGTAGCTGGGGCGGGGGGCGGGGGACCATGCTCTTAGGCGAAAGTGAGGCCAATTGGCACAACTAGCGTTTTGCTAAGAGGACTCTCTGCACCCCACATTGGTGAGTGGCATTTAGGGTCTTAAAAGCTGCCAAGCTGCCATCCGAGGGCACAGCAAATGGTCCCAACTCAGCAGGAACAGATGCTCACCAAGGACCAAAATGACATGGGGAAAAGACAACCCAGAACACAAAGAGACCCACAGTAGTGGGTGCCTACATCGACTTGGGACCAGAAGAACCGGATGGTGCCCGGCCACCACCAGTGATAGCCACGATGGAGCTCACTAAGTTGAGTCTCACTGGCAGCACAAGAATAAAATGGGGTACACCCAGAGATCCCCACTAAAAGACCTCAACTGATGGTCCAGTGGTTTCGGGGTTCCCCTGGGAGCATGGCCCCTCGCCCTGATGCTGCCCTTGACCATAAATCATAACGAAGGTCCACGCTTCGGACAGGAATGTATTGGACTTGGCAATGCAGAGTGACCATCTATTGGATGCACTTTATGGTTCTATACATCTATAGGATGTCATCCTGCTGACCTCTGGCTGGAGGAAGGAGAGTGGGTGAAGAGGAGGGAAAAAAAGAGACTGTTGGGAGAATGAGACATGTATGGAGCAGAGAGGAATAGTGTGCTGTCACCAGGCAGGGAGAGCAGTGGAAGCTGCATATAGGTGGGTGTCATGGTTGGAATTGTGTCCCCCCAAAAATGTGTGCAGCTACATGGCTGGGATATGGTTCCCAGTATCTTGGGACTGTCCTCCATTGTGTGGTTTTGCTAACCTGTATGTTAAAGGATTAGGGTGGGGCTATAAATTTCTGCTGTAGGGGGAGTTTCCCTGGAGTATGGCTTGCCCCACCCTTAATGCTTTTAGCTTGCAAGGAATAAAAGAAAAAGAAACAAAGGACAATTTGAGAACCTCGCTACCATCAAGCAAGCAGCACCGGGAGCAGAGTGCGTCCTTCAGACCAGAGGTTCTTGCGTCAGGACGCTCCTTGTCAAAGACTGATGCAATACCGGACTTTCCTCCAGAGCCGACAAGGGGAAAGCCTTCCCCTGGAGCGGACACCCGGAATATGGACTTGTAACCTACCGGACTGTGTAAGAATAAATCTTTCTTTGTTAAAGCCATCCACTCTGTGGTATTTCTGTTAGAGCAGCCCTAGCTGACTACAACAGTGGGTATGTAAATTTATACGGGAATGTATATTTTCACTCAGTTATATTAAATAAAAAATTTAAAAAAAAAAAGAAAATCACAAATTTATTATTGTCAAATGAAAATGAAAGCATGACATACCAACATTTATGGGATACAGTATAGACAGCATTTAGGGGAAACCTATAGCAATAAATGCATACAGGGGAAAAAAACTTCTCAAACCAACAGCCCAACTAAACAACTCCAGGAACTACAAACAACCACCTAAGCCCGAACCTACCAAAAGAAAGGAAATAAAAGATCACAGCATTAAAAAAAAAAGAACAGAGTGGCCACCTAAGATACTCCACTGGTCCCATCACCCTGTCTCAAGGAATGGAGAATGAAGACCAAAGACATGAGAGAAAGAGTAGTCCAAAGAACTAAAGAGATGACAAATACCACAGTCTCCAGCAGACTGAGTCCAACACAAGTAGATGGTGCTCAGCTATGAACATTGACTGCTCTGATAGGGCTCACAGTAGAGGGTGTCCCAGAGAGAGCCGGAGGAAAGTATACAACAAATTCTAACTCACAAGACCAGACTTACTAGTCTGAGAGACTACAGAAAAACCAAGAGTATGGCCCCTAGACACCCTTTAACTTAGTACGAAAGTCACTCCTGAAGTTCACCCTTCAGCCAAAGATTAGACAGGCCCATAAAACAAAACAAGACCAAATGGGTACACCAACCCAGGACGAAGGATGAGAAGGCAAGAGAAGACAGGAAAACTGGTTAACAGTAAACTCAAGGTTGAGAAGGGGAGTGTGCTGACATGCAGTGGAGTTGGCAACCACTGTCACAAAACACACGTGTATTGTTTAATGAGAAATTAATTTGCTGTGTAAACCTTCATCTAAAGTACAATTAAAACAAACAAAAAGAATAGAGAGAACTAACAAAACCAGAAATTTGTTCTTTGAAAACACTGATAAAATTAACAAACCTTTAGTTACACTGTCCAAAAAAAAAGTCACAAAAAAAATCAAAATTGAAAGAATGGACATTACTATTGACATGAAAGTAATAAAGAGAATTATAACAGAATGTTATCTTTGACTGCATGACAACAAAATGGATGACCCTGATGAAACAGACAAATTCTTAGAAGAACGCAATCTACTCAAACTATGATCACTGACTGCTCTGATAGGGCTCACAGTAGAGGGTGTCCCATAGAGAGCTGGAGAAAAACATACAACAGAAGAAACAGTTTCGCCAAACCCTGAAACATGTAAAGGGATTACATCAGTGATCAAAACCTTCCCCAATAAAGTCTTGAATGAGGACAAAGTGATTTCACTAGGGAATTCTATCAAACATTTGGAGAACTGATGCTAACACTGTTTCAACTCTTCTAAAAGGCAGAGAAGGAAAGAATGCCGCCTAGTCAATTCTATAAAACAAATATAACCTGATACTAAAACCAGACAGACACTACTGGCCACAAGAAAAAAACTACTGGCCAATACTCCTATGAATATAGATGCAAAAATCCTCAAAAAAATACTAGGAACAGAATCCACCAGCATATTAAAAGTCATACAAAATGTGATCACGTGGAATTCATTTCAGGAATGGAGGGATGGTTCAACATTAGAAATTCAATCAACACAACAGGACAAAGAATAACTCTGGATGCAGAAAAACATTTGATAAAATCCAACACCCTTTTTCTTTATATAAAACCCTAAATAAGACTGGAATAGAGGAGAAATCCCTCAGTTAATGGAAAACCAACAGCCACAATTATACTTAAGAAAAACTGAGAACTTCCCTCTCTGAAATTAGGAAAAAGGCAAAGGTGCCTACTCTCATCACATCTATTCAAAATTGTAGTTAGAACTCCTAGCCAGAGCAGTAAGACAACAGAATGTCTAGTTTGACGAAGAATTAAATTATTTCTATTCGTAGAAGATACACTCATAAATGTAGAAAACCCCAGAGTCCACAAGAAAACTTCTAGATGAAAAAGGAACCTTAGGGGGCAATAAATTCATGTTAATGGGGAAGCAATAACTCTGAAAAGGAAGGTGAGAATGACTGCACAACTCCAAGAATGTCATCAGTATCATCAAATGGTGTATGTACAAAACTGTGACAGTGGTTTGTTTTGCCATATATTCACAACAAAACAAATTTTTTTAAAAAAGGAGAGTGTGCTGTCACATGGTGAGGAGAAAGACTGAGTTGCAGAGGCGTGTTTGGGTTTTATATGGCAAAATGACTTGGATCATAAGCTTTCACTTAATCACAATAGAATTTTAGAAAAGGCATCTTCTAAAGCCGATAGATGAATTTAGCAAAGCTGTAGGGTACACATTCAGTAAACAAAAACAGATGGGTTTCTATATATCACCAATGAAAAAAAAAGAAATAAAAATTAGGGAAATGCCACTGATGTATCTTTTAGTCAGCTGGTGCTGCTCTAACAGAAAAACCAAAAGTGGATGGCTTTAAAAAAGATATTTTTTTTTTTGGTCACAGTCCAATAAGCTGAAAGTCCAAATTCAGGGTGTCACTTTCAGGGGAAGGCTATCTCTGCTGGCACCAGAGGACGGTCCTTGTCATCAATCTTCCCCTGGATTGGAAGCTTCAGAGGCACAGAGACTCGGGTCCTCTACAAAGGACCTGCTCAGCTCCAGACACTGCTTTCTTGATGGCATGAGGTCCCCGAATCTCAGGCTGCCTCCCTTTCCCTTATATATCCCAAGAAACCACCTCAAGGCACAAAACAATCTCACACACTGAATCTTGGCTCTACCAACACAACTGCTACCCATCCACTCTAATTAACATCATGGAGGCAGGAATTCCAACATGGAGGAACATCATGCAACACCAGACATTATGGCCCAACCAAACTGCTTCAGATTTTTAGGGAACACAAAACAGTCCATGACAAAGTAACTCTAAGAATAATTTTTACAAGGGATGTGAAAGACTTGAACAATAAAAATTATGCAACACTGCCAAAAGAGACTGAAGACTTAAGTAAATGGAAAGATGTCTCTTATTCCTGGACTAGAGAAATAACACTGTTAAGATGTCAAGATCATCTTAAGCACTCTAAAGATTCAAGGCAATCTCAATCAAAATTCTATCAGCCTTCTTTAGAGAAATGGTAAAACCAATCAACTTCATATAGAATGGCAGGATGCCTTGAACAGCTAAAACAATGTTTAAAGAGAAGAACAAAGCAAGATTCACGCTTCCTGATTTAAAATACACTATATACCTACGGGAAACTCTGGTGGCATAGTGGTTAGGTGCCATGCCTGCTAACCAAAAGGTCTGTAGTTTGAATCCACCAGGTGCTCCTCAGAAACTTTATGGGGCAGTTCTACTGTTCTACAGGGTTGCTGTAAGTCAGCATCAACTCAACGGCACTGGGTTTGGTTTGTTTTTATATATCTACAGTAATCAAAACAGCCTGGTACTGGTTAACAGCATACACACACAAACCAATGGAATTGAACTGAGAGTATAAACACACACATCTGTGATCACTGATTTTTCACAGGTGAGTTAAGCCTGTTCTATGGAGAAAGAAGAGTCTCTTTAATCAATGGTGCTTGGAAAATTGGATTTCCCTATGTAGAAAAAAATCAGACAGGATCCATGAACCACACCACACAGAAAAACAAATTTAAGGGCCTACATGTGAAAACTAAAACCATAAAATCATTAGAGAAAACTACAGGGGCAATACTGTCAGGCTTAGCTTTCAACAACAGATTATCTAATATAGTAACAAAAGACAAAATAAACAAACAGGACATCATATATTCACCAAAAGACTTCACTAAAAAAAGTGAAAAGACAAGCAACAGACTAGGAGAATTTCCTCAGAAACTGTATCTGATAACAACCTAATAAAATGTATATAAAACTTCCAAACTTAACAAAAAGACAACTCAATCATAAAATGTACAAAGGACATGATTAGCCATTTCACTAAAGAGGATATTCAAATGTGCTCAGCATCATTAGCCACCAAAACCAAACCAAAAAAAACTCACTGCCATCGAATTGATTCTGAATCACAGTGACCCTATAAGGACAGAGTAGAACTGCCCTATAGGGTTTTCAAGGAGCAACTAGTCATTTTGAATTGCTGACCTTTTGGTTAGCAGTCAACGTCTTAACCACTGCACCACCAAGGCTCAATCAAAACCACAATGAGAGAGCATTTCACTCTCACTAGGATGGCTGAGATTTAAAAAAAAAAAAACAACTAAAAATAACAAATGCTGACAAGGATGTGGAAAAAACTGAGAGCCTTACCCACTGCAGGTAGGAATGCAAAATGTTGCAGCTATTCTAGAAAATTGTGTAGCAAGCAGTTCCTCAAAAACTAATGAAAGTACCACATGACCAGCAATTCCACTCCTAGGAATATAATCAAAAGACTTGAAAGCAGAAGACTCAAATAGAGACTTGTACCTCAATTTCACTGCAGCACTATTCACAGCAGCCAAAAGGTAGAAAAAATCTAGTCTCACCAGCAGGTGAAGGGATAAACAAAATGAGGTACATATATACAATGGACTACTATGTAGTCAGGAGAAAAGAAGTTTTGATATGACACAGTACGGATAGAGCTGGAAAAATTATGCTGAATTAGATAATCACAAAAGGGTAAGTACTGTATTACCTCACTTACACAGAAAAAAAAAATGAAAATGGATGGAGACTAAAGCTTATTAGTGCTTACCAGGGGCAGGAAAGAGGGTAAACAGGAGGTTATTGCTTATCAAGTACTGAGTTTTGGTTTACCCATTACCCATTGTTGTCAGGTCAGTTACAACTCATAGTGACCTACAGGACACAGTAGAACTGCCCCACAGGGTTTCCAAGAAGGCTGGTAGATCTGAACTGCCATACTGTTGGTTAGCAGCCAGTCTGTTCAACACTATACTACCACAGCTTTGAGTTTTGGTTACAATGATGGAAAAATTACATTGATTGAGGTTAGGGTTGCACAGCTAATTTTTATGTGCTGTCAGAAAGATGTACCCCTATAAAAAGTTGAACTGGCAAAAGATATGTGAAAGACTATTAAAAAAAAATGAGTAACTGCTGAGGCTGCTTATGTATAACCAAACACCTCATGGGATTTGGTTCCCTGGTTTGGAAGTTTGGGGTCATGGTTTCATGGGATATCCTAGCTAACTGATCTAACAATGTGTTTAGTGCTTCTGTTTTACTCCTAGTTCCTGCATACTCTCTGGGGTCTTAAAAGCTTGCAAGTAGGCCACACAAGACATAACAACTGGTCTCCCTTCACCTGGAGCAACATATGAAGGAGAGTCATGAAGAGGAAATCAAATGTACGGCTAAATCCTTCCATAAACAACTGCCTCCATAAAACAACTAACTTCCCCCTTTGCCATGAGTCCAGAACTAGATGGTGCCCTGCTACTGTTACAGGACAATTTTATCCAAGATTCTATAGAAGAATCCTTATCAAAAAGGGCGAAGTATAAAACAGAATTTCAAATTATCATAGATTTCACACTTTCTGGAGCCACGAGGGCTGGATGAATCCATGAAACTACTGCCCTGAGATATCCTTACAACTTAAACCAAAAATTTCCCCCTAAGGCTTCTTAAAACCAAACAACAGTGCAGCTTAATTAGTAGAAATAACAAGCTCTATAAAGGAACAAACTGGTAACAACAAGTGGAAAGGTTAGACAGGATTCTTCTAAAGGGGGGCAGTGAGTTTATGTTAATGGGAATAAGAACTCTGATGAGGAAGGTGAGAATGGTTGCACAACTCACAATAATTGGTATCACTGAATTGTATGTAGAGTAGTAACCAGTGAACTAGTATATGTTTTGCTCTGTACATTCTTAATAAAATTAAGGAAAAAAGACCTATGCGGCTATTCTACTCAGTCCTGTAGAGTCCTTATGAGTCAGAACCAACTTCAAGGTACAGAATACTACTTTGGTCAAAAACAGCCTATCCCCTCCTGGGAGCCTGAGCAGTATTTACAGATCACATTTAAAAATCAGGAAATTAAGACAAGGAGTAAACGCACTTCATCAGTCAACAATATACAGTATTATGTAAAAAGCAGCCAAATCTCTATTCAAGACTGAATGGTGTAAGCCATTCAACAAAACCCTTAATTTCTTAGACATCCAAAAATTTTTCATTTCAGTCTCAAAAGAAGGGTACAATAATGCTTTTGTGCTCATTTCTGCTTGTTTAAAATTGTTACTCATTTAATGAATATTTATTGAACATCTAATATATTCCATGTACAATTTGTTCATTGCCCCACTTGTCTGTCAGTTTGTCACACTGTGGGGGTTTGTGTACTGCTGTGATGCTAGAAGTTATGCCACCAGTATTCAGATACCAGCAGGGTCACCCATGGGAGACGGGTTTCAGCTGAGCTTCCAAACCAAGACAGACAAGAAAGAAGGGCCCAGGAGTCTACTTCTGAAAAGAATTAGCCAGTGAAAGCCTTATGAGTAACAGTGGCATACTGTTACATATAGTGCTGGAAAATGAGCCCCCTTGGTTGGAAGGACTACTGGAGAAGAGCCACCTTCTCAGAGTAGAGTTGACCTTAATGATATGGATGGAGTCAAGCTTTTGGGTTCTTTACTTGCTGATGCCGCAGGACTCAAAATGTGAACAAACAGCTGCAAATAATCACTAACAATCACACCATGGAAAGCACCAAGTATGAATCTAGGAAAACTGGAAATCATCAAAAATGAAATGTAATGCATAATCGTCAATAACCTAGGCATTTGTGAGCTGAAATGGACTGGTACTGCCCACTCTGAATTAGACCATCATACTGTCTACTATGCTGGGAATGACAACTTGAAAAGGAATGGTGTTGCATTCATCATCTAAAGTAACATTTCAAGATCTATCCTGAAGTACAATGCTGTCAGAGATAGGATAATATCCACATGCCTACAAGGAAAGTCAGTTTATATGACTATTATTCAAATTTATGCACCAACTACTAAGATCAAAGATGAAGAAACTGAAGATTTTTACCAGCTTCTTACAGTCCAAAACTGACTGAACATGCAATCAGGATGTACTGATAATTACTGGTGACTGGAATGCAAAAGCTGGAAAGAAAGACTGGTAGCTGGAAAATATGGCCTTGGTGACAGAAATGATGCCAGACAGAATTTTGTAAGGTCAACAAATTCTTCACTGCAAATACCTTTCTCCACCAACATCAATGGTAGCTATACATATCGACCTCACCAGGAACCAAACAGACTACAATCTGTGGAAAGAGATGATGGAAAAGCTCAGTACCACCAGTCAGAAACAGACTAGGTACTGTGGAACAGACTATCAACTGCTCATGCTCAAGGTCAAACTGAAAGTGAAGAAAATCACAAGTCCACAAGAGCCAAAGTACAACCTTGAGTACATCCCACCTGAGTTTAGAGATGATTTCAAGAAGAGATTTGATGTGTTGAATAATAATGACTGAAGACCAGAAAAGTTGTGGAATGATATCAAAGACATCATACATAAACAAAGCAAGAGGTCACAAAAAAGACCAAACTGGATGTCAGAAGACAATGAAACTTGCTCTTGAACACCAAGTAGCTAAAGAAAAGATGAACAGATTTGAAAAGGAGGGGCAGAGTTAACATGGCAGAGTAGACACACTGTCTTGAATTCCCTCTGAAAACTAAGACTTGGTTGATAACTGAATGGAGCTTTCTGGATACCCAGTGACCCCCTAGGGCACAGCATAGGACTGTCACTTGGGTGTATCACTAAGCAGGAAACTTCCTTTCTACCGCTGAACCCTGATCTGGCTAGGTGGGCATCTCACATGACCAAAGGTATTTGGCACTTTTAACTTTTTTTTTCTTTTTTGTCTTCGCTGGCTGGCACACAGGCAAGGGGCATGTCCTGGGGCTACTCTGAAACTCAATTCTGAAGTGCTCCTACTGTAGCAGAGACATTGGGTTGGGATATCCACACTTTGAGAGCCTAGGGGTGATGACACTGGAGGCCCCCTACTCCCACCTCTTTGGAACTCTACCACAGATTTGCCTCTTTCTTAGCAGGAGGAGTATCCTGAGCGGGACACTGGTGAGCTCACCTGAGAGGCGGAGTTACCCAATCAGAGCCCTTACCAGGGGCAGATTCAGAGTCTGGGAGACAGTGCCAGCCCAGGGAGTGTTTTCCCAGCGGAGGGGCTGTGTTTAGCAAGGTGTTGCCTCAGGGGCAGTGCCCAGCAGCAGTGACAGCACTTTGAGGTGCAGAGTCCCGCCCCTGCAGAATAGCATTTCTGGATGGCCAGGGAGCAGCCACCCTTGCCAGCTGGAAGGAGGGGTCTGCTACACCTGGGGCCTGGGGAGGAACCCCTTTGTCAGTCAGAAGGAGGGGCCTGCCACACCTTGGTTAACAGGCAGGTAGCCTTCAGCTTTTAAAATAAAACTGCCTGGAGAAATAACTGCAGTGCAATGTAACCGCATCTCTTCCAGTCTTCACTGATCCACATCATAGAGTCAGCTGATGGCCCCCCAGTGTCTCTGTAAGAACAGCATTATCTTTGCCAGCCAGGAGGCAGAGCCCACCACCCCAGAGAGTCCACTGGGTCTAGTCACAAGAGAACAAAGAGGTGGCTGGTGACCAACTTTCTTCTCAGCTCCTGTTAAGGCAACACAAGGGAAACTAAACAGCCTCTAGATGTCACGCAAGCAGCAGACCATAGCCCGCCACGTTAAAAAAAATTTTCAAACATAGACCCAGAGAACTCCCAAATTTCTGACTCAAAAAACTTCCCAAATGAAGAAACCTTTCTGAAACTATCTGAGGTTGAGTACAAGAGATTTATATATAGAACCCTCCTAGAGATTAAATAAAATGCAACAGAACAAAATGAAAAATTAAGCAAGTTATTTGAACTGATGGAGCACCAACATTCTGAAATCCAACAGATCAATAACCTAATCTCAGAAATAGACTATTCAATTCAAAGCCATAAAGACCTGACAAAATAGAACTTAGGATCAGTGATACAGAGATTAAAGTTATTGACACTAGCATTTATGAAGAGAAGTCAGAGAAAATAAACAAGAAAAATGAATAAACTCAAAGAAACATGTGGGACTCTATCAAAATGAATAATCCATAATTAACTGGAATCCCTGAGCAGGGAGGTACAGCTGAAAACATAGAGAGCATTGCTAGTGAGTTGCTGACAGAAAACTTCCCTGAAATTATGAGAACATACATATCCAAGATGTGTGCATCAAACTCCACAGAAAATGGACCCTAAAAGAAAAACATCAAAACATGTTATAATCAAGCTTAATAAAATGAAACATAAGCAGAAACTCTTAAAGGCAGCAAGACACAAAACAACGCTAACATTCAGAGGAAAACTCTGCAGGCTTTCATCTGACTTCTCGGCAGAAACAATGTTGGCACGAAGGCTGTGGGATGACACATTCAAAGCCTTGAAGGAGAAACACTTCCAACCAAGAATTATATATCCTACAAAACTGTCTTTCAAATATAAAGATGAAATTAAGATATTTGCAGATAAACAGAAGCTCAGAGACTTTGCAAAAACCAAATGAAAACTACAAGAAATACAGAAAGAAGCTCTCTGCTTAGAAAAGACAAAACCCTTAACTCTGTATTTCAGAAGACAAAGGTAGATACAACATATGGAAACCTACTCAGGAAAGGCACAAAACTGAATCAGAGCTCCAACATTAAAAAAAGGAAACCAGTGAACTTAACTTGAAAATTAAGATAACATCACAATAAAAAGAAGGATATACTACATTAGTTATAGTTTTCTCTGATGAGGAAATTAATAAGATTCATAGAAGCTTCTATTCGGTTTAATCTTAGATTATTAAAGGGGATTACAGGAGTAGCCACAAACCACAGTAACAAGGCAACACATCAAAACAAGAAATGTAATACAGGGGTCTCAACGAATACTAAATCAACACTGAAAAACATGAAAACACATAAAGAAGAATGTCCCCGAACAGAGTATTGAGCAAGAGACAAAACTCAAGATGACAGCACCAAACACATACCGGTCAACAGTTACACTGAATGTAAATGGTCTGAATGCTCCAATAAAGACAACGAGTGATATCTTGGATCAAAAAACACAACCCATCTATGCGTTGCTTACAAGAAACACACGAGACTTAAAAGATATGAACAAACTGAAGATTAAAGGATGGCACACTATATACCAAGCTAACAATGTACAAAAAAGAGCAGGAGTGGCAATACTAGTCTCAGATAAATTGACTTTAATGTAAAATCCACCACTGTGGACAAGGACAGCCACTATATACTGCTGAAAGGCTTAATACACAAGCAAGATTTAACAATATTAAATATTCATGCACCTAACACCAGAGCACCTAAATACATTGAACAAACATTGTCTATATTGAAAAATGATACAGATCACACCACAGTAATAGTCGGTGACTTCAACACTCCTCTTTCAGTAATGGACAGGTCATCCAGAAAAAAGTTCAGTAAAGACACAGATCTTAATTGTGACAATTAACCAATTAGACCTGGTCGACATGACAGAACTTTTTATCCCACCAACAGATAAGCATACCTTCTTCTCCAGGGCACATGGGAACATTTTCCAGAACAGACCATGTATTAGCACATAAAGCAAATTTCAACAAAATCCAAACCACTGAAATATTGCAAAGTATCTTCTCAGACCATAAAGCCATAAAAGTAAAAATCAATAGCAGAAAGAACTTTGACAGAAATTGGATGGAAACTGAACACCACTTTGCTCAAAAAGCCATGGGTTATAGAAATCAAGGACGAAGTACAAAAATTTATGGATTCAAATGAGAATGAAAACACATCCTACCAGAACTTATGGCATACAGCCAAAACAGTGCTCAGAAGTCAGAAGATTTGAAAAGGTGGCTCAAGAACATAGTAAAGTACTATAATGACATGCAAAGAGCTAGAAATACAGAACCAAAAGGAGAGAACATACTCTGCATTTTTCAAGCTGAAAGAACTGAATAAAAAATTCAAGCCTTGAGTTGCAATAGGGAAAGTATTAAATGACTGAGGAAGCATAAAAAACAAGATGGAAGGAATACACAGTCATTATACCAGAAAGAATTGGTTGACACTCAACCATTTCAAGAGGTAGCATGTAACCAGGAACCAATGGTACTGAAAGAAGTCAAAGATGCACTAAAGGCCCTCAAGAAAAAAAACAAAGCTCCAGAATGGAGTATCAACTGAGATGTTACAGCTAGCAGATGCAGCACTAGAAGTGCTCACTTGTCTATGCCAAGAAATTTAGAAGACAGTTACACGGCCAACCTACTGGAAGAGATCCACATTCATGCTTATTCCCAGGAAAGGTGATCCAACCAAATGCAGCGATTATCGAACAATATCATTAATACCACACACACAAAAAATTTTGCTACAGATTATTCAAAAGCGACTGCAGCAGTATATTAACAAGGAACTTCTAGAAATACAAGACAGATTCAGAAGTGAACGTGGAATCAGTGATTGGTATCATTGCTGATACCAGATGGATCTTGGCCAAAAGCACAGAATACCAGAAAGATGGTTACCTGTGTTTCACTGACTACACAAAGGTATTGTCTGTGGATCATAATAAATTATGGATAATACTGCAGAGAATGAGAATTCCAGAACACTTAATTTTGCTTATAAGGAATCTGTTCATGGATTAAGAGGCAGTTGTTTGAACAGAACAAGGGGACACTGCATGGTGTGTGTGGTGTGTGCAACAGGGTTGTATCCTTTTCCACTGTACCATTTCAATCTGTGTGCCAAGCAAATAATCCAAAACGCACAAATATATGAAGAACAACAAGGAATCAGGATTTGGGCAAAACTCATCAGCAACTTGCATTGTGCAGATGACACAACCTTGCTTGCTGAAAGTGAAGAAGATTTGAAATACTTAGTGATGTAGATCAAAGACCACAGCTTTCAGTATAGACTGCAACTCAAAAACAAGAAAACAAAAATCCTCACAAGTGGACCAGTAAGGAACATCATGATAAATGGAGCAAAGATTGAGGCTGACAAGGATTTTATTTTACTTGGTTCTACCATCAGTGCTTGTGGAAGCAACAGTCAAAAATCAAGATGCCTTGCACTGGGCAAACCTGCTGCAGAAGACCTCCTTAAAGCGTTGGAAAATGAATATGTCACCTTGAAGACTAAAGTGCACCTGACCCAAGCCATCGTATTTTAATCATATCATATAAATGTGAAAGCTGGACAATGAATAAGGAAAACAAAATAAGAATTGATGCCTTTCAACTCTGGTGCTGGAGATTATTATTGAATATACCACTGACTGCCGAAAGAACAAATTAATTTGTCCTGAAACAAGTACAACCAGAATGCTCCTGGGAAGCAAGGATGGTGAGACTGCATCTAACATACTGTGGAAACACTGTCAGGAGGGATCAATACCTGGAGAAGGACGACATGCTTGGTAAACTAGAGGGTGAGCAAAAGAGAGGAAGACCCTCAACAAGATGGACTGACATGTTGGCTGCAGCCACGGGCTTAAACATAAAAACAATCATGGGCATGGTGCAGGACTGGGCAGTGTTTCCTTCTGTTGTGCATAGGATTGCTATGAGGTGAAAGCAACTCGACAGCACCTAACAACAACTATGTTTTCTCACAGACCTCAGGTCAGTGAAGAAGACACAAAGAACCAAGTTTAATTCTGTGTCACTACCATGATAAAGAAGTAAAAGGTGCTGTATGTGTATAACCATCAAATCTGAACACAGGGTGGGAGTGAGGGTAAGAGAAAAAGTTTCCAAGAGATTAACTTGCACCCCAGATGGTATGTTAGACAAAACTTAAACCATTTCCAAAGTCAACTCTGCAAACAAAGATTAGACTCGACCATAAGACCTGAAATGATTCTTGTTAAGAGTGTGCTGTTTAGTTCAAGCAGACAGATGAAACTAAATAGGCAATTCTTTTGTGGAGGCCAGAAAGGCAGAAAGGAACAGAAGCTGGCTGAATGGACACAGGAAATACAGGATGGAGAGGAGGCTGAGTGCTGTCACATTGCAGGGAAAGCAACTAGGGTCACATAAAAATGTGTATAACTAACTTGAACTGTAAACTTTCACTTAAAGCACAATAAAAAATATATCTAACTTGCACATGAAAGTCAGATGTCAGCACAGTACAGAAAAATATTCAAGGTAGAGGGAATAACCACTGTAAAGGCCTACAGGACAACAGAAATTTAGGGAACTCAACAAACTTCAGTATGTTTGGAGCCCAGTGTACAAGAAAGGCAGTGACAGGATATGAGAGGATCTAGAATTATATCCAAGGACCAAATCATCCAGAACCTTGTACATCACATTAAGGTCATCTTCCTACATGAAACCCTGGTATCAAAGTGGTTAAGTGTTACAGCTGCTATCAAAAGGTCAGCAGCTATCAAAAGGGCAGCAGCTCAAATCCACCAGGCGCTCCCTGGAAACTCTATGGGGCAGTTCTCCTTCATCCTATACAGTCACTATAAGCTGGCATCAACTCCACAGCAATGGGTTTGGTTTTTATTAGGTTTTCCTAAAGGAAACGAGGAACCAGAAAAAGGTTTGGGGTAGGGGAATGAACTTGATCAAATTTTTGTTTAAAAGATTACTCAACATTTTAAGAAACAGTACTAGAATAATTAGAGGGAGGCAGAGTCAAGATGGCAGACTAAACACACATCTCCCTAAATCCCTTTGGAAACCAAAACATGAACTGATAATTAAACAGAGGCTTCTGGACACCTAGTGAGATCTAGAACACAGCATAGGGCTGTCAATTTGGACTACATACCACTAAATGGGAAACTTCTTCTCTTTTGCCAACCCCCACCCTTGCTGAGCGCTGGCTCTCATAGACCCAAGGTAACTTCCCATTTTAACTTTTTATCCTCTGTCCTAGCTGGCTGGCGGGACTGGGGCTTGACTGACAGCTAAGTTCAGACACACTGCTGGTGCGATCAGTGGGCAGAATCACCACATTCTGACAGCCTGGCTTCAGACTCTGTGTACCACAGCACCTTTGGCTTCTCTCTCCAATTCTCCGCCAATGAGTAGCCCATTCCGAGGCAGGCTGAGGTGCTTCTGTGGGATGCCATCTTGTTTGGCTGTGATATACCCATACAGAGGCCTCAGCTGGACCTAACTCCCAGGCTGGGAGGCACTGCCTACCCGAGGAGAGCACTTTTGCGGCAGAAAAGCAGTATTTTGCACAATGTGGCCTATGGGCAGGGCCCGGCAGCAGTAGCCATTCTGTATTATGAGCCAGTTTACAGCATCTAGGGTTGGATATAGAGGTGCTTACTTTGCCAGCTGGGAAGAGAGACTTGCACACCTGAAAGCCTGACTGACTTGGGAAGCTGTCACTTACTGTCTACCTTTCAATGTAAGACTTTCTAAAAAAATTATGCAGTGAATCCTGACGGCATCTCTTCCAGCTTTTATTGACTCACATTACAGGGTTTGCTGCGGGCTCCCCAGTGACTCTATACATAGAGTCATGTCTCTGCCAATCAAGAGATGGAGCCTGCTGCCACAGAGATTCCACTGAGCCCAGTCTCTGGAGGACTCAGAGGTGTCTGGCATTCACCTTCCTTTTCAGACTGAGCTTTAGATCCTGTTAAGGTAACAGTGGAGAAACAAAAGAACCTCCAGATGCCTAAAAAGCAACAAACTTTGGATAAAAACAAAGAATCTCCCTATGGCTTCAGAAGGCCCCCAGAAGAATGAACTAAAGTAGGGAGTGGAGTCAAGATGGAGGACTAAACACACGTCTCCCTAAATCTCTCTGGAAGAAAAGACCTGAATTGTAATTAAATGGAGCCTTTCTGGACACCTAGTGAGCCCTAGGATGCAGCATAGGGCTTTTAATTTAGACTTCACACCACTGAATGGAAAACCTCCTCTCTTTCCCCGACCCTACTCTTGGAGCATGCTGGCTTGCACAGACCGAAGGTAACTCACTAACTTTTTTCTCTATGTTAGCCGGTGGACGGAACTGGAACCTGATGAACAGCTAATCTCAGATGCAGTGCTGGTGGAATCATTAGGCAAAATTGCCATATTTTGAGAGGTCGGCTTTGAACTCTGTGCATCTTGGCACCTTTGCCCTCTCCTTTTGCCTCTGCCATAGAGTACTTGGTACTAAGACAGCCAGCGAGCTTGTGCAGGATGCCCTCTTGATCCATTGGGAGGCAGATACACCCACACAGAGGCCCCAGATGGACTTAGTTCCTAGGTTGGGAGGGAGTGCATGCCGAGAGAAGAGAGCTTTTCCAACTAAAAGCAGTGTTTTACAGTGTCACCTACAGCTGAGGCATGGCAACAGAAGCTGTGGATTCTGCATCTGGGCACCTCTGGCCTCTTTTTCCACCGCCACCATAGAGTAGCCAGTACCCAGGCAGGTGGCAAGTGTGTGCAGGACACGATCTTGTTCAATTGGGAGGTGGATGATAAACCCATAGGGAGGCCTGAACTAGACCCAATTCCTGAGCTGGGAGGCATCACCTGTCTGGAGGACAGCACTTTTCCAGCAGAAAAGCAGTATTCTATGTAGTGTCGCCTACAGCTGGGCCACACTTTGGAAGTTGTCAGACACTTCTTATCTCTCATTTTCAGATGGCCTAGAGAAACAACTGTAGTCCATCCTCACAGCATCTCTCCCAGCCTCTACTGACTCACATGATGTCCCCAAACCAACGAAGTCTAGAGACAAACGTAACCAAGAAATCACCCATGGCTTCACAAGACCCCCAAAAGAAACCACCACACAACTTCCCAGACAAAGAAACCTTTCTGACACTACTGGAAGGTGAATACAAAGGGATTATATAGAGAGCCTTTCTAGACCTTATACAAAATACAGCAGAGCAAAAGGAAAAATCACACAAGCTGTTCGATCTGATGGAACACCAGTACTCTGAAATCCAACAGATCAAGAACAAAATCAAAGACATAGAAACTTCAATTCAAAGCTAAGAAAGCAGAATGGAACAAATGGAAAAGAGACTTTCTGACTTCAGAGACAGAGCTACTGATTTCAGCATGTATGAGGAGAAATCAGAAAAAAGAAACAAGTGAAGAAGCATTAAGAAGCATGTGGGGCTCTATTAAGAGGAACAACCTATGTCTAACTGGAGTTCCTGAACAGGGAGAGACACCACAGAACACAGAGTATTTTTGCTGAGCTGCTGACAGAAAACTTCCCAGAAATTATGAAAGAGAATACAGATATCCAAGTTGCATATCCAACGCCACTCAATTAGGTATCAAAAGAAAGACTCCAAGACATATTATAATCAAGCTTAACACAATGAAACATAAGCAGAAACTCTTAAAGGCAGCAAGACTCAAATCCTGTAGGCTCTCATCAGATTTCTTAGCAGAAAGAATGCTGGCATGGAAATAGTGGCATAACACAGTCAAAGCCTTGAAGAACTTCCAAACAAGAATTATACATTTTGCAAAACTATCTTTCAAACATGTAAATGAAATTAAGACATTCGCAGATCAACAGAAACTCAGAAATTCTGTAAAAACCAAACCAAAGCTACAAGATGAAAGAATCTCTTGGCTTAGGAGAACAAAACCACTAACTTTATATTTTAGAAGCAAATATAGGACACATCACCCAGAAACCTACTCAAGTTAGGGAAGACTCCAAACTCAATCAAAGCTATAATGGTGAAAGAAATGATCCAGTGATGGTATCATGAAAACTACGATGTCATATTAAAAAGAGGGATGTACTACAGTCGTTACAGCACTTCAGATGGAGAGAAAGTTGATAAGACTGGTAATAATCCAAATTGGATTTATGTATAGTTTATTAAGTGGGATCATAGGGGCAGTCATAAAACATAACAAAAATGCAACATACCAAATCAAGAAATGTAATACAGGAGTCTCAACAACCACAAAACCAACCCTGAAAAAGGTGAAAAATCAACTCACAAAAAAGAATGTCCCAGAACAGATTATTAAGAACAAAAGAGAAAACATCAACACAAAAATAAACACACCACAATGACAGCACTGAACACATACCTATCAATAATTACACTGAATGTGAATGGACTAAACACTCCAGTAAAGAGACAACAAATCACATCTTGGATCAAAAGGCACAACCCATCCATATGTTGCCTACAGAAAATTCACCTTAAAGATAGGAACAAACTAAAAATTAAAGAATGGAAGAATATATATCAAGCTAGCAATGAACAAAGAAGAGCAGGTGCGGCAATTCTCATCTCAGATAAAATAGATCTGAACGTAAAATCCACCACTGTGGACAAGGATGGACACTATTTATTGCTGAAAGGTTCAATGCAGAAGCAGGACTTAACAATATTAAATATTTACACACCTAATATTAGAGCACCTAAATGCATCAAAGAAACACTGGCTACACTCAAAAATGAGATAGAACACTCCACAATATCTGGGAGGCTTCAACACTCCACTCTCAATACTGGACAGATCATCTAGAAAGAAGCTCAATAAAGACAGAAGACCTTATTGCTGCAATGAACCAACCAGACCTCATGAACATATACAGAACTTTCTATCCATCAGCAGACAACTATTCCTTCTTCTCCATTGCACATGGAACAGTCTCCAGAATAGACCATGTGTTAGGACATAAAGCAAGTCTCAACAAAATCTGTATCACTGAATTAATGCAAAGCATCATCTCAGATCATAAAGTCATAAAAGTCTAAATCAATAGCAGAAAAAACATAAAGAAAGTGGAACTCACAGAAATTGAACAATATCTTGCTCAAAAAGCCATGGGTTATAGAAGAAATCAAGGACGAAATAAAGAAATGCATGGATTCCAATGAATGTGTTCTCTAAAACATCTGTTAACAATTCGGCTGTGCCATAATTCCTGGTATTATGTGATTTTCCTTCATGTTGGAAATTCTGCCTCTATTATGTTGAGCAGTTACATTGGTAGAGCAAGACTCAATGTATAGGTTTGTTTTTTTGTGCCTTGAGGCAGTCTCTTGAGCTATAAAGAGAAAAATCTGGCAGAGAGAATTAGGAATCTCACACCATCAAGAAAGCACCTCCCAGAGAAGAGCACATCCTTCAGACTTCAGGTTCCTGACCAAGATGCTCCCTGAACAAAGACTGATGCTACACAAGGACTTTTCTCCAGAGCCAATATAAGAGGAAAGCCTTCTCCTGGAACAAACATCCTGAATTTGGACTTGCAACCTACCAGACCATGTAAGAATAAACTTTCCTTTGTTAAAGCCATCCACTCATGGTACATCTGTTAGAGCAGCACTAGCTGACTAAAACAAAACTCAATCACAAAAGCTCTAAAAAAAAAAAGGATTCCCTGTATCCTACCTAACCATACGATGGCTACAAAAACTTGGAAATAAGAGAATTCAGCCAACTCCTAGATATGAAGAAGTTAATACAGCTGTCTAAATCATAAATATTCAACTGCAGTGCTAAATTATATTTTCCTCATAAGTATTCAATTTATGGTGACGATTGTGTGAGGGAGGAGAAGTGGGGACATTTCCCCAAATCTGCATATATCTATCTATCTGTTCAGAACTAGAACACAGACAATGTACACAACCATAGCTTATACTACTTTTTAAGAAGTAAAAAAAAAAATATTAGCATTAAGCCTTACTTCATCATCTATCTTCATCTGAAAATCTTCTTCATTTTCTTCTTCTGGGGCAAAAAAGGACTTCTCTCCATAGCCAGCATCCTGGAAAAAAGATAAAAAAAAAATTCTTCCATAAGTCAGTCTATTATAAAGCACAAATTTTACTGAATACCAAGTACAGAGTATCAAAACTTATTCTGCATACAGAATGAGTCTGTCTGAAAACCAGTATTATCAAAGACATGAAGAAAATGTAAGCCAGGAGACAGAAGAGTTCATATGACTGGGAGACTACATCAGCATGAGACCAGAAAAACTAGATGGTGCCAGCCATTCAAGGACCAGACTTGACAGTCCAACAGCCTGGAGGTCCCTTGAGAATATGGCCCCTGGACTTGCTGTTTACCCAGAGCTGAGACTAGTACTGAAGCCAATGCTTCAGATGAAGACTGGCCTGGACTAAGGGACACAAAGTGATGCAGGTGGTGTGTGTACTTTACAGTTTTATATGTATGAGGCTGTCCAACCGGTCTCTTTTTAGAGGAGAGAGGAAAGGCTGGAGAGAAGGGTACAGGTGCCAGTTGAGTGGATACTGGAAGTAAAGAGTGGAAGGGATAAGTGTGCTGTCACAGCAGGAGGAGAGCAGACTGAGTCGCACAGAGGTGGGTGCTCGGGGTTTCATATGGCAAATTGTAAACTTTCACTTAATCAAAATAAAAAACTTAAAAAAAAAAAAAAGACGGCACCTATCAAACCATCACTATTACCCTTCTACATCCTTAGGTGATTAGAAAATAATAGCTAACAGACAGGTAATCAGGGCCCATACGGAAGGTAAAAAGAGACACCTAATAATTCAGACTCACTGATTCGGTGGGACAGTGCTGTACTGTCCTACTCTAGCTGGACCACTCCTATTTTGGACTGATACTCTGTCAAACCCTATCTCCAACACCATCATCATCTCTGTCCACCTAGGAGGATGTAGAAATTGACACGTACTTACCCTGCTTACATGTCTGTCTTTCAAAGATGAAACATTAAAATCACCACCTAAACAAATGAGCAATTGTTTTCAAAATAAAACATGCCCTACATCTCTCATTAAGTCTTACCACTGATATCTGACCACACTGTCATTTTCCCCAAAACTGATACACACAGAGAATATCGCATACAGTTTCTATTTTTTAAATAATTGGTAATAATCTAGTAACCATCATCTCTTAGGTCAGTGAGAAAAGTGTCTTCTCCCCCATCTCACTGGCATATGCAGTGGCTATATGGAAGGTGTTCACCTTCAGTCGCTGCTCTGCAGCCATCATACTGTAATAAGCACAGCACTGCTCTGGAGACACCATAGCTCTAATCTCCTCTTCAGTCGGTAAACGAAAATCAGACTTCAACACCCACCAGTTTGAGTCCATCCCTGGAAAGATACAGAAAGGGAAAACGAAACTGTACTAAACTGCAAAGATCCTAACACTCACTGACAGCAAAAAGGGCACGAAACCAAAACTGAACAAGACAAGGTTATAAGCCTAGTCACAGTTACTGACTGGCCAAGAGATACCCTGCTACTAGGCTTCTGATATCCTCACATTAAGATACCTCTCTTAGAATTCAGCATTAAGAAAAACTTGGTTTACCATGAAAAAAATCTGGTGTAGTCCTTCCTTTCCACAACCCCACTGAATTTTCTGGCAGCCAAAATCAGAAAAGCAATCAGAGCCTCTACAAATGGAAGACTCACTACTTTCTCTTTTCAGTGACTATCTATTCCTATCTTATTAGCTGTATTCTTATCCCTTACTGAGAGCCATCACAATTTTTTTCTTTGAAAGAGTGGGAGAGAACAGATAAACCAGACACAATTGATGACCTGTACGTTTGAAGTCAGCACAGAGCTTTAACCTCTTCCGGATGCTGCTTTCAGAATGAGATGGAAAGGCTTTTTTAATATCTTCCATTCGAATCCGCCGTGGTCGATCTTTACTCTTCCAGAAGAGGCGGTAAATAAAAACCTGATCAACAAACCAAATGCATTTCATTTGACAAAGGATAAAGGTTGCCAACAGGACCCGTTCTTCTGCTAAGCCACAATGTGTTCCGATCTTTCCCGTTGCACTCCCAAATTCACATACACTTTTATGTGCACCCTGAGTCCCTCCCTATCCATCCATCCTTACCTGCAGAAAGTCTCGAATATGTGTATTGGCTCTCTTGGAATTGGGACCAGGAACTTCGAACAAGGGGCACTGCTGGCCAACCACAAAAATATCTACTAGTTCCCGAATATAGTAACCCTGTCTTGTCCGAATGATCAGAAAGTCAGTTTCCGGCATCTTATGAAGATAAATTGGGGCACGAAAAAGGTTGTTTTCAAATGCCTAACAAGAGCAAAAACATGTAAAAATTATAAAAAAGCCCTAGAAAACTTGGTCTCTAAAGAGAAAGGAAAATCTAGTTTGTTCTCCATCCTCATTTAAGACCTAGGCAGTAATATAAATAGACTATAAAGTGAAATAGAAAACAGGATTAAAAAGATAATTCCTATTAAGAGTCAGTAACGGAAAAGCTACAGGATTTGTAATGAGCTGACACTCACTCTGTCACTTAATGCACGACATCAAAAAAGTTATTTAACATCTCTGAGCTTAATTTTCCCCATCTACAAAGTGGAAATACTCAGATTATATATGAAAATCACTTTATATAAACTAACTAACATTAAAGCACTACCACAGACCCCTGCGCAGCCCCTAACACACATCTGTTGTTGTTAGTTGCTGTTGGGTACGCTTCAACTCTTGGTGTGACCCCATGTAAAACAGAACAAAACGTCTAGTTCTGTGCCATCTTCACGATCGCTGGCATGTTTGAGACCACTAGCTATTGTATCAATCAATCTCATGGAAGGTTTTGCTCTTTCATTGGCATTCTATTAAACACGATTTCTTTTTCCAGAGCACACACAATATATGAAATCAAAACATCTGTTTAATAAATAAGTAAATTAAAAAATAAAACTAAAGAGCAGTTAAGGTAGAAGTATGCTAGAGAGAACAGCCTAAACACAGAGAGAGCAAGACACAGTTAGTTTAAGTAGCAGCCAGATGAGGATCAATACGAAGCCTGTGAGTCTAAGTCATGTCAGAAGAGTGGACAGAAAAAGCAAGGATCTCCACTGTAGGGGGGCAGAAACAGAAGTTCTAAATATAAAACAGATGAGAAAAATAAAGACAGAAAAGGAACTTTAGGAGACTACTACAGTGATGCTACAACTCTCGTGGGAAATAGATTATAGCTATAAAACCAAAATGAAACCAGTCACTGTCAAGTCAATTGCAACCTAACAGCTATCCCATATTTTCATAGTAGAACTTTTACTTTTTAAGTTTTTCAAGGCTGTGACCTTTCCTAAGGGAATTCCCAGGACTTTCTCCTAAGAAGCCTCTGGGTGGATTCGAACCATCAACCTTTCAGTAGCTTAGCACTTAACCATTTGTGCTAGGACTCTGAAGATGTTTTAGGAAAATAAGCAATGGTAAATAAATCAAGAGTACAAAAAACAGTTAAGATTGTCAAGGGATGTAAGTGGAGAGAAGACAAAATAGTATTGAGTGCTAGAGATTTCTCTGCATCACTGGTGGGTATCTGTACTTACCGTTAACAAAAATACACACAAATCCAGTTACCAGATGGCCCCTCTACACCCACCAGAACAAAGGACAAACAAAAAGCATTGCAGTATTGTTAGGGACTGCAGACGACACAGTGCAGGTGAGGGTCAATACAAATGACGACAATTCAGCAATTTACAAATATAAAGTAGACATTAATAAATTAACTATAGAAAATTATCAATCCAGGTTGACATTCTTATTTTTCACCCGTGTATTTCTGGGCTCTTACCAATGTGCATTTCAAAAAATTATTTTAAATTTAGCCTAAAAATAACACAGTAAGAAGCCAGTTTTAAGAAGAAACACTTTTTGGCCAGCACCTCAGGCAAAGAATGGACTGGACTTGGGGACACAGTGATGCAGGTGGTGTGTGTACTTTATGGTTTAATATATATATACATATATACGAGGCTGTCCTACTGGTTGATTTTTAGAAGGGAGAAGAGAGGGGGGAGGGGAGGGGACAAGTGTTAGGACTGAGCGGATACCAGAAGAGTGGAAAAGAGAAGTTTCTCACAGGGTGAGAAACGCAGGCAGAGTCACAGAGAGGCAGGTGGCTTGGGGTTTCATGCGGCAAACTGACTTGGATTGTAAACTTTCACTTAATCACAGTGAAAAAAAATTTAAAACCAGAAAAAAAGATTTTTTTGAAAACATTTCAAATGCAGTCCAGTTTTGGATCACAATGATTTGCCCTAGATTTGATGTGTGAACACTATGCTCATCCAACTGGTTCTTTCTGGACTAGAGCTCCTTAACTGCCAATTTCCTTAGGAAAAGAGTTGTAACAAGACAAAATTCTTCACCTGTAGTAATTGGCCAGGATGGAGAGAGCCCAGGAAAGGGGATGTATGGCAGTAAACAGTTTCCCCATATTTGCAATCTGGGGCTCCAGGATCCTTTCCTGGTTTCTACGAAAAAGATAGCAAGATCCAGTTACTATCACAGAATTAATAAACTTACAGAAAATATTCCGTGAGCATGGTGCTTTACAAATATGACTAACTACAAAAAAGATACTCATTTTTTCTCCTAAGAAATTTGTAGTACAAAAAAGCAGAGTACATATTCACGGGTATCACTGGCTAACTACAGCTATATTAATAACACATTTTCGGAGCAAAGACTCACCCGTTTATAGTAATTTTTTATCTTGGTTGCCATGCCAACCTGCATCATTAAAGGTCCGTATTCTTCACTGTATTCTGCGAGAATAAGATCTCCATCTTTGCCTGTGAGGTCCTGAGGTGTGCGCATAAAAAACATCTCTCCACCACCTGAAGCTTGTCTTTCTTGTTCTCTCATCTATCCAAAACAAGACCACAGTTCAGTTCATGACAAGGCAATAATTTCACATTCATTGTAAGATGAACACACCAAAAAAGCTTCTACTTTGCCTTTTTTCCATTTCATTATGAAGACCTTCAAACATACAGTTGAAAAACCAGTACTAGCAACACCTATAAACTCACCATGTATGTAATAACCTCTTGTCTGTCTGTATTTTGCCTGTTTTATCTCTAAAGATTTTGCTAGACCATTTTTTTCAAAACAGCAATCATAATCCTTTACATGGATTTTCTCCTGTATTTCTGAATAAGGACATTCTCCAAAACTACATTATATCCTAAGAAAGTAAATAATTTCCTAGTATTACCTATCATCCAGTCCATTTTTCAAATTTGTAACCCTTTTTTTTTTTTTTTTTTTAAAACAGATGTTTCTTTCTTCCTAACCGGGATTCACTCATACCTTGGCCTTTTTTTTGATGTGCTTTAACAAAGGTTGGACAGAGTGGGGTCCTGGCTGAGACAGTGTTCCAAAAGAGTACTTTTTCAGAGGTGGGCGGTGGAACTGCCGGAGTTTAATAGGCCCCATATGAGTGGGAAAGAAGGGCTGCCGTAACTCCACAGCCGGGATTGAGTGCTAAAAATAGGACACATAAAAGTTCAAATTAAACACTATTTTCAGTCTAGGCAAAATTAACACATCCTTCATTAGAAGCAGTGAGTTCCCACCCACCACAGGATGCTACTTTTACCTGGATAATATTCCCTCCACAGGATGCTACTTTTACCTGGATAATATTCCCTCCAAAGGTGCCTCGAAGACCCTGTTGCTTGGGGTAGTAATACTCATCATTGGAGAGATTCCATGGATCTTTCACTTCTGGCTGAGACATATTCTAATGATAGATCATCAAATATGGTTAAATATTATGCAACTACCCTTATCCATTACTTTTTTTGGTTCTCCTAAGCCCCAAGTCCCCTTTCCCTTCACAAACCTGCTGTGGTTCCTCCTTAATGACTCCTGTTTTCCCTAACAGAATTCGACTCTTCTTCAGTGATGATTCCTTTTTATTCTCCTTGGATGGGGAGTTAGACGTAGCCTCTTCCTTCTCATCAGGAATTTCTGAGAATGAAATAAGTCACTTTGTAGTGACCATCCCCCAAGATTCACCTTCCCTACATCTGCAGTTCCTAACTAGATCTCACATCTGCCTGAGATCACTGTTATGCCATGATTCCCTCTGATCAAACAAACTGCACTCCTGACAAATCTCTGAAGTGCTACTTTTCAACATTCTTACACGTGTTTTACAAATAACTAGAAGCTGACAGCCACAACTTTGCTCTCTCAAACCACCAGCTGGAAGTTTCAGGTATTGATCTTCCCCAAATGTTTTTTTTCCTGCCCCTTGACATTAGCAGCAAGTTGTCACAAGACGGAGAAGAACATTGGCCTCTGGCAGCACCATACCCAAAATAAGATTCTCATCATTGGGATCAAGGGTCAAAACAGGAGGCTCCAACAGCCGGGGCATGGACTGAGCATCCCAAATGATATTGTCCTCCCAGCGTCCATATACCAGCTCCTCATTGTCAATGGGAAAAATGGAGTACCAAGGTTTGTCATCATCCAGAGTGGCTGTAAAACCTAGTCAAAGCAGAAAGAGGAAACTCTAAATAATAGACAAAACATTTATATGAACTCCAGGGAAAAGGAGCAAATGTTAGTAGTTACTCATATGGCTATGGAAAAGGAAATTACTGTTAACAGTGTTATTTCTCACTTTAAAAAAATGTAGCAGACAAGTATATTCACTGCAGTATCTTTACAATAGTCAACATTTAAACAGTTTCAATATCCAACAGTAAGGAACTGATTATAGCAATAAATGATACACAAACATGCAAACAATAAGTGGCAGCAAAGTGTATTAACAAATACAATTACTGATAAATAAATCATGCAACATCCACATAAGATTATTAATCAACCAGGAAACTGTCTAGAAAAATGAAAAGAAAAAACTACTTCTTAAAGAAAATTATAGTTTTGTTTTTCTTAATTATACAAACAACCCTGGTTAACTGAAGAAAATTTAGAAAACACAGAAAGGTATAAAGCGAAGCTGCCTGTAATCTTACAGATCAAAATAACCACTGTGAACTCTTTAGTATATATCCTTTTAGTCTACTTTTATATAGTTTTCTTTCATTTATACAAATGGGATACGAAATGTGCCATTTCATATCCTGTTTCCCCACTGAAAGTGAGTTTCCTATATCATTAAACATTTTTATAAAGAACTCAGAATGATGCAGAAAAATTTAAGTGAAAAGTAAAGTATACAAAAAACTTTACATAAACAAGCTCAACAACATACACACAAAACAGAAGACTGCAAAGAAATATCCTATAAAGTTAATTGATGATCTCTGGATAGTAAAACTACTAGTGGATTTAGGAAGATACACTGTACTGTATTTTCAAAGATTTCCACAATAAGTACGGTTTACCTTTTCCTAATTTTTTAAACCTATTTAAGGAGTAGTAGTAGTAGTAAAGACAAAGGGACTCCAGGAATAACAGCAGACTACTGGAAACCCTGGTGGCATAGTGGGTTAAGTGCTACAGTTGCTAACCCAAAGGGTGGCAGTTCAAATCTGCCAGGTGCTCCTTGGAAACTCCATGGGACAGTTCTACTCTGACCTATACGGTCACTACAAGTCAAACCCAACTTGACGGCAGTGGGTTTGGTTTTTGGTTTCCTTTACTGGAAACCCTGGTGGCAGAGTGGTTAAGCGCTATTGCTGCTAACCAAAAAGTCAGCAGTTCAAACCCACCAGGTGCTCCTCAGAAACATTGGGGCAGTTCTACACTGCCCTATGTGGTCACTATGAGTCTGCATCTACTTGACGGCAGCGGGTTTGGTTTTCAGTTGGTTTACAAAAAGAAACCATTGTTAGAGTTTAGAAAGGTGTTTAACTTCTAAGCGGCTTTCAAATATTTCTAATGAGACTCCAGAGTCCACCCTAACAATATGGCAGAAAAAAAAACCATGACTAGAATTAAAGTTGAGATTCAAACTTATTTCACTGTCCCTCAGAGGTATAAAATATCATGGCTAAGCCTGCTTAAAAGATGACTTTTGAGTTGGAAGGTAGCAGACTGGACACAGCTGGCATGGAATCACACCTTGTTGAACATTGTAAGCCATGGCATTCCTGGTCATACTGGAAGGAAGCCAGCCTGCAAGGCTTGCACGCTGAGGTTTTGTTCCTTTGTGTTTGACATCCTCCCCATCCCAAATGATATCATCCTCCCAGTGCAGCTGTGTCACCATTAGGAAGTTTTCATCAGCCAAAAGATCAGTGCCACTGCTTTCCTCCATCTTCCTCAAGTCCTGCAGAAATGGAGAGAAACAACAAATCACTAACTGCTCACAGTTCCCACTTCTAATCCTGCATAAAAGACACACCATAAACAGTCCTCGAAGAGAACCACCTGATAATGGAGCAGTGTCTGCCTCCTCCCATTCCTAATATTTTAGGATATATTTTAACACATCACTCATTTCATGAAACAGAATCCTTGCAATAGGTATCATGGTAGTTAGTATACTACACCAAGAGAAAGCATTAGACATCCAAATTTCCCACCAGAGAAACCCTAACCAGTATTTCCCCAATTGAAAAGTCATTAGAAGTGACATGCCCTGGGCATATTGATTCTTTTTTTACATCTCAAATGTCACTCACCTCCATTCTACCTTTTATCACAGGTTCATGTTCTGGCTTTCTCAGTTTGAAGCCATAGTCAAACCCACTGCCATCTTCAGGGACACCCAGCATATCATACCACAGTCGGGCAGGCCCATAACGCCACTCAGCTACTCTTGGTTTTGTATCTGTTATTTTATCTGTGTCTCCAGTTGATTGAGAAAACTTAGACTCCACTGGAGCCATCATTGTGATCTGTAACAGAGGAAAGAAGTAGAAGGGGGAAATTTCTCAATCTCTTATGTCCTAAAAGTTTAGGCAGTTAATAGTCTGGAGGGGAATTCAGAGAAACCACAATGAAGGTTCTTAAAGCAAGAACCTTCACCTGGAGTTAGAATGTAAATAATGAAAGCATATCACGGCACTCCTTCTATCAATCCAACTCTCCTATTCACCAGTACATATGTGGTCATTTATTCCTTGCTCCTCCCAACCACCATACTTCCTATTAAACAAAAGGAAATAGGGAGCCACTGGGATTGAACTAATGATTACTCATTAAGAATGCGCACAAGACTTTCCCTGCTAAAGTATTACTTCTAAAGTAGACATAAACTAGGAAGAACTCATTTATTCCCCTTGTAGACCTAATCACAGGTCTTTATTTTGCCTACTTCATCATCAGAGAGACACTGCTCTGGAGGCGGTGGTGGCGCATAGTCATAGTTCCACAAAGACTTCTGGTTGACTTCTGATTCTACTGAGCACTCCATTTCTTGGATCTGCTCTTCCTGTATGAGCTCACGGTGCTTCTTCTTCCTCTTTCTCCGAGCACTCCGCCAAACAGATGGGACATTTTTCCCTGGTCCAAAAAGACGTAGAAAGCGTAACACCTAAAATACAACATGTTACTGTCATACACTCAATGCCAGATAGGAAAACAATAGTATGTAGGCCTGGAACCTCTCCTGAAGAAGGGAGTCAAGAAGGAATACAGAATGCTGTACTCAGATTTATAACATCTACCAAGGAAGAAATGTCCTTCAGTAATTTGGACTAATTCTTTTAAGACAACAGGACAATTTCTGATTGAGAATAGCATAAATCACATTTACTACCAAGATATATAACCTCAAAAAAAACACTTAATACAGTATAAAGAGCTCCTATGGTCAACATGTTAATGTAAAAAGAAACTCTTAGATCTTATCCATTCTATATTCACCATCTTACAAGAGAAAATATTAGAAGAGATCAGAGGTGTGCAATGTGGATGTTTTCCACAGAAAATACCTTGCCAGGTCGAAATTCTGGGAAAAGTTCAGTGACACTGGGCAACAGCTTTGTGGCATCATGCTGCATAATTCCGGCCAAAGGTAGGGTCAGCTTTCCATCTTCAGATTCTGCCTGTGTTGCTTCCTGAGGTCCCATCTCAGATTCTGAGTCAGAGGAACTACTGAAGTCCACTTTCTCTGAGGCCAAAGAGGAAGGGGCAATGATGGAGGGCAAGATGATGCCTTCTCCATCTTCAGACACTGCAACAAGGAAGAGAAACCCCTGTGGCATGTAACTGTGAGTGTATTTTCTCAAATTCAGCCAACACTAGCTCTAGGCTATACACACACAACTCATTGGCAGGGGTTATAGTCCCAAGCACCCAGAATACTAGTATACAACCCAGAAAATTCACTCCAACTCAGTATCTCCCGCCATCCCCAACTCACCTTGTACCTGGTACCCTATGGTTGTGGTGAGAGAAAACAAACACTATTACTACAGTTACTACTTTCTGTACATATATAAGGTTAAAGAAAAATGATTAATAGCAAGTAACTGGCACAGTCAGGCCCTATCATGTCCAGTTCAGGGATTCAAATACTGGAGACCTTTTTTTCCCCTGAGCCAACAGGTTAACAACAATACTTGTTTAGGAAAAATTAACACCTATCACATAAAGTTAACAAATGATAGCTACCCTGTAGACTAAAAATGAAATGGCTTAAAAAACTGTACTAGGAAGAATTTAGGTTAACATAAGCCCATAAATATAGAAGACCAAAGACACTGCTCTTCCCCAATCTTTTGGTCTATGTTACTTTTACATGCACATGAATACGTGAGACAATCACTGAAGACTATGAGCCTCTGAACTTTCTAATCTGCACGATTTACACGCACTCTAGGGAGTCCTTCCCATTTAACTATCTATTTTTAAAGACAGTCACCTGAAGAGCTAGTTTCCAGTGTAGATCATTTGCATCAGAAATCATTTGGAGGCAATTCTTTAAAAACTCCTGGGCTCTACCTTCTATCTAAATCTTCCTAGGGGTGGGAGTCAAAAATCACTATTTTTTAAAGACTTAAGGTAATTCTGAAGGGCAGAAAGACTTGAGAATGTTTTCTTGAATGTGTGTGAAGATACTGTTGTCAAATACTGTAAGAAAGTAAAGCTTAATCTTAACGCTAAAATTTAAAGAACACTATAAATCAATCACTTCTGGAAATTTTTTTCCTGGCAGCTCAATTTTATTAACTCCTTATGGATATGCCAAAGTCTAAACTGATGAATGGACATTAGCTCCCAAGACAAAAAGCAGGCAGTGTCTACTCACCACGAGCAATAGTATCCTGATCCTTATCCTTCTTTATTGGTATTGGCGGTGGTGGTGGGGGTGGCATCAACTTGCAGTCAATGTCTTCACAATCAGCATCATAGTCATCTTCATCATAATCTAATAAAATCAAGATGATCTCCTTAATATGCAGACAGTTAGACAATAGCCTTGAGCTCCCTATCACTCAAGAATTTAAAGCACCCCCTGAAACACTTAAGAACACACAGGAAATGCAGCTTCTGTCTTTAGAAAGGTAAGATATATGATATAAACAAATACCTTAACACTATGTATAGGGTCTGATATAGGAATGTAGGGAGCTCACAAGAGCTACTGGAAACCTCTGTCTCCTCCTAATCAAATCCTGTTTTGTTTTACACTTTCACCCTGCTCAGTCTCATAAACTTGAATTTAGCATTCTTCTTCCTCTGTCAATTTCCTCTGAGACTGAACTTTCCTCTCTCCTTTTCCTACCTTCTGCAGTTTATTAATTCTTTCCACGGCCTTTTTAACTACTGGCATTACTCAATACTTGACCCTGAACACCACTTTCACCTACCTACACACTCTCACAATTCCTTTTCTCAAGAATCACCTTTATTCAGGTAAAACTCAAATCTATGTATCTTTCCCTAACTTCTCAACCTCTATAACTCTAATGGATCTCCTGCTGCCTAAAGAGACTTTCCACTTGGATATTCAACAACTCTCTATCACGAGATCCCTGGGGACACAAATGATTAGTGCTCTTCTAATCTGTTAGGAAACCCTGGTGACATAGTGGGTTAACTGCTACATCTGCTAACCAAAGGGTCAGTAGTTCAAATCTGCCGGGCGCTCCTTGGAAACTCTATGGGGCAGTTCTACTCTGACCTCTTAGGGTTGCTATGAGTCGGACTTGACTCGACAGCAGTAGTTTTGGGTTTTTAGTTTACTAACCTGGTAGCCCAGTTGTTAATCACTCAACTGATAACCAAAAGGTCAGTGGTTTGAGCCTACCAACTGCTACGCATAAGAAAGATGTGGCCATATGCTTTTGTAAAGACTACAGCCTTGGAAACTCTACAAGGCAGGTCTAAGGTCACTACGACTTAGAACTGGCTCCATGGCAACACGTTTGTTTTGGTTTGACTAACCTCAAGGTTGGTAGTTTGAATCCATCCAGCAGCATCACAGAAAAACACACTAGCAATATACTTCTGTAAAGATTATAGCCAACAACTCTATGTCAGATCGACGCCTGATCTCCATAATCTATAAGATACTACAAAATATCAATAAGAAGAAGATAAACCATCCAATTAAGCGATGGGCAAAGGAGATGGACAGATACTTCACTAAAGAGGAGATCCAGGCAGCCAAAAAACACATGCGGACATGTTCACGATCTTTAGCTATTAAAGAAATTCAAATCAAGACAACAATGAGATACCATCTCACCCCAACAAGATTGGCCATGATCCAGAAAACACAAAACAACAAATGCTGGAGAGGCTGTGGAGAAAGTGGAACCCTCCTACACTGTTGGTGGGGTTGCAAAATGGTCCAGCCTCTTTGGAAGGCAATCTGGCGCTTCCTTAAAAAAATGGGTATTGATAAACCATTTGACCCAGTAATTCCACTACTTGGAATATATCCTACAGATTCAAGGCCTTTCACACCAACGGACACATGCACCAGAATGTTTATTGCGGCACAGTCCACAATAGCAAAAAGGTGGAATCAATCCAGATGCCCAATAACAGAAGAATGGATAGGTAAACTGTGGTACATATACTCAATGGAGCACTACGCAATGATAAAGAATAACGATGATTCCAGGAAACATCTCCTAACCTGGTTTCAACTGGAAGACATTATGTTGAGTGAGAGTAGTCAGCGACAAAAGGACAAATACTGTATGAGACCTCTACGGTAAGATCTCAAAAACAGACTTGTGTATAGAAGAAAAGACTCTTTGACAGCTGCAAGGGAGGGGAGGGAGGGCAAGGGGGGGAGGGTTTAGTTTAGGTAGTTACTAGAAATCTAGTTGGGAGAAAGCGGTGACAGCACACATTAGGAACAAGAACAACATTAAGTGGACTTCAGCATAACTTGAGTACTCCTTCCATCTTAACTCAATACTGCAAGGATAGAGTAGCTGGGGCGGGGGGCGGGGGACCATGCTCTTAGGCGAATTCCAGGCCAATTGGCACAACTAGCGTTTTGCTAAGAGAGCTCTCTGCACCCCACATTGGTGAGTGGCATCTGGGGTCTTAAAAGCTGCCAAGCTGCCATCCGAGGACACAGCAAATGGTCCCAACTCAGCAGGAACGGATGCTCACCGAGGGCCAAAATGGCATGCGGTAAAGACAACCGAGAAGACAGAGAGACCCACAAGAGTGGGTGCCTACGTCGACCTGGGACCAGAAGAACCGGATGGTGCCCGGCCACCACCAGTGATAGCCATGACGGAGCTCACAGAGAGGAGCCTCACTGGCAACACAAGAATAAAAAGAGGTGCATCATGAGATCTCCACTAAAAGACCTCAATTGATGGTCCAGCGGTTTTGGGGTTCCTCTGAGAGCATGGCCCCCGGCCCTGATGCTGCCCGTTCCCATAAATTATAACAAAGGTCCACTCTTTGGACAGGAATGGAATGGACTTGGCAATGCAGAGTAACCATATATTGGAAGCACTTTATGGTTCTATACATCTATAGGATATCATCTTGCTGACCTCTGGCTGGAGGAAGGGGAGTGGACGGAGAGGAGGGGAAAGGAGACTGTTGGGAGGATGAGACATGTATGGAGCAGAGAGGAATAGTGTGCAGTCACCGGACAGGGAGAGCAGTGGAAGCTGCATATAGGGGGGCATGTAAATTTTCACGTGAATGTACATTTTCACTCAGTTATGTTAAATAAAAAAAAAAAAAAAAAAGATTATAGCCAAGAAACTCCTATGCTGCCACTTACTTGATTACACGTGGGATCACTGTGAGATGGAAACAACTGGAAAGCAAGAGGTCTATTTATCTTGTACCATGCTGAAATACCTCTCCCTTGTTTAAATTCTCTTTTGTTACTATCAATACTACCTCTAGTCTCACTTTCCCAGTTTGTGACTTTAGTCTAATTTTCTTTGTCAATCTCTTAACTCCCCCAACACCCCTTTTCTAATTAATCATTAATACTGTTGTCATCAAGATTTCAACTCATGGGAACCACATATGTGCAGTGCAAAACTGCTCCACAGGGTTTTCAAGGCTATGACCTTTTGGAAGCAAATCACCAGGCCTGGCTTCTGAGACATCTCTGGGTATGTTCAATCAGCCAACATTTCAACTAGTAGTTGAACAATTAACTGTTTACAACACCTGGGGACTCCTAATCATCAACAATAGTAATTACATTAACTTCCATTTATTGTACTCCCATTATGCGCCAGACATTTGGAGTTACTTTATTTACAATCTTCCCATAATGCTTTAAAAGTAGAATTATTCTGAGATAGAGAACTTAAGTCATTTACTCAAGGTAATTCAGCTTTAAATGACAAAATCAGAATTCAAACCCATTTTAACAACAAAGCTTATACTCTTTCCAGCACACATCCTCACCAAGTCCAATGATGCTCTTCCAGCAATTCTCAAGTTTCATCCTTCCTATCCTTTTCCACATTTGTCAGCCATACCAGATTTTGATAATTTACATAAAGCCTGCTAGAAGTCTCCAAGTTAGTCTGCCACTTCTCCCTTTTTTACTCAAAACCCCAGAGCAACAAGTACCACTTTTCCAAAATACCACTTATGAAAAGGTAACTACCATTTACTGAGCATCTGCATGACCCTAGCATTTTGCTAGAGGTGCTTTCACATTTAATGAACATTAAGTTCTCACAAAAGCCCAATTAATGAAGTCGATGTTATCACCTTTACAGCAGACAAGAAAACCAAGGGAGTATAACTGATGAGAAATCCAAGCTTCTGAGATTAACCTATTTACACAGCCACACTAAGAGAGTTGGGACTTTATCTAGGACATTATGAACCTAAGATATTTTTTTTCTAATTGATTGAAAGTGTACAATCCAGTATAAATTTGCATACCTGCCTATGTGCAGCTCCTGTTGCTCTCCCTGCCTGGTGCCAGCACACTCCTATCCGCTGAACCCAAGACATTTTGACTTCAAAGTCCATTTTCTTTTCATTATACCAGTCTGCCTCTTGCTTAATCTATATATTGGTTTATAATTGTTCATGGCATCAAACCCCAAGTAATGCATACAACAGGTGCTGTCAAATTGCTCCCAATGTCTAAGTATCCTTAGTTATTTCTATTTGGCAATATGCTTTCCACTCCCTTCAAGCAAACCTGCTGGACAATTTCCCCCATACTCCTTGTTTTTATTTCCATACCTTTATGTTTCCAAATCAGACCGCCCAGCTGCTTGCTGCCTCTCCACCAAACCTTGTCTTCCATCTTTTGGAAAATTTTGTTCAGATTTTACCTCAATGAAGCCTTCCATAATGATCTCTATACACTTCTAAAGAAGCACCTTTGTACATCAAGTTGTACACAGGGTTCAATGTCAGAAAGGGGAAAGCTAAGAGCATAGATGAAGGCACCCCTACAGTACAACAGAACCTGGTAATGAGCACTCCACAGTACTGAGACTATCAAATGCAGCATCCCCATTTTCCACAGTCAGCTCATAAAACCCGAGACACCTCCCACCCATTCTCTTCCTTAATCCACGCACTGCCAGCTAGTCAATTCCAACTCATATCAACCCTACAGGTCAGAGTAGAACCACCCCATAGAGTTTCCAAGGAGTACCTGGCAGATTTGAATTGCTGACCTTTTGGATTGCTGACCTTTTGGTTAGCAGAAGTAGCACTTAACCACTATGTCAGCAGGGTTTACATCCTTTTCCTCACCATTTCTAAAAACCTATTGCCTTCAAGTCAATTTTGACACATAGCAACCTTATATGGCAGAGTAGAAATGCCTCGTAGTTTCCAGGAGCACCTGGCAGATATGAACTGCTGACCTCTTGGTTAACAGCCACAGCACTTGATCACTATACCACCAGGGTTTCCACAGTGAACTATGTCAAGACAATAAACCCACACCTGAAAATTACAACTTCCACTGAAAATCAGAGCTGCCATCACTACCCTCCTTAGCCTTATTCAAAGCATTAGAGCTTAAATGTATCAGCTACACCACTTGACTCATTCTGACAATCCTTCAACACTAAATATAACATCCTATACAGGAACATGAGCTTTTAAGTTGATTAATACCTTCTTATTATGGATAGCTGCTTTGCATTTGTTTATCCCATCTTCCCCAAATGATAAAAAAATATCCTTGTAGGTAGGGCCTGTATCTTCTATTTTTCTTGTGTCACCTCTTGTATACACAGTGCAGTTACTTCTCTTTACATAAAAAGCTTTCAAACTAAGTAACTGACCTTGAGGAGACTAAACTGAACTATTTACTAAGGCTTTATCTACATTTTCCAGCAACCTGAAATCTAACACAGAGAAACATGGACAATGAGTAAGTAATGAGCAATCTGTAGTCAAGAGATAGTGCAGGGTAAGTGTTTTGCTGTTGCTACATGTCACTGAGTTGGTTCCAACTCCCAGAGACCCTAAAAGACACATGGGGTTTCCAAGGAGTGGCTGGTGGATTTCAACTGCCCACCTTTTTAGTTAGCAGCTGAGCTTTTAACCATTATGCCACAAGGATTATAACTAGCTGCTCTGGGTTTCAAGACAACTCAACTCTGAGCTCCTCAAGATCAGATAATGAATGAATTTTATTATCTCATACTGCCTACCACAGCTTATAGTGCATAACAGGTATTCAATCAATGTCTAATGAACTAAAGCTACTGAATTACTCAGAATTTCCTTATTTGCGAGGAAGTTAAGAAAAATCACTAAGATCCCTTCAAGCTCTGACATGATTCCATAATGTATCTCACATCACGAAGAAAAACCTATGGTGAAAGCAAGCATTAAATGCACTGTATAAGCACATATGTGTCTGAACAACTGACAGAATTTGAGCCAATAAATCACATGTGTTCATTTATCTATGACACTGTATATGCAATCCTTCTTGGACATAAATTCCTTCAGAGCAAAGACTAAATTTGTTTCACAGACTCTAATGACAGCATTTAGGACAATGCCATGAACCCCATTTAAAAAAGAACTAACAAAAACAAATCTCTTGTCTGACTCATAGTGACTCAAATTATCAGGTGACGAGGAAGAAAGCACTATCACACTTACTTGGCATTCCCCAAGAATGTGGTACTGAACAGTGTAAAAAGGCTAAGAATGGTGAGACTATTGCAGAACACAAAAGAACTTAAAAAGGGAAAGAAGTAAAGCAAGGGCATAGAGATCAGAACTATGGCAATAAGTATGAAAACCAGAGTCAAAACTGGACTACATATGCAGGAAAATACCCTGGAATACCATACTGAAGACACCATAGAATCACCTGAGTTGCAAAGGGGCTGCAAGCTCCCCATTGTCTGCTGGTATCTTCGGCTTTCATCTTCTGCTACCTCATTGATATCAGAATAGTCCACAGCATCTTCTGTACTCTTAATCCACCCTGTAAGTAAAAAATGAGGGAATTTCCAACATAAAGCAAGTAACTCTCACTCCCTCGGATAATTCCCACAAATAATTCCCATTTAAAAAACCCATGTACAATAAGTGGCTAGCCAACTCCCCTACCCTACTTCCCATGACCCAGGCTTCACCTTCATCATTTACCAGCACACCATCAGTCCCAGTCAATTCTTCGTTTGCTGTGAGTTCAGTGATCAGGGTGCCCAGACCCAAAGCCCCCAGGCCTGCCAAGTGCTTCTTACACTCCTGAAAAAGGGACAGCACCAGAGTCGAACAACTAAACCTAAGTGTCCCACACCACAAGGCTCATTTCCCTAGTCCATGACAGAGGCATAAATATGTATATGAAAAATGACTCTGCAGTGTGCTAAAAGCAGCTGTCTTCTATGTGTGTTGCAAGGCAATGTGCTGCTATCTGACAGTATGTTTTCCATTCCATTCAAGCAAAGAAATAGAACTTGAACAAAAGCAGATGAGTTTCAGTTGAACAGGGAAAAATTTTCACAAATGTCAAGGAAGACGGCTGAACCCAATGATTTGCTCCAGTTTCTGTCCAGTCCTCTTGGGCCACCTCAGATCAGGGATGTCAGAAATACATACAAAGTTTCAAGAATCCCCAAAAAGGTTCCCATAGTAAGGATTTGAAAGGAATTTTACTAGGTTAAATTACTGAGTTTTTCAAGTGTCTGGTCGAATTAAGTTTTTTCCAAAGCAACTCACACCTGCGCATCTCGCCTATTCACTCCTCTCCTCCTCCTCCCCACGCCCAAAGAGGAGCTCCCTCACTCTACGGCATTTCTCCAAAATTTACTAACATGGCACCCTGCTCCGCTTTCCGTTTCCTCCTGCGCCCTTTCAGAGAGGGCTACAACGTGCTCAATTCTTGTTTCCATTTTCTAATTCCCTCGACCTCCCTAGTCGCCTTAGGAACACCACCCCATCCCTATCCCCATGCCCACCCCCTCACATCATCCAAGACGCTTTCCCCCTCCAGCTGCCCGGCTCCATTGATGTTCCCAAAAAGGAAACCGGCTAAAGAAAATGGACCGCCTCCAGCCGAATCTTCATCGCTGTCCGAGTCTGACATGATGACGGGTGCCGTGCCGGCAGCGACTACCGGACGCAGTAAATCCCAGCCTGGTCCCATAGACCGGAAATAAAAACATCTGTCGCCCAGAAATGACTTAGTGCTCCTTGACCCTACTAGCCTCTACCGGAAGCAGAATAAACAAATTCAACCGGAACAACCGGCAGTCCTACGAGAAACGAGAATAGGTGTCACTACTTTACTAACGGCTTTTTTTTTGAACCGACGCAATGAGGAGGCTGAATACGTGAAAAGCGGTTGGTCACAGAAAATGTTTGGTCCCGCCCCTTCACTTGATCTGTGTATGAGCCCTTTCATTTCTTTGGCTTAAGAGTAACTATTCCTCTTCTAATCGGAAGGGGTTGAAAGAGTCGTTAAGCCTGCGTCCTGTCACCCTCAAATCGCTAAGCCATATCACGCGGGGAAAAACGGTTTAAGACTCACCTTTTTCCTCTGTTTTGTCTGCAGCTTCCCCGCTGTGCGCAAAAGGTTACTTTGTAAATTAGTTGCTTCTAATTGACATTTCTCCGTATAAATGGATTTTTGCTTTATTTTCTCGACTTTTATTTTGTTAAATTTGAATGTGAAACATCAGTAACACGAACAGATGACACTTCACGTAGATTCGCAATTGCCAACTCTTTGCCATTTTTTTCCCCTGGAAATGATTCTAAACTCCTAAAGATTTACGTCTTACTCTTGAACTATAATCCCATCGTCACATTTTAAAATTCACAATAAATTAATGTCATGTAATACACACTCCGAATTTCCTCAGTTACCCTAATTGGGGCATTTTGTATTTTTCCAATCCAAGCGCCATTCAAGTTTAATGCGTTGCATTTGGTTAGCTCCCGAATTTAGTCTCTTAATCTTGAATCTACAGTCTATTTTTCGTGACTTCTTTTTTTTTTTTTTTTAAGAATCTAGTCGTGGTGTCTTGAAAATTCTGCATTGTTTTCCATTTGTCAGATTGTTTTTTTCAAGTGAATTCAGGTTAAATATTTTGCCTGACACAAGACGGCAGAAAACCATGACGGCAATGGGTTTGGTTTTCTGAATAAGAAAGCTTTTGCAATATGAGCTTATCTCAATAGTGGTGATGCTTAATTTTTAACTTGGTTGAAGTGGTGTTGATCAGATCTCTGTCACAGAGATAATTTCTCTATTTGTAATTAGTAATCTGTCAGGTAACACTGTGAAACTGTGTAAATGTTTGGCCTCATCCTTGCTCACAATAATTTAACATCCATTGATGATCACTTACCTGAATCTTTTATATTGGGAGGGTACAAAAGGGTGATTTTTCTAATTCTTAAATTCCTTTTACTAGCTAGAATTATTCAGTAAAGAACTTTCCCTTTTGTTATCTCTTTTCTCCCTCTTAAAAACCAATCATGAATCTCGTGTTTTTCTTTATTTTACACCATCATTATTATTTTGGGTGCTTAAAGTGTTCCAAATTTGACCAGGGGAAACCACTTCATTCTGACTCTTATGTCCTTTTTGCATAACTTTGATACAACTTTAAGCAGTTCCTTGTTTTTTTAGTATAAGATATTCCAGGCTTACACTGTACATTCCCAGTCACAGACTTGATATCAGTCATGTCTCAAAACAGCCCTGGTTTCTTGTATTGGGGTGTGGTGTTTAGAAACCAGTATCTAGATATCATTGGTTGTAGGCGGTCTCAGTGGACACAGCTAAGGAAGGGAAGAAGGGAGAAAGGAAGGATTTATACTAATAATTTCAACTCAGAATCACAGGGTTCTTCACCTTCACCCATTCCAAAGTTGTATCTTGCTTCTCTCACAGTGAAACCCTGTTTTCCAACATCAGTATATTTACTGTTTTAAAAATTACAGCACCCATACCACTACTGACTGTAACCCTAAGTTCAGAAGTTCTTTGCAATGTTTTGTCCCTAGACTGTATCCCACTAAAGATATACAGAGAACTGTGTTCAAAAATTATTTGAATTTTTTCGTCTCTGGAGTTATCAATGTTACATACATTTAGAATCATTTGTTCTGTTTGTATTCAAATTCAGAGTTTGCTTTTATTATCCTTTTTATAATTTTTTTGAATAGGTAAACCTTCATGTAAAAAGCTTTTCCAAAAGAAGTCTTACTCCCATGCCTGTGCCCTTTACTCCATTCTCACCCACTCTCTGTCCAAACAAAAACCAAACCCATTGCAGTTGAGTCAATTTCGACTCATAGTGACCCTATAGGACAGAGTAGAACTGCCCCATAGAGTTTCCAAGGACGGCCTGGTGAATGCAGACTGCCAACTTTTTGGTTAGCAGCTGTAGCTTGTTAGCTACTATGCCACCAGAGTTTTCCCCTACTCCAGGTAGGCATCTGCCAAGGCCCGTTACCCACAAAGGCCACTATCAGCAAAGCTATATGCCTGTGTGATAACGAGCAGATGCGTTTCACCCCTGACATATTTTTTGGCTGTACTCTCCCTGATGATATTTTGCACCCTAAGTAAATCTTCCTCAAAAATACCCTGTTATCCTCTGGCACTAGGACCAAGGAAGACACTTTCTGAGAAGGGTTTTACAACCCCCTCAGCTTCATGAGTTCCAGCATAATACACCAGTCCAGGAATACTGAGGCCGGCTCAGCTCCACTGGCTTCCCCCAACTGTATTGCCCCACTTTTTCACATGTGAAACACAAGTTTGCAGAAAAACTCCTGAAAGGCTTCCCAAGGACAATTCTCCACACAGCCCTTAAAAGCTATACAAGCGTCTCACTTCCTACAGCAAAAAGATAGGTAAACTCCCAAGTTCATTATAATTGGTATGACAAATGAATAAACACTAAAGAAACATCTTTCTTAGAACAGCTTAGGTTGGGAGACAGTAGACATTATCTGCATGGGAAGAGATAAAATAAAAACTTAGAGAAGCAAATAGAGACAGCTAAATAATGAAGCTTTGAGGAGTCTACCCTTCTGTGCCTTTAACCTTGAGGTATGAATAGAACCATTAAGTTCAAAACATAACTTTGTTTTCACTGACAATTATCGCCACAAACACCTGCCTCAGACAATTATTGAAAAAGGCCTTGACAATTAACAAAAAAAGAAGACCACGAGGGGTCAGTTTCTTGTTAGCCAATAATGAAGGGTTAGTTTCTTGTTAGCCAATAGCTTATATGATGGAAAAAAGGGTGAAAATCATGTCACCTCAACTATAAAAAAATAAAGAAAGACAGACCTTACGGGCTGCTGTTCTCCAAAACTCTTTCCTGTCTCTCTCAATTCATTTCCTAGCCGATGGCTTTCCCTCCCTCCGTGGGGCCCCTAAAAAGTTGTCAGGGCTGGCTCCCGGCAGCCATCCGTTAGTTTCTGGCTTATTCTTCCTTTTTTTTTTCTTTGCAAGAATAAGCAAATAAGTGTACGTATTCTTGTCTCACCTTTTTATTTGCACAAAAGGTAAGGTACTATATTCACTCTTTTTATAGTGTAACCTGGAAATCACACTGTACTGGTTCACAGAGCTCTTCTGCTCTTCCTCATTCTCTTTTTATGGCAGCTTAGTTCTTCATTGCATGGATGTCCCCTGGAATGTTTTAATAGTAGTTCAACTGCCAGATCAGACCACAAAAGTTTGTCTAAATCTTCATTTAACTAAAATGTTGCATTTTGGTAATGAAAAGTTAGTACAATACTATAGCTATATTAATATTTAAATCAAAAAGAGGAGCAAAATCAAATTTTTTTTAATATACCTTGTAGTTGTTATTTACTGCCTCATAGATGTTTGTGCTGAGGAAAAGCAGATTCAGTGAGAGGTAGACAGGAGCTTATAGAATATGGAAGGGAACTATCAATATTAAATAAAATATTAAAATATCAATATTAAGAATGTTATTCTTAGAACATGGTTTTGTGTGAGTTAACCATACAATCCAGCAATTCCTTTCCTAGTCTAAAAGACTTGACAGCAGGGATTCAAACACATACTTGTGCACCGAAGTTCATTGCAACGTTGTTTATGATAGCCAAAAGGTGGAAACACCACAGATGTCTGTCAACAAATGAATGGTTAAACAAAATGTGGGACATGCATACAATGGACTACTTCTCAGCCATACAGAAAAATGAAGTTCTGATACATGCTCTGTCATGGATTGAATTGTGTCCCCCCCAAAATAAGTATAGCCATGTGACCATGACTCCCTGTATGCTATGATTGTCCTCCATTTTGTGATTTTGATGTGCTGTATGTTAAAGGATTAGGGTGGGACTGTAAATCCCTTTATAAGGTCACCTCCCTGCTCCACTGTAAAGAGAGTTTCCCTGGAGTATGGCTTGTACCACCCTTAATCCTTTCATCCTGCAAGAGATAAAAGGAAAGGGAAGCAGGCAGAGAATTGGGAACCTCACACCATCAAGAAAGCAGCACTGGGAGAAGAGCGCATCCTTCAGACCTGAGGTTCCTGTGCCAAGATGTTCCCTGGACAAAGACTGATACAATACTGGACTTTTCTCCAGAGCCGGCAAGGGGGAAAGCCTTCTCCTGGAGCGGACATCCTGAATTTGGACTTGTAGCCTACTGGAATGTGTAAGCATAAACTTTCTTTTGTTAAAGCTATCCGCTCTGTGGTATTTCTGTTAGAGCAGCCCTAGCTGATTAAAACATACTCCAACATGGGTGACCTTAAAAACATTATGTTACGTGCAAAAAGCCAGTTATAAAATGCCATGCGTTGTATGATCCCATTTATATGAAATTTCCAGAAAATAAAAATCTAAAAAAGACAGTAGGGCTAGGGGTTGGAACAAGGATTAATAACATGGTGGAGCTCTTTTAGGTGATGGCAATATTCTAAAACTGGATTTTGGTGATGTTTGCACAACTCAGTATTTCACTAAAAATTATTAAATTATATACTTTAAGTGGGTGAATTTTATGGTCTGTAAATTATAATTCAATAAATCCATTTAAAAAAACATAGTTTTGCTATTCCTTACTAGTACACTAGCACTACACAAGATTACCAGCCAGGATATTTTAATTTTGGCAGCAAAGGAACTGTGTACAACAAACAAGTCTCCAGTTCTTGAGGTAACTAGAAGCAGTAAACAGTATTAAATGATGCTTCTTATCTTTACAACCCTAGCCCTTAGTACAGTAATGTCTGTAGAATAGTAGGAAGCTTAGTAATTGTTTACTGAATGTAGTATAAAACCAACCAGCAAACAAATTCTTTGCTGTTGAGCTGATTCCAACTCACAGTGGCTGTATAGAACAGAGTAGAACTGCCCCATAAGTTGTCCAGGGAACAGCTGGTGGATTCAAACTGTCAACCCTTTGGTGAAGTTCTGAGTTCTTAATCAATGTGCCACTAGGGCCCCAATATACTATAATAAGTGAGAAAAAGTGCCTACAGGGTCCTAACTGAGCTGTTGTTAAAGAAAAACCGGACAGGAAGCTAAATCCTTAAGATGATAGATGGGGGCAGGACCTAGAAAATCAGTGTTAGGGCAGACAGTTTCCTACCCTCATTGTCTGTTGCAGAAGAACATGTACAATTAACACATAGGTGCAATTTTCAGCATAACAATTATGGTTATTTCATCCTTTGCAAATTGAAGAGCATTTAGAAACCACTCAAAAATAAAGAGGGAGGTGGAATTGCTTTGATTTTTAGAAAGTTACAGATCCAGTAAAATCAGAAAAGTTTTATTACCATTCATTTTATTATGAATAAAAGTAATATTAGCATGTTGATTTTCATACAAATTTTTTTAAATGTAAAAATCAGGATGTCAGTGTATGTTCAGGATTCTTAAGTCAGTGAAATACAATTATAGCTCCCACTGTCTCGAACTTGGGGATCATACCTCCATTTCTTAGAGGAATTGAGTTTTCCCAAATAAAACCCAGGCTTATGTATGTGGATTTTGCAGGCAAAAGGAGAGGAGGCACTATTAAAAGTCACTTTGAAGACATTATGCAGAGTTTAATAAATCAATCACAAAAGGACAAATATTGCATGGCCTTAGTTATATAAAAAGATAATAACAGGAAAATGTATAGAGACCAAAAGTTATTAGTAGTTACCCATGGTGGAAGGAAGAAAAAAGGGGTTGGAGCTTATGGAGCACTGAGTTTTGTTTTACAGTAATGGAAAAACTACATTGATTAAGGGTATGGTTGTACAGCCAATTAATAAAAATTCTGTCAAAAGTTATACACCTGTAAAAAGTTTAATAGGCAAAAGTGGAATGACTTATTCACAACATGACCAAAAATAGCTTCTGAGGCTTTACATACAGCCAAACATCTCTTGAGATTTGATTCCTTGGTTTGGAGATTTAGGGTCATGGTTTCATGGGACATCCCAGTTAATTAAACTAATAATGCATTTAGTGCTTCTCTTCTACCTCCTAGTTCTTGTGTATTATCTTGGGTCTTAAAAGCTTGCAAGCAGGATGTCCCAGGAACAATTAGTCTCCATTTGCCTGGAGCAGTGGAGAAAGGAGAGTCAGGAAAAGGAGGAACTAAAATATGAGACTTACTGCCTTCATGAACACTGTCTCCTTTGCCAGGAGACCAGAAGAACTTAATGATGCCCAGCTATCGTTACTGAACATTTTGATCAAAGATTCCATAGAAGGATCCAGATCAAAAGGGTAAAAATGCAGAGTAGAATTTCAAATTATCATAGAATCTAGATTTTCTAGAACCATGGTGGGTAAATGAACCCCAGCAAATGTTGTCCTGAGGTAATCTTTAAACCTTAAGCCAAAAATATCCCCTGAAGTCTTCTTAAAACCAAATAATAGTTTAGCTTAACTAGTAAAGAATATCTGCCTTGTTCTTTTACGATCTTTCCATATGAGATCAAATTGACAACAACAACATGAAACATTAGATAGGAATCTTAGGGGCAGTGAACTTAAAATTAATGGAGTAAGAACTACTCAGAAAATGGAGGGTGAGAATGGCTGCATGCCTTGAAAATGTAATCAGTGTCACTGAATTGTTTGTGTAGAAACTGTTGGACTGGGGTGTTTTGCTGTGTATATTCTCAACAACAAAAATACAATAAGTGTATTGCAATATATCACTTTTATATGGCCTTTGACACCATGGTCTTGTAACTCCTACCAAATGAGTAGGTGGGACTATGCAAATAAGGTTCTTGTGGCCCACCAAGGGGATTGGACAGCTTGTTTAGTAAGACAAATAAGGCACCTGGCACCTTTATGGGGGTGGGACTATGCAAATAAGGTGGATGGAACCCTAACAAGGGGATTGGACAGCTTTGCCATCCTGCTAGGCTTGAAATGAGCCATCCTGGAAGTGGAAAGGTAGAACCTGACTACTGCCAAGAAGAGTAAAACATTTCCTTTGGACTTGGGATCTCTGCACTGAGAAACTCCTAGACCCAGGAGACTGAGCTATAACGCAAGTGACGAGACAAGGCAGCAAGAAGTAGTGGCAGAGAAGCAGCAGCAGCAAAACAAGGAGACCAGCATAAGAAGGTACAGTGAGCTTCCTGGCTCATAGATTAAGGTGCTTACAGTGGGTTTGCTGACTCTGTGGAGGGAGAGAGCTATGTGCCTTCAGGCCGAGGCTTGCTAGTGGAATGGGGGACCCCTAAGCACTTATTGGTGGAGCAAAAGAGCTTTGTTTAACACTTGCCAAGCAGGGCAAAGGCCAAGCCAAGGGGCAAGGGCCAGAGGGAGACCTGTCTGTCAGCATGGCTGAGAAGAGGCTGTTCTGATGGAAAAACCAAACCCTGAGTCAATCCTGATCCTGAGCTGTAACTTGTTACATCCCTAATAAACTCACATCTGTGAGTTTGTCTGTAAGCTCTGTGTGACCATTACAATGAATTGTCAAACCATCAGAGAAATAGAGAGTCTCATGAGAGGGATGGCTGGTGTCAGAATTGGTAAAAAGGTTGTAGAGAGATGTGTCTGACCTCTGTCTCATAGGAATGAGCCTTGATTCTCTTTTAACTTTTTGAAGTGAGAGGAGTTCAGATGCCTCCTCCACATAGTTTTTACAATAAATTATTTTTAAAAAACCTCTTAGAAATAGTAGTTAAACAGCAAGTTCCCAGAGGAAGCTGCACAAGTAACAACAGTGATTATAGTCCCTTTCAACCACAAAGTCCTGTGAGCATCCTGGGCTGCATCATTCATAATATCCTGCGACTGGAATACACTTGAGCAATAAGTACTTTCACTTGATTTCTTGTGAGAAGACACTAACTCTATACAAGAGAATTGGGCACACAGGACAATTCCCACAGTTGATTCCAGCATTGACCACACTACCATAATAGCAGACCTACTTTCCAAAGTGCTAGTGGGCCTTAGTTGAGCAGGGCCGCATTCCCACTTCAGGTAAACATACTGCTCATACAGAATCCCTGCTAGTTTTTCCAGGAGTAGAGTTGCCAGATTTAGCAAATAAAAATGCAGGGTGTTCTGAATTTCAGATAGCAAATAGTAGTATGATGATGTCCCAACTATTACATGGGACACACTTGTACTAAAACATTGTTAATTTATTTGAAATTCAAATTTATTGGAGCATTTTGTATTTTATCTGGCAACCTATCCAAGAGGTCCAGGTAACCTGAAACTATTCTGACCATATCTTGTCAAAGAACAACATGGCAAGACCACTACAGAGCAAAGCACATACACATGACCCAATGCGCGGTGAGTTATGTGATCTTTTCAGCTCCATTTCTCAAACTCTCAAACATCCAATGCTATTTTGACAGGGTGGGAATGTGTGTGAACAGTGGAGTTACATTTTTTTCACCTTGTTCATCTAATGGTGGAGTTAGATGAAGAAGGTAAAAAAAAGTACAATGAGGCAGGAGGAGAAGCAAGCCCACTAGGATATGGAATCTGACTTCTTACTGCCCCTCACAAGGGCAACCTGAGTGACTCCAACAAACCTGAAGTCCTATATAGCCATAAAGAGAACAGCATCTTGGTCTGGAGATATGGATTCACCATATTTTAACTCCCCTGGAGTGACTGAAGACACAACCCCAAATGGATTTGTCCTGGTTCAAATCCTTGCTGATAATTTACATTCCTAACAAGTTCCCAGGCAATGCTAATGTTGTTGGTTAGGGACTAATTCCGAGTACCAGTTCAAAAATTATTATACATAATAATTACATGGGAATCTCATTAAAATGTAGATTCTGGTTCAGTATATCTGGGGTAGAAATGCAAATTCTTAGTAGAGATTTGAACCAGAATGAACAGGTTCAAACCTCTGACTAAAAACAAAAACCACAGCTGAACACACACACACACACACACACACATACACATGGGAAGATGTGTGAGAAGGGAGGGACAGGAAGAGGAAGGCAACACTTATAGAGACTCAGAACAACTAAGCCCGGGGAATTAAGGCAAAAGAGAAATGCCAGAGGGAAAAACAGAATTCCCTAAAAATAAACAGCAGGGAATTTTATTTATTTGTTTGTCCATTTGGTTTTATTTAGGGACTTAACCTTGAGTGGTCTTTCCTTAAAGCAGAAAGCGAGAAAGAGAAGGAAGGGCCACACAGACATCTCAGTGAGGCACAGCTTTTGGGGCAGGGGGCAAGAATCCAAAATCATCAGGCCTGTAGTGATAATCAGATCCCACATCCATTGCACCATACAATTAAGTGCCACAACCATCTCCTGAAGCAGGGCAACCAACAAGATTTCAAGGGAAAAGTCCACAGGGTGATAAATATTTGTCTCAAAGGCATCAAGAAAGAAACATCAGAAAGAACAGGACAACATTATGCTTTTGGTTTTTCACAGTCTCCATTTTGGAAATTCCTAATTTCCATTAACCTAGCATTTCTCAAATTGTTATCAGAGCTATTAATAGGTGTTGCATAAAAACAAAAAACAAACCCACTGCCTTCAGGTCGATTTAGACTCATAGAAACCCTATAGACAGAGTAAAACTGCCCCATAGAGCTTCCGAGGAGCACCTGGTGGATTTGAACTGCCAACCTTTTGGTTGCATGGGAACAACAACAGAAAGCTTGTAGTGAAATAAGTCTGTGAAATGTTATGTGAGGGAACTCTGTCCCTGAAATGCAGGGAGGTCATTGAGAGGACTCTGTCCTTCAAGGAAGTGGTCTTATCTAATGATCAGACCTGCCATCAGTTGAAAACAGCCTGGTAAGCCTTGCCCGGTATAACCATAAATAACCTGAAGCCTGTCTTCCACATCCTCCTAACTGAAAGCTCTTCCCTTATCAAAATCTTGACAATAACCCTTAGCCCTTCCCCTTCTAATCAATACTTCTTTATTCATACCCAGCCAGCCAAGTGCCGTCGAGTCGGATCCGACTCATGGCGACCGTATTCATACCATAAGTCCCCTAACCAGGATTTCTTGCTAGTCCTCTTTCTTTCCTTATCAAACCACAAACCCCCCTCACCCCAGACTACCTCACTGAAACTTTAAACTTATAAAAAAAACCTGCCCTGCTGGGGGGAGCTGGGCTGAGCCACTTGGCTCAGACCCCACTCTCTTGCTCTTCCAATAAACTTCACTGGATCCTTGGACTGGTGTGTCTCTGCCTGTTTCCAGATCGCCCTTTCCCCAACAGCATGCATATTAAAAGTTATAAATTCTTACAGTAAAGAAACCTGTTGAATTTTGTTTAAATCCCTGGTTCCCAAACTTGTTTGATCACAGATCCTTTTAATGAATATCTGTTACTATGCTGGAGAAACGTTGTCAGCACCCTGAATACTGCTTTGGTCTCTGGGCAACTGGCAGGCCAGTATAAACACCCAGCTAGGACCCTGCCTCGATCATCGAGGCAGGCGGCCTTATACTGCATGAGGTCACTGATAGGTAGTTACCAGAGTCTTTTTCCGATGAACGCTCAAGAAATCCAATTTAAACTTAGTTAGCAAGACAGAGGTTTCATCGCAGGATTTTGCAAAATTGGGCATCCAAGACCACAAAGGAGGCTGGACAGAGGAGCGCGCTGCTGTTCCTTACAAGTCATTCCTATACTCTAGCTTGGAAGTCCCTGCCTCAGTTCCTCGCTTCATTGACATCTTTCAACTTTTTCTAGTGTCTGTTGACTTCTGCTTTTTCCCTCGTAGAGACTGTCATCTGTGTGGGTTTTTAATAGTAGTAAGCTGGTTTCTGGGCATGTCACGGGGATCTGTTTACTGTTGGCCTTTTAGATTAGTCTTTGGGCTAGCCCTCGGACACAAGGTATAATACAACATTCAACAACTGTCAGAACTTCTGCTACTATGATGAGAGGTCAGGACAGAGAAAGCCATATTTTTTCATTTATCAAACCACTTTTCTAGCCAATCAGTGATAAGATTGCTCATTCCAGCATTTTGTACCAATTCATTGGCTAGAGTTTTTAATCCTTGCAGGGCCTTTGTGATGGTTCCATCAGGAGCTGTGTTGTTAGGAATGAAAGTAGAACACTTGTCTGTCACCATTACACATACCCCTCCCTTCTCTATCACATCATCACATCTAATGTTACTCTATTTTCCCAGGCCATCTGGCTAGTGGCATTTAATTGGCTAGCTACCCCTTGTAAGGCATCTCTAGCATAGTATATGAATCTTTGTTGCTTATAGTAAATGTAGTTAATCCAGGGTACATTTTTGTTTATTGTAGACTACCAGAAGAGTGTGTTCTCAAACCCTGCAGTTATTTGATTTTTAGGCTTAAAGTCATTAGGTGCCCTGCTAGGGACCTCAATGGCATCTACGTAAATATGTGTATCAAAGGATCTAGGGAGAGATCTCTGGGCCCAGGGTTCTTTATTATATTCAGGCTTCTTGAAGAATGCTAGGGTGAAGGGAATTGCCACCTGGACCAGAGGACACATCCCAGTCCAGCTGGCTGGTAGTAAATCTCGGAGGTTCCTCTTTCCACAATGCCAGCAGACATCCACCTGGGGTACTCCGAGGGCTGAATAACTGCCACTGCTAGGCTCACTGGTGACGTTTTGAACGCAGGTACAAGTTGTCAATTCTACGGGCACTGGGAACTCTACTCCCTGTCTTGAAAGACAAGAAGAGTGGTTCATCTTCCCTGTGGAGAACGAAGGGACCGCTCTTGGGTCTGGCTTTGATAACTCAGGAAAGACCAACCACAAGCACTTACAGATAATGTTTCCCCAAGCATCCTTGTCTTGATACAGAGCTGACATGCAGTACATTCACATTGGATCCAAGTCCCATCCAAGGGGAAAGGGAACCACCTATGCCTGTGGTCTACCAGCTGCACAGGCATAGCAATCACTTTTGTTGAGAGCTTGCACTGAATATTTGACACATTCCACCCAAGCATTAGTACTTCTGTATCCTGTCTCTACCTCTAAAGTCTGTCTTAAGTTCTTTACTTCAATTACTTCTACTTTTTTGAGGTCTTTATAAAGTGACTAGGAACCATTACTGGTCGGTAGAGTAGGGGTAGCCTGGGGAACAGGTAATGGGGCAATGATTAATTTTAGCATTAGCCTACCTAAGGGATCTGTTCCTATTATGTTTGCCCCCAATCCATACGTCTGAGTAGAAACTGGTAGCCACTGATCTAAAGTGTCTGGGTATTAATGTATAGCATTAAAGGGTTGTAAACTAATTCTTTATAGTTGGTGGAGGTTTCACTCTTATAAAAGCATATGTTTTTTAAAAAATCCCTTCCAGGAGTGAGAGTATGACAGACTATATGTCCATCCCCCAAGCCTGGTCATCCACCACACATTGGACCATCTGGGACACGGCTATGTGGATTCATCCCAATCTTCTTTGCTTTTAGAGGAACTGTCAGAGCTTTCTTCAGGACTTAAGTGTTTATCTGAGCCTGCTAGCTGTTTTTGATAGTTGAGGTCTCTGCATGACAAGACCTGATAAGCATCAAATTTGAGGACCAGGGGAGATGTAGTTTTATCCATATTAATTACTTATATTTGATCTGGGCTTACACTGTGTACTATTCCCAACACAAGAATCCATTTTTCCCGGGAGCAAAGTCTTTTCATTGTGTAGGGGTAGTTGTGGAATATCTTTTCAGGCTCTTTTTAGAGTCACCTTGAGGGGTTCCCTGGGTGAGGGATGTGCCTCCCACTGACTATCTCTTCTTTCCTGGGGAGGTCTTTCTCCACCAGGCCCTTCACTCATGTATAGTGAGTCCATACCTTTTCCGCGGTTCAGAAGGCTGTCTCAATGGTCAAGAGCACTCAGTAAGCATCCTCGCAGTTTGGCTGAAGTTTGTCTTCTTTCCAACTTTTGCTCAACACCAAATTCCCTGGATGGAAGTGATGAACAGTGAATTCAAAGGGAGGAGTTTGGGTCAGCATTCCTTTTAACCTGAGGGTTTACACAACAGAGGAAAGAGCCAGCACATAGTTTTTTTAAAAAATTGATCTTTGGTTTCCATGGTGGGCAGGTCTGTGGCCCTACCCAGGTAGTGGAACCCATATAGCAGTTCATAAGGAGATAACCCTAGATCTTTCCTTGGGGCAGTCCTGATTCTGAGGAGGGTAATGGGGAAGCACTTGGCCCATAGTAATTTAGTCTCTGAGACTAGTTTTGTGATCCGTTGTTTAAAAGTTTGATTCATTCTTTCCACTTTTCCTGAGGAGGGAGGATGTCAGAGAGTGTGGAAATCCCAATTGATACTTAAACTCTCTATTACTCCCTTCAGTACTCCAGAAGTAAAGTGACTTCCGTTGTCTGAGTCAACATATTTTCTTATACCTAGGTTTGGTCTAGGTTTGGCCATATTAATTACTAATATGTGACCAAACTTAGGTATAACTTGTTCTGGGGTGGTTTTGATGACACTGTTAGTAGTAATGGAGGCCAAAGGGAAGGCCTCAACCCAACCAGAAAGATGATCCACTATAATCAGCAGGTATTTTAGTCTTTTTACTCTGGGTAATTTTGTGAAACCTACGTGGATGTTCTGAAACAGCCTCAGCCCCGGAAGCCTTCCTACTGTGGGGTGCCTTCTGAGTAACTTTCTATTGATTTTCTGACATTATGTAGCACCCACATATCTGCTTGGCAATTGTGTAGATGCCTGTACAATCATAGTTTCTTACTACAGCATCACACATTGTTTGGGGATCCCAATGACTCCTTCTACGTAGTATGAACAGTAGGTCCCTAATCATGGGCCTGCTATCATCTGAAGTCATCAGTTCTGTATCAGAGCTTGGATATCTCGAGTCATAGTCCTCTTTCATCAGTCTAAAATCTGTTGAGTTATTCTGGTTAATCATCAAAAACTGTAGGTGACAAAAAACGTAATAATGACAGGAGTCAGGTACAAAACAGGATATAAAAGGTCAAATAAAACCCAATCCACTGGAAAGAACCTTAGACAATGTTCTTAAGTACAACCATTACTGATATTTTTAAGGAACATTAAACACAATGCATAATAATCTTGAGGTATAATCTCACATGGTCAGGATATACCAAGATTATTAAGTTTCTAAACACATACCCACCGCCACTTATAAAAATAAATCCACAGGCAAATAATTTGAATTTTCCAGTCAAAGCACTGGCTTTGATGATGTCAGATTAAATAAAATAATATATCCATGGCACCTCACCATTTGTTTTCTAAAGCATTATTACTTTGTAATATGGAAAACATTTATCCCTCATAGTGAAAGTCTTAAAGTCCAAGTCCAAGTTCCAGAAATTCCACTTTAGCTGTAAAATCCAGAATACAAGTTATTTGTTTCCAAAATACAGAACAGGCAGACACACATTATCCATTTCCATTGTAAATGGGAGAGAAAAAAAAGGCACGGCAGGCAACAAGACCAAAAAAAAAAAAAAAAACCCACTGCTGTTGAGTCAGATCTGACTCATAATGACCCTAGAGATTGGAATAGAACTGACCCACAGAGTTTCCAAGGAGTACCTGGCAGATTTGAACTGCTGACCTGTTGGTTAGCAGACATAGCACTTAACCCACCACGCCACCAGGGTTTTCACTGGCAACAAGACAGTAGCCCTCAAAAGCATTTAAAAGAATTTTCTTTTCCCTGAGGCCCTGTTACACAATGGCCCTGTTCTCCAGACTTTAGGTATCGGTCACACTCTCCAGATTTTGAGTGGAAGCCCTCCTGGTCCTGTACTACAGCTCTGCCTTCCAGCACCTCTTGTTCTCTTGGCTTCAATTGCACAACTTTCCAAGTGGAAAGTCCACAATTAGGGGCCATGTCACTACCCTTTCAAACTCCAAGGCACAGCCAAGTCTTTGAGACTGAGGCAGTTTAGCTTCTCACGTTCTCTATCTCTCTAGCTTCACCTTCTTACGGCCTCATGACATGGGCCTCAAACCTGTATCTGTCCTGATGTTTTTTCCACCGAGTTAAGTTAGCAATTTAAAGCCAAATCAAACCCACTGCTGTGGTGCTGATTTTGATCTATAGTGACCCCACAGACAGAGTAAAACTGTCCCACAGAGTCTGTAAGCGGTACCTGGCAGACTCAAACTGTAGACCACCTGTTTAGCAGCTACAGCACCCAACCACTGTGTCACTGGGTTTTCCAGTTAGCAATCAAGAAAACAATAAAATTGTGACTTAATATTATGTATTTGTTGGATAATGTTAAGAAGAAATAACATACATATATTTTAACCCAATAGGAACCAGGCATCCTTTGATTCTTACAGGGCCAAAATCTTTTACCTTTTCCCTCTTTTCTCACACCTTGAGACTCAGTTTCAACTCAGGAATCTCATCCGAATGTGGGACTAGATTTTTGCCTAAAATTAATTGTTTTATTCAGAAGTACGAAAACCTTGTTACTCAATATTTTTAACGTTAATGTTCTTAAAAATCACATAAATCAAGTCACTAAATGGTTAAACAAACAAAACTTTTGACCATATCAAAGAAATATTTTTCAATAAACTTTTGTAATATATTCTTTAAACAGTAAAGATGAACTTACTTATTAAGCTTATCTAGTATATGTATTTTAGCTGCTTGAAAAGTGAACAGTATATAAATTTATACTATTTCAGATACCTACTAATCCAATTACTCTAAAGTGTAAGGCTGAAATAAAGCTTGTTTATTAACCATTCCAGATCTTTAACTCTTAAGATTTCATCAGTTGGCTTTTAGAAATTGTAAAGTCTCTGTTTAACTAACCAATTACTGATATACACAGAACTTCAAATCGGTTTAGGGTTTGAATTTTATACACTTTTTTGATAATTAAAGTAGCAATTTTTATATGTTATCTGTCTTTTAAAAAAGTCTCTACCTAATTATAAAGGGTTTTTCAAAAGCTTTGCTGGGGATATGAGTTGAGGCTGATCTTGTTCCGCAAAGTTAGTTTTTTCTTTTCAGCCCAGTGACAGTATGTCTAGATTCACCTGAGTTCGGCTTTCTTATCTATTTTAGCTCAAGAAGGACTCTCCCCATCCCTGATCGGGTGGATCTGAGCACGGAAGACCTTTTATGACCTGTCAGACAAAACAAGAAATATCTAAAAATTAGACAAGGTGAAACCTACGTTGGCAATAACAAGACATAAGACGCTTAATGGCAAAGACTGTTTTACAAAAACAAGACAGATGTTGAATAAGACCACATCATGAGGCTCAGGGCAAACTTGTGAAGTCTTGTGCAGATCTTAAACACTGAGTCCACAGAGATCAGACACTTTTCACTGAAAATTACAAATTTGGGGTCCCCACAAACAGCTTGTATACATACAACGATGAAAAAAATGTTTCTGAAACTTCACAAAGACAAATATAAAACCACACTGTAAATACATTTACCTTATCAAACACAGGTCTCACTATCACACCCTCCAGCTTCACCAGATACATACACAGTCTGTTCCTTTCTTAATTAAAGTGAGTTCACTCTGTGCTCTTCTGAGTCAACGTGTCAAAGTCTTGGCACTCACCCTATCCATTAGTCCAATCATTATACACATATATGCACTGAGCCAGCTTTACCACACTCACACACCCAGAAAAAAAAGCCAGAGGACTTGCCCTGCCAGAAACAGGGAGGGGAAAAAAAAGACCAGGATTTACCCTACTCACCGGAGATACATAGTAGAGGGAAAAATTCCCCCGGGGGACCAGTCTGCCAGGAGAAACACTTCAGTTGGTGGAAAAAGCAGGCTCTGGTCCCCAGGGTCCAATTTTCCCATTTTGGTCAATGTTGGGGAATTTTTGTTCAGGGGAGAGAGTATCCTGCCCTGCCTCCTGGAGAGTGCTCCCTCTCCTGGCGTGGCATAAGGGGGAGGCTGAAACAGGTTGGCCTCGCCATCAAACTTGCTATCAGAAAGCAGTTGAGGTGAATTAGACCGGCCATCAGGAGATGGCAGGCAGAACAGAGGGTCCTAGGGTTTTGATTTAGGACCCTCTTTACCCTCTTTAAGGGGGAATACACGTTAGGCTTATTTTGGTCCCCCTTCCAACCAGCAGAGGACATAGGTTACTTTCTGTTGGGAAGGTGGCACTCTATCATTCACATAGAGGACTAGGGCCTGGCAGACCCAGCCCTCATCTGAACCAAATTGGGGCCAGAATACTTATGGTCTGTGAATTGGTTCTTTAGGCCAAATGAAGCAGGAATATTTAATCATCTTTTTTTTGTCCTTGTCCGGGTCTGAGGACTGTCTCCCCAAACCCTCAACATCCTCCCTAAAGGACTGTCAGGAGGAATGTTCTTGGGAGCTTTTCCTGTTCCCTTCTTTCTCCCTTCCCTAGGCCTAGAATTTTTGTTTTCCATTTTCAATTGGTCTCAGTGTTCAGTGCCTGAATTTCCCCATGTGCTCAACCCCCTTTTCCCTAGAGGTTTCTTGCACACTCCGAGATTCTCTTCATCCATTTCCAGCCGTCTCCCTCATAGGAGGACGGAACCACTGATCAGGACTCCACACTAACTTTGTACGAAAGATGCGTCTCAGTCGCGTGTACAAACTCAGCCTCTGGAAATGTCCAACCACTAGGGCAGTTACTTACAGTCGTCTTCCCACCCTGGCCCATGCATGGAGTTGCCTGGTTACCACGGCAGTTTGTTTTCACCCCCTTGCTTTGCTCTTTCCAACTTCCAGACAATGGTCTTGGGCTTATTCTAGCCCTCATGAGAGGTGGGCACCTTGGCAGAGTAGGCTGCCAAAACCGAGGTGTGATGTGTCTCCCCCTTCACCAAGGCTGCTGCCCTAAGGGGGGTAGAAAATATCCCGGGTGAGCCCCCAAAGATTGTGAGAAACATTGTCGGCACCCCAGATACTGCTTTGGTCTCCCTTGGCAACTGGCCAGCTGATATAAATCACTGGCTAGGACCCTGCCTTGATGAATGAGGTAGGTCACCTAATCCCTTATAAGGTCACCAGAGTCTTTTTCTGACAAATGTTCAAGAAATCCAATTTAAATTTAGTTAGCAAGAGAAAAGTTTTATTGGAGGATTTTGCAAAATCAGGCACCCATGCCTACAAAGGAGGCTAGACAGGGAAGCGTGCCACCATTCCTTACAAGCCATTCTTATACTTTAGCTTGCGAGTCCCTCTCTCAGTTCTTCACTGGCTGACTACTATGAGGTGAAAAATCTCTCTCAGATGTCACATTCCCTTTTAAGGTTATATCTCCTGCTTTCTGAGCAGGTTTCCTCCTCCTTCCCCTCATCTTTTCTCTTTAGGTTAGCCTAGTAACTTCTTATCTTAGCCTTTGTTCTGAAGATGGATCATTCTGAAATTTATTTCTCACAATCCTAAAGAACCCTAGTGGTGCAGTAGTTAAGCACTCAGTTGCTAACCTAAAGTTCAGTGACTCAAACTCACCAGCCACTCTGTGGGAGAAAGATGCGACAATCTGCTTCCATGAAGATTACAACTTTGGAAACCCTATGTCATGGACTGAATTGTGTCCCTCCAAAAATATTTGTAGTAATTTGGCTGGGTCAGGATTCCTTGTATTCTATGATTGTCCTCCATTTTATGATTTTTTTATGCTGCAAATCCTAATCTCTGCCTGTGGTTAACAGAGTGGATTATGTTACAGTGGATTAGGGTGGAACTGTAAATCCCTTCCTAAAGTCACCTCCCTGCTCCACTGTAAAGAGAGTTTCCCTGGAGTGTGGCTTGTACCACCTTTTATCCTTTCATCCTACAAGGGATAAAAGGAAAGGGGAGCAAGCAGAAAGTTGGAAACCTCACACCATCAAGAAAGCAGCACCAGGAATCCAGTGCATCCTTCAGACCTGAGGTTCCTGCACCAAGATACATCACCACCAAACACTGATACTATACAAGGACTTTCCTCCAAAGCCAATAGAGGGAAAGCCTTTCCCTGGAGTGGACACCCTGAATTCAGACTTGTAGCCTACCTAGCTGTGTAAGAATAAACTTTTCTTTCTTAAAGTTATCCACTTTGTGGTATTTCTGTTAGAGCAATGCCGGATGACTAAAACCGGATTTGGTGCTGAGAGAGTCAGATGCTGCTCTGACAAATACCCAAAATGTGGAGCCAAGTGCTGTCCAAAATGTGGAAGTGGTCTTAAAACTATGAATGGATAGAAGACTCAGAAGAAACCAAGGAGAAATTTTAACAATCAATGAAGGTGCAGACGGTAACAAATGAGTAGCAGAGGACTGGTGGTAGCAGCAACAGCAGCAGCAGAACTAGAAGAGCATGAGACAGCAGTGGAGCCAATCTACAGAGCAAGAGAGTGAGTGCCTGTACACAGAGGTTTCCTGTTGAAGTGGGGTGCCTCTGGGCACTTGGATAAGTGGAATTAGGCTTGCTGACCCACAGAGTAGGAGAGCTGAGTGCTTCTGTGCAGGAGGCTACTTCTGGGCACTTAAATCAGTGGACCTATAGAGCTTCGGAACACTTGCCCCAGCAGTGTAGTCATGGGCTTGAGGCCTGGGCCATGAGGCCACAGGAAGCAGAAGCTGAAGAGACAAAGAGCATGAGAAGCTGAGCTGCCTATAAAGGTATGGCATGACCTCTCGGGTTTGAAAGGGTAAAGCCATGGCTTCCTGTGTTTGTAAGGGTGGAATTTCAACTCAGTTGGGGTTAGGGTGCATCTAAAGACGAGGGGCAGAGTTTCTGTCCAAGTGGGCCTAGAAGGCAGAGTTGTAGCACAGGGTTGGGCATCTCCACTCAGAATCCAGAGAGTATGGCCAATACCTAGAGTCTGGAGGGCTAGAATAATGTGTAAATTGTCTCAGAGAACAGAGGATTATTTTCAAAGCTTTGAGGGCTAATGTAATGTATTTTGCTGATTTGTTTGTTGTCTGTTTTACCTTCTGTCATGGGTTGAATTGTGTCCCCCCAAAAAATATGTGTAGCCATGTGGCTGGGACATGATTCCCAGTATCTTGTGACTGTCCTCCATTTTGTGGTTTCCCTAAACTGTGTGTTAAAGGATTAGGGTGAGGCTGTAAATTCCTTCATAGGATTACTTCCCTGCTCTGCTGTAAAGGGAGTTTCCCTGGAGTATGGCTTGCCCCACCCTTAATCCTTTCAGCCTGCAAGAGATAAAAGGAAAGAGAAGCAGGCTGAGAATTGGGAACCTCCTTACCATCAAGCAAGCAGCACCGGGAGCAGAGCTCATCCTTCAAACCTGAGGTTCCTGCGCCAAGACGCTCCGTGGACAAAGACTGATGCAATACTGGACTTCCCTCCAGAGCCGACAAGGGGAAAGCCTTCCCCTGGAGCGGACACCCTGAATATGGATTTGCAACCTACCGGACTGTGTAAGCATAAACCTTTCTTTGTTAAAGCCATCCACTCTGTGGTATTTCTGTTAGAGCAGCCCTAGCTGACTAAAACACCTTCCTTCTCCATTTGCAATGGTATGTCTAACTTGTCCCTGTTTTACCATTGTATCTTTGGGAGCAGCTTGTATTCTAGGTTTCACAGATGTAGAAGAATTTTTGAATTTTGGACTTAGAACCAATTTAACAATTTTGCTATCATATGGGATGAACATGTTTTTTGCCATTACTTTCACTATCATAGGATGAACGTGTTGCATGTTTCAAAGCTGTGATTTGGGGGGCCAAAGGGTGGAATGTCATAGATTGAATTGTGTTCTCACAAAAATATTTACAGTAACTTGGCTGGGTCAGGATTTCCTGTGTTCTTTGCCCTCCATTTTATGATTTTCTTATAATGTAAATCCTAATCTCTGCCATGAGTCGGATCTGACTCAACGGCACTCAGCTTGGCTTGGTAATCTCTGCCTGTAGTTAAGAGAGTGGATTATGTTAGAGAGGATTAGGGTGGGACAGTAAATCCCTCCCTAAAGTCACCTCCCTACTCCACTGTGAAGGGAGTTTCCCTGGAGTAAGGCTTGTATCATCTTTTACCCTACAAGGGATGAGAGGAAAGAGAAGCAAGCAGAGAGTTGGGAACGTCATACCATCAAGAAAGCAGCACCAGGAATAGAACGTGTCTGTCAGACCTGAGATTCCTGCACCAAGATGCACCATGACTAAACACTGATACAGCACAAGGACTTTCCTCCAGAGCCGACAGAGGGAAAGCCCTCCTCTGTAGTGGACACCTGAATTGAGACTTGTAGCCTACCCAACTGTGTAAGAATAACCTTTTCTTAAAGCTATCCTTTTTGTGGCATTTCTGTCACAGAAGTGCCAGATAACTAAAACACCCTATGAGGCATTTTCATTCTGTTCTATAGTCCCACATGAGTCAGAATTGACTTCACAGCAATGGGTTTTGGTTTAATTTTGTTTTATTACCACCCTACAGAACTCTGGAAAATACTGCTTAACCATTTTTGCTAAAATGTCTCATCTCAAAAATAGGAGAAATGTGTTAACATTGGGAACACTCAGGAATCACACATAAAATGGTTTTCAAAAAGTAGTATATCAGAAAGTTTAGGGTGCAGTTCAAAAACTGGGAAAACTTGTCCTTCTGTGAGGCAGTTTGCTCAACACTAAATACAACAAGCCAAGCCAAAGATGCCAAGGAAGACTGAAATTAGACTTAAGGGCAGATAAGCAAAGACCTACAAAGATGGTACCAGTCAACAGAATCCTCTCTTCCTGCTTTGACAGGGAGATACACACACCCACCCACAAAATGCCTCTAAAATATTCAGACCAAACGTCAAAACAACTGTGTACCAACTGGCAAAATAACTTGAGTTTAACATTTCTGTGGGAAGAGAGAAATGGCTCATACTGCATTGTAAAAACTGTCAGAGGAATCCTTTCTCACTCTCCCTGGATCTAGTCACTAAGTAGCACCCCAAGATCTGTAAGAGCACCTGCTTATTTGTGGCCAGGTAAAGCACAACCCTAGCAGCTTCTGAAAATACCTCCTGAACCCCATCCTGCATCAGGCCTGAACATTCCAGATACTTCACAGTCTCCACCAGCTTAGCCAGGGAAGTGACTTGCTGAGGAATTGTGGGAACTAGGCTCTGCTCTTTCAGTTACTTCACTGTCTCAAAGATACCTTGCAAGTCCTTCTTGGTGCCTGCCAACAGAATAGGTACATTGGGACAATGATGGGGGACCTCTGGGTGCCACTTACACCTCATGTTGGCATAAGGTGATGGGTTGCCAATGGAAAAACTAATGACAACAATATTACTCTTCACAAAAGGAGCATATTCTCAACTGGCCATATTTTTCCTGGCCAGCTGTGTCCCAGAAGTTCAGGCTAGTTATTTGGCCATCCACAAATGTCTGGGTACTGTGTCAAAGAGTGTATGGATTTACTCCTCAGGAAAGGCAAGTGTTATATAAAAATTTGATGAAGATAACCTGGTTTCAATTGGAAGACATCATGTTGAGTGAAATTAGTCAGTGGCACAAAGACAAATATTGTATGAGACCCCCTACTATAATGATTTAAAAACAGACTCATTTACAGAAGAAAAGACTCTTTGAAAGCTACAAGGGAGAGGAAGGAAGGAGGGAAAGGGCTGGTGATAGATTAGATAGTTGATAGAAATTTGGTTGGGTGACATCAGTGACAGCGCACATTAGAAAGAAGATCACTTTATCTGGACTTCGACATAGCCTGAAAACTCTTCCAGTCTTAACTGAATATTGCAAGGACAGAGTAGCAGGGGTGGGCGGTGAGGGACCGTGCTCTCAGGCGACATTGAGGCCAACTGGCATAACTAGCATATTGCTAAGAAAGTCTTCTGCATCCCATATAGGTGAGTAGCATCTGGGGTCTTAAAAGCTAGCAAGCTGTCATCTGAGGTACACCAAATGGTTCCAACTCAGCTGGAAGAAATGATCACCAAGAACAACAATGACATGGGAGAAAGAGAACCCAGAAGACAGAAAGACCCACATGAATGGGTGACTACATCAACATGTGACCAGAAGAACCAGAGGGTGCCAGGTCACTACCAGTGAGAGCTGTGATGGGGCTCACATAGTTGAGTCCCAGTGGCAACTCGAGAATAAAAAGGGGTACACCCTGAGAATTCCACTAAAAGACCACAGTTGATGGTCCAAAGGCCTGGGGGTTCCTCTGGGAGCATGGTCTCTGGATCTGATGCAGCCCCTGATCATAAATCACTACTGAGGTCAACTCCTCAGACAGGAATGGATTGAACTCAGTGATATAGAGTGACCATATTGTGTGTGCACTTTATGGTTCTATAGGATGTTGTCCTACTGGCCTCTTACTTGAGGGAAGTGGACAGGGTGGAAAAGAGGGGACAGGAGACTGTTAAGAGGATATCACAAGTATAGAACAGAAAGGAGGAGTGTGCTGTCACTGAGCAAGGAGAGTAGAAGGAGGTGCACGTGGGCAGGCATGCAAATTTAAACTGAATTGTACACTTTCACTCAACCACAATAAATAAATAAAATAAAAATTCACAGTAATATATAAAAACCAAAATTGATGAAGAGGCAGATGTTACCTACAGCCCTATCTTCTACAACCACACATTTGATCATTTGCATTCTTTCCTTGGAATCTGATGTACAAGAAAGAAAGAATATTCCAAGATACTTGATTAATTTAGGAATCATGTGCTTTATAAGGAGCCCTGGGGGCACAGTGGTTAAGAGCTTGGCTGCTAACCAAAAGGTCTTCAGTTCAAATCCACCAGCCTTTCCTTGGAAATCCTATGAAGCAGTTCTACTCTGTCCTATAGGGTCATTCTGAGTTGGAATCAATTTAATGGCAATAGATTCACGCTTTTTATATGTCTGTCTCTGAAAAAGAGAAAAAACGAGTAAGACCTCCACTCCCTGTCATCTCAGTGCCATAGAAGAGGTAACATAAGGCAGTAGTTCTTACCCTGGAGTCCATGCACTGCTAGAGGATTGTCTTCAGTAGGTTCAACAAGTCACGTCTAAAAATGTATGCAATATTATGTGTATAAGTGACTTTTTCTGGAAAGAAGATTCAAAGCTTTCAACAAGTTCTCAAAAAGGCTATGAGCCCAAGAAGATTAAAAACCACTCATAGACAAAGAAGATACCCAAGGTTGTAACAAAATAAATATGGTTCTCACTTTTCATCTGTAGCCATAAGCTTGAAAAAGGAACCTCTATTCCTGAAAAACAGTGACATTACATTGGAGAGAAAGGTAGACCAGTAAGATTAAAGCACATAGAAAAGTGGTTCAGAGTAAGGGCTCTGAAGTCAGACTGCCTAGGTTCAAAAATCAGTTTTACTTTTTCCTAAACTTTGTCAACTTGGGCAAATTTTTAATCTGATGGTTAGGTGAATGAATGTGTATATGGTGTTCATTAGTTCCTGCCACATAAGAAATATTCATTGTTAAAAGCTACCATGATTTCACAATAAGTAGTCTACTTTTCTGCTACCAAAGAAGGCAAAACATCTGTAATGTGGTTACAATGCTAGACAAATCAGAGGTCTCATCCCTCTCCCACTTTATCTGAATAAAAATCACAGGTCATGGGGGGGCAGAGTCAAGATGGCACACTAAGCACACATCTCCCTATATCCCTCTGGACACCAAGAGCTGAATCAACAATCAAATGGAGCCTTCTGATCACCTAATCAGCCCCAGGACACGGCACAGGGCTGTTAATTTCGACTTCATACCACTGAGCAAAAAACCTCCTTTCTTTCGATGACTCTTGCTCCTGGCTAGCCATGGCTGTCATGGACTGAAGCCTCTACTTACTCACATGGGACCCAAAAAGCAACAGACACTTGTGGCATACAGGAAATCACCCATGGCTTCAGAAGGCTCCCAAACAAAGCAACCAAGGAGTTTTCCAGATGAAGAAACTTTTATGAAAGCATCAGAAAGTGACTACAAAATGATTATATACAGAGACCTTCTAGACCTTATACAAAATGCGGCAGAACAAAATGAGACATTAAACAAGATGTTCGATCTGATGGAACACCAGTACTCTGAAATCCAGCAGATCGAGAACAAAATCAAAGACATAGAAACTTCCATGCAAAGCCAAGAAAACAGAATGGAACAAATGGAAAAAAGAATTTCTGACTTGGAAGACAGAGCTACTGACGCCAGCATCCATCAGCAGAAATCAGAAAAAAGAAACAAGAAAAATAAAAAGCATTAATAAGCATGTGGGACTCTATTAAGAGGAACAACCTTCAATTAATTGGAGTCCCTGAACAGGGTGAGACATCTGAGAACACAGAGAGTATCGTTGCTGAGCTGCTGACAGAAAACTTCCCAGAAATCATGAAGGAAGAGAATATAGACATCCCAGATGCATATCATACACCACCCAATATAGATCTCAAAAGAAAGACTCCAAGACATATTATAATCAAGCTTAACAAAATGAAACATAAACAGCAACTCTTAAAGACAGCAAGACTCAAAGCAAAGCTAACATTCAGAGGGAAATCCTGTAGGCTCTCATCAGATTTCTCAGCAGAAACCATGTTGGCATCGAGACAGTGGCATGACATATTCAAAGCCTTGAAGGAGAAGAACTTCCAACCAAGAATTATATATCCTGCAAAACTATCTTTCAAATACGAAAATGAAAGCAAGACATTCCCAGATAAACAGAAACTCAGAGACTTTGTAAAAGTCAAACCAAAACTACAAGAAATACTGAAAGAAGTTCTTGGCTCTGGCATAGAAGAATGAAACCACTAACTTTATATTTTAGAACGACACACTACTCAAAACTCTACTCAGTTAGGGAAGGCTCCAAAGTCAATCACAGCTTTAATATGGAAAGAAGCAATCCAGTGATCATCATGAAAACTATGGTACCATCATATTAAAAAGAGGGATGTACTACAGTCATTATAGTCCTTCCAGATGGAGAGAAAGAAGACAAGACTGGTAGTAATTAAAATTGGATTTCTATATAGTTTATTAAGGGGGATCATAAGGGCAGCTGTAAAGCACAACAAAGATGTATCATACCATTTCAAGAAATGTAACAGATGAGTCTCAACAACTACAAAACCAGCTCTGAAAAAGGTGAAAAATCAACTCACAAAAAAGAATGTCCAAGAACAGACTAATAAGAACAACAGAGAAAACACCAACACAAAAATGAACATATCACAATGGCAGCACTGAACACATACCTATCAATAATTACATTGAATGTGAATGGACTGAATGCTCCAGTAAAGAGACATCGAGTGACATCTTGGATCAAGACACGATCCATCCATATGCTGTCTGCAAGAAACTCACTTGAGAACTAAAGATAGGAACAAACTGAAAATTAAAGGATGGAAGAATATATATCAAGCTAACAATAAACAAAGAAGAGCAGGTGTGGCAATTCTAATCTCAGACAAAATCAATTTTAATGTAAAAAACCACCATCATAGACAAAGATGGACACTATTTATTGCTGAAAGGTTCAGTACACAGGAAAGACTTAACTATATCAAATATTTATGCACCTATGGCTTGTGGCAATATCAGTGCACGTAAATAAGTCAAAGAAACACTGACTACACTCAAAAAAGAGTTAGATGACTCCACAATTAATAGTGGGAAACTTTAACACTCCACTCTCAATACTGGACAGATCATCTAGAAAAAAGCTCAGTAAAGATACAGAAGACCTCATTGACACAATTAACCAACTAAACCTCATTGATATATACAGAACTTTCCACCCATCAGCAGACAGCTACACCTTCTTCTCCAGTGCATGTGGAACAGTCTCCAGAATTGACCATGTGATAGGCCATAATGCAATGCTCAACAAAATCCATATCACTGAATTACTGCAAAGTATCTTCTCAGATCATAAAACCACAAAAGTTTAAATCAATAGCAGAAAAAACATAGATAGAAAGTGGAACTCTTGGAAACTGAACAACATCTTGCTCAAAAAAACATGGGTTATAGAAGAAATCAAGGATGAAATAAAGAAATTCATGGATTCCAATGAGAACGAAAACACTTCCTACCAGAACCTATGGGATACAGCCAAAGCAGTGCTCAGAGGTCTGTTATCTCCATAAATGCACACTCTGGAAGGAAGAAAGAAACCAAATCAAGGAACTAACCCTACAGCTTGAACAAGCAGAGAAAGACTAACAGAGGAACCACTCAGGCACCAGAAGAAACCAGATCATAAAGATTAGAGCAGAGCTAAATGAATTAGAGAACAGAAAAACAATTGAAAAGATCAAAAGCTGATTTTTTGAGAAGATCAACAAAATTGACAAACCACTGGCTAAACTTACTAAAGAAAAGCAGGAAAGCAAACAACCCAAATTAGAAATGAGAGAGGAGTGGTCACCACAGATCCAACAGAAATCAAAAACATCACAACAGAATACTATGAAAGACTGTACTCTAACAAATTTGAAAACCTAGAGGAAATGGATAAATTCCTTGACTCATACCACCTACCCAAATTATCACAACGTGAAGCAGAACAACTTAATAAACCCATCACAAAGGAAGAGATTGAAAATGTCATCAGAACACTGCCAACCAAAAAAAGCCTGGGCCCAGATGGCTTCACTGCAGAATTCTAGCAAGCATTTAGAGAAGAGTTATGTCCAATACCACTGAGACTATTTCACAGTATAGAAAGGGATGGAGTACTCCCAAACTCATTCTATGAAGCCAGCATAACCCTGATACGTAAGCCAGGGAAAGACCCAACAAAGAAAGAGAACTACAGACTGATATCACTTGTGAATCTAGATGCAAAAATCTTCAACAAAATTCTTGCCAATAGAATACAACAACATACCAAGACAATAATCCATCATGACCAAGTGGGATTCATACCAGGGATGCAAGGCTGGTTCAACATCAGAAAAACAATTAATGTGATTAACCACATAAATAACACAAAAGACAAGAATCACCTGATTTTGTCCATTGATGCCGAAAAGGCATTTGATAAAGTCCAACACCAATTCTTGCTAAAAACCCTTCGCAAAATAGGCATAGATGGCGAATTCCTCATCGCAATAAGGGCCATTTATACAAAGTCAATTGCCCACGTCATCCTGAATGGAGAGAGACTGAAAGACTTTTCTTTGGGAACAGGAACTAGACAAGGATGTCCACTCTCACCTCTCCTATTCAACATTGTGCTAGAAGTTCTAGCCAGAGCAATTAGACAAGACCAAGAAATAAAGGGCATCTGCATTGGCAAAGAAGAAGTCAAAATCTCCCTGTTTGCAGATGATATGATTATATATGCAGAGAACCCTGAAGAATCTATAAGTAAACTACTCAAACTGATAGAAGAGTTCAGCAAAGTCTCAGGATACAAGATATACATAAGTAAATCAGTAGGATTCCTTTATACCAACAATGAGACTGTTAAGGAAGAAATCATCAAACCAACACCATTTACTGTAGCCCCTAAGAAGATAAAGTACCTAGGAATTAATCTAACCAGAGAAATAACAGACCTTTACAAAGAGAACTACAAGCCCTTACTACAAGAAACTAAGAGAGACTTAGATAAATGGAAAAACCTATCCTGCTCATGGATAGGAAGACTTAACATTGTGAAAATGTCTATTTTACCCAAAGCAATCTACTTATATAATGCAATCCCAATACAGTTTCCAGCGTCTTTTTTTAATGAGATGGAGAAACAAATCACCAATTTTGTTTGGAAAGGGAAAAAGCCCCGGATAAGTAAGGTACTACTAAAGAAGAAGAACACATTACCCGACCTTAGAACATACTATACTGCCACAGTGGTCAAAATAGCCTGGTACTGGTACAAGAACAGACAGATTGATCAATGGAACAGAATTGAGACCCCAGAGATGACACCATCTGTCTATGAACACTCGATATTTGACAAAGACCCTGAGATATTAAGCTGGGGTTAAAAAAGTATCTTCAACAAATGGTGCTGGCAAAATTGTATATCCATCTACAAGAAACTGAAACAAGATCCATATCTTACACCTCATACAAAAACCAACTCCAACTGGATAAAAGACCTAAATATAAAACCTAAAACGATAAAGTTCATCCAAGAAAAGGTAGGAACAACAATGGAAGTTTTAATACACAATGTGGACAGACTCCAAAATCTGTCAAGCAAACCACAACCAACAGAAGAGAAAATAGATAAATGGGAACTATTAAGAATCAAACACTTTTGCTCATCTGAAGACTTTATTAACAGAATTAAAAGAACACCTACAGAGTGGGAAAAAATATTTGGGAACTCTATGTCAGACCGACGCCTGATCTCCATAATCTATAAGATACTATAGAATATCAATAAGAAGAAGATAAACCATCCAATTAAGTGATGGGCAAAGGAGATGGACAGACATTTCACTAAAGAGGAGATCCAGGCAGCCAAAAAACACAAGTGGACATGTTCACGATCTTTAGTTATTAAAGAAATTCAAATCAAGATGACAATGAGATACCATCTCACTCCAACAAGGTTGGCCATGATCCAAAAACACAAAACAACAAATGCTGGAGAGGCTGTGGAGAAAGGGTAACCCCCCTACACTGTTGGTGGGGTTGCAAAATGGTCCAGCCTCTTTGGAAAGCAATCTGGTGCTTCCTTAAAAAAATGGATATTGACACACCATTTGACCCAGTAATTCCACTACTTGGAATATATCCTACAGAATCAAGGCCTTTCACACCAACGGACACATGCACAAGAATGTTTATCGCAGCACAGTCCACGATAGCAAAAAGATGGAATCAACCCAGATGCCCAACAACAGAAGAATGGATAGGTAAACTATGGTATATATACTCAATGGAGCACTAGGCAATGATAAAGAATAACGATGATTCCAGGAAACATCTCATGACCTGGTTTCAACTGGAAGACATTATGTCGGGTGAAAGTAGTCAGCGACAAAAGGACAAATATTGTATGAAACCTCTACGATAAGATCTCAAAAACAGACTTGACTCTTTGACAGCTGCAAGGGAGGGGAGGGAAGGAGGGAGGGGGAGGGGTTTAGATTAGATAGTTGCTAGAAATCTGGTTGGGTGAAATCGGTGATAGCACACATTGAAACAAGAACAACATTAAGTGGACTTCAGCATAACTTGAATACTCCTTCCATCTTAACCCAACATTGCAAGGATAGAGTAGCTGGGGCAGGGGGCAGGGGACCGTGCTCTTAGGCAAAATCGAGGCCAACTGGCACAACTAGCGTTTTGCTAAGAGGGCTCTCTGCACCCCACATTGGTGATTGGCATTTGGGGTCTTAAAAGCTGCCAAGCTGCCATCCGAGGACACAGCAAATGGTCCCAACTCAGCAGGAACGGATGCTCACCAAGGACCAAAATGACGTGGGGTCAAGACAACCCAGAAGACAGAGAGACCCACACGACTGGGTGCCTAGATCTACTTGGAACCGGAAGAACTGGATGGTGCCCAGCCACCGTCAGTGATAGCCGCGATGGAGCTCACTAAGTTGAGTCTCACTGGCAACATAAGAATAAAAAGGGATGCACCCTGAGATTTCCACTAAAAGACCTCAGTTGACGGTCCAGCGGCTTCCGGGTTCCCCTGCGAACATGGCCCCTGGCCCTGATGCTGCCCTTGCCCATAAATCATAACAAAGTTTCACTCTTCGGACACGAATGGATTGGACTTGGCGATGCAGAGTGACCATACATTGGATGAACTTTATGGTTGTATACATCTATAGCATGTCATCCTGCTGACCTCTGGCTGGAGGAAGGAGAGTGGATGGAGAGGAGGGGAAAGGAGACTGAGGATGAGACATGTATGTAGCAGAGAGGAATAATGTGCTGTCACCGGACAGGAAGAGCAGTGGAAGCTGCATATAGGTGGGCATGTAAATTTATATGGGAATGTACATTTTCACTCAGTCATATTAAATAAATAAATAAAAAGAAAGAAAGTAAATGGTATGGCATAGATATTATTCACAAAGTATGGTTACTGTGAGTGGCCATGTTTTTGCTCCCATATTAATATGCTATGAATGCTCTACCTTCAGTTTATGCTCAAAGCCTTCATTTTTCAAAATTATTAAATTAAGTTTTAAGTTCAGACATGATCCTTAAAGCATTAACTTTTTCAAGTGTCAGAACATAGAAGAAACAGGATAGTCATTCACATATACATATATGTTACAGGAAAAAAAAAAGAGAATCAGTTAAATTCTCTCTGTGGCAATTTGGATCTGGGAAAATAGATATATCCCATGTCCTGTTGTCTTATTAGCTATGGTCTGCATTAGGCACGTATCATAGGCAAAAATAAATAAAGCGACCCGACTCATTTGGGGTCAACATAGAGAAGTTACCTTTGAGAGTATGCTTCACACATGCCCACTAGGGGTAGCTCTCTCCCCACACAGACCTAATTCTGGCCAGCAAGGCTTCCAATTACAACCCTTTATGAGCAATAGGTTTTCACATCTAAAAGAAGTCCAGAGCTCAGTTGTGTCTGGCAGGCAAACCATCCCAGGGTATTCACTGACCATCGGCTCTGTCTTTTTCCATGTAGGTATAACAATCAAATGGAAACAGAACAGTTACCAGTACATTCCTTGAGAATAATCTTCCTTGATTTTCCCAGTCAGTATTAATCTCTGAACTTCCATAGCAATTACTGCCTGTGTAACTCATCTTCCCAGATACATCCAATGTCCAACATCTCTGCTCAGAGTGACTGCTCTGAGTACAATAGTACAGCTCAAGGAATTGCTGAACTACAACAGAACTCTCAGGCACAAGGACGTCTTTGCACCCCAACCTCAGCCTCTCATTTCTATAATTAAGAAAGGCCATCTACACTAATGTCTATTTGTTTATATTTATCAACAACCCTGGTATATATGATCTGCAGATAGTGGGCACTCAAATCACTCTGATGGCTGAGGGCCTAGATGACAAAATACAGCCGGAACATCCCAGATATGAAACAAAACCCAAGCCAGCCAGCCAAGTGCCGTCGAGTCGGATCCGACTCATGAAACCCAAAGCAGTATCAATATTCTACATAGACCACCCCACTTGTAACAAGCTGTTTATGAAGGGGAGGGTTCAGCAAGAGTTTCAAGTATCTGGGAGGAGGAGGATGTTTTCTACAATTTATTTATTTATTCAGTCAACATGTTGATTATACCATTTTCTCCACTTGTGTTTATGTTTGAAATTTAGGAGTTTAAAAATAATACTAAAAATATAAACAATGCTCTTTAAAAGGGTCGGAGGCTCTGAGTTAAGGTTAGGAATTACAAGGGAAAGGCAATTATTATACACTGTGCATCATCTATGTTAGAAAGCTTGTTTATCTCAACTGGAGAATCTAACACGGATGCTGTCCCTGTAAGGATCACCCATAGCTTTCCCCTCATCATCACCACTATCCATACCTGGGTACCACTCCATGTAATGCACTGCTAAAAAACACACAAACAAAAAAACTTGCTGTAATTGAGTCTATTTCAACTCATAATGACTTTATAGGAGAGAGTAAAACTGCCCCATGTGGTTTTGAAGACCGTTAATCTTTACAGAAGCAAACTGCCACATCTGTCTTGTGCAGAGCTCTGGTGGTTTGGAGCTGCTGACCTTTTGGTTAGCAGCCAGGTACTTAACCACAATGCCTCAGGGTTCCTGTTAGGAGGGTGTCATAGATTGAACTATGTCTCCCCAAAACTGTGTGTAGCCATTTGGCTGGGCCGTCATTCTCAATATTTTGTGATTTTCCTATGCTGTACATCCGAATTTGTGCCTGTGGCTAATAGACAGGATGATTGTGTTAAAAGAGGATTAGGGTGGGACTGCAACACCCTTGCTAAGGGAGTTTCCCTGGAGTGTGGTTTGTACCATCTTTTATCTTTTCATCCTACGGGACATAAAAGGAGAGGAAAGCAAGCTGAGAATTGGAAATCTCATACCAACAAGAAAGCAGTACAAGGAGAGGAGCATGTTCTTCAGACCTAAGTTGCCTGAGCCAAGATACTCCCTGACCAAAGACTGATGCAACACAAGGACTTTCCTCCAGAGCCAACAAGAAGGAAAACCTTCCCCTGGAGTGGACATCCTGAATTTGGACTTGTAACCTACTGGGTTGTGTAAGAATAAACTTTTCTTTGCTAAATCCATCCACTTTGTGGAATTTCTGTTACAGCAATACTACATGACTAAAACAGAAGGCTTCAAAAAAGGGTAAAAATGTGCCCCTGAACACTAGAAGCTTATAGTCTTCTGGCAAAAGCCAAGCCAGCCAAGTGCCGTCGATTCAGGACCTATATAAAAAAGGCAAGCAATAGTACATGGTAATGAGTGACTGCCTTAGATACCTGTTGCTGCTGTAGCAGAAATACCACAAGTGTGTGGCTTTAAGAAACACAAATTTATTTTCTTACAGTTTAGAAGGCTAGAAGTCTGAATTCAAGCCACTGGCTCTAGGGGAAGGCTTTCTCTCTGTGGGCTTGGGGGAAGGTCCTTGTTCCTTTGTGATGTTCTTACGATGTGCCATCTGTCTTCCTCCATATCTGCTTATTTTGTTGGTTTGTTTAATCTCTTTTACAACTCAAAAAAGATTTACTTATGATATATCCTGCACTAATACTGCCTCATTAATATAACAAAGAAAACACTTTCCCAAATGGAACTATAACCTCTACAGAGGTTAGGAGTTACAAAACATATTTTTGGGAAGCACAATTCAATCCATAATATTCCGCCCTTTGCCCCCCAAAAGAAATTCATATCCTTTCTACACACAGAACACATTAACTCCATTACATCATCCCAGAAATGTTAAATCAACTTCAAGTCCAAAATTTCACGTTCTGAATCATCTAAATCAAATATGAGTGGGACTTCAGGCATATTCCATCATGGGTCTAAATTTGTTTTTGTCTGTGAACCTATGAAATCCAAGATATAAGTTATCTGCTTCCAAAGCACAATGGTGGAACAGGTACAAGGTAGACATTTCTATTATAATGGAAGAAATTGGAGGGAAAGAAAAGATAACAGGTACTGAGGCAAGAACAAATTCCATTGGCTTTCAAGGAATGAAAACAATCCTCCGTTCTCCTGGACATTCTGGACAATGTCTCCACCCTCCAGATTCTTGGTGTTGACCATGCCCTCTAAATTCTTGATGGAAGTCCCTCAACTCTTAGCTTCAGTCCTACCTCCCTAGGCTCACTGGGACAGCTCTGCTCCCTCCACTTTGGGGCGTTCTGTTCTCCTAGTCCATCTGAGTAGTGACCCCACCTCCTTGCCCCTGGTTCCTGTTCTCCTGCCCCTCAGATATAGATATAGCAGCTCCACCCACTCTACTTTGGGTAGAGGCCCCATGTTTTTGGCCCTTGGGCATGGCAGGCCCTTACTCCAGAAACAAGTTGGTGGAGAGCTGACTCTTTGAAACCTAAGAAATCACAGCAGACTCACTTTCCTAAGCTCCTTTGAGTAGTTCTGCTGATCTGCGAGCTGCTCCACTGATGATCCTTTTCTTGGAGGACAACAGTTGTAGCTTCTTTGGCCTATCTTCTGCCTGTATAATCCCAAGAGGCAAAGAGCTTTCCTTCCTTTTGTCTTATTTCTGCACTCTTCAGTCTAAGCTGATGTATTTTCTGCTGTGGTAATTGGTTAGAGGCATCAGTCACAGGCTTAATCTCTTTAACAAAAGATTATATAGTTATATCTTCAGCAAAAACTCTAGAACACCTGTCCATCCTTTGTACAACAGAATTTTCCAAATCTTTAAGTTTTGTTTCCTTTTGCACAGTTTATTTTTAAGTCCATCTTTCCTCTCATATTTTAAGGTAAGTAGTGAAGAGAAATCACACAGCCTCTTTAAGATCTTGCTTAGAAACTGTCATGGAATGAATCCTGCTCCCCCAAAACAATGTGTGGAGCAATTTGACTAGGTCATGATTCCTGATACTGTGTGATGTTCCTGTGTCTTCTAGATCCTGCCTCTATGATGTTAATGAGGGAGGATGGGCTGTGGTTGTGTTATCGAGGCAGGACACAATTTAAAAGATTGTATTGTGCCTTGAGGCAGTCTCTTGGGACACAAAGGAAAGGGAAGCAAGCAGACAGCTGAGGGACCTCAAACAACAAGGAAAGAAGCAGTGTTGAGAACAGGGCACATCTTTTGGACACAAAGTTCCTGTGCCTCAGAAGCTTCCAGTCTATGGGCAGAATGATGACAAGGATCTTCCTCTAGAACCAACAGAGAAAGCCTTCCCCTGGAGCTGACATTGTGAATTTGAACTTGTAGCCTACTTGTGGTAGCAGCACTAGATGACTAAGACAGAAATCTTCTCAGTCAAATATCCAAGTTCAGCACTTAAAAGGTCTATTTTCCACCAAACATTTGAACATGATTCTGACAAATTCTTTGCTGGTGCATGAAAAACATTGCCCTTCCTCCACTGTCCAATCACATGTTCATTATTTCCAGGGGTAGATTAACCATAAGCATGGTACACACAGGATTACAGTAATCACTGTATGCATGAGCTTACTTGTGCTTATTTACCAATCTGTAGTGCACAATTTCGCATGTGAATAATAAGTAAACACAAGTAAGCCCATGTGTACTTTGCTTATTGGGTAATCCATTTCTGATTTCCTTTTAAAGCCAGAAACACATTTAACATTCACATTCCTAGCAGCGTCCTGTTGCAGTGCCATTTATATTCTCTAAGATGGTAGAGACTTTATGACTCTCTTCACTTCCTTCTGAGTACTCAACCAGAATTGCCTTTGACATCTATAACTCTATCAACAGCCTCTTCAAAGCCATCCAAGTTTTTTACTATTAGGAGTCTTAAAATTCTTCCAGCCTCTACACATTACCTAATTCCAAAAGTACTTCAACATTTTAGGCATTTCTTAGAGCAATAACCCCACTTCTTTGTGTCAAATGTCTTAGGTTGTATTCTCAGAGGAGAAAACCAATGAAGAATATATAGAAAGATTTATTTCAAGGAAATAGCTCACACAACTGTGGAGGCTGGCAGGTGCCAAGTCTGTATGTCAGGCAGCAGGCTAGATGGTTTTCCTGATTTAAATGGATGGTAAGACTGGCAAACCCCAAATCTACATGTCAGGTATCAGGCTGAAGGCTTCTCAAGTCCCAAGAACCAGAGGTCTGAATGCAGGATAGACAGAGAACTTTGTAAGAACATCATGTATTACAGATGCAAGCCACATCCCCAAGGATGTTCCTCTTCCAACTGATTGGCTGCACACATTTGACCATAAAGTGTGAAGGGAATACATAGTGTCTGCCAAAACACTGAGAATTGTAGCCCAGTCCAGTTGACGCCTAACATTAACCATCACAGTGGCTCAGAGGGAAAAACTGTTGCTATGAGGAAGCAAAGAGAAACTAAACACTAACAGCCTACTACATGTATTGTGCTATGTACTCTCACGTACCTTATCTTATTTAAAAGAACCCTAGTTGTGCAGTGATTAATAGATCAGCCACTAACCAAAACGTCAGTAGTTCAGACTCACCAGTTGCTACCTGATAAAAAGATATGGCACTCTACTTCCATAAACATTACACCTTTAGAAACCTAGATTACAGTTGTACTCTGTCCTACCTACTCGATGGCAAGGGATTTGGGTTTTGTTTCTCTGGGTTTTCTTTTTTTTTAGACTTTTTTTCTTTTTTTGTTTATCTTATCTAAGCTTCACAATAGCAGTGTGATGTAGATGTTATAGCAGCTCAGAGACCTTTAGGTATTCCTGTAGAACTGGAACCCGACATAGCTGTGGTGAAACAATCAATTCTGGAGATCTCGTCATAAAACTTAGTAAGACCAACAATTTCTTCACTGAAAATACCTTTTTTCAAGAACTAAAATGTGACTATACGCGTGGAACTCATCAGACGGAATACATAGGAATCACATTGACTACATTTGCGGAAAGCGATGGTGAAAAAGCTCAATACTGTCAGTCAGAACAAGGCCAGGGGCCAACTGTGCATCTGACCATAAATTGTTCATATTCAAGTTCAAAGTGAAACTGAAGAAAATTAGAACAAGTCCATGAGAGTCAAAGTATGACCTTGAGTACACATCATCTTGAGTTTACAGACCATTTTAAGAATACATTTGATGTGTTGAATACTAATGACTGAAGACTAGACAAGATGTAAAAGGACATCATATATGAAGAAAGTGAAAGGTCATTAAAAATACAGGGAAGACAGAAAAGACCAAAATGTATGTGAGAAGAGACTGAAAGTTGCTCTTGAAAGTTAAGTAGCTAAAGTGAATGGAAGAAATGATGAAGTAAAAGAGGTGAATGAAAGATTTCAAAGTGTGGCTCAAGAAGATGGAATTTAGCATTATAATGACATGTGCAAAGACCTAGAGTTAGAAAACCAAAAGGGAGGAACACACTTGGCATTTTTCAAGCTGAAAGAACTGAAGAAAAAAGTCAAGCCTCCATTTGCAATAGTGAAGGATTTTACAGGGAAAATGTTAAACGATGCAGGAGATATCAAAAGAAGATGGAAGGAATATACAGAGTCATTATACGAGAAAGAATTGCTGGAGGTTCAACCATTTCAAGAGGCATCATGTGATTAGGAGCTGATGCTACTGAAGGAAGAAGTCCAAGCTGCATTGAAGGCATTGGCAAAAGACAAGTCTCCAGGAATTGATAGAATGGCAATTGAGATGCTTCGACAGATGCAGTACTGTAGGTACTCATTTGTCTATGTTGAGAAAATTGGAGGACAGTGATCTAGACAAATGACTGAAAAAGATCCATATTTATACCAATTCCAAAGAAAAGTTATCCAACCAAATGCAAAAATTATAAACAATATCAATGCAATCACACAAAAGTAAAATTTGGCTGAAGCTCAGTCAAAAGCAGTTGTAGCAGCATATTGACAGGGAACAGCCAGAAATTCAAGCCAGATTCAGAAGAGGATGTGGAATGAGAGATATAATTGCTGATGTCAACGGGATCCTAGTTGAAAGCAGAGAATAACAGAAAGATGTTTACTTGTGCTTTATTGACTATGCAAAGGCATTCAACTGTGTGGATCATAACAAATTTTACATAACACTGCGAAAAATGGGAATTACAAAACATTTACTTGTGGTCATGAGGAAACTGAGGAAAATAGACCAAGAGGCAGTGATCTGAACAGAACACAGAGACACTGCATGGTTTAAAGTCCAGGAGGTTTTATGTCAGGATTGTATCCTTTCACCATACCTATTCAATCTGCATATCGAGAAAAACATCTGAGAAGTTGAACTATATGAAGAAGAATGGGGCATCAAGACTGGAGGAAGACTCATTAACAACCCGCAGTATGCAGATGACACAACCTTGCGTGTTGTAAGTGAAGAGTTCTTGAAACACTTTCTGCTAAAGGTCAAAGATCACAGTCTATGGTATGGATTACATCTCAGCATGAAGAAAATAAAACTCCTCACAACTGGACCAATAGGCAACATCATGACAAATGGAGAAAAGATTGAAGTTGTCAAGGATTTCCTTTTACTTGGATCTGCAATCAACATCCCTGGAACTAGCAGTGAAGAAATCAAAAGACACATTGCTTTAGGCAAATCGGCTGCAAAAGACCCCTTTAAAGTGGTGGAAAGCAAAGATGTCACTTTGAAAACTAAGGTGCACCTGACCCAAACTATGGTATTTTGAATTACATCACATGCATGCAAAAGCTGGACAATGAATAAGGAATAGAGAAGACAAATTGATGCATTTGAATTGTGGGGTTTGATAAGGATATTGAATATACTGTGCACTGCTAAAAGAACAAACAGACCTGTCTCAGAAGAAGTACAGCCAAAGTGCTCCCTGGAAGCAAAGATGGAGAAAGTATACCTTACATACTTTGGACATGTTGTCAGGAGACAACATGAGAGACAACACGAGAAAGACATCACGCTTGGTACAGTAGAGGGTCAGCAAAAGAGAGGAAGACTCTCAATGAGATGGACTGACACAGTGGCTACAACAATGGGGTCAACCACAACAGTTGTGCACAAGACCAGGCAGTGTTTCATTTTGTTGTACATAGGGTCTCGATGAGTTGGAACCTACTCAATACCACCAAACAATAACAACAACATAGAACCAGAACTTGGAAGATGCCTGGAGCTTCAGTGATCAGCACCTCAGAAGGATCTCTTCTCCCCTTTCCAAGTTAGTCACTAAATCTTAACCCTGGAATTATAGTTTCTTCTAAGTGTGCTGATCTAATCTGACAAAACATCCTTCTTCATATGTAGATTGCATTGCGGTCAATTTTCTCTGAGGCTGGACACACAATATAAAAGACCTAACAACAGTCAGGAGAACACCATTTTCCTCCAAGTCTCACCCTTTCCTACAAATTTGAGTATACACACACTTGAAATCACTCCCTGTGCGTTTCTGAAAGCAAAACAAGGTAGCAGGTCTACAAAAGGTCCCTTTTTTTAATTTACCACTTTCTACAACTTAGTTATCTACTAAATTGGAGAAGCTTTCAACAAAGACTGACTTCTTTACAGAGACTCAGGAACACTTGGGGGCTAAGAAAGCCAAATGAACACTCCCCAGCTCATAGTCAGGAGAGATTATCTATACTTGGAAATTTAACACAGAGTGGCAATGTGTTTTGATTATGAGGGCAATGCTGGACTCAGTACAAGGGCTGCCAATTAAGTTCGTGAACACATCCTAGAAAAAGTGCTATAAACTTCATTGCTGAATATCACTATGGTCACCTTTGAAGTACTCCCCTTGGGAAATTATGCCCTAAAGCCAGTGCCTAGTCCACCCTTCAAAGCACTTTTGGAACTCTTTTTCTCAAATGGCCATCAGAAGTGTTGTCATATTACCCTTGATGTTCTGAATGTCATCAAAATGTCTTCCTTTCAATCTTTCCTTTATCTTTGTGTAAATAAAAAAGTCATTGGGGCCCAGATCAGGTTAATAGGGAGGGTGTTCCAATGCATTTATTTGTTTACTGGCTAAAAACACCCTCAAAGATGACCATACAATTAAGTTCATGAACTTGCCACTTTGCTACTGTGCACAATGGCCATTCCACAGAGAGTTCCAAAATTGCTCTGAAGAGTGGTCTGGGTACTGGTGTCAGTGCATAGCTTTCCAAGGGGAGTACTTTGAAGGTGAAGTACTTCAAACAATTAAGTTCGTGGACTTTATTGTCAGCCCTCGTATGATGGCTCTCGCTTCTCTAGGATGTAGTGCTGGAGTGAGATTGCTGTATCATGTAGTATTTCTATTACTAGCTTTTTAAGGAAGTGTGATGTTGTTTTCCAAAGTGTTTGAACCATTTTGTATACCCACCAACGGTGCCTAAGAATTCAATCTTCCCACGGCCTCTCCAACATTTGCTACTTTCTATTTTTTTATTCATGCCAGTAATGTCAGTATGTTTTTGCATTTACTTTGAGTTTTGTTTGCTCTTATTTTTTCCCTTCCTGAAGTTAAACTAAATATGAGGCTATTGATACAAACCCTTCCTCCTGTTCTAATATGAATTACCCCAAAACACTGTTTTAGCAGCATCCCATAAAATGTGATGTTTGTGTGTTCATTTTCATTCAAGTCAAAATATTTTTTAATTTTCCTTTTAATTTCATCTTTGACTTATCAGTTATTTACAAGTGGATTATTTAGTTTTCAAATATTTGATTAAGTTCCAGAGACCTTTCTACTCCTGGTTTCTAATTTAATTCCATTGTGCACACAGAACATACATATTTTTCCACCCAGAGAATATATAAGACTTGACTCCTTTTGAATTTATTGAGATGTCCTTCGGGGCATGCAGTATGGTCTATCTTGATAACTAAAGGTTCAAATCTACTCAGAGATACCATGGAAGTAAAGCTAGATGATCCACTTCCAAAAAATCAGCAATTAAAAACCATATGGAAAGTGTGGTGCAGAGATCAAATTCTAGTAAAAAGACTAGACTAAATGGTCTGACTGAGACTGGAGGGATCCAAGAAGACATGGCCCTTGGACTCTCTGTCAGTCTAAAATCAAAACCATTCACAAAACCAACTTTTCAGACAAGGACTGGACTCTAAGACATAAAATAATACTGGAGCCTTTTTTTTTTTGCCAATGCCTTCAATGCAGCTTTGACCTCTGCATTAATCATCTGGTAACGCTCTAACAAAAGTACCACAAGTGGATAGCTTTAACAAAGAAAAGCTTATTCTCACACAGTCCAGTAGGATACGAGTCTGTCTTGGTCATCTAGTGCTTCTTTAACAGAAATACCACAAGTAGATGGCGTTAAAAAGAAAACGCTTATTTTGTCACAGTCCAGGATGAGGTAATCAAAGATCTCAGTGCAGTAGCACCACACAGTCATCAAGCACCCACTTGTCTGTCAGTGGAGGCTTTCTTGTTGCTGTGATGCTGGAAGTTATGCCACTGGTATTTGTGCACCAGCAGGGTCAACCATGGCAAACAAGTTTCAGCTAAGCTTCCAGACTAAGACAGACTAGGAAGAAGGACCCGGCAGTCTACTTCTGAAAGGAATTAGACAGGCAAAAACTTATGAATAGCAGCCAAACATTGTCAGGTGTGGTGCTGGAAAGTGAAAACCCCAGGATGGAAGGCACTCAGAAGACAACTGGGGAAGAGCTGCTTCCTCAAAGTAGAGTCAACCTTAACAACGTGGGTGGAGCAAAGCCCCCAGGATCTTCGTTCGCTGATGTGGCACGACTCAAAATGAGAAGAAACAGCTACAAATATCCACAATAATCGGGACATGGAATGCACAAGGTATGAATCTAGGGAAATTGGAAATTTTGAAAAATGAAATGGAATGCATAAACATTGACATCCTAGGCATTAGTAAGCTGAAATGGACTGGTTTGGGCCATTTTGAATGCAGCAGTCATATAGTCTGCTATGCTGGGAATGAAAACTTGAAGCCGAACAGTGTTGCATTCATCATCAAAAAGAACATTTCAAGATTTGTCCTGAAGTATAATGCTATCAGTGATAGGATAACACGCATACACCTACAAGGAAGGCCAGTTAATACAACTATTATTCAAATTTACACACCAACCACTAAGGCCAAAGATGAAGAGGTTGAAGATTTTTATCAGCTTCTACAGTATGAAACTGATTGATCATGCAATCAGGATGCATTGATAATTACTGGTGGCTGGAATGCAAAAGTTGGAAACAAAGAAGGATTGGTAGCTGGAAAATACAGCCTTGGTGATAGAAATAATCCCGGAGATTGCATGATAGAATTTTGCAAGGCTAATGACTTTTTCATTGCAAATACCTTTTTGACCAACACAGATGGTGACTATACACATGGACCTCACCAGATGGAATGCACAGGAACCAAATTGGCTACATCTGTGGAAAAAGATGATGGAAAACTCCATATCAGCAATCAGAACAAGACCATGTGCTGACTGTGGCTAAGATCATCAATTGCTCATATGCAAATTCAAACTGAAACTGAAGAAATTTAGAACAAGTCCACAAGAGCCAAAGAATGACCTTGAGTATATCCCTCCTGAGTGTAAAGACCATCTCAAAAACAGATTTGACTTCTGATCACTAATAACCGAAGACCAGAAGAATTGTGAAATGACATCAAAGATGTCATCCATCAAGAGAGCAAGAGGTCATTAAAAAGACAGGAAAGAAACAAAAGACCAAACTGGATATCAGAAGAGACTCTGAAACTTGCTCTTGAATATTGAGCAGCTAAAGCAAAAGGAAGGAATGACAAAGTAAAGGACCTAAACAGAAGATTTCAAAACACAGCTCGAGAAGACAAAAGAAAGTATTATAATGACGTGCAAAGAGCTGGAAATGGAGAATGAGAATGGAAGGATATGTTCTGGATTTCTCAAGCTGAAAGAACTGAAGAAGAAATTCAAGCCTCGAGTTGCAATAGTGAAGGATTCTACAGGGAAACTATTAAATGACTCAGGGAGCATCAAAAGAGGACGGAAGGAATACACAGAGCCGTTATATCAGAAACAACTGGTCGATGTTCAGCCATTAGAAGAGGTAGCATATGATCAGGAACCAACGGTAGTGAAGGAAGAAGTCGAAGCTTCATATTGAAGGCATCAGCAAAAAACAAGGCTCGAGGAATTGATGGAGTATCAATTGAGATACTTCAGCAAACAGATGCAGCACTCTGGAAGTGCTCACTCGTCTATGCCAAATATGTGGAGAACAGCTACCTGGCCAACTGGCTGGAAGAGATCCATATTTATGCTCATTCCAAAGAAAGGTGATCCAACCGAATGTGGAAATTACCGAACAATATCATTGATATCACACACAAGTAAAATTTTTCTCAAGATCATTCAAAAGCGACTACAACAGTATATTGACAAGAAACTGCCAGAAATTCAAGCTGGATTTAGAAAAGGACATGTAACCAGGGATATCATCACTGATGTCTCATGGATCCTGGCTGAAAGCAAAGAATACCAGCAAGATATTTACTTGTGTTTCATTGACTATGCAGAGGCATTTGGCTGTGTGGATCATACTAAATTATGGCTAGTGGTACAGAAAATGGGAATTCCAGAACACCTAATTGTGCTCTTTAAGGAATCTGTATGTGGATCAAGAGGGAGTCATGCAAAAAGAACAAGGGGACACTGCACGGTTTAGTCAGGTAAGGTGTGCATCAGAGTTGTATCCTTTCACCACATCTTTTTAATCTGTATGCCGTGCAAATAATCCAGAAGCTGAATTGTGTGAAGAAGAATGAGGCATCAGGATTGGAGGATGGATCATTAACAATCTGTGTTACGCAGACGACACCACCTTACTTGCTGGAAATGAAGAAGATTTGAGACACTTCCTGATGAAGATCAAGGACCATAGCCTTCAGTACGGATTGTACCTCAACATCAGGGAAACAAAAATTCTCATGACTGAACCAGTAAGCAACACTGTCACGAATGGAGAAAGGATTGAGGTTGTCAAGGATTTCGTTTTACTTGGGTGCACAATCAACGCCTACGGAAGCAGCAGTCAAGAAATCAAAAGACACACTGCACTGGGAAAATCTGCTGCAAAGGACCTCTTTAAAGTACTTAAAAATAAGGATGTCACCTTGAAGACTAAAATGTGCCTGGCCCAAGCCATGGTATTTTCAGTCGCATCATATGCAAGTAAAAGCTGGACAATAAACAAAGAAGACAGAAGAATTGATGCCTTTGAATTGTGGTGTTGGACAAGAATGTTGGATGTACCATGGACCACGAGAAGAACCAACACATCTGTTCCGGAAGCAGTACAACCAGAGTGCTCCTTGGAAGCAAAGATGGCAAGACTGTATCTTACATACCTTGGACATGTTGTCAGGAGGCGTTGGTCCCTGGAGAAGGACATCATGCTTGGTAGAGTGGAGGGTCAGCAAAAGAGAGGAAGACCCTCGATGAGATGGACTGGCACAGTGGCCGCAACAATGGGCTTAAGCATAAAAACAATAGTGGACATGGTGCAAGACCTGGCAGTGATTCATTCTGTTATTCATAGGGTCGCTATGAGTCAGAACACTCGATAGCACCTAACAATAATAACAGTGGACTAAAAGTACAAATTCAGGGTGTCAACATCAGGAGAAGACTTTCTATCTTGCCTCTGGAGGAAGGTCTTTGTCATCAATCTTTCTCCGGAGTGGGAGCTTCTGAGGTACAGAGACCCCAGGCCCTTTCCAAAGCAGGTGCTCTGCTTTGGACACTGCTATTTGGGGGTATGAGGTCGCTAAATCTCTTTGCTGGTTTCTTTTCTCTGTCAAGAGATTGCCTCAAGGCAAAAAACAGTCTTACACACTGAGTGCTGTCCCACCATCACAACTGCTGCCCATCCTCCCTCATTAATATCACCCAACCCACTGCTGTTGAGCCAATTCTGAATGATAGCAACCCTATAGCACAGAGTAGAACTGCCCCATAGAGTTTCCAAGGAGTGCCTGGTGGATTCAAACTGCCAACCTTCTGGTTAGCAACTGTAGCAATTAACCATTATACCACCAGTGTTTGCTGTTAACATCACAGAGGCAGGGTTTATAGTATACACAATACCAATACCAGGAATCGTGGCCCACTCAAATTTCTACACACATTTTTTTGGGGAACACAATTTAATCCATGAGAAAGTCCAAATTCAGGGAATCTGCTCCAGGGGAAGACTTTCTGTCTTTGTTAGCTCCGGAGGAAGATCCGTGTGTTGCATCAGTCTTTCTCTGGCCAGGAAGTGTCTTGGCACAGGAATTTCGGGTCCAAGGGATACACTCTGCTCTCATTGCTGCTTTCCTGGTGGCATGAGGTTCCCAGTTCTCTTCTTGCTTCTCTTTGCTTTTGTCTCTTGTAGGACAAAAGGTGGTGCAAGCCACATTCCATGGAAACTCCTTTAGTACAGATGTTGCAGTGCCAACCTAATCCTCTTTTAACACAAACCTATCTATTACCCACAGGCAGAGATTGGAATTTACAGCATAGGAAAATCACAACATCAACCAATTCTTTTTGGTATAATGACTCTGTGTATTCCTTCCATCTTCTTTTGATGCTTCCTGCATCATTTAATATTTTCCCTGTAGAATCCTTCACTATAGTAACTTGTGACCTCAATTTTCAGTTCTTTCAGCATGAGACATGCCAAGCATATTCTTCCCTTTTGGTTTTCTATCTCCAGGTCTTTCTATGTGTTATTATGATATTTTATTTTGTCTTCTCCAGATGCCCTTTGAAATCTTCTCTTTAGTTCATCACTTTATCATTTCTTCCATTTTGCTTTTAGCTGCTTGATGTTCAAGAACAAGTTTCGTAGTATTTTCTGACATTGGTTTTGGTCTTTTCTTTCTTTCTTGTCTTTTTAATGACCTCTTGCTTTCTTCATGTATGATGTCCTTCATGTCATTCCACAACTCATCTGGTTTTTGGTCATTAGTGTTCACTGCATCAAATCTATTTTTTAGATGGCCACTAAACTCAAGTGGGATATACTCAAGGTCATATTTTGGTCTTGTGGAATTTTTGTAATTTCCTTCAATTTCAATCTGAACTTGCATACAAGCAACTGATGATCTGTGCCATAATTGGCCCAGCCTTGTTCTGACTGATGACACTGAACTTTTCCATCATTACTTTCCACAGATATAGTTCATTTGATACTGTACATGTGTAATCAAAGACCCGTGTGCATAGTCGTTGTTTTGCGTGTGTGTGCATACACACACAGGAGATCAGACAAGTTCATGAACTTATCCTAGAAAATGTGCCACATACCTCATTGCTGAATATCACTATGGTCACCTTCGAAGTACTCCGCTTGGGAAGCTGTGCACCAATGCCAGCCCGTAGTCCACCCTTCAAAGCAATTTTGGAACTCTCTCCAGCATATCCATCAGAGCTGTCCATGTACGTGGTCTGACAATTAAGTTCTCGAACTCATCCTAGGAATAGAGCTAAATATCTCATTGCTGAATATGTCACCTTCAAATTACTCCCCCGGGGGAGCTGTGCACCTATGGCAGCACCTAGTCCACCCTTCAAAGCACTTTTTCTAGGACGAGTTCGCGAACTTAATTGTCACACCTGGTCCGACGATGGCTCTGATGACATTCCAGAAAAAGAGCTCCAAAATTGCTTATGTGTATATATATATATATATATGACAGAAAGAGACAGACTTATGAGATCTGTCAATTAAGTCCCCGAACTTAATTGTTCTAAGTGCTACATAGCTCATTGCTGAATATCACTGCAGTCACCTTCAAAGTATCCCCTTGGGAAGCTATGCACCAACACCTAGTCCACCCTTCAAAGTAATTTTGGAACTCTTTCTGGAATGGCCATAGCACGTAGTGGCAAGGTGTCAAGTTTGTGAACTTTATTGTATAGTTGTCTGTGAGGGAGTTTTTAACCAATAAACGAACAACTGTATTGGAACACCTTCTCTACTCAACTAATCTGGCTCCCAGTGACTTTTTTCTTTACATGAACATGAAAGATCAAAAGGAAGACATTTTGATGACATTCGCAACATCAAGGGTAATACGACGACAGTTTTGCTGGCCATTTCAGAAAAAGAGTTCCAAAATGTCTTTCAATGGTGGACTAGGCACTGGCATCAATGAATAGCTTCCTAAGGGAAGTACTTCAAAGGTCCATAGTGATATTCAGCAATGAGGTATGTAGCAGTCTTTCTAGGATGCTTTCATGAACTTAATTGTCAGTCTTATATACCAAGAAAGTGAATCAAACAGTTTCAGAGGCTGGAAAGTCCCAAGTCCCTGGGTCAGACATCAGGCTGGAAGTTTCTCCTGTCTCATGCAGCTGCAAAAATTGAGAAACCCAGTATCAGCAGGTCAGAATCTAAGGTTGGCAAGTAAGAACTGGAGGTCAGATGATGATAAGCCAAATGCAGGATCGAGAGCAGAGCAGAAGCCAGTGACCTTTGACAAAAAGTCTGTGCATGTTGTATGCAGGCCGCACTGTCAAGGAAACTCCCTTCCAACAGATTGGCTCCTCATAGCAGATCTCATCATGGAAGTGATGGCACTGTTACATAACTGCCAAATCACTATGAATCATGGCCTAGCTAAGATGACCCATTACCTTAACCGTCACAATCTACACCTGTCAACTTGGCATCTGTCTGAATCTTTTAAAACCATACGTAATCTCTAAAGACAATTATAAAGTCATACATGTACCTAACATGATACAACACATGTACAACCAAAAATGCCGTAGCCTTGTTTATATCTTATGTATGTTAAGAAAAGAAAAATATGTGATGTACATACACATATAAGGAAGAAATACTCTTAGCAATTATAGTCCTCATTTCTGTAACTGGTCACATGGTGGTAGCTGGTATTTACCTTTACCTTCTTCCATCACCCAGTCTGTATTTCCTTTACTGTCAGCAAGTACCTCAGCTGGTTGTGGCTCTTTGTCTGGTGGGGTGACCTGAATCTTCATTCCACAGCAGAACATAAGCTAGTTACCTTTGCTAAAATGTCCATATATACTGGTTGTAGGTCACATAACCAAGGAAATGCCCTTTCAGCTGATTGGCTGTTTATAGAAGATCTCATCACGGAGATGATTATCTTACATAACTACCAAACCACTGAGAATCATGGTTCGGTCAACCTGGCATACAACCTTAACTATCATACTATTTTGTTCTATCTTTTTCTACTTTCTTTCTCCCTTTTTTTGTATTAATCAATTATCATTTTTATTCCATTGTAATCTCCTCTTTGAGGTTATTAGTTAACAACTCTTTGTTTTGCTGTTTTAGTGATTGCTTAAAGATTTGTAATACACATCTTTAACTTATCATAGCCTACCTTCAAGTGTCATTGTACCATTTCACAAAGAACACAAAAACCTCACATCAGTTAACTTCTATTTTTCACTTCCTGGACTTTATTCTATTGTTACCATGCAATTTATATTTACCCCTTAATACCCCTGTCATGGATTGAATTGTGTCCCCCTGAAAATATGTATAGTAATTTGCCTGGGCCAGGATTCTATGATTGTCCCCTGTATTCTATGACTGTCCTCTATTTTGTGATTTTCCTGTGCTGTATGTTAAAGGATTAGGGTGGGACTGTAAATCCCTTCATACGATCACCTCTCTGCTCTACCATAAGGGGTATTTCCCTGGAATATGCTTTTCACCACCCTCAATCCGTTCATCCTACAAGAGATAAAAGGAAAGGGAACCAAGCAGAGAACTGGAAGCCTCACACCATCAAGCAAGCAGCACCAGGAGAAGAGCGCATCCTTCAGACCTGAGGTTCCTGTGCCAAGATGCTCCCTGGACAAAGACTGATGCAATACCGGACTTTTCTTCAGCGCTGACAAGGGGGAAAGCCTTCCCCTGGAGTAGACATCATGAATTTGGACTTGTAGCCTACTGGACTGTGTAAGAATAAACTGTCCTTTATTAACACCTTTCACTCATGGTATGTGTGTTAGAACACCACTAGCAGACTAGAACAACCCCACAATACATTGTTATTATTTTTGTTTAAACTGTCAATTATCTTTTTAAAACAGCTTTTTAAAGAACAATTTACATACTACAAAATTCACTCATTTTAACTGTACAATTAATTGACCTTTAGCAAATTTAGAAAATAATGCTACCATCATCACAATGGAAATTTTAAAACATTTCCATTATCCCCCAAAGATCCCTCATGCTTCTCTGTCATCACTTCATGTCTCATTCCAAGCCCCAGGAAATCACTAATCTATCATCTCTACAAATTTGTCTTTTTTGAATATTTCACATAAACGAGACCATGTAACATGGTCTTTTATGTTTGGCTTCTTTCACTTAACATGCTTCTGAGATTTGTCCATGTTGTACTTTGTTTATTTTTATTGCCAAGTTGTATTTTTAAATCAAATATATTGAGTTTTAATTTATACACCATAAAACACTTTCATTTTAAGTTTAGAGCTTGGTGAATTTTGATAAACGTATATAACCACATATACATGTACACACCATAATCAAAACATATAATATTTCCATCATACTGTATAGTTCCTGTTAGAGATTAAATTGTATCTCCCCAGAAATGTGTGTCAACTTGGCTAAGCCATGATTCCCAGTATTGTATGACCATTCACCATTTTGTCATCTGATTTGGTTTTCCTATGTGTTATAACTCCTATCTCCATTATGTCAATGAGAAATGATTAAAAGCAATCATCTTAATGAGGAAAGACTCTGTCTACTAGATTAGGTTGTGTCTTGAGCCAATCTTTTGAGATATAAAAGAGAAGCAAGCAGAGAGACAGACGGACTTCCTACCACCAAGAATGCAGAGCAGGGAGTTAATTACATCCTTAGGACCTGGTGTTCCTGTACTGAGATTCTCCTAGACCAGGGGAAGACTGATGATGAGGACCCTTACCTAGAACCAACAGAGAGACAAAGTCTCTTCTTGAAACTGGTGCCCTGAATTTGGCTTTGTAGCCTCCTAACCTATGAGAGAACAAATTTCTGTTTGTTAAAGTCATGGACTTGTGGTATTTCTATTGCAGCAGCACTAGAAAACTAGGACAGCTCTCTTGCACCTCTCTGTAACCAATCCCTATCTCCCTAACTGCAGATACCACTGATCTGTTTTCTGTCACTTAATATTAGATGTGTCTTTCTAGATTTCATACAAATGAAACCATACAGCATATACCCTTTTCTGTCTACATCTTTTCCTCAACATAATATTTCTGAGGCTCATTCATGGTTTTGCCCCTATCAGTGATTCATTCATTTTTAGAGCTTAAAAATATTCCATTCAGGAGCTCTGGTGGTTAAGGTTGGCGGAAACCCTCTGGGGAAGTACTACTCTGTCCTATAGGGTCACTGTGAGCTGGAATCAACTTGATGGCAGTAAGTTTGGTTTGGTAGTTGGTGGTACAGTGGTTAAGTGCTTGGCTGCAAACTGATAGATTGACGGTTCAAACCCACCAGCAGCTCCATGGGAGCAAAGACTTGGCAGTCTGCTCCTACAAAGATTGCAGTCTAGGAAACACCATGTAGCAGTTCTACTCTGTCATACAGGGTCACTATGACTCAGAACTGATTCAATGGCACACAACAATATTCCACTGAAAGAATATATAACAATTTGTTTCCAAGTTTGGGGCATTATGGATAAAGCTGCTATGTGTATTTGTGTGCATTTGTGTATTTGTGGACATTATGTTTAATTTCTCAAGTAAATAGCTAGGAGTGGAATTATTGGGTCATTGGGTAGGTGTATGTTTACCCTTGTATATTTAACTTTATAAGAAACTCCAAAGTGGTTATATCACTTTATACTTTAATGTATTACAATTTCTGTGGTGGTTTCACATCTCCCCTACCATTTATAACTCAATCTTTTTAATTTTAGCAATTCTTAATGGACATGTTTTCACTGTGGTTTTTATTTGTATTTCCCTGTTGACTAATGATGTCGAGAAAATTTTCATTTGCCTATTGGCTATCAGAATATCTTTCTTTGTGAGGTGTCTGCTAAAATCTTTTGACCATTTTGCTATTCGGTTGTTTTCTTATTTAGAGTTTTAAAAATTCTTTATATGTTCTGGATACAAGTCTGTTTCAGTCATCTGGTACTGTTCTAACAGAAACAGCATGAGTGGATGGCTTTAATAAAGAAAAGCTTATCCTTACACAGTCCAGTAGGTTACAAGACCAAATTTGAGATGTCTGCTCCAAGGGAAAGGCTTTCCCTCTTTGTCGGCTCTGGAGAAATACCCTTCTGTTGCATCGGCCTTTGGTCAGGGACCATCTTGGTGCAGGAACCTCAGGTCTGAAGGATGTGCTCTACTCTTGGTGTTTCTTGAGTATGAGGTTCCCAAATCTCTCTGCTAGCTTCTTTCCTTTACATCTCAAGAGCCTGCCTTAAGGCACAGAACAATTTTATACACTGAGTCCTGCTGTGCAACACAACTGCTGCCCACTCACCCTGATTAACATCATAGAGGCAGGATTTACAACATGGCACAATACCAGGAATCATGGTTTAATTAAATTGCTCCACAGAGTTTTTGGGGAACACAATTCAATCCAAGACAAAGTCCGTTGTCAGATATATGTATTGTGAACATTTTCTCCCAGTCTATGGCTTATCTTCCATTTTATTACCCAAAATAGCGGAATTTTCTAGTTTTGATGAGATTCAATCAAATTTTTCTTTTAGAATTAGTGATCTCTTTTTTTGGATACTCTCTTGTATAAGAAATTATTGCCTCAAGATGGAGTCAAGATGGCAGACTAAACACACGTCTCCCTCAATACCCCTGGAAACCAAGACCTGAATTGTTAATTAAATGGAGCCTTCTGGACACATAGCGAGCCCTAGGACATGGCATAAGGCTATTAATTTGGACTTCATACCACTGAACAGAAAACCTCCTCTCTTTTGCCATCCCCTGCTTTTGGTTGAGTGCTGGCTTCCACGGACAGAAGACGACCTAGAGAAACAACTGTGGTCCATCCTCACAGCATCTCTCCTAGCCTTTATTGATTCACATGATGCCCCCAGAACAACAAACTCTGGACAAAAGTGTAACTAAGAAATCACACATGGCTTCAGACAGCCCCCAAAAGACAGCACCACAGAACTTCCCAAATGAAGAAACCTTTCTGAAACTATCAGAAGGTGAATACAACAGGATTATATACAGAGCCCTCCTAGACATTATACAAAATTCAGCAGAGCAGAATGAAAAATTAAGCAAGCTGTTCAATCTGATGGAACACCAGTACTCTGAAATCCAACAGATCAAGAACAAAATCAAAGACATAGAACTTCAATTCAAAGCCAAGAAAACAGAATGAAACAAATGGAAAAAAGAATCTCTGATTTGGAAGATAGAGCTACTGACTCCAGCATCTGTGAGGAGAAATCAGAAAAAAGAAACAAGAAAAATGAAGAAGCATTAAGAAACATGTGGGACTCTATTAAGAGGAACAACCTTCGATTAATTGGAGTCCCTGAACAGGGCTAGACACCTGAGAACACAAGGGGTATTGTTGCTAGCTGCTGAGAGAAAACTTCCCAGAAATTATGAAACAAGAGAATACAGATATCTAAGATACATATCAAATGCCACTCAATATAGATCTCAAAAGAAAGACTCCAAGACATATTATAGTCAAACTTAACAAAATGAAACATAAGCAGCAACTCTTAAAGGCAGCAAGACTCAAAGCAAGGCTCACATTCAGATGGAAACCCTGTAGGCTTTCATCAGATTTCTCAGCAGAAACCATGCTGGCATGGAGACAGTGGCATGACACATTCAAAGCCTTGAAGGAAAAGAACTTCCAACCAAGAATTATATATCCTGCAAAACTATCTTTCAAATAAGAAAATGAAATTAAGACATTTTCACATAAACAGAAACTCAGAGACTTTCTAAGACACAAAGCAAAGCTACAAGAAATACTGAAAGAATCTCTTGGCTTAGAAGAAAAAGACCTCTAACTTTATATTTTAGAAGAATTCAGGACACATCACCCAGAAACCCACTCAGTTAGGGAAGGCTCTAAACTCAATCAAAGCTATAATAGTGAAGAAAATGATCCAGTGATCATATCATGAAAACTATGATGTCAGCATACTGAAAAGAGGGAGGTACTACCATTGTTATAGTCCTTCCAGATGGAGAGGAAGTTAATAAGACTGGTAGTGATTAAAATTGAGTTTATACATAGTTTATTAAGGGGGATCATGGGGGCAGCTGTAAAGCACAATAAAGATGCAAAATATCAAATAAAAAACGTGATCAGGAGTCTCAATAACCACAAAACCAACCCTGAAAAAGGTGAAAAATCAAGTCACAAAGAAGAAAGCCCCAGAACAGATTAATCAGAACAACAGAGAAAACATGAACATAAAAATAAACATATCACAGCACTAAACACATACCTATCAATAATTACATTGAATGTGAATGAACTGAATGCCCGAATAAAGAGACATCAAGTGACATTTTGGATCAAAAGACACAATCCATCCATATGTTGCCTACAAGAAACTCACCTTAGACTTAAAGATATGAACAAACTGAGAATTAAAGAATGAAAGAATATGTATCAAGCTAGCAATGAACAAAGAAGAGCAGGTGTGGCAATTCTAATCTCAGATAAAATAGATTTTAATGTAAAATCCACCATTGTGGACAAAGATGGACACTATTGCTGAAAGGTTCACTACACAAACAGGGCTTAACAATATTAAATATTTATGCACCTACTATCAGAGCACCTAAATATGTTGAAGAAACACTGACTACACTGAAAAATGAGATAGAGAATCCCAGAATAATAGTGGGAGATATCAACACTCCACTCTCAATATTGGACAGATCATCCAGAAAAAAGCTCAACAAAGACACAGAAGACCTTATTGCCACAATTAACCAACGAGACTTCATTGACATATACAGAACTTTCCATCCATCAGAGGACAACTACACCTTCTCCTCCAGTGCATGTGGAACATTCTCTAGAATAGACCAGGTGTTTGGACATAAAGGAATTCTCAACAAAATCCCTACCATTGAATTAATGCAAAGCATCTTCTCAGATTGTAAACCCATAAAAGTCTAAATCAATAGCAGAAAAAACATAGAAAGTGGAACTCATGGAAACTGAATAAAGTCTTGCTCAAAAACCCATGGGTTATAGAAGAAATCAAGGATGAAATAAAGAAATTTATGGATTCCAATGAGAATGAAAACACTTCCCACTAGAACATACGGGATACAGACAAAGCAGTGCTCAGAGGTCAGTTTATCTCCATAAATGCACACATCGGGAAGGAAGAAAGAAATCAAACCAAAGAACTAACCCTACAGCTTGAACAAGTAGGGAACAACAGAGGAACCCCTCAGGCAGCAGAAGAAAACAGATGATAAAGATTAGAGCAGAACTAAACAAATTAGAGAATAGAAGAACAATTGAGAAGACCAAAAGCTGGATTTTTGAAAATATCAACAAAATTGACAAACCATTGGCTAAACTTACTACAGAAAAACAGAAAAGGAAGCAAATAACCCAAATAAGAAATGAGAGGAGAGTTGTCGTAACTGATCCAAAAGGAATAAGAAATGTCATAACAGAATGCTATGAAAGTCTGTACTCCATTAATAGATTTGAAAACCTGGAGGAAATGGACAAATTCCTAGATTCATATCACCTACCAAAATTATCACAAGGTGAAACAGAACAACTTAATCAACCCATCGCAATGGAAGAGATTCAAAAAGTTACCCAAAAACTACCAACCAAGAAAAGCCCAGGCCCAGATGGCTTCAACACAGAATTCTATCAAGCTTTTAGAGAAGAGTTATCTCCAATACTACTGGGACTATTTCACAGTATAGAAATGGATGGAATACTCCCAAATTCATTCTATGAAGCTAGCATAACCCTGATACCAAAGCCAGGGAAAGACCCAACCAAAAAGGAGAACTACAGACCGATATCATTCATGAATCTAGATGCAAAAATCTTCAACAAAATTCTTGCCAACAGACTACAACAACATATCAAAAAATAATCCATCGTGATCAAGTGGGATTCATACCAGGGATGCAAGGATGGTTCAACATCAGAAAAACAATTAATGTGCTTAACCACATAAATATCACAAAAGACAAAAATCACCTGGTTTTGTCTTTTGATGCAGAAAAGGCCTTTGATAAAGTCCAACACCCATTCATGCTAAAAACTCAGCAAAATAGGAATAGATGGCAAATTGCTCAATGCAATAAGGGACATTTATACAAAGCCAACTGCCTACATCATCCTGAATAGAGAGGGACTGAAACAATTTCCCTGGAGAACGGGAACTAGACAAGGATGCCCACTCTCACCTCTTCTATTCAACATTGTACTAAAAGTTCTGGCCAGAGCAATTAGACAAGACGAAGAAATAAAGGGCATCTGCATCAGCAAAGAAGTAAAAATCTCCCTATTTGCAGATGACATGATTGTATACGCAGAGAATCCCAAAGAATCCATAAGTAAACTACTCAAACTGATAGAAAAGTTCAGCAAAGTCTCAGGATACAAGATAAACATAAGTAAATCAGTAGGATTCCTTTATACCAACAATAAGACTGTTGATGCAGCAATCACCCTATCAATACCATTTACTATAGCCCCTAAGAAGATAAAGTACCTAGGAATTAATCTAACCAGAGAAATAACATACCTTTATGAAGAGAACTATAAGGCCTTACTGCAAGAAGCTAGGGGAGACTTACATAAATGCAGAAACCTACCCTGCTCATGGATAGGAAGACTTAACATCTTGAAAATGTCTATTTTATTCCAAACAATGTACTTACATAATGCAATCCCAATACAAATTCCAGTGACATTTTTTTATGAGATGGAGAAACAAATCACCAACTTTGGTTGGAAAAGGAAGAAGCCTTGGTTAAATAAAGCACTACTGAAGAAGAACACACTGAGAGGCCTCTCACTATCTGACTTTAGAACCTATAGTAATCAAAACAGTCTGGTACTGGTACAAAATCAGACAGATAGCCCAATGGAACAGAATTGAGATCCCAGAGATGACACCATCTGCCTATGAACAGTTGATATTTGACACAGGCCCTAAGACATTAAACTGGGATAAAAACAATCTCTTCAACAAATGGTGCTGGCAAAATTGGATATCCATCTGCAATAAATTGAAGCAAGACTCATATCTTACACCTTATTCAAAAAACAACTCCAACTGGATAAAAGACCTAAATATCAAATCTAAAACAATAAAGCTCATCCAAGAAAAAGTGGGAACAATGGAAGCTTTAATAGACAACGCAGATAGACTTCAAAATCTGTCAAACAACAGAAGAGAAAATAGATAAATGGGAACTACTAAGAATCAAACACTTTTGCTCATCCAAAGACTTTATTAATAGAATTAAAAGGCCAGCCACAGAATGGGAAAAAAATGTTTGGCAACTCTATGTCAGACTGACGCCTGATCTCCAAAATCTATAAGGTACTACAAAATATCAATAAGGGAAAGATAAATCATCCAATTAAGTGATGGGCAAAGGAGATGGACAGACACTTCTCTAAAGAGGAGATATACGCAGCCAAAAAACACATACCAACATGCTCACAATCATTAGCTATTAAATAAATTCAATGAGATACCATCTCACCCCAGTGAGGTTGGCCATGATCCAAAAAACACAAAACAACAAATGCTGGAGAGGCTGTGGGGAGACTGGAACTCTCCTACACTGTTGGTGGGTTTGCAAAATGGTGCAGCCTCTTTGGAAAGCCATCTTGTGCTTCCTTAAAAAGCCAGATATGGATATATCATTTGACCCAGTAATTCCACTGCCTGGAATACACCCTACAGAATCCAGGCAATTCACACCAACTGATACATGCACACCAATGTTTACTGCAGCACGGTTTATGATAGCAAAAAGATGGAATTAACCAAGATGCCTGACAACAGAGGAATGGATAGGTAAACTATGGTATATATACTCAATGGAACACTACAGAACAATAAAGAACAATGACAGTTTTAGAAAACATAACCTGGTTTCAACTAGAGGACATTATGATGAGTGAAAGTAGTCAGTGACAAAAGGACAAATATTGTATGAGACCCCTATGATAAGAACTGAAAAACAGACTCACACATAGAAGAAAAGACTCTTTGACAGCTGCAAGGTTGGGGATGGTGGCAGGGTGGAGAGGAGGGTTTAGATTAGATAGTTCATAGAAATTTGATTGGGTGAAATCTGTGACAGCATACATTAGAAAGATGATCAATATTAACTGGACTTCAACATAGCATGATTACTCCTCCCATCTTCACCCAATATTGCAAGGACAGAGTAGCTGTGGCGGGGGATTGGGGACCATGATCTCAGGGGATATCAAGGCCAACTGGCACAACTAGAGTTTTGCTAAGAGAGCCTTTCACACCCCACATTGGTGAGTGGCATCTGAGGTCTTAAAAGCTGCCAAACTGCCATCTGAGGGTACAGTTAATGGTCCCAACTCAGCAGGAACAGATGATCACCAAGGACTAAAACGACATGGGAGAAAGAGAACCCAGAAGACAGAGAGATCCAAGTGAGTGGGTGATTACATCGACTTGTGACCAGAAGAACTGGATGGTGCCCAGCCACCACCAGTGACAGCCACGATGGAGCTCACGAAGTTGAGCCTCACTGGCAACACAAGAATAAAAAGGGGTACATCCGGAGATCTTCACTAAAAGCCCACAGTTGATGGTCCAGGGGTCTCGGAGTTCTCCTGGGAGCATGGCCCCTGGCCCTGATGCTGCCCCTGTCCATAAATCATAATGGAGGTCAACTCTTTGGACAGGAATGGATTGGACTTGGCGACACAGAGTGACCATATCATGGATACACTTTATAGTTCTGTGCATCTATAGGATGTTGTCCTGCTGACCTCTTACTGGAGGCGGGGGAGTGGGTGACGAGGAGGGGGTAGGAGATTGCTGGGAGAATGAGACACGTACGGAGCAGAGAAAAAGAGTGTGCTGTCACTGGGCAGAGAGAGCAGTGGGAGCTGCATATAGGTGGGCATGCAAATTTATATGGGAATGTACATTTTCACTCAATCACAATAATAATAAAAAAGAAATTATTTCCTACATTTTTATGTATTAATAACTTTTGTCACTGTTTTAAATAGGACTTATTTTCTAAAGCATTCCAGTTAGTTACTGCTTATATTTAAGAAAGTTATTGCTTTTAATTATCATATTTCATAAATGACCATCTTGCATATCAAATGTCTCTTTTTTAATTGTTTGTACGCTGATTATTTTGGCTTTCCATATAAATTGCAAATAATGATAGTTTTGCCTTTCCCTTGCCAATATTTATATGTCTTACTTTGAGTTCTCATTTCATTGCATTGGTTAAGACTTTCAGCGTAATGCTAAATGGTTGGTTGCTAAGTTACCTATGAGAGTCTATGGTTAAGTTTCACAGAATAAGATTGAATGGAGAGGAGACTAACATTAGAGATATCACAAAGGAAAAGTCAACAGGACTTGGTAGCTAACTGGGTGATGGGCATAAAAGAGACCTACATTTTAGAAATAACTAGGATTTCAAGTTTAAGAACAGGGAGAACGAAGTTGTTGTAATAAGAAAGGAGGAAGTTAAGTTGCTGTGGAGAAAAAGATAATTCAATTTTAGCCACTTTTCACTTTAAGTTTATGATGGAGATTTCATGCAGAATTTAGAAATAGAGAACTGAAGTTCGGATGAGAGGCCTGGGCTAGACATAAAGATTTTAGGGTCATCAGCAAAGGTGATAGTTAAATCAGTGACGTAAAGGAGCTATGTGAAACAAAAAAAGCAGAGAAAAAGGAAAGAGTTCAATATTGCACCTCAAGGGTGCAGGAAGGAGGACATAGAGCAGCCTAGAGAAAATTAGAAAGGAGGATTTAAAACACAGTGAGGGGATCTAGAATAGCTTCGAAAATTATAGGGAATGGCCAGCAATGTCAAACAGCAAAAGGAACTTAAGGAAAACAAGGAATACAGGTGAAAGGAGCAATAGAAATATACATAGTTTAGTTATTGTAAAATAAAACATTTTTGAGGTACTCAGAGAAAACTAAACTCAAGCTGGGTAGTATATGATATTAAGAAATCATAAATTTTATTGGGTGTGAAAATGTTACTGTAATTGTGTATTTTTGAGTCTATCTTTTAAAGATACAACCAGAAATATTAATAAGTGAAATGATATGATGTCTGGGTTTTACTGTGGAATACTCAGAGAAAATAATCGTAAGTGGAAGAAATAGATAAAACAAAAATAGCAGGGTGTTGTTAATGATTTAACCGAGTGATAGGAAGAGGAAGGTTCATCACACTGTTCTCTCTACTTTTATATATCTTTGTTAAGATCCATAATAGAAGGCTTAAAATGCATAGGTTGAAACAATCTCCAAGATATATTATTAAGACAAAAGTAAGGTTTGTAACATCATGGATGGTGTCATGGATTGAACTGTGTCCACCAAAAAATACGTATAGAAATTTGGTTGGGTTGTGATCACCTGTACTGTGTGATTGTCTTCCATTTTGTTATTTTCCTATGTTGTAAATCTTAATCTCTGCCTGTGGGTAACAGATAGGATTATGTTAAAAGAGAAATTTCTACTAAGGGAGTTTCCCTGGAGTGTGGCTTGCACCACCCTTTATTGTTGCATCCTTCAAGAGATAAAAGGAAGGGGAAGCAAGCAGAGAGTTGGGAACATTGTACTATCGAGAAAGCAGTGCCAGGAGCAGAGCATGTCCTTCGTACCGGAGGTTCCCGTGCTGAGATGCTCCCCGACCAAAGACTGAAGCAACACAAAGATCTTCTTCCAGAGCTGACAAAGAGGGAAATGCTTCCCCTGGAGTGGACATCCTGAATTTAGACTTGTAGCCTACTGGACTGTGTAAGAGTAAACTTTTCTTTGTTAAAACCACCCACTCGCAGTATTTTTTGTTAGAGTGGTACCAGATGACTAAGACAGACAGTATGCTAGCATTTGTATAAGAAACACACACAAAGGAAGATTATATAGAAATATTTGCTTGTATATGCTCTCATAGATTTTTACAAGAAACTGATAGCATGAGTTATTTCCTAGAAAAAGAACTAGGTGACTTAGGGACAATAGTGAAGGGAGAATTTATATTGTATATTCTCTTATACTTTTACATAAATATTCAATAAGTAAAAGGCATTAAAAATAAATAAGTTAGTACAGGATTTGAACATCACTATAAGCTATGAATGGGAATCAACTCGATGGCAGTGGGCTGGATTTTGTGTATGCCAACTAAACCTAACAGACACTGTACAACAGCAGAATACATTTTCTCCTCTAGTGCACATGTATCTCCAAGATAGACCATACGAGGTCTGACAATTAAGTCCCCAAATTTAATTGTTCTAAGTGCTACACACCTCATTGCTGAATATCATTATGGTCACTTTTAAAGTACTCCCCTTGGGAAGCTACACACTGACACCAGCACATAGGCCACCCTTCAAAGCAATTTTGGAACTCTTTCTGGAGTGGTCATTGCGCATGGTGGCAAGGAGGCAAGTTCACATACTTAGTTGTATAGTTGTCTGTGAGGAAGTTTTTAGCCAGTAAACAATAGCTGTATTGGAATACCCTCCCTACTCACCTGATCTGGCCACCAATGACTTTTTTCTTTACCCAAAGACAAAGGAAAGATTGAAAAGAAGACATTTTGATGACATTCAGGACATCAAGGGTAATAGGATGACAGCTCTGCTGGCCATTCCAGACAAAGAGTTCCAAAATTGCTTTGAAGGGTGGACTAGGCCCTGGCATTGGTGTGTAGCTTCCTAAGAGGAATACTTCAGAGGTGACCATAGTGATATTCAGCAATGAGGTATGTAGCACTTTTTCTAGAATGATTTGCAAACTTAATTGTCAGACCTTGTATGTTACGGTCACAAAAAAAAATCTCAATAAATTTTAAAATATCAAAATTGTGTAAGTATCTTCTCCAACCCCAATGGAATGAAACTAGAATTCAGTAACAGAAGGAAAAGTGGCAATGTCACAAATATGTGCAAACTAAATCACATAGTATTAAACAGCCAACGAGTCAAGGAAGAAATCAAGTGATGAAGAAAAAAATAATGAGTTGAATGACAAATAGAATTTCAAATTCTTGTGAAATCCAGATACTATGTCACCATGGAGGCTGGGTGAACCCCTGAAACTGTTGTCCTGAGATAACATTTAAATCTTAACTCAAAAATATCCCCTGAAGTCTTCTTAAACAATAGTTTAACAAGAATGTATGCCTTGAGCATTGTGCCCATTTAAGATCTAGCTATGTGGGATCAGACCGGCAACCAGCCACCCACCCACTGGCAACAGTGATTCAAAAGATTAGATAGGAAGCCTACGGAGCGGTAAGTTTATGTTAATGGGGGAGGAACAGCTCAGAAAAGGATGTGAATGGTTGCACAACTCGGAGAACACAATCAATGTCACTGAATTGTACATGTAGAAACTGTTGAATTGGTATATGTTTGCTGTGTGCATTCTTGTCATGGATTGAATTGTGTCCCCCCAAACACGTGTGAAGCAATTTCTCTGGGCCATGATTCTTAGTACTGTGCGGTTATCCTCCATTTCATGAGTTTGCTACGTTGTAAATTCTAATCTCTCTCTTTGGTTAATAGGACAAGATTGGATTATGTTAAAGAAGATTAAGACGGAACTGTAACACCCTTACTAAGGTCACCTCCCTGATCCAAGGTAAAGGGTGTTTCCCCAGGGTGTGGCTTGCATCATCTTTTATCCTACAAGAGATAAAATGAGAAGGAAGCAAGCAGAGAGTTGGGGACCTCAATACCATCAAGAAAGTAACACCAGGGGCCGAACAGTCATTCAGACCTTAGGTTCCTGCACCAAGATACTCCCAGACCAAAGAAAGCCTGATGCATCACAATGATCTTTCTCCAGAGCCCACAAAGAGAGTACATTCCCCTGGAGCCAATACCCTGAATTCAGATTTGTAGCCTACAGGATTATGAGAGAATAAACAATTCTTTGTTAAAACCATCCACTTGTGTTATCTCTGTTACAGCAGCACTAGACTACTAAGACAGTTCTCAACAACAACAACTTAAATTACCTAACAAAAGTTTTTATTGTGCTTCAAGTGAAAGTTTATAGTCCACATCAATTTGCCATATAAAACTCTGCACAAATGCCTCTATGCAACTCTAGCAGCTTTCACAATCCTGTGACAGCATGCTCCTCCTTTCCACCCTTTACTTCCCCTATGCATTGAACCAACTCCTGTTACTTCTTCTTTTCACCCTTCCATCTTGCCTCTAGAGAGGAGCTGCTCTGACAGCCTCGTGTATATATTTAAGCCAAGAAGCCTATTTTTCGCCAGCATCACTTTATGTCTTACAGTCCAATCCAATCTCTGTCTGAAGAGTTGACTTCAATCTATTCCTGTCTGAAGAGTTGACCTCAGTAAAGATTTATGGTTCTATGCATCTATAGGATGTTGTCCTACCAGCCTCTTACTAGAGGGGAGTGGAGAGGGTGGAGAGGAGGGGACAGGAGATTGTTAAGAGGATATGACATGTATAGAACGGAAAGGAGGAGGGTGCTGTCGCTGGGTGAGGAGAGCAGAAAGAGCTACAGATAGGCGGGCATGCAAATTTAAACTGGATAGTACATTTTCACTCAATTACAATAAAAAAAAGAAAAGAAACCAAAGGAAAAAAAAAGAATTGGATTCAGCACCGGTTTTAGTTTTGGGCTAACAGAGAATTTAGGGGCCATGTCCTCAGAGGACCCTCCAGTCTGACAGACCATCAAGTCTGGCCATTTATTAGAGTACTAGATCTGGACCCCCATTTTTCTCCTCTACATTGTATTCCCTGCCAGGGCAGTCACTGGAGGTGGCCGGGCACTGTCTAGTTCCACTCTCATTCTGGTGTAGTCTCCCAGTCATTTGGACCCTTCTGTCTCCTCGAATCATATTTTTTTCATGTCTTTGACCTCCTTTATTCTCCACTGCTCCAGGTAGACTGGGACCAACTGACATTTCTTAGATGGAAGGAAACTTGCTAGATTTTAAGACCCCAGACACCACTCACGAAAACGGGATGCAGAACGTTTTCTTAAAAAATAAAAATAAAAAGTTATGTCAATTGACTTACATGTCCCCTGAAATCATGGTCCTCAGACTCTTGTCCCTGTTACTCTGACCTTTGAAATGTTGATTTGTATTTAGGACTCCTCTTAGCTTTTGGTGTAGTCCAGCAGTGTTAATCTACCTTCTACTGCTTGCTGTCACTTCCCTCGCTTAACCCAATTCCAGCTCTGGAAGAAGATCTTTGTGTTGCTTCAGTCTTTGGTCAGGGAGCATCTCAGCACAGGAACCTTGAGTATGAAGGACATGCTCTGCTCCTGGCACTGCTTTCTCGATAGTACAATGTTCCCAACTCTCTGCTTGCTTCCACTTCCTTTTATCTCTTGTAGGATGCAACAGGAAAGGGCGGTGCAAGCCACACTCCAGGGAAACTCCCTTAGTAAGGGTGTCGCAGTGCCACCCTCATCCAAGAACACCCATCTGTCTTTCACCCCTCCCTTGTAACCCCCAAAAGTTATTTTCTTCAGTGCTTAAACCTTTTCTTGAGTCCTTATAATAGTGATCCCATACAATATTTGTCCTTTTGTGACTAACTTCACTCAGCATAATGTCTTCCAGATGATTCCATGTTATGGTATGTGTTTTAGTCAGTTAGGGCTGCTCTGACAGAAATACCACAGAGTGGATGGCTTTAACAAAGGAAGGTTTATTCTTACATAGTTGGGTAGGCTGCAAGCCCATATTCAGGGTGTCCTCTTGAGGGGAGGGCTTTCCCCTTGTCGGCTCTGGAGGAAAGTCTGGTATTGCATCAGTCTTTGTCCCGGGAGCATCCTGGCGCAGGAACCTCAGGTCTGAAGGACACGCTCTTCTCCCAGTGCTGCTTGTTTGATGGTACGAGGTTCCCAATTCTCTGCCTGCTTCTCTGTCCTTTTATCTCTCATAGGATGAAAGGATTAAGGGTGGGGCAAGCCATACTCCAGGGAAACTCCCTTTACAGTGGAGCAGGGTGGTAATCCTATGAAGGGATTCACAGCCCCACCCTAGTCCTTTAACACACAGCATAGGAAAACCACAAAATGGAGGACAGTCACAAGATACTGGGAATCATGGCCCAGTCACATGGCTACACTTATTTTGGGGGGGACACATTTGATCCATGACAGTATATTTTCTAAAATCATCATTGTTCTTTATCATTGCATAATATTCCATCATGTGAAAATACTATAGTTTGTTTATCCAGTCTTCTGTTGATGGGCACCTAGATTGATTTCATCTTTTTGCTATTTTGGAGAGTGTTGCAATAAATATTGGTGTGCATGTATCTATTTGTGTGATAGCCCTTATTTCTCTAGGATATATTCCAAGCAGTGGGATTTCTGGACCATATGTTATTTCTATTTCTAGCTTTTTAAGAAACATTTATTATTTTGTGTTTTTTGGAATAATACCAGCCTTACTGGGGTGAGATGGTGTCTCATTGTAGTTTTGATTTGGATTTCTCTAATGGCTAATGATCATGAGCATTCCCTCATGTATCTGTTAGTTGTCTGGATGTCTTTTTTGGTTAGGTGCCTGTTCATACACTTGCCCATTTTTTTAGCTGGGTTATTTGTCTTTTTCTTGTTGAGATTGTAGAATATTGTAGATTATGGAGATGAGATGCCAATCAGACTCTTGGTTGCCAAAAATCTTTGCCAGTCTGTAGGCACTTTTTACTCTTTTGATGAAGTCTTCATACGAGCGTGTTTGATTTCTAGGAGTTCCCATTTATCGGTTGTCTCTTCTAGTGTTTGTGCATTGTTAGTAATATTAGTAATATTTTGTAGTCTGTTATGTTGTGTATTAGAGTTCCCAGCATTGTACCAATTTTTTTTTCAATGATCTTTATTGTTTTAAATTTTATATTTAGGTCTTTGATCCATTTTGAGTAACTTTACGTTCATGATGTGAGATATGGGTCTTATTTCAGTGTTTTGCAGATGGACAGCCAGTTTTGCCAATACTATTTGTTGAAGAGATTTTTTTTCCCCCAGGTCACAGATGTTGGGCTTTTGTCAAATATTTAAAAAAACAAAAACCACTGCCATCGAGTTGGGTCCAGCTCATAGTGACCCTAGAGGTCAGAGTAGAACTGCTCCATAGAGTTTCCAAGGAGCACCTGGCAGATTTTAACTGCTGACCTTTCAGTTAGCAGATGTAGCACTTAACCACCATGCCACCAGGGTTTCCTCGTCAAATATTAGCTGCTAATAAATGGATGATGCTATATCTAGGTTCTTTTCTGTTCCATTGGTCTATGTATTTGTTTTTGTACCAGCACCAGGTTGTTTTGAGTACCATGGCAGTGTAATAGGTTTTAAGGTCAGGTAGTATGAGGCCTCTCACTTTGTTCTTCTTCTTCTGTAATACTTTACCTAGCCAGGTCCCTTTCCATAGAAAGTTGGTGATTAGTTTCTCCATTGGAAAAATGACATCAGAATTTGTATTGGGATTGCACTGTATCTGTAGGTGGCTTTGGGAAGAATAGGCATTTTCATGATTCTAAGCCATCCTATCCATGAGCAAGGTAGGTTCCTCCATTTATGTAGGTCTCTCTTGATTTCTTGCAGTAGATTCTGGTAATTTTCTTTATAGAGGTCTTTTTCATCTCTGGTTAGATTTATTCCTAGGTATTTTATCTTTTGGGGGGCTACTGTAAATGGTAATGATTTGGTAATTTCCTCTTTGGTGGTCTCTTTGTTAATGTAAAGGAATTCCAATGATTTATTTATGTCTATCTTATATCCTTATACTTTGCTGAACTCTGTTAGTTCCAGTAGTTTTATTTTTTGTGGATTCTTTAAGGTTTTCTGTGTATAAGATCATTATCACCTGCAAACAGAGATACCTTAACTTCTTCCTTACCAGTATGGATTCCCTTTATTTCTTTATCTTGTCTAATTGCTCTGGCTAGAACCTCCATCACCATGTTGAATAAAAGTGGTGACAATGGGCGTCCTTGTCTAGGTTCCGTTCTCGAGGAGAATGCTTTCAGTCTCTTTCCATTTATGATGTTGGCTTTGCATAGATGTCCACTATTATGTTATTATGTTGAGGAACTTCCCTTCTGTTCCTATTTTGCTGAGAGGTTTTAATGTGAATGGGTGTTGGATTTTGTCAAATGCCTTTTCCACATCAATTGATGAAATCCAGTGGTTCTTATCTTTTGTTTCATTTATGTGGTTGACTACATTAATTTCTTTTCTAATGTTGAGCCATCCCTGCATCCCTGGTATGAAACTTACTTGGCCATGGTGAGTAATGTTTTTGATATGTTGTTGAATTCTGTTGGCTAGAATTTTGTTGATGATTTTTGTATGTAAGTGCATGAGAGCTATTGGTCTGTAATTTTGCCTTTTTTGTGCTATCTTTACTTGGTTTTGGTATTAGGGTTATGCTGACTTCATAGAATGAGTTTAGGAGTGTTTCACCCTTTCCTATGCTGTGAAATATCTTTACTAATAATGGTGTTAACTCTTCTCTAAAAGTTTGGTAGAATTCTTCAGTGAAGTTGTCTGGGCCAGGACCGTTTTTGGTTGGAAGTTTTTAAATTACTTTTTCAAATCTCTTCTTTTGTGATAGGTTCATCAAGTTGTCATACTTCCGTTTGTGTTAGTTTTGGTAGGTGGTTTGTTTCTAGAAATTTGTCCATTTCCTCTAGGTTTTCAAATTTATCAGAGTACAATTTTTCATAGTATTATGTTACAATTCTTTTAATGTCAATTGGGTCTGTTGTGATATTGCCCACCTCATTTGTTATCTGAGTTATTTGCTTCCTCTCCTGTTTTTCTTTTGTCAATTTGGCCAATGGTTTATCAATTTTGTTGATCTTTTTTTAAAAAAACAGCTTTGGTCCTGTTAACTGTTTCAATTTTTTGTGTATTCTCTAACGCACTTAGTTTTGTCCTAATTTTTATCATTTGTTTTCTTCTGGAACTTGAGGGATGCCCTTGTTGCTCTTTTTCTACTTGTTGAGTTTTAAGGTTAATTGATTTGGGTCCTTATTTCTTTTTGTGTCTGTGCATTTACTGAGATAAATTGATCTCTGAGAACTGCTTTTGCTGCATCTCATAGTTTCTGGTAAGATACATTTCCATTTTCATTTGATTGTAAGAATTTCTTTATTCCATCTTTGACTTCTTCTATAACCCAGAAGTTTTTGAGCAAGGTATTGTTCAGTTTCAGTATGTTTGATTTTATTTTTTCCCTTGCTTTTTCTGCTATTGATTTCAACTTTTATGGCTTTATGGTCTGAGAAGATGCTTTGCAATATTTCAGTGCTTTGAATTTTGTTAAGACTTGCTTTATGGCCTAATATGTGTTCTATTCTGGAGGATGTTCTTTGTGCATTGGAAAAGAAGGTATACTTGTTTGTTGTCGGGTGGAGTGTTCTCTATATGTCTATGAGGTCGAGTTGGTTGATTGTGGCATTTAGATCTTTCATGTCTTTATTGAACTTCTTTTCGGTGTTCTGTCCAGTCACCAAAAGGGATATGCTGAAATCTCCTACTATTATTCTGGGGCTGTCTGTCTCCGTTTTCACTGCTGTTCGAGTTCATTTGATGTATTTAGAAGACCTATTGCTTGGTGCATAAATATTTAATATGGTTATGTCCTCCTGATGTATTGATCCTTTAACCAATATGCGGCAACCTTCTTTGTCCACTGTGGTGGATTTTACTTTAAAGTCTATTTTATATGAAATGAATATTGCCACTCCTGCTCTTGGCTTGGCTGGCTCTTTTGTGAACGTTTTTAGCTTGGTATATATTTTTCAATCTTTTGAGTTTCAATACGTTTGTGTCTTTAAGTGTAAGGTGTGTCTCTTGCAAGTAACATACTGACAGATTGTGCTTTTTTATCCATTCTGCTACTCTTTGTCTCTTTATTGATGCCATTTACATATAATGTAATTATTGATAGGTATGAATTTAGTACTGTCATTCTGGTGTCTTTTTTGGTGTGTTGTTGACAGCTTCTTTGTTCCACTGAATCTTCTGTCCCAAGTCATTTTCTTTATGGGTTTTCTTTTCATTGCTGTTGGTTTTATATCTGGTGAGACTTCTTAATTTTTTTCTTATTTTGATGTGTAGGGTTATTAATTTCCTTTGCAGTTACCTTGATATTTACTCCTAATGTTCTAAATTTAAACCAGTCTAATTTCTTTGTATCACTTTGACTTCCTCTCTATCTGAAAGATCTATGAAGACATTAATTTATCCTTCTTTTTTGTATAATATTGTCATCATTTACATATCGAGATCTCTGTTTCCCTATTTTTAGTGTTTGAACCTTATATTTGTTGATTAGGGATCTGGATGCTCTGTCCTACATTTTATTTTTGAGTTTGTATCTGATATTTTTTATTTTCTAATTGAAGAACTTCTTTCAGTGTTTCTTGTAATTTTGGTTTGGCTTTTGCAAATTCTCTAAACTTCTGTTTATCTGGGAATGCCCAAATTTTGGCATCATATTTGAGACACAGTTTTTCAGGATTTTTAGTTCTTGGCTGGCAGTCTTTTTCCTTCAAGGCTTTGTATATGTCATCCTATTGCTTTATTGCCAGCATGATTTCCACTCAGTAACCTGAGCTCAATCTTAATGACTCTCCTTTGTATGTTATTTTTTGGCTTAAGCTTAGCTGCCTTTAAAAGTTTGTCCTTATCTTTAGTTTTGCCAGTTTGATAATATGTCTTGGTATCTTTCTTTGGGGATCTACCTTCTATGTAGTTCAATGAGGATCTCAGCTAGATAGCTTCTTGTCTATCATGATACCAGGGGAGTTTTCTGTCAAGATATCGTTAGAAATTCTCTCTGTATTTCCTGCTATTCCCACCCCTTTCCCCCATTCTGGTACTCTAATTATTTGTAAATTACAACCCTTGATAGAGTCCCACATTACTCTTAGTGGTTCTTCATTTTTAAAAAGTTCTTTTATCTATTTTTCCCTCATATCTGCTGGTGTCAGTTGCTTTACCTTCAATCTCACTAATTCTACATTCCACTGTCTCAGTCCTCCTCCTTTTGCTTTCTATTGAATTGTCTAGTTCTGTACGTTTATTGTTAATCTGCTGAATTTCAGATCACTTTTGCTCAAATATTTCTTGCAGCCTGTTTAATTTTTCATTATGTCTGCTGCATTTTGCTTAATCTCCTTCCTAATGTCTTGCAGAGCCCTTTACTCTTTTGTATTCTACCTCTGATAATTGTGGAAATCTTCTTTGTCTCTCTCTCTTTTTTTAATTCTTTGTTTTTGGAGTTTTCTGAGGCCATGGTAGTCTGCTTCTTCAAATGATTGGAAATTGATCATTGTCTTTGAGCCATTAGAAAGTTGTAATTTACTTGTTTGGTTACTCTGTTCTAAATTATATTTTATATCTATTCTTAATTTAGTTTCTCAGAGTCCAAATATTTTTCAACTGAAATAGACCTTTTTATTGTACTTAAAAAAATTATGATTAAGTGAAAGTATACAATTCAAGTCAGTTTGGCATACCTGCCTCTACAACTGTATCTGCTCTCCTCATCCTGTGACAGCACATTTCTCCTTTACACTCTTTACTTCTAGTATCCTCTTAAGAAACATCTGTCCCATCCTCTCCACCCTCTCCTCTCCCTTCTAGAAAGAAACTGATATAAAGTACACATACAACATGCTCACTCTGTGTCTCTTCTTTATCTGAAGTGTTGACCTCAGTACTGATTTTAGGTCCAGGCCAGCAAGTCTAGGGGCTGTGTTCCCAGGAGACCACCCAGTTGTCAGACCATCAGTTCTGCTTTTTTATTGGAGTTCTTGAGCTGCAGACCTCTTTTTCTCATGTTATGTCAGGGACTCAGAGTCCAAATATTTTGATTGTTTGAGCTAAATTGATTATTATAGCCCTAAAAATGCCAGTGTTTTGTTACTGGATAGCTAGACCTGTGAGTGTGCTGAGAAAGACAGGGGGAGTTGCCAGCTCAGAGAATCCAGCAGACCTTTTTTCTTCCACTTCCTTTGTTTTCCTGTCCATGTCTGGGAGAATAACTCAGGGCATGCACGTAACATTTCCCACTTCTGGTCCAGGGAGTGTGTCAGAGTATAGCATTCAGTGAAAGCAGAGAAATGGGGGAAGTGCTGGGGAAAGGGAGAGAAAGCTTTTGAGTCCTCAAGAGTTTGCAAGCAGTTAGCTTATGATGCTCAATTGAAAATCCTGTGTGGTTCTGTAAGTGTCGCATTCTAAAGCTCAGCTTTCTCAGAGACAAAGATGTATTCCACTCAAGGTGCTGCTGCTCTGTTCTGCCACTGGCTGCTGCAATGCTGCAGCTTCACTTGGCTAGCTTAAGGCAGTCCTTCTGTTGGATGCAATTTAAATCTGGTCCAGGTAGTTGTCTTTTAACCCATTTTCTCCTCCCTGTCACCCAGTACAATCTCTTAGCTTTCCACCTGATATTCAGGACTCTTAGAATGTCCCATGGAAACACTGGTGGCATAGTGGTGAGGTGCTACAGCTGCTAACCAAGAGGTCAGCAGTTCAAATCCACCAGGCACTCCCTGGAAACTCTATAGGGCAATTCTATGAGTTGCTATGAGTCAGAGCCAACTCGACAGCACCTAACAACAACAACAAGAATGTCCCATATTACCTAGATGCCCATCAACAGATGAATGGATAAATAAACTATGGTGCATATACTCAGTGGAACACCATGCAATGGTAAAGAACCATGATGGTTTTAGGAAGCATCTCATAACCTGGCTTCAACTCAAAGACATTACACTGAGTGAAATCAGTCAGTAACAAAGGGACAAATGCTGTGTGAGACACCTACTATAAGGACTTAAAAATAGACTTATGTACAGAAGAAAAGACTCTTTGATGGATACAAGGATAGGGGAGGGAGGGAGAGGGTTGGACACAGATTAGACAGTCAGTAGAAATTTGATTAGGTGACAGCACACAGTAAATCAACTTGACTGGACATCACCATAAACTGAAAGGTTTTCTAAATTCAATTCAATGTTTCAAAGGGTTGAATATCAGGGACGGGGGTCTGGGGATCCTGTGTTCAGGGGACATTGAGTCCAATTGGCATAACTCGTCTATTGCTAATACAGTCTTCTGCATTCCAGATTGGTGACTGGCATCTGGGGTCTTTAAAGCTAGCAAGCTGCCATCTGAGGTAAACCAAATGGTCCCAACTCATCTGCAACAGAGAATCAAGAAGTACATTAAGGACATGAGTTATAAAGAGCCCAGGAGACAGAATGATCCATATGAGTGGGAGACTGTATCAACATGAGACCAGAAGAAGAACCAGATGGTGCCCAGCTACCACCAAGGACAGCTGTGATAGGGGACATTGTTGAGTCCTTGAGGCAACAAGAGAAAAAGAAGGATGCTGCCTTAGGCTGAGTTTTCTAGGGAAGCAAAACCAGTAACACGTATGTGTACAAGGAAAGATTTACATATAAGGAAACAGCTCACACAATTTCAGAAGCTAAACGTCCCAACTCCTGACACAAGCCTCACAGGGCCACGGGAGCTGGTGAACCCAAGGTCAGCAGGTCAGAGGTCAAAGTTCTAGATCACCGGTTGTGTAGGTCAGCAGACCCCAAGCTGGCAGCAAGACAGACCTGCAGAGGCTGGCAAATCTAAGATCAACAGGTCAGGGAACAAGACTCTCAAGCGCTGGCTGTAAGGGTTGATAAATCCAACAGCTGCTGGTTCAAGTCTAAAAACCAGACACCAGAAGAGAGCAGGAGCTGCTGGCTACGTGAGCAGACAGACAGTAAGTGGTAGAAGGCAGAGAGATGAGAACTGAGGGGTGGGAAGCCACCACAAGCCCCACCCTGCCACTTAATACAACAGCCAAACATGGAGTAGCCAAGTTGACAGAATCCTGACCGCCACAGGTACAACAAAAGAACTCTACTAAAAGACCTGAAATGATGGTCTGACAGCCTGGAGAATCCCCTGGGAACATGGCTCCTAGACCTGCTGCTGTCCCTGACTGGAAACCAGTAACAAGTCAGTCAACTCTTTAGACAAGAATGGATTGGACTCGAGGACATAGTGTGACCATATGGTGTGCATACTTTATGGTTCTATGCATTTACAGGAGGCTGTCCTACTGGTCTTTTTTAGATGGAAGAGAAATGGGGGCAGGGGGCAGGGATAGAAGCTTGTTAAGAGGATACTAGATACATAGAGTGAAAAGGAGGAGTGTGTTGTCATTGGGTGGGGAGAGCAGAGGGAGCTGCAGACAGATGTGCACGCAAAACCAATTTGGATTTTATACTTTCACTTAACCACATTAAAAATTTTAAGTGAAAGAGCTAAAAAAAAAAAAAAAAGGCATGTCTTATATAATCCGTTCAGCTGCTTTTCTGGTTCTTTGCCATTAAGGGGATCAGAAAATGTCTGTGGCTATTCCACAATCTTAGCCACACCCAGTGAATTACTTTTTAAAAAGGAAAAAAGAGATGTGTCAAAAAAGGCAGGAGGATCTTCCTTCTGCAACTTAAAAATGAATGGTGTTGGGGTGTGCTGTCACCGGACAGGGAGAGCAGTGGAAGCTACATATAGGTGGGCATGTAAATTTATACAGGAATGTACATTTTCACTCAGTCATGTTAAATAAAAAATAAAAAAATGGTGTTGGAACAATTGGATATCCACATACATGAAAAAAAAAAAAAATGGAACACAACCTCAACGTCACTCCTTATAAATCTTAACTAAAAATTAACGATGAATCTAAATGTGAAACACAGAGCTATAAAAATTTAAAACAAAAAAACACTTCAAGACTTAGGATTACACAAAAATCTCTTAGACTTCACATAAGACGCACAATTCATAAATCAAAAACATTAAGAAATCAGACCTCATCACAATAAAAAACTTGCTCTGTGAAAAAGACTGCCAAAAGAATAAAAAAGACAAGCTATAGACTGGAAAAAAATTTCAGTGAAGTACTAGCATGTATAATATATAAAAACTTGTATACCTCAATGACAAAAAGATAAAAAAAAATTTTTAATGGGGAAAGGACTTGAAGAAACATGTCTCCAAAGAAGTTATACAAATAGCCAATAAGCACATGAAAAGATGCTCAACATCATTAGTCAGTTGCTGTTTTTGCTAGATGCCATTGAGTCATTTCTGACTCATAGCAACCCCTGTGTACAACAGAACAAAACACTTCTTGGTCCTACACCACGCCTACAATCGTTTTGTGCTTAATCGCTTTGTTGCAGCCACTGCGTCAATCCATCTTATTGGCGGTCTTCCTCTTTTTCACTTACCCTCAACTCCATCAGGCATGATGTCCTTCTCCAGGGTTTGATCCCCCTGACAACATGTCCAAAGTATGTGACCCGCAGCCTCTCCATCTTTGCTTCCAAGGAGCACTATTGTTGTACTTCTTCCAGAACAGATCTCTTGGTTCTTTCGGCAGTCCATGGTATATTTAATATTCTTCTACAACACCACAATTCAAAGGCATCAATTCTTCTTCTGTCTTCCTTATTCATTGTCCAGCTTTCCTATGCATATAATGCACTTGAGAATATTATGGCTTGGGTCAGGCATACCTTAGTCTTCAGGGTGACATCTTTACTTTTCAAGACTTTAAACAGCTTCTTTGCATCAGATTTCCCGATGCAATGTGTCTTTTGATTTCTTGACTGCTGCTTCCATGGGCATTAATTGTGGAACAATGTAAAATGAAATCTTTGAAACCTCGATTTTTGTCTCCATTTACCATGATGTTGCTTACTGGTCCAGTTGGGAGGACTTTTACTTTCTTTTTTCAAAATTTTTTATTTAACATGACTGAGTGAAAATGTACATTCCCGTATAAATTTACACGCCCACCTATATGCAGCTTCCACTGCTCTCCCTATCCGGTGACAGCACACTATTTCTCTCTGCTCCATACATGTCTCACCCTCCCAACAGCCTCCTTTCCCCTCCTCTCCACCCACTCTCCTTCCTCCAGCCAGAGGTCAGCCGGATGATGTCCTATAGATGTATAGAATCATAAAGTGCATCTAATATATGGTCACTCTACATTGCCAAGTCCAATCCATTCCTGTCCAAAGAGTGGACCTTCATTATAATTTATGGGTAAGGGCAGCATCAGGGTTGGGGGCCATGCTCTCAGGGGAACCCCAAAACCGCTGGACCATCAATTGAGGTCTTTTAGTGGAGATCTCAGGATGCACCCCTTTTTATTCTTGTGTTGCCAGTTAGACTCCTCTCTGTGAGCTCCATCGTGGCTATCACTGGTGGAGGCCGGGCACCATCCGGTTCTTCTGGTCCCAAGTCGATGTAGGCACCGACTCCTGTGGGTCTCTCTGTCTTCTAGGTTGTCTTTATCGCATGCCATTTTGGTCCTCGGTGAGCATCCGATCCTGCTGAGTTGGGACCATTTGCTGTGCTCTCGGATGGCAGCTTGGCAGCTTTTAAGACCCCAGACGCCACTCACCAACGTGGGGTGCAGAGAGCTCTCTTAGCAAAATGCTGGTTGTGCCAATTGGCCTCGATTTTGCCTAAGAGCATGGTCCCCCACCCCCCACCACAGCTACTCTATCCTTGCAATATTGGGTTAAGACGGAAGGAGTACTCAAGTTATGATGAAGTCCACTTAATGTTGTTCTTGTTCCTAATGTGTGCTATCACCGCTTTCTTTGGGGTTCTCTGCATATACAATCATATCATGTGCGAACAGGGAGATTTTAACTTCCTCTTTGCCGATGCAGATGCCCTTTATTTCTTTGTCTTGTCTAATTGCTCTGGCTAGAACTTCTAGCACAATGTTGAATAGGAGAGGTGACAGTGGGCATCCTTGTATAGTTCCTGGATCACTGGATTGCTTCTTTCCAAATCAAAGCTGTGATTCACTTTGGAGCCGTCCCTAAGTGAGTAGAATATTGAGTAGTGTGTCATTCTAAAACATAAAGTTAGTGGTTTTGTTCTTCTAAGCCAAAGCCAAGAACTTCTTTCAGTATTTCTTGTAGTTTGGGTTTGGTTTTTACAAAGTCTCCGAGTTTCTGTTTATCCGGGAATGTCTTAATTTCATTTTGGTATTTGAAAGATAGTTTTGCAGGATATATAATTCTTGGCTGGAAGTTCTTCTCCTTCAAGGCTTCGAATGTGTCATGCCACTGTCTCCGTGCCAGCATGGTTTCTGCTGAGAAATCTGATGACAGCCTACAGGATTTCCCCCTGAATGTTAGCTTTGCTTTGAGTCTTGCTGCCTTTTAGAGTTGCTGTTTATGTTTCATTTTGTTAAGCTTGATTATAATATGTCTTGGAGTCTTTCTTTTGAGATCTATATTGGGTGGCATACGATATGCATCTGAGATGTCTATATTCTCTTCCTTCATGATTTCTGGGAAGTTTTCTGTCAGCAGCTCAGCAATGATACTCTTTGTATTCTTGGATGTCTCACCCTGTTCAGGGACTCCAATTAATCAAAGATTGTTCCTCTTAATAGAGTCCCACATGCTTCTTAATGCTTCTTCATTTTTCTTGTTTCTTTTTTCTGATTTCTGCTCATAGACGCTGGCATCAGTAGCTCTGTCTCTATCTTGTTTCTTATTCAGGTTTTTGGCTTCCTCTCCTATTTTTATTTCATCAGTTTGGCCAGCGGTTTATCTATTTTGTTGATCCTTTCCAAGCACCAGTTTTTGGTCTGGTTTATTTTTTCTATTGTTTTTCTATTCTCTAACTCATTTAGTTCTGCTCTAATTTTTATTCCATTCTTTTTGTTGGTGTCCAAAGGCTTCTTTTGTTCAATTTGTAGGATTAATGCTTTGATTTCAGCCTTTTCTTCTTTTGGACATGTGCATTTATTCAAATAAATTGACCTCTGAGCCCTGCTTTTGCTGTGTCTCAAAGGTTCTGGCCAGATGTGTTTTGATTCTCATTTTATTCTGTGAATTTCTTTATTCTGTCCCTCATTTTTTCTATGAACCAGCAGTTTTTGAGCAAAGTATTGCTTAATTTCCATGTGTGTGGTTTTTTGCTGGCTTTTTCTGTTATTGTTTTCTACTTTTACAGCTTTATGGTCTAAAAAGATGCCTTGCAATATTTCAATCCTTTGGATTTTTTTAAAGCCTTGTTTATGGCCTCATATGTTTCTATTCTGAAGAATGTTCCATGTGCATTGGAAAAGAAAGTATTTGGGGTTGCTGTTGGGTAGAGTGTTCTGAATGTCTCTGTAAAGTCGGGTTGATTTACTGGGGCATTTAAATCTTCCGTGTCTGTATTGAGCTTCTTTCTGGATGTTCTGTCCTTCACCGAAAGCTGTGTGTTGGTCTCCTACTGTTATTGTGGAGCTATTTTTCTTTTCAATGCTGTTAGAGTTTGTTTTATGTATTTAGAAACTCTATCATTGGGTGCATAAATATTTAATATGGTTATATCCTCCTGGTGTATTGGTCTTTTAAATCATTACATAGTGTCCTTCCTTATCCAATGTGGTGGATTTTATTTTGAAGTCTATTTTATCATAAATTCATATTGCCATGCCTGCCCTTTTTGGAATGTTTCTTTGATATATTTTTTCCATTCGTTTAGTTTTTTGTGTGTCTTTAAGTCTAAGGTGTGTCTCTTGTAAGTAGCATAAGATGGATCATGTTTTTTATCCATTCTGCTACTCTCTATTGGTGAATTTAATCCATTTACATTCAATGTAATTATTGATAGGTATGAATTTAGTGCTGTCATTTTGATCCTTTTTTGTGCATTGTTGAGTTTTTTTGTTCCATTTAATTTTCTGTGCTGCATCATTTTTCTTTATGTGCTTTCTCTTCAGCTTTTTCAGTACTGCTGATTCTGTACTTGCTGAGACCTTATGTTTTTCTTTTTTTGTATTTTGATGTGTAGGATTGTTCATTTCCTTAGTCATTACCTTAATATTTACCCTTATTTTTCTAAATGTAAATCATTTTTTGTTTCTTTGTATTGCCTTGACTGCCTCTCTATATCAAAGCTCTACATTTTTTCCCTCTTGTTCCAATGTTGTCATCTTTTACATAATGACATCTCTGTTTCTCTTTTCAGTGTTTTACCTTTGGTGTATTTTTATGATTTCTCTATATGAGTTGGTATCTGGTAGCTCTGCCATGTGTTCTAGTATTGGATTGTTATCTGATGTTACTGATTATCTATCCAAACGACTCTCTTTAGTATTTCTTGTAATTTCAGTTTGGTTTTTCCAAATTCCCTAAACTTCTATTTATCTGGATATGTCCTAATTTCCCCCCATATTTGAAAGACAGTTTTGCAAGATATACAACTTTCGACTGTCAATTTTGTTTTCCTTCTAAGCTTTGTATACATCATCTCATTGCCTTCTTGTCTGCATGGTTTCTGATGAGTAGTCTTGACTTAGCCTTATTTACTCTCCTTTGTAGATGTTTTCTGTTTATCCCTTGCCACTTTTAAAATTCTTTCCCTATATTTGGTTTTGTCAAGTCTGATTATAACATGTCTTGGTATCTTTCTTTTGAAATCTAACGTGTGGGGTTCAATGAGCATCTTGGAAAGGTATCTTCTCATCTTTCATGCTTTTAGGGAAGTTTTCTGTCAACAAATCTTCAACAGTTCTCTCTGTATTTTCTGTTATCTCTGCTGTTCTGATATTCCAACCACTCATAAATTATTCCTTTTGTTAGAGTCCCACGTAATTTTAATGTTTCCTTATTTTTAAAAATTTCTTTTACCTGATTTTTTCTCAAACATGTTGGTGTCAAGTGGTTTATCTTCAATCTAATTCTAACTACCATTGCCTCAATTCTGCTCTTTTGCTTTTTTATTGTCTAATTCTGAAATTTTATTAATTTTCTGAATTGTGGATTGCTCTCTCTGTATGGTTTCTTGCAGCCTGTTCAATCTGTCACTATGCACTGTTGTTTTGCCTAATCTCCTTCCTTATCTCTTGAAGTGTTCTATCAATTAATCTTTTGTATTTTACATCTGCTCATTCCAGGAAGTTCTCTCTACCTGGAAAATTTCTTGATTCGTTTCAGGAGCTTTACAGAGCCATCATTGTCTGCCTCTTTATGTGATTTCATGTCGACTGTTGTCCCTGAGTCATTAGTAAGTTGTTATATTTATTTATGTTTGCTTACTGTTATCTAACTTCTTGTTTTGAAATGCCCAAACACACTGGTCGTGTGAGCTAGTTTGATTATTGGCACCTTTAAAGGTCCAACATTCTGTAACCATGTGGTTAGATCTCTTTCTAGGCTTATGAGCCCAGAAGTCTGTTTTCTTTTTCCATATGTATTCAGTTCAGGTGTCTAGGTAGTCAGTCACCAAGAGTGTGGTGCAAGCTTTCCCCTAAAGTCCTAGATGAGCAGGGGTGATTGGTGTAGGCACAGGTATCTGGCTGTGCCCACTGAGAGGCAGGGGCTAACAGTGCCCCTGTTTGTGAGGAAGTATGTCCCTGTTCCTTAAAGCTTGTAGGTGGATATGTTTTGCTGCTGCAGTACAGGTGCCCAATGCTGTATGCACAGAAGAGAGGCAGTCAATGTCCATGGATCCCTAATGCCTATGTCTAGTCAAAGGAACTGTTTCTGCCCTGCATTCCTGGCTTAAGGGAGCCAACAGATTAATTTTTCCCTGTTTGTTAATTTGTTCCCTTTCCAAGGCTAAGAGAATGGCTCAGGGTGCATAAGGATTCCCACTTCCAGCCTATAGGAAGCATCAGTCTCTGAAGTCAGCTCACAGGCAGTGTAGCATGGGGAGGAGGAAAGGCAGGTAAAAGGGAGAGAGGTTTATCCTGAAGGAAAAATTTTAGATCCGCTGTGGTAGCTTAGACGTAAGCTACCTAACTTTTGATGATCAAATGCCATTTTTCAGATTCTGGAGGGGTGAATGGGCTCTCCACTGGTGAGTCTCTTCAGCTCTGAAAGACATTTTTTGAACACCACTGCTCCCCTCATCATGCTGCCAGCCACTGATCCGCCTGTGGGATACCAATTCCCTTCAGGTCAGATCTGGCCAGTCCTGGGTACTTCTGGACCTGTTCTCCCTTCCCTGTCACTCAGTCCAATTTCTCACCTTTCTCTTTGATGTTCATAGCTCCTAAAATGTGATATATAATCGATTCATTTGGGGGGAACCTTTAATAGGATCAAAGGAAGTGTCTAACTACTCTGCCACCTTAGCCCCACCTCTCAATATTCTTAACATTTATATAATGCTTACCAGTACCAGGCACTGTGCTAAGCACTTAAAATATGTTAATTTGTTTAATACTTCTAATAACCCAAAGATATAAGCACTGTCACCCTCTCATTTTATAGTTGAGGAATCTGAGGTACAGAAATTTTAAGGAGTCTAAGGTTACATACCTAGTAAGGGATAGACGCAAGATCTGAACCCAGGTAACCTGATCTTACAATCTGTCATCTTAACTATTACACCATATTGCTTCTCATGTAAGGAAAACTCAGTTGATAGGGTCTAGTGGGAAAAAAGTCAAACAGTGATAATGACTTGGACAGTAGGTATTAATTTAGATGATCAAGAAAGAACTCTATGAGAGGTGAAATTTTTAATTTTTAAAAATATTTTATTGTAAAATAAACAGATATACAAAAAAAGTATACAAATCAATGTATGGTTTACAGAATTATTTTAAGGAAACACTAATTCGGTGAAGAAATAGATCTCCACTCATCTCTGAAGCCCTTTCATGTGTCTTATCCCAATCACAAATTTCACTCTTTCCTCATAAGTAATTCCTATCCTGACTTTTATAGTAACCACTTCCTTACAGGGTTTTAAAAAATAGTTTTATCCACAAATATGCATCCTTACCCATTACTCTCTGCTGTAGAGTCAATTCTGACTCATAAGGATTCTACAAGACAGAGCAGAACTGCCCCATACTTTTCCAAGGCTGTAAATCTTTACTAAAGCAGACTGCCACATCTTTCTTCTACAGAACAGCCAGTAGGTTCAAACCGCCAGGCTTTTGGTTAGCAGCTGAGCACTGCTAACAGTTAACTGTGCCACCAGGGCTCCTCATGAAGTCTTAAACACTGTTATTTAGTCTTTAAATTTGATGTCTTAATAATCTCTTAATTTACAGGTACATCTATTGCCATTGAGTTATTCCAAGTATAAGGGTCCTATAGGACAGAGTAGAATTGCTGCCACTAGGTTTCTAAGGCTGTAATCTTTCTGGAAGCAGACTGCCACATCTTTCTCTCATGTAGTAGCTGGAGGGTTTGAAATGCCAACATTTCAGTTAGCAGCTGAGTGCGTGACCACTGCACCACCAAAAAACTCACAAACCATTACTATCAAGTAGATTCCAACTTATAGTGACCCTATAGGCCAAAATAGAACCACCCCATAGGGTTTCCAAGGCTCTTAACCACTGCATCACTAGGGCTCTGCATCACCAAATCTCCTTAACTTACAGATATCCCCTATGTGTCTTTCCTACCCTTACAATGTATCTGTGGAAAAACTCAAGCCATTTGAACTGCACCTTTTCTCCCAGTCTGGATTTTGCTGATTGCAAGCTCACTGTGTAATTTCTTTGTCCTCTGGATTGTCTGCAAATTGGCAGCTGGATCCAAAGACTAAATCAGACTCAGATTCTAACTCTTCGACAAGACTAAGGAGGCACATAATGCATGCTGTCTCTCTTTGTGATCTTGATGCTTACTATCTTTATCTATTTATTGAGGGCTGGCAAAACAGTGATAGTCCACTTCTTTCATTAGTCAGAATACTTTTATAAAAAGACACATACCTTCATCTACTATTTTGTCACCCAGTTGTACAGTTCACATAGGAAAGGCAGGATAAGTACCTGATTCTTTCCTTTTATTGGCCAGTTTTCAAGATAATTTTTTCTCTATTATAAGAAGTGAGGTATGAGCTGAGATCTGAATGACAAGCCAGCTATTCAAAGATCTAAAAAACAAAAACAAAAAGCCACCGCTGCCAAGTAGATTCCAACTCATAGAGACACTACAGGCAGAGTAGAACTGCCCCACAGGGTTTCTAACGGGTGCCTAGCAGATTTTAACTACTGACTTTTTGGTTGGCAGCCATTGCACTTAGGCACTATGCCACCAGGGTGTCCATTCAAAGATCTAGAGGAGATAATTCCAGGCAAGGGGATCAGACAGTTTAGAAGCACTGAGGAAGCTGTATATGCTCATATGCATATGACTAGCATGGTCACATTACTTTTACTCCTACCTGTGGAACTGTCTCTTGAACCCATTACCATCTACTCAATTCTTACTACCACACCCACTTAGTTTAGGTTTCATCCCTCTTTCTTGACCAATACAATTATCTTCAATTGATTTGACTGTAGTCTACCATTTCTTATGTGTGAGATTGTATCTATAATTTTATAACAAATGGCACTAGTGAAGTAAGAGTCACTTAAAGGAGGAAGGTATTAGCTAGAAAGTACTGCATTGTAGTAGATATAGAATTGGGTCCCAGCTCTGCCACTTCCAAGATGTGTGAACTAGAAAAAATTATGTAACCTCTGTAAGTCTTGGTTTCTCTATCAGATACATTGCTGTAGGAATTAAATGAGAAAAAGATATATAGTATGTGCACATAACCAAAACCAAAAAAAAAAAGACCCATAGCTGTCAAGTTGATTCCAACTCATAGTGACCTTCTAGACAGAGTAAACTGCTCCACAGTTCCAAGGAGCACCTGGTATACCTGAACTGCTGACCTTTTGGTTAGCACCATAGCACTTAACCATTATGCCACCAGGATTTCCATGTGCATATACAAAGTCTGACAATTAAGTCTGTGAACTTAATTGTTGTAAGTGCTACATATCTCACTGCTGAATATGACTACAGTCACTTTCGAAGTACTCCCCTTGGGAAGCTATACATTGATGCCAGTGCCTAGTCCATACTTCAAAGCAATTTTGGAACTCTTTCTGAAATGGCCATTGTGCATAGTGGCAAGGTGGCAAGTTCACGAAATTAATTGTATAGTTGTCCGTGAGGGAGTTTTTAGCCAGTAAACAAATAAGTGTATTAGAATACCTTCCCTCCTCACCAGATCTGGTCCCCAGTGACCTTTTCCTTGGCCTGAAGACAAAGGAAATATTGAAAGGAAGACATTTTGATGATATTCAGGACATCAAGGATAATACGACGACAGCTCTGACTGCCATTCGAGAAAAAGAGTTCCAAAATTGCTTTAAAGGGTGGACCAGGTGCTGGCGTCAGTGTATAGCTTCCCAAGGGGAGTACTTCAAAGTTGATCATAGTGATATTCAGCAATGAGTTCTAGGATGAGTTCGTGAACTTAATTGGCACTCCTCATACATACGTTAAACCAAACAAAAAAAAAAAAAGCTCTTGCTGTCACATTGATTCCAACTCATAGTGACCCTATAGGATACAGTAGAACTGCCCCATATAGCTTCCAGAGAGTGGCTAGTGGGTTCAAACCACTGAAATTTTGATTGGGAGCTGTAGCTCTTAACCACTGCACAACAGCTCTCTCTCTTTTTCAGTATCATAGTAAAGGACTCAGTAAATTTTTTTTTATTACTTTTGCCATGTCTTTGGCAGAAAGTCAAGTTTCAGAGGTAAAATCCATCTGATTACAACATCAGTCACTGCTAAGAGCTGTCCTAAAGCCAGTTGAGAATACCTAAGACCTAAGGACTTAATAGGGATCTTAGAAAAGGAGTCTGACACCGTATCGCTCTAGCCTAGCAGAGTCACTTTGACAAGCTAAGTGGAGACCAGTGAAGCTCTTCGTTGATCTATAACTTACATTGATATAAGGCTTTCCTAAACAGCTTTTCACCTTCCCAAACACATCACCTGAATTATAACTTCCCTGGAACCCCTAGATACTTCATCTCTTATTTCACACAGATCAGTAATTATCTCCCATTTACACTAAATTCCTCTCCTACTCCACAGGCAACCACTTCAGTATTACTGTCTCCCAGACCCCCTGCCCCCAGTGTCCTCTCACTGTCCATCTGTACTCCCCAAATCCCAGAACACCGCTAAACCAGTATCAGTTCATGCTGTTCAACTTCAACTTGGCCTTTGCAGCTGCTCAGCAACCCTTTTATTTGTCTCAGACATTCCCTGGCACTCTCCCCAGAGAGGCTTTCCGGACATTTTCCTCTTCTCAAATTCCAGCTCCTCCTGTTCCCACTCATTCAGACTAATACATATATATACTTTAATCAGATGCTTTATAATTCAATAGCATCATTTTAAAACTTTTTTATGGAGAATTGAAAACACATATAAAAGTAGGCAAAAAATAGTATAATGAATTGTCCTTTACCAAACATTCAGTTTCAACTAGCATCAACCCTTTGGCAATCTTGTTTCATCTGTAACCCTAGTCACTTCTTCTCTCCCATATTAATTTGGAGCAAATCCCAGACATATCACTCCACACTTAAATAATTCAGAATGTATCTCTAAATGGTAAAGATTTTTAAAAGCATAATTGCAGTAGCATTAGCACACATAACATAGATGAGCAATAATTTCTTCATATCATCATATACCAAGTCAGTATTAAAATTTTGGGTGGATTTTTTTTTTTTTTAACATTTTTCTTTTTGTTTGAATCAGTGTCTAAAGGAAGTTTGTATATTGTGATTTGTGGATATGGATTATATGTAACTTTAAGTTTCCCCTCCAATCCTTTTTTCCTTGTAATTTTTTATTGAAGAAATCCGATTGTTTTTTTAGTAGAGTTTCAGTCTGGATGTCGCTGATTGCATCTTTGTTGTATAGTTTTACACGTTCCTTTGACCTCTCTATGTTCTGCATATTGGTAAACTAAATTAACATCTTTACAATATTTCTTCTACACTCATTGTCCTGTTTTAAGCAGTGTGGAGAAACTGTCAATGTGACCAAGGTATGTGGAAAGTATGTGGCTTAGAGAGTGACTCAGGAAGAAGCTAGGACCTCTTTAGCAGGACTGAAACAGATGGTTGGGGTCAAAGTTCAAAAAATAGTAACAGAGGTCCAGGCAAGATAAGATGGATGAGGGGCCACATAGTGTCATATTTCTACTCAGCTGGACTGTAGAGCAAGCCAGGAGGAGAAGCAGCCATCAGGCTGAAGTCAGAACTGGAAAAGAAGTAGCAGTTGAGGCAGCAGCTGGGATTATTTCTCAGATTGCTTCACTCACTATGTGCTGTTTTCTAAATACATCTTAATGCATCCTCACTTCTGTGTCTCTGCCCAGGATGCTTCCTCTGCTTGGGATGTCATTTCCTTTCTACCTATCCAAGCCCTAATCTTTAATAACCTGCACAAGTTGCCGCTTTTCCATATTTCCACTTGGAGAATCATAAAACATCTCCGAAAGGATAAATAAGAAACAAATAACTGGTTGCCCTCTTAGGAAACAGAGTGGCTGGAGGCACAGAAGCCACAGTTGCTCTGATGCAAGCGTCCAATATGAAAACTGTGAAAGCAGAAGCAGGGGGAACTGGAATTTGGAGTGTGAAAAGAAAGATGAAGTTCTGAATGGCTTCTGTGGGGAGAGTGTCAGGGAAAGAATGAGACAAAAAAGTTTCTGAGCAGCTACAAGGGCCAAGTTGAAATTGAACAGCATGAACTTACATTAGCAGTTTTTTGGGACTCTGGGAGCAGAAATGGATGGTGAGAGGACAGTAGAGGCAGAAGTTCTGGAAAGTAGCTGCCCATGGAATGAAGAGTGAGAAGAATCTCGTGTAACTGGGAGATGATTACAGATCTGTATGAAGTGAAAGACAGGGGTCTTATCAGGTTAGAGAACAGGTGATTAGAGCTGTAAATGTTATTTGGGCAAAGCCTTACATCAATGTAAGATTGATCAGCAAAGGGCCTACCTAGTCCCAGTTAGACTTGTCAAAGGTATTTTGCTAGGTAAGAGGGTATGGTGCTAGCATCTTCTAAGATCCTCACTGGGTCCATAGGTTTTGGATGTCCTCAAATGCATCTGGGACAGCTCTTAGCAAAGACTGGGGCTTTAATCAGAAGCTGTGTTACCTTAGAGCCTTGATGGTATAGTGATTAAGAGCTCAGCTGCTAACCAAAAGGTCAGCAGTTCAAATTCACTAGCTGTTCCTTGGAAATCTTACAGGTGAGTTCTCTATTCTATAGAGTTGCTATGACTTGGAATTGACTCAACAGCAACAGTTTTGGTTCTATAATTCTTTTATGTTACCTCAAGCACACTATTGCCTTCTCGGAGCTTTGGTTTCCTTGTCTGTAACAAGTTGGAATAATACCTACCTCACAGAGCAGGTGCAAGGATTAAGTAAAATAATATGGGAAAAAGCTACTAGCACAGTGACACTCTATACATATTTGACTCCTTTGGCAAGTGGATACAATCCTCCTTAACTCTGAAGCTGATACAATGATGCAGTGGTAAATATGGTATCACTTTTCCAGTTGCTATCCAATCAGTTCCCACTCATGGCAACCTCATGTGTGTCAGAGCAGAACTGCACTCATAAGGTTTTCAGTGGCTGATTTTTTCGTGAGATCACAGGCCTTTCTTCCGAGGTGCCTGAGTAGACTCAATCCTCCAACCTTTTGGTTTGCAGTTGAGCACATTAACCACTTGTACCACCCAAAAACCCACTGCCATTGAGTCGGGTCTGACTCATAGTGACCCTAGAGGTCAGGTTAGAACTGCCCCATCGAGTTTCCAAGGAGCACCTGGAGGATTTGAACTGCCAGGCACTCTATTATCACTTTTCAGATTAGCAAAATCTGACTGTCAAGCAAATCCTATATTCTTTCTGACATATTATAAAATGTGATATTAGAACTATATTCTCCTCTCAAAAGCAAACCACTCCAACTTTCCTAACAGGCTGAGGTGAAAGCTTTGGTGAAAACAGTAATAGTAACGACAGCAGCAAACACTTACATAGTACTTGATCTATGTCAGACACTGTTTCAAAATATATGTTAGCTGTTACTACTTTAATACACAGATCTGGACCTCAAAGAAAAGGTATGACTTAGAGATTTTAAAAAAGCATGAGTCATCCACATGTCATGGCATAATTGACAGCCTCTATAAAAAAGTTACATAAGAAAAAGACAGAATGTCTAGAACTAGTCCTGAGAAACATCATCATTAAATGGCCATGTAGAAAAGGTAGAACCTGTAGAAGATTGAAAGAAATGGCCAGATAAATAGAAAGACAACCAAGAAGAGTGATAGGTCACAGAAGCAAATGCATCCAAGTATTCCAAGGAAGAAATGATCATGAAGTGTGTCAAACTTTGCTTGAGAAGTCAAGTAAGATGAGAACTGAAAACATCCATTGGGTTTAGTAACCTGGTGGTCAGGTGGTGACCTTATCACCACAGATTGATGGGGTTCTAAGTCAGACTGGAGTTGCTGTGAAATGACCAGAAAGAAGGAAATGGACAGAGAGTGCAATTGTTTAAAAACGGTTTGGTTATAAAGGAGAGAACGCAGTTAAATCAAAGCTGGAAAAGAGAGTTGTGAACTCAAGGCAATTTTAAAAATAAGATTAGAAGAACCAGATGGTGCCCGGCCACCACCAGTAATAGCCACGATGGAGTTCACTAAGTTGAGTCTCACTGGCAACACAAGAATAAAAAGGGGTGCATCCTGAGATCTCCACTAAAAGACCTCAATTGATGGTCCAGTGGTTTCGAGGTTCCCCTGGGAGCCATGGCCCCTGGCCCTGATGCTGCCCTTGCCCATAAATCATAACGAAGGTCCACTCTTCAGACACGAATGGATTGGACTTGGCAATGCAGAGTGACCATATATTGGATGCACTTTATGGTTCTATGCATCTATAAGATACCATCCTGCTGACCTCTGGCTGGAGGAAGGAGAGTGGGTGGAGAGGAGGGGAAAGGAGACAGTTGGGAGGATGAGACATGTATGGAGCATACAGGAATAGTGTGCTGTCACTGGGCAGGGAGAGCAGTGGAAGCTGCATATAGGTGGGCATGCAAATTTATACAGGAATGTACATTTTCACTCAGTCATATTAAATAAAAAAGAAAAAGAAAAAAAATTAGATTAGTGAGACAATGTTTTAATGTCAATGAAAATATCTCATTGAGAGGGAAAGGTTAAATAAACATGAGAGAGAAGGAATAAATTAATAGTGTATGGTTTCTGGGAAGATCAAAGGGGATCAGACAGAAAGGATGTCGTTGTTGTTAGTTGCCATTGAGTCAATTTTGACTAATGGTGACCTCATGTATGTAGAGCAGAACTGCTCCACAAGGTTTTCAAGGCTGTGACTTTTCAGAAACAGATCATCAGGCCTGTCTTCAGAAGTATCTCTGGATGAGTTCACACTGTCCAGTGCTTAACCATTTTCACCACCCAGACATTCCATATACAAAGCATAGCTTCCTTGATTGTGTGAAATAAGAAGTATAAAAGGGGGCAGGGAGAGGATGTGTGCTAATGTGAGCAAATGTGTATATTTGATGGTGGGTACTGCAGCAATAAATGAGATGATGCTTGCAAAGCACTTATCACAGTACCTGACATGTAGTTTGCATTAGAAATCATAGCTATGATTAATGTTGTTGTTATTAATATGATATACTTACCTTAAAATTTCTTATATTTTAGGTCTTGGCTATATAAAATAAACTAGTACCCTTCTTTATTAATGGTGTTAAGCTTGAAACTTTATATGTCAAGTTTATATACAACAAAGTTTATTTAAATTGTTTTCTCATCTCTGAAATTCTGGATAATTGCTGGTCACCCAATTTTGATAAGATAGAAGAAAAGTCCACAAAGATAATAGGGTGGACATATATATATGTGTGTGTGTGTATATATATAAAATTAATCAAGTTGTACACTTAAGATTAGTCTATTTTATATACTTTTTCTGTATGCAGCTTATACCTCTAAACACAAAATGTTCACCAAAGCCCCTCACTATACCAAATAACCTGTGGAAAATCAAGAGTAAGCTGCTGCTTCCTACTTATATGCAATATCTTTGTTGTTATATGAAATATCTTTGTTGTTGTTAGCTTCCATCCAGTCAACCCAACTCATGGTGACCCCATACACAATGACATCACACTGTTGTGATCCACATGGTTTTCACTGGCTGATTTTTCAGAAATAGATTGCCATGCCTTTCATCCTAGTCTGTTTTAGTTTGGAACTTCCACTGAAAACTATTTAGCATCATAGCAACATGGAAGACTCCAATAACAGACAGGTAGTGGCTATACTTGAGGTATATTCACCTGGAAAGACCTAAAATAGGAAAAGGCATAATAAAAGTTTATTGGTTGTAATGAGGGCCTGAGGGACAGGGATGGGAGTTATTGCTGAAGGGTTACTGAATTTCTATTTGGGGTAATAAAAAACTTTTGCAAATGGATAGTGGTGATGGCAAACTTTTTGTTATATCTATTTTGCCACAATACAAACAAGAGAGTAACCTGGTATAAAAGTTAGAAAGGGCCATGAAGGGTCTGGTTCAAAGGGGAAACTTTATTTGCACTTTAAATCCACACAATGAAAACAGAGCACAGCTCCAGAATTGTTGGAATACTTTGGATGTCCAGGGGAGACCTTTTCACCTCTGATCAAACTTCTCTATAAGGTGGAGGTCATACCCCTGCACACATTCTATAATATCCCCAGTCTTTCTTCAACTTCCAATTCTTAGCCATTCAGTGCTGCAATGCCTCATCTTCACTGCCCAAGTCCATTTTTCCACCCCTATATTACTCCTGGAAACCCTTGTGGTGTATCAGTTTAAGTACTACATCTGTTAACTAAAAGGTTGGCAGTTTGAATTCTCCAGGCGCTCCTTGGAAACTCAATGGGGCAGTTCTACTCTGACCTATAGGGTCACTATGAGTTGGACCTGATTCAATAGCAGTGGGTTTGATTTTTGGTTTTTATACTACTTCTAGTTTCTAATGAGACTTTATGCTCCTATGAAAATGCAATAAAGAGAACATGAGGTCATCTGAAGTTTGGCGAGTTTCTTAGTTTGGTGTTTCTTGGACATTGATTCTCCCAGATCTTTAACACCTTGTAACCCAAGACAGACTCAAAAAAGAGACACAACTCCTCTGATTAAGAGTTGATATTTAAAAAGAAAATGCCTATTTTACTCTCTTAAATCATGTTCTGAATTCTTAACCTTGGATTTTATGCTCCTCATAATCTAGCCACATTCCATTTAACTTTCTTGTCCTCTCCCTTAAATATAACCCCCTGGTATGTTAGCAGTGGTTACAACTATCAGAGGGACTACACTTCAAAGAAGGCTAAAAATGAACAAGGACTTTTAATCTACATACTTATACATTACATTTTTTTATAGTGACAATATATCACTTGAGCAATCTAAAACAAAATAAAATACCTTCTGGCTCAGCTGGGCTCTTCCTACTCTTTGATACCCATCTCAATTTCTCATTCTTCAGATTTCTATTAAAATTTTATTCCGAATCCCCACATTTACAGTCAAGTGACTTCCAGCTATAGCACAAAGACAATTCAATGGAGGAACAACATTTTTTTCAACAAACGGTGCTGGAAGAACTAGCTATCCACATGCAAAAGAATAATGTTGGGCCCCTACATTACACACCACATACAAAAATTAATTCAACCCAACAAGATTGGCCATGATCCAGAAAACACAAAACAACAAATGCTGGAGAGGCTGTGGAGAAAGTGGAACCCTCCTACACTGCTGGTGGGGTTGCAAAATGGTCCAGCCTCTTTGGAAGTCAATCTGGCGCTTCCTTAAAAAAATGGATATTGATATACCATTTGACCCAGTAATTCCACTACTTGGAATATATCCTACAGATTCAAGGCCTTTCACACCAATGGACACATGCACCAGAATGTGTATCGCGGCACAGTCCACAATAGCAAAAAGGTGGAATCAACCCAGATGCCCAACAATAGAAGAATGGATAGGTAAACTGTGGTACATATACTCAATGGAGCACTACGCAATGATAAAGAATAACGATGATTCCAGGAAACATCTCCTAACCTGGTTTCAACTGGAAGACATTATGTTGAGTGAGAGTAGTCAGCGACAAAAGGACAAATACTGTATGAGACCTCTACGATAAGATCTCAAAAACAGACTTGTGTATAGAAGAAAAGACTCTTTGACAGCTACAAGGGAGGGGAGGGAGGGAGGGAGGGCGAGGGGGGGAGGGTTTAGTTTAGGTAGGTACTAGAAATCTAGTTGGGAGAAAGCAGTGACAGCACACATTAGGAACAAGAACAACATTAAGTGGACTTCAGCATAACTTGAGTACTCCTTCCATCTTAACTCAATACTGCAAGGATAGAGAAGCTGGGGCGGGGGGCGGGGGACCATGCTCTTAGGCGAATTCTAGGCCAATTGGCACAACTAGCGTTTTGCTAAGAGAGCTCTCTGCACCCCACATTGGTGAGTGGCGTCTGGGGTCTTAAAAGCTGCCAAGCTGCCATCCGAGGACACAGCAAATGGTCCCAACTCAGCAGGAACGGATGCTCACCGAGGGCCAAAATGGCATGCGGTAAAGACAACCGAGAAGACAGAGAGACCCACAAGAGTGGGTGCCTACATCGAGCTGGGACTGGAAGAACCAGATGGTGCCCGGCCACCACCAGTGATAGCCATGACGGAGCTCACAGAGAGGAGCCTCACTGGCAACACAAGAATAAAAAGAGGTGCATCATGAGATCTCCACTAAAAGACCTCAATTGATGGTCCAGCGGTTTTGGGGTTCCTCTGAGAGCATGGCCCCTGGCCCTGATGCTGCCCGTTCCCATAAATTATAACAAAGGTCCACTCTTTGGACAGGAATGGAATGGACTTGGCAATGCAGAGTAACCATATATTGGAAGCACTTTATGGTTCTATACATCTATAGGATATCATCTTGCTGACCTCTGGCTGGAGGAAGGGGAGTGGACGGAGAGGAGGGGAAAGGAGACTGTTGGGAGGATGAGACATGTATGGAGCAGAGAGGAATAGTGGGCTGTCACCGGACAGGGAGAGCAGTGGAAGCTGCATATAGGGGGGCATGTAAATTTACATGTGAATGTACATTTTCACTCAGTTATGTTAAATAAAAAAAAAAAAATTAATTCAAACTGAATCAAAGACCTAAACAAAGAGCTAAAACTATTGAAACTTGAGAAAAAAAATCAGTACAAACCTTCATAACCTTGACCTAGGCAATGGTTTCTAGAATATGACATTAAAAGCTCAAATAACAATAACAAAAACAGATACACTAAACTTTATTAAAATTAAAAACTTTTGTGTTTCAAAGGACATCACTGAGGAAGTGGAGAATGGGAGAAAATGTTTATAAACCTTTTATCTGATATGGGTCTTGTATACAGAATACATTTAAAAAAATCTCACCAATAAAAGACAATCCAATTTAAAACTGGGCAGAGGACTGGATATCCTGCAAAAAATAAAAACAAGACTCATACCTCACATCATGCACAAACACTAACTCAAAATGGATCAAAGACCTAAATATAAAATGTAAAATGATGAAAATCATGGAAGAAAAATAGGGACAATGCTAGAAGCCCTAATATATAGCATAAACAGAATATAAAACATTACTAACAATGTACACACATCAAAAGAGAAAATAGATAACTGGGAACTCCTTACACCAAACACTTAGGCTCATCCAAAGACTTCACCAAAAGAATAACAAGATACTCTATAGACTGGGAAAAAAAAATTGGATATGACAAGTCCAATCAGCATCTAATCTCCAAAATCTATAAGATACTGCAAAACCTCAACAACAAAAAGACAAATAACTCAATTAAGAAATGGTCAAATGATATAAACAGGCACTTTACTGAAGACATTCACATGGCTAACAGTTATATGAGGAAATGCTCATGATCATTAACCATTAGAGAAATCCAAATCAAAACTACAATGAGATATTATCTCACCCCAATAAGGCTAACATTAATCCAAAAAACACAAAATAATAAATACTGGAGAGGCTATGGAGAGACTGGAAACTTATACACTGCTGTTGGGAATGTAAATTGGTACAACCACTTCAGAAATCCATTTGGTGCTTCCTTAAAAATCTAGAAGTTAAAATACCATATAATCAAGCAAGGCCACTTTTTGGAATATACCCTACAGAAACAATAGCTGTCATGCAAATAGATATGTGCACACCAATGTTCATTGTAGCACTGTCCACAACAGTTAAAAGATGGAATTAACCTAGGTGCCCATCAACAGGTGAATGAATAAACAAATTATGGTACATTCACACAACAGAATACAATGATTAACAGTGAGGAATTTGAGAAATATCTCATAACATGGAGGAATCTGGATGACGTTATGCTAAGTGAAATTACTCTCCAAAGGACTAATTGTCCAAATACCACATAACCCACTGCCACTGAGTCGATTCAGACTCATAGCAACCCTATAAGATAGAGCAGAACTGCCCCATAGAGTTTCCAAGGAGTTCCTGGTGGATTCAAACTTCCGACTTTTGGTTAGCAGCCGTAGCATTTAACCACTATGCCACCAGGGTTTCCACATAACATATGAGACCACTATTATAAGAACTCAAGAAAAGGTTTAAACACAGAAGAAAACATTCTTTGATGGTTATAAGGGTGGGATGAAAAGGAGATGAGTATTCACTAACCAAATAATAGATAAGTATTATTTTAGGTGAAGGGAAGGATAACACATAATACAGGAGAAGTCAGCACAACTGGACTAAATCAAAAGCTAGGAAGTTTCTTGAATACAACTAAACACTTTGAGGGACAGAGTAGCAAGGGCAGGGATCTGGGGACCACAGTTTCAGGGGACCTCTAGGTCAAATGGCATAACAAAGTTTATTAAGAAAATGTTCTCACTGTGCCACCAGTGTCAGCAGAGCCACTAATAAAATCAACCAAGACAGTCATTTTTTAAAAATTGTGCTTAAGTGAAAGTTTACAGTTCAAGTCAGTTTCTCTACAAAAACTTATACACACATTGTTATGTGACCAGAGCCGCTCTCCCTATAATATGACAACTCACTCCTCCTCTCTACCCTAGACTTCCTAGACACAGTCATTTTCTTGAAGAAAACTTTTTATTTAAGTAGAACACATACAGAAAAATGCACACAGAAGTGTACAACTTGTATCTCCCAAGGGTGACAGCTATCCTGCCTTCCCTCATAATAAATTAATTTTGTCATCTTTGAACTTCAAAAAAAAAAGAAAATGTTATGCATCCTACTTTGGTGAGTGGTATCTGGGATCTTAAAAGTTTGAGCATCAACTGGTCCCGTTCAACCTGGAGAAAAGGAGAATGAAGAACATCAAAGACATAATGAAAATACAAGCCCAAGAGACAGCAAGGGCCACATAAACCGAGACTATATCAGCCTGAGACCAAAAGAACTAGATGGTACATAGCTACCACCAATGACTGCCCTGACAGGGAACTCAACAAACAGTCCCTGACATGGTAGGAGAAAAACAGGATGTAGAACTTGAACTCTATCAAACAGACCAGACTTGACGATCTCAAAGACTGAAGGGTCCCTGGAAGACATGGCCCATGAACTTTGTTAGTGCAGAACTGAGACCATTCCAGAAGCCAGCTCCTGAGACAAAGATTAAACTGGTCTATAAGACATAAAATGATACTGTTGAAGACTTTGCTTCTTGGCTTAATTAAAGCAGAAGACTAAGCGGGCAGCTCCTGTCTGGAGGTGAGATGAAAAAGCAGAAAGGGTCTAGAGCTGGCTGAATGGACAAGGGAAACACAAGTGAAGGACTATGTTGTCACAAGGTGGAGCGAACAGCTAGGGTCACATAATGTGTGTGTAACATTTTTATTATTTTTTTGTTTTGGTTTGGTTTTATTGCAACCTGACTTGAATTATAAACTTTTCACTTAAAACACAATAAAATAAAATTGAAATAGGCAAAGGATTTGAATAGACATTTCTCCAAAGCAGGTTTAAAACAAAACAAAAAACCCCATTGTCACCAAGTCAATTCCAATTCACAGCAACCTTATAGGATAAAGTAGAACTGCCCATAGAGTTTCCAAGTTGCTCATGGTGGATTTGAACTGCCTACCTCTTGGTTAGCAGCCATAGCACCTGACAACTATACCACCAGGGTTTCCAAAGGAGACATACAAATGATAAATAAGCCCATGAGAAAATGCTCCTCATTAGCCATTAATCAAAATCAGTTGACAGTGATCCATGTTTATCAGAGTAGAATTGTGCTCCACAGGGATTTCAATGGCTGATTTTCGGACATACAGTGCCAGGTTTTCTTCCAATGCACTTCTCAAATGTCCAACCTTTTGGTTAGCAGCCAAGCATGTTGCACCACCCAGGGACACCTACTAGCCATTAGAGAAATACAAATCAAAATGACAATGATACACCCACTAGGATGTCTATAATAATAATAACAATAATAATGAAAGCACGTAACAATCTTGGCAAGGTTGTAGAGAAATTTGAACTCGCATACGCTGCTGACGGAAATGTAAAATGGTGCCAATAACTTAAGAAAATAATCTGGCAGTTCTTCAAGAGGTTAAACAGTTATCACAAACACAAACCAAACCCAACCCACTGCTGTCAAGTCAATTACAACTCATAGCAGCCCTATGAGTAGAACTGCCCCACAGAATTTCCAAGGAGTGCCTAGGAGATTCAAACTGCCCACCTTTGTTTAGCAGCCATAGCACTTAACCACTATGCCACCAGGGTTTCTTTCCAACAATTATCACAGGACCCAACAATTCCATTCCTGGTTATACAGCCAGGAGAAATAAAAATATACCCATACAAAAACTTGTGCAGCACCCATGTTCACAATAACAGCTTTCATAGTATCTAAAAAGTAGAAAAAACCTACATGTGTATCAACCGAGGAATGGCTAACTAAAATGTGGTATACACAAGCAATGGAATATTACGTAGCCATAAAAAGAATGACATATTGATATATACTACAATATGGATCAACTTCAGAAACATGCTACAAGAAGCCAGTGACAAAAGAACACATATTGTATGATTCCACTTACATGAAATAGAGACAGAAGGTAGATTAATGGTTGCCTAGGGTTCTGGAAGATATAAGGAGTGAATATTAGTGGGTACAGGTTTCCTTTTTAGAGTCATGAAATGTTCTAAAATTGGTCGTAGTTGCACAAGTCATGAATGTAAAAAAACTATTGACTTGTATACTTGGCTTGTATACTTTAATTGGATATATTGCATTATCTGTGAAATTATATGTCAATAAAGCTATTAAAAACATACTTCTTCCACGAAGCCTTCCCGTAATAATTCAGTCCACATTAATCCACATTCTCTTAACTCCTACAGCTCCTAAAAAACTGGACTGTACAATTAACAGTTAAATGGCCTGGTAATATTTATTATTATTTTATCCACATTAGCCTTGGCCTACCAGCAAGATTGCAATTTGAGAGGAATGAATAAATGTTCTGTTTTTTAGGTATCTTTAAACCATGTAACATATACCTGGCACATGTAAGTATTCAGAAGATAAATATCTGGTGGCTATGAAGAACAAACCAGATGTGCTTGTGCGTATTTTCACATGTATGCTGAACACACATAGAAGTTGGGAGAAATTAATATGATCTTAGATAATGAGGTGAGAGAATGACACTATATAAATCTGCAGAATACAAGATTTATTTGAGGAAACAGCATGGTTGGGACACTTGTTCTCCTCTCCTTCAGTCCTCTACTGCTTAATGACACCACATGGCCAAACATATCTTGGTCTTCAAGGTCTTAAAGGAGGCATTGAAGTCCTAACTAGACACTTAGCTGTCTGGTGTCACTATTCTATTCCCCCATGGCTTCCTCCTCTTCCTCCTCTGTCCAGCTCAGAGCATCATCTGAACTCTCAGATTCCTCCTTATCCATTTCTAACCCAACCCCAACCCTAGCCTTCTCAGCTACAGCATTAGGGTGCTCCAGCTGGGCCCATGATCCAGGGTCAGCCTTGACCAGGGAGATTTCAACCCGAGATGGCATCAAGGAGACAGAGCTTTGTTCCACGTTTATGACCTGAGGAGAAGGGCCAGATAGAGGAACACAAGGGTGACAGTGAGGAAATCACAAGGGTTTGGGGTGGAGGGTGATGAAGGAGACAAGTTAGAAAGAAGATAAATATAAAGAGGTAAAAATACAAATAGGAGGAGTAAAACAAGACAGTAAGACAGAGAGAGAAAAAGAAAACATCTAAGCAAACAAAAAGAAAGCCTCTACTTTCCCACAACTCCTTCCCTCAAGACATCCTCAATCCATTCCAGCCCAACCCTTCTTTTTACCCCATCTGCCCCCTGCTTTTGTGCCCACTTAACTTCACTTACCCCCCAAAGCTTCATCTGTGCCTGGAACATACGATTATCATCAAAGACAACGTGGACATGAAGCTGAAAAAGAATCACAGGGGTAGTAACAACCCCATAAGGTCAGAACAAGTCGTTATGGCAGAGAACCAGTCCAGATGTGTGATCCCTACATACATGGGTCATCCAAACAACCTTGATCCAATAGTGTTACCTTCCTCTTAGGGAAAAATGGAGCCTGTAGGTTAAGTACACACACTAACTCTGCCTTTAAGATTGTAGTTATCACCCAAATTACTAGCCTCCCTCCAGCATCAGGTGATTCCTCACCTCTGTTTGACTGGCTTTCACCCAGTTGAATGCAGGCAGTGGAATCCGGCCATATACAGTCACCACTACTAAGGAATCTGTCTGGTACCAATCATGGCGGCAAGATGCTGGCAGCTAAAGATAAGATGTGAAATGAAGATAGTTAAGAATGAACTCTTAAGCCAAGAGTCCTCATAGTGTAGGTGGAGAGGAGACATAAAGTCTCAGAAAGATTAATACTCCATCATGTTGCAAAACCTCTAGACTATGGAGGTTGATAAAGAGCAGAATCTTATTCAGCCCATACAAAGGGGACAAGAAAAAACTTGGCCATTATAAACAGGGAGAAGAGGTTATCTCCAGGATTGAGATCTAATCAAGAGTTTAGACAAGTTGGGGCTTACCTGCTTCCCCCAGTCATGTCTACCAACTCTGCAACCTGGCTGTGCCAGGAAAGCCCCAAAATCCAGGGTCTGGATGCCACAACAGCTCCAAGACTTCATCCTGAGGTAGGAAGATTATTCACCTCAATCTTCCTTCCCCTCCCCACAAGGCCTCACTCCCATATTATGACCGATAGTGGTTGAGAGTAACCTGTATCACAGCCCACCTAGTCCCCTCCCTCACCCCTCATGGAACCGAGGTGCTCCTGGGTGGTAGGTACATGGAGTAGCATCACTCTCAGGGCCTTGGTAAACCTAAGAGGGATAAGGGAGAATCAGGAAATGAATCAGGTCATTCTAATTTGTACCCCATTCAATCTCATATCTACACCCAGTCATCCCGCAGGTGTAGCACTTTTCAGTCACATGCTTCAGCCCCCGAAACTCTCACTCACAGCATCACATCCAGGGTTCTGGCAGCTGGAAGTAGTCCGCAACAGACTACTGTCAAGTCCTGGGCAAGGGAAAGAAAGTCAGGAACCTATCCATCCCCCAACCCAATGGCTAGACTCACTAAACTCCAGTCTGCAAGGACTGCCCTAGTAAGGACCCACCTACCTGCCCCATGTTCCTGATCTAGTTCCTTCTGTTCCAATGCCATTTCCAGGGCTTGGGATATGTTTAGCGGCAGCAGCTTTAGAGGCAACACTGACCTAGGAGTTACGGGTGGAGTGATTTAGCCTTGGCCATTAACCATGATCACCAGCTCCAAGACTCCTACCAGTTGCAATGGAGTTAAAGAAGTCTGGTGAAAGTGAGGCAGGACTGGAGGCATTGGGCAACCCCATTGCTAATTTCCATCTCAGCAGATATCCCAAATTTCCAAACCCTGGGGAAATCCCCAGGGCTTCTCTTGCTCATTTATGCAGTTGCTCTAACCACATGGCTCTTGAGAACTGCATCATTTCCTCTTCCCCTCTAGCCCTTTAGACACTATTTAGCACTCTCTGATTCTTGGCCTCCACTTTTCTCTCTATTCATTCTCATCTTCCTTTATAATGGTAGCTCAAGGTGATCTTCTGTTGCTCACATTATTCTTACATTTATTTTCCTCTGCAACCTGTTGGCTGCCAATACCACATGCTCTTCTTGATGTAAGACCTACAGAGCTCTTTTTAAAAAGTTACATCATTCTCAACAACCCTCCTTGTGTTACATTACTGAAGTCCGTATTTGTGAGAACTATTTACTCCACTGACATCTAACCCATCACCACCCTTAACCACTCTAGAGCAAAGTAAATTATTTCTGGGCACAAATGTTCCCTAAGGCACAGAATATACAGCATCTTGGCCCCCACATCTCTGGTTCCCAGGTCCCAAATCTCAATGGCTCATCACTCTTGGAATGCATAAATGTAGGAAAAACCCGGGAACCTCCTCTTTACTTGGGCCTCTCCTGGTGCAAAGTCTCTGCTGACTTTGGATTTGTATTCAGAGGTTTTTGCTCCTGAAGTGAACTGCTTGTGGCAGGGCCCTCATGGAGCTTCTCAGCACTATGTGGTCCCATAGTACAGCCCTATTACAGATAAGAAGATAAGAATTAGGGATAGAAATGTTGTATCATGGCAGAATCCAAGTAAGAAAAGGATTTACCTTGATGCTTAAGAATTCAGAGAAGTCTACAGTTCGCTTCCGGCAGCAGGACCAACCCTAATAATGAGACCCATCTCTGCTTAGATTCCTGGGTCTATTTCCCTTGGGAAATGCTTTCGCTATTTATCCCCCCATCACCTACTCCTCACCTTAAGTGCATCATGAAAGATTGGGACACCTGGGTGATAGCAGCAGGAATCTGGATACCAGTAGAGAGGAAGATTAAGAAAAGATACGTAACTGCACTGACTATCCTCCCTCACCTCTTCCCTAGGTTTATATCCTTGTGGTTTCTTTCCATGTCACATTACAGTGTATGTAAAGGCTAAAGATCACCCAGACCAAACTGAGGCAGCTACACACCAAATCTTTCCCTGCTCCTCAACAATACTACCCTATACCCCACCACCCGCTACCCACCGCCCACTGAACCCCTAGCAGTCAGTATAACTCACCAGAAAGGTTGGTATTGGGGTCAAAGTGCTGCCCACAGCCTTTGTTACGGCACAGTACAGACATAGAGGTGTTGGTAGAATTACAGAAAGGGTATTTCAAGCAGTCTGGCTGCCAACAGGCTAACACCTCCTAGTCTGGAGGTTTTTAGCTGCCTAGGAGGGCCAGCTGTTTCTATCTTTAGTTCAGGAGGCGTATACCTCCAAACATGGGCAAGGGAACTTAACTGGTCTTTCCAGCCAACAGGGGAAGAGCTCAGAAGCAGTGTAGCTCTGAGGCTTGGGGAAAAAGGCTCAGGCCCGAGTAGGACCTGAAACTTGGGTCAAATTAAAAGCAAAAAGCAACCACCGCTGTTGAGGGGATTTCAACTCACAGTGACACTATAGACAGAGTAGAACTGCCCCATAGTTTCTACGGAGTGCCTGACAAATTTGAACTGCTGACCTTCTGGTTAGCAGCTGTAGCACTTAATCACTGCATCACCAGGGTAGTTAGCTAACCACTATTCAGCTTTCAATCCACCATGCCAATCTCAAGCCACTGACACATTATCAGCTGCTCAGATATGAGTACCAACTTCAAGATACAACCCCCAGCTACAAAGACACTTCAAATTTCTCTAGCCCATTTCTATCCCCTTTTAAAGCAGCAGCTTTGCTCCTATTCTATTACTTTTGTGTAATACCAGTATCATTAATCCTTGCCAACCGTTTCAGTTACAGTATGCATTTAACCCCCTTTTCCCTAGATGGATGACTAATACTTTAAACAAAAATCTCAATTAGGATTACCCTTATAAAGCAGAGTACTCATCTCCTAAAACAGAATTACCCTCTACCCTCCCTTCCCCTTCAAAAATAGCACAAGAAAGTAAAAGGCTTAAAATGTATTTTAATAAGTTGATGCTGCATTACTGTTCCATTTCTCAGGAAAACTCCAAATTTAATGTATCAGGGACAAATCAAACATGGTACACCAAAAGAAAACGCACAGCATAACTACCTATGACAGGCAAGGCTAAGAGCTACTGTCAGACCTTCAACATACAGCAACCCTGTTCCCAAGACTGTACTAGGCCTATCGAAAAAAGCTGTGAATAGCAACATCAATAGACACAAAAGGGCGATTTCTGAGCTGTCTTCACTCAAGTAAAAGATGGAGCCAAGTTAACACAGGTTTTTTAAAAAGATATACTAAAAAGAAAATCTATAAGAGAAAATGTCTCCTGTAGGACATGATGGGGTAATATATGGGATAGAACAGAACCGTATGTATGTTGTCTATGACCATTATGGACAGTTGCCTAAATTCTGACCTGGGAATGAATGGAGCCAACAGGGCTAAAGTCATTGGGGGATGTTAGGTTTCTGTGGTATATGTGGCATTGTTGTCTCTGGAGTTGAAGTTGTAAAGATGAAAAAATAAAGTAAACATGATGGACAAAGGAGGAATGATCAAGATTAATCGGGCTCTAACTGGATCCATCTTTTGCCAGCATTAGCCCCTGGCCCTCAACATCCATATTTGAGATTTCAGGAATGCACCACACGGAATTCATTTGTTAAGTAATATACCACACAAAACTGATGTGTTCAGTACCACCCCTCCCTTGCCCTCTGCCTCCAGCATACTCCCTAGAGTAGCACAGGCAAAAAAGACCTAACTATGAGGAGGAATCCCTAATACTCTTCCAGAGTAGAATTCTGACTAGTCCACAAAGGGTCCTTTCTTTTATGGGTTTTGGGGAAGTAGACAACAGATTTATTAGTATCGGCGACGTTTGTTTGGAGCAAATTCGGCTCCTGGAGCTGAACGATTGAATGCAGGAGGGGTTCCACCAATTGCCCCAATTCCTTCCATTGTAGCTGCTTGGCCAAAACGCTCAGTTGTTGGTGGGGTCTTAAAAGAGAAAAAAGAGCAATGTTACAATAGAACTCTGTCCTAAGCTTCACACCCATCCTCAGTCCCTCCCTTGGAGGCCAGTAAAAGCTAAGTGCGAAGGAACTTTCCACCCAACTATTCAATAAGGCTCCTGATGCTACGGGTGACCAAAACGGTTCAGAACAAAAGTAGTGGGCAACTGCGAAATGAAGACTGTCTGAATGAGAACCCATTCAACCATCCTACCTTCCATTTTTTTTAATCCCCATTTCTCATTATTAGGCATTACTAAGTACTAAATGCCTAAGCTGGACAATTCTTAAAACACACATCTGAATTGAACATGTAGAAATATCTGAACTGGTGTATTCTCTTATGTATATGTAAGAACAAAAAATTTTTTAAATTTTCAACAAAAAAAGTTGCAGACCTGATTCTGATTCACGGTGATCCCATATGTTTCACAGCAGAATTACATTCCATGGGGTTTGTACAGCTGTGACCTTTTGACAGCAGGTCACCAGGACATTCTTCTGAATGCCTCTGGGTAGGTTCGAACTACCAATCTTTCCTTTAGTAGTTGAATGCATTAACCATGTGTACCATCCACAGACTCAAGCTAACTTCTAGTCAAGTCCTTTTTCCTACACTAGGTTACTTGGACAAGGGCAGATCATCACTCTTTATCAATCCAAGCATTAAAAAGCAAAACCAAAAATACCTCAAAACCATTGCCATCCACTCAATTCTGACTCATGATGATCCTATAGAACAGGGCAGACCTGTCTCTTAAAGAGTTTTCAAGACTGTACATCTTTAGAGAAGCAGAAATGACTGTCACATCTTTCTCTCATGCAATGGCTGGTGGATTCGAACTGCCAATCTTCTGGTTAGCAGCCAAACACTTAACCACTGTACCACCAGCATTCCTAGTTTTTAATCCAAATATTTTGACACTACAATCAAAACCACTGCAAGATTTGATGAGCCATAAAGGCTTTGGATTCACATCTATTTCATGTGATAACATCTCCAGTAGCCTTGACTGTTTTCCCTTCAAAAGTAATCTGCAGGTAGACAGTCATTTGCTTAACTCCTGCACAAAGTATAGCTTGAGACTTGGTTTGCTCAATATTAAGAAATAAAGATCTTGATACATTTAACACACACAAATAGTCCTACAGACTGATATTTACAGCAAAATTAAGACATCTCTATGAGTGTCTCTAATATCACTAAGAGTTGGAATTGACTCTACAGCAGTGTTTGGCTTTTTTGGGGCAGTCACAGCTGTGAAGGCAGAGCCCTTCCCTCTTCTACTACCACAGTTACAGTAAAGCCTACAGCTTATTACCAATCCTAAAGTTCCATCTGGCATCATGGTGGCAGGTCCTGGAGGAGCTGGGGTACCAGCTGGCACAGGAGCAGGAGGCATGGCACCTCTGTTGTTTATGCCCATAGCACCTAAAGCAGAGTAGTGTCATCGGTCAGTACAGTACAAGGCGCAGAGATTGTTAAACCTCTTTCTATACCACCAAAGCAAACAATTCAGTGAGACTTCTGTGCTAAGACATGACTCCTCCACCAAATGATACTCCCAGAATTATCAGTCCCTTAAATTTGGACTAGGCTGGAGAAGCTACAGTTTACCACCAGACAAAAATGAAACAATAGTCTTTAACCTCCTAAGTCCTTACCTCCCATACCCATCTGGCCCATCCGTATCTCCTGCTCTCTCTGAAAAACAAAAAACATTAAGATAATCCATGATAGCAGTGCATTCTACCACAATCCACTGAGGACAATTCAGTCACAGGAGCAGATGAGCAAGAATGGTGGAACCAAGCTGAGAAACATCAACAGTTCCTTGCTAGTTATGGAATTAAGTTCAAAGTCACAGAAATACTAGAACACAAGTCAGAGAAGAGAAAGAGTTGATTTCTCCCAAGTCTCCAACCTGTACAACTTCAAGGACAGCAGAGGACTAGTTAAAGATGCTTCATGATTGGATATATCTCATCCTATAGTGTCACTCCAGTGGAGTAGTGTTAAGTGCTATGGCTGCTAACGCACAGATCAGCAGTTCAAATTCACCAGGTGCTCCTTGGAAATCACATGGGGCAGTTCTATTCTGTCCCGTGTTGCTCTTGCGTCAAATTGACCTAATGGCCATAGTTGTTTTTTAATAGTCACAAAGTCTAAACAGCCTAGTGGCACCAGTTTTTCATCCTAAATTGCCTGTAAGTCAAGATGAGCTGCCTTTCAAACCTTACCTCTCCTTCCTATGAATTCTTCTTTCTAAAACGAATCTCGTAATGTAGAAAAATTGGTCAGAGCTACGTATATTTTGTAGTTTTTAGTGGACTATTCACAGTGGATTTGTTAAGCCATGAATGGCCTGATACATGATGGGCACATGGGAGATATACCGCATCAGGGAAAGTTCCCTTGAATCCTTCCTGCTGTCGCCGCATCATTTCTTCTTGTTGCCGCCTCATCTCTTCCTCACGACGCCTGCGCTCCTCCTCCTGCCTATGGAAAGTCATCAATGTATTTAAGACCAGAGTCATCAAGGTCTTTACAGACTAAGCACTCCAGAACTTGAGCACGCTGTCTTAACCCTAGTGTAACGTATATGTGTTCTCCTCTCCCAAAGGGGGCCTCAGGAAACCAGAACTCAGCTGCTTCCTCTGTAGTACAGCCCCAGGCAATTTGTAGAGCCATGGGTAGCTAGAAAATCACTCCATCCACAGGGACAACCTAAGAAGTCAGGACATATTTGCCAACATATTTACAAATGCACCAGGTAGCAAGGTGATACGAAGCAGGTCTGAGATATTTTAGAGTGGTCAGGAAAACAAGATTCAAGCAAGTTACCTGAGTTCCAGTTGCTTTCTTTTTTGCACCTCTTGGTTGTGCAGCTCTTCCATCCGCCGAAGTTCTTCTTGGCGCCTCATCAAATCTAGAAAACCAATAAAATAATTCAGAGTACTCTTCATTCTCCTCACACAGATCTAATAATTTTCTATAAAGAAAGATCCAGAAAGCAAAGGGAATATAATCCCTGAGTGGCTGTCCGAAGTATCCAGATTCCAAAACCTGTACTTCCTTCTCTACAGGATCCATTCTCTCTCACATCTCCCAAATCATTTGCCTACCAAGATCAATGCAATATTTCAGAGAATAAAACTAGAGATTTTGGCCTTTCTCCACTGATTAATAACCCCCTGAAAATCATCATTTTGTTCTTTTAGTTTAAGAATTTATAGGCCTATACTCACCCTGCCTCATCAGCATGACCTGGTGCTCATGGCGAGCAGCCTCCATCTCCATCTCTAGCTTCTCGCGAGCTTCCTTAATGTTGCGGTCCACTTGGTCCTGCTGTTGCTTCTCCATCTCAATGAGTGCCTTCCAACGCATGGCATACTCATACTCAAAGGAGCCAGGCTGTGCAAACCTGGGTGGTTGCTCTCGCTCCCTACAGAAAAGGGTCCTCAGTCACCAGCTCTAAGATTCCCCTCAACTAACTACTGCAACTCTACCTGAAGGCCAATGTAATAGCTGTTAGCAAGCACATATCAAAGACCTGTCTTTTACACATCTCTTTAGAAGCTTCCTCAGGATGAGTCAAACACATAACATAGAATCTGTCAGGAACACCTACTTGTGAAATTGCTGGTTCTTTATAACCAGCTTCTCTGGGAGTCCCTCTTCATCATCTAACTGATCCATGGGCTCCACAGTCACAGGCCGAGGAAATCTGGGAGAAAGAATTTCAGGGTTAATCAAGTCATACCCTACCAGGCTTCTCTGTCTATTATCAGTCACTAACTGGCACAAACTAGTTAAGGGGTCAGGGCTGGACAATTCAACATACTTCTGAAAACGTTCTTTTATCCAATCCATACAACCAAAATAATATTATGGAGAATCTGTGGTTGACAGAAGGGAGTCAAGGCTTCAGATCTCTAAATATAGCTTTGAAAAGATCAAATGAAGGGCAGTCTAACTATCTACTATCTGTAAAACTCCAGAAAATGATTTGGGGTATTAAAATGGTAATGTGCACAAAACAACTTTTCGGAGTTCTAGCACTTTTCAAAGTGGAGATTTAACACTGATTAAAAGACTCCAAAGATATGTTTCTTAATCCTCGTATCATTTCCATTAAGATTACATTGAAAACCCTTTTTTCCCTAATTTAGAATAGAAAATTACTTTAGAAATGTACTAGAAGACTTAATTCACATCACCAAAATCTTTCAATGCCTGGTTATTAAAACTTGCATGTATCTCCCCTCCCAAAAATGAATACAGGAACACAGTTCATAGAGGCTAACTCACCAGGCCACAGAAGTATAAGCTATGGTCTATTTCTGAAAATAACTCCTCACTTACGTGGTTAGCAGGAAGGAGCCTTCACTGCATCTGTCCAGAGCTTTACGAGCAGCTGGCTTCCCTGAGAATTCAACAATGCCTTTTCCCGAGGGCCTTCCTCGATCATCCACAATAACCACAGCCCTCTCTACTTGGCCAAACACAGAAAAGGCCTCCTCCAGCAGTTCGTTGGACACATACTGAGGAAGGTTTCGGACTGTAAGGGATGCACTATGGCAGGCAAAGCGCACGCGCAGTTGCTTTCCACGAAGTGGCATGTTGTCCAGCTCCACTTTGGCAATCTCCGCTAGAGTTCGTGTTTCCTAGCCAGCAGGGGAGTCAGAATAACTCATTTTTAATAAAAATCACCCATGCATTCACCATAAATCTAAAGTAACATAGCTAAATAACAAAACGTCTCCAAAAAACACTGGCAATAAGCATATAAAGAAACGGGTAGAACTGGGAGAATAGAATCACCTATTTCGGACGAACTCTTTGATTAAAGCACTAACTACTCTAATAATCCATCAATAAATCAAATAAACAGAAATTCTAGAAGCTAACACCACTTACCTATAGTCAGTTTCTTTTTTTCCCAAGAGTGGACCAATTGGAAAACAAAGACCACCTTAATATTTACCTTTAAAATACAGCACCCAGAATATTTTAATCTTGGTTCAGATGAACTCTTTGATTAAAGCACTAACTACTCTGATAACCCATCAATAAATCAAATGAACAGAAATTCTAGAAGCTAATACCACTTACCTATAGTCAGTTTCTTTTTTTTCCCCAAGAGTGGATCAATTGGGAAACAAAGACCACCTTAATATTTACCTTTAAAATACAGCACCCAGAATATTTTAATCTTGGCCAGATATACACAGGTTTAACCAGAATCACTTACCGCCCTCCAAGAAGCTTCCTTAGAACCAGACCTTGAAGGGACCTTCTCGAATCTGAATCTCAGAGAAACTGACTTGCCTACAGCGGTTAGGAGCTAAGCTGCTAACGAAAAGATCATCACTTTGAATCCACCAGCTCCTCCTTGGAAACCCCATGGGGCAATTCTAGTCTGTCCTATAAGGTTACTGTGAGTTAGAATCAACTCTATGGCAATGGGTTTGGTTTTCATTACAGTCTTTTGAGTTAGTGGCGGATCCGGAAAGAAAACTAGTTCTGACTATACCTAGTGATTGTTCATCGTTACTGATAGAGACAGATAATGCTTGGAAATGGTTTCACCCATACACGTAAAATCTTTTCCTTAAATCAAATTTCGAAATTATGACCTAACATACTAAAATATTTTTGTTGGGGGTGGAAAACATCTAAGGGGAAGACACAGATGAAAGATTAGCTGTAAGTTGGTAACTGCTGAAGCTGGCCAATGGGTATGTTCACATTTATTATACAACTCCATCCACTTCTGTAGTTTAAAATTTTTCCAATTACAAGAAAGAGAGTTCTAAGGGGCATACTTCAGTCCAATTACCTTATGCAAATAGATCTATTTTGTCCTTAGAACAACAACTCATAAGGAAAAACATCTTTTTTAAAAATCTGTTATTTCTGGTCCTGTTTCATCAACTATAAACTTTTATCAAGCAGACTATTTCCAGTGCATATTTTCCTGTATTTATCATTCCCAGCTTTCCCACCTTTTATAGTACATGTCCTAAAAGCCCACTGTTGCTCACCAAGCGGATAAAGCCAAAGCCTTTATCCTTATGAATGAAGACCTCGCCTGCCTTCCCATATTTCTCAAATAGTTTCCTCATTTCCTCCTCAGTGATGTCAGGAGGAAGATTGCCCACAAAAAGACGGCTACGTTGAGTGAAGGTCTTCTCTCCTGGTTTCCTAAAATTCTTCAGGTCGATAGTCAAGCCTTCATCTAAGGGAAGAGAGGGTCACTCAAAAGACTGAAGGAGACCATTTTGTTACATACATTTCATTACAATAATAATAATAATGAAAGACTAGGGAAAGAAAATTATAGTTACTTTCTCAAAGAGCAATTAACTACTGCTAGATCTGGAAACATAATTGCTGTAGAGAAGGAAAACATTTCCAAATATAACCTATCCACTAATCACTTACAGTAAACTGTACCTTAGAAATGAAAGTAGTACAGCAGTGATTTGGTCAATAGCCTCTACTATGGGCCAGTCAGAAAGACCATATAGAAGCTACTGGCCAAAGAGAAAGATTAAGGAAGTCAGGGAGGTCTATACCACAAGGGATCAGATTTTTAAATTCAAAATATAATTATTCCATTTTCCCAATATTTATTCATAATTGGAATAGTTCCCCTTCTTTCAGATTTGGGGCAATGGAATGACTCACAAAATAATATTTTTTAGAAGTTTCTGGAAATAAAAGAGGGTTGAGACAGGGCCTAGTCTTAGTTATAGGCATACAACAGATACTCAGACTTTACAGACAAAAACAAGAATACATATTTTAAAATGGGCTGGCACAGGTCCCAGGCTGAAAGTATAATACTCAGTTCCAGATTTCTCTAGTAAGTCTTCAAGACTTATTCTATATTCTCTTTAACTACCACATCATCTGCTGACTACTTCTAAGGACAAGTTCTAAGATAAATGTGCAAATATCTGTACAGAATGTGCCAACACAGCTGAGTAACCCGTACTCAACTGCTGTCCTACATACAACTTAACTGCTTCTTGGTTTCAGGCCTTTTTCTATCATAAAAATACTAAGAAGTAAACACGACAAAGAAGAACAGGAGTGTGCTATAAAGGCCTATCTCTCCTTTTAAGACCCAAAAGACTAAAGACCAAAGAACCATTCTCAAGAGGAAACCTCTTTCTACCCCACTACTTAGCATCTACTCACTTTGGCTGCTGGCCTGTTGCCCATTTGCTGGTACTGGTGGGGGTAGTGGCGGCTGCTGCTGCTGCTGCTGCTGCTGCTGCTGGTGGTGCTGCTGGTGGTGATGCTGATGATGCTTCCTTGGAGTATGATTTTGTTTCTCCAGGTTAAAGGTTTTATTGCTCTGCATCTTTGTACCCTAAAAAGAAAAAAGTGGACTGTCAAATACATTCAGTGCTAAGAATGTACCAAGAATCATCTTCCGGATGATGTACTTTGTCATTTGTCACTTTTAGTACTCTGGCTGTTGCCAGATCCAAACAACTAGTCACTCTGAACAAGTATGGAAAGAGTACAATTCAAAAAAACCTTAAAAAACAGCAGGCATTAGCAGTTATATTACACACAGAAACTAGACAAGTACTGGATGAGAACTGCTTGGACACAACTGACTTCAGGAAACTTCCAGTTCAGTACTATATATTAACAGGAAACCACCTTCCCAAGAGAATCTCTCCCCTGAAAAATACCGTCGCATATTAAAAGGGAGTCCTGGTGGCACAATGGTTAAGTGCTTGGCTGTGAACCAAAAAGTTGGCAGTTTGAACCCACTAAGTGACTCCAAAAGAGAAAGACCTGGCAAGCTGTTTCCTGTAAAACTTTCAGCCAAAAAATAAATAAATAAGGGGCAGTTTTATTCTGTCACATGGGGTCACAGAGTTGGAACATGTTCAAGAACATAATGAAGACCGACCAAAATGATTTAATACCAATACAAAACAAATACAGAGTATATGGAATAGACCGCACAGTTCAGAAATAGACTGATTATTACAAGGGGAAGGAACATTAAGTTTTTTCCCCTGGTACAGTTCTAGCTATTAGGAGACACTGTGGAATGAACAGTGGGAAAAGTATGGGCTGTGGGGTTAGACACACTTAGGTTTGAATACATACTGCTTAGTATGTTCAAATACACACTGCTTAGTAAAATTCTTCTGCTTCTCTTCTTCAGCTGTTGGGGGAGGATAAAAATACCTCTCCAATTACTGTTAACTACTGTCAATAAACTACACCTGTAAAAAGTTGAACTGGCACAAGTTCTGTAACAGATAATTTAAAAAAAGGTGGCTGCTTAGGTACAACCAAATACTTCATGGGCTTTGGCTTCTTGGTTTGGAGGTTTAGGGTCATGGTTTCACTAGACATCCAGTTAACTGGCCTAATAATGTCTTTAGTACTACTATTCTACCTCCTAGTTTGTTGTGCAGTGCCTAGGGTCTTAAAGATCGCAAGCAGTTGCCCAAGGCACAGTTTGTCTCTATTCACCTGCAGCAACAGAGGGAGTGTGGACAATGGTCACAAATAGAATGAAGACATGAATGCATGACTAACTGCCTCCAGAACAATTTCTCCTTTACTGTGAGACCAGAACTGGATGGTGCCTGGCTACCCCTACTGAAAAACTTTGATCAGAGATTCCACACAAGAATCCTGATCAAAAGCAGTAGTATGCAGGACAGATTTTCAAATTCTCATGGACTTAGACTTTCTGGAGCCACAGAGGCTGGATGGACCCCTGAAACTACTGCCTTGAGATAACCTTCAAACTTTAAACCGACCCCCCCGCCACCCCAGGATTCTTACAACCAAACAACAGCTTAGCTTAACTAGTAAAAAAGGTCTGCCTTGAGCATTATGTTCTTTTTAAAACTAGCTATAATGAATCAAACTGACAACAGCAAGTGGAAAGATTAGAACTTTACGGAGTATTAAGTTTATGTTAATGAGAGTAACTCATAAAAGGAGTGTGAGAATGTAATCAATGTCACTAAACTGTACACACATACTACTGAATTGGTGAATGTTTCCTGTGTATATTCTCAACGACAAAAAAAACAATAGAATCTAGAAGGAAAACCAAAAAAGATCAATTTCACTGTACAATACACCACATGTAATTGTAACATCAAACAAAATGTCAAGTGCCAACCCAAAGATTAAAAATATATAAATCTCGGGGGAAAAAAAATTCCTTTCAAGGCAGCTATGAGGCTTACATAAACATGCAAAACACTATTTCAGTATTGGCATATACATTAAAAAAAAAAAGCAGCTTCCATCAAGTCAATTCCAATTCATGATGACCCCCTGTGTGTCTGAGTAGCACTGCACTCCTCCATAGGGTCTTCAGTGGGTGATTTTCTGTAGATTGACAGTCCTTTCTTCCCAGGGTAGACTGGAACCTCCAACCTACTGGTTAGCAGCCAAGCAAGTAAACAGTCTGCACCTCCCAGGGACTCTGGCATATAGTAATACGGTAAGCACTCAGCAAAAATTAAGGAAAATAGAAAGATAAATAACTGCCAAAGAAATATAAGAGAAAAATATAAAAAGATGAATATAGTCATGTTAAAATCTCCCGTTTAAAAATCAACACAAGAGTAAAAAGATAAAAAGAAAAAACTCACGGTATAATCCAGACTAAACATTTTAAAAGTCTGAACTCAAAAGTTGTTTTTAAAATGAGAATCTTTCAATGATCAGGTTAACAAGTAGAAGACCATCTTCATCTTCCTCACGCAAAACAATTCTCCAAAAAATGGAACAAAAAGGCAAAGTCAATCTGAAATCCTTTCCTCCCAAATCCTAGGCCTTAGTCAGAATTTACCTGAAGATATAGAAAAAGACCTTTTTGTGAGTACTGTATTGTTAACATATATATGTGTGTATACATATATGTTCTCTTTAAAATAGAGAAAACTATATTCCTCATCTGAAAAAAATATGATAAAAGTTTAACTGCTAATTTTGGATGATAATTATAGCAAATATTTTTCTGTGTATAAAAATTTCTCACGATAGCCAAAAGGTGAAAACAACCAAGTGTCTTATCAACAGATAAATGAATAAACAAAATGTGGTATATACATACAGTGGAATAGTCTCCAGCCATAAAAAGAAATTAAGTAATGAAGTTCTGGATACATGCTACAAGGATGGACAAACCTTGAAAACATTATGCTAAGTGAAATAAATCAACAAATACAGTATAATCCCACTGATATGAAGAGCTAGAACAGGCAAATAAGAGACCAAAGCTATCATTTATTTATTTATTGTCTTTATTACCAAAGGTGTGTGAGACTGGAAACTAAGGAGTTAATGCTTAAAAAGTACCGTTTCTGTTGAGTGATGAAAAAAAATGGAGATCGATAGTGGTAATGGCTGCACAACATGGTAAACATAATTTAATGCCACCAAACTGTACACCTAAAAACCACAAATGTTCTCAATATTTTATTAAAAATTCCTGAATAAATTTTATAACATCATATCCTATCCAAACTGCAAGTATCAATTCAATTATCGAAACCTGTATCCAAAAGTTAAAAGCTACATATGAAAATATTCACTGTAATGGCCCCCAAAACAATAAAATGGATTTTAAATACCCCAAACTAGGGAGATGGTTTCTAATAAATTCTAGGACATCTATACAATGGAATGTTACATTGAAAATTATGAAGACCATGTAACTTGGAAAATATGTGGTTTTAAACGAATTTTTGAATGCATGAATATACACAGGAAGTAGGCAAAAATGAAAACTACCTCATTTGTAGGTTATTGATAATTTTTCATTTTACTTATTTATTCACCAAATACTCACCAATTATCTACTATTTACCAAATTCATTCAAAAAATTTTACCGACTGCCTGATGCCACAGTGGTTCAGAGCTCGGCTGCAACCATAAGGTCAGCAGTCTGAATTTACCAGCTGCTCCTTCAGAAACCCTAAGGGACAATTCTACTTTGTCTTATGGGGCTTCTGAGTGGAATCAACTCCACAGCATAGGGCTTTGTTCTACGGTCCCTATGAGTTGGAACCGACTTGATGGCAATGAGTTTGAGTTTTTTTTGTTTATTCTAGGTGCCTGGAATGTATTAGTGAACAAAGCAAAGATTCTTGCCTTCAGAAATTATCTTCTAGCCAGAAAATGGTATACATAATTACATATAATTTTCTCCTATCATCAATTTCATGTTTCTCATTAACATTACAAAGCCTCAGAAATTACAATTACGGTATCTACTACAAAATACATCTTAATTTAGCAAACATAAAAACCCATAAACTCACCACTAAAAAAAACAGCCACTGCTGATATTCTGGTATACCTTTAGAGTCATTAATTTACATATATTTTAAATGGGGTATTATAAAAAGTAGTTTCTAACCTACTTTTCCTACTTTATAACAGCTTTATATGTCATTAAATCTTCTACATTAATGATGAATGCACACAGTATTCGACTATATGCATGCACAATCACTGGACACTTCGGTCATTTCTAATTTTCGCCATTAAGTCCATCTGGATACACACTTATTTGTTAAATCACTCCGTACTATAGACATTTGTTTTCAGCTTTTTCCTATTATAATGCTGCAGTAAATATCTCCTCACTTATAGCTTTCTGTTTATTTCCTTAGCATAAATTCTTAAAAATAGGATTCCTGAATCTGACTCTTGCCACATAATGCCATGAATACATGTCGCACTTTCACAGCAAGCAGGATACCTCCAAAAAAACAGTAAACCACGTTTCTAAATGTAAACCAAAAAAACAACCCACTGCCATAGAGTCACCTTTGATTCATAGGGCTGAGTATAACTGCCCCATAGTTTCCAAGGAGGGCCTGGTGGATTCGAAATGACAACTTTTTGATCAGCAGCCATAGTACTAAATTTCCATGCCACCAGAGTTTTTGTTTTTAAAAATAAGATATAAAAATAGGAAACTAGAATGCATAAAATCTAAAGTATACTCCAAACAGCTGGAGATGGGATAACGTGGGCATTAGCCTTAGGTCTTCCTATCTGGATTCCAGGTTTTAACCATCTCCCTTCTCTTGGCCCAAAAGTTGTCCATGGCAGAAACCCATAGTATCATCACAGCCATTTTTCCTACTAGTTTACTGAAGAACTGCCCCCTCTCCTTAATTTAGAAGTCAAAGGTTACAGCCTCAATCAACTGCATCCCATTCAGAAATCCACAATATATATTTACATGTGAAAGAATTCCTTAGAGGGATTCACTCAAAATTTAAAGACCTTAAACTCTATATTTACATCTTAGCAGACACCTCTCCATTCCTTTTTAAAAAGGCCACTTTACCACAACTTCCTAGTAAAAATAATCTACTTCCTAGAGGATTCAAAGCTGAGTACAAAATTTTAAGGACCATTTAAGATTATTTCAATGGAGGTTTTCTTTCTGTTTATATAACTTTATTACAGAACTAAAAAGGTATTACCCCAAATTCTACAATTCTAGAAAATATTTTTCATTTGTCAGTATTTGTTCATGTTGCAAGGTTGTAATCTTTACATAAATGTTTTTGTATTGCTATAAAGTATGTATTTATACCTTTTTATTGTTGTGTGTACACATACACACACACAATCACATCTGCCAATTCAGCATTTTTCAGGTGTACAATTTAGGGGTATCAACTGCATTAATCATGCAGTGGATTTTTTTTTCCCCAAATTTTCCATCATTATAGACACTAAACCAAATCCCTCGAGGGAGGTTATTTTTGACTTTTGAAAGTGCAGCCTGGTAGTTAAGATGATAATACCAGGCACTATTGACCACTACATGTCAGCTAAGGTGCCATGCCTGCATTACCTTCTTTAGTACTGAACTATTATCTTTCTGAATAAGCAAGGTCACAGTCTAAATTGATGGAGCACAGAGTAGAACCCAAGTCTGTTGAACTCTTATGTTCATGTTAATCACTATGCTGCAGGCTAGTCAAACACACTTTGCTTTCAGTTTACAGTCCAACAAACTCACTAGCCACGTCGCCTTACTTCTTAGTCTCACTGTCATATGGAGTAATAATACCTACCTCACATATCTGGCTATTTTAAGGCATAAAATGAGAGAATGTACATATAGCACTTAGCTTCCATCTAGGAACATAGCAGCAAGCGCTTGTTCCTGCTGACAACCACCTCCTCTATTTATACATATGGTGGATGCACCACTTAGGCAAATGCCATCAATTACATTCTTCCTTCCCCTTTTCTGGATTTTAGCAATAATCATTTTTTGTAACCAAACTGCCTAGCTTCATGTTTCTGCATTGTCTCCATAATGCTAGTCTTTATACTTTTCCAGTTTCTTTCCCAAGCAGGTATTCACTGGTGATGACTAAATAACATCTGATGCACCCAGAACAGTGCCTACAAAGAGCAACTCTCAGTATTTGTTCCTATCATCTACTTTTGATGATGACCACCAAAATAATCTGAAAATATGTGCAAAAATCTCTTCTGAATAACAATTGACTGCCACCTAACTACTAGACTCCAAGAAGAGAACAAAGCACTAAATGCAGGTAGTAGGAGCAAATAGATAAATGAACCTTAAATGTCCTAAAGACTAGCCCTGATGATAAACTTTCCTGAGAGAAAATATATACTGCCAGATTATAAATACTGTGGCTACTGGGCATGATACAGCTGAAAAGATACAGGACTCAACATCACAATTACATAGGAAGGTCCTTTTTTCATAAGTTTCTTAGGCTTTTATCTTTAATAAATTGGGCAAAGGCACTTTATAAATCTAGTCAGTAGTCCCCACTAGAGTTCCCAGATTTAACAAATAAAAATACACGACCTCAGATTTTTTTACATGAACAGTATGTTGGTAAAAGCATGTAAAAGCATGTATGCCCCCTGGAACGTATTTATACTAAAATGTATTTCACTGTCGCTCTGAAACTCCAATTTAACCAGGCATCCCGTATTCATCTGGCAACTCTCCCCTTTCTGTCTATCTTAACTTGGACTTAAAAGACAGCAAAGTGTTCCCCATCCTCTCTAACCTCCACTTCTCTGTTAAGAACACAAACAAAGGTGCCAGCTTACGATAACGGTTTCTCAAAGCGGAAAACATCCAATTAAAAAATGCGTAAAATTGAGTTTAATTTCAGAAAAGTGATGCTACAAATGCGTAAATAGACTGAAAAACGAGAAAAGGGTCATACGGAAACCTGACTGTGCAACTGGTGAGGTCTGTGGCTAGCAGAACTTTCCAACCAAGAGTTTTGTCAAAGAAAAACCGCTCAGGTGCAGGGCCCACTCTCCCATTCTGAATTAATGGCCTCGATGGGCTGAGGGGAGGAGCGACCGACAAAGCGCCTCCTCCTGCAACGACTTCAGTGCTCTAGGATACTAGACCCCATATCCTACGGCCCAGAGTGGCGAAAGGCCTGGGAACTCACTGACAAGGCTGAGATCCGAAGATGAGTCTTACAAGAGAGGACGCAGGGAAAGAAAAAGGAAGACAAATTAAACCAGAAGGCGAGGCAGGTTAAGACCGATGGGCCACCGCCGGTGGGCAGAGGCCGCCACAGTGGCGGCGGGGACGAGGCCTCAGGGGTTCCGGAACGGCCATCCTCTCTCCAAACCTAGCTTCGTCCTAGTCTTGTCCTTCACCGATTATAGCAAGAAATCCCAAACAACAAAGCCGTTCGAGGACTCACCCGTACCAAGTGTTCTCTCCTCAGAGTAACGGCGACGCTACACGGCCTCTACCGTCCAGAGAAAAGAGCGCGCGACCGCCGGAAACCAGACGACGGAGCTCGGTGCCTCCCAAGGGGTCCAAAGCGGCGTTTTCGATTGGCTATCATGACTGGCAATCAAGGTTTATCTCCAAAGGCGGAATCGTTTTTCCGCCATTTCTTAGATTCTATTGGCTACCAAATGCGAAAGACAAGAGTTCGTGGGAACGGCAGATGGGGACAAAGAGCGAGGCTTTGTGCCTAACGCGCATGCACAAGCGGCCAAGCGCGTGAGACGGAAAAGGAAAGTGGAGGAAGGGTAATAAAGAGGTGGGGGGATGGAGCGTCAGAAAGAGACACATAAATGAACTAAAGGAAAGAAAGACTGAAAGTACAGGGAATAAAGGGAGGGAGAAGAAAGTAGAAAGAGCACGTAGGCGTCCTCTGAGAATTCTCGACTGCGCCTGTGCAAGAATTGGAGTGACAATGTCATTGTATTCAATGTGGTACACCTAGCCTTTTTCTGCTGAAATAAAGCCCCGCCATGTTTCTTTTTTCACATTTCCTCATTAGGACTAGCACCCTGGCACCTCATACTTAATCAGATTTCTAGTTGCTTCTCCCGCTGCCATGGCTACTCAGGAAGCCCAACCGTCGTTGTCTCTATGGTTATGGAAAGGGTCGGAGGTAGCGGTGAGAGGGGAGGCTTGACACCTTAGTCTCTGTGTTGTTACATAGAATTGTAACCAGCACTCTCATTACCATGGTAACCAGGGAACCCAGCAATCCAAATGTTAGTTTTGTTCTTTTGATTTACAGAGATTCAACAGGTGTCATCTTGCCATGAATACATAGTAGACTTTCAGGTAAGAATGATTCTGTTCTGAGAGACACCAATGAGGTAATCACCTTAATTTTTTAATTTCAGTTATGCCTAACTAGCCCCTGTGGTTAACCATGGGCTTCAAGGCTCAACTGATAGATGCTCTCCTTGTAAGATTACAAAACCAAACCCACTGCTGTCGAGTCGATTCTGACTCATACTGACCATGTAGGACCGAGTAGAACTACCCCGTAGAGCTTCCCAGGCATACCTGGTGGATTCGAACCGCCAACCTTTTGGTTAGCAGCTGTAGCACCTAGCAACTATGCTACCAGGGTTTCCAAACATTCCTAATTAAACAAATCAGGTTTCAGGCTACCCTAACTGGTACCACCTTATATGAGGATACAGCGATCTAGATCTGGCTGTTCAGTGAACTCTGCAGTGTGGAAATGTTATTTACCTGTTCTTTCCAATGTAACAGCTACTAGCTGTATGCGATGGAAACCCTGGTGGCTTAGTGGGTTAAGTGCTATGTCTGCTAACCGAAAGGGCAGCAGTTGAAATCCGCCAGGCGGTCCTTGGAGACTCTTATGGGGCATTTCTGACCTCTAGGGTCACTATGAGTCAGACACGACTGGACGGCAGTGGGTTTGGTTTTTGGTTTTAGCTACATGTGGCCACTGAGAACTTGAAATACGACTAGTCTAGACTCATGAATCCGAAACTTTTTGGAAATAAATGACCATTTGGTGGTGAGATATATAGATAGAGCATTTGTCATTTCAACCATTTTTACACGTGCAATTCAGTGACATTATTATTTATGTTGAATAACCCATTGCCATCAAGTCAATTCCAACTTACGGTGAACCCCTGTATTACAGAGTATAACTTCTCCATAGGTGTTTTTGGCTGTAATCTTTACAGAAGCCGACTGCCACTTCTTTCTTTTGTGGCACCATGGAGTGGGTTCAAATTGTCAACCTTTAGGTTAGAAACAAACAAAACCCTACTGCTGTTGAGTCAATTCTGACTCATAGTGACCTTATAGACAGAGTAGAACTGCCCCATAGAGTTTCCAAGGAGCACCTGGCAGGTTAGAACTACTGATCTCCTGGTTAGCAGCCATAACACTTAATCACTACTAGGGTTTCCTTAGGTTAGAGGTCGTGTGCAAATCGTTCGCACAACCTAGGGTGCTTCCCCATAAATAATAATATCTTTTTTATTAGCGTAAACAGCCTAATAACTGCTCACGGAAAAAAGTCAAACTGTACCCAACACTACAAACAGAAGTCTCCCCTTCTACTCATCGCCCATTCCCTTTCCAGAGATAACAACTATGATCACTTCTTTTGCATATCTATTTTCTATGTATGTACTGGTGGCATAGGAGTTACAGGCTATGGCTGCTAACCCAAAGGTTGTCAGTTTGAAGCCACCATGTGCTTCTTAGAAACCGTATGGGGCAGTTCTACTCTGTCCCATAGGGTTGCTATGAACTGGAATCAACTTGATGGCCCTGGTATGTACTTATTGTCCTGGTCAGGCATACATTTTATACTTTTTCACACATACAGGACTAAGCTATACATACTTTTCTGAGCCATGAATTTCTCACTTTAAAAAATACCTTAGCTATCTTTCCATATAAGCACATAAAGATCTATGAAAACCCCCTTTAAATATCAGATATTTCATAGACTCCCATATAATGGTTTTTTTAGCATCTGTTGAGTGATAATTACAAAAACAAAAAGCTACTATGGATTCAATGGAAACCCTGGTGGCCTAGTGGTTAAGTGTTATGGCTGTTAACCAAAAGGTTGGCAGTTCAAATCCATCAGACACTCCTTGAAAACTCTGTGGGGCAGTTCTCTGTCCTATAGGGTTGCTATGAGTCAGCATCAACTCCACAGCACTGGAATTTTTGTTTGTTTGTTTTTATGGATTCCATAACATTTTTTATTTAATATTTATATTTAATTAGAATTGTTTATGTATTCTTGAAAAATTGAGTAGCAAAATGAAAGAAAAATTCTGTATATGTGTGTGTGTAGCTCTTTTAGGCACTCACAGTGTAAGCAGAGAGATGGTCGTGTAAACAATAATTACAATAGATTAAGCAAATACAATAACAGAAGCATATAGGACATCCACTGGTAACTGAGTCTGCTTGAGTGGATCAGGAATGCCTTCACAGGGATGGGCACTCTTGAATTAGGTCTTAACCAAATGCATGATGTCAGAGAGTTCAGTGTGCAAAGGGTCAGAGGTGTAATGATTTATGTTTTAGGTAGTTTTTCATAACTGAAGTGGGAAGACTAAATGATAGGAAATTAAGCTAGAAAGCTTGGCATAGATCAAATAACTATGGACCTATGCCATGTGTAAGTCCACAGGTGGTGCACACAGTTTGAGTTGGGCTATTAACTGAAAGGCTGGTGTTTTGAATCCACCTAGGGATCCTGCACAAAAAAGGCCAGGTCATCTGCTTCTGTAAAGATTATAGCCAAGAAAATCTTATGGAGCAGTTCCTCTCTGAACCCTATGGGGCTGGCTCAGAATTGATTCAACTGAAACAGATTTGGTTTGGTTTTTGGTGCTGTGCTTAGAAGTTTGTACTTCTAATCTGTAGGACATGGGGATCCATTGAAGAGTTTGTTTTTTTTTTAATAAGGTATATTGCTTTTTTCTGATTAGCCAAGCCAAGTGCTGTCAAAGTCATATATACTTACACATGAAAAAATTAGAAAATACACAGAACTTTATATAAAGACCACCATAATCCCACTATCCAGACGTAACTGTTAGCATTTGGGCATATTTTCTTCTGGACCATCTATCACAGATACAAATACACACACACACACACACACACACACACACACACAAATATACACATAGATATAGGTAATCCCTGATTTACAATGGGGCTCGCTCTGATGGCCCTGCCATAAGTCCTGACATAGACCAAATACCTCAATTTTTGTAATATAGTTTTCATTATTATTGCTTTTTATTATCAATATCTTTGTAAATCTGATCTTGATTTGTCTTTGAAGGCTGGAAATATTACATGTAAACTTTATATATTTTACATATTTATGTATTTTAATATATACATGCATACATAAAATATATACAAATCATTAAAAATTTAAACAAACAATGAAGAGTTGGATTACATTTGCATTTTGTCAGTTGTAGCAATAATTCCACTTGTGGAGGTTCTGTACCATGTAGAATATCCCTGGGAATCGAGAGGATGTTTCTAGTCAGAAAATCAGTTGAGAGTTGTCGGTATGGTCCTTTTCTTTATTTCTTTATATATTTCACAGTAACATCTCTACTGCTTCCCCCCAAATCTACCTACTGACTTTACAGCAAAGTGATCACCATTTGGATCCATGTTTTCAAACAACTGAAGCCCCTAATTTAGTTTAGAAGAAACTCCAGCTAATCTTTTCACTGTAATTTTTTTTTACAACTTCTATCCTTCCTCTTATTCTTGCTTTCTTTTTCAGCATGTTTTTCCTCTTCAAAGTCTGTTAAGTCCTTGACTGCTCTGACAAGTATCACAACAGAGGGCTCTGGACAGAGTGGGAGAAAAATATAGAATAAAATTCAAATTCAAGTCTAAAGACCAGAGTTACAGCTCTGACAGAGACTAGAGGAACCCCTGATATTACAGCCCCTGGACACCCTGCTAACTCAGTACAGGACGCACTCCCAAAGTCCACCTTATAGTCAAAGATAAGACAGGACCGCACAGCACTATAAAACAAACAATAACACACAGGAGGAACATGCTTCTTAGTTCAATCATGTGTACATGAGACTGAATGGACAACACCTGCTCAAAAGCAAAGAAAGCAAGAAGTGACAGGAAACCTGTACTCAAGGAACCCAGATTGTAAAGAGAAAGGGGCATAGTGCTGACATTGTGGGGATTGTAACCAATGTCACAAAACAATTTGTATATAAATTTTTGAAAGAGAAACTAATTTTCACTGTAAATTCTTACCTAAAACATAATCTTAAAAAATTCCATTAATTCCTGATCTGTCAGTTCCCCTTCTTCATGACCTATGAGCTGTTCCACATTACTGATATCAAGCTCTAAATTCAATTTTCTTGCTATATGGACAATTCCCCCACCAAACTCTTTCATCATATTATCCTGATCAAGTGCTTGGAGCATGTTCACATAACTCAGAATATTTTCCGCTTCCCTTGCATGCATTTTCCTGAGAATTACTCCCAGGAAGATGCGATGTTCTAGATACACTGAAAAATGTTATTATTTTTCCAGAAATTGCATGTTAACCGTACTCCCATCTGTTGGAGCTAACAGACGGTAGTGTTTTAGGCATCTAGTGCTGCTTTAACAGAAATACCACAAGTGAATGGCTTTAAAAAGAGAATTTTTTTTTTCTGTCACAGTCCAGTAAGTTAAAAGTCCAGATTCAGGGTGTCAGCTCCAGGGGAAGGCTTTCTCTGCTGGCTGTGGAGGAAGGTCATTGTCATCAATCTTCCCTTGACTACAAACTTCAGAGGTGCAGGGATCCTGGTCCTTTTCCAAAGATGTGTTCAGCTCCCAGCACTGCTTTCCTTCTTGATGGTCCAAGGTCACCCAAATCTCTGCTAGCATCTTTCCTTGACGTCTCAGAAGACTGCCTCAAGGCACAAAACAATTTTGCTTACCGAGTCCTTCCTTACCAACACAACCACCACCCATTCTCCCTCATTAACATTATAGGCCCAGGGTTTAGAGCGGGGAGGAACACCACACAGCCTCAGGAATCATGGCCTAGCTAAACTGCTCCACAGATTTTTGGGGGAGTACAATTCAATCCATGACAGGCAGTATGCCTTGAAAGTGGCAATTGTACCTTGATCCATAAGTTGAATTGTAGCTGTTGTACTGGGAGGTAGATACACTACCTTCATTGTAAACTGAGTCAAAGCCTGCTACATACAGTGTTTTGAACAGTAAATCACAAAACTGAACATCTGCAAGTATCTGACAATGATAACATCAGCAAATGACACACCACAATACTGTATATAGTACGTATTACTAATAAAATGTACAAAAGAAGGATAGTTGTAAGTACACTATGTTATGAAATACATCAGAATCAGGGACTACCTGCATATATATGATAATACATTTTCCATGTATAACAGGTTTGAACTTTAGAAAGCTCATTGTATCAATTTCCTGAATCTGCTGTGATAAATTATTACAAACTTAAAACAACAAAAATTTATTCTCTCGCAGTTCTAGAGGCCAGAAGTCTGAAATCAGTATCACTGGGTCAAAGTGTCAGCCAGGCCACATTCCTGCCAGAGGCTCTAGGGGAGAATCATTGTTTCCTGCCTCTTCATTTCTGGTGGCTGCCAGCATTCCTTGGCTGTTGGCTGCATCAATCCAATCTCTGCCTCCATGGTAATATGATCTCCTCCTCTTTGTGGAAACTGGTGGCATAGTGGTTAAGAGATACAGCTACTAATGAAAAAGTTGGCAGTTCAAATCACCAGGTGCTCCTCCAAAACTCTGTGGGACAGTTCTACCCTGTCCTATAGGGTTGCTATTAGTTGCAATTGACTAAATGGCAGTGGGTTTGTTTTTGGTTTTCTCTTCACTATATGTCAAATCTCCTATAGTCTGTCTCATAAGGACACTTGTGGTTGCATTTACTGTCAATCTAGATAACCTAGGATAATCTCCCCATCTCAGAATCCTTAATCATACTGCAAAATTGTTTGCTTTTAGGTTTTTGCCATAAATAGTAACACAGGTTCCAGGGATTATGACATGGATATTTTTCTGGTCCATTACTCAATTTACCACAATCACCCTGGCAGTCATGTGTAAAATACATTGGAAGAGATAAGCTAGGGAATAGAATACAATAAAGACAGGTGAGAGATGAGGAGGGCCTAAACTAAGGATAGAGAAGAAAAAACAAATCAAAATATTTAGAAGGTTATTGAGTTAATAACCTATAAACTGTAGAGGTAAAGAATGGAAAAAGACTAGAATAATTCTCAGGTTTCGGGTTTGGGTGCCTGGTTGTCTGGATGTGCCACTAACCAGGATGGAAAATAGAGGAGGAAGAACAAGATCTGGGGGAAAATCAATTAGTGTCCTTTTGGTCATACCAAATTTGAGATGTATGTGGAATGCCCAAATAGAGATAACATATAATTAGTTATTCGCCAATTGTACATGTAGACCTGAAGCTCAAAAAAAAAAAAAAAAAAAAAAAGGTTTGGATGGGGGCTATACATAGACATGTGAGTTTTCAGCCTCACAAGTTAGCAGTAGAAGCTGAGGGCATGAATGAACAGCAAAGTGAAAAGAAAAGATGACATGGGACAGAAACTGGGAAAACATCTATAGTTTAGAGGCCAGCCAAAGCAACAGAGAAAGAGTCCAAATGAAGCTTGGAGAGGCCAATTTTTTCTAACTGTCAATTACATAATACTTCAAGATCCTGAACATAGTAATTTAGAGTTTAGGTATATACCCAGAAAACAGGAACACAAACAGAAACTTATACACCAATCAATGTTCATTGCAGCAGTTTTCACAATAGCCAAAAAGTGGAAACAACAAAAATGTTCATAAACAGATGAATGGATAAACAAAACGGGTGTATACACACAACAGAGTATTTCTCAGCCATAAAGAGAAAGGAAGTCCTGATGCATGCCACAACATGGACGAACCTAGCAGACACTATGAGGTCTGACAATTAAGTGTACTTAGTTCACCCTTCAAAGCAATTTTGGAACTCTTTCTGGGATGGCCATTATGCATGGTGGCACAATAGCAAGTTCGTGGACTTAATTGTATAGTTGTCTGTGAGGGAGTTTCTAGCCAGTAAACAAATAACTGTATTGGAATACCCTCCCTACTTACCTGCTCTGGCCCCCAGTGACTTTTTTCTTTACCTGAAGATAGAGGAAATATTGAAAGGAAGACATCTGATGACATTTAAGATATCAAGGGTAATACACGACAGCTCTGATGACCATTCCAGGAAAAGAGGTCCAAAATTGCTTGGAAGGACGGACTAGGCACTGACATCAGTACATAGCTTCCCAAAGGGGGTACTTCAGAGGTGACCATAGTGATATTCAGCAGTGAGGTATGTAGCACTTGTTCTAGGATGAGTTCACAAACTTAATTGTCAGTCCTTGTATACTAAATGAAATATGTCAGCTGTAAAAGGACAAATACTGTATAATCTCAATTATAAGAAATAAGCAAATACATAGAAGATTCTCAGTGGTTACTAGAGGTTGAAGGGAAGGAAAAAAGAGGGAGCTTTTGCTTAACAGCACTGAGTTTATGGTAAAGATGTTGGAATAATTTGGAAAAGGATAGCATCAAAAGTTGTTCAACACTAAGAATGTAAACAATATAGTGGCATCCTACATGTAGAAATTGTTGAATTGGTGATGTTTTTGTTGTGTGTATTTTCCCACAAAAACTTGTGGCTACAAATTAGCTATATAATAAGAGATTAAAAGCTTATACATAAAAAATCATAAAGATTAAAAAAATAATAATTTAGGGTTTATCAGTACTAAGAATGGTTTCTGCCCTCAATAAATTACTGTGTAACTGAAAACCAGGAATATCAATGTCCCCACTGTGCAAGACTCTGACTTACAATCGGTAAGTAGAGGCCACTTCTATTCAACATCATACTAGAGGTTCTAGCCAGGGCAACAAGAGAAGAAAAGGAAATGAGAGATAGCCAGATTACAAAGGAAGAAGTAAAACTATCTGCTATGGGGTGACTTGTATCCACTCAAAGGATACATTGAAGTCCCAACTCTGGTACTTATGATTATGAACATATTTGGATATAAGGTCTTTGGAGTAATCAAATTAAAATGAAGTCATAGTGGATTATCGTGGGTCCTAATCCAATATGACTAGTGTCCTTATAAGAAGAAAACACACACATACACAAGCAGAATGCCATGTGGGGACAGAGGCAGACAGTGGAGTGGTTCATCTACAAGCTAAGGAACTTCACAGATTGCTCACAACCACCAAAAGCTAAAAAGAATCAGGGAAGGATCCCCCACCCAGAGCCTTTAGTGAGAGTATGGCCCTGTCAACACCTTGATTTCAGACTTTTGGCCTCCAGAACCATGAAATAATAAATCTTGTTGCTTTAAGTCATTCAGTTTGTGGCAATTTATTACAGCAGCTCTAGGAAACTAACACATTAGCTCTATTTGCAGATGACATAATCATGTGTATAGAAAATCCCCCCAAAATAATCCATTAAGAAATCTATTAGAACTAATAACTGAGTTCACCAAGGTTACAGGATAAAAGATCAATATACAAGAATCAATTGTATTTCTATCCACTTACAATACACAATACAATAAGGAAATTAAGAAAACAGTTTACAAGAACATAAAAACAGAATATGGCAGTAATAAATTTAACAAGAGTGCAAAAATGTATGCTGAAAATTAAACATCGTTAAAGAAATTTTAAAAAAGATCTAAATTAATGTAGGGAAAATCCCATGTCTGTGGATCAGAAGACTTAATATTGTTACGACAGCAGTGCCCTCCAAATTGATTTACCAATTCAATGCAATCCACATCAGAATTCCAACTGGCTTTTTGTAGAAACTGATAAACTGATTGTAAAACTCCTATGGAATTGCAAAAATTCAAAGTAGCCAAAACGATCTTGAAAAAAGAAGAACAAAGTTGAAAGACTCACACTTCCCAATTTCAAAACTTACTACACATCAACAATAATCAAGACAGTGTAGTACTGGCATGAGGACAGACATGTAGATTAATGGAACAGAACTGAGAGTCCAGAAGTAAACTCACGTGTCTATGATCAACTGACTTTCCACAAGAGGGTCAAAGCCATATAATGAGGAAATAATTATTTTTTAACAAATGAGGCTGGGACAACTAGGTCACCACATGCAAAAGAATAAAGTTGGATCCTTACCTCATATCGTATAGAAAATTAAAAGGGATCAAAGATTCAAATGTAAAGCTAAAACTATGTAACTCTTAGAAGAAAACATAGAGGTAAGTCTTCAAGACCTAGTTTTTGGCAATGGATTCTTAGATATGATACCAAAAGAATGAGTAACAATAGAAAAAACAGACAAATCTGACTTTGTCAAAATTAAAAACTTTTTGTTTTTCAGAGGACACTATCAAGAAAATTAAAAGATACTTAATGGGAGAAAATATTTGCAAATCATATGTCTGAAAAAGAACTTGTATGCAGGATATATAAAGAACTCTTGCAACTCAATAATGAAAAGACAGATGGATCTGAATAGACAATTATCCAAGGAAGATATAAAAATGGCCAACAAACACATGAAAAGATACTCAATATCATTAGTCATCAGTGAAATGCAAATCAAAACTGCAATGAGATACCACTTCACACCCACTAGGATGGCTAGAATTGAAAAATCAAGTATTAACAAGTGTCAGTAAAAATTTTGAGAAACTGGAACCCTTATACACTGCTGGTGGGAATGTAAAATGGTGCAGCCACTTTGGAAAACAGTTTTTCAAATGATTAACATAGAGCTATCATATGACCCAACAATTCCACTCCTAGATGTCTACCCAAGAGAAATTAAACATGTGCACACAAAAATGTGCATACACACAAAACAAAAACTTATACATGAATATTTATAGCAGCATTATCCATAACAGTCAAAAGGTGGCCAGCCAAGTGCTGTCCAGTCGGATCCAACTCATGGCGTCAAAAGGTGGAAACAATCTAAATGTCCATCAACTGATGAATGGATAAACAAAATGTGCTGTGTGTGTGGGTGGGTGTGTGTGTGTGTGTATAATCCAGTGCCGTCAAGTCTGTTCCGACTCATAGCGACCCTATAGGACAGAGTAGAACTGCTCCATATAGTTTCCAAGTGTATACACACATATATATACTGCAGTATTATTCAGCCATAAAGAGAAACAAAACTCTGATACATGCTACAACATAGATGAACCTGGAAAACATGCTATTAAGTAAAAGAAGGCAGTCATAAAAACCACATATTATACTATTCCATTTATATGAAATGTCCAGAAAGGGCAATTTTATTGACAAGTTCATTGGTGGTTGCTTACTATGGCATATGTCCATAGGGGCACAGGGGAGTGATAGTTAAAGGATACAGGGTTTATTTTTGAGGTGATTAAATGTTCTAAAATTTATGGAGGTGACGATTACACATTTCTGGGAGTATACTAAAAACCCAGTGAACTCTACACTTTAAATGGGTGAAGTACATGGCATGTGACTTATATCCCAATAAAGCTGTCCTTAAAAAAAAAGAAAAAAAGAACTGTAAGTGGAATCCAAGAAAGTAGTACTAATATAATTAATTTCCCAAAAGAAAATCCTATACAGGCCTTGGGACCCACATAGACCCTAGGGCGATGTGTCTTATAAAGTCAGTTGACCTTGTGTGAAGTAGACTCAGATATGTTCCCTCCAAAATTGGGAGAAATGTTTAGACAGTATACCGTGAATATCAGAGCATGGAGTATACTTCAGAAGATGGGACTGGACAATAAAACATAAAATGATACTGGTGAAGAGTGTGCTTCTTGGCTTAAGTAGATACATGGGATAACTGAGCAGCTCCTGTTCGGAGATGAGATGAGAAGACAGAAAGGGATGGGAGCTAGCTTGAATGGACATGGGAAATATAAGGTAGAGAGAAGCACGTTGCCACAGTGTGGGGAGAGCAACTAGTGTTACATAACAGTGTGTGTGTTTTAAGTTTCTGTATGACAAACTGACTTGAATTGTAAACTTTCACTTAAAGCACAATAAAATATTAACAACATCAACAAAGAATGGAATATGTCCATCAGCCATCTAAGATACATCAGTTGGTCCCATCCCACTAGGAGCAAAGCAGAATGAAGAAACCCTGAAGACATAAGAAAAATACTAGCCCAAAGGACTAAAGGACCAAATGAATCAGACTCCACCAGCCTGAGACTAGAAGAACTAGATGATGCCCAGCTGCCACCAGCAACTGCCCTGACAGGGACACAACAGAGGGTCCCAGACAGAGCAGGATAAAAGTGTAGAACAGAATTCAAATTCACATAAAAAGATCAGATTTAATAATCTGACAGAGATTGGAGGAACCTATAAAATTATGGTCCCGGGACAGACTGTTAACCCAAAACTGAAACCATTCCCAAAGCCCATCCTTCAGACAAAGATTAGACAAGATTACAAAACAAAAAATAATACGTCAGGAATGTAGACCAGCATTCTAACTCACACACACACACACACACACACACACACACACACACACACACACAAAAGACCAAATTTAATGGCCAGAGGCTGAAGAAATCCCAACAGTATGGCCTCTGGACACCCTTATAGCTTAGAACTGAAGTCATATTTGAGGTTCACGCTTCAGCCAGAGTGGACAGGACCACAAAACAAAAGGAGACTAACACTCACACCAGCTCAGGGACAAGGACAAGAAGGCATGAGGGCAAAGGAAAGCTGGTAATGGGGAACCCAAGTTTGAGAAGCAGAGAGTGTTAATATACTATGGGGCTGGCAACCAATGTTGCAAAACAATCAGAACAGATACACAAGACCAAATGGGTAGCTCCTGTCCAGAAGCAGGATGAGAAGTCAGGAAGGATCAGGAACTGGTTGCATGAACACAGGGAACCTGGGGTGGAAAGGGAGAGTGTGCTGTCACATTGTGGGGACTGCAACAAATGTCGCAAAACAATGTATATACGTTTTTGAATGAGGAATTAAGTTGAGCTCTAAAATTTCGCCTACAGCACAATAAAAAATAGAGAGTGGAGTATAGTCAGAATCACCCTATTAATTCTGATGGACACCGTTGGACACACTCTATTTCACTTATCCTTATTTTTAAAGGTAAAGATGAAGAAATGTTAACTTTGTCTGCCTGCCTTTTGTTCCCATCTTGTTTCACTTTCATCTCTTTCCTTATTATGCTTTAGAAAAGTAATATCACAATTTGAGTTCATTACGTCTTTTCTTTGTTCCCCTTATTCATCTGCCCATCAGTTCATACAACAAACACTGAGTATCTACCAGGAGCTGTGATAAATGCTGGAGACAGAGATGAGTGAGAGACTTGGCCGCTACATTTGAGGAGACCACAGTATAGCATTTTCCAAGTGTCTCCCTCTCGATGGCACTTGGCTTGGCAGGCCCTAAAGAGATAACATCTCTTTTTAATTGTACCTTAGATGGTTTACAAAGCAAATCAGTTTCTCATTAAACAATTAATACACATACTGTTTTGTGACATTGGTTGCCAACCCCATGGTGTATTACTCTCTGCTTCTCAACCTTGGGTTCCCTATTACCTGCTTTTCTGTGTCCTCCTGCCTTCTTGTCCTTGTCCCTGGGCTGGTGTGCATATTAGTTTCCTTTTCTTTTGTGGGCCTTCCCACTCTGGCTTAAGCATGAACCTCAAATATGACTTCAGTTCTAAGCTATAAGGGTGTCCACAGGCCATACCCTTGGGGTTTCTCTAGTCTCTGGCCATTGAGTCTGGTCTTTTTTTGTGAGTTAGAATTCTGTTCTACATTTTTCTCCACTCTGTCTGAAACTCTCTATTGCGATCCCTGTCAGAGAAGTCAGCAGTGGTAGCCGGGCACCATCCAGTTGTGCTGGACAGTCTGGTGAAGGCTGTGGTAGTAGTGGTCCATTAGTCCTTCGGACTAATCATTCCCTTGTCTTTGGTTTTCTTCCTTCTCCTTTGCTCCAAATAAGGTGAGACCAGTGGAGTAGCTTAGATGGCTGCTCACAGCTTTCTAAACCCCAAATACTATTCACTTTAAAAGAACATAGATCATTTTCTTTATCAACTATGTTATGCCAGTTGAGCTAGATGTTCCATGGGACCGTGGTCCCCTCAGCCCTCAGCCCAGTAACTCAGTTCCTCAGGGAGTTTGGATGTATCTATGAAGCTTCCATGACCTTGCTTTGGTCAAGCTGAGCTGGCTTCCCCAGGACTGTGTACTATAAATACACAACATTTCTTTTTCTTCATTCCAGGGTACTTTAGAATGCTACAAAAGCATTACATAGAAATCCATGTGGTTCCAGAGTTCATTCTAAAGAGTGAAACTCACTTTAATCAAATGACTGCTGTAGAGTCTGGGGTTTAACTTTTCTATCTGTCAACCATTCAGATGCCTGTTTAGTATGGATTCGACAGAGTGCCTGTTGTTGTCTATGTAAATCTTCGAATTCAGAAAATATCTCCATTTGTTTAAGCAAGTTACATGTAAACGTACCTGTCATAAAAAATAAAGGCTCAGTATTCAGCAGTAACTCATCAGTTAAAGTATGGTACATCCAAATGATGGAATAATATACAATTCTTTTATAGAACATATTGTACAAAATGATAAAAAGGGACTTGAAGGATATACTTGAAGATAACCTCAAAGCCATGTGGGTGGTAAAATATAAGTGATTATTGCTTTCTTTTTCAGACTGCTGTGTGCTAAAATTTTGATAATAAACATTTATTTATAATTGGGAAAAACTAATATATAAACATAATGAGTATGCCCTTACGAGGACAGGGACTGAGTCTTTACATGCCTTATAAAGGACTTGCAGCACTGTATGGGTGCTAGAATTGAGTTCTGTAACTCTAGCAAGGCTGAAAATGAGAGTGCTGCATTGCAGGCCACAAACTTGCCCAAAGGGGGCCCCATATTGGCCCATTCTGTGTCAGAGCCCTTCATCTGTGGCTGACACATGATAAACCCACCAACTGTGAGTACTCTTGGTTTAATCAAATAAAAAAAAAAAATTTCTTGTAAGTATATGAGAGCTCCAGAGTTTGTAACTCCAGTCAAGGCGAGAAACCAGATGTATTTATTTTATACTGATAACAGTACTAGTATCTATTAAGCATCTGTTAGATACCAGGAAGGCATCACATCTCACTTAATAGCATCTCTATGAGGTATTATTATGCCCCTTTTACACTTGTGGACACTGAAGGTCAGAGTGGCCCCATAACTACTGAATGGCAGAATCAGAATTTAGGCCCTCATCTTTCTCACTGAAAAGGATAGGTCTTTTTATTTATGTACACTGGATCCTTAAAAAAGAAATTAATGAAAGTCTACTGTGTACCTGGCACATTGTTTTTGATTCTCACAATAACCCTGCAAATTAGGTGTTGATGGTCCTATTTTAAAATGCTAACTTTTTTTTTCCTGATTATAAAAGTGGTATCCACCTAGTTAAAAAAAATCTAGAAAATAAAGAGAAATAATGCAGAAAATAGGAGTCCCTGGGGAGTACAAACATTTATCCATTGGACTACTAGCTGAAAGGTTGGCAGTTGGAAGCCACTCAGAGTTGATAGGCCTGACAACTGGTTTCCATTAAGATTACACCCATAAGCAACACAAGAATAAAAAGGGGTGCACCCTGAGATCTCCACTAAAAGACCACAACTGATGGTCCAGGGGCTTCAGGGTTCCCCTGGGAGCACGGCCCCTGGCCCTGATGCTGCCCTGGCCCATAAATCATAATGAAGGTCCACTCTTTGGACATGAATGGATCGGACTTGGTGATGCAGAGTGACCATATACTGGATACACTTGATGGTTCTATGCATCTATAGGATATCATCCTGCTGACCTCTTACTGGAAGAAGGGGAGTGGGTGGGGAGGAGGGGAAAGGAGACTGTTGGAAGGATGGGACATGTATGGAGCAGAGAGGAAGAGTGTGCTGTCACTGGGCAGGGAGAGCAGTGGAAGCTGCATATAGGTGGGCATGCAAATTTATATGGGAATGTACATTTTCATTCAATCATAAAAAAAAAAAAAGATTACAGCCATAAGTAGATACAAGAGACTACCTGCAAGGCTCCTGTCCACAGGCAAGATGAGGCAGATGGGGACAGAAGGTAACTGCACAGGCACAGGAAATACAGAATGGAAAGGAGTGTGCTATCACAGTATGGGGAGAGCAGCTCAAGTTACATAGCAATGTGTGTGTCAGCTTTTGTATGACGAATTGACTTGGATTGTAAAACTTTCACTTAAAGCACGCTAGAATATTCTTTTGAAATCCTAAAATATAAAAACAAGAGAGAAAAGAGTTAAAAAAAAAAAATTACAGCCAAGAATATCCTATGGAGAGCTCTATTCTGCACACGTGAAGTCTCCATAAGCTGGAATCGACTTAACGACAACTAACAGCAACAATGCAAAAAATGAAGTCTTAAATTCATGTATTCCCTCTGCACAGAGACAATTACTCTTGATGTTTTGAAGCATTCAGTCCTTTTCTATGTATACATGTATGTAAGATTTTTCAACAAGATTAGAATATTGTTAACTCCTGTTTTGTCACTTAACCCTATATTATGAACATTTTTGTATATCATTATGTCTTAAAATGTGATTAACGACTGTATCCTGTGAATGTGCCCAAACTGATTTAATCAGTTTCCTATTATTTACTGGACATTTAGATTGTTTCCTCACCTCTGCTTTTAAAGATGTGAAAATTAAAAGTCAGTGACTTGACGAGTGACTTGTGCAAAGTCACTTGGCCACAAATTGGGCTGAGTTTAAATTAGAATCCTGGTTTGACTGTAGAATCATGCACTTTTTACTCCACCACATTATCTCTACCAAAACAAAAAACGCCAAACCTGTTCTGTCAAGTGGATTCCTACTCATAGTTGGAGCAGAACTGCCCCCATAGAGTTTCCAAGGAGCGGCTAGGTGGATTCATAGTGCTGACCTTAGCAGCTTAGCATGTAGCCACTGCACCACTGGGTTACACACACTGTCTCCTGAATTAATAGTGTACCATTAACCACTCTTTAATTGTGTTCCTTCAACTTGAAAGCTAGTGACCAATCACTCTCCACAACTAGAGTAGGGAAAGATCCAAGCATGTGTTAATGAGCGCAAACAATACAAAAGAACTGGGTGGCCCAACTGTGGTGTAACAAGCTGAAAACCAAAGGAGAGGCACAAGGACACAGAAATAAGCAGAAGGTGGGAGATGGGTACACAGAATACTCGTTAAGATACAAAGAAAGCTGAGTTTGGGAAACCTAAAGGAAAAAAACATTTACTTTTATCTTTGTACGCAGGAGGGAGCAAAGATAACCTCATAGCCATGTGGGAAACTAGAAAGGATAAGGTTTCTGGGAAAGTACGTGAGAAAAGAGAGGATAAAACTCTAGAGGACTACAGGGCGAGAAGAGGCTTGGCGTGGGAAGGAGGAAAAGCCCCAGGGCAAAGAGGGAGGCCAGAGTAGGCAGAGTCTACTTGTTCCTGCTTCTGTGGCCAAACTCCTTTTAGTATCTAACTGCTCCTCAGCTCTCAAAGGCTAGATAAAGAAGGCTGTGAGCTGGGATTGCAAAGTGCTCTAACTAGAAGGAGGACTAAGAAGGGAGCTCGCACACATTTTTAAAGCCCTTAGGCCTAATGTTAGTGCCCCTCCCCCCACCCCACCTCTCTAGCCTCAACCTCTGCCACACCCACATGTTAAAGACCATCCCGGAGTGGGGGGTGGGGAGGAGTGGGGGGCTGGAGAGGAGTGGGGGGCTGGGGAGGAGTGGGGGCTGGGGAGGAGTGGGGGGCGGCGGAGTGTGAGTGTTTGCGCGCTTGCGTGTTCGTGGTCTGAGAGGCTGAGAGACAGAGACCAAGACAAAAAGAGATCAGCAAAGAGAGAGAGCGTGCGAGGGAGAGACAGAAGAAAGAGAGGAAGATAGAAAGAGAGAGGAAGAGGGAAAGGGAGAGACAGACAGAAAGGAAGGAGAGCTATCGTCTCTGGTGAGGAAAACTACTCAACAGATAATGCAGGGAGCTCCTGCAAAAGAACTCGGAGAACAGCCCAGAACTTACCCTTAGGTCATTAAGGGGGTGGTGGGGTATTTGTGCAGGGCCTGCTTTGGGGGTCATCAGGCAGTAACGGTTACTGCATAGGCATTGTCACTAAGCCAGAATCATTTAACTCGCCCTGTAAGACGCCCCATAACTGTGACTCTCTGAAGGGTTTGGGGGGCCTGAAGCTGCAGACAAGGGGAGGAGGGGCACGTGAAGGCTGGGTCTCTGCCTCCCCCCACCCTCTGCTGTCACTCATTACCCGAACAGTCGCCCAGGGGGCGGGCCCTGAAGAGGTGGAGATGAGGGGGAGGGAAATCTTAGGCGCCTGCTGCCTGGTGTAGGTAGGGACTGTGGCGGGGGGGGGGTACAGCGGCGGGGGCTTGTTTAACACGAGTGGGAAGAGAAGAGAGACACTGGGAGGGGGAGGGGACCGGGAACCATTTGAATGAGAGGAGGGGTTCAGGGGTAGAGTGGGCTCCAGGAGATAGGGCAGCTACGGGTGTGACGGGGGTCAGACTGTTCGGCCAGGTAAGGGAAGCAGGTGGGTAGATTTGTGGCTTTTGTGGGTTAGTAAACTTGGTCTTTCATTGGAAAGAGGGTGCCACCTTTCCTGGGGGTGGGTTTCAAAGCTCCAAAGGCTATTTTTTGCTCCTCAACTAACGGGGCCCCGGGCGGGGGCTCAAGCTCCATCTCCAAAGACTAGGCTCCACTCCGCGATTTCCAGGCGGCCACTGGGCTGGGAGTCTCGCGCCGGGGGCCGGCGCTGTCTCGCGAGCCCCCTCCACCAGCCAGCCAATGGGGTTGGTTGCTGGCGCCGCCCGCCAGCCTGGTGCATAGCGCTGGGTGCTGTGAGCGGCGCTGCCATTTAAAGGGGCCGCGACCCCTGTCCTGGCTGCTAGGGAGGGAGGTGGAGAAGGAACGCGGGGCCATCGCTGTCTGCAGTTCTGGGCTTGTAGCCGCTACACTAACCCTGCCGCAGGTAGGGGTCGGGCCTGATCAAGCAGAACCGAACCTGCAGGCGAGATTTTGCTGTAGCCTGGTGGTGGGGGGGGGTGTCTTAGGAGAGATCGTAGCTCCAAAATGTCTTCCTGTAATTGCTTGGTGGGGGGTGGGTAAAGAAGGGAGGATTGGGGGAGCATTGGGAAAGGGTAAAAGGGTCTGAGGAAGTGGGCGACCCTGAAAGGTAAGGGGGGGTGGGGTTAGGAAAGGCAGTTCGTGGGGGCAGGGGAAGGGCTGAGTGAGGACTAGGCAACGTGGGGAGGGGGTGGGGCTAGACAGGGTGGGTAGAGGCTGGGGAACTCGAGGGCTTTAGGGGAGTGGGAAGAGGATAGAAACTGAGATCGCGGTGGGGGGGGGCGGGGAAGGCTCCTGGTGGCACAGGCCCTAGGAGACTAAGGGGGCGTTCAGCTCGAGTTGGGGGTGTGTGAAAGGTAAGGGGGGAGGGGATGGGACTTGCCTTCGGGGGTGGGGGGCAGGCAGGAGGGTGGAATGACGGACTGCCTAGTTAGTGTGGGCACGGGGGTGGGAGGGACGCCTCTCTTCACAGGGGGCGCTGTATTTGGGGGAGTGGTCTTTTGGGCTAAACCCCTTACCATCAAGTCCATTCTGACTCATAAGGACCCTGTAGAACAGAGTAGAACTGCCCCATAGGGTTTTCAAGGAGCGGCTGGTGGATGCGAACTGGTGACCTTTTGGTTAGCAGCCGTAAAGCTTAACCATAAAGCTTCACCAGGACTCCCTGTTTCTTGTAAAGCCTGTGGACATGCTCGTCGTGGGGGCTGTTCACATGAAATCCAAGTGTAAGATGGGGTGTGTCCCAGAGCCTACATCAGAGAGAATTTTGGCTAAGATCATCTCTTGCGTTTTCTTCTACCCCTAATCTACAGCCCGTATCCAGCTATCCTCATGGACCCCAGTGATTTCCCCAGTCCATTTGACCCCTTGACCCTGCCAGAGAAGCCCCTGGCTGGAGACCTTCCAGTAGACATGGAATTCGGAGAAGATCTGCTGGAATCCCAAACTGCCCCAAATCAGGGATGGGCCCCCCCTGGCCCTTCTCCATCCTCGGGAGCCCTAGACTTGCTTGATACACCTGCTGGCCTGGAAAAAGACCCTGGAGTCCTGGATGGAGCCACTGAGTTGCTGGGGCTGGGGGGACTGCTCTATAAAGCTCCCTCTCCCCCAGAGGTGGACCATGGTCCTGAGGGGACCCTTGCATGGGATGCAGGGGATCAGACCCTGGAGCCTGGACCAGGGGGCCAAACCCCTGAGATGGTGCCACCTGACCCAGGGGCTGAGGCAAATCCCTCTTCACTCGAGGGGCTACTAGGTCCTTTGGTTCCAGATTCTCCAATCACTCTGCAGTCCCTCCATACTGAAGAAGAGACCACCTCTATGACTACAGGGAGAAGGGGCTCCCACGGGCAGGAGGAGGAGCTTCCCCAGGGACAACCTCAGAACCCCAATGGTCCCCCCAGCCCTTCAGTGGGAGAGACTCTGGGGGATGGAATCGACAGTTCTCAGACCAAACCTGGGGTCCCTAGCCCTCCTGCACATCCTTCCTTGCCAGGTAGGTTATTGAGTCAGCTGGAAAATCAAGGCTGAGGTAGGGGTAAGAAGGTGTGGGCATGTGTTTTAGGAAGAAGTTGGGGAGGTGGAGGGGGGGAGGGAGGACTTGAGGGTAGTGAAGAAGAGGAAGGAAAGTAGGGGTGAGGGGAAGCCCAGGGGCTGTGAGGGGGAGTAGGAAAGAGGTGTCAGGGTGGGTTGGAAGGAATGAATTCAGTGGGAGAGGTTCCTTTTTTCTTATTTCAGTGAACTTTTGGTGCCAGAATCCTTCCTTTAGGATTTGAGGAGGACCCCAGATTTCTTGGTTTTAAGATGTTTCTGGCTGTTTTGCTCTAGACAGGAGCGGGGTTTCTAGGTTTGGTGAATGGTAACGAGATTCTGGAGCCACCAAGAGCATCATATCAGGAAATGATAGAAATGCAGGATGTAAGATTGCTTCTCTGATGGGGAAGGGCCAGCCTGGATTTGAGAGCCTGTAGTTTCTCCCCTTGTCTGCCTAGTAATGTGTCTCTCCCAGGCTGTGACCAAGGTCTTGGGGCTTATATAACCACTGAGGCCAGGGGAGCCTGCCCACACATTTATGTTTCTTTGCTACCTTTGTGTAGTTGAATTTGTTTTTGTTAGTGAGGTATGTATTCGGGATGAAAGCTGTATTGCTTGTGTTTCCTTAACTGTCAATAATTGGGGACTGAAAGCCAGTGGGAAGGATAGGGTTTTTTTCTCATGGAAAATATCTTGCACCCTGTTCCCTTATTACAGACTCTGAAATAACCCTGAAAGGGACTCAAAGCAGCTACAGGCACTCAGTTTTCCCTTTCAGTTCTGAGTAGATTCTTCCCCAGGAATGGAGTCAGGGATTGGGCCAGGTGAGAGTGGTGAGGGCAGGCTCAAGATTTAGGTTGCCTTTTTGCTTCCTTTGCAGGAGATGGCCTGACTGGGAAGACGAGTGAGAAGCTGCCTGAGAGGGTGAGGGGGACAGGGAGGAGAATGGAAGGAGTCTGGTCCTCCCCTGGCCCCCCAGAAGGACAGACCCTTCATTTTGCCTCTCATATGTTCTCTGGAAGGGTGTCTGTGTGTGGAGTTAGGGGGAGGGAGGAAGCACTTGTGTCGTCTTAAGTAGAAAGTCTAAACCTTTGGTCTTCCTTCCTCCTGGAACAAGGGCCTCTGCTATTTTTTTCTCCTCCCATCTCTGTATCCCCCCAAGCCCCATACTGGTGTAGCTGGCCCATTTAGTCTGGCTCTAGTGTCAGTTTCCTGCCCTCTCATGTTTCCAAGGTACCGAAGAGAAGCGAGCGGGTAAGAAGAATAGAGCCTCCAAAACCTGAGGTTGTGGATTCCACTGAGAGCAGTGAGTAGGACTTGAGGAAGTGTGATCTGGGAATTTTGGATGGGAGAAGAACAGAGAGTGGGATGTGGCAGGGCATGGGTCTTTCAGCTCCTTTATTTCTGTTCTATGCAGAGCATGAAGTACCTGTCTCTGCTACAGGTTGGCATGGGAACCAGGGACAGTGGGGAAAATTGAAAATGAGCAGTGAGGACAGAGAGCTTAGTGTTTCAGTGATACTGTCTCTGTTCCCAAATCTTTTCACATATAGTCCTTCCTTACTCTTCCTGGGATATTGTAATATCACCAAGAGAGGCAGTCAATAGTAGCTTAAGATACCAATGTAGTGGGGCTGGAGGTATAAAGGCAAGAGCAAGGAGGTCCCAGTATCATAATGGAGCTGATTAACTGTTGGTGCTGGGATGACTGGAGAACTGGTTGGGTGGCCATTCCTCACTGCTCCCCACTTCCTCAGTTCCAGTATCAGATGAAGATTCTGATGCCATGGTAGATGACCCCAATGATGAGGACTTTGTGCCATTCCGGCCCCGGCGCTCTCCTCGCATGTCCCTTCGCTCAAGTGCAGCACAAAGGGCTGGGCGCTCTGCAGTGGGCACCAAAATGACTTGTGCACATTGCCGGACACCACTGCAAAAGGGACAGACGGCCTACCAGCGCAAGGGGCTGCCTCAGCTTTTCTGCTCTTCATCCTGTCTGACCACTTTTTCCAAGAAACCATCAGGCAAAAAAACCTGTACCTTCTGCAAGAAGTGCGTGAAAATCCTAGGGTCTGGGGAGAGCAGGGATCAGGTTGGGGGTAATGGGTTAAGTCAGGGACTGTGGTGAAAGTACTTAGCAGTGTGGTACTGTGAGACAGAATTTAGGGAAGGAGTCGTATTTGGCTCTGTGATAATTGATCCCAGATGAGGGGCAGAAGCTGATAAAAGGAGAGGATGATACTGGGTGAATATTCAGACTTGTTCCCACATTCAGGGAGATCTGGAACACCAAGAGCTCAGTTGTGGCACAGACTGGTTCGGGAGGCTCCTTCCATGAGTTCTGCACGTCTGTCTGTCTTTCCCTGTATGAGGCCCAGCAACAGCGCCCACTTCCCCAGTCTGGGGATCCTGCTGATGCCACTCGTTGCAGCATATGCCAGAAGACTGGAGAGGTGAGAAAGCTTGATGGGGGCTGATTTACAGAGCCTGGCCATCCCTGACCTGTGCCTCTAATCCTGGGGCTACAGGGGCCAGGCCCTGTGGAAAAGGGAGTGGGGAGGAAAGGCAGCCATTGTGAGGGAGCATATTCAAGGATAGAGCTTCTCCAGGATGTATGCAGCTGGCCTTCCTTGCCTCCCAGGACCTCACCATCAAGTCGGCAGCCTGAGGTGCAGGTTGGGGGGTCCCTGGGCCCATTGTCTGCTGTGGAGGTCTAGGGTGAGATGGGGATATGTCCTTCTGTTGGGATGGGTGGTGGTGACTGATCCCTAGCTCAGGATTGTGTGTGTGTGTGTGTGTGTGTGTGTGTGTGTGTGACAGGTCCTGCATGAGGTCAGCAATGGCAGCGTGGTACACCGACTCTGCAGCGATTCTTGCTTCTCCAAGTTCCGGGCCAACAAGGGACTAAAAACCAACTGTTGTGACCAGTGCGGGGCATACATCTACACCAAGACCGGGAACCCTGGCCCTGAGCTGCTCTTCCACGAGGGCCAACAAAAGCGGTTCTGCAACACAACCTGCTTGGGGGCATACAAGAAGGTGGGGCCGAGGGAGTAGTGAATTAGAGGGCTTTGGAAGGGGGTGTTGTTCTTGGGTGATAAATAAAGGTGCCCAATGGGTCGATGGGTCAATGGGTCGAGGGCTGGGAGAAATAAAAAAAAAATGGGGTATCAATTGTATCTATCGTGTTTTAGTTTTTAAGCTGGCGGGTGGATACACAGGTTTTTGTTATATCGTCATCTATACTTTTTTGTATGCGTGAATATTTCATGTTTAAAAAATTTAAAAAATAAACGTGAAGGGACAAACCCAGCCTCAGCCTCTCCTTCCCCATCCTCACAGAAAAACACACGTGTGTACCCATGTGTCTGGTGCAAGACCCTGTGTAAGAACTTTGAGATGCTATCACATGTGGATCGTAATGGCAAGACCAGCTTGTTCTGTTCCCTGTGCTGTACCACTTCTTACAAAGTGAAGCAGGCAGGGCTCACTGGTAGGTGCAAAGCCCTCTTCTCTGAGACCATTGCTGGCCTTCCTTCTACCTCCTATACTCCCCTCTTCTGAAGTAATACCTGCTACCCAGCCTCAGCTGTAACCACATCTTCCCTTGGATTTCCTATTCCATCTCTGCACTGCCTTACACCGTCTGTGTACTCTCTCCTTTTCTCTCTTTCTCTTGCTCCCTTTCTCTCTGTGCCCCAGGCCTTCCCCGGCCCTGCAGCTTCTGCCGCCGCAGCCTCTCTGACCCCTGTTACTACAACAAGGTTGATCGAACAGTCTACCAGTTCTGCAGCCCCAGCTGCTGGACCAAGTTCCAGGTACTTGAGACCCTGGACCAAGAATAAATGGTGTGACAATATACAGAGGGTAGGAGAATTGGGGTAGGTAGGCCTGGGCAGAGCGAAGGACAAGCAAGACCCCCCCCCAACATCGTGCCCATCCCTTACTTGTCTTCCTTCCCTCCAGCGCACAAGCCCTGAGGGGGGCATTCACCTGAGCTGTCACTACTGCCACAGCCTGTTCAGTGGCAAGCCTGAGGTTTTGGACTGGCAGGTAAGACTCCTACTCCACCCATATCTTGCCACACAACCAGATATGTGTCTAAAGGGGTCCTTTTACTTGACTCCTGCCAGGTTCAAATGTCACAGCTGTGTCCTCCCTGCCCTGTGCCCTACCCCAGGACCAGGTGTTCCAATTCTGCTGCCGTGATTGCTGTGAGGACTTTAAGCGGCTTCGGGGTGTGGTGTCCCAGTGTGAGCACTGCCGGCAGGAGAAACTCCTGCATGAGAAACTCCGATTCAGTGGGGTGGAAAAGAGCTTCTGCAGTGAAGGTAAGGACCTGGAGAAAGGCAGAAGGCCGTGTATCTTAGAGCTGTGGAGAACAGAGGAAGACTTTGGGTGCTGTCTGTGTGCCAGGATTTTCTGCTTAGTGTGCTCTACCCCTCTCTATCCATGGCTTTGAGCATGAGGCAGTGTTCAGGTGTCTAGAAAGGTTTCAGGTGCAGCTCTTGTCAAATATTGGGTCTCATACCCTCAGGCATCTCTAGACTCTGTTTCCTGTTTTCCTCTTTCTAGGCTGTGTGCTTCTGTACAAACAGGATTTCACTAAGAAGCTGGGCTTGTGCTGCATCACTTGTACTTACTGCTCCCAGACTTGCCAGCGTGGGGTCACTGAGCAACTGGATGGCAGCACCTGGGACTTTTGCAGTGAGGACTGTAAGAGCAAGTACCTGTTATGGTACTGCAAGGTAAGGATGACCAGCAGGTTAGAAAAAGAGGGTGGTAGGGAGCATGGAATATTGCAGCATCTAACGAGGATATGGACAGATCTCTAGGGTGGTGTGATGAGGGGGATCTAGTTCGGCAGATCTACAAAGGGAAGAGCCTGGCTTAAGCCAGGGGTAAGGACCTGATCTCTCTGTCGATACCCCCAGGCTGCCCGGTGCCATGCCTGTAAGCGCCAGGGGAAGCTGCTGGAGACTATCCATTGGCGTGGACAGATCCGTCATTTCTGCAACCAGCAGTGTCTGCTGCGCTTTTACAGTCAGCAGAACCAACCCAACTTGGATACCCAGAGTGGGCCTGAGAGCCTCCTGAATAGTGAGTCCAGGACAGAGGGCACACTCCATTAGAACTGGGATAACCGAAACCTAACCCATTGCCATCGAGTGGATTCCTACTCACAGCAATCCTGTAGGTCAGAGTAGAACTCCCTCATAGATTTTTCTGAGGAGCATCTGGCAGATTTGAACTGCTAACCTTTTGGTTAGCAGCTCTAGCAATGAACCACTATGCCTCACTATGCCACCAGTCTAGAATCTTCTAATTTTATGCCCAGCCCCTTTCTTCCTCTATTGCTTTCACCTCATCGCTGGTTAAAGCTCCTGGTACTATACTCTTATTTAGCTTGTGAACCCCACAACTATTGGGGTGAGGCCTGTTTTAAAACTATTAAAGTTAGATTCTCCTGATTTTCAATAGAGGATGTATTTTTAGGGAACAATTGTCCAGGTAGGATGGGGCATGTGGGGGCTGTGGTTACCATGATCCTAGTTTTTGGGGAGAAGAAAGTGTTAGCATAAGCTTTACTTTTAGTAAGACAGAAGAATGTCATTGGTTTTTGGCTGTTAACCCTACTCCTCTGGAACTCTAGGAGTACTAGACTGTTGAGGGGCATCTGAAGTGAAGGCCTCAATTGGAAAAAAATGCAGCAGTTTTCATTCTTCTTGGCATCCAGGAACAAAGAATCTTCTTGGTCACTATTGTTGGGGCTTAGAGAAGACTAGGCCTGGGGTGATGAAGAAGGGAAATCCTGGACTTCCCTTTTATATTGAGGGTAACTCTTAATGAAGTTCTCCTGGAACAGGGTTGATGAAAATGGTGAGCTAGTTCTTCAGATGAGAGCATTCATTTGTTTTGATCTGCAGGTCAGTCTCCTGAGTCGAAGCCCCAGACAGCCTCTCAGACCAAAGTGGAGAACGGCAACACAGTGAGGATGCCAGAGGAAAATAGGAATTTGGGCAAGGTCATGGCAGAAGACAAGGGGGTAGATAATCTCCAAGGAGGGTAAGGTAGCTGGCAACACTAACAGTCCTTTATTTCAGCAGATCCCTGCTAAGACTCCATCAACTCCAACTGCTCCTACTCCACCTCCACCCCCACCCCCCTCAGCAGCACCCCGCAAAAACAAAGCTGCCATGTGTAAGCCACTGATGCAGAATCGGGGGGTCTCCTGCAAGGTGGAGATGAAATCCAAAGGGATTCAAACAGGTGAGCTAGGGTACCTGGACACCAAAGGCTGTATTCTGTAATCCTAGGCCTCGATCCCTGTGCCTGGGAGCTAAATATGGGGATGTTTTAGTTGACTGAAGTGTGGTCTGTGTAGGTGTCCTAGAATCATAGAGTTGTCTCTCAGTCTGGTTTGAGGGCAGTTTTTGACATTGGGCATGTGTTAGAGCTTTTGGGAGTAGCCAGCAAGCATCATCAGGTCCTGGAAAGGATATGATCAATCTAGTGGAGGCTCTGAGAAGAACCTTTCTTGTCAGCAGAAGAGTGGAAACCACAGGTGATTGTGCTGCCAATCCCAGTGCCCATCTTTGTACCAGTGCCTATGCATCTGTACTGCCAGAAAGTCCCGGTGCCTTTCTCAATGCCTATCCCAGTAAGTTTTGCTGCCCTTCCAGAATTGAGACCCCCCATTTCCGTGTACTCTCATCAGCTGTCTGTCTCATCTCCTGGTATAGTTGTTGGCATTTATTTGGGATTTGTGTCTTCAGGTCCCTGTGCCCATGTTCCTGCCCACTACTTTGGAAAGCACAGACAAGATTGTGGAGACCATTGAGGAGCTGAAGGTGAAGATCCCTTCCAACCCTTTGGAAGCCGACATCTTGGCTATGGCAGAAATGATTGCAGAGGCTGAGGAGTTAGACAAGGCCTCATCTGACCTTTGTGGTACGCTGTGGACAGCATCATCAAGGGAGACTGGGCGATATTGGTTGGCTTTTGCCTAAGGGGGTGGAGAGTGCGATCTCAGAATGGGGGAAAGTCTATGAGAGTACTGGAAAGTAGCTGCAATGACTATGCCAATTTTCTCTGACGCCTAGACCTTGTGAGCAACCAGAGTGCAGAAGGACTTCTGGAAGACTGTGACTTGTTTGGGCCAGCTCGAGATGATGTCTTAGCCATGGCTGTCAAGATGGCTAATGTCTTGGATGAGCCTGGGCAAGACTTGGAGGCAGACTTTCCCAAGAGTGAGTACAATTCAAGGCCTGCTCACTGAGTGCCAGTAACATTCATGCCATCGGAAAGGGAATGTTCTTGTGACCCTGAGCATGATCCTGAGCAATGTTCTTGTGACCCTGACACAGAAGGTTCTCACAGGGAGTAGTGCCAAAGATGCCAGGACAGACCCACTGTTTTAGATTTCTGAGTCTTGGCTTTGTGCCTCTGAGCATGTTTTTGATATAGCTTTGCTAGTTCTTGTTGAATAAAATGAAGCTGTCTGAGAGGCTCATCTGGAGTCAAGTGGGCAGGTAGCAGGGTGAGGTGGGAGGAGTACAGCATTGATATCTTAGACCAGTGAATTTTTTTCTTTCTGTTCCCTCCATTAGATCCTTTGGACATTAACCCCAGTGTGGACTTCCTCTTTGACTGTGGCCTGGTGGGGCCTGAGGACGTGTCTACTGAACAAGACTTGCCTCGAACCATGAGGAAGGTGAGTGCAGGGGTCAAAGGGGAGGTGGTACTGTCTTAGCCAAGCCACATCCTAAGTTTGACCTTCCCTAACCACTTTTTCCACCACTGAGTACTGAGATACAGCCATATGTTGCCCCCTCCGCAATTCACGAAGTCATCAAAGCTGTTCCTTGGGCTCTTGTGCTGTGGAAGTGTGCTGTGTTCTTGCATTGGTTTTGTGGTGGTATACACTATTGTGAGTTGCTTCCATGGTGCCTCTGGCCTTACCTGCCTGTCCCACTTCTTTTCTCCCCAGGGTCAGAAGCGGCTGGTGCTCTCAGAAAGCTGTTCCCGGGACTCTATGAGCAGCCAGCCTAGCTGTACTGGACTCAACTATTCATATGGTGTCAATGCTTGGAAGTGCTGGGTGCAGTCAAAATATGCCAATGGGGAAACTAGCAAGGGTGATGAGCTGCGCTTTGGTCGTAAGTACCCAGAATAGGAATGCAGGAATAAGGAGGAGGAGGAAGAGGAAGGGGAAAGAGCAAGGAGCTGGAGCTATAGTTCAGCTGAAGGTGTCTGGGAGTGATAAGGGTGAGATCACGTAAAGAATGCCTTGTGAAAATGGGAAGAAATTATAGAATAAAAAGAGATGTTATTTGGTGATTCAAGATTGAGGGCTCTCTTTGTAATTGATGGGTTTGTTCAGGGGATGAAGAAGAAGGGGTTAATGGTAGAGCTGAGTGAAAATCTCCATGTGGCATTTTCTTAATCCCATCCACCTCCACTACTGCAGCCAAACCTATGCGTATCAAAGAGGATATTCTGGCCTGCTCAGCTGCTGAGCTCAACTACGGTCTGGCCCAGTTTGTGAGAGAAATCACCCGACCCAATGGTGAACGATACGAACCTGACAGTATCTACTATCTGTGTCTTGGCATCCAGCAGGTACCCCTTGCACACTGCCTCACTCATCCCTTACAGCAGGCAGAATCCCATCAGAAATGGTTTCTGTCCCACTCCCTGTTTTTACCTTGTCTCCTATCATGAGCAGGCAGCTTGCCCTTAATCTCCTACTCCAGATAGGACAAGAGATGGCAATAGTCTTCTAAAATCAAAGCTGCATTTCAGACCTATTTCCCAAGGAGCAGTTTTCGTTGCTCTCCGGGTCCCCTTTTTAATTCCTGACCCTACCTGAAGAGGGGAGGGATGAGCAGAGCTGGGCTCCGAGAGTGATGGGGTAATGGTTAGTTCCTGCTGGGAGAGGTAAGCCATGTACCAGCTGACAAGGGAGTCCGGGCTTCTAAGAAAGGAGCTGTGACACATCTATAAACCTTCTTCTCTTACAGGCAAAGCTTACTACCTGAGAATTGTAGGTATACCTAGGGAAAAGCACTTGGGGTCACCAGAAACTGTTTCTCATAGTCTCCTAATTATTAAAGAAGCCATTCTTGGGGCCTTTGGCATCATTGTTTTTCCTCTAGGACCCTGAATCTAGCTTTATGTTATGTCTCTCTTTTTTTTTTCTCTAGTACTTGCTGGAAAATAACCGAATGGTGAACATTTTCACGGACCTCTACTATCTGACTTTTGTTCAAGAACTCAACAAGTCTCTAAGTACCTGGCAACCCACACTCCTCCCCAACAGTAAGGAACAGGGACTTAGCAACACCTAGATTCTTAATTTCTGTTCTTACAATACATTTTCAAAAGTCCTGTCCTGTTTGGTGTGCCATGCTTCACAAAGGATCTAAGGGTGGGAGCATGTAGCTGGATGTCTCAGGATTTAATGTTAGAGGAGCAGGAGCCCCTGTCTTTTAACATGAGGAGGGAATCAAGACTTAGGTCTGACGAGCTGTTTCTGGGACAGAAAAGATGGCCTAGGGTTGAGTGGTAAGGAAAGAAAGAAAGCAAGAAGTTGTGGGAGTCAAGGTTTACATCCACCTACCGGTGATGAGAGGGAAGCTCCAGATGCAGTTGGAAAAGATAAAAATCCAGTTCTGCATGTTGTTTAGTTTGGCAAGGTGTCTGGGTTTTCTGCACAGTGGTCACTGAATGAGTATCATGTAGTAAGTAGGTGCTTATAAGCAGAAACATCAGGATGAGAAGTGGCTGGGTTTGTGTAGTAAGCAGATTATTCCGACTGGTCTCTTCTCTTTCAACATTGCAGATACAGTGTTCTCCCGAGTGGAGGAAGAGCACCTCTGGGAGTGTAAGCAGCTGGGGGTCTACTCACCCTTCGTTCTTCTCAATACTCTCATGTTCTTCAACACTAAGTTTTTTGGGCTGCAGACAGCTGAAGAACACATGCAGCTATCTTTCACCAATGTGGTGCGGCAATCCCGCAAGTGTACCACCCCTCGGGGCACCACGAAGGTGGTGAGCATCCGCTACTACGCTCCAGTCCGCCAGAGGAAAGGGCGAGGTAGGAGACGGCCCTCTTTGCCTTTACTTTTTTACCCTCCTCTCCTTTTCCCTTCTTTGACCCACCTTAACTGCCTGGTTGGTCTTCTCCTTTGTCACTACTTTCCTTGTCTCTCTGTTCCTTTGTCTCTGTTTCTTTGTTTTCAGAAAAGGTGAAAAACTCCAGTCCTTTAATCTGATGGCAGTGGATGTTGTATGAACAGATCACAAGACTGCCTATTTTTCTCCTTCCCTCATTTAAAGGCAGTTTACTTGCCTGCCTACTTTTTTTTTGGTGGACAGGTAGGAAGCTGTTGGGTGTGTTTGGCTGTGGGACACAGCTGACAGGGTTGAAGGCAGGCTTTCTGTAATTCTTTGCTATTCAGAATAATGGGAACGACACTTTGGTTTCCATTCTCTCTGGCCCTGGAATCCTTGTCTTATCTGAGTGCAGCTCCCAAGTTCTCTTCCATGGACCTGAGCTTCTTCCTTGACTAATATACAGAGGGCTGGAACCAATACTGTTTCTGTATCCAAGAAAGCAAGCCCAATCTTGCCATCGGATCTGTTTCTTCACTTGGTCTAAGTTGTGTCATCAGCTCTTTAGGAAATCACCTTGAGGAAAATTAATAGACATACTGGTAGCCAGAACCAGGGAGAGTTGCAGAACAGCACACCTACAAGATGTTTGGTTGGTGTGGAGGAGAGACAACTGACTCATTTTCTGCCTTAAATTCTTTATGAGGCTGTGTTTTGTTCCGGAGGCTTTCCCACTATGCCCTGGACTGAGCTCTTGGAGGTGGTTCCTTGAGATTGTGCTCTTCTGAGTCTGAGTCATTTGCCTCCTCTACAGACACTGGTCCTGGAAAACGGAAGAGAGAAGATGAAGCCCCCATCTTAGAGCAGCGTGAGAACCGTATGAATCCCCTTCGCTGCCCTGTCAAGTTCTATGAATTTTATCTCTCAAAATGGTGAGTTGGTGGGTTTGTGAAAATGTAGTTAGCATGGGACCCAAAGGATCCACTTTACCTTGATACTGATTTTCTGTCCTACCACCCCACCCCTACCTCTGCAGTCCTGAAAGCCTCCGGACTCGTAACGATGTGTTCTACCTGCAACCTGAGCGGTCCTGCATCGCTGAGTCACCTCTCTGGTATTCTGTGATCCCCATGGACCGCAGCATGTTGGAGAGCATGCTTAATCGCATTCTGGCTGTGCGTGAGATTTATGAGGAGTTGGGTCGCCCTGGGGAGGAAGACCTGGACTGAGCCCATGTGCCATCTGTCTGTCTTCATCTTTCACAACAATGTTTGTCCTGTGGCCACATCCCTCAAGGTGACTGGCCCAGGAGCCAGTGCTACTCATTCTGAAGGGCCCTGACTGCTCCTTTCTACTTACCCATTCCCTGCCTTTCTTAGGAGTCCCTGGCTTTTACCTTCTTCCATACCCCTGGACAACCATGGCGCCTCGGTCTTCTGTACTCAGGGGCTGGTTTACCGTTGATGGGCAAAAAACTAGCTCCCCCATTTTCTTTGCGTTCAGAGTAAACTCGTCTTCCTGGGGCCAGCCCCTGGGTGGAGTGTTAATAGCTCTGATGATCCTGTTGGCTTTGGGTCTCCTGACCCCTCCCATGTGGGTCAAGCCCCTTGTTCCTAGGTTTGGCCCAGGGAAGAACCCAGCTGCCTTCTTTGCCCTTTGCCCACTTTTTTCTCTACTCTTCCCAAGTGTCATTCTAAAGGGTCTTGTATGAAAGGTAACAAACTATGAAAGTAATGAGGGGACCATTTACCTAAAATGCAGGGCTTACACAGCTTTTCCCCTCTCATCAGATACTTGGTTGTTGGGATCCTCTCACCACCTTGTCTCCCACCATCCCCCCACAAGCACCAACCCTTGGTGCTGCAATTTAAAAAACTTCCAAATGCTTTTCTTTTTTTCCCCTTCAAAGGCAGATAATGACTCCTAAGTATAGGGAGCAGGCTCCTGCCCCCGTGGTTTTTGTGTTTGTCTCTCTCTGCCATCTTAGGTTGGCATGAGCCATGGTGTCAACATGCTTAGCCCCCTTCTGTAACTGCCTCCCTTTAGTTCAGTGGACAGAGCTCCTAAGGCATAAAAAGCTACTTTTTGACTTGGGTTGGGGCTGGGTTCCCCACTCTTGTTCTCTCCTGTCATAAGGGCCAGGCCAAGCCTGTGGGGGCCCTGGGTAATGCAAGATGGGATCTGTGGTCAAAGGATAGGGGAGGAGCTGTGGGCCTGAGTCCTGCCCTCATTGCCTACATCTTCCCTTTCCCATCTTGCCTTTGTAGTCCTAGAAAATTATTAGTGTCCGGTAAAGGGGGTGGTACCCAGTTCTTTCCCTGTTGGCTTTGCTGTTCCCCTGCCTTCTTTTTGTGTTTTTATAACTGTTATCAGTTTAGCCACTGTTTAAATTGTATATATTGTTCTGAGGCACCTGGCATGTCCCTTCAGTGAGCCATGTCTGCCCTTGTGTTGTAGTGAGAAGCTGTTGTCAGGACTAATCTTCTGTCTCCTGGAATTGTTTGTTTCAAATAAAGAGTTAAAATTGTCTCTTACCTTCTCTAGAGGAGGGAAAGGGGTGTTGAGAAGGATGAAGGATATATAGGAATAATGCTAAATGACTTCAGATCTCGAGAGAGAAGAGTGAGAGGTGTCCCACCGCAGTCTGAGGATCATTTCTGCTCACATGAAATGCCTGTGTGAATGAATCCAGTGGGAATGTAGTCCTTTTTATGACATTTTTTCAAGCACTTGAAAGTTATTCAGCATCTGTCTGTTAAGGACCTAATACATGTAAGTCCCTGAATTGTGTGCCTTAGAAAAGACTTTAAGATTAATCAGAACCAGAACCGTCTTCCCAGCAGGCTCCCGTGCTCTGAGGCAGACAAACATAAATTAGTGCTGTGGGAAAGCAGAGACGCAAGCAACTAATTTAAAGTTCATGGGGAAATTGAGGGAGGATTCACCGAGGAAGATAACATTTGACCTGGACCTCAGAGAGTAAGAGAGGCCAGCACAGTCGAAGATGTAGGGGCAAGAAAGTGCAAAGCTGAGTTTTTCCAACCAGAGAAGTGTCAGGATTAGATCTGTTCCTTTGGGGTAAAGATACTTGGACCAACAAAAAGATAGGGAGTCGGGGGCTCTCAAGGCTGGGAGACCAGGGGAAAGAGTATGGCTTAAGATTCTGTGTGCCTCAGTGGGAATGGAATGAATTCAAAATTTCAGAATTGTGGAGGTCAGGCTTACAGGATTTGATGAATGATTGGAAGTGGAAATTTCAGGAGAAGGAAAATTAAGAATGATTCCTAGGTTCCTTGCTTTGATGGTAGGGAGTGGGATGATGTCTTGAACCAAGATATAAGATAAGACAGAGGGGTTTTTTTGTTTGTCTATTTGTTGGACCTGGGTAGGTGGGAGGTTGATACAAAGTTCAAATTTTGATCCTGTTAGCTTTGCAACTCCACTGAAACATACATGCAGTAGGCCATGCAATATGGTATAGCACGAAGAACACCCATACTTGAGCTTCCAGTCATAGTTCTGCCACTAAAATTCTGGCAAGCCTACCTTTCTGAGCCTCACCTTAGAAGTGGGTTCATACTCTATCCTGTTTTTCTCACTGAGGAAAACCTGGTGGCATAGAGGTTAAGTGCTATGGCTGCAGGTTGGCTGTTTGAATCCACTAGGCGCTCCTTGGAAACTGTATGGGGCAGTTCTACTCTGTCCTCGAGGGTCACTGTGTGTCAGAATTGACTGATGGCAAGGGCTTTCTCACAGAATTGTTGAGCAAGTCAGATGAGAAAATGGATATGAAAGAACAATATTGATGCAAAGTGTTACTATATACACTGTTAGTTGCTGTCAAGTTTTCTAGGCTGTGACCTTTCAGAAGCAGATTTCCAGGCCTGTCTTCCAAGACATGCCTGAATGAGTTCGATGACCAACCGTTTGTCTAGTAGTCAAGCATTTAACTGTTTGTTCCACCTAGGGTTCCCATATGTACTAGGCCATTGGAAATTGGGGTCTGAGGTTTGGAAGAGACAAACAGGTGTACATTTAGACATGATCTGCAAAGGACTTCTAGAGGAAGTTCTGGAAATGGACAAGACTACTCCAAGGAAAAATAGAGTGAAGAGAGAAGAGGGGATTAAAAATGATATCTGGGAGAATGTTTCACTAACCAGAGAAAGGAACCAGAGAGGAGGAAGAGACCCACATCTGCCAGATGCCAAAGGCATAACCACTAATAAAAAGCTGTCCTTAGAGTCCAGGCCAAGATGAACTCTTACTAAATCTGCCTCTACAGAAACACACTAAATAAACAATAGATAAGTGATAACTCTGGTGAAGGATAAGACAGTATATACAACACTGATGAAGTCAGCACAACTTGACCAAGGCAAGGTCACAGAAGCTTCATAGACACATCCAGACTCCCTGAGGGACCAAATTGCCGGGCTGAGGGCTGTGGGGACCACGGTCTCAGGGAACATCTAGCTCAATTGGCTTAACGTAATTCATAAAGAAAATGTTCTGTATTCTGCTTTGGTGAGTAGCATCTGGGGTCTTGAAAGCTTATGTGAAGCCATCTAAGATACTCTACTGGTCTCATCCCTTCGGGAGCAAAGAAGAGTGAAGAAAACTAAATAGAAAAGGGAAAGATTAGTTCAAGGGACTAATGGACCGCATCTACAATGGCCCCCAGCAAACTGAATCCAGTACAGCTAGATGGTGCCCAGCTACCACCACCTACTGCTCTAACAAGGATCAAGATAGACGGTCCCAGACAGAGCTGGAGAAAAATGTGGAACAAAACTGTAATACACATATACAAAAAGACCAGGCTTACTGGTCTGACAGAGACTGGAGAAACCCTGAGAGTGTGGGCACTGGATACCCATTTAACTCAGTACTAAAATCATTCCTGAGGTTTGTCCTTCAGCCAAAGATTACATAGGCCCGTAAAATTAAGCAACACTAAATGGGCACACCAGTCCAGAGACAAGGACAAGAAGGCAGGAGGGGATGGGAAAGTTGCTAATGGGGAACCCAAGATTAAGAAGGGGAGAATGTTGACATGTTGTGGGGTTGGCAACCAATGTCATGAACAGTATGTGTATTAATTGCTGGATGTAAAACTACCTCTGTAAACCTTCATCTAAAATACATTAAGAAAAAATCAGTTAACAAGGATTTTTGCGTCAACTTCTCCCATCCTAAACAAGGTCCAAAGCCATCTGTCTCTCTTAACTCCTTCCCCTGTTGGAACAGGGAAGGGACTGATGTCATTCATTCAACCAGATAGTTTCATGAGTGGTGTCATTCACTGAGCCAGGTAACAGCCTCATGCCAGTTTCTAAGGATAAAAAAAAAAATGAGTACTTTGGATCTGCTCTTGAGAAGTCCTTAGTCTGATAGGGAAGACCAATGCTAGGACCAAGGTAGGTAGGATAGGTGCCTAGGGCACAAACTGAAGAAGGCACTCCACTCTTGGGATCATGTAAGTGCCAATCTTGGATGATCTTTAAATTTTGCACTATAGGTGCCTCAGTTGCTTTACCCTTGTACTGACCCTGGGAAAGACTCACATGTCAATAACCAGAATAGAATGTAAGCCTTTCTCATTCTCCCCCAGGATGTCAAGGAAGAACACAGAAGTACATGAAAGCTGGGTCTTGTGTGAAGAGTGGACAATCATTTGTCAGACCAAGTTGTGGTGTAGGTATCAGTGTGTACAAAGGCGTGGAAGTGTAACAGAACATAGTGTGTCTTTAGGAAAGGGAGGGTAGTTGGGCTAGAGAAGGTGGAGAGGGCCTAGTGAAAGGGTTAAGAGTGGTAGAAGGTGTTGATGGGAAGGTAAATAGACAACAGGGTGTGAAAGGCGTTGATTTGCCATGCCCTGCCCTACCTTGCCCTTGCATCCCTTGCTAGGGTGACCAACATACGTTGGTTTGCCCAGAACTCTCCCAGTTTTAGCACTGAAAGTTCTACATCCTGGGAAATCCCTCACTCCTGGCAAACTGGGATGGTAGTCAACCTAGCCCTGTCATACTTTATCCTAGAAGCAGTGGGAAGCCATCAAAGAATTTTCACAGGGAACTGGTAGCATATGTTTCATGTTTTAAGATGAATATTACTGGGTGATGTGGAGGACTGGGTGCTGGAGAGACCTGAATGAGACAGTATGTGAAGCAGTGATTATGTGCTTCACCTTCGGCAGATGTGAGTTCCAATCCCCAGGTCAGACCCTTCTTTACAACCTGTGCAGCCTGGGCAAATTGTTTAACCTCTCTAGGCCTCAGCTTCCTCATCTATAAACTAGGAATGATAATGGTGCTTACTTCAAAAGAATGGTGAAGATTAAAACTCTTTCAAGACCCAATTATTGTCTGCTGTGAATTTTTTGGTGATACGTGTTTTCATGAATGGAAGCATGCTAAATTGACTTGTTGAATTTTGGGTAGGTAGTATGGATTTTTTCTTGTCCCCTCCCACAAGCCTACCTTTAGCGTATTAGAGAGACATACATTGTACCACTAATACACTCCAAGTCAACTGGGACATATATATTCCTTTCTTTTTTCAAAATTTCTATTTTTCCTACAAAAAGTGCACATACTTCATACAACAGTCCATAGAAACAGTAACTTGCTGCATATATCCTTTTGTTTTCAGTTTCACCTGTCTTTTGGCAGTATGCAGTATCAATGGGAAGGTATTTTCCCAATGAAACAAAGAGGAAGAAAATGTTGGTATGAAACCAGATATTCCACTGGTCATGAAAATTTTTTTTAGAGAGATGATATTTAGCATAGTGTCAATTAGAAATTATTGCCACACATTAGGAACAAGAACAACATTATTAAGTGGACTTCAGCATAACTTGAGTACTCCTTCCATCTTAACTCAATACTGCAAGGATAGAGTAGCTGGGGCAGGGGGCGGGGGACCATGCTCTTAGGCGAATTCCAGGCCAATTGGTACAACTAGCGTTTTGCTAAGAGAGCTCTCTGCACCCCACATTGGTGAGTGGCGACTGGGGTCTTAAAAGCTGCCAAGCTGCCATCCGAGGACACAGCAAATGGTCCCAACTCAGCAGGAACAGATGCTCACCGAGGACAAAAATGACATGCCGTAAAGACAACCGATAAGATAGAGAGACCCATAAGAGTGGGTGCCTACATCGACTTGGGACCGGAAGAACCGGATGGTGCCTGGCCACCACCAGTGGTAGCCACGATGGAGCTCACAGAGAGGAGTCTCACTGGCAACACAAGAATAAAGAAGTGCATTGTGAGATCTCCACTAAAAGACCTCAATTGATGGTCCAGCGGTTTTGGGGTTCCTCTGAGAGCATGGCCCCCTGCCCTGATGCTGCCCTTTCCCATAAATTGTAACAAAGGTCCACTCTTTGGACAGGAATGGATTGGACTTGGCAATGCAGAGTGACCATATATTGGAAGCACTTTATGGTTCTATACATCTATAGGATATCATCTTGCTGACCTCTGGCTGGAGGAAGGGGAGTGGACGGACAGGAGGGGAAAGGAGACTGTTGGGAGGATGAGACATGTATGGAGCAGAGAGGAATAGTGTGCTGTCACTGGACAGGGAGAGCAGTGGAAGCTGCATATAGGGGGGGCATGTAAATTTACATGTGAATGTACATTTTCACTCAGTTATGTTAAATAAAAAAAAATTATTGCAAGTCATGAAATAAGGAAACAGCAACAATAGGAATGCTGAGAAGGAAAGGGATTTTAGAAAGATTTGGGAAGCAGAATTACCAGACCTTGTTGGTTAATTGAGCATCCTTTAGTGTTCATTTTAGTTGGTTTTAATTCTCCAATGTATCTGCATTTGAAGACATTTGTCTCTAATGGAGGAAGGAAAGACTTTGTCTCTTGTTCAAGGAATTTCGGGCGTGGAGGAAGAGAAGATGGAGAAGGAACTGAAAGGAGTGAGAGCAGATTAGAGGGGAGACTATAATAGGCATGTTTCAAATACTCTTGTTGATTTAGGGATTTGGGGGTATTAAACAAAAGGAAAAAAACAAACCCACTGAGTCAATTCCGACTCATAGTGATCCTATAGGACAGAGTAGAACTTCCCCCCGTAGAGTTTCTAATGAGCCCCTGGTGGATTCAGACAGCCTACCTTTTTCTTTGGTTAGCAGCTGTTGTAGTGTTTAACCACTATACCACCAAGGTTTACGTTTAAGGGTAGGGATTCTGAATTACTGTCTTTTCTTCTCCCTACACACCAAGAACTGCCTTGCTTCTTGGGTACTGACAATTTTTGGATCCTGCTCCAGGTAAAGATCCCTGGATGGGCCCTTGTCCTCTCCCTCCATATGTCCCTTCTCTGTCTGAGCACAAGGCAGCTACTTCCTCAGCTTTCACCATTTCTCACGCTTAACCTTGTTGTTGTTAGTTGTCATCAAGTCAATAGGGATCCCATGTGACAGAATAGGACTGCCCCATAGGGTTCTCTAGGCTGTAATCTTTATAGGACCAGATCACCAGGTCTTTCTCCCACAGAACTGCTGGATGGGTTTGAACTGGCAGCCTTTTGGTCAGCAGCCAAGTGCTTAACCATTGTGTAATCAGGCCTGTTACTGTAGTACTTGCTCAGTATTTAAGACTTACAGGTGATATCTGAGAGTCCAAACTCTCGTGCAAGCTTCTGTGTACAATATATAAGACCCTTCACTGACTGACCCAACCCACTTTGTCAGTGTCTTTACCTCCTACTGCAACCAGCCGACCAGTCACTCCATGCGTTTAGTCACACCAAACACTCTTAAGACACTGAACCTTTGCTAATGCCTATGTCCTCTTTTGATTGCCGTTAATTCATCAAGCTACTACGTGCCTACTGTGTGTCAAGCATGGAAGTAATTATCTCACTCTAATACACATAGGAGACCCTGGTGGCATAGTGGTTTAAGTGCTACAGTTGCTAACCAAAAGATCAGCGGTTCAAATCCACCAGGCTCTCCTTGGAATCTCTATGGGGCAGTTCTACTCTGTCCATAGGGTTATTATGAGTTGGAATCAACTCAGTTACAATGGGTAGTGACATATGGAGCCCTGGCAGTGCCATGGTTAAGAGCTCAGCTGCTAACTAAAAGGTCAGCAGTTTGAATCCACCATCTGCACCTTGGAAACCCTATAGAACTCAAAAGCAACATGTTTAATAGATAGAGTGGAAGGGAAGACACATTATCCCTGAGAAACTTGGTTGGAGGAAGAAAGTTGAAGACTTCACATAGGAAATGACATTTGAGGGGAGTTTTGAATGATTAGGAGTTTGCCAGTCAAAGAAGGAGAAGGAAATTTTCCGTATTATCTTTGGCTCCTCCATCTCCCCAGACTCAGACATCAAGTATTAAAGATTCTACAGGTAAAATTTCTCTCACATCTGTCTCTTCTTCTTAGGCCTTCTGCCGCTGTCCTAGTCCTACAGTTCCTACTTAGGGTATTGCAACAGCTCCATAACTAGTCATTCTGCCTCTAATTTTTCCAATCTTCAATTCATTCTTCATGCTGCTGCCAAAGTGAGCTTCCCAACATACAAAGCTGAAGATGTCACTTCCCTCCTCAAGACCATTAATGATTTCCCACTGCCTATTGACCCACTGGAAACCCTGGTGGTGTGGTTGTTAAATGCTATGTCTGCTAACCAAAAGGTCAGCAGTTTGAATCTGCCATGCACTCCTTGAAAACTCTATGGAGCAATTCTATTCTGTCCTATAGGGTCACTATGAGTCGAAGACGACTCGATGGCAGTGGGTTTGGTTTGGTTTGGTTTGGTTTATTGACCCACTGGAAACCCTGATGGCCTAGTGGTTAAGTGTTATGGCTGCTAACCAAAAGATCAGTAGTTCAAATCCATCAGGCTCTCATTGGAACTTTATGGGGCAATTCTACTCTGTCCACAGGGTTGTTATGAGTTGGAATCGACTCAATGGCAATAGGTTTGGTTTTGGGTTTATTGGCCTATCACCCTGGTGGCATAGTGGTTAAGTGCTATGGCTGTTAACCAAGAGGTCAGTGGTTCAGATCCACCAGGTGCTCCTTGGAAGCTCAATGGGTTGGTTCTGCTCTGTCTTGTAGAGTCTCTATGAGTCAGAATTGACTCGATGGCAGTGAGTTTTGGTTTTTTTGATTGACCCATCACAGGCTGGTCCTAGTTTCTTTCCAAATTCACCTTTAGGCATTCCCTTCTTGAATGCTCCATTCTAGCCACAGCACATTGTTTTACTAACTCTGAAGGTACACCTGGGAGAAAAATGTGACAGTCTGCTTCTGTAAAGGTTTACCGCCTTGGAAACCCTATGGGGCCGTTCTACTCGGTTATTTGTGGTCGCTGTCAGTTAGAATCGACTCAGCAGCAATATGTTTTGAAGATACACCAGGTTTTTTCAAATATCTGTGGGTGTTTGCACACATTATTCCCCCTTCTTAGAATGCCCCAATACTTTCCCTCCTTGACTCTGACGGTTCAGGCTGTCCTAGTCTAGGAATCAAAAGGAGCCTAGCTTGGTAGGACCTTATAGCCCCGTCTCTGTCATAGATTAGGTCTGGCATTTAAGTATTGTGGAATCAGTAAGTGGATCAAACATTCCTCCTCTAGACCTCTCTGTGTGTGCCCAGGCTATCTGATTGGGCATCTGAACCAGTTTGTGGTTGCCATGCCAATTCTCTATGGATACTCTAGTCTGCTTTGAAATTCCAGCTCAGCTGGCTGGGGCCTTGATTAAGCTGCTAGCTCAGCCAGGCTCCTTCATCCAGTAGCTGCTTCTGTCTCTTTAACCCCAGCTCTGGCATCTCTGCACTGAGATATACCTAAAAGACCACACACACACACGCACGCACACACACACACACACACACACACACACACACACACACACACACACACACACACACACACACACACACACACACACACACACACACACCTCAAAGCCAAACCCTTTGCTGTCAGAGTCAATTCCGACTCATGGTGACCTCATGTGGCAGCATAGAACTGCTCCATACGGTTTTCTTGGCTCTAATCATCACGAAAGCAGATGCCAGGCCTTCATCATGCAGATCACCTGGGTGAGTTTGAACTGTCAACCCTGGGGTTGTCAGACAAGTACTAATTGTTGCAACATTGAGATTTCTTTAAAAGGCCACAGATGAACTTAGATCTGAAGCTACGCCTGGAGATCATCTTTCACTCAAATAACAGACAGCCCTATAAAATAAACAGTAACACCTGTGAGTAAAATACTCATTAGAATGAAGAACTACATGAGACCAAAAGGGCAGCATGTGCTGCAAAGATGAGAAGGCAGGAAAGGGCAGGAAAACCTGATGAATGGAAAAAGGGAATTCAGGGTGGAAATGGGAAGAGTGCTGACATATTGTGTACAAATTATTGAACGGGAAACTAACTTGCCCTATAAACTTTTCAGCTAATGCACAATAACACAAAAGACCACTAAGAAAACAACCTAAACTCAGTGCTGTTTGACTCGTAGCAACTCTGTATGTCAGAGTAGAACTGCCCCACAGTGTTTCCAAGGAGTGCCTGGAGGAGTTGAATTGCCAACCTTTTGGTTAGCAGAGGTAGCACTTAACCACTGTGCCCGCCATCAGGGTTTCCTAAAAAGACCATAGATGTCCCTAAAAAGCACTGATACCATGAGCAACAGTGTGTAATAACCTCCTGCTAGGCCTATTCTGCCGCCATATCAACCCCCTTGGATATTGAACCTTAAAATGAGTCATGCTCAAGTTTGCAACATCTCTTGGACTTTGCTGTTTGTGCAAAGCCCTATTCCCAAGTTCTTTATACTAGTTTCGGCCTAACTGAATCAGCCTCACTCCCGTCTGGCTCATCCGAAGTACCTAGCATACCTCAAAGCTATGGTCTCAGTGCTTAATGACACCATCTTTCCTTTTCTTAACAACTTATAAACAGCTTTTGAACACATCTTATTTTATTCTCACAAAAGCTCTGTGAAAGCAATAGGGAGGTTATTATTAACCCTATATCATAAACAAGGAAACTGAGATTGGGAGAGGGTAAGTATAACTTGTCCAAAGGGATACAGCTAGTAAATGAAGAATCAGGTTTCCTGATTCAAATACCCTTTCTACTACCTCAGTTACTCAGCACATTAATTGAGTGTCTACTCTGTGATAGGTAATAAAGCCCCAATTGCCTCCTTGTCTGTCTCTTGTAGCCTCGTGGCAGAGTCTCAAAAAGTCGGCCCCGGAGTGAGCGTGACCTTCCCTCTTATCTTCCTGAGATATTGTGTACACCAGCTACTTTCCAAGGTTCCTTTGGCCTGCCTGCACCTGGATCTCAGGACACAAGAATAATGCGTCCTCTATTTGCAGTGACAGCTAGCCCACTTGCTTTATTGTCTCACCACTGCCCCCTGGGGAGGAAAGCCTTGATCTGGAGTCAGAGCCTCTTTCCAAGGGGGACTAGTAGACTCCTTTGAAGAGAAACTAATTTCTGAGGAGATGATAGATTTAGCATTTCTCAGTGTGGAGAGGGCATGAGGATCCCTCATGGACCACAATGGAATTTTAAATCTTTGTCTTCATGGCCTTTTGGACGGAGAAGGCCTAGCTGGGTGTGATGTGGTGTGGGGTGGTGTGGGGTGTGGTATGGGGTGGTGTGGTATGGGGGTGGTGTGGGGTTGGGGGGTGTGGTAGTGTGTGGAGGGGAAATATTTCAATATGAAAAGAAAGCTCTCTTACCCTGAGGAGGGTGGGGACCTCTCCTCTAACAAGGTATGACGTCAGTTTCTAAGGAGAAAGGAAATCTCTTTCAGGAAAGAAATGTTTCTGTTTTAGAGAGAAGAAAAAAGCTTTCTCAGGGGTTTGGAGTGTGAGAGAAAGGAATAGTTACTTTCTCCTTTAGCAAACTGCTAAATCTCCTGTAGCAAACTGGTAAATCTCCTTTAGCAATAGTTACTTTCTCCTTCCTTTGCTAAAGGAGAAACTTCCTTGAGTGAGGAAACCTTCCATGCTTTCTAAGAAAAAAAACTGTTTCGAAAGGGAGAACAATTCTAATGAGATTATGCCTCAGTCTGTCTTCCTTTCTGCTATTGTCCCCACATGCAGTGTCATGTTATGAGAAGGAGTGGCAAGTAATTTTTCCTGCTTGAGAGGTTGGGAAGATGAGAAGGGAAACTTGGCACAGAGAAAACTTTTACTTTGAGGGGCAGAAACTTGGAGATGAAGAAGCCCATGTGAGGCTGCAGAAATTTTTAGGAATCCCTGAAGCACAGAGTGTTAAAGGAAGCTTTAGAGGTGTGCTAGGCCAGTCCATATTTGCTCACAATGACACTGAATTTTGAGGAAGAGAATGCCTTGCTGATAAGTGACAGAATCAGGACTTGAACTCAGCTTTGTCAAGTTCCAGCTCGGGGCTTTTCCCATCCTAGCTGCCAAGGAGAGGGGAAGCTGCCTCCCATTTTGGAGAGAAATACTAGCAGGAAACTGCTACTGTGAATTTTTTGACCTGTGGTAGAGACATCTCTGGGTAGAGGATATTGATTCCCAAGGGAAGGGAATTGAGGATAGAATCAGGAGCTATGCTCAGAGGAAAGGGGTCAGAGTCATTGTGCAGTCCCACAGGTGGGTTGCAGGACATGGTTGTAGGGAAAGATGGCTTTCAAGGATGCAAGGGAAATATCTCTCCCAGGAGTGTGGGAGAGGGGTCCCTCAACAAGGTGCGAGGGAATAGATGGAAGTCTCTCTCAGACTTAAGAAATTTCTCTATCATTTCCTGTCTCTCCAGAGAGAGTTCTTGTTTTAATCGCTTTAAAATCAGAAGAGGGAGGTATGTGAATAATAACTTAATAAAGCTGTTACTAAAAAAAACAACACAACAAAGGAGAGAATGATTCAGGGTCTGGTTTCGCAGGGCCAGGAGTGCAGTGGTCTCCCATTTTGCAGCTTCAGCTCTTCACACCACAATTTCTTTTGCCCCATTCCTTTCTTGTTCTACAAAAAGCCAAGGCCAGCTCATCCAAGGGGCAGTCAGAGGTTACCAGAGAAAGAACTTAACAAACACACAAGCCACCTCCTCGTTTACTGTAAAATCCTGTTTAATGTGTAACATTTCAGGCGGAGAGAGGCCTTGGGGACTAGAGGTAAAGGCAGCCCTGACCTACCTCAGCTCCAATTTATCTGCCTGCTTCTCCCTCCCTGACTCCCCCACCACAGCCGCTCTGATGATTTTTTTTTGTTTTGCTATGTTCCCTTCTCCTCCCACAAGTCCGCAGCACCCCTTCCTTCACTTCACTTGCTCACATCCCCTCCCTCATTGATGTGACATCAGAATATATGGTATCTGACAGCATGGGGTTAAGATTAGTTTCATAATTGGAGATGCTATTAGAGCATCTCATTTCTTGTCTCCAGTGGTCCCAGGCAAAGGGAGAGGGAAGAAGGAGTAAAAGGCAGCAAGAATTGCCCATACCCCCAATAACCTGGGGCACTGGTTTAGGTGGCCTCCAGCTCCCCACCCCTCCTGTCCCTCAGACAGAAGGCCCTGGGGGAAAGGCATGTGGGAGGGAGGGGAGATTTTGATCGGAGTGATCCCTAGCTGGTAGAGGTCTGTGCTGCAGCAGGGGAGAAAGAGGGGCAGGCCTAAGACTGGGTGGGGGCAGGGTAGGAGGTTGCCTGGTACGTGGCATCAGCAGGCCGAGCAGCGGTCGCTCTTCTCAGTAAGCCCGGCACCAGTGCCCGGGCTGCGGCGCAGTATGTCTTTCAGGGAGCCATCCTGCTCACTCAGCAGCTTGTTGATCTCATTCTGCTTGTATTCAGGTGAGAGGCGGTGGCCGAAGCCTGAGCCCTTGCGGGAGGGTGGATTAGAGCTGCGCTGGGCTCGGCGAGCACAGGCCCGGATAATGAGGTACACCACCTCGGCCACATTGAGGATGATGCAGATGCCCGAGGCGGCTAGCATAAAGACGGTGAAGACGGTTTTCTCCGTGGGGCGGGACACAAAGCAGTCCACTGTGTTGGGGCAAGGGTAGGCCTCACACTTGACCAGGCGTACCATGGCATAGCCAGGGTAGAGCAGATAAAAGACATACATGAAGACGGCCTCGAACAGCAGCCGGAACACTACGCTGATGACATAGGTCCACCACAATGTCCCTGAGATGTGGACCTTGTGCCTTTTCACTTCCTCCAGGTGTAGGGGGTCCCCGTGGCCTTCAAGCCTCAGCATTTTCTTCTCTATGTGCTGCTGGTGAGCCACATGCATGGCCACGAGGAGAGCTGGGGTGGAAACCAAGATGAGCTGCAGGGACCACAGACGCACATGGGAAATGGGGAAAAAGTGGTCATAGCAGACACTGTTGCAGCCAGGCTGGAGGGTGTTGCAAATGAAAGAAGACTTCTCATCACCCCACACACTTTCTGCAGCCACCACCAGCACCATGATTCTGAAAATAAAGATGACAGAGAGCCATACTCGGCCAATGGCAGTAGAATGCCGGTTCACACCACTGAGCAAGGTGTACAAACCTGTCCAGTTCATCCTGCCTCATTCACACCTGCAAAACATGAGCCACAAAGCAAGCTGTCAGAGTTGGGACAGAAAGTTCAGGTCCATAACACTTCCAGCCCCTCCCCCACCTCAAGAGTAAGAGTCAGTGGAGGAGAGGAAGAAGGATAGCCATGGCTTTCCTCATCACCCTACCTCCCTTGCCAGCCTCTCTTTCTCACCCGTCTTGACCTCCTTGAGTCCCATCTCCTTTCTTCACTTGCATCCAGCATTCTTTCTTCTCCAGCCCCTGTCTTTTCCAGACCTATCTTGCTCTCCCGTCAGCTACCCCCTTCTTCTTCCCATCTCACAGCTCCTTAGCTCTGGACCTGGGGCAAACCCAACAAAATCCAGTTACCTTGGGGAGCGCCTATCCCTGAGGCCACCCAGACAGGTCCCCTATGGTCTCATGTCTGTGAAGGGGGAGTAGTCCCTGGGTCCACGCCTGCGTTCCAATTCATCACCGCCCGGTGCTGGGGAGTCATATGCTGCTTTATACCCAGTGTCTGCACAATAGGACCTTTGTGGGGCTCTGAACAACGCCCTTTAGAATTCAGATCAAACGCCCTGACTTCCGCCCACCCTACACACAGAGCACTTGTGTTCCAGCGCCCGACACCCAGCCTGCACCCACCTGTTCTGTGCCCGCCCGGTCCATCGCCGCACCCGCCCCATAGCCCCATCTGAAGAACGGCCATAGTGGGTGGGGAGAGAAGGAGAGATGGAAGAGAGAGACAGGTGTATATGTAAGAGAGGACTCCAGGGAACCAGGAGGCTCTGGGTTGAGAATCTTCCGCAGGCCCTACCAGAAATGTAGGGTCAGCGGGACTTTTCCTAAGCTTAGATCCCCTCCAGAGTATGGGTGAGCTAGAGGGAAAAAAAGGGAGTGCATATTTTTCAAGTTGGGAACCATGCTAAACATTTTCCCATACAATTTTTTTTTCTTTTAAAACCTCCTTAGTATGCCTCTGGAGCCCTGGTGGTGCAGTGGTTAAGAGCTCAGCTGCTAACCAGAAGTTCAACAGTTCAAATCCACCAGCTGCTCCTTGGAAACCTTACGGGGGCAGTTCTACTCTATCTTATATGGTTGCTATGAGTCAGAATTGACTCTACAGCAATGGGCTTGGTTTCATCTTGGCTTAGGAGCCATGGTGGTGCAATGGTTCAAGTGTTCAGCTGCTAACCCAAAAGTCAGTAGTTGGGAACCACTGGGAGAGAGATGTGGCAGTCTGCTTCTGTAAAGATTTATAGCCTCGGAAACCCTATGGGACAGTTCTACTCTGTCCTATTTCTCCTCTGTGCTATAGAGTTGCTGTGAGTCAGAATTGACTCAACGGCAGTGCCTTTGGTTCTTGGTTTCAGTAAGCCTCTAAGGATTGTTACCAAATTTTCCAGATGAGGAAACTAGAGCTCAGATAAGTAACTTATTCAAGGTCACACAGCTAGGAAGTGGTAACATAGGATGAAACACAAAAGTATCTGAAGCAGAAGTTTAGGGTCTTTCCACATTGTGCTCCTTGTGCTTTTGCAGATGGAATCAGCAAATCAAAGGCTAATGGTTAAAAAAAAAAAAAAGTTAACATTGCTGGTAAAAGCACAAGAATCATGGAAGGTGTGGACCTATGAGCATGTTTCAACACCAGTGTCACATAGAGCAAGCCCTGACCATCCCTCACTGAGTACAAGACGGAAGGAGAAAGGAGAGGGTTACCAGCAGCAGACAGAAGGCTAACAGATAGATTATGTAAGAGTCACATAGCCTTGAGTTCAAGTCCTAGTTTTTCACTTAACACAACTTTGGATAGTCACTGAGCTTCTCTGAGTCTGTTTGCTCATCTATAAATGAGGCTAGCACTGAGGATTATTGTGAAGTTCAACGAGGCAACCTGCAAAAGTTTTTAGCTGGGCTCCAGTTTCATAGTTGGTGATCAAGGAGGGTAAGAGCCTTCTGAAAAAGAGAAAACAATGCTGCTTTGGGGGACCAAGTGGTCTCCTAAACCCAAGATTCCTCTTTTTTTCTTTCTGATGCTCTTGTTGACCTAGCATCTGTCTGGGGTAGAACAGACTGTTCTGTTCCTGTCCTGCCCCCTATGTCAAGTGCATATTGTAACATCCTGCTTTCCTGAGCTTGCCAGTTGGCTGTAGGGAAGAAATTCCTTTCTGCCCCTCAGGCAGGCAAAGAGGATCTCTCCCTACCTCCTGCTACTTCTGTTACTAAGTTGCAAGGAGATGGAGCTAGAAGCAAGGAACAGGGATGTGATACGAACATATAGGCCTGGAGACGTAGAAAATGTAGGAGCATTTCCTGTCCCCAGTTGTGTCACTCAACTTCAGTAGAAGCCCCACACTCATCTCTGGATGGGCCTGTCTGTTACAGAGCAAAAGTTTAGGACATCAATAGCTGATGTCCCAGAAGAGGCTGGGGCAAGGGATGAAAGAAAATGGGAGAAGGGACAGTCCATGGGTCATAGGTTACTTCTCTGAATAAAGTTTCTTAATTTAGCTTAAACAAACAAACAAACAAAAAACATTAGTGAATCCTTGCTCTGTGCCCAAACCAGTGTTGGGAGGCGGGAGTACAGGCATCCTTTTTCTAAGCCTGGAATTCTGAAGACAATGCTCCTGTAGCAGGGACCAGTTACCTCTAAAGATGTGCTTCCTCCATTGTGATGTGTTAGACTTGAAAACAGGCGGTCAAGGAGAACTAATAGCAACCATGAACTGAACATTTGTCGTGTGCCAAGCTCTTGAATGTACAATATCTTGTATAATCCATAGAACGACCCCACGAGGTAGGTGTTTTTATCCTCATTTCACAGATGAGGACACTGAGGCAAAGGAAGATGAAAGGATCACACAGTAAGTGACAGAGCTGGCCTTTGAGCCAGGCCAAACTAACTTCAGAGCCTGTACTCTTCCTCATAAACACGACTGTCTTGGATAAAATTACAACTTTTTTATTAGTAACAAGGAGATTTAAAACTAGTCTCTCTTTTCTTTTAGCCCTTCCTCCTTCTTGCCTTTCCCATCAACTGAAAACTCTTTTCCTCTGTTTCCTTCCCAGGGTTTTCCATTGCCTCCTGATTTATTCTTTTTTCCCTTCCTTATCTTTTGGCTGCTTGCTGTTATGCCAAAGGAAACCCCTACTATTTTCTTTGCCCCTTAGGCAAGTCCCCACAGACAGCTTGGCTCAGTTCTTAGGTTCTTGTAGCTCTCCATTTCTCATCTTCTTGAGCCTTTTGAGAAAGAAGCCAGTAGCTCCTGTTGGTGCCCTTAATGACCCTTGTGTGGGCAATGGGATTTCAATTTTTGCTTTCTCCTTTGTAAGATGAGCTGATCATTATGTCAATATCAGTACCTCAAAAACATCCAGGGGAGTGATCTAATTTTGAAATCTGAACCATTTTAGTGACTCTGGGTTAAAGTCCAGGGACTGATATGCTCTGTATTACTCCAGGCATGTTTCACTCTCATGTTTAATTAGGACCTCTCTGTTCATGTCAGGCTTTGGTCCTGTCCTCAGACTCACATTTGCCCCAGCACTTGAGCACAGTCCAAAATCAGGTGATCACAGTCCTTACAGTGATCCTATAATATTATCCCCATTTTTCAGACAAGGAAATTGAGGTTCAGAGGGATTAAGTAACTTGCCTTTATGGCAGTTGCATTGCTCCTAAGTGGTAGAGTCAAATTTCAAATTTATCTTTGTCTGATCTCAAAGCCTTTGTATATAGCACTGTCTTTGGCAGCCTCTCTACCTTTTAAGGAGTTTGAATTCTAGATGAAACTAGGCCCGTGGCTCAGAAACTCAGACTCCTTCCTGTGCAATTATGTATGTGCACAGGTACCACATGTGTGTATGCACAAACACACATACACACACATATTCATCAAATCTGCCTCTCTCCTATCTCTGCCTCCTCCTCTTTATCTGTCCTAACTACAAGAAAGCCCTTGTATTTTTTGAGTTTGGGCAAGAGGAGGCTGGTTGAGCTAGATGAGGTTGCATTCAGCTTTATACTCCATACTCCCTCTCCTACTTCACAGGCAGTGCCAGATTCTCCTTAGTGGTATTCATGCACACCTCTCCACAGGAAACTCATTACCCTGTCTCCAGTCATGAAAGGACATGGGGCTTTCTTTGAGATTTCTTTCTAAATTTCTGACTGCCTTCATTGGTCTTTGTGGCTAATGCCTGATTCTTCAAGCTCTCTCCTTCCTTCACTTCTCTTCCCTACCTCTACCCTGTGGTTTTACAGCATCTCACTCACTGAACTTTTGCCCTCTCCATCCCTGTCATACATATTCTGTGGCCAGGACTGGGTCAGGTCCAGTTTAGCTCATTACAACTCTCTCCTTCTCTTGCTGTCCTGTGGTCTTTTCACAGAACTTCTTCTGGTGTCAGTTCTTTAATGCACTGTTTGAACTATCCCTCCTTACTCCTCCATCACTCATCAGAGTTCCTATTGCTGTCTACTTGGACTTAGTACAACAGCAACCATTTATGGAATGCCTACTGTGTGCTAGGAGCCATATATTCATTAACTCGCATCCTCACAACAACCCAGTTTGCAGATGAGAAAATGGAGGCTCAAAGAAACTGAGCAACTTATCGAACAGCTGGTAAATGCTGGGACTTGGATTAGAGCTCATGGACTTCTCACTAAAGCCTGGGTTACTTCCCCATTGCTATGCTCTGTCTTCATCTATACTTCTCCAAACCCCTTTTCTCTCCATTCTCCTCATTACATTTTCTAAGTCCATGCATTCTGCTCTGCCATTCCCAACAGCTGGAACAACTTCCACACAGCAAGAGGGGCACCTCTCTTTCAGATCTCCAAAGTATCAGGGACTCCAAACTCAGCTTGAGTTTGTCTACCTCCCTCAAGAAAAGGGCAGCATGTGTTTCCAAGTCTTCAACCCTATTGGCTGGCCCTCTGCTGCCCACCGAGTGCACTGTATTCCTTCATCTGTGGCCCTTATGTTGGTTGCACACCTGATTTACCTTTTAATCATAGATGGAAAATAGCACCTGGCTGTGTCCAACAGTCCCTCCTTATCACAACCCTGTGTGGCAGAAAATGTCATATAGAGAGGAACTTGACCACCGTGAGCCTAGGGGTCCCTCAAGTCTTCCTAGGAAACTGGCCCGGTGGGGATGAGGGACACCCTTGGCTGAGAAAAAAGAGTAAAAGAAGGAGCAACTTTGAGAATGGGAAGAGGGTAAGAGTTGGGGATTATAGAGAGAGACTAAGCAAGCTCGGCACTTGGTAGGAGGGGCCTCACTCAGCTCAGAGAATAACCACGGAAGGGATCTAAAAGACTGCCGAGACCAAGAGAAGGTAGGACTTGAGCTTCTCCCCAGCCCCCATTTCTACCCCTGTACCACAACCAGCCCTCCTGACCCACCTCCCTCAGCCCCCAGCCTCCTCACCTCCCCGACACTGCTACACCTGGCGGCTGCTGCCCTTTCCCAGGGAAAGTCTGCAGGCGTGTCTGCCCTATGCCACTAGGTATTGTCAGCCCAGCCCAGGGGAGGGACGAATCCAGGGCTGGAGCCAGATATGGCCCACAGCCCAAGAGGAACCAGACAAACATTAACCAGCCCCACCTCTTCACACACACAATCATTACACAAGATTGATCCCCTGAGCTCCCAATAGGTTTGGAGAGACAGATCACTTAGCTTGGAGTCAGTGCCTTGTCCCAGAGGAAGACAGGCATCATTGTCACCTACATGCCCATATTTAGCCCATCTGATTGGCAGTTGGAACCCACCAGCTGCTCTGTGGGAGAAAGATATGGTGATCTGCTTCTTTAAAGATTACAGTCTTTACAGTATGGGGGCATTCTGCTCTGTCTGAAGGGTCACTATGAGTCAGAATTAACTGGATGGCAATGGCCTTGGTTCAGAGAATTCCTTTAGTGAGTGCCTGGTAAACTTCGTACAAGGCAAAACTAGACCTGAGATCATCAGCAGCTTTCAGCTTTCCACAACCCCCTGAAGCTGGGCTCAGTTAGATCTAAGTGTGGGCAAGCTGTAGAGAGGGCTGCTGCACTAGCCAAGCCAGCAAGTGCCGTCGAGTTGGATACTAGGTGCCATTATTTCTAGCTTTGAGCCTTTAAATTACATAACTATAAGGAGAAAAAAGTCATGGGTGATGTCTCCTGGCGCCTAAGGTTAAAGCGGGGAATGACAGTGTTTTCCAACCATATGGCAGTACTAAGTTACCCTTTGTCTCCCTGCTTATTGTTGATGTCCTGGATGACTGGGAATGGACTAGAATATTTCCAGTCCCATCCCAGAACTCTAACACTTCCTCAGAAATTGCTTTCTGTCCTGGGGCCAAGGCAGTTGAACCGCAAAATGTATCTTGTGCAGCAACAAGTCTTGGTAATCATTAAGGTAAACAGGGAATGTCAATCATTAACTGAGGGGTCAGTCCAGTTTCAAAGTGTCCACATGGAGGGCTTAGCTGAACTTGAAGACCCTAATATCTCTAAACCTGAGCAGCAGCAAACAAATAAGTAAATTCAGCAGACACAAAGTCCTCTGCTTTTCGCTTTTCACTCAGTTTGTGCTCACTGACAAAAAGTAACCAGAGCCTGATCCTCCCTTGGCCAAACTCAGGCATGTCAATGCATCAGCCAACACCTGTTTACTTTACTGGTCAGCTACTGAGTATCCAGCCTAAGGCAACATGTTGAGGGTAGGTGGCAGTGGAGGGGAAAACATGCCAGCTGTTCCTAAGAAATTTGTTAGTTTTCTAAAGAAACAAGACCAAGATTCAAGAAATAATCATGAAAAACATCAGTGTTTTTTCAATTATGTGATAACCAACGTTGACTGGGAGAGATTTCAAAGAACGGGAAGATAAGAATAAACTGAAATAATCAGGGAAGCCTTCCTAAAAGAGGTGAGGTTTAAGTAGAGAAGTAAAGGATGGATAGATTTGAAAAGAGGAAATGTAGAGTTAGCATTCCAGGGAGAAGGAATAGTGTGAGTAAAGGCATAGAGGTAAAAATGAGCAAGACATGTCTGGGGACAATGAGGAGGCAGGACTCTGTTAGAGAGCTGTAGAAGACAGGATCAGTTAGGTAAGAGTCTCACAGTTTGGAAGACATTTAAAGTCAGGTAGAAAATTCCTGAAAAACCTTGGTGGTGCAGTGGTTAAACAGTTGGCTGCAAACCGAAGGATCAGCAGTTCAAACCTACCAGCTGCTCTGCAGGATGAAGATGTAGCAATCTGTGTCTGAAATAGTTACAGCCTTAGAAACCTTATGGGGCCATTCTACTCTGTCTTACAGGATCAGTGTGAGTCAGAATTGACTGGATGGCAGGGGACTTGGTTTAGAGAATTCCTGTAGTGAGTGTCTGGTAAACTTGATACAAGGCAAAACTGAACTAGATCCTGTGGAAGCCAAGCTGAATGCTATCCTTTGGTATCTGGCAATTCCTACTGAGAATGGAACCTTCATAGATAACAAGGACTAACTAGTGTTTCTTGAGTTCTTTAATGTGTAAAAGCATTGTTCAAAGTGTTTTGTACCTATTGTTTGATTCGTAAAATGACCCTATTGAGTAGGTACTATTAATATCCCCATGTTAAAGGACAATTAAGGCACAGAGAGGTTAGGTGACATAACTGAGGTCACCGAACTAGTAAGTAACAAAGTTAGATTTTGGCTCAGAAGTTCCTGGGTAGTATGAACAGTTAATGTGTTCAACTGTACGTTAGGCTGGAGGTTCAAGTCTACACAGAGGCACCTCAAAAGAAAGACCTGGCAGTCTACTTCCCCAAGATCAGCTATTAAAAATTATTTGAACCCAAGCAGTCTGGGTCCAGAACTTGTTTGCTTAACTACTACATCACAGCTCATAAGCTCAGGACCCACTGAGAATCTGAGTAAGGAATAGTCCCTAGCCCTAAAAGATTCTAAGCTAATAGGAGAGATGAGACATGCACCTGAGTTAACCACAACAAGGGAATATGCTCTGTCATGTGCAGATATGAGGTATCAGAAGGAGTTCAGGAATTATGAGAAAAGGTTAGATTTGATGGCGAGGGAATGATGGACTCGGGTCATTAGGAAGATGGAGAGGTCAAGCATTACGGGTGACAGGAAGCTATGCGATTAACAAAATGGTAGGCAGACCTGTTTTACCAGAAGAGAGCCCTTAAGAAGGGCACTATAGGTCAATATTAGTGTGTACTCATTGTTCCTTCGAGTCTTGGCAGGGTTTCTTTGGGGTGCTTGCAGTTCTAGGCTACTGGAAATCTATTTGAGTAGTTTTTAGCTAAATAAAAAATACTATTGCTAGAATCAACTTGTCTACTGCCTGTTTATTGCTACTTGAGCAGAACTTCTGGATGGGATGGTGCTGCTGCAAGAAATGGAAAAGGTGAGGAGAGAGAAGACAGGGTTAGGGAGGGAAAAAGCAGAGGCAAGGAGGAAAACTGTGCAACAGTGAACAAAGTAAATCTATTTGTTCCCTGCAAGCAGCTAGATTTGGCTTTCACTTTGATTCCTGAGCCGATCTCCTTTTTACAATGAATGTTTTGGGAGAATATTTTAAATATTTTATGTCAGTCTGTTTATTTCCTAGGATTCACTCAGAGAGATCATCATTAGATTTTGAGACAAACAAAATAAGAGACCCTAAACATAGGCTCGCTGCCTCTGGTACGGCTCAAACATAGAGCTCCAACATGGCTTTCACCACTCCTGTTCTACCAGGACAGCTGACAGAGGAAATTTAGCACATTCTCTAAGAGCACGTCTCACCAGCAATATCCATCATAGTTCAGAGGCTCAGGACTCATAAACAGAATCAGCAGCCTGGTAAGCATTACATCATGCAGTAGTGCTGGCTGCCTCAGCACAGTAATCTTGAAGCTTTCTTGGATGGCATGCAAAAGCACTCCTCAAGTGTGCAGCCTTTCCAGTTGTCACTTGGCCTCGTTACTGAAAAAAAAAAAAGGAATTTCATATGACTTTTTATCAAACAGATAGCGTTCCTGTATGGCTCAGAAACCAGAGGGGATAGCTTCCAATATAAACATTGCTTATGATACATAGGCAAAAGCTTCCCAAATGGGTCCATAGGATTAAAGAAATGCCCAGCTCCAAAAATCTGCAGAACATTTCAAAAGTTCTCAGCTCAGGTTGTAGAAGATTATGCAAACTGTTCCTGGTCATGGCTGCTTAGGAAAGATGGAAGTGGTCACATGTTCATAACTGGTATTATTTTTCACAAATCCTTCTCAAAAGGCCATATAATTATATAAATGAATATGTGCTTCTGGAATAAGTATTCTTAGGAGAAGTCAACTACCGGGAGTTATTGCTATTTTCCCAAGGGGTTTTCTGAAGAACTGTATCCACATATTGTATCAGTTCACTTGACAGCTGGACATATATAACGTTTGCTCTAAGGACAGTGGGGAATGGGGGAAAAATACAAAATTATTACAGCCCTTCCCCTCCAAAACCTAACTGCATTAAATATCCAAAAACCAGCCTCACATACTCAGGATGGTATTACTCATTCTGCCAATATTAAAATCTAAAGGTGATATGATGCTTCTTGGGGCTTGTAGGCTTCCTGGGAATGAGGTCCTTTAAGCTATACCACTGCAACTTGGAATTCATTTTGCCCTGTTCTTGTGTTTTATGAACACCCTAATTCCTGAGGTTTGAAGAATGGTACTGTATTTCACTGATGTCTCATCACTGGATTGACAGAGGGTGTGCTTGCAAAAGACTTTAGAAAGTTCCACATCCTTTCACTAGACCAGGTAGTCAAGTGAAATGGGAAGTTGGGCTTCTGTATTAATGTTGCTGGTTGTTTTCAGTCCATATAATTTGATGTCTGTTTCCTGCTCTTACTGTTCTTGGGGTTATGGTGAGAACTGTAGGACCTATGAAGTGGCACAGTGATGTAAAATCTCCAGGCTGAATCCAGTCCTGAAGTTTTACCCAGGAGGACTAGAGGTAGTGTTCTTCTAATAGACCAAGTTTGGACAGTGTCTTGGTCATCTGGTACTGCTCTAACAGAAATACCATCCACAAGTGGATGGCTTTAACAGTGAAATGTTTATTCTTACACAGTCCAGTAAGCTAGAAGTCCAAATTCAGGGTGCTGGCTCCAAGGGAGTGCACTTTGTTGGCTCTGGAGGAAAGTCTTTGTGCTACATCAATCTTTCATTAGTCTGAGAGTGTCTTGGCATAGGAACCTCAGGACCACAGGATGTGCTCTGCTTCCAGCTCTTCTTTCTTGATAGTATGAGGGCGCCCTCTCTGGTTGCTTCCCTTTGCTTTTATCTCTCGTAGGATAAAAGGTGGTGTAAACCACACTCCAGGGAAACTCTCTTTACATTGGAGCAGGGAGGTGACTTTAAGAAGGATGTTACAGTCTCACTCTAACTCTCTTTAACATAATCCAGTGTATTAACTACAGGCACAGGTTAGGATTTACAGCATAGGAAAATCACAAAATGGAGGGCAATCATACAATGTGGGAATCATGGCCCAGCCAAATTGCTATACATATTTAGGGGGGGACATAATTCAGTCCAAGACTGTCAACTAACCAGATGAGTTGATGCCCTGCCAATTAAGCATTTAACATTTCCTTCCAGGTTATTTTTCATTATACATACACCCATCTTTGAAATCATATTGTATATGCAGGAGATTTCTCTTTTCCTGTAGGATCCTTTTGCACATCTTCCAGATGGATCTATCTTCTACTCCCTCAAACTGATGATCCAATGAAACATGTAAACCAGGCCATAAATAAACACTCTGGTGCTGTCCCTTTCTGTTGAAGAAAACTTTAGGGCTTCCTTTGCCCTCCTTGACAGCCACACTTACCAATGATAACACTATGGATGTCTCATCCAGGATCCTTCTGCCTTGGTAATAACAACCATATACCCGCTACTTCTGTGAACCACTCAGCACTCCTTGGTCAATGCCTTAGGGAATGACAGGCTGCTGATGACACCCTGCAAGCCAAGGTTTCTACTGACAAGCACCCCTGACAGGAGGAAGGGTGGGCTGCTCAGAAAAAACCCAGGTGTTTTTCCTCCTACTCCACCTGACCCATCCAACCCTGTTGCAAGTTAGAGGACAGATTACTAGGCTTATTCAGATCTCTAAAATCATGAACTCCATTGTTTTATGCTTGAAGCCTCTCACCTCTGTCTATGCACATCCAACCATCATATCAGGGTTAGGGAGCCAGAGTACATAGTTACAGGGATTCCTGGATTCTAAGCCCCAAGCCCCACCAAGGTAGATTCCAGCATCTGATCTCTGGGGAGAGAACTATAGGCCAGAGTGACATCCACAGAGCCAACTGAGTTCTATCTTCAGCCACAGTGGAGAGTCAGAGGGATTCAAGAGGAAGAAGAGATCTAGTCCTGTATGCCTTCTTTAAACTGCCATATTAGTTTCTGCAACAGGCTCTGAACACCATATGAAAGAGAGGTTTTAATCACCTCAGATCCTTGAGTGGTGCAATGGCTAGTGCTCAACTACTAACCTAAAAGATTGCCAATTCAGACCCACCCAGCAGTGCCACAGAAGGAAGGCCTGGCAATCTTCTACCATAAAGATTACAGCCAAGAAAACCTATGGAGCATTCTCTTGAGGTTGCCATGAGTTGTGTCATGGATTGACTTATGCACCAACCCCCAATGTGTGTATCAATTTGGCTGGACCATGATTCCCGGTATTGTACAACTGTCCTCCATTTTGTGATTGTAACTTTACGCTGAAGAGGATTAAGGTGGGATTGTAACACCCTTACCCAGGTCACATCTCTGATCCAGTGTAAAAGGAGTTTTCCTGTGTGTGGCCTGCACCATCTTTTATCTATCAAGAGATAAAAAGGAAACGGAAATTAGTAGAGTTAGGGACTACACACTACCAAGAGAACAGTGCAGGGAGCAGAGTGCATCCTGGGGACCCTGTTGGGAGAAGCTCCTAGTCTGGGTGAAGATTGCTGAGAAGGTGGACAGAGAGAGAAAGGCTTCCCCTGGAGCTGACACCCTAAACTTGAACTTTTAGCCTACTTTATTTTGAGGAAATAAACTTCTTTTTGTTAAAGCCATCTACTTGCGGTATTTCTATTACAGTAGCACTAGGTAACTAAGACAAGTTGCGTGATCCACTCAGTGGCCACGGGTTTGGTTTTGGTTTTTCTAATACACTGTCAATCGTTCTCAGCCTTCATTCCAACATACGTTCCTTAATCTTTTTTTTTTTTTATGTATTTTATTTTTATTGTGCTTCAGGTGAAAGTTTACAGCTCAGGTAAAATAATCATATAAAAATTTACACACGCGTTGTTTTGTAACTTCATTTGCAGTCCCCACAATGTGACAGCACACTCCTCTCTATTCCAGTTTCCCCGGGTCCATTCAATCAGTTCTTGTCCCTTTCTTCCTTCTTAATCCCCCTTCAGACAGGAGCCACTAATTTGGTCTCATGTATCTAATTGAGCTAAGAAGCACACTTCTCACATTTATTATTTTTGTTTTATAGTCCTGTCTAATCTTTGTCCAAAGAGTGGGCTTTGGGAATAGTTTCAATTCTGGTTAATAGAGGGTATAGGAGTTTAGTTTGGGGAGTTCCTCTAGTCTCAGTCAGATCATTAAGTCTGGGTTTTTTATGTGAACTTGAGTTCCATTCTCTATTTTTCTCCCACTCTGTCCAGCACTCTCTGTTGTGTTCCCTGTTAGGGTAGCCATTAGTAGTACTCTCCTTAATCTGTCCCTTGCTCCTGAACAGGACAATGCTTCTCCCAAGTCTTCCAGCCAAAGATTTTGTCTCCATTGTTCTATTTCTAATGTCATCTTGTTATCTAATTGAAGATTATGAGTCTCCTCTATGGCTTTAGTGCCCTGCATCACCTCAGGTGAAAGTCTCTTCTAGTTGAATATCCTCCTCCCTCTTCTTACCCCAGAAGCATCTAGAATAAGGATGCCACAATCTACAAGGCCCCTGTTCTGGGGAGGCCTCCATTTTGGTTACGTTTTCTTCCTACAGAAGACAAGATTTTTTTTTAAAGCCTGCAGAAGTTTTAAAAAAAATACTGTATTTTAGATGAAGATTTACAGAACAAACTAATTTCTCCTTAAACAGTACACATTTTGTTTTATGAAATTGATGAGCAACCTCACAACACGTCAACACTCTCCCTTCTCAACCTTGGGTTTCCTATTACTAGCTTTCTTGTCCCTTCTTAGTCCTTGCCCTTGGGCTGGCATGCCACTCTACTCTTATTTTGTATTATTGGCCTGTCCACTCTTTGGCTGAGAGTGAACCTCAGGAGTGACTTCAGTACTGAGCTGAAAGGGTATCTGAGGACCATACTTTCAAGGGTTTCTCCATTCTGTCAGGCCAGCAAGTCTGGTCCTTTTCCTGAGTTAGAATTTTGTCCTACATTTTTTCTCTAGTTCCATCCAGGACCCTCCGTTGTGATCTCTGTCAGAGCAATTGGTGGTGGTAGCTGAGCACAATCTAGTTGTGCTGGACTCAGTCTGGTGGTGGCTGTGGTAGTTGTGGTCTATTAGTCTTTCGGATTAATCTTTTTCTTGGCTGTTTAATTTTCTTCATTCTTCCTTGATCCGAAGGAGTGAGACTAGTGGAGTATCTTACACATCCACTCATAGGCTTTTTAAGAGCGCAGACACTACTGACCCAAGTAGAATATAGGACATTTTCTTTATGGACTATGTTATGCCAGTTGAACTAGGTGTTCCCCAAGACTATGGTCCCCACAGCCCTCAGCCCAGCAATTTGATCCCTCAGAGAGTTTGGATGTGTCTGTGGAGCTTCTATGACCTTGCCTTGGACAAGTTGTGCTGCCTTCCCCACTATTGTAAACTAGAAGTAAAAAAAATTTGAACTACTTTATTTATACTAGGAAATGGATGTTCAGTGACACAGGACTTGCCAGCACGAAGGTGCTTTCCAGAATGTGAAGCAGTTATTGATTTCTGAATCTGAGCTAGTGCTTCACATTAAACATAAACTGCTCTTTCTCACTACCTACATTTTACCTCACAAAGTCAGGGTTGCGTTGAGTTACAGAATATACTGAGGTTTGGCTTATTCCTAGAGAACAATATCATCTACAAAACTGAACTACACATATTGATTAAAGAAGCTCTCACTGCTACCACATAACTCACAAGAACTTTCACAACTACTTCAAAACTACAGCTATGATTAAAACTCATCATGAGCTTTTTTAGAGGCTGTTTTCTGAGGATTAACCCGTACTCTAAATTATGTGGCCACATATACTGCACTGAAGTACTTTGCTCAGTTTTAAAGATAAGTTTGTCTGTAAGCCTGGAAGAACAATTTCTGATGTTGATGCCTTGAGCCAGCCGCCACTTCCAATTCCAGACTGTGCCATATCCCTTACACTAAAAGACTGGATGTCAAAAGAAGGTCCTAGCCAACCTCCTTGGGGTGCTCAAAACCATCAGACATAAAGTGGGATTGCCAAAGGGGATTGTCATGGACTGAATTGTGTCCCCCCCAAATATGTGTAGCCATGTGGCTGGGTCATCACTCCCAATATTTTATGATTGTCCTCCATTTTGTGGTTTTCCTATGATATATGTTAAAGGATTAGGGTGGGACTGTAAATCCTTTCATAGGATCACCTCTCAGGTCCACTGTAAAGGGAGTTTCCCTGGAGTATGGCTTGCACCACCCTTAATCCTTTCATCCTACAAGAGATAAAAGGAAAGGGAAGCAAGCAGAGAATTGGGAACCTCACACCATCAAGAAAGCAGCACTGGGAGAAGAGCACATCCTTCAGACCTGAGGTTCCTGCACCAGGACGCTCCCTGACCAAACACTGATGCAATACCAGACTTTCCTTCAGAGCCAACAAGGTGGAAAGCCTTCCCCTGGAGCAGACATCCTGAATTTGGTCTTGTAGCCTATCGGACCGTGTGAAAATAAACTTTCCTTCATTAAAGCCATTCACTCTGTGGTATTTCTGTTAGAGCAGCACTAGCTGACTAAAATAGGTATGTTATCTTTTTTTTCTTTTAAATAGTATTTTTTTTTGTTTGTTTACACTGAAGGTTTACATAGCAGTTTCAAACAGGATGTTATCTTAAACTGGACTTCTGCCCTCCCCCTTTCCCTTTTTGGCTAAATATTTTTTTTTCTCCTAAAATTTTGTTTGTTATTTAGCTGAAAGAATAAGAAAAAAAAAGACTTTATTTTTTATTGTGATTTGGGTGAAAGTTTACAGGGCAAATTAGTTTATCACTAAACAATTAATACACGTTTTATGACATTGGTTGCCAACCCTCTCTTTCTCTACCTTGGGCTCCACATTTCTATTTGTCTAGCCTTTTCTGTCCCTATCTGCCTTCTTGTCCTTACCCCTGGGCTAGTGTGCCTACTTAGTCTCATACACATGGTTAGGATACATGTGTTATTATTTGTTTTATAGGCCTGTCTAGTCTTTAGCTGAAGGGTGAACCTCAGGAGTGACTTCAGTACTGAGTTAAAAGGATGTCTGGGGGCTATACTCTTGGGGTTTCTTTAGTCTCTGTCAGACCAATAAGTCTAATTATTTGTCTTTTTTTTGTGAGTTTGCATTTTTTTCTACATTTCTTTCCATCTTTGTCTCAGCCTATTTTGATTTCTGACTTTATTTTTTAGAGCAGTGTCATGAATTGAATTGTGTCCCCACAAAATTGTGTGTAGCCATTTGGCTAGGCTACAATTCCTGGTACTGTGTGATGTTCCTATATCCTGTAAACCCTGTGCCTACGATGTTAATGAGAGAGGATGAGTGGCAGTTGTGTTGGTGAAGTAGGACTCAATGTGTAAGATTATATTGTACCTTGAGTCAATCTTTCAGGATTTAAAGGAAAGGGAAGCAAGCAGAAAGTTGGGGACTTCAAACCATCAATAAAGAAGCAGTGCTTGGAGCAGAATGAGTCCTTTGGAAAGGGATCAGGGTCCCTGTACCTCAAAAGCTCTCAGTCTAGGGGAAAATTGATGACAAGGACTTCCTCCAGAACCAACAGAGAAAGGCTTTCCCTGAAGCTGATGCCCTAATTTTGGACTTGTAGCCTACTGCACTAAGACAGAATAAAATGTCTTTTTATTAAAGCCATCCACTTGTGGTATTTCTGTTAAAGCAGCACTAGATGACTAAGACAAGCAGTTTTAGGTTTTCAGAAAATTGAGCAGATAGTATACATAGTTCCCATATATCTCCTCTCTCCTCCATTCATAGTTTCTCCTATTAACATCTTGCATTAGTGTTGTACATTTGTTATGACCAATAATCCAATATTGATACAAACAAACAAAAACAACAAACCTGTTGCCGACCCTATAAGATAGATTAGAACTTCCCCGTAGGGTTTACAAGGAGTGGCTTCTGGGTTCAAACTGCCAACTTTTTGGTTAGTAGCCAAGTTCTTAGCCACTGCACCACCAAGGCTCCAACATGGATATATCATTATTAAATAAAGTCTATAGTTTATATCGGAAACCCTGGTGGTATAGTGGGTTAAGTGCTATGTCTGCTAACCCAAAAGTTAGTAGTTCAAATCCACCAGGTGCTCCTTGGAAACTCTATGAGGTAGTTCTACTCTGACCTCTAGGGTTGCTATGAGTCTTACCTGACTCAATGGCAGTGGGTTTGATTTTTCGGTTTTGATAGTCTACATTAGTATTCATTCTTTATGTTGTGTAGTTCTATGGATTTTGACAAATGCATAATGTCATGTGACCACCATTACTGTAGCATATAGAAGAGTTTCACTGTCCTGAAAGTCTCCTGTTCTCCGTCTATTCATCCCTCTTCCTTTTCTCTCTCTCTGTAACCTCCTGGCAACCACTGATCCTTTTACTGTCTCTGTGGTTTTGACTTTTCCAGAATGTCATATAGCTGGAATCGTACAGTATGAAGCCATTCCAGACTGGCTTCTTTCACTAAGCAATATGCATTTAAGTTTCCTCCATGTGTTTTTCATGGCTTAATAACTCATTTTTTTATGGCTGAATGATATTCCATTGTATGGGTACACCATAGTTTGTTTATCCATTCACCTTTTGAAAGACATCATGGTTGCTTCCAGTTTTTTGCAATTCTGAATAGAGCTGCTATAAACATTTACCTGCAGGTTTTCTGTGGACTCGGTTTTCGATGGATTTAGGTAAATACCCAAGATCTTGATTTCTGGATTGTGTTGGAAGCCTATGTTTAGCTTTGTAAGAAACTGTCAAATTGTCTTTCAAAGTGACTGTACCGTTGTGCATTCCCACTAGCAATGCATGAGAATTTCTGTTGCTCCACGTATTCACCAGTATTTGGTATTGTCAGTGTTCTGGATTTTAGCTATTTTAATAAACTCATAGTGGTTTTGATTTCCAGTTTCCTAGTGACATTTGGTAGGTCCCTAGGTGTAAGAAATAGTCTGTGCTCAACTGCTTATCTAAAAGTTGGTGGTTTGAACTCAGAGATACCACAGAAGAAAGGCCTGGAAATCTGTTTTAAGATTACAGCCAAGAAAACCTTGTAGAGCAGTTCTACTCTGTAACGTATAGGAGTGCCATGAGTTGGAATGGACTTGACAACAACTGGTTTGATCTGGTTTTAGTTTAATGATCTTTGATGTTGTTAGCTAAGTTTTTTGAAACATGTTTCTACACTTATTATCTATATGTCTTCATCTCCCTTTCATTCTTAGACTCTACTTTTAACCTGCCTTCTGATTCCACTCCTCACTTCACTGCAGCAATTTTCATGAGGTTACTTTGTTGCTAAATCTGGTGGACACCCTTCAGAACTAGCCTTACTGGACCTCTCTGAAGTATTTGATCCAGTTGACCATTGCCACTGTCTTGAGACTTTCTTCTCCGTTAATTGTTTTCTTTTTATATCAACATTTTAATTTGTTAATTATGCAAGTAATGCATGTTCTTTATAGAAAAAACTGGAAAATACAAAAAGAATCATAAGGATAAAAATAAAAGTGGTTTGTAACACCACCACCTGGAGATATCCATCATTAACAGGAGTGAAACCTTTCCATGAAAAATACATACATACATATATATATGTATTGTGTTTTCTGGAATTCCCATTCTCTGCAATGTTAGCCATAATTTAGTATGATCCACGCAGTCGAATGACTTTGAATAGTAAATGAAACACAAGTAAACATCTTTCTGGTATTCTCTGCTTTCAGCCAAGATCCATCTGACTTCAGTGATGAGATCCCTGATTCCATGTCTTCTTTATGAATCTAGTTTGAATTTCTGGCAGTTCCTTGTCAATATAGTGTTATAGTCACTTTTGAATGATCTTGAGCAAAATTTTACTTGTGTGTGATATTAACAATATTGTTCAGTGATTTCCACATTTGGTTGGATCATCTTTCTTTGGAATGGGCGTAAATATGGATCTCTTCCAGTCAGTTGGCCAGGTAGCTGTCCTTCAAATTTCTTGGCATAGACAAGTGAGTACTTTCAGTACCACATCCGTTTGTTGAATTATCTCAACAGATATGCCATCAACTCCCGGAGCCTTGTTTTTTGCCTGTGTCTTCAGTGCAGCTTCAACTTCTTCCTTGAGTACCATTGGTTCCTGATCATATGCTACCTCTTCAAATGGCTGAACATTGACCAGTTCCTTCTGGTGTAATGATTCTGCGTATTCCTTCCATCTCCTTTTGAGGCTCCCTGAGTCATTTAATAGTTTCTCTGTAGGATCTTTCACTATTGCAACTCGAGGCGGGAAGTTATTCTTCAGTTCTCTCAGCTTGAGAAATGCAGAACGTGTTCTTCCTTTCTGGTTTTCCATTCCAGCTCTTTGCACACATCATTATAACACTTTCTTTTGTCTTCTCAAGCTGCTCTTTGGAATCTTCTGTTTAGGTCCTTTATTTTGCCATTTCTTCCTTTTGGCTGCTCGACATTCAAGAGCAAGTTTCAGAGTCTCGTCTGACAACCAATTTGGTCTCTTCTTTCTTTCTGATCTTTTTAATGACCTCTTGCTCTCTTCATGGATGATATCTTTGGTGTCATTCCACAGTTCGTCTGGTCTTCAGTCATTAGTGATCAGCACATCAAATTTGTTCTTGAGATGGTCTTTAAACTCAGGAGGGATATACTCAAGGTCATACTTTGACTCTCGTGGAATTGTTCTAAATTTCTTCAGTTTTAATTTGAATTTGCATACGAGCAAATGATGATCTGTGCCACTGTCAGCACCTGGTTTTGTTCTGACTGCTGATATGGAGCTCTGCCATTGCATTTTTCCACAGATGTAGTCAATTGGTTCCTGTGTATTCCATCTGATGAAGCCCATGTGTACAGTTGTCATTTGTGTTGGTTAAAAAAGATATTTGCAATGAAAAAGTGCTTGGTCTTGCAAAATTCTATCATGCGATCTCCAGCATGGTTTCTATCACCAAGGCCATATTTTCCGGTTACCAATCCTTCTTTGTTTCCAGCTTTTGCATTCTAGTCACCCGTAATTATCACTGCATCCTGATTGCATGTTAGATCAATTTCATATTGCAGAAACTGTTAAAAGTCTTTGATCTCTTCATCTTTGGCCTTAGTGGTTGGTGTGTGTCGTGAATTGAATTGTGTCCCCCCCAAAATATGTGTAGTAATTTGCCTGGTCCAGGATTCCCTGTATTCTATGACTGCCCTCCATTTTGTGATTTTTCCTATGCTGTATGTTAAAGGATTAGGGTGGGGTTGTAATTCCCTTCATAGGATCATCTCTTGTGCTCCACTGTAAAGAGAGTTTCTCTGGAGTATGGCTTGCACTATCCTTAATACTTTCATCTTACAAGAGATAAAAGGAAAGGGAAGCAAGCAGAGAATTGGGACCTCATACCATAAAGAAAACACCACCAGGGGAAGAGTGTGTCCTTCAGACCCGACGTTCCTGTGCCAAAATGCTCCCTGAACAAAGACTGATGCAGCACCAGGACTTTCCTCCAGCGCTGACAAGGGGGAACGCCTTCCCCTGGAGTGGACAGCCTGAATTTGGACTTATAGCATACCAGACTGTATAAGAATAAACCTCCCTCTGTTAAAGCCATCCACTCTGTGATATTTCTTTTATTTATTTATTTATTTATTTTTATTATGACTGAGTGAAAATGTACATTCCCATATAAATTTAGACGCCCACCTATATGCAGCTTCCACTGCTCTCCCTGCCTGGTGACAGCACACTATTCCTCTCTGCTCCATACGTGTCTCATCCTCCTAACAATCTCCTTTCCCCTCCTCTCCACCCACTCCCCTTACTCCATCTAGAGGTCAGCAGGATGATATCCTATAGATGCATAGAACCATAAAGTGCATTCAATGTATGGTCACTCTGTGTCACCAAGTCCAATCCATTTGTGTCCAAACAGTGGACTTTCGTTATGATTTATGGGCAAGGGGAGCATCAGGGCCAGGGGCCATGCTCCCAGGGGAACCCTGAAGCCGTTGGACCATCAGTTGCAGTCCTTTAGTGGAGATCTCAGGGTACACCCCTTTTTATTCTTGTTTTGCCAGTGAAACTCAACTTAGTGAGCTCCAACGTGGCTATCACTGGTGGTGGCCGGGCACCATCCAGTTCTTCCGGTCCCAAGTCGATGTAGGCACCCACTCATCAGGATCTCTCTATTTTCTGGGTTGTCTTTACTCCATGTCATTTTGGTCCTCGGTGAGCATCCGTTCCTGCTGAGTTGGGACCATTTGCTGTGTCCTCAGATGGCAGCTTGGCAGCTTTTAAGACCCCAGACGCCACTCACCAATGTGGGGTGCAGAGAGCCCTCTTATCAAAACACTAGTTTTGCCAATTGGCCTTGATTTCACCTAAGAGCATGGTCCCCTGCTCCATGCCCCAGCTACTCTGTCCCTGCAATATTCAGTTAAGACGGAAGGAGTATTCAAGTTATGTTGAAGTCCACTTAATATTGTTCTTGTTTCTAATGTGTGCTGTCACTGATTTCAGCCAACCAAATTTCTACCAACTATCGGATCCGACTCGACGGCACTTGGCTTGGCATCTAATCTAAACCCTCCCCCCCTCGCCCTTCCTTCCTCTCCTCCCTTGCATCCGTCAAAGGGTCTTTTCTTCTATGCATAAGTCTGTTTTTGAGATGTTATCGTAGGGGTCTTATACAATATGTGTCCTTTGGTCACTGACTACTTTCACTCAACATAATGTCTTCCAGTTGAAACCAGGTTATGAGATATTTCCTGGAATCATCATTATTCTTTACCATTGCATAGTGCTCTATTGAGTATACATACCATAGTTTACCTATCCTTTCCTCTGTTGTTGGGCATCTGGGTTGATTCCATCTTTTTGCTATCGTGGACTGTGCTGCAATAAACATTCTTGTGCATGTGTCTGTTGGTGTGAAAGGCCTTGATTCTGTAGGATATATTCCAAGTAGTGGAATTACTGGGTCAAATGGTATATCGATATCCCTTTTTTTAAGGAAGCACCAGATTGCTTTCCAAAGAGGCTGGACCATATTGCAACCCCACCAACAGTGTAGAAGAGTTCCACTTTCTCCACAACCTCTCCAGCATTTGTTATTTTGTGGTTTTTGGATCATGGCCAACCTTGTTTGGGTTAGATGGTATCATTGTAGTTTTAATTTGAATTTCCTTAATAACTAAAGATCGTGAACATGTCCGCATGTGTTTTTTGGCTGCCTGAATCTCCTCTTTAGTGGAGTGTCTGTCCATCTCTTTGCCCATTGCTTAACTGGATGATTTATCTTCCTCTTATTGATATTTTGTAGTACCTTATAGATTATGGAGATCAGGCGTCGGTCTGACATAGAGTTGCCAAATATCTTTTCCCATTCTGTAGGTGTCCTTTTAATTCTATTAATAAAGTCTTTGGATGAGCAAAAGTGTTTGATTATTAATAGTTCCTATTTATCTATTTTCTCTTCTGTTGGTTGTGGTTTGTTTGACAGATTTTGAAGTCGGTCCATGTTGTCTGTTAAAACTTTCATTGTTGGGGGTGGAGTCAAGATGGCGGACTAAGCCCACGTCTCCTTATATCCCTTTGGAAACCAGGACCTGAATTGACAATCAGACAGAGCCTTCTGATCACCTAATCAGCCTCAGGACACGGCACAGAGCTGTTAATTGGGACTTCATACCACTAAGCGAAAAACCTCCTCTCTTTCACTGACTCCCGCTCCTGGCTAGCCCCGGCTCTCACAGACGGAAGGTAAACGCATCATTTTGCCTTTTTTTTTCCCTGTGTCTTGGCTGGCGAGTGGAGCTGGGTCTTGCCTGGTGGCTGAACTCAGACACGCTGCTGGGGGGATAGGCAGGCGAAATTCCCATATTCTGAGAGCCAGGCTCAGGACTCTGTTAATCTAGACACTTTGAGCCTTTCGTTTTGTAGCTGCCTCAGTGGGGAATGTGCAGAGCTCCACGGTCATTGTGCGGGACGCCATGTTGGTACCGAGATTTTAGCGGGACCTCGTTCTTAGCCTGGGAGCCAGTGCCTGCAAACGGGACAGCGCTTCTCCTACAGAAAAGTAGTGATTTTGCACAGTGCTGCCTACGTTGGGGGCCTTGCAACAGAAGCAGAGGAATCACCACCTCTCGGCACCTTTAGCCCCTGTGTCTGCTGCCTGTGTGGAGGACGCCATCTTGGATACGGTGGCCACAGCTTCACCTAATTCTTAGCTTGGGAGCCAGAGCCTGCCCACAGGAGAGTGCTTTTCTATCATAAAACCAGTACTCGATGCAGTGTTGGCTAAGGCTAGGCCCTGTCAGCAGAGGCCAACAGGGCAGTAGCATTGCTGTATTCTGAACTAGTTTGTTATCATCTGCGGTTGGATATAGTGGTGCTTATTTTGTCAGATGAGAAGAGGGACCTCTACACCTGAAAACCTAACGGACTTGTGAACTGGTCAGATACCTTTTGCTTTACACTTGAAGACAGCGTAGAGAAACATTTGCAATCCATCCTCGCAGTACCTCTTCCAGCCTCTATATATTCATATGGGACCCAAAAAGCAACAGACAATTGTGGCATACAAGCAATCACTCATGGCTTCAGAAGGCTCCCAAACAAAGCAACCAAGGAGTTTTCCAGATGAAGAAACTTTTACGAAAGCACCCGGAAGTGAATACAAATTGATTATATGCAGAGCCCTTCTAGACCTTATACAAAATGCAGCAGAACAAAATGAAAAATTAAGCAAGTTGTTCGATCTGATGGAACACCAGTACTCTGAAATCCAACAGATCAAGAAGAAAATCAAAGACATAGAAACTTCCATGCAAAGCCAAGAAAACAGAATGGAACAAATGGAAAAAAGAATTTCTGACTTGGAAGACAGAGCTACTGATGCAAGTGTCTATGAGCAGAAATCAGAAAAAAGAAACAAGAAAAATGAAGAAGCATTAAGAAGCATGTGGGACTCTATTAAGAGGAACAGCCTTCGATTAATTGGAGTCCCTGAACAGGGTGAGACATCTGAGAACACAGAGAGTATTGTTCCTGAGCTGCTGAAAGAAAACTTCCCAGAAATCATGAAGGAAGAGAATGTAGACATCTCACATGCCTATGACACCATCTGCCTATGATCAGTTGATATTCGACAAAGGCCCTAAGACATTAAACTGGGGTAAAAACAGTATCTTCAACAAATGGTGCTAGCAAAATTGGTTATCCATCTGCAATAAACTGATTCAAGATCCATATCTTACACCTTAAACAAAAACCAACTCCAACTGGATAAAAGACCTAAATATCAAACCTAAAACGACAAGCTCATCCAAGAAAAGGTAGGAACAACAATGGAAGTTTTAATACACAATGAGAACAGACTCCAAAATCTGTCAAAGAAACCTCAATCAACAGAAGAGAAAATAGATAAATGGGAACTATTAAGAATCAAACACTTTTGCTCATCCAAAGACTTTATTAATAGAATTAAAAGAACACCCACAGAATGGGAAAAAATATTTGGCAACTCTATGTCGGACTGATGCCTGATCTCCATAATCTATAAGATACTACAAAATATCAATAAGAAGAAGATAAACCATCCAATTAAGCGATGGGCAAAGGAGATGGACAGACACTTCACTAAAGAGGAGATCCAGGCAGCCAAAAAACACATGTGGACACGTTCACGATCTTTAGTTATTAAAGAAATTCAAATCAAGACAACAGTGAGATACCATCTCACCCCAACAAGATTGGCCATGATCCAGAAAACACAAAACAACAAATGCTGGAGAGGCTGTGGAGAAAGTGGAACCCTCCTACACTGTTTGTAGGGTTGCAATATGGTCCAGCCTCTTTTGAAGGCAATCTGGTGCTTCCTTAAAAAAATGGATATCGATATACCATTTGACCCAGTAATTCCACTACTTGGAATATATCCTACAGAATCAAGGCCTTTCACACCAACGGACACTTGCACCAGAATGTTTATCGCAGCACAGTCAACTATAGCAAAAAGATGGAATCAACCCAGATGCCCAAAATAGAAGAATGGATAGGTAAACTATGGTACATATACTCAATGGAGCACTACACAATGATAAAGAATAACGATGATTCCAGGAAACATCTCCTAACTTGGTTTCAACTGGAAGACATTATGTTGAGTGAAAGTAGTCAGCAACAAAAGGACAAATACTGCATGAGACCTGTACGATATGATCTCCAAAACAGACTTGTGTATAGAAGAAAAGACTCTTTGACAGCTGCAAGGGAGGGTAGGGAGGGAGGGTAAAGGGGGGAGGGTTTAGTTTAGATAGTTATTAGAAATCTAGTTGGGAGAAAGCGGTGATAGCACACATTAGAAACAAGAACGACATTAAGTGGACTTCAGCATAACTTGAGTACTCCTTCCATCTTAACTCATTACTGCAAGGATAGAGTAGCTGGGGCGGGGAGGGGGCGGGGGACCATTCTCTTAGGCGAATTCCAGGCCAATTGGCACAACTAGCGTTTTGCTAAGAGAGCTCTCTGCACCCCACATTGGTGAGTGGCGTCTGGGGTCTTAAAAGCTGCCAAGCTGACATCCGAGGACACAGCAAATGATCCCAACTCAGCAGGAACGGATGCTCACCGAGGACCAAAATGACATGCAGTAAAGACAACCGAGAAGACAGAGAGAACCACAAGAGTGGGTGCCTACATCGACTTGGGACCGGAAGAACTGGATGGTGCCTGGCCACCACCAGCGATAGCCACGATGGAGCTCACAGAGAGGAGTCTCACTGGCAACACAATAAAAAGGGTTGCATCATGAGATCTCCAATAAAAGACCTCAATTGATGGTCCAGCAGCTTTGGGGTTCCTGTGAGAGCATGGCCCCCGGCCCTGATGCTGCCCTTTCCCGTAAATTGTAACAAAGGTCCACTCTTTGGACAGGAATGGATTGGACTTGGCAATGCAGAGTGACCATATACTGGAAGCACTTTCTGGTTCTGTGCATCTATAAGATATCATCTTGCTGACCTCTGGCTGGAGGAAGGGGAGTGGATGGAGAGGAGGGGAAAGGAGGCTATTGGGAAGATGAGACATATATGGAGCAGAGAGGAATAGTGTGCAGTCACCAGACAGGGGGAGCAGTGGATGCTGCATATAGGTGGGCATGTAAAGTTATACGTGAATGTATATTTTCACTCAGTCATGTTAAATAAAAATTGAAAAAAAAAAACTTTCATTGTTGTTCCTACATTTTCTTGGATGAGCTTTATCATTTTAGACTTGATATTTAGGTCTTTTATCCAGTTGGAGTTGGTTTTTGTATAAGGTGTAAGACATGGATCTTGTTTTAATTTATTGCAGATGGATATCCAATTTTGCCAGCACCATTTGTTGAAGAGACTGTTTTTACCCCAGTTTAATGTCTCAGGGCCTTTGTCGAATATCAACTGTTAATAAGTAGATGATTTTATCTCTGGGGTCTCAATTCTGTTCTATTGATCAATCTGTCTGTTCTTGTACCAGTACCAGGCTGTTTTGACCACTGTGGCAATGTAGTATGTTCTAAGTCGGGTAATGAGAGGCCTCCCAGTGTGTTCTTCTTTTTTAATAGTACCTTACTTATCCGAGGCTTTTTCCCTTTCCAAACAAAATTGGTGATTTGTTTCTCCATCTCATTAAAAAACGACGCTGGAACTTGTATTAGGATTGCATTATATAAGTAGATTGCTTTGGGTAAAATAGACATTTTCACAATGTTAAGTCTTCCTATCCATGAACCGGGTAGGTTTTTCCATTTATCTAAGTCTCTCTTAGTTTCTTGTAGGAAGAGCTTGTAGTTCTCTTTGTAAAGGTCTGTTATTTCTCTGGTTAGATTAATTCCTAGGTACTTTATCTTCTTAGGGGCTATCGTAAATGGTACTGATTGATGATTTCTTCCTTAACAGTCTCATTGTTGGTATAAAGGAATCCTACTGATTTACTTATATTTATCTTGTATCCTGAGACATTGATGAACTCTTCTATCAGTTTGAGTATTTTATTTATTGATTCCATGGGATTCTCTGCATATACTATCATATCATCAGCAAACAGGGAGATTTTGACTTCTTCTTTGCCAATGCAGATGCCCTTTATTTCTTGGTCTTGTCTAATTGCTCTGGCTAGAACTTCTAGTACAATGTTGAATAGGAGAGGTGAGAGTGGGCATCCTTGTCTAGTTCCTGATCTCAAGGGAAAGTCTTTCAGTCTCTCTCCATTCAGGATGACGTAGGCAATTGGCTTTGTAGAAACGGCCCTTACTGCATTGAGGAATTTTCCATCTATGCCTATTTTGCCAAGAGTTTTTAGCATGAATGAGTGTTGGACTTTATCAAATGCCTTTTCTGCCTCAATGGACAAAATCAGGTGATTCTTGTCTTTTGTGATATTCATGTGGTTAATCACATTAATTGTTTTTCTCATGTTGAACCAGACGTGCATCCCTGGTATGAATCCCACTTGGTCATGGTGGATTATTTTTTTGATATGTTGTTGTATTCGATTGGCAAGAATTTTGTTGAAGATTTTTGCATCTAGATTCATGAGTGATATCGGTCTGTAGTTCTCCTTTTTGGTTGGGTCTTTCTCTGTCTTTGGTAGCAGGGTTATGCTGGCTTCATAGAATGAGTTTGGGAGTACTCCATCCCTTTCTATACTGTGAAATAGTCTCAGTAGTCTTTGAGATAACTCTTCTCTAAAAGGTTGGTAGAATTCTGCAGTGAAGCCATCTGAGCCCAGGCTTTTTTTTGGTTGGCAGTGTTTTGATGACATTTTCAATCTTTTCCTTTGTGATGGGTTTATTCAGTTGTTCTGCCTCACCTTGTAATAATTTGGGTAGGTGATATGAATCAAGGAATTTGTCCATTTCCTCTAGGTTTTCAAATTTGTTAGCGTACAGTCTTTCATAGTTTTCTGTTATGATACTTTTGATTTCTGTTGGATCTGTGGTGACCACTCGCCTCTCATTTCTAATTTGGGTTAATTTTTTCCTTTCCTGTGTTTCTTTAGTAAGTTTAGCCATTGGTTTGTCAATTTTGTTGATCTTTAAAAAAAAAACCAGGTTTGGTCTTTTCAATTTTTTCAATTGTTTTTCTATTCTCTAATTCATTTAGCTCTGCTCTAATCTTTATCATCTGGTTTCTTCTTGTGCTTGAGGGGTTCCTCTGTTGTTCTCTCTGTACTTTTTCAAGCTGTAGGGTTAGTCCCTTGATTTGGTTTCTTTCTTCCTTCCCGATGTGTGCATTTATGAAGATAAACAGACCTCTGAGCGCTGTTTTGGCTGTATCCCATAGGTTCTGGTAGGAAGTGTTTTCATTCTCATTGGAATCCATGAATTTCTTTGTTTCCTCCTTGATTTCTTCTATAACCCATGGTTTTTTTAGCAAGATGTTGTTCAGTTTCCAAGAGTTCCACTTTTTATGTTTTTTCTGCTATTGATTTCGACATTTATGGCTTTATGATTTGAGAAGATGCTTTTCAGTAATTCAGTGGTATGGATTTTGTTGAGAACTGTGTTATGTCCTAACACATGGTCAGTTCTGGAGAATGTTCCATGTGCACTGGAGAACAAAGTGTAGTTGTCCGCTGATAGGTAGAAAGTTCTGTGTACAGTGATGAGGTTTAATTGGTTACTTGTGGCAATAAGGTCTTCTGTGTCTTTACTGAGCTTTTTTCGAGATGACCTGTCCAATATTGAGAGTGGAGTGTCAACATCTCCCACTATTATTGTTGAGTGACCTATCTCATTTTTGAGTGCAGTCAGTGTTTCTTCAGTTCATTTAGGTGCTCTAATATTAGGTGACTAAATATTTAATATTGTTAAGTCCTGCTTGTGTATTGAACCTTTCAGCAATAAATAGTGTCCATCCTTGTTCACGATGGTGGATTTGACATTAAAATTGATTTTGTCTGAGATTAGAATTGCCACACCTGCTCTTCTTTGTTCATTGTTAGCTTGATATATATTCTTCCATCCTTTCATTTCAGTTTGTTCCTATCTTTAACTCTCAAGTAAGTTTCTTGTAGACAACATATGGATGGGTCATGTCTTTTGATCCAAGATGTCATTCGATGTTTCTTTACTGGAGCATTCACTCTATTCACATTCAATGCAATTATTGATTGGCATGTGTTCAGTGCTGCCATTGTGATATGTTTATTTTTGTGTTGATGTTATCTCTGTTGTTCTTATTAGTCTGTTCTGGGACATTCTTTTTTGTGAGTTGATTTTTCACCTTTTTCAGAGCTGTTTTTGTAGTTGTTGAGACTCCTGTGTTACATTTCTTGAAATGGTGTGATATGTCTTTGTTGTGCTTTACTGCTGCCCCTGTGATCCCCCTTAATAAAGTATATAGAAACCCAATTTTATTACTATCAGTCTGGTCATCTTCCTCTCCATCTGGAAAGACTATAATGACTGTAGTACATCCCTCTTTTTAATATGATGGCACCATAGTTTTCCTGATGATCACTGGATTGTTTCTTTCAGTATTTAAGCTGTGACTGAATTTGGAGCGTTCCCTAACTGAGTAGAGTTCTGAATAATGTGTTGTTCTAAAATATAAAGTTAGTGGTTTAGTTCTTCTAGGCCCGCGCCAAGAACTTCTTTCAGTATTTCTTGTAGTTTGGGTTTGGTTTTTACAAAGTCTCCGAGTTTCTGTTTATCCGGGAATGTCTTAATTTCATTTTCATATTTGAAAGATAGTTTTGCAGGATATATAATTCTTGGTTGGAAGTTCTTCTCCTTCAAGGCTTTGAATGTGTCATGCCACTGTCTACATGCCAGCATGGTTTTTGTTGAGAAATCTGAAGAAAGCCTACAGAGTTTCCCTCTGAATATTAGCTTTGCTTTCAGTCTTGCTGCCTTTAAGAGTTACTGTTTCACTTTGCTGAGCTTGATTAGAATATGTCTTGGAGTCTGTTTTAGTCAGCTAGGGCTGCTCTAACAGAAATACCATAGAGTGGATGGCTTTAACCAAAGAAGGTTTATTCTTACACAGTCCGGTAGGCTACAAGTCCATATTCAGGATGTCTGCCCCAGCGGAAGGCTTTCCCCCTTGTCAGCTCTTGAGGAAAGTCTGGTATTGCATCATTCTTTGTCCAAGGAGCAGCTTGGCGCAGGAAACTCAGGTCTGAAGGACACACTTTTCTCCTAGTTCTGCTTGCTTGATGCTGTGAGGTTCCCAATTCTCTGCCTACTTCCCTTCCCTTTTGTCTCTTGCAGGATGAAAGGATTAAGGGTGATGCAAGCCACACTCCAGGGAAACTCCTTTTACAGTGGAGCAGGTAGGTAGGTGATCTTATAAAGGGATTTACAGTCCCACCCTAATCCTTTGACATACAGTATAGGAAAACCACAAAATGGAGGGCAGTCACAAGATACTGGGAATCATGGCCCAGCCACATGGCTACACATATTTTTTTGGGGAAACAATTCAACCCATGACAGAGTCTTTGTTTTGAGATCTATATTGGGTGGCATACGGTATGCATCTGGAATATCTATGTTCTCTTCCTTCATGATTTCCGGGAAGTTTTCTTTCAGCAGCTCAGCAATAATACTCTGTGTTCTCAGGTATCTCATCCTGTTCAGGGACTCCAATTAATCGAAGGTTGTTCCTCTTAATAGAGTCCCACATGCTTCTTCATTTTTCTTGTTTCTTTTTTCTTATTTCTGCTCATAGACACTGGTGTCAGTAGCTCTGTCTTCCAAGTCAGAAATTCTTTTTTCCATTTGTTCCATTCTGTTTTCTTGGCTTTGCTTGAAGTTTCTATGTCTTTGATTTTGTTCTTGATCTGTTGGATTTCAGAGTACTGTTGTTCCACCAGATTGAACAGCTTGCTTAATTTTTCCTTTTGTTCTGCTGCATTTTGTATAAGGTCTAGAAGGGCTCTGTGTATAATCCTTTTGTATTCACCTTCTGATCATTTCAGAAAAATTTCTTCATCTGGAAGACTCCTTGGTTGTTTTGTTTGGGAGCCTTCTGAAGCCATGGGTGATTTCTTGTTTCCCACAAGTGTCTGTTGCTTTTTTGGGTTTCATGTGAGGAAGTAGAGGCTGGGAGAGATAATGTGAGGATGGACTGTAGATGTTTCTCTAGGCTGTCTTAAAATGTAAAACAAAAGGTATCTGACCACTTCCCAAGTCAGTCAGGTTTTCAGGTGTAGAGGTCCCTCTTCCCAACTGGGAAAGTAAGCACCTCTATATCCAACCCCCCATGATACAAACTAGTTCACAATACAGCAATGCTGCTGCCCTGTTGGCCTCTGCTGACAGGGCCCAGCCATAGGTGACACTGTGTAAACTACTGCTTTTCTGGGAGAAAAGTGCTCTCCTGTGTGCAGGCTTTGGCTCCCAAGCTAAGAAATAGGTCCAGTTGTGGCCACCGTATCTAAGATGGCACCCTCCACACGGTCAGCAGATAGAAGGGCTAAAGGTGCCAAGAGGTCGTGAGTCCTCCACCTCTGTTGCCGGGCCCCCACTGTAGGCAACACTGTATAAACTACTCCTTTTCTGTTGGAGAAGCACTGTCCTGTTTGTAGGCACTGGCTCCCAGGCTAAGAATTAGGTCCTGCTAAAATCTCTGTATCCAACATGGCATCCCACACATAGGGACTGAGGTTCCATACAAACCACGCTGTGGCAGTGATAAAAAGACAGGCCAAAAGTGGCTAGATGAACAGAGTCCTAAGCCTGGCTCTCAAAATATGGCAATTTTGCCTGCCTATCCCACTCACAGTGTGTCTGAGTCTAGCCACTAAGCAAGACCCAGCTCTGCCTGCTGGCCAAGACAGAGAAAAAAAAAGTCAAAATGGTGCGTTTACCTTCAGTCCGTGAGAGCCAGGGCTAGCCAGGAGCAGGAATCAGCTAAAGAGAGGAAGTTTTTTGTTCAGTGGTATGAAGTCCAAATTAACAGCCCTGTACCATGTCCTGGGGGCTCAGTAGGTGATCAGAAGGCTCCATTTGATTATCAGTTCAGGTCATGGTTTCCAGAGGGATATAAGGAGATGTGTCCTTAGTCCGCCATCTTCCACTCTGTGTTATTTCTGTTAGAGCAGCACTAGCTGCCAAAAGAGAATTTGGTACTGAGAGTGGGGTGCTGCTCTAACAAATACCTAAAATGTGGAAGCAGTTTTAAAACTGAATAGATAGAAGACTCAGAAGGAATGGACAACTGTTAACACTGAATAAGGTGCATATGGTGAGAAACAGCAGAGGACCAAGAGTGGCAGATGGGCAGTAGCAGAACCAGAGCAGAGCAGGAGAGTGCTGGAGCTGACTGATAGAGCGAGAGAGCTGCATGCTTGTGCAGAGGTTTTCCTGGTGGAGTGGGGTGCCTCCGGGTACTTGAATTGGTGGAGCTAGGGTTACTGACCCACGGAGCAGGAGAGCTGAGTAACTGTGTACAAGAGGCTTCCTAGCAGAGTACGGTGCCTTCAGGCACTTGGATCAGTGGAACTACAGAGCTTTTGAACACTTGCCCCAGCAGGGCAGATGTGGGCCTGAGGCCTGGGCCATGAGGCCATAGGAAGCAAAAGCTGAGGAGACAAAATGCATGAGAAGCTGAGCTGCCTCAGTCTCAAAAGATATGGCCATGACCTCAAGGGTTTCAAGGGGTGGAGCAAGGGCTTTCTGTGTTTGTAAGGGTGGAATTGCCACTCATTTGGGCTTAGAGTGCACCTAAAGCAGATGAGGCAGAGTTGCTGTTCAAGTGGGCTTTCTAGGCAGAGTTGTAGCACAGGTCTGGAGGTCTCCACTCAGAATCCAGAGAATGTGGCCAATACCTAGAGTCTGGAGGGCAAAGCTGTTGTGTAAATTGTCTCATAAAGCAGAGAATTATTATTTTTTCTTTTTTTATTATGCATGAGTTTAAAATGTACATTCCTGTATAAATTTGCATGCCCACCTATATGTAGCTTCCACTGCTCTCCCTGCCCAGTGACAGCACACTATTCCTCAGCAGAGAATTATTTTTAAAGCTTTGAGGACTAATGTGTTTTGATGATTGCTTGCTGCCTGTTAATGCCTTCCTTCCCTGCAATTTCTCCCATTTTTAATGGAATGTCTAACTTGTGCCTGTTCTGCCATAATGGTACCTTTAGAAGCAGACAGCTTGCATTCTAGGTTTCACAGATGTAGAAGAGTTTGTGTATTTTGGACTTGGAACTCATTTAGGACTTCTATAATATGGGATGGACATGATTTTGTTATGATGGGATGAATGTGTTACATGTTTCAAAGGTGTGATTTTTGGGGTGCCTAAGGGTGGGATGTGATGGATTGAATTGTGTCCCCCAAAAAACATGTGTAGTAATTTTCCTGGGCCAGGATTCCCTGTATTCTGTGATTGCCCTCCATTTTGTGCTTTTCCTATGCTGTATGTTAAAGGTTTAGGGTGGGACTGTAAATCCCTTCATAGGATCATCTCCATGTTCCACTATAAAGAGAGTTTCCATGGAGTATATCTTGCACTACCCTTAATCCTTTCATCTTACAAGAGATAAAAGGAAAAGGAAGCAAGCAGAGAATTGGGAATCTCACACCATCAAGAAAGCAGCACCGGGAGAAATGCACATCTTTCAGACCTGAGGGTCTTATGCCAAGATGCTCCCTGAACAAAGACTGATACAACACAAAGACTTCCCTCCAGAGGTGACAATGTGGAAAGCTTTCCCTTGGAGTGGACATCCTGAATTTTGACTTGTAGCCTACTGGACTGCGTAAGAAAAAAACTTTCTTTTGTTAAAGACATCCACTCTGTGGTATTTCTATTAGAGCAGCATTAGCTGACCAAAACTGTGTAAATTTGAGTAGTAGTCGTGTTAACTGGCCTTCCTTGTAGGTGTATGGATATTATCCTCTCACTGACAGCATAGTACTTCAGGACAGATCTTGAAATGTTCTTTTTGATGATTGATGTAACACTGTTCCTCTTCAAGTTTCCATTCATAGCATAGTAGACCGTATGATTGTTGGATTTAAAATGTGTGGATTATGTTAAATTATGACTAACGTTGTAGAGAATGGGAATTCCAGAACACCTAATTATGCTCTTAAGGAATTTGTATATGGATCAAGAGGCAGTCATGCAAGCAGAATAAGGGAACACTGCATGGTTTAAAGTCTGTCAGGAAAGGTGTGGATCAGAGTTGTGTCCTTTCATCACACCTTTTCAATCTGTATGCTGAGAAAATAATCCAAGAAGCTGGATTCTATGAAGAAGAATGAGGCATCAGGATTGGAGGATGACTCGTTAACAACCTGCATTATGCAGATGACACTACCTTACTTGCTGGAAGTGAAGAAGATTTCAGACACTGATGAACACCAAGGACCACAGCCTTCAGTATGGATTGCATCTCAACATCAAGAAAACAGAAGTCCTCACAACTGAACCAGTAAGCTACATCATCATAAATGGAGAAAGGATTGAGGTTGTCAAGGGTTTCATTTTACTTGGGTCCACAATCAACGCCGATGGAAACAGCCATCAAGAAATTAAAAGACACATTGTATTGGGAAAATTGGCTGCCAAGGAGCTCTTTCAAATATTGAAAAGTAAAGACGTCACCTTGAAGACTAAGGTGCGCCTGACCCAAGCCATGGTATTTTCAATCACCTCATATGCATGTGAAAGCTGGACAGTGAACAAAGAATACAGAAGAAGAATTGATGCCTTTCAAACATGGTGTTGGAGAAGAATGTTGAATGTACCATGGACCGCCAAAAGAACAAACAGATCTGTTCTGGAAGAAGTACAACCAGAGTGCTCTTTGGAAGCAAAGATGGCAAGACTGCATCTTACATACTTTGGACATGTTGTCAGGAAGGTTCAGTCCTTGGAGAAGGACATCATGCTTGGTAGAGTGGAGGGTCAGCAAAAAAGAGGAAGACTGTTGATGAGATGGATTGACACGGTGGCCGCAACAATGAGCTTAAGCATGAAAACAATTGTGGATAAGGTACAAGACTGGGCAGTGTTTCATTCTGTTGTTCATAGGGTCACTATGAGTCAGAACTGACTTGATGGCACGGCACCTAACAACAGCAATAACGTACATTTATTCTGTTTTATGTGGAAGTTTACAATTAGAGTGAGTTTCTCATGCAAAAACTCACACACACATTGTTACATGACCCTAGCTGCTCTTTCCACACTGTGACAGCACACTTTTTCTCTCCATGCTGTATTTCTCATGTCCATTCAGCTAGCTCCTGGCTCCCGCTATCTTCATGTCTCACATCTGGACAGAGCTACCGAGTTAATCTGTATCTACTTAAGCCAAGAAGCACAGTCTTCACCAGTATCATTTTATGTCTTACAGACCAGTTCAATCTTTGAGGAGCTGACTTCTGGAGTGGTTTCAGTTCTAGGCTAAAAGAGACTCCAGGGGCCATGCCTTCTGGGGAACCTCCAGTCTGTCAGACCATCAAGTCTGATTGTTTTCACTTGAGTTTGAGTTCTGCACCCGTTATTTCTCTCCCTCTGTGAGGGACTCTGTTGAATTCACTGTCAGAGCAGTCATTGATGGTATCTGGGCACCATCTAGTTCTTCTCATCTCATACTGATGTAGCGCTTTCTGCCTGCCGTATTTTCCTCATGTCTTTGATGTTCTTCATTCTTCTCTGCTCTGGGTGGGTTCAGACCAACTGATGCTTCTTAGATGCCCGCTTCCTGGCTTTTTAGACCCCAGACACCACTCATCAAAGTGGGATGCAGAACTTTTTTGTTAATAAACTTTGTTATGCCAGTTGACATAAATGTCCCCTGAAACCATTGTCCCCAGACCTCTGTCCCTGCTACTCTGTCCCTCAAAGTGGTTGTACTTAGGAAACTTCTTAGTTTGGGGGTTAGTTGAGTTGTGCTGACTTCTTATCTACTGTGTGTTGTCCCTCCCTTCACCTAAAATTATTCTTGTCTACTATCTAATTAGTGAACACTCTTCTCCCTCCCCATCCTTGTAACAGTCAAAGACTGTTTTCTTCTTTGTTTAAACCACTTCTAGAGTCCTTATAATAGTGGTCTCATACAATATTTGTCCTTTTGCAACTGACTAATTTCGCTTAGCATAAAACCTTCCAGATTCCTCCATGTTAACAGATGTTTCCAAAATTCATTATTTTCTTTATCATTGTATAATATTCCATTGTGGGACTATACCATAGTTTCTTTTTCCATTCATCCATTGGTAGCACCTAGGTTGATTTCATCTTTTTGCTATTGTGGACAGTACTGTGATGAACACTGGTGTGCATGTATCTATTTGTGTGGCAGCTCTTATTTCTTTAGAATATATTGCAAGAAGTGGAATAACTGCATCTTATAGTGTCTCTGTTTCTAGCTTTTTAAAACTGGCCAACTGATTTCCAAAGCGATTGTACCATTCTACATTCCCACCAGCAGTGTAGAAGTGTTCTGGTCTCTTTTATGTCTCTGGTTAGATTTATTCCTAGGTATTTATTCTTAAGTATTTTACCTTCTTAGGGGCTATTGTAAATGGTATTGGTTCAGTGGTTTCCCCTTTGACAATTTCTTTGTGTAGAGTATCCAACTGTTTTTTTGTGTTTATCTTGTATCCTGATACAAGATCCTTACCAGTTTGATAAGGAAGAAGCCCTCTTGCTCTGGCTAGAACTTCAGCACAGTGTTGCATAAAACTGATGACAAACAGCATCCTTGTCTGGTTCCTGTTTTCAAGGGGAATGACTTCTGACTCTTTCCATTTAGGATGATATTAGCTGTTGGCTTTCTATAAACGCCCTTTGTTATGTAGAGGAATTTCCCTTCTATTCCTATTTTACTGAAAGTTTTTAATAGGAATGGGTGTTGGACATTGTCAAATGCCTTTTCTGCATCAGTTGTTAAAATCAAGTGATTCTTGTGTTTTGTTTTATTTATGTGGCTGATTACATTGATTAGTACCACGGACTGAACTATGTTCCCAAAAAATATGTGTAGAAATTTGGCCAGGCCATGATTGCAGGTATTGTCTATGCCATAAACCCTGCCTCTGTGATGTTAATGAGGGAAGATGGTAATTTAGTCATCTGGTACTGCTCTAACAGAAATACTGTGAAGTGGATGGCTTTAAGAAAGAAAAGTTTATTCTTACACAGTCCAGTAGGTTTCAAGTCCGAATTCAGGGTGTCTGTTCCATGAGAAGGGCTTTCCCTCTGTCAGTTCTGGACAGAATCAGTCTTTCATCAGGCAGCATCTTGGCACAGGAACCTCAGGTCTGAAAGATGTGCACTTCTCCTGCTGTTGCTTTCTTGGTGGTGTGAAGTTCCCAGTTCTCTGCTTGCTTCCCTTTCATTTCTTGTAGGATGAAAGGATAAAGGTTGGTGCAAGCCATATGCCAGGGAAACTCCCTTTACAGTGGAGCAGGGAGGTGATCTTATGAAGGGATTTATAGTCCCACCCTAATCTTCTCTAATATAATCCACTCTGTTAATCACAGGCTGAGATTAGGATGTACAGCATCAGAAAATCACAAAATGGGGGGCAATCATAGAGTACAGTGAGTCCTGGCTCAGCCACATCGCTGCACATATTTTGGGGGGGCACACAACTCAATCCATGATAGATGGACAGCAATTCAGTTGATGGGGCAGGACTTAATGTGTCCGATTCTACTGTGGCTTGGGGCAGCCTCTTGGGATATGAAAGGGAGATAAGCGGAGATTTGGGGACTTTGTATCACCAAGAAGTAGTGCTGCGATCTGAGTGGGTCCTTTGGGAAGGATCAGGGTCCCTGTGCCTCAGAAGCTCCCAGTCCAGGGAAAGATTGATGACAAGGAACTTCCTTCAGAGCCAACAGAGAAAGCCTTCCCCTGCAGCTGATGCTCTGAATTTGGACTTTTCGCCCACTGGGCTGTGACAAAATAAAATTTCTCTTTTTAAAGCCATCCATTTGTGGTATTTCTGTTAAAACAGCACTAGATGGCTTAGACAATTGGTTTTCTAATGTGGAACCATCCCTGCATACATGGTATGAATCCTAGTTGGTCATGGTGATTTATTTTTTCTATATGTTATTGAATTCTATTGGCTAGAATTTTGTGAAGACTTCTGCATCTAAGTTCATGAGAGATATTGGTGTGTAATTTTCCTTTTTTGTAGTGTCTTTACCTGGTTTGGGTACAAGGGTTATGTTAGCTTCATAGAATGAGTTTGGCAGTATTCTATCCTCACCTATGCTCTGAAATACCTTTAGTAATAGTGGTATTAACTCTTTTCTGAAACTGGTTAAATCCTCCGGTGAAGCATCAAGGCCAGGGCTTTTTTGTTGTTGTTGTTGGGCAATTTTAAATTACCCTTTCCAATATCTTCTGTTATTATGGGATTGCTTAGTTATTTTACTTTTGTTTCATGCTAGTTTACATAGGTAGTGTGTTCTTAGAAATTTGTCTATTTCTTTTAGGTTTGGAAATTTGTTACAGTACAGTTTTTCACAGTTATCTGTAAGGATATTTTCATAAATTTTTGTAATACGATATACATTATTTTGTATACTGCTCTTTTCACTTGCCATTATATCACGATCATTTTAAAATGTCCTTGGGTATTCTTCTAAATATTTTCAATAGCTACATAATCTCTTGATTTTTGTTACACTTTTCTTTAGAGGTCTCACTCTCATCTTACTTTTCTCCTTCAGTAGTGATGTTCTTCAGAGTTCCATTTTTTTTCTCTTCTCACTTTTCAAACTCTTTCTGAGCCACGTCATCTGCTCCCTTGGCTTTGACCACTGATGTCTCCAAGTCTATGTCTTTAGGCAAGACCTCACTTCTGGTCTCCAACTATATATATTTGATGCCCATTCCGTTTCTTCCACTTGCAAAGCTGCTGCTCCTCCAGTGTTCCCTTGTTCCATTGAATAGTATCACATTCACTCAACTGCCCATGCCAAGACTCTGGGGAGTCAGCATGGGCTGTCCCCTCATGCTCACCCTCCCGTCACTCTTTATTCAGTAAATAACTATATCCTTTAGGTTCTATCTCCTCATATCTTTTGGCACCTTCCCTTCATTTCTACTGCACTTCCACCACCTTAGTACAAACTCCAACAATTTTTAACTAGATTAGCAAATCTGCTTTCTAACTGTCTTCCACTTCCATTCATGGTCCCTTCCAATCCATTCTCCAAACTGTCTTCAGAGTCATCTTTCTAAAATACGTATCTGATCATGTCATTCCCCTGCTTAAAAGATTCTTCACTGGCTCCTTATTTCCTTTAGGATAAAATCTATCTATAACATCTTTTTCAAATTTCTTTTCCGACTCTTATTCAGTCTTCAAAACTCAGCTTAGATGCTCTGCCCTTCAGATACAAAGGCTGAAAATAAAGGTAAGAAGTAGCCAGCAGTCTTTGGTATTAAGTTCCCTTGACTTTCTCTATCTTTCTCTGTCTGTTCTGCCCTGTATCCCTCTGATAGTATCTATCATAGCCCACTGTGTTGTCTTTGCTTGTATGTATCCTCCATTATACAAAGTGTTTCTCTATTTTATGATTTATTTTATTCATTTTGCTGTTACGGTTGAGAATATACACAGCAAAATCTGTACCAATTCAACAGTTTCTATTTGTACAAGTCAATGGACAAGGTATTGCTAAAGGGCAGGAACCAAAGCATTATGTACCTGGCACATAGTAGGTGGTTAGAAAATGCTTGATCAATGATGAATGGATGAATGAACGAAAGTGGCCAATAATGAAATGGCTTGAGACCTTCAAGTCGTCCTTAATCTATCAACATGAGAATACATTCCTTTTTTTTTTTCTTTCTTAATTTTGGCCATACCTTAGATAGCACTTTCAGAATTAAAATGATCTTCACAGCAGCCTTAGCTAAGAACTTGTATTCAGAATGTGCTGGAACAGACCGTGCTAGTGAGAAACTGCAAAGATGTATCACACATGCCAACCTATTTGGCCTGGCTCACCTATCGCAGTTACCCACTTTTTTTAAGGGCAATGATCCTGGGGCCTCAGTCAACAATCCGCTTCCAGGGAGAAATTAATTTGCAGATCATGGTAACTTACAAGTGGTTCCAAAGACCTTCCACTTCTACTTCTTTGCCTTTTCCACACCAGTCAATGCTTCTCCATGTACTTGTAACCCACTGGCTGGGGATAATTGGTCTACATTAACTCTAGCTAATTTTTAGACAAAAATTGTATTTGAGCTGTCACCACTTCTAGTTCTTCACCCTGAGGAAGCAAACTGTCAAGGTGAAAGGGCAGTGAAAACCTTCAAAGTTGCAGATTCACTAACAAAGTTTCCCAGATTTCTCTTCTCTCAACATGTTCAGCAACAGGAGTTGGTCTTGCTGAATTTCTAATGATATGGTATCTCAAGACTTGATTCTACAGTTTTCATTCCATTTCATTTCAACAAATATTTGTTAAGGACCCCTTGAACACCAGGAAATTGTGATAGGGGCTTTGGAGGATACAAAGGTAATGAGATAAGTCTCAGTAGTTAAAATAACTAATCTTAATGCAAGGTAAAGAAGTGTTAAACAGAGGTATAGGCAATATGTTGTGGGAACACAGGATGAAAAAAGAGAGGACGATGGAAACTCATGTTGACAAAACACCTATCTATTGGTGAAGAGGAGCCCTGGTGGCACAGTGGTTAAACTGCATCACTGCTAACCTAAAGGTCTGCAGTTGGAATTCACTGGCAACTTCCTGGGAGAAAACAGTGGCAGTCTGCTTCTGAAAAGATTTTCAGCCTTGAAGACCCCATGGAGGCAATTCTGTTCTGTCCTATAAGATTGCTATGAGTCAGAATTGACTCAAAGGCAATGAGTTTGGTGGTTTTGGTTTATCTGTGGCAAGTGCTGTCACATATATTATCACAGAAATTAATTTTGACTAGGGAAATATAAGAAGTCTTCATGTACTAGGATATTTGATTTGGGCCTTGAAAGGTAAATAATAATTGGGCAGGAGAATAATCAAAGGGATAATATTCAAAGCTGAGAGAACAGTATGTAAAAATGCAACAGACCATGAAAGTCCAACCTGTCCAAGGAACACAGAACACTGAGCATGGCTAAACCATGGGGTATAAAATGGTAGTATGAGAAATGAGGCATGCAAATGGAGCTCATGCCAGATTTTGAAGTTTTGATGTCTGGTTTGGGCATTTGAACTTTATTTAGCAGACAACAAGGAACCACTGAAAGCTTTTCAATAAAGGGAATGACAAAATAGAGATGATTCTTTAGGAAAGTTAATTGGGCAAGGCGAACTGGTGATGTCGTTAGATGCTGTCAAGTTGGTTCCAACTCATGGTGACCCTATGCACAGCAGAATGAAATACTGCCTGGTCCTGTGCCATTTTCACATTTGTTGCTATGCTTGAGCGTGTTGTAATACCCACTACCAACCTTGCTGAGGGTCTTCCTCTTTTTCACTGACCCTTTCTACTGGAGGTAGGATAGGCTAAAAATAGCAAAGTCAGTAGGAGGCTGTGTTAATGATCAGGCATTAATTATAAAGATTTGATCTATGCAGTGGTGATGAAAAAGAAGTTATAAATTCAACAAGACTGCAAGAGGCAATACAATGTGGTTACAAAATAAATTGGGCTGAGGGTCCAATGGCCCTGGGTTTCAGCCCTGATTTCCACTTACAAGTTGTGTGGCTTTACCTTTCAAAGGCACATTTTCTTTTTAGAAAAAGGTGATGCTCTCCTAGGAATACGTCCTGGAGAAATAAGAGCAGTCACATATGTAGTATTATCCACAAAAAGATATAAACCACCTAAGTGCCCATCAACAGATAATGGATAAACAAACTATGGTACACACAGACAATGGAATACTATGCAAGGATAAGGAAACGATGATGAATTTGCATTATGCTGAGTGAAATAAGTCAATCACAAAAAGACAAATACTGTATGAGACCACTGTTATAAAAACTCAAGAAAAAGTTTACATATAGAAGGAAACAGTCTTTAGTGGTTACTAGGGAAGGGATGGGTGGGGAGAGAAAAACACTAACTAGATAGTGAGATAACTGGTAACTTTGGTGAAGGTAAGGGAGTACACAATGCTGGGAAAGTCAGCAAACTTGACTAAGGCAAAATCATGGAAGCTTCACAGACACACCCAAACTTCCTGAGGGTCTGAATTACTGGGCTGAGGGCTGGGGACCATGATCTTGGAGAACATCTAACTCAATTTGCATAACTTGGTTTATAAAGAAAATGTTCTACGTCCAACTGTGGCGAGCATCACTGGGGTCTTAAAAACCTGTGAGAGGCCATTTAAGATACAACTACTGGTCGCATCACAGCTGGAGCAAAGGAGAACGAAGAAAACCAAAGACACAAAGGTAAGACCAGTCCAAAGGACTAACAGACTTGCTAGTCTGATAGAGATTGAAGAAACCCCCTGAGTATGCCCTCAGATACCCTTTTATCTCAGAACTGAAGTCACTTCCAAGATTTACCCTTTAGCTAAAGATTAGAAAGGTCTATAGGGCAAACAGGAAACACTGGTGGCACAGTGGTTAAGTGCAATGGCTGCTAACCAAAAGGTTAGCAGTTCAAGTCTATCAGGAACTCCTTGGAAACTCTATGGAGCAGTTCTGCTCTGTCCTGTAGGGTTTCTATGAGTTGGAATTGACTCGGTACATGGTCAACAATAGCAAGTGAGGAATGTGTCTCATTGTTCAGTCAGGTATATGAGACTAATGAGCACACAGGCCCTGAAGCAAAGACAGGAAGGAACAGGAAAACTGAATAAATGGAAACAGAGAACTTGTGGTAGAGGAGGGGAGAGTGTTGGCACATCACAGGGTTGGCAGACAATGCCACAAAACAATTTGTGTATTCTTTGTTTAATAAAAAATTAACTTGCTCTGTAAATTTTCACCTAAAGCACAATTTTGAAAAAGAAAGAAAGAAAAGAAAAGGCTGAAACTTCTTTAAGAACACTTACAGCTCTATTTTTCTCTGATTCAGGGTAAGTCACTTCCCCAAGATCACAGAGTCAGGATTTGGGCCTAACCACCTACTGTTTTCATCATCAGTGTGCTCAACACTGCATTACATTGACATTTGTATAGGAATAATTGATCGGTAAGGAACTCTGGTGGCACAATGGTTAAGAGCTAGCCTGCTAATGGAAAGGTTAATGGTGTGAACTCACCAGCAATTCCAGAGAAGAAAAGACCTGGTTATCTGCTCCCAGAAAGATGACAGCCTAGGAAACACTATGGGGCAGTTCTACTCCATCATATGAGGTCTGACAATTAAGTCCACAAACTTCATTTTTCTAAGTACTGCATACCTCATTGCTGAATATCACTATGGTCATCTTCAAAATACTCCCCTTGGGAAGCTATGCACCGATGCTAGTGCCTGGTCCACCCTTCAAAGCAAGTTTGGAACTCTTTCTGGAATGGCCATTGCACATGATGGCAAGCTGGCAAGTTTGCAAACTTAACTGTGCAGTTGTCTGTGAGGGAGTCTTCAGCCAGTAAATAAACAACTGTATTGGAACACCTTCCTTACTCACCTGATCTGGCCCCCAGTGACTTTTTTCTTTACCTGAAGATAAAAGAAATATTGAAAGGAAGACATTTTGGTGACATTCTGGACATCAAGTGTAATGCGACAACAGCTCTGATGGCTGTTCCAGAAAAAGAGTTCCAAAATTGCCTTAAAGGCAATCAGCACATAGCCTCTGGCATCGGCACATAGCTTCCTAAAGGGGGTGCTTCGAAGGTGACCATAGTGATATTCAGCAAACGAGGTATGTAACACTTTTTCTAGGATGAGTTAGCAAATTTAATTGTCATATCTTGTATCATGTCGCTGTATGGCACACAACAATTGACCAATGGAGTCTGTGAGTGGTACAAATGGTTGACACACTCAGCTGCTAACTGAAAGGTTGGAGGCTCAAGCCCACCCAGAGATGCCTGGAAAGAAAGGCCTGGTGATCTACTTCCAAAAGATCAGCCATTGAGAACCCAACAGATCACTTTTACTCTGACACATATGGGGTCCCCATGAGTTGGCATCAGTTTGACAGCAACTGATAATTGGTCAGATTTGGCAAGGGATTACCTCACTAAGAAAATGGAGTCAAAGAAGGAAGAAGGAAGGTGGTATTGTGTGGAAAGGCGATGTTTCAGATACGCTGAGTGTGAGATGTTAGTGAAACATCCAGGTAACTGCTGGAAGGGTGGATAGCTGTTCTGGAGAGAGGCAAGGGTGAGGAGTTTCAATTTGCTGCCCAAAACCTGGGACCCTGGTGGCACAGTGAATAAGGGCTACAGCTGCTAACCAAAATGTTAGCGGTTCAAATCCACCAACCACTCCTTGGAAATCATGTGGAGCAGTTTTTACTATCTCCTATAGTCTGGCAGTTTGTGAGTAGGAATCCGATTGACTGTACATAACATCAAAAGTCTAAAGGCGATATATACTTAAAATATGCAGAAAGAGGAAGTGAGTATAAGACAACAAGGAACAAAGAACCATGGGAAGGGAAAAAAGTGGAAAAAAGACAAGGAAGGAATAATTGCCTGTGAACCTTATACAAGCTACTTCCATTTTCTGCCTCTTGAGTCTCCTCATTTGTAAAATGAGAGGGTTGGAATAAGTGAGCTCTGTCAGGCTTTTAGCTCTGAAATTGTACGCATAATGAGGGAAGATAGAAGAGAGCGGACACCATGGAAACTGAAAGAACGTGTTTCTAAAAGAAGGTTTTAAGGGATCACTTCCATCCAGTGCTGCAGGGATGTCAGAGACTGAGCACTTAAATGAAACCACTGCATTTAGCAATTCAGAAATCTTCTCTAAGGTAATACTCTTTTTCCCTCTCATGCCACTAATTTTCTGTGCCTTTTAAATGTAAACATTCTGCAAGATTCAAATTTCTGCCCTTCACAGAAGCTCAGTCCCTCTTCCAGATCATCTGTTATCTCAAGACAAATCCAAAGTTTTTGGTCTGTACCTTCCTTTCACAGTTCAGTTTACACATCCAATTGCCTACTAGATATTTCCAGGAGCCCTGGTTAAGTGCTCTACTGCTAACCAAAAGGTCAATAGTTCAAACCCACTAGTTGCTTCATATTAGAAGAATGTGGGGAGAAAGGTGTGGCAATCTGTTTCTGTAAAGATCACAGCCTTGGAAACCCTGTGAGGTAGTTCTGTTCTGTCCTCCAGGGTTACTATGAGTCAGAATCTACTCAGTGGCACATGACAACAGCAACTGGACATTTCTACCAGTCACTAGAATTTAGCTTACAGTAAAAATAATAATATTAATAGCTAACATTTACTAAGTACTTACTCTGTTTTAGGTCCTTTCTGTGTTAAGCATATTCCATAGTTTATTTTCATTGTCTTACAATAATATCCGACTCATGAGTCGGATCCGACTCGAAGGCACTTGGCTTGGCTACAATAATATAGGTATTTTATTTTCTCCATGTTTCAGATAAGAAAACGGAGGCTCAGAGATGTTAGGTGGTAGATAATGTGCCCAAGGTAACACAAGTGGGGGATTGCCGAACTATGGGATAGTTCATGATTCCAGAGCCCAAGAGCTTAATAGTTTCACTGACTGATGTAAAATGAAGCTATCAGCTTTATCTCCTAAGCCAGCTCACCTCCCTTTACTTCTCTATTTTTGTTTCATTCTCCTCTAACATCTTGCTACCGCCTTAGAACAGGCCCTCAGTCCTTCATGCTCGGACAGACAGTTACGGAAGTCTCTCATCTGGGCTTCCCACTTGTAGTTTTACTCTTTGAATTCTGGACATGAGACCAACCTGTCTTAAAAAATTTTGGAGACTTCCCATTATCTACATTGCAGAATGAAGTCAAAACTCTCAACTTGCCTAAAAGATTCCCTTCACAGTCTAGCCCCCAGCACCCTGCACTTTAGCTGCCCAGAACGATTAAAGAGCCAAAAGCCATTGTGGTGTAGTCAATTCCAGCTTGCAGGGGATCCTATCAATAAAAACAAACAAACAAAACAAAAACCTAAACCTATTGCCATCGAGTCGATACCAACTCATAGTGACCATATAAGACCATATAAACTCTCCCCTGAAGAGTTTCCAAGGCGCACCTGGCAAATTTGAACTTCAGACTTTTTAGTTAGAAGCTGTAGCACTTACCACTACGCCACCAGGGTTTGCAGGTGTCCTAGGGACAGAGTGAAACTGACCCATAGGGTTTCCAAGGCTGTAATCTTTACAGAAGCAGCAGACTGCCACAGCTTTCTCCTGTGGAGCAGTTGGTAGGTTCCAACTGCTGACCTTTTGATTATCAGCTGAGCGTTTTAACCACTGCACCACCAGACCTCTTGCAGAACCGTTAGTCACCTCCAAACAGGACTCAGACATTCATATCTGCATGCTTTTGATCATGCGTTCCTCTACCTGGAATGCCCACCCCACCGTTCATCACGAGAATTTCTATTCATCTTTCAAATCCCAGGTCCAAAGTGATTTCCTCTGTGAAGACTTTTCGGATTTCCAGTCCCTTCTCTGGACAGAAATGATGCTCCCTTCTCTGTGCTCTCAGATCTCTATGTCGACCTCATACTACACCGTGAGCACCTTGGAGATAGTGACCATGTTGTGTTCCTCTTCGAATCTCCAACAGCCAAGACACCCAATAAATGTTTGCTTTGATTAATTTCTTTTGCATTTTATTATTGTTGAGAATATACACAGTAAAACATACCAATTCAACAGTTTTGATGTGTACAATTTAGTGACATTAATTATATTCTTTGTTATGCAACCATTCTCACCCTCCTTTTCAGAGCTGTTTTTCCTCCATTAACATAAACTTCTTGTCCCCTCAGGTTCCTATCTAATCTTCCAAGTTGCTGTCATCAATTTGATCCCACATAGATAGTTCTTAAAAGAGCATAATGCTGGAGGCTGACCTTTTTTACCAGTTAAGCTACACTGTTGTTTGGTTTTAAGAAGACTTCAGGGAATATTTTTGTTTTAAAGATTATTTCAGGGCAATAGTTTCTGGGGCTTATTCACCCTCTGTGGCTGTGGTAAGTATAGAGTCCCTGAGAATTTGAAATTCTGTTCGCATTCCTCCCCACACCCATCTGGATCAAGATTCTTCTATTGGATCTTCGCTTTTAATGTTCAGTAGTGGTAGCCATGCACCATCCAGTTTTGTTCTCATGACAAAGGAGGCAGTTGTTGTTGGAGGCAGTTAGTGACATACTCCACATCCTCCTCAGGTGACTAGAGAGCAGTGTGTCTTAGATGGCTGTTTGCAAGCTTTAAGACTCCAGGCACCATGCAACTAACTAGGAGGTAGAACAGAAGCACTAAACACATCATTAGGTCAGTTAACTGGGATGCCACATGAAAGCATGATCTTAACCTCCAAACTAAGGAACCAAATTCCATGAGGTATTTGGTTTTGGTTGTATGGAAGCAGCCACAGCAGCTACTCTTTTTTTTTCTTTGTCATTGTTGTAAAGATAACTATCACACAACTTTTGCCAGTTCGACTTTTTACAGGTATAAAACTGACAGCGATTACAATACTCGATTACACAACCTTGCCCTTAATCACTATGATTTTCCCATGACTGCTAGCTCCCCTTTTCCACCTCCCTCCTGCCCTTAGTAACCACTGATAAACTTTAATCTGTATACATTTGCCTTTTTTGTGTCTTTTTGCGTAAGTGAGGTCATCCAATATTTGTCCTTTTGTGATAAGCTTATTTTACTCGGCATAATTGTCTTCAAGCTCCATGCATGCTGTGGCATGTATCAACACTTCATTTCTCCTAGTGGTTGAGTAGTACTCCACTGTTTGTATGTACCACATATTTTTTATCCATTCATTCACTCATGGGCGTTTAAGTTGTTTCTACCTTTTGGCTATTGTGAATAGTGCTGCAGTGAACACTGGTGTACAAGTCTCTATTTGAGTTTCTGACTTCAAGTCTTTTGAGTATATACTTAGGGGTGGACATACTGGGTCATATGGTAGTTCTGTTTTTAGCTTTTTGAGGAACCATCACACTGTTTTCCTCAAAGACTCTGCCATTTTGCATTCCCACCTGTAATTTTGCCACATCCTTGTCAACATTTGTTATTTTCTGATTTTTTTTTTTTTAATCTTATCCATTCTTGGTGCAGTGGTTAAGTGCTACAGCTGCTAACCAAAAGGTTGGCTGTTCAAATCTACCAGGCTTTCCTTAGAAACTCTATGGGGCAGTTCTTCTCTGTCCTATAGGGTTGCTATGAGTAGGAATTGACCCAATGGCAAGGGTTTGTTTTTTTGTTTGTTTGTTTTTGTTTCAGCCATTCCAGTGGGAGTGAAATGATATCTCATTGTGGTTTTAATTTGTGTCTCTGTGATGGCTAGTGATTCTGAGCATCTTTTCAAGTATTTGGTGACCATTTGAATGTCCTGTTCAGTGAAACGTCTATCTAAGTCTTTTGTCCATTTTATGATTATTTGTTTTTGGTTTTGTTGTTCTTATTAGGTTGTCAAAGTTTTATACATATTTTTGTTATTAGATTCTTTTTGGATATTTGGTTTCTGAAGATATTCTCCCAGTTGGTAGCTTATCTTTTCACTTTTTTGGTAAAGTATTTTAATGAACAAAAGTTTTTAATTTTTATAAAGAATTATTTATTTATTTTGTCTTTTGCTGTTTGTGTTTTGTTATTATATTAGATAATCCATTGTTGAAAACTAGGGCTGACAGACTTACCCCTGCTTGTTCTTCTAAGAATTTTATGGTTTTATTTTGCACATTTAGGTCCTCAATACATTTTGAATTTTTTTTTTTTTTTTTTGGTAGATAGTATGAGGCGTGGATCCTGTTTCATTTTTATGCATGTGGAAATGCAATTTTCCCAGCACCATCTACTGAAGAGACTCTTCTTTCTCCATCAAATGGACTTAGCACTCTTACAAAAAATCAGTTTACTGTAGATGTGTAAGTTTATTTCTGGACTCTCAATTCTATTTCATTGGTCTATGTGTTTGTTGTTACATCAGTACCAGGCTGTTTTGATTTCTGTAGATGTATAAAATATTTTAAAATTGGGACATATTAGTTCTCCTGATTTGTTCCTCTCTTTCAACATTGCTTTAACTATTCAGTGCCTTCTGCCATTCTGAGTTTGATTTTTCTATTTCTGTAAAGAACACTATTGGAATTTTGGTTGGGATTGTGTTGAATTTATAGATCACTTTGGATAGTATTGACATCTCAGCCATATTAAGTCTTCCCACCCACGAACTTGGAACATCTTTCCGTTTATTTAAGTCTTCTTTAATTTCTCGCTATGAATTGGAATTGACTCAATGCAGTGGGTTCTTTTTTGGTTTGTAAATCTCTCTCAGCACTGTTTTATAGCTTTCATTGGGTACGTCCTTCATGTTCCTGGTTAGACTCATTCCTAGATATTTTATTCTCTCAGATGCTGTTGTAAATGTAATTGTTTCCCTAATTTCTCTTTGAGATGTCTCATTGCTAGTGTATAGAAACTTAACTGATTTTTGTTTGTTTGTTGACCTTAATCCTTAATTTTGCTAAATTCCTGCATTCATTCTAGAAGTTTTCTTGTGGAGTCTTTGGAATTTTCTATGTATAAGATTATATCATCTGTGAATAGAGATAATTTTACTCCTTTTCCAATCTGGTTACTTTTTCTCTTTTCTTCGTCTTATTGCCCTAGCTAGAACTTCTAATATGATGTTGAATAAAAGTGGAGAGAGACGTCACCCTTCCCATTCAAAGGGAAAAGCTCTCAGTCTATTCCCATTAAGTGTAATGTCTGCTGTTGGCTTTTCATATATGCCCTGAACCACACTGAGGACTTCCTCTTCTATTGCCATCTTTGTTAGAGTTTTCATCAAGAAAACATGTTGGATTTTATCAAATGCTTTTTCTGCATCCATAGAGATGTTGTTCTCTTCTTTTGTTCTGTTGATATGGTGTGTTACATTGATTGATTTCTAATGTTGAACCATCCCTGCATTCCTGGGATAAAGCTCACTTGGTTGTGGTATATAACACTTTTAAATATGCTGTTGAATTGTTAGTATTTAGTTGAGGATTTTTGCATTTATATTCATATTAGCCTGTAGTTTTCTTTCTTTTTTAAAATCGTACTTTAGATGAAGGTTTACAGAACAAACCAGCTTCTCATTAAACAGTTACTATACATGTTGTCTTTATGACATTGGTTAACAACCCCACAACATGTCAAAACTTTCCTTTCTCATCCTTGGGTTCCCTATGACCAGTTTTACTGTCTCCTATTGCCTTCTAGTCCTTGCCCCTGGGATGATGTGACCCTTTAGTCTTGTTTTATGGGCCTGTCTAACCTTTAGCTGAAGGGTGAACTGCAAGAGTGATTTCATTACTGAGCTGAAAGGGTGTCTGGGAGCCAGACTCTTGGGGTTTCTCCAGTCTCTGTCAAACCAGTAAGTTTGTTCTTTTTGTGTGAGTTAGATTTTTTTTTAAATTATGATTTAAGTGAAAGTATACAGTCCAAATCAATTTTGCATGCCCGCCTATCTGCAACTCCATCGGCTTTCCTAACCCTGTGACAGTACACTCCTCCTTTTCACTCTTTACTTCTAGTATCCTCTTAATGAATACCTATCCCCTCGTCTCCTCCCTCTCTTCTCCCGTCTGGAAAGAAACCAATAGGATAGCCACCTATAAATGCATAAAACTGTAAAGTGCACACATCACATGCTGTGAGTTAGAATTTTGTTCTACATTTTTCTCTAGCTCCATCTAGGACCCTATATTGTGATCCCTGTCAGAGCAGTCAGTGGTTGTAGTTAGGAACCATCTAGTTATACTGCACTTAATCTGCTGGAGGCTGCGGTAGTTGTGGTCCATTAGTCCTTTGTCCTTATGGCGTCTGTTTTAGTCAGTTAGCACTGCTCTAACAGAAATATCACAGAGTGGGTGGCTTTAAAAAAAGTAAAGTTTATTCTTACGCAGTCCAGTAGGCTACAAGTCCAAATTTAGGATGTCCACTCCAGGGGAAGGCTTTCCCCCTTGTCAGCTGTGGAAGAAAGTCCAGCATTGCATCAATCTTTGTTCAGGGAGCATCTTGGCACAGGAGCCTCAGGTCTAAAGGACATGCTCTTCTCCCAGTGCTGCTTTCTTGATGGTGTGAGGTTCCCAATTCTCTGCTTGCTTCCCTTTCCTTTTATCTCTTGTAGGATGAAAGGATTAAGGGTGGTGCAAGCTATACTCCAGGGAAACTCCCTTTACAGTGGAGCACTGAGGTGATCTTATAAAGGAATTTATAGTCCCACCCTAATCCTTTAACATACAGCACAGGAAAATCCCCAAATGGAGGACAATCATAAAATATTGGGACTCATAGCCCAGCCACATGGCTACATGTATTTTTGGGGGGACAATTCAATCCATGATAGTGTCTTTGTCTGGTTTTGATATCAGGGTTATGTTTGTTTTGTGGAGTGAATCAATGAGTATTCCTTCCTTCTGTGTCTTTTGGGTGAGTTGAAACACAGTCAGTGTCAATTCTTCTCGAAATGCTTGCGAGAACTCCCCAGTGAAGTCGTCTGGTCCAGGTCTTCTTTTCATTAGAAGGTTTTTGATTACTGATTGAATCTCTTCACATGTTATGGGTCTATTGAGACCTTTTTCCTCTTGAGTCAGCTTGGGTAGCCTGTGTACTTCTAAAAATTTGTCCATTTCATCTGTCTTATCATTTTGTTGCCATATGGTTGATCATAATATTCTGCCATAATTCTTTTTGTTTCTGTTGGGACAGTTGCTATGTCCCCTCCTTCATTTTTTACTTGTCAGCCTAGCTAAAGTTTGTTAATTTTATTGATCTTTTCAAAGAACCAACTTCTGGTTTTATTGACTCTCTCAATTGTTTTGCTGTTGATATTATTTATTTCTGCTCTAATCTTTGTTAGGGAAACCTTGGTGGCGTAGTGGGTTAAGTGCCACATCTGCTAACCACAAGGTCAGCTTTTCAAATCCACCAGGGGCTCCTTGGAAACTCTACAGGGAAGTTCTACTCTGACATTTAGGGCCCTATGCGTTGGGTCCGACTTGATGGCAGTGGGTTTTGGGGGCATTAATCTTTGTTATTTCCTTTCTTCTTGTCTATGTACACTTAGTTTGCTCTTCTCTTTGTAGTTCCTGGAGTTGTCAAAGTTAAGCTATTAATTTAAGATCTTTCTTCTTTTTTCATGCAAATGTTTATTACTATAAGCATTCCTTTGAGTAATCCCTTTGCTGAATCCCATAAATTTTGGTATGTTATACTTTTATTTTCATTTGAACCTAAGAAATTTGCGATTTGTTCTCTGTTGTCTAATTTCTGAGTGTTTTTTTTCTTTCAGTTTTTTTGTTTGTTTCTTTTACTGATTCCTAGCTTCATTTATTTGCAGTCAGAGAAAAAACAGTCCATAATTTCAATCTTTTTAAATTTATCAAGACTTGCTTCATGACCTCAAATGTCCTGTACACTGAAGAATGATTCCTGTGCACAGGAGTAGAATGTATATTGTCCTGTATTTGTGTGGAATGTTCTATATATGTCAATTAAATCTAGTTGGTTTATAGAGTCATTCAGGCATTCAGGTCCTCTGTTTCCTTGTTGATCTTCTTTCTAGAAGTGAAACTGAAATTTTAATACTCACTTTCTGTACACTTTTGTTTAACACATGGTAACTTGTATTGCTACTTTTTAAAGAAATGGTCAGATTTTGATCTCCCTGTAATAGACCACCAGTGTCCTTGCCCTCTTATCTTTCCAGTCACTGAGCAAGAATCATTAAACATACACACTTACAAGCTTCATCCTGTCCTGGATTCCAAACAAAGCATGTACCTACTAAGGGGGAGTTTAAAGGAATTTTACAGCTGAGCATGAAGTCTGTTCTGCATTTGTACTTGCCCGCCCCTCTTTTAGAGACCTTGTCCTATTAGTTATCTCCTCTTTCTTGCAGCCTCTTCCTCTACATCCTTTCCTACCGGCCTGCACAATGCTCGATTCTCCTGAACTCTCCAAAATGCATTTAAAAAAAAAAAAATCCCCTTTAACTATAGGTCTATTTTCTTCCTTCTTTTCCCAGCCAGGTTTTCAGAAAGAATAGTCCATACTCACTATCTCGACTTCCTTACCCCTTGTCATAATTCAGTCTGACTGCCATCTGGCCTGTGCCTTTGCTCCTAAATAATTTCCATATTTCCAAACTAATAGACATACTTCAAAGCAGAACGTCTCTGTAGTATATGATGCTAAGAACAAACCTCACTTCCAGAAAATTTTTCCTCCTTTGGCTTCCATGATATCATGCTCATGATTCTCCTGCTCACTCTCCCTCCCTGGCTTCGTTTCCTCTATTTGTGCTCCTGAGAATTCTAGCCTCAGTTATCTTCTTACTCCAACATTCTTACTGAATGACTTACTTGACTCTCTTGGTTTCAGGTACTGTCTGTATGTTGATGATGCCTGCATTTCTATTCACAATGTGGGCATCCAATTATCTGCAGACTTCACTACTTCTCTCCTGGGATCTGTGTGATGTCAGTGGATTACTATGTCAGGAGTCTTTGCCTCACATGTGAGATTTTTAATCCAGTTATATGCTGTTCTATGGTGAAGGACAAAGGTACTGGGCACTCCTGTGAGTGTATCAGAGAGCTTCTATTTGTAAGTATAGTAACGTCCATCATAAACACATTAAACTGAGATGAATCAGTTTACGTAAAGATTTTTAGACGGAAGGAATAAAATTTAAATCGTGCAAATCTGGGGAACCACCCATTAGTATGCCTGATCAGTAAATGAGTACCCTGGAATAAGTACCTTTAGGAGAGTGCATCTGCTGTTTTATTTGCATTGATCTCCAGCCCCATGGAAATCTCATGAGACCTAGTGAGTTTCAAATTTATGGCTTTTTCAACAGCTGGCTCTTAATTGCATGCCTACAACTTCATCAGGGGTTCATCTAAAAAAACCCAGCATTCTGTCCTACAATGGCTCTGTTGACTTTTTGGAGAAGTAAGTATGTTGGTCTCCAGTGTGACATCTTCCTTACAGACTTCTCCCCCTCTGGGGTGAGTTTTAGTATTGTTGTTTGGGAAGAGCCAAAAATGCAAAAATGGGGAAGGAGTTGATTTAAAGGCAATTTAAAGAAAAATATTAAGTAAATAATAGTATAGATGGTCACATGCCAGCCAAAGCAAAAATTGTGAAGGTGATATTTGCATGCCTAAGTTTGGGAAATATTGTCAGAGCATTTAGGGATGGTGATGGAGGAGAGAGAATGGGATTAAATTGTGGCCTGGGAGAGTCTAGCAAGATGTTCTTGCATTGAATTGTAAAAAGATTAAATCACAATCCCATTGGTTTGCAGTAAGGTGATCTGCCTGCCTCCAGTGTATCTGTATACTGCTTCCCATGTGGTCTTCCTAAAACTAAAAAAAAAACCTATTGCCATTGATTCTGACTCAGCAACACTATTGGACAGAACAGAACTGCCCCATAGTGTTTCCAAAGACTGTAAATCTTTATGGAAATAGAGGGGCGGATTCCTGATCCTAACCTGGTGGTCTCTATTAGTTCTAGGAGAAGGCTGAAGGACAGGCTCATCAGGAATAGCTAGGGCAGGGCAAGAAGCAGAGCAAAGGCAGATCAGTCTGGACCTTGTTAGTTCCAGACCTGTACTTCCAATGCCTTCTAGAGAGCTCCTGTATGTTCCTCAGTCACCTCTACTGGTGTACTGGAGCTCTACTGATACGGCAGAGCCTGTATGTCCCAGCAGTTGATTGTTAAATTTACATTAATTTTGTCAGTGACTTGATGTCCCATCAGTGAGAGTATTCACACTACAGAAACTGGTGAATCCCTACCCCAAGAGCTGACTGTTAAGCATTTACCGCTGGCCACCTTCAACTCAAAATGTCCCAAAGTGAACTTCTTATTGTCTCCTATGTAACCCGCTCCCCATCCTAGATTCCCAGTCTCTATGTGGATGCTATCACCACAGACCCGGGTTTTCAAGCAAGAAATCTCTGGAGTTGTTGACGACTCCTCTCTTTTCTTTGCTACATCAGTCACAATCTTGTCAATTCTCCCTTAGAAATGTTTTCCTGAGCTTATCTTCTCTGTCATGATCTAGTTCAAATTCCCATCTTTTTTAACCTGGGTAATTGCAATACAGTCTTGAGTGATCTGCCTACTTCCAGTGTATCTGGATACTGCTTCCCATGTTGTCTTCCTAAAATAAACTAAAATAAAAACCCATTGCCATTGATTCTGACTCATGAAAACACTACAGGACAGAGCAGAACTGCCCCACAGTGTTTCCAAAGCTGTAAATCTTTAAACAGATGGACACATCTTCCTTCTGCCAAGTGGCTGTTGGGTTTGAACCACTGACCTTTCACAATCCCACTGGTTTGCAGTAAGGTGATCTGCTGAGCATTTTAGCCACTGGCCACCAAGTTTCCTCTTCCTAAAATATCCTAACACAATCTAGTCACTCACAGGCTGAAAGATCTCAGCTGGCTTTACTTTTCCTAGCAGAGAATGTCCAGGATCTTCAGCAGCATCCACAAAAGCCTTCATAATCTGGCCTCAAGTCTTCTTCAGGCTCATGTTGCCTACCCTCCCTACCATATACCCCATAGTTCAGTATCAGTTGTGTGCTGTTCCCTAAACGTGACTTACTTTTTCAAAACATCGGGCCTATGCCCATGTTATTCCTTCTGGCTAAAATCCTCCCTACCACTCTGTGCCTGGGAAATTTCTCTTCTCTAAGGGTCCAGTTTAGAGTTGATACTCCTGTGGATTTCCCCAAGAAAAATTACTCTCCCTTTGCTGCACACAGTCTGTGCCTCTAATATAGAACTTATCACACAGTATTACAGCCATCTGCTTTACAAGTCTAACTCCCGCACTAGGACGTGTCTTACTTTTCTCTGTACCTCAGAGTCTAGCATCCCACTTGGCCCGTGGTGAAAGCTCAAAAGAGGGCAAATGACTGGAGTTGGTCCCTAGCTCTAATAAGTGGGCTGGCTCCCAGTTCACTGTATAAAAGCCCCCGCCTTAAGCCCCTATCCTGATACCCCCAGCACGTGAGCCTTATGTTGGTGATCTGGCTGGCACCTTAGTCTTCACAGGAATACTGCTTCACCTAGCTCTTGCCAGTCCTTTTGACACCTGGAAACCCAGGGCTTGTGACAGGGCCCTTGTCACTGGTTGCCAGACATTATGGCTGCCAGTCACCTGCCTTCTTGGGCTTCCTCCTAGTGTCAGGTGTCTCCTGGTTACACAGATGCTTGCTGTATCTATTTAAATAGCTATTTAAGAGGTCTTGTTATGGTTGAATTGTGTCTCCCCAAAATGTGTGTCAACTTGGCTAGGCCATGATTCCCAGTATTGTGTGATTGTCCACCATTTTGTTATCTGTTGTGATCATCCTGTGTGTTGTAAATCCTGCTTCTATGATGTTAACGAGGCAGAACTCAATCTACAATATTAGGTTGTGTCTTGAGTCGATCTCTTTTGAGATACAAAAGAGAAAAGCCATCAGAAGCACAGAGTGACTTTCTACCACCAAAAATGAAGAACCAGGAGGGGAGCGTGTCCTTTGGACCTCGGGTCCCTGCACTGAGAAGCTCCTAGGCCAGGGGAAGATTTATGACAAGGAACTTCCTCTAGAACCGATAGAAGGAGAAGCCCTCCCCTGGAGGTATCACCCTGAATTTGAATTTCTGGCCTTTTAACTTGTGAGAGAATAAATTTGTCTTTATTAAAGCCATATGCTTGCGGTATTTCTGTTATGGAAGCACTAGCCAAGGCAAGACTGTTGCTGCTTCTGCTGTGACTTCCAGGATCTCTGCTTTACCTTGTTCCACCTGTCCTCAAAGCTCTGGGCCTTCCTCTTCTAGCGTCCCCTGCCACAAAGGAGTCCCATTTTTATCACTTATAGTTGATTGTATAATCACAGGGCAAGTCAATTCATTTTCTTGAAGCATGATTGACTTATCTGCAACATGGGGAGGATAATTTAAATCTATCGTATTTTGCCCAAATAGTTCGTGGCTTATGCATTTCAAACTTGCCTCTCTCCCCCACCACCCCAATGAGTTAGTATAGCATGCTTAGGAACATACCTTGCAGAGGAAGGGTTCAGTTGGCAAAACAATGTATATAACGTGTGTTATTTGTGTAAATGTATGGTAACACCATAATGTGAAATTTAAGTAACATAATGTGCTTAACATAGTACCTAAAAACCAACCCCAAATTTGTTGTTATCAGTGTCAATTCCTATAGGACAGAGTTGAACTGCCCCATAGAATTTCAAGGAGCATCTGGTGGATTTGAACTGCTGACCTTTTGGTTAGCAGCCGTGGCACTTAGCCGCTATCATACCTGGAACATTATAAATACTCAATATCTATTTGCTGTCATCATAGTTTTTATGTTCCCAGTATCTAGGACAGAGTTTGCACTCAACAAATGTAAGATGAGAGGGGAATAGCAAAAGGAAAAACAATTATTGGAGATTCAAAGTTTCCTGATCAAAGTCTACTCGATCTGCTAATCTCACTCTCACCTTGGGATTCAAATACTTTATGGCCATTTGGTTCAGTCTCTTAGCTACTTTTGAAATTCCACCTCCTCTAGGAATTCTTTGTAGTTGATCTAAAGCTCTCATAATTGCCCATGCCCATTTCCCATCACAAGTGCAGTGTGTTTACTCTGATTTGTTTAGGCCCAAGTTGCACTGACTCTGAGAGATGTGGCTGATGTGAAAATTTCGGGAACATTTTTACATGTTAGCCCACTCTTTTCCTTCCATATGTATGCATTTCCCGCATTTTCTGTGTTGTTCAGCATTTGCTGTCCCTGATGGCCAGAGAAAAGATCATGTATAAGCTAGCCAGGGTAGAGCCTTGGATACAGAAATGTTTCCAAATTGTTTTGTGGTGAAGAAGGAGAGGAGCCGGAAACAGAAGTTGCAAAGTAGGATTGGAGTCTCCACCTACTCTTCACCTCAGCAGAGGCAGAAAGTTGCCTGTTTCCTATTCATTGGCAACATTGTTCCCAGAGGCTAGAGGGGCAAGCCTGGACAATGCAAATGAGCCCAGGATGGTACTCTGCCAAGGGGCCTTCAAAAGGGAAGTGGGGGGGGGGGGGGGCTGACAAGGAAGGAACAGAAAAGGAAGGTGCTTATGTTTTGACCAGTACTGTCTTTGTTTTCCCAAGCAGCAAATTCCTCTTTCTTACAGACACAATACTAAAAGTGAAAAAGTTCTTCAGAGTGTATGCCTGAGTCTGAGAGCATTTTGCAGACTAAGTGGTCCCTGAGTCTCTAGCCTTTGGTATGATACTCAAACTTAGGGTGCATCCACTGTGTACAAAGTCCTAGGTGGTATCAAACTTAGGTGGAAATGGAAGCATTCAATCATAAGCATTTGCTGTGCAGTAAGAGTGACATCAGAGAAGTCATGATGATTGTGTGAAGTGTAAAGGAGTAGCTGAAACTACAAGAGGCAGTCCAAAAAAAAACCCAAATCCACTCCTGTTGAGTGGATTCTGACTCAGAGACACCTATAGGTCAGAGTAGAACTGTACCATAGAGTTTCCAAGGAGCACCTGGCGGACTTAAACTGCCAACCTTTCAGTTAGCAGTTGTAGCACTTAACCAGTATGTCACCAGGGTTTCCAGAGGAGTCCAAAGAGGGCAAATTTAGCCAGTACCTCACCAACTTCCCTCTATCAATTTTCTACCGCCTTCACTTGACCCTGTCCAGCAAAGCATGCTGAGAAAATATGCATGGGCATGGCATGCCTAGAGTCTCTTGCCTAGGTAAGAGTCCATTCGAGAATCTTTCTAAAAAGAGTGGGTCAGAGTTGAGACAGCTTCATGCAGTCTCAGCCCTTCTTTCTCTGCCGCTGACCTTGCCATCCCCTTTCCCATTAGCAACTGAAGGTGTTTCCTCTTTAGGGCTACAGCATTTCCTTTGGGGCTGCAGGCCCCAACAAAAGTTGTCATATGTGCCTGATGCAGATGTCCAAGAAACCTCTAGAAATGTTTGTAAACTTCCAACACTAACTGTACCGCCCTCGGCTCCTCCCTCAGTGATTTGTCAGTTGCGGCAAGGCAGCTTGATCTTTCTAAGCAACTCAGAGCTGCCTAAGGTCTGGGGTTGAACTGGCTTAAGACAGACAGAAGCCTCACGGTTGTTTCTCCCTTACCCATCCCCATCACGTGAAAGAGAAAGCTCCAAGAATGGTGAAGGGTTAAGTTCCTTAAAAGGAAAAGAATCTCCTTTTTCCTGAGTAGAAATTGTGGTTTTATTATGTTTAACGTACTGTAACACTAAAAATCCTAACTGACAAGATTCACAAAAACCACTCCCCGAAAGGGGCGAGTGAGCGACTAAGAGCCACAGGAGACACGAAGGGCGGGTACTAGGGAAACAAACAAGCCAAGAATTTGAGGGATGAGTCATCAAAAGGAAGCTGGGGGCTGGGACAGAGAACGGAATTTGTAATCTGAGCGGAGAAAGAGACGGTCATTCATTGGACAAAGCTTGTGTCAATCACTTCTGCTCCACAAATGACCTAGAACCTCCGGGGCGTCTCAGACCGGAAAGGGTCTTGGTGGGCGGTCTAAAAGCTTTGAAATCGGAAAAGACGGAGCGTGAGCTAGTCGTAGTGGGTTTCGGTGCAGCGCAGTCTATATTTCTAGAAAGATGGCGTTTGCCATGAAGGTCACATGGCCGCTTTAGGGGACTAAAGCTAAATAGTAAGTGAGAATTATAGGAACGGCAACTGTACGTTCTGGATTTTCAGAAACAGCCTCAATTCCAAATTTTTTTTTCCCCAGTCAGACTGACTCACTTGCATTTTTTTAGAACACACGCCCTAATGTTTCCTTCCAAAAACTTCACCAAAACACTATGTGAAGGACTGGAGTTCCATTGGGGCTCTTCCCTCAGGTGATCTGGAAACGGGTGAAGAGCGCAGGGGCCAGAGTAGCTGCAGACCTATTACGGCAGCATGTGTCTGGCCAGAAGGCACCACTTCAGGATCTCTGCAAAGGAAAGCAAAATGAGAAGCTGATTTTGGGAGGGGCTATGAATTTCACTGGATCTAGGTTGGGCTCAAGTCTAGGCAGCTTGGATTAACCTCTGACCTCTCACCTGTTTTGAAAGATGACTGGCCGACAGGACATTGTGTTGGGTAACCTGTACGTTGTATAGGTAGTCCCCACCAACTTGGAGTTCTCCTATTGGCCGTCTACTAACTACGTAAAACGCTGCAGCCTGTAATTCGCTGATGTTTCCGTCCTCGTGTGTTCACTGACAGGTGTTTATATGTTTCTACCCCCAAAGACTAAGATCGAATTTATAAAGACTGCGATAGTAAAAGACAATAATAATGAAAACTTAATGGAAAAAGGAGGTATTTGACTTACTTTGAAACTGACAGTGGGATGTGAGACTACTGTACTAGATAAATTCCTCTATGGTTAGACTTTAGTTGATCCAGGTAAAAAGTGTGAGCTTCATAAACCCATTTGTTTTCATGTTCTTTTATTGGTTTTCTTTTAGTTTCCTAGCAAATGTTACTTTTGAAAAAATGCAACCTTGGCTTAGCTAAACTAAAGGAGAAAAAGGAATTTTATTCACGTAAGGAGCCTGCACTCATGTACTGCCGTACTGAAGGACCAGGGAAGAACTGAAGGCATATAAAAGGAATGCTGCAAGAAGTTTAAGCACACAGGGTTGCTATGAGTCAGAGTAGACTCAACAGCAGTGGGTTTGGTTTTTTGTTTGAATCAAGTTAATTATTTCTGTCTTTCACACTTCAGCTATTTGCATATCCCCACCTACAACCACAATTCAAACAGAGCTGTCCTAGGATTCCCTAGCACCCAGAAAACCTTGAAAAGATTATGCGTCAATGCTGCCTGAAAATGGAGACAGTGATAAAGGGATTAACCTTTTCCCTAGCTTAGTCTTGACTTGACTCCGCTCTGACTATCCCAGTTCAAGCTGTTCCCCTGATCTAGGGCTTCAGACCAGTTTGTTTTGGTTCCCAGGAGGTTATACATAAGAATCATCTAGAATATCTTGTTAAAATGTAGGTTCTGATTCAGTATAGCTGGAGTGAAAATGCAAATTCTTAGCAGGAAACTTGTTAGAAATGTAAATTTGCAGGAATTCAAATCAGAACAGATTTGAAGCCCTGCCTCACTCTACCCTCTACTCATATACTCCATTAGGAGGATTCATCAGACCATTCCAGTTCTAGCTTTACCGATCACTTTGAATCTGCTCAGGAAAGGGATTTAAGGGAAAAGGAGACCACCATCTGTCCTATCTCTGAGGCCCCATATCTTCCCTTAACTTTTTAGAATGGCTGTAGGAATCCAAAGTGTAGCCTTAGGGAACAGGTTTCTTGTGGATGAGTTTGGCCTCAGTTATTCTAGAACAATATAGTCCACTCAGGAGGCTCCTAGGGGAACCAAATCATATTACTATTACTGCTTTGGTCACTCTAGAAGCTTGATGTCCCTCCATCAAGTCTGAAAGAACAATCTTGTATCATCTGTTGCAGATACTCAAGCCATGGTAAGAGAGTGTGAGTGAGTTGGGGTAGGTAGGGGAAAAGAGGCATGGCAAACTCACCCCTGTAGTATTTGGGAAAATACACAATCCCAGGCATAACCTGGGGAAAACAGAAACTTTGTTGATGTAGGAAAGAATAGCCCTGAAGGCTGGAGCAAACTTTCACTTTTCCATCACTCAGATCCCAAAGTGTTCTGAATGGCTAGCTCTAGCCTACTGGAAGGAAGCCAGCTCCATTCCTAAGAGGCTGGGTTCTCTTTAGCAAGGTGAGGAAGGAGGGTGCTACACCCTGTCTTTGCCACCAGGTGGCACCAGATCATAACCAGAGCTCCAAAGAGCCCGCCAGGAAATGGACCTTGAGAGCCCTTGAGCTATTTCCCTCTCGCTTCCTGCTCCCCACATGGAGTTGAAAAGTGAGAGGTAGTTCAGAGCGGTGATAACTAAGCAACCATCCTTCAATGAAAATTTTTGAATCCTTAAGCTAGAGGGACTTGGAGCTGAAGATTTGTAGGATTTAAATGTGGCCTTGGTCTCCTCCGTTCTCCAGACCTATTTCCCAGTTCCAGACAAAGGAAAAGGTGATTTTTCTGGAATGTTACCAGATGACTGTGTCCTCCAGAGTTGTGTTTCTCCAAGGAGGTCAGTAGAAGAGCAACAGACACGAGACCTAGGGGGTTTTGGTCAAATTCTGACCCCCTTTCTGGATGAGTGAATGCACTGTCATGGGCATAGTGGGAATCACTACATCTAAATATTAAAGTTGTGACATGGCAGACCAGCTTTATTGTCTCTTAAGGTCAAATAGGACTGCTTCCAGCTCCTCAGACATGTTCCATGAATTCCCATTCCTAGGCCACTCCACCTGGATGCTGTCCTCTGTCAGCCATTTCTGTGTGCCCCACGTGCCAAGGTTCAAATCAACCTTCATGGAGCCTTTTGTGATTTTCCCCGAGACTGAAGGGCTCTCTCCCTCTTCTAAATTAAAAACAACTTACACTTCTTCTGTGCCATTTGCCCTATTATTCTCCTTTATGTTACAGTTATTTGTGAACATATCTCCCCTACAAAACTATGAACTCCTGGAGGATATGTATCTTATTATGCCCTATACTGATGATGAACACAGTAGGCAGTATTGTAAATTTGTATAGTGCTTACAGTTTACTAAGTATATTCACATACATTTTCTCATTTAATCCTCACAACTCTGTGACTCAACTCTAGGGGGTTTTGCTCACATTTTGGCCCCCTTTTTGAACAACTGAATGCATTGTCATGGGCATGCTGGGAATGACCACTCTGTTTTACAAATGAGCAAACACTCAGGGAAGTTAAACAACTTGCTCAAGGTCATACAGCTAGGGAGAGGCAGATACGGATCTGAATGCATGTTTTCTGAACACTTCAAGTTTTTATATGTGAGTTGTTCACTGAAAATTTCTTCTTGGAGACTGACGCCATGGGGCTCACCCTGGGAGGAGAAGAACTAAAGGTCAAATGCCTCTCATTTCATCCCCACTCCCTTACTTCAAAAGAGGGTTTCAGAAAACAATCGTGTTTTGTTTTAAGGAGTCCTGGTATGAGATGCACTCATGGATAAGAAGGGAAGACGTGCAGTGAAGATAGGAGAGTAAGGTGTCTTCACAGGTAGCTGAATGGCTACACCCAAAGCATGGTCACTAATGAATCTTCTCAGCCTGGAGGGAGTAGTATACTGAAGGGCTCTGTCCTTGTCCCTGTCCTGTTTGATAATTTAATTAGTGACTTGGATCAGTATATCGATGGCATGCTGATAAAATTTATAAATGACATGAAGCTGATTTCATAAATATCTCAAAAGGTTATAATGAACCAGGAAGATGAAATGCAAAGTTTCATATTTGAGCTCATCAAAATCAAACGCTTAAGCACAAGGTAGGAGAGACATTGCTTAATAACAATCTATATTAAAAGGTTTTAAGTGACTGTAAGCTCATTATTTTTGACACTGCAGCCCTAAATGCCAGTGAATTTGTGGCTGAAATGAGGGAGGCTTTAGTTCTGCTCTTCTGTCCATTCATGACGCTACAATGGAGAATTGTCTTCAGTGTCAGACACCATCCATGAACAGGGACATTAGCAACCCAGAACATGTACAAAAGAGGGGGACCAGGACTGTGAGAGGACTTAGAGAAATCATCACGTAAGAACAATTGGAGACATTTAACATGCAGAAGGGATCATCAGAATGATTGTGGTGGCTCAAGGTCCGGTTTTCAAATATTAGAAAGTCTTTAATATAGAAGAGGGGCTCAACTCACTTTGTAAGAAGGCATGATTAAGAGCAAAGAGTGGGTACTACAGAGAAACAGATTTTTGACTCAACCTAAGGAAGAATTTTATAATGGTTTGAGATGACCACATATGTGTTGGTCTTCTTTGAGAGGAAGAGATTTTCCCATCACTGGTGGTTAAATAGCAGAGGCCAGATGACTGCTTAGATAGGAGGTTACAGGAGGGAATCAAGCATCAGAGCCTAAGGGGGAGGAACTAGGCAATCATTAGGGCTGCTTCTGACACTGTAATTTTGGGATTGAAGTAGGGACGGGTGAGGTGAAAATAGTTGTAGCCCTCAAAGTTCAAACCCAGTGCCGTTGAGTTGACTCTGACTCACAGAGACCCTACAGGACAGAGGAGGACTGCCCCATAGAGTTTGCAAGGAGTGCCCAGTGGATTTGAACCGCCAATCTTTTGATTAGCAGCTATAACACTTACATACTATGGCACCAGGATTTCCAAGCTCTCAAGAGTAGGCACCTATTAACTAGTTATATCTCTGCTTCCAGTCTTTCCTCCTCCAGGCTGCCCTGCACCTAGGTTCCAGAAATCTTTGCCTGAATATTTTACCATGGAAACTTTGAGCTCAAGTATGATGAAATCTCATAGTTTAATCCCCTTTGCATTATCCACACTGAGTGGTTATCTAGTCACTGCTTGAATATCTCTACTGATGGAAAGCTATCTGCCTTTTGGGGAATACAGTTAAATCATTAGAAAGTTCTTCCTAAAACACAGCAAAATGCTTATGTTAGAATGTTGGGATTAGGATTTTTTTTCTTTGTTTTTGAAACTGTTAGTAGTTAATTTTGAAGGACTTCAAAAGGCTGGAATAATGAGCCAAAAATTTATTGCAATTTTTTTTCAGCATAAAAAGAAAAAGATATCTTTCTTATGTTGAACCCAAATCTGCTTTCCTATAACTTTCACCCTTCAGATCTTGAAGACTTTGGAGTCACACAGAGTAAATCTACAGCCTCCTCTACCCCATGAGCCTTATAATGATTTGGTGACAGTAGGAAAGTTTCTCCTAGCATTCCTCAGTCCCCTCATATTCTCATTACTCATCTCTGGATATGCTTTTGGTAATGTTTCCCTTGATGTGTGGTGCTCATAACTGAATGGAGGACAACAGGGGTGGTTTGACTAATGCAGTGTAGCACAAGATAATCACCTCTTTGTTCTGTATATTGGATTCTATTAATGTACTCCAGTGTCACAGTAGTTTTTTTGTAGCAACCAAACCTACTTTGGGCTCATAATCCATGATGTGCTTTCATTTACACTAAAAGCCTCTAAGCCGCCCCTCTCACATCCTACACTTGTACTGTTATATTTGGAATTCAAATAAGGAATTTTCTATTTGCCCATGTTAATTTCTATTTTGTTATAGTGAGTCCATCATACCAGCCTCTTGATATCTCTGGGAATTCTGACTCTAGCGTCTCACCATTTGGTTCTATCACCCAATTCTGTGTAATTTGCAAATTTGACCTATTGACATTAAAATAGAATGCCTTTGAGTGTAATCATTCAACCACTTAAGAGTCCACCCTGCATTTTCTCACATTGTTCCACAAGTACCATAAGACAATGTTTCGTTTAGCTCCAGATAAACCATGAGTATAGTACTCCACTCATCTATCTAGCTAGTCACCCTATTAAAGGAAAAGAGCTGGATAGGTGATGATTTGTTTTTCCTAAGTCCATGGAGGGGCTGAATGACCTTTGTTTCCTTTTGTAAATGATCCCCAACCATCCTTTTAATCATTAGAATCTTTCCCTGAATCAATCAATATCAAGTGTATTGATCTCTAATTTGTGGGACTCATCTTTTCCCATTTGCAAAAATGTGGGGCCACCTTTGTCCATCTCTAGGCTGCTAGCACGTGTCTCCTCCAGTCTCCAAAGGGCTTTCAAAGCCATTGCCAGTTGTCCTTTTATTTGAGCTGCAAGTCCTCTCAGTGCCCTAGACTGTATTGACTCAGACCATGAGAGGGAGTGCTCAGAGCAGCTAAGGGATCTCTTCTACTAGACTGCCTTCAGGAGCTTCTCTTTGGGGTTCACTGAACTTTCTACTCTGAAAATTCTTCTCCTTGTGAAACAGAAGGAGCAACTAGGATCTGAGGAGGTTTTATTTCCTCTCTAAAGCCATTAGCAAACAAGTACAATCATTCACTCAATAGCACCCAAACTCTTCTGCTATTATGAAGACCTCCACAACGTGCCTTTCCAATCTGATTTTCCACTAAATGACTTGAACTTGAACTCTCTATTTCAGTCAAGTAAGCCCCATCACTACTCCTCAAACGTGCCTTAGATTTCTCATGTCTATGCTTTGGCTGGGGCTTCTTTCCCAATATGGAATGCCTATTACCCTACCCAACCACCCAGTCACCCACTCAAATCCCATCATAGTGTTTCTTATACTTTCTTCAGCCTCCTTGAATCATTACCATACAATTGAAGTCACATAGTAGATTATACATGTCATTCATCTTATCATGGTTTAGTTTTGTGTCTTCCTGGCTGTATACTTTCTATCCTTCGTAGTATATAAACTAGCACAGGGCCAGACCTACAGTCCTGGTAACCATTCTTGCTTCCTGTGGAGATTTCTGCAGCCGTGAACCTCTGGCCTTTTACACACAAACCACAAATTCAGGTGCCAAGGGAGCTGTGTCCAGCTTCTGAAAGGACTAAAATAGAAACTAGATAAATCTAGGGATACAGATGAAACCCAGTTTAGGCACTAACAGTTTTTGCAATGTGAAGTAAAATAAAGTGTACCCTCAGCCTCTCTTCAAAGAGCTGTGTTTTTTCAGCTGGGATCAGGGCTGGCAGTCAGAAACAGGGCTGAGAATACTCTAGCTACCTAGGAACAGCATTGACTGTCAATTAGATTGAAATCTTACTTGTCTTGGAAGTTACCTCTTCCAAATAGACCTTTCAAAGATGTGAAGGCCAACTGTAGTCTTTCACTAATAGGTTCTAAATAGAATTGGAGCTGATTTTGCTGTAGCACCTCGCACTATTAGAGGACAGACCGTGTCCAAATTACCCCCAAATAGAGAGCCTCTAATTTGGCGGTACACACACATAGACACACACACACATACATGTACCCAGAATAGGAGGCCAAGTTTGGTAATATCTGACAGGGAGCAATCAAAGATCATGAAAACAAAGACTTTGAATAGTCCTCAAAAGGTCATGTAATCCAGCCCAATGTTTTCCTCAGTAGTCATTCATTCAATTTGGCAACCGTTAAGGACTTACTAGGTGCCCTTAATCATCTTTTATCCATAGCAGTTTTTCTTTGTGTCTAACAATCACATTTTTCCCTCTACCATTCTCAGAAGAAATGGAGAACAAATCATCAGTTCTGTCCTTACTTAGTAGCTAAATATTTGAAGATGATTACAGCACACTTGTCACACAGTAGGTGCACCTTGATTGTTGTATGTTACCTCATTGGATTCCTGATTTCTAAACTAAAAAGAAATAATAATAATCACCTAGTCCTTTGGCACATTGTTTTTACTCTTCTTCAGACCTTCTCCAATTGTTCCATATTCTCTGAAAGTGCACTGGCCAAGGGCAGAACCATTAATGCTTTTAAGGACCTAACCAATGCTAGGTAGACTGGAAAAAGTTGAACAGGACAATGGGGAGGGTTTTAGGTTACTGGACTACATTCTATGTCTGTTTCTAACACTATGATGTTAGGCTTTTCTGGGTCCATTTCCCACCTATAAAATGAAGGGTTGGATTCAATGACTCTGAGTTTACTTCTAAAACTCAGACTGATTACTTCCTGGCTAAACCTGTTGCCATCAAGTCGACTCTGACTCATAGTGACCCTATAGGACAGAGCAGAATTGCTGCATCAGGTTTCCAAGGAGCACCTGGTGGATTTGAACTGCTGACATGTTAACAGCCATAATACTTAACCACTAGGCCACTAGAGTTTTCCACTTCCTGGCTACTCCATGTCATATTTTTGTTACTGTAAGTCAGTATCCATGTTTATTTTGGAAAGAAAAAAAGGAAAGTGAGGATAGAGGTGAGGTAGGAAGAAAAGAAGGAAATAAAACGAGTTCTATATGATGGACTCATTCAACTTGTGACTCACCCTGGCACCCTCCTCCCGCCAAGTCCTTATTTTATTTTTTAACTGTATTTGTCTCAAGCCAGTTGTTTCCCATCTCCCTTGTATTCATGTACCATGTTAGTATATTAGTTCCAGGTTTGGGACTTTATACATACTACCTTGTGTTTGTCCCCTCTGAACATCATCCTGTTTGTGATAGTTCCTCTCCCTCGTTTTGTCAGGGTCACTTTGAAGAATTCTATTCTTGGTATCTGAGGTGTCAGCAACTCCTCCTAAATGTCATACTTGATGAGCAGACTCCTAGTCCAATTCTTCAAGTCACTGAGAATAATATGTGTACCATAATGCTAATCTTGTGGGGCCCCACTGCATCCATCCCCCAGGGTTGACAGGGAGCCACTGATCGCAATCCTGGAGAGATATTGCTCCTAGGATCCCGATGACTTTTCCAATTCTAATTTACAGAACAGGACACAAATATCCCTGGGGAAGGAGTGTGCCTCTGCTCTGTCTGTCTCCCAAGGACAGGGAGTCCACATATTTGATGCTGCACTTGATTCAAATGCAATAGAGAATTTCAGCATGATAGAAGTCAAACCTCCTCCCAGACCCTAGTTGGGTTGGAGATAGGGTAGGGTGACGGTGGTGGCGGTGGATGAGGCAGCAGCAGTGGCAGCTGAGGAAGAAGAAGTATTATTTTTGTAGTTTCATAAAGGAGGTCCAAGGTGATAAGCGAAGGCTTCAGCTGCAGGAACCCAGAGCATGGAGGGTGGGGGAAGCAGGGACAGCAACTTGATTAATATGGGTGAGGCCTTTGTGCAGGAACTAGCAGTATGAAGCTGAGACTTGTATCTGATTAACAGAGGCAGAGGGAGACTGCCTAACTCCTAGATCACAGAGGCACCCTGTTTGGAGGTCTGCTGGGGCAACGCCTGTGCAAGGGAGGCAGGTTGGGAGTACTAACTGGATTTTTTATTTTTATATCAAGACACTTTGTTTAAAATTTTACAAAGGACAAACTCCATGGGTTTCTGTTAGTGTTTTAAGAACTTTTCTTTAAAAAAAAAAAAAAAAAACCACCAACAACAACAGCAACAACAAAAAAAAACACCGCCTTTTTGAAAGAGAAATGACAGACACAAAAGAGACTTTGTAAAGAAAATGGGGTGGATTTCTGATAGCATTACCCCAAGGGCAGAGGCAAAGCCCAGGGATGCCATAGTGACAGGACTTCCATAGACTCTTTCACCAAATCTAGGGTCCCCTGGTCTAGCCAGGCCAATGCTGCCTGCTTTGGGGGAGCAGGTTACCCTGTAGTCTCCACATGGTTCTCCAAATGGACACAGAGGTGGTTGGAGAGCTCTCTCCTTTGGCCCATCAACCCCAACCATCATTAGCCCCTTCCTCCTTCCACCCTGTGGTCTTGCTCAAAGCTGTTTCTTTCTTGAGTCCTCCTCCTTGGTCTGATTGTCTGAACACTGGGGGCTCCAGAGCCAGAGAGACTGAGCCTGGTGCCCTCCTTTCCAGAGCCTCTTTAACACTCACAAGTTGTAAAAGTATTTGATCCAAAATTTTAAAAAAATCAACAAAAACAAGACCCAGAAAAAGACCAAGTCTACAGGAGGAAGAGCTACTCCGCTCTTTCAAGCTCCCAAGTCTGGAGTGGGTTGGTGGTGCAGTTCCAAGAGAGGCCGAAGGCGAGCACCAAGGGGGCATCCAGCTGTTGCTTTCAGGCCCCTCAGGGATGTCTGTAGTTAGGCTCAGGGAGCTGGCTTCAGCTGTTTTTCCATGAGTCCTCAATTTACCAAGGACTTTTTTTGCGTCCTCATTTGAAAGGTTTGCTCATGTTTATTTCGGTATTTATGTTTTTGTACATGCAGGTGCATGTCCACATCTGTCTGTTTGTGCAGGTGGGTCTGCTGTAGGATGTGTGTGTTTATACATATATGTCTCTGTGTGTATCGCTGTGTGTGTCTGTGTGTGCATGTGTTTGTGGATCTGGGAGGGAGTGAGCTGAGACACAAGTTGTGCTCCAGGCTGGAGCTATACCCGGGTAGTGGAGTGTGAATGGGGCAGCCCAGTACTGTTGAACCCTGTAGCAAAGGTGTTATATGGGTGCAACGTTTGCAGCCCTACCAGGGAGTTGGGAATCATAGTGATGGTGTTGGGGGTCATGAGTGGGATGTCATCAGGGGAGCGCCGCAGGGTCAGGGTGTAGTCAGGCAGTGCAGTGAGGCGCAGTGTGTCATGGGGGGGACGTGCCTCACACTCATGATGAGCGGGGCCCAGCTGTAATGCTGCCAGCTCCTCCTCAGGAGCAGCTCCCAATTCAGGTGCTCCAGGGCCCCTCTGAGGGCTAGGCTGCCGCAGCGGCTCCTGACGCCGTTTGTCTTTACGGTAGTAGAGGGCAGCGAAGGCAAGAACATTAAGGAACAGAAGGGAGGCCCCCACAGCAATGGTGACACTTAATTCAGTGGAGTAGTCACGAGGGTTCTCCACAAGGAGTGGCCCTGCATCCTGGTCCCCATTCCAGGATCCTTGGGCATTCTCGTTGCTGTAGGCAGGTGAGATGGCTGGCCGCTTGGTGCTCCATGTCTTGCCATTGGGCCTGCGGGTAATATGGGAGCTGTGGGTAGTATCCGGGGGCGGCACTTTGGTGGTTGTGGACGTATAGTGGAACATGTCATGAAGATTGTATAGATGGGGCACCAAGTGTTTCCAAAAGGCCACCTTTGTGGCCCGGTAATGGTCGCGGACTCTTGGTTTCAGCCCGATGTGAAGGTAGAGCTGGTCTCGGGGGTTGTATTTGGACCAGGCCACTTCCTCAAAGCGGTTGGCTTTGGTGTGAATGAACTTGGTGTCCTGGGGGACTGGCTTGTTGGGATCCCTGAAATACCACATGGAAATCTGGGGTCACCACTCTACCTGAATGAGACAAAGCCCCAGCATTCTTCTTACCAGACCCACTGCTAAACCTCTTCCCCCAGTCCAAAATTTCCCACCATTTCTGTCTTTTGCCGTGTCCTTCCCTCTTCCCATACCCCTTTTTTCTCCACAGCATGAACTCTTATTCCCCATGGCATCATGGAAACCATCTCACCCTTCTCCGTGTTCATCCTCTAAAAGCATGCTGTAGATCTTTTTCTTTTCACATGCTACTGAACACCCATCGGTCTTTTCAGCTGCCCAGTTTTCTCACGGGCCCTTTAAAGTCTCTTTCTGAATGTACTTTATTTCCACTTTACGTGGTCTCTGACCATCTAACCTTGAATCCCATAGTTCTGCCAGTAACTTTCACTCCTGTTCAGTCCTAATGATAACCAATTTCTGAGCCTCAACATAATTTCTGAGGTAAACAAAATGGCATGAAAGACTTGAGTGGGGGACAGTAAGAAGGGGGGTAAGGGGGTTACCAAGCAAGATTTTGGGATGATCTTAGAAAGAGAGATAAGGGAAGAGGTTTGGATAGAGGAGTAGAGGGCATGCTGGGGTCCCAAAGAAGAAGAACCCCCATATCTCCTTACCCAGTCTTGGCAAAGTTGGTCCAGTAGGTCATGACGACAGCACTGAGCATAACGTCATTCTTGGAGAAGTTGCAGGGAAAGAGGTCAGTAGGGCCTACCATAGGGACCCCAAAAACGTAGGGTACTTCATCCCCATGAGCTGCATCTGACCAAGCAGGCTTCATGAGGCTCTGGCAGTGATGGTAGAAAGCATAGAAGTAGGTAGGTGAGCCATAACGGGCATGCAGGTCAGCTGTCACCACTGAGGGCTCCACCCACTGGTGGTCAGTGAAGAGTGCCACTAGTGTTTTACGGCGGGTCTCAGGGTTGTCACGGTCTGCCCAGTCTGTGTACATGAACTTGATGGTCTCCCGTAGGGTGTCTTTACCCTCAGGATAGCCATACAGATTGTCCACAAAGTTGGAGACTGAATAGTCAAAGTCAGTGCCAGAGACACCATCCTCAGGGTCCACCACCCCTTCCACAAACTTGAGACCCTCACCCTGGTTGACACCTAGCATGATGTCATAGTTGAGGAACTCGCCCTGTTCCATGAGGATCTCAGGGTCATCAGGAATGACATCACCATCAATCACAGGACCAAAGGCCACATGGTAGCGGGCTGGCTGGATGTCCTGCTCTACCAGCTCCTTGGCACTTTTTTGCCGAAGACAGTCCACCATATCCACTGTGTCTAGCACGTTACAGCCCACCTTGTCTGCCAGCAGGCTGGTGTACTTCACTGGTTGGTAGTTCACAGCCCAGCTGGACAGAGCAGAACCACTTTGGATGATGGCCCTCTGGAAAAGCCCTACAGAAGACAGGCAGCACCAGGTCAGATCTGTTGTGTCCCCCATAGCCTACGCCTCCCTTGCCTGTCGCTGAGTAACAAATAAAACACTTTTTCATTCCTTTTTACTGAGGCTTCCCTATAGTTTAAATGGTCTAGAAAGGAGGAATGACTCTTTTGGCTAGGATCAGAAGAAGAGCTGCAGTGCCCCTTCCCTGACTGGTCCCCTGCCTGTTTCTTCCACTGCTTCCATGTCCTAGCACTATGGTTGGTAGCTTGGGGGTTAAGGATATGTCAGGATGAATTAACCTCTTGGATCCCAGACATCAGCTTCCTTATGTCCCCTCTCTTTATCTCTTGTTGTCTTCCCCTCTTGCTTCCTGCCCAGCTGGGTCCAGCTCTGTGCCAGCTCACCACCAGGGAGCTGCCGCTTATACCACAAAGGAGCCTTTTTCATGAGAGATGAGAAATGCAGTCAGGAGAGAGCCTCACATTCTGGGGTTTTGGTGAAGGATCCCCAGGGCAAAGGCCTTGGGGTCTGAAGGTCTCCAGGAAATGAATGTTCCCTCCCAATCTGTTGTTTCCACAAGGAGAGTTTCCTTCTACCAAAGCTACCGATGCCTCACATCAAGATTTTCCTCTAGCTGAGAGGGAGCCAGTCTCCCAAACTCAACAAGAATATGATTCTTCCCCTCTTAGGGAAAAAAAGCATGCAATTCTTTCTCTGGCCCTAACATTCCCAAGAGAGAGAATTTGGCCCTCAAGCACAATTCCATTCCTCTATTTTGCTTGGGAAGAAAGAGAGGGTGAGAAACATAGATTACTACTTAAGAGAGAGCCTCATTTTTGTACAGATTATTCTCCACAAGTAATTACAGAAAGACGGAGAGAACAAAATCTTTAAAGATGCCAGTTGTCCAGAGGCACAGGCATCTTTGGAGACAGATTGTAGCATCATTCCAGAAAAGGACTTCTAGCAGAGAAACAGTCCCCAGCGAGAGGTGGCACCGTTCCTCTTTGCAGAGAGAGGTACCCTCCCAGCCAGTCATTTCATTGTCCTTTGTGAGTTAAAGGGTATTCCTGCTCCTACTAACACATTCTCTCTCTTTGGAGATGCAGATCCCACCTCTGTCTTCTCTCACCTGGCCAGTCCCCTGGAGGGACAGAGACAATTTCTAGGTCAGAAAATGTGATTTTTTTTCTCTGAGAGACAGGCTTTCTTCAAAGAAAGGCTGAAAGTGTTCCTATGAGAATATCACTAACTCTCGGGGATTGATTTCAGTAAAAAAAAAAAAACAAAAAACCTGTCCTTGCTCACCAATTCCCTTATGTCAGAGAAGGACATGTATTAAGGAAGATCTTTCCTTTGTAAGAAACTCAGCTATGCTTGTCAGTCATAATATGTTCTCTGCAGCCCAAAGGTGGAGAGAATACTTCCTTTCAAGCAAAAAGGGCTGATTCAGCCCCCTTGGAAGAGTTAATTGGCAGAGGGACCCAACACAAGGAGAGTTTGAAAATGAGAGTGTGCCTTCGGTGGGATATATAGCCCTGGAGGAGGTCTGGAGCCTGATAATTGATCACAGTCCCTCAGAAGAAACTCACTTTACAGGTTAGTGATTCTCACTTCAGACCCACCTCTTCCCTCAAGCACATTTCTTCTCTTGCACAGACTTGTTCTTCAGAAAGAAAGGATCTTCAGAGAGAGTGAGTGTTTCTGACACCTAGGAACCAATCTGCATCCTAGGTCCATACTTCAAAGTAATGTACCATTACCAAACTGAAAGATTTCCCCTACCCTGAAAGAACTATTGTCCCTTCAGAGAGGGGCATTCTACTCCCACTCTCCCAAATAAAACTCCCATGTCAAAGGGAGAATCTTGCTTTCTCGGGATGTAAACAAGCTCCTCTACTTCCCTTTTCCACATTAGGAGAATTCTTTTTTCCCCAGAGAAACATTTCCTTTCCACTTCTCCCCCATAGGGATATTGAGCTGGCAGAAGAGGCAGGTTGATAACCCCGAGTACTCCTGGGGCATGGAACTGGGCAATCTGGAGCCTGGAAGGCCTGAGGTTCAGAGTGGGCAGCCAGCACTTTTCTAGTTCGTGTTTTGCGCCACATGCTACTCACCCTCCGAGTGATGTGACAGTGTAAGGAGGCTGACACAAGATGCACCAATGCCAGATCCGAAGACAGTAATGCGGCGGGGATCTCCACCAAAGAAGGCAATATTCTCGCTCACCCAGCGGAGGGCCTGGATTTGGTCAAGCAGCCCATAGTTGCCTTTGGCAGCCTGATCTCCAGTACTCAGGAAACCTGGATTCAACAAAGTGCATAGAAACAGTAAAGGTGGAGGGAGCAAGGACTTGGATTATGATGGGAGGTGGAAGTTGGGGGAAGGTAAGGATAGAGGATGCATACACAGTGTAGCTCTTTCTGCCCAGCTAACAAACCGTTGCTCCTTTCTACAAGGTCCTGCATCACTGATACAGGAATGACCGGCTCCCTGTGCCATACTCATTATCCCATTTACAAGGAGAAATCTCCAGATCATGTGAAGTGGATGGCTCCTGTTATGAGACTTAAACTGCAAGAACTGTTAAGTGGCCAGAACTCAACATCCTCTGCCCTGATAGACTATGAGGGAACAGTACCCTAGGACCCACCAAGAAAGAATGGAAAAAGAAGGAACCTTGGATTCAGCTAGTTCTGCCTTTGAGTCCTGGCTCTATCACTCATTAGCCAGGTAGCTAATGTAGCTTATGCAAGTTATATAAAATCTCTGGGTCCCAGTATCTTTTGTAAAATGGGGATAAAAAATACTTCTTAAGGTTGAAACAAGGATAAAATGAACATTAGGACACTCTTGGCATATTATTGGAAGTGAAGACCCCAAGAGGCAGTGAAGACCCCAAGAGGCAGCGATCCCTGAGCTCTCCTTGCATTTCCTGTACAAATGAATCCATCTCCCCTCTTTTCCAGATCCTCAGATTAGCCTCTTCCCCTTATTCTTAGGGCAGGTCCTCATACACTTCCTCCTACACTTAATGAATCAGAAATTCTAGCAGTGGGGCCCAACAATCTGTTTGTAATAAGTCCTCCAGGTGATTCTGATGCCTGCTAAAGTTGGAAAACCACTGGGTTAGCCCATCTCTTTGGTCTGATAAAGAATGGGGAAGCCTTGGTGCAGCGTGTTACCACAGAAACAAGTCTTCCTGCCCACTCACTGGGATTTGCTGCTGAGAAGACATGTCACCATGGAGACTAGCTTCCCACCCACCTGCTGGGATTTGCTGCTGTGGAGACTTGTTACCATGGAGACTACCTTCCACCCACCTGCTGGCTATTCCACAGAGATGTGGAATATTCTCCCCCGACCTGCCTTCCATTTTAGATCGATTCTGCTGTCTCATTTCATATTTCCTTCTCCTTCGGTTTCTTAGAAGGCTAGGCCTTCTACCCCAGGCTTTTTCAAGGGTTTCTTCCGGGTGGGTAATTATAATGCTCCCACACATTGGAAACCCGTACCTGTATCAGTATTTTTTGACTCCATATTTAAAAGCTCATTCATAGCACCTGGAATCAATTTTATGTGAGGCCATGTTTCAGGAGGTTCCCACAGCCCAAAGAAAGCTCTTGGGCAATCCTGGCAGTCCACAGGCAGAAACTGATTTCAAATAGACCCAAGCAGGCACAAAGACCTCATAGATGTCTTTCTTGAGTCCATCTGTATCTAGCTTCTGCAAAAGAGCTCATTTCACTCTCTTCAAGTGTGTCATTAATTTACCTTTGGTGCAATCAAATACATAAAGTACTTTAGTTATTCCTCACAGGACGTAGTCACAAGTCCTTTCCAGCCCCAGGTTTCAGAGGAGGAAATCAGAAGGAATTAGAGAAGGCTTAAAAGAGAATGACTGGAGAAGGCCTTGTTCTTCTAGACAAGGACATCAGCTTCCCCTTTGCTTGACCCATTCACAAACTTAGGCTGTACCTCTGAGTCTTAAAACGTATGCTGACCAAAATCTAACCTACCTTTGTAAGCCTTGAGAGCCCTGAACAAAAAGCACTGCGTGGTTCTCTTTGTCCACTGGCCCTCCCGCCCTACTTTCTCCTTGCCTTGTATTCTCTTATCCTTTTCTCTCATTTAAGAAATAGCAGACTTGGCTTTGGCCTTTGCCAAGTCATCATTCAGTGAAATGTGTCAAATATGTCTGTCCTACTTAGCAGGGAAGAGCCTGTGTTTGGATGTAGTAAGGTAGATTTTTCCAAATTGTACTGATTTATGGGGTGAGGAACACTGCTGGGTGGAAGAGTCAATTATCACTGTCTGCTGCTGGGAATCCCATCAACTTTGAGAAAGGGCACTGAAACATGTGGATGATACTGTATCACATACCTACCATGAGAGTCTTGAAGTACTGCTTGAAGTACTATGTCAAACAGGCTCAGGTACATGATACAGCAAATGTGACCAACTATGAGCACACAAAACCTGGAAGTCTGAGAGAGTAGTCACTCTCTTCTAGGCCCCCAGTAACTCAACCATCCACAGAAACCATGTGAGAACAGGTGAGATGCTAAACTTCATAAACTAAGCCATTCTCCTAAGGTCCAAGTTTATATTGTAGTACATGATAAACTGCTTGTCAACAGAAGACAGGGAATCTGGCAGATTATATCAAAACCAGATTTTTATGTAACTAGAGGTCTGACTTTTACCAGGTCTTCAGTTTGTCTGAAGGGCTCCTTCAGACAAGGATGAGGAAGGATGTAGGATTAAATCTGGGGCCTCAGAACAAAACTTGGCAAGCCTCTACTCAGCCCCAGGGATAGTCACATCCTAGATCCTGTAGGAGTTGCTTTCTTTCTTTCAAAAATATTTTATTGTGCTTTAAGTGAAAGTTTACAATCCAAGTCAATTTGGCTATACAACTCTGCACACACACTTCTATGTAACTCTAGCTGCGTTCCCTACCCTATGACAACACACTCCTCCTTTCCACCCTATACTTCTCATGTCCATTCAGCCAGTTCCTGTCCCTTCTTCTCCACCCTGTCATCTTGTCTCTGGACAGGAGCTGTTCAGATAGCCTCTTGTATGTATTTAAGCCAAGAAGTACATTCTTCCCCAGCATCACTCCATGTGTTATAGTCCAGTCCAATCTTTGCCTGAAGACTTGGCTTTGGCAGGAGTTGCTTTATTTTGTTGGCCCCAAACCCAGTGAGGGTATCTCAAATAATAGCTATTCTCTGCCATGGAGGGATTTGTGGATTAGCCTGTGACATTCTCAACATGTGTGAATCACCCTAGGTGTCTACGGAAGCACTGTACAGTGCTTGGGCTCAGTACTCTAGAGAACTGATGGGAGGGAGGGTAAATTAATGCATGTAACTGGGGTCCCAAACTGGCCACCTGTTCTTGAATGCTTTGGTAAATAACAACAAAGACTCCAGTTACACAACAAAATCACCAAGTATCAGGGACAAAACCATGTTCTATATCTGGTGCCAAGAGATAAAAACATCCTGTATGTACCCAGAAGCCAATCAGTGGCTCATTGATTGTGTTAGTGTTCCAGAACTGGAACTGAATGGTACAAAGAAAGGGATGGGGAACTTCTGATCAAATCTCAGTTTACAACTCCTTCTGAGGTGTGGATATCATTATGTTGACTATTAACCACATAAGCCAAGAGAGTAATATTCCCATCTCCCAGGTGTGCTGCTCTGATTCTTCATATGAGAGAGGAATATGAGAAAAATATGAGAGGACATTGTAAAGTGGTGGGACTTAACCTGAGCTCTATGGATGAGCTTCAGCTGGGGTAGGGTGTCCATCAAATTGTTTCTATAAATCTTTGTGCATGTCTATTTTTCTGGGGGAGTGCATAGCTTTCATCAAAGTCTCAAAGGGCTCCATGGCTCCAAAGAGAAGATTAGATAGAGGATTAGAGCAGTTGAAGGGCTGGGAAATCAGTGAATCAGGATCTCGTAGGAAGTGCTCACTAGCAATAGCTTTCTGTACAGCCCACAGCTCCCAAATGACACTTCAAATCCTACAAGTCTCTCTCATATCTCGTTTCTGCCTCCTTTCCCTGTATTGCTCTCCTTCTCTTTTTTCTCCCCCTCTCCTTTTCTTCTCACCCTTACTTTCTCTCTCTCTTCTTCTCTCCTCTGCTTTCTCCTCCTCCATCCCTGGCTGTTCCTACTATAGGGAACTGAAGCATTATCATTAGTATTTTCTGTACTTTTCAATAGTCTTTATTGAACCTTGAATTTCAGCTGTAAAAAGCATCTGAACTGAACATTTTCTATCATTCTCACTAAAAAAAGAAAGTAGCTAAATTACTTTTGGCCTCCAACTACTGTGTGTGTGTGTCTGCATATCTCTGTGTGTTTATGTTTGTGTTTTTAGTTACTCTTTAGGCAACTGTGCAGTACGGGTGTATGGGTATATATGGATTACAGACACCTTCATGGCACCTACTTCACTGTAGACTCCGATCTCCTTCCTCAATAGAACATTATGAGAGCCTTCCATGATGTCTGAGTCAACCCAAAAAGATAGAAGAGCAGTGGCAGAACCATGAAATCCAAAGCCCACCAGGTTGTTGTGAGACTAGGTAGATGTCTGGTATGCCCTATACTTGGTATCCAGGTACACTGAAGGGGACACTGGTGCCACTTTTTTTACAAGGAATATAATTTCTTCAATCTGAACCTCCAAAGTTGTATTCCCATTCTGCACTGTATGAAAGATTTATTCTGTAGTCAAAAGGAGATTGCCATTCTGCCTATATAATCACACCCAAAAGTAAAATGCAATGAGAGGCCTCTGGGATTGGGACTAGCAAAGCAATATACTAGACAGCAAATTAAAATAAGGTCCTGTCAGCCAATGGGCCACGGAACAAGGCATGCCTAACTCCTAGTTCTGCCCTCATGCCTACAGAACTAACAACCAGCCTAGAGTCCCACCAGAACTCTGAGGACACAAACCATTCAGGCAAAAAGTTGGCTTCTTTATGCCACTACAGGGATATGAGGCTGCATGAGTTCTCCGAGGCTTGAATGAGCATCTAAAAGGGAGCAAGACCCTGTATGCTTAGTTACCCTCTCTGACCTCAAGACCTCAATACCAAGGAAGGCACAGGGCAGAGAAGGCAGCCTAAATCACTGACAGCATGAGAATGACAGAGTATGTATGGGTAAGTGCATATTGGTGTGTATGAGGTTGGGTGTGCATGGGCAGGAATGTATATATAGAGTGGGAATGTATGGAGCTATATATGTGGAGAAGGTAAAAGGAATGTGTGTTTGTATATATATGGGGTATATATGTGTAGAATATACAGGAGTGAAATGGGGGTAAGCAGAGGTGTGTACGTATGGATATGGATAACAGGTATTGATATATGGATATGTATAGTGTGGTAAATCCTGGTGGTGCAGTGGTTAAGAGTTACGGCTGCCAACCCAAAGGTCAGCAGTTTGAATCCACCAGGTGCTCCTTGGAAACTCTATGAGGCAGTTCTACTGTGTCCTACAGGGTTGCTATGAGTCAGAGTTGACTCAGTGGCCAAGGGTTTGGTTTGGGGCATCTAGTTGAGGGATGGGGTAAAAAAAATATATATATATATATATACACACACACATATATATATGTGTGTGTATGTATGTATTGAGTGTATATGTGGAATGCACATACGTGTATATATATGTGTAGGGGGCATCTATGTGTGGAGAGGACAAAAGTGTAGTTTATGGGATACATGTACAGATAAGGAAGCAGAGGTATAGGGGCATGGGATGTGTGTACGTGTGGAAGGAATAGTCATATACGCATGGGGTTAGAAGATATGAACATGCAGGTATGGGTATGTATGTATTGGGAGGAGAATACTGGTTTGCGTACACCTGGAAAGGCGAGGGAAATGTGTGTATGTGTGCAGTATGTGAGTGTGTGGAGTGAATGCAGAAGTGGGGATGTTTGGGTATATTTGTATATGTGTGCAGGTGGGTGGAAGGGATATTTATGTACATGTAAGGTGTACAAGCGAAGGTTATATATATGTGGAGTTTGTAGATCTGGATGTACAGGGTGTGAAGTCTGTGTAGGGAGTATATATGGGGGTAGAGGAAAGTGTGAGAATGAGTATGTGTCATGTGTATGGGTGCAGATGTGGATATAGAAATGTGGTGGGACGAGAATATGGGAATGTATGTATATATATGGAAGGTGAGAGAAATCTTCCTATATGTGGAATATGGATGTGCAATGTATAGGGGAACATGAGTATGTGTATACATGTGCATGGTGGAAAAATGTGTGTGTATGTATAAGGGTCTGTAGATGTGAATGTGAAGTATATATGTGTAGGAGTATGAGTGTGAACGGACTTGTGGGAGTGAGAGAAATAACTGTATACATGCTGAATGTGGATGTGTAGATATATGAGGGTATGTGAGTCTCGATATGTGGTTGGTTAGAAAGGATATTAAGGAGCCCTGGTGGTACAGTAGTACGCACACAGCTGCTAACCAAAACGTCAGCAGTTTGAATCCACCAGCTGCTCCGCAGGAGAAAGATGTGGTAGTTTTGTAAAGATTACAGCCTTGGAAAACCTCTGGGGTAGTTCTACACTATCCTGCAGGGTTGCTGAGGGTTGGAATCAACTTGGTGGCAATGGGTTAGAAGGAATGTTTGTGTATGTGTGGGACATTTAGGGATTTAGGGGTGGGTGTGTAAGGAGGGGGTCAGGATACTAGAAAACTAATGAACCCTATAAAACTCAGCCAAGAAAAAATCTGGGAGCAGATACTTGACTTGCGACCTAAAGAGAAGGTGTGAAGTTTGAACTGAATTCCCAGTGGTGTCTACACATGTCAGGAAAGGGCCTGAGGATATAGGGAAGCTCCGAGCACTTGGGTAGGGGCCATTAGATAACATTTTGTCTACGTTACCAAAGTAGCACCAGCTAGAGAATGAAGGCCACCTGTTCCTAACTTCTTCTTTGACAGAACCTGGCAAAGAACCATACCTAGCACCCCAACTCGATAGTTGAGGGTGATGACGATGACATTCCCGTAACTGGCGAGGACACTGCCATCGATCATGTTGCCTGTCCCTTCCATGTAAGAGCCTCCATGGATGTAGACCATGACAGGTTTAGCGCCACTGTCCCGGATGTCTGTAAGGGAAAAGGGTGAGACAGAGGCTGGGTGGGATGCCCTTGCACCCCCACCATCCCGGGGCGGGGTGTGGACAGCAAAGCTATCCCAGGTGCCAGGATACCACCACCATCCCTGAGGGTAGGACTCATGAGGCTGCTCAGCCTGGAGCTCAAGCATCAGCCTAGGGACAGTTGGACTTCAGTGATATTTTTGAAAGACTTTGGTTTCAAGTGTCTCCCAGCTGAAGGCAGCCAGGCATGCTTGATACAGCTAGGCTTAAATGGACCACAACTGGGCCCTGGGGATGGGGAGCATCAGGAAGAAGAAGGGCTAGTCCCTTAGCTGGATCAAGTGAGTCCCTGCCCTGGGCACCCAGGAGTCCTGGGACCTGACACGGCTTTGGAGAGCAGGGGTGGGGGAGCCCGGAAACCCCCAAGACTAGATAAGTTATATGGAAATATGGCCATTGGCAGCAGCTGGACCCCCACTGCAGACAGAGACAAGAGGGGTGGGAGTAAGGGGTGGCACAGGGAGAGAACAAGGAAGGATGTGGGGGAACCGGAGTGAATGGCAGAGATGGGGTGGTGGGAACCTTATTGACATGATTTCTCAGCCATGTGCCCATTTACTCCATTCTCCCTAGGCATCAGTCAGACCTAACTGGAAACACTGAGGATGGGGATGCGGAAAGGGGCAGAAGCAGGAACGAGAGTTTGTCCCTAGTAAGCATTAAGATGAAGATGGAGCCTCCTCAGAGGCCATTCAACAAGGGACCATCAAGTGGCTACTCCCAAGCCCAAGTAGCACAGTGTTGGGACTGGGAAGTCAAGAGAAGGCTCCAGGCCTGGTCACCTCTGCCTGTAACTTTTCACTTTGTGAGCCGGACCAACACTCTGCCATAGCAGCACAGCCCTACGAATCACCAGCAGGCCCACCTGAGCTGTCTGGCCCCTCCAGGGGCAGAGGGGCAAGGCAGAACATAGAGGCAGAAGGGAACGGTCTCTGCTGAGGAGCACCCAGAATCTCTTTTCCCAAGGAAGAAGGCTCGCCCATTGATCACCAAGGATCTTACACCATCCACTCACTGACTGGGCTGTGAAGCCCTGGCTTCAGCCTGATGCTTTGCTGAAGTCTTTCTGGCCTCACCTGAATCTATCATAGCCCCTGGCCCTGAGACCATCTCTGTCTTTCTTGGAGGAGGCTGCGGGTAGTTTCTAGGTGATGCTGTCCCCTAGCTTCTTTGGCGACCAATGTCTCACTCGGTTTAACATCCTGCTGGACTACTCTTCCAGGAGCCAGTCTCCCCATAAAATACAGATGTCTCCTTGGTGAAACACAGGCATCTCCTCACCATCCAGCTTCCTGCCTCTCCCTGACCTCCCCCAACTCATCCTCCTCCCTTCTCTTCCTGCTGCTCAGTAGGGGTATGTACCCATGAACTATAAAAGATGGGCAAGGAAGCTGTCTCCAGCAGGGCCTACTTCTACTGGAGAACTGAGGATAGGGGTAGGGAACCGGGGCAAGGAGGTTTCCCTTCCCATGGCTGTGCTTATGGTCCCCCCTGCTCCAGTCAGCTGTGTCTATCACCCTGGATCTCCCAGTGGCCAACCAGGCCAAAGGTGGATGAACAGACCAACGGCCTTGTACAGGAACAGAAACACACCAACAGACGGACAGACAGACAGACGGGGCTTCTCCCCATCAAGAGGGGGAGGGGCTCTGTGCCATGCACCAGCCACCGCTCCCTGCAGCCCCCAAATACCTTCATCTTCATCCCCGTCATTATCCGCTAAGTCCTCGCCCTGTTTCTTAGCGCCGGATCCTGGGGACCAGACACGGGGAGACACAACAGCACAGAACAGAGAACAAAACAGAGAGAGAATTCAAAAACAGCATGACTGCAGTGTGGCCCGGCAAGCCAGCTCTGGGCCTGGGCCCAGGACAGGCAGGAGGGATGGCAAGAACTGAGGGAATGGGTAGGCTGAGGCCCAAACCTTCAGTAGGATGATGGTGTTGCAGGCCCCTGCTCTGCTGGGTGCTGGCCTCCCTGCCCCACCTCCTTGTCCCCGATAGGCTATCTCAACCAACTACCTTGTCAATCCCCAGACCTTCCCAGTTTGGAAGGAAGTAGCAGGAGGTAGGCCAGGTCACAGCACCACAGACCCACTCAAGGAAAGGATTTATTCTGGGTGAAAGGGACTGTGTGTGCGTGTACAGAGGCAGTTGAGCTGGAGATCAGGAGCAGTACTGAAGGTGAGAGGTGGTACTGCCAGCATGTGTGCAGAGATAAATACCAGGGACTCCAGCCCTGAACTCACTGCCTGGGCCCAGTGAGCAGGCTCCAGCTGGGCCTCAGCTGACCCTGATTCCCACAGAGAAGATGGGAGATACATTTTTCCCTCTGGTCCTCCTCATTGGGACCCTCTGCTCTGGTTAATAGCAAATGAGGTTCCTGCCCACATGAACCAGGCCTGAGGGCAGCAAGCACTGCTCTGAGATGTAGACAGAGCCAGAGAGGGAGGCAGGGAAAGAAGAAAGGGAAAAGGAGAATGGGACAACAAGAAAGAGAAACAAAGAGATAGGAATAATGGTAATAACTCCTACCATATGCTGAATATTTACCATGTGCCAGGTGCTCTATTTTATACCATATTCTTTGATTCTTACAGCCCCATGAGGTAGGTACTATCCTTATTCCTATTTCACTGATGGGGAAACTGAGGTCCAGAGAAGTAAAGTGACTTGCTCAAGAATGCACAGCTAAGAAGAGCCCATAGGTGGGATTCAAACCCATGTCTGTTTGGCTCAAAAGTTCATGGTCTTTCCACTGCACCATGCCACCTAGTGGCAGGGTGGAAAGGGAAGGGAAGAAGGAGATGAGAAAAGCAGTGGAGCATGGAGGGGAGGGAAGGAGAGAAGAGGGCAGGGGAACGGAGGGCAGGGCAGGGGAGGGCAGGGCAAGGCAGAGGAGGGCAGGGGAGGAGAAGAAGACAGGAGAAAGGAGACTAGGGGGAGAGAACACAGTTAGGACCTAGAGGCAAGCTAACACCAATTGTCCTTCCTGTTTTAAGGAGACTGCAGGTACCCTTGGAGCTGAAAATGGCTATGGAGAAAGAGAACCTACTGCTGGGATGATGGTCACTGTATAGAAACAGGTAATTCTGCTGGCACCTCAGGGATTACCCTCTGGGTCTGACACAAGCTACCCTCAGCCCGGAGCAGCAATAGCCCTTTCTCAGCTGATGTGAACTCTGGTGACTGAATTTCCTTACAGCTATTAATCAAAACAGGGATCCTCTTCATAGTACAGGAGAGCTTTTCATCTCCTGAACCTCCAGTGGTGCCTACTGTCTGCTCAGCATCTGCTACTGCTATCCTCAGAAGCCCTGTGGAGCATGGGGCCTCATAACAAACACAACAGACAGCCTCCAGACTGCAAGAAGTCACCGTATCCCCCAAACATGAATTTTCTCCAACCAGATGAGGGTGGGAGTGGGGACTGAGGCTGGCTTTCCCCAGGAAATCCTTCACTTTCCAACAGACCTGACTTTTGTCATGTGTCCATTTTGGCCTCTTCTGGGAGAGTCCCTGAGTTGCCGTGTTGTCCCAGCCTCCTCCACAAAGGGTGCCTTTGCTCCTTCAGTTTAGTGCTTGCTAAGCAACTCTTTGTTGCTATACTTCTCACCCAGGCCAGCTCAACCACCATCCCCAGACACTGAGCTGCTACGGGATCCCAACCAGGCCAGCCTCTCTTGACCTGTGCACACCCCAACCCTAACCTCTAAGCTCAAGACAGCTTCTGGGAATGGATCTTCCCCCAGAAGCAGAATTTGCATCTCTGTTCTAAATGGCCAACAAACCCTGGACAGAGAACTAAATTAAACAAGCTACATGACTGAATGCCCTCCTTGCCTTTTGTCTGGGACCTACTTTTCAGTTTGGCCTGTGGGGCTTAGGGAAGTAGCTGAATTTTACTGCCAAGCTAAGTGCTCAGCTGCTAACTGAAACGTCGCGTTGAACCCACCCAGTGAATCTGTCTGAGAAAGATGCGGTGAACTTCTCCTGTAAAGATTACAATCCAGAAAACTCTGTAGCATAGTTCTACTCTGTCACAAGGGGTCACTATGAGTTGAAATTGACTCCATGGCACCTAACAACAACGACAGGAGCTTCTTTAAAGTAGTGGTTAGGTCTTTTAGTCATTTCTAAATCTTTACCTCCTATCCCTCCACATCCCAATGGCATTTAAGCAGGTGGAGTTGCCTATAGTCAAGAACCACAATTGGTATTTGTATTTGAACGGGGATTTCTAGCTGGCTAGGCTCTCTAGTCAAATTCTCAGGGCTGAACTGTACTGCTGTAGGCTCCTACTGGAACCCTGGGGAGATTATTCTTCTTTAGAAATGGTAAATGCTAATGTCACACTCCCTCTCGAGTAACTCCCAGGAGCAGGCTTTAGAGACCCTCTTCCTAAATGCATTTATAGGCTAATGCATGCTAAGGCCAGAATAGTTCCCTACCATCTTCAGATGTGGAAACAAAGGTTCTTAAATGAAAAGACTTTCCTACCGTCTCACAGTCAGTTAGCAGCAGAGCTGGGACTCCAGCCAGGCTTTGTGGTTCCTGTATCTGTACCCTTTCTGCAGCACCACCATGCTTCTTCATTCATGCAAAAACTATTACTGATTGCCTATTGTGTGTGAGGCCCTAGGCTGAATGCAGGGCAGCAGGTCTCAATCAAACCACTGAGGGTACCTGCTTGACGTGTGGACCCTTGGGCTGTACCCCAGAGAGTTGTTCAGTAGGTCTGGGGAACATCCCATTCCAGGGGTCCTGTCCTGTCCCTGACAATCTCACTTTGAGCAACTTTGCCCTAGGACATGAAAGGAAAACAAACTTCATGCCTGCCAAAGGGCTGTAGGGAACAGGCTGTGATTTTCCACCTGTCCCTCAGGCTGTTAGTGTTTCAAATCTGCCCAACCCATCTACATTTCACCGTTTTCTCAGAGTTGGGGAGGTGGGAATGATTAGATGGAAGTTGCCTCAGTGTGCTACAGTGGAAAGAATGCTGCCCTGAGGGTCAAGAGACTCAGGTTTTGGTCCCAGCTCTGCCACAGAACAGCCACGTGGCCTTGAGCAATAGCAAGTCACTCCCCTGTGCCTATTTCCTCGGCTGTAACATTGGGATACTGATTCCTGCCTTAGACACTTCCAGAGATGTGGGGAGGACCTCATGAGTAAATACGAAAGCACTTTGGAGAAAACAAAGGATTCAAACACGAGAAAAGATTATCCAGGGGAACAAATTCCTCTTAGCAAGAGGATAAAATTAAAATTCAGGATGTCTAGACTTCTTTAGAGTCCATAGTTCCTAAAGTCCCCCATGTTCTACCACTAGAGCAGTCCGGTTCTCTCACCTATGCTCTGGCTGCAGAGAAGGTGGGGGCGGTGGCAGGAGTTACTAAGCTTGGGTAAATGCCCTAGGTCTAAGCTTCAGAGTTGGAGAGTTGAGTCTAGACTTGAAAACCTGGGAAAGACTGTGGGAGGGACACTCTTATGGCTTAACCCACTCAGAATGGGCGGAGCCTCTGGCTCCATTTTCACTGCCTGGAGTTTCTCTTGAGGTGTCCCTGAGACAGCCACCGGCTCTGTCTTGGGCAAACGCGTTAGGGTGAAACCGGGGCTGGGAAGACTGGAAGAAATTGGGTTGCTGCTTCTGCCCTGAACCTGCCTTGGGCAACCAAATCCTCCCTGAAAAGCAGCCAGAGCCCTTGGATGAGGTGGAGCTTATGCCTGCTCACCACCCCCTCCCCCCAGCCTGGGCTATTTGAAGGAAGGCTGGGTCCTCAGGGGCAAGGGCAGGCGGGCAGGCAGCCCTCCCTCTCTCTCTCTCTTCTCTCCCTCCCCGCCGGCTCGCTACCTACCTCCTTTCCTACATATTTTCTTGTTGGGCTTTCGGGCGCATTCCTTGGAAATCCGCTTTACTGTAAAATGAATAAAAAACTAAAAAATAACAGGAGGCCTCTGCCCAGGGGCATGCATCCCCCCACCCCCAGGCCCCAAGAGCTGCTCTGCAGGTGGGCACATGGCAGAGAGCCTGTCCCATAATCTCCTACTTTCTGTCACTTACCTTAGTGTAACCCCTGCAGGAGAAGGCATCAGCTAGTGAAAGAGGAGGCACCTAAGCACTGCCCACCAGGCTTGCCCCCCATCTTCTCCCCCACACACCCAGCTCCCTTGGCTACACACACCTACCACCTTTCAAAGCAGGTGGACTGGCAACACGGGGGCCTGGTGGAGCCAGCATCCTCCTGCGGGCAGCTGCCAGCAGTGACCCATACTCCCCCAGGGAACCTCCCATTCAGAACTCTGGACCTAGACTTAGCGCTCTCAGGCCTGGTCAGGCCCTTCCTGATAATAGTGTCACTCACACATGGGAGCTCGGACAATGCTGGGAGAGGGAAAAACAGGGAAGGGAAAGAGGGATGCCAAGCAGAGTGATGGTTAGAAGCATTTTCACAGACAGACAGATGCATGCTGCAGGGCACACAACCACATGCAAGCCACAAACACAAAGGGCAGGCAGGAGGCAGGGAGGTCACAGTGCCTGGCTTTAGCACTCACCATCCTCCGTGGGTACATAGACATTCAGGTAAAGGCAGTCTTCATTGGGCTCCTGGAGGTAAGTAGCAACGATGTCCAAGTTGGCAGTGAACCAGACAGGCAGCATGACTTCGGGCACAGCTGTGTGAATGTTCTGGGGGCACACTGGGGGAAAGTGTGTAGCGTTCCGGATGCCCGACCAGGACGGGGGTGGTTCAGGGGGCAGAAAACGTTTCTCGCCGATTGGGGGAGCTGCATAGGGCACCCCCAGGTATTGGTCCACAGGCCCCAGGATCTCACTGGGCAGTGGTACACGGGCACCCCTTAGCTTTCCAAAGTGAGTATTAACTGTGGGTGCTGGGGCCTGGGTACTGGCCCTCAACACCAAGCCGAGGAACCACAAGGTGAGGCACAGGCTCCGGCCAGCTGTGGGCTTGGGGCTCAGGGGCAGCAAGGGACAGCCAAGCTGCAGCCACATGTTCCGGGCAGAGGGACTGGCAGGAAAGGCAGACTCCAGGGTCACAGCACCAGCCCAACAGGCAGCCCCTTCATGGCCACACTGACTTGAACCTCAAAATGGAGCTCTCGAGGCACACCTACAGGTGTCTAGCAACGTAGTGAGCAGGTTGTCCAAGCACCACAGCTTCAGAAAGAGGACCCCCTCAGGGCCAGACAGGCCTGTGAAAAGAGGGAAGTATGAGTCATCCAAAAAGGTCTGGGAGAGCTACAGAGTAGATCTTCGGGACCTGCTGGCTTGGGCCATTCCCTTACAGTTAGGAGAGGTTTCACATCCTATGGTTCCAGGGATTCAGAGCTGATCCCCGCCACTAGTCAGAACAATTCTATATTCCTGGCCTGTCAAGCCAAGCCAAAAAAAAATCTAAGGGTATTGACACCGTGACCAGGCTTTGCTACTGCAAGTCTATACTCCCCACCTTCAACTCCACAGCCAACGGAATTCATTCAGGTCAGCTGTAGCCAGAGTTGCATGCGGTGGCAGAGAGTGGGGAAAATTGGAAATAAAGCTCAGGTCCCTGGACATGCTGTGTGAACACTAAGCTGTCTAGCCTCTGAGACTTGGTAGTTCCACAACTCCATGTCAAGAGAGGGTAGGATTGTTAAACTTATTTTGGCACACTGAAGGAAAGCAGCAGATAGGCAAACGGTCCCAGACAGAGGCCCTTTACCGTCAGAGCACAATGCCATTCATCAGAGTCCCTAGACCCTTTAATGCCCTCCCTATACATTCCCCTCAGTCCTCACTGCTCCCACGTCCTGAAGCCTTAGTCCTCTGCGTTGCCTATCTCTAATTTATAGAGTCCCAGGACAGAGACAGAAACCCTTCTGCCCAGCATCTTTGGTATTGTCGATGCTCAGCCTATGTAAAATAAACAACAGTGTAGGGGCACACATACTCAGAGACTCTTTGAAATAAACTGACAAAGACTCTAAGAGTGAGTAAGAGACCAAGCCAGGAATGACAGACACTGATATGCACTCACAGAGACATACATTCCAAACCCACAGAGATCCCCTCACATACGGGAGACAGAGCCTCACACTCTCTTAGGTAAATATCCAGAAACACATGAAGCGTAATGGTGACACATCGGTGAAGACAAAAACAGAAATGGCAACACAGAGGCACGTTTTCTGACACAAAGAATTGCAGTCAACACATACACAGGCACAGAGGTTCGCACATGGACACATGCGCGTGCGCACACACTCGCACGCATGCATGCACACACATGTGCCCACGCACGCACGAACACTTAGTTTTCCTCCATTTCTCCCGCCTTCCAAGATCCCTGGCTTGCTCCTTTAAGAACTGGCTGAAGGGGTGGGGGAGGGAGATTGGGAATGCCGGACCATCAGCCACCACAAGAGGGGAATGAGAATGTGCGTGCGTGCCTCAGTGCGTGCGTGCGTGTGTGCGTGTGCGTGTGCGTGTGCGTGTGTGTGTGTGAGAGAGAGAGAGAGAGAGAGAGAGAAAGAGAGAGAGAGAGAGAGAGAAGGAAAGGAGAGAGGGAGGTCGGGACGTTCAGTGGGAGGGAGGTGGACAAAGTGACTAAAGAGGTGGAGGCTCAGAGGAAATGGGGAGCCAAGTATGCGGAGAAGATCCCTGACACTGCCCAGCATGCACCCGGAATTGGGGGAAGGAGGGGAAGGAAGGGGTAGGTGTAGGGAGGTGGGGCAAGAGGGAGTGGGTGTGTGTATATATGGGCGGGGAGAGTCCGCAGCTGAGTTCACACAATCCCCCCATTCACCGTCTCCATGGTAACTCAGGGGCACAGACCGCTCATTCACACGGCTTCCCAGCCAGCAACCCCCCCCATTAACCCCCTTGGCACCACCCCATCCCCACGCATTCAATTAACCCTTTCAGGAAGGCTCCCTCTCCAGTAACCCCTCAGTGCCAAAATGCCAAATGCCATTCCTCTTTGAGTCAATTCTCTGCAGCCCCTCCCCCGTGAACACCTAGACAAACCAACCGACCCCCAAACGCCCTCTGTACCCTAGGACCTACTGTCTATCCTCCATTCTGGCCCAATTTGCAACTGGGGGAAGACAACGGGAAGTGACAGTGCTGGGGATGAGAATGGCATCTGGGGGTACTTTTGGGGCTGAAACAGTGTTGGGCAACGGGCATTGTGCAGGAATGGAATGGTATTGAGAACTGAAGCACTGGGGTGGCTACATGGATTGGAATGGTACTGGAGGATGGAGCTGCACTAGAATGGTGGAGAATAGGAGAAAGACCTTGTTGGGGGGAGCTGCAGAAAGTGGGGGAGGGAGTCCGGCTTTGAGATGCTATGGCTATGATGGACTGGGGACCGGGTGCCCTGTGGGGGGAGGGGGGATAGGCAATGTGCAATATGGTAGGGTTCAGGAATAGGGCTGGGGGCCCTTAATAGGGGTATTCTGATGAGCATGTGGGCCTGGTTGTGGAAATTGAGGGGCCAAGGGCGGGAGGATGATAGGGATAGGGGATTTAGGGAAGAGGTGGGGGAAGGGAAGGAAAGCGGGAGGGTTGGGGGGTCAGGAGTGCTGATGGAGAATATGCGATTGAGAAGGATAGGGGCACTGGGTGGAGAGTGGAGGAACCCGGGACTGGGAGGGGATAGGATGGCGACAAGGTATGGGCAGCTAGAGGATGAGAGACCGGGGCAGGCGGCCTCACCTGTTCCCCGGGCTGTTGCTGTTGCGAGCGACTGAACCCGGCCGTGGACCACCCATACCGCCTCCAGGCCAGGGGCTCTGCACCCGAATCCCCGAGATCTGCTCGGCAGCCTGGCTGCTGTGCCCGCGCACCAAGGGGGCGCGCTGCGCGTGCCCGGACATGGGGGGGGTGCGGTCTCTGGCATTAACTCCTTTTGTGCCAGAGGTGGCTCAAGTCCTGGGGCATGGCCCAAATTACCCCTTGTTCAAGGGTACTCCACTAGGGCTCTTTCTCTCACAGACTCCTCAAATAGCATGCTATCAGACATGTGATCTTCCAAGGCACTGTCTGCAAAGTGTAAGACCTTGGAACAAAGGGAGAAACTGAGGCATTCCCTGCATGAGCCCCCAGTCATACTTCACAAAATCATGTCTCTACCACAGTCAACATCCCCCACCTTTCCTCTAGGACTGCACTAACCATGGAGCAGCCCGTGAGGCCACTTTGCCCTCATCCTTTCCTTATCCCAAAGGTCAATGCTGTTCCCTTCTGCTGTCTCAGCTGAAGCATGCCAGTTGTCTGACTGTTTTAGCCTCTCCCCTCCAGATCCTTGGTAGACTGTCTTGTACTTCTCTTCGTAGTTCCCCTGTCCAGTTTGTCTAGCACCTCCTTCTTCTCCAAGACCCTCTAAAGGTCCCTTATTCCAGCTAAGCCTCTACCCCTGTAGCTCCTCAGAATGTATGTATCAGGACTGAACAGGTCAGAAAAAAGCTTCAGTCGTATTTCCTTGTTAAGGAGTTCCATTCCTTGCACACACAACTGTTAAACTTGGTGAGCCCCACGTAAGCAAGGGCTTCAAGGACGTCAGAGGGATTTTGTTTTGTATTCTTTATGGCTTGGGTGTGGATTGATGCTCTTGGTTTTACCAGCACACTTGACGCTTGCCAATGATACAGTGCAACCATGGCCAGGACGTTATTATCCTTAAGCTGTTACATCATCCTGTATCATCCACCTACCCACAGAGCTTACTGTAAGACTACATTATAGTAAACCAGTTGGCCCTACTGGATAGCCTTGCATCTAAGGACCAAAAACCTGAAGGTGAGGGGGCTGACAGTGGCCTAGCTACAGCTCCAAATGTGACTCCGGAGCAACAGTTTTAAATTGTGTCTACTGTAAAATGGTGGTGAGCAATAGCTATCCTGGGTAACTGCCACGGTGGGTCATGTGAAAACAAGCAGTTCCAGCAACAGGCCAGGGAGAGAAAAAAGGGCTTCCTTTTATTGGTCTTTCTTCCTCCTGGAACCATATCATTCTTCTATCACCTGTCCTACAGTGACACTTGCCAGTGGAGAGTGATTTTTCATCCCACAAATGTGACTCCCAGGCAAGTTTCCTGTCCTATGAAAAGGACGCAGCTTGGTGTATGACGGAGACCACCACACAGGTGGCAAAGAGTAGGCAGTGTCTGTCATCTTCTCCCTTAGCTTGTTCAAGACCCAGTATTGGGGTGTGTGGACAGAGAATCAAGTTCCACTGATTTTCTTCTGGCCTAAAGGCCCTTCCCCATTCCCAATGGTATATCCCTCATGGTGAAAAGCTGTAAAGAAGGCAACATTTATCTGCCCTTCTTAAGGGACCAATGGCCCATACCTTCAACATGTTGGCAGGCTGGAGAAGGAAAGAGGAAGTAATTCAATTACAATTAAAAAATTAAGGAGGTGGAAGGTAAACAGAGGAGATAATCCGAACAGAACGAAGGCTGGGACTTGTTGGTCCAGCACCCAAGACTCTCCCAACACCCAGCCCTTCCCAGATACGCAGAACTCACACACTCCCTTTGCAAAGAAGCTCTGTGTATTGGGCGCAACAGCTCTGTGATATCTGTATAAATAATATACAAAAACCCAACAGCTCAATGCCTCACATTAACAAAAATACCAAAACTTATTAAAAATGGAGCCTGAGGGAATGGTCCCAACCACTAACTGGTGCTAGCCCGGGAAGAGGATTGAGAATTAAGAGGAAAAGGTAGGACCACATCCAGTGCACAAGCAGTTCCTCCAGGTAGCTCAGAAGCGTCCAAATATGTTGGTATTGGGTTGTGGCTGGGTATCTGTGAAAAACCAGAGATTATCAGGGGTGGGAGACCAAGCAGGGGCATGGGTGTGCATGACAACTGGTCAGGTACCAAGGAAAGGGAACATAGTCCTTCCCCCCACAGCCTGGGCCTGAAGCAACTGCCTCCGTACTTTTGCCCACCCCATCACCCATTTATCCCTTGGGACTCTCCTTGGGGAAGAAGGCAGGCTTACTGGAGAGCTGTTGTTGGAGTTGCCGGACCAATGCTGCTGTCTGTTGCTGCTGCTGGGTCTGCTGAAGGCCCTGGCGCTGGAACTGAGAGGGAAACAGGATGCGGAGGACTGAACTCTAACTTTCCAACTACTCTGTTTTCATCTCCAAACCCCTTTGCAGAGTTTCATGCCTTGTCTCCCACCTCTATTCAATTCTACCCTGTCCCGAACCCAGTTCACTGGCTACATGCCCAACCTGGGCAGCTGTCCTTGAGCCTGGGGCTGCACTACAGCAGCTACCTGGGACTGCGGCTGGGGCTGGGGAGGAGCCGTCTGTTGCTGCTGCTGGTGTTGCTGTTGTTGCTGCTGCTGCTGCTGCTGTTGCTGTTGCTGCTGCTGCTATGAAAATGTAAGAGATACTTCTGAAGGACAGCAAGGGACATGAGACTCAGCATTGGAGGGTTGAGGAAAGGGGAAGAACCAGGAAAGGAACCCCTAGGTCTACTGTTTTCCTTTCTCAGACAATTGCAAAGAAAGAAGCACCCAACAGCAAATTCCCAAACCTCTCCTACTATGGTCCCTAGAAAACAAAAGGGAGAAAGGTAGGGAACTAAGTTATTAAGTACTCACTATATGCCAGACCGGACAGGAAACACTGGTGGTGTAGTTATTAAGAGCTACAGTTGCTAACCAAAAGGTTAGTAGCTTGAATGTACCAGGTGCTCCTTGGAAACCCCAATGGGCAGTTCTACTCTGTCCTATAGGATCATTATGAGTCACAATCGACTCAGTGGCAAAGGTTTTGTTTGTTTGTTTATATACGCTAGGCACTCTACTGGGTGCTACAGGTACACTGCCTCAACTAATCTTGGGAAGGAACTGCCTCTCCTCCTCCTTGGGCTCTCAGGTCCTCGATGAAATCCCAGTGCCTTACCCGCAGGATCTGCTGCTGCTGCTGTTGCCGGATGTGGTACTGCTGCTGCTGCTGCTGCTGCTGTTGCTGCTGCTGCTGCTGCTGTTGCTGCTGCTGCTGCTGTTGTTGTTGTTGCTGCTGCTGCTGCTGCTGCTGCTGTTGTTGCTGCTGCTGCTGCTGCTCAGGCAAGATGGAAGTTGACCGGACACCTGCCTGGACTCCCTGAGCACTTATTGGAGTCATGGTACCTATCATGGGTGTTTGCTGTAGTGTCTGGTGTGAAAATCTGCAAAGACAAGAGGTACAGTGGTTAAGGCATCAGGGGTGCGGGTGTATGGAGCATAATTCCTGGATCCCTGACCTACAAGAAACTTTACATGTCATTTCATCCATTCTTCTGATCACCAGCTGGAAGAGCCTTTGAGGGATCTGATATAGGTTGGAGAATAGGGGCAAATACTTCCTTTTAGTATCTCACAACCTTAATGGTTAGAATCTTCCCTGGTTCTATTTTAGCTCTAAGACTGAAAAACAATCTTAGCACATGACTGCATTCTATGAACACTGAGTTTCTGCTTCTGTTGTTGTTCACGCCCCATAACATTTCAGGGTCTTAAATTTCAGCTCTCCTAACTACTCACTCCCTCTCTATCCCAATCAGGGTATACTGCAACAGTCTACTAGTTAGGCTCCTTTTCTCAAGTCTTCTCCCACCTTCCACTATGCATCCTATCTGTGATTTCCATTATTAATCTTTCCAATATACCCAACTCATCCTATCACTTTCCTCATTAAAAGAGCCTTTTATGAGACTGTGTTTCAATTCCACAGCTGAGCATTCAAGGCCCACTATCAACCTGTCACATCTATCCTATCCCCTACAACTTCCCAGGCACAAATTTTACACTTCATTCAAATTCTTTTCTTTCCTGTCCTCCCAGCTACCATATGTATTCCTGTCCCCATATCTTTGTTCATGCTATGTCCACTACTTGCACACTCTTCCTCTACCTCCTTTCCACAAATTCAAATCATAGCGATCCTTTAAAGGCCAACTCAAACCAGACCTCCCTGAAACCTTCTCCATGACTCAGGCCCACATGTACTATCCCATACTTCTTTCTGAATTTCTACTTTATTACACAGCACACAACTGCATATATGATTATCAACTTTCTCATGATATTCTCTAAATGCTCTTCTGTGTCTCACTCTCCAACTATAGCAAACATTGCTTGTGGTAATGGACTTTATATTTTACTTTGTGATATCTTTCCTTATCCTATCCAGTCCTGGCAGAGTGCTGGCTGCACAGTGGGCTGTTAATACCTATAAATAAAGGACTTTGCCTCTGGCCCATCTTCCAGTGTTCTAAATCCTAAGCTTCAGAGCCTAGGATGATTGCAGTGTCTTAACTAATGCTTGATTAACATTAGTCATGGTGGGAGAATTTGTTTTTTAGTCTACTCCGGAGTTAAAACTGTTCTAATACTGGATTTATGCTTCCTTCTCACGTAGTACATCTGTGAACTCCAGATATTTTCTTATCATTGTTGTATTAAGTGATTTCCCCTTTCTGGGCCTCAAAGAAATGTCAGGAGAAGTAGGCATGCCATGATTGGTCTCCATGTTCCTTCCAGCTTGAGCCCTTTATAGTTACTGGATATGTGTCCACATTAGTACTCTCAGTATCTCCAGAAGTTCAGACCAGTCCAACCACCTCTAGGCACAGATTTCCCCAAGTCAAATGCCCCCTCATACTTCAGTGTCTCTTTTAAGCCCATGTCTACTTTTGGTACCTTTGAGTAGTCAGTCCATGTCCATAGGTTGGGGCCTGCTGGTGCACATAGCCACTCGGTCGCTGTTGCAGGTGGCGAGTAGGATCTACAAGAGTAGGGTTGGTAGAAGGGTGGGTGCTCTGATAAGGCTGGCTGGAGTAGCTGGGGGGCACCATGGTACCTGCAGGGCCTGTGTGTTGCTGTAATCCCACATGAGAAACATAAGGAGTATAGCCCTGGAAGGAAGAAGAGAAAAGTCATGGTCAAGAGTGCTCTGACCTGTTTGCCTCATTCTCCCCAGTTCTCACCATCCTACGTCCTTACCTGGGAGGTCTGCAAACCATAGGAAGAGCTTGGAGTCATCTGATGGACAGATGACTGTCCCAACATCCCCTGACTCTGCTAGAGGGAAAAAGAGGAGACACTGAAACTCAGGAAAAATTTTCCCCATCTCTCATTTCTTTGTATCTCCCACCCTGAAGGTCCTTGTGAAGATCCCAAGTATTTTCTTGGTCCTGTGACATTAAAAATCCCCTCTCCCTGACAGCCCTCCCTACTGCCCCTCTCACTATCTTTGCCTGGAGCTGTTGGCGAAGGCGCTGTCCTTGAGGTACCGCAGGTTGTTGCTGCCGGTACACAGAAGCCTTGTAAGAGGAAGGATCTAGTCCCATGACGCTAGTCATGGTTGTAGGCAGCACTCCCGGGTACGTTGGTCGGGTTGGTAACTTCTGCACCGGTAACCGCACAGGGCGGTATGGGTCCACACGAGGGCCACCTGGAAAGGAAGGCAGACTTCTGTAAGTTGCTCATCCCTCCACCCCTTGCTCAGTGTCCTAGTCATCCACAGCTCTTCTGAGAAGTAGCATCATCCCGTAGGTGGGAGGAATGTTCAGGTAACTCCATTCCTAGTGGCTGGCACTCACCTGCAGGTAGTGGCTGGTTTTGGGTATACAGGCCTATGGATCCCTGCCTGTAGCTAAGATGGGATATGGAGCCAGAGGCTGGGTGGTGCAGAAGGTCTGGAGGCACTGCCACACCATAGGGGCCACTCCGACCTGGGCCCATTCCATAGTCCTGTGTGAACGCCAGAGGAGGTGAGTTGTGGCTGCGTATAATAGGGTGAGGTGTGGGGAGAGGGGACTGGGTGAAGAGGTGCTATATTTATATGGTTCTTATTATAATTCTAATGTCATCTTTTTCCCTCATAGCCTCACCACTTCCAGAAATGAGACACTGAAAAGAATTATGAAAAAGCAGCTGTGGAAAAGTCCTAATGGTGGGAGGCACTAACCTCTGTCTTGGTGGCTGGCTGGCTACGTTTCTTGCCCTTAGTGGACTTCTTCTTGCGTTCCTCAGTACTGGGTGGAGCAGCCCCAGGTTTGTCAGTTTTGGGGGGGTCTGGGGCTTTTTTCTCAGGCTCTAACAGTGTGGGAGCAGGGGGCTCCTCATCTTCTGGTGGCAGAGGGAGTGGCTCCAGGTAATAGGCGCGGGGCCGAGGCCTCAGGTGTGTGTGGTAGAGTAGCAATCGCTGCTGCTCTTCTCCTCGAGCCACTCGCCGGTCAACCCGGACTGTTCCAAACCAGCCCCAAGAGAGTGGTGCTGATGGCTTTAACCCCTCAAAAAGATCCCAGGGAGAGATCTTTTGTTTGGTAGAAACCTGCAGACCCTGTTCCAGAAAGTGAGAAACAGTGAGCTGTTGAAACTTGGAAAAAAGAAGAGAGACCTTGAAAACTTATCAGAGAGTATAAAATACCTGCTGACAATGAAAGAAAGAAAAGCCATAGGTAGATTCAGGAGAGGTGGTGAGAGGAAGAATGGCACACACACATTTGGAGGAGAAAAGTTAAGAGAGGAGAGAGTGTTGGGTTGTAAGGGAAAGGGTAGAAGGGAGAGATGGAGCCAAGGGAGAGGCAGAAGTAGGGGAAGCAGCAGAAAGAAAGAGACTCTCAGAAAAAGAAACACAACATAGATATACGAAGGGGAGGCCGAGGGAGGAAGGAAGGATGGAGGAAGGGAAAGAGAGAGAGAGAAAAGAAAGAGGCAGACGGACCAGGAAGACAAATGAGAATGCATATACAAATGTGTTGGACTTTAGATTTTAAACTACATCTTCTTTTTCCAATGATTGTGTTTATTCAACAAATATTGTAACTAACAGAGTTAAAAAAAAAGAGAAAACTGTACAGAGAGATGGTGGGGGTAGGGTGGAGAAATGCAGGAGTGAAAGAGATACAGGCTATCAGCCAGACAGATGGGTGGCGTATAGGCAGGGGTAGGGTAGAACAGGAGGCAGGAGGGACAGAGAGGGTAGGACGCTAAGAAATGGGTGGCATGTTAAAAGGTGGGTGGGAGTGATTAAGACAGATGCGAGTGGAGAGATCAAGGAAAGAGGGTGAGACTTCAAAGACAGGCACAGGAAATGTAAGGAAAGTTAAGTGATTTGCTCAGACTCCCAAACACAATGTTCAGGAGCAGAGCCCTACAGACTCTCTAGGTGATGCGTCTGTTGTAACTAAGAGGTTAAGTGCAGGGAAGGCTCTTGCCCAAAGGCAAGGGGACTGGGGGTGGGAAGAGGACGGGACATGCCTCCTTCTTGAAGATGGAATCGAAGCCGGCAATCTTGTTGCCCTTGGTGTCAATAAGGGAGCCCTGTGGCTCACAAGTGATGACATCTCGTGTCTGCTTGGGCAGTGGCAGCAGCTGGCGAACTTTTTCTAGACTGTCTGACTGGCGTTCCCCCAACTCCTTCTGCAGACACAGGAAGATGGGACAAGAGTTCAAGGACATGAAATAAGAGGAACAGGAAATCTTAGAGAATGCTACAGAACCTGGCACAAAGAACACAATAAATCCTTTGAATAACAAAGAAGAAGGATGCAATAGGGAAGGGTAGAGGTTTCAGACCAGAATGAAGTTTTGGAGGCTGGCCAGGAGACGCAAGGTCAGGGGAAAGGGAGCTGAGAGTCTAGTGCCCCAAAGTCTTGCCCCACCTCCTCTGCTCACCTGCAGCTTCTTCACCAGGTTCATGTATGCACGTTTGTTTTCCTCCATGCTGCCCTGAGAGATACTGGACATGTCTGCAGCTAATGTCCCATTGATGAGCACACTTAGCATGTCCAATACAGTAGTGAAGAGCTCACTGCAACAGGAAGTCAAGGAAAATAACAGAAACAGAGACAAAAAAGAGGTTAAAGAGGAAAAGGCATCAATCACAGTAGGAATTAGGCAGGGACAGGTGCTTAGTGAGCCATCTGAAAGGTATCAGGGTCATAGAGTCCACAGCCATCAAACCCATACCATCTCACTGGACCATGCACCTAGTGTAGGTGCTGGGGAAATGCTCTTGGGGATAAGAACTGAAAGGAGGGGGTGAGGATGCTTTACTTGTTGGACTGCATGTCGACAGTGCCACTGATGATGATCTCCAGGAGGAGGACAGCCCACTCTGTGGTCTGCTGGGTGCTGCGCTGCACTGTGTCAAACATGCCCCCCACCTGCCAGAACCACAGCAAATCAGTTGGACAGCTCAGGGGCAAAGCCCAACAACAATGAAAGAAAGCTTAGATTAGAACCTGAGTTAGGTGGAAGTTAGGGCCCTTGAGATCATGTTCTGGTTGTATCTATTATCTATTACATGACCCCTGGCCAATGACTTTATTCTCGGCAACTCTAGGCCTCAGTTTCTTCACCTATAAAATGATGGGAGTTGGATTAAATGACTTCTGAGATTCCAGTCAAGGTTCTAAAATGCCTGGGTTTCAAGATCCCAGCCAGAATCAGAATACTGAGGCAGAATCCCTGCAAGGATCCACGGTATACAACCTACTGCACTCTGACCACAGTGACTGAGTCCCATTAACCATTTTCAGGCCCTGTATCCTTTAGGAGAGCTGGCTGATAACTGAAGATCCAGAAAAACTTATACCCTCCATTATCACTCCTCCAGGCTGAACCTTCTTTACTCTGTATTTCTAGCAACCTTCCTCTTCTTCTTCTTACCAGCAACCCTTCTTACCAGGTTGAGCCGTAGTTTGAGTGCCTCATGCATTAACTGCTTTGGTTTACAATCATCTAAGTACTGGTCATCTCGCCAATTATTCACAATCTAGAGCAGAAAAAAGCACAAAACTAAAACAAAAACTTAAAAAAAAAAAAGAAAAGAAAAAACACCCTATAGTTCAGGGATCTTCTTGTTTCCCTCCCAAAGCACTCCCTAAGTTTACTGGAAAGTACTGAAGGCTCAAGTGTACATACCAGCCTCTTAGGTGCATCCTTCTCTAACTTCCTGCCCACCTCTAGGGCCCAGAGACCTGTACCTGGTGCACCTGACTGTAGAGGGAGGTCAAGAGTCCTTCACGTTGCTCATCCTGTCCTTTCAGACAAGTCAGCACCAGGGATAAGAAGGGCTGCTGGCTCAACAGAGACATGCTAGAACCGGGAAGCAAAGCAAAACAAAGGAAAGTGAAGGGGGAAAGGGGTTTGGGATCAGGTACACAGAGACTTTCTGACCCCCAAACTTGTTCTTCCAAGCCCCTGACTCTTCACTACTGGCCTCTTACTCAACTATGCCCATCTTTAGCCTCTGGTTTTCCATTTTTTAAATTATGTTTATCTTCATCCCTCAGTTCCACCTTTTATCCTTCTCTGGCCTTGTTCCTCTTCTTTCTACCCTCAACTCTCTCTAGCCCCTTTACCTCTTCTGCTTTTGTCGATCACGCTCTTTGCGGGAAGAAGAACCCAGGTGCTGACCCTTCTCTAATTCCTCCCCAGCAGCTTTCAACACATGCCCCTGGACTGAGGTGGGCAATTTGGCAATGAGGGGGGCCACCAGCCACACACCAGAGCGTTCTAGAGAACTGGGGAACAAATGAAGTAGACAGGGTTATAGCGGAGCCAGACAAGACTGCAGCAATTCATTCTCTGTTCCCTGATGGATACGCCCAGAATCTCCATGTGGCTGAAATCATGCAAGCTACCAGGAGAGAAACTCATAAGGTTATGGGTCCTAACAGGTTTCTACCCGACCTGAGCACAGGCTTGGTCTTGCTACTGCTGGGCATGTTGCTTGCCGTGCTTCCTGAAGATGACCCTGTCTCTGCTGACTGCTGGAAAACCTCAATTGTGGCCTTGGCAATGTTCTCTAAGAGGGAGTTCATCTCCTGGGGAGGAAGAAAGGCACAGGGGTGCTAAATAGGTCACTGGAGGTGAAGGGCAACAGAGAGGAGAGATAGGAAGCGAGGATGAAATCTACGGAGATTTATGACAATGTAGGAACAAAAACTCATGAGGGGAGCTGTGACACCCTCTAGCACCTCGTATTTCTCCAATTTCCCACTGTCTTCTGCTTTGTACACCTCCTTACATTTCCGGCCAGCCACAGAAAACTGCCTCCATCTCCATCTCGATCTCCACCTCCACCTCCACCTCCACCTCCACCTCCACCTCCACCTCCACCACCACCACTACCGCCACCACCACCACCTCCACCACCACCACCACTACGACCATCACTCTTACCCACAGCTCACAGCCTCACCACTCCAAAACTATTTCCTTCATCACTGGCTCCACACATTTGCCATCTTCCTGTCTTTTCTTATCTCTGTCAGTCCAAGGATCTCTGTTTGATCCTTCCAAGGGTAGGATCTAGGTTCTTCTACCATGGCTCACCTCCTTAACACACAGAGCTGAAAGTGGGCACAGGACAGAAGGGCCCCAAGCACTACTCACATTGTTAGGGGTCTGCTTGATCATGAGCTGCAGCTCCAAAGAAGACTGGCGCATAGTCCACTGGTCCAGGTTCTGTAACAGAGGCCCCGCTCCTAGCTAGTTATCAGAGTGTTACCTCCTGCTAGCCATCATCCTCAGGCCAATTCAAGATCTCTCACAACCTTGAATCAGACTCCTAAAAGGGACTTCTATATCTCCATCTTTAGGGAAGACTGAACACTACACTTAAATAATCCAAACTGGTTGAAAATCTATCCTATTTTATAAAAGATTTAGGAAAGATTTCACATCTTTCTGTAGTTTCCTTTTCCAGAGCCTCATAATCCTTACCATCAAGAAGTTCTACTTAATGTTTAACCTACATCCTCTATATTAAATTTAAAATTCTGCTTCTCTCACTTTAACGAGCCCTGGTGAAGCATGTGTTGGGACTGCCTTGATGGGGATGGGTTTGATTTTTGGTTGTGGTGAAGCAGTGGTTAAGCAGCTGGCTGCTAACCGAAAGGTTGGTAATTGAAACCCACTGGCCACTCTGTAGCAGAAAGATGTGGCAGTTTGCATCCATGAAGATTTACAACCTTGGCAACTCTATGGGGACAGCTCTACCCTGTTCTATAGGGTCACTATGAGTTGGAACTGACTTGACAGCAGTTGCTGTGGTTTCCGGTTTTACACTGGCTACTGCTCACAATCTCTCAGTGTCCTCTACAGACCTGAAGACTACTGTTAGCTAATCTTTTTTCAGCAGTATCTCATCAGGGCTAGAGAGATCCCATTCCTTTAGCTTTCTCTCGATGGCTTTAGTTTTCTATCTTCCAGTCATCTGAGTCTCTGAAGCAGTGTGGCCAAGTGGAAAGGGGACAGGTATATCAGGGTTCACGGACTGAGTCTAAACTTACTGAGTGACCTTGGACAAGTTACTTAACCTCTTGGAGGCTCAGTTTCCTCATCAGTCAGACAGATACTCATACCTACCTCACAGGATGGTAAAGATTACATAACAGTATATATGTAAAGTATCTAGCACAGTGAGTATACAAAGTCAATGCTCAATAAGTAGTAAAAGAAAACATCAAACCCACTGCTGTCAAGTCGACTCTGACTCAGAGACCCTATAGGAGTACAGAGTAGAGCCGCCCCACAGTTTCCAAGAAGTGCCTGGGTGACTTCGAACTGCCAGCCTTTTGATGAGCAGCTGTAGCACTTAACCACTACATCACCAGGGTTTCCCAATAAACAGTAGTTTATTACTATTCAGTTACTGAGTCATGAGGAAAATGCAATTAAGCAAGGCCCAAAACTGTATCTGTCATGTATTATGCCTCCCACTGCTAAGCTACTTTTACTCCAGATAGCTGTGCCCTCACACAACATTCTATTCTAGAGTCTAGACCATACCGAGTTTACTTACAAACCCATGCTGGAGCTGTTCTCTCACTACCTTTCTCCCACATTCCTGTTCATCTTTCTCTGTACTAACTTGCTCTCTCTTTTTAACTCAAAGTTCCCACTCTTTCTTTCCAGGCTTAGTCTCTATTGCTGCCTCCAAGATCCCCATCACCTTGGCATACCTGGAGAATACGCTTAATACGCTGACGCTGGGGGTTCTCCCCATCCTCATTGTCCAGCAGTCTATGTGGGTAGCAGATGAGCTGCATGAGACGCTGGGCTTGGGCACTACTCAACACTGGGTCCTGTAGGTCATTGCTGTCCTCACACAGCGACTTAAGGCAACGTTCTCCTACCCATTCCTGAGGAAGCTGATAATCAGGGAACTGGGGGCAACCAGTGAGGGGATTAGGAATAAGGGAGATGGATTAAGATTTGGGAAGGGACATGGTATATAGTGGGAAGTGGGTATAACCGTGGGCTGGAAATAGGAATACATTATATAGAGGCATTTTGGGAGGTGTGGGGGGAAGGTGAGACTGACCTGTTGGCAGATGCTGCGCAGCACGTACTTGGCATAGACATCCAGACTGGCTGTCTCCACAGAGATGTTGCGGCCACTCTGCCTCCGACCACCACTGCCACCTCCTCCCTCCTCTTCTGGAAGTTCTTCTGTTCCTCCTGTCACAGTGAAGCCTGAACCCTTCAGTTCTGCATCCCCTGTGGGGTTCACAGGTGAGAGAGAAAAAGGACAAAATGAGATCAGAACACTGTGTGGAGCCCCACCCCAGACCCCCAGAGACTAAAACTGCCCAAATCGTGCCTCATGGGACAGAAACATACTTTCTTTCTTCCCCTCCTCCTGAAAGGTCAGAGAGCCCATCTTCAGGAGAAAGAAAGGCTGTCCTTTGCAGTTTAGCTGGCACCCTACCCTATACACACTTCTGGCACCACTCCCTCCCTACCCCCTTACCAAGTACAAACACAGCCTTGAGAACAGCAAACACAGCTCCATCCACGATGCGGTTCTGGGAGGCAGCCAGCAGGTGGCGGTCACAGGAAGAGCGGATTCCTACAGTAGGCTTGTCTGCGGAGACAGCAAAAGTCAGGGAAAGTAAAACTAAAAATGGTGGGGGTGGGGTAACTACATTTTCTACTTCTGGCTGGCCCAGATTAGGGTCACTTACTTCCATCAGACTGGCAAGGGTTGAGCTGTGGCGTCTTGAAAAGGTGGAGGAGTATGCGGCAGGTCAGCCGGGCTCCTGGCTCAGAGTCCTGTTCACTACAGGCTAAAAAGGAAGAAAAGCAGATGTGGACAAGATGAAGCAGAGCTGGATACAGGTTTGAGGGGGGGAGGGTGGGGAGTGGGGGAATAAGAAGGAAGACAGAGTAAAGTGAAAGGAGAAAAAATAATACTGAAAGAGAGGTAGAGCCGAGAACTCTTACGCAATACAAATTAGTGGCTTGTGGGTCAAAAAACAGAAAGATCAGGGCTACAAATCAAGTTAGAAAACAGGCATACGAAAGAACCAGACTTCTAGTAAGGGTTAAGGGAACTACAGGAGGAGCTCCCATAGTGAACAGTAAGAGGACAGCTGTTTAGGTGTGTACTGAAATTTTGGTGCCAGCTATTCTAGGGGCTACAGATTGGTTGCTCACCAGCATTAAGGAGTGAAGGGATGGCAGCACAGCGAATCAGATCTTCTAGCAGCAAACACTGCCGAGCAATGAGGATGGCAACAAAAGTAGCCAGGGAGTCATGAAAAGACAGGTCACTGACCTGGCGAAAAAGAAAAGACATGATGACTTAGGGTGGAGAAGGGGTCCTCAAAAGCTATTGCTCTCCACTCAACAAAACCTTGTCCCTCAGCTCCCTTGATTACTGTGACCAGACTCCTACCCTGGCAACTGCCCCACTCCCAGCAAGACTTCACCCCAAATCTCACATCTACATTGCAGAGGAGGTCATTGAAACCGCAAGTGCCATTGTTAGAGGAGCAGCACAAGGCCTTCAGCACTCCTAGCCATTCTGCACTCAGTGACTTGCAATAGCCGGTCAGCTCTGCACACAGGATTGCGATGTCATTCACCCTAGGGAAAAGTACAAACACCCTCAGGAAAAACGATGATCCACAAAACCTCAGACTAGTTCATTTTTCACCTCCAACCCTGTAATTATCAAGGTTATAGTACCTCCCAGTTATCTCATCCCTCCCAGTACCAGGTGGGAGTGTGGTGCCCATTCCTCAGTCAGTATATGCCATACCTATCAGGATCATGGTGCCCTACACAGACGTGCATAAGGGCATTACAGACAAAGCTGTAACGGTTCGCAGGGTTCTCACTAAGACTCTTGCCTAGACCCGTGTAGGTGAAGGTGTGGGCTGCAGGGTTCTCCAGAGTGTCAATCATGAACTCAGGTGCCCACCGCATATTTGATTCTGACGGCTCCACATTGCAGTAGATGGTGTTTTTCACCTTTGGGCAAAAGTCACTGTAGGGGTGGGGGAAAGGAGTACTGTTGAAGATCTGGTGAGGTGGGGTGATCAAGAAAGAGGGGAAAAGGAGATAGTAGGGGACAATGTGCCTTGGGACAAAATATAGGGAGGTAAGACAACGCAGACTGGGCAGAAAAGGAACCAAGCAAGAGGAAGGTACAGAGGGCCTCTGGAAACAGGAAGAATGTGGGTCCCACAAGAGATGGGTTATGGCAAGGCTGACGGGGAAGAAGGCCCATTCTCAGTAAGGCAAGGGCATGTGTAGTACACCATCCATAAATGACCCTAGATAGAAAGCAGGGTCCTGGGCTGTGCTTTGGTCCTGAGCTGGGCGGTAATGGGAAAGAGATGGGACTAGATCCCATTCTCTACCCCTTACCTCCCACCTCTCTTACCTGAAGAGCTCCCCAAATTTGCTCTTTAAGTGGCTACAGGAGGTGTACAAATCATAGAGATAAGCAAGGATACAGCGTTCTGCAGAGGAGCCATCTGACCGGTTCATTCCATGTTTCACTACGCCACACAGCCTGTCACGAAGAGGGAAGGTTCGGAGGTGTGCAGGGGGCTGGAACACAAAGGTCCCTTGAAACAAAGTCTCTTGGTAATACTATACCTTTCCCACTTGAGTAGCAGTCATTTCCCCACAAGGAGAGCCCCACATGTTCATCCCAGGCCACTTCTACCAGCATTCACCAGAGCCCTGCACCTTTAGTTATTCTGAAATCTTCTTACCCCTCAAAAACCTGTGCCATCTGGTCCTGGTTGAGGATGAGGCAGGCATGATAGTGCCGCAAGACAGCCACAATGCACAGGCAGAGGCTGGTAGTGTAGCTGCCCACCAGATCTGAGGATTTGAGAAGCAGCTCGGCCTCGACTACACTCAGTTCATTCAGCAGCTAGCAGAGTAGGGGGTGGTGAGAAATGAGAAGAGGCCCCTCATGTTATAACCTCCCTTCCTATGAGGAACCTAGCAAGGCCAGGCCTAAGCACCTTCCTGCTGGGGCCTCCTCCATACAAAAGGGTCCTTGTTATCATCTGTCCCTGTCCTCTATTCTGTTAATGATGCAGGCTGTTATCAGGGATATAACCAGTCTCCAGGATACAATTCTATTAACTTCACTGTGGGAGGACAGTCAGTGACCACTGCTCTAATCTGTCTCTTGGGCCTCCCCAAGGAGCAACTAAGCCTGTATTTCTGCAGTCTTGTCTCATGTACCACCCACCCTGTGCTAGTCTTTTGGCCCTTCCAACAGTCTTGGACACTGGCTTGAGCCTCTACCCTTATGACCCTACACAGCACGAACTTCTTCCTCCACCAGTATCTCTCGAACTTCCCCACCTGAATGGCAAAGTCGATGAGGCCACTGATGCTGAGTGAATATTCCATGAGATCAAAGATGAACTGAACGTGCTGCACCAGAGGCAAGTGGTATGACATGCCAAGGGCAAAGCTTGTGATCTGCTCCAGCACATTCCGGGAGACCTGATAAGGGCAGTGGGAGTGAGACACTAGTGAAGTAGGAAAGAACCAGAGAAGCAGGAAAGTAAAATGGCAAAGGGGTGATACCTGGAGGCTAAGGGAAAAAGATAAGGGGGGAAGGAAAATAGGAGGACAGAAGGCAGGAAGGAAAGGAGCTAGATTTAGGCCCACACCTGAGCCGTGACCTGGTGTTGGTCATAATGTGAAAGGTGCTGGAACTTAGCAAAGATATCTTCAGCAGTGGGGAAGGCTTCAGGCCGGTTGCGCCGCCGTTTCTGTCCATCCTCCCCACCTGAGGGGATAGTTGAAAGGGACCAGTCAGGCCAGGGAATGTGACTAGTTGACTAGGGGAGGGGAGTAGGGTATGGAGAGAAGGCTATGGGAGGGAAGGAGGGAGGGAGAGGGGAAGGATGGGTACAAGGAAGGGAGGAAGGAAGGAGGGTCAAGGAAAGGATGGGGGAGGGACGGAGGGGGCAGTGAATCAAAGGTTTAGAGGACCACAGACTATGCGGACCTTAGAGGAGTTATGTACAGGGAGGTGCTAGGTTGAGGGAGGGAAGGGAGAGGGAGGAGGGCAGTATGGGGCTTACTGTGAGGTACCTAAGAATGTCAGGTCTCCAGGATTCAGAGGCACAATAGGAGCAAGCTGGTCTGCAGAGGGGGGGAATGAGGGGGGAAGTTTCAAAAGGACTAGAGCTCTCAGGAGACCCCAAGAGACAGGACACTGGGACATGACTGGGGAGTTCCCTATGCTGCGGAAGGGAAGACTGACTAGGGTAACTCTTTCCGGGGGGGGGATCTGTTTAAGGAGCTTCAAACCCACCAGTTTCTGCTGTCCCCTTGCGGTTCAGAACCTTCAGGATATCCTTGGTAATTTTCTTGATGGCATGGCGGGCATCATCTCGCTGCTTTCCCACCCCAAACAGTACGACCAACCGCTGGTTGCACTCATGGCTGCATGACTCCTCCTGCATCCCAGCAGCACCATCAGACTCCAGCATGGATCACTCTCCCTCCTCTTAAGCATGCTCTATACCCCTCAGCACTCAATGTTCAACCTCTTTCCCAACACACCCACATACTCAAGAACAGCTCCAACCCTCAGCACATTCCTTGAACAGAAATCTGGACTCAAAACAGACTGTCACATGTGTTGAGTAATAACAGTACCTGAGGAATGGGAAAGTGTGTGGCATACTGCACGTGTCGTGGCTGGTCATAAAGAACCCCCAGGGTCCCTTCTATCTTCTCTTTGGATTGGGACTTCACCTCTTTTTCAACATCCGGTTTCTCAGGGGATGGGCTACCCTTCCCCTCACAGGGCATAGTAGGGGAGAACAACTAAGAGAAAGTTCAAAGGGCAAAACATTTAGAAGAAAAGGGGATGAGGGGGTATAGTGAAGTTCCAAACAGAAGGCTTAATACGACAATCTAAGAAGGTGAATTACTCTACACTCAGGATCTAACTTACTGAGAAATCAGGCTTCTCTATGTCTTCAAAAAGTACACCAGAAGTAGGGTCAATGTCCATAGATTCTGAAAGCCCTGGATCCTGACGGCATAGAACATAAGGGAAGTTGCTTCAGCCTCAGGGAACTGCTCCCTACTATCTAGAAAAGTTGACAAAAGGAAACGGAGAGCAGAGACCATACTGGGAAAAGTACAGGATCTGGAATCAGGCCTTGACCATTCACTTAAACCAACATAAGCCTCGGTTCCTTTAAGCTTTAAAATGGAGACGGGTACCTCACAAGACTGTTGTGAGGATCTAATGAAATCACTGACATGAAAGTGCTTTGTAAACCACAAAGTACTAAACAAATAATGCTCATATTATTAGGTAAAAGAGACTTGCAGAGACCGTGAGTACTCTGAAGACAGGAATGTCAGAAGAGGCAATCTAGAGTAAGGAAAAGCTCACTCACTTCAAGCTTGCTACTGCTGCTGCCCTCAGCCTCCTTGCGCTCTGGGTCATCAGCAGGGTCATCAAAGGGAGAGGGAGGCCGGGGACCAGGAGCTCCAAAGGCAAGGTCCCCTCGGGAGATGAGGGTGCAAGTATACATGTTGTGGGAGAAAACATCATGTCGAATCAGTTCACAGAATAGCAGTACCAAGTTAAAGAATTCAACTCGCTCACTCTCACTTCGGGGATCCGCTGGAGAAAGGAAGATGGGGAAGACTGGTTAGGAGAGCCCAACAGAGGGGGCAGAGAGAGGGACACACCTAAGGCGTGGCGACCCCACAGTATCTGAGTTAGTAGGAAGGAACTGAGTCAGTAGCAGGAACTACCAAAAAAAACCCCACGGAAACTGTTGAGGGACGAAGTATGGTTTACCCCACCCTGGAAATCCTGGTGGCATAGCAGTTACGAGCTATGGCTGCTAACCAAAAGTTGGGCAGTTCAAATCCACCAGGTGCTCCTTGGAAATCCTATGGGGCAGTTCTAGTCTGTCCTACAGGGCTGCTGCGAGTTGGAGTCCACTTGACGGCAATGAGTTTATGGCTGCCCCATACCCCATCTCATAAGGTACATAATCTTTGCTGCTATTTATACAGTAAAAAAGCTTCAGTCACATGTTCTTGCTTTTATTCTTCCATATTTCCTTATTCTTTTAAACTGTAAGATGATCAGGGACTAGAAGTATGTCTACAAGTCACTCGGCATAGAATCCAACACAGAAATATATACCATAAGGCCCTTAATTATGCTTTCTGATGATAGCGACAGGAGACTTAGTCTAGGCAGGAGTATCAAGAGGGTGGCAGGGGTCCATACTCAGCATAGGAGCCTGTGTATCCAGAAACTGCAAGAGGACGTCCTGGAAAATAGGAGCACTAGGAGCAGACAGGGAGCCAGAAGCAATGGAACCCTTCTCATCTGCAGCTTCTGATTCTCCACAACGCTGCAAGAAGAGAAAACAAATTACAGGATTGATTTTTGCCTCAGTGTTTCCTCACTTCTCAATACATCAATCTTGAACTATACATTTTGCCTCCACTCTAAGCTTTTTACTTGCATTCCTCCTTTGATCTCCGTTTTCTCCACCACCTCCCACCTGAAGCCTTGACCTCTTTTGTAACTGATGTACAATCCACTCTTCCCTACTTGTACCTTGTATCTTTAACTTTCCCTTCATTTAGTTTCTCTATTTTATTCTCACACTTCCAGCTTTGGTCTCACTATCTCTGACCCCAGTTTAAATTCCTTTCCATTAGCCAATCTCATTCTCTTATCTGTGTCCCCCTAACCTCAGCCTCAATCTCTGCCTGTCTCTTCTCCAGGAGCTTGGCTACCACCATAGCACGATGCCGACCAGAACGCTTGCAGCTGACGGCCCATTCACATAGTAATGATACCACAGCATCATCATCTGAGGAGATCTGGACCAAAGGAAGACAGGAACAAGTAAGGTAGGGCTGTAGACAAAGAACTGAGGTCCAATTAATGTGACATTCCATCTGAAAACATCCTGGAGTAATCAGTGTCACTGAATGGTAAATCTGGGAGTTACAGCATCGGCAAATGTTTTCACGTGCCTATTTCTAACACACCCCCACTCCCACCCTCACCCACCCCACATCCTAGGCCCAGTAAGATCATCTCTTCAGGTATGTCCTGGTGTCAATACTTTACCATGCCTTCTTCTCATATCTCCTGTTATTTGTGTAACATTTATTTTTTGCTCTGTTTCTCTTCTTGTTTACCTCATGTCCATCTTTACTAGGTCCCAATCCAAAAATTCGGTTGCAGAGAGAGTCAAGAGAGTTGCTGAAGTCAGAGCGCTCAAAACTATGGCTGTCCAGCACTTCCAAAGTATGGAGCACCCGTCCAATGGTAAAGCCTGAGGAAGAAAAGCAGTATTTCCACTTTGACATCTGCAGGTCCTTACCAGCCTCATCTTTTCCTTAAACAGTCTTCCTACTATATGTCCCCAGGCACCGACCTGCAGTGGCTTCCTGACACTTATCAAAAGACCAGCGAACCTCAACTGCCTGTCCTCGTTCTTTGATCTGCTGCTCAATCTCCCGCAACTTTGCGCGGACCTGCAATATCAAAAAGGAAAGCTTTAAGGAAGTACTGAGGCAAGCAAAGGGGCTCCAAATCACTATTTATCTGGGTAATTTAGCTTTATATCCTAATGTGGGAGTACAAAGCTCCTGGTCAGGCTTACCTGCTGTGTGAAGGCACTGTTGCCCTCAGGCATGGGCAGGTTGGATGGTGCAATAGGCAGATGGTCAAGTGGTGAGCCAGTCTTAATTCGGCTATCAGTCAGTGAGTAGTGCCAAACCAGGGCACTAGGACAACACAGGAGGATGGTCTGCCAAACAGAAACAGCTAAGTCAAACTTGGTCACCATGGCCACCTCTCCAGAATCCCATTTAGAGATTCAACCTTTGGATTTTGAATCTAAAGTTATTCTGAGTTTCTGGAAAAGAAGTACTTCATCCCTGAGCCCCTTCCTTTACCTTCTTTCCTAAAAAGCTTTGGGCCTACTATTTAGCTCTGGAAGGAAGAGGCTGCCCAAAACCCTATAAAGGGAACAAACACTCCATTAGTGAGAAGCAGCCATCTTCAGACAAGTGCGCATGCACTTTAGAATCGCCCTCGTTCTCTAGGATGGGTACTGACTGCCTCTCAGAATGCCTCTTAATACTTTCTGGGACCCACCCAGTACCTACCTGTAGGATACAGCTGAGGCCAAAAACCAGGGGCCGGTGCTGAGGGCACATAAGCAGATCACTAAAGGGTGTAGAGGGTGTGCTGGTGGTTGGGGGCTGAGGAGCAGGGGTGGTAGGCAGTGTGCTTGTTGACTGAGCAGACATAACATGAGATGAGTGATTGCTCACACCATCCAGCTGCAGGGCCAGTCTCCGAGTACAAAAGTAGGCAAGGCGGCGGGAGAGGTATGCAGACTGAACAAACTCCCCAGAGTACTGTGAAAACATGACAATCAGAACCTCCAGTTCTCTCCAAGGGACCAGGCTCTAACGTTTCTCCTTCAAGTCCCCCCTATAGACGCCTCCAAGTCCTATGGCCTTACCCGAAGCAGCAGGGGCAGCAGCAGTTTAAGCAATTCATCCTCTCCAGGGCGGATTTTCTCAAAACACTCAAGTACCCAGGTCAGGAACTCGTGCCTGTCCAGCATTCCATCCTACGGGTATCAGGGGTGGAAAGGGTATTAAGTCAGCCTACAGACTATTAGAGATGAAGGAGGCAAAGTAAACGAAAGGATGAAAGAAACCACAATAGGAGCAAGATGGCAGGCTGATTGTGTTCTACACTGGCAGAGACCAAGATAAGGTTCAACCCAATGACCCACACACCATGTGCCCTACTCCCTACCTGAAACATGAACATGGCCAGCTTCTCATTGTAATCCCACTGCCGGATTGCCACCTCTACATCATGGGGCAAAGGCCCAACAGAGGAAGCACAGCCACCACTTCCTGTAGGCCCTGGCCGGTAATATTCAGCCATCTTCTGTAGCTGCTCCCACAGGTACTTGGTGATTATCTGAGTCCATTCTAGAGGAAAGATGAAAGAGTGCTATTTTATTTTGCCTTTCTGCTTAGAATTTCCTCTGCCTATCCCTACCCCAATCACATACTTTCTAAAACCTATTCACCCTCTTGGGCTACAGTCAAATGCTACCTTCCTAAAGTCTTCCCAGTTGTCCACCAAAGAAAATCATCTTTTTGGTGACTGAAGTCTCAAAGAACCTTCTGCCTCCTCTTCTGACATTTGATACTTTCTGTTACTTGTACACATGTCTTAACATCTCTACTAGACTTGTAAGTATCTGATGGGCAGCAATTATGTACTAGTCATCATTATAGCCCAGTACACGCATATTACGAATACTCAAGATACACTAATTGAGTGAATGTGAGATACAACCAGAAGCATGGAAAATGGATTAGAGAATGATTTCAAGAGTTTATCACTCCTGGAAGGGATCAGTGATATACCTGATGTTAGGAGTTACTTACCCATGAAGGGGTCAATGACATGTCTCTTCTTAACCTTGGTCTCACTGATTGCTGCATAGTAGGCACAGGTCATTTTAATTAGCCAGGCGGCTCGCATCACAGGTACTGTGTATTTGGCTAAGTACCCAAACACTTCTTCCTTCTTACTGAAAATTGGGACCTGGATAGATATTTCAAATAGTGACGTTTCTATTACTCCATGAGCTGGCGCCCACGTAGCTTAATCTGAGAATAGGAGGGTATATATATATATAGATCTATAGATCTATATATATATATATAGATATCTACATCTATATCCACACTTCCCCCTTTGCCTGAAGTATAGGAAACAGCACCTCACCTTTTTGGCTAGCTGTGTGAGTGGCTTGGTGCCAGCCAGGTCAGTGAACCAGGTGTTAATGGCACTCTGGGACCGTACGGTCACCAGCCAGAAGTTGTCCTTCTGGTTCACTTGGGGCTTCCTGCGACCAGTGTCAGGGAGAGTGTTACAGCGTAATTTCTCTGCAATAATGCTGCTGAAGTTGGAACTGATCTGAGGGAAGAAAATTATAACTCAGGGTGGGAGGAAGGGGCAGATAAGTGGTTGGTTGTGCCTCTAATACACAAATATCACTGTGGTAGCATCAGGTCATGATGGCAAAACCAGTCACTTAGGTTATCCCTTTAAGTCTTCCCAAACCAGGGCCTTTGCTCCTTCAATTCTTCTAGCCTTTTCCTTCAGTCTAGCAGTGTTGCCTCACCTTGGCAGGATTGAAGTTGACATTCTTGGCACTGCCATGTTCATCCCCAGAGACAGCAGGCTGGTTATTGAAACCTTGTTTTACATTCAAAGCCGTCAGTTCATCCTGAGGCAGGAAAATGACATTTTAGCTTTTTTTCCCCCTGGGCGTGGGAAGCATGGGAAGAGGAGGGCAAGAAAAGGGAAGGCACAAGGAAAAAGGGCAGAAGGAGGATTCTGAGTAAAACAGATTGTTATTTAGGGCTAGGCCCTTATACTCACTCGGACCCCACCCTCACCTCCTCAGTCTCTAAGATTCTCAACCTCCAGCGCTCCCTCAATACCACTCTTCCCTAGCGAACAGCCTTATCTCACCAAGCTATCTCAAGACAACTTTCTGAGGCTTATGTGTGTATGTGTGGAGGGGACGCCTCTGGTGTGGCCTCTACATCATTCCCTGTTTACAGTCAGAAGCCCCCAGATCCAGGTCCTACTCTCCCACACCGGCCCACTTCACTCTTCCCCTTTTGGGACTTTGCTCCCACCTAATCGCCCCGCCCCCCCTTGCCCAAAACAGTCAGTGCCTCCTGTGCTGATCGTTTGCCCCTTGCCCCTAGTCTCTCAAGAGTCCCCATTAATGAACGCACCTCTTTTTGTTTGGGATCTTGAGGGTACACATCGGGAGGGCCCAGCCGCGGCCGCTTCAGGGGCCGGTGTTCGTAGCTCAAGATCCCGAAGGCCGCCATCTTGCCCAGCCCGTAACGCCAGAAGCGCCAGCAGGGATAGGCAGAGGTGGGGGTTGGGAGGGAGACGCGGGAGCCGAAAAGGGGGGCAGCAGTTGGGAGGAGGACACGCCGAGAGACAGAGAGGGGGAACGTTACAAACTCGCGATCACTGCCGGAAACTACCGAGTGAAAGCGAGGAACGCCGGAAACCATCGGACAATACCGACAGCGGGGGGGGCGTGGCCTGGCCTAGCGTGGGGCGGAGCTCCGTGCCCAGAAAGATTTTCCTACCGGATGGTGGAAGCTGTATTTCACCCTGCAAATTTCTATGAAAGGCTCATGAACCAAGTACTGTGCTGAGGATACAAACTTACAAAGGGGAAGGCAATCGTGGTGCCAAGCAATGGTTCTGAGCCCTGACTGGAATTTAGTTTCTGGGGCCTAGCTCAGTTCTTGGTCTGTTTTCTATTTCTATTGGCCTGCTCATTAATTATTTGCGGTGATTCGAAACTGTGCTTTCTACAAAACCACTTCTTCGTTTCTCAGTCTCCGCCTCTGAAGAATGAGTGTAGTAGTATCTTCTTCAAAGGACTGCTGAGAAGAATAAAAACTATACATGCATAAGAAAGCACCTATTAAACCCCAAAAGGCTGGGTCTAACGCCTTAAAAACAAACAACTGGTGTTGAATGCGTTCCGACTCGTAGGGACCCCACAGGGTTTCTAAGGCTGTAAATCTCTTTCGGAGGCAAACTGACCCATCTTTCGCCTGCAGAGACGTTGTTGGTTTTGAATGGCTAGCCTTTCAGTTAGGAGCCCTGGTGGCCTAAGTGGTTAACGAACTATGGCTGCTAACCAAAAGGTCAGCATTTTGTAATCCAACAGTGGCTCCTTGGAAACCCCGTGGGGCAGTTCCACTCTGTCCTACAGGGTTGGTAGGAGTTGAAATTGATTCAACACCAACTTTTTTTTTTTTTTTTTTAACCTTTCGGTGAGCAGTCAGTGGCTTTTAATCGCTGCGCCGCGGGACTTCCTTCTCCTTCTCTAACTCCTAGAAGCCTTCATATGGTGAAGTGCTGAGGTTCTTAATCCTTTCTAATTCACAGTCCTTTCAAGATACTGATGAAAGGTATGGGCCTTCTTCCCAGAAACATGCACATAGGGCCATACAAAATGTCAGATATTTTCCAGGATATTTTTAGATCCTTACATCTTATCCGTGTATCTATCCCCTAAGCCATGAATTCCAGGTTAAGAGCCATTGCTGTAGTGACAGACACCTGTTAAATGTTAGATAAATTTCAGACATTACCTCATTTAATCCACAAACAACCCCATGAGTTAGGGATTATTATCGTCCCCATGTATGGGTACAGAAGCAAATTCACTTTCCCAGCCTTATACAGCTAATGCAGAATCATTACACCAAGAAGAACTGACTGGCATTCAGCCATTTCAAGAGGTACCATATAATCAAGAACAAATGGTACTGAAAGAAGTCCAAGCTGCACTGAAGACACTGACAAAAAACTAGGCTCCAGGAATTGACCAGATGCAAACTGAGATGTTTCAAGAAACGGATGCAACGCTGGAACTGTTCACTTGTCTATGCACAGAAATTTGTAGGACACCTGCCTGGCCAACCACTGGAAGAGATCCATATTCGTGTCCACTCCAAAGAAAGATGATCCAACAGAATGCAAAAATTATCAAACATATCATATGCAAGTAAAATTTTGCTCAAGATAATTAAGAAGCAGTTGCAGCAGTGCATCAACAGGGATCTGCCAGAAATTCAAGCTGGATTCAGAAGAGAAAGAGGAACGAGGGACATCACCACTGACGTCAGATGGATCTTGGCTGAAAGCAGAGAATACCAGAAAGATGTTTACTTGTGTTTTATTGATTATGCAAAGGCATTCAACTGTGTGAATCATCACAAATTCTGGATAACATTGCCAAGAGTGGGAATTCCAGAACACTTAATTGTGCTCTTGAGGAACCCGTACAGAGATTAAGAGGAAGTCATTTGAACAGAACAAAGGGATACTGAGTGGTTCAAAATCTGGAAAAGTGTGCAACAGGGTGGTATCCTTTCACCACACTTATTCAATTTGATAATCCAAGAAGCTGGACTGTATGAAGAAGAATGTGGCATCAGGGTTGGAGGAAGACTCACTAATAACTTGTGATGATACACAGATGACACAACCTTACTTGCTGAAAGGACTTGAAATACTTAATGATGAGAGCCGAAAATTACAGCCTTCAGCATGGCTTACATCTCAACATAAAGAAAACAAAAATCTTCGCAATTGGACCAATAAGCAACCTCATGATAAGTGGAGAGAAGATTGAAATTGTCATGAGTTTAATTTCCCCTGGATCGGCAATCAATACCCATGGGAGCTGCAATCAGGAAATCAAAAGACGTGTTGCATTGGGCAAATCTGCTGCAAAAGACCTTAAAGTGTTAAAAAGCAAGGATGTCACTTTGAGGACTAAGGTGACCCTGACCCAAGTCATAGTATTTTCAATCATCTCATATGTATGTAAAAGCTGGTCAGTGAATAAGGGAGACCAAAGAATTGATGCCTTCTTATTATGATGTTGGAGACGAATATTGAGTATACCATGGCCTGCCAGAAGAATGAATAAATCTGCCTTGGAAGAAGTACAGCCAGAACACTCCTGAGAAGTGAATTGTCTTATATACTTTGAACATGTTATCAGGAGAGACCTGAGCTCTGGAGAGGGACATCATGTTTGGTGAAGTAGAGCATCACTGAAGAAGAGGAAGACTGTCAAGGAGATGCATTGACACAATGGGCTCAAACATAGCAATGATTGTGAGGTTAACTCAGGACTGGGCAGTGTTTCATTCAGTTGTACATAGGGTCACTATGAGTTGGAACCAACTTGACAGCAACTAACTACAAATGAGTAGCAGAGGTAGAACAGGGACCCTTTATTGACTCCAACATCAATAGCATTTGTAGTTAAGGTATCACCTTTTAGAGATGAGATAGCTAGAGTTCTATAATAAAAGTACAAAATGCTATCGAATCACATTAGGAAGAAAAATCAGTTCTGATCGGGGTGAGGAAAACATATGGAGGAGGTAAAATCTGAGCTGCCCCTAAAGGATTTTAATCCACAGAAAATTACTAGTTGTCATAGAGTCAATCCCTACTCATGGTGATCCCATGTGTGCCGGAGTAGAACTGTCTTCGGTGCCTTGATTTTTTGGAAGTAGATCACCAGGTCTTTCTTCTGAGGTGCCTCTAGGTGGTTATGAACTTCCAGTTTTTCCATTAGCATTTCAGTGCATTAAATATCTGCACCACCCAGCTACTGCCACAGAGGGGGAGAAAACTGCAATCGATTTCCAAGTCATGAGAACTCTTATGTCTTAGAGAGTTAAAACTGCTCCATAGGATTTTCTTGGCTATAATTTCTAAGGACTTTCTTCGGTGGAGCTGCCATGTGAATTTGAACTGCCAACCTTTAGGTTAGTAGCCAATTATGCAGAAAATCAGGGAGAGGTTAATTCCAGAAAGATGGGAGCAGTGGTGGTTCAGTGGTAAACTTCTCACATTCCATGTGGGAGACTTGGGTTCCATTCCAGCCAGTGCTCTATGTAAGCATCCACCACCCACCTGTCAGTGGTGGCTTTCATCTTGCTATGCTGCTGAACAGGTTTCAGCAGAGCTTCCAGACTAAGAAAGAAGAACTTGTCTGATGATCTATTTCTGAAATTCTGTTAATGAAAACCCTGTGGATCACAATAATCAGATCCACAACTAAGCATAGGGATGACACAGGACGAGGCAGCATTTTATTCTGTTGTGCATGGGGTTGCCATGAGCCAGGGGCCAACTCGAAGGCAACAATTCCAGCCAGAGAGTAAAAGCCTATGACATGTCCAGTATGGCTGGATGTGATGATTGGAATTTGGACTTTATCTGGAAGGTCTTAGGCAGCTGTTGAAGACTTTTAAGTTGGGGAATGACCTCTGTAGTGTGTTGAATGGTGACCCTCAAAAGATATGTTCACCAAGAACCTGTGAATGTGAACTTATTTGGAAAGAAGGGTCTTTGCAGATGTAATTAAGGTAAGGATCTCAAGAAAAGACCATTCTGGATTAAAGTAGGCCCTAAATTCAATGACAAGTGACCTCATAAGAGAATACGAAGGGAAAGGAGACACATAGGAGAAGGTGATGTGAAGATGGAGGCTGAGAGTTGCTGGCAGCCATCAAAAACTAGGAGAGAAGCATGGAATGAATTCTCCCTCAGTGCCTCCAGAAGGAACCAACCCTGCTGCACCTTGATTTTGGACTTCTGGTCTCTTGAACGGAAACACAGGTGGCGCAGTGGTTGAGTGCTATGGCTGCTAACCAAAAGGTTGACAGTTCAAATCCACCAGGTCCTCCTTGAAAACTCTATGTGGCAGTTCTGTTCTGTAGGGTCACTGTCAGTTGGAATTGACTCAATGGCCGTGGGTTTTTGTGGTTTTCTACTAGGGATACCCTGGTGGTGTGGTGGTTAAGTGCTACGGCTGCTAACCAAAAGGTCAGCAATTTGAATCTACCAGGCATTCTTTGGAAACTCTATGGGGCAGTTGTACTCAGTCCTATAGGGTAGCTGTGAGTTGCAATTGACTCAATAGCAGTGGGTTGGGTTTGGTTTGGATGAGTCAGAATTAACTCAGTGACAACAGATTTGGGTTTTTATTCTTTTTTTTTTTTTTATTTGAGCCAAGAGAGGAGCATAGCATAGGATGGGGGGAGCTTTCAGACCATCCACTACATAAGCAACGATTTAGAGAAGAAGGTGTTTGGAAATGGTGGCTGAAGTGAACAGGTTCTTGCCGGGATCTAGGTGGTCTAAGGAGTCTTGAGTCTGTGGCAGTACTGTATAACTAGCCTTAGTTTCCACTTAAGGCCACCTGACAGTGGCACCTAAACTCCCAGAGGACCTTAGCCTGTGTGACAGTATACATTTGCCACACCCTCTGTAAAGCCTTGGTCTCTAAGGTTCTTTCCACCGGAAGCTATGACAAAAGGAAATGTGTGGGTGGGGAGGGGTAATGGGTGAGGGGCCCAGGTTCCTGACACAGACTACACCCAGGGAGCGAAGAGTGAGCGCCATGTTGAAGCCATCACTGCCCCTCAGACCCTTCTTATTCCTGCAGCTGCCTCTGCTGGGGGTGGGGCTGAACTTGATGACCCTCTCTCCCAGTGGGAATGAAGACATCGAAACTGGTGGGGAACCTGGGACTGGGGGAGGGGTACTGGTGAGAAGGGCTAATACAGAAATCTGAATCCTGCCACAGGGCAACGTAGATAGAATTTAACAGCAGAGTGGGGAGGGCAGGGGGATGGGCTCCCTGCAACACGCTGCTCTTCCTTTAACCACCATTTCTTCTCTTCCCCTTCCCCATTTCATTTTTTTCCCCAACCCAGATTTCTTTCTGACCTCTGTGCCCTCTAGGTCCCTCAATTTTTCTACCCTGCCCCTCCCAGAGGTTCAGTGTTCAGTGTTCAATGTTGAGTACATGAATTGCACTTGGAACAGCAGCTCTGAGCCCCAGCCTACCAACTTTACTCTGCACTATTGGTATGACAAGGGAAGAGGGGGCAGCACTGGGTAGAAAGAGGACGTGGGCTGAGTAAGAGAGACTGCATGGGGGTCAAGTAGGAGGCTAGTTAGCATCCCAGGCTTCCTACTGTTTTCTCATGGAGAAAGTCATAAGTCAGTTCAGAGAGGATGAGCTGGGTTGTGGATATCTATAGTACCCAAATTTGCCCCACTGTTTCTCTTTTTTTCACACCCTTTCTCTAGGTATAACCCTGATAATAAAGTCCAGGAATGTGGCCACTATCTATTCTCTGAAGAGATAACTTCTGGCTGTTATTTTGGAAAGGAGGAGATCCATCTCTACCGAACATTTGTCATCCAGCTCCAGCACTCAAGAGACGCCAAGAGGCAGGCTGTGCAAACGTTAAAACTGCAGGATCTGGGTATTTGGAAAGAGGGGGTCAAGAGTTCAGGGATATTGTGGGTGCACAGGGGTATATATGGGAAACCTTGGTGGCATATGGTTAAGTGCTATGGCTGCTAACCAAAAGGTCAGCAGTTTGAATCCACCAGGCGCTTCTTGGAAACCCTAGGGGCAGTGGTACTCTGGTCCTATAGGGTTGGTTGCTACGAGTCAGAATCACTTGACAGCAATGGTTTTTTTTCTGGGAGGGGGTTTGGGTATGCGGAGTAGTAGTCTTTCACTATAAGGCTACTGGAGCGGAAAGGAGGAGGTAGGGGGTTGGCATGGGAAAGGGAGGAGAGGTAAAGGGCACTACCTTCAGGATCCTGACTTGTCTAGGCCAGGGAAATGACCACACATGCACACATATCTCCAGTAATCCCCTGGGCTCCTGAAAATTTAACACTTCGAAACCTGGGTGAATCCCAGCTAGAGCTGAGCTGGGACAACAGATACTTGGACCATTGCTTGGAACACCGGGTGCAGTACCGAAGTGACCGAGACCGCGGCTGGACTGTGAGTAATTAGGAAATAAATGAAGCAGCTAACTCCAAGCAAGTGGGGATAAAATATTCAATTAGCCAGATATTACAGTTTAATCCCAAACATGTATGCCTTTGCTTCCCAGTTCCTCTGTCTACCCTCAGCCTCCCTTCAACTCCTTCCCCTGTCCTCACCAGTGATTTTCACTAAGCTTTCCCTCTCCAAGCTCTATCTAATACCAGCTATACAAGTAAACAAAAGGAGCCTTTAAGAGGATCTGGAGGGGAGGCATTAGATTCAAGTCAGTGAAGGGAGAGGGAGGAACCCGGAAGAACCAAAAGATGACATTGGAACAGGGGACAAGCAGTGTGTTTTAATTTTCCCTTCAATTATAGACATCTGCCTTTCTCTGACCCTCTTTCTCTTCAAGGAACAATTAGTGGACCGCAGACGTAGTTTCTCCTTGCCTAGTGTGGATGCACAGAAACTCTACACATTCCGTGTTCAGAGCCGCTATAACCCACTCTGTGGCAGTGCTCAACACTGGAGTGAATGGAGCAGCCCAATCCACTGGGGGAGCAATACAGCAAAGGGTAAAATGGACCTAATACATGACCTCAGTTAAGGAGCCCAACACTTCTAACCTTTCCAACATCACTGCCTTTTGCTCTTCTCCCTTCCCCTAAGACCCTCAAACTTAGTGCCCAATCTCATCTCACTGTTCAATCCCAAACCCCAGAAAGCAAAGTTTTTCTATGTAAGGTTGGGTCAGTGTGTATTAGAATAGGGAAATGCAAAGGACTAGGAAGGAGGCAGAGGAATACTCAAGGGGGATATAGAATGTATAGGATTTCCCTACGGCGTTCCCAGAGAACCTGCATGGTGAAGACGGCTTTGGAACTAGACATGTACAGGGCTTACATCTAACTCTGCCACTTGCTACATGTTTCGCTATGGGTACATCACTGACTTTTTCAATTCTACTTCCTCACATGCAAAATGGGGGATAATAACTATTCTTCCCTCTCAGGAGTTGTAAAGGTTAATATGGGAAGTGTTGAGCACAGTGCCTGGCACCAAGTTATATGTTTATATAAGGACTCTATCAATGTTGGCACGTATTAGAAGCACCACATGTATTAGATCTCTTTTCCTTTCGTTCTTTCTATAGAAAATCCTTCATTGTTTGCATTGGAAGCTGTGCTTATCCCTCTTGGCTCCATGGGTTTGATTATTAGCCTCATCTTTGTGTATTGCTGGCTGGAAAGGTGAGATTTGGATAAGCCCAGGTAAATGAGGTGGGTGGCTGGGAATAGTAGAGGAAGGTCCTTGCAGGGTCTCTAGGAATAGGGGGTAGGCTGATAAGGAATGAGGGACCATGCAAGAGGCCACAGTGACAGTGACAGGAGGAAGCTACAGGTAGAGAGAACAACTAATCACTTCATTCTTACTGGGGAGCTGGGAGAAGAGTAATGAAAAGAGCTTAACCAGTGTGCTCTTGCTTTCTGATTCTCCTTACTCAGGACAATGCCCCGAATTCCCACCCTCAAGAACCTGGAAGACCTGATTACTGAATACCAAGGGAACTTCTCGGTGAGAACATTGCCATAAGCAGACTGCAGTCAGCTGCTGACTGCCTTCTGGCAAGACAGAAAATTGGGGGGAGGGCAGATGAGAGGAGGAGGGGAACCTGAACTGTCAGGATGTAGCCAACAACCAGGCAATGGGCTAGACAGAGAAATACAGAAGAACTGATTATAGGTTGGGTGAAGCAGATGGAAAGTGGTATTGGGGGGCCAGGGGCCTGTGCCCTTTGGTAATCACTGACTGTGAGATGAGATCTCCCTTGGCACAGAACCTTGGTTTTTACTTCCTGCTCCTAATTGACCTCTGATCTGGAGCTATCTGTCTTTAGGCCTGGAGTGGAGTGTCTAAGGGACTGGCGGAGAGTCTACAGCCAGACTACAGTGAACGGCTCTGCTATGTCAGTGAAATTCTCCCGAAAGGAGTTCTGGGGGAGGGGCCTGGAGGCTCTCCCAGAAGCCAGCATAGCCCCTATTGCCCTCCACCATGTTACATTTTAAAACCCGAGTCCTGATAGCCTGACAGAGCCTCTAGGTCCTATATCCCCATGCTGTACTAACTTCCCCTCATTCGATCAGTCCAGGTCTGACGTTTACCTTGTCCTTCTGTGGCTGATTTTGAACTTTGTACCCTGTATAACTACCCCTCCATTTAATAACTCCTATTTGAGAACAGCCCCTTTGCCTGTACTTGTTTCCCATCTCCCCAGCTGGTCCTTCCTTTGGTCAGGATTCTTTCCCTCTGTCCCTCCATCCCCTTTTTCCATTTAGGTACTTCAATTGTTCTCGAATCAAAGAGAAATAAAGTTTCTGTTGATAATAAGAAGAATGTCTGCCATGCTCACCAAAAATAAAGTATTTTAAAAAGTGAAGCAAAAGAGTGTCTATCATACAGGCAGGGAGCAAAAGGAAGTATGGGGTACAATATGAGTGGGAGGCTTGATGCTGAAAGTGGGAAAAAGGAGTAGCAGACTTATGCTGTAGAAGGGATAGTACTACAAGTTAACTAGAAAGTAGTACCTTTACAGAAATTTGCTTTTCTCTAAGTTTTTTGTATTCATTTCAGTGTCCAGTTTAGAGTTAGATTTATTATATTGTCCTCTGTCATGGATTAGATTGTGTCCCCCCAAAATACGTGTCAACTTTGTTAGGCCATGATTCCCAGTATTGTGTAGTTGTTCTCCATTTTTGTGATTGTAATTTTATATTAAAGAAGATTAGGGTGGAATTGTAATACCCTAAGTAAGGTCAAGTCCCTGATCCAATGTAAAGGGAGCTTCTCTGGAGTGTGGCCTGCACTGTCTCTTATCTTACAAGAGATAAAATGAAAGGGAAGCAAGCAGAGATTCAGGGATCTCATACCACCAAGAAAAAAGCACTGGAAGCAGAGTGAGTCCTTTGCATTTGGGGTTCCTGTGCAGAGAAGCTCCTAGTCCAGGGGAAGGTGGATGACAAGGACCTTCCAGAGCTGACAGAGAAAGCCTATCCCTAGAGCTGACATCCTGTGAGAGAATAAACTTCCGTTTGTTAAAGTCATCCACTTGTATTTCTGTTATAACAGCACTCGATAACTGAGACACCCCCATTCCCAACAAATCTCTTAGAGCCCCACCCAAGTTCTTCTCCTTTTATTCTTCCTCTACCCTTTGCCATGCATACTACTTCTGACCTCATAATTCCTCAGTTTCAGCCTCAGGCCCCACCCATAAGGATGCTGGTTATCCACAACTGCTAATAGCTCTCTTCTCTATGGGCCTCCCTAGCTTATGGGACCCATCTGTCCCTCCGACCCCCTAACCCTATGGACCCCCTTGACCACCACGACCTCTAGAACACCTTGCTTCTTCATGACTCTTCTGGCCTCTCTCTGAAGTTTGGGAAAGCATGTTTATTTTCATCAAACATGGAGGTGAGGGGCACCATCAAGTTGGAGTCTGTGTATGAGGGTGGTGAGGTTTGAGGGTAGCAATCACAGGGATTATACAACTAGAGGCTGCTCCACATACCCCATCCCATCTCTTTTCAGATGATCAGGAGCTTCTGGTCAACATGAATTGCTCTGTCCTCCTGATGATGCATTACATTCGTGGTAAATTGAGGTTGTCAAAAACAGGTGAGGGGTTTGAGGAGGAGAGTAATGGCCAAGGGTCAGGAGTTAATAGAGTCACCCCTAGGCCCCAAATCCTCCTCCTGGCAAAGAGCTCCTCATATCCCAACAGCTTTCTTCAACCCTTTTTGTATAGGATCATTGGCTTCTTTTGTTTCCTTTTTCTTCTCCATCACCCCGGTGGCTCCCCCTAGACGTCATTGATTTGTGTGATGAAACTGGGACACTGAAGATGTTTTTCCAGCTGAAGACTCCCAGAGAAAATGCCAGCAAATTCCTCACAGCCCGAAACGTCTACTACGTTTGTAAGGTGCAACGTGGGGCACCAGGTAGAGGCTCGGGAACATCCCCCAGAGATAGAGCAAGGCCCTCAAGACGGATCGTGAATCTTATCCTTAAAATAGGGTACTCTCAACTAGATCTAGATTGATCATCTCCAGTCAGACTAAGAAAGGGCACTGCTTCTGCAACGATAGGTTAGGTTCAGACATACCATGTTCCCCTACCTTGGACTTAAGGGGAGCAAATAAGTTACACCAGCTCAAAGTAGTGTTTAATGCTAGGGTATTAAAATCTTGAGTTTGGATGGGTGGGACAGAAGATGGGGATAACACACTGCTGTGTTCACAGGAAGTGCACTTTCGAAATCCTACAGAGCTATTGTGCCTCTCCTGAAGGAGCCAGAGCCTGAGCTAGTAGGTAAGCAACATTACCGAGGAGGAAAGAATATAGAGATACAGTACACAGTGCTGTGATGGAGAATATAGGTTAAGGCTAGTTTAACACTGTAGGTAGTATCAGCAGGATCCTAGGAGAAGCAAAACAGAATCTAGGTCCACTTTAGGAAAAGATGTTTAGCTCAAACCAGGTGAAGTGTGCAAGTGTCATTCACTGCCCAGCCTCCCACCCCCTGTCTCTTCATGATCTTGTCATTATATCTCTGTCATGGATTGGATTGTGTCCCCGCAAAATACGTGTTAACGTGGTTAGGCCATGATTCCAGTATTGTGTGGCTGCCCTTCATTTTGTGTTTGGAAACCCTGGTTGCACAGTGGTTACGTTCTACAGCTGCTAACCAGGGGTTGGCAGTTCAAATCCCCCAGGTGCTCCTTAGAAACTCTGTGAGGTAGTGCTACTCTGTGTATAGGGTTGCTATAAGTCAAAACAGACTCAGCAGCAGTGGGTTGGGTTTGGTTTAATTTTATGTTAAAAAGGACTAGGGTAGGATTATAACACCCTTACTAAGGTTAAGCTCCTGATCCAATGTAGACGAAGTTTCCCCAGAGTGTGGCCTGTACCATCTCTTACAAGAGATAAAAGGAAATGGAAGCAGAGATTTGGAGACCTCATACCACTAAGACAGTAGTTCTGGGAGCAGAACACATCCCTTGGATCAGGGGTTCCTGCTCCTAGTTCAGGGGAAGATTGATGACAAAGACCTTCCTTCAGAACCAATACAGAGAGAAAGCCTTCTCCTGGAGCTGATGGCCTGAATTTGGACTTGCAGCATACTAGACTGTGAGAGAACACGTTTCTCTTTGTTAAAGCCAACTGCTTGTGGTATTTCTATTATACAGCAGCACTAGATGAATAAGACAATCTCCCTATCACCACCACAACACTTCCATCTTTCCCTTCAACTCCTTTTCTTGGTGTCTTAGCATTCCACTTCTCACTAAAAAGGGCAAAACTTAGGCACCTTCAAATCAGTCCTCAGCTTAGCCTTAGGCCACATTATTCCAACTGATAGTTTGAATGATGGGGAGGACTGGGACAGGTAAGACGTCAGTCCTCACAGATTTGGTTGCCTTTTCCTGCTTCTTAGAGGCATTGCGTGCACAGTGCGAGGTGCTAGAGAGGAACCGAGTAAAGATGCTTAAAATACAAGAAGCCAAGAGGGTCGTTATAATTGAGTCTGCTGTGAACCTCCCAGTAAGTTTCCCTACCAGCCAACTGAGATCTCCTCCACCCCGGATCCCTGGGATGAATTTCCTTTGTAAATCCAACATTCATCCAAGGACCTGCCTCCAACCACTTTTGTCCATCCTTTTGCTTCAATTTGTCATAAACCTTCCCTGTAGAGATTTCTTTGTGTATCTGCTTACCGACCCTTTCCCTTTCCAGTCCAAAGCAGGTCCCTCACGCAAGGGTCCAGCCTCTAAGACCAAACCACAGTCTATTCTCAAGAAGAAGGGTAAACCAACACCACCACCATCACCACCACCAAAGCAACCAAAGCAACCAAAGCAACCAAATCAACCAAAACAGCAACAGCAACAGCAACAGCAACGTTCAAATAAACCAAACAAGTGAGAGCAGCAGTTAGATATGAAACTTCTGTTACTTTAAACAAAAACAGCAACGAGGCAACTATGTCATCATCGTCATGGTTAACTAAATAAACTGAACAAGTGAGAGCAGCACACTTGGTATGAAGTTTCTGTTAAGTGAGTTTCCTTTTTCCGGAAAGACCTCTTTCCACAAGATCTGCAGCAAGGCTTATTAAGTAGCTCCAGGCACCATATAGGTGCTGAGGGTGGGTGGGGGCTACGGGAGGGGGGTGGGGTGAGCACCTGGGTAGGGTCTTCTTAAACCAGACCATCTCCCCTTGCAAAATGTATCTCACAGCCCATCTATTACTTTTGCTGGAGTTAGGTGTCACATAGGCATCTTTCTTCTCTCCACATTCTAGCACCTCCTCCTGTTGGAATTCCCCTATCCTCCACCTCTGGGTAGTCTCCCTCCCCACATCCAATCACCCTTTACCCTTCCCTCCACTTCCTCTTTATTATACAACAGAAGCAGCGAGGCAGTAGAAACCAGAACTAGTTAAGAGGCATTTATTGAATTTATTCATTTACTGATTTGACACACTTCCCTACTCCAACCTAGTGCATGAGACAACCTGGGTAGGCTAGGCTGACACAGCAAATGACAGGAACCCAAAGCAGGGGCAAGGGAGGGGACAAAGCAAAGAGAACTGGGGAAGGGGCTGCTTTGGGGGCTGGGGTAAAGGGGGCACCCCAGATGGCCTCCCTGGCAGGTGCTAATAAGCCTGATCCACATTCCTCTCCCTCCCTGCTCATTTCCTAGACCCTCAGCCAAACTCCTCATTCCTTGTTTCTCCCCTCCCCCATGTCTGCCACCAGACACACTTAGACCTAACCGTTATAGTCAGAGAAGGGGAAGAAGGGCAAGGACAGCTGTCAGAGGCCTTGAACAGGGAGGTCTCTGTACTTAACATCCCTTCCCTTCTCCCCACTCCACCCTCTTCCAGTGCTCTAAGCTAATTTCAGACCTTCAAAGCACTCTCCCACAGTAGCACTAACCCACACTGGATCATAAAGAGTGTGGTTTTACCCACTTCCAGCCACAAGTTGACAGAATAAGGGGATTTGGCTTAGCCTTTTCCTTACAGAAACTGACCTATTTCTGCATAGTCCTTTTGCTAGACTTGGTTCAAATTAAAGTGCGTGCCCTTGTTCACTCCCCACCAATTCCCTCCCTTTTTTCTATTGGCCTTAAGTTCCTTCCCCACTTCTCCATGTCCCCCTAATATTGTCTGTAGTGTTTGCACCATACCACTATGACAAAGCCTTCAGAAAGAAAAGCACCTTGCCATTGTTAAAAATCTCTATATTTTGTGTTTATATTTCTTTAAAAGTTTATTAAAAGCCTTTCTGTTACTTGCAGCCTTCCAAGGGGTGATTTGGCCTGGCTAAGCATGCCAGAGCTCAGGTCTTGGCCTTTCCAGATGCCCCCTAGCCCTCTAACCTCTATCACTGGCCTAAGGGGCCACTGCATAAAAATCCCAGGCTCAACCTTGCCTGGCTCAGCTCAGGTAAGACTCTACAAAAAAATCCTGCTCCCAAAGGCAGGGGAAGGCCACTGGTGACTTCACATTTCCAACAGCACTACCCATCCCTGCCACAAAGCCTAGGGGGTGAGAATGGGGGGAGCTACGGATGGCTCCCAGAAGGGGCCTTACCCCCTAATTGGCACAGTGAGAATAAACCCTCTCCCTCTTCCCGTCCCATTCCCCTCCCTCCCATAGTCCCCATAAGGGGCAGCTTTATCTTCATAATTTCCTCAACATGTGTGTGTGTGTGTGTGTGCGCGCCCATGTGTGCATGTCTGTGTGTGTGTGTGCATGTGCGTGTGTGTGCGCCCATGTGTGCATGTCTGTGTGTGTGTGTGCATGTGCGTGTGTGTGTGTGTGCGTGTCTGTGTCTGTATGTGTGTCTGTGTGTCTGTGTGTTTATGTGTGGGTGCGATAGAGACCAGATCCCACCCAGGGAGGGGGTCAAGAGTAAAGACCGGATATGGACAGCCTGGCTCCATGTCTGAAGCAGTGGAGAAAGCTTCCAGCCACGGCTCAGGGATCTGCAGGAAGAAGAAGACAGGTAAGAGGCTTATCCGGAGCATGACAACTTTGCATCACCCAGGTTTATTATCAAGGGAAACAGAGACCGTTCCCATCTCTTCTGTGCTACCTTGTAGTGATGGGCATTACTGAGGGGCAGGGAGATCCCATCTGGCAAAATATGTCATTCTAATATGACATCCTGTCTCCAATTGCTCAGGAGCTCCAGCTACCCTTTGTTCTAAATCTCCCTTTTGCTCAGATTATGGGACTAGCTGGGCACCTAGGAGTGGGTAGAAGGTTGTGAGATGTTACAGTGATTAAGGAGTGCTGTACCTGGCTCGAAGTTGAAGTCCAGTCCCTCGCCTTCATTCATGAGGTCACTGATGATGTTATCCATGTCACACTCCAGGTTCTCCATATACATATCAAGATCTAGGTCCTGAGGCATTCCATCGTTGTCTTCGCAAACAGCTTCAGTAGGTGATGTGGGCACAGAAGTACGCAGGGTCTTGGGGGCAGGAACGCCCATGACTGGAGGTGGTGCTATTGTAGAAAGGGAGGGAACCAGACTGCTGGGGCCTGGAGCTTCTAGTGACTTGGGGTATAGGCCGACTCCTGTGGCTATCTTACTGGAGGAAGGTATTCCCCCCAGCAACAGAAGTGTTGGGGCCTGGGACAAGATGGGATCTACCTGTGTCATGAGGACATCAGTAGGGGGTGATGGCGTATCAGAGGTAAGCAGGGCCTCCAGAGATTGGGAGCTTGAGAAGCACCCTTCTCCTGCTGACAGGGGCCCCTCTGCTGGACTGAAGAGGGATGTGTTGTAGGTATGTAAGGGGCCAGTAACCCCAGGATGCTGCAAAGAGAAGCCAGAGAGACTATTCCGAGATAGCAGGGAATGGGAAGATGAGAGATTGAGCCCATCTAACAGCTCTAGATCTTCGTTTAGGGTAGGAGGGACACCCCCTGCATAGCCGCTGACTGAAGCTAGTATCTCCTCCTCTGCCAGCACCTCAGACTCTGGCCTCATGGGTGACAGCCGGGTGCTGACAGTGCTAGCATTGGAACTGCTTCGTGGACGGAAAGTGGTCCACATGTCGACTTCCTCACGGTTTCTAGAACAAGGACTGCCTGACCATTTAGCAAAATGGCCAGGAGGGCTTTTCGGAGTGGCCCCTTCAGGTGGACCTGGCAGCACAGCTGGTTTCTTCTTGGGTGCCTTGCTGCGGCCCCGGAGTAGCTTGCTGTTGCTATCCATGGAGGCAGCCCGGCGGCGGGGTGCCTTGCCACTCTTGCCTCCCTGGGGATTCAGCATCCACCAAGAACTCTTGCCGGTGGCCTCGTTGTGCATTTTGATGAACTTGCTGTGCAGGGACAAGTTGTGGCGGATCGAATTCTGGAGAAGGCAGAAGCAGCAGGAAAGGGGCATGAGGTGTGTGCGTGTGAGGTCAGTGGCCAGCAGTCCAGTCTAAAAGGATGCTGGGACACAACGAGAGTCTCCTTGGGGACTCAAAGAAAGTCAGATCCCAGTGAGAAGACAACTGGGCAGAGGCAGGGGAGGGATGAGGGAGGTTGATCACACACAGCTCCCAGCCCTGAGATAAGCTGCTCAGCCTCTGCTCTAGACCTCTCTGCACAGGACTCAGGGAAAAAACCCGAGTAAAACTATCTGTTGCAGAGGGCACTATGCTTGCCCAGGAAAAGCTCACAGCACTGTATTTCTCCCAAATCTCTGGGGGTTGTCTACAGCTGGTGGGTGTAGGGGAGGCTTACCCCTGGCCCAGCAAGAACCAGGCTCAGGTAGGAAAGGAGCATTCCACAGCTCCATTCCTTTGCTTGAGTGCAGGCTTGGGTGGAGATTACAGGACAGTGGTGTAACACCAGCCCATGACTGATCCAACCTGGTGCTGAGCCAGTTCTCTGAAAAGACTAAGGGGCCTGAACCTCAGCTAGGCTGGTGCTTCATTCTCCTCAGGGCATTTGGGCCCCAGCTCTCTATAGGTTTTGAAGATTCACTTTTTTCTGAACTCCACCTTTACTGACACCCTCAGTTATATTCAGACGTGGATTCTCCCTGCGCGTCATATAGGAGAGGAGCATTATTCCCCTCTTTCCTTTTCTTGGGAAGGGTTGTCCCTCTCTAAATTTTGCTAGCTTGTCAAGATCAAGCTTAAATCCCACCTCTTTTATAAAGTGATCATTTGACTTCTGCAGCCAAATTTCTTCTACACTATTTTTAATTTGCTCTACGCAATTTTACCCAGTCTGTGTTGTTCACAGTTTTATGTAATTAGTCTCATCAGCTGCAAGCACCAAGGGCACAGATTATGTCCACCAATCCCAAAACCCATACCCGAGCCTCTCAGAGTGCCAAGCTTGCAGTACAAACTCAGATCAATATTTGTTGCTCGACTGGTTGGTGGCCCCCAGGTACAATTGTGTGGCTACACTTGAGGCTCCATCAGCTGTTGAGTGCTTGGGTATTAGAAACTATGTGCCTTCCCTTCCTCGCTCACTAAGGTAATGACATTCCCTAAAGTTTTTTCTAGGAGCTCCGGGAACTGAGACTGGCAATTTCTTGAGTTCCCACAGCAGTTTTTTTCTAATGGCTGTCCCAAGCTAGTTACACCACTGAGTACTCCCCCAGCCTCCCAGCTCTTCCCTACCTCCCTCCTAGTTCTTTCACCTACTTCTCCTCAGGAATTTGTGCATAAATTCTCTAACCTTGAGGGAATTTGACCTTCCACATGAAACTCTTTAGAATTTAGAAACCCAGGAGGAGCTAAAAAGGGGCCTGGAGCAATTAGGGGGCTGACCAGCGTGGTTTCTCTGGCACTAAACAATAAGAAGACCTTTTGCGTGTTGCAAGATTTTTATTCAGTTTGGTGTTCCAGGGCTCTTTAGCCACAAATTCCTTGTCTACCTGGGACCCTACTGTAATGGCACTCTAATTACTCTGCTGTTTTGATTTCCTAGCTCCATCAAGGAGTTGGACTTGTCTATCTAGCCAAGGCTCTTAGCAACTGAGGACCACAGTGACTTCTGGCACCATGATCTCCCCCTGTTCATCCTCTAATTCCAGGGTCTACCTAGAAGGCCATTTTTCTCCTTGCTACTTAGTGTCCATTAGTCTGTCCCTTTTTCCTTAGGCCTCAGAAATAGTAAGCTCTACTGCTTCTTTTCTAGAGGTCAGCTCCCTAAACCCATTGCCCTTGAGTCAATTCCGACTGGTGGCAACCCTACAGGACAGAGAAGAATGGCCCCATAGGGTTTCCAAGGGGTGTCTGGCAGACTCCAACTGTGGACTTTTTGGTTAGCAGCCATAGCTCTTAACCACTAAGCCATCAGGGTTTCCAGGGGTCAGCTCCCTAGATGCCTATAAATCATACATGTCAGAAGGGAGTGGCTGTTTCTTATTGCTCCCCAAGCCACCTCCCGTAAGATTTATTGTTCTAAGTGCGTGCAGCCCCCTGGTGGGGTGGGAGTAGCTTTAGCACTTCACCTGGGAAGCTTTTCTTCACCTCCCCAGGGCTCTAAAGCTCCAGGTTCAACCTAATCTGGTTTAACCATCATTCCAAGGACAGCAAGCCATGTTCTTCTTAGGTTTTGGAAGAGAATTTGGTAGCATGGACTAGCAGAAACAGCATATGACTTAGAAGACCTGAGTTCAAGTCCTCATTCTACTGATAGCATGTAACTTTCCCAACCTTTCTGTATCTTACTTTCCTAATACACAAAATGTGGAGTCTCAGAATTTCTGTGAAGATTAATTAAATAAGATATTTCAAAACTACACTGTAAACTGAAAAGCCCAGTATAAGTGTGAAATACATAAGAAGGGAGTATACTCCTACAGCATAACATCTTGTAGTTATTTCTTCTACCCTGGAAAATGAACTTAAGGGAAGAGAAAAACAGCTGTGCAGGCCGGGTCCATGAAGGGGAGTTCTGAGACTGTAGCATGGCAGACTACCCAGAAATAGTTCCAAGGGTCACAACCAGTTGTCTTGTTTTCTGTTCTTGCCAGCCCCTGGGGATACTGCAGACCTGATCTCTTGATTTCCTATACCTAGGGGAAGACCCCTTGCTCATCCAACCCTGTGTATATTGCTGTATGCTGACCTCACCACCTGGGGGGGTGTGTGGTACAAGACATTGATCGAGGTTATTGTCGTTAGAGACCACTGAGCTGATTTCAGCTCATAGTGAGTATCCCAATCTCATGATTAAAAAAAAAATCTAGTTGTCACCAAGTCAATTCCAACTCATGACAGTCCTATGTGTTTTAGAGTAAAACTGCACTCCACAGGGTTTTCATGGCTATGGCCTTTCCGAAAGCAGATCACCAGGCCTTTCTTCCAAAGTGTCCCTGAGTGGGTTCAAATGGCTAACCTTTCATTTAGTAGCTCAGCACTGAACTTTCTGCACCACTGGGACTCCTATTTCATGATTAAAAGCTTGTTGCTGTTGAGAGGTGTTAAAAACCCTATAGGACAGAGTAAAACTGCTCCATAGGGTTCCCAAGCACTGGCTGGTGCATTCAAACTGCCGTCCTTTGGTTGGCAGCAAAACGCCTAACCACCGTACAACTAGACCTCCATTTCATGATTAACCCATTGCCATCAAGTCAAATTTTGACTCACCGTGACTCTATAGGACCGAGCAGAACTGCCCCATAGAGTTTCCAATGAGCACCTGGTGGATTTGAACTGCCGACCTGCTGGTTAGCAGCTGTAAGACTTAGCTATTACATCACCTGGGGTTTCCCCGTATTTCTCATGACAATTTTTTAGATCATTTTGTGAGATGTTTTCTCACAGTTTCTTCATGGAAGGCCAAGGGAATTCCCAGCCCTGTGCCATAAAATCAAAGCTCTGTCTCCTTATCAGGGCTAATGTCCTTTAGCAACACTGTAAATGAAAACTTTTCCCCAGAACTTGAATAATGCCTTACAAGGGAGAGTTTCTTGGCATTACAGGATAAACTGAAGCAGCCCTTTTTCTTCTTAGTGCACAAGAATAGCTACCTTACCCTATGAATATCACTATTTTTACCTTCATGGAGCTCTGGTGGTACAGTGCTTAAGCACTGACTGCTAACCAAAAGGTGGGCAGTTGAAATCCACTGCTCCTTGGAAAACCTATGAGGCAGCTGTACTTTATCCTACAAGGTCACTCTGAGTTGGAATCAACTCAGTTGTAATGATTTTTTAAATCTTTGTTACCTCTACTTGGGTAGAGCAGCCCTAAAACAGTACCTCTACAGAAATACTGGGAGGCAAGCAGGGCATCCAAGTAATCCCACAGGAATGGAAGAAAAGGTGTTGGGAGAGGAGTTGGGGGAGGAAGGAAGGCTAGGATCGCATAAAGAATTTACCTAGTTCCTGCTGTACATAGGCTAAAGGCTTCCCTGTGGGAGTTAGTGTTAGGGGCCACCCAAGTCAAAGTGTTGAGCAACGAGCAGAGAAATCAGTTTTCTGCAGGGCAAGGACAATGTCTTATCCATCTGTGATTTCCCCGCATCAAGTACAGAGCATGACATATCTACCATGTACTAAGTAAATGTCTAATTGAAGACGGAAAGTAGATCTCTGGGCTTGTCAAAGGGGTACGGGACGGGAAAAGGGACTCAAGGAGGACAGGGGGTCCTGCGTAGGTGGTATTGGGGCTGAGGTGAGGGGGTCATAGTTACCTTCCATCCTGCTGAGCTGTTGCTGTCACCCTTGTCCTTGAAGTAGGGAACAGTGCGGACCATCCACTCATAGATCTGGGCAAGTGTCAGTCTCTTCTCCGGGGCGCTTTCAATGGCCTGGCTGATGAGTTCTGCATACGACTGATTGCCCCAGGCATTCCGGCGGGAGCCTCCCTTCCGAGGACCAGTTACAGCCCCCAGGGTCCTGACCTGGGGGCCCCCTTCCGGCTCTGGGAGCCGGGAGGGTACCAGGATTGTACTTGAGCGCCCCTCCGTGTGTACCTCCTCTCCCAGAACTGGCTCCACCTCGGGCGGCTGGGACGGCTCTGTAGTGAGCTCTGGTCTGGGAAGGGGCCAGGTACAGGAGCGGGGACGGCTCTGGGGTTCGAAGTTGGAATCAGCCCCTGTGGCTGAATTCTCTTTCCCTAGATCCATACGTGGTGGAGTTGGACCTCTGTTGCTCAGCATTCAGTGGAGGCTGCTACAGTGCCTTACGATGCCTCCCCCCAAGGGGGGAAACACCAAGGGCCAGTGGACACATTCGTACCAGTCCTCAGAAAGTCTTGCAACTTCCCCCTGGCCCCTGGACGCTAGCCCCCAAACTGTCCCTTTCACACAGTTCTCTGATCCGCTTCCAGACTACAGCTTGTAGTCTCAGCTCTATCCTAGACACCACCTGTAACCTCCCTCTAGCGAAGGCACTTTCTCCAGCCTCTCACTCAGCTTCCTGCTCTTTTAAACCTGAGGCACGGTATCCCCTCCTACATTGCTCTCCCATCACCGACGATCTCCTTAGGCGCAGTCCCTCCCCCTTTTAAGTTGCTGTCCCCTTCTCCCAGACACTCCTCCCAAATTTCTTCCACAAGATCGCTGTCCTCCTCCAAGCTCCGCTGCCCCCGTGTCACTTGCCCCTCCCCCGCTCTTCCTTTCTTTCTACTTGTAATAGGGTCCAAGTCCAAGCGGCCTCAGCCTCTCTGATTCTTGAACCAATTCCTCTACCAAGCCCCCCCATCCCCCGCCCCCCGGGTTTCCCTTTTGTTTTGCTTCAAGCAGCAGCCCCCGCCTGACGTCTCTGTTTACCACTCGCCGGGGGAGCCATCTGCGCACGCGCTTGGAGGGCCAGTTGGGAAATCGAGTTCTTTAGTCCTGCCATCCTGGTCAGTCTTGAGGACTACATCTCCCGTCCTACTTCACGGCCAGAAGCCTTCTACGGAGAGGAGAATAGCGTGGCAGGGTATCGGGAGGTGGGATTGTTAAGAGGTCGTCGTGGTGTACCCCCTTTTTTTTCCCTTAAAAAAATCATTTCCTCCTTTCTCTACATTCCACTCTCTCTCTTGTGATTCAGGGTCCCCTAGGTGGCTGTCTTGAGAGGTGCTAGGCCTTTCAAAGTTCCATCAGTTAAGAAGAAGCAAAAGGAGAAAATGTAGGATCTTATAAGAAGCAGAAAACTAAGAAGCAAGGAACTGACTGAAAATAAGATGTATACATACATGTTGGGGAGTTGGGTGGAAGGTAACCTGAACAAATCGTTAGCTGATGGTAGTGCATCACCTCTCTTTCCCCTACACTCAGGTCATACTGAAAGTGCCGTTGTTGCTGACCAAATCAGGTTTCTCCATTGGCTCTTCTGGCCTCCAGTTCAATGTTGGTATTCTCCAGGTTTCCATCTTCAACAGCTTCGCTTCTCATTCAGCAGGTCCAAAACTGATCTCATAGTCTGTTTTTACAACCATACTCCTATCCTCTGTGTACCGCTGATTTCTGTTGAGGTGTTCTGGTCTACTCAGTCACCCACCGAGATTTACCCTTCATCTTTTCATCTCCCTAACTTTTACATCCAATTCTAGTTCAAGCCCTAATTTGTAACCAGATTTAAATTGCAATATCATCTTAATTGGATTTTTTTCCGTCAACCTTTTTTCCACTACAGTTTAGATCCCATGCTGCCAACAAAGTTCCCTTTGAAAGAAACACACGTGGCAATAGTAACTAAAATTTATGGAGCCCTTACTACATGCTGGAGTCCTTGGTGGTACAGCAGTTAAGAGCTCGGCTACTCACCAAAAGACTGACTGCTCCTTGAAAACCCCATTGAGCAGTTTTACTCTGCCCTATAGGGTTGTTATGAGTTGTAATTTACTTGTCAGAAATGAATTTGGTGTTGATTTGGTACTAAGTGCCAGGCACTGTATAACTGCTTTACGCACATTAGTTCATTTACTACTCAAAACAACCCTGTGAGGTAGATGTCACTCTTATTCCCATTTAATAGAGGAAGACACTAATGCTGAAAGATTAAGTGACTTGCCCAAGGTAACACAGGAGACAGGAGAATTGGGATCATATCACTTATATGTCATCATACAGTTAGGCTACTTAAAAACATTCTCTGATTCCCTTTATTGCCTATGTGATAAAGTTGAAAGTCCTTAGCAAGGCATGAGAGACTCTTTAGATTCAGAACATATTCCACCTTTCCTGTCTCATTTTTCACTAAACATACTAAGTTCTAACCAGTCTGAGTTTCATACTATTCCCCGAATATATCGTGCCCCTTTATATCTTTCCTTCCACATTCTGGGATGTCCACCCTTTCATCATTCCATCCACGCCCTAGAGTCTTTTGTTCTGGAAAACTCTTGATCTCCCTTCCTGGTTTCCCTCAGGCACAGTTAGTTCTCCCTTTTCTGCATTCCTAAGCATGTTGCACAGGCTTGTGCTATACAGCACAAACCATATTGTAATTATTTGTTTACGTGTCTGTCTCTCCCACTAAACTGTAAGCTCTGTGAAGGCAGAGACAACTTTCGTGTATCTGTGATTCCAGCTTAGCACATAGTAGATAGTCAATAAAGATTGGTTGAATAAATAAAAGAATGGGATCGGAAATCAAATGACACTACCTTGTACATTTAACAACTTTTTAGCGAATGTATTATATATATTTTCTGAATTTCTACTAGATAGCAAACTCCTAGGGGAAGGGACTATAACTTGTCTGTATAGCATTATACCATTTGCCGTGGTTGCTTGAGACATACTCTATAATGATGAAGTCTCCTTCCTGTAAAGAAGAAAATCAACACATTTGGCAACCTGGGATTCCTCAGAGGTAGCAACACATTGGGTCTTCAAAGTAACACTAGCCTGCTCATGGTAACATGAGCTTTGTGTTCATTCACCATTTTGGTTCTCCATATTCCTGCCTCCTTCTACCCCAACATGCATTTGTTGGTCCTCCGTTTGTCATGTAGGAGTGTTTTAGGCTGGGTTCTCTAGAGAAGCAAAATCAGTAAAGCATATAAATATATGTACACAGAAAGATTTCTATCAAGGAAATGGCTCATGTGGTTGTAGAGGCTGAAATGTCCCAAGTCTGTGGGTCAGGACAGAGGCATCTCCTGATTCACGTAGCTGCAGGGGCTGGTGAACCCGAGATCAGCAGGTCAGAGAGCAGGGCTCTGTAGTTGTAAGTTATGAGCAGATATAACAAAATGGGGTGCACAGCTTTTCTCCCAGGTGAAACTTCAGAGATTACGTTCTCAACTGGCTCACCATTCATTGTTTGTTTTTTCCTCTTTCTCTCTCTCTCTGTTTTTTTTTGGACTAAGGCTTCTTTTTTTATTAAGCTTGGGCTTAGTAAAGTATGATTTATGGACAGTTAAAATTCACCCTTTTTAGGTACACAGTTACATGAGTTTTGAAGAACATACACAATCATACAACCATTATCATAGTCAAGATATTTGTATCTTGACTCAAGAAGTTCACCATGTGCCCCTTCTAGGCAATCCTTTGTCCACTAGCAACCACTGTTCTAAAATCTTTTCATATAGTTTTGACTTTTCCACAGTGACGTATAAATGGAATAATTCTTTATGTTGCCTTTTGTGTCTGGCTTCTTTCATTTAGTATAATACTTTTGATATTCATTTGTGTTATTGCATGTATTAATAGTTTGTTTTATTTTATTATTGGCTAGTATTCCATTGTGTAGAGGTACTACAATTTTATATTTTCACCAGTCGATGGACATTTGGATATTTACAGTTTTGAATGATTTTCTGAATAAAGCTGATGCAAACATTTGCTTACAGGCCTTTGGGTAGACGTATAGAAAAAGTGTGTTTATAAGAAACTACCAAATGTTTTCCATAGTGACTCTACCACTTTACATTTCCACCAGCAATGTATGAGAGTTCTGTTGCTCTGCATCCTTACCAGCACTTGATTTTATCATTCTGTGTTGATTTTAGCCATTCTAACAGGGGTGTGGGGTGTGGATTGCTGGTTGCATAGTGATTAAGACCTTGGCTGCTAACTAAAAGGTCAGCAGTTCAAATCCACCAGCCACTGCTTTATAAGCCCAATAGGGCAGTTCTCCTTTGTTCTATAGGGTTGCTATGAGCCAGAATCGACTTGGTGGCAGTGGGCTTTGTTTGTTTGTTTGTTTGTTTGTTTGTTTTAACAGGAGCATAGTGGTATTTCACAGTGGTTTTTGTTTTCTCCTCTTGAATGGCATAGGACTTTGTCCCTTTTGCCTCTTTCACTGCTACTGTTCACTCTTCTACCTGGGTGCCAACCCCCAAGCCTCCTGCCAAACCAGTTGCATTAATTTGCATTGAGATATACATTTCCCTACATCTTTCTTATCCTGCTCAGCTTGGAAACCACCCCTCCACCCGCCCTGAGATTCTATAGGAGTTTTGATGGTAACTAACTGGAAAGATGCGGCGGTTAACAAAAAGAGCAGTGAGAAAGTGAACAATCTTAGAAATCATTACTTTTTACTAGTCCCTGGTCTTCATAGGTATTTTTTGGGACATGCATATTTTGGTACCCCTTTTCCTAAGTCTATCCTTAGGCGTTTCTGTAGATTTCTAGTCTTTGTTTTACAAGCCAGCATCACCCTCCCAACCATGTTGTCTTCTTTTAATCTTTTCAGGTAATAAGCATTCCTTAAGAGCCTACTATCTTCCAGACAGTAAGCTAGAAGTTTTCCCACAAAGCATACCTTAGATGAAAGTATTCAGGTGTTAGCCCTAAAACAAATTTGAGTTGGCAGCACTACTAAGTTTAGGGGAACTTCAGTCCTTTCTGAACTCTGGAAGTCAGCCTAGGACAGTGAAAAGAAGCAGAAGATCTGTGACTTTGTCATAGCTCTGTCACTAACCAGTTGAATAATGATAGTAATTACATTGATATTAAAAACTATCATTGATTGAGCTTTTGTTGTGTATTAAGCAACTTGCTAAGTGCTTTACGTAGATTATCTGATTTAATGCACACAATAAACATTCACAGTATTCATTAAAAGATTCTACTATTTTCATTTCATAGAGGAAAATGAGATTTAGAGAGGGTAAAGGGAACTGTTTAGGAGTTCCTAAGTGGTGGAGTACAAATCCAGGCAGTTTGACAAGTCAGTTTACCTCTTCTGGCTTTAGTTTCCTCATTTGTAAAATGAGAATGTTGTATTAGAAGACCTTTAAAAGTCTCTCTTAGCTCTAAAATCCTGTTTCCTGTGATTTTCAAACCAAGCACAAGACCCAAGATTGCCCTTTTGTCCTTTGGCTGTCCTGAATTTACGCATGTTCCCTCAACAGGTATAGCCCTGGTCCCTTGCATGAATAAAATCCACAAAGCTTAATCCCTATAGTTTGGGACTAGCCAGCACTGATCTTCAAGCACCTTCTTTCACCACTCCTGTAGGCCTCCAAGGCTCCAATCTCTGGAAGTCCTACTGGCTTAGTATTTAGAGTTTCCAATAACACTGAAAATGCCTATATTTTAAAGTTACATGAAAGCTGCAGGATATACTACTTTATGTGCTATATGCTCATAATGTTTTTAAAAAATACATTGAGAAAAGATAGGATTAAATCCCCAAAAGTGTTAACAGTGATTGTCTTTTTCTTTTTTATTGTGTTGTAGTTGTCCAATTTATTATGACTATGTATGACTTTTAAATTGGGGAAAATGCTTTATATTTTGCTCTTTCTACAAGGCATTTGAATCACCTTACTGCCCTCCCTCCCCCAATAGTACAAGTGTCATAAGGACAGGCATGGAGAGGAAAAGGAAGTTAATGTTCGATGACTGAGCATTAAATTTACCTTTTTAGGCAGCCAGGGAAAAGGGGAAAAATAGTAAATTATACTGTTCTTCTTATCAGAAAGAAAGAAGAATAGGAGTTATTCAAAAGAGACATAGGTTTTCCTGTCACTAAATTCCTTTCTCCTCTAACAGAGCTACAGCAGACAGAATTATTTATTGTCATTAAGTGACAGTGTACAATCCAGTTTAAATTTGCGTGCCCGCCTATGTGCAGCTCCTAGTGCTCTCCTTGCCCAGTGACAACACACTCTGCTTGTCTGTTCTGTACATGTTGTATCCCCTTAACAATCTCCTGTCCCCTCTTCTGCACCGTCTCCCTCCCCTCTATTAAGAGGGCAGTAGGATGACATCCTATAGATGCACAGAACCATAAAGTACACACACTATATGGTCACTCTGTGTCACCAAGTCCAATCCATTCCTGTCCGAAGAGTTGACCTCAGTAATGATTTATGGACAGGGGCAGCTTCAGGACTAGGGGCCATTCACCAAGGGGAACCCTAAGGCCTCTGGACCACCAGTTGTACTCTTTTAGTGGAATTCTCAGGGTGCACCCCTTTTTATTCTTGTGTTGTCAGTGAGACTCAATTTTGTGAGCCCCATCACAGCTATCACTGGTGGTGGCTGGGCACCTTCTGCTTCTTCCGGTCACATGTCAATGTAGTCACCCACTCATGTGAGTCTCTCTGTCTTCTGGGTTCTCTTTCCCCCATGTCATTTCAGTCCTTGGTGATCATCCATTCTTGCTGAGTTGGGGCCATTTGGTGTACCTCAGCTAGCTTTTAAGACCCCAGACACCACTCACCAATATGGGGTGCAGAAGACTCTCAGCAGTACACTTGTTTTGCCAATTGGACTCAATGTCCCCTGAGAGTACAGTCCCCGGACCCCTGCCCCTGCCACTCTGTCCTTGCAATATTGGGTTAAGATTGGAAGAGTATTCATGTTATGTTGAAGTCCAGTTAAACTAATCTTCTTTCTCATGTGTACTGTCACTGATTTCACCCAACTAAATTTCTATCAACTACCTAATCTTTCACCAGCCCTCTCCCTCCCTCCCTTGCAGCCATCAGAGTCTTTTTCTTCTGTACATGAGTCTGTTTTTAAGTCCTTATAGTAGGAGTCTCATACAATATTTGTCTTTGTGCTGCTGACTACTTTCAATCAATATGTCTTCCAATCGAAACCAAGTTATGAGACGCTTCCTAGGATCGTCATTGTTCTTTATCACTGCATAGTGTTCCATTGACTATATATACCATAGTTTATTTATCCATTCATCTGTTGTTGGGCATCTGAGTTGATTCCATCTTTTTGCTATTGTGAACTGTGCTGCAATAAACATTCGTGTGCATGTATCTGTTCGTGTGAGTGCCCTTGATTCTGTAGGATATATTCTAAGCAGTGGAATTACTGGGTCAAATGGTATATCTATTCGCAGCTTTTTAAGGAAGTGCCGAATTACTTTCCAAAGAGGTTGTACCATTTTGCAATCTCACCAACACTGTAGGAGAGTTCCAATGTCTCCACAGCCTCCCCAGCATTTGTTGTTTTAGAATTTTTTGAAAAATAAAACACTTATAATTCCATTGCCCTCATATAATTTTCGTCTAAGCTTTCCATCCTTGTCCACAGACGTATATTTTATGTTGTGGCAGTTAGAGTCAATATACCATTTTGTGGTCTTTTTTTCAGGAACATATAAACACTTTTTCATAGCTACCCTATAGGACAGAATAGAACTGCCCCATAGAGTTCCCAAGGAGCATCTGGTGGATTCAAACTGCTGACATTTTGGTTAGCAGCAGTAGCACTTAACTGCTATGCCACCAGACTTTCTTCATAAAATTTAGTGTTCTGTAATTATAATTTCTAACAACTACATAACAATCCATTGCTGGCACTAAATTCACTACCAAATTTCTCATGTGGGATTAACATAAGGGACAATGTCCTTGGTAACAGTTTCATAACTTCCACAGAAGCTATGAATTGGAATTGAGTCCGGCAATGGATTTCTTTTTAGTTTTTATTTTTTGGTTCTTGTAAGTACCCTGGCTAAAAGCCAAAGATGTAACATTAAAGCATTTCTGCAAGGTCTGAGTTGGTTTGATTTAGGCAAATAATCTTATGGTGCTCTAACTTGATCTGAGGATACAACTTAAAGTGCCCCCCTAAAAGAATGGATATAGATAGAAGGTCCCTTAGAATATATTCCATAAATACCTTTTCTCACAACCTGGCTTTTGACAGGACCTGGAGGTAGACTACCCTTAATCTCTGGTGAAGGCCGTAAGTAGTGGTGTACTCTGTGTTGACTGAGTCAGGACCCATATGCTTTGGAAGTGTGGTGAATAGGTAGTAGGGTAACAGGGTTAACACTCTGTCTTAAAAATTGAGAAGCCCTTACCAGTGTTTTTGCCTATGTGGAAGTTACCTTACATCCCTGTGGAGGTAAGGTGCAGGTGAAGCCAGATTTGGATTTGAGTTCCAGACCACAGAGAGAGGATTGTGATCTGAACATTTTTCAAAGACCATAACAAATCAGGTGGTGTAGGCACAAGAAGGAAAAGCCTTACAAATATTTCAGTGAAATCTCTTGTTTAGGAACTATAGAGTCCCATTGTGCTTGCTAGTGTGAATTAGCTGCCAAATGGGGTTTTTGTTGACCAATTGAATTTTGGAGACTTTCACCAAAGATAATTAACATTTTTTACAGGAAAGATGTTGAGCTATTTTTTTCTGGCACTAATTACTAGAGCCAGTTTTTTCCTAAGAACTATGAGAGTGGTATGTGATAATATAATTATGTCAGTATCATAAAGGTGGATTAACTATTCTGTTTTTGAATTTTTGTTGTACAAACATCACAGCTACAAAATTAAAAAAAAATTGAGAAAAAGAAAATGATTACGCATAATCCCACTATTTCTAATACAACTATCATTGAAGTTTTCTGTCCTTTTGGACCCTTGATACCATGCTTCTTTTCCGTGCCTCCCTGAAGTAACCACTCTTACAAGTGTAATATTGTGATGCTCTCACTAACTGCACTACTGAAGGGACAAGGTGGTTACATCCAAACTTGATCACTAACTGCACAGCAAGGATCAGCATGAATCCAGTTCCCACCTGAAAATGGATGTAGGCTTCACCTTCTCACGTCTCCAAGATCCTTATCACCAGCCACTTCTGCAGCACTATCCCTCTCATTCTAACCACCCAGAGTTAGGTCAAAACACCCCCGGGTCACCTCAAGCCAAGTCATCAAGGACCAGCCATAGGCACAGCTCCATCCACTTTAGACCAGCCAGCAACCCCTCTCTTCCTCTAGCCTCCTGGGGCTAGCTCATAAACTAGAAGGTCTTTGTCTTCATCTACTGCCCATTCAGCCTTTCTCTATCCACCAGCCACCACTCAAAGCTAATTTCTCTTGAGTTAGGACTCTTTCCTTACGACTGCCTATACAGTTCTTCTTTTAATCAACCACCCTGAGCTAAGTCTGGATCCTATTGCCCCTTGTCATTTTGTTAATTCTCTATGATGGCTCACAAAATTCAAGGAGACTATTACCTGTACTTACAAACCAAACCCAAACCTCGTACCATCAGCTCAATGCGACCCTATAGGACAGAGTAGAACTGCCCCATAGAGTTTCCAAGGAGCACCTGGCAGATTTGAACTGCCAACCTTTTGGTTAGCAGCCACAGCACTTAACCACTACACCAGCAGGGTTTCCCATATACTTACAATTATCCATTTATTAAAACCAGAAAGGACACAAGCAAAACAACGTATCAGGCAAGGTCTGGGAGAGTTCTTAGCAAGGGGCCTCCATTGTCCTTAGGGACATTCCACCCTTTCGCATTTATAGATGTTCTCACCAATTCAGGAGGCCCCAAAGAGAGAGAACTCTGAGGTCAAGGGATCTGTGAATAATTGTGACGTTAGTCATGTGCATGACTGGAGTCTTAATGTGTAGTTATGTTCAATCCAATCCATGGATACGCATGACTGCATCATGCCCCTCTCCCTTCCTGAAGTTACTTTGCTGGGTGTGGGATCTAGGTACTCACTACTTGCCTGCCTAGTTTAAAGAGAAAAAGAGCACTTTAGTTGCTCAGGCTGTTTTCAGAAATAGGATGCAGAACACCAAACTGAGTTCTTTGCCCCATGATACGTAATCTTCCAGACCTTTTTAACAGACACTTCCATACCAGAAAAAATATAGTACTGCTTTATGTTTTTCTTTGCATAAATGATACCATTCAGCATTTTGCTTTTCTCATACAAAAAGCTTTTCAGATCTATCATATTGATACATTTAGATTATTCTAGTTTAACTGCTGTGTCATATCCCACTGAGTGAATATACCACCTTTTACTTACCCATTTCCAAAAGGGGAATTCTCATCTTTTGTACTGTAGCAAGAGGACTAGTAAGTCTGTTACACTGCATTAATTTCCCTGGTATTATTTACAAACTGAAAGGAAAAAAATGTCACTTTAGTTACCTAGTGCTGCTATAACAGAAATAACCACAAGTGGATGGTTTTAACAAAGAAACTTAGTCTCTCACAGTCTAGTAGGCTAGAAGCCCAAATCCAGGGAACTAGCTCCAGGTAAAGGCTTTTTCTCTCGGTCAGCTCTGGAGGAGGGTCCTTGTCTTAATCTTCCTTTAGTCTAGGAATTTCTCAGCACGGAGTCCAAATGACATTATTCTCCTGGCTGTTGTTTCTTGGTAGTATGAAGTCCCCTTGTCTCTCTGCTTGCTTCTATCTTTTATATCTCAAAAAAGAGTGATTTAAGACACAACCTAATCATGCAGATTGAGTCCTATCTCATTTTTATAACTTCCTCTAGTACTGCCTTATTAACAGCCTAGAGGCAGGATTTACAACACATAGGAAAATCACATCAGGTGACAAAATGGTCGACAATCACACAATACTGTAAATCACAGTCAAGCCAAGTTGACATGTATTTGGGGGGACATAATTCAATCTATGAAATTTTACATGCAGATTCAGAGACACTGGGTCTCCAGATCACCATTCTGTAAGTCTGGATTCACGTTGTTTTCCACTAGTAACTTTCTGTGATGATGGGAGTGTTGTGTACAAGAAAGTAGAGCATGTAAAACATGGCTAGTGCAACTGAGGAACTGAGTTTGTAATTTAATTTAAATTGACTAAAATTTAAATTTGGCCACACGTGGCTAGTAGCTGCCATATTGGATGGTGCAGGACTCTGGTGTTTGGTGAAGAAAGCTGAATTTTTTTATACTACAAGTTACATCATCAGGAGCTAAGACAGTTGGGTCTATCTGCTAACGGTTGATGGATAGTACTGAGATCTTGTATTGGTCCTTTCACATGTCCTTCTTTTAAAATAAAATCTTGTTTCTGGCCTCTTGTGGAATTAAAATATACACTATCAAATAGAAAAGAGTGTTGCTAGAAAGCCTGTCTTTCTGAGAAATTATTAAACTCAAATAAAACGTCATAGAGATTTAGTTCTAATCTCAATATACTCACTTAACATTTAATAAGCTAAATTTTGACACCAGTCATCTCAGTAGCTCACTAAAAGCTTCAGGAATGTTAGAAGTAGTACACAGTCAATAGAATAAACGTCTTACAAGAAAGGTTTTAGCTAAAAGTCGGCATTGTTCAGTCAGTCAGAGCTGTATGCTGAAAATGGAGTTTAGACCTTGAGAGAACTGATCTACCGTCTTGATTTACAGAATGTCTCTGAGGCTCCCTGAATTCTCTTCCAGATTTCCTTTACCATCCAGAGATTTCTAACTGTCCCATATATCTTGTCAAAGCTATAGCTCACATAGACAGGCATGGGGTTATGCAATGCGCCCCCAGGGTAGACTCCAGAAAATCCAGATTCGATGTTTAGTTGGTCTTCTGTGGTGCATCAGAAGATTTCACAGCACATGTGGGCTGAAGAAATATATAGTCCGCCCCTGGGGAGAATAGTGAGACTTTCTGAAAGTGAACACACGCACTCTTAATAGAAGTAATAACATACCATGAAAAATATGTTACTTATGCTTGTTATAAAAATCCATTACTAGCTTCTCTTTTTTGTATGGGCCCTGATAATGAAAATATACCTATCATCCTGCCTTTCTTTTCTCTCTTCCATTTCCTGTCTTTTCATGTTTATTTTCTCCAAGCAAAAGCTGTAGCTGTACAATGAATAAGGAAGAGAGAGGAAAAACTGACACCTTTGAATTGTGATGCTGGAGAAGAATATTGAACACACCGCGGACTGCCAAAAGAACAAACAGATCTATCTTGGAAGAAGTACAATCAGAGTGCTCCTTACAAAAACGATGAGATTACATCTTACATACTTTGGACATGTTGTCAGGAGGGATCAGTCCCTGGAGAATGACATCATGGTTGGTAAAGTGGAAGGTCAGCGAAAGAGAGGAATACCCTCAGTAAGATAGATTGACGTGGTGGCTGCAATGACGGGCTTAAGCATAAAAACAATTGTAGGCATGGCGCAGGACCTGGCAGTGCTACATTCTGTTGTACATGGGGTCCCTGTAAGTCAGAACTGACTCCACAGCACCTAGCAATAATGACAGTCTTTCTGCTTAGCCTCTGTTTTCTTCTGCCTCTGGCAGTTTCCACTGCTGAGCCTCTTTCTTCTTTTTCTCTTACGGTATCCCTCAATGAAGTCATGCACTCAGTTAACCCATAAATTGTATCAGACCACTGAAATATAGGTTAAAGAGAAAGGAGGGTTAAACAGTCCTGTTTTACTTGTGATTGTGGTTTGGCATTTACGGGTGACTTATCTTACCTACTCTGAGACTTTTAAGAAAGAAAACTTTCTGTGCTCCCACACAATAAGAGAAACATACACTTATTAAAGAACAGTGGAATATGGAAAAGTTGTTTTTTGTTGTGTTTTTTTTTTTAAAAAGCACTCGTATTCCCACTACCTGATGAAAACTGCACTTAATATTCTGGTATACAAAGTCTGACAATTAGGTCCTCAAACTTAGTTGTTCTAAGTGTTATATACCTCATTGCTGAATGTCACTACAGTCACCTTTGAAGTACTCCCCTTGGGAAGTTATGCACCAGTGCCAGCACCTAGTCCACCCTTCAAAACAATTATTGGAACTTTTTCTGGAATGACATGGTGGCGAGTTCACAAATTTAATTGTATAGTTGTCTGTGAAGGAGTGTTTAGCCAGTAAACAAATAACTGTATTGGAACACTCTGTCTACTCAGCTGGCCTGCCCTCCAGTGACTTTTTTCTTGACCCAGAGATAAAGGAAATGTTGAAAAGAAGATATTTCGATGACATTCAGGACATCAAGGTAATACGATGACAGCTCTGATGGCCATTCCAGAAAAAGAGCTCCAAAATTGCTTTGAAGGGTGGACTAGGTTCTGGCATGGGTGCATAGCTTCCCAAGGGGAGTACTTCAAAGGTGACCATATTGATAATCAGCAATGAGGTATGTAGCACTTTTTCTAGAAAGAGGTCAAGAACTTTGTTGTCAGACCTCTTCTCTCTTTCCAGTATTATTATTTTAATTCCTCATGGATTAAAAAACATTGTCATGATCATACTGTACATACAAGTTTATATATTTTTATTTTTCCACTTAAAATATAAGCATTGTTCCAAATATTGTGGACACAGATTCATAAATACAAGGTTAGTGGCTAATGTTCTATCATTACTATGGTTTTCTTAATCATTCCCATATTGTTAGCCATTTATCATGAAGTGGCATTAAAACGAGTGCTTGCACAAGAAATAAGTGCCCAGAATTAGTGTTAAACACATGTGGATTACCTCATATAATCACAGGAAAATGATGGTTTAATAAAAGCTTCAGTTTTTCCATAAAGTTTAAGAGATTACAACAAAAATGAATCCTATAGTTCTATCAGGACCTCTTTATCCATGCTGGTGGCTGAGTGTAGCAGAAAGGGGAAAAAAGAAGACTTTGAAATCAGACATCCTTTCCTCCATTTGATAAATACTAATAGAGTGCTTAATATGTGCCAGGGACTGTAAATACAGCAGTAAGAAAGACAAAGTGCCCTTCCATATGTAGTGACTAAAATCTGTTGCCATTCAGCCTATTCCAATCCATAGTGATCCTACAGGACAGAGTAGAACTGCCCCACAGGGTTTCCAAGGAGCACCTAGTGGCTTTGAACTGCCTACCTTTTGATTAGTCACTTTATCACTTAACCACTGATTAACGAGGGATCTGATGTAGCTGTTTGTAACTGCTTGTTTGATTGCCAGTAAATTGTACTAGACAGCATAAATGCTAAGATTTTGTGTTTTTCTTCTTGGCAAGAAAAGTAGAAAGCTATCACCCACCTTTCAGATGGTTCTTAGGTAGGGTGACAGGGAGAAATATGGACTACTGCATAGCTCTACCAAAGTGTAACATTTAACTTGGACTTGGAAGATCAAGGAAGGCTTCCTGGAAGAAGCAGCATCTAAGCTTGGATGTGAAGGATGAGTAGCAAGCTGAAGATAGGGAGGGAACTGAGGGACAGACTGTGTTCCAGATAGAGAGAACAGCAAGTAGAAAGATCTAGAATCATGAGAGGGACTTTGGCCTAAATGTATCTTTATTCCTTTTTTTTTTTTTTTTACTTTTTTATTATGCTTCGGTGAACGTTCACAGAACAAATTATTTTCTCATGAAACAATCAATACACATATTGTTCTGTGACACTGTTTACTAACCCCACAACACATTAACACTTTCCTCTTCTTGACCTGGGTTTCCCCATTTCCATTTGTCTAGCTTTTCTCTCTCCTCCTGCCTTCTTGTCCTTGCCCCTGGACTGGTGTGCCTATTTAATCTTTTATACATGATTGAACTGTGTGTGTTACTGTTTGTTTTTATAGGCCTTTCTAACCTTTGGGTGAACCTCAGGAATAACTTCAGTAATGAGTTAAAAGTGTCCTGAGGTTGTACTCACTGGTTTTCTTCAGTCTCTGTCGGACCAGTAAGTCCGGTCCTTTTTCTGCGTCCACGTGAATGTTGTTCTACATTGTTCTCCAGCTCTCTCTGGGACCCTCTGCTGTGATCCCTGCCAGAGCAATTGATGGTGGTTACCGAGCACCAGTCTAGTTGTGCTGGACTCAGTCTAGTGGAGGCTGTGGTAGTTGTGGTCTGTTAGTCCTTTGGACTAAGCTTTCCCTTGTGTCTTTAGTTTTCTTCATTCTCCTTTGCTCCAGATGGGGTGAGTTCAGTAGATGTAGCTTAGATGGACAGTCACAAGCTTCTTTATTTTTGTTGCACTTAAGATGAAGGTTTACAGAGCGAACTAGTGTCTCATTAAGCAATTAATATACACATATTGTTTTGTGACACTGGTTGCCTGGCCAGGAACGTGTCAACACTCTCCCCTTCTTGACTTTCAGTTTCTCATTTCCATGTGTCCAGCTTTTCTATCTCCTCCTGCCTTCTTCTGTCTACATCCTGCCCCTGGACTGGTGTGCCTATTTAGCCTCTTTTTGTTTTAGTGCGCTGTCTGATCTTTGGCTATAGGGTCACCACGAGGTAGAACAGACTTAATGGCAATCTTTATCTATTTATTTTATTTTAAATCTTTGGCTGAAGGGTGAACCTCAGGAGTCATTTCAGGACTGATTTCAAAGGTATTCAGAGGCCACAGTCATGAGTTGTCTTCAGTCTCTGTCAGACCAGTAAGTCTGGTCCTTTTTTTGTATGCAAGTTTGAATTTTGTTATACATTGTTCTCCAGCTCTGTCTGAGACCCTCTGTTGTGAACCTTGTCAGAGCAGTTGGTAGTGGTAGTCAGGTACTACTTAGTTGTGCTGGACTCAGTCTGATGAGTGGTAGTTGTGGTTTATTAGTCCTTTTCACTAACTAATTTTTTCCCTCGAGTCTAAGGTTTTCTTCCTTCTCCCTTGCTCCAGACAGGGTAGGATCAGTAGATATGTCTTAGATGGTGACTCACAAGCCTTTTTTGTTTTAATTTTGTGTTTAACTTTAGATGAAGGCTTACAAAGCAAATTAGTTTTTCATTAAACAATTAATATACACATTGTTCTATGACATCGATTGCCAGCCCTGCAACACGTCAACACTCTTCTCTTCTTGACTCTGAGTTTTCCATTTGCAGTGGTCCAGCTTTTCTATTCCTTCCTGCCCTTCTCATCCTTGCCCTTAGGCTAATGTGCCCATTTAGTCTCCTTTTGTTTTACTGGCATGTCTAATCGTTGGCTATAGGGTTGTTATAAGTTGGAATCAACTCAATGGCAATGTTTTTTTTTTTTTTAATTTTATTTTAAATCTTTGGCTGAAGGGTGAACCTCAGGACTGAGTTATGTTAAAAAGTGTCCAGAGGCGATAGTCATGGGTTTTCTCCAGTCTCTGTCAGACTAGTAAATCTGGTCCTTTTTTTTTCCGAGCTCGAATTTTCTTCTACATTTTTCTCCAGCTCTGTCTGGGACCCTGTGTGTGAACTCTGTCAGAGCAGTTGGTGGTGGTAGCTGTGACCCATTAGTCCTTTGTACTAACTACTCTTTCCATTATGTCTCTGATTTTCTTCATTTTCCCTTGCTCCAGATGGGGTGGGATCAGTAGAAGTATCTTAGATGGCCGCTCACAAGCTTCCTTATTTTTATTGTAATAAAGGTGAAGGTTTACAGAGCAAACTAGTTTCTCATCAAACAATTGATACACATATTGTTTTGTAACATTAGTCGACAATACCACAACAAATCAACACTCCCCTCTTCTTGACCTTGGGTTCCCCATTACCATCTGTCCAGCTTTTCTGTCCTCTCTTGTCTTCCTATCCTTGCCCCTGGGCTGGTATGCCCATTCAGGCTCCTTTTTGTTTTACTGGCATGTCTGATCTTTGGCTACAGGGTCGATATGAGTCAGAATGAACTTGATGGAAATGTTTTTTTATTCTTATTTTTTAAATTTTGGCTGAATTGTGAACTTCAAGAGCGACTTCAAGATCGAGTCAAAAGGGGTCCAAAGGCCATAGTCAGTGAGTTGTCTCCAGCCTATCTCAGACTAGTAAGTCTGATCCTTTTTTTTTTTTGTTAGTTTGAATTTTGTTCTACCTTTTTTCTCCAGCTCTGTCTGTAATCCTGTCAGAGATGTTGGTGGTGGTAGCTGGGCACCATCTATTCATGCTGGGCTTAGTTTGGTGGAAACTGTGGTAGTTGTTGTCCATTCGCCCTTTGTGTCTATGGTTTTCTTCATTCTCCCTTTCTCCAGACTAGGTGGGACCGGTAAATGTATCTTAGATGACCATTCACACTGTGTCATACAATATTTGTTGCTTTGTGACTGGCTTACTACACCCACCATAATGGCCGCCAGATTTATTGAGGATGTTTTGAGGATTCATCATTCTTCCTTGTTGTTTTGTGGTATTGTATGTGTCTGTACCATTTGTTTACCTACTCATCTGTCGATGAGCACTTACGTTGTTTCCATCTTTTTGCTGTTGTGAGTGATGCTGCAATGAACGTGGCTGTGTATGTGTCTATTTGTGTGACATGTCATATTTCTCTAGGACATATTCCTGTGAGTGGGATTGCTGGATCACTTGGTATTTCTATTTCTAGCTTTCTAATGAAGGGTCATCTTGTTTTCCAAAATGGCTGTTCCATTTTGCATCCCCACTAGCAGTGCCTAAGAATTCCAGTCTTCCTGTAGCCTCTCCAACATTTTTTACTTTCTGGTCTTTTGATTTGGCCAGTAGTGTCAGGTTGAGATGGTATCCCACTGTAGTCTTGATTTGCAGTTTTCTAACGGCTAATGAATGAAAGCATTCTCTCATGTATCTGTTAGCTGCTTGAATGTCTTCTTTGGTGAAGTTTCCATATTGCTTGTACATTTTCCAGTTGGATTATGTGTTTTTTGCTATTGAGCTTTTGAAGTACCCTGTAGATTTTAGAGATTAAACCCTTGTTGAATATATCCTAACCAAATTATTTCCCCTGTCTGTAGGTTCTCTTTTTACTCTTTTGGTGAAGTTTGTTGATGAGCACAATTGTTTAATTTTTAGGAGCTGTCACTTATCAAGTTTACCATCTGGTGTTTGTGCATTGTTGGCTATGGTTTATAGTCCATTTATTCCATGTATTAGGGCCTCTTTTGTTGTCCCTGTATTTTTCCATGTTATTTATTGTTTTAGGTTTTATATTTAGGTCTTTGATTCATTTTGAGCTAGTTATTATGTATGTATGGTGTGATGTGTGGGTCCTGTTTCATTTTTTCACAGATGGATATCCAACTTTGCCAGCACTATTTGTTAAACACTATCTTTTCCCCCATTTAATGGATTTCGGTCCTTTGTCAAAGATCAGCTAAACATAGGTTGATGGATTTATACATGGGTTCTCAATTCTGTTCCACATATGTCTGTCTTTGTACACGTACTGGGCTGTTTTGACTACTGTGGTTGTATAGTAGGTCTGAGGCCAGGTAGTATGGGGCCTCCTACTTTGTACTTCTTCTCCAGTAATTTTTTTTTTAAATCCAGGGTCCCTTTCCATTCCATGCAAAGTTGGAGGTTAGCTTCTTCATCCTGTTAAAGAATGCTATTGGTATTTGGATAGGGATTGCACTGCATTTGTAGATTGCTTTGGTTGAAATTGTCATTTTCACAATGTTTAGACTATCTGTGGCCACAGTATATGTTTAGATTTATGCAGTCTCTTGCTTTTTTGCAGTAGTGTTTTGTAGTTTTTCTTGTACAGATCTTTTACACCCCTGGTTAGATTTATTCCTAAGTATTTTATCTCTTTACAGGCTCTTATAAAAGGCATTGGTTTCCTTTTTAAAGTTCTTGTTGGTGAATAGGAAACCAACTGATTTTCTTAAAATGCTGGTGTTTCATCATATTTTAGTGAGTAGCATCTGGGGTCTTTCTGTTAGTTCCAGTAGTTTTCTTGTGGAATCTTTGGGGTTCACTGTGCATAGTACTGTATCATTTGTGAATAGGAATTGTTTTTATTTCTTCCTTTCTAGTTTGAATGTTCTTTATTTCTTTTTATTGCTTTATTGCTGTAGCTAGGACTTCCAGGGTGTTGTTATATAGGAGTGGTGGTAAAAAGCATCCTTGTCTTGTTCCTCTTTCCAGAAAGAATGCTTTCAGCTTCTCTCCATTGAGAATGATGTTAGCTGTTGTTTTTATATAAATGTCCTTTATTGTGTTGAGAAATTTCCTTTCTGTACTTATTGAGAATTATTTTCAAGAATAGGTACTGGACTTTGTTGAATGCCTTTTCTGCACTGATCGACATAGCCGTGTAATTATTCCTTTTGTTCTATTTATTTGGTGGGTTACATTGATTGATTTTCTAATGTCAAACCATCCTTGCATACCTAGTATTAATCCTACTTGGTTATGGTGTATTATTTTTTTTTTATATGATGCTGAATTCTATTGGTTAGAACTTTTTGAGAATTTTTGTGTTTAGAATTTTTGAGAATTTTCGTGAGAGAAGTTGGTCTGTAATTTTCTTTTCTGTGTGTGATGTCTTTGCCTGGCATTGGTATCAGGGTTATGCCAGCTTCACAGAATGAAATTGGGAATACTCCTTCCTTTCCTGTGCTCTGAAATAGTTTGAGTAGTACTAGTGTGAGCTCTTCTCTTAATGTTTGGCAGAAGTCTCCAGTGAGGCTGTATAGGGCAGGGTTTTGTTGTTGTTGTTGCTGTTGGGAGCTTTTTAATTCCCTATCCAAGCTCTCATTACAGTTACTTCCAGTTTTCTGGGCAAGTGTCATACTGTTTTCCTTAGAGGTTGCACTGTGTTACAGTCCCACTAGCAATGGGTAAGGTTTCCAATATTCCCACATCTTCACCAACATTTGTTGTTATCTGATTTTTTTTTTTTTATTAGTGACATTTTGGTCAGGGGTGAGAAGATATCTTATTGCAGTTTTGATCTGCATTTCTCTAATGGCTAATGATTGTGAACATCTTTTTGTTTGTTGGCCAATTGGTCAGGGAAGTCTTAAGTGTGGAAGTGATAGTTGAAACATTAATATTAAATGAGACTGTCAAGGACAAGAGAACACAAGAGCCAAGGACAAAGTCTCTGAGAATTCTACTTGGAAAGTGGGAGAAGAAGTCAATGAGGTAGGAGACTAATTAGAAGATAGAGGAGAGAGTTTAAATGAGAGGGTAGTCACCAGAGTGAATCAAGGATGCAGCATTATAAAATTAAAGAGGATAAAGAAAAAAACCATTGGATCTGGTGATTAAGAGCCCAGACCTTTGCTGACCTTGAAGAGAAAATTCTGAGTGACTGACTCGATACATGTTTGTTGAATGAATAAATGGACAGTGAATTGTAGGTCCTGCAACAAACAGGAAGTGATAGTGAAGGGAGAAATGTAGACAAGTTAGCTTTCTTTCTCCGAAACAAAAGGTGGCTATAGGTGACAACACTGAAAATGTTAAGGTAAAAGGGAAAGAAAGTAAAGATTTTGATTTTTTCAAAAAAATATTTCAAGGTCATCTAGAATCTCTCTCTGTTTCCTTTCCAGTATTATAGAGTAAATTTCTGATAGGTATCATAACAACTGTAAAGTCTGGACAAAATGCAAAAATACAACTATCTGAAGGCTCCTGAGACTGAACAAAAGCAGGCAGAATTTGGAGGAGTGTTAAAACTTTTATCAGCACGAGGTGAGTTTTCCAGTTTTATGGCTTGTCCTGAGGGCAGGCTGCAGTCACCAGTCATACCACTAAAACTCCATTAGGAAACCCTCATTTTCCTAGCTTGAAGAACCAGAGGACAGAGCCTAGGGCAACCACAGTATCTGAAAAGTGAAGGGATACCTCAAAAGGGTGAATTTTTTAGAAGACGTATGGTAAATCTGGTGAAGGGAAAGGCAATATGCAATATTGGAGAAGTCAGCACAACATGACCAAGGCAAGATAGAACATTGAGAGGAATGTACGAATAAATGGTAACTACAGTAACTACTAGAGCATAGAAAATCATATAAAAATAACAACAACAAACAAACAATAATTTACAAATGAACACACAGGTAGATTAAAATGCCAAGAGGTATGGGAGGGTGTAAGGCAGCACACCTACCAGCAGATACAGATTGATGGTAGATATTTTTACATACATGACAGTAGGTACTTCTTATGTATTAATACAGACAGTAGAGCACAAGAGCAGGCACAATCGGGGAAACCTCTCACAAAAACCAACACCTTGTGAGATGAAGTTCTCAGCCTCAAACGCAAAGGACCATAGACTTGGGGGACATCTATGTCAGCTGGCACAGCACAGTACATAAAGACCGTGTTCATCCTAGTTTAGTGAGTAGCATCTGGGGTCTCAAAAGCTTGCAGGTACCCTTCTAAGATACAACTATTGATCTTTTCCTGTCCAGAGCAAAGGAGAGTGAAGAAAACCAAAGACCCAAAGGAGCAATTAGTCCAAAGGACTAATGGACTACATGAACCACAGCCTATAACCCCGGAACCAGAAGAACTAGGTGGTGTCCAGCTGCCAATATTGTCTTCTACTGAGCCACAACAGAAGGTCTGGACAAAGCAAGAGAAAAATATAGAACAAAACCCAAATCACATAAAAGACTAGACAGAGACTGGAGGAATCTCCAAGACTGTAACCCTGAAACACTCCTCTGACATGGATCTGAAGCCATTCCCAGATACCACCTTTCAGCCAAACAACAAACAAGACCATAAGATAAACAAATGCTAACACTCAAGAGGAACGTGCTCCTTAGAACAATCAATTATAGGAAATCATAAGGGCAATATTTGCCCCAAAACAAAGATGAGAAGGCAGAAAGGAGAAGAAAATCAGTATGTAAAGAAACAGAGAACCCAGGGGGGAAATGAGGAGTGTGCTGACACATTGTGGGGAATGAGACCAAGGTCATGAGACAGTATATGTACAAATTAATGGGAATCTAACTTGCTCTGTAAACTTACACCTAATGCACAATTTTAAAAACTGATAACTATATTAAAAAAAAAACCCGAACAATGAGATCTTGAGAAGAGAGGCCCCCAAGTTATATATATGTATTTTTCCCAAGGCTTATCCTGGACTATGTATGCACAAGGCAGAATCAAAGCAGCTTTCAGCTAAAAGTGAAATAACTGAACTGAGATATTAGCTGTCACCAACCACAGGAAAGATACAGTCTGCAGCTCGAATCTAACCAAATTAATTGCCTGCTAAAACAAAATACATCCACACTGTTTGGAAGAATATGAGAGAAACTGGTCTTCAAAACACAGCATTCACCATGCCCAGGAAACAGTCTAAAATTACTGAATGTATGAAGAATAGGAAAGTGTGACCCATTCTCAAGGAAAAAGAGAATTAATTGAGGCCCTTTGAGATAATGATGCTCAATGAGGGGAAAAAATTCCTTGATAATAAATGAGAAGATAGAAAACCTCAGCATAGAAATATATATACAACTAAATGGAAGTTCTACAACTGAAAAACACAGTATCTGAAATAAAAAATTAACTGGGTGGGCTTAATAACAAAATGCAAGAGACAAAGGAAAGAGTCAGTGGACTAGAAGATAGAGCAATACAAATTATCTAACCTGAAGAAGAGAGACAGAAAAGACTTTCTTTTTTTAAAAAAATGAATAGAGCCTCACAGATCTGTAGGGCAATATCAGAGGTCTAAAATACCCGTAATTGTAGTTTCAGTAGGAAAGGAAAGAGAGAATGAGGAAGAAAAATTGCATAAAGAAAATAATGGCTGAATACTCCCCAAAGTTGGTGAAAGACATTCATTTACATATTTAAGCTCAGAAAATCCCAAAGAGGATAAAGATGAAGAAAGCCATACCTAGGCATATCATAGTCCAACTGTCAAAAATTAAAATAAAGAAGAAATCTTGAAAGCAGCCAGAGAAAAACAACACAGTACAGGTAATAATTCAAATTACTATGGACTTCTCATCAGGAAATAGGGAGGCTAGAAGACAGTGGCACAACATCTTTAAATTGCTGAAAGACAAACACTGTAAACCCAGAAAATATCCCTCAAGAATGAAGGCAAAGTACAGTGGGAATCAAAATGGTACAACCACTATGGAAAATGGTACAGCACCTCCTTAAAATCTAGAAACAGAAATATCATGTGATCTAGCAATCCCATTCCCAGGAATATGTTCTAAAGGAATAAGAGGTGTCATATGAATCGGCCTACACACAGCTGTGTTCCTTGCAGCATCACTCATGATATGCAAAGATGGAAACAACAGAAGTACCTATTAACAGGTGAATGCATAAACAAACTATGGCTGCAGGGCATTGTACTGAATGAAATATGTCAGTCACAAAAGGACAAATATTGTATGAGACCACTGTTATAAAGAAACAAAAAAAGCTTTATACACAGAAAAAAATCTTTGATGGTTATGAGAAAGGGGAGACCTGGAGAAGGGAAATCACTAACTAGATAATAGACAAGTGTTAACTTTGGTAAAGGGAAAGACAACACACAATATAGTGGAAATTAGCACAACCTGAGAAAGGCAAAGCCATAGAAGTTTACCAGACACATCCAAACACCTTAAGGGACCAAGTTACTGGGGCTGGGGGCTGGGGACCATGCTCTTGGGGGACATCTAGGTCAAATGGCCTAACATATTTCAAAAAGAAAATATTCTAAATTCTACTTTGGTGAGTAGCATCTGGGATATTAGAAACTTGTGGGCAGCCATCTAAAATACATCTACTGGTTCCATCAGGTTCAGAGCAAAAGAGAATGAAGAAAAGACAAAGTCACAAGGAAAATATTAGCCTAAAGGACTAATAGACCACATGGACCACAGCCTCTGGCAGCCTGAGCACAAAAGAACTAGATGGTGCGGCGATACCACCACTGACTACTCTGACAGGGATCACAATAGAGTCCTGAAAAAAACCGGAGAAAAATGTAGAACAAAATTCAAACTCAGAAAAAAAAAAGGCCAGACTTACTGGTCTGACCGAGACTGGAAACAACCCTGAGAGTATGCCCCCCAGACATCCTTTTAACTCACTCCTGAAATCACTCCTGAGGTTCATCCTTCAGCCAAAGATTAGCTATGCCAATGAAACAAAAGGAGACTAAATGGGCACAGCAGCCCAGGGACAAGGAGGAGAAGGCAGATGAAACAGGAAAGCTCCTCGTGGTGAATCCACAATGGAAAAGGGGAGAGTGTTGGTATGTTACGGAGTTGGCAACTAGTGTCACAACACAATATTTGTGTCGTTTACTGAGAAACTAGTTTGTTCTGTAAACCATCTTAAGTACAATAAAAATAAAGAAGCTTGTGAGTGGCCATCTGAGATACATCTACTGGTCTCACCCCATCTGGAGCAAGGGAAAATGAAAAACACTAAAGACGCACAGGAAAGATTAGTTAGTGCAAAGGACTAATGGACCACAACTACCACAGCCTCCACCAGACTGAGTCCAGCACAACCAGATGGTGTCCAGAGGCCACCATCGACTGCTTTGACAGGGATCACAAGAGAGGGCCCCAGACAGAGCTGGGGAAAAATGTAGAACAAAATTCAAACTTACAAGAAAAAAGGACCAGACTTACTGATCTGACAGAGACTGGAGAAAACCCATGACTATGGCCTCTGGACACCTTTAAACTCAGTCCTGAAGTCGCTCCTCAGGTTCACCCTTTAGCCAAAGATTAGACAAGCCTACAAAAATAATAACACATGTGGGGAATGTACTTCTTACTTCTATCAGGTATATGAGACCAAATGGGTCATACTTGCCCAAAAGTGAAGATAAGAAGGCAGGAAGAGATAGGAAACCTGGACCAGAGGACTGGGGGAACCCAGAGTGGAACAGAAAAGTGCTGACACATTGAGGGAATTGCACTCAATGTCACAAAACAAATTTTGTATAATTTTTTGAATGAGAAGCTCATTTGGGGTGTGAACTTTCAGCTAAAGCAAAACAAAACAAACAAAAAATTTGAACTAGAAATACTTTATGATTTAGCAACTCTACTCCTAGAGCATATACCCTAGGAATCTGATAAAAGATGTGGACAGACATATACACACCTATGCTAACTGCAGAGTTATTCACAATAGCAAAAATAGTGGAAACAGCCTAAGTGCTCTTCAATGAGTGGGTAAGCAAAATGTGGTACATACAAGCAATGGAATACTACATAACCACAAGGAACAATGATGAGTCTGCAAAATGTATTATAACATGGATGGATCTGGAGGACATAATGCTAAGTGAAATAAGTCAATCACAAAAGGACACATATTGTATGATCTCACTTTCATAAGAAGGCAAGAATAGGTTTATGTATGGAGATACATATACATATACATAATAGATATATATACAGAGACCAATTTTCACCAGTGGTTACCACGGATGGGGGTGGAGGGGGACTCACTCTCTAGATCATAGATACTTGCTATTTTCAATGATGGGAAAAACTGCACCAAATGTGTGTGGTACGAGCACAGTAAACGATGCCACTAAGAAGTGTACAAAAGGAAAAGATGTTTGTACTAAAAAATATGATATATTTAATTTGGCAACAAGACTAACAATAACGAAAAAATGAGTATATGGTCACATGTATGTGTGTATAGGTAGGTATAAGTGTGTGCATACGTATACACACATAGAAGTATCTGTATGCACCATAGTACAGATAGGTGTATGCACACATGTATATTCATGGAGGATACAACTACAGATAATTCTCAGATAAGCAAACACCTTGCAAGATTGTTTTTCTGGGTTAAAAGGCTTAGGACCATAGTCTCATGGGACTAATATAATCGGCATAATATAGCTCACCAACTTCATGTTCTAAATCCTAGTGAGGTGAGTAGTATCTGGGACTCTAAAAGCTTGTGAGCAGCCATCTAAGATACAGCTATTGGTCTCTACTCATCAGGAGCAAAAGAGTAAGAAGGAAACCAATGTCTCAGAGTAGAAACTAGTCTATCAGGCTAAAAGCCTACATGGGCCGTGGCCTCATCTACCCTAAGGCCAGAAGAACTAGATAGTGCCTGGCTACCACTATCAACCGTTCCGATCAAGGACACAATAGATCCACCCTGGTGGAAGGGAGAAATATGTGGATCAGAACTCAAGTCCTTAAAAAGTCCAGAATTACCGGACTAGTTGAGACAGAGGATTTTCCGTGAGGCTATTGCCTAGAGATGCTCTTTAAACCTTGAACTGAAACTATTCCCTGATGTCACCTTCTAGCGAAATAACAGGTCACAAAAAGTAAAGAATATTGCTTGTGAGTATGCTGCTCCATCAGAAAACCATCTGTCATGGATTGAACTGTATGTCCCCAAAATGTGTGTCGTTCCCACTATTGTGTGATTGTCCACCATTGTGTCATCTGATGTGAATTTCCTACGTGTTGTTAATGAAATGAGATTAGTAGCAGTGATACAGAATCTATCTACAAGATCAACATACAATTTAAGCCAGTCTCTTTTGAGACATAAAAGAGAGAAGGAAATAGAGAGATATGGGTCCCTCATATCACCAAGAAAGCAGCTGTGGGAGCAGAGTGGGTCTTTTGGACTCAGGGTTCCTGAGTGGCAAAGCTCCTACACGAGGGGAAGATGGATGACAAGTACGTTCCCCCAGAGCTGACAGAGAGAGAAAACCCTGGAGCTGGTACTGTGAATTTGGACTTCTGGCCTGCTGGGCTATGAGACAAAAAATTTCTTTTTGTTAAAGCCACCCACTTGTGATATTTCTGTTATAGCATCATTTGATAATTAAGACATTGACTGGATGGGACTAAAAAGGTCGACAATTACTCTAAAGCAAAGTGAGAAGATAATGGGGCAGACAAACTAGAGCATGGAAAATGGAACTAGAAAGGATTAAGGAGAATATTGATTCATTGTGAAAAATGTAATTGAACAATTTATGGAGACATTCACTGTCCAACGGAAACCTAATTCTTTGTGTAAACTTTCACCAAAACACTATATATGTATATATATAAACGCCTTCCCTGACTTCTCTCCTGAGGCTGAAACTTGACTTTCAGCTATTTATCTCCACTTGGCCCTTTAACAGCTATAATTAAACTGCATGTGCTCAAAATTCAGTTCATTATGTTGTCCCTCGTCCTGTTCTTCCTCTTCTGTATCCTATTTCAGTTAATTTCTGATACTGGAAGCATGTACAGGTAATCCCTAACTTACAACATATTCAAGTTATGCCAAACCACTCTTAGAACTGTCCCTTTTTCTTTTTTTGTCTGCACCTGCCATATTAGTAATATGTTCTAATACAATGTTGCAGTGTGGGATTTGCTTATGTTATTCTCAAAAGTTCACTTGCAGACATTCAAAAACGGATTTATAAAGACATTGATAGTAAAAGGCATTAATAATGAAAACTGAAGAGTATTTGACTTACATCAGAACTGATGTAAGACAGAATCATCAGGATGGAACCCCTTTGTAAGGCATCTGCCTGTACTTAAATAAGATCTGGATTATGGATGTTGCAAAAGGGATTCTTAAATTGGATAGGAGGTTTAACAACAGGGAATGTTCTTAGGTCCCTTCCAATTCTGTGATTCTTCTATTATGTTCCCAGCACAGTGCTATCCATCCCCTTCAAGGAGTTCACAGTTCAGTTGAGGTCCTGATTTCAGATGTAGCAGGAGCTCACAGAAAGGAGAAGTGTGAATTTAAGTAATAAGAGAAGACTTCAATAAGAAGAGACCCAAGCTAAGCTCTTCGAAGAAAAAAAGCTGTCTTCTGTTTCATTTCTATCCCGTAACATCATTCTCTGCACACTAGAAACTCCATAAAGGCTTTTTGAATTATTTTGTCATCATTATTAATGTTTATTGAGTGTGTAGATCTTCACTAAATAAAGTGGTCGTTAACCAAGTTTTAATGTAATCTCTGACGTTTTTTCAGTTAACCAACAAGTATTTATTGAGTGATGATCATTTGCAACACACTACTAAGCATTATGAAGGATGCAAGGTGCAACAAAAGTGTGATAGTCTCACCCCTTAGGGAGTTTACATTATGGTTGGAAAAATGAGATATTTTCAAACAAGATTAACTCAGAACGTGAGTCAGAGCCAAATGAGTGCTAGAGACAATAAATCTCGAAAAAGTTCTCAAAATTACAGACTATTATTATAGACTGGATAGGTATTGATGCTTTATGGAAGTGGTGAGACCTGCGCTGCATTTTGAAAGATAAGCATAAATCAAGAAGATTTGAAGTTCTCGTATTTATTCGTAACAGAAAATTGAACACACAAAAAGTTTCAGGCTAAAGACGAAACACAGATGAAGAACGGTCTTGGAAGGAATAGGTGATTAATATCAGAATGCTTCTGAGCTGTCGTTAGTGCCATTCTACCCTTCCCACCATGTGCACACTTTTTTGTCTTTCTTTCTCTTTTTTCCTTTTTATAATTTTTTCTGCCTCCTCTTATTCTCTTTTTGCTGACATACAAGGCTGAAAGATTCTTCTCTGAGAAGCAAGGTAAAAGCCTCGGCTCAAAACCAGATTGCCTGGGTTCAAACCCTAGCTTTGCTATACTAGCAGTGTGATTCGGGGCAAGTTGCTTAATGTGCTTGTGCCTCATTATTAAAATGTGGACATAAAAACAGTACATCTATCCTAAGATTGTTTTGAGGATTAAGTTAAAGTATATAAAGTACATAGTGAGTGCTCAATAAATGCTAGCTTTTATTAAAGGAAGAAGGTTGGTTAATTGCAGCTATGTTATTTTTCTGAGTCTTATTGTTGTTATACAATTAATTAATTCTATAATTAATAAACTCCCCCATGGGTGTTCAGTTGGAGGCCCAATTCCTGTAAGTTAATAGGTTAGGTCTTTAGCAGCCCCTGATAAACATACATACGCACAAACTTAGGCCACACTACTTTTCCCTAGGTCATCCTTACTCCTTAACTGAGTGTCTCGGTCATCCTGGTACTACTTTAACAGAAATACCACAAGTGGATGGCTCATAAAAAGAGAAATTTTATTTTGTCACTGTCCAGTAGGCTGAAAGTCCAAATTCAAGGTGTCAGCTCCAGGGGAAGGCTTTCCATGCTGGATCTGGAGGAGGGTCCTTGTTGCCAATCTTTCCCTGAATTGAAAGCTTCTGAGGCTCAGGTACCCCGGTCCTTTCTAAAGGATGCACTAAGCTTGTGGCACAGCTTCTTGATGGTATGAGGTCTCCAGCTCTCTCTGTTATCTTCTTTCCTTTTTATCTCAAGAGACTGCCTCAAGGTGCAAAACAATCTTACACACTGAGTCCTGCCTTAGTAATATAACTGTGCCCATCCCCTTTATTAACATCATAGAGGCAGGATGGAGGAACATCACATGATACCAGAAATCACAGCACAGCCAAACCACTACACACATTTTTTGGGGGAACACAATTCAATCTATGACAGTGAGCCAGAGATACTGCAGTAAAATTAATAAAATTACCAGCTTAAGTCGACAAGATGAGTATTTAAGGGGCAGTTGGTGGTGCAGTGGTTAAGAGCTACAGCTGCTAACCAAAAGTTCATCAGTTTGAATCCATCAGGTGCTCCTTGGAAGTGCTACAGGGCAGTTCTACCCTGTCCTACAGGGTCACTATGAGTCAGAATCAACTCAATGGCAACAAGTTTAGTTTTTTGGATTTGGTCCATCAATATAGGAAGGAAACTGACAAATTTCCGAAGGGATTTAAAGTTGACACTATCCCTAGGGTGGTGCCAGGTAAAATTAGGGTTAAATGAACTTCAAGGGGGAAAGTCACTAATGGTAACAGGCAGCATAAAGGATACATGTGCAATGAGCTAGAGGGGCATCTAAACCATGAATCCAGATCCCCTTGTGTAGAAATTATATATATATGGTGCTGCTCTTTTCATTGCTACACTTCCTCTTTTTACAGCCAGACCCTCTCCCCCTGACTCCCTTCCTGCAATTCCAACTCCTTGCTCCTGCAAAAAACACGAACATCCCAAATTACAGGATTTCTTTCTTTCTTTTACTATTGTGTTTTAAGTGAAAGATTACAATTAAAGTTAGTTTCTTATACAAAAACTTACACATTGCTATGTGACCCTAGCTGCTCTCCCCATACTGTGACAACACACTCCTCTTCTCCACTCTGTGTTTCCTGTGTCCATTTAGCCTGCTCCTGTCCTCCCTCACCTTCTCATCTCACCTCTAGACAGGCCTTTCCCAGTTAGTCTTCTATATCTACTTAAACCAGGAAGTACACTCTTCACTGTTATAAATTTATGTCTTACAGACCAGTTTAATCTTTGTCTGAAGAGTTGGTTTGGGGAATGGTTTCAGTTCTTGGCTAACAGAGAGTCCGGGGGCTATGTCTTCTGGGGACCCTCCAATCTGTTGGGCCATCAAGTCTGCTCTTTCTACCAGAGTTTGAATTCTGCATCCCACATTTCTTTGGCTCCATCAGGGACTCTTTGTTGAGCTCCCTGTTAGGGCAATCATTGGTAGTAGCTGGACACCATCCTAGTTCTTCTGGTCTCATGCTGATGTAGTTTCTAGTTTATGTGGATCTTTCTGTCTGTTGGGCTCGTATTTTACTTATGTCTTTGATGTTTTTCATTCTCATTTGCTCCAGGTGGGTTGGGACCAAAATGATGTCTCTCAGATGGCTACTTTCTAGCTCTCAAGACCCCAGGCACCGCTCACCAAAGTTAGATGTGGAACATTTTCTTAATAAACTTTATTATGTCAACTGACTTAGATGTTCTCTGAAACCATGGTCCCCAGACTCCTCACAGGGGCTTTTGATTTGCCATTTCCTTGGAATAGCATGAATAGAGAATAGAAAAGAATTCTTGTCAATATGGGTTGCATAAACTTAGTTGAAGATTATGAAATCCCCAAGAAAATTTAAGGGCAGGAAGATGGATAGATGCCTGATTAAGGTACAATGTTACATACGAGCAGGAGGGTGAACTAACTAGGTCTCTTCTGATATAAGGATCCTAAATCTCTATTTCTCTTTTTCTTTCATTGTTGACTCCTTTTGGCATAGAATGAATATAGTCCAGGAAACCATTAATATGGTCCAGAATAAAGTGGGCATTACTCACATCAAGTTCTAAAGTTACTTCTTTGCCAAGAGATTTGAATGGCCATTTCATTTTTTGGAGCTCTGGTGGTGCACTGGTTAAGAGTTGGCTGCTAACCAAAAGGTCAGAAGTTCAAATCTACCAGCTGCTCCTTGGTAATCCTATGGGGCAGTTCTACTCTATCCTATAGGGCTGCTTTGTGTTGGAATTAACCCAACAGCAATGGGAAAACAAGAATTCTTTTTTTTTTTTGGTGTGAGATAAGCTACGGAGGGTAACTGTGCCTTGCCCAACATCACTTGGCAACTCTGAAGCTGATTGCCTCTCACAAAAAAGCAGCAAGACATGTGTGTGTTGGTGTGTATGTGTGTGTTGGTGTGTATGTGCGTGTAGGGGAGCTGGCAGATAACAGCTGTCACTGATATTACTGAAAAGTGTTTAATTAACCCAATACTCTCTACTTTTCTCCTCTCTTCACTCCATCACATCTTTCCCTTATAAAAAAAAGACCACTTATCAATAATTTATACCTTATTGTGAATTTAACTTGCACAATTTCCAGAGGGCTATTTGAACCTTATCCCTTTAATCTTCCTTCTGTAAATCCAGTTTTGGTTGTTGGTACCAAAATCCATCCAGTTACTGAACACTTACTACTTGCATATATTTTACATTTTATTTGTTCTCTTATTTAAAAAGAGTGGTAAAAAAAACCATAAAATTTGCCATTTTGACCATTTTGTGTGTACAAGTCAGTGCATTAATTATAGTTACAATGTTATGTATTGCATGTGTTAAAGTCTCACACAGCCACAAAGGTAGTTTTTAGAATTATTATTTCCATCTTACTGATGTGGAAAACTGAGGCTGAGAGGGTATGGATAATTTGTTTGAGGTTATGAAACTAGGAAACAGATTTAAACCCAGGGCATCTGACTTCATAGCCCTTGCTAAGCCTTACACTATATACTACCACAGTATCTAATTAGATACGTCGTATTTATTTTATTTCTTCAATGTCTGTTCTATCTCTTCCGTTTTCTCCATCTGTACTTTTACCACCTGATTCCAAGTCTCATTGTCAATAGCATCATAATTAGTTACATTCAACTCTAATATATCTTCCATGTTGCTTGCAAAATAATCCTTCTAAAACACAGATCTGATCATGTCTTTTTTCTGCTGAAGATCATTCAGTGACTCTTTATTGCTCATATCATAAAGCCAGAGATTCTTAGCTTAACAAAGAAGGACATCTCTCATCTGCCACCCCCAGCCAATCTATCTGTCTAAACACATCCATCACCAAATATGAACTGATTATAATTGTCTAAAATGCCAATTTGTTTCTTATTGCTTATACCTTTGCATATGCTATGCCCTCTGCAATAAATTACCTTTCCCTGTTCCCTCTTCTATTTGCCCTTTATGTCTGTCAGATTCAGGTGTTATTTCTCCAAGAAGCTTTCTCTAATTCTTCTAATTATTTGCATGCTCTGTATTGCTTTGAATGTTTATTTTGTCCTGGTCACATTATATTAGTCTTACTTGTCTCCACTGCTGGAATGTTAACACCTCGAGGATAGGAACTCTTATTTAACTCTACGTCTTTAGTATTTAGCATGGTCCCCAGCACTTTAGTTGCTTGGCAGATGTTGGTAAAATTGAGTTAAACAACTTAATTGTTAAATTAAAAACTAAAATTATTAAAGGAGATATCCCGGAGGTAAGGACCAAGATGGTGGAACAGTCAGATGCTTCCTGTGGTCCTTCTTACAACAAAGACCCCCCACCAAAACAAGTGAATCAATTACATATGACAATCTAGGAGCCCTGAACATCAAAGACAAAGTTGAGGAGGTGGGCTGAGTAGCAGGGGGAGGGTGCGACAGATCAGAAGTAACAAGTGGTCAAACCTGATCTAACCAGAACCCTGCAGGCTGGATCATTTGTAACATGTGAGCTGAGGCAAGCAGTAGCACTCTGGACACATTTTACCAAGTCAGGGGAAACTCAGCAGCAGAGAGTCTGTAAAAGCCTCCAGAGCCAGGAGGAAGTGGTGCTGGATCTTCAAAAATTAAATGCAAGTGTTTAACTTACTGTGTAGGGTAAAAATAAATGTTACTGCTTTGAAACTTCTGTGACAGTGAAGTCCCTCTATTCGCCTCAACTGCTCCTTCCCTTCTCTGGTCCTAGCCCAACGGTGTTCAGCAGTTGTCATGCCACCCTGGCTGGAAGTGGGATCCATTTTACCAGAGCCAGTTTCCTGGCCATGGGGAGGGAACAAAAAAGCAAATGAACAAACAAAATAAACCACCATTTCCCCTAAGCTGGGAGCTCAGGACTGATCACGTCTAAACTATTCCTATAGCTTTAAAAAAATCACAACGCCCTGTAAGCTGGGAACTCAGGAACCCTTTGCTTAGGCACAGGCACAAGAGGTCCATGAACTTCAGATATCTGCCTTTCACCCCTGCCTAGACCTGTGTGGGCCCACTCAACAGTGTAGGCCCCTATTAGGATAATACAACAGGGTATAGACCTGAAGCCTATTTTCAGCCTCAACAGGTAAGGGGGAGTGGCAGACTTCTGACATTTGACACCACTCTGCCCATTAAACTGGATCTTCAGTCACTCACAATAGGGGCTTGAGGACTGGCAGCTTCACCCATACTACCTAGCTACCCCTGACAGGTGTCCAAGAATAAGTAGTGCCTCCCAGTCCTTACAGACAACAGCATTAGATGCCCAAAGTCTGGCTGCAAAGCCTACCCACCTATGCAATCTAGAGGAGAGGCACCCAGGGGCAGCCATCAGCTCCTTACTTCGCTCACCACATAACCCCCTGCTGCAGCTAGAGACCTGTAACCACTCCAATCACCCCTACATACCCCTGCCTGTCTAGGACTGTAGGTGACAGCCTGTACCACATACTTGGTGACCAATGACTTAGACACCTGAGCCAATTTCACATAAGAAAAGCAAACCAATTCTTGGGCTCCCACACCTAGTTAACAGCTCTAACCACCTGATGACAGGATGTTAAGGCTTCAGAGACAACAATAATCAAAGTAGCTCACAGGCCTAGCCTATTTGGGCATACCAAAATGAAACAAGAAGCTAGGACACAATAAGCAAGCTTACAATAAATACATATTATACCTTATTGATGGTTTGTATACAACAATCAATATCAAATCACATAAAGAGGTACATGATGACGACTCTAGCAAGTGGCTAAGCAAAAGAGCTAGGAAACCTCCCAGAGGACAAGAATGTCTTGGGATTACTGGAAGTAGAATTCAAAAGATTAATATGCAGAGCTCTTCAAGAGATCAGGAAGGAGATCAGGCAAAACTCAGACTAAACCAAGGAACACACAGGACAAAACAATAGAGGAATTTAGGAAAGCTGTACAAGAGCAGAATGATAAATTTAACAGGCTGCTAGAATCCACAGAAGGACAGAAAATAGAAACTCAAAAGATTAACAATAAAATGTCAGAATTAGACCATTTCAAAGAAAGTCATAGGAGCAGAATTGAGACAATGGAAGTCAGAATTAGTGAGAGTGATGATAAAGCACTCCACACCAGTTTATTTTTATTTTTTGTATTTTAGATGAAGGTTTACAAACTAGCTTCTCATTAAAAAGATAATACACCTAACATTTTATGACATTGGTTAATGTCATGGATTCAATTGTGTCCCCACAAAAATGGACGATTATCTTCCTTTTTGTGATTTTCTGATGCTGTAAAACCTAATCTTTGCCTGTGGTTAATAGAGTGGATTATGTTAGCGAGAATTAGGGTAGGACTGTAACATCCTTCTTAAGGTCACCTCCCAGCTCTTTCATCTTACAACAGATAAAAGGAAAGTGAAGGAAGCAAAGAGTTGGTAATCTCATATCATCAAGAATGCAGCACCAGGAGTACAGCATATCCTTCACACTCAAAGGTTCCTGTGCCAAGGAGCTCCCTGACCAAAGACTGCTGTAATACAAAGACCTTCCTCCAGAGTCAACAAAAAGGAAAAGCCTTTCCCTGAAGCAGACACCATGAATTCAGACTTGTAGCCTACTAGACTGTGTAAGAATAAACTTTTCTGTGTTATAGCCACTCACTTGTGGTATTTCTGTTAGAGTAATACTGGATGACTAAAACAGTTAACAACCCCAAAATATGTCAACACTTTCCCTTCTTGACCTTGAGTTCTCTATTACTATCTTTCCTGTCCCCTCATGTCTGCTAGTCCATGCCCCTGGGCTAGTGTGCCCCTTAGGTCTCATCTTGTTTTCTTGGTGTGTCTAATCTTCGGATGAAGGGTCAAACGCAGGATGACTTCATTACTGAGCTTAAAAGATATTTGGGAGCCATACTCCTGGGGTTTCTCCAGTCTCTTTCAGGTTAGCAAGCTTAGTCTTCCTTTTTGAGTTAGAATTTTGTTCTACATTTTTCTCAAGCACTGTCCTGGACCCTCTATTGTGAATCCTTTCTGAGCAGTTAGTAATGGTATCTGGGTACCATCCAGTTGTACTGGGCTCAGTCTGGTGAAGGCCATGGTAGTTGTGGTCCATTCACCATTTGGATGAATCTTTCCCTTGTGTCTTTAGTTTTCTTCGTTCTCCCTTGCTCCTGAAAAGGGGAAGTCAGTGGAGTATCTCAGTTTTCTGCTCATGGGCTTTTAAGATCCCAGATGCTACTCACCAAAGTAGAAATGTAGAACATCTTCTTTATACACTACATTATGTTAATTGAGCTAGATGATCCCTGAGTTCATAGTCCCCATTGCCTTCAGCCCATTAATTTGGTCACTCCATGGAGTTAAGATGTATCTATTGAGGTTCTATGACCTTGCCTTGTACAAGGTGTGCTGGATTCCCCAGTATTGTGTACTGTCTTACCCTTCACCAAAGTTACCACTTAGCTATTGTCTATTTAGTGTTTTCCCATCACCACTCCTCCCCTTCCTGGTAACCATCAAAGATTGTTTCTTTTTGTGTGTAAACCTTTTTATGAGTTTACACATTAATGATCTCATACAATATTGGTCCTTTTGTGACTGACTTATCGCACTCAAGATGATGCCCTCTAGATTCATCCATATTGGGAAATACTTTGCAGATTCATCATTGTTGTTTATCATTGTGTAGCATTCCACTGTGTCTATGTACCACAGTTTGTTTACCCATTCATCTATTGATGAACATCTAGGTTGTTTCCATTTTTTGCTATTGTGAACAATGCTTCCATGAACATGGGTGTGTGTATGTCTATTTGTGTGACGGCTCTTATTTCTCTAGGAAAAATTTGCAGGAGATACCTGGATCATGTGACATTTCTGTATTTAGTTTTCCAAGAAGTACCATATCATTTTCCAAAAAGGTTGTTCCATTTTGTGAGAATACAAAAGAGTGCATAAGAGTTCCAACCTCCCTGTAGCCTCTTCAACATTTGTTACTTTCTGTTTTGTTGATTCACGTCAGTATTGCTGGTGTAAGATGATACTTCATTGTTGCTTTGATTTGCACTTCTCTGATGGCTAGTGATCATGGGCATTTTCTCATGATCATATCAATGTGTCTGAAGAAAAAAATCAGATAAAAGAATTAAAATAAATAAATAAAATAAAACTCTAAGAATTATGTTGGTCTCTATCAAGAGGAATAACTTAAGAGTGAATGGAGTACCAGAAGAGGAGGATAACAGAAAATATAGACAAAGTTTTTGAAGGTTTGCTGGTAGAAAACATCCCTTATACCACAAAAGATGAGATGATATTTATCCAAGAAGTTCATCAAACTCCACACAGGTTAGACCCCCCAAAAAAGTTACCAAGATGTATTACAATCAAACTTGAGACAAAGAGAGAATTTTAGGAGCAGCTAGGGATAAATTAAAAGTCACCTATAAAGGAGAGTCAATAAGACTAAGCTCTGACTACTCTAAAGAAATCATGCAGGCAAGAAGGCAACAGGATAACATATATAAAACCTTGAAAGAAAAAAAAATGCCAGCCAAGAATTACATATCTAGAAACTCAGTCTCTCAAATATGATGGTTAAAATAGAGTATTTCCAGATAAACAGAAGTTAAGGGAATTTGTAAAAAACCAAGGTAAAAAAATACAAGAAATAATAAAGGACTACTTTGGCTACAGAATCAATAATAACAGATGACAATTCAAGACTAGAACACAGTACAAAGCAACCAGATACTAACCCAGATAGGGAAGTCACACACACAAAAAGTCAAAGCTAAAGCATTGAAAATAGGGAAACAAATAACAATATGTAAAAGATGACAGAATTGAAAAAAGAGAGAGAGACTAAATAGTGTAGTCATAGGATTTTCACATGCACAGAAAGTTAAGGCAATATCAAGAAACAAAAGATTGACTTAGACTTATAAGAATTGAAGTGTTAAAAGAACACCTATAGAATGGGAAAAATATTTGGAAACTCTATGTCAGACTGATGCCTGATTTTCATAATCTGTAAGATACTACAAAATATCAAAAAGAAGATAAACCATCCAATTAAGCGATGGGCAAAGGAGATGGACAGACATTTCACTAAAGAAGAGACCCAGGCAGCCAAAAAACACATGCGGACATGTTCACGATCTTTAGTTATTAAAGAAATTCAAATCAAGATGACAATGAGATACCATCTCACTCCAACAAGGTTGGCCATGATCCAAAAAACACAAAACAACAAATGCTGGAGAGGCTGTGGAGAAAGCGGAACCCTCCTACACTGTTGGTGGGGTTGCAAAATGGTCCAGCCTCTTTGGAAAGCAATCTGGTGCTTCCTTAAAAAAATGGATATCGATATACCATTTGACCCAGTAATTCCACTACTTGGAATATATCCTACAGAATCAAGGCCTTTCACACCAACAGACACATGCACCAGAATGTTTACCGCAGCACAGTCCAAGATAGCAAAAAGATGGAATCAACCCAGATGCCCAACAACAGAAGAATGGATAGGTAAACTATGGTATATATACTCAATGGAGCACTACGCAATGATAAAGAACAACGATGACTTCAGGAAGCATCTCATGACCTGGTTTCAACTGGAAGACATTATGTCTAGTGAAAGTAGTCAGCGACAAAAGGACAAATATTGTATGAGACCTCTACAATAAGATCTCAAAAACAGACTTGTGTATAGAAGAATTGAAGTAAATTTTAAGGTAAACAAAAAGGAAAGTAACAAATTTACACATGAAAATAAAAAAGAAGAAAAACAAAGACTCAGCAAATACAAAATCAAAAACAATAAAAAAATGAAACTATATAAGGAAAGACAATTAGGTGCAGAAAAGTTAAGTGGAACAAAGAAACTGTCAACACCTCAAACACAAAAAACACATCAAAATGACACCACTAAACTCATACCTATTAATAATTACACTGAATGTAAATGGACTAAATGAAGCATAAAGAAACAGAGTAGAAGAATGGATAAAATCAATCATCTGTCTGTACGCTGCCTACAAGAAATACACTTTAGACTCAAAGAAACAAACAAATCTCAAAGGATGGAAAAGAAAAAAAGATCAAGCAAACAATATTAAAAACACATCAGGAGTGGCAATATTAATCTCTGACAAAATAGACTTTAAAGCAAGACTACCACAAAGGATAAGGAAGGACACTATATAATGATAAAAGGATCAATGCACCAGGAGGACATAACCGTAATAAATATCTATGTACCCAAAGATAGGGCTCCAAAATACATAAAACAAACTCCAGCAACACTGAAAAGAGAAACAGCTCCACAATAGCAGTAGGAGACTTCACTTCAACACACCACTTTTTTTTTTTATTGTGATTAAGTGGCAGCATAAAATCCAAATCAATTTTGCACGCCCACCTATCTATATCTCCTCTGCTCTCACACTCCTCCTTTTCATTTTACACCTGTCATATCCTCTTAACAAGCTCCTATCCCCCCCATCCACCATCTCCTCTCCCATCTAGAAAGAGACCAGTAGGACGGCCTCCTATAAATACACAGAATCGTAAAGTACACCCACCATATGGTCACATTGTGTCCCTGAGTCTAGTCCATTTTTGTCTGAAGAGTTGACCTAAATAGTGTTTCTCAGAAAGGGGCAGCATCAGGTCTAAGGGACATGCTCCCAGGGGATCCCCCAGGCCGTCGGACAGTCAGTTGTGATCTTTCAGTAGAGTTCTTGAGCTGCACCCCTCTTTTTCTCATGTTGCCACAGGAACTCAACATGGTGCAACACACCACTTTTGGTGAAGCACAGCATATGCAAAAAGAAGGTCAATAAAGACAGTTAAGATATAAGTGCAACAATCAACCAATTTGAGCTCATGGACATGTACAGAACACTCCGCCAAGGGCGGCCAATTATACTTTCTTTCCCATTGCACATGGAACATTCTCCTGAATATACTACATACATGGCCACAAAGCAAGCCTTAACAGAATTCAAAGCATTGAAATATTACGAAGTGTTTTTTCTGGCCATAAACCCATAAAAAAAATAACAGAAAATGCAAAGAAAAAAATCAAACACATGGAAACTGAACAACATTTTGCTTAAAAACTACTGGGTTATAGAAGATATCAAGGATGGAATAAAGTAATTCACAGAATCAAATGAGGATGAAAACACATTTTACCAGAACCTTGGGACACAGCAAAAGCACTGCTCAGAGGTCACTTTATAGCAGTTAATGCATGCATCCAAAACCAAAGATGGACACAAACCAAAATATTAAGCCTACAATTCCAACAAATAGAAAGCAGCAAAAGAAGCCCTTGGGAACCAGAAGAAAGGAAATAATAAAAAGTAGCAAAATAAATTCAATAAATAATAGAAAAACAAGAAAAGTCAACAAGACCAAAAGCTGCTTCTTTGAAAACTTCAACAAAATCAATAAACCATTGGCCAAATTGACAAAAGAAAAACAAGAGAGGAAGCAAATAACCTGGAAAATAAGTGAAATGGACAATATCACAGTAGACCCAACTAATATTAAAAGTGTCATAAGAGAATACTATGCAAAATTTTCCTCCCACATATTTGAAAACCTAGAGGAAATGGGCAAATTTATAGAACCATACTACCTACCTAAACTTACACAAACTAAGGTAGAAAAACTAAATAAACCTACATCAAAAGAAGACATTGAAGAGGTAATTAAAAAAAAAGTTCCCAAGAGGGGCATTGAGGCCAATTGGCATAACTAGCCTATTGCTAAGAGTCTTCTGCGTCCCATATTGGTGAGTGCCATCTGGAGTCTTAAAAGCTAGCTAGCTGCCATCTGAGGTACACCAAATGGTCCCAACTCATCTGGAACAGACGATCACCAAGAACAACAAAGACATGAGGTAAAAAGAGCCCTTGAGACAGAAGGAGCTATGTGAATTCGAGACTGCATCAACAGGTGACCAGAAGAACCAGACAGTGTCTGGCCACCACCAAAGATAGCCGTGATGGGGCACACAGTGTTGAGGCCCCGTAGCAACACAAGAAGAAGAGGAGTGCACCTCAAGAACTCTACTAAAAGACCAAAACTGATGATCCCACCATCTGAAGGATCCCCTGGGAGCATGGCCCCTAGACCTGATGCTGCCCTTGACCAGAAAACACTACTGAGGTCAACTCTTCGGACAAAAATCTAATGGACTTGGGGACATAATGTGACCATATGGTGTGTGTACTTTATGGTTCTATGCATTTATAGGATGCTGTCCTACTGGTCTCTTTCTAGATGGGAGAGGAGAAGGTGGAGAGGTGGGGACAGGAGATTGTTAACAGCATATGGCAAATATAGAATGAAATGGAGGAGTGTGCTGTTGAGGGGAAAGGAGATTGTTAAGAGGATACCACAAATATAGAATGAAATGAAGGAGTGTGCTATCACTGGGCAAGGAAAGCAGAAACAGCTGCAAATAGTAGGGCACGCAAATTTAATTTGGATTGTATACTTTCACTTATTCACAATGACAAAACAAAACAAAACCTCCCAAGAACAACAACAACAAAAACAACCCTGGTCCTGACAGCTTCACTTGGGAATTCTACCAAACTTGCAGAGAAGGGGCATTTCAGAGCATAGGAAAGGGCGGAATTCTCCTAACTCATTCTATGAAGCTAGGATAACCCTGACACCAAAACCAGATGAAGACATAACAAAAAGAAAGCTACAGACCAATATTCCTCATCAACATAGACATAAAAATCCTCAGCAAAATTCTAGCCAATAGAAATCAATCGTATATAAAAAAAATAATCCATGATGACCAAGTGAGATTCATACCAGTTATGCAGGGGTGGTCCAACATTAGAAAAACAATCAATGTAATCAATCACATAAACAAAACGAAAGATAACAACCACATGATCTTACCAACTGATGCAGAAAAGGCATTTGACGAAGTCCAACATCCATTCCTGAAAAAAATTCTCAGCAAAATAGGAATAGAAGGGAAATTCCAATGACATTTTTACAAAGCTGACAGCCAACATCATCCTAAACGGAGAGTCTGAAAGCATTCTTTTTGAGAATGAGGACCAAAGATGCCTTTTGTCATCACTTTTATTCAAGATTTTGCTGGAGGTCCTAGCCAGAGCAATAAGGCAAGAAGAAGAAATAAAGAGCATCCAGGTTGGTAAGGGAGAAGTAAAAATATCCCTATATACAGATGATATGATTTTAGGCATAGAAAACCCCAAAGAATCTACAGGAAAACTACTGGAACTAATAAAAGATATCAGAAAACTATCAAACTACAAGAGAAACATATAAAAATTAGTTGGATCCTCTACACCAACAAAGAGAACTTCAAAAACGAAATGACCAAATCAATATCATTTACATACAATAGCTCCCAAGAAGATAAAATGCCTGTAATAAATCTAACTAGAGACATAAAAGACCTATACAAAGAAAACTACAAGACACTACTGAAAGAAACCAAAAGAGGCCTACGTAAGCTGAAAAACAGAGTGTGTTCATGGATAGGAAGACACAACCTTGTGAAAATATCAATTTTTCCCAAAGTGATCTACAGATATGAAGAAGTTCCAATCCAAATTCCAATGACAGTTTTTAGTGGATGGGGAAACAAATCACTGACTTCATCTGGAACAAGAAGAAGAACAAAGTGAGAGACTTCACGCTACTTGATTTTAGGATCTATCATACTGCCACAGTAGTCAAAACAGTCTGGTACTAGTACAACGGACACATAGACCAATGGAACAGAATTGAGATTCCAGACACAAAATCATCCACCTATGAGCAGCTAATATTTGACAAAGGCTCAAAGTCCATTAGTCGGGGGAAAAGATGGTCTTTTTTAACAATTGATGCTGGCGTAACTGGATATCTATTGGCACACACACAAAAAAATTAAACAAGACCCATACCTCACATTATATACAAAAAGGAACTAAAAATGGATCAGAGACCTAAATATAAAATCCAAAATGATAAAGATCATGGAATAAAAATGATGGACAAAGCTAGGAGCCCTAATATATGGCATAAGTAATATACAAACCATAACTAACAATGTACCAACACCAGAAGAGAAACTAGGTAACTGAGAACTCCTAAAAATCAAACACGCTCATGAAAAGACTTCACTAAAAGAGTGAAAAGAGAACCTAGATAGTGGGAATACATTTTTTTTTTTTTTTGGCTATAACATATCTGCTAAGGGTCTTTCTACCCTCTAAAATCTCCAAGATGCTGCAACACTTCAACAACAAAAAGACAAGTAACCCAATTAAAAAAATGAGCTAAGGATATGAACAGACACTTCAAAGAAGACATTCAGGAGACTAACAGACACATGAGGAAATGGTCGTGATCATTAGCCATTAGAGAAATGCAAAGTAAAACTGCACTGAGATATCATCTCACCTCAGCAAGGCTATCTGTAGTCCAAAAACCAGGAAATAATCAATGCTGAAGAGGTTGTAGAGAGACTGGAATACTTATGCACCGTTGGTAGGAATGTAAAATGGTAAACCACTTTTGAAATCATTTTGGTGTTTCCTTAATAGAAATAGAAGTACCATTCCCCAAATCAAACCAAATTCATTGCCAGTGTGTCAGTTCTGACTCACAGTGACACCATAGGACAGAGTAGAACTACCCTATAGGGTTTCCAAGGAGTACCTGGTGAATTTGAACTGCTGACCTTTTGGTTAGCCACCCTATAGCTCTTAACTACTTTACCACCAAGGATTCTACAAGTATCATAGCAATCCCCCTCCTTGGAATACGTCCTAGAGGAATGAGAACCATTACATGAATAGACATGTGCATACTCATATTCACCGCAGCACTATTCACAACAGCAAAGTGATGGAAACAACCAAGGTGCCCATCAACTGAAGAATGGATAAACAAATTATGGAATACACACACAATGGAATAGTATACAACTGTAAAGAACTATGATGTGATGCAAAACATCACAACATGGGCTAATCTGGAACACATTATGCTGAGTGAAGTCAGTTTCAAAAGGACAAATATTGTATGAGACCACTATCACAAGAACTCAAGAAAACATTTCAACACAGAAGAAAATTTTCTTCGATGGTTGGGAGGGAGGCATTGGGTCCTTAAAAGCTTTCAAGCAGCCATCTAAGATGCATCAATTGGTCCCAATCCACTTGGAGCAAAGAAGAATGATGAATATCAAGGACACAAGGAAAATATTAGCCCAACAGATAAAGTGGCCACATAAATCAGAGACTTCATCAACCTGAGACTGGAAATAGTAGATAATGTCTGGCTACCACTAATGACCACCCTGTCAGGGAGCACCACAAGTAATCCCTGATGGAGCAAGAGAAAAGTGTGGAGCAGAACTCAAGTTCACATAAACAAACAACAGCAACAAAAAAACCCAGATTTAATTGTCTGAGAGTGGAGGAACCCCTAAAACCATGGCCCTGGGGCACTCTGCTAATCCAGAACTGAAACCGGCTCCAAAACTCCTCTTTCAGACAAAGATTAGACTGGACTATAACGCTTAAAATAATACTCCTGAAGAAAGTGCTTCTTAATTCAGGCAGATACAGGTGACCGAATGGGTTGCTTCTGTCCCGAGGCTGGGTGAGAAGGCAGGAAGGAACAGCAGCTGGTTGTATGGACACAGGAAACCCGAGGTAGAAAGGGGGAGTGTGTGGTCACATTATAGGCATTGTAACGTGTGTCACTTTCTCTCTTTCTTGTCTTTTTAATGACCTCTTGCTTTCTTCATGTATGATGTCCTTGATGTCATTCTACAGCTAATTTGGTCTTCTGTCAGTAATGTTCAGCGCATCAAATCTCAGGTGGGATATACTCAAAGTTGTACTTTGGCTCTTGTGGACTTGTTCTAATTTTCTTCACCTTCAATCTGAACTTGCATATGAGCAATGATGGTCTGTTCTGCAATGGGCCCGCAGTCTTGTCCATACTGATGATATTGAGCTTTTCCATTGTCTCTTTCCACAGACATAGTCAGTTTGATTCCTGTGTATTCCATCTGGCAGGGTCCATATGTAGAGTTGCCATCTTGTGGGTGAGAAAAGGTATTTGCTGTGAAAAGTCTTTGCTGTTGCAAAATTCTATCATGCAATCTCCAGCCTCTTTGCTATCACCAAGGCCATATTTTCCAACCACTGATTCCTCTTCTTTGTTTCCAACTTTCACGTTCCAATCATCAGTAATTATTAATGAATCCTGATTGTGTGTTCGATCAATTTCATACTGCAGAAGCTGGTAAACATTTTCAATTTATTCATCTTTGGCCTTAGTGGTTTGCACAAAGTGTGAATAATAGTTGTATTAACCAGTCTTCCTTATAGGCATATGGATATTATCCTATAACTGATAGTGTTGTACTCAGGATAGATCTTGAAATTGTTCTTTTTGATGATGAATGAAAGTCCATTCCTCTTCAAGCTGTTATTTCCAGCATAGTAGACTATATGATTGTCTGATTCAAAATGGCCAGTCCATTTCAGCTCATGCCTAGGATATCGATGTTCATGCATTCCATTTCATTTTTGACAATTCTAAATTTTCCTGTATTCATACTTTGTACATTCCATGTTCTGAGTACTAACGGATGTTTGCAGCTGTTTCTTTTCATTTTGAGGTGTGCCACATCGGCAAATGAATGTCCCGAAAGCTTGACTCTATTAGGAAACCCTGGTGGTGTAGTGGTTAAGTGTAATGGCTACTAACCAAAAGGTTGGCAGTTTGAATCAACCAGGTGCTCCTTGGAGGGTTTTAATCTTCCCCAGTTGTTTTTTTGCGTGCCTTCCAAACTAGGAGGGCTTATCTTAGCCTATCTCACATAAAGTTCTGCTGCTCTTTGTAAGGGTTTCACTGGCTAATTCCTTTCAGAAGTAGATTGCTGGGCCCTTCTTCCTAATCTGTCTTAGTCTGGAAGCTCAGCTGAAACCTGTCCACCAACGGTGACCCTGCTGGTATCTGAATACCAGTCATAGCTTCCACCATCTACCCATCTACTGCAGTCGATTCAATTCTGACTCATAGAGACCCTATAGACAGAATGCGTATCTAAGCAACATTAAAGCCCCCACAGTAAAACAAACTGACAGCAATGAAGATTTCAAAGGGTGGCTTGAGAAGACGAAGTCAAGTATTATAATGATATGTGCTAAGAGCTGGAGATAGAAAACCAAAAGGGAAGAAAGCACTTGGCGTTTCTCAAGTGGAAGGAACTAAATGAAAAATTCAAACATTGAGTCACAATAGCAAAAGATTCTATGGGAGAAAATATTAAATGACACAGGAGGCATCAAATGAAGATAGAAGGAATACACAGGGTCATTATACCAAAAAGAATTGGTCTACATTCAACAGGTAGCATAGGATTAGGAACCAACAGTACTGAAGGAAGAAATCCAAGCTGCACTGAAGGCACTGATGATAAAGCTCCAGGAACTGATGGAATATCAAGTGAGATGTTTCAACCAACAGATGCAGTACTGAAAGGGCTTACCTGTCTATGCTAAGAAATTTGGAAAACAGCTACCTGGCTAACTGACTGGAAGAGATCCATATTTATGCCTATCCACAAGAATGGTCATCCAACCAAATGCGGAAATTATTGAGCAGTATCATTAATATCACACGCAAGTAAAATGTTGCTGAAGATCTTTTAAAAGGAGCTGCAGCAGTATATTGACAGGGCACTGCCATAAATTGAGGTTGGATTCAGAAGGGCATGTGAAACCACAGATATCATTGCTGATGTCAGACGGATCTCAACTGAAAGCAGAGAATACCAGAAGGAAGTTTTCCTGTGTTTTATTGACCATGCAAAGGCATTTGGCTATGTGGATCATAACAAATTATGGGTAACACTGTGGAGAATGGGAATTCCAGAACACTTAATTGCGCTCAAGAGGATTCTGCACATAGATCATAAGGCAGGCTTCAAACAGAACAAGGGAATATGGCATGGTCTAAAGTCAGGAAAGTTGTGTCAGAGTTGTATCCCTTCATCATGCTTATTCTCTATGATAAGCAGGTAATCCAAAAATCTGGACTATATGAAGAATGCAGCATCAAGATTGGAGGAAAATTCATTAACAACCTGTGATATGCAGATGACATAACTTTGCTTGCTGAAAGTGAAGAGGACCTTGAAGCACTTACTGAGGAAGATCAAAGACCTCAGCCTTCAGTATGGATTACACCTCAACATCAAGAAAACAAAAATCTTCACAACTGGACCAATAAGCAACAATGTGAGAACAGGAGAAAAGATTCCGGTTGTCAAGGATTTCATTTTACATGGATCTACAATCAACAACCATGGAAGCAGCAATCAAAAAATCAAAACATGCATTGCACTGGGCAAATCTGCCGCAGAGGTGTCATCTTGAAGACTACGGTGCTCCTGATCCAAGCCACAGTGTTTTTAATCACCTTATATGCATGTGAAAGCTGGATGATGAATAAGGAAGACTGAAGAATTGATGCCTTTGAGTTGTGGCATTGGCAAGGAATAATGAATATACCATGGAATGCCAAAGGAACAAACCTGTCTTGGAATATGTATAACCAGAATGTTTCTTAGAAGCTAGGATGGTGAGGCTGCATTTCATGTACTTTGGACATGTTATCAGGAGGGATAAGCCCTTGGAGAAGGACATCGTGGTTGGTAAACAGTCAGAGAACAAGAGGCAGACACTCAAGGAGATCAGTTGACACAGTGGCTGCAATAAATGAGCTCAAGCATAACCACGGTTTTGAAGATAGCTCAGGATCGATGAGTGTTTCATTCTGTTGTACATAGGGTTGCTATGAGTCAGAACCTACTCAAGGATACCTAAAACCAAGCCAAACCCACTGCCGTGAAGTCAGGTCCAACTCATAGCGACCCTAGAGGTCAGAGTAGAACTGCCCCATAGTTTCCAAGGAGAGTCTAGTGGATTTCAACTGTCAACCTTTTGGTTAGCAGACTTAGCACTTAATCCACTACACCACCAGGGTTTCCGAAGGATACCTAACAACTGTAAAATTGTAGGGTCTTCTACCCTGTTGAGGAAACCTGGTTGCTCAGTGGTTAAGAGATTTCTAGCCAAAAGTTCAGCAATTGGAATCCACTAGTCGCTTCCTGGAAACCCTATGGGGGTTCTTCCCCATCCTACAGGGTCTCTGTGAGTTTGAATGCACTCGACAGCAACGGGTTTGGTTTTGATACTCTGTTGAGAGAATTTAAGGCATCCCTGTTATGGAAAATATTTTTTGAGCAGTGTAGGCGAAATAAGGAGGAAATATTACCTGAACTCACGGCTCAGTTTACTCCTCAAGTGAGGGCATATTTAAGTTAGTCATATAAATATTTGCATAAACGTTCTCATGTATGCACGCATTCTATCTTCATTATGTATTGAAAGCAATCGCTGAACAGTGTCAAATATACAGCTCTACCTAATACAGAAGTTAACAAGTAAATGCCCTCAATTTGCTAAGAAATGGAATATTTGGGTACACTTGGAGTTAGGTTTTATGTGGTAACGACTAGAGGATGAAAATATGCCCACTTTTTTCTAAAAAGTGAGAACGAGAAACCATCTTTGTTTATCCTATTCAAGTTGCTCGTTTTCTCGGCACCACAGATAGTGCTGAGGACTCACTGTGGAATGAATTGAAACTATCATCAGCTCAAGTGGAGAGGCTACTTCTGGATTCTTAGTACTGCTGTTGGAACCTCGGCCTCTGGATATTACCTTTGTTTCTTCGGGGGAAACCCTGACTTATTCAGGTCACAGAGCTTCGGCCTATCACTGAGGGATACTAGCTTGCGGAGCAGTGCCCACTGTTGATTGATGTGTGGTGTAAGAATTTCTTGGGTTGAAAAACGGCGATTTGCGGAGCCTTCCCGTGGTGTTTCGCAGGCCATTGTGTGCATGCAGAGATACAGATACAGATTCCGGGGTGGTAATATACGCCTCCCGGAAGCTCGAACGAGGCCTCCTACGTACAGCAGGCAAAGCAGTCTCCGTGCCCACTAATCAGGGCGCGGGGCACAGGGACGACGCAGCGTGTGCGTGCGTGCGTGGGCGCGCGTGCGCAGCGCGCCGAGGCGCTGAGCGGTTGTCTGTAGGTTGGTTATTTTGCAAGCGGGAGGGGCAGTGCGCGCTCCTGCCTCCGGCTTCTGTCTCCCTCCCCACTCCCCATCCCCCCTCCCCCCGTCCCGGTCTCTCTGTCTCTCTGTCTCTTGTGTCTGTCTGTCTCTCTCGCTTTCTCTCTCTCTCTCTCTCTCTCTCTCTCTGTTTTTCTCCCTCTCTCTCTCTGTTTCTCTGTCTCTCTCGGAAAGATGTCGGACACAGCAGTAGCTGACACTCGGCGACTTAACTCGAAGCCGCAGGACCTGACCGATGCTTACGGGCCGCCAAGTAACTTCCTGGAGATCGACATCTTTAACCCACAGACTGTGGGCGTGGGCCGCGCGCGCTTCACCACCTATGAGGTTCGCATGCGGGTGAGTCACGGGGTCAAGGGAACAGCTGAAGGAGGATGGGGCAGGGGCAGAGGAGGCGCTCTCAGGCGGTCATTTGGAGGTTAGGGAAGTGATAGGTTTGGAGAGAGGGGTCTGTAGACTGAGTAGTGGCCTAAGGATACAGTAAACTTATGAGGGGGACTCTGAACGGGGGTCAGGAAGAAGCGAAGGTTGGTAGATAGGGTGGAGAAAGAGTGAGGAATTCAAGGAGAAGGAATCATGATACTGACAGAAGGAAGGAGGATGGAAAACCAAGGTGATACCTAGTTGGGTCCCATAACCTAAAGTAGGTTGTCGGAAGTCAGTCTGAAGAGGGAGGGCAGGAAGACCCAGGTTCTTCCTAATGAGGTTTCCGTGGGACGATGGATGAAGAGGAAAATAGACTCAAGAAAGGAAGAGAGTGCGCTTGTGGGAGTAGAAATGAGAAAGGAGTCTCCTTGAGACTGTTTTATGCTTAAGTTTCCTCACATACTACATGCTATGTTTCACGGTGAAACTAGCCTTGCATTGGGGTTGGTGGATTGTCAGTTGATGCTTTCTTGTTAATGCTGACTGACTCTTCAGATTTGAGGTAGCCAGAATGTTTGCTTGAATATCTATTTATTAGTTCTCACTTGGGTTTTCTGTGTGTTAATTTCCGTCCTGAATTAACCTTTTGGACTGAGATCCTGGCCTGTACTTTAATACATGACGTTTCTGGACTTCCGAAGAGCTTTTCCCAGAGGGCCACTCCTGAAGACTTTATTCTCTAGTGCTTAGTCCACAATGCAAGGATGAAATAGGTGGATAGAGTACGTGGTTTGCAGGTTCTTTTGACCAGATGAAGAGGTTATGGAGCAGACAATTTGAGAACCGTTTTCCAGTTTTTCCTCTTACTTTACAGGGCCAGAATATTCTCTGTGGAGAACTTTCTGCTCAAACAGCATTGAAGACACTGTGTGTGCTTTTATTTTTGAATGAATACATTGACTTAGAGAGTGTGGTCTTCTACCTGGGCTTTGAAAAGTACTTCAGAAATGATAACCTCCAAATTCCAAGTTTGGCAAAGTCTAAACTGAAAAAAGAAAAGTGAATAGCAAAAAAATGAGATGAAGTATTTGAACTCATGAAGTTAGGTTTCTCAAAATATGGTAAAAACAGGGGACTGTTTGGTTAATTACCTGAGTAAATCTGGGCATAACTTGTTCAGTATAAGGACCCTCTACTGTGGGAATTGGTGAGATTGTCTTGATGCACTGCCCAGCAGTCTTGGAGATTATGCATGGGGTAGTTTTCTACTTTAGGTGTTCTAAAAGTAACAGGACCTGTTCAGCTAGAGCCAGCTGTGTTCCAGGCACTGAACTAGCTTTTAGTTTCTATCACAATTCTTACAAAACCTCAATTTTACAGATAGGAAACTGAGGAGGAGTACAGTTGAAGTGACTTGTCCAAGAATAAATAGCTAATAAGTGGCAGGGCTGGTATTTGAACCTGGATTTGTCTGACTCCAAAGACCATATTGTTTCCATTATAGTTTTAGTCTCTTTAGGGCCCTGGAGTATAGTAGTTAAGAGTTCAGCTGCTAACCAAAAGGTTGGTGGTTTAAATCCGCCAGCCACTCCTTGGAAACCCTGTGGGACAGTTCTACTATGTCCTTTAGGGTCACTAGGAGTTGAAATTGGCTCTGTGGCAGTGAGTTTTTGATTTATTCTCTTTGGCAAAGCTCAGTTGCAAAACCTGACCAAACCAAAAAACCCACTGCCATCAAGTTGATTCTGACTCTAACAACCCTGTAGGACACTGTAGAACTGCCCCCAACAAGGTTTCCAGGGAGCACCTGGTGGATTCAAACTGCTCACCTTTTGGTTAACAGCCATAGCACTTAACTATGCCAGCAGGGTTTCCAAAACTTTAATGTGGAAGATTTTTCTACTCACTAAGCTTTCCATTATCCCTTTTGCAATTTCTAGTTGTGTAGCGATAGTAGAGTTGATGGTAGTTCCTAGTTCTGTGAATTTCCGTTAGTTCTGTGGTTTATATTAATTTGCATGTTTGTGTAAACCTGTCATTTTTATTAAACATCATTTTGGGAAAAAATGTTAGAAAGCATTTGGTTTTGAATTCTGTTTTTCAGTGGTTGATCGTGGTATGCATTTATAGGGAGATGAGACTCAGTGGGCTTTAGGAGTTAATCATTGTGTATAGTAGAGGCAGATGGCACTGGTGTTTTTTTCCTTCTTTGTATAATGGCTAAATATTTTTCAGATTGTTTTCTTTAATTTTCAAGAAGGAATCTTTCTTCTCCCCCACAAAATGAGCAGCCTGAGAGGTGTCAGAGTGACCTTAAATGATAAATGGAATTTTTCAAATGCCAATTGTCTTATAGACTTCAACTCTCATTCTCAAGGATATCCTGTACTATACAATCCTGCCTTCCTCGAATAGTTCGTAGGTTGGAACTGGAAGATTCTTCTAAGTGTATAGCAACCCTTTCTTAGATGGTTAGGTTCTGTGATGAAAGACCATTATTGTCACCAACCTGTGGTATTTAACAGCATTTTTGTGTGTTGAAGGAGGAAGTCCTCAAAATGGCAGTGGATGGTTTTGCTGGGGTCTTGGAAGTATCTACTCAGCATTTTTTGTTTTTCTGTCTTTGGTCTTTCTGTTGGCGTCTGTGAAACACTGCTATTTAAGGTTCTTCTATTTGGCTGTCACAGCATACGTAATGAACCCTGGTGGATACCGAGAATCACATGATACCAAAGAGTTTTTTTTCTTTGCAGGATTTTAAAAATATTCTACACACTGATTTGTTTAAATACTTAATACATGCACCTGGTATAAAATTCAAAAAGTACAGTTCAAAAACTTAGTATCCTTCACTCCATCTCTCCTCCAGAGCTTTCCTCTTCTAAAGAAACCACTGTTTCCAGTTTCTTATTTATTCTTCTAAAGAGTGCTTTAAGATTTTACATGTATCTCATCCCACTTCAATCTGTTGACATTTCCTGGGCCTTCATGGCCTTGGAAAATGTAAGTTGGCCAGTTATTTGGACTTGGATGATCTGTATCTAGAACTAGATCCTGAAAAGACAGTTTCCAGACTCAGGGTCTACAAAGCATGATATCCAGTAATGAGAACTGTGTGAAGCTCTTTCAGGGCTCCAAGATGTTCTTTCCAACTAAAAGAAAGAAGAGAAACTAGCTTCTTGTATTCCACCTACAGGTCTGAATTGGCTGGTGGGAAATATGGTCAGTATGAGTATATGTGGCAGGCCATTTCTGTTTAGAACCTGTAGACAAGAGTGAAGATCAGGACTTTTTGTCTATCAGGGAATTGATGGTGCTGCTAGAGCCTTGGAAAATTTCTTTATGATTAAGATATGGAAATAAGCTGATTTATATCAGGGAGCAAGCTATGGTAAACTTACATAATGGCTGTTACTGCAGCACTTACAGGATGAGGAGAGGGTAAACAGCTACATAGGATTTCTGTTAATCAATTGAATATTTTTTGAGTAATTTGCGTATTCTGCATTTTGGGTAGTCATGGTTCATAATCTCAGTGAGATTATAGTTTTAGTTAGGTGGACAAGATTTATATGATGCATAAAACTATAGTGTGTAACTAAGCAATATTGTAACACTAAATTGTAAGTGTCAGGAGTTCAGAGAGGAGGGAACTCAATAAACTAATCAGGTATTGTCAGGGAAGGGTTCTTGAGTGAAGTATGCCATGAGCTGGGGTTTATAGAATGGAGAGGATTTGGACAGGAAAGGCAGAAGAAAGTATACTTTGGAGGTGCTTATCTTATTCTTTCAGAGAACTTAAATTACTATTTTAATTGAACGTGTAATGTATACATGTGATAAAGTCATATAGTATAATGAAAAATGTGACCTTTCAATCCATTCCTGTCATCTAGTCTTACTTTCAAAGTCAATAGCTTGCTAGTATCCTTTCATAAATGGTTTATAAATAAAATATGCACATATGCATATATCCTTTTTCTAGCACAATCAGAAGCAAGCTATATATACTGTTCTATACCTTGATTTTACCACTTAATATCCTTCCATACTGGCACATAAAAATATTTTATATACTTTTCAAACTTGTGTAATGTTGCACTGTACATGTGTACCATAGCTTATTTAGTCAATTCCCCATTGATGACATTTATTATTATAAATTATAAAATACAGTGAAAATTCTTGCATGTACATTTTTACATACAACTGCAAATTTATTTGTTTGATAAATTCCAAATAGTAAAGAACTTCTAATCAACAACTGTAACAAGACAGGATGTGGTAAGGGTTGGTATTCACTCAGTGGTGTTTTGAAAGGGGTATAGGAACATGGTTCATAGGCACTACTTTTTTGTTAAAACCTGTTCAAGTGGTTCTGACAGGTAGTCCTCATAATATGAACATTACTTACCTCTCTTATTTCTTCCCTTCTTGTAGACAAACCTGCCTATCTTCAAGCTGAAAGAGTCTTGTGTGCGGCGGCGCTATAGTGACTTCGAGTGGTTAAAAAATGAGCTGGAGCGAGATAGTAAGGTACGGCTCATTCCATATGTAGGTACCCTTGGGCAGCAGCAGGAGGAGATCGATATAGGCTGAGAAGGCATAAGATCAAAGTCTATAAAATCTTGAAGGAAATAGGTAGGGTGAACACACTTTTGTCGACCAGATCCCAATGTAGAGCATCTGTGGGATACCCTTTGGGGCTTGCAAGTGGTAAATTCATGACAGATTTTTTTCAAAAAAGTATTGTTTGACTTAGTGACTAGTAAAATCACACAGCATAACTCCTGTAGGTACTAAAAATTCAAAGTACAGTGTCAGGAAAGACCTATGTTAATTCTTGTGTGGTGTTGTATTGCTAACAAAGTAAGGAATATTTGGAGTTTCTTTTCCTTTCTTTTAAGATGGTATCTTTGAGGGTAGATATGCAAAAACAGTTGAATTAATTATTGACCTGAGCCATCCTGGCTGTTCTTATGGTCTTAATTCCTACAAGTTGGTGGCTATGAGACAAAATAGATCCTACACCTAATGGGAGATGAGGTATATGGTGCTTTGCTATCTCATTCCTTCTGCCATGTGACTGATATTTTTGTGTCTGCCTGTAGATCGTTGTACCACCACTGCCTGGGAAAGCCTTGAAGCGGCAGCTTCCTTTCCGAGGAGATGAAGGGATCTTTGAGGAGTCCTTCATTGAAGAAAGGAGGCAGGGCCTCGAACAGTTTATTAACAAGTAAGCCATGTTCCTGGGGGTTTCTCATGCTACTTTTACAATCATGGTCTTTCTTTAAGTTTTGTATGTCTTGTCTTGTAATGGGTTATCATGTGGGCTGACTGGATAGTAAAACTCCATTTCTTTGAGACAAATTATGATCCTGTACCACAGGGCCTGAGACAGCATTGCCCCTTGTTCCTGTGTCCCCTTTTCTCTCTGTAATATTAGGATTGAGATTGTGCCCTGCTACTGTCCTCCACTGGCTCAAACCTCAGGACTACCTTTGACTTTCCTCACTGTCTGTACCCCCATCCACCTGCTACTTGTCTCGGATCTCAAATACTAATTATATCTATCTTGGTTTCTTTATAGAATTGCTGGGCACCCACTGGCTCAGAATGAACGCTGCCTACATATGTTCCTGCAGGAGGAGGCAATTGACAGGAACTACGTCCCCGGGAAGGTGCGCCAGTAGGAGCCCCTTTCACCACTTGTCTTCTGCCTTCCTGCTGAAATGACATTGGTTTTTACACTAAGCCTTTCTCTCTCTTTGATCTGAAGTTGGCTGTCTATCCCCTGGCCCGATAGACTATCAGGGACCTTGGTACCTGGCTACACCCTGGGCACGCTGCTAGGATCCTCTTCTTCGAGGAGAGGTGGGAAACCACAGGCAGATGCCCTTTGCTTGGGGTTAGGGGGTGGTAGGGTGGGGAAAGATTGGACTAGAAAGCAATTTTGGGGGCATTTACCCATGTCAGAAAGCTAACATTGGCAATGGGGAGTGATGGGAGGATTGTGCTGGTGAGGCACTTGGATACATACTGATGCTGTGAGTCCAGGGGATTTTTCTTACTCTTAGGTTTTTTTTTTTTTTTTTTCTTTTTTCCTTACTCTTAGGTTTAAACAAGAACACTGAGCAGGGAAAAACCCTGTGTTTCTTACCTGCATGTACTTTTTCCTTTTTGTGAAGGTGGTAGAGATCTCAAAGCTCTACTTGTTTTCTCTAGGTTGGCTCCTACCTTTCTGAAATTTCTTTTGTTACTTTCTCTCTCCTTTGTTGCATTTCATGTCAGTAATCCCCCTAGAATCCAAGCAGTCTTTTGTGTGGAGCAATATATGTAAGTTTTCTGGGCTCATCATCATTACTGCTTCAGGTCAGAAGAAAGCCATAGGATTATAGGGAGCCCCTGTTGCCTAGTCCAGCTGCCTTTGTGGTTCCCCACTCTGGCTGCCTGTTCTTACCAACAGGTAAATCATTGTGAACCAGCAGTTCTGTCTTCTGGAGCCCTCACTACTTTATGGGTTAGCTTTGCAGGTTTGGTGGCTTGAGGAGTGGGAGTAACTCACCACTGCCAGGTAACTCCCTGAATGGTGGGAGTAAATCATTTTAAAGGTACCTCCCAGGGAAGGGAAGGACATCACCACTCTCTTCCTTCTATTCTCTCTCCCTTTCAACTATCCCATTTAGTGCTGTCACAGGGTAGAAGCACATGAACAAACCACAGTGTCTGACTTCTAAGCACTTTGAGCTGTTGAATAGAGCTCAGAGGCAAGAGCTGTCACTGCCTCTTCCTCTTGCTTGGTCACGAGGTTTCCTGTGGAGCTCCAGCATTCTCCCCAGAAGTTTAGCAAGGGACTGCAGCTGGGTGTGAATTTCCTAAATCTTAGGATCTGAAACAGTTTTTTTAGGCTGAAAACTTTTCTGGGCGTCTGTCTGTGAAGTAACGATTTATCTTTTGGGATCTACTATCTATCCCAGGAAACTCTGGTGCCATAGTGGTTAAGTGCTATGGCTGCTAACCAGAAGATTAGCAGTTTGAATCCACCAGGCACTCCTTGGAAACTCCATGGGGCAGTTCCACTCTAACCTGTAGGGTTGCTATGATTTGAAATCAATGGTAGTAGGTTTGGTTTTTGGTTATCTATCCAAAATGGTGTGATGGGAGCACATTAATTCTGATATGAGGTTAAAAGTGTGAACTCTTTGCTTAGATCCTCTATCATGGAAGCATTGGAGTTCTCTGTACAAGGTTATGGAAAGAAAAATCAGTGATTCTGATATGACCCTGATCAGAAGGATTATGATCAGATGTCAGCATGGGATTTGGCACCCACCTAACTGTTGACATTCCCTGAGACAGCTCAGCTCTTCAGCAGTTGAGGCTGTACCGAGGCTGAGTAGCTCCTAGAGAGAGGCTCTGCTCCCTTTCCCACCTTGCAAGTGTTGGTATTGTTGCTGCCTTTTTGATATGTATCTTACGCTATAGACTTTTTTTTTTTAAGATTTCTTCTTTCATTGTGCACAAGTGCTGAGAGTCTGAGGCCCCATTTATGCTGTGTATATATCCTGACTTGGGGCTTTTTTTCCCCCCAGCAAACTGTTCATTCTTCTGTCAGACAGTGTCATATTCAACTTCTGTTCATATTAAACCACTGTGAAGCAAGCCTCTGTTTTCCTGATTAAGTTGTAAATTTAGTATTTCTAGCATCCAGGATATGCTGGGTATTGTGAAGAAATTATACATGGCCACTATCCTGAAGTATAATAAGTAAGTTTTGACATTTAAATATGAAAAATATAGAGTCCTAGCTGCTTATAGCAATGTTTACCTATCCTTCTTACAACTGGCATTGTCACAGAGGCAGTGCATCTGCTTGCAGGAAGTAGCAGTAGGCTCAGTACCTGTGGTTTGGATCAGATTTAGCAGATTTGGTTTTTAATCTTGTGGATTTTTGCTAACTTGGGCAGACTATACTTACAATATATATGTGTGTGTGTATTGCCTGCATAAACATATGTAATGTGTACACACACACACACAAACATGAACACGCTCATCCCCCCAACATACCCACACATTATCAACACAAACACAAACATACGTGGCATTTTCTTTCAGAGGCTTTTTACTTCAGTTGGGACTTCGGCGTTTTTTTCCCCCCCCTCCAGATAGATTTGAAACAGGCAGAACAGTAGGTAAGATCTGAGAACTTTTGATGGGTGAATATTTTCATCTGACCAGTATGTTCTGAAATAGTCTCCTACACTGTGTGGGTTTCGGGGAAGGTTTGGAATGAGAGAAGGTAGGAGTGTTGTCATTTAGGAAGTCTAAGCTAATTTTAATTATGTAGATCAACATGGAGAGAAAATATACAAAGTGATATGGTCAAAACATTAGGAAATTAAAGTGACTTAACAGTGATAATTTGGGTTTAAGTGAAAGAGTAGGGGTTGAAATGGGGAGGTTAAAAGGTTTTGGTAGTTTAGGAATGAGATGACTAAAGATATATGAGGGGATAAGGGAAGAATAGGTCTTTCTGTGAGAGAATAGGAAAAAATAAAGGGAAGGAAAAGTAAAGAGATAGAAAATAATGTTTCAACCTTCATAGGCGACAGAGTTAAGAGAATGAACTGGAGTACGACTACAAAAAGGAGCTATAAAATAAATATTAACAACATTTTGGTTAGATGACATTCAGTTAGCAAGTACTGATTAATAACCTCTGAGTGCCAAACCCTGTGCTGAGTGCTGGGTGATGGGTGATGGGGTGGGGGGCAGTAAGAGTAAAATACAATTGTATTCTCTTTCTTTGTAGCCTAAGGAAACCCTGGTGGCGTAGTGGGTTAAGTGCTATGTGTGCTAACCAAAAGGTCCGCAGTTCAAATCTGCCAGGCGCTCCTTGGAAACTCTATGGGGCAGTTCTGCTCTGGCCTCCAGGGTCACTATGAGTCAGACCTGACTCAATGGCAGTGTTTTTTTTTTGTATTCATAGCCTTAGAATTGAATTCAAGAGATGTCTATACAGGACAAGATAATGCTAGAGACTGAATAAGAGGCTAGGTAGGTAATGAGGTAAAGTCTCTCTTTTTGGAGTCAAATTGTCCATTTTAACATAGTAACTAGATTCTGAAAATCCGTTTACTCAACACTGAGGAGAGAAGCATACTCTAAGGAATTCAAGTTTATACATGTATGTAGATGTTTGCTCCTTGTACTTTACCAAAAGTACAAGGAGCTGAGGTGATGCAGTGGTTAAGCCCTTGGCTGCTAACTTAAAGGTTGGCAGTTCAAGCTAATCCAGTGGCTTCCTAGTAGAAAGACCTGGTGATCTTCCGTCCTAAAGATTATAGCCCAGAAAATCCTATGAGGCAGCCCTACTCTGTCATACAGGGTTGCTGTGAGTTGAAATTGACTCAACAACATCTAACGGCACCATCACCAATAGCACAGAAAGGGTTTAGCCTTATACTAGGGCCTGGGGAACAGAGGCTAGCAAAAAAATTTTGAACATAGTAGCTAGACTGAAAACAAGCCTAGATCTTCACATTCCAAACATGCTTTACTACCTTTTACTCACTCTTTAAGAGCAAGAGTTGAGCTTGTAAAAGTGGGAGAGGTAGACTATGTTCAGGCTACTCTGGAATTTTTGTTTGACATGCTGTCCTTTCTAGAAGAGATATTTCTATGCTCAAATATATGCTGTAATAATTTAAGTAAAATTACTTTGTGTTATGGAACTGGAGACCAGCTGCTCATCAAAACAGATGTTTCTTCATATACTTGAAGATGGTTAAGTAATCCGTGGTTTTCTCTTCTTAGACATAGTAATAGTGCTGATTTTTCCTCACTTCCCTTATTTTTACCCCTTTTATATGTACCATTCTGAAGTCTCTCCAAAGTCTTCACATCCCCCAGGTAGTAAATCTACAACTGGACACCACTGAAGGTTAAGTGGTTGTTACTCTGTTTATACATCACAGGAGTTTAGTTTGTGCTTCTGTTATCACCCCCTTCCTTACCTCCCACCAGCTCTCATTCCTTTTTTTTTACCTTGCTTATACAAAAACAGTTGCTCCTTATTCTACTTTTATTCCTTCCCTGCCTTCTTTCCTCCTCCCCTCTACTCCTTCCTATATATGTTTTGAAGAACAGAAAACTTATTCCTTACAAAACTGACAAATGAGAAGTAATTATCAAAATCATAGAAAGGATTCGTTAAATCTTGGCAGGCTTCCTTTAAATAGGTGCTTACTGGGGTGGGTTTAAGTGTTGGTATATAGATCATCAGCTACTTGATGTAGAGGAAATGAAGATAAAGGGTTAAGCAAATAAAAACCAAATAAATAAATAAACACCAAACCCTTGTGGTCGAATTGATTCTGACTCAAAGTGACCCTACAGGATAGGGTAGAATTGCTCTATAAGGTTTCCAAGGAGCAGCTGGTGAATTTGAACTGCCAACCTTTTGATTAGCCACTGAGCTTTTAAGAAGCACTGCCAACTGAAGATCAGTCAGAGGTGAGGATAAAGCAGTAATTCTTAAACAATAAAATACAGTTAAATTTACAGAATTTTATTTATGTACTACTTTTAAGAAGATTTTATACCAGTCATTTATTTTTTGTCCAAATACAGTCACCTTTTGATCATCTCTGCTAATGGAGGAATATATGTTTTATTTTACTTTATGTATTTTTTCTAAAATTTAAATACAGGAGTATCTAATACCACAAGACTGAAATGTTTCATAATGTCATCAGGCTGAAGACTCAGGAAGATCTGAAAAGAAGCAGGAATACTGGTTCAGAGATAGAAATCTGAGTTCCAATCCTGGTTATGCTATTTGTTAGCTGTAGGATCTTAGGCAGATTGCTTTATCATTCTAGGCCTGTTTTCTTTCTCAGATGCAAGAGAGAATTTGAGGTATCTTAAAAGGTGTAATGTTTTATGATTTTCTACTTTTGCCAGGGAGTTGAGTAAATCCTGAAAGAGATACTTTCAGAAAGGTGAAAGCACAATTTTTTCCTGAATCTTGAGTGTAGTTAATCTTCTCTTACAGAAATGACTTTTCACTTATCCCAATTAAATTTTGTTTGCCTCCATCCTGTTGTATCATGAGTACCCCATTAAAACTTGGTGTTGACTTGGTTTATGGTTGCCCTAATTTAAAAAAAATAATTTTTTTTCTAGGTCTTTTAGCATTTTTAAATGAAATAATCATTTTCATACTTATGTGGAGTTACTCTTATTTAAACTATTTAAATGATAACTTTACTGATTGTTCTAATTATAAAAATACCTTTTGTTCAGATACTATAGGGATAAAAATTCAAAGTAATGCCAGTTGACAAAATTCAAGCAAAACATAAATGTATAAAGTAAAAAGTGAAAAATAGCTCCTTATTCCCACTCTCCAAGAATAACTCTTAATTTGGTGTTTCATTCTAGACTCCCCTTTGCACAAATATATATATATATACTCATATCTACATGTATGTATACACATACTTTTTAAAGCAAAAGGTATATGTACTATGCTAACTTTTTCACTTCACAGTGTGTTGTGGTCTTTACTCATACATTAGTACATGGAGATCTACCTCATTGTAAAAAATGGGCCCATAGTATTTCACAATACAGTTGTAACACAGTTTAATGATTTACATATTGGTGGAAATTTGTCTCTAATTATTCACTATTTTAAATGCCACAGTGTGCATCCTCATACATACAACCATATTGTGTGAAGTTTTAGGTTCTCACCCAAAGCAAATGCGTATTTATTTCCCTACATCCTTGCCAAAAGTGGCAGACTTTTGATTGACAGTTATCCAGACTATCTGGTGAAAATGCTTCATAGTTTGTATTTGAGTTTCCCAGTATATGTAGCTGTAATGATACCATTATTAGATTAAAACCAGTACATGTAGCTGTAAATGATACCATTATTAGATTCAAAAGAAAATTCCTTGAGTATTTAATTGTAGTTCTATAAGCAGTATATATTGCTTCTAATGGAGGATGTCTGCTGCTACTCACCTTGGATGAAACACTCCCCATGGGGCATTTTAGGGAGTTACACCATTCTCTCAACTTAAAAACTCAGTGTTTCTCCCTGGCCCTGATGCTGCCCTTGCCCATAAATCATAATGGAGGTCCACTCTTCATACATGAATGGATTGGACTTGACGATGAAGAGTGACCATATATTGGATGCACTTTATGGTTCTGTGCATCTATAGAATATCATCCTGCTGACCTCTGGCTGGACTAAGGGGAGTGGGTGGAGAGGAGGGGAAAGGAGACTGTTGGGAGGATGAGACATGTATGGAGCAGAGAGGAATAGTGGGCTGTCACTGGCCAGGGAGAGCAGTGGAAGCTGCATATAGGTGGGCATGTAAATTTATATGGGAATGTACATTTTCACTCAGTCATAATAAAAACAAAAACAAAAACAAAACCCCTCAAATGTTTCTAAGCTTCTTTCTGCCTGACTTTGTGTGAAAAAGAAGCAGACTAGTGACAAAGCATCAATATATGAGGCACTTTGAGAGTCAGCACTTTTTTCCTGTTGGTGCTACTTGAGGCCAAGCCCGGAGCAATGCTAACAATTCAGGCACAGACTCACCTCCACGCCCCCTTCCCCCTTCCCCCTCTGGTGAAGATTCAGGGAAATACTCTTTTGCCTCTTGGGCCGCCGTATCTGTAGCTTGGACTTCTTCTTTGGTTATTTTTCTCAGAACCAAATCTTAGATTCCAGGCAGGAACGGACAGGGACAGGGACAAGCACAGAGATGAAACAGGCGACTGAATCAGGAGGCCCAGTAACCAGACCTCGGCTCTGCTAGCTGACTGGCCATGCATCACTCAGAAATGGGCTAGCTTCTAATTGGTCATATTCACGGAACACCTACCTTTTCCTGATCTCGAGGCGGGCCATAGGGAGACCTGCTAGCTAATTGGTTGGGGTGGAAGACCAATGGGGACGCTTTGGGACTCATTTTGAAAGCGCCTCTGGGACCCTGAAAGAATTTCCTCTTCTGCCATTGTTGTGGTGACTGCCCACCAGTTACCTAGTTGCCCTCTTAACCCTGTCATGCTTCCAGCATTTTCAGGTGTCAGGCATGCTGTGGGGACTCCGGCTGTAGTCTTCATGTCTGGCCCTTAGGGAGGTCTTGCACATAATGAGTTCTTCCTCTGAGGCGGCCGGTTACGTTGTGATTCTGAGACTCTGGGGCAAGAGTCTGCAGGCAACACCGGAAGCCGAGGGGTTCACAACGGAAGCAGAAGCTGTTCTCTGCAGAAGCAAAGACCTTCTTCGACTTTCTTCGTGTTAAGTCCATAGCTTCCCGAAAGCATCTAAGAAACTGAGGGGGAGTCAGAAAGCTTCAGCATCTGGGTGTCGACCACCTTTTCATCCAGCCACCGCTCCATCGCCCGATTTCACCAGGCATGGGATCTTCCTAGATTCATCAGCTATTGAAGCACTGCAGCAAATACATTGGCCCTCTCAGTCTGGATTTAAAGCAAGAGTTTCTTTAGTGTCAGTTGACTAGACCGCTTTTCTTTTGTTCTTTTTCTCTAATTAATTTTAATTACATTAATACATTCTCCTTGTAAAAAAAATTAAAATATTACATATAAACAAACAAAAACAAACCTGTTGCTCTGGAGTCGATAGGACTAAATTACACTTTGATCATTACCTACAATCCTAATCCTCCTGCTTTCCCAAGGGTAACCGTTCTTAAGTTTTGGTGTGTATCCTGGTAGTCTTACAGACTTTTTTTTTGTTTATTGTGGAAAATACATCATGTTGTCTTTTTGTCTCTGCAAAAAACATATCATACTGTGCATATCAAGCAAGTTTCACTCAACTATGTTTTGGAAGATTTATTTTGGTATATCATTTATTTCATTAAAGATAAATGTGGCATAATGTGCCATGCTGTAACTGTTAAATATTTCTCTATTGATAACCAAGCCCAACTTACTGCCCTCAAGTCTGCTCTGACTCAAAGCTATCCTATAGGACTAGTAGGAAATGCCTCATACAGTTTCCAAGGCTGGAATCTTTACCGGGAAGCTGGCGGCCACATCTTTTTCCTGATGGCTGGTGAGTTGAAAATGTGAACTTTTCAGTTACCTGCTGAATGCTTATGCACTGCACCTCTAGGATTCTTTCCCCATTGATACACTATTTTTTCCAGTTTGTTTTGCTTTTGTAGCTAATACTGTGATGACAAGTTGTCACATTTTGTCTAGGTCAGTGGTTTTCAAACTTTTTGATCCTGCGATCCCTTTACACTTCTGAGAGAATTTAAGTGGAATATATCTGTCACTATTGAAGGAAGCCCTTGTGGTGCAGTGCTTAGGCATTCAGCTGCTAACTAAAAGGTTGGCAGTTGAATCCACCAGCCCCCCATGTAAGCCCTGTCCTATAGGGTAACTGTGAGTCAAAATTGATTCAATGGCAACAGTTTGTTATCATTATTAGATAAATTAGAACTTAAAACAGAAAATTTTAAAATATTTATGCATGAAAAATAACAGTAATATGACCATTATGTATTAGCATAAATACTGGTAAATGAAAAGTAACTGTTCTAAACAAAACAATTATAAAAGTAAAATTGTGTTACCTTTTTTTTTAATGTTTATCTTAATAGGAGACACCTGGATTCTCATATTTGCTTCTGTGTTTGCTTTATTGTGCTATGTTGTTTTGGTTGAATTGTATTACATATTTGTAGTTAGAAAAGCCAGCAGTATTTTAATAAAAGCCTTTTCAGATAACTGTATATTCTTTTGTGTGTGTGTGTGTGTTTTTTTATTGTGGTGAAAATATACACAACAAAATATTCACTAGTTTAATAATTTCTGTATGTACAATTCAGTGACATTGATTAAATTTTTCATGTTGTATAACCATTATCTCTATCCTTTTCCAAATTATTCCACCACTATTAACATAAACTCAGTGCCACCTAAGCAAAACCTCCTCTGTTTCCCCTCCTTCCCATCCCTGGTTAACATTAATAATCTTTGGTTTATATATATTTGTTTATTCCATTAAGTGAAGTAATAACTGTATTTTCCTTTCGTGACTGACTTATTTTGCTCAACACTCAAGGTTCATCCGTGTTGCAGCATGCATTAGGGCTTCATTCCTCTTTATGGTTAAGAGATGTTCTATTGCATATTTGTGCCGTATTTTATTTATTTGCCTATTGATGAGCATTTCAATTGTTTCCACCTTTTGGCTGTTGTGACTAGTATGTGATGAACATTGGTGTACAGCTTTCTGTTTGCATTCCTGCTTTCACTTCTGGGTACATACCTAGGGGTACAATTTCTGGGTCATATGGTAGTTCTATGTTCAACTTTTTAAGGAACTTCCAAACTGTTTTCCACAGTGGTTGTACAATTTTACATTGCCACCAGCCTCACTACCACCTGTTGCTTTTCCTTTTGTTTTTTTTTAAACCATAACTATCCTAGTGGGAGTAAGGTGGGACCTCATTGTGGTTTTGATTTGCATCTCTCTGATGGTTAATTAGGAAACCTGGTGTCATGGTGGTTAAGAGCTATAGCCTACTAATCCAAAGGTTAGCAGTTCAAATCCACCAGGCACTCCTTGGAAACTATGGGACAATTTTATTCTGTTCTGTAGTGTTGCTATTTGTCTAAATTGACTTGACGGCAATAGGTTTAATGGCTGATGATCAGCATCTTTTCCATATGCTTGTTGGCCATTTGGATAGCCTCTTTGGTAAAAAATCTGTCAAAAATTCTTTGCTAATTCTTTGATTGGGCTTTTTTTGCTTTGTTGTTATAGAACAACTTAACTATGTACATGTGTGTATATATATATGCACATAGATACATAGAAAATACATATATACACACACACACACATATACATACATACATGGGAGGGTAAACCCTGGTAGCATAGCAGTTAAGAGCTATAGCTTCTGACCAAAAGGTCTGTGGTTCAAATCCACCGGGCACTCTTTGGAAACTCTATGGGGGTAGTTCTGCTGTGTCCTACCTATAAGGTGGCTATAAGTTAGAATCAACTCAACGGCAGTGGGAAAGAGAGAGAGGTTAAGAGCTCATCTGCTGTCCAGAAGATCAACTCTATCCTCTAGGCTCACTGTAGGTAGAAATTGACTTGATGGCAACAGGTTTGGTTTGGGGTACAGTTATATATGTATTTCAACCTTGTCCAATATATATGGTTCCCCCAAATGCTCTCATCTGTAGATTACCTTTTTTCCCCCTTGTCTTTATACACATGAAGTCATACAACATTTGTCCTTTTGTGATTACTTATTTCAGTCAGCATAATGTCTTCAAATTTCCATCCATGTTATAGCTGTATCAAGACTTCATTTCTCCTACTGGCTGAGAAGTATTCCATTGTATGCATGTACACATTTTGTTTATCCATTAATCTGTTGATGGGCATTTAGGTTGCTTCTACCTTTTGACTACTGTGACTAGTGCTGCAGTAAACTTTGGTGTTCAAGTCTCTGAGTTTATGTTTTCAAGTCTTACAGGTATATAGCTAGGAGTGGAATTGCCGGGTCATGGGGTAGTTCTATTTTTTTGTTTTTTGAGGAACCACTATACTATTTTCCACAATGGTTGCACCATTTTTCCTTCTCACCAGTAATGGATAAGAGTTTCAGTTTCCCCACATCTTTACCAACAATTGTTAGTTTCTATTTTTTTTTTCTGTAATCTATACTAGTGAGAATGAAGTACTGTCTCATTATAGATTTGGTTTACATCCCTCTGATTGCCAGTGATGTTGAACATCTTTTCCTGTGTTTAGTGGCCTTTGAATGTCTTCTTTGGTGAAATGTGTATTTAAGTCTTTAGTCCATTTTATGATTGCTTGTCTTTTTGTTAAGTTGTGAATGTTTTGTGTATATATATATATATATATTTGGTTATTAGATTTTTATCATATATAAGGTTTTCAGTGATTGTAGGTTATCTTCACTTCATTGGTAAAGTCCTTTGATAAAGAAATATTTTTTATGAGGTTCATTTATCTGTTTGTCTTTTGGCACTCCCACTTTTGTTGTCTGATAGGTCATATCATTAAAAACTGGTTTCTGAGTGGATATTCTTTGATACTGTATCAATACTTGACAAGTGGTAATTTCTTATGGATTAATTTTAATGTGGCTTCTGAAACTGTATCAGCCATATCAATCAGTTTTTCTTACTTGGTTACATTAATGCCCATTTGTCTACCTTGCACTGTGGAGATATATATATATATATATATATATATATGTCTTTTATCTAAGCATGATTTTATAACATTGTGTATGGTAATTTGGATAATATTGGCTCACTCACTGAGTTATGCAGACCTTTCAAATGTTGTTGGCATAGTTCATTATACAGTGTCAAAAAAATCAGGTTTGTTAATATTATCATCACTCATCAGGAACGTTTTCAGTATTGGGAAGCTGCCAAGCCCATGGTAGAGAGGTACAGTTTTCAAAAAATCAAATTTTTACTTGAAAGTTCCAAATTTTAATCAATGGTAGCAAATACTGAGTTTGTTTTTCTGATAGTGACAGGGTCACTTTATCCATTTTCAAAAACATGCTTGTCAAACACCCAAGTATGAATAATCATAGGTTGTCAATTGTTAAAAATGGTGTTCTATGAAAAAGTAGCTAGTTCAGCTCCCAACTCAAATGATCTGACAAGTGCTTTCCCTCAGGACAATTATTGTACTTTAGTTTGCAGCAGAAGTACTTTGTCTGTATTTCCTGTTTTGTCACAGAATATTGAAAGCATGTAATCAAGGAGACTTAATTATTTTTACTGTTTGCAAATAGTTTCTGCGAGTTTGTAGACCTTCTTTTCTTACCAGTGTCTTTCAAACAATGGAAGTTCTTACGTTTAATGCAATTTATCAGTTCTTTCTTTGATGGCTTATGCTTTTGGTTCATATCTAAGAAATATTTGTCCAACAGAAGTTGTTTCTCATTTGTTTTATGTATTATTCTTTAAGTTGTGTAGAATTAAATTTGTGCATGGTGCAAGATATTGTTATACCTTTATTTTTTTCCTCAAATGTATAGATAGTTAATTGTTCTAATACTATTGACTGTCACCAATGGATTTGAAATACCACCTTATTGCATACCAAATTCCCTTATACACATGAGTTAATTTCTGGACCATCTATTTTGTTTCACTGATATATTTGTCTGTTCTTATGCCAGTATCCCACTCTTGGAATTACTACTATGGCTTTATCATAAATTTTGATACCTGATTGGGCAAGTTTTCTCTTGTTGTTTTTCAAACATTTCTTGGCTAATCTGGTTAATTTTTCTTTCCAGAAGAATTTTTAGTATCAGTCAATAAATTCTACAAAAACATCTTGTTGAGATTTAATCTAGGTCATTTTTTTTCCTTCCAGAAGAACTTTTAGACTTGGCCAATAAATTCCATGAAAACATCGTAGTGAGATTATATTTGAGATTACATTGAATTTTCAGATTATTTTAGGAAGAGTTGATAGCTTTACATTTTTGAGTCTTCTCATTCGGGAACATGGTATATATCTCCACTTATTTAAGCCTATCATTTTATTTAGGCTTTTGTAATGTTTTATACTATATTGTAATCCTCTGTTTTCTTTCTCATCTGTAAACACTTTGAATGTAGGGACATTTTTGTTGTATCTCTACATGTACAGTGCCTGACACATAGATTGGTTTATAAATGCTTGATGAACAAATTACACCATAGTAATTGATAATTTGATTAAAAACTTTGGACTTTTCTCCTATAAAAATGCATGAACATGTGGTACACAAACTTTTGCTTAAAATTTCAAGAGATACATGGATACTGTTCCTGATGCCCATCCATAAACTTCAGGCTAAGTACCCCTAATCAGAAATGATAAATTGGTACAATAGTGATTGTGTAAATTGCTGTGAGACTTGAAGTAATGATTTCATAACTTTGTCACAGGGCATCAGGGAAGGTCTCATAGAAAAGATAAATTTTGGCCTGGACTTTCAAGAGTAGAAAAGGACATTTTAGGCTGAAGGATCTGGTTAGGTTGAAAGATATTTTAACCTGCAAGACTCTTAGAACATTTGCCTTTTTGTTCATGCTTTCCTTTTTTTAAAAAAAAAATTTTCATTACTGAGAATATACACAGGAAAAATTACAATTCAAGCTTCTGCTTGTGCAGTTCAGTGATACTGATTACATTCTTTGAGTTGTACAACTGCTTGCATCCTGTTTTTCTGCATTGTTTCTCCCCCATTAAGAAACTTCCTGCCCCCTAAGTTGTTGTTGTCACTTTAAATCTTAAAAGGCATAATGCTCAAGGCAGACATTCTGCATTAGCTAAGGGAATCTGTGGCTTGGTTTTAAGAAGTCTTCAGGGGATATTTTTGGTTTGAGGTTTAAAGATTACTTTTGGATGGGACTTGATGGCACTTGACTTGGCTGACTCAGGCCGGTAGTTTCAGGGCTTTATCCGGACCCCATGACGCCAGAATGGATTCCATGAGAATTGAACATTCTCTTATGCATTGTTTTCCTTCTGATCAGGATTCTTCTATGTAATCTTTGACGTCAATGTTTTGCAATGTTAGCTGGGCACCATCCAGTTCTTCTGGTCTCATGACAGTGGAGGCAATTGTTCACAGAGGTGATTAGTCATACTTTCCATTTCTTCATGTTCTTCCTGAATCTCTTTCTCCTTTGTTCCAGGCAAACAGAAACCAATTGTTGTGCCTTGGGTGGTCACTTGCAAGCTTTTGAGACCCCAGGCCAGGCTCTGCATACAAACTAGGAAGTAGAACGGAAGCACGAGACACAACATTAGGCCAATTAACTGAGATGTCCTATGAAGCCACAATCCTAAACCTCCAAAACAAGGAACCAAATACCATGAAGTATTTGGGTATACATAAGCAGCCTAAGCAGCTACTCATTTTTATTTGCCATTAGTGTAAATATGTCTGTCACAAAAATTTTGCCAATTCAACTTTTTACAGATGTACAACTTATTGACAGTAATTATATTAATGAGCTGTGCAACTCTACCCTTAATGCAGTTTTTCTATCATCATAAACTGAAACTCAGTATCCATAAGCAACAACTCTCTTTTTCCCCCTTCTGCCTCCGGTAACAAGGAATGAACTTTGGTCTCTATATATTTGCCTGTTCTTTTTTTTTTTCCAATATAAACGAAGTTATACAATATTTTTTTGTGATTGACTTATTTCACTCAGCCTAATGTCTTCAAGCTCCATCCATGTATCAAGACTTCATTTCTCCTACTGGCTAGTATTCCATTGGCTATATGTAGCACATTTTGTTTATCCATTTGTTTGTCCATTCCAACTTTTCCAACTTTTGTATATTGTGCTAGTGCTGCAGTGAATGTTGATATACAAGTCTCTGTTTGAGTTTCTGCTTTCCAGTCTTTTGGGTATACACTTAGGAGGCGAATTGCAGGGCCATATGGTAGTTCTGTTTTTACCTTTTTTGAGATATTGTCACACTTTTCCTCAGTGGCTTTACCTTTTTGCATTCTGATTAGCAATGGATAAGGGTTTGATTTCCCCACATCCTTGCCAACATTTGTCATTTTCCATTTTTTAAAAATTTTATTTTAGCCATCTTAGTAGTAATGAAGTGATATCTCACTGTAGTTTTGATTTTCATCTCTCTGAAGGCTAATGATGTTGAGCATCTTTTCCTGTGCTATTTGAGTATCCTTTTTGGTGAATGTCTATTCAACTCCTTTGCCCCTTTTATTATTGGGTTATTTTTTGTTGTGTTACATGTTTTGAAGGAGATGTGGTGGTACAATGGTTAAGTGCTCAGCTGATGGTTGAAAAATCACTGGTTTGAACTCCCTATCCTGCTCTGTGGGAGAAAGATAGGGCAGTCTGATTCCATAAGATTCCATAGGAAACCCTGTGGGGCAGTTCTACTCTGTCCTATAGGGTCAGTATGAGTTGTAATTGACTCAGTGGTGGTGAGTTAATATGGTTTGAAATTAGAAAGTGTGAATTTTCCTACTTTGTTATTCTATTTCAACATTGCTTTAGCTATTTAGGGCTTCTTGCTATTTCATATAAAGCTGAGCATTGTTTTTTCCACTTCTGTAAAGAAGGCTGTTAGAATTTTGACTGGATTGCATTCAATCTATTAATGATTTTGGATAGTATTGACATCTTAACAGTATTATGTCTCCCAATCTGTGAACATGGGACATCTTTCCATTTATTTAAGTCTTCTTTTATCGGCTTTATCTCTTTCAGCATTATATAAGTTCTTCACATTTCTAGTTAAATTTATTCCTAGGTATTCTCTTAGGTACTACTGTAAATGGAATTGTATCTCTAATTTCCCTTTCAGATTTCTCATTGTTGAAGTATGGGAACCCATATGATTTTTGTTTGTTGATGTTGTACTCTACTACTTCACTATATTCCTTTATTAGCTCTAGAAGCTTTCTTGTGAACCCTTTCTGATTTCCCATATATAAAATCATGTCATCCATAAGCAGAAATAATTTTACTTGTTCTTTTCCAATCTGGGTACTTAATATTATTTTTTTCTTGTTTTATTGCTCTGGCTAGGAATTCTCATACAATATTGAGTAGACATGTCAAGAGTCATCGCCCTTGTCTTATTCCTGATTGCAAGGGGGAAGCACTCAGTCTTTCTCCATTAAGTATAATACTGGCTGTTGGCTTTTGATATATGCTGTAAATTGTATTGAGGAATTTCTCTTCCAACCCTCCTTAGGGTTTTCGTCAAGAAAGGAGTTCAGTTTTGTCAAATTCTTTTTCTGCACCCATAGAGATGACTACGTGGGTTTGTTTGTTTCTATTGATGTGGTGTATTACATTGATTGATTTTATAAGTAGGCCTATCCTCGCTTTTCAGGAATGAAGTCCACTTGATCATGGTATGTAACTTTTAAAATATTATACTGGATTCTGTTTGCTAATGTTTTGTAAAGAATTTTTGCCTCTATATTCATAAGGGACATTGGCTTGAAGTATATATATATATTTTTTCCTTGTAATGTCTTTGACTGTTTTTGATATCAGGTTATATTTGCCTCATAGGATGAATTAGGGAGTATCCTTCTTTTTTCATCTTTTGGAAGGGTTTAAATAGGATTGGTGTCAGTTCTTCTCTAAATGTTTTGTAGATTTCCCCAGTGAAACCATCTGGTCCAGAACATTTTTTGTTGGAGGTTTTTTTTAAAAAAATTAATTTTTAATCACTGATTCAATCTCATCACTTGTTATGGGTCTATTGAGACTTCCTATTTCTTCCTGAGTCAGTTTGGGTAGTGTATGTTTTTTTAAGAATTTGTCCATTTTATTTGTGTTATCTAGTTTGTTGCTGTACAGTTGTTCACAATATTCTGTCATAATTCTGTATTTCTATCAGGTCATTTGTAATGTCTCCTCTTTCATTATTTATTTTGCTAATGTGCATATTTTCTTTTTTCAGTCTAGCTAAAGGTTTGTTAATTTTATTGATCTTTTCAAAGGTCAAACTTCTGGTTTTGTTGATCCTCTGTATTGTTTTTCTGTTTTTTATTTTATTTGTTTCTACTCTGATTTTGTTCTTTCTTATGGTAGGTTTACGCTTAGTTTGCTCTTTTTCTAGTTCCTGGAGTTGTTAAGTTAGGCTGTTGATTTGAGATCTTTCTTGTTTTTATCATGTAGTCATTTATTTCTGTAAGTATCGCTCTGAATACTGCCTTCACTGCATCACGTAATTTTTTTTATATTGTGCTTTTATTTTCATTTGACTCTAAGAAATTTGTGATTTCTCTTTTGATTTCCTTAACTCAATGATATTTTAATAGTGTGTTGTTTCATTTCCATATGTTTGTGTATTTTCCAGTTTTTTTTTCTTTCTGTTATTGATTGATTTCTAGCCTTAGTGTGTTGTGGTTAGAGACGATACTTCATATGCTTCTAATGTGTTTAAAAATTTCAAAACTTGCTTTGTGACCAAAGATGTGGCCAGTTCTGGGGAATTGTCTGTGTACACTGGAATAGCATATAGAATTCTACTGTTGCATAGTGTTCTACATATGTCTGTTAAGTTTAGCTGGTTTGTGATATCATTCAAGTCCTCTGTTTCCTTGTTGATATTATGTCTAGACGTTCTGTCGAATATTGATAGTGGAGTGTTGAAGTCTCCAACTATTATTGTAGTGCTGTCTATCTCTCTTTTCAATTTTATCAGTGTTTATATATTTAGGTATATCAGTGTTGGGTGCGTATATATTTATGGTTGTTAAATCTTCTTGATGAATTGACCCTTTTATCACTATGTAATGTTTATTTTTTATTTCTTCAAATGTATTTTGTCTTGAAGTCTACTTTGTTTGATATTAAGATTGCCACTCTAGGTCCTATTTTGGTTATTATTTGAATGGAATATTTTTTTCCATCCTTTCACTTTGAACATATTTGTGTTCTTGGGTCTAATGTATGTCTTTGTAAACAGCATATAGTTGGAACATTTTTAAACCATTCTGCCTTTCTGTCTTTTGATTGGCATATTTAGTCTATTTACATTCACTGTAATTAGTAATAATAAGTGACTTCTGTTTTCTGTTTGCCACTCGGGCACGGTATTATGCACTAATCGATGTGTCCACGAGGGGGCAGGGTATCCGCTCTCTGGTTTTCATTCCCGTCCCATGCTTTGAGTTGGAAAACTCCCACTCAGCAAACCCTCTTCAAGTCTGGTTTTACCTGAGGCTTTCTTCGCTGCTCTGTGGGGATTGCTTACGAGATCTGACAATTAAGTTTGTGAACTCATCCTAGAAAAGTTTCTACGTATCTCACTGATGAATATCACTGTAGTTACCTTCAAATAATCCCCTTGGGAAGACAAATGCCCCAACACCAGCGCCTAGTCCACCCTTCAAAGCAATTTTGGAACTCTTTTTCTGGAATGGCTATCAGAGCTGTCATCGTATTATCCTTGATGTCCAAAATGTCATCAAAATGTCTTCCTTTCAGTATTTCCTTTATCTTTGGGTAAAGAAAGTCATTGGGGGCCAGATCAGGTTAGTAGGGAGGATGTTCCAAAACAGTTATTTGTTTGCTGGCCTAAAACTTCCTCACAGACAACTATACAATTAAGTTGTGAACTCACCACCGTGCCGCCATGCATAACGGCTATTGCAGAAAGAGTTCCAAAATAGCTTTGAAGGGTGGACTAGCCACTGGTGTCAGTGCATAGCTTACTTTGAAGGTGACCATAGTGATATTCGGAAACCCTGGTGGTGTAGAGGGTTAAGTGCTATGTCTGCTAACCAAAAGGTCAGCAGTTTACATCTGCCAGCTGCCCCTTGGAAACTGTGGGGCAGTTATACTCTGACCTATAGGGTTGCTATGAGTTGGACCCAACTCAATGGCAGTATTGTGTGTTTTTTTTTTTTTAAATAGTGATATTCAGTAAAGAGGTATGTAGCACTTAGAGAATAATTAAGTTCGTGGACTTAATTGTCAGACTTCATATATCTCAGCTGGCATTCACAGGAAGTACAGGCAGATTTTCCTCCATTTTAGGAGGAGGCAAGGCTGGCATTCCTCAAAAGGCCTTCTGAGAGATCTGTCTTCTTGGTTTCAGAGCTCTGGAATTCCAGTGGTGGTTAGGTAACCTGTTTTTTCACTTAGGTAACTGCCTCCTGGCTCTACTGTAGGAAACCTTCTGTAGAAGTTCATATCTGTCCAGCAGCTGACAGTTACTGGGTGGAGGAGGGGTTGTCACACTTTGAATAGACCTCCAGAAGCTCTGCCTTTTTACTATCAGTGACCATTCCGTAGTATGTTGGCTGTAGATATTGCCTCCACTCAATATGCCTGCTTCCTAGGACCCTTAAGTCAGGAATCCTCAGCAGAAGACACATCCAAATTGATCACTTAGATGTCTGTGCTTTTGGTTTCAGAGGCCTACGGGTTGCATGGAGAGGCACGTAGAGTGCTGAATACAGGAGTAGACTCCACTGCAGGGTCCTTCCGTAGCGGTTTACAACTTGGCATGCCAAAGTTACCAAGTATGGAAGTGGGTGTCATGCTCCAGTTAAATCCCCATGGAGATCTGACTTGTTGCTATCAGAGCACCAACCCCATATTTTTGGCTGTGAATGCAACCTCCACTCAAGACACCTGCTTTCTTATACATAGCATTCTCAGTCAGCAGTCTTCAGCACTGACTGAAAGGGAGAGCAGACAGACCCGAACTGACATCAAAGGAGGCCTGTCCTGTCGGTTACAGAGTCTTGCGCTATAGGATACGCAGGGAGGCAGGTAGAGTGCTGGTTATGGGAACAGGCTTTACTGCAGGGCTCCTCTGTAGCAATTTGCAGCAGCCTTGCTGCTGACAGTGTCCAGGGGTGGGGAGGTACAGGCACACTCCTAATGAAGCTGCGGGGAGGTCTGCCTTATTGATTGTTTTGTAATTGGCTTACTTTGCTCAAAATAATGTCCTCCAGGTTCATCCATGTCATAAGGTGTTTCAGGGACTAATTTTTCTTCATTGCTGAGTAATATTCCTTTGTATGTATGTTCCACATTTTACTTATGCATTCATCTGTTGATAGACCACTAAATCCTATTATATTCCTTTGATCTGAAGAACTGAATGTGGAATATTTGCTTAGTGGACCCACAATAATAAATTAAACTGGTGAACTTTATGTTCCCTGTATCATTATCTCATTCTCTTAATATCCGTTCCCACACATATCCCTCAGATTATTGTGTGTACAAATTAGAAAAATAATGTAGTTTTTCTGGAGTATAGCACAACATTCACATGAGTCATGTTTTGTACCTTACCTTTCCAGGCTTGCTGGAAATTGAGTCTAGTCATTCGTCTAGAGCAAAGATGAATGGTGAAGGTGAGTTCTAGGGACATTCAGCAGTGTCTTGTAGGGCATCTACCTCAGGCAAAGGTTTGCCAGACAAAGTTGTATTAATCTCATCATACGGGGGCAAAGGGGGTGATTCTACTTGCAAAAATATCTCAAAGGTGTTTAGGAGTTCATTGTCCTTAGCTTCATCAGTATCTACCTTAATCTCTTCATTCCAATTTTCAGGACCCCATTTCTACTCAGTCAATATCCTAGCTTTACTTTAGATGCTGTTTAGGCATCTAATGCTAATACAACAGAAATACCACAAGTGGATGACTCTGACAAAGAAAAATTTATTTCTTCACAGTATGGTAGGCCAAAAGTTCAAATTTAGGGTGTCAGCTTCAAGGGAAGTCTTTCTCAATTGGCCTTCTTCCCCAAGACTAGAATCTTCTTCATTCAGGGACCCTGCAAGTCCAAAAGATGCTCTCTGCTCCTGGCACTGCTTCCTTGGTGGTGTGAAGTCCTGCTGTCTCTCTGCTTACTTCTCTCCTTTATATCCTAAGAAGTTTGCCTCAACACAATCCAAGCGTGCAGATTGAGTCTCTCATCACCAAAACAACCGCTGCCCATCTTCACTCATCAGCATCACAGAGGCAGGATCATAACACATGGGAAAAATCATACAGTACTGGGAATAATGGCCCAGCCAAACTCGTGTGCATAGTTTTGGGAGCACACAATTCAATCATGACAAATGCCTTGTAAAATTCAATTGGTGTTGTAATTCAGCCACTGTTAAAATAATGCTATGGGTTTGGTTTTTAGAATCTCAACTCTGTGGCTACAGAAGATAAGGCTTCCTTTCAGGGAAAAGATAGCAACTTTCAGGTCCTGTATGTAGTGCTTGAGCTGTAACTTTCAAGTCTTAAGCTCATCTTTCCTTTTTTCTCCTCACTTTCTCCAGTGAAAGTAGAAACAGCTAGCCAACATGGGCATACTTTTCAATTTGGCAAAAACATGATCACCCAGAATGTAGTCTCTCGCAAGTATTTGCATAGAAGTGTCTAATGGTAGTACCTTGCTTATCTCTATTATTACATCATGTCATAGACTCACAATGCCTTCTTTACTCCTGGAAATAGAGCCATTGTTATTGTTGTTAGGTGATTCTGAGTCAGTTCCAACTCATAGCAACCCTATGTGCAAAAGAAGGAAAGGCTGCCCTGCCCTAAACTCTCACTATCATTGCTGTGTTTGAGCTCATTGTTGCAGCCACTGTTTCAATCCATATCACTGATGATCTTCTTTTTTGCTGACTCTCTGGGTCAGCAAAATGCCCCTCTCCTGAGACGAAGAAATTGAAGATTTTTACCAGTGTCTGCAGTCTGAAATTGATTGAACATGCACTCAGGATGCATTGATAATTACTGGTGATTGGAATGCAAAAATTGGAAACAAAGAAGAAGGATCAGTAATTGTAAAATATGGCCTTGATGATAGAAATGATGCTGGATGAAATCGAGGCCAATTGGCACAACTAGCATTTTACTAAGAGGGCTCTCTGCACCCCGCATTGGTGAGTGGCGTCTGGGGTCTCAAAAGCTACCGAGCTGCCATCTGAGGGTACAGTAAATGGTCCCAACTCAGCAGGAATGGATGATCACTGAGAACCAAAACAACATGGAGGAAAGAGAACCCAGAGGACAGAGAGACCCACGTGAGAGGGTGTCTACATCGACTCATGACTGGAAAAACCAGATGGCGCCCGACCACCACCAGTGATAGCCACGATGGAGCTGACAAACTTGAGTCTCACTGGCAACACAAGAATAAAAAGGGATACACCCTGAGATCTCCACTAAAAGACCAGAATTGATGGTCCAGGGACTTCGGGGTTCCCCTGGGAACATGGCCCCTGGCCCTGATGCTACCCCTGCCCACAAATCATAATGAAGGTCCACTCTTCGGACAGGAATGGATTGGATTTGGTGACGCAGAGTGACCCTATCTTGTGTGCACTTTATGGTTCTATGCATCGATAGGATATCATCCTGCTGACCTCTTACTGGAAGAAGGGGAGTGGGTGGAGAGGAGGAGAAAGGAGATTGTTGGGAGGACGGGACATGTGTGGAGCAGAGAGAAAGAGTGTACTGTCACTGGGCAGGGAGAGCAGTGGAAGCTGAATATAGATGGGTATCCAAATTTATATGGGAATGTACATTTTCATTCAATCATAATTTAGAAAAAGAAAAATGATGCTGGAGATTTCATGATAGAATTTTGCAAGATGAATGACTTCTTCATTACAAATACCTTTTTTCACCAACATAAACGGTGGCTATGCACATGGAGATTGCCAGATGGAACACACAGGAATCAAGTCACCTATGTCTATGGAAAGAGGTGATGGAAAAGCTCAGTATCATCAGTCAAAACAAGACCAGGCTGTGGTACAGACCATTAATTGCTATATGCAAGTTCAAATTGAAATTGAAGAAAATTAAAACAAGTCTACAAGAGCCAAAGTATGACCTTAAGTATATCCCAGCTGAGTTTAGAGACCATCTCAAGAATAGATTTGATGCTTTGAACACTGATGACCAAAGACCAGAGAAGTTGTGGAAGGATGTCAAAGATGTCATAAATGAAGAGAGTAATAGGTCATTAAAAATACAGGAAAGAAAGAGAAGACCAAAGTGGGCGTCAGAAGAGACTCTGAAACTTGCTCTAGAACGTCAAGTAGCTAAAGCAAAAGGAAGAAATGAGGAAGTAAAAGAACTGAATAGAAAAATTCAAAGGGAGGCTCAAGAAGACAAAATAAGTATTGTAAAGATATGTGCAAAGAGCTGGAAATAGAAAACCAAAAAGGAAGAACATGCTCCACATTTCTCAAGTTGAATAACTGAAAAAAAATTCAAGCCTCCGGTTGCAATAGTTAAGGATTCTTCAGGAAAACTATTAAACAACTCAGGAAGTATCAAAAGAAGATAGAAGGAGTACATAGAGTCATTACATGAAAAAGAACTGGTTGACATTCAACCATTTCAGGAAGCAGTCTATGATCAGGAACTGATGGTACTGAAAGAAGAAGTTGAAGCTGCATTGAAGGCTTGGTGAAAAAACAAAGCTGTGTGAATTGACTGAGTATCAACTGAGATGTTTCAACAAATGGATACAGTGCTGGAAGTGCTCACTCATCTATGCCAAGAAATTTTGAAGATAGCTACCTGGTCATGCTTCTAAAAGATTTCCGTATTTATGCCTATTCTGAAGAAAGGTGATTCAGCTGAATGTGAGAATTATTGAACAATATCAGGAATATCATACTGTCATGGATTGAGCTGTGGCCCCCCAAAATGTGTGTAGCCATGTGGCTGGGCCATGATTCCCAATATTTTATGGTTGCCCTCCATTTTGTGGTTTTCCTATGCTGTATGTTAAATAATTAGGGTAGGGCTGTAAATCCCTTCATAACATCACCTCCCTGCTCCACTGTAAAGGGAGTTTCCCTGGAGTATGGCTTGCACCACCCTTTACCCTTTCATCCTACAAAAGATAAAAGGAAAGGGAAGCAATCAGACAATTGGGAACCTCACACTGTCAAGAAAGCAGCACCAGGAGAAGAGTGTACCCTTTAGACCTGAGGTTCCTGTGCCAAGATGCTCCCTGTACAAAGACTGATGCAACACAAGGACTTTCCTCCAGGGCCAACAAGAGGGAAAGCCTTCTCCTGGAGAGGACATCCTGAATTTGGACTTGTAGCCTACTGGACTGTGTAAGAATAAACTTTTCCTTTGTTAAAGCCATTCACTCTGTGATATTTCTATTAAAGCAGCACTAGCTGACTAAAACATGTACGCGAGTCACGTTTTGCTCAAGAACATTCAAAAGTGACTGCAACAGTATACTGACAGGGATTCAAGCTGTATTCAGAAGAGAATGTGGAACCAGGGATATTATTACTGATGTCAAATGGATCTTGGCTAAAAGCAGAGAACACCAGAAAGATGTCTACCTGTGTTTTATTGAATTCTGCAAAGGCATTTGACTCTGTGGATCATAACAAATTATGGATAACATTGCAGAGAATGCGAATTCCAGAACACTTAATTGTGCTCTGAGGCATCTGTACATGGATCAAGAGGTAATCATGCAATAGAACAAGGAGACACTGCATGGTTTAAAGTCAGGAAAGGTGTTCATCAGGGTTGTATCCTTTCACCATACCTTTTTGATCTGTATGCTGAGTAAATTATTCAAGAAGCTGTATTACATGAAGAAGAACAAGGCATTAGGGTGGGAGGAAGGCTTATTAACAACCTGTGTTATGCAGATGACATAACCTTGCTTGCTGGGAGTGAAGAGGATTTGAAACACTTACTGATGAAGGTCAAAGAACACGGCCTTCGGTATGGATTGCACCTCAACATCAAGAAAACAAAAATCTTCACCACTGGACCAGTAAGCAACATCATGATAAGTGGAGAAAGGATTGAGGTTGTTAAGGATTTCATTTTACTTGGTTCCACAATCAACACCCATCGAAGCAGCAGTCAAGAAATCAAAAGACAAAGTGCATTGGGTAAATCTGCTGCAAAGTACCTCTATAAATTGTTGAAAATTAAAGATATCATCTTGAGGGCTAAGGTGTGCCTAAACCCAAGCCATGGTATTTTCAATTGCATCATATGCATGTGAAAGCTGGACAACGAATAAGGAAGGCAGATGAAGAATTGACACCTTTGTATTGTGGTGTCAGAGAAGAATATTGAATGTACCATGGACTGCCAAAAGAGCCAACAGATTTGTTTGGGAAGAAATACAACCAGAGTGCTCCTTGGAAGCAAGGATGGCTAGACTGCGTCTTATGTACTTTGGACATGTCAGTAGGGATCAGCTCCTGGATAAGGACATCGTGGTTGGTAGAGGGTCAACAGAAAAGAGGAAGACCCTCAATAAGATGGACTGACACAGTGGCTGCAACAACGGGCTTATACACAAAAACAATTGTGGACATTGCACAGGATCAGACAGTGTTTCACTCTTTTGCTCAGAGGATCTCTATGAGTTAGAGCTGACTCGATGGCACCTAGTAACAACAACGACATGTGTAGTATCATATCATCCTCAAATAGGGATAGTGCTACTTTTTCAATACCAATTTTGTTGTTGTTAGGTTCCATTGAGTCGCTTCCAACTGACACTGACTCTTTGTACACCAAAAAAACCACTATCTGTTCCTGTGCCATTTTCACAATTGTTGTGAGGCTTAAGCCCATTGTAGCAGCCCCTGTGAGTCAGTCTCATTGAGGGTCTTCTTTTTTGCTGACCATCCATGACGTTCTTCTCTAGGGACTGATCACTCCTGACAACATGTCCAAAGTATGTGAGACATAGTCTCACCATCTTTGCTTCTACAAAGGAGCATTCTGGTTATAGTTCTTCCATGACAGATTCATTCATTCTTTTGGCAAGCCATGGTATATTCAATATTCTTTTCTAGCATTATCACTCAAAAAATGTCAGTTCTTCTTTGGTCTTCTTTATTCAGCATCCAGATTTAACATGTATAGGAGGCGATTGAAAACATCATGGCTTGGGGCTGGTGCACCTCAGTCTTCAAGATGACGTCTTTACTTTTCAAGGCTTTGAGAGGTCTTTTGCAGCACATTTGCCCAGTGCAGTGCATCATTTGATTTCTTGATTGCTGCATCCATGAGTGTTGATTGTGGATCCAAGTGAAATGAAATCCGTGACATTTTCAGTCTTTTTTCCTGTTTATCATGAAGTTGCTTATTGGTCCAGTTGTGAGGATTTTTGTTTTTTTTATGTTGAGATGTAATCCATATCGAAGGTTTTGGTCTTTGATCTTCATTACTAGGTGCTCCATGCCCTCCTCACTTTCAGCACATAAGGTTGTGTCCTCTGCCTAATGTAGGTTGTTAGTGAGTCTTCCTCCAATCCTGATGCCCTATTCTTCTTCATACAGTCCAGCTTCTTGGATGATTTGCTGAGCATACACATTGAATAGGTATGGTGAAATGATACAACCCTGAAGCACACCTTTCCTGACCTTAACCTGGCAGTATCCTGTTGTTCTATTTGAATGACTGCCTGTTGATCTATGTACAAGTACTTCATGAGAGATTAAGTGTCCTGGAATTCCTGTTCTTACCAATGTTATCCATAATTTGTTATGATCCATGCAGTCATATTCCTTTTCATAGCCAATAAAATGCAGGTAAACAAAAAATAACTTTATTGATAAAAGAAACAAAAATCACAGGTAAACATCTTTCGGGTATTTTCTTATTTCAGCCAGGATCCATCTGATATCTGCAATGATATTCCTGGTTTCAGGTCCTCTTCTGAATCTGGCCTGAATTTATGTCAGTTCCCTGTCAATACACTGCTGCAGCCACTTGAATGATCTTGTGTAAAATTTTACTTGTGTGTGATATTAATGATATTGTTCAATAATTTCCACACTCAGTGGGATCACCTTCTTGCAAATAGGCATAAACACGGATCATTTCAAGTCAGTTGTCCAGGTAGCTATCTTCCAAATTTCTTGACGTAAATGATGAATAATTCCGGTGCTACATCCATTTGTTGAAACAGTTGATATTCCATAAATTCATGGAGATTTGTTTTTTGTCGATGCCTTCAGTGTACCTTGAACTTCTTCCTTCTGTACCATTGCTTCCTGCTCATGTGATACCTCTTTAAATGGTTGAACAATGGCTAATTCTTTTTCTTTTCTTATGATTGAGTGAAAATGTACATTCTCCTATAAATTTGCATGGCCACCTATGTGCAGCTCTCACAGCTCTCCCTGCCCAGTGACAGCACACTCTTCCTCTCCATTCTATACATGTCATATCCTCCTAACAATCTCCTATCCCCTCCTCTCCACCCTCTCCCCTGCCTAACGGTAAGAGGTCAGAAGGACGACATCCTATAGATGCATAGAACCATAAGTTGCACACATGATATGGTCACTCTGTGTCACCAAGTCTAATACATTCGTGTCTGAAAAGTTGACCTCCATTGTGATTTACGGACAGTGCAGCATCAGGGTCAGGGGCTATGGTCCCAGGGGAACCCCGAGGCCCCTGGACCATCAACTGCAGTCTTTTAGTGGAGATCTCAGGGTACACCTCTTTTTATTCTTGTATTATCAGTGAGACTCAACTTTATGAACCCCATCATGGCTATCGCTGGTCGTGGCCAGGCACCATCCTGTTTGTCTGGTCACATGTCGATGTAGTCACCCACTCACGTGGGTCTCTCTGTCTTCTGGGCTCTCTTTCCTCCATGTCATTTTAGTCCTTGGTGATCATCCATTCCTACTGAGTTGGGATCATTTGGTGTGCCTTAGATGGCAGCTTGCAGCTTTTAAGATCCCAGATGCCACTCACCAATGTGAGATGCAGAGGACTCTCTTAGCAAAGTGCTAGTTGTGCCAGTTGGCCTCAATTTCCCCTAAAAGCATGGTCCCCAGCCCCCTGCCCCAGCTATTCTGTCCTTGCAATATTGGGTTAAGATGGGAGGAGTAATCATGTTATGTTGAAGTCCAGTTAAAATTGACCTTCTTTCTAATGTGTGAGGTCACAGATTTCACCCAATTAAATTTCTATCAGCTATCTAACCTATACTCCACCCTCTTCCTCCCTCCCTCCCTCCCTCCCTCCTCACCCTTGCAGCCAACAAAGAGTCTTCTATGCGTGAGTCTGTTTTTAAGTTCTTATTATAGGGCTCTCACATAATATTTGTCCTCTTGTCGCTGACTACTTTCGCTCAACATAATGTCTTCCAGTTGAAACCAGCTTATGAGATGTTTCCTAAAATCATTATTGTTGTTTATCATTGCATACTGTTCCACTGAGTATATATACTATAGTTTACCTATCCATTCCTGTTGTTGGACATCTGGGTTGATTCCATCTTTTTGCTATTGTGAACTGTGCTGTGATGAACATTTGTGTGCATGTATCAGTTGGTGTGAATGGCCTTGATTCTGTAAGATATATTCCAAGCAGTGGAATTACTGGGTCAAATGGTGTGTCTATTTCCAGCTTTTTAAGGAAGTGCCAGACTGCTTTCCAAAGAGATTGCACCATTTTGCAATCCCACCAGCAGTGTAGGAGAGTTCCAATTTCCACACAGCCTCTCCAGCATTTGTCATTTTGCATGTTTTGGATCATGCCAACCTTGTTGGGGCGAGATGGTATCACATCGTAGTTTTGATTTGAATTTCTTTCATAGCTAATGATCGTGAGCATGTCAACATGTGTTTTTTTGGCTGCCTGGATCTCCTCTTTAGAGAAGTGTCTGTCCATCTCCTTTGCCTGTTGCTTAATTGGATTATTTATCTTTTTCTTATTGATATTTTGTAGTACCTTATAGATTATGGAGATCAGACATTGGTCAGACATATAGTTGCCAAATACTTTTTCTCATCCTGTAGGTGGACTTTTATTTTAAATTACTGAAGTTTGCCCCCAGACACACTCTTAACCTAGAACTGAAAAGAACTGAAATCATTCTCAAAGCCCACTCTTTAGACAAAGATTAGGTAGAACTATAAAACAAAAGGAAAGTGTAGTGGTGTGGGGGTAAGTGATATAGCTGCTAACCAGAACGTTGGCAGTTCGAATCTACCAGGTGCTCCTTAGAAACTCTATGGGGCAGTTCTTCTTTGTCCTGTAGGGCCTCTGAGTTGGAATTGTCTTAAAGGCAACAGGTTTTACATAAGACAAAAAAATATCATGTGAAAGGAATGTGTTTAGTTCAGTCAGATACAGGAGACTAAAAGGAAAATTCTTATAAAATAAGCAAGATGAAAAGGTAGGAAGGGACAGGAACTGGTTGAATGGGCATAGAGACCCTGGGGTAGAAAGAGGGAGTGTGCTGTCACATTTGGGGATTGCAACTGATGTCACTAACCAATATGTGTTTAAATTTTTGAATGAGAAATTAACTTGGGCTGTAAACTTTCGCCTAAAGCACAATAAAAAAATACTGAAGGTTATAATTTTCTGCTTCCATTTAGGCTCCCAGTGTATGTGTACTTACTGTTACCCTTTCCCTATTGATCTCTCTTATCAGGGCTGCAGGCCATTACTATTTCACCTCTAGGTTCTCTGAGTAGGGGTGCTGGCCTTATCATTTCAGCATTACACTCTATGGTGTGTTTGTCTCCCCACCAGATTTTTGAGTACCAGACTACCTCCTCCAGTAATGCTGGCTTTGCATCTCTGGCAACTACCAACCCCCATTTGTAATTATCAGTTGTGTCTGTTTACTCACCATAAAACTACCCCCTATGAGCACCAGCCTTATAACTTTTGCACTAGACTCCTCACCCAAGGGCTGCAGCTGTCACAGATGTCCCACCTTGTAAGTGACAGCTGTTGCCAATTCACTGTGTGTCTTCATTGCTCATGAACTCCAGTCTGCACTGTGCTTATCTCATTGCTTCTTCCTGGGACTCATGGGAACTTCAATCTATGCTATGCTCACTGAGACACTCTGTCTTCCCAGGTCCTTGGACCACACTGTGCACCCCCTCTCCACCTCTCTCCATTCTGTGCCCAACCACACACATACCACAGCCTGTGTTGCACCCAGGTGCAAATGTTTCCTAAGACTCATGAGAATTCCTGCCTAGGTTGTGCTCAACAAGCCATTGTGTCCCATTCTGACTGCACATGTGTCTCATCCATGCTGTGCCCTCCTTGCCTCCCTGTCCTAGGTCTGACTGTTGATGCACAACAGCTTATACTGCACCCACTGATCTGTTTTTCTCCCAGGACTCACAGAAAGTTCCACCGGGATTATGCTCCCTGAGCATCTCTGTCCCAAACTGCCCACTCAGGCGTCTCACCCATGCAGCACCTCAACATTTCTCTTCTTAGTTTGCTTGTTTATGTACAGTGGCCTGTGCCGCAGCTGCTGTGTGATTTTCACAAGGAACTCAGGCTTGGGTTGTATTCAGTGGGCCTTTCAGTCCTAGCACTGAGTCTCAGCCATGCTGCACCCTCTGTGCCTACTTCCTGGGTCCATCTGTTTGTTGTGGCCTGTGCCGTCCCTAGTATAATGATCTTTCGCAGTAATCACAGGGAAGTCTTGCCTTGGTTGTGGTCAGCAGGACTCTGTCTCTGGTCTGACACCTTTGTACTCTTCATGCTGTTCCAGTCCTAGACACTCTGCATGAAGGTACCAGCCAAAGCTGACCTAAGATGACTGCCTTGATATGAGAAAAGGAGTAGGGTGAGGATGTGTGGAGAATATCTGTTCTCCTGTCACCTGATACCTTTTAAAAATATTTATTTTGTTGTTGAGAATATACACAGCAGAACACACACCAATTCGGTTTCCACATGTACATTCTTCGAGTTGTGCAGCCATTCTCATCCTCCTTTACTGAAATTTTCCTCCCTATTAATATAAACTCACTGCCCCTTACATTTCCTGTCTAATCTTTCTAGTTGCTGTTGCCAACTTGACACCTGTAGATAGATCTTAAAGAACATAATGCTCAAGGTTAACGTTCTTTACTAGTTGAGCTAAACTATTGTTTGGTTTTAAGAAGACTTCAGAGGATATTTTTGGCTTAAGGTTTAAAGGCAATAAGGTTTAAGGTTTAAAGGGCAATAATTTCAGTTCTTCATCCAGGCTTAATGACTCCAAATGTCTAGATTCCATGATAATCTGAAATTTGGTTCTATATTTTCCCTTTTTTGATCAGGACAGTTCCATAGAATCTTTGTTCAAAATATTTAGTAATGGTACCTGGGCACCATCCAGTTTTTCTAGCCTTATTATAGGAGACAATTGTTCATGGAGGCAATGAGCCACACATTCCATTTCCTCTTCCTGTTTCTTACTCTCCTTTATCCTCAGTAGTTCCAGGTGAATAGAGACCAATCATGCCTTAGATGACCACGTGCAAGCATTTAAGACCCCAAGCATTGTGCTATAAACCGGGAGGTATAATGGATGCACTGAATATATTATTAGGTCAGTTAACTGTGATATGCCATGAAACATTGACCTTAAACCACCAAACCAAGGAACCAAATCCCATGTGGTGTTTGGTTGTATGTAAGCATCCTCAGCAGCTACTGTTTTATTTTATATTTTTGTTGCTATTGTAAATATATTTTATTACACAACTTTTGCCAATTCAGTTTTTCACAGGTTTACAACTTACTGACAGCATAAGTGTCAGTAATAATTATTATAAGTAATAATTGATTGTGCAACCCTATCCTTAATCAATGAGATTTTTCTATCACTACTTGACAGCGCTTGGCTTGGCATAATCACAGTGCTTCATAAGCAATAACTCCCCATTTCCCTCTTGTTCCCACCACTGGTAACCATTAATAAACTATTGTCTCTATATATTTGCTTATTCTTGTCTTTTTATATGAGCATGGTCATATAATATTTGTCCTTGTGTGACTGACTTAGTTTACTCAGCGTAATGTCTTCAAGCTCCTTCCATATCATAGCATGTATCAAGACTTCATTTCTCCTACTATCTGAGTAGTATTCCATTGTATGTATATACCACATTTTGCTTATTCCTTCATCTGTTGGATATTGAATATACCATGGACTGCCAGAAGAGTGATCAAATCCGTCCTGAGAAAAGTACAACCAGAGTGCTTCTTGGAAGCAAGAATGGCAAGACTACATCTCACATACTCTGAACAAGTTATCAGGAAGCATCAGTCCCTCGACTGACATCATGCTTGGTAAAATAGAAGGTCAGTGAAAAATAAGAAGACCTGAAATGAGATGCATTAACACAGTGACTGCAACAATGGGCTCAAGCATAAAGATCTTGAGGATGGGACAGGATGGAGCAGTGTTTTCTTCTGTTGTATGTAGGGTCACTATGAGTTGGAACCAATTTGAAGGCACCTAACAATCAAGAATATTAAATGATGATAAATATATATGCACCCAACACCGGAGTATCTAAATATATAAGCAAACATTGACAGATTCGAAAGGTGAAACAGATAGCACTTAAATCATAGTTGAAAACTTCAATACACCATTTTGAATATAGGCAGAACATCTAGAAAGAAGATCAGCAAGGAAACAGAAGACCTAAATGGCACTATGAAACAACTTGACTGAAGAGACATATACAGAACACTCTACTCAACAACAACATGATATACGTTCAACTCTAATGTACATAAGTAAATTTACTTATCCAAGACTGACCACACAATAGGTCACAAAGCAAGTCTCTAAGATTTTAAAAAGATTGAAATTAGAGATGGGGCCAAAGTGGTGGAGAAGTGAGACACTTCCTGTGTTCCCTATTACCTGCCTCTTCCTCTCTGTGCAGTGGGTCCTGGGCCACATTCAGCTATTACCATATCACCAGGGCTGGAAGTAGGACCTGTCACACGTCCTGACCCATCCTTCCTGCCTTGGAGAGGGAACAAATTGACAAACAGGCGACAAATAATATGACAGCTTCCCTAAGTCAGGAAGTCAGGGCAGGCACAGCTCCTTTGCCTAGGCACAGGTATAAGGGATCCACAGACTTTCAATGCCTTTCACCCCTGCATAGTCCTGTGTGGATGTATTTCAACAACATAGACCCTTATTAGCACAGTGCAACAGGCTATATATCTGAAGCCTTATTTCAACTGTATCAGCTATATGTTAGAGTGGCAGGTTTGTGACATTTGACACCATTCTACCCATTAAGCAGGGTCCACACCTATCAGTCCACACCTGAGGACTGGTGGCTTCACCCACACCACTCAGGTACCTGCAACAAAGGTCTGAGAACAAGTAGTGACTCCTGGTCCTTACAACCAACCGCATTAGGTATTCACAGTCTGGTTGCAAAACCCCCTCACCTACTTGATTTAGGGAAAAGGGACATACTTTCATCTTACTCAGGGGAAGCCATCAGACCTGTCTTACTCAGCAAGTGACCCTCTGCTACAGCCAGATACTTGTGCCTACTCCAATCACCCCTGCCTGTCTAGGACTGTAGGTGAAAGCTGAATCCACACAAGAAAAGTAAACGGGCTCCTGGGCTCACATACCTAGTAATGGCTCTAGACACCTGATGGCAGGAAATTGGAGCTTTGAAGTTACAGATAATCAAACTAGCTCACAGGAGCAGACTATTTGAGCATGTCAAAACAAAAACAAAACAACAAGCTAGGGCACAGTACCAAACCAAAACAAAACCCACTGCCATTGAGTTGATTCCAACTCATAGTGACACTATAGGACAGAGTATAACTGCTTCATAGAGTTTTCAAGGAGCACCTGGCAGGTTTGAACTGCCTACCTTTTGGTTAGCAAATGTAGCACTCAATCACTACACCACACAATAAGCAGCATAAACAAATATAACTTATTGGTGACTTGCAGAAAACAGTCAATGTCAAATCACATAAAGAGGTGGATGATGATGACTTAAGCAAGCTCCCAAAACAAAGAATCAAGAAATACTCTAGAGGAAGAAAATTTCCTGGAATTACTGGAGGTAGAATACAAAAGATTAATACAGAGGACCCTTCAAGAGGTCGTGAAGGAAATCAGTTGAAATGCAGAAGAAGCAAAGGAACACACAGACAAAGTAACAGAAGAACTTAAGATTATAAAAAAAGTATAATTACAAATTGAACAGGCTGCAAGGATTAATAAAAAGACTGCAAATAGAAATCCAAAAATTAACAATACATTTCAGAATTAGACAACTCAGCAGAAAGTCATAGGAGCAGAATTGAAGCAACGGAGGTCATAGTTAGTGAGATACAGTACTTGGCACCAACTTATTTGAGGAACATTCAGACAAAAGAATTAAAAAAAAAGAAACCCTAAGAATTATGTGGAACACTATGAAGAGGAATAACCTATGAGTGATCAAATTACCAGAACAGGGGGAGATAACAGAAAATACAGAGAGAACTGTTGAAGATTTGTTGGCAGAAAACTTCCCTGATATCGTAAAAGATGAGAAGATATCTACCCAAGATGTTCATCAAACATCACACGAGGTAAATCCCAAAAGAAAGTCACAAAGACATATTATAATCAAACTTGCTAATTCCAAAGGCAGAGAATTTTAAGAGCCACTAGGAATAAATGAAAAGCCATCTTCAAAGGAGAGTCAATAAGACTAACCTTGGACTACTCAGCAGAAACCATTCTAGCAAGAAGGCAATAGGAAGACATATAGATAGCCTTGAAGAAAAAAAAATGCCAACTAAGAATTATGTATTCAGCACAACTGTCTCTCAAATATGATGGTGAGATTAGGGCATTTCTAGATAAACAGAAGTTTAGGAAATTTGCAAAAACTACACTAAGCCAAGTGCCAAGTGCCGTCGAAAACTACACTAGAATTACAAAAAATACTAAAGGGCATCTTCTGGTTAGAAAATCAATAACATCAGACAACAAACAATTCATGACTAGAATACAGGACAGAGTAACCAGATATAAACCCGGATAGGGAAGTCACAAAAATAAATCAAAGATAACATACTGAAGATAAAGAAATGGACATCATCATGTAAAAGATGACAGCATTAAAACAAAAAAGAGAATCTAAAAACGTACTCATAAACCTTTCTTATGGAGGAGACAAGGCAGTATAAAGAAATAATAGATTGGTTTGAACTTAGAAAATGGGAGTAAATATTAAGCTATCCAGAAAGGAAACTAACAATCCTATATGCCAAAGCCAAGTGCCGTCGAAACAATCCTATATATCAAAATAAAAATTAAAAAAAAAATAAGAAAACCAAAAACCTAGCAAATACAAAATCAACAGGGGAAAGAATAAAAAATAGATGAAAAACTACTCAACCCAGAAAATCAAGTGGAAAAAAGCAACTGTCAGCAATACAAAGAATAGTCATCAAAATGATAGCATTAAACTTACATCTGTCAATAATTATGCTGAATGTAAATGGATAAAATGCACCAATAAAGAGACAGAGAGTGGCAGAATGGATAAAAGAACATGATCCATCTATATGCTGCCTATAAGAGATAAACCTTAAAGACAAACTAAAACTCAAAGGGTGAAAAAGAAACATGTCATGCAAACAGCATTCAGAAAAGAACAGAAGTGGCAATGTTAATTTCTGATAAAGTAGACTTTAAAGTAAAATGCACCACAAAGGATAAAGGACACTATATAATGGTTAAAGGATCAATACATCGGAGGGCATAACTATATTACATATTTACACACCCAAAGACATGGCTCCAAATACATAGAACAAACTAACAGCACTGAAAAGAGAGACAGACAGCTTCACAATAATGATAGCAGACTTCAGCACACCACTTTCAGTGAAGGACAGAACATCCATAAAGAATGTCAGTAAAGACATAACATCTAAATGTCACAATCAATCAACTTGATCTCATAGACAGATATAGAACACCCCACCCAACAGCAACTAAGTATACTGTCTTTTCCAATGCACAAGCTTCTAGCACAATGTTGAATAGGAGAGGTGAGAGTGGGGATCCTTGTCTAGTTCCTGTTCTCAAGGGAAACTGTTCCAGTCTCTCTCCTTTCAGGATGACATAGGCAGTTGGCTTTGTGTAAATGGCCCCTATCGCACTGAGGAATTTGCCTACTATTCCTATTTTGCTGAGAGTTTTTAGCATGAATGGCTGTTGGACTTTATCAAATGCCTTTTCTGCATCAATAGACAAGAACAGCTGATTCTTGTCGTTTGTGTTATTTATGTGGTTGATCATATTAATTGTTTTTCTGATGTTGAACCAGCCTTGCATCACTGGTATGAATCCAACTTGGTCATGATGGATTTTTTTTTAATATGTTGTTGTATTCTATTGGCAAGAATTTTGTTGAAGATTTTTGCATCTAGATTCATGAGTGATATCGGTCTGTAGTTCTTTTTGGTTGGGTCTTTCCCTAGCTTTGTTATCAGGGTTATGCTGGCTTCATAGAATGAATTTGGGAGTATTCCACCCCTTTGTATACTGTGAAATAGTCTCAGTAGTATTGGAGATAACTCTTCTCTAAAAGCTTGGTAGAATTCTGTGGTGAAGCCATCTGGGCCCGGGCTTTGTTTGGTTGGCAGTTTTTTGACGACTTTTTCAATCTCTTCCTTTGTGATGTGTTTATTAAATTGTTCTGCTTCACCTTGTGATAATTTGGGTAGGTGATATGAATCAAGGAATTTGTCCATTTCCTCTAGGTTTTCAAATTTCTTAGAATACAGTCTTTCATAGTATTCAGCTATGATATTTTTTATTTCTGTTGGATCTGTTGTGACGTCTCCCCTCTCATTTCTTATTTAGGTTATTTATTTCCTTACCTGTTTTTCTTTAGTAAGTTTAGCTAATGGTTTGTCAATTTTGTTGATCTTTTCAAAGAACCAGCTTTTGGTCTTTTAATTTTTTTAAATTGTTCTTCTGTTCTCTAATTCATTTAGTTCTGTTCTAATCTTTATGATCTGTTTTCTTCTGGTGCCCGAGGGGTTCCTCCTCTGTTGTTCTATCTCTACTTGTTCAAGCTGTAGAGTCAGTTCTTTGATTTGGTTTCTTTCTGCCTTCCAGATGTGTGCATTTATAGGGATAAACTGAACTCTGAGCACTGCTTTGGCTGTATCCCATAGGTTCTAGTAGGAAGTGTTTTCTTTCTCGTTGGAATCCATAAATTTCTTTATTTCATCCTTGACTTCTTCCAAAACCCATGATTTTTTGAACAAGGTGCTGTTCAGTTTCCATGAGTTCCATTTTGTATCTATGTTTTCTCTGCTATTGATTTCGACTTTTATGGCTTTATGATCTGAGAAGATGCTTCGCATTAATTCAATGGTATGGATTTTGTTGAGAATTACTTTATGTCCTAGCACATGGTGTATTGTGGAGAATGTTTCATGTGTACTGGAGAAGAAGGTTCAGTTGTCTGCTGGTGGATAGGAAGTTCTGTATACATCGATGAGGTCTACTTGGTTAATTGTGGCACTAAGGTCTTCTGTGTCTTTACTGAGCTTTTTTCTAGATAATCTGTCCAATATTGAGAGTGGAGTGTTAAAGTCTCCTACTATTATTGTGGAGCGATCTATCTCCTTCTTGAGTGTAGTCAGTGTTTCTTTGATGTATTTAGGTGCTCTAATATTAGGTGCATAAATATTTAATATTGCTAAGTCCTGCTTGTGTGTTGAACTTTTCAGCAATAAATAGTGTCCATCCTTGTCCACGACAGTGGATTTTACATTAAAATTGATTTTGTCTGAGATTAGAATTGCCACACCTGCTCTTCTTTGTTCATTGTTCGCTTGATATATATTCTTTGATCCTTTAATTTTCAATTTATTCCTATCTTTAAGTCTAAGGTGAGTTTCTTGTAGGCAACATATAGATGGGTCATGTCTTTTGATCCAAGATGTCACTTGATGTCTGTGTACTGGAGCATTCAGTCCATTCACATTCAATGTAATTATTGATAGGTATGTGTTCAGTGCTGCCATTGTGATGTATTTATTTTTGTGTTGATGTGTTCTCTGTTGTTCTTATTAATCTGTTCTGCGACCTTCTTTGTGAGTTGATTTTTCACCTTGTTCAGGGTTGGTTTTGTGGTTGTTGAGACTCCTGTATTATATTTCTTGATATGGTATGTTGCTTCATTGTACTTTATGGCTGCCCCTATGATCCTGCTTAATAAACTACATATAAACCCACTTCTGATTGCTACCAGTGTTGTCAACTTCCTCTCTATCTGGAAGGACTATAACGATGGTAGCACATCCCTCTTTTTAATATGATGATATCATAGTTTACATGATATGATCACTAGATCACTTCTTTCACTATTATGACTGTGATTGTGTTTGGAGCCTTTCCTAACTGAGTAGGATTCTGGATAATGTGTCCTTCTAAAATATAAAGTTAGTAGTTTTGTTCTTCCAAGCCAAGAGATTCTTTCAGTATTTCTTGTAGCTTTGGCTTGGTTTTTACAAAGTCTCTGAGTTTCTGTTTATCTACAAATGTCTTAATTTCGTTTTCATATTTTAAAGATAGTTTTGCAGGATATATAATTCTTGGTTGGAGGTTCTCCTTCAAGGCTTTGAATGTGTCATGTCACTGTCTCCATGCCAGCATCGTTTATGCTAAGAAATCTGACAAAAGCTTACAGAATTTTCCTCTGAATGTTAGCTTGGCTGTGAGTCTTGCTGCCTTTAAGAGTTTCTGCTTATGTTTCATTTTGTTAAGCTTGATTATAATATGTCTTGGAGTCTTTCTATTGAGATGTATAATCAGTGGTGTTTGATATGTATCTTGGATATCTATATTCTCTTATTTCATAATTTCTGGGAAGTTTTCTGTCAGCAGCTCAGCAAGAATAGTCTCTGTGTTCTCAGGTGTCTTGACCTGTTCAGGAACTCCAATTAATCGTAGATTGTCCTTCTTAATAGAATCCCACATGCTTCTTAATGCTTCTTCATGTTTCTTGTTTTTTTTTTTTTCCTTCCTGATGTCTCCTCATAGATACTGGAGTCAGTGGCTCTGTCTTCCAAATCAGAAATTTTCTTTTCCATTTTTTCCATTCTGTTTTCTTGGCTTTCAATTGAAGTTTCTATGTCTTTGATTTTGTTCTTGATCTGTTGGATTTCAGAGTACTGGTGTTCCATTGGTTCGAACAGCTTGCTTAATTTTTCGTTTTGCTCTGTTGCATTTTGTATAAGGTCTAGGAGAGCTCTCTATATAGTGCTTTTGTATTCACTTTCTGCTGATTTCAGAAAAGCTTATTCATATGGGAAGTTCTGAGGTGGTTTCTTTTGGGGGCCTTCTGATGCTATGGATGGTTTCTGGGTTACCGTCTTCTCCAAAGTTTGTTGCTTTTTGGGCTTCATGTGGGTCAATAGAGGCTGGGAGAGATGCTGTGAAGATGGACCACAGTTGTTTCTCTAGGCCATCTTAAAATGAGAAGTAAAAAATATTTGACAACTTCCAAAGTCTGTCAAATTTTCAGGTGTGTACGTCCTTCTTCCCACCTGGCAAAGTAAGCACCTCTATATTGATCCCCAGATGTTGTAAACTAGCTCAAAATACAGAAAGGCTACTGGCCTGCTGGCCTCTGCTGTCAGGCCCTCGCTGTAGATGACACTGTGTAGAATTCTTCTTTTCTGTTGGAAAAGCAGCCTCTCCTGGGTAGGCACTGCCTCCCAGCCCAGGAATTAGGTCCAGCTGAGGCTTCCTTATGGATGACTCCGCCTCCCAGCAAAACAAGATGAAATCCCACACAAGCTCGCCAGCTGGCTGGGACCAGGCTCCCAGCAGAAAGAGAAGCCAAGAGGACCAAAATGCCCAGAGTCCACAGCCTCTACCGCTGGGCCCCAACCCCAGGTGACACTGTGCAAAACACCACCTCCCTGCTGGAAAAGCACTCTCCCCCTGGCAGGCACCACCTCCCAGCCAAAAAACGAAGTCCAGCTGGGACCTCTGCCTGGGCTTCTCTGTTTCCCACTGGATCAAGATGGCGTACTGCACAAGCACATCTGTACGGCTACCACATGGCGGAGGCAGAAAGATAAGCCAGAGGAGCCAAGGTGTATGAGTCCAAAACCAGGCTCTCAGAATCTGGGAATTACACTTGCCGGTCCCACCAGCAGTGTGTCTGAGACCAGCAGCTAGTCAAGTCCCAGCTCTGCCTGCTGGCCAAGACAGAGGAAAAAACAAATCGAAAATGGTGAACTACCTTCAGTCTCTGCAAGCCTGTTCTTGCTGAGAGTGAGGTCAGTGAAAGAGAGGAGGTTTTGCATTCAGTGATACGAAGTCCCAATTAACAGCCCTATGCTGCATCTCGGGGCTCACTAGGTGTCCAGAAGGCTCTGTTTAATTATATTTCAGATCTTGGATTCCAGAGGGATTTAGGGAGACATGTGTTTAGTCTGCCATCTTGACTCCGCCCCCAACACACAATCTTAACCATCACAGAACAGTGGATGGCTAAGACTAGGTAACTAAGAAAGTACTGAAATTAAAAGAATCATAACAGAATACTATGAAAAATCATACTCTAACAAATTTGAAAACCTGGAAGAAACGGACAAATTTCTAGAAAGACAGTACCTACCTAAACTAACAAAAACAGAGATAGAGCAACTAAGTAAATCTACAAGAAAATAAGATCTCAAAAAGGTAATTGGAATATGCTCAGCAATATAAGGTCCTGTCTTTGGTGGCTTCACTGGAAAATTCTACCAAACTTTCGGAGCAGAGTTGGCCTCATTACTACTGAAGGTACTTCAGAGCATAGAAAAGGATGGAATATTCCCAAATTGAAAATTCACTCTATGAAGCCAGTATAACCCTGATATCCAAACCAGTTAAAGGTATCACAAAAAAAGAAAATTACAGGTCCAAATATCACTCATGAACATAAATGCAAAAATCCTCAACAAAATTCTAGCCTATAGAATTCAACAGTGTATCAAAAAATGAAATAAAATTCACCCTGACCAAGTGAAGTTCATACTAGGTATGCAGAGATGGTTCAACATTAGAAACACGATCAATATAATCCATTGCATAAATGAAACAAAACACAAGGACTACAACATGTTATCAGTTGATGCAGAAAATGCAATTGTCAAAGTCCAACACCCACTTTTATAAAAAAAACTGTCAACAAAATAGGAATACAAGGGGGAATTCCCCAACATAATAAGAGACATTTATACAAAACCAACAACCAACATCATCTTAAATGGAGAGAGTCTGAGAGAATTCTGCTTGAGAATGGAAACTAGATAAAGATGACCTTGTCACCACTCTTACTCAACGTTGTTCTGGAGGTCCTAGCCAGAGCAATTAGGCTAGAAGAAGAAATAAAGTGTACCAGATTAGTAAGGAAGAGGTAAAAGTATCTTGATTTGCAGATAATATGATCTTTTGCACAAGAAAACCCAGAGAATCCATAAGAAAACTACTGGAACCAATGGAAGATTTCATCAAATTATCTGGATACAAGATAAACATACAACTATCAGTTGAATTCCTCTACACCATTTCAAAGAAGAAATCAGTAAACCAATGCCATTTACAATAGCCCCCAATAAGACAAAGTGCTTAGGAATAAATCTAACCAGAAATATAAAAGACCTTTACAAAGAAAACAAAAAGACACTATTGTAAGAAACCAAAAGAGACCTACATACTTGGAAAAATCTACCTTGCTTCTGCAGAGGAAGACTCAATGTTGTGAAAATATCTATTCTACCCAAAGTGATCTACAAATACAATGTAATCTGGATCCAAATTCCAATGGCATTTTTTAATGAGATGGTGAAACAAATATCCAGCTTCATATGGAAAGGAAAAGGGCCCTAGATAAGCAAAACATTACTGAAGAAGAATAACAAAGCAGGAGGTAGGCCTCATGCTGTCTGACTTTAAAGCCTATTATACTGCCACAGCAGTCAAAACAGCTTGGTACTGGCACAACAAAAGATACATAAATCAATGGAACAGAATTGAGAATCTAGACCTAAATTTATCCGCTTATGGGCAGCTGACACTTGACAAAAGTCCAAAGTCCATTAAATGGAGAAAATATAGTCTCTTTAACAAATGGTGCTGGCATAACTAGATATCCATCTGCACAAAAATGTTAACAAGCTCCATACTTCACACTATGCACAAAAACTAACTCAAAATGAATCAAAGACCTAAATATGAAACCTAAAATGATAAAGATCATGGAAGAAAAAACAGGGACATGCTAAGAGACCTACTACATGGCATAAACAACATACGAAACATTAGTAACAATGAACAAATGTGAGAAGAAAAACTAGGTAACTGGGAACTCCTAAAAACCAAGCAATTATGCTCATCCAAAAACTTCACCAAAAAAAGGAAAAAGACAATCTAAAGACTGGAAAAATTTTTTTGCTATGACCAATCCAATCAGGGTCTCATCTCTAAAATATACAAAATACTGTAAAACTTGAACAATTAAAAGATAAATAACCCAATTAAAAATGGGCAAAGGATATATGACCAGGCACTTCACCAAAGAAGACATTCAAGACACTAACAAATGCATAAGGAAATGTTCATGATCATTAACCATTAGAGAAATGCAACTCAAAACTACAGTGAGATACTATCTCATCCCAACAAAACTAGCATTAATCCAAAAAACACAAAATAATAAATGTTGTAGAGGTTGTAGGGAGACTGGAACACTTCCACACTGCCAGTGGGAATGTAGAATGGTGTAACCACTTTGGAAATCTATTTGGCACACTCTTAAAAAGCTAGAAACAGAAGTACCATATGATATGCCAAACCCACTCCTTGGAATATATCCTAGAAAAATAAAAGCTGTCCTGTGAAAAGATACATGCACATTCATGTTTATTGCAGCACTGTTCATGATACCAAAGATGGAAACAACTTGGGTGATCATCAATGGATGAGTGGATAAACAAATTATAGAATATTCACACAATGGAATACTACACAATGCTAAGGAATAGCAATGAATTTGCAAAACATCTCATAACATGGATGAATCTGGAAGATACTATACTGAGTGAAATTAGTCAGCTGCAAAAGGATACTGTATTAGAACACTATTGTAAGAGCAGAAGAAATTTTTAAACACTGAAGAAAATATTCTTTGATGGTTGCAGAGGTGAGGAGGGGAGAGAGTGGTATTTACTAAATACCCAAACCAACCTGTTACTGTTGAGTCAATTCTGACTCATAGGACAGACCCTATAGGACAGAGTGGAACTGCTCCATAGAGTTTCCAGGGAGCACCTGGTGGATTCAAACTGCTGACCTTTTGGTTAGCAGCTGTAGTCCTGAGCCACTGCACAACCAGAGTTTCCGTTCACTAGATAGTAGATAAGAATTATCTTAGATGAAGGGAAGGACAACAGGCAATACAGAGGAAGTCAGTACAACTAGACTAAGTAAGAAGTTAGGAAATTTCCTGAATACAACGAATCACTTTGAGGGACACAGTAGCAAGAGTAGAGGTCTGAGGACTGTGTTTGCAGGGGAAATCAAGGTTCACTGGCCTGACAAAGTTTAAGTATATATTTTGAATCCCCTTTTTGTGAGTGTTGTGTGTGGTCCTAAAAGCAAGAGAGAAGCCATCTAAGATGTATCACTCCATTCCAGTCCACCTAGAGCAAAAGAGAATGAAGACCACTGAAGATACAAGGAAAATATCAGCCTGAGAAACAGAAAGAATCGCATAAACTGGGGACTCCATCAGCCTGAGACCAGAAGAACTAGATGGTGCCTGGCTACCACCAGTGACTACCCTGAGGGTGTACACAATAGAGAGTACACAACTGACAGAGCAGGAGAAAAACAAGGCAGAACTCAAATTCTAGTAAAAATTCAGCCAGACTTGATGGTCTGACTGAAACTGCAGGCACTCTGGAAGACATGGTCCCTGGACTCTCTGTTAGCCAAGAACTGAAACCATTCCCCAAACAGACTCTTCAGTCAAAGTGTAAACTGGACTATAAGACATTAAATGATACTTGTAAAGAGTGTGTGTCTCAGCTCAAGTAAATACATGAAACTGAACAGGAAACTCCTGTCCAGAGGCAAGATGAGAAGGCAAAAAGAGACAGGAGCTGTTTGAATGGACACAACAAGTGCATGGTCAAAGGAGTGTGCTGTCACATTGTAGGGGAAGCAACTAGGGTCACCTAACAATATGTGCGTAACTTTTTGTATGAGAAACTAACTTGAACCATAGACTTTCACTTAAAGCACAGTTTAAAAAAAAGATTAAAATCATGTGAAGTCTTTTTAATAGGACTCTAGCAAATAGAATTCAACAACATACTAAAGAAATAATTAATCATGACCAAGTTGGATTCATACCAGGGATGCAAGGCTGGTTCAACATCAGAAAAACAGTTAACATCATCAACCACACAAACAGCATGAAAGATAAGAATCACCTAATTTTGTCAATTGATGCAGAAAGGCATTTGACAAAGTCCAGCCCCCATTCATGCTAAACACTCCGAGCAAGATAGGAATAGCGGGGAAATTCCTCAATGCAATATAAAGGGCATCTACACGAAGCCAACCACCTACATCATCCTGAATGGAGAGAGACTGAAACAATTCCCCTTGAGAATAGGAACTAGACAAGGATTCCCTTCTTTCACCACTTGTCTTCAACATTATACTAGAGATTCTAGCCACAGCAACTAGACAAGACAAAGAAATAAAGGGCATCTGCATCAGCAAAGCAGTAAAAAATCTCCATATTTGCGGGTGATATGATTGTATATGCAAAGAACCCTAAGGAATCTATAATTAAACTACTGGAACTAATAGCAGAGTTCAGCAAAGTATCAGGTTATATAATAAACATAAGTAAATCACTAGGATTCCTTTATAACGTCAAAGAGATCATCAAAGAAGAAATCACCAAATCAGTACCATTTACTATACCCCCCAAGAAGATAAAATACCTAGGAATAAACGTAGCTAGAGAAATAAGAGGCCTATACAGAGAGACTTATAAGACCTTACTGCGAGAAACCAAAAGAAACTTAGATAAATGGAGAAGCCTACCCTGCTCATGGATAGCAAGACTTAACATTGTGACAATGGCTATTTTACCCAAAGCGATCTACATTTACAATGCAAGCCCAATACAAATTCCAGTGTCATTTTTGAATGAGATGGAGAAACAAATCACCAACTTTGTTTGGAAAGGGAAGAAACCCTGGATAAGTAAAGCACTACTGAAGAAGAGGAACACAGTGGGAGACCTCACATCACCTGATCCCAGAACCTGTTACACTGTCACAGTAGTCAAAACAAAAAGAGACACATAGACCATGGAACAGAGTTGAGACACCAGAGATGCTACCATCCTCTTATGAACAGTTCATATTTGACAAAGGCCCTAAGATTATAAATTGGGGTAAAAATAGTCTCTTTAACAAATGGTGTTGGCAAAATTGGATATTCATCTGCAAAAAACTGAAACAAGACACGTATCTCCATCTTACACTACTAAAACTAACTCAAAATGGATCAGAGATCTAAGTATCAAACCTAAAAAATCCTACAAAATATTTTCACTGACCACATGGCATATTCAATATTCTTCAACACTACATTTCAAAGGCGTCAATTCTTCTGTCTTCCTTATTCATTAACCAGCTTTCACATGCATATAAGGCTATTCAAAACACTGTGGCTTGAGTCAGGGACACCTTAGTCTTCAAGGTAACATCTCTGGTTTTCAGCACCTTAAAGAAGCCTTTGAAAAGCAGATTTGCTCAATGCAAGGTGTCTTTTGATTTTTTGACTGTTCTACGTGTGTGGGTGTTGATTGTGGAAACAAGTACAGCGAAATCCTTGGCAACCTCAGTCTTTTCTCTGTTTATCATGATGTTGCTTACTGGTCCAGTTGTAAGGAGTTTTATTTTCTTCATGTTGAGATGTTACCCATACAGAAGGCTATGATCTTTGATCTTCGTCACTAAGTGCTGTAAGACCTCTTCACTTTCAGCAGTCGAGGTTGTATTACCTGCATAATGAAGTTGTTAATGAGTCTTTCTCCAGTTCCTTCATATAGTCCAGTTTGTGGTATTGAACAGCTATGGTGAAAGGATACAACCCTGATGTACACTTTTCCTGATTTTAAACCATGCAGTATGATCTTACTTTGTTTGAATGACTGATTCTTGATCTATGTATGGGTTTCTCAAGAGCTTTATTAAGAGTTTCTGAAATTACCATTCTTCACCATGATATCCATAATTTATTATGATCCACACAATCTAATGCCTTAGTATAGTCAATAAAACACAGGTAAACATGTTTCTGTTTTTCTCTGCTTTCAGCCAGGGTCCATCTGACATCAGCAATGACATCGCTAGTTCCACATCTTCTGAATCTAGCTTAAATTTCTGGAAGTTCCCTGTTTGATGTACTGCTGCAGTTGCTTCTGAAGGATCTTTAGCAAAATTTTACTTGCTTGTGATACCAATAATAATGCTTGATAATTTCCACATTTGGTTGGATAATCTTTGTTGGGAATAGGTATAAATACAGACCTCTTCCTTTCGGTTGGCTGGGTGGCTGTCTTCCATATTTCTTGACACAGACAAGTGTGCATTTCCAGTGCTGTATCCATTTGTTTAAACATCTGAATTGGTATTTCATCAATTCCTGGAGCCTTGTGTTTTGCCAACAACTTCAGTGCAGCTTGGACTTCTTCCTTCATAACAGTCAGTTCCTGATCTTATGCTACCTCCTGAAATTGTTAAATGTTGACAAATTCTTTTGGTACAGTGATTGTGCATTCATTATTTCCTTTTGTTGCCTTCTGCACTGATTAATATTTTCCCCATAGAATTCTTCAATATTGCAACTCAAGGCTTGAGTTTTTTGTTCAGTGCTTTTAGCTTGAGTAATGCTGAACATGTTCGTCTCTTTTGGTTTTCAGTCTCCATCTCTTTGCACACGTCATCATAATACTTTGTCTTCCCAAGCCACCCTTTGATATATATTCTTTTCAGCTTTTTTACCTCATCATTCCTCCCTTTCACTCGACATTCAAGAGCAACTGTCTGACATACATTGTGGTCTTTTGTTTCTTTACTGTCTTTTTAATGATCTCCTGCTTTCTTCATGGATGATGTCCTTGCTGTCATTCCACAATTCATGTGGTCTTCAGTCATTAGTGTTCAATTTGTCAAATGTATTCTTGAGGTGGTCTTTAAATTCAGGTGAGATATACTCAAGGTCATACTTTGGTTGTTGTGGAGTTGTTCTAATTTCTTCAGTTTCAACTTGAACTTGTGTATGAACAATGGATAGTTAATTCTGCAGTCAGCCCCTGGCCTAATTCTAACTGATGATATTGAATTTTTCCATTGTCTGTTTCCACAGATGTCCTTGATTTGACTCAAGTGTATTTCATCTGATGAGGTCCATGTGTATAGTTGCTGTTTGTGTTGCTGAAAAAAGGTGTTTGCAATGAAGAAGTCGTTGGTATTGCAAAATTCTATCATGCCAACTCTGGCATTATTTCTACCACCAAGGCCATATTTTCTGACTCCCAATTGTTCTTCTTTGTTTTCAGCTTTGCATTCCAACTCCAGTAATTAACAATTCATCATGAGTGTATGTTCGATCAATTTCATACCATAGAAATTAAAAATCTTCAATTTCTTCATCTTCGTAGTGGTTGTTGTGTGAATTTGAATAATAGTTGTATTAACTGGTATTCCTTTTACATGTATGGATATGACCCTATCACTGACAGCGTTGTACTCCTGGATAGATCTCAAAATGTTCTTTTTGACCACGAATATAACACCATTCCTCTTTAAATTGTCATTCTCAGCATAGTCAACCATATGGTTGTCTGATTCAAAATGGCTAATGACTGTCCATTTCAGCTTACTAATGCCTAGAATATCAGTGTTTTTGCATTACATTTCATTTTTTATAATGTCCAATTTCCTTAGATTCACATTTTGTATATTCCATGTACTAATTATTAATGGATATTGGTGGCTGTTTCTTCAAGTCATGCCACATCAGCAAATGAAGGTCCTGAAAACTTGACTCCATCTGCTTCATTAAGGTCAACTCTACTTTGAGGAGGCAGCTCTTCTCCAGTCATCTTTTGAGTGCCTTCCAGCCTGGGGGCATTCATTTTCAAGTACTGTCTCAGACAATACTCTGCTGCTATTACTAAGGTTTTCATTGGCTAATTCTTTTCAGAAGTAGACCACTGGGTTCTTCCTGGTATGTCTTAATCTGGAAGCTCGTTTGAAACCTGTCCTCCATGAGTGACCCAGCTAGTATTGGAATACCCGTTGCATAGCTTCTAGTATCATAGCAACAGACAAGCTCCCACAGTACAAGAAAATGACAGATGCCTGGGGGAAATCTTTTTGATTAGTTAACCTTTTTATCACTATATAATGTTCATATTTATTTCTTCTAACAGATTTTGTCTTAAAGACTACTCTTCCTGATATTAAAATTGCTACTTCAGCTCTCTTTTGGTTATTGTTTACATGGAATATTTTTTCCATCCTTTCAACTTTCAAACTTTTTGTGTCCTTGGGTCTATGTTGTATCCTTTATAAACAGCATATAGTTGGATCATATTTTTGTTATGCGTTCTGTCACTGTCTGCCTTTTGATTGGAGCACTTGGTAGATTTCTAATCATTAATCCCAATAAAAATTGACTTCTACCATTTTGTTATTTGCTTTTTGTGTAGCTTCAGCTTTCTTTGTCCTTTGACACTGCTTGATTTTGTCTTTTGTTGATTTATTGTAGTGACTCATTTTGGTTTCCTTCTCCTCTCCTTTTGCACATGTTGTTTTTAAAACTATTTTATTAGTGATTAACATATTACATTTAACAGCTTATGTTTAAACATTCTAGGGTAAGCTGGTACCAACGTAACTTCTACAACATACAAGAAGCTCTGTGTCCATACTTTTCCGCTTGCTTTTGCTGTTAGCACCAAGTACAATTTTGTATTTTATTCCATTTGTGACATAACTTTATCCTTACTTTTTATGTGTTATTAGGAAACACAAAGGACAAAACAATTAGAATTATCAAGTGTGAATAACTTATTACAAATCATTATACTTGTCCATGCATTTCCTATATTAGGGACCTTTCTTTTTATGTATAGCTTTGAATTACTATCTAGTGTCTTTTCCCTTCCGTCTGCAGAAGTCTCATTAATATTTTTTATAAGACTGGTCTGGTGGGTATGAATTCTCTTAGCTTCTGTTTATCTGGAAATGTTTTAATTGAACTCTCATTCTTGAAGGTAGTTTCACTGTGTATAGTGTTCTTGGTTGACAGTTTTTTTTCTTTTAGCACTTTAAATACAGGATTCTGTTGCCTCTGACCTCCAATGTTTCCAAGGAAAAATCATTATTTAATCTTATTGGGAATCCTTTGCATGTGACTGCTTTTCTCATAACTGCCTTCAGTATTATCTCTTTAATTTTTGAAAGTGTAAATATGATGTGTCTTGGTGTAGATCTTTTTGGATTTGTCTTGCTTGAGTTACTTTAAACTTCATGTATTTGTAGATTCATGTCCTACATTAAACTGGGAAACATTTCTGTCATTGCATTTTCAAATATTCTTTCTGTCCCTTTCTCTTTCTCATTTTCTTCAGAAAATGATGTGTACATTAGGTCTTTTTTTGTTACCTCGTAATTCCATTAAATGGTACTCAGCTTTTTTTTGTTGCTCTTCAGCCTCTGTAATCTTAGCTGTCTTATCCTCTAGTTTATTGATTTTTCCTTCTGTCTCCTTAAATCTGTTGGTAAGTCCTTCTATTGTGTTTCTCATTTCAGTTAGTCACTTTCAGTTGTAATATCTCCTTTTTTAGATCCTTTTTTGTGCTTGTGTTATTTTCCTTATTTCTTTTAGCTCTTTGTCTACATTTTCCCTTTGATTTTTAATTATGAGGCCTGCCACTAAGTTCGTGAACTCATTCTAGAAAAATATGCTACATGCCTCATTGCTGAATATCACTATGGTCACCTTTGAAGTACTCCACTTGGGAAGCAATGCACCAATGCCAGCTCCTAGTCCACCCTTGAAAGTAATTTTGGAGCTGTTTTTCTGGAATGGCCATCAGAGCTGTTGTATTACCCTTGATGTCCTGAATGTCTTCTAAATGTCTTCCTTTCAATATTTCCTTTATCTTTGGGTAAAAGAAAAAAAAAAGTCATTAGGGGCCAGATCAGGTGAGTAGCAAGGGTGTTCCAATAAAGTTATTTGTTCACTGGCTAAAAACTCCCTCACAGACAACCATACAATTAAGTTTGCGAACTTGCCGCTATGCTGCTGTGCACAGCGGCCATTCTAGAAACAGTTTCAAAATTGCTTTGAAAGGCTTGGGGGTTCTCCTGGGAGCACGGCCCCTAGAGGTGCTGCTGCCCTTGTCCAGAAAACACTATTGAGGCCAACTCTCCAGACAAAAATGGACTGGACTCAGGGACACAGTGTGATCATATGGTGTGTGTACTTTATTGTTCTGTGCATTTATAGGATGCTGTCCTACTGGTCCCTTTCTAGATGGGAGAGGAGAGGGTGGAGAGGATATGATATGTATAGAATGAACAGGAATAAGAGTGTGCTGTCACTGGGCAAGCAGAGCAGAAGAAGCTGCAGATAGGCAGGCATGCAAATTTAATTTGGATTGTATACTTTTACTTATTCACAATAAAAAATGCTTTGAAGGGTGCACTAGGTGCATGGCTTTCCAAGGGGAATACTTTGAAGGTGACCATAGTGATATTCACCAGTGAGGTATGTAGCACTTAGAACAATTAAGTTTGTAGACTTAATTGCCAGACCTCATATGTTTCTTTGTTGTTTTGTATTTTTTGATTCTTTTCATTATTTGGTCATCCTAGATGACCTTTGTCATGTTCATTGGATTGGTTATTGTCTTTCTTTTCTTTGTGTGTCTTGTGATTTTTAATGTTTTGCACATTGTAATTTTCAAGAATTTCAACTTTCTCAGTTCTTCTTAGTATTGGGTGATTTTACTCACAAAGCTCTTAAATGGGCAGAGCCTTCTTCCTTTGCTCAATGTTTCCTCTCCCTCGCTTTCTGTGATACCTCCTTTTCCTTCCCAGTTTAATTAGAATTAGAAAGTTCCAGATCTCAATTTTCAGATTTTGATCTTTCCCAAACACAGCAGAAAACTTGCTGTGATCACTCTGTCTATTAGCTGGCACTGCCATTCAGGTGAGTTATTATGTACCAATTTGTCCAGTAGAGGTCTCAGACCTTTCAGTCTCTTGTTATTACCCCCTTCCTGTCTGTGGTTGTGTGACCACATTTTCAGTCAGAGAATCCACACCTACTGAGCCCCCTTTGGGGTTCAGTGTTGCCTTCCAGTTTTGCCTGAGGCTTCCTTCCCTGCTCTGTGAGGACTGCTTCTGTGTGATCTGACTTTCCCCGTGAAACCACAAACAGACTTTCCTCTGTTTTGGGAGGAGAAAGGTCTGGCTCTCCCAGAAGAATCTCCAAAAGATCAGTCTTGTTGATTTCACACCCCCTGTTGCCCTGTAGTGGTTGCTGGGGTATAGTCTTCATTTTGGTGACCCTCCACCTGGCTGAACTCTAGGGGACCTTCTGTAGCAGTTTGTATCAGTCTAACAGCTTACCACTACTGAGTGGGGGAGGGATTGCCATACTCCAAGTGGACCCCCCAGGGAGATCTGCCTTGTTGCTATGAGTATATTGGCTGTGGGTGTAGTTTCCACTCAAGGTGCCTGCTCCACAGCAGCTGTAGTCAGGAGTTATCGGTGTCAACCAGAAGGGAAAGTAGACAGACACAAGTTGATCCCTAGAAAGGTCTGTTCCATTGATTTCATTGGCCTGAGCTTTGGGATACACACAGAAACAGGTACAGTGCTAAACACAGGAGCAAACTCCACTGTAGTGGCCTTTTGTAGCTCTCTATAACACTTTGACAACTAACAGTTACCTGGTGGAGAGGAGGTGTCTTGCTGCAGTCGGATACCCATGGAAGTCTCCCTTATTGCTATCATTACCCTCCTTGAATAGATTATTGGCTGTGAATGCAGGCTTCACTCAAGATGCCTGCTTCCTAGCATATAGCATCCTCAGACAGCAGTCTTCTGAATGGGGACAGACTCACCCAAGCTGACTCCCAGGGATGTTTGTCCTGTTGGTTTCAGAGGCCTAAGCTACGGCATGCTCAGAAAGGTGAGTACACTGCTGAGTATGGGAGCAAACTTTACTCTAGTGGCCTTTGTAGCAATTCACTACAGGCTTGCAGATGATGGTGTCCAGGTGGGAGAGGGTTTGTCGAATGGACCCACAGGGAGTTCTGTCTTGTTGTTATCAGAGCGCCCTTCTGTAGTATGTTAGCAGTGGATGTAACCTCCACTCAGTTGCCTGTTTCCTAGCACACAGTGGACTCAGTCAGTAGTCCTTAGTGCTGACTAAGGGCAACAGGAAGATACAAACTGACTCCCTGGGAGGTCTGGCCTGTTGATTTCAAAGGCCCTAGCCGTGAAGTGTGCAGAGAGGAAGGTAGATATTTGACTATGAGAGCAGACTCTACTGCAGGGGCTTTCTGTAGCAATTTACTGTAGATTTGTAGCCAACAGTGTCTAAATGGATGAGGTGCTGTCATACTCCAAACAGACTGCCAGGAAAGTCTTCCATATTGATAATAGTGTAGAATCTTGGGGCCCTGTCTCTTTGCAAAGGATAGAGATGTGGTGGTGGTTAGGAAAACAGGCTCTTTTTCTGTGTCCTCTTCTCTGTTTCACAGCAGCTGGCCACCTGTGTAGTTGGGGACAGGGGCAGGGATGTTGGGAAAAGCAGTTTTTCTATCATTTGTGACTTGTTGATTCTTGCCCGTCTGTAGTTCCCTGTGGGGATGTGAATGTTTGGAAAGAATGTAAAATCCTGCTTACCCAACCCTGGTCTTTGGCAATATAGGGACTTGTCTCGAGAAGGGCAAAAGCCCTTGAGACAAGATTGTCTCAGTGTACTGAAAAACAGTACGTGCTGAAAACAGCATTCACTGAGAATAGCTCAAGGACATTCTCATTCCCCTTCCTGGGAGTGCTGCTTCTTCTTTTAAAGTAGGGAGCACTGCCTTTTCTCACTTTCCCAGCAGAAAACTTGTTTACTTTGCTCAAAAGCTGGTGGGTTAAACAAACTGATGTCGGTCTCCACTCACAGGAGACTGTCCCTTTTCTGTTGACAGGAAATGAAAAGTTTGTTGTCAGTGTGATTTTTTTTCAACCTCAGCCCCTCACATACATCACACCAGTAAATGGTGTCCCGTGCTAATCACACCAGTAAGTGGTGTCCCCTGTTAATCACACCAGCAGATGGTGTCCCGTGTGAATCGCACCAACAGTTCCCTACTACTGTCCTCTGCTCCCTGATTCAGAGCTCCTCAAAGCCAAATGCCATTTCCTTGTATTTCTTGTCATATTTGTGGGAAAGTGTCAGAAAAATGTTCTGTTTATGGAGCCATCTTTCCATAATTCTCTCACTGTAGTTTTAGTTTGCATCTCTTTCATGGCTAGTGACGTTGAGAATCTTTTCATATGTTCAGTGGCCATTTGAACGTCCTCATTAGTGAAATGTGTACTTAAGTCCTTTGTCCATTTTATGATTGGGTTATGTGTCTTTTTTGTTATTAATTTGTCAAAGTTTTAGATATATTTTGGTAAATAGAGTCTTATCTGCTATATATTCTGAAGATATTTTCCCAGTTGGTAGTTTGTCTTTTTACTTACTTTTTGATAAAGTCTTTAGATGAACACATTTTTAAAAATTTTTATAAGGTTCCATTTCTTTATTTTGTCTTTTACTGTTTGTACTTTTGTTATTATACTAGATAATCTATTGTTAAAACCTAGGCCTGAGAGCATTGCCTTTTAATTTTCTACTAAGAATTTTACGGTTTTAGTTTGCACATGCAGGTCTCTAATCCATTAAAAAAATTTTTGTGTGTGGTGTTAGACACAGATTTGGATGGTACTAGACATGGATCTTGTTTCATTTTTCTGCATGTGGAATTCCATTTTTCCCAGCACCATTTACTGAGGGGACTCATTTTTCCTCTCGAATGTCAAAAATCAGTTGACCATGGATGTGTGGGCCACTAATCTTTTTAACATGTCTGTGCTTGATCCATTTTGGGGTAGTCATTCCTAAACAAGCAACCACCCTCAAGCAGCCAAGTTGCTGGTTTTTCTGACTTGCCTTTCACTTGTAAAATCAGCTCATATAGAGCTAGATGTGGGAATGGGAGCAGCCTCAGGTTGCAGCACCATAGACTCCCACTGTTATTACCCCAAGTTCAGTGGGTTTTCTGAAGTAAATGTGTATTAATTGTTGTTTAATTTTGGCCTCTTTCTACTAGAGTCTAAAATTGTTGTTTTGGACAGTTTTCTTCAGTTTTATCATTGTTTTTTGAGCATTTGCTGAGTTCTTCAATTTGCCATTCAGAAAGTCCCATCTGATTTATATTTTATAAGAGCATTCTGAGAGCAGCGGAGGATGGACTGGTTGGTGGCAATACTGGTGACCATGAGTATAGGATTTTACTTAGCAATATTTTATAATAGTAAGTAGGAATGGTAAATATAAATAGTTGAGTTGACTTATGATTGGGGACTGACAGACTAGGTATGGTGGAAGATCAAAGGGTAGGAGAATTGAGAATGCTGGTTGCTGTCAATAAGGTCCCCACTGTCCACTGGATTCTTACTAGTAGAAAAGGAAGGGAACTCAATAGGGTCATGATGACTTTGGACAAAATGTAAGCAGTCTAATGAGCTAAAGGCCTTGAGGAAGCTGAAGGATACATTTAAAGATGATATAGTGTAGGAGATATGGAAAAATAAGTAGTTCTGAGACTGAACTCTAATTATGGTTTTAAGAGTGGAGCCATAACAGGTATTACCACGTGAGTGGACTTTTGAAATGAAGCAGAGATGAAAAAATTAGAATAGGCCACTCAAAGACCTGTGAGATTTGGTTTTTAGATAATGGAAGGGAATAATGAAGGCTCTCCATATAAGAGGAAAGGAAAACAATTGGTATTCAAGTTCTCATTAAATGTAGAGGAGAGGCTTCAGGTTGACATTTAACATTGAAAGGGTGATAAATGTGAGTAATATGAACTTGGAAGAAAGTGAGACTACTGAGAAACGGTGTTAAAATAATACTTTGGGAATCCAATAAAGAAGACACAGGAAGATGCTAACCTTATCTTGACTTATGATGTTAAAGCAAAAAGGGCAGCTTCCAATTAAGATCTTTGCCAGGGAAACAACATAGTTTGGGACAGCCAGAGTTCAGTTAGAGAAAAGAGATTGAGGCTGAATGGATGTGTATGATCAATGGCCAAGAATATCTTAGGAAATGGTGGGAAGTTCATCTTTTGCTTAAGTGTATGGTACATTTAGGGATATAAGAAAGGATAACATTGAAATCTATGTGATTAGTTTGAATCCAGAATATAACTGGAGTCATTATTATTAAAAAATATTATTACTAAAGAAAGTTTTTATAATTATTTTGTTTAAATCTTAGGGAAATTTTTGGAACTGACATTAGTAGCTGGGAAGTATTTTCTCAATCGCGGAATATTTTGACTATGAGAAGTGAGAAACCAGTATATATTTGATGTTATTAATGCTACCATCGGAACTGACATTGCTATAGATTATATGGAGCCTCATTGACACATTGGTTAACAGCATGGCTACTAACCGAAAGGCTGACAGTTAGAAACCATCAACTGCTCTTTGGAAACTCTATGGGACAGTTCTACTCGTCTTATAAGATTGCTCTGGGTAGGAATTGACTCAGTAGCAAGGAGATTTTATGTTTTTAATTGTTTATAATTTTTGGTAGGGATAAGGTTTCGTATAAATCAAATTCTTCCTGGTTGTGTTCAGTAGACTAGGGTGAATTTTTATCTTTTTCTAATTAGAAAATTGAAACTTTAAAAACATACAGATGGTCTAGTAAAAAGACCAGACCTGATGGTCTGACAGACTTAAGGGTCCCTGGAAGACTTGGCTCCTGGACTCTTCCGGTAGCTCAGAACTAAAACTATTCCCAACACCAACTCTTCAGACAAAAATTAGACTGGGCTATAAGTTATAAAATAATACTGGCAAAGAGTGTGCTTCTTGGCTTAAATAGATACATGAGGCTAAATGGGCAACTACTGTCTAGAGGTGAGATGAGAAGTCGGAAAGGGACAGGAGCTGTTTGAATAGACATTGGAAATGACAGGGTAGAAAGTGCTGTCACATTGTAGGGAGAGCAACTATGGTCGCATAACAAAGTGTAAATTTTTGTATGAGAAACTGACTCAAATTGTAAGCTTTCACTTAAGGCACAATAAAAAAATAAAAAAATATAGATGTTTTTGAATAACCTTTTAACTATTATTTTCTGGAACGATTTGGAACCCATAATATATAGAAAGCTATAGGGGACCTGCTTTAGTATGAAGGCTTTTATTTAATTTTCCCTGACAATGGTTGATATGATTGTGTATACATATAAATAAGATATCTAGCTAGAAGCATGGGAGAAGAGAAAATGTAAAGCAAAAATAACACTGAATTGGAGACTTAGAGCTTCAGTTATGAAAGTCTTGAGAAGATTGACTGTGACAATAGTAATCTGGCAGTATTCAATTATAGCACTATTTGTTACTGACTAAATAAACATTAGCACAAATGAATGTTAAATACATAATTGCTGGTGATAAGGGAGAGGCATCAGTTAGCTGGAAAGGAGCCTTACTGCTGTTTCTATATTAATACTCTATATTTGGTATTGGTAACAGAAGAAAACGAATTATTTGTCCTTCTCCTGGGGATTTATTAAATTAATTCCTACTCTGTAACTGGGTCACTATGTGTAGGAATTGACTCAATGGCAACAGGTTAACTCTGTAATAATATGGAAGGATTTAATAGTTACTCTTATAGGTGTGATAGTTCTTATTTTGTAGTCATTCTAGCACTTATCAGATAAAAAGATCACAAAAAGCCTATACCAACCTTGTCACCATTTTTGACCCGGGATATTGACCTCTTTCTTGGGTTCTCAGGATTCCAGTTCATGAGGCAATCTGTGTCAGTCTGGTCTAACGAGTTGAGTGGTCCCTAGTCATGACAAGCTTAGTCATACAAAGGCTTGTGCTAGCCCTGATTCTTTAGAAAAGAACAAGGAACAAAAAAAATCAAAGAAAGAGATCACGGAAAAATACAGATATGAATCTTAAACCCTAAGGGAGAAGTTCAGGCCTGGGCCATAAGCAACAAAGCTCAGGGAGAGAGCCCTGGAGACTATGTACAAATTCAGTAAAGTGATATTTATAAAATGTAAGCACCAGGAGAATTAAATCTCTTTTGGGACCTCACCTGACTTCAAAAGTGAAGAAACAGATCAAACTGCAATAAAGATATACAAAGTCTGGCAAGTAAGTTCATGAACTCATCCTAGAAAAAGTGCTACATACCTCATTGTTGAATATCACTCTGGTCACTTTGAAGTACTCCCCTTGGGAAGCTATGTACTGACACCGGTGCCTAGTCCATCCTTTAAAGTAATTTTGGAACTCTTTTTCTAGAATGGCCATCAGAGCTGTCATCATATTACCCTTGATGTCCTGAGTGTCATTAAAATGCCTTCCTTTCAGTATTTCCTTTATCTTTGGGTCAAGAAAAAAGTCATTGAGGGCCAGAGCAGGGAAGTAGGGATTGTGTTCCGATACAGCTGTTTGTTTACTGGCTAAAAACTCCTTTGCAGACAGTACCATCTGAGCTGGCACATTGTCATCATGCAAGAGGCCTGAGTTGTTGGCGAAAAGTTCAGGTTGTTTTTGTCTAGTATTTCTATGCAGGTTTTTCAGCTCTTCCAAGTAGTAAACTTGGTTAACTGTTTGTCCAGTTGGTACAAATTTTTGCAATGTTTTCATTAATTCTGCTGTCACTGGCCTCCCTGACCTCTCTTCATCAGTGATGCATTCTCTGCTCTCAGAAAAATGTTTAATCCATTTGTACACTTCTGTTGTCTTCATGGCATTATCCCCATAAACTTGGACTAACATGTCCCTGATTTCGCTTCTACTCTTGCCAAGGGTAACAGAAATTTAATGTTTGTTTGTTACTCTAATTCAAGCTCTGACATTCTCGAGATGACACATAAAATCAGGCAACAATAATGAACGCCACTCAGCAAGACACCATCACACCATCGACACGAACATAGATATGAGACACTGATATACCAAGACTACGAAACCTTATCAAGTTTTCTGTACAGTGCTGCCAATGCAAGAACATGGTGGCAAGTTTGTGAACTTAATTGTCAGACCTTGCATATGAAGGCAAGGCTAATAGGAAGGAAGTATATTCTGAAGTTGAAGTTAATAGAGAAATTTGATTATAATGAAGTATCTTTTTCTTGTGAAATACTAGCTATATACAGATGACAATCACATTTTAAGGATTTCTTTAAGGTTTAAGATTTAAGAGAATTAAGCCTGGCTCTTCTATTTACTACATGAGTGATTAAGGGGAAATTTCTTAGCTTCTCCAAACCTCATTTTCTTTATCAAATGGATTAATCATACTTATGTGGTTCTTATTAACAAAAAATTAAATGAGAATACATATATAAAGTACATAGCATGGTGCCTGGTACATACTTATTAGCTGCCATTAAGTTGGGAGCCCTGGTGGTACACTGTTTAAGAGTTACAGCTACTAACCCAAAGGTCAGCAGTTTGAATCTACCAGTTGCTCTTTGGAAACCCTATGGGGCAGTTCTACTGTGTCCTATCAGGTTGCTATCAGTCAGAACTGACTCAATATCAACTTTTTTTTTTTTGGAGGTACCATCAAGTTGGTCCTGACTCAGGCACTCCCATGCACAAGTGAATGAAACACTGCCCAGTACTGCGCCATCTTTGTAATTTTAGTTTTGGACAGGACTCAGTGCTCTTGTGATCCATACAGGGTTTTTTTGGCTACTTTTCAGAATGGCTAGACATTTCTTCCTAGTCTGTCATAATCTGAAAGCTCTGCTCACTCCCATTCAACATCATAGCAACATGCAAACCTCCACTGACAGATGAGTGGTGGCTGCACAGGAGGTGCACTGGGATAGAAATCAAACCCAGCCTCCCATGTGGAAGTCAAGAATTCTACTACTGAACCACCATGGCCCCCAGTACATACTTATGACTAAACCAAACCTCGTTATCATCATACAGTGGAAAGGAGAGGTAATTTTATGGAAATTCAATAATATGTTAAGTTATTCTTCGCAGACAAGTATACCTTTTGTTATTTCTTGTCAGAGCAGCTTGCAGCAAGAAATTTCAGGGCCAGAACTTCTTGGAGGTCAGATTACATTGATTGCAAACTAGGCCAATTTGAAGGAAGGTAGCTTCCTTTGCTTTCATTGTTTGTAAGAAACTAAGTCTTCTTTTACGTACTTTCCTTACAGAATAATACTTCTAATGTTAGCATTTTAAGTTGGTATTTACCATTAGAATTTTTCTTGTTTTTGTCTGACTCAGATACTGAATTTTTGAGAAAAAGGCAAAAAGATGAAAGTTTAGGAAGACAGGCCATACTAGTTGAAAACAGAGAAAATGGTATAGTGAGTACAAATCACCTTTTAGACCTAGTTCATTAGATCAGTTATCTGGAGTGAAGCATACTGCTTCAGTTTAAATATTACCCCGGTCTAGAAAGGGACTATTATGAGGCTGTCTAGGCTATTGAAGTTAAGGAGAAAAAGGTAGGCTTATCAGTCTAGATAGCAAGGACTATGATTCTTATGGACTTAGTTTTTTCTTAGGGCTAGAAAGTAGCTGTGAAGGATAAGAGTTTCAAGTTAGTATTTTTCTTTTTCTTTCTGGTTATTTCACATTCTGTTTGGAACTGTCTGCTTTTTAAGACTATTTTATTGAACTATAATTAAATACCACACAGTTCACCCATTTAAAGTGTACGATTCAATGACTTTTAGTATATTCACAGAGTTGTGTAACCATCAGTACAATCAGTTTTAGGAAATTTTTATCACCCCAGAGTGAAATGTCACACCCTTTAACCATCAGTCCCCCCTCCACAAGCCTACCAGCCTTAGGCAATCATTAATTTATTCCTATTTTGGACCTTTCATATAAATGAAATGATACAATATGTGGTTGTTTATGACTGGCTTCCTTAACTTAGCATAATAGTTTCAAGGTTCAGCTATGGTGTAGTGCATAAGAACATGTTAAAACCCAAACCTAAGGGCGCCTGACATGGCTGAAACTTTGAGCAAAGATTTAGGCCTGACTCCATTTGGTTCTTCAACTTAATGCTTGCTAAGAGCTCCAATCCCTGACTACTCTAATGAAAACTTTCTAAAGAAGAAAGACAGGAAAGGCAGCAGTCTGTGGTTAAAGATTAAGCCCTGAGGAACAATTACTCTCAGCAAAGTTACTGTAATGTATGTAAGCAGGGTATTAGAAAATAGAATTAGTTGATGTTAAATAAAATATAATCTGAGTAAGAGGTCTTATGACTCTCCTGTCCTTGTCCTGTGATCATCCTGTGAACCTTCTTGCAGTCGCACACTTCTGCAAATTTAAATAACAACCAATCCAGAGGGACCACACGTATGTATTGTAAACATTTCACTCAGTTTCCCCACTTTGAGTTAGCCCACTTTCTACTTCCTTAAATTCTAAGCCTACCAATGAGAAAATTGTACCCTAAGTTTTTTATTTTATTGCATGAAGATGCCTGCTCACTATCTGTACCTTGCAGCACTCACTAGTTTCACTTCGTGTTTCCTGGTTCAGACTGTCTTGATCCTTCAATACAACTCTTTGCTTTTACTTCAACAGAGTATGCTGTCTAAGTCTTTGTCAGAAGCAGGATTTCAAAGACTTAGTAACTCTACAGACCCAGGACACTGAGGACATGGTCTTCTGGTACCAACATTGCTTCCCAGTGTTCCCCAGAGTCATTCAGGATAAACAATTTCTCAGCTCTGGGCTCTGTTTCTTTGCATTGAAGCTCTTTGAGTTTGTTGTTGGATTTCTGTTTCTATTTTTGTTTTATGTCTGTATTCCTAAATATTTTGGAGAGTCTGTTGCCAGTTTGGTGAGACTGTTACTAAGGTATTTGAGTCAAAAACAGCCATAGAATAATGCAGGCATGGGTTCAGCTCTTAAGGGCCATCCACCTCTGGTATTTCTGACAACAGCATTAGATAACTATGACAGAATTTAGTGCCAGGAGTGGTATGCTGCTCTAACAGATATGTAAAATGTCAAAGCAACTTTGGCATTGTGAATGGTACAGCAATAGCAACAGCAGAAGATTAGCAGTAGCAGAACCAGGAGATTAGCGCTAAATGGCATTGGATCAAACCCACAGAGTGAAGGAGCTTAGTGCCTCCATACAAGAGGCTTCCTGGAGGAGTAGGGTGCTTTCAGGCACTTACTGATGGAGTTACAGAGCTTTGGATCACTTGCCCCAGCAGAGAAAATGCAGGCAGGAAGCCCAAGGGCTGACAGGACAAGGAACCAGGAAGTAGAAGCTGAAGAGACAAGGAATGCAGGAAGCCGAGCTGCCTCAGTCTCAAAAGGTATGACCACAACCTCTGGGGTTTCAGAGGGTGGAGCTATGACCTCTGTTGTTTCTAAGTGTGGAATCACCACTCAGATGGACTAGGTGGATGGTGTGCCTAAAGCCAAGGGAGCAGAGTTGCTGGCCCAGTGGGGCTAGAAGGTGGAGCTGAAGTCCACAGCAAAGGGGCTCACAGTCAGAACCCAAAGAGTGTGGACAATACCTAAAGCCTGGAGGGTAGGGCTGTTATGTAAATGGTCTCAGAGAATAGAGAATTATTTGCAAAGTCTTGAGGGCTAATGTACTGTGTCCTGTTGACTTTCTTGGTTCCTGTTATGCCTTCTTTTCTCTATTTTCTCCTATTTGTAATTGAAATGGCTAGCTTGTGCCTGTTCTGCCACTGTACTTTGAAAGCAGATAACTTGTTTTCTAGATTTTACAGACGAGGAGGAATTTTTGGATTTTGGACTTGGAGTTGATTCAAGATATGCTGTGACATGATTTGCTTCATATGTTTCACATGTGGCAAGAACATGAATTTTGAGGGGCCAAAGGGTGGAATGCGATGTATTAAATTATGTGGCAAAAATATGTGTCAGCTTGGTTAGGCCATGATTCCCAGTATTTTGTGATTGTCCTCTGGTTTTAGATTTTCCTATGCTGTATGTTAAAGGATTAGGGTGGGACTGTAAATCCCTTCATAAGATCACCTCTCTGCTCCACTGTAAAGTGAGTTTCCCTGGAGTATGGCATCTACCACCCTTAATCCTTTCACCCTACAAGAGACAGAAGGAAAGGGAAGCAAGCACAGAATTTTGAACCTCACGCCACCAAGAAATCAGCACCAGGAGAAGAGCGCGTCCTTCAGACCTGAGGTTCCTATGCCAAGACGCTCCCTCGAGAAAGACTGATGAGACACTGGACTTTCCTCCAGAGCCAAACAGGGGGAAAGCCTTCCCCTGGAGTGGACATCCTGAAATTTGGACTTGTAGCCTACCAGACTGTATGAGAATAAACTTTCCTTTGTTAAAGCCATCCACTCATGATATTTCTGTTAGAGCAGCACCAGCTGACTAAAACAAACAATGACTTCTTCATTGCATGTACTTGTTTTCAAGAATGTAAACAATGACTATACACGTGAGCCTCACCAGGTGGAATATACAGGAATCAAATTGATTACACCTGTGGAAAGAAACAATGGCGAATCTCAGTATCATTGAACAGAACAAGGCCAGGGGCCATCTGAAAATCAGACTGTCAATTACACATATGCAAGTGCAAAGTGAAAATGAAGAAAATTAGAACAAGTGCACAAGAGCCAAAGTATGATCTTGAGTATATCCCACCTCAATTTAGAGACTATGTCAAGAACAGATTTGATGCATTCAACAGTTGTGACTGAAGATCAGAGGAGTTGTGGAATGACATCAAACCTGAGGAAAGCAAGAGGTCATTGAAAGACAGGAGAGAAGGAAAAGCTCTCAACAGGTGTAGGAAAAAACTCTGACACTTGCTTTTGAACATGAAGTAGCTAAAGCAGAAAGAAAAATGTTTTACAAGAGCTGATCAGAAGATTCCAAAGGGTGGCTGGAGAGGACAAAGTAAAGCATTGTGATGACGCGTGCAAAGACCTGCAGTCAGAAAGCCAGAAAGGAAGAACATGCTCAGCACTTCTCAGGCTGAAAGCACTGGAGAAAAAATTCAAACCTTGAGTTAAAATACTGAGGGATTCCATAGTGAAAATATTAACAGTGCACAAAGCATCTAAAGAAGATAAAAGAAATACACAGACTCACTACACCAAGGGTTGGTTGATGTTTAACTAATTCATGAGGTAACATATGATCAGGAACCCATGGTACTGAAGGAAGAAGTCTAAGTTGCACAGAAGGCAATGGCAAAAAACAAGGCTCTGGGAATTGAAGCAATACCAATTTAGATGTTTCATTGAATGGCTGCAATGCTGGAAGTGCTCACCTGTCTATGCCAAGAAATTTGGAACACAGTTACTTGGCCAACCGACTGGAAGAGATCTGTATTTATGTCTATTCTCAAGAAGAGTGATCCAACCAAATATGGAAATTATTGAAGAATATCGTTAATATCACATGCAAGTAAAATTTTGCTGAAGATCATTCAAAAGTGGCTGCAGCAGTATGTCAACAAAAAATTGCCAGAAATTCGAGCCAGATTTAGAAGGGAAAATGGAACCAGGAGTACCACTGCTGATGTCAGATACATCCTGACTGAATGCAGAGAATACCAGAAAGATGTTTGTCTTTGTTTTATTGACTACACTAAGGTGTTTGACTGTGTGAAACTTAACAATAATGGGTAATTTTGGGAAGGAGAATTCTAGAACACTTAATTGTGCTCATGAGGAGTCTATAAATGGATCAAAAAGAAATCCACTGTCATCGAGTCGATTCCAACTCATAGTGATCCAACAGATCAGAGTAGAACTGCTCAATAGAGTTTCCAAGGAGTGCCTAGAGGATTTGAACTGCTGACATTTTGGTTAGCAGATGTAGCACTTAACCATTATGCCGCCAGAGTTTCCATAGATGGATAAAGAGGAAGTCTTTTCAGTAAAACAAGGGGATACTGTATCTTTAAAAAAATTTTTTTTATTGTGATTAAGTGAAAGTATACAATTCAAGCCGGGTTTGCACACCTGCCTATCTGCAGCTCTGTCTGCTCTTCACACCTGGTGACAGCACACTCCTCCTTTTCACTCTATTTGCCTAGTATCCTTTTAACAAGCATCTGTCCCCCCTCCAACCCTCTTCTCTCCCATCTAGAAAGAGACCAGTAGGACAGCCTCCTATAAGTGAAGTGCATGGAACCATAAAGTATGCTCATCATATATTCACACTATGTCCCTGAATCCAGTCCATTCTTGTCTGAAGAGTTAACCTCATTACTGGTTTCCGGTCAAGGAAAGCAGCAGGTCTAGGGGCCATGTTCCCAGGGGATCCTCCAGGCAGTTGGACCATCAGTTCAGGTCTTTCACTAGAGTTTTTGCACTGCACAACTCTTTTTCTCATATTGCCTCAGGGACTCTACATTGTGTCCTCAGTCATGGCTATCTTTGGTGGTGGCTGGGCACTATCTGGTTCTTCTGGTCTCATGTTGATGCAGCCTCCCATTTATATGGATCCTTCTGTCTCCTGGGCTCTTCTTTCCTTGTATCTTTGTTGTTCTTGGTGATCATCTGTTCCAGATGTGTTGGGACCATTTGGTATACCTCAGATGGCAGCTTGTCAGCTTTAAGACCCCATATGCCACTCACCAACATGGGGTGCAGAAAACTCTTAGCAAAAGACTAGTTATGCTTGGCCTCCATGTCCCTTGAATACATGGTCCCCAGACCCCTGTCTCTGCTACTCTGTAACTGAAATACTGGGTTGAGTTTAGAAGACCTTTCAGTTTATAGTGAAGTCCAGTTATGCTGATTGGCTCTCTGCTGTGTACTGTCACTGCTTTCATCTAACCAGATTTTTATTGACTATGTAATCTATGCCCAACCCTCTCCCTCCCTCCTGATGCTTGTAGCCATCAAAGAGGCTTTTCTTCTGTGCATAAGTCTGTTTCTACAACTGCATAAGACCTTTTGCCGCTGACTGATTTCACTCAGCATAATGTCTTCCAGTTAAAACCAAGTTATGAGATGCTTCCTAAAATCATTGTTTATCATTTCATAGTGTTCCATTGAATATATGTACCATAGTTTGTGAATCCATTCATCTGTTGATGGTCACCTAGGTTGATTCCATCTGTACGCTATTGTGGACTGTGCTGCAATAAACATTTCTGTAGGATATATTCCAAGCAGTGGGATTACTGGATCAAACGGTATTTCTATTTCTAGCTTTTTAAGGAAGCACCAAATTGCTTTCCCAAGAGGTTGTACCATTTTGCATTCCCACCAGCAGTGTAGGAGAGTTCCAATCTCTTGACAGTCTCTCTAGCATTTGTCATTTTGTGTTTTTTGGATTATAGCCAACCTTGTTGGAGTGAATGGTATCTCATTGTAGTTTTGATTTGGATTTTTCTGATAGCTGATGATCGTGAGCATTTCCTCATGTGTCTTTTGGCTGCCTGGATCTCCTTTGCCCGTAGCTTAATTGGATTATTTACCCTTTTCTTGTTGATATTTTATAGTACCTTGTAGATTATGGAAATGAGATGTCAGTCAGACATATAGTTGCCAAATATTTTTCCCCATTGTGTAGGTAGTCCTTTAACTATCTTGATCAAGAGTTTGGATGAGCTTAAGTGTTTAATTCCTAGTAGTTTCCATTTATCTATTTTCTGTTCTGTTGATTGTGCTTTGTCAGATTTTGAAGTCTCTCTAAGCTGTGTATTAGAACTTCCACTGTTCAACCTATTATTTACTGCATGATCTTTATTGTTTTAGGTTTGATATTTAGATCTTTGATCCATTTTGAGTTAGTTTTTGTGTAAGGTGTGAGATATGGGTCCTGTTTCAGTTTTTTGAAGATGGATATCCAATTTTGCCAACACCGTTTGTTGAAGAGAATGTTTTTATCCCAATTTATGATCTTCGGGCCTTTGTCAAATATCAATTGTTCATAAAAGGATGGTGATATTTCTGGGGTCTCAATTCTGTTCCATTTGTCTATATGTCTCCTTTTGTGCTGGTGCCAGGTTGTTTTGACTACTGTGGCAGTGTAATAGGTTCTAAGGTTGAGTAGTGTGAGGTCTCCCATTGTGTTCTTCTTCTTTAGCAGTGCTTTACTTATCCAGGGTTTCTTCGCTTTCCAAACAAAGTTGGTGATTTGTTTCTCCAACTCATTCAACAACGACACTGGAATTTGTGTTGGGATTGCAGTATACATGTAGATCACTTTGGACAAAATGTACGTTTTCACAATTTTAAATCTTCCTGTCTAGGGTCACCATGAGTCAGATCTGACTTGATGGCACTTGCCTGGCTTGGCATCCATGAGCAGTGTAGATTTCTTCACATCTGTAAATCTCTTGGTTTCTTGCAGGAAGGTCTTGTAACTCTCTCTGTATAGGTCTCTTGTTTCTCTGGTTAGATTTATTCCTAGATATTTTTATTTTATTTTATTTTTTTATTATGACTGAGTGAAAATGTACATTCCTGTGTAAATTTACATGCCCACCTATATGCAGCTTCCACTGCTCTCCCTGCCTGGTGACAGCACACTATTCCTCTCTGCTCCATACATGTCTCATCCTCCCAACAGTCTCCTTTTCCCTCCTCTCCACCCACTCTCCTTCCTCCAGCGAGAGGTCAGCAGGATGATATTCTATAGATGCATAGAACCATAAAGTGCATCCAATATATGGTCACTCTGCATTGCCAAGTCCCATCCATTCGTGTCCAAAGAGTGGACCTTTGTTATGATTTATGGGCAAGGGCAGCATCAGGGCCAGGGACCGTGCCTCTTGGGGTAAATGGTATTGATGTGGTGATTTCTTCTTTAATAATCTCTTTGTTGGTATGAAGGAATCCTACTGGTTTACTTGCGTTTATCTTATATCCTGATACTTTGCAGAACTCTTTTATTAGTTTGAGTAGTTTATTTATGGATTCTTTAGGATTCTCTGCATACACAATCATATCATCTGCAAGTAGGGATGTTTTTACTTCTTTGCAGATGTCCTTTATTTCTTTGTCTTGTCTGATTGCTCTGGCCAGAATCTCTAGCAAAATGTTGAATGAAGGTGGTGAGACTGGGCATCCTTGTCCAGTTCCTGTTCTCAAGGTGAATTCTTTCAGTCTCACTCCAGTCAGTATGATGTAGGCAGTTGGCTTTGCATAGAAACCTCTTATTGCATCGAGGAATTTCCCCTGTATTCCTATATTGCTTGGAGGTTTTGACAGAATGATGTTGGACTTTTTCAGATGCCTTTTCTGCATTAACTGGCAAAATTAGGTGATTCTTATCATTTGAGTTACTTATGTGGGTGATCACATTAATTGTTTTTCTGATGCTGAACCATGCTTCCATTGTTGGTATGAATGACCATGATGAATTATTATTTTTTAATACATTGCTGAATTCTATTGGCTAGTATTTTGTTGAAGCTTTTTGCATCTAGCTTCATGATATTGGTTTCTAATTTTCTTTTTCTGTAGGATCTTTCCCTGGCTTTGGTATCAGGGTTATGCTGGTTTCATAGAATGAATCTGCAAGTATCCTGTCCATTTCTATGCTGTGAAATAGTCTGCGTAGTATTGGAATTAACTCCCCTGTAAAAGCTTGGTAGAATTCTCTGGTGAAGCTGTCTGGGCCCGGACTTTTTTGGTTGGTAGTTTTTTGATTACTTTTTCAACCTCTTCTTTCATGATGGGTTTATTAAGTTGTTCTACTTCTCATTGTGGTGCTTTTGGTAGATGATGTGAATCTACAAACTTACCGATTTCGTCTAGGTTTTCAAATCTGTTAGAGTACAGTCTTTCCTAGTTTCCTCTTATGATACTTTTGATTTAGGTTCAGTCTGCTGTGACATCTCCCATCTTATTTCTTTTTGGGGTCATTTGTTTCCTCTCCTGTTTTTCTTTTGTAAGTTTAGCCAATGGTTTATCAATTTTGTCGATCATTTCAAAGAACCATCTTTTGGTTTTGTTAGTTTTTTCAATTGTTCTTCTATTCTCTAATACATTTTGTTCTGCACTAATCATTATTATCTGTTTTCTTTTGGTGCCTGAGTGGTTCGTTTGTTGCTCTCTTTCTACTTGTTCAATTCTTTGGTTTGGGTTCTTTCTTCATTCCAGATATGTGCATTTATAAAGATAAATTGACTTCTGAGTACTGCTTTTGCTGTATCCCATAAGTTCTGCTAGGTTGTGCTTTCATTCTCATTTGATTCCGTGAATTGCTTCATTGTGTCTTTGACTTCTTCTATAACCCAAGGATTTTTGAGCAAGGTGTTTTTCAGTTTCCTTGAGTTCAGCTTTCTACTTATTTTTTTTCTGCCATTGGTTTCAACTTTTATGGCTTTATGGCTTGAGAAGACGCTTTCCAATAATTCAACCGATTGAATTTTGTTGAGACTTGCTTATGTCCTAATACATGGTCTATTCTGTAGAATGTCCCATGTGCATTGGAATAGAAGGTGTACTTATCTGTTGTTAGCTTAAAAAGTTATGTATATGTCAGTGAGGTCTAGTTGGTTGATTGTTGCAACAAGGTCTGTATGTTGTTTGAGCTTTTTCTGGATGATCTGTTCACTACTGAAAGTGGGGTATTGAATTGTCCTAATATTATTGTGGAGTAATCTATCTCATTTTTCAATGTTGTCAGCGTTTGTTCAATGTATTTAGATGCTCTGGTATTAGGTGCATAAATATTTAATATTGTTATATCCTGCTTATGTATTGAACCTTTGAGTAATAGTGACCATTCTTGTCCATGATGGTGGACGTTACATTAAAATTTCTTATCTGACATTGATATTGCCACTCCTGCTCCTCTCTTTGTATAGTTAGCTTGGTTTGTATTCTTCCATCTTTTGATTTTCAGTTTCTTTATATCTGTAAGTCTTAAGATGTGTTTCTTGTAAGCAATATATAGTTGGATCATGTCTTTTGATTTAGTCTGTCAGTCTCTGCCTCTTTATTGGGGCATTTAGTCCATTTACATTCAGTGTAATTATTATTATTATGATTTTTTATTGTTATTGAGTGAAAATTTACAATACAATTTAAATATCTACAGCTCCTTCAGCTCTCCTTGCTCAGTGACAGCACACTCCTCCTTTCTGTTCTATATGTGTCATATCCTCTTGACAATCCCCTGTCCCCTTCTCTCCACTCCCCTCTAGTTAGAGGCCAGTAGGATGACATCCTATAGATGCACAGAACTGTAAAGTGCACATATGATATGGTCACTCTGTGTCCCTGAGTCCAATCCATTCCTTTCTGGAGGAATCACTAATGGTCTATGATCAAGGGCAGGATCAGGTCTAAGGGCCACATCCCCAGGGGTCTCTAAGGCCTTTGGACCATCAAGTGCAGTCTTTTAGTGGAGTTCTTAGGGTGCACCCCCCTTTTATTTTCGTGTTGCCACTGGGACTCAACATTGTGAGCCCCATCATGGCTGTCATTGGTGATGGCTGTGTACCATCTGGTTCCTCTGGCTACTTGTTGATATAGTCACCCATTCGTGTGGGCCTTTCTGTCTTCTGGGCTCTTTTTCCCTCATGTCATTGTTGTCCTTGGTGATCATCTGTTCCAGCTGAGTTGGGACCATTTGGAGTACCTCAGATGGCAGCTTGCTAGCATTTAAGACCCCAGACACCACTCACCAATATGGGGTGCAGAAGGATCTTTTAACAATAGGCTAGTTATACCAATTGGCCCTGATGGCCCCTGAGAGCCAGTGTAATTATTATTATTTATTTATTGTGATTAAGTGAAAGTATACAATTGAAATTAAATTTGAAGCCTGCCTATCTGCAGCTCCTTCTGCTCTCCTTGCCCATTGACAGCACACTCATCTTTTCATTCTATACTTGTCGTATCCTCTTAATTTCCTGTCCCCTATTCTTTCCCATCTAGAAGGGGACCAGTAGGACAGCATCCTATAAATGCATAGAACCATAAAATACACAGACTATATGGTCACACTGTGTCCCTAAGTCCAGTCCATTTTTGTCTGAAGAGTTGACCTCACTAATGTTTTTTTGGACAGGGTCAGCAGCAAATCTAGGGGTCAAGCTCCCAGGGGATCCCCCAGTCAGTGTAATTATTGAGGTGCTGTAATTTTGATGCCTTTAATTTTGTTTGTTGATGTTTTCTTTGTTTCTCTTAACATTCAGTTCAGGGTCATTTTTCTTTGTGGGTTTACTTTTCATCTTTTTTGGTGTTGATTTTGTGTTTGTTGAGACTCCTGTATTATGTTTCTTGTTTTGATATGTCTCATTGTTAGTTTACTTTGTGGCTCCCCATTTAATCTCCCTTAATGTTCTCAGTTGAAACTCACCTTTAATTTCTGTATATCTTCTTAATTTCCTCTCCATCTGAAAGGGTTGTAACTACTGTAATAACTCCATTTTTATATTGTGATGATGTTGTAGGTTTCATGTTAAGATCACTGGTTCCATTCTTTTAATATTTTAGGTTTGATTGAGCTTTGTGACTTCTCTAGCTGAGCAGGATTCTGGATGCTGTGTTCTGCCCCGCATCTTTAAGTATATGTTTGTTGTTTTTATTTTTCTAAACAAAGCTTCTTTCAGTATTTCTTGTAGTTTTGGTTTGGTTTTTACAAAGTCTCTAAACTTCAGTTTATCTGTGAATGTCTTAATGTCACCTTCATATTTGAGAGATAATTTTACAGGATATGTAATTCTTGGTTGGAAGTTTTTCTCCTTCAAGGCTTTGAATGTATCATCCCACTGCTTTCTTGTCAACATAGTTTCAGCTGAGAAGACAGATGAAAGCCTACAAGGTTCTCTTTGTATGTTAGCTTTTTTTAAGTCTTGCTGCCTTCAAGAGCCTCTGTTTGTTTCATTTTATTAAACTTAATTATAATACGTGTTTGTGTCTTTCTTTTGGGGTATCATTTTTGTGGCACTCAATAAGCATCTTGGATATCTATGTCCTCTTCTTTCATAATTTCAGGGAAGTTTTCTGTCAACAACTCTTCAATTCTTTCTGTATTTTTGGCTATCCCTCCATGTTCAGGAACTTCAGTTATTTGTAGATTATTCCTCTTAATAGAGCTTCTCATATTTCTTAATGCATCTTCATTTTTCTTATTTCTTTTCTCTGAATTCCCCTCATAAATGCTGGTGTCTGTTGCTTTGTCTTCAAGCTCACTAATTCTGTCTTCCAACTCCTCAGTCCTGCTTTGCATTGAATTGTCTAGATCTGTAATTTTATTATTGATCTCCTGAATTTCAGATCATTGATGTTCCAGCAGCTCATATAGCTTAATTTTTCATTTCGTTCTGTTGCATTTTGTTTAATCTGTAGGAGGGCTCTATACATATTCCTTTTGTATTCTACCTCCGATAATTTCAGAAAGGCTTCTTCATCTTGGAAGGTTTTTGATCGTTTATTTTGGGAGTTTTACAGAGCCATGGTAGTCTGCTTCTTTAAATGGTTAGGTATTGATTGCTGTCTTCATGCCATCAAGAAGTTGTTCAGTTTCTGTATTGTTACACCAACAGGAGTGTGGCATAGTTCTAAGAGGGAAGTATGGGCACCACTAGGTCTGGTCACCAGCCACCTCTTTGTTCTATGGTGACTGGCCCCAGCTGGGCTCTTAGAGGTGGCAGGCCCCACCTTCTGGCTGCTAAAGATGGCAAATGACTTGTAGCAACTCTCCATTGTTACATCAGCTGAGCCTACAGGGTAGCTTGAGGAAGGGAGGAGAGAAGTATGGCACCACACTCAGCTGGCTGGGACTGCTGCATTCTTGAGATGCATTTAATTTAAAAACTGTTTCTTTGCTGAGTGCAGCACAGTTCAGCAGGTACTGACAGAAGCCTGGCCCTCAGGTTTGGCAAGCCCTGCCTCCTGGTTGGCAGAGATGGTGCCCTACTTATGGAGTCTCTGTGGGGCAGTTAGCTGACACTTCGATGTGTCTCAGTGAAGGGTGGTGGAAATGTTGCCAACCCACTTATATGCCAGTCACCACTGTATTCTCCAGCTGGTCTTATTTTAAAAGCTGCCTTATTGCTGAGAGAGGTGCTGTCCAGCAGCTTCTGAGACCAGCTGGGCCCTCAGGGGTGGCAGGCCTGACCTCCCAGCTGACAGTGATGGTGCCTCATGTACTGTCCCAAGACTCTATGATGTGGCTCGATGAAGAGGGGGTTAGGGTACTGCTGCCCTCCACTGTAAGGTCCCACCAAGATCCCTAAATGAGATCATCTCAAAAACAGCTATTCTGCTGGAGCAATGCTTTTCAGGAAGGCACTGTTGCTCAGCATGAGAATTAGCCCTAGCTTGAGACCTCAGGCATGTCTGACTCCATCTCTCAGCTGACCAAAATGGTGTCCCACTGGGGCCGCCCTTCCTGCAGTAAGTCAGAAGAGTCCATGGTGCAGCTCAGAGAAGAGAGGGGGCATGGGCACTGGTGCCCTCATCAGCAGCAGAGCTCCCAAGATGTGGCTTTCCCAAGAACAGTGTCTCTGCTGTGGTATATGCAGTTCACTTAAGCACTGCAGTTCAGCGCATTGGCATGCCAGGCTCACAAGCTCAGCAGACCCAGTCTCTGCCTCCAAGATAACAAAGAAGGTGTCTGTACCTGCAGTACCTTTGAATGATGCATCAGCAGAAGCAGAACTCAGTGTGCTGCTGCCTTGCCTCCTACAGGGTTAGTTTCCCTTTCCTGTCACTCAGTCCAATCTGACAACACTATGGCGGATCCTGGGGCTCCCAGAATGTCCATACTGCTCTGCTCACTTATTATTCCAGTGCTTAGTTCTCAGAGGGAATTGAGGAAATGCATGTCTAGTCCACCATCTTGGTCCCACCCTGATGCTGTATCTTTTAAGTCAGGAACAGGGTTGCATCATTTCACCAAACCTATTCAATTTGTGTGCTGAGCAAATAATCTGAGTAGGTGGACTGTATAAAGAAGAACAAGGCATCAGGATTAGGGAAAGACTCATTAACAGCCTGTGTTATTCAGATGACAGAACCTTGCTTGCTGAAAGTGAAAAGGACTTGAAACACTTACTGATGAAGATCAAAGACCTTAGCTGTCAATATAAAGAAAACAAAACTCCTCACAACTTGACTAATGAGCACCATCATGATAAGCAGAGAAAAGATTGAGATTTTTAAGGATTTCATTTTACTTGGGTACACAATCAACACCCATGGAAGCTGTAGTCAATAGGTCAGAAATCCCATTGAGCAAATCTGCTGCAAAAGACCTCTTTAAAGCTTTGAAAATCAAAGATGTCACTTTGAAGACTAAGGTGTGCCTGACCCAAGTCACAGCATTTTCAATTGCCTCACATGCATTAGAAAGCTGAACAATGAATAAGGAAGATCAAAGAAGAATTGATGCCTTAGAATTGCGATGCTGGTGAAAAATACTGAATATAACATGGACTGTCAAAATAGGGAACAAATCTGTGTTCAAAGAAGAAAAGCCAGAATGCTCCTTAGTAGTGAAAATGGTGAGACTGTGTCTCACACACTTTGGACACATTATCAGGGATCAGTCTTTGGAGAAGGACATCATGTTTGATAAAGCTGAGGGTCAGCAAAGAAGACCAAAACCCCCAATGAGATGAACTGACGCAGTGGCTACAACAATAGGCTCAAGAATATCAACTATAATGAGAATGGAGTAGGACTGGGCAGTGTTTCATTGTCTTGTGAATATAGTTGCTATGACTTGAAACTGACTCACTGGCATCTTACAACAACAAGATGACTAAGACAATGTCTTTCTCCAGGGGTTAGTCCCTCCTAATAACATGTCCAGAATACATGGGACCAAGTCTAACCATCCTCACTTCTAAGAAGGATTCTGGCTGTACTTCTTCCAAGGAAATTTTGCTCAGTTGCATATTCTTCTGGTAGTCTGTGATATGTTCAATATCAGATGTGTACCTTCACTTGCTGATGCAGTAGGACTCAAAATAAGAGAAAACAGCTGCAAACATCCACTAATAAGTGGAACATGGAATATATTAAGTATGAATCCAAGAAAATTCGAAATCATGGAAAATGAAATGCATGGCATAAACAGCGACATTCTAGGTGTTAGTGACCTGAAATGGGCTGCTAGTGATCAATCTGAATGTGACAATCATATGGTCTACTATGCCAATAATGGCAAATTGAAGAGGAGTGGCATCACATTTAGCGTCAAAAAGAACATTTCAAGATGTTTCCTAAAGTACAGCTCTGTCAGTTATAGTATAATAACCCTGTGCCTATAAAGATGACCAGTTAATATGACTGCTTTCAAATCCACACACTAAATGGCTAATGCCAAAAATGAAGAAATTAAAGTTTTTGTTTTTTTACACCAGCTTCTGTATGGTGATATTGATAGAACAATGCAATTGAATGTGCACTGATAATTACTGGTAACTGGAATGTGAAAACTGGAAACAAAAAGATTGGTAGTTGGAAAATATGGTCTTGGTTGATGAAACAATGCTGAAAATTGCCTGATAGAATTTTGCAAGACCAACAACTTCATTAAAAGTACCTTTTATCAACAACATGAACAGCAAATATATGTGGAGATCTCACTGGATGGAATACACAGAGATCAAATTGATTACGTCTGTGGGTAGACATGATGGAAAAGCTCAATGTCATCAATCAGAGCAAGGCCAGGGGCTGACTGCCGACCAGACCATTAATTGCTCATACGCAAGTTCAAACTGAAGGTAAAGAAAATTAGAAAATGTTCAAGAGAGTCAAACTATGACCTTGAGTATGTCCAACCTGAATTTAGAGACTATCTCACGAATAGGTCTGATATGTTGAACACTAATCTTTGTAGGCAGGATGAGTTGTGGAATGACATTGAGGACACCATCCATGAAGAAAGCAAGAGGTCATTAAGAAGACAGGAAAGAGAGAAAAGATAAAAATGAATGTCAGAAGAGACTTCACAACTTGCTCTTGAATGTGTAGTGGGCTAAAATGAAAGGAAGAAATGATGAAGTAAAAGAACTGAACAGAAGCTTTCAAAAGGCAGACCAAGAAGGCAAAGTGAAGTATTATAAGACATGTGCCACCTGGAGTTGGAAAACCAAAAAAGGAAGAACACACTTGGCACTTCTCAAGCTGAAAGAACTGAAGAAAAAACTGAAGCCTCAAGTTGCAATATTGAAGAATTCTATAGGAAAAATATTGGAAACCCTGGCAGCATAGTGGTTAAGTGCTACAGCTACTAAGTACCAGGTGCTCCTTGGAAATTCTATGGGGCAGTTGTGTTCTGTTCTATAGGGTCGCTATCAGTTGGAATTGGCTTGATGGCAGTGGGTTTGGTTTTAGTGGGTTATAGGGAAAATACTAAACAATGACTCAGTAAGCATCAAAAGAAGATGGAAGGAATACACAGAGTCACTATGCCATAAAGAATTGGTCGACATTCAACCATTTCAGGAAGTAGCACATAATCAGAAATTGATAGTACTAGAGGAAGACGTCCAAGCTGCACTGAAGATATTGGTGATAAACAAGGATCCAAGAAACAACGGAATGCCAATCGAGATTTTTCAGTGAACAACTGCAGAGCTGGAAGTACTCATTCGTCTATGACAAGAAATTTAGAAGACACCTACCTGGCCAAATGACTAGAAGACATCCATTGTTATGCCCAATCCCAAGAAAGATGATCCAACCAAATGTGGAAATTACTGAAGCATATTATTAATATCACATGCAAGTAAAATTTTGCTGAAAATCATTCAGAAGCAGCTGCAGCAGTACATCAACAGGGAACTGCCAGAAATTCAAATTGGGTTCAGAAGAGGATGTGAAACGTGGCATATCATTGCTGATTTCAGTCGGTTCCTGGCTGAATGCAGATAATACCCGAAAGTTGTTTACCTGTGTTTTGTCTATGCTAAGGCATTTGAATATGTGGATCATAACAAATTATAGGTAGCATTGTGAAGAATGAGAATTCCAGAATACTTAATTATGCTCATGAGGAGATGAAGAGACAGTCATTCAAACAGAACAAGGGGATACTGCATGATTTAAAATCAAGAGAAGGGTGTGTCAAAGTTCTGTCCTTTCACCATACTCGTTCAATCTGTATGCTGAGCAAATTATCCAAGTAGGTGGATTATATGAAGAAGAACATGGCATCAGGATTGGAGGAAGACTTATTAATAACCTGTATTATGCAGATGACACAACTTTGCTTGCTGAAAGTGAAGAGGAGTTGAAATTTGTACTGATGAAGATGAAAGACCACAGCTTTCAGTATGGATTACGTCTAAATATAAAGCAAACAAAAATCCTCACAGCTCTATCAGTAAGCAACATCATTTTAAAAAGAGAAAATTTTGAAGTTGTCAAGAATTTCATCTTACTTGGATGCACAATCAACAGCCATGGAAGTAGCAGTTAAGAAATCAAAGAGCTCGTTGCACTGGGCAAATCTGCTGCAAAAGACTGCTTTAAAGTGTAAAAAAAAAAAAAAAAAAAGAAGAAAGAAAGAAAAGAAAACAAAAAAAGAGGTCACCTTGAAAGTTAAGGTATGCCTGACCCAAGCCAAGGTGTTTTCAATCAACTTAAATGTATGCAGAAACTGGACAATGTATAAAGAAGACTGAAGAAGAATTGATGCCTTTGAATTGCAGCATTTGCAAAGAATATTGCATATGCCATGGACTGTCAGAATATTCCAGTTGTCTTGGAATACATACAACCAGAATGCTTCTTAGAAGCAAGAATGGCGAGACAATGTCTCATATACTTTGGATAAGTTATCAAGAGTGATCAGTGCCTGGAGAAGGACGTCATGCTTGGTAAAGCAGAGAGTCACCAGAAAAGAGGAAGATCCTTAATGAGATGGTTTGACACAATGGCTGAAACAATGGACTCAAGCATAACAATTGTGAAGATGGTTACAGGAACGGACAGTGTTTTGTTCTGTTGTATGTAGTGTCTCTATGAGTTGGAACAACTTGACAGCACCTAAAAACAGCAACAACAACAACTAAAAAAATATTCTAGTAGGATCAGGTGAGCCTCAGTTATGGACAGAAGAGATTAGTAGGATACATCCAAAAAGATCTTTAGGTGCGTATGTCTGTTTATTTATTTATTGAATATTTTATTGCAGTTTGAGTGAAAGTTTACAGAGAAAACTTAGGTTCCCATTCAACAATTTTTGCACATTTTATTTCATGACATTAGTTGCAATCATGCCAATGTGACATCACCTTACCCACTTCCTCCTTGAGTTCCCTGTTTCCATTCACCCATGTCTCATGCCCCTTCCTACCATCTGAACTTTGTTTTTGGGCAAATGCTGCCCTTTTGTTCTCGTATGGTTGACTATTTTGAAGAGCACATTCCTCATGGGTATTTTTGTTCACTTTACAGGGTGGTCTATAGTTTGGCTGAAAGGTGATCTCCAGTAGGTTCAGTCCTGCTTTGCAGGGTGTGTAAGGACCATAGTCTTGGGGTTTCACTAGTATTCACCAGACCAGTAAGTCTGGCCTTTTTTATTAATTAAAAATTTTTAAAAAATTTTTTTTATTTAATATAACTAAGTGAAAATGTACATTCCTGTATAAATTTACATACCCACCTATATGCAGCTTCCACTGCTCTCCCTGCCTGGTGACAGCACACTATTCCTCTCTGCTCCGTACATGTCTCATTCTCCCAACAGTCTCTTTTTTCCCTCCTCTCCACCCACTCTCCTTCCTCCAGCCAGAGGTCAGCAGGATGACATCCTAAAGATGTATAGAACCATAAAGTGCATCCAATATATGGTCACTGCATCGCCAAGTCCAATCCATTCCTGTCCGAAGTGTGGACCTTTGTTATGATTTATGGTCAAGGGCAGCATCAGGGTGAGGGACCACGCTCCCAGGGGAACCCCGAGACCACTGGACCATCAGTTAAGGTCTTTTAGTGGGGATCTCAGGGTGCACCCCTTTTTATTCTTGTGTTGCCAGTGAGACTCAACTTAGTGAGCTCCATCGCGGCTATCAATTTAAATTTTGTTCTAAATTTTTCCCCCATTCTGTCCAAGATCTTCTGTTGCAATCCCAATCTGAGTGGCTGGTGGCTGCCAGAGACCACCTAGTTCTTCCCTTCTGAAGCTAGTGGAGACTGTAAGTCATGTGGTCCATTAGTTCTTTGAACCAATTGTTTTCTGAGTCTTTGAGTTTCTTCACTCTTCTTTGCTCTGGACTATAAGAGACCAGTAGTTCTAACACTCTTCTGTAGAAGTCTTTTGATGTCGAAAATAATTTTTAGGAGGTCCCAGTCATCTAGTTTACCTTATGGTATTTGTGCATTTTTAGCTATGATTGATAGTCTATGCCATAAATTAAGGCTCTTAGGTTTGAGTTGGATACAACTCGACGTCACTTGGCTTGGCTTGGCAGGTTTGCACCAGTTTTTCTTCCATGATCTTTATAGTTTGGGGTTTTATATTTAGGACTTTGATCCATCTTGAATTAGTTTTTGTGTATGGTGTGAGGTATGAATATGGTTTAATTTTTATGCAAATGGATATCCAGTTTTGCCAATACTCTCTCTTCCACACTTAATGGATTTAGGCCCTTTGTGGAAAATCAGCTGTTCATGTTGTTTTGGCTAGGTGCTTTTGAGTTGCTTCTGATTGATAGCTACTCTATATACAACAGTATGAAGCATTGTCTGGTCCTGTGACATCCTCACAATCACTGCCATTTTTGAGCCCATAGTTGCATTGTGTCAATGTACCTCCTTGATGGTCTTTTTCTTTTCTTTTTTTTTTTTTGCTGTCGCTCTGCTTTACCAAGCTTGATGTCCTTTCCCAGGGAGTGGTTCCTCCCGATAACATGTCCAAAGTACATGAGACAAAGTTTCTCCATCCATGCTTCTCGGGAGCATTCTGACTGTACTTCTTCCAAGACAGATTTGTTCATTCTTCTGGAAGTCCATAGTGTACTCAATATTATTCACCAACACCATGATTCAAAAGCATCAATTCTTCAGTCTTCCTTATTCATTGTCCAACTTTCATATGCATATGGGGTAACTGAAAACACCATGTCTTGGATCAGGCATACCTTAATCCTCAAAGTGACATCTCTGCTTATTAATACTTTAAGGAGGTCTTTCTCAGTAGATTTGCCCAATGCGTTATGTTCGTTGATTTCTTGACTGCTCCTTCCATGGGTGCTGACTGCAGATCCAAGTAGAATTAAATCCTTGACAACTTCAATATTTTCTCCATGTATTATGTAGTTGCCTATTGGTTTAGTCATAAGGATTTTTGTTTTCTTTATGTTGAGGCATAATCCATACTGAAGGCTGTAGTCTTTGATATTCATCAGTAAATGCTTCAGGTGCTCTTTCAGCAAGCAAGGTTGTGTCATCTGCCTATCTCGGGTTGTTAATGAGTCATCCTCCAAAGAGAAGTAATCCAGTACTTCAGTACTGCTGGTTCTTCGTATGCTACTCCCTGAAATGTTTGAACATTGGCCAATTCTCTTTGGTACAGTGACTTTGTGTATTCCTTCCATCTGCTTTAGATGCATCCTGTATTATTTAATATTCTGCCCATAGAATCCTTCAGTCTTAGATTATTTGCTTGGGATACAGATTAAATAAGTATGGTGAAAAGATATAACCCTGACACACACCTTTCTTGATTTTAAACCATGTAGTATCTCCTTGTTCTGTTCAAATGACTGCCTCTTGGTCTATGTATAGGTTCCACAATTAAGTGTTCTGAAATTGGCATTCTCAGCAATGTTATTCTTAATTGTTATGATCCACGCAGTGGAATGCTTTGCATTGGAAATACAACACTGGTAAACATATTTCTGGTATTCTCTGTTTTCAGTAAAAATCCTTCTGATATCAGCAATGATATCCTTCATTCCACGTTCTCTTCTGAGTTCAGCTTGCATTTACGGTAGTTCCCTGATGATATACTGCTGTATTTGTTTTTTAATTATCTTCAGTAAAATTTTATTTGTGTGCAATGTTCATCATATTATTTGATAACTTATGAATTATTTGGATTACTTCTCTTTGGATTGCATGCAAATATGGATTTCTTCCAGTCCAGTCCACATTTTTTGGTGTAGACAAGTGAGGGTGCTTCCAACATTGCATCTATTTGTTGAAACATCTCAATTGTTATTCCATCACTTCCTGGAGATTTGTTTTTTGCCAATGCCTTCAGTGCAGTCTGGACTTCTTACTTCAGTACTGCTGGTTCTTCATATGCTACTCCCTGAAATGTTTGAACATTGGCCAATTCTCTTTGGTACAGTGACTTTGTGTATTCCTTCCATCTGCTTTAGATGCATCCTGTATTATTTAATATTCTGCCCATAGAATCCTTCAGTCTCGCAACTTGATGCTTCAGTTTTTTCTTTAGCTCCTTCAGCTTGAGAAATGCCAAGTGTGTTCTTCACTTTCAGTTTTAGAACTCCAGGTCTTTGCACATGTCATTATAACACTTTAGTTTGTCTTCTCAAGTCAAACTTTGAAATCTGTTTAGCTCTTTTACTTCACCATTTCTTCCATTTTCTTTTAAGTATTCTGTGTTCAAGAGTAAGTTCCAGAGTTTCTTCTGATATCCACTTTGATCTTTTGTTTCCTGTCTGCTTAAAACACCAAATCCACTGCTGTCAAGTTGATTCTGACTCATAGTGACCCTATAGGTCAAGATAGAACTGCCCCATACAGTTTCCGAGGAGTACCTGGCAGATTTGAACTGTTGACCTTTTGGTTAGCAGACATAGCACTTATGTCTGGTCATCTGGTCTCCATTCATTGGTTTTCAATGTGTCGAAACTTGAGATGGTCTCTAAATTCAGGTGGAGTATATTCAAGATTGTGATTTGGATCTCATGAACTTTTAGAAATTTTCTTCAGCTTCAATTTGAACTTGCATAAGAGCAGTTGATGGTGAGTTCTGCAGTTGGCCCTTGGCCGTGTTCTGACTGATGATATCGAGCTTTTCCGTTGTCTCTTTCCACAAATGTAGTCATTTTGATGCCTATATATTCCATCTGATGAAGTCCATGTGTATAAAAAGAAAAACAAACTCATTGCCGTCAAGTTGATTCTGACTTATAGTGACCCAACAGGATAAAGTAGAACTGTCCCATAGAGTTTCCAAGGGGCTGTTGGTGGATTCAAACTGCTGACTTTTGGTTAACACCTGAGTTCTTAACCACTATATTACTAGGACTCCATGTACGTAGTCATCATTTATGCTGTTGAAAAAAGGTATTTCCACTGAATAAATTGTTGATTTTGCAAAATGCAATCGTGTGAACTCTGATATCATTTCTATCATGAAGGCCGTATTTTCCAACTACTGATCCTTCTTCATTTCCAACTTATGTGTTCCAGTGGACAGTAATGATCTTGTTTACATGTTTTATCAATTTCAAACTGTTGAATTTTGTAAAGATCTTCAGTGTCTTCATCTTTGGCATTAATAGTTCATGTATAAATTTGGATAATAGCTGTTTTAACTAGATTTTCTTGTAGGTGTGTATGTATTGTCCTATCACCGGCAGCAGTTCTTCAGAATAGTTCCTGAAATGTGCTTTTTAATGATCAGTATGATTCCATTCCTCTTCAATTTGTCATTCCTGGTGTAGTAGACCATGTTACTATCTGATTCAAAATGACCAATACCAGCTCACCAATGCATTTTTGACAATTTTCAGTTTTCTTAGATTCATACTTCATATTTCGATTATTAATGGATGTTTGCAGCTGTTTCTTCTCACTTTGAGTCATACTACATAAGAAAATGAAGACGTAGAAAGCTTTATTCCATCCACATCATTAAGGTTGACCATACTTTGAGGAGGCAGCTTGGTCATATTTTGAGAACCTTCCAACCTAAGGGCTCATCTTCAGGCAGTGTATCAGATATTCCACTGCTATTCCATTTTTTTTTTTTCACAAGCAGATCACCAAATCTTTCCTCCTGCTCAGTCTTAGTCTGTAAGGTCTGCTGAAACCTGTCCACCACGAGTAACCCTGCTGGCATTTGAAATATTAGTGGTATAACTTCCAGCATCATAGCATCATGCAAGTCACCACAGTACAATGAACTGACAGACAAGTAGTGGCTACAGTCTATAGGTGGATGGATTTACTTGTGGGTTTTCAATTTTGTACCATTGTTCTGTTTATCTGTCATTGTAGCTGTGCCAGGTTGCTTTGACTATCATAGTCATACAGTAGGTTTTGAGACTGGGAAGTATGAGGCCTTTTGCTTTTTTCTTTCTCAGCAGTGCTTTGCTCACCAGCAGTCTCTTTCCCTTCCATATAAAGTTTTTGATTAGTTTTTCTATCCCTAAGGAATGTTGATGGAATCTGGATCATTGCATTGTATCTATAGATCATGTTGTGTAATACTGACATTTTCACAATATTAAGTCTTCCTATCCAGAGCATGGTATGTTCTTCCATTTATGTAGGTCTCTTTTGATTTCTGTCAGTACTGTGTTGTAGTTTCCTTTGTATAAGGCTTTCACATCCCTGATTAGATTTTTTTGTAAGCACTTTATCTTTAGGGGGGCTGTTGTAGATGCATTGTTTTCTTGATTTCCGTTTTAGTATTCTATTTGTTAGTCTGGAGGAATCTGATTTTTGTGTGTTGATCTTGTACCCTGCCACTGCACAGAATCTGTTAGTTCCAGTAGTAGCTTTCTTGTAGAATCTCTGGGATTTTCTACTTATAGGATCATATCTATAAATAGGAATAATTTTATTTCTTCCTTACCAATTTGTATTTCTTTTATTTCTCTTTCTTCCTTTATTGCTGGCTAAAACTTTCAGTACAATATTGAATAAGAGTGGTGATAAATGGCATCCTTGTCTGTTTCCTGTTCTCAAGAGGAATGCTTAGTCTCTCTCTGTTATGAATAATTGTGGCTGTTCATTTTGTATAAAACCAACCAACAAAACAAACAAACAAAAAACCCTATGCCGTCACATTGATTTCAACTCATAGTGACCCTGTAGTACAGAGTGGAACTGCCCCATAGAGTTTCCAAAGAGTGCTTGGTAGATTCAAACTGTTGACCTTTGGGCTAGCAGATGTAGCATTTAACCACTACGCCACCAGAGTTTCCTTGTTCTGTATATGTGCTCTTAGTTATGTTGAGGGATTTCCCTTCAATTCCTATTTTGCTGGGAGTTTTTATCAAGAATGAGTGTTGAATGTTAGCAAATGCTTTTTCTTCATTGATTGAATGTGATCGTGTGGTTCTTTTCCTTTGTTTTATTTATGTGGTGGATTATGTTGATTGATTTTCTAATGTTGAACCATCCTTGCATACCTGTTATGAATCTCATTTGGTCATGATGTCTTATTTTTTTTGATATGGCATTGGATTCTACTGGCTAGGGTGTTGTTGGGAATTTTTTCTATATTTATGCAGTATATTGGTGTATAATTTTGTTTTTAAGCAATGTCTTTGCCTGGCTTTGGTATCAGGGTTATCTTGGCTTCATAGAATTAATTTGGGAGTATTCTGTCTTTTTCTGTGTTGTGGAACAGTTTGAGTAAAATTAGTGTCAGTTCTTCTCTGTATGTTTGATAGCACTTTCCAGTGAAGCCATCTAGACTAGGGCTTTTTGGGGGTGTGAGGGGGTGGTTCTTTATGACCTCTTCAATTTCTTGTTTATTTATGGATCTGTTAAAATTTTCTACCTGAGTTTGTATTAGTTTAGGTAGGTATTGCATTTCTAGAAATTTATCCTTTCTAAGTTTTTAGATTTGTTGAATTCCAGTTTTCATAGTACTGTTATCCTTTCTCTTTCAGTTGGTTCTGTTGTGATGTTATCCCTATCATTTTTTATCTGTATGTTTTTGCATCTTCTCCTTCTTGCCTTTGTCATTCTGGTCAGTAGTTTTTCTATTTTATTAATATTTTCAAAGAACTGGAAACCCTGATAGCATAGTGGTTAAGGGCTACAGTTGCTAACCAGGCACTCCTTGAAAACTGTATGGGGCACTTACACTCTGTCCTATGGGGTTGCTATGAGTCAGAATTGACATGATGACACTAGGTTTGGCTTGGTGTTTTCAAAGAACTGATTTTGTGTGTCGTTGATTCTTTCTGTTGTTTTTCTGTTTCATTTAGTTCTACTCCAAACTTTATTATTTCCTTTGTTCTAGTGACTGTGGGCTTTGTTTTTTTTTCTGCTTTTTCTATTTGTTGGAGTTGTAGGATTAAGGTGTTGACTTTAGCTCTTTTGTCCTTTCTGATATTGTAAATTGGCCTCTGAGCACTGCTTTTGGTGTGTCCCAAAGGATTTGGTATCTTGTGTTTTCAATCTTGTTTGATTCTAAGGATTTTTTAATTTAATTTTTTATTTCTTCTCTTACCCAGTGGTTTTTAAGCAGGGTATTATTTGATTTCCAAGTATTTGATTTTTTCCCTTGTTCTTCCTGTTATTGACTTATAATTTCATAGCACTGTATTCTGAGAGGATGCTTTGTATTATTTCAATGTTGTTAAATTTATCAAGGCTTGCTTTATGACCTAATATATGGTCTATTTTAGAGAATGATCCATGTGCACTAAAAAAGAATGTGTACTGTGTTGTTGGATGAAGAGTTCTTTACATGTCTATGAGATCAAATTGACTGATTGTGTTGTTCAGATCTTTTGTACCTTTGCTGAGTTTCTTTCAGTTGCTCCATTATTCATTGAAACTGGTTAAAATCTCCTACAATCATTGTGGAGTTGTGTGTTTCTCTTTGCAACTCTGTTAAAGGTTGTTTTACATATTGACATTGGAGCTTTTTCATTGCATGCATAGATATTTATTATGGTTATAGCCTCTTGATCGGCTCCAACTCGGCGGCACTTGGCTTATAGCCTGTTGATGGATTGTCCTTCCTTATGCTAGTTTTTGCCTTAAAGTTTATTTTATCAGAGATTAATACTATTACCCTTGCTCTTTTTTGATTACCATTTGCTTGATATGTTTTTGCCACCCTCTGATTTTTAGCTTAGTTTTGTTTTTGTGTCTAAGATGTGTCTCTTGTAGGCAGCTGCCATAGATTCAATTGTGTCCCCCCCCCCCAAATTCTTGTAGCAATTTGGCTGGGCCATGATGCCTGGTATTGTGTGATGTTCCTTCCTCTCACAAACTCTGTCTCTAAGATATTAATAAGTGAGGATGGGTAGCAGTTGTGTTGATAGGGCAAGACTCAATGTGTAAGACTGTATTGTGTCTTAAGGCAATCTTTTGGTACATAAAAGAAAGTAAAGCTAGCAGAGAGTTTGTACCACCAAGGAGCAGTGTTGAAAGTAGAATGAGTCCTTCAGAAAGGACTCGAGGTCTCTGTACATCAGAAGTTCCCAGTCCAGGGGAAGGTTAACAACAAAGACCTTTGTCCATAGCCAACAGAGAAGCCTTTCCCTGGAGCTGACACCCTGGATTTGGACTGGACTATGACAAAATAAAATTTCTCTTTTTAAAACATTCCACTTGTGGTATTTCTGTTGTAGCAGCACTGGATGACTAAAATAGCTGCACATTGAGGTTTTCTTATCCATTCTGCCCCTCTCTGTCTCTTGACTGATGCATTTAATCCATTTTTATGTAGTGTAATTATCAATAGGTATGAATTTATTGCTGAAAGTTTGTTTGGTGTGGGTGATATCTTTGTTACATACACTTTTCTGTACTGAGTTCTTTTTGTTTGTGGATTTTCTTTTCATTTCCTTTGTTTCTGTTGATTTTGTGTTCACTGAATCTGTATGATTTTCTTCTATTTTATTTTGGTGGGAAGGTTTATTAATTTTCTCTGTGGTTGCCCTGAAATTGACTTTTATCTTCCTAAGGTTAAAACAACCTGCTCTATCTTGATATTTCCTTGCCTTCCTCTCCGTATGGAAGTTCTGTAACTACACTATCTATCTCCACTTTTTGTTTTGAAGTTTTCATTTACAGATTGGTGTCTGTGGTTCTGTCTTTTCAGTCCTGTATTTTTATTTTATTTTTGAAAATTCTTTGTCTTGGTTGGTGTCTGGGTGATGTTATGTGTCTTAATCTCAGGTTATTGTCTGACATAGCTGATTCTCTCTTTAGTATTTTTTTGTAAATCTGGGTTGGTTTTTATGAACTCCATTAATTTCTGGTTATATGGAAATGTCCTAATTTTGCCATCATATTTGAGGGACAATTTTGCTGGATGTGTATGATTTGGGGTTGCCATTTTTTTTTTCCAGGGTTTTACATATGTCATCCTGTTGCCTTCCTGCCTGCATGGTTTCTTCTGAGGAATCAGAGCTTAGTTTTATTAGTTTCCCTTTGTAGGTTAACATTTTATTTTCTCCAAGCTGCTCATAGAATTCTTTTGTTTTGATTTTGGAAAGTTTTATTATAATGTGTCTTGTTGATTTTCTTTTGGAGTCTATCCTATTTGGGGTTTGTTGAGCTTGTTGGATGGATATCTTCTCATGTTTCATGATACTAGGAAAGTCTCCTACCAACAGCTCTTCAAAAATTTTCTCTGTGATTATTTTCACTTCCTGTTCTAGGATTCTGATCAAACCTAAATTATTCTCCTTGATAGGAAATGGAAAATGAAACTTTGATAAGGAATTCAAAAGACTTATATATATAGGGCCCTCTAAGAGATCAAGAAAAAGATGAAGGAAAACACAGATGAAACGCTAAAAGAATTCAGGAAAACAATACAAGAACAAAATGACAAAATAAATAGTTGGAAACCATACAAAACAACTACTAAAAATTCAGAAGAAAGGGGTAGAACTGAAGTAACAGAAGACAGAATCAGTAGAAGACAAATCCTTTGGTAGCAGTGGTAGAGGAACAATGAGAAAAAATAAAGGAGCCTAAGAGTTATGTGGCACACTATTAAGAGGAACTATTGAGACCTTATTTCACTTCAGGTAAGTCTACACAGTTACTCTTTGTTTTGTAAGGAATTCAGTGGGATTGCCTTCTGTGCTTCTCACTTCAGTTGCTGCTGTCTTTGTCTCTCGATGGCCACACTATCCCAGTTTGGCTGGCAGGGCCCCTCCTCTTCATCTATTCTCATTTGCTATTTTCAGTGAGTTTCATCTTCTAATTAGTTTTGATCTAGTTCCTTATCATTTCATTCAATGCTTAGGGTTCCAGGATTGTTACTGTATATGTTTTGCTTGATTTCTCAGGTCTTTGTTAGAGGGATGACATGGTGTTTCTAACTAAGCCACTATTTTAGCTAGAAGGCTAAAGCCATAGTGGTTTGAACTGTTAAATCAAACTAAAGCCATCAGTAAATTGCTTATAGGTACCATTTCTAGAGTGAGTAGACCCCACTTGTCTGTTAGTGGAGGCTTGCCTGTTGCTGTGATGTGGGAAGCCACGTCACTGGTATTTAGGTACCAGCATCATCATCCATGGTAGACAAGTTTCAGCTGAGCTTCCAGACTAAGACAGACTAGGAAGAAGGACCTGACAGCCTACTTCTGAAAGGAATTAGGCAGGGAAAGCCTTATGAATAGCAGCCGAACATTGTCAGATATGGTGTCAGAAAGTGAGCAACCCAGGTTGGAAGGCACTTGGAAGATGTCCTGGGAGGAGCTGCCCCTTCAAAGTAGACTCGGCCTTAACAACATGGATGGAGTAAGGCCTCCAGGATCTTCGTTTGCTGATGTGGCACAACTAAAAATGAGAAGAAACAGCTGCAAATATCCACTAATAATTGGTACATGGAATGTACAAAGTATGAATCTAGGAAAATTGGAAATTGTAAAAATGAAATGGAATGCATAAACAGTAGCTGAAATGGACCAGTTCTGGCCATTTTGAATCCAATAATCATATGGTCTACTATGCTGGGAACGAAAACTTGAAGAAGAATGGTGTTGCACTGATCATCAAAAAGAACATTTCAAGATCTGTTCTGAAGTGCAATGCTGTCAGTGATAGGATAATATCCACGTGACTACAAGGAAGGCCAGTTAATATGACTATTATTCAAATTTAAACACCAATCACCAAGGCCAAAGATAACGAGGTTGAAGATTTTTACCAGCTTTTGCAGTCTCAAATTGATTGAACATGCAATCAAGATGCATTGATAATTACTGGTGACTGGAATGCAAAAGTTGGAAACAAAATAGAAGGATCGGTAGTTGGAAAATACAGCCTTGGTGATAGAAATAATTCTGGAGATCGCATGATAGAATTTTGCAAGACTAATGACTTTTTCATTGCAAATACCTTTTGAAACCAACACAAATGGTGACTGCACACATGAACCTCACCAGATGGAACACACAAGAACAAAATTGACTACATCTGTGGCAAAGGTGATGGAAAAGCTCCATATCAGCAGTCAGAATAAGACCAGGTGCTGACTGTGGCACAGGTTGTCAATTCCTCATATGCAAATTCAAGTTGAAACTGAAGAAAACTAGAAAGTCCATGAGAGCTGAAGTATGACCTTGAGTATATCCCTCTTGAGTTTAAAGACCACATCAAGAACAGATTTGATGTGTTGATCACTAATGACTGAAGATCATATGAATTGTGGGATGACATCAAAGACATCAACCATGAAGAGAGCAAGAGGTGATTAAAAAGACAAGAAAGAAAGAAAAGACCAAATTGGATGTCAGAAGAGATTCTAAAACTTACTCTTGAATGTCGAAGAGCTAAACTGAAAGGAAGGAATGGTGAAGTAAAAGACCTAAACAGAAGATTTCAAAGAGCAGCTCAAGAATGCAAAAAAAAGTATTATAATGACATGTGCAAAGAGCTAGAAATGGAAAACCAGAAGAGAAGAACATGTTCTGCATTTCTCAAGCTGAAAGAACTGAAGAAAAAAATCAAGCCTTGAGTTGCAATAGTGAAGGATTCTCCAGGGAAACTGTTAAGCAACTCAGGGGGCATCAAAAGAAGATGGAAGTAAGGGGGGCAGTGTTAAGATGGTGGACTAAACACACGTCTCCTTATATTCCTCTGGAAACCAAGACCTGAACTGATAATTAAATAGAGCCTTCTAGACACCTAGTGAGCCCTAGGACATGGCATAGGGCTGTTAATTTGGACTTCATACCACTGAATGGAAAACCTCCTCTCTTTCTCTGACCCTGCTCTTTGCAAAGGCTGGCTTTCACAGACAAAAGGTAACTCACCATTTTAACTTTTTTTTCTCTGTCTTAGCAGGTAGGTGGAGCTGGGACGTGACTAGCAGCTAACCTTAGATGCACTGATGGTGGGATTGGCAGGTGAAATTGCCATATTTTGAGAGCCTGGCTTTGGACTCTGTGCATCTCAGCACCTCTGGCCTCTTTTCGTGTAGCTTGTACAGAGACAGCACTGAGCTTGTGCAGGATGCCATCTTGTTCCATTGGGAAGCAGAGGCACCCATATGGTGGCCTCAGCTGGACCTAGTTCCTAGACTCGGAAGCAGCACTTGCCCTGAGGAGAGTGCCTTTCTGGCAGAAAAGCAGTATTTTACACAGTGTATTATGGCTGGGCCCCAGCAACAGAGGCTGTGAAATCTGTGCATCTTGGCACCTTTGGCCTCTCTTTCTGCCTCTGCAATTGAGTAGCCTGTACCGAGGCAGAGGCAAGCTTGTGCAGGACACCATCTTGTTCCACAGGGAGGTAGATATATCCATATGGAGGCCTCAACTGGACCTAGTTCCTGGTCTGGAATACGGTCCCAGCCTGGAGCAGAGTGCTTTTCCAGCAGAAAAGGAGTATTCTACACAGTGTTGCCTACAGCTGGGGCCCAACAACAGAGGCCAGCAGGGCAGTACCTTTCTATATTTCAAAATAGTTTATAACATCTGGGGTTCTATATAGAGGTGCTTACTTTGTCAGCTGGGAAGAGGGACCTATACACCTGAAAACCTGACTGACTTTGGAAGTTGTCAGATATCTTTTACCTTTCATTTTAGGACGACCTAGAGAAACAAATGTGATCCATCCGCACAGCATCTCTTGCCACCTCTACTAACTCACATAATGCCCCCAAAGCAACAAACTCTCAAGAAAACTATAGCCAAGAAATCACTCATGGCTTCAGAAAGTCCCAAAAGAAAACACCACAAAACTTCCTTTCTGAAATTATCAAAAGGTCAATACAGAAGAATTATATATAGAGTCCTCCTAGACCTTATACAAAATGCAGCAGAGCAAAATGAAAAACTAAGCAAGCTGTTCGATCTAATGGAACACCAGTACTCTGAAATCCAGCAGATCAAGAACAAAATCAAAGACACAAAAACTTCAATTCAAAGCCAAGAAAACAGAATGGAACAAATGGAAAAGAGAATTTCTGATTTGGAAGACAGAGCTACTGACTCCAGCATCTATGAGGAGAAGTCAGAAAAAAGAAACAAGAAAAATGAAGAAGCATGTGGGACTGTATTAAGAGGAACAATCCATGATTAATTGGAGTTTCTGAACCGGGTGCATCACCTGAGAACACAGAGAGTATGGCTGCTGAGCTGCTGACAGAAAACTTCCCAGAAATTAAGGAAGAGAATATAGATATTGAAGATAAGTATCAAACACCATTCAATGTAGATGTCAAAAGAAAGACTCCAAGACATATTATAATCAAGCTTAACAAAATGAAACATAAGCAGAAACTCTTAAAGGCAGCAAGACTCAAAGCAAAGCTTACATTCAGGGAGAAACCCTGTAGGGTTTTTTCAGATTTCATAGCAAAAACAATGCTGGCACAGAGACAGTGGCATGACACATTCAAAGCCTTGAAGCAGAAGAACTTCCAACCAAGAATTATGTATCCTGCAAAACTATCTTTCAAATATGAAAATGAAATTAAGACATTCGAGGATAAACAGAAACTGAGAGACTTTGTAAAAACCAAACCAAAGCTACAAGAAATACTGAAAGACTCTCTTGGCTTAGAAGAACAAAACCACTAACTTTATATTTTAGAAGCAAATACAGGACACATCACCCAGAATCCCACTAAGATAGTGAAGGCTCCAAACACAATCAAAGCTGTAATAGTGAAAGAAATGATCCAGTGATCATATCATGAAAACTATGATGCCATCATATTAGAAAGAGGGATGTACTACAGTCGTTATAGTCCTTCTAGATGGATAGGAAGTTAATAAGACTGGTAGTAATTAAAATTGGGTTTATACATAGCTTATTAAGGGGGATCATAGATGCAGCCATAAAGCACAATAAAGATGCGACATATCTAATCAAGAAATGTAATACGGGAGCCTCAGCAACCACAAAACCAAGCCTGAAAACAGTGAAAAATCAACTCACAAAGAAGAATGTCCTAGACAGATTAATAAGAACAACACAGAAAATATCAACACAAAAATAAATGTATCACAATGGCAGCACTGAACACATACCTATCAATAATTACATTGAATGTCAATGGACTGAATGCTCCAGTAAAGAGACACCAAGTGACATCTTGGATCAAAAGACATGACCCATCCGTATGTTGCCTACAAGAAACACACCTTAGACTTAAAGATGTGAACAAACTGAAAATTAAAGGATGGAAGACTATATATCAAGCTAACAATATATGAGCAGGTGTGGACATTCTAATCTCAGATAAAATCGATTTTAATACAAAATCCACCATCATGGACAAGGGTGGACAATATTTATTGCTAAAAAGTTCAGTAAACAAGCTGGACTTAACAATATTAAATATTTATGCACCTAATATTAGAACACCTAAATACATCAAAGAAACACTGACTACACTCAAAAATGAGATAGATCGCTTCACAACAATAGTAGAACACTTCAACACTCCACTCTCAATATTGGACAGATCATCTAGAAAAAAGCTCAATAAAGACACAGAGGACCTTAGTGCCACAATTACCCAACTAGACCTCATCGACATATACAGAACTTTCTATCCATCAGCGGACAACTACACCTTCTTCTCCAGTGTGCGTGGAACATTCTCCAGAACAGACTATGTGCTAGGACATAAAGTAGTTCTGAACAAAATTGATCCCATTAAATTAATGCAAAGCATCTTCTCAGATCATAAAGCCATAAAAGTTGAAATGAATAGCAGAAGAAACAGAGATAGAAAGTGGAACTCATGGAAACTGAACAACATCTTGCTCAAAAACCCGTTGGTTTTTGAAATAAAGAAATCTATGGATGCCAATGAGAATGAAAACACTTCCTACCGGAACCTATGGGATACAGACAAAGGAGTGCTTGGAGGTCAGTTTGTCTCCATAAATGTACATATCTGGAAGGAAGAAAGAAATCAAATCAAACAATTGACCGTACAGCTTGAACAAGTAGAGAGAGAACAACAGAGGAACCCCTCAGGCAACAGAAGAAAACAGATCATAAAGATTAGAGCAGAACTAAATGAATTGGAGAATAGAAGAACAATTGAAAAAAACTGAAAAGACCAAAAGCTGATTTTTTGAACAGAACAACCAAATTGATAAATCACTGGCTAAACTTACTAAAGAAAAACAGGAAAGGAAACAAATAACCCAAATAAGAAATGAGAGTGGAGATGTCACAACAGATCCAACAGAAATAAAAAAATGTCATAACAGAATACTGTGAAAGACTGTACTCTTAACAAATTTGAAAACCTAGAGAAAATGGACAAATTCCTTGATTCATGTCACCTACCAAAATCATCACAAGGTCAAGCAGAACAACTTAATAAACCCAACACAAAGGAAGAGATTGAAAATATCATAAAAAAAACTGCCAACCAAAAAAATCCCGGGCCCAGATGGCTTCACCACAGAATTCTACTAACCTTTTAGAGAAGAGTTATCTCCAATACTACTGAGACTATTTCGCAGTATAGAAAGGGGTGGAATACTCCCAAATTCATTCTATGAAGCCAGCATAACCCTGATACCAAAGCCAGGGAGGTCAGCCATCCAAGTGCTGTCAAGTCCCCAAGACCCAACAAAAAAGGAGAACTACACACTGATATCATTCATTAATCTAGATGCAAAAATCTTCAATAAAATTCTTGCCAGCAGAATACAACAACATATCAAAAAAATAATCCATCATGACCAAATTGGATTCATATCAGAGATGGAAGGCTGATTCAACATCAGAATAACAATTAATGGGATCAACCACATAAAAACACAAATGACAAGAATCACCTGATTTTGTCCATTGATGCAGAAAATGCCTGTGATAAAGTCCAAAACCCATGCATGCTAAAAACTCTCAGCAAAATGGGAATAGACGGGAAATTCCTCAATACAATAAGGGCCATTTATACAAAGCCAACTGTCTATGCCATCCTGAAGGAGTTTCCCTTGAGAACAGGAACTAGACAAAGATGCTCACTCTCACCTCTCTTATTCAACATTGTACTGGAAGTTCTAGCCAGAGCAATTAGACAAGACTGTGAAATAAAGGGCGTCTGCATCGACAAAGAAGTCAAAATCTCCCTATCTGCAGATGATATGGTTATACATGCAGAGAAACCTGAAGAATCCATAAGTAAACTACTCAGACTGATAGAAGAGTTCAGCAGTCTCAGGATACAAAAAAAAAAAAAAAAATTAGTAAATCAGTAGGATTCCTTTATACCAACAACTAGATTATTAAGGAAGAAATCACCCAATCAATACCATTTACTATAGCTCCTAAGAAGATAAAGTACCTAGGAATAAATCTAACCAGAGAAATAACAGACCTTTACGAAGAAAGCTACAAGTCTTTACTATAGGAAACTAAGAAAGACTTGGATAAATGGAGAACGCTACCCTGCTCATGGATAGGAAGACTTACATTGTGAAGATATCTATTTTACCCAAAGCAATCTACTTATACAATGCAATCCCAATACACATTCCAGTGACTTTTTTTAATGAGATGGAGAAACAAATTACCAACTTTGTTTGGAAAAGGAAGAAACCCTGGATAAGTAAAGCACTACTGAAGAAGAAGAACACACTGGGAGGCCTCTCATTACCTGACCTTAGAACCTATTACACTGCCACAGTAGTCAAAACAGCCTGGTACTGGTACAAAAACAGACAGATCAGTGAAGTGGAATCAAGACCCTGGAGATGACACTATCTTCCTATGACTAATTAATATTCGACAAAGGCCCTAAGACATTAAGCTAGGGTATAAACAGTCTCTTCAACAAATGGTGCTGGCAAAATCAGATATCCATCTGCAAAGACTTGAAACAAGACCTGTATCTTGCACCTTATACAAAAACCAACTCAAACTGGGTAAAAGACCTAAATATTAAATCTAAAAAAATAAAGCTCATCCAAGAGAAAGTAGGAACAACAAATGAAAGTTTTAATACACAACACAATACAAACCACAAACAACAGAAGAGAAAATAGATAATTGGGAACTATTAAGAATCAAACTCTTTTGCTCATCCAAGGACTTTATTAATAGAATTAAAAGACCACCTACAAAATTGGAAAAAGTATTTGGCAACTCTATGTCAGACTGATGCCTGATCTCTGTAATCTATAAAGTACTACAAAATATCAATAAGAAAAATATAAATAATCCAATTGATGGGCAAAGGAGATGGACAGACACTTCTCTAAAGAGGAAATCCAGGCAGCCAAAAACCACATGCAGACATGCTCATGATCATTAGCTATTAAACAAATTCAAATCAAAATGACAATGAGATACCATGTCACCCCAACAAGGTTGGCCATGATCCAAAAAACGCAAAACAGCAAATGCTGGAGAAGCTGTGGAGAAATTGACACTCTCCTACACTGTTGGTGGGATTGCAAAATGGTGCAACCTCTTTGGAAAGCAATCTGATGCTTCCTTAAAAAGCTAGATATAGATGTACCATTTGACCCAGTAATTGCACTGCTGGGAATATATCCTACAGAGTCGAAGCGATTCACACCAACTGATACATGCACATGAGTGTTTATTGCTGCACAGTCCACAATAGCAAAAAGGTGGAACCAATCCAGATGCCCAACAATGGAGGAATGAAAAAGTAAACTATGGTATATAAACTCAGTGGAACACTACACAATGATAAAGAACAATGAATGATTTTAGGAAACATCTCATAACCTGGTTTCAATTGGAGGACATTATGTTGAGTCAAAGTAGTCTGTGACAAAAGGACAAATATTGTATGAGACCCCTATGATAAGAACCTAGACTTATGTATAGAAGAAAAGACTCTTTGACGGATGCAAGGGTGGGAAGGGAGGCAGGGTGAGGGGGAAGGGTTTAGATTAGATAGTTGATAGAAACTTGGTTGGGTGAAATCTGTGACAGCACACATTAGAAAGAGGATCAATATTAACTGGACTTCAACATAGCATGAATACTCCTCCCATCTTAACCCAATATTGCAACAACAGGGTGGCTGGGGCGGGGGGCCGGGGACCATGCTCTCAGGGGAAATTGAGGCCAATTGGCACAACTAGCATTTTGCTGAGAGTCTTCTGCACTCTAAATTGGTGAGTGGCATCTGGGGTCTTAAAGGCTGCCAAGCTATCATCTGAGGGTACAGCAAGTTGTCCCAATTCAGCAGGAATGGATGATCACCAAGGACCAAAATGACATGGGGGAAAGAGAACCCAGGAGACAGACAGACCCACGTAAGTGGGTGACTACATCGACTTCTGACTGGAAGAACCGGATGGTGCCCAGCCACCACCAGTGATGGTCGTGATGGAGCTCACAAAGTTGAGTCTCACTGGCAACAAAAGAATAAAAAGGGATGCGCCCTAAGATCTCTGCTAAAAGACCACAATTGATGGCCCGGGGGCTTCAGGGTTCCCCTGGGAGCATAGTCCCTGGCTGTGATCCTGCCCCTGTCCATAAACTATAATGGACGCCAACTCTTTGGACAGGAATGGATTGGACGTGGTGACACCAAGTGACCATATCATGTGTGCACTTTATGGTTCTATGCGTCTATAGAATGTCATCCTGCTGACCTTTTACTGGAGGAAGGGGAGTGGGTGGTGAGGAGGGGATAGGAGATTGATGGGAGGATAGGAGATGTATGGAGCAGAGAGGAAGAGAGTGCTGTTACCAGGCAGGGAGTGCAGTGGGAGCTGCATATAGGTGGTCATGCAGTTATATGAGAATGTATATTTTCATTCAATCATAATAATAATAATCAAAGAAGACAGAAGTAATACACAGAGTCATTATACTAGAAAGAACTGATCAATGTTCAGCCATTTGAAAAGATAATATATGGTCAGGAACCAATGGGGCTGAAGGAAGAAGTTGAAGGCGCATTGAAAGCACTGACAAAAAACAAGGATCCAGGAATTGATGGAATATCAACTGAGATATTTCAACAAGCAGATGTGGTGCTGAAAGTACTCACTCTTCTATGATTTGGAAGACATCTACCTGGCCAACTGACTGGAAGAGATCCCTATTTATGCCCATTCCATGGAAAGGTGATCCACCTGAATGTGGAAATTACTGAACAATATTATTGATATCACATGCAAGTAAAATTTTGCTCAAGATCATTCACAAGTGACTGCAAGAGGAGTGGAGTAAAGATGGCAGACTAAGCACACGTCTCCTTATATTCCTCTGGAAACCAAGACCTGAATTGATAATCAAATGGAGCTTTCTGGTCACCTAGTGAGCCCCAGGACACGGCACAGGACTGTTAATTTGGACTTCATACCACTGAATGAAAAACTTCCTCTCTTTCATGAACTCCCACTCCTGGCTAGCCCTGGCTCTCACGGACTGAAGGTAATGCACCATTTTGACTTTTTATCTCTGTCTTGGCTGGCAGGCAGAGTGGAATCTTGCCTAGAAGCTAGTCTCAGACGCACTGCTGGTGGAATAGGCAGGAGAAATTGCCATATTTTGAGAGCCAGGCTTAGGACTCCTCTGTTCATCTAGCCACTTTGGGCCTGTTTTTTTTATCTCTGCCACAGCGTGGTTTGTATGGAACCACAGTGCCTGTGTGTGGGATGCCTTGTTGGATACGGAGATTTTAGGAGGACCTAATTCTTAGCCTGGGAGCCAGTGCTTGCAAACAGGACAGTGCTTCACCGACAGAAAAGCAGTAGTTTACACAGTGTCACCTATGGTGGGGGCCTGGCAACACAGGCAGAGGACTCACTACATCTCGGCACCCTTAGCCCCTCTATCCGCCGACTATGTGGAGGGCGCCATCTTAGATACAGTGGCCACAGCTGGACCTAAATCTTAGACTGGGAGCCAGAGCCTGCCCACAGGAGAGCACTCTTCTATCAGAAAAGCATTAGTTTACACAGTGTCACCTAAGGCTGGGCCCTGTCAGCAGAGGCCCACAGGGCAGTAGCCTTGCTGTATTTTGAACTGTTTGTATCATTGGGGGTTGGATATAGAGGTGCTTACTTTGCCAGCTGGGAAGAGGGACCTCTACACCTGTAAACATGACTGACTTGGGAAGTGGTCAGATACCTTTTGTTTTACGTTTTAAGACAGCCTAGAGAAACATCTGCAGTCCATCCTCACAGTATTCTCCCAGCCTTTACTTACTCACATGAAACCCCAAAAGCAACAGATGCTTGTGGCATACAAGAAAGCACCCATGGCTTCAGAAGGCTCCCAAACAAAACAACCAAGGAGTTTTCCAGATGAAGAAACTTTTCTGAAATTATCAGAAGGTGAATACAAAAGAATTATATACAAAGCCCTTCTAGACTGTATACAAAATGCAGCAGAACAAAAGGAAAAATTAAGGAAGCTGTTCAATCTGATGGAACACCAGTACTCTGAAATCCAACAGATTAAGAACAAAATCAAAGACATAGAAACTTCCATTCAAAGCCAAGAAAACAGAATGGAACAAGTGGAAAAAAGAATTTCTGTCTTGGAAGACAGAGCTACTGACACCAGTGTCTATGAGCAGAAATCAGAAAAAAGAAACAAGAAAAATGAAGAAGCACTAAGAAGCATGTGGGACTCTATTAAGAGGAACAAGCTTCGATTAATTGGAGTCCCTGAACAGGATGAGACACCTGAGAGCACAGAGAGTATTGTTGCTGAACTGCTGACAGAAAGCTTCCCAGAAATCATGAAGGAAGATAATATAGATACCCCAGATGCATATCATATGCCACCCAATATAGGTCTCAAAAGAAAGACTCCAAGATATTATAACCAAGCTCAGCAAAATGAAACATAAGCAGCAACTTTTACAGGCAGCAAAACTCAAAGCAAAGCTAACATTCAGAGGGAAACCCTGTAGGCTTTCGTCAGATTTCTCAGCAGAAACCATGCTGGCACGGAGACAGTGGCATGACACATTCAAAGTCTTGAAGGAGAAGAACTTCCAACCAAGAATTATATATCCTGCAAAACTATCTTTCAAATACGAAAATGAAATTAAGACATTCCCAGATAAACAGAAACTCAGAGACTTCGTAAAAACCAAACCCAAACTATAAGAAATACTGAAAGAAGTTCTTGGCTTTGGCTTAGAAGAACAAAACCACTAACTTTATATATTAGAACGACACACTACTCAATACTCTACTCATTTAGGGAAGGCCCCAAAGTAAATCACAGCTTTGATATGGAAAGAAGCAATCCAGTGATCATCATGAAAACTATGGTGTCATCATAATAAAAAGAGGGATGTACTACAGTTGTTATAGAGCTTCCAGATGGAGAGGAAGATGACAAGACTGGTTGTAAATAAAATTGGGTTTATAAATAGTTTATTAAGGCGGTCATAGGGGCAGCTGTAAAGCACAACAAAGATGTATCATACCATTTCAAGAAATCTAACACACGAGTCTCAACAACTATAAAACCAGCTCTGAAAAAGGTGAAAAATCAACTCACAAAAAAGAGTGTCCTAGAACAGACTAATAAGAACAACAGAGAAAACATCAACATAAAAATAAACATATCACAATGGCTGCAGTGAACACATACCTATCAATAATTACATTGAATGTGAATGGACTGAATGCTCCAGTAAGGATCAAAAGACACGACCCATCCATATGTTGTCTACAAGAAACTCACTTGAGACCTAAAGACAGGAACAAACTGAAAATTAAAGGATGGAAGAGTATATATCAAGCTAACAATGAACAAAGAAGAGCAGGGGTGGCAATTCTAATCTCAGACAAAATCAATTTTAATGTCAAATCCACCATCGTGGACAAAGATTGACACTATTTATTGCTGAAAGTTTCAGTACACAAGCAAGACTTAACTATATTAAATATTTATGCACCTAATGTTAGAGCACCTAAATATGTCGAAGAAACACTGACTACGCTCAAAAGAGAGTTAGATGACTCCACAATAATAGTGGGAGACTTTAACACTCCACTCTCATCACTAGACAGATCATCTAGAAAAAAGCTCAGTAAAGATACAGAAGACCTCATTGACACAACTAACCAACTAAACCTCATTGATATATACAGACGTTTCCACCCATCAGCAGACAACTACACCTTCTTCTCCAGTGCACATGGAACATTCTTCAGAATTCACCACGTGATAGGCCATAATGCAATGCTCAACAAAATCCATACTATTGGATTACTGCAAAGCATCTTCTCAGATCATAAAGCCATCAAAGTTGAAATCAATAGCAGAAAAAACATAGATAGAAAGTGGAACTCTTGGAAACTGAACAACATCTTGCTCAAAAAAACATGGCTTATAGAGGAAATCAAGGATGAATTAAAGAAATTCATGGATTCCGATGAGAACAAAAACACTTTCTACCAGAACCTATGGGATACAGCCAAAGCAGTGCTCAGAGGTCTGTTTATCTCCATAAATGCACACATCGGGAAGGAAGAAAGAAACCAAATCAAGGAACTAACTCTACAGCTTGAACAAGTAGAAAGAGAACAACAGAGGAACCTCTCGGGCACCAGAAGAAATGAGATCATAAAGATTAGAGCAGAGCTAAATGAATTAGAGAATAGAAAAACAATTGAAAAAATTGAAAAGACCAAAAGCTGGTTTTTTGAAAAGATCAACAAAATTGATAAACCACTGGCTAAACTTACTAAAGAAAAGCAGGAAAGGAAACAAATAACCCAAATTAGAAATGAGAGGGGAGTTGTCACCACAGATGCAACAGAAATAAAAAATATCATAACAGAATACTATGAAAGACTGTACTCTAACAAATTTGAAAACCTAGGGGAAATGGACCAATTCCTTGACTCATACCGCCTACCCAAATTATCACAACGTGAAGCACAACAACTTAATAAACCCATCACAAAGGAAGAGATTGAAAAGGTCATCAAAACACTGCCAACCAAAAAAAGTCCGGGCCCAGATGACTTCACGGCAGAATTCTACCAAGCATTTAGAGAAGAGTTATCCCCAATACTATTAAGACTATTTCACAGTCTAGAAAGGGATGGAGTACTCCCAAACTCATTCTATGAAGCTAGCATAACCCTGATACCTAAGCCAGGGAAAGATCCAACAAAGACAGAGAACTACAGACCGATATCACTCATGAACCTAGATGCAAAAATCTTCAACAAAATTCTTGCCAACAGAATACAACAACATATCAAGAAAATAATCCATCATGACCAAGTGGGATTCATACCAGGGATGCAAGGCTGGTTCAACATCAGGAAAACGATTAATGTGATTAACCACATAAATAACACAAAAGACAAGGATCACCTGATTTTGTCCATTGATGCCGAAAAGGCATTTGATAAAGTCCAACACCCATTCATGCTAAAAACTCTTAGCAAAATGGGCATAGACGGCAAATTCCTCAACACAATAAGGGCTATTTATACAAAGCCAATTGCCCAAATCATCCTGAATGGAGAGAGACTCAAAGACTTTCCCTTGAGATCAGGAACTAGACAAGGATGCCCACTGTCACCTCTCCTATTCAACATTGTGCTAGAAATTCTAGCCAGAGCAATTAGACAAGACGAAGAAATAAACGGTATCTGCATCAGCAAAGAGGAAATTAAAATCTCCCTGTTTGCAGATGATATGATTGTATATGCAGGGAACCCCAAGGAATCTATAATTAAGCTACTCAAACTGATAGAAGAGTTCAGCAAAGTCTCAGGATACAAGATAAACATAAGTAAATCAGTAGGATTCCTTTATACCAACAACGAGACTGTTAAGGAGGAAATTATCAAATCAATACCATTTACGATAGCCCCTAAGAAGATAAAGTACCTAGGAATTAATCTAACCAGAGAAACAACAGACCTTTACAAGGAGAACTACAAGCCCTTACTACAAGAAACTAAGAGAGACTTAGATAAATGGAAAAACTTACCCTGCTCATGGACAGGAAGACTTAACATTGTGAAAATGTCTATTTTACCCAAAGCAATTTACTTATATAATGCAATCCCAATACAAGTTCCAGCGTCGTTTTTTAATGAGATGGAGAAACAAATCACCAATTTTGTTTGGAAAGGGAAGAAGCCCCGGTTAAGCAAGGTACTACTAAAGAAGAAGAACACACTGGGAGGCCTCTCATTAACCAACCTTAGAACATACTACACTGCCACAGTGGGCAAAACAGCCTGGTACTGTTACAAGGACAGACAGATTGATCAATGGAACAGAATTGAGACCCCAGAGATGACACCATCTGCCTATGAACAGTTGGTATTCGACAAAGGCGCTAAGACATTAAACTGGGGTAAAAACAGTCTCTTCAACAAATGGTGCTGGCAAAATTGGTTATCCATCTGCAATAAACTGAATCAAGATCCATATCTTACACCTTATACAAAAACTAACTCCAACTGGATAAAAGACCTAAATATCAAACCTGAAACGGTAAAGCTCATCCAAGAAAAGGTAGGAACAACAATCGAAGTTTTAATACACAATGAGGACAGACTCCAAAATTTGTCAAAGAAACCTCAATCAACAGAAGAGAAAATAGATAAATGGGAACTATTAAGAATCAAACACTTTTGCTCATCCAAAGACTTTATTAATAGAATTACAAGAACACCCACAGAATGGAAAAAAATATTTGGCAACTCTGTGTCAGACTGATGCCTGATCTCCATAATCTATAAGATACTACAAAATATCAATAAGAAGAAGATAAACCATCCACTTAAGCGATGGGCAAAGGAGATGGACAGACACTTCACTAAAGAGGAGATCCAGGCAGCCAAAAAACACATGCGGACATGTTCACGATCTTTAGTTATTAAAGAAATTCAAATCAAGACAACAATGAGATACCATCTCACTCCAACAACATTGGCCATGATCCAGAAACCACAAAACAACAAACGCTGGCGAGGTTGTGGAGGAAGTGGAACCCTCCTACACTGTTGGTGGGGTTGCAAAATGGTCCAGCCTCTTTGGAAGGCAATCTGGCGCTTCCTTAAAACAATGGATATTGATATACCATTTGACCCAGTAATTCCACTACTTGGAATATATGCTACAGAATCAAGGCCTTTCACACCAACGGACACATGCAAGAGAATGTTTATCGTAGCACAGTCCACGATAGCAAAAAAGATGGAATCAACCAGATGCCCAACAATAGAAGAATGGATTGGTAAACTATGGTACATATACTCAATGGAGCACTATGCAATGGTAAAAAATAACGATGATTCCGGGAAACATCTCCTAACCTGGTTTCAACTGGAAGACATTAAGTTGAGTGAAAGTAGTCAGTGACAAAAGGACAAATACTGCATGAGACCTCTACGATAAGATCTCAAAAACAGACTTGTGTATAGAAGAAAAGACTCTTTGACAGCTGCAAGGGAGGGGAAGGAGGGAGGGGAAGGGGGAGGAGGGTTTAGTTTAGATAGTTACTAGAAATCTAGTTGGGAGAAAGCAGTGATAGCACACATTAGAAACAAGAACAACATTAAGTGGACTTCAGCATAACTTGAGTACTCCTTCCATCTTAATACTGCAAGGATAGAGTAGCTGGGGTGGGGGGTGGGGGGACCATGCTCTTAGGCGAATTCCAGGCCAATTGGCACAACTAGTGTTTTGCTAAGAGAGCTCTCTGCACCCCACATTGGTGAGTGGCGTCTGGGTCTTAAAAGCTGCCAAGCTGCCATCTGAGGACACAGCAAATGGTCCCAACTCAGCAGGAATGGACGCTCACTGAGGACCATAATGACATGCGGTAAAGACAACCGAAAAGACAGAGAGACCCACAAGAGTGGGTGCCTACATCGACTTGGGACCAGAAGAACCCGATGGTGCCCGGCCACCACCAGCGATAGCCACGATAGAGCTCACAGAGAGGAGTCTCACTGGCAACACAAGAATAAAAAGGGGTGCATCATGAGATCTCCACTAAAAGACCTCAATTGATGGTCCAGCGGTTTTGGGGTTCCTCTGAGAGCATGGCCCCCGGCCCTGATGCTGCCGTTTCCCATAAATTCTAACAAAGGTCCACTCTTTGGACAGGAATGGATTGGACTTGGCAATGCAGAGTGACCATATATTGGAAGCACTTTATGGTTCTATACATCTATAGGATATCATCTTGCTGACCTCTGGCTGGAGGAAGGGAAGTGGCTGGAGAGGAGGGGAAAGGAGGCTGTTGGGAGGATGAGACATGTATGGAGCAGAGAGGAATAGTGTGCAGTCACCAGACAGGGAGAGCAGTGGAAGCTGTGTATAAGTAGGCATGTAAATTTATACGTGAATGTACATTTTCACTCAGTCATGTTAAATAAAAACTAAAAAAAAAAAAAAAAAGAATCAAACCCTTTTGCTCATCCAAAGACTTTATCACAAGAGTTAAAAGGCCACCTACAGAATGGGAAACAATATTTGGCAACTCTATGTGACACCGATGCCTGAGCTCCATAATCTATAAGGTACTACAAAATATCAGTAAGAAGATAATAAATCATCCAATTAAGCGATGGGCAAAGAGATGGAGAGACATTTCTCTAAAGAGGAGATCCAAGCAGCCAAAACACATGAGGACATGTTCACAATCTTTAGTTATTAAAGAAATTCAAATCAAACTACAATGAGATACCATCTTACCCCAACAAGGTTGGCCATGATCCAAAAAACACAAAACAACAAATGCTGGTGAGGCTGTGGAGAAAGTGGAACCCTCCTACACTGTTGGTGGGATTGCAAAATGATCCAGCCTCTTTGGGAAGCAATCTGGTGCTTCCTTAAAAAAATGGATATCGATATACTATTTGACCCAGTAATTCCACTACTTGGAATATATCCTACACAATGAAGGCCATTCACACCAACGGATACATGCACCAGAATGTTTATCAAGGCACAGTCCGCAATAACAAAAAGATGGAATCAACCCAGATGCCCAACAACAGAGGAGTGGATAGGTAGACTATGGTGTATATACTCAGTGGAGCAGTATGCAATGATAAAGAACAATGATGATTCCAGGAAACATTGCATAACCTGGTTTCAACTGGAAGACATTATGTTGAGTGAAAGTAGTCTGTGACAAAAGGACAAATATTGTATGAGCTCCTTACGATAAGGACTCAAAAACAGACTTATGCATAGAAGAAAAGACTCTTTGATGGCTACAACAGAGGGGAGGGAGGGAGAGTGAGGGGGAGAGGATTTAGGTTAGATAGTTGGTGAAAATTTGGTTGGATGAAATCGGTGACAGTACACATTAGAAACAAAAACAATATTAAGTGGACTTCAAGTTAACTTGAGTACTCCTCCCATCTTAACCCAATAATGCAAGAACAGAGTAGCTGGGGCAGGGGGCACGGGCCCATGCTCTTAGGCAAAATCGAGGCCAATTGGCACAACCAGTGTTTTTCTAAGATGGCTCTCTGCACCCCACATTGCTGAGTTGCATCTGGGGTCTTAATAGTTGCCAAGCTGCCATCCGAGGGCACAGCAAATGGTCCCAACTTGGCAGGAACAGATGCTCACCGAGGACCAAAACGACAACCAAGAAGACAGAGAGACTCACATGAGTGGATGCCAACATTGACTTGAGACCAGAAGAACCAGATGGTGCCCCGTCACCACCAGTGATAGCCACGATGTAGCTCACAAAGTTGAATCTCACTGGCAACACAAGAATAAAAAGCGGTGCACCCTGAGATCTTTACTAAAAGACCACAATTGATGGTCCAGCGGCTTCGGGTTTCCTCTGGGAGCATGGCCCCTGTCCCTCATGCTGCCCTTGCCCATGGATCATAATGAAGGTCCACTCTTCAGATAGCAAGGGTTTGGACTTGGTGATGCAGGGTGACTGTGTATTGGGTGTACTTTATGGTTCTATGCATCTATAGGGTATCATCGTGCTGACCTCTGACTGAAGGAAGGAGAGTGGGTGGAGAGGAGGGGAAAGGAGACTGTTGGGAAGATGAGACGTGTATGGAACAGAGAGCAATAGTGTGCTGTTGCTGGGCAGGGAGAGCACTGGAAGCTGCACATAGGTGGGCATGCAAATTTATATGGGAATATATATTTTCACTCAGTCATTATAAAAAAAAAATTAAAAAGAAAAAGAAATTCATGGATGCCAATGAGAATGAAAACACTTCCTACCACAACCTATGGGATACAGCCAAAGCAGTGCACAGAGATCTGTTTATCTCCAAAAGTGACTGCAAGAGTATATTGACATGGAATTGCCATAAATTCAAGCTGAAGTTGGAAGAGGACATGGAACCAGGGATATTATTGCTGATGTTAGATGGATCTTGGCTGAAAGCAAAGAATACTAGCAAGATGTTTACTTGTGTTTCCTTGACTATGCAAAATGTTCGACTGCATGGATCATGCTAAATTATGGCTAACATTGTGGAGAATGGGAATTACAGAACACCTAATTGTGCTCTTAAGGAATCTGATCAAGAGGCAGTCATGTGAGCAGTACAAGGGGACACTGCATGGTTTAAAGTTAGGAAAGGTGTGCGTCAGTGTTCACCATACCTTTTTAATGTGCATGCTGAGAAAATAATCCGAGAAGCTGGATTATATGAAGAAAGAGGCATCAAAATTGGAGGACAACTCATTAACAACCTGCATTATGCAGATGACACCACCTTACTTGCTGGAAGTGAAGAAGATTTGAGACATTTACTGATAAAATCAAGGACCACAGCCTTCAGTATGGATTGCACCTCAGCATCAGGAAAGCAAAAATCCTCACAACTGGCCAAGTAAGCAACATGGTCATAAATGGAGAAAAGATTGAGATTGTCAAGGATTTCGTTTTACTTGGCTCCACAATCAACGCCCATGGAAGCAGCAGTCAAGAAATCAAAAGGTGAATTGCAGTGGGAAAATCTGCTGCAAAGGACCTCTTAAAGTATTCAAAAGTAAGGATGTTGCCTTGAAGACTAAGATGTGCCTGACTCAATCCATGGTATTTTCAGTTCCATTATATACATGCAAAAGCTGGACAATAAGCAAAGACGACAGAAGAAGAACTGATCCTTTTGAATTGTGGTGTTGGAGAAGAATGTTGAATGTACCATGGACAGCCAGAAGAACCAACAGATCTGTTATGGAAGAAGTACAGCCAGAGTGCTCCTTGGAAGCAAAGATGGCAAGACTCCATCTTACATACTTTGGACATGCTGTGAGGAAGGATCAGTCCCTGGAGATGGACATCATGCTTGGTAGAGTGGATGGTCAGCAAAAAAGAGGAAGACCCTTGATGAGATGGATTGACACAGTGGCTGCAACAATGGGCTTAAGCATAAAAACAATTGTGGACTTGGCACAAGACTGAGCAGTGTTTCGTTCTGTTGTTCATAGGGTCGCTATGAGTCGGAACCAACTCAATGGCACCTAAGAACAACAATCATTTATAAAGTTTTATCAAGGGAAATAAATTGTCAAAATTTCAAAATCTATAAACAAGAGAAAGATGAAGATGTTTATAATTACAGAGACAGGTTAGTGAAACTGTCTAGAGAACTTTCTGGCTTGCAAATTACAGAACCTGAAGCTGAAATGTTTTTCACTTCCGTGTTTTTATGTAATCTCATCCCAGAATTGTCTGATCTCATTAAATGATAGAGATTAGGCTGGGAAACTACCTCCGCTTTTGAACTGACTAATTTGGCTTACAAAATACCCCAAACTTTGGAACAAAAGAAACAAGCCCAGCAGAACAGATTGATGGTACTGCAATTGCAGCAGTTACAGTCCTCACCAATAAAAAAAATCCCTCAGACTTGGCAGACCCATAAATGTCTTTAGACTTTCTATTACTTGTTACCGTTATAAGAATCCTGGTCATTTAAAAAGAGAATGTTACAAATTGAAGAGTAAGCTAAAGAACTTGCATCTGAGTGAGATCCAGTGTAAGCTGGAATGAAGTGGCTCTGAGGATAATAAAGAGGCTTTTCCCACGGTTGTCTTTGATTCTCAAGGGAAAACAATTATTCATACTAATGGAGAACTCTGAGAGGTTTTAGATGACAGTGGGGTCACTTTGTCTGCCATTCACCCCACAAATTTAGAGAAGTCTCTACCTCACAGTACCCAATCCTCTAGAGTTGTAGGAATAACTAACCACGTACGTACTGTACATCACTCCCAGCCAGTTCTTATATCTTTTTGTCCTATAGAAGATTTACATCCCTTTTTTGCTTAGCGATAGTACCTCTATTGGCTTGTTAGGGATAGACATTTTTCTAAGTGGAATTACCACATAAACTTTAACGAACAAGGAGCGGTATTACTAGAATTTCCCAGGAACTCAATCAAGAATAATCCTGGAAATGAGGAGATTCCAGGGAGAAGAAGTTTTCACATTCCACAAGCTCTTAATATACAAATGCAGAAATCTGGTCCCTCTTATTCCCTCCCTTTGCACTGCCTCTCATCAATATCAAAGGATTTATGGTCCACTGACTAGATGGCAATGAGTTTAGTTTTTCGGTTATGTTTATGGATGTTGGCCAGGTAGTATCTGCCAAACCAACTGAAGTCCATACAAATGCCTCTAAGCCTTTTCCAAAAATCCCTCAGTATTCTGTGAAGCAAGAAGCCAAGTGTAACAGTTAAGGATATGTGTCAACTTGGCTGGGCAATGATTCTCAGTTGTTTGGCAGTTATGATGTAGTTTGTCAGCTATGTAATGATGTGATTACCTCCGTAATGAGATCTGATATAATGTTACCATCTCCATGATAATATGCGTTACGAGCATCCAATAAGTGGAAAAGGAATTTGCTTGGGGTGTGGCCTGTATCCAATATACTTGGGCTTTCTGGCAAGGCTCCTAGGCTTTTGTTCACTCTGATTCCTGCATCTGGCCTCCAGTTCTCGGTACCTGAGCTAGAAGCTTATCTGCTAATGTTGGGATTTGTCTTCTTCCACAGCGTTTAAGGCAGCAACCTACCATCTTACCTGCTGATCTTGGGATTCATTGACCTACACCACTTGTGAGTTAAAGGCCTGCCATCTTACCTGCAAATCTTGGATTCATCAGCCACTGTAGCTCCATGGGTAAGGAGAAACTTTGAGCCTGACACACGGACTTGGGACTTTCCACCTGTAAAACCATGTTAGCTATTTCCTTGATATAAATCTCTCTCCCTCTGCTTCTCCTTTTCTCTCTCTCTCTCTCTCTCTGTGCATGTGTATGTATAAATTTATGTATACACACACTTCACTGATTTTACTTCTCTAGAGAACCTAGCCTAAGACACCATGGAAGGGCTTGCTTCAATAATTCAAGATTTAGTCACTAAAAACTTATTAATTCCCTGTACCAGTCCCTGAAATACTCTTGTTTTTCCAGTTCAACAGCTCAACAATTGACGCTGGATATTTTTGCAGGATCTATGTGCCATTAATTGTATAGTTATTGTTAGGTTTCAGTAGTACCCAGCATTTTCTTCCTTCTGATGTCCTTCCTTGTGCTACTTATTTTACAGTAGTTGGCCTTTCCAGTGTTCCTTCCCCTCCGCCAGTCTTGTGAAATTTGACAGCCAATATCTGTTAGCTTTCCCTTAGGATGATCAACAATTTACCTGGGCTGTGATGTCTTAAGGCTTCACCAACTTAACCTACCTATTTTTCTGAAATTCTACATACAAACCTACAATCTTTGCAATTTACATGTAAGTCTGTCCTATTACCATATGTTCATGATTTATTAGTCTGTTCTAGATCCCACCAAGCTTGTTTAGAGTATAGCATTCTTTTATTAAAACATTTGGCTGTTGGCTAGTACAAGGCCTCTCGAGATAAGCTACAGTTGGCACAGCTTTCAATTAAGTATTTAGCCATGTTACTTCAGCAGAAGACATTTCTGGTGAGCCTAAGAGAAAAGGAGCTATTTTGGCCTTCCCTATTCCAAACATGAAAAGAACAGTTGTGAGGATTCCTAAGATTTTGTGATTATTGTGGAACTTAGACACCATCTTTTTTTCCATTGACAAAACCCCTACATAAATATTTCAAAATCTCTGAACCCGACCTTTTCCAACTTGCACAGGATGATAAAGAAGCCATAATAAAATCAAAGGAATCTTTCATAAACACATTTGCTTTAGGATTTCCTAATTATCATTTGGATTTTTCACTTTTTGTGCATGAGGTTAAAAGGAATGATTTGGAGCTTCTTCCTCAAAAAAATACGGTAAACAGCAAAGACCTGTTGGATACTATACCTTGCAACTTGATGCAACAATAACAGGCTACCCTCCCTGCCTTGGGGAGTTGGCACTGCAGCCGAATTAGTGGAAGCTATGGCAGACATAGTTTTGGGAAATTTTATTGATGTTTATGTGAGTCATGCAGGGTTTGCCATATTGAATTCAACATTTACTCAACATGTTTATGTAAACTGAGTTATTTCCTATGAGGTCTTACTATTGCAGCGTCCAACATTTGGCTACATACAGTAGCTCGTTTAAACGGTGCCACCTTTTTACCCACTTCAGATGAGAATAACTGTCCTACCCATGACTATTTAATTTAATAGTCGAAAAAATTTACATTCAACTCCTTTACCTAATCCCAGTTTAATTTTGTCTGTAGGTGGGTGGGCCATATTTAAGGGCCGACCCCATGAATGATAATTATCAAGGAGGATATGCTGCTATTACCTCCACTGAAGTTCTTGAAAGTGGTATTCTCCCTGAAGCAACTTCAGGTCAGCTGGCCGAGTTAATTGCTCTTATTAGAGCTTGTAAATTGGCCTTGGGTCAGTCAGCAAGCATTTATATGGACTAGAGGTATGGATTTTGAGTAGTTGGTGATTTTGATATGTTGCGGAAACAGAGGATGTTTTTGACCTCTTCTGAGACCAAAATTAAAAATGGCTGTTTAGCAGAAAACCTTTTAGAGGCCCGTTTGCATTCCTCTGAGCTTACTGTGATTAAAATTTAAGCGCACCAACCAAAATGAGCACCCCAAACTGAAGAGATTAGAAGAAACTATCTGGCTTACTTGGCAACTGAGAAAGCTCATTGCTTCCACAATAGTCTGGGGAATATTCAGCTATGACCATGATGATGAGGAGAAGGTGAACAGGACTCCAATCTAGGTAGAATAATCTCAAGCAATCTTTTCCAAAGTCAACAATTAACTACTGTAACAAAAATTAAGGACTGGAAAAAATCAGACTGCTCTCAGGACCCAAGCATGAATTTGTGTATGGGACTTAATAAAAAGCCGTCCTTCCCAAATTTCTTCATGTCCCCATGACATAGGCCATGATAAAATGATTGAAACTTTTAAAAGAAATGTTGGTGGGGAAAATTTTTTGAAGCTGCCAAATGTGTTGCCAATCATTGTTCCCTTTGCCCTCTTACAATCCTAGGAAACACTTCAAGGTGCTGTCCAGTCAATACCCATTACCTTCTGGGCCTGTCATTGAGTGGCAGCTAGACTGTAGTCAGCTCTGCCCTCAGATGGGTGTCAATATATACTACTAATGATTTGGTTGTTCTTGCATTGGGTGGAAACTTGTTCCTGCTCTAGGTGGAAGCTTTTTCTTGCAGAAATGTTACTGCAATAAAGATACTTCTAGGAAACATTATTCCTACTTGAGGACCTCCAAAAACATTTTGTAGTAATCAAAGGATCCATTTCACTGGTCAGGTGGTTCAAGAAGTATGCAGGAATTTCCCCATATATTAGAGATTTCATTTCCCATATCACCCACAACCTTCTAGGCTAGTATAGCAGGAAGAGCTAATGGAATCATAAAGACTCAAATAGCCAAATTTCATCAATTATTAGCATTACCTTGGACTAACGTCCTTCCTGTAGTTCTTTGAAATTTGTGGTCCACCCCTTTTGGAACTCATAAACTTACACCCAAGAAGACAATAACTGTAAGACTAATGTTTCTACCTTACATGCATGCTTGCCTATCTGCAGCTCCATATGCTCTCCCCACCTGGTGACAGCACATTCCTGCTTTTCACTCTGTACTTTGAGTATCCTCTTAATGAGTACCTGTCCCCTGCTTTCCATCCTCTTTTCTTCCATCCAGAAAGAAATCAATGAGACAGCTTCCCATAAATGTATAAAACCATAAAGTACACATACCATAAGGTCATACTGTGTCCCTGAGTCCAGTCTATTCTTACCTGAAGAGTTGACCTCAGTACTAGTTTCTGGTCAGGGACAGCAACATGTCTAGGGGCCATGTTCCCAGGGCACCCTCCAGGCTGTTGGACCATCACTTCTGGTCTTTTAGTGGATTTCTTGAGCTGCACACCTCTTTTTCTCGTGTTGCCTCAGGGACTCTACATTGTGTCCCCAGTCACAGCTACCTTTGTTGGTGGCCAGGTACCATCTGGTTCTTTTGGTCTCATGTTGACACAGTCTCCCATTCATATTGGCCCCTCTGTTTCCTGGGCTCTTTTTTCCTCTTGTCTTTGTTGTTCTTGTTCATCATCTGTTCCAGATGAGTTGGGACCATTTGGTGTACCTCAGATGGCAGCTTGTCAGCTTTAAGACCCCATATGCCACTCACCAATTTGGAGTGCAGAAGACTTTGCAGAAGGCTAGTTATGCCAGTTGACCTCAATGTCCCCTGAAAACATGGTCCCCAGACCCCTGTCCCTGCTACTCTATCCTTTGAAATATTGGGTTGAGTTTAGAAAACCTTTCAGTTTATGGTGCAGTCCAGTTATGTTGATCTGCTCTCTACTGTGTGTTGTCTCTAGTTTCACCTAACTAAATTCCTATCTACTGTCTAATCTGTGACTAATCTATGACCAACACTCTCCCTCCCTCTGGACCCTTTTGGCCATCAAATAGTCATTTCACTTGTACATAAATCTATTTTTTAAGTCCTTACAGCAGAGATCTCATACAATACTTGTCTTTCTGCAGCTGACTGATTTCACTCAGCATAATGTCTTCTGGTTGAAACCAGGTTATGAGATGCTTTCTGCAATCATCATTGTTTTTTATCATTGCATAATGTTCTATTGTGTATATGTACCATAGTTTATTTATCATTCATCTGTTGATGAATGCAGAGTCTCTCCAACATTTGTTGTTTTGCATTTTTTGAATTATTGCCAACCTTGTTGGAGTGAAATGGTATCTCATTGTAGTTTTGATTTGGATTTCTCCAACAGCTAATGATTTCAAGCATTTCCTCATGTGTCTTTTGGCTGCCTGGGTGTCTTCTTTGATGAAGTGTCTGTCCATCTCCTTTGCCCACTGCTTAATAGGATTATTTACCTTTTTCTTGTTGATATTTTATAGTTGTAGATTATGGATGTCAGACATTGATCCAATATGTAGTTGTCAAATATTTTTTCCCATTCTGTAGGTAGTTTTTTTAACTCTCTTGATAAAGTCTTTGAATGAGCATAAGTGGTTCTTAGTAGTTCCCGTTTATCAATTTTCTCTTCTATTGTTCTTGCATTGATTGTCAGATTTTGTAGTCTGTTGAAACTCTGTATCAGAACTTCCATTGTTGACCCTATTTTTTCTTGCGTGATATTTATTGTTTTAGGTTTGATATTTAGGTCTTTGATCCATTTTGAGTTAGTTTTGGTATGAGTTATGAGATATGGGTCCTGTTTCAGTTTTTTTGCAGCCAGCCAAGCCAAGTGCCATCGAGTTTTTTTGCAAACAGATATCCAATTTTGCTGACACCGTTTGTTAAGGAGACTGTTTTTACCCCAGTTTATGACCTTTGGGCCTTTGTCAAATATCAACTGTTCATAAGAGAATGGTGATATTTCTGGAATCTCAGTTCTGTTCCACTGGTACATATATCTCCTTTTGTACCAGTATCAGCTTGACTCTTACAAAATTGTTTTAACTCAAGAACTGAAGTTTAACAGTCATAGGTTGTGCTGTACATTTGCTGACTGGGCTCTGGAGCAATTGGAAGTTGACCCTGCTTTGGCCTAAAAATCATCTTTAGTGACGAGGCCTATTTTTGGATAAATGGTTTTGTTAATAAACAGAACTGTTGCATTTGCAATGATGAGAATCCAATGGAGATTCAAGAACATCCACTTCATCCACCAAAAGTTTCCATTTGGTATGGATTTTGATCCAGTGGAATCATGGGCCTTACGTTTACAAAGATGAACAAGGAGAGGCTGTGACTGTCAATAGTGAAAGATATTAGGCTATAATAGCTGATTATTTTTGGCCCCATTTGGAATGTGCTGTGGCAGTCATTTACCTGAAGTTCTTTTCCACATATAATGTCATCAGATGTACTTCAGAATAATAAAACAATTCAAACTGTATCATTTACACAACTTGTTTTATTCAAGTTCAAAGATAGGACCTGCTTTTTGGAAGACCCTTTAGCTGATAGCATCGCTAATGGAATGACAGCCCTAAAGGAATTTTTAGAATCCCCCATTAAAGTTGTATTAGATAACGAAATAGCTTTTTATTTCCCTCTAGCGTAACAAAGAACAGTCTGTCATTGCTATTGCCTTCTGCTGAATTTGGTTAAATTCTTCAGTGGAAGTAGAATAATACATTAAACAAATTCACCAGAAACCTTCCTGGGTCAGTATCCTCTATGCCTAACTCCATTTTCCTTGACATTTTCAGCTGGCTGCCTAATGGCATTGTGTCTTGGCTGCATTATTGTTTGAAAATGGTTTAATCACTCTGATTACTGTCATAATTACTCTAGGCCTCATTAAATGTTTTATGAAGTGAATGATCAATAGTTGTAATCAACCATTCACTCCCCTTGCTATGCAATGAATCACGTGTTTTGTAAAAACTGTACCCAGAGGATACTGATCTTACACCTTAGCCTGAATTCTTTATTACTTTTAGTTTGGCCTTGATTCTATGCATGTACACCAAATTAACAGATTACAGAAGCAGAAGTCCAAGCCATGTCATGGTAAAGACTGAAAACTAGATGGCAGCTGGTTACCCTTTTTAGGAGTATCATCTGGGGTCTTAAGAGCTCACTGAAGTGAGCAGCTATCCAACGAGTGAAATGACAGGGCCCATGCAGAAGAAGATATTCTTATAATAGCAATCAAAGAATTTCTGTGGAAATTCTTCATCAAAAGGGAGAAATGCATTAAGAGCATGTTAAAACTCAAACCTGAAGGCCCCTGACATGACTGAGGCTTCAGGCAAAGATGTAGGCCTGACTCTATTTTGATTTGACAAACTAATCCTTTCTGAGAATTCCAAACTCTGGCTATTCTGATGAAAACAATCTAAAGAAGAAAAACAGGGAAGACAGCATCCTGTAGTTAAACATTAAGCCTTGAGAAGCAATTGCTCTTAACAAAGTTAGTGAAGTGCATGCAAGCAGAATTTTAGAAAATGGAATTACCTGATGTTAAACAAGATATAATCTGAGTAACAGATATTATGACCATCCTGTAATTGTCTTCTGACAACCCTGTAAACTCCCCTGCAGTCAAGTACTTCTGCGTACTTAAACAACAATCAACCTGAAGGACCACGTGTTTATTGCAAACCAGTCACCTTGGTTTCCCTGCTTTAAGTTAGCGTGCCACCAACTCTCCTAAATCCTAAACCTACCAATCAGAAAATTGTACTCTTAAGTTCCTGAATTACTGTATAAAGATACCTGCTCACCATCTGTACTTTGGAGCACTTGGTTTCACTTTGGTTAACTGGTTCAAATTGTCTTGAACCTTCAATAAAACTCCTTGCTTTTACTTCAACAGAGTACACTGTTTTACTTTTTAACATATCACACTTCATTTTATTGTTGAACAAAGTCCCATAGTACGGATATATCACATATTGTTTATCAGTTGATGGATATGTGGGTGCTTTTCGCATTTTGACTGTTATGGATAATGCTGCTACGAATGTTCTTATACAAGTTTTTATATGCATTTATATCAAGTCTGACATGTCCATGAACTTAATTGTTCTACATGCTATGTACCTCATTGCTGAATATCACTATGATCAGCTTCGAAAGTACTGCCCTTGGGAAGCTATGCCCCTAGCCAGTGCCTAGTCCATTCTTCAAAGCAATTTTGGAACTTTTTCTGGAGTGGCCATTGTGTGTGGTTGCAAAGTGGCAAGTTCACGAACCTAATTGTATAGTTGTCTGTGAGGGAGTTTTCAGCCAGTGAACAAATAACTGAACTGGAACACCCTCCCTACTCACGTGATCTGGCCCCCAATGGACTTTTTTCTTTCCCTAAAGATAAAGGAAAACATTTTTATGACACTCGGGATATCAAGGGTAATATGACAACAGCTCTGATGGTCATTCCAGAAAAAAAGTTGCAAAAATTGCTTTAAAGAGTGGTCTAGGCACTGGCATCGGTGCATAGCTTCCCAAGGGGAGTAATTTGAAGGTGACCGTATTGATATTCAGCAATGAGTTATGCTACATTTTTTCTAGGCTGAGTTTGCAACTTAATTGGCAGTCCTTGTGTGTGTATGTGTATACATGTATGCACTCACATGTATACACACGCACAATTTCCAGAACTCTTAACCACTACATCACCAGGGTTCCATATTTGTGTGTGTGTGTGTGTGTACGTGTACTTCCCCCCTTGGGAAGTTATGTGTTGATGCCAGCACCTAGTCTACCCTTCAGAACAATTTTGGAACTCTTTTTCGGAATGGCCATCAGAGCTGTCATCATATTACCCTTGATGTCCTGAATGTCATCAAAATGTCTACCTTTCAATAGTTTCTTTATCTTTGGGTGAAGAAAAAAGTCACTGGGGTCCAGATCAGGTGAGCAAGGAGGGTGTTCCAATACAGTTGTTTATTTACTGGCTAAAAACTCCCTCACGGATATATACAATTAAGTTCGTGAACTTGCCACTGTGCACAAAGGCCATTCCAGAAAGAGTTCCAAAATTGCTTTGAAGGGTGGATGAGGTGCTGATATTGGTGCATAGCTTCCCAAGAGGAGTACTTTGTAGGTGGCTGTAGTGATACTCAGTTGTGAGGTATGTAGCACTTAGAACAATTAAGTTCACGAAGTTAATTACCAGACTTCATAAAGAAAAGGAATTGCCAAACTGTTTTCCACAGTGGCTATCCTATTTTATAATTCCACCAGCAATGGATAAGCATTTCAGTTTCTCCAGATTCTTGACATTTGTTTTCCTTTGCTTACTCTTAGACATTCTAGGGGGAGTAGGGTGATACCACATTGTGGATGGTGCACTGGACAAGAATGGGTTGCTAACCAAAAGATTTGGCAGTTTGAATCCACCAGCTGCTCCTTGGAAATCCTAAGGGGCAGTTGTCTTCTGTCCTATAGGGTCACTATGAGTTAGAATCAGCTTGGTAGCAATGGGTTTGGGGTTTAATGACTGCTATGTTGAGCATTTTTTCATGTGCTTTTTGGCCGGTTGCATATTTCTTTAGTGAAATGTCTATTCAAGTTTGGTTGTGGAAAGTGTTTTCATTGCTAATTCAATCTCCTGTTATAGGTCTATAACTTCTATTTCTTCCTGAGTGGATTTTGTTATTGTGTGCCTTTCTAGGAATTTGTCCCTTTCATCTAGGTTATTGAATTTGTTGGAATGCAGGTATTCATAGCATTCCTTTTTAATTTTTTTAATTTTTCTAAGGTGAATAGTGATGTCCACACTTTTATTCCTAATCTTAGTAATTTGAATCTTGTCTCTTATTTTGATGGCCAGTCTAGCTAGACGTTTGTCAGATTTGTTCTGTTTTCAAAGAATCAACGTCTGGTTTCCTTGCTGTTGGTTTTTTTTTTTTTTTTTTTTGACCACTGTTGTTTTTCTATTTCATTAATTTCCATTCTAACTCTTATTGTTTCCTTCCTTCTGCTTGCTATGGACTTAGCTTTCTCTCTTTCCTGATTCTTAAGGTGGGAGGTTAGGTGATTAATTTGAGATCTTTCTTTTCTTTTTTTTTATTGTGATTGACAGTTTACAATACAATTCAAATTTGTGTGCCCATCTATCCGCAGCTCTCCCTGCTCTTGTTGCCTGGTGACAGCACACTCCTCCTTTCTGTTCCACACGTGTTATATCCTCTTAACAATCTCCTGTCCCCTCCTCTCCACCCTCTCCACTCCCCTCTAGTAAGAAGCCAGTAGGACAACATCCTACAGATGCATAGAACCGTAAAGTGTACACACTATATGGTTACTCTGTGGCCCTGAGTCCAATCCATTCCTACCTGAAGAGTTGACCTCACTAATGATCTGTGATCAGGGGCAGCATCAGGTCTAGGGGCCATGCCCCTAGGGGAACTCCCAGGCCTTCAGATCATCAATTGTGGTCTTTTAGTGGAGTTTTTAGGATGGACCTCCTCTTCTTTTTGTGTTGCCACTGGGACGCAACTTTGTGAGCCCCATCATGGAGGTCATTTGTGGTAGCTGTGCACTATCTGGTTCTTCTGGTCACATATTGATATAGTCACCCATCCACATGGGTCTTTCTGTCTTCTGGGCTCTTTTTCCCTCATGTCATTGTTGTTCTTGGTGATCAACTGTTCCAGGTGAGTTGGAACCATTTGGTGTACCTCAGATGGTAGCATGCTAGCTTTTAAGACCCCAGACACCACTCACCAATATGGGATGCACGAAGACTCTCTTAGCAATAGGCTGGTAATGCCAATTGGCCTCAATGTCCCCTGAGAGCATGGTCCTTGGACCCCTGCCTTTGCTACTGTATCCGTGCCATATTGGGTTAAGACTGGAGGAATTTTCAGGTTATGTAGAAGTCCAGTTAAATTAATCTTCTTTCTAATGTGTGCTGTCACTGGTTTCACCCAACAAAATTTCTGTCAACTATCTAATCTATAACCAACCCTCTCCTTCCCTCCCTCCCCAGATTTGCAGCCATCAAAAAGTCTTCTTTTCTGTGCATGAGTCCCTTTTTAAGTCCTTATAGTAAGGGTCTCATACAATATTTGTCCTTGTGCAAGATCTTTCTTTTTTAATGCAGCTATTTACAGCTGTAAATTTCCCTCTAGGCACAACTATTGTGGCATCCTATAATTTTTAGTGTGTTGTGTCTTCATTCCATTCGTTAGAAATCATTTCCTAATTTCTCTTGTATTTCTTCTTTGATTCCTCCCCCTTTTAGTAGTGTATAATTTATACATATTTGTGAATCCCAAAATTTGTTATTAATTTCTTGATTTCAGTCCATTGTGATTGCAGAATATAGTTTGTACAATTTCAGTTCTTTCAAATTTACCAAGGCTTGTTTTATGGCCTAGCATATACTCTCCCCTTGAGAATGTTTTATTTGTATTTGGAAAGAATGTGTATTTTGCCATTGTTAGGCATAGTGTTCCGTAGATGTCTGTTAGGTTTAGCTTGCATATCACTGTTGAATTTTCCATCTTCTTGTTGATCTTCCTAGTTGTTTCATCCATTGTTGAAAATGGAATATTGACGCCTGCAACTATTTATTGTTTGTATCCTCTATTTCTTCCTTCAGTTCTGTCAGTTTTTGCTTCATGTATTTGGGGCTCTGTTGTTAGGTGCATTAACAATTATAATTATTATATCTTCTTGATGGATTAACCCTTTTGTCATTATAACATATCCTTTATCTTTAACATTTTTTTTTTTGTTTTGTTTTAAAGTCTATGTTCTGTGATATTACTATAGTCACTGCAGCTTTCCTATGCCTTTTGTTTCTCTGGTATCTATTTTTCCATCCTTTTGCCTCCAACCTATTTGTCTCCTTGATCTAAGCTGTGACTACTATAGATAACGTTAATTGTATCTTTTAAAAAATCTAACCTGAGAGCCTCTTCCTTTTGACCAGATTATTTAATCTATTCACATTTAATGTTATCATTGATATAGTTGGATTTATGTCTTATATTTTACCAAGCCTGAGAGCAACTCTACAAGTGTGTGTCATCCACATTTTACAGGTTAGGAAATCAATATTCTGTGTGTTTAAGCAACCTGCTATTATAGATCATACAGCTTGTACAGAGAATCTAGACTTGACTTAAAAGCAGATTGTCTGGCCTCCACTATCCATGAAATTTTATCTCTCCCATGCATATATTTTCTTTAGTACCTATGGTGCCATTACACAAAATATTGATGGTATATATTTAACTTTTTGTTTTTCATATGTCTAATCTTTTTCTTTGTCCCTCTATTCTTCATTTACTGCTTCCTTTTACATGAAATGAATATTTTCTAGTGAAACATTTCAAATCCTTTCATGATATATTGTAGTGTTTGTTTATAATGAGAGCTGCATCTAAGGCTCAGCCTTCTTCGCTTTGATATTCCATGATTTCCCTATGTTTTATGTTAAAATGCACGTTGTAAATCTTAACTTCTATGCCTGTGGTTATAATTCCTTTTGGGAATGGGTTATCTTTGAAATGTTAATGATACAGTAGTAGTGTAGTGTGTGTCCTGAGTTCATGTCTTTTGAGATATAAGAGAGATTAAAACAAGTAGGTCAGCAAACAGAGATGGGCAAGACAGGTGCAATGCTGTAAGAAGATCACCAAGGAACCAAGAGACACTCGGTCTACAGATGCTGAAAAGAGACAAAGACCTTGTCCAAGAGCCAATAGAGAGAGAAAGCCTTACCCTAGAGCCAGTGCTATGATTTCAGACTTCTTAGCCTCTTGAATTGTAAAAAAATAAATTTTTCTTTGTCAAAGCCATCTACTTGTGGTGTTTCTGTTACAGCAGCACTAGATAACTAAGACAGAATTTGGTACCAAGAAGTGGGGGTGTTGCTACAACAAATATCTACAATGTGAAAGTGGTTTTAGAATTAGGTAATAGATAGAGGCATGAAGAGTTTTAATGTGCCTAATGATAAAACCTTAGCTTGGATATCAAAGGCAATTCTGTTGACGGTTCAGAAGGAAGGTAGAGTTTAGAGTTATTGAGAAAGTTTCTATCATCTTAGAGTGTCATGGGTTGAATGTCCCCCCAAAAATGTGTGTAGCCGTGTGGCTAGGCCATGATTCCCAATATTTTGTGACTGTCCCCCATTTTGTGATTTTCCTGTGCTGTGTGTTAAAGAATTAGGGTGGGACTGTAAATCCCTTCATAGAATCCACTTCCTGCTCCACTATAAAAGGAGTTTCTCTGGAGTATGGCTTGCCCCACCCTTAATACTTTCATCCTACAACAGATAAAAGGAAAGAAAAGCAAGCAAAGAATTGGGAGCCTTACACCATCAAGAAAGCAGCACCAGAAGAAGAGCGTGTCCTTCAGACTTGAGGTTCCTTGCCAAGATGCTCCATGGACAAAGACTGATACAATACTGGAATTTCCTCCAGAGCCGACAATGGGGAAAGCCTTCCCCTAGAATAGACATCCTAAATTTGGACTTGTAGCCTACCAGACTGTGTAAGAATACACTTTCCTTTGTTAAAGCCATCGACTCTGTGGTATTTCTGTTAGAGCAACACTAGCTGACTAAAACATAGAGAATACATATGGTACCAACAACAGAATATTGATAGAAATGTAGACATTAAATGTATTTCTGGTGAAACTTATAAGGAAATGAAGATGCTATTGGATAATGGAGGAAGGGTGACCCTTTTTATGCGGCAGCCAACAGTTTGTCTGAATTATGTTCAAATATTTGGTGGAGGGCAGAACTTTTAAGTAGCGAACTTGGATATCTGGCTGATGAGACTTTTAAGCCAGATCTTAAAGAGTTGATGTGTTATTTCCTTGCTGCCTATAGTAAAATGTGAGAGGAAAGAGATGGGCTTAAAAACAATGCAAAGATCTTAAAGATTTGGAAAATTCTGTTGTAAAGACTAAGGATATGTGCCCCAGAATATTCACCAAGGATGTGGATATCCAATCTTTTGTTAAAGGGGGGTCAAGATGGTGGACTAGACACATGTCTCCTGAATTCCTTCTGAGAACTAAGGCCTGGAATGATAACTGAATGGAGCAGTGGACATCCGGAGAGCCCTAGAATCTGGCATAGTGTTGTCAGATTTTTCTAGGTACCAGTTATGGACTAAACTACCCTTCTCAAAAATGAACCTCTAGTCACTGACCTCCTCTCCTGCTGACTCACTGTTTTGGAGGGCTGCAGGTACTGATGCTGTCTTTATTATCTGGGAGGCAGGGACTGGGCATGAGCTGGCAAATACGCCAAACAGTAGTGCTTAAGTAAGCAGTGTATAGTGCAACAGAGAGACAGTGCATGGGATAGCAACACATTGAGAACCCAACTGCTGACTGAGGGCACTGCATCCCCTCCACCCTCTCTTTTCTGAGCTGTGCCATAGACTCTGTGGTTTCACAGCAGTAAGGGTGGTTCATCTGGGAACCCATCTTGGTCAGCTGGAAGGTGGAGTTACCCAGTTGGGGGCCTTAACTTTGACTGATTCTCAAGCAGAGCAGCAGCCCATCTGGCAAGTGCTTCTCCATCAGAAAAGTGGTATTTGAGATGATTTGTGTCTAGATTTACAGGTGGGGCCGGGCAGAGGACAACAGGAAGGCCCTAACCTTTCCTTATTTTCAACCACTTCATAGCATCTGGGGATGGCCATGAGGTACTATCATTGTCAGCTGGATGGTGGGGCTTGCCATGGACCTGTTTTCAGCAGCTGTTGGACAACTCCCCACTAAGAAGTAAAGTACCTTTTAAATAAGACCACCCGGAGAACGGCCTGCTGAGAGCTCTGGCAGCATCTCCTTCACCCTTCACTGATCCACACCGTAGGGTCAGCTGACAGCCTCTCAGTGACTCCATAAGTAGGGCGCTGTCTTTGCCATCAAGGAGGCAGAGCCTGCTAACCCAGAGAGTCCACCTGGAGCCAGTCTCTAGATTACACAGAGGTGGCTGGTGACCAACTCCTCTCCTAGAACTATGCCTCAGCTCCTGTTGAGGTAGCACCAGAGAAGTCAAATAGCTTCTAGATGGCAAGAAGACAACAATCAATCAACAACTAACCATCTAAAGAAGCAGTCCACCATGGCTCTGCAAAACTCCCAAAATAAAGAAGTAAAAAACTTAGATGAAGGTGGTTTTTTGAAACTGTCAGAGGTTGAGTACAAAAGAATTATGTATAGAGCCCTCCTAGAGATTAAATAAAATGCAGCAGAACAACATGAAAAATTAAGTAAGCTATTTGAATTGATGGAACATCAACAGTCTGAAATCCAGCAGATCAATAACAAAATTACAGAATTAGGCAATTCAATCCAAAGCCAAAAGAGCAGAATTGAGGAGATAGAAGTCAGAATCAGTAACCTTGAAAACAGAACAACTGACACCAGTATTTATAAGAAGAAATCAGAAAAAAGAAATAAGAAAATTGAAGAAGTGTTAAGAAACATGTGGAACTCTATTAAGAGGAATAATCTATGAATAATTAGAGTTCATGAATAGGAAGGGATAGATGAAAATACAGAGAACATTGCTGTAGAGTTGCTGACAGAAAACTTTCCTGAAATTACAAAAGAAGAGAATGTAGATATCCAAGGTGCTTATTGAGTGCCACAAAAACTAGACCCTAAAACAAAGACACTGAGACATGTTATAATCAAGCTTAACATAATGAAACATAAACAGAGGCTCTTAAAGGCAAAGAGGCTCAAAGCAAAGCTAGTATTCAGAGGGAAACCCTGTAGGCTTTGGTCTGACTTCTCCACAGAAATGATGTTGGCAAGAAAGCAGTGGGATCACACATTCAAAGCCTTGAAGGTGAAAAATTTCCAACCAAGAATTATATATCCTGCAAAATTGTCTCTCAGATATGACAATGAAATTAAGACATTCGCAGATAAGCAGAAGCTTAGAGATTTTGTAAAAACCAAACCCAAACTACAAGAAATACTAAAAGAAGTTCTTGGGTTAGCAAAACAAAAGCATTAAGTGTATACTTAAGGAGGCAATGCAGGAAACAGCTTTCAAAATCCTGCTCACTAGGGAAGTCAGTAAGCTCAATCAAGACCACATTGTTAAAGGTAGGGAACCAGTGATCATAACACAGAAAATATGACATCACCACACTAAAAAGAGAGATACATTACACGAGATATAACTCTTTTAGATGGAGAGGAAATTAAAAAGATATGCAGAAGTTAAAGTCTAGTTTAAACTTAGAATAGTAAGGGGGATGACAGGGGTCACCACAAAGCAAAATAACAGTGTGACGTATCAAAACAAGAAGCATAATATAGGAGTTCCAACAAACACAAAGCCAACACTAAAAAGACAAAAAGTCAACCCACAAAGAAGAATGACCAAGAACGGAATATTAAGAAACACATAGAAAACAACAACACAAAAATAAATGCATGAAAATGGCCACACTAAACACATACTTATCAATAATTACACTGGACGTAAACAGACTGAATGCTCCAATAAAGAGACAACAAGTGTCATTGTGGATTAAAAAATATGACCTGTCTATATATTACTTACAAGCAACACACCTAAGACTCAAAGATATAAACAAACTGAAAATCAGGAGATGGAAAAATATATACCAAGCCAAAAACATACAAAGAAGAACAGGAATGGCAATACTAATCTCAAATGAAATATACTTCAATGTAAGATCCACTATTGTGGACAAGGATGGTCACTATTTATTGCTGAAAAGTTCAATATGTAAGCAGAACATAACAATATCAAATATTTATGCACCCAATACCAGAGCACCTAAATATATCCAATAAACACTGACAGCCCTGAAAAATGAGATAGATTACTCCACAATAATAGTTGGAGACTTCAACACTCCACTTTCAGTAATGGACAGAGCACCCAGAAAAAAGCTCAGTAGAGATACAGAAAATCTTATTGCATCAATTAAACAACTAGACCTTATTGACACATACATAACGTTTTACACATCAACAGATAAGTACACCTTCTCCAAGGCACATGGAACATTTTCCAGAATAGACTATGTGTTAGGACATAAAGTAAGTCTCAATGAAATGCAATCCATTGAATGATTGCAAAGCATCTTCTCGGACTATAAAGCCATAAAGGTTGAAATCAATAGCAGAAAAATCATAGGCAGAAATTGGAACTCATGGAACTGAATAGCATCTCACTCAAAAAGCCATAGTTGATAGAAGAAATCCAGGATGAGACAAAAAAATTATGGAATCAAATGAGAATGAAAACACATCCTACCAGAACCTATGGGATACAGCCAAAGCAGAGCTCAGAGGTCAATTTACCTGTGTAAATGTACACATCCATAAGGAAGAAAGGACCAGAAGCAAAGAATTAACCCTACAGCTTGAACAAGTAGAAAGAGAGCAATAGAGGAACCCCTCGGGTACCAGAAGAAAACAGATAATAAGGATTAGAGCAGAACTAAGTGAATTAGAGAAGAACAACTGAAAAAATTAACAATACCAAAAGCTGGTTCTTTGAAAACATCAACAAAATTGATAAACCATCAGCTAAATTTGCAAAAGAAAAACAGGAGAGGAAACAAATTACCTGAATAGTGAAATGAGATGGGAGATGTCACAACAGATCCAACTGAAATCAAAAGTATCATAACAGAGTAGTATGAAAGACTGTACTCTAACAGATTTGAAAACCTAGAGGAACTGGACAAATTTCTAGATTCATATCACCTACCAAAATTATCACAAGGAGAAGTACAACAACTTAATAAACCATCACAAAGGAAGAAGTTGAAAAAGTCATCAAAAAAGTATCAACAAAAAATGTCCTGGCCCAGATGGCTTCACCACAGATTTCTACCAAATTTTTAAAGAAGAGTTAACTCCAATACTACTGAGACTACTTCACAGCATAGCAAGGGATGCAATACTCCCACATTTGCTCTATGAAGCCAACATACCAAAGCCAGGGAAGGATCTAACAAAAAAGAAGATTACAGACCAATATCACTCATGAACCTAGATGCAAAAATCTTCAACAAAATCCTAGGCAATAGAATTCAACAACATATCAAAAAAGTCATTCATCGTGACCAAGTTGGATGCAAGCCACGTTCAACATCAGAAAAAAAATTAATGTGATCAACCACATAAGCAGCACAAAAGATAACAATCACCTGATTTTGTCAATTGATGCAGAAAGACATTTGACAAAGTCCATCACCCATTCATGCTAAAAACTCTCAGCAAACCAGGAATAGAAGGAAAATTCCTCAACACAATCAGGGGCATCTATGCAAAGCCAATCACTTACATCATCCTGAATGGTGAGAGATTGAAAGAATTCCCCTTGAGAACAGTATCTAGACAAGGATGCCCACTCTCACCTTCTATTTAACATAGTACTAGAGGTTCTAGCCCGAGCAATTAGACAAGACAAAGAAATAAATGGTATCTGCATTGGCAAAGAAGAAATAAAAATTTCCCTATTTGCAGATTATATGATTGTATGTACAGAGAATCCTAAAGAATGCATAAGTAAATTACTGGAACTACTGGGGGAGTTCAGCAAAGTATCAGAATATAAGATAAACAAATTTTGTGAAAGAGATTAATCCTGTGACTGATAGATCTAACCAACTACCATAGCAGAAAACTCATCAGCTTAGATTGAAGGGGGCAGAGAAATAACAAAAGAAACAAACACTTTCTACCTGTAGGAATACTACAGGCAGGAAACAGACTAAAGGAGCTATATCTGTTGTCCTCCATGAAAAATAAAGGACCATCCCTGGGGCACTTTGGATATCAGCAGAACTGTTGGAAGGAGCACAGGAAGCAGAACTGCATCAGCTTCAAAGAATAGATTCATGGCTTCTTAGGTTTAAATGAGTCAGATCTTTGCCAACTTGGTTTTGGAGTGTGGGCTGCTGCTTACATGTGCCAGGAGGATGGGGCTGCTGCCCTGATCTGATGAGGTATGGGACTGCCATGCCCAAGGGGCAGAAGAACAAAGCCTGCCAGGTCCAAGGAGATGGGATTATCATTCAGATGGGCTAGGAGAATGGGGTATCTAAAAGCCAGATGAGCCAAGTTGCCTCCCCAGTGGCCCTCTAATGTGTTGCTGAATCCCAGGTCTGAGGTGCCTTCATCCAGAATCCAGAGGGTATGGTCAGCACCCAGAGTTTGGAGGGCAAAGCTGTTGCCCTGGTAGTCCCAAATAACAAGACTATTTTCAAGTCTTGAGAGCTAATGTAAATTGTCCTGTTGGATTCTGTACTTGCTTAGTGCCTGCTATTCCTTCTTTGCCCTGAGTTTTCTTCATTTTTAATGAAACTGTCTACCTTGTGCCTGTTTCACCATTATACTTTGGGAACAGATAACTCGTGGTCTAAATTTAACAGGTTCGAAGATGAAGAGGAGTTTTCTCCAAGATGGATACGCCTGAAGTCTCACTTATATTTGATTAAGGTGATTCAGAGGATGAGATTTTGAACTTGGAGTTTGCTTTAGGCTGGGTTCTCTAGAAGAGCACAACCGGTGAAATGTATATATATCCCAAGTCCATTGATCTTGAGTAGATTCAGACTCATAGTGACACTATAGGACAGAGTAAAAATATCCCATAGGATTTCCAAGGTTTCGAACTGCCAACCTTTTGATTAGCAGCTAAGCTCTTAACCACTGTGCCACCAGGGCTACAGGGATCTCTCTCTCTCTCTCTCTCTCTCTCTCTCTCTGTGTGTGTGTGTAACCTGATGAAGGTAAGTTCAGCCTGCCATGACCCCTCAAGTTAGTTGAGAGACACCAAACCTTTGAGAAAGAGAAAGTAGACTTTATTGCAAGCTGGTTAAGTAAGGAGCTGAGACTACTTCTTATATCAAGCTCCCTGAGGTTGTGGATTCTAGGTCAGTTATAGAGTTGAGGATAGGGAATTGATACATAATTCATGAAGTTTCTGGGAACAGATGGGCAATACCAGGAATGAACTAGTATGTATGGGAATGTAATGGTGAGTGCAATATGGTGGCCAAAGGGCATGAGTTTATTTTTGGGGGTGGGTATGATGGATGATGGAGCATCAGCATTGGAGGAAGCCTCATTAACAACCTGCATTCTGCAGATGACAATCTTGTTTGCTGAAAGTGAAGAAGATTTGAAACATTTACTGAGGAAGGTCTAAGATATAGCTTTTAGTATGGACTATACCTCAACATCTTGAAATCAAAAATCCTCACAACTGGACCAGTCAACAACATCATGATAAATGGAGAAAAGATTGAGGTTGTCAAGGATTCCACAATCAACACCCATGTAAGTAGCAGTCAAGTAATCAAATGAGGCATTACATTGGGAAGTCTGCTGCAAAAGACCTCTTTAAAGTGTTGACAAGTAAAGATGTCACCTTGAAGACTAACATGCACCTGACCCAAGCCATGGTGTTCTCAATCACATCATATGCATGTGAAAGCTGGACAGTGAATAAGGAAGACAAGAAGAATTGACACCTTTCAACTGGTGTTGCAGAAGAATACTGAATATATTATGGACTGCCAAAAGAACAAACAGATTTGTTTTAGAAGTGCAATCAGAGTGCTCCTTAGAAGCAAGGATGGTGACACTACGTGTTGCATGTTTTTGGATATATTTTCAGGGGAGTAAGTCCCTGTGGAAGGACATTGTGCTTGGCAAAGTAGTAGTTGTTGTTGTTGTTAGGTGCCATCGAGTTGGTTCCAACTCATAGTGACCCTATGCACAACAGAACGAAACAGTGCCCGGTCTTGTGCCATGTCCAAAAACATTTTTATGCCTGAGCCCATTGTTGCAGCCACTCATCGTTGATCCGTCTCATCGAGGGTCTTCCTCTTTTTTGCTGACCCTCCACTCTACCAAGTATCATGTCCCCCTCTGGGGACTGATCCTTATTGACAGTATGTCCAAACTATGTAAGACACAGTCTTGCCATCTTTGCTTCCAGGGAGCACTCTGGTTGTACTTCTTCCAGATCAGATTTGTTTGTTCTTTTGGCATTCCATCGTACATTCAACATTCTTCTCCAACACCACAGTTTAAAGGCATCAATTCTTCTTCTGTCTTCTTTGTTCACTGTCCAGCTTTCACACATATGATACCGCTGAAAATACCATGGCTTGGGTCAAGTGCACTGTAGTCTTCAGCAGATTGTCCCAATTCAATGTGTCTTTGATTTCTTGACTGCTGCTTCCATGGGTGTTAATTGTGGACCCAAGTAAAATGACATCCTTGACAACCTCAATCCTTTCTCCATGTATGATAACATTGTTTACTCATCCAGTTGTGAGGATTTTTGTTTTCTTAATGTTGGTATACAATCCATACTGAAGGTAGTGGCCCTTGATCTTCATCAGTAAGTGTTTCAAATCTTCGTCACTTCTAGCAAGTAAAGTGATGTTGTCTGTGTAACACAGGTTGTTGATGAGTCCTTCTCCAATCCTGATGTCTCGTTCTTCATATAATCTATCTTCTTGGATTATTTGTTTGGCATACAGGTTGAAAAGGTATAGTGAAAGGATAGAACCCTGACACACACCCTTCCTGACTTTAAACCATGCAGTGTCCCCTTGTTCTGTTCTCAAGACTGCCTCTTGATCCATATACAGATTCCAAGCACAATTAGATGTTCTAGAATTATCATTCTCTGCAACGTTAGCCATAATTTAGTATGATCCACTCAGTCGAATACTTTTGCGTAGTCAATGAAACACAGGTAAACATCTTTCTGGTATTCTCTGCTTTCAGCCAAGATCCATGTCAGATGGATCTTGGCATTCCAGTCATCAGTAATTATCAATGCATCTTGGTTGTATGTTCCACATCCTCTTCTGAACCGAGCTTTAATATCTGTCAGTTCCTTGTCACTATACTGTTGCAGTCATTTTTGAAAGATCTTGAGCAAAATTTTACTTGTGTGTGATATCGGTGATTATTGTTCAGTAATTACCACGTTTAGTTGGATCATCTTTCTTCACAATGGGCATAAATATGGTTTTCTTCCAGTCAGTTGGCCAGGTAGCTGTCCTCCAAATATTTTGGCATAGATGAGTGAGCACTTTCAGCGCTGCATCTGTTTGTTGTAATACCTCAATTGATATTCCATCAATTCCTGGAGCCTTGTTTATTGCTAGTGCCTTCAGTGCAGCTCTGACTTCTTCCTTCAGTCCCATCGGTTCCTGATCATATGCTATCTCTTCAAATGATGAACATTGACCAGTTCTTTCTGGTATAATGGCTCTGTGTATTCCTTCCATCTTCTTTTGCTCCCTGAGTCATTTAATATTTTCTCTGTAGAATCCTTCACTATTGCAACTCGAGGCTTGAATTTTTCTTCAGTTCTTTCACCTTGGGAAATGCAGAATGTGTTTTTTCCTTCTGATTTTCCATTTCCAGCTCTTTGCGCATATCATTATAATACTTCATTTTATCTTCTTGAGTTGCTCTCTGGTATCTTCTGTTTAGGTCTTTTACTTTGCCATTTCTTCCTTTTGCTTCAGCTGCTTGATGTTCGAGAGCAAGTTTCAGAGTCTCTTCTGACATCCAATTTGGTTTTTCCTTTCTTTCTTGTCTTTTTAATGGCCTCTTGCTCTCTTCATGGATGATGTCTTTGATGTCATTCCACAATTCTTCTGGTCTTCGGTCATTAGTGATTACTGCACCAAATGTGTTCTTCAGATGATCTTTAAACTCAGGAGGGATATACTCAAGGTGATACTTTGGCTCTTGTTGACTTGTTCTAATTTTCTTCCATTTCAATTTGAATTTGCATATGAGCAATTGATGATCTGTGCCACAGTCAGCCCCAGCTCTTGTCCTGACTGCTAATGAAGATTTTCCATTGTCTTTTTCCACAGATGTAGTTGATTTGGTTCCTGTGTATTCCCTCTGGTGAGGTCCATGTGTGCAGTTGCACTTCGTGTTGGTTAAAAAAGATATTTGTAATGAAGAAACCGTTAGTCTTGCAAAATTCTGTCATGTGATCTCCAGCATTATTTCTGTCACCAAGGCCGTATTTCCCAACTACCAATCCTTCTTCTTCGTTTCCAACTTTTGCATTCCAGTCACCAGTAATTATGAATGCATCCTGTTTGCATGTTTGATCAATTTCAGATTACAGAAGCTGGTAAAAATCTTTGATGATCTCTTCATCTTTGGTCTTAATGGTTGGTGCATAAATTTGAATAATAGTCATATTAACTGGCCTTCCTTGTAGGCACATGGATATTATCCTATCACTGACAGCATTGTACTTCAGGACAGATCTTGAAATGTTCTTTTTGATGATATGCACAACATCACTCCTCTCAAGTTTTCATTCCCAGCATAGTAGATCATATGATAGTTGGATTCAAAATGGCCAATACCAGTCCATTTCAGCTCACTAGTGGCTAGGACATCGATGTTTATGCATTCCATTTTATTTATGACGATTTTAAATTTTCCTAGATTCACTTTGTACATTCCATGTTCTGATTATTAATGGATGTTTGCAACTATTTCTTCTCATTTTGAGTCGTGCTACATCAGCAAACAAAGACCCTGAAGGCTTTTCTCCATCTACTTCATTAAGATCGACTCTACTTTGAGGAGGCAGCTCTTCCCCAGTTGTCTTCTGAGTTCCTTCCACCCTGGGGAGCTCATCTTCCAGCACTATCTCTGACAGTGTTCTACTGCTGTTCATAAGGTTTACCCCAGCTAATTCTTTTCAGAAGTAGACTGTCGGGTCCTTCCTAATCTGTCTTAGTTTGGAAGCTTAGCTGAAGCCTGTCTACCATGGTTGATCCTGCTGATACCTAAGTACTAGTAGCGTAGCTTCCAGCATTACAGCAGCAAGCAAGCCTCTGCTGACAGACAAGTGGGGGCTGCTCACTCTATCTTTACCCTCCTTACCTGATCGTAGACTGAAGTAAAATGAAATCCTTGACAATCTCAGTCCTTTCTCCTTTTATGATGGTGTTGCTTACTGGTCCAGTTGTGAGAATTTTTTTTTTTTTTTGCCTGTAAAGTACAAATTTATTTAAGTAATTTTGAAAATTAATCTTGACTGATGTACAACAAATCAGAATGGTATTTAGACTCCACTGGATATATTTCAAATATTAGTCTATCAGCTATGTTTTAAAATGTCAATATTTAAAATCCACCAGAATTTAGGGGAAGACAGATGAAATATCAGTTGTTGTTTTTTTTTTCAGTTGTGAGGATTTCTGTTTTCTTGATGTTGAGGTGCAATCCGTACTGAAGGCTGTGGTTTTTGATCTTCACCAGTAAGTGTTTCAAATCTTCACTTCCCGCAAGTAAGATGGTGTCATCTCTGTAGTGCAGGTTATTGATGGTTCATCCTCTAATCCTGATCCTTCTTCTTGTTCATATAACCCAGCTTCTTGGATTGTTTGCTCAGTATTTAGATTGAAAAAGTATGGTGAAAGAATGCAACTCTGATGCACACCTTTCCTGACTTTAAACCATGCAATGTCCCCTTGTTTCATTTGCATGACTGCCTCTTGATCCACATGCAGATTCCTTAAAGAGCACAACTGAGTGTTCTAAAATTCCCATTTTACACAATGTTAGCCATAATGTGTTATGATGCAGACAGTTGAATGCCTTTGTGTAGTCAATGAAACACAGGTAAACATCTGACATCAGCAATGATATCCTTGGTTCTACATCCTCTTCTGAATCCAGCTTGAGTTTCTGGCAGTTCCTTGTCAATATACTGTTGCGGTCGCTTTTGAATGATCTTGAACAAAATTTCTTGGCATAGACAAATGAGCACTTCCAGGGCTGCATCTGTTTGTTGAAATATCTCAATTAATATCCCATCAGTTCCTGGAGCCTTGTTTTTCACCAATGCCTTCAATGCAGCTTTGAGTTCTGCCTTTGGTACCATCAGTTCCTGATCATATTGTACCTCTTCAAATGGCTGGACATCGACCAGTTCCTTCTGGTATGACTGTGTATCCCTTCCATCTTCTTTTGATGCTTTCTGAGTTGTTTAATACTTTCCCTATAGAACCCTTCACTATTGCAACTCAAGGCAACAGTTCCAATGTTCCACTGCTATTCATAAGGTTTTCACTGACTAATTGCTTTCAGAAGTAGACTGCCAGGTGCCTTGGTGGGGGGCATATCCCTGTTCCCTAGAGAGCATCATTGAGGGTATTGTGACTAGTCCTTGAGTACCTGGTGTTGTTGGTTGTAGGCACTGGGAGGCACTACTTATTCTCAGAACTCTGTCATGTGTAGCTAGATGAAGTGAGTGACACTGCCAGCCATCCAGTCCACAGTGTGGGTGGGTGAAGCTCCTCCTGAGGGCACAAGGGGTATCAAAGGTCACATATATGCAGCTCCCTCTTAGCTACTGCAGTTAAAAACAGTCTGCAGGTATATGACCTGCAGATTTATGCTAATGATGGCTTGTCATGTTGAATTGGCCCACACAGGTCTGGGCTGGAGGGAAGAGCACTGCGAGTCCATGGATTCTTTATGTCAGTGGCTGGGTGAAGCAGATGCTAAACTGTGTGGGGGCAGAGAGCCCTAAGTTCCCAGTTTAGGGGTTGTGGTGTTTTCTAAAACTGTAGGATTAGCGTTGGAGCAAAGTAGGGAAGGGGATTGGGTGAGAGTAAAGAACTTCTTTCCTGTGAAACTCTGGGAAAGGACGGATTATTTTGTTTTTCCTCTCCCTGCCCCCCATGGTAAGTTAGATGCCTGCACTTAACTTTGGCAGATCTAGAGCTGCTTCCAGCTAGCTCTGGAGGTGTGGAGACTCACCACTGCCTGGCCACACCTGACATTGTGATTTTTCTTTGATAATTAGGGCTCCTAGATTGTTGTGTATAATTGATTCACTTGGTTTTTTGGGGGGAGGGGCTCTTCATTGTAAGAAGTATGATAAGAAGTGTTCGACTCTTCTGCCATTTTGGGGCCTCTTCTGCCAACTTGGTTCCACCTTTAAATTTTTTAAAGAATTATTATTTCAAAGCCTTTATTTCTTTTGTTCTCTTGCTTTGATTTTCTTCTATATATGTTGGATTTCCTTTAACTGTCTTCTAAATATGTTACTTCCTCTCAAATCCCTTTTATCTTTTCTATTCTTTTTAGTTTCAAAAAAGTTCCTTCTTTTCATCGTCTATTTTAAAGTGTTATGTGTTGGGTTTATTTGTTTTTTGTGTGCCTCCTAGCTTAGAATTCATTTGTAAATTTTTCTTTTATTTCCAAATCTTTCCTAAGCTTTATTAGCTAAGTTTTGAGTTTTTCTGATTCTGATGTATCTTGTTCTTTCACATATATCATTATCTTAATGTCTTTTTGATGGCACTTGGCTTGGCAGTGTCTTTTTACTTCTTTTGAAAGAGTAGTTAACTGTTTTCATCTCTCATATTATTTTTGCTATGATTTCATTGTGAAGGGATGCTATTGTCCTTATTATTGTAATAAATATGACCTTGATCCTTTTTTGATACTCATTTTTACATGGTTTCTGAGCTCCCTCTTCTGTTGTTTTTGTGTAGTGTTAAAAAAATGTTAAATTCCCTTTTTGAGAAATATTGACTCTGTTCCCATCCATCTCATTCGTCTATATTTTTTCTTGCTTTTTTTCTCTGTTATTCCTGTGCTTCTTAGTTTGGATTTTATTTCCAGAACTTTCTCCTCAGTGTGATGCTTTGTACTGGAATATAGGTTTAGCTGGTTAGTTTTGAGAGTTCATGGGGTTCAGATTGTTCCAGGACCATAATATTCTAGCTTCCTCAGGTCTTACTACTGCCCCTGCTGTTGGAATATACAAAGCTCCTCCTAGTTTCAACTGCTGCCCTCAAATTTAGCTTTTGAACTTTCCAGTGAGTACCTTTAGCTATTTGGGGATTTTCTTGTCTGTCAGATGCTTCATTGCTTCCCTTTATTCCATTTTGCAAAACTGTTTCCTGTTAGTATACTTTGCCTTTTCTAGAATGCCACATAAAAGGAATCAAACAGTATGTACTTTTTTGATCTGTATTCTTTGGGTCAGCATAATGTTTTTGAGATTCATTTGTGTTGTAGCCTGTATCAGGAGTTTGTCCATTTTAACGCTAAGTGGCATTCCTTTGTATAGATATGTCAACATTTATTAATTTATCTTTCCGTTGATAAATATTTAGTTGGTTTTTAATATTTGGTTACTGTGAATGAAGCTGCTACAATTTTTTTTTTGGTTCATGCCCTCTGAAGATATATCCACTTATTTCTGTTGAATATTTAGTTAGTATTGGAATTAGGTTTGTGCTTAGTTTTATTAGATACTGTCAAACAATTTTTAATGTGATTGAGCTAGTTTACATTCATTACTAGTAATTATATGAGTTCAGGTTATTCCATTTCCTTGCCTCAAATTATTTTTATCAGTTTAAAAGTTAACTTTTTTGGTGGGAGAGTAGTATGTTTTACTAATTTTTGACTGTAAGTTGTTCATTTTCCTTGGAAAATTATTTGTGGGAATTTTTCAAGGCCTAAGGTAAAATAGCATTCCTTCAGAAATTATTTCTGTTTGTTTCTGATAGGCACTTATGAGCAATAGTCATCTGGGACTATACAAACTAAATTAAGTTTTTTGGACCACCAGGTGGTGTGTGGAAACTGGTGGCACAGTGATTAAGTGCTATGGCTGCCAACCAAATGGTAAGCAGTTCAAACCCACCAGGGACTGCTTGGAAATTCTATGGGGCAGTTCTACTCTGTCTTCTCAAGTCACTGTGAGTCGAAATCAGCTCGACAATGGCAGTGGGTTTTTGGTTTAGGTGGTATGTTTGAACCGTAAACTGACGTAAGGATCAACTTATGGTTCAGATTCTCAGGGACATGTTTCTCCCCTCTACTCTTCTTGGAGCCAAGGAAATCTTTCCTGTCAGTCCCTGGCTGGGGAGTGGATTTGGGTAGGGTTAATTTCTAGTTTTCCCTTACTTAAGGTTTAGCCCTTTCAGGGTTGAGATAAGACTGAGAGCACAGAACAAAAATCTTTTTGTAGACTCCCCACTTCAGATGAACCTAGAAGCCTATGATTATTTTAGCTAAAGGTCATTAGGTTTTGCAAACGCTCTCAGGAGAAAAGTAGCTTCAGTGCGCTGCTTATGTATATGGATTCCTTTTTACTTTATTTTGATAGTTCCTTGCAACATTACCAATTCTTTGATGCTTTTGAGAAGGTGTTTTATATTTTATCTAGCATCTTAAGTGATATTCTGTGAGAAAGTTGGTTCAGATACTTATTTTACCATATCACCAGAGAAGGAAACTTGTCTCATATTTCTGTCATCTTTTTCTTGTATAACCTGTTGCTACGAAGTTGATTCCAATTCATAGTGACACTATAGACAGAGTAGAATTGCCCCAAAGGGTTTCAAAGGAGCACCTGGTGGGTTTGCACTGCTGACCTTTTGGTTAGCAGCCATAGCTCTTAACCACTATGCCACCACGGTTTACAGTTTTTGTTTGCTTTCTCTGGAGTTTCTAGTTGCCTTTTATATTTAGTTTTTGAGAAAAGTGATATGGCCTCTTCAAATCATTAATGTTTTCCAACTTTTTTACTCAGTCTGTCTATCACTTGGAATCTATTTCATTCTTCTTGAAGACATTTTTTCTGTAAGCCCCTGGTTTCTTTCTAATTCGGACCAATTGCTTTTCAGTACTGTCTTTTCTCTCTGTTAGCATTTACAATTTTTTCTTTATTTCTGATGGCACAAAACAATATACTATCCTCATATGAATTGTTTTGCCCCTTTGATTTTGTCACTGTTCAGTTTCCTCTGGGGTTAATTCTTCTGCCTTATTTTGGCCTGTTTTTTCGTGCCACCATTTTTCTTTGTATTTATACTGATCCTTTATGGTCTGTTCATATTTGAAAATGAAAAAATAGGTTAGTACACCAAATGGTTGGTAGAAGTTCCTCTACTTGATATGTGTAGACTCATTTTCTCACTAATTTTCTTCCCTGAAAAGGAAGTCTGACTAGTATGTCTACATAACTAGTCCAAGACTGTGACTATCAGCCTTTTCTTTAGGTTTGGGTTAAGGAAGTTGCCTTTAGGCTGCACCACCCTCAGTATGAGAAGAACTTGTGTTTGCTCTTGGTCATCTATACCTATGCTAAACTTGAGCTTTCTCAAGGCAGTTCACCCTATTTCTACTGAGTCTCTCAGTTTTGTTTTGTTTTACACCAGAAGGTAAAGACTGGGTTACCTATGCTGTCTATAAGGAACTCTGGCTGTACAATGGCTAAGTACTCAGTTGCTACTTGAAAAGTTGGCAATTTGTACCCACTAGCAGCTGCATAGGAGAAAAGACTTGGTGATGTGTTCCTGTAAAAATTTCAGCCTAGAAAACTTGGTGGGACAGTTCTACTCTATTATATAGGGTCACTCTGAGTTGGAATTGACTGGATGGCACACAACAACATGCTGAGTATTGGGATGATGGCTGGGGGGGGTCTTGGGGAACAATTTATAGCATTTCTCTCATAGATAGACTTTCAGTCTACCCCCTAGTTTTCAGATTTCTTTCCTGTTTTCACTTTGAGTATCTGACAGTTAAGATCCCTAGGCGGCCCAAATAGTTTGTTCTCAACTGCTAACCTAAGGATTGGTGGTTCAAAACTGCTCAGTGATACTGTGGAATAAAAGTTCTAGTGATCTGCTTCCATTATGATTACCACCAAGAGGCAAAGAGAACCCAGAATACAGAGAGATCCTCGTGAGCAGGTGATTACATTGACTTGTGACCAGAAGAACCAGATGGCCCAGCCACCACCAGTGATAGTGGTGATAGGGCTCACAAAGTTGAGTCTCACAGGCAACATAAAAATAAAAAAGGGTGCACCCTGAGATCTCCACTAAAAGATGGCAATTGATGGTCCAGGGGCCTCGGGGTTCCCCTGGGAGCATGCCCCTGACCCTGATGCCACTCCTGTCCATAAATCATAATGAAGGTCAACTCTTCAGGCAGATGTGGATTGGACTTGGTTACACAGAGCAGCCATATCATGTGTGCACTTTATGGTTCTATGCATCTATAGGATGCCATCCAGCTGACCCCTTACTGAACACGGAGGAGAGGTTGGAGAGGAAGGGATAGGAGATTGTTAGGAGAATATGACATGTGCAGAACAGAGAAGAGGAGTGTGCCATCACCGGACAGGGAGAGCAGTGGGAGCCGCTCATTGGCGGGTATGCAAATTTATATGGGATTGTATATGCTCACTTAATCATAATAAAAAAGTATATTAAAAAAAATAAAAAAGATTACCACCAAGAAAACCCAGTGGAATAGTTCTTCTCTGTAACACATGGGAGTCACCATGAGTAGGAATTGACTTGACAGCCACTAACAACGAACTAAGAGTTCTGAATTGAGAACTTCCCTGAGGTTCTGCCAGACACATTAGCTTGTTCCATTCTCTTTCACCAGTTGACATGTTTCCAATATTCTAGAAATTTGTTAGGCTCATTTTCTTCACTGTTGAGGTCTTATTCCTTTATCACTATTTTAATGAGGTATCAAAGGGGAGAGGTACAGGCACATATCTTTAGTCAGACATCTTCAATTAGAACTACTTTATTTTTATAATGCCTTCATGGTAAACCTTTGGTGTATATATGCTATAGTTTATTAAATGTCCAATTGATAGACATTTGAGTTTTTTCCTGTGTTTTTTTTTTTAATTTTCAAGCAATGATGTAATGAGCATCCTTTTCACATACATCTTTGTGTACCTGTGCCAGTATTTCTGTAGGATAAATTCTTAGAAGTAAAATTGCTAGATATGTCAAATCAACATCTTAAAGCATTAATCCACTTTACAGTTTCAATAGCAGTTAATACGAATATCTCCTTCCCCTGTGGTACAATGAATCAACAGATATAATAATGGTAAAAGACATAGCTGAGTAGTTGTAAAGATTGTAAGATATAACTTAATGTAATTGTAAAAGTTGTAACTAAAAGATGATTGGGAGGGGGAATTTATCCTCCATATGTGAAAGAACTCATGGCTAGAAGAGCCAAGGGGTAACATGTGGTACACAGCATTACTTTCATATAGATTTTTCTAGCCATGATCTTGTAACTCACACAAAATTATTGACAGAGTCATAATCTTGCAAGGGATTGGTCAATTTACTATGCAAATAGTGACTTGAAAATCCACCCAATAGTATTATTAAGCCCCTTTCAGTCCAGCTAGGAGAGTAGTAGATTTTGTCACCGTGATACATTTATATAAGGGCTGATGCCACAGAGATTTAGAAGGACCTAACTACCATAAGTGTATGGAGCGAGCTGTGTCCTTAACACCTGATGTCCTTGGGCTGAGAATCTCCTATATCCAGAAGACAGTAACACTGAAGATGGAGAGATGGTGGGCTTGCTGGTTTATAGAGACAGTGCTGGATGCCTCAATACAAGAGTTTGAAAACAGAGCACCTTTTTGCAGGAAGTTTGCCTGCTTCTCAAGAGCTGGTAACGCTTGCTCATTCAGGCAAAGGCATGAGTGGCCCTGTGCAACATTTGCCTTACCACTGGACAGCATGGTGGTAGCCAGTGGCAGAGGCCTAGAAGGACCCAGTTTTAGAGGCTTGAGAGATCTTGTGCAGGGGTCATCCCACTGGCAAGGCATGGCCCAGTGAGGTCTGCAGACAGAGCAGAAGGTGTGAGAGCCATGAGGCCCCCTGGGTAGTGTGGTAGTAGCCAAAAGCCATCAATGGTATGAAAACAGCATCTGAACTGAACCATGGGGCACTGGCCCAGCAACATAAGAATGGACATGGGTAAGGGAAGGGGTAAGTTGTTCTCCTTTGAAAATGTTTTTTTATTGTTTACTGTTTTGTTTCTATAAATAATAATAACAACTTTCACTTTGCCAGAACTGTCTCATGTGTTTGGCCCAATTATAGAGGTGTATGTGCCTCATACCTAGCCTTCTTATAACTATCTGGATGTTTGAGGTGCAGCCTGTCTGCATGTGCAATGTGGACAGAGATCATACATCCTCACATCTTTACAATACTACTTATCATGAATCTTTTTCTTTTTTTACCATTCAGCCAAGGAATATTGGGGACTACTGATAAAGAAGGCCCTCAGAGATGAAACCCTGAATTCATACTTTTACTGTCCAGAACTCTGATAAATTAAGACACCCACTTGTGAAACTTTTTTGTTTTTTTTTTATGACTGAGTGAAAATGTACAGTCCCGTATAAATTTACATGCCCACCTATGTGGAGCTTCCACTGCTCTCCCTGTCCGGTGACAGCACACTATTCCTCTCTGCTCCATACATGTCTCGTCCTCCCAACAGTTTCCTTTCCCCTCCTCTCCACTCACTCTCCTTCCTCCAGCCAGAGGTCAGCAGGATGATATCCTATAGATGCATAGAACCATAAAGTGCATCCAATATGTGGTCACTCTGCATCAGCAAGTCCAATCCACTGGTGTCCGAAGAGTGGACCTTTGTTATGATTTATGGGCAAGGACTGAAAGTTTTTTAAAACAGTGTTTTATTGTGCCTTCAGTGAAAGATGACACTGCAAATTGGCTTCCCATTTAACAATTTCTACACAAATTATTCAGTGACATTGACTATGTTTTTCACAATGTGTCAACATTCTTAATTCTGTTCCATTTATCACATGAATTCTTTATTTTTCCCTTCTAAAATCTACTTATTTTGTTGTTGAGTGTATACACAGCAAAACATACACTAATTCAACAGTTTCTACATGTAAGTTTAGTGATACTGATTGTGTTATTTGAGTTGTGCAACAATTTTCACCCTCCTTTTCCTTGCTCCTCCATCATTAACTTGAGCATACTGCCCCCTAAGACTCCCATGTAATCCTTAATGTTGCTGTTGTCACTTTGATTCTGCATAGATAGTTCTTAAGGAGCATAAATTTCAAGGAATCTGCTTTTTTCTAGTTAAACTACTGTTTGGTTTCAAGATGACTTCAAGGGTGTCTTTGGTTTAAGGTTGTTTTAGTCAGCTAGTGCTACTCTAACAGAAATACCACAGGTGGATGGCTTTAAAAGGAGAAATTTTATTTTGTCACAGTCTAGTAGGTAAAAAGTTCAAATTCAGGATATCAGCTCCAGGGCAAGGCTTTCTCTGTTGGCGCTGGAAAAAGGTCCCTGTCATCAACCTTGCCCTGAGCTGCGAGCTTCTGAGGTGTAGGGACTCTGGTCCTTTCTAAAGGATGCACTCAGCTCCCAGCACTGCTTTCTTTCTGATGTATCAGGTCCCCAAATGTCTCTGCTAGCTCCTCCTTTGTATCTCGAGAGACCACCGCAAGGCACAAAACAAACTTACACATTGAATCTTGCCCTACCAGCCCAACTGTCTAGCATCCACCCTCATTTAACAACGTGGAGGAAAGAATTCCAACATGGAGGAACATCACACAATACCAGGAATTATGGCACAGCCAAATTGTTACAGATTTTTTAGGGAACACGCTTCAATCCAGGCAACAGCTTCAAGGGTTCATCTACCCTCCATCGCTCCAGAAAAATATTTAGTAATGGTAGTCAGGCACATCTAGTTTTTCTGGTCTTGTACCAAAGGAAGCAGTTATTCACGGAAGTAGTTAGGCACATATTCCATATCCTCCTTTTACTGACTCTCCTTCTTTCTGTATTGTTTCAGGTGAACAGAGACCAATTGTTGTGCCTTGGATGCCTGTTTGCAAGCTTTTAAGATCCCTTGCACTAGGCAGTGAATTAGGAGGTAGAACAGCAGCACTAAACACATTATTAGGCCAATTGATCTGGGATACCCATGAAACCATGAGCCTTACCATCCAAGCAATGGAACCAAATCCAGCGAGGTGTTTGTACATGAGTAAGCTCAGCTACATTTTTATTGTTGTAAATATATCCATCACAAAACTTTTGCCAATTCAACTTTTTACAGATGTACATCATAGTGACAACATTCAGTTGTGCGACCCTGCCCTTAATGTAATTTTTCTATCACTGATAATCCCAATTTCTCCTTTCCCATCTGCCCGTGGTAGCCACTATTAAACTTTGGCCTCTACACATTTGCCTTTTCTTGTCTTTTTATATAAATGAAGTCATAAAAAAATGAATCCATTTGTAATTGGCTTATTTCACTCAACATAATGTCTTCAAGCTCCATGCACACTGCAGCATGTCAAGACCTCATTTCTCCTACTGGCTGAGTAGTATTACATTGTTTGTATGTAGCACACTTTGTTTATTCTTTCATCCTCTGATGACTAGGTTATTTTCACCTTTTGGCTATTGCGAATAATGCTGCAGTGGACATTGATGTACATAATATGTGTTCTCATCACTGCTTTCAAGTCCTTTGGGTATATTTCTAGCACTGGAATTTCTGGGTCGTATGGTATTTCTATTTTCAGTTTTTTGAGGAACCACCGCACTGTTTTTCACAAAGGCTGTACTATTTTGCATTCCCACCAGCAATGACTGTCTTCCGATTTCACCACATCCTCGCCAACATGTGCTGTTTTCTGTTTTTTGTTAATCTTAGCCATCTTAGTGGGAGTGAAATAGTGTCCCACTGTGGTTTTGATTTGCATCTCTCTGACACTGAGCTTCTTTTCATGTGCTTGGTGGCCATTTGAATATCTTCTTTGGTGAAATGTCTATTCAAGTCTTTTGCCCATTGTATAATTAGGTTATTTGTCTTTTTGTTATTACATTGTTGACATTTATACATATTTTGTTTATTAAATTTCTGTCAGATTTATTCTTTTTGGATATATTCTCCCAGTTGGTAGCTTGTCTTTTCACTTTTTTTGTGAAGTCTTTTAGGGTCACCATGAGACGGCACTTGGCTTGGCTTTGATGAACAGGAGATTTAATTTTTATGAGGTCCCATTTATTTATTTTGTCTTTTGTTGTTTATGCTTTTGTTATTATATGAGATAATCCATTGTTGCAAGTTCAGCATGACACTGTTGCTCTTGCTTCTTCTTCCAAGAATTTACAGTTTTAGTTTAGTTTGCACGTTTGGGTCCTTAATCCATTTTGAACTTGTTTCTGTGCATGGTGTGAGGCATGGATCCTGTTTCATTTTTCTCCTTGTGAAAATCCAGTTTTCCCAGCACCATTTATTGAAGAGACTCCTCTTTCTCCATTAAATAGACTTACACCCTTGTAAATAATCATGTGATTATAAATGTGTGTGTTTATATCTGTTTCGGTTCTGACCCATAGGCACTCATTGGGACAGAGTAGAATTGTCACATAGAGTTTCCATGGTGCAGGTGGTGGATTTGAACTGCCAACATTTTGGATGGTAGCCAAGTTCTTAATCCACTGCACCACCAGGGTAGCTCTATAATATGTTTCATTTTCAGGAAATGTGGTGGTTCCTCAAAAAACTAAAAATAGAAACACCATACAACCCAAAAATTCCAGTGCTAGAAATATACCCAAGGGACTTGAAAGCAGTGATGAGAAAAAATATTATGTACATCAATGTCCACTGCAGCATTATTCGCAATAGCCAAAAGGTGAAAATAACCTAGTCATCAGAGGATGAAAGAATAAACAAAGTGTGCTACATACAAACAATGTAATACTACTCAGCCAGTAGGAGAAATGAGGTCTTGACATGCTACAGTGTGCATGGAGCTTGAAGACATTACGTTGAGAAAAGAACCTACTTTGTTCTTCTCTTTCAACATTGTTTTAGTTTTTCGGGGCCCTTACATATAAAGCTGATGATTGATTTTGCTATTTCTATAAAGAAGCCTGTTGGAATTTTGACTGAGATTGCATCGAGTCTGTGGATCACTGTGGGCAGTAATGACATCTCAACAATATTAGATCTTCCAATCCGTGAACATGGAATAGCTTTCCTTTTTTTAAAGTTGTTTTTAATCTCTTTCACCAGTGTTTTATAGTTTTCATTGTATAAGTCTTTCACATCTCTGATTAGACTTATTTCTAAGTATTTTATTCTCTTAGATGCTTTTGTAAATGGAATTGTTTCCCTTTCAGTTTTCTCATTGCTGTTGTACGGAAACCTAATGATTTTTGTTTGATGTTATACCCTGCTGCTTTGCCAAGTTTCTCTATTAGTTCTAGAAGTTTTCTTATAGGGTCCTTGGGATTTTTCTAAAGATCACTTTACTTCTTTATTCCAATATGGATATCTTTTATTTCTTCTTCTTGTCTTATTGCTCTCACTAAGGATCTCTAACACAATATTTAATATAAGCCATGACAACAGGTACTCTCGTTCCTGATTTCAAGGGGAAAGCTCCCAGTTTTTCTCTATGAAGTATAATGTTAACTGTTGGGTTTTTGTATATGTCCTGAATCATATTGAGGAATTTACCTTCTGTTCCAATTTTCTTTAGCAAATTTATTTTCATCAAGAAAGGGTTTTGGATTTTATCAAATGCTTTCTCTGCATCCATAGAAGGGATCAGGTGATTCTTTTCCTTTGTTCTATTGATATGATGTACTATGTTGATTGATTGTCTAATGTTGAACCATCCCTGCATTCCTAGAGTAAATTCCACTTGATCTGGGTTTATGACTCTTAACATAATATTGGATTCCATTTGCTAGTATGTAATATTGCCATATAACACCCAGAACTTTCACCTCTGTTCTATTCTAGCTGCCCACACTCCCCACCACCCACCACCCATGGCAGCATGCTTCCCCTTTTGTTCAGAACTTCCTGTGACCTTTTGATAAAGGTCTGGCCCTCCTCACCAATCAACTTGGCTCCAGCAAAGTGTCTCTCAGACAACTTCATGTACGTTGTTCATCTCCTGTATGTTTTGTATGGTCCAGGTCAGGTCAGTCTTTGGCGAGTGGCCCTGGTGCTGGATGCAGTTTGGGGTTAGAGAGTCTGGGGGCATGCTGAGAAGCTAATTCTGAGAGACATGTTTAGGAACTGCTGTCCTGTTTAGTAATTGAGTTCACTGAGATTCAGGATTATGTCTGTTTTTCACTTTTGCAAACCCAGTATCCAGTGATTGGCATGTAGTAAACAGTAAATATTTGTTAAAAGAAAGAAAGAATGAATAAATTTGTTAATGTCCAATAAATTAGCATTTGCTTTGCACTTATTAGTATGGTATGTTATTAGGTGCTGTTCAAAATATAGAATTATTGTATTTGATCTAGTTTGAGACTTCATTGACTATAAGATGGACTCTTATGCACCATTAAGAAAGAACAATATTGGGGTAAGATGGAAGGAGTATTCAAGTTATGCTGAAGTCCACTTAATATTGTTCTTTTTCCTAATGTGTGCTATCACTGATTTCTCCCAACTGGATTTCTAGCAACTATCTACTCTAAACCCTCCCCCCCTTACCCTCCCTCCCTCCCCTCTCTTGCAGCTGTCAAAGGGTCTTTTCTTCTATACACAAATCTGTTTTTGAGGTCTTATTGTAGAGGTCTCATACAATATTTGTCCTTTTGTCACTGACTACTTTCACTCAACATAAGGTCTTCCAATTGAAACTAGGTTATGAGACATTTCTTGGAATCATCATTATTTTTTATCATTGCGTAGTGCTCCATTGAGTATATGTACCATAACTGATGGTCCAGCGATTTCAGGGTTCCCCTGGGAGCATTGCCCCTGGCCCTGATGCCACCCTTGCCCATAAATCATAATGAAGGTCCACTCTTTGGACACGAATGGATTGGACTTGCTGATGCAGAGTGACCACATATTGGATGCACTTTATGGTTCTATGAATCTATAGGATATCATTCTGCTGACCTCTGGCTGGAGGAAGGAGAGTGGGTGGAGAGGAGGGGAAAGGAGGCTGTTGGGAGGATGGGACACGTATGGAGCAGAGAAGAATAGTGTGCTGTCACCGGACAGGGAAAGCAGTGGAAGCTGCATATAGGTGGGCATGTAAATTTATACGAGAATGTACATTTTCACTCAGTCATATTAAATAAAAAAAAGAAAGAAAGAAAGAAAAGTGCTGCCAAATAAACTTTGACACAATACTATTTTAGCATTTAGAGTTTGCGGTTGCTGTTGTTGCTAGGTGCTGTCAAGTCAGTTTTGACACATAGCAATTCCATGTACAACAGAACAAAACACTGTCTGGTCCTGTGACATCTTTATAATCATTGCTATGCTTGAGCTCATTGTTGTGGCCACTGTGTCAATCCATCTCCTTGAAGGGCTTTCTCTATTTCAGTGAACCTCTACTTCGCCAAGCATGATGTCCTTCTCCAGGGACTAGTCCCCCTTGATAACTTGTCCAAAGTATGTGAGATGAAGTCTTGCTTGTAATGAGTATTTTGGCTGTATTTCTTCCAAGACAGAGTTGTTCATTCTTCTGGCAGTCCATAGTATATTTAACACTCTTCACCATCACCATAATTCAAGTGCATCTATTCTTTTTGATCTTCCTTATTCATTGCCCTACTTTCTTATGCATATGAGGTGATTGAAAACATCATGTTTTGGGTCCCAACCCATTGCTGTTGAGTCGATTCCAACTCATGGTGACCCTATAGGATGGAGTAGAAATGCACCATAGAGTTTCCAAGGAGCACCTGGTGAATTTGAACTGCCATCTTTTGGTTAGCAGCCATAGCAACTTAACCACTACACACCAGAGTTTCCTGTCTTGAGTCGAACCAAAAACCAAACCACATCTACTGCCATCAAGTTGGGTCCAACTTACAGTGACCCTAGAGGTCAGAATAGAACTGCCCCATAGAGTTTCCAAGAAGTGCCTGATGGCTTTGAATTGGCAACCTTTTGGTTAGCAGACATACCTCTTAACTCACTACATCACCAGGGTTTCTGTCTTGGGCCAGCCAAGGCCAAGTGCCTGTGGAGTTGGATCCGACTCATGGTTTGAGCCAGGCCCACCTTAATCCTCAAAGTGACATCTTGGCTTATTAACACTTTAAAGAGGTCTTTCATGGCAGATTTGCCCAGTGCTTTAAGTCCTTTGTTTTCTTGACTGCTCCTTCCATGGGTCTTGATTGTGGATTGAAGTAAAATGAACTTCTTGACAACTTCATTTATTATGTAGTTGCTTACTGATCCAGTTGTGAGGATTTTTGCTTTCTTTGTATTGAGGTGTAATCAGTACTGAAGGCTGTAGTCTTTCATCTTCATCAGTACATACTTCAAATTCTCTCCATTTTCAGTAGTTGGCCACTGGCCTTGTCCTCACTGATGATATTGATGATACTGAGCTTCAAGTTCTCTCCATTTTTAGCAGTTTGCCCCTAGCCTTGTCCTGACTGATGATACTGAGCTTTTCCATCATCTCTTTCCATAGATGTAGTTGGTTTGATTTCTGTTTTTATTCAAAGAGGTCCACATGTGTAGTCACCATTTACGTTTTTTAAATAGGTTGTATCATCTGCATATCACAGGTTATTAATGAGTCATCCTCCAATCCTGACACCACTACAATCATTTTTGAATGATCTTCCACAAAATATTACTTGTATGTGATACTAATGATATTGTTCAATAATTTCTGTTTTTTTGTTGGATCACCTTTCTTTGGAATGGGCACACACATAGATCTCTTTCAGTAATTTAGCCAGGTAGCTGTCTTCCAAATGTCTTGGCATAGACAAGTGATTGCTTCCATCAGCGCATTGCTTGTTGAGACATCTTATTGGTATTCTGTAACTTCCTGGAAGCTTTTTTTTGACAAAGCCTTCAGTGCAACTTGGACATCTTCCTTCATTGCCATTGGTTCTTAGTCATATGTTAACATTCTCAAATGACTGAAGGTTGACCAATACTTTTTGGTATAATGACTGTGTATTCCTTCCATCTTCTTCTGATGCTTCCTGTGTTGTTTAATATCTTTCCCATAGAATCCTTCAGTGTTGTATCTTGAGGTTTATTATTTTTTTAATTCAATTCTTTCAGCTCAAGAAATGCTGAGTGCATTTTTCCATTTTGATTTTCAGTCTCTAAGTCTTTGCACATTTCTTTGTAAGACTTCACTTGGCCTTCTTGAGCTGCCTTTTGAAATCTTCTACTTTGTCATTTCTTACTTTCATTTGAGCTACTCTACATTAAAAAGTAACTTTCAAAGTCTCTTCTGACATCCATTTTGGCATTTTCTTTCTTTTATTTTTAATGACCTCTTGCTTTCTTCATGTGTGAGGTCCACAACTCATCTGCATTTTGATCATTAGTGTTCAGTGTGTCAAATCTATTTTTGTCTAAATTCAGGTGTGATATACCCAGGGTCACACTTTGGCTCTGCTACACTTATTCTAATTTTCTTCAGCTTCAGCTTGCATATGACCAATTGACGGTCTGTTCTGCAGTTAGCCCCTGATGTTGTCCTGACTGATGCTGCTGATCTGTTATGCATCGCTTTCCATAGAAGTAGTTAGTTTGAGTCCTGTGTTTTTCACCCAATGAGATGCTTGTGTATAGTGATTGTTTATGTTTTTGAAATATACATTTGCAATGGAGAAGTCATTGGTCTTGCAAAACTTCTATCATGTGATCTTCAGCATTGTTTCTATCACCAAGGTCATATATTCCAACTACCAATGCTTCTTTGTTTCCAACTTTTGCATTTCCATTGCCAGTAATATCAGTGCATCTTGACTGCATGTTTGATCAGTTTCTCAGTGGAGAAGTTGATAAAAATCTTCATCTTTGGCTCTAGGGGTTGGTGCATAAATTTGAATAAGGGTTGTGTTAACTGGCCTTCCTTGTAGGCGTCTGGATAGTATCTTATCACCGACAGCATTGTACTTCAGGATAGTTCTTGAAATATTCTTTTTGATGATGAATGCAATGCCATTCCTCTTCAATTTGTCATTCAGAGTATAATAGACCATATGACTGTCTGATTCAAAAAGGCCTCTGCCAGTCCATTTCAACTCACTATTGCCTAAGTCATTGATCTTTATGAGTTCTATTTCATTTTTTGACAACTTCCTACTTTCCTAGATTTATACATTTTGTATTCCACTTTCTGATTATTTATGGATTTTTTTCTCTTTTTTATTTAACATGACTGAGTGAAAATGTACATTCCCATGTAAATTTACATGCCCACCTATATGCAGCTTCCACTGCTCTCCCTGTCCGGTGACAGCACACTATTCCTCTCTGCTCCATACATGTCCCATCCTCCCAACAGTCTCCTTTCCACTCCTCTCTACCCACTCTCTTTCCTCCAGCCAGAGGTCAGCAGGATGATATCCTAAAGATGTATAGAACCATAAAGTGCATACAATATATAGTCACTCTGCATTGCCAAGTCCAATCCATTCCTGTCCAAAGAGTGGACCTTTGGTATAATTTATGGGTAAGGGCAGCTTCAGGGCCGGGGGCCATGCTCTCAGGGGAACCCCAAAACCTCTGGACCATCAATTGAAGTCTTTTCGTGGAGATCTCAGGATGCATCCCTTTTTATTCTTGTGTTGCCAGTGAGACTCAACCTAGTGAGCTCCATCGTGGGTATCACTGGTGGTGGCCCACCATCGGGTTCTTCCGGTCCCAAGTAGATGAAGGCACCCACTCTTGTGGGTCTCTCTGTCTTCTAGGTTATGTTTACCGCATGTCATTTTGGTCCTCAGTGAGCATCCATTCCTGCTGAGTTGGGACCATTGGCTGTGTTCTCGGATGGCAGCTTGGCAGCTTTTAAGACCCCAGATGCCACTCACCAATGTGGGGTGCAGAGAGCTCTCTTAGCAAAACGCTAGTTGTGCCAATTGGCCTGGAATTCACCTAAGAGCAAGGTCCCCCGCCCCCTACCCCAGCTACTCTATCCTTGCAGTGTTGAGTTAAGATGGAAGGACTACTCAAGTTATGCTGAAGTCCACTTAATGTTGTTCTTGTTTCTAATGTGTGCTATCACCGCTTTCTCCCAACTAGATTTCTAGTAACTATCTAAACTAAACCCTCCCCCCCTTCCCTCCCTCCCCTGCCTTGCAGCTGTCAAAGAGTCTTTTCTTCTATACACAAGTCCGTTTTTGAGGTCTTATCGTAGAGGTCTCATACAGTATTTGTCCCTTTGTTGCTGACTACTTTCACTCAACATAATGTCTTCCAGCTGAAACCAAGTTAGGAGATGTTTCCTGGAATCATCGTTATTCTTTATCATTGCGTAGTGCTCCATTGAGTATATGTACCATAGTTTACCTATCCATTCTTCTATTGTTGGGCTTGGCAGCTTTTAAGACCCCAGACGCCACTCACCAATGTGGGGTGCAGAGAGCTCTCTTAGCAAAACGCTAGTTGTGCCAATTGGCCTCGATTTCACCTAAGAGCATGGTCCCCTGCCCCCCTGCCCCAGCTACTCTATTCTTGCAATATTGGATTAAGATGGAAGGAGTACTCAAGTTATGCTGAAGTCCACTTAATGTTGTTCTTGTTTCTAATGTGTGCTATCACCGCTTTCTCCCAACCAGATTTCTAGCAACTATCTAAACTAAACCCTCCCCCCTCACCCCCTCCCCTCCCTTGCAGCTGTCAAAGAGTCTTTTCTTCTGTACACAAGTCTGTTTTTGAGATCTTATCATAGAGGTCTCATACAGTAGTTGTCCCTTTGTTGCTGACTACTTTCACTCAACACAATGTCTTCCAGTTGAAACCAGGTTATGAGATGTTTCCTGGAATCATCGTTATTCTTTATCATTGCGTAGTGCTCCATTGAGTATATATACCATAGTTTACCTATCCATTCTTTTGTTATTGGGCGTCTGGGTTGATTCCATCTTTTTGCTATCGTGGACTGTGCTGCGATAAACATTCTGGTGCATGTGTCCGTTGGTGTGAAAGGCCTTGCTTCTGTAGGATATATTCCAAGTAGTGGAATTACTGGGTCAAATGGTATGTCAATATCCATTTTTTTAAGGAAGCGCCAGATGGCTTTCTAAAGAGCCTGGACCATTTTGCAACCCCACCAACAGTGTAGGAGGGTTCCACTTTCTCCACAGCCTCTCCAGCATTTGTTGTTTGGTGTTTTCTGGATCATGGCCAATCTTGTTGGGGTGAGATGGTATCTCATTGTTGTCTTGATTTGAATTTCTTTAATAACTAAAGATCGTGAACATGTCCGCATGTGTTTTTTGGCTGCCTGGATCTCCTCTTTAGTGAAGTGTCTGTCCATCTCCTTTGCCCATCGCTTAATTGGATGGTCTATCTTCTTCTTATTGATATTTTGTAGTATCTTATAAATTATGGAGACCAGGCGTCGATCTGACATAGAGTTGCCAAATATTTTTTCCCATTCTGTGGGTGTTCTTGTAATTCTATTAATAAAGTCTTTGGATGAGCAAATATGTTTGATTCTTAATAGTTCCCATTTATCTATTTTCTCTTCTGTTGATTGTGGTTTCTTTGACGGATTTTGGAGGCTGTCCTCATTGTGCATTAAAACTTCCATTGTTGTTCCTACCTCTTCTTGTATGAGCTTTATCGTTTTAGGTTTGATATTTAGGTCTTTTATCAAAAGCACTTGGCTGGCTTGGCTATCCACTTGGAGTTGGTTTTTGTGTAAGGTGTAAGATATGGATCTTGATTCAGTTTATTGCAGATGGATAACCAATTTTGCCAGCACCATCTGTTGAAGAGACTGTTTTTACCCCAGTTTAGTGTCTTAGGTCCTTTGTCGAATATCAACTGTTCATAGGCAGATGGTGTCATCTCTGGGGTCCCAATTCTGTTCCATTGATCCATCTGTCTGTTCTTGTACCAGTGCCAGGCTGTTTTGACGACTGTGGTAGTGTAGTATGTTCTAAGGTTGGGTAATGAGAGGCCTCCCAGTGTGTTCTTCTTCTTTAGTAGTACCTTACTTATCTGGGGCTTCTTCCCTTTCCAAACAAAATTGGTGATTTGTTTCTCCATCTCATTAAAAAACGACGCCGGAACTTGTATTGGGATTGCATTATATAAATAAATTGCTTTGGGTAAAATAGACATTTTCACAATGTTAAGTCTTCCTATCCATGAGCAGGGTAGGTTTTTCCATTTATCTAAGTCTCTCTTAGTTTCTTGTGGTAAGAGCTTGTAGTTCTCTTTGTAAAGGTCTGTTGTTTCTCTGGTTAGATTTATTTATGGATTTTTGTAGTTGTTCTAATTTTGAGTCATAGCATATCAGCAAGTGAAGGTCTTGAAAACTTGATGGCATCCATGTCATTAAGGTTGATTCTACTTTGAAAGCATAATTCTTCTCAGTTGTATTTTAAGTGCTTTCCATTCTGAGGGGCTCATTTTCTGGCACTGTGTCCAATAACGTTCCATTGCTATTCATAAGATTTTCACTGGCCAATTTTTTCATAAGTAGACCACTGGGTCCTTCTTCTAGTCTGTCTTAGTCTGGAAGCTCAACTGAAACCTGTGTACCAAGGGAAAACCTGCTGATATTTGAAAATCTAATGGCAAAGCTTCCAGTATCAAAGTACTATGTAGGCTACCACAGTATGACAAACTGAGCAACATGTGTACCTTATAATTACTAAGGGTATCATTTTAGACTTATTTGGAAATGAATTTTTATTGTAATCCCTCTTGTACATACATCAAACAAAGAACGTTTAAATGAAATATACTTGCTAAGGAATTTCTAAAACTTCCCTACACATAGTTTTACTCTTTTGAGTTATATTTTGACTCAGTCAACATTTTCTTCCACATAACAGTCTACTCTTTGTCGTTAAGAACACTGGTGATGCAGTATTTCTGAAAATAAGTGCCCTACTATTGTTTGCCAGGATTTTCTTCCAAGTTGCTGACACCTACTTTCCAAATTTTGATGCTGATGTTTTCTTACTTCTTAAAAAAATCATTTTATATTTTTTGTTGTTGAAAATACACCCAGAAAAATCATCAATTCCAGTTTTTACTTGTATAGTTTAGTGACATGGATTATATTCTTCAAATTCTACAACCATTTGCACCCTCCTTTTATGAATTGTTCCTCCCCTACTAGCATAAATTCACTGTTCCCTTAAGTTTCTATTTCATCTTCCCAGTTGCTGTTGTCACTCTGATTCTATATAAATAGATCTTTAAAGAGTTTAATGCTGAAGTTATACTTTTTTTACTAGTTAATCTAAACTATTGTTTGGTTGTAAGAAGACTTCAGAGTGATGGTGGTTATTTTTGGTTTAAGATTCAAAGATTATTTTAGAACAGTAGTTTCAGGCATTCGTCCAGCCTGCATGGCTCCAGTCTGCATTCCATGAGAATTTGAAATTCTGTTCATTCCCCCCCCCCTTTTTTTAAATTAGAATTTTTCTGTAGAATCTTTTATCAAGACAAAGCCAAGTGCCATCGAGTTGGAAGATGTTTAGTAATTGCAGCCAGAGACCATCTGGTTCTTCTGGCCTAGTATGGCAAAGGAGGCAGCTGTTCACGGAGCCAGATGCTGGTGCTTCCACAGTTTTACCAGAAGGTGTCAGGCAATGACAGCTACATCGTAACTACTACCTCGCTGAAAGCAATTTTGAGACTTCATTGATTATAAGATGCATCCTGATTTCAGAAATTTTGAAACATGAAAAAATGTACATTTTAGAGTCAGATCTGACTCGACGGCACTTGGCTTGGCTTTAGCATCAAGGAAATAGGCTATTAAATGTTGCTCTGCCCTTCCTGAATACTGCATTTCTCTGTAGCTAACTTTTTCCCCCTCATAGGCCCTATATCTCAGAAGTGTAATCTGTATTTAAAGTCTTCCTTCCATTTACTCCCTAATTCACTGCATTTTGCCCACATTACTCCAGTACTGGTCTGTTTTGCAGTCCTTAGATAAATTCATTCAATAACCAGTGACTGCTTACAGTCTAACTGGGAAGATAACAACAGTAATCAGAAAACCACAGAATCCTTTTCTTAAAGATAATATTTTCTTGCATTTTCTGTGAAGATTTACACAACAGTTTATGTTCCCATTCAACAATTTCTGCACAAGCTGTTCAGTGACATTGGTGGCATTCTTCATAATGTGTGAACATTCTCATTATTTCTGTTCTGCTTGTTAAGTTTCATTAATCTAGTTTCCTTGCCCCCTTACATTCTCACATTTGCTTTAAAGTGATTGTTGACCATTGGGTTTTCAAAGCCTTATTTTTGGGCCAATTTGTTATTTAGCTACAAGGTGACTTCAGGGATAATTTTCACTCCAAGGTTTGAAGAGTATTGCAGGGCAATAGTTTTGAGAACTTTGCCAGTCTCAACCTATCCATTAAGTCTGTATTTTATTTTTTTAATTTTTGTAGAAAACTGAGGTTCTGTTCCACATTTTTCTACTATTGTATGAGGATTCATTTATTGTGTCCCTGATTTGAGTGGTTAGTAGTGGTAGTCAGACACCATCTTGTTCTTCTAGTATCAGGGTAAATGAGGCTGTTGTTCTTGTAAACTGTCTGTCCTATAGATTGTTTTATTCTTTGGTCTTTGGTTTTAGAAAACCACAGAATCTTAGAATTTGACAGGATCCTAATTCTACCCATTTTTGTATGGCAAACCATCACACATTTGACTATTATCTGTGGACCCTTCCTCATTTGTCCCTTTAAGAGTCTTTTTTTTTTAAGTCTGGTTTCTTCAGCCAGTCCTCCTGCGAAGTTTCCCAGAAACTTTCCATCTTAGTTCCCTTAACCTTAATTTGCACTGTTGTTTGCAGTGGCCCTCTTTGGATAAAATGCATAGCGTTATGCTATTGGACACTGCTGAGTTAGTTCTAACTCATAGCAACTGTTTGTACAACACAACGAAACACCGCCTGGTCCTGTGCCATCCTCACAATCATTGCTGTCCTTGAACCCATTATTGCAGCCTTTGTGTCAATCCACCTCCACTGGCCCTCTACTTTACCAAGCATAATGTCCTTCTTCAGGGACTGGTCCCTCCTGCTAACATGCCCAAAATATGTGAGGTGAAGTCTTGCCGTCCCTGCTTCTAAGATGCAGCTTGGCTGCACTTCTTGAAAAACAGACTTGTTCATTCTTCTGGCAGTCCATGGTATATTCAACATTCTTTGCCAACACCATAATTCAAAGGCGTCAGTTCTTCTTTGGTCTTCTTTATTCATTGTCCATCTTTCCCATGCATACAAGACAATTGAAAACTTACCTATACCAATTAGCCTAGATGACCCCTGACATAACAAAGTTTTTTAAGAAAATGTTCTGTATCTCACTTTGGTGGGTGGTATCTGGGGTCTTAAAAGCTACCAAGTGGCTGTCTGAGTAGCGTCAAGTGGTGCCAACTGTCCTGGAGCAGAGGAGAATGAAAGACTTCAAAGACATAAGGAAAATATGAGCTCAAGAGACAGAAAGGGCCACGTATTAGCATGAGGCCAGAAGAACTGGATGGTGTCCGGCCACCACCATTCACTGCTCTGATACGGAATACAACAAAGAGTCCCTCACATAGCAGGAGAAAAATGGATGTGCAGAAGTAGAACTCTATTAAAAAAACCAGACTTGGTGGTCCAACAGATGGTGGTGGGGGGGTACCCTGAAGACATGCCCCCTGGACTATCTGATAGCCCGGAACTGAAATCATTCCTGAAGCCAACTCTACAGATAAAGATTGGACTGGACTATAAGACATAAAATGATACTGGTGAAGAGTGTGCTTCTTGGCTTGAGTAGATGCATGAGACTAACTGGGCAGCTAGCTCTTCAGAGGGCAGAGGGGGACAGGCGCTAGTTTAGAGTAAAGTATACAGGAAGTACAGGGTGGAAAGGAGGAGTGTGCTATCACAGGGAGAGCAGCTAGACTTACATACTGACTTGGATTGTACACTTTCGCTTAAAGCACAACAAAATATTAAACAGGAAAAAAGTATTAAAATAGAAACAGTTTTGCTTTTCCATTTCTAATTTGGACACCTTTTATCGCTCTTTCTCAAAGGGAAGACTTTTCACCTTTCTCCTCTGAGTATAATGTTGGCTACTGGTTTTGCATGTGCCCTTAATTATATTAGTAAATTCCACTTCTATTCTTATTTTGCTGATAAATTTTATCAGAAAACTATGGTGAATTTTATCAAAAGCCTTTTCTCCATTGATTGGTATGATCATATGGTTCTTTTCCTTTGTTTCATTTATGTGGAAGTTTACATTTTTGAATTTTCTAATTTTGAATCACCCTTGTAATCCTTATGTAAACCCCATTTGATCATAGTGCATGATTATTTTGATATGTTGATGAAGTCTGTTTGGCTAGAATTCTGTTGAAAAATTTTGCATCTATGTTTATAAGGAATATTGATCTGTAATTTGTGTGTGTGTGTCTGTGTGTGTGTGTGGTGTTTTCCTGGTTTAGGCATGAGAGTTACGCTGGCTTCATGGAATGAGTCTGATAGTGTTCCTTTGCGTTTTTGAAGAAGTCGAGTGGGACTGGGGTCAACTCTGCTCTGAATGTTTAGTAGAATTCTCTAATGTAGCTATATGGTACTGTTTATTTTTATTTTTTTATCGACAGGTTTTTTATAACATCTTCAATCTCTTTTGTTATGGGTTTATTTACATTTTCTACTTCTGTTTGTGTTAGTTTGGGAGGTAGTATGTTTCTAGGAATTTGTCCATTTCTTCTACACTTTTAAATTTGTTGAAGTCCAGTTTTTTCATGGTAATCAGTTATAATTTTCTTTATCTCTGTTGGATCAGTTGTAACATCAACAATTTTATGCCTTAATTTATTTTCCTCTTTTTTTTCTTTTGTCAGTCTAACCCATGGTTTGTCTATGTTATTGATTCTCTCGAAGATTCCAAGTTCTGTTGACTCTTTCTATTGTTTTTCTGTTTCATTTATTTCTGACTTGATTTTTATTATTTCCTTTTTTTGTGGTAGCTTTTAGCTTCTTTTGCTCTTCCTTTCCTCCATGACTTTTTCTTAATAACTACAGTGTATTGCATTGAAAGGACCATACTTTAAGTAGTTTCCTTCCACCAGCACCCACTGCCATCAAATCAATTCTGACTCACAGTGACCCTCCAGGACACAGTAGAACTTTTCCACAGAGTTTCCAAGGCTATAAATCTTTATAAAAGCAGATGGTCATATGTTTCTACTGGTGAGTTTGAACTGCCAACCTTTTGGTTCGTTGAATGCTTAACCACTGTGCCACAAGGGTTTCTTAACTAGTTTCCTACAGATCAACACTTAGGCTGTTTAAAATATTTTGCATTAACATCAGTGAAGAATGTATTCCTCAGACCAATCAATTGTATGATACTTAAAGGGTAGTTTTTGCCCCAAATCAAAGTTCAGGAGGAAGGTAGGGGCAGAAAACCTGGGCAAATAGACACAAAGAACTAGGGAGGAAGTGGGGAGAGTGGTTGTAGATTCAGAGGTTTGCAACCGGTATCATGGAACAGGTTGTGTATAGATTGTTGACTGGGAAGCTGATTTGATCTGTAAAATTTCACCTAAGCCACAATAAAATGTTCAAAAAATATTTGGCCATTACAAACAATGCTGCAATTAATAACCCTTTATATGTGCTAGTTTATCTGTAAGATAAATTTCTAGAAGTGAAACTGCTGGGTTAATGTCATCTTATATCTTAGCAGTTTGTTTTTAACTGAAATAATAAGACTGTAATATAAGTAACTTTGATAGATGTTGCCAAATTTCTTTCTATTAAGGACTTCAACCAGTAATATAACAGAGTGTCTGTTTCCCCATAACCTTACCTCATAGTATGTCATCAAGATCTTTGATCTTTGCTAACATTTATTATGTGAAAAAAAGCATATAAAGAGATGCTTAAATTCATTCATAATAGGAAAACCTAAAACTATATTGAAAAATCATTTTTCATATAATAAAGCCATTCGTTTGTGGTATTTCTATTATGGCAGCACTAGATAACTAAGACAGGCATGGCTACTGTTTCATTTTTCTACATGTGGCAATCAAACACTATTCATTGAAGTGTTTTCCCAGCACCATTTTTTTTTAATTTTTATTTTTATTTAACATAACTGAGTGAAAATGTACATTCACATATAAATTTACATGCCCACCTATATGCAGCTTCCACTGCTCTCCCTGTCCGGTGACAGCACACTATTCCTCTCTGCTCCATACATGTCTCATCCTCCCAACAGTCACCTTTCCCCTCCTCTCCACCCACTCCCCTTCCTCCAGCCAGAGGTCGGCAAGATGATATCCTATAGATGTATAGAACCAAAAAGTGCTTCCAATATATGGTTACTCTGCATTGCCAAGTCCAATCCATTCCTGTCCAAAGAGTGAACCTTTGTTATAATTTATGGGAAAGGGCAGCATCAGGGCAGGGGGCCATGCTCTCAGAGGAACCTAAAACCGCTGGACCATCAAATGAGATCTTTTAGTGGAGATCTCATGATGCACCTCTTTTTATTCTTGTGTTGCCAGTGAGGCTCCTCTCTGTGAGCTCCGTCGTGGCTATCACTGGTGGTGGCCGGGCACCATCTGGTTCTTCCGGTCCCAAGTCGATGTAGGCACCCACTCTTGTGGGTCTCTCTGTCTTCTCGGTTGTCTTTACCGCATGCCATTTTGGCCCTCGGTGAGCATCTGTTCCTGCTGAGTTGGGACCATTGGCTGTGTCCTCGGATGGCAGCTTGGCAGCTTTTAAGACCCCAGACGCCACTCACCAATGTGGGGTGCAGAGAGCTCTCTTAGCAAAACGCTAGTTGTGCCAATTGGCCTGGAATTCGCCTAAGAGCATGGTCCCCCATCCCCCGCCCCAGCTACTCTATCCTTGCAGTGTTGAGTTAAGATGGAAGGAGTACTCAAGTTATGCTGAAGTCCACTTAATGTTGTTCTTGTTCCTAATGTGCCAGCACCATTTATTGAAGAGGCTGTTGTTTCTCCTTCATATGGACTTAGCATACTTGTCAAAAATCGTTTGACCATAAATGTTTGGGTTTATTTCTGTATTCCACTTGTCTATTGTTACACCCCAGTACCAGGTTGTTTTAACTGCAATAGCTGTATATAATATTTTAAAATCAGTAAGTGTGAGTTCTACTTCGTTCTTCTCTTTCAATGTTTTCTTAGCTATGTGGGGCCTCTTGCCATTTCATGTAAAGTTGAAGATCATCTTTTCCATTTCTGTAAGGAAGGCTCTTGGTTGGGATTACTTTTAACCTCTAGGTCATTTTGGATAATATTGACATCTTATCAATATTTTATCTTCCAGTTCTTGACATCAAATGGCTTTAAGTCCTTCACATCTCTGGTTTGAATTATTGCTAGGTACTTTACTCTCTTAGATGCTGTTGTTCAGTGGAATTGTTTCCGTAATTTTCCTTTCAGATTTCTCATTACTGATGTGTGGAAATCCAACTGATTTTGTTTGCTGACCTTGTACCCTGCAACTTCACTAAATTCCTTTGTTAGCTTTACAAGTTTTCTTGTGGACTCTGGTTTTTTTTAAATATATGGAATCATATAATCTGTGAATGGTGATAATTTCACTTCTTTCTAATCTAGATGACTGTTCGTTTTTGTTTTTGTTGTTATTGTGCAGGCTAGGACTTCTAATGTAATATTAAATAGCAGTGGTGACAGCAGGCCTCATTGTCCGGTTCTTGATTTGCTTATATGAAACGTGATGGAAAGTTATAACACCAGATTGGATGGATGTGGTTCATAATGCAGGTAGATGTCTGATGTGTACGCGTGTGTTGGTTATGCATATTCCTGTGCAGCTTGGTTCCTGTGAATGTGGTTTTCTGCATTCACCTAATGTTTCCTGTGGATGGAATCGCACACAAGCAAAAGTAAGATTTTCACTCTGCTCAAATTGTCCCCGCGTAATATCAGTTGTGTCGGAAAAAATTCAAGTTTCTAAGACAAGTGTTACAGAAAAACCCGCTGTAAAACAATTGCCTCAGTTTGAAAAATGAACTGTTAATGTTGTTGTTAGGTGCTGTCCTGAGCTATCCTCCCAATCATAGTTATGCTTGAACCCATTGTTGCAGCCACTGTGTGAGTCCATCTCTTTGAAGGCCTTACTCTTTCTAGCTGATCCTCTACTTCACCAAGCATGATGTCCTTCTCCAAGGACTGATCCCTTAGGATAACCTTTATTCAACAACGTAAATGGTGACTATATACATAGGCCTCACTGGATGGCAAATGCAGGAATCAAATCGACAGTATCTGTGAAAATTTGTTATTGTTGTTAGGTGCTGTGGAGTCATTTCTTACTCATAGTGACCCATGTGTAAAGCAAAAGGAAACACTTCCAGTCCTGCACCATCCTCACAGTCACTGTTATACTTGAGCCCGTTTGTGCTGTGCTTGATTACTTTTGTGTTGCATTTCTAGCCACAGTCTTGTAACTCCCACCCAGCTGACTGGGCAGGACTACGTGATAGGGTAATTGTAGCCTACCAAGGGATTAGTCAGTTTTGCCTTAAAAGAGAGCCAGTTCCAGAGCAGAGAGGAGGATCCTGCCACCACCAAGGATGAATATCCAGGAGTGGAGGAAACAGTGTGATGGGCTTTCCAGCTCACAGAGAAAGAAAGCTAAGAGGCCAAGAGCCGGAGAGAGGTGTGCCTATAAACATAGCTAGGGAGAGGCTGTTCTGATGGAAGAACTGTATTCTGAGTGTTCCTGAGCCAGAATTGTAGCTGTTACTTCCCTAATAAACTCCGTAATCATAAGTATGCTCTGTGAGTTCTGTGTGGCTCTGACAATGAATTATTGAACCCAGTACAGAATGCTGTGGGAAGGATGGTTGGTGTCAGAATTGTCAAAGATAGCAATGAGTGGAGGCTTGTCTGGCTTTCACCTCATGAATGCACTGTTGGTCTTGATTTTCTTTCCCTCTTGTGGCATTGGAGCAGGTCAGATGCTACCCCCAGCCATTTTTATAATTTTGTTGCAAACACAGTGTCTGTCCATCTCTTTGAGGGGCTTCTTTTTTTTTTCACTGACTCTCTACCAAGCATGATGTCCTTCTCAGGGACTGGTCGGTCCCTCATGATAACATGGCCAAAGGATGTGACACTAAGTCTCGTAATACTTGTTTCCAAAGTGCATCCAGGCTGTGCTTCTTCCAAGACAGATTTGTTCTTTCTTCTGGTCACCCATGGTATATTCAATATTCTTTGCCAACACGATAATTCGAAGGCATCAGTGCTTCTTCAGTTTTCTTTATTAATTGTCCAGCTTTTACATGCATAAGAGGTGTTTAAAAATAACCTGGCTTGGGTCACATGGGCATTGACTGCGGACCCAAGTAAAATGAAATCCTTGACAGCCTCAATCTTCTCTCCATTTATCATGATGTTGCTTACTGGTCTACTCATGAGGATTTTGTTTTTTCTACGTTGAGGTGAATACATACTAAAGGCTGTAGTCTTTGATCTTCATCAGTAAGTGCTGCAAGTCTTCGTCACGTTCAGCAAGCAAAGTTGTGTTATGTGCATATCACAGGTTGTAAACAAATCTTCCTCCAATCCCAATGTCATTTTCCTCTTCATATAATCCAGTTTCTCAGATTATTTGCTCAACATACAGATTAAATAAGTATGGTGAAAAGATATGACCCTGACACAAATCTTTTCTTACTTTTATTTTTTTACTTAAGATGAAGGTTTACAGAATGAACTAGCTTCTCATTAAACAGTTAGTACACATGTTGTTTTATGACATTGGTTAAGAATCCCACAACATGTCAACACACTCCCTTCTCAACCTTGAGTTCCCTATTACCAGCTTTCCTGACCCCTCTTGCCTTCTAGTCCTTATCCTTGGGCTGGTGTACCTCTTTAGTCTCATTTTCTTTCATGGCCCTTTCTAACCTTTGAATGGAGGGTGGACTTCAGGAGTAACTTCATTAGTGAGCTAAAAAAATGTGCAGGCTTTCTCCAGTCTTTCTGGTCTTTTTTTTGTGAGTTAGAAATTTGTCCTATATTTCTCTCCAGTTCCATCTGAGGCCCTCTATTGTGGTCTCTGTCAGAACAGACAGAGGCGGTAGCTGGGCACCATCTAGTTGTACTAGACTGAAACTGGTGGAGGCTGTGGTAGTTGTAGTCCATTGGGCCTTTGGACTAATCTTTGCCTTGTGTGTTTAGTTTTCCACATTTTCCCTTGTTCCAGACAGGGTGAGACTAGTGGAATATTTTAGATAACCATTCTAGGGCCTTAACAGGCTGTTGAGGCCCTAGATGTTATTCACCAAGGTAGAATGTAGAACAGTTTCTTTATAAACTATGTTACGCCGGTTGAGCTAGAGGTTCCTTGAGACTATGGTCCCCATAGCCCCCAGCCCAGTAACTAAGTCCCTCAGAGAGTTTGGATGTGTCTATGGAGTTTCGTGATCTTGTCTTGTACGGTTTGTGCTGGCTTCCCCATTACTGTGTGCTGTCTTACCCGTCTCCAAAATTACCACTTATCTCTACTGTCTACTTAGTGTTCTTCCATCTCCACTCCTCCTCTCCCTCATAACCATCAATGATTGTTTTTTGTGTGTGTGTGTTTGAAACTTTTCATGTGCTTTTATAATAGTGGCCTTACGCAGTATTTATCTTTTGGGGTTTGACTTGCTTCACTCAGCATAATGCTGTCCAGATTCATATGGGTTGTGAGATGTTTAGCAGATTCTTCATTGTTCTGTATTGTTTTGTGGTATTCTGTTGTGTGTATGTACCATAGTTTGTCTATTCATTCATCTGTTGATGGCCACCTAAGTTTTTTCCACCTTTTTGCTATTGTGAACAGTGCTGCAGTGAACGTGGGTGTGCATATGTCTGTCTGGCAGTTCTTGTTCCTCAAGGATGCGATCCTAGGAGTGACATTGCTGAATAATATGGTATTCCTATTTTTAGCTTTTTAAGGAAGTGCCATATCATTTTCCAAAGCAGTGATACCATTCTGAATTCCCATCGGCAATGCATGAGAGTTCCAGTTTCCCCACAGCCTCTCCAATATTTGTTATTTTCTGTTTCTTTGATTCATGTCAGTAATGCTGGGGTGAGATGGTATCTCATGTGGCTTTGATTTACTTTTATCTGATGGCTGGTGAGCATAAACATTTCCTCATTTGTCTGCTAGCTGCTTGAATATCATCTTTGATGAAGTGTCTATTCATTTCCTTTGCCCATTTTTAAATAGGATTATTTGTCTTTTTTGTTGTAGAGGTGTTGGATTTTTTTCTGTAGACTTTAGAGATTAGACCTTTGTCAGATTTGTAATAGTCTAGAAAACTTCCCCAGTCTGTATGTTCTCATTTTACTCTTTTGGTGAAATCTTTTGATGAACCTAAGTGTTTAATTTTTAGAAGATCCCAGTAGCTTATCTTCTGGAGTTTGTGTGTTGTTAGTTGTGGTTTGTATCCTGTGTATGTAATGTATTAGGACCTCTAGTATTGATTCGATTTTTTTCTTGTGGCATAGTGGTTATGTGCTATAGCTGCTAGCCAAAAGGCTGGCAGCTTGAATCTACCAGGTGCTCTTTGGAAACCTTATCGAACAGTTCTACTCTGTCCCATAGGGTCACTATAAGTTGGAATTGACTCAGTGGCAACAGGTGTTTTTGGTTCTCCATTAAGAATGATTTTGTCTGTTGTTTTTTCATATATGCCCTTTATTATGTTGAGAAATTTCCCTCCTATACTTATTTTATTCAGAGTTTTTTAAAATTACGAATGGGTGTTAGACACTGTCAGATAGCATTTCTACTTAGATTGAGATGATTGTGTGATTCTTTGTTTTCCTCTTATTTATGCAGTGGATCATGTTGATTGACTTTCTAACACTGAACCATCCTTGTACACGTAGTATGAATCCTACTTGGTCATAGTGTATTATTATTATTATTTTATATGATGCTGAAATCTATTGGCTGGAATTTTGTTGAGAATTTTTGTATCTATATTCATTAGAGAGATTGGTCTGTAATTTCCTTTGTTTGTGGTGTCAGAGTCATCAGTCATGCTGGCTTTATAGAATGAATTCAGAAATATTTCTTCCTTTTCTGTCTTCTAAAATAGCTTGAGTAGTACTAGTGTAAGCTTTCTCTGACTGTTTGGTAGAGTCCTGCAATGAAGCCGTTTGGGCCAGGGCTTTTGGAGGAGGGCAGTTTTCTAAATCACCTTTTTAATCTCTTCTCTTGTTACGAGTCTGTTCAGATTTTCAACATCATTTTGTGATAGTTTAGGTAGGTAGTGTGTTTCTAAAAATTTATTCATTTCAACCAGGTTTTCAAATTAGTTTGAGTACAGTTTTTCATAATATTATGTTGCTATACTTTTTACTTCAGTTGGGTCTGTTGGAATGCCCTCTATTTCATTTCTTATTTGAGTTATTTGTGTTCTTTCCTGTTTTTCCTTTGTCAGTTTGCCTAGTGGTTTGTTGATATTGTTGATCCAACTTGTGGTTTTGTCGGTATTTTCTATTGTTTTTCTAGTCTCTCTTTCATAAATAAATGAAATAAACTAGAAACTACTAGAAATCACTATCCGATCTTTATTATTTACTTTCTTGTGGTGGATGTGGGCTTCTTTTGCTGTTCTCTTTCTATTTGTTCAAGTTGTGTAGCTAATGTTTTCATTTTGTTTTTTCTTTTTTGATATGTACACCTATTGCTATAAATCGACTTCTACACACTGCCTTTGCTGTGTTCCAAAGGTCTTGGTATGATGTGTTTTCCTTCTAGGAGCTTTTTTGATTCTATCTTTGATTTCTATGATCCAGTGCTTTTTTTAAGTGAACTGTTATTCAGTTTTCATGTAATTGATTTTTTTTCTCCCTTGTGCTTCCTGTTAGTTTGATGGTACTGTAGTTGGAGAAGATACTTCGTATTATTTCAGTGCTTTAGATTTTGTTGAACATTGTTCTGTGGTCTAAGATGTAGTCTATCTTAGAGAAGTTCCATGAGTACTGGAAGAACTGTGTACTTCGCAGTTGTTGGGAGTGTTCTATATATGTCCGTGAGGTCATGTTGGCTGATTGTGCCCTTTAGGTTTTCTGTAACTTTTTTGAGTTTCTTTCTTGAAGTTCTGTCTTTTACCTAGAGTGATGTGTTGAAATCTACTATTACTGTCAAATTGTCAATTTCTCTCAGTGCTGTTAGAGTTTGTTTTGTGCATTTTGGAACCTTGTCATTGGGAGCATAGATATGCATTACCACTAGGTCTTCATAATGGACGTTCCCTTTAAACATTATATAGTGCCCTACTTTCCCTTTTACAGTCTATTTTATTTTAAAGTCTATTTTATCCAAGATTAGTATTGTTGCTCTTGCTCTTTTTTGGTAGATGTTTGCTTGATACATGTTTTTTCATCACTTGATTTTTAATAAATTTATGACTTTGTTTCTCAGGTGAGTCTCCAGTGGACAGAATGTTGATGGATCCTGTTTTTTATCCATTCTGTCACTGTCTTTATGGGTATATTTAGGCTATTTACATTCACTATAATTATTGATATATGTGAATTTATTGCTGTCATTTTGTAGTTCTTCTTTGTGGTGCAGACATTTTCTTCTCTTTTGTGTGAATTCTTTGTTGATTTTTTAAATTTCTCATGTTTTTTATTTTATTTTTACTGAGACTTTGTTTTTCTTCTTTATTTTGATAAGTAGGTTTGTTAACTGACTTTTTGGTTACCTTGAAATTTGCCCTTTTCTTCCTAGGTTTGAACCAGTCCCTCGTTACTTGGTATTGTCTTGCCTTCTTCCCCACTACGAAGTTCTGTATCTATACCACTTACTTCCTTTTTTACTGTTCTGACATTATTGTCATTTACAGATCAATCTCTCTGGTTCCCTGTTGTAAATCTTTTGGTTTTGAATAGACCTTAAGAGTTCATTTCCTAAATTGTTATCTGGTTAGTGTGACCTCCTGTCTTAGATTCAGGTTGTGGTTTTGTGTTGTTTGTTCTCAAACTGAAGGACTTCATTTAATAATTCTTGTAAGTTTCATTTGGTTTTTACATATTCTCTTAATTTCTGTTTATCTGGAAATGTCCTAATTTCACCATCATATTTAGAGTTTTGAAGGATGTATTATCCTTGGTTGTCCATTTTTTGCTTTCAAGGTTTTATACATGTTATCCCATTACCTTCTTGCCTCCATTCTTTCTGCTGAGTAATCAGCGTTTAGTCTTATTATTTCACCACTGTCTGTGACTTTTCATTTTCTCAAGCTGCTGTCAGGATTCTCTTTTTCTCTGGCTTTATGAAGTGTGATTGTGATATGCCTTGGTGAATTTTCTTTTAGAGTCTATCCTTTTGGAGATTTGTTGAGCTTCTTGGATGCAGCTTTTCCTATTTTATGATATTAGGGAAGTTTTCTGTCAGCAATTCCTCAACGATCCTCTCTGTTTTCCATTTCCTACCCCTGTTCTAGAACTCTAATCACTCACAAATTTTTCCTTTTGATTGTATTCCATATAATTTTCAAAGTTTCTTCATTTCTCTTTGTCCTTTTTTCTGAATTTTCCCCAAAGAAAGTTGCTTTCGAGAATTTTGTTTTTCAGTTTCACTGACCCTGTCTTCCATCATGTCTCCTTAGCCTGTCTATGACATTGTGCATTTCTGAAATCCTGTGGTTTATCTTTTGGATGGTTGATTGTTGTTTTTGTATGATTTCTAGTTGTGAATTTGTCTTGGAATTTTGTTTCTGTATTACTTTCCTGAATTTTTCCATTTTTTGTCTGTATTTTCCCTGAATTTGTCTGCCTTTTCTATGACTTTGTCTATTTTTTCCTCTGCTTTTTGCTTGGATAGCTCTGAATGTTAGAGATTTTAATTCCTTGTCAGGTAGTTCTAGTGCCTTTTCTTCTATTGGAAAGTCATCTGGTGTTTTATTTTAGATGCTTACTGGAAACATCCTGTCCTGTTATTTTTTTTTAATGTTTTGATATTGCCTACTGTCTTACAGTCGTTCAGTAGTTATTTTGTTTGTTCATTGATTGTATGTCTGTTCGTTTTGTCCTGATTTTTTGTTTTATTTGGTTATTTCTGAGAAGGTGGTCTGGGTGTTCTTCATTGTTTGCTTATCTGTGTGCACAATACCTTTTACCTCCTTGTCTAATGTCAGGAGGCACAACAGGGCAGGTATCGCTCAAGGGGAAGGATTAATATGGGTTATTTTGGCACATACTGGGGCTGACAGGGTGGGCCAGGGGGCAGGGCATGGCAGGTTCTGGTATGCCATGCCTGTGCTGCTTGAGAATGGGATGTTCAGTGCACAGTGCAGTTAGGCAGGATAGAAGGAGGAGGCTGTGACGTGTGCAGCTAAGATGGGTATGGGAAAGAAGAGAGGGAGGAAAGAAAACAGGAATTAAAAACAAATAAGCAAGCTAGCAAAAAGGGCTGAGGAAAACTACCACAACAGTGGAGAAATTAGAAACTGAGAAATGAAGTAAAATAGAAAGGAAAAGAGAAAAATAAATACAGAAAAATTAAAATAAAGAAAAGAAAAATGCCCCCAGGGATTTCACTGGCAACCAGGGAAATTCTTTTGAGGCCTTGAAGCACAGCCTGTCTAAAAAGGGCAGAGATGGCACACCATACCAGGTATTTGTTTCATAATTTCAGGGAAGTTTTCTGCCAGCAATTCAACAGCAATACTTTCTGTGTTTTCAGGAATCCCTCCCTGTTCAGAAACTCCAATTAATTGTAGATTATTCCTCTTGGTAGAGTCTTACATGTTTCTTAATGCTTCTTCATTTTTTTATTTCTTCTCTGATTTTTCCTTGTAAATGCTGGTGTCAGTTGTTCTGTCTTCAGGATCACTAAGTCTGACTTCTAATTTGGCAGTTCTACTCTTTTGGCTTTAAACTGAATTGTCTAATTCTGGAATTTTGTTATTGATCTGTCAGATTTCAGAATCTTGACGTTCCATCAGTTCGAAAGCTTGCTTAATTTTTCATTTTGCTCAACTGCATTTTGTTTAATCTCCAGGAGCCAGCCAAGCCAAGTGCCATCGAGTCGGATCCGACTCATGGCGACCCTAGGGCTCTCTATATAATTGTTTTGTACACGACCTCTGATAGTTTCAGAAAGGCTTCTTAACCTGGGAAGTTTTTTGATTCTTTATTTTGGGATTTTTCTGGAGCCATGGTGGGTTGTTTGTTTAAATGCTTGATGATGGTTTGTTGCTGTGGGGACATCTAGAGGCTGTTTAGTTTTGCTGGTGTTGCCTCAGTAGGAGCTGAGGTGTAGTTCCTAGAAGCGAGTTGGTCACCAGCCACCTCTGTCTACTTTGGTGACTAGCCCCAGTGGACTCTCTGTGCTTACAGCCTCTGCTTCCTGGCTGGCGAAGACACCACCCTTCTTATGGAGTCACTGGGGGCCATCAACCAGCCTTATGATGTGGGTCAGTAATGGCTGGAAGAGATGCCTTTGGGATGCACACCAGTTATTTCTCCAGTCAGTCTTATTTTAAAAAGCTAAAAGCTATGTGACAGCTTCCAAAATCATTCAGGCCATCAGGTGTGGCAGGTCCCTCCTTCCAACTGACAATGGAGACACCTCTTCAACTGTGGTTGCTGTGCTTCTGCCATCACCTGCTGGGTGCTACTTGTAAGGCAACACTGAGCTAAACACAGCCTTTCTGCTGGAAAAGCACTCCCTGGATTGACACTGCTTCCCAGCATGGGAATTAGCCCCTGCTGTGGCCTCCAGTTGGGTAAGTCCACCTCCCTGCCAAATAAGATGGCGTCCCAGTCAAGCTACTCCTCCCACTGTGAGACAACTGAATCTATGGTGGAACTCTGAAGAGAGGGTGGAGGGGCTGTGGTACCCTCAGTCCACAGCCAGATTCTCAAAATGTGGCTAGTCCACAAACTGTCTCTCTGCTGCAGCACACTCTGTTTACTTCAATACTATGGCTGCCAGCTCATGCCCATCCTCTGCCTACCAGCCAACAAAAGGAAAAAAAGTTAAAGCGCCAGTATCTTCAGTCTGCATGAGCAGCTAGTCAGCAGAAACAGTGCTCAGAGAGAGAGGAAGTATTTTGTTTAGTGGCATATAGTCCAAACTGACGGCCCTATGCCATGTCCTAGGGTTTACTGAGTGTCCAGAAAGCTTGTTCAGTTATCAATCCAGGGCCTACTTTTCAGAAGGAATTAAGGAGATATGTGTCTAGTCTGTCATCTTGACTCTGTCCCCCAAATTTTGTATCTATATTCATTAGGGATATTGATTTGTAGTTTCTTTACATGGTATCTTTGTTTGGTTTTAATGTTAGGGTAGTGGTGGCCTGATAGAATGAGTTAGAAACTGTTCTTTCCTCTTCAGTTTTTTGGAAGAATTTGAAAAGAATTGGTGTCAATTCTTCTTTCAGTGTTGCTAGAATTTCCCAGTAAATTCATCTGGTCCAGAATTTTTGTTGTTGTTGTTATTGGGAGTTTTTTGATTACTGATTCAATGTCTTCACTTGTTATCAGTCTGTTGAGATTTTCTCTGTTTCTTCTTAAATCAATTTAGGTGTTTCATTTATTTCTAGGAATTTGTCCATTTCATCTAAGTTGTTTAACTTGTTGGAATACAGTTGATCCTACTATTCTCTCACGGTCTTTATTATTTCTTTAGGGTTGGTTGTAATGCCTTCACTTTCTTTTTATTATTTTTTTATTTAATATGACTGAGTGAAAATGTACATTCCCGTATAAATTTACATGCCCACCTATATGCACCTTCCACTTCTCTCTCTGTCCGGTGACAGCACAGTATTCCTCTCTGCTCCATACATGTCTCATCCTCCCAACAGCCTTCTTTCCCCTCCTCTCCACCCACTCTCCTTCCTCCAGCCAGAGGTCAGCAGGATGATATCCTAGAGATGTATAGAACCATAAAGTGCATCCAATATATGGTCAGTCTGCATCACCAAGTCCAATCCATTTGTGTCTGAAGAGTGGACCTTCGTTATGACTTATGGGCAAGGGCAGCATCAGGGCCAGGGGCCATGCTCTCAGGGGAACCCCGAAACCGCTGGACCATCAATTAAGGTCTTTTCGTGGAGATCTCAGGATGCATCCCTTTTTATTCTTTTGTTGCCAGTGAGACTCAACTTAGTGAGCTCTGTCGTGGCTATCACTGGTGGTGGCCGGGCACCATCCAGTTCTTCCGGTCCCGGGTCAATTTATTGCCTTCACTTTCATTTGTGATTTTCGTTATTTACATGTTTTCCCCCTCCCCCCACTTTGTTAGTGTAGCTAAAGATTTATCGGTCTTTTAAAAGAATCAACTTATGATTTCATTGATTCTATTGTTTTTCTATTCTGTACTTCATTTAATTTTTTTCATTTTCTTGTGGTAAAAAATAACAAAACACCTGCCATTTCAATATATTTTGCATGTACAAATCAGCCAAGCCAAGCCAAGTGCCATCGAGTCATATCCGACTCATGGCAAATCAATGGCATTAATTATATTCATCATGTTGTGCAACTCTTATTAACTCTATCCATTTCCAAACTTTTCAGTCATCCTTAACAAAAAGTTACTGCCTCCTAAGCAATGACTTCTAGTTCGTCTATTTTTCCTGTGCTCTTTATTTCCTTCCTTCTGGTTGCCTTTGTCTTGGTTTGCTCTTGCTTTGTTAGTTCCTAAATTTGTAAAGTTAAGTTATTCATTTGAGATTTTTCTTCTTTTTTTAATGTAGGGTGTTTACCACTATAGGTTCCTCTCTGGACACTGCCTTCACCACATATCACAAGTTTTAGTATGTTTTCTTTTTCATTTGATTTTAAGAATGTTCTGATTTCTCTCTTGATTTCTTCCTTAAACCATTGGTTGTTTACTGATGTGTTGTTTACTTTCCACATATCTGTGTATTCCATTCTGTTATTATTTTCTAATTTCATTCCATTGTGGTCAGAGAAAATGCTGTGCATGATTTCAGATTTTTTTTTCTTCAAATTTGTTTTATGACCTAGCATATGGTTTATCCTGGAGAATGAACAATGTGCACTGGAGAAGAATATTTACTGTTGGGTAGAATAACCTATATATGTGTGTTAGGTCTATATGATTTATGTTGTTGTTTTTAGGTACTGTTGAGTCAGTTTCAACTCAAATCAACACTGTGCACAACAGAATAAAACACTGCCCAGTACTGCATCATGCCCACGGTCATTTTTGTGCTTAAGCCAATCGTTGCAGACACTGTGTCAATCCATCATGTTGAGGGTCTTCTTCTTTTTCACTGACCCTCCACTCTACCAAATATGATGTCCTTCTCCAGGGATTGATCCCTCCTGACAATATGTCCAAAGTATGTGATATGCAGTCTCGCTATTTTTGCTCCCAAGGAACACTAAAGTTATTCTTCTTCCAGAATAGATCCATTTGTTTTTTTGGCATTCCATGGTACATTCAATATTATTACCCAACACCATAATTCAAAGGCATCAATTTTTCCTGTCTTCCTTATTCACTCTCCAGCTTTTGCATGCATAAGATGCAATTGAAAATACCATGGCTTGGGTCAGGTGCACCTTAGTCTTCAAGGTGACAACTTTGCTTTTCAATGGTTTTTTTAAAATTGTGATTAAAAGCAACTATACAATCGTAATTAAATTTGCATGCCAGCTTATCTGCAGCTCCATCTGCTCTTCTTTCCCAGTGACAGCACACTCCTCCTTTCATTCTGTACTTGTCGTGTCATCTTAACAATCTCTTGTCCCATCCTTTCCACGATCTCATCTCCCATCTAGAAAGAGAACAGTAGGACAACATCCTATAAATGCATGGAACCATAAAGTACACACACCATTATGATCACATTGTGTCTCCAAGTCCAGTCCATCTTCGTCTGAAGAGTAGACCTCAGTAGCGTTCTTTGGACAGAATCACTAGCAGGTCTAGGGCCCATGTTCCCAGGGGATCCCCCAGATCATTGGACCATCAATTGTAGTCTTTTAGTAGAGTTCTTGAGGTGCACCCCTCTTTTTCTTGTGTTGCTACAGGAATCAACATTGTGTGCCCCATCACGGCTGTGTTTGGTGGTGGCCAGGCACCATCTGGTTCTCGTCACATGTTGATACAGTCTTCCATTCACCTGGGTCCTTCTGTCTCCTGGGCTCTTTTTCAGTGATGTCTTTGTTGTTCTCAGTGATCATCTGTTCTGAATGGGTTGGGACAATTTGGTGTAACTCAGATGGCAGTTTGCTAGCTTTTAAGACCCCTCATGCCACTCACCAATATGGGGTGCAGAAGACTCTCTTAGCAATGGGCTAGTTATGCCAGTTGGCCTCAATGTTCCCGGAAAGCATGGTCCCCAGACCCTGTCCCTGCTGCTCTATCCTTGCAATACTGGGTTAAGATTAGAAGATTTTTCAGTTTATAGTGAAGTCCAGTTAGGCTGATCTACTTTCTACTGTGTGCTGTCACTACTTTCACCCAACCAAATTTCTATCAACTATCTAATCTATGCCCAACCCTCTCCTTTCCTCCTCACCCTTGTAGGCATCAAAGGGTCTTTTTTTCTGTACATAAATCTATTTTTAAGTCCTTATAGTAGTGGTCTCATGCAATGTTTGTCTTTTTACTACCAACTGATTTCACTCAGCATGTTTTCTAGTTGAAACCAGGTTATGAGATGCTTCCAAAAATCATCATCGTTCTTTATCATTACATAGTGTTGTATTGAGTATATGTACCATAGTTTGTTTATCCGTTCATCTGTAGATGGGCATCTGGGTTGATTCCTGCTTTTCAATACTTTAAAGAAGTCCTTTGCAGAAGATTTTCTCAATGCAATATGTGTCTTTTGATTTCTTGACTGCTGCTTCTATGGGTGTTAACTGTGGAACCAAGTAAAATGGAATCCTTGATAACCTCAATCCTTTCTACACTTATTGTGATGTTGCTTACTGGTTCAGTAATGAGGAGTCTTATTTTCTCGATGTTGTGGTGCAATCTATACTGAAGGTCATGGTCTTTGATCATCAGTATTTCAAATCTTCTTCACTTCCAGCAAGCAGTGTTGTGTCATCTGCATGATGTAGGTTGTTAATGGGTCTTCCTCTGTTCCTGATGCCTCATTCTTCTTCACATAGTCCAGCTTCTCAGATTATCTGCTCGGCATGAAGATTGAGAAGGTATAGCAAAGGATACAACCCTGATTCACACTTTTCCTGACTTTAAACTATTCCATGTTCCCTTGTGCTGTTTGCATGACTGCCTCTTGATCCATATACAGATTTCTCATGAGCACAATGAAATGTTCTGGAATTCCCATTCCCCACAATGTTATCCATAATTTGTTATGATTCACACAGTTGAATGCCTTTGCACAGTCAGTGGAACACAGGTAAACATCTTTCTGATAGTCTCTGCTTTCAGCCAGGTCCATCTGACATGAGTAATGATATCCCTGGTTCCATGTCCTCTTCTGAATCCAGCTTGAATTTCTGGAAGTTCCCTGTCAGTATACTGAGTAACATGCACTGTGGGTTTGCATGTTGCTGTGTTGCTGGAAGCTATGTCACCTGTGTTCAGATACCAGTGGTGTCATCCAGTCTGGACAGGTTTCAGGTGAGCTTCCATACTAAGACAGAGTAGGAAGAAGGACTCGACAGTCTACTTCTGAAAATAGTCAGCGAAAACCTATGGATAGCAGCTCAACATTGTCAGATATGGTGCCAGAAAAGGAGCCCTCCACTTTGGAAGGAACTCAAAAGATAACCGGGGAAGAGCTGCTTCCTCAAGGTATAGTCGACCTTAATGATGTGGATGGAGTAAAGCCTTCCTGATCTTCATTTGCTGATGTGGCATGACTCAAAATGAGAAGAAACAGCTATAAACATCCACTAACACTTGGAACATGGAATGTACGAAGCATGAATCTAGGAAAATCGGAAATAGCCAAAAATTAGATGGATAAACATCAATACCCTAGGCTTTAGTAAGCTGAAACAAACAGGTACTGGCTATTTTGAAATGGACAATCATATGTTCTACTATGCAGGAAATGAAAACTTACAAAGGAATGGTATTGTATTCCTTATGAAAAAGAACTTTTCAAGATCTGTCCTGATAGTGATAGGATATCCTGTCAGTGATAGGGTAATATCCATATGCCTACAAGGAAGGTCAGTTAATACAACTGTTATTCAAATTTTTGCAGCAACCACTAAGGCCAAATATGAAGAAATTGAAGATTTTTACCAGCTTCTGCAGCCCCAAATTGATCAAACATGCAATTAGGATGCACTGATAATTACTGGTGATTGGAATCCAAAAGTTGAAAACAAAGAAGAATGACTGGTAGTTGGAAAATACAGCATGTGTTCATTCAACTTCTTTATGGGATGTGTTCATTCAACTAACTCCTGTCCCCTTCTCTCCACTCTCCCATCTCACTTCTGGACAGGAGCTGCTCCAACAGACTCATGTATATTTTTAAGCCAAGAAGCATACTCTTCACCAGCATCACTCTGTGTCTTACAGTCCAATCCGATCTTTGTCTGAAGGGTTGGCTTCTGTACCAGTTTTAGCTCTGGGCTAACAGAGTCCAGGAGGCATGTCCTTAGGGGACTCTTCAAACTGACAGACCATCAAGTGCAGTCTTTTAATCAAGTTTTAGTTCTGCATCCCCATTTTTCTCTTGCTACATCAGGGACTCTACTTTGTGTCCCTGTGAAGGCAGTCATTGATGGTGGCTGGGCACCATCACGTCTGATGCCAGTGATTGAGTGATAGAATTTGCAAGAGAAACAATTTATTCACTGTGAATACCTTTGTTCACCAGCATAAATGGGGATTATACACATGGACCTCACCTAATGGAATACACAGGAATCAAATCAACTATGTCTGTGGAAAGAGGCAACGGAAAATCTCAAAATCAGCAGTCAGAACAAGACCATGTGCTGAATGTAGCACAGACCATCAATTGTTCACATGCAAATTTTTTTAAGTTTTTTTTATGCTTGAGTGAGAATATACAATCCCATATAAATTTGCATACCCCCCAATGAGCGGCTCCCACTGCTCTCCCTGCCCAGTGACAGCACACTTCTCTTCTCTGTTCTGTACATGTCATATCCTCCTAAAAATCTCTTCACCCTTTCCCTCACGTCCAGTAAGAGGTCAGCTGGATGACATCTTATAGATGCATAGAACCATAAAGTGCACACATGATATGGTTGCTCTGTGTCATGAAGTCCAATCCATTTCTGTCCAAAGAGTTGACCTCCATTATGATTTATGGACAGGGGCAGCATCAAGGCCAGGGGTCATGCTCCCAGGGGAACCCCGAGGCCCCTGGACCATCAATTGCCTTCTTTATTAGTAGAGATCTCAGGGTGCACATCTTTTTATTTTCTTGTTGCCAGCAAGGCTCAACTTTGTGAGCCCCATCATGGCTATCACTGGTGGTGGCCGGACACCATTTAATTCTTCCGGTCGCGTACTGATATAGTCACCCACTCATGGGTCTCTCTGTCTTCTGGATTCTCTTCTCCCCATGTCGTTTTGGTCCTTGGAGGTCATCTGTTCCTGTTGAGTTGGGACCATTTGGAGTACCTCAGATGACAGCTTGGCAGCTTTTAAGAACCCAGACGCCACTCACCAATGTGGGGTGCAGAAGACTCTCTTAACAAAGTGCTAGTTATGCCAATTGGCCTCAGTGTCCCCTGAGAGCATGGTTCCTAAACCCCCACCCCAGCTACTCTGTCCTTGCAATACTGGGTTAAGATGGGAGGAGTAATCATGTTATGTTGAAGTCCAGTTAAAATTGATCTTCTTTCTAATGTGTGCTGTCACAGATTTCACCCAACCAAATTTCTATCAACTATCTAATCAATACCCCACTCCTCCTTCCCTCCCTCCCCATCCTTGCAGCCATCAAAGAGTCTTTTCTTCTATGCATGAGTATGTTTTTCAGTTTTTGTAGTAGGAATCTCATACAATATTTGTCCTTCACATGCAAATTTAAATCGAAACTGAAGAAAATTAGAACAAGTCCACGAGAGCCAAAGTATGACTTTGAGTATATCCCACCTGAGTTTAGAGACCATTTCAGAAGCAGATTTGATGCACTGAACACTAATGGCTGAAGACCAGACGAGCTGTGGAATGACACCAAAGACATTACCTGTAAAGAAAGCATAGGTCATTAAAAAGACAGGAAAGAAAGAAAAGACCCACCTGGATGTCAGAAGAGACTCTTAAACTTGCTCTTGAACATCGAGTAGCTAAAGCAAAAGGAAGGAATGATGAAGTAAAAGAACTGAACAAATTTCAAAGGGCGGCTTGAGAGGACAAAGTATACTTAATAATGACGTGCAAAGAGCTGGAATTAGAAAACGAAAAGTGAAGAACATGCTCTGTATTTCTCAAGCTGAAACAACTGAAGAAAAGATTCAAGCCTGGAGTCTCAATAGTGACGGTTTCTACAGGAATATTAAATGACTCAGGAAGCATCAATAGAAGGTGGAAGGAATATACAGAGTCTTTATACCAGAAAGAATTGGTCGATGTTCAACCATTTCAAGAGGCAGCATATAATCAGGAACACATGATACTGAAGGAAGAAGTTGAAGCTGCATTGAAGTCACCGGCGAAAAACAAGGCTCCAGGAATTGATGGAATATCAATTGAAATGTTTCAACGAACTGATGCAGCACTGAAAGTGCTCAGTCATCTATGCCAAGAAATTTAGAGGACAGCTACCTGGCCGATTGACTGGAAGAGATCCATATTTATGCCTATTCCTGAGAAAGGTGGTCCAACCAAATGCAGAAATCATTTAACAGTATCATCAATGTCACATGCATATTTGATTTATAGTGTTGTTTAAAATCCTGTATTTCCTCACTGATCTTCCTTCTAGGTGGTATGTCCATTATTGAAAGTGATGTACTGAAGTCTCCAACTACTACTGTAGAGCTATCTATTTGTCCCTTCAATTCTGACAATGTTTCTTCCATGTATTTTGGGGCTCTGATGTTGAGTGTGTATATATTTATGATTGTTATATCTTCTTGAATAATTGATCTTTCATCAGTATATAATGCTCTTATTTTTCTCCTATGACTGATATTAAGGTATATCTGATGTTAATGTAGCCACCTCAGTTCTGTTTTGGTTGCTATTTGTTTGGAATATTTTGTCTCATTCTTTCACTTTCAATCTGTGTTGTGTCTTTGAGTCTAAGCTGTCTAGTGTAGACAGTATGTAGAAGGTTAATTATTATTATTATTTTATTTAATATAACTGAGTGAAAATGTACATTTCCATATAAATTTACATGCCCACCTATATGCAGCTTCCACTGCTCTCCCTGTCCGGTGACAGCACATTATTCCTCTCTGCTCCATACATGTCTCATCCTTCCAACAGCCTTCTTTCCGCTTCTCTCCACCCACTCTCCTTCCTCCAGCCAGAGGTCAGCAGGATGATATCCTATGGATGCACAGAACCATAAAGTGCATCCAATATATGGTCACTCTGCATTGCCAACTCCAATCCATTCCTGTCCAAAGAGTGGACCTTCATTATGATTTATGGGCAAGAGCAGCATCAGGGCCAGGGGCCATGCTCTCAGGGGAACCCCGAAACTGCTGGACCATCAATTGAGGTCTTTTAGTGGAGATCTCAGGATGCACACCTTTTTATTCTTGTGTTACCAGTGAGACTCAACCTAGTGAGCTCCGTCACGGCTATCACTGGTGGTGGCTGGGCACCATCCAGATCTTCCGGTCCCAAGTCGATGTAGGCACCCACTCATGTAGGTCTCTCTATCTTCTAGGTTGTCTTTACCCCATGTCGTTTTGGTCCTCGGTGAGCATCCGTTCCTGCTGAGTTGAGACCATTTGCTGTGTCCTCGGATGGCAGCTTGGCAGCTTTTAAGACCCCAGACGCCACTCACCAATGTGGGGTGCAGAGAGCCCTCTTAACAAAATGCTAGTTGTGCCAATTGGCCTCGATTCCGCCTAAGAGCATGGTCCCCTGCCCCTTGCCCCAGCTACTCTATCCTTGCAATATTGGGTTAAGATGGAAGGAGTACTCAAGTTATGCTGAAGTCCACTTAATGTTGTTCTTTTATCTAATGTGTGCTATCACCGATTTCTCCCAGCCAGATTTCTAGCAACTATCTAAGCTAAACCCTACCCCCTCTCCCTTCCTCCCCTCCCTTGCAGCTGTCAGTGAGTCTTTTCTTCTATACACAAGTCTGTTTTTGAGATCTTATTGTAGAGGTCTCATACAATATTTGTCCTTTTGTCGCTGACTACCTTCACTCAACATAATGTCTTCCAGTTGAAACCAGGTTATGAGATGTTTCCTGGAATCATCGTTATTCTTTATCATTGCGTAGTGCTCCATTGAGTATATGTACCATAGTTTACCTATCCATTCTTCTGTTGTTGGGCATCTGGGTTGATTTAATTATTTTAATCCATTATACCACTCTCTTTTAAGTAAAGAGTTAAATCCATTTACGTTTAAAGTAATTACTAAAAAGTGAGGACTTATGCTAATTTGCTATTTGTGTATGTGTGTTGCACCTTTTTGAACTTAATTTCTTCCTATACTGCCATCATTTGTGTTTAGTTGATTTTTCTGTAGTGAACCATTTTTATTCTCATCCTCTCAACTTTTGTGTATATTTTTGAACATATCTTCTTTGTGATTATGTTGAACATTACATTTGCATCTTAAATTTATAACAATCTGGTTTAAATCCATACCACCTTAACTTTGCTGTTTAGGTGACATCAAGTCAGTTCTGTACCATACTGACCCTATGTACAACAGAACAAAACACTACTTGGTCCTGTGCCATCTCACAGTTGTTGTTACACTTGAGTCCATTGCCGCCACTGTGTTGATCAATCTCCTAAAGCATCTCCGTCTTTTTTGCTGACTGTCTACTTTAGCAAGCATGTTGTCCTTCTCCAAGGACTGATCCTTCCTGACAGCATGTCCAAAGTATGTGAGACATAGTCTCCCCATCCTTGCTTCTAAGGAACATTCTTCCAAGAAAGAGTTGTTCATTCTTTCAGAAGTTCATGGTATATTCAGTAGTCTTCACCGATACTGCAGTTTGAAGGTACCAATTCTTCAGTCTTCCTTATTCATCATTAGGTTTTCACATGCATATAATGCAGTTGAAAGTATCATGGCTTCAGTGAGATACACCTTCTTCTTCAAAGTGACATCTTTGTTTTTCAACACTTTGAAAAGGTCTTTTGCAGCAGCTTTGCCCAAAGGATGTAATGTGTCATTGGATGTCTTGACTGATGCTTCTGTGAGTGTTGATTGTGGATCCTCCCAAAAATGAAATCCTTGAAAACTTCATTATTTCCTCCATTTATTGTGATGTTGCTTATTCGTCCAATTTTGAGGATTTTTGTTTCCTTTATGTTGAAGTGTCATCTATACTGAAGTTTGTGGTCTTTGATCTTTACCAAATTAATTAACTTTAGTAATATACCAAAACTCTATGATTATACTGCTCTACCCCTTTATTTTGTTGCTATCATCAATCACATCTTTATACGTTATCTGCTCAATAATAGGAATCTTCCATATTTCTTGACATAGACAAGTAAGCACTTCTAGCACTGCATTTGTTGAAACATCTCATTTGGTATTTGTCGATACCTGGAGCCTTGTTTTTGCCAATGTCTTCAGTGCAGCTTAAACTTCTTCCTTTGGTACTGTAAGTTCTTGATCATATGCTTCCTCTTCAATAGAACATCAACCAGTTATTTTTGGTACAGTGACCCCGTGTATTCTTTCCATCTGCTTTTGATGTTTCCTACATTGTTCAATATTTTGCCCAAGGAAACTTTCACTGTTGAATTTTTTTCTTCATTTCTTTTGGTTTGAGAAATGCGAAGCCTGTTCTACCTTTTGGTTTTCTAACTTTGCACATGTCACTGTAATACCTTATTTTGTCTTCTTGAGCCACCCTTTGAAATTTTCTGTTCAGCTCTTTTACTTCATCACTTCTTCCTACCGCTTAAGCTACTCTATGTTCAAGGGCTAGTTTCAGAGTCTCTTCTGACATTCATTTTGGTCTTTTCTTTCTTTCTTGTCTTGTAAAGACCACCTGCTTTCTTTGCATAAGATGTCCTTGATGTCGTTCCACAGCTCATCTGGTCTTTGGTCATTAGTGTTCAGTGTACCAAATCCAGTAGTAACATAGCGTATAAATTCAGGTGGGATATACTCAAGGTACTACTATGTGGGCTCTCATGGACCCGTTTTAATTTTTTTCAGCTTCTACTTGAACTTGCATATGAGCAATTGATGGTCTGTTCTACTGCTGATCCCTGACTTTGTTCTGACTGATAATATTGAACTTTGTAATCTTCTTTTTCCACAGATGTAGTGAATCTGATTCCTGTGTATTCCATTCAGCAAGATCCATGTGTTCAGTTACTGTTTATGTTGTTTAAGAAAGGTATTTGCAATGAAGGAGTTGGTCTTGGAAAATTGTATCATGCCGTTTCTGGCATCATTTCTATTCCCAAGGCCATATTTTCCAACCACTGATCCTTCTTCTTTGTTTCCAGTTTTCACATTCCAATCACCAGCAATTATCAATGCATCCTGACTGCATGTTTGATCAATTTCAAACTGCAGAAGTTGGTAAAAATCTTCAGTTTCTTCATCTTGGGCCTTTGTGATTTGTGCATAAATTTGAATAATAGTTGTGTTAACTAGTCTTCCTTGTAGGCACACAGATATTATCCTATCACTGACAGGCTTGTACTTTAGGATAGATATTACAGTGTTCTTTTTGACAGAGAATGTAATGCCATTCCTCTTCAATTTGCCATTCCTGGCATAGGAGAAAATATGATTGTCTGTTTCAAAATACCAGTCCATATCAGCTCAATAATGCTTAAGATATTGATGTTTATGTGTTCCATTTCATTTTTTGACGATTTCCAGTTTTAGTAGATTCACACTTTGTACATTCCACATTCTGATTATTAATGGATGTTTATAGCTGTTTCTTCACATTTAGAGTTGTTTTATGCAAATGAAGATCTTGAAAGCTTGACTCCATGCATGTCACTAAGGTCAACTCTGCTTTGAGTAGACAGCTCAACCCCAATCGTCTTTTGAGTACCTTCCGATTTGAGTGCCTCATCGTGTTCTGCTAATGTTCTTAAGGTTTCCACTGGCTAATTTTGCTTTTCCAAAGTAGACTTTCAGATCTTTCTTCCTAGTCTGTCTCAGGATGCAGCACTGGAAAAGCTCACTTGTCTATGCCAAAAAATTTAAAAGACAGCCACCTGGCCAACTGACTGGAAAAGATCTATATTTATACCTATTTCAAAGGAGGGTGACCCAACCCAATACAAAAATTATCCAAAAATGCTATTAACATCACATGCAAGTAAAATTTCACTGGTGATCCAATACAACTCCTAGGAATATATGCTAGAGAAATAACAGCCATCACATGAATAGATATATGCACACACATGTTCACTGCAGCATTATTCACAACAAAAAGAAGGAAACAACCTAGGTGCCCATCAACAAATGAATAAACAATCTATAGTACATACACACAATGGAATACTACACAACAATAAAGAACAAAGATCAATCTATGAAACATCTCATAACATGGATGAATCTGGAGGGCATAATGCTGAATGAAACAAGTCAATCACAGAAGGACAAATATTGTATGAGACTACTACTATAAAAACTCATGAAAATGTTTACAAGCAAAAATAAACAATTTTTGTTGGTTATGAGGGACAGATGCAAGGCCATCAGTGGGGGGATCTAGGCTGAGGAATTGGTACACGTGGCTCTGGACCCTGCTCTACCACTAACTTTATGTGTGACCTTGGGAAAGTCTCTTCCCCTCTCTGAGTTTTGGTTCCTGCAGTCATGAGGCTAACGTAGCCCACTCAGCTGTCCCTTAATGCCGCTTCCAGCCAAGGCAGGAGATGGTTTGTTCCAGGATCTCAAGTGCCTTTTAGCAGCAGCTGGCTTTTTGCTAAAGGAGAGGAAAGGTGAGAGGGAAAAACCTAAACAGACAATAGATAAGTGTGAACTTTGGCAAATGGTAAGACAGTACACAGTACTGGGGAAGCCAGCATAACTTGTACAAGGTAAGATCATGGGAGTTCCATAAACACATCAAAACTCCCTGAGGAACCAAATTATTGGGCTGAGGCCTGGTGGAGACCATGGTCTTGGGAATCATCTAGTTCAACTGGTATAACAAAGTTAATAAAGAAAATTTTTACATTCAATTTTGATGAGTAGCATCTGGGGTCTGAAAAGCTTATGAGTGGCCTTCTAAGACACTTCACTGGTCTCACCCTGTCTGAAACAAGGGAGAATGAAGAAACCCAAAGACACAAGGGAAAGATGAATCCAAAGGACTAACGGACCACACCTACCACAGCCTCTATGAGACTGAATCTAGCACAACTAGATGGTGCCCAGATACTGCCACTGACTGCTCTGACAGAGATCATAATAGAGAGCCCCAGACAGAACCAGAGAATATAGAACAAGATTCTAACTCTCACACACATGAAAAGATCAGACTTACTCGTCTGACCGAGATTGTAGAAACCCTGAGAGTGTGGCCACTGGACCTCCTTGCAGCTCAGTAACAAAGTCACTCCTTGAGGTCACTCTTCAGCCAAAGATTAGACAAGCTCATAAAACAAAAAGATACTAAATGGGCAAACCAGCCTAGGACAAAGACAAGAAGGTGGCGGGGAACAAGAAAGCTGATAATGGGGTGCCCAAGTTTAAGAAAGGGTGTGTATTAACATATCGTGGGGTTGGCAACAAGTGTCACAAAACAATACGTGCATTGTTTCAAGAGAAACTAGTTTGTTGTATAAACTTTCATCTCAAGTACAATTAAAAATGTAAAAACAAAACCTTTTTTTTTTTTTTTGCTGAAGATCATTCAAAAACAGGTGCAGCAGTACCTTGACAGGGCACTGTCAGAAATTCAAGCCAGATTCAGAAGAAAATGGGAAATGAAGGATATCAGATGTAAGCCAAATGGCTGATGTCAGATAGATCCTGACTGAAAAGCAGAGAATATAGAAAGATGCTTATCTGTGTTTTATTGACTATGCAAAGACATTTGACTGTGTGGATCATAACAAGTTATGGACAGCGTTGCAAGGAATGAAAATTCCAGAAGTTAACTGTGCTCATGAGGAAACTACATAGATCAAGAGACAGTCCTTCGAACAGAACAAGTAGATCCTGCATGGGCTAAAGTCAGGAAAGATGTGCATCAAGGTTGTATCTTTCACCATACTTACTCAGCCTGTATGCCGAGCAAATAATCTGACAAGCTGAACTGTATGAAGAAGAGGGGGATATACAGACTGGAGGAAGAATCATTAACAACCTGTGATATGTAGATGACACAACCTTGCATGCTGAAAGAGGACTTGAAGCACTTGCTGATAAAGATCAAAGACTACAGCATTCAATATGGATTATACTCCAATGTAAAGGAAACAAAAATCCTCGTGATTAGACCAATAAGCGTCTGATAAATGGAGAAAAGTTTGTAGCTGTTGAAGATTTCATTTTACTTGGATCCACAATCAACACTCATGGAAGCAGCAGTCAAGAAATCAAAAGCCGCCATTGCATTGTGCAAATCTGCTGCCAAAGACCTGTATAAAGTATTTAAAAAAAAAAAAAAAAAGACGCTACTTTGCAGACCAATTTTCATCTGATCCAAACTGTAGTATTTCCATCACTGCATATGTGTGGGAAAGCTGGGTAATGAATAAGGAAGACAGAAGAACAATTGAAAAAAGTCTTTATTAACAGAGGCGGTCACTGTAGTTCTCCCTGGAATAGAAAAAAGTGGGAACGACTTCGTCTTAGTCATCTAATGCTGCTATAACAGAAACACCACATGTGGATGACTTTAACAAAGAGAAATTTATTCTGTCTCAATCTGGTAGGCTGTAAGTCGAAATTCAGGGCATCAGCTCCAGAGGCAGGGTTTCTCTATCAATTGGCTCTGGGGGAAGGCTCTTATCATCAATTTTCTCCTTGGTCTAGGAGCTTCTCAAAAGCAGGACGTGTTCTTCTTCTAGCGCTGCTTTCTTGGTGATATGAGGTCCCCATGTCCCTCTGCTCACTTCTCTGTTTTATATCTCAAAAGAGATTGAAGATACAATCCAATCCTGTAGATTGAGTCTTGCCTCATTAACATAGCTGCTGCTAATTCCATCTCATCAGTATCACTGAGGAAGGATTTGCAACTCATAGGAAAATCACATCAGATGGCAAAATGGTGGACAATCACGCAATACGAAGAATCACAGCCCAGCCAACTTGACAGATATTTGAGGGGGAGAGGATGCTCAATTCAATCCATGACAAACTTAAATAAATGTTTAAATAGTTAAATAAAGGATGATAGATCAGTGCTAGGGAATGCTATTCAACCATTAACAATTATCATTTTGAAGGCAGGTCATAATTTGAAAAAGTATTTGATAATGAACAAAGCTGAATGCAAAATTATATGATATATCCCTACACATAATATATATAGGCAAAGACCATAATACCAAAGCCAAACCCACTGCCGTCGAGACAGGTCTGAATTCATAGTGACCCTATAGACCATAATAGATGACGGAAAATCACAAAGAGTTGATTCGTTAGGAATTATGGGTAACTTGTTTTTTCCTTGTTTTCATCAGTGTTAAATTGTTTACAATAAAGACATACAAAAAACTTCAATATTTTGCACCACACCATTGTACCACATAAGAGTTCAGCTGCTAACCAAAAAAGTCAGCAGTTCAACTCCACTAGTAGCTTCTTGTCTACTCTGTCCTACAGGGTCACTATCAACTGGAATCGACTTGACAGGAATGGGTTTTTGGATTATTCCTAGACTGAGGCATCCATTTACCCAACCTTAACTTTCAATATTTCCTAACAAATGCTACATTTCCTAAGCTGGTCCTCTGAAGTTACTTGCTGCCTCTATAGGTCTGGACATCATCAGTCCTTCATCCTTCACCTTAAGCCCTTACTAACCTCCCTTCCCAGTCCCTTACAAATCAATAGGCCTCTATAACATTCTAGTCTGTACTGACAACTTCCTTATCTGAATATTTACACCACCAATTTGTAGGTTAATTTCATAAATGAACTGTCATGGATTGAACTGTGTCCCCCCACTCCCCAATTGTGTGTAACCATGTGGTTGGGCTTTGATTCCCAATATTTTATGATTGTCCTCCATTTTGTGCTTTTCCTATGCTGTATGTTAGAAGATTAGGGTGGGGCTATAAATCCCTTCATAAGATCACCTCTGTGCTCCACTGTAAAGGGAGTTTCAGTCAAGTATGGCTTGCACCACCCTTTATCCTTTTATACAAAAGATAAAAGGAAAGGAAAGCAAGCAGAGAATCAGGAACCTCACACTATCAAGAAAGCAGCACTGGGAGAAGAGCTCATCCTTCAGACCTGAGGTTCCTGCATGAAGATGCTCCCTGAAAAAAGAACGATGCAACGCGAGGACTTTCCTCCAGAGCTGATGAGGGGGAAAGGCTTCCCCTGGAGTGGACATCCTGAATTTAAACTTGTAACTTACTGGGCTGTGTAAGAATAAACTTTTCTTTGCTAAAACCATCCACTTTGTGGTATTTCTGTTAGAGCCAAACTAGCTGATTAAAACAGAATTTGGTACTGAGGGAGTGGAGTGCTGCTCTGACAAATACCTAAAATGTGGTGGTGGTTTTAAAAGTAAATGGACAGAAGACTTCGAAAGAACCAGGGAGAAATATTAACACCAGTGAAGGCACAGATGGTGAGAAATGAACAGCAGCGGACTGGTAGCAGCAGCAACAGCAACGGCAGCAGCAGAACCAGACCAGCGTGAGATAGTACCGGAGCCGATCAACAGAGCGAGAGAACGAGGGCCTGTGCACAAAGGTTTCCTGGTAGAGTGGAGTACCTCTGGACACTTGATTTGGTGGAGCTACAGAGCTTTGGAACACTTGCCCCTGCAGGGCAGATGTGGGCTTGAGGCCCAGGCCATGAGGTTGTAGGAAGCAGAAGCTGAAGAGAAGCATGAGAAGCTGAGCTGCTGCAGTCTCAGAAGGTATGAACATGATCCCAGGGGTTTGAAAGGGTGGAGGTAGGACGTTTTGTGTTTATAAGAGTTGAATTGCCACTCAGTTGAGCTTAGGGTGCACCTAAATCTGAGTGGACAGAGTTGCTGTCCAAGTAGGCCTAGAAGGCAGAGCTGTAGCACAGGGCTGGGGGTCTCTACTCAGAATCCAGAGAGTGTGGCCAATAACTAGAGTCTGGAGGGCAAAGCTTCTATGTAAAATGTCTCATAGAACTGAAGATTATTTTCAGATCTTTGAGGGCTAACATAATGTGTTCTGCTGACTTGCTTGTTGTCTGTTAATGCTTTCTTTCCGTGCAGTTTCTCCCATTTGTAATGGAAATGTCTAACTTGAGCCTATTCTGTCATTGTACCTTTGGAAGTGGATAGCTTGTATTCTAGGTTTCACAGATATAGAAGAATTTTTGTATTTTGGACTTGGAACTGATTTAAGACTTCTATGATATGGGATGGATATGTTTTTGCTATGACTTTTGCTATGATGAGATGACTGTGTTATATGTTTCAAAATGTGATTTTTGAGGGGGCAAAGGGTAGAGTGTTCTAGATTGAACTGTGTCCCCCCCCCAAATTGTGTGTAACCATGTGGCTGGGTCATGATTCCCAATATTTTATGCTTGTTCTCCATTTTGTGATTTCCCTATGCTGTATCTTAGAAGATTAGGGTGGGACTGTAAATCTCTTCATAAGATCACCTCTGTGCTCCACTGTAAAGGGAGTTTCACTGGAAAGGCTTGCACCACCCTTTATCCTTTCATTCTACAAGAGATAAAAGGAAAAGGAAGCAAGCAGAGAATTGTGAGCCTCACACTATCATGAAAGCAGCAGAGGGAGAAGAGTGCATCCTTCAGACCGGAGGTTCATGCACCAAGATGCTCCCTGAACAAAGAATGATACCATACAAGGACTTTCCTCCAGAGCCCACAAGGGGGAAAGCCTTCCCCTGGAGTAGGCATTCTGAATTTGGACTTGTAACCTACTGGACTTTGTAAGAATAAACTTTTCTTTGCTAAAACCATCCACTTTGTGGTATTTCTGTCAGGGCAACACTAGCTGACTAAAACATGAACCAATCACCTAATCTAAGCAGTCAAATAATTATCTAATAATAAAAATACACTAACATATTATTCTGAATATGTATCGAGTTTTTGTTGAATACTTCCTATGCACTTGGCTGACTTGGCTTATGTGTTAAAAAAGGAAGACTACTCCATAATCTCAGCATTACCACAACGCTGTAAAATATTTATATCACACCCAGAAAATGAGGATCAGAGATATTAAGTAATTTGCTTAAGGTCACATAGCTAATAAATGGCCGAGCTGGGAATTTAACCTAGGTGTAACTCCAAAGACTGAACTCCTAACCACTATGCAATACTGTTTCAACTGTATTAAATGTGTTTCTCTCCCTAACTATATTTCTAAGAGTAGGAAGGCAAGGATAGTATTGTAGGTTCTTTTTAGTGCTTTGCTAGCTGGCATACACATAGTCAGTACCCAATAAATATTTCACTGAATGTCTAAATGAAGGTGAAGCAGTTAAAAATATCAATTCAAAAATAATCTAAACTTTAGACAGATTCACTGGTGACATATTTAATAATGGATTGCTAAAGGAAACAAGGGTATTTGGGTCAATCCTTAATTCCTGAGATGTTTGGTGGAGGAGAATCATGCCTTCACATTCCTCACTGCTGCCTTACAAGTTAAAACATTGGGTTGAACGGGTTATGGTCTGACCCAGTATGATCATTTTCAGATTCTTAGGTTCCTCTTCTGTTTCCTAGAGACTCCTGATCTAAAAAGACCTCCTTAGCTGCTGGCTTTTCAGCCTCGTTGGCTTTGCTGGATGAATGCCACACCTCCTCTTGTGCATTTGAATAACGTATGATGGTTATGCAAGGCAGGCACTGAGGTTCCATAGATCAGGTTTTATCAATAAGATTTCCCTGGAGTATGGCAGGGTGCAGCCTCAGGCAAGCCATACCCTTGAGCCTCAGCTTTCTTATTAGTAAAGTGGAATTAAATAAACTCTCCCTCCAGTATTCCTGTATTGTCTGAATCTATTATTTAACAGCTTGATACGGAAAGACTGGGACCTAGAAATCTTAACTATCCGTGTATAGATAGTAGTTGAAACTACCTCCATTCTCTTGTTGGCTGATCTAAAAACGTCCGTTTGAGGGTGAGAGCTGAGGGTTCAAAGACAGACAGCTGTCCATAATATGGCATGGTCTTAAGAAAGATTTCAGGGGAGAAAGAACATAGCGTAGACAAGAAAGCTAAAGAAGACGGAGGGAAAGTGAGACTCCCGTGCTGTTTCCCGCTCCCCATCCTACCCAGAATCGCTGATTCTGACTTACAAGGTAAAAAAGTGGAAAATCCCATGGGGGCTCTCTTCCCAGGATGCCTCTTATTGTCCTGCTCTGGTGACCAGTGAGGAAAATGAGAAAAGGCTGCCCTTCCCCCTTTCTCTCTCTTCTCCCGCCAGGCTTATAGCCGGTGGGAAGCAGTCTCTGGCCCCAAGCTGTCCCTTTTGCCAAGCTGAGGAGTGTGTGACATGGAGCAGGGTGGTGTGTGGGTGTGGGTGTGGGTGTGTGTGTACGCGCGCGCACGCGCTTGTGTGTGTATGTGTGTGTGTATGTGTTTTGTAGGGAGGAAGACTGAAGGGTGGGATGCCGTGACGTTACTGGCTCCGCCTCCTGGTGTATTTAAGGGTCGCTTGGCAAAACGACCCCAAGTAGCGGCTTCGAAACCAGAGGAACCAAACTCAGCAGCTCCAACCCGACTACGCTTAACTCAGCCTCACCAAACTGGATGTGGAACTCTCTGCTCCCTAGGCTTGTAACTGCTCTCTGGTAAGCTTTGGGTCGGAGGGGGGGACAGTGAGAGTCTGGGCATATCTAGAATTCTCTGGCAACCATGGAATATCCTTGCATCAGTGGGGCGTAACCTGTTGCTGGCAAGACCCCAGCTCCAGAAGCCAGGGCTCTAATTTCCACCCAGCCCTAGACTGTTTCCAGATGGGGGCTGTAAGAATATGGGAGCTGAGTCAAGGGGGTATGGGACAGAACGCCTCCTCTGTTCCGACAGAAAGGGTAGCAGTCCAGGGTTGCTTTGGGGCGCGTCTCCCAATCTTTAGATGTGGAAGCCACACCTGATTGTTGGTGCTAGCCATGGAGGAGGAAGTGGGAGAACATTCCCCCACCCTCACTCCCACCCCCCTTCACCCCCGGTGATGGCAGTGCCGGTTACTTGGTGGGGCTGGGTGAGGAAAGATGCGATTGTGTCGGTGATCACCTTTGATCTGCAGCCACGGTTATCCCCTGGCTCAGAGCAGTCTGGGGGCCATGCCTATTTTAAACCCTGGGGAAGAGCCCTGACAAAGAAGGTGGGTATTGGATGTGCGAAGGAGGATCTCCCCAGAGTTATTGGCCGCTCCTGGGTTGAGTTTTTTTTATTCCCAAGGAGCCACAGGCCAGGGAAACAGAAACAGATTAGGATCCTGGATGTCTGGATTTGGGTTTAGGATAATGTGTAGTTCTGGCCAGAGAAAGAGAACTAAGATTGACTGAGTACCTACTAGAAGCCAGCCTCTGTATACAGTGCTTTCACAAGCCTTCTCTGAAATTAATCCTTCCGACCTTAGGAGATATTGTAATTCTTATTTATATGCAAGAAACCTGAGGTTAGAAGTAAAGTGACTTGCCTTTTTCCTTTCACCTTCCCCTCCTATCCTTCTCCATAGTGCCTTTGCTTGGTGGAGTGAATCTTGTGATTCACTCTTAGAGCTTAAAGAAAATGAGCCCTAATGATGGGCTTTTCTTTTTTTTCTTTTTTACCAGATTCTAGCATACTCTTCAATTCCAGCTAAAATGCTGTGGCAAGCACTTTGCAGATTTGGTCAAAAGCTGATACGAAGACGTACACTGGAGCCAGGCACGGCTGAGACTCGCCTTATCAGATGCCTGAACACTCTGGATTTAGTGGCCCTGGGTGTGGGCAGCACTTTGGGTGCCGGTGTTTACGTCCTGGCTGGTGAGGTGGCCAAAGATAAAGCAGGACCATCCATTGTGATCTGCTTTTTTGTGGCTGCCTTATCTTCTGTGTTGGCTGGACTGTGCTATGCAGAGTTTGGAGCCCGGGTTCCCCGTTCTGGTTCTGCATATCTCTACAGCTATGTCACCGTGGGTGAACTCTGGGCCTTCACCACTGGCTGGAACCTCATCCTCTCTTATGTCATCGGTGAGATGGTGTGGCAGGGAGGGAACTGCACAATGAAGAGGCTTTGGTCAGGAAATCTGGGTGAAGTGGTGAAACTGAGGTATTCATCATCCACAGGACGTCAATATCCCACAAGACCCCAAATCCCCAATGTTTGCTGGTTGGTGGCTGGGGTGGTTGAAGATATGGAGAAATTGTTCCTTCTATGCATAACTGTCCTGATTTCCTTACTTAAGTTCCTGTTCAGGGTTCTAAAGAAGTGAGAATAGGCGAAAATGGCAGGGATTTGCGTGAGACTGGTGTGGGCAAGGGAGAAAAGGAAGGAAAAAAAACTGACGTTTCTCCATCTGCTCCTCAGGTACCGCCAGTGTGGCCCGGGCCTGGAGCTCTGCTTTTGACAACCTGATTGGGAATCATATTTCCCAGGCTCTACAGGGGAGCATCTCACTGCATGTGCCTCACATCCTTGCAGAATATCCAGATTTCTTTGCAATGGGTCTTGTGCTGGTGCTCACTGGTGAGGCAAGGGACAGGAATAATGATTGATGAGGGGGAACCAAGAGCACGTCTGGATAGGGCCCGATGGAGGTGATGATGGGAGGGGGAGAGACGCTGGGAAGGAAAGTCTGACACACAGAGGCAAGGAGGCAAAACTTGGGCTGAGGACTTTTTTTCCCCAGGGTCCTCAATGCATTTCTTCTACAGGATTGCTGGCTCTGGGGGCTAGTGAGTCGGCCCTGGTTACCAAAGTGTTCACAGGGATGAATCTTTTGGTTCTTGGCTTTGTCATTGTCTCCGGCTTCATTAAGGGAGACCTGCACAACTGGAAGCTCACCGAAGAGGACTATGAATTGGCCATGACTGGACCCAATGACACCTATAGGTTAGGAGATACACTCTTAGGAGCTGCAGATCTGGGAACATGCTGGGGGCTAGTGGAATATGAGCTAAGGGATTCCAGACTGGGGATGGAAAGAAATAAGGAGCCTGGGCCTTGAAGTCATAACTAAGTAACTTGGCATTACAGAAAAGGTACACACTCTTACTCTTCCATCCCTTGTTTCACTCCAGCTTGGGCCCTCTGGGGTCTGGAGGATTTGTGCCTTTCGGTTTTGAGGGACTTCTCCGTGGAACAGCTACCTGTTTCTATGCATTTGTTGGTTTCGACTGTATTGCTACCACTGGTAACACAGCCATTTCATTCTGTTTGGGGCTGGGGCACAGTGTTACTCATCTTGCATGCAGATCAGGGGTGGTAGAATCTGCTTCCCTTATTCAGAACATTGTGCGCCTTCCTACAGGGGAAGAGGCCCAGAATCCCCAGCATTCCATCCCCATGGGCATTGTGATCTCACTGTTCATCTGCTTTTTGGCGTATTTTGGTGTGTCCTCTGCACTCACGCTCATGATGCCTTACTACCAACTTCAACCTGAAAGCCCCCTTCCTGAGGCATTTCTCTATATCGGATGGGCCCCTGCACGCTATGTTGTGGCTGTTGGCTCACTCTGTGCCCTTTCTACGAGGTCAGTGTAAAATGTCTGTTCTCTTCTGCTTTCAGAGTCTTGGGTACTAGCCCATACCCCTTTGGGTTATGAGGGAGAGGCAGAAATCCCCTGTCTACACAGTCTTAGGAAGAGAGATCCCAACCAACTCATGGCTCTCTGGGCATTCTCATTTCCAGCCTCTTGGGCTCTATGTTCCCCATGCCTCGAGTGATCTATGCAATGGCAGAGGATGGCCTCCTGTTCCATGTCCTTGCCCGGATCCATACCAGCACACACACACCCATTGTGGCCACTGTGGTCTCTGGTGTTATTGCAGGTGAAAAATCCCCTTTCTCTTCCTCATGGTTGATTCACCAACCCTTTTAGCTTTGCTTATTCACTCTGATCTCTCATTTCTTGTCTGCTCTTCAATTTCAGCATTCATGGCATTTCTCTTTGAGCTCACTGATCTTGTGGACCTCATGTCAATTGGGACCCTGCTTGCTTACTCACTGGTGGCTATTTGTGTTCTCATCCTTAGGTGAGACTCCTGTTCTCTGCATCCTATGATTTGGGTTTTTATTTTTGAACAAATGATGGGGATCTGCTCCTTCTTCATTTGCCTTCATTACCCTGCCTTTCTTTGGAAAAGCTTGATATCCTTCCCTGCTGAAAGTTGTGAAGAAGAGACTTAAGTTCCTTTGGAGGAGATAGTAAAGAGGTTAAGGGTTGTTTTTAATACTGCTGTACTACTCTTACCTTAGGTATCAGCCTGACAAGGAGATAACGAATGGGGAATATGAAATGGAGTTGCAGGAGGAGAAGATACCTAAAGCAAAGAAGTTGACTCTACAGGGACTATTTTGCCCATTCAATTCCATTCCCACTCTACTCTCTGGTCATGTTGTCTATATTTGTTCCTCACTGCTTGGTGAGCAGTGGAATTTTCCTCTGGGAGGGATTTAGGTCATCATGATGGGGTGGGAATGCATGGGATTTTGTAAGTGAAGTAGAACTAGAGAGATGTGTTGGAGTGGGGTGCATAACACTTTAACATACTGGTCTTGGGAGTTGCTTTTGATGTCTCTCAATTTGAACTTCAAGCCCTACTGCTGACAGTCCTCTGCCTTGTGCTGGCCCAGTGGCCAATTCCACTGCTTTCTGGAGACCCAGTGTGGATTGCAGTGGTTGTGCTGCTCCTGATGCTCATTGCTGGTATCACTGGAGTCATCTGGAGACAGCCACAGAGCTCTACTTCTCTTCACTTCAAGGTAAACAGCCTTTTTCTTTTCCCCCCCAACCTACTTTGGGAAGAATAGACACCAGGTGTCTTGAGACCGTAAAACCAAACCTGTTGGCATCAAGTCGATTCTGACTCATGGTAACCTTATAGGACAGAGAAGAACTGCCCCAGAGGGTTTCCAAGGAGCAAATGGTGGATTCAAACTGATGACCTTTTGATTAGCTGTCAAGTTGTTAGCCACTGTGGTACCAGGGCTCTCAATCTTCCCTTCTCTAGTCCCTAGGTCACTCTGTAGTATTTACAAAGATTTTACTTTGTTCACAGGTGCCTGCTTTGCCTCTTCTCCCTCTAGTGAGCATCTTTGTGAACATTTACCTTATGATGCAGATGACATCTGGTACCTGGGCCCGATTTGGTGTATGGATGCTAATTGGTAAGTATTCATTTGGGGAGAATAGGCCTCTTGGGTATCATATCCCAACTCATTTCTGTCTTGGTCTTAAGTAGGAGACTTATTCTTTTGTAAGTTAATACTTACCTCACAGCTACTTTTCCTCACTAGGATTTGCTATCTACTTTGGCTATGGGATCCAGCACAGCCTGGAAGAGATTAAGAGTGACCATCCCCCACCCAAGTCTAGTACCCAAACTGTAGACCTTGACCTAAGCAGTCCGTGTGTCCACTCAATTTGACATCATTATACCTGAATGCTGTCTAGCTCCCTTACAAATAATAAAGATACCTCCTGACCCTAGTTCGAGCTAGGCTTGCATGGGATGTTGGTGGGGGATACTATTAGAGCTCTGTATTTATTGAAGGATGTCTCTTTGATGCTTCCTGTCTACTTTTTTGACTGTGTCTATAATTTCATATTAGCTTTAAAAAATATTATTAAAAGAAAGTAAAGAAGAAAATGTGTATGTCTTGTTCTCTGCTAGCTTGGAGATGTTGTTGAATTTGACTTTAAGGTAAAGCACTTCAGAGAAGGCCCTTTGTTTCCTTCAGTCAATACAAAAAACTATTATACTTATGTGTGCTTCTCGTTGGCTCAGGTTTGGGGAGAGTGAAGTAAGCAACTGTCAAGTCTAATCATGTGTAAAAGAATGCTCTTGAGATATGTTTTCCCTTGCTACAGTAAACGTTATGTTCTAAAAAAATAGACACTAATACTTCTCTCTGAGATTTGAGGGTGAACTTTGATCTCAACATTGGTGTTGGTCCAGGCCTACACTGAGACTATTGTTGCCTCTTCCACCCCTTCTAGTAGGACAGCTCTAGATTCCTGTGACTGCTTGAGCAAATAGAAATTTTGGCTGGGATGTCTGCCGCTGTTGGAAGAGGGGTGGGCAATAAGGAGGTTTGGTAAAGGACTACATATATACATATATATATGTATGTATATATATATATGTGCATGGATATTGATTACTATAGAAGTAGTAGAGGAACAGAGGTCAGAGCTATATTTATTGAAGAAAAATATATAGGGCTCATATAAAATGCCAGGCCTCATGCTGGATATTGGGGGTGCAACATGATTAAAACATAGTCCCTGCCCTCAAAGAGCTCACAATATTGTCAGGGAGACAAGCAAGTAAACAAATGACTACAAAACAATGTGATTTGTACCAAGGCAAGGGTAGATGCTAAGTGCTGTAGAAGTACAAAGGACATGCTTGCCCTGAGTCTAGAGTAGGTACTTACAAAGTGGATGACTAATCTATCGTGAACACTGCTCACAAAAGTCATAGAAGTGTGAAAAAAGTGTATTGTATTTGAGACATTGCATATAGTTTAATATGGCATATAGTGTGACATATGGGGTAGTGGTAAAAGATAAACAGACCATCTGATTGGCCTTATATACCCAACCAAGGAATTCAGACATTATCTTATAAATTGTGTGTGGGGATAGGGTTAGGCAAAGGTGGGAGTCACTGGAGGCTTATGAGTAGGAGGATGGTTAGATTCATCAATATGGTAGCAACATGAAAGATGACTTGGAAGAAGGTGGAGTAAGATAGGTCAGGGAGATGACAGCTACCATTTACTGAATATTTATTATATACTAAATGCTTTACAAAAGTCTCATTTAGTCCTTTTAATAACCTTATGAAATAGATGTTAAGATAATTTCTTACAAAAATGTCTTAGTTACCTAGTGCTGCTATAACAGAAATACTACAAGTGGATGGCTTTAACAAACAGAAACCTGTTTCCTCACAGTTGAGGACACAAAGTTTGAATTCAGGCTGCAGGCTCTAGGAGAATGCTTTCCAGCTGTCAGCTCTGGAAGAATGTCCTTGTCTCTTCAGGTTGTTTACTGGTTCCTTTGAGATCTCCATGTGGCTTGGCAGAAACCTTCCCCAATATCTGCTTACTGGCTTGCTTGTTCAATCTCTTTTATATTTCAAAAGAAATCAACTCAAGATACATCCTACTCTGTGTAATTCTATCTCATTAACATAACAAAGGCCACAGACCTAGAGGTCAGAATTTATAGCACATATTTTTGGGGGACACAGTTCAATCTATAATATTCCACCCTTTGGTGCCCCAAATTTGTGATTTTTCACACATGCAAGAGACATGAATCATCACATCACTCCCAAGTCTTAAATGAACTTCAAGTTCAAAATATCATCTTCTGAATCATCTAAATCAAATATGGGTGAGACTCTAGGTGTATTACATACTGGGACAAAATTCCTCTTCATCTGTGAACCTATGGAATTTAGATTATAGCCTATCTGTTTCCAAAGAACAGTCCATCTCCTTCCTCTTACATTTTACTGTAAGTGGAAAAGAGAAACCACATAGACCCTCTAAGATATGGCTTAGCAATCACATCAGCCAAATATCCAAGTTCATCACTTACAAGTTCTACCTTCCACCAAACATTTGAACATAATTCAGACATGTTCTTTGTCACTGCATAAAAACATCACTCTTCCTCCATTGTCCAATTCATGTGTTCATCTTTTTTTAAGACTCATCAGAAGCACATTTAATAGCCACATTTCTAGCAACATTCTGTTATTGGCATCATATGTATTCTCTAAGATGGCAGAGACTTTCTCTACAACTCTCCTGACTTCCTTCTCAGCCCTTACCAGAATTGCCTTTGATGTCCATAATTCTACCAACAGTCTCTCCAAGACAATCTAGGCTTTTACTATTAAAAACCCTAACCTATTGCCATCAAGTCAACTTTGACTCTTAGTGACCCTATATTAGGCACCTTAAAACTCTTTCAGCTTCTACCTAATTCCAAAATCATGCCCACATTTTAGATATTTGTTAGAACAGCTCCCCACTCCTGCTACCAATGTTTTGTTTTAGCCTGGGTTCTCTAAAGAAGCAAAATTGATGAAGTGTGTGTGTATATGTATGTGTGTGTGTGTGTGTGTGTATACATCTACATATATATGTAGATAGATAGATACATAGATAAAGATGTATATCAAGGATACATGTGGTTGTGGAGACTGGCAAGTCCCAAATCCATGGATCAGGCATTGGACTGGAGGCTTCTGACTCATGTGGTTGCAGGCACTAACCAATACCAAACTAGCAGGTCAGATGACAGGCTGTTGGCCATGGGGTTGTGGAGGCTGGCAAATTCCAGAACCAATAGGTCAGACAGCGTGCTGCCAGCTGAAGTCCCAAGACCTGAAGATCAGATGATGATGAGCTGGGTGCAGGATCTAGAGAAAAAGCAAGCTTTGTCAGAATATACATATATATTGGATGTAGGTCACACATCAGATATTTTAGGAAGACAGTGACTTGAGTCAGGGTGTGACTTGCATAAAGGTGTGACTCAACATATACTCCACAATAATCTTGCCTCATCAACACATAGAAATTTAGGATTTACGACATATAAATAGAAGATAATTACCTAATACCAAAACAGAGGATGATTACATCAGATCGCAAAGACTGTCATTACATGATCCTGGGAATCATGGCCTAGCCAAGTTGACACATAACATTAACCATCACAGTTGAGGGAATAAGTTTAGGGTAAGAAATGTACTCAAGGCCATATAGCTTGGAATGGTCAAAGACCAGGACATGAACCCAGTTCTCTTTGACTCTGCAGTCTGTACACTTCAACCACTGTGCAATTTCATTAGTAGTAATTAGTCAGGAAGTCATTACAGTAACTTGGGCAAAATATGTCAGGGTTTTAGTCAGTTATGTGTGGTGGTAAAAAAATGAAGTGGATGTTAGATTTAGATTTCTGGATGAAATTTCTAGGTGAATGATCAAATCAGTCAAGATAGAGAGCATAACAGAAAAAACATTTGTGGAAAGAAGAATTCAGTTTCAGATATGATGATTTTATAAAAATATAAATATCACATATAAATGTAATTTTAGCTAAATACAGGTGAACACATATAGTAGATAATTGGAACATGGAGCTAGTATAGAGATCTGTGCTAGAGTTACAGATTTAGAGTCATCAGCTCAAGAGGGCATAGATGAGTGTGTGACAGAGTTTGTGTGGGGCTAAAGATTGCCTGGGGAGAAAATAAATAAAAACAAAAGAAGAAAATATTTTGAAGTTCAAATTATATAATTTCCTTTATCTACAAGAGCCTTTGTAAATCAATAAAAGAAGAGGTTAATAACCTGATAGAAAAAAGAGTAAAAGATATAAACAATTTTCAGAAAAAGAATGTAAAACTCTAAGAAATGTAAGAAAAGATGCTCAACCTCGCTCAGTAAAGAAATACGAATGAAAACAGCCATGAGATCTAGTTTTTCACCTTACAGATTTGAAGAACAAATTTAAATGACTTAGAGTTGGCAAAAATGAGGGAAAATAGGCAGTCTTATATATGATGGGGGTGCAGATTCTTCCAACTTTTGTGAAGAAGAGTTTGAAACTATCAGAATTAAAACACACACATGGTGCTGACAAAATTGGATATTCATCTGCAAAAAATTGAAACAAGACCTATATTTTCAAACCTTACACAAAAGCCAACTCAGATGGGATAGAAGACCTAAATAGCAAACGTAAAATGATAAAGATCATGCAAGAAAACATAAGATCAACAATGGAAGTTGTAATACATAACCTAGACAGACTTCAAAATCTGACAGCATGATCAACAGAAGAGAAAATAGATAAACAGGAACTACTAAGAATCAAACACTTTTGCTCATCCAAAGACTTTATCAAAAGAATTTGAAGACCACCTACAGAATGGGGAAAAATATTTGGCAACTATATGTCAGATCGATGTCTGATCTCTATAATCTACACAGTATTGCAAAATATCGAGAAGAAAGGATAAATAACCCAATTAAGTGTTGGGCAAAGGAGATAGACACTTCACTACAGAGAATTTCCAGGCAGCCAAAAGATACATGTGGAAATGCTCATGATCATTAGCTATTAAAGAAATTCAAATCAAAACTATGATGTGATACTGTCTCACCCCAACAAGGTTGGCCATGATCCAAAAAACACAAAACAACAAATGCTGGAGAGGTTGTGGAGAATGGGGAACTCTCCTACACTGCTGGTGGGATTGTAAAATGGTACAATCTCTTTGAAAAGCCATCTGGCACTTCCTTAGAAAGCTGGAAATAGACCATTTGACCCAGTAATCCCACTGCTTGGAATATATCCTGCAGAAGCAAGGACAGTCACACGAACAGATACATGCATGCAAATGTTTATTGCAGCGCAGTCCACAATAGCAAAAAGATGGAATCAACCCAGATGCCCAACAACAGATGAATGGATAAACAAACTGTGGTATATATGCTCAATGGAACACTATGCAATGATAAAGAACAATCATGATTTTAGGAAGCATCTCATAATCTGGTTTCAACTGGAAGACATTACGTTGAGTGAAGTCAGTCAGCAGCACAAGGACAAATATTGTATGAGACCCCTACTGTAAGGACTTAAAAACAGACTCATGTACAGAAGAAAAGACTCTTAGATGGCTGTAAGGGAGGGGAAGGATGGAGGAAGAGGGTTGGTTCTAGATTAGACAGTTGATGGAAATTTGGTTGGGTGAAATCAGTGACAGCGCATATTTGAAAGAAGATCAATTTACTTGGACTTCAACATAACCTGAAAACTCTTCCAAATCTAACCCAATATTTCAAGGACAGAATAGCAGGGGCGGGGATCTGGGGACCATGCTCTCAAGGGACATTGAGGCCAATTGGCATAACTAGCCAGTTGCTAAGAGATTCTTCTGTACCCCATATTGGTGAGTGGCATCTGGGGTCTTAAAAGCTAGCAAGCTGCTATCTGAGGTACACCAAATGATCCAAGCTCATCTGGAACAGATGATCACCAAAGGACAACAACGATATGAGGGAAAAAGAGCCCAGAAGACAGAAGGACCCTCCTGAATGTGTGACTATATCAACATGTGACCAGAAGAACCAGGTGGTGCCCAGATACCACAAATGACAACTGTGATGAGTCTCACAATATCGAGAAAAAGAGGGATGCACCCTAAGAACTCCACTAAAAGACCACAGTTGATGGTCTGAACGCCTGGGATTTCTCCTGGGAGCGTGACCCCTAGACCTGATGCTGCCCCTGATCATAAATTATTATTGAGGTCAGCTCTTTGGACAGGAATGGATTGGACTCAGGGACACAGAGTGACCATATCATGTGTGACCTTTATGGTTCTATATATCTTATAAAATGTTGTCCTACTGGCCTCTTACTAGAAGGGAGGGGAGTGTGGAGAGGAGGGGACAGGAGATTGTTAAGAGAAACACAACATCTATAGAACAGAAAGGAGGAGTGTGCTATATTGGGCAAGAAGAGCAGAAGGAGCTGCAGATAGGCAGGCATGCAAATTTAAATTGTATTGTACACTGTCACTCAGTCACAATAAAAAAATCTTGAAAAAAAGAAAACACATTCCTTTTGATCTGACAAGTCTACTTACAGAAATTAAAAAAATATATAATATGTATAAGGATGTTTCCCCAAGCATCCATCAGTTTCTTCTTACTATGGTGATTTACATACTGTTGTGATGCTGGATACTATGCTATTTCAAATACCAGCAAGGTCATCCATGGTGGACAAGTTTTAGCAGGCCTTTCATACTAACACAGGCTAGGGAGAGAGCTTGGTGGTCTACATCTGAAAAAGTGGCTGGAAAAGACAAACAGCAGTGGAACACTGTCTTATATAGTGTTGAAAGTCGAGCCTCTCAGGTTGAAAGGCACTCAAGACATAAATAGGAAAAAGCTGTCTCCTCAAAGTAGAGTTGACATCAATTATGTGGATGCAGGAAAGCTTTTGGCACCTTCATCTGGTGATGTGGCAAGACTGCAAACATCCATTAATAATTGGAACACACGATGTACAAAATATGAATCCAAGAAAATTGGAAATCATCAAAAATAACACGGGAGCAAAAGACTCTATGTGTCATAGATTGAATTATGTTCCCCCCAAAATTTGTGTATCAATTTGGCCATGCTGTGATTCCTAGGATTGTGTGATTGTCCACGATTTTGTCATTTGATAAGGTATTCCTGTGTTGTTAATCCTATTACTATGATTTAATAAGATGGAGTAGCAGCAGTTATATTTATAAGATCTACAAGGTTAGATAGTGTCTTAAGTAAATCTCTTTTGAGATATAAAAGAGGAAAGACATGGGGACTTCATACCACCAAGAAAGCAGTGCCAGGATCAGAGCTCATCATTTGGACCTGAGTTTCCTGTGATTAGGTGTTCCTGAACCAAGGGAAGACTGATGGCAAGGACCTTCTTCCAGAGCAGACAGAAAGAGAAAGTCTTCTCCTGCAGCAGGCACCTTGCAGCCTCCTGGACTGTGAGAGAATAAGCTTCTTGTGGTATTTCTATTATGAGTCGGATCCAACTTGACGGCACTTGGCTGGCTTTTAGATAACTAAGACACTAGGCATTAGTGAGCTAAAATGGACTAGTATCAGCCTACTTTGAATCAGAAAATCATATGATCTGCTATGCACAGAATGACAAATTGAAGATGAATAGTGTCACATTCGTTGTCAGAAAGAACATTTCAACATCTATCCTGAAACATGACACTGGCAGTTATAGGATAATACCCATATGCTGACAAGGAAGACCGGTTGATATGGGTATTATTCAGATTTACTCAACAATGCCAAAGATGAGGAAATAGAAGATTTTTACCAACTTTCGCTGTCTGAAATTGATGAAACATGCACTCAAGATGCATTGATAAATACTGATGATTAGAATATGAAAGTTAAAAACAAAGAAGAAGAATCAGTAAGTGGAAAATGTAGCCTTTGTGATACAAATAACTCTGGAGATTGCATGATAAAATTTTGTAAGACCAACGATGTTTCATTGCAAATACCTTTTTTTGCTGTTAACTGAGCTGGAAATAGGACTCCTTAATCCCACCCTGAGACATTCTCTGAATCTCTGAAAGGGATCAACTTAACAAACTGGGGAGAGAGCATGAAGAAAATCTGGTGGCTTCCCTGAGCCAGAAATTCAGGGCAGAAACAGTTCCTTCACCTAGATTCAGACATAAGGGCACATGCCATCCTCACAGACACTCAAGGATGGCTGTTAGCCACCTGCCTTTCTCAGTGGCTACAGCTAGATACCTGTACCTACACCAATCACTCCTGCCCACCTAGGACAGTAGGCAAGAGCCTGCACCACACATTTGATGACACTACCTGGACACCTGAGCTGAATCTGTGCAAGAAAAGTAAACAGACTCTTGGGCTCACTTGTCTAGTAACAGCTCTAAACACATGGTGGCAGGACATTAGAGCTTCAAAGGTACCGCTAAAATGGAACAGGAAAATGGTACACCTAAAGCCAAAGGAACAGAATTGCTGTCCCTGTAGTCCTGGAAAGAGGAGTTGTAGCCCAGGGCCAAGAGGCCTCCACTCAGAATGTTAGTGTTTGGCCAGTGACTAGGTTCTAGCACACAAGGTCATTGTGTAACATATCTCAGAGAATGGACGATTATTTTCACATCCTTAAGGGCAAATGTAATGTGTTCTGGTTATTTGCTTGGTGCCTGTTATATCTTCTTTCACTGCAATTTCTCTCATAAGTAATGGAAATGTCTAACTTGTGCCTTTCTGACATTGTATTTTAGAAGCAGATAACCTGTGTTTTAGATTTCATAGTTGAAGACGAACTTCTGGATTTTGGACTTGGACTTAAGACTTTTGATTTGATTCAAATATGTTTTGCATGTTGTAAAAGTGTAATTTTGAGGGTGCCAAAGGGTGGAATATTATAGACTAAATTGTGTTCCACCAAAACTGTGTGTAGCAATTTGGCTAGGCTGTGATTCCTGGTATGCTATAAACTGTGCCTCCATGATGTTAATAAGGGAGGACGGGTGGTGGTTGTGTTGGTTGGGAGGGACTCATTGTGTAAGATTGTATTGTGCCTTCAGGAAATCTCTTGAGATATAAAAGAAAAGTTAGCAGAGAGATTTGGGGGACCTCATACTACCAAGAAATTAGTGATGGGAGCATATGTGTTCATTGGAAAGGACTCAGAATCCCTGAACATCAGAAGCTCCCAGTTCAGGGGAAGATTGACAATGAGGACCTTCCTCTAGAGCTAACAGAAAAAGCCTTCCCCTAGACCTGATGCTTTGAATTTAGACTTATAGCCTATTGAGCTGTGACAGTATAAAATTTCTCTTTTAAAAACCATCCTCTTGTGGTATTTCTGTCATAGCAGCACTGGAAGACTAAGACAGTAGTAATAGATCTTTCGTATGGAGAGGAAGTCAATGTTGATGTAAAAAAAAAATTAAAGACTGTTTTAAAGTTAGAAAAATAGCAATAAATATTGAGGTAACCATGACATAAACTATTGATCTCATGCATCAAAATAATAAACAGGAAAAACATGAAGTCTTAGCAAATAAAAAACCACCAAAATTTGGAAAGAAACAAAAAAAACAGAAAAAAAAAAAAGAAAACAAAATACACATGGAGAAAAGCACCAAAAGACTTGTGTACAACACACACAAAAAGACATTAAAATGACAGCATTAATCTCATACCTATCAATAATCACACTGAATGCAAAAGGACTAAATGCATTAACAGAAAGGTGAAGAGTGGCAGATGGATGAAAAAAAAGTGACCCATCTATATGCTGCCTATAGGAGACACATCTTAAACTCAAAGACATGAATAAACTAATACTCACAGAATGGGAAAAAATATATCAAGCTAACAACATTCAAAAAGCAGAAGTGGCAATATTAATTGCTGATAAAATAGACTTTGAAGTAAAATCCACCACACTGGATAAGTTAGGACATTATATAATGATTAAAGATCAATGCTCCAGGAGGACATAACCATATTAAGTGTCTATACACTGAATGACAGGACCCCAGAATACAGAAACACTAACTGCATTGAAAACAGAAATAGCTCCACCATGATAGTAGGGGATTTCAACACACCAGTCTCAATGAAGGACCAAACATCTAGAAAAAAGTTCAATAAAGACATGGAAGATCTAAATGTCACAGTCAACCACCTTGACCTCATAGACATACATGGAATACTCCACCCAACAGCAGGCAAATATACATTTTTTTTCCAATGCACATGGAACATTCTCCAGAACTGATCACACGTTAGACCACAAAACAATCTTTAACAAACTTCAGAATACTGAAATATTACAAAGTATCTTTACAGATCATAAACTCATAAAAGTAGAAATCAGTAGCAGAAAAAGGAAGGAAAAATATTAAATACATGGAAACTGAGCAACATCTTGCTAAAAAACAACGGGGTAATAGAAGAAATCAAGGATAGTATAAAGAAATTCATAGTATTAAATGAGAATGAAAACATAGCCTACAAAAATCTACTGGACAAAGCAAAAGTAGTGTTGAGAAGTCAATTTATCTTAACAAATGCACACATCTAAAAAGAAGAAAGGGCCCAAATCAAAGAATTAACTCTACAACTTGAACAAGTGGAAAGAGAGCAGCAAAAGATCCCTTCTAAAATTAGAAGAAAGCACATAATAAAAATTATAGCAGAGTTAAATGAATTAGAGCATAGAAAAACGATCGAAAGCATTAACAAGACTGAAAGCTTTTTATTTTTTAAACAAATAACAAAAAAAGATCAACATAATTGGTAAACTGTTAGCCAAAATGACAAAAGAAAAACAGAAGAGGAAGCAAATAACTTGAATAAGAAATGAGATAGCTGATCTCTCCACAGACCCAAATGAAATTAAAATAATTGTGATAGTGTGAAAAATCGTAATCTAATATATTGAAAACCTAGAGAAAATGGAAAAATTTCTAGAAACACATCAACTACCAAAACTAGCACAAACAGAACAACTAAATAAACCTATTACAAAAAAAAGAGATTGAAAAGGTAATTTAAAAACTCACAACTAAAAAAAAAGCCCTGTCCCTGATGGCTTCACTGGAGAATTCTGCCAACTGTTCAAAGAAGAGTTAACACCACTATTACTAAAGGTATTCGAGTATAGAAAAGAATGGAGTACTCCCAAATTCATTCTATGAAGCCAGTATAACCCTGATACCCAAACCAGGTAAAGACAGCACAAAAAATGAAAATTACAGACCAATATCTCTCATGAACATTGACACAAACATCCTTGAACAAAATTCTAGCCAAAAGAACTCAACAATGTATCAAAAAAAAAAAAAGAATCACCATGACCAAGTGGTGTTCATAGTAAGGATGCAGGGATGATTCAACATTAGAAAAACAATTAATGTAGTCAACCACATAGATAAAACAAAAGACAAGAACCACTTGATTTTATCAATTGATGCAGAAAAGGCATTTGACAAAGTCCAATAACGATTCACGTCAAAAACTCTTAGCAAAATAAGAATAGAAGGGAAATTCCTCAACATAATAACATACATCTCTGCAAAGCCAACAGCCAACAACATCCAAAAAGGACAGAGTCTGAAAGCATTCCCCTTCAGAACAGGAATCAGACAAGGATGCCTACTATCACTTACTATCACTACTTTTATTCAACATTGTCCTTGAGGGTCTAGCCAGAGGAATGAGGCAAGATAAAGAAATAAAAAAAAAAAAAAAAAAAAAAACCTACTGCTGTCCAGTCAGGTCTGACTAATAGCAACTCTATAGGTCAGAGTAGAACTTCCCTATAGAGTTTCCAAGGAATGCCTGGCAGATTTGAACTGCTGACCTGTTGGTTAGCAGATGGAGCACTTAACCTACCACACCACCAGAGTTTCCAAAGAAATAAAGGTAATCTAAGATGGGAAGGAAGAAGTAAAATTGTCTCTATTTGCAGATGATACGGTCTCATACACAGAAAACCCTAAAGAATCCACAAAAAATTACTGGAGTGAATAGAAGAGTTCAGCAAAATACCAGGTACAAGATAAACACACATAAATCCACTGGATTCCTTTATACCAACAAAGAAACCATCAAAGGGGGAATCACCAAAGCAATACCATTTACAATAGCTTCCTAAGGAATAAATCTAACCTGAGTTGTAAAAGACCTGTACAAGAAAATTACAAGACTCTACTGCAGGAAACCAAAAGAGATCTACATAAGTGGAGAAACTTACCTTGCTCATGGATAGAAAGATTTAACATCATGAAAATATCTATTCTAGCCAAAGTGATCCATACATACAATGCAATCTCAAAACAAAACCTAGTGACATTTTTTAATGAGATGGCGAAACAAATCACCAACTTCATATGGAAAGGGACAATGCCCTAGATAAGGAAAGCGTTACTGAAGAAGAATGACAAAAGTGGGAGGCCTCACACTACCTGACTTTAGAACCTGTTACACTGTTGTGGTAGTCAAAATGGCCTGGTACTGGTACAAAAACAGATACATAGACAAACAGAACAGAATTGATATTACAGATATAACATCATCCACCTATGAAGCAGAAACCCTGGTGGTGTAGTGGTTAAGTGCTATGTCTGCGAAATGAAAGGTTGACGGTTCAAATCTGCCAGGTGCTCCTTGGAAACTCTATGGAACAATTCTACTCTGTTCTATAGAGTCACTATGAGTCAGAATTGACTTGACAGCAGTGTGGTTTTACCTATGAGCAGCTGATATTTGACAAAGACCCAAAGTCTATAAAATGGAGAAAAGACAATCTCTTTGATAAACAGTGTTGATATAACTGGATTTCAATTTGCAAACAAATGAAACAAAACCCATATCTCATATCACACACACAAAGTAACTCAGAATGGATCAAAGACCTGAATATAAAATCTAAAACAATAAAGATCATGGAAGAAAAATTATGGACTATGTTGGGAGCCCTGATAAGTGGTATAAACAGACTGCAAAATGTTACTAACAATACACCAACACCAGAAGACAGAATAGATAAATGGAAACTCCTAAAAATCAAACACTTATGCTCATCCAAAGAATTCACTAAAAGAGTAAAAACACTACCTACAGACTGGGAAAGAAATTTTTGCTACCACAGATTTGATCAGCATCTAAACTCCATAATCTACAAGGTACTGCAAAACCTCAACAAGAGACAAATAGCTCAGTTAAAAAACGAGCAAAAGACATGAATAGAAGTTCACCAAAGAAGACATCTTGGCAGCTAACAAACACATGAAGCAGTACTCACAATCATCAGCCATTAGAGAAATCCAAATCAAAACTACTATGAAATACTATCTTACCCCAACAAGGCTGGCACTATTTCAAAAAACACAAAATAATAAATGTTGGAGATGTTGTGGAGAGACTGGAACACTTTTACATTGCTGGTGGCAATGTAAAATGATACAACTACTTTGGAAAATGATTTGACACTTTCTTAAAAGGCCAGAATTAGAAACTATATGATTCAGCAATCTCACTTCTTGGAATATACCCTAGAGAAATAAAGGCTGTTACATGAATAGATACATGCATATCAATGTTTGTTGCAGCACTGTCCACAATAGTTAAACAGAGGAATCAACCTAAGTGCCCATCAACAGATGAATGGATAAGCAAGCTGTGGTAAAGTCACAAAATGGAACGATATACAATGATAAAGAGCAACGATAGTCTTGCAAAACCTCTCATGACAGGGAGTCATCTAGAAGACTTTATGCTAAGTGAAATCAGTCAGTTGCAAAAGGACAAATATTGTATGAGACCACTATTACAAGACTTAAGAAAATGTTTAAACACTGAAGGCAACAGTGCTGATGATTACAAGGGTGAGGAGGCAGGGAGAGAGGTATTCATAGATTAAATCCTACCCCACCCACTGCCGTCAAGTCAATTCTGACTCTTAGTGACCCTACAGGGCAGAGTAGAACTGCTTCGTAGAGTTTCCAAGGGGTGCCTGGTGGACTTGAACTGCTGACATTTTGGTAAGCAACTGTAGCACTTAACCACTAGGCCACCAGGGTAGATAGTAGATAGGAATTTGGTCAGGTGAAGGGAGTGGCAGCATGCAGCATAGGGGAGTTCAGCAGAGCTGGACTAAACCAGAGGTTTCCTAAATATAACCCAACACTTCAAAGGACAGAGTAGCAGGGACAGGGATCTGGGGACTGTGGTTTCAGGGGACATCTAGGTCAACTGGTATAAGAAAGTTTTTTTTTTTAAATGAAAAAAAATTTCAATTGTTCTTGCATTCTCTAATTCACTTTGTTCTGCTCTTTATTGTGTTTTCTTTTGGTGCCTGAGGGGTTCTTCTGTCACTCTCTGTCTCTACTGGAGCATCCAGTCCATTTGTATTCAGTGTAATTTTTGATAGGTATGTGTTTAGTGCTGTCACTTTGATGCACTTATTTTTTGTTGTTGATGTTTTCTGTGTTGCTCTTGATATCCTGTTGTGGGTCATTCTTCTTTATGGGTTGGCTTTTCATCTTAGTGCTGGTTTTGTGTTCATTGAGACTCCTGTATTATGTTACTTGTGTTGATACGTAGCAGTGTTATTTTGGTTAGTTGCTGCCTTCATTATCTGCCTTAGTATACTAAGTTTAAACTAGACTTTAACTTCTGTGTATCTTTTAAATTTCCTCTCCATCTGAAAGGGTTATAACTGTTGTAATACGTTCCGCTTCCAACATTGGTGAGTGGTGTCTGGTGTCTTAAAAGCTATTAAGTGGTCACCCAAGTAGCATCAGTTGGTCCCAACGCACCTGAACCAGAGAAGAATGAAAGACATGAGACATAAGGAAAATATGAGCCCAGAAAACAGAAAGGGCCATATAATCCAGAAACTATATCAGGACGAGGTCAGAAGAACTGGATGGTGTCCAGCCAACACCAATGACTGTCCTGACAGGGGGTACAATGTAGATTCCCCTGACTATGGAAGAAAAATGAGTGTGCAGAACTAGAATCCTATTAAAAGACCAGACTTGGTGCCCAGCAGAATAGAGCATCCCCAGAAGACACGGCCTCTGGACTCTCTGTTAGCCTAGAGCTGGAACTAGTCTCTTCATACAAAGATAGGACTAGACTATAAGACAAAGTGATACTCGTGAACAGTGTGGAACTTGGAAAAGTATATACATGAGGCTGTCTGAGTAACTCCTGTCAAAGGTGAGATGAAAATGTGGAGGGGGACAGAAGATAGTTGAATGGACATGGGTGATACAGGGTGGAAGGGAAGAGAGGGTTGTCACAGGGTGGGAAGAGCAGTTAGAATTACCTAGTAGTGTGTTTGCAAGCTTTTAAACGAGAATTTGACTTGGATTCTGTACTTTCAACTAAAGCACAATAAAACATTTTTTAAAAAAAAAACAGAAAGGAGAAGAAGAGGTCATCACAACAGTCCATCTGAGAATAAATGTGGATCCTTATCTGACTCAACAGCACTTGGCTTGGCTGGCTATAGCTCTTAACCAAAAGGTTGACAGTTCAAATCCACAAGCACTCCTTGAGAAACTTATGGGGCAGTTCTACTTTGTGCTACAGAGTCACTGTGCATCAGAAATCAACTCAGCAGCAATGGTTTTGGTTTTGGTATTTGGTTAAGCTAATTTGATGGTAGAGGAAATGGAAACACAGGTGTTATGGTTTGAATTGTGCCCCCCCAAATATATATGTATGTATTATAAATTCTTACTCCTATACCTGTGCAGGAAACCTTGGTTATGTGGTAGTTAAGGGCTATGGCTGCTAACCAAAAGTTTGGTAGATCAGATCCATCAGAAACTCCTTGAAAACCCTATAGGACAGTAGTACTCTGGCTGGTAGGGCCAGTATGTGCTGAAATAGACTTGATGTCAATGAGTTTTTGGTTATATCTGTGGATATAATCCATTTGGGAATAGGATTTTCTTTGTTATGTTAATTAGGCCATATCATTTTAAGATATAAAAAGAACAAACCAGATGGAGAAGGAAGCTGACCCAATGAGACAAGTTAGGCAGACCAGTCTACAAGCCCGGGAACTCCAGGGACTGCCAGCCAGTGAAGCTGAGACAAGAATTTTCCCTCAAGGAGAACAGAGCGAGCTTTCCCCTAGAGCCAGTGTCCTGAATTCAGACTTCCAAACTGTGAGAAAATAACTATCTGTTAAAGCCAAACAAACGACAACAACAACAAAAATCAACCTTTTTTCCACAACATAAATGGTGACTATACACATGGACCTCACCAGATGGCATATGTAGGAATCAAATAGACTACATCCAGGCAAAGAGATGATGGAGAAGCTCAATATTATCAGTCAGAACAAGGCCAGGAACCAGCTGCTGAACAGATCATCAATTGTTCATATGCAAGTTTAAACTGAAGGTGAAGAAAATTAGAACAAGTCCATGAGACCTAAAATATAACATTGAGTATATCCCATCTGAATTTAGAGACCATATTCAAGAAGAGATTTGACACACTGAACACTAACAATGGAAGAACAGACAAGTTGTGGGATGACAACAGGGACATCATACTTGAAGATGGCAAAAAAGTCATTAAAAAGAAAGAGAAAACACCAAAATGGATGTCAGAAGAGATTCTAAAAGTTGCTCTTGAATGTCAAGTAGTTACAGTGAACAAAGGGGTGAACAGAAGATTTCAAAAGATGGCTAAAGACAATGTATTGTAATGAAATGTGCAAAGACACAGAAAACCAAAAGGAAACAACACACTTTGGAGTTCTCAAGCTGAGAGGACTGAAAAAAATTCAAGCCTTGACTTGCAGTTTTGAAGGATGCTATGAGCAAAACGCTGAACAACACAGAAAAGCATAAAAACAAATTGGAAGGAATACGTCGTCCAAGTACCCAAGAGTTGGGTATTGTATGTAGCCATTTCAGGACATAGCATATGATCAAGACTGATGGCACTGAAGGAAGAAGTCCAAGCTACACTGAAGACATCGGTGAAAAACAAGACTCAGAGAATTAACATAATGCCATAATGATGAAGCACTGGAAGTGCACGTTTGTCTATGCCAAGAAATTTGTAAGACAGCTACCTGGCCAACCGACTGAAGAGATACATATTTGCTCCCATTTCAAAGAAAGTGATCCAAAGCATGTAGAAATTATAAAATGGTATTATTAACATCATATGCAAGTATTATTTTGCTGAAGATCGTTATCATTCAAAAACAGTTGCAGCAGTACATTAACAGAGAACTGCCAGAAATTTAAGCCAGATTCAGAAAAGGACATGAAAGGAAGGATGTAATTGCTGATTACAGATGGATCTTGGCTGAAAGTAGAGAACAGCAGAACAATATTTGCCTGTGTTTTATTTTTTATGCAAAGGCATTTAATATTCCCGGAATAGGCATTCCAGTGCACTTAATTGTGCTCACTAGAAAACTGTATACAGAGCAAGAGGCAGGCATTCAAACAGAATGAGGAGATTCTGCATGATTTAAAGTCAGGAAAAGTGTGAATCAGAGTTGTACCCTTTCACAACACCTATCCAGTTTGTATGCTGAGCATACAATTAGTGACAGCACACACTAGTAAGAAGATCAATATTAACGGGACTTCAACACAACTTGTGTACTCCTCCAATCTTAACCCAATACTGCAAGGACAGAGTATGTACATTTTCATTCCATCATAATAAAAAAAAGAAAATTGCCTTAGGTATGGTTTAATCTTGATCACCTCAAGGAGACAGAGATTAAATCTACCCCAGAAAGTACAAAGACACAAAATAGATGATAATAAATGTCGTAAGAGAGGTACAAATGAACAACCATAAGAATTCACAAAAGGTAATTGTGGCAAGAAATTATGGGAATGTTTCATGGAGGCTGAAGATTTAAAACTGAATTTAAAAGATACGTAAACACTATAATTTCAGAAATGGGGAGGGGGCACTGCAGGAGGAGACAAGGTTGTGTACATAAGCAAGGAGATGGGAAAGCTTGTAATTCAATTTGCCTAAAGCTTGGGATTTTGAAAGGATAAAGTAGAAAAATAAGGCAAATAAGATAGATTGGGGCCAGACTCTTTGTCTATTAATTCCAGGGCTTGGAACTGAAGAGCAGGAAGTGTGTGGTGAGAGTGCTATAATATGTGAACGAGAGAGTGGTTCTGTGTTTGTTTCAATGAATTTCACCTCAGCCTGTAGTAACATGATCATGCCCTAGATCTTACCATCACTAAAATCATCACTTCAAACATCAAGTACTCTATCCACAACTTCACAAGCTTTCCTGGCTCACCTGCTCAACTAACTAACTCCACCTTAAAAATTCTTTGACCTCATGAATCTCCCAATTCGCTGACTCCTTCCCACAGTTTCTCTTTTCTTCGGTCTCCTCCAATCTTTGTTTGCTTCCTTTCCCACTTGAACTCCTGAACTTATCATCATTATTACTCTTTTGAAAATACACTTGAATCCTTAGATAATACTCTAGAGTCTCCTCTGGAGGAATTAAAACATTCCTCTTCTCCATACTTTCTTTTCATCTGTGCAGTTCAGGATTGTCAGAGGCAAAATCACAGCTGAGCAAGTAGGTTAATGATCATCAAACTCAGCTAGGCTCTCAGTACTGCTGGAAATCTCCTTTCTATCTCCAGGTCATCTACTCTCTGAAATAATATTTTGTACCTTATTCACATTCTTCAGATTTTCTCACTCCCACTCTACTCTTGACTTTGCATTGTAATGTATTGAAAAAATAAATTCCCCTTAGATAAAAACTCCTTTATCTTGAGTGCAACGTGGTACAACCACTGTGGAAATGGCACTGCCTTAAAAAGCAAGAAATAGGAATACCATATGATTCAGCAGTTCCACTCCTGGGATTATGTCCTAGAGAAGTAAGAGCTGTCATATGACTAGACATACGCCCTCCCATGATCATTGCAGCATTTCTAACAACACAGAAAGATGGAAACAATCTAGATGCCCATCAACAGACAAATGGATAAGCAAACTATGGTACAGACACAGTGGAATACTACAAAACAATAAAGAATAATAAGGAATCTTCAAAGCATCTCATAATGTAGATGAATGAGTCTGGGGGGCATTATGCTGAGTGAAATAAATCAATCACAAAAGGACAAATACTATATGAGACCACTACTATAAAAACTCATTCAAAGGTTTCCACACAAAATCAAATACTCTTTGATGCTTATGGGGGAGGGACACATAGGAATGAAAAAACACTAAATAGATAATGGATAAGTGGTAATTATCATGAAGGATAAGACAATATACAATACCAGGGGAAGCCAGGACAACTTGTACAAGGCAAGATCATGAAGATTCCATAACCACATCCAAACTCCCTGAGGAACCAAACTGTTGGGATTGGAGGCTGTAAGGATCACGGTCTTGGGGAACATCTAGCTCAAATGGCAGAACATAGTTCATAGAGAAAATGTTCTGCATTCTACTTTAGTGAGTAACATCTGGGGTATTAAAAGCCTTTGAGTGGCCGTCTAAGATACTCCTCTGGTCTCACCTCATCTGAAACAAGGGAGAATGAAGAAAACTAAAGACATACAGAAAGATTAGTCCAAAGGACTGATAGACAACAACTAACGTAGCCTCCACCAGTCTCAATCCAGTACAATTAGATGGTGCTTGGCTTCTACCACTAACTGCTCTGACAAGGATCACAATAGAGGATCCCAGACACAACTGGAGAAGAATGTAGAACAAATTTCTAACTCACAAGAAAAGATCAGACTTACAGGCCTGACTTGGTCTGGAGAAAGCCTGAGTGTATGGCCCCTGGACATCCTTTCAACTCAGTAAATGAAGTCACTCCTGATGTTTACCCTTTGATCAAATACTATGTAACTTAACGTGAGCACTTGCCCCGTCCTATTAAAACCAAGCCCATTGCTGTTGAGTCAATTCTCACTCATACTGACCCTATAAGACAGAGTAGAACTGCCACGTAGGGCTTCCAGGGAGGGCCTGATGGATTCAGACTTGTGACCTTTCACATATGTCACCAATTACAAGAGAAACAGAAAGTGGTAATCTATTGCTTGCACAAAAAGGAACAATGTGGGGCCTATAGCCTAAAAGCCCACTCCTTCCCCGCCCAAAGGGAGCAGGGAGCTTTTACATCCTCGAGTCCCTGTAAAGCAGGGATTGGGATCTGAATCCCCAAACCTCAAATCCTCCCATGGCCAAATTTGGAGATCTGAGTGCTGAGTCATGTTGTATAGGAAGTCTACATTGTGGGACATCTTTTGCAAAATGGCTCCGGTACTGCTATGTGCCTTAGAATATCATCTCCTCCTGAGACGTTCAGGTCCAGGGCCAGGTAAAGCACAATGTTCTTCAGGTCTGTGCCTGTGCTAAGATTCTGGCTTGTTCTGCAGCAAGCTGGGGCCAAATCGTGGTTACAGACCACAGCTTGGAGGGCTGGGAACGGAAGGAGGAGGGACTGCACTAGGGGCTTCAATTAGACAGGCTTATAACAAAAAAATTAAACTGAAGGGACACACCAATCCAGGGCCAATGGCAAGAAGGCAGGACGGGCAGTAAAACTGGTAATAGGGAAGCCAAGTTCAAAAGAGTGTTGATATGTTGTGTGGTTGTTAACCAGTGTTCTAAAATGATACCTGTACTAACCGGTTAATGAGAAGCTAGTTTGTTCTGGAAACCTTATTCTAAAGTACAGTTAAAAAAAAAATCACTTATCTTTCTGGGTTTTTTTATTAGTAAATTTTATTTTATTTTATTTTTATTGTAATTAACTGAAAGTTTACAGTCCAAGTTAATTGCCATACAAAACCCCTAACATATGCTTCTACGAAACTCTCTCTGCTATCTTCACCCTGAGACAGCACGCTTCTTTCCACGTTTTACTTCCAGTATCCACTCAACCAACACTTGTCCTCTCCTCTCCTCTCCTCTCCATGCTTCCCTCTCCCTTCTAGAGAGAAACCAGTTGGACAATCCCATATATATAAATTTATTAAGCCAAGAAGTACACACACCATCTGCCTCACTGTATGTCCCATAGTCCAGTCCAATCTTAGTCTGAAGAGATGGCTTCAGAACTGGTTTCAGTTCCGGGCTAGCAAGAAAGGCCATGTTCTCAGGAAACCTTCCAGCATATGAGACCATTAAGTGTGGTCTTTTAACAGAGTTCTAGATCTGCACTCCCCTTTTTCTCGTGCTTCATCAGGGACTCAACATTGTATTCTCTGTCTGGGGTTTCTTTCGTAGTGGCCACGCACCATCTAGATTGTCTTGTCTCATGCTGATGTAGTCTCCCAATCATATGGACACTTGTGTCTCCTGGGCTCATATTTTCCTCATGTCTTTGATGTTCTTGGTTTTCATCTGCTCCAGGTGAGTTGGGACCAAGTGATGTTCCTCAGATGGCAGCTTACTAGCTTTTAAGACCCTTGTCTTAGTCACCTGGTACTGCTCCAACTGAAAATACCACCAGTGGAAGGCTTCATGAAGAGAAATTTTTATTGTCAGAGTCCAGCAAGCCGTAAATCCATTCATAAGTTACAAGTCCATTCAATATGACAGATTATCACAGTCCAGTAGGTTGAGTCCAGATTCAAGGACAGCATCTCGGCACAGGAGTCTCAGGTCCAAAGGATGTGTTCTGCTCTCAGGGTTGCTTTCTTGGTGGTGCAAGGTTCTCAACTTCCTCTGCTCACTTCTCTCTCTTATATCCCACAAGCTTGTAGCTTGAGTCCTGCCTCATTAACACAACCGCAGCCCATTTTCCATCATCAATATCACAGAGGCAGGATTCACAACACATGGCAGGAATGGCACCATACTTGGACTCCTAGCCAAGTCAAATCAATGCATACACTTTTGGGGGGAGACACAATTCAATCCATGACAGACCTTATATGCCACTCACCAATCTGGGGTACAGAATATTCTCTTAGCAAACGACTAATTATGCCAGTCAACCTCGATGTCCCATGAAAACACGATCCCCAGACCCCAGGGATTCTTCTGTTGTTCTCTTTCTACTTGTATACTTGTATGAGTTGTAGGGTTAATTCATTGATTTGGGCTCTTCCTTCATTTTGAATGTGTGCACTTATTGAGATGAATTGATCTCAGAGGACTGCTTTTGCTGCATCCCATAGATTCTGGTAGGATGTGTTTTTATTCTCATTTGATTCCACGAATTTCTTTATTGCATCATTGATTTCTTTTATAACTCAGACATTTGTGAGCAAGATGTCATTCAGTTTCCATGAGTTTGAGTTTTTACCCTTGCTTTTTCTTCTATTGATTTCAACTTTTATGGTCTTTCAACTTTTATGGTCAACCTTATGGTCTGAGCAAATGGTTTGCAATATTTTAACACTTTGGATTTTGTTGAGACTTGCTTTATGGCTTGTCACAGATTGAATTGTGTCCCCCCTCCCAAACAAAAATATGTGCAGCCATGTGGCTGGGCCATGATTCCCTGTATTCTATGATTATCCTCCATTTTGTGCTTTTGCTATACTGTATGTTAAAGGATTAGGGTGGGACTGTAAATCCCTTCATAGGACTACCTTCCAGCTCCACTGTAAAGGGAGTTTTCCTGGAGTATGGCTTGCCCCACCCTTAGTCCTTACATCCTACAAGAGATAAAAGGAAGGAGAAGCAAGCAGAGAATTGGGAGCCTCACACCACCAAGAAAGCTACACCGCGAGAACGTGTCCTTCAGTCCTGAGGTTCCTGAGCCAAGATGCTCCCTGGACAAAGAATGATGCAATACTGGACTTTCCTCCAGAGCCAACAAGGGGGAAAACCTTCCCCTGGAATGTACATCCTGAGTTTGGACTTGTGGCCTACTGGACTGTGTAAGAATAAACTTTACTTTTTTTAAAGCCACCCACTCTGTGATATTTCTGTTAGAGCAGCACTAGCTGATGAAAATAGAATTTGGTACCATGTGAGTGGGGTGCTGCTCCAGAAAATATCTAAAATGTGGGAGCCATCTTGAAACTGAGAATGGATAGAAGATTCAGAAGGAATGAAGAAGGTGCAGATGGTGAGAAAGAGGACTAGTGGTGGCAGCAGCAGTAGCAGCAGAACCAGAGGTAGCGCTGGAACCAATCCATGGAGCAAGAGACTAAGTGCCTGTGCACAGAGTTCTCCTCGCGGAACAGGGTGCTTCCGGGCACGTGAATTGGTGGAGCTAGCCTTGCTGACCCACAGAGAGAGCTGAGTGACTTTGTGCAGGATGCTTTCCAGCAAGAGTGGGGTGCCTCCAGTCACTTGAATCAGTGGAGTTACAGAGCTTTGGAACACTTTCCCCAGCAGGGCAGATATGGACCTGAGGCCCGGGCCATGTGGCCATAGGAAGCAGAAGCTGAAGATACAAACAGCGAGAGAAGCTGAGCTGCCTCGGTCTCAAAAGGTATGGCCATGATCTCAGGGGTCTGAAATGGTGGAGCCAGGGCTTTCTGTGCTTTGTCAGAGCGGAATTGCCACTCATTTGGGCTTAGGGTGCACCTAAAGCTGAGCGAGCAGAATTTCTGTGCAAGTGGGCCTTGAAGGCAGAGTTGTAATACAGTGCTAGGGGTCTCCACTCAGAATCCAGAGAATGTGGCCAATACCTAGAGTCTGGAGGGCAGGGCCATTGTGTAAAATGTCTCAGAGAATGTAAGAGCATTTTCAAAGCTTTGAGGGCTAATGTAATGAGTTCTGCTGACTTGCCCATTGCCTGTTAGTGCCTTTTTTCCCTGCAGTTTCTCCCATTTGTAATGGAATGTCTAACTTGTGCCTGTTCTTCCATTGTACTTTTAGAAGTAGATAGCTTGTATTCTAGACTTCACAGATGTAAAGCAACTGTTAAATTTTGGACTTGGAGCTGACTTAAGACTTCTTTTATATGAGATAGATGTGTTACATGTTTCAAAGATGTCATTTTTGGTGTGCCAAAGGGTGGGATGTCACGGGCTGAATTGTGTCCCCCCCCCCACAAAAAAATATGTGCAGCCATGTGGCTGGGCCATGATTCCCTGTATTCTATGATTGTCCTCAATTTTGAGCTTTTGCTATGCTGTATGTTAAAGGATTAGGGTGGGACTGTAAATCCCTTCATAGGATTACCTTCCTTCCTGCTTCATTGTAAAGGGAGTTTCCCTGAAGTATGGCTTGCCCCACCCTTAATCCCTTCATCCTACAAGAGATAAAAAGAAGGAGAAGCAAGCAGAGAATTGAGAGCCTCATACCACCAAGAAAGCTACACCGCGAGAAGAACGTGTCCTTCAGACCTGAGGTTCCTGCACCAAGATGTTCCCTGGATAAAGACTGATGCAATACTGGACTTTCCTCCAGAGCCAACAAGGGGGAAAACCTTCCCCTGGAGTGGACATCCTGAATTTGAACTTGTAAGAATAAACTTTTCTTTGTTAAAGACATCCACTCTGTGGTATTTGTGTTATGGCCTAATATGTGGTCCATTCTGGAGAATGCTCCTCGTGCATTGAAAAAAAAGATATATTTTCTGTTACTGGATGGAGAGTTATATATATGTCTTTGAGGCTGAGTTGGTTGATTGCCACAATAAGGTCTTCTGAATCTTTATTGAGCTTCTTTCTGGATGTTCTGTCCATTACCAAAAGTGGAGTGTTGAAGTCTCCTACTATTATTGTGGAATGATGTGTCTTACCTTTCAATGTTGTCAGTGTTCATTCACTGTATTTAGAAGCTCTGTTGTTTGGTGTATGAATATTTAATATTCTTATATCCTCCTTATGTATTGACCCTTCAAGCAACACATAGTGACCATCCTCGTCTATGATGGTGGATTTTACTTTAAAGTCTATTTTATCTGAGGTTAATATTGACACTCCTGCTCTTTTTTGCATGTTGTTATCTTGGTACATATTTTTCCATCTTTTGAGTTTCAGTTTGCTTGTATCTTTGAGTCTAAGGAGTGTTTCTTGTAAGCAGCACATATCGTGCTTTTTAAGTCCAATCTGTTACTTTTTGTCACTTTATTGGTGCATTTAACCCATTTAGATTCCATGTTATTATTGATAGGTATGAATTCAATGCTGTCATTTTGATGCCTTTTTTGTGCTTCAGTTTTTGAAAGTTTCTTTCTTCCATTTAATATTCTTTCTAGGTCATTTTTCTTTACAAGTTTTCTTTTCATCTTTTTCAAAGGTAGTTTTATATCTGTTGAGACTTCTTGACTGTATTTCTTGTTTTGATGTGTAGTATTGTTAGTTTGCTTGGCGGCTACCCTGATATTCCCCTCTAATTGTTTCAGTTTAAGCCAGTCTTTAATTTCTTTGTATTACCTTGATTTTCTCTCCATCTGAAAGGTCTATGAATGCATTAATTAGTCCCTCTTTTTAATATAATGTCATAATTTACATACTGAGATCTCTGTTTCCTTTGTTTTAATATTTTAGCTTTGATTGAGCTTTGCGGTTTCCTTATTCCCCCGAGTGGAACTCTGGATGCTTTGTCCTAAATTGTATCCTTGAGCATACATCTGGTGATATTGATTTTCTAATTGAAGAATTTCCTTCAGTATTTCTTGTAATTTTCTTTTGATTTTTCCAGATTCTCTAAACTTCTGTTTATCTGGGAATGACTTAATTTCACCATCGTAATTGAGACAATTTTTTAGGATACGTAATTCTTGGTTGGAAGTTTTTTTCTCGTTGTTTTAGTCAGCTAGTGCCACTCTAACAGAAATACCATGGCTTTGCCAGAGGAAAGTTTATTCTTACAAGTCGGGTAGGCTACAAGTCCAAATTCAGGATGTCTGCTCCAAAGGAAGGCTTTTCCCCTTGTTGGCGCTGGAGGAAACTCCTTGTGTTGCATCAGTCTTTGTTCAGGGAGCATCTTGGTGAAGGAACCTCAGGTTTGAAGGGCACATTCTTCTTCTTGTGCTGCTCTCTTGATGGTGTGAGGTTCCCAATTCTCTGCTTGCTTCCCTTTCCTTTAATTTCTTGCAGAATGAAAGGTAAACGGTGGTGCAAGCCATACTCCAGGGAAACTCCCTTTACAGTAGAGCAGGGAGATGATCTTATGAAAGGATTTACAATTCCACCCTAATCCTTTAACATCACAAAATGGAGGGCAATCATAAAATATCAGGAATCATGGGCCAGGCACATGACTACACGTATTTTGGGGGGTACACAATTCAATCCATGACACCCATCAAGGCTTTGTGTATGTCATCCCATTGCCTTCTTTCCAATATGGTTTCCTGCTGAGTAGTCGGAGCTCAGTCTACATGACTCTCTCCTTTGTAGGTTACTTTTGGTTCAAGCCTAGCTGATTTTAAAAGTTTCTCCATGTCTTTCATTTTGTTGAGTTTGATTATAGTATGTTTCGGTGTCTTTGTTTTGGAATCTACCTTTTGTGGAGTTTGATGAGCATCTTGGATAGATATCTTCTAATCTTGCGTGATGTAGGGGAAGTTTTCTGTCAGCAAATCTTCAACAATTCTCTCTGTATTTTCTGCTGTCCTTCCCTGTTCTGGTGCTGCAATCATTCTATTAATTATTCCTCTTGATAGAGTCCCACAAAACTCTTAATTTTTCTTCATTTTTCTTAATTATTTTATCTGATTTCTCCTCCTAAATACTAGTGCTGGTTGATTTATCCATTCTCACTAACTGTGCATTCCATTGCCTCGATGCTATGCTTTTGACTTTCTACTGAATTGTATAACTCTCTCATTCTATTGCTGATATGCTGATTTTTTTTTAATTGTGATTAAGTGAAAGTATGCAATCCAAACTGGTTTAGCATGCCCACCTATCTGCAGCTCCTTCTGCTCTCCCTGCTCAGTGATAGCCCACTCCTGCTTTCCATTCCATACTTCAATAAGCATCTGTCCCTTCTTCTCCACCGTCTTCTCTCCCACCTAAGAAGAGACCAGTAGGACTGCCTCCTATAAATGCGTAGAACCATAAAGTACACACACCATATGGTCACAGTGTGTCCCTGAGTCCAATCCACTATTGTCTGAAGAGTTGACCTCACTACTGGTTCCCAATCAGGGACAACAGCAGGTCTAGGCACCATGTTCCCAGGGTAGCATCCAGGCTGTTGGACCACCAGTTTAGGTCTTTTAGAAGAGTTTTTGGGCTGCACTACTCTTTTTCTCATGTTGGCTCAGGGACTCTACGTTATGTCCTCCATCATGGCTGTCTTTGGTGGTGGCCAGGCACCATCTGGTTCTTAAAGTTTCGTGCTGATACAGTCTCCCATGCATATGGGTCTTTCTGTCACCTGGGCTCTTTTTTCCTGATGTTCTTGGTGATCATCTGTTTCAGACGAGTTGGGACCATTTGGTGTACCTCAGATGGCAGTTTGCTAGCTTTGAAGATCCCACATGCCACTCACCAATATGGGGTTCAGAAGACTCTCTTAGCAATAGACTAGTTTTGTCAACTGGCCTTAAGGTACCCTGAATACATGGTCTTGAGACCCCCATGCCTACTACTGTATCTTTTGAAATATTAGGTTGAGTTTAGAAAACCTTTCAGTTTATGGTGAAGTCTAGTTAAGTTGATCTACTCTACTGCGTGATGTCACCGCTTTCATCTAACCAAATTTCTATCAACTATCTAATGCGTGAGCCACTTTCTCCCTCCCTCCCCACCACTTTAGCTATCAAATAGTCTTTTCTTCTATATATAAATCTATTTTTATTTCTTACAGCAGAGGTCTCGTACAATATTTGTCCTTTTGCTGCTAACTGATTTCACTCAGTATTAATGTCTCCCAATTGAAATCAGGTTATGAGATGCTTCTGAAGATCATTATTGTTTTTTATCATTTCACAGTGCTGCAGGGAGTAAATGTATCACAGTTTATTTATCCATTCATCTGTTAATGGGCATCTAGGTTGATTCTATCTTTTTGCTATTGCGGACAGTGCTGCAATAAACATTCATGTGCATGTATCTGTCTGTGTGACTGTCTTTATTTCTGTAGGATATATTCCAAGCAGTTGGATTACTGGATCCAACAGTATTTCTATTTCTAGCTTTTTAGGGAAGAGCCAAATTGCTTTCCAAAGAGGCTGGACCATTTTGCAACCCCACCAACAGTGTAGGAGAGTTCCACTTTCTCCACAGCCTCTCCAGCATTTGTTGTTTTGTGTTTCGTGGATCATGGCCAGCAAACCTTGTTGGGGTGAGATGGTATTTCATTGTAGTCTTGATTTGAATTTCTTTAATAACTAAAGATCGTGAACATGTCTGCATGTCTTTTTTGGCTGCCTGGATCTCCTCTTTAGAGAAATGTCTGTCCATCTCCTTTGCCCATCACTTAATTGGATGATTTATCTTCTTCTTATTGATATTTTGTAGTACCTTATAGATTACGGAGATCAGGAGTTGGTCTGACATAGAGTTGTCAAATATTTTTTCCCATTCTGTAGGTGGCCTTTTAATTTTATTAATAAAGTCTTTGCATGAGCAAAAGTGTTTGATTCTTAATAGTTCCCATTTATCTATTTTTTCTTCTGTTGATTGTGGTTTGTTTGACAGATTTTGAAGTCTGTCTACGTTGTGTATTAAAACTTCCATTGTTGTTCCTACCTTTTCTTGGATGAGCTATGTCATTTTAGATTTGATATTTAGGTCTTTTACCCAATTTGAGTTGGTTTTTGTATAAGATGTAAGATATGGATCTTGTTTCAGTTTATTGCAGACGGATATCCAATTTTGCCAGCACCATTTGTTGAAGAGACTGTTTTTACCCCAGTTTAATGTCCTAGGGCCTTTGTTGAATATCAACTGTTCATAGGCAGATGGTGTCATCTCTGGGGTCTCAATTCTGTTCCATCGATCGATCTGTCTGTTCTTGTACCAGACTGTTTTGACCACTGTGGCAGTGTAGTATGTTCTAAGGTCGGGTAATGAGAGGCCTCCTAGTGTGTTCTTCTTCTTTAGTAGTACCTTACTTATCCAGGGCTTCTTCCCTTTCCAAACAAAATTGGTGATTTGTTTCTCCGTCTCATTAAAAAATGATGCTGGAACTTGTATTGGGATTGCATTATATAAATAAATTGCTTTGAGTAAAATAGACATTTTCACAATGTTAAATCTTCCTATCCACTAGTAGGGTAGGTTTCTCCACTTATCTAAGTCTCTCTCGGTTTCTGTAGTAAGGGCTTGTAGTTCTCTTTGTAAAGATCTGCTATTTCTCTGGTTAGATTAATTCCTAGGTACTTTATCTTCTTAGGGGCTATAGTAAATGGTATTGACTTGGTGATTTCTTCCTTATTAATCTTGTTGTTGGTATAAAGGAATCCTACTGATTTACTTATGTTTATCTTGTATCCTGAGACTTTGCTGAACTCTTCTATCAGTTTGAGTAGTTTACTTATAGATTCCTTGGGATTCTCTGCATATACAATCATATCATCAGCAAACAGGGAGATTTTGATTTCTTCTTTGCCGATGCAGATGCCCTTTATTTCTTGGTCTTGTCTGATTGCTGTGGCTAGAACTTCTAGTACAATGTTGAATAGGAGTGGTGAGAGTGGGCATCCTTGTCTAGTTCCTGTTCTCAAGGGAAACTGTTTCAGTCTCTCTCCTATGGATAACATAGGCAGTTGGCTTTGTATAAATGGCCCTTATTGCATTGAGGAATTTTCCATTTATGCATATTTTGCTAAGAGTTTTTAGCGTGAATGGGTGTTAGACTTTATCAAATGCCTTTTCTGCATCAGTAGACAAAATCAGGTGATTCTTGTCTTTTGTGATATTTATATGGTTGATCACATTAATTGTTTTTCTGATGTTGAACCAGCCTTGCATCCCTGGTGTGAATCCAACTTGGTCATAATGGATTATTTTTTTGATATGTTGTTGTATTCTACTGGCAACAATTTTGTTGAAGATTTTTGCATCTATATTCATGAGTGATATCGGTCTGTAGTTCTCCTTTTTGGTTGGTGTTTTAGGCTGGGTTTTCTAGGGGAGCAAAACTGGTAACACATGTAGGTACAAGGAAAGATTTATAATATATAGACAGACAGACAGATAGATAGACAGATACAGATATAGGAAACAGCTCATGTAATCACCGAAGCTGAATGTCCCGAGTTCTGGCACAAGCCTCACATGGCCACGGAAGCTGAGGAACCCAAAGTCAGCAGGTCAGAGACCAGAGTTCTAGATCACCAGTTGTGTAGGTCAGTGGATCCCAAGCTGGTGATGAGACGAAGCTACAGAGGCTGGCAAACCCAGGATCGGCAGGTCAGGGAGCAGGACTCTCAAGTGCCAACTGTGAGGACTGATGAGTCCAACAGCTACTAGTTCAAGTCCCGGAACCAGAAGCCGGAAGAAGAGAGCAGGAGCTCCTGGCTACGTGAGCAGACCAGCAGTAGTAGTGGAAGGTCGGGAGATGAGAGCCAAGGGGCAGGGAGCCACCACAAACCCCGCCCTGCCACTTAATACAGCAGCCAAATATGAAGTAGCCAAGTTGACATAATCCTGACCACCACAGTTGGGTCTTTCCCTGGCTTTGGTATCAGGGTTATGCTGGCTTCGTAGAATGAGTTTGGGAGCACTCCATCCATTTCTATACTGTGAAATAGTCTCAGTAGTACTGGAGATAACTCTTCTCTAAAAGCTTGGTAGCATTCTGCAGTGAAGCCATCTGGGCCCGGGCTTCTTTCAGTTGGCAGTTTTTTTTATGACATTTTCAATCTCTTCCTTTGTGATGGGTTTATTAAGTTGTTCTGCTTCACGTTGTGATAATTTGGGTAGGTGATACGAATCGAGAAATTTGTCCACTTCCTCTAGGTTTTCAAATTTGTTAGAGTACAGTGTTTCATAATATTCTGTTATGATATTTTTGATTTCTGTTGGATCTGTTGTGACCACTCCTCTCTCATTTCTAATTTGGGTTATTTGTTTCCTTTCCTGTTTTTCTTTAGTAAGCTTAGCCAGTCTTTTGTCCATTTTGTTGATCTTTTAAAAAAACCATCTTTTGGTCTTTCAATTTTTTCAATTGTTTTTCTATTCTCTGATTCATTTACCTCTGCTCTAATCTTTATGATCCGTTTTCTTCTGTTGCCTGAGGGGTTCCTCTGTTTTTCTCTCTCTACATGTTCAAGCTGTAGGGTTAGTTCCTTGATTTGGTTTCTTTCTTCTTTCCAGATGTGTGCATTTATGGAGATAAACAGACCTCTGAGCACTGCTTTGGCGGTATCCCATAGGTTCTGGTAGAAGGTGTTTTCATTCTCATTGGAATCCATGAATTTCTTTATTTCATCCTTGATTTCCTCTATAACCCATGGGTTTTTGTACAAGATGTTGTTCAGCTTCCAAGGGTTCCATTTTCTATCTATGTTTTTTCTGCTATTGATTTCAACTTTTATGGCTTTCTGATCTGAGAAGATGCTTTGCAGTAATTCAATGGTATGGATTTTGTTGAGCATTGCATTATGGCCTATCACATGGTCAATTCTGGAGAATGTTCCATGTGCACTGGAGAAGAAGAAGGTGTAGTTGTCCACTGATGGGTAGAAAGTTCTGTATATATCGATGAGGTTTAATTGGTTAATTGTGGTTATAAGGTCTTCTGTATCTTTACTGAGCTTTTCTCTAGATGATCTGTCCAGTATTGAAAGTGGAGTGTTGAAGTCTTCCACAATTATTGTGGAGTAATCTAACTCTTTTTTGAGTGTAGTCAGTGTTTCTTCAATGTATTTAGGTGCATAAATATTTAATATAGTTAAGTCTTGCTTGTGTACTAAACCTTTCAGCAATAAATAGTGTCCATCTTTGTCCACGATGGTGGATTTGACACTAAAATTGATTTTGTGTGACATTGGACTTGCCACCCCTGCTCTTCTTTGTTCATTGTTAGCATGATATATATTCTTCCATCCTTTCATTTTCAGTCTGTTCCTATCTTTAAGTCTCAAGTGAGTTTCTTATAGACAACATATGGATGGGTCATGTCTTTTGATCCAAGATGTCACTCGATGTCTCTTTACTGGAGCATTCAGTCCATTCACATTCAATGTAATTATTGATAAGTATGTGTTCACCACTGCCATTATGATATGTTTATTTTTGTGTTGATGTTTTCTCTGTTGTTCTTATTAGTCTGTTCCAGGACACTCTTTTTTGTGAGTTGATTTTTCACCTTTTTCAGAGCTGATTTTGTAGTTGTTGAGACTCTGTTACATTTCTTGATATGGTATGTTACACCTTTGTTGTGTTTCACGGCTGCCCCATGATCCCCCTTAATAAATTAAATATAAACCCAATTTTAATTACTATCATTCTTGTTATCTTCCTCTCCATCTGGAAGGACAATAACGACTGTAGTACGTCCCTCTTTTGAATATGATGGCACCATAATATTCATGATAATCACTGGATTGTTTCTTTCAGTATTAAAGCTGTGATTGAATTTGGAGCCTTCCCTAACTGAGTAGAGTTCTCAATAATGTGTCGTTCTAAAATATAAAGTTAGTGGTTTTGTTTTTCTAAGTCAAAGCCAAGAACTTCTTTCAGTATTTCTTGTAGTTTTGGTTTGGTTTTTACAACGTCTCTGAGTTTCTGTTTATCTCGGAATGTCTTAATTTCATTTTCATATTTGAAAGATGGTTTTGCAAGATGTATAAATCTTGGTTGGAAGTTCTTCTCCTTCAAGGCTGTTTTAGTCAGCTAGGCTGCTCTAACAGAAATACCACAGAGTGGATGGCTTTAACAAAGAAAGATTTATTCTTACACAGTCCGGTAGGTTGCAAGTCCATATTCAGGGTGTGCGCTCCAGGGAAAGACTTTCCCCTTGTCGGCTCTGGAGGAAAGTCCGGTATTGCATCAGTCTTTGTCCAGGGAGCGTCCTCACGCAAGAATCTCTGGTCTGAAGGACGCGCTCTGCTCCCGGTGCTGCTTGCTTGACGGTAGCGAGGTTCTCAAATTGTCCTTTGTTTCTTTTTCCTTTTATTCCTCGCAAGCTAAAAGCATTAAGGGTGGGGCAAGCCATACTCCAGGGAAATTCCCCCCACAGCTGGAATTCACAGCCCCACCCTAATCCTTTAACATACAGGTTAGCAAAACCACACAATGGAGGACAGTCCCAAGATACTGGGAACCATATCCCAGCCACGTGGCTGCACACATTTTTGGGGGGACACAATTCCAACCATGACAAAGATTTTGAATGTGCCATGCCACTGTCTCCATGCCAGCATGGTTTCTGTTTAGAAATCTGACAAAAGCCTATAGGGTTTCCCTCTGAATGTTAGCTTTGCTTTGAATCTTGCTGCCTTTAAGAGTTGCTGCTTATGTTTCTTTTGTTAAACTTGATTATAATGTCTTGGAGTCTTTCTTTTGAGATCTATATTGGGTGGCATATGATATGCATCTGGGATATCTATATTCTCTTCCTTCATGATTTCTGGGAAGTTTTCTGTCAGCAGCTCAGCAACAATGCTCTGTGTTCTCAGATGTCTCATCCTGTTCAGGGACTCCAATTAATCAAAGATTGTTCCTTTTAATAGAGTCCCACATGCTTCTTCATTTTTCTTTCTTCTTTTCTGATTTCTGCTCATAAACACTGGCGTCAGTGGCTCTATCTTCCAAGCCAGAAATTCTTTTTTCCGTTTATTCCATTCTGTTTTCTTGGCTTTGAATGAAAGTTTCTATGTCTTTGATTTTGTTCTGGATCTGTTGGATTCCAGAGTAAGGGTGTTCATCAGATTGAACAGCTTGTTTAATTTTTCATTTTGTTCTGCTGCATTTTGTATAAGATCTAGAAGGGCTCTGTATATAAACCTTTTGTATTTGCCTTCTGATGATTTCAGAAAAGTTTCTTCATCCAGGAAACTCCTTGGTTGTTTTATTCGGGAGCCTTCTGAAGCCATGGGTGATTTCTTGTTTGCCACAAGCGTCTGTTGCTTTTGGGGTTTCATGTGAGTAAGTAAAGGCTGGGAGAGATACTGTGAGGATGGACTGTAGATGTTTCTCTAGGCTGTCTTAAAATGTAAAACAAAAGGTAACTGACCACTTCCCAAGTCAGTCAGGTTTTCAGGTGTAGAGGTCTCTCTTCCCAACTGGCAAAGTAAGCACCTCTATATCCAACCCCAGATGATACAAACTAGTTCAAAATACAGCAATGCTACTGCCCTGTTGGCCTCTGCTGACAGGGCCCAGCCTTAGGTGACACTGTGTAAACTGCTGCTTTTCTGCTAGAAAAGCACTTTCCTGTGGGCAGGCTCTGGCTCCCAAGCTAAGAAATAGGTCCAGCTGTGGCCACTGTATCTAAGATGGCGCCCTTCACAAGATCGGCAGATAGAGGGACTAAAGGTGCCAAGAGGTAGTGAGTCCTCTGCCTCTGTTGCCAGGCCCCCACCGTAGGCAACAGTGTGTAAACTAGTGCTTTTCTGTCGGAGAAGCACTGTCGTGTTTGCAGGCACTGGCTCCTGGGCTAAGAATTAGGTCCCGCTAAAATCTCCATATCCAACATGGCATCCTGCACACAAGCACTGTTGTTCCGTACAAACCACGCTGTGGCAGTGATAAAAAGACAGGCCCAAAGTGGCTAGATGAACAGAGTCCTAAGTCTGGCTCTCAAAATATGGGAATTTCACCTCCAGTCCCACCAGCAGTGCGTTTGAGTCTAGCCACTAGGCAAGAGCCAGCTCCACCCACCAGCCAAGACAGAGAAAAAAATGTCAGAATGGTGTGTTTACCTTCAGTCCGTGAGATCCAGGGCTAGCCAGAAGCGGGAGTCAGTGAGAGTGGTGGTTTTTTTGTCTAGTGGTATGACGTCCAAATTAACAGCCCTGTGCCGTGTCCTGCAGGCTCAGTAGGTGACCAGAAGGCTCTGTTTGGTTATCAGTTCAGGTCTTGGTTTCCAGAGGGATATAAGGAGAAGTGTGCTTAGTTTGCTATCTTGACTCTGCCCCCTTTCCTGTATTTTTAATGGCCTCTTGCTTTCTTCATGTGTGATATCCTTGATGTTCCATTGATTAGAAACATCCAAAAATAAATATGAATTTTCCCAAGGTATAGTGAATTCTCTGTCCATGAATATATTTAAGTAGAGACTGAATGACTACTTAGTGTAAGTGTCATGGACAGACTGAAGCATCAGAAGGATTTTACTAAGAGAACTTTGAAATCTCCAACCATATTCTTCTAAAATATCAGTATAATGTGATACAATCTAGAATAGTCAATTAAAATTTTGTGGAGACCTGAGTTCATCTGTCACTGGATTTTGCAACTGAAGGGGCCCTTACAAATCATTTGACTTATTTGTTAGGGTCCGTGATTTTCAAGATGCGACACTGTTACTTTAAAGGTTAAATTTTATTAAAAATATATGCCCAATAGGAAAAATACTGGTGCACCAGGGACGCACCCCAAGCTACGCAGAGCACGGGGCGACGACAACTTTCCTCAGCGCCCAGTATTTAAGTCGTGAGATTGCAAAGCAGGGAGGGTGAACTGACCTTTACATTGGTTGGTTAACTCCTATTAGTTGTAAAATGTGGTCAAGGTCTAGGGGTCACTTGCAGGCTGTCACTTGCAAGGTTGCCCCCAGGCTTGTCTTGTGACAGTGTTTTGTAAGACAAAGGTGAGATTATTCTATGGTATTTTCTGCTATTAAGTTGTTTCCTGGGGCTTTCTTTAATACCTCTAATTTTTACCGCACCCTTCCTCATTTCAACATTCCCCCCTTGAGTTCTTATTCCAGAGTCAAATCTTAGACTCTGAGTGGGTGCCAGGCTGATCAAGGTCCTGGCTGTTCAGGGGGTCATAGGTCTGGTGATGGGGCTGATGTTTTAGGACCAGGAGCTGGCTAGTATTTCTCGTATGAATTTAAGTAATTTCGAATGTAGAGACCCACAGTTAAAGTTAAGGTGAAGAGGACAAGTGGTCCTGTTAATGCAGTGATGAGGGTGGTCAGCCACGGAGACCAGGAGAACAGAGACTCAACTGATCCTAATGAGGTCCCCTAGTTTCCCTGATCCACCGTGTACTGGTTTCACAGCCCCATGTATAACAGAAATAATCATTTGTTCCTCAACATGATCCATAGACATTAGCCCCGGGACAGACGTAAAATTGTTTCTTAGCCAGTTGTTGCATGAGGCAGTTAGTAGCACACCCCCACCCATCAGCATGAATACATCCCCCAGTATTTATGAGTGTTCTGTGTGCATGAACCGGGTATGGGTCTTTCTTAAGCTGTGAGCCTATAGAACCCCCCACAAGGTCACATGAATCAAGGTGAAAAACTGGTGAAGTCACCTCGGGAGGGCCGGTTAGGGTCAGTTCTTGAACTTGCCGGCCCGAGGTTTCTTGGAGTCGCCTCAGGGCCAGTATGTTGTCGCACCCTCCATTGAAGGTAGATGGGAGTGACAGACCCAGGGCCGGATCCTGTCAACCTTGATGGCAGTGGGGGTTGTCAGGATTACTGTGTGGGGTCCTTTCCAATGGGGCTCCAAAGTCTCCTTTTGGTGTCTCAGGACCCAGACTAGACCCCCAGGCGAAACTGATGTGGCTTTACAGGAGGGAGATCATGGAGGCGTCTCGACAAGGGGAAAAGCAGATCTTGAGTTTTCTGCAGGGCCTGGAGGGACTTAAGCAGGTCATGATTAGAAATTTCAGCAAGTATGTCATCCCTTGGTTTAGGGCAGAGGGGTGTGGCCTCCCGAAAACAATTGCATAGGGCGTAAGGCCTTGGGGGTAGGGAGAATTATGCACACGCATTAAGGCAAAGGGAAGCAGGGCCGTCCAGTCACCGCCAGTTTCTAGGGTCAATTTGGTTAAGGCCTCCTTAAGGGTCCGGTTCATTCTTTCTACCTGTCCTGAACTCTGGGGGTGATAGGCACAATGTAGTTTCCAATTAATCCCCAGAACAGATGTTACTGCCTGAGAAACTATGGCCACAAAGGCAGGGCCATTGTCTGATCCTAGCATCAACAGAACCCCAAACCTAGGTATGAGTTCTTCCAGGAGTTTTTTTTGAAACTACTTGTGCTGTCTCTCTCTTAGTGGATAATGCCTCAGTCCAACCAGAGAATGTGTCTACGAAAACTAAAAGGTACTTATGTCCATATCTGCCGGGCTTAATTTCACTGAAGTCCAGTTCTCAATGTACAACAGGCATAGTGCCTCTTTCTCTCTTACCTTGGTGGGCCTTACCAGAGCTGCCTGCATTAGTGGCTTGGCAGGCTTGGCAGGTATGTGTTATTCATTCAGCAAGCCGGGATAGTTGGGGTATATAGTACCTTGGAGACAGAAGTTCCTGGATTTTTGTTGCTCCCAGATGGGTGGTCTGGTGGATCTGGCGGACAAGCTTCTCTCCCAATTTTTGAGGGAGAATTGGGAGCCCTCCCGAAGTATAGTGTCATCCTTTCTTCTCTTCTAGGTGGGCTCTTCGGGAAGGGTCGGCTCGGGGAGCTGGATAGAATTGATCTCCAGGAGGCTGAGGGCAGCTTCCTTAGCTGCTCGGTCGGCTAGGTTATTGCCTCGGGCTTCCACTGTTTCAGCCCGATGATGTGGAAGGCATCTCGTAGCCACTGGTCACGGGCATTGTGCATCTGGGGCACAGTGAGGGGTGGCGAGTCAGGGGACAGCCTGGCATCAGGAGGCTCCTCGTCATCTGAGAGGCCGGATCTGGTGGGTAGGAGCTGTCAGAGTGCAGGGACAAGGACAGATCCTGGCACAGGCTCAGGTCTTGGCACAGGTACTTGTAGTCCTGGATTGACTCATACAGACCTCACAGCTGGCACAGCAGTGACATGTCCAGTTGTCGCAGTCCCACCTGTAGGCAACATCTCCTTGTACAGCACCGCTAATGTAGTGTCAAGGTTGACTGGGCAGCGTGGAGCGGCGAGGCCGGCGACGGGGCCCACGTTGGCAGTGCCAGCGCTGTGGCAGGGTCTGTCCGGAGGATGGGCTGTGTGGCTCAGCCCGTCATGGATGCGGCTGTGCTGGCTGTAGACATGCTCCAGCTCCCGCCACGAGTCCCCGCTGGCGTTGAGAAGGCTGCTGAGGCCGCGCAGCAGCCTGGCCAGGGAGCAGCCCACACCGCCTGGTGCCTTGGCTGAGGGCAGCCCGTTTCTCTGAAGTTCCAGATGGTAGGGCTCGTGACCAGAGGACCCGATCTTCAGCTACCCCCACTGCCCCTGTGTACCTGGTGTCGTCCCTGATAAAACTGCTCCCGTCAGTGAACAGAGTGAGATCAGAGTCCTGCAAGGGAATGTCCACAAGATCTCGGCAAAGGTCGTGCTGTTGGCTAAGCACCTCAGTGCAGTCTTGCGGTTCAGCCTCCAGGTCCAGATCAGGCATCAGTGTGGCTGGGTTGAGAGCTAGAAGTAAACACAACTCGGGGCTGATCTAGTAATAAAGACTGGTAGTGGGTTAGCTAGGCATTGGAAATCCATTTATGAGGTGGGCTACGCAGGACTCCCTCGATGGCAAGGGGGGTAGTGATGGTCAGGGGCTGTCCCATAGTCAGTTGAGCAGTGGCCGCAACAATTCTAAGGCACCTTGGCCATCCTGAGGCCACTGGGTCTAGCTGTTTAGACAGACAGGACACGGGCCTTTTCCATGGGCTGAGTGTCTAAGTAAGGACTCCCTTGGCTATTCTTTTATTTTCATCAATGTATAGTTGGAAAGGCTTTTCCAGGTTGGGTAATGCTAACGCCAGTGCCTCCAGGAGTGACTTTTTTATAGTCTGGAAAGCCTGTTCTGTTTCTTTAGTCCATATAAAATTCTTTTCCTTTCCTCGGGTCAGCTCCTATAGGGGGCGCATTATCTCTGCAAATCCTAGGATCCAGAGTCAGCAGAACCCAGCGGATCCCAGGAACTCCCTCACCTGCCACGGTGTACATGGGGTGGGAATCCCAAGGATAATCCGTTTTCTTGCTTTGGATAGGGAGTGTTGTCCCCCCTTGAGTTGGAAACTCAAGTAAGTCGCCTCCTGGATGTAGACCTGTGTCTTTTTAGCAGAGACTCGATATCCCAATTTCTCCAAGAGAGTTAACAGGGACTTGGTGTCCTTTAAACAAGTGTCTTCATCGGGTGCCCCAAGTAATAAGTCATCTACATATTGTAGAAGGGAAATATCAGGCCATTGATGCCTGTACTCACGTAAGTCCCAATGAAGGGCCTCATCAAAGATGGTGGGAGAGTTCTTGAACCCTTGTGTCAGGCAGTCCAGGTCAGCTGCCCGCTGAAGCCATCTTCTGGGTCCTGCCATTCGAAGGCGAAGAGTGGCTGACTCTGTGGGCTCAGGGGTATACTGAAGAATATATCCTTTAAATCCAGCACTGAATACACCCAGTGTTCTGGTGACAGAGAGCTCAGAAGAGTGTACGGGTTAGGACTGGTCTAGAGTCCAGCCTTCCTGCCTTCCTCACCGGCAGGAGGGGAGTATTCCAGGGCGGCTGGCAGGGCACCAGTATTCCATGTTTTCTGAGTCTTTGAATGTAGGCCCTGATCCCTCTCTTCACTTCTGGCACAATGGGGTACTGTCGCACCTGAATCGGGCTGGCAGATGGTTTTAAAGTCACTATAACCAGTGGCTGGTGTTTGGCCAGTCCTGGGGAGTTGTTTTCAGCCCAAACCTGAGGAATCTCTTTGATCAATTGATTCACTGATATCATGAGGATAGAGCAGGGGCCCCTGTCAGAACCATCATAAAATCTGTATTCTTCCTCTAAAGGGGCTATCACATTGACTTGGGGTGTCAGGTAAGCATGATCCCCAGCAAAGCAGATAGTCGCCTGCATTTTTGATAACAAGTCTCTTCCAAGTAAAGAGTACGGGCACTCAGACATTGCTATAAACGAGAGGGAAACAGTCTTAGCTCCCAGATCGTTCATCAGTCCATGCGTAGGCATTAATCCCAGTAGCTCCTCGTGCTAGGGTTTTGGTTTCAGTTATGGGTCCTAGGGGTTCAATTAGAACTGAGTTGCTAGCCCTGGTGTTGACCATGAATTCTTCTGGCTGTCCCCCTATTTTTAAGGTTACCCTGGGCTCGGGGGCGGGGCCGGTGAGCCCTGATGCCCTCAGGCCTCTAGGTTAAGAGCCTTTGGAGGAGGCTTTCTTTTGGGGCACTCACCCTTCCAATGTCCAATTTCCTTGTAGTAGGCACACTGGTTTCTCTGCAGGGGAGGCTTTCCTAGCTTCCTCATCTGAGCCAGTTTCTTCTCCCAAGGGCACAGTGGTGCGTGGACCTGGGCTTCTGCCAGGAGGATTCTGCTTGCCTTTTTGGCTTGTTTGTCTTCTGGTAGTTCGCGGTTATCGAAGGTTTTCACAGCAATTTCCATCAGCTCGGATAGATTCTTTCCCTCAAATCCTTCTATTGTTTGTATTTTTCTCTTGATGTCAGGGGCTGACTGTCCCATGAAGGCTATGTTAATGGCCCATTGATTTTTGGGAGACTCAGGGTCAATGGGAGTATATGTGCGGTATGTCTCCATCAGTTGTTCCAGAAAGGCTGCTGGGGATTCTGAGGGTTCCTGAATTACCTGTGTTACTTTAGACAAATTTGTGGGGCGCCTAGTGGCGGCCTGGAAACCCCCCATAAGAATCTGGCAGTAGACAGTTAGGCGCTGTTTACCTGCAGTGGTGTTTGGGTCCCAATTTGGGCGGGTCAGGGGAAAAGCATGGTTAATCTCATCTAAATCACGAGTAAAGTTTCCATCATCTCCTGGCACCTGTTTTCTCGCTAGGGAAACAATCTTAGTCCTCTGCTCAGTAGTAAAGAGGGCTTGGAGAAGTTGCTGTATGTGGTTTCTAAGAGGGGTATCAAGGTAAAAGGAGTATAGACCAAGAAGGGGGTCCCAGCCTCAGTCATGTGCCCTATAGCTCGCAAGGGGAAAATATGAGGGAGGGTTCTATAAGTGGTTGAAAAGATCGACCTGAGCGGGTATGGGCTGGGCTCTGGAGGTCAGAGGAAGGTGGTGCTGTACAAGTGGCGGGGGTCGGGGGAGCAGTTGGGACTGGAGGGTCTGCGGGGACCCTATACAGGCCGCGGAGACTGGCTTTGGCTCCCTCAGCCCCGGTGGCGGCAGGAGGAGAAATGGGAACTGGGGGGTAGGGAAGTGGGAGACTCAATCAGAGGAATCAGATGGAGGAAGGGAAGCAGGCGGGGGTTTTGAGGAGCCCTGAACCGCCAGGGTTGTAGGAGGTTGTTTGGGGGGAACATAGGGTTGTAGCCACGCAGGTGGCCGCCTGAGGAGGTCTTGCCAAGCAACAATGTATGGCATTTGGTCAGGGTGACCCAGATCGCCAAAGATGACCTGAAAAACAGAATGGGTTTGTTTAATGTCTAGGGATCCCGTGAGTGGCCATCCAGTACCAAAGGCTGGCCATTCCAGATTACAAGGTGTGCGGAGTTTTCCTGACCGCACCTTGCCGAAGTCTCAGGCTCGTTTCTGGAAATCTGAAAGTGGTTAAGGAATAGGTCTAGCGGTGTTACAGAGTGAGAAGAAGATTGCCCCATGGCGGCAAAAGTAACAATCAGGACAGACAACACAATCAAACAGACACAGACCAGTCACAGAAGAAATGAAACAAAAACCAGATGCGGGATTTACAGGCTGCAGAACTGAGAAAGGAACCAGCGGTGCCCGCCCAGATGGAGAGCTGAGGCGTCCCCCAGCCTCCGACTCAGAGAGCAATTCTGTGTCCAGATTCTCTCTTAGTGAGTCCCAGAACCAGAGCTCGAGCACAGACAGACAATATCCAGACTCACCAGTGAGGTCAAACCAGATCGGCAGGCTGCAGAGGTCGCTCTTGAAATCCCGGGAGAGCCCCCAAATGTTAGGGTCCGCGATTTTCAAGATGCGACACTGTTACTTTAAAGGTTAAATTTTATTAAAAATATGTGCCCAATAGGAAAAATGCTGGTGCACCAGGGACGCACCCCAAGCTACACAGAGCACGGGGCGACGACAACTTTCCTCAGCGCCCAGTATTTAAGTCATGAGATTGCAAAGCAAGGAGGGTGAACTGACCTTTACATTGATTGGTTAACTCCTATTAGTTGTAAAATGTAGTCAAGGTCTAGGGGTCACTTGCAGGCTGTCACTTGCAAGGTTGCCCCCAGGCTTGTCTTGTGACAGTGTTTTGTAAGACAAAGGTGAGATTATTCTATGGTATTTTCTGCTATTAAGTTGTTTCCTGGGGCTTTCTTTAATACCTCGAATTTTTACCGCGCCCTTCCTCATTTCAACATATTGTACTAAGTTCTTTCAAAAATCAAATTTACCAAGCTATAATTTATATACCAAAAATACACTCACATTTTATGTACAGTTACATGATTTTGACAAATGTACACCCCAGTGTATCTACCACCAATATCTGGTTATAGACTCTATTACTCCAAAATAATCCTTTGTACTCCTTCACAGTCAGTCCTCACCACCACTCCTAGGACCAAGCAACGGCTGCTATATTTTCTATCACTATAGATTAGATTTGTCTTTTCTAGAATTTCATATAAATGGCATAATAGGGAAAGTGCTTTTTTTTTTTTTGATCTGGTTTCTTTCACTCAAAATAATTTGTTAAAGAATCATCCATGTTGTTGCATGTATTAGTAGTTTGCTCTGTTTTCTTGCTAACTAATGCTCAATTTCATGGATAACACCATAATTTTTTTATACGTTCATCTGTTGATGGATATTTTAATTGTTTCCAGTTCAAGGTTATTATGAATCAAGTCACTATTAACATTCATCTGTAAGTCTTTGTGTGTATAGTTGGCTTCATTTGTCTTGGGAAAATAACTAAAAGTAGAATTTCTTGGTCATATGGTGTTTTAGTTAGCTAGGGCTGTTCTAACAGAAATACCACAGAGTGATGGCTTTAACAAAGAAAGGTTTATTCTTACACAGTCTGGTAGGTTGTAAGTCTATATTCAGGGTGACCGCTCCAGGGGAAGGCTTTCCCCTTGTCGGCTCTGGAGGAAAGTCCGGTATTGTATCAGTCTTTGTCCAGGGAGTGCCCTGGCGCAAGAACCTCTGGTCTGAAGGATGCACTCTTCTCCCGGTGCCGCTTGCTTGATGGTAGCAAGGTTCTCAATTGTCCTTTGTTTCTCTTTCCCTTTTATCTCTTGCAAGTTGAAAGCATTAAGGGTAGGACAAGCCATACTCCGGGGAAACTCCCCCTAAAGCAGGAATTTACAGCCCCACCCTAATCCTTTAACATACAGTTTAGCAAAACCGCACAATGGAGGACAGTCCCAAGATACTGGGAACCATATCCCAGCCACGTGGCTACACATATTTTTGGGGGGACACAATTCAACCCATGACATATGGTAAGTGTACTTTAAATTTATAAGAAATTGTCAAACTGTTTTCAAAAGCAATTATGCCATTTTACACTCCTATCAGCAGTTCATTCATAGCCTTTCAAATATTTAGTATTATTAAACTTTAAAATTAAAAAAATTTAGTAGCTGTGTTGTGGGTTTCAATTTTGGTGGACACAAATTTATTTTTTTCTTTTATGGTTTGTGTTTATTGTGCCCTATATAAGAAATCTTTGCATATCCCAAAATGGCAAACATTTTCCCCTGTACTCATCTAGATTTCTAGTTTTAGCTTTTACATTTAGGTCTGTGATCTGTCTTGAGTTAATTTGTGTATCTGTGAGATAAAGGTCAAGGTTCATTTTTCCCATGTAGATAATCATGATGTTATAGCACCAGGTGTTGAAAATGTTATCCTTTCTTCATTAAATTACCTGGGCAACTTTGTCAAAAATCAACTTATTAAAAAGGATCTGGGCTTTATTCTGTTTGTTTGACTGATTTGGTGTGCCTATCCCTATGCTGCTATGTCACTCTCAGGATCATTGTAGCGTTATAATAAGCATTAAAAATCAAGCCATGTAACTACCCCCCCAAAAAAATTACAGACCAGTATCCCCATGAACTTAAACACAAAAATCCTCAAAAAAATTTTAGCCAATACAATTCAACAATGTAACAAAAAAATAATAATTATTCACAAAGCCCAAGTAAGATTTATACCAGGGATACAGGGATGATTCAGTATTTTAAAAAAACCAACAAATGTCATCAATTACATGAATAAAATAAAAGGCAAGAACCACATGATTTTATCAATTGAAGCAGAAAAAGCATATGGCAAAGTTCAACACCTGTTAATGTTAAAAACTGGCAGAAAAATGGGAATATAAGGAAAATTCCTCAACATAATAAAGGACGTCTATGAGAAGCCAGGAAACCCTGGTGGTGTAGTGGTTAAGTGCTACATCTGCTAACCAAAAGATTGGCAGTTCAAATCTGCCAAGCACTTCTTGGAAACTCTGTGGGACAGTTCTATTCTAACCTATAGGGTTGCTATGGGTCAGAATCAACTGGATGGCAGTGGGTTTTGTTGTTGTTGCTGTTTTGGTTTTATGAGAAGCCAACAGTGAGCATCATCTGCAATGGAGAGAGTCTGAAAACAATCCCCTTGAGAACAGGAACTAGATAAGGATGTTATTTGTTACCACTTTTATTCAACATTGTGCTGTAGGATCTAGGCACAGTAATTAGACTAGAAAAAAGAAATAAAGAGCATCCAAATTGGTAAGAAAGAGGTAAAAGTATCTCTATTTGAATATGATATGATCTCATACACAGAAAACCCTAAAGAATCCACAAAAACAACTGCTCGAACTAATGTAAGAGTTCAGCAAAGTATCGGGATATAAGATAAACATGTAAAAATCAGTTGAATTCCTTTACACCAACAAAGAGAACATCAAAAAAGAAATCACTATGGTCCCAACTCAGCAGGAACGGATGCTCACCGAGGACCAAAATCACATGGAGGAAAGACAACCCAGAAGACAAAGAGACCCACATCAGTGGGTGCCTACATCGACTTGGGACCAGAAGAACCGGATGGTGCCCGGCCACCACCGGTGATAGCCATGATAGAGCTCACTAAGTTGAGTCTCACTGACAACACAAGAATAAAAAGGGGTGCACCCTGAAATCCCCACTAAAAGACCTCAATTGATGGTCCAGTGGTTTCAGGGTTGCCCTGGGAGCATGGCCCCTCACCCTGATGCTTCCCTTTACCATAAATCATAACGAAGGTCCACGCTTCAGACAGGAATGGATTGGACTTGGCGATGCAGTGACCATATATTGGATGCGCTTTATGGTTCTATACATCTATAGGATGTCATCCTGCTGACCTCTGGCTGGAGGAAGGAGAGTGGGTGGAGAGGAGGGAAAAAAGAGACTGTTGGGAGAATGAAACATGTATGGAGCAGAGAGGAATAGTGTGCTGTCACCGGGCAGGGAGAGCAATGGAAGCTGCATATAGGTGGGTATGTAAATTTGTATGGGAATGTACATTTTCACTCAGTTATATTAAATAAAAAATTTAAAAAAAAAGAAATCACTGAATCACTACCATTTATAATAGTCCCCAAGATGATAAAATACTTAGAGATAAATCTAACCAGAGATATAAAAGACCTATACAAAGAAAACTATAAGAGACTACTTCAAGAAGCCAAGAGACCTACATAAGTGGAGAAATAGATCTTGCTCATGGATAGGAAGATAACATTGAGAAAAATGTCTGTTCTACCCAAAGCTATCTGTGAGGCCTAATAATTAAGTCCACAAACTTAATTGTTCTAAGTGTTACATGCCTCATTGCTGAATATCACTGCAGTCACCTTCAAAGTATCCCCTTGGGAAGCTATGCACTGATGCAAGCACCTAGTCCACCCTTCAAAGCAATTTTCGAACTCTTTCTGGAACAGTCATTGTGCATGGTGGCACGGTGGCATGTCGGTGAACTTAATTGTGTGGCTGTCTGTAAGGGAGTTTTTAGCCACTAAACAAATAACTGTGTTGGAATATCCTTCCTGCTCACCTGACATGGCCCCCAGTGACTTTTTTCTTTACCCAGAGATAAGGGAAATATTGAAAGGCAGACATTTTGATGATATTCAGGACATCAAGGATAATATGACAACAGCTCTGATGGCCATTAAGAAAAAGAGTTCCAAAATTGCTTTGAGAAGATGGCAGACTAGACACACGTCTCCTTAATTCCCTCTGAAAACTAATGCCTGGATTCATAACTGAACAGAGCCTTCTGGACACCCAGTGGGCCCTAGGACACAGCATATGGCTATCAATTTGGACTACATGCCACTAAATGGAAAACTTCCTCTCTCTCACTCAGCCCTGTTTACACAGATTGAAGCTATTGGTGCTTTTAACTTTTCTTCTTTTTGTTGGCTGGTAGGTGGGGGATGGGCATGACCCGGCACATATGCTGAAATGAAGTGCTGAAGTGAACAGTGTGTGCCGCAGTGGAGAGATAATGTGTGAGACAGCCACATTTTGAGAGCCTGGTGGTGGACTGAGGGCACCACAGCCCCTCTACCCTCTCTTTTCCAAGCTCTGCCATAGATTCAGTGGTGGCAGGGGCAGCTCAGTCAGGATGATACCCTGGCTGGCTGAGAGGTGGGGTTACCCAGCTGGAGGTCTCAGTAGAGGCTAATTCCCAAGCTGAGAGGCAGTGCCAATCCAGGGAGCACTTTTCCAGCAGAGAGGCTGTGCCCAGCATTTACTGACCCACATCACAGAGTTGGTTGACAGCCCCCCAGTGACTCCATAAGTAGAGCTGTGTCTTTACCAGCTAGGAGGTGGAGCCTGCCACCCCAGAGAGTCTACTGGGGCCAGTCATTAGAGTACACAGAGGTAGGTGGTGACCAACTCCCTTCTCAGAACTAAGCCTCAGCTCCTTTTGAGGCAACACCAGAGAAATTAAACAGCCTCTAGATGTCACAAAAGCAGCATACCATCACAAAACATTTAAAGAAACAGCCCACCACAGCTCCAGAAAACTCCAAAAACAGAGAATCAAAAACTTTCCAAACAAAGAAGCCTTTCTGAAACTATCAGAGGTTGAGTACAAAAGAATTACATATAGAGCTCTCCTAGAGATTATACAAAATTCAGCAGAGCAAAATGAAAAATAAAGCTATTCAAACTGATGGCACAACAATGTTCTGAAATCCAACAGATCAATGACAAAACTACAGAGTTAGACAATTTAATTCAAAGCCAAAAGAGCAGAATTGAGCAACTGGAAGTCAGACTTGGTGACGTTGAAGTTAGAACAACTGACACCAGCATTTATGAGGAAACAATCAGATAAGAGAAATAAGAAAAGTGAAGAAGCATTGAGAAACATGTGGGACTCTGTCAAGAGGAATAATCTACATTTAATTGGAGTTCCTGAACAGGAATGGGCAGCTGAAAACACAGAATATTGTTTTTGAGTTCCTGACAGAAAAGTTCCCTAATACTATGAAAGAAGAGAACATAGATATCCAAGATATGTACTGAATGTCACATAAACTAGACCTCAAAAGAAAGACACCAAGACATATTGTAATCAAGTTTAATAAAATGAAACATAAGCAGAAACTTTTAAATGCAGCAAGACTCAAAGCAAAGCTAGAATTCAGAGGGAAGCTCTGTAGTCTTTCATCTGACTTCTTGGCAGAAACAATGTTGGCACGGAGGCAGTGAGATGACACATTCAAAGCCTTGAAGGAGAAATACTTCAAACCAAGAATTATATATCCTGTGCAACTGTCTTTCAAAAATGAAGATGAAATTAAGACATTTGCAGATAAACAGAATCTTAGAGACTTTGTAAAAACAAACCAAAACTATAATAAATACTGAAAGAAGCTCTTTGCTTAGAAAAACAATATTTAAGAAGGCAATGCAGGACACAACATCCAGAAAACTACACGATTAGGGAAGGCCCAAAACTCAATCAAAGCTATAATATTAAAAGAAGGGACCAGTGATCATACCATGAAAACTAAGACACCATCACATTAAAAAGAGGGATACACTACAGTAATTATAGTCCTTTCAGATGGAGAGGAAGTTGATAAGATATGTAGAAGTTAAAATTGAGTTTAAACTTAGAATATTAAAGGGGATCATGGGGGTAGCCACAAAGCACAATAACAATGCAACATATCAAAACAAGAAATGTAATACAGGAGTCTCAACAACCACAAAACCAACACTGAAAAAGATAAGTCAACCCATAAAGAAGTATGACCTACAACAGAATATCAAGAGCAACATAGAAAACACTATCACAAAAATAAATACATCAAAATGATAGCACTGAACACAAACCTGTCAGTAATTACACTGAATGTAAACAGATTGAACACTCCATTAAAGAGACGAGTGATATCTTGGATCAAAAGGTACGACCCTTCTATATGTTGATTACAAGAAACACACCTTAGACTTAAACATATGAACAACTTGAAAATTAAAGGATGGAATAATATATACCAAGCTAACAATACATAAAGAACAGCAGGTGTGGCAATTCTAATCTCAGATAAAATCGATTTTAATGTGAAATCCACCACTGTGGACAAGGATGGTCACTATTGCTGAAAGATTCAAAACACAAGCAGGATTTAACAATATTAATATTTATGCACCCAATACCAGAACATCTAAATTCACTGAACAAGCACTGACTACACTGAAAAATGAGATCAATCACTTTACAATGATAGTTGGAGACTTCAATACTCCACTTTCAGTAATGGACAAATCATTGAGAAAAAAGCTCGGTAAATACACAGATCTTATTGTGACAATCAACCAATTAGACCTCATTGACATATACACAACTTCTTATCCATCAACAGATCACTATGCATTCTTCTTCAATGAACATGGAACATTTTCCAGAATAGACCATGTGTTAGCACATAAAACAAATCTCAACAAAATCTAAACCACTGCATTACTGCAAAGCATCTTCTCAGACCATAAAGCCATAAAAGTTGAAATCAATAGCAGAAAAAAACATAGATAGAAATTGGAATGTGTGGAAACCAGACAACATTTTGCCCAAAAAGCCATAGGTTATAGAAGAAATCAATGATGAAATAAAGAAATTTATGGATTCCAATGAGAACAAAAACACTTCCTACCAGAACCTATGGGATATAGCCAAAGCAGTGCTCAGAGGTCAGTTTATCTCCATAAATGCACACATCTGGAAGGAAGAAGGAAGCCATATCAAAGAACTGACCCTACAGCTTGAACAAGTAGAAGGAGTGCAACAGAGGAACCTCTCCGGCAGCAGAAGAAAACAGATTATAAAGATTAGAGCAGAACTAAATGAATTAGAGAAAAGAAGAACAATTGAAAAAATTGATAAAACCAAAATTGCTTTGGAGGTTGGACTAGGTGCTGACATCAGTGAATAGCTTCACAAAGCGAGTACTTCAAAAGTGACCATAGTGATATTCTTCAATGAATTATTGTTTTAGTCAGCTAGTGCTGCTGTAACAGAAATATCACAAAGTGGATGGCTTTAGCAAAGAAAAGTTTATTCTTACAGAGTCCAGTAGGCTACAAGTCCAAGTTAAAGTTGTCCACTCCAGGGTAAGTTTTTCACCCTTGTTGGCTCTGGAGGAAAGTCATCATGTGGCATCAGTCTTTGACTGGGGGACGTCTTGGTGCAGAATCCTCAGGTCTGAAGGATGCGATCTGCTCCTGGTGCTGCTTTCTTGGTGGTGTGAGGTTCCCAGTTCTCTGCTTGCTTCCCTTTCCTTTTATCTCTTGTAAGGTGTAAGCCATACTCCAGGGAAAGTCCTTTTATAATGGGGCAGAGAGCTGATCTTGTGAAGGGATTTACAGTCCCACACTAATCCTCTAACATACAGTATAGGAAAATCACAAAATATTGGGAATCATGGCCCAACCACATGGCTACACATATTTTTGGGGAGACACAGTTCAATCCATGACAGGTATGTAGCACTTTTTCTAGGATGAGTGACAAAGTTTATTTTAAAAAATGCTCTGTATCCCACTTTGTTGAGTGGTGTCTTAGGTCTTAAAAGCTTGGAAGAAGCCATCAAAATTACATCAATTGTTCCCAGCCCATTTGGAGCAAGGGAGAATGAAGAACACCAAAGGCACAAGGAAAATATGAGCCCCAAAGCAAAAGGGACATGCATATCAGAAACCCCATCAGCCTTAGACCCAGCTACCACCAGTGACTGCACTGAAAGGGGACACAACAGCAAGTCCTTGACAGAGCAGGAGAAAAGTAGGGTGCAGAACTCAAATTCACATTACAAGACTAGACTCTGTGGCCTGAGTGAGACTAAACGAACTCCCAAAGACATGGCCACCAGACTCTCTGTTCATCTGGCTTTAAAACCATTCTTGACAATAACTCTTCAAAGATTAGATTGAACTATAAAACATGAAATACTAATGCAAACTGTGCTTCTTGGTTCAAGTAGATACACGAGATTAAATGGGCAGCTTTTGTCTGGAGGTGGGATGAGAAGGCAGAAAGGGAGACAGGAGCTGGTTGAATGGACATAGAAAACTCAGGGTGGAAAGGAGGAGTGTGCTGTCACATTATAGGAATTGCAACTAGGGCCACATAACAGTATGTGCACAAGTTTTTGTATGAGAAACTAACGTGAGCTGTAAACATTTAACTAAAACACAGTAAAATAAAACCAGGACTAAGGTGGTAGATTAGACACACATCTCCTTGATTCCCTCTGAGAACTAAGGCCTAGAAAAATAATTGAAAGGAGCAGTGTGGACATTCTGGGAGCTCCAATATCAACCATAGGGTCGTGAGTTTGGACTGCGCAACAGGAAGGGAGAAAATACCTTGTCGGTGGTGAGACAGCGGGACAGTGAATACTGCTTCTGCTGGTGCAGTGCCTGAGAAGATTATGGGTGCAGATGCCTTCTTTGTCAACCAGGAGGCTGGGATTGGGTCTGCTGAAACTATGAGCCTGGCATGGCCTGGCTACTTCGCTGATCTGCATTGCCTAAGTAAACCATGTATCCTGCACAGAGAGACTGTGCTTGGGACAGCTACATTTAGAGTGACTGAGGGTACCAGTGCCTCTCCCCCCACCTCTCTGAGCAGCACCATAGATTCTGCTGACTCACTGCAGCAGAGCTGGCTCATGTGGGATGCCATCTTCGTCAGCTTAAAGGCAGAATCAGCCTCACCTGAGGGCTTAGCTGAGACTAATACTCATGCTAAGTAAAAGTGCCTGTCTGAATAGTGTTTCTCCCAGCAGACAAGCTGTTTTCGACACAATCCTACCTAGAGACAGTAGTGATGGCTGGTGGCCGAGTACAGCAGAGCTGTAACCTCTCTCTTCTTTAAGCCACACCATAGCGTCTGTGGATGGCCAATGAGGCACTGTCCTTGTCAGTGAGGAGGCAGAGTCTGCCCCCCAGAGGGCCCAGCTGCTTTTGGCTGCTGCTGGACAGCACCCCTCTCAGCAGAAAAAGCAGTTTTTAAGTGCATCTAGAGAATGCAGTGGTTCCTGACATGAGTGTAGTGGCAACCCTCCCTCATCCCTTCCATGAGCTACACCATAGTCTCAACTGGTGTGACTCTGGAGAATTGGCACAAGTAGCTCACCACTCTTATCAGCCACGAGGCAAGTCCTGTCACCCTCAGGGCCCATCTGGGGACAGCCACCAAGTCAAGCAGCACTGTGGGGCTTGACAGGTCTGTGTTGCCAGAGAAGCTCTACATAAGTCAGCTGCACCTAGAGAATGGAGCAGTGGTTGGCAACCAAATCAAACGGTCCTCTTACTCACTCTCTTCTTAGATGTAAACCTCAGCTATGGTTAATGTAACACCAGAGAATCTGAACAGCTTTTTGATGGCACAAAGACAACAATCAGTATCTAACCATTTAAAGAAGCAGACCACCAGGGCTCCAGAAAACTCCCAAAATAAAGATTTAAACAACTTACCAAGTGAAGTAGCCTTTCTGAAATTATCAGAGGTGGAATACAAAAGAATTATGTAGATTAAACAAAATACAGCAGAACAAAATGAAAAATTAAGGAAGATATACAAACTGCTAGAACATCACTGATATGAAATTCAGCAGATCAATAATAAAATTAGAGAATTAGACAATTCAGTGCAAAGCCAAAAGAGCAGGATGGAGGAATTGGAATGCAGAATCAGTGAGCTTGAAGATAAGGCAACTGAGACCAGCATTTATGAGGAGAAATAGGTAAAAGAAAGAAGAAAAATGAAGACTCATTAAGAAGCATGTGGGACTCTATCAAGAGGAATAATCTATGAATAATTGGAGTTCCTGAATAGGGAGGGTTAGCAGAAAATACACAGAGAATTGTTGAGGGGCTGCTGACAAAAAACTTCCTGGGCATCATGAATGGAGAGAACATACATATTCAAGATGCTTATCAAACACCACAAAAACCAGACCCCAAAAGAAAGACATCAAGACATATTATAATGATGCTTAATAAAATGAAACATTAAGGGAGGCACTTAAAGCAATGAGGCTTAAAGGAAAACAAACATACAAAGGGAAATCCTGTAGGCTTTTGTCTGACTTCTCAGCAGAAACTGTGTTGGCAAGATGACAGTGGGATAACACATACAAAGCCTTGACAGAGAAAAACTTCTAACCACGAATTATATAGCCTACAAAATTGTCTCTCAAATATGATGGTGAAATTAAGACATTCTCAGATAAACAGAAGCTTAGAGACTTTGCAAAAATCAGAACTACAAGAAATACTGAAAGAAGCTCTTTATCTAGAAAAACAATAATATCAGTTGTATACTTAAGGATGCACAGGACAGAGCATCCAGAGTCCTACTCACTTAGGGAAGTCACAAAGCTCAATCACAGCTAAAAATATTAAAAGTAGGGAACCAGAGATCTTAACATGAAAACTATGACATCATTACACTACAAAGAGGGATACATCATAGTAGTTACGACCCTTTGAGATGGAGAGGAAATTAAGGAGATACACAGAAGTTAAAGATTGCTTTAAATCAGAACATTAAGGGGGATCAAAGCAGAAGCCACAAAGCAAACTAACAATTCAATATAGCAAAACAACAAACATAATACAGGAGTCTCAACAAAGACAAAACCAACACTGAAAAGGATGAAAAGTAAACCCATAATGCAAAACGACACAGAACACAGTATTAAGAGGAAGAAAGAAAACAGCAACAACACAGAAATGAAGGCACCAAAATGACAGCACTAAACACATACCTGTCAATGATTACACTGAATCTGAATGGATTGAATGCTCCAATAAAGACACAGAGAGTAACAGCCTGGATTAAAAAACATGATATATTTATATGTTGCTTAGAAGAAGCATACCTTAGACTCAAAGACATGAACAAAATGAAAATTAAAAAATGGAAAAATACATAACAAAGAATACATACAAAGAAGAGCAGGAGTGGCAATACTAATCTCAGATAAAATAGATTTTAGTGTAAAAGCCACCATCAGGGACTGGAATGGTCACTGTTGCTGAAAGTTTCAATACATAAGCAGGATGTAACAATGTTAAATATTTATGCAGCCAATGCAAATTTGTATGGGAATGTACATTTTCATTCAATTGTAGTAAAAAAAAATATTTATGCAGCCAATACCAGAGCATGTAGATACATTGAACAAATACTGACAGCACTGAAAAATTAGATAGATAACTCCACAATAATAGTAGGAGACTTCAATGCTCAACTTTTGGTAATGGACAGGTCATCTAGAAAAATGTTCAGTAAAGATACAGAAGAGCTTATTGCAATGATCAATCAATTAGGCTTCATTGACATATACAGAACTTTTTACCCAGCAACAGATAAGTACACCTTCTTTTCCAATGCACATGGAACATTCTCCAGAATAGACCATGTATTAGATTATAAAGCAAGTCTTAACAAAATCCAAACCACTGAACTATTGCAAAATATCTTCTCAGACCATAAAACCATAAAAGTTTAAATCAACAGCAGAAAAAACATGGGTAGAAATTTGACCTCATGGAAATTGAACAACATCTTCCTCAAAAATTCACAAGTTACTGAAGAAATCAAAGAAGCAATAAAGAAATTTATGGAATCAAATGAGAATGAAAACACAGCCTACCAGAACCTATAGCATACAGCAAAAACAGTGCTCAGAGGCCAGTTTATCTCTATAAACACACATATCCAGAATGAAGAAAGGGCCAAACCAAAGAATTAACCCTACAACTTGAACAAGTAGAAAGACAACAACAAAAGTACCCCTCACACAAGAGAAGAAAACAGACAATAAAGATTAGAGCAGAACTAAATGAATTAGAGAATAGAAAAACAATTGAAAGAATTCACAAAACCAGAAGTTGGCTTTTTGAAACAATCAACAAAATTCATAAACCATTGATTAAACTTTCAAAAGAAAACAGGAGAGGAAAGAAATAATTTGAATAAGAAATGAGATGAGAGATGTTACAAGAGACCCAACCAAAATCAAAAGTTTCATAACAGAATACTGCATAAAATCACACTCTAACACATTTGAAAACCTGGAGGAAATTTCTTGATTTACATTACCTACCAATATTATCAGAAGGGGAAGTAGGACAACTTAATAAATGTATCCCAAAAGAAGAGATTGAAAAAGTAATCAAAAAACCACCAACCAAAAAAGTCCTGGCCTAGATGGCTTCACCGGCAAATTCTACCAAACTTTTAGAGAAGAGTTAATTCCAACACTACTGAGGCTATTTCACAGCATAGAAAAGGATGGAATGCTCCCAAATTCTTTCTCTGAAGCCGACATAACCCTCATACCAAAGCCAGGGGAAAATATCACAAAAAAAGAAAATTACAGACTAATATCACTCATGAACTTAAGTGCAAAAATCTTTAACAAGATCCTAGCCAATAGAATTCAACAGTGTATGAAAAAAATAAATCATCACAACCAAACTGGTTTCATACTGGGCATGCAGGGCTCCTTCAACATCAGAAAAACAATTAATGTGGTCAACCACATAAATAACACAAAGGATAGGAATCACCTGATTCTGTCAATTGGTGCAGAAAAAACTTTTGTCAAATCCAACACTTATTTATGTTAAAAAAAAAACTCAGAAAAATAGGAATAGAAGGAAAAGTCCTTTATGCAGTAAGGGCCATCTATGCAAAGCCAACCACTACATCATACTGAATGGAAAGAGACTGAAAGAATTCCTCCTGAAGAAGGGAACCAGACAAGGATGCCCACTGTCTCCCCTTCTATTCAACATTGTGCTACAGGTTCTGACCTGAGCAATCAGACAAGATGAAGAAATAAAGGGCATCCACATCAGTAAAGAAGAAGTAAAAATATCCCTATTTGCAGATGATATGATCATACACACAGAGAATCCTAAAGAATCCATAAACAAACTACTGTAAGTAATAGAAGAGTTCAACAAAGTATCAGGATATAAGATAAACCTAAGTAAATTGGTAGGATTCCTTTACTCTAACAAAGAGCACATCGAAGAAGAAATCACCAAACTAATACCGTTTACGATAGCCCCTAGGAATAAATCTAACCAGAGGAAAAAGAGACCTAGACAGAGTAAATTACAAGACCTTGCTTCAAGAAACCAAAACAGACCTACATAAATGGAGAAACCTACCTTGCTCATGGATAGGAAGATTTAACATTGTGAAAATGCATATTTTACCAAAAGCAATCTACATATACAGTGCAATCCCTATACAAATTCCAGTGTCATTTTTTAATGAGATGGAGAAACAAATCACCGACTTTGTTTGGAAAGGGAAGAAACCCCAGGTAAGTAAAGCACTAATGAAGAAGAGGAACACAGTGGGAGGTCTCACACTACCCAACCTAGGTTCCCATTGTAGAACCTGCTACACTGCCACAATAGTCAGAACAGCCTGGTACTGGTACAAAAACAGACATACAGACCAACGGAACAAAATAGAGACCCCAGAAATATCGCCATCCTATTATGAATAGTTGCTATTTGACAAAGTCCCAAAGGCTGTAAACGGAGGTCAAAAAACAGTCTCTTTAACAAATGGTGTTGGCAAAACTCAATATCCATCTGCAAAAAACTGAAACAAGACCCATATCTCACACCTTGCACAAAATCTAACTCAAAATATATCAAAGACCTAAATATCAAACCTAAAGTGATAATGATCAAGCAAGAAAAAGTAAGGTCAACAATGGAGGTTCTAATACATGGTTTAGATGGAGTACAAAACCTGACAAACAATGAACAAGCAACTGAAGAGAAAATTGATAAATGGGAACTTCTAAGTATCAAACACTCATGCTCATCCAAGGACTTTATCAAAGAGTTAAAAGACTGCCTACAGAATAGGAAAAAATATTTGGCAACTACATGTCAGATCAACAACTGATATCTATAATCTACGAAGTACTACAAGGTGTCAACAGGAAAAACATAAATAACCCAATTAAGCAATGGGCAAAGGAGATGGACAGACACTTCATCAAAGAAGACATCCAGGCAGCCAAAAGACACATGAGGAAATGCTCATGATCATTAGCTATTAGAGAAATCCAAATCAAAACTACAATGAGATACCTCTCACCCCAACAAGGTTGGCCATCATCCAAGGAACACAGAACAACAAATGCTGGAAAGGCTGCAGAGAGATTGGAACTCTTCTACATGGCTGGTAGGAATGCAAAATGGTACAATCTCTTTGGAAAGCAATTTGGCCCTTCCTTAAAGTGCTTGAAAATAGAAGTACATGGTACTTCATATGATGATCCAGCAATCCCACAGCTCAGAATATATCCTACAGAAATAAAAGTGGTCACGCAAACAGATACATGCACAAGAATGTTTATTGCAGCAAAGGCCACGATAAGCAAAAAGATGGAATCAACCTAGGTTCCCATTGACAGAAGAATGGATAAACAAACTTTGGTACATATGCTTAATCGAACATTATGCAATGATAAAGAAAAATGATGATTTTCAGAAGCAACTCATAACCTAGTTTCAACTAGAAGATGTTATGCTAAGTGAAACCGGTCAGCTGCGAAAAGACAAGTGTATGAGTCCTTTGTTATAAGGACTTAAAAATACATTTATGACAGAAGAAGAGACTCTTTGAGGGCTACAAGGTGGGGGGAAAGACAGAGAGAGTTGGTCATAGATTAGATAGTCGACAGGACCTTGGTTAGGTGAAAGGAGTGGCAGCACTCAGTAGAGAGCAGATCAACAGAACTGGACTATACTGTAAAATGAAAGGTTGCCTAAACTCAACCCAATATTTCAAAGGATAGAGTAGCAGGGACAGGGGTCTAGGGACCATGTTTTCAGGAGACATCAAGACCAATTGCCATAACTAGCTTTTTGCTAGGAGAGTCTTCTGGATCCCATATTGGGGAGTGGCACCTGGGATCTTAAAAGGTAGCAAGCTGGCACCTGAGGTACAGCAAATGGTCCTAACCCATCTGGAATAGATTATGACCGAGAACAACAAAGACATGAAGAAAAAAGCGCCCAGGAGACAGAAGGACCCATATGAATGGGAGACTATTTCAACATGAGACCAGAAGAACCAGATGATGCTTGGTCCCCATCAAAGACAGCCATGGTGGGGGACACAATGTAGAGTCCCTGAGGCAATACTAGAAAAAGAGGCGTGCAGTTCAAGAACTCTACTAAAAGACCAGAATTTATGGTTCAGCCGCCTGGAGGGTCCCCTGGGAACATGGCCTCTAGACATGCTGCTGGCCCTGAGTAGAAACCAGTTCCAAGGCAGCTCTTCAGACTGGAATGGACTGGACTCAGGGGCACGTTTGACCATGTGGTGTGTGTACTTCATGGTTTTATGTATTTATAGGAAACTGTCCAACTGGTTTCTTTTGAGATGGGAGAGAAGTGGGTGAACAGCAGGGTACGGGTGTTCATTAAGAGGGTACTAGAAGTGTGGAGTGAAAAGGAGGAATGTGATGCGGTAGGGTGGGGAGAGCAGATGGAGCTGCAGACAGACAGGCAGGCAAAATTGATCTAGATTGTGTATTTTCACTTAATCACAATAAATAAATAAATAAGGGAAATAATGCAATGTCATTTAGAAATGGATAGTGACCACCATTGCACTACACAATAAGAGTAATTTCTGCCACTGAATTGTGTACATGTAAAACATATTGAAATGTCAAATGCTTTATCTAAAACATTTAGATAAATATTTTATTATATATACTTAGCACATTTAATTTTTTTACTGTAATGTTACAACATTTTATACAAAATGTTCTGTCTATGATATCTGAAGATATATGCAGGGTAGTAAAATGTAGGAAAATAACTCTAAAGGAAAAACAAAAAACCTAAGGTGAACATTTTGTGTAGACCTTCAATACCTGTCAGACAAAAGCAGCTTCACTTTTCTGCATACCTCTGTGGGGCAGTGCTTCAAACCAGTTTGAAACCCTTCAGTCATGGCCAATGAAGTAAAACTAGAAGACTTCTGATTTTTTTTTTTTCATTTGGATGATCTGGAACCATAACCAGAATGGCAACAATAGCGTTTCAAAGCCCTCAAAAGGGAGACTTGGAAGAGATGTACGGAGACCTTTCAGGAGCCTTACGTATGTGACTAGATTATTGCAAGGTGAGGCTATTCAAAGTGGTGTGGCCAGGTGACATCTTTGTGCCAAGTATCACTGTTTCCAACTCAACACAGAATGTGACAGGTAAGCAATTTGTTTGCTGTGCAACAGGTACACTATTTTAGTCAGCTAGCGCTGCTCTAACAGAAATACCACAAAATGGACGACTTTAAGAAAGTTTGTTCTTACACAGTCCAGTAGGATACAAGTCCAAATTCAGGTTGTCTGCTCCAGGGGAAGGCTTTCCCCCTAGTCGGCTCTGGAGGAAAGTCTGGTATTGCATCAGTTTCTGTCCAGGGAGCATCTTGGCACAGGAACCTCAGGTCTAAAAGATGCCCTCTTCTCCTGGTGCTTCTTTCTTGGTGGTGTGAGATTCCCAATTCTCCGCTGGTTTCCCTTTCCTTTTATCTCTTGTAGGACGGAAGGATTAAGGGTGGGGCAAGCCATACTACAGGGAAACTCCGTTTGCAGTGGAGCAGGGAGGTGATCTTATAAAGAGATTTACAGTCCCACACTAATCCTTTAACGTACAGCATAGGAAAATCACAAAATGGAGGACAATCATAGAATACAGGGAATCACTGCAGAGCCACATGGCTACTCCTATTTTGGGGGAGACACAGTTCAATCCATGACAAACACTTCCCTTGTTTTCTAAGGGGGAAATTAAGTTTCCAACAGGGCTTTGACCCATAATTTTTTACATTTTGGCTATGGTTCCAGGTTACTTAGATTTTAAAAATTCAGATCTATTCCAGTGTTGCCTTCTCAGCCATGACTGAACCAAGAGAGAACTGGTTCAAAGCTCTGCTCCTGAATTCCACTTTTCCCTTTGAGTTCACCTTAGTCATTCCTTTATTATCTCATCAGCTGCTTTCTTATTCCTTTAGGAAATTAAAAATTATATATTTATCTTACCTAATATTATTGCTTGTTTTTAGCAGGAGGATTGGCCTGACATATCTGGCTCACCTTATTCCCAGAAGCAGAACTTATTGTTTCACTAGCTTTTTAAGAGAGTAGTTCATTATAAAACATTTCCTTAGATCCATGCCTTTCCATTGTGAGTACCCATCGACCAGTGTGACTGTGTTAATGATATTAGTAAAGTGTGTTAAGAACTTCCTGTAGCTTTTTTTAGTAATATTTTATTATGTTTTTGTTGAAGGTTTACACAGCAGTTTAGGTGCCCATTCAACAATTTCTCCATAAGTAGTTCAGTGACATTCATTACATTCTTCACAATGCATGAACAGTCTCATTATTTCCATTCTAGTTATTCCATCTCCATTAATCTAGTTTCCCTGTCCCCTTGTGCTCTAATATTTGTTTTAAAGTAGGTTTTGACCATTTGGTCTTATATAGGTGATTTCCTAAAGGAGAATGGTACTTAGAAGTGATATTCATTATTTTGTGAGCCAATCTGTTGTTTAGCTACAACGTGACTTCAGGGGTTAGGTTCAGTTCAAAGTTTGAAGAGTATCTCAGAGAAGTAGTCCTCTAGTTTCAAGCAGTCTAGTAAGTCTGGTTTTTGTTCGTTGTTTGTTTGCTTCAGGAATTTGAGGTTCTGTTCCACATTTTTTCCCATTTATTTATTGTGACCCTGATTAGAAAGATCAGTAGTGATAGTTGGATACCATCTAGTTCTTCTGGTCTCAGAGTAGGTAAGGCTGTGGTTCATGTATACTTTCTCCTGTAGACTAGTTCCTTCTTTGAACTTTTGGTTTTCTTCTTTCTCTTTTGCTCCGGATGATTATAGACCAATAGTCATAATCCTAGATGGCCTCTTGCAAGTTTTTAAAGTGCCAGAGACTACTTACCAAACTAAGATGTAGAACAGAACTTCGTGGACTATACTACGCCAGTTGATTGAGATGATCTGTGAGTATTTGATTATATTTAAGAAGTATCTGTGTGTATTTATGTGTGCTCCCTATGTGCTTTATTATATATTTGAATAAATGTGTATACAGTCACATATATGTGTATGCACGTATACATGTATATGCACACACCTATGGTATGCACTCATATATACTCACATTTATATACCTATACACATGTGTAACTGCATGATACATATATACACACACATACTCATTGGTTGGTTTTGCTGTTGTTTCAAAATTGCATATGCCATAATAATTGCCAATAGGCTATTTTTTTCTTATTTACATTTTCGTGACATCATTTACCTTTGTCAAGCTGTGTACACTTTACTTCCATTCCGTTGTTACCTTTCCATCACCCCAAATAACAAATATCTGTTATCTGGAGAGTGAGTCCCCCTCTCGTCTCAATCTCCATTAATCACTAGTGAACATTAGTTTCTATATATTTTCCTGTCCATGTCATTTCATAGAAGTCAGAACATACAGGTTTTTTTTGTTTGTTTGTTTGTTTTTTTGTGTGATTAACTTATTTCACTCACCATAATGTCCTTCAGGTTCATCCTTGTTCCAAGATGTTTCAAGAACTCTTTTTTGTTCATCAGTGAGTAGTGTTCCATTTGCTTGCTGAAAGTGGAGAATATTTGAAACACTAACAAAGAGCAAAGACCATAGTCTTCAGTATGGATTGCACCTCAACATCAAGAAAACAAAAATCCTCACAACGGGACCAATAAGCATCATCATGATAAATGGAGAAAGGACTGAGGTTGTCAAGGATTTCATTTTACTTGGGTCCACAATCAACACCCATGGAAGCAGCAGTCAAAAAATCAAAAGATACATTGCATTGGGAAAATCTGCTGCAATAGACCACTTTAAAGTGCAGAAAAGTAACGATGTCACCTTGAAGACTAAGGTGTGCCTGACCAAGCCATGATATTTTCAATCACATCGTACGCATGCAAAAGCTGGAAGATCAATAAGGAAGACAGAAGACGAATTGACACCTTTGAATTGTGGTGCTGGTAAAGAACATTAAATGTACCATGGACTTCCAAAAGAACAGATCTGTTGTGGAAGAAGTACAACCAGAGTGTTCCTTGGAAGCAAAGATGACAAGCGTGCCTCTTACATACTTTGCACATGTTGTCAGGAGGGACTGGTCCCTGGAGGAGCACATCATGCTTGGTAAAGTAGAGGGTCAGTGAAAAAGAGGAAGTCCCTCAAAGAGGCAGACCGACACAGTGGCTGCAACTATGGGCTTAAGCATAGAAACTATTGTGGGCATGGCACAGGACTGAGCAGTGTTTCATTCTGTTGTGCATAGGGTTGCTATGAGTCAAAACTGACTTGACAGCACCTAACAACAACAGCATTCCATTGTACATTTTACTTATCTATCTGTCTGTCGATGGTCCATTATGTTGTTCCCATCTTTTTGCTATTGTTAATAGTGCTACGATGAACACAGATCTGCATATGTCTGTTCAGTTAACTTCTACTAGATACATAGGTTACGAGATCTGACAATTAAGTTCGAGAATTCATTCTACAAAAAGTGCTACATACCTTATTGCTGAATATCACTATGGTCACCTTCAAAGTACTCCTCTGGGAAGCTATGTACTGATGCCAGTGCTTAGTTCACCCTTCAAAGCAATTTTAGAACTCTTTTTCTGGAATGACCATCAGAGCTGTCATCATATTACTCTTGATGTCCTGAAGGTCATCAAAATGTCTTCCTTTCAGTATTTCCTTTATCTTTGGGTAAAAAAAAAAAGTCACTGGGGATCAGATCAGGTGAGAAGGTAGGGTTTTCCAATAGTTATTTGTTTACTGGCTGAAAACTCCATCACAGACAACTATACAATTGAGTTCGTGTACTTGGCATTATGCCATTGCGCACAATGGACATTCCAGAAAGAGTTCAAAAATTGCTTTGGAGGGTGGACTAGGTGCTGATGCCAGTGCATAGCTTCCTAAGGGGAGTATCTCGAAGACTAGTGATATTCAACAATGAGGTATGTAGCACTTAGACCAATTAAGTCATAAGACAGCTTAACTTCTAGTTTTCTGAGGAACCGACAGATTGTTTTCCACAATGGCTGTTACCATTTTACGCTCCCATCAGCAATGGATGAGGTTCTGATTTCCCCATATCACCTACAACACTTGTTATTTTCTGTTTCTTTATCTTAGCCATCCTAGCTTGGGTGAAATGGTATCTCATTGCGGTTTTGATTTGCATTTCTCTGTTGACCAGTGGTGCTGGACATCCTTTCATGTGTCTGTTAGCGATTTCAATATCCTCTTAGGTGAAGTGTCTGCTCATGTACTTTGTTGAGTTTTTTGTTTACTTTTCTTTTTGGCTTTTTGTTGTTCAGTTACAGAAGTCTTCTGTATATTTTTTATATCGACCCTTGCCAGTCATATCTTCCCCAAAGATTTTTCTCCCAGTCTTTAGGTGGTCTACTTACTCTTCTGATGAAGTCTTTTGATGAACATAAGTATTTAACTTTTCTGAAGTCCCAGTTATCTATTTTGTTTTCTGTTTGTTCATTCATCATTGTATTTGGTAATCTATCATAAAAAAAATTAAGTCCCAAAGCTTGCTCCTATGTTTCCTCCAAGAACTTTATACTTTTAGATTTAACATTTAAGACTTTGATCCATCTTTTCTGTATGGTGTGAGGTATGGATCTTGTTTCCTTTTTCTGCATGGAAATCCAGTTTTGCATCACTGTTTGTTGAAGAGATTGTTCTTTTCCTCGTTGAATAGATTTGGCTCCTTTGTCAAAAATCAACTGACCACAGATGCTTGGATTTATTTCGGATTACCAGTTCTATCAGTCTATGTGTCTATAGTTAAATCAGCAACAGCATGTTTTGATTACTGTAGCTGTATTCAAGATTGAAATCTTAGAAGGAAACTCTGACCGAGGTATAAATGTTATTTGTGAGTTGTCTTTGAATGTTTCTAACACAGCAGAATTAAGTATCTATATTCTATCCTTAATATTTAAGATAATACAACAATACAAAGGAAAGTGTGGAAATGTACATAAAAAGAGTAGTGGTTATTTTTAAATAGAGTGGAAACTGGGGAGATGTGGGGTAGGAATTGGGGGGAAAGACTTTTCACTGTGTATGTTTTTATACTTTCAATACTTTGAACCAATGTACTGAAAAATTGAAAATTCCTTTCAGAAAATGGAGTTTTCCAGGGTACCTTGTGACTATTTTCACTTACTTGGGAGGTGGATGATCAGAGATTTAGCCTCGAAATGGAGATTTTCTCCAAATGGGCAGTGTTGGAATTGCCCACATGATCTTGATCCCATTAGTAGCTGTGTCCTATCCATAAGTTAAGCTCCCTAACTGGTGTGTCTGTACACATACATATCTTGAATTGGTTACAGGTAAGTCTATGCTGAAATATTAATTCTTTCAGTGTAGCTAAGCAAATCCAGGAGCAGGCTGAACTTCAGATATGTTTCCCTTTGTCACAGAAGTTGAGAAGCATGAATTAATGGAATCAAAGTATATATTCATCTAAGCAACTATTCACAAACACATATATGCGCAAGAGATTGTGCTATGTATTCCACAAAGAAAAAAACGGGAAAATGTGTTCTACACTGAAAAGAGAAATGTTCCAGAATAGTGAAGTATACCTGTATAATAATTATAAAGTAGCGAAAATTCAAGTCAACTCTGTATCAACATTAATGCTGCTGACATGTCCATCATCAGTGTTTTCACTGAAGAACTATGGGCATTTCTTTTACATGATATAAAATGTTGAAGGATAATAGGACTGGATATTCTTGGAAGAAATGGCCCAAAAATTATTGATTCCCCACTGAACTATTTTTTTAAATGTTCTGTTAAAATGAAATTATTTTCCTTTTGAACCACAGCATAAGCTCAATCTTTTTATTTCTTCACCAGGTTCTGTAACCATTTTGGTGGTGTTGTGCTTTAAATGAAAGTTTATGATTCAAGTCAGTTCGTCATAGAGAAACTTACACACGCCCTGCTATGTGACGCTAGTTGTTCTCCTGTCAATGTGACAGCATACTCCTCCTCTCCACCCTGTATTTTCCTTGTATATTCAACCAGCTCCTGTCCCATTCTGCCTTTTCATCTTGCCTCTGGGCAAGAGTTATCCGTCTGGTCCATGACTATTTTTAAAAGTCATTTTTACTGAAGATGAATTCAATAAAATTCATTCTAATTCATGTATACCTCTATGAGTTTTGTTATGTTAATAATTTGATGAAATTTGACAAATAGCACCAGTCATGTAACCACCACCACAATCAAGATACAGAAAAAAAAATTCTCTAAGGTCCCTTTTTTTCATTCCCCCACCATCCTGAGCCCTGGAAACCATGGATCTATTTTCTATCCCTATAATTTTGCATTTTACAGAATATCATATAAATGTAGTCATACTGTATGAAGCTTTTTCAGTCTGGCTTATTTCACTTATAATGCATTTGGAATTCATCCATATTGTTGCATGTATCCATAGCTCATTCTTTTTTATTACTCAGTAGTTTTCCATGGTATGTATGTAGCATGTTAGTTTATCCACTCACCAGGAAAAGGGTATCTGGGTGGTTTCCATTTTGGATGATTATGAATAAAGGTGTCATGAACATCTGCATACAGATTTTGTATAGTGCTAAAATTTTATTTCTCTAAATATCTGGAAGTGGAATTGCTAAGTTGTATGTGAAGTTATGTTTACCTTTATAAGAAACTGTCAAAAATTTTTTCCAAAGTGTCTGTACCATTTTGCATTCTAACCAGCAGTGTATGAGAGTTTCATTCAATCTATATCCTCATCAGCAATTGGAATTATATGTTGTTATTGTTGTTGTTTTTAAATTTTAGCCATTCTAACAGTTGCAAATAATATATTACTGTGGATTTAATTAGCATTTCTGTGATGCATTCTGTTTGACATTTGTGTATCTTCTGCTCTGGTATGTCTCTACATTTCTTCTACCCATTTTTCAATAGGGTACTTTACATTCTTATTTTTCAGTTTTAAAAGTTCATTATATATTCTAGACAGAAATTCTTTACTAGATATATACTTTGCAATTTTTTAAAAATTTCCTTTAGGATAAGAGATTTTTGGGAGGATAAGACATGTACGGAGTGGGGAGGAAGAGTCTGTGTGCTGTCACCTGGCAGGGAGAGCAGTAGGAGCTGCATATATAGGTGGACATGCAAATTTATATGGGAATGTACATTTTCACTCCATCATAATAAAAAAAAGAAAAGCACCAAAAAAAAAGAAAGAAAGAAAATTTCCTCTAACAGTATCTTTCAAATAGCAAAAGCTTTAAGTTTTTGTAAAGTCCAGCTCTCTTAGTCATCTGGTACTGCTATAACAAATACCATGAGTGGATGACTTTAACCAAGAAAAATTTATTCTCTTACAGTCCAGTAAGCTGGAAGTCTGCATTCAGGGTGCCAGCTCCAGAGGAATGCACTTTTTCTCCATTGGCTCTAGAGGAAGGCCCTTGTGTTGCACCAGCCCTTTTTAGGTGTGAGAGCATCTTGGAGCAGGAACTTCAGGTCTGAAGGTCTTGGTCTGCTCGGTGCTGCTTTCTTGATGGTATGAGGTCTCCAACTCTCTGCTTACTTCCCTTTCCTTTTTTCCATTGTAGGATAAAAAGTAGTGCAAGCTACACTCCAGGGAAACTCCATTAGTAAGGGTGTTACAGTCTCACCCTAATCCTCTTTAACATAATCCAATCTTACCTTATTAACCACAGGCAGAGATTAGAATTTACAACATAAGGAATACCACAAAATGTAGGACAATCGCACAACACTGGGAATCATCACCTAGCCAGTTTTGGGGGACGTAATTCAACCCATGACACACACTTATCCTTTATCACTTTTTCTGGTGTTGTACCTAAGGAATCTATGTCAAATTCAAGATTACAAAAAGAATTCTCTTATATTTTCTTCAATAAATTTTACAGTTTTTAAGTTTTAAATTTAGATCTTTGATCCATTTTCACATAATTTTTGCAAGGGTCCCAACTCAGCAGGAACGGATGCTCACTGAGGACCAAAATGACATGGAGTAAAGACAACCCAGAAGACAGAGAGACCCACAAGAGTGGGTGCCTACAGCTACTTGGGACCGGAAGAACCGGATGGTGCCCGGCCACCACCAGCGATAGCCGCGATGGAGCTCACTAAGTTGAGTCTCACTGGCAACACAAGAATAAAAATGGGTGCACCCTGAGATCTCCATTAAAAGACCTCAACTGATGGTCCAGCGGTTTGGGGGTTCCCCTGGGATCATGGCTCCTGGCCCTGATGCTGCCCTTGCCCATAAATCATAATGAAGTTCCACTCTTCGGACACGAATGGATTGGACTTGGCGATGCAGAGTGACCATATATTGGATGCACTTTATGGTTCTATACATCTATAGGATATCATCCTGCTGACCTCTGATTGGAGGAAGGAGAGTGGGTGGAGAGGAGGGGAAAGGAGACTGCTGGGAGGATGAGACATGTATGGAGCAGAGAGGAATTGTGTGTTGTCACCGGACAGGGAGAGAAGTGGAAGCTGCATATAGGTGGGCATGTAAATTTATACTGGAATGTACATTTTCACTCAGTCATACTAAATTAAAAAAAAAAAAGACAAAAAAATAATAATTTTTGCAAAATGTGAAGCTCATTTTTTTCATAATTATCTAATTATTCCAGCTCCATTTGTTAAAAAACAAAAACAAGCAACCAAACAGAACTTCAACTGGATTGCCTTTATACCTTTATCAAAAATCAGTTACCATAAGGGTGCAGCTCTCTGAACTCTCTTTTTTGTTTTATTCATCTATCTTTACACCATTCCTACACTATTTTGATAAATGTAGCTATGTAGTAAGTTTGAAATCATGTAGTGTTAGTCTTCTAATTTTATTATTCATTTTCAAAGTTGTTTTGGCTATTCTAATCATTTTGTATCCATATGAATTTTAGAACCACCTTATTAATTCCTACAAAAACACCTACTGGAATTTTGTTGGGGATTACATTGAATCTGTAGATCAGTTTGAGGAAAATTGGCATTTTAACATTATTGTGTCTTTCAATCCATAAATAAGTTACATACTTCCATTTATTTAGGTCTTCTTTAATTTTTCTCTGTGATGTTTTATCATTTTTAATGTGGTAGTCTTGTGTATCTTTTGTGAAATTTATCCCTAAGTGTATCATACTTTGTGCTATTTTAAATGTCACTTAGGGTTTTTTTCAATTTATGATAGACTGTTGCTGTTATCAAGTGTTGTGGAGTTGGTTCTGACTCATAGTGACCCCATGTACAACAGAATGAAACACTGCCCAGTCCTGCACCATCCTCACAATCGCTACTGTGCTTGATCTCCCTGTTGCTGGCACTGTGTCGGTCCGTCTAATTGAGGATATTCTTCTTTTGCTTATTCTGTACCAAGTATGATGTCCTTCTCCAGAGACTGGTTTCTCCTGACAACACGTCCAAAGCATGCGAGATGAAGTCTCACCATCCTTACTTCTAAGGGTCATTCTGGCTGTACTTCTTCCAAGACAGCTTTGTTCAGTCTTCTGGTGTCTGTGGTATATTCAGTATTCTTTGCCAGCATCGTAATTTAATTCTTCTTTGGTCTTCCTTCTTCATTGTGCAGCTTTCACATGCTTATGAAGCAACTGAACGTACCACAGCTTGAGTCATTTGCACCTTAGTCCTCAAAATTTCATCTTTGCTTTTTAACACTTTAAAGAGGACTTTTGCAGCAGATTTGCCCATATATTGTTTGATTTCTTGACAACTACTTCCATATGCATTGTGTTGGTTATGTAGTGCTGCTATAATAGAAATATCACATGTGGATGGCTTTAGCAAAGAGGAATTTATTTCCTCACAGTAAACAGGCTAACAGTCCAAATTCAGGATGTCAGCTACAGGGGAAAGCTTTCTCTATTAATTCTGCAGGAAGATCTGTCTCATCAATCTTCCCCTGATTGAGGAGCTTCTCATGCATAGGGACCTAGACTCCAAAGGACGCGCTCTGCTCCAGGTGCTTGTTTCCTGGTGTTATGAGGTCCCCAGTTCTCTGCCTGCCTCTCTTTCCTTTTATCTCTTCAGAGATAAAAGATGGTGCAGACCACACCACAGAGAAACTGCTTTTACACTGGATCAGGGATGTAACCTTAGTGCTTAGCCCAGTATATTGTTCAGTATAATTGCTAAATACGGGGTTTTTTTAATATGTAATTTGTTATTGAGTAGGATAATAGAGCACCTGGAGGAGGAAAAAGATTTGGCAGATATAGAATGTATTTGTGCAGAATAGGAAGAAAGAAGAAATGAGAGAAATTCTGTAACAGGGAACCAAAAAGAATTTTTTTTTAAAGGAAGTTTCATAAATTTCATTTGATGTGGAAAGCAGAAGAGACCCAGTGGAAAAATTATAGAACTAGAGTTCTGAGCAAGAAGATAGTTTTAGTAAAGGAAAAACAATCTAAAAACTACTAAAATAATTTAAATATGATGATTGAAGGAAGGATGGATGAGCTAAACCCAGGAAACTGAAAATACACTTGCAAAAGAAAAAGTATAGGGTTTATTGCTGACTCTCCACAATTGCTTTACAAAAGGCATGTCAAGTGCTGAGAACTTCAGTCATTCCACAAATATTTACTGAGCACAAACTATGTGTCAGGCACCATTCTAAGTTCTCTGGATAAATAAGTAAATAAAACAGTGATATGCCTTTTTGAATCTTATGTTTAAGCAGAAGGCAAGATAATCAGCATAAGAAAATTATATATATGTTACAATTTGATAGGTGATATTAAAAAATATAGCAAGCAGGATAAAAAAAACATCAGAAGTGATGGTGTGGGAGGTGACAGAATTAACTCCATAATATTTGAGAGGAAGACTACTCCTACGCCCTAAGGCAGGTATCAGGAACAGCAAGGAAGCTAGTATGACTGCAGTAGAGTGACTAGAGAGTGGAGTTAGCAGGGATAAAATCAGAGAGATAATGAAAAACCTAAATCATGTGGATCCTTATAAACCAATGGAAAGACTTTGACTTTTACTCTCTTGGTCATCAAGCACGGCTATAACAGAAATTCTACAAATGGATGGCTTGAACAAAGTCTAATGGGCTAGAATTCCAAATTCAGGGTACCATCTCCAGGGAAACCTTCATGCCTCTGTTGTCTCTTGCAAGAAGGTCTTTGTCCTCAGTTTTCCCCTGGTCTTGGAGCTTCTCAGCACAGGAACCTCAGATCCAAAGGGCATGCTCTGGTCATGGTGTTGCTTTCTTGGTGGTATGAGGTACTCCAGCTCTCTCTTCTTTCTTCTCTCTTTTACATCTCAAAAAAAATTGACTTAAAGCATAACTTAATCTTATGTTGTATTGACTAAGCAAAGGCATTCAGCTGTGCAGATCATAATAAATTATGGTTAACATGGCAAAGAATGGGAATTCCAGAACACTTAATTGTGTTCATGAATAACCTGAACATAATCAAGAGGCAGTCACTCAAACAGAATGAGGATATTCTTTATGGTTTTAAATCAAGAATGGAATACATCAGGGTGTATCTTTTCACCACACTTATTCCATCTGTATGTTGTGCAAATAAACTGAGAAACTAGACTATATGAAGAAGAACATGGCATCAGGATTGGAGAAAGCCTCCTTAATGACCTGCGTTATGCAGACGACACAACCTTGCTTGCCGAAAGGAACTGAAGAGGACTTGAAGCACTTACTGATGAAGATCAAAGGCCACAGCCTTCAGTATGGATTATGCCTCAACGTAAAACAAAAATCCTCACACCTAGACCAGTAAGGAACATCATAGTAAATGGAGAAAATACAGAAGTTGTCAAGAATTTCCTTCAATTTAGATCCACAATCAACACCAATGGAAACAGCAGTCAAGAAATCAAAGGATGCATTGCATTGGGCAAATCTGCTGCAAAAGACCTCCTTAGAGTGTTAAAAAGCAAAGATGCCACCCATCTACCTACTGTTACCTGGTTTTTGACAAAGGCACAAAGTTGATCAAAAGGGAAAAGGATGGGTTTTTTTTTTATGATTAAGTGAAAGTACACAATCCAAGTCAATTTTGTATACCTGCCTCTCTACAACTCAGTCTGCTCTCCCCACTCTGTGACAGCCCACTCCTTGTTTTCACTCCTTACTGCTAGTATCCTCCCAACAAACTCCTGTCTCCTCCTCTCCACCCTCTCCTATCCTCTCTAGAAAGAAACCAGTAGGACAGCCTTCTATAAATGTATAAAACCATGAAGTACACATACCACATGTTCACTCTGTGTCCCCAAGTCCAGGCCATTCTTTGAGGTGTTAACCTCAGTACTGGGTTAGTTCTGGGCTGTGTTCCTAGGGGACCCTCCAGGTTGTTGGACCATCAGTTCTGGTCTTTCAGTAGAGTTCTTCAGCTGCACACCTCTTTTTCTCATGCTATATCAGGGACTCTGCATTGTGTACCTATCAAGGCTCTTTGGTGGTGGCCAGACACCCTCTGGTTCTTCTGGTCTCAAGCTGATGTAGTCTCCCAGTCATATCAGTCCTTCTGTCTCCTGGGCTCATTTTTTCTTTACGTCTTTGATGTTCTCAGTCATCATCTGTTCTAGGTGGATTGGGACCAAATGGTGTTCCACAGATAGTAGCTTGCTGACTTTTATTATTATTATTGAATGAAAATGTACATTCCCGTATAAATTCGCATGCTCACCTATATGCAGCTCCAACTGCTCTTCCTGCCCAGTGACAGCACATCCCACCTCTCTGCTCCATACATGTCATATCCTCCCAACAGTCTCCTATCCCCTCCTCTCCACCCACTCCCCTTCCTCCAGCAAGAGGTCAGCAGGATGATGTCCTATAGATGCATAGAGCTGTAAAATTCCCACAAGATACAATCACCCTGCATTGCCAAGTCCAATCCATTGCTGTCCGAAAAGTTGATCTTCATTATGCTTTATGGACAGGGGCAGCATCAGGGCCAGGGGCCATGCTCCCAGGGGAAACCCGAAGCTCCTGGACCATCAACTGTGGTCTTTGATTGGCGATCTCAGGGTGCACCCCTATTTATTCTCTTGCTGCCAGTGAGACTCAACTTTGTGAGCTCCATCGTGGCTATCACTGGTGGTGGCCAGGCACCATCCATTTCTTCTGCTCACGAGCCAATGTAGAGACTCACTCCTGTGGGTCTCTCTGTCTTCTGGGTTGTCTTTTCCCCATGTCGTTCTTGTCCTCAGTGATCATCCATTCCTGTTAAGTTGGGATCATTTGCTGCACCCTCAGGTAGCATCTTTTAAAACCCCAGACACCACTCACCAATGTGGGGTGCAGAGAGTCCTCATTAGCTTGCTGGCTTTTAAGACCCCAGATGCCACTCACCAATATGGGATGCAGAAGACTCTCTTAGCAAAAGCCTAGTTGTGCCAACTGACCTAGATGTCCCCTGAAAACATGGTCCCCAAACCTCTGCCCTTGCTATTCTATCCTTTGAAATGTTGGGTTGAATTTAGAAAACATTTTAGTTTATGGTGTAGTCCATTTATGCTGACCTGCTTCCTACTGGGTGCTGTCACACTCTTCACCCAACTGAATTCCTATCAACTATCTAATCTGTAACTAACCCTCTTCATCCTTCCCCACCCTTGTAGCCATCAAAGAGTCTTTTCTTCTGTGCATAAGTCCTTTTTTAAGTCCTTATAATAGTGTCTCATACAATACTTGTCCTTTTGTAGCTGACTGATTTCACTCAGCGTAATATCTTCTAGTTGAAACCAGGTTATGAGATGCTTCCTAAAATCATCACTGTTCTTTATCATTGTACAGTGTTCCATTGTGTATATATACCATAATTTGTTTATCCATTCATCTGTTGGTGGGCACCTAGGTTGATTCCATCTTTTTGCTATTGTGGACTATGCTACAATAAACATTCCTGTGCATGTATCTGTTTGTGTGAATGCCCTTATTTCTGTAAGATATATTCCAAGCAGTGGGATTGCTGGGTCATATGATATTTGTATTTATAGCTTTTTAAGAAAATGCCAAATTGCTTTCCAAAGAGGCTGTACCATCTTGTACTCCCACCAGTAGTGTAGGAGAGTTTCAATCTCTCCACAGCCTCTCCAGCACTTGTTGTTTTGTGATTTTGGATTTTTGTCACCCTCCTGGGGTGAGATGGTATCTCATTGTAGTTTTGATTTGTATTTCTCTAATAGCTAATGATCATGAGCTTTTCCTTACATTTTTTGGCTGCCTGGATGTCTTCTTTCGTGAAGTGCCTGGGGGAAGGATGGCCTTTTTAACAAATAGTGGTGGCGAAACAGGATGTCTATCTGTAAAAAATGAAACAGGACTCATACCTCACACTACACATAAAAAGTAACTCAAAATGGGTCAGTAACCTGAATGTAAAGCCAAATCTAAAAAGAACATAGAAGGAAAAAGTGGAATCAACACTAGAAGGCTTATACTGGCATAAACAGGATGTAAACCATAACTAACAGTATAGAAACACCAGAAGATAAGCTAGATGTCATGGATTGAACTATGTTCCTCAAAAAATGTTTGTATCAATTGGGTGGGCCATGGTTGCTGGTATTGTGTGATTTTCCTATATGTTGTAAATCTTGCCTCTGTGATGTTAATGAGGAAGAATGGGCTGTGGTTGCATTAGTAAAGCAGGACTCAATCTGAGAGACTGGATTGTGTGTTGAGGTAGTCTCTTGAAATACAAAAGAAATAAGTCAGCAGAGAAACAGGGGGACTTCATACATGAAGAAAGCAGTACTGAGAAGAGAGTGTGTCCTTTGGACCCAAGTTTCCTGCACGGAAAAGCTCTTAGTATGAGGGAAGATTGATGAGAAGGCCAGCAGAGAAAGAAAGCCTACCCCTGGAGTTGATGCCCTGAATTTGGACTTTCAGCCTACTTTACAGTGAGGAAATAAACTTCTCATTGTTAAAGCCATCCACTTGTGACATTTGTTTTAGCAGCCCTGGGTGAGTAAGATACTAGATAACTGGGATCTTCTAAAAATTAAACACTTAGGCTCATCAAAAGATTTCACCAAAAGAGTAAAAAGAAAATGTACAAATTGTGAGTAAAAATAGCTATGGGAGATTCAGAAATGTCCAGTCTCTGAAATCTGCAGAAAATCCACACCCCTCCAACAAAAGACAAATTATCCAATTAAAAAATAGTTACAGGATATGAAGAGATGTTTCACCAAAGAAGACACTCAAGCAGCTAACAAATACAGGAGGAAATGTTCATGATCACTAGCCATTAAGGAATGCAAATCAAAACCACAATGAGATACCATGAAGAGATTTACACACAAAACAGAAGAATCTTTGATGGTTGTGAGGGGAACGGGGAGGCAAAACCACTAAAGACAATAGATAATCGGTAACTTTGGTGAAGGATAAGACACTACAACAACACAGGGGAAGCTAGTACAGCTTGTCCAAGGCTAGGCTGGAAGCTCCACAGGCACATCCAAATTCCCTGAGGGATAAAATTACTGGGCTGAGGGCTGTGGGACCATGGTCTCAGAGAACAGCTAATTCAATTGGTATAACACAATTTATAAAGAAAATGTTCTACATTCTACTTCAATGAGTAGCATCTGGGAACTTAAAAGCCTGTGCATGTCCGTCTAATATATTCTACTGATTCCACCCTGTATGGAGGAGAGAATGAAGAAAACCAAAGAAACAAGAGAAAGATTTGTCCAGCTGTCTAATGGACCACAAGTACCACAGCCTCCACCAGACTCAGTCTAGCACAACTAGATAGTGCCCAGCTACCACTGCCAACTGCTCTGACAGGGATTACAATAAAGGCTCTCAGACAGAGCTGGAGAAACATATGGAACAAAATTCAAACTCACATACACAAAAAATGTAGACCAGACTTACTGGTCTAACAGAGACTGGAGAAAACCCAAGAGTATGGCCCTAGATAGCCTTATAACTCAGTTATGAAGTCTTTCCTGAGGTTTACCCTTCAGCCAAAGACTACATAGGCCGTAAAACAAAATGAGACTTAATGGTCACACCAGTCCAAGGGCAATGACAAGAAGCCTAGAAGGTAAAGGAAAGCTGGTAATGGGGAATCCAAGGTCAGGAGGAGGAGAGTGTTGACACGTCATGGTCTTGGCAACTAATATCACCAAACATTATGTGTATTAATTATTTAATGAGAGGTTAGTTTGCTCTGTAACCCTTCATCTAAAGTACAATAAGAAGTATTAAAATAGGAGGACTAATGTGAGCCTGACCCAAGCCATGGTAGTATCAGTCACCTCATATGCATGAGAAAACCAAACAGTGAAAAAGGGAGACCAAAGAATTGATGCCTTAGACTTGCAGTGCTGGTGAATTTGGTGAAGAATATTGAACATACCATGGACTTCCGGAAGAACAAACATATCTCTTTTGGAAGAAGTACAACCAGAAGGCTCCTTAGAAGCAAGGATGACGAGACAATGTCTCACGTACTTTGGAGATGTTATCATGAGCGACCAGTCCCTGGAGAAGGACAGCATGCTCAGTAAAGTAGAGGGTCAGTGAAAAAGAGGAATACCCTTACAGATTAATTGATACAGGGACTGCAACCACAGGCTCAAATGTAGCAATGATGTGGGGATGGCACAGGACCACATGCTGTTTCATTCTTTTGTACATGGGGTTGCAAGGAGTCAGAACCAACCAGACAACACCTAACAACATTATTGGTACGCTTATAAATCTAATATTTATTTGTTTTTTGGCTTGGAATCATCGCATATTAACTTACAGATATATTTTAATTCATACATATGTAAAAATACACAAATTATAAAAATTTACTCCAACAACATGTAAGAGTTGGGCAACACTGGCATTTTGTCAGTTGCGTTAGTAACCCCACCTGTGGAAAGTTATGGTTGATCTAGATTATCCCTGGCATTGCCAAGCCAAGTGCCGTCGAGTCGGAATTAGGGATGGTGTTTCTAGTCAGAAAAATCGTGAAAGTTATCTGTTCTTTTCTGTATTTCTTCATTTATTTCAAAGTAACATCTCACTGCTTTTTAAATCTGCCTGTTGATTTTAAGCAAAACAGTCAGCTTTTGGGTCCATGTTTTCAAGCAGCTGAAGCCCCTGATTTAGTTTAGAAAACCAAATCTATACAGCAGTGTTTTGAACAGTAAATCATAAAATTGGACATTTTCAAGTAAATATCTGAGAATAACATCAGCAAGTTATGTAATGCAGCACCATATATAGCACTTATTACTAATGATAAGATGTACAAAAAAAAAGTTAACCCTGATGGTTGTAAGTGTGGTTTATCATAACTCAGATACATCATAAATCAGGACTATTCGTACTAGTAGTAGAAGGATCTAGTGAATGGGATTGAATGGCTAAGATAAAATAGAGAAGAATTTCACTGGCATTGTGGAATACAAGGAATTATGAGACTACGATATTGGGAAAATCGTCTATTTTTACATTGAAAATGTTGAAAATTAAGGCAAGGGTAGTTTTGGAGAAATTAACTAAGAACAGTAGATAACTCTTCAAGAAATGAGAAGAAATGGCCCGGAAACTGTTAGATCATACCGGCAATGAAGGAGAGTAGGTCATATAGTCTGGTGATATGAAATTCAAAGCTGGGGATGTTAGAGAGGAAGAAGAGAGTAATTTTAAAATGGCAATAAAGAGCAATAAAGACATCTACTCCATCTCCAGGTGGGGGTTATAAAGACAAGGCAAAAACAGCCACCACTTAAGGGCTTCAGTGGAAGCAGTATTCTTGACAGAAAGACCTAGATTTCCATAAAGCAAGAATATGGAAGAAACTGTCAGGGAAGAGGCTACAACTCATAGAGGATATTTTGCTGATAATGCACTGTGAATTTCAGAAGATGTAGTAGAAGGGTGGAAACCTGGCAGTGTAGTGATTAAGAGTTTTGGCTGCTAACAGTTCTAATCCACCAGGTGCTCCTTGGAAACCTTATGGGGCAGTTCTACTCTGTTCTATTAGATCTCTATGAGCTGAAATGAACTCAATGGCAATGGGTTTGGGTTTTCAGTAGAAAGACTGGAGGAGTTGAGGGGAGATAGGACAAAAGTACAGAAGAGGGGATATACAGAGTATTTGGGGGATTACAGTGCTGGAAATCAGGGTGACATGAAAGTCTGGGGTCTTTGATTGCTAATAAACAGGGATAAAGAGCACAATAAGATTAGTCCTAGTGGGTTGACAGCAGTGATGACGAGACAGTAATTTTTGTGGATAGGGAAGAATGGGTTCATGGGATAACATGAGCTGTTCTGTTTCTGAAAATGAGTTGTACTTTATTCTACCATCTTGAAATAGCTCTTAGGCATCTAGTGCAGCTATAAAAGAAATTCCACAGATGGAAAGCTTTAACAAAGAGAACTTCATTCTCTCACAGTCCAGTAGTTTACAAATCTGAATTCAGGGCACTGGCTCCAGGGGAAGGCTTACTCTCTCTGTCAGCTCTGGAGAAATGTCCTTGTGTTGTACCAGTCTTCTTTTGGTCTGGGAACATCTCAATGCAGCCACCTCAGGTCCAGAGGACATATTCTGCTCCTGACACTGCTTTCTTTGTGATATGAGGTCCCTGAGTCTCTCTGCTCTCTTCTGTCTTTTATATTTCAAAAAAGATTGATTTAAGTCACTATCAAATCTTGTAGACCTCATCAATATAACTGCTGCTAATCATCATGTTAAATCATAGTGATAGAATTTACAGTGCATAGGAAAATCTCATCCAATGACAAAATGGTGGACAACCATACAATACTAGGGATCATAGCCCAGCCAAATTGATACACACATTTTAGGGGAAACACAGCTCAATCCATGACAAGCTCTTTTGAGCATGAACAAGTTCAGATTTTTTTCTTTTCCGTAATAGGGAGGAATATAGATAACAGTTTGCAGGTATTACTTTGAGATGTAAATGTAGAATGTTATATTTGTTCTTTTTATAATGAACAACACATTGTGGCAGGGAAAGCTTTGGAATATTTAGCTCAGCATTTGGAAGACCCAAAATAATTCTTTACTGCTTTAAAGTAAGTAATACATATCTTGTGGAAGTGAAAAGGTCACCTGTATTCACTTTACTTTCGGCCTGCAAGCTTTGCCAAAATAGTACTGATGAGATCAGGCTGAATCGATGCCTACTATAACATTGTTTCAGATGAAGGAAAATGATTTGTTACAAAGGAATTTTTACATACAGTGATCAAACAGAGAAGGGTGAATTTGGGGCGTGATAACTCCCAATGATGTGACTAGTAAAATGCCAGTGGGAAAAATAGGATGGCATAGGAATTCTAGAGTAGTTTCCTATTGGTCAACTCTACTTCAGGCTACATTTACGAAGTGAAATGAAATCACAGAAGTAAAAAGTATCTGAAGGAATCTAGACAAACTTGCATGCCTTCAGTCAAGTAAATATCTAAAATCATTCAGGATTTTTTTAAAGTTATTTTAGGGGTTGAAACTTTACAAACTACCTTATTTTGTCATTGCGTTGTCAAGTCCATTCAAAGAATACTCATCATAGTTTAGGTGGACTCAAAGGTCAGGTGCCTTTATACCATACCTGATGTTCTAGCAGGTGATTTGGGGAGACAATGTAAACTCTGGAACCATTTAAAATCTTGTTTTAAATGTATTTTATTAAATTCTTCTTCCAAAATTATAAAATTGATATATTTTCATTGCAACCACTAAAACAATGCAAAGATTTATAAATAAAATGATCTCCCCTTACACTTTGCCTCCTGAGGTAATCAAATTCATAACCTGGTAAATATTCTTTCACATGTTTCTTCCTAAACATCACTTTCTGTATTTTTCATACAGATGTTTGTTTTGTCTTGTTCTTCCAAAAGTTGCTCAAATTCTGGAATCTGAAAATAAGTAAGTTATTTAACAGAAGTGATATATTCACCACTAGTCAAATTATAGTAATTTTCAATATAAACCTAATATTGAGAATTACATAGTGTAATGGCTCTGGAGCTACTCTTTCTGGGTTCATAACCTGGCTCTGCTACTTATAAGATGCATAACCTTGGGCAACTTTCTTAACTTCTCTGGGCTTCAGTTTCCCCATCAGTAAAGGGAAAATAATAATAGTAGCTACTTCATTTGGGTTAATGCGATGAGTCAATGAGTTAATACATGTAAAATACTCTGGAGAGTACTAGGCACCTAGCGAGCATTTAGTATGTTTCTTGTTGTTGTTATTCGCTATTGAATCAGCTCCAGCTCATGGCAACCCTCAATACAAAAGAACAAACATTACCCAGTCCTGTGACAGCTTCACCATCCTTGGTATATGCAAGTTCTCTCTGCAGCCACAGTGTATTTTGACTGTCTCCCAACCTAGGGGACTCAACTTCCAGAATTGTGTTGGACAATATTCCATTGTAGTCCACAGGGTTTTCATCGGCTAATTTTTAGAAGTACATCACCAGGCTTTTCCTTTAAGTATGTCTTAGTCTAAGAGCTGCTCCTAAACCCGCACCAATGAATAACCCTGTTGGTATTTGACAGTACAGGTTCCAATATCATAGCGCCATGCAAGCTACTGTAATGTGATAACCTGACAAATGGGCGGTGGTCAGTAAGGTTACCCATTGCCATCAAGTTGATTCTGACAGTGACCCTATATGACAGAGTAGAACTGCCCCATAGAGTTTCCAAAGAGCACCTGGTAGATTCAAACTGCCATTCTTTTGGTTAGCAGCTGTAGCACTTAACCACTATGCCACCAGGGTTTCCTCAGTAGCCAGCCAAGTGCCATCAAGTCGTTAGTTTTTATCTAATCTTAATATTGCATCTGTTTCTTCCTTTTCATAACAGGAAACTCGAATATAAATGCATCTTTTAACTCCCCAACAGATCATATAACTTGGATGGCTTATTGATTCTGATCTCATATCAGTCACTGAGAGAATTCCAGTGTTTCTTCTGTGTTTATGTAATATAAGATACCTAGAATTTAACAATTTATGGAAGAATTGGGTCACCAATTTTTCCCTGACAAAACTCACTACCTCCAAATAATTCAAAAGAAAATTCTATTCAAGGTCTTGATCAGGGATATCTTTCAGAAGAAAATTAGTGAAAACTTTGTCGATAGTCTCATCCTTCTCTATATCCCCTACTTCAATAAGAGCTCTGTAATAGTTTATCTCTAAGGACCAGACAGACTACTTCTGAAAATAATTAGCCAGAGAAAACCTTATGAATAGCAGCAGAAGACTCTCTGATATGGTGCCAGGAGATAAGCCCTCAGGTTTTAAGGTACTCAAAAGACAACAGGAAAGTGCTGCCTCCTCAAAGTAGAGTCTACATTAATGATGTGGATACAGTCAAACTTTTTGGACCTTTGTTTGCTTTTGTGGCACCACTAAAAATGAAAAGGAACAGCTGCAAACATCCATTAATAATTGGAATGTGGAATGTGTGAATTATAAATATAGGAAAACTAAAAATTGTAAAAAAATGAAAGCCAAAGGAATGCATAAACATTAATATTCTGTGTATTAGTAACCTGAAATGGACTGGTATTGGTCATTTTGAATCAGACAATCATGTGGTCTACTATGCTGGGAATGACAGCTTCAAGAGGAATGGCATGGAATTCATTATCAAAAAGGCCATTTCAGGATCTATCCTGAAGTACAATGCTGTCAGAGGTAAGATAATAGCCAGTTAATACAAGTATTCCACTAAGGCCAAAGATAACGAAGTTGAATGTTTTTAGCAGCTTTTGCAGTCTGAAATTGATTGAACATGCAATCAGGATGTGTTGATAATTACTGGTGATTGGAATGCAAAAGCTGGAAACAAAGAAGAAGGACCAGTAGTTGGAAAATATGGCCTTGATGATAGAAATGATGACAAAGACCACATAATAAAATTTTGCAAGACCAATGACTTCTTTGTTGTGAATACCTATTTCCGCCAACATAGACAGGGACTCTACAGATGGACCTCACCAGATAGAATACATAGAAATCAAATCAACTGCATTTGTGGCAAGAGGCAATGGAAAAGCTCAATGTCATCAGTCGGAACAAGGCCAGGTACCAATTGCAGCACAGACTATCAGCCGCTCATATGCAAGTTCAAAGTGAAACTGAAGAAAATTAGAAAAAAGTCCATGAGAGCCAAAGTAAAACCTTTAGTATATTCCACCTGAGTTTAGAGACCACCTCAAGAATAGATTTGATATGTTGAACATCAATGACTGAAAACCAGATGACTTGTGGAATGACATCAAGGACGTCATAAATGAAGAAAGCAAAAGGTCATTAAAAAGAACAGAAAAGAGAAGACTCTGAAACTTGCTCTTGAACATGAAGTGGCTAAAGCAAAAAGAAGAAATGAAGAAGTAAAAGAACTGAATAGAAGATTTCAAAGGACAGCTCAAGAAGACAAAGTAAAGTATTATGACATATGCAAAGAGATGGAGATAGAAGCCAAAAGAGAAGAACATGCACAGCATTTCCCAAAATGAAAGAACTAAAGAAAAAATCCAAGCCTTGAGTTACAGTAGTAAAGGATTCTACAGGGAAAATATTTAACAATGCAGGAAGCATCAAAAGAAGATGAAAGGAATACACAGAATCATTATATGAAAAAGAATTGATTGGTGTTCAGCCATTTCAAGAGGTCGCATGTGAACAGGAACTGACGGTACTAAAAGAAGAGGTCAAAGCTGCATTGAAGGCACTGACAAAAAAGAAAGTTCCAGAAATCGATGGACTATCAAGTGATATATTTCAGTAAATGGATGCAGCATTGCAAACACTCACTCCTCTATGCCAAGAAATTTGGCAGTCAGCTATCTTGCCTACCGACTAGAAGAGATCCATATTTATACCTATTCCTAAGAAAGGTGATACAGTCAGGTGTAGAAATTATCAAACAATGTCATTAATATCACACACAAATAAAATTTTGCTAAAGACCTTTCAAAAGTGGCTGCAGCAGTGTATTTAGAGGGAACTGCCAGAAATTCAGACCAGATTCAGAAGAAGACATATAACCAAGGGTGTCATTGCTGACGTCTCATGGATCTTGGCTGAAAGGAGAGAATAACCAAAAGATATTTGTTTGTGTTTTATTGACTATGCAAAGCCATTCAACTATATCGATCATAACAAATTATTGATAATATTTCAGAGAATGGGAATTACAGAACACTTAATTGTGCTCATGAGAAGTCTATAAAAATTAAGAGGCAGACATTTGAACAGAACTAGGGGACACTAAATGATTTAAAGTCAGGAAAGGAATACATCAGGATTGTATACTTTCACCATACCCGTTCATTCTGTATGGCAAACAAATGATCCGAGAAGCTGGACTAAATGAAGAAGAACAGGTCATCAAGATTGGAGGAAGACTCATTAACAACTTGCATTACACAGATGACACAAATTTCCTTGCCTCAAGTGAAGAGGACTTGAAACACTTACTGATGGGGATCAAAGACCACAGCCTTCAGTATGGATTACACCTCAAAATCAAGAAAACAAAAATCCTCACAATTGGACCAATAAGCAACATCATGATAATGGAGAAAAGACTGAGGTTGTCAGGGATTTCATTTTACACAGAGCCACAGTCAACACTCATGGAAGCAGCAACAGTCAAAAAATCAGACGATTCATTGCACTGGGAAAATCTGCTGCAGAAGACCTCCTTAAAGTGTTGAAAAGCAAAGATATCACCTTGAAGACTAAGATGTACCTGACCCATGCCATCATATTTTCAACAGCATCATATGCTTGTGAAAGCTGGACAACGAATAAGGTAGGCCAAAGAAGAATTGATGCCTTTGAATTGTGGTGCTGGTGAAGAATATTGAATATACCATGGAATGACGAAACATTGAACAGATCTGTCTTGGAATAAGTACAACCAGATTGCTTCTTAGAAGCAAGGATGTTGAGTCTACATCTTATATGCTTTAGACTTGTTGTCAGGAGGGATCAATCTGTGGAGAAGGACATGGTGCTTAGTAAAGTAGAAAGTCTGTGAAAAAGAGGAAGACTCTCAATGAGACAGATTGACACAGTAGCTACAACAATGGGCTCAAGCACTACAATGATTACGGACATGGTGCAGAACCAGGTAGTGTTTCATTCTGTTGTACACAAGGTTGCTGTGAGTCAGAAGAACTGACTCCATTGGAACCCACTCAATGTCACCGTACAACAACAACCTCACTTTGCTTTATATAGTTGCACCTGAAGGCAATATAGTTTTTCAACTAAATTTTTAAGGAAATATCTGCAACTGTGATAACACTGGAAAGATGAATTGTAACTCTTTTTATCGTGATACAGATTTTCTCCAAGCATATGAGGTCTAACAATTACATTCATGAACTCATCCTAGAAAAAGTGCTGCACATCTCATTGGTGAATATCACTGTGGTCACCTTTGAAGTAATCTTCTTGGGAAGCTATGCACTGATGCCAGTGCCTAGTCCACCCTTCAAAGCAATTTTGGAACTCTTTATCTGGAATGGTCATCGGAGCTGTCACCATATTACCCTTCATGTCCCGAATGTCATCGAAATGTCTTCCTATCAATATTTCCTTTATCTTCAGGTAAAGAAAAATTTAATTGGGGGCCAGATCACATGAGTATGTAGGGTGTTCCAATACAGTTATTAGAAGATTCATATGTCTACTGGCTAAAAAGTCCCTCACAGACAACTATACAATTAAGTTCGCAAACTTGGCACCATGCCAACATGCGCAATGGCCATTCCAGAAAGAGTTCCAAAATTGCTTTGAAAGATGGTCTAGAAACTGGCATCGGTGCAGAGCTTCCCAAGGGGAGTACTTTGAAGGTGACTGTAGTGATACTCAGCAATGAGGTATGTAACACTTAGAACAATTAAGTTTGCAGACTTAGGAGATCCGTTACAAGATGGCGGAGTAAACAGACATCTCCTCATTTCCCTCTGAGAACTAAGGTCTGGATGTCACTTTTTATGGAGCATTGAATATCTGGGGAGCCTTAGGACCTAATATATTTGACTGGGCAACAGTATCGGACTAATCTTCTCCTCTCAAAAACAATCCAGTGACCTCTGCTTCTGCTGCTTCATTGTAACAGAGAACTGCAGCTTCCACAAACGGCCAGTAACAGTAACATATTTTCATTATAAGCTGGCAGGTGAAGTCTGCTGTTCCCCACTGCCTCTTCAGGCCAGACTGTTGAACAGCTTTCAGCTCCCAATTCAGCACCTGGACAGCTCCCTGCATAGAAGTGCAGTTTACTTTTAAGGTGGAGAGGCTTATATTTTTCCCAGAAACTTTCTCTATTGAAAAACCTCCTTTTTTCTCACTCACGTTGTAAGATTGGCTGACAGCCCCTAGTTTCTCCATAAACAGAGCAGCCTCTTTGCTACCCAATAAGCAGAGTCTTCCACCTTTGAGAATCCACCTGAGGCAAATCACTAGTGTAATAGAGACAACTGGTGACCAACAATTCTCTTAAATTCATTATCAGAGAAATCAAATAGCATCTAGATGGCACGCAGGCAGCAGACCATAATTAATCATTTAAAGAAACAGCCTTCAAATGCTCCAGAAAATTCCCTAAAGATTCAAAAAATTTTCCAGATGAAGAAGCCTTTCTGAATCTAACAGAGGTTGAATACAAAAGAGTTATATATAAAACTCTCCTAGAGATTAAACAAAATGAAAAATTTGGTAAACCATTTGAAATGCTAGAATAGCAACGATCTGAAATACATCAGATTAATAACAAAATTACAGAATTGGATAATTCTATCCAAAGCCCAAAGAGTAGGATTGAACAGATGGAAGTTACAATCAATGACCTACAAGACAAAGTAACTAATGCCAGCATTTATGAGATAAAATCAGAGAAAAGAAATAAGAAAAATGAAGAAACATATGGAGCTCTATGAAGAGGAATAATTTACGTTTAATTGGAGTTCCTGAACAAAGGAGGATTAATGACAACATAGAGAGTATTGCTGTACAGATGCTGACAGAAAACTTCCCTGAGATTATGAACAAAGAGAACATAGGTATCCAAGATGTTTATCAAACACCACAGAAGTTAGATTTAAAAAGAAAGATGCCAAGGCATATTATAATCAAGCTTAATAAGCTAAAACACAAAGAGATGCTTCTGAAAACAGCAAGGCTCAAATCAAAACTAACATTCCAAAGGAAATCCTGTAGACTTTCATCTGACTTTTCTGCCGAAACGATGCTGGCTAGAAAACAATGGGCAGACACATTCAAAGCCCTGAATGAGAAAAACTTCCATCCTAGAATTATTTATCCTGAAAAATTGTTTATCAAATATAATGGTGAAATTAAGACTTTTGAAAATAAAGAGAAATTTAAAGACTTCATAAAAACTAAACCAAATATTGAAAGAAGCTCTTCCCTTAATGTATGTTTTAGGTGATAATTCAAGGCACTTCATCCAAATTTCTAATCAGTTAAGGCACAAAACTTCACCAAACCAAGCCAAAAGCTACAGTGTTACAATAAGGAAATCCATGATCATATCATGACAACTATAATACCATCACATTAAAAGAGGGATACACTACAATAGTTACAGTTGTTTTTGATGCAGAGAAAATTTCAGACTTATAATTAAAATTGATTTCAATAAATATATGTTAAGGGGGATTATGTATGTAGTCATAAAACAGATTAACAATATACCCAAATTTAAAAAATGCAATACAGGAGTCTCAACAAATATAAAATCAAGACTCATATCATCCATAAAGAATGTCCCAGAACAGATTAATAAGAACAACAGAGAGATCATCAACATGAAAATAAACATATCACAATGACACCACTAAACATATACCTATCAATAATCACACTGAATATAAATGGACTGAACTCTCCAGTAAAGAGAGCAAGTGTGGCAATGTTAACCTCAGATAAAATAGATTTTAATGTAAAATCCACTATTGTAGACAAGGCTGGTCACTATTGCTGAAAGGTTCAATACACAAGCAAGACTTAACAATATTAAATATTTATGCACCCAATACCAAAGCACCTAAATACATTGAGAAAATATTGACAACATTAAAAAATGAGATTGATCATTCCACAATAATAGTTGGGGACTTTAACACTCCCCTTTCAGTTAAGGATAGATCATCCAGAAAAAAAGCTTGGTAAAGATACAGAAGATCTTATTACAACAGTCAACCAACTTGAGCTTATCAACATATATAGGTCTTTTCATCCATCAGCAGATAAATACACCTTCTTCTCCAAGGCACGTGGAACATTCTCCAGAATAGACCATATGTAAGGTCATAAAACAATTCTCCATAAAATCCAAACCACTGATTTATTGCAATGTACCTTCTCCGACCACAGAGCTATAAAAAAATTGAAATCAATAACAGAAAGTTCATAGGTAAAAATTCATACTTGTGCAAACTGAACAATACTTTACTCATAAAGCCTTGGGTTACAGAAGAAATTAAAGACACAGTAAAGAAATTTATGGATACAAAGAATGAAAACACATCCTACCTGAATTTATGGGATACAGCAAAAGCAGTGCTTAGAGGTCAGTTTGTCTCTATAAACACACTTCTGGAAAGAAGAAAGAGCACAAATTAAAGAATTAACCTCACAACTTGAAAAAGTAGAGAGCAACAAAGAAACCCCTCAGACACCAAGAGAAAACAGATCATAAAGATTAGGGCAAAACTAAATGAACTAGAGAATAGAAAAACAATTGAAAAAATTAACAAAACCAAAAGCTGGTTCTTTGAAAAGATGAACAAAATTGATAAGCCACTGGATAAACTTACAAAAGAAAAACAACAGAAGATACAAATAACCCAATTAAGAAATGAGTTGGGAGATGTTACAACAGAACCAACTGAAATAAAATATATCATAACAGAATACTGTGAAAAGCTATACTCTAACAGGTTTGAAAACCTAGGGGAAATGGACAAATTTCTAGATTCATATGACTCCCCAAGACTACCACAAGGAGAAATAGATCAACTTAATAAATCTATCACCAAGGAAGAGATTGAAAAAGTTATCAAAAATCTACCAACCAAAAAAATGTCCTGGCCCAGACGGCTTCACCGGAGAATTCTACCAAACTTTTAGAGAAGAATTAACTCCAATACTAATGAGGCTATTTCACACCATAGAAAGAGATGAAATACTTCCAAATTCATTCTATGAAGCCAGCATAATCCTGATACCAAAGCCAGAGAAAGATCCCACAAAAAAAGAAAATTACAGATCAATATCACTCATGAATCCAGATGCAAAAATCTTCAACAAAATTCTAGCCAATAGAATTCAACAGTATATAAAAAAAAATAATTCATCATGATCAAATTGGCTTCATTCCAGACATGCAAAGCTGGTTCAACATCAGAAAAGCAATTAATGTAATCAACCATATTAATAACACAAAAGATAAAAATCACCTGATTTTGTCAATTGATGCAGAAAAGGCATTTGACAAAGTTCAACATCCATTCATGCTTAAAACTCTCAGAAAAATAGGAATAAAAGGGAAATTCCTCAATATAATCAGTAGCATGTATGCAAAGCCAACTGCTTTCATCATCCTGAGTGGAGAAAGACTGAAAGAATTCCCTTTGAGAACGGAAACTAGACAAGGATGCCGACTCTCACCACTTCTATTCAACATTGTGCTAGAAGTTCTAGCCAGAGCAATTAGACAACTCAAAGAAATAAAAGGCATCTGTATTGGCAATGAAGAAGTAAAGATTTTCCTCTTTGCAGATATGATTGTTTATACAGAGAATCCAAAGAAATCCATAAGTAAACTATTAGAGCTAATAGAAGAATTCAGCAAAGTATCGGGATACAAGATAAACATAACTAAATCAATAGGATTCCTTTATACCAACAGTGAAATTATTAAAGAAGAAATCACCAAATCGATTCCATTTACTATAGCCCCCAAGAAGATAAAATACCTAGGAATAAATCTAACTAGAGAAATAAGAGATCTTTACAGAGAAAACTACAAGATCTTACTACAGGAAACTAGGAGAGACTTACATAAGTGGAGCAATCTGCCCTGGTCATGGATAGGAAGACTCAATATTGTGAAAATGTGTATTTTGCCCAAAGCAATCTACTTATATAATGCAACCCCAATACAAATTCCAGCGACATTTTTTAATTAGATGGAGAAACAAATTATAAGCTTTATTTGGAAAAGGAAGAAGCCCCGGATAAATTAAAGCACTACTGAAAAGAAGAACATACTGGGAGTCCTCTCACTACCTGACTTTAAAACCTATTACACTGCCACAGTAGTCAAAACAGTTTGCTACTGGTACAAAAAGAGACATATAGTCCAGTAGAGCAAAGTAGAGACCCCAGAGACGTCACCATCGTCCTATGAACAGCTGGTATTTTACAAAGGTCCTAAGATTTTAAACTGGGGTAAGAACAGTCTCTTTAACAAATGGTGCTGGCATAATTGGATATCCATCTGCAAATATTGAAACAAGACCCATATCTCACATCTTATACAAAAATCCACTCAAATTGGATAAAAGACCTAAATATAAAAGCTAAAATGATAAAGCTCATCCAAGATAAAATAGGGTCAACAATGGAAGTTTTAATACACAATATAGACAGACTTCAAAATCTGACAAACAAAACACATTCATCAGAAGAGAAAATAGGTAAATGGGAATTAATAAGAATCAAACACTTCTGCTCATTCAGAGACTTCATCAAAAGAATTAAAAGACCACCTACAGAATGGGAAAAAATATTTGGCAACTCTAAGTCAGACCAACACCTGATCTCCATAATCTATAAGGTTCTACAAAATACCAATAAGAAAAAGACAAATCATCCAATTAAGCAATTGGCAAAGGGGATGGACAGACACTTTTCTAAAGAGGAGATCCAAGCAGCCAAAAAACGTATGCGGGCATGCTCACGATCATTAATTATTAAAGAAATTCAAATCAAAATGGCAATGAGATACCATCTCACCCCAACAAGATTGGTCATGATCCAAAAAACACAAAACACTAAACGTTGGAGAGGCTGTGGAGAGATTGGAACTCTCCTTCACTGTTAGTGGGATTGCAGAATGGTGCAACCTCTTTGGAAAGCAATTTGGCGTTGTCTTAAAATAATGGATATAGATATACCATTTGACCCAGTAATTCCTTTGCTTGGAATATATCCTACAGAATCAAGGTCATTCACACCAACTGATATATGCACACAAATGTTCATTGCAGCACAGTCCACGATAGCAAAAAGATGGAATCAATCCAGATGCCCAACAACAGAAGAATGGATGGGTAATCTTTGGTATATGTACTCAATGGAGTACTATGCATTGATAAAGAACAACGATGATAGCAGGAAACATCTCTCAACTTGGTCTCAACTGGAGGACATTATGTTGAGCAAAACTAGTCAAGGACAGAAGGACAATTATTATATGAGACTCCTACGATAAAAACTTAAAAGCATACTCATACATAACAGAAAAGACTCTTTGTCGGCTACAAGGGTGGGGAAGGTGAGAGGGTGGGAGGGCAAGAGGTGAGGGTTTAGATTAGATAGTTGTTAGAAATTTGGTTGGGTGAAATTGGTGACAATACACATTAGTAAGGAGATCAATATTAAAGGGACTTCGACACAACTTGTGTACTCCTCCCATCTTAACCCAATACTGTAAGCACAGAGTATCTACACTTTCATTTTTTATTTAATAAAAAAAAATTCACTGTTGGACCTCTTATATAATAAGTTTTGCCTCTTTCTGACAGGCTTTCTGAATTCATTTGAAGGGAACTCAAAGAAACTTTTTAAAAAAATAGTAATGAGACTACTGAAAATTTGAATAGGGACCATATATTTATAGTATTTGACATTTTTAGTTGTGATAATTGTAGTATAGTTATTTTCTTAAGAATCCTTATCTCTTAGAGACACATACTAAAACATTTGTGAATGAAATTATATAATTTCTGAAATTTACTTTAAACTCATATGGGATGAGAAGAAATAGGTGGAAGTATCAATGAAATAATATTGATCTAGAGTTAATTATTGAAGTTGAGTAATGAGTATATGGGAATTCATGAGACTCTTCAGTCAACTTCTGAACATCTTTAAAATTTTCCACAGTAAGAAGTTAAACAACTGAAAAAAGGAAACTCAGAGACCAAACCTTGATAACTACTGGATTATAAGAGCTGCTGGAGAGCTGAAACTGTTTGTATTTATCTTTGTGTCTCTAGAAACTAGGACAGTATCTGACACATAATAGCCACTCACTTTACTTAAATGACTGAATATCAGTTCCTTTATCAGAAATCGTCAGCACTGAATTTACAGAGGTATTTGTATTCCAGGTAGTTATGGCATAAGTCAAACCCCACTCACTAAAACCAATTTGAGGTGAGGGGAAAGAGAGGAAATCTTTTATGAATTAATGATAAACTTAAATTACAGAATATTTTTAAAATACAGTTTTGTTGTTTTCAAACATAGTAATAAGAACATAGCCCTGCAGTGTTTTCAGATAGAAATCAGGACCTAATTTGGCAAATAGATTCAACTAATTTGTAAGAATCAAGCTCTAGTTTCAGCTATTTCAGCTATTTGCCTTTGGATGATGGTGAATAATTTAATTATCTAGACTTTATTTTCCTCATTTGTAATAAAAAGCTGGACTGACACTATTGAAGAAGAGGAACACAGTGGGAGGCCTCACACTACCCAACCTTAGAACACATTACACTGTCACAGTAGTCAAAACAGCCTGGTACTGGTACAAAAAAAAAAAGATACATAGACCAGTGGAACACAATGCAGAATCCAGAAGTAATACCATCCTCTTATGAACAGTTGATATTCAGCAAAAGCCCAAAGGTTGTAAATTGGGGTAAAAACAGTCTCTTTAACAAATGCTGTTGGCAAAATTGGATACCCATCTGCACAAAAACTGAAACAAGTCCATAACTCACACCTTACACAAAAACTAACTCAAACTGGATCAAAGACCTAAATATCAAACCTAAAACTATAAAGATTATGGAAGAAAAAATAGGGACAACAATGGAAGTTCTAATACACAGCTTAGATAGACTACAAAATCTGACCAAAAATGCATGAACAACAGAAGAGAAAAATATATAAGTAGGGACTACTAAAAATCAAACACTTATGTTGATCCAAAGACTTTATCAAGAGAGCGAAAAGACTGCCTATGGAATGATAAAAAATATTTGGCAACTACATATTGGATGGATGTCCAATTTCTATAATCTACAATGTGCTGCAGAATACCAACAAGAAAATGACAAATAACCCAATTAAACAATAGGCAAAAGACATGGACAGATACTTCACCAAAGAAGACATCCAAGCAGCCAAAACAGATATGTGGAAATGCTCACAATCACTAGCTATTGGAGAAATCCAAATCAAAACTACAATGAGACACAATCTCACCCCAATGAGGTTGGCAATAACCCAAAGAACACAAAACAACAAATGCCAGAAAGGCTGTGGAGAGACCGGAACTCTCATACACTGCTGGTAGGAATGGAAGATGGTACAGCATCTTCGGAAAGCAATTTGGTGCTTAAGTAAAAAGCTAGAAATACCATGCAACCCAGTAATACCACTGCTTGAATATATCCTACAGAAATAAGGGCTATCACACTAATGGATACATGCACACGAATGTATATTGCAGCACAGTCCACAACAGCAAAAAGATGGAATCAACCTAGGTGCCCATCAACAGATGAATGGATAAACAAATTGTGGTATATATACACAATGGAACACTGTGCAACGATAAAGAATAATGACGATTTTAGGATGTATCTCATAACCTGGTATCAACTAGGAGACATGCTGAGTGAAATCAGTCAGCTGCAAAAGGACAAGCATTGTATGAGACCATTATTACAAGGACTTAAAAAAGGACTTATGCACAGAAGAAAAGAATCTTTAATGGTTACAAAGGTGAGGAGGAAGGGAGAGGGTTGGTCATAAATTAGACAGTCAATAGAAATTTGGTTAGGTGAAGGGTGTGACAGCACCCAGTAGGAAGCAGGTCAGCATAAATGGACTACACCATAAACTAAAATGTTTTCTAAATTCAACCCAACATTTCAAAGGCTGTTGTAGCAAGGATGGGGGTTTAGGGGTCATTTTTTCAGGGGACATCAAAGTCAGTTGGCATAACTAGCCTTTTGCTAAGAGTGTCTTCTACACCCAATACTGGTGAGTGACATCTGGGATCTTATAAGCCAGCAAGCTGTCGTTTGTGGAACGTCAATTAGTCTCGATCCACCTGGAACAGATGATGACCGAGAACATCAAACATACAAGGAAAAGTGAGCCCAGGAGACAGAAGAACCTGTATGATTTGGAGACTACAATGGCATGAGACCAGAAGAACCAGATCGTGTCCAACAACCACCAGAGACAACCTTGTTAGGGGATACAATGTAGAGTCCCTGATGTAACGTGAGAAAAAGAGGTGTACAGATGAAGAACTCTACTAAAAGATCAGAATTAATGGTCCGACAACATGGAGAGTCTCCCAGGAATATGGCCCCTAGACTTGCTCCTGGCCCAGACCTGAAACAAGTACTGAGGTCAATACTTCAAAGACTAAGAATGGACTGGACTTGCAGACACAGAGTGAACATGTGGTATGTGTACTTTATGATTTTATACATTTATAGAAGGCTGTCCTATTGGTTTCTTCCTAGAGGGGAGAGGAGAGGGTGGAGAGCAGGAGACAGGTGTTTGTTGGGAGGATATTAGTAGTAAAGAGTGAAAAGGAGGAGGGGGCTGTCACAGGTTGGGGAGAGTAGATTCAGCTGTAGAGAGGTGGGTATGCTGAATTGACTTGGATTGTATGCATTCCCTTAATCATAATAAAAATTCCTTTTTAAAAAATAAAGCTAGCTGGGGAGGTGGAGCCAAGATGGTGGAGTATAAACACTTCTCAATTTCCTCTGAAAACTAAAGCCTTGATTGATAATTGAACAGAATACTCTAGACACTCAAGGAGCCCTAGGATACGCCATAGGGTTGTCAGCAGAAAGTCTGTGTTTAACACAGTGTCACATTATGGGTAGGTCACAGCTGAAGATGGAAGAAAGGCTGTAACCCCTCCCTACTTTGAAGAATATCATAGCATCTGGGAATGGTGGAAGAGATGCTACTGTTGTCATCTGGAAGGCTGGGCCTGCCACACCTGACAACCTGACTGATATTGGCAGCTGTCAGTTCCTGAAATTTTAAAATAAGACTGCCTGGGAAAACAACTGCTGAGTGGCCCCACGGCATTTCTTCCAGCCTTTACTGACCCACATCATAGGTTCAGTTGATGGCTCCCCACTGACTCTGTAAGTGGGGCTCCATCTTTGCCTCACAGGAGGCAGAGTCTGCCATCCCAAAGAGCCCACTGGGGCCAGTCACTAGAGTACACAGAAGCAGCTGGTGACCAACTCCTTTCTCAGAACTACACCTCAGCTCCTGTTGAGGTAACACCAGAGAAACAAAACAGCCTCTGGATGGCCCAGAGGCAATAGCCCATCTATAACCATTTAAAGAAACAACCCATCATGGCTCTGAAAAACTCCCAAAATAAAGAATCAAAAAATTTCCCAGATGTTACACAGGAGTGTACATTTTCACTCAGTTATATTAAATAAAAAAAATTTTTTTTTTAATTTCCCAGATGAAGAAGGCTTTTTGAAACTATCAGCGGTCAAGTACAAAAGAATTACATATAGAACCCTCTTAGAGATTAAAGAAATTGCAGCAGAGCAAAATGAAAAATTAGGCAAGCCATTTGAATTTACGGAACATCAACTATCTGAAATCCAGCAGATCAATAACAAAATTACAGAATTAGACAATTCGATCCAAAGCCAAAAAAGCAGAATTAAGGAGATGGAAGTCAGATTTAGTGACCTTGAAGACAGAGCAACTCACACTGGCATGTATGAGGAGAAATCAAAGAAAAGAAGTAAGAAAAATGAAGAAGAATTAAGAAACACGTGGGACTCTATTAAGAGGAGTAATCTGTGATTAACTGGAGTTCCTGAACAGAGACTGATAGCTGAAAACATAGAGCATTGTTATTCAGTTGCTGACGGAAAACTTTCCTGAAATTATGAAAGAAGAAAACACAGATATCCAAGATGTGTATTGAATGTCACATAAACCAGACCCCAAAAGAAAGACACAAAGACATATTATAATCAAGCTTAAAAAAAATGAAACATAAGCAGAAACTCCTAAAGGCAGTGAGGCTTAAAGCAAAGCTAGCATTCAGAAGAAAGCCCTGTAAGCTTTTGTCTGACTTCTTGGCAGAAACAATGTTGGCATGGAGGCAGTGGGATGACATATTCAAAGCCTTGAAGGAGAAAAACTTTCAACCAAGAACTATATATCCTACAAAACTGTCTCTCAAATATGAAGATGAAATTAAGATATTTGTAAATAAACAGAAGCTTAGAGACTTTCTACAAACTAAATAAAAACCACCACAAATTCTGTAAAAAGGCCTATGCTTAGAAAAACAAGACCATTAAGTGTATATTTAAGAAGGTAAAGCAGGGCACAGCAAGTAGAAATTTACTCAGAGAAGTCACAAAACTCAATCAAAGCTGCAATATTAAAAGAAGGGAACCAGTAATCATATCACAGGAACTATGACACCATCACACTAAAAAGAGGGATATACTACCGTAGTTATACTCCTTTCAGATGGAAAGTTAAAAGAGATATTCAGAAGATAAAATTGGGTTTAAACAGAATATTAAGGGAGATCACAGGGATAGCCACAAAGCACAATAACAATGCAACATATGAAAACAAGAAATGTAATACAGAGTCTCAACAACCACAAAACCAACACTGAAAAAGATGAAAAGGCAACCTGTGAAGAAGAATGACCTGCAACAGAATATTAAGAAAACAGAAAACACCAACACAAAAATAAATACATCAAAATGACACCACTAAACATATACCTATCAATAATTACACAGAAGGTAAATGGACTGACTGCCCCAATAAAGAGACAACAAGTGACATCCTGGATCAAAAGAAATGACCTATCTATATGTTACTTACAAGAAACACACCTTAGACTTAAACATGTGAACAAACTGGAAATTAAAGGATGGAATAATGTGTAACAAGCTAAAAATACACAAAGAAGAGCAGGTGTGGCAATACTAATCTCAGATAAAATAGATTTTAATGTAAAATCCACCGTTACGGACAAGGATGGTCACTATTTATTGCTGAAACGTTCAATACACAAGCAGGACTTAATAATCTTAAATATTTATTAACCCATACCAGAGCATCTAAATACATAGAATAAACACTGACTACATTGAAAAATGAGACCAATCACTCCACAATGATAGTTGGGGACTTCAACACTACACTTTCAGTAACGGACAGATCATCCAGAACAAAGCTCAGTAAAGACATAGAAGATATTATTGCAACAATTAACTAACTAGACCTCACTGACATATACTGAACTTTTTATCCATCAACAGGTAAGCACACCTTCTTCTCCAATGCACATGGAGCACTTTCCAGAATAGATCATGTGTTAGGGTATAAAGCAAACCTCAACAAAATCCAAACCACTGAATTATTCCAAAATGTCTTCTCAGATCATAAAGCCATAAAAGTTGAAATCCACAGCAGAAAAAACATAGATAGAAATTGGAACTCATGGAAACTGAACACCTTGCTCAAAAAGCCATGGGTTATACAAGAAATCAATGATGAAATAAAGAAATTTATGGAATCAAATGGGAATGAAAACACATCCTACCACAACCTATAGGATACAGCCAAAGCAGTGCTCAGAGTCAATTTATCTCTGTAAATGCACACATCTGGAGTGAAGAAAGGACCCAAACCAAAGAATTAACTACAGCCTGAACAAGTAGAAAGAGAACAACAGAGGAATCTCTCAGGCACCAGAACAAAACAGATTCTAAAGATTAGAGCAGAAGTAAATGAATTAGACAATAGAAGAACAATTTTAAAAAATTAACAAACCAAAAACTGGTGTTTTGAAAAGATCAAAAAAATTGATAAACCTTTGGCTAAACTTACAAAAGAGAAACAGAAGAAGAAACAAATAACCCAGACAAGAAAATGAGATGGGAGATGTCAAAACAGACCCAACTGAAATCAAAAGTATCAAAACAGAATACTACGAAAGACTGTACTCTAACGGATTTGAAAACCTGGAAGAAATGTACAAATTTCTAGATTCATATCACCTACCCAAATTATCACAAGGAGAAGTAGAACAACTTAAGAAACCCATCACAAAGGAAGATATTGAAAAAGTCATCAAAACACTACCAACCAAAAAAGTCCTGGCCCACATGACTTCACAGGAGAATTCCACCAAACTTTTAGAGAAGAGTTAACTCTGATACTACTGAGAGAGATTATTTCACAGCATAGAAAAGGATGGAATACTCCCAAATTCATTCTATGAAGCCAGAATAACCCTGATACTAAAGCCAGAGAAAGAGCCCACACAAAAAATAAAATTGCAGACTAGTGTCACTCATGAACCTAGATGCAAAAATCTTCAACAGAATCCTTGCCAATAGAATTCAACAACATATCAAAAAAATAACTCATCATGACCAAGTTGGAGTCATACCAGGGATGCAAGCCTGGTTCAACATCATAAAAACAATTAATGTGATCAACCACATAAACAACACAAGAGATAAGAATTACCTGACTTTGTCAATTGATGCATAAAGGACATTTGACAAAGTCCAATACCCATTCATGCTAAAAACTCTCAGTAAAATAGGAATAGAAGAGAAATTCCTCAGTGCAGTAAGGGGCATCTACACAAAGCCAGTAGCCTAAATCATCCTGAATGGAGAGAGACTGAAACAGTTCCCCTTGAGAAGAGGAACTAGACAAAGATGCCCACTCTCCCCACTTTTAGTCAACATTGTGCTAGAAGTTATGGTCAGAGCAATTAGACAAGTAAATAAAGGGCATCCACTTTGGCAAAGAAGAAGTAAAAATCTCATTTGTGGATGATATGATTGTATATGCAGAGAATCCTAAAGAATCCATCAGTAAACTACTCAAACGTATAGAAGAGTTGAGCAAAGTATCAGGATATAAGATAAACATAAGTAAGTTACTAGGATTCCTTTATACCAACAAAGGTCATCAAAGAAGAAATCACCAAATCAATACCATTTACTAGAGCTGCCAAGAAGATAAAACATCTAGGAATAAATCTAACTAGAGAAATAAGAGACCTACAGAAACAGAACTAGAAGACCTTACTGCAAGAGACATTTACATAAATGGAGAAACCTACCCTGCTCATGGATAGGAATACTCAACATTGTGAAAATGTCTATTTTACCCAAAGTGATCTACATATACAACGCAATCCCAATAAATATTCCAGTAACTTTTTTTAATGAGATGGAGAAACAAATCACCAACTTTGTTTGGAAAGGGAAGAAATCCTGGATAAGCAAAGCACTACCGAAGAAGAGGAACACAGTGGGAGGCCTCACACTACCCGACCCTAGGACCTATTATACTGCCACAGTAGTCAAAACAGCCTGGTACTGGCACAAAAAGTGACATACAGATTGATAGAACACAGTTGAGACCCCAGAGAAGCCACCATCCTCTTATAAACAGTTGATATTCAACAAAGGCTCTAAGATTGTAAACTGGGGTAAAAGCAATCTCATTAACAAATGGTGCTGGCAAAACTTGATAGCTACCCACAAAAAACTGAAATAAGACCCATATCTCAAATCTTGCAGAAAAACTAACTCAAGGTAGATCAAAGGCCTAAATATCAAACCTAAAATGACAAAGATGATGCAAGAAAAAAATAGAGTCAACAATGGAAGTTCTAATACACAGCTTAGACTTCAAAATCTGACAGACAAAGCACGATCAACAGAAAATAGAGAAATGGGAACTACTAAGAATCAAACACTTTTGCCCATCCAAAGACTTTATCAAAAGAGTTAAAAGACCACCTACAGAATGGGAAAAATATATTTGGCAACTACATGTCGGACTAACGTCTGATCTCCATACTCTACAAGGTACTGCAAAATATCAACAAGAAAAACATAAATAACCCAATTAAGCGATGGGCAAAGGAGATGGACAGACATTTCACCAAAGAGAACATCCAGGCAGCCGAAAGACACATGCGGAAATATTCACGATCACTAGCTATTAGAGAAATCGAAATCAAACCTACAATGAGATACCATCTCACCCCAACAAAGTTGGCCATGATCTAAAAAACACAAAACAATAAATGCTGGAGAGGCTGGGGAGAAGTTGGAACCCTCCTACACTGCTGCTGGGCTTACAAAATGGTACAACTTCTCTGGAAAGCAATCTGGCACTTCCTTAAAAAGCTGGAGATAGATGTACCATTTGACCCAGAGATCCCACTTCTTGGAACATATCCTACAGAGTCAAGGGCAGTCACATGAACAGATATATGCACATGACTGTTTATTGCAGTACAGTCTACAATAGCAAAGAGATGGAATCAACCTAGATGCCCATCAACAGATGAATGGATAAAAAACTATGGTACATATACTCAGTGGAACACTATGCAATGATAAAGAACAATGATGATTTTAGGAAGCATCTGACAACCTGGTTTCAGTTGAAAGACATGCTGAGTGAGATCAGTCAGTGACACAAGGACAAATATTGTATGAGACCCTTGCTATAAGGACTTCAAAGTAGACTTATGTATACAGAAGAAAAGACTCTTTGATGGTGGCAAGCCAGGGGAGGGAGGGAAGGAGACGGCAGGTCACAGATTAGATAGTTGATAGAAATTTGTTTGGGTGAAAGCAGTGATAGCACATATTAGAAAGATCAACTTAACTGGACTTCAACAGAAACTGAAAACTATTGTAATCTTAACCCAATATTGCAAGGATAGAGTAGCAGGGCCGGGGGTCTGAGGTACCATGCTTTCAAGGGACATCAAGGCCAATTGGCATAACTAACCTATTTCTAAGAGAGTCTTCTGCACCCCATATCGGTGAATGGTGTCTACAGTCTTAGAAGCTGGCAAGCTGCCATCTGAAGTATATTGAGTGGTCCCAACTCATCCAAAATAGACAATCACCAAGAACAAAGACATGAGAGAAAAAGAGCCCAAGAGACAGAAGGACTCATGTGAATGGGTGATGGTATCAACATGTGACCAGAAGAATTGGATGGTGCCCAGCCACCACCAAAGACAGCTGTGAGAGGGCACACAATGCCAAGTTCCAGTGGCAACATGAGAAAAAGAGGGGTGCACCTCAAGAACTCCACTAAAAGACCACAACTGATGGTCCAGTGGCCTGGGGGTTCCCCTGGGAGCATGTTCCCTAGACCGGCTACTGCCCCTGGCTAGAAAACATTACTGAGGTCAACTCTTCAGACAGGACTGGACTGGACTTGGCGTCACAATGTGACTATATTGTGTGTATACTTTATGGTTCTATGCATCTATAGGATGCTGTCCGACTGGCCTCTTACTAGTGGGGAGAAGACAGGTGGAGAGAAGGGGACAGAAGATTGTTAAGAGGATATGACATACATAGAATGAAAACAAAGAGTGTGCTGTCACTGGACAAGGAGAGTAGAAGAAGCTGCAGATAGGCGGGCATGCAACTTTAATTTGGATTGTATACTTTCATTTAATCACAATAAAAAAGGAAAAAAAAAATCTGGGCTGAATAACTTCTATTTCCTTTCTGTTCCAAAATTTTATGGCTCTAAATTAGCAAAATCTACGTAAGTACCAGCAACTCATGTACTAAAATTCTTAAAAACAACCTATTTTCTTAAAAAAATTATACATACACTTCCATGCCACCTTTTGTACTATTTATTTGCATTAGTGAACCCTTTTTAGAGTATTTGATAGAGTCACTGAATTAAAATATTAAAGATGTCAACTTTTGTTCAAATGAAGTTCAGATTAATAAGATTTACAGTAAGAGATTATTTAAAGTTATAAACATTTCTAAGATTTATTCCTGAGAAAGCTGCTACTTTTCATCAAGTACAGTCTTTATTATATGATACTAGACTCCCTTCTGATGAGGCCAGTCTTATAGTTTGTTCTGTTCTACTTCTTGTAAACTTCCTTAGTTGAATTTGCCATTTCATTCCTTTGTTTAAACAAAACAGACCTTTTTCCTCTTAAAATTTATGTACCCCTTGGAGAAGTTTAACAGAGAGTAAAGAGACGTGGGCAATAGTTTTGATGTTGTCACTGACTTCATGACCTTGGACAAATCATCCTTTATCTCCATTTTTGTATCCTCATCTATAGAAGGAGGGATTTTGACTAGATTATAGTTTATGCATTCCTCAGAAACCAAGAGATTCTGTGGTGCTGCCTCAGAAACTTCCAGGAAGGAGAGACTCTAGAACTCTACCCTCTCTTGGTTTGACCAAAGAAGCTCCAGTTTTACCTTTTCTTGTAGTTAGACTTTGATAAAATTTTATATGACTAAAGGGTTTCAGTTCCCCTCTCCAGAAAAAAAACAAAAGCTTGAAAATCACAGAGATCACTTTCTGCTGTAAAATTCTGTGCCTCTGTGATATAAGACCTTACCAATCATTGAAATCCTTTGCTGAGAGTAGGTGAAGAGGGATGAGAAAAAACAGAAGGATACTCGGAATGAGAAACAACACCATACAGTGGGGAAAATTCATTGCTGTTGAGTCCATTCTGACTCATAGTAGCCTTATAGAACACAGTAGAAGTGCCCCATAAGATTTCCAATGCTATAATCTTCATGGAAGGAGACTGCCACATCTTTCTCCCAGAGTGGCTAGTGGCTTCAAATGGCCAACTTTTGGTTAGCAGCCAAGTGCTTAATCACTGCTACCAGGACACCTATAGTGGAGAAAAAGAGATTAAAATGATAGATTAGAGCCTTGAACAACAAACTTTGCAATTTTTCATTTTCTTAGTCTAGCTCTCCAGGCACAAATAAAAAAAGAACCATTGCCATCAAGTTAATTCCAGCTCATAGCAACTCTATAGGACAGAATAGAACTGTCTTGTAGAGTTTCCAAAGAGCACCTGGTGGATTTGAACTGCTGAACTTTTGGTTAGCAGCCATAGCACTTAACCACTACACCAACAGTGTTTCCCAGGCACAGATAGGGGCTCTTTTGGGGCATTTCTCTGTAGAAAGTTTTGAAACGGTGGAAACATTCTTTTCTGCTGCTTTTTTTTTTTTTTTAGAAAGAGAGAAATGGATAGACTTTTGTCTTGTTTAAGTAGAGCTAAATCACTTCTTGGTTATTTTCAGTTCTTCATTTTACCTCTAACCTCTACTAAATTCTCCAAGTACACTGAGCACACCAACTCAAGCACAAACCTCCTTACTAATGTTTGCCACAGGAATCTATCTTGGTTTCTTCACTCATAAGCAGAGAAAAGTTTGTCATCAATAGCAGTCATCTCCAAATGTGATTTCAATTGTTTTCATTAAAATTTGTTTTAAAGACATTTTCCTCCCTCCCTCCCTCCCTCCCTCCATCTTTTTCTCCTTCCCTCCCTCCCTCTTTCCTTCCTTCATTGCCACTTGGTCCTAACCTAGAAGTTGAATTAAATCTAATTGAATTGAATCAAATTGAGGAAAACAGATCAGCCAAAGCCAAGTGCCATCAAATCAGATCCGACTCAAGGCGACCCTAGGGGCTAGGGTAGAACTGACCCCCAGAGTATTCAAGAAAACAGATCAAGACAAGTAAACCTCCTCCAGACTCTGCTGGCTTGTCATGTCCTCTTAGTCAAATTCAGATTGTTTATTTTGCAGATGTCCATCTATCTACCCAAGTCTGTGTCATTGTCTCTATCTACTAGAAATTCTTCGCTGTCTACGTCATTCAAGCTGACCCCCTAGCTGCAATGCATTCCTTTTACCAACTCCATACTTTCTTTCATGGTGTCCTGTTTGATTAACAAATCTTCCAATTTCTACTGCTCATGTACCTCTTTCCTTTTGTACAAAACATATCCAAGATTCTGTATCTGAGAATCTCTGCACAATTTATTGTAATTGTTTAGTTTTACACCGTGTGAGGAGAGTATCAAATATGGCAAAGGTTAAAACTTTTCAAAAGAGAAAAACTTTGCTTGCTGGTCTTTTCTCTAAGAAAGGCATATGGATATGTAGTAGATGCTTCCTGATGATGATGATACATCCTGGTTCTGTACTCTGCTTAGTAACCACAGAAAGCTCAGTAAATATTATGCTAACCTATTTATACTTTTCCAGTTCTCAATTTCCATTTCAGTCTTTTTTAATGACTGCTCCTATTAGTTATTTCCTTACATATAAATCATTTTTCTACCTCAGGTGGTGAATTATTGCACTAATTAACATTATAATTCTCCAAAGACATTTGTTCCCTAAAGTTTGAGTTAACATCCTCTTAGAGCTTATTAATGCCTTTTCTTTTCTTTTTCCTTTTAATTACTTTTGGTATGCACTGATGCACAGAGTAAACAAAGAACTTCTAAATTCAAATTCATGTGTGACTGGTTTTCAAGCAGGATTAACAACTTTCCCCAAGTAAATGGTGAAAGCCCTCAACACCAAATTTTTCTGTTTGGTGCAGCACTCCTGAAATTTGCTCAGCCTTTTGATGAAGAAAATTTTACTTCAGACTCAAGGGTTAATGAAGCTCATGGGCTTCAAAAACTAGATAAAAGGAAATTCTTTCGCTAGGAGAAACACTGTAGGGTAGTGGAATCATACAGACGTGAGTTTAAATTCTGGCTCTGTCACTCATAGCTATGGGTACAGAGGTAACTTGCTTAATCCAGTTTTATTATTTATAAAATGGAAACAATCACGTGTACTTCATAGGGTTATTAAGGGTTTTAAATGAAACAGTGAATGTACCTGGCACATAATCAGTAAATACCAGTTTTCTTCTTTTTCTATGGATATGGGTCTAAGAATAAAATAGGGATGAATTGTAATGCAGGGTACCCAGTGCCTTGCTCTTCAGCTTAGGCTAGAATGCCCAGTTTATCTCTAAATGTGATTCTTCAAAACTAAACTACATGCAACAATACAGATGATTCTCACAAACATAATGTTGACCAAAAGCAGCCAGATATTAAAGAGCAAAACATCTAACAAAACTAATTTATGGTTTTGGAAGAGAGGATAATATTTATCCCTAAAGACAGTGGTGAGCTGATTGGACTTGAAAAGAATCGGGGTGGGGATTCTGGGTTGCTGGTAATGACCAGGCTCTTTATTGATCTGGATACTGGTTACATGGGTATGTGCAGCTGGTGAAACTTCATCAAGTTTTACAGTTAAGAGTTGTATAATTTATTTTGCATACATTTGCCTTTGTTTGCTAGTGTTCTTGTAATAGAAATAGCATAAGTAGATAGTTTTAGTGAACAGAGATTTCTTTCCTCACAGATTATGAGGCTAGTCATCAGAATTCAGGGCACCAGCTCTAGGGGAAGGCTTTCTCTTATCTAGGAATATCCTTTTCTCAGCTTTTCTAGTACACTCCTAGGAAAGTGCCCAGTTGAACTATTATTCACCCATTTGTGTTTACTTGCTTCTGTGCCTAATTTGCTAATGTTATAGGTTAGGTTTAAGATACATCGTACACTGATATGACTTTGTTAATGTAACAAAGAAACCCCTATTCCTAAATGGTATTACATCCACAGGTATAAGGATTAAGATTTATAAGACTTTTCTTTTTATCCTTTTTAGAGGGAAGGGGTAGAGCACAATTAAATTCTATTTCAACTTCTAAAAAGTTTTAAAAAAATTGTAGAGTCAGTTACTACAGTGATAAGTAAGCAAGAGGAATTAAGCAGCACTGTCAAAAACAGACTGATTCTATATGGACCTATTCCCTATTTATGGGGTTTACTGGGGTCTTAATCTATGAGAAAAAGGAATAAAAAGATGCTGCTTCCAAGAAATTTATTCGAGTAATGGAAAATAAAATTTAAGCCATAGAAAGGTTTCAGTACATTGACTGTTTGAACCTTTGAAAAGTTATTTTGTAATACTTCTTTTACTGAATTTTAATTTTAATTTTCCAAGGTAAAGTCATGCTGAATATTGCCTAATGAAGCCTTTCATTACTCTTTGGGAGATGTGAATTTTTCCAGCAATCTTCTCCAAAACTTGTTTCTAGTGTACCCTGTTCTTTGCAGAATTTTAACATCTTTGCACCCCTTTCAGTTGGTGAGCCCCTTGATGATCCTCATTTGCAGATGGGTTTGTACCAACTAAGAATTTTTATTGTATGTCAGACTTTTTTTCTTTCTTTTTAGTAAAACAATGTCTCCATTGGACATAGGCCTACAGCTGAGGATTGAAAGTCAACACTATAATATAAAATGAAGTGATCCAGTGATCATATCATGAAAACTACGATGCCAAGCCGATATCATCACATTAAAAAGAGGGATGTACTACAATAGTTATAGTCCCTCCAGATGGAGAGGAAGTTAATAAGATATGCAGAAGTTAAAATTGGGTTTAAACATAGACTATTAAAAAGGATAATAGGGGTAGCTGCAAAGCACAATGAAGATGCAATATATCAAATCAAGAAATGTAATACAGGAGTCTCAACAAACACAAAACCAGCACTGAACTGGGTGAAAAAAGTGGCTAGGGATATACAAAAAATAACCTACAAAGGAAAAACTATAGACTAAGCTTGGACTCCTCAGCAGAAGCCATGCAGGCAAGAAGGGAATGGGATGACATATGCAGATCATTGAAGGAAAACAATTGCCAGCCAAGAATTGTATATCCAGCAAAATTGTCTCTCAAATATGATGCCAAAATTAGAATATTTCTAGATACACAGAAATTTAGGGACTATGCAAAAACCAAACCAAAAGTTCAAGAAATAATAAAAAGAGTCCTTTGGTTAGAAAACTAATAACACCAGGTAACAACCCAAGACCAGAATAAAGAACAGAGCAACTGGATATCAACCCATATCATAAAAATAAATCATAGGCAAAACACTGAAAATAGAGACACAGAGATATCATTATGTGAACATTATAATAGAAAAGAGGGACCCAAAAGGAAATGTAGTCACAGGCAATATAAAGAAATCAAAGACTGATTTAAATTTTAAAAATAAGGGTAAATATTAAGGTAACCACAAAGGAAACTATCAACCCTACGCATCAAGATAAAAAAACAGTACAAATATGAAGTCTCATGAAACGCAAAACCACCAACATGGAAAAACATGAAAACACATGAAGGAAAAAGACTCTGCTCAGAAAATTAAATATAACAAAGGAATTATCTACAACATGCAAAAAAAGATATCAAATGACAGCACTAAGCTTGTACCTATCAATAACCACGCTGAATGTAAATGGACTAATGCACCAAAAAAGAGACAGAGAGTGGCAGATTGGGTTAAAAAACCCGATCCATATGACCCATCCATATGCATCCATATGCTGCCTACAGGAGACACACTTTAGACTGAAAGATATAAACAAACTAAAACTCAAACAATAGAAAAAAATATATCAGGCTAACAACATTCAGAAAAGAGAGCTAGCCAAATGCCATCAAAGGAGTGGCAATATTAATCTCTGATAAAATAAACTTTAAAGTAAAACCCACCATATTGGATGAGGAGGGACATTATATAATGATTAAAGGCTGAGTACTCCGGGAGAACATAACCAGATTAAATATCTACACACCCCAAGGCAGGGCTCCAAAATACATAAATTAAACATTATCTGCATTGAAGGTACAAATAGACAGCTCCTCAATAGTACTAGGATACTTCCATGCAGAGCTCTCAGTGAAGGAGAGAACATCTAGAGAAAGCTCTAGAGAAGATCTAAATGCCAAAATCAACCAACTTGACCTCGTGGACACACAGAACACTCCACCCAACAGCAGCTAAGTATACTTTCTTTTCCAATACACATGGAACATTCTCCAAAATTGACCACATATTAGGCTGCAAAGAAATCCCTAACAAAATTCAAAGTATTGAAATACTGCAAAGCATTTTTTAAGACCGTAAAGCCATAAAAGTAGAAATCAATAATTGATAAAAGAAAGAAAAAAATCAAACACATAGACACTGAACAATGCTTTGCTCAAAAACTACTGGGTAATAGAAGAAATCAGGGATGGAATAAAGAAATTCATACAATTAAATGAGGATGAAAACACATCCTACAAGAATCTATGGCACACAGCAAGAGCAGTGCTCAGAGGTCAGTTTTTCTCAATGAAAGCATACATCCAAAAAGAAGAAAGGCCTCAAATCAAGCAATTAACTCTACAACTTAAACTAGTGGGAAGAGAGCAGCAAAAGAAGCCCTCGGGCATCAGAAGAAAGCAAATAATAACAAATAAGTATAGCCAAATGAAACAGAGAATAGAAAAATGATCAAAGCAGTTAACAAAACAAAAAAACTGGTTTTTTGAAAAGATCAACAAAATTGATAAGTCATTGGCAAACTGACAAAAGAAAAATAGAAGAGGAAGCAAATAACTCTAATTACAAATGAGATGGGCAGTATCACAACAGACCCAACTGAAATCATAAGAATCATAATAGAATACTATGAAAAATTGTACTCTAATAAATTCAAAAACCTAGAGAAAATGGACAAATTTCTAGAAATGCATCACCCACCAAAACTGGCACAAACAGAACTAGAGTAACTAAATAAATCCATCTCAAAAGAAGGGTTTGAAAAAGCAATTTAAAAACTGCCAACTGAAAAAAAGCCACGGCCCTGACAGCTTCAGTGGAAAATCATACCAAACTTTCAGAGAAGAGTTAGTATTACTATTATGAAAGGTATTCAAGAGCAGAGAAAAGGATGAATACTCCCAAACTCATTCTATTAAGGCTCTATAACTGTCATACCCAAACCAGGTAAAGACAACACAAAAAAGGAAAATTACAGACCAGTAATATCTCCCACAAACTTAGATGCAAGAATCCTCAACAAAATTCTAGCCAATAGAATTCAACAACATATCAAGAAATAATTCACTATGACCAGTGGGATTCATACTAGGGATGCAGGGATGGTTAAACATTAGAAAAACAATTAACATGATAAATCACATAAATAAAACAAAAGACAAGAACCACTCAATTATATCAGTGGATGCAGAAAAGGCATTTGATAATGCCCAGCAGCCACACTTGTTAAAAATTCTCAGCAAACCAGGAACAGAAGGGAAATTCCTCAACATAATAAGGGGCATCTATGCAAAGCAAACAGCCAACATCACCCTAAATGGAGACAGTCTGAAAACATTCCCCTTGAGTTCAGGAACCAGACAGGGATGACCATTGTCACCACTCTTACTCAGCATTGTCTTGGAGGTTCTAGCCAGAGTAATCAGGCATGATGAAGAAATAAAGGATATCCACTTTGGTAAGAAGGAAGTAAAAGTATCTCTGTTTACAGGTGATATTATCTTATACACAGAAAACCCTAAAGAATCCACAAAATAACTACTAGAACTAATACAGGAGATCAGCAAATTTCCAGGATATAAGACAAACATACATAAATCAGTTGGATTCCTTTACACCAAAAAAGAAACCATCAAAGAGGAAATCAGCAGATCATTACCATTTAATGTGTCTTCCAACAAGATAAAATACCTAGTAATCAATCTAACTAGAAATGTAAAAGACCTACAAGAGGTCTCACAATTAAGTTTGCAAACTTGCCACCTTGTGCTTATGTTGGTAGCACTGCACAAATAACCCAATAAGGTTTCATAACCTTGGTATATCAGTGTCTCATAGCTGTGTTTGTGTTGACAAGTGGCAGTGTCTTGCTGTGTAGCATTCATTATTGTTGTTACATGTTTTTGTGTGTTGTCATGACAATGTCGGAGCTTGAATTAGAGCAATGAACAAACATTAAATTTCTTGTTAAACTTAGCAAGAGTGGAAGTGAAATCAAGGACATATTCATCCAAGTTTGAGGGGAAAATGCCATGAAGTAAATGGCAGCATACAAATGGAATAACCATTTTTCTAAGGGGAGATAAAGCGCCACTGATGAAGAGATGTCAGGGCAGCCAGTAACAAGCAGAACTGACAAAGACATTTTAAAAATTCATGAATTTGTGCATCATAGTCATCGGCTGACTGTGAGAAGCATAGCAGACCAAGTAAACATTGATAGAAAAACAGGAAAATCTTAACTGAAAACCTTGGCATGAGAAAGTTGTGTGCAAAACATGGTCCCGAAAAAGCTTACCAATGAACGAAAGCAAAGGAGATTCGAAGTTTGCCAAGACCTTTTAGAGAAGCAAGACAGTATTTTGGGCCGTGTTATCACTGGTAATGAAACATGAGTATACCAATATAACCCTGAAACAAAGTGTCAAAATGCACATGGAAGTCAGCCAATTCTCCATGAACAAAAATTCCATCAGCCTAAATCAAGAATCACAACAATGTTGCTAACTTTTTGTTATCAGAGGGATTGTTTACTATGAATTTGTATCAAATGGACAGTTAACCAGTTTTACTATCTGGAAGTACTGAAAGGCTGTGTGAAAAAGTTAGACAACTTTTATATGCCAATTAGCCTAGATGTCCCCTGAAACCATGGTCCCCAGATCCTTGTCCCTAGTATTCCATTCTTAAAAATATTGAGTTGTATTTAGGATACAACTTGTCACCACCAACTCATGGCTCTTGCATCACGATAATGCACCAGCTCACACGGCACTGTCTGTGAGGGAATTTTTAGCCAGCAAACCAATAACTGTATTGGAACACCTCCCTACTCACCTGATCTGGTCCCCAATGACTTTTTTCTTTAACCAACAATAAAAGAATATTGAAAGGAAGACATTTTGATGACATTCAGGACATCAAGACTATGACAGCTCTGATGGTCATACTAGGAAGAGTTTCAAACTTGCTTTGAAGGGTGGACTAGGTGCTGGTGTTGGTGCATAGCTTACTATGGGGCATACTTTGAAGGTGACCATAGCGATATTTAGCACATTTTCTAGAATGGGTTCATGAACTTAATTGTCAGACCTTGTATACAAAGAGAATTAGACCTACCGCAAGAAGCCAAAAGAGAACTCCATAAGTGGAGAAACCTGCCTTTGTCATAGACAGGAAGGCTTAACAACATGAAAATGTCTATTCTACTCAATGTGATCTATAGACACCATGCAATCCCAATACAAATTGCAACGACATTTTTAATGAAATGGAGAAACAAATCACCAACTTCCTATGGAAAGGAAAGAAGCCTTGGAGAAGTAAACCGTTACTGTACAAGAAGAACAAAATGTGAGGCCTCACTCTACCTTATCTTAGAATCTATTACACTGCCACAGTAGTCAAAAGAGCCTGGTACTGGTACAAAAACAGACACATAGATCAATGGAACAGAAAGGAGAATCCAGATATAACACTATCCACCTATGAGCACCTGATACTTGACAAAGGTCCAAAGGCCATAAACTGGGGAAAAGACAATTTCTTTAACAAATAAGGTTGACATAACTGGATAGCCATCTGGAAAAAAAATGAAACAAGACCCATATCTCACACTGTGCACAAAACTAACTTAAAATGGATCAAAGAGCTAAACATAAAATCTAAAACAAAAAAATATCATGGAAGAAAAATAGAGACAATGCAGAGAGCCCTAATACATGGCATAAACAGTCTACAAATATTACTAACTGTTTTAGTCAGCTAAGCTGCTCTAACAGAAATACCACAGAGTGGATGGCTTTAACAAAGAAAGATTTATTCTTACACAGTCCGGTAGGTTGCAAGTCCATATTCAGGGTGTCCGCTCCAGGGAAAGACTTTCCCCAGGTCGGCTCTGGAGGAAAGTCCGGTATTGCATCAGTCTTTGTCCAGGGAGCGTCCTCACACAAGAACCCCTGGTCTGAAGGACACGCTCTGCTCCCGGTGCTGCTTTCTTGATGGTAGCGAGGTTCTCAAATTGTCCTTTGTTTCATTTTCCTTTTATTCCTTGCAAGCTAAAAGCATTAAGGGTGGAGCAAGCCATACTCCAGGAAAGCCTCCCCCATAGGAATTCACAGCCCCACCCTAATCCTTTAACATACAGGTTAGCAAAACCACACAATGGAGGACAGTCCCAAGATACTGGGAACCATATCCCAGCCACGTGGCTGCACACATTTTTGGGGGGACACAATTCCAACCATGACACTAACAATGCACAAATACCAGAAGAGAAAATAGATAACTGGGAACTCTTAAAAATCAAACACTTGTACATGAGTCAGATCCAACTTGATGGCACTTGGCTTGGCTGGTACTCACCTTAAGACTTCAACAAAAGAGTAAAAAGACTGAGAAAGTACTTTTGGCTACCATGAATTCAACTAGTGTCTGATCTCCATATTCAACAAAGTATACTGCAAAACCTCGACCAAAAGAAAAACTAATTTAAAAAATGGGCAAAGGATATGAACAGGCACTTCACCAAAGAAGACATCGATGACACTAACAGATACATAAGGAAATTGCTTATGATCATTAGCTATCTGAGAAATCCAAATCAAAACTACAGTGAGACACCATTTCACCCCAACAAGGCTGTCATTAATCCAAAAAACACAAAATAATAAATGTTGGAGAATGGCCCCAAACATTGTCTTGCTTCTCTATATTTATTCTCTTCTACACTGTTTGTGGGAACATAAAATGGTACGACCACTTTGGAAATTGATTTGGCGCTTTCTGAAAAAGCTAGAAATAGAAATATCATATGATACAGTAATCCCATTTCTTGGACTATATCCTAGAGAAATAAGGGCTGGCATATGAACAGAGACATACACACCAATGTCTATTGCAGTGCTTGCCACAAAGCAAAAAGATAGAATCAACCTAGATGCCCATCAACAGATGAATGGATAAACAATCTGTGGTATATTCACACAATGGAATACTATGCAACAGTAAAGAAGAACGATGACCCTAGGAAACATGACATGGAGTCATCAGGAAGATATTATGCTGAGTGAATTTGGTCAATTTCAAACCAACAAATATTGTATGAGACCATCATTATAAAGACTTAAGAAAAGGTTTAAGTACGTAATAATCTTTGATGGTTGCAAGGGTAGGGGGAAGAAGGGAGAGGGGAATTCATAGATTAGATAATAGAGAGAAACTGGAGCGACAGCAGGCAGTAGAAAGGAAGTTAGCACAACTGGACTACACCAAAAGCTAAGAGGTTTCCTAAATACAACTCAAGATTTTTAAGAACACAGTATCAGGGACAGGGGTCTGGGGACCATGTGTTTTTAAAGAAAATATTCTGCATACCACTTTGGTGAGTGCCATCTGGGATCTTAAAAGCTAGCAAGTGGCCATCTAAGTAGCATCAATTAGTCCCAATCCACCTGGAGCAGAGGACAATGAAGGACATTAAAGACATGAAGAAAATATGAGCCCAGCAGACAGAAGGTACCATATGATCCAGAGACTACATCAGCATGAGACCAGAGGAACTAGATGGTGCCTGGCCACCACCAATGATTGCTCTGACAGGGAACACAGCATTAAATCCCTCATGTGGCTGGAGAAAAATGGGTGTACAGCACTAGAACTCTATTAAAAGACCACACTTGATGGTTCAGCAGACTAGAGGATCCTCTGAGGACTTGGCCCCTGGACTCTCTGTTAGACCAGAGCTGAAACCAGTGCCAAAGCTAACTCTTCAGACAAAGATAGGACTGGCCTATAAGACATAGAGCAATGCTGGTAAAGAATATGCTTCTTGACTTAAATATATACATGAGGCTGCCTGAGTAGCTCCTCTTTACAGGCGAGATGAGAGGATGGAGGATGGTGATAGCAGTTGGCTGAATGCATACGGGAAGTACAGGGTGGAAATGAAGAGTGTGCTGCCTTGAGGTGGTGTGGGGGAGAACGGTTAGAGTAGCATAGTGTTGTGTTTTGGGGTTTTATATGGCAAATTGATCTGGATTGTAAACTTTTAATTAAAGCACAATAAAATATTAAGAAACAAAAATTAAAACTGCTACCAGTGAGTCACTTCTGACTTATAGAGCCCTTAAAGGATAGAGTAGAACTGCTGCATAGTTTTCAAGGAGTACTTAGTGGATTTGAACTGCTGTCCTTTTGGTTAACAGCTGTAGCTCTGCCATTGAGTCAATTCTGATTCATAATGACCCTGTTAGTATATTGATATTAAAGATACAGATGCCAGAGATTGCAGTGGTAGAAACTAAACAGTGTATTTTCATAAGTAATTATTTTGTGCTAACTTTCAACTTTGAATTTAGCTGTGCAATGTGACAAGAACCCAGTGACAATGAGAGGTTTTTCATACTTATAAGGTAAGTCTCTTCTAACAGGTATCTCATGTATGGACTAAAACAAAAATAAGGCCAATATGGGTCTAGTCAAGAGTTAAGTGTAAAGTCTTAATCTCAAAACTTTTAATACATGTCTAGTAGGAATGACCTAACAAGAATTTGCTCTATATAGGGAACAGTGTGAGAACATAAGACAGGTCTCCCAATGCCAAAATATCACAAATATCCATCATAGAGCTGAAAATTGTGCTCTTAGATTCTTATTCCTTTGTCTTTGGAGGAATTTCAGTCCTATGTTAAAATATAAGTTATTTTTAGAAGGGAAATTCTCTAACCACTTATCCATTACCAACACCTTTCAAGGATCATGGGTATAGCACTGCCATCAAGTTAATTTTAACTCATAGCAACCCTATAGGACAGAGTACAACTGCTGCTTCAAGTTTCCAAGGAGTGCCCGGTGGATTTGAACTGGTTTCTGTTAACAGCTACAGCACTTAACCAGTACACCACCAAGGTTCCTTGTAAGTCCCTAGAAATGTTGAATAAGCATCTGGAGGTAAGCAGAGGCTGAAAAAGATGAGAAGGTTTGGCCTACTTTGTAATTTTTCTAGGAGTAGGTTTTTGTGTGTAAGGATGTGTGAGTTTGTTGTTCAACTATAAGCATTTTAAAATAATTTTCAGCCCCCAAAACAAAAGAGGCCAAAACACTACCGTCAAGTCAATTCCAACTCAGAGCGACCCTATAGTTCACAGTAGAACTGCCCCATAGAGTTTCCAAGGAGCGACCGGCATATTTGAACCGCTAACTTTTTGGGTAGCAGACATAGTACTTAACTGCTACACCATCAGGGTTTTCTCAGCCCCCAAGGTAGAGGGTAAATGCCGGAAAGAAGAGTGATTATTGATGGAAAAAGAGTAGAGCTAAAGCATATTTCCCCACAAACATGATCTGAAAGGCTAAGATAGATTAAATATTAAAAGTTTAAGAGTTAAGAATTTGAAAGAACTATAGAAATAATCTAGCATGGCCATCTCAACTTAATAAGTAACCTGAGGCCTAGGTGTCTTGAAATGCTATTGATTTGATGACAGCGATGATTATCATTACTAAAAGTTTTGAGAGATAAAGAAATAGTCTTTGAAAGTGTAGGTATGATTACTTTTTAAGTTAGGTAAACTAAATTAGCTTTATTTTGACATTTGCAATGCCACTCATAGGACTGGCATATGTAGGAATCCCAAGAGACTTAAAGTTTTATTGTAGTAGAAAGCTGGGAGTTCTGTTTTTTTCTAAAGCTGAGGGACAAGATTTAGCAATGAGGTAATGCCTTTTGCCCATTGCCTGTCAGGATTTGACATTGTCTCTTTCAACCATGACAAAATATGTACTAATTTCAGCTCTATTCACAGGAGGAATCAGCTGCCAGGGAAAATCAGAATTACTGCAGATGCCAAGAAGTAAATCACTAGATAGAAGCACGGGAACAAATGACAGGAGAAATAGGGAAATTGTAAAGAAATGAAGCTTTTCATGTCTAGGAAGGTGCTAAAAACAATGGGAAATAAAATAAAATTAAAACCATAAATCAATGTTAATGTTCTATGTCGTTTTTAAGGTGAAGTGAGCTTTGCCAGCTGAATTTTGTCATTTAGACACAATGTTGCTGATTTTCATTCTGATTGTCTTCACCTGGAAAAATTCTCACTATTCACTGATGTTCTGATTATTTCTTATCAGCTGTCCCAATTTTGTCCTTCTGATCAAGTAATTCTGATTGCACAGAAAACATATTTACTCATGGCAGCTGCAGTTGATCTAGAGCAAGGGAGAAAAGCTTTGACAAATTTTGAACAGGTAATGTGCAACCTTCAAAGAAAAGACAAATTCCGTGTGCTGTTTGATATCTTTGCTTTATTTGATGTCATTCCTTTTTATCCTCTTTAGAGAATCATTTCCTCTACTGCAGCAGCGTTTTTATTTTAAAGGTCTGTAATGTTTTATTCCTTCCTAAGCAGAAATCACATCTGTCTTGGCCTCTCCTTTTAAAAAGATTATCTGTTCTTTTATAGTCTGTCTTCCTATGACGAATCTTTCCTAATCTGTTTTTAAATATTTTTTTTATCTTCATCATGTCTCTGTGACGATATGTGATTTCTAAGAGTGTTTGCTTTGCTTTTATTTCCTTTCACGAATTTTCTAAGGAGGAAGTCATCTACTTTCACAGCTTGGATAACCAGCTGAAAATAAGTACTTACTTACATTGTTTTTCTTTACTCAATCGCATTTGACTTTTTTGGTCCACATTTTATGCTGATATTCTTGTATACCCCATCATTAACTCAATTCTAATAAAAATAGGAATTTCTTACCTTTGTCTGAATTCCACTATCAGCTTCTTAAACTTTCTCTTTTAGGAAATACCAACATACCAGTTTGCTGTATGCCAACTGAGTATTTAGGAACCTGCTGTTTAATTTCCACATATATGTGACTTGCCTTCTGTTACTGATTTCTTTTTTATTCCACTGTAGTAAGAATGGAAACCCTGCTGTCACAGTGGTTAAGTGCTACATTTGCTAACCAAAATGTCAGCAGTTTGAATCCACCAGGTGCTCCTTGGAAACTCTACGAGGCAGTTCTTCTCTGTCCTATAGGGTCTCTCTGTGTTGGAATTGACTCAATAGCAGTGGGTTTGTGTGTTTTTTGATTTTCAATTTTTTTGTTTTGTTTTGTGGTCAGAATACATACTATGTATAACTTCAATTGCTTTAAATTTGTTTAAAGTTTATGTATGGCTTAACATACGATGTATCCTGGAGAAAGTGTGCTTGAGAAGCCTGTGTATTCTGCTTGCATTGATGGAGTGTTCTGTAGGTGTCTGCAAAGTCTAGCAAGCTTATAGTGCTGATCAAGTCTTCCATGCCCTTGATTTTCTGCCTAGTTGTTCTATCTGTTATTGAAAGTGGAGTATTGAAGTTTCCAAATATTAATGTTGAATTGTCTTTTTCTCTCTCCAGTTCTGTCAGTTTTTGCTTCATGTATTTTGGAACAATGTTTTTAAGTGTCCTCGTGGTGTAGTGGTTAAGCATTCACCTGTTAACTGAAAGGATGGCAGTTTGAATGCACCAGCCACTCCGTGGCAGAAAGATGTGGCAGTCTGCTCTCATCAAGATGTACCGCCTTTGAAACACTGTGGGGCAGTTCTGCTCTGTCCTGTAAGGTTGTTGTGCATCAGTATTAACTCAGTAGCAATGAGTGGTTGTTAAGTGCATATATGTTTATAATTGTTATGGGCAATGAGGACAATTGATCCTTTTATTACTATATTATTATACAATTTCCCTGTTTGTTTGTCTGTTTCGTTTGTTCATTTAAAGTCTGTTTTTATATTAGTACACCCACTCCAGTTCTCTTATGGTTGATGTTTCCATGGTGTACGTTTTTCCATTTGCTTTTATTTTCATTGTATTTGTATCTTTGAATCTCATGTGTATCTCCTATACTACCACTCTATAGAGAACATACACTGGATATTTTTTTTTTTAATTCTGGTCTGAATGTCTTTTGATTAGATCACTTAATCCACTGACATTTGATTTATTGCTGTTATGGTTGGATTTATACTTGCCATTTTATTTTTTGGCTTCTGTGTATATCACATCTTTAGTGTTCCTTTATTCCTGTTTGAACTACTTTTTTTTGCAATAAGTGAGTGTATTCTAGTGTAGTATTTTTTTCCTGATTTTTCTCATTATATATTTTTAGTTACATTTTTAGTGGTTGTTCTAGGGCTTGCAGTATACTTCTTAACTTTCCAGAATCTACTTTAGATTTATATTAACTTAATTCTAATGATCTGTAGAAGTGTTACACACCTATTAGATCTATTTCGTCACTTTGTTTTGTGATATGTTAAAAGCATTATGTCTATATATGTTAAAAGCACAGAAATTCATTTTTATAGTATCATATGTAATTTTGTATCCTTTAGAGAACATGAGAGAAGAAAAAGGAACACATACATGTTATAGTTTATTATGTTAACATTTCTTATTTACCATTTCTGATCCACTTCCTTGCTTCTTGTGGTTTCCCAGTTACCACTCGGAGTCATTTCTCTACAGTTTGGCTCTCATCTGCCTCTTTTGTGTTGTTATTGTCAAATATATTACATTTGTGTATGTTACAAGCACAACAGTACAATATATACATGTTGTTTTATGCAACTCCTTTTTAAAACAGAAGAAATAGACATTATACTGTCTTTTATGTTTGCATAATCACTTTCACTGCTGCATTTCATTTTTAATTTGAGTTCACATTGTCTGGTGTCACTGCTTTTAGACTGAATAGCATCTAACATTTTTATAAAGCAGATCAGCTGAGCAACAAATTCTCTCAGCTGTTGTTTGGCTGGGAGTGTCGTTAATACATTTTCAGTTTTAAAGGATAGTTTTGCTGGACATCAGATTCCTGGTTGACTTATTTTCTTTCAGCACTTCCAATACATCATCCCAGTGTCTTCTGACCTCCATTGTTATTGATGGGAATTCAGCTGTTAATTTTATTCAAGTTCCCTTGCATGTGACTAGTTATTTAGCTCTTGATGCTTTCAAATTTTTCTCTTTGTTGCTTTTGATTATAATATGTCTGGATTGGATCTGTCTATTCTTCTTGGAGTTTGTTGAGCTCGTTGGATGGGTAGATTAATGATTTTCATACAATTTGGGGATTTTCAGACATTATTTTTAAAATATATTTTCTGCTCCTTTTTCTGTCTCCTGTCCTTCTGTGCTCTCATTGCATGTATGTTGGTGTGTGTAATGATATCCCATAAGTCACTGAAGCTCTGTTTATTTTTCTTGTTTTAATGTGGTAAATATATATATCAAAACTTTTCCATTTCAACATTTTACATTCAATTCAGTGACATTAATTACATTTATCATGTTGTGGACTCATGCACACTATTTGTGTTCCATCACACTTAGCAGAAGCTTAGTGACCCCTAAACAATGACTCTCCAGTTCTCTTTCCCTCCTGCCCTGGTAACCACCAACAATTTTGCTTATTCTAGATATTTTACATCAGTGGAGTCATACAATATTTGTCCTTTTGTGACTGACTTGTTTCACTCAACATAATGTTTTTGAGGTTCACCCATGTTGTAGCAGACATTGGGGTTTCTTTCTTTGGTTGAGGATTATACCATTGTGCACATAACACATTATGTTTATCCATTATTCTACTGATGAACAGTTAGGTTGTTTCTACCTTTTGGCTATTTTAAATAGTGTTTTAATGACCATTGGTGTACAATTATCTGTTTGCATTCCTGCTTTCAATTCCTTTGGACATATACCTAAGAATGCAATTGCTGGATCATATGATAATTCCATAGTTAACTTTTTCAGGAATTGATAGCTTGTTTTCCAAAGCAGCTATACCATTTCACCATCCCACCAGCAACAGAGGAGGATTATGATTTCTCCATCTTCTCTCTAATACCTGTTGTTTTCCTTTTTGCTGTTGTTTTTAAACATAATCATTTTAGTGGGGGTCAATTGATAGTTCATTACAGTTTTGACTTTTATATTCCTAATGTCTAGCGGCATTATCTTTTCATGTGTTTGTTGGCCATTTTTATTTCTTTTCAGTGAAATGTCTGTACCAGTTGTTTCCCCCTTTTTTAAATTTAGTTGTTTGTATTTTTTTTTTCTCCCAGTCTGTAGGTGGTCTCTCCTTTGATAAAGAAATGTCTTTAATTTCAATTAAGTCCAATTTATTTTACATAGTATTTGTTCCTCATGCTTTCAGTGCCTTTCTTAGTCTGGGCTCTGTAGGGGACCAAAACTAGTAAATCATATTATAAATAATTAGAAATAGAGATTAACTTCAAAGAAATGACCCACACAATTATGGGGGCTGGCAGGGCACAAATATGTGAGTTATGGAGCAGGCTGACTCTTCTGCTGGCTTATGTGTTTCCAGGGGCTAGCAAACCCAAAATCTGCAGGTCAGGTGATAGGCTGGAGACCTCTGCCAGCTCACAGGTTGCAGGGACTGGTAAACCAAAAATCCGTACATGGGGTGGAAAATATACTGTGTGATATTAATGTTAATAAGTTTGTGTAGACCTGCTTTATATTTTGATATGATTTATCCTGGGAGAATGATCCATGTACACTGGAGAAGATCATATATTTCGCTGTTTTGAAGTAAAATAGTCTGTAAGTGTCTGTTAGGTCTTTTTCATTTGTAGAGTTTTTCAGGCCTTCTGTTTCCTTATTGATCTTTTTTCTATATGTTCTGTTCATTATTGGTAGTGGTCTATTGGCGTATCCAACAACTATTACCAAATTGTGTATTTCTCACCTCTGTCAGCATTTGTTTTATATATTTCAGGACTCTGTTAGGTGAATTTATAATTGTTATATATTGAAACGACAGTGCAAGCTTCTTCAGTTACTATTTCCAATTAATATTTTCTCCATCCTTTTACTTTCAACCTTTTATGTCCTTGTATTAAAAATGTATTGGGGTGGCGTTAACATGGCAGAGTAGATACATGTCTCCTTAATTCCCTCTGAAAACTAAGACTTGGATTGATAATTGAGTGGAGCTTTCTGGACATACAGTGACCCCCTAGGACATGGCATAGGACTGTCAGTCTGTAATATATACCACTAAGTGGGAAACTTCCTCTTTACCACCGAACCCTGCTCGGGCTGAGTGGACATCTCCCGTGACCAGAAGGTATTTGACACTTTTAACTTTTCGTTTCTCTTTGTTGGCCTGCAGGTGGGGGCAGGGTATGTGTGGGGTCAATTCTGAAATGGAATCCTAAAGTGAACTTCCTGTCCTGCAGCAAAGAGACATTGGGTAGGATACCCACATTCTGAAAGCCTGTTGGTGGGGATACCACAGTCCCCCCCAATCCTCCCATCTTTGGAACTCTACCATAGATTTGCCCCTTTCTTGGCAGGAGGGGTAGCTTGACTGGGACACTGGCTTGCTCATCTCGGATGTGGAGTTGCCCAGTTGGAGCGTTCACCAGCAGCAGATTCCCAAGCTAGGAGACAGTACCAGCCTAGGGAGTGCTTTCCCAGTGGAGAGGCTGTGTTTAGGGTGGCATTGCCTCACAAGTGGTGAGGCATTTGCAGCATTTGCAGACCACTGGCCCATCCCTATTGTGATCTGTACTAAAGCATCTCAGATGGCCGGAGAGCAGCCACCCTTTTCAGCTGGAAAGTGGGGCCTGCTACACCTGTCAGCAAGGGAGGAGCCCCCCTTGTCCCTCAGAAGGAGGGGCCTTCCTCACCTGGCAGTGCCTGGGAAACACTCCCCTTATCAGCCAGAAGAAGGGGCCTGTCATACCTGGTGACAGCCAAGGAGGAGCCCCTTTGTCAGCCAGAAGGAGGGACCAGCCACACCTGGCACTCTTTCTGACTTTGATTAGCAGGCAGGTAGCTTTTAGGTTTTAAAATAAAACTACTTGGAGACATAACTGCTGTGCAACCTAACCGCATCTCTTCTAGCCTTCACTGATCCATATCGTAGGATCAGCTGACAGCCCCACAGTGTCTCCATAGAAAGGCAGTGTCTTTGCCAGTCAGGAGGCAGAGCCTGCCACCCCAGAGAGTCCACTAGGCTGTCACAAGAGAACAAAAGAGGTGGCTGGTGACTCACTTCCTTCTCAGAACTACGACTCAGCTCCTGTTAAGGCAGCACCAGAGAAACTAAACAGACTGTAGATGTCCTGGAAGAAACAGATCATATAGCCCAGCACTTAAAAAAATATTGTAGCATGGAACCAGAAAACTCTGAAAATACAGACTCAAAAAACTTACCAGATGAAGAAGCTTTTCTGAAACCATCAGAAGTCGAGTACAAAACATTGATATATAGAATCCTCCTAAAGATTAAACAAAAATGCAGCAGAACAAAAAGAAAAATTAAGCAAGCTATTCGAACTGATGGAACATCAACATTCTGAAATCCAACAGGTCAATAACAAAGTCTCAGAATTAGACAATTCAATTCAAAGCCGAAAGAACAGACTGGATGCACTGGAAATTAGAATTAGTGATACTGAAGATAAAGCTACTGACACCAGAATTTATGAAGAGAAGTCACAGGAAAGTAAAATAAAGAAGCTCTAAGAAACATGTGGACTCTATCAAAAAGAATAATCTACAACTAATTGGAATCCCTGAACAAGTAGGCATAGGTGAAAACACAGAGAACATTGTTGTTCAGTTGCTGACAGAAACTGCCCTGAAATCATGAAAGAAGAGAGCACAGATACCCAAGACATGTATCAAATGCCACAGAAAATTGACCCTAAAAGAAAAACATCAAGACATATACTCAAGCTTAATAAAATTAAACATAAGCAGAAACTCTTAAATGCAGCAAGACTCAAAGCAAAGCTAACATTCCAAGAGAAGCCCTGTAGGGTTTCATCTGACTTCTCGGCAGAAACGACGTTGGCACAAAGGCAGTGGGATGACACACTTAAAGCCCAGAAGAAGAAAAACTTCCTACCAAGAATTATATATACTGCAATACTGTCTTTCAAATATGAATATGAAATTAACAGATTTTCAGATAAACAGAAACTCAGAGACTTTGCAAAAACCAACCAAAGCTACAAGAAAGAAGCTCTCTTCTTAGAAAAACAAAACCCTTAACTGTACGTTTAAGGAGACAAAGCAGGACACAACATACAGAAACCTACTCAGTTAGGAAAGGCACAAAATTCAATCCGAGCTACAACATTTAAAGAAGGGAACCAGTGAACTTATCATGAAAACTAAGATAGCATTATAATAAAAAGAGGGATAAACTACAGTAGTTATAGTTCTTTCAGATGGTGATGAAGTTAATAAGATTTGTAGAAGCTAAAATTGGGTTTAGATTCAGATTATTAAAGGGAGTTATAGGGGTAGCTGTAAACCACAATAACAAGGCAACACATCAAAACAAGAAATGCTATACAGAGGTCTCAATGAACACAAAACCAACACTGAAAAACATGAAAATTCAATGCATAAAGAGGAATGCCCCAGAACAGAAGATTAAGAGAGCAAAAGAGAAAACTACAACACAAAAATAATCACATCAAAATGACAGCACCAAACACACCTATCAATAATTACACTGAATGTAAATGGTCTGAATGTAACAGTAAAGAGACAACGAGTGATATCTTGGATCAAAAAAAAAAAAAAAAAAAGACCCACCTATAAGTTGCTTACAAGAAACAAACATCGAACTTAAAGACATGAACAAACTGAAAATTAAAGGATGGAACAATATAGACCAAGCTAACAACGTACAAACAAGAGCAGGTATGGCAATTCTAATCTCAAATAAAATAGATTTTAGTGTAAAATCCACCATCATGGACAAGAACAGCCAATATATATTGCTGAAAGGTTCAATACACAAGCAAGATTTAACAACATTAAGTATTTTTGCACCAAATACCAAAGCATCTAAATACACTGAAAAAACATTGACTACAATGAAAAATGAAATAGATCACACCACAATAATAGTTGTAGGCTTCAACACTCCACTTTCAGTAATGGACAGATCATGCAGGGAAAAGCTCAGTAGAGACACAGAAGATTTTATTGCAACAATTAACCAATTAGGCCTCATTGACATATACAGAACTTTTTATCTGTCAGCAGATAAGTACACCTTCTTCTCCAATGAACATGGAATATTTTCCAGAATAGGCCATATATTAGCACGTAAAGCAAACCTCAACAAAATCCAAACCATTGAATTACTGCAAAGCAGCTTCTCAGACCATAAAGCCAAAAAAGTGTAAATCAATAGCAGAAAAAACTTTGGTAGAAATTGGAACTCATGGAAACCGAACAACACTTTCTCAAAAAGCTGAGGTTATAGAAGAAATCAAGGATGATATAAAAAAATTATGGAATCAAATGAGAATGAAAACACATCCTACCATAACCTATGGGATACAGCCAAAGCAATGCTCAGAGGTCAGTTTATCTCTATAAATGCACATATTTGGAAGGCAGGAAGCACCCAAACCAAAAAATTAACCCTACAGCTTGAACAAATAGAAAGAGAGCAACAAAGGAACCCCTCAAGCACCAGAAGAAAACAGATCATAAAGATTAGAGCAGAACTAAATGAATTAGAGAATAGAAAAACAATTCAAAAAATTGACAAAACCGAAAGCCGGTTTTTTGAAAAGATCAATCAAATTGATAAGCCACTGGATAAATTTACCAAAGAGAAACAGGAGAGAAAATGAATAACCTGAATAAGAAATGAGAAGGGAGAAGTCTAAACAGATCCAACAGAAATCAAAAGTATCATAACAGAATACTGTGAAAAACTGTACTCTAATAGATTTGAAAGCCTCGAGGAAATGGACAAATTCCTAGGTTCTTATCACCTACCAGAAGTATCACAAGGAAAAGTAGAACAACTTAACAAACCCGTCACAAAGGAATAGATTGAAAAAGTCATCAAAAAACTACCAACCAAAAAAAAATGCCCTGGTCCAGATGGTTTCACCACAGAATTCTACCAAGCTTTTAGAGAAGAGTTAACTTCAATACTATTGAGTTTATTTCACAGTATAGAAAGGGATGGAATATGCCCAAATTTATTCTATGAAGCCAGCATAACTCTGATGCCAAAGCCAAGGAAAGATCCAACAAAAAAGGAGAACTACAGACCAATATCACTCATGAACCTAGATGCAAAAAATCTTCAACAAAATACTAGCCAATAGAATTCAACAATATATTAAAAAAATAATTCATCATAACCAAGTTGCAATCATAAGTGGGATGCAACACTGATTCGACATGAAAAAAACAATTAATGTGAGCAACTGCATAAGTAACACAAAAGAATCACCTAATTTTGTCTATTGATGCAGAAAGGGCATTTGATAAAGTTCAACACCTATTCATGCTAAAAAAAAGTCTCAGCAAATTAGGAATAGAAGGCAAATTCCTCAACACATTAAGGGCCACCTATGCAAAGCCAACCATCTACCTCATTCTGAAAGGAGAGAGACTGAAAGAATTCCCCTTGAGAACAGGAATTAGACAAAGATGCCTACTCTCACCACTTGTATACAACATTGTACTAGAAGTTCTGGCCAGAGCAATTAGACAAGACAAGGAAATAAAGGGCATCCACATCAGCAAAGAAGAAGTTACAATCTCCCTATTTGGCGATGATATGATTGTATATGCAGAGAATCCTAAAGAATCCATAAGTAAACTATTCAAACTAATAGAAGGGTTCAGCAAAGCATCAGGATACAAGATAAGCATAAGTAAATCAGCAGGATTCCTTTATAACAAAGAAATCATTCAAGAAGAGATCACAAATCAATACCTTTTACTATAGCCCCCCCAAAGATAAAATACTTAAGAATAAATCTAACTAGAGACATAAGAGACCTATACAAAGAGAACTACAAGCTTTACTGCTAGAAACTCTAACAGAGACTTACATAAATGGAGAAACCTACCCTGCTCATGGATAGGAAGACTTAGCATTGTGAAAATGTCTATTTTACCCAAAGCCATCTACATATACAATGGAATCGCAATACAAATTCCAGTGACATTTTTTAATGAGCTGGAGAAACAAATCACCAACTTTGGAAATGGAAGACAAGCAAAGGACTACTGAACAACAGGAACACAGTGGGAGGCCTCACACTACCGAACCTTAGAATGTATTACACTGCCACAGTAGTCAAAACTGCCTGGTACTGGTACAACAAGAGACATATAGATCAGTGGAACAGAGCTGAGACGCCAGAGATGCCACCATCCCCCTATGAACAGTTGATATTTGACAAAGGCCTTAAGACTCTAAACTGGGGTAAAAACAGTCTCTTTAACAGATGCTGTTGGCAAAATTGGTCATCCATCTACAAAAAATAGAAACAAGACCCATACATCACACTTTACACAAAAACCAACTCCAACTGGATAAAAGACCTAAACATCAAACCTAAAATGATGAAGATTATGCGAGAAAAAATAGGATCAACAATGTAAGGTTTAATACACAATTTAGACAGAATTCAAAATCTGACAATGAAAGTTCGATCAGCAGAAGAGAAAATAGATAAATGGGAACTACTAAGAATCAAACACTTTTGCTCATCCAAAGACTTTATCAAAAGAATTAGAAGACCACCTACAGGATGAGAAAAAATATTTGTCAACTACATGTCAGACCAATGTCTGATCTCCATACTCTACAAGGTACTGCAAAGTATTAGCAAGAAAAAGGTAAATAACACAATTAAGTGATGAGCAAAGGAGATGGACAGACACGTAACCAAAGAGGACATCCAGGCAGTCAAAAGACACACGAGGAAATCCTCATGATCATTAGCTATCAGTGAAATCTAAATCAAAACTACAATGAGGTATCACTTCACCCCAACAAGGTTGGTCATGATTCAAAAAACACAAAACAGAGAATGCTGGAGAGACTGTGAGGGATTGGAACTCTACTACACTGCCAGTGGGCTTACAAAATAGTACAACCTCTATGGAAAACAATCTGGCGCTTCCTTACAATGCTGAAAATAGATATACCATTTGATCCAGTAATCCTGCTGCTGAGACTACATCCTACAGAATCGAAGGCTGTCACACGAACAGATACATGTACACGAATGTTTACCGCAGTACAGTCCACAGTATCAAAATGATGGAATCAAGCCAGATGCCCAACAACAGATGAATGAATAAACAAACTATGATGCATATACTTAACGGGGCACAATGTAATGATAAAGAACAATGATGATTTGAGGAAGCATCTCATAACCTGGTTTCAATTGGAATACCTTATGCTGAGTGAAATAGTGACAAAGGACAAATATTACATGAAACCCCTACAATAAGGACTTAAAAATAGACTTATGTACAGAAGAAAAGACTCTTTGATGGCTGCAAGGGTGAAGAGGGAGAGAGAGGGCTGGTCATATATTAGTTGATAGAAATTTGATTGGGTGAAAGTAGTGACAGTGTAGTAGAAAGAAGATCAACTTAACTGTACTTCAACAGAAACTGAAAACTATTGTAATCTTAACCCAATATTGCAAGGATAGAGCAGCAGGGTCGGGGGTCTGAGATACCATGCTCTCAAGGGACATCAAGGCCAAGTGGCATAATTAGCCTATTGCTAAGAGAATCTTCTGTACCCCATATTGGTGAGTGGCATCTGGGGTCTTAAAAGCTGGCAAACTGCCATCTGAGGTACACCTAAAGGTCCCAACTCACCTAGAACAGATGATCACTAACAACAACAACGACATAAGGGAAAAAGAGCCCAGAAGACAGAAGAACTCATATGAATGGATGACTGCATCATGTGACCACAAGAACCAGGTGGTGCCCAGCCACCACCAGTAACAACTGTGATGGGGCACACAATGTCGAGTCCCAGTGGCAACATGAGAAAAAGAGGGGCGCACCTCAAGAACTGCACTAAAAGACAGCAACTGACGTTCTGGCAGCCCGGGGGTTCCCCTGGAAGCATGGACCCTGATCTGCTGCTGCCCCTGACCAGAAAACATTACTGAGGTCAACTCTTCAGACAGGAATGGACTGGACTCAGGGACACAACGTGATCATATGGTGTGTGTACTTATGGTTCTCTGCATCTATAGTATGCTGTCCTACTGGCCTCTTAGAAAAGGGAGAGTGTGGAGAGTAGGTGACAGGAGATTTTTAAGAGGATATGACATATATAGAACGAAAAGGAGGAGTGTGCGGTCTCTGGGCAAGGAGAGCAGAAGGAACTGAAGATAGGCAGGCATGCAAATTTAATTTGGATTGTATACTTTCATTATGCACAATTAAAAAAAATTAATGTAGCCTCTCCTGCTGTTTTTTGAATGTTGTTTGCTTGGTATATTTTTTTCATTTTCTGAGTTTTTCATTTGTGTTTTTAAGTCTAAGGTGTGTCTGTTGTAGGCAACATATAAATGAATCATGTTTATCTATCCATTCTTTCACTCCCTGTCTCTTTGTTGATGTTTTTAATTCATTTACATTCATCATAATTATTGATAGAAGAGAGTTTAGTGGTGTCATTTTGCTGCTTTTCTTGTGCATTGGCAATTTCTTTGTTCCACGTAATTTCTGTGCTGAATTGTTTTTCCTTGTGTATTTTCTTTTCACCTTTAATGGTTGATTTTATATTTACTTAATCTCTATTTTTTCCTTGTTTTTTATTTTGATGTGTAGGATTTTTATTTTCCTTTGTGATTACTTTAGTATTTACCCCTGCTTTTCTAGTTTAAACCAGTCTTCTATTTCTTTATATCACCTCAACTATGAAAGATCTATGACTACATTTTGTAGCCCCCCTATTTTGTTATAATATTGTTGCCTTTTACATAATAACATCCCAGTTTCCCTAATTTTGGTATTACAGCATTGATTCATTTTCGTGATTTCCCTATCTGGGTTGGTGTTTGGTTGCTCTGTTCTGTATTCTAATTTTGGGTTGTTATCTGATGTTACTGGCTTTCTAACCAGAGAACTCCCTTTAGTATTTCTTATAATTTTCATTTGGTTTTCGAAAATTCCCTACACATCTCTTTATCTGGAAATGACCTAACTTCACCATTGTATCTAAGAGACAGTGTTTTTGGCTGTCAACTTATTTCATGCAAGGCTTTATATACTTCATCCCAATGCCTTCTTGCCTGCGTGGTTTCTGCTGAGTATTCCAAGCTTAGTCTAATTTACTACTGTCTTTTGCAGATGACTTCTTGGTTATCCATGGCCACTCTTAAAATTTTCTTTTTATCTTTGGTTTTGGCAGGTTTGATTATAATGTGTCTTGGTGACTTTCTTTTGAGATCTACATTGTGTGATGTTCAATGAGGATCTTGGATAAATATCTTTTCATTTTTCATGAAGTCAGGGAAGTTTTATGCCAACACATATTCCAAAATTGTTTCTGTATCTCCTGTTATCCACCCACCATCCTGATATTCCAGTCCCTTGTAGGTTATTCCTGTTGATAGAGTCCTACATAATTCTTACTATTTCTTCATTTTTTAAAAAATTATTTTATCTGATTTTTCCTCAAATATGTCTCCAATCTCTAGTTCTGACTTCCATTGTCTCAGTTCTTCTCCTTTGACTCTTCTATTGATTTGTCTAAAATGAAATTTTATTGTTAATCTGAATTTCTACCTACTCTCTCTCTATGGATTCTTGAAACCTGTTCAGTTTGTCAGTATACTTTGCTCTAAACTTCTTAATTTCCTTAATTGCTGTGTCTATGTTTTTCTTTGCTTATTCTGTGTTTTTTGTGAACTACTTCCTGATCTCTTGAAGACTTTCTGCATATTAATCTTTTGTGTTCTACACCCAGTAATTCCAAGAAGTTCTCTTCATCTGAAAGATTTCTTGATTCTTTGTTTTTGGAGCTTCCTGAACCCATCATGATCTGCCTTTTTATGTGATTTGATATTTATTGTTTCCAAGCCATCAGTAAATTATCATATTCATTTATTTTATATTTGCTTGTTGTGTCCTAGCTTCTTGTTTTGTAATGCCTAAATAGACTGGTAATATCCGCTAGCTTGATTATTGGTACCTTTGAAGCTGTTATGTCCTGTTACCAGGTGTTTAGAGCTGTTACTAGATATGTGAGCCCCAAAGTTTGTTTAACTTTCTTGTACACATTCAGCTCAGGTATCCAGGTATATGGTGTAGGCTCTCACCCATAATCCTAGACAGGCAGGAGTGAGTAGTGTAGGCACAGGTATCTGGCTGCGTGTACTGAGCAAGGCAGGGGGCTGATAGCCATCTCTGAGCAGGTGGATGGGTGAGTTTTGCAGCTGGAGTATGCTTGCACAGTGCTGTTAGCTGTAAGGTCCAGGGAATACCACTTATTCTTGGAGCCCTGTCAGGGATAGCTAGGTGACATGGGTGGAGTTACCAGTCCTCAGGCCCCTGATATGGGTAGGTGAGAACCCTGCTTAGTAAACAGCTCAGTGTCAAATGTCAGGAGCCTGCCCTTCCACAATACAGCTGATTGAGTAAAATTAGGATTCAGATGTATACCCTGTTGTGCTGTGTTAATGAAGATCCATGCTGTTGTAATGGGCCTACATAGGTCTGTGTCAGGCTGTAAGGCATTCAAAGTCCATGGACCCCTTATGTCTGTGCCTAAGTAAAGGAACTGTTTCTTCCCTGAGTTCCCAGATTTAAAAAGCTAGCAGTTTATTTTTTCTCCATTTGTTAATGTGTTCCCTCTCCGAGGCTAGTAGAATGGCTCAGAGTGCATATGGGGCCTTATTTCCAGCCCAGGGGATGCATCAGCGTCTGAAGGTGGCTCAGGGCCAGTGCAGAGCAGTAGGAGAACAGGTAAAAAGAAGAGAAGTTTATGCCAAAGGAGCATTTTTGATAGTTACACAGCAGGTTAGATGCAAGTTAATTATCTCTTGACAACTGAGTGTTACTCTTCACTGATTCTGGAGGTGTGAGCGGCCTTTCCACCTTGAGGTCTCTCTTGATATGAAAAACATGTTCTGAATGCTAGTGTTCACCTCACCATGCTCATGCCAGCAAATCTGTCTACATAGTGTTGGTTCCTACTGAGTCAGATCTGGCAACTCCTGACTGCCTCTGAACCTCCTCTCACTCTCCCGCCACTCAGTCCCATTTCTCAACTTTTCTGTTGATATTCAGGGCTCTTAGAATGTCACATATAATCAAGTCATATATTTTTTCAGGTCTTTGCTGAAAGAAGGATCATAGGAAGTGTCTGACTACTCTGCTACCTTAGCCCCACCCACCCAACACCTGTCAATGCAATTACTTTTAGCGATTATCTCTCTTTCTCTATGACTTTGAGTTACTTTCTAGTGTCTTTCTGTTCTGAAAGATTCACTTTAGCATTTCCTACAGGGCTAGTCTAATACCTATGAACTCTCTCACTTCCTGTTTATCTGGAATATCTTTTGCTGAATATAATATTCTTAGTTGCCAATTCTTTTCTGACAGCATTTTAAGTATGTTTTTCTACTCTTTCCAGCCTGCAAGTTTTTTGAGAAATTGGTACTTAATTTTTTTAAGGATTGTTTGTTTACAACTATTCATTTCTCTCTTTCTACTTTCAGGATTCTTTCTTTATCTTTCACTTTTAAGAACCTGATTATAATCTGTCTCAATGCGGATCACTTTTACTTTATCATACTAGGAGATAATTCACCTTCTTGGATGTGTAAATTCATGACTTTTTGTCAGATCTGGAAAATTTTCTGCCATTTCTTCAAATATTCTTTCCAGATTTTGTTTTTTGTTCTTTTCCTCATTTGTTTCTAGGAGTTCCTTGATGCATATGTTAGTTCACTTGTGTCTAGTGTTAGCTCACCATGTTCAACAGTACTGAAGCTTATTATGCTCTGTTCAACAGTATTGAAGCTTATTATTATTGCTTTACAACTTGTACAATTTCTATTACCTTATTCTCTAGATTGCTTATTCTTTTTTCACAGGCTCAAATCTTGTTAACTCCTACCAATATTTTTTTTTAATTTCATTTACTGTGTCTTTCAGTACCACTATTTCTCTTTCATTTCTGTTTATAGTTTTTGTCTCTTCATTTATATTCTCATTTTTTCCATACATTGTTTTCTTAATATCTTTTATTTCACTGTATATGTTTTCCGGCTTTTAAAAACATTGTATTATTTTCTGCCAGTATGTTTATTATTATTATAGTGAAATGTTCAAAGATCTCAGGTTAGAAAACCAAAAGTCAAGAACACACTTCGTATTTCCCAAGCTGAAAGAACTGGAGGAAAAAAATCAATTCTAAAGTTTAAATATTGAATAATTCCAAGGGAAAAATTTAAATGACACAGGAAGCATCAAAAGAAGATGGAACAAATACACACAGGTACTATACCAACAAGAATTGGTCTATGTTTAACCATTACAGAAAGTAATATATGGTCAAGGAAGGAAGAAGTCCAAGCTTCACTGAAGGCATTGGTAAAAAATAGGACTCTGGGAATTGACAGAATACCAGCAGCGGCATTTCAACAAACAGGTGCAGTTCTGGAAGTGTTCACTTTTCTATGCCAAGAAATTTGGAAGACAGCCAATCAACTGGAAGAGATCATTACCTGTGCCCATTCCAGAAATTGGTGATCCAAACAAATGTGAAAATTACTCAACAATATAGTTAATACCTCACACAAGTAAAATTTTGCTGAAGATAATTTAAAAATGGTTGTAGCAGTACCTCAATAGGGACCTGCCAGAAGTTCAAGCTGGATTTAGAAGATGACATGGAACTAGGGACATCATTGCTAATGTCAGTTGGACCCTGGCTGAAAGCAGAGAATGCCATAGAGATTTTTACCTGTGTTTTATTGACTATGCAAAGGCATTCAAATGTGTAGACCATAACAAATTGTGGATAACATTGCAAAGAATGGGAATTCCGGAACACTTAATTGTGTTCATGAGGAGTCTGTATATAGACCAAGATGCAGTCATTTCAACATAACAAGGCAATACTGTATGTTCACCAGAGTTGTATCCTTTCATCACACGTATTCAAATATGTACGCTGAGCAAATAATCTGAGGATCTAGACTATATGAAGAATGCGGCACCAGGATTGGAGAAAAATTTATTCATAACCTGTAATATGCAGATGACACAATCTTGTTTGATGAAAGTGAAAAGGACTTGAAGCACTGAGTGATGAAGATCAAATGCTATAGCCTTCAGTGTGGATTACACCTCAACATAAGGAAAACAAAAATCCTCACAACAGAACCAATAAATGCAGAAAAGATTGAAGTTGTATCCAAAATCAACAGTCATGAAAGTAGCTGTCAAAAAAATCAAACAATGCATTGCATTGGGCACATCTGCTTCAAAAGACCTCTTTAAGTGTTCAAAAGCCAAGATGTCGCTTTAAGGACTAAGGTACACTTGACCCCAAGCCATAGTGTTTTCAGTTGTCTCATACGCATGTGAAAGCTGGGCAGCGAATTAGGAATACTGAAGAATACTGGTGTTGGTGATGAATATTGAATATACAACTGACTGCCAAAAGGATGAACCAATCTGTCTTGGAAAAAGTATAGCCAGAATGCTTGAACACGTTATCAGGAAGGACCAGCCCCCAGAGAATAACATCATGTTTGGTAATCTAGAGGGTCAGAGAAAAAGAAGACTCTTGTCTTAGTCATTTAGTGCTGCTGTTGGCGTTGTGGCAGTTCGAATCTGCCAGGCACTCCTTGCGAACTCTGTAGTGTGGTTCTACTCTGTCCTATAAGGTCTCTATGAGTCATAATCAACTCAACAGCAGTTTTTGTTGTTGTTGCTGTTGTTTTAATAATAGAAATATCACAAGTGGATGGTTTAAAAAGAGAAATTTTATTTTGTCACAGTCTAGTAAGCTAAAAGTCCAAATTCAGGGTGTCACCTCCAGCGAAAGGCTTTCTCTGTTGGCTCTGGAGGAAGTTCCTTGTCTTCAGTCTTCTCCTAGATTGGGAGCTTCTGAGGCACAGGGACTGTCTTAGTCACCTGGTACTGCTCTAACAGAAAATACCACAAGTGGAAGGCTTCATGAAGAGAAACTTTTATTGTCACAGTCCTGTAAGCTGTAAATCCATTCATGAGTTACAAGTCCATCCAATGTGACAAATCATCACAGTCCGGTAGGCCAAGAGTCCAAATTTAAGGAGAACATCTCAGCACAGGAACCTCGGGTCCAAAGGACATGCTTTACTCTTGGTGCTGCTTTCTTGGTGGTGTGAGGTTCCCAACTTCCACTGCTCACTTCTCTCCCTTGTATCCCACAAGCTTACTGTAGCTTGAGTCCTGCCTCACCAACACAGCTGCTACCCATTCTCCATCATCAATTATCACAGAGGCAGTATTCACAGAACACGGTAGGAATGGTACCATTTTGGACTCCTGGCCGAATCAAATCAATACACACATTTTTGGGTGACACAATTCAATCAATGATAGGGACCTAGGGTCCTTTATAGAGGACAAGTTCTACTCCTGGCTCTGCTTTATTGGTGGTATGAGGTCCCCCACTCTCTGCTTGCTTCCCTTTCCTTTATATCCCTAAAGGCCGTTTTGAGGCACAATAGAGTCTTAAACATTAACTCCTGCCCCACCAAAACAACTGTTATCCATTCTCCCTCATTAACATCATAGAGGCAGTATTTACAACATGGAGGAACATCACACAGTATCAAATGGCTATGCATATTTTGGAGGGACCCCGTTCAATCCATGACAGTCTGTTTCTGCTGAGTTCAACATCTGGACTCTCTGAAAGTCAAAGTATGTTGCCTGTTTTTCTGTTTTCCTATATATGGGTCACAATTTAGTGCTTCTTTACTTAGCTTGTAATTTTTGTTGCATTTTAGATAATACACTGCAGTATCTTTGGGTACTGATTCCCCTCTCTGTTATTTTTATTGTTAACTTGTTTACTTTTCTAGTAACTTGACTGAACTAGTTCAATGAAATCTATTTTCCTCTTAGTATGCAGGCTCTGATACTCATCTATGTGGATTATAATAAATTATGGTTAACACTGCAAAGAATGGGATTTCCAGAACACTTAACTGTGCTCATGAAGAACCTGTACATAGACCAAGAGGCAATTCAAACAGAACAAAGGGATACTACATGGTTTAAAGTCAGGAAAGCAGTGCATGAGAGTTGTATCCTTTCATCATATTTATTCAATCTATATACTGAGAAAATAACCCCAGAAGCTGGACTATATGAAGAAGAATATTGTATCAGGCTGGAGGAAGACTTATTAACAATCTTCGTTATGCAGATAACACAACCTTGCTTGCTAAAACTGAACAGGACTTGAAGCACTTACTGATGAAGATCAAACACTACAGGCTTCAGTATGGATTACACCTCAACATAAAACAAAGTCCTCACAACTGGACCAATAAACAACATCATGACAAACAGAAAAGACTGAAGTTGTTAAAGATTTCATTTTACTTGGATCCATAATCAATATCCATGTAAGCAGCAGTCAAGAAATCAAATTAATTTTCATTGGGCAAATCTCCTGCAAAAAAAAAAAAATCACTGTGGAGTCAGTTTTGACTCATAACAATGAATCTTTAAAGTGCTCAGAAGCAAATATACCACTTTAAAGACTAAGATGCACCTGACCCAAGCATTTGGTGTTTTTCAGTTGCCTTGTATACATGTGGAAGCTGCACAGTTAATTAGGAAGACTGAAGAACTGATGCCTTTGAACTATGGTATTTGTGAATAATATTGAATATACCATGGACTTCCAAAAGAGCAAACATCTGTCTTGGAAGAAATATAGTCAAAATATTCCTTAGATATGAGGATAGTGAGACTTTGTCTCACATAGTTTGGACATGTTATAAGGAAGGACCAGTGTCTGGAGAAGGACATCATACTTGATAAAGTAGAAGGTCAGCAAAAAAAAGGAAGATCATTTACAAGATGGGCTGGCAGTGACTGCAACAATGGGCTCACACATAACAATGATCATGAGGATGTGCAGTACTGGGCAGTGTTGCATTCTATGGTACATAAGGTTACTGTGAGTCAGAACCTACTCAACATCACCTAACAAAAATGACATACAGCCTCTGATGTTGTTCGTCAGAAGGCATAGCATTGGCCATGTACAGTCACCCTGATACCCTCTTACACAAAGGATGACAGTGGTTTAAGCAGGGCTTTTTTAATATCTCTTCTTCTGATCTTCCTGTTAAGCTTCTAGATGATTTACTTTTATCAGAATTATTTTCAGCTGCTAGCCTTGACTAACTTCTAGATGAGTACTCTATGTCTATTAGTCTAAGTCTAATGCTACTTGACATAAATTCCTCCACAGGCTGATCTAATTAAAGTCATCCTTTTGTACCACAAGAAGTGGTAGGCCCTGCTGTTCTTGGTTTGCCTCTCTCACGATGGATCTCCACCCTAGTAGCAAGCTGGGTAAGGGAGGTCAAGGCCCAGTATTCTACATTTGCATTCCTGGGTTAGAGCTTTTGCCCTACAGATTAGGCTGGATGGAGGAAAGGGTCGTCGGGCCTCTCACCTTCACTTGTCTGTAATAGAGCATCTGCAACATAGATGAGGGCAGAGATGAGACATGCTGGCAGCTTGCCCCTCCCAGGAATCCTTATTCTGCAGGCCAGGTAGAGGGAACCTCATCTTTGGCCACACTCACCTCAAACAGAGGTTCCAATCATACTGAAATCAGGAAGGGGAATGGGTCATGGCTTGAATGCTGACAACTGTGTTCTTAACATGATTTAGTAGATTTCCTGGAATACATATTTCATCATCTGCTGTTTGCCCTTAGGACAAATTTCAGAGACTTTTAAAGTTGTGTTTTATAATTTTCACCAGTTATGGGAAACCCTGGAGTTATAGTGGTTAAGTGCTACATCCACTAACCAAAAGGTTAGAAGTTCAAATCCACCAGATGCTTCTTGGAAACTCTATGACACAGTTCTACACTGTCTATGGGGTCACTATGTATTGGAATCAACTTGACAGCAGTGGGTTATAGTTGTTTTGCTTGGGAGATTGCCCACAGAGCATCTCACTTCTCCATTCTTGAAGTGCTTCTCTTCTGTCCTACAAAGAAATTGATAATGTTTAAGGTTTTCTATTTAATTCTCATTTTCCTGGGACATTAGGAATAAGGTTAACAAAAGCTAATATTTCCATATAAATTCCCAGATGTACAATTTAAACTACCATTTTTCTATGATTTCATTTTCAACTGTTTTTAATGAAAATAGTGAGATTATTTTCATCACTTCAAGTTATTTTTTTGAGACTAATTTTTATCATTGCATTGTTGTCAAACAGGTTCAGTTGCTGAATCATGCACTTAACAGATCCATAAATGCAAAGACATCTGGACTCTCCTGAAAGAAATAGGTAGAGCAGGAACTGGGAGTTTGGTAACACAGTTATGGAGAGTGCTTACAATCTGAATAAGCCAAATCTTTTCCACGAGAAATTTGTTCCACTGTACTACCAAATAACAAGTCAAATCATCTTCTAAAAGCTATTTTTTTGCCCATTATATGCATATGTTTTGATTCCATAACACACTGCATGGAGCAAAATTTTTTTAATCTTTCTTCTAACAAAAGCATATCATTGACTATAAAAATAAGATTATTGTTATTCAGTATAACATTATTGCTCTTAGTTCACTAGATATAATCTCTAATTAAGCTTTACCTCTGAATAGATGTAGGCTTACAGAGACTTCCACATCACAGTCAAGATATCAAATACTGCTAACATTTTGTTTCTTAAATAATCAAGGAGTTAAGGCTAAGACAGTGGAGTAGTCAGACATTTCCTGTGACCCTCTAACCACAAACACCCCTCAACAAATAAATTGATTATATACGACATTCTTGGAGCCCTGAACTTCAAGGGGTAGGTTGAAAGCTCTGACTAAATGACAGGGAGGGGAGAATAGGCCTAGAAGACCTAGGACTGGCCAGACCTGACCCAGTGGGAATCAGCACCCTGCAGGCAGATGGGTGAGGAGAGCAGTGACGTTCAGAAAATGTCTTTCACTCACACCTCCAGAATCAGAGAAAAATGGCATTCAGTCATCAAAAGCTAAGTGACTTCTGTCTAACCTATTGCAAGCCAAGCAGATCTAAAATTTTTCTTCAGGATAAACTCTCTCTGTTTTTACCAGTGCATCCCTCTCCCTTCTCTGCACTGCTCCCAAGATGGTTCCAAAGACTCATTCATCCCCTATGCAAGAAGTAAGACCCATTATGCATGCCCTGAGCCACACTCTCAGCTTCGGAGAAGAAAAAATTTAATGAAGAAAAGAAAAAGCATATCTGTAGGCACCCCTAAGTTGGAAACTGAGGGAAGAAACAGTTCCTTTGCCTAGGCACAGGGATAGGGGGTCCACAGATTTTGAAGGCCTCTCCCCTCTGCATACAAGCATCAAACACCCATAGCTCAGCTGAAAAACCTATCCACCTACGTGTTTTAGGAACAGGTACATGCTTCCTCACAGATACTCACAGATGGCTGTCAGCCCCCTGCCTTTACCAGCACATCCAGCCAGATACCTGTACACACACCAATCACTCTTGCCCATCTAAGACTGTAGGAGAAAGCCTGTACCACATACTTGGTGACCAATTACCTAGACAACTGAGCGGGATACATGTAAGAAAAGTAAACAGACTCCTGGGCTCACATGCCTAATAATAGCTCTAACCTCCTGATGACAGGATGGGCTTTAAAGGCCCCAATAAACAAACTAGCTCACGCAACCAGCCTATTTGGTCACTTCAAGAAAAAATAAACCAAGAAGCCAGGACACAGTAAACAAACATAAAATAAATAAATAAACAAACTAACTGATAGTTTGAAACAACAGTCAGTATCAAGTCCCATAAAAATGCAGGACATGACGGCTTCAGAAAGCTCCCCAAACAATCAAGAAATTTTCCAGATGAAGAGAACTTACTAGAATTATCAGAGGTAGAATACAAAAGACTAATATGTGGAACTCTTCAAGATATCAGGAAGATCAGGCAAAAAGAAGCACAGCACAATGACAACTTGAACACACTGCAAAAAAGTTACAGACAGCAAGCAGAAATTCATGAGATTTATGATAAAATTACAGACTTAGAAAATCATTAGAAAGTCAGAGAAGAAGAATTGAGGCAATGGAAGTCAGAATTAGTGAGACTGAAGATAAAGCATTTGATGCCAACATGTCTGAGGAAAAATCAGATAAAAGAATTTTAAAAATAAAGAAACACTAAGAAGTATGTAGGATTCTATCAAGAGGAATGATCTACAAGTGACTGGAATTCTAGAATGGGGGAGGATAACAGAAAATACAGAGACTTGTTGAAGATTTGTTGACAGAAAACTTCCCTAATATCATGAGATATGAGAAGATATTTATCCAAAATGCTCATTGAACTCTACATAATAGATCCCAAAAGAAAGACACTGAGACATATTATAATCAAACTTACCAAAACCAAAGGTAAGGTGAGAATTTTAAAAGCAGCTAGGAATAAATGAAAAATAATCTACAAAGGAGCGTTAATAAGACTAAGCTCAGGCTACTCAGAAGAAACCATGCAGACAAGAAGGCAATGGAATGACGTATGCAAAGCTTTGAAGGAAAATAATTGACAACCAAGAATTCTATATCTAGCAAAACTGTCAAGTATGATGGCAAAAGTAGGACATTGCCAGATAAACAGAAATATAGAGAATTTTTAAAAAACAAACCAAAATTACAAGAAACAATCAAAAAACAGTAAATATCTTGAATTTATATAGTAACTCATTCCCATATCCTCCTTATTTACATGTGTATATTTATGTGTGTGTGTGTGTGTATGTAAAACCATTTGGTCCTTAAGTATGATACTTTTAAGATTAGATATATAGATTTTTTAAAAATATTCAGTGTCTATCTCTTCCTGTTTTAGTAGGAATTTCTTTAAATCAAAGAATACTGAGTTGAATTGTGTGCCTTTCCAGCTTCTTTGGGGATAATCACATGGATTTTTATATTATAATCTATTAATGTGTTGAATTACATTAATAGATTTCCTAAATTAAGACAACATTTCATTCCTGGAATAAACCTAATTTGGTCACGGTGTGGTATTTTAACAGCTTATGAGTTTGGTTTCCTTGTCATGTTGTTGATAGGTGCCATAAAGTCAGTTCCAACTCACAGTGACCCTATGTACCCCAGAAATACTGCCCAGTACTGTGCCATGCTCAAAATCATTATGCTTGAGCTCATTGTTGCAACTACTGTGTCAATTCATCTTGTTGATGGTCCTCCTCTTTTCCACTGACCCTTACTTTACCAAGTGTGATGTCTTTCTCCAGGGATTGATCCCTCCTGACAACATGTACAAAGTGTGTAAAATATAATCACATCATCTGTGTTTCTAAGGAGCATTCTGGTTGTACTTCTTCCAAGACACATTTATTCAGCCTTTTGGCAGTCCATACTATGTTCAGTATTCTTCACCGACACAATTCAAAGGAGTCAACTCTTCTTCCATCTTACTTATTCACTGTCCAGCTTTCACATGCGAGGGCTGCCAATTAAGTTCATGAACTCATAAAAAGTACTACATGCCTCAGTGCTGAATATCACTATGATCATCTTTGAAGTACTCCCCTAGGGAAGCTATGCACCCATGCTCGTGCCTAATCCACCCTTCAAAGCAATTTTGGAATTCTTTTTTGAGAATGGCCATCAGAGCCGTTATCATATTATATTTGATATCCTGAATGTCATCAAAATGTCCTCCTTTCAACATTTCCTTTATCTTTGGGCAAAGAATAAAGTCATAGGGGGCCAGATCAGGTGAGTAGTGAGGGTGTTCTAATACAGTTATTTGCTTACTGGCTAAAATCTCCCTCACAGACAACTATACAATTAAGTCCACAAACTTGCCACTTTGCCACTACGCACAATAGTCATTCCAGAGTTTCAAAATTGTTTTGAATAGTGGACTAGGCACTGGCATTGGTGCATAGTTTCCCAAGGGGAGTACTTTGGGGATGATTGTGGTGATATTCAGCAGTGAAGTATATAGCACTCAGAACAATTAGTTCACAGATTTAATTGTCAGACCTCATACATATGATGTGATTGAGAATACCATATCTTGGTTCAGACGCATGTTAGTCTTCAAAGAGCTATCTCTGCTTTTGAAAACTTTAAACTTAAAACTTTTGCAGCAGATTTGTCCAGTGTAATGTATCTTTTCTTTTCTTGACTGCTGTTTCCTTGGGTATTGATTGCGGATCCAAGTAAAATGAAATCCTCGACAACCTCAAACTTTTCTCCATTTGTTCTGATGTTGCTTATTGGTCCATCTGAGAATATTTTCTTTTCTTTATGTTGAGTTGTAATCCATACTGAAGGTTGTAGTCTTTCATCTTTGTCAGGAAGTGCTTCAAGTTCTCTTTACTTTCAGCAAGTAGAGTTGTGTCATCTGTGTAACACAGGCTGTTAATGAGTCTTCCTCCTATCCTGATGACCCTTTCTTCTATGTATAGTCCAGCTTCTCAGATTGTTTTCTCTGAAGACAGAAATATATGTGGTTAAAGGATACAACTCTGGCACACACTTTTCCTGACTAAAAATTGCAGTATCACTTTGTTCTGTTTGAATGAATGCCTATTAACCTATGTACATGTTTCTCACGAGCACAGTTAAGTGTTCTGGGTTTCCCATTATTCGCAAAGTTGTGCTTAATTTGTTATGATTCACACAGCTGAATGCCTTTTCATAGTCAATATAACACAGGTAACCATCTTTATGGTATTCTCTGCTTTCAGCCAGGATCCATCTGACATCAACAGTGATATCCATAGTTCCACATCCTCTTCTGAATCTGGCTTGAATTTCTGGCAGTTCCTTGTTGATGTACTGCTGCAAGTATTTTTGAATGATCTTCAGCAATATTTTACTTGTGAGTGATGTTGATATTGTTTGATAATTTCCACATTCAGTTGGATCACCTCTTTTGGGAACAGGCATATATGTGGATCTCTTCCACTGAACTGGCCAAGTAACTGTCTTCCAAATTTCTTGCTATAGACAAGTGAGCACTTCCTGTACTGCATCCATTTGTTGAAACATTTCAGTTGTATTCTGTCAATTCCCAGAGCATTATTTTTCACCAATGCCTTCACAGCATCAGTACCATCAGTTCCTGACCATGTGCTACCTTCTGAAATGATTGAACATCTATCAACTCTCTTTCGGTATACAGACTCTGTATTCCTCCCATCTTCTTTTGATGCTTCCTATATCACTTAATACTTTTCCCATAGAATTATTCGGTATTGCAACTTAAAACTTGACATTTTTTCTTCATTTTTTTCAGCTTGAGAAATGTTGAGTATGTTCTTCACCTTTCTATCTCCAGGTCTTTGAACATGTCATTATAATACTTTATCTTCTCAAGCTGCCCTTTGAAGTTCAGTTTTTTCACTTTATCACTTCTTCCTTTTGCTTTAGCTTTTCTATGTTCAAGAGCAAATTTCAGAGTCTCTTCTGACATCCATATTGATCTTTTATTTCTTTCCTGTCTTTTTAATGACCTACTGCTTCCTGGATGTATGATGTCCTTGATGTCATTCCACAGCTTGTGTGCTCTTGAGTCATTAGTGTTCAATGTGTCAATTCTATTCTTGAGATGGTTTCTAAGTTCAGGTGGGATATACTCAAGTCTGTACTTTGGCTCTCATGGGCTTTTTTCTAATTTTCTTCAGTTTCAACTCGAACTTGCATATGAGCAACTGATGATCTGTTCCACTGTCACCTCCTGGCCTTGTTTTGACTGAAGATATTGAGCTATTTCATCATCTCTTTCCACAGATGTAGTCAGTTTGTTTCTTGTGTATTCCATCTGGTGAGGTCCATATAGTTGCTGTTGCTGTTTGTGTTGGTGATAAAAGGTGTCTGCAAAATTCTGTCATGTGATACCTATCATTGTTTCTCTCACCAAGGCCATATTTTCAACTACCAGTCCTTCATTGTTTCCATCTTTCACGTTCTAGTCACCAGTAATGATCACTGCATCCTGATTGCATGTTTAATCAATTTCAGACTACAGAAGTTGGTAAAAAGTCTTCAATTTCTTTTTCTTTAGCTTTAGTGGTTGGTACATAAATTTGAATGACAATCATTGTCCTAGTCATCTAGTGCTACCATAATTGAAAACCACAAGAGAATGGCTTGAACAAAGAGAAATCTATTTTCTCACAGTAAAGTAAGCTAGAAGTTCAAATTCAAGGTATAGCTTCAAGGAAAGCTTTTCTCTGTTGGCTCCGGAAGAAGATCCTTGTCATCAATCTTCCCTTGGACTAATAACTTCTGATCTTCATGTACCCCAAGTTCAAAGGACACTGTCTGCTCCCAGAACTACTTTCTTGGTGGTATGAGGTCCCTCTGTATCCCTGCTCGCATCTTTGCTTCATATTCTGTTTTAGTCACCTAGTGCTACTCTAACAGAAATACCACACAGTGGATGGCTTTAAAAGAGAAATATTTATTTTTACATAGTCTAGTGAGCTTCGTGTCCAAATTTTGGAAGTCCACTCCAGTAGAAGGCTTTCCCTCTGTCAGCTCTGGAGGAAACTCCTTGTGTTGCATCAGTCTTTGTTCATGGAACATCATGGCACAGGAACCTCAGGTCTGAAGGATGTGCTCTTCTCCGGGTGCTGCTTCCTTGATGATGTGAGGTTCTGAAGTCTCTGCTTGTTTCCCTCTCCTTTTAACTCCCATAGAATAAAAGGATAAAAGATGGTGCAAGTCACACTCCAGGGAAACTCATTTAGCAAGGGTGATTCAGTCCCATTGTAATCCTCCTTTAACATAATCATCCTATCTATTAGCTAAGGGCAGAGATTAGGATGTACAGAATAGGAAACTTACATAATATTGAGAATGATGGCCCAGCTAGCTGGCTACAGACATTTGGGGGGGGGGACACAGTTCAATCCATGACATATCCCAAGAGATTGCCTCAACACAATCCAAGCTTGTAAATTGAGTCCCACCTCACTAACAAAACTGCCACCCATTCTCACTCATTAACATCACAGATGCAAGATTCACTACATATGAGGGAAAATATCACACATTATAGGAAATCATGGCCCAGTCAAACTAATATGTGCTGACACAATTCAGTCCATGACAGTTATAATAATTGGTCTTCCTTGTGGATGTATGGATATTATCCTATTGTTGAAAGTAGTGTACTTCAGGATAGATGTTGAAATGATCTTTTTGATGATGAATGCAATGCCATTCCTCTTCAAGTTTTTATTCCCAGAATAGTAGACCATATTTTTGTACAATTCAGAATGTCCAATACTAGTTCATTTCAGTTTACTAACACTTGGGATATCAATGTTTATGTGTTCCATGTCATCTTTGACAACTTCTAATTTTCCTAGATTCATACTTGTAAATTCAATGTTGCAGTTGTTAATGAATATTCAGAGCTGTTACTTTCCATTTTGAGGTGTGCCACATCAGCAAATAAATGTCTTAAAGCTTGACTCGAACCACATCATTAAGGTTTACTCTACTTTGAGGAGGCAGCTCTTCTCCAGTTACATTCTGAGTTCCTTTCAACTGGAGGGGTTCATCTTCTGGCATTATATCAGACAGTGTTCCACAGCTATTCATAAGGTTTTCATTGGCTAGTTCTTTTCAGAAATAGATCACTATATCTTGCTTCCTAGTCTGTCCTTCTGGAAGTTCAGCTGAAACCTTCCCAGCTAGTATTTAAATACCAGTGGTGTAGCTTCCAGCATCACAGCAACACACAAGCCCTCACAGTACAGTGAACTGACAGATGTCAGAGTGGGCAAATAGCCAGTGCAATCTTGAAAAGGAAGAACAAAGTAGGAAGGCTCACACTTCTCAAGCTCAAAGCATATTATAAAGCTACAGCAATCAAAACTGCCTGGTACTGGTATAATGATAGATATGTACACCCAGGAAAAGAACTGAAAATCTAGAAATAAATATGTACATCTGTGATCAGTTGATTTTCAATGAGGGTGCTAAGTCCATTCAGAGGGAAAAGAAAAATTTCTTTAATAAATAGTGCTGGGACAACTGGGTTTTTACATAGAAAAGAATGAAACTAGACTCATATCTCACAACACATGTGAAAATCAGCTTAAAGTGAATCAAATAGTTCAATAACATCTGAAACTAAAACTCTTTTCAAAAATACAGGTCATGTTTTAGCACCTAGTTTTTAAATAATGGTTTCTTAGATATAAAACAAAAGCCAGAGCCTCAAAAGACAAAATAGATAAATGGAAGTTCAAAAATAAAAACTTTCATTTATCAAAGAACTGTAATCAAGAAGGTGAAGAAATAAGAAGTGGGGTGAAGATGGTGCAATAATCAGATGCTTCCTGTGCTCCCTTTTACAACAAACAAAGCCCCGGAAAAAAAAAGAATGAATCAATTATATACAGAAATTTGGGAGACCTGAACATCAAAGACAAAGTTAAGGAGTCAGACTGAGTTGCAGGGGGAGGGAGAGACACTTCAGAATCAGTGAGAATTTGCCCTAGATGACCTGGCCGGCACCCTGAAAGCTGGATCAGCTAACATGTGTGGGCTGAGGTAAGCAGTAGCTTGGGATGCATTTTCCACATTAAAAGAAACCAAGCAGTAAAGAGTCAATTCATGTGTCCAGAACCAGGGATAAGTGGTATTCAACTGGCAAAAAAATAGGTATAATCATTTAATCTACCATGCCAATCAAAAACACCTTTTCCCTCTTTGAGAAGCATCTCTCTTCCATTCACCTGCCCCCTTCTCACTCTGCTGTGGGTCCCAAACTAGCTTCAGCAATTGCTACACCACCTGAACCAATCTCCTAGCTTTGGAGAGGAAAAAAAATTGACAGGGAACAAGTAATCTTCCACCTCCCCTAAGCCAGGAACTCAGGGTAGACATAGTCCCTTTGCTTAGGCCCAGGCATAAGGGGTCCATAGACTTTGAATGCCTTTCACTCCTGCAGAGACCAGTCTGTGTCCATTTCAACAGTGTAGGCCTTCCTTAACAGAATACAACAGGGTATATACCTGAGGCCTATTTTCAACTGCATCAGCTATAAGGGAGAGAGGCAGATTTGTGAATTTCACACTACCCTGCCCATTAAGCAAGGTCCTCTCCTACTTACTTCAGATGCTGAAGGACTGGTGGTTCCACTCACTCTACCCAGCCACCTATGACAGACATCCAAGAATAAGTGATGCCTTTCAGTCCTTATAGACAACAGCACTGGGTGCCAAAATAAGGCCCCATGTATGCACTCTAGGGAACAGGGCCACACCTTCCACCCAAACACTCAGGGACAGCTGTCAGTCCCCTGCCTTACCCATCACATAACTCTCTATTGCAACCAGATACCTGTGCCTACTTCAATCAACCCTGCTCATCTAGGACTGTAGGCAAGAGCTGCACCACACACTTGATGACTGATTACTGGAAACCTGACCTAAACCCATGCAAGAAAAGTAAACAGCCTCCTGGGCTTACATATGTAGTTACAGCTCTAACTGACCAGAGACAGGGCATGAGATCTTCAAAGGTGCCAATAATCAAGGTAGCTCATATGATCAGCCTATTTGGACATATCAAAACAAAACAAGAAGCTAGGGCACAGTAAGCAAACATAAAATAAGTGAATACAATGTACTCATGGCTCAATGTCAACCTAGCCAAAAACCAAGCTCACTTCCATTGAGTCGATTCCAACTCATAATGTCCCTATAGGTCAGAGTAGAACTGCCCCACAGAGTTTCCAAGAAGTGCCTTGCAGATTCAAATTGCCGACCTTTTAGTTCCAGATGTAGCACTTAACCACTATGCCATTAGGGTTTCCTCCATTTCAACAGTCAATATCAAGTCACATAAACAGGCAGACCATAATGGCTTCAGCAAATGACCAAAACAAATAAACAAGAAATCTCCCAGAAGAAGATAACTTCTTGGAATTACCAGAGGTAGAATTAAAAAGATCAATATAGAGATCTCTTCAAGAAATTAAGAAGATCAGGCAAAATGCAAACCAAGCCAAGGAACACGCAGACAAAGCAACAAAGGCACTTAAAATGGCTATATAAGAGCATATGACAGATTTAACAGGTTGCAAGAATCCACAGAGACAACAAACAAATATCCAAAAGACTAACAATAAACTTTCAGAAGCAGACAACTCAATAGAAAGTAAAAGGAGCAAAATTGAGGCAATGGACGTTTGAGTTAGTAAGATTGAAGATAAAGCACTTCACATCAACATAATTTGATGGAAAATCAAAGATTTTTTTTTAAATGACAAAACTTAAAAATTACATGGGACTATATCAAGAAGAATAATTTATGAGCGATTAGACTACCAGAACAGGGGGGTGTAACAGAAAACACAGAGAGAATTGTTGAAGATTTGTTGGCAGAAAACTTCCCCAACATCATGAAGGATGAGAAGGTATCTACCCAAAATGCTCATTGAACTCCACACAAGGTTGACACCAAAAGAAAGACACCAAGACACATTATAGTCAAACTTGCCAAAACAAACATTCAAAAGAGAATTTTAAGAGTGGCTAGGGATGAATGAAAAATAATCTACAAAGGAAAATCAGTAAGACTAGGCTTGGCCTACTCAGCAGAAACAATGCAGGCAAGAATGCAATGGGATGGCATATACAAAGCCTTGAAGGAAAAAAATTGCCAGCCAAGAATTATATATCCAGCAAAACTGTCTCTCAAATATGATGACAAAGTTGAGACATTTCCAGACAACAGAAGTTTAGGGAATTTGCAAAACTCAAACCAAAATTACAAGAAACACTAAAGGGAATCCATTCATTCAAAAGTCAATAACATCAGATAACAAGACTAGAAAGCTGGACAGTGCAACTGTATACCAACCAAGATTGGGAAGTCACACACACACAAAAAAAATCAAAGCTAAAACACTAAAAATAGAGAAACAGAGATGTCATTATGTGAAAGATGGCAATATTATAACAAAAATAGGACTTAAAAAATGTAGTCATACATCTTTTGTATGGGGAGGAGGTCAAGGTGATATAAAGAAATAAAAGACTGGTTTAAATGTAGAAAAATAGGGATAAGTATTACGGTAACTACAAAGGAAACTAACAATCTTACACATCAAAATGAAAAACATAAAGACTCAGCAAATACAAAACCAACAACAATGAAAGAGATGCAAAGGAAATACACAGAGAAAAATGATCCAAAAAAAAACCTAAACGGAACAAAGAAATTGTAAGTGATGTGATGCACCAAAAAAGGAATCAAAATAACAGCACTAAACTCTTGTTTATCAATAATTACACTAAATATAAGTGAAATATGCCAGTAAAGAGACAGTGACAGGATGGATTAAAAAAAAATCCATGTCTATGTTGCCTACAAGAGACATACCTTAGACTTAAAGACACAAAGAAACTAAAACTCAAATGATGGAAAGAATATATAGCAAGCAGAGAACACTGAAAAAAAAGACAAGAGTAGCTTATTAATTTCTGACAAAATAGACTTTAACATAAAATCTACCACAATGGATGAGAGGACCCTATATAATGATTAAAGGATCAGTATACCAGGAGGACATGACCATATTAAATGTTTAAACACTCAACAATAGAGCTTCAAAATAGATTAAAAAACTCTAACAGCATTGAAAGGAGAAATAGACAGCTCCACAGTAATAGTAGGAGACTTCAACACATCACTTTTGGTAAAAGACAGAGCATCCAAAAAGAAGCTCAGTAAATGCACATAAGATCTAAATACAACAGTCAATTAGCTTGACCTTGTCAATATTCAGAACAGCACACCTTGCAGCCACCAAGTATCCTTTCTTTTCCAGTGCACATGGAACATTCTCTTGAGGAGACCAAGTATTAAGCCATAAAACAAGCCTTAACACAATCTCAAACATCAAAATATCATAAAGTGTCTTTGCTAACCATTAAGTCATAAAAGTAGAAATCAGTAACAGAAAAAAACAAGGGGAAAACAATCAAACAGATGGAAACTGAACACCTTGCCAAAAAACTAATGGACTATAGACGAAATTAAGGACAGAATAAGGAATTCATAGAGTCAAATGAGAATTAAAACACACACTGCCAAAATCTTGGGGACACAGCAAAAGCAGTGTTCAGAGGTCAACTTATAGCGATAAATATAAAACATCCAAAAAGAAGAAAGGGTGAACATTAGCCCTACAACTCAAACAAATAGTAAGAGACCAACAAAAGAAGTCTTCAGGCACCAAAAGAGAGCAAATAGTAAAAATTAGGCCAGAACTAAATAAAATAGAGAATGGAAAAGTAGTTGAAAGAGTTACAAGACCAAAAGCTTGTTTTGTGAAAAGATCGAAGATATCAATAAAACATTGGCCAGACTCATAAAACAGAAACAGGAAAGGAAGCATATAGAAAAAGAAATGAGAGGGATAATATCAGAACAGCCCTGATTGAAATTAAAAAAAAATCAAAATAGAATAGTATAAAAAATTGCACTGTAACAAATTTCTAAACCTAGAGGAAATGAACAAATTTCCTGAAACACACTACCTACCTAAACTAACTCAGAGGTTGAACAACTAAATAAACCTATAACAAAAGAAGAGATTGAAAGGTAATTTTAAAACTCACAGCAAAAGAAAAAACAAAGCGCTGGCCCTGACGGCTTCACTGGAGAGTTCTACCAAATTTTAAAGAATTAACACCACAATTACTAAAGGTTTTTCAGAGCATAGAATAGGATGGAATACTCCCAAACTCATTCTATGAAGCCAGCATAACTGTGATACCAAAACCAGGTAAAGACACTAGGAAAAAAAAGAAAAGAAAATTGTAGAGCAATATCCCTTATGAATGTAGATATGAAAATCCACAACAAACAGAACTCAAGAACATACCAAAGAAGTGTTTCAACATGACGAAGTGGAATATTCATATGCAGGGATGGTTCAACTTTAGTAAAACTACCAACACAATTAATCACATAAATAAAGCAAAAGACAAGAACCACATGATTTTATCAATTGATGCAGAAAAGGCATTTGACAACATCCAAAGCCCATTCATGATTTAAAAAAGCTTTCAGCAAAGAAGGGAAATTCCTCAACATAATGAAGATCATTTATACAAAGACAATAACCAGTGTTATCCTAAATGGAGAGTCTGAAAGCACTCATTCACCTTGAGAACAGGAACCAGACAAGGATGACCTTTATCACCACTCTTATCCAGCATTGTGCTTGAGATCCTAGCCAGAACAATTAGTCAAGACAAACAAATAAAGGGCACCCAAATTGGTAAGGAAGAAATAAATGTATCCCTATTTGAAGATGGTGGAAACCCTGGTGGCATAGTAATTAAGAGATACGGCTGCTAACCAAAAGCTTAGCAATTTGAACCCAACAGGTCGTCCTTGGAAACTCTGTAGTGCAGTTCTGCTCTGTCCTAGAAGGTTGCTATGTGTCAGGATCAACTTGATGGCAAGGGAGTTTGTTCATTCATTTGTTTGTTATGCAATGATACGGTCTTATACACAGAAGACTCCAAAGAGTTCACACACACAAAAATACTGGAACTAATAGAAGATTTCAGCAAAGGACCAGGATACAAGATAAATGTACAAAAATCAGTTAGATTCCTTCATACCAACAAGAAGAGAAAGTCACCAAGTCAATACGATTTACAATACCCACCCCAATGAAATAAATCACTGAGGGCTAAACCTAACCAGAGACATAAAAGACCTATACACAAAAAGTTACCAGACACTGCTGCAAAAAACTAAAAGAGACTCACGTAAGTAGGAAAACATACCTTGCTCCTAAATAGGGAAACTCAACATTTGGAAAACGTTAATTCCACCCAAGGCAAACTAGCGATACAATGCAATCTTGACCCAAATTCCAATTATAATTTCTAATGAGTTAGAGAAACAAATCACCAACTTCTAGTGGAAAGGAAAGAAGCCTTGGATAAGTAAAGCACTACTGAAGAAGAACAAAGTGGGAGGCCTCACACTACATGATTTTAAAACCTATTATACAGCCATGGTGGACAAGACAATGTGGTAGTGGTACAACAACAGATACATAGACTAACGGAACAGAATTGAGAATTCAGATGTAAATTCATCCACGTGAGCAGCTGATATTTGATAAAGGCCCATAGTCCATTAACTGGAGAACAGACAGTCTCTTTAACAAATAGTGCTGGGATAACTGGATATACATCTGCAAAAGAGTGAAACAAGACCCTAACCTCATGCCATGCAAGACAACTGACTAAAAATGGATCAAAAATCTAAATATATAATCTAAAATTATAAAGTTCCTGGAAGGAAAAATAGGGACAAAGCTACAAACTCTAAAATATGGCATAAACAGAATGTAAAACATAACTAACAATGCACAAATACCAGAAGAGAAGCCAGATAACTGGAAGCTTCTAAAAATCAAATACTTCTGCTCATCCAAGGGCTTCACTGATAAAGTAAAAAAGGCAACTGACAGACTGGGGAAAAAATGGCTTTGACATATCTGATCAGAGTCTAATCTCTGAAATCTACAAGCTACTACAAAACTTCAACCACAAAAAGACAAATAACCCAATTAAAACATAGCCAAAGGATATGAACAGGCACTTTACCAAGAAGATATTCAGGAAACTAACACACATGAGGAAGTGCTCATGATCATTAGTCATTAGAGAAATGCAAATCAAAAGTACAATGAGATACCATCTCACTCCAACAAGTTTAGCATTAATCCAAAAAACACGAAATATTAACAATTGGAGAGGTTGTAGAGAGTGAAACACACATTGCTGGTGGGAATGTAAAATTATATAATCACTTTGGAAATCGATTTGGCAGTTTTTTTTAATAGCTAGAAATAACAGTACAATGGAATACCACACTTGGAATATATCCTAGAGTAATAAAAGCCATCACACAAATAGACATACGCACACGCATGTTCACTGCAGCACTGTTCACAGTAGCAAAATGATGGGTACTACATAGACACCCAACAATGAACAAACAGATAAGGAAATTATGATATATTCACAAAATGGAATACTATGGAAGGGTAAAAAACGACGGTCATTCTATGCAGCGTCTCATAACACAGATGAAACTGGAAGTCATTATGCTGAGTGAAATGAGTTCCAAAAAGATAAATATTATATGAAACCACTATTTTAAGAACTCAAGAAAAAGTGTAAATATGGAATAAAACATTCTTTGATGGTTCCTAGGATAGGAAAGGAGGAAGAACTATCTTAGGTGAGGGAAAGAACAATACACCATGCAGGGGAAATCATCACAATTGGATTAGACCAAAAGCTAAGAAGTTTCCTGAACATAGACAAACATTTCAAGGGACAGAGTAGCAAGGGTGGGGTTCTCAGGACCATGATTTCAGGAGACGTCTAAGTCAATTGACATAACAAATTTTATTTTAAAACAATGCTATGTCCAACTTTGGTGAGTGGCATCTGGGGTCTTGAAAACTTGTGAGCAGCCGTGTAAGATGCACCAATTACACCAACCCACAGGGAACAAAGGAGAATGAAGAACACCAAAGACAAAAGGAAAATAGCCCGAGAGACAAAAAGAGCCACATAAAACAGAGATTCCATCAGCCTGTGACCAGAAGAACTAGAAGGTGCCTGGCTGCCACCAGTAATCACCCTAACAGGGAGCATATCAGAGTCCCTGGTGGAGCAGGTGAGAAGCAGGGTGCAGATTCATATTCTTTTAAAAGACCAGACTTAATGGTCTGACAAAGACTAGAAGAACCCCAGAAGACACAGTTTCTGTACTCTCTATTAACCCAGAACTAAAACCATTTCTGAAGCAACCTTTTCAGACAAAGATTAGGCTGTACTATAAGACATGAAAGGATACTTGTGAAGAGTGTGCTTCTTAGTTCAAGTAGATATATGAGACTAAACGAGCAGCATCTGTCCAGAGATGAGATTAGAAGGCAAGAGGAGAAAGGAGCTGGCTGAAAGGGCACAGGAAATCTGGGATGGAGAGGGGAATGTGCTGTCATATTACAACGATAGCACCTAGGGTCACATAACAATGTGTCTGTAAATTTTTATATGAGAAAGTAACTTGAGTTGTGGATGTTTACCTAAAGCATAATAAATAAATAAAAAGAAAATGAAGAAACAAACTACAGACTCGGAGAAAATGTTGGGAACCATATATGTGTTCAATATCTAGGCATATAAAGAATCTTTACAATCTTTAAAGACAAACAATCCAATCAAAAAATGATCAAAGGCCTTGAATACAAGGTGTGACAATTAAGTTCACAAATTCATCCTAGAAAAAGTGCTACATACTTCATTGCTGAATACTACTACAGTCACCTTCAAAGTACTCCCCTTGGGGAGCTGTGTACCAATGCTAGTACCTAGCCGACCCTTTAGAGCAATTTTGGAATACTTTTTTCTGGAATGCCCATCAGAGCTGTTGTCATATTACCCTTGATGTCCTGAATGTTACCAAAAAGTCTTCCTTTCAATATGTACTTTATCTTCAGATAAAGAAAAAAGTCACTGGGATCAGGTGAGTAGGGAGGGTGTTCTAATACAGTTATTTGTTTACTGGCTAAAAGCTTCCTCACAGACAACTACGCAATTAAGTTCGTGAACTTGTCACTGTGCCACTGTGTGTGATAGTCATTCCAGAAAGAGTTCCAAAATTGCTTTGAAGGGTAAACTAGGTGCTGGCATCTGTGCATAGCTTCACAAGGGGAGTATTTCAAAGGTGACAGTAGTGATATTCAGCAGTGAGGTATGTAACACTTAGAATAATTAAGTTCATGGACTTAATTGTCAGACCTCATGTGTATTTCACCAAAATGGAAATTCAAATGGTCAAGAATCACATGGAAAGATGCTTAATGTCTTTAGCCATTAGAGAAATTCAAAACAAAACCATAAAAAGATACCACTTCATTGTTTCTAGGATAGCTAATGTAAAACAAAACAGAAAACAACACAAGCTCTCTTTCACTGCTGTTGGGAATGCAAAACGGTACAGCTACTGTTCCAATGTGGAAACAGTCTGGTAGTTCCTCAAAGAGTTAAGTTGGAACTACCCTAACTGCCACCCCCCAAATAAAACAAACCCAGTGCCATCGAGCCAGTTCTGACTGATAAAGACCCTATAGACAGCACAGAACTGCCCCATAGAGCTGCCAAGGAGTGCCTGGATAATTTGAACTGCCCATCTTTTGGTTAGCAGATGTAGCACTTAACCACTGTGCCACCAGGGTTTGCAGAACTACCCTATGACTCAACAATTCCAGTCCTAGGTATACACCCTGAAGAATTGAAAGCAGAAACACAAGTAGATGTGTGTACACTAATCTTCATTACAGTACTAGTCACAAACAACCAAAACATCCATCAGTAAATAAATAAACACACAAAATGTAGTATGTACATACAATGGAATATTACTCAGGCATAAAGAGAAATGAAGTCCTGATACATGCTGCAACATAGATGAATCTTGAAAACATTAAACAGTAAAGCAAGTCAATCACAAAAGGACAAAAATTGTATTATCTCATTGTATGGAATATTTGGAAACCATAGTGGCATAATGGTTAAGTGCTATGGCTGCTAACCAAAAGACTGGCAATTTGAAGCCACCAAGTGCTCCTTGGAATCTCTGTGGAGGCAATTCTACTCTGTCCTATAGGGTCACTATGAGTCAGAATCAACTTGACAGCAATGGGTTTTTGGGGGGAGTACATGAAATATCTAGAATAGACGAATGTATAGAGGTGAAAGTATATTACTGGTTACCAGAAGCAGAAGGGAGGTGGGAAAGAGGAATTATTGTTTAGGATTATCTGTTGTAATAGAAAATTTGGCAACAGACACTGGTGATAGGTACACAGCATGATTAGTATCAGCGGTGTCACTGAATTGTACACATAAAAAATGTTAAATTAGCAAATGTTGAGTTATATATATACTGCAATTTTTTAAAAAAGCAAGAATGGAGAGCAGAGTAAAGATGGAAGGCTAAACACTCATCTCCCTAAATCTCCCTGGAAACCAAGACATGAAGTGATAATTAAATGGAGCCTTCTGGACACCTACTGAGCCCTAGGACACTGCATAGGGCTGTTAATTTGGACTTCATACCACTGAATGCAAAACCTCCTCTCTTTTGCTGACCTCACTCTCAGCAAGTGCAGGTTTGCACGGACCAAAGGTAACTCACTCTTTTTATTTTTTTTCTCCGTATTGGCCTGTGGGTGGAGCTGGGACTTGACTAGCCACTGGTCTCAGACATACTGCTGGTGGGATTGACACGTGCAATTGCCATGTCCTGAGAGCCTGGCTTTGGACTCTGTGCATCTTAGCTCCTAGCTCCTTTGGCCTATCTTTCTACCTCCACCATGTGGTAGCCACAAGGATGCGATGACAAGCTTGTGCTGGACGCCATTTGATCCATTGGGAGATGGAGATGCCCAGGCAGAGGTCCCGGCTGGACTTGGTTCCTAGGCCGGCAGGCAGCTCCTGCTGGGGGGAAAGTGCTTTTCTGACAGAGAGGCAGTGTGTTACACAGTGTGGCCTTAGACTGGGGCCCAGGTGACAGATGCTGTGGACTCTGGGCTTCTCGGCATCTTTGGCCTCTCTTTCTGCCAGTAGCCTGGTCCCAGCCAGGTGCGAGCTTGAGCAGGGTGCCATCTTGTTCTGCTGGGAGGTGGGGATAACCATATGGAAGCCTTAGCTGGACCTAATTCCTGGGCTGGAAGGCAGCGCCTGCCCAGAAGAGAGTGCTTTTCTGGCAGAAAAGCAGAATTCTACACAATATCACCTACAGCTTGAGCCTGGCAGCAGAGGCTAGCAGGGCAATAGCTTTCCAGTATTTTGAGCTAGTTGATAACATCTGGGGTTCAGTATAGAGGTACTTACTTTGCCAGCTGGGAAGAGGGATCAGTACACCTCAAAACCTGACTGACTTTGGAAGTTGTCAGATACTTATTACTTCTCATTTTAAGACAGTCCATCCTCACAGCATCTCTCCCAGCCTCTGTTGACCCACATGCAGTCCAAAAAGCAACAAACTCTGGAGAAGGCTGTGACCAAGAAATCACCCATAGCATCAGAAGACCCCCAAAAGAAACCACCTCAGAACTTCCCAGACAAAGAAGCTTTTCTGAAACTGTTGGAAGGGGAATACAAAAGGATTATATATATAGCCCTCCTAGACCTTATACAAAATGCAACAGAGCAAAATGAAAAATTAAGCAAGCTGTTCTGTCTGATGGAACACCAGTACCCTGAAATCCAACAGATCAAGAACAAAATCAAAGACATAGAAACTTCAATTCAAAACCAAGAAAACAAAATTGAACAAATGGAAAATAGGTTTTCTGATTTGGAAGACAGAGCTACTGACTTCAGCATCTATGAGGGGAAATCAGAAAAAAGAAACAAGAAAAATGAAGAAGCACTGAGAAATGTGTGGGACTTTATTAAAAGGAACAATGTACAATTACTTGGAGTTCCTGAACAGGGTGAGACACCTGAGAACACAGAGAGTATTGCTGCTGAGCTGCTGACAGAAAACTTCCCAGAAATTATGAAACAAGACAATATAGATATCCAAGATATATATCCAACACCACTCAATGTAGATCTCAAAACGAAGACTCCAAGACATACTATAATCAATCTTAACAAAATGAAACATAAGCAGAGACTCTTAAAGGCAGCAAGACTCAAAGCTAAGCTAACATTCAGAGGGAAACTCTGTAGGCTTTCGTCAGATTTCTCAGCAGAAACAATGCTGGCATGGAGACAGTGGCATGACACATTCAAAGCCTTGAAGGAGAAGAACTTCCAACCAAGAATTATATATCCTGCAAACTACCTTTCAAATATGAAAACGAAATGAAGGCATTCACAGATAAACAGAAACTCAGAGACTTTGTAAAAACCAAACCAAAGCTACAAGAAATATTGAAAGCATCTCTTGGCTTGGAAGAACAAAACCACTAACTTTATATTTTAGAAGGACATATCATTCACAATCCTACTCAGAAAAGGCTCCAAACTCAATCAAAGCTGTAATAGTGAAAGAAATGATCCAGTGATCATATTATGAAAACCATGATGTCATCATATTAAAAAGAAGGATGTACTACAGTCGTTAAAGTCCTTCCAGATGGAGAGGAAGTTGACAAGACTGGTAGTAATTAAAATTGGGTTTATACATAGTTCATTAAGTTGGATCATAGGGACAGCCGTAAAGCATGATAAAGATGCAACATACTATATCAATAAATGTAATACAGGAGTCTCAACAACCACATAACCAATCCTGAGAAAGGTGAAAAATCAGCTTACAAAGAAGTATGTCCCAGAACAGATTAATAAGAACAACAGAGACAACATCAGCACAAAAATAAACATATCACAATGGCAGCACTGAACATACCTATCAATAATGACTTGAATGTGAATGGACTGAATGTTCCAGTAAAGAGCCATCGACTGACACCTTGGATCAAAAGACACGGCCCATCCATAAGTTGCCTACAAGAAACTCACCTTAGACTTAAAGAGATCAACAAACTGAAAATGAAAGGATGGAAGAATATATATCAAGCTAACAATGAACAAAGAAGAGCAGGGGTGGCAATTTTAATCTCAGTAAAATTGATTTTAATGTAAAATCCACCATCATGGACAAGGATGGACAGTATTGCTGAAAAGTTCAATACACAAGCAGGGCTTAACAATACTAAATATTTATGCACCTAGAATAGTCTAGGGGGCAATTCTACTCTGTCCTCTAGGGTCGCCATGAGTCAGATACAACTTGACGGCACTGGATTTTAATATTAGAGCACCTAAATACGTTGAAGAAACACTGACTACACTCAAAAAAGAGATAGCTGACTCCACAAATAATAGTGGGAAACCAACACTCCACTCTCAATATTGGACAGATTGTCTAGAAAAAAGCTCAGTAACGACACAGAAGACCTTAGTGCCACAATTAACCAACTAGACCTCACTGACATATACAGAACTTTCTACCCATCAGCAGACAACTACACCTTCTTCTCCAGTGCACGTGGAACATTCTCCAGAATAGACCATGTGTTAGGACGTTAAGCAATTCTCAACAAGATCCATACCATTGAATTAATGCAAAGCATCTTCTCAGATCATAAAGCCATAAAAGTCAAAATCAATAGCAGAAAAAACATAAATAAAAAGTGGAACTCATGGAAACTGAACAACATCTTGCTGAAAAAGCCATGGGTTATAGAAGAAATCAAGGATGAAATAAAAAAATTTATGGATTCCAACGAGAACAAAAACACTTCCTACCAGAACCTATGTGATACAGCCAAAGCAGTGCTCAGAAATCTGTTTATCTCCATAAATGCACACATCTGGAAGGAAGAAAGAAACCAAAGAACTGACCCAACAGCTTGAACAAGTAGAGAGAGAACAGAGGAGCCCCTCAGCCACCAGAAGAAAACAGATTATAAAAATTAGAGAAGATCTAAATGAATTCGAGAATAGAAGAACAACTGAAAAAATTGAAAAGACCAAAAGTTGGTTTTTTGAAAAGATCAACAAAATGACAAACATTGCCTAAACTTCCTAAAGAAAAACAGGAAAGGAAACAAATAACCCAAATAAGAAATGACAGGGGAGTTGTCATGACAGATTCAATAGAAATAAAAAATACCATAACAAAACACTATGAAGACTGTTGAAAACCTTGACGAAATGGACAAATTCCTTGGTTCATATCATCTACCAAAATTATCACAAGGCAAAGCAAAACAACTTAGTAAACCCATCACAAAGGAAGAGATTGAAAAAGTCATCAAAAAACTACCAACAAAAAAAGCCCTGGCCCAGATGGCTTCACTGTAGAATTCTACCAATCTTTTAGAGAAGAGTTATCTCCAATACTACTGAGACTATTTCACAGTATAGAAAGGGATAGAATAGTTTCACATTCATTCTATGAAGTCAGCATAACCCTGGTACCAAAGCCAGGGAAAGACCCAACCCAAATGGAGAACTACAGACCAATATCACTCATGAATCTAGATGCACAAACCTGCAACAAAATTCTTGCCAACAGAATACAACAACATATCAAAAAATAATCCATCGTGACCAAGTTGGATTCATACCAGGGATGCAAGGCTGGTTCAACATCAGAAAAGCAATTAATGTGGTCAACCACATAAATACCACAAAAGACAAGAATCACCTGATTTTGTCTATTGATGCAGAAAAGGCATTTGATAAAGTCCAACACATATTTATGCTAAAAATTTTCAGCAAAATAGGAATAGATGGCAAATTCCTCAATGAATAAAGGCCATTTATACAAAGCCAGCTGCCTACATCATCCTGAATGGAGAGAGACTGAAACAGTTTCCTCTGAGAACAGGAACTAGACAAGGATGCCCACTCTCAACTCTCCTATTCAACATTGTACTAGAAATTCTAACCTGAGTAATTAGACAAGACCATGAAACAAAGGGCATCTGTATCAGCAAAGAAGAATTAAGTTTCCCTATTTGCAGATGATATGATTGTATACCCAGAGAATCCTAAAGAATCCATAAGTAAACTACTCAAACTGATAGAATAGTTCAGCAAAGATAAACATAAGTAAATGAGTCGGATTCCTTTATACCAACAACAAGATTATTAAGGAAGAAATCATCAAGTCAATACCATTTACTATAGCCCCTAAGAAGAAAAAGTACCTAGGAATAAATCTAACCAGAAAAATAACAGACCTTTACAAAGAGAACTACAAGTCCTTACTACAAGAAACTAAGAGAGACTTACATAAATGGAGAAACCTACCCTGCTCATGGACATGAAGACTTGACATAGTAAAAATGTCTATTTTGCCTAAAGCAATCTACTGATATAATGCAATTCCCATACAAATTCCAGTGACATTTTTTTTCTTTTTTTTTTCTTTTTTATTTAACATAACTGAGTGAAAATGTACATTCACATGAAAATTTACATGCCCCCCTATATGCAGCTTCCACTGCTCTCCCTGTCCGGTGACTGCACACTATTCCTCTCTGCTCCATACATGTCTCATCCTCCCAACAGTCTCCTTTCCCCTCCTCTCCGTCCACTCCCCTTCCTCCGGCCAGAGGTCAGCAAGATGATATCCTATAGATGTATAGAACCATAAAGTGCTTCCAACATATGGTTACTCTGCATTGCCAAGTCCATTCCATTCCTGTCCAAAGAGTGGACCTTTGTTATAATTTATGGGAACGGGCAGCATCAGGGCCGGGGGCCATGCTCTCAGAGGAACCCCAAAACCGCTGGACCATCAATTGAGGTCTTTTAGTGGAGATCTCATGATGCACCTCTTTTTATTCTTGTGTTGCCAGTGAGGCTCCTCTCTGTGAGCTCCGTCATGGCTATCACTGGTGGTGGCCCGGCACCATCCGGTTTTTCTGGTCCCAGGTCCAGTGACATTTTTTAATGAGCTGGAGAAATAAATTGCCAACTTTGGAAAGGGAAGAAGCCCTGGATAAGTAAAGCACTACTGAAGAAGAAAAACACACTGGGAGGCCTCTTACTACCTGACTTTAGAAACAATTACACTGCCGCAGTAGTCAAAATAGCGCGGTACTGGTACAAAAACAGACAGATAGATCAATGGAACAGAATTGAGACCCCAGAGATGGCACCATCTTCCTATGAACAGCTGATATTCAACAAAGGCCCTTAGACAGTAAACTGGGGAAAACACAATCTCTTCAATAAATGGTGCTGGCAAAATTAGATATCTATCTGCAATAAATAAAACAAGACCCATATCTTACACCGTATACAAAAACCAACTCCAAATGGATAAAAGACCTAAATATCAAATCTAAAACGATAAAGCTCATCCAAGAAAAAGTAGGAACAACAATGAAAGTTTTAATACACAATGTAGACAAACTTTGAAATCTGTCAAACCACAAGCAACAGAAGAAAAGATAGATAAATGGAAACTGTTAAGAATCAAACACATTTGCTCATCCAAAGACTTTATTAATAGAATTAAAAGACCACCTACAGAATGGGCAAAAATATTTGGCAACTATATGTCAGACCTATGCCTGATCTCCGTAATCTATAAAGTACTACAAAATATCAACAAGAAAAAGATAGGTCATCCAATTAAGGGATGGACAAAGGAGATAAACAGACACTTCACTAAAGAGGAGATCCAGGCAGCCAAAAAACACATGCAGACATGCTCACGATCATTAGCTATTAACGAAATTCAAATAGAAACTACAATGAGATACCATCTCACCCCAACAAGGTTGGCCATGATCCAAAAAAACCAAAATAAATGCTGTGGAGGCTGTGGAGAAAGTGGAACTCTCCTACACTGTTGGTGGGATTGCAAAACGGTGCAATCAATTCTGAAACTACTAGTAGAGCCACACTGGTGAGTGGCGTCTGGGGTCTTAAAAGCTGCCAAGCTGCCATCTGAGGGTACAGCAAATGGTCCCAACTTAGCATGAATGGATGATCACCAAGGACCAAAATGACGTCAGGGAAAGAGAACCCAGAAGACAGAGAGACCTACACGAGTGGGTGACTACATCAACTTGTGACCGGCAGAACCATGTGGTGCCTGGCCACCACCAGTGATAGCCATGATGGAGCTCACAAAGATGAGTCTCACTGGCAACACAAGAATAAAAAGAGCTGCACTCTGAGAGCTCCATTAAAAGACTACAATTGATGGTCAAGGGGCCTCAGAGTTCTCCTGGGAGCACGGCCCCTGGCTCTGATGCTGCCCCTGTCCATAAATCATAATGGAGGTCAACTCTTTGGACAGAAATGGGTTGGACTTGGCAACACAGAGTGACCATATCATGTGTACACATTATGGTTGTATGCACCTATAGAATGTTGTCCTGATGACCACTTACTGGAGGCAGGGGAGTAGGTAGAGAGGAGGGGATAGGAAATTGTTGGGAGGATAGGACGTGTATAAAGCAGAGAGGAAGAGGGTGCTGTCACCTGGCAGGAAGAGCAGTGAGAGCTGTACATAGGTGGACATGCAATTTATATGGGAATGTACACTTTCATTCAATCATAATATAAAAAAAAGAGCAAAAACACAGAGAAAGTGGAAAAATGATGTCGACTCTCACCACTTATGTTCAGCATTGTGTTGGATATCCTAGCCAGTACAGTAATTCAAGCAAAAGAAAGAAAAAAAGACATAGAAGAAAAACAAGACAAAACTATTTCTGTTTGCAGATGACATGATTATCAGTCTACACTGAAAATCTCGAAGAATCTAACAAAGATAAAGTTACTTGAACTCACGTATAAACATAGCAAGTTACAAAAATTGATTGGATTTCTATATAATTAGCAATGAAGTTCAATAATAGGCAAAACCACTTCATAATAATAAAAGTTAAAATAGTTGTTACCTCTGGTAAGGCAGTATTGACTGGAAAATAGTGTAAGAGGAACTTCTGGAGTGCTGGAAGTATTCTATATGATAATTTAGGTAATTTAGGTAGTGGTTACATGAGTTTAAACCTATGTAAAAATTCATAAAGCTGTTTAATATTAGTTTACTTTATTCATTTTATTGTATTTATGCTATACCTCAAAACTTTCTAAAAAGTTTGGTTCAACAGCGGTGAATGAAAATTGTATTACATAGTAGATATATACCACCTTATATAGGATTCAGTCCATGGTAGATAACCAAACAACTTTATTAGAAGATTCAGTCCACCAAACGTGAATTAAAACTGTATTACATAGTATGGTATAGTCCACCTCATATAGGATTCTGCCCATGGTTCCCCCTAAGAAATACCGTCTACTGACTAAATGAAACAATTTGGAAATTCTTCTTTACTTTTCTTAAAAATAAAAGCTCAATTTATGCAGCACAATATCTTTTGGATAACTCAGCCATTAAAGTGAGTATGGAACAAGAGAAAGGTCACAGGAGGCAGATAAACACTGGATTTGAATTTGAATCTTATGTATAGCAGGAGGACTTCAGAATAGTTAGAAGAATCATAATAATAATTTTGAAAGTGTAGACAACGCTAGTGAATGCATAAGAGAGTGCTGAAAGTACTGATGAGCTTATAGATTTAAAAATGTAAATTAAAAATCTGCCCACAGAGGCTTAGAATAACCTTCATATTGTAATAAAATGAATTTTCTTCAACAGTAAAACCTCCCCAGTATAGAGATTAGAACAAGAGAAAACAATGAAATGTATTAACAGAGCATGTTGCATTTTTACCTTTCTTAGGGGACCTCTCAAATAATCCGTGTGAAACATTGATTCTGTTGTGCGAGTTTGAAATTCAAGCCAAACTGAATCATCCATCATTGGACAGCTTCCTGGAATCAGTGTGGGAATTGCCTCATTTAGACAGTACAACATTTGAACCAATTGCATGTAAGAGATATATTTATACTTTTGTAAGTCTAGTGCCCTTTTAGATCTTAACTGCTTTTTTCTTCTCTTTATTCTTCTCTCTTAACTCCAGGTGAGAAACGGTCTTTGAGCCTTCTGTACTCTCATAGCATTTTGTTACTTACTACTTCTCTAATGTCATTCCTAGACTATTTCATAGTAGAATCATGTATAAATTTACCTTTATATATGAATATAAACTTCTTAGGGCCATGAACAACTGCTACCTATATTTGTTGTATTTATAAACCCTAGCAAAGTGCATTGCTCTTAATATGTGCTTGTATTTATTTTATTTGTAGAACTTAATTATATCATTATACAATAAAGGAAGCTCAAATTTCAGATGGTTAGTTTTACTAAGCTAACTGGAAATTATAATAAACTGCTTCTCTATTCAAAGATGGCTAAGAAGTTAACTGTTCAGAAGAATATTGATTTTTTTTTAACACACTGCCATCCTCTATTTTCTGGTTTAACTGAAAATGAGATTTGGGGGCCCAGAGCCTCCTCGGAAATATACTGCAGGAAATGGCCTTATCATTTTACCTTTTTATCTCTTAACTTTCTTAAGAACATGTGTGTGATTAATAATGGTATTAGAAACACAGGAATTATATTTGCCTTTCCTTGGTGTGCCAAAAGTCCTAGATCTGTGGAGCAGATAGTGTATACTTCATAAACATCTCATAGTAGCCTCTCCTCCTTGCATAATGGAACTCTAATTTTAGAAGCCTATTAAATGCATCTAGAAATTTTGGGATTAGCTTTCTCTGGCACTCACTGTTATGTCAATTGTTTCTTTAGTAGACAAACCAGTATAATGAAAAACATATTCTGTGCAAATAATAACCAAAAGAAAGCTAAGGCAACAATCTTAATATTAGACTAAGCACATTTTAAGACGAAAAAATTTTAGAAGAGTGATAGTCATTATACAGTGATAAAAGGGTAATTCATCAAAAAGATTTAGCAATCATATATGTATATATTCATCCAACACCAGAGCACCTAAATATATAAAGCAAATACTTACAGAATTCAAGGGAGAAATAGATAGCACTGAAATAATAGTTGTAGACTTCAACACACCAATTTGAATGCTGGACAGAACATCTAGAGAGAAGATCAACAAGGAAACAGAGGATCTTAATGACACTATAAACAACTAGAATTAACAGACATATATAGAATACTCCACCAAACAATAGCACATTATGCATTCTGTTCAGTGCTCATGGGTCATTCTCCAGGACAAACTACATGTTAATTCACAAAACAAGCCTTTATAAATTTTAAAAGACTGAAATCAGGCAAAGTATTTTCTCTGACCACAATAAAGTTAGAAATCGAAACAGGAAAAAAAAGAAAACACACAAACATAGGGAAATTAAACAGTTACTTTTAAACTACCATTGTGACAAAAGGGAAATCACAAATTTCTTAGAGTCAGATGAAAATGAAAGGACAACTTAATAAAACTTATGAGATGTGACAAAGGCAGTGCATAGAGGAAAAGTAAAGCAGCAAATGCCTGTGTGAAAAAAAGAAGATCAAGAAATCAACATGAGATGGAGAAACAAATCACCAATTTTGTTTGGAAAGGGAAGAAGCCCTGGATGAGTAAGTTACTACTAGAGAATAAAAACACACTGGGAGGCCTCTCATTACCCGATCTTAGAACATACTACACTCCACGGTGGTCAAAATAGCCTGGTACTGGTACAAGAACAGACAGATCGATTGATGGAACAGAATTGAGACCCCAGAGACAACACCATCTGCCTATGAACAGCTGATATTCGACAAAGGCCCTAAGACATTAAACTGGGGTAAAAACAGTATCTTCAACAAATGGTGCTAGCAAAATTGGATATCCATCTGCAATAAACTGAAACAAGATCCATATCTTACACCATATACAAAAACCAACTCCAAATGGATAAAAGACCTAAATATCAAATCTAAAATGATAAAGCTCATCCAAGAAAAGGTAGGAACAACAATGGAAGTTTTAATACACAATGTGGACAGACTCCAAAGTCTGTCAAACAAACCACAATCATCAGAAGAGAAAATAGATAAATGGGAACTATTCAGAATCAAACACTTTTGCTCATCCAAAGACTTTATTAATAGAATTAAAAGAACACCTACAGAATGGGAAAAAATATTTGGCAACTCTATGTGAGACCGATGCCTGATCTCCACAATCTGTAAGATACTACAAAATGTCAATAAGAAGAAGATAAATCATCCAATTAAGCGATGGGCAAAGGAGATGGACAGACATTTCACTAAAGAGGAGATCCAGGCAGCCAAAAAACACATGCGGACATGTTCACGATCTTTAGTTATTAAAGAAATTCGAATGAAGATGACAATGAGATACCATCTCACCCCAACAAGGTTGGCCATGATCCAAAAAACACAAAGCAACAAATGCTGGAGAGGCTATGGAGAAAGTGAAACCCTCCTACACTGTTGGTGGGGTTGCAAAATGGTCCAGCCTCTTTGGAAAGCAATCTGGTGCTTCCTTAAAAAAGTGGATATCGATATACCATTTGACCCAGTAATTCCACTACTTGGAATATATCCTACAGAATCAAGGCCTTTCACACCAACGGACACATGCACCAGAATGTTTATTGCAGCACAGTCCACAATAGCAAAAAGATGGAATCAACCCAGATGCCCAACAACAGAAGAATGGATAGGTAAACTATGGTACATATACTCAATGGAGCACTACGCAATGATAAAGAATAACGATGATTCCAGGAAACATCTCATAACCTGGTTTCAACTGGAAGACATTATGTTGAGTGAAAGTAGTCAGTGACAAAAGGACAAATATCGTATGAGACCTCTGTGATAAGATCTCAAAAACAGACTTTTGTATAGAAGAAAAGACTCTTTGACGGCTGCAAGGGAGGGGAGGGATGGAGGGCGAGGGAGAGGGCTTAGATTAGATAGTTGCTAGAAATCTGGTTGGGTGAAATCGGTGATAGCACACATTAGAAACAAGAACAATATTAAGTGGACTTCAACATAACTTGAATACTTCTTCCATCTTAACTCAGTATTGCAAGGATAGAGTAGCTGGGGCAGGGGGCAGGGGACCATGCTCTTAGGCAAAATCGAGGCCAATTGGCACAACTAGTGTTTTGCTAATGAGGTCTCTCCGCACCCCATATTGGTGAGTGGCGTCTGGGGTCTTAAAAGCTGCCAAGCTGCCATCTGAGGGCACAACAAATCGTCCCAACTCAGCGGGAACGGATGCTCACCAAGGACCAAAATGACATGGGGGAAAGACAACCCAGAAGATAGAGAAACCCACATCAGTGGGTGCTTACATCGACTTGGGACCGGAAGAACCGGATGGTGCCCTGCCACCACCAGTGATAGCCGCGATGGAGCTCACTGAGTTGAGCCTCACTGGCAACACAAGAATAAAAAGGGGTGCACCCTGAGATCTCCACTAAAAGACCTCAACTGATGGTCCAGCGGTTTCGTGGTTCCTCTGGGAGCATGGCCCCTGGCCCTGATGCTGCCTTTGCCCATAAATCATAATGAAGGTTCACTCTTCGGACACAAATGGATTGGACTTGGTGATGCAGAGTGACCATATATTGGATGCATTTTATGGTTCTATGCATCTATAGGATATCATCCTGTTGACCTCTGGCTGGAGGAAGGAGAGTGGGTGGAGAGGAGGAGAAAAGAGACTGTTGGGAGGATGAGACATGTATGAAGCAGAGAGGAATAGTGTGCTGTCAATGGACAGGGAGAGCAGTGGAAGTTGCATATAGGTGACATGTAAATTTATACGGAAATGTACATTTTCACTCAGTCATAGTAAATAAAAATAAAAATAAATCAACAGCCTAACTCAACAACTCCGAGAACTAGAAGAAGGGCAAACAAGGCCTAAACCTACCAGAAGTAAGGAAATAGCAAAGACCAGAGCAGAGATAGATAAAATTGAAAACAAAAGTAACAGAATCAATAAAACCAGAAGCTGGTTCTTTGAAACATCAATCAAATTGATGAACATTTTGTTAGACTGAAAAAAAAAAGAGAGAGAGAAGATACAAATAACCAAAATAAGAAATAAGTGGGGACATTGCAAATGAACCAATAGAAATAAAGAGAATAATGACAGTATTATAAATACCTCTATGGCAACAAACTAAATAACCTAGAGGAAACAGGCAAATCTTAGGAGCATACAGCATATCCAAACTTGCTCAAGAGGAAAAAGGAAGTTTGAGCAGATCCATAACAAGTGAAGAGATAGAATCAGTGATCAGAAACCCTTCCCCCACAAAAAAAGTCCTCCACCAAATGGCCTCAATGGGGAATTCCACCAAACTTTTAGAGAAGAATTGACATTAGTATTGTTTAAAAGCTTCCAAAGATAGAGAAAGAAGGAATACACTCTAAGTCATTCTTTGAAGCAAACATAACCCTGATACCCAAACCAAAGACACCATAATAAAACTACAGGCTGTTATCTCTTGTGAATATAGATTAAAAAAACTCTCAACAAAATTCTAGTGAACAGAATTAAACAGTATAGTAAAAGACTCATATACTGTAACCAAGAGGGACTTATTCCAAAAAGGCAGGGATGGTTCAACATTAAAAAAAAAAAATCAATGTAGTATACCACATCAGTAGAACAAAAGAAAATAACTACATGATCATCTTCAAGGGTGTAGAAAAAGCATTCGAAGAAATCCAAGATACTGTCTTAATGAAAACCCTAAAGATTACAATAGAAGGGAAATCCCTCAATATGATTCAGGGCATATATGAAAAGCCAACAATCAACTATTTAATGGAGAAAGACTAGGAACTTTCCCCCAGAAATCAGGGATAAGACCAGGGTGCCCACTCTCACCACTTCCATTCAAAAATGTATTAGAAGTCCTAGCCAGAGCAGTTAAGACAAGAAAAATAAATAAAAGGTGTCCATATTGGAAAGATCAGCAATTCAAATCCACCAGGCACTCCTTGGAAACTCTGTGGGACAGTTCTACTCTGTCCTGTAGGGTTGTTATGAGTTGGCATCGACTCAGTGGTGCTGGGTTTGGTTTTTTGTTTTTGGTATATTGGAAAAGAAGTAAAAGTATTTCTATTTGCAAATGATATAATCCCCTATATAGAAAATCCCAGAGTTCACAAGAAAAATTCTAGAACTAATGGAGGAATCTAGCAAAGTTCCAACGCACAAGGTCAATAAACAAAATTCAGTTGGGTCTCCATATACTAGCAATGGGAATTAGTGAAACAATTCCATTTATCATTACACCTAAGAGAATAAAGTACCTACGAACTGTGTTGGCAATCCTTTTTCATGGATTGGAAGACTTAATATTGTTAAGACGTCATTATTACTCAAAGCCATCTATAGCTGCAGTGCAACCTCTATCAAAATCCCAACAGCCTTCTTTAGAGATGTGTAAAAACAAATCCTCAGCTTCATATGGAATGGCTGTTGTGGCTGGGTGCTGCTGAGTCAGTTCTGGCTCATGACAACCCTATATACAACGGAACAAAGCACTGTCCAGACCTGTACCATTCCCAAAATGTTTGCTACATTTGAGCCCATTGTTGTAGCCACTGTGTCAGTCTGTCCTGTTGAGGCTTACTCTTTTTCACTGACCCTCTGCTTTACCAAGCGTGATGTACTGATAACATGTCCAAGGTATACCTGAGGGCAAGTGTCACCATCCTCACTTCTAAGAAGCATTCTGGCTTTGCTTCTTCAAAGACAGATTTGTTCACTCTTCTGGAAGTCCACGATATAGTCGATATTCTTTGCCAGCACCATAATTAAAAGGCATCAATTCTTCTTTGCTCTTCCTTATTCATTGTCCAGCTTTTGTATGCGTTTGAGGCAACTGAAAATACTATGGCTTAGGTCAAGTGCACCTTATTCCTCAAAGTGATATCTTTGCTTCTTAGCACTTTAAAGAGGCCTTTTGCAGCACACTTGCTCAAATGGAATGCATATTTGATTTTTTGACTGCTGCTACCATGGACATTGATTGTAAATCCAATAAAATGAAATCCTTAACAACTTCAGTCTTTTCTATGTTTATCCTGCTGTTGCTTTGTGGTCCAGTTTTGAGAATTTTTGTTTTCTTTATGTTGAAGTGTAATCTATACAGAAGGCTGTGGTCTTTGATCTCTAAGTCCTGTTCAACCCTTTTCAGCAAGTAAGGTTGTGTCACCTGCATATCACAGATTGTTAATGAATCTTATTTCCATTTTGATGCTACATTATTCTCCATAAAGTCTAACTTCTCAGATTATTTGCTTAGCATACAAGCTGAATACCTATGTTGAAAGGATACAATCCTGGATGAATATCTTTCCTGATTTTAAACGAAGTAGTATCCCCTTGTTCTGTTTCAACATCTGCCTCTTGGTCTATGTACAATTGCGCATGAGCACAATTAAGTGTTGGGGATTCCCATTTTCTGCAACGTTAGTCATAATTTAGTATGATCCACACAGTCGGATGCTTTTGCATAGTCAATGAAACACAAGTAAACATCCTTCCGGTATTCTTTGCTTTCAGCCAAGATTCATCTGACATCAGCAATAATATCCCTCATTCCACGTCCTCTTCTGAATCTGGCTTGAATTTCTGGAAGCTCCCTGTCAATGTATTGCTGCAACTACTTTTGAATGATCTTCAGCAAAATTTTACTAGTGGCAGTGGAGCCAACATGGCACTACAGACAGAAGCACTATGCCATCCCTTTGCAGCAAAGACCTGAAAAACTGTAAAACAGATACAAATGTCACTCCTGGAACCCTAAGTACCAATGAAGGAATAAAGAATCTGATAAAAACCTCTAATGGAATAAGAAACTAACAGAGAATAGAGAACAAAGAGAGAGCTTTAGAATGGAGGGAGGTCCGTTACCAGTTAAGGTGGCCAGATTCGCCATCTTGGGCTCCAGCCACCAAAAATTCAAAGTGGAGGAAGACAACCTCAGGGAGCTCCCAACAGCAGACAGAGCACCAAGTAACCAAGGATACGTGGTTTCTCCCCCTATACCTTTTTTCCCTGTACTAGGCCTTCACTGCTTGCTAATGGGTCACAGTTGCTTGGCCAGAAAGACACTGGCTCCTTGCTGCCACAGTTCACCCCACTCCCATCAGCCAGGTCTTTCAGGACTGTTTTTTTAGATCTGTTTCCTTTTCTGGTTTGTATTTAGGGGAGGGGGTGAGGAGGAGCACCATCTGGTTCTTCTGGGCTCTTGTTGATACAGTCTCCCGTTCATATGGGTCCTTCTGTTTCCTGGGCTCTTTTTTTCTCATGCCTTTGTTGTTCTCAGTTATCATCTGCTCCAGATGAGTTGGGACCATTTGGTGTTTCTCAAATGGCAGATTGCTAGCTTTTAAGACCACGGATGCCACTCACCAATATGGGTTGCAGAAGACTCTCTTATTAAAAGACTAGTCATGCCACTTGACCTCACTGTCCCATGAAAACATGGTCCCCAGACCCCAATCCCTGCTACTCTGTCTCTTGAAGTATTGGGTTGAGTTTAGAAAACCTTTCAGTTTACAGTGTAGTCCAGTTATGTTGATCTGCTCTCTGCTGCATGCTGTTACTGCTTTCACCTAACAAAATTACTATCGACTATCTAATCTGTGACCAACCCTTTCCCTCCCTCCTTACCTTTGTAGGCATCAAAGAGTCTTTTCTTCTATACATAAGTCCATTTTTAAGTCCTTAGAGCAGAGGTTTCATACAATATTTGTCCTTTTGCAGCTGACTGATTTCACTCAGCAATATGTCTTCTAGTTGAAACCAGGTTATGCGATGCTTCCTAAAATCATCATCGTTCTCTATCACTGCGTAGTGTTCCATTGTGTATAGGTACCGTAGTTTGTTTCTCCATTCATGTGTTGATGGGCATCTAGGTTGACTTCACCATTTTGCTGTTGTGGACTGTGCTACAAGAAACATTCGTGTGCATGTATCTGTTCTTGTGACTGCCTTTATTTCTATGGGACATATTCCAAGCAGTGGGGTTGCTGGATCATATTGTATTTCCATTTCTAGCTTTTTAAGGAAGGGCCAACTTGCTTTCCAAAGAGGTTGTACCATTTTGCACTCCCACCAGAAGTGTAGGAGAATTCCAGTTTTTCCACAACCTCGCCAACATTTGTTGTTTTGTGTTTTGGGGATTATGCAAACCTTGTTGGGGTGAGATGGTATATCATGGTAATTTTGATTTGGATTTCTCTTACAGCTAATGATCATGAACATTTCCTCATGTGTCTTTTGGCTGCCTGGATGTCTTCCTTGGTGAAGTGTCTGTCCATCTCCTTTGCCCATCGCTTAATTGGGTAATTTAGTTTTTTATTGTTGATATTTTTAAGTACCTTATAGATTATGGAAATCAGACGTTGATCTGACATGTAGTTGCAAAATATTTTTTCCCATTCTGTAGGTAAAGCCTTTGAATGTGTATGTGTTTGATTCTTAGTAGTTCCCATTTATCTATTTTCTCTTCTGTTTTTCATGCACTGTTGGTCAGATTTTGTAGTCTATCTAAGACATGTATTAGAACTTCCTTTGTTGACCCTATTTTTTCTTCCATGGTCTTTATTGTTCTAGGTTTGATATTTAGGTCTTTGATCCATTTTGAGTTAGTTTTAGTATGAGGTGTGAGATATGGATCTTGTTTCAGTTTTTTTGCAGATGGATATCCAATTTTGCCAACACCCTTTGTTAAACATACTGTTTTTACCCCAGTTTATAACTTTTGGGCTTTTGTCAAATATCAACAGTTCATAAGAGGGTGGTGATATTTCTGTGATCTCATTTCTGTTCCATTGGTCTCTATGTCTCTTTTTATACCAGTACCAGGCTGTTTTGACTACTGTGGCAGTGTAGTAGGTTCTAAGGTCAGATAGTGTGAGGCTACCCAGTATGTTCCTCTTATTTAGTGATGTTTCACTTACCTAGGGTTTCTTCCCTTTACAAACAAAATTGGTGATTTGTTTCTCTATCTCATTAAAAACTGACACTGGAATTTGTATTGGGATTGCATTGTATATGTAGATCCCTTTGGATAAAACAGACATTATTACAATGTTAAGTGTTCCTATCCATGAACAAGGTAGGTTTCTCTACTTATGTAAGTCTCTTTCGGTTTCTTGCAGTAAGGTCTTGTAATTTTCTCTCTATAGGTCTTTTATTTTTCTGGTTAGATTTATTCTTAGGTATTTTATCTTCTTGGGTGCTACAGTAAATGGTACTGATTTGTTGATTTCCTCTTTGATGATCTCTTTGTTGGTATAAAGGAATTCTACTAATTTACTTATGTTTCTCTTGTATCCTGATACTTCATTGAATTCTTCTATTAGTTCGGTAATTTACTTATAGATTCTTTAGGATTCCCTGTGTATACAATCATATCATCTGCAAATAGGGATATTTTTACTTCTTCGTTGTAGATGCAGATACCCTTTATTTCCTTGTCTTGTCTAATTGCTCAAGCCAGAACCTCTAGCATAATGCTGAATAGAAGTGGTGGCAGTGGGCATCCTCATCTAGTTCCCATTCTCAGGAGGAATTCTTTCAGTCTCACTGCATTCAGGATGATGTAGACAGTTGGCTTTGCATAGATGCCCCTTATTGCACTGAGGAATTTCACTGCGTAGATGCCCCTTATTGCACTGAGGAATTTCACTTCTATTCCTATTTTTCTGAGAGTTTTTAACACGAATGGACTTTGTCAAACGCCTTTTACACATCAATTGACAAAATCAGGTGATTCCTATCCTTTGAGTTATTTATATGGTTGATCACATTAATTGCTTTTCCGATGCTGAACCAGCCCTGCATCCCTGGCATGAATCCTACTTGTTCGTGATGAATTATTTTTTTGGTATGTTGTATCCTGTTGGCTAGGATTTTTTTGGAAGATTTTTGCATCTGGGTTCATCAGTGATATTGGTCTGTAATTTTCTTTTTTGTGTGGGATTTTTCCCTGGCTTTGATATCAGGGTTATGCTGGCTTCACGGAATGAATTTGGGGTTATTCTGTCTTTTTCTATGCTTTGAAATAGCATCAGTAGTATTGGAAATAACTCCTCTCTAAAAGTTTGGTAGAATTCTCCAGTGAAGCTATTTAGGCCAGGACTTCTTTTGGTTAGTAGTTTTTTTTATTACTTTTTCAATCTCTTCCTTTGTGATGGGTTTATTAAGTTGTTCTACTTCTCCTTGTGATAATTTTGGTAAACGATGTGAGTCTAGAAATTTGTCCATTTCTTCTAGGTTTTCAAATCTATTAGAGCACAGTTTTTAGTAATATTCTCCTATGATATTTTTGATTTCAGTTGGGTCTGTTGTGACATCTCCTGTCTCAGCTTTCATTTCAGTTATTTGTTTCCTCTCCCACTTTTCTTTTGTAAGTTTAGCCAGTGGTTTATCAATTTTGTTGATCTTTTTAAAAAAAAACAGATTTGATTTTGTGAATTCTTTCAATTGTTTTTTCTATTCTCTGAGTCATTTACTTCTGCTCTAATCTTTATTATCTGTTTTCTTGTGGTGCCTGAAGAGTTCTTTCATTGTTCTCTTTCTGTTCAAATTGCACGGTTAATTCTTTGGTTTGGGCCCTTTCTTCATTCCAGATGTGTGCATTTATAGAGAGAAATTGACCTCTGAGCACTGTTTTTGCTATATCCCATAGGTTCTAATAAGATACATTTTCATTCTCATTTAATTTTATAAATTTCTTCATTGTATGTTTGATCTCTTCAATAACCCATGAATTTTTTAGCAGGATGTTGTTCAGTTTCTATGAGTTCAAATTTCTACCCATGTTTTTTCTGCTATTGATTTCAACTCTGATGATTTCATGGTCTGAGAAGATGCTTTGCAATAATTCAATGGTTTGGATTTTGTTGTGACTTGTCTTATGACCTAATACGTGGTCTGTTCTGGAGAATGTTCCATGTGCATTGGATAAGAAGGTGTACTTATCTGTTGTTGGGTAAAAAATTCTGTATATGTCGATGAGGTCTAGTTGGTTGATTGCTGCAATAAGTTCTTCTGTATCTTTACTGAGCTTTATTCAGATCTGTCCATTACTGAAAGTGGAGGATTGAAGTCTCCTACTATTATTGTGGAGTGATCTATCTCATTTTTCAATTTTGTCAGCATTTGTTTGGCGTGTTTAGATGCTCTAGCATTAGGTGTATAAATATTTAATATTGTTATATCCTGCTTATGTATTGAACCTTTCAGCAGTAAATAGTGACCATCCTTGTCCACAATGATAGATTTCATATTAAAATCTATTTTATTTGAGATTTGTATTGCCACTTCTGCTCTTCTTTGCATGTTGTTTTAGTCAGCTAGGGCTGCTCTAACAGAAATACCACAGAGTGGATGGCTTTAACAAAGAAAGATTTATCCTTACACAGTCCGGTAGGTTGCGAGTCCATATTCAGGGTGTCCGCTCCAGAGAAAGACTTTCCCCTTGACGGCTCTGGAGGAAAGTCCAGTATTGCATCAGTCATTGTCCAGGGAGCGTCCTAACGCAAGAACCTCTGGTCTGAACGACGCGTTCTGCTCCCGGTGCTGCTTGCTTGATGGTAGCGAGGTTCTCAAATTGTCCTTGGTTCTTTTTCCTTTTATTCCTTGCAAGCTAAAAGCATTAAGGGTGGGGCAAGCCATACTCCAGGGAAACTTCCCCCATAGCAGGAATTCACAGCCCCACCCTAATCCTTTAACATACAGGTTAGCAAAACCACACAATGGAGGACAGTCCCAAGATACTGGGAACCATATCCCAGCCATTTGGCTGCACACATTTTTGGGGGGACACAATTCAAACCATGACATCCCACCCTTTGACAACCCAAAAATCACATCACAAAAACATTTAACACATTCATCTCACCATAGCAAAATTATGTCCATCCATATAACAGAAGTCTTAAATCAGCTCCAAGTCCAAAATACAAAAACTCTTCTACATCTGTGAAACTTAGAAGGCATTAACAGGCAACAGGCAAGTCAACAGAACACATTACATTAGCCCTCAAAGCTTTGGAAATACTCTTACATTTTCTGAGACATTCTACACAACAGCAATGCTCTCCAGACTCTAGGTATCGGCCACACTCTCTGGTTTCTGAGTGGAGACCTCCAGCCCCGTGCTACAACTTTGCCTTCAAGGCCCACTTGGACAGAAACTCTGTCCCATTGGCTTTAGGAGCACCCTAAGCCCAACTGAGTGGCAATTCCACCCTTACGAACACAGCACGCCATGGTTCCACCCTTTCAAACCCCTGAGGTCATGGCCATACCTCTTGAGACTGAGGCAGCTCAGCTTCTCAGCTATTTGTCTCTTCAGCGTCAGCTTCCTATGGCCGCATGGCCCGGGCCTCAGGCCCACATCTGCCCTGCCGGGCAAGTGTTCCAAAGCTCTGTAGCTCCACTGGTTTAAGTGCCCGGAGGCACCCCACTCTTGCTGGAAAGCGTCCTGCCCAAAGGCACTCAACTCTCTCACTCCGTGGGTCGGCAAGGCCAGCTCACCGATTCAAGTGCCCAGAGGCACCCCGTTCCGCGAGGAAAACTCTGCGCAGGCACTGACCTCTCTCGCTCCACGGGTCGGCTCCAGCGCTGCCTCTGGTTCTGCTGCTGCCGCTACCGCTGCTGCCGGTCCTCTGTTGTTTCTCACCATCTGCGCCTTCTTCGTTTCTTCTGAATCTTCTATCCATTCGCAGTTTCAAAGTGGCTTCCACATTTTAGGTATTTGCTAGAGCAGCACCCCACTCCCGGTACCAATTCTGTTTTAGTCAGCTAGGGCTGCTCTAACAGAAATACCACAGAGTGGATGGCTTTAACAAAGAAAGATTTATCCTTACACAGTCCGGTAGGTTGCGAGTCCATATTCAGGGTGTCCGCTCCAGAGAAAGACTTTCCCCTTGACGGCTCTGGAGGAAAGTCCAGTATTGCATCAGTCATTGTCCAGGGAGCGTCCTAACGCAAGAACCTCTGGTCTGAACGACGCGTTCTGCTCCCGGTGCTGCTTGCTTGATGGTAGCGAGGTTCTCAAATTGTCCTTGGTTCTTTTTCCTTTTATTCCTTGCAAGCTAAAAGCATTAAGGGTGGGGCAAGCCATACTCCAGGGAAACTTCCCCCATAGCAGGAATTCACAGCCCCACCCTAATCCTTTAACATACAGGTTAGCAAAACCACACAATGGAGGACAGTCCCAAGATACTGGGAACCATATCCCAGCCATTTGGCTGCACACATTTTTGGGGGGACACAATTCAAACCATGACACATGTTGTTAGCTTGGTATATATTTTTCCATCCTTTGATTTTCAGTTTGTTCATATCTTTGAGTCTAAGGTGTGTTTCTTCTAAGCAACATATAGACGGATCATGTTTTTTGATCCAAGCTGTTACTCTGTTTATTGGAGCAATCCATCCATTTACGTTCAGTGTAATTATTAATAGGTATGTGTTTAATGCCTTTATTTTTGTGTTGTTGATGTTTTCTTTGTTCCTCTTAATATTCTGGGTAATTTTCTTTATGGGTTTCCTTTCATCCTTTTCAGTGTTCATTTTGTATTTGTTCAGATTCCTATATTATGCTTCTTGTTTTGATATGTCGCATGTTAGTTTGCTTTGTGGCTACCCCTTTGATCCTCCTTAATGTTCTACATTTAAACCAATCTTTAGCTTTTGTATATCTCCTTAATTTCCTCCCCATCTGAAAGCGTTATAACTACTGTAATATATCACTCGTTATAGTGTGATGATGTCATAGTTTTCCTGTTGAGATCTCTAGTCCCCTACTTTTAACATTTTAGCTTTGATGGAGCTTTGTGACTTCCCTAACTGAATAGGACTCTGGATGTTGTTTCCTGCATTGCATTCTTAAGTATACATCTGATGTTATTGCTATTCTAAATCAAGAGCTTCTTTCAGTGTTTGTAGTAGTTTTGGTTTGGTTGTTGCAAATTCTTTAAGTTTCTGTGTATCTGAGAATGTCTTAATTTCACAGTCATACTTGAGAGAGAATTTTGCAGGATATGTAATTCTTGGTTGGAAGTTTCTCTCCTTCAAGGCTTTGTGTTGTCCCACTGCCTGCTTGCCAACATGGTTTCTGATGAGAAGGCAGACGAAATGTACAGGGCTCCCCTTTGTACATTAGTTTTGCTTTAAACCTAGCTGCCTTTAAGAGCCTCTGTTTATGTTTCATTTTATTAAGCTCGATTATAATATTTCTTGGTGTCTTTCTTTTGGGGTCTCCTTTTTGTGGTGTTTGATAAGCATCTTGAATATCTATGTTCTATGTTCACTCCTTTCATGATGTCAGAGAAGTTTTCTGTCAGCAACCCTTCAACAATTCTCTCTGTATTTTCTGCTATCCCTCCCTGTCCAGGAATTCCAATTAATCATAGGTTATTCCTCTTGATAGAGTCCTTAATGTCTCTTCAGTTTTATTGTTGTTTTTTTTATCTGATGTCTCCTCATAAATGCTAGTGTCAGTTGCTTTATCTTCAGTCTTGCTAATTCTGTATTCCATTTCCTCAATCCTGCTCTTTTGGCTTTGTGTCAAATTATCTAATTCTCTAATTTTATTATTGATCTGCTGGATCCAGATTGTTGATGTTCTAGGAGTTCATATAGCTTACTTAACTTTTCATCTTGTTCTGGTGCATTTTGTTTAATCTCTAGAAGGGCTCTATAAATAATTCTTTTGTATTCTACCTCTGACAATTTCAGAAAGGCTTTTTCATCTGGGAAGTTTTTTGATTCTTTATTTTGGAGGTTTTCCAGAGCTATGGTGGTCTGCTTCTTTGAATGGTTAGATATTGACTGTTGTCTTCACATCATCAAAAAGCTGTTCAGTTTCTCCAGTATTACACCAATGGGAACTATGGTGTACAAGAAGGGAGTGAGTAAAGGCGCTGCTAGATTTTGTCACTAGCCACCACTGTGTTCTCTTGGTGCAGCTGACTTATATAAAGCTTTTCTGGCTGTCCCCAACTGGACCCTCAGGGGTGGCAGGCCCTGCGACCTGGCTGGCAAAGACAGTGCTTCTTGTGCAGTCCACAGATGCTATGATGTGTCTCAAAGAAGGGAGGAGTTAGGGCCCCACTACACTCAGCTGCCAGCCACCACTACATTCTCTAGGTACAGTTGTCATAAAAACAGCTTTTCCACTGGGAGAAGCACTATGCTGGTAGGCACTGATGCTCAGCATGTGAATTAGCCCCAGGTCAGACCTTAGGCATGGCTGACTCTTCCTCTCAGCTGACCAAGATGGCATCCCACTTGAGCTTCCTTTCCTACAGGGATTTAGCAGTATATATGGCACAGCTCAGAGAAGACAGGGGGAGGGACACTGGTACCCTTGGTCACTAGCTGCTGTTGGGTTGTCTCGATGTGGCTGTCCCAAGCACAGTCTCTCTGCTGCGGGTTATGCTGTTTACTTAGGTACTGCAGTTCAGCAAGGTAGCTGGCCCATGTCAGGCTCACAGGCTCAGTAGACCCAACCCCAGCCTCCCAGTTAACAAAGGAAGCATCCATACCTGTAATCTACTCAGCCTATGTGCCAGCAGAAGCAGCATTCACTGTAACACTGCCTTACCTCTGACAGAGGTAGTTTTCCCCTTCCTGTTACCCAGTCCAATCTTGCAGCCTTCTGCCTGATCTTGGGGCCCCCGGAATGTCTACACTGCTCCAATAAATTAGTTTTCTAGGCCCTAGTTCTCATAAGGAGTTGAGGAGACATGTGTCTAGTCTGCCATCTTGGCCCCATCCCCTGGGCCTAACTTTGTACAATGAACTGTCTAATTACAAAATCATAAGCACCAAATGACAAAATAAACAAATGTGACCTCGTAAAAGTTTAAAACTTTCATTTTTCAAACATTTTACCATGAAGGGAAAGACAAGCTACCAACTGGAAGAGTATCCAGAAGCCATATACCCTATGAGAATCTAATAACCAAAATGTATGTAAAACTCTGATAATGTAACAACAGTGTAACATACATACACACAAAAGGCAAATAACCCAATCACAAAATGGATAAAGTGCTTGAACAAATTTTTCACATTCAAATGACCACCAAACACATGAGAAAACCCTCAGTGTCATTAAACATCAGAGATAATACAAATCAAAACCAGTTAGATAACATTTTACTCCCATTAGGATGACTAGGGGCCAGTGGTTAAGGGCTATGGCTGCAAAGCAAAAGGTCAGCATTTTGAATCCATTGGTCACTTCTTGGAAACTCTATGGAGTAATTCTACTCTGTCCTATAGAGTCACTGTGAGTTGGAATTGACACAATGGCAACAGGTCTTTACAGGTGGGGTGGCTAAGATAAAAAATTTAAAAAGAAATGCAGAAATTAAGAAATGTTGGCAAGGATGTGGGGAAATTGAAACCCTTATCCATTGCTGGTAGGAATGCAAAATAGTACAGTCATTATGGAAAACAGTTTGGCAGTTCCTCAAAAATATATAAACAGAACTATAACATATGACACAGCAATTTTACTCCTAGGTATATACCCAAATAACTTGAAAGCAAAGACTCAAAAAGAGAGTTGTACACTAGTGTTCACTGCAGCACTATTTACAATAGCCAAAAGAGAGAAGCAACTTAAATGCTCATCAGCAGAGGAATGAATAAACAAAATGTGGTGCATACATACAATGGAGGTACATACATACATACAAAGGAGGAGAAATGAAGTCTTGATGCATGCTACAATATGGATGGAGCTTGAAGACACTATGATGAATGAAATAAGTCAATTACAAAAGGACAAATACTATATAACTTTGCTTATATAAAAAGACAAGAACAGACTAATGTATAGAAACCAAAGTTACCAGTGGTTACCAGGGGAGGAAAGGAAGGAGTTTCAGGTTAACAGTGATGGATAAATCTCATTAATTAAGGGTAAAGTTATACATTTTATTATTATAATTACTGTGAATAAATGTACACCTGTAAAAAGTTGAATTGGTAAAATTTGTGTGATATACAGAAACAATTTGTGATGCTAATGAGAGAGAGACATGGTGGGGAGGGGAAAACATTAACTGGATAGTAGATAAGTGTAACTTTGGTGAAGGGTAAGACAGCCCACAACACTGGGGAAGTCAGCACAACTTGGCCAAAGCAAAGTTTTAAAAGCTTCACAGACACATTCAGACTCCTTGAGGAACCAAATTTCTGGGCTGAGGGCTCAGAACCACAGTCTCCAGGACAGCTAGGTCAACTGGTATAACACATTTCATAAAGAAAATGTTCTACATCCTACTTTGGTGGTAGAATCTGGGATATTAGAAGCTTGTGAGTGGCCATCTAATATACATTTATTGGTCCCATCAAATTGAGAGCAAAAGAGAATGAAGAAAACCAAAGAGCAAAACAAGGAAAATATTGACCTAAAGGAGTAATGGACCACACAAACCCTACCCTCCAGTAGCCTGAGCCCAGAACTAGATTGTGGTCAGCTACCACACCAACTGCTCTGACAGGGATCACCATAGGGAATCCAAGACAGAGTGGGAGAAAAATATGGAACAAAATTCAAACTCACAAAAAAGGGCCAGAACTACTGGTCTGACAGAGACTTGGAGAAATGCCAAGAATATGAGTCTCAGGCACACTTTTAACTCAGTACTGAAATCACTCCTGAGGTTCACCTTTCAGCCAAGGACTAGACAGGCCTATAAAACAAAATGAGATTAAAGGGCATACCAGCCCAAGGGCAAAGACTAGAGAAGGAGACAGGGAAGTTAGTAATAGGGAACCCAAGTGTGAGAAGGGAGAATGTTGACATGTTTTGGGTTGTTAACCAATGTCATAAAACAATATGAGTACTAACTCTTTTATGAGAAGTTAGTTTGTTCTATAAAATAAAAAAAGCTTAAAAAATAAATTTACAAAATAATAATACATGTAGCTCAATTATGTGTATGAGATTAAATGGACACACCAGCCTAGGAACAAGGACAAGAAAGCAGGAGGGGATGGGAAGCCTGGCCGAATGGAAATAGGGAACCTAAAGGCAAGAACGGGAGAGTATTGACACATCACAGGATTGACAACTGGTGTCACAAAGTAATATATGTATTAACCTTTAAATGGGAAACTGATTTGCTCTGTAAACCTTCATCCAAAGCCAAAAGCCACATGAAGATTGCCCAGAAGTGAAAGCTCAGAAGAGGCAAGGTCCAACCATTTTGGAAAGCAATCTGGTGCTTCCTTAAAAAGCTGGATCTAGACACACCATTTGGTGTACCTTCCATAATCTATAAGGTACTATAAAATATCAATAAGAAAAAGATAAATCATCCAATTAAGGAATGGGCAAAGGAGATGGGCAGACACTTCTCTAAAGAGGAGATCCAAGCAGCCAAAAAACACATGTAGACATGCTCATGGTCATTAATTATTAAAGAAATTCAAATCAAAAGGACAATGAGATACCATCTCACCCCAACAAGATTGGCCATGATCCAAAAAACGCAAAACACTAAGTGTTGGAGAGGCTGTGGAGATATTGGAACTCTCCTTCACTGTTGGTGGGATTGCAGAATGGTGCAACCTCTTTGGAAAGCAATTTGGCATTACCTTAAAATAATGGATATAGATATACCATTTGACCCAGTAATTCCTTTGCTTGGAATATATCCTACAGAATCAAGGTCATTCACACCAACTGATACATGCACACGAATGTTCATTGCAGCACAGTCCATGATAGCAAAAAGATGGAATCAATCCAGATGCCCAACAACAGAAGAATGGATGGGTAATCTTTGGTATATGTACTCAGTGGAGTACTATGCATTGATAAAGAACAATGATGATAGCAGGAAACATCTCTCAATTTGGTCTCAACTGGAGGACATTATGTTGAGCAAAACTAGTCAGGGGCAGAAGGACAATTATTATATGAGACCCTTACGATAATAACTTAAAAGCATACTTATACATAACAGAAAAGACTCTTTGCCAGCTACAAGGGTGGGGAGGACGGGAGGGCGGGAGGGCGAGGGGTAAGGGGTAAGGGGGCAAGGGTTTAGATTAGATAGTTGTTAGAAATTTGGTTGGGTGAAATTGGTGACAACACACATTAGTAAGAAGATCAATATTAATGGGACTTCAACACAACTTGTGTACTCCTCCCATCTTAACCCAATATTGTAAGCACAGAGTATGTATACTTTCATTTTTTAATTAAAAAAAAACAAAAACATTGCCAGGTCCTGGGCCATTGTCATGGATTGAATTGTGTCCCTCCAGAAATAGATGTAGCCATGTGCCTGGGTCAGGATTCCCAGTATTTTGTGATTTTCCCCCATTTTGTGATGTTCCTGTGCTGTATGTTAAAGGTTAGGGTGTGGCTGTAAATCCCTTCATAGGATTACCTCCCTGCTCCACTGTAAAGGGAATTTCCCTGGCGTATGGCTTGCCCGTCCTTCAGATCTGAGGTTCCTGAGCTAAGATGCTCAATGAACAAAGACTGATGTAATACTGGACTTTCCCCCAGAGCCGACAAGGGGGAAAGGCTTCCCCTGGAGTGGACACCCTGAATATGGACTTGCAGCCTACCAGACTATGTCAGAATAAACCTTGCTTTGTTAAAGCCATCCACTGTGGTATTTCTGTTAGAGCAGCCCTAGCTGACTAAAACAATAAGCATGGGCTTACTTGTGCTTACTTACCTCTTCACCACATCATGTGGTGAAACCCACGTGCAGGTGTTCATTACATACGGTCTGGTAGTAATCAAGGGAACACCATGCCTACCTTGTCTATTGGATAACCTGACCTTGTATCCACTTGTATTTCTGTTACAGCAGCTCTAGATAACAAAGACAACTAGTAAAGGATGACTGTCTCGAGCACTGTGTGCTTTTAAGATCTGTTTTATGGGATTAAAACTCCGGTGGCATAACAGTTAAGTGCTACATTGGCTAACAAAAAGGTCAGTGCTTTGAATCACCAGGTACTTCTTGGAAACTCTATGGTGCAGTTCTACTCTGCCCTATAGGGTTGCTATGAGTCAGAATCGACTCAACGGCACTGGGTTTGGTTTTCTGGTTTATAGGGGATCAAATTGACAACCAAGCCAAAAACCCCCAAACCCACTGCCATTGAGTCCCTTCTGACTCACAGAAACTTCATAAGACAGAGTAGTCCTGCCCTATTGGTTTCCAAGGAGCAGCTGGTAAATTTGAACTGCCAACCTTTTGGTTAAGAGCCATAGCTTTTAACCACTGTGCTGCCAGGGCTCCAGACTAACAACAGAAATTAGAAAGATGGGAACCTTGAGGATAGTGAGTTTATGTTAATGGAGAAGGAATAAGTCAGAAGAGAAAAGTGAAAATAGCTACTCAGTTGGAAAATTGTAATCAACGTCCCTGAATTGTATGTGTAGAAACTGTTGGTGTGTTTTGCTGTTTAGTCTCAACAACAAAATAATTTTAAAAACATAGTATAAATATGATTTTGATTAGTGTCCTTTTAGTGATATGCGTTGTTTCCCACATAATGTGCCTCTCCCTGACCCTGGTTCACAAGATTATTGCTTCACAATAATCTGTGCAGGGTTCTCTGTTGATGTCTGCAATGCTGCCATGTTGCTCTGTTCAAAAAGTGGAAGCTATTTCTGAAAGTATTTCTGGATTCAACATTTTACAAAATTAGTTTTGTTTTGTGTGTTGTTGTAAATCTATTTCAGCCAATTTAGCTAGAGAAAGCAAATTGTAGCCTAGGATAAAAATTATGACAGACGACATTATGGTATGCAAAACCTTTTTTCTTTCCTTCCTGCAGCTTTAGCAATTGAAATACCTGCATACCAGCCTTCCATTGCTCTGAAGACCTTGAAAAGGGCCTTATTACTCCACAGGAAGACTCTATCGATGTTTTGAAATACAGGTTAGTAAATTTAATTCAGCACCTAGTCCAGGCTTTTTCATAACCAAAAGAGCTATAGTAAAGACCCCATAAGTCATCAATCACACTTAACTGTCCTGACTTAAAGATGACTGGGAGGAGGCACTTGCCTATAATTCCAGGGCTAAAAGGTCCTCAAAATTGTTCCATATTAAGAGTTGCATTACAAACCAAGAATTATTTAGCAAGATTAGAGAGTCTTGTTTTCCCAAAAGTGAAAAAGGAGGAAATTTTGCTTCTTTGTTTGAGTCCAAGTGTTTAACTACTAAGCACTTTTCTTTTGTTTTAATACTAAATATTTCAAATGTACAGAAAAGTATGGATTAATAGAACAAATATCTATGTATCTTATCACCCCAATTTAACAAATGTTAACAATTTGCCTCAGTTTTTTTCTAACCACCTGCCTTTGAAGACCATTAAGTGTTGTACATAACATAAAATATTTTTTTAGAGACTGCATATGTTTTCTTATGCCCAAACACAGGAACAGACTATCCAATAAGCAAGGTGAATATGGTGCAGATCATCTGTAGTGAATAATTTCACATTTTCTCACCAAATCAAAGATTCTGCTTCTAGGTACGGATGGTGTCTGTCTCTCTCCCAACCCCACAGCACCTTCCTATAGAAGCAAAGCCTCTTTTCAAGTTTACAGTTCCTACCAGGGATGGATGACTCAGTAAGCAAGGTAAGCATGGGCTTACTTATGCTTAGTTAGTAATCTGCAATTAACAATTTCACCTGGGTTTCACATATTATTGAATAATTTACTCCTGTCCAAGCAAAGGGGAAAAGACATGTTACATGAGTTTTCTCTCCAAAGTTTCATTGCAGCCTTCCTATTCTGAGACATAAGAGACAGTTCTGAAATTACTCCCAATTAAAATCTCAATTCCTTTGCCCTCTAGAGAATGTAATAAGCTGCTTTAAAGTGCTTGTAAATTGATAAAATTCACGAATCTTAGTAACCAGCCACATCTCCTTAGGGCAGAAGCTAAAAAAGACTGTAAGATAACTAACTGGGCACATAATAAAAGGAAGGATTGGTCTGCCTCTTACAGCTTTAAAAATATGTCTTCTGAAGTTGCAAGTCAGATAAAATTGAGGCAGAAACAGAGGAACTGCAAACTGCTTTCCAAAATGTTTCAAAGCTCTTAGTCTGAGATGACATCCAGATTCTTCTCACTTTAGCCACGAAGCCAACGATCTTTCCTTCTGGGATGAGTGTTTCTCTTTTTTACTTCCAGAAAATGTATGCACAACTTGATTAACCTCTCAGTGCCAGATGGGATGTCAGCTGCAGAGCTCTGTCCCTTAGAAGAAGTCTGGGGCTATTTTGAAGATGCTCTGAGCCTTATTACCCATACAGTAAGTCACAAACAGTGATATTAAACTTTCAGCTAATTTTGAAGAACCGAACTGTTCTGTGTATTAGAAGTTACGTAGAGAGCAGTGGGAGCTGCTCGTTTGGGGTATGCGAATGTATATGGGAATGTATATTCTCACTCAATCATAACAAAAAAATATATATGTAAAAAATAAATTATGTAGAATAATGCTTTCTAACATATGAAATGTAAATAATTTGAAATGGAATTCTTTTAGAACAAATATGCTATAGAACAGATCTAAAGAGCAGGACCTCTTAGTTATTTTGTATTTTCAAAGCCTGGTAGAGTCATTAATTTCCCTGTGACAAATTAACCTTTCAAGAAAGTCACAATTTCTCAGAGGCATGTTATAGAGTAGAAGGAACAATGAGGACCTGTAGTTTAGTACCTTCTAATCTTTTTGTTTTGTTTTCTTCTTTCCACTGCAGATTTATTCAGTGATTTTTTTAAAACACAAAATTCATGCATACTATGTGTACAATTCAATGATTTTTAGTAAATTTATAGAGTCATACAGCCATCACCATAATCCAATTTTAGAAGATTTCCGTCACCCCAAGAATTTCCCTTTTGCCTATTTGCAGTCAATCCCTGCTCACATCTTCCTTCTTAGGTGACTATTGATCTACTCTCTGCCTACAGATTTTCTTTGCCTGGATACTTCATATAAATGGAATCATACAATATGTGGCCTCTTATCTGGCTTCTTTCACTTGGCATGTTTTTGAGGTTCATCCATGTTGTGGCATGTATCAGTATTTTGTTCCTCTTTGCTGCTGAGTAGTGTTCCACTAAATGGATGTACCACTATTTAGGTCATCTGTTCATCAGTTGATGGACATTTGGGTTGTTTCCACTTTTTAGTTATTATGAATTATTCTACTTAAAACACAAAATTCATGCACACTATGTGTACAATTCATTCACATACATGTTTTTGTGTGGACAGGTGTTTTCAATTAGGTATGTACCTAAGAGTGGAACTGTTGGGTCATATGGTTACTGGTCCATTATACAACCAGTCACGGGGATGGCACAGACCAGGCAGCATTTCATTCCATTGTTCATGGAGTCACTATGAATCAAGTTCAACTCTACTGCAGCTAACAACAACAACATGATTATTCTGTGTTTAACTTTTTGAGGAGCTACAAATTGCTTTCCAAAGTCACTGAACCATTCTGCGATCAAGTTTATGAACTTGCCAATGTGCACTTAGATTGGCAACACTGTACAAGCAACTCAGTAAGTTTCATAACCTTGGTATATCAGCGTCTTACAGCTGTGTTCATGTTGACATGTGGTGGTATCTTGCTGAGTGGTGTTCATTATTTTTGTTGCGTGTTTTTGTGTGTCATCTCAAGAATGTCAGTGTTTGAATTAGAGCAATGAAGAAACTTTAAATTTCTTGTTACACTTGGCGAGGGTGGAAGTGAAATCAAAGAAATGTTACTCTAAGTTTAAAGGGATAATACTATGAAGAAAACAGCAGTGTACAAACAGATTAAACATTTTTCTGAGGGGAGAGAACGTGTCACTGATAAAGAGAGGTCAGGGCAGCCAATAATGAGCATAACTGATGAAAATATTGCAAAAATTGATCGAATTGTGCATCAAAATCATTGTCTGACTGTGACAAGCATAGCAGACCAAGTAAACATTGAAAAAGAAACAGGAAAATGTTAACTGAAAATCTTGGCATGAGAAAAGTTTGTGCAAAAATGGTCCTGAAGGAGCTCACTAATGAACAAAAGCAAAGGAGAGTCGAAGTTTTCCAAGACCTTTTGGGGAGGCAAGGTGATGTTTTGGGCTGTGTTATCACTGGTGATGAAACAGGGGAGTATCCGTATGACCCTGAAACAAAGCATCAAAGCACACAATGGAAGTCAGCCAATTCTTCACATCCAAAAGCTTCCATCAGTCCAAATCAAGAGTCAAAATGACTCAGGACACAGAATGAGCATGTGGTGTGTGTACTTTATGGTTTTATACATTTATAGAAGGCTGTCCTACAGGTTTCTTTCTAGAGGGGAGAAGAGTGGACAGGTGTTCACTGGGATGATACAAGAAATAAAGACTGAAAAGGAGGAGTGTGCTGTGACAGGGTGGGGAGAGCAGAGAGAGTTGTAGAGAGGAATGTATGCAAAATTGACTTGGATTGTATGCTTTCACTTTATGAGGGAACTGTCCCTAGAACTCAGGGAGATTTTCTTATACAGTGATCAGACTCCACCATTAGCCAATAACAGCGTGGTATGCCCCACAGGCACCTGACCATAAAACCATAGCAACATTTACGTCACCCCCCCCACCCCTTTATCAGTGTTTTCCCCTATAAAACCAGAAATCTCCTTACTATAGCTTTCTGCTATAAAACCATAAATAACTTTTGTATCAGTCACCCCTCACTTCCTCATCTGAATTTTAAAACACCCTACAGGCTACTGGGTGGGCTGAACCACATCTCGGTTCAGACCTCATTTTCTTTTACAAATAAACTTCACTAGCCCCTCGGACTGCTGTGTTTGTGGCCCTGTTTTGCACCATTCCATTCCCAACATTTTTGGTGCTGAAACCCAGGACAGGGGTGAATGAAACCACCAGCTCCAGGGTCGTCCCTTCCTTCGGACCCTTGCCATGGCACTCCTAATGACCAACAGCATACTGACAGACCTCTAAACCAGTGAGTTGGAGGTCGAGACTTCACTCACCAGGATGCCTTTGCCATCTCTCTTTTTCTGTTCCACACAAAGCCCAGCGCTGGACTGATACCCTTGGGGAACAGAACACTGGTTCCTTGGCCCCTGATCTTCACTCTCTGGACACATCCAAGCAACAAGTTGGACTTACAGAACCCAGTCCCCAGTGAGACACAGGGTGTCTCCTCCCTCTCTCTCCTCCTCTTACTCTCTACACTATGGGGTTTAGTCAATCTAAGCACCCTAAGGGGTGCTCCTAAAAGACATAGGCACCCTACTTCATCACCCACAATGGCAAGAAATCTCCCAGTGGCTACAGACAGGTTCCCTGCCTCTTCATAGCCAGCTCCCTCTCTTCCAAGGCCTCCACACATACCCCCTCCTTACTTAACACCCCTAACCTAACTCATTCTCTCCTGAACCACACCGCTAAATATCAGAGGTGCTGGATCTGTTTGTCCTTCTCCCCAAATGATTACACTGCACTTCTGGACCCTAGAAAGGCATGAACCCAGACCACAGTCCTCCTGACACATAGTAAAGGGTCTACCTTTCGTGACAGAACAGACACTCTTCTAGAAAATTACCCAACCGCCCTGAACAATCAAGCCACACTACTGTTCCAGACCTTCTTGGGACACGTGCAATCCCTCCCCCACACCCCCACCCAAAGCTCAGAACAAATAGCCCCAGGGTTAACGCTGTTAAGATGAGCTCCCTTCTGCATGCAAGGAATAGATAAAGGCCTAAACCTAGGACACCTAGATCCCGAACTCTGCAGCACTGCTATCAAAATGTCCCCCCCTTCCAAAAGACCCCAAGTCTAAGGGTGGACTATTTCTTTTCTACCACGGCCAATGGCATGTTTCTTCAACCAGTACATTTCTCAGGACCACACCAGTTCCAAGGTATGTCCTCCAGAATGCATATTGCCCCAAGCCAAAGCCTCTTTCCCTGGATTAATACCCTCCCCAGCTCCCAACAACCTTCCGAAACAAGCCCCCTTTTTTAGGGGGAGCCCTTTCCAACACCTTTTCAATTTGGAGCAATGAACCATCCACCAAACAGAGGTCATATGATTTCCTCCATCTTTTCTCTGTACGTGTCAGCATATGTCCCATAGAAGACAGTTTCGTCTTTTGCAGGATCCAGGCACATTCCTGCCTACCCACAAACTGGACAGGAACATATACTCTGATCTACTTATCCCCAAACATTGATTTTGTCCCCCCAACCAATCATTGCCTAAACCTGTAAAACCCTCAGTCAGGCCAAAGAGAGTTCCCATCCTTATACTTCTATTGGCTGCCCTGAGGGTCACAGTGGGTATTGCTATCAGAATCAGCGGGTTAAGCACTTCGCTCTGTTATTTCCACCTCCTCTCACAAGACTTACAAGAAACCATGAGGACATATCAAAGGACTGGTAAGAGTACAAGACCAAATAGATTTTCTAGCTGCTGTCACCCCACGAAACAGACGTGCCCTAGATCTGTTGATCACAGAAAAGGGGGGGTACTTGTCTTTTTCTAGACAAAGAATGCTGTTTCTATGTTAACCAATCAGTTCTGATCCAAGATGCAGCTAAAAAACTTTCAAGGCGGCCAATTTACAAAGACAGTGAGTAAGCTACTGGAATACCTGGCTAAATTTAAAAAAATAGCTTCCCTAGCTTCTTCCATTTATAATACCTCTTATCTTACTCATTTTAGGACTTTTTCCACGTTTCTATTCAGAGCCATAACACAATTGATCCAGTGGTCAGTCTGCAACCTTACCCACCAACAAGTGAATCAGATTCTGCTCCTTTCAGAGACTCAATGAGAGCTACGCAAAAAGCTCCCTAAAAACAAGCAATGGACCTCTCTCCTTGCTGATTATCAAGGAGCAAGTATTGAGTGCCAGTAGCTCAGAGGGTCCCCCAACACCCATATACCCTACAACAAATCAGTGACCCTTATCAGCACAAAGCAGCTAGAAAGAATAACAACACCCTTCCGTCCTTTAATTAGAAGTGGAGAGTTGAGGGAACTCTTGTCCCTGGAACTCAGGGAGGTTTTTTTACCTAATGATCAGACCCTACCGTTAGCCAGAAGCAGCCTGGTATGCCCACAGGTTCCTGACCATAAAACCATGAGCAACTTTTGTATCAGCCACCCCCCACCTCCTTATCAGATCTTTCTGCTATGAAACCATAAATCTCCTTAGTGGAGCTTTCCATTATAAAACCATAAATAACTTTTGTGTCAGTCACCCCTCACTTCCTCACCAGAACTTTAGAACTATAAAAACTTTCCCTACAGGCTACTGGATGGGCTGAACCACAGCTTGTTTCAGACTCCACTTTCTTTTTCGAATAGATTTCACTTGACCCTTGGACTGGTGTGTTTCTGCTCATGCTTTGTACCATTCTATTCCCAAAAACTTAATCATAATAAAAAAAATTAAATTAAGAAAAAAGAGTTCAAATGATTTTGCTAACCTTTTTTGGTATCAGAGGGATTGTTCGTTATGAATTTGTATCAACTGGACAAACAGTTAACCAAGTTTACTATTTGCAAGTGCTGAAAGGGCTGCTTCAGAAGTTAGACGAGAATGACCTGAACTTTTTGCCAACAACTCATGTCTCTTGCATCATGACAATGCACCAGATTACACAGCACTGTCTGTCAAGGAATTCCTACCCAGTAAACAAATAACTGTATTGGAACACCCTCCCTTCTAACCAGATCTGTCCCCCAATGATGTTTTCCTTTACCTGAAGATAAAGGAAACATTGAAAGGAAGACTTTTTTTTTATTATGATTGAATGAAAATGTACATTCCCGTATAAATTATATGTCCACCTATATGCAGCTTCCACTGCTCTCCCTGCCTGGCGACAGCACACTCCTCTTCTCTATTCCATACATGTCTTATCCTCCCAACAATTTCCTATCCCCTCCTCTCCACCCACTCCCCTTCCTCCAGTAAGAGGTCAGCAGGATGACATCGTATAGACGCATAGAACCATAAAGTGCACACATCATATGGTCATTCTGTGTTACCAAGTCCAACCCATTCCTGTCCCGGAGTTGACCACCATTATGATTTCTGGACAGGGGCAGCATCAGGACCAGGGGCCATGCTCCCAGGGGAACTTCGAGACCCATGGACCATCAATTATGGTCTTTTAATGGAGCTCTCAGAGTGCACCCCTTTTTACTCTTGTGTTGCCAGTGAAACTCAACTTTGTGAGTTTGAAAGGAAGACATTTTGATGACATTCAGGATGTCACAGGTAATATGATGACAGCTCTGATGGTCATTCCAGAAAGGAGTTCCGAAATTGCCTTGAAAGGGACTAGGCACTGGCGTCAATGCCTAGCTTCCCAAGGTGAGTACTTCGAAGGTGACTGTGGTGATATACGACAATGAGTTCACAAACATAATTGTCAGAGCTTGTATTCTCCCACCAGCCATATATGAGGATTCCAATTTTTCTACATCCTTGCCAATACTTGTTATTGTCCATCTTTTTTATTATAGCATCCTAATGGGTGGGGAGTGGTGTATCACTGTGGTTGTAATTTGTATTTCCTTAATGGCTGATGATGCTGGTCATCTTTTCTTGTGCTTATTGATCATCTGTATGTTTTCTTTGGGGAAAGGTCTATTCAGTTATTTTGCCTACTTTTAACAATTGAGTTATTTATTTTATCATTGAGGTATGACAGTTCTTTATATATTCTGGATTCAAGTTCTTTTGCAGAAATATGATTTATAAATATTTTCTTCCAGTCTCTGGTTTGTCTTTTCATTTTCTTAATGAATCATTGAAGAGCAAAATTTTGAATGTTCATGTAGTCTGACTTGGTTTTGTTTTTAATGTGTGCTTTTTGTGGTGTTGTATCTAAGAAATCTTTGCCTAACGCAACTCACTATGATTTTCAACTGTATTTTTTGGTTAGAAGTTCTATACTTTTATCTCCTACATTTAGATCTGTGATCCGTTTTGAGTTAATTTTTATATATAGTGTGAGGTATAGATCTAAGTAGGTTTCCATTTAATTGATTTTTGCATATGAATAGCCCACCTCTGCTGTTTGGCTTAAAATCAGAAAAGGTGTGCAGCCAGATTGTATCCTTTCAACATACTTATTCAATCTGTATGCTGAGCAAATAATTCAAGAAGCTGGACTATGTGAAAAAGAATGAGACATCAGGATTGGAGGAAGACTTAACAATTTCCAATATGTAGATGACACAGTCTTGCTTGTTGAAAGTAAAATGACTTAAAGCCTTTTCTGATAAAGACCAAAAAAACTACAGTCTTCACAATGGATTATACCTCAATAAAAGAAAACAAAAATCCTCACAAATGGACCATGAAAAACAGAAAAGAATTTGAATTTGTCAATGATTTCAATTTACTTGGATCCGCAATCAATGCACATGGAAGCAGCCTTCATGAAATCAAACAGGAATGCAGAGCCAACGCGGCACTGTAGACAGAAACCCCTCTGCAGCAAAGACTCAAAACACTAAGTAAAACAGATACAAATGTCAATCCTGAAACTCTAAGTGTCAAATGAAAGATAAAGAACTTGATCTAGTACTGAGTGGAATAAGAAACTGACAGAGAACAGAGAATGAGGAGAGCTACAGAGCGGCAATCCCCTACTAGCTAATACAGCATTCATTTACCAACTACAGCCACCAAGAAACTCAAACAGGGAGTATGAGAATGCAACTTCATGGAGTTCCCAACAGGAGACAGAACACTCTGCAACCAGAGATACACACTTTTCCAGCTTCCCCCCTTCCCTCTGTGTGGCCTGTGTGGTCTTCCAATGGGCCACAATTTCTCTGCAAAGAGAGACACCAGCTCACTGCTGCTGAGTTCTACCCCACCCTAAATGGCCAAGTTCCCCAGTGCCATATTTTAAATTTAATTTTTGATATTTTATTGTGCTTTAAGTGAAAGTGTACAATCCAAGTCAATTTGTCATACAAAAACTTGCACACTGCTATATAACTCTAGCTGCTCTCCTACCCTGTGACAGCACACTCCTCCCTTCCCACCTGTATTTCCTGGGTCAGGAGCAAAGAGCTCCTGTCCCCCTCTACCTGCTCATCTCACCTCTGGAAAGGAAATGCTCAGTTAGCCCCGTGTATATACTTAAGCCAAGAAGCACACTCTTTGCCAGTTATCATTTTATGTCTTATAGTCTAGTCCAATCTTTGTCTTAGAGTTGGCATCAGGAATGGTTTCAGCCTTGGGCTAACAGAGTCCAGGGGCCATGTCTTCCATGGACCCTCCAGTCTGTCAGACCTTCAAGTCTGATCTTTTTAATAGAGTTGTAGTTATGCACACTCATTTTTCTCCCACTACATCAGGGACTCTATGTTGTACACCCTGTCAAGGCATTCATTAGTGGTAGCTGGGCACCATCTAGTTCTTCTGGTCTCATGCTGATGTAGTCTCTGGATTATACGGCCCTTTCTGTCTCTTAGGCTCATATTTTCCTTATGTCTTTCATTCTCCTCTGCTCCAGATGAGTTGAGACCACTGATGGTACTTAGATAGATGGTGCTTGCTAGCTTTTAAGAGCCCAGACACCACTTGCCAAAGTGCTATGCAGAACAAGTTCTTAAAAAAAAAATTATTGTGCCAATTAACCTAGATGTCCCCTGAAACCATGGTCCCCAGACCCCTGCCTCCACTACTCTATCCTTTGAAGTGTTGAGTCATATTAAGAAACCTCTTACATTTTGGTTTAGTGCAGTTGAGCTGACCTACTGTCTTCTGTGCCCAGTGCCACTTTGTTGTTGTTGTTATTTGTTTTGGGGAGAGGGGGTGGGATTTTTTTGTTTCTTCTCTCTCTCCTTTCCTTCCATTCATTTCTTCCACACAGCTATACTTGTGCACTATTCCTGCCCATTTTTGATGGGCTGTGCTGCACTGCTCAGCTAGAGAGTCAATGGCACAGCCTCCCCAGTTCCACGCTGTACCCACCAGCCAACTCCCCTCAATACCATTTTTCTCTGCTTCTTTCTCTGGGTCTCTGTCACCATCACAAACCATCTCCCTCAATGCCATTTTTAAATTTTTTTTTTTATTGCAGTTGTTCTCACTCTCCCTTTCTACCTTTCCTTCCACCTTCTTATGTAGCCCCACACACCACCTCTGAGCCTGAGCCCCCATTCTTGATGGGCTGTGCTGTACTACTTGAATAGAGAAGCACTGGCACATAGCCTCCTCAGTTCAGCTCCACCCTACCTTGCCAAATCTCATTGTAATGTAGTTTTATTTACTTTGCTCCCTTTTTTGTTTTTTTTCTTTTGTTTCTGTCTCATCTTTCTCTCACCTGCACATCACACTCCACACATCACATCCCCCCTCTTCTCTCATGCCCATCTGCAGTGCACAACAAGTGTGATACCACCAAAAGGCACAGACATTGATCCCCAGACCCTGCCCCACACCACCCACCAGTCCACCGACCAGCAGCTGTTCATGCAACAAAAAACCAATCCTTTTCCCACCCACCCCCCACTGTATGTACACTGCTGTACTATGGCTGAGTGACCAGCTCTGCCAACTTGGACAAGGTGGTAAGAAGTATTGTTCACATAGACAAGCAAGAAAACACACCCAGCCCACCTGCACAGACATAACCAAATTAAAAAACAAACAAACAGAATAACCCAAACCAATCCATAATCAAATGAAGAAAATAGTTTCTGAATGTCCAAGAGACAATAGAAAACATAAAAGTAGGACAGCATGGCTGCAGAAAACAACCAAAATAAAACATTAGATGACCTTCAAATTGAAGAAAAGGCACATGAACTGCCTAATAAGGAATGCATAAGTCTAATAGTCAGGGATTTCTAAGAGATTAGGAAGGAAATGAGGAAAAAAAATAGACAAAATCTTGGAAAATATAGACAAAATCCAAGAAAACACAGACAAAACAATGGAAGAATCCAAGAAAGTAATAGAGAAACAAAAAGTCATAATAAGTCAACAGCTAGAAATCGTACAATAAACAGCAATCAGAAATCCAAAAGATAAACAAGAATGCAGAAATAGGAAGTGCAATAGAAGGTTTTAGGAGAAAATTTGAGAAAGTAGGAGACAGAGTCAGGAAAACTGACAACAAATCCTTGAATACTACTTTTCAGAGGAAAAATTAGAGAAAAGAATGAAGCAAATCTGAGAATGATGTGGGATATAATCAACAGCAAAAATATGTTCCAGAACAGGGGAAGAAAATGGAAAACACAGAGAAGATCATTGAAGATATGCTGACAGAAAACATCTCCCTAATACCATGAAAGATGAAAAACTGAACATCGAAACAGTTCAACAAACCCAATATAGGATAGACTTCCCAAAAGAAACTCACCAAGATCATGATCACACTGGACAAAACCAAACACAAAGAAATAATCTTGAGAGCAGCTCAAGTAAAAGGAAAAGTCGCCTGCAAAGGGAAACAGTAAGATTAACCTCTGATTACTCAACAGTAACCATGCAGGCAAGAAGGCAATGAGATTACATATATAAAAGTATGATAAAAAATTGACAACCAAGAATAATACACCTTGCAAAACTTTTGCTCAAACACAATGGCAAAATTAGGACATTTCCAGATAGACATAAATTAAGGGAATTTCTAAAAACCAAACAAAGCTTACAAGACTTATTAAAGGGATTCCTTTGGTTACAAAACTAATAACATCAGATAACAACCTGAATCTGGGACATAGGACATTATCAGTCAGATACCAACCTAAGTAATGAACTCTCAAAGATAAAATAAAATTTAAAAGTTTACAACAGGGAACCAGAGGGGTCAATATGTGTAAATGTCAACAATGTTAGAACAATGAAAGAGGAAATAAACAGTATAGATATAGGACTTTCAAATGCAGAGAAGTCAAGATGATACCAAGTAATAAAGACTAGTTCAAACTGAGGAAGATAGAGGTAAATTTCAAGGTAACTACAAAGAAAGTTAACAAACCTACTCATCAAAATAAAGGGGAAAAACAATTTAAAAAAAATAAAAAACTTAGTCAACACAAAATGTACCAAAACAAAACAAACGAAAAGAAAATTCACAAACAAAAGAAATTCAACCAGGAAAGTAAAAGGAACAAAGACAATGCCAGCACCACACACACATACAAAAGGCACTACAAAATAACAACAATAAACTCATACCAGTTGATAATCACACCACTCCCAGTAAAGGATAGAACATCTAGAAAGAAACTCAACAAAGATATAGATCTAAAGGCCAAAATTAGCCAACTGGACCTCATAGAAATATATAGAACAATCCACTCAATGGATGCGAAGTACACATTCCTTTCCAACACACATTGAATGTTCTCCAGAATAGATCACATCTCAGGCCACAGAACAACCCTCACCACAATGGAAAACATTGAGACAATGCAAAGTATTGTCATGGTCCACATAGTCGAATGCCTTTACATAGTCAATAAAACAAAGGTAAACACACTTCTGGTATTCTCTGCTTTCAGCCATAAATCCAGCTGATATCAACAGTGATATCCCTTGTCTAATGTCCTCTTCTGAATTTTGCTTGAATTTCTGGCAGTTCTATGTTGATGTACTGCTACAGCTGCTTTTGAATGATCTTCAGTAGAATTTTACTTGTGTGTGGCATTAATGATATTGTTCTACAATTTCCACGTTCTGTTGGATCATCTGTCTTTGGAATGGCTACAATATGGATCTCTCCCAGTAGGTTGGCCAGGTAGCCGTCTTCCAACTTTCTTCCCATAGACAAGTGAGCACTTCCAACACTGCATCTGTTTGTTAAAACATCCCGACTGGTATTCTGTCAATTCCTGGAGCCTTGTTTATTCTCAATGTCTTCAGTGCAGTTTGAACCTGTTCCTTCAGTGCCATCAGTTCTTGATCATATGCTACCTCCTAAGATGGCTAAATGTCAACTCATTTTTTTTTTTGGTACGTTAACTCTGTGTATTCCTTCCATCTTCTTTTGATGCTTCCTGTACTATTTAATATTTTTCCTTGTAGAATCATTCAGTATTGCAACTTGAGGTTTGATTTGTTTCTTCAGTTGTTTCAGGTTGAGAAATGCCAAGTGTATTTTTCCCTTTTGGTTTTTTTACGTCCATGTCTTTGTTCATTTCTTTATAATACTTCAGTTTGTCTTGTCAAGCTGAACTTCAGAATCTTCTCTTCAGTTCTCTTCATTATTTCTTCCTTTTGCTTTAGCTATTCTATGTTCAAACACAAGTTTCAGAATGTCTTATGACATCCATTTTGATCTTTTCTTTCCTGTCTTTTTAATGACCTCTTTCTTTCTTCATGTATGATGTCCTCGATGCCATTCCACAACTTGTCTGGTCTTTGGTCATTACTGTTCAGTGCTTCAAGTCTATTCTCGAGATGGTCTCTAAATTCAGGTGAGTTATACTCATGGTCATATTTTGATTCTCGTGGACTTGCTCTAATTTTCTCAGCTTCAGCTTCAACTTGCATATTAGCAATCGATTGTCTGTTCCTCAGTTGGTCCTGACCTTGTTCTGGTTGATGATACTGAGCTCTGCTATCATTTCTTTCTGCAAAGGTAATCAATTTAATTCTTGTGTATTCCATCTGTAGAGTCACCATTTGTATTGTTGGAAAAAAAGTATTTATGATGAAGAAGTCATTGGTCTTGCAAAATTCTCTCATGCAATCTCCAGCATAGTTTCTGTCACCAAGACTATGTTTTCCAGCTATTGGAATGGGTACAATATGCCCTTCTTCTTTCCACCTTGCACATTCCAACTGCTAATGCATCTTGATTGCATGTTTGATCATCTTCAGACTGCAGAAATTGGTAAAAATATTCAGTTTCTTCATCTTTGGCCTTAGTGGTTGATGCATGCAGTTTAATAACAGTCATATTAAGTCTTCTTTCTTGTAGACATATGGATATTATCCTATCACTGACAGTACACTTCAGCATAGATCTTAACATGTTCTTTTAGAGGATAAATGTGACACCATTCCGCTTTAATTTGTCATTCCCAGCATAGTAGAACATACGACTGTCTGATTCAAAATTGCCAATAGTGAGGTGAAATGAACTGGTGAAATGGACTGGTATTGTGAAGTGAACTGCATCCACATCATTAAGGTTGACTTTACTTTGAAGAGGCAGCTTGTCATGGGTTGAATTATGTCCCCCCAAAAATGTATGTAGCAATTTGCCTGGAAAGTGATTTCCAGTATTGTATGATTGTCCACCATTTTGTCACTTGATGAGATGTTCCTATGTGTTGTAAGTTTTATTACTATGATTTAATAAGATGCTTTAGTGGTAGTTATATTGATGAGGTCTACAAGATTTGGGAGTGTCTTAAGCCAGTCTCTTTTGAGATATAAAAGAGAGAAGTAAGGAGAGAGACACGGGGATTTCATACCATCAAGAAAGCAGTGCTGGGAGGACCTTTGGACTGGAAGTTCCTATTCTGAAATGCTCTTAGACCAAGGGAAGACCAGTGCATCACAAGGACAGAGCTGACGGAGACAGAAAGCCTCCCCCTGGAGCTAATGTGTTAATTTGGACTTGTAGCCTACTGGACTGTGAAGAAAGAAACTTATTGTTAAAGTCATCCACTTTCTGTCACAACAGCACTAGATGACTAAGACACAGTTCTTCCCCAGTTGTATTTTGAGTGCCTTCCAACCTGAAGGGCTCATCTTCTGTTACATTGCTATTTAAAAGGTTTTCATTGGCTAATCTTTTTCAGAAGTAGAACCCCAGGTCCTTCTTCCTAGTCTGTCTTATTCTGTAAACTCTGCTGAAACCTGTCTACCATGAATGACCCTGCTGGATTTTTAATACCAGTGGTGTAGCTTCCAGCATCATAGCAACAGGAAAATCCCCGAAGTCCAACAAACTGACAGACGTGGTCACAGCTGGGTAAATATTCAGCAACAACAAAAAGAGTTGCCATTCAGTTAATTCTAACTCATGTCACACCTATGTAATTCAGAGTAGAGCATTTCATAGCATTTTAGTGGCTGTGACCTTTGGAAAATTGATCACCAGACCATTCTTCTAGGCCACCTCTGTGTGGATTGAAACCACCAACTTCTCGGTTAGTAACCAAGCACTTAAACATTTGCACTACTGAGGTACTCTGATACTGTCAACAATAAAGATTAATATAATTTCTATTTCAAACAGAGATTAGGGTCAAATAAACTTTCCATAAAGCTGCTTAATGACAACCTTCTCTAAAAATTAAAAAAAAAGAAAAACTACTCCCATCAGGTCTATTGTGGCTCATAGTGACCTCAGTAGGGTTTCCAAGACTGTAAATCTCTAAGAAAGCAGACTGCTACATCTTTCTCCTGAAAAGCTGCCAATGGTTCAAACTGCTGACATTTGGGTTAGCAGTGGATCACTTTAACAACTGTGCCACTAGTACTGTGAAATTTAGTCAAGCACAAGTGAGATAAATTGACTGATGACAGCATCAAGGGAAGCTCCAAACAGAATACAGGGTTTTCTCTTGCTTCAGGGAGACTAGGAATCTGTGTCTAATTCTACCCTCTTCAGTCCCAGAGGGCCTCAATGTTTTTTCAGTTTATATGTGACTTCATGAGACCTTGCTGTGGGACGTCCCATAGCTGACACACTTGCAGGATGCTCTCGCCCTGCTCTTCAGAAACATGGATTACCAGTGAAGTCTGTGGTTCCCTCTTTACTGTTGCCAGAGTGACAGTTGTTTAATAATAATGGGATGCAGCACTGATATAGTTAGTGCTACAATGAACTGTGATAGTAATAACTGTAAACTAACTCTTTTTGGGTTTCAAGGAAGCTACCCAGAAATGGAAATTCTCTGGCTGATGGTCAAATCCTGGAATACTGGAATATTTATATATGGCATGGGCAAGTATCTATCTACTGAAAAATGATATGATAGCACTGCGTTTCCTTGACCACCTTGGCTCACTCAAGAGAATCTATGAGGCTCAGGTGAGCAGCAAAAGGGTGGAATGACTTAGGGCACAGATAAGTTACCGATGAGTTCTCACTAAGAACTTATCCTTACCTTCCTTGGCTAGAAAAGGATCCTGACCATTACTCCTCTCAGTGGCTCCGTATGACTCCAAGAGTTAGGGGACTGCAAACAGTAATTTCTTAGAATGGAAGCCAGAAAGGATGGTGAACAGAGGACAACTTAGGATAGCAAATCGAATCTATTTAAAGGAATGTCAGGAGTGAGCTCTGGAAAGATGTATCACTGTCAATGCCAGTACATGTAGAGGAAGACTGACTTTTGCTCAAGTAATGACTGTTTAAAAAACATGTTTTCTAGTGGAATTATTCTGAGCTGCAGACTTCTTGGCCATTAACTCACCAGGAGAGAGAATCGGGGTGGGGAGAAGCCTTGTTACCAAATTAAAGAAATTTTTTAATTGCCTTCCCAATTAAACAGACTTAGTACATCAGGATCCTTCTTCCCCAAGATAGTATTGTATTTTCTCCCCAGAGTGACTCCTCAGATCTCAGAAGGTAAGGGTTAGACTCTAGTGCCATCACCATGTGTCTGGGAGGCTTTCCCACATTTCCTTTTCCTTTCAAGAAAACTATCCGCTATTTTCTTTCCCAGATGAATGTCTGTACAGTGAGCTCATGGGAGCATTCGATAAAAACAAGCACTCACTTTTTAATGAACAGTAAGAACTACTGGGAGAAGGCATATTAGAAGGCAAAATTATGGCAACAGTGAAGAACATGTATTGTGAGATGTTGAATATTTAAATGTTTGCCAAACCTTTTCTTGAGCTTTTATTTCTATTCTCTTAGACCCTGTTTTCATGTTGTTGAATGGAAAAATTTTAAGTAAAAGCATTTTAATGTTAACCTCAGTGATCAGCTCGTTTGGGAAGGGGACAAACAAATTTTCCAAGGTACTATGGAATATATTGAAACAGCTCATGGGAGAGCAAGATGGTTTATGTCCTCTGTGAACAAAAGGGAATGTTTATCCCAGTCCAACACAGGTTGCATCTTATTCCAGAAGTGCTTGAATTTCTAGTACCTGTGGATAACAGAGAATCATAACATCTTCACTGGAAGAACGTTGGTGGTCATTGGTTCTAATGACATTCTCAAGAATTGGTTGTCCAGTCTCAATTAAAAACATATCCTGTGACAAGGAACTCCAAAGACAGCTTGGTCCAATTTGTTGCTCTCTAATTTGTAGAAAAGCCTTCTTTATACTGAATATAAGTCTGCCTTCTATCAGTAAATCCACTTTCTCTGTCCCAAACAGCACTTTGGAGAGCTTTCTCTTCTTCAGGTTAAATATTCTCAGAACCCTCAACTGTTCTTCACATGAGCCAGTTACCTTAGCTTTCAAGAGCCAAATCCCATGTTCCAGTGAGGTCTGACCCAAGCAGAGTTCAACAGCCTCATTCTCGCTAGACTTCCATTGGTGTGCCATAAGATCACGTTAGCTTTTTCCCAGTTAATTTGTATTAAATTATTTTTAACATTTGACTTTGAAATCGTTTTGTACTGAAGTTGCAAGCACAAAGAATCGCTGTACACCCTCCATCCAACTTCCCTATTTGTTAACATATGACCACATTTTACTTTCTTTATGAACCATCTGAGATTAATTGGCAGATATCTTGGCCCTGTTACACTTTCAGAAACCTTGATGGCATAGTGGTTAAGTGCTTTGTCTGCTAATCAAAAGGTCAGCAGTTCAAATCTGCCAGGTGCTCCTTGGAAACTCTGTGCATTAGTTCTACTCTGTCCTATAGGGTCACTGTGAGTCAGAATTGACTCAGTGGCAGTGGGTTTGGTTTTTTGGTTTTATTACCCTTTAATATCTCAGTGTGTATTTTGTAAAAGCAAGGACACTGTGCTACACAACCACAGTATTGCCATCAAAATTAGCAAATTAATAATGATATAGTTCTGCCATCTAAACTACAGAGCCCGTTTCAAATTTTACTAACAACAATCCTTTATAAGTTCAGGGTCATAAATTGCATTTAGTAGTCTTTTTGTTTTGCTTCCACCAGGCGTTCCTTGAATACTCTGGAGGTCAGTTCTACCCTGGCCTCTAGGGTTACCATGAGTCGGACCCGACTCGACGGCACTTGGGTGGCTTGGCTTGTTTCTCCTATAGGCTTTTCTTAGAAACCCTAGTGGTGTAGTAGTTGAAAGCTATGGCTGCTAACCAAAAGACCAGCAGTTCAAATCCACCAGGCACTCTCCAGAAACTCTATAGGGCAGTTCTACTCTGTCTTACAGGGCTGCTATGAGTCAGAATGAACTTGATGGCAGAGTTTATAGTCTTTTCTTATTTTTCATGACCTTGACAGTTTTTGAAGGGTAAAGGCTAATTACTTTGTAGCATGAATCTCAACTTGGGTTTGTCTGATGTTTCTTAATGATTAGATTCAGATTATACTTTTTTGGCAGGGATAGCAGAGAAATGATATATTCTCACTGCATCATACCACTATCACACAACACTAATTTGTCAATTACTGCTGATGTCAACTAAGTTAAGATGGTTACTAGCAGGTCTCTCCACTGTAAGTTTAATTGATAAACAGTTTCTACTTAGTAATAAGTAATTATGAAATACTTTGTGGAAGATACTTGGCCGAGTAGCCAAGTGCCGTCGAGTTGGATCCGACTCATGAAGATACTTGGAGACTAAGTAAATATCCTGTTCCTTATTAAACTTTCACCCACTAGTTTTGGCATCTGTTGATTCTTGTCTGAATCTGTTTTATTTCTTGGTACTTACAAACAAAACTGAAAACAGCCTCTTTTTCTTACTCATAGAATTAGCTCATTCTAGGTCAGGCTTTCTGATAGATTTTGGTGTGTTACTATTTTATATTCATTCTTGATTAGAGATTAGATGCCCTTCTGTCTTACTCATCTAGTGCTGCTGTAACAGAAATACAAGTGGCTGTCTTCAAAAAGAGAAATTTTATTCTGTCACAGGTCACTAAGCTAAAAGTCTAAATTCAGGGCATCACCTCCATGGGAAGTCTTTCTCTGTTGCCTCTGGAGGAAAGTCCTTGTTGTCAATCTTACTCTGGACTGAGAACTTTTGAGGCCCAGGGACTCGGTTCCTTTCCAAAGGACACACAGTGCTCATGACACTGCTTCTTGGTGCTATGAAGTCCCCAACCCTCTGCTTGCTTCTCTTTTCTTTATATCCCAAAAGATTGAAGGCCCTGCCCCACCAACACAACTACTGCCCACCCTCTCTCATTAACATCATAGATGCAGGATTTACAACTTGGAAGAACATCACACAATACTAGGAATCTTGGCATAGCCAAATTGCTACATATTTTGGGGGGGACACAATTCAATCCATGACATCCCACCCTTTGGTCCCCCCAAATAACATCCTTGCAACATGTAAAACATATTCACCCCATTGTATCAAAAGTATTAAGTCCAAGTCCAAAATCCAGATTCTTCTTCAATTGTGAGATGTAGAGCACAACATCAAGTTGTGAAAGGACGGACCGGATGGTGCCCGGCCACGACCAGTGATAGCCGTGATGGAGCTCACAAAGTTGAGTCTCACTGGTAACACAAGAATAAAAAGGGGTGCACCCTGAGATCTCCACTAAAAGACTGCAATTGATGGTCCAGGGGCCTCGGGCTTCCCCCAGGAGCATGGCCCCTGGCCCTGACGCCTCCACTGTCCATAAATCATAATGGAGGTCAATTCTTCAGACAGGAATGGATTGGACTTGGCAACAGAGTGATTATATCATGTGTGCACTTTATGGTTCTATGCATCCATAGGACGTCATCCTGCTGACCTCTTACTGGAGGCAGGAGAATGAGTGGAGAGGAGGGGATAGGAGATTGTTGGGAAGATAAGACATGTATGGAGTGGAGAGGAAGAGTGTGCTGTCATTGGGCAGAGAGAGCAGTAGGAGCTGCATATAGATTGGCATGCAAATGTATATGGGAATATACATTTTCATTCAATCATAATAAAAAAATGTAGAGCACAAGTTATCTATTTCCAAACTACAGTGGCAGAGCAGGCAGGTACAAGGTAGACATTTCCACTGCAGGTGGGAAAAACTGCAGGAAAAGATGATATAACAGGCACCAAGCAAACTAACAGAACACATTACATTAGCCCTCAAGGCTTTGGAAATAATCCTCCATTCTCTGAGACATTTTACACAATTGCCATGCCCTCCAGACTGTAGCTATTGGCCATATTCTCCAAATTCTGAGTGGAGGCTCCTTGGCTTAGGGCTACAGCTGTGCTTTCTAGGCCTCCTGGAAGAGCAACTCTGCTCCCTCAGCCTTAAGCACACCATTTTCCTAGTTCAACTGAGTGGCAGCTCCACCCTTAAAAACACCAGAGGCCATGGCTCCACCCTTTGAAACCCCTGAGATAATGGCCATAACTTTTGAGACTGAAGCAGTTCAACTTCTGCTTCCCATGGCCTCATGGCCTCACACTGGCATCTGTCCTACTGGAGCAAGTATTCTAAAGCTCTGTGGCTCCGCTGATAAGTGCCAGAGGCATGCCACTCTACCAGGAAGCCTCCTCACACAGGCACTTAGCTTTCTCATTCTATGGGTCAGCAAGCCTAGCTCCACCAATTTAAGTGCCCAGAGGCACCCCCACTCCACTAGGAAGCTTCTGGCACACAGGCACTCACTCAGTTCTCTCTCCTACCACTTGCACCTTCTCTGCTGTTAGCAGTTCTCTTCAGTTTCTTCCGAGACTTCGATGCATTCAGTTTCAAAATCACTTCCACGTTTCAGGTATCTGTTTGAGCAGTACTCTGCTCTCTCAGTACCACATTCTGTCTTAATCATTTTGTACTGCTGTAACAGAAATAACCACATATGGATGTCTTTAAAAAGAGAAATTTTATTCTGTCACGTTTCACTAGGCTAACAGTCCAAATTTAGGGCATCAGTTCCAGAGGAAGTCTTTCTCTGTGGGCTCCGGAAGAAGGTCTTGGTCATCAATCTTCCTCTGGATTGGGAGCTTCTGAGGTTCGAGGACCATGGTTCCTTTCCAGAGGATGAGTTCTGCTTCCTGCCCCACCCCCCACTTCTGCACTGCCTTTTTGGTGGTATGAGGTCCCCAACTCTCTGCTTGCTTCCTTTTCCTTTAAATCCCCCCAAATTGCCTCAAGGCATAATATAGTCTTATACATTGAGTCCTGCCCCACCAACACATCTGCTGTCTATCTTCCTTCATTAACATCATAGAGGCAGGGTTTACAGCATATAGGAGCATCACACAATATCAGGAATCATGGCCTAGCCAAACTGCTACATACATTTCTAGGTGGATACAATTCAGTCAATGACATCTTCTTTCCACATTTTTTTCCTTTTTCCTTCGTCTTTTCCATAGGAAACGAGGCTCAGAGAGTTGAAGCAACTTAACCAAGGTCACAGAGCTGGTAAATGGCATTGCCATAAACCAGGTCTATTAGACCTGTGCTCAATTGTCCTCATGCTATCTTTCTTTTCTCTGAATTTTTCTGAAGTCAGCCTGTTTCAGTTTTAGAGTAAAATGTTGAGCCTGTCACAAACACTGGGATAATATGGTTGCTGTTCAAGTTTCTACTTCTCCTGTTGCTCCCTTCTTAGTCAAAGTTAGGTCATAAATAGCAATCCCTTTTGTTGATTTTTGTTTTTTAACTTTTTGAGGGGTAATTCTGTCAGCAAGTAAAACATTTCTAGATGTTCTGCATTTAGGGGATTGAAACTTATAACAACTGTAGACAAAGTTCTTCACTGCTACTGTATCCTGCCTTTTGCCTTTTTTGTGACCTTGATCAGAAATGCATTTTGTAGGGTAGTAGTATGTGCTGTACTTACACTATGTTATTCCTATTCCTTTCTCCTTCTAACTTCACCATAATTGTTCAGAGGGCTTCCCTCTCATGTTTGTGGATTTCTATGCATTTAGCTTGATGTCATTTCCCATTCCGAAGGATGCTTTTCTTTGTTCTAATGTGCTCCTTTCTGATGTTAAATTGTAGTTGTAAGTTTCATTCCTCCCAATCTTAGTGATACCTCTGAGGTTGTATTTATTGCCTTGTGTTAAGACGTCAAGTTCATCTTTGAAAACATTATAGAAAGTGAATTAAATCAGTCACAAAAGGACACATATTGTATAACCCAAATTACATGGAAGTATTAAGAACAGGCAAGTATATGGAGACCAAAGTTTTATTAGTCATTACCAGGGGTGGGTGGGAGGAATGGGGAAAGGAAGACACAATGCTTAGGGGATACTGAGCTTCTGTTAAGGGGTAGGAAAAATTTGGGAATGGTTTATAGCGATGGTTGAACAACATAATGAAAAAACTTAATGTCCCTAAGCTGTCATGTGAAGATAGTAAAAGTGAAAAACGTTCTGTTACCAACACACTTACCACACACACACACACACACATTCAAGTTCACTTCATAACATTAGCTTGAACCATATGAAGTTACCATTTTTATAGATAAAAAGCAGTCAAATAGTGTCAATTTCAAATGGCTCAACCTAACATGTGCTGTGCATTGATACAGAAATAGCTTAAGCCATACATAATGTGTATGACTTTTTTGCCAGTTCTATTCTTCTGTGACTTACTAGGTACCTCCTCCAGTGCTGTCATTGCTGTGATAACAGATATTATTAGGGCATTTTTTTCCTTTACCCTCCATTTTCAATTTAAAGTTTTCTTTATCAGATCAGTAAGTCTCTGAGAAAACACATTTTTTTCCGAATTATCATTGAGAACTACGTCCCCAGCCAAGAGCCTAGCAATCCAGTATTTTAAATCATGGTCCAGACTAAACATCCTATTCTAAAATTCTTTTAGGTAGCTGCTTAAAGTTTGATTTTCTGTATGCCCTTTTCTAACCCAAAGTGCCAGTTTTCTTTTATGAGAAGAAAACACAACCTGGTCCCCCAAGTTCTTGAATTTTCTTCATGGTTCTTGGAGATGATTTACAGGACTCCTTTGGTGAAACCAATCATCCCCCACTGTTAGAATAAGAGGTGGAGAAAACTGGAAATGTACAGCATTTGTTTGATAGCTGTCTCACAGCTCTCTGCTAAACTGTAATAAAAGTACATGATTAAAGAAAGTAGTCACATCATATCTGCATAATTACAGCCATATCCTCATTCAAGAAACCACCATTATTCAATCATTCATTCATCTGTTCATAATGCCAATGAATGATTGTGATTTAGACTCAAATCCTGCCTTCAGTGACCTTACAGTCTTATACAGGGAGAAGTTATGCTTACATTAATTGTGTAAGAGCAATTACTGTGTTCAAGACAGAAAATAAGTCCTATAAAATAAAGTAGAGTTCAAGAGCCTTGAGTCCAAAAGGAGAGGATTTTGGAATGCTTTTTGGAAAAGGTTGAGCTGGCCTTTAAAGATGCAGGATTTAGACATAAGGAAGAACATTTTAAGCAGAAGAAATACCATGGCATGTAGGTGTTTTTGTTTTTAAATAAGGTTCAGTTTTATCTGCACCCTAGAGCGCTTGAAGGAAAGTTGTGCGGAAAGAGTTAAAAAGGTAGGGTGAAACCAGATTATGGAGAGTCTTGAACATCCGGCTAAGGAGTTTGGACTTTGAAAGACTCTGACCTGGGGAGTGGCAGAACCAGAAATTAACTTGAGGAACATTAATCTGGCAAGAGTGGATAAATGATATTGAAGACAACCATTATGATATTCTTATTTCACCCTTTTATAGAGCCTTATATTTTTTATAAAGAAGTCATGCTCGCACAGTGGTTAAAGTGTTCAGCTGCTAACCAAAAGGTCAGCAGTTTGAACCCACCAGCCACTTGAGGGAAAAAGATGTGGGAGTCTGCTTTCATCAAGGTTTGCAGCATTGGAAACCAACCCTATGCAACAGTTCTACTTTGTCTCACTTGCTTATGAGCTGGAATCAACTGGACAGCAACAGATTTGGTTTGGTTTGGGTATACTTTTTACTAGCATCACTTATCAGTTTGTAAGTATTTATTTATATGCCTATTTGTTTAGTGTCTGACTACCTCCTAGACATTCAGCTCTATAGAGGCAGAGGCTATACCTGTTTTGCTCACTATTCTACCCATAGGGCCTGACATATAGATTTGTTTCTTGAATTAATGAAAACAATGAAAAATTAAATTGGAGTTAATAGAGGTGAAAATAGCGAAGGTGAACATGAGGACTATAACAGAGGCATAATCAAAGATGTAAAGATTTAAGTCTGGTTAGGAAGGATGATCTTAGAGTTACATGAGTGTTCAAGCCCATATTGAGTGTACTGAGAGAAGAGGGCTAAGAACAGCTTTAACAAACATTTAAGAGTGAAGAAGAAAAAAAGAACTGTAAGAAGCAGAGGACAAGTATAAGAGATGTAGGAGAACCAAGTATCATCTCTTCTGTCACAGAAGCCAAGAGGTAAGTTTCAAGAAGGAAATAATTAACAGTGTCAAACATGGCAGAAAAGTTGATCAGTATGAGGTCTGTGAAACTATAAAACCTGGTGGCTTACAAGTTAAATTAGCTTTTGAGAGCACATCACCAAAGGACAGGTGTGGGCAAAAACAAGACTGCAAGGCAACACAGCGATGGAAAGTGGTTAACAGAGCATATACTACTCTTTCAAGAACTAGAACAGACATCACAGCTCAACGCCACATACTCTGGAAGGAAACCGCCTTGGTTCAAAACCTTACTCTCCCACTTATTAGCTGTATGACCTCAAGCCAATTACTTAACCTATCCATTGCTAAGTTTCCTCATCTATAAAATGTCCTAACAATAGTCATAGAGTTCTTGTAAAGAACAAATAAGTAATTCCTCAATAATGTCACTGTTTGCTCATTGAAATCAAGTGCTAGAGCTGGGAAAGTTCCTGGAGATCATCTGTCCAACTTCTCCACGTTTTAGATTAAGACAGTGAGGCCCTGAAAGGAGAGTTCACCCAACATTTATTTATTGAATGCCTGTCACATGCAAGGCATGTATTAGTGGCTGTGAGGGACACAAGGATATACTAGATGCAATCCCAGACTTCTAGAAGCTTTTCACATAGCCAAGTGCCATCGAGTCTAGTTGAAAAATATATATTATCGACAAATACTATCATACAAGGAACAGCAGAGTAAACTCAGTATAAACTGCTAGAGTGGTGCAAAAGGAGGGATGGGAGAAGCTCTTCTGTAGTCATCAGTGAAGTCGTCATAGCAGATGTCCTATGAGCTTGAGCCTGAATGGTTTCATCAGATAGAGACGGAGGCTGGAAACAGTCCATACAGAACACTTGCACAAAAGTAAAAAGGTAAGTAGTCTAGATGAGTTTGCAGAGAACTGTCAAGAGACAAAGTTGGAAAAGCAGATTGGAGCTAGTGGAGGATCTTAAATAATTCCCTCCCCCACCTGGCTTAGCCAGCCTACTTATCTTACAAAGCACCCACTTCATAGGGATGTTTTGGGCAGTGAGTTAATATGCATTAAGCACTTAGTAAAACACCTGGTGCATAGCATGAGATAAATGCTCCATTACCATGTCAAGAGTTCTTACCTGTAAGACCTGTAATCCTCAGAGCTTTCCCTGGCCACCATCTCTAAGCAGCTTCTCTATTATATTATCCTTGATCACCACTTACTACTTATGTCTTTCATAGCATTTACCATAATACGTAGTTATATATTCATTTACTTGTCGACTTGATTATAAGCTCCTTGAGAATAGGGACTGTATTTGTCATTGTATTTCTAGCACCAAGCGCAATGCCTGTCAGTACTAGCTCACCAAATAGTACCTCTTGTTATTGTGAGAGTGGGGACAATGAAATGGCAGCCAAAAGGAGAAAATCCAGAAGACACTATAAAGAATCAACAAGTTTCACTAAGAAATTAGATGTGATGAAAAAAAGAGAAATCAGATTTTGAGCCTAAGTGACTACGACAATGGTGGCACCGAGGAGGCAGGAGTCAAGGAAAAGCCAGAAGGGTCAGAGCTACAGGCTGGTGTAGTGCCATGGGAAGGGAGAAGGTACAGGTTGAGAGATTAAGTCAGTGGTGAAAGCAGGGAGCACATCATTTTCATCTTTCTAGGTGGTTGTGGCTCAGAAGACAGTCACTGAATGTCGTGCATAAGGAAACAATGGGTGCCCTTTGAGAAAGCTTTCAGTACCGTGAGGTGGGTGACAAATGTTAGATTACAAAGAAAATAGAACTGGACTATAAGGCCCACCTAGTAGAGTGCCTAGTATATAACAGACACTCAGCAAACTTCTGTTGACTGAATAGATGGTCAGTTAAGTGGAAGCACTAAGTGGAAGCAGAGCAGGTAGACAGTTCAGTACCTGGTAAGAAGATAGCAGAGTCAAAAGAATGGGGAGGAGCTAAAGGAGAGGGAGTGGTTGAAGCTGAAAAAGAGAAGTCATTATCAATGGAGCAAGGACCCAGAGAAAGTTAACGGGATTCCAGAAAAGCAGCTTTTTCTCTAAAGCAAACAAAATTCATATTCACCATAGGTTTGGGACCAGACAAACAGGTTCCCTCCAAAGTTGAGCCACATGAGTGCATCTCTTCTAATGAGTACTTTTTATGTGACAGATACCACGTTAAATGCTGAGGATACGAAAATGAATAAAACACAGTCTCCCTTCTCAAGGAGGAAACTAGAGGGAAGAAGGACTGCAATACAAAGCAGTGAGGGCAATAAAATATTCTGGGTGCAGTATGGCAAAGCAAGAGGCAACACAGTGAGTGCTTAAGAGCGCAACTATTGCAGTCACACAGCCTGTGTTTGGGTCTTAGCTCTACCACTTTTAGCTGTGTGACCTCCTCATCTGTCCATTTCCTCACCTGGAGAAAAGGGATAATAAAAGCACCTACCTCACAGGGGAGTTTCTGCAAGTCAATTATTAAGCACTTAGTACAATGCCTGGCACACTGTGTGCGTGAAATAAACGTGTCGAAAGTTTACAGCGTACAGTGGAGCATGAGAAGAAAGGAATCATCAGTTGTCCCTGTAGGACAGGGGAGGGAGAGGTGGTGGTGGTTCAGGAAAGACAGCTAGAAAAAAAATTCTTGAATTGAGTCGTGAAATACGAAAAGGAGTCTCTCAGGTAAGCAAGACGAAGTGACAGTGAGGGTATTCATAGGCAGCAAAAGAAGGTGAGCAAAGACAAAAGAAGCTTGTGGTGCATTCAAGGATCTCAATGGGGGACACAGCAAAAAATGAGCCAGGAGAGAAGCCAAGTCCTGGTGATGGAAGGGTCATGCTAAGGAGCTTGCACTTTTTCCTCTAGGTAATAGCACATCATGGAATGGATATAACACTTCAGACTGCTAATTGTCAGCTCTGTGGAGGACCGACTGTAGGCAGTGAGGAAAGGAAAGACAGTTAGGATAACATCCTCTTGTACATGCTTTTAACTGGGAGAATGCAGGTCTGAATCCTACTTCTCAAAACACCCACTTCCTGGTTCTTCTAAGTTTTCTAGGTACTTCTGGTTAGATGGTAGGGAAAAGATGGGATGCACAGGTGGTTTATTCAGTCTAACATGGGAAAAAACAAAACACCAAACGGCATTAATAATGAGCACAAAGGGAATGGCTCTGCAGATAAAATCTAGTCAGGGCTTCATGGCTGAAGAAGCTGTTCGGAAGCAACTCCCTGGCAACGCACAATGTATCGACACCCTGTTCCTAGGGGAGGAACTGAGGTGTGAGTGAGCCAGTTTAGCTACTATTTCTTGGAAGTGATTGGGGAAGCAAGGTTTTTGAGGAAACTGGAATTTGACTTCAGAAAGTTATTTGCAATGATAATAAAGGGTGCTGAGTTGGCAAGGAACTGAATGGACAAAAGGATTTGTGAAATCCTGATGGGAACAGGAATGAAGGACAAAATTTGGGGATAGTGACACTGAGTGAACTTGCAAGGCCTACACGGAGTTTATCAGGTATCTAGGTTTGTTTTTTTTAACTTCGGCACTAATTTATTGGATTACCTTGAGAAACCAACAGCTCTGAACAGCCCACATCATTTCTACAATGTTTCCTGACACCTTAGGCTTGTAGTGTTTGGTACCAGGCAGGTATTGGCCCCATGGGAAGGGTTACATTGTCCTCGAGTACTGACCTTTCTGCTCAAACCTGGCACCCTGTTTAAGTCTCATCCTTTTCTGTTGGGCCCTGGTCTGCTCTGGATACTTCCTCTCTAGTCTCCTCCCTATCTGGCACCTTCCATTTTCTTCATCCGACTCGACGACGGCACTTGACTTGGCTTATCCTTTAGCACTTCAATGGCTAGAAGTACTTTCAGCTTAACATAAAACTGGTCAGTTGTGCCTGAACAAGTATTTTATTTAGTCATGAGTAGCACCCCATCAATTTTTTTAGGGCTTATTTCTTTTAGAGATGAGGAGATTGAGGTGTGATTAGCTAGGCTGTCAGCAGCAGAACCAGGAAGAGATCCCAGTCTTTACTCCTTGCAGGAATAGGGCTCTATCCATCAGGTTGTATCGCATGCTTGGTGAGCATAAGGGTAAATCTATCTTTGCTGTTTCCAAGTTACTCAGTATCTTCTCTTGGGCACTTATTTTCCTAAGCTGTCCCTCCTACTCCAGGAGGGACATCAGCCGGTGAGACAGTGTGATGACAGGCCAATTCTTAGATCCCTTTGCAAATAGGAGCTCCATTTCCTTACACCCTTACTGAGCTCTTTGCAGACCCCCTTTTCTTGGAATGCCTTCTATCAGGGAAAGCAAGCACTCCACAAACTGTAAAGCATCACAACCATGTCGAGATTATCATTACCACCATGGTTCACACTACACATTAGGGATGCTCATTCATCAGGTTATCATTCTTGACTGTAATTATGACAATACTTCCTCAGTTGCACTGACATCGGCCATGTCATAAATACCTTCTTAAAGCACTCATCCTCTCCTCAAGGGCCTGTATGGATGATTGTTGCTCTATCAGCTGGGGTCTCCTTGGGGCCTATGCCACTCTCATTTTTCCCTGATCTCTCAATAATTTCTGGGAGCACAGGCAGACAGTAGGCCAGTTTTCTCTTACTCATTTCTCTGTTGGTAACTGGGCCCCTGCCTTTCTGTTTTAAACAAACATCTTTGCTGCAATAGGCATATCTCATCTCATGTACCTTTTGGGAAAATGTCAGCATCTCACCAGCAAGGCTGTGGGCCTATGCAGTCTGTGCTGTTTTGGGCCGCAGTTTGGGGGCTGTAGGGGTAGATTTAAGTATACAGCTTTCACAAGGAACTTTTTACCACCACAGACACCTGCAACCATCCAGAACTCCTGACTTGGTGAGCTGGCTGTTACTAAGCAGAGAGCCTTGGGACTTTTATTCCCATTGCTGTGCACCCACCTCCCTTCTCAACTACTTCAAGAAGGTCTCTGAGCCACAATTCATTGCAACTATCATTTATTAAAAAATATATGTCTCCTTGGAAGGAACACTGGTAAACCAACTAGTGTCATGCTTACTTTTAATCTTTGCCTTTCTTCCCTGGAAAGGGTCGAGAGGGTGGCACATCATTCAGAATATATCACTCAGTTAACATCACAGAAATCAAAATGCCTTGCTCACCCTCTCCTCACCAGAGTCATCATGAGCCATCACTGTATTCCTCTTTGCCTTCAAGCCAGTGTACTGCCCAGGTAAAGCTGCCGCCCTTTCTCTACCCTCTTCTGGGCCCCAAACTTTAGAGTTAGCCTCAATATGCTGGTAGCATAACTGTTAACATTTATTTCTCAAATTTGGCTGGTAGTGCTTAAGCATCTTCCACACTGAGTTGTTTCCACTGATCATAACACAGTGGGCTAGGAAACAAGTGACTCAACCCTAGGGCCAAGCATTTCTATTTTCTTCTCCACTGTGTCATCCCTCTAGCATGGAGGGAGGGAGGCACACTGGCTTTAAAGGAGCATAGTGGGGTGGGGTAGGGCCAGAACTGCACCTGTTGTCAGAGAAAAACTCCCCTGACCATAATCACTGCCATCAAACTCTAGGAAAAAGCAACAAGGTTTCACATCTCACCAGTAGGTGAATCTTAGCTCTACAGCTCAAATTTACAGCATTAAAGTCTACTTTGTTCTTGAAAAAGGAGTAAGCTACCAGATGTTTCTGAGGGGGCTGGGATAGGGCATATGAAGCAGCTGCAAATAAAAGGCCCAAATCAAACTACTAATTGAGTAGCTGGCCATGCCTAGTGCTGTTCCACTGTCCCAGCATGGAACCCGAAGGAAAGTGATTCCCTCTTCCTGTCAGTCAGCCCCATGAAGGAACCTCAGTTGAGGCCTGCATGTCCTTGGCAGGTAAGTGAAGGGACAGCACTGAAATGCTCCTCCTCTCACTCTTTACCAGCCTACACTTTCTCTTCTGTGATTAGAAGGCCAAGCTTGGGTCACCTAATATGTCACAAGGCCTGACTCCTTTAGAACATTATAAATCTTTAGAACATCATCAAATTGGATTCTACGCATTCACTTAAATAGTAAACGTAAAATTTGGAATAATGAAAAGGCTGACACAGTAGCACAACATGGTTTTGGTTTAACAGCAGCTTAAAAATGAACAAAAAGGAAACCTCTCATGCAGACACATCAGGTAGCATAAAACAATAGGCAATTTAATATGGAGCATTATTAGCCATTCTCTCTCTTTCCACATACAGGACTGACTGCACCTCAAGGGCAGCAGCTGCTCTAGGGTCAAGTCTCCAGTCCTCTCATACCCAGGCAACAGCCCTTTTTCTAAGGCCTTAAGCTGACCCCCTCCTAAGAAAATCTCAGTTCTCAAGAGAATGACCAAATGCCAGTGCCCGTTAGTACAGCACTTAGACCCATTTTCCATCCCTTCCCAACCAGCTGGGATATAAGATACCATCTGATTGGAACATGAAAATTAAAACAATTCTCTAATAACACAGTACCATTGATGAAGTCTCCATAAATTTTCTAGTCCAAATGTGTGTGAATATATATATATTATATGAGTGTATAATATATATATAATAATTTCTATATATTTTATATAAATTACATATATATGTATATATAAATAAGATACTTTCTGTTGCCATTATGTTGCACTGTTCAGAGCTGCAAGACAGCAATACAGATATACAGAAATGCTCCAGGAGCATCTCATCATGTTGTGCATACAGCTCATTTCACAATCCGTGTAGCTGTCCAGAGTCTGTCTTTCCATCAGTCCTCCTCTCTTCTCTTCTGCTTGATTTTTAAGAAAACAATGATTCTGATGGATTGCACCTGTGCTAGTGCTTGGGAAAGGTCCATGCAGGAATGGGCACAGTCACATGATGAGTGAGACAGTATCTTCCCCCCCAAAATAAACTCAAAACAAAATTAAGAAAAAAAAAAAAACAGGACTAGAAAACTCAATTTTTTGACATATCTAAAAAAGGGGACAAGAACAGTAGTCATTTGTTCTCCCCATGGGGACAGGAATGAAGAGGGAGGAGGGAAGAGGGACTTGATTTCTTCTGTTCACAAGAGAATGGTTGGAGGGGATTCTTCAGAGTTTTTCAGGGGATGGGACCCAAATGTAGTGCCCAGACTGGTCCTCAATGATTTGTTTGATTTTGTTATAAATCTCTTCCAGTGAGTCACCCTGTACAATGGCTAAAGTGGAGAGGAAAACAAAATTATTACTGTGGTCCACAGCATACCCCCCAAACCCTGCAATTCTGCCTTTCCCAACAATGCTCCAACTCACCCTACAGGCATGAAGAACACACTCATGGGAGTGTGGGTTTGGTTTGATTAGCTAGCTATCTGTTAGTTTAGGGCAGTAAGGAAAACCAGTTATGAGCTGCAAGTCTAGGGCTTGAAGTCAGCTCAATGAGTGACAGTACAATTAACTGGCACTGAATAGATAACTGTGTTTATTATTATTATTATTTTTTTTTAAAAAAGCATTTACTGAGCACCCATTATATGCCAGACCTTGCAGCTCATGTTGCTCCTGGCCAATCACAAGACCAGCAGTTTATAATTCCAAAGCAGTTTTGCTAAAAGATTTGGAAAATCTCAGTTACCTGGATAAAGAGCTGAAAGCCACAATTTCTGGCAAAAGACAGTGCTCCCTGAGGCCCTCACATCGGCTCTGTGTCAGAGTTCGGCCCAGGAAACAAGAACACAGATGCTAACGGTACAGTGAGCTCCGAACACCCAAAGAATGAGAGTACGTTTGTGAATTCTTTCCCCAGTTAACCTAGCAGCACTACCGGTTAGAATTCATTCAGTAGCAACTTGCACGTGTATGCCACTGTACTTTAAAAGGTAAGGTACATATTACACAGAAGGCTTCTCAAGCTTTTAGGAAGCGAACTCTAAAGTAAGTGACAACAGAACCACACATGCACGCACACACACATGCTGACAGACAACTTGACACCACACCACAGAATCATCATCAATAAACATTTATTCAGTGCCTAAAACATGCAAGGTGAAGTACTAGATTAGAGGGGGCGGGGAGACTGCGGGGGAGGGAGGGAAACAGTCATAAAGGAGCCTGAAATCTAATCGACACAAGAAAAAGAAACAAACTAACAATACAAGACAACATTTGCTGATGGTTGTTTATAAACTGGCTAAAGTGCTAGGGCTGAAGGGAGAGAACTTGAGGACTTTGTAAAGATTTGCATTCAAAAGCTCAAAAGCATCCAGAAACACTGTGCCTAAACTTCTTTGATGCCTGGCTGTTGCCACCCTACCCCAGACCGGGCAGCAGGGATTCTCACCTGTAAAGTATTCTCCAAACTCCTGTTCCAGTTTCATGGCTTTGTCATAGATCTTATTTGCTTGTTCATATGTCTGCCGTCGGTTCATTTCCCTGCCAAAGAAAGACACAGGACTAGCGTAGTACCCAGCTAAATTCTTTACTTTGATTAGCTTCAAGGATTGTTCAAAGCTCCCTGCAAATCTGCCTAGGTATCCGCTCAGAGCAGCAAAGACCCATGGCTCAACTCCATGCTCAAGCCTTCTAGGTTCAGAAGTCCAACTGGGACTAGAGGCATAGGCACTCAAAACAGGAGGAGCACAAATGATCAAAGCTGGGTTGCAGATTTTCCTCAGAACTTCTGTTGGGCCCCAACCCTGCTCACAAATCACTATTTTCCACTTCCTTTCCGGGCCCCTAGCCTAGCTGGGAGTTTCTAAGTTTCAGCAAACACTTACATAAGTGCTTCAATGGACTTGGGCTTGATGAAAATGGCAATGGGGTAAAGTTGTGCTTGCTGCAGCCTCTTGATAGCATTGCCAGAAACATCTAAGATGCAGTGCTTGCCCTGAAAAAAGCAGAGACTGTATCAGCCCCACCCAATCCCTGTCTACCCAATTCCAAGCAGACATCCAATGACATTCCAAACATCCAACAAGGAGCAAGCCAGGGCCACTCAGCGGCCTAGAAGATCCTACCCTGAGGTACCCAGGCCCCATATTTTGCTCCTACTAGCGAGAAATGCCACATTTGCAGAAAGTTCCCTGCTCCCTGGTGGGCAAAATTCTGAAGTGAGTTGCATGAAGGAGGCAGACACCTTCACCAAGGGGCTGGGAATGTGCAGAGCTGGCATGGCTTTGGTCAGCACTACCATTTGGTACTTCCTGTGTTGAAAAGATGAGGCTCCAAGTAGGACTTCAGTGTGAGTGTTTCTATCTTCCCTTTGAGGTGTGTTTAACCCAGCAATCACCTCTCTACTTACTCTCTCTGCAACTGCCCGGACTGACTGGATGCTAGTCCCATAGAGATTATCATTGAATTGGCCTGCCTCAATGAACTTGTTGTCCTGAATATCCTTCTCCATTTGTTCTCGGGATACCACAAAGTGATAGTCTTGTCCATCCACTTCATTATCACGCCGAGGTCGGGTAGTATCTGCAGGAAGAAAGGAAACCCTGTGTGGCCTAAGAACAATGATCTGCTATAAGCCACAAAGTGATTCATTCCTCTCTCACTTGCGTCACATGGCCATGAGTTGCAAAGAAGTTTGTCTTGCTCACTTTCTTTAGCTCCCAGGTCCCACACTCAAGAAGTCTCCTTGCTTTAGCCTTAACTGGAATGGGAATGTGAGGTTTCCCTAGCCAAAGCCTGGAAAAAGGTGCCAAACTTGGTATGGAATTAAAGGAACCTAACAAACCATTAATCCAGTCACACCAACATCACTTTGGCTGAGGCTTCACATTTTTCCAAACATACCCAAGTATCACTATTCCAGCCTCTCTCCAAGGGATTAAGCAACTAAGCCTAGTGTCATAGTCCTCCCAAACACATCAGCTTTTTGGGAATCTAGGGTTTATTATTGCCTAACCTCTCCCATGGTGTTAAGTACCTTTGTTCCCTGACAGCCCTATAAGCTAATCCCAGACTCGGCACAAAAACATCAGAGCAACAATTTCCCAAGGCATCAATGCCTCACTCCCAAAGCCTTTTGGCAATCTTACGTGGCACACAGGATCCAAATTTGTGTGGGAATTCCGAGATCAGGTCATCATTGACTCGGTCCTTCATTGAGCCCAGGATGATCACAGGCCTTGCATAGTGAACTGGAGAGGAACAGTATTGAAATAATGAACAGAGGCTCCTCACTAGACAGACTACTCTATCTCAGAATCTGCCTAGAACACACAGGCCCCAGAGCCACAACTCAGAAGGAGTGGACATCCAGGGTCATTCTCTGGTTTTTCACCAGAATTTAGGGTTTACAAATGCTTTAGAGAGCTTTTATTTGAAGAAGATCCAAATCTAAGGCAAGTCTCAATATGAGGAATACTTCCCAATCTGTTATGGATTGAATTCTGTCACTCAAAAAGATGTGTTGAAGTCCTAACCCCTGTGCCTGTGAATATGAGTCTGTTTGGAAATCAGGTTTGTCTTCTGTTATATTAATGAAGGCATATCAGAGTGGGGGGATTCTAAACCTAATCACTTCTGAGTGGTGTCTTTTAAAGGGAAACAAGACAGAGCAATACATACAGAGGGGGACACCTCTGCAGCCAAGAAATGTCGAGGACTGTGAAGGATTACTGATAAGAAGGGATGCTCTCTGAGGACCAAGGCCCTGATTTGGACTTCTAGCCTCCAAAACCATGAGACAATAAATTCCTGTTCTTTAAAGCCACCCATTTGTGGTATTTTTAGTATGGTGGCACTAGGAATCTAAGACACTGTCCAACGAATTTAGGGTAAATCTCTGGATTGAAACCAAGCAGCTGGGCTGAAAAAGAACCGCCACTGCAGGACAGGACCAGGGCCTCTTTTTTAGCAGCAGCTACACACACTGAACTAGACCTTTGTTCTCCTGGTGAATCTGTGCTATCCTTTAGATGCTATCCCTGGAGCAAGCAAAAGTACAGTGAGAAGCACACACTGAAGGGACATCCCTGAAATACTAGGATGAAGTAGAAGGAGCCCAGGAACGAGATGTGCAGTGAGTCATGCCTTCCTACTCTCTCCGGGTCTTCCCTCTGCTGCCACAGCAGGCTAGGAAACTAGCACAAAATCAAGACTCTCAGAAGGGGGGCTTACTTTCTTGCCGTGTTACTAGTTCATATGACAAGATAGCATCCTCTTGTCCTTCTGCAATAAAAATGGAAAACAGGTTAATATTTTATCATCTGCCTCTCTGTGTCCTCATATCCCTACAACATTTACCCCACACCCACCTCTGCCAGAAAACAGCCTTATGAGAGGCCACTGACAATTGAACATGGATTTCGGCTTTCCACTGGGTGAGAAAGTGCCACCTCTGAAGCAGGAACTGAGCAAAGCGACATGACCCAGGAACCATAAAGACTCCACCGAAAAACTCCCAATTTCTTAGGAACACTTCTTTTGGTCTTTTCCTTGACCTTTTTTGTGTTATTTATTATATACTTTTTTAAATGGTACAATGTATAAATAAAAATCGCTTATTTTCAGTAGTTGTTAGCACAGTAAATAAGATCAAATTTGCTAAGGACACAAAGTTTGGGTTTTTGTTTTTTTTTTTTACAAATTTCAATGATACACTATAATGATAACCATTCATAACATCTCCTTTTGAAATCATGTACAGTCACACTGATTCCTACTCATATGCAGCTCTTCATACTAGAGCATATGTTCTGGCCCAGCATACTGCAATAGTATCCTGTCTATTCTTTACTCCTCTAGTGTATTATTCACTTAATCCACTCTGATTTCAGTGGCAGGAAAATGTCCACAAACTATTGTTTTCATTATTGGATACCCTGCCCACCCTGCAATTCCTCTCTGCTTATCCTCAGTGTGAGCTACAATTTCCTAAAGGCTTCGTAACCTGGCCCTCATCTCTCCATTTGTTGTCACCCCTGATTACTGACTGAAGTGAATCTTGGTTACAGATTCTCCTACATGTCAGTGCCTACCCACCTTTGTCAAATCTGTTCCTTTTGCCCCTCCTCATAATCCTTTACACTTGAATGTATCTTATTTATCATGCAAGAATAAACTTTATTTTAAATGTTTCAAGATTTCTCTACCTAATCTGAATTGGCATTGCTCTCATGCTTACATCACACATCTTGCCATGTAGATTTCGTATCTTTTATCATTCTCTTTTACTGTATGTTGCTTCTCTAAGCAAATAGTAAGTGCTTTGAGAGAACGACGGTATCTTATAATTTTCCTTATCCTTGGGTGGATTCTTTATCTAACTCAAAGCAAGGAAAATGGACAAAGACCAATAATTAACAGGTTTCACCAGCTAGTGGAAGATTAGGAACAATTCTGATAGGTAATAGTTGTTTTCAGTCATCCTCCTGCTTGGGTAAGGCTTAAACAGAAATTTAAACTAGTTAGGACATACTAAGCTGATCTCCCCATCTGCTGGCGGGGAAGTGAGGACACTCATGTGGTTCCCCAAAGCTGCATCCTAACTTTACCCTTTTAAGGGCCTACTGATCCCCTCCCCATCACTGGGAGAAGTGTCCAGAAAGTGGCACACAGCTGGGCTCCATCTAGCCTAGTAATGATGAGCTTTTCCTAAAACAGTGGCCAACCCACTTGATGCTGGGTACCTGGAGGTCCCAAAGTGGCTAACAGTGGTACTGGGAAAGGCAGTAATATTTGCATCAAGCCACAGGATGCTTGCTAAAAGGCTTCTTCTGAGGCTTACTCCTGGCAAGATTTTACACTAGTCTCTAGCCGACCACAATTACTGAGAGGCCACTGCTCTCAAAGTTAATGAGGTTTAAATCATGGCTCTTGTGTTCTGGTCACAGGATCTCTAAAGGAAGACTTGACAATTCTCTAATCATTCAACTCAGCTAAAAGGCAAAGATGTTGTCATTTGCCACTGAGTTGACTCTGACTCGAGGTTACCCCATGTGTACAGAGTAGAACTGATCCATAGAGTTTTCAAGGCTGTGACCTTTCAGAAGCAGTTCATCAGGTCTGTTTTCCAAACAGCCTCTGGGTGGGTTTGAAGAACCAACCTTTTGGCTAGTAGTCAAGCACTTAACCACTGGTGCTACCAAGGGACTTTTAGTGTCCTGGAAGGGCAGATTCAGGACAGTATCTGACAAAAGCCACTTTCTTCTGGTCTCTGAAGAAATATATGAAACTGGCAGCACTTACACCCCACAGTGCCCATGGAAGGAATTTACTCACTGGCAGGTCAACCTTTCCAGGGCCCCAGGTATGCTTTCAAGTCAGGTCCCAGCCATAACTATTGGTCTTATACTCTGTTTTAATCCACAAGACCAGCCTTATCCCATGTGGAGAATGAACCGGCCACAGCATTTCCAGGATCTCAAAGTGTACATGGCTAAAAGCAGCACTAGCCTCTGAACAGAAATACAGCCATGCAACACTGAAATGAGAATGGCTGGAGCAAACAGTGGAGCCACACAACATGGGGGAAAATGACACACACTTACTGGAACTGCTTTCGCTGTCACTGGTGTTGGATGTCACTCCCTCTGCAAGCCAACAAGAAAGAGACTCTGATTCAGAACACACTACTGAGAGATCACACAAGCACAAACTCAAATGCTCCAGGACAGAAACACTGAACTGCCAACCAAATCGGGCAACAGGAGGTATGCTGCATCCAGGCTATCGACTCGGAGGTACAGCTCCAGTCCTGAGTCTTTGGCTACCTCATACTTGTCCCCAGAACCCTCTCAGTCTGCTAAATTCCTCCCAGTATACTACCAGCCTCACTTTCTTCAGCAGCACATTCTTTACCTAAAATCAAAAGAATTGACTTGGATAGCTTCGAAGTCCTACCTCAAAATTCATCTCCCAGGCTAGCAAAGGAAAGACAGTGACAGTAGCCTAAATAAGTCCAGAGACCAGGCTGTCCTAGAATTTCCTGCCCAGACAGAGCCCCTGAAGTACAAAACGTGTGATGCTTCAGAATGAAGAAGCTAAGCGATGGATGACTTGAGCAGCCACCAGGGAACAATGCTTTGGCCAGCTAGTGGAAGCCAGCATCTCTCTTGCTGCCACCACCAAGGCACGCTTGGCTTCAGGGCGGGAGTGAGGTAAGGGGATGCTCCTCCACCAACCGTAAGATAGAGCCATGTCAAAACACAGAGACAACAAACAAATAAGAACACTTGGAGGACAAAATAGACTTCTTGTTTTAGATTGTTGGGGTTTTCCTGGATCCAAGTATGGCTGGAGCAAGTACAAGCAGAGGAGCTGGCATTCACGGGAGACATGAGACACAGTTTGGCACAAACAAAGCCCACCTCTCACTAGAAGACAGGCTTATGAAGATGAGATATGGACACTGATAGAGACACTGCTTGTTTCAGCCAAGACAATCCTCTCCTAGACCATGATAATGCTGTGGTCCCCCAGGAAAGATTGGCTGGGTTGTCACACATGACTAGCTCTTGAATAATCCTCAGGGTATCACCCTTTACCTTCATACCTTTGTTACTTATTGAAGGAGAACAGATGCTGAAAGAATCCACCTACTATGACTTCTTCTATGTGCAGAGCAAGACACTACAGCCCCGCTGTCTATATTCCTTCACTGTCTACTCTAGGATATTTTCCAGAACAAAGAGGTCAGTCGCAGTTCATCCAAAATAAGGCACTACAGAGTTAGGGTTCATAAATGTTGCTGAGCCCGAGAGATGCTATGGGAAAATCTGGTTCATGGCTGTTTGCTCAGGCCCCTGGATCTGCTGGGTCATCCCAGATGTAGGTTGTCCCCAATCAGAGAGATGGTAGCAGCTATAATTCCCAAACCCAATTCTTCAGAGCTGTGTCACTAGAAGATGAATTCCAAGCAGCTGGCACTCCTCACTTCAACAACAGTCTAGAGATGAACTGATTGGTCACCTCTGGAGTAGCACTTCCTATCCCCCTCACTTCTAAGGTGGAACTCCAAGATATCTCTCTACCCCTTAAAGTTACAAAAGAAAAACACAGACATGAATGATAAGTATTTATTAGGGTGCCAGGGATCCAGAGCACAAGTGTGACATCTAGAGCCACACGCACTTCCTCCTGCTGTGGTATCAGAGTTCTCACAAATACCACCCTCCCCGCTCCCTTCACCCTCACCCACATTCCCTATTCCCCCACCCCCAGTATTTCCATTCATGCCAGAAATACAGTTAATGGTGTGTAACTTTGACTTACTCAGATTCTTTGCTCCATAATAATCGTCACTTAACCCAGGGAAGTCCTGATTGCACAGACAGCAAGGACAGAAAGGGAGGGAGGGAAGAAAAGAATTGGGGAGAAGAGAGGAAATAGAGAAAAAAGACAAGGGGAAGGAAGAATACAGAGCCAGGTGAGCATTAGTGACAGAAGTACGAAATACTATGAAGACCTATAACTACAGTGAGGTTAAGAACTTTGCAACAGAAATCACATCTCGGGTGAGACAAGATATCTGGACTTCATGCTGCCCAATCCGCTGCTCCAAGGCATCGGCATGAACTACATTTCTGAGGTGATCTACATCCTATCCACCTACAGGACAATCCAGTGACATTCCAAGGTTTGGAGCACCTGCTTTGACCAAATTTGGAGTTATAGAACCCAGATCTCTCCTTTGCCTCTGAAATCAGCATTTCCCCTTGTGGGTTCATGAAAGAGCAAACACATACGTGTGACAGGCGGGCAGACTGTTATCACCATCCCAAGGAGCTCTCACCCAATACCGATTGATTCTGTCCATTAAGGAAAGTTTCATGCAACCAGGGGTATGGCCTTCAGAGCCAACCTGAGTTGTGTAGCCCTCAGGAGATGAGTTTAGCTTCTGGAGAACAAGCACTAGGCAGTTGCAATTCCATCATCCAACAGGCCCCCTCTTCACACCCCAGCTGGAACAGCAAACACCTCATCAGGCTGGGCTCTGCATAGCTTTTAGACGCATCTGGTAAACTGTAGCGACATCACCCCAGGACTCAGACTGCCTCCTATTGCTCTAGATCAGAACTAATTTCATCTGTTGCTTCTTATTAAGCTACTGAGGATATAAGTATCACAACCTCCATCTGGATAAGAGTACCCCTGTATCTACCAGGTACCACCCCCAACAGGAATGGCCTACATATACCACCATCATGTACCAATCTGGGCTACAGAAAGTAACATTTCCTATCAGAAAGTCATCAGTCTCCTGCTAGCCCCAACAGCCTAGAACCCCAACACCCCCTCCATACAAGGTGGAAGAGTCACTGGTAAATCAGAAATGTTTACAACACACAATGAAACAAACAAGGAAATATTTCACAAGCTCAACCTGACGGTTCAAGTTAGGGTCAGAGCAGTTAATCTCTGAGGCAATATGGTAGAGTATGATTTATCACCATTAAATTGGCTCTTCAAGTTAAAATTTAGGTCAATTTTATGCTCTTTTCCACCAAACCAACTCTGTGTTTCTCACTAAATATTTGGACCCCTGAGCAACAACTCTTCCATGTCAATCCATTTAAGTGGGAAGGATTTTTTTTTGAAAACTGGCTTTGCAATCCCTCTAGGATGACAGTTAGTCTCTTATGAGTCTGTGGATGTCATGTGCGCTCCTGGAATGCAGGTAGTTCAAGAAGCACGCCCCTTCTCTTGATAAAGATGAGTGAAACTAAGGAAAGAAAACACCAGAGAATCAAGCCAGGAGAGCAACACTGAGTCCCTAGACCTTGTTCTCTTTCTAAACCATTTTCGAAATCTGGAAATCTGAAAACTGTTCACTGCCACAACAGCAGAACTCCATCTGGCACTTTCAACACCAGTGCCAGGGACTTCCTGGTAGGCTGGTGCTTGAACGATTTCCACCTCAGAGCCGCCAACATTCTTTCTGAGTGAGGAGCTGGACAAATGAGACCCAACAACTCCCCGGGGAAACCAAACTCTACTCTGACTCTGTGCGAATAAACAAATACACACGCACACACATGCACACATGGATACACACACAAACTTTCCCAGTCTTCTCAAAAGGGAAGGTGCAAATGAGGAAGAGAGGACAGGGCGATGGATGGTCTGCTTTCTGTACTCTGCTGCTACTTACGTTCCTGTATGCTGCTCTCCTGGGCCATGTTTTCTTTGCTCTTGTAAAATGGAAACTTTCGAGAGAGGCGGAAACTCTTTTTACGTTTCGTTTTGATCGACTGTGAAAGAACATGAAGATGGAGGGGAAGGACAGAAGGAAAAAAAAAAACAGAACAATGGATTTTAAAGCATGCAAGAAAAACTGAAATGAAGACAATGGCGAGCTAAATAAAAGACCATCTCTCACAAATGGAGTCTATGAGATTAAATGAATGTTGATGTAAGAGGAAAATTATGTTTACAGAAAAATGTTGTAAGGATGTAAGAGGTTTCTACCTAATTCAGACTCACAGCACTCACTGGTACTTCCTAAAGCACAAAAGTCACTGTAGCCTCCTGGACATATGCCCTAAGGTGCCACTGACATACATAGTCATCTACTCCATTTCTTTCGTCCCTCTACTGCTCCAGAAGTTCTTTAGCCTGTGAAGCTTACAGAAGAAAAGGGGTGAATGGAGAGATAGTTCATGCCTCACTTGGTGTGAAAGGTGGTAGGGGCTGGCATTCCTGGCTGGATGAGGAGGTTAGGTTACAGTCAAGGTGCCCATAGCTCCAACAGGTGTCTATAGTTAGACACTCACAAGTAGTTTAATTTAACCCCTGCAAGTCAGTCTTCCAGACAGGTGAACTCCAAGACATCTTCAAGAGCCAGCTACCCACAGGGGAGGAATACAGACTCGCCATGGACTTTAAAGGGTTCCCCTCTCTGCTTTCTGAACAGCAGTCAGTACACCGACAGGACAGAGCCAACCCCTTCCAAAGGACATAATCTTTTGTGCTCCCCAGTTCTTTTATACAACAACCAGAACCACAGGCTTCTTATCCCTCTCTACATACCAACTTCCTTCAGGACCCTCACTTACCCTATTAGATTCAATCATTCCTGTCCTGGCATGAAACTTCACTGTTTTCAATCGAGCTCTTTCTTTCTTTTCAACCCTGTTGTGGAGTCAAAAAGAAGTGCTATTAGTGGTCTTCGTAGTGGGCTGTGGCAAGGCACAGCAGCACATTTTGACTCATTTAGTCAAAACCATGTCCTGAACATCAACTCTCTATCAGAAAGGAATAAGAAACATACCCTGCTCTCAAGAAACCTTATAGCATGATATGAAATTAAAAAAAAAAAAAAAGAAAAGGTAAGTACCAGGAAGAGGGCAAGAAACACCTCTCTCATAACCATGAAAACTTACCTCTTCTTACTGGGGATCACACCGATTTGCTCACTTTCTCCATGTGGAGTCACCAGTCTTGCCTGCCACCACTCATCATCAGAGGCATTAATGACATGTAGAATGTCCCCATAAGAGAAACTGAGACCCTGGCTTGGCAGGCAGCTGTCCCGAGTCCGGTCATAATCAAACAGCGCCCTGAAACACACAGTGAAAGGTGAAGTGATTATCCCAACCCTAAATGCCAGGTAACCAGCACTCTGAATGTCAGGATGGCAGAAGAAGGTCAGTCCAGTCAGCACCAGACACAGTAGCCTACCAACAGACCAAAAGGAATTCCTCTCTTACCTGCACAGTTGTAAGTATGTTCTCCCCCCAGCCACCTTTCAAAGAAACATCCCAGTCTCCTAACAAAAGGGCATAGGAAAAATATGTTTATTACAAGCCCCTTCTTCTCCCTTCTAGACACAAGGTAGAAGTCCAAAGTAGAACACACTCAAAAGACTTTTCCCTCACCAACATCCTAGGAGAAGGCTAAGGGAGGTAGGCAGGGAGATATTCTACCCAGGCTTACAGAAAAGAAAGACTAGCTTGGCTACAGCTGGAAGGAAGTCCTAGGAAATTAGGTTAGAAATAAAGGTCTGGAGCAAATTTTGGAGGGCCTTGAACAGACCTGATTTCAGTGGCCACGGAAGAGTCAAGAGCAGAAACACACACGATCAAATGAGTCGTAGAAACACCCATCCAACCACATAGGCAATGCAAATCACGCAAGGGTGGGGTGAATCTGGAAGCGCACACTGTCTAACAATTAAGTTCTTGAACTTAGTTGTTCTAAGTGCTACATATCTCATTGCTGAATGTCAACAGTCACCTTCAAAGCATTCCCTTGGGAAGCTATGCACAAAAGCCAGAACCTACCTAGTCCACCCTTCAAAGTCATTTTGGAACTCTTTATGGAATGGCCATTGTACACAGTGGCAAGGTGGCAAGTTTACGAACTTTATAGTTGTATGTGAGGGAGTTTTTTTTAGCCAGTAAATAAATAAATAACTGTATTGGAACACCCTCCCTACTCACCTGATCTGGCCCCCAGTGACTTTTTTCTCTACCGGAAGATTAATGAAATATTGAAAGGAAGACATTTTTACTAACTTCAGGACATCAAGGGTAATACGACTACCGCTCTGATGGCCATTCCAGAAAAAGAGTTCCAAAACTGCTTTGAAGGGTGGACTAGGCCCTGACTTCAAAGGTGACTGTAGAGACAGTCAGCAATGAGGTACGTAGTACTTTTTCTACGATAAGTTTGGAAACTTAATTGGCAGTCCTCATATTTAAACCCAAGTTATCTACGTGTACTCCTTCAGGATACATCGCTCACTCCAATTCCAGCTCTGGTGAAGCCAATACATGTCATCAGAGCTTAGGGAACTCACATGCATACAAATGTCTACTTTTCACAGCCAGTTGAAATCTCTCCCAATATACAGTTGCCACAACCTTGAGAAACAAGTTTGTATTTTTCTACCTGCAGTCTAGGCCTTTGCTGTCTTATTTTACCTACTCTGTTAACAGAAGTGTTTTCCCCACATATCTGCATACACACCCAGTGGATCTCCCCAAATCAGCCTTACATGGCTCAGCTGCAAGTTATAAAGGAAGACACTATTTTCCATGTGCAAGCCCAAATGAAACACACAGTGTAGTAAAACTGGGGAAAGCAAAATGCCATCTACTTTTTAGAAGTTCTTGAAATAGAATCCTTAGGAAATCAGTGTCAGATTATTTGAAAATGAAAAATACCCAAACTCTAACAGAAAGCCCTTTACTTTCCTCAGTTTACATACTCAAAGCAATCAAGAGAGGCAGAAACCAGCAGATAAAAAGGCACCCAGTCCCAGGCCCCTAGGGTCTCTCATTGCTCTGAGTAACAGAATAAAATCTGAATACATTTGTATTGCAGGAGTTCTGAGTTTCCTAAAATAAGTAAGGTACTCTTCTCAGCCAATCCTAAGAAGACAGGCATTATAACGATCTGATTTTTAAAGTGGAAACCCTGGTGTCGTAGTGATTAACCGAAAGGTCGGCTAATCGGCCAGGAAAGTCGATGGAACAGTTCTGCTCTGTCCTACAGGGTCGCTATGTGTCAGAAGTGACTCAATGGCAGTGGGGTTTTTGTTTTTTATTTTTAAAGTGACAGTATTATTGGCTTCAAAGGTTAAAACAAATGTAATAAGGAGAAGAATAAAATTCAGATTAAGAACAAATTCGTTTTGGGAGGGAAGGAAAAAAGGTGTTTAAATGAATCAGGAGGGATTAGGAGAAGTTTGTAGCAGATGAGAAGGGACTGTTCACTGGTTATAAGCTTAAAACAAGAGGGTGACAATCTGATACACATTTTAGGAGACACACAGCATACTTAATCCTTTGCAGCAGTAGTGACAAGCTAGGATGCATATGTTAAATTTGAGGCAAACATGTTTTCTGAATATCAAGAATCTAATATCTGTAATTTTTTTTTAAACATCAGAGGTTTAAATAAAATACCAGTTTACTTCCAAAGTGAATTTTGGTACCTTACAATATTAAAACACGTGTAACACAAGCCAAAAGAGTCCCAAACCCACTGCCATGGAGTTGATTCCAATCTATCCCACAGGGCTTCCAAGGCTATAATCTTTACAGAAGCAGACTGCCACAGTTTTCTCCTGTGGAGCAGCTGGAGGGTTTGAACTGCTAACCAGCAGCCAAGTGCTTAACCACTGTACCAGCAGGACTTCTTAATGGAGTTCCTGGGTGGAGCAAACAGTTGAGCACTCAGCTAACAGCCAAAAGGTTAATAAGCAGTTCAAACCTACCCACAGTGTCTTGGAAGATAGGCCTAGTGATCTGCTTCTGAAAGGTTCCAGCCGTGAAAACCCCAAGGAGCAGTTCTACTTACTCTACCCACACAGGGTTGCCATAAGTAAGCATAAGCTTGAGGGCAACCACCAACAATACAAGCTAAGTAAAAACAAAATAAACACAGACGGAAATCAACAAGAATGACAGTAGTTACCATTGCACACTGGGAATGGCACTGATGGTATTGTTTGGTTTGTTTTTTAACTGTGAGGATGTTACTTTTACATTAAAAAAAAAGCAAGTAAAAAGAAAATGGGAAATAGATATACAAAGCACCTGGCTTGAGTCATTTACTTCAGACAGGAAGATATTTGGCTCCAAGTCCTCTGGCAAACAAGGCAAAAAGGAAGTTGTATAAATTCCAACTGCCCAATAAAAAGTGGTACCCAAGTTTCTCTGGATTTTGTTTTGATGAATCTACGAATGAGGAATACTGAATAACTGAATGGATGATACTTTTTTAAACTATGATTTTGTTAAAGACACCAAACCCACTGCCGTTGAGTCAATGTCAACTCATAGTGGTCCTACAGACACAGAAACATATTTGAGTTTGAAGTTCTGAACTATAATTTCAACTTATGATGCGCTATGAAATAAAGGCCAAAGAGAAAACACCCTTAGTAAAACCACCCATGTTGTTGTCGTGTGTTGTCAAGTTGATTCCCACTCATAACAATCCTATACGACAGAGTAGAACTCCCTAAAAGGTTTTCTAGGCTATAATCTTTATGGGAGCAGATCACCAGGTCTTTTCTCCCACAGAGCCACTGACTGTTTCAAATTGTTGACCTTTTCACTAGTGGCAAGCACTTAACCAGTGTCCCACCAGGGTTCCTTAAGTTACCCACATGTGGTGTTATATTACAGTATTTTCAGTTTAGACTCTACACGATGAAGTAACAAGAGTTTAACAAGTGTCCCTTTCTATCAATCAGAATTTCAAGTGTGAGAGCCTTGTAAAACATTGCAGAATGTGGGAGCCCTATACACCATCTCATCTGACTGTCTATCTAATAAAAGAGACTCCTTAGACAGTCTCTATCCTGGATCAAGCATTTAACGAGTCAGGGTCTTTCCTCTACCAGGGTAAACACTTCTACTTCCATCAATTCTTCCTTCATCTTGATTTTGACTTGCTTTTCCCTACATTCATTCCATTTTATCTCTTTTCCTGCTGAAATATTGTTTCTTGAGAGCTAGAAAAGTCCCTCACAGATGATGAAAACTAGGGCCAGAGATGGAGAACGCCTCATTCTAGGGTTTCATGGTGGTCAACTCTCAGACCAGGGCTCTTAAGCCTCAGAAAAATATGATGAAATGTACATCACAGCCAAGCTGTATTTTAAGAAAGACAGAGAAAAGAGGAAAACAAGGCTAACTCTACTTGTCTGTGTTTAGGAAATACCATCCTAGACACAGACAATAAATATGTTATTTAATTATTTACTGAGCCTACTTTGCGGTAGATATGGGAGATATGAAAATAAAGTAAGTCTCTGCTTTTGTAGAGCTTGCTATCTGACAAAAGATACGCTATAACAAGAGTGTCGAAAGCAGGACAAACTGAAGTCTAAAAGTATTCACAGTACAGATCACACCTGGTCTCCAGGAAGTTACAACCCTGACCTGGGAAGTCAGTTAAGGTTGAGGATTTCAAAAGGTGATGATGAGGAGAGGCAAGAGGAACAGGGTATGTTTGGGAATCAGTAGAACATGCACCTGTGGCTGGAGCAGCACAGGGCATTTAGGAGAGTGACAGCTTGGGGCCTGGCAACTTGGGGCCTGGCTGAAGACAGCCCAGCTGTCCAGGTTAAGTCCTGGCATTTATTTAGTAGGCCCTGTGTGACCTATAACTTGGAATCAGCTCCATGACAGTGGGTTTGGTTTGGGGCGTGACCAATATTTTTTCTTTTTAATCATAACACTGCTTAACTTTCCTGTGGAAGTTAACCCTGTGAAACAAAACATACCTGAGTATTAAAGTCAAATGGCCCCTTTCAAACGACGTATTTCATGTAATAAAAAACCAGTATGTAAATAAATAGACATTTTTTACTACCTACCTAAGATATATAAGAAGCATGCTAAAATATGGCCATCTAGCAATTTCTCTTAGGAACAGCCTGAAATCTTAATGAAGTGACAGGGTTTGGCCCCCTGTCACAAATGCCTCAGGTAAGACCCAGTAGGAAGATGAAGGAGTACCTTTCTCCACAACACTTACTGTTTGCCCTGGTCCCCTTAGGACAGGCACTAGAGAGAACCCAGGTAGGTCTTGCCCCTTGCAAATCAGGTCCTGTCCCAGGACCAAAATCCTACAGCATATAAGGCCCAGATGACATAGCACCCAACCCACTTCAGCCTCTGATTCAAAGAGAGTGGCCAGTGAAAACAGAAGGTAAAACCTATTCGTCTCTAGATGCTTAAAGAAATACCATAATTAACCAGTCTTCCACCCTGATAGTCCCACCTCAAATATGTATGCTTTACATTATATTTCTGTATATTTTATTATATATTATAGCATGTATATGTTAAATATATATCTATCACACACACACATACATAAGTTTGTCTGACAATATGGTATTGGGAGACTAAAGCCTTAGAAACTCCTTACACTTTCTAGGTTTTGATAAAAAGAATTTCACGTCATGAGAGAAAAAAGTTTGTAGAATACTGACATCCTCAGCCTAAAACCACAGTGATAGGTGTACGTGAAAGAAGATGACTTTTCCACCCTGAATATGCTCCTCCTTGGTTATGGCCATGCACCTCCATGAAGCAAGGGTGATCTAGACCCCAAGTTTTCCTACAACTTCTCAAACAGGGTGGCTCGAAAAAGGCTGAGTTATTTTAAGAGCAATGTAGAGGGTGGCCCAGGGTAAATTTGACCTATAAAAACAAAGTGAAAGCAGATACAAAGAAACCTTCCAGAGCTGCTCAGAATCACACCCCCACACTGAAAACAGAGGCACATTTCCTAGGGTCTGCAGCCTGAGAGGTCCCAAACTAATCTCCAGAACTCCAGCTGAAAATGCTGTTGTCTGTCTTCCTAAGGAGAAAGTGTCTTGTTTAACTGCTGACATTTAAAACATCATCCACTATGAGGAGCATGCACCCGCCCACAGGGACAACATCCATGCTTGTGAGGTCTTGGCTCAACCCTCCTTTCAGGTAGGACATCTCTGCCTGATAGGAAGGCAGGGAATATACTCAATTTAAAATAAACAGATTACTAGGCAAAAGTCTTGGAGCTCAGATCCTAAACTGGAGGTCTGAGTCTAAATGCTCCAGAGAAACCATAAACATCTGGCATAGTCACTGTGGTTATCTTTAGCAAACCAAACCCAAAACCCATTGCTGCTGAGTTGATTCCCACTCACAGCGACCCTATAGGAAAAAGAAGACCTCCCCCAAAGGGTTTCCAAGGCTGTTATCTTTACAGAAACAGACTGCCACATCTTTCTCCTATGGACCAGCTGGTGGGTACAAACCACTGACCTTTTAGTTACCAGCTAAGTGCTTAATCACTGCACCACCAAGGCAGCTTCACATCTACTGAACTCACCTAGTGTCTTCCCTGCCTCTACCTGTGGCTCAAGACATTTGTCTAGCCTGGAATGCTCTGCATCTCCCATTATCTCCCTCAGCAAATCCTGAAGCCCAGCCCAAGCCCCCTCTTCTCTGTGACATCTCTCACTCCAAAGATCTATCTTCTAAATTTATGTATTTGGCAGCAACCTTTTAAAAACATTTGCTATTTATTGTGATTTAACTCTTATGCAGCTTTTGTTAACCTTTCACGTTCAGTTGCTGTAGTGTAAGCCCCATGAGGACTGAGACCATGGTTTACGCTCTGTCAGGGTGATCGTGACTGATGGATGAGATCAGGCAATTGGGAGGGACCCACAGAATGGCCTCCCAGGATACCAGTTACTATCTGTCAGAGTGTTCTCCCATTTTATTTCTCTCCCACAACAGCTGGGGTCTAAGACATTCCTTTATTCCTTTAATCCGTATGTACTGGATAAAATGTATGTATTATTAGAAAGCAGAGTGGCCCACCTTTACCTGGCCTATATAAAGCACGCACAGAAAGCTATAAAGCAACAGTCACTCTCATCAGTCCCTGACCTTAATAAATTCATATTTCCAGCAGCGTCTGAAGAGCGGCCTAAAAGCCCAAACCTGAGTACTCAGGTAAACTCAGGATGGGTCATCACAAGAGGACCGAGTGCTGTCGGCAGCAATTCCAGCCTCACTGGTACAGCTTGAAGAAGGGTACGTGGAGAGTAGGTAAGGACATTTTTCTTTTTAGTCTACCTCAAATTGTCAGGTCTCAGAGGGCAATTATGAAGTTAGAGAAGCATTCAAGGACCAAATGACCCAAAGTGTATGAGTATCAGAGTTCACACATTTGTTCAGATGGGGGACTTGTAAGTACAGGTCCAAGACTGGTGTCTGGGGTCCATGATCTAGGATCAGGCAGCTCCAGGAGAAGTCACAGGAACACTTACATAAATTGTTGTTTTTTAAAATGCTTATTATCATTACCCCTAAATTCTGTCAGATAATGAAGTCTGCGAATATTGCCTCCTTGGCATCTTAATCCACTACTGAAACTCATTATGAACAAATGCAGGCTCCCCCAGCCACCACTTTGGGCTAAGCACATAGCAGTTGCATAAAAATAATGCCTCCCTGCTGACAAGAAGGGACATTCTCTGATGACCACACCAATATTCCTTACATTATTTCTTGAATCAAGACTACAGATGTCCCAACACAATTCCCTTCCTGGAGTAGGAAAAAAGAGCGGATCGCACATGGCACGTAGGAGACCAAGATTCCCAAATGCCTTGATGCTGCCCTGTGGCTGCAAAGACTGCAGCCATAGTAACCTGAACTGCCTTTGAAAAGCCACCTCCACAACTGTAAAGTCTCTTAGCAACCACTGGAAGACAAGACCTTCCATTCAATTAATCAATAAAGACAGGGCTAGGAGGTCCCTGGATCTCTAACCTACCCTGTGTTACATCAGAATGATCCGAGTTAAACAAGAGGGGCATATCTCTGTGGATTTCTCCAGTGTGCAAGGCAAATTCACCAGCAAGCAAAGGCCCCAGGCTGACAGAAAGAGGGGGTCTGCTCACCCTGCCTATACCATTTAAGAGATGATCCTAGCATGATGAAGGGTGGGGAAGGCTTTCCCCTTCAGTCACTAGTAACATTAAAACCAAGTTGCATTTTCCAAACACTGTTATCTTTTCTTCTTCCTCCTGCTCCCTGCTCCATGAAACCCATCTCCCCTATGGTTAGTACAGCTGCAGCTACGTAGGGTGTCACCTGCTACAGCCTCCATGCCACTGTAAGAGAGTTATTTGCTTCAAAATAGTTTTGCAAAACACACGCACACCAGAGGAGGATAGATACCCAGGGAAGGGGAGGGCAGAGGAGGAAAAACATGTTGGAAGGGGAACCAACAGCAGAAAGAATAATGGGTAACACCAAAATGGAAAAGGGTTCCTCCACTTTGAACACCTTGCTGCTCATTATTTTCAGAGAATACAGCAAGCTGCCAGAGGGCAGGAACCACATCTACTGCTTCCTTGACTCTTCCCTCCAACCAGGCCCAAATTCTTAGCCCTGTGCTTTACTGCCTTCCATACAACCTGCTGTTGTCGAGTCAATTCCAACTCATAGAAACCTTATAGGACAGAGCAGAACTGCCCCATAGTGCCCCAGCAGCTGGTAGATCGGAAGTACCCATCTTTTGGTTCACAACCTAAAGATTACTGATTCCAAGCCATGTTCAGTTAGCTGTTCAAGTGATACAGAAGTATCTGTGGTGATGCTTAAACAGTCATTCTTGAGTAGCACATATATCTCCCACACCTACCTGTTGCCATTAAGTCAATTCTGACTCATAGTGACCCTACAGGACAGAACAGAACTGGCCCATAGGGTTTCCAAGGCTGTAACCTTTATGGAAGCAGACTGCCACATCTTTCTCCCACAGAGCAGCTGGTGAGGTCAAATGGCCAATCTTTTCAGTTGGCTGCTGAGCACTTCAATCACTGCACCACCAGGGCTCCTTTCCCAAGACCTAGTAAATCCAAATCACCCGATGAGGAGCCTAGAAAACTGTATTTTTACTAGCACTCCAGTTGATTCCCATCAAGGAAATTTGCGAAACACTGAACAAATAGAGCTTTACACACAGAATGAACAGATTAAAATTCCAGTTTGGGAATTTCTTAGTGTAAATAGACTCTCAGTTTGCTCACCTAAAAATGGAAATAATAACGTCTACTTTGTAGCACTAGTAAAAGGATTTTAAAAGCTATTTAAGTAACAAAGGTCCTGATGTCAGTAGGTTGTTATGGACTGAATTGTGTCCCCCCAAAATGTGTTGTAAATCCTAACCCTGTATATGTGGTTATAATCCCATTTGGGAACGGGTTTTCTCTGTTAAGTCAATGAGACCGTATTAGTGTAGGGTGTGCCTTAAGTCTACGTATTTTGAAATATAAAAAAGATTAAACAAGCAAGGCAGCAAGCAGAGATGGGAGAAGACAGATGTCATGCCACATGAGGATCACCAAGGAGCCAAGGAACAGAAGCTGAAGAGACCATGACCTTCCCCCAGAGTCGACAAAGACAGAAAGCCTTCCCCTAGACCCGGTACCCTGAGTTTGGACTTCTAGCTTAAGTGCCAGAAAATAAGTTTCTGTTTGTTAAAGCATCCACTTGTGGTATTTCTGTTACAGTAGCAGTAGATGATTAAAACATAGTTGTTTCCTAAACGTCTGCTTCCCTTTATCCTGAAGACTCTGGGGAACTGCCGCAAATTTCTGAGCAGTGTAATGACCTATCCAGATTGTTTAGCTTCAACCCTTCCTACAGTACCCCAGCAAATAGTTGTCCAAACTCTTCTGTAACACCTCCAGAAAGATTAAATTTACTAAGTCCAGAAGCAGTCCATTCCATTTTCAAACAGATGTAATGGTTAGCTCCTTCTTCCTTCCACTGAACTGAAATCTCCTTTGGGAAGGGGAGGGGAACCCATTTTGAGCAAGCAGCTTGTTTGAGCTCCTGGGAGGGCAGCTTTATGTACATGTCCAGCAAGTTAATATGCAGGTCTGGAGTTCAGTAAAAGGATCAGTATCTGACGCTGTGAAAAATCAGGGACACTGGCATTCGGGGATAGAGCTAATGCAAGATACAGAGAAATGGTCAGTGAGAGGTAGGAAGATAGCCTTAAGAGAAAGAAGTAAGTAACTGGTGGAAACAAATGTGTTGAGGAGCTCAAGACCAAGTCGCACAGAACCAGTGAACCAGGTCACTGAACTTGACAACTAAGAGGTCACTGCTGATTACTGGCAGACAGTTGGACTTCTGCTCCTCTGGGCTACTAAAAGAGCAAGTATGGATGACTCCAACATTTTCCAACCTGTTTCTTAGTTCCTAAAGATGTGAAGACAGATTTCTCCAAATCAGGGTCTCATGCTCCTGTCTTTTGGGGAAACACTTGCCTAGAATAATCCCTGGTGATAAGAAAATCCCACAGTGAGGGGAAAAAAGAAACCAACAAAAAACTATTTTCCTCTATTTAATCCTGCATTTGCCCTGCTTACTGAACCACACAGCTGATTTACCACACAATACCTATTAACATGCTGAGTGAGGAACTAGCGCTTCCTAGCACATAATTTGGCAAATACAGTAAGCAGAAGCTAGACAATAGTTTAAGGGATTATTGGTACCAAGGAAATGTTTTTCCTTTTAAGAACGGAACAAGTTTATTATATATGTTTATACGCCAAAGAAAAGAAACCAGCATAGACTGAAAGGCCAAAAACAGAAGTGAAAGGGAAGACAGCAAGCCAGGCTCCAGAAAAGGAGTTCGTTTAGCAGAGGCCCTCAGATCACTGCTTTAGCCATAAAACATTCACCTCTCTTAAGTCGAGTGATCACGAAAGTTATCTACTCCAGAATAGTTTTATATTTTAATTATATCCTCGACGGCACTTGGCTTTAATGTATATACATATATATTATATACTAATACAATGGTTTATCTTTGTTTTCCTCAGAGGATACTGACATCACCTAGACAAGGTTAAGGACAGGTTATTGAAAAAAACATTTTAATTCTCCTAGAATCTAGATTTCTAGGTCTGTGGAGTTTGGGTGACCCATTCAGGTCATTTGCCCTTAGACATTCTTTTGAACGAAGAGATTTTAAGGAACTGGTTTGTCTGGAGTCACCTTCAGGTCAAACAATAGCCTAATAAGCAGCTTAGAGTAGATCTTTCTGCCTTAGGCACTGGGCTCTTTAAGAGAATTATCCATGTGTGGACAGTCTCAAACACAACCAGGGTCAGGTTGTGTTTTAGGGTATCTGGCCTGTTCTTAATGATGCTGTTTTGCAACCAACAGGCCCTGAGGCCCTCCAGTGCTCTTGAGAAACCAACAGGGAAGGAATTTATAATACCCCTCAAGAGACTGCACCTATACAACCTGCTTTCACTGTTGTCTCTTCAAGTGCCTTTCAGATACTTTCAGCTGATGCTGCCTGACTCAAATTGTACCCACTCACAATAAATATATTCTACTACATTCATTTTTGCATTTCTCTGTGCATTTAGGTTTGTAACATTATATAGATTGATTCACTAGAAACAGAACTGTGGTCTCCATTCCTCTCTTCTCTCCAAGTTAGGCCTGGGCTGGAGAAGGGTGTTCCAATAGGAAGCTCAGTGCTCCACTCCCCCTGCTCAAGCGGGGAGAACTCTAGCACAGTATACGCAGAGAGGGGAGATCTAAAAATAAAGCTCTGAGGAAGAAACTGTCTTGCCTAAAGAGTAGCTTCCCACGCACACTGGAATGCCACATCTGCGGGGGCTGGAAGTACAGGAACAGAACAATCCTGACCAAACCACCTAAGAGCTACCCCTTCTCAAGGGAAGACAGCCCACTTGTGACTAGTGCCCCAGGATCTAGGCTGCAGATCCGGGGAAAGAGCTTAGTGACAGAAGGCAGTATCTTATTTTCCAGGAGACCTGAAAGATTATCAGTAACTAGTCCAGTCTTCCACGATTCTCTTCCCTTCACAGCAGGAGGTTAATGCAGCAAATGTGGGGCAAGCTGCTTCTCACCACACAAGGAGGTAAGCTGAGGGTTTATTTTAGGAGATAACAGGAAGGGTTCTTGTGGGCTTCAGGCTCAAAGATGGGCTCCCTTGGCTTCCTGACACAGAGTCAGGGACTACCAACTGAGGAAAAAGAAAATCAAAGATCACAGAAAGAACTACAATTAGCATTTACATTAGTTCGCTATCATCTCACACAGGACACAGCAGCTGTCAAGTTGCCAGGCGACTAGCAAATGCAATCTCCCCTCCCCCAGCAGGTTTCAGAGGCAACTAGACAAAGCACTACAAAGTTCAGCTTTAGAGCTGGAAGCAACTCCATACTTAAGCAGACATAGGTTACTTCTGGCTCAGAGGAGTAAGACCATCACCTTTCTCTAAGGATCTCAACTTTGGAGATACAACGTACTTGTACAAGATTGTTGGAGTTCTGCCAAGAAGAGGGAGAAAAACATAAAAAATACTAAACCCATTGCCAATGAATCAATTTCAATTCACAGTGACCTTATAGGACAGCGTAGCACTGCCCCACGGGGTTTCCAAGGCTGTAAATCGTCACGGAAGCAGTCTGCCACATCTTTCTGCTGCAGAGTGGCTGGTGGGTTCAAACCACTGACTTTGAGATAACAGCTGAGTGCTTAACTACTAACCAACAGGGCTTCAGGAAGGAAGAGGGAAACTATGTACTTTGACCTGACAAAGTATTATATTATGCCTCAAGACTCAGAAGCTCAACCTTGGACAGTATCTCAGAACATGCTTTCAGCAGCAACAGGAAATATGCTTAATGTTATATATCTGTTCCAGTCCCATGAGTCACAGATAGAGCAGACCAGTAGGAGGGGGGAGGGGAGGAATGAAAACCCAATTAAAAAACACCCGGAATGCAACAACCTGTCAGTTCTTTACTCTGTTAAAAGTTTTGTTACCCAGCATCAGAACATGGTGATAACTGATATGCCAGATACAAATCCTGATGTCTACTGTGCACATGTGAAAGGGAAGGGGGTGCCAAGTTGTCCCTCAAATCCCAGATTGCAAGCCAAGTACTTTGAACATTTGAGTGCTATCTGAACGCTATCAACAACCACCTAACAATATTTTTCAATTAGAGCAAACTGAAAATTTCCCGTACTCAAGTCATTCATGAGAAAAAGGGATGAAGCCAGCTCACAAAAGGGAGGAGATAGCTGACCATAAAATACACAACCTGAGCACACAGTGCGAAGTGTTTTTTCAATACTGGGAGTACACACTCCCTACCCTACTAGTTAAACAAGAAGGGCTGAGTTGGCGCAGAGCTCCTCTCTGCCAGCAGAGGCCGGTGCTCAGAAGTTTAGCTTACCTAACATACAAGGACCTCTTCTCGCTTGTTCGGAGGGACCCAGACCCAGAGCTCATGCTGCTGTTCATCATCTGTTCTCGCAAGTCATGTATCTTTGATTCAAAGCGACTGTACTCTGTCAGGGAGACAAAGGAAAGAAGAGGAAAAGAATGAACACAGCCTGCATGCTAGCAGCCAAATATCCGGGGACACTCAGGTTCAAAGCAGTCAGCCAGCCTTGACAGTCTTTGCTTTGATAAGCAGAATCCCCTCCTCCAAGCCCAGAATGACAGACTCCCCACCACACCCAGACTAACAAAACGGAAGAATACACCTGAAAAAGGATTAACATTTGGCACTGTCAAATGGAAAAAGCTTTTATTTGCCTCGAAATCTTGCTGATCCTTAAAAAACGACAATTTGAAAGTGGTTCCAGTTTGGCCTTTATAAATCTTTACAGCAGGCACTAAAACTCTAGGAGAACAGATGGGAAAGGCAACTTCCCCAAAAAGTGGATTTCAGAGAACCGATGGCCCTGAGATGCAGAGTGGAAGGGCCAGAAAGAACCATAGGTCACTGTTTCATTCCTAGGTTAGGGAAAAAAAATTTCTTCCTGGATTACGTTTCTTAAAAGGGCTGATTGAGACCCAGTAAAAGGTGTACACCAGCAAACAACCAGGCGACCATAAGAGATTAAAGCTCTCCTGAGGTGACCTTCCTTTTAGCAGTATCTTTGCCCTTATTAACAACTAAACATTAAAACACAAATTCCCTCAAACCTAGATGATGGCCAATACTTCTCTCCTCCCAAATCATGTACTTAGTGGCATCATAAGTCCATGCTCAGTCTTGTACCCCTTGAGACCATCACAACAACCCGAAATAACCTTGTCATTTTGGAAACAACCGGTTTATACCAATGTAAGAAAATCTGATACGGGAAAGTTAACTATAGTCATACAATTATCATAGAGTCTCTTTACAAGGCTGTTTTGCTCTGACAGTCTCCTAACGCATGTAAAATCTGACATTCACTTTTCACACAGTTACACACCATTTTTTAGGATTTTAATTGCTCCATAAAATGGAATACATCTGTGGCACAGGCTGTAGAAATGGAAGAAACAAGCAAACTTCACCATGAAAAACTGATTTCAAAGGAAGTCAAAATTCATTTTAGGGGTTGACGGTTAGGAAAACTGCTTTAAAACATGCATGCACACACACATTTCCAGGGGGAAAATTCCACAAAAGCACTTCCCTGCACCACAAAGCGCTGACAAGGAGCATCCTGATCTAGTCTGTGTAACTCTACATGCAGAAAACTAAACACCTGTTCCAACACCAGCCCCTCCCCTTCCCTCAGCAAAGCGACCTGACCTTCAGCTAAGTATAAAGGTAAATGCTACAAAGCCTAAAGAGGAGACATGTCTGTCTAACTCATAGAAGCATGTGCTTATCAACGAAGATTCTTTTTGTTCCCTGTGTTATCAATGAAGCCAAGTGGTTAAATCTGTGTGCTCTTTCATCCATCAAGCACTGCTGTTACACACTGCTATTATGGTGATTTGTCCTCATTATGTATTCCCACCCTTTAAATTCTGGAGGAAGTAGTTAAATCACTACCACATCCATTAAATGTTGGGGGTGGATGGGAGAGGCAACAGCTAGACAATGTCCTTGTTCTGAGGATTACAAGGCAACACATCAATAAGGTATCTAAATCTGAAGGTGATGACCAATTTATGTCACAGAAGCCTCAGATTGCCTGAGAGCAGCATGCCAGACCTAGAGATCGCTCAGGCAATGGCCTCAGTCCAGGCCTTGGCCCTAGAATCTCCCAGTCCACAGTCACTGACTAGGAAGCCCACAAGATCAACCTCTATCCCAGAAGGCCAACTTAAAACAGGATACTTTAAAAAAAAACTACTAAAATTTTAAGTCTGTTAAAATATGTTTTATTCATTTTTTTTTCCATTAAGGTGAGCCCAACCATTTATGACCCACAGAGATAGCCATGATGAGTCACCCTTTGCTTCCCTCTTCACTTTTGCCAATTGCTAATGACGGAAGTGGGGGGTGGCACAATCATACATCACTGCATGAGACCAAGGCTTCTCACTGACCTGAAAGACCAGGTTTCCTGGACTCCAGCATAGACATGTGGAATCAGAAACTATTGGGTAGTAATCTTTAACAAGTACACAAAGTGATTCTAATGCCCAATACAGTGTAAAACTACCAGTCCTTGACTGAGAATTGGCGTTCTGTTTTGTCTTGTTCAAAGAAATGGTAAGGAGAATCCCACAGTCAGTGTATCTCAAAAGGAAGGCAGGGCAAGAGAGCTGGAAAGCTCTCAAAAATAAAAATGTAGTAATACAGATCCCAGAAGAAAACTACTAAAGAGGCCAGTGTCCAATGTGCCTGCAGAGCAAACTGATAACCTTATGCCTCTTTAAATCGTAAAATTCATGCTTTACAATTCTTTAACTTTTTTCTTTACACTCATAAAGTGGTTAAGAGCTAACCAAAAGCTTAGCAGTCTGAATCTACCAGGAACTCCTTGGAAACTCTATATGTTAGTTCTACTCTAACCTATAGGGTCACTATGAACTGGAGTCAACTCAAGGTGTATGGGTTTGTATCAAGTTTCTCCATTCTGTTACCCAGAAGTAACTACTGCTAATATTTGACATATCCCTCCAGACTCACTTCCATGCATAAGTTGTTTATATATATACAAAGACACAAATGCATACTTATGTGAAAACAGAATTATATTGTTCAGCAACTCACTTTTATAGCTCTAATATATCACAGAAACCCTTCCATGTCAGTACATGGAGATCTACCTCATTCTTTTTTAATAGCTGATTATTACTCCAATTTATAGATAGGACATCACTATTCAGTTTCAGTCATATCCCTACTTATGCACATTTAAATTATTTATAAATTTATTACTACAATATTACAATCAATGCTGTATTGTATATTAGTATGAGCATTTTAATAGCACAGATTCCTAGAGTGAAATGGCTGGGTTACATTGAATGGACACAAATTTGTTACTGGCATTACCAAGCTGAATTCAACATTCCGAAACCTTTAAGATTCTAGCTAAACCAACTGTTAAGGACTGAGCTGTGTCTCCAAAAACCGTGTGTGTCAACTTGGCTAGGCTATGATTCCCGGTATTATGTGTGTCCACCGTTTTGTCCTCCGATATGTGATTTTCCTAGGTGTGGTAAGTCCTATGTCTATGATGTTAACAAGGCAGAATTAGAAGCAATTATGCTAATTAAGCAGGACTCAATCTACAAGATTAGGTTGTGTTTTGAGTCAATCTCTTTCGAGATATGAAAGAGAGAAGCAAGCAGACAGAGATGGGGGAGATCATACTACCAAGAAAGAAGAGCCAGGAGAAGAGTGCGTCCTTTGGATCTGGGGTCCTTTGCACTGAGAAGCTCTTAGACCAGTGGAAGACTGATGACAAGAATTTTTCCCCAGAGCCAACAGACAGAGAAGGCCTTTTCCTGGAGCTGGCATCCTGAATTCAGACTTCTAGCCTCCTATACTGGGAGAGAATAAATTTCTCCTTGTTAAGCCATTCACTTGCGTTATTTCTGTTACAGTAGCACTAGGTAACTGAGACACCAAATGTGTTGCTGTCAATTCAGTTCCAACTCACAGAGACCCCAGAGGACACAGCAGAACCACTCCAAAGGGGTTTCCAAGGAGCAGCTGGTGGATACGAACTGCTGATCTACTGGTTAGCAGGTGAGCTCTTACTCACTACATCACCAGGTCTCCCAGAAGCGTTTTTGTTTCTAAAGAAGAGGCAGAATTTTACTTGTGAGGACAGACTGATCTTCTGTTTGGGGAAAAATACTTTAATGAGCATTTTGGTTATTCAAAAGTAAAGCCAAGATTCTATTCTGGAATGGACAAAGAGGAGCTAAAATAGAACAGTTCATCTTCCTGGTGGGTGGAGTTGCTGGTTCTCCAGGTTAGTCCTCAGCCCACAGGTCTTCTTTCTCTATTCTATTTCCCTTAGGCTGTTTATTCACTCACTGTTTCTGTTCTAGTTTTTTCCAGTTGCCTTGGAGTCAATTTGACTCAGGGGACCCCACGTGTGCACAGTAAAACTGCTCCACAGGGTTTGGTTCGCTGTAATCTTAATAGAAGCGGATCACCAGGCCTTTTCTTCCAAGGTACTGCTGAGTGGGTTCAAACCAACCTTTAGGTTAGCAACTGAGGGCAAACCGTTTGCACCACACAGGGAACTTTTTAGAGAAATACACAATGGATATATGTTTATTATTCTCTTATGATTATAAAATCAATTTTTGATTACTGTACACATTTTTTAAAATACATAAAATCATAGAGGTATTCTTAATAATATATCCACAGATGACTTGTTCTCCTTCGTCTGATTTTTCTCTTTACTTAGCGTCATATAAAGTGCACATTTTCCCATCACTGAGTCTTCCACAAAAATAACACTCTGTCTATAAACCTGGAAACAGTTCTGTACAATAAAAAATCAGCTGCTATAGAGTGGATTCCAACTCACCTGTCTTTTTCTGAGGCACCTCTAACCACCAAACCAAACCCACTGCCATCTAATTAGTTCCAACTCAGCAACCCTATAGAACAGAACAGAACTGTCCCATAGTTTCCAAGGAGTACCTGGTGGATTCCAACTGCTGACCTTTTGGTTAGCAGTTGCAGAACTTAACCACTATGCCACCAGGGTTTCCAAGGCACCTGTGAGTGGGTTCAAACCACCATCTTTCAGTTAGTAATTAAGCACTTAACCATTTGCACTACCTAGAAGTATCACCTATAAAACACTCTACCTCTAAAAGTATCTACCACTAGACTTGACCAGTTTGCCTCACCCTGTACTTGAGAGGGAAACCCTGGTGGTGTAGTGGTTACGTTTTTTTAGTTTAGCTTTGTTTTATACTTGAGAGAAAACCCAGGTGGCGTAGTGGTTACGTGCTACATCTGCTAACCAAAAGGTTTTGGCAGACTGAATCCACCAAGTTCTCCCTGGAAATGCTACGGAGCAGTTCTATAGGGTCGCTATGAGTCAGAATTGACTCAACGGCAGTGGGTTTTTTTTTAATATACTTGAGAGGGAAATCCTGGTGGAATAGTCGTAAAAGCTCAGCAATTCAAATCCACCAGGTGCTCCTTGGAAACGCTATAGGGCAGTTCTGCTTCATCCCATAGGGTTGCTACGAGTTGGAATCAGCTTGACAGCCATGGGTTTGATTTTGGGGTTTTTTTTGTTTTTGATACTTGAAAGGAAGGAGTCCTAGAGGTGCAGCAGTTAAAGTACTCAACTGCCAACCAAAGGTTGACAGTTTGAACTCACCAGTTGCTCCTCAGGAGAAAGAAGTGGCAGTCTGCTTTCATAAAGACTTGCATTTTGAGAGGTCCCTATGGTTTTAGCCTATAAGGTTTTTATGAGTCGGAATCAATTCAGTGACTTTTTTTTGTTTCATACTCGAAAGCCAAGCCTTTCTTCCTCTGTGCCAAATCTCCATTACTGTAAATGACACACTCCCTTGCCCCAGCTCAGACATGTTTTGCTGATGTTCCTTTTTGAATTGCTGTTTTATCTGTGTGTGTGTGTGTGTGTGTGTGTGTGTGTGTGTGTGTGTGTGTGTGTGTGTGTGTGTGTGCATGCGAGAGAGAGAGAGAGAGCACACATGCACACATGTGCTTTAGGTGAAACTTTACAGAGCAAATTAGTTTCTCATTCAGTAATTCATGCATAAATTGTTTTGTGACACTGGTTGCAATCCCCAGAATGTGTCAACACTCTCCCTTTCCACAACCGAATTTATTTCTATCTGTCCATTTTTCCTGTCCCTTCCTGCCTTGTCATTGCTTTTGTGCAGGTGTTGCCCTTTGGTCTGGTATATGTGACTAAACCAGGAATCATGTTCCTCACGTGTGTTATTGATTGTTTTATAGACCTGTCTAACCTTTGGCTGAAGGGTGAACTTCGGGAGTGGTTTCAGTTCTGAATTAGCATGGTATATGGGGGCCACAGTTTGGGGGGTAGGTCCAGTCTGTGTCAGACCAGTAAGTCTGGTTTTTCTGTTTGTTTAGGTTTGGGAATTTGAATTTTGTTCTACATTTTTCTCCCTTTTCTGTCCACGACCCTGCATTGTGAACCCTGTCAGAGACTGGTGGTGGTCACTGGGTACTAGCTAGTTCCTCTAGGTCCAGACTGGTGGAGGTTGTGGTCTATTAGTCCGTTGGACTAGTATTTCCCTTGTGTCTTCGTTTTCCTTTGCTCCAAATTAGATGGGACCAGTGGTGTATTTTGGACGGTTGCTTGCAAGCTTTTAAGACCTTAGGTGTTACTCATCAAAATTAATTTTTTCTTGACTATTTTGTCTCTGTCCCCACTACCACTTGCCTTAATTTAGGTCCATACTGTGTCATCTCTTCTCTGGACCACTGCCATATTGTTCTAAATGGTCTTCGGCCCCCAGAAGATCAAAACCTCAATCCAATTTAGATCACTTGAAAATCTTTTCTAAAACTTCAGCTTCTAACCTCCCATTCAAATATGTGTAATAACTCAACAGTAACTAAATAATTTTACTTTAAGATCTCAGCTAGACTTTCAAGGACTGCTACAACCATTGTATCTATCCCCTCTCTCATTACACAAATCCTCTTTTGAGATAACCTGCTTGTAACCCTTAAACATAACTTGTTTGTTCCTATCTTAGTCTTTTTGGGATTTTCTGCCCTGTCTGACACAGAACATCATTTATGCCTTTTACCACCTTTCTTTCATACCAGAAGTTTTAGTCATTTATTCAAATATTTATTTACAGGTAATGTAAGCGGCTGGGGATATATAATAGTAATCAAAACAGTCCCTAGAAAAAAATTTATGAAACAAATAACTCTTTAATTACAATTTTAATTATATTTGCTAATAACTGCTATGAAAAAAAGTCCAATGGACTAAGAAAGAATAACACGATGACCTAACCTACTTAGTGTCAGGTGGTAGGAGTGTTTAATGAAGTCTCCCTAAGGAAGTGATCTTTAAGCACTGAGCCCTAAGGATGAAGAGTTAGGCCAGGGAAGAGCAGGGGGCTGAAGAAAGCATTCAAAACTGAAGGAACAGCAAGCACATGAGGGTAAAAATGTCTGGAACTTAGGGAAGTAAGGAGATACTGGCAGAAGACTACACTAGGCAAGTAGACAGGAGTCAGATTATACAAAGACTTACAGACTATGGTAAGGATTTTGGCCTTTAAGAGAAATGGGAAGAAGCCATTGAGAGATTTTTAAGTAAATCAATGACATGATCAGAGGTGTGTCTCTGTGTGTTTATTTCTTTGGCTATTACTAGGAGAATAAGTGTGGTGTCTCATATCTAGATTTAGGTTTCCTGACAGACCACCATGCTCTTCTGAGTATCCCCCACAGCCCCTAGTGTAAGTAGCCCCTGATTTTTAAAGCATCCAAACCAGCTAGCCCTCTGTGCTCTGCTCAAACATGTCCAGTGTTGGGAAGTTCTCTAATTCTTAATTATTAGACAACACTATTCAAGCGAGGATGGTAAAATTTTGTCTCATACTTTAGATATGTTTGTTATCAGCAGGGACCAGTCCATGGGGAAGGACATCATGCTTTGTAAAGCAGAAGGTCAACAAAAAAGAGGAAGACCCTCAACAAGATGGACTGATGCAGTAGCTACAACAATGGAGTCAAACACAGCAATGATTATGAGGTTGGCACAGTGACTCTGTTGTAGACAGGAATAGTATGAGCTGGAACCAACTCACCAGCACTTAACAACAATAACAATTCTAGTGAAAATTCTTTGTTGAGGTACATCTCCTCTGCTTTCTGGTCCTAACTTTTGGCATCTAGAACAGCATAGAACAAGTTGGATTCTATTCATAATGGTAAAAAGGAATGGTTTTTCAAAGGGTGAAGAGCTAAGAAAACCTGTAGTAGGTTCCAAGACTAGCGAATAAACTGAATAGAAGGTGGAATGTGAACAGAGGAAGAGGAGGTGGTGGCAGGTTGGGGCCATGTTATAAGAGCTTGATACAGGACTTTTCTTCCTGTGCTACAGGGTTTAAAAAGGAAAGTGATACAGTTAGAACTAGGTTTGGGGGAAGATTATTACGGGTGTGTTATATAGCATGGAAGACAGAGGAAGAAAGAACAGAGACCAGAAAGCAATTCTACTAGTAAAGACAATAACTTCAAAGGTCTGACTTAATGTAACATGGGGGCAGTGAAGACAGAAAGAAGGGACAGGAATCAAGAAATGTGTTAGAGCATAGAAGAAATAAAGTGTGACACCTGGTTAGATGCATGGTCTGAAAGGATTAAAGGCAACGTCTCAGTCTTTTCCCTGGGAAACCAGAAAAAGGTGAGAAAATATAGTCAATAACTGAAAATGGCCATTATGTCCTCAAAAAGAGTTATTTTTTCTCCAGGCTAAATATCATTACTTCCTTCAACCATTCTTCACATGACATGGCTTCCAAACTCCCCACTACCCTTTGCTCTTAAAATTTAGTGTCCAGAATTTATGGTGATGTCATTTTCTTGACTGAACTGTAAGCTCCTTGATGTGGTTTTTGTTTCCTTATCAAAGTTTAGCATAGTGATATGCACCTTGTGGAGTCAACAAACTTCTACTGAATGTTCTAACTGGATACAGATATCTCACAGGACAAATCTGGACCCTATAATTCTCAAATTCTGGGTTTTTAGGAACAAATATAATAAAAAAATACTAACTTTCTCCTTCCACCCCAAAATATTAAAAATTAACCAAAAAAACCAAAAACTACTTCTGCAAAAAGGTGACATGTCAGAGATTTCAAGAAACAACCTAATATCTGATTTAACTAGGAAGGACATTCCTCATGTATGTTATTTTTTTGTTTTACAGGCCTGTCTAATTTTTGAAAAGTGGGATTCAGGAATGTTTCAGCTCTGGGTTAGTAGAGCATCTAGGGTCACAATTTCAGGAGTTCCTCCAGTGCTTCTAAGTTCTATCAGATATACAAGACCAAATGGGAAACTCTAAAGCAGGATGAGAAGGCAGGAAGGGACAAGAAGTGGCTGAATGGACACAAGGAACCCAGGGTAGGAAAGAGAAACATGCTGTCACATTGCAGTTTTGCAACCAGTATCACAATACGTGTATAAATTTTAGAATGAGAAATTTACTTCAGCTGTTAACTTTTACCTAAAGCACAACAGTTTTTTAAAAAGTTGCCAAACAGGAATCCAATTTGTTATGTAAATTTTCACCCAAAACATGATCAAATATTATTCAGTAAAAAAACCTAGTAAAGCAGCAAAGAGACTGAAACTAGAATATTCATTAACACAAACTGGACACTAAACCAAGCCTCCAAATTCATCTCCCTTCTAAGACTTTGCTCTCAAATCCATTTACCTCCCTGATAGCAGAAGAATTTTTTTCTGAGACTAAAAAATGGCATTTGTCACTAATTCAGAAAAGCTACAGAAATACTTTCTTATTTGATTACAGACAGGAAATCTAAAGACAGGAAACATGGCAGCAACAAAGGGTACCTACTCTGCACACATAGCAATCAACTGTTTGAAAACAGAAAAGACTACAAAATAAAATCAAATTTGAAAATGACAACATAGCTGGGGAGACAACTGAAATGACAGACTTCAGACACACAGAAATTCTGACAGGTAGTAACACCAGGAAGATGCACATAAAAGAGAGAGAAATGTGAACTTTCTGACCCTCTCCATACAAGTACTGAGTAGGAAAGAAAAGGCTGAATAATGTCCTGAGTTTGGCTGGCTATGAACTCAAAATAAGTTACCAGATACTTAAAAACAACAAACAAAAAAACCCTCATTTGTTCCTATGTAAGTTCAGGTGTTCAAGTCTCAAACTCATACAAATCCTCACTTACCATCACCAAACTGCCATGAGCTCAAAGGAATCACTGATTGTAAAAAATCACAGAAAAGAGGACAAAATGAAGTTACAACCTCAGAGTCACACATTTTGATGAACATGAACTGTGTTTTATGTTTCTATAGTTGTCTTTGTAGTACAAATCCTCAAAATGTGTTTGAATTACAAGCATCTGTCCTCACACAATAGCACACACTTTCAGCTGAAAGCAAAAGAAGTCCCTCAAGAACACACCTGCTATTTTACAAAAAGATACCATCAACCCACAGGCCTAACAACAGATGAATGGATAAATAAACTATGGTATACATACTCAATGGAACACTATGCAATGATAAACAATGATGATTTTAGAAAGTATCTCATAACCTGGTTTCAACTGAAGACATTATGTTGAGTGAAATTAGTCACTGGCACAAAGACAAATATTGTAAGAGACCCCTACTATAAGGACTTAAAAAGAGACTCATGTACAGAAGAAAAGACTCTTTGATGGCTGCAAGGGAAGGGAGGGAGAGAGGGAAACGGTTGGTTGTAGATTAGACAGTTGACAGAAATTTGGTTGGGTTAAATCAGCGACAGCACACATTAGAAAGATCAATTTAACTGGACTTCAACGTAACCTGAAAACTCTTCCAATCAACAAAATATTGCAAGGATAGAGTAGCAGGGGCAGGGGTCTGGGGACCATGTTCTCAGGGGACATCGAGGTCAACTGGCATAACTAGCCTATTGCTAAGAGAGTCTTCTGCACCCCATATTGGTGAGTAGCATCTGGGGTCTTAAAAGCTAGCAAGCTGCCATCTGAGGTACACCAAATGGTCCCAACTCAGCTACAACAGATGATCACCAAGGACAACAACATGGGGGAAAGAGAACGCAGAAGGCAGAAAGACCCATGTGAATAGGTGACTACATCAACATGTGAGCAGAAGAACCAGATGGTGCCTGGCCACCACCAATGACAGCTGTGATGGGGCTAACAATGTTGAGTCCCAGGGGCAACATGAGAGAAAAAAGGTGTGTACCCCGGGGGTGGAGTTAAGATGGCGGAGTAAATGCACATCTTCCTAAATCCTTCTGGAAACCAAGACCTGAAATGATAATTAAACAGAGCCTTCTAGACACTTAGTGAGCCCTGGGACGCGGCATTGGGCTGTTAATCTGGACTTCATACCACTGAACGCAAAACCTCCTCTTTTTCACTGACCCCACCCTTGGCGAGCACAGGCTTGCACAGACCGAAAGTAACTCAACATTTCGGCTTTTTTTTTCCTGTGTCTTGGCCGGGAGGCAGAACTGGGACTTGACGGGCTGCTAGTCTCAGACGCACTGCTGGTGGGGCCAACAAGTGTAATTGCCAGGTAGTGAGAACCCAGCTTTGGACTGTACACACCTCAGCTCCTCTGGCCTACTGGGAAGCAGAGAGGCCCAGGCAGAGACCGGACTTGGTTCTTAGGCTGAGAGGTGGCTCCTTCTAAGAGAGTGCTTTTCTAGCAGGGAGGTGGTGTTTTGTGTAGTGTCGCCTGGGGCTGGGGCCCAGCAGTGGAGGCTGGGGACTCTGGGCATTTCAGTACTCTTGGCCTCTCTTTCCGCCAGGAGCCTGGCCCTGGCCAGCTGGCGGGCTTGCACGGGATGCCATCTTGTTTTCTTGGGAGGCGGAGTCATCCTTACGGAAGCCTCAGCCGGACCTAATTCCTGGGCTGGGAGGCAGTGCCTACCCAGAAGAGACTGCTTTTCCAACAGAAAAGCAGAATTCTACACAGTATTGCCTACAGCTGGGGCCCGACAGCAGAGGCCAGCAGGCCGCTAGCCTTTCTGTATTTTGAGCTAGTTTATAACATCTGGATCTGACTCCACAGCACTTGGCTGGCTGGCTGGTGTTCAATGTAGAGGTGCTTACTTTGCCAGCTGGGAAAAAGGACATATACACCTGAAAACCTGACTGATTGTGGAAGTTGTCAAAAACTTTTTATTTTTCATTTTAAGACAGCCTAGAGAAACAACTGTGGTCCACCTTGACAGCATCTCTCCCAGCTTCTAATGACCCACATGAAGCCCAAAAAACAACAAACGTTGGAGAAGACAGTAACCCAGAAGTCACCCATGGCATCGAAGGCCCCCAAAAGAAATCACCTCAGAACTTACCAGACGAAGAAGCTTTTCTGAAACTATCAGAAGGTGAAAACAAAAGGATTATAGACAGAGCCCTCCTAGACCTTATACAAAATGCAGCACAGCAAAATGAAAAACTAAGCAAGCTGTTCAATCTGATGGAACACCAGTACTCGGAAATCCAGAACAAAATCAAAGACACGGAAACTTCAATTCAAAACCAAGAAAACAGAATGGAACAAATGGAAAAGAGAATTTCTGATTTGGAAGACAGAGCCACTGCCTCCAGCATCTATGAGGAGAAATTGGAAAAAAGAAACAAGAAAAATGAAGAAGTATTAAGAGGCATGTGGGACTCTATTAAGAAGAACAATCTGATTAATTGGAGTTCATGAACAAGGCCAGACACCTGAGAACACAAACACAGAGAGTATTGTTGATGAGCTGCTGACAGAAAACTTCCAAGAAATTATGAAAGAAGAGAATATAGATACCCAAGATACATACTGAACACCACTCAATATAGATCTCAATAGAAAGACTCCAAGACATATTATAATCAAGCTCAACAAAATGAAACATAAGCAGAAACTCTTAAAAGCAGCAAGACTCAAAGCAAAGATAACATTCAGAGGGAAACCTTGTAGGCTTTTGTCGGATTTCTCAGCAGAAATGATGCTGGCACGGAAGCAGTTGCATGACACATTCAAAGCCTTGAAGAAGAACTTCCAACCAAGAATTATAATCCTGCAAAACTATCTTTCAAATATGAAAATGAAATTAAGACATTCGCAGATAAACAGAAACTGAGAGACTTTGTAAAACCCAAACCAAAGCTACAAGAAATAGTGAAAGAATCTCTTGGCTTGGAAGAACAAAACCACTAACTTTGTATTTTAGAAGGACATGTTATCCAGAATCCTACTAAGTCAGGGAAGGCTCCAAACACAATCAAAGCTCTAACAGTGAAAGAAATGATCTAGTGATCATATCATGTAAACTATGATATCATCATATTCAAAAGAGGGACATACTACTGTCGTTATAGTCCTTCCAGATAGAGAGGAAGTTTACAAGACTGGCAGCAATCAAAACTGGGTTTATTTATAGTTTATTAAGTGGGATCATAGGGGCAGCCATAAAGCACAATAAAGAAGCAACATACCATATCAAGAAATGTCCTGCTGACCTCTGTCTGGAGGAAGGAGAGTGGGTGGAGAGGAGGGGAAAGGAGACTGTTGGTAGGATGAGACATGTATAGAGCAGCGAAGAATAGTGTGCTGTCACTGGGCAAGGAGAGCAGTGGAAGTTGCATATAGGTGGGCATGTAAATTTATACGGGAATGTACATTTACACTCAGTCATAATAAGAAAAAAAGATGTAACACAGGAGTCTCAACAACCACAAAACCAACCCTGAAAAAGGTGAAAAATCAACTCCCAAAGAAGAAGGTCGCAGAACAGATTAATAAGAACAACAGAGAAAACATCAACACAAAAATAAACAAATACAATTGCAGCACTGAACACACACCTATCAATAATTTCATTGAATGTGAATGGACTGAATGCTCCAGTAAAGAGACATCGAGTGACTTCTTGGATCAAAAGACATGACCCATCAATATGTTGCCTACAAGAAACTTACCTTAGACTTAAAGATAGGAACAAACTGAAAATTAAAGGATGGAAGAATATATATCAAGCGAACAATGAACAAAGAAGGTATGTCAATTCTAATCTCAGATAAAATCAATTTCAATGTAAAATCCACCATCACGGACAAGAATGGACACTATTTATTGCTGAAAGTTTCAATACAGAGCAAGACTTAACAATATTAAATATTTATGCACCTAATATTACAGCACCTAAATACATCAAAGAAACACTGACTACACTCAAAAAGGAGACAGATCACTCCACAATAATAGTAGGAGACTTCAACACTCCACTCTTAGTATTGGACAGATGGTATAGAAAAAAGCTCAATAAAGACACACAAGACCTTACTGCCACAATTAACCAACTGGACCCCAATGACATATACAGAACTTTCTACCCATCAGCAGACAACTACACCTTCTTCTCTAGTGCACATGGAACATTCTTCAGAACAGACTATGTGTTATGACATAAAGCAATTCTCAACAAAATCCATACCACTGAATTAATGCAAAGCATCTTCTCAGATCATAAAGCCATAAAAGTTGAAATCAATAGCAGAAAAAATGTAGATAGAAAGTGGAACTCATGGAAACTGAACAACACCTTGCTCAAAAAACCATGGGTTACAGAAGAAATCAAGGATGAAATAAATTTATGGATTCCAACAAGAATGAAAACACTTCCTACCAGAACCTATGGGATACAGCCAAACAGTGCTCAGAGGTCAGTTTATCTCCATCTGGAAGGAAGAAAGAAACCAAATCACGGAACTGACCCTACAACTTGAACAAGTAGAGAGAGGACTACAGAGGAACCCCTCAGGCACCAGAAGAAACCAGACCATAAAGATCAGAGCAGCACTAAATGAATTAGACAACAGAAGAACAAATTGAAAAAATTGAAAAGACCAAAAGCTGGTTTTTTGAAAAGATCAACAAAACTGACAAACCATTGGTTAAACTTACTAAAGAAAAACAGGAAAGGAAATAACCCAAACAAGAAATGAGAGGAGAGGGGAATTGTCACAACACATCCAGCAGAAATCAAAAATATCATAGCTGAACACTACAAAAGACTGTATTCTAACAAATTCGAAAACCTAGAGGAAATGGACAAATTCCTAGATTCATATCACCTACCAAAATTACCACAAGGTGAAGCAGAACAACTTAATAAACCCATCACAAAGGAAGAGATTGAAAAAGTCATCCAAAAAGTGCCAACCAAAAAAAACCCCGGGCCCAGATGGCTTCAATGCAAAATTCTACCAAGCTTTTAGAGAAGCGTTATCTCCAATACTACTCAGACTATTTCACAGTATAGAAAGGGAAGTAATATTTCCAAATTCATTCTATGAAGCCAGCATAACCCTGATATCAAAGCCAGGGAAAAAGCCAACAAAAAAGGAGAACTACAGACTGATATCACTCATGAATCTAAATGCAAAAATCTTCAACAAAATTCTTGCCAATAGAATACAACAACGTATCCAAAAAATAATCCATCATGGCAAGTGGGATTCATACCAGGGATGCAAGGCTGCTTCAACATCAGAAAAACAATTAATGTGATCAACCACATACATAACACAAAAGACAAGAATCACCTGATCTTGTCTATTGATGCAGAAAAGGCATTTGATGAAGTCCAACACCAATTCATGCTAAAAATGCTCAGAAAAATAAGAATAGATGGCCAATTCCTCAATGCAATAAGGGCCATTTATAGAAAGCCAGCTGCCTACATCATCCTGAATGGAGAGTGAAACAGTTTCCCTTGAGAACAGGAACTAGACTCCTATTCAAGCAATTAGACAAGACCAAGGAATAAAGGGCATCTGCATCAGCAAAGAAGAACTAAAAATCTCCCTATTTGCAAATGATATGATTGTACATGCACAGAATCACAAAGAATTTATATGGAAACTACTCAAACTGATAGAGGAGTTTGGAAAAGTCTCAGGATACAAGATAAATGTAAGCAAATCAGTAGGATTCCTTTATACCAACAACGAGATTATTAAGGAAGAAATGACCAAGTCAATACCATTTACTATAGCCCCTAAGAAGATGAAGTACCTAGGAATAAATCTAACCAGAGAAATAACAAACCTTTACAAAGAGAACTACAAACCCTTACTACAAGAAACTAAGAGAGAGTTACATAAATGGAGAAACCTACCCTGCTCACAGATAGGAAGACTTAACATTGTGAAAATGTCTATTTTACCCAAAACAATCTACTTATATAATGCAATCCCAGTACAAGCTGCAGTGACATTTTTTTAATGAGATGGAAGAACAAATTACCAACTTTGTCTGGAAAAGGAAGAAGCCCTGGGTAAGTAAAGCATTACTAAATAAGAAGAACACACTGGGAGGCCTTTCATTACTCAACCTTAGAACCTATTACACTGCCACAGTAGTCAAAACAGTTTGGTACAAAAACAGCCAGATAGATCAATGGAACAGAATCAAGACCCCAGAGACGACATCATCTGCCTATGAACAGCTGATATTTGACAAAGGCCTTAAGACATTAAACTGGGGTAAAAACAATCTCTTCAACAAATGGTGCTGGCAAAATTAGATATCCCTCTGCAATAAATTAAAACAAAACCCATATCTTACACCTGATACTAAAAACAACTCAAACTGGATGCCAATAAAAGACCTAAGTATCAAATCTAAAACAATAAAGCTCATCTAAGAAAAAGTAGGAACAACAATGGAAGGTTTAGTACACAATGCAGATAGACTTGAAAATCTGTCAAACAAACCACAAACAACAGAAGAGAAAAATAGATAAATGGGAACTACTAAGAATCAATCATTTCTGCTCATCCAAAGATTTTATTAACAGAATTAAAAGGCCACCTACAGAATGGGAAAAAAATATTTGGCAACTATATGTCAGACCAACACCTGATCTCCATAATCTATAAGGTACTACAAAATATCAATAAGAAAAAGATAAATTATCCAATTAAGTGATGGGCAAAGGAGATGGACAGACACTTCTCTAAAGAGGAGATCCAGGCAGCCAAAAAAACGCATGCAGACATGGTCACGATCATTATTTACTAGAGAAATTCAAATCAAAACGACAATGAGATACCATCTCACCCCAACAAGGTTGGCCATGATCCAAAAAACGCAAAACACTAAATGCTGGATAGGCTGTGGAGAGATTGGAACTCTCCTACACTGTTGGTGGGATTGCAAAATAGTGCAAACTCTTTGGAAAGCAATCTGGCACTACCTTAAAATAATGGATATAGATATACCATTTGACCCAGTAATTCCACTGCTTGGAATATATCCTACAGAATCAAGGCCATTCACACCAACTGATACATGCACATGAATGTTCATCGCAGCACAGTCCGCAATAGCAAAAAGATGGAATCAACCCAGATGCCAAACAACAGAATGGATAGGCAAACTATGGTATATACACTTGATGCAACACTATGCAATGATAAAGAACAACAATGATATCAGGAAACATCTCTTAACCTGGTTTCAACTGGAGGACATTATGTTGAGTGAAAGTAGTCAGCAACAGACGGACAAATATTGTATGAGACCCCTACGATAAGAACTTAAAAGCAGACTCATGCACAATAGAAAAGACTCTTTGAGGGCTGAAAGGGTGGGGAAGGGGGGAGCAAGTTTAGATAGTTGTTAGAAATTTGGTTGGGTAAAATTGGTGACAGCACACATTAGTAAGAAGATCAATATTAACGGAACTTCAACACAATTTTTGTACTCCACCCATCTTAACCCAATATTGCAAGGACAGAGTAGCTGGGGCAGGGGGCCGGGGACCGTGCTCTCAGGGGAAATTGAAGCCAATTGGCACGACTAGTGTTTTGCTAATGAGGACTCTCCACATCCCACATTGGTCAGTTGGCGTCTGGGGTCTTAAAAGCTGCCAAGCTGCCATCTAAGGGTACAGCAAATGGTCCCAACTTAGCAGGGATGGATGCTCACCAAGGTCCATAACCACATGGGGGAAAGAGAATCCAGAAGACAGAGAGACCCACATGAGTGGATGTCTACATCAACTTGTGACTGGAAGAACCAGATGATGGCCGGCCACCACCAATGATAGCCATGATGGAGCTCACAAAGGTGGGTCTCACTGGCAACACAAGTACAAATAGGGGTGCACCCTGAGGTCTCCACTAAAAGATCACAATTGATGGTCCAGGGGCCTTGGAGTTTTCCTGGGAGCATGGCCCCTGGCCCCGATGCTGTCCCTGTCCATAACTCATAATGAAGGTCAACTTTTTGGACAGCAATGGATTGGACTTGGTGACACAGAGTGACCAGATTGTGTGGGCACTTTATGGTTCTAGGCACCTATAGAAGGTCGTCCTGTTGACCTCATACTGGAGGAAAGGGAATGGGTGGAGAGGAGAAGATAGGAGACTGTTGGGAAGATACGACATGTATGGAGCACAGAGGAAGAGTGTGCTGTCGCCGTGCAGGGAGAGCAGTGGAAGCTGCATATAGGTCAGCATGCAAATTTATATATGAATGTACATTTTCATCCAATCATAGTAATAATAATAATAAAGGACACACACACAAAAGAAAACGGAGTGCACCCTGAAAATTTCACTAGAAGACTGCAACTGATGGTCCCAAAGCCTGAGAGTTTCCTTGGGAGCATGGCCCCTAGACCTGATGCTTCCCTTTCAGACAGGAATGGATTGGATTCAAGGACACAGAGTGACCATATCATGTGTGCACTTTATGGTTCTATGCATCTGTAGGATGTTGTCCTACTGGCCTCTTGCTAGAGGGGAGTGGAGAGGGTAGAGAGGAGGGACAGGAGATTGTTAAGAGGATATGACAGGTATAGAATGGAAAGGAAGAGTGTGCTGTCCCTGGGCAAGGAGATCAGAAGGAGCTGCAAACAGGCGGGCATACAAATTTAAACTGGATTGTACACTTTCACTGAATCACAATTAAAAAAGAACATACCTGCTATTTTGGAAATAAACAAATTAAACAGTAAATATCACACTATTTCTAGAAATTACAAATTTCTCTCTATGAAAAGAATTATGAAGCCCATCACTCGGGTTAGTTTCTAAATATATGGCCCACTATTTAAAGAATCCAACACCTTTAAAATGAAACAATTTCTCAGGTCCATTCTAATTTTGATGTAATTGGGATTTTATGACCAAATTATCCAAGTGCATACGGAATCAATCCAGAACTGGTCTAAGTTAACTCCTTTTTATACAATCTAGAGGAAGAAAATCTTCCCACTTCCAAACAACACTAAGCTGTTTAGTAAAAAGTACTAAGTCAATGGGTATAAATGAGTTAAAAAAAAAAAAAAAAACATTTCTTAAGGCTATATGATACGTCAGAAAAGTGGCAAGCCAGCGCCAACATGGTGAAAATAGTTTCAGCTCTCCTTTTAGAACAGTGAGTTCAGAACCATGACTAACCCAGAACAGAAACTTGGTGTCGTCATTCTGGTTCCCACATTGTCACAATGAGTTTCCTCAGCCATATATAAGCAGCCACAATTCTGCATAGTATCATGAAGGATACTGGAAATAAAACAAGACATGTCAGATCAACATTCCACAAAAGATTCGACTTTATCCCCACTGACTGGGCATTTTTTCCCCAAAAGAGCTTAGTGAGGGTGCAAAAAGAGGTACTGGATGAAAGGGTTATACAATAAAGGTTTCATTACATTCAGCCACATGGTCTAAAACGAGTGGAATGAAAAATGCCATGATCTCTTATCAAGCTTAAAAAAGCATTCACAGGACCTTGTCCTTGGTCCTTCCTGTCTACTCTATGTATTTAGGAGCCCTATCACTGGATGTATAAATATATAATATAGTTATGTCCTCCTGGTGTACTGACCTTTTAATCATTGTATAGTGTTCTTTCTTATCCAACTGGTGGATTTTACTTTAAATTCTATTTTGTCAGAAATTAATATTGCCACTCCTGCTCTTTTTTGAATGTTGCTTGCTTAATTTTTTTTTCATCCTTTGAGTTTTAGTTTGTTAGTGCCTTTAAGGTGTGTCTCTGGTAGGCAGTATATAGACAGATTGTGTTGTTTTAATCCACTTTGCCACTCTATTGCTGCATACAGTCTATTTACATTCAGCATAATTATTGATAGGTATGAGTTTAGTGCTGCCATTTTGATGCTTTTTTTGTCATGTTCTAGACAGTGCCTTTGGTCCACTCAACTTTCTAAGCTAGGTCATTTTTCTTTATGGGTTTTCACCGCTTTCATTATTGTTGATTTTTTTTCTTTTTCTTCTTTTGATGTATAGGATTGCTAATTCCCTTTGTGGTTACCTCAACATCTACCCTATTTTTCTAAACTTAAATTAAGAAATTAATATTGCCACTCCTGCTTAAATCTTTAATTTCTTTGTATCACTTTGACTTCCACTCCATATGAAAGATCTATGACTATAATTTATGTCCCTCTTTTTTGTTATAATGTTTACATAAAGACATCTGTTTCTTTATTTTCAGTGCTTTACTTTTGATTTATTTTTGTGATTTCCCTATCTGGGTTGAGATCTGGTTGCTCTGTCCTGTGTTCTAGGCCTGGGTTGTTATCTGATGTTACTGGTTTTCTAACTGAAAGAGTCCCTTCAGTATTTCTTGTAATTTTGGTTTGGTGTTTGGAAATTCCTTAAATTTCTGTTTTATCAGGAAATTTCTTAATTTCACTATCATATTTGAGAGACAATTTTACTGGATATATCATTCTTGGCTGGCAAGTATTTTCCTTCAAGGTTTTAGATATGTCATACCCTTGCCTTCTTGCCTGCAGAGTTTCTGCTGAGTAGTCTGAGCTTAGTCTTACTGACTGTCCTTTGTTGCTGACTCAAAATTCTTTATCTTTGATTTCACACAGTTTGTGTGTCTTGGTGACCTTCTTTTGGGATCTACCTTGTGTGGTGTTCAGTGAGCATCCTGGATAGATAATTTCTCATCCTTCACAATATCAGGGAAGTTTATGCCAACAAATCTTCAACATTTCTCTACCCACCCTGCATTCTGGTACTCCAACCACTCACAGATTATTCCTCTTGATGGAGTCCTACATAATTTCTAGGGTTTCTTCACTTTTTTAAAAAATTCTCTTATCTGATTTTTTCTCAAATATGATAGTGTCAAGTGCTTTATTTTTAATTCATTAATTCTGACTTCCATTGCCTCAGTTCTGCCCTTACGACTTTCTATTGAGTTGTCTCATTTTGAATTTTTTTTCAAAATTTTTTTATTATGATTGAATGAAAATGTACATTCCCATATAAATTCACATGCTCACCTATATGCAGCTCCCACTGCTCTCCCTGCCCAGTGACAGCACACCCCTCCTCTCTGCTCCACACGTGTCCTATCTTCCCAACAGTCTCCTATCCTCTCCTCTCCACCCACTCCCCTTCCTCCAGCAAGAGGTCAGCAGGATGACATCCTATAGATGCAAAGAACCATAAAATTCCCACAAGATACGGTCACTCTGTGTCACCAAGTCCAATCCATTGCTGTCTAAAAAGTTTACTTTCATTATGATTTATGGACAGGGGCAGCATCAGGGCCAGGGGCCATGCTCCCAGGGGAACCCTGAAGCCCCCAGACCATCAATTGTGGTCTTTTAGTGGAGACCTCAGGGTGCATCCCTATTTATTCTCTTGTTGCCAGTGAGACTCAACTTTGTGAGCTCCATCATGGCTATCACTGGTGGTGACTGGGTACCATCTGGTCCTTCCAGTCACAAGTCGATGTAGACACCCACTCACGTGGATCTCTCTGTCTTCTGGTTCTCTTTTCCCCATGTCGTTCTTGTCCTCAGTGATCATCCACTCCTGTTGAGTTGGGACCATCTACTGTACCCTCAGATGGAAGCTTGGCAGCTTTTAAGACCCCAGATGCCACTCACCGATGTGGGGTGCAGAGTCCTCATTAGCAAAATGCTAGCTGTGTCAATTGGTCTCAATATCACCTGAGAGCATGGTCCCCAGCCCCCAACCCCAGCTACACTGTCCTTGCAATATTGGGTTAAGATTAATTTTGAAATTGTATAGTTAATCCTCTGGATTTGTTTGCTGTCTCTCTATGGATGTTTCCAGCCCACTGAATCTGGTATTACACGCTTCTTTAATCTTTTTCAGTTCCTCTGTTGTTATGTCTGTATGTTTCTTGGCTTTTTCTGCATTTTGCCTGATTTCTTGAAGAGTTCTGTATTGTTAATCATTTGTATTCTATATCCGGTAATTCCAGGAAGTTCTCTTCACCTTGATTCTTTGCTTTGGTAGCTGAAGCCATCATGCTGTGATCTGATATTGATGGTTGTCTGTAAACTATCAGTTAGTTATTATATTTATTTATTTAATGTTTCCTTACTGTGTCCTACCTTCTTGCTTACTTTTGTTTCAATATTTCCAAACAGGCTGGTCATGTGAGCTAGTTTGATTACTGGTACCTCTGAAGTTCCAACATCCTGTCACCAGAGGGTTATAGCTGTTAGTAGACATGTGAGCCCAGGAGTCCATTCACTTTTGTTGTATGGATTCAGCTCAGGTGTCCAGATAGTTGGTTACCAGGTTTGTGCTACAGGCTCTTACCTACAGTGCTACACAGGTAGGGGTGATTGGCACAGGCCCAGATATCTGACTGTACTCACTGAGCAAGACAGGGGGCTGAGAGCTGCCCCTGAGTGTCTGTGAGGAAAGTGTGTACCCGTTTTCTAGAGCATATAGTTGGGTGGATTTTGCAGTAGCTGGACTATGGCTATCCAGTGCTGTTGGCTTTAAGGACTGGGAGACATCACTTATTCTTCAACTTCTGTCACAGGTGGCTAGGTGACACAGTTGGAGCCACCAGTCCTCAGGCTCCTGCTGTGGATGAGGAGGCTGCTTAAGAGGCAGCATGGTATCAAACATCACAAACTTGCCTTTCCATCATATAGCTGATACAGTGAAATTAGGGTTCAGGTATTATACCCTGTTGTATTGTGACAATGAAGGCCTCTGATGTTGTAGTGGGACCACACAGGTCTATGGAGGGGTAGGAGGCATTCCAAGTCCGTGGACCCCTCATGCAAAGTTCCTATGCCCAGGCAAAGGAACTATTTCTGCCCTGAGTTCCCAGCTCAGGAGACCCAGCAGACTATTTTTTCCCATTAATCTGTTCCCTCTCCAAGGCTGGGAGAATGGCCTAGAGTACATCAGGGGTCCTACTTCTGGACCAAAGGATGGCAGCTCAGATGCAGTACAGAGCAGGAAGAGGGCAAGTAAAAGGGAGAGAAGTTAATCCCAAAGAAGAGTTTTCTGATCGATGCACAGTAGGTTAGACCAAGTTACTTATCTTTTGCCAATCAAGCGCTGCTTTTCACCGACTCTGCAGGAGTGACTGAACTCTCCACTGCCCAGTCTCTCCCGATGTGGAAAACACATCCAGAACACCACTACTTGTTTTATTGCACTCATACCAGCAGATCCAGCCCACAAGGTACTGATTTCTGCCAAGTCAGGTCTGGCATCTTTCTGCTGTTTCTGACCCTCTCTCCTACCTCCTGCCACTCAGTCCAACTCCTCAAATTTGCCTTTGATACTCAGGGCTCCTAGAATGTCATATGGAATCAATTCACTTGTTTTTCTGGGTCTCTGTTGTAAGAGATACCACAGGAAGCATCTGATTAGTTTGCCATCTTGGCCTCATCACCTGTCTCACCTATTCTGGACTGCCCAAGCAGATCAGGATAAAAGCCTCAAATAGGATGTTTTCTTTATTTCAGAGGAATTTCATATAGCATACTGTCATGGATTGAATTGTGTCCCCCCCCCAAAATAGGTGTAGCCACGTGGCTGGGCCATGATTCCCAGTTATCTTGTGACCACCCTCCATTTTGTGGTTTTCCTATGCTGTGTGTTAAAGGATTAGGGTGGGACTGTAAATCCCTTTATAAGATCACTTCCCTGTTCCACTGTAAAGGGAGTTTCCCTGGAGTATGGCTTGCTCCACCCTTAATCCTTTCATCTTGCAGGAGACAAAAGGAAAGAGAAGCAGGCAGAGAATTGGGAACCTCACACCATCAAGCAAGCAGCAGCACCGGGAGAAGAGCTCCTCCTTCAGACCTGAGGTTCCTGCACCAAGACACTCAGTGGACAAAGACAGACACAATACCAGACTTCCCTCCAGAGCCAACAAGGGGGAAAACCTTCCTCTGGAGCGGACATCCTGAATTTGGACTCAGAGCCTACCAGACTGTGTAATAAACCTTCCTTTGTCAAAGCCATCCACTCTGTGGTATTTCTGTTAGAGCCGCCCTAGCTGACTAAAACACATACTCAAATGCAAAGTTAAGAAAGCCTTCAACTACTTTCACTCGTAAGTCAAAGTATATGTAAGATGTATACCAAAACACCTTGCGATGGTTAAGGTTATATGTTAACTGGTCTCGGCCATGATTCTCAGTGGTTTGGCAGATATTATATAATCTTCCTCCATTTTGTGATCTGATATAGGCAGCCAATCAGTTGAAAGAGAGTTCTGTTAGGAGTGTGGCCTACACTCAATATATATGGATGTTCTGGCAAGGCTCAGCTCTCTTGATCCTGCAACCAGTTCATCATGCTCTGATTTTCAATTCTTGAGTCATGAGTCAGCAGCCTCCTGCCATCTGACCTGCCAATTTTGGGTTCACGAGCCCATGGAAATCACATGAGTGAGGACAGTCTCCAGCCTAGATACTTGACTCACAGATTTGGAACTTGCCAGCTTCCACAACTGTGCCAACCATTTCCTTGAAATACATCTACTAATGTATTTATATAATATTATATATATATTATATTATATATATATTATATATATATATTATATATATATATATAAACCAAAAAACCCACAGCCATCAAGTCAGGTCCAACTCATGTGACCCTACAGGACAAAGCAGAACTGCTCCAGAGAGTTTCCAAGGAGTTCCTGGTGGGTTTGAATTGCCAACCCTTTGGTTAGCAGATGTAGCACTTAACCCACTACACCACCAGAGTTTCTCTCTATATATAGAACCCATATGTAGAAAACTCAGCTTAAGACACACCTCATCCAGAAAATCTAACAAATTACAGTTCTTCTAACTCTCAAGGTAATAGGTCTGCTCATTTAAAACAATGCTTTTCCACTTAACACAAATGATAAAATACAGCGACCGAAACACACACATAATTAAGATTGCAAACCTGAGTTAATGTAAATGATTTCTATGTTTACCTAGATCAAGAACAAATCTAGATTCAAGTCTTCTTCACAGTAGTCACTCCAGCAGGATCTCAAACTCTCTTACACTCTTTATTGAGGCATCAAGTGAATCTCTTTTAGGCCAAGATTCTGTGCACAGAACCCAGAAAAGGCGACCCAGAGAAAGACTCCTCTAGTTCATACCTGTCAAATCAGTAACTGCGGTCATCATTTTTCAGTAATTGATAATCCCAGAATAAAATATTATAGTGGGGCCCTACAAGAGCAGGAGTGGGGGTGTGAGGCTGGCACTACAAAACCACAATCATTCACAGTGTAGTCTAATGCAGGAATGCACAGATAACAGAACACAATAAGAAATTCTAAATCCAAATCCTGAGTATATGTGTACTAAAAAATGTTGTTAATAATAAAATAGCTGGGCAATAATTTTTGTTGTTGTTAGGTTCCACTGTGTTGCTTCTGACTCATAGCTACCCAGGGTACAACAGAATGAAACACTGCCCAGTCTTGTGCCATCCTCACAATCGTAGCTGTTTGAGCCCACTGTTGCAGGCACTGTGTCAATTTATCTCATTGAGGGTCTTCCTTTTTTATGCTAACCATCTACTTCGTCAAGCATGATGCCCTTCCCCAGGGACTGGTCCCTCCTGATAATATGCCCAAAGTTATGTGAGACAAGTCTCACCATACTCTCGTCTAAGAAACATTTTGACTGTACTTCTTTCAAGACCAGTATGTTCATTCTCCTGCCGGTCCATGTTATATTCAACACATTCTTCCATGTTATATTCAGCATATTCTTCACCAACACTGTAATTCAAATGCATCAATTCTTTGGTCTTCCTTATTCATTGCCCAGCTTTCATACGCACATGAGGTGACTGCAGATACTATGGCTTGGGTCAGTACACCTTAGTTCTCGAAATGACATCTCTGCTTTTTAACACTTTCTTTTTATGCTTTAGATGAAGGTTTACAGAGCAAATTACTCTTTTATCATCAATCAGTGTACATATTGTTCTGTGACACTGGTGACTAATGCTGCAACATGCCAACACCCTTCCCTTCTTGACCTTGGGTTTTTCCTTTTTAACACTGTAAAGAGGGATTTTGTAGCAGATTTGCCCAGTGCAACATGTCATTTGATTTCTTGACTGCTGCTTCCATGGGCATTGATTGTGGATTCAAGTCAAATGAAATCCTTGACAACTTCAGTCTTTTCTGTTTATCATGATGTTGCTAATTAGTCCAATTGTACAGAATTTTGTTTTCTGGCCTCTAGGGTCGCCATGAGTCAGATCCAACTCAAAGGCACTGAGTTTTTATGTTAAGGTGTGATCCATATTGAAAGCTAAAGTCCTTGATCTTCATCAGTAAGTGCTTCAAGTCCCCTTCACTTTCAGCAAGCAAAGTTGTGTCATCTGCATCTTGATGGCTGTTAATGAGTCTTCCTCCAATCCTGATGCCCATTCTTCTTCATTTAGTTCAGCTTCTCAGATTGTTCGTTCAACATATAGATTGAATACAACCCTGGCACTTACCTTTTCTGATTTTCAATCACACAGGGAAGTGATGGATTAGTCAATATACAACACTGAGGTACTTCATTAGATATTTGGAGCAAAAAATAATTTAGTACCCTACCTTACATATCATAAATCGACTTTAGGCAGGTTAAGTTTTCAAGGCAAACACAAACAATTAGTTAACTACACAAGAACACAGGTGGGTATTTATTTGCTTTCAGGGTGGGTAAGGATCTTCTGAACATATAGGCAGAGGCAAAATACACATACAAAACACTAACAGATTTGACTACATAAAAAATACAAACATTTATACATCAAAACAAAGTGAAAACACAAACTACAAACTGAGAAAAAAATCTGCAACATATATGACAAGGAATTAACATTCTAAGTATATTAAAGCTTTTACAAATCAGCAAGAAATGATTAACACACTCCAAAAGGAAAACGGGGAAAAACCATGAGTAGGTAATCTACACACAAACAAATGGCGGATACATACAAAAAAATTGTTCAATTCTATTATTAGTAAAATATAAATAGAAATTAAGTAAGAACACTATTTACCTGTGAAATCTGTAAAGATTTTCTAAAAAAAAAAACCTCCACATTGTGAAGGACTTTATAGTGGAGGCCAATTTGGCAAAATGCATTGAGTCTTAAACATGTTCATATCCTTTGACCTCATAATTCCACTTCAAGGAATTTATCTTGAAGAAACAATCACAGATTCATAAAATGCCTTCTACAAGGATATCCATCAAAATACTCTTTATAAGATCGAAAATTAGAAACAACCTAAATGTCCACCAATGAAAGAATGGTTACACAAATTATGACACACACAATGGAATGTTATTTAGCTATTAAAAATTTTTTCAAAGAAATATTCATGTCATAATATTAAATTTAAAAAGTATAAAATTGCTTAAATATAATGATCCCACTCTTAAAAACATATATGTATATAAAATATAAATATGTAAAAGTTTGAAGGTAAATATACACACAAAATAGTGGTAGCTATCTCTGGAAGTAGTATTGTAAGTGATTTTAATCTTTTTACATTGTATTTTTCTGTATTTCTCAATTTTCTACAAATACAAATGTGGCACTATAATACTCATGAAAAAAATAAATATAATTTAAGGTGTGGGCAGAGGCAGACTGAAGAGAACAGACCCAAAGACAAAACCAGGACATGTAAACAAACTAGAAACTTCCCTTCACACTGCTATGGCTCATTTATCCTTTTCCTTATTAAATGATCATTCAACCAGCTCCAAGACAAATCTGCTTTATTATCTCTCAGCCCTTATATCCAAAAGTAGGCCCAAAAAGCCTTATGAATGCCCCGACTGAAATCTAGATATATATACCTTATCTACTGTATTTCCCCAGTCTATCTGTCTAACAAGAAAATTAGGTCAGTCAGCTATGACTTGCTTGATCTTGGTTCTTGGTGAACCAGTATTCATTCCTAGTGCTCACCACTTCTTTTTCTAAATGTTTACAAAACACCTTGTGGAATTTAACCTAAAATTTGCAAAATTCTCTCTTTCCTTTTTCAAAATCTGAAGGACATGTATCTGGATCCCTAATATACATATGTAAACAAAATGTTAATTTTTTTGATCCATTCAAATTTTATTACTAAATTTTAACTTCATTAAGTAAAAAACTCCTCAAACCTCTAGGGCCTTTGCTTTTTCACATATCTAAAGTGAGTAAAATTATCATATGAAAGAAGAGGGGAAGATGAAGCCTTTAATAAAGCAAGACTTTTGTAAGTTCAAGGAGTCCTCCTGGAGCAGTGGATTAAGTGCTTGGCTAATCAAAAGGTCAGCAGTTCAAACCCACCAGCTGTGTCATGGAAGAAAGATATGGCAGTCTGCTTTAGTAGGATTACAGCCTTAGAAACCCTATGGATGACTTCTACTTTGTCCTACTGCATCATTATGGGTCAGAATTGACTCAATCACAGTGGGTTTGGGGGGTTATTAGCTTGAGACTATGTGACTTAATAAGAGCCTATTGACTTCATTTTACAGTTCAGAAAATCTAAAGCCCAAAGAGGTTGAGTGGTACAAGATCATTCAGCTACTTAAAGATAAAATCAGGGCCTGAACTCAAGGCCTGGCTCCTAGTATAAGATGATTCTCACAGGATTTAGATACATACATATATATATATTAGCTATTAGAAAACATTTTTTCAAAGAAATACTCATGACATAATGTTAAAAAAAGTATAAAACTGTTTCAATACAATGATCCCACTCTTAAAATATAAGAGATTTCCACTACTTTGTCCTACTGCATCATTTTGGGTTGGAACTGACTCAACCACAGTGGGCTTTGGGGGTTATTAGTAAGAGTCTAGGTACAAAAAAAAATTATCAATTGAATTCACAGTTGACTATCAATTGAATTCACAAATATAAAAGACTATATAGTCTTTGGTCTTGTATGTAAAGGGAGCAAAAACTGTATTTGTTAATTTTAGTGACATTAAATTCCAGAATAGATTATTACAAAGTGTTTTAATAATGGCAGGCCCAAATTGCTCTATTTATCCTGTTTCTCTATTTAAACAACTACCATCATTGTAGAATAAGACTAAAGCCTTAAACAAAGCAACAGTGTGAATACTAGGGTGAAGATTTCAACAAGCAACCCATAAATTCGAAGGAAATTCTAAAAAAGCTATAATTAAATAAGAAATAATCCATTTTCATTACCATATTTTACTCTATCCTTCTACTTATCCAAAGAACAGACACTAAAGTTCCTAGGATTTTTTTCCTCAAACCATCTAATAAGGACAAAAGTATCTGGCTAGCTAGACTAGGTTCAAAAGGCTTGCCAAATCCAGCTACCACATCCTTTGGCTACATGGAATACAGAAAGACCTGGCACAAACACACATACTCATATATCAAGGTCAGCCCCAGATGGTGAACCTGAAAAGAAAGTCTGACAGTTCCTCAAAATGTTAAACACAGTTATCTTACAATACAACAATTCTACTCCCAGATATCTTCTCTAAAGAAGTGAAAAATAAATGTCCCCCCAATACATCAATGTTTATGGCAGCATTATTTATAACACCCCAAAGGTGGAAACAACCTAAATGTTCATCAACTGACAAATGGATAAACAAAATGTGGCATATCCATATAATGGAACATTATACAGTCATAAAAAGGAACAAAGTATTGATTTATACTACAACACAGATAACCCTTGAGAACATTATGCTAAGTAAGAGAAACCAGACACAGAAGTTCACATACTGTATCACTGCATTTATATGATGAACTGTCCAGATAAGGCAAATCTAGACACAGAAAGTAGCTTAGCAGTCACCAGGAACTTGGGGGGTGGCATGATTGGAAGTGACCGCCAGTAGGTATAGGATTTATTTTGGGATGATGGAATGTTCTAAAACTTACTTTGGTAATGGTTACACAACTTTGTATGCATTCTAAAACCACTGTGTACTTTAAATCAGTAGATTCTATAGTATATGAATTATATTTCAATAAGCTGAGTTTTTTTAAAAAAGAGTGGGCCCTATGCTCTTAGCATTTTGCTAAGAGGGCTCTCTGCACCCCACATTGGTGAGTGGTGCCTTGGGTCTTAAAAACTGCCAAGCTGCCATCCGAGGGCACAGCAAATGGTCCCAACTCGGCAGGAACAGATGCTCACCGAGAACCAAAATGACATGGGGTGAAGTCAATCCAGAAGATAGACAGACCCACATGAGTGGGTGCCTACATAGACTTGGGACTAGAAGAACTGGATGGTACCCGGCCACCACCAGTGATAGCCACGATGAAGCTCACTAAGTTGAGCCTCACTGGCAACACAAGAATAAAAAGAGGTGCACCCTGAGATCTCCACTACAAGATGGCAATTGATGGTCCAGCCACTTCGGGGTTCTCCTGGGAGCATGGCCCCTGGCCCTGATGCTGCTCTTGCCCATAAATCAGAACGAAGGTCCACTCTTCGGACATGAATGGATTGGATTTGGCAATGCAGAGTGACCATATACTGGATGCATTTTATGGTTCTGTGCATCTATAGAATATCAACCTGCCGACCTCTGGCTGGAGCAAGGGGAGTGGGTGGAGAGCAGGGAAAAGGAGACTGTTGGGAGGATGAGACATGTATGGAGCAGAGAGGAATAGTGTGCTGTCACCGGGCAGGAGAGCAGTGGAAGTTGTGTATAGGTGGGGATCCAAATTCATAGGGGAATGTACATTTTCACTCAGTCATAATAAAAAATAAATAAACAAATAAATAGAAAGGGTGGGCCCTATCATTTTTATCAGGTCAGCATCTATAGCTAAAACTACCCTCACTCAAACTTTAAACCCTTCCATTATACATTTCAGCAAAAAGCATGCAGTGGGGAATCCTTTATTACCTGCTACATGGCTCTGGGTCCCTTCTTTTTATTTTTATTTTTTTAATTTTTATTTTTATTTAACATAACTGAGTGAAAATGTACATTCACGTATAAATTTACATGCCCCCCTATATGCAGCTTCCACTGCTCTCCCTGTCCGGTGACTGCACACCATTCCTCTCTGCTCCATACATGTCTCATCCTCCACCAGTCTCCTTTCCCCTCCTCTCTGTCCACTCCCCTTCCTCCAGCCAGAGGTCAGCAAGATGATATCCTATAGATGTATAGAACCATAAAGTGCTTCCAATATATGGTTACTCTGCTTTGCCAAGTCCAATCCATTCCTGTCCAAAGAGTGGACCTTTGTTATAATTTATGGGAAAGGGCAGCATCAGGGAAGGGGGCCATGCTCTCAGAGGAACCCCAAAACCGCTGGATCTGGGTCCCTTCTAATCACCTGGCTTAGTCTTGGTCTAGGGTCAATTTGCAAAGAAGGTGAGAATCCAATCAAGAGAATTCATTGCTGTCAAGTCAATTCCAACCCTACAGCACCTGGTGAATTTGAACTGCCAACCTTTTGGTTAACAGCCACAGCTCCTAACCACTATGCCACCAGGGCAAGAGAAGCAAAGCAAAAATGAATTATAAACAATAACCACATGAAATCAACATCATTGGCCATCATGAGTTTGTGGCAACCAAAACTATAGTGAGATACCACTTCACACTCCCTAAGATGATTATAATCAAAAAGTCAGACAAAAAGTTGACAAGGATGTGGAGAAACTGGAACTCTCATACACTACTAGTGGGAATGTCAAATGGTGCAGATGCTGCAAAAACCAGTCTAGCTGTTCTAAAAGAGTAAACATGGAGTTACCACATAACCCAGCAATTCTACTTCTACATATCTACCCAAGAGAATTTAAAACATATGTCTGCACAAACATTTGCACATAAATGTTTACAGCTGCATTATTCACAACAGCCAAAATGTGGAAAAAAATCCAAATGTTCATCAACTGATGAATGGATAAACAAAATGTGGTATACCCATATAATGGAATATCATACAGCCATAAAAAAAGATGAAGTCCTGATACACACTACAACATGGATGAACTTCAAAAACCTTATGCCAAGTAAAATAAGCCAGACACAAAGATACAACATATTGTATGATTCCGTTTAAATGAGATGTCCAGAAAAGGAAAATCTATTAAGACAGAAAATAGATTAGTGGTTGCCAGGGGATTGAGGCAGGGAGTTGGAAGTGATGGCTAAAGGGTATGGGTTTTCTTTCTGGGGTGATAAAAGAATGTTCTCAAATTGACTCTGCAAACATCCCAAAAATCACTGTAATTGTATATTTTAAAGGAGTAAATTGTATGCTCATAAAAAACGACATTTAAAATTCCATTTCACTTGAATAAATGAGAAATGACTATTTATCGCATTGATGTCTGAATACATACGCTATCAAGTAAACTACCTCTCATCTTTTGGCTCCTCTTGGTGTGTTGTGTCCCCCCATCCTACTCCCACAATATCATTCCCAGTTGTCTTCCTAAGTCCACTTGTCTTGTGCAGGGGAGGGGATTTGCTTCAGGCTTCCAGCAGTCTCTCTATTCCCAAATACTTTCTCCTTCAGCACAAAAGTTTGGGGCAGTCGGTACTAAAGAGCTAAAATTCGGGATTGGTTTTATTCCATTTGTTACCAGCTTCTGCCACCTAAAAGGTCTCATAACAGTATATTTTTGCTGTCTCCAAATGTACCTGGGTAGGGAGGAAAGGCTCATAGTTTCACTGCTGTCACAGGAGGTAGATGTGGCATAGTGTCAGAAGCCCTGGACCTAAAGTTCTCAGGAATTCTGACTTCAAACTTGAACTCTGTACCTCATTGGCTGTGTGAACTTTGGGCAAATCACTCAACCTCTCTATCCTCACATCTCTCATCTGTAAAATAGGAATACCGTAATATCACTTATCCCATAGGGATATCCTGAAAATTAAAAAGTATCTGAAACATAAAGATACTCATTACTTTGGGTTAAAAAAGGGTGTGTCACGCTCTGGACCAGATGCTGGAAAAATAAAGATGAATACAACAGTAGCTGCCTTCAATTTCGTTACAGTATAGAAATACTACTGATAGGAATTCATTTTCTTCCCTCCTTATCTTAGCCTTTTAGGATGACAACAGAAGTTTCAAAGCTTTAATTATTTGCCTTGTCATACTATCACCTCTGTAATCTCAAGAGACCACGACAATAGGGTTGTTGCTGTATGCCACTGAGTCAATTCCAACTCATAGTGAGCCTATACAACAGAGCAGAACTGCTGCCCCATAGGGCGTATTAGGCTATAATCTTTATGGGAGCAGATCACCAGGTCTTTTCCCCCTACAGGGCAGCAAGTGGGTTCAACCACCAACCTTTCAGTTAGCAGCCCACCTTTCAGTTAACAGCTGAGTGCTTAACCATTGTGCTTCCAGGGTTCCTTGAAGATTGGGTAGCATTCTTAAACACACAGCAACAGGGATGGCTACTTAAAAGTTAAGGGGAAAATATCCCTTTAATGCTTTCAAGTTACTGTCAACCCAGATTCCAAACTCTTCTAAGGTCTTACCTGAAGGTGTTTCCACAGTTAAAGTGACTCACAACCTGTCATGGATTGAACTGTGTTCCCCTCAAAATGTGTGTAGCCATGTGGCTGGGCCATGATTCCCAATATTTTATGATTGTCCTCCATTTTGTGATTTTCCTATGCTGTATGTTAGAGGATTAGGGTGGGACTGTACATCCCTTCATAAGATCATCTCCCTGCTAAACTGTATAGTGAGTTTCCCTGGGGCATGGCTTGCACCACCCTTTATCCTTCATCCTACAAGGGATAAAAGAAAAGGGAAGCAAGCAGAGAATTGGGATCCTCACACCATCAAGACAGCAGCAGCAGAAGAGCACATCCTTGAGACCTGAGGTTCCTGTGCCAAGATGCTCCCTGAACAAAGGACACAATACAAGGACTTTCCTCAGAGCTGACAAGGGAGAAAACCTTCCCCTAGAGCAGACATCCTGAATTTGGACTTGTAGCCTACTGGACTGTGTAAGAATAAACTTGCCTTTGTTAAAGCCATCCACTCGTGGTATCTCTGTTACAGCAGCACTAGCTGACTAAAGCCAGCCAACAGCCCCTTAAAATGACTTATGGAAAACTCCCATTCTCTTACTATGCCTATTTCCATCTGTCTCTCCTTGTACCCCTAGCCTGTATGGCTGTACACCATGAATTTACAGTTCCAGATGAAACTGCAGGTCATGAAAGATGAGCTGCCTGTTTAGTACCTTAGCGGCCAATTTTTGGCTCATCTCCTGATTTGGGGGGTCAGGTTTTACCCTGAAAAGAAAAACGCATCCCAGAAAAATAAACTAAGGCTGACACAAAGTAACGGGGCAGGAAGGAGTGTGTGTAATGAAGGAGATCATTCATAAATAAAAAATGTTATAATACAACACCCATCATTCCCTTGACCGAACAATTCCACAAGTCACAGAAAAATGGTTTTTTACTTTATAACAGACTGGAAGAGAGTCTTTGCCAAGAGCCAGTTGTTTAAATTTTCAAATTGAATTTTACGTGGCACTATATTAAGAATGTGGCATCAGGATTGGAGGAAGACTCATTAACAACCATCAATATGCAGATGACACAATCCTGCTTGCTGAAAGTGAATAGGACTTAAAGTATTTACTGATCAAGATCAAAGACCATAGCCTTCAGTACGGATTATACCTCAACATAAAACCAAAAAAATCCATTGCCATCAAGTTGATTCAAACTTATAGGACAGAGTAGGACTGCCCCATTGAATTTCTAAGGAGCACCTAGGTGGATTCGAACTGCAGACCTTTGGTTAGCAACAGTACCATTAAACCACTACACCACCAGAGTTTCCCCTCAATATAAAGAAAACAAAAATCCTCACAACTGGACCAGTAAGCAACATCGTGATAAATGAAGAACATACCGAAGTTGTTAAGGATTTCATGTTACTTGGTTCCACAATCAACACTCATGGCAGCAGCAGTCAAGAAATCTAACAGTGTATCACATCGGGCAAATCTGCTGCAAAAGACCTCCTCAAAATTTTAAAAGGCAAGGATATCACTTTCAGGACTAAAGTGTGCTGAACCCCACCATTAAAAAAAAAAAACAGACTCATTGCCATCAAGTCAGTTCCAACTCGTAGCCACCCTACAGGACAGACAGAATTGCCCCATAGAGTTTCCAAGGAGCACCCAGTGAATCTGAACTGCCAACCTTTCCAAGTCATGGTATTTTCAATCACTTCATGAGTGTGCAAAAGCTGGACAATGAAGAGGGAAGACCAAAGAAGGACTGATGCATTGGAATTATGGTGTTGGCAAAGAATACTGAATACAACATGGACTGTCAGAATAACAAAACAAATCTGTCTTGGAATGCTCCTTAAAAGAGAAGATGGCAAGAGTTCACCTCACATACTTTGGACATGTTATCCGGAGGGACCAGTCCCTAGAGAAGGAGGTCATGATTGGCAAAGTAGAGGGCCAGCACAAAAGAGGGAGACTCTTAATGAGATGGACTGACAAGGTAGCTGCAATAACGAGCTTAAACACAGCAACAACTGTGGGGATGGTACAGGACTGGGCGTTGATTCGTTCTGTTATACATAGGGTTGCTATGAGTCAGAACCAATTCAATGGCATAACAACACCACACATATCCAAGAACATCAAGCTATTTCCAGCTAACAGATAAGACTGCTCTGTCCATAACAATCTGGAACAATCAGGAGTGAAACTGTTAAAGGATACCTCTCACTGTGGCACCTTAACATTTAGCACTTCTATTTCTATTTCACTATTTTACAAAGCTTCATCATAAAAGTACTTGTTAAGTACTTGTTATGGATTGAATTATTTTTCCCCAAAAGTATGGGCTGTAAATTCTAACCTCTGTGCTTGCCCTGTGGTTACAATCCAAATTGGAATGCACTGTCTTTGTTATGTTAATAGGCAGGATTAGCTAGTGCATATTTTGAGCCAATCTCTTTTGAGAGATAAGAGATTAAGCAAGCAAACTAGGAAGCAAAAATGGGGAAAAGAAACGCTAAGTCACATCTCTAGCCAGGAGAAGAATTTCTGAAGAGGCAAGGACCTTTCTCCAGGACTGATGGAGACAGAATGTCTACCCCTAGAGCCAGCACTCTGAATTCAGACTTCTAGCCTCCTAAACTGTGACAAGATAAATTTCCATTGGTTAAAGCCACCCACTTGTGGTATTTCAATTCTTGCAACACCGGATAGCTAAGAAGGCTCCCATGCTAGGCATAATACAAAGGTCAAACAGAAGGACACAGCTCCTATACTTCACTATGGGTTTAACCCACCCTAAGCAAACCAGATATAAGGAAAAATCTCAAGGTTACAGCATTTCCAAGTGGCCATCCAGCCCCCTAAGTATCCAGGGCAGATATATTCGGAGGCAGGTGTCCTAAACCCATCACACTTACAATGCTTTTATTCCCTGTATGTATTAAAGGAAGAAGAGGGGTAATGAAAATGATGCAAACTAGATTGTGGCAATAATCACCCAACATTGTGAATGTACAAAATGTTGCTGTTCACTTTAAACGGTGACCTGTATGGTATCCGAATTATATCTCCATAAATCTGTTTCAGAAAGAAGGAAAAAAACCTATGTTTACTCTGTTATTTTTCAAACTCTAACACTAAAGAATATCTAGCTAAATGCTATACTGGTTTGTCTGGTTTGGCACCTCAGTGGACACAGTGGTGATTAACCTTACCCTCCACAAACATCATTCTTTCACTTTCTCTAGTCTCCTGTTATTTCCCAAGTCCTTTCCTGCTGCTCCTCCATTCTAACTCTGTCTTAGGTTTTTCAGGAATTCACAATCACAGTTTTGTCCCAACTTGGTGGATTGAGAGTTAATCCAATTGCTAATCTCCGGAAACTTTACCTCTATGACTGTAAGCAGGTCACGTCCTGGTTCTAATGGCACTATTTCAGCCTTCACAATGCGAGATTGGGCCATGTGATCCTTTGTACCTCTCATATTCTATGGCTCTAGATGAAAAATATCCAAATAATGAGCACTTACTTGGCCAATAATATGCAAAGCTTCTGTCATTTTAGCCAACAGACATATATTTGGATTATTCATTATGTAAATACCCACCATGATGCAATCTTCCAAAGAACAGTATTTAATACATTTATAAAATGATCACCATGGAGTCTTTATTTTTAAAAACTAGTCCTTTATCAAAGAAAATTCAAAGCCCAACCTAAAAGCCTTGGGAGTCTCTCCAGTTTAGTCTATGGGGGTCCGTTTTCAAAAGAATAAAAGGCTTTTCATTGTGGGGCCCTGCTGACATTACCAAACCAAAGAAAGAAGACCAGGGTGGTAGAGGCTTAGCAATGGTTCAATTAAAGCCTAAGAGAAGGAAGCACCTTGTTTAGCAAGTGGTATAAAGACCTAGCATAACACAGCACCTCAACATGTATTATAGATTCTAGCTCTCAGAAATATACTCAGAGAGCAATAAACACTGTAGGAGTTCCTTAACCAGCTCACAACTTGCAGCTTTTTGTCTAAACCAGTTACATTACCCCAACAAAACTCACAGAAACATGTAGTCACCGGTTTCCAATACACTACCACCATACACTCTTCACAGTACCGTTACCACGTGCCCAACGTAAGAGAGCAAAACCAAAAGAAACACATGAATTTCTCCTACACACACACACAGAGAGAGAGAGAGAGAGAGAGAGAGAGAGAAACCATTTCCTATGCAGTCCTGTTTCCTAAGCTGGGGCATGCACTGGATAAAACTGATTGCTAATAAAAACCAAACGGTTATCTACCTGGAGAAGCAAACTGCACACACATGTCATAAAACAATAACCCTAGGGTGAATTCCTTGTCATTAAACTGTAACACCGAATGCGGAGTGAAATGATTTGAAATGTCTATTCACATCCCTCTTTCCCACAATCTCTCACCTACAAACTCTGCCAGTTACTTTCCTACACTTCAGTCCTTCATCAAAAGGCCTCCTGCAAAAAAGGTCAGCAGGCTCTTTCAGGCTGTTGGTTTGAGGCGCTAAACGAGATTGGGGCCGGAGGAAGGGAGCAGAAAGCACAAAGGTAAGAGTTTTCATTCCCTTTCTACGTTGCAACAGGGCTTCCTGCCTCTTCCCTTCTCAAGATGGTACCAAAACACCTGCCAGGAGAGAGGCCCCTTCCTCCACCTTAGTAACCAATTTACAGGGCCTAGGTGTCTAAGGACTCCAGGCATTACAGATCAAAGGGACAAAAGCTGGGCTTATCAGGAGGAGGGGAGGTGAAAGAAGTCCGGAACAGGACAAAACCCCCAGCAAACAAAAGACGGAGATAGAGGAGGTAGCGGCAAAGAGAATATCAAGCCAGTCTCGGGTGTTTCCAGACGTACCCAGGTTTGGTGGAGAAATGCTCATGGGTGGAAGGGAAGATTTAGAAAATTTCTCCCGGAGTAGAGATTAGGAAGCTGCTGGGGGCACAGGAGCCGACAGGAAGAAGGCAAAAAGCAAGACTGAGGCCCTGGGGGGAGAAGAGGGAGCCGTTTTGTGTATGGGTAGAGGTAATGGTCAGGAAGAGCCCAGTCGGTGCTCCTGGGGCTTGGGACATGGGCCCTCAGGAGGGGTCAAATGAAGGCTGCGCGTCGTGCGGGGGTGGGCGCGCGCTAGGAATGCATTCCGGGTAAAGGGCTGAGTTGGGGGCGCAGTGTTGGAAAAAGAGAAAGGCCGAGAACAGAAACGTAGAGAGGCTAGGGGGAACTGTGATGGGGCCTGACCCCTGTCCGCCCCACCTCACCTGGCACCGGATCAGAGTCCAGGTCTAGTCCTGAGAAAGCGCAAGCTCCGGACAACCCCTCCGTCCAGCGCGGGAGACCGTGGACAAAAGCAGGGCGAGCGGGCGGAGGGAGCAAGGAGAAGGAGAAAGGGGAGGAGGAAAGGAGGAGGAGGAGGCCGCCTGAGGCGCGCAAGGGGAGAAGGAGGGGCACCCTCCACCCTGCACTTGGGCCAGGGGGCGGGGCGTGCGGCTGGTGGCCGCACTAGTCCCGCGAACCGCCACTCCTCTGGCCAGCTAGCTGGGGCGTGCCTTTCTGTAGCTCACCTCGGCACCTGGGCCTTGCCTGGCTGCAGCCAATGAAACGCCTTCAGTTGTATCATCACCACCCCCCCATCCCTCAACCTGTGAACTGCTTACTGAGAACACAAAGAAGGCCCCCTGCAGGAGGAGGGGGTAGACTAGGGATCCCCTACACCCAAAGCGTAGCAACAGCTTTCCAGTGCTTCTGCATCTTTCACTATCACCCTCATGAAGGGAGGAAGTAGGAGTTTAGCCCCTGATCTGTCCAATTGGATCTCTCCCCTCTCCTACCTAGTCCTTTAGCCAATGGCTGTCCTCTCCCTGTTCCAGGGAGCACAGTTCCCCGTTTTCTCCTCTGAACCCTACATCTCCTCTCCCCTTTTTCCAGTCTTCCTAATCTTTGTGCTTAATTTCCATAGGCTGCTGCCCACTGTTGGCCTTCTGCTGCACTGCAGCCCTGATCAGCAGGCTCGGCACACAGCCTGATTGATATTCCCCAGATGACCAAATGAACTTCTGTCCAGAATGAAAATACGAGGGGAAGAGGTTACTGCACTAGGGTAGAACGGACCTGGTCAAGTGGCCACTTTTTTTCCTTTTTACCTATGATGGCAAAATGTCAACACTTAGTAGAACTCTAAACTCCCCATATCATCTCTCCCCACCTTCCCTTTTCCTACCTTCAGGTCGGTACTGGGCCACAATGGTGACTGACTGGCCAGCCCGTTTCAGGGCAGCTGCAGCCTGCTCATGAGTTGCATTCCTCAGGTTCACTCCATTGACCTGTACAAAGAGAGGAGCAATGAGCTAGCCCCAAATCCAAAGAAAGAGTCTTCTGTCCTACCAGCAGGAAACCCTAGTGTTACAGTGGTTAAGCGCTATGGCTGTTAACCAAAAGGTCAGCAGTTCGAACCCACCAGGAAATTCTATAGGGCAGTTCTACTCTGTCCTATGGGATCTCTATGAGTTAGAATCAACTTGACCGCAATGGGTTTGATTTTGTATCCTAACAATCAGGACAGGGAGATGGGTAGACATCCCAAATCTGATTCAGGTGCCTATCCCGATATCCCATCCTTGACCTTAAGGGCAGAGACTTAAAGGATACAATATTTCTAACGTCATATAGGTTGTCCCCAACTTACATCCTGAGGACTGCATTGTAAGCTGGTTCTGATGTAATTAGAATACTTGTTGTTTTTTTTTAGTTTTCATTATTATTGCCTTTTCTTTTATCAGTATCTTTATAAATCTGATCTTTGTCTTTGGGAGTTGGAAACAGTACATATAAACTTACAAACATATTTTGATATTACATACATACATACACATATATTATTCTGCCAAATTTCCATTATAGGCCTTAATGATTTTCATCTTTATATCCATGTCTAGAGGCTTCCTCACCTTCTTTATTGGATTAGAATTTATAGCAGCATGACTTCTATTGCTAGACATTTTATTGGGGGTATAAACTTGAACTATTTGGCTTCAAATTAACAACTGATGCTTCTGATGGAATGAAACACTGAATAAGATCCCACTACCCCACTCGACGGCAGTGAATTTTTTATAGACCTGGTAGCATTGTTGTTAACCAAAAGGTTGGCAGTTTCAAGCTGTCATCTGAGGGTACAGCAAATGGTCCCAATTTAGCAGGAATGCATGATCACCGAGGTCCATAACAACATGGGGGAAAGAGAATCCAGAAGACAGAGAGACCCACGTGAGTGGGTGTCTACATAGACTTGTGACCGGAAGAACCAGATGGTGCCCGGCCACCACCAGTGATAGCCATGGTGGAGCTGACAAACTTGAGTCTCACTGGCAACACAAGAATAAATAGGGGCACACGCTGAGATCTCCACTAAAAGACCACAATTGATGGTCCAGGGGTTTCAGGGTTCCCCTGGGAGCATGGCCCCTGGCCCTGGTGCCGCCCCTATCCATAAATCATAACGAAGGTCACCTTTTGGGACAGCAATAGATTGGACTTGGCAGTGCAGAGTGACCATATTTTGTGAGCACTTTATGATTTTCGACATCTATAGGATATCGTCCTGTTGACCTCATACTGGAGGAAGGAGAATGGGTGGAGAGAAGATAAGAGACTGCTAGGAGAATAGGACATGTATGGAACAGAGAGGAAGAGTGTGCTGTCACCATGCAGGGAGAGCAGTGGAAGCTGCATATAGGTCAGCATGCAGCTTTATGTGGGAATGTACATTTTCATTCAATCATTTAAAAAAAAAAAGGTTGGCAGTTCAAATCTACCAGGTGCTCCTTGGAAACTCTATGGGACAGTTCTACTCTGACCTATGGGGTTGCTATGAGTCAGAATCAACTTGACGGCAGTTGGTTTGGGTTTTTTTAGTTTATATGTTTGGTTTGCAACGATGCCAGCATTGGTGTCATAACAATGAAGTCAGAGTCGGAACAGCTGTCGAGTTTGCAGTTCATTTGTCATATAACATTAGAGTTGAAAATTGCCCAACTTTCTATCTCTTACGACTCCTGACAACAACATCGAATTCTTTGTAGACCAGGGAATAGCCTGCTGTACAGCAGTGTTTTGAATGGTAAATCATAACACTGAATATCTGCAGGTGAACATCTGAGAATGATAACATTTGCAAATACATGCTGTAACATTGTGTGAGGTACATATCAATAACGATAAAAAGTACCAAAAAAAACCCAGATGGTGGCACGTGAGGTTTGTCATAAGTCAAATACACTATAAGTCAGGGACTACCTATAATTATCTTTGTGTGGATCAAGTGTCAATGAAGGTTAAGAACCAAGGGACACTTATTTCCTCAAGGATGAGTCTAGTCTTGGCCCCTGTCTCTCACTAAAGATGTCTGTAAAGAGAATGTAAGTTTCTTCCAGCTCTTAGCCTTTACCCCATCTCAAGCAAGATTCTTTAGAGAAAGCAAGGTCTCCTCTCCTCTTTTTTAGACTAGCACAGTTCCCATCCTCCCACCTCTCCTTTGTCTCCTCACCGATAAAATCCGGTCTCCCCTGCGCAGCTCTCCACTCAGGTCAGCTGGGCCTCCTGCCAGGATGAAAGAGACAAAAATGCCTTCTCCATCCTCTCCTCCTACAATGTTGAAGCCCAGGCCTGTGGAGCCCTTGTGCAGAATGATCTTGCGAGGCTCTCTGGAAGGAAAAGAGCAGAAGGATCAAGACAAGGTAGATGTAAACTGTAGTTACTGCAGGGGCAAGCTTGTAACAAGGACCATACTCACCGCAAGGAGTAGGCCTTGAGTCCCTGTGTATGATACCCTGTTCTTCCTGCCCTCTCCTGAAAACAACCTCTCCTGAAAACAAACCTACTTGGCTGCTGTTTTCTGCCAGGTGCCAAGTTTCAGTTCTCTTCCCTCCCTCCTTCCAGAGGACTTAGAGTCAACTTCTCAGTCTTCTAGCCTCTCAAGGCAACAAACCCCTGCCATCAGCTTGAGAGACCAAATCTTAGAGCCCAGTTGCTGATCCTCTTCCTCCCCAGGTTCTCATGTGCTACCAGTTGAATTAATGGAACCTGGGTCACAATAAGGGGAACCAGTTAGGGTTGACTACATCTACCATCCACAAAGTTTGTATATTTACACATACTCTTCCACAGTCTCAAAATTCCACCACTACATATGACCCTTCTTAACATTCAACAACATATTTATTCATTAGCTACCACCATGTACCCTTGCTAGGTTACGTGGGAGACAGAGATAAAGAAATCCCAGGTTCCCAAAAGGAACTCAGGAGCCTAAATGAAAAAAGGGGACAAGCACATGAAAATATGACCAAAACAAAACAAAATGGTCACCACGGTATCAGGCGAAAGCAGATGCACACATAGCTGAACAGGTATAGCCACACAACCTGACTCCAACCCCACTCCCCTGGCCTACCACCTTCACTTGTTGTAAGCATCTTTCATCAGAGGAGCCCCAAGTCCAAGACTCCTCTTTCTCACTGCAGTACGGATTGGGAGGCTCCCTCCCTGAGTTCCAAATGCTTTTCCTCACAGCCCTTCACTCTTCCTACCTTGCATCCCCTCCAGGCCAAAAGGAGCGGAGCGGCCAGGCCCACCTCTGTGAAGCCCTTCTCCAGGCCGAGGCCGAGGCTGAGGCTGAGGCCGAGGCTGAGGCCGAACTGGACCCCAAACCCAGCGTCAGGCCAGAGGCCGACAACTTGTGTGCCCTCTCCATGGCTCCTCTGGCGGATCTTCCTGTCTGCCTACCCTTTCAGACTCCACCACAATCTGCCCAGCAGTCTTCCAGGCCCCACCCCGCAAACCTGTCCTCTGGAACCCCAGCCGGCCTGACTAGTTTCACAGCAACCACCACCACCACCACCACAGCAGCCACCGCGGGAATGGGGCGGGGCAGTGTTTCCTGAGAAGCCACCCAGCTCGCCAGCCTCCCAGAGTCCGGCCAGCCCCACCCACTGAACTGATTTCATCTCTAATTTAAAATGAGAGCAGTAGGGAGGGCTCCAATTATCTCAGAGCAAGGAACCCCACAACTCCTCAACCTACTAAATGTTGGACCCCACCCTCTCCCTACACATTGAGATCCAGGGCCATATACTCATCACTCCCCCTGATGGCAGAACTTGTGCCTGGAGCTACCTCTGTCCCTCCCTTGGATCCTGACGGCTAAGGGAGGACCTCAGACCCCGAGCCAGGACTGACGAGGGCCTTATCCTCTTTGTCACACGACATAGATGCCTGTGGCCAGCTAGAAATTTAATCCTCTTCTCCTTCATCCCTGGGCAGGGGAATGAGGGGTGGTGTCATACCTGGTGAAGTCCTCCTCAGCCAGTATGTGCCTGGGGACAGGAGAATAACGGGCTGGGGGAACCTGAGGAGGAGCAGGATAGCTGACTTTGCTCTCCACAGCTCCAAGATAACCCAGGCTGGAATTATGGCTTATGTGGTTGTCAGCCAAGGCAGTAAAAGCTAGAATCAAGAAAGGAGGAAAACGTTCAGAGACTGCTCCAGGTTATCTACCAAGGACTCTCCCCACACCTCACCTCAACTCCAAAAAAGAGCAAGGGATGCCAATTCCTCAGGCCTCTCTCCTCCCCATTCTACCCACCCCCCATGGTTCCTCCTTCATTGTCCCTTTCTGAATCCTTGTCTCCCTCTTGTGAGTCTTAGAAACAGCTGAAGTGAAGGCAGTCTACAAAGACATGAGGAGAGGTGTGACTAATAATAATCCCTCACATCTCTATAGCTTAATACAGTTTTAGAAGAGCCTTCTTGTCCATGATCTCACTTGATCCTTGTAGCAGTCCTACATATCATTAGCTCCTTTCTGCCAAAGTGAAAACTGAACCCAGGTGAAAGGGACTTGCCCAAGGTCATCAGGCTCTATGGGACAGAGCTGGGATTTGAACTCAGTTTTTTTCTGAGCACTAGTCATCTGCTCTCTCTTAAGGGGTATGGTAACTTCTTCACCTCCAAAAACCAAGGGACAGGGGCTTCAGGCCAGGGACAGAGCTGTATGGTACATACTGCTGGCGTAGTCTGGGGGTGCGTACATGTCGTTGAGGTGGAGGCTGCCTGGCTTGGCCACCTTCAGATACACCATATCGGATGTGTTCTTCAGTGAGGCCACAGCTTCCTCATGCCTCACATCCTGCAGATTGGTGTTGTTCACCTGAAAGATGGGAAGCCTAGGGCTAGCTTTGGGAAAAGGAAGGACCGCTCCAGGGAATGCTGAAGGATGCCCTGTCAGTAAAATTCAACAGTACTCTAACAAAGTCCAAGTATAGTGTTGTAGGGAGCAGAGAGGCAGGAGGTAGCGTGACCACCACCACCACCCATGGAAAGAACCAGGGCCTTGATGTCTAGGTAAATATGATTCAGGTGATGCTCTTGAAATTCTTCATGATGCCTGGTCCCTGAGTGAGGTTCAGGTGGAGTTAGAGGGTGCTGGAACTCCACCTGCTCACCCTATCATTTGTGCATCCTGATGAAGACTGTCTTACCGCCAGCAGCCGGTCCCCAATCTGCAAGCGTCCATCCTTCTGGGCAGCACCCCCCTCAATGATCTTGGTGATGTAGATGCTGTTGTCTCCTGGGATGTGCTGGTTGCCGATGCCCCCAGCAATGCTGAAACCCAAGCCTAGGTGGGAGCCAGCAGGGAGTAAGTAGGGGCCAATGAGGAGAGATTAGAGTGTTCATTAAATCCCAAACCAACCCCCTCCCAGCCAACCCACTGGCCTCACAACAACTCTCTCAGGGGTCCCAAACATTAAGCCAGTAAGGGTGAGACCTGAGGCCAAGAAAGAAGGCTGTGAGTTGAAACAGGGAATCAAGCAAGGAGTAAGACCATTCCCTTCCACTTCCTACAGGCCAGCCAGCGGGGACACAGGGCTAGGAACTCAGGTCAGAGCACAGGAACCCAGGCAGCCGCACCTTTGGGCCCTTTGAGAAGGTTGACCTCCATGATAGTCTCAGGTGGGGGCTGTCGCCTCCGCACCACCAACCGCACCACAGGGCCTGCCTCCTTCAGTGCCTCCACGGCTCGGCTGTGTACCACCTCTGACACGTCCACCTCATTCACCCGAAGCACACAGTCATTTACCCTGCAGGGGAAGCCGAGAGGCACAACACTGTGCCACTGCCACTCCACCCCTTCTCTTGCCTTCTCCCCTCCTCATCTCCTCTTTCCCTTCCCTTCCTCCTTCCTCTCTTTTGCACCTCTCACTGCCCCCTCCTCCTCCCAGATCTGTAAGGGAGGGTCACCTACCAGGCAGGCCCTCCTCCCCTCATTTTCAACCTGTCCTTGAAGCCCCCATCATGCTTCCAGGCCACCTCACCCCAGCCTCCCGTCCATGGCAGCTGCTCCACCAGGGATAATCTTGGTAATGAAGATGCCAGGGTCATCTGGGACATGGGGGTTGTCGATGCCACCAGCGATACTGAAGCCAAGGCCAGAGTTGCCCTGAAGAAGGGGGTGGAGGGGTGCAGTCTGTTCACTCAGAGGGCATAAAGTAGGAATTCTGTCACCCGCCTCCCCCTACCTCCTAGGGGAGCTTCTTCAGGCCTCAGAAGAGCCACGGCAGGCAGGGTCACATTTGTCACAAACCTGGTGGCATCCCAGCCTGTGCTGTCCATTTTGGCATGGAGGCCTCAGCAAACCTCATTCCTTCCCCAGTTCCCCGGATTTCAGTGAGTGGGGCCAATTAATATTTGTTAGTAGATTGACTGACAGAAGCAACGATGCAGCCTCTGAGGGCCGCTGTTTCTCCATCCTCCCTGTGCAGGTCCTACCATAAGTCTTGAGCCCCTCTCCTGGCTCGTACCCTTCCTTCCCCTCTTGTCTTCTTCTTACTGGCAGACTTACCCGCTCGAGTACTATTTCCTCATACTTGAACATGCCATCACTGCCATTCACCTAGAGGAAGACACATGCAGTTTCCTAAGTGCTTTCTGACCTTCCCACCTTCTGCCCCCTGGTTAATCTGCCTTACCCCCACCCCACTTCCCACAGAGCAGAAAAGCTGAAATCTACCCCAGCATACCTCTTGGCCACAGATAGGAGCAGGCTGACCCTGACAAAGACATCCCTCTCCCCTTGCTTCCAGCTATGCCAGGCCAAATCTGGCTGCTTGTGAAACCTAGATCAACTGTCTGGGACTGAGCTGGCCAGTTGTACACTCACCAAGAAGCTTGGTTCTAGGGCCTCAGGGTTCACCAGGAAGGGTACAGGGACGGCCTGAGAGGGATGGCAGCGATGAAGCATGGTAGTCAAATCATGCCATACCCAGCACCTACAGGGGACACCCAGTGACCTTTCATCCCCTTCTGAACCTCAGCTCTTTCTGACTTGGAGATCATAGACTCCTACTGTGTCAGAACTGGAAAAGCAGCAGATACTATCTTGTTCAACTCCCCTAATATTACATATGGTGATAATGAAGCCCAGAGAAGACACAGGACGTGTCTAACAGCATGCTGGGAATTTGTGGTAGAACCTAGATTTCTGAATGCTCTTTTGATTAAAGCAAGCTTCCAAAGCTACTGACAGAGCTCGTGGGAAAGTGGAAAGTTGCCTCCTTCAGAGCACCTCATGACCCTTCATTCTATACTTTCTTCTTTGTCCCCAGGAACCCAATTCCTCAAATGGAAGAAGTAGTCAAAGTCCTAATTAATTTTCTACCAAGAAGATTTTGATCCTGAACGCTTCAAGTTTCCCAGCAGAAAAGGTCAGAGCAGAATCCAGTCAGGAGTCAGAGGCAAAGGCAGGGAGGTGCAGGAGCAGAGTGGACAAGAATCTCTATGAGGGAGAAGCTGATGATCCACAGACTGATTGGAGCACATCTTGTAGCCTTAAACATGCAGTAGCCGTGGGAGGAGAGGCCAAGTAAAGGGGTTGAAAACAGTAGGTTGGTCTGATCAACCCAAAGCGGTGGCGTCCTAGACAGGACACACATATAGGACTCTTTGTCAAGTGAAAACGTGATTCTGGACAGAAAAGTAGCACCTACCTCCTGGCTCCAATTGTCATCCCCAAGGATTGAAGAGGCTAGACTAGCAGCCCTCTTGCCTCTCTCCCCAGGCATCCCAGCACCCCTTCCTGCCATCTTCTTCTTCCTGCGCTGGCCTTTGCCTGTTCTCTGGCTTCCTCCTCAGAAAGGAGAACTGGAAGCAGTGGATGGTGGCTCCACTGTGTGTCCCATTCTGTCTTCTCTCTCCCATCTCCACCACACACAGCTTTGGCTTTAAGAAGCAGAGATCAGGAGAGGGGGAAAGGGCTGACTAATCATATCTCCCCTGTTTCTGGGCCTGTAAATTGGTGGGAGGATGCTACTTGTAACCCCACCCTGGTCTCAGATTCCAGGAGGAAGAAATGATGACCTTTCAGAGACCCACAACAAAGCAGGTACCTGAAGTACCATGCAGATAGACACACAGGCCAAAGGACACTTGTGTGGCTCTTGTATATACCCATGTCTGCCATGCCATGCCTCAAGCACAGCTCACATGGGACCCAGAGGCTTCCACCTCTCACTGGCCCACACTCCAGTTCTTTCTACCACACTCTGAGTCTCTGCGCCCAGGACCAGGAGCCATCCAGTGATCTGCCCTGGCAAAGAAACCTTGGCCAATTGACCCGGTCCTGGGACTGGCAATTGTTTCCCAGCTGGGCAGGACAAGCATGAGAGGGGTAAAGGAGGGAGGAAGACTAGCTAGAGAAGTCAAGGGACTAAGACAAGGGACACTGGAAACAGAAACTGCAGACAGACAGAAGGCCAGAACTGAGGACTCCTTTCCCCATGAAGTCCTCACCTTTGCTTTTCAGCGAGAACACATCCTATCTCCAGAGAAGGATGGAGGGTGGCCCGAATGGTCACCAGCTTGGGGCAGTCAGCCACCGTACTCCGCAGTAAAGCCTCCTTCTCCTTTCTCCTCACCCTGGGGGCTACACAGCCAGATAACTAGACAGGCCCTCCGCCATGCATGCCAGGGACCTGGCTCTGCCAGCCCAGCCTCCATTTTGCTGCTTCTCCCACAGATGCTCCTTCCATTTTCTAAGCTAGCAGTTTACGCTGAGAGTGGAAGCCGGAGTTGTCCCTGGCACCCAAGGGGCTCCCAGACTGTGCCAAGTCAGGGCTTGGGTGCCAAGCTCTCTCAAATCTGTGAGTATCCAAGGGGGACATGTCCCACTGGGGCCAGTTCCTGCACCAGGGCAGCTGCCTCTTGCCTTGTTCCGGCATCATGCCTGGTCTGGAGCAAGAAAGCTTGCTTCAGTTCCCCCCCACCCCCACCCCAGCACACACACACTTCAGAGCTGCCTGGACAAAAGAGTCCATCCTTCTCAGCAGCCTCTCAGCCTTGCTTGGGACATGCCTCTTGCCTCCTCCTCCTCCCTTTCCTTGCCTGTCAAGTGCCTTTCACCAGGGACACCACGCACACACAGGCACATGTGTGTACACATTTGCAGCTGCATGCTCACACATATACATGTAACAACACACACAGGCAAACACAGCTATCCCCACAGCCTTATCTACAGAGAAACCACTACATCCAGAGAGACATCACACACATCCATGTGCACATTCACACACAAAGGGACCGGGAGGGAGAGGGACTCATGGCATCAAGGGATGCAGCTCAGCAGGCCAGGCTCATGGACTCCTCTACATAGCTTCACAGGAGCTTCGTCGCCTTCTTCCACACATCCCAACATACACACACACACACACATGCACGCACACACACACACAGACACGCGCGAGGGCGCACACACACACACACACACACACACATGTTTCCCCTATGCAGAGCATCATGCCCCCTCCTCCCTTCTGTGGAGACACACACCACACACAGCCCCCACAGAACCTCCCGCCCCCTGTCAGACACTGAGACACTGCTGAACCCCCGCACTAAGACAAACCCAATTCCCCCACACAGGAGAATTTGCCCCTCCGCCATATCTCCACTCCCTGACACACAGCTCCTCCCAAACCCCTCCAAATGGAGACCCCCCAAACAGACATACAGAACCATATATTTCCAAATGCCTCTTTGCCCATCTGCAATGTTAGGGCTCAGGGACCATGGGCTTGGAGCCTCAGGTCCCTCTGCTGCACCCTAGGCCTCTAGGCCTCCACTCCCCAACCCTCTTAGATTGCCCTCTGTCCCTCCACATTCTGGTCCATACCTGTTCATACCAGTCCCGGTTGGTGCAGGTGCACTCAGGCCACCAGCTGGGGCCGCTGCCATTGAGTTTGGGGGTGCTCTTGCCTGGGACTGGCTTAGGGGGCACTGGCCCTACATCTCGGCCAGTAGGGATGAGCTTGGCCTTGGTGCGGGGGGTGGGGGTGGCCCCTGCCTGTGAAGGCAGGGTCTGTGAGCTGTAGCCCCCATAACCTGCGCTGGCCCCATTGCCCCCACCTGGACCGTAGGGGTCTGGCACCTGCCAGTCTCCGTAGCCGGGAGGCTCGAGGCGCCGCAGGGCGGCCAAGCGGGTCACCTCGTAGCACTCGGGGCACTTACAGCAGTGCTGGTGCTTGTGCATGGCACTGCCCCCCGCGGCTCGGACTCCCCAGCCCACGCTGGCTTCCACACCGCCGCTGCTGGGCTCCCGGGCACACTCGCACTGGTCCGACCAGGGAGGCGGGGGCACCCGTGGGGGTGCCCGAGCGGAGCGGGGCCTGGGGCCGGGCGGGCGTCCCGGGGCCTCTGCCCCGACGCTGCCCCGCACCCAAGGCTCCCCCTCCAGCACTGGCGGCTCCGTGTCGCCCGTGATGGCTCCTGGGCCGAGGCCCAGCTGAGAAGAAGAAGCGGAAGCCGAGCAAGAGGCTGGGTGCTGCGAGGACCGCTTCTGCTCAGGTCCCCAGGATGGATCTGAGTGGAGTCAAGAGCATCTCTCCCTGGCTCTCTTCTCAGTTGATTGCAGCCAATCAGGGCGTAGAGTCAGGCAGAGGCGGCAGCAGCGGCAGGAATGCTAAACAGCGGCTCCTTAAAGGAACAGAAGCGGTGGCGCCCTCCGACTCAGCTCCAGCTTTCAGGATTTTGGGAGTACCGTCCATCTTAGGGTAGGGGCAGGAGGCTTGGACCATGGTATAGTCCAGCCCCCAGTATTCTTCCCCTATACCCCCAATTTCAGCCCGTCCTTCTCCCACTCCACTCCACCTCACTTCCAAGAAAGAGTTCAATTGGTCCCCAGGTTTGCTCTGAGCTGGGGCCACTTGAAGTAAAGACTTACGGCAGCAGAAAGGATGCTGGAGCAGGGTGAAGAAGGTACTGCTCTCTTCTACGGGAGACCAAGAAGAGGGCAGCACCCAAGGCCAATCCTCCTGTCAATGCCTCCTTCTCAGAACTGTTGTTCTCTCAACCACTAGGCCGTGAAATGATCAGGGTCTCGTAGTTGACGTTCTTGTCATCATCAGTCAGGGTCTCAGTTCTAGACAAGGGAGGAGAGGAAAGTGGCAAGCTCTTGCCTGTGGCCCACAGACCCGTATTTACTTGATCCCACCCCCAAATGATTATGGTGGAGGAAAGAGTTTCAGGATGCCAAGAAGGTGAGTCCAAGACAGGAGGAAAAGTAAGAAGTGATCTGAAAGGAGAGAAACAAGTCCACAAATTTGGAGAAGCATTTGGGAATAACAGTCCATGAATATCCCCTCAGCTTCTCCTGGCTCAGCCTGTTGGAGGATGGTGGAAGGATGATACGCTGGGAAGATTCTATCTTTTTGTTGTTTTCTTTTTAGCAACCAGTTATCAAGCGTTTATAAATCCTAAGTGCTTCACAGATAAAAGTCTACCAAGATGATACTATTATTACCTTAAGCTTACCAGCTGAGGCTCAGTGAGTGTCACCTAGCTAGAAAGTGACAGAATCAGAATTCAAATCCTGGTCGTTTCACTCCAGAAATCATAATCTGAACCACTCTAGTATAACAGGTCTATTCTTAGTTCTCATGTGGAACTTGAATCTCAGTTCAATTGAACATTCACTGAGCACCTACTCTATGCAAGGCCTTGTCCTTGGTAGAAGAGATAGAGATTCTTTGATTATCGAGCACCTGCTATATGCCAGCCACTGTTCTGTGATCTGGGGATACGGCAGCAAATAGAGAGAGAGAAAAAAAAGATAAAGCTCCTGCCTGGTGGAGCTTACATTCTAGCGAGAGGAGATAGACGAAAAGAAGCACAATAAGTGAATTATATAGTATATGTGGTGATAAGTGCTACGAAAAAGAAAAAGGACAGCAGAGTAAGGGGGACTTGAAGTACTAGGGGAGGACCTCAATTTATGGTATTTTGCCTTCAAGTTTTTAACACCAACATTTCAATATGAAAATTTTCAAAGATAGAGAAAAATGTGTTTTACAGTGAACACCCAATTACCTATCACTGAGATTCTACAATTAACAGTTTACTATATTTGCTTTATCACCTAGTCTTCCAAGCATTCCTTCTAAAAATTTTTAAATGCACATTTAGAAACACACAGAAAAGTTGAAAGAAAGTATAATGCACACCTGTATATCCTCTTCATCGAGTCAACACTTGGTAATGTTTAATTATATTTGTGCTCTATCTGTATAGATAGATACACAGATAAATACTTTTTTTTTTCTGAACCATTTAAAAGTAAGTTACAGTCTTCATTATTCTTCACCCCTGACTGCATCTCTTCAGGATAAAGATATTTTCCCAAATAACCACAATATTGTTATGATGCCTAAGAAAATTAACAATAATTTCATATCATCTAATGTCCAATCTATATTTGTATTTCCCAAAATTTGACTTTCATATTTTTAAAAATCAATCCAAATACAGTTTTCACATTGCATTTGTTTCTTTGAGTCCCAATAATCTTTTAAAATTTTTTATTTTGAAATAATTATAAATTCACAGGGAAGTGCAAAAATAGTACAGAGAGATTCCATGTACCCTTCACTCAGTTTCCCCAAATAATTAAATATTACTTAATTGTAGTAAAATATCAAAACCAGAAAATTGATGTGGGTACAATGTGTGTACTGTTCTACACCATTGAATCACATGTGGATATTCTAACTATCATTGCCATCAAGATACAAAACAATTTCACCAGAAAGATTGTCAGTTTAGACATTTACCAGGTTTAGTGTAGAAACCTTAACTCCCTCAAAGTTGTTTTGTCCTCTCCCATTTTTAATATAGTTGCCATAAATATTTTCTCTACTTTCATTGAGATATATATCAGATGATGCTATACTTTTTGATTCAACCATAAAAAATAATATAGACAACTCAATAGCAGAAGGAAAGTCCATATTTTTACTCACTCCATTGATCTTTCTTCCTTACTAGTGTTTCAGGATTCCTTCTTTTATTATTTCCTTTCTATTTAGTGAGCTTCTTTTAGGGTGGATCTTCTGGCAATAAATTCTTCTAGCTTTTCTTAATTTGAGAATTCTTGATTTACCTTTTGTTTTTCAAGGACATTTTCACCAGATACAGCATGCAGGGCTGACAATTGCTTTTTTTCAGTACTTGAAATATGTCTTGCCCCTTCTTTCTATCCTCTGTGGTTTCTGATGAGAAATACACAGCCATGCAAATTGTTTTACACCTGTGAGTAACGTGTCATCTCTCTCATTGCTTGTAAGGTTTGGTTTGGTTTGCTTGTAGTTTTCAGACTTTTGACTCTGATGTATTCTGTGGTGGATTTCCTTGATTTCACCCTGTTTCAGGTTCATTCAGCTTCTTGAATCTGTAGGTGTATGTCAGCCTCTCTTTCTTTCTCTTTTTCTTCTGGGACTCCAGTGAAGTGAATGTTAGGCCTTTTCTTATAGTTGCACAGATCTATTCTTGCTCAGAGTGAGTAGTTTCTAATGTTCCATCTTTAAGTTTATTGATTTTTTTCCTGTTTCCTCCATCCTGCTGTTGAAGCCATCCATTGAATTTTTTAGTTTAGTTATTGTATTCTTCTATTTTAAATTTTTTGTTTGACTCTTCATTATATCTTTTATTTCTATGCTGAGACTTTCCATTTTCTTGTGTTCTCTAATCTTGTTCATAACTGTTCATGAAAGCATTTTTTTTTCTTTTTAAATGATGACTGCTTTAAAAGCCTTGCTAGATAATTGCAACCTCTGTCATATCAGTGTTGGCACTTGTTGATTTTTTTTCTCACTCAAATTGAGAGTCTTCTGGTTCTTGAAATGATGGATGATATTTTTATTGCATCCTGGAAATTTTAGATGCTACGAGACTCTAGATCTTACTTACATATTTTGTTTTTAGCAGACGTCTTCTAATACTGTATTGTCTGAGGAAGGAGCCATTGCCTGGTTACTGCCAGGTTCTCTACTTGCTCTCCATTGACACTGACTGCTAGACATGGGGAAACCCTGGTAGTATAGTGGTTAAATGTTATGTCTTCTAATGAAAAAGTTGACAGTTCAAATCCACCAGGCGCTCCTTGGAAACTCTATGGGGTGTCCTACTCTGACCTATAGGGTCTCTATGAGTTGGAATCGACTCAACAGCAGTGGCTGGCTAGACAGGGGTAGAAGTTCCAGCTCCCCAGCAGACCTCCACTGATACATCCCCAGCTGGGAGAGGTTAGAATATCTCCTTACTTCTCCCCACCCAGGTGGCTTCCACTAACACCACAGGCAGGGGTAAGTGGATGAGCGGATGGGAGGTAGAACATAGGAGTATGCAGGAGTATCCAAGTTGTTAATACTGAGTCATGGCGAAAGTCCTGACTCTCCACTGGGCCTCTTCTGACACCTTACTCAGCCTTCTCTGACATTGCTCCAGGGAGTGACAGAGAATATGGCAAAGGCGAAAGTCTAAATTCTACTTGGTCTTTGCTGGTGTGGTTGGTGCTGTAGTATTTTTGTAGTCTGGTCACAGAACAGTGGCTATTGTCTAAAAGTTTTCTCTCTGGCAAGGCCAACTATTTCCAACTGTTTTGGCTAGAGAGAGAATACTTTTTTTTTAAATTTTTTATTTATTATAACTGAGTGAAAATGTACATTCCCATATAAATTTACATACCCACCTATATGCAGCTTCCACTACTGAGAGAGAATACTTTTAAAAAAAAAAAAAAAAAAAAACTTATCGTGATTACGTGGAAGTACCTAATCCAAATTAATTTTGTGTGCCCACCTATCTGCAGCTCCCTCTGCTCTCCTTGCCCAGTGACAGCACTCTCCTCCATTTCATTCTATACTTGTCATTTCCTCTTAACAATCTCCCATCCCTTCTTCTCCCCCCTCTTCTCTCTCCCATCTAGAAAGAGACCAGTAGGACAGTATCCTATAAATGCATAGAACCAAAAGGTACACACACCATATGGTCACATTGTGTCCCCAAGTCCAGTCCATTTTTGTCCGAAGAGTTGACGTCAGTAGTGGTCTCTGGACAGGGGAAGCAGAAGGTCTAGGGGCCGTGCTCCCAGGGGATCCCCCAAGCCGTTGCGCTATCAGCTGTGGTCTTTTAGTAGAGTTCTTGAGCTGGACCACTCTTTTACTTGTGCTGCCACAAGGATTCAACTTTGTGTGCCCCATCACGGCTGTCTTTGGTGGTGGCTGGGCACCATCTCATTCTTCTGGTTACATGTTGATACAGTCTCCCATACACATGGGTCCTTGTGTCTCCTGAGCTTTTTTGTCCTCATGTCCTTGTTGTTCCTGTTGATTATCTGTTCTGGATGAATTGGGACCATTTGGCGTACCTCAGATGGCAGCTTGCTAGCTTTTTAGACCCTAGACGCCACTCACCAATATGGATTGCAGAAGAGAAAGAATACTGTTGTTGGGGCTTTTTTTGTTTGTACCTGCTGGCCTTTCCAGCTTGCTGGCTTCTCCAGGGCCTAGTCTGAGATATATGAGACAATAAGGAAATCACCATAGTGTCATTTTTCAAGCCACTGAGTCCCTAGTTGGTCTGCCTTCTTCTCTCTACATTTCAGGGTCTTATGTTTCTCTTACATATAATGTCCAGGGTTTTCACTATACTTAGCTGGAGAAATGTGTCAGCACCAACTTGGCCCAGAACTGGAAGCCCCTGCCTTATTGTTTTTTAAAAAAGAATTGTATCAACTTAAATATATATATATTATTTGGTTTAAGTGAAAGCTTACAATCCAAGTCAATTTGCCATATAAAACACTGCAATTTATGTAACTGTAGCTGTTCTCCCAACCGTGTAACAGCACACTCCTTTCTACCCTGTACTTCCGGTATTCATTCAGCCAACTCCTGTCCCCTCCTCCACACTCTCCCATCTCACCTCTAGAGAGGAGCTGCTCCAAAAGCCTCACATATATATCCAAGCCAAGAAGCACACACTTTACCAGCATCACTCTGTGTCTTATAGTCCAGTCCAGTCTTTGTCTCGAGAGTTGGCTTCAGTACTAATTTCAGCTCTGGGCTAGCAGCCAGTTCAGAGACTGTGTTCTCAGGAGATCCTCCAGGATGTTGGACCATCAAGTCTGTCTTTTAACAGAGTTCTAGATCTGCATCCCCATTTTTCTTCTGCTATGTCAGGGACTCTACATTGTGTCCCCTGTCAGGGCAGTCATTTGTGGTGGCTGCGCACCATCTACTTCTTCTGGTCTCATGCTGATGTAGTCTCCCAATCATATAGATCCTTCTGTATCCTGGGCTCACATTTCTCTCTTGTCTTTGATGTCCTTTGTTCTCCTCTGCTCCGGGTGCATTGGGACCAACTGATGCTGTTTATATGGCAGCTTGCTAGCTTTAAAGATCCCAGATCCCACTCATCAAAATGGGATGCAGAACATTTTCTTTAAAAAAAGCTTAGGCATATCAGCTGACCTAGATGTCCCCTGAAACCATGGTCCTCAGACCCTTGCCCCTGCTACTCTGACCTTCAAAATGTTGGATTGTATTTACAAAACTTCTTAGCTTTTGCTGTAGTCCAGCAGCATTAGTCTCCCTTCTACTGCATGCAGTCACTTCCTTCATTTAACCCAATATTTGTCCACTATCTAATCTCTGAACACCCATCTCCTTCCCACCCTTCTCTTGTAACCATCAAGGATTATTTCCTTCAGTGCTTAAACCTTTTCTGTATAGTGGTCTCATACAATATTTGTCCTTTTGAGACTAATTTCACTCACCATAATGTCTTCCAGATGACTCCATAGTATCAAATGTTTCCCCAGATTATTGTTTTTATCACTGTGTAGTATACCACTGTGTGAGTATACCATAGTTTTTTTATCCATTCTTCTGCTGATGGGCACCTAAGGTTTGCTATTGTGGACAGTGCTGCAATAAACATTGGGGTGCATGTATCTATTTGTGTGACAGCTCTTATTTCTCTAGGATATATTCCAAGCAGTGGGATCGCTGGACCATAAGGTATTTCTATTTCTAGCTTTCTAAGAAAACGCCAGATTGATTTCCAAAGTTGTTGTACCATTTTACATTCCCACTAGCAGTGTAGAAGAGTTGCAGCCTCTCCGCAACCTTGTCAACATTTATTATTTTGTGTTTTTTGGATTAATGCCAGCCTTGTTGGGGGAGACGGCATCTCATTGTAGCTTTGATTGGCATTTCTCTAATGGATAATGATCATGAGAATTTCCTCCAGTTTCTATTAGTGGCCTGGATGTCTTCTTTGGTGAAGTGCTAGCTAATTTCCTTTGCCCATTTTTTAATTGAGTTGTTTGTCTTTCTCTTGTTGAGGTTTTGCAGTGCCTTGTAAATTATGGAGACTAGATGCCGATCAGATTTGTGGTTGCCAAAAATTCTTTCCCAGTCTGTAGGTAGTCTTTTTATTCTTTTAGTGAAGTCTTTGGTTGAGCATAAGTGTTTGATTTTTAGAAGTTCTCATTCATTTATTTTCTCCTGTGGTGTCTGTGCATTGCTGTAATATTTTGTGGTCTGTTTGTACCATGTATTAAGGCTATCAGCATTGTATTTTTCTTCCATAATCTTTATCATTTTAGATTTTGATATTTAGGTCTTTGATCCATTTTTTATTTAGTTTTTGTGCATGATGTGAGATATGGGTCTTGTTTCATTTCTTTGAAGATCGATACCCAGTTTGCCAACACCGTTTGTTGAAGACACTGTTTTTTCCCCAGTTTGTGGACTTGCAGCCTTTGTCAAATATCAGCTCCTCATATGTGGATGGTGTTCTATCTGTATTCTCTATTTTGTTGCATTGGTCTGTGTATCTGGTTTTTTTGTAACAGTACCAGGCTATTTTGACTACCATGGCAGTGTGATAGGTTCTAAAGTCGGATAATTCGAGACCTCCCACTTGGTTCTTCTTTTTCAGTAACGTTTTATTTATCCAGGGCTTGTTCCCTTTCTGTAGGAAGTTGGTGATTGGTTTCTCCATATCTCATTAAAAAATGCCATTGGAGTCCACGATAGCAAAAAGATGAAATCAATCCAGATGCCCAACAACAGAGGAATGGATAAGTAAACTATGGTATATATACTCAGTGGAGCATTATGTGATGATAAAGAATAATGATGATTCCAGGAAACATCTCATAACCTGGTTTCAACTGGAAGACATTATGTTGAGTGAAAGTAGTCAGTGACAAAAGGACAAATATTGGATGAGACCGCATGATAAGATCTCAAAAACAAACTTATGTATAGAAGAAAAGACTCTTTGATGGCTGCAAGGGAGGGGAGAGGGAGGGTGAGAGGGGAGGGTTTAGATTAGATAGTTGGTAGAAATCTGGTTGGGTGAAATCGGTGATAGCACACATTAGAAACAAGAACAATATTAAGTGGACTTCAACATAACTTGAATACTCCTTCCATCTTAACCCAATATTGCAAGGACAGAGTAGCTGGGGCAGGGAGCAAGAGACCAAGCTCTTAGGCAAAATCAAGGCCAATTGGCACAACTAGCATTTTGCTAAGAGGGCTCTCTGCACCCCACATTGGTGAGTGACATCTGGGGTCTTAACAGCTGCCAAGCTGCCATCCGAGGGCACCACAAATGGTCCCAACTCAGCAGGAACAGGTGCTCACCGAGAACCAAAATGACATGGGGTAAAGACAACCCAGAAGATAGATAGACCCACATGAGTGGGTGCCTACATAGACTTGGGACCGGAAGAACTGGATGGTGCCTGACCACCACCAGTAATAGCCATGATGGAGCTCACTAAGTTGAGTCTCACTGGCAACACAAGAATAAAAAGGGGTGCACCCTGAGATCTCCACTAAAAGACTGCAACTGATGGTCTAGCAGCTTCAGGGTTCCCCTGGGAGCATGGCCTCTGGCCCTGATGCTGCCCTTGCCCAGAAATCATAACGAAGGTGCACTCTTCAGACACGAATGGATTGGACTTGGCAATGCAGAGTGACCATATATTGGATGCACTTTATGGTTCTACGCATCTATAGCATATCATCCTGCTGACCTCTGGCTGGAGGAAGGGGAGTGGGTGAAGAGGAGGGGAAAGGAGACTGTTGGGAGGATGAGACATGTACGGAGCAGAGAGGAATAGTGTGCTGTCACCGAGCAGGGAGAGCAGTGGAAGCTGCATATTGGTGGGCACATAAATTTATATGGAAATGTACATTTTCACTCAGCCATAATAAAAAATTTTTAAAAAGCAAAAAAAAAAAAAGCCAGTGGACAATCCCACTGCTTAGAATATATCCTAGAGAAATAAGGGCTGTCACATGAACAGATATATGCATATGAATGCTTATCACAGCACTGTCCACAATGGCAAAAAGATGGACTCTGCCTAGGTGCCCATCAACAGATCAATGGATAAGCAAACTATGACACATTTACACAATGGAACACTATACAATGATAAAGAACAAAAATGATTTTATGAAACGTCTCATAACCTGGAATCAACTGGAAGACATTATGCTGACTGAAATCAGTTAGCTGCAAAAGGACGAATATTGTTTGAGACCACTATTATAAAGACTTAAGAAAAGGCTTACGCACAGAAGAAAATACTCCTTGATGGCTACGATGGTGGGAAGAGAGAGAGAGGGTTATTCATAGATTAGATAGTTGACAGAAATTCGGTTAGGTAAAAGGAGTGACAGCATGTAGGGGAAAGCAGGTCAGCACAACTGAACTACACCATAAGTGTTTTAGTCAGCTAGTGCTGCTCTAACAGAAATACCATGAGTGGATGGCTTTAACAAAGGAAGGTTTATTTCTTACACAGTCCGGTAGGCTACAGGTCCAAATTCAGGATGTCTGTGCCAGGGGAAGGCTTTCCCCTTCGTCGGCTCTAGAGGGAAGTCCGGTATTAGTCTTTGTCCAGCAAGCATCTTGGCGCAGGAACCTCAGATCTGAAGGACGGGTTCTTCTCCCAGTGTTGCTTTCTTGATGGTGTGAGATTCCCAGTTCTCTGTCTGCTTCCCTTTCCTTTTATCTCTTACAGGATGAAAGGATTAAAGGTGGTACAAGCCATATTCTCCCAGGAAACTCCCTTTACAATGGAGCAGGGAGGTGATCCTATGAAGGCATTTATAGTCCTACCCTAACCCTTTAACACACAGAATAGTAAAAGCACAAAATGGAGTGTAATCATAGAGTACAGGGAATCATGGCCCAGCCACATGGCTACACATATTTTTAATGAGGACACAATTCAGCCCATGGCAATAAGCTAAAAGCCTATGTAAATACAATCCAATCTTTTAGAGGACAGAATAGCAGGGACAGGGGTCTAGGGACCATGGTTTCAGAGGACATGGAGGTCAATTGGTGTAACTAGTCTTTTTCTAAGACATTGTTCTGCCTCCCATATTGGTGAATGGCACCTGGGGTCTTAAAGCCAGTGAACTGCCATCTACAGAATATCAATTGGTCCCAACCCACCTGAAGCAGATGAAAACTAAGAACATCAAAGACATGAGGAATGTATGAGCCCAGGAGACAGAAGGGTCCATATCATTTGGAGACTACATCAGCATGAGGCCAGAAGAACTAGATGGTACCCAGCCAACACCAAAGGCAACCCTATCAGGGAACATAATGTAGATTCCCTGACGTAGCATGAGAAAAGGAGCTGTGAAGATCAAAACTCTATTAAAAGACAAGATCTGATGGTCCAACAACCTGGAGGGTCACCTGAGAATGTGGCCCTTGGACTTGCCACTAGCCCAGAGCTGAAACCAGTACTGAAGCCAACACTTCAGACAAAAATTGGACTGAACTAAGAGACACAGAGTGATGCAGGTGGTATGTGTACTTTATGGTTTAATATATATATGAGGCTGTCCAACTGGTTTCTTTTTAGAGGGGAGAGGAGAGAGTGGAGAGGAGGGGACAAGTGCTGGTTGAGTAGATACTGGAAGAGTGGAAAGGAAGATTGTGCTGTCACAGGGTAAGGAGAATGCAGAGTTGCATAGAGGCAGGTGCTTGGGGTTTTATACGGCAAATTGTCATTGATTGTAAATTTTCAATTAATCACACACAAAAAATTATTCTAATGCCATTAGAATTGTATTAGGATTTCACTGTATATTTGGATTGTTCAGGGAAAAATAGACATTTTCATGAAAGACTGACACTGACTTTTTAAAGCGTCAGGTCGTTTTGTTGTTGTTGTTGGCTATCCCACATTCTGGATTTGTGCTTCCCCTGATGCTGTCATTTATCTTGTTCATCTATACACTGTATTTGTTATAAACTGGAAATTAGAATAGAGGCCAATTTTAAACAAGTTTGTCACAGTAAGCCTGCCTCACTGAGAAGATGACACTTGAACAAAGAGGGAGGCGAAGAAGTAAATTGTGCAGTTATCTAGCAGAAGGGACCAACCAGTACAAAGCTTCTGCATAAGGAGGGAACCTGGCTAGTTCAAGGAACAGCAAGAAGGACAAGATGGCTGGAATAGAATGAGTGAAAAGGAGGTGAGATCAGATATTTAATAGGGGTCCAGATTGTTTAGAGGCTTGTAAGCCACTGTAAGTATTTCGGCTTTATTCTGAGAGAGATAGGGAGCCATTGGAGGGTTTTGAACAGAGAACTAATGTGATCTGACTTGGGTTTAGAAGTATCACTCTGGCTTCTGAGTGGAGAATAGGCCTCACATGGCAAGAGTAGAAGGAATGGGACCAGTTAGGAGGTTACTATCTGGATCCAGGCAAGAGGTGATAGTTTTTTGGACCAGGATGGTAGCACTGCAGGTGCTGAAAAGTGGTCGGATCTGGATATATTTTAAAGGGAAAGTCAACAAAATTTGCTGACAGATTGGATATGAGTTGAAATTCCAAGTCTTTTGGCCAGAGTAACTGGACAGAAGAAACTGCCATCTCTGACAGGGTCGCCATGAGTCGGATCCGACTCGAAGGCACTTGGCTGGCTAGGAAAGGTCATTTTTGGAGAAAAGATCAAAAAGAAAAAAGTTGCCATTGAGCTGATTCTAACTCACAGTGGCTCTACGGAGCAGAGTAGAACTGTCCTATAGGGTTTCCAAGGCTGTAACATTCACAGAAGCTAACAGCCACATCTCTCTCCCATGGAGTAGTTGGGAATTTGGGTGTCAAACTGCCCACCTTTGAGTTAGCAAATAAATGTTTAACTACTGTGCCACTAGGGCTCTGGGGAAAGGATTAGGTGTTCAGATTTGGACATACTGACTTTGAGATGTCTATCTGACATTGAGGTGGAGATGTATAGTACACAGTCCCTGCTACCAATGTGCTCAAAATTATTGAATGGAAATATGGAAGTAGATCATTACAGTACCTGTGAAAAGATTATTTCAGTATCTAGAAAAACAAGTAATTATGATTACTTGCAGAAGAGTGGGAGAGGAAGCTTATGAAAAGTTTCACAAAAGAAGTGACATTCTTAGTTTGGCCCTAAAGGATAACTAGGTGATCAAAAGGTCTTATTTTTTGTATCTGTGAACCTTGGCAAAGTGACTGCTTAATTAGGCTCAACCCCGCCACCAGCTGTGTGACTCTGGACATAATTTAACTTCTCTGTGCTTCAATTCTTTATCTGTGAAACAGAAGTAATCGTAAAATTATTAATGTAGAACACTTAGCACATGACCCAGCACGTGGTGGATTAGTGTTAGTTATTATTATTGAATAAATGAATGCATGAATAATAAGGTTGGTAGCCAGGAACATAAAGTCTTTCATATGCTCAGCAGTTTGTGAGAGTACTAGACTCTGTTCCTAACAACAAAATGGCTTAGGAAAAAGTCCCCTATAGCATAAGCCTTTTGAGCTGCTGTGATTGAAGGATAAATGTTGCTAAACCTGGAGTGAATGGGAAGTGTCAAACTGAGCCTCCTCCATCACTACCCCCACACCACTGGCCTGAGAGGTGACCAGTAACACTGAGGTGCTTTGACACTGACGTCAGAACCATCTCCCTACTGCTTAGAGCTCCATTCTGAGGCCCCAGGAAGACAGGCAACCCCTACAGGCCGAGAGCAGCCGCACACCTTTGCAGGCGGCCCTGGTTGCTAGGCAACTGGCCGACCTGAGCTAAGACCGAGATGGAGGAGTTTGTGAAGGGATTTTCGAGGAGAGAGAGACCATTTCTCTCTTCAAACACACTCTCTTCTGTGCCTTTGCAAATAGACATGGTGGGGGCAGCATAGCATGCTACTGTTTGATAATCTGGACTCATTCTTCAAAGTAGCATTTCATCAGGGACCACATGTGAAACTGCTCACTACAGAATAGAAAGCAAGCACAGGGAAGCTCTTGTTTACCTGTGCTTGCTGGATGTCTTTGTCATCTAGTGCTGCTAGAACAGAAATACCACAAGTGGGTTCTATGCATCTACAGGATATCATCCTGCTGACCTCTGGCTGGAGGAAGGAGAGTGGGTGGAGAGGAGATGAAAGGAGACTGTTGGGAGGATGAGACATGTATGGAGCAGAGAGGAATAGTGTGCTGTCACCGAGCAGGGAGAACCATGGAAGCTGCATATAGGTGGGCATGTAAATTTATACGGGAATGTACATTTTCACTCAGTCATAAAAAAAAAAAAAAAAAAGAAATACCACAAGTGAATTGCTTTAACAAAGAGAAGCTTATTCACTCACAGTTCAGTAGGCTAGAAGTTCAAATTCAGGGTGCTAGCACCACAGGAAGGCTTTCTCTCTCTGTCAGTTCTGGAGGAAGACCTTTGTGATGTATCAGTCTTCCCCTGGTCTGGGAGCATCTCAGTGCAGGAACCTCAGGTCAAAAAGATGCACTCCGCTCCTGGCATTGAGTTACTGGTGGTATGAGGTCCTCATGTCTCTCTGCTTGCTTCTGTCTTTAATACCTCAAAAGAGGCTGGCTTAAGACACTATCTAATCTTGTTTTGTTGTTTAGGTGCTATCAAGTCGGTTCCGACTCATAGCAACCCTGTGAACAACAGAACGAAACACTGCCTGGTCTTGCACCGTGTCCACAGTGCAAGTCTGCATTCTGGTTGTACTTCCAGAACAAATCTGTTTGTTCTTTTGGTGGTCCATCGTACATTCAGCATTCTTCTCCAACACCACAATTCAAAGACAGCAGTTCTCCTGTCTTCTTTGTTCATGGTCCAGCTTTCACACGCATATGATGTGACTCAAAATACCATGGCTTGGGTGAAGGGCACTTTAGTCTTCAAGGTGACATCTTCACTGTTGAATACTTTAAAGTGGTCCTTTGCAGCAGATTTTCCTAGTGCAATGCATTTTTTCATTTCCTGACTGCTGCTTCTATGGGCGTTGACTGTGGACCCAAGTAAAATAAAATCCTTGACAACTTCAATCTTTTCTCCGTTTATGACAATGTTGCTTACTGGCTCAGTTGTGAGGATTTTTGTTTTCCTGATGTTGAGGTGCAGTCCATACTGAAGCCTGTATCTTCGTCAGTAAGTGTCTCAAATCTTCTTCACTTCCAGTAAGGTGGTGCTGTCTGCATAATGCAGGTTGTTAATGAGTCACCCTCCAATCCTGATGCCTTGTTCTTCTTCATAGAATCCAGCTTCTCAGACTATTTGCTCGGCATACAGATGAAAAAGGCATGGTGAAAGAATACAACCCTGACGCACACCCTTCCTGACTTTAAACAATGCAGTGTCCCCTTGTTCTGTTTGTACAACTGCCTCATGATCCATATACAGATTTCTTAAGAGCACTGTTAGGTGTTCTGGAATTCCCGTTCACTGCAACGTGAGCCATAATTTAGTATGATCCACACAGTCGAATGCTTTTGCATAGTCGATGAAACACAAGTAAACATCTTTCTGGTATTCTTTGCTTTCAGCCAAGCTCCATCTGACATCAGTGTTGATATCCCTGACTCCACGTCCTCTTCGGAATCCAGCTTGAATTTCTGACAGTTCCTTGTCAATATACTGCTGCGGTCATTTTTGAATGATCTTGATCAGAATTTTACTTGCACATGATATCAATGATATCGTTCGGTAATTTACTCATTCGGTTGGATCACCTTTCCTTGGAATGGGCATAAGTATGGATCTCTTCCAGTCAGTTGGCCAGGTAGCTGCTCTCCAAATTTCTTGGCATAGATGAGTGAGCGCTTCCAGAGGTTCATCTGTTTGTTGAAATATCTCAGTTGATATTCCATCAGTTCCTGGAGCCTTGTTTTTCGTCAATGCCTTCAAAGCAGCTTCGACTTCTTCCTTCAGTACTGTTGGTTCCTGATCACATGCTACCTCTACAGATGGCTGAACATCAACTATTTCTTTTGGGTATAATGACTCTGTGTATTCCTTCCATCTTCCTTTGATGTTGTCTGAGTTGTTTAATAGTTTCCCTGTAGAATCCTTCACTATTGCAACTCGAGGCTTGAATTTCTTCTTAAGTTCTTTCAGCTTGAGAAATGCAGAACGTGTTCTTCCCTTTGCTTTTCCATTTCTAGCTCTTTGCACATGTCATTATACTACTTCCTCCTGTCTTCTCGATCTGCTCTCTAGATATCTTTTGTTTAGGTCTTTTACTTTGCCATTCCTCCTTTTGCTTTAGCAGCTCAATGTTCAAGAGCAAGTTTCAGAGTCTCTTCTGACATCCAATTTTGTCTTTTGTTTCTTTCCTGATTTTTTTAATGACCTCTTGCTCTCCTCCCGATGGCACTTGGCTTTGGCTGCTCTCCTCATGGATGATGTTTTTGATGTCATTCCACAATTCATCTGGTCCTCCATCATTAGTGCTCAACACATCAAATCTGTTCTTGAGATGGTCTTTAAATTCAGGGGGGATATACTCAAGGTCATACTTTGGGTCTTGTTGACTTGTTCTAATTTTCTTCACTTTCAGTTTGAATTTGCATATGAGCAATTGATGATCTGTGCCACAGTCAGCACCTGGTCTTGTTCTGACTGCTGACATGGAGATTTTCCATCGTCTTTTTCCACAGATGTAGTCGATTTGGTTCCTGTGTATCCCACCTGGTGAGGTTCATGTGTACAGTTGCTGTTCGTGTTGGTAAAAAAAGATACTTGCAATGAAAAAGTCATTAGTGTTGCAAAATTCTATCATGTGATCTCCAGCATTATTTCTATCACCAAGGCTGTATTTTCCAACTACCGATCCTTCTTCTTTGTTTCCAACTTTTGCATTCCAGTGACCAGTAATTATCAATGCATCCTGATTGCATGTTTGATCAATTTCAGACTGCAGAAGCTGGTAAAAACCTTCAACCTCTTCATCTTTGGCCTTAGTAGTTGGTGCGTAAATTTAAATAGTAGTTGTATTAACTGGCCTTCCTTGTAGGCATGTGGATATTATTCTGTCACTGACAGCATTGTACTTCAGGCCAGATCTTGAAATGTTGTTTTTGATGATGAACGTAACACCGTTCCTCTTCAAGTTTTTGTTCCCAGTATAGTATACAATATGATTGTCAGATTCAAAATCGCCCCAACTGGTCCATTTCAGCTCACTAATGCCTAGGATGTCAATGTTTATGCATTTCATTTCATTTTTGACAGTTTCCAATTTTCCTATATTCATACTTCATACATTCCATGTCCTGATTATTAATGGATGTTTTCAGGTATTTCTTCTCATGTTCAGTTGTGCCACGTCAGTGAACAAAGATCCCAGAGGCCTTACTAATTTATTCTTGTAGACCTCATCAATATAACTGCCACTAAGCCATCTTGTTACATCATAGTGATAGGATTTACAATACAGGAAAATCATCAGATGACAAGATGGTAGACAATTATACAATATTGGGAATCATGACCTACCCAAGTTGACAGATATTGAGGGGGCGGGGGGATAATTTAATCCATGACATTGGGTTATCTGCCCCTGCCAGAGATTGTAATTTTGAAAAGATGCTTTGATTCTGTGGGAAGGTACTGTGTGGTTGGAAGAGAAACAGACAGCAGGAAGACAGCCCCAGAATCTCTACAGATGACCTGGTAAGCAAGGTTAAGCACAGTGCTTGCCAACTGCTGTCGAGTAAGCACAGTGCTTATCTTATCCATTAAGCAACTTGTTTACCTTGCCATTTGCACAATCATCCCCTGGCTATTTCTGTGAGTGTACAACCTTTGTCAATGGGAGTTCTAGCAAACTGAGCATGGGTGGGAATTATCTGAGTGATTAGTATGGTATCAAGTTTTCCCCACCATTCCCCATGTGTAGATTAGGAAACTACTTTAGTTCATTAAAATAAAAAGCCTCTTGGGAATGACAATTTATGAATGATCATTCTTATTTCAATGGGGACAAGTTTCTCAGTGAGTTTCCTAGCTTAGGTTTCTCTACAGAGAAGAAAGGAGAAACTGTGAGGTCTGTGGATCCCTCTGAGTAAGGACGGAGTCCAGTAACAGAGAAAGAAGAATGACAAACAGGACTTAGCAGCTTCCTAAATGCAGCATCTGGTTTAATGATCCCCAGTTTTGTGACTGTCTGTTAGGGCCATGCTGATGCACCTTGTCCTTATGTGGGCCTTTGGGAACTAGAAATCCACAGCTTTTTCTCCTAGCAACTTAGAATTACGGTCCAGAAGTAGACCCAAGCAGGCCAAGGCTGTGGCCACAATAACCCCTCCACTTGGGACTTACCTCTTCCCTCTCAGCTAAAGCCATTGCTATAGAGTCAATTCCAACTCACAGCGACCCTGTATGTCAGAGTACAACTTCCCATAGAGTTTCCAAGGAGCGCCTGGCAGATTTGGTCAGCAGACATAGCACTTAAGCACCATGCCTCTCAGCTAGTACAAATAGAAACTTCATTGTGGTAGAGCTCCCAGGTCACGGCAAGCTAGGGAGAACTGTGCCCATTGTAAACTTTCCCTCAAGAGTTCCAAGGCAGATATACCAGGCAGAGGTAACCGGCAGCCAGAGAGCATCTGGCTCAGGCATTGGCTCAATCCACATCATCTCCACAGAGCATGATGGCAGGGGAGGCTCCTTGCTCCCTTGTGCTTCTAAACTGAACTGGGTCGGGACTGTGCCTCCGCTCTATTAATAGCCCCCTAGCCCAGCTTGTTAGGCCCAAACCCGCACGCCAGGAGCTGTGAGTCAGCAGCTAAAAATAATGGAGAGCAACTGCACCAAACTCCACTGAACAGCTCCCAGTGGCCCTCCACCCGAAAAGTGTTTCCCAGCCTCAAGTTTCCAGTCAGGGGCCCCTTAGAGGATAAGTATTCCACAGTTCTCCACGGAAGAGAGTAGGGATTTGCGGTAGCAGGCCCAAGACTCGAGTGAACATGGTTAGGGGTTAGGGCCAGACTCTGACAGTCTCAGGCATTTTGGGTTAGTGTCTGGATCCTGAGGTTAGAGGACTGCAGCTGAGCACCTGGGAGGTGGGAGGTTGGCACTGCAAGGTGGAGACACAGGAGGTTGTCATAATAATCTAGAGGTGAGGGAAGAGGCTGTGAGATTGGGAGACTGGAAGGGGACAGAAAAGTAGGGATGGGGGAGGAGGTACGTGTTGGGAGGTGGGAGCCCGACAGTGCCTGACAGACTGGGCGCTCCCGCACTGAGATCGGTGGTCGACCTAACTGAAGGGTAGGATCGGGAGTGGAGAAAACTAAGGATATACAGGTTGAAAAGACAGTGTGTGAAGGTGACCTGCCCGGTACAAAGCGGCATTGACCCTCAAGAAGACTGGGAACAGGGCAGCAGCAGCAGCTATGTTTGCTTCCGGAGCATCTCTGGCCTCACCAGTCGCACGTCAGTGCCCTTGCCCACTGCCGCCAGCTGCAGACCAGGTATGTTGGTGTGGACGCCTCCCTGTGTATGTGTGTGCATACGTGTTCATGGCGGGGGCCAGGCGGTGAGAGAAGAGATGGGATGGGGTCCCCGAGGAGGACGGGGTGGGAACACAAATTCAAACTCTTGTCCGTCAATCCTGAGACCGGACGTATCCAGAGGCATTCTGGGAATTGTAGTTTCCTGGGCTCCCCGGCAATGAAGGGGTGGGATCTTGCCCTGAGACACTAGTGTGGCCCCAGGTCTCGATCTGGAAAGATAGAAGGAATGGGAAACTGAGCCTCCTGACCTTCCCAATGCCTTAATTTGATTTCCCTTCGTGTGGGGACAAAAACCTGGGTGAATGTTGGTGTGGTGGGGAACTGTGGGGTCAACCACTGAGCCCCCTGCTATCCCCATTTTTCCCTTAACCTACCCCTCTCCCCTACCTTCCACTAGATCCCTCATCCCAGACCTACTTAAAGGTCCAGGAACCCAAGAGTAGCCGACACACGGGAACTTGCTCCTCGAGGGGGTGGCTAGGCCAGAAACCAGACCCTGAGAGCAGCCCATAGAACCCAAAACTTGTGGAATCGGACCGTGCCCTCGTGGTTCAGAGCCAAGGACAAAACTATCCAATAGGCAAGGTGAACAGGTGGCATCAGGCAAATTTGTCATGGTGATGACCGACATGCCCTCCTCTTGGGGCAGATGTCCACAAGGTGGAGCTACAACGCCACTCTGCACAGCGAGCCTCAGTCGCTGGGAACGCCCCCTGTGGCAGCGTCTCTCTGGCTTTCCTCTTGAAGCTCTTCATTGCCCTGGGTGGTTCTCCTCCCCGCCTGAACCTATGAATCTCCCCACAGTGACAACTCCCCTCTCCTCTCCAATGCCATGTCACATGCAACCCTAGAAGGAAGGTGCATCCTCTCCCAGCTTCGGCACTGGAAAGAGTAGACTGTGACCATATAGGAATTAAATTCATTGAATGACAGACAAGATACAAGAACCAACCTGTGTGGAAGAAAAGGCTGCACACAGCAAAACAACAACAACAACAAAACCACGTGTAGCCATAGAATTACATTGCTAGATAGGCTTTTTAGTCTCTGGCCTCTAGGACAGAAAGCAGCTAGCTAGCAAGGGGTCAGAGGAGACAGTGCGTAGAATAGAGAAGGTGTCTTAATTATTTTACAGTTCTCTAGGAAAGGCCACTTGGTCATATCCTCCCATCACTCTTCCAAGTTGTCCCACCCTGACATTCCATGTGCCTTCTACACAAGAGCATGTGCACACAAGTCTGAAGCATTATCTTGCCAGTCTCCTTTTCACTTTCTCTGTTCTTGTTTCAATTTTGGGAGAAACTTCTCATGACTCACTGTCTTCCCAACCACCTCAGGTTGAAACTCAACGGGAGTAGATATCATGGCTGCATGGGGCCTCTTCATGGTTCAGAACTTCCTGTTGCCAAAGTTCTCCCCACCAACTGCTTGTCCCTTGGACATTCCACCTCAACCACTCTCCTTTTCCTTGTTGGGCAATACAGACAGGCCTCAGGCTCTGGTTGGTGAAGGCCAGGGCAGAGCATTCACTCCATTATGAAATTGTTGATCCTGGTCAGCAGCACTTCTGTTTCCAAGCCTGGGGAGGGAGAAGAGAAGGTGGGATATACTGGGAATAAGCAAGGGGAAGGCTAGAGGTGGAGAAACATAAGGAATGTGGGGGCGGGGAAGTTCTTACCCGTTCTCTCTCTCTCCTTAGCACATCTCCTACAGGAAGAAAAGTTTCCCACTGTAGGTTCAGCCATCTTCAAGCAGGACCTTCTTACCCCAGGTTCCCCCAAACTATCTTTCTCAGATTCAAACCAATTTGTTAGCATAGAGATCTAAGGATCTCAAAGGAACCAACCAGATCAAACCCCAAGCCACAGGCAGCAAATATGATCCCAAATCCACCTCATCAGCAGGGTCCTAGGGAGAATGAGTACCCAGAAAGCTGAGGCACCAGGCACTCACCCTCGGAGGAGGAAGGTCCACAAAAGCAGCAGGATGGAGACACAATTGGTGATGATCCACATCATTAGGTAGGTTTGAGGGGGCTATGGGAATAGAAAAAGGCCCCTGTTGGTGGCCGGAGCCCCAAGAGTACTGTATGGAGGGGAATAAGTAAGGAAGAAAAGGATAGGGTAAATTAGAATCAGGGATGAGAGACGGAGAGGAGTGGCGGTCTCAAAGCCCTTACAATGAGCCAGATGGGGTATTGCATCTGCTGTAGCAACTGGCAGTCATTGGTGGTGACCGAATCTACCCCTGCACACCAGAGTAGGGAGAAGAGCCATGGCTTGTTCACTACAAATAGGTTCACTGAGACATTGTCCTGGTGCAATGCCCTGTGGAGGTTAAAGGAGAAAAACATGGAACATCCAGAATTATGGAGCACAAAAAATGGGAGACAGCCTTCTGTTCGTGTTTGAACGTATAGTGTCATTGCCAAGAAGGTTTCAACTGCCCTTGCACAGCAGCCCCTGACCAAAAGTTACTTTCTTTGTGTAGCTATACTCTGTCTCCTGGTGAATCCAGGATATTGCCATCTGAGGCCACATGAATGTGTCTCTTCCACCTGTCTCATGAGGAACAGAGACCATGTTCCCCTGAGCCTTCACTCCTCCAGTCCCGATAACCCCAGTTCCTTCAACCATTACTCTTGGGACCCAGGTTATTGTTCCCTTCACCGTACTAATCTTTCTTTCTAATCTTATTATCATACTCTAATTTATCAATGTTCCTTTTAAAATATGGAGGCTCCATCTGAACATGATACCCCAGGTAAGCCTGGCTAGCTTTGAATACAGCAAAACTATCTCTTCCTGTCTTCTGGGCACTATACCTACATGAATGTAGTCCAGAGTCAGGTTAGCCTTTGGCAATGTCGCATCCCACTGGTAACCTACACTGCCACACTGTTCAGTCAAATCTCTGGCCTTTTTAATACATCTTCCTGCTGATGTCAGTGTCTCTACTCTTGTCTGTGCAAATGAGCTTATTTTGAGCCCTGAATGTAGATCCTTAAATTTATTTCTTCTGCTTTTCATCTTGGTAGAATTGGACCATCACTAGAGCATTCAGACCTTTCTGGCTTCAATTTGGTTTTTTTGAAATTTTTTAAATTGTGATTACGTGAAAGTTTACAATCCAAGTCAATTTTCCATATAAAAGTCCAAGTACCCATCTCTCTGCAACTCTATCTGCTCTCCTCACTCTGTGACAGCACACTCTTCTTTTTCACTCTTTACTTCCAGTATCCACTCAGCCAACACTTGTCCCCTCCTCTCCACACTCTCCTCTCCCCTCTGAAAAGGAAACCAGTAAGACAGCCATGTATATATGTGTATGTATGTATGTATGTATGTGTATACATGTATATAAAACCATAAGGTTCACACACCACCTGCATCACTCTGTGTCCCGAAGTCCAGTCCATTCTTTTTCTGAAATGTTGGCTTCAGTACTACTTGTTTCAGCTCTGGGCTAGCAGCAAGTCTAGTGGCCATGTTTTCAGGGGACTCTCCAGGTTGGTGAACCATCAATTCTGATCATTTAATAGAGTTCTTGATCTGCACACCTCTTTTTCTCATGCTACGTCAGAGACTGTACATTGTGTCCCCTATCAGGGCTGTCTTTCGTGGTGGCTAGGCACCATCTAGTTCTTCTGGCCTCATGCTGATGTAGTCTTCCAATCATATGGACCCTCTGTCTCCTGGGCTCATTTTTCGTCATGCCTTTCATGTTGTCAGTTGTCATCTGTTCCAGGTGGATTGGGACCAAACGATGTTCCTCAGATGGCAGCTTGCTAGCTTTTAAGACCCCAGATACCACTCACCAGTATACGGCACAGAAGACTCTCTTAGCAAAAGACTAGTTATGACAAATGACCTCAGTGTCCCCTGAAACCATAGTCCCCAGACCCCTGTCCCTGCTACTGTATCCTTTGAAATGTTGGGTTGAATTTAGAAAACCTTTTAGCTTGTGGTGTAGTTCAGTTATGCTGACCTGACTACTGCATGCTGTCATTCCCTTCACCTAACTGAATTCCTGTCAACTATCTAATCTATGAATCACACTATCCCTCCCTTCCCACCCTTGAAGCCATCAGAGAGTATTTTCTTCTCTTATGATAGTGGTCTCAAACAATATTTGTCCTTTTGCATCTGACTGATTTCAGCATGTCTTCCAGTTTACTCCTGGTTATGAGATGTTTCATAAAATCATCACTGTTCTTTATCATTGTATAGTGTCCCATCATATATATATACCATAGTTTGTTTATCTGGGTCTCAATTTTTTTCATTAGTGTGCTCATTACAAATTCATATCTTTTGGAGACATACACGATCAGCAGTTGACGTTTACCAGGACAAGACAGATAAGGACCAAAACCTGTGTTATGTCTCCCTCCATGGTGACAACTTAGAGAGAAGTGCTTGAAATACTTCTGATAACTGGTCTATCATTCAGTCCAAATTTTTCTGACTACAGGAGAATCATAAGAGACCTTGGCAAACACTGATACTTTCAAGTCCATCTTATTTACTGGCTGCACCAGTTTCTGGGGCCCAGTGCACATCTGGTACTCTCTTGCTTCTCTCTTGCCTGAATCCATACTCTGTTGCCCTGTACTCTTTTGTGTAAAATAAAAGCTAAGATCCTTCTCAGGGCCTACAAGATCCTACCCAGTTTGGCCTCTACCTACCTCTCTAACCTCGCCTTCCCCTTGCTCATTAGGCTTCTGTCCCTGCTCTTCTGTGGACCTTCTCACAGTCAGCAACTTATGACCATTCAAGTTTCAGCTCACACATCACCTCTTTAACCATTCTCCCTAATGTAGCCCACTCTAGCCCCACTCCAAACCCCAGTCACTCTATTATCTCTTTCTGTTATTGTCTTCATAACACTTGTCACTATCTGAGATACATGTATTTTGTTAGTGGTTTGTTGTCTGTCTCACCAGTATGTGAATTCTATAAAAGCAGGGACTCTGTTCATTTTACTCATATTGTGTCCCCAAAGCCTGTAACAGGTAGTACCTGACACATAGCAGCCAAGCCAAGCCAAGTGCTGCCGAGTGACACATAGCAAATATTCAAAAATATTTGTTGTGTGAGTGAATGAATGAATATCCTTTACTCTCCTGCACTGGCCCTTCCTCAGCATTAAGCCTCACATGATCCCCATAGTTCTTATACTCTGGCACTCACTTGATATCCAACAATGGCAGGTTTTGATAGGGGAGGTTCAGAAACTGGGGTTTTTCAGTTCTGTTGCCTCCCTGCTGTCCATATATCTGGCGCATTCCGGGAGCCCGCTCTTGGACATTAGCCCGATCTTCATCTGGTAGCCAAAGGACCTGTGGATTAGGGAGGATGGACATGAAGCTGGAAAACACACAGAGTTCCATGGGATGGGGCAAGGGCAGAGAGGTTTCCCAACAGAATGGGGTATTTGAGCTGAGGCAGGTGGCAGCCTCAAACTCATCACCAGGGCCCAGGGAATATAGAGTGAGGAGAGGGGTGAAGGGGGCCCTACGGGCATTGGCAACATCACCATAGCCTGGGGCACCCTTGCCCTCAGCACAGTCTCCAGCGTTTGGTTCACAAAAGTGTCATGGTACGTGTGGTTTCGTGGGGGGCGGCGCAAGTCGAACATGATGGAGAGGTTGAGGACTGCAGCTTCCTTCAGTAATTCTTCTAATGCTGGTATTGTCTGATTCTCAGCCTCTTTCCTATCAGGGCCTGAGAGTTTCTTGGCCCCCCAGAATGGTTGCCGCTACAAAAATAAGGAAAGTTGTTTTAAAAAGAAATAAAAAGGACAATTATTTCAAGACCAGAAAAGAACTCCGGGCCAACACTCCATCTTCACCATCTTCATTCATGTTCCCTACTTGGCATTCAGCTTCTGTTCAGTTCTGAGCCAGGTTTCTTTCTCAGAACCGTGGCCTTCTCCCAGACCCGCTAATATCTTACTCTGTGACCTTGAGCTCCTACCCTGCCAGTTTTCTAAATTCCCCATTCATACTACACCTTCTCTTTGGTCTCATGGAGACTTCTGAGATCTTGACTCCTTGATTTCCTCAGTCCTTTAGCCCCTTTGTGGCCTTACCTGTATCTCCAAGACATAGCCCACCCATAGCTTGCACTACTTTTCCACAGTGCCCTCAACTCCCTTGCTGTCCCATCTGTCCTACAAATCCAAAGCTGCGATTCAGTTCCATGATCTCCTTTCTGCACCTGTATCACTGGGACTGCTTGCTACCATGGGCGGAGCATGCCTTATGGACTGTTGCCACTGCAGTCTTATTTTTGTTCATTTCTGCTTAGCAATCCTTTTACTTGTTCTTGATTTGCTCCCTCTCATTTCCCCTGAAGCCCTGGTGGCATAGGATCCTGAGTGGTTAAGTGCTATAGCTGCTAACTAAAAGGTCAACAGTTCAAATCTACCAGCAGCTCCTTGGAAACCCTACTGAGCGGTTGTACTCTGACTTATAAAGTCACTATGAACTGTGATCAACTCAACCAGTAATGGTTTTTATTTGTTTTGCTCATTCCCCTTTGGCTTGGCTTGGCTTAGTGGCTGTTCTAAATCTCTACCATTCTCCTCTGCTCCCCTTCCTATCCGTGAGAGGACATTCCTCCTAATTAATGACACGGAAAAAGCCAGCTGTCTAGCATTTATTGAGTAATTGAGTACTGTCAGAAAGTGTTCTAAGCCAGCCAAGCCAAGTGCCGTCACCACTTTATATTTATTAACTAATTTAATCCAGTGACGGTAAAAAGTAGGTATTTTTATTATTCCCATTTCATAGATAAGGAAACTAAGGCATAAAGAGATTATGGAATGTAGTTGAGGGTCACACAGCTAGAAAGTGGTGGAGCCAGAATTCCAAGTCAGGTAGCCCTTGCCCTTAATCACTCTGATATACTACTATAATATATAGAGTTAAATTAAAAAATAAAAGCAAGTTGCAAAAGGGTATATGTAGTAATGTATAGTATAGTGATCCTATTTGTGCAAAATAAAAAAAATTCTAAATGTATATGGAACCTTGGTGATGTAATGGTTAAGAGTTCGGCTGCTAACCAAAAGGTTAGCAATTTGAATCTACCAACTGCCCTTTGGAAACCCAATGGAGCAGTTCTACTCTGTCCTATAGGGTCTCTATCAGCTGAAATTGACTCTATGGCAATGAGTTTTATATGCATATGTACACATATGTGGAAACCTTGGTGGCATAGCGGTCAAGTGCTATGGCTGCGAACCAAGAGGTCAGCAGTTCAAATCTGCCGGGTGCTCCTTGCAAACTCTGTGGGGCAGTTCTACCCCACAGAGTCGCTATGAGTCGGCACCTTAACCGCACCTAGTAACAGCAACATGTACTTATATATTCTACTGTCAACAGTGAATACCTCAGGGGAGCTGGATTATGGGGAACTTCCAGATTTCTACATTATTTCTCTAGTATTTTACTGTTTTTATAATGAACTTGTGTTATTCTTATAAACAGAAAAAGAGAAATGGAAAAAATAAAATATCATTTTAAATACGGCTGCATTCTGGGCATATCATCCAAAGCCCTTTAAAACCAGGCCTCAGCTCGCCTTGTCCCAGAACTTGCCAGTTTCCTCTCCCATGACTCCAGTGAATTTTATCTTCCAGTTTTACTGAGCTATCTTTCGTTCCCTGAAAACGCACTTTTTTATACTTCTGGGTTTTACACATTGCTCTTCCTTCTGACTAGAAGTCCTTTTCCCAGCCTTATACATCTTAAAAGAAGAAAACAACTGTCATTTGATGTGCTGCTCAGGCATTCTCTCCTCTGTGAAATCATTCCTGTTCCTCTCCCTCAGCCACCCTAACAGAGACTTTTCTCTTTTTCTTTTCTATCTGGTAAATATCTTAATTACTCTAGGCTTCATGTTCTAACAGCCTGTTAAAAAACAAAAAATCAAACCTGTTGCCGTCAAGTCAGTTCCAACTCATAGTGACCCTATAGGTCAGACTAGAACTTCCCTATAGAGTTTCCAAGCAACACCCAGTGGATTCAAACTGCCAACCTTTTGGTTAGCAGCCATGGCACCTAACGACTACACCACTGTTTCTTAGCTTCTTTTCTTTACTAGATGCGAGTGACTTGAGGGCAGAGACTATATTGCTATTGCCCAGCACAGGACTCAACAAAAGCTTATCAGCGGAATGAACTCTGCCCCTGCAGGTGGCTGTCTCTCAGAGGCTGTCCTCACCTCTAGGAACCAGGCCCCAGCATTGAGTCTCTTCAGTTCATCCCAGGAGAAGTTGCTGCTATGGGCTGTGGTTCTGGCTGGGAACACAGAGGCCACATCGGTGGTCCTGCTCAGGTGTTCATCATGCATGAGGAAGGGGACTCCATCGGAGCTGAGAGTACAAAAGGCTGATAGTTATTTCCTGAGCTCTATTGCTGTGTCCCTCAGCCCCTCAGATCCCCCAATCCCCAGCCTCCCTTACCTGACCATCACATCTGTCTCAAACACAGCAGCTCCACATTCAGCTGTCTTCCGCAAGGACATCAGAGTGTTCTCAGGGGCCAGCTGGGAAAAGAGATCAACAAGGAGGTAGCAGGGCAGAGTAGGAGCCTGGGAACCCATAGGTCTGGCTGTGGTAGCCTGAAAGAGTAGACCCTCACCACCTTCCCAGCATTCTGCTCAACACTCACCATTGGGGCCCCTCGGTGTCCCACCAGCCCAGGCTTGGGAGGTAAGTCTCTGGGTTCCAAGAAGCAGGCTGAGGAGATACATAAGGGGACCAGATAGATGGCCAAGACAACTCCAAAAAATAGGAGCAGTAGCAGTATCTTGGGACCTGTGGGGAACAGGGGACAGGCTATAGAGAAACAGCAATGGGTGAGCTCTGGAAGCAGAAAGCAAAGCTCAGGAGCAGGAATCACGGGTGACAGGAGACAGAAACATAGCTAATGAGGACTGGTGGAGAGGTGGGGTTGTCACCTCTTGCATGGATACGGTAGAAGGTATCAGCCACAGACCAGGCCAGGAGGGTGATTCCAGCCACTGCTCCAATGTGAAGGAATGGGGCTGTGGCCTGTGGACAAGAGTTGGTGAGAAGGGGTCTTCTTCCTGGTGACCCCTCCTCCTTCTGTTTGGAATTCAGAACTTTCTCCAGTCTCGGGGAACCAGGGAACGTGGTATGTTCTGAGGTTGGCTGCAGGCAGAGGCTCCCACCTGAGCGTTAGAGATTGGCCACTCACCTGCAGTGACAGATGTAAGCTATGCCATTCCTGCTTCCACTGGACATCCAATCCCACAAGGCCAGCAACCACAAGAAGCATAATGAGGAGCAGTAGCACCTGGGGGCCCAGGGATGACTTGAGCTTTCTCTGTCAACCTGGACTTGTAGATACCTGAGTTGCCCCTTACTCTATGGAGACAGGACCCTTCCTTTCCCCAGAATCGCTCACTGCCCTTCCCTCACTCGTCAAATATTTACTTGGAATGGACCCTGGAGATACTACAGCGAAGTCTTTGTCAGATAGCTGACTAAGCCCTGGGCCCCAGTGGCTCCCTCTCTCCCAAGCCCCCATCCTTACTATACCTTGTGGAGACTGTGCAGATGCAGAGGCTGTCCACAGAGCTGCAGAATCAGGGCCAGGAGCTGAGGGTCAAGGGTAATTGGAATAATCGGCTTGGCAAGGAGGACAAAGTCACTAAGGCGGGCTTCCTGGGCTGATACTTCCCTCCCCTCCCCAAATTGGCCTCCTCCCCTCATTGTCTGGGGCTAGAAAAAGGGTAGAGTTGAGCAGAAAGAAAAGGCTGAGCTAGGGGTGTAGGCCAGCTGCCTCTGGACCCACCAATAGCAGGGATGCATATGTGACCAATAGAGAGATGACCAGCAGGAATACCAGGGACCAGTCCATCCAGCGTCCCAAGTGGTGGAATAGGAATCTGTGGAAGGGGAGAGGGAGATGTCCACATAGGGGAAGGGCTGTCAATAGTGGCCTGAGGGAAGTTGGTGGGTGGATCCAGAAGGAGGACTAGAAGGGAGTAATGAGAGGAAAACCTTTCATGGGGCTATTGGGTCCATGAAAGGGGGAGATTTTGTGGAGGAATTTTCTAGGGAGGTTGGGAAGCAGGAAAGCTGGACTTGAAGGGCTGGACAGGACTGAAGGATAACTTATGATAGGGGCTGAGCACCCAAGGGTCCCAAGTTGCACGGTGGTGTAACATGTATGCTGAGGAAGAAGGGGCATCCATGACACACTCATTGAAGTTATGCAGGTCATTGAGAAGGATGAGCCCGATGTACAGCCAGCCCAGGGAGAGGAGGAAGGTGAGGAAGAGCAGGCCAAACCAGATACAGTCGCACTGCAAAGGGGCAGAGAGAACCTTACAGCCAATCCCTCTTTTCAAGCCCAGAATCCCCTATACGTAGCACTTCAAGGAGGCTTCCACCCATGCATTGGCCTATTCTGGTCAGGGGGCAGCTTTTTCCATATTTGAGGGTGATTTTCTCCCAAGGAGAGAAAGCCCCTCTCCTCCCAGCTGCCTAGGGCACAGTTGTCTTCCTGATCCCCTGATTGGCCTCTGCCTCTGACACCCAGCCAGAGGCCTACGGTGGGGGAGAGGAGAGGTAGGGCACTTGTCCTGGGCACCACTTGAAGTGGGGCACCAGTTAGCAATTTCTTTGGGCCAGTCACAGTTTCTGTTGCCAACTATAAGAGATCATTTTGCAATTTAACACTAATTGCCCTAGGCACTATTTTCCATATTAGGTCCCTGCTTCCATCCTCCCCATTCATCCCTACTTCACCTTGCTGGTTCGTATCCTCTCTTTGTGGAATTTTCTCCAGTGGCAGCTATACAGGCAGTGGAGGCACTGGGCCCAGACGGAGCAGCAGCCAGGAGACTCTGCCATGGTGAGGGCCTGGGGAAGATGACACTGGGTCATCAGGAACCCTCGCAGAGCCCAGCCTCTCTCCCAATGTATCAGAGGAGCCACAAGAAGGAGCAGAGGCACGCAACAGAGGTCAAGGGGCAGATCCAGAGTATGGAATTGGATGAGGAGATAAGCAACACTGCCTCCAAGGCTGGCACAGGTATAATCTCCTGGGTCCTTTCTTTTAACTTTGATACCAGAAAGTCAACGGGACACCAAGAGGCCATGCCTCATTGCAGATAGCCACTCTCTCCAATTTCTCCCCGTTTAATAGTATCAAGCTCCAGGGATGGAGTGCTTGCCCAGGGTGGGGACACATGAGAAACTGCCCTGGGTGGGGCAAACAGCCCAGCAAGTTGAGGCAACTCCAGGATGGGGAGTATTCCACCCCAGGAACCAGAAGTAACTTGAAGTTAGAGGCTACAGTTCTGACCTGGGGCTGTGGGAGACTCAGCTAGTTGGCCAGTTGCTATGGATACAGAGATTTGCCAGTCACAAAGCCCAGACAGAAAGATTTTCTGTCTCCACCTCCCAGGGGGTAGGGGGTACTGCTAGTGAGCTGAAGACTTGAGGGGAACAGGTTTCCTGGGTCATGCTCAGAAAATACAACCCTCAGCCCCAGTCCTGTCCATTCCTGTCCAGTCATCCCCCTACTCCAACCAGGAACCTAGTCCCTGCCTTCCCCCTTTCTGGGGCCCCACCCTCTGAGTTAGCTTTGGTGAAAGTACAACAAATATAGGGCAGGGTGTGTGTGGTGGGGGAGGTGTTGTTGTCTTGGGGCAGGGGATCCCTTGTACTTTGTGCTTCTGGGTCTGACTGAGATGGAACTGATTTACTGATTCCCAAACTAGCTCGTGTGATCGTGATTCTCTATGAGAAGGTGTGCGATTTGTATCAGTATCTGTATATGTGTATGCACAAGTAGCTGTCAGTACAACAGGGTTTCTAGGTGACTTTGAGTATGCAAGGGAACCCCTGGATATACCCCCAAAAAGAATATATGGGGGTGAGAGGTCCAAAGAGACACAACCGCTTGTCCTCTGGGCTACCCTGTGGAGCTGGTCTCCTGCAAGGAGGAAGGGTGTGGCAGGCATAAAATTGCTCCTGAAACTTCTCTCCTGATACTGTGCTCACTTTGGGAAAGGAAAGTCAGGGTAGGGAGTGGAGGAGTGGAAGGCTTGGGGATGAAGACAGGGGTGAAGTAAGGAAACTTCTTCTCTCCGAGGGACCCCTCCAGCAAAAAACAACACCGGAGAGGGTCCTGACTCTTCCCATGCCAGGACTGGGTTGCCCTGGGCTCCAGTCTGTACCTCCTACCTCCCCTCTCAGGTCCTGCCCTGTACTCCAGCCACTGCCTTCTAGAGTCCCAGCTACCTCCCGGAGCTATCTATAGGATGGGATCAGGCAGCTAAAAAGGAGTGCTGCTATCCTGGGCCTAATTCTTGCTGGTTGGAGCCATTCTCCATCCTGACCTTCCCGGATGAAACCCCCAGCCTGCCCAGTCCCTCCTCACACCTTTTTTCAGCGGCAGCTCTGCTGTGCTCTGCTTCCCAGCGCTCTCCGAGTTGTCTGCCTCCTCCCTCTTCCAGTTCTTGACTCAACCTCACAGGCCAAACAGGTGGCACTGTTGCCACCTATAGGAGGCTGTGCTGGTCCTCTCCAAAGGCCTGCAGCTGCTCCATGGCTTGTGCCCAGTTGGGTGAGAAGATGGGAGGAAGGGGCGGAAGAGCAGAACTGCTTTTTCACTCGCTGCTGCTGGCGGTCAGCAGGCTTGGGGTGGGGAATTCTTTTGTGCAGTCTTCTGTATCCCTCCTTCCCTCCTCCTGTTCCCCTCCCAGTCACTGCGGGGCTTTGTCCTGGCTCTGGGAGGAGAGGGCTGAGGCTGAAGCTGAAGCTGGGAGGAGGGGGTGACCACACAATTTTGCAACTTCCCAATACTGGAAAGGAGTGTGTATAAGGCAGTCTAGTGTCTAGTGTTAAACTCCCCGGGAGTGTATAGTCTACCTCTCTTCCCTCTTGGGTTCCTACTTCCAGCTCTGCAAGGTGCATTATAAGAGATGTAGTTGCAATCGACTTCCTGAACTCTGGGCAGCAGCTCACCTTGCTTCTGAACCAGGGGTTCACATGGGTCTTGTGAATCCTGTATGACATTAGCAACCCTACCCTTCCCCTGTTACTGGGGATGGCCTCAGCTGCTCCAACCCACAAGTGGGGTTCTTGTTCTCTACTGAGTAAGTCTAATCCGAAGATAATTTACAGTTTTCCACACTAGTGAAGATTTATTAGAAAAGAGCTTGCAAGCGGAAACAAGGAGGGCCTAGGCAAAGCTTACCCCTGTCTCCCTCAACAAAGGTTTTGTTGGGGCTTATAAAGGATTTTAGGTGGAAAGGATCTCATGTCTTATTCATCACATTTGGGGGGGGAGATGGGGCTGGGGTAATGAGATGCACGTGCAAGCAGATTTCACGATGGCTTATGTAACAGGGGCTTCTGGGAGTGGTAGCCGGACTTACTATGGTGTGTTGGGCCTGCATAGTTCCTTGTTCCCGTGATTCGATTCCCTGGGCCTGGTTGTAGCTCTCTGGTGCCCGAGTTGGAAGGACGTGTAGCAGTTACTTCTGTCATGTCTGCTCATGCCTCTGAATTTAGTCTAAATTGGCTTTTCTGAAAAACAACTTTGGAAGAGTGTTAGTTGATAATTCAAGCAACTAATCCTGGATGTGGGTGGTAAAGCAAGTTGCTTATCACTCTGGGAATGTTCAAGGGTGTGGTTAGGCTGGCCCTTCGTGTCCCTTGTCCTGTCTCATTCCCCCTGAGGGATTTCATATTCGTATATTTTTATGGGTCACAGAGTGGAGGTCTCTACTTCTGTATCTGCTTCATGCTGAACAGGAATGCAGGCTTGTCTATCAGAGTAGAAATCCCTTGCTAACTGTTTTAATGATTTATAAGGGCCAGCATGACCATTGCAAGGTATTGATTGGAACCCCTGGAGCATTATTAACTTTACATGGAATTGCTACAAGCCAGAAGAAACAAACTTTACAAGGAGTTGAAAGAACCAAAGTCTGAAAGCAAGCAATAAAAGGATTGCAACTAAAGGTCCTAATAAGGGTAAAAATGAAATAATTGATGGGAGATATCCTCTTATCTGACCCAAATGCTGTTAGTGAATTATGACTTGGACTCCCTGAGCCACTGGGCATTTACTAATAATTTTTGCATCCTGAGTTCCATTTCTCCTGAGGAGTTTATATATATATGAAACAGTGGGTATGGCTATGGTACTAACTCCTCCTTGTTCTGCAAGAAGGTGGTCTAGGACCAATGGTCTGGTGCCATATTTGCCAAGGAATCTAAGGACTTTGTAAGGCTTTGTGTCTCTGTACTGAGTTCTCTGCGACCTCTTCGAATATTGCAGAGATATTTTGAGGAGTTTGAGCATTATAGATTATTCCTCCAGTCAGGCCACCAGTTACTAGGGTGGCTATTCCTAGGGCAACTAAGGGAAGAAGCATCTGTTTTCTCTTACCTAGGCTAATTAGGGAGCTAGAGGAAGGTGTACAGATTTTAAAGAGATGGAGATTATGCTCAACTGGAGTTATGTAACCAATTGAGCAATTTCCTTATACACGGCTATGCTCTGGACAATTCAGGGCTATGAAGGAGTCATCACAGTCCCATGGGCAAATAAACCAGAGTACTAAAGGGGCACATAATAAATTTCCTTTTGCTAAATTAGCCCAGTCTTGTAAGGTGTTCTGAGGTGCAGTGTGAGAGGTCTCATTTGTTTTGAGAGCCCTCCAATCTGCCTGGGCCTACTCTAAATCCTCTTTAACTTGTTTTTGTTATTTGAGGTCATTGAGCCCCTGGGGAATTTCTCATGCCATACATGTTATGTGTTTTGATCCACTGACCAAGTTTCACCACTGTGGCAGGCACAGTGGCTGCAAGAACCGACAAAATGTTCAAAGGTGGAGACCTTAGTTGAGGGTCAGGAGAACATAATGACTGGTCCATTCTTTGACACTGCTTGCTCTGCCTTGTGGTTTTAAGGTTTTGGAGACTGCCGGTGGGTGACCCCACAATTCCACAGGAATGGAGAGATGTGGTTTGGTTTGGTCGGTGTAGACATCCACAAAGGTCCCCTTATTTGCATTTGGCTTCTCAGAGGCAAAAATAACTAGCCTCTTCCTCTTGTTTCTTGATAAGGTAATTCAGGTTTTCCACTGGCTCACAGGTATAGTTTGGGGCCTGAATGGTAGTGTCTTCTGGTTCCTCTGAATCCTAAGGTTTTATTCTAGAATGACATACTCATGGGGTTATGCCTGTAAGTTTGACTATAGTGAGGCTTGCTAAAATGACCTGGAAGGGCCTCTTCCTCTTTTCTGTTAACTGGTCTTCTGAGGATCTTACCCATGTAGGAGGGTGTCAGGGAAAAAAAAATACTCATTTTTTGACTGACTCACAAGTCCTGTTCTCACAGTTTTGGCGAGTTTGCCCCTTGGCATCCAGGAGAGGAGAGAAGTGGAAGGTACTCTGGCTCTTACTTGGAGCAGAGAATACGGCCAAGTCCAGCAGGGAGGACACAGAAGAGCATACAAAACTAGAAACTGACAACCAGTATAGTAAATAGAGTCACACTAGGACAACAACAGTATGTATTCTTAGGGCACATTAGGTCTCGTGGACAGAAAATATCAGTGAATAAAAGCTGGAGCTACTTGGCTGTTAGGAAGTTCTCTCTTCATCACTGTTATAGGTTTCAGTAATGACAGTCAGGAGGGCCTTCACTGGTCCAAATTTTCTATTTACTAAATGTTAATAGGAAAAGTTAAGAATAGTCTTTTTGTGTTCTCTTTGAGTGGCTTATGTGAAAGCTTTCCCTAAAAGATATTTTTCAAGATTATCTTAGCTTTTGGCTTTATACCTCAGGGCTCAGTTGACATGTCCTTGTGAGAGTCCAGCTCCAGCTGGGTTACATTCTTTATACTCAGCGACAAGGAATAATGACTCCAACATTATTTTCTAAATCGTTCCCTGGTTTTGATTGGAGATAACACATTGATGGTTAATACCTGGACTTAGTTGTTTCTAGATGTCGGGCATTACAGACTCTAAACTCACGGTGCTGGTTTTCCACTGAATACCATCTGGTTCCTTACCAGGTTATTAGCAAGAGCAATGTTCTCATCAGTTGCATTGCTGGAGTGAGCAGACTCAATGTACATCAGCATTTTAGCCCAAGGCCTTCTTTCGCCTTTTAGCTGGGTAAACAAGTAGCTTGTTGTCTAATTTTACAGCACAGACAATCTTCTTGGACTAATAAAAAGCCCATTGTGTTATCTTAAGTTAGCTTCGTTATGACGTCAGAGATTACTGTTACGTTTCCTGCTAGCAACTTTGCTATTTATCCCATAGTGATTGGTACATTTCTTAAAAATTTATTCAATTTAACTATATCATCAATAGGAAAAAAGTGCTTAGAAAAGACTAACCCCCCACCCCCACCCCAAGTGTTGGACCAATGAGATTTCTTCTGACTCCTATTTTGGTGTGTAACAATTTAACATTACCTTTCTAGTATTAACTAGCATTATTACTATGAATAGCTAAAGTTAATCCTAAAGTTTCCAAAGGGCATTGCTCATGCATTTACCGGGAATCTAAACAAAAGATTGTCCACATAAATTTACCATCAGCAGGAAAGAGATCATCTAAATTAGTATAGTTGGATCTACCACACAAAAACATACACCTATAAGGAGCACAGAAGCCCTGGCGGCATAATGGTCAAGTGCTACAACTGCTAACCAGAAGGTCAGCAGTTCAAATTCACCAGGCACTCCTTGGAAATGCTATGGAGCAGTTCTACTCTGTCCTATAGGGTCAGTATGAGTTGGAATCAATTCAATGACAGTGGGTTTTTGGGTATAAAGACCACAAAGCTTGTCTATTCATAAGTAGCATGAATAATTGCTTTTCACATGTCACAGCAGCAACTGCATTCTATAAAACCTCAGTTTGTGTATTAATATAAATACAGTAATAACCAGCCAATCTGTTAAAGCATAAGCTGTTTTCTTGATAGAGTAAGAACTCTAATGTTATTCTATTTTATAAATTCATAGCTCAAATTTCAGACACTCCTCTGGTTGTGATATCTGCAACTTTGCTAAGTTTACCAATAGGGATTTTGAATTTGAAAGCTACAATGTCTAAACTCATTAGTTAAATAATTTAGGAGAAAGGAAAATGGTTTTTTATACCCAGAAGGTAGGAACTTAAAACATCAGCAATATTCCCACATAAAACTCACTGTATCTTTTTGTGTATTCACTATTATGTAGTTATTTTCTGTTCCATGTGTTTTTGGATCAGCTGCATACTCTGACCTCTAGGGTCGCTATGAGTTGATGGTAGTGGGTGGGGCAGTCTGTGAACTCATCAGTTTCATAAGAGTTCTGGAAATCTTGATTCATATTTGTCTTAGTCATCCAGTACTGCTCTAACAGAAATTACCACAAGTGGATGGCTTTAGCAATAAAAGTTTATTCTTACACAATCCAGTAGGCTAGAAGTCTGAATTCAGGGTATAAGCTCCAGGGAATGCACTCTCTCTTGTCAGCTCTGGAGGAAAGTCCTTGTGTTGCATCAGTCTTTCTTTGGTCTGAGAGCATCTCTGCACAAGAACTTCAAGTCCAAAGGATGCATTCTGCTCTCCATACTACTTTCTTGATGGTATGAGGTCCCCAACTCTCTGTTTGCTTCCCTTTCCTTTTATATCTTGTAGGACAAAAGGTGGTGCAAGTCACACTCCAGGGAAACTTCTTTTACACTGGAGCAAGGAGGTGACCTTAGGAAGGTGTGATAGTCCCACCTCAGTCCTCTTTAACGTAATCCCATCTATTAATCACAAGCAGAGATTGGGATTCACAGTATAGGAAAGTCACAAAATGGAGGATGATAACAACTTACTGAGAATCATGGCCCAGCCAAATTGTTATAAACATTTTTTAGGGGACACAATTCAATCCACGACAACAGTACTTTTCATAAGTCCAATATAGTCCATCATTTTGTTGAGATAGTCTGGGAAAATGTTTTTAGAAAATCAGCTAAGTAAAACTTTATCTGTAGATGATGAAACTTAATATGGCCACGATTAATTTATAAAAATAAATACTCTTAATAGTGAAAAGACCTGATAAAAGGTAACTGCAAGCAAAACACAGAGGTCAAATAAAATCAAAACTTTAGACAATGGTATTTCTTAATATAACAAATAGCCATATTTTTAAAGGACTTCAGACATCATACAAAATAAACTTGAGTCATACTACCATATAGTTAGGATACAAAAGGTCTTCCAATAAGGACATCCTAGTTTTGACAGCTCATGGCAGCCATATTTATCATATTTTTTTAATTAGTATTGACAAATAGCCACAAAAAGCTACACAATTATAAAACGAGTAGAACTTATTAAATTATCAAAATGGGTGTTCTGCTTGCCAAACATTCTGTGTGTTATGTAAAATTTATGATGCACATAATTGTCCCAACTACAGAACAATTTGACATTTAAACAAAAACTTTGAGACAACCGGGTTTGTTGCCAGTCAGACAATGCCTGTGTGTCAATGAACTGCCTGTTCCAATGAAAACATTACCACTGTTTGTCAGAGTGTATGTGAGAATCCATCCCAATCAGTTTCTTGCTGAGCACAATTACTGGGCCTTGTGTTGATCACAATTTGGTGGATTCTACATATGGACTTGAGGCTTTAACCTTGCAAAATTGATTTAATTCAAGAACCGAAGTCCAGTGACCACAGATTGTGCCATCCATTTGCTGACTAGGCTCTAGAGCAACTGGAAGTTGACCCTACTTTGGCCGAAAAATCATCTTCAGCGACAAGACTCATTTTTGGATGAATGGTTTTGTTAACACACAAAACTGTCTCATTCGGAGTGATGATAATTCAATAAAGATTCAAGAACATCCTCTTCATCCCCAGAAAGTTACCATTTGATGTGGATTTTGGTCCAGTGGAATCATTGGCCCTTATCTTTTCCAAGATGAATGAGAAGAGGCTGTGACAGTCAATGGTGAAAGATATTGGGTTATGGTAACTGGTTATTTTTGTTCCCATTCGGAAGGTGCCACAGAGACCATTTACCCGAAGTTCTTTTCCACACTTAATGCCATCAACTGTACTTCAAAATAATAAAACAAAACTGTATCATTCACATGACTTGTTTTATTCAAGTTCAGAGATAGGACACCCTTATTGGAAGATGCTTTACCAAGATTATATATACACCAAGATTATCAAGTCTGTATATACCTGGCTAGTATAAATATACCTTCATAGGTAAATAATTTGAATTCCATAGTTAAAACATTTGTTTTGATGATGCTAGATTAAAAAATAAATTTATGTGGTTTTAGATATATATATATGAGGATGTCCTACTGGTTTCTTTTTAGAGGGGAAATGAGAGGGTGGAGAGGAGGGGACAAGTGTTGGTTGAGTGGATACTGGAAGTGAAGACTGGAAAAGAAGAGTGTGCTGTCACAGGGTGAGGACAGCACATAAAGTTACAGAGAGGCAGATGCTCTGGGTTTTATATGGAAAATTGGCTTGGATTACAAATGTTCACTTAGTCAAAATAAAAAATTAATATATATATAAATGTATAGCAAAGTTAGCAAATAAGAAATAATAATAAAATTAGGACATAATATTATGTATTGGGGCAAAAATGTAAAAGGAAATAACAAATTTTAGTCCAAGAATCAGGCATTTCTCTTCATTTTAACCTGTTACATATAATTAAGTAAAATTTTTAGCATTTTTTCTTGACAGAAAGATATTTGTTGCTTCCCACAAACTTTCAGAGTCGTCAGTAGTTTATGACAGGTTAACAAGAAACAATGCTTAAGTTATTTACCTAAGATCTTAAAGTAAATCTGTAGCTTTTTCTTGTTTCTCAAGCCATGGGGCTTGATTTTTGACTCAGTGTCTTAGTCAGCTAGTGCTGCTCTAACACAAATACCACAAAGTGGATGGTTTTAAAAAAAGAAATGTTTATTCTTACATAGTCTGATAGGCTACAAATCCAAATTCAGGATGTCCACTCCAGGGGAAGAGTTTCCCCCTTGTTGGCTCTGGAGGAAAGCCCTTGTGTTGCATCAGTCTTGGTTCAGGGAGCATCTTGGCACAGGAACCTCAGGTCTGAAGGGCATGCTCTACTCTTGGTGTTGCTTTCTTGGTGGTATGAGGTCCTCAATTCTCTGCTTGCTTCCCTTTCCTTTTATCTCTTGTAGGATGACAGGATAAAGGGTGGTACAAGCCATACTCCAGGGAAACTTTCTTTATAGTGGAGCTGGAAGGTGATCTTATGAAGGGATTTACAGTCCCATCCTGATTCTCTAATATACAGCATAAGAAAATCACAAAATGGAAGGCAGTCATAAAATATCAGGAACCATGGCCTTGCCAAAGGCTACACACATTTTTGGGGGACACAGTTCAATCCATGACATCCCACCCTTTGGCCTCCCAAAAATCACATCTTTGAAATGTGTAACACATTCATCCCGTCATAGCAAAAGTCATAGCAAAAACATGCCATCCCATATCATAGAAGGCTTAAATCAGTTCCAGGTCTAAAATACAAAAAACTCCTCTACATCTGTGAAATTGAAAATACAAGTTGTCTGCCTCCCAAGTACAACAATGGAACAGGCAGGCACAAGCTTTGCATTTCCATTTAAAACTGAGAGAAATTATAGGGAAAGATGGCATTAAAAAGCAACAAGCAAGTCAGCAGAACACATTATCTTAGCCCTCAAAGCTTTGAAAATAATCCTATGTTCTCTGAGACAATTTACACATTAGCCTTGCCCTCCAAACTATGGCCACATTCTCTGGATTCTGAGTGGAGACCCCCAGCCCTGTGCCACAACTCCATCGTCTAGGCTCACTAGGACAGCAATTCTGCCCTCTTGGCTTTAGGTGCACCCTAAGCCCAAATGAATAGGAATTCCACCCTACAAACACAGAAAGCCTTGGCTCCAGTCTTTCAAACCCTTGAGATCGTGGCCATGCCTTTTGAGACTGAGGCAGTTCAGCTTCTCATGCTCTTTATCTCTTCAACTTCTTACTATGGTCTTATGGTCCAGGCCTCAGGCCTGCATCTGCCCTTCTGGGGCAAGTGTTCCAAAGCTCTGTACCTCCACCGATTCAAGTGCCCAGAGGCACCCCACTCTGCCATATAGCCTCCTGTACATAGGCACTCAGCTCTCTCACTCTGTGGGTCAGCAAGCCTAGCTCCACTGGCTGGGAGGCACCCGACTCCTCCAGGAAACCTCTGTGCACAGGCACTCAGCTTTCTTGCTATGTGGGCCAGCTCCAGTGCTGTCTCACACTGCTCTCGTTCTGCTTCTGCCACTGCTTCTGCTGCTGGTCCTCCACTGCTCATTTCTTACCATCTTACCATTTCTTACCACCTTCATTGGTGTTAACATTTCTCCTTGGTTCCTTCTGAGTCTTCTGTAGATGCACAGTTTCAAAGTTACTTCCACATTTTAGGTCTTTGTTAGAGCAGCAGTCCACTACTGGCACCAACTTCTGTCTTAATCAGCTAGTATTGCTCTAAGAGAGATACAACAAAGTGGATGGCTTTAAAAAGAGAAATGTTTATTCTTACACAGTCCAGTAGGCTACAAGTCCAAATTCAGGACGTGCACTCCAGGGGAAGGATTTCCTCCTTGTTGGCTCTGGAGGAAAGCCTTTGTGTTGCATCAGTCTTGGTTCAGGGAGCATCTTGGCACAGGAACTTCAGGTCTGAAGGACGTGCTGTACTCTCAGTGTTGCTTTCTTGGTGGTATGAGGTTCTCAATTCTCTGCTTGCTTCCCTTTCCTTTTATCTCTGGTAGGATGACAGGATAAAGGGTTGTTTTAGTCAGCTAGGGCCACTCTAACAGAAATACCACAGAGTGGATGGCTTTAACAAAGAAAGATTTATTCTTACACAGTCTGGTAGGTTGCAAGTCCATATTCAGGGTGTCCGCTCCGGGGGAAGGCTTTCCCCTTGTCGGCTCTGGAGGAAAGTCCGGTATTGCATCCTGACGCAAGAACCTCTGGTCTGAAGGACACGCTCTGCTCCCGGTGCTGCTTGCTTGATGGTAGCAAGGTTCTCAAATCGTCCTTTGTTTCTTTTTCCTTTTATTCCTTGCAAGCTAAAAGCATTAAGGGTGGGGCAAGGCATACTCCAGGGAAACTCCCCCTACAGCAGGAATTTACAGCCCCACCCTAATCCTTTAACATACAGGTTAGCAAAGCCACACAATGGAGGACAGTCCCAAGATACTGGGAACCATATCCCAGCCACGTGGCTGCACACATTTTTGGGGGGACACAATTCAAACCATGACAGGGGTGGTACAAGCCATACTCCAGGGAAACTCCTGGAGCAGGAAGGTAATCTTATGAAGGGATTTACAGCCCCACCCTAATCCTCTATCACAGCACAGGAAAATCACAAAGTGGAGGACAATCATAAAATATCAGGAATTATGGCCCCAGCCAAATGGCTACACATGTTTTTGGAGGGACACAGTTCAATTCATGATGCATAAGAAATTTTATTCTAATGAGAAGCCAAACCTTTGCCTTTGAAGGAGATTATACTCAGAAACCAAAGCAAATTTTTTAAACAGTGAAAACCCAGTTATTTGTTTTATGTGCTATCTAATATTAAAGCCATAAAAACAATTACACTATAGTAAAACAAACAAAATCTTGACCATATCAAATAATTTCTTTCCCAATAAACCTCTTACAGTGTATCCCTTTAAACAGTAAAAATGAACTCATTAACAGACCCACTATACACACACACATACACACACTCATCTAATGGCATAAAAAGTATATAAACTTATTTTTTTATTTTTTATTTTATTGTGTTAAGTGAAAGTGTACAATCCAAATCGTTATTGCATGCACGCCTATCTGCAGTTCCATCTGCTGTTCTTGTCCGGTGACAGCACACTCCTCCTTTTCATTCTATACTTCGACTATCCTCTTAACAAGCTCCTGTCCCCTCCTCTTCACCCTCTTCTTTCCCATCTAGAAAGAGACCAGTAGGACAGCCTTGTATGAATGCATAAAACCATAAAATACACATACCATATGGTCACACTGTGTCCCCAAGTCCAGTCCATTCTTGTCCAAAGAGTTGACATCAGTAGTGTTTTCTGGTCAGGGGCAGGAGCAGGTCTAGGGTCCATGCTCCCAGGGGATCCCCCAGGCCATCAGACTATCAACTGTGGTCTTTTAGTAGAGTTCTTGAGGAGCACCCCTCTTTTTCTCATGTTGCCACAGGGACTCTACATTAAGTGCCCCATCATGGCTGTCTTTGGTGGTGGCTGGGTACCATCTGATTCTTCTGGTCACACGTTGATACAGACCGCCATTCACATGGGTCCTTCAGTCTCCTGGGCTCTTTTTCCCTCACGTCTTTGCTGTTCTTGGTGATCATCTGTTCCAGATGAGTTGGGACTATTTGGTGTACCTCAGATGGCAGCTTGCTGACTTTTAAGAGCCCAGATGCCACTCACCAATATGGGGTACAGAAGGTTCTCTAAGCAATAGGCTAGTTATGCCAATTGACCTTGATGTCCCACGAAAGCATGGTACCCAGACCACCACCCCTGCTTCTCTATCCTTGAAATACTGAGTTGAGATTAGAGGAGCATTCAGTTTATGGTGAAGTCCACTTATTTTGATCTACTTTCTACTGTGTGCTGTCACTGCTTTCACCTAACCAAATTTCTATCAAATATCTAATCTATGACCAACCCTCTCCCTCCCTCCCAAATCTGGTAGACATCAGAGTCTTTTCTCCTGTACATAAGTGTATTTTTAAGTATTTATAGCAGAAGTCTCATACAATATTTGTCCTTTTGCCAATGACTCAGCACAACATCTTCCAATTGAAACCAGGTTATGAGCCAAAAAGCCAAGTGCGATGCTTCCTAAAATCATTGTCTTTTATCATTGCATAGTGTTCCATTGAGTATATATGTACCATAATTCTATTATCCATTTATCTGTTGATGGGCAACTAGGTTGATTCCATCTTTTTGTTATTGTGGAGAGTGCTGGAATAAACACTCATGTGCATGTATCTCTTTATGTGACAGCCTTTGCTTCTGTAGGATATATTCTGAATAGTGGATTTACAGGATCATAAAGTATACCTATTTCTAGCTTTCTAAGGAAGCACCAAATTGCTTTCAAAAGCAGCTGTACCATTATGCAATCCCTCCAGCACTGTAGGAGTGTCCCAATCTCTCCATAGCATCTCCAGCATTGGTTGTTTTGCGTTTTTTTGGATTGTGACTAACCTTGTTGGGGTGAGATGGTATCTCATTGTAGTTTTGATTTGGATTTTTCTGATAGCTAATGATTGTGACCATTTCCTCGTGTGTCTTTTGGCTGCCTGGATGTCATCTTTGGTCAAGTGTCTGCCCATCTTCTTTGCTCATTGCTTAATTGGGTTATTTACCTTTCTCTTGTTGATATTTTGCAGCACCTTGTAGATTATGGAGATCAGATGTCGGTCCAGCATGTAGTTGCCAAATATTTTTCCCATTCTGTAGGTGGTCTTTTAACTCTTTTGATAAAGTCTTTGAATGAGCAAAAGTGTTCAATTCTTAGTCTTTTGTATTTATCTATTGTCTCTTCGTTGTTCATGCTTTGTCAGATTTTGAATTGTCTAAGCTGTTTATTAAAATTTCCATTGTTGACTCTATTTTTTCTTGCATGATCTTTATCATTATATGTTTGATATTTAGGCCTTTGATCCACTTTGAGTTAGTTTTTGTGTAAGATGTGAGATATGGGTCGTCTCAGTTTTTTGGGAGAGCCAAGCCAAGTTCCGTCGAGTTGGTTCCGACTCATGGTGACCGTAGGGGCCAGAGTAGAAGGCTATCCAATTTTGCCAACACTATTTGTGAAGGAGACTGTTTTTACCCCAGGTTACAACCTTAGGGCCTTTGTTGAACATCAACTGTTCATAATAGGATGGTGACATCTCTGGGGTCTCAACTCTGTTCCATGGGTCTACATGTCTCATTTTGTACCAGTACCAGGCTTTTTTGACTACTGTAGCAGTGTAATAGGTTCTAAGGTCAGGTAGTGTGAGGCCTCCTGTTGTGTTCCTCTTCTTCAGTAATTCTTTGCTTATCCGGAGTTTCTTGCCTTTCCAAAGTTAGTCATTTGTTTCTCCATCTCAGCAAAAAACGACACTGAAATTTGTATTGAGATTGCATTGTATATGTGGATCGCCTTGGGTAAAATAGACGTTTTCACAATGCTAAGTCTTCCTATCCATAAGTAGGGTAGGTTTCTCCACTTATGTAATTCTCTTCTGGTTTCTTGCAGTAAAGTCTTGCAGTTCTCTCTGTATAGGTCTCTCATTTGATTATATTTTATCTTCTTGGTGACTATAGTAAATGGTATTGATTTCAGGATTTCCTCTTTTTTGGTGTAAAGGAATTCTACTGATTTTCTTATGTTTATCTTATATTCTGATGCATTGCTGAACTCTTCTATTAGTTCCAGTAGTTGCTTATGGATTCTGTTGGATTCTCAGCATATACTATCATATCATCTGCAAATAGGGAGATTTTTCACTTCTTTGCTGATGCAGATGCCCTTTATTTTTTTGTCTTGTCTAACTGCTCTGGTTAGAACCTCTAGAACAATACTGAGTAGAAGTGGTGACAGTGGGCCTTCTTGTCTAGTTCCTGTTCTCAGAGGAAATTCTTTCCAGTCTCTTTTCATTCAGAATGATGTAGGTGGTTGGCTTTCCGTAGATGCCCATTACAGCACTGAGGAATTTCTCCTCTATTCCTTTCTGCTGAGAGTTTTTTCATGAATGGGTGCTGGAATTTGTCAAATGCCTTTTCTACGTCAATTGACAAAATCAGGTGATTCTTATCCTTTGTTATTTATGTGGTTGATCACATTAATTGCTTTTCTGATGTTGAACCTGCCTTGCATCCCTCTTATGAATCTAACTTGGTCATGATGAAGTATTTTTTTTTGATATGTTGTTGAATTCCATTGGCTAGGAACTTGTTGAAGATTTTTGTATCTAGTTTCATGGCTTTAGTATCAGGGTTATGCTGACGTCATAGAATGAAGTTGGGAGTGTTCTATCCTTTTCTATGCTGTGAAATAGCCTCAGAAGTACTGGAATTAACACCTCTCTAAATGTTTGATGGAGTTCTCCAGTGAAGCCATCTGGGCCAGGACTTTTTTGGTTGGTAGCTTTCTGATTAGTTTTTCAATCTCTTCTTTTGTGATGTGTTTATTAAGTTGTTCTACTTCCTGTGATAATTTTGTTAGGTGCTATGAATCTAGAAATTCGTCTATTTCCTCTAGGTTTTCAAATCTGTTAGAGTACAGTCTTTCATAGTATTCTGTTAGGATTATTTTTATTTCAGTTGGGTCTGTTGTGACATCTCCCATCTCATTTCTTATTTGGGTTATTTGTTTCCTCTCCTGTTTTTGTTTCACAAGTTTAGCCAGTGGTTTATCAATTTTGTTGATCTTTTCAAAGAATCAACCTTTGGTTTTGTTAATTTCTTCAAGTGTTCTATTCTCTAATTCATTACGTTCTCTACTAATCTTTATTATCTGTTTTCTTCTGGTGACTGAGGGCTTCCTCTGTTGCTGTCTTTTTATTTGTTAAAGCTGTAGGGTTAATTCTTTGGTTTTGGGTCCTTTCTTCCTTCCAGATGCGTGCATTTATAGAAATAAATTGACCTCTGAGCATTGCTTTTGCTGTATCCCATAGGTTCTGGTAGGATGCTTTTGTTCTCATTTGATTGCATAATTCTTTATTTTGTCTTTGATTTCTTCTAAACCAATGCATTTTTGAGCAAAATGTTGATCACTTTCCATGAGTTCAAATTTTTACCTGTTTTTTCTGCTATTTATTTCAAGTTTTATGGCTTTATAGTCTGAGGAGATGCTTTGCAGTAATTCAGTGGTTTGGATTTTGTTGAAACTTACTTTATATCCTAGCATATGGTTTATTCTCAGAAATGTTCCATGTGCATTGGAGAAGAAGTTGTACTTATCTGTTGATGGATAAAAAATTTTGTGTTGACGAGGTCTGGTTGGTTAATGGTTGCAGTGAGATCTGTATCTTTACTGAGCTTTTTTTCTGGATGATCTGTCCATTACTGAAAGTGGAGTGTTGAAGTTTCCTATTATTATTGTGGAGTGATCTAGCTCATTTTTCCACGTTTAGTGTTTTCTGAAGTATTTAGATTCTCTAGTATTGGGTGCATAAATATTTAATATTGTTATGCTTGGCTTATGTACTTGAACCTTTCAGCAATAAATAATGACCAGCCTTGTCCATGATGCTAGATTTTACATTGAAATATATTTTATCGGAGATTAGTATTGCCACTCCTGCTCTTCTTTGTATGTTGTTAGCTTGGTATATATTTTTCCATTCAGTCATTTTCAGTTTGTTCATTATTTTTGGGTCCAAAGTGTGTTTATTATAAGCAACATATAGATGGATTGTGTCTTTTGATCCAGGTTGTCACTCTCTGTCTCTTTATTGGAGTGTTCAGCTCATTTACATTCAGTGTAATTATTCATAGGTATGTGTTTAGTGCTGTCATTTTGATGCTTTTATTTTTCCGTTGTTTTCTATTTTCCTCATAATATTCTGTTCTGGGTCATTCTTTATGGGTTGACTTTTCATCTTTTTCAGTGTCGGTTTTGTGTTTTTTTGAGACTCCTGTATTGTTTCTTGTTTTGATAGGTTGTATTGTTATTTTGCTTTGCAGCTACTCTGAAGGTCCCCCTCAGTATTCTAAATTTACACCAGATTTTAACTTCTGCATATCTTTTAATTTCCTCTCCATCAGAAAGGGTTATAGTTAGTATAATGTATCCTTCTTTTTAGTGTGAGGATCTCATCATTTTTGTGTTAAGATGACTGGTTCCCTTAATATTTTAGCTTTGATTGAGCTTTATGACTTCATAACTGAGGATTCTGGATGCTGTGTCCTGCATTGCCTCCTTACGTAAACACTTGATGTTTCTGTTATTCTAAAAATAGAGCTTCTTTCACCATGTCTTGTAGTTTTCATTTGGTTTTTACAAAGTGTCTAAGCTTCTGTTTATCTGCAAATGTCTTAATTTCATCTTCATATTTGACAGACAATTTTTGCAGGATATATCATTCTTGGTTGGAAGCTTTTCTCCTTCAAGGCTTTGAATGTGTCATCTCACTGTCTTCTTGCCAACATCATTTCTACCGAGAAGTCAGACAAAAGCCTACAGGGCCTCCCTCTGTACGTTAGCTTTGCTTTAAGCCTTGCTGCCTTTAAGAGCCTGTCTTTATGTTTCATTTTATTAGGCTTGATTATGTCTTAGCATCTATCTTTTGGGGTCTAGTTTTTGCGGCACTCGATAAACACCTTGGATATCTATGTTCTCTTCTTTCATAATTTCAGGGAAGTTCTCTGTCAGCAACTCTACACAATATTGTCTGTATTTTTGGCTGTCCCTCTGTGTTCAGAAACTCCAATTATTCTTAGATTATTTGTCTTAATAGAGTCTCACATGTCTTAATGTGTCTTCATTTTTCTTATTTCTTTTCTCTAATTTCTCCTTATAAAACTAGAGTCAGTTTCTCTATCCTCAAGCTCACTAACTCTGGCTTCCATCTCCTCAATCCTGCTCTTTTGGCTTTGGATTGAATTGTCTAGTTCTGTAATTTTAGTATTGATCATCTGGATTTCAGATCATTGATGTTCCACCAGTTCAAATAGCTTTCTTAATTTTTCATCTTGTTCTGTTGCATTTTTTAATCTCTAGGAGATTAATTCTTTTGCATTCAACTTCTCATAATTTCAGAAAGGCTTCTTCATCTGGGAAGTTTTTTTGATTATTTTGGGAGTTTTCCAGAGCCATGGTGAACTGCTTCTTTAAATGGTTAGATATTGGTTGTTGTCTTTGCTCCATCAAGAAGGTATTTGGTTTCTCTGGTGTGACCTCAACAGGAGCTTAGGTGTAGTTCTAAGAGGGGAATAAGGCACTACTAGATTTAGTCACCAGCTGCCTCTATGTTCTCTAGTGGCTGGCCCCCGGTGTTCTCTCTTGGGTGGCAGTCTCCACCACCTGGCTGCTAAAGGTGGGGGTTACTTGTGGCGACTTTCCATCATTATGGCAGTCAAGCCTATGAAGTAGCCTAGGGAAGGGAGAAGGTTGCCACCCCCTTGGCTGCCTGGGTCTGCTGCACTCTAGATGTGTTTACCTTAAAAATTGCTTACTTGTTGAGAGGGGTGCTGTACAGTCCACTGAAAAGCGGTTAGGCCCTCAGTGGTGGCAAGTTCTGCCTTCTGACTGGCAAAGATGGCACCCTACCTATGGAGTCATTGGGGGGCCATCAACTGATGTCATGATGTGGATCAGTAAAGGGTGGTGGAGATGCTGCCACCCTGCTCAGCATTCAGTTCTCCAGGTAGTCTTATTTTAAAAAGGTGCTGTAGTGCTGAGGGAGATGTCCATCAGCTGTTGAAATTAGTCAGGCCCTCAGGTGTGGCAGGCCCTGCCTTCTGGCTGACAAGGAAGGCAGCTCATATGCCATCCCCAAGTGCTATAATGTGGTTTGAAGAAGGTAGGGGTAGGGCCTTGCCACCCTAAACTGCCAGGCCCCCCACCTCTCACTCTAGGTATGATCATCTTAAACACAGCTTTTCTGCTGGAGAAGCACTATCCAGACAGGAACTGTTGCTCAGCTTGAAAATTAGCCCCAGCTGAGACCTCTGACATGGCTGACTCTGCCTCTTAGCTGACCAAGAAGGCATCTCACTGGAGCTTGCTTTCCTGTCATGAGTCAGCAGAATCTATGGCACAGCTCAGAGAAGAGAGGATGGAGGGGCATTGGTGCCTCATTTCATAGCCAGGTTCTCAAGTTGTGGCTATACCAAGTACAGTCTCTCTGCTGCACTATATTTACTTAAGTGCTGCAGTTCAGTGTATTAGCTGGCTCATGCCCAGTCCCCACCTCCTGAATAACAAAGAATGCATCAGTACCTGCAGTTCTCCCAAATGATGTGTCAACAGAAGCAGGACTCAGTGTGCCACCGCCTCATGTTCAAGAGAGGTAGTTTCCTCCTTACTGGCGCCAAGTCCAATCTGACAATCCTACATCAAATCCTAGTGCTCCCCCAATGTCCATGCTGCTCTGTTCAATTATCATTCCAGGCCTTAGTTCTCAGAGAGAATTGAGGAGACGTGCCTAGTTCACCATATTGGCCCCAACCCAACAAACGTAAATTATGCCAAATGTCTATTAACTTAGTATCAGTGAGTTACCTAAAAGGTCTTAGAAATTATCTTAAGCTTGTAATTGGAACAGTTTGTTTACACTTATGTTTTTACTCAACTTTTACTATATGTCATATTTTTCCCAGTTGAAATTAGGAATAGATTTTATTGGCTGGTTTTGTAAATCACAAAGTCTCTGCTCAACTGACCATTTCACTGATACGAATATAGCCTTAAATCTCTTGCTAGGGTGTTTTAGTCAGCTAGTGTTGCTCTAACAGAAATACTAGAGTGGATGGCTTTAACAAAGGAGAGTTTATTTTTACACAGTCTGGTAGGCTACAAGTCCAAATTCACGATGTCTGCTCCAGGGGAAGGCTTTCCCCCTTGTCAGCTCTGGAGGAAAGTCCAGTACTGCATCAGTCTTTGTTCAGGGAGCATCTTGGCGCAGGAACCTCAGGTCTGAAGGACGTGCTCTTCTCCTGGTGTTACTTACTTGATGGTGGAGATTCTTGGTTCTTTGCTTGCTTCTCTTTCATCTCTTGTAGGATGTAAGGATTAAGGGTGGGGCAAGCCACACTCCAGGGAAACTCCTTTTACAGTGGAGCAGATAAGCTGATCTTCTAATCCTTTAACATACAGCACAGTAAAATCACAAAATGGAGGACAATCATAGAATACAGGGAATCATAGTCACATGGCTACACCTATTTTGGGGGGACACAATTCAATCCATGACATCCCACCCTTTGGCACCCCAAAAATCACATCATTGCAACATGTAACACATTCATCCCATATGATAAAGCCAAAAGCCAAGTGTTGTTGAGTTGGATCTGACTTAAATCAGTTCCAAGTCCAAAATAGAAAAACTCTACATCTGTGAAACTCAGAGGGTAAGCTGTTTGCTTCTAAAGGTATAATGGCAGAATAGTCACAAGTCAGACATTCTATTACAAATGGGAGAAAGTTCAGGGAAAAAAGGCATTAACAGGCAACAAACAAGTCAACAGAACTCATACATTAGCCCTCAAAGCTCTGAAAATACTCTTATATTTTTTTAAGACATTCTACACAATGGCCCTAGCCTCCAGACTCTAGGTATTGGCTACACTCTCTGGATTCTGAGTGGAGACTCCCAGCCCTGTACTACAACTCTGCCTTCAAGGCCCATTTGGACAGAAACTGCCCCACTGGCTTTAGGTGCACCCTAAGCCCAACTGAGTGGCAGTTCTACCCTTACAAACACAGGACACCATGGTTCCACCCTTTTAAACCCCTGAGGTCATGGCCATACCTTTTGAGACTGAGGCAGCTCAGCTTCTCACACTGTTTGTCTCTTCAGCTTTTGTTTCTTATGGCCGCATGGCCTGGGCCTCAGGCCCACATCTGCCCTGCCAGCTCAAGTGTTCCGAAGCTCTATAGCTCCACTGATTCAAGTGCTCGGGGGCACCCCACACTTGTTGGAAAGTGTCCTGTGCAAAAGCACTCAGCTCTCTCACTCTGTGGGTCAGCAAGGCTAGCTCCACGGATTCAAGAGCCTGGAGGCACCCCATTCCACGTGGAAAACTCTGTGCACAGGCACTTAGCTCTCTTGTTCCATGGGTCGGCTCCAGTGCTGCCTCTGGTTCTGTTGCCGCTGCCACCAGTTCTGTTGTTTCTCACCATCTGTGCCTTCTTTGTTCCTTCAAAATCTATCCATTTAGTTTCAAAATGGCTTCCACATTTCAGGTATTGGTTAGAGCAGCACCCCACTCTCAACTTTTACTGTATGTCATATTTTTCCCAATTGAAATTAGGAATAGGTTGTATTGGCTGGTTCTGTAAATCACAAAGTCTCTGCTCAACCGATGATTTCACTGATATGGGTATAACCTTAAATCTCTTGCTAGGGTTAGAATTGTTTTCTAGGCCATTTTTCCTGGTCTCTGAGGAGATACTGGGGCCAGGCTATGTTATAAAGGAAAATAAGCTCTCTGTAAGCCATCTAGGGCAAATTCAAAGATGTCACCTTGGAGACTAAAGTGACATCTGAACCAAACCATGGTATTTTCTGTCACATCATATGCATGTGAAAGCTGGATAAGGAGTAAGGAAGAAAAAAGAATTGATGCTTTTGAATTGTGGTACTGGAGAATTATTGAATGTACCATGGACTTCCAAAATAACAACTCTGTTCTGGAAGAAGTACAACCAGAGTGCTGGTTGCAAGCAAAGATAGTGAGACTGCATCTCACATACGTTGTACATGTTGTCAGGAGGGATCAATACTTGGAGAAGGACATCATGCTTGGTAGAGTGGAGGATCAGTGAAAAAGAGGATGGCCCTCAAGTGGCTGCAATGACAAGCTTAATCATAAAAATGATGGTGGGCATGGTGCAGGACTGGAGAATGTTTCATTCTGTTGTTCATAGGGTCACTATGAGCTGGAACCAACGTGACGGCATCTAACAAGAACAGCAGTGCAAGCTGATCCCAATTAAGTTTGTGAACTCATCCTAGAAAAAGTGCTACATTGCTACATTGCTGAGTATCACTAAGATCACCTTTGAAGTACTCCCCTTGGGAAGCTATGCACTGATGCCAGTGCCTAGTCTACCCTTCAAAGCAATTTTGGTACTCTTTTCCTTGAATGGCCATCAGAGCTGTCATCATATTATCCTTGATGTCCTGAATGTCATCAAAATGTCTTCTTTTCAATATGTCCTTTATCTTTGGGTAAAGAAAAAAGTCAGTGGGGGCCAGATCAGGTGAGTAGGGAGGGTGTTCTAATACAAATATTTGTTTATTGCCTAAAAACTCCCTCACCGACAGTGCCGCGTGAGCTGGTGCACTGTCATGATGCAAAAGCTACGAGTTGTTGGCAAAAAGTTCAGGTCATTTTCATCTAACTTTTTCATGCAAACTTTTCAGCACTTCCAAATAGTAAGCTTGGTTAACTGTTTGTCTACTTGGTACAAATTCATACTGAACAATCCCTCAGGTATCAAAAAAGGATAGCAACATCATTGTGATTCTTGATTTGGATGGACGCAACTTTTCCGGTCATGGAGAATTGGCTGACTTCCACTGTGCACTTTTGACACTGTTTCAGGGTTGTACTGGTACACCCATGTTTCATCACTAGCAATAACATGGTCCGAAGTATCGTCTTGCCTCTCCAAAAGGTCTTGGCAAATTTCAACTCTCCTTTCTTTTTTCATTGGTGAGCTCCTCTGGGACCATTTTTGCACACATCCTTCTCATGCCAAGATTTTCAGTTAAGATTGTCTCTCTATCAATATTTACTTGGTCTGCTATGCTTCTCACAGTCAGCTGACAATTCTAATGCACAATTGGACAAAATTTTGCAATGTTTTTTGTCAGTTCTGCTTGTTACTTGCTACCCTGACCTCTCTTAATCAGTGATGCTTTCTCTCCCCTCAGAAAAACGTTTAATCCACTTGTACACTGCCATTTTCTTCATGGCATTATCCCCATAAACTTGGACTAACATGTCCCTGTTTCACTTCCAGTTCACCAAGTTTAACAAGAAATTTACCATTTGTTCATTGCTCTAATTTAATGTTGGACATCCTCGCAATGACACAAAAAAACACGCAACAATAATGAATGCCACTCAGCAAGACACTGCATGTTGAGCTGTGAGACACTGATAAACCAAGGTCATGAAACCTTACTGAGTTGTACAGTGCTGCCACTTACAGTGGTAAGTTCATGAATTTCTCAGACCTCATATTTCATAGACATCCTAGAGTGGAATTTTTGGTATGCTTTGATTACCTCCCATTTCTATAAATCTGGTGATCTACAATCCACTTAGTGATGGTGGATGACTAGATTCCTCTGGACCTGGCATCTACTAGTGCCCATGCTCAGTCTCTGATAGCAAATCTCTTTCAGGAGTTTGAAGAGGAGTAGGTGCAGTAAGGAAGAAGGGTTTCATGGGGAAGGCTCAGAGTTGGTCACTACCTTTCAGAAAAATTTAAGAAGGCAGCTTAATTTGGCTTTGGAGTCTGACCTACAGCTTATTAGATGTCTAATTAGGCAACTAAATTCAAACTAAACCCATTATCATCGAGTTGATTCTGACTCATAGTGACCCTATAGGACAGAGTAGAACTACCCCATAGTTTCCAGCGAGCATCTGGTGGACTTACACTGCCGACCTTTTGATTAGCAGCTGTAGCACTTAACCACTAGGCCACCAGGGTTTCCAATTAGGCAACAGGAGGCTGGAAAGAGTCCCAAGAATTCACTTTCTAGGACCCAATCCCAGTGTGGGGTGTCTTTACACATACAACAGAAGATTTGATCTTTACAGCACCTTAGAAAAAAGACACGAGACAAAGGAAGGAAATAAGGGGAGTGCTCAATTTCTGTGGGTACACATAAGAATTCTCATAATACCATTGAGGTACAATAAAATGCTGACAGTTTGACCAAAGACAAAGCTTAGAACAAAAAAATACCACAGTTTAAAAAGACCTCTCTTGATCCTTGGGGTCATTCAAAGCTTTCACACTGGAGAAGCTTTGTCTCAGCAGCACAAGAACACCTCCCCATGAGACTCCCTGGTGGCCTGGCCTGGGTAAACGGTGTTTCAATGCAGAGATGTATCCCTGGTCCACTCTGTGAATATCTATTAACCCCCCATTCACCACTTTTTACCATAATGGAAGGGAAAGAAAGAGGCTTCTTTCCTAAGGTGGGAAGTGAAAGTAACCTCTAATCTGGAGGAACAGGGATGCCCCAGTGGTGAACAGAGGACAAGGGAAAAAAACTATCCAGGCAGCTGCTCTGTCATCTTTGTTGCGGAGGTTCCCAGCACCCCTCTGATTAGAAGCTTTAACTGAGGTTAGTCTTCAGTCTTCACTGAGTAGTCTCCTGGCTGGCTTGCCAAATTTTGTAACCAAAGATGGCCTTGGCTGTTCTGACCCACAGACAAGGTTGTTCTCTATTGAGTATGAAAAATCAGGACAGAATTTAGTTTTCTTCACTAGCAAAGATTTATCAGAAAAGAGCTTGCAAGTGGAGATGAGGAGGACTTAGGTAACACTTACACTTGTCTCCCTGACCTGAACAAAGGTTTTCTTGGAGCTCACAGAGGATGTCAGTGGGGAAGGATCTCATGTTTTATTTGTTATATTTCAGGGGAAAAAAAAAGGTGGGGCTAGGGTAATAAAGTGAAGACTTCAAGATGGCTTCGCCAATGGGGGCTTCTGGAACTGGTAGCAGGGTCTACACAGTTTCTTGCTTCTCTAGTTGGATTCTCTCAGCATAGTTGTAGCTGTCTGGTGCTGCAGTTGGATGGACATATAGCAATCATCTCTGGCTGGCTTGGCTCTGTCTTGTCTGCACATGACTCTGAATTTGATCTAAACTGGCTTTTCTGAAAAACAACTTCAGGAAAATGTTAGTTTAAGCAACCTGGATGGTAAAACAAGTTGCTTATCTTTCCAGAATGTTCCAGGTTAGGGTTAGGCTGGCCTTTCATGTCCCTGTCTCACTCCCATCACCCCAAACAGGAGACACTTACTGAGGAACACTGAGACTTTCATTATTCCTGCTGCCTCATCCCCAAGTTATCTAAAATCTCTTCCCAAGAATCATTAGAGTTTATATGTTAGGGCCACAGAATTTTTGAAGGTGATGTAAGTGGATCTGAACACATACAAAAGCTGCTGTTACTACACCATTGCAGGAAAGGGCTTGCTGATAAGTTGTAGAATCAGCTCAGCTGTAAAGCACAGGGTTCTGGGTAGGATGGGCCAGGGGCTGGCTTGATTGATCTTCGCTCTCCACCTTTTGGCTGTTACAGTGGCTCAAAGTCTTTGGGCTAGCAGCACTGGTAGGAAAGGATGTCCTCTTTGGGGATAAGCCTGCTTACCCTTTCCCTACAGGTACAGGATTTCAAAGAGTAAGAAGGATGATAGGCTTTTTATTTGCCAGGAACGCCTTCTCTGTCTTTCCATTGTATCTATCTGGCAAAAGCAGAGACTCCTTTGCTCTCTCTGCATTAAAACGCAAGGAGAAGCAGGATTGCTTTCTGGCAGGCCAAAGAGTGCTATGAGGTCACTTAGTTCTCCTTGAAGTTTCATTCTAGGCATGTTACCAATTTCTTTTCCTAGGGTTCTGGTAGATTCTAGAGGAGTCTTGGCTTTAGTATGCCAAGTTCATGGGGGTGGTTTCAGTAGTTTTTTTGGCAGGGGATCAGGTGAGAGGGCAGGGATTCAGAGAGCATGGATATGAGCTCCAGGGCTTGACAACTCCTCAGAAGGCCACAAGGCCAGTCAGCAGCTATCTATGGTATTCCCAGGCTAGTCTCTTTTAGCTGTAAGCAGAAATAGAGAACCCGATGCATGGTAAGGAGTAAGCCACACTCTTCCTCTCCCCTTTCAAAGAAGAAAGCAAGCAGCCAGCATGTGATCACGTGCCCCTTCTATACTAAGAAGTCCGGCTTCAGGGCTTCTGCTTTAGAGTTACAAATGTTTAGTGTTATACCTAAGTTCAATTCCTAGCTCTATTACTCACTAACTTTAGTGACTTTGGATATGTATACTTAACTTCTTAGATGCTCAGTAAATGCTATTTCCTTCCAGATCTGGAGGCCAGACAGACTGTACAATGGATGGAAGTCAGGCCACCAGCCTTGTTAGCCTTTATTCCAATTTCCTAGGGTAGCAAAGCAACATAAAAACATATTATCATGCTCCACACAACCCTCTGGGGAAGAAGGCAGCTACAAGGTGGCAGGGAGGCTCAGGTACTTGCAATAAATCTCTTTAGTAGCTTTTCTAGGGCCTGAGGAACACAGATTGGAATTTTATTTCTCATTCTAGCAGAGAAGGATCTTACTAAACATTTAACAGACTAAAATTTATTTATTTACTTAATATTAACATTTTAAAATATTTCATTTGCCTCAGTAACATGGAAGACAATTGAAGGTAATGTTAAAACCCACAAAATCCAGATGGTTAGGGCAGGAAAGTTCCCAATCTCATTCCTAAAGTGGCCTAGAGGACTTAAACCAGGATCCTTCTTTAAGCTGAGACAACCTAGAGATAAGAAAGCCTCAGCCTCATCCCCATCAGGCAACAGCTTTAATTGCTCATAGCACCAGGAGCTAGATTATATTGGGAACTGGTTCCTAAAAAGTCCTTAGGAAGGTCAGTTGGTTCTCTCTTCAAATGGTGGCTTACCACCTTTCTGGAGAAGAGAGAGTAGTAACCTGGTGTTGGGAAGATGGAGACCTGAGGGCCAATATCCAACAGAGGTTCCCTTCCCTTTCAATAATGCTCCGTCCTTTTTTTCAACAGCAAGAAACTGGAAATCCAGAGGAGTCTTTATAAAAGCCTTCTGGGTATAATCTATAAGAATCTTCCTAGTCAGACTGGGGGTAGAGATGATGATTCAAACTTCAGTGGGTCTCTTCTTCGATAGGGGAGCAGCCAGAGAAGAAGCTGGTATTGCTGGCCAGAGCTCGTTTCTTTTTCTTTCCTGGAGCCTTATTCTCCTGGGATTCTGAAGCTACATGTTTTGACTCTGGGAGGTCAAGGAAGGAGAGAGCCGGAGTCATCATCTTTAATGGCATCTGTTCCACATCAGACATCTCTTTCAGGATCTAGGAAGGACAGACGGAGTATGAATAGATCAATCTAGAGGGAGAAGCTCAATCCAGCCTAGCCAATAAAATTGTACCTCACACACTCCCAGTAGTATGAGGTATCCCTGTACGGAAAAACAGGCTTTAGCCTATACTCAATTCCCAGCCTGCTGATTGTACCTTTTTCCCAGTCAAAGATGCCAAGATGCAGAGATGGACACTAATGCAGTTTGGAAATATTTGCTTACCTTGCTATTGGGAGTGGCACAAACAGGATTGAAGAAACTCAATCCTGGAGTCACCTCTGTGGGATCCTCCAGTTTGAAGGAGCCTTCAGAGTCCTGGGTCCGTTCAACAGTGTCCAAGCTATCCTGAGAATCAGGCAGACAGGCGTATTTTAATTTCAGCTACCAAGATTATAAAGTCAGTCTGTTCTCCATCAATTAGTGTAGTACCAGCTCTTAGGGCCTAATCAGTTTTAGCAAGTCTTCAGGAGACTTTGCCTGGGGAGCTTAGAGTGTTTAACATACTTTTTCCCTGAAGGGATGGAGCAATGTTTAGAGTCACCCTCCGAAGGCAAAGGAGTGGGCAAGATAGCAGCAGAGGGCATATCATAAAACAAGATTTAACATAAGACCAAACCTTGGTAATTTCCCCCTTCCAATCTGCAATATCCTTTCCAGCATCCCTCCAGGGTGTTATCTGTGTTAGTCTTCCCTTCAGACAAGGAAACCGAAGGCAAGAGGCAGACATTCCTTGGGTAATAAGGTAATTTGGTAATAGAGCTTGAATGACAGAATTATTGACTGTTGTCACGGAAATAGCACTAGAGTAAGAATCAGGAAGCCTAATATTTAATCCTGTCATGAACAGCTGTATAATATTAGGCAAGTTACTTAAGCTTATCTCTGGGCCTTGGTTTTCTTCTCTGTAAAATGGAAGCATTGAAATAGATCATTGCTTTTTACAAATGAAATCTTAAGAGAAAGCTTAGTAAGTAAACAAGTAAAAAGCAAGTTGCTTTGGCTGAAACAGAGTCCAGTATAACCCAGGTCACTTCCCTCTGCCCAAGGAACTTTCACGGAACCATTAGAAGACTCCAGAACTCAATCTGAAAAACCTTTGAAATAGAGAGTCTTTAAGGTTCCTGCTATGTCTGCAATTCTTAGCCTAACCTCTAGCTCATCATTTTAGGTCTCTGATGCTTATTTTATCTTAGAAGTCCTTTTAGTAGAAGACTTAAGGCAAAACTGTTCACATATACATGTTAAAGAAATGCATGATGAATGATTACTAGATGATACTTGCTAGAATTACTGTCAATCACATAGAGCTGCAGTAACGGTCTTTTGCCAGGGGCACAAGTATAGGGATCTGACTTGCTTGGTGCAGCTCTTCTCACGGGCACATTTAAGGAGGACAGCTACAGTTAGCTTGGCTCACAATAGTGACCATTCCCATGGAGAGGGTCAAATAACCAAAGTCTGAAGATGTCAGAAGGATTAACTTCTTTTCTGGATGCTGCCACCTTAGCATGTGGCTCTTGCAATTCCAGCTAAGCTTTTGGACTAGTTTTATCTTGCATGTCTATATGCCTATAAATGCCTGTTTTTCTGTTTCCCTTCCTGCTCCAGAAACTGTACATCCAAAGCTTGGGGTGTCATTTAGGCAAGGTAATCAGCTGCATTCCTAGGAATCTATTGAGAAGGCTATGAGTTCTGAAAGTAGTGTGCACAAAGGCTGGCAGAAGGGAAGAAGGACTGAGAAGTGAAATCATTCTGTTTCTTGGTACAGAGGGAAGGAGAACTGTAGAAGAAATGTGCTGAAGGAACGGTGAGGAACAACAGCATTGATCCTACCTTGCCTTGCTGTCGGTTCCTACACTTTGTGGGGTCACAGCTGCAGTCTACGCCACAGTCTGACTTTAGTTTCCTGCATCCACACTGCTTGTTCCCACACCAGCCCTTGCAGGAACACTGCAAAGCAAGTTTTGTAGAAAGACATATTATGAAAGGGTTAGAAGACAAGTTTCAAGTACCCTCTTTTCATTTTCAAGTCTTTTTAGATAAAAATTGAAAGTACCATCTTCACCAAGCTTCTATCTCTCCAGTCCTTTCTTCTTTAGTGAAACAGTGATCAAAAACCACCATAGGTTCACTAAGCACACGTCATACCAGACGATCTATTTTATTTTTTAGATAGTATACAGATCCATCAGAGGCATGACACAATGATAATATTGTGGACAAAGAGAAGAACTGTGAGCTAGATGGTAGTGTAGTTTGGTATACTTAAAAGACTGGGTATAGTTGTTCAGTATCTTTAGATCTACCTAACTGCTTTTATTCAACTCACACTTCTACATTTTGCCTGATGTCTGCATAGGCTTTGTCCTTAGCACTTTATTCACCATTTTAATAAATCACTGATATGAAATAGAATCACACATATTTGTATAGCACTTTACAGTTTTCACAGTACTTTATGTATCTATGTATGTATATATATTACTATGCCAAGCCAAGCGCCGTTGAGTCGGATCCGACTCATGGCGACCCTAGAGGCCAGAATAGAATTTCCCTCTATTTATAAGTAAAAGTTTACAATTCGAGTCAGTTTCTCATACAAAAAGTTATACAAATATTTTTTATGTGACCTTAGTTGCTCTCCCTAAAATGTGACAGCATACTTCTCTTCTCCATCTTGTACATCCCATGTCCATTCAGCCAGTACTTGTCCCTCTCTGCCTTCTCATCTCACCTCCAGAAAGGAGCTGCCCATTTAGGGTCCTGTGTTTACTTGAGCCAAGAAGCATATTCTTCACTGGCATCATTTTATGTCTTATAGTCCAATCTAATCTTTGTCTGAAGAGTTGGCTTTGAAAATGGTTTTAGTTCTGGGCTAACAGAGTGTGGGGGCCATATCTTCTGGGGACCTTGTAGTCTGTCAGATCATTAAGTCTGGTCTTTTAATAGCGTTTGATCTCTCTATCCTACTTTTCTTTTGCTCCATCAGGTACTATTTGTTGTGTTTCCTATCAGGGTTGTCAATGGTGGCAGCCAGGCATCATCTATTTCTTCCAGTCTCATGCTGATGTAGTCTCTGGTTTATGTGACCTCTTCTGTCTCTTGGGCTCATATTTTCCTTATGACTTTGGTGTTCTTCATTCTCATTTGCTCCATGTGGCTTGGGATGAATTGATGCTTCTTAGATGGCTGCTTGTTCCTTTTTAAGATCCCAGATGCCACTCATCAAACTGGGATGCTGAACATTTTCTTAATAAGCTTTGTTACACCAACTAGATGTCCCTTGAAACCATAGTCCCCAGATGCCCTACCCTGCTACTCTGTCCCCTGAAGTGGTTGTATTCAGGAACTGCACCATAGGAACACCCTGCAGATTCAAACTGCTGACCTTTTGGTTAACAGCTGTAGCATTAACCACTATACCACCAGGGTATCCTTAGTAAGTAAAATACAACTATAACTGAAGCTTCCTGTGTACCCTGATCCTATTTACCTCCCTTCCGCCCAGGGCTAAACAGTCTCTTAAATTAGGCGTCCATCATTCCCATGCATTTTTTTTTTTTTAAATCACATGAGTTTCTACATGTTTTTAAACTTTATAAATGGCATCTTATATACTGATACATGTAGCTCCAGTTCCATTTATTTTCACTCTATGGATATGCCATAATTTATTGATTCTCCTGTTAGTATCATTTTTTCACTTTTACAGACAATGCTGCAACTATAATAGTTAACATTAATGTGTGCCAGGTACACATAATGTATTAAAACCATTTAATACATAAGCATACTTCCTTGTACACACATTGTAGAGTTCACTGTATGTGTTTAATAAAAAGGACATTAGACAAAAAAAGAGGTTAAGTAACCAGAATTATAAGAAAAAATGTTGTAACAAAGAAAGTGAAATAGTATGTCTCGGAAAAGACAGGTGGCAGAGCTCACAGAAATGACAGATTAGAACCGGAAGAGAATTTAGAGTCACTTGAAAGCCTGGTTTGATGTACAAGGCTTCCCTAACATTCGCAGCTCTAGTTGTCCTGAGAATATTAGTTTCTCAGGTACTTTGGATGTGTTGTCAGGAGGGATCAGTCCCTGGAGAAGGAGATCATACTTGGTAAGGTAGAAGCTCACTGATGAGATGGACTGACACAGTAGCTGCAACAATGGGCTCAAACACAGCAATGACTGTCAGGATGGCACAAAACAGGGCAGTGTTTCAATATGTTGTACAGTGTCACTATGAATTGGAACCAACTCGATGGCATCTAGCAACAATAAAATATAACTTCCACTATCTGGAATGACATATAATAAGTTTAACTTCACTTTCACAGCCTATTGCTTAAACCCCGAGCATGATTTTTATTCCCCGTCCCCCTCTCTCCAAATCCTCTGAAAGCTAAATATACTCATCTTCAACAATTCCCCACATGACACCGTTTCCACATATCCTTGCCACCTTCATTCTACATCAGTTTGTCACAGTTCACCTTTACTTGTAACACCCAGAAATAACAAAAACTTTCCAAATGTGGTTTTGACAATTGTGAAGTAGACTAAGACAAATACTTCTCCTTATGAACCCAACAGTTCCATTAATGAGACCTAAAAAATCACAGTAACTCTCTTTTCCTGCAATATCTTTGTGGAGTCATACTGAATTTGTAGTCAAACTCAAAATCTTAAAGCTTTTTCACATGGGAACTATCACTTTTAATCTGTAGTTCTGAAGGTAAAAGAAACCATTATCTTTTTCCTGATTATGAGAATAATATATGTCTCTGTACAAAATTTGAAAATATAGAAAATACAAAGATTCATAATTTTTCTATCCAAAAGTAACCACTATTATCACTTTGGTGTATTCTTTTCCAGCATTTTATCTATGCTATACATTTGTGTATAATTTGGTTTTTTAAACTGGGATGATAGGATATTTTGCTTTTTCTCTTGACGTTATAAATACCTAAGAATATGGGACATATATTATTCAAAAACGTGATTTTTTAAATAGTTGTATATAATGTGAATCATGTTGATATGTCATTTTATTTAACTGGTTCTCTAATATTGGATACTAAGGTTGTTTTGGGAAAAAAATCTATTATAACAAATGTTGCAGTGAATATACTTTTACATAAACATAATCGGAATCTTAAGAGGGCTGACAAGGTCCTCTACAATCTGGCCCCTGACTACCTCTCTGACCTTACTGTCTTGTATTACCTTTCCCCATTTGTCAATACACTGCAGCCACACTGGCCTTTTTATCTGTTCCTTGGCATGCCAGGAGTTCTGGTGGTGCAGTGGTTAAGAGCTCTGCAGCTAATCCAAAAGGTCAGCATTTCAAATCCACAAGTGGCTCTGCCCCATAGAGTCACTATGAGTTGGAATTGACTCTATGGCAATGGGTATGTTTTGGTCTTTAGTTGACACTCCAAACTCATTTGTACCCTGAGGTCTTGGCATTTGCTGTTCTTCCTTCCTGAAATGTTCTTCCTGATTTGTTTCTTCACTTTGTTTAGACCTCAGGTTAAAATCTCCTGCTCAGAGTCCTCTCTACTACTGTTCTCATACAGTTATTCTCTATGATCTCACTATATTTTCTTTTATTTTTATTTCTTATCACTGTCTAAAATTATGTTAACTTGTTTTCTTGGTTGTTTCATGAGAATGTCAGTTTCATGAGGGCAAAAATCTTACCTGTCTCACTTATTGTACCCTCAACACCTAGACACAGTGCCTGGCACACAGTTAAATGCTAAAAAAAACTGTTGACTGAATAAATTCTTTTACGTATCAATGACTGTTTCTGTAATATAAATTTCTATGTGCATAAGGAACCTTGATGGTGTGGCGGTTAAAGCCCTTGGCTGCTAACCAAAAGGTTGGTGGTTTTAACTTGTTAGCTGCCCCGCAGGAGAAAGATGTGGCAGTTTGCTTCCATAAAGATGACAGTCTAGGAAATCCCATGGGGGCAGTTCTATTCTGTCCTATACACTAGGTCAAAGACTGGAACATTTTTAAACCTTTTCATACATGTTTTCAAGTTCCCTTCCAGAAGGATGTATCAATTTACATTCCCAATAGCAATAAAAATTATAATTAAAATGTCTTATTCATACTTGTCAACACTAGTCATTATAATAAAAAAAAAGTTTTGCTGCTTTGAATAAGATGGGGCAAAAGATAGAGTTCTGTGACATGTCCTAGAGATACCCATTAGAATGACAATGATCCACTGATTGCTTCAGCCTTAGTTTGGTCCTTCACCCATTTACAAATTCATCTAAATACCTAAAAAATTCATTGTTACCTTGTTTGTGTTTCTGTATTTTGTCCAAAGGGATAATGAGAATGTATCTGAAGGACTATTATAAGGAAGAAAAACAATTAGACAGGATAGTACATTTCAGCTCAACAAGGAACAACCTTCTAACAATTAGAGGAATACAATGAGCTGGCCTGTGAGAATGTGAGCTCCCCTCTACTAGAACTTTTCAAGCAAGCAGAGACTAGCTAAACACCTGGTAGGTATGTTAAAGAACTGTCATGACACATATGATAGATGTATTCCCATGAATGTCATGTGTACTAACTATAACTTTATCTTGTTCTCTTTTACAAAAGGAAGTAGATCAGAATATGAAAGGGAAAATAACCCTACTGTCAGGCCACCCCAGCTGAAGGTCGAGACCCCTCCCCTTCCTGCAAAGTCTCCAGTTGTTTTTCTCACATGCTAACCCCATCTCACCCCACTAGGTCTCCACCTTACATACTAATCAGGCAGCTTGCTGTGCCTAAATCCTATTGGCTCCCACCTTTTTCCCCATGTCCACACTAAGGTCTCTGCTAGGCGGAACCATCCACCTCTATGTAAACCCCCTTCCCCAACTTCAAAGCGCGACTTCTATGACTCCTGCCCTGGAGCTCGCAGATCTCACCTGGGAGCGCACCAATAAAGCCTGTTCACCTGCTGACTCTCTCTTTTCCTACTTCATACTTTACTACCTTATCGTGCCACCACGTTCAGCATACATTTGGCTTACACTTAGCACAGACATAAACTCAAATAACATATGTGTAGGGGCATGTGTATGTGGGTGCATTGTGTGTGACAGCTGCTAACAATCCACTGCATGTCCCAACACATAGCTGAGAGCCACTATAATAGATTGTTCTAGGTTCGCCATGAGTCGGATCCGACTCGATGGCACTTGGCTGGCTGGCTTCATAGAGTGGGAAGTAGAACTGAAAGACCTCAAGGATTTCTTTGAGCCAGTGGTTCTCATCCCTGACTACAGGTAAGAAATTTCTGGGTAGCTTTTCCCAAAGGCCAGGCCCTATCTCAGACCAATTAAATCACAATACCTGGGGGTGGGGTCTCAGGCTCAGGCTCCCTTCATTTAAAAGTTGCCTTGGGGATTCTAATGAGCAGCCAGGGTTAGAACTACTGTTTTAAAGTTTATATATTCCAGAATGAAATTCAGTGTTACACTTCATTTCAGAACGATAAACTCTAGCGAAAATTTTAACATAAAGAACCAAATACATCTCCATTCTTCCATCAGTAGGGTAGGCCAAAATCAGTAGGGTAGGAGACAAGAATATCTATTCTCTTGTTTCTACCAAAGGTGACAAATGAGAATATTTGTAAAATGCTTACAGTGTTTTAATAATACCTTCATGGTATTTTACTCTCACAAAGTACTTTTGCATATATACTTTCATTTAACTTCTTAAATACTATGTAATGCCATGCAAAAAAAATCCACTACCAGTGAGTTGATTGTGACTCACAGCAACTCCATAGGACAGAGCAGAACTGCCCTACATGGTTTCCGAGGAGCACCTGGTGGATTTGAACTGCTAACCTTTTGGTTAACAGCCATAGCTCTTAACCACTATGCCACTAGAGTTTTTGTAACACCATTCAGAGTTCTATTATTAAAACCTGTTTATATAACCTTGACTATTACTTTAACTCAGGATATTAGATTCTAGTCTAATCCTTTCATTGTATCCATAAGAAATCTGAGGCTCAGGGAAGTTTAAATGACTTGCTAAAGGTCATCAAACTAACCTGTGGCATGTCTTCTAGCTTTTAAGTTACTACTTTTTTCTACTATAACACATAACCTACTAGTTAGCATCTTCCTTATAGGAAACATGGCTGAGTCAGGCTGCTTACTTTTTCAGAACTTACTCTGGGAAAGTCATCATTTTGGTGCCCACTGAAGTCTCTTTCAGTAATCTAGTGATACAGCAGCCAGCTTCAGCTAGCTTGATGGAATAATAATTAGGATGGCCTTGATACAATAATTAGATGGCCTTGATCTACAGTTACAGCTAATGTGTCTATGACCAGTCTAATCAAAAAGCAGACACAACATTCATGAACCTTGAGGCTGTGAAAAGGGAGAAATTAGATTTTATGCCAACTTGATCACCTTAAAAGCCTACTTGCAATATTTGCTATAGTTTTATATTTCCCTTTCAAACTTAGATGAACAGAGCTATAAAACTTCAATGAGTTTTCCTTTGAGGACAAGTGTATCCATCTTTGCATCAAATTAGGAAAATTCCTTTCAGAAGTTTTCAGTCCTCTACTATTTGTTTCTACCTGTGCTTCTCAACTCCGCCTTCCGTTATTCAACTGACCTTTAATCTACATTCAGCTTGAGCCTTCTACTTCAACTGTAGCAAAAACTAAAACCAAAACCAAAACCAAACTCATTGCCAGTAAGTTGATTCTGACTCATAGGCCCTATAGATCAGAGTTGAACTGCCCAATAAGGTTTCCAAGGAATAGCTGGTGGATTCAAACTGCTGACCTTGTTCTTATAAGCTGTAACTCTTAATCACTACACTACTTGGGCTGGAGGCTCATAAATGTTTGTTGAGGAAAGGAATGAAAGAGACATGTTCTGTCTTATTTTCTCTCAGTGTCCTACCCCTCTGCCTCTCTACTACCATCTCTTAACTTCTTGAAATATGCTATTCATCTTGCTGGAAATGTTCTCTCAGTTGTTCCCAAGACTTAATCTCTTTTTCCATTTTACAATGCAGCCAATAGTCCATCTTGTTCATGGCATTTTCCTAAACTATACATACGTACTTGGTTTGGCTTTATACTCTAAAAAAGCCCTCAGTCCACCTCCCTGAGATGCGTATGTTTTGGTTCTACGGTATGCTTCTATGACTTTGCCTTGTTTACTCATTAATTATAAGATATCTGGGGGGTAGAGCCAAGATGGTGACTAGACACATGTCTTCTCAATTCCCCCTGAAAACTAAGGCCTGGATTGATAACTGAATAGAGCACTCTGGACACTCAGGGATCCCTAGGATACGGCATAATGTCATATTGGACTACATGCCACTAAACAGGAAACTTCTCTCTGGTATAAGCCAGTGCTAAACCCCATCCCTGCTGACTTGCCGCTTGGGTGGACTGCAGGTATTGATGCTTCTCTTTTTTGTTTTCCGGGAGGCAGGGGATGGGCATGAGCTGGCAAATATGCTGAACTGCAGTGTTAAAGTAAATAGTATATAGTGCAGCAGAGACACAGTGCATAAGATAGCCACATTTTGAGAGCCCAGCTGCTGACTGAGGACACCACAGACCCTCCACCCTTGCACCTCTCTTTTCTCAGCTACGCCATAGATTCTGCGGCAGCTTGGCCGGGACGCATCTTGGTTGGTTGGGAGGCAGAGTCACCTAACTGGAGGCCTCAGCAGGGGCTAGTTCCCAAGCTGAGAAGCACTGCCACTCTGGAAGGTGCTTTTCCAGCAGAAAGGTTGTGTTTAGCAGAGTGTAACCTTACAGGTAGGGCCAGGAGGAGAATGGCAGCAAGGCCATAATCCCTACCTACTTTGAACTATCTCATACCACCTGGCGATGGCCAAAGAGGGGTTTTTGTCATCAGCCGGAAGGCAAGGGCTGCCACACCTGATGGCCTGATTTTTGCAGCTGTCAGACAACTCCTAGTATTTTAACATAAGACTGCCTGGAGAAATAACTATTGAGTGGCCCGGTGGCATCTCTTTCAGCCTTACTGACCCACATCATAGGATTGGGTGACAACACCTAGTGACACCATAACTAGATTGCTGTCCTTGCCAGCCAGGAGGCAGAGCCTGCCCACCCCAGAGTCCACTGGGGCACGTCACTAAAGTACATACAGGTGACTGATGACCAACTCCCTTTTCAGAACTACACTTCAGCTTCTGTTGTGGTAACACCAGAGAAACTAAACAGCCTCTAGATGGCATGAAGGCAAGAAGCCATTGCTATTCATTTAAAGAAACAGCCCACCATGGCTTTGTAAAACTCCCAAAATAAAGAATCAAAAACTTCCCAGAGGAAGGCTTTCTAAAACTACTGGAGGTCGAATATAAAAGAATTATATACAGAGCCTTCTTAGAGATTAAACAAAATGTAGCACATCAAAATAAAAACTTAAGAAAGCTATACAAACTGATGGAACATCAATGATCTGAAATCCAACAGATCGATACTAAAATTACAGCATTAGATAACTCAATCCAAAGCCAAAAGAGCAGAATTGAGGAGATGGAAGCCACACTTAGTGACCTTGAGGATAGAGGAAATGACATCAGCATTTATGAGGAAAAATCAGAGAAAACAACTAAGAAAAATGAAGAAGCATTAAGAAACATGTGGCACTCTATTAAGAGCAATAATCTATGATTAATTGGAGTTCCTGAACAGGAAACAGGGAGGGATAGCTAAAAACACAGGCAGTATTGTGGAGTTGCTGAAAGAAAATTTCCCCAAAATTATGAAAGAAGAGAACATAGATGTCTAAGACATGTATCGAATGGCACAAAAACTAGACCTGAAAAGAAAGATGCCAAGACATTATAATTAAGGTAAGTAAAATGGAACATAAACAGATGCTCTTAAAGTCAACAAGGCTCAAAGAAAAGTTAATAGTCAGAGGGAAGCCCTGTAGGCTTTAGTCTGACTTCTTGGGAGAAATGATGTTAGCAAGGAGGCAGTGGGATGACACACTGAAAGGTTTGAAGGAGAAAAACTTCCAACCAAGAATTATATATCCTGAAAAACTATCTCTCAAATATGAAGATGAAATTAAGATATTCGTAGATAAATAAAAGATTAGAGACTTTGTAAAAACCAAATGAAAACTACAAGAAATACTGAAAGAAGCTCTTTGCGTAGAAAAACAAAACCATTAAGAAGGCAGTGCAGGACACAGCATCCAGAAACCTATTCAGGGACATCACAAAACTGAACCAAAGCTACAATATTAAAAGAAGGGAACTAGTGATCATATCATGAAAACTATGACACCATCACACTAAAAAGAGGGATATACTACAGTAGTTATAGTCCTTTCACATGGAAAGGAAGTTAAGATATGTAGAAGTTAAAATTGTATTTAAACTTAGAATATTAAGGGGTATTGTAGGGGTAGCCACAAAGCACAAGAACAATGCAACATATCAAAACAAGAAACATAATACAGGTGTCTCAACAAACATAAAACCAAAACTGAAAAAGATGACAAGTCAACCCATAAAGAAGAAAGACCCAGAACAGGATATTAAGAACAACACAGAAAACACCAACACAAGAATAAATACATCAAAATGACAGCACTAAACACATACCTATCAATAATTACACTGAATGCAAATAGACTGAGCCAAAGCCAAGTGCTGTCGAGTTGTGAACACTCCAGTAAAGAGACAACGAGTGACATCTTGGATCAAAAGACACTACCCGTCTATATGTTGCTTACAAGAAACACACCTTAAACTTAAAGACATGAAGAAACTGAAAATTAAATCATAGAAGAATATATACCAAGCTAACAATATACAAAGAAGAGCAAATTTGGCAATACTAATCTCAGATAAAATACATTGTAATGTAAAATCCACTATCGTGGACAAAGATGGCCACTATTTATTGCTCAAAGGTTCAATACACAAGCAGGACTTAACAATATTAAATGTTTATGCACCAAATACCAGAGCATCTAAATACATTGAACAAACACTGACTACATTGAAAAATGAGATAGGTCACCCCACATTAATAGCTTGAGACTTCAACATCTACTTTCAGTAATGGACAGATCATCCAGAAAAAAGCTCAGTAAAGACACAGAAGATCTTATTGTGACAATAAACCAATTAGACCTCATTGACACATACAGAACTTTTAATCCATCAACAGATAAGTACACCTTCTTTTCCAATGCACATGGAATGTTTTTCCAAAATAGACCATGTGTTAGGACATAAAGCAAGTCTCAAATAAATTCAAACCACTGAATTATTGCAAAGCATCTTCTTAAGACTATAAAGCCATAAAAGTCTAAATCAGTAGGGGAAAAAACACAGGTAGAAATTTGAACTCATGGAAACCGAACAACATCTTTCCCAAAAATCCATGGGTTATAGAATAAATTGAGGATGAAATAAAGAAATTCATGGAATCAAATGAGAATGAAAACACATCCTCCCAGAACCTATGGGATACAGCCAAAGCAGTGCTCAGAGGAAAATTTATCTCTATAAATGTACACATCGGGAAGGAAGAAAGGACTCAAACCAAAGAACTTACCCTACAGCTTGAATAAGTAGAAAGAGAGCAACAGAGGAACCTCTCAGGCACCAGAAGAAAACAGATCATAAAGATTAGAGAACTAAATGAATTACAGAATAGAAGAATTGAAACAATTTAACAAAACCAAAAGCTATGTTCTTGAAAAGGTCAAAACAATTGATAAACCATTGGCTAAACTTACAAAAGAAAAACAGAAGAGGAAGCAAATAACTCGAATAAGAAACGAGACAGGAAATGACCCAAATGAAATCAAAAGTATCATAACAGAATACTAGGAAAGTCTACACTCTAACAGATTTGAAAACCTAGAGGAAATGAACAAATTTCTAGATTCATATGACCTACCAAAATTATCACAAGGACAAGTAGATTAACTTAGTAAATCCATCACAAAGGAAGAGATTGAAAACATAATAAAAAAACTACCAACCAAAAATAAGTCCTGGCCCAGATGGCTTCACCAGTGAATTCTACCAAACTTTAGAGAGGAGTTAACTCTAGTACTACCGTGACTATTTCACAGCATAGAAAGGGATGGAACACTCCCAAATTCATTCTATGAAGCCAGCATAACCCTGATACCAAAGCCAGGGAAAGAACCTACAAAAAAGGAAAATTACAGACCAATATCACTCATGAACCTAGACGCAAAAATCTTCAACAAAATCCTTGCCAATAGAATCCAACAACGTGTATATATACATATATATATATATATATATATATATGTATATAAAATTCTTCATCACGATCAAGTTGGATTCATACCAGGGACGCACGGCTAGTTTAATATCAGAAAAACAATCAATGTGAGCAACCACATAAGTAACACAAAAGATAAGAATCACCTAATTTTGTCAATTGATGCAGAAAATGCATTTGACAAACAAAACACTCTCAGCAAAATAGGAATAGAAGGGAAATTTCTCAATGTAGTAAGGGGCATCTACACAAAACCAACCACCTACATCATCCTGAATGAAGAGAGACTGAAAGAATTCCCCTTGAGAATGGGAACTAGACAAAGATGCCCACTCTTCAACACTTATATTCAACACTGTACTAGAAGTTCTGGCCAGAGCAATTAGACAACACAAAGAAATAAAGGCTATCTGCATCAGCAGAGAAGAAGTAAAAATCTCCCTATTTGCAGATGATACGATTGTATACACAGAGAATCCTAAAAAATCCCTAAGTAAACTACTCGAACTAATAAGAGCTCAGCAAAGTATCAGGATATAAGATAAACATAAGTAACTCATTAGGATTCCTTTATACCAACAATGAGATCACCAAAGAAGAAATAACAAAATCAATACCATTTATTATAGCCCCCAAGAAGACAAAATACCCAAGAATAAATCTAACTAGAGACGTAAGAGACCCATACAAAGAGAACTACTTACAAGACCTTACTACAAGGAACCGTGAGACTTACATACGCAGAGAAACCTACCCTGCTAAAGGATATGAAGATGTAACATTGTGAAAATGTCTATTTTACCCAAAGCAATCTACATATCCAATGCAATCCCAATACAAATTCCAGTGACATTTTATAATGAGATGGAGATACAATCACTAACTTTGTTTGGAAAGGGAAGAAATCCCGGATAAGTAAAGCACTACTGAAGAACATGAACACAGTGGGAGGCCTCACACTACCCGACCTTAGAACCTATTACACTGCCACAGTAGTCAAAACAGGCTGGTGCTGGTACAAGATGAGACATATAGACCAGTGGAACACAGTTGAGACCCCAGAGATGCCACCATCCTATTATGAACAGCTGATATTCAACAAAGGCCCTAAGATTGTAAACTGGGGTAAAAAGTCTCTAACAAATGGTGCCAGCAAACTTGGATATCCATCAGCAAAAATTGAAACAAGACTCATATCTCACACCTTACACAAAAACTAACTCAAACTGGATAAAAGACCTAAACATCAGAACTAAAACAATAAAGATCATGCAACAAAAAACAAGGTCAACAATGGAAGTTTTAACACACAGCTTAGATAGACTTCAAAATCTGACAAAGTACAATTAACAGAAGAGACAACAGATAAATGGGAGCCACTAAGAATCAAACAGTTTTGCTCATCCAAAGACTTTATCAAAAGAATTAAAAGACCACCTACAGAATGGGAAAAAATATTTGGCAACTGCATGTCTGACTGATGTATGATCTCCATAATCTACAAGGTACTGCAAAATATCAACAAGAAAAAAGAAAATAACACAATTAAGCAATGGGCAAAGGAGATGGATAGACACTTCACCAAAGAGGACATCCAGGTAGCCAAAAGACACATGAGGAAATGTTCATGTTCATTATCTATTAGAGAAATACAAATCAAAACTACATTGAGATACCATCTCACCCCAACAAGGTTGGCCATAATCCAGAAAACACAACAAATTCTGGAGAGGCTGTGGAGAAACAGGAATTCTCCTACACAGCTGGTGGGATTGCAAAATGGTACAACCTCTTTGGAAAGCAATCTGGCACTTCCTTAAAAAGCTGGAGACAGATATAACATTTGATCCAGTAATTCCACTGCTTAGAATATATCCTACAGAATCAAGGCCAGTCACATAAGCAGATAGATGCACACAAGTGTTTACTGCAGCACAGTCTACAATAGCAAAACGATGGAATCAACCCAGATATCCAACAACAGATGAATGGATGAACAAACTATGGGACATATACTCAATGGAACACTATGCAATGATAAAGAACAAACATTTTAGGAAACATCTCATGACCTGGTTTAAATTTGAAGACATTAGGCTGAGTGAAATCAGTCACCTGCACAAGGACATAATATTGTATGAGACCCCTACAATAAGAACTTAAAAACAGACTCATGCCTAGAAGACAAGACTCTTTGACGGCAGCAAAGGTGGGAAGGGAGGGAGAGGGCTGGTCATAGATTAGATAGTTGATGGTGATTTGGTTGGGTGAAAGCAGTGACAGCACACAGTAGAAAGAAGATCAACTTAACTGGACTTCAACAGAAACTGAAAACTTCTAATCTTATCTCAATATTGCAAGGATACAGTAGCAGGGGCGGGAGTCCGGGGACCATGCTCTCAGGGGACATCAAGGCCAACTGGCATAACTAGCCTATTGCTAAGAGAGTCTTCTGCATCCCATATTTGTGAGGGGCATCTGGGGTCTTAAAAGCTAGCAAGCTGCCATCTGAGGTATACCAAATGGTGCCAACTCATCCGAAACAGATCATCACCAAGAACAACAAAGAGACGAGGGGAAGAGTCCAGGAGACAGAAGGACTCGTGAACAGGTGACTGCATCAACATGTGACCAGAAGAACCAAATGGTGCCTGGCCACCACCAAGGACAGCAGTGATGGGGCACACAATGTCGTGTTCCAGTTGCAACATGAGAAAAAGAGGGGTGCACTTCAAGAACTCCCCTAAAAGACCACAACTGGTGGTCCAGAGACCTGGGGATTCCTCTGGGAGAATGGCCCCTAGACCTGCTGCTATCTCTGACCAGAAAACATTACCGAGGGCAACTCTTCAGAGAGCAATGGCCTGCACTTGGGGTCACAATGTGATCATATGGTGTGTGTACTTTATGGTTCTATGCATCTATATAGGAAGCTGTCCTACTGGCCTCTTACTGGAAGGGAGAGGAGAGTGTGGAGAGGAGGGGACAGGAGATTGTTAAGAGGATATGACATATAGAGAACAAAAAGGAGGAGGAGAGCAGAAGGAGCGGCAGATAGGTGGGCAAGGAAATTTAATTCGGATCATATATTTTCACTTTGTTGTTGTTAGGTGCCATCGAGTTGGTTCCGAGCCACAGCAACCCTATACTTTAAAAAGGTCCTTTGCAATAGGTTTTCCAATGCAATGCGTCTTTTGATTTCTTGACTGCTGCTTCCATGGGCATTGATTGTGGACCCAAGTAAAATGAAATCCTTGACAAACTCAATCTTTTCTCTATTTATGACAATGCTGCTTACTGGTCCAGTTGTAAGGATTTTTGCTTTCCTGATGTTGAGGTACAATCCATACTGAAGGCTGTGGTCCTTGATCTTCAGCAGTAAGTTTCTCAAATCTTCATTTCCAGCAAGTAAGGTGTTGTTGTCTGCATGATGCAGGTTGTTAGTGAATCATCCTCCAATCCTGGTACCTCGTTTTTCTCTGTATAATCCAGCTTCTCAGATTATTTGCTCGGCATACAGACTAAAAAGGTATGGTGAAAGGATACAACCCTGACACACACCTTTCCTGACTTTAAACCATGCAGCGTCCCTTTGTTCTGTTCACACGACTGCCTCTTGATCCGTATGCAGATTCCTTAAGAGCACAATTAGGTGTACTGGAATTCCCATTCTCTGCAAGGTTAGCCATAGTTTAATATGATCCACATAGTCGAATGCTTTTTTGCATAGTCAATGGAACACAAGTAAACATCTTGCTGCTGGTATTCTTTGCTTTCAGCCAAGATCCACCTGACATCAGTGATGATATCCCTGGTTCCACATCTTCATCTGACTACAGCTTGAATTTCTGGCAGTTCCTTGTCAATATACTGTTGTAGTCACTTTTGAATGATCTTGAGCAAAATTTTACTTGTGTGTGACATCAATGATATGGTTTGGTAATTTCCACCTTCAGTTGGATCACCTTTCTTTGGAATGGGCATAAGTATGGATCTCTTCCAGTCAGTTGGCCAGGTAGCTGTCCTCCAAATTTCTTGGCATAGACGAGTGAGCACTTTCAGAGCTGCATCTGTTTGTCGAAATATCTTAGTTGATATTCCATCAATTCCTGGAGCCCTGTTTTTCGCCAATGCCTTCAAAGCAGCTTCGACTTCTTCCTTCAGTACCATTGGTTCCTGATCACATGCTACCTCTTCAGATGTCTGAACATCAACCAGTTCTTTCATTTAGTTGCCATAAAAAAAAAAAGTTAGAAGATCTCTGACACTAAGGAGGAGCTCTTAGCCCCAGAATATGTGATATGATTCCTCACTGACCAAATGATGCAGTGCCAATATTACTGCCTATTTCATATGGGTTGCTTCTTTCTGCTGTTGTGGCTTTATAAGATTCAGTTCTCCATGTGGTGAGTTATCACCTAATGGAATCCAGCACTGTCCAGAAAGGTAATTTATGAACTGTTATTTTTTAAGTAAAATGTATCTATAAGGCATAATTGTAACAGTGGTGGTAAACTGCAATGCCTGGGACATTGACATTTCAACATAAACATCTAGATTTGATAATTAAGTAGGATGATTATTGTATACATAAATAAAGTAACGTCAGAGTCACAGTGTTCCTAGCTAGCTGTAACTGCAAGTGTATTTGATCTTAATTATGACCTTTTTCTGGAATCCCCTTTGCCCCTTAGCCTAGTAAAGAAAATAATTCTATTAGCCAAGGAAGATAAAGTTCCCACTCAGCTTCTGGCCTGCAGTTTTTACTGACATGACTATGATGTTGTAGAAAGTGGACTGGAGTAAGGCAATTTGGTTTTACGTTCTCACTATCACTTTCTTTCAGTGGGTCTCAGGTTCACCTACAAAATGCAAATAGTAATAAATACCTCACTGGCTTTTTGTGAAGATGAAAGGAGGTAACATATATGAGAATGGTGTATGAACTGTGAAGTGCTATAACAATGCGATGGATTATTATAATCACTTTGGAACCAGCCTCAATTAAACGGTATAGAACAGTGCCCACCCACACTGATAGAACCTAAAAAACATGAAGACAGGCAGACTGTGCATTCAGGTTACCCTCTACAGTAGCCCCAAGTTCTACAGAGCTAACCAAACACCGCCTTCTCTCCACCCACACCTGTGATGTTAATACCTCTGGACGGGATTCAGGCAGCTCAGGTACAGGGTATAAAGCCTATACATTCCTAGATTGAGAGACCTACTCTGCTACAATAGTAAAAGCTAATGATTAGAACCTCTGACAAAGTTGAGGAGCTGGCTCCTACCCCTTGGGTGTTCTTCCTGGACACTTTAACTAATTTTTCTGGCTTCCATTCCTCATCATCCCCATCATCACCATCACCATCATCATCCTCATTCACAGAATGCTCTGAACAATATTTTAGATCCTCGATGTCCATGCTTTGCTCCAAGAATTTTTCTTTAACACGGGAAGGTTTTGGCTAAGAAAAAAAGATTTGGAATGGTTATTTAATTAGAAACAAAAAGAAATACACATGGCATGATATCTTCCTTGTAGCTGTTGCCAGCAATAGTCTCAGAGCAGAGACTTCAGATTCCCTCAGATATACCCTACTTGGCTTTACCAAGCAGAAGGAAGTTTGCTTTAGCCTTTAGCCTCACAGTATGTTTGAATGGACAGAAATGGGAGGATGAGCCAACTGAGGGAAGAACGGGAGTGAGTCATGGTATGACAAGTATCTTTGGATGGACAGCTGAACACTGTTCTTTTCTCTTGTTCCTCTTCAATTGTGTTATATAATGCCTGTGCATGGTCCAAAGTCAGCCTTCTGAGAAACAAAAACATCTATTTTTCCTCAGAAATGTATATTATAGTCTTATCTGTGAATTCAAGGAAAACTAAGATGCTAGAATTTGGGAATTTAAACTCAACCTTCTATAAAAGGCTATTTGAGCCCACTTATTTCCTCAAACTTTGGCTATGAAAAGATATCAGAGACACTAAGCATTTTACCTTAGGTGGGATATATTCAAAAGAAGAATCTGGAGATAGAAGGGTATCCTTAAGAAGATGAGGTTTCTGTCTGCTGGCTACTTTGAGAAGAGTCAGTTTCTGTTTGAAAAGAAGAGAAGTGTATATTGCAGGGCAGCTTCTTAAAGAGTATTCATGGCTAAAACAGTTTCCAGATACAGGCTGCATTGGTTAGCTTACTTTCAAACCACAGTGAAGTGAGGCAGGATTATAGTAGAGTCAGCTAAAGACCTCCCACTTTCAAAGATCATTTTTAGATTCAGAAAAGGGCAAATTAAAAAATTTGTGTTATACCATTTTGAAATGCATTGTGACTATCCCATATGGAAACTCAATGGAGACTTCATATATTAGAGCCAGGTCATTATGCTGAGGGTTGTTCTCAAGAGCTGGCCTCCGTAGTAACAGGGTGTCTTAGCTATCTAATGCTGCTATAACAGAAATACCACAAGTGGGTAGCTTTAACTAACAGACATATTTTCTCACAATTTAGGAGGTTAGAAGTCTGAATTCAGGGCACAGCTCTAGACAAGGAAGGTCCTTGTCTTTTCTGAGTTTCTCATTCTGGTAAGTCTTCTTCCCCCATCTCTGACTCCCGGCTTGCTTGCTTTATCTCTTTTGTATCTCAAAAGTGATTGGCTCAAAATACACCCTACACTATTCCTTCCTCATTAACATAACAAAAACAACCCATTCCCAAATGGGATTTTAACCACAGGCGTAGATGTTAGGATTTCCAGCACACATATTCTGGGGGACACAATTCAATCCATATCACAGGGGTTCCCAGGGCTGATCAAGTGGGTGGGAAACAGTATTACCTGTTTCATGAGTTCATTCTCCTGGAGAAGCTGCTGGTTTTGCTCACACACTTCTCGCATTTTTTCAAGTTCTTCATCCTGTTTCCAGCAGTGATAGGTGGAGTTATTTTGGGCACTAACCATGTAGGTTAACAAACAAATTACACAGATGAAAACATACTGCTGCAAGTTGCGACAGGCACAGCAAGTACTGGCACCCAGAAAAATGCCTGATTCTCAGGTGAAATCAAGGCCAATTGGCACAACTAATGTTTTGCTAAGAGGGCTCTCTGCACCCCACATTAGTGAGTGGTATCTGGGGTCTTAAAAGCTGCCAAGCTGCCATCTGAGGGTATAGCAAATGGTCTCAACTCAGCAGGAACGGATGATCACCGAGGACCAAAATGACATGGAGCAAAGAGAACACAGAGGACAGAGAGACCCACATGAGTGGGTGTCTACATCGACTTGTGATGGGAAGAACCGGATGGTGCCTGGCCACCACCAGTGATAGCCGCGATAGAGCTAACAAAGTTGAGTCTCACTGGCAACACAAGAATAAAAAGGGGGCACCTTGAGATCTCCACTAAAAGATCATAATTGATGGTCCAGGGGCTTCAGGGTTTCCCTGGGAGCATGGCCCCTGGCCCATAAATCATAATGAAGGTCTGCTCTTTGGACAGGAATGGATTGGGCTTGGTGACGCAGAGTGACCATATCTTGGGTGCACTTTATGGGTCTATGCTTCTATACAGGATATCATCCTGCTGACCTCTTACTGGAGGAAGGGGAGTGGGTGGAGAGGAACGGAAAGGAGACTGTTGGGAGGATGAGACATGTATGAAGCAGAGACGAATAGTGTGCTGTCACCAGGCAGGGAGAGCATGGAAGCTGCATATAGGTGGGCATGCACATGGGAATGTACATTTTCATTCAATCATCATCATCATCATAATAAAAGCCTGATTCCCAGTACTTAGGTGCCCTGAATGTTGGGATTTTCCAGTGTTCCCAGTAGCCCTGACTGCACCCGTAGGAACCATGGTGTGATAGTTAAGATTGTGTGTTGACAGGCGAAGAAGGTAGTTACCATACTGGCTACTATGACTGATCCTGATTACCAAGAGGACGCTGGACTGATATTACACAACAGAGTTAAAGAAGAGTACGTCTGGAATACAGGAGATCACTCATGGCATCTGTTAGTACTACCACACCCTGTGATTAAAGTCAATGGAAAACTATAGCAACCCAATAGCAACATGACTAACAATGGCCCAAATCCTTTTAGGAATGAAGGTTTGGGTCACCTTACCATAACCAGCTGAGGTACTTTCTGAGGGGAAAGGGAACATGGGTGTAGTTCTAAATATCAGTTACAGCCACATGAACAGTTGCAGAAATGAGGACTGTAATTGTTACGAATATTACTGCTTGGTATGTGTGTTTGTTGTATCATGTTAGGCGCAAGTATGACTTTAAAATTGTCTTTATTCAGAGATTATTTATAGTTTAAGTTGACAAAGGTAGACTCTGGTGGTTAAGATCACATATCAAATTGACCGTCATGTAACATGTGTTTTGGCCGTTGTGCGCCGTGATCAGTTCTCTGTTGAGATTTGATATATGATCAACCCCATGATGGTATCTGCTGTGAGTGTAGCTAATCAGCTGAAAAGGAGTTTCTTTGGGCCTGTGGCCTGCATCAAATTTAAGCAGACATTTTGGGAAGGCTTGGGAGATTTTTGCTCATGCTGGATCCCATGGGTGGTTCCTGTTCATCTGATCTCTGGTTCTTAGGACTTGAGCTAGCAGCTTACCTGCGGTCTTGCCTGCCAGTCTTGGGATTCACTGATCTTTGCAGCCTTCGAGCAAGAGCCCTGCTCTCTAATCTGCTGATCCTGAGTTTGCCAGCCCCTGCAGCTATATGAATTAGGAGAAGCCTTTATACTGACCCATGGACTTTGGACATTCTAGCCTCTACAACTACATGAGTCATTTTCCTGATATAAATCTCTCTCTCTCTTCAGCTCTGTTTCCTTGACATCTATACACACTTTTGTTCACTCTTCTAAACAAAGACGAGGCAGTTTTTTTGATACTCTAATAAGCCTGATTAAATTTCTAGGAACTTCAGGCAACTGGATTCATGCACATAACCTCAACTAGTGTGGTTATGTCTTAGATAAGATGTACTAAGGAAACTTTAGAGACTAGCAGCTTAGGAAAAATATTCTGAGTTGGGCTAAAATAGTGCTCCAACATGTTACTAAAGGGTGTGGTGTTCCTTGCCTTTGGAAGAAATTCAGATCCCAAGCATTTTACAAACATGCCAGGTATTAGCTAAGAACAAGCTCAGGGAGGTACAGCTGAATGCCCCTAGGATTCTAAATAACTACTGGATACTTTCACTTCCTCAACTATTTGGAACTCAGGATTGAGGCAAAGAATCAGGAGACCTCAAAGTCTGGAAAGGAGTATGTACTGCTGCTTCTGTACCAAAATCTAGGTTATTCTATGTGTGGCTTTACTCTAAGTAGCCCTTAAGTGATCAAATTGGGCCCCAAAACGTTAGAGGCTACCATTATAAACTTTTTTTAAAAATTAATTATTTTCTGTAGTGAGTGCAACGGTCAAAATTAGATAGGATTCTCAGTCAGGCGTGTGGAACCTATCTGTGGAGGCCCTTCCCCTCATTATTATACCTGACACTTCAGTGTATTCAGCAGTTGTTGTTCCTTTTCACTGACTGACTCCTCTAGCTGCTTCTCTGACATTCGGCTTTGCTGCAGCTGGCTGAGAAGGAATAGCACCTAGAGAAAGATACAACCCAAAGTAATAAAGTAATTCCATCTTAGCCAAAACAATAATCCAGAGAACTGTTCTGTGACTTACAAGAAATGCTCCCTTTTGCTGTCATGGCTTGAAGGAGTAAGCATAGCCACAAGGATTATCAGCATGTAATTTTGAAAACTTAAGACAAGTAGCTTCTCTGTTTAAGATTTCTTATTTGCAAAATTTGGAAAAAAAAACACACGGCCTTTTGAAGGAAATGTCACACACTCCATTATTATTATTATTTAAACTAACAATAAAAGGCAGTGACAGTTTGTCTCTCAGTATAGCTTCTTGACTTGCCCAAACTTACCTTCTCTTGATGCCGCTGTTCGACCCTAACCAGCTCAGACTGTAATTCTGTCTCCATCTCAGCAAATTGATTTCGTTCCTCAAACAGCATCTTCTGCATGTCAGCACAGCTAGCCTTGCTCTGTTTTAGGCTGCTTTCAAGCTTACTGACCTGTATTTTGGAGGAGACCACCTGGAAGGGATAAAAGAAGATTAGTTTATTTAGAGAATGGCCACATTTCCCCCATTCATTAGTCAGGAAAATGTCAGTTTTCTTGAAGTGAGCTGAGAAACATTCCTCAATGTCCAAGTCCATTCTTATATTTTCATGTCATACGGATTCTAACATTTAATTAGTAACAACATTATCTTACTATACCAGACCAAGAGCCCACATTTCCATTGATATAAATATCTTAGGGTTATGATGGTCCTGGGTAGTACAATTAACAGACTCACTGCTAACTGACAAATCAGCCATTGGAAACCCTAGAGAACATAGTTCTACTCTGATGCACATAGGGTCACTGCGAGTCATGCTGACTCTATAGCTACTGTTTTTTGGAGGCCGCCACTACGGTCTTTTAATATCTTTGTGTCTAGGCAAGAAGAGATCTAAAAAGAACAATAACTGACACCTCCAAACTCTAATATTTAAGAAGTTCCTCTTTGATTTTAAAGAGAACCCCTCAGAACACACCCTTATGACCATCTCGGTGTTTGTATGTCAACCCATAGAAACATTAGCTGAGAATGTACAGCTGGCTTTTCAGGATAGATTGATAGCCTATGCTGGCCTAGTTTTACATTCACTACTAGTCCACATGGTGAACATCATAAATACTGTTATTAACAAGACTAATCAGAATTGCCTAATGAGGGCAAATCTGCTAACCTAACACAAAAATGTATAAAGGGAAGCTTGCTCAAATTTGCAGATACAGAGTTTGTATGCTTGTCTCAAGTGAAACTGGCTGGAACACCAGCGGTGATCAATCAACTTTAATTCCTCTTATAGTAATGTAAATGATATATTACTTTAAGTTTAGTAAAGATGGGTTTTCCTTAAAATGAGCCTATACATGTCTATGGATTGTTAAGTCTTCTATTTCACCTCATCGTGGATTGAACTGTGTCCCCCCAGAATGTCTACTTGGCTAGGCCATGAATCCCATTACTGTGAGACTGTCCACCAATTTTATGTGATTTTCCTTTATGTTGTAAATCCTGTCACTACGATGTAATGAAATCGGTTAGTAGCAGTCACACTGATGAAGTCCTACAAGACTGGATAGCGTCTTAAGCTAATCTCTTTTGAGATATAAAACAGAGAAGCAAGCAGAGAGACATGGGGACCTCATACCACCAAGAATGCAATGCTAGAAGCAGAGAGCATATGTTAGACCTGAGGTTCCTGTACTGAGATGCATCTAGACCAAGCAAAGACCTTCTTCCAGAGAAGAGAGAGAAAGCCTTCCCCTAGAGCTAGTGACTAAATTTGGATTTCTAGCTTATTGGACTATGAAAGAATCAACTATTCTTTTGTTAAAGCTATCCACTTGTGGTATTTCTTTTACGGCAGCACTAGAAAAAAAAATGGTACATTGAATAGTTTACATGTTTGACCTGTGGCCCACTATGTCATCCTAATCTTGTAATAATAACTGCTAACGTTTATTGAGTACTTGCTATATGCTAGGCAGGATAGGTATGTACTTGCAAGTCATATGATATTTCTGTAAGTGACTTGCTTGTATTTGCTTCCACTAGCCTCAACCATAATACTGTTTTTCTAATGCTACTGCCATGGTGATTCTGTACCTTGAAAAGTGGGAATACTACTCAAACACTATTCTAGGCAAATATCCTATTCCAACCTACCAGCCAGACCCCTAGCTGATAGTAGGGAGAATGATGTTTACCTCTCCAGTTAAATATTTCAGGGCACACTTGGCTTCCATAATGGTAGTAATATTCTCCCAGCGGTGTTTCGGCCTGTCTTCACTTTCTGCATCCAGTAGCTTCTGCTGCAGGTCAGCAATTTGAGCACTCCTTCAGGGAAAGAAACAGTGAGTCTTACTGTATGTAGACTCAAGATCAAGGACAAGTGAAAAGCTCTGAGAAGAAACTTTAAAGAAATATTTTCTACTTTTGGTGGAGGTATCAGTTAAATAATATTTAAATAGTGATTGAGTCATCTGGTTGGGATGTAACAAGGGGCTCCAAGATACTATCCAAAAGGTTTATTATATCAAATACTGGTTGAACTAAATGAGTCACATAGTGATACTTGGAAAGATTTGTTATATTAAGGCTTTTGTTGAGTGGACTGGCTGTAATGTAACTTCGTTTTGAGATCATATAAGCTCAGACTATGATCTGATAGCCTACCAATGGAAGGGTAAGATTCAGGTTGGAGACCTGAAACATAACAAAAGAACAAATAGGCAAATGCTTACTGTGGGAATGAAATATCAAACTGACACCTATGGTTGGTATTGTGAGAGGTTATCTTCCAGTGCCTTCTAGAGAACCAAGAAGTTTCTATGAAGATGAGATACCCTGACCCTGGTGATAACCTCAAGGTACTTTGATTAAGTATGGCCTAAATGTAAGTTTTATAACAAATTTTAGTTTCATTAATAGCTTCCTTCTCAAATTTGCTCTGTGTCCAGTGACTAGCACAAGCTGAACATGCAGTACTATGTTAGGTCTTTAAGGCAGTCCTCAAGTTTGACTTATTCAACTTACAATGAACCACACTAAAGATCATCTATTTGTTTTTCTTATGTCTTACTGCTAGCAATATGTACTACATACAGTGTTGCAGCACATCATTTGCTGATGTTCTCATTCTCAGATGTTCACTTGGAGATGTTCAAAGATAGGATTTATAAAGACAATGATAATAAAAGGCAATAACAATGAAAACTAAAGAAAAAAAGAGGCATTTGATTTATGTTGGAGTCAACTTACAATAGAATCATTGGAATGGAACCTGCTTGTAAGAAGGACGACCTCTATAAGAAAGATGGGTACAAAAATAGTTTAAGACAGTAGTTCTCAAAGTTTTGGGTCTCAGGATCCTATTACATTCTTAAACATTATTGAAGACCTCTAAGAAATTCTGTTCACATGTATCTATAGATATTTACAGTTGCTGTTGTTGTTACATGCCATCGAGTTGGTTCCAACTCACAGTGACCCTACGAACAACAGAATGAAACACTGTCTGATCTTGTGCCATGTCAACAATTGTTTTTATGCTTAAGCTCACTGTTGTGGCCACTGTGCCAGTCCATCTCATACCAATGGAAGGGTAAGATTCAGGTTGGAGACCTGAAACATAACAAAAGAACAAATAGGCAAATGCTTACTGTGGGAATGAAATATCAAACTGACACCTATGGTTGGTATTGTGAGAGGTTATCTTCAAGTGCCTTCTAGAGAACCAAGAAGTTTCTATAAAGATGAGATACCCTGACCCTGGTAATAATCTCAAGGTACTTTGATCAAGTATGGCCTAAATGTAAGTTTTATAACAAATTTTAGTTTCATTAATAGCTTCCTTCTCAAATTTCGCTGACCCTCCACTCTGCCAAGCATGATGTCCTTCTCAAGGGACTAATCTTTCCTAACAGTATGTCCAAAATATGTAAGATGCAGTCTTGCCATCTTTGCTTCCAAGGAGCACTCTGGTTGTACTTCTTCCAGAACAGATCTGTTTCTTCTTTCGGTCCTTCATTGTACATTCAACATTCTTCTCCAACACCACAATTCAGAGGCTTCAATTCTTCTTCTGTCTTCTTTGTACACAGTCCAGCTTTCACATGCATATGATGCTTGAAAATGCCATGGCTTGGGTCAGGCACGTTTTAGTCTTCAAGGTGACATCCTTAATTTTGAATACATTGAAGAGGTCCTTTGCAGCAGACTTTCCCAGTGCAATGCGTCCTTTGATTTCTTGACTGCTGCTTCCAAAGACACTGATTGTGGATCCAAGTAAAACGAAATCCTTGACAACCTCAGTCCTTTCTCCATTTATAACAATGTTGCTTATTGGTCCAGTTGTGAAGATTTTTGCTTCCTGATGTTGAGGTGCAATCCATACTGAAGGCTGTAGTCCTTGATCTTCATCACTAAATGCCTCAAATCTTCATTTCCAGCAAGTAAGGTGGTGTCATCTGCATAATGCAGGTTGTTAACGAGTCATCCTCCAATCCTGATGCCTTGTTCTTCTTCATATAACCCAGCTTCTCTGATTATTTGCTAATCATACAGATTAAAAAGGTATGGTGAAAAGATACAACCCTGACGCACACCTTTCCTGACTTTAAAACATGCAGTGTCCCCTTGTTCTGTTCACACGACTGTCTCTTGATCCACATACAGATTCCTTAAGAGCACAATTAGGTGTTCTGGAATTCCCATTCTCTGCAACGTTAGCCATAGTTTAGTATGATCCACAGTCGAAAGCTTTTGAGTAGTCGATGAAACACAAGTAAACATCTTATTGGTATTCTTTGCTTTCAGCCAAGATCCATCTGAAATCAGTGTTGATATCCCTGGTTCCACGTCCTCTTCTGAACCCAGCTTGCATCTCTAGCAGTTCTTTGTCAATATATTGTTGTAGTAGCTTTTGAATGATCTTGAGCAGAATTTTACTTGCGTGTGATATCAACGATATTGTTTGATAATTTCCACCTTCGGCTAGATCACCTTTCATTGGAATGGGCATAAATGTGGATCTCTTCCAGTCAGTTGGCTAGGTAGCTGTTCTCCAAATTTCTTGGCATAGATGAGTGAGTACTTCCAGTGCTGTATCTGTTTGTTGAAATATCTCAGTTGATATTCCGTCAATTCCTGGAGTCTTGTTTTTCGCCAATGCCTTCAAAGCAGCTTCGACTTCTTCCTTCAGTACCATTGGTTCTTGATCATATGCTACCTCTTCAGATGGCTGAACATCAACTAGTTCTTTTGCGTATAATGACTCTGTGTATTCCTCCCATCTTCCTTTGATGCTCTCTGAGTCGCTCGATAGTTTCCCTGTAGAATCCTTCACTATTGCAACTCGAGGCTTGAATTTCTTCTTCAGTTCTTTCAGCTTGAGAAATGCAGAATGCGTTTTTCCCTTAGCTTTTCTATTTCTAGCTCTTTGCACATGTCATTATAATACTTTCTTCTGTCTTCTCAATCTGCTCTCTAGAAATCTTCTGTTTAGGTCTTTTACTTCGCCATTCCTTCCTTTTGCTTTGGCTGCTTGATGTTCAAGAGCAAGTTTAAAAGTCTCCTCTGACATCCAATTTGGTCTTTTCTTTCTTTCTGGTGTTTTTAATGACCTCTTCCTCTCTTCATGGTTGATGTCTTTGATGTCATTCCAGTTTGTCTGGTCTTCAGTCATTAGTGGTCAACACATCAAATCTGTTCTTTTTTAATTAATTTTTTTATTAAATAAAAAATGAAAGTGTACATACTCTGTGCTTAAAATATTGGGTTAAGATCGGAGGGGTACACAAGTTGTGTTGAAGTCCCATTAATATTGATCTTCTTACTAATGTGTATTGTCACCAATTTCACCCAACCAAATTTCTAGCAACTATCTAATCTAAACCCTCGCCCCTCACCCTCCTGCCCTCACCCCCTCCTCACCCTTGTAGCCGTCAAAGAGTCTTTTCTGTTATGTATGAGTCTGCTTTTAAGTTTTTATCATAGGGGTCTCATATAATAATTGTCCTTCTGTCCCTGACTAGTTTCACTCAACATAATGTCCTCCAGAGCAAACCAAATTGAGAGATGTTTCCTGCTATCATCGTTGTTCTTTATCAATGCATAGTACTCCATTGAGTACATATACCAAAGTTTATCCATTCATTCTTCTGTTGTTGGGCATCTGGATTGATTCCATCTTTTTGCTATCATGGACTCTGCTGCAATGAACATTTGTGTGCATGTATCAGCTGGTGTGAATGGCCTTGATTCTGTAGGATATATTCCAAGCAGAGGAACTACCAGGTCAAATGGTCTATCTATATCCATTATTTTAAGGTAACGCTAAATTGCTTTCCAAAGAGGTCGCACCATTCTGCAATCCCACCAACAGTGTAGGAGCGTTCCAATCTCTCCATAGCCTCTCCAACATTTAGTGTTTTGTGTTTTTTCGGATCATCGCCAAGCTTCTTGGGGTGAGATGGTATCTCACTGTCGTTTTGATTTGACTTTCTTTAATAATTAATGATAGTGAGCATATCCACATGTGTTTTTTGGCTGTCTGGATCTCCACTTTAGAGAAGTGTCTGTCCATCTCCTTTGGCATCACTTAATTGGATGATTTGCCTTTTTCTTATTGATATTTTGTAGTACCTTATAGATTACGGGGATTAGGCGTTGGTCTGACATACAGTTGCCAAATATTTTTTCCCATTCTGTAGGTGGTCTTTTAATTCTTTTGATGAAGTCTTTGGATGAGCAGAAGTGTTTGATTCTTATTAATTCCCATTTATCTATTTTCTCTTCTGATGAATGTGTTTTGTTTGTTAGATTTTGAAGTCTGTCTATATTGTGTATTAAAACTTCCATTGTTGACCCTATTTTATCTTGTATGAGCTTTATTGTTTCAGCTTTTATATTTAGGTCTTTTATCCAATTTGAGTTGATTTTTGTATAAGGTGTGAGATATGGGTCTTGTTTCAATTTTTTGCAGATGGATATCCAAGTATGCCAGCACCATTTGTTAAAGAGACTGTTCTTACCCCAGTTTAAAATCTCAGGACCTTTGTCAAATATCAGCTGCTCATAGGAGGATGGTGGCATCTCTGGGATCTCTACTTTGTTCCATTGGTCTATATGTCTCTTATTGTACCAGTACCAGGCTGTTTTGACTACTGTGGCAGTGTAATAGGTTTTAAAGTCAGGTAGTGAGAGGCCTCCCAGTGTGTTCTTCTTTTTCAGTAGTGCTTTACTTATCTGGGGCTTCTTCCTTTTCCAAATAAAGCTGATAATGTGTTTCTCCATCTCATTAAAAAGTGTCACTGGAATCTGTATTGGGATTGCATTATATAATCCGTTCTTGAGATGGTCTTTAAACTCAGGAGGGATATACTCAAGGTCATACTTTGGCTCTCATGGACTTGTTCTAATTTTCTTCAGTTTCAACTTGAATTTGCATATGAGCAATTGATGATCTGTGACACAGTCAGCACCTGGTCTTGTTCGATTGCTGATATGATTTACAGTATTAGAAGGTAAAACTCAGAAAAATTTAAAATATTTATTTACTTAAAAATAACAATGAATCTGATATACACAAATATAAATATAAAATTTTATGAAAAATAACTACTTTCCAAACAAAAAAAATTAGTAAAAAGAGTGAGATTGTTATATATTTTTGCAACTCTCTGTAATGTCTGGCTTTAGTAGAAGACAGTTTGATTTTCCTATCTCCCTATGCATTCCATCTTTTGGGACATGTTTTGGTTGACATATATGATGTCAATCCGTCCTCACACAAATATGCAGTTGGAAAACGAAAGAGTGTTTTAATAGCTTTCTCAGGAAATTGTAATATTCTACTTTGTGACTATACCAAAACTCAATAAGTGATAGTAATGTAGAAACTGAGGGTATAATTCATAAATTTTTCATAAGCTCTTATATCAAAATTCATGGATCTATCTTGAAATTTGAATGGATCTTTTACTCTCTCATGATTTTGCTACATGTCTTTTGGAGAATATTGGTCCATTATAGGGTTTCTATGAGTTGGACCTGACAGGACGACAATCAGTATTTTTTTAGTTATACAAATCCTTTAAATGTTACCATGTTTTATTATACAATAAAATGCAATCATATTTGTTAATGTCACCACCAGTCTTATCAGAAGAGTTAATAAAAAGCTGTCAAGCTCATGGTGGTTGATATAAGTTTTCCAAAATTCTAGTTTTTGCTTGAAAGTTTGAATTTTCTCTTTGGTAACAAATATTGTCAGCTGTTACCTTGAAGTGACAGGCTTACTCATATATTTCTGAGAAAGTGCCTGCCAAATACTCAAGTCTGAATAATCATAGTTTGTTGGTCAGGCATTCTTTCAAGTGAAAACAATGTTCCATGAAAAAAAAAAACAGCCTGTTGAGTTCACACCTCAGACAATAGTATGCTGATTTTCCTTGAAATAATCATCATACTTTGAAATGCAGCAGAAGCGCTTTGCAGGGAGGAGGCAAGATGGTGATATAGTCACATGCTTCCTGTGGTCCTTCTTACAAAAAAGACTCTGAAAAATGAAGTCATTTGAATATATATGAAAATTTAAGAACCCTAATCATTAAAGACAAAGCTGAGGAACTGGACTGAGTGGAAAGGTGGGAGGAGAGACAATTGAAAAGCAGTGGAAATGTGGGATTACTGGAGCTCTACTATCTGAATCTGCATAGCACACACAGGCTGAAGCAAGCAGCAACATTAGAAAGCTGAGGCCCAACATCTGGTGCAGTCAAGCAGTAGCAGATCTGCATGCACCTCTGAAACCAAACACGAGTGACATAAGACCTGTGAAAGTCAATGCACGCTCTCAGTGTACCTCATATGGTGGCAAAATAACCCATCCCTTGCCACAGCTTCACAGATGAGAAACGTCTCTTTCCCCTCATCCATCCCCCTTCCTGCTCCTACAACACTCTGTGGCATTCCACAACGCCATGCCCCTTGAGTCAGGAACTTAGGGCAGGTCAGGAGGCCCTGTCCTTTCACCGAGTAACTGGTGTATTGGGCCTTTGGACCCACAGCAACCTTCCTCTCCTCCCAGTCCCTTGTGGGCTGACTAAGCACTGTATACTCTTATTAGCACAAACAGCAGGGCATTAAAATGAAGCCTATTTTCACCTGCAACAGCCAAGGAAGGGCTGTGTTTATTTATGACATTCAACACTGTGCTGTCCCCTAAGATGGAGTTTTACTCACCCACATCAGGTGCCTGAGGGCTAGTGGTACCACCCATTCCATCTTGCCGTCCATGACAAGGGTCTGAGAATTAACAGTACTTCCCAGTACCTCCAGTCAATGGCACCAGGTGCCCAAGGACTGACTGGTAGTATACCGCCCAACTATGTGCTCCAGTGGGTAGTGATGTGCCTTCCCTCCAGGAACCTCGGGACAGCTGACAACATCCTGCCTTGCCCCTCACGGCAACAAGAGACCTGTTAAATGGTCTGAATACCCTCACACAGCCATGATTGCCTAGGACTGTATCACACAGTGTCAACAGATCAGTATCCACACATCTGTACAACAACAGCCGAGAGTCACAAGTTTCCATTATACCATGAGATTTCATTACATCTTATCAAACGGTGTGAATTACCCAAAATTTCATTATCTATCTGAGCTCTTAATCAATTTCACTTCCCTGGAGATAGGGAGAGGAATGCAGACCTGCTAATCCACTCTAAGGGTGATAACTGAGGAAGAGGATGGAATGTAGCTCAATAACCTAAGTGATCTTTGTTTGAGTCTTATATTCACCAACAAGTAGACTCCTAGGTTCACAAGTTTAAAAGCTGTCCTGATCACCTGGAGAAAGGAAACGAGAGTTTTGACAATGCCAACAACTAAAGTAGCACACACACTCAGCCTATAAAAAGGGGTGCATCTTGAGATCTCCACTAAAAGACCTCAGCTGATGGTCCAGTGGTTTCGGGGTTCCCCTGGGAGCATGGCCCCTGGCCCTGATGCTGCCCTTGCCCATAAATCATGACAAAGGTCCACTCTTTGGACACGAATGGATTGGACTTGGTGATGCAGAGTGACCATATATTGGATGCACTTTATGGTTCTGTACATCTATAGGATATCATCCTGCTGACCTCTGGCTGGAGAAAGGAGAATGGGTGGAGAGGAGGGGAAAGGAGACTGTTGGGAGGATGAGACATGTATGGAACAGAGAGGAATACTGTGCTGTCACTGGACAGGGAGAGCAGTGGAAGCTGCATATAGGTGGGCATGTAAATTTATACAGGAATGTGCATTTTCATTCAGTCATATTAAATACAAAATATATATATATAAAAATAAAATAAAAACCCCCCAAAAAAACCACCAAAACAAAAATACAGGACACAGTAAGCAAAAGTACAATAAAAATTAATATAGAATAACTTATTGGTGGCCCTGAGACTAGGGTCAATATCAAATCACATAAAGAAGCTGGACAATATGGCTCCAGCAAGCGAACAAAATAAATAACCAGAAAACCCTGCAGAGGAAGACATAGCAATGCAACTCTCTGATAAAGAACTCTAGACTGGGGTGGAGTCAAGATGGCGGACTAAGCCCACGTCTCCTTATATCCCTCTGGAAACCAAGACCTGAACTGACAATCAAACAGAGCCTTCTGAACACCTAATCAGCCTCCGGACACGGCACAGAGCTGTTAATTGGGACTTCATACCACTCAGCGAAAAACCTCCTCTCTTTCGTTGACTCCCGCACCTGGCTAGCCCCGGCTCTCACGGACGGAAGGTAAACGCACCATTTTGACTTTTTGTTTCCCTCTGCCTCGGCTGGCGGGCAGAGCTGGGTCTTGCCTGGCGGCTGGACTCAGACGCACTGCTGAGGGGATAGGCAGGCGAAATTCCCATATTCTGAGAGCCAGGCTGGGGACTCTGTTAATCTAGCCACTTTGAGCCTTTCGTTTTGTAGCTGCCTCAGCGGGCTTTGTGTGGAGCTTCACGGTCAGTGTGAGGGACGCCATATTGGTACCGAGATTTTAGTGGGACCTCGTTCTTAGCGTGGGAGTCAGTGCCTGCAAATGGGACAGCGCTTCTCCGACAGAAAAGTAGTGATTTTGCACAGTGCTGCCTACACTGGGGGTCCTGCAACAGAAGCAGAGGAATCACTACCTCTCGGCACCTTTAGCCCCTTTCTGCTGCCTGTGTGGAGGACGCCATCTTGGATACCGTGGCCTCAGCTGGACCTAATTCTTAGCTTCGGAGCCAGAGCCTGCCCACAGGAGAGCGCTATTCTATCATAAAACCAGTACTCGACGCAGTGTTGGCTAAGGCTAGGCCCTGTCAGCAGAGGCCAACAGGGCAGTAGCACTGTTGTATTCTCAACTAGTTTGTTATCATTTGGGGTTGGATATAGTGGCGCTTTCTTTGTCAGATGAGAATAGGGACCTCTACACCTGAAAACCTAACTGACTTGTGAACTGGTCAGATACCTTTTACTTTACATTTGAAGACAGCCTAGAGAAACATTTGCAATCCATCCTCACAGTACCTCTTCCAGCCTCTATATACTCACATGGGAACCAAAAAGCAACAGACAATTGTGGCACACAAGCAATCACTCATGGCTTCAGAAGACTCCCAAACAAAGCAAACAAGGACTTTTCCAGATGAAGAAACTTTTATGAAAGCATCAGGAAGTGAATACAAATTGATTATACACAGAGCCCTTCTAGACCTTATACAAAATGCAGCAGAACAAAATGAAAAATTAAGCAAGTTGTTCGATCTGATGGAACACCAGTACTCTGAAATCCAACAGATCGAGAACAAAATCAAAGACATAGAAACTTCCATGCAAAGCCAAGAACACAGAATGGAACAAATGGAAAAAAGAATTTCTGACTTGGAAGACAGACCTACTGATGCCAGCGTCTATGAGCAGAAATCAGTAAAAAGAAACAAGAAAAATGAAGAAACATTAAGAAGCATGTGGGACTCAATTAAGGGGAACAACCTTCGATTAATTGGAGTCCCTGAACAGGGTGAGACATCTGAGAACACAGAGAGTATCGTTGCTGAGCTGCTGAAAGAAAACTTCCCAGAAATCATGAAGGAAGAGAATATAGACATCTCAGATGCATATCGTACGTCACCCAATATGTATCTCAAAACAAAGACTCCAAGACATATTATAATCAAGCTTAACAAAATGAAACATAAGCACCAACTCTTAAAGGCAGCAAGACTCAAGGCAAAGCTAACATTCAGAGGGAAACCCTGTAGGCTCTCGTCAGATTTCTCAGCAGAAACCATGTTGGCATGGAGACAGTGGCACGATACATTCAAAGTCTTGAAGGAGAAGAACTTCCAACCAAGAATTATATATCCTGCAAAACTATCTTTCAAATATGAAAATGAAATGAAGACATTCCCAGATAAACAGAAACTCAGAGACTTTGTAAAAACCAAACGCAAACTACAAGAAATACTGAAAGACGTTCTTGGCTTTGGCTTAGAAGAAAAAAACCACTAACTTTATATTTTAGAACGACACACTACTCAATAATCTACTCATTTAGGGAAGGCCCCAAAGTAAATCACAGCTTTGGTACAGAAAGAAGCAATCCAGTGATCATCATGAAAACTATGGTGTCATCATAATAAAAAGAGGGATGTACTACAGTTGTTATAGTCTTTCCAGATGGACAGGAAGATGACAAGACTGGTAGTAATTAAAATTGGGTTTATAAATAGTTTATTAAGGGGGTTCATAGGGGCAGCTGTGAAGCACAACAAAGATGTATCCTACCATTTCAAGAAATGTAACACATGAGTCTCAACAACTATAAAACCAGCTCTGAAAAAGGTGAAAAATCAACTCACAAAAAAGAGTGTCCCAGAACAGACTAATGAGGACAACAGAGAAAACATGAACATAAAATAAACATATCACAATGGCAGCAGTGAACACATATGTATGAATAATTACATTGAAAATGAATGCACTGAATGCTCCAGTAAAGAGACACCGAGTGTCACCTTGGATCAAAAGACACGACCCATCCATATGTTGTCTACAAGAAACTCACTTGAGAACTAAAGACAGGAACAAACTGAAAATTAAAGGATGGAAGAATATATATCAAGCTAACAATGAACAAAGAAGCGCAGGGGTGGCCATTCTAATCTTAGACAAAATCAATTTTAATGTCAAATCCACCATTGTGGACAAAGATGGACACTATTTATTGCTGAAAGGTTCAGTACACAAGCAAGACTTAACTATATTAAACATTTATGCACCTAATGTCAGAGCACCTAAATATGTCGAAGAAACACTGACTACGCTCAAAAGAGAGTTAGATGACTCCACAATAATAGTGGGAGACTTTAACACTCCACTCTCAATACTGGACAGATTATCTAGAAAAAAGCTCAGTAAAGATACAGAAGACCTCATTGACACAATTAACCAACTAAGCCTCATTGATATATACAGAACTTTCCACCCATCAGCAGACAACTACACCTTCTTCTCCAGTGCACATGGAACATTCTCCAGAATTGACCACGTGATAGGCCATAATGCAATGCTCAACAAAATCCATAACACTGAATTACTGCAAAGCATCTTCTCAGATCATAAAGCCATCAAAGTTGAAATCAATAGCAGAAAAAACATAGATAGAAAGTGGAACTCTTGGAAACTGAACAACATCTTGCTCAAAAAGACATGAGTTATAGAGGAAATCAAGGATGAATTAAAGAAATTCATGGATTCCAATGAGAACGAAAACATTTCCTACCAGAACCTATGGGATACAGCCAAAGCAGTGATAAGAGGTCTGTTTATCTCCATAAATGCACACATCTGGAAGGAAGAAAGAAACCAAAACAAGGAAATAACTCTATAGCTTGAATAAGAAGAAAGAGAACAACAGAGGAACCCCTCGGGCACCAGAAGAAATGGGATCATAAAGATCAGAGCAGAGCTAAATGAATTAGAGAATAGAAAAACAATTGAAAAAATTGAAAAGACCAAAAGCTGGTTTTTTGAAAAGATCAACAAAATTGATAAACCACTGGCTAAACTTACTAAAGAAAAGCAGGAAACAAATAACCCAAATTAGAAATGAGAGGGGAGTTGTCATCACAGATGCAACAGAAGTCAAAAATATCATAACAGAATACTATGAAAGACTGTACTCTAACAAATCTGAAAACCGAGAGGAAATGGAGAAATTCCTTGACTCATACCACCTATCCAAATTATCACAACGTGAAGCAGAACAACTTAATAAGCCATCACAAAGGAAGAGATTGAAAAAGTCATCAAAACACTGCCAACCAAAAAAAGTCCGGGTCCAGATGGCTTCACGGCAGCATTCTACCAAGCATTTAGAGAAGAGTTATACCCAATACTACTGAGACTATTTCACAGTCTAGAAAGGGATGGAGTACTCCCAAACTCATTCTATGAAGCCAGCATAACCCTGATACCTAAGCCAGGGAAAGATCCAACAAAGACAGAGAACTACAGACCGATATCACTCATGAACCTAGATGCAAAAATCTTCAACAAAATTCTTGCCAATAGGATACAACAACATATCAAGAAAATAATCCATCATGACCAAGTGGGATTCATACCAGGGATGCAAGGCTGGTTCAACATCAGGAAAACAATTAATGTGATTAACCACATAAATAACACAAAAGACAAAGATCACCTGATTTTGTCCATTGATGCCGAAAAGGCATTTGATAAAGTCCAACACCCATTCATGCTAAAAACTCTTAGCAAAATGGCATAGACGGCAAATTCCTCAACACAATAAGGGCCATTTATACAAAGCCCATTGCCCACATCATCCTGAATGGAGACAGACTGAAAGACTTTCCCTTGAGATCAGGAACTAGACAAGGATGCCCACTGTCACCTCTCCTATTCAGCATTGTGCTAGAAGTTCTAGCCAGAGCAATCAGACAAGACGAAGAAATAAAGGGCATCTGCATCGGCAAAGAGGAAGTTAAAATCTCCCTGTTTGGAGATGATATGAGTGTATGTGCAGAGAACCCCAAGGAATCTATAAGTAAGCTACTCAAACTGATAGAAGAGTTCAGCAAAGTCTCAGGATACAAGATAAACATAAGTAAATCAGTAGGATTCCTTTATACCAACAACGAGACTGTTAAGGAGGAAATTATCAAATCAATACCATTTACAATAGCCCCTAAGAAGATAAAGTCCCTAGGAATTAATCTAACCAGAGAAACAACACACCTTTACAAAGACAACTACAAGCCCTTATTACAAGAAACTAAGAGAGACTTAGATAAATGGAAAAACCTACCCTGCTCATGGATAGGAAGACTTAACATTGTGAAAATGTCTATTTTACCCAAAGCAATTTATTTATATAATGCTATCCCAATACAAGTTCCAGCATCATTTTTTAATGAGATGGAGAAACAAATCACCAATTTTGTCCGGAAAGGGAAGAAGCCCCGGATAAGTAAGGTACTACTAAAGAAGAAGAACACACTGGGAGGCCTCTCATGACCTGACCTTAGAACATACTACACTGCCACAGTGGTCAAAACAGCCTGGTACTGGTACCAGAACAGACAGATCGATCAATGGAACAGAATTGAGACCCCAGAGATGACACCATCTGCCTATGAACAGTTGATATTTGACAAAGGACCTAAGACATTAAACTGGGGTAAAAACAGTCTCTTCAACAAATGGTGCTGGCAAAATTGGTTATCTATCTGCAATAAACTGAAACAAGATCCATATCTTACACCTTATACAAAAACCAACTCGAACTGGATAGAAGACCTAAATATCAAACCTAAAACGATAAAGCTCATCCAAGAAAAGGTAGGAACAACAATGGAAGTTTTAATACACAATGAGGACAGACTCCAAAATCTGTCAAAGAAACCTCAATCAACAGAAGAGAAAACAGATAAATGGGAACTATTAAGAATGAAACACTTTTGCTCATCCAAAGACTTTATTCATAGAATTAAAAGACCACCCACAGAATGGGAAAAAATATTTGGCAACTCTATGTCAGAGCGACTCCTGATCTCCATAATCTATAAGATACTACAAAATATCTATAAGAAGATAAATCATCCAATTAAGCGATGGGCAAAGGAGATTGGCAGACACTTCACTAAAGAGGAGATCCAGGCAGCCAAAAAACAGATGCAGACATGTTCACGATCTTTAGTTATTAAAGAAATTCAAATCAAGACAACAATGAGATACCATCTCACCCCAACAAGATTGGCCACGATCCAGAAAACACAAAACAACAAATGCTGGAGAGGCTGTGGAGAAAGTAGAACCCTCCTACACTGTTGGTGGGGTTGCAAAATGGTCCAGCCTCTTTGGAAGGCAATCTGGCATTTCCTTAAAAAAATGGATATCGATATACCATTTGACCCAGTAATTCCACTACTTGGAATATATCCTACAGAATCAAGGCCTTTCACACCAACGGACACATGCACCAGAATGTTTATCACAGCACAGTGAACGATAGCAAAAAGATTGAATCAACCCAGATGCCCAACAATAGAAGAATGGATAGGTAAACTATGGTACATATACTCAATGGAGCACTACGCAATGATAAAGAATAACGATGATTCCAGGAAACATCTCCTAACCTGGTTTCAACTGGAAGACATTATGTTGAGTGAAAGTAGTCAGCGACAAAGGGACAAATATTGTATGAGACCTCTACGATAAGATCTCAAAAAGAGACTTGTGTATAGAAGAAAAGACTCTTTGACAGCTGCAAGGGAGGGGAGGGAGGGAGGGTCGGGGGGAGGGTTTAGTTTAGTTACTAGAAATCTAGTTGGGAGAAAGCGGTGATAGCACACATTAGAAACAAGAAACAAGAAACAAGTGGAGTTCAGCATAACTTGAGTACTCCTTCCATCTTAACCCAATACTGCAAGCATAGAGTAGCTGGGGCGGGGGGGCGGGGGACCATGCTCTTAGGCGAATTCCAGGCCAATTGGCACAACTAGCGTTTTGCTAAGAGAGCTCTCTGCATCCCACATTGGTGAGTGGCATCTGGGGTCATAAAAGCTACCAAGCTGCCATCCAAGGACACAGCAAATGGTCCCAGCTCAGCAGGAATGGATGCTCACCGAGGACCAAAATGACATGTAGTAAAGACAACCGAGAAGACAGAGACCAACAAGAGTGGGCGCCTACATCGACTTGGGACTGGAAGAACCAGATGGTGCCCCGCCACCACCAGTGATAGCCACGATGGAGCTCACAGAGAGGAGTCTCACTGGCAACACAAGAATAAAAAGGGGTGCATCATGAGATCTCCACTAAAAGACCTCAACTGATGGTCCAGCGGTTTTGGGGTTCCTCTGAAAGCATGGCCCCTGGCCCTGATGCTGCCCTTTCCCATAAATTATAACAAAGGTCCACTCTTTGGACAGGAATGCATTGGACTGGGCAATGCAGAGTGACCATATATTGGAAGCACTTTATGGTTCTATACATCTACAGGATATCATCTTGCTGACCTCTGGCTGGAGGAAGGGGAGTGGATGGAGAGGAGGGGAAAGAAGGCTGTTGGGAAGATGAGACATGTATGGAGCAGAGAGGAATAGTGTGCAGTCACCGGACAGGGAGATCAGTGGAAGCTGCATATAGGTGGACATGTAAATTTATACATGAATGTACATTTTCACTCAGTTATGTTAAATAAAAATAAAAAAAAAGAATTCTAGACTAATACACAGAGGACTCCAATAGATGAGGAAGGAAATCACGCAAAACATAGACAAAACCAAGGAACACAGACAAAGCAACAGAAGAATTCAAGAAAGTAATACAAGAACAAAATGACAGACAGCTAAAAACCAAAGAAAGAGAGAGCACCTAGAAATCCAAAAGACTAACAATAAAATTTTCCAATCAGACAACTCATTAGAGGGTCACAGGAGCAGAATTATAGCAATGGATGGCAGAATTAGTGAGACTATAGTTAATCTCTTGTCAGCAATCTATTCAAGGAAAAATGAGAAAAAAGAATGAAGAAAGGTGAAGAATTATGTAGGATACCATGAAGAGGAAAAACTCATAAGTGATTGGGTAACAGAGGAGGGTAATAGAAAACAGAGAGAAATGTTGATTTGCTTGCAGAAAATCTCCCTAATATCATGACAGACGAGAAGATACCGATCCAAGCAGCTCAACAAACCCCATACAGGACAGACTTCAAAAGAAAGTCACCAAGACATATCATAACCAAAGTTGCAAAAACCAATGACAAAGAAAGAATCTTCAGAGTGGCTATAGATAAATGAAGTTACCTACGAAGGAGAAACAATAAGATTGAGCTCTGATTACTCAGCAGAAATCAAGAAGGCAATGGGATGATGTACACAAAGCCTTGAGGTAACAAAAATCTGCCAGCCAAGAATTATATATTCAGCAAAATAGTCACTCAACTACGATGGTGTTTTAGCCAGCTAATGCTGCTTTAACAGAAATACCACAAGTGGATGGCTTTAAAAAGAGTAATTTTAGTTTTCACAGTCCAGTAAATTAAGTGAAATTCAGGGTGTCAGCTCCAGGAGAACGCTTTCTCTGCTGGCAGCACAGGAAGGTCCTTGCTGTCAACCTTCCCCTGGACTAGAAGCTTTTGGGGCACAGGGACCCTGGATGCGCTCAGCTCCCGGCACTGCGTTTTGATGGTAAAAGGTCCCCAAATGTTTCCTCTGCTAGCTCATCTCCTTTATATCTCAAGAGATTGCCTCAAGTCGCAAAACAAACTTACACATTGAATCTTGCTCTCCCAACACAACTGACGCCCATACACCCTCATTAACATCATAGAGGCAGGACTTCCATCGTGGAGGAACATCACACAATAGCAGGAATTATGGCACACCAAACTGTTATAGAATTTTTAAGGAAGACAATTCAATCCATGACAGATGGAAAAATTAGGTCATTTCCAGATAAACAGAAATGAAGGGATTTGTGAAAACCAGACTAAAATTTCAAAAAATATTAAACAATAATCTAACACCAAGACACAGGACAGATCAACCAGTTGCCAACCAAGACACAGAACTTACACAAACAAATCAAAGCTAAAACACTGAAAATGGGAACTAAGCCCAGTGCTGTCTAGTCAATTCCAACTCATAACGACCTTCAATATGTAAATGATGACATCAAAACAATACAGGAAAAATAGATGATACAGTCACAATACTTCCATATGGAGTGGATGTTAAGATGTTATCAAGAAATGAAAGACTGGTTTAAATTTAGAAAAATAAAGGTAAATTTCAAGATAATCACAAAGAAAGCTAACAAATCTACTCATCTGTCTTAGTCATCTAGTGCTGTTACAACAAAAATACCATAATTAGATGGCTTTAACAAAGAAAAATTTATTTCCTTACAGTCAAGTAGGCTGGAAGTCCAATTTCAGGGTACCAGCTCTAGGGCAAGGCTTTCTTCTCTTTGTCAACTCTTCAGGAAGGTCCTTGTCATCAATTTTCCCTTGGTCTGGGAGCATCTTAGTACAGGAACCACACGCAGGTCCAAAGGATGCACACTGCTCTAGGCATTGTCTTTTGGTAGTATGAGGTCCCCAAATGTGTTTGCTTCCTTTTTATCTGTTGTAAGATAAAAGGTGGTATAGGCCCTAACCCTAGGGAAACTCTCTTTACATTGGATCAAGGATGTGACTTTAGTGAAGGTGTTACAGTCCCACTTTGATCTTGTTTAACATAATCCAATATTGCCTCATTAAACACAGGCAGAGATTAGGATTTACAACATATGGGAAAATTACAGTCACAAAACAGAGGACAATCATACAATACCAGGAACAATGGTCCACTGAAATTGATACACATTTTTTTGGAGACACAATTCAATCCATGATACCATCAAACTAAAAAAGTATAAAAACATATTGAGTAAACAGAAAATCAACAATAATGAAAAAGATTAAAAGAAAATACATAAACAAAAAGAACTCAGCACAGAAAATTAAGTGGAAAAAGAAACTGTCAATGCCACACACACACACACACACACACACACACCAGAACACATCAAAATGAGAGCAGTAAATTCACATCTATCAATAATTACACTGAATATAAATGGCCTAAGTGTACCAGGAAAGAGGCAGAGAACTGCAGAATTGATAAAAAGCAAAGAAACACAATCTGTGCTATCTATAAGAGACATACTTTAGATATAAAGACAAAAGCAAAATAAAACCCAAAGCATGGAAAAAATAAGCAAACAACAATCAAAATAAAAAGCAGGAGTGCAAATATTAATCTCCAATAAAATAAATTTATCCTAGTATCATGTGACTATCCACCATTTTGCCATGTGATTTGACTTTCCTGTGTATTGTAAATCCTGCCTCTATGATGTTAACGAGGCAGGCCTCAATCTACAAGACTAAGTTGTGTTTCAAATCAATCTATTTTCAGATATGGAAGACAAAAGCAAGCAGAGAGACATGGGGACCTCATATTACCAAGAAACAAGGGCCAGGAAAATAGCATGTCCTTTGGACCCAGGGTCTCTGCTCTGAGAAGCTCTTCAACTGCAGAAAACTGATGACAAGGACCTACAATGAGAGCCAATAGAGAAAGGTTTCCCTTAGAGCTGACCCCCTGAATTTGGGCTTCTAACTTTCTAGACTGCAAAAGAATAAATTTCTCTTTGTTAAAGCTATCCACTTGTGGATTTTTGTTATATCTGTAATAGATAATCAAGACGTAACTTGGTAAAGAGTACTGTTCTAATGGATACCTAAAATGTGGAAGTGGCTTTGAAACCATGAATGGACACAGTCCAGGAGAGTTTTATGTGCCTAATAGTAAAAGCCTAGATTATCTTGAAGAAATTGTTGTTGAAATTATGGATATCAAAGACATTTCTAGTGAGGACTCAGAAAGAACTGAGCTGTTAAATCAGAGATGGTGAAGATGGTGAGAAGCAGCAGCAGAGAAACAGCAGCAGCAAAATCAAGAGAGGAGCATGAAACTGCGCTAGAGCTAAACCACTAAGTGAGACTGCTGAGTGTCTTTGGGCAGGTGGCTTCCTGGTGGAGTGCAAGGCCTCTGAGCACTTACAGGTAGAGCTATGCTTGCCAAGCCATGGAGCAAGAAAGCTGAGTGGCTTCTGGCTGAATTTTACTGGCAGAGTGGGGTGCCTCTAAGTACTTATCACTGGAGCTGTTACCAAACAAAACTCCAGGTTCGTGCCACCTGCTGCAAAGGCCAACCTCTGAGAAAGGGGGTTAGGGTGAAGCAATCAACAATTTTATTTGCAAGCCAGCAATGCAAAGAGACAAGGCATTCTTGTCCTCAAAGCCTGTCTGAATTTGTCACGCAAAGTTGGAGTTTTTAAAGGGAGAGGCTACATGCTAATGTAGTGGTAAACATATGGTGCAGTTGGGGGCAAGTGGAGGCTAACTGCGTGGAGGCCAACTGGTTCTTAATCTTGTAGGCCATCACTGGCCATGAAGGAAATCAAACTGGTGTTAGATGCTGTCTGGCCAGCAATCGGAAAGATGAATGATCAAACACAAGTTACTTCATGTCCTCCCTGGCCTCCTGCTTAATTCTTTTATCACTGGTTAGAGCCCAATTATCACAACAATAAGAGTCATTCATAGCCTATAGTTTACTAAATATATTGTGGTGCCTCTGGGAGCCTGGGCCTAGCAACACCACCTCTGGCTTGTGGAATGTGGGGATCATGTTTTCTCTGTGGGTTGGGGGTTATCTGAAAGAAGGTCTCTCAGGCCCTAGGTCTCAGATCCCCCCAACTCTGGCTCTTTTCAGCCTCTCGTTTCAAAGCTAAAGAGGTTTAGAATCCTTGCTCCAGCAAAGCAGATGCATGCTGTGAAATCCAAGGGATGGAGAGGCCAAGGAACCAGGAAGCAGAAGCTGAAAAAGCAAGAATACAGGAAGAAGAGCTGCCACAGTCTCAAAGGGTAGGGCCACAACCTCTAGGGTCTCAAACAGTAGAGTTGTCACTCAGGTAGACTAGGAGAATAGGACCATCCAAAGCTGAGGGAGCAGAGCTGCCATTCTAGTGGGCCTGGAAGGTGAAGTTGAAGTCCACGACTGAGGGGCCTCTACTGAGAATCCAGAGGGTATAGCCAACACCCTGAATCTATAGGACAGGGCCATTGCCTAAATGATCTCAGAGAATAAAAGACGGTTTTCAAGACTTGAGGGCTAATGTGTTTTGCTGCTACAGTAGTTAAAACAACCTGGTACTGGCACAATAACATACAGACCAAAGGAACAGAATTGAGCACTTGAGCCATGAATCCATCCACCTATGAGCAGCTGATGTTTGACAAAGGCCCCAAGTCTATGAAATAGGAAAAAGACAGTCTTTTTAACAGGATGCTGGCATAACTGGATATACATGTGTCATAGACTGAACTGTGTCCACCCCAAAATGTGTGTAGCCATGTGGCTGGGCCATGATTCCTAATATTTTATGACTGTCTTTCATTTTGTGATTTCCCTATGCTGTATACTAAGAGGATTAGGGTGGGACTATAAATCTCTTCATAAGATCAAGTCCCTGCTCCACTGTAAAGGGACCTTTCCTAGAGCATGGCTTGCACCATTCTTTATCCTTTCATCCAACAAGAGATAAAAGGAAAAGGGAAGCAAGCGGAGAGTTGGGAACCTCACACCATCAAGAAAGCAGCACCGGGAGAAGAGTGCATCCTTCAGACCTGAGGTACCTGCACCAAGATGCTCCTTGAACAATGACTGATGCAACACAAAGACTTTCCTCCAGAGCTGACAAGGGTGAAGTCTTCCTTTGAAGCGGACATCCTGAATTTGTAGCCTACCTGACTGTGTAAGAATAAACTTTCCTTTGTTAAAGCCATCCATTTTGTGGTAATTCTGTTACAGCAGCACTGGCTGACTAAAACAGCATCTGTAAAAAAATGAAACAGGACTCATACCATACACAAAAACTAACTCAAAAGGAATAAAGACCTAAACATAAAATCTAAAGTGATAAAGATCATGGAAAGAAACATAGAGACAATGCTAAGAGCCCTAACACATGGCATAAACAGAATACAAAATATTACTAACAATGAACAGACACCAAAAGAGAAACTTGATAATTGGAAGCTACTACAAAGCAAATATTTAAGCTCATCAAAAACTTCACCAAAAGAATAAAAAAAGAACTTACAGCCTGGGAAAAAAATTTGGGCTATGACATATCCAGTAAGGGTCTAATCTTTAGAAACTACAAGATACTGCAGTATCTATAAGACTTAAAGAAAAAAAAAAAAAAAGACAAATAATAAAATTAAAAAATAGGCAAAGAATATGAACAGATATTTCAATAAAGAAGATATTCAGGTGACTAACAGACATATTAACAGCAATGAAAACACACATTAAGATACCATCTCACCCTGAAAATACTGGCATTGATCCAACCAAAGCAAAACAACAAATGCTGGAAAGGATATGGAGAGATTAAAATTTATTTTATCTTTTTCCATTTATATTTTATTTTATTTTATTGTGACTGAGTGAAAGCATACAATCCAAATTAATTTTGCGTGCCCATGTAACAGCAGCTCCTTCTGCCCTCCTTGCCTGGTGACAGCAACACTTCTCCTTTTCATTCTATATTTCTTGTATCCTCTTAACAAGCTTCTCTTCCTCTCCATTCTCTTCTCTCCCGTATAGAAAGAGACCAGTAGGACAGCATCCTATAAATGCATAGAGCCATAAAATGCACACACCATATGGTCACATTGTGTCCCTGAGTCTAGAAGTCCATTTTTGTTCAAAGAGTTGATCTCAGTAGTGTTTTCTGGTTAGGGGCAGAAGCAGGTCTAGGGGCCATGCTCCCAGGGGATCACCCAGGCTGTCAGACCATAAATTGTGGTGTTTTAGTAGAGTTCTTGAGCTGTACCCCTCTTTTCCTCATGTTTCCACAGGGACTAAACATTGTGTGCCCCATCATGGCTGACTTTAACAGTGGCTGGGAATCATCTGGTTCTTCTGGTCACATGATGATACAGTCTTCCATTGACATATGTCCTTACATCTCCTGAGCTCTTTTTACCTCATGTTTTTGGTGTTCTTTGTGATCATCTGTTTTGGTTGAGTTGGGACCATCTGGTGCATATCAGATGGCAGCATGCTCGCTTTTAAGACCCCAGATGCCACTCACCAATATGGGGTGCAGAAGACTCTAGTAGCAATAGGATAATTATGACAATTGACCTCCGTGTCTCCAGAGAGCATGATCCCCATACACTGCCCCTGCTACTCTATCATTGCAATACTGGATTGAGGCTAGCAGCACTTTCCGTTTATGGTGAAATCCAGTTAATTTGATGTACTTTCTGCTGTGTGCTGTTACTGCTTTCACCTAACCAAATTTCGATTAACTAGAACTGACTCGATGGCACTGGGTTTTATCTCATCTATGACCAACCTTCCACCTCCCTCCCCACTTTTATAGACATCAAAGAGTCCTTTATTCTCTATATAAATCTATTTTAAAGTCCTTATAGTATGTGTCCTTTTGCTGCTGACTGATTTCACTCAGCATGTCTTCCAATTGAAACCAGGTTTCCTAAAATCATCACTGTGTTTTATCATTGCATAGTGTTCCACTGAGTATATGCACCATAGTTTGTTTATCCATTCATCTGTCGATCAGCATCCAGGTCGATTCCATCTTTTTGCTATTGTGGATGGTGCTGCGATAAACATTCGTGTGCGTCTATTTGTGTGACAGCATTTTTTTCTGGAGGACAAATTCTGAACACTGGGACTGCTGGATTAAATAGTATATCTATTTCCAGCTTTTGAAGGAAGTGCTATATTTCTTTTCCAAAGAGGTTGTACCATTTGCAATCCCGCTAGCAGTGTACTAGAATTCTGATTACTCCACAGCAATGTCTTTTGGATTATAGTCAACCTTGTTTGGGTGAGATGCAGTTTTGATTTGGATTCCTTTATAGCTAATGATAGTGATCATTTCCTCACGTGTCTTTTGGCTGCCTCGATGTCTTCTTTAGTGCAGTGTCTGTCCATTTCCTTTGCCCATCACTTAATTGGGTTATTTACCTTTTTAATGTTGACATTTCACACTACTTTGTAGATTATGGCGATCACATGTTGGTCTGACATTGAGTTGCCAAATATTTTTTCCCATTCTGTAGGTGGTCTTTTAACTCTTTTGATAAAGTCTTTGAATGAGCAAAAGTGTTTGATTCTTAGTAGTTCCTATTTATCTATTTTCTGTTAATTGCATTTTGTCAGATTTTGAAGTCTAAGCTGTGTATTACAACTTCCAATGTTGACCATATTTTTTCATGCATGATTTTTATAATTTTAGGTTTGATATTTAGGTCTTGGATCCACTTTTTGTAAAAGGTGTGAGATATGGGTCTAGTTTCAGTATTTTGCAGACGGATATCCAATTTTCCCAACATTTGTTAGAGACCATTTTTACCCGTTTACAATTCTTGGGTCTTTGTTGAGTATCAGCTGTTCACAAGAGGAGGGTGGCATGTCTTGGGTTTCAACTCTGTTCCATTGGTCTATATGTCTCGTTTTGTACCAGTACTAGGCTGTTTTAACAGCATAATAGGTTCTAAGGTCAGCCACTGTCAGGCCTTCCATTGTGTTCCTGTTCTTCTGTAGTGCTTTACTTACCCAGGATTTCTTCTCTTCCCAGACAAAGTTGATGATTTGTTTCTCTGTCTCACTAAAAAATGACACTGGAATTGGTGCTGGGATTGCACTGGATACGTAGATCGCTTTGGGTATAATAGACATTGTTACAGTGTGAAGTCTTCCTATCCATAAGCAGGGTAGGTTTTTCAATTTATGTAAGCCACTTTTGGATTCTTGCAGTAAGGTCTTGTAGTTCTTTCTGTATAGGTCTCTTATTTCTTTAGTTAGATGCATTCCTAGGTATTTTATCTTCTCGGGGGCTATAGTAGTAAATGGTACTGATATGGTGATGATCTCTTTGTTGATATGAAGGAACCCTACTAATATGTTTATCTTACATCCTGATACTTTGCTGAACTCTTCTATTAGTTCCAGTAGTTTACTTATAGATTCGCTAGAATTCTCTGTATATATGATCATATCATCTGCAAACAGGGAGATTTTAACTTCGTTGCTGATACTGATGCCCTTTATTTCTCTGTCTTGTCTAATTGCTCTGGCTCGAATCTCTAGTACAGTGTTGCACAAAGTGGTGAAAGTGAGCATTTGTGTCTATTTCCCATTCTCAAGGGGAATTCTTTCAATCTCTCTCGATTTAGGATGATGTAGGTGGTTGGCTTTGCACAGATGCCCCTTATTGCGTTGAGGAACTTCCCTTCAATTTGTATTTTGCTGAGAGGTTTTAGCATGAATGGGTGTTGGACTTTGTCAAATGCCTTTTCTGTATCAATTGACAAAATCAGGTGATTCTTATCCTTTCTGTTATTTATGTGGTTGATCACATTAATTTTTTTAATGATTGCAAAGCACCCTTGCATCCCCAGTATGATTCCAACTTGGTCATGATTAATTATTTTTTTGATATGTTGTTGAATTCTACTGGCTAAGATTTTGTTGAAGATTTTTGCATCTAACTTCCTGAGTGAAATTGGTCTGCAGTTTTCTTCCTTTTTTTTTTTTTGGTGGGACCTTTCCTTGGCTTTGGTATCAGGGTTATGCTTGCTTCAAAGAATGAATTTGGGAGGATTCCATCCCTTTCTGTGATGTGATATACCCTCAGCTGCACTGGCATTAACTCCTCTGTAAATGTTTGGTAGAATTCTCTGGTGAAGCCATCTGGGCCAGGACACTTTTTGGTTGGTAGTTTTTTGATGACTTTTTCAATTTCTTCTTTTGTGATACATTTATTAAGTTGTTCTACTACTCCTTGTGATAATTTTGATTGGTGATATGAATCTAGAAATTTGTCCATTTCCTCTAGGTTTTCAAATCTGTCAGAGTACAATCTTTCATAGTATTCTGTTATGATACTTTTGATTTCAGTTGGGTGTGTTGTGACATCTCCTGTCTCATTTCTTATTTGGGTTATTTGTTGCCTCTCCTGTTTCTCTTTTGTAAGTTTAGCCAATGGCTTATGAATTTTGTTGATCTTTACAAAGAACCAGCTTTTCATTTTGTTGATTTGTTCAATTGATCTTCTATTATCTAATTTATTTAGTTCTGCTTTAATCTTTATTATCTGTTTTCTTCTGGTGCCTGAGGGGTTGCTCTGTTGTTCTCTTTCTATTTGTTCAAGCTGTAGGGTTAATTCTGATGTCTGGGTCCTTTTTCATTCCAGATGTGTGCATTTATAGAGACAAACTGACTTCTGAGCACTGCTTTTGCTGCATCCTACAGGTTCTGGGAGGATGTGTTTTCATTTTCATTTGACTGCATAAATTTATTTCATCCTTGATTTATTCTATACCACATGGATTTTTGAGGGAGGTGTTGTTCAGCTTCCATGAGTTCCAATTTCTATCTATGCTTTTTCTGCTATTCAACTTTTAAGGCTTTATGGTCTGAGATGCTTTGCAATAGTTCTATCATTTGGACTTTGTTCAGACTTGCTTTATGTCCTAACACATAGTCTATTCTGGAAAATATTTCATGTGCCTTGGAGAGAAAGGTGTACTTATCTGTTGATGGGTTAAAAAGTTCAGTATATGTTGATGAGGTCTAGTTGGTTAATTGTCACAATAAGATCTGTATCTTTAGTGACCTTTTTTCTGGATGATCTGTCCATTACTGAAAGTAGAGTGTTGAAGTCTCCAACTCTTATTGTGGAGTGATCTATCTCATTTTTCAATGTTGTCAGTGCTTGTATGAGGTATTTAGATGCTCTCATATTGGGTACATAAATGTTTAATATTGTTATGCCCTGCTTATGTATTGAACCTTTCAGCAATAGTGACCATCCTTGTCCACGATGGTGGATTTTACATTGAAGTCTATTTTATCTTTTCTTGTTGTTAGCTTGGTATATAGTTTTCTATCATTTGCTTTTCAGTTTGTGTATTTCAGTCTAAGGTGTTTATCTTGTAAGCTGCATATAGGTGGATCATGTCTTTTGATCCAGAATATGAATTGCTGTGTCTTTGTTGGAGCATTCAGAGCATGTGGCAGTGTTTTTTTTTTTTTTCATAATTACTGATAGGTATGTGTTTAGTGCTATCATTCTGATGTCTTTATTTTTGTGCTGGTGATGTTTTCTATGTAGCTCTGAATATTCTGTTCTGGGTCATTCTTCTTTATGGGTTGACTTTTCATCTTTTTCAGTGTAGTTTTGTGTTTTTTTGAGACTCCTGTATTATGTTTCTTGTTCTGATATGTCACATTATTTTTCTTTGCGGCTCCCCCATGATCCTCTTTACTCTTCTAAGTTTAAACCAGACTTTAACTACTGAATATCTTTTAAATTTCCTCTCCATCTGCAAGGGTTACAACTACTGTAATATATCCCTCTTTTCAGTGTGATGATGTCATAGTTTTTGTGATATGATCTCTGGTTCCTTTCTTTTCATACTGTAGCTTTGAGCTTTGTGACTTCCCTAACTAGGTGGGATTCTGGATGCTGTGTCCTGCATTGCCTCCTCAGGTAAACAGTTGATGTTTTTCTTATCCTAAATCAGGAACTTCTTTCATCATTTCTTGCAGTTTTTGTTTGATTTTTACAGTCTCTAAGCTTCTGTATACTGGCAAATGTCTTAATTTTACCTTCACATTTGAGAGACAATTCTGTAGGATATATAATTCTTGGTTGGAAACTTTTCTCCCTCAAGGCTTTCAATGTGTCATCCCACTGTTTTCTTGCCAACATCGTTTCTGCCAAGAAGTCCAATGAAAGCCTACAGGGCTTCCCTCTTTTAAGCCTCACTGCCTTTAAGGGCCTCTGTTTATGTTTTATTAAGCGTGATTATAATATGTCTTGGTGTCTTTCTTTGGGGGTCTGGTTTTTGTGGTGTTTGATATGCATCTTGGATACCCATGTTCTTTTCTTTCATAATTTCAGAAGTTTTCTGTCAGCAACTGGACAACAATACTGTGTATTTTCAGCTATCCCTCCCTGTTCAGTAACTCTAATTATTTGTAGATTATTCTTCTTAAGAGTCTCACATGTTTCTTTATGTTTCTTCATTTTTCTTGTTTCTTTTCTCTGATTTCTCCTCATAAATGCTGGTGTCAGTTGCTCTATCCTCAAGTTTACTAACTCTGGCTCTCATCTCCTCAATTCTGCTCTTCTGGCTTTGGATTGAAATGTCTAATTTTGTAATTTTATTCTTGATGTGATGGATTTCAGATCATCGATGTTCCATCAGTTCAAACAGCTCACTTAATTTTTCATGTCCTTCTGCTGCATTCTGTTTAATCTTTAGGAGGGCTCTATACATAATTCTTTTGTACTCCACCTCTGATAGTTTCAGAAAGACTTTTTTATCTGGGGAGTTTACTGATTCTTTGTTTTGGGCATTTTCCTCAGCCATGGTGGACTGCTTCTTTAAATGGTCACCTACTGATTGTTGCCTTCATGCCATCTAGAAGCTGGTTTCTCTGGTGCTACCTCAACAGGAGCTGAGGTGTAGCTCTGAGAAGGGAGTTGGTCACCAGATGCCTCTGTGTACTCTAGTGACTGGCCCCAGGTGGACTCTCTGGGGTGGCAGGATCTGCCTCTGGGCCGGCAAAGTGGTGCCCTACTTATGGAGTCACTGGGGGGCCACCACCTAACACTATGATGTGAATTAGTGAAGGGTGGAGGAGATGCTGCTGGGTGAGTCAACATTCAGTTCTCCAGATGGTCTTACTTTAAGAAGGTACTTTACTGCTAAGTGAGAAGCTGTTTAATAGTTGCCGAGGTCAGTCAGACCCTCAGGTGTGTCAGGTCGTGCCTTCTGGGTGGCAACAAAAGTACCTCATAGTGTGTCCACAGATACTATGACATGGTTCAAAGTAGGGAGGGGTTAGGGCCTTGCTGCCACCCCCTGCCAGGGCCCACTGACTTAAACACAGCTTTTCTGCTGAAGAAGTACTTTTCAGACAGTGTCTTCTGTTCCATGTGAGAATTAGCCCGAATTAAGACCTCTGGGTGGGTGCCTCCACTTTCCAGCTGACCAAGATTGTTTCCTGTCCAAGATGTCCTTCCTGCTGTGAAACAGCAGAATCTATGGTGCAGCTGAGACCAGAGAGGTTGAGGGGCAGTGGTGACCCCCATTCAGCAGCAGGGCTATCAATATGTGGTCATCCCAAGCACAGTCTCTCTGTTGCACTATATACTGTTCACTTAAGCACTGCAGTTCAGCATGTTAGCCAGTTTATGCCCAGTCCCAGCCTCCCAGATAACAAAGAAGGTGTCAGCACCTGTAGTCTTCCCAAATGAGTAGTCAGCAGAAGTAGGACTCAGTGTGCCACTGCCTCATCTTAGACAGAGGTAGTTTCCCCTTTACTGTCACCTTGTCCAATTTGACAATCAGGGTTGTCAGACCCTAGTGCTCCCCGGATGTCCATGCTGCTCCATTCAATCATCATTCCATGCCTTAGTTCTCAAAGAGAATTGAGGAGACATGTGTCTAGTCAGCCATCTTGGTCCCACCTCCCCCAAATTAAAATTTCTATGCACTGCTGTTGGGAATTTAAACTGGTGTAACCACTTTGGAAAATGATATGGTGCTTCCTTAAAATGCTACAAATAGAAACATCACATGATGCAACAATCTCATGCTAATATACAGAGACAAATAAGAGAAGTCACAGAAATAGACATATGCCCACCAGTGTTCACTGTAGTGCTACTCACAGTAGCAAAAAGATGGAAACAACCTAAATGCCCATCAACAGATTAGTGTATAAACAAATTATGGTACACACACATAAGAGAACATAATGTAAAGATAAAGAACAACGATAAAACCTCAAAATATTTCACAACATAAGATGAATTTGGGAGGTATTATGCAGAGTGAAATAAATCAGTCATAAAAAGGACAATCATTGCATGAGATCACTATTGTAAGAACCCAAGAAAAGGTTTATACACAGAAAAAAGCATTCTTTGATGGTTCCAAGGGTGGGAAGGGAGAGGGAGGTGAAATCACTTATTAGATAGAACACAAAAGTCAGTTCCGGTGAACGAAAGGACAGCACACAATATAGGGGAAGTCAGTATATCTGGAACAAGACAAAAGCACAGAAGTTTTCTGGATACATCCACTTTGAGGGACTGAGTAGCTAGGGTTTGGGCTTGGAGACCATTGTCTCAGGGGACACCTAGGTTAATTGGTAAAACATAGTTCATAAAGAAAATATTCTACATCCCACTTTGGTGAGTAGGGTTTGGTATGTTAAAAGCTTGCAAGAGGCCACCTGCAGTACATTTATTGGTCCCATCCCACCCAGAGCAAAGCAGAATAAAGAAAACCAAAGACATGAGGAAAACATTAACCCGAAGGACCAAGGGATGACATGAACCAGAGACTCCACCAGCCTGAGACCAGAAAAACTAGATGGTGCCTGGCTACCACCAATGATCACACTGACAGATATCACAACAGAGTGTCCCGGACAGAGCAGGAAAAAAAAAAACCATAGAATAGAATTGAAATTTCTGTAAAATAATCAGAATTATCTGTCTGCTAGAGATTGGAGCAATCCCTGAAACCACATCTCCTACATGTTCTGCTAATACAGAACTGAAATCATTCCTAAAGCCTTCCAGACAAATATTACTCACCCACTGCCATCAAGATGATTCTGACTCCTAGTGACAGAGTGACTCCTATAGAATAGAGGAGAACTGCCCCATAGCATTTCCAAGGAATGTCTGGTAGATTCAAACTGCCAACCTTTTGATTAGCAGCTGTAGCTCTTAACTAATATACCACCAGGGTTTCCAGACAAACATTAAACAGGCTTATAAAACAAAACAAGTAACACACGTGAGGAATGTTCTTCTTAGTTCAATCAAATATACAAGACCAAATGGGCAGCTCCTGTATAAAAGCAGGATGAGAAGGCAGGAAGGAACAGGAACTGGATAAATGGACAAAGGGAATCTAGGTTTGAACGGGGTGCATGCTGTCACACTGTGGAGACTGCAACCAATGTCACAAAACAGTGTGTGCATAAATTTTAAATGAGTAACTCAAGCTGTAAACTTTCACCAGAAGCGAGCACATGCACATGCCTGCATGCGCACGCGCTCACACACACATGTGCTTTATGTATTCTTCCCATTTCATCACAACAACATATACTCAAGGGTCAAAATTTAATAAAATTAACAATTTTCACTGCTTTTGCAAAGCCATTCTTAAATAAAATCAGTTTTTTTCCTTTAAATGAGAGTGTTCGTAAAGAATATGATGACTACTTGTACAGGTTGGTATCACTGCTTTGATGCAAGCTAAGGTATCAACAATTCTATCCAATGTTGTTTTTGCACTATCAGTGCAATGCCAACATAGTGAAAAGGACAAATAACATCTTACTATTTGTTATGGATTGAATTGTGTCCCCCCAAAAATGTGTGTGTTGATTTGACTTGGATATGAGTCCCAGTATGGTGCCATGCCTCCCATGTGTTGTGAATCCTGCCTCTGTGATGTTCATGATGGAGAATGGGCTGCAGTTGTGTTAGTGAGGCAGGATTCAAGCTACAAGCTTATAGTATATATGGGAGAGAAGGGAGAAGAGGAAGTTGGGAACCTCAAACCACCAAGAGAGCACGAGAGCAGAGAACGTTCTTTGGACCCAAGGTTCCTGTGCTGAGATGCTCTCCTTGAACTTGGACTTAGCCTACCAGACTGTGATAAATTCTCTTGCCGAATGGACTTAACAATTTGTAAATGGATTTGTGGCTTACCGGACTGTGACAATAAAGTTTCTCCTTGTGAAGCCTTCCACTCATGGTATTTTCTGTTAGAGCAGTACCCGGTTACTAAGACAGTATTATTATGAAAATAGTTTTGACTGCTCACACTCCCTCAAAGGGTCTCAGAAAACCCTAGTGATCTGCATCTGAGACCAACAATGTATTATGCAGACTTTTCCTTCAAGAGGAAACTCTGGTGGTGTACTGATTAAGAGCTACAGCTGCTAGCCAAAAGGTTGGCAGTTTCAATCCACCAGTTGCTCCCTGGAAACTACCGGGTAGCTCTATGAAGTCCTATAGGGTCGCTATGAGTTGGAATTCACTCAATAGTGACAAGCTTGCTTTTCTTTCCTTTCAACAAATTTACAATCTGTCTAGATGTTGTTAGATGCCTTCAAGTCAGTTCCAACTCATAGAGACGCTAAGTACAAGAGAATGAAACACTGCTCAGTCCTGCACCACCCTCACAATCATTACACTTGAGGCCACTGTTGCAGCCATTATGTCAATCCATCTTGTTGAGGGTCTTCCTCTTTATTGCTGGCCCTCTACAAATCATGATGTCTTTCTCCAGGGATTGATCCTTCCTCTTAATGTGTCCAAATTATGTGAGATGTAGTTTCGTCATCAGTCTTGGCTGTACTTCTCCCAAGACAGATTTGTTCATTCTTTTGGCACTCTGTGGTATATTCAATATTCTTCACCAAAACCACAGTTCAGAGGCATCAATTCTTCTTTGGTTCTCCTTATTCATTGTCCAGCTTTCCCATGCTTATGAAGCTACTGAAAACACCATGACTTGGGTCATGAATACCCTAATCTTCAAAGTGACATCTTTGATTTTTAACTCTTTAAAGAGTTCTCTTCCAGCAAATATGTTCGGATCCGACTCGACGGCACTTGGCTTTAATGCATCTTTTGATTTTTTTGACTGCTCCTTTGATGGCTGTTGATTATGGATCCAAGTAAAATGAAATCCTTGATGACTTCAGTCTTTTCTCTGTTTATCATGTGATGTTGCTCATTATCCCAGTAGTAAGGATTCTTGTTTTCTTTATGCAGAGATCTAATGCATACTGAAGGCTGTGGTCTTTGATCTTCATCACTATGTGTGTCAATTCCTCCACACTTCCAGCAAGCAAGGTTGTGTCCTCTACATATCACAGGCTATTAATGAGTCTTCCTCCAATCCCGATGCCCTGTTCTTCTTCATACAGTTTAGCATATTGGATTACCTGTTCATCATATAGATTGCATAAGTATGGTGAAAGGATACAACCTTGATGCATACCTTTCCTGACTTTAAACCATGTAGTATCCCCTTGTTCTGTTCAAATGACTGCTTCTTTTTTTTTTTTTTTATTTAATATAACTGAGTGAAAATGTACATTCCCATATAAATTTACATGCCCACCTACATGCAGCTTCCACTGCTCTCCCTGTCTGGTGACAGCACATTATTCCTCTCTGCTCCATACATGTCTCATCCTTCCAACAGCCGTCTTTCCCCTCCTCTCCACCCACTCTCCTTCCTCCAGCCAGAGGTCAGCAGGATGATATCCTATAGATGTATAGAACCATAAAGTGCATCCAATATATGGTCACTCTGCATTGCCAAGTCCAATCCATTCCTGTCCAAAGAGTGGGCCTTCATTATGATTTATGGGCAAGAGCAGCATCAGGACCAGAGGCCATGCTCTTAGGGGAACCCCGAAACCACTGGACTGTCAATTGAGGTCCTTTAGTGGAGATCTCAGGATGCACCCCTTTTTATTCTTGTGTTGAGTCAGTGAGACTCAACCTAGTGAGCTGCATCGCGGCTATCACTGGTGGTGGCCGGGCACCATCTGGTTCTTCCGGTCCCAAGTCAATGTAGGCACCCAGTCATGTGGGTCTCTCTATCTTCTAGGTTGTCTTTACCCCATGTCGTTTTGGTCCTCGGTGAGCATCCATTCCTGCTGAGTTGGGACCATTTGCTGTGTCCTCGGATGGCAGCTTGGCAGCTTTTAAGACCCCAGATGCCACTCACCAATGTGGGATGCAGAGAGCCCTCTTAGCAAAATGCTAGTTGTGCCAATTGGCCTTGATTTCACCTAAGAGCATGGTCCCCAGCCTCCTGCCCCAGCTACTCTATCCTTGCAGTATTGGGTTAAGATGGAAGGAGTACTCAAGTTATGTTGAAGTCCACTTAATATTGTTCTTGTTTCTAACGCGTGCTATCACTGATTTCTCCCAACCAGATTTCTAGCAGCTATCTAATCTAAACCCTCTCTCCCTCCCCCTCCCTTGCAGCTATCAAAGAGTCTTTTCTTCTATACAGAAGTCTGTTTCTGAGAACTTATTGCAGAGGTCTCATACAGTATTTGTCCTTTTGTCGCTGACTACTTTCACTCAACATAATGTCTTCCAGTTGAAACCAGGTTAGGAGATGTTTCCTGGAATCATCGTTATTCTTTATCATTGCGTAGTGCTCCATTCAGTATATGTACCATAGTTTACCTATCCATTCTGTTGTTGGGCAGCTGGGTTGATTCCATCTTTTTGCTATCGTGGACTGTGCTGTGATAAACATTCTGGTGCATGTGTCCGTTGGTGTGAAAGGCCTTGATTCTGTAGGATGTATTCCAAGTAGCGGAATTACTGGGTCAAATGGTATATCGATATCCATTTTTTTAAGGAAGCGCCAGATTGCTTTCCAAAGAGGCTGGACCATTTTGCAACCCCACCAACAGTGTAGGAGGGTTCCACTTTCTCCACAGCCTCTCCAGTATTTGTTGTTTTGTACGACTGCCTCTTGATCTATGTACAGGTTCTTCATGAACACAATTAAGTGCTCTAGAATTTTCATTCTTTTTTAATATTTTATTTATTTACTGTGATTGAGTGAAAGTGTACAATCCAGTTTAAATTTGCATGCCCGCCTATGTACAGCTCCTGCTGCTCTTCTTGCCCAGTGACAGCACATTCCTCCTTTCTGTTCTTTACATGTCATATCCTCTTAACAATCTCCTGTCTCCTCTTCTCCACTCCCCTTTAGTAAAAGGCCAGTATGTTGTCCATAATTTGTTATGATCTATACAGTCAAATGTCATTGCATAATCAATAAAACACAGGTAAACATCTTTCTGGAATTTCCTGTTTTCAGCCAGGATCCATCTGACATCAGCAATGATATCTCTTATTTGATGTCCTCTTCTGAATTTGGCTTGAATTTTTGGTAGTTCCCTGTCGATATACTGCTGCAGTCACTTTTGAATGACCTTCAGTAAGTTTGCTTGTTTGTGATATTAGTGATATTATTTGACAGTGTCCACATTTGGCTGGATCACCATTCTTGGAAATGGGTATAAATATGGATCTCTTCCAGTTGGGTGGCCAGGTAGTTGTCTTCCAAATTTTTTGACATAGATGATTGAGTACTTCCAGTGCTGCATCTGTTTGTTGAAACATCTCCATTGGTATTCCATCGATTCCTGGAGACTTGTTTTTCTCCAGTTCTTTCAGTGCATCTTGAGTTTTCCTTCAGTACTATTGGTCCTGGATCATATGCTACCTCCTGATATGGTTGAACATCTATCAACCAGTTCTTTTTTGTACAGTGACTCTTGTGTATTCCTTTCATATGTTTTTGATGTTTATTGTGTCATTTAATATTTTCCCCATAGAATTCTTCAATATTGCAATTTGAGTGTGTGTAAATTTTTGTATTACAAACTGACTGAAATTGTAAACTTTCACTTAAAGCACAATCAAGGTCCACATGCACAGTTGCTGTTTATGTTGCTGAAAAATGGTATTTGCAACGAAGAAGTTGCTGGTGGTGTAAAATTCTATCATGTGACCTCTTATATCATTTATATTGTTCAACTACTAATCCTTCTCTTTTGTCTCCAACTTTTGTATTCCAACCACTAGTAATTATCAATGCATCTTGATTGCACAACTGGTCAATTTCAGACTGCAGAAATTGGTAAAAATCTTCAATTGCTTCATCTTTAGCTTTGGTGGTTGGTGTGTAAATTTGAATAATAATCTTTAACTGGTCTTTCTTGTAGGCGTCTTGTAGGCGTTATTATCCTACCACTGACAGTGTTGTAGTTCTTGAAATATTCTTTTTGACAATGAATACAACATCATTCATCTGCAATTTGTCTTGTCATTCCTGGCACAGAAGACTGTATGATTTTCTGATTCAAAATGACCAATACCAGTTCATTTCCATTCACTAATGCCTAGGATCTCGATGTTTATGCATCTAAACAGATGTTTATCCTGTCTAGATAGACAATTCTAAAAAACATAAAACAGTAAGTATAAAGATAACACATATCATCTGTACCACATAAATGATCATTGTCAAGTTCTGAAGGTCTTTATAGAAGAGAAAGATTAATGAGGCATGATGAAGAGTCAGGGAAGGCTTTTTGGAGGAGGTGAGCCAGAACACTTCAGAGTCCTTGTTTATCATGTATTCTTTCCTATCCCTGATAGTATAGGTCCCTCATATGGTTTAAGTCTCAAAAACTTCAGTAAAATTCCTCTGGTTCAACTAAGCTCTGTCTAACTGCCCTCTAGTTGATACCTGCTTTACTTTATATAATCATTTACTTATGTACAGTGGTATACAGGTAAATGTTTAACAACAGTACTTAAAAAAGCAGCTCTAATTTGTAGCTTTTGCTAGTTTACACGGTATAACTACTCTCACTCTAGCAATTGTGGGGTAATGTTTATAACATTCCTGAAATTTTAGAAAACTTGAAAGCAAGGATGGTGCTATTCTTTTTTGTACATCTCAGTTGCATCTAGTACAGCACAAAGCAAGAACTCAAAGATGGAGTAACTTACAGATATATCCAAAGATAAACAGCTAGTATGTATTGCTGAAAACAAATGAAATGATCTCCAAGGTCTTCTGAGCAATAGCATTCTAATATTTTACGACACCATAAAATCTGTCAAAGTTCTGTTCTTCCTAGATTTTATGAACTGCTTAAAAGACAATAATAGTGATTAGAGAAGCTATGTGGCATAACCTCTGGTCTTAGTGCCAGGAGAAGAGAAGGAGAAAATATGCAGTGAACACTTCTGAATATGCTAAGCACTGTGTTATGCCCTTTACTTACATAATCTCATTTTATGCACATGATAACCTTACTTATACAGTGTATCTATTTTGCTGATGATTGTTAAAGTTCTCTTCCTTCTATGTTATTCCTCTTCTATTATGTTTTCTTTAGTTTCTCCAAAATTTGTTTTTAGTCACTTCCGCATTTCAGAAATGCTACTGAACCATAAATTGTGGTGTACTGTAATTCTCGGAATTAGATAGACTGGATTTTTAACCATAGTTCTGTTTGCTAGCCATATAAACTTTTATAATTTTCTTAAATTCAGTTTAGATCTTTAAAGTAAGAAGAATGATATTTACCTCATAGATATTGGAGCAACTGAAGGATAAAAGGTACCTAACTGTGTAGTACAGTGTTGTTTTTTTTAAAGGAAGTTCCTTTCTTTTGTTTTCCACAATCACAAAGCTTTTGAATCACTGGATTAATAGGTTCCATTTTGATTCCTAGGATACATATTTTTTAATGCTTTAGAGGCAGTCTCATTACCTGAGTTCCATTTCAGTCTCTAGGCTTTTGATCTGCTTTGTAATGGAATCACCTGACTCAGAAACTTGACCATGCAGTTCAGCAAGTGAGAATGTGCGCCTCTATAAAGAACAATAGTGAGAATGAGGATGAAATACTAAAAGGAAAGTAATCTTTCAAAGTAGTGAGGATTTCTGGGGAGAGCAGAATCTAATTATTGGTAATGTTCTTTTGTAAGGTCACTTACCCGGAGTTTAGGAGGTGGGTTTTCCCCATTTTCCCTTTTCTCTTTGAGTTGAGCCACATCTTGAGCCAGAATCTTTCTATCTTCAAGAAGGTCATTTAAATGGCGTTTGGCTTCCTCAGTACTGACCATAACCTCGATTTCATTTCCAAGCCAATTCTAAAAGAGAAATCATTGATGTTTGGGTTAGAAATCTCTGGCCTACAGGCTAGATTCATTTCCAAGCTTAACTGGACCAGAGCCCTTAAAACTGTATGATTTCCATTTATGCTTCTAAAACTAAACTCATTGCTGTTGAGTCAATTCTGACTCATAGCAACCCTATAGGACAGAGTAGAACTGCCCCATAGAATTTCAAAGGAGTTCTCTATACATACTAACAAAAATTCCAGTACCTCTCTCAGAGCCTTTAGCAGCAATATCCCTAAGGTTATGAGCAAGAGGCTCTCTCCAAGTATCTTAGCATTTCTATGTGCCCTGTCTTTACCTTCATTTTCTCCTTTAACATTTATCCATTGTCATTAACTGGGCATCATACAAGATAGAACCAAAAACCACTGCTGTGGAATTGATTCTAACTCATAGCAACCCTACAGGACATGGACATAGTAGAACTGCACTATAGGGTTTCCAAGGTTGTAAATATTTACATAAGCATACTGCCACATCTTTCTCCCACAGAGCAGCTGCTTGAACCGCCACACTTTCAGTTAGCAGCCAATTATTTTAACCACTGCACAAACAGGGCTCCATATAGGATGGAAGTATATTTTTATAATGTATTCTGCTTCATAAATAGACATCCATTCTCAATTTTTAAAGTAGATAAATGAGATTTGCTTTAGAGCAAACAAAATTAATGAGTTTCAGTTTTTAAAAAACTGTTCCCAAGAATACTTCCACTTTTGATGCAAAAATAGCATAGTAATCGCAATTAAAAGTAAGCTAGAGTGGCTACATTAATATCAGATAAAGTAGAATTCACATTAAAGGATATTACTGGAGATACAAAGGATCATTCCACAATGACAAAGGAGTCAGCTAATTAAGGGAACATAATCTTTAATGTTTATACTCCTAAGAACAAAGTACCAAAATACATGAAGCAAAAACTTACAGACCTATGAGAAATGAAAAAATTCATAATTATATTCAGAGATTTCAATAGTCTATCATGTCAATAATTGATAGACAAAAATAAAACCACTGAAATAGCATAACAAAGAGATAGCTAATAAGTCAACAAAAGAGATAATACAGAATTGTAAAAATATTCAACTGATCTGAAGGAAGGCATAAAATGAGGGAAAATGAGAATGAAGAACAGATGGGACAAATTGAAAACAAATAGCAAGGTCACGGGCTCAAACCTACTCATTTTGATAATTACATTCAATATAAATGGTCTAAAGATCCAAATAAATGCAAAAATTGTCAGATTGAATAAAAAGAAAGACCAAGCTATGTGGTGTCTACCAGAAATACACTCTAAATTTGAAGGTACAAATAAATGAAAACTAAACGAATCAAAATCTAGCCATGTTGGGGCTCACAATGTTGCGTCCCAGTGGCAACATGAGAGTGAGTCCTGAGAACTCCAATAAAAGACCACAACTGATGGTCCGAAAGCCTGGGAGTTCCCCTGGGAGCATGGCCCCTAGACCTGCTGCTGCCCCTGATCATAGATCATTACTGAGGTCAACTCTTCAGATATCATGTGTGCATTTTATGGCTGTATGCGTCTATAGGATGTCGTCCTCCTGGCCTATTACTAGAGAGGAGTGGAGAGGGTGGAGAGGAGGGGACAGGAGATTGTTAAGAGGATATGACATGTATGGAATGGAAAGGAGGAGTGTGTTGTCATTGGGCAAAGAGAGCAAATGGAGCTGCAGATAGGCAGGCATGCAAATTTGAATTGTATTGTAAACTTTCACTCAATCACAATAATAAAAGAATCAAAATCTATACCATGAAGACAATTATCAATTATAAACCAACTGGACTGAATAGATACATACAGAATACCCTACAATGGGGGCAGAAATCCAGGTGACATACTGGTTAAGAGCTCTGGTGCTAACCCAAAGGTTGGCAGTTCAAATCCACCAGGTGCTCCTTGGAAACTCTATGGAGAAGTTCTATTCTGTTTATAGGGTTCCTATGAGTTGGAACTGACTCAGTGGCAATGGGTTTTATGGACCAGTGAGGGCAGTGGTAGTTTACTGGTAGATATCTTGCCTTCCATGTGGGAGACCTGGGCTCTGTTACTGGCCAGTGCACCTCATATACCACCATCATCCTTATGTCACTGGAAGCTTACATGTAGCTATGATGCTGAACACATTTCAGGTTTCAGTGGAGCTTAGAGACTAAGAATGACTAAGAAGCAAAGCCTAGTGATCTTCTATGGAAAATCAGTCAACGAAAACCCTATGGATCACAAGAATCTGGTTCATAACCAATGATGAGGACGGTGCAGGAACAGGCATTTTGTTCTGTTGTGCATGGAGTCCACATGAGTTGGGGGCCAAGTTGACAGTACACAGTAACACCATCAACTAACAGCAAAATACTCTTCCCTCTCTAGTGCACATGGTTCATTCTCCAGAGTATGTCACATTAGGCCACAAATAGAAAAAAAAAAAAGGATATATTTAGAAAGAGTGAAATTATTCAAAGAATCTTCCCCAACCACAATGAAATCAAGCTACATTAAAATGTACAAAAATGTGGAAGTTAAATGGAATGCTCTTAAACAACCATTGGTTCAAAGAAGAAACCGCAAGAGCAATTAGAAAATACTTAAGAGACATATGAAAATGAAAGCGCAACATATCAAAGTTGTGGGATGCAGCGAAAGAAGTACTCAGATGGGAATTTATAACTGTAAATGCTTACATTAAAAAAGATCTCAAATCAATTAACTTCACACCTTGTGGGACTAGAAAATGAAGAGCAAATTAAACTCAAACCTAACAGAAAAAGGAAATACCGTCATGGTTGTTTAATGTGCATGATAGGTCCTGTGAAACAGGGTGTTATGTGATTTGGTTGTTGTGTAAACACCATATCATGGAAGAAGGTTCTCACAGGCATTCACATCCTGAATAAGGAGATTTCATCCATATTAAAAACTTTCTGGAGCAAATAATCTCCCTCTGAAATTAGCTTATTTAAGGTTTCAACAAATTCTTAATGCCACTGGACTCACAAATCACTTTCTTGTTATCTAGTGAAAAGTATTGTTTGAAGCGCTTGAGCCACCCAGAGGTAGCACAAAACTTGAAAATGTAGTCTGCTGCTGCCTTTTCTTTAAGTATTTCAAATAAGCCTTTTGCCTTAGCACTCACTGTTAACATGCTGATAGAAATTTGCTTTTTGCGTTTGGTTCTCAATCTGTATCATTAGCAATTTCTCCATGTCTGATATAGGCCTCTCTTTCATCTTAATTAGCCTTTGCAGGTTTCAGTGGAGCTGATGCTTTAATAGCTGGGAGAATTTTTTTCTTTGTTTTTGGGGAGTGTCCTGATTGTCCGGTGCAACATGACTAAATCCCCTATGTCCTGTTCTCTGACTGAGATTTCTGAACTCTATTATATAACTTCATGGGACTACAGACGTATTTCAGTTGGATGTTGCCTGACATTATATGGCATGTGATTTTAATAAAAATTGTGTTGTTGTTGTTAGTTGCTATGAGTAGATTCCTACTCATGGTGACTCCACGTGTGCAAAGTAAAACTGCTCCACAGTGTTTTCAAGGTTGTGATCTTTCAAAAGCAGATTGCCAGACCTGTCTTCTGAGGCACCTTTGGGTGGGTTTGAATCACCAACCTTTTAGTTAATAGTCAAGTACTTAAATGTTCGCACTACTAAGGATTCCAATAAAGATTAGAGTAGAAATAAATAAAACATGGAATAGAAAAATAATAGAATTAATGAAATCAAAAGTTGCCACTTTGCAGGAGACCATGCTCTTAGGTGAAATCGAGGCCAAATGGCACAACTAGCATTTTGCTAAGAGGATTCTCTGCACCTCACATTGGTGAGTGGCGTGTGGGGTCTTAAAAGCTGCCAAGCTGCCAGACGAGGGCACAGCAAATGGTCCCAACTTTGCAGGAATGGATACTCACCAAGGACCAAAATGACATGAGGGAAAGACAACCCAGAAGACAGAGAGATCCACATAAGTGGGTACCTACATCGACTTGGGCCCAGAAGAACTGGATGGTGCCTGGCCACCACCAGTGATAGCCGTGATGGAGCTCACAAAGTTGAGTCTCACTGGCAACACAAAAATAAAAAGGGGTGCACCCTGAGATCTCCACTAAAAGACTGCAACTGATGGTCCAGCAACTTCGCGGTGCCCCTGGGAGCACGGCCCCTGGCCCTGATGCTGCCCTTGCCCATAAATCATAATGAAGGTCCACTCTTCGGACATGAATGGATTGGACTTGACGACGCAGACTGACCATATATTGGATGCACTTTATGGTTCTGTGCATCCATAGGATATCATCCTGCTGACCTCTGGCTAGAGGAAGGAGAGTGGGTGGAGAGGAGGGGAAAGAAGGCTGTTGGGAGGATGAGATATGTATGGAGCAGAGAGGAATAGTGTGCTGTCACCGGGCAGGGAGAGCAGTGGAAGCTGCATGTAGGTGGGCATGTAAATTTACATGGGAATGTACATTTTCACTCAGTCATTAAAAAAAAAAAGTTGCCACTTTGAAAAGATCAATAAAGATGAAAAATCTTTGGCACAGTTACAAAAAAAGAGATAAGATACAAATAACTGACATCAGAAACAAAAATGGGGATGCTGTTCTTAGGTGCCTCTGAGTCAGTTTTGACTCATAGTGACCTTATGTACAAAGGAACGAAACACTGCCTGGTCCTGCACCATCCTCATAGCCTTTGCTATGTTTGAGCCATTGCTGCAGCCACACTGTCAATCTATCTGTCATGGACTGAATTGTGTCCCCCTAAAATGTGTATAGCAATTTGGCTGGGCCATTATTCCCCATATTGTGTGATGGTTTTCCACACTGTAAATCCTGCCTCTATGATGTTAATGTGGAAGGATGGGTAGCAGTTGTGTTGATGGGGCAGGACCCAATGTGTAAGACTGTATTGTGCCTTGAGGCAATCTCTTGAAATATAAAGGACAGAGGCTAGCAGAAAGTTTTGGAGACCTCATACCATCAAGAAAAAAAATGGAGCCAGGAGCTGAGCACATTCTTTGGAAAGGACCAGGGTCCCTGTGCCTCAGAAGCTTCTAGTCCAGGGGAATACTGATGACAAAGACCTTCCTCCAGAGCCAGCACCGAAAAATCTTCCCTTGGAGCTGATGCCCTGAATTTGGATTTGTAGCCTACTAAATAAAATTTCTCTTTTTAAAGCCATCCACTTGGTGGTATTTCTGTTAAATCAGTACTAGATGACTAAGATAGAAACACTTTAGCAACCCAAGAATAGAAAGAAACTTCCATAACATGATAAAGGGCATTTACAAAAAACCCCATAGTGAACATTATACTCAAGGGTGAAAAGTCTTTCTCCCTAAGATCAGGAATAAGGTAAGAATGTTGGCATTCATTACTGCTACTCATCATCGCACTAGAAGTTTTTTAGTCAGAGCAATCAGGCAAGAAAAAGAAATAAAAGATGTCATGGATTGAATTATGCCCCCTCCCAAATATGTCCATCAACTTAGGCCATGATTCCCTGTATCATGTGGTTGGCCTTCATTCTGTGATTGTAATTTTATGCTAAAGAAGATGTGATTAAGGTGGGATTATAATACCCTTACCCAGGTCACATCCCTGATCCAATGTAAAGAGAGTTTCTCTGAGATGTGGCCTCTACCAACTTTTATCTTACAAGAGATAAAAAGGGAAGAGAAGCAAGCAGAGAGCTGGGGACCTCATAGTAGCAAGAAAGCAGCACCAGGTGTATAGCCATGTCCTTTGGACCTGGGGACCCTGTACCCAAGAAGCTCCTTGACCAGGGTAAGATTGAGGACAAGGACCTCCCTTCAGAGCTAACAGAGAGAGAAAAGAAAGCCTTCCCCTGGAGCTGATGCCTTGAATTGGGACTTTTACCCTACTTAACTGTGAAGAAACAAATTTTTCTTTGTTAAGGCCATCCACTTATGGCATTTCTATTTTAGCAGCACTAGATGGCCAAGAAAAATGGTATCCAAATAGGAAGTAAAACTTGTACCTGGATGACATGATCCTATAATATACAAGATAAAAACAAATTCAGCACAGTTGTAGGGTACAAACTAAGAAAACAATTCTATTTACAAATGGATTTAAAATAATAAAGTATCTGAGAAAATGTTTGACCAGGAAGATGAAAGACTTTTATACTGAAAATCAGAAATCACTGTTGAAAGAAATTAAAAAGACATCCTGTATTCACAGAATGGAAGATTTAATGTTGCTGTCAATTCATTTCTATGCAACATACACTACAGATTCAATACAATCCCTATCAAAATCCAATAACCTTTTTCTTTACAGAAATAAAAAAGCCAGTTCTTAGGTTTATATGAAATTGGAAGAGGCCACAAAATATGAAAATAATCTTGAAAAAAATTTTAAAACATACTACAAAGCTATCTATAGTAATCGAAAGCCTGGTATTGCTATAAGGATAGACATACCAATGAAATAGAATAAGCATATGAAAATATGCTCAGCATCATTAGTCGTTAGGGAAATCATAATAAAAAACACAATGGGATACAGCTTTACACCCAGTAGAAATGGCTAGTATATAAATAAATAAAGAAGAAAAACAAGTGTGGGTGAGGATGTGGCAAATTTTGAACCTTTATGCATTGCTGGTGGGAATGTAAATTGGTACAGCCATTGTGGGAAACAGTTTGGCGGTTCCTCAAAAAGTTACTCAGAGAACTACATGATCCAGTGGTTCCATTCCCTCAAAGGACTGAAATCAAGGACTCAAACAAATACCTGTGCACCAATGTTCACAGCAACATTATTCACAACAGCCCAAATGTGGAAATAGCCCAAGTGTCTATTAGCAGATGAGTGGATAAACAAAATGTGAGACACATAACATTTTTGCACCAATAGCACGTGCCTTCTGCATTTGTCTGTCAACTACATCCTCCCTCCACCAAGTATTTTTGTAAGTGTACTATACTAATTTTTTTAAAGCAACATGTAAAATAAATTGGTACAAAAGCATGTTATTTATATAAATATATGGTATACAAAATAGAATATTATTCAGCCTTAAAAAGGAGTGAAGCTCTGATAACATACAAGATATAGATGAATCTTGAAAACAGTATGTTTAGTGCAACAGGCCAGACAAAAAAGACCATATATTGTATGATTCTACTTATGTGAAATATCTAGACTAGGCTAATGAATAGAGACAGAAAGTAAGTTAGAGGTTATCAGGGATAAGATAAGAATTGAAGAGTTATTGCTTAATGGGTACAGAGTTTCTGTTTGGAGTAATGAAAAGGTTTTGGAAATAGACAGTAGTGATGGTTGCATAGTACTCTGAATGTAATTAATGTCAATGAATTGTTTACTTAAACATGGCTGAAATGGCAAATGTTATGCTATACCTATTATACTATGATTAAAAAACATTGGTAGAACTGAGTGAAAGGTGTATGGGAGTGCTCTGTATTATTCTTGAAATCTGGAAGCTTGAAATGATTTCAAAATACAAATTAAAAAAAATAACTGGATGGGCTATAGCAATATCAGAAAATGTAGACTTCAGAGCAAAGAATATTATCAGGGACAAAGAATGCCATTTTTTAATACAGGGGTCAATCAACTGAGATAATCCTAAATGTGTTTGCCCCTAATAAGACTTTCAAAATACATGAAGCAAAAGCATATAGAACTGCAAGGATAACTAGCCAAAACTAATTTCAGTTGGTGATTTCAATATCTGTTTATCAACAATTAAAGAACAGATAGGCAGAAAAATCAGCAAGGATACAGAAGCCATAACTGATAATTACAGAACATTCCACCATCAACAGCAGAATATATATCCTTTTCAAGTACACACAGAACATTTACCAAGACAGGGCTATATTATGGACCATAAAATAAGTCTAAATAAATTGTAAAGGATTCCTGTAATACAAAGAATATTGTCTGGTCACAATAACATTATGCTAAAAATCAGTACCAGAAAGATATTTAGAAAATTCCCCAATATTTGGAAAATAAATAACATGTTTCTAAATAATCCATGGGTCAAAGGAGAAATCAGCAAGGAAATTAGAATGTATTTTGAATTGAATGCACATGAAAATATAACAATATCAAAATTTGTGGGCGATCATTAAAGGAGTACTGAAGGGGAATTTATAGTAGTAAGTGCCTATGCTAGAAAGGAAGAACTTAAAATCAATGACCTTTGCTTTTACCATAAGAAATTAAAAGAGAAAGAAAAAAGAAAATTGAGGAAGGAAATAATAAAGATTAGAATGGAAATCAATGAACCAGTTCTTTGATAAATCCCTAGCTAGACAATGAAGAGAAAGAAGAAAAAATGTAACATACCAATAATGAATGAGATAGATGATATCACTACATATTCTATAGCTACATGGACAACCTTACCTTGGTACCAAAACCAGACAAGAAAATTGCAAGAAATTGCAGATAAATATCCCTAATGAACATAGATGAATAAAATTAATCATTTTTTTTTCTTTAGTTTAGCAAAGTGTATTCAACAGTATATAAAGGGGATGATATATTACAATCAAGTAGAGTTCAACTAATGCAAGGTTGGTTCAATGTTTGAAAATCAAAGTAATTCACCAAATCAGTAAACTAAAGACAAAAAGTATTTGACAAAATTTAATATCCACTTATGGTAAGAACTTACAGCAAACTAAGAATAGATGCAAACCTCTTCAAACTGATAAAGGTTATCTATGAAAAACCTACAGCTAACATAATACTTAATAGTGAAAGATGAATGTTTCCTCACTATGATCAGAAAATAAGGATGTCCTTTGTCACCACTCTATTCAACACCATCCTGAGGTCCTAGGCAATGCAATAGGGTGAATAAAAGACATACAGATTGGAAAAGAATAAAAAGCATATTTGCAGACAGCATGATTGTCTACATAAAAAAATTCAATCTACAAAAAATACCAGCAGACTAATGAAGTCACTAGATAAAAGTTAACTTACAAAAATCTATTATATTTTTATACACTAGCAATGAACAACTGGACAAACAATTTGGCAGTTTCTTCAAAAGTTAAACATACACTTACTATATGACTTAGCAATCCCACTCTTAGATATTTACCAAAGTGAAATTATTACCCATGTTTACACAGAAACTTGTATGTGAATGCTTATAGCAGCTTTATTCATAATTGCCCCAAACTAGGGAAAATAAATACAACAAACCCAAGATATCCTTCAACGGGTGACCAGATAAACAAACTGTAGCACATCCATATGATGAAATACTACTCAGAAATAAAAGAGACGCAAACTACTGATACATTCAACATAGATGAATCTCAGATACATTATGTCAAGCGAAAGAAGTCCTACTATATGATTCCATCTATATGACAAAAGGAGAACTACAATGACAGAAGAAAGATCAGTATTTGCCAAGGACCAAGGGTATAGGAGTTGACTACAAAGGGATATGGGGAATTTTAGGGGGTTATGGAACTATTTTATGTCTTGATTGTGTTGGCAACTAACTGTGTACATGCTGTCAAAACTCACAGAACTATACAAAACAATTTATCTTAAAAGAGTAAAAATTATTGTCTGTCAGTTGTACTTTAACAAAATAAGTTGGAAAAAGATGTCACTTGCTACACTGACTAAAAGCAAACCATAATATCAACTCAATAAATAGGGAAAAAAAATCTAACATTCATTCATGATAAAAAATTTCAGTAAACTAGGAAGAGATGGGGAATTACTTTACCTGATAAAGGACATTCATGAAAAATCTACAGCTAACATCATGCCTAAAAGCAAAAGACTAAACACTTGCCCCCTACGACTGGGAACAAAGAAAGGATATCCTGTAAAACCTATTCTACTCAGTATTGCACTGGAAATCCTAGCAAGTATGATAAAGCACAACAAAAGATACATGGAGTGGAAAAGGAAAAATCAAACTGTCCTTATTTACAGATGACACGATGGTTTATATACAAAATCCTACCAATACCTGTTGTCGTTGAGTCAATTCTGACTCAAGGTGACCTCATGTGCGTCAGAGTAAAACTGGACCAAAACTACCACAATCTCTACTAGACTGAGCCCAGAACAACTAGATGATGCCTGGTTACTACCACTGACTGCTCTGGCAGGGATTATAATAAAGTGTCCTGAACAGAGAAGAAGAAAAATGTAGAACAAAATTGAAATTCACACACAAAAAAAATAAGCAAACACAAAACACACAAACAAACAAACAAACAAAACCCCATCTTGTTAGGCTGACAGATACTGAAGAAACCCTGAGAGAATGTCAGTTACACCTCAGTAGAGGTATTAAAAAAATGAAGTTTCTCTACAGTATGACTCTGAAATGGTTCTCTACTCTTTAACAACAGTTCAAAGATACTAATATTTTAGGGAATGAAACTTTTCGGTAGATCTTCAAATCTTTCAATGTTTTCTTCTATGCCAAAATAAAGCTATTTTGCCTTTTTTTCTATTCCCAATGTACAGAAGATGAACAGCAGTTAAAGGTGTCCATACCTTCACTCGAGTTGCCGTGGTTTCCATTCCACGGCTCTGATTCTCTTTCCGCTTATCTGCAACCTCCCGTTGCTTTTGGAGAGCATCCTTGAGACGCTTGTTGGCAGCCGCTGCCTAAATAAAAGCAGTACACAGTAATGCTGAATCAAAAGGTAAAAAGAACATTCTAATTTCCAGTATATTAGTAAAGAAAAATAAAAAATTTTATGTGTCTGAGTTCCTGTAAGAACCAGATTTCTAAGTCTCCATTTATATAATACTGGTGAAGAATCTGGAGCCCTTGTGGCACAGTAGTTAAGAGCTTGGTTGCTAACCTAAAGGCTGGCAGTTAGAATCCTTGGAAATCCTTGGAAATTCCACAGGGAAGTTCAAATGTCCTTCTATGGTTGTTATGAATTGGAATCCATTTGCTGGCAATGGGCCTTTTATGGGTTTTGGCAAATAGTGCTTTTAAGTCTAAAGGAGGTACACATTCAAGGAAGTTCTTTAGACTGACAATGTCATATCAGTATCAGTATTTTTTTAAAAAACTATGTGTAATACAATATTTGTCAATTCAACATTTTTCTGATATCCAATTTAATGATAAATCATTAAATGATTAATTATGTTGTGTAATAACCACACATATCCTTTGTGTTTTTTTTGGGAAGACTCAAGCCCAATTTCAAAGAATCTTTACTTGAACAGCACCATTTTCATCATGATTGTATCTATTTACAGTTAATGACAGATAAACGAATACCAAAGACTTAGGAATTATTGGTCAAGATAAGTATCTGTGGTTTCTCAATATACTGGCTCATTTAAGGAATACATACTACTTTGCCTGCTAACTGAAACTGGTCAGTGGTTTGAACCTACTCAGATGGCACCTTGGAAGAAAAGCCTGGTGATCTACTTCTGAAAGGTCACAGACATTGAAACACCTATGGTGCACAGTTCTACTGATATACATGGGGTCACCACGAGTTGGAAGTGATTTGATAGCAACTTGTAACTGGTACTTTGCCAGTAGCTAAACCATACTGGATTTTCTTACCTCCTCAGTTTTACGTCTGAGCACATTGGACTGTTTCTGGAAGTTTCTTTCAAGTTTGAGTAGTTCATATTGCCTCTTACGGTCCTAAGAAGAAAAAAGTCAGATTTTAATTGCTATACAGCCAACTACAATAAAGCCTCATAATGTAACTGTACAAGTAACTCCCAATAGAAGAATCAGCACAAAGCTAATTCCTATCAGGCAGAGACCAGACGTAATTCCATTCACCAAACCCTTTACCAATTCTGACATCAGCTGTCCCTCCCACAGCACTCTACTTTTCTGCTGGGTTCATTAAACCACTGCAATGGCCACACAAAACTCACAAATCATACTTACAGCTAAGTGGTTTATTAAGGTAGTAACAGGGTACAATAGGGATCTGGATTAACAGCCTACAGATCAGGATAGCATCAGGAAACATGAAGGCAGTCTCCCTTCTTCTGTGCAAGACAGCTCTCTCAGCTCCTCTTGACTGTGCAGGCCTCCTCTCAGGCACCCTAAAAACAGGCCTCCTCTCAAATCTGAGGACAGGGTCTTCTTGGCCCTGATGTTTGTCACCACTAACTCTGCCACAGGGCTCCTTCTGGGCCTTTCACTGTCTTCAGTGCTACAGCCCTTAATCTGCGTTACAGCTCTTTTAGGAGGTTGCCTGCCTTTTCTCTCTCTGCTTCCTTTCTTTCTTCTGCTTCTCTTCCTGCTTCTGTCTCAAAAACCTCTGTGGGGTTGGCTGCATATATACACAAAGTCCTTGTCAATTCCAAGGCCTGGCCCTCCCATCTCAGCCACGAACTGCTTGCTCCTGACCAATCCCCTCTTAGTAGGCCCCAGATACTTTATTTGCATCGTATATTGACCAATCTCTGCAAGGTGCATTATCAATCACAGGGCACGCTGCAGCCCAGGGCCAGACAAAAGTATCAGATATCAATGTGTTCACAGCTTGCCCAGGAAATGTCAATCAATCTGGATAAAAGTAACAAGCCTTCTGGGGTAGAAAACTAGGGCAAAGGGCAAAAATATGTCAAATTGTTCATCTAAAGAAGCAAGGCAAAAGGTCTTATTTCACCACAGCTAAGAGTCTTTCAAGACATTCTTGACATATGTTATAGACTGAATTGTGTCCTCCAAAAGATATGGCGAAATCCTAATCCCTGTACCTATGAATATGACTTTGCTTGAGGAAATAAGGTCTTTCTTTGGACATATTATCAGTTAAATCATATGGGAATAGGGTAGATCCTAGTCCTAATCCCATCTGAGTTGTATCTTACAAAAGGAGAGAACGAACATGAAGAGTCACATACAGGAAAGGCAGACATCATGTGATTACGGAGGCAGACGCATCTCTTATGCCAAAGACTGATGGCAACCACCAGAAACCAGGCGAGGGCATGAAACAGTTCTTCTCTCAAAGCTCCCAGAAGAAATTGATACGGCTGAAACCCTGGTTTGGATATTCAGCTTCCAACACTATAATAATTGTTTGCACTTTAAAGCCACCCATTTTGTGGTATTTTGTTATGGCAGCCCTAGGACACTAAGAAAAGTAAGGCCAAAATGAGCAGCCTTCATCTTCTATCAGAGTTAAGAAATGGTGGTTCTAGAAACTGTTTGTGTGTGTACGTGCATAGAGGAGAGGCAGTTTTCTCTTTTAACTTCTTGCTCTGTGGTAAAATTCTTGAAGTGTCTGTCAATTTTTAGAAATAATATCATAGCATACAAGATCTGGAAAATCCTATCAAATGACTAAATGGTGGACAATCATACACTACTGGGAATCATAGCCCAGTCAAACAGATCCACACATTTTTGGGGGGACATAATTTGGTTGATAACAGTCAGTATAGAGGAATCTGATAAAGCTTCTAATCTCTAAAATCTACAGGATACTGGAAAATCTCAACAACAAAAAGACAACCCAATTAAAAAAATGGACAAAGGATACAAACAGGCACTTCACGAAATATTTTCAGGCAGCTATCAGCTATATTAGGAAATACTCGTGATCATTAGTCACTGGAGAAATACATATTAAAACTACAGTGAGATACCATCTCACCCTAACAAGGCTGGCATTAATCCAAAAAACACAAAATAACAAATGTTGAAGAGGTTGTAAAGAGACTGAATCATTTATACACTGCTGGTGGGAATGTAAAATGTACAGCCAATTTGGATATCTATTTGGCACTTCTTGAAAAGCTAGAAATAGAAGTACCATATGATCCAGCAATCTTACGCCTTGGAATATATCCTAGAGAAACAAGAGCTGTCACATAATGAATAGATTCACACCCATGTTCACTGAAGCACTGTTCACAATAGCAAAAAGATGGAAACAACTTAAGTGTCCATCAACAGATGAACGAATAAACAAATTATGGTATATTCACACACCAGAATACTTATCAACAACGAAGGATGAGGATGAATCCATGACACATCTCATAGCATGGATATATCCAGAAGGTATTATGCTGAGTGATATCAATTGTAAAATGACAAAAACTGTGTGAGACCACTATTAAAAGAACTCAAGAAGAGGGTTAAACATGGAAGAAAACATTCTTTGATGTTTATAAAGGCGGGATCAGAGAGAGAAAGAGTGATTCCCTAAATAAATAGTAGCCAAGAATTATTTTAGGTGGAAAAAAAACCCACCACTGTCGAGTTGATTCCAACTCATAGCGACCCTATAGGTCAGAGTAGAACTGTCCCATAGAGTTTTCAAGGAGCACCTGGAGGATTTGAACTGTCGACCTTTTGGTTAGATGCAGTAGCACTTAACCACTACAACAGCTGGGTGTCCAATTTTTAGGTGAAGGAAGAAACAACCCAAAATACAGGGAAAGTTAGCAGAGCTGGATTAACCCAGAAACTAACATTTTCAGAATACAACAAAACAGTTCAAGGGACAGTGTAGCATGGGCAGCGGTCTGGGGACCATGATTTCACGGGGCATCTGGGTCAACTGGCATCACAAAGTTTCTTAAGAAACTGTTCTATACCCCAGTTTCGCAAGAGGTATCCAGGGCCTTAAAAGCTAGCAAGTTGCCTTCTAAGTAGTATCAACAGGTTTCAAGTCACCTGGGGCAGAGGAGAATGAAAGACATCAAAGATATAAGAAAAAACATTAGCACAAAAGACAGAAAGGGCCATATAATTCAGAGACCATATCAACAAGAGACCAGAACGATTGCTCTGACAGGGAATACAACATACAGTCCTTGATGTAGTGGGAGAAAGATGGGTGTGTAGAACTAGAACTCTATTAAAATAAAGACCAGACTTAATGGCCTGATAGACTGGAGGGTCCCTGGAAGACACGGTTCTGGATTCTCTGTTAGCCCAGAGCTGAAACCATACCTGAAGCTAACTCTTCAAAGACTGGGCTGGACTATTAAGATTATAAAGTGATATCGGTGAAGAGTGTGTTTCTTAGCTTAAATATATACATGAGGCTGATTGAGCAGCTCCTCTCTAGAGGCGAGACGAGCGGGTGAAGGAGGACAGGAGTTGGGTGGATGGACACGGGAAGTATTGGGTGGAAAGGAGTGCACTGTTGTAAGGTGGGGAGAGCAGTTAGTTCAGTGTGTATGCAAGTTTTTGTATGACAAATTATCTTGGATTGCAAATTTTCCCTTCAAGTACAATATTAAAAAATAGGCAGAGCAGTGACAAATGTCACAAACCTGCCCCTCCACCACACAGCTGAAACACTTGAGGTTAGGCTTCAGGTATATACCCTACTGTGCTGTGCTAATGAGGGGCTATGCTGTTTAAATGGGCCTACACAGGTCTATGTAGGGGTGAAAGGCATTCAAATCCCTTATGCCTATGCCTAGGCACTGTAACTGCTCTGAATTCCTTGTTTAGGGGAGCAGGCTAACTATTTTTTCCTGTCTGTTACTTTATTTCCTGTCCAAGGCTGGAAGTATGGCTAAATCCTACTTCTGTCCCAGAGGATGTGTTAATCTCTGAGTTAACCTCTGAAGCTCGCTGGACCTAGAGCGCAGAGGGGAGGGTGAGGCAGGTGAATGGGAGAGAAGTTTATTCCAAAGGGTTGTATTTTGATTCATACAGTAGAATATACGCAGGTACTTATCTTTTTACTGACTGCACGCTGCTTTTCACTGATTCTGGTGGCATGAATACTCTCTACCACAATGTCTGTCTTATGGTGGAAAATGCATCCTGAATGCTACTGCTTGCCTTACCACGCTCATATCGACGGATCTGCTCTACGGTGTTCCACTTTCAGCCAGGTCAGGTCTGATACTCCTCACTGCTTCTGAACCATCTTTCCCTTCTGAAGCTCATTACAACTCCGTAAGTTTGCCTTTGATATTCAGGGCTATTGAACTGTTATACGACGACTGCCAGTTAAGTTCACAAACTCATACTAGAAAAAGTGCTACAGACCTCATTGCTGAATATCACTGTGGTCACCTTTGAAGTGCTCCCCTTCGGAAGGTAGGCACTGACGCCAGTACCTAGTTTACCCTTCAAAGCAATTTTAGAACCTTTTTTTCTGGAATGGCTATCAGAGCAATTGTCATATTACCCTTGATGTCCTGAACGTCATCGAAATGTCTTCCTTTCAATATTTCCTTTATCTTTAGGTAAAGAAAAAAGGCATTGGGGGCCGGATCAAGTGAATAGAGTGGGTGTTCCAAAACAGTTAATCTGTTTATGGGCTAAAAACTCCCTCACAGACAACTATACAGTTAAAGTTCGCAAACTTGCCACCGTACACGACGGCCATTCCACAGGGTTCCAAAATTGCTTTGAAGGATGGACTAGGTGCTGCTGTGGGTGCCTTCCAAGTGAGTACTTCGAAGGTGACCATAGTGATATTCAGCAACGAGATCTGTAGCCCTAAGAACAATTAAGTTTGAGGACTTAATCGTCAGACCCCATATATAGTTTATTTACTTGTCTCTCCCCCACCACCCTGGGTCTTTGTTTTAAGAAGGAACACAGGAAGCATGTTAATACTCCACCATCTTGGCTCCCTTCTTCTTTTATACGTTTTATACGTTGTAAGTTTTTCTACAGAATTGCTATGATTTTGTCTTTAAATGTTTGGCAGAACTGTTCGATAGAACTCACTAAAGAAGCCATCTAGGTTTGCGTTTTTCTTTGTGGGAAGTTTGAAAACTACTTTTTTCATCTCTTGTTATAGTCTATTCAGATTTTTTAATTATTCTTGATTCAATTTTATTAATTTTTGTTTTTTCATTGCATTTTTTTCTGTTACTTAATTTGCTGGCATTCTCCTAAATATATATTTTGGCCCCTCTTTTATTCATAATTTTAGTCCTTTAACTCTTCTCTGCTTTTTTCTTGGTAAATTTACCTAATGATTGGTCAGTATTGTTGATCCTTCCAAAGGACCAACTCTGACTTTTCTCTGTTGTTTATATAGTCTCTATATAATTAATTTTCATTCTAAATTTTATTATTTCCTTCCATCTGGTAGCTTAGGGTTTAGTTTGTTCTTTTCTGGTGTCTAAAAGTGGTAGGTTAGGATACTGATTTGAGATCTTCTGAGATTCATTTTTAATATAGGTGTTTACAGCTATGTTTCCTTTTAAGTAATGATTTAGTCGCATCCATAAAGATTCAGTATGTTGTGCTTTGATTTTTATTCATCTTAAATTATTTTCTAACTTTCATTATAATTTATTCTTTGACCTCCTTATTACTTTAGAACTGTGTTGTTTAACTTACACATATTTGTGAATTTCCCTCATTTCTCTCCAATAATGATTTCTAATTTAATTACACTGTGGTTGGAGAATATAGTTTCCATGATTTTAATCCTTTTATTGAGGCAGGTTTTATGGCACAGCATATAGTCTATCCTAGAGAATGTTCTATGTGCATTTGGGAAGAATGTGTATCCTGTTGTTGGTTGGAGTGTTCTATATGCATTTGTTAGGTCTAGTTATATATAATATAAATACAGTTCCTATATTTAGAAAATTACATGCCAACAAATTACATGACTTAAACGAAACAGACAAATTGCTGGAAAGACAAAAACTACTGAAACCAACTCAAGAAAAAATAATCTGAATAAACTTTTTTAACAAGAGATTAAATCAGTAATTTAGAAACTTCCCACAAGTTGATACCTGTGTTTACCTTCTGCCTAGTTATTCTATCCATTATTGAAAGTGGGATATTATAGTCTCCAGCCATAACTGTTGTCGTCTGTCTTCCTTCATTTTTGTGCATTTGTTTTCATGTGTTTCGGGGTTCACTGATAACTGTTTTATCCTTCTGATGGAATGGCCATTTTATCACTACAAAATGTCTTTATCACAGTAACATTTTGTACTTTTTTATTGTGCTTTAGGTGAAAGTCTACAGCTCAAGTTATTTTATCATATAAAACTTTAGACATATTGTTTTGTGACATTAGTTGCAATCCCTACAGTGTGACAGCATGTTCCCTATGTTCATTCCATCAGTTCCCGCTCCTTCCTGCCTTCTCATCCTACCTCTGGACAGGAGCCTCTCACTTGGTTTCATGTGTCTGATTGAACTAAGAAGCACATTCATCACTAGTATTATTTTTTTTGTTTTATAGTCCTGTCTAATCTTTGTCTGAAATGCGGGCTTCAGGAATGATTTCAGTTCTGGGTTAAAAGAGCATCCAAGGGCTATAGTTTTCAGGTTTCCTCCAGTCTCGTCTGTCTTTTTATGTGAATCAGAGATCTGTTCCACACTTTTTTCCCACTCCATCCAGGTCTCTCTGTTGTCAACCCTATCATGGCTATCACTGGTGGTAGCAAGGCATCATCTAGTCCTTCTGGTCTCAGGCTAGTGGAATTTCTGGCTTATATGGTCCTTATGTCACTTGGGCTAATATTTCCTTGTGTCTTTGGTGTTCTTAATGCTCTTTTGTTACAAGTAGGATGGAATCAATAGATGTATCTTAAGATGGCTGTTCACAAGCTTTTAAGACTCCAAATGCGTCTCACCAAAGTGGAATGAAGAACATTTTCTTAATAATCTTTGTTATGCAAAATGACCTAGATATCCCCCTAAATCATGGTTCCCAGGCCTCAGCCCCAGCTACTGTTTCTCTAAGTGTTTGGATGTGTCCAGGAAACATCTTAGCTTTTCACTTAGTCCAGTTGTTCTCACTTCCCCTGTACTGTGTGTTCTCCCTTCCTTCACCTAAGATAATTCTTATCTACTGCCTAGTTAGGTGCTCCTTGGAATCCCTATGGGGCAGTTCTACTCTGTCCTTCAGGATCACAATGAGTCAGAATCTACTCAGTGGCAATGGTTAATGATCATATTTCCCCATTTGTCTGTTAGCTGCCTGTCTTCTTTAGGGAAGTGTTTGCTCATATTCTTTGCCCATTTTTTAATTGGATTGTCTTTTTGTTGGTGGTATGTTGTACTATCTTGTAGTTTCTAAAGATTAGACTCTCATTGGATATGTTGTAGCTAAATGCTTTTTTTTCCCCAGTCTGTAAGTTGTCTTTTTATTCTTTTGGTGAATTCTTTGGATGAGCATTAAGTATCTTATTCTTAGGAGATCCCAAGTATCTAGTTTCCCTTCAGGCACTTGCACATTGGTGGTAGTTACGATTTGTATTCTATTTATGTTATATAGTAGGAGTCCTAGCATTGTCTCTATTTTTTGTTCTGTGATCTTTATTCCTTTAGATTTTATATTTAGGTGTTTCATCCAATTTGAGTTAGTTCTATTGCATAGTATGAGGTATGGTTCTGTTTTATTTTTTTGCAGATGTATATCCAGTTATGCCAACACCATTTGTTAAACAGACAGGCTTTTCCCCATTTAGGAAACTTTGGGCCTTCGTCAAATATCACCTGCTTATAGGTGGATAGATTTATATCTGAGTTCTCATTTCTGTTCCATTGGTCTGTGTATCTGTCGCTGTACCAGTACCATGTTGTTTTGACTACTGTGGCAGTATAATAGGTTCTAAAATCAGACAATGTGAGGCCTCCCACCTTTGTCTTTTAAAGTAATGCTTTACCCATCCAGGGCTTCAACATTTTGTGTTTTAAAGTCTGTTTTGTCTTATATTAGTATAGCCCTTCAGATCTTTTATGGTTAATAGTTACATGGTAAATCTTTTTCCCATTCTTTTTCTTTCAACTCATTTATATCTTTGAATCTAATACATGTTTCTTGTAGAAAGCATGTAGTACAATGTTTTCTTTTTTTAATCCTGTCTGATAATCTCTGTCTTTTCATTAGTTTGCTTAATTCTACCACATTTAATATTATTACTGATATGGTTGGGTTTATATCTTCAAGGTTACTGTTTTTTTTTAATATCTCAGATGATTTTTATTTCTATGCTTTCTTTCTCATTAAGTGAATATATTCTAATATAAGACATTAATTACTTTAATTTTGGGTATTTTAGTGATTGCTCTGGTGTTTACTGTAAACATGTTAACTTACCCAAACTGACTCTAGATTTATTAACTTAATTCCAAAGAATTATAGAAATGTTTCTCTTATTTAGCTCTGTTCATTCTTCTTGTTTTATGATCTATTATTATAATGCATATCACAATATAAATACACTATTATTGCTTTATCTAATGTATGTCTTTTAAATAAACTGATTGAAGAAAAGACAGCAAGTATCTATTTATACTTTGATTAACCTAATTTATTACTTCTGTTGTGATTCATTTCTTCCTATGGGTTCATGTTAACATTTCCTTACTCAAATATAGCTTTGCTCTGACCTGTCTCCTTTGTGATATTATTGTCAAATATATTAATTTTCATTTGTTGCAGCAATCTATACTTCCATACAATTATATAGTCATACAATTGATTTTTAAATAAGAGAAGAAAAGAGAATAAATGTGCAGTTATAACTCTCTTATTGAATTATCTACATAATTACCTTCGCTGGCATGCCTTGCTTTTTGCAGAGTCAAATTATTCTCTGGTGTAACTTGTTTTCAGCTTGAAGAAGCTTTAGTTATTTCTTGCCAGGCCAGTCTGTGAGCAACAAATTGGCTCAGCTTTTGTTTATCTCACAATGTCATTATTTTGCTTTCATTTTTTAAAAACAGCTGTTCTGTATACAAGATTCTTGGTTGACAATTTTTTACTTAAAGCATTTTGAAGATGCTATTCTGTTGCTCTCTGGCCTCCATTGTTTTTGAGAAGAATTCAGTAGCTAATTTCATTGCAGCTGCTTTGTATGTATTGAGTGTTATTTCTTGCTGCTTTCAAGTTTTTGTCTTTGTCTTTGAATATTTTGATTGCGATGTTTCTGGGTGTGGAGAGCTTTGCATTTATCCCACTGGGAGTTCACTGAGTTTCTTGGATGTAAAGATTAATATTCTTCATCAAATTTGGAAAGTTTTTAGTCATTATGCCTTTGAATATCTTTTTTGCTCTGTTTTTCTTGCTGTTCTCATGGAGTTATCATTATCCTCTTAATTGCTCACTTCTAAAATTTCCATTGCTTTTCATAGCACCTTTTTGGCTTGAACTTCCCCAAGCTCTGTTCCAAAGAAAGTCAATCCCCTTAGGGAGATCTAATAGCTTGCTTATCCCTTAGGGAGAACTAATAGCTTCTTATAGCTTGCTTGTTCCTCTGGGCAGAACTTCTGTACCACTGCTCATTCATGGGGACAGAGACAAAAAATAGCTTTTCTGAGAATGACACTTGTTCTACAAGCAAGGTGTTAGGCAGAACAATATTTTCTATTCTTGGCTTGACTCTTCTGACATGCAGACTCCACCCCATGATTAGCAAGGGTAGGGCAATTAGGGCTGTAGTATTCCTGGCCTTCTTCCAGGGGTAGAGATTCTACTGTACTTGTGAGGGCTGGGTGAAAGAAGAGATTCCTAGACTTGTTGCCTGATTTTGCCTAAAACAGAGCTCCAGCAACATGGAACAGTGGGAGATGAAACATCCTGATAGCTTGCCCATAACTGAAAGAAACTGTAGAAATATACTAAGAGCTAGGGGGTGAGGGAATGTTCTTGGATTCACCTATCCGGAGATCATATTCAACTGCTGGGGGATGATGGGTGGAAGTAGCTTTGTAGCTCAAATATCACAGATTCTTGCTGTTCTTATCAAAATTTTTATTTTCTTGAATAAATGTTTCTCTAATGATGGCACTTGGCTGGCTGGCTTTAATTGCTATATGCCTTTATAACAATTTCCAGATACTTTTAAAAAATTGTGGTGAAAATATATACATTAAAATAAAACAACTTCCATATTTACAATTCAATGACATTATATTTTTTATGTTGTGCCACCATTATGACTACATTTTTAGAAAATATTCCACTGCCATGAACACAAACTCAATACCCTCCAAACAAAAATGTCCCCTTTCTCCTTCCCTCCAATCCTTGATAATCATTAATAATCTTAGTTTCTATACATTTGCTTATTTCATGTAAGATAACATGGTATTTGTCCTTTTTCGAATGGTTGACTTCGCACAGCATAATGTTTTGAAAATTCATCCATGTTGTGGTATGCACCAGAACTTCATCTATCTTTATGGCTATATAACATTCTGTTGTACATATATGTCACATTTTGCTTATCCATTCATCTGTTGATGAACATTTTAGTTGTTTACACCTTTTAGCTATTGTGAAAGTGCTGCAAGGAATACTGATGTACATGTTTCTGCTTGTGTTATTGCTTTCACTTCTTCTTCCTAGGAGTGGGATTGCTGGGTCATGGTAATTCTGCATTCAACCTTTTGAAGAACTGCCAGTTTTCTGTGGTGGCTGTATTATTTTGAATTCTCATCTACAACTGATGAATTCCTCGACAACCTTTCCAATGCTCATTGTTTTCCATTTCCAGAGACATTTATTTTTTGGTCAGAGACTTTAACAATTATTTTTATAAATTTTATGTATTCTGGCTGTTTTGCTGGGTAAAACCAAACCAGGAATTGAACCCAATGCCATTAAGTCAATTCCAACTCACAGAGATCCTATAGGACAGAGAACAACTACTCTCATAGGTTTTTCAAAACTATAAATCTTTTTATGGATGCAGATCTCCATATCTTTCTCCTGCACAGAAGCTGGTAGGCTGAAAATCACTGTTAGCCAGTAGCTGAGCAATTAACCACTGTACTACCAGGGCTCCTTTTTTCACTGGGAAGAGGGTCCAGGAAACTCCTCACCATCATCCAAAAGAGTGCTTTTCCTATCCTATCTTCTTGCCCTAAAACATCACATTCTGGTTAATTCTTGCAACATTTTTTCAAATCAATGTTCTTTTCAGTGTGCTTTCCAAGAATACTGTTACTACACTAATTCAGACCTTCACTTATTTCTCTGGATTGTGCAATGATATCTGGCCTCTGGTTTCTCCATACTTCAATTTGTTTTACATTTTGCTGATTATTACTTCACCTCTGAAAAACCTTAAAATTTTAGTAACAAAATAAAGTTCAAACTTCTTGAATCTTTCAGTCTAGCTTCAATTTGCCTTTCAAACTGAATCTTCTACTATCCTTCATCCTGCCTGCATTGTTTACCATTCCTTAAACATGACTCAAAAAAACTGACATCTATGTCTTTGTTCCTGGTGTTAACTTCTGTCTAGAATGCCTATATTGACCTCTATCAAAATCTTCCCTATAATTCAGGGCCTGTTTAGCTATCTTCTTTTCACTCCAACTGAAATTGTGCTTTCCTTTCTCTTAATCACTTAGGTATTTTACACCATTCTTAAACCCTAAATCTTTTTAATTAAAAAAAATTTATTGTGATTAAGTGAAAGTTTACAACATAAGTCCATTTTCCATATAAAAACCCATGTACCTGTCTCTCTGTACCTCTATCTGCTCTCTTCACCCTATGACAGTACAGTCTCCTTTTTCACTCTTAAGCCCTAAATCTTTTTATTGCTTCTATTGGGGAAAGCTATATTATGGCTTACCTTCCCCTTTAGACAAAGACAGCCAAGTTCATATACTACACATTTACTATTTCCCGTGATATCTAGTGGAGAGTATCTTGAACATAAACCCAAAATCAAACCTGCTGTCATCAAGTCAATTCCAACTCATGGTGACCCTACAGAGTAAAACTGACCTATAGGATTTCCAAAGAGTGGCTAGTGGATTCGAACTGCCTGCCTTTTGGTAAGCAACTGAATTCCAACCCACTACACCACCAGGGCTCCTACCTTTCCACATGTTGATGTTCGCTGCTGCCAAGTCGGTTCTGACTCATAGCAACTTTATGTACAACAGAATGAAACTTGCCTGGTCCTGCACCATGCCCATAATCATTGCTATGCTCATTGTTGCAGCTACCGTGTCAATCCATCTCTGTGAGGTTTTCCTCTTTTACACTGACCCTCCACTCCACCAAGCATGATGTCCTTCTTCAGGAGCTCAGTCCTTGTGACAACATGTTCGAAGAATTCAAGAAGTAGTTTTGCCATCTTTGCTTCCATGCAGTCCTCTAGTTATACTTCTTTCAAGATAAATCTGTTCATTCTTTTGGCATTCCACAGTATATTCAATATTCTTCTCCAGCACCACAATTCAAAGGTGTCAATTGTTCTCCTGTTTCCTTATTCATTGTACAGCATTCACATGTGTGTAATGTGATTAAAAATATCATGGCTTGGGTCAGGTGCACCTTAGTCTTCAAGGTGACATCTTTGCTTTTGAACACTTTAAAGAGGTCTTTTACAGCTGATTTTCACAAGGCAATGTGTCTTCTGATCTCTTGACTGCTGCTTCCATGGTGTTGATTGTGGATCCAAGTAAACAGAAATCCTTGACAACTTCAATCCTTTTTCCATTTATCATGATGTTGCTTACTGGTCCAGTTGTGAGGGCTTTTGTTTTCTTGATAGTGAGGTGCAATCTATATTGAAGGCTGTGGTGTTTGATCTTCATCAGTACGTGTTTCCTCTTCACTTTCAGCAAGCAAAGTTGTGTCATCTGCATAACACAGGTTGCTAATGAGTCTTCCTCCAATCCTGATGCCCAGTTTGCTTCATATATTCCAGCTTCTTGAATTAACTGCTCAGTGTACAAACTGAACAGGTATGGTGAAAGGCTACAACACTGACACACTCCTTTCCTGACTTTAAGCCATGCAGTGTTCCCTTGTTATGTTATGATTCATGTATAGATTCCTCATGAGCACAATTAAGTGTTCTGGAATTACCATTTTCTGCAATGTTATCTATAATATGTTACGATCTGCACAGTTGAATGCCTCTGCATAGTCAGTAAAACACAGTTAACATCTTTCTGGTATTCTCTGCTTCCAGCTAAGATCCATCTGACATCAACAATGATATCCCTGGTTCCATGTCCTCTTTTGAATTTGGCCTGAATTTCTAGCAGTTCCCTGTTAATATTCTGTTGCAGCCACTTTTGATGATCTTCAGCAAAATTTTACTTGTGCATGACATTAATGATATCATTCAATAATTTCTGCTTTCAATTAGATCCCCTTTCTTGGGAACAGACATAAATAACGGATCTCTTCCAGTCAGTGGGCCAGGTAGCTGTCTTCCAAATTTCTTGGCATAGACCAGTGAATACTTCCAGTGCAGCATCCAGTTGCTGAAACATCTCAATTACAATTCATCAATTCCTGAAGCTTTTTTTTTTGCCAAGGCCTTCAATGTAGCTTTTGACTTTTTCCTTCAGTAACATTGGCCCCTGATCATATGCTACCTTTGAAATGGTTGAATACAGACCAGTTCTTTCTGGTATAATGACTCTATATTCCTCCCATTTTCTTTTGATGATTCCTGAGTCATTTAATATTTTCCTTGCAGGATCATTCACTATACAATTCAAAGCATAATTTTTTTCCTTCAGTTCTTCTAACTTGTGATATACAGAGTGCATGCTTCCCTTTTAGTTTTCTATCTCAAGTTCTTTGCATGTCATTATAATATTTTAGTCTTTACAAGCCACCCTTTGAAATCTTTTGTTCAGTTCTTTCTTTGCACATAGTAAGCATTTAATAAATAGCTGTTAAATTCATGAAAGGCTACCTCTTTGGGAGTCTAGTTGTTTGAGTAGATGCTTTAGTATTGTTAGTCAGCCCAGAAAAGGGTTTATCACCTAGGCCTGTGAGGAGTTTTTTCATACTTACACGTTCTTTTAACTGGATTACTTCTTTGTCTTTTTGTTGCTTCCACTGTCTAAATTTCTCAGCATCATCTTTTATCTGACGCATTAACTGCACTCGCTGATTTTTCATCATCTGTAAAAAGGAAAATCAGTACACACATTAGTCATATGCACTGTATTCTAGGCTGGTGTGAAGATGGATAGATTTACCACTAAGAGGAGAAAAAACCCAGAGCTAAGCTAAGAAGGTCACCAACAATTTTATGATTAGGCATCTAATACCCTTTGCTATGCTTACCTTACACAGAGTTTCAAAGTACACAATACACAAATGAACACTCAGAGGAAATAAAAAAAATACATGTAAGTTAAATCTAGCCCTAAATTCATTATATATAAATGCAATTTCAAGGGGTAGAATGTTAGGAAATATGTACTAATCCTCAATGACAAATCTACCTATTGTATTCTAGAGGGTCTCCGTATAAGTGGCCTGTAACCACCACTTTGCAAATGTCAGAAGTTGCACATTTGATAACTGAAAAATTACTTCTTTTACCCTAGTTGTCTGTAACCTTGCTAATATTTTAAGAAATTATTTTACATTATCATGAAAGGTAGTTAGAATATGACCACTATATACTGAGTTGTCTTTATCCTTTGGTTTTATAGAGTTTAACATTAAATCAAATGTCAAAGCAGGGTTTTGTTATTTAGACTGTAACACCAGCACAATGCCCCGCAAAACAGACATTCGTGGAGACTCACACACTTGCAATGATGGCCCTGCTCACTTCTTCCTCACTTGAAAACACCTGTGCAGTATAATCCTAAGTGGCACACCTATGTTTATAATTTCCAATGAGGTAAATGCAAAGATGACAGTTTATTACCCGTATCTCCTGGTTCAATTTTGAGACAGTATGCTCTGTGGATTCTTTCAGCTTCAGAAGTTTAGACTGTTCATTCAGTTTCTTTTTCAGATCAGCTATTTGACTCTCCAGCTCCTGGAGATGTTTGCGGCGACGCTCACTCAACCTAAACACGGATAGTGCAGGAGTGAAGGCTCCTAAATGCAAAGCCTGATATAATACTAGACTCCCAGTTCACAACTCTGACATATACAAAATAGGTGACCAGTCATATAGCCATTTTTAAATAACAGATACCATCCAAACAATCAAAACTGTCTCAATGTTGGAAACTCAATATGAAGAGTAAACCAAGAACTTTTTCTGAGTACATAAAAATACAACTGCCTCCAAATACACCCCACACCACCACTGTCAAAACTTGGTTTTTGAAGGCATTTCACTTCAATGCAACTGTATGAAATAATTCTGAGGATTATTACACAAGTCTGAGATCTAAATTAAACATGTAATATAACTTTTAAGAAATGTGCTTCAGACTCAACAGACAAATGTACTGGAGACACTGTGTAAAAAGGAGACAGAGGTCTAAGGCAGAGTAGGATATTCTAGTTGTCTGTCTTAGTTTTGTTCTTAACTAAGGGATGGTTAGATTTGTTTCCTAATCACTACCCTGGATAGTCTATTCACAAGCTAATCTATCATCAGTGTAAGGACAAGCAAACTGTTGCAGTCTGGTAGGGCTGATTATCTTTCAAAACGCAGCTCAAATGCCTTCCTTGATCATGCCAGCCTGAACTTACATCTCCTGCCTCTGAACTCCTGAAGCAATTGCTGCTTTAGGAATTTATTTGGCTATTAATCATGTGCTGTTGCAGCTTTTCTTCTACTGTCATCCTGAGATGTTATTTAAAATCTCAGTTACTTAGCTTTTCTTGTGTTTATGTTTCTTCTCCACAAGTAGCCTTAAATATCTTGGGGGCAGGACATGGCTCTCTACTTCTCTATTGCCTATGTAGCTCCTCACACAAAATAGAGTCTTGAAATAATATCTGTTGACTTTTTTCTTACTTGGCCTGGTTGATATCCTTCTTTGCTGTCTGAAGTTCAAGCACTAATTCTTCTTTTTTCTTTTGAAGATTGATGACTTCCAATTCCAGACTTTTTATGTTATTCTAGAAAGGTTACAGAGAGCAAGTATTACAAGGCACAGGAAGAAAACTGCTTTAATATTCCATGTCTCAAGGGATTGTACAGTGAATTTTATCACATAAGTTGTATACCGCTTCATTGTATACTAAAAATATTTATTCTTGATTTGATGGAGATTAAAGTTATGTAGTGGAAAAAGTATGGACTTAGAATCCAAAGGCCTGGGCTTGAATCCTGACACCATCATTTACTAGCTAAATTATTTTAGGATTTCATCTATATTATTTAGGCATTTCATCTCTTTAATTTTTAATATTTTTTCTGTGCAGAAAAGAATTACCACAGCAGGCTTGAGACAGCTTTCCTTTGAAAGGTCTACTTGTTAGCACTGGCCCGTGGCTAATGTTGAGGAGCTTACATTTTGGTAAGGTTTCTAATATTCCCTAACCAGTAAGAGTAGCTTACATTGCCTAATCTGTGCAAATACAACTATTTATCCTGAATATATGCTTTCCTTTTGTATGACTACAATTTTGGTACACTTTGGTAGAGGGTACCTATATGACTGACCCTGGTAAAAACCCTGGGCTCCTCAGCTCTGGAAAACTGTTGTCTACATGTGTTGTCACAACTCATTGCTGGAGGAATTAAATGCTTCATGTGTGACTCCACTAGGTGAGAACTCTTGGAAGCTTATACCTAGTTTCCTCCAGACTTTGTTCCATGTAACTTTTCCCTTTGCTGACTTTGCTTTATATCCTTTCAGTGTAATAAATTTCAGCTGTGACTATGACAAAATGCTGACTCCTGAGAATCATTCTACCAAATCACTGATACCAGGGGTGGTCTTGGATACTCCCAATACACTTTCTTCATCTATGTAAACAATTAGCAACAACACTTAACTCACTAGGTTGTTGGAAAGAGCAAATAAGGTGAAATAAGTAAACTCTAAAGAACTGCACAAATATTTTTATATTTAGAACACACATGCATTTCTGTAAACAAAATTCTACAATATTAAGTTCGGTTGTATTCAAGATAGGGAAAATTCAATGAACAGTTTTCTTACTATTCTTATAGATCAAAAGGTAAAAGGAAACTGACTGAATGAGCGAATGGCAGCCAAGATTATATGTAGGCTCTAGACAAGTATTGGTCTGAGATAAAGAAGAATAGACACTTTGTTGTTGTTAGCTACCATCAAGTTTGTCACAACTCACAGCAACCCAAAGCACAACAGAACTAATAGCTGCCTGGACCTGCACTATCCCCATGATCTACTGGGGACTAGACCACTGGGATCCATAGAGCTGCTTTTCAACCAATGTATGAGCAATTTTAGCATAACCAATAAAAATCAATCTCATTGGTTTACGGTTACACTTACGGTTATACACGCCTAATAATGTGCATGTATAAACCTTATGCTTACTTTTATTTATATAATTAACACATAGATAGATAGAGAGTTGCTGTTGAGTTGACTCTGACTTATGGTGACCTTACACATAACTAACAGAATGAAACAATACTGGTCCTGTGACATCAACAAAGGAACACATCTTGTAAAAAATATCCCAGATATAGTAAAACCTGCAAAAGCTGAAACCTGTGTAAGGCAGAAGCCTATCAGAGAAGGAAAACTCAATTATTTTCCATTAAAACAAATGACTGAAAAGTGGTAGGACTTTATCCTGTCAAAGAAGGAAACCTGTAAGACCTGGAAACACAAGGCAGGACTGTTGCATTCTAGCTCTCATAGGTTTCAATATAACACATATTGTCATGGATTGAATTGTATCCCCCCTCCAAATATGTATGGTCAATTTGGCTAGGCCATGATTCTCAATATTTTATGATTGTCCTCCATTTTGTGATTTTCCTATGCTATATGTTAAACAGGATTAGGGTGGGGCTGTAAATCCCTTTCTGAGGTCACCTCCCTGCTCCAATGTAAAGGGAGTTTCCCTAGAGTGTGGCTTTCACCACCCTTTATAATTTTATCCTACTAGAAAAGGAAAGGGAGGCAAGCAGAGAGCTGGGAACCTCACACCACCAAGAAAGCAGCACAGGGAGTTAAGTGGGTCCTTCAGACCTGAGGTTCCTGCTCCAAGATGCTCCCTGACCAAACACTGATACAACACAAGGACCTTCCTCTGGAGCCGACAAGCAGGGAAAGCCTTCTCCAGGAGCAGACATACTGAATCTGGTCTTGTAGCCTACTGGGCTGTGTAAGAATAAACTTTTCTTGTTAAAGCCATCCACTAGATGAGCATTACTAGATGACTAAAATACATATAAAGGCCAAGTTCCCCTGAAGTCTGACCCCTGACAAAATTCTAGTTTCCTCTCCAGAAGTAATCACAGCTTAGTATATGTCTTCCAGGTATCTCTATCTATCTACCCATCCTTCCACCTAACTACGGACTGACCTACCTATCTATCTACAAGTCGTAGTGGTGTGGTGTTTAAGAGCTATAGGTGATAACCAAAAGGTCAGCAGTTTGACTCTGCCAGCCGCTCCTTGGGGCTGTTCTACTCTGTCCCATAGGATTGCTACAAGTTGCACTGACTCAACTTCAACAGGTTTTCTCCACAGAAAAAACAGATATACTGAAATGTGTGTTAACCATAAGTAGAATCACACTGTAGGTATGCATAATGCCATTGGGCAATAGAAATGGTTAGCATGCTCAGCTATTAACCAGAAGGTTGGAAGTTTAAATGTACCCAGAGGCAACTTGGAAGCAGGGTCTGGCAATATATTTCTGAAAATCAGTCACTGAAAACCTTATGGAGGATTCTGGGCGGATGACAGCATAAGCAGACCAATGTTACAACCCTGTTCCACAAATAGCACAAGAAATGCAAGGAAACAGTGATTGGCCTGATGAAGAACATGGTCCTGCAAATCTAATATGCTCAAAGAACACCAAGCAGAATAAATCCAAAGAAACTACACTGAGACACATCATAGTTAGGCTCTGAAAAAGTAAGGATAAAGAGAGAATCCTGAAAGCAGTGAGAAAGGAACAAATAGTCACACATGCAAAGGATATCTAATAATGTTAAATGCTGTTGTCTTCACAGAAACACTGGAGTCTAGATGGCAATGGACTCAGGTTACGAATGTCTGACAACCCACAATTATGAACCATGTACAACCCGTAGTTATGAACCAACTTCTGTAAAACCTAGTATATAAAAAAATTCAAGGTAAATACAATAGTCCATAATAACAAACAGGCATTACTTTGCAACCTGCATCAAAACATGATTATTATTTCAAACCCAAAAAACCCATTGCCATTGAGTCAATTAAAACTCATAGTGACCCCACAGGGTTTCCAAGATTGTAAATCTTTCTGTGGAAAGAAACTCCTACATCTTTCTCCCAGGAAGCCACTGTTGGTTTTGAACAACTGACCTTTTGGTTATCAGTCAAGGACTTTAGACTCAGGGACACAAAGAGGTTAAAAGTAAAAGGACAGAAATAACATTCCATACAAATACTAACCAAAAGAGAGCTGGAGTGGAAATATTAATATCAAAGTAAACTAAGACAAAATCTGTAAATGAGATAAAAATGGTTATTATACAGTGATAAAAGGGTCAAGTCATCAAGAAGACTTAACAATCATAAATATATATGTACCCAATATTGCAACTCTTAAATATGCAAAGTAAAACACTGATAGAATTGACGCGAGAAACAGATAGCACTACAGTCACAGAGACTTCAATATGCCACCTTCAAACTTGATCAGAACATCTAGAAAGAAGATCAAGAAGGAAACTGAGGATCTGAATTACATGATAAATTAACTAGACTTAACAGAAATATACAGAACACTCTACCCAACAACAGCACAATACACATTCTATTCCAGTACACATGGATCATTTTCCAGGGTAGATCATATGTCAGGTCACAAAGCAAGCCTTGATAAATTTGAAAATATTGAATCATACACAACATTTTTTCTGACCATAATCGAGTGAAGCTAGAAATCAGAGGGAGGGAGTGGAGGGGAGGGGAGTGGAGGAAAAGGAAAGGAACTGGAAAATATACAAACATAAGGAAATTAAACAACACAGTATTAAACTACCAATGGGTCAAGGAAGAAGAAAAAAGGGAAATCACAAGTTTCTTAGAGACCAGTGAAAATGAAAGCACAACATACCAAAACCTACAGGATGCAGCAAAGGTAGTACTCACAGGGAAACTTATAGCAATGCTTACATGAAAAAAGAAGGAAGATCTCAAATCAGCAGCCTAACTTGACAACTCTAGGGACTAGAAAGAGAAGAGCAAACTAGGCCTACCCCTATACAAGAAAGAAAATAACAAAGATCAGAGCAGAAATAAAATTTAAAAATCATCAAAAACAGAAAAACAATTAAAAAAAAAACAGAACATGGTTTTGAAAAAACTCAAACTGGCAAACCTTTAGCTAGACTAACAAAAAAGATGATAATTATCAAAGTAAGAAAATAAAAAGGGACTTTACAACTGACCTGACAGAAATAAAGAGAATTGCAACAATATTATGAACGAAAGTACAACACTAACCTGGATAACCTAGATGAAACAGATAAATTCTTAGAAGCACACAACCTACCCAAACTGACTGAGACAATATGGAAAGTCTCAACAGACCCCAAACATGTGAAGATATTGAATCAATGATCAAAACCTCTCAACAACAGCAAAAAGTCTTGGGCCAGATGGCTTCACTGGAAAATTCCATGAAATATTTAGAAAATAATTGGCACCAATACTGTTTAAACTTTCTCAAATGATAAAGAAAAAATACCATGACGCAAATATAACCCTGACACCCAAACCAGACAAAGACACCACAAAGGGGGAAAAAAAAAAACCCACAACTATAGGCCAACAACTCTCACGAATATACATGTAAAAATCCTCAACAAAATACTAGCAGACAGAATCCACAGATTGTATCAAAAGAGTCATATACCATGATCAAGTGGCATTTATCCCAAGAAAGCAGGGGTGGTTCAACATCAGAAAATCAATCAGCATAACATGCCACATCAACAGAGCAAAGGCAAAGAATCATATGATCACCTCTATGGATACAGAAAAGCATTTAATAAAACCCAATACCCATTCTTGATTTAAAAAAAAACAAAGAAGATTGGAATACAAGGCAAGTTCAAGTTCTTCAGTATGATTCAAGGCATATATGAAAAGCCAACAGCCAACATTCTCACAGACACAGAATGAGAGACTTCCCTTTGAAATCTGGAATATGACAAGGGAGCTGGCTCTCACCACTTCTATTCAATACTATAGTAGAAGTCCCAGCCAGAACAATAAGACAAGAAAAAGAAATAAAAGGCATCCAAACTGGAAAAGAAAAAAACCCAGTCCTGTCGAGTCAACTGTGATTCATAGCAACGGTATCAGACAGAGTAGAACTGCCTCATTGAGTTTCCAAGGAGTGCCTGGTGGATTCAAACTGACAACCTTTTTGGTTATCAGCTGTAGCACTTAACCACTGTGCCACTAGGATTCCTGATAGGAAAAGAAGTAAAATTATCTCTAGTCTTAAATGACATGATTCAATATATAGAAAATCCCAAAGACTCTAGCAGAAAATTTTAGAGCTAATAGAGAAATTTAGCCAAGTTGTAGAGAACAAGATCAACAAACAAAAATCAGTTGGGATTCTATTAACTAGCAATGAGAAATTAGAAAGGGAAATTAAGGTAACAATTCCACTCACAATAGCATCTAAGGAAATAAAATACCTAGGAGTAAATCTAATCAGGGATGTGAAGGACTTACAAAGACTGCCAATTAAGCTCATAAACTCATCCTAGAAAAAGTGCTACATACCTCATTGCTGAATATCATTTTGGTCACCTTTGAAGTCCTCCCCTTGGGAAGCTATGCACTGACACCAGTGCCTAGTCCACCCTCCAAAGCAATTTCGGAACTCTTTTTCTGGAGAGTTGCTATCGTATTACTCTTGATGTCCTGAATGTCATCAAAATGTCTTCCTTTTAACATGGGCTTTATCTTTGGGTAAAGAAAAAAGTCACTGGGGGCTAGATCAAGTGAGTAGGGAGGGTGTTCCAATATAGTTATTTGTTTATGGGTTTAAAATCCCCTCATAGACAGCTATACAATTAAATTTGCGAACCTACCCCCTTACCACTGTGTGCAATGGCCATTCTAGAAAGAGTTCCAAAATTGCTTTGAAGGGTGGACTAGGACCTGGCATCATGCATAGTACCACTTTGAAGGTGATTGTAGTGATATTCAGTAATGAGGTATGTAGCGCTTAAAACAATTATGTTCGCAGACTTAATTGTTGGACTTCATATATGTGTTTCATATAAGTGGAATAAAGAAAGAAAGAAAACTTCCCAGAAGAGGATAATATAAATTTCTTATTTGAAGGATCTACCAAGCACCTAGCACAATAAATGAGAAAAGACCCATACCAAGGTACAGCATTGTAAAATTAAGTAGCACTTGGAAACCCTGATTGCATAGTGGTTATCTGCTACATCTGCTAACCAAAAGGTCAGCAGTTTGAATCTACTAGACTCTCCTTGGAAATTCTATGGAGCAGCTCTACTCTATTTTACAGGATCACTATGAGTCAAAATAAACTCAACAGCAGTCAGTTTTTCATTTGTTTGGACAAAGAAAAGATCTTGAAAGTTTCCAGAAAGGGTAAAATTACAGCAACCATGGACATAGAACACAATGGAGCAGCACCTTTAAAATTCTGAATAAACCTAATTTTGACTGTAGAATTCTAAACTCAGATAACCATAAAGGGGTAAGAAAAGGAGAAAAAAGGTGCTTCTAGAAATTCAATGCTTTAAAACATTTTTCTTTCATGCAGCCTTTCTCAGAAAACTATTGGGGGTACACTTCAGTAAAATAAAGGTGCATGTCAAGAATGAGGAAGATGTGGAAACAAAGGATCCAAAACACATAAAGTGCACATCAACAAAATTAAGAACTTTTGTTCAACAAAGGGTTTTAACACAAAGTGAGGAAACAACAGATAGATGGGGAGAAAATTTTCAGAAACTATGTATCTGATAAGGGTTTACTATCCAGAATATATAAATAACACCTCCAACTGTACAACAAAATGGACAACCCTATCAAAACATAGCTAAAAGTCTTGTATAGACATTTTTCCTAAGAAGCAATACAAATAGTCAATAAGCACACGAAGAGATGCTTGCTATCACCAGTCACTGTTGCTGTTGCTGTGGAGTCAGTTAGGGAAATGCAAATAAAAACACAATGAGCTATCATTTCATCCTCACTGAAATGGAGAATAACAGGTGTTGTCAATGATGTGGAAAATTGGAACCTTTACCCATTGCAGGTGGGATGCCAAGGGGCGCCTGGCAGATGTGAACTGCTGACGTTTTGGTTAGCAGACGTTAGCACTTAACCCACTACACCACCAGGGCTTCCAGGGGTAAAAAGCGGTGCAAATTATTAAGGATGAACACTTTTCTTGTTTGTACTCTAAAACTTTAGGGGTAGTGGTGATTAAAAAAAAAAAGTATAAATACACACTATAGGTATTTCTAGATACAAGAGAATAGTACTTTGAGAGTGGAAGGATATAGCTGCATGGGAAAGCAATCTACCCTTAATCCTGTGACACATCCAAACAAGTTCACTGTTACATCTCAGAGAAAGTATGGGTAATGTTGAGCTATGAGGACGAATAAGATCTGGAGCAAGGGCAATTTCTTGTGGGTAACCTGAGAGCCAAAGACTTGCTTTAAGTAAAGATCTGTTTATTAATTCATGTGATAGCCACTGTAAGTTCTTTCATAATTCACAGTACAACTGAGAACCATCTACTAATAGCCACTGTAAGTTCTTTCATAATTCACAGTACAACTGAGAACCATCTACTAAGACATGTACCTTCCTTAGAATCTAAGTATCATCATTAAAACACAATTTCTCCAAAGTCGAGACCATTTTTGATATATGGTAAGTCTTTAGACTAAACCAGTTGTTGTCAAGTCGACCTCGACACCTGGCAATCCCATGTATGTCAGAGTATAAATGTATTGCATAGGGTTTCCAATGGCTGATGTTTGGAAGTAGACTGCCAGGCCTTTCTTTTGAGGCACCTCTGGTTGGATTCAAATCCCCAACTTTTCAGTTAGTAGCAAACACGATTGGTTTCCCTACCCTGAAAGTATCCTTTTTCAAAAAAAACAAAGAAACAGTACAACTCTAGTACTACTATTCATAATATATTGTCTTTTCATCATCAAAAATAATGTGCTTATTTTCTTTCCATTCAGTTAAAGAGAGATGATAGATGTGAGTAAATGCTGCCCTAGTAAATAATTTACCTGGTATTGGAACTCAATGGGCTGTAGTTGGCTGTCATTCTGAGTCATTTTCCTAGCTAGGGCCTCTTTCAATGCAAGGGCTTTATTCAGCTCAACTAGCTCCTTAGACATCTGAGCTTGACGTAGAGCATGCTGGGTGGTGAAAACGTCAGAAGACCTGCTGGTATTTGGACTTGTTTCCACTTGCTGGAATAAATAAGGATAATTATTTGTTAGAGAAAAAAGCAAATTAAGTTCCTCAGGCACTCTTTCAACAATTCTCATGATCAGTTCTCTACTAGCAACACCTCTTGTTTTATACCTATGGACTCTCATACATTTGCTTTAAACATCTGAAATACATTGAGCTACTCTGTTTCACCACTCTCAGAAGCACCTTATTTCTTTTAGATACTTCAATTGACTCTTAGAGCACACTAAGTTTCTTATTCTTTTCTTATATTGATCCGGCCAATATTTCTTACTTTTATGTCATTCCAAGGAGCTCTTAGAGAAGAGAGGTTCCTGGAAACGGCACTTTAAGAATGGTAGAAATGGAGAAGAGGCCTCGTTTATTCTCACAGAGCTGACCTCTAGTACTTGATGTATCTGTTCTCTTCCTTCTTTTAGAATACGAAAACTAGGCACATATGCATTCACTTGAAGGAGAAAAAGCCATCTCAAACTATTATCCAGTCTTACATTTTGCTTTTACTCTATAACCTTTAGCTATTTTATCTATTCTTGCAACATGAGCACTTGGTTCTTTTAGTTCCTAACAATCCCATCCATAGAAAACTAGGCTCAGAAAAAAAAAATTCTCTTCCATTTCTGCTCTAATGCTTTTTGTCAGAATTTCATAATTTGTTTATTTCCTTAATTTGTCCATCTCATTTTAACTTGTGGATAGCATATAACAAGAAATCATTAAGCCATATTGTAAATACAGAATGTGACATCTCTGAAGTCCTGCCATCCATCACCAATTATAATTAGAGATAGAACCTATCCAAGTTAGGGATTTACACTCAAGATTTCTGGATTTCTAGGCCATTCCATGGAGGCTGGTAACAATCATGGATTCTCTTCTTCAGATGAGTGATAAAGAAAATGGCACAGTTAAAGCTCTCAGTTCTATACAAAGGGGCCAGTTACTTACAGCTTCTGGTTCCACTGTGGTATCAATAGCTGCAGTCATGCAAACAACAGTTTCATCCTGCAGTGACAAATGTTTAGTTTAGGAAAAAAATCCTGAGGTGAAGCTTCCTAGTGGATTTTATACTGGTTACATAATTTTTTAAAAGTATACACAGAGACCACTTAAGGTGCTGGATCTATTTGGTAGTCACATCTATTCAAATAGCCACAAATTCTCACTTCTTAACTCTCAAGTGTCTTTCTTCTTTATAAAGGGACATTGTGTAGTGTCTGCACTTACTGTACCTTTTCTGTTCTGCCAGAGATCACTGGGCCAGATTGAAACACTCAGCCATTCTAACAGGTTGAAGCTTAACCCACTTTACAGACTCTACCTTTTCTTTTTATGCTCCTACCATTAAGTCAATCTCTATAATATACAGATCTAGCCAGTCTCACAGGCATGCCCTCTAAATCAACATACAAAATATTGGCAATGCAGCAGAAAAGTAAGGAGAATGAAGGGTTATCTTTCATTTATATTTTACAATCAGTTAAGGTTGCAGGAGACTATAAAGAAATGAATGCTCTGGGAGGGTCCCCAGGAAAAACGTGCTCGAAGTCACACAAGTGTACCACAGCACTGCCACTCATATAGATAAGAACAGATCATACACAGCTGTTCCAGTTAATGATTACTTGCAGGGGTAAACTTAAGCACTGAGTCACTACCAAAAGGACAAATTCCTTTTAGGGACACCAAGAAGGGAAACCTAAAACCACTTATTAGGCCTGATTTGTTTATATACTATCATATGAGCAAACTCTTTTCTCCTCACTGGAATTTAGGCTTTATTTGGCATTGTAACATGATTGATTACCACTTCTGTTTAAGTGATTCTGTAGAGCCCTGAGAAAAAAGGATTATTTCCAGGAAGTCACATAATTAAGGAGATCATAGGTGAAAGAACTATTGGCTTAGTAACAAGGAAAAAACATAGAGTTAGCATATGATTTACAGTACTGGTGATTTTCCAAGGGCAGGACATACCAAATTCTTCTTAAAAACAGAGTACTTCAATATATCATAGTTGGTCAATGGGAGTCAGGATCAAAGTAGCTGGGTTGAGCCTCGATTACTGCGGATTTACTTTTGGCTTTGGGCCCAGTGAAATGTTCACAATCCTAAAGTTTAAGCTCAAGGCTATGGTGACATGTTCTACATGAACATGGCAGGATTCTGTCTTCATAACCTTATATGTAAATATCTAACAACAGGATTTATTTCAATCTAACAGCCCACTTTCCTGGCTATAACTGAGAATCTCTTGTAAGCCAAAGATAGGATTTGCTGAAGACAATGGTCAGGGGAACCAGACTGGGGTACATTGTGCTACATTAACCAGCAAAAGTCTTCAAAATGAAGTTTGTGCATTATCAGTACTGGGCACAAAAAATGCTTTTTATGGAACTGGTCTTGAAGGAGGGGATGAAAACAAACAAGAAAGTATTTGCTTTTGTGGGAAGTGAAAAGACTGCATGAATTTCCTCACAGGTAAATGCAACAAGAAGGTTTGCTTGAATTATATTTTAAAGGACAAAATGGTACAGTTTAACACTTAACACTCCTAGGAGAAAGACCCAGGAACAATGATTACTTTCATAACTGAAAAGGGATGCTCATCCTTCACTTAAAAATACAGTTTTAATCCAGACCGAAGGACATAAGCATTTACATTGGAAACACCTTGTCTTCACTGTAGTAAGTCTTAATAAAAGCTCCAGGATACACTGTTGTGCACAATCTTCCCTTGGTAACTGCAGAGGATGGGCTCCAGTACCTCCTGCAGCACTCCAAGAACACTCTGAAGACACTCAAGTCTCTTCTATAAAATGGCCTCCCATATATGTTAAATCATCTCTAGGTAATGTCTAATAACTAATACAGTGTAAATGCTATATAAATAGTTGTTTCATCACAGTTGACGACTTCTTTGGAAGACAGTCTTTCGCTATGAGTTCCTTGATCTCTTCCGGAAAGGCTGATGCTGCCTAAGCAGCAGCCACAGCTAATTCTCCCGTGATCTTCAAGTTCTTGATGCTGTGGTGCTTTGCCAAGCTAGCCAGCCATCCCTTACTAGCCTTAAACTCCTTATTCGCACACTCTTCAACCCTCGCACAGTAGTGCTCATACAGGCTAAGTGCCTTTTAATGCATAATTTTGCCATCAACAGCGATATTCTTCTGTGACATGTCCCCTATCCACATACTTAATGTTTTCTCAGTCTTTGCAATACTGTATCATGCACCAGAGAGGTTATTTTTGCTGCTGTGGGACAGCACTAACATTTCCATGAATTTCAGCTTCTTTCTGCTGTACCATGTGAATGTTCACTGTTCCTACCAACCTTACAGCCCACTTCAGCAAGCAACATGCCACTTTTCAAAAAATCTAACATTTGTATTTTCTTGTTGAGAGGTAGCACTTTATGCTTCCTCTTAGGCTTTAAGGGATTGCTTTAACCACTTAACTGCTTTTTAGGATCCCTTTTTTCATAGAACAGAGGTTGTATACAACACAAGTAGTGAAAGAGCAATGCTCAAACAATGAGTGCTGGAGAGAAGAGAGACTGAGGATCTGTGAAAGGGCAGGAAACCATACCAGAGTATACCTACACATCATTTCATTCATGTGGATTTATTGTAGTGCTTAGCATGTGACCAATTCAAGTTTTGCTTTTTGAAACTTTTCTTCCCCTTCCCCAAATATTTCTGATCTACAGTTGGTTGCATCTGTTGATGTAGAACCTAGGAATATGGAGAGCAGGCTGTACTCAAATTTTTTTTTAAATCTGGGTTGGTCTCCAAACAAGACATAGAGAACTCTGAATCAAGGGTCTAGCAGGAGTCCTGGATAAAAGTGTTTATTCTGCCTAACTGGGACAGTGGATGGAAGCCAGGGACTTTATTAGCCTGTGGCAATCTTTAGTACCCTCCTTTTACTAGTGCGAAATGTAATCTAGTGGCAGAAAGAGTGATTCTACAGAATCCTTCTGAGCCAGCCAGCCCTCACTAGCAACTTGTTCTACAGGCATCTCCAGCAGTGGGCCTACTGTCAGATTCTCACTAATGGTGCCCTGAATTAACCCACTGTTGTTGAGTTGCTTCCACTCATAGCGACCCCTGTAAGGATACCTAAGCTAGTAACATAGTTCAGTGGGTTTCCTTCTTCATCTTTTCCATGTGACTTAAAGCCCCAGAAACAAAGCTATGTGAAATCTTCTCAGACTGGTGTGGTGGACATGAGCCAACAGTGCATTTAGCCACTGTTTTCTAACATGCACTCTAAACTTCAGTCAATTTTCTTAACATTTATTTTCATACCTTAACGGTATATGTCTTTTTCTCTATGTGGATTGTTCTTTTCCCTGTAGAAAACTGCTATTCATATACTAGGATTCATTTTCTTCTGTCATGCCTTCATGAATTTTATAGGCAGTTATTCACCCATCCTTTTGTCCACATATTGCTAATGTAAAAGGATTAAAACAGATGTGATAAGAGAGTTTCCAGTTTTCCTTGACTTCATTCTGTTTCTGGACACGCATGATTCTCTTCACCCCGTAAAAGTCCAACCCTTCTTCAACTTGAGGAATTACCTGGAGTTAAGGTTCTCCTTGAGTGCAACAGCTGAGTAACCTTTATTTGAATCCCTTTAATTGTTTTACTTTGACATTAATATAGCACTTAGCAATGTTACATAGTTAGTTAAGTGGCAGAACTGGCTTCAGCCTAGGGACTGTCTGAGTATGGAGACCAAATCTCAATTACTATGCCCTGTTTATTGGATAAACTGCCAACTTAGAGTATTCACGACAGTTTTGTACAATACTAATTCTAAACCACTGTCTCCTACCCTTTTGAGAGTTTATTCATTTAATTTCTTGGAACTGGCCATCTTAACCACTTCTTGATACTGTATAACATGTTTTCCTCCCATTTGCTCTTTAACAGAAAAAAAAAAAATATATATATATATATATAGATAGATAGATAGATGATTTTGTGGTATCTTCTTCAAAACTCTAGAAATCATTAGGCAAAACCAAGAGTGAAAGAATCAGTGTTCTGGTACAATTAAAACCTCTTCCAAGGGCTAGGAATTGTCACAAGATATTTACACATACAGTATTGCTTTAGAATAATAAATAAGACACTGTAGGTGGTAGAAAACCAACCATAATGACTCAAACAATCATAACACCTTAACATATTATAATATTAAAAAAGTATATATGCCTAAGGACTGTAACAGAGAAGTAACAAAAATAAAATAGATTTTCTTCTTTGAAAAACAACAGTAACTCCCAACTGAAAAGTATATAGACACATACACACACACCCCTATTAAAACAGTTCTAAAAATAAATAAAAATAGGAATTTACCAAATTATGACAGAACAATCATTCACATTTGTTTATTATTGGTTATAAAAGACAGCTATAGTAATCTCTGAGTGCTCTGAGCTACTGTCAGACTCTAGGTTATTTAAAATTGGGGTATGATTGGTATAGGATCTCTCATTAAATTAGCTCATACTGAGAGGGCAAAACAATCAATGACTACTGCTCTTGCTATCCAGGCAATTTTGTGCTGCCATACTACTACTTCTGCTATTTGATTAAAATGCTGAAATATTAACATGTTGTTGCATATGTAACTTAAGAATATTCTGATTTAACAAATTCAATATTCAGACCACATTCATTGACTCTTGATTCTCTGTCTTCAAGCAGTTCCCAGTCTTCTTGCTTTGACAAAAGGCAAGGAGTTAGAAACATTTATATGCATCAAGAAAAACAAATGAAAATAATACATGCTTGTTTACTTTTTCCGTATTTGGCTTACCGATAGCTGAGTTATCACTTGCTGCAAATTACGAATTATCTCTACATTTTCTTTCAATTCTTGGTCTTCCAAAGTCTCCATTATCTTCTGAAGATCCAGTTTGCATCTGAAATTCATGCAAAGGAACGTAAGGGTTAATCATACTGTAGAGGCCAGAGCATTCACGATAATATGCTAAGATGGTATAGGTCATTAACAAACATCTATTAGGAAACTTACGCTGCATGCCGCCTGAGTTCTTCTAGTTTGGCATTCATTTTTTCATTCGCTTGCTCTGTCTGCAACAAAAACCCAGGAGATCATCAGTGGCAGTGCCTGACAGACTCACCCATTTATGTTCTCTCTCCTACTCCTGTGGATTAAAACCTAGGTAGAGAGGCTACCTCCTTTGCTATAATGGAGGATTATTTATTGAAAAATGTGATTTTTTAACAGTCGTAGAAATTAGTCCTTCAGTCAACATGAACTACTAAAAATAGCATTCAAGCAACAGGATCTTGCACTTGCCATGAAGCTTAGACTATGGGGTAGAGTGTGAACACTTAATTCCCCAGAGAAATTTAAAACTGGGGAGAAAAGCAATACTTCTTGGCATGCTACTCCCTGCTATTTGTAAAAAACACTTACCTTAAAATACCTCCTACATCACAATGTTGCCTAGCCCAGCATAAGGGCACTTAAATTTTAAAAAGGCCTCACATTGAGTTTAAGTTGAGATTTCTAAAAAGTCACACCATCCAATATAGTACACTAGTTTTAGCAAAAGAAGGCAGGAAAAAGGGCAAAGCACAAAGGTGACAGTAACGAAAGAAGAAATGGCAGAAGACAGCTACATTATGGGAAGGGTGATTGCTATTTTCAATTACAGTATGTATATCACTCTGTATACTGCAAAAAGATTTGAGAAGGATAGTTTATATAGGACAAAAATTGTGTATTGTCATGAAGTTCAGACAAGACACCAAATAATAAGCCTGTCAGGCAGTCACTGCAACAACTTTATGAAGGTCAAATGCGTATGTGGCTAGCATAACAAGTATTGTCACTTACATCAGCTACACTAACAAATGTAAAACACAGCAATTAGTTACTTCAAAAACATAAAACAGAACACTGAAGACAAAAAAGTGTGTAAACATCCTGTAGATTCCATTATTTACTTTTCTGCTAGTAATGGACAACACAACAGACACAGGATTTGGCCTCTTTAAGTAAATTTTTAAGCAGCTTATCCTTCCTTGACCAGATAGCACACTGATGTGTAAAACTAAGTCACAGATGCTCAATTACATTTTGATAAAAATTCATTTTTGCTTCTATCAAATATTGAGTTGTGTTTAGGCTAGCCAGCTAAGTGCCGTCGACAGCATGCATTGACCCAAGAGGTTACTGTCAGATAAGCAGTAGCATTCAGAACTGTGTAATCAGTTACATAGTGATCCACTACTTGAAAATTAACCAGTTTCACTAAGACTGATATCTTAGGGGATAGTTACTTGATATTATGGTAAGGATTAGGTAGGACTCAATGTGACAGAGGGACTTGGGTCTCCCCCTTCTGGTATTTCAGAAATCTATTTTAAAACAGGATTCACATAGATTCTTTGTGATGGATACATAGGTGTTGACTGTATAATTCTTTCAACTCCTCTGTATGTTTGATTACAAGTCCATATATTTACCACAGAGGGGTTTCCTGGATAATATGGTAATACCAATTCATTTATTTCACTCTACCTATCTTTCATAATGAGAATCAGGTTAAATATTTCAAAAACCAAAGCCAGTAAATGTTCAGATTGCTAGTATATGGGGCCTCACCAAAATGATCCTCTCCAACATCTGAGCTGTCTGACCAGCTGCCTCACTGAGACCTCGGCTTAATTTTTCGTTCTCCTCAACCAAGGTTTGATTCTTCTCCATCAGTGATTGCAGATTCTCTGATGGTTCCACACTAAAACAAATAAATCAACATTTTAGAAAAATATCTGATTGATAACACCTGCATGAAAGGTTGATAAAAATATATTCCCATAGGCCTTTTGGGTAGGGGTTGAGTTAAAATTATCTCACATAAGTCTGGAAAAGTCTGTCTAGCTCAATTTAAACTTCCAGTAAGGCCATATATCAGGTAGAGTATATTCCTGAAATACTTTAAACTAATGGTTTGGAGGAAGATAGTAATTCAGACCCAGATATGGCTACAACAGAATGACTAACCTCTGTCCTTGGCTTCTTGGTTTAGGATTATTCTATTTGTGTAGTGTAGGTAAGAGATAAAAGAGCCCTGGTGGTACACTGGTTAAAGCAACCAACTGTTAACCCAAAGGTCGGCAGCTCAAAACCACCAGTTCTTTGGGAGAAAGCTGTGGCAGTCTGCTTCTGGAAAGATTTATAGCCTTGGAAATCCTATGGGGTCACTATGAGTTAGAATTGAGTTGGTGGCCATGGGTTTTGGGTTAGTAGCTGAAATATATGGTCTCTAGCTCTTCTTCCTACTCTCCCTCCTTCATTAAAAATTAGTAAAATAGAGAAGTAAGAGGTATAAAGAAGGTGGACATATAACTGTGCAGGGTCAAAATTAAACCCAATAAACATAAATTGATTACCTGTCTACTATGAAGTTTAGGGCAATAGCACTGAAGAAGTTGGAAAGTTAAGATGATAACTGGCCACTGAAAGCACATTTCATGATTCTTAGTAAATATAAGCACCACATTCTAAATGATTAAGAGTCCTGGTTCTGCAATGGCTAAAATGTTCAGCTGCCAACTAAAAAGGCCAGTGGTTCGAAACCATCAGTTGCTCTGTGGGACAAAGACATGGCAGTCTGTTTCCATTAAGATTACAGCCACAGAGTTTGGTTTTGGTCTCTAAATACTTAAGGAGCCCTGGTGGTATGGTGGTTAGCACTTGACTGTTAACCAAAAGGTCAGCAGTTCTAATCCACCAGCCATTTTGTGGGACAAAGATGTCACAGTTGGCTTCTCCAAAGATTACAGCCTTGGAAACACTATGGGGCAGTTATACTCGGCGCTACAGAGTCAGAGTCAAGTTGATGGCAATGGCTTTGGTTGTTTTTTTTTTTTTTTTTTTTTTGTCTAAATATTTGCCTTGCTTAAAAGCAGTTTTTAAATTGCTTAGAGTAGGCAGTAGTGACAATGGTGTCCATTTCAAATAGGAGTAGAAAAGGGAGGGACAGAAATAGTGTGAAGCACTATGCACAGTAAGACCCTTTGGAAGTTATGCATATTACCTGATATTAGTGTCAGACTAATAAAGCAGAGCAATAAAAGGTTAATAAGTACATTTTATTTTGTTTTGATCCACTGGGATGAAATGTTCAAAAGACTGGAAAACGGGGCTGGTGGAAAAAGACCAGAAGAAATAATGAAGATTTGATCTGAAAACTGAATGGAAAAATGAACAGTCATCAAGGCTCTGTTAGGAAACAGCTGTTTTCAATCTCAATAAAGGCAAGAAATGTATTTCAGAACACAGTAGATGCCCTCTCATCCAGCTTAAGACCTCCAAGAATTCTTACAGAAGATTTTGGCCTGCTCTTTATCAAATAGTTAATAGTAAGGCCACACAGTGAGGTCTCACATTACACTGCTGAGACTTTAATAAGACTCTTATGAAGGAATGCTCAATTAAAACTTGACTTATAAAAATAAATCACTGCTAAAATTTAGTGTTATTTTAGATTGCTGTTTCCTGATTTCCTTGTTCTTATTAAACTAAAGACTTCCATGAATCATTCATGTTGTAGATAAGCTGACAAGTTGACAAGCTCCAAAGTAATGATTCTTTTAAATCAACAGTTTTCCTCCCACTTCAAAGTGTTTAGAGCTCCTCTAAATGGAGAATCATTTAAGTCGATTGCTGATTTTTCCCAGGAAAATTTGATGCTTAGAAATAGGCTATTCATTGCAATTGGGAGTTAATCTTTGAATATTTAATTACCTCCACAACTAAAAATTATAGCTAACATTTGTACAGTACTTACTATGTGCTGGAAACTCGTAGCATAATCGTTAAGAGCTACAACTGCTAACTGAAAGGTTGGCAGTTTGAATCTACCACGTACTCCTTGGAAACTCCTATGGGGCAGTTCTATTCATCCTGTAGGGTGACTATGAGTTAGAATCAACTCAGTGGCAATGGGTTGGGTTGGGTTTGGGTTTGGGTATTATGTGCCATGTTCTATTCCAAATGTTTTATTGTACATATTAAATTAATTTATCACAATAGCCCTATGAGGTAGGTTTCATTGTCACCCCCATTTTTCAGTTGAGAAAACTGAGGACAAAAAGGTTAAATGACAAAAAGTCTCATATTTAGTGGGTAGTGGTAGAGCTGGGATTTCATGCTCATAACTACTATGCTGACTACAAACACAGGTACTATAAGAATGCAGAGAATATGAGATATAAAAACCATGGTAATAAGGAAAAGAAAGTTGGTGACAATAGCATAAAAACAGCAGTGTGTGACCACAACACAAAATGAGAAAGCTACATGATGGGGGATGGGCTTTACAGTAAAGCAGGAGGGAAAAAAACAAGTAAAGCAGAAAACAGTACTAGGATAGGCAAAGATCAAAGTGAAAAAGAAAATGTAATGAAAAGTCAAAGCTTTCTCTTCCGCGTGCTATTTAACTGCTGATGTTAAGAATTCAAGTTACCTGAACATGTGCAAATCGAAACATTAGCAGAAAATCAACTCAAAAACTTCAACAACACACATTCAAAAACAAAAGCATATGATTCAGAGGCAAAAAGCAGTAACACTAGTATATAAAAAATGCAATTTTTTTAAAAAAGCCTTAAGACATATCTCTAAAAACAATACATTTTTGAGAAAAGGAGCTGCGTCTTTATTTCTCTGTAATTCATTGAACAATTGAGTTCAATTGTTTGATTCATCAACTATTTCTTAGAATCTATCCTATGAGACAGTTCTACCCAGTCCTATAGAGTGCTGTGAGTAAGAAACAACTAGGTGGCAATGGGTTGCAGCTGAAAGTATTCCCTATCTGTAGGCAGACGGAAGTTTGGAATGATTTTTGTTAGTTGTGTGATTTCCATTAGTCTTGTTTTTACACGAAACAGGTCTGCACTAAATTAAAAAGAAGGAAGATGGGTTAATTGCTTCTAAAATGACTATGATGAGATCATATGCATTTATATGACTAAGGAACCCCAGATTTCCTGTTTCTTTATTTTCAACACTTTTAGGAAATTCAGATTAAATTACCCAAGGGGGAGAACTGGAAAGAGAAGGGTAGTCATCTCTCTGTGATGGGATTATAGTAATTTTAGTTTTAGTCTTCAAACTTTTCTAAATGTACTACAAGGAGCAATGTATCACTTCTACAATCAGAAAAAATAAGTCATTGAAAATGAAGATATTAAAAGAAAGGTTCATACCATATACAAGATTAAATTCTCAATGGAAAACTGAAATATAAATTAAATTTAAAACATATAATCATATAAGTCCTAGAAGAAAACATAGGTTAAATCCTCTTTAACCTTAGTGTACAAAAAGGCTTTCTAAGTATGAATAAAAATCCAGAAGAACAGGGAGAAGGTAAATGGTACAGCCACTTTGGAAAACAAAGTTTGGCAGTTTTTTTTTTTTTTAAAGTTAAACATACAACCCCCAAATTCCACTCCTAGGTATCTACCCAAGAGAAATGAAAATATATATCAATACATAATCTTGCACATAAATACCTACAGCATTATTCGTGACAGCCTAAAAGTGTAAACAATCTGAAAGTCCATCAACTGATACATGGATAGACAAAATGTGGTATATCCAAATAATAGAATATTTTTCAGCAATAAATACTGAGTAAAAACAACAGAGTAAAATACTGATACATGAATGATGAATGAATTTCAAAAATATTATGAGTAAAAGAAATCAAACACAACACCAAACACTATATGGTACCATTCATATGAAATGTTTTAGTTGTTTATTTTGGGGGTATGTGAAAAATTATGATGGATCTAAGATTCATAGAGATACTCAGAGAAGCATTACTCTTTTTGTCCCTGCTACTGAGTGGAAGAGATCCATATTTATGCCTCTTCCTAAGAAAGGTGATCCAACCGAACATGGAAATTACTGAACAATATCATTAATATCACACTCTAGTAAAATTTTGTTCAAGGTGATTCAAAAGTGACTGTAGCAGTATATTGATAGGGAACTGCCAGAAATTCAATCTGGATTCAGAAGAGGAAGTGGAACCAGGGCTATCATTGCTGATGTCAGATGGACCTTGGCTGAAAGCAGGGAATACCAGAAAGATGTTTTTACCCTGTGTTTCATTGACTATGCAAAGGCATTCAATTGTGTGGATGATAACCAATGCATATAATGGTAATTCCAGAACACTGAACTAGTTAACTGTGCACATGAGGACTCTGTATGTGGATCAAGGGGCAGTCCTCTGAACAGAACAAGAGGGCACTGCATGGTTCAAAGTCAAGAAAGGTGTGTGTCACGGTTGTATCCTTTCACCATACCTTTTCAATTTGTATGTTGAGCAAATAATCAAGAAGATGGACTATACGAAGAAGAACAATGCAGGAAGACTCATTAACAACCTGCATATGCAGATGACACAAGCCTGCTTGCTAGAAGTTAAGAGGATTTGAAACACTTACTGATGAAGATCAAAGACCACAGCCTTTAGTATAGATTGCACCTCAACATCAAGAAAACAAAAATCCTCACAACTGGACCAGTAAGCAACATCAGGATAAATGGAGAAAGGATTGAGTTTGTCAAGGACTTCGTTTTACTTGGTTCCCCAGTCAATCCACAAGGGAGCAGGGGTCAAGATATCACAAGATGTATCACACTGGGAAAATCTGCTGCAAAGGATTTCTTTAAAGTATTGAAAAGTAGAGACTAAGGTATTCTTGACCCAAGCCATGCTATTTGCAATTGTGTCATATGCATGCAAAAGCTGGATGCCTTTGAATTGTGATGTTGGAGAAGAATATTGAATGTACTATTGACTACCAAAAGAACAAACAGATCTGTTCTGGAGGAAGTACAATCAGAATGCTCGTTGGAAGCAAGGAGAGAGAGGCTGCATCTTACATACTTTGGAATGTTGTCAAGACGGATGAATTCCTGGAGAAGAACATCATGCTTGGTAGAGTGGAGGCTTAGTGAAAAAGAGGAAGACCCTCAACAGGATAGATTGACACACTGGTTGCAATGTTGGACTTATGCATAAAAATAATTGTGGGCATGGTGCAGGACTGGGCAGGGTTTCGTTCTGTTGTGCATAGTGTCATTGTAAGTTGGAACTGACTCAAGAGCACCTAACAACAACAACAACAACCCTGTCCTCATCCTGCTTTTCTTTCTACACAACCAACACTATGAAGAATGGGAATTTCAGAACACTTAATTGTGCTCATGTAGATCCTGTACATAGAACAAGAGACAGTCACTCAAATAGCGCAAGAGATACTGCATGGTTTAAAATCAGAAAAGGTATTCATCAGGGCTGTATCCTTTCACCATAATTATTCAATCTGTATATAAGCAAATAACTTAAGAAGCTGGACTGTATGAAGACCTCGGCACCAGGACTGGAGAAAGACTCATTAACAACCAGCAATATGTGGATGATACAACCTTATTTGCTGAAAGTGAAAAGGACCTGAAGTGCTTATTGATGAAGATCAAAGACTACAGCTTCTGGATGAATTACACCTCTGCATAAACAAAAATCCTCACAACTGGACCAGTAAGCAACATCATGATAATGAGAGAAAAGACTGAAGTTATCAAGGATTTCATTTCACCTGGATCCACAATCAAAGCCCATGGAAAAGCAATCAAGAAATCAAACAATGCATTGCATCAGGCAAAGATACTGCAAAAGACCTCTTTAAAGTGTTAAAAAGCCAAAGTGTCACTTTAAGGACAAAGGTGCATCTACCCAAGCCATGGTGTTTTCAACTGCCTTACATGATGTGAAAGCTGCACAACAAGTAAAGAAGATTGCAGAAGAGCTGATGATGCCTTTGGCGAAAAATATTCAATATACACCATGGACTGCTAGAAGAATGAACAAGCCTGTTTTGAAAGTACAGCCAGAATGCTTCTTAGAAGCAAGATTTACAAGACTTTGCCTCACACACTTTGGATATATTCTCAGTGGGGACCAGTCCCTGGACAAGGACATCATGCTTAAAGTAGAGGTCAGTGAAAAAGAGGAAGACCCCAAGTGACATACACTGATACAGTAACTACAATGAGCTCAAGCATAACAATTGTGAGGATGGCACAGGACCTGGCAGTGTTTTGTTCTGCTGTACATAGAGTTGCTATGAGTAAGAACCAACTCAATGGCATCTAACAAAACAAACAAAACACACATTTAAAATTAGTCTATGACTCCTACTTGATAGATCCAGGCAGGGTACCTCCATGGGCTTGCAGTAACAAGACCTGCAGCTGTTGTACCTGAAAAAAAAGCAAAGAAAAATAATCAGCTATTCACTGATCAAAATGTATTCCTTTATAGCTAAGTTACCACAATTTGCAGTAGAATAATTTTACTTGATGCCTATGAAATCTGAGGCAAATCTTAAATAATACAGAAAGTACAGTGAACTTGCTCAAGCTATATAGCTAATGAGTTATTGAGTAGATAAATATCAAGTCTACTTTTTTGACACCAACTAAGAAGATAATGATCAACATCAATCAAAACCTCTACTTCTTTCTTCCCATTTTTGTTCTGACACCAGCTGCCCATGCAGCACTTCTTTTAACACTAACCACTTGGAGTTAAGTCAGATTTCAGAAGTTAAAGAACTTTGTCCTCCAGACCGCCAAGGCAGCCCAAGACTTCAGATGCCAGCTATAGGCTTGGGAGTCCTCAGGGCTTCCCTCACTTCCTACTGCTTGCTACAAATTCAGTTTTCCGATTACCTCTTCAGTGTCAGTTTTAAGTTCTGGAGCCCCTTTCCCTGCCTCTCCACTGCCTTATTTGTAACTTGCTGTTAATGTTATTGCGAAGTGCTGCTGAGTTGGTTCCAACTCACAGCAACCTTATGTATAGTAAGAGGAAATGGTGCCTAGTCCTGCATCATCCTCATAATTGTTGCTATGTTTCAGTCCATTTTTGCAGCCACGGTGTCAATCGATCTTGCTAAGGGTCTTTCTCTTTTTCACTGACCTTGTACTTAATCAAGTATCATGTCCTTCTCTATGGATTGATTACAAATTTAAGGGTTCCCTCTACCCCTTGAGATACCAGCCATAAGCTCAGGAATTCTCAGCCTACTCCCTCATCCCTGTTTCTGACCTGCTGGCTCTTCACCACTCCCTTAGGTTCAATGATTTGCTAGAAGGACACATAGAACTCATATAAATAAGTACTATACTTAAGATTTAGTTTTATTACAGCAAAAAGGATACAAATGAAGAGACCCATAGGGCAAGGTCTGGGACAGTTCCCAATAAGAAGCTTCCATGTCATGTAAAGGGACATGCTATCCCCTACCATGTAAACCAACCAGGAAGCCCATGGAGCTTCAGTGTTCAGATCCTTTACTGAAGCCTCACTGTAGAGGCATGATTGATTGGATTATGGCCAGGCCAGCCGCTACTCCTTGACACAAACTCTCAGGTGTCATATGGAGGCCTTAGTTAATAAAAGCACCTCAACTACTCAGGAAATTCCAAGGGTTAAGAGTTATCCCTCAGGAAACAAGGGCAAAGGCCAAATTACTTCAGGCAAAGTGAAAAACTTTACCCTATAGTTATACAGCCAGGATCTGAATTCAGGCACTTTGGCTGAAGTGGCAATGCTCACCATTGTACTTTGCTACACATGCTGTTTTTTTCTCTTTAGAACCCTCTTTCTCCAATATTGCTGCCTCACGGAAGCCTTCTCAGACTAGACACGTAACAGAAAACTTTGTTTCATACTTTCATAGTACCCTGTTCTTTTCCCTTATAGCACTATCCTAGTTTATATATTGGTGAGATCATACATTTAGCATTTGTCTCTTCTACTAGGCAATATGTTCCATGAAGGCAGAACTGTATCTCTGATTTGCTCAACAGTGTATCCCTAACACAGCACCTGGCACAAATTAGTGATCAATAAATATTTGTTGGAATGAATGAACAGATTTATTTATTTATTTATTGCCAAAAAGAATAAAAATGAAAGAAAACGGCACAGAATTGAACATAGTGTTTTATAACTCAAAAGATACTGTGGACAAGTAAATTATTTATATTCTCTACAGAGACTCCTACGAGTGAAGAAGTAAAAAGAAGAAGAGATTAACTGAATAATAATTGTTCTCACGGAGAAGGAAGACCAAGGAGGGAGTGAACACTGGACATTTCCAGTGGGAAGAGTACTACACGCTGGAAAGTAAGAAAGCTTGACCCCACAAGCCCACATCAATCCAACTCCCTGATTTCTAGTTCCTTTGCCAAGGCTGAGCTGTTGCACATTCATGTTTTTAGTTAGTCATCTCTTCTATTTCTGCTAAAACTGATTTCAAAGCCCCAAGAACTCTGGTGGTGTAGTGGTTAAGAGCTTGGCTGCTAAGCAAAACGTTGGCAGTTCAAATCTACCATGTGCTCCTTGGAAACCCTATGGGGCAGTTCTACTCTGTCCTACAGGATTGCTGTAAGTTTGAATCAATTGGAACACAACAAATTTTGGTTTTGTAGTCTCCTCAAGACCCCTACCCTACTATTTGCCTGCTCAATCTTGGAAGATGATCTTGTCTCCTACTTTACTGAGAAGATAAATTTCATCAAGGTAAAAATCTCAATTCTCCTTCTCCTTGCTCTAAGCATGTCTACATACTATATACTATGTACTTCCTGCCTTTCCTTGTTTTCTTCTAGTCTTGATGGTAAGTATAAAGCAAATCCCACACCCTTCTAGATCCCAACTACTTAGAAATCACCCTTTACCAATAGCAGAAACCCTGGTGGTGCAGTAGTTAAGTGCTACAGCTGCTAACCAAACAGTTGGCAGTTCAAATCCACCATGTACTCCTTGGAAACTGTATGGAGCAATTCTGTTCTGACCTGTAGGGTCACTATGAGTCACAATCAACTCAGTTGGCTTAGTATCAATAGCTCCTGTTTCATCTCTCCCAACTGCTTCTTCTAGTTATTCAAGTGTCCTCCATTATTTTAAAAATAAACCAACCAACATCCCCAGACCCTGTATTACCTTCTCTCACCTAGCCTTCTGAAAGAAATAGTCTATCAACTGATTCTGCTTTTTCACCTACCATCATTCACTGTTTAGCCGACAGCAATCTGCCTTCTTTCTTAAACAATTCCACTGAAAAAGGTCACCTTGTTGATACAAATCAATGGACACTTTTCAACCCTTGTCTTACTTTACACTTCTTTGTAAATTTATATTTTGACTATGCTTCTTCAAAATTTTTCCCTTGGCTTCCATGACAGTTAGGTTTTCTTCCTAATTGCCTGTTCTTCTTATTCTCTCTTATTATCCTCTCTTCCTTTTTTATAGCTTAAAAATTGGTGTTCCCCAGAGCTCTATCTTTGACCTTCTTCTTTTCTTGCCATTCATTCATTCACTCAACAAATACTCAGTTAGTGTCTTTAATGTGCCAGGCACTCTTTGATTTCATCCATCTCATAACTTCAGATATCATCTAAATATCGATGACTCCCAAACTGGTATCTTCACCTCATACTTTGTTACATTAGAACCATGTAGCAAGCTAAATTTCAAATATTAATACTTAGATGTTCCTTAAGCTTTTCAAATTCAAAATGCTGAAAACTGAATTCATCTTTTTTTTTTCTCTGACCCTGTTTTTCCTCCTGTATTCTATGACTCAATGATTGGTACTACCCTTTACTTGGTTGTCCAAACAAGAAATCTGGGATTCAAGCTTGATTCCTTGCCCCCACCCTTCTTTTCCCACATCAAATTTGTACCAAGGTAAGCTCTATACCAGGAACACTGGTGGTACAGTGGTTAAATGCTCAGCTGCTAACTGAAAGGTCAGTGGTTAGAACCTACCAGCTGCTTTGCAGGAGAAAGATGAGGCAGTATGTTTCCCTAAAGATTATAGCCTTGGAAACCCTATGGGGCAGTTCTACTTTGTCCTAAATTGGAACTGACTCTACAGAATTTTTTTTTAAACAGGAAGCCCTATGCATTGTACTTCCTTATTGTTTTTTTCTAATTCGATCCCGTCTCTCCACTTCTATTGCTTACTGTCTTTAATTGAGGTAATGCTTTTCACCTGGGTCATTTTAACACCCTAATTTATTTTCTTTTTGTCATACTACCTCTAATCCACTTTCTTGACACTTGCTAGAGATATCTCCTTAGAATACATGTTTCCTTATGTAACCTTTTTCCTTAAAACTCTTCAGTGGCTCCCCATAGCTTTCAGGTTAAATTTCAAATTGTTAATCAAAGTATATAATGTCCTTCAGGATACGGCTGCTACCATGATTCATCTCTCACCACTCAACTGTTTATCAGTAAAATCTCCAGTGTCACCCCCTACTCTCAAATGAATAGCAAACATGTTAATGGGAGTTGCTTTAAGATGTCTTCAAACTAACATAATACTTAACCAACATCTCTAAACTTCCGATAAAGGAAAAAGTGAAATAGCAGCAATACCATCCCCCTCATGTTATTTGTAATTTTTCTCATCAAATTTTAAGTTACTTATACCTGTTGCTTCAGATGATTAAGTTCAGCTGTCTGGGGATCAATATTAACAACAGGTTTGTTCTTGATTTTCCTTGCTCTGTCAGCATAGCGAAGGGTATTTAATGTTTCCTCTAGATTGGAGTCAGCAGGACTCACACAGGCTATCATAAGAGTATGGCTATTACCTCCTAGAGAATCTGAAAAACAACAGTGGAAGGAATTAAAATTAATAAGTAGGGTGCAAGCAAACCTATTTTGGTTGGCTACTTCAAACTCAGAGTTATAAGAAAAACTTAAATACCTACAAATTTTCTATTTGCATCAATATAAAAACACTAAGCTGTCTGATATGTAACTGATATAGTTTAGAATCTTGCCCCCATCGTCGAGAGATGGTATGATTTCCACAGTTAATCAGGTTAATACAACTAGGGCTTGGCCCAAATAAATTAGGAGCCACTACTGGAATTAAATGTTCTTATGATGGCCCCTCTTGGTGATTTCAACTTCCCACGGTATTCTGCTCAGCATCACTAATAATTAAAGAAACAGTGACTACATTCATTTTCAAGCACAAAGTACTAACTGCATAGATGAAACCCTACAGATTTCTTGGCACTCAAAGCAATATGCAAAGACATCTTTCCATTATCTTACAAGCCTGGCAGTCAACAGCTCTTTCCTAAATACCAACAAGATGGCTGTGTGTATGGTAGCCCAAATACCTGGCTTTTTGCCTATTACATCTTTGATTTGTCAGTGCTTTAATTCTCTTATTTTTAGAGGTACTTTGGGCTTACCTTGAAGCAGTCGAGTTAACTTGGAATCTCTGTAGGGCACAAAGCCACCCTTTTTGTCATCTCCAAGAGCACTGATTACATTTCCCAAACACAGCAGGCCTCGGTTGATATTAATACCTAATAGAAGGAAACAAAATTTAAATTGCTTGGTAAAACATCTAGCATATACCTACATTTATCCTGAAAAAGTTAAAAAAAAACTATCCCCATAGAAAGATTAAATCATCAGTCTTAAACTTCTTAAACCTTTTGACTTTTCAGAAAGTGACTAAGTTCCAAGGTCAAAGGTTCAAATGTTGGATATGAACAATTGAGTCTATTGGAACTTCTTGCCCTTTTTCATGGAAACAAAGCAAACAACTATCCCCATAACAACAATGATGTGTATAGATATTTAATTTCTGTACCTATTATTAGAGTCCCAGTGGCATTTGTGTAAGACACTGGCTTCTAATCAAATGTCATCGGTTCTGATCCACTAGCTGCTGCCTGAAAGTGCTATGGGGTAGTTCTACTCTGTCCAACAGGGTTGTTATGAGTTGAAATCAGTTTAACAAAAAAGGTTTGGATTGGTTTCTTATAACCATTACACACTTTATCCTTAAATCAATGCTGTGAAATTGGATTAACAGTTATATTTATTATTATTATTTTTATTCTCATTTTCATTTTACATATAAGGAAACTAGCTGAGTGGTTAAATGACTAAGGTCAAGCAGCTAATAAGTAGCGGTACTGAAATTCTCAGAATTTCAGGTATCAAGGCATATACTTTTTCGATCATGCCACACTGAAATATTTTCCCTCTGGTTGTTTTAGAGAGTAAAAACTCAAAGGTGGAGCCAAGATGACAGAGCAGTCAGACACTTCCTATGGTCTGTCTTACAACAAAGCCCCCAAAACACATGAATTGATTATATGTGATATTACAGGAGCCCTCAACATAAAAGGCAAAGTTGAGAACTCAAACTGAGCAGCAGTGGAAGAGAGAGGCGGTTCAGAAGCATTGAGGAGTTTGCCAGAACTGACCCAACAGGAACAGCATCCTGCAGGCCAGATCCAATGGTGTGAGTGTGGGTAAATCAAGAACTGGTGTTAGGAACACATCTTACATGCCAGGAGAGAACGTGCTGTGGATACTCTACTCATGCCTCCACAGTAAGTGAAAAGTGACACTCAGTGGGCAAAAGATTAAGTAACTTGTGTCTAACATACCATGTGTATCGAAAAACACTCCTTGGAATTAACTTTTCTGCCATTTACTACCATGACATTCTACCACCCTGCACTGGGACCAAGCTGGCTTCAGAGACTGACACATCTCCTGGGCCGGAAGTAGGACCCCTTATGCACCCTGAGGCATTCTCCCAGCCTTGCAGATGGAACAAATTAACAAACAGGGTAAAATAATCAGCCAGGTCCTATGAGCCAGGAACTAGGGCCAGCACAACTCCTCCACCTAGGTATAGGCAGAAGGGGTCCATGGACTTTGAATGCCTTTTACTCCTGCACAGACCTGTGTAGGCACACCACACAAGTGCAGGCCTTCACTAGCACAGTACACCTGGGAATATACTTGGAACCTAATTTTACTATATCAGCTCTATGATGGAAGGGTAAGTTCCTGACATTTCACACTACGTTGCTAATTAACTGAGGTCCTCACCTATTGACAGCAGGGGCCTAAGGACTGGTAGTTCTATCTATACCACCTAACCACCCACAACATGAATCCAAGCATAAGTGGTACCTCCTAGTCCTTACAGCTAGCAGCACTGGGTACCCATAGTCCAGCTACAAACCCCACCCATCTACACACTCAAGGGAACAGAGGCATGTTTTCCTCACAAAATACTCAGGGGCAGCTATCAGACACCTGGTCATGCTCAGTGCATAATCCCATACTGAAGCCAGATACCAATCAACCCTGCTTCTCTAGGACTGTAGGTGAGAGCCTATACTACACACTTGGTAATGAACTACCTGGATACTAGAGCTGAATCCATACAAGAAAAAGGAAACAGACTCCTGGGCTCACATACCTGGTAACACCTGGTGACAGGATATTACAGATTCAAAGGCCCCAATAATCAAACTAGCTCACATAAGCAGCCTATTTGGGCATATCAAAACAAGGAGCTAAGACACAGCAAGCAATCATAAAAAATAAACACAACTTATTGATGATTGGGAGACAACAGTAAATATTAAACCACATAACTTGATGGTTTCAGCAAGTTTGCAAAACAAAGACTCAAGAAATCTTCCAGATGAAGACAATTTCCTGGAATTCCTGGATATAGAATACAAAAGATTAACATAGAGAACTCTTCAATAGAACTCTTCAACAGGGAGAAGCTCAGATAAAATGCAAAACAAGCAAAAGCACACAGAGTAATAGAGAAACTTAAAAGAGATTAGAGAAGATTTAATAGGCTACAAGAATCTGTAGGATAGCAAACAGAAACCAGGAAGATTAACAATCAAATTTCAAAATTCGAGAACTCAATATAAACTGACAGAAGCAGAATTGAGGCAATGGAAGTTAGATTCACTGAGAATCAAGATACAGCACTTCACACTAACATATTTGAGGAAAAACTGGATAAAAGAATTTAAAAATACAAAAAATCCTGAGAATCATGTGGGACTATATCGAGGAAAAAGTACAACCAGAGTGCTCCTTGAAAGCAAAGATGGCAAGACTGCATCTTACATACTTTGGACATATTGTCAGGAAGGATCAGTCCCTGGAGAAGGACATCATGCTTGGTAGAGTGGAGGGTGAGCAAAAAAGAAGACCTTCCATGAGATAGATTGACACAGTGGCTGCAATTAAGCATAAAAACTATTGTGGGAATGGCACAAGACTGGGCAGTGTTTCGTTCTGTTGTGTATTGTGTTGCTATGAGTCAGAAGCAACTCAATGGCACCTAACAACAACAACAACAACATCATATGAAGAGGAATAACCTATGAGTGATTAGAGTACCAGAACAGGAGGCATAACAGAAAATACAGAGTGAATTGTTGAAGATTTGTTGGGAGAAAACTTCCCTGACATCGTGAAGGAGAAGATATCTATCTAAAGACACTGACTAAACCCCACACAATGTAGATCACAAAAGAAAGTCATGAAGACATATTATAATCAAATATGCCAAAACCAAAGACAAAGACAGAATTTTAAGAGCAGCTAGGGATAAACAAAAAATCACCTACAAAGGAGAGTAATAAGCCTACGGTCAGACTACTCAGCAGAAACCATGCAAGGGAGAGACAATGGGATGACATATATAAAACCTTGAAGGAAAAAAATTGCCAGATAAGAATTATATATCCACCAAACTGTCTCTCAAATATAATGAAGTTAGGAAATTGCCAGGTAAAAACAAGAGTAGGGACTTTACAAAAATCAAGTGAAACAAACAGAAGGGAGGTTAGCACAACTGGACTACACTCAAGCAAAAAGGTTTTCTAAATATGAACCAACATTTTGAAAAACAGAGTAGCAGGGATGGTGTCTGGGGACAATGGTTTAAGGGAACACCTAGGCTACCTGGCATACCTAGTTTTTTTTTTTTATGAAAATGTCCTGCAAGCCATTTTGGTGAGTGGTGTCTGGAGTCTTAAAGTGAGCAAGTGGGCTTTTAAGTAGCATCAACTGGTCCCAATCCACCTGGAGCGGAGGAAAATGAAGGACATTAAAGACAAGAGGAAAACAGCCCAGCAGAGAGAGGGTGCCATATAATCCAAAGACTACATCAGCATAAGACCAGAAGAACTAGATGGTGCCCAGTAACCACCAGTGACGGCCTTTACAGGAAATACAACATCAAGTACCTGATGCAGTGGGAAAAAAATGGGTGTGTAGAACTAGAAATCTACTACAAGACCACACTTGACAGTTGGTCTGACTGTATGGTCCCCTGAGGACATGGCCCGTGGACTCTCTGTTAGCCCAGAGCTGAAACCAGTACCAAAGCCAACTCTTCAGACAACGACTGAACTAGAATATAAGACACAGAGTGATGCTGGCAAAGAATGTGCTTCTTGACTTAAATACATACATGAGGCTGTCTGAGCAGCTCTTTTGCACAGGAGAGATGAGAATGTAGAGGGAGACAGGAGTTGGCTGAATGGATATGAGAAGCACAGGGCTGAAAAGAGGAGTGTGCTGTCCTGGTTGCGGAGAGATCAGTTAGTATGGCATAGTGGTGCGAGGTGGGAGGTATTTTATATGGCAAATTGATTTGGATTGCCAACTTTGACTTACAGCACAATAAAATATATATTTTTTAAAAAGGCACACATAAAAAAACCTTCCTGACCCTTTTCATTACTGCCTGCTGTAGGATGGTGAGGCTATGGCCTGCTTTACACTATCAAAAGTGAGTGATGAACTCTGCACCCCACATTGGTGGGTGGTGTCTGGGGTCTTAAAAGCTGCCAAGCTGCTATCTGAGGGCATAGCAAATGGTCCCAACTCAGCAGGAACAGATGCTCACTGAGGACCAAAATGACATGGGGGAAAGACAACCCAGAAGACAGAGAGACCCACATGAGTGGGTGCCTACATCGACTTGGGACTGGAAGAACCAGATGGTGCCCAGCCACAACCTGTGACAGCCATGATGGAGCTCACAAAGTTGAGTTGCACTGGCAACACAAGAATAAAAAGGGGTGACCCTGAGATCTCTACTAAAAGACCACAATTGAAGGTCCAGTGGCTTTGGAATTCCCCTGGGAGCATGGCCCCTGGCCCTGATGCTGCCCTTGCCCATAAATCATAATGAAGGTCCACTCTTCAGACATGAATGGATTGGACTTGGCGATGCACAGTGACCATATATTGGATGCACTTTATGGTTCTATGCATCTATAGGATATCATCCTGCTCACCTCTGGCTGGAGTAAGGGGAGTGGGTGGAGAGGAGGGGAAAGGAAACTGTTGGGAAGAGGAGACATGTATGGAGCAGAGAGGAATAATGTGCTGTCACTGGGCAGGGAGAGCACTGGAAGCTGCATATAGGTGGGCATGTAAATTTATATGGGCATGTACATTTTCACTTAGTCATAATAAGAGTGATGCAAACATCACAAAATGTGTATATAAATTTTTTGAATGAGACTAACGTGTTCTGTAAACTTTAACCTAAAGCACAATAAAATGTTCAAAAAATATTACAAAGCATCTTTTCTGACCACAAAGCCATAAAATCACTAACAAAAAGCAAGAAAAAAATCAAACAGATTGAAACTGAACAACACTTTGCTCAAAAACTACAGAGTTATACCTAATATTGCAAGGATGGAGTAGCAGTCGCGGAGTCTGGGGACCATGCTCTTGGGGGATATCAAAGCCAAATGGCACAACTAGCCTATTGCTAAGAGAGTCTTCCGTCTTCTGCATGCCATATTGGTGAGTGGGAACTGGAGCCATAAAAGCTAGCAAGCTGCCATCCAAGGTACATCAAATGGTCCCAATTCAGCCAGAACAGATGATCACCAAGAACAACAAAGACATGAGGAAAGAAGAGTCCAGGAGACAGAAGGACCTAGGTGAATGGAAGACTGTATCAACATGTGATCAGAAGAACCAGATGGTTCCTGGCCACCATCAAAGACAGCCATGATGAGGTACACAATGTAGAGTCCCTGAGGCAACATGAGAAAAAGAGGGGTACAGCTCAAGAATTCTACTTAAAAACAAACAAACAAAAAAAAAAAACACTGCTGTCTAGTTGGGTCCAATTCATGGCAAACCTAGAGGTTAGGGTAGCACTGCCCCAAGAGTTTCCAAGGAGCGCCTGGTAGATTTGAACTGCCGACCTTTTGGTTAGCAGACATAGCACTTAAGCCACTATGCCACCAGGGTTTCCAACAACTCTACTACTAAAAGATCACAATTGATGGCCCAAAAGGCGGGGGGTGTCCCCTGGGATCATGGCCCATAGACCTGCTGCTGCCCCTGTACAGAAAACACAAATTAAGCCAACTCTTTGGACAAAAATGGACTGGACTCAGGGACACAATGTGACCATATGGTGTGTATACTTCATGGCTCTATGCATTTACAGGATGCTGTCCCATGGGTCTCTTGCTAGAGGGGAGAGAAGAGGTTTGAGTTAAGATTAAAAGAGTTTCCAGGTTATGCTGAAGTCCAGTTAAATTGGTCTTCTTTCTAATGTGTGTTGTTCACTGATTTCACCCAACCAAACTTCTATGAACTATCTAATCTATAACCAACCCACTCTCTCCCTCCCTCCCTCCTCTCCCTTGCAGCCATCAAAGAGTCTTTGCTTCTGTATGTGAGTCTGTTTTAAGTCCTTACAGCAGAGGTCTCATATAATATTTGTCCTTGTGCCACTGACTACTTTCACTCACCATAATGCCTTTCAGTTAAAACCAGGTTATGAGATGCTTCCTAAAATCATCATTGTTCTTTATCCTTGCATAGTGTTCCACTGATTATATATACCATAGTTTCTTTATCCATTCATCTGTTGTTGGGCATCTGGGTTGATTTCACCTTTTTGCTATTGTGGACTGTGCTGCAATAAACATTCGTGTGCACGTATCTGTTTGTGTGACTGCCCTTGCATCTGCAGGAGATATTCCAACCAGTGGGATTACTGGATCAAATGGTATACCTATTTCCAGCTTTCTAAGGAAATGCCAGATTGCTTTCCAAAGAGGTTGTACCATTTTGCAATGCCAGTCAGTATAGGAGAGTTCCAATTTCTCCACACCTCTCCAGCATTTGTTGTTTGGGGTTTTCTGGATCATAGCCAACCTTGTTGGCGTGCGATGGTATCTCATCATCGTTTTCATTTAGATTTCTTTGATGGCTAATGATCGTCAGCATTTCTGCATGTGTCTTTTGGCTACCTGGATATCCTCTTTAGAGAAGTGTCTGTCCATCTCCTTTGCCCAATGCTTAATTGGTTATTTATTCTTTGCTTGTTGATATTTTGCAGTAACTTGTAGATGATGAAGATCACACATCAGTCTGACATATAGTTGCCAAATTTTTTTTTCCCATTATGTTGGTGGTCTTTTAATTGTTTTGCTAAAGTCTTTCGATGAGCAAAAGTGTTTGATTCTTAGTAGTTCCCATTTCTCTATTTTCTTTCTGTTTATTGAGCTTTGTCAGATTTTGAAGTACTACTTAGAAAGTCTATGAGGGCACTTCTACTCTGCCCTGTAGGGTTGCTATATATTTTTGTTTGTTTATTTTTACTTCATAAGACTGGGATAAAAATCAAATGTTATCTGTAATGGGATGTCTACACTGGGTACAGAAATGAATAATCTGAATATCTGCTAAGTCAAATGGGGCTGAAAGCAGCACATCTAAAAAGTTTCTGATCTACCCTACTAACAGTTTCTTCATCCAAAACGTAATGTGAGTGTCGTGCATTGAATTGTGTCCCCCCAAAATGTGTGTATCATGCACTGAATTATGTCCCCCGAAAGTGTGTGTATCAATTTGGCTGGGCTTTGATTACCAGTATTGTATGATTGCCCACCATTTTCTCATTTGATGGGATTTCCCTATGTGCTGTAAATTCTACTGGTATGATTTAATAAAATGGATTAGCAGCAGTTGTACTGATGAAGTCTAGAAGACTGGATAGTGTCTTAAGCCATTGTCTTTGAGACATACAAGAGAGAAGAGAACAGAGAGACTCTGGAATGTCAAAATCACCAAGAGAGCAGTGACGCGAGCAGAAGAGCATCCTCTGGATCTGAGGATCCAGCGCTGAAATGCTCTGAGACCAAAGGAAGACTGATGCATCACAAGGACCTTCCTTGAGAGCCGACTCAAAGATAAAGCCTCCCCCTGGAGCTGACACCTTGAATTTGAACTTCTAGCCTACCAGACTGTGAAGAAATAAATTTCTTTGTTTTTTTCTTTCTTCAACATTTGTTATTTTATTTCTTTTATATCTTAATACTTAATTGTGCTTTAAGTGAAGGTCTACAATCCAATTTAAAAATAAAACACTGCCAACGAGTCAATTCTGAGTCATAGCGACCCTACAGGCAGAGCAGAACTGCCCCACAGAGTTTCCAAGGAGCACCTGGAAAATCTGAATTGCCAACACTTTGGTTAGTAGCCACTACAGCACCAGGGTTTCTACAATCCAATTTGTCTAACAAAAACTTACACACACACTGCTATGTAACTCTAACTGCTCTCCCCACACTGTGACAGCATGCTTCTTCTTTCCACCCTGTATTTCCTATGTCCATTCAGCTAGCTCCTGTCCCCTTCTGCCCTCTCATCTCACCTCTGGACAGGAGCTGCCCAGTTAGTCACATGTATCTATTTAAACCAAGAAGCACACTCTTTGCTAGTATCATTTTAAGCCTTACAGTCCAGTCCAATCTTTGTGTGAAGAGTTGGCTTCGGGAATGGTTTCATGTCTGGGCTAACAGAGATTCCCCCTCTTCTGGGGACACTCCAGTCTGTCAGATCATCAAGTCTGGTCTATTTAGCAGAGTTTGAATTCTACACCCCATTTTTCTCCCATTATGGCAGGGACTCTATGTAGTGTTCCGTATCAGGGCAGTCATTCATGGTGGCTGGGCATCATCTAGTTCTTCTGGTCTCATGGTGATGTAGTCTGCAGATTATGTGGTTCTTTTCGTCTCTTGGGTTCAGATTTTCCTTATATCTTTGATGTCCTTCTTTCTCCTCTGCTCCAAATGGGTTGGGACCAATTGATGCTTCTTAGATGGCTGCTTGCTAGCAAATTTCTATTTGCTGAATCCATTCACTTGTGGTATTTGTTACAGCAGCACTGGATAACAGACAGATTGCACTGCATTTTAAAAAACTTGTTCTAAATTCACTGCCATCTAAGATTTCTATCTAATCATTTGAGTTGCTGTTATCAATTTGATACAATATAGTCATTAGAAGATAACGCTTGCACTTCCAGCCAATATAGCACCGTAGACAGAAGCACCACACTATGCCTCCACAGTCAATATCTAAAAAACTAAGTAAAAAAGATATATGTCAGTCCTTGAATCCAAAGTATCACATGAAGAGATAAAAAAGTCAAACACCGAACAGAATAAGAAATTGAAACAAAACAGAGTGTGAGAAAAGACACAAGTGGAAGCCTCTGTCAGCTAATGCAGTACAGATTTGCCATCCTGGACTCTTGTGGGAGACTAGCTGACAGGGAGCTTGGAAAACCAGTTTCCCAGAAATCCCAGGGGAAGACAAAGCACCCATAACTGGGCAGACATGCTTTCCCACCTCCCATCCTCTCCCTGCTGTTTCCTGGCTACCATGGATTAGCCCTGCCCACATTGGAGATCAGGGGACAAGGAGTACAAGAATATAGCTTCAGTGAGTTCTCAGCAGGACACGAATCACTGGAAACCGACCATATACATTTTCCTAACCCTCCAGCCAACCTACCAACTCCCTCACCCCCAGAATTCACTTGGCCTCCTCTGCTTCCAGCTAGCCCACAGTCTTTTCACTGGGAGGAAATTTTCTTCAGCCCCAAGTCACTAGAATTCACCTCGCCAACACTGGCCAGCTCCTTGAGTGTCATTTGTTCATAACTGGTGTTTCTTTCTTTTGGTTTCTTCTGTGCCTCCCAACATGTCCCCCTTCTATTTTTCAAACACATGTCTCTGTATGCTATCCTTCCTCTTCCTGAAAGGTTTTGAAGCATCGCTCAGCTGTGGAACCACTTTCCCTGGCCCATCACATCATGCCGGTGGGATCCTCAGGCCTTTTTTTTTGCCTTGTTATTGTGGTGGTCAGGATTATGTCAACTTGGCTACTACATATTTGGCTGCTGTATTAAGTGGCAGGGCGGGGTTTGTGGTGGCTCCCTGCCCCTCGGCTCTCATCTCGCGACCTTTCACTACGGCGGCTGGTCACTCACGTGGCCAGGAGCTCCTGCTCTCTGCTTCCAGCGTCTGGTTCCGGGACTTGAGCTAGCAGCTGTTGGACTCATCAGTCCTTACAGTCGGCACTTGAGAGTCCTGCTCCCTGACCTGCCAATCCTGGGTTCGCCAGCCTCTGCCCGCTCCTGCTCCCTGACCTGCCGATCCTGGGTTCTCCAGCCTCTGCCCACTCCTGCTTCCTGATCCTGGTTTTGCTAGCCTCTGTCGCTTCCTCTCGCCACCAGCTTGGGATCCACTGACCTACATAACCAGTGATCTAGAACTCTACTCTCTGACTTGCTGACCTTGGGTTCCTCAGCTTCCGTGGCCACGTTAGGCTTGCCCCAGAGCTTGGGACATTCAGCTTCTGTGATTACGTGAGCTGTTTCCTATATTTGTATCTATCTATCTATCTATATTATAAATCTTTCCTTGTACCTACACGTGTTACTGGTTTTGCTTCCCTAGAAAACCCAGCCTAAGACAGTTATGTTTTCTTTTGTCTGTCTGTTTTCTTTTCATGGTTTGGAAGCCCCTTCTAGCTGGGCTGTACTGCATGGCTTAGGACTTGCTCCTCTAGTGTGAATAGTGTCATTGCAATCAGCTGGGGCATTTCTTTTTCTCTTTTTTTGCTTTCTTTTTTCATTTTTCCGTTCTCATCTCTCTATACTTATCTCGTTTTCTTGTTTCCTAAATATCTGGCACTGTGTGCCGTTTACACCCCTTCAAGCCAGGCTGGGAGACACTTCTCCAGCCTTTGCAGCTGTATCAGTGGGACCCCTGGGGGCCTTTATTTCTTTTTTCTAAACTTTATATAGTCATTTTTTCTTTTCATCTTTTTTCGTTTTGTTTTTCTCCATTTCTCATCTCCACTCTACTGGCAAGCTCCCTTTATACTTTGTTTTTGGCTTCTGTTTCTCTCTCCTTGCTCTCATACCCATTTTAGCTCACACAACACAACCTCCGCCACTTGCTTCTTCCTTACCTACACCATTCACTGAACATCACACCCCTGAGCAGCACAGGCATGAATTATTGGAACCTATCCAGCACTAGATCCCCACCAGTCCTGTTGGCCCTAGTGTATGCCACAAAAAAAATTATGCTAGCTACTCCTCTTCAGATGGATTTGCCCTGCTGTACCACAGCTGAGAGATTAGTCTTGCCCATCGGACAAAGATATGAAACTGGGCAGCTCCTGTTTGGATGCAAGATGAGAAGGCAGAAGGGGACAGAAGCTGGTTAAATGGACATCGGTAATACAGGGTGAAGAGGAAGAGTGTGCTATCACAATGTAAGGAGAGTAACTAGGGGCATATAACAATGTGTATAAATTTTTGTCTGACAAATTGATTTGAACTGTAAATTTTCATTTAAAGCACAGCAAAAAAAAGTAAAAAACTAAAAAAAATGTACTTTAATAAAAAAAAATGATGGTAAAATTCGGACATTTCCAGATAAAGAGAAATTAAGGGGATCTGTAAAAATCAAATCAAAATTACAAGAATTATTAAAGGAAACCCTTTAGTCTGAGAGCAAACATCAGACTACAGTGTGAATCTAGGATGCAAGATTTTACCAGTCAGATACCAGCCTAAGAAAAGAACTCTCAAGGATTATCCAAAACTGAAATAATTACAACAGGCAACCAGAGAGGTTAGCCTGTGAATGACACCATCAGAACAATTAAAGAGGGAATAAATTGTATAGGTATAGAACTTCCTAATGGAGTAGAAAGGAAGGGTGATACCAAGTAATAACAGACTTGTTCAAACCTAGGAACATAAGGGCAAATCTAAAGGTGACCACAAAGAAAGTTAATGAACCTACTGATCAAATAAAAATAAATAAATAAATAAAGTCTTGATTGAAAAAAAAATCTACAAAAACGAAATCTACAAAAGGGATTCAGGACAGGAGAGTAAGAGGAACAAAGAAACCACCAGCACCACCAAATAAAGCACTGCAAACTGACAGCAAGAAACTAACACCTATCGATAACTACAATGAATGTAAATGGCCTAAATGTATTCATAAAGAGACAGGATTAAAAACAACAACAGAATCCATTAATGTGTAAACACTTATGCTCATCAAAAGACTTTACCAAAAGAGTAAACGAATCTACAGACTGTGAAAAAAGTTTTAGCTATTACAAATAATACAAAGATCTAGCTTCTAAAATCTACAAAAAAATGCAACACCTCCACAACAAAAGAGACAAATATTCAACTAAAAAACGGTCAAAGGAAATGAACAGATACCTTACCAAATACGACAGTTAAGTGGCCAATAGACCCAAGAGGAAATGTCTGTGATCACTAGCCATTAGCGAAATACAAATTAGAACCACAAAGAGATGCTATCTCATCCTAGCATTACTGTCACGAATCAAAAAAACAGGAAATAACAAATGATGGAGACGCTATGGGCAGATTGGAACTCCTTGTCACTGCTGGTGGGAATGCAAAATGACACAACCATTTTCGAAAGCAATATGGGTAACCTTTAGAAAGCTAGAAATAGAAATACCACATAATCCAGCAATCCCATTCCTAGGAATATATTCTAGAAAAACAAGAGCTGTCACACAAATAGACATATGTACACCCTTGTCCACTGCCACATTGTTCGCAACAGCAAAAAGATGGAAACAACCTAGATGCCCATCAACAGATGAATGGATAAACAAATTATCGTACATACACACAATGGAGACAATAAAGAAGAAGAAATCCATGAAGCATCTCACAACATGGATGAATCTAGAGGACGTTACACTGAGTGAAATATGTCAATCACAAAAGGATAAATATTGTATAAGACCACTACCATACAAATTCATGAAAATATTTAGACACAAATGAGACTAAAGGGACACACCAGCCCAGGTGCAAGGACTACAAGGCGTGAGAAAAGAAAGCTGGTAATAGGGAACCCAAGGTTGAGAAGGAAGAGTGTGGACATGTTGTTGGGATGTTTACCAATGTCATAAAACAATATGTCAACAATCTTTGATGGTTACCAGGGAGGGGAGAGGTAGAGATGGAAAAACACTAAACAGACGATAAGTGATAATTTTGGTGAGTGGTAAGACAACACACAATCCTGGTGAAATCAGCACAGCTTATACATGACAAGGTCATGGAAGCCCCATAGACAGGTCAAACTCCCCAAGGGACTAAACTGCTGGGCTGAGGGCTATGGGGACCATGGTAAGGGAGAACATCTAGCTCAACTGACATAACATAGTTTATGAAGAAAATGTTCTACAGTCTACTTAGATGAGTAGCCTCTGGGGTCTTTAAAAGTCTATGAGCAGCCATCAAGGATACTCCACTGGTTTCACCCCTTTGAGAACAAGGAGAATAAAGAAAACTAAAGACACAAGGGAAAGATTAGTCCAAAGAACTAATGGACCATAGCTACAACATCCTCCACCAAACTGACTCCAGAAAAACGAGATACTGCCCGCCTACCATCATTAACTGCTGACAAGGATCACATCAAAGGGTCCCAGACAAAGCTGGAGAGAAATGCAGATCAAAATTCTAACTCAAAAAGAAAGACCAGATTTGCTGACTTGACAGAGACTGGAGAAACTTTGAGAGTATGGGACCCAGACACCCTTTCACTCAGTGATGAAAACACTCCCGAGGTTCACCCTTTAGCCCAAGATTGTACAGGCCCATAAAACAAGTCTAAAGGTGCATGCCAGCCCAGGGGCAAGGACTAGAAGGCAAGAGGAGACAAGAAAGCTGGTACTAGGGAACCCAAACATGAGAAGGGAAAATGTTGACATGTTGTGGGGTTGTTCAAAACACATAAAACAATGTGTGTGCTGTTTGAACAGAAACTGGTTTGTTCTGTAAATCATCTAAAGTACAACAGAAAAGTATAATTCTCAGGGCAGACATTTTTTAATTCGTTAAACTAAACTATTGTTTGGTTTTAAGAGGACTTCAGAGGATTATTTTTGGCTTAAGGTTTAAAGATGATCTCAGGGCAATAGTTTCAGGAGTTGACCTCACCTTCATGGCTCCAAGACGTCTGCATTCCATGAGAATTTGAAATTCTGTTCTACATTTTCTCCATTTTGATGATTCTGCTACAGAGTCTTTGATCAAGATGTTCAGCAACAGTAGCTGGAAACCACCCCTTTTCTCTGATCTCAAGCAAAGGAGGCAGTTGTCGGAGGCAATCATTGCATGTTTTTGTTAGGTGCCATCAAGTTGGTTCCAACTCATAGCAACATTATGAACAACTGAATGAAACACTGCTTGGTCTTGTGCCATGTCCACAATCATTTTTATGTTTAAGCCCATTGTTGTGGCCACTGTGTCAATCCATCTCATCGAGGGTCTTCTCTCTTCCCTCCTCTGTTGTTCCAGGCAACTAGAAACCAATTGATGTTCCTTGGACAGCCACTTTTAAGACCCCAGACTATGCAACAAACTAGGAAGTAAAACAGAAGCACTAACTATTAGGACAATTAACTGGGATGTCTCATGAAAACATGACTATAAATCTCCAAATCAAGGAACAAAATCACATGAGGCTTTTGGTTATACATAAGGAACCTCAGCAGCTATATATATGTATATTTTAGTGTTGTTAAAAAAGTTGTTGTTTATCACATAACTTTTGCCAATTCAACTTTTTACAGGTATACATCTTATTCACAGCAATTGCAATAATGGGTAATTCTGAAATAATTGCAGCTTGACAGTAAGTTGTACAGGTTGTACAGTAAGGTCCTGTGAACTCTTCCTCCTTAATCAATGTGATTTTGAAATAATTACAGACTGACATTAAGTTGTAAAAAATGTACAGTCAGGTCCTGTACACTCTTCCTCCAGCCTCCCTCAATAGCAATATTTTGTATAACTATAGTAGAATGACTCGACAGTGCTTGGTTGGCTTGGCATAGTAGAACTGATGGCAGCGGGTTTTAGTTGGTACAATGGAATATCAAAACTGGGAAAATGACATTATATACTCCAGACCTTATTCAGATTTCACCAGTTTTACATGCACTTGTGTGTGTGTGTATAGTTCTGTGCAATTTTATCACGTGTATAATTTGATGTAACCTTCGCTACAATCAAGATACAGGGCTATCTCCAACAGTTCCTTTGTGCTAGTCTTTATAAGCCTACCTCGCCACCCTGTGAATCCCTCACTCCTGGAAGCCACTAGTCTGTTCTCCTATAATTTTCTTATTTGAAGGATGTTGTACAAATGGCATCACACTGTGTGTAATTGTTAGAGACTGTCCTTTTCCCACTTAGCATAATTCCTCTGAGATCCATTCAGCATTACATGTATCAACAGTTCATTCATTTTTGCTGCTGAGAAAGCATACCATGGTATGGATGTATAACCATTCACCTGCTCAGAGACATTTGAGTTGTTTCCAGGTTTTGGCTATCATGAACAGAGGTGCTATGAACATTCATGTATAGGTTTTTGTGGGACATAAGTTTTATTTCCCTGGGATAAATGCCCAAGACTGCAGCTGTTGTATCATATGGTAAGCATATGCTTAGTTTTATAAGAAATTGATGGATTATTTTCTAGAGTGGCTGTACATCCCCATCATCAACATACAAGATACTCAGTTTCTCTGCATCTTTGCCAGCAGTTGGTATTATCACTATTTTTTTATTTTAGGTATTCTAAGACTTACGAAGTAATGTCTCATTTGTGGTTTTAATGTGCATTTCCATAATGACTAAGGATATTGCACATCTTTCTGTGTGCTGATTGCCATTTGTGTATCCTCTGGTGCAATATCTGTTCATATCTTTTGCCTATTTTCTAACTGAATTTTTTTACCATTTGTTTTTGAAAGTTCTTGATATATTCAAGATAAAACTCCTTTGTTGGGTATATTTAATTTAATATGGAAGCTTTAACCAAATGCAAGTATCATTCTTTCAATTAAAAAAACCTACTTAATATAAAAGAAACTGTAATCCTAAAAAGAGCTTTAATATTCTTTTTCTTTTTTAATGTGACTGAGTGAAAGTGTACAATCCAAATTAAATTTGCATGCCCGCCTATCTGCAGCTCCTTCTGCTCTCCCTGTCCAGTGACAGCACACTCCTCCTTTCCGTTCCATACATGTTATATCCTTTTAACAATCTCCTGTCCTCTCCTCTCCATCCACGTCTCTCCCTTCTAGTAAGAGGCCAGTAGGACAGCATCCTACAGATGCACAGAACCATAAAGTGCACACGCTACATAGTCACACTGTGTCCCCAAGTCCAATTCATTCCTGTGCAAAGAGTTGACCTCAGTAATGTTTTCTGGTAAGGGGCAGCACCAGGTCTAGGGACCACGCTCTCAGGGGAACCCCCAGGCCTTTGGACCAGCAATTGTGGTCTTTTAGTGGAGTTCTTGAGGTGTATCCCTCTTTTTCTTCTGTTTCACTGGGACTGGACATTATGTGCGCCATCATGTCTGTCTTTGGTGGTAGCCAGGCACCACCTGGTTCTTCGGGTCACATGTTGATATGGTCATCCATTCACATAGGGCCTTCTGTCTTCTGGGCTTTTTTCACTCATGTCTTTGTTGTCCAAGAGCTTTAATATTCTTATTGTTTGAAGACTGATTTACTTATAAAACAGCCAAATCCAGCCAAGTGCCATTGAATTTTAAATCTGTTTCTCTTTATCTATTTCAAATATTGGAATTTGTGATTTCATTTTAAAAAGAATTCTGCTGTAATACCCCAAACTACTGCCCCGACATAATTTTTAAACAGTACATTTTAAACCAAAAATATCACCAGAAGTCTGCCTTGACCATGGTGGGTCTATTAAAGAATTATCTATATGAGATTAAGTTTACAATAGCAACTCAAAAGTTTAGATAGGGAACTTGGGAGGCAATGAATTCATGTTAATGGTCAGAAAAGAAGAGTTAGAGGGATCGAACAACTCAAAGAATGTAATCAATATCACCAGATTGTACAGGTAGAAATTGCTGAATTGGTGTATGTTTTAATGTGTACATTTTCTACTACTACAAGATAAAACAACAACAAAAAAAAGAATTCCACTGCTGCAAAAGAAAGTGAATGCTGATCAGAACACAGAACAATTTACCAGTGCTGCTACTACTGAAATGATTGTTTTAAAAAATCAGTTCCCTTCCTTGCTTCAAAGTCTTTAGCTACATAGATCCAAATAACATGAGACCAATTAAAAAAACTGTCTTTAAGGCCGTTTGGAATCTCAGCTTTGTAATGCTGGTTGGGTGGCCTTGGATACATTCTAAGAGGTATGCAAGTACATATCCAAACTTGGTTTTCCTCCTCTGCAAAATGGACATCATCTCTTAGGGGTTTTGTGAGGCTTCAATCATACAATCCATTAAATGTATTACAGTGTCTGGGACATAGTAGATGATCCATAAATGATGAACTTTTAACATTTAAAAAAATAAAGCATACAAAAAGTTCTGTTATAGATGTTTTAAAGATGTTACAGCAGAAGTCACGTGATTAAGTTTGGGTTTTAGAAATACTACTTTGGAGGTTGCTTAGAAGATGAATTTGGGAGTAAAATTTTAATTTTTAACTGTCTTAGTTATCTAGTGCTGCTATAACAGAAATAGCACAAGTGGATGGCTTTAGCAAATAGAAATCTACTCTCTCACAGTTAAGGAGGCTACATGTCCAAATCCAGGGTGCTAGCTCTAGGGGAAGGCTTTCCCTGCCTGCTCTGGGGAAAGGTCCTTGCCTACTTTCAACATCTGTGAGCCCAGTTTTCTCTGGGAATTTCTGTGCATCTTGGTAGCAATCTTGCCCTGGGTCTATAAGGTTCTCAGCACAGAGACTCTGGGTTCAAAGGACATGCTACGCTCTTGGCTCTTTCCTAATGGTAATGAGGTCTCTCTCACTCTGCTTATTTTTCTTACCACTTTCTAAAATAAAAGTTAATGTAGGTTACACTCCAGGGAAACTCCTCTTAGATCAGATCAGGGCTGTGGCCTGAATAAGGGTGTTGCATCCCACCATAATCCTCATTAACATGAACTAATCCTGCTTAAATAACATAATGAGTAGCTCACTCCCAAATGGCACCATAACCATGAGCATAAACGGGAGGGTTTATAACCTATCACAAAATGGAGGACAACACCACAATACTGGGAACTATGGACTAACCAAGTTGACACATATTTTAGGGGGACACATTCAGTCCATGACAGTAAGAAATCATTTAGGTTATTTTAATAGTTCAGGTATGCTGTCTCTAAGGACTGGAGCAGTCAAGAAGGAAGGGATGGAGAAAGAAGAGGTATTTAAGACATAAGAATGACATAAACAAGAGACCTTTTAGATGTGGGAGGTGAGAAAAAAGAATGAATACAACATGCGCTAACATTCTAGGAATAAGATACACATTCATTTGTCCAAGCAGTCAACAGTTAGAAAACACCTATTGTGTGCTAGACACAGGTGATAGGAAAATAAAAACTAGTCTCTGTCTTCATAGAAATCTGGGTCTAATGAAATGAGACCAATAAATAATTACCTTAAAAACTGAGAACACTATGAGACATGGTGAGGTGCTAGTAAATACATATGTCAAACTCCAGTTAATATAACTAAAATTTTGTGCTTTTCATTGTATATTTTACACTCAAAAAACTAAACAAATAGTAAATTCCAGACAATGGTATGCAAGATTAAGTATTTAGAAGGAAGTGTACTTACCCATGCAATTTACTTTAAAGCATATGAAAAAGAATATACATTGATTAATAGATGGATGGATAGATATGTCATAAAGCAAATAAAATAAAATAAAATGTGATTGGCAGAATTCAGATGATAAGCATAGGGATGCTTCGGTAAAAGAGCCCTGGTGGCACAGTGGTTAAGAGCTTTCTTGCTAGCCAAAAGGTCAGTAGTTTAAATTTGCCAGCCTGTCCTGGGAAACTTATAGGGCAATTCTACTCTGTCCTATAAGCCTACTATAAGTTGGAATCAACTGAATGGTTATTAGTTTGGTTTAGTTTCTGTAAAATCTCTCAAAGTAGCTAAATCTTGGAAACTTTCAGACTAAAATATTGGGTATAAACACTACAGGAACACCAACTGACAGAAAGATTGTGACTATGAGTAAAGGTTTCATAATAGGTGCTATTGGAATGCTGAAATGAAATACTAGTAAGAGTTACTGGTCAGATCAAAAGAGGAAAAGAACTCAGGCACTCAGTGGGGACCTACAATGTGTTGACAGTCACTGTGCAAGACTCTTGGGATTCAAAGATCATTAAGACAGAGTTCTAACCTTTGACTTCCTTGTTGTCTATTCCAGGAGTCAGACAGGGAAGCATATGACTATAATACTGAGTTAGTGTAGTGTTAGTATAGGAGAGAAGTTAAGTATTACATGGGGGTTCCTAATCCACACTAGGAGAGACTACAGTCAGTCAAAGAAAGTTGCTTCAAGGGGATGGAATAGGCACTGAGTATTCAAAAGCAAAATATAATTAGTCAGGTGAAGACAGAGGAAAGGTCTTTCAGGCAGGAAGAGCACAATGTACAAAGACACATAGATAAGAGTGAACTTGGCACACTTACCATGACTAAGCAGATGACAAGGAAAGAGCAGGGAGAGGTGAAACTAGCTAGGTAGGCAGACCTAGAGTACTGCTAAGTTAGAGCCTCGCTAAGAGGTATGGGACAAAATAAGTTGCTATAGATAAGCCCTAAGCAGAGGAATGACCTACAGCTTAGGAATATGACTCAGGTAGCTAGTTGGTAGATGGCTTCAAAGGATGTCTGACTAAAATTGGGAAATTAGCTGGAAACAAGCCTGTGATAAATGGAAGAAATAATGAAAGCCTGAACTAAGGTAGTTGTAGGAAAATTATAAGAAAGACTGATTTCAGAGATGAAAAGGTAGGACTGACAGGACTTGGGGTGGAACTCAGATGATGGACTAGATACACGTCTCCTAAATTCCCTCTGAGAACTAAGGCCTAGAATGATAACTGAATGGAGCAATGTGGATATCCTGGGAGCACTAGGGTCTTGCATATGGTTGTCACATTGAACTATTAGCCAGTAAAGGGGAAACTACCTCTCTTGGAGACGAGACAGCGGCACACCTAGTTGTGCTTCTGCTGATACATCATTTGGGAAGACAGCAGGTACTGACACCTTCTTTGTTATCTGGGAGGCAGGGAGCAGGCATGAGCTGGCTAATAGGCTGAACTGCAGTGCTTAACTAAACAGCACATGGCGCAGCACAGAGACTGTGCTTGGGATGGCCACATATTGAGAGCCTGGTTGCTGACTGAGGGCACCACTGCCCGTCAAACCTCTCTTTTCGGAGCTGCGTCATAGATTCTGCTGACTCATGGCAGGAAGGCCAGCTCTGGTGGGACACAATCTTAGCTGAGAAGCAGAGTCAGCCATGCTGAGGTCTCAGCTGGGGCTAATTCTGACACTGAGTAGCAGTCCCTGTCTGGATAGTAATTCTGCAGCAGAAGAGCTGTGTTTCAGATGATCCTGCCTAGAGTTACAGTGGGGCCTGGAAGATGTAGGTGGCAAAGCCCTAACCCCTCCCTTCTTTGAACCCTGAAATAGTGTCTAGGGACAGTCTATGAGGTGCTTTCATTCTTAGCCAGAAGGTGCGGACTGCCACATCAGAGGGCCTGACTGATTTGGGGAGCTGATGGATAGCTCCTTGCTCGGCAATACAGCATCTTTTTAAAGTAAGACCACCAAGAGAACTGACTGCTGAGTGGGGTGGTAGCATCCACACCACCCATGAATGATCCACACCACACTGATGGGTGACAGCCCCCCAGTGACTCCATAACTAGGGTGTAGTCTTTGCCAGCTACCCTTGAGGGTTCAGCTGGTTTTGGTGGATGCTGCACAGTCCCCTGCTAAGCAAATAAGTGGTACCAGGCAGCTAAGTGGGATGGTACACTTCTCTCCTGCAATCTCTAAGCTAAACCATAGACTGGACTGGTGTAATGACAGAGAGTTGCCACAAGTAACTCCCACCTTTAGCAGCCAGGAGGTGGGGCCTGCCGCCAGAGAACACAGAGGCAGCTGGCGATGAAATCTAGTAATGCCCTTCATCTCCTCTTAGAACTATATCTCAGCTCTTGATGGGGTAACACCAGAGAAACTAAACAGCTTCCTGATGGCACAAAGACAACAATTGATATCTAACCATTTAAAGAAGCAGTCCACCATGGCTCCAGAACGCTCCCAAAATAAAGAATAAAAAAAATTCCCATAAAAGTTCCATACAAGAGATGGAGAAAGAAATGACCAATTTTGTTTGGAAAGGGAAGACATCCTGGATAATTAAGATACTACTAAAGAAGAAGAACATACTGGGAGGCCTCTCATTACCTGACCTTAGAACATACTACACTGCCACAGTGTTCAAAACAGCCTGGTACTGGTACAAGAACAGACAGATCGATCAATGGAACAGAATTGAGACCCCAGAGATGACATCATCTGCCTATGATCAGCCGATATTCGACAAAGGCCCTAAGACTTTAAACTGGGGTAAAAACAGTATCTTCAACAAATGGTGCTACGCAGAATTGGATATCCATCTGCAATAAATTGAAACAAGATCGACATCTTAAACTTTATACAAAAGCCAACTCCAACTGGATAAAATACCTAAATATCAAACCTAAAATTATAAAACTCATCCAAGAAAAGGTAGGAACAACAATGGAAGTTTTAATACACAACGCAGACAGACTTCAAAATCTGTCAAACAAACCACAATCAGCCGAAGAGAAAATAAATAAATGGGAACTATTAAGAATCAAACACTTTTGCTCCTCTAAAGACTTTATTAATAGAATTAAAAGGCCACCTACAGAATGTGAAAAAATATTTGGCAACTCTATGTCAGACTGATGCTTGATCTCCATAATCTATAAGATACTTCAAAATATCAACAAGAAGAAGATAAATCATCCAATTGAGCGATGGACAAAGGAGAAGAGCAGACATTTCACTAAAGAAGAAATCCAGGCAGCCAGAAAACACATGCGATCATGTTCACAATCTTTAGTTAAAGAAATTGAAATCAAGACTACAATGAGATACCATCTCACCCCAACAAGGGTGGCCATGACCGAAAAAACACAAAACAACAAATGCTGGAGAGGCTGTGGAGAAAGTGGAACTCTCCTACACTGTTGGTGGGGTTGCAAAATGGTCCAGCCTCTTTAGAAAGCAATCTGGTGCTTCCTTAAAGAAATGGATATAGATATACCATTTGATCGAGTCATTCCACTACTTGGAACATATCCTACACAATCAAGGCCTTTCACACCAACAGACACATGCACAAGAATGTTTATCACAGCACAGTCCACGATAGCAAAAAGATGGAATCAACCCAGATGCCCAACAACAGAGGAATCGATAGGTAAACTATGGTATATATACTCAATGGTGCACTATGCAATGATAAAGAATAATGATGATTCCAGGAAACATACCCTGGTTTCAAGTTGAAGACATTATGTTGAGTAAAGCAGTCAGTGACAAAAGCACAAATATTGTATGAGACCCCTATGATAAGATCTCAAAACCAGAGTAAAAGACTCTTTGATGGCTGCAAGGGAGGAGAGGGAGGGAGGGCGAGGGGGGGAGGGGTTAGATTAGATAGTTGGTAGAAATGTGGTTGGGTGAAATTGGTGATAGTACACGTTAGAAACAAGAACAATATTAAGTGGACTTCAGCATAACTTGAATACTCCTTCCATCTTAACCTAATATTGCAAGGACAGAGTAGCTGGGGCAGGGGGCAGGAGACCATGCTCTTAGGCAAAATTGAGGCCAATTGGCACAACTAGCATTTTGCTAAGAGGGCTCTCTGCATCCCACATTGGTGAGTGGCGTCTGGGGTCTTAAAAGCTGTCAAGCTGCCATCCGAAGGCACACCAAATGGTCCCAACTCAGCAGGAATGGATACTCACCAAGAACCAAGATTACATGGGGTTAAGACAACCCAGAAGGTAGAGAGACCCACATGAGTGGGTGCCTACATAGACTTGGGACTGGAAGAACCGGATGGTGCCCGGCCACCACCAGTGATAGCCACGATGGAGCTCACTAAGTTGAGTCTCACTGGCAACACAAGAATAAAAAGGGGTGCACCCTGACATCTCCACTAAAAGACCACAATTGATGGTCCAGTGGCTTTGGCGCTCCTCTAGGAGCATGGCCCCTGGCCCTGATGCTGCCCTTGCCCATAAATCATAATGGAGGTCCACTCTTTGGACACGAATGGATTGGACTTCCCCTTGCAGAGTGACCATATATTGGATGCACTTTATGGTTCTGTGCATCTATAGGATATCATCCTGCTGACCTCTGGTTGGAGGAAGGAGAGTTGGTGGAGAGGAGGGGAAAGGAGACTGTTGGTAGGAGGAGACATGTATGGAACAGAGAGGAATACTGTGCTGTCACCAGGCACAGAGAGCAGTGGAAGCTGCATATAGGTGGGCATGTAAATTTACATGGGAATGTACATTTTCACTCAGTGATAGCAATAAAAAAAGGTTTAATAAAAAATTCCAAGATGAAGAAGCCTTTCTAAAATTATTGGAGATTGAATGTAAAAGAATTATGTATAGAGACTTCCTAGAGATTAAACAAAATGCAGCTGAACAAGATGAAAATTAAGTAAGCTATGTGAACTGATGGAACATCAACCATCTAAAATGCAGAAGATCAACAACAAAATTACAGAATTAGACAATTCAATTCAAACCGAAAAGAGTATAATTGAGGGGATGGAAGCCAGAGTTAGTCAGCTTAAGGATAGAGTAACTGACACAGCATTTATGAGGAGAAATCAGAGAAAAGAAATAATAAAAGTGAAGAAGCATTAAGAAACATGTGGGACTTTATTAAGAGGAATAATCTCTAAATAATTGGGAGTCCCTGAACAGAGAGGAATAGCTGAAAATACACAGAGTACTACTGTCACAGAGTAGCTGACAGGAAACCTCCCTGAAATTACGAAAGAGAACATAGATACCCAAGATGGTTATTGAACACCACAAAAATCAGGCCCCAAAAGAAAGATACCAAAATATAATCAAGCTTAATAATATGAATCATAAAAAGAGACTTGCAGTGAGGCTTAAAGCAAAGCTACCGTACAAAGGGAAGCCATGTAGGCATTTGTCTGACTTCTCTGCAGAAGTCATTTTGTCAAGAAGGCCATAGGATGACACATTCAAAGATTTGAAGGAGAAAAACTTCCAACCAAGAATTATATATCCTGCAAAAATTGTCTCTGAAATATGGTGAAATTAAGACAGTCACAGATAAACAGAAACTTAGAAACTTTCTAAAAAACAAACCACAAACTACAAGAAATACTGAAAGGAGCTCTTGGTTTAGAAAAAAAAAATCAAATGTATACTTTAGGAGGCAATGCAGGACACAGCATCCAGAATTATATTCAGTTAGGACGTCACAAAGCTCAATAAAAGCTACAATATTAAAAAAAAAAAAACAGCAATCTTAACACAAGAACAATGACATCATCACACTAAGAACAGGGATATATTACACTAGGCATAACCCTCTCAGATAGTGAGAATTAAAAAGATATGCAGAAGTTAAAGTTGGGTTTAAAATTTGAATATTAATGGGGATAGTAAGGGTAGCTTTAAAGCAAAATAACAATGCAACATATCAAAACAGGAAATATAATTCAGGAGTCTCAACAAACACAAAAGCAACACTGAAAAGGATGAAATGTCAACCCATAAAGAAAGACCCAGAAAAGAATATTAAGAGCAACATAGAAAACATCAACAACACAAAAATAAAGGCATCAAAATGACAGCACTAAACACATCATACCTATCAATAATTACACTGAATGTAAACAGACTGAACGCTCCAATAAAGAGACAGTGAGTGACATCCTGGATCAAAAGACACAATCCATCTATGTGTTGCTTACAAGAAACATGCTTTAGACTCAAAGATATGAACAAACTGACAAACCAAAGTATGGAAAAATATACGTCAAGCTAACAACATACAAAGAAGAGCAGGTAGTGGCAAGACTAATCTCAGATAAACCAAAGAAACAAACTCACTTTCATCAAGTTGATTCCGACTCATAGTGACTCTGTAGGACAGAGTAGAACTGCCTTATACAGTTTCCAAAGAGTGCCTTGTTAATCTCAGATAAAATACACGTTAATGTAAAATCCACCATTACGGACAAGGATAGTCACTATTTATTGCTGAAAGTTTCAATAAATAAGCAGAATGTAACATTAAATACTTAGGCACCCAAGACCAAAGCATCTAAATACATCAAACAAACACTAACAACACTGAAAAATGCGATAGATCACTCCACAGTAAGAGTTGGAGACATCAACACTCCACTTTCAGTAACGGACAGATCATCTAGAAAAACGGTCTGTAAAGATACAAAAGATTTTATTGAGCCAATTAATGAACTAGAGCTCATGGACATATACAGAACATTTTGCTCATGAATAAATAAGTACACCTTCTTCTCCAATGCAAATGGAACATTTTGTAGAATAGACCATGGGTTAGAACATAAAGCAAGTCTTGACAAAATCCAAACCACTGAATTATCGCAAAGCATCTTCTCAGACCATAAAAGCCATAAAAGTTGAAATCAATAGCAGAAAAAACATAGGTAGAACTTTGAACTCATGGAAACTGAACAACACCTTTCTCAAATATCCACAGGTTATAGAAGAAATCAAGGACGAAATAAAGAGATCTATAGATTCACAAGACCTGGTGACCGACAAAATTAGGGACAGAGCCAGGATGGGAAGAGTACAGAATGATGCCCTGGTATCTGGCTTGGGTCACAAAGCAGTTGTAGGTATTATTTACTGCAGGTGATGTGGGCACAGGTTTAGGTGAGGCTGGGAGAGATGAGAGGTTGAGTATTAGACACATGGAATTAGGTACTAGTAGGACATCCAAGGGACCCTGATGGCACAGCAGTTAAAGCACTCAGCTGCTAACAGAAAGATCAGTGCTTTGAATCTACCAGTCGCTCCATAGGAGAAAGATGTAGCAGTCTGCTTCAATAAAGATTTACATTCTTAGAAACCCTATAGGGGCAGTTCTACTCTGTCCAGTAGGGTCCCTGTGTGCTGGAATTGACTTGGATGCAGTGGCTTTGGTTTGGGGTTTGTTACGAAATCCAAGGATCCCTGGTGGCTCAGTGGTTAAGTGCTTGGCTGTTCACCCAAAGACTGGTAGTTTGAATCCACCAGCTGCTCTGCAAAAGAAAGATGTGGCAGTCTGGTTGTGTAAAGATCAATAGCCTTGTCCTATGGAGCATGTCTGCTTCTGTAAAGATTTACAGAACTACTCTAGGGAGTAGTTCTTCTATGTCCTAAAGAGTTGCTAAGTGTCACAACCCACTTGACCACACTGGGCTGGTTTGAGTTTTTTGATAAAGCATTCACGAGATGTCTGACAGATGACATATGTAGGCTAGAATGTAGATGTGAAATATTTCCTAGAGATACAGGTTTGGTAGAAGATATGAGAATCTAAGTGGGTGAGATCACTTAGAGAATGTGGGAGGTGGCAGGGTGACAAGGATGAATGCTGGAAAAATTTAGAAAACAGTCCCAGGACAAAACCTGTGCAATGTTTCAGGTACAGATGGGTAGAAGAAGAGGATCCTGAGAAAAAGTCTTCAGAAAGGTAAGAAGAAAACCAGGAAAAGGCAGTGTCATAAGGCCAAGGGTGTAATGAGATTGTCTAGAAGAAGGGTAATACTGTCAAACACTGCAGTAAAAGGAGGACTAAAGACAGCCTAATAGATTTAGTTGTTCAGGTTACTAGGTGACTCAATCTGGGACAGTTCCAAAGTGATACGGGTAGAGAGGTAACAAAAAAGCAAAGCAAAAGGAAGAAGGAAGACAGCAGTAGCAAGAGGAGCACAAAGGATTTTATTCTGTTTTAAAACAGGAGAAACACGTTAGCATGCTTCTAGGCTGAGGGGAAAGTGCAAGCCGAGACAGAGAGGACTAAAACACAGGAGGAACAAGAGTGCTTTATAAAACCAGGTTGATAACACAGTGGGGTCAACAAAAAAACAAAAACAGCAGAGACTGCACAGGTACAAAGGTACAGACCTCAGAAAGAACACTACTGTTTGGAAAATTTTAAGTAGACTGCTATGAGTGGAATACTTGAGTTTCTAGGGAAGTGATAGGAGATGTAGTTGCAAATGCAGAGGAGCCAGAAAATGGGAATGCAGTCCCCTGGAACCATAGAAATATGGAGGCCACAAAGTACTTTAGCAGATGTAATGGTAACAAAAGCCCAAGACTTAAATCGAAATTGAAAGATGGGGGAGGGAAGGAAATGGAAGGGAGGCCTGAGTACTGAGGTTAGACAAGCAAGGACAGGGAGAAACAAATCAAAAATTAGCCTCAAATATTTACATCCCAAAACAGTCACACAGAAAGGCACAGCCAACATGTTGGAGTAACAACATGTCCCTGCTAAATGCTCAAACAACTAAGAATCTCAAAATTAATGAAATTTACATCAAAGAAACACTACATTGGAAAATCAGATGGATCACTCCAAAATAACAGTTGGAAACTTGAATACTCCACTTTAAGTACTGGACAGATCTACTAGGAAAAAAATCTCAGTAAAGACACAGAGGATCTTATTGCCACAAATGACCAATTAGACCTAATGAACATATGCAGTGCCCTCTATGCATCAACACATAACTACACCTTCTCCTCCAGTGCACATGGATCATTTTCCAGAATGGCCACGTTTTGGCACATAAAGCAAATCTCAATGAAATTCAAACCACTGAAATATTGCAAATCATCTTCTCAGACCATAAAGCCATAAAAGTGGAAATCAATAGCAGAAAAAACTTTGATAGAAATCAGGAATCATAGAAACTGACCAACACCTTGCTCAAAAAGCCATGGGTTACAGAAGAAATCAAGGATGAAGTGAAGAAATTTATGGATTCCAAGGACAGTGAAAACACTTCCTACCAGAACCTACAGGATACAGCCGAAGCAGTGTTCACAGGTCAGTTTATCTCTATAAATGCACACATCCGGAACGAAGAAAGGACCCAAACCAAAGAATAAACCCTACAGCTTGAACAAGCAGAAAGAGAGCAACAGAGGAACCCCTCAGGCACAGAAGAAAACAGATCATAAAGATTAGAGCAGAATTAAATAAATTAGAGAACAGAAGAACAATGGAAAATAAACTCATAAGACCAAAAGCTGGCTTATTGAAAAGATCTACAAAACTGACAAACCACTGGCTAAACTTACTAAAGAAAAACAGGAAAGGAAACAAATAACCCAAATAAGAAATGAGATGAAAGGCGGAGTCAAGATGACAGACTAAGCACACGTCTCACTAAATCCCTCTGGAAACAAACACCTGAATTGAGAATTAAACGGAGCCTTCTGGACACCTAGTGAGCCAAGGGATGTGGCTTAGGGGTGTTAATTTGGACTTCATACTACTCAACGGAAAACCTCCTCTCTTTCGCTGAACCCACATTCGGCGAACGCAGGCTTGCACGGACCAAAGGTAACTCATCACTTTAATTTTTTATTCCCTGTCTTAGTCAGCAGGCAGAGCTCGGAGTTGACTAGCTGCTAATCTCAGATGCACTCTTGGTGGGATTGCCAAGTGAAATTGTTATATTTTGAGAACCCAGCTTTGGACTCTGTGCATCTTGCCAGCTTTGGCCTCTCTTTCAGCCTTGGCCATAGAGTAGCCTGGACACAGCCAGACAGTGTGCCTGTGTGGGATGCCATCTTGATGAACTGGGAGTGAGATAAACCCGTACGGAAGCCCTAGCTGGACATCATTCCTAGGCTGGGAGGCAGCGCCAGCCTGGAGGAGAGTGCTTTTCCGGTAGAAAAGCAGTATTTTACACAGTGTCATCTACAGCTGGGGCCTGGCAACACAGGCTGCAGACTCTGTGCATCTCGGCACCTTTGTCCTCTTTTTCTGCCTCCAACATACAGTAGTCTGGACCCAGCCAGCTGATGAGCTTGTGCAGGACACCATCGTGTTCTACTGGGAGGCGGATCTACCAATATGGAAGCCTGACCTGGGCCTAATTCTTTGGCTGGGAGGTAGTGCCTGCCCAGAGGTGAGTGCTTTTCCGGCAGGAAAGGAGCATTCTACACACTGTTGCAAACAGTTGGGGCCAAACAGCAGAGGCCAGCAGGCCAGTAGCCTTTCTGTATTTTGAGCTAGTTTATAACATCTGGGTTATGATATAGAGGTGCTTACTTTGCTAGCTGGGAAGAGACACCAATACATCTGAAAACCTGACTGCCTTTGGAAGTTGTCAGATACATTTTACCTCTCATTTCAAGATGGCTAGAGAAACAACCGTGGTACATCATCACAGCATCTTGCTGAGCCTCTAATGACTCACATGATGCCAAAAGGCAAAAAACTCCTGAGAAAACCGAAATTAAGAAATCACCAATGTCTTCAAAAGGCTCCTAAAATAAAGCACCTCAGAAACTCCCAGACAAAGAAGCTTTTCTGAAACTATCAGAAGATGAATACAATAGGATTATAGAGAGAGCCCTCCTAAACCTTATACAAAATGCAGCAGACAAAAATGAAAAATTATGCAAGCTGTTCAATCTGATGGAACATCAATACTCGGAAATCGAACAGATCAAGAACAAAATCAAAGATGTAGAAACGTCAATTTGAAGCCAAGAAAACAGAATCGAACAAGTGGAAAAGAGACTTTCTGATTTGGAAGACAGAGCTACTGACTCCAGCATCTATGAGGAGAAATCAGAAAAAAGAAACAAGAAACATGAAGAAGCATTAAGAAGCATGTGGGATTCTATTAAGAAGAACAATCAATGATTAATTGGAGTTCCTGAACAGGGCAAGACACCTGAGAACACAGAGAGTACTAATGCTCAGCTGCTGACAGAAAACTTCACAGAAATTATGAAAGAAGAGAATACAGATATGTATCGAACACCACTCAATATAGATCTCAATAGACAGACTTTAAGACATATTATACTCAACCCCAACAAAATGAAACATAAGCAGAAACTCTTAAGGCAGCAAGACACAAAGCAAAGCTAATATTCAGAGGGAAATCTTGTAGGTTTTCATCAAATTACTCAGCAAAAACGATGCTGGCACAGAGACAGTGGCAAGACACATTTAAAGCCTTGAAGGAGAAGAACGTCAACCACGAATTATATATCCTGCAAAACTACCTTTCAAATATGAAAATGAAATTCAGACATTCACAGATAGAAAATCATAGACTTTGTAAAAACCAAACCAAAGCTACAAGAAACGGAAAAAATCTCTTGGCTTGGAAGAACAAAACTGCTAACTTTGTACTTTAGAAGGACACATTATTCAGAATCCTACTCAGTTACGGAAGGCTTGAAACACAATCGAAGTTATAATAGTGAAAGAAATGATCTAGTGATCATATCTTATAAACTATGATATCATCATGTTAAAAAGAGGGATGTACTACAGTCGTTATAGTCCTTCCAAATGGAGAGGAAGTTGACAAGAATGGTAGCAATCAAAATTGGGTCTATGTATACTTTATTAAGCGGGATCATACAGGCAGCCGTAAAGCACAATAAAGAAGGAACACACCATATCAAGAAATGTAGTACAGGAGTCTCAACAACCACAAAACCAACCTTGAAAAACATGAAAAATAAGCTAACAAAGAAGACAGTTGCAGAGCAGATTAATAAGAACAGAGAAAACATCAACACAAAAATAAACATATCACAATGGCAGCACTGAACACATACCTATCAATAATTACATTGAATGTGAAAGGACTGAATGTTCCAGTAAACAGACATTGAGTTACATCTTGGATCAAAGGACATGACCCATCTATATGTTGCTTGGAAACCCTGGTCGCATAATGGGTTCAGTGCTACCTACATCTGCCAACCAAAAGGTCGACGGTTCAAATCAATCAGGTGCTCCTTGGAAACTCTATGAGGCAGTTCTACTCTGACTTCTAGGGTCACTATGAGTCGGACCTGACTTTATGGCAGTGAGTGATATGTTGCCTATAAGAAACTCACCTTAGACTTAAAGATAGGAACAAACTGAAAATTAAAGGATGGAAGAATATATATTAAGGTAAAAATGAACAAAGAAGAACAGGTGCAGCAATTCTAATCTCAGAAAAAATGAATTTTAATGTAAAATCCATGATTGTAGACGAGGATGGACACTATTTATAGCTGAAACGTTCAATAAACAAGCAGGACTTAATATCAAATATTTATGCACCTAATATTAGAGCACCTAAATACGTCAAAGAAACACTGACTACACTCATAAAGAAGATAAATCACTCCACAATAATAGTAGGAGACTTCAACACTCCACTCTCAATACTGGACAGATAATCTAGAAAAAAGCTCAATAAAGACACAGAAGACCCTAGTGCCACAATTAACCATCTAGACTGCATCAACATATACAGAACTTTCTATCCATCAGCGGACAACTACACTTTCTTCTCCAGTGCACATGGAACATTCTCTAGAATAGACCATGTGTTAGGACAAAGCAATTCTGAACAAAATCCATACCACTGAATTAATGCAAAGCATCTTCACAGATCATAAAGCCATAAAAGTCAAAATCAATAGCAAAAAAAACATAGAAAGTGGAACACATGGAAACTAAATAACACTTTGCTCAAAAAACCATGGGTTATAGAAGAAATCAAGGATGAAATAAAGAAATTTATGGATTCCAATGAGAACGAAAACACTTCCTACCAGAACCTATGGGATACAGCCAAAGCAGTGCTCAGAGGTCAGTTTATCTCCATAAATGCACACATCTGGAAGGAAGAAACTAAGTTGAAGAACTAACCCTACAGCAGCTTGAACAAGTAGAGACAGAACAACAGAGGAATTCCTCAGTCACCAGAAGAAAACAGATCATAAAGATTAGAGCAGAACTAAATGAATTACAGAATAGAAGAACAATTTAAATGACCAAAAGCTGTTTTTTGAAAAGATCAACAAAATCGAAAAATCACTGGCTAAACTTACTAAAGAAACACAGGAAAGGAAACAAATAACCCAAATTAGAAATGAGAGGGGAGTTGTCACAACACATCCAACAGAGATCAAAAACATCATAGCTAAATACTATGAAAGACTGTACTCTAACAAATTTGAAAACCTAGAGAAAATGGACAAATTCCTTGGTACATATCACCTACCAAAATGATCACAAGGCGAAGCAGAACAACTTATTAAACCCATCACAAAGGAAGAAATTGAAAAAGTCATCAAAAAACTGCCAACCAAAAAAAGTCCAGGCCCAGATCACTTCACCGCAGAATTCTACCAAGCTTTTAGAGAAGCATTATCTCCAATACTACTAAGACTATTTCACAGAATAGAAAGGGATGGAATACTCCCAAATTCATTCTATGAAGCCAGCATAACCCTGATACCAAAGCCAGGGAAAGACCCAACCAAAAAGGAAAACTACAGACCGATAACACTCATGAATCTAGACACCAAAACCTTCAACAAAATTCTTGCCAATAGAATAACATATCAAAAACAGAATCCACCATGACCAAGCTGGATTCATACCAGGGATGCAAGGCTGGTTCAACAGTGGAAAAACAATTAATGTGATCAACCACATAAATATCACAAAAGACAGGAATCACCTGATTTTGTCTATTGATACAGAAAAGGCATTTGACAAAGTCCAACACCCAGTCATGCTACAAACTCTCAGTAAAATAGGAATAGATGGCAAATCCCTTCAATGCAATAAAGGCCATTTATACAAAGGCAACTGCCTACGTTATCCTGAATGGAGAGAGACTGAAACAGTTTCCCTTGAGAACAGGAATTAGACAAGGATGCCCACTCTCATCTCTTCTGTTCAACATTGTACTAGAAGTTCTAGCCACAGCAATTAGACAAGACCAAGAAATAAATGACATCTGCTTCGGTAAAGAAGAAGTAAAAATCTCCCTACTTGCAGATGATATGATTGTATACGCAGAGAATCCCAAATAACCCATAAGGAAACTACTCAAACTGATAGAACAGTTCGGCAAAGTCTCAGGATACAAGATAAACATAAGTAAATCAGTAGGATTCCTTTATACCAACAATGGGATTTTTAATGAAGAAATCACCAAGTCAATACCATTAAAAGATACAGCACGTAGGAATAAATTCAACCAGGGAAATAACAGACCTTTACAAACAGAACTAGAAACCCTTACTACAAGAAACTAAGAGAGGCTTACATAAACAGAGAAACCTACCCTGCTATGGATAGGAAGAATTAATATTGTGAAAATGTGTATTTTACTCAAAGCAATCTACTTAGATAATACAATCCCAATACAAGTTCCAGTGACATTTTTTAATGAGACAGAGAAACAAATTGCCACCTTTGTCTAGAAGGGGAAGAAGCCCGGATAAGTAAAGCATTACTAAAGAAGAAGAATACACTGGGAGGCTTTTCATTACCCAGCTTAAGAACCTATTACACTGTTACAGTAGTCAAAACTGGCAAAAAAAACACACAGATAAATCAATGGAACAGAATTGAGACCCCATAGATGACATCATCTGTCTGTGAACACTTTATATTCAACAAAGGCCCTAACACATTAAACTGAGGTAAAAACAATCTCTTCAACAAATGGTGCTGGCAAAATTGGACATCCATCTGCAATAAATGAAAACAAGACCCATATCGTATAACTTATACAAAACCCAACTCAAATTGGGTAAAAGACCTAAATATCAAATCTAAAGTGATAAAGCTCGTCCAAGAAAAAGTAGGAACAACAATGGAAGTTTTAACACACAATGTAGACAGACTTCAAAATCTGTCAAACGAGCTACAATCATCAGAAGAGAAAACAGATAAATCAGAATGGCTAAGAATCAAACACTTTTGCTCATCCAAAGACTTTATTAATAGAATTAAAAGGCCACCTACAGAATGGAAAAAAATATTTGGCAATTCTGTGTCATATCGATGCCTGATCTCCATAATCTATAAGGTACTAAAAATATCAATAAGAAAAAGATAAATTATCCAATTAAGTGATGGGCAAAGGAAATGAGCAGACACTTCTCTAAAGAGGAGATCCATGCAGCCAAAAAACACATGCGGACATGCTTAAGATCATTAGCTATTAGAGAAATTCAAATCAAAACGACAATGTGATACCATCTCACCACAACGAGGTTGGCCATGATACAAAAAACACAAAACAACAAATGCTGGAGAGGCTGTGGGGAGATTAGACCTCTCTTACACTGTTGGTGGGACTGCAAAATGGTGCAACCTCTTTGGAAAGCGATCTGGCACTCCCTTAAAAAAAATGGATATACATATACCATTTGACCCAGTCATTCCACTGCTTGGAATATATCGTACAGAATCAAGGCCTTTCACACCAACGGATACATGCACACAAATGTTCATTGCAGCACAGTACATTACAGCAAAAAGATGGAATGAACCCAGATGCCCAACAACACAGGAATGGATAGGTAAACTATGGTATATATACTCAATGGAACTCTATGCAATGATAAAGAACAATGATGATTTCAGGAAAGATCTCATAACCTGGTTTCAACTGGAGGACATTATTCTCAGTCAAAGTAGTCAGTGACAAAAGGACAAATATTGTATGAGACCCCCACTACAAGAACTTAAAAACACTCATGCATAGAAGAAAAGACTCTTTGACGGCTGCCAGGGTGGAGAGGGAAAGAGGGGAAGGGGGGAGGGCTTAGATTAGATAGTTAATAGAAATTTGGTTGGGTGAAATCAGTGACTGCACACATTAGAAAGAAGGTCAATATTAACTGGACTTGAACACAATTTGAGTACTCCTCCCATATTAACTCAATATTGCAAGAACAGAGTAGCTGGAGCAGGGGGCCAGGGACCATGCTCTCAGGCGAAATCGAGGCCAACTGGCACAGCTAGGATTTTGTTCATGAGGACTCTCTGTACCCCACATCAGTAAGTGATTTCTGGGGTATTAAAAGCTGCCAAGCTGCCATTTGAGGATACAGCAAATGAGGATACAACTCAACAGGAATGGATGATCACCGAGCACCAGAACAACATGGAGGAAAGAGAACCTAGAAGACAGAGGCCCACGTGAGTGGCTCTCTACATCGAATTGTGGCCAGAAGAACTGGTGTCCGGCCACCACCAGTGATAGCCACAATAGAGCTCACAAAATTCAGTCCCACTGGCAACACAAGAATAGGGGTGCACCCTGAGATCTCCACTAAAAGACCACAACTGATGGTCCAGGGGTTTCGGGATTTCCCTGGGAGCATGGCCCCTGGCTCTAATGCTTCCCCTGTCCATAAATGATAATGAAGGTCAACTTTTCGGACAGCAATAGATTGGACTTGGTGATGCACAGTGAGCATATCTTCTGCGAACTTTATGGTTCTATGCATCTATACGAAGTCTTACTGCTGACTTCTTACTGGAGGAAGGGGAGTGCGTGGAGAGGAAGGGATAGGAGACTGTTGGGAGGATAGTACATATATGGAGCAGACAGGAAGGGTGTGCTGTCACCCGGCAGGGAGAGCAGTGGGAGCTGCACATAGGTCAGCGTGCGAATTTATACAGGAATGTACATTTTCATTCAATCATAATAAAAAAAAAGAAGATGGAAGCAATACACAGAATCATTATATCAGAAAGAACTAGTTGATGTTCAGCCATCTGAAAAGGTAGCACATGATTATGAACCAATGATACTGAAGGAAGAATCTGAAGCTGCATTAAAGCCTTTGGCAAAAAACAAGGCTCCGGGAATTGATGGAATATCAAGTGAAATATTTCAACAAATAGATGTAGTGCTCGAAGTGCTATGCCAAGAAATTTGGAGGACAGATACCTGGCCAACTGAATGGAAGAGATCCTTATTCATTCCCGTTCCAAAGAAAGGTGATCCAACCAAATGCAGAAATTACCCAACAATATCATTAATGCCACATGCAAGCAAAATTTGTTGAAGATCACTCAAAAGTGACTGTAACAGTATATCGACAAGGAACTGCCAGAAACGTAAGCTGGATTCAGAAGAGGACATGGAACCCGGGATATCATTGCTGATGTCAGATAGATCTTCCCTGAAAGCTGAGAATACTAGAAAGATGTTTACCTGTGTTTCATTGACTATGCAAATCTTTTTATTGTGTGGATCATAACAAATTATGGCTAAAAATGCCTAAAACGGAAATTCCAGAACACTTAATTGTGCTCTTAAAGAATCTATATATGGATCAAGGAGCAGTAGTGTGAACAGAACAAGGGAACACTGCATGGTTTAGAGTTCAGAAAGGTGTGTGTCAGGGTTGCATCCTTTCACTGTATGCTGACCAAATAATATGAGAAGCTGGATTATACGAAGAACAACGAGGCATCAGGATTGCAGGATGACTCATTAACAACCTGCATTATGCAAACGACACCACCTTACTTGTTGGAAGTTAGTAAGATTTCAAACACTTATTGATGAAGATCAAGGACCACAGCCTTCAGTATGGATTGCACCTCAACATCAACAAAACAAAAATCCTCACAACTGGACCGGTAAGCAACATCATCATAAATACAGAAAGGATTGAGGTTGTCAAGGATTTCATTTTCCATGGGTCCACAAAAAATGCCCGTGGAAGCAGCAATCAACGAATCAAAACGGAAAATCTGCTGGAAAGGATCTCTTTTAAGTACTGAAAAGTAAAGAGCTCACCTTGAAAACCAAAGTGCACCTGTCCCAAGTCATGGTATTTTCAATCACATCATACACATGCAAAAGCTAGACCATGAACAAAGAAGACAGAAGAGGAATTGATGCCGTTGAACTGTAATGTTGGAGACGAATGTTAAATGTCCCATGGACCACCAGAAGAACAAACAGATCTGTTCTCGAAGAAGTACAACCACAGTGCTCCTTGGAAGCAAAGATGGCAAGGTTGCATCTTACATACCTTGGACATGTTATCAGAAAGGATGAGGCCCTGCAGAAGGGCATCATGCTTGGTAGAGGGTCAGCAAAAAAGAGGAAGACTGTCAACAAGATGGATTGAAACAGTGGCCGCAACAGTCGGCTTAAGCATAAAAACAATTGTGGACATGACACAAGACTGCAGTGTTTAGTTCTGCTGTGGACAGGGTTGCTATGAGTTGGAATCAACTCAATGGCACCTAACAACAACAATGAAAAGCCAACAGCCAACATTACAGTTAATAGAGATGGAGAGAGGGCAGGACCAAGATGGTGGAATAATCAGATACTTCTTGTCATCCCTCATAAAACAAAGACTGTCCCCCCCAAATAATTGATTATATATGATAATCTAGGAACCCTAATGATCAAAGATGAAGCTAAACAATCAGACTCTGTGGCAAGTGGAAGAAGAGACAACTCAAAAGCAGCAGAGAATTACATACAGTGAAATTACCAATGACCTGCTAGCTGAGTCTAGCAGCACACACATGCTGAACCAAGCAGCATCATTCAAAGACTAACTTCACATCAGGTACAGACAAGCAGCAGTGAACCTCCACGTACCTTCAGAACCACGTAAGTGTGACACCACACCTGTAAAAGTGTAAGCTTGTAACCAAACATGAGAAGGCAAAATGATCCGCTGCCATTTAGTTGATTCTGACTCCTAGGTTAGGGTGGAATAGCAGCATGGTTTCCAAGGAGTGCCTCGCAGATTTGAACTCTCAACCTTTTGGTTGAAGACATAGCACTTAACCATTGAGACACTACAGTTTCCGATAAGTAGAAGGACTTAAGAAAAGGTTTAAGCACAGACGAAAATGATCTTTGATGGTTACAAAGGTTGGGGTGGTGCTGTTGAAAGATTGGATAGCAGATAGGAATTGAGTTAGGTGAAGTGAGTGACAGTACACAGCAGAAGGGAGGTTGGCACAACTGGACTACACCAAAAGCTCAAAGGTTTTCTAAATACAACCCAACATCACATAGGACAGAATAACAGGGATAGGGGATTGGGGACCACAGTTTCAGGGGACATCTATGCTAAATGGCACAACTAAGACTTTTTTAAGAAAATGGAGGCAGAGCCAAGATGGCAGGGTAACAACACATCCCTGCTAAACCCTCAAACAACTAAGAACCTCGAAATTAATGATATCCACCAAATACAGCAATCTAGAAGGACTAAACTGTGCTTAGAGAACTCTAAGTACACAGGGAGCAAAAGGAAGATCTTAGGAGCCCTGAACTACCTTCGATAAAACAGTGCAGCCTGGCCAGAGACTTTCTACAAACTGAAGGCAACCTGGGCGCCAAGAAAACCCATCTCCAGCAAATCTTATCAACCAAGCAGAGCTGTGAAACAAGAACTGGAGCAACCTCTAATTTGACTAAAGAGACCTGCCCCAGCCTAAATATCACAGCAGTAGCCTGCATCCCAGACCTGAAGACCCCCACACAGGTTGGAACACTCCAGGATAAAGCTGGCTATTAGTCAGTGCCCTGACAGAACCACCAGACAGGCAGCTAAGCACTGACTCAGAGAGGCGAGGGCCAGGAGGCCTCGGCTGGAGGAGGAGATAGGCGGGGAGCATGGGGACAGGAAGTGAGGACTCCTAGGGTCCCAGGGCGATAGGGCAGGAGAGAGAGCTGGGGGAAGCATGCAAGTGGGCTCCACACAGCAGGTCTTAGTCCTGCATGGGACTGAGAGGCCCAGGTTCAGGCATCCCACGTCTATGGATAAGGAGATTGCAGGACCTTGGGGGGCAGAGTAAATGGTCCTGCTGCTGGGACCAACCTTGGAGCCAGTAGGCCAGGAAGCTCTGGGCTCTCCAGCCTGGGGCTTGGGGGCTGAGAGTGCATCCACAGCTGGGAGAGGATTGGAGCCACATCGGCCAGTGAGTCTTGGGCTCAAGCCAACTGGTCCAGACTGAGCCCCCCAGCAGCTGAGCAGCCATTAGAACTGCATGTGCCAGGGAGATCTGGGCTCAGGCGACTGTGGGCAAAGGGCAGTGAGCACCAGTGGCTAGACAGCCATTAGTGCAGCATGTACGAGGAAGGCTTTGGCTCAAGTGAACCAGGAGGAGGGAAGATATTACCCTAGTGCCTAGGCAGCCACTGGAGTCAAGTGCACCAAGGTGGTTTGAGCTCAAGTGACTTGGGAGTAGGGAAGTTATCACCCTAGCAGCTAGGCAGCCATTGGAAGTGCATACTCCGTGGAGATCTAGGCTAAGACAGCTGTGGGAAAATGGCAGTCATTGCCAGTGGCTAGACAGCCATTAGTGTTGCATGCACGGGAAAACTTGGGGTCAGGTGCACTGGGAGGAAGAGAGAGATTTCTCTATTGGCTAGACAGCCATTGGTGCCACATGTGCTAGGGAGAACTGGACTCAGGCAACCCATGGGAGGGGTAGTGATCGTTGTGGCAGCTAGGTAGCCATTGGAACCTGGTGCACCTGGGCAGCCTGAGCTCAGCTGAACTGAGAGAAGTTATGTGATCCTGATCACTCCAATGACTGGGAAGCCACTAAAGCCAAGTGTATCTGGGAGGCGTGGGCTCAGGTAATCCAAGGGAGGGACTGACTCAGTGGCTAGGTAACTATTGGTGCCCAGACTTGGGAAGAGGGCACAACCAAGTAACCACTCACTCTCCCTACACGTGAGTCAGAGGCTGAGGCTCCACAAGGGGTCTGTCCAAACCAGAGGCAGCTGCAGCAGCAGCAGCACTTGAGTCCTGCCCACCTTAGAGTGGCTGTGAAAGTACAGTGCCTGCACAAGCGACCCCTGCAGCCCAGAGGCAGAAGTGGTGGTGGTACTGCTGAAAGCAGGCATAACAACTCCACCTGGCAGCTGTGCCAGCAGCAGAAACAGACCAGTGCAGGCAAGTAAGAGCAAGCAAAATAAAATAATCAAACTGCATGGAGAATCTACAGACCAGCCCTAACACAGAGATGCCAATCAGACCAATTGAACTATTACGTCCGTTTCACTGCAATAACTTCCAGATGGCTCAGAGACAACAATCAATCTCGAAACATAAGAAGAAGCAGACTACTGGGGTCTCCTGAAACCTGAAAACTCCTAAAATAAAGCACGAATGGACTTTCCAGATGAAGAAGAGTTCCTACAACTATCAGACACAGAATACAAAAAGTACAGAGCTGTGCAAGATATCAGGAGGAGAGAGATCAGGCAAAATGCAGCACAGCACACTGAAAAATGAAATATGCTCCAAGAAATGCTTGAACAGGAATGATCTGAACTTCGACAGATAACGAGTAAAATCTTCAAGCTTGATAATGACAGAAAGCGAAATGAGCAGGACTGAAGATATGGAAAGAAGAATTAGTGAGCCTGAAGACAAAGTAAATGACACCAGCATACACGAAGAAAAACCAGATGAATGACTCAATAAGAGTGGACAGTCCCTAAGGGTGATGTGGGATTCTATTAAGAGAAATAATATTCATGTGATCGGAGTACCAGAACAAGGTGGGATAGCTGAACATACAGAGAAAATAGCTGAAGACCTGCTGACAGAAAACTTATCTGATATCATGAGAGATGAGAAGGTCTCCATTCTGGATGCTGATCGAACCCCACTCAAGACAGATCCCAAAAGAAATACACCAACTCATATCATAATCAAGCTCAATAAAACTAGAGACAAAGACAGACTACTGAGGGCAGCCAGAAATAACCAAAAAATAACCTATAAAGGAAAATTATTAAGATTAAGCTCAGACTACTCAGTGGATAAAATGCTGACCAGAAGATAGTGGGATAACATATACAAAGCCCTGAAGGAAAAAAAAAAAAAAACCTGCCAACATATGTCCTGCAAAATATTTTCCGAAATATTAAAGTGAAATTAAGACTTTCACAGACAAATAGACATTTAGAGAATCTGTAAGAACCAAACCAAAATTACAAGAAATATTAAAAGAATTCCCAGATTAAAAAATCAATAGCATTAGATATATACTTAAACATGCAGCACTTCGGTGTCTAGATAAAATCAGGAAAGAGGAAATCTAAAAATGATAACCAAAATGAAATCACAAAACATAGCAATTAAGAGACATCAGGATATAACTGACAACTATATTATATGAAAAAGAGGGTCAAAGAAAGGTACACATAGACATTCCAGATGTGGAAGAAGACAAGGAGATACACAGATACTGAAGTTTGGACTGCTTTTATATAAATAAAAGGGACAATGGGAGAAACCACAAAAGAAACTTGTAATTCTACATGTCAAAAAGCAACATACAAATCACAATTTCGAGAAAACAAACACTGAAAGCCACTAAAAGAAAATATGCAAAGAAACAACAATCAGCACAGAAAATGGAATACAACAGAGGAACTGTCCACAACACCCATAAAAGACATCAAAATGACAATGCTAGCATCATGTTTATCAATAATCACACTGAATGTAAACATACCAAATGCACCAACTAAGAGACGGAAAGCAGCAGGTTAGATTAAAAAAATGACGCATCAATATGCTGCTTATTGAAGACATACCTTAGACTGCAAGACACAAACAAACTACAACTCAAAGGTTGGAAAAAATATATCAGGCTAATACTATTCTAAAAAGAACAGGAGTGGCACTACTAATATCTGACAAAATAGACTTTAAAGTTAAATCCACCAAATGACATAAAGAGGGTCACTGTCTAATGGTCAAAGGCTAAATTCCACGGGAGGATATAAGCATACTAAGTATCTATGCACCCAATTACAAGGCTTCAAAACATATCAAACAAACACTATTTGCAATGAAAACAGAAATAGACAGCTCCACAATAACAGCAGGAGACTCAAACACATCACTCTCAGTAAACGACAGAACATCCTGAAAAAGGCTTAGTAAACACACAGAGGGTCTAAATGCCACAATTAACCAACTTGACTGTACATACATATTCAGAACACTTCATCCACCTGAAACCAAGTATACTTTCTTTTCCAATACTCATGGAATGTTACCCAGAATTGACCACATATGGGGTCACAGAGTGATACTCAACAAAATTCAAAATACTGAAGTAAAACAAAGCTTCTTGTCAGACCACAAAGCCATAAAACTAGAAATCAATGACAGAAAAAAGATTCAAATTAAATAAAAAACATGGATACTGAATAACATTTTGCTCAAGAACTACTGGATAATAGAAGAAATCAAGGATGCAATAAAGAATTTTATAGAACCAAATGACAATGAAGACACATCCTATCAAAATCTATGGGACACAGTAAAGCTCAGAGGTCACTTCGTCTCAATAAATGCACACATCTGGAAGGAAGAAAGGGCACCAGTCAAACAATTAACTCATTAACTTGAACACTAGAAAGATCTCAGCAAAAGAACACATCAGGCTCCAAAAGAAAGCAAATTATTAAAATTAGAACAGAAACAAATAAAATAGAAAAGAGAAAAATGATTGAAAGAGTAGACAAATCCAAAAGCTGGTTTTTCAAAAAGATCAACAAAATTGATAAGCCTTTGGCCAAACTGACAAAAGGAAAACAGGAGAAGAAACAAATAATCCAAATCAGAAATGAAATGGGTGATATCACAACAGACACCACTGAAATTAAAAGAGTCATACAAGAATATTATGAAAAATTATACTCTACTAAATTTCAAAACGTAGAGGAAATGGACAATTTTCTGGAAAAATACCATGCACCTAAACTTGCAAAATCAGAGACAGAACAACTAAACAAACCTGTCACAAAAGAAGAAATTGGAAAGGTAATTAAAAAACTTCCATCCAAAAAAAGCCCTGGCCCGGATGGCTTCACTGCAGAATTATATCAAACGTTCAGAGAAGAGTTAACACCACTACTTCTAAAGGTATTCCAGAGTATAGAAAAGAATGAAATGCTCCCAAATTTGTTCTATGAAGCTTGTATAACCCTGGTACCAAAACCAGGTAAAGACAGTACAAAAAAGGAAAATTACAGACTAATATCTCTCATGAACTAAGACACAAAAATCCTTAACAACAGAATTCAACAACACATCAAAAAAATAGTTCATCATGACTAAGTGGGATCCATATCAGGGATGCAGGGATGGTTTAACATAAGGAAAACAATTAATGTAATCAGTCACACAGTAGAAATAAAAGAACCACTTGATTCTATCAATCAGTGCAGAAAAGGTATATGATAAAGTCCAACACCCATTGATGTTAAAAAGTCTCAGAAAAATAGGAATGGAAGGGAAATTCCTCAACATAATAAAGTCAACCTACACTAAACCAACAGCTAAGATCATCCTTAATGGAGGGAAGCTGAAAACATTTCTCTTAAGAACAGGTACTAGACAAGGATGCCCATTGTCACCACTTTCATTCAACATTGTTCTGGAGGTCCTAGCCAGAGCAATTAGACAAGATAAGGAAATAAGGTGCCTCCAAATTGACAAAGAAGAAGTCAAACTATCGCTATTTACAGATGATATGATCTTATACATAGAAAACCCTAAAGAATCCACCAAAGAACTATTGGCTCTAATAGAAGACCTCAGCAAAATATCAGAATATAAACATATATGAACCAGGGGGATTCCTTTACACTAACCAAGAGACAACCAAAGAGGAAATCACTAGATCATTACCATTTACTATAGCCCCCAAACAATAAAATACCTCGGGATAAATCTAACCAGAGATGTAAAAGACCCATACAAAGAAAACGACAAGTCCCTACTTCAAGAAACAACAAATGACTCACATAAGTGAAGAAATCTACCTTGCTCCTGGATAGGAAGACATAAAATTGTGAAAATGTCTATACTATCCAAAGCAATCTACACATACAATGCAATCCCTATTCAACTTCCAATGATTTTTTTAACCAGATGGAAAAACAAATCACCAACTTCATACAGAAAGGAAGGAAGCCACGGATAAGTAAATTATTACTAAAGAGGAACAAAGTGGGAGGCCTCCCCCTCCTGACCTTAAAACCTACTACATGCCCACAGTAGTGAAGACAGCCTGGTACTGGCACAAAAACAGATGTATAGACCAATGGAACAGAATCGAAAATCCAAATATAGCTTCATCCACTTATCAACATCTGATATTTGATAAATGCCTAAAGACAGTGAATTGGAGTAGACAGTCGTCTTCAACAAATGGTGTTGCCATAATTGGATATCCACCTGGAAAAAAAGGAAACAAGACCTTTCTCTCACACCATGAACAAAAACTAATTCAAATGGATCGAAGACCTAAATATAAAAGCTAAAACAATAAAATTCTTTGAAAGAAAAATTGGGAATATGATGGAAGCACTAATCCATGGCATCAACAGTCTACCAGAAAACAATAACTTTCAATCATCAGAAACAAAAATGGATAATTGAAAACTCTCAAACATTAAACACTTATGCTCATCCAAAGCCTTCATCAGAAGAATATAAAGACTACCTACAGAGTAGCAACAAATATTTGCCCACCACGCTTCGGACCACCATCTAATCTCTTTAATCTACAAGATACTGCAAAACCTCAACCAAAAAAAAAAGGACAAACAACACAATTAAAAATGGGCCAATGACATGAACAGGCACTTCACCAAAGAAGACATACAGGTTGCCAAAGATATATGAGGAAATGTTCACTATCACTAACCATCATAGATATCCGAATCAAAACCAAATGAGATATCATCTCACCCCAACAAAGACAGCAGTAGTCCAAAAACCACAGTATAATAAATGCTGAGAGGACGTGGTCGCTGGAGAGGTCGTGGACACTGTTGGTGGGACTGTAAAATGGCTCAACCACTATGGAAATCAATTTGGTGCCTTCTTAAAAACTAGAAATAGAAATACCATATGATCCAGCAGTCCCACTTCTTGGAATATATCCCAAAGAAATAATGAATACCACTCAAACAGATACTTGCACACCAATGTTTATTGGAGCTCTCTCCACAACAGCAAAAATTTAGAAACAACCTAGATGCCCCTCAACACACAAATGGTTAAACAAACTGTGGTATACTTATACAATGGAATACTATGCAATGGTAAGAAACAACAATGGCTTAGAGATACACCTGTCAATGTGGGACCTTCTAGAAGGAATTATGGTGAGAGAAATTAGCCAGACACAAAAGGACAAATTTTGTATGAGACCATTAGTATACCCAAGCAAAGTGGCGTCGAGTCAGATCTGACTCATGACGATTATTAGTATAAGGATGCAACTAATCATTGAAGCACAGGAGAAATCAATATTTTATGGGTATAGGGTGGCACAGGGAGTGAAAGGGACTTTTTACAAATTAAATAGTGGTTAGGATTAGCGACTGGTATAGGATGCGACAGCATGCACTAGAAGTGGGGTACTCACAACTACTGAACTTCAAAACCAAATCATCCCCTTAATGTGGACCACCTGTTTGGAAAAACAGAGAAACAGGGTCTGGGATCAGGGGGCTATGCTCAAAGGGGACATCCAGACTAACTGTGATACCCAAGTGTTTCTCTTTCCCTCTTTCAAGATACTGCTCTACATACCACCAGAGAGTGTGGCGGCTGGGGTCTTAAAAGCTAGCAAGCTGCCATCTAAATAGCACCAAATGGTCCCAATTCACCTGAATGTGGGGCAAATGGAGGTCATCAAGGACAGGAGAAAATATGAGCCCGCCAGATGGAATGGGTCATAGGAGCCATAGCCTGCTTCACTTGGGACCAGAAGAACCAGATGGTGCCCAGCCACCACCAATGACAGTCTGGATGGGGTACGTGGAACAGAGCTCTGGACACAGCAGCTGATGAAGTAGAGCTGGAACTCTATCAAAAGACCACACTGGATGGTCCTTCTGAAAGGAGGCCCCCCAGACTCTCTAACCCCAAACTGCACAAGCACTGGGGCTAGCTCCCCAGACAAAGCCTGACCTGTATCATACAAAACACACAGTGAAACTGGAGGTGAATAAACCTTTAAAAATGTACATGGGGTTATCTGAGGGACACCTTGCTGGAGCCAACATGATTGGGTAAGAAGGGCCAGACCTTTATCAAAAGGTCATGGGGAAGTTCCCAACAAAAAGGGAAGCATGCTGTCACATGGGTGGCAGGGGGTGGTGCAGCTAGAATAGAATAGAGGTGAAAGTTCTGGGTGTTAAATGGCAACATGATATAGACTGTAAAACTGTTCATAATTTGCAGTAAAAAGAAAAAAAATGTTCTGTATACGACTTTGGTGAGTGGTGCCTCAGGTCTTAAAAGCTAGCAAGCAGCCATCTAAGCAGCATCAATTGGTCCTAATCCACCTGGAGCACAGGAAAATGAAGGACATCAAAGACATGAGGAAAACATGAGCCCAGCAGACAGAAGGTGCCATATGATCCACAGACTACTTCAGCATGAGACCAGAAAAACTAGATGGTACGCAGCCATCACCAATGACTGCCCTGACAGGGAACACAGCATAAAGTCCTTGTTGTAGTAGGAGAAAAATGGGTATGCAGAACTAGAACTCTATTAAAAGACCACATTTGATGGTCCATCAGACTATAGGGTTTCCTGAGGACACGGTCCCTGGCCTCTCTGCTGGCCCAGAGGTGATACCGGCACCAAGACCAGCTCTTCAATGACTGGACTAGAGTGTAAGACACAGAATGATGCTGGTGAAGTTTATGCTTCTTGGCTTAAACATGAGGATGCCTGAGCAGTTCCTCTTTAGAGGGGAGATAAGAGGGTGGTGGGCCAGGAGTTAGTTAAATGGATACAGGACCTACAGGATGGAAAGGAAGAGTATACTGTCACAGGGGTAGGCGGGTAAGCAGCTAGCGTAGCATAGTAGTGTGTGTTTGGGGTTTTATATGGCAAATGGATTTGGATTGTCAACTTTTACTTAAAGGGCAATAAAAGATTTTTTTTAAAAGGTAAACACAGAACAATCATATGGCCCAGAAATTCCAATTGTAGATATACACCCAAAAGAAGTGAAAGCAAGAATGCAAGTAGAAACTTCTACATCAATGTTTATTGCAGCACTATTCACAATAATCAACAGGTGAAAGCATCCTAAATATTCATCAACAGATGAATAGATAACCAAATTGTGATACAGACATAAAATGTACCTAGGCATTAAGTAAAATGAAGCTTTAATACAAGCCACAACACGGATGAACAAGTAAAATAAAGTCACTGTCATGGATTGAATTGTGTCCCCCAAAAATGTGTGTAGCAATTTAGCTAGGCCATGATTCCTGAAACGGTATGATGTTCCTCCCTGCTGTATACCCTGTCTCTATTATGTTAATGAGGGAGGATGGGGCAGCAGTTGTGTTGGTGAGGCAGGACTGAAGATATAAAATTGTATTATGCCTTGAGACAATCTCTTGGGATAGAAAGTAGAGGGAAGCAAGCAGAGAGTTGGGGACTTCATACTGCAAGGAAAGCAATGCCAGGAGCAGAGCCTGTCTTTTGAAAAGAACCCAGGGTCCCTGCGCCTCAGAAACTCCCAGTCCAGGGCAAGACTGATGACAAGGACCTTACTACAGAGCCAACAGAGAAAGCCTTTCCCTGGAGCTGACGCCCTGAATTTGGACTTTTAGCCCACTGGACTGCAACAGAATAAAATTTCTGTTGTGATATTTCTGTTATGGCAGCACTAGATGACTAAAATAATCACGAAAGGACAAATATTTTATGATTCCACTTGTATGAGTTATCCAGAAAAGGCAAGTGCATAGAGATCAAAGCTTACCAGTGGTTACCAAGAATAGGGTGAAGCGTGAGTCATTGCTCAGAGGCACTTTCAATTAATGGTACTAGTATGATTTGTAAAAGCATAGTCAGTAATGGTTGCACAACATGATGAATGTAATCAACGTCACTAAATTGTATATGTATAAATGCTGAATTGCCAAATGTTTTGTCATATATATTTTTGATACAATAAAAAAGACATAATTTATGTTGGTTATATGAGTTTAATTTGTGAAAATTCAGCATGCTATAAACTTACATGTGCTCCTTTCTCTTTGCATACTATCTAGTCACCCTCAAGTAGACTGACTCATGGCAGCTCCATGTGGAGTGGAATTGTGCTATTGTAATATTTTCAATGACTGATTTTTTTAAAAGTACACCTCCAGGCCTTTGTTCTGAGCTCCTCTAGGTGGAGACAAACTTCCAGCCTTTTAGTTACCAACCTAGTACATTAACCATTTGCACCACCCATGGACTCCTTGTACAAGGTCTGACAAGTTCACAAACTCATCCTAGAAAAATTGCTCATACCTCATTGCTGAATAGCACTATGGTCACCTTCGAAGTGCTTCTCTTGGGAAGCTATGCATTGACACCAATGCCTAGCTCACCCTTCAAAGCAATTCTGGAACTCTTTTTCTGGAATGGCTATCAGAGCTGTCCTCGGATTACCCTTGATGTCCTCAATGTCATCAAAACATCTTCCTTTCAATATTTCTTTTATCCTCAGGTAAAGAAAAAAGTCATTGGAAGCCAGATCAGGTGAGTAGGGAGGATGTTCCAATACAGTTAATTGCTTACTGACTACAAACTCACTCACAGACAACTATACAGTTAAGTTTGCAAACTTGCCAGTGTGTGCAATGGCCATTTCACAAAGAGTTCCAAAATTGCTTTGAAGGGTGGACTAGGCATTGGCATCGGTGCATAGCTTCCCAAGGGGAGTACTTTGAAGGTGACCATAGTGATATTCAGCAATGGGGTATGTAGCACTTGGAACAATGAAGTTCATGGACTTAATTGTCAGACCTCATATATTATACTTCAATAAAGAATTTTCATTAATACCATGTATAAACCATCAAAATATAAATCAGTTATATGTTGATGGTATTATAAAGTACCTATATTTTGATGATATTATGCATATTATAAAATATATATGACTTCCACAGAGAATATTATTGAAAAACATTAAATAAGTCTAAAGTAAGTAGACATACATGTACATAGATTTAGATGACTTAGTTTTGACCTAACAGAATACAGTGCCTAGAAATATACAAAGGTATTTTTAGGCACTTGAAGTATGACAGAAGTGGCAATGCTGATCAGTGGGGAAAGGATTAGCTTTTTAGCACACAATGCTAGGACAAATGGGTATTTACATGTAGAAAGAGAAAATCCCATACCATACTATTTATAAAAAATTCAATTCTAGATGTAGTAAAGATTTAAACATAAAAGTCAAAATTATAAAGCTTTTAGAAGATAAGATAGAAGAATATCTTAAGATGTTCGAGTATAGAAAGGATTTCTTAAACAAGGTACAAAATCAAGTGATCATAAATAAAAAGACAAACTAGAGATAGGGGAGAAGATATTTACAAAACAATACATATAAGTGACCAGTGACTAGAATCCACAGTATGTAAAGAAAAGCTTTTTTAAGTATAATATGACACCAAATACATACGTAACAAAAGGGAAAACAGATAAATTGGACATAAAAATTTTGCATTTTTGTGCCTCCAAGGACACTGTCAATAAGAGGAAAAGACAACCTATAGAACGGGAGAAAATATTTAAAAGTCATATGTCTCATGCGGGTTCAATATCCAGAATACATATTTTAAAAAATTCCTATAACTCAACAGACACAAACAATCCAATCAAAACCTGAATAGACATTTCTGCAAAGATATACAAATGGTCAGTAAACACATGAAAAATGCTCAACATCATTAGTCATTGCCAAGTGCCGTCGAGTCGGATCCGACTCATGGCGAGTTAGTGAAGTGCAAATCAAAACCACAATGAGATCCCACTTTTCACCCACTAGAATGGCTATCATCAGAAAAACAGAAAACAACAAGTGCCATAGACTGAATTGTGTCCCCCCAAAAATGTATGTGTTGATTTGAATTGGTTTGGTGTTCCAACATGGTGCCCTTTCTCCCATGTGTTGTGAATCCTGCCTCTGTGATACTGATGATGAAGAATGGTTTGCAGTTGTGTTAGTGAGGCAGGACCCAAGCTACAAGCTTGTCTAATATAAGGGAGAGAACTGAGCAGAGGAAGTTGGGAACCTCATACCACCGAGAGAGAAGCACCAAGAGCAGAGCACGTCCTTTGGACCCGAGGTTCCTGTGCCGAGATGCTCTCACTGGATGTGGACTTAGCCTACCGGACTGTGATAATTCTCCTACTGAATGGACTTACAATTTGTAAATGGATTTGTGGCTTACCAGATTGAGACAATAAAAGCTTCTCTACATGAAACCTCCCACTCGTGGTATTTTCCATTAGAGCAGTACCAGGTAACTAAGACAACAAGTATTGGTGAAGATCTGGAGAAACTCATCCATTGCTGGTGGGATTTTAAAATGGTACAGACACTGCAGAAACCAGTTTGGCAGTTCCTCAAAACGTTAAATATAGAAATACCATACTCATTGCCACTGAGTTTATTCAAACTCATAGCAACCCTACAGGACAGAGAGCTGTCCCATAGGGTTTCTGAGGAGCAGCTTGTGAATTCAAACTGTCAACCTCTGGTTAGCAGTGGAGCTTTTAACCAACTCACCACCAAGCCTGCAGAATGATCATGTGACTCAGCAAGTCAACTCCTGGGTATAAACCCCAAAAAACTAAAAGTACGGATGCAAATAGATACTTGTATACTAATACATATTTACAATAGCCAAGAGGTAGAACAGAAATGTCTATGCACAGGTGAATGGATAGACAAAATACAGTATGTACATATGCTAGAATGTTCTTCAGCCAAAAAAAGGGATGCAGTTCTAATACATGCTACAATATGGATGAGCCTCTAAAACATCATTAAAAGCCAGATACAAAAGGTCAAATGCTGTATGATCCCGCTTATGTGAAATATCTAGAATAAATAAATACATAGAGACAAAAAGTAGGTTAGTGCTTATTGTGGGCTAGGGGCAGGGATGGAGTTAATGCTTAAAGGGTACAGACCTTCAGTCTGGAGTGATAAAAAAGCTTTGAAAAAATAGTGACAATGGTTGCACAACATTGAGAATATAATTAATGTCAGTGAATCATACACTTAAGACAGTTTAAATGGCAATTTTTATGTTATATGTATTTTACCACAGTAAAAGAAAAATCAATAAGGAAAAGACACACATCCAATCGAAAAAAAAAAAAAATGGGCAAAAGATCCTAACAGGTATTGTAAAGAAGAGAAAATATATTTGGCCAATAAATACATGAAAACATGGATCAACCAAATTAGTCATCAGGGGATGAAAATTAAAATCATGATTAGGTATCACTCCACATCCACTAGACTGGAAAAAACTGAACAATCCAACAAGTAATGTTGGAAGATGTAGAGCATTAAGGGCTTTCACACATTTGTACAAACACTTTAGAAGACAGTTTACTGTACACCAGGACCTGTTCTTCTCAGTTCAAATGTCCATCCACAGTAGAAAGCATAAACAAATTCTGGTATGTTCACCAATGGGACACTAAATAGTAAGAAAAATGAATGAATTACATGCATTAATATGGATAAATCTCATAAACACAATGTTCAGTTAGGATTGTCAAATTAACAGATGAAAAAATACAGGATGCCCAATTTACTTCACATTTCGGAAAAACAATAATATGCTTATGGCCTATACAAAACTCAATGGCACTTGGCTTGGCTTGGCTATACAAAACTATTTGCTGTTTATCTGAAATTCAAATTCTCTCTCTCAAGAATTAGTGAGAACAAGGGAAAAGAAGCCAATTAAAGACATAAACACATAACCTATTTTTTTTTTTAATCTAGTAACCCTATGTTTAATAAAAGTAGTCAGGTACAAAAGAGTATTGTTTGAGAGCCAAAACTTGAGAGGACTATCTTATATTTTCCAGGTTTCACAAGTTTTCTGCCTCCGACAGGAGGAATTCTACCTCTCCTTCTAGTGGAAAACATTGAGTTTTCTTTCTCAGACAAGTTTCTGCCTTATACACATTCTCGTTTTTGCAAGTTTTACTGTAAAATGTTCAAAAAAAGACAAAATAATCCATTACTAGAAGTCTAGAAATATTACCCTTTGGGGAAGAGAGTAACTGGAAAGGAGCACAAGTGGTATTTCTGGGCTGCTTGGAATATAGTTTCTTGATGTGGGTGCTAGGCACATGGGTATATATACTTTGTGAACATTTATCAAGCAATATAATTACGATTTGGGCAACTTTCTGCATGAATATCACAGTTGAATTCAGTAGTCGATTTGTTATCTATCTGTTACCTAGCTATATCCTACCTATCTAGCAGGGATCTACATATTTTTATATTCAGAATCACAACAAAAAAATAGGAATAAGCTTAACAAGAAATGTACACGACCCTCATTGACTGAAAGGAGAGAAATACTTTGGCTGGGCTATTTAATCAGGAATACAAATCATCTGTTAAAAAAAATATGTTCCACTTCACTAAGAACTATAGAAGTGAAAGTGAAAATGAGATACCATTTTTTCATTTATCAAATTGGCAAAGTAGTGATAAAACTTGGTACATAGAAAAATTTAGGAAAATGAATAATCTCACACCTTTATGGAGTTCAGCAGTATGTATTTCAAAAAGAAGATGACAGTTTGAGCATATTCCAGATACCCTCTAACTGATCTATTTACTTGTTCTTGAACCAAATAGATGTTAGAGCCTGTTAAGAAAATGAAGTCACTGATCTGTCTAAGACCTGAGAGTAAGGAGTTACGCATAAGTCTTCAACTCTGGAATACACTTGAGCTAAGAACCTGTAGTAGAGTCAAAGATAAAGAGGGGAACATTGTTCCTTGTGAAGGATTGGCCCACAGGATTCTGTGAACTCCTAGGGGAAAATCAATATTGTCTATGGGAGTGTGCCAAGTTTCCTTGAATTGATCTGAAAACCCTGAAAAGCTGAAGAGTTGGGCTGGGTCCTTTCTACCTTCAGACTATGCAAGGAAACAAAAGCACAAGATAACAAAAAGTGGAAACAGGACCCCTCTTGATGCTTCCCTAGAGCTTTGATGATCTAACTGACGCGTGCCTGCTGCTACATTGCTAGATCATTGGCAGAAATCACTGTGCCTTTATCATTCACAGAGCTGCTACAACTTAAGATGCCCCAGCATCATACTTGAGCCCCATGCAAAAGGAATATTACAGACAAAGCAAATAACAACACATCTAAAGGAACCTAGAAGCCAAAGAGAAGACTAAGCAGAATACCTAAAGTAAGCCTTAATGAAATAGAATTGCTGAAGGAAACAGACAGATTGCACTTAAAAATCACTCAAAGAGATTAAAGTATTGCATAAAAAGGACTTTCTGGAACCAAAAAAATTAACAACTAATTACCAAAACCAACAATAATTATCATTCCAAATAATAAAATACTAAAACTAGCCCAATTAAAATCAGAAACTTAGATCACCCTGAGGGAAACAACTTTATGAGCCCATTCTCTTCTCTCATAAACATAAGAGAACTAAATAATAAGAATAAATGTTGGCAAAGAGATAATTTTCTTTTTACTGATACAGTTTTACAAGGTCTGACAATTAAGTTCACGAACTCATCCTAGAAAAGGTGCTACATAACTCTTTGCTGAACGTCACTATGATCACCTTTGAAGTACTACCCTTGGAAAGCTATGCACAGATGCCAATACTTAGTCCACCTTCAAAGCAATTTTGGAACTCTTTCTGGAATAGTCATCAGAGCTGTCGTCGTATTACCCTTCATGTCCTGAATGTCATCAAAATGTCTTCAATATATCCTTTATCTTCAGGCAAAGGAAAAAGTCACTGGGGGCCAGATCAGGTAAGTAGGTAGGATATTCCAATAAAGTTATTTGTTTACTGGCTGAAAACACCCATACAGAGAGTGTCGTGTGAGATGGTGCATAATCGTCATGCAAGAGCCATGAGTTGCTGGTGAAAAGTTCATGTCATTTTTGTCTAACTTTGTCATGCAGCCTTTTCAGCACTTACAAATAGTAAACGTGGTTAACCGTTTGTCCAGATGATACAAATTCATGATGAACAATCCCTCTGATATCAAAAAATGTTAGCAACATCATTGTGACTCTTCATTTGGATTGACGGAACTTTTTTGGTTGTGGAGAATTGGCTGACTTCCATTTTGCACTTTGACACTTTGTTTCAGGGTCATATTGGTACACCCATGTGTCATCACCAGTGATAACACAGCCCAAGACATGGTCTTACCTCTCCAAAAGGTCTTTGCAAACTTCAACTGTCTTTTGCTTTTGTTCACTGGTGAGTTCCTTTGGGACCATGTTTTGCACACATCTTTCTCATGCCAAGATTTTCAGTTAAGATTTTCCTGTTTCTCTAGCGATGTTTACTTTGTCTGCTATGCTTCTCACAGTTAGCTGATGATTTTGACACAAAATTCAATGAATTTTTGCAATGTTTAAGTCATTTCTGCATGTTACTGGCTGCCCTAACCTCTCTTCATCAGTGACGCTTTCTCTCTCCTCAGAAAAACATTTAATCCATTTCTACACTGCCATTGTCTTCATGGCATTATCCCCATAAACTTGGACTAACAGTGTCACTTCCAGTTTCGCCAAGTTTAACAAGAAATTTAATGTTGTTCATTGCTCTAATTCAAGCTCCAACATTCTCACGACAGTACACAAAAACACACAATAATGAACATCACTCAGCAAGACACTGCCCCACATTGACATGAACACAGCTGTGAGACACTAATATACCAAGGCTATGAAACCACACTGAGTTGTTTGTACAGTGCTGCCAACGTAAGCGCACGGTGGCAAGTTCACAAACTTCATTGTCATACCTTGCACATCAAGAAAGTTCACATCTCTAGGAAAAAAAACTATTAGAACAGAACTACGTGTATCAAGATGGATGGATGGATCTCACAAACAACGCTGAGCTAAAAGCAAAATCATTTACAGAAAAATATATACACTGAAACCATTTACATAAAGTTTAGGCAAAATATCACTACATATTATTTAGGTATAAATGAATAAAGAAATTAACTGAAAACACAAATACAGAATTTAGAAAGGTAGCTAAATTCAACATTCTGTCTGATGCAACCTACTCTGACTCTTTACTACTCAATAGACACTGCTTTGGCAAAGATAACCCAAAACCTCAACTGATAAATTCAATGTTTGCTTCTCAGTCCTTACCCTATGTAACCACTTTGAAACTTTTGACAGGTGACAATCACTTCTTTCAAGAAATTCTTACCTTGGTTTTATAAATGCCACTGTCATCCCGTATCTCATTAACTTCTTTAATTGATTTGAATTGATTCTTTTATCTTTGATTTCCTCACTAGTGCTCCTCAACTAATGTTTAGTGCTGGCTCTCCCATTAACAACTCTTCCTGGCTATCTCATTCATAAACTTCCAAGTATCTATCTCCAATTCAGTATGTTGCTTCTAAGCTGTAGCCCTGAATTTCCCATTTCCTCCTGGATTTTTCTAATATGCAGTTCAAATCTGTAATATCCAAAATCAAACTCACTATCTTTGCCTCTATTTTCTGATTCTTATATAAATACAGATTTCCTGTTTTCTCAGTAGCTTCCTTTCAGCTCTTGGCAGCTCCCACTTGATCTATCACTCAACCATGATTTTGTCACAACTTCTTTGTCTCACAAAATCTGACACTGCCCTGTTGTTTCTTGGGTACATCTCTTCCCCACCAAGTAAAACATTATGCAACAATTATTCTGACAGGCCATGTGTGATGGTTAGAATTGTGTCCCCCCAAAAATGTGTGCAGCCACGTGGCTGGGATATGGTTGCCAGTATCTTGGGACTGTCCTCCATTGTGTGGTTTTGCTAACCTGTATGTTAAAGGATTAGGGTGGAGCTGTAAATTCCTGCTGTAGGGGGAGTTTCTCTGGAGCATGGCTTGCCCCACCCTTAATGCTTTTAGCTTGCAAGGATCAAAAGGAAAAAGAAACAAAGGACAATTTGAGAACCTCGCTACCATCAAGCAAGCAGCACCGGGAGCAGAGCGCGTCCTTCAGACCAGAGGTTCTTGTGTGAGGACGCTCCCTGGACAAAGACTGATACAATACCGGACTTTCCTCCAGAGCCAACAAGGGGAAAGTCTTTCCCTGGAGCGGACACCCTGAATATGGACTTGCAACCTACCGGACTGTGTAAGAATAAATCTTTCTTTGTTAAAGCCTTCCACTCTGTGGTATTTCTGTTAGAGCGGCCTAGCTGACTAAAACACCATGTCTACTCTTTGAAAATACTGTAAAGGTGCTAATAACTTTCTTAGACTCTCCATAGGTAGAAAATGATTCATTCTGACAGTGGAGGGCTTAGCTGTGAAAAAGCTAATTTGGTAGGTAAGAAAATTTTACTTGCATTGGTATTACAAACCTACAAACCTCTCCTTTCCTCAAAATCTATCTCAAATATTGAATAGCACTCTAATAAGCTCCTAAAGGTCTTAGTTCACCTGAGTCTAGATATAATATATAAATATCATTAGAGTCCTTATATTTCTCATTAATCTCTACTCAAAATAAGTAAAAACAAAGAAGAGGGAATTAATTTAATTATTTAGATATACATATATATTTCTTTATTATGATGATTGAGTAAAAATGTACATTCTCATATAAATTTGCATGTCCACCTATATGCAGCTCCCACCGCTCTCCCTGCCTGGTAACAGCACACTCTACCTCTCCACTCCACACGTCTTATCCTCCCAATAATCTCCTGTACCCTCCTCTCCACTCACTCCCCCACCTCCAGTAAGAGATAAGCAGGATGACATCCTATAGATGCATAGAGCCATAAAGTACATGATATGGTCACTCTGTGTCACCAAGTCCAATCCATTCCTGTCCAAAGAGTTGACCTCCATTGTGATTTATGGACAGGGGCAGCACCAGGGCCAGGGGCTATCCTCTCAGGGGAACTTCAAGGCCCCTGGACCATCAGTTGTGGTCTTTTAGTGGAGATCTCAGGGTGCACCCATCTGAGGGTACACCAAATGGTCCCAACTCAGCAGGAATGGATGATCACGAAGGACCAAAACGACATGGGGGAAAGAGAACCCAGAAGACAGAGCAACCCACATTGAGTGGGTAACTACATCAACTTGTGACCAGAGGAACCGGATGGTGCCCGGCCACCACCAGTGATAGCCATGATGGAGCTCACAAAGTTGAGTCTCACCAGCAACACAAAAATAAGATATATATATTTTTAAAAAGCCAGACACATCTGTTGCTGTTTTGTAAATTCCAATTCATAGTGACCCTATAGGACAGAGTAGAACTGTACCATAGTATTTCCAAGGAGCAGCTGGTGGATCTGAACTGCTGACCTTTTGATTTATAGCTGTAGCTGTTACTGGCACTGATTAAAAAAAAAAAAAGCAGAAAATAACAAATGTTGGAGAGGTTCCAGGGAGATTAGAACTCTTATGCATTGCAGGTGGGAATATAAAATGGTACAAATGAGAGAGGAGAAAACTTTTAAGAACATTCCACTTTAAAATTCACAGAAGCCCAGATGCCTCTCTCCAGGACCAGCTCAAGGACACTTCCCCCTCCCCTCACATAATTTCTTGAGATAAGCCCGCTTCTAAGGAAAGAGGAGTTTCTTCCCTGTAACTTAATACTGACTGTTTATCTTTACCTCTGTAAGTTTGCTGGTGCCAAGAGAAAAGCAGTATGAAACTCTGTAAACCTGCCAATTAAAAAGCTGTATGGAAATTTCTTTGTCTGCTTTCCTGAGAAAATGCATAAAAGGGATGTTTTGATAATAGGACAGGCTGTGCAGCCACTTTGGATCTGAGTCCGTCTGCTGCACCACTGGCATTAAAAGCCTCTTCCTCTTTAAACAAAGTGGTGTTTGTGGTGTTTCCTACTGCGTGGGCCAAACTTACATTTTTCCTGCTACACAACAACTTAGGAAAAAATATGGTGCTTCCTTAAAAAGTTAGAAATAGAAACACCATAATTTTTAGCTATCCCACTTCTACAGAAATGAAAGCCATCACATGAACAGACATATGCAATCCCATGTTTATTGCAGCATTATTCACAAAAGCAAAAAGATGGAGACAACCTAAGTGACCATCAGTGGCTAAATGGATAAATAAACTACGGTACATACATACAATGGAGTACTACACAATGATAAAGAACAATGGTGAATCTGCAAAACATTTCACAACATGGATGAAACTGGAGTGCATCATGCTAAGTGAGTCAATCACAAAAGGACAAATATTGTATGAGACAACTATTACAAAAACTCAAAGGTTTGCATATGGAAAAAAGTCTGATGATTACAGGTTGGGGAATGGTATAGTGAGGAAGGAAAATCACCAACTATGTAATAGACAAGTGTTAACTCTGGTGAAGGGAAAAGATAACACAATACAGAGGAAGTCAGACAACTTGATGAAGGAAAAGCCATACAAGGTTCCTACACACATCCAAACACCTTGAGGGACTAAATTACTGTGACTGAGTCTTGGGGATTATGTTCTCAGGGGAAACCTAACTCCACTGGCATAACATAGTTCATAAAGAAAATGTTCTATACCTCTTACTCTGTTGAGTAGTGTTTGGAGACCTAAAAGCTTCCAAGCAGCAATCTAAGATACAGTTATTGGCCCCATCTATTCTGGAGCAAAGGAGAATGAAGAAAGCTAATGAGGCAAGGAAATATTAGTTGGAAAGGACTGACAACAAAAACCACAGCCTCTACCAGCCTGAGCCCAGAAGAACTAGATGGTGCCTAGCTATCACCACCAACTGCTTTAACAGAGCTCACAGTAGAGAATTCTGGACAGAGTGGGAGTGAAATGCATAAGAAACTCATATTCATAAAAAAATACCAGACTTACTAGTCTGACAGAGACTGGAGAAACCCCCAAAATAAAGGCCCTGACATCTGCTAACTCAGCATGAAAGCCACTCCTGAAGTCTGCCTTTCAGTTAAAGATTAAACAGGCTCATAAAACAAATACTAACACACATGAGGAATACGTTTCTAAGTTGATTCAAATACATGAGACCAAATGGACAGCACTTGCACAAAAGCAGAGATGAGAAAGGCAGGAAGGGACAGGTAACCTGGATGAATGGACAAGGAGAACTTGGGATGAAAAGAAAAGGCAGCGAGTTCTGAAACACTGCAGGAATTGCAACCAATGTCACAAGATGACTTACCTGAGTAGAAATTTTTGAATGAGAAACTAAATTTGTGCTGTAAGCTTTCACTTAAAATACATTAGCATTACAAAAAAATATGAAGCATACCACCAGCAGGAAAAAGAGAAATAGACTCAATAACAAAGAAGCTAATGAGAAATGATGGGCCTCCCCCTCCACTACAGATGGATTTTGTATTTGGTTTGCAAGGGATCAGAATCACTGGATGATGCAAATCGGTAACGTGCTCAGCTGCTAACTGAAAGGTTAGAGGCTCAAGTCCACCCAGAGGTGCCTCAGAAGTAAGGTCTGACAATCCACTGTGAAAAATCAGCCTCTGACAACCCTACGAAGCTCAGTTTACTCTAAAACACAAATGGAGTCACCACGAGATAGAACTGGTTCAACGAAACTGGTTTGGTTTGTTTTTTCAGTTGCCACAGGAGCAAGCAGCCCATGCCAAAAGCTCATGTGTTGAGACCCAAGGTCACTGCCAATGCCCAGCAGCTCTCACCCCTGAGAGGATGCAGTTTCATCACAAGACTTTGTTCATAATGGGAATCACCACTATAAGCCCCTTTAACAAATGTATGTGCTGTTACTATTATATTTGGCATCACATTAGATAGGGAAAACATATCATACAACACAAACCCCTAAAAGACGACGATTCTAAATGGGCATAGTTATACAGGGGATCAGGGTTTTATACATGTGCGCACTAGACACAAATTCTAATGCTTCAGTGTAGCAGAAGGTCCTGGGATAGCTACTGAAACTGCTGGAGAAGGGTTGCCCTTTTTTCATTTCCCCAGAAATCCCAGGATTAGTGCTTGCTTTTCAGAGACATTCAATCCTCTCCCACTGCCTTCTAATGTATCTTACTGGGGTACAGAAAGGCCTCTTTTAAAATACAGCCCTTCTGGTGGCTCATCCCAAAAGAATCATTTAATCTCTATTGCAGATTGAATTGTGTCCCTCCAAAAGGTATGCTGAAGACCCAACTCCCGGTATCTGCGAAAGTGACTTTATTGAGAAATAGGGTCTCTGCAGATGAAATCAAGTTAAAAGGAGATTATACTAGATTAGATCAATCCCTGGTATCCTTATAAGAAGAGGAAAATTTAGATGCACAGGCACAAAAGAAGGCCATGTTACAATGGAGGCAGAAATAGGAGTGATGTATAAATAAGCCAAGGAATGTTAAAGATTGCTAGCAACCACCAGAGGCTAGGAAGAGGGAAGGAAGGATTCTCTCTTAGAACCTTCAGAGACAGCATGGCCCTGCTGACAATTTGATTTCAGGACTTCTGACCTCCAGAACTGTAGAATAAAATTTTGCTGTTTTAAGCTACCTAGTTAGTGGTATTTTCTTACAGCAGCTCAAGGAAACTAAAACAGTCTCCAATGAACCTTCAAAAAAAATTAATAGAATAGAAAAACTACACTTGATCAACCAATCTGTCAGATGTAACAGAAAAGATTAAGATAAACAACTGACATGAAAGTAGAAACATAATTATAGATTTGGAGTTTAAAAATATAAAATAATGCCATATCCAATATTATATCAACAAATTTGACATTCTAGGCAAAATATAAAATACAAAATACCAAAACTGGCTCAAGACATAGAGTATCAAATCTTCAAGAAAACTTCAAGAATAATTTCCACGTATATAAGCTGTATCAGACACAGAAAAAAAATGAAGGTTACCCAACTCATTTTACATGGTTAACAAAACCTTCAAACCAAAACTGGAGAGTATGCAAACAAAAAGTTATAGGTCACTCTCACATATGAACAGATATGTAAAAGTTCTAAATCAAAAACAAGTACATTAAATCCAGTAGTGCTCAGAAAGAATAATTCATCAGGGTCAAGTATCATTTATTTCAGAAATTTAGGGATAGTTCAATAATAGAAAATTTATTTTCACAATTCACTCTATCAAAAGGGTAGAAGAAGAAAAACTACATGATCATTAATTCCTAATCAATGGTAAAATTCAACACTCATTTCTCACTTAACAAATATGTAATTCTTAGCAAACTAGGAATAAAAGTTAACTTCCTTAACAAGATAGAGGATCTCTACCAGAAATGTATGGTAGATAGAGTTGAAACACAACTTCCTGGTTAAAATAAAAAAATAAAACAGAAAAACTGGATGTCTACTATCTCTGCCATTATTCAGCATTACAGTGAAAAAAGACAAGTAAAGAAATGAGCTACAATGTTGGAAAGGGGAAGGAAAAGGTGTTCATTTGCAAATAATATGAATACCTTACCTAAAAAATCCAAGAAACTCAGCTGACAAATGATGAGAGACTAGTAATTCAACAAGGTGGTTAGACACAAGATCAAAATTTAAAAGTTAGTATTTTTTTCCTCAACAGGAATAGGAAAATATATTCAAAATAGCAACAAAAACCAGAATATTCCAGCATAACCCTTACAAGAAATGGGATGTAAGAATTAACCCATAAATTCTATTCAGTTCACAATAAAAAAATCTCAAAAAGATTTTTCATAGAAACTTGAAACCTGATTTTAAAATCCATTGGGAAGAAAAAATTATCAAAAGAATTCTAATGAAAAAAAAAGTTGAGTGAGAACTTGCCATCAGAGATTAAAACATACTGTGAACTAATTAAAAGGTTTAAGAATAAAGGAATAGATTAAGAGGGCAGAACACAGTCCAGAAATACCCCATACACATACGGTCAATTCAATCTACAAACACATTAAGCCAGTTCAATGGGTGGGGGGAAAAAAAAACACAACTTTTTAACAAATGATGCTTGAACAACTGGATATGCACGTGAGGAGAAAATGATCCTCAACCTCTATCTCACTTGTTAGTCAAAAATTAACTCAAGATGAATTATAGAACTAATATAAAAGCTGAAACCATTGATCTTCAAGTAGAAAACAGCAGAACATCTTCATGACTTGGGGGAAGGCAAGAATTCTTAGACACCAGAAGCTCTAACTAACTATAAGCAGAAAACTGATTAACTTGGACTTCTACAAATTAAAATGTTTGCTCATCAAAAGATACCATTAAGACATAAGCCACATAAACGTTCACCAAAAATTCAATAAAATACTAAAATAATTTTTTAAAAAATTCATCCAAGAACAAAAAGATGAACAATAGGTATTGTGGTACGTTCCCATATTTACATCACTGCTATGTAAATTTCCCTCAATATCGTCTTTGTAAGATATCTGACTTTGAGTAAAATATAAAATGTGCTTATTCTAGCTTAGATATTTTCATTCCAAAAAAAATCATTTTAAAATTATCTGTATCTAAATAGCATTTGGCATCTACTAAAAACAGATGTAGATAGTTTCATATTAAGTCTTATACTTGTAAATTTTCCTCAAATACAACTTTGTAAGAAATGTAGTTAAGTACTGGTTTGTTCATCTGTCCATGCCTTTTATTCATTAGCATACAGGCCTTTAACCTAAGAAAAAATAAAATGACTGAGCTTAAAATAAATTAGCCAATAAGAGATCAAGTTATTTATTTTTATTTTTTTAAACAAAAAATGTAAAGTGTAATTTTCCCAAATTACAATTGACACTGGAAGAGAGAAAGGAAAATTCTCTCTTTTCCTTTTGAGATATACTGAAATCATTCGGCCACCTTTTCCCTCTCCTACTGAAACTGTGATGTACTGCACTGTCACATATTTATTTAAGAGTTTCTTTATACTAGTAAGAAAGTCTGGACTCTAGACTTTCAGGAGTCATGGAGGATAGATAAACCTCTGAAACTACTGCCCTGAGAAAATCATTAGACCTTAAACCAAAAATATTCCCTGAAGTCTTCTTAAAACCAAACAATAACTTAGCTTAGAATGTCTACCTTGAGCATTATGCTCTTTTAAGAACTGTCTATACACAGTTGGGAGGATAGGGTATGTATGGAGCAGAGAAGAAGGGTGTGCTGTCACCAGGCAGGGAGAGCAGTGGGAGTTGCATATAGGTGAGCATGAGAATTTATATGGGAATGTACATTTTCATTCAATCATAAAAAAAAAGAACTGTCTATACAGGATCAAATTGACAACAGCAACTTGAAAGATTAGACAGGAACCTTAGGGGCAGTGAGTTTATGTCAATGAGGGAGAAACAACTCAGAAAAAGAAGGTGAGAACAGCTGTGCATCTCAAAGAATGCAAACAACTGTCACTCAACTATATGTGCAGAAGTTGTTCAACTGGTGTATGTTTTACTGTGCATATTGTCAAAAACAAAAAGTAAATTATTTAAATAAAGACACAAACCACAAACTGGGAAAAAACACTTGCAATATACACATCTGACACTTCTATCCAGAACAGATATGAACTCTTAAAATCAATAAAAAGATGAACAATTTAAGTTTTTAGAATGGACACAAAACATGGAGTAGGCACTTCAAAAAGAAGATACATGAATAGCCAACAACTACATAAAAGGGGGCTCAACAATAGTTATGTTAAAAATGAAAAATAAAACCACAATGAAGTACTTTTTGACACTCACTAGACTTTCTAAGCAACTTAATTTTTATGAAGATGCAGGAAACTGAAATGCTCTTACATTAATAAGCCACTGTTGTCTAGTGGATTCTGATTCACAGCATTCCTGAAGGACAGACTGAATCTTTACGAAACCAGACTGCCAAATCTTTCTGCCACAGGCCAGCTGGTGTGTTTGAATTGCCGACCTTTTGGTTAGCACACAGTTCAGCATATACCTGCTCTCATTCACTCTTTACTGTTTAGTATTTACACTCAAGTATTTAGTATTTACACTTTAGTATTTACACTCAAGAGAAATGCAAATATATGTCTACAAAAAACACCTATACATGTCAGGGACACTTTACTCATAATAGCTAAGAAGCTAGAAATAAAATTACCAGGACAATGGAAACACAAATAGTGCTATAACTGTACAGTGGGATATTACTCAGCAATACAAGAGAACAAATTAATAATCAAAGCAAGAGCATGGTCAAATCTCAGAAAAAATTATGTTAGGAAGCCAGGCACAAAAACAAACAATAAACCAAAACAATATAATTCCATTTATAGGAAGCCTAAGAACATGTAAAAATAATCTATGATAACAGAAGTCAGAAAAATGAAGTGGAATAAAGGAAAGCAAAATGATTGGAAAGGGGCACAAAGGGACTTTCTGGTAGAGCTGGAAATGTTTTATATGGTGTTTTGCACTGTAGTTACATGAGTGCATACAATTAGAAAAACTCACCAAACTGAGCATTTAAAATACGAGGTCTGACAATTAAGTCCACGAACTTAATTGTTTTAAGTGCTACACACCTCATTCCTGAATATCACTACCATCTCCTTCTAAGTACTCCCCTTGGGAAGCAATATACCAATGCCAGTACCTAGTCCACCCTTCAATGCAATTTTGGAATTCTTTCTGGAACCACCATTGTGCATGGTGGCATAGCGGCAAGTTTGCCAACTTGATCGTATAGTTGTCTGTGAGGGAGGTTTAGCCAGTAAACAAATAACTATTCCGGAACATCCTCCCTACTCACCTCATCTGGCCTTCAAGATAAAAGAAAATACTGAAAGGAAAATGTTCTGATGACACTGAGGACATCAAGGGTAATCCAAGGACAGCTCTGATAGCCATTCCAGAAAAAGAGTTCCAAAATTGCTTTGAAGGATGGACTAGGCGCTGATCTGGGTGCACAGCTTCTCAAGGGGAGTACTTCCATGGTGACTACAGTGCTATTCAGCAATGAGGTATGTAGCACTTTTTCTAGGATAAGTTCAAGAATTATCAGACCTCATATATGCACTCTATTATGTGTAAATTTTATCTCATGGAAAAAATACACAGGATGAAGTACACACAAAATATCAATTGAAAGATCAACAAAGTTTAAAAAATGAGACTGAGATAACCATATGCAATATAGTAACAAAGGATTAATATCCAGAATACATATAAACTACAAATCAACAAGACAACCTGAAAGAAAAAAAAGATAAGCAAAGGATATAAACAGGCAATTCACAGAAATGGAAAGAGAAATAAGTAATACCACAAACAGATGCTCTGCCTCACAATAACCAGGGAAATATGTCTTTAAAAATAATATGCAATATTCACCCACAAAACAGGTGAAAATTAAAGTCAGTAATATCTAATATTGTCAGCAGTACTAAAACAAACCCACTACCGTTGAGTGGGAAACACATTTTCATATATCGTGGGCAACGTACACACTGGAACAGAGATTTTACAATATAACTTAACAGTAAGTGATATCTCAAATGTGCATACCCTTTAAGCTAGTAATTTCCCTTCCATGTATTTAACCTAGAGAATACTCTCACAGGTATGTCATGTACAAGGCTCTATACTGAAGCATGACTTTTGTAATAGCCATAAACTGGACAACACAAATGCCAATCTAAATGCAAACAGTTAAGTAAACAAGGTATATTCTGTATACTACGGAATGCTATACATTGTTACATGCCATTGAATAGGTTCCAAATCATAGTAACTCTGTAGAACAAATAACTACCCTATAGGTTTCTTAAGGAGCAGCTGGTAGATTCAAACTGTGGACCTTTTCATTAGCAGCCATGGCTCTTAACCATTGCACCATCAGGGCTCCATGGAATTCTACATAGCAGTTTTTTTAAACCTTTTTTTACTGTGATTAAGTGAAAGTTTATAATCCAAGTAAATCTGCCATATAAAACCCCAAACACACACCTCTGTGCAACTCTGTCTGTTCTCCTCAGCTTGTGGCAACACGTTCCTCCTTTCCACCCTGTACTTCTGAAATGCATTCAACCAACACTTGTCCCCTTCTCTCCACCCTCACCTTTTACATCCACATAGCAGTTATAAAAATGAGGTAGATTTAATATACATTGATAAAAGATTTCAAAGATATATTAATAGGTAAAAACAAGTTGAAAAACAATTATTTGCAGTAAGATAGCATTTATCTTTAAAAATAACACAAAAAACACCAATAAAAATGTTTATGTAGAGAGAAAGCCTTGAAAGATACCCACCAAGCAGATGAAAGTGGTTACTACTAGATTAGGATTGGGTGGTAAATCGGGGAGGAATTTGTCTTCATCCATATTGTTCATATTTTTGTACTAGAAATGTATTCATGTATAAGTTGCATAATTAACAGAAAATAAAATTAATTTAGCAATGTCAGTATTTTAAAAGATACAAAAGTTATACTACTGTATGTTCATATATACATATGCCTATAAAAATACCTGGTGAAGATACACAGTAAATTTAATAACCATAGTTATTAAAGAACCTGACCAAAAGCTTAAAAGGAAGCTCTGGGGAATGAGATGTCCACCAAAACACAAAACAAAACAAAAACAATTGCCATTGAAGTCATGTTAATGATATTTGAAGAATCACTAAGAAAGATGTTTCAGAAGACTGGGTAGATGTATAATCCCAATTTTTAAAAAAGGGGGTAAAAGTTAATTCCATTAATTATAGACCAGTGAGTCTGGTATAGATCTAGAATAGATTATCACAGGCATGGTTTCCAAGAAACAGAAGAATGAGCACTAGAAGCAAGCTTAAATACACTGAGAAAAATTCAGTTTAGACTAAGCCTCATTTCCCTTTGCATTGTTACCAAGCTGGTAGCTCTGAGAAATATGGTAGATATATCTGGACTGTAGCAAGGCATTTGACAAAACCTTTTATGCACTCCTTTAAGAACAGAATTGAGAAACATTAGCTGGATATTAATTATTGTTACATATTGTTAATAACTGCTTAAAGGACCATTCCCAAAGCATGCAGATTACTAAATCATTATCATGCTCGATAAAGATTGCTAACAGCATACACCATAGGGTTCTAGCTTTAGGAGCACCACCACTTATATCCAACAACTTGAATCAAGGTATGGAAATCATGCTGACAAGGTTTGTAAGTGACAACATCTGGGAGTGATAGTGAATAAATACTTAAGATGACAGAATAAAGGACACTGATTTTAATTATTAAGTAGTTGGGAGTAAAACAAAACAAAACTAAAACTAAAACTTGCCTGGACCAGATGAAATCAAACCAAGGGCCAGATCCAAATCTCATACCTGAATTAGAGAATGCGTGCAAGGGAAAGAAACAATTTTTCACTTTTCAGCCTCAAACTGGAATTGTAACTACTGTTAGAATGTGATCTGAAATATTCCAATCAAGACATTAATAAGAGTATTAGAGGTTTTTATCTACAACTGTGGCCTTAATTACTCTCTCACCTTCTTTTAGACGATCCCCTTCAGCCTTGGTTTTCTTCTGCCTTTCTGATCCAGCAAGGTCTACAAGATGCAGCTTGGCGCGAAAGCTGCTATTCCTGTGATAATGATAAAAGACATAAGGAAGGAGAGTAAATAAGCTTAAGAGTGGCTAAATATCAAAGATTACTTGCTGGCTCTCGTTTTCTTTCAAGTCAGTCAACATGGTTCCATGGACGCCTAGCTCTAATAACAGTAATTGTTAATGATTTGTCAAATCGACTGAAGAGAAGCTGCCTAACATTCAGCTTCATCAGAACTAACATTAAAAATCTCGACTTTTTAAATTGTAACTTACTTGTCACTTTTCTTTCTTTGCTCTATGGAAATTGTAAAGATGGCATGAGATCGGGATGACTGGGAATTCATAGCTGTGGAGGCCACAGTTCTACAGTTGTTGCCCTGCTCCAAACAGGAAACAGTATCCAGTGCAGCTAAAACAATCTTCTCAGTGAGTCCCACAATCTAATTCAGAGAAAGAAATCCCATATGATTCATGCTTCAAATACTTGATCAGAAATAGAAGGATTGGTGATTTAAAAAAAAAATAATGCCTTGGTGTTCCACTAAAATCTAAAGAAATAGAACAGACATGGAATGGGGTCTGTTTTAACTAGCAGCTCTGTGTAAATCACTGGAAATCAGAGTCCCGACTCACCGGCACTTGGCTTGGCTTGGCTTGGCTAATCTTCGCTAGGGACTTAAGAAACAAGGGTGCCAGCCAATACTGGAGCTGGAAAAGATATCTGTATTTCAAAACAACAATGGATAGGGGCTACCAGGGACACCAAGTGAAGGTAAACTTTGGCCCCAGAACACCAAGTGCAGTACCAACAGCTATGATATTTTTCTATTCTACTTTCTCATCCACAGAATACCATCCTCCTCCTTGTACCACTGATCCATTTCATACCTTGTTTACACTAGGGGAAATACCACAGTAGTCTCCACTGGATTGGAAGCTAGGAAAACAGAGTCCTAGCTGGTATAAAGTGGATTTGGGTCCTAGGGTCCTACCTAGGAAAGCTTGTACAAATTAAAATCTCTTGGAGCCTCCATGGACTGGACTACATGATTACAAAGTCCCTTCTAGCTCCAATATGCTATGATTTTATTGATCCATAGGTCCCAAACCTACATAATTATCTCCAATTTCTAGTCCTTTATTTCTAACTACATGCTACTTATACTTTGAAACCAGTAAATTACAAATCACAATCATCTTCCTCCCACCAAAACTAATTCTCACTGCATCTCCATTTCTATTAATATCTCATTTTCTCAAAACTTCAGATTCTCCTTCAACTCCTCCATTTCCTCTAGATCCCACCTATCACTGACTCCTAGTTCTCCTTCTTTCAAATGTATTGCTTCCTTTTCCCTTCCACATCTAGTTGCTTAGTCCAGATCTACCTTATGCCATGCATGAAAAATGAGGTAACAGTTATCCCAACTGGTCTTCCTCCTGTTCAACCCATTTCTGTTTAATCTTCCTAAAATCCTTCTTCCTAAAATATCACCAAACAACTAAGCCAAGTGCTAGATAATGAAGATATAGAGACGTTATGAAGGAAGATGTTTCAGAAAACTGGGTAAATGTATAATTTCAAATTTTTAAAATGGGGTAAGAGTTAATTCCATTAATTATAGACCAATGAGTCTGGTATAAATCTAGAATGGACTATTATAGGCATGGTTTCCAAGAAAAAGAAACACGAATGATCACTAGAAGTGAGCTTAAATTCACAAGAAAAAATCAGCTTAGACTAAACTTCCTTTCCTTTTGGACTGTTACTAAGCTGGTAGCTCTGCAACCATCAGGGAATAATTTAGTTGGAAAAGTAGCACATATATATTAAAATAAAAATTTGGGAAAGATAGCCACCACAATCTATTTAGAAGTATCAAATAGCATATACATTGTTCACAGGGATAGAAACTAAACTCTTCAGCCTAGCTTGATAATCTAGTCCTATATTTTGTTGTTGTTTTTAGGTATCCTTAAGTCAGTTCCAATGAGACCCTATGTATAACAAACAGAACACTGACCAGTCCCTACACCATCCTCACAATTGTTTCCGCTTGAGCCCATTGTTACGACCACTCTGTCAGTCCATCTCATTAAGGGCCTTTCTCTTTTTTGATGACTGTCTACAAAGTATGATGTCTTTCTCCAAGGACTCATCTACTCTGATAATATGTCTAAAGTACATGAGATGATGTCTTGCCATCCTCGCTTCTAAGAAGCATCTTGGCTGTACTTTTTCTAAGACAGATTTGTTTGCTTTTCTGAGTCCATGGTATATTCAATATTCTTCACCAACACCCTAATTCAAAGGCATGAGTTATTCTTCAGCCTTCCTTATTCACTGTCCAGCTTTCAAATGCATATGAGGCAAGTAAAAACATCATAGCTTAGGTCATGCACATCTTAGTCCTCAAAGAGACCTCTTTGCTTTTTAACACTTTAAAGAGGTCTTTTGCAGCAAATTCCCCAATGTAATACAATGTTTGGTTTCTTTACTACTGCTTTCATAGGTGTTGATTGTGGATCCAAGTAAAATGAAATTCTTGACAACGTCAATGTTTTCTCCCTTCATCATGAAGTTGTTTATTCATCCAGTTGTGAGGATTTTTTTCAAATCCATATGGAAAGCTATAGTCTTTGATCTTCATTAGTAAGTGCTTCACGTCTTCTCCAGTTATAGCAGGCAAGGTTATTTGAGTCTTCTCCAGTCCTGATGCTGTGTTCTTCACACACTTAAGACTTCTTGGATGATTTGCTCAGCAACCAGATTGAATAAGTATGGTTAAAAGTTACAATCCTGATGCACACCTTTCCTAATTTTATACCACACAGTATCTAATTCTGCTGTCTGAACAACTGCCTCTTGGTTCTGCATGATCACAATTAAGTGTGGTCACGTAATTCCCATTCTTTGCAATGTTATCCATAATATTTTATGACTCACAGTTGAATACCTCAGCAGTCAATAAAACACAGATAAACATCTTCCTGATATTCTCTACAATATCCATCTAACATTAGCATGATATCCTTTATTCCACACCTTCTTCTGAATCCAGCTTGAATTTCTAGCAGTTTCCTGTTGATGCATTGTTGTAACTGTTTTTGAATGACCTTCAGCAAAATTTCACTTGTGTGTGTGTGTTATTACTGATACGTTCAATGTAGTAAGCTGCACTGAAGACATTGGCAAAAGATAGGGCTCCAGGAATTGACACAATACTAATTGAGATGTTTCAACAAACAAATGCAACTTTGTAAGCACACTAAGAAATCTGGAAGGTGGCTATCTGGCCAACTGAGTGGAAGAGATCCATATTTGTACTCATTTCAAAGAAAGGTACACAACAGAATATGGAAATAATTGTACAATATCATTAATAACACATACAAGTAAAATTTTGCTGATCATTAAGGTTGAAAGTAATTCAAGAAGGCATTCTTCCTCAAGTGCATTTTCAGTGCCTTCTAACTTGAGGGGCTTATCTTCTGGTACTATATTAGACAATGTTCTACAACTATTCATAAGGTTTTCACTGGCCAAGATCTTTAGAAGTAGATCACCATGCCCTTCTTCATCTGTCTTAGTCTTGAAGATCTGCTGAAATCTGTCTACCATGGATGACTGTCTAAGTTATTTAGTGCTGCTATAATAGAAATACTATAAGTGGATGACTTTAATGAAGATTTATTCTCTCACAGTCCAGCAAGCTAGGTATCAAAACTCAGGGTGCCAGCTCCAGTGAAAGGCTATCTCTGTCTGCTCTAGAGGAAGGTCCGTATCATCTTTCCCTACACTCAGAGTTTCTCACTGCAGGAACCCTACATCCAAAGAGCATGCTATTCTCCTAGCTTGATTCTTGGTGGTATGAGGTTCTCCCTTCTCTCTGCTCACCTGTCTTTGATATCTTAAAAGAGAATGACTTAAAAGGAAATCTTGTGGATTGAGTCTTGCCTCATTAACATCATTGATGTAGGATTCATAACACAGGAAAATCATATCAGATAACAAAATGGTGGACAATCACACAATACTGGGAATCATGGTCTAGCCAAGTTGACACATATTTTGGGAGGACACAATTCAATCCATGACAGTGATCCATCTGATATTTGAAAAACTAGTGACATTGCTTTCAGCAACATGTAAGCCACAAAGTGACAGACAAATGGTGAAACCATAACATACTTTCTATTAATTCCCCAACCAAATCCTCTAATCTAGTCAGACTACTCTAGTCTTATCATCCCCAGGAATATATTTTTTGCTTAAGTTATTCTAGAATAACCTTACTTCTTTTCCCTACTTGCTTAAATCTCATCCATCCTATCTAAAGAGTATTTACAAAGTGTCTTTAACTATTCCAGTTTGAGTCAGAAACTTATACTATGTTGTACTTGTAAATTGCAACTCAAACAAAAGCTTAGGGATTAACCCCTGCCCTAGCATGGAAACACTGGTGGTGTAGTGGTTAAGAGCCACAGCTGCTGACCAAATGGTCTGCGATTTAAATCCACTAGGTGCTCCTTGGAAACTCTAAGGAGCCAGTACTACTCTGTTCTATAGGGTCACTATGAGTTGGAATTGACTTGATCGCAGTGGGTTTGGTTTGGTTTGGATTTAGTATGGTGAAGGAAACCCCGGTGTCATACTGGTTAAGAGCTATGGCTGCTAACCAAAAGGTTGGCAGTTCGAATCCACCAGGTGCTCCTTAGAAACTCTGAGGGACAGTTCTACTCTGTCCTATAGGGTTGCTAGAAGTCAGAATCGACTTGATGGCAATGGGTTTTAGCATGGAGTATATAAAAAATCTTCGATCGGGGTCAAGAGCTGGCTCAGTACTAATATTCTTTCTGATGACAGAATACATTTTGTCCAGGTTGCTTATCCAGGTTTCTGATCTCATTATCCACACCATCTTCCTGAATTGCAAGTTTAATCAGTCTTTCAAAATAGGTCTGATCCTTCAAGCCTTGCTTTATCACCTGGCTAACAATATAATGACCCAGATAGAAAAAACAAATGCAGATGCATATGTGCCTATCCTTTAGCTGTACACCAACCCTTCAACTTTTTTTTTCCATTTGGGCAGGAGAATAGGGGAAGGAAAACTTATTTTATCAAGTTTTCCTAAATATGTACTACATATTTACATCTACCTCCAGGCTATGACTCTCCCATGCCTGAATACTCAAGCTGGTGCTAGACCCAAGCTCTACCTGTTTTCAACTCTGGCTTTTGGATTTGCCCCTTTCCCATATATGAAACTCCCAAGCTTGCCTCAAATTTTCTGTTCACCTCCAGCTCCTGATCCTACATCTATACCATGTGACAAAAGTCTCTCAAATAAGTGATGCATTTCTTCCTATAGCATGTGTCATGGATTGAATTGTGTCCCCCAAAAATATGTGTAGTAATTTGGTTGGGCCAGGATTCCCTATATTCGGTGATTGACCTCCATTCTGTGAATTTTCTGACATTGTAAATCCTAATCTCCGTCTGTAGTTAACAGAATGGATTATGTTAGAGAGGATTAGAGTGGGATTGTAAATCCCTTCATAAGATCTCCTCCCAGCTCCACTGTAAAGGGAGTTTCCCTGGAGATGGCTTATACCACCCTTTATCCTTTTATCCTACAAGAGATAAAAGGAAGCGGAAGCAAGCAGAGAATTGGGAACATCATACCATCAAAAAAGCAGCACAGGGAGTGTCCTTCAGACCTGAGGTTCCTGTGCCAACTTGCTCCCCAACCAAAGACAGAAGCAACACAAGCACTTGCCTCCAAAGCTGACAGAAGGAAAGCGCTTCCCCTGGAGCAGACACCCTGAATGCGAACTTGTAACCTACTGGACTGTGTAAGAATAAACTTCTCTTTTTAAAGTCATCCACTTTTGGTATTTCTGTTAGAACAGCACTAAATGACTAAAACAGCACTTACGAATTTAACATTTTTATATTATTTAACTTTCCATTTTTAAACATCATCCCAGATCCTAGCACAATGCTTATTACAGTGCTATCCAATATGATTTTCTGTGATCATGGACGCTTATCTTTGCACTGTCCAATATAGTAGCCAGTAGCCACATGTGACTATTAAGTACTTGCTATGTGCCTAATGCAGAATCCCTGGTTGCATAGTGGGTTAAGCGCTACATCTGCTAACCAAAAGGCTGGCAGTTCAAATCCGCTCCTTGGAAACTCTAAGGGGCAGTTCTACTCCAACCTCTAGGGTCACTATGCTTTGGACTCGACTTGATGGCAGTGGGTTAATGAGAGGAAGGAAATGAACTGAAAATTGAAAATACCACTTGTGGCTACAGCCACTATATTGGACAGCTCAGCCTTGTAACTCTATAGATAATTAATACATACTTCACTGATACTAGCATTCACATAAGAGGTAACAGGATGTTGATAAAAAACTAAATGTGACTATTTCTTTCCTTTCCTTTCCTACAAGAAGCTCCCACCTAAGAACTCTATAGTAATCAAGGGAATTAGGTCCATATGAAATGTGGAAGAGTAAGATGTTAGTAATTGTTCAAAACATAGTGGTAAATAAGAGATGTGAACTTTAGTACTGTCCAACATTTTTAATAACATCAAATGACAGACAAATACCTTTATGCCTTCTTTAGGGTCTTCCCGTATATTTATTTGAGAGGCTTTTTCGCGAGATGGGCACAGAAGATCCAAGATTTCTTCATTGTAAATCTGGTATTGTTGAAAATAGAAGTAAAAACAAGATGTGAACAGTGGTAACCTCTGGGTGATACCAGCATAAGTAATTTATTATTCTTTGTGACTTTCTATATTTTGTAATTTTTTTACAATGAACGTATTATTTTAATAATTATGAAAAGGACTTCAATCTTACATGTAATCATTTGATATTTTACAAGAATAAATTCATGCTTTGTAGCAAAATTGAGACTGTTCTCTGAAAACAAAATCTCTTAGGAACAACAGTTACAAAGAAAAGCTATGTGAGTATACAAATTCAGATATTTAGTAGTGTCATAATAACATCACTTTTACTGATATTGTTAAAATGTGAATATTTTGGTCCTTGATGGAGGGTGGAAGTGGGAAGCAAAAGGAAGGAGTCAAAAGGGAGAAGTGGCAACCAAGATTTTAACAGCATCCAGAAATTTTAAGTGTTTAGCACATAGTAAGCATGATATTTGTTTGCTACTGTTTCTGTTGCATTATTTAATACACCAGATTCCTGAGGTACTTTTACATTCAAGTACCCTGGCCATAATGAAAATAATCAAGTTACTTAACAAGGCTAATCTTTTCTTTTAATTGTGGTAAAATATGAAAGGCTGATGTTGATACTGTTTGTGGTACAGAGAACTACATATTATAGCCCTTCTAGCCATAGTTTTTGTAACTCCCACCAGATGACTGCGCTTGTGGCCCACCAAGGGGACTGGACAGCTTGCTAATAATATAAATAAAGTATATGGCACCCTGGTGAGGGTGGGACCATGCAAATAAAGTGTATGGAACCCTAACTAGGGGATTGGTCAGTTTGGCCATTTTGTTTAAAGGGTTTAAAGAGTTACTTGAGTTCACCAGCTTACTGTCATAGCTTGGTTAGAAGACACTTGGGCTTGGTGTAGATCTCATGTTTGATACACTACTTTGACAATATCATGTTAATATCAAGCACCAAAGAACAGGCTAGGGTGTATTTAAACACAGTGGTGGCCCACATGAAATGAGGCTGGTTAATAAATCTAGCAAAAATCTAAGCCCTACCCAAATGGTAAAATTCTTGGTAATAACTTAGGAAGGGGCCACTCACAATATTCTGCAGGCAACAAAAGAAAAAACTGCTGTCACTACCTATCCCCAAGACCAAGCCAGAGGCCCACATCTGGTTGGTGTGTTTGAATTTTGGAGAATGCATGTTCCACATCTGGGAAGATCGCTGGCTCCCTCTATAAGACCACTTGGAAGAAAACTGCATTCAAATGGGAACTAGAGCAAGAGTAGGCTACGTCTGAATTACAGAAAGCGGTTTCACTCTCCCTGCCTTAATCCTTTGTGATCTGCATTTAGACATCATTTTGGAAGTGTCTCCTACATGTACTTATGCAGATGAAAGCTTATTGAAAATACTCAAGAAAGCCACATTACAACAACTGTTGGGATTCTGGACTAGAAAGTTTCCAGATGCTACAGCATGATACACAATCTGAAAGGCAATTATTCACCTGTTATTGGGCAGTGATTAAGACTGTCTCAATGACAGGACATAAAAGCATCATGAAACCTGATATAGCCATGTCTTGGGTGATGTCAGAGAAACACTCCATTAAGGAAGGCAGACCCCAAACAGTCCCATTAATACAATGGAAATGGTCCATACAAGAATAAGCTAAACCTGGGGAATGCACAGAAGCACCCTCTATATCCATGAGCAGGTAGCCTCTATTTCCATAGGTCCTACCCCAGAACCACATAAGAAGCTGCCAGAGCCTACTGCTACATGGACAACGCTCTACTTACCAGCAGAAGACTGCTTGGCAGTTTTAGGGTACTAGAACTATGGACATTTGTTGTAGAAAGCTGCTGCATTAAGACCAGCCTATGGAAAGACCCTTAATTGAAGATGGTAAAAACTGACCAACTCAATGGGCTGAACTGCATACTGTCTTTCTAGCCATGGTAAAAGAATTGGGCAATGGGTCTGAGAGCTCATATGCTGAATTTTTCCACTTCATGGGCAGTGGACAATGATCTAGCTATAATGTTGAACAAATGGATGACAGAAAATTGGACTATTCCGGAGATACCCCTGTGGGGCATGGACCTACGGAAAGTACTCTGGGAATTTAGATGGTGTATTAGAAGAGGACATGTTGATACCCATCAGGGGAAAAAAACAAAACAAAACTTCCTGGATCAGAAGGCAATTGAAACCAGCAAGCAGATCTGCTGGTATGTTCACTTGAGGTAGCCAATTAAGTCGATGACATGAGCAGATACGGCGGTGCTAGAGCAATGCAAGAGGTGAGCAGAATCTAGACACATCTCTCTTGCACCCTATGAGACACAAAAGGCCACTAAGGAGCACTCTGTCTGCCAGCAAGACAGAGGTGACAGATGGTTATAGGGCAGATTCCCCAGAGCAAAGGCATTGCACATAACTGGCAAGTTGATTACAATGGACTAATGATGCTGGTAGTACCATGTGGCTACAAATAGAGGTCCTCATAGGAATAGATACTCTGGATGGAGCTTTACATATCCTGTGAAAGATACAAATGCCAAAAATATCATACCAATTTGAGCCATAGAGTTACATTTCCTCAGACCAAGGAACACACTTTACAGCACACAGGGTATAGCAATTGGATAAGAAACATCACATTAAACGGAACATCACACTGCATATCACACTCAGAGTAATGGTTTCACAGAGAATTGGTATAGGCAACTGAAATATTTGTTACCTAAAATGGGGAGAGATAAAGGCATGAAAGACTGGATCACACACCTTCGTGAATGTGTGCTCAACCTAAATATCAGCTGAGCCTGATGTTTCCTTCCCAAGGTGGAAAAGTTTGGGCAAAAATAAATGACAAATGGAAGGAATGAAAAACAGTAGTTGAAGGTAAAGGAATGAACAAATGAGTTGTGCAGTAGGGGAAATCTAATATTATGCTGACACTTTAAGACAGTCGCAGAGTAAGGAAATAATCTCTCAGTTACATTTTATCAGAGGCCAGAGAGTGAAGCCCAGACTTTTGGAGAACCTGACCAGATCAGATTGATACCTACAATAGACCTGAATGGCCAGTAACTGAGTAACTTCACCCTGAAGATTCTTTAAAGGCCCTACTGAAGGATTAATTGTTAATGACTGCTTTGTATGGGTAAAATGCTTGGGATGGGAGAGTTAATCCTTCAAATACTAAAGAGTCAATGGCTAGAAGAGCCAGGGGGTGGCCTGTGGGGCTGTAAACTACTTAATACAGTCCTTCTACCCACAGTCTTTGTAACTGCCACCACCAAATGGCAGGGTGAGACTATGCAAACAAGGTACTTGGGCTCACAAAAGGATTAGATAGCTTGCTAATAAAGCAAATAAGGTGCATGGCATCCTTGTGGGGTTGGGACCAGGCAAATAAGGTGTATGGGACCCTAATGAGGGGTTTGGTCAATTCTGCCACTCATTAGGATTAAAGGGAGACACAGAGAGCATAAGAAAGGAGCAAGACACAGCAGTACAGCAGTAGTCAGAATAATAGGGAAGACAGATGGCAGGAACTAGGAGACCAGTGAGAAGGCTGCAGTGGGGTTTGCTGACCCAGAGGGTTAAGAGGAGTAACAGATACTGAGAAGGCCCCCAGCAGACCCTGCAGCAGAGGGAGAAAAGCTGAAACGGTCCTGATCAAGGAACTGCCTCCTGAATTCTTCTTGTTACTTATGAGTTCATCTTAATCCTCAGTTGTATGCCATTACTTCCCTAATAAACCACTTAACTCCAAGTTCATGCATGAGTTCTGTGAGGCACTGCAACAAAATGGGAGGGCGAATAGTGAAGGGAGAGGAAGTAACAGATGTTACAGATAGTGGAGTGGTACAGCAGTTTGGAAAAGCTGGATATTTGGGACATCTTTAACTTCCGGTCGCTATAAATTGGACACAACTCGATGGCAGTGGTTTTTTTTTTTTTTTTTTTTTTTTTTAAACTTTCACCCAACAGGACCTAGCTTTGGCTGATCCTTATTCATTTAATGTTTAACTCCCTCTCTTTCAACTCTATACCCTCTACTTCATTAACATACTAAGATTCAACTTCAGAATGAAGTGTCCATTTGTAAGCTTAAATTGCATCACTTGATTGCTCCTTAAAGATTTTGTTTTATCACTGCTATGGAAAACCAGCTAATTTCCCTGAAGTCCTAAGCTTCCTAAACAAGTGTTTTTGATGTCCTGAACTCAGATGTAACTAGCCAATCTATTTGCATACTGATATACACTAGAATATAAACTCCCAAAAGGGCAGGAATTTTTATCTGTTTTGTTGACAGATAAATCCCAAGTACCAAATATATATAAATGACTAAAATAGGGTCTGACAGTTGTTGCCATGTGTCCCGGAACTGCCTCCAAATCACAGCAACATTATATACAACAGGACAAAATGTTGGCAGAAGCAGCAGGATTATTACTTAAGCCTCAAAACAGAAAAATTAAACACTTTTCTGTAGACTCTATAGGTCATCAGTAATTGAGACCAAATTGGAATTAGAGAATCACAATCATCTTTTTACATGGCAGTTCCAACTTCTCTATCAGATTAAACAAACTAGTCTAACAAGGAAAGATCTAGGTAAGAGCCAACTCCAATGGAGTCACTAAGTTTTCTCTATCAATTTAGAAAACGTTAATTTACTAAATTGCATTTACTAATTCTGCTAACCAAAAGGTCAGCAGTTCAAATCCACGAGGTGATCCTTCGAAACTCTATGGGGCAGTTCTACCCTGACCTATAGGGTTGCTATGAGTCAGACATGACTCAATGGCAGTGGGCTTTTTTTTTAAAGTCATGAAAGGAAAAAATCTTTTTTTTTACATGAGGATAATTTTGAATTTAGAATAAGATAAATCACTTACCTCCAAATAAGACACTTTCAAAGTAAATTCAGAGTCACTTTTTTTATCAATTTCTCTGAAAAGTAGTTGTATTACCCTAGGAATTACTCCAACTGTTGGTTCATTCTCTTGTGTAGCAGTGTATGCACCTCCCATTGAATAGGTTTTCCCAGAGCCAGTCTGCCCATAGGCTAAGACAGTTGCATTATATCCTAGAGAAACAGAAGTTACATAAACAGTGATGTTCAAATATTTTCATCCAATCAATATATTTCATGTTCTTCAGCAATCATTTGTAACTAAATTAAGATTTCCTTTCTTTAAGAAAGACTCTTAGGAATAGCAGACACAAAGAAAAGTTACATGGGGTGCCATCACTTTATACTATTCAAAATAAACAAAGAAGAAAAACACCAACCCCAGAATGTGTACTCTTTTTAATATCCTACTTCCATAATTTATTTCAATTGTTGTTGTGGTTGAGACTATACATAGCAGAACATACACCAATTCAACAGCTTCTACATGTGCAACTCAGTGACACTAACTATATTCTTCAAGCTGTGCAACCATTCTCATCCTCTTATTTGGAGTTGTTATTTCATTAACATAAAACTCCCCCCTAAGATTTCCAAGTAATTGAGTTTCAATTTGATGCCATATAGATACATCTTAAAAGATCACAATACTCAAGGCAGACATTCTTAACTAGTTAAGCTAAACTACTATTTGGTTTTAAGATGATTTTAGGGGATATTTTTGATTTAAGATTTAAAGACTACCTCAGGAAACCCTGGTGGTGTAGTGGGTTAAGTGGGTTACGTCACCTAGCCAAAAGGTTGGCAGTTCATATCCGCCAGGTGCTCCTTGGAAACTCTATGAGGTAGTTCTACTCTGACCTTTAGGGTTGCTATGAGTTGTACCCAACCCAACGGCAGTGGGTTTTTGCATTTTCAGGGCAATAATTTTGGAAGTTCATCCAGCTTCCATGGCTCCAGAAAATTTGGCTTCCATGAGAATTTTAAATCCTATTCTACATTGTCTTCCTTTTGATCAGGATTCTTCTATAGACTCTCTGATCAAAAGTAGTAGTAGCTGGGCACTTTCAGTTTATCCAGTCTTATGGCAAACAGTTTTTCACAGAAACAATTTGCCACACATTCCACTTCCTCCTCCTGTTCCTGACTCTCTTTCTTCCTCTGTTGCTCCAGGCAAACTGAGACCAAATGTTGCACCTTGATGGTCACTTGGAAGCTTTTAAGACCCTAGGCACTACACAATGAACTAAGTGATAGTACAGGAGCACTAAACACAAAGGAACTAAATCACTTAAGGTGTTTGGTTATACATAAGTAGCCTTGCAGCTGCTCTTTTATTTTTTTCATTGTAGTCAATATATCTGACACATTACTTGTATCAATTCAACTTTTTACAGATATACAACTTATTGATAACAATTACCCTAACTAGATGTGAAACATTACTGTTGGGATGGGGCCAAGATGATGGAATACTCAGATGCTTCCAATCATCCCTCTTAACACAGAAACTCCAAAAAACAAATGAACAAGTTCTATATGACAACCAAGGGAACCTAATAATCAAATACAAAGCTGAAAATTGGACTGAGCAGCATGTAGGAGATAAAATTCAAAAGCGGCCAAGAAGTATTGATCGGGAGATCACCAGTGCCCTGTTAGCTGAATCCACACAGCGAACAGGGGTGGAGGCAAGCAGCATCATTCAAAGATGAATCTCACCACATTGGGTGCAGACAAGCAGCAGCAAATCTGCATGACCTCCAGAAGCAAGTAGAGTAACCCAAGAACTATGAAAGTTAAGCACATGCTTCTAACCTAATGAAGTGGCAAAATAACCCCATCCTCTCTCAGAATTACACAGTGGAAAAGCAATTCCTTCCCTTTACCTACCCTGCTTCACTCTGACACCAGTCCTGCAGTATTAAAAAGTATCACACTCCCTAAGCCAGGAACTCAGGACTGGTCAGGAAGCCCTGCCCCTATGCCCAGCTACTAGCACATAGGGTCCATTGACATTCAACACCCTTCATCCATGCTCAGAACTATGTGGGCTAATTCAACACCAAACATCCTCATTAGCCTAAAACAACGTGGTATACACCCGAATCTGACGTTCAAATGAAACAGCCCAAGGGTAGATACAGGTTCAGGATATTTGACACCACCCAGCCTCCAAGTACCCACCTACACCAGGAGTATGAGAAATTCAGGAAAATAATACAGGAATAAACAACAAAATTAACAGGCTGCTAGAAACCACAGAGAGACAGCAACTAGAAATTCTAAAGATTAACAATAAAATTTCAAAATTAGACAACTCAATAGAAGGTTACAGGAGCATAACTGAGACAATGAAAGTCAGAATTAGTGAGACCGAAGATGCAGATAAATCCCTTGACACCAATTCATTTAAGGAAAAAAAAAAAAAAATCACTATTTTTTTTTTTTTAAAAGAAGAATGTCCAAGACTTATGTGGGACACTATCAAGAGGAAAAGCCTATGTGTAATCAGAGTACCAGACGGGGAGATAACAGAAAACACATAACTGTTGAAACTTTGATGGCAGAAAACTTCCCTGATATGATGAAAAATGAGATGATATCTCTCCAAGAAGCTCAATGAACCCCATACAGGGTAGACCCCAAAATAAAGTCACCAAGACACAGTATCATCAAACTTGTCAAAAATAAAATTGTGAGCCCAGCTAGGAATTAAATGAAAAGTTGCCTGCAAAGGAGAACCAGTAAGTTTAAGCTCTGACTACTCAGGAGAAACCATGCAGGCAAGAAGTCAACAAGATGACATATACAAAACCTTGAAAGAAAAACATGCCAGTCAAGAATTACATATCCAAGATGATATGATCGTATACACAGAGAACCTTAAAGAATCCATAAATAAACTACTGGAATTAATAGAAGAGTTCAACAAGGTATCAGAATAGAAGATAAACGTAAGTAAATTGGTAGGATTCCCTTACACCAGCAAAGAGATCATCAAAGAGGAAATCATCAAATCATTATCAATGACTATAGCCCCCAAGAAGATAAAATACCTAGGAATAAATCTAACAAGAGAAACGAGAGACTTATACATAGAAAATTACAAGACCCTACTGCAAGAAACCAAAAGAGACTCTTACATACGTGGAAAAGTCTATCTTGCTCACGGATAGGAAGACTTAACATTGTGAAAATGTCTATCTTATCCAAAGCGATCTATATATACAATGCAATCCCAGTACAAATTCCAGTGTTATTTTTTAATGAGATGGAGGAACAAATCACCAACTTTGTTTGGAAAGGGAAGAAACGCCAGATAAGTAAAGTACTACTGAAGAACAGGAACACAGTGGAAGGCCTCACACTACCCAATCTTAGAAACTACTACTGCCATGGTAGTCAAAACAGCCTGGTACTAGTACAAAGAGAGACCTACAGACCAATGGAACAGAATAAAGACCTTAGAAGTATCACTATCCTCTTATGAGCAGATGATATTTGACAAAGGTTGTAAACTGGGGTAAAAAGACTCTCTTTAACAAATGGTGTTCGTAAACTTGGATGCCAAGCCAAGTGCTGTCAAGTCGGATCCGACTCATGGCGACCCTTGGATATCCATCTGCAAAAAACTGAAACAAGACCTGTATCTCACACCTTACACAAAAACTAACTCAAAATGGATCAAATACCTAAATATCAAACCTAAAACGATCATGCAAGAAAAAATAGGGACAACAGGAGCTCTAACACACAGCTTAGACAGGCTAAAAAAATCTGACCAGCAATGCACAAGCAACAGAAGAGAAAACAGACAAATGAGAACTACTAAAAATCAAACACTTATGCTCATCCAAAGACTTTATCAAGAGAGTTAAAAGACTACCTACACAATGGGAAAAAATATTTGGCAATTACATGTTGGATCAATATCTAGTTTCCATAATCTGCAAGGTACTACACAATGTCCACAAAAAAGGGTAAATAACCCAATTAAGCGATGGGCAAAGGAGATGGATAGACACATCAGCAAAGAAGACATCCAGGCAGCCAAAAAAGACATGAGGAACACTCACAATCATTAGCTATTACAGAAATCCAAATCAAAACTACGAGATACCATCTCACCCCAAAAAGATTGGCAAGAATCCAAAAAACACAAAACAAATACAGGAGAGGCTGTGGAGAGACGGGAACTCTCCTATACTGCTGGTGGGAATGCAAAATGGTGCAATCTCTTTGGAAAGCAATTTGGCACTTCTTAAAATGCTAGAAATAGAAATACCATATGATCCAGCAATCCCACTACTTGGGATATATCCTGCATAAATATAGGTGGTCACACAAACAGATACATGCACATGAGTGTTTATTGCAACACTGTCCACAATAGCAAAAAGATGGAATCAACTTAGGTGTCCATCAAAAGATGAATGGAGAAACAAATTACGGTATATATACACAATACTATGCAATGATAAAGAACAATGATGATTTTAGGAAGCATCTCATAACCTGGTTTCAACTAGAAGACTATGCTGAGTGAAATCAGTCAGTGGCAAAAGGACAAGTATTGTATGAGACCTCTGCTATAAGGACTAACACATGGACTTCAGTACAGAAGAAAAGATTCTTTGATGGTTACAAGGGTAGGGAGGGAGGGAGAGGGATGTTCATAGATTAGCTAACTGATAGGAAATTGGTTAGGTGAAGGGAGTGACAGCACACAGTAGAGAGTAGATCAGCATAACTAGACTACACCATAAACTGAAAGGTTTTCTAAACTCAACCCAATATTTCAAAGGATAGAGTAGCTGGGATGGGGGTCTGGGGACCATGTTAAAGGGGATGTTGAGGTCAGTTGGCATAACTAGTCTTTAACTAAGAGAGTCTTCTGTACCCCACATTGTTGAGTGGCATCTGGGGTCTTAAAAGCTGGCAAGTGCCATCTGAGGTACACCAAATGGTCCTAACTCATCTGGAATAGAAGATGATTGAGACCATCAAAGACACGAGTTAAAATGAGCCCAGGTAGCAGAAGGACCCATATAAATACGAGAGTGCATCAGCATGAGGCCAGAAGAACCAGATGGTGCCCAGCCACCACTGAAAGCAGCCATGATGGGGGACACAATATAGAGTCCCTGTGGCAACACGATAAAAAGAGGTTTGTTCAAGAACTCTTCTAAAAGACCAGAACTGATGGTGTGACAGTCTGGAGGGTCCTTTGTGAACATGGCCCCTAGACTTGCTCCTGGCCCTGAACTGTTGACCAGTACTGAGGTCAAATCTTCAGAGAAGAATGGACTGGACTTGGGGACATGCTGCGAGCACATGATATGTGTACTTTATAAGTTTCATACATTTACAGGAGGCTGTCCTACTGGATGGGAGAGAATGGAGAGGAGGGGACAGGTGCTTATAAAGAGGACACTAAAAGCATAGAGTGAAAAAGAGGAATGTGCTGTCACACAGTGAGGAGAGCAGACAGAGCTGCAGGTAACTGGGCATACAGAATTGATTTGGACTGTATACTTTCACTTATTAAAAAAAAAAATTACATATCCAGCAAAACTGTCTCTGATATACAAGGACAAAAAGGTCATTTACAGATAAATAGAAGTTAAGGAAATTTATAAAAACAATCAAAATTACAAGAAATATTAAAGGGAATCCTTTAGTTAGAGAACTAACAATACCAGATAAAAATCCAAGACTAGGACATAGATTAGAACCAGTCATCACCTGAGATAGGAATTCACTAAAACAAATCAAAGCTAAATAGCTTTACAATACATAAAAAGGGAATAAACACTGTAATCATATAACTTACATATGAAGAGGAAGTTAAGGCAATATCAAGAAATTAAAGACTAGCCTGCCAACAACCAATGACCACTTTGACAGAAAATGTGAGAGAGAGCCCTGACAGGGCAAGAGAAAAGGGGAGCAAAATTCCACCAAATTCAACTAAAAAGATCAGACTTAATGGTCTGGACTGAGACTGAAGCCACAGCCCCAAGACATTCCATTAACCCAGAACTAAAACTATTCCCAAAGCCCACTCTTTAGACAAAGATTAGACTGGACCATAACACATAAGGAAACTCAGGTGATGTACTGGTTAAGAGCTATAGCTGCTAATCAAAAAGTCAGCAGTTAGGAATCTACCAGAAGCTTATTGGAAACTTTACAGGGGAGTTCTACTCTGTCCTATAGGGTTGCTATGAGTAGGAATCAACTCAGTGGCAACGGGTTTGGTTTGGTTTTTATATATATAAAATAATACTTTTGAAGAGTGTGCTTCTTAGTTCAAGCAGATAAATGAGACCAAACAGATGGCTCCCGTCTGTAGGCTTGATGAAAAGTCAAGAAAGGACAGGAACTGATGATTAAAGGAACAATGGAAACCAAGAGCGGAAAGAGGGAGTGTGCTGTCACAATTACAGGATAGTAGTTAGTGTCACATAACGTATGTATGAATTATTGTATCAGTTAACTTGAAGAGGGTGGAGAGAGGACAAGTGTTGGTTGAATGGATACTGGAAGTAAAGAGTGAAAAAGAAGTGTGCTGTCACAGGCTGAAGGGAGCAGATGGAGGTACACAGAGTTCGGTACTTGGGGTTTTATATGGAAAATTGACTTGGACTGTAAATCTTCACTAAAGCGCAATAAAAAAAAATTTTTAAGTAACTAATTTGAGCATAAACTTGCACCTAAGCAGCACAAAAAAAAAATAAAAGATTGGTTTAAACTTACAAAAATCAGGTAAATTGCAAGGTAACCACAAAGGAAGCCAATAAATCTACCCATAAAAATAAAAAATACTCCGCAAACACAAACTCAATAATGAAAGAAATGGAAAGAAAATACATAAAGAAACAGAACTTAGCACAAAAAATTAAGTGGATAAAAGAAACTGTCAACACAAGAAAAAGAGAGCTCCTACCTTTAACCAATGTGATTTTTCCTTCACAGTAAACCAAAATTCAGTACCCCATAAGCAATAATCACCCTTTTCTATCTCATACCCATGGCTAGTAACTGCCAATAATCCTTGGTCTCTATGTATTTGTCTGTTCTTATCTATTTATATTAAGTGATGTCTACAATAGTTGTACTTTTGTTGTTAACTTATTTCACTCAACATAATATCTTTAAGTTCTATCCATACTGTACCATGTTATCAAGACTTCATTTCTAGCTGGCTGAGTAGTATTCCATTTTATGAATACACCACATTTTATTTATTCATTCACTGAGGAAACCCTGATGGCATAGTGGGGTGTCTGCTAACCAAAAGTTGGCAGTTCATATCTGCCAGGCACTCCTTGGAAACTCTATGGGCCAGTTCTACTCTGACCTCTAGGGTCACTATGAGTTGGACCAAACTTGACGGCACTGGGTTTTTATTCATTCATTGATGAGCATTTAGGTTTTTTCCATCTTTTGGCTACTGTGAACTGTGTTGCAATGAATATTAATATACAAGTATGTTTGAGTCTCTGCTTTCAAATCTTTTGATATATATCTAGGAGTGACACTGCTGGGACATATGGTAGTTCTATTACTTTTTGGAGGAATTGTTACATTATTTTCTACTATGGATGTATCATTTTGCATTTCTACCAGCAATGGATAAGGGTTTCCCTACATCCTTGACATTTGTACTTTTTGTTGTTGCTGTTGTTTTAAGTCCTAGTCATTGCAGTGGGAATAAAATGGTATATCACTGTGGTTTTGATTGGCATCTCTCTGATGGCTAATGATGTTGCTGATCTTTTGATGTGCTTTTGTGGCCTTCTGAATGTCCTCTTTGGTGAGAGGTCTACTCAAGATCTTTGCTCATTCTGTGACTGGGTTATCTTTTTTGTTGTTACGTTGTTGAAATGTTACATTTATTTTGGATATTAGATTCTTATTGGATATATAGTTTCAGAAGATGTTCTCCCAATTGGTAGCTTGACTTTTCACAAACTCTTTTTTTTTTTTAATTTTTAATTTAATATAACTGAGTGAAAATGTACATTCCCGTGTAAATTCACATACTCACCTATATGCAGCTTCCACTGCTCTCCCTGCCCGGTGACAGCACACTATTCCTCTCTGCTACATACATGTCTCAATCTCCCATCAGTCTCTTTTTCCCCTCCTCTCCACCCCCTCTCCTTCCTCCAGCCAGAGGTCAGTAGGATGACATCCTATAGATGTATAGAACCATAAAGTGCATCCAATATATGGCCACTGCATCGCCAAGTCCAATCCATTCCTGTCCGAAGTGTGGACCTTCGTTATGATTTATGGTCAAGGGCAGCATCAGGGCGAGGGGCCATGCTTGCAGGGGAACCTGGAAACCACCGGACCATCAATTGAGGTCTTTCAGTGGGGATCTCAGGGTACACCCCTTTTTATTCTTGTGTTGCCAGTGAGACTCAACTTTGTGAGCTCCATCGCGGCTATCACTGGTGGGGGCCAGGCACCATCTGGCTCTTCTGGTCCCAAGTCGATGTAGGCACCCACTCATGGGGGTCTCTTTGTCTTCTGGGTTGTCTTTCCCCCATGTCATTTTGGTCCTGGGTGAGCATCTGCTCCTGCTGAGTTGGGACCATTTGCTGTGCCCTCGAATGGCAGCTTGGCAGCTTTTAAGACCCCAGACGCCACTCACCAACGTGGGGTGCAGAGAGCCCTCTTAGCAAAACGCTAGTTGTGCCAATTGGCCTTGCTTTCGCCTAAGAGCATGGTCACCTGCCCCCTGCCCCAGCTACTCTATCCTTGAAATAGTGGGTTAAGATGGAAGGAGTACTCAAGTTATGTTGAAGTCCACTTAATATTGTTCTTGTTTCTAACGTGTGCTATCACCGATTTCACCCAACCAGATACCTAGCAACTATCTAATCTAAACCCTCCCCACTTCCTCCCTCCCTCTCCTCCCTTGCAGCTGTCAAAGAGTCTTTTCTTCTATACACAAGTCTGTTTTTGAGATCTTATTGTAGAGGTCTCATACAATATTTGTCCCTTTGTCGCTAACTACTTTCACTCAGCATAATATCTTTCAGTTAAAACCAGGTCATGAGATGTTTCCTGAAATCATCATTGTTCTTTATCATTGCATAGTGCTCCACTGAGTATATATGCCATAGTTTACCTATCCATTCTTCTGTTGTTGGGAATAAACTCTTGATGAACAAAAGTTTTTAACTTTTATAAGGTCCCATTTATTTATTTTGGTTTTTGCTGTTTGTACTTTTGTAATTATATTAGATAGCCCACAGTTAAACTGACTGAATGTGCAATCAGGATGCACTGATAATTACTGGTGATTAAAATGAGAAAGTTGGAAAAAAAGGATTGGTATTTTGAAAATATGGCCTTGGTGATAGAAACAATGTTGGAGATCACATGATAGATCATTCAAAAGCAGCTGCCAAAGTATACTGACAGGGAACGGAAAGAAATTCAGGCCAGATTCAAATGAGGACGTGGAACCAGGGATACCACTGCTGATGTCAGATGGATTGTGGCTGAAAGTAAAGAATACTAGAAGGATGTTTACCTGTTGTATTGACAATGCAAAGGGATTCAGCTGTGTGGAACACAACAAATGATGGCTAACATTGTGAAGAATGGGAATTCTAGAACAGTTAATTGTACTCATGAGGAAATTGTACATAGATCAAGGGGCAGTTGTTTAGACAGATCAACAGGACACAGTTTAAAGAACCATGTTTAAAGTCAGGAAAGGTATGTGTCTGAGCTGTATCTTTTCACCTACCTATTCAATCTGTATGTTGAGCAAATATTAAAAGAAGCTGAACTATTTGAAGAATGGGTATCAGGATTGGAGTAAGACTCATTAACAATTTGCATCATGCAAGTGATACAATCTTGCTTGCTGAGAGTGAAGAGGAGCTGAAACACTGATGAAGATTGAAAACCACAACATTCAGTAAGGATTAAACTTCAGCATAAAGAAAGAAAAAATTCCTCACAACTGGACGAATAAGCAACATCATAACACATAGAGAAAAGATTCAGGTTGTGAAGCATTTCCTTTTACTTGGATCCACAATCAACATTCATGGAAGTAGCAGTCAAAAAATCAAAACATGCATTGCATTGGGCAAATATGCTGCAAAAGCCCTCTTTAAAGTGTTGAAAAGTAACGATATCACCTTGAAGACTAAAGTGTACCTCACCAAGCCACGGTCTTTTCAATCGCATCATATGCATGCAAAAGCTGGACAATAAATAAGGAGGACCACAGAAGATGTGACATCTTTGAATTCTGGTGTTAGAGAAGAATAATGAATATACCACGGACTGCCAAAACAGCAAACAGATTGGTCTTGGAAGAAGTACAACCAAAATGCTCCTTGGAAGCAAGGATGGCAAGATTATGTCATACATATTTTGAATATATTGTCAGGAGAGAACAGTCCCTGGAGAAGGACATCATTCTTGGTAAAGTAGAAGGTCAGCAGAAAAAAAGAAGACCCTCAATAAGACGGATTGATGCAGTGGCTGCAACAATGAGCTGAAACAAAGGTTGTGGGCATGAACCAGGACCAAGCTGTGTTCATTCAGTGGTACATAGGGTTACTGTGAATCAGAAGTTACTCAGCAGCATCCAACAGCAATCATTAAAAGCTAAACCCAACAGCATTGCCTCTGGATTGTCTTCTAAAAATTTTATGGTCTCAGTTTATACATTTATATCTTTAATACACATTGTATTTGTGTTTATGCATGGGATGAGGCATGCATCCTGCTTGATTTTTATGCATGTGGAAATCCAGTTTTCCCAGCACTATTTATTGAAGAGATTCTTCTTTCCACATCAAATGGACCAGCACTTCTACCAAAACTCAGCTGACCATAGGTGTGCAAGATTCTTTCTGGACTGTCAATTCTATTCATTGGACTATGTGTCTATTGTTGCATCAGTAACAGGGTGTTTCAATTAATATATGTTTTAGTGTACTCCTCTTGATAGTCCTGAAAACTGAGAAATAAAACAATTAAAATTATGACTCAGATAATAACAGGCCAAGTCACTGTCCAAAAAGCCATTCAGAGGAGCAGAGCTAAGGTGGATGAGTAGTCAGATGCTTCTTATGATCGCTCTACTAACAAAGACTCAAAACAAAAAAAAAATGAATTGACTATATATAACATTCAAGGAGTCCTGCACATCAGTGGGAAAGTTTAGAAACTGGACTGAGCAATAGGGAAAGGAGAACAGGTCCAAAAGTACCAAGAACTGACCAAACCTGACCTGGCAGGAATTGCCACCTCACAGGCAGCACGCATGGTGAGGGCAGCAGTGGTGTTCGGAAAGTGTCTTCCTCAGTGGGACAGAATGAGTGGCAGAGACATACTCAACTCTCCAAAATCAGCATTCAATCACCAAAAGCTAAGTGGCTTCAGCATAACCTACTGTGCACGGATCAAAAACCCTCCTTTAGGATAAGCCTTTCTTCCTTTTCCCACAGCTTCCTCTTCCCTTCTGTTCATGGAGCTAAAGCTGCTCTAGAGGCTGACATATTCCCCGAAGAGGAAGTAGAATCCCTTATAAACTCCGCTAGCAGAGCCAGTCTCCCAGACTTGAAGAGGGAACAATCTAACATAAATTAGTGGATTAGTGGGATTCTTTTACACCAATAAACAGACTGTCAAAGAGGAAATCACCAAATCATTACCATTTACAACAGCCCACAAGAAGATAAAATACCTAGGAATAAATCTAAACAGAGATATAAAAGACCTATAGAAAAAAAATTGTAAGACTCTACCGCAAGAAACCAAAAGAGACCTACATAAATGAAGAAACCTACCTGGCTCATGGATAGAAAGACTTAACACTGTGAAAATGTCTATTGTTCCCAAAGCCATCTACACTTACGATGCAATTCCAATACAAATTTCAATGTCATCTTTTAGTGAGATGGAAAAATAAATCACCAACTTCATATGGAAAGGGAAAAAACCCCAGAGAAGCAAAGCATTACTGAAAAAGAAGAACAAGAAGGGAGGCTTCACTCTACCTGACCTTATAATCTATTACACTGCCACGATGGTCAAAACAGCCCGGTACTGGTACAAAAACAGATATGTAGACCAATGGAACAAAATAGAGAATCTAGATATAATACCATCCGCCTATGAGCAGCTGATATTTGACAAAGGACCAAAGTCTGTGAACTCAGGAAAAAACAGTCTCTTCAATAGACTGTGTTGGTAAAACTGGATGTCCATCTGCAAAAAAATGAAGCCAAGCACAAGACCCATATCTCACATCATGCACAAAAAATAACTCAAAAAGGATCAAAGACCTAAATGTCACATCTAAAACGATAATGATCATGGAAGAAAAAATTGGTACAACACTGGAAGCATCAATACATGGCATAAGCAGACTACAAAATATTACTAACAACGCACAAATATAAGCGAATATAGATAAATGGGAACTCCTAAAAAAAAAATCAAACACTTAAAGATACTCATCTGAAAACTTCACCAAGAGAGTAAAAAGACTACCTACAGGCTGGGGTTTGGGGGACTGAAAACAACAAATTCCACTGGTTTCTAATCTCCATAATCTACATGTTACTGCAAAACCTCAACAAGAAAAAGACAAATAACCCAATTAAAAAATAGGCAATGGATATGGACAGACAACTCTCCAAAGAAGGCATACAGGCAGTCAAAAGACAGATGAGGAAATGTTTGTGACCATTAGCCATTAGATAAATTAAAATCAAAATTACAGTGAGATACCATCTCACACCAACATGGCTGGCTTTAATCTATAAAGAAGAAAACAATAAATGGTGGAAAGGTTTCAGAGAAACTGGAACTCTTCTACACAGCTGGTGGGAATGGAAAATGGTACTAATTTGGAAATTGATTTGCTGCTTTGTAAAAAAGCTAGAAATAGAAATACCACATGATCTCACTTCTTGACATATATCCTAAAGAAAAGAATAAGGGTTATCACACAAATAGATACTTGTACACCAATGTTTATCATAGCACTGTCCACAATAGCAAATAGATGTAATCAACCTAGGTGCCCATCAACAGATGAATGAATCAACAAACTGTGGTATGTTCACACAATAGAATATTACACAATGATAAAGAATAATGATCTTGGGAAACATCTGATAATATGGACTCATCTGGAAGACATTACGCTGAGTGAATTTAGTCAGTCCCAAGAATACAAATATTATACAAGACCCCTATTATAAGGACTCAAGAAAAGGTTTAAGTGCTGAAGAAAATAATCTTTGATGGTTACAAGGGAGGGGAGGGAGGAAGAGGCATATTCACAGATAAGATAGTAGATAGGAACTGGGTAAGTGAAGGAAGTGAGGACAACATGCAGTAGAAGGTAGATAAACACTGTTGGACTACACCAAAAGCTAAGAGGTTTCCTAAATACAACCCAACATTTCAAAGATCAGAGTAGAAGGGACAGGGTTCTGGGGACCATGTTTTCAGGGGACACCTAGGTCAACTGGTATAAGTTTTTTTTTTAAAAGAAAATGTTCTGTACCCCATTTTGATGACTAGCATCTGGGGTCTTAAAAGCTAGCAAGCTTTGAAGCAGGGCCAAGATAGCAGACTTGGCACACATCTCTTCAATTCCCTCTGAGAACAAAGGCCTGGAATGATAAATGAATGGAGTAGTGGCTATCCAGGGAGCCCTAGGACCTGGCACAGTACTGTCAGATTTGACTAGGTACCAGTAATAGACTATACTACCCATCTCAAAGACAAGCCAGTTACCACTGACTTCCACTCCTGCTGATTCACCATATCAGAGAACTGTAGGCACTGATGCCTTCTTTGTTACCTGGGAGGCGGGGACTGGATACAAACCGACAAATACGCTGAACTGCAGCGTTAAGTTAATAGCGTATAGTGCAACAGAGAGGGACAGCCTGTGGGGCAGCTAGATCTTGAGAGCCCAGCTGCTGACTGAAGGCATCATGACTCCTCCACCCTCTCTTTCCTGGGCTGCATCATAGACTGCTGTTTCATGGCAGGAAGGGCAGCTTGGCTGGGATGCAATCTTGGTTGGCTGAGAGGAGGAGTCACCGAGCGGGAGCCTTACCTGCAGCTGATTTTCAAGAGGAGCAGCAGCCCATCTAGCAAGTGCTTCTCCAGTAGAAAAGTGGCATTTGAAACAATTCATGTCTAGATTCATGGGTGGGCCTTGGCAGAAGACAGATGGAAGGCCCTAATGTCTCCCTATTTGCACCACATCACGGCAGCTGAGGATGGCCTATGAGGTAGTCTCGTTGTCAGCTGGAAGGTGGGGCCCGTGACACCTGAGGGCCTCACTGTTTTCGGCAGCAGTTGGGCAGCTCCCAGGTTAGAAGTAAGGTATCCTTTTAAATAAGCCCTGGAGATCTGACTGTTTAGAGACTTGGCAACTTCTCCTCCAGCCTTCAGTGATGGCCTCCCAGTGACTCCATAAGTAGGGTACCATCTTTCCTGCCAAGAGGCAGAGACTGCTAGCCCAGAGAGTCCACTGGGGGTCAGTCACTAGAGTACACAGAGATAGCTAGTGACCAACTCCCCTATTAGAACTACACCTCACCTCTTACTGATGTTAACACCAGAGAAATCAAATGCCCTCTAGATGGCATGCAGACAACAGACCATAGCTAACCATTTAAAGAAGCAGTCCACCATGGCTTTGGAAGATTCCCAAAATAAAGAATCAAAAACCTTCCCAGATGAAGAAGCCTTTCTGAAAGTATCCGAGGTTGAGTACCACAGAATTATATATAAAATCCTCCTAGAGATTAAACAAAATGCAGCAGAACAAAATGAAAAATTATGGAAGCTATTTGAACTGATGGAGCATCAATGATCTGAAATAAACCAGATCAATAACAAAATTACAAAACTAGAAAATTCAATACAAAGCCAAAAGAGCAGAATTGAGGAAATGGAAGTCAGACTTAGTGACTTTGAGGACAGAGCAACTGACACCAGCATTTATGAGGAGAAAACACAGAAAGCAAATAAGGAAAATGAAGTAGCATTAAGAAACATGTGGAATTCTATTAAAGGGAATAATCAACAAATAATTAAGTTCCAGAAGGAGGGATAGATGCAAACACAGACTTTTACTGTAGAGTTGCTGACAGAAAACTTCCCTGAAATTAAGAAGAGAACATCAATATCCAAGACACATATCAAATGCCAAAAAAATTAGATGCAAAAAGACACTAAGATATATTATAATCAAGCTCAAAGCTATTAAAGGTAGCATAGCTGAAAGAAAAGCTAACACTCAGAGGCAAATCCTGTAGGCTTTTGTCTGACTTCTACCAGAAAATGTTGGCAAGAAAGCAGTGGGACAACACACTGAAAGCCCCGAAGGAGAAAAACCTCCAACCAAGAATTATATAACCTGCAAATTTACCTCTCAAATATGATGGTGAAACTAGGGCATTCACAGATCAACAGAAGTTTAGAGACTTTGTAAAAACAAAACCAAAACTACAAGAAATACTGAAAGAAGCTCTTTGCTTAGAAAAACAAAAACATTAAGTGTATACTTAAGGAGGCAATGTACGACACAGTATCCAGAACCCTACTGGTTCAGGGAAACCAATAAGCTGAATCAAAACCACATTATTAAAAGAAGAGAACCAGGTGGAGTCAAGATGGCAGACTAAGCACACGTCACCCTGTATCCCTCTGGAAAATAATACCTGAATTGACCATCAAACGTAGCCTTCTGATCACCTAATCAGCCCCAGGACATGACATAGGGCTATTAATTTGGACTTCATACCACTGAGCAAAAAATCCTCTCGTTCGCTGACTCCCACTCCTGGCTAGCCCTGGCTCTCATGGACTAAAGGTAAACGCACCATTTCCACTTATTTTTCTTCTGTCTTGGCCAGCGGGCGGAGCTGGATCTTGCCTAGTGGCTAGACTCAGACACCCTACTAGGGGGAGAGGCAGGCGAAATTCCAATATTTTGAGAGCCAGGCTTAGGACTCTGTTAATCTAGCCACTTTGGGCCTCTCTTTTCACCTCTGCCACAGTGGAGTTTGTACGGAATTTCACAGTTGGTGTGTGGGACACCATGTTGGGTACGGAGATTTTAGCGGGACCTAATTCTTAGCTTGGGAGCCAGCGCCTGCAAACAGGACAGCACTTCTCCGACACAAAAGTAATAATTTACACAGTGCCACCTACATTGGGGGCCCTGCAACAGAAGCAGAGGAATCACTACCTCCCGACACCTTTAGCCCCTCTATCTGCTGCCTGTGTGGAGGGTACCATCCTGGATGCGGTGGCCGCAGCTGGATATATTTCTTAGCTTGGGAGCCAGAGCCTGCCCACAGGAGAGCGCTTTTCTACCAGAAAAGCAGTATTTTACAGTGTCACCTAAGGCTGGGCCCTGTCAGCAGAAGCCAACAGGGCAGTAGCATTGCTGTATTCTGAACTAGTTTGTATCATCTGGAGTTGGTTATAGAGGTGCTTACTTTGCCAGTTGGGAAGAGGGACCTCTACACCTGAAAACCTGACTGACTTGAGGAAGTGGTCAGATATCTTTTGCTTTACATTTTAAGACAGCCTAGAGAAACATCTGCAGTCTATCCTCACAGTATCTCTTCCAGCCTCTACTTACTCACACGGGACCCAAAAAGCAACAGACATTTGTGGCATACAAGAAATCACCCATGGCTTCAGAAGGCTCCCAAACAAAGCAACCAAGGAGTTTTTTACATGAAGAAACTTTTATGAAAGCATCAGAAAGTGAATACAAAATGATTATATACGGAGCCCTTCTAGACCTTATACAAAATGCAGCAAAACAAAAGGAGAAATTAAACAAGCTGTTCGATCAGATGGAACACCAGTACTGTGAAATCCAACAGATCAAGAACAAATTCAAAGACATAGAAACTTCCATTCAAAGGCAAGAAAACAGAATGAAACGAATGGAAAAAACAATTTCTGACTTGGAAGACAGAGCTACTGATGCCAGCATCTATGAGCAGAAATCAGAAAAAAGAAACAAGAAAAATGAAGAAGCATTAAGAAGTATGTGGGACTCTATTAAGAAGAACAACCTTCGCTTAATTGAAGTCCCTGAACAGGATGAGACACCTGAGAACACAGAGTGTATCATTGCTGAGCTGCTGACAGAAAACTTCCCAGAAATCATGAAGGAAGAGAATATAGACATCTCAGAGGCATATCATATGTCACCCAATATAGATCTCAAAACAAAGAGTCCAAGACATATTATAGTCAAGCTTAACAAAATGAAACATAAGCAGCAACTCTTAAAGGCAGCAAGACTCAAAGCAAAGCTAACATTCAGAGGGAAACCCTGTAGGCTTTCGTCAGATTTCTCAGCAGAAACCATGCTGGCACAGAGACAGTGGCATGACACATTCAAAACCTTGAAGGAGAAGAACTTCCAACCAAGACTTATATATCCTGCAAAACTATCTTTCAAATATGAAAATGAAATTAAGACATTCTCAGATAAACAGAAACTCAGAGACTTTGTAAAAACCAAACCAAAACTACAAGAAATATGGAAAGAAGTTCTTGGTTCTGGCTTAGAAGAACAAAACCACTACTTTATAGTTTAGAACAACACACTACTCAAAACTCTACTCAGTTAGGGAAGGCTCCAAAGTGAATCACAGCTTTAATACAGAAAGAAGCAATCCAGTGATCATCATGAAAACTATGGTGCCATCATATTAAAAAGAGGGATGTACTACAGTCATTATGGTCCTTCCAGATGGAGAGGAAGATGACAAGACAGGTAGTAATTAAAATAGGGTTTATATATAGTTTATTAAGGGGGATCATAGGGGCAGCTGTAAAGCACAACAAACATGTATCATACCATTTCAAGAAATGTAACACATGAGTCTCAACAACTACAAAACCAGCTCTGAGAAAGGTGAAAAATCAACTCACAAAAAGAATGTCTCCGAACAGACTAATAAGAACAACAGAGTAAACATCAACACAAAAATAAACATATCACAATGGCAGCAGTGAACACATACCTATCAATAATTACATTGAATGTGAATGGACTGAATGTTCCAGTACAGAGACATCGAGTGCCATCTTGGATCAAAAGACATGACCCATCCATATGTTGTCTACAAGAAACTCACTTGAGACCTAAAGATAGGAACAAACTGAAAATTAAGGGATGGAAGAATATATATCAAGCTAACAATGAACAAAGAAGAGCAGGGGTGGCCATTCTAATCTCAGACAAAATCAATTTTCATGTCAAATCCACCATTGTGGACAAAGATGGACACTATTTATTGCTGAAAGGTTCAGTACACAAGCAAGACTTAACTGTATTAAATATTTAGGCACCTAATATCAGAGCACCTAAATACATCGAAGAAACACTGACTGCACTCAAAGAAGATTACTCCGCAATAATAGTGGGAGACTTCAACACTCCACTGTCAATACTGGACAGATTTATCTAGAAAAAAGCTCAGTAAAGATACAGAAGACCTCATTGCCACAACTAACCAACTAAACTTCATCGATATATACAGAACTTTCCACCCATCAGCAGACAGCTACATCTTCTTCTCCAGTGCACTTGGAATATTCTCCAGAATTGACCATGTGTCAGGACATAATGCAATTCTCAACAAAATCCATACCACTGAATTACTGCAAAGCATCTTCTCAGACCATAAAGCCCTAAATTTCTAAATCAGTAACATAAAAAGCATAGATAGAAAGTGGAGCTCTTGGAAACTGAACAACATCTTGCTAAAAAAACCATGGGTTATAGAAGAAATCAAGGATTAAATGAAGAAATTCATGGATTCCAATGAGAATGAAAACACTTCCTACCAGAATCTATGGAATACAGCCAAAGCAGTCCTGAGAGGTCTGTTTATCTCCATAAATGCACACATCTGGAAGAAAGAAAGAAACCAAATCAAGGAACTAATCCTACAGCTTGAACAAGTAGAGAGAGAACAACAGAGGAACTCCTCAGGCACCAGAAGAAACGAGATCATAAGGATTAGAGCAGAGCTAAATGAATTAGAGAATAGAAAAACCATTGAAAAAATTGAAAAGACCAAAAGTTGGTTTTGTGAAAAGATCAACAAAGTTGAGAAGCCACTGGCTAAACTTACTAAATAAAAGCAGGAAAGGAAACAATAACCCAAATTAGAAATGAGAGGGGAGTGGTCACAACAGATTCAACAGAAATAAAAAATATCATAATAGAATACTATGAAGGACAGTACTCTAACAAATTTGAAAACCTAGAGGAAATGGATCAGTTCGTTGACTCATACCGCCTATCTAAATTATCACAACGTGAAGCAGAACAACTTAATAAACCCATCACAAAGGAAGAGATTGAAAATGTCGTCAAAACACTGCCAACCAAAAAAAAAGCCCGGGCCCAGATGGATTCACTGCAGAATTCTACCAACCTTTTAGAGAAGAGTTATCTCAAATACTACTGAGACTATTTCACAGTATAGAAAGGGATAGAGTGCTCCCAAACTCATTCTATGAAGCCAGCATAACCCTGATACCTAAGCCAGAGAAAGACCCAACCAAAAAGGAGAACTACAGACAGATATCACTCATGAATCTAGATGCAAAAATCTTCAACAAAATTCTTGCCAATAGAATACAACAACATATCCAAGAAATAATCCATCATGTCCAAGTTGGATTTATACTAGGGATGCAAGGCTGGTTCAACATTGGAAAAACAATTAATGTCATCAACCACATAAATATCACAAAAGACAAGAATCACCTGATCTTGTCTATTGATGCAGAAAAAGCATTTGATGAAGTCCAACACCCATTCATGCTAAAAACTCTCAGCAAAATAGGAATAGATGGCAAATTCCTCAATGCAATAAGGCCTATTGATACAAAACCAACTGCCTATGTCATCCTCATTGGAGGGAGACTGAAATAGTTTCCCTTGACAACAGGAACTAGACAGCGATGCCCACTCTCACCTCTCCTATTCAACATTGTACTAGAAGTTCTAGCCAGAGCAATTAGACAAGACCAAGAAATAAGGGGCATCTGCTTCAGCAAAGAAGTAAAAATCTGCCTATTTGCAGATGATATGATTGTATATGCAGAGAATACCACAGAATCCATAAGCAATCTACTCAAACTAATAGAAGAGTTCGGCAAAGTCTCAGGATACAAGATAAAGGTAAGTAAATCAGCAGGATTCCTTTATACCAACAACAAGATTACTAAGGAAGAAATCACCAAGTCAGTATAATTTACTATAGCCACTAAGAAAGTAAAGTTCCTAGGAATACATTTAACCAGAGAAATAACAGACCTTTACAAAGAGAACTACAAATCCTTACGACAAGAAACTAAGAGTTACATAAATGGAGAAAGCTACCCTGCTCATCGATAGGAAGACTTAACATTGTGAAAATGTCTATTTTACCCAAAGCAATCTACTTATATAATGCAATCCCAATACAAATTCCAGTGACACTTTTTAATGAGATCAAGAAACAAATTACCAACTTTTTCTGGAAAGGGAAGAAGCCCCAGGTAAGTAAAGCATTTCTAAAGGAGAAGAAAACACCGGGAGCCCTCTCATTATCTCACCTTAGAACCTACTACACTGCCACAGGAGTCAAAATAGCCTGGTAATGGTACAAAAACAGACAGATAGATCAGTGGAACAGAATCAAGACCCCAGAGATGATATCATCTGCCTATGAGCAGTTGATATTCAACAAAGGAGCTAAGATATTAAACTGGGTAAACAATCTCTTCAACAAATGGTGCTGGCAAAATTGGATATCCCTCTGCAATAAATGAAAACAAGACCCATATCTTACACCTTATACAAAAACCAACTCAAACTGGATAAAAAACCTAAATATCAAATCTGAAACGAGAAAGCTCATCAAAGAAAAAGGCACAATGGAAGGTTTAGTACACAACACAGACAAGACTTCAAAATCTGTGAAACAAACCATAATCATCAGAAGACAAAATAGATAAATGGGAACTGCTAAGAATCAATCACTTTTGCTCATCCAAAGACTTAATTAATAGAATTAAAAGGTCACCTACAGAATGAGAAAAAATATCCAGCAAGTCTATGTCAGATCAACATCTGATCTCCATAATCTATAAGGTATTACAAAGTATTAATAAGAAAAAGATAAGTCATCCAATTAAGCGATGGGTAAAGGAAATGAGCAGACACTTCTCTAAAGAGGAGATCCAGGCAGCCAAAAAACACACGTGGACACACTCACAATAATTAGCTATTAAAGTAATTCAAACCAAAACGACAATGAGACACCATCTCACCCCAACAAGGTTGGCCATGATCCAAAAAACGCCAAAACAACAAATGCTGGAGAGGTTGTGGGGAGATTGGAACTCTCCTACACTGTTGGTGGGATTCCAAAATGGCACAACCTCTCTCGAAAGCAATCTGGCGCTCCCTTAAAATAATGGGTACAGATATAACATTGACCTAGTAATTCCACTGTTTGGAATATATCCTACAGATTCAAGGCCATCCACACCAACTGATACATGCACACGAATGTTCATCGCAGCAGTCCACAACAGCAAAAAGACAGAATCAACGCAGATGCCCAGCAACAGAGGAATGGATAGGTAAATTATGGTATATATACACTCAATGAACACTATTCAATGATAAATAACAACAATGATAGCAAGAAACATCTCTTAATCTGGTTTCAACTGGAGGACATTATGCTGAGTGAAAGTAGTCAGTGACAGAAGCACAAATATTGTATGAGACCCCTAAGATAAGAGCTTAAAAAGAGACTCAGGCATAACAGAAAAGACTCTTGACAGCTGCAAGGGTCAGGAGGGTAGAAGGTTGTAGGGGGAGGGTTTAGGTTAGATAGTTGTTAGAAATTTGGTTGGGTGAAATCGGTGACAGCATACATTAGTTAAGAATATCAATATTAACTGCACTTCAACACAACTTGTGTAGTCTTCCCATATTAACCCAATATTCCAAGGACACAGTAGCTGGGGTGGGAGTCCCGGGACAGTGCTGTCAGCGGAAATCAAGGCCAATTGACAAAACTAACGTTTTGCTAATGGGGACTCTCCACACCCCACATAGTTGAGTGGCGTCTGGGGTCTTAAAAGCTGCCAAGCTGCCATCTGAGAGTACAGCAAATGGTCCCAACTCAGCAGGAATGGAGGATCACCGAGGTCCATAACAATATGGGGACAAGAGAACCCAGAAGACAGAAAGACCCACGTGAGTGGGTGTCTACATCGACTTGCGAACAGAAGAATCAGATGGTGCCTGGCCACCATCAGTGACAGCCACGATGGAGCTCACAAAGTGGAGTCTCACTGGCAACACAAGAATAAACAGTGGTGCACCCTGAGATCTCCAATAAAAGACCACAATTGGTGATTCAGGGGCTTCAGGGTTTCCCTGGGAGCATAGCCCCTGGCCCTGATGCTGCCCCTGTCCATATATCATAATGAAGGTCAACTTTTCCGACAGCAATTGATTGGACTTGGCGATGCAGAGCGACCATAAGTTTTGGGCATTTTATGGTCCTAGGCATCTATAGGATGTCATCCTGCGGACCTCATACTGGAGGAAGGGGAATGGGTGGAGAGGAGAAGATAGGACACTGTTGGGAGTACAGGACATATATGGAGCAGGAAGGAAGAGTGTGCTGTTACCGTGCACAGAGAGCAGTGGAAGCTGCATATCCGAGAATATGCAAATTTATGAGAATGTACATTTTCATTCAATCATAATTAAAAAAAAAAAAAACACGAGGATAATATGAGCCTAGGAGACAGAAGGAGCCATATGATCAGGAGACTACATCAGCATGATATTAGAAAAACTAGATTATGTCTGATCACCACCAATAACTGCTCTGACAGGGAACATAACAGAGTCCGTGACAGAGCTGAAGAAAAATGGGGGTGCAGATCTAAAACTCTACCCAGACTTGATGGCTCAACATCCTGGAGGGTCCCCTGCGAACACTGGCCCTGGACTCTCTGCCAGCCCAGAGCTGAAACGAATAATGAATCCAACTCTCCAGACAAAGATTAGAGTGAACTGTAAAGCACAGATTGATATTGGTGAAGTGTGACCTTCTTGGGTTAAATATACACACAAGGCTACAGGGGAAGCACCTATACAGAAAGGAGAGATGGGAGGACTGGAGTTGGTTTAATGAATATGAGAAGGACAGGGTGGTAAGAAGCAATGTGTTGTCACAGGGTGGGGAGAGTAGCTAGAGTTGCATAGCAGTATATATGTGAGGTTTTATATGACAAATTGACTTCTAAACTTTCACTTAAAGCACAGTAAAATATATTTAAAAAATGAGATGACCAATATCACAACAGACTCAACTAAAATTAAAAGAATTACAAGAGTATTAGGAAAAATTGTATTCTAACAAATTGTTGAAAACCTAGAGAAAATGGATAAATTTCTAGAACCACACTAGCTATGTAAACTAACACAAACTGAGGTAGAACAGGTAAATAAACCCAAAACAAGAGATTGAAAAGCCCTGGCCCTGATGGCTTCACTAGAGATTTCCACCAAACTTTCAGAGAAGAGTGAATACCTCTATTACTAAAGGTATTTCAGAGGATAAAAACGGATGGAACACTCTGAAACTCATTCTGTGATGCTGGTGTAACCCTGATACCAAAACCAGGTTGGAGGAAAAAAAACAAACCCCACACTCACTGCTGTCAAGGTCAAGTTGATTCTGACTCACAGTGACCCCACAGGACAGAGTAAACTACCCAACAGTTTCCAAGGAGTGCCTGGTGGATTTGAAATGCCGATCTTTCAGTTAGCAGCCATTGCACTTAACCTCTATGCCCCCAGTATTTCCATAAAGAAAACATGAAAGATAAAATCACCAAATCGATACCATTTACAATAGCCCCAAGAAGATAAAATACTTAGGAATAAATCTAAACAGAGATGTAGAAGATTGATACAAAGAAAATTACAAGACTCTGTTACAAAAGTGGAGAAACTTACTTTGCTCATCGATAGGAAGATTCAACATTACGCAAAGCAGTGTATAAATACACTGCAGTCCTGATACAAATTCTAACGGCATTTTTAAATGAAATGGAGAAACAAATCACCAACTTCACATGGAAAGGGAAGGAGCCCCAGACAAGTAAAGCATTACTGAAGAAGGAGAACAAAGCAGGAGGCCTCACACTACCTAATTTGAGAACATATTACACCACCACAATAGTCAAAACAGCCTGGTACTAGTACAACAACAGATACGCAGACCAATAGAACAGAACTGAGAATCCAGACATAAAATCATCAATATTTGACAAAGGCCCAAAATCTGTAAACTGGGGAAATGATAGTTTCTTTAACAAAGGGTGTTGGTATATGCAGATACCTATCTGCAAAAAAAAAAAAGAAAAAGTAAGAAACAAAGACCTGTATTTCTTACCACGCAGAGAAACTAACTCATAACAGATCAAAGACCTAAATATAAAATATTAAATGATAAAGATCTAGGAAGAAAAAATAGGGACAACACTGAGAGCCCCAATACATGGCATAAACGGAGTACAAAACATTATTAGCAGTGTACAAACAACAGAAGAGACACAAGATAACTGGGAAATTCTAAAAAATCACACTCTCAGACAAAAACTTCACCAAAATAATAAAAAGACAACCTACAGACTGGGAAAAAATGCTTGGCTACGTCAAATTTGATTAGTACCTAATCTCTAAAATTGGTAAGATACTGCAAAATCACAACAACATAAACACAAATAACTCAATTAAGATATGCACAGAGAATACGTATGGACACTTTACCAAAGATATTCAGGCGGCTAACATTTAAAACAGAAAATGTTCAGGATTACTAACCACTGGAGAAATGCAAATCAAAACTACAATGAGATGCCATTTTACCCTAACAAGCCTGGTACTAATCCAAGAAACACAAAATAACAGATGTTGAAGAGGTTTTGGAGAGACTGGAACAGTTATACACTGCTGGTAAGAATGTAAAATGGTACAGCCACTTTGGAAATCAACTTGGTACTTTCTTAAAAAGCTAGAAATAGAAGCACCATGCCAGCCAAGTGCCGTCGAGTCGAATCCGACTCATGGCGACCATAGGACTCAACTATTCCACTCATTGGAATATAACCTAGAGATACAAGCACACTGATGTTCATTGCAGCACTCTCCAAAACAGCAAAAAGATGTAGTCAATCTAGGTGCCCATCAACGAATGAACAGATCAACAAATTATGGTATATTCACACAATAGAATACTACACAACAATAAAGAACAATGATGAATTTGTGAAATATCTCATAATATGGAGGAATCTGGAAGGCATTATGACAAGTAAAATAAATCAGTTGCAAAAGGACCAATACCATGTGAGACCATTATAATAACTCAAGAAAAGGTTTAACAACACAGAAAAAAATATTCTTTGATGGTTATGTGTGAGGAGAGGGAACTAGGTATTCATGAATTAGACAGTAGACAAGGATTATTTTAGGTGAAGAACAACACACAAACCCAGTGCCACTGAGTTGATTCCAACTCATAGCAACCCCATAGGGCAGAGTAGAACTGCCCCATAGTTTCCAGGGAGTGCTTGGTGGATTCAAACGGCAGACCCTTTGTTTAGCAGCCTTAGCACTTAACCACTGTGCCACCAGGATTTCCCATCAGATAGATAATAATTATTTTAGGTGAGGAACAACATACAATATAGGAGAAATCAGTACAACTGGACTAAACCCAAAGCAAAGAAGTTTCCTGAATGCAATCAAACATTTTGAGGGACAGAGTAACAGGGGCATATCTGGGAAGCATGGTTTCTGGGGACATCTAGGTCAGTAGGTCTAACAAAAGTTTATTAAGAAAATGTTTTGCATATCACTTCGGTGAATGGCACCTGGGGTCTCAAAAGGTAGCAAGTGGCCATCTAAGAAGCATCTCTTGGCCCCAACCTGCTTGAGGCTAAGGAGAATGAAAAACAACAAATACATAAGGAAAATATGAGCCCAAGATACAGAAAGGGCTGCATAAACTTGAGACTACATCAACATGAGACTGGAAGAATTAGATGTTGCCTGGCTACCACCAATGACAGCCCCGACAGGTAACACAACAAAGAGCCCGTGACATAGCAGGAGAAAAGTTAGGCACAGAACTGAAACTCTAGTAAAAAGACAAGAGTTGATGATCTGACAGTCTTGAGGGTCCCCCCAAAACATGGTACCTGTAATCTCTGTTAGCCCAGAACTGAAATCATTCTTAAAATCAACTATTTAAACAAAGATTGGACTGGAGTATTTAGACATAAAATGATACTGGTGAAGAGTATGCTACTTGCCTTAAGTAGATACACGAATAATTGGCCAGCTTCTGACTAGAGAGATGAGAAGGCAGAGGGGACAGGAGGTGGTTGAATGAACACAGGAAAATATATGGTGAAGAGGAGTATGCTGTCATAGTGTGGGGAGAACAACTACGGTTACATAATAATGCGTAAGTTTTATATGACAAACTGACTTGAAATATAAACTTTCACTTGAAGCTCAATAAAATATCAAAATAATAATAATAAAGTGGCTTTCCTATAGACAACAAATAAATAAAAATATCCTCTAGCTACTGGGGGAAAAAAACATCAAATCCCTTGTTGTCTATTTGATTCTGACTCATAGCAACCCCATATAATACAGTAGAACTGCACCATAGGGTTGGTTCCCTATGCTGTAATCCTTATGGAAGAAGACTGCCACATCTTTCTCACACGGTGTGGTTGGGAGTCAAATTCAGCTAGCAGTCAAACTCTTAACCATGGTGCTATCAGGGTTCCACGAGCTTCTCTTGTCTCCAAAATGGGAGTGTCTTGCAGGTAGGAGACTGAGAAATAAAGATGTGGAAACCTTCCCCTCGAAAGAACTATGGTGCTCTTTCTAAGGAAGGTAACCAGGATAATAAAGGGTCTGGTTTCAGGAATAGCTAAGGGAAGGAATGAAGTTAATCAGAACAGACAATGTCATCTAATGGTTTTCAAACAGTTAAGTAGGAAAAAGATTAACTTTACAAGTACAGAAGCCTAGCGATATCACCTTAATCAAATGATCAAAGTGAACATCAGCAGTAATGGAACAAATCAAAATCAAGTGCAGTCTGATAGGACTCCTAAGAAAAACACAGATCCCCTTCTATGATATTCCTGCTAAAGATGTGCAGTCTGAACTTATTCCTAAGTAAAAATCAGACAAACCGAAATTGAGAAACAATTTACAAAATAACTGGCTTGCAATCTTCCAGAGTCAAGATCATAAAAAAATAAAAATACCTAAAAGCTCTTTTAGAATGGAGGAAACTCAAGGCCATTCACACCAACAGATACATGAACAACAATGTTTATCGCAGCACAGTACACGATAGCAAAAAGATGGAATCAACCCAGATGCCCAACAACAGAGGATGGATAGGTAAACTATGGCATATGTACTCAATGGAGCACTATGCAATCATGAAGAACAATGATGATTCCAGGAAACATCTCATAACCTGGTTTCAGCTGGAAGACATTATGTTGAGTGAAAGTAGTCAGTGAAAAAAAAAAACATTGTGTAAGACCCCTACAATAAGAACTCAAAAACAGACTTATGCACAGAAGAAAAGACTGACGGCTGCAAGGGACGGGAGGGAGGGAGGGCGAAGGGGGGAGGGGTTAGATTAGATAGTCGGTAGAAATTTGGCTGGGTGAAATCGGTGATAGCACACATTAGAAACAAGAACAATATTAAGTGGACTTCAACATAACTTGAGTATTCCTTCCATCTTAACCCAATATTGCAAGGACACAGTAGCTGGGGCAGGGGGCAGGAGACCACGCTCTTAGGCAAATTCGAGGCCAACTGGCAGAACTAGCGTTTTGCTAAGAGGACTTTCTGCACCCCACATTGGTGAGTGGCGTCTGGGGTCTTAAAAGCTTCCAAGCTACCATCCGAAGGCACAGCAAATGGTCCCAACTCAGCAGGAACAGATGCTCACCAAGGACCAAAACGACATGGGGGAAAGACAACCCAGAAGACAGACCCACATGAGTGGGTGCCTACATCAACTTGGGACCAGAAGAACCGGATGGTGCCCGGCCACCACCAGTGATAGCTGCAATGGAGTTCACAAAGTTGAGTCTCACTGGCAACACAGGAATAAAAAGGGGTGCACCCTAAGATCTCCACTGAAAGACTGCAAATGATGGTCCAGCAGCTTCGGCGTTCCCCTGGGAGCATGGCCCCTGGCCCTGATGCTGCCCTTGACCATAAATCATAACGAAGATCCACTCTTTGGACAGGAATGGATTGGACCTGGCAACGCAGTGACCATATACTGGATGCACTTTATGGTTCTATGCATCTATAGGATATCATCCTGCTGACCTATGGCTGGAGGAAGGGGAGTGGGTGGAGAGGAGGGGAAAGGAGACTGTTAGAAAGGAGACTGTTAGAGGATGAGTCATGTATGGAGCAGAGGAATAGTGTGCTGTCACTGGGCAAGAAGAGCAGTGGAAGCTGCATATGGGTGGGCATGCAAATTTATATGGGAATGTACATTTTCACTCAATCACAATAAAAAATAAAAAAAAAGAATGGAGGAAATACTACATGATTTTGAAATAGTTTCTTTTGCTATCAAGGGCATTATTGGGACAACTGGTGAAATCTGAATGGGGTCTCAGAATAAGATAGTAGTATTGTAGCATACTAATTTCATCGTGGCCCCTAGGGTTGCCATGAGTCGGATCCGACTCAACAGCACTTGGCTTGGCTACTTTGTGGTTATGGGAGCCCTGGTGCCTCAGTGGTTAAGAATTGAGCTGCTAACCAAGAGGTTATAGTTCAAATCTACCAGCTACTCCTTGGAAACTCTGGATGGGCAGTTCTAACTCTATCATATAGGGTTTCTAGGAGTCAGAATTAACTCAAAAGCAACATTTTTTTTTAACTTTGATTATTAAGGAGCCCTGGTGTTGCAGTGGTTAAGCACTTTGCTGCTAACCAAAAGTTTGTCAGTTCTAGCCTACCCAGTGGCTCTGTGGGATACAGACCTGGCAACCTGCTCCTGTAAAGATATGGGCTAGGAAACCCTATCAGGAAGTTTTTTTCTTCTTATAGAGTCATTAAATGAATCAGAATGACTCACCAGCACAAGACAACAACACTGTGTTTGTATAGGAGCAAGTTTTTGTTTGTAGGAAATATACACTAAAGTATTCAGGGAACATCAGGTTGATAACCCATTTAAAATAGTCCGGGGGGGGTGGTTTATACTGTTCTTGCAACTTTTGCATAAGTTTAAGAACACTGTTTAAATGTTTTTAAATTCTGAAACAAAGTGTACAATGTGCCCTGAGACATGACATTAAAAAAATACGTGAATAGCTCTTGCCTAGAAGGCTTCCCTTTGACTGTGAGGGATAAACTAATGTCACTGGGTAGAAATCACCAGGAAACAGATTTCAACTCAATATAGAGATCCTTCTAACACAATTAGAGTTGTCCAAAAACCAAATTATCTGTGAGTCAAATGAGTTCCCTGTCAAAGCAAAAAATTTAAGCAGAAACTGAAAGTTCACCTAACACAGATACTGTTAGAAAACATTTTTTTCCCTCTGTACGGAAAGTTAAACTAGATGACGTACAAATGTCCTTGCCAACTTTAAGGGACTATTATGCCATGGTTCTACTTCTTTTAAGTGGACTTCTGCTTTGAATCTTGAATAAGCCACTCTACTAGAATAGCAATTACTCACCTCTCAGGCAATGCTCCCTTCTTTGGACAGCTGCTATGGTTTTCAACAACATATAAAGCCTTAGCATCTCGCAATAAACATTTATTAACGGCCACAGTATTCAAGAGCTTCAGGTAATCTACTTCTTTACCTTGAAGAATCTGACTTATCATTCAAGCCTAATCTCAAAGTTTTTATGAAATTTCTTCTAAACGTCTGTGAAATTCACCTAAATCTTCCAAAAAGAGTTAGTGCTATTCTTTTGATTTTTATATCACTTCTATGATTTGGAATCGACTCAACAGCAGTTTTGGGTTTTTTTTTTAATTTAGTTTTGGTTTTGTATGAAAGGAGTATTTCTATAGCAGGTCCAATTCTGTTGAGTATATTTAACTTTTAAAAATTTTTTTTTTTTAATTAAAGACAAATACACAAAAAGCGTAAATTACGTAAAATCCTTTGTGTAGTCATTTACCTCCACTTCTGCCTCCTGGACTTTGAAATCCTTCATGACCAATATACTACATTACTTATCTCTGAATCCCTCATAACAGGTTGTGTAGTGCCCAGCCCTCAAATAAGGTTGGCACACTGATCATCATTAGCACCTATCAAAGTTTATAACCTAATAAGGTTCCAGAACAAACACCATACATATACAAGTCAAAGATGAGCAGAGCCACAGAAAGGAAATACAACATAAAAGTAGCTTCAAGTTCTAAGACTTCCACAACTGCTACTGGGTTCGTTTCCTATGGGTTTTTTGAAGTCAGGAATAATGTTTTATCCACTCTTGTATTTGCAGCGCCCAAGCACAGTGTTTAACACGTAGTATACGCTCAAGAAAGGTTTGAAGAGTTAAATAGCCTCACCTTTAAATACGCCCTTTACAAGTGGCGCTACTGCTGTATTGAAGACTTCTTCCTGCTCAGTAGAAGGGTCAAACACAAAGTCATAGGTAAACGACTTGTCAATACCGACCATTACCTAAAGAAGACAAAGGACAAGGCATAAAGAAAAAACTGAAAGGCTAAACCACGCCTTTCACTGCCATTTGGCCCCAGCTGTTCAAGTCTGGCCCAGGACTCGGCTACGCACCTGTGGCTCTCCCGGTACGAATGAAAGGCACGTCTGGCAGCCCTCGTTAATTTCTTTGGGGACCAGAGGGCGACAACGCAGTGCCACTCTTACAGGTATTCCCTTCACCTCTTCCTTCATGGTTCTACCTCAACACTGTCTGCGGAAAAAGAGGCCTGTTGTGAATCTTCGTAGGTCGACAGGAATGATAGGGCGTCCTCCCTCAGTTCCGGGCCTCCGCAAATGTTGGGTGGGGTTATGGAACTCCACGGTAGCGGTGATAACCGCTCCCTCCCAACGGGACAGCTGCCCCTGCAGATTCACCCTCTCAGACTTGGCTCTCGTGGGTGAGCCCGAGAGCCCAACGATCTGAAAAGAGCGAAGTGGCGTCTGAAACGGAAGGAAAAAATCTCAAACGGAGACGGCGACAAAGGATCAAAGCCCCAAGGTACCGGGAAAGGCACAGGCTGAGCTAAGGTGTGCCTTTTTAGCACACCAAACGTCCCCTTCCCGGTCCCTAGTCGCCCTGTCTTAACTGGAGCTTTAAGCGCCAAGTTTCAAATCGAGCCTAGAGGTGCCAGCCAATCGGAATGCAGACACCGTGGGCGGAGCGCTTAAGAATGCGCGCGCAAGACTAAGTGTCTGGGGAAAAAAGGGCCGACTCGGAGCAACCCGGTAACTCTTCTTTCCGATCCATCCGTGTATCCGCTTCCGGTTCCCAGCCGGACTTGTGACCGATCGGTGTATGAGTTGGCTGAGGCCTGGCTGTAGGTGAGGTGCGGGATTTTTTGTGGTGGCTTTGGCTGGCTGCGCAGGACTCATGCAGGATGCCAAGCAGGGATCTGAAAGGTGGCTGATAGTGTAGGAAATGTCGATCTAGGAACTCCCGCCATTACCAATCACTTTCAGGGAGTGTGGGGCGGTACCATGCTCTGCCCTGTGGATAGTTGGAGGCGGCACTCCCTCGGACTTCAGCTGTAGACACATCTTTTTAGACATGACCCCGATTTCTTCTTTTCTAAGATAAAGATAGTAACATCTACCTTGAAGTAGATGTTAAAAAATTGTGAAAAAATGAGGTCATCGCTGCAAGAGTACCTAGCAGGTTGATTGGAATTCAGCAGGTGTTCAGCAGAGCTACAGTTTTCTTCCGTCTTTTCTCACTTTTCTCCCCCAATCTTATCCCCTAGACTTGGGCAGGACCATAGACTGACAGTTTTAGTATGGGTTGGGGTTGCCTTTTGAAACTTCCTGGGCGTCTACCGTCCTTTTGAATCACATTTTCGTCTGCTTTGATTCACTCTTACACTCCAGGGCTTTGCTGGAAATGGACAGCCGGATTCCTTACGATGACTACCCGGTGGTTTTCCTGCCTGCCTATGAGAACCCCCCAGCATGGATCCCTCCTCATGAGGTGGGAACCATCTGTATGCCTGTGAAGGAGATCTTTCTCTAGGGGCATGAGATGATGTATGAAAGATTCCATGACAGGACTAGAAAGCTAAGTGGAGAGCAAGTCTTTCCCTTAGTGTAACCAGAAGGGTCCATAAGCTGAATTTTGAGCAACTGGACCCATTGAAAGTTTCCCGTGGAAGCCTCCTATCAGAGACTGTTCACACTAGTGCCACACATTCTGGAAATTCTGAGCCCTATCTGAGCCCTATCAGAGCCCTGGAAACCCTGGTGATGTAGTGGTTAAGTGCTACAGCTGCTAACCAAGAGGTCAGCAATTCAGATCCACCAGGTACTCCTTGGAAACTCTGTGGGACAGTCCTACTCTGCCCTGTGCCATCATTACAAGTCAGAATCAGCTCAACAGCAGTGGGTTTGGTTTTGGGTTTTCAGAGCCCTGGTAGCACAGTGATTAAGAGCTCAGCTGCAACCAAAAGGCTGGTAGCTTGAATCGACCAGCTGCTCCTTACAAACCCTATCAGGGCAGTTCTACTCTGTCCTGTAGGGTTGCTGTGAGTCTGAATTGGCTCAACAGCCAGTGGGTGTTTGATTTTCTTATAATTTCCATCTGTCAGGAGGTGAAGGAGAGGGGAACTACAGGTTCTTCTCCATGTTATCCATCTGCTTATTTGAACAGTGTTATCTGTTCTACTTAAGCTAAGTCCATGACTTTACCTTTTCCTGACTCCAGGGTGTGATGCATTAGTGTTCCACCAGGTGAAGGTGGTAGTAAGATCTCTGGGGGTGCTGTGTCTTGCAGAGGGTGTACCACCCAGACTACAACAACGAGTTGACCCAATTTCTGCCTCGAATCATCACACTAAAGAAGCCACCTGGAGCTCAGGTAAGCTAACGGAGCAGTTGCCTCTTATTCCAGAGTAGATTTGTCTATATTGGGAATACAGACAAAAAGGTTGGCCATGATTTGGGAGAGGAGGTTTGGAAAGAAGGCAGGGAGGTGAGGAAACTTCCTCTTGTGGGCAGAAAAGCTTAGATACCACTTCTGTAATTTTTACTTCTCTCTGGGAGACATACGAGCCAAGATATAGTACAGTGGTACTGCTGAATATATTTGTGGTCTATATTGAGCCCCTATTTTGTGCCGTTGTTTTACAGTTGGGATTTAACATCCGAGGAGGAAAGGCCTCACAGCTAGGCATCTTCATCTCCAAGGTTTGTGTGCCTGGTAGGCAACATGGATAGCTACTTCCCTTTGTTATCAGATTGCAGAACCCTTGTGTCCCAAGGACTGGGAGAAGGATGACTTGGTAGACTCATAAACCCAAACCAAACCCATCGCCATCTAGTTGATTCCAAGTCATAGCAATTCTATAGAACAGAGTGAAACTGCTCCATAGGTTTCCAAGGCTGTAAACTTTACAGAAGCAGACTGCCACATCTCTCTGCTGTGGACCAGCTGGTGGGTCAAACTGCCAGCCTTCCAGGACTCCATAGGGGGATACTCTCTTTCCAACTTAAAATTTTTCATATGGCAAGCCATTTGTCTCCCTACATTTTTTCACCCATGTAACAAAAAATAGTGGCACTTTCCACTTGAGTAGTATGTAATTTCACTTAGTCTTCTAACATTATCTCACCCTGATCATATGTATTCTCTTTACCAACAGGTAATTCCAGACTCTGATGCACATAGAGCAGGACTTCAGGAAGGGGACCAAGTCCTAGCTGTGAATGATGTGGATTTCCAGGATATTGAACACAGCAAGGTGAGCAAAGCATTTGAGCAATGATGAGGCAAGCAGCTGACCCAGGTAGGACAGCTGGGGCAAGATTAGCCTAAGCTATAGCGTGATATGAAAGCATCTTCTGAGGAAGTATATTAGAGAGAAGCAGCTGTTAGTGATCTAGAAGGTTGGAAAACAAAATTGCTTTACCCCCTGTTATGGTTCTGTCCTATGCCATATCTTTTGATTTGTACAAGCTGCTGTGTTCCTTCCAGGCTGTTGAGATCCTGAAGACAGCCCGTGAAATCAGTATGCGTGTCCGCTTCTTTCCCTACAGTAAGTGGCACACTCTTTTTTACTTAAATGGCAGGGCTCTGTGTAGGAACTCTTTAAATACTGATTACTCGAGGCACCATTCATTGGGAATCAGAATTGGGATCTCAGGCCTGAAAATAACCTATCTTGTTCTTTTTCTTTTTTTCCACCAGATTATCATCGTCAAAAAGAAAGAACTGTTCACTAGAGAACCTTCTGTGTAGAATCTCCCTAGACAAGCTGGCTAAGCCCCAAGGAAGCTACTTGGAAATCTCTACTCTCAGCCTCTTCCTACCATAGTAGAGTAAGAGGGTGAGGAGATAGTGAGGCCCTGCAGTAAGCCAGCTAGCCAACTGTATCACCATACTATACTATTAGTTAACCTAGTTTCTAGGTGAGTTTTATTCCTCGAAAGGAGAAGGATGATGTATAATGTAGCATGTGTTAAACCCTGCTAAAAAAAAGACAGATAACATTGATTGAATACCATGTGTTAAATACTTACATTGTATCATTTTGATTAGAGTATAGAAATTAGTAGAAAAAATAATCCTGGGATTTTACATCTAATCTGACTATCTCATTCTTGTACTGTCAGAGGTCTCATATACACTTTAGAGATTCTAGTGAGATCCTGTTTTTCTTTTCATTTCCTAAAAGAAGGAAAATCAGTCCTGAGAAAGTGTTGGTGTGACTTTTGAATGATATTGATTGGGTTCCTTTGAACGAGACAAAGGAACAGAGCAATCTTAATACCTGCTTCACAACTATCTTTGTCTAGCCAGAACATTAGGGAGGCCCAAGAACCTTGATAAATAGCATAGGCTGAGGGATACTGAAGGAAATTGTTTCCCTTACCCTGTGTGAAAGACAGTGTAATTCTGTCTTCTCATTTCCCAGATTTTTTGATCTGCAACATAAACTAAGAGAAGGGCTTAGATGCATTTCTTTTCACAGAAAGCAGTAAGAAATTGGCTCTGAATTTCCAACATAGTTTGAATATTATTTCTTGACTATTGACTTGCCCCTTTTCTTCACCCTGTCCACAAGTAACATGCCATGTTCTTAGATCTTTAGTTACCAATTACTGTTAGAAGTTTCAGGCCTTATGTTCTTCCCATTGGCATGTTTAAAATACCTATTCAGAACTGAAGTTTTCTAGTGAGGTATAGGATAAAGCACCCAAGTGTAAGACTGAATATTCATCTTCTGCCATCTAGGCCTCTGTGTGTTTTCCAGACTTGCCCTGTAAAAATCCTAGGGAACTTAAATACATATTTCCAGGCCCTTGCCCTAGAGAGTGGTCCTGTTAGTCTGAGGTGGAGCGTGGAAATCACTATTTTTAAATAAGCACTGTCATGGATTGAATTGTGTCCCCCCAAAATATGTGTAGCCATATGGCTGGACCATGATTCCTAGTATCTTGTGATTGTCCTCCATTTTGTGATTTTGCTGTGCTGTATGTTAAAAGGATTAGGGTAGGGCTATGAATTCCTTCATAGGATTACCTCCCTGCTCCACTGTAAAGGGAGTTTCCCTGGAGTATGGCTTGCCCCACCCTTAATCCTTTCATTTTAGAAGAGAGGAAAGGGAAGCAGGCAGAGAATTGGGAACCTCACACCATCAAGAAAGCAGCACAGGAGACGAGCACGTCCTTCAGACCTGAGGTTCCTGCGCGGAGATGCTCCATGGACAAAGACTGATACAATACCGGACTTTCCTCCAGAGCTGACAAGGGGGAAAGCTTTCCCCTGGAGCGGACATCCTGAATTTGGACTTGTAGCGTACCGGACTGTGTAAGAATAAACCTTCCTTTGTTAAAGCCATCCACTCGTGGTATTTCTGTTAGAGCAGCACTAGCTGACTAAAAGAAGCACCTAAGGTGAGTCTTCAGATATGGGAAACAGTTCTGAACAGTAGTAACATATTTCTGTGAGCAAGATCTGGCTCTTCCTATAAATCCTACCCCAGTGCTACTATGGCTTCTCTTCTAGAACTTAGTGCCATTTTTAGATAGCGACAGCTGTTGTGAGCAGAACTGGAGATGGAACTAATTTAGCTATCTTTTGCTTCCTAGGAAATCCCCTCCCATTGTGTGTTCCTGTTTGCTGTGCTGCCCCCTGATGGCCATCTGAGAAAAGAGGCTTAGACACCTCCACAAAGGGATATTAGCTGAACATACTGAGTATTGAGGTCTGAGGCTCTCCCTGTGATTAACAGGTTTTAGAAAAATTCATGTAGGAAGTGCAGTAAACATGGTGAATCCCAGCCTGGTGTCAGGGACCAAAGAGGCAAAAACTGTCCCACCCTAAACTGGTCTGCCCTTTGGGACAATTCTATTGAGTCACCATCATGAAAAAATTGCATTGTGGAGGTATAAGTATAGCACAGAGAAAGTGCAGGCAATAACAGACTGAGATGAAAGGACCAGTCGTTTATTGAGGGAGTGGATAAAACAGTGGGGAACAAATTGTATTGACCTTTGAAGTATACCAGCTACTGTAGAATTGCATCTTCTATAGATGCCTTTGGACACCATGGTGGTGTAGTGCTTAAGTGTTGTGGATGCTAACTAGAAGGTCAGCAGTTCAAATCTTCCAGGTGCTCCTTGGAAACTGGGCAGTTTTACTCTGTAGGATTGCTATGAGTCAGAATCAGCTTAACGGCAGTGGGTATAGATGCCTTTTAGCAGTCAGAGAAGGTAAGCTGGAATTCTCTGGTGCTGCAGGAAGCTTCTAGTAGTTGTGACATGTGGTCAAGAAAAAATAGCACTCTGAGGGGTTCCTTTTTATGTCCTAACCCATTAAAACCCATTGCCATGGAGTCAATTCTGACTCAGCAACCTTGTAAGAATGATATGATTATTTTATGTCATAAATCCAGGAATTGAAAGAGAGCTAGTAAGTGATCAATATATGTAAACCATAAACCTGAGGGTAGGAGAGAAAGTGGTACTGGGAAGCCCAAATGTAATAAATTCATCAAGTTGGCAGAGAGTCTTAAGCTATCAACAAGAACAAGGGCTTTCAGTGCCTGACTCATCAGAGGGCTCCAGTTGAATTTTCAACCACTGAAGTGCATTTTAAGGAAGGTAATAGATTGAGGTGACTGGAAACAAAGCACCACATCCAGGGGCAGCTTCTAGGACACAAAAGAGGAATTCTGGTCTTAGGATCCCCCTCATCTAAAGGCAAACCAGGCAGCTACTTTGCCCTAAAGTTGGTCGCGTACTCTTAAGTAGCACTCCAGCATAAAAATTGAATTGGCCATCAATTCAGCAAAGGAAATTTGCCTTCTCTACTTGTATACTCCCTACCCTAGCAAAACTGAGAAAAGATACTCTACTTTTCCCTTGGTGAAGATGAATGGCTTCTGAAAGTACAGGTAATAACCACATGGTGGAATAGCTGGTGGGAGTAGGGGTAGGCAATGACTGGTAAAACACAAAAGTAGGGGAAAAAAGGTCAGGTTCAAAGGCTGAGATGATTCCAGGCTTTTGGATTACATAATGAAGAGATGAATCTTGCCACCCGCACTAGGATAAGACAAACCAAGGTTATCTAGAAATAAGCAGTGATTAGGAGGTGGAGGTTAAGTGAAGTGAAGATAACTGAAGAAATGGATATTACATTTTTCTTGTAACTAGTTTTGGTGCTGTCTCAAACATGTTGAAGTCTTTGGGCTTTTCTTCACTCACTTCTGCAGACTTGTGTGAAAAAGAAATAAATAATAAAAGAGACCAAAAAGAGACCAGGTAATGGTAAGAGCTAAGATACAATGACACTTCCTTAGGACCAGGATCCTAGAAGCTTGAAACCATGATCATGCTGATCCCTGACAATGGTAGCTCCATCCCCAAGTAAACAGCGCTGTAGACCTTTTGTATAGAGGTGAAGCTCTGGGTATGTAGAAGTTCTAGTTTTACCTTACTTTTTGCTCACGGAAACCCTGGTGGTGTAGTGGTTAAGTCTTAGGGCTTGTTTTAGTAAAGTAGTGCCGCTCTAACAGAAATACCACAGAGTGGTTGGCTTCAACAAAGGAAGGTTTATTCTTACACAGTCCGGTAGGTTGCAAGTCCATATTCAGGATGTCCGCTCCAGGGGAAGGCTTTCCCCTTGTCGGCCCTTGAGGAAAGTCCAGTATTGCATCAGTCTTTGTCCAGGTAGCATCTTGGCGCAAGAACCTCTGGTCTGAAGGACACGCTCTTCTCCCAGTGCTGCTTGCTTGATGGTAGTGAGGTTCTCAATTCTCCTTGTTTCTTTTTCTCTTTTTATCTCTTGCAGGCTGAAAGCATTAAGGGTGGGGCAAGCCATGCTCCAGGGAAACTCCCCCTACAGCAAAGCAGGAATTTACAGCCCCACCCCAATCCTTCAACATACAGTTTAGCGAAACCACACAATGGAGGACAGTCCCAAGATAGTGGGAACCATATCCCAGCCACGTGGTTACACACATTTTTGGGGGGACACAATTCAACCCATGACATCCCACCTTTTGACAACCAAAAAATCACAGCACAGAAACATTTAACACATTCATCTCACCATGGCAAAATTATGTCCATCCATACAACAGAAGTCTTAAATCAGTTCCAAGTCCAAAATACAAAAATTCTTCTAAATCTGTGAAACTTAGAAGGTAAGCTATCTGCTTCTAAAGGCACAATGGCAGAACAGGCACAAGTTAGACATTCCATTACAAATGGGAGAAATTGCAGGGAAAGAAGGCATTAACAGGCAACAGGTGAGTCAACAGAACACATTACATTTAGCCCTCAAAGCTTTGGAAATACTCTTACATTTTCTGAGACATTCTACACAACGGCAATGCGCTCCAGACTCTAGGTATCGGCCACACTCTGGTTTCTGAGTGGAGACCTCCAGCCCCGTGCTACAACTCTGCCTTCAAGGCCCACTCTGCCCCATTGGCTTTAGGAACACCCTAAGCCCAACTGAGTGGCAATTCCACCATTATGAACACAGCACGCCATGGTTCCACCCTTTCAAACCCCCGAGGTCATGGCCATACCTTTTGAGACTGAGGCAGCTCAGCTTCTCACACTGCCTGTCTCTTTAGCTTCAGCTTCCGCTTCTTATGGCTGCATGGCCTGGGCCTCAGGCCCACATCTGCCAAGTGTTCCAAAGCTCTGCAGCTCCACTGGTTTAAGTGCCCGGAGGCACCCCACTCTTGCTGGAAAGAGTCCTGCCCAAAGGCATTCAGCTCTTTCCCTCCGTGGGTCAGCCAGGCCAGCTCCACCGATTCAAGTGCCCAGAGGCACCCCATTCCGCGAGGAAAACTCTGCGCAGGCACTGACCTCTAGCTCCACAGGTCGGCTCCAACGCTGCCTCTGGTTCTGCTGCTGCCAATGCCGCTGCCGCTGCTGCTGGTCCTCTGTTGTTTCTCACCATATGCGCCTTCTTTGTTCCTTCTGAATCTTCTATCCATTCGCAGTTTCAAAGTGGCTTCCACATTTTAGGTATTTGCTAGAGCAGCACCCCACTCCCACGGTACCAATTCTGTTTTAGTCAGCTAGTGCCGCTCTAACAGAAATACCGCAGAGTGGATGACTTCAACAAAGGAAGGTTTATTCTTACACAGTCCGGTAGGTTGCAAGTCCATATTCAGGGTGTCTGCTCCAGGGGAAGGCTTTCCCCTTGTCGGCTCTGGAGGAAAGTCCGGTATTGGACCAGTCTTTGTCCAGGGAGCATCTTGGTGCAAGAACCTCTGGTCTGAAAGACACGCTCTTCTCCCGGTGCTGCTTGCTTGAAGGTAGCGAGGTTCTCAGTTCTCCTTGTTTCTTTCTCCCTTTTTGTCTCTTGCAGGCTGAAAGCATTAAGGGTGGGGCAAGCCATACTCCAGGGAAACTCCCCCTACAGCAAAGCAGGAATTTACAGCCCCACCCCAATCCTTCAACATACAGTTTAGCGAAACCACACAATGGAGGACAGTCCCAAGATAGTGGGAACCATATCCCAGCTACGTGGTTACACACATTTTGAGGGGGACACAATTCAACCCATGACAGGGCTGTTAACCAGAAGGTTGGGAGTTCAAATCCACTAGGTGCTTCTTTGAAACTATGGGGCAGTTCAGCTCTGTCCTTTAGGATTGCTATGAGTGGAATCAACTCGATAACACTGGGTTTGGTTTGGTTTGTTAAGATCAATCTAGTTACCTACCAACACAATGACATTATCTCTTTCTGTCCATACATCTACTCACTTACCCGTCTGGAAAGAACTGATGTCTGCAGGAGAATATGTTGCAGAGGATGAAAACGTTTAGTAAAGTTTTGGAAAAAAATGTACCTGTCCATCCTCTGTGCTAGTCTTAACCAACCTCCCTATTGTTTCCCTCCCAGTCTCCTTTTTGAACACAGCATCACATAGCACCCAACTGTGATGTTGATGACCAATGCAATAGTTGAATCACAAATAGAATTAGGAATTAAGCAGCAAAAGCGCTCCTTAGCCAGCTGTGTCCCATTGCTGCAGCAAAGCCTGTGTAAAATGTTTAGGGAGAAGATGAGGAAAGGTAGAAAAGAAAGTAGCCTTTTAGAAGCTGGAATTTAATCAGACTGAATAAAGAGTCAAGGGAACTAGATTCCTGGAAAGCAGCTGCTATGGCCCCAATCCAACTGGCTTGGAATCCTAGGACAGGTCCAGTCTGTAATATATTGTTAATATAAGGAAGACCCTACAGAGGCAGATTTAAGGATTCAAGACCTCTTAGACATTGTATGTGTTATAGTTGGGGATTAGATGAGGGCAGCTAAAAAGTATTACTGGCCTTGGTGATCTGGGGGATCTTGAGTTCTTTTCTTCCTCTTCGCAGATGATGTGGGGTGGTGCTACTCTACTGTGATGAGCAGGCCTAAGGAGTTGAGGTGTAAGGTTGCTGGTATAGGAGTTAACACTCATTATTTCACGCTCCAAGTACATGGTCTTAGACCGGAAATCAGTTGCAAAGATTGCCTGCAAAAAAGGTAGGTACTTGTTCTGTACCCCTTTGTTCCCAGTACCAGTTGGGCTGAGAACCAGAAGTGGAAAAGGACCTTGAGGAGGTTCCACTGGCTCAACTTCCCAGTACTTAGAATAGATCACTTTGAGGAGAACCCTCATTAAGTTTTCCAAGGAAAGGGGGCAAAAATGTACACTATGACTCCTTGGTGATAGGCTCACCCAGAAGGTGCTCTCAAAGCTGACATACATGAAGCTGGTGATGATGACATACATGAAGCTGGTGATGAGTATCTCGTTGTCACTCTGGGCACCACCTTTCTCCCCTCAGAGTCTGTCTATGAATCCCCACCCCACCCCCACATTTTCCAAACTTTCCAAAAGAGGAAATTAACTTCCCAGAGAACACCTCCACATTCCATGCACCACACCTCCTGATCCCCAAGATCCAACCCAAACTCCACCGCTCTGCTCTCACAGCAGTATGGGTTTGAATTTCTGCAGGGCAAGCTAGTGTTTAGGTCTCCTCAGTTTCCAGGCAGAAGCTACCGGAAGTCAGCCTCACTCTAGGCATCGTGGGAATTGAAGACTTACATTGTAGCCTGCTGCGAGCAACACTGTTCCCTAGCACTTCAAGAGATCTGAGTGGCTTCTAGCTGTTGGACCTCTGCTCCAGAACCTTACACCAACCTTGTGACTCCAAAGTTATGCTGGCTATGGTTGGCACCCCAGGCCTATAACACACGTGCAGCTTGGCCAGGCTTCCTCAGGGTTCTCCTGGCAGCTCCTGCAGCTTCAACGGAGCTGGAAATGGGTGGGTACTGGGGCCTGGGAGAGAGGGTTAAAGGGCCCACAGAAGGTGAATGCTTGTGCCTGAGAGGAGAAGCTGGAGCCTCGTGGGGAAAAACAGAGTAATCTAGTAACTGACCGAGGGGGAGGGATATGGGGACTTTGGTCTTAGTAGTTCCATTACCCTCTTGGAGGAAGGAGCATCAGAGCGTTCCAGGCACATCTGAGGTCCAAGCTGATATATTAGAAAGTTACAGAAGGAGCTTCCATAAAGAAGGACAGCAGAGCCAGGCGCTCAGGTCCCTTCATTCCCCTCTGTTGTCAAAGCCTCTAGGATCTCCTCCCCTCTGTTGTTCCTGCCTAGTAGCCTCTGGGATGACCATGCCCTCGGAAGCCTGCAAAAGCAGAAGAGGGAAATGAAGCTTTAGGAACCTTTCATGGATATCCTCCTTCACTGCTCACTCCCTTCTCCTGATTCCAGAGGAGTAATTCCCTTAACTGCTCTCCAGCCCAGATCCTTGCTGCCTCCTAGGTAATTCAGCTCCATGAAGCCTCCACAGAGACCTCCCTGGGTCCTCCAGTGTTCAGTTTCTTCACGCACCAACCCCCCCCCCCCGGTATTCGCACTGTGTCAGGCTGTAGTCTCTGATTTTAATTTGGTCTGAGTCAAGACCATAACCAAGCTTCAAACTTGGCACCAGTTCTCTGTGCGTGCTGAGCCAGGATTTTGGTGCATGTACAGACTTTAAGACCCGTGTCCTTACCTGACCCAGAGAAGGATATTCTTCAGCATACAGCAGCAGCCAAGTTCCTTTGCAAAGCAATGTGGATTAACTATGTGATATGACTGAGCACCCACATCTCCAAATTTGGGCATGAGAGGGCATGGGTATAGGGTTTCAGGAGCCAGTACTTGTCCCCTGGGTACTTCAAGGCATAGAAGCTCCCCAGTACACTTGGGCAGTATTATGGATTGAATTGTGTCCCTCCAAAATGTGTGTAGCAATTTGGCCGGGCAATGATTCCCAGTATTGTGTGATTGCCCTCCATTTTGTGATTTTCCTGTGTTGTAAATCTTAATCTTTGCCTGTGGTTAACAGACTGAATTATGTTAAAGAGGATTAGGGTGGGACTGTAACACCCTTCCCAAGGTCACTCCCTGCTCCAATGTAAAGAGAGTTTCCTTGGATTGTGGCTTGCACCACCTTTTATCCTACAAGAAATAAAAGGAAAGGGAAGCAAGCACAGAGAGGGACCTCATACCATCAAGAAAACAGCACTGAGAGCAGAGCATATCCTTGGAACCTGAGGTTCCTGTGCTAAGAAACTCTCAAACAACCTTCCTCCAGAGCCAACAGAAAGAATGCATTCCCCTGGAGCCAGCACCCTGAATTTGGACTTCTAGCCCACTGGACTGTGTTAGAAAAAAACTTTCCTTTGTTAAAACCATACACTTGTGTTTCTCTTAGAGCAGTACGAAATGACTAAGACAGGCAGTGAGTGTGGTGTTGAGGTTCCTAGGCCTACGTTGTTCCTTGTTTGTGCAAAAAATAAACTACTACTTTCTGTTTCCCTTGCAGTTGTTGGCATCTGTCTTAACTTGGATAAGTTAATAGGACAGGACAAGAATCTGCATTTGGTTACACCCCTCCCCGTGGACCATACTAGCTTGTTTTCTTCACTGCCTCCCAAATCTCATGACACAAAAGACCTCCAGCAGCACTACAAGGAAAATAAGAACAGAGGGTGAGAAGATGGGAAGGAATCAGAACTGAAGGGGAGGAGAGCATAAGGAAAATGAAAAAAAAAAATGGAAGGGGAAGGCCAATTCGGAAAGAGGATGGGTAAAACACAGGAGATGCAGAAAAGCAAAGGAAGGCCTATGAAAAGATGACTGAAGGCTGGCTGGAATCTAAATGATATCTTTTTTCCACCATACACATATAGAAAGCAGCACCCATTAAAGTTTTTTTGTTTTTTGGGTTTTTTTTTTTTAATCTTTTACATTGTCATAAAATGGAGGGTGGAGAGGGGGACAGGGCTCCCAGGCCCCATGTTCTGCTATCTGGTGGCGTCTGTAGCAAGTATGGAAATGGAGGGGGAGATGGAGTTGAAGCTGACAAAGTGTTCTTCCTTCCATGAAGAAATGCTACTCTCTCCCCTCCCTGTCAACTGCCCCACCACAGACACACATAACACATTTACCATGAAAATCTACGTACCCAACCCACATGTGAGCATTCCATCCCTACCCAGGTGGTGTACAATTCCTGATACCAGAACTGCGTGATTCCCAGCCCTTAAGACTAGCATTTCTGATGAGTCCCACCCAGTCAGTCACCAGGTGGGTGCACCAGAATCAGGGCTAGTTCCACACCAACATCATTGCAAGGATGCCAAGGCTGACCTACTTATCTTTCCCAAACCTCCTTCCCACAGCTTTCCAGCCCTAAGGATGTCATTTGACTCTCCTATCTCCTTATCCCTTCATCTTCCCCTTTTTGCCTTAGTCCTCCCTGCCTACAGTCTCTCATCTAGCTATTGTGTTCCTGAAATGCTGAGCGTAGAAGGATACCCCAAAATTAGCAGCTGGAAATGCGGAGGGGCAATGAAATTTTACTGGGGATGAGGGATATAAGGCCAACTCAGCCACAGAATGGGTTTCTAGAAGGGAAGGTGGCTTTCCCACTGAGTTCACAGGTTTGAGAAACTGGCATGGGCAAAGGGGTGGGGAACAGCTTAATTGGGTCAGTCCACCAGGGAGAAAAACAGCAGTGAGAAATCTTGGTTCCCCAGACCCTGACCAGACAGACCCTTCTGACTTTGAAAGACGCCAGGATCCCCAGAAGATCCTTGTCAGTTCCAGGTCTGAGATGGTGGCTGCAATATTCTTTTTTTGGAGGGGGAAATGGGGGTTAATTCATTCAATTACCCAGTCCTTTCCTGCTCATTCCCATCACCATGCCATATTAACTTGTTTTCTTAACAGGTCTCCTAGGGTCCTACCCATTGGTATCACATTTCTTTTCCAAAAGTCCACTTTTATCGGGTCACCCTCTGCCTAAGAACCTACTTCTTGGAATGTAACTACTCAGCCTGGCTTTCAAGAGCCTTACCAATCTGTAAACTCGTACAGCTTCTGCAGATTTTTCTGTCCTAAATCCTTAACACCTGCTGTCATGGATTGAACTGTGTGTCCCAAAATGTGTTGACGTTGCTAGGCCATGATGCCCAGTATTGTGTGATTGTCCTCTACTTTTGTGATCTGATGTAATTCCGTTTTGTGATGTGTTGTAAAGCTTAATCCCTGGCTGTTGTAGTCTCATTTGTGAATGAATTGTGTTGGTTATGTTGATGAGGTAGGATTAGGTCATGTTTATCATGTCAGTGCAGCAGGAAGAGGGCATATCTTGATTCAGTCTCTTTTGAGATATAAAAGAGATTAAGAGGAGAAGATGGAGAGGAGGGGACAGGAGATTAAGAGGCTATGTCGTATATAGAATGAAAAGGAGGAGCGTGCTGTCACCGGGCAAAGAGAACAGAAGCTACTGCAGATAAACGGGCATGCAAATTTGGATTGTATACTTTCACTTAATCACAGTTTAAAGAAAGAGAGATTAAACGAGCAAGCAAAATTAGCAGAGATGGGGAAAAATGTCAAACCACATGAATATTGCCCAGGAGCAGATGCTCAGAAGAGATAAGGACCTTCCGCCACAGCCAACGGAGAAAGACTTGCCCTTGAGCTAGCACCCTAGGTTTGGACTTATAGCCTCCTAAACTGTAAGAAAATAAATTTCTGTTTGTTAAAGCCATCCTTTTGTGGTATTTCAGTTGTGGAAGCACTAGATAACTAAGACACCTGGGATACAACCTAAACAGACCCACCCTATCAGAACATGCTGTCTGCTAGCTTTTAGCCATGCATGCTCCCAATCTGGAATGCTTTCTTCTTCCTCTTGCTATCCAGATTCTACACATTTTTCAAAATCTAGCTCATTCTACCTCCTTCATTAAGTCCTCTCCAACTATGTTAGCTCAAAGGTCTCTCTCCTGCTTTTTAACTGCTAGTAAATTTATCACTGGAGCCACATGTGCTGCTATTTAAATATTATATTTCATTAGCATTCATCTGTTTGCCATCTAAGCCATAAAATAACTAAAGGTAGAGAAGTATAGTAAACTTCCTTGCACTCACACATTGCTTAGCTTAGAAATGAGCACATAGTAAGAAGTATTGTTTTGGATTGAATTGTGTCCTCCAAAAATGTGTGTCAGCTTGGCTAGACCATGATTCCCAGTATTGTGTAGCTGTGATTTGATGTAACTATCTTCCATTTTGTGATGTGTTGTAAATCCCAACCTTTGCCTGTGGTTATAATCTTATTTGTGAATGGGTTGTGCTTGTTACGTTAACCAGGTAAGGTTAGATTATGTCAGTGAGCATTGTTGCTGTTAGGTGCCACTGAGTCAGTTTTGACTCACAGTAACCTTATGCACAACAGAACAAAAACTGGCCAATCCTGCACCATGTCCACAGTGGTTGCATGTTTGACCCCATTGTTGCAGCTAGCATGTCAATCCATCTTGGTCTTCCTTTTTTTTGCTCTCTCTCCTTTACCAAGCATGATGTCCTCCTCCAGGGATTGATTGCTCCTGATAACGTGTCCCACGTATATATGATGCAGTCTCACCATCCTTCCTTCCAAAGGGCACTCCTGTTGTACTTCTTCCAAGATAGATCTGTTTGTTCTTTTGGTAGTCTGTAATATGTTCAATATTCTTCTCCACAACTCAATTCTTGTTTCTTCCTTACTCATTGTGCAGCTTTCTCGTGTATAAAATGTGATTACAAATACCATGGCTTGGATCAGACACACCTTAGTCTTCAAGGTGACATCTTTACTTTTCAACACTTTAAAGAGGTCTTTTTCAGCTGTTTTCCCAATGCAATGCGTCTTTTGATTTCCTGCCTGCTATTTCCTTGGGTGTTGATTGTGGATCCAAGTAAAAGCAAATCCTTTATCATGATGTTGCTTACAGGTCCAGTTGTGAGGATTTTTGTTTTCTTGATGTTGAAATATAATCCATACTGAAGGCTGTGACCTTTGATCTTCTTCAATAATTGTTCCAAGTCCCCTTGACTTTCAGTGAGCAAGGATGTGTCATCTGCATAACATAGGTTGTTAATGAGTCTTCCTCCAATCGTGATGCCCCATTCTTCTTCGTCTAGTCCAGCTTCTTGGATTATTTGCGTAGCATACAGATTGAATAGATACGGTGAAATGATACAACCCAGCGTACATTTTTCCTGACTGAACCATGCAATGTCACCTTGTTCCGTTTGAACGATACCACTTGATCTAAGTACAGATTTCTCATGAGCACAGTTAAGTGTTCTAGAATTCCTATTCTCTAAAATGTTATGCATAATTTGTTATGATCCACACAGTCAAGTGCCTTTGTATAGTCAATAAGTATTTCTGGTTTTCTCTGCTTTCAGACAAGATCCATCTGACATCAGCAGTGGTAACCCTGGTTGCACATCCTCTTCTGAATCTGGCCTGAATTTCTGGCAGTTCCCTATCACTATACTGCTGCAGTCACTTTTTTAAATTTTTTATTTAACATGACTGAGTGAAAATGTACATTCCTGTATAAATTTACATGCCCACCTATATGCAGCTTCCACTGCTCTCCCTGTCTGGTGACAGCACACTATTCCTCTCTGCTCCATACATGTCTCATCCTCCCAACAGCCTCCTTTCCCCTCCTCTCTACCCCCTCTCCTTCCTCCAGCCAGAGGTCAGCAGGATGATATCCTATAGATGTATAGAACCATAAAGTGCATCCAATATATGGTCACTCTGCATTGCCAAGTCCAATCCATTCCTGTCCAAAGAGTGGACCTTCGTTATAATTTATGTGTAAGGGCAGCATCAGGGCCAGGGGCCATGCTCTCAGGGGAACCCTGAAACTGCTGGACCATCAATTGAGGTCTTCTAGTGGATATCTCAGGATGCACACCTTTTTATTCTTGTGTTGCCAGTGAGACTCCTCTCTGTGAGCTCCATCGTGGCTATCACTGGTGGTGGCCGGGCACCATCCGGTTCTTCCAGTCCCAAGTCGATGTAGGCACCCACTCTTGTGGGTTGTCTGTCTTCTAGGTTGTCTTTACTGCATGTCATTTTGGTCCTCGATGAGCATCCGTTCCTGCTGAGTTGGGGCCATTTGTTGTGTCCTCAGATGGCAACTTGGCAGCTTGGCCACTCACCAATGTGGGGTGCAGAGAGCTCTCTTAGTTGTGCCAAATGGCCTCGATTTCGACTAAGAGCATGGTCCCCTGCCCCCTGCCCCAGCTACTCTATTCTTGCAATATTGGATTAAGATGGAAGGAGTACTCAAGTTATGCTGAAGTCCACTTAATGTTGTTCTTGTTTCTAATGTGTGCTATCACCGCTTTCTCCCAACCAGATTTCTAGCAACTATCTAAACTAAACCCTCCCCCCACCCTCTCTCCCTTGCAGTTGTCAAAGAGTCTTTTCTTCTATACACAAGTCTGTTTTTGAGATGCATTCACTTTTGAATGATCTTTAGCAAAATTTTACTTGTGTGTGATACTAATGGAAACCCTGGTGGCACAGTGGGTAAGTGCTACATCCACTAACTAAAAGGTTGGCAGTTCAAATCCACCAGGCACTGCTTGGAAACTAGGAAGCAGTTCTACTCTGTCTTATAGGGTCTCTAAGAGTCGGATCAACTCAATGGCAGTGGGCTTTGGGGTTTGGGTGATATTAACGATATTGCTCAATAATTCCTACATTCAGATGGATCACCTTTCTTGGAAATAGGCATAGATACCAGTCTGTTCCAGTAGGTTGGCCAGGTAGCTGTCCTCCAAATGTCTTGGCATAAACAACTGAGCACTTCCAGGGCTGCATCCGTTTGTTGAAACATCTCAGTTGATACTCCATCAATTCCTGGAGCCTTGTTTTTCACCAATGCCTTCAATGTGGCTTAGATTTCTTCCTTCAGTACCACCAGTTCCTGATCATATTCTACCTCTTGAAATGGTTGAATGTCAGCCAATTCTTTTTGGTATGATGACTGCATATTCCTCCCATCTTCTTCGGAAACCCTGTTGGCGTAACGGTTAAGTGCTAGATCTCGCTAACCAAATGTCAGTAGTTCAGATCCACCAGGCGCTCCTTGGGAATCCTATAGGGTCACTGTGAGTTGGAATCGACTCAACAGCAGTGGATTTGGCTTGGTTTTTCTGCATTGTTTAATGTTTTCCCTGCAGAAGGGTTGAATTTTTTCTTCACTTCTTTCAGCTTGAGAAATGCAGTGTTCTTCCTTTTTGGTTTTCTGTCCCCAGCTCTTTGTACTTGTCATTATAATACTTCACTTTGTCTCTTGAGTGAACTTTTGAAATCTTTTGTTCAGTTCTTTTATTTCATTTCTTCCTTTTGTCTTTAGCTACTTGATATTCAAGGGTAAGTTTCATAGTCTCTTCTGACATCCAATTTGGTCTTTTCTTTCCTGTCTTTTTAATGACCTTTTGCTTTCTTCGTGTGTGACATCTTTGATGGTGCTGTGCAGCTCATGTTGTCTTCAGTCATTAGTGTTCAAGGCATCAAATTTGTTCTTGAAATGGTCTCTGCACTCAGGTGGGATATACTCAAAGTTGTCTTTTGGCTCTTGTGGTCTTGTTCTAATTTTCTTCAGTTTCAATTTGAACTTGCATATGAGTAATTGATGGTTTGTGCCAATATCAGCACCTGGCTGTTTTGACTATCTGCCCCCTAAATGTCTGTCAGTTTGTAGTACCATAGGGACTTGTGTGCTGCTGTGATTCTGGAAGCTATGCCAGTATTCAGATACTGACAGTGTCATCCATGGTAGACAGGTTTCAGTTGAGCTTCCAAACTAAGAGAGACTAGGAAGAAGGACCCAGCAGTTTACTACTGAAAAGAATTAGCCAGTGAAAACAACAACAACAGCAACAAAGATGAAGTTTAGCTTACGTTTATCATGTTAATGAAGCAGAAATTGGGGCTATCTTGATTCAACCTCTTTTGGGACAGAAAAGAGATTAAACAAGCAAGCAAAATAAGCAGAGAAGGGGAAAGAGAGATGGTAAGCCACAGGTCTAGCTGTGGAGAATCAAAGTAATTGGCTCTGGTGGGAAATCCTTATGCTTCTGCCTTCTCTCAGCATATTGATGATTCACCTGTAGGTAAATTGGGTCCCTCTCCCTCTAATTCTCCTTGCCTTCTCCACTTTGGCCCTCACTTTGACGTCCCTCAGTCCTGGTCTGTCAAATCTTCACCCCCTTTTTTAATACTTCCTTTCAACTCCTTTTTCCCCTGCTCTGCCTCAGCCCCCTCTCCACCCTCTTCCCTGCACTCCACCCCCTTGGTTCTTTTACCTCCATCCCAGCACTAGCTCACATGAGAGCCTCGGGGCGCACAGTCTTGGTGTACGTGTCTGGTGAATGCAGGACAATGTCTGTGATCTGGATAACTGAACAATCCAGGAAAAGCATATGACTATAATCAGTCAGTCATCCTTGAGACTCCAAACCTACTGGCCTTAAAATAAACACATAGTTTGACCAAAAAACCCGCTATAGGTTATCTTACAACTAGGCCTTATAGAGAGACATACTATACATAAATACACTAAGATGTTCTCATAGACAAAGATATGTACTTTAATAATAAACCTGTATGGGAGGGAAAGCCTATGTGAATGCACACTGGGTAACTGGGGTGAAGTTTTGGAAAGAGATCTGTAGATTTGGGACCAGGTTCTGGGGAACCAGAAGACAAGATCTGAAATACTGATTTCCTTTATGATCTTCTTGGTGAAGTTAGTGACAGAAACATTGATAAAGATAGGTTTGCCATGGTAGGGAACCTAAAATGAAAGGAGATAAAACACCCAAATCAAGACCTAGAACTCCTATGTCACTGTGGCTACCTTCGCTCCAATCCTTACCTATATAAGTAGGAAATCAGTAAATACAGGGTATCAAAGAGATTCTAGTGTGAAGGGCAAAAAATGGAGGTCTCAGGCTTCCCTATCCATCCAGACCTGGAGTTACCATGGCTGAACTGACAGAACTACACTTCCCTGAACAAACTACACTTTCTTGAACTGTCAGCTGTATGGAATTCCTCGTTAGAGGCCCAGGGGCCCACAGCTACCTCCCATGCCAACCCAATGCTCATCTGAAGCATGGTGGTGGGGGAAGGCTTCTCTCAGAAAACTCCTCCAGACCTTCAATGTAGGTAATTCGGCCAAGGAGTGGAAAACCGTGGTACACTGACCAAATCTGGACTGCTGACTGTATTTGTATGGCCTGCAACCTAAAAATGACCACTGCATTTAATAAAACATGTTTTACTGTGCTTTAAGTAAAAGTTTACAATCCAAATCCATTTGCCATATGAAACCCTGAACACACACTCTATGCTAATCTGATGACTTTCTTGCCTCCATTCCCAGTGACAGCTCCTTTCCGCACTGTACTTCCCATATCTATTCCACCTACTCCTGTCCCCCTCCACTCTCTCATGTCCCTTCTAGAGAGGAGCTGTCCAGGCAGCCTCATGCATGTATTCAAGCCATGAAGCACATTACTCGCCAGCATCACTCTATGTCTTATACTCCAGTCCCGTCTTTGTCTGTATAGTTGGTCTCGATACTGGTTTCAGCTCTGGACTGAAACCCACGTCCAGGGGACATGTCATCAGGAACCCTCCAGTCTGATAGACCATCAAGCATGATTTTTTAATAGAGTTCTAGTTCTGCACATCTGTTTTTCTCTTGCTGCATCAAGGTATTTACACTGTGTTGCCTGTCAGGGAAGTCACTGTTGGCCTGGCACCATCTAGTTCTTCCACTCTCCTGCTGATACAGTCTCTGGATCATACGGCACCTTCTGTCTGCTGGGCTCATATTTTCGTCTTGCCTTTGATGTCCTTCATGCTCCTCTGCTCCAGGGAGACTGGGACCATTGATGCTAATTAGGTGGCACCTTACTAGCTTTTAAGACCCTAGGCACCAAAGTGGTATGCAGAAAATTTTCTTAAAAAAACTTATACCAATTAACCTAGATGTCCCCCCAAACCGTAGTCTTGATACCCCTGTGCCTGCTATTCTTCCCTTCAAAATGTTGGATTGTATTTAGGAAATCTTTTAGCTTTTGGTGTAGTCCAGTTATGCTGACCTCACTTTTACTGCATACTGTCACGCCCTTCACCTAACCCAATGCCAACCTACTGTCTAATTTATGAATACCCATCTCCTTCCCTCCCCACACTTGTTACCATCAAAGATTATTTTCTTCTGTGCTTAAATCTTTTCTGAAGTCCTTGTAATAATGGTCTCATACAATACTTGTCCTTTGGTGTCTGACTATTTTCACTCTGCATGATATCTTCCAGATAATTCCACATTATGAGCTGTTTCCTAAAATTATCAGTATTTACATTGCATGGTAATTCATTGTGTAAATATGCCATAATTTGTTTATCTATTTGTCTGTCAATGGGCACCTGGGTTGATTCCATGTTTTTGCCATTTTGCACCAGTGCTGCAATAACTATTGGTGTGCATGTCTGTTTCTAAGGCAGCCCTTATTTCTCTAGGATATATTCCAAGCAATGAGATTGCTGGATCATATGGTATTCCTATTTCTTAGCTTTTTAAGAAAGCACCAAATCAATGTCCAGAATGGTTTACCATTTTACACTCCCACCAGCAGTGTAGAAGAATTGCAGTCTCTCCACAACCTCACAGACATTTATTATTTTGTATTTTTTTGGATTAATGCCAGCCTTGCTGGCGTGAGATGGTATCTCGTTGTAGTTTTGATTTGGATTTCCCTGGCTAGTAATTGTGAGCATTTCCTTATGTATCTATCTGTTAGCTGCTTTGATGTGTTTTTTTGGTGAAGTGCATGTTCATATCCTTTTCCCATTTTTTAAATTAGGTTATGTGTCTTTTTCTTGTTGAGGTTTTGCAGTACTTTGTAGATTTGGAAGATTAAATAGTGATCAGATTTATGGTAGTCAAAAATTCTTTCCCAGTCTGTAGGTAGTCTTTTTAATCTTTTGGTGAAGTCTTTGGATGAATGTAAGTGTTTGATTTTGAGGAGTTCCTAGTTATCTATTTTCTCTTCTGGTGTTTGTGTATTGTTAGTAATTTTTGGTAGTCTGTTTATGCCTTGTATTTGGCTTCTAGCATTGTCCCTATTTTTTCGCCCATGGCCTTTATTGTTTTAGATTTTATATTTAGGTCTTTGATCCATTTTGTGTTAGCTTTTGTGCATCATGTGAGATATAGGTCTTGTTTCATTTTTTTGCAGATGGATTTCCAGTTATGCCAATACCACTTGTTTAAGAGACTACCTTTTCCCCGATTTAAAGACTTTGGATCTTTATCAAATATCAGCTGCTCATAGGTAGATGATGTTAAATCTGGAGTCTCATTTCTGTTCCATTGATCTGTGTATCTGTTTTTGTACCAGAACCAGGCTGTTTTGACTACTATGGCAGTGTAATAGGTTCTAGAGTCAGATAGAATGAGATTTCCCACTTTGTTGTTCTTCTTCAGTGATGCCTTACTTATCCAAGGCTTCTTCCCTTTCCATATGAAATTGATGATTTGTTTCTCCATCTCATTAAAAAAATGCCATTGGAATTTACATTGGGATTGTGTTGTATCTATAGATTGCTTTAGGTAGAGTAGACATTTTCACAATGGTATTCTTCCTATCCATGAGCAAAGTTGGTTTCTCCACTTGTGTAGGTCTTTTTTGGTTTCTTGTGGTAAGAGTCTTGTAATATTCTTTGTATAGATCTTTGGTTAGATTTATTTCTAGGAATCTTATCTTCTTAGTGTCTATAGTAAATGGTAATGATTTTGTGATTTCCTCTTTGATGTTCTCTTTGTTGGTGTAAAAGAATCCAACTGATTTATGTATGTTTATCTTGTATCCTGATCCTTTGCTGAACTCTTTATTAGTTCCAGTAGGTTATTATTATTATTTGTGAATTGTTTAGGGTTTTCTGAGTGTAAGATCATATCATCTGCAAATGGAGATACTTTTACTACTATCTTACCAATTTGGATGCCCTTTAGTTCTTTATTTTGCCTGATTGCTCTGGCTAGAACTTCCAGGGCCATGTTGAATAAGAGTGGTGACAGTGGTCATCCTTGTCTGGTACTTGTTTTCAAAGGGAGTGCTTTCAGACTCTCTCCATTTAGGATGATGTTGGCTGTTGCCTTTGCATAGGTACCCCTTAATTATTATGTTGAGGAATTTTCCCTTTATTCTTATTTTGCTGGGATTTTTTAACATGAATGGGTGTTGAACTTTGTCAGCTGCTTTTTTCTGCATCAATTGACAAAATCGAGTGGTTCTTGTCCTTTTTTTTAATGTGGTCAGTTACATTGATTGTTTTTCTAATGTTGAACCGTCTCTGCATCCCTGCTATGAATCCCAGTTAGTCATGGTAAATTATTTTTTTGACATATTGTTGAATTCTATTGGCCAGAATTTTGTTGAAAATTTTTTGTATCCAATTTTATGAGAGATATCGGTGTGTAATTTTCCTTATTTGTGCCGTTTTTACTTGTTTTTCTATCAGGGCTATGTTGGCATCATAGAATGAGTTTTGGAGTGTTCCTTCATTTTCTGTGCTCTGGAATACCTTTAGTAGTAGTGGTGTTAACCTTCTCTGAAAGGGTTGTATAATTATCCAGTGAAGCTGTCAGGGCCAGGGTTTTTGTTGTTAGGAATTTTTTAGTTACCTTTTCGGTCTCTTCTTTTGTTATGGGTTTGTTTAATTGTTCTAACTCTGTGTTAGTTTAGGTAGGCAGTGTGTTTCTAGAAATTTGTCCATTTCCTTTAGATTTTCAAATTTTCTAAAATAGTACCACTTTTCATAGCTTTCTAATTTTTTGTATTTCAGTTGGGTCTGTTGTGATGTTACCCATCTCACTTCTTATTTGGGTTATTGGCTTATTCTCTCGTTTTTCTTTTGTCAGTTTTGCCAATGTCTTATCAATTTTGTTGATCTTTTTAAAGAACCAACTTTTAGTCTTGTTAAGTCTTTCAGTTGTTTTTCTATTCTCTAACTCATTTTGTTCTGCCCTAATTTTTATTATTTGCTTTCTTCTCGTGACTGGGGCTTCTTTTAGTGATCTCTGTCTACTAGTTGAAGTTATATGGTTTAATGCTTTGATTTGGATCCTTTCTTTTTTTGGGATGTATGCAAGTGTGGACATAAATTGAGCTCTGAGCACTGCTTTTGCTGTGTCTTGAAGGCTCTGGTAGGATGTACTTTCATTCTCATTTGACTCTATGGATTACTTTATTCTGTCTTTTATTTCTTCTATGGCCCAATAGTTTTTGAGCAAGATGTCGTTTAGTTTCCACCTGTTTGACATTTTTACCTTGCTTTTTATGTTACTGATTTCTATTTTGATGGCTTTATATTCTAAAAAGATGCTCTGTAATATTTCAGTGATTTGGATTTTGTTAAGGCTTGCTTTATGGCTTAATATGTGATCTAGTTTGGAGAATTTTACTTGTGTGTTGAAAAAAAGTATACGAGGTCCAACAATTAAGTCCTTGGATTTAGTTGTTGTAAGTGCTATGTACCTCATTGCTCAGTATCACTATGGTCACCTTCAAAGTACTCTCCTTAGGAAGATATGCACTGACACCAGCACCTAGTCCACCCTTCAAAGCAATTTGGGAACTCTTTATGGAATGGCCACTGCACATGGTGGCAAGGTGGCAACTTTGTAAACTTAATTGTGTAGTTGTCTGTGAGGGACTTTTTGGCCAGTAAACAAATAACCATTCTGAAACATCCTCCCTACTCACCTGATTTGGCCCCCAGTGACTTTTTTACCTGAAGATAAAGGAAATATTGAAAGAAAGACATTTTGATGACATTCAGGACACCAAGGGTAATCTGACAACAGCTGTGATGGCCATTCCAGAAAAACAGTTCCAAAATTGCTATGAACAGTGAACTAGGTGCTGCAGTCAGTACATAACTTCCCAAGGGGAGTACTTCAAAGGTGACTGTAGTGATATTCAGGAAAGTCGTATGTAGCACTTTTTCTAGGATGAGTTCACAAACTCAATTGATAGTCCATGTATTTGGTGGCTGTTGTGTCGTGTGTTCTGTATACATGTATGAGGTCAAATTGATTGATTGTGGCATTTAGATCTTCCTTGTCTTTACTGAACATCTTTCTGGATGTTCTATTATTCACCGAAAGTGGTACATTAAAGTCTCCTAATATTATTTTGGAGCTATCTATTTCTCTTTTCAGTGCTGTTAGTTTGTTTTACATATTTTGGAACATTATCATTGGGTACATAAATACTTAATATGGTTATGTTCTCTTGATGTATTGACCTTTTAATCATTATATATTGTCCTTCATTGTCCATTTTGGTGGATTTTACTTTAAGATCTATTTTATCAGAAATTAGTATCACTAATCCTGCACTTTTTTGAATACTGTTTGCTTGATACATTTTTTCCCATCCTTTGAATTTTAGTTTGTGTCTTTAAGTCTCAGGTGTGTCTTTTATGCAGTGTATAGATGGATTATTATTATTATTATCCATCCTGCCACACTTTGTCTCTCTATTGGTGCATTTAATTGGTCTACATTCAGTGTAATTATCAATAGTATGAGTTTAGTGCTGTCATTTTGATGCCTTTTTTGTGTGTTGTTGGCATTGTCTTTGTTCTGTTTAATTTTCTGTGCTGAGTCTTTTTTTCTTTATGTGTTTTCTCTTCATCTTTTTCATTGTTGACTTTGTATTTGTTAAGACTGCATGTTTTTCTTGTTTTTTATTTTGATGTATAAGATTGTTAATTTCCTTTGTGGTTATCTTTATATTTACCCCTATTTTTCTAAATTTAAACCAGGCTTTTGTTTCTTTGTATCACCTTGACTTGTTTTCCATCTGAAGATTTACGACTGCACTTTTTTAGTCTCTCTTTTTTGTTATGGAAAACCTGGTGGCATAGTGCGTTAAGTGCTATGTCTGCTAACCAAAAGATCAGCAGTTCAAATCCTCCAGGCACTCCTTAGAAACTCTATGGGGCAGTTCTACTCTGACCTCTAGGGTTGCCTTCAGTCAGACACGACTTGACAGCAGTAGGTTTGGCTTTTTTGTTATAATGTTGTCATATTTTATGTATTGACATCTCTGTTTCCCTTTTTCAGTTTGAGCTTTAATTTATTTTCACAATTTTTCTGAAAGGGTTGGTTGATGTCTGTTTGCTCTGTCCAGTGTTCTAGTCTTGAGTTGTTATTTAATTTATTGATTTAGTTTTTCTTTTGATTTTCGTTTGGTTTTGACAAATTTCCTAAATTTCTGCTTATCTGGAAACATCCTAATTTTGCCATGATATTTCAGAGGCAGTTTTGCTGGATATACAATTCTTGGTTGGCAGTGTTTTCACTCCAAGGCTTTGTGTATGTCATCTCTTTGCCTTCCTTCCTGCATGGTTTTTGCTGAGTGGTCCATCTTAGTCTTACTGACTCTACTTTGAAGATTATTTTTCATTTATCCGTAGCTTCTTTTAAAATTCTCTCCTCTAGCTTTGGCAAGTTTGATTACAATACATTTTTGTAATTTCCTTTGGGGTCTACCTTGTGTAGCATTCAATGAGTATCTTGGGTAGGTATCTTCTCATCTTTCATGATGTCAGGAAAATTTTCTGACAACAAACCTTCGACAATTCTCTCTGTGTTTTCTGTTGCCCTCCCCTGTCTGGTATTCTGTTGAATCATAAATTACTCCTTTTGATAGAGTTCCACATAATTCTTAGTGTTTCTTCATATTTAAAAATTCTTTTATCTGAATTTCCCTCAAATATTTTGGTGTCAGTTGCTTTATCTTCAGTCTCACTAATTCTCCCTTTCATTGCATCATCAGTTCTACTCATTTGACTTTCTACTGAGTTGTCTCTGTAATTTTATTATTAACCTTCTGAATTTTTTACTGCTGTCTGTATGTTTTCTTGCTGCCTGTTCAGTTTGTCATTATGCTCCACTGCATTTTGCCTGATCTCCTTCCTGATCTCTTAAAACAAAACAAAACCCAATGCCATCAACTCGATTCCAACTCATAGTGACCCTGCAGGACAGAGTAGAACTGCCCCATAGAGTTTCCAAGAAGTGCCTGGTGGGTTTGAACTGCCAACCTTTTGGTTAGCAGCCATAGCACTTAGCCACTATGCCAGCAGGGTTTCCCTGATCTCTTAAAGAGTTCAAAATATTAATTATTTGGATAGTATTATGCAAAATGGTATTATATAACAGTACAAAGTATTATACCACCAATAATTACAGTAGTTCCCTTTGCCTGGAAAATTTCTCAGTTCTTTGTTTTTTGGAGTTTTATGAAACCATCATGGTAGGTTGGATGCAAGCTACTTAGCTTTTCATGATAGAATGCTGTTTTTCACTGATTATGGAGATGTGAGGGGGCTCTGCCTCTCTGACTCTCCCACTGAGGTAGACGCTTTCCAAACATCACAGCTCCCATCACGTGGCTCATTGGCACCAATACACCAGAGGATTGCTGATTCCTGTCAGGCCAGGTCTGGGCAGTCCTATGTACTTCTGGACCTACTCTCCCTTACCTGTCTCTCAGCCCAATTTCTCAATTTTCTCTTTGATGTCCAGGGCTCCTAAAACCTCATATGATTCATTTATTATTTTGGGAGTCTCAAGACCCCCCCTTTAGAAACTTTGTTTCCACATCCTCAGCTTAACTGTGGAGAAAAAAAAAAAATTCCTTATTTGCATTTTCTCAGTCTGCTCAAAGGTTAGAAGCAGGCAATGACTAAATGGAGTTAGGGCTCAGACTCAGGCCATTCAGTTTGGTATAAGTCAAGCACCTTAATTTTGGATCTGGCACACAGCTACTTATTGAAAGGTTGGTGGTCTGAATCTATCCAGAGATAGCTTGAAAGAAAGGTCTCATGATCTATTTCTGAAACATCACTGCCACTGAAAACCCTACAGTTTACTGTGAAACACACGGGGTTGCCATAAGCTGGAAGTAACTAGATGGCAGTGAGATTTTTGTGTGTGTATGTGTGTGTGTGTGTTTTATTTTCAACAAAGAGTAGATCTGTTTACACAAAAATAATATAAATAATTACAAACTAAAATATTATTAGTGATTATTTTGGGGCAGTAGGTAACAGCCTCTTTCTCCATCATCTGTACTTTCTAATTTTTTCTACAATGAAGGCAAACTTAAAAATTTCCAGAAGATACAACAAATTAAAAATTCACCTTGTTTTTCAATTATAGTCAGTTAAGGTGGAATGAAACCAACAACAACAAAACAAATAAACTCACTGCCCTTGAGTTGATGCCAACTCATAGTAACCCTACAGACAGAGTAGAGTTGCCCCATAGAATTTCCAGCCAGCACCTGGTGGATTTGAACCGCCAACCTTCTGGTTAGCAGCCATGGTACTTAACTAGTATGCCACCAGGATTACCAAAGTGGAGGAAGAGAGAAGAAAAGGGAAGAAGGGACAAAGGAAGGGGGAAAAAAAACCAGAAAAAGTAACAATGAAAGGAATGGAAGTGGCTGGATGGAGACAGGGGAGGGAGGTAATGAAAGATATGAGGAATGAGTTGTGGAAGGGAGAAAGGGAAGGTGTGTCCTATAGCCTCTGAGGTGAGGATGTTAATCAGATAAATTGTTTCTGGCACATCCTGCCATTTGTGTGTGGTGAGGGCATCAGAGTAGTCTGTCATCTGTATCACTACCAGCTGAAGCAATCTAACAGCTTAGCTGGCTCTCATATGAGTTAGAATCATTTGTGTGTGTGTGTTAGGAAACAGCTTATTTTATTTTGAAATTTAACACCTATTCTAAAGTTATTAATTTGTATGTATCTATTATATTGTGTGAAAATCAGAAAATACAAACCAAAACAGAAACCAAAGCTGCAACATAGTACATTGTATTTCACAGATAACTGTTAGTGTCTGTTGTGTACATTTCCCAACTTTTTTGTTTGTTTGTTTCCATAATTGAACACAAGAACATTTTAGGTATTCAAGACTTCTCTCTCTCGCATTTTTATTTTTTCCCTCCTTTCTTTTTATATTGAGTTTCAAGTGAAATTTTACAGTTCAAATTAGTTTCTCATACAAAAAATTATATGCACGTTGTTATGTGACCCTAGTTGCTCTCCCTATAATGATAGCTCAGTCTTCCTTTCCACCTGGATTTTCCATGTCCATTCAGCTAGTTCCTGTCCCTTTTACCATCTCATCTTGCCTCTTGACAGGAGCTGATCATTTAGTCTCATGTATCTACTTGAGCTAAGAAGCACTTTCTTCACAACTATCATTTTATGTCTTACAATACATCTACTCTTTGTTATTTGTCTCTTTCTTGATGAGGTTTTGCAGTATCTTGCAGACGTTAGAAATTAAACCTTAATTGCATATGCCGTAGCCCCCCCCCCAGCCTATAGATTGTTTTTTCACTCTTTTGGTGAAGTTCGCTGGATGAGCGTAAGTGTTCAATTTTTAGGAGCCCCAGTTATCTATTTTCTCTTCTGGAGTTTGTGCATTGTTAGTAATGTTTTGTCTTCTGTTTATGCCATGTATTAGGGCTCCTCACATTGCCTTATTTTTAATTCCATGATCTTTACAGTTACAGATTTTATATTTAGGTCTTTGATCCATTTTGAATTAGTTTTTGTGCATGTGTGAGGTATGAGTCTTCTTTCCTTTTTCTGCAGGTGGGTATCCAGGTGTGCCAGCACCATTTGTCAAAGGAACTTTTTTTTTCCCAACTAATGGACTTTGGGGCTTTGTCAAAAGGGATCTAATAAAAAAAACTTCAATTTATATGAGTCCAAAAGGTCAACAATTACTCTAAAGCAAAGATGAGAGGACAAATTAGAGCACTGGAAACAGAACAACTGGAATGCAATTAATGAGAATATTGACACATTTTGAATAGTGTAAGTAATGTCACTGAACAACTGGTGTATAAATTTTCAAATGAGAACCTAATTTTCTGGGTAAACTTTCACTGAAAGCACAATATAATACTATTTTTAAAAAGAAAGAAATAATAGACTCACTCTGTCAATGTTTTCTCTTTTTCTATGAAGAGAGAGGTTTTCCTTGAAGACCCTGTGAAGCAGTTCTACTCTGACACGTATGGAATTTCCATGGGTCAGAACTGACTTGATAGTAACAGGTTTTTATTTAATTTTATCATAACAGACTTGAAAGAAGGAGATAGTGTCTCCCTCTGGAGCAAAGGATAGCCATGCTTACTGCTCATTATAAAAGATATGGTTTCGTAAACTCAGGATTCTATCATGTAACGCAATCCATTGTGTGTCACCTTTTGTGTCCTTCCGTCACGCTGTGGAAATTAGGACTTGGGGAATTGGTACAAAAAAGGTTGGTATTATTACTACTGCTATTGCTGTGGGTAGTGAAGTTCTTTATCTCTGGAAAAAAAGAAAAGGAAGAAGTTTTTGTTAAACAAAAATTCATTTTCACCACTACATATATTGCCCTACAACTTGCCTTTGTCTCTCAATGGTAGAGAGTAAACATATTTTACATAAACAAATGTATCTTAATAGTAAAACACAGAAAATATGGTATAAATAAGAGTATTTTCATAAAAGTAACAAATCATAAAATAGGAATAACTTTAAGAAATGTGCACAACTTAAATGAATAATAATATAAAACTCTACTATGAAACATAAAGAAGACTAAGATAAAAGGAAAAACACATATTATTTCTGGACCAGTATGTAATTTTTTTAAAATGAAGATTTATTTTCCTGGGTTATTTTGAAGATTTTGTAGGAATGTGACAAACTGGTTTAGGTTTTAGAAATATAGGGTACTTGGAAATCTTGCATAAATTGGCTAATTTACTGACTTAATCCCAAAGTTACTCTGATACTTAAAAATGTCTTCATTTGTTTCCACACTGTTTAATCTGAGAGGTTAAAGCTACTCTGTTCCACAATAACTGAGAGCTATATACGAATTAGTATTAATCAATTTGTTTTGAGTCTTTTACAAATCAAACTCAATTTTTAGTCTAGTTAAATCACAGTGAGATGATTCCATAGCGAGAATCAAAAGGAAGAAAAAGCGGTGAAAAAATATTTCAATGCAATTTGATTTCTAGTACTATGGCCAGAGCAATGTCTCTTTACTGTTATTTGCTGTGATTGTTATTTTCTTTGTTTCTCTGGGATTTTTTTCTTCTTCTTTTACATTGTATTTTAGAAGAAGGTTTACAAAACAAACTAGCCTCTCATTAAACAGTACATATATTGTTTTATGACATTGATTAACATCTTGATATGTCAACACTCACTTTTGTCAACCTTGGGTTCTGCTGAATAGTCAGTCTTATTGCAGCTTTTCCGCTCCCTCCTGCCTTCCAGTCCTTGACCCTGGGATGGTGTTCCCCTTTAGTCTCATTTTGTTTTTTGGGCCAGTCTAATCTTTGGATGAAGGGTGAACTTCAGCAGTGATTTCATTACTGAGCTAAAAAGATCTAGGGGCCAGACTCACGGGGTTTCTCTAGTCTCTGTCAGGCCAGTAAGTCTGGTCTTTATTTTGTGAGTTAGAATTTTGTTCTACATTTTTCTCCAGCTCTGTCTGGAACCCTCTATTATGTTCACTGTCAGGGCAGTCAGTAGTGGTAGTAGGGCATCATCTAGTTGTGTTGGACTCAGCCTGTGGTAACTATGGTCCATTAGTCCTTTGGACTAATGTTTTCCTTGTGTCTCTGGTTTTCTTCATTCCCCTTTGCTCCCAATGGAGTGAGACCAGTGGAGAATCTTAGACAGCCCCTCACAAGCTTTTAAGCCCCGAGATACTACTCACCAAAGTAGGATGTAGAACATTTTTTTAAATAAACTGTTAAGCTAATTGAGCTACATATTCTCTAAGACCATGGTCCTCACAGCACTCAGCCCAGTAATTTGGTCCCTTAGGGAGTTTGGATGTATCTATGTAATTTCCATGACCTAGCCTTGGGCAAGGTTCATGAATGGTGTTGGTCTGTGATTTTCTTTTTTTGTGGAATTTTCCCTTGGTTTTGGTATTAGGGTTATGCTGGCTTCATAGAAACAATTTGGGAGTATTCCATCCTTTTCTATGCTGTGAATTAACCTCAGTAGTATTGGATTAACTCCTCTCTAAAAGTTTGGTAGAATTCTCCAGTGAAGCTTTCTGGGCCAGGACTTTTTTTGGTTGGTAGTTTTTTGATTACTTTATCAGTCTCTTCCTTTGTGATGAGTTTATTATGTTTTTCTACTTCTAGTTGGGATAATTTTGGTAGGTGATGTGAATCTAGGAATTTGTCCATCTCCTCGAGGTTTTCAAATCTGTTAGAGTACAGTTTTTTGTAATATTCTGTTATGATACTTTTCATTTTGTTTGGGTCTGTTGTGACATCGCACATCTCATTTCTTATTCAGGTTCTTTTGTAAGTTTAGCCAATAGTTTATCAATTTTGTTGGTCTTAAAAAACCCAGATTTTTGTTTTGTTAATTCTTTCAGTTGTTTTTCTATTCTCTACTTGATTTAGTTCTGTTCTAATCTTTATTGTCTATTTTCTTCAGGTACCCCCCAAAGTTCTTCTGTTGCCCTCTTACTGCTTGTTCAAGTTGTAGGGTTAATTCTTTGGTTTGGGCTCTTTCTTCATTCCAGATGTGGGCATTTATAGAGAAATTGACCTCTAAGTACTGCTTTTGCTGTATCTCATAGGTTCTGATAGGTTGTGTTTTCATTCTCATGTAATTCCATAACTTTCCTTATTACATCCTTGATTTCTTCCGTAACCCATGGATTTTTGAGCAAGGTGTTGTTAATTTTCCATGAGTTCAGATTACCGCCTATGTTTTCTCTGCCATTGATTTCAACTTTTATGGTTTTATGGTCTAAGAAGATGTTTGCAATAATTCAGTGGTTTGGATTTTGTTGAAAGTTGCTTTATGACCTAATACGTGGTCTATTCTGGAGGACGTTCCATGACACTGGATTAGAAGGTGTGCTTATCTATCTGTTGTTGGGTAAAAACTTCTGTATATGTCAATGAGGTCTGGTTTGTTGATTGTTGCAATAAAATCTTCTGTATCTTTATTGAGCTTTTTGGGGGATGATCTGTCCATTACTGAAAGTGAAGTGTTAAAGTCTCCTACTATTATTGTGGAGTGATCTATCTCATTTTTCAATGTTGTCAGCATTTGCTTGATGTTTTCAATACTCTGGTATTGGGTGCATAAATACTTCATATTGTTATATCCTGGTTATGTATTAAACCTTTCAGCAGTAAATAGTGACCATCTTTGTTCACAGTGGTGGATTTTACATTAAAATCTATTTTATCTGAGATTGGTATTACCACTCCTGCTCTTCTTTGCATGTTGTTAGCTTGTTATGTATTTTTCCATCTTTTGATTTTCAGCTTGTTCACGTCTTTGAGTCTAAAGTGTGTTTCTTGTAAGCAACATATAGGCGGATTGTGGGTTTTGATCTAAGCTGTTACTCTCTGCCTCTTTAATGGCACATTCAATCCATTTACATTCAGCATAATTATTGATAGGTATATGTTTAGTGCTGTGATTTTGGTGCCTTTATTTTTGTGTTGTTGATGTTTTCTTTATTCCTCTTAATATTCTGTTCTGGGTCATTTTTATTTATGGGTTTATTTTTCATCTTTTTCAGTGTTGGCTTTGTGTCTGTTGAGACTCCTGTATTATGTTTCTTACTTTGATATGTTGCATTGTTTACTTGCTTTGTGGCTACCCCTTTGGCCCCCTTTTATGTTCTAAGTTTAAACCAGTCTTTAACTTCTGTATATCTTCTTAATTTCTTCACCATGTGAAAGGGTTATATCTAGTGCAACGTGTCCCTTTTTGTAGTGTGATGATGTTGTAGTTGTCATGTTAAGATCACTGGTTCCCTACTTTTAATTTTTAGCTTTGATAAAGCTTAGTGAGTTCCCTAGCTGAGTAGCACTGTGTCCTCCATTGCATCCTTGAGTATACATCTGATGTTATTGTTTGTCTAAACAAAGAGCTTCTTTCAGTATTTCTTGTACTTTTGGTTTGATTTTTCAAAGTCTCTAAGCTTCTGTTTATTTCCAAATATCTTAATTTCACTGTCATATCTGAGAGATAATTTTGCAGGATATATAATTCTTGGTTGGAAGTTTTTCTCCTTCAAGGCTTTGTATGTGCCATCCCACTGTCTTCTTGCCAACATGGTTGCTGCTGAGACGTCAGAGAAAAGCCTACAGGACTTCCCTTTGTACATTAGATTTGCTTTAAGCCTTGCTACATTTAAGAGCCTCTGTGTAAGTTTCATTTTATTAAACTTGTTTATAATGTGTCTTGGTGTCTTTCTTTTGGGGTCTAGTTTTTGTGGTGTTCAGTTAGCATCTCACATGTCTATGTTCTGTTCTTTCATAATTTCAGGAAATTTTCTGTCAACAACTCTTCAGCAGTTCTCTCTGTATTTTCTGCTATCCCTCCCTCTTTGGGAACTCCAATTATATGTAGACTACTCCTCTGGATAGAGTCTCACATGCTTCTTAATACTTCTTCATTTGTCTTGTTTCTTTTCTGTGATTTCTCCTCATAAATGCTGGTGTTTATTGCTTTATCTTCAGGCTCACTAATTTTGTGTTCCATTTCCTCCATTCTGCTCTTTGGGTTTCCATTGAATTGTCTAATTCTCTAATTTTATTATTGACCTGCTGGTTGTCAGATAGTTGATGTTCTAGCAGTTCATATAGCATACTTAATTTTTCATTTGGTTCAATGCATTTTGTTTAATCTCTAGAAGGGTTCTATGTATAATTCTTTTGTATTCTACCTCTGATAATTTTAGAAAGGCTTCTTCATCCAGGAAGTTTTTGATTATTTTGGAAGTTTTCCAGAGCCATGATGGACTGCTTCTTTAAATGGTTAGATATTGATTGTTGTCTTTGCACAATCAAGAAGCTGTTCATTTTCTCCAGTGTTACACCAACAGGAGCTATGGCATAGTTCCAAGAAGAGAGTGAGGAAGGGCACTGCTAGATTTGGTCACCAGCCACCACTGCATTCTTTAGGAACAGCTGAATTATGTATAGATTCTCTGGAAATATAGACTGTCAGGTTCTGTGATGCTGCTTGACTTAGTGGCTGGCCCTGGCTGGGCCTGCAGGAGTGGTAGGCCCCACCTCCTGGGTGCTAAATGTGGCAAGCTATTGTGCTTACTCTCTGTTGCCATGCCAGTTGAGACTATGGTGTGGTTCAGGGAAGGGAGGAGAGAAGAATGCCATCACACTTAGCTGCCAGCAACCACTGTGTTTACTAGATGTGTTTATCTTAAAAACTGCTTTTCTGCTGAGAAAGGCCCTGTTCAGCAGCTGCCAAAAACAGCAAGACCTTCAAGGGTGGCAGGCCCCACCTCTTGGCTGGCAAAGACAGCACCCTACTTAGGGAGTCTCTGGGGTGCAGTCAGCCAATGCTGTGATGTGGCTCACTGAGGGTTGGTGGCAATGGCACAACCACATTCAGGCAACAGTCACCACTGCAGTCTCTAGCTGCTTGTATCATAAAAGCTGCTTTTTTGCTGAGAGAGGCATTGGCCAGCCACAGCTGAAGGCAGTTGGGCCCTCAGGGGTGGAAGACCCCACCTCCCGACTGACAAAGACAGCACCTCATAGGCCATCCCCAGACATGGATCAAGAAAGGGAGGAGTTAGGGCATTGTTTCACTTGGCCATAAGTCCCCACTATGTTGTCTAGGTACAATCATCTTAAAAACAGCTCTTCTGCTGAGAGAAGCACTATCCAGACAGGCATTGTTGCTCAGCATGGTAATTATCCCAAGTCACACCTCAGGCATGGCTAACTCTGCCTCTCAGCTGATCAAGATAGCATCCCACCTGAGCTGCCTCTGCTGCAGTCAACCAATAGTATTTGTGGTTCAGCTCAGAGAGGGGAAGGGACACTGGTACCCTCAGTTGCCAGCAGAAGCTGGTTCTCTAGATGTGGCTATCCCACGTACAGTCTCTCTGCTGTGGGATATGCAGTTTACTTAAGCACTGCAGTTCAGCATAGTAGCTGGCTCATGCCAGGCTCATAGTCTCAGCTGTCCCAGTTCCAGCCTCTTTGTTAACAAAGAAGGCGTCCATACCTGTAATTCTCTCAAATGATGCACCAGCATAAGCAGGATTCGGCATGCTGCTGCCTCAGCTCTGACATAGGTACTTTTCCCTTCCTGTCGCCCAGTCCAGTCTTGCAACCCTATGTCTGATCTTAGGTCTCCCAGAATGTCCACACTGCCCTTTTCAATTATTTTTCTAGACCTTAGTTCTCAGAGAGAATCGAGGAGATGTGTGTCTAGTCTGCCATCTTGGCCCCACCTCAGGCATCTCAAATTTTTACAGGTTGAAAAATGAACTCCTGGTGTTTCCCCAGACCTGTTCTTCTCAGAGCCTTCCCTATCTGTCTGCATTATCCTCCATCAGTGGCTTATCTGATAAGGAAGATAAGCACCAGCCTAACATGTATAAAACCATGTGAAATTGTTCACTACTGGTTATTAAGTAAGCATAACTAAGCGCATGCTTATCTTATTTACTCAGTCATCCGCCCCTGTCAGGGATTGGAAATTTGAAAATGTTTTGATTCTGTAGAAAGTTGCTATGTGGTTGGGGAGAGACAGCTGCCAGCCATACCTAGAACAAGAATTTTTGATGTGATAAGAAAATGCAAAATTGTTGACTACAGATGATGCAGTAGCATCATGCTTATCTTGCTTATTGGCTAATCTGTTCTGGTACCTCCATTCTTACAGTTGCTCAGGTCTTAGAGCCATTCCTGATCCCTGTCTTCCTCTCATACAGTAAATCTTGTTGTCTCTACTTTTAAAATATATCCAGAATCTGACTGCTTCTAGTCACCTCTGTCACCCTTGTTCAAGTTAGCATAATCTCTATTGGCAACATAGCCTCTTAACTGGTCTTCCTCCTTCCTCGTAAATTTATTATATAGCTAACCAGTAAGCCTTCTAAAATGTAAATCAGATTATGATACTTCTTCCCTCAAAATCCTCAGTGGCTTCCCAGTCACTTGAAGTAAAAGCCCAAGAATTTATACAGTGGCAAACAGAACAAGGTGACGCTGCATGGTTTAAAGTTTGGGAAGGTGTGTGTCAGGGTTGTATCATTTCACCATGCCTTTTCAATCTGTATGCCAAGTAAATAACCTGAGAAGCTGGACTATTTGAAGAAGGAGGAGAAATCAGGATTGGAAGAAGACTCGTTAATATCCTGTGTTATGCAGATGACACAACATTGCTTGCTGAAAGCCAAGAGGATTTGAAACACTTACTGATAAAGATTAAAGACTACAGCCCTTAGTATGGGTTGTACGTCAACATCAAGAAAACAAAAATCCTTACAACTGGACCCGTTGATAAATGGAGAAAGGATTGAGATTGTCAGGGATTTTATTTTACTTGGTGGCACAATTAGCACCTATGGAAGCAGTAGTCAAGAAATCAAAAGACACATTGCACTGGGAAAATCTGCTGTAAAAGACCACTTTAAAATGTTGAGATCTGTTGTGACAACTTCCCTCTCATTTCTAATTTAGTTTGCCAATTTTGTTGATCTTTTCAAAAAACCAGCTTTTGATCTTTTCGATTGTTTTCTATTCTCTAATTCATTTAGTTCTGCTCTAATCTTTATGATCTGTTTTCGTTTGGTGCCGGAGGGGTTCCTCTGTTCTCTCTGTACTTGTTCAAGCTGCAGGGTCAGTTCCTTGGTTTGGTTCCTTTCTTCCTTCCAGACGTGTGCATTTATGGAGATAAACTGACCTCTGAGCACTGCTTCGGCTGTATCCTGTAGGTTCTGGTAGGAAGTGTTTTCATTCTCATTAGAATCCATGAATTTTTTTATTTTATCCTTGATTTCTTCCATAACCCATGGGTTTTTGGGCAGGATGTTGTTCAGTTTCCAAGAGTTCCACTTTCTGTCTATGTTTTTTCTGCTATTGATTTTGACTTTTATGGCTTTCTGATCTGAGAAGATGCTTTGCAATAATTCAGTGGTATGGATTTTGTTCAGAACTGCATTATGTCCTAACACATGTTGAATTCTGGAGAATGTTCCCTGTGCACTGGAGAAGAAGGTGTAGTTGTCTGCTGATGGGTAGAAAGTTCTGTATATATCGATGCAGTTTAGGTGGTTAATGGTGGCACTAAAGTCTTCTGCATCTTTATTCAGCTTTTTTCTAGATGATCTGTCCAGTATTGACAGTGGAGTGTTGAAGTCTCCCACTATAGTTGTGGAGTCATCTAACTCTTTTTTGAGTGTAGTCAGGTGTTCTGATATTTAATATAGCTAAGTCTTGCTTGTGTACTGAACCTTTCAGCAATAAATAGTGTCCATCTTGGTCCATGATGGTGGATTTGACATTAAAATTGATTTTGTCTGAGATTAGAATTGCCACCCCTGCTCTTCTTTGTTCATTGTTAGCTTGATATCTATTCTTCCATCCCTTAATTTTCAGTTTATTCCTATCTTTAGGTGTCAAGTGAGTTTCTTGTAAACAACATATAGATGGGTCATGTCTTTTGATCCAAGATGTCACTCGATGTCTCTTTACTGGAGCATCCAGTCCATTCACATTCAATGTAATTATTGGTAGGTATGTGTTCAGTGCTGCCATTGTGATATGGTTTTTTGTGTGTTGATGTTTTATCTGTTCTTATTAGTGTGTTCTCGGACATTCTTTTTTGTGAGTTGATTTTTGACTTTTCTCAGAGCTGTTTTTGTAGTTGTTGAGACTCCTGTGTTATGTTTCTTGATATGGTATGTTGCATCTTTGTTGTGCTTTACAGCTGCCCATGTGATCCCCCTTAATAAACTATACATAAACCCAATTTTAATTACTACCAGCCTTGTCAAATTCCTCTCCATCTGGAAGGACTGTAACAACCGTAGCACATTCCTCTTTTTAATATGATGGCACCATAGTTTTCATAATAATCACTGGATTATTTCTTTCACTATTAAAGCTGTAATTGAGTTTGGAGCCTTCCCTAACTGAGTAGAATTCTGGATGATGTGTCATTCTAAAATATAAAGTTAGTGGTTTTGTTCTTCTAAGCCAAAGCCAAGAACTTCTTTCAGTGTTTCTTGTAGTTTTGACTTGTTTTTTACAAAGTCTCTGAGTTTCTGTTTATCTGGGAATGTCTTCATTTCATTTTCATATTTGAAAGATAGTTTTGCAGGATATATAATTCTTGGTTGGAAGTTCTTCTCCTTCAGGGCTTTGAATGTGTCGTGCCACTGTTTGCGTGCCAGCATGGTTTCTGCTGAGAAATCTGATAAAAGCCTGCAGGGTTTCCCTCTGAATGTTAGCTTTGCTTTGAGTCTTGCTGCCTTTATGAGTTGCTGCTTATGTTTCTTTTGTTAAGCTTAATTATAATATGTCTCAGAATCTGTCTTTTGAGATCTATATTGGGTGGTGTACATTATGCATCTAGGGTATCTATATTCTCTTCCTTCATGATTTCTGGGAAGTTTTCTTTCAGCAGCTCAGCAACAATACTCTCTGTGTTCTCAGGTGTCTCATCCTGTTCAGGGACTCCAATTAATCGAAGGTTGTTCCTTTTAATAGAGTCCCACATGCTTCTTCATTTTTCTTTCTTTTCTGATTTCTTCTTGTAGACACTGGTGTCAGTGGCTGTATCTTCCAAGCCAGAAATTCTTTTTTCCGTTTGTTCCATTCTGTTTTCTTGGCTTTAAATGAAAGTTTCTATGTCTTTGATTTTGTTCTTGATCTGTTGGATTCCAGAGTAATGGTGTTCCATCAGATTGAACAGCTTGCTTAATTTTTCATTTTGTTCTGCTGCATTTTGTATAAGATCTAGAAGGGCTCTGTATATAATCCTTTTGTATTCACCTTCTGATGATTTGAGAAAGGTTTCTTCATCCAGAAAACTCCTTGGTTGTTTTGTTTGGGAGCCTTCTGAAGCCATGGGTGATTTCTTGTTTGCCACAAGCATCTGTTGCTTTTAGGGTATCATGTGAGTAAGTAAAGGCTGGGAGAGACACTGTGAGGATGGACTGCAGATGTTTCTCTAGGCTGTCTTAAAATGTAACACAAAAGGTATCTGACCACTTCCCAAGTCAGGCAGGTTTTGAGATGTAGAGGCCCCTCTTCCCAACTGGCAAAGTAAGTACCTTTATATCCAACCCCAGATGGTATGAACTAGTTCAGAATACAGCAACACTACTGCCCTGTTGGCCTCTGCTGACAGGGACCAGCCTTAGGCAACACTGTGTAAACGACTGGTTTTCTGGTAGAAAAGTGCTCTCCTATGGGAAGACTCTGGCTCCCAAACTAAAAATTAGGTCCAGCTTCGGCCACTGTATCTAAGATGGTGCCCTCAACATGGTCAGTGGATAGAAGGGCTAAAGGTGTTTGAGACATAGTGAGTCCTCAGCCGCTGTTGCCAGGCCCCCACTGTAGGTGACACTGTGTAAACTACCACTTTCCTGTCAAAGAAGCACTGTCCTGTTTGCAGGCACTGGTTCACAGGCTAAGAATTAGGTCCTGCTAAAATCTTCAGTACCAACATGGTGTCCTGCACATAGGCGATGCTGTTTCCCTACAAACCATGCTGTGGCAGAGATAAGAAGACAGGCCCAAAGTGGCTAGATGAACAGCATCCTAAGCCTGGCTCTCAAAATATGACAATTTCTCCTGCCTATCCCATCAGCAGTGCATCTGAGACTAGCTGCTAGGCAAGACCCAGCTCAACCTGCTGGCCAAGACAGAGAAAAAAAGTCAAAATGGTGTGTTACCTTTAGTCCATGAGAGCCAGGGCTAGCCAGGAGTGGGAGTCAGCAAAAGAGAGGAGGTTTTTCATTCAGTGGTATGAAGTCCAAATTAATAGCCCTGTGCCGTGTCCTGGGGTTCACTAGGTGACCAGAAGGCTCCGTTTGATTATCAGTTCAGGTATTGGTTACCAGAGGGATATAAGGAGATGTGTGCTTAGTCTGCCTTCTTGACTCCGCCCCCCCACTTTAAAATTTTGAAAAGTAAAGATTTTACCTTGAAGACTAAGATGTCCCTGACCCAAGTGGCAGTATTTTCAATTATATCACATGCATGTGAAAGCTGGGCAATGAAAAAGGAAGACAGAAAAAGAATTGATGCCTTTCAATTGCGATGTTGGAGAATATTGTACATACCATGGGCTGCCAAAAGAGCAGACAAATCTGCTCTGGAAGAAGTGCAAGTAGAATGCTCTTTAGAAGCCAGAATGCATCTTACATACTTTGGACATGTTGTCAGGAGAGATCAATCCCTGGAGAAAGACATCACTCTTGGTAAAGTAGAAGGTCAGTGAAAAAGAGGAAGACCCTCAAGGAGATGGATTGACACAGTGGCTGCAACAATGGGCTAAAGCATAAAAACAACTGTGAGCATGGTACAGGACTGGGAAGTGTCTTGTTCTGTTGTTCACAGGGTCACTATGAGTTGAAACCAACTCAGTGGTACCTAAAACAACAAAATATTATCTTTTGGGTGCTATTGTAAATGCAAACTGTTACCATCAAGTTGAAAGCTCCTTAGAAGCAAGGATAGCAAGAATTCATCTCATGTACTTTGATCATATTATTAGAAGGAACCAATCTCTGTGGAAGGGTATCATGCTTGGTAAAGTAGAGGGTCAGTGAAAAAGAGAAAAACCCTCAACAATATGTATTGACTCAATGGCTACAACAGTGGGTTCAAGAATAACATTAATCATGAAGATGGCACAGGATCAGACAGTGTTTTGTTCTGTTTTATGTAAAGTCACTATGAGTTAGAAACAACTCAGCAGCACATAACAACAACAACAATAATTTTTGGTTGGCAATCTTTTTCATTCAAGTTCTTATAAGTTGTCCCATTGACTTCTTGCCTCCATTGTTTTTCCTAAGTAATCAGAGTTTAGTCTTATTGGTTTCCCTCTTTAGGTGATATTTTGGTTTCCCAAGCTGCTCTCAGGATTATTTCTTTGTCTTTGTATTGGCAACTCCGATTATATGTCTTGGTGATTTTCTTTTGGGAGTCTATTCTCCGTTGAGTTCACTGAGCTTCTTGAGTGGATATCTTCTTGATTTTCAAGATATTAGGGAATATGTTTGCCAGCAAATCTCTGACAATTCTCTACCTCTCTCTCCCTCTCTCTGTCTCTGTGTTTTTGCCCCCTCCTATTCTGGAATTCCAAACTCATGTAAATTTTTTCTCTTGATACAGTACCATGTAATATTAGGCTTTCATTATTCTTTTTTCTGATTGTTTTTCTCATGCAAATTGGTGTCAAGGAATTTGTCCTCTATTTTAGCTGATTCTGCCTTCTATTGATTCAGTTCTGCAGCTATGGTCTTCTACTGAGTTGTCTATTTCTGATGCAAAGTACTGAAAAAACTGAGACTAAGAGGGAAATTCCTCAATATTATAAAAGACATTTACAGTATCTGAGTGGTAAAAATGGTTAATGCACTTGGTTGCTAATTGAGAGTTTGGAGGTTCCAGTCTACCCAGCAGCACCTGAGAAGAAAGACCTGGTGATCTACTTCTAAAACATCAACCACTGAAAACTCTATGAAGCATAGTTCTACTCTGACATTCATGGGGTTATCATGAGTTAGGATCAACTCCACAGCAACTGGTTATAAAGGGCGTTTGAGGAAAAGCTACTGGAAGTATCATAGTTAGTGGTGAAAGACTGACAGCCTTACCCTTAAGATCAGGAAGAAGAAAGTTTTCTTACTTTCATCACTGCTATTTAACATTGTGGAAACCCTGGTGTGTAGTGATTAAGTGCTACAGCTGCTAACCATAAGGCTGGGAGTTTGAATTCACCAGGAGCTCCTTGAAAACTCTGTGGGGCTGTTCCACTCTGTCCTATAGGGTCATTATGAGTCCAGATGACTCAATGGCAATGAGTTTGGTTTGGTAGGGTTTACTTAACATTGTACTGGATATCCTTGTCAGAGAAATTAGGCAATAAAAAGAAATAAAAATCATTCAAGTTGGAAAATAAGAAGAAAAACTATATTCATAAACAGCATGGTTCTATCTATAGAAAATATTCAAGAATCTGCCAAAAGGTACTACAGCTAATAAATTCAGGAACGTTGTAGGGCACAAGATAAACCCACAGAAATCAGTTGTATTTCTATACACCAGCAACAATCAATCTAAAAATGAAATTGAGAAAATCATTCTTTTATAATAGTATTTAAAATAATAAAATACCTAGAAATAAATTTAACCAAGGTGGAGAAAGATCTTTATTTACATCAAAACCTATAAAACACTGATGAAAGAAATTAAAGGACATCTAAATAAAAGGAAAAATATCCATGTTCATGGATTGGTAAACTTGATATTGTTAAGACATCAATTCCACTGCATGTGATCTACAGTGATTCGTAGACTGAAATATGTGTCAGCTTGGTTAGGTAATGATTCCCAGTATTGTCTGGTTCTCTTCCATTTTTTGATTGTAATTTTATGTTAAAGAGTATTATAGTGGGGAAACAGGGCTAAGATGGCAGAGTAGTCTGATATTTCCTGTGATCTCTAACAACAAAGACCCACAAAGCAAATGAATTAATTACATATAACATTCTAGAGGCTCTGAACGTCAAAAGGAAGGTTAATAAATTGGACTGAGTGACAGGTAATGGAGAGTAAGTCCAGAAGTACATAGGACAGGCCAGTCCCCGACCAGGCAGGAATTGGCACCCCACAGGAGGACTGACAGCAGAGTGTGGTGAGGGGAGCAGTGGCATTTGAAAATCATCTTATGAGCAGGAGAGACTGAATGGTGGAGAGCCCACTCATGCCTCCAAAATCAGTGAAGAGGATTAAAGTAGGATTCTAATACCTTTACCAAGGTCGTATCCCTGATCCAATACAAAAGGAGTTTCCTTGGAGTGTGGCCTACACTACCTTTTGTCTTACAAGTGATAAAAGGAAAGTGAGGCAAATGGTTTCAGGGGACATTGAGGTCAATTGTCTTAAATAGTTTTTTTTGGTAAGAAATTGTTCTGCATCCCATATTGGTGAGTGGTGCCTAGGGTCTTAAAAGTGAGCAAGCTGCCATCAAAGGAACATCAATTGGTCCCAATCCATCTGGAGTAGATGAAGAAAAAAAATCAAAGACATTAGAAAAATATGAGGCCAGGAGACAGAAGGGTCTATATGACTGGAGACTACATCAGCATGAGATGAGAAGAATTAGATGGTGTCAGCCACCATCAAAGACAGTCTTGAAAGGAAATACAATGTAGAATCCCTGATATAGCATGAGAAAAAGGGAAATGCAGATCTAGAACTCTATTAACCAGACTCGATGGTCCAACATCCTGGAGGGTCCCCTGAGAACATGGCTCCTGGACTTGCTGCTAGCCTAGAGCTGAAACCAGTACTGAAGCCAATGCTTCAGACAAAGATTGGGCTGCACTACGGGACACAGAGTGATGTGGATGGTATGTGTACTTCTTGGCTTAATATATATACGAGGCTGTCCAACTGGTTACTTTTTAGAGAGGAAAAGGGAGGGTGGAGAGAAGGGGTTGAGGACTGGTCGAGTGGATACCAGAAGTACAGAGTGGAAAGGAAGACTGTGCTGTCACAGTGTGAGAAGAGCAGATAGAGCTGCATAGAGGTGTGTGTTCAGGGTTTTGTATGGCAAATTGACTTGGATTGTAAACTTGCACTTAGTCGCAATAAAAATAAAAGTAGAAAAATGAAAAGAGAGGTGAATAGAGAGTAGAGAAATTCATACTACCAGAAAAGAAGTACTGGGAACAGAGTGGGTTCTTCAGACCTAGGGTTTCTTCACAGAGAAGCTCCTAGTCCAGGAGAAGATTAATGAGAAGGACCCTCTTCCAGAGCCAACAAAGTCAGAAAGCCTTCCCCTGAAGCTAGTGTCCTCAATTTGGACTTCCAGCCTTCTAGACTGTAATAAAATAAATTTATCTTTGTTAAAGCTATCCACCTGTGGCATTTCTGTTATAGCAGCATGAAATAACTAAGATGCTATGTAATTCCTAATAAAATCTGAAATGTCTTTTTTTCCTTCACAGACATAGAAAAGCTGATTCTCAACTTCATATGGAGTTGCAAGAAGCCACTAATAGCCAAAACAATCCTGAAAAAAAGAACAAACTTGAAAGGCTTGCACTTCCATATTTAATAATGTACTACAATATTACAGTAGTAAAACAGTGTTAGAGTAATGTAAGGATCCACAAACAGCAATGGAATAGAATTGAGAATACAGAAATATACCCACATATGAATGGCCAATTGATTTTTTATAAGAGTGCTAAGTCCGTTTACTGGGAGGAAGAACAGCATCTTCAACAAATGGCAACACTGGATTTCTAAATGGAAAGAAGGATCCATACCTCCTACTATAAACAAGAATTAACTCAAAAATGGATCAGTGAACTAAAACCATAAAACTCTTAGAAGAAACATAATAGTAAATATTTATGGATTTGGCAGAGAACTCTTAGATATGACACCAACAGCATGAGCAATAGGAGAAAAAAATAGGTAAACTGGATTTCATCACAATTTAGACTTTTGTGCATCAAATATCATTATTAAGCAAGTGAAAAGTAAACCTGCAAAGTGGAAGAAAATATTTGGAAACCACTTATCAGTTTGAAAACCAAACAAGCCCAAACTAGTTGCTATCAAGTCCATTCTCATTCATAGCAACACTATATATTATAGTCTACAAGTGCCCCCATAGGATTTTCTTGAGTGTATCAGGTGAGGGTTTAATATCCAGAATATAAAATAATCCCCATAACTCAACAACAAAAAGAGAAACAAACAAAAAAAGGACAAAAAACTTGAACAGACATGTCTCTACAGAATATATACGTGAATATATATGTGAGAAGATGCTCAGTTCATTAGTCTTTATGGAAAGGCCTGGGGATATGAATGCTTAGAAAGAATGTAAAATCCTGTCTACCCTAACCTGATCTTTGTCAAGATAGGGGCTTGTCTTGAGAAGGGCAAAAGCCTGGCAAAAGCCCCTGAGACAAGTTTGTCTCAGTGTACTGAAAAACAGTATGTGCTGAAAACAGCATTCACTGAGACTTTCTCATCCCCCTTGCTGGGAATGTTGCTGCTTCTTTTGAAGTAAGGAACACTGATAAGATGCCTTTTCTCACTTTCCCAGCAAAAAAACTTGTTTACTTTGCTCAATAAAAGCTCGTGAGTTTAACAAATTGGTGTCAGTCTCTACTTGCAGGAGACTGTTTTCTGCCCACAGCAAACAAAAAGTTTGTTGTCGTTGTGATTTTTTCAACTTCAGGCCCTCACATACGTATATCACACCAGCAAGTGGTGTCCTGGGTTAATCACACCAGCAAGTGGTGTCCTGGGTTAATCACGCCAACAAGTGGTGTAACCATATGAATCGCACCAACAGAAATGTAAATCAAAACCACAATGAGATACTATTTCATACTCAGTAGGATGGCTATCTTCAGAAAAACAGAAAATAACACGTGTTGATGAAGATGTGGAAAAATTTGAACTCTCATGTATTGCTGGCGGAAGTGAGAAATGGTGCAGTTCCTGTGGAAAACAGTTTGGTGGCTTCTCAAAAAGTTAAACATAGAACTACCGTATGATCCAGCCATTCGCCTCCTAGGTATATACCCTTAAAGAGCTGAAAGCAAGGACTCAAAGAGATACTTGTACAATTCATAATAGCCCGAAATGTCCATGAACAGATGAAAGGATACAAGTGTCATGAGCAGTACAAGTGTCCATGAACAGCTAAATGGATAAACAAAATGTGGTACATACAATCAGCCACAAAGAGAAATGACATTCTGTACACGTGACAACATGTATGAACATTGAGTGCATTACACTAAGTGAAAGAAGTCGGTCACAACAGTCACATATGATTTCATTTATATGAAATCCCGAATATTGGTGAATCCACAGACAGTAAGTAGATTAGTGGTTGCCAGGGGCTGAGGAATGGGAGTGGCTGCTAATGGTACTCAGAGTTTGAAGGTGATAAAAAATGTTCTAAAATTAACTAGTGTCTGTGGTTGCATGACTCTGCGAATACATAAACACCATTGAATTTTTATTTATACTTTGGATGGGTTAAATTTATGGTATGCAAATTTTATCTCAATTAAAAAAAATCCATGAAGAATAAAAACAAAAAGAAAACCCAGAACACTGGCTACTCAGGCTTCCTGGTCATCATCTGAGGCCTTCATAAGTTGTTCAGATGTTCTGCAGTATCGGGCTCAGATAGGACAGCCAGCAGGGTGCAGGGAAGTGAGGATGCCCCATTAATGGGCACTAAGGGCCTCAAAATTCCTCTTCCTGGAAGAACGACTAAGTGAAGCTCTTCAGGGCGAACTCCCGTATGGGCTCTGTGGCAAGAAAAGAATTCTTAATTCTCCTTTCTCTGTTCCTCTACCACAGTCCTTTTTCGTCTCCCTTTCTCGCCAAAACTACCTTGGGGCAGATGCGTCTCCTCTCCAAGACAGGCTTTCTGACTTTGAAGAAGATGGGCTTCCAGCCCAGTCAGTCATAGGAAAACCAGCTCTTGTGTCTTATGCTAGTCTTGAGTCTTATGCTAGTCAAACAGTTTGTGCACAGCATTTGTGTGGAGTGTGTGGTATTTATCCCCTATCTCCTAGCTCGGCTTTTCAATTTTGGGCAGTTGCAGAGGCTCTCCAACTGTCAAAGGAGATGGGAAAGGAGAAAGGGTAAGTGTTAGAATCCTCTTCCTTTAACTTCCTTTTCCTTCCCTGGCTCTGGGTCTCTTATATCTTTTGTGACCTCTCAAACCTCAAATCAGAGCCCAGATTCTTCTACTCTTCCACTCTGATGCCCTTTTATGTGGTGGTTACAGAGATGGGGAGAGCTAACTCTGAAGCTGAGAAAGAGCTGAGTTCAGCTTGGGACTGAAATCAACACTCACCCACAGTGACAATAGGCTAAGCATATGGCAGGAGCCCAGTGGTGCCTTGCTGGAAGCTTCGTCCATAGAAGACGCAAAAATAGAAACCAAAGATACTGTGGAACCAGTTCTGGAACTTGTACATCCAGCTGTCCTAAGGAAATAACACTTGCTCATACACCTCAGTCTCTCCAAAAGTGAAGGTGGGAACCAGATGAGCCCTGTAAGAAAACACCGATTCATTTCTCAAACATAGGCTAGGTGTGGGAACCACTGTGAAAGAACATTTGTTTGTGTCTAGTCCTTCATCTACTGTGATAAAATCGCTTTGGCATAAAGTATTTCACCTTGCATTAAACAGGGTTCCCATAGTTGTCCCTTGTCCTGAAATTTTCAAGACCAGTGAGAGTGCTATCTTTGGGCCAGGGTCACACTGAGAAGACATGGGGGTGTTAAGAAGGAAGATGAGTTCAGGCAGAGATCTCCAGAGACCTCCATCCTGAAAAGAAAAACTTCCAATAGGTGACAGGGAGTGGAATATCTGACTCTGTTTTTATTAGCAGAAATCACAGAGAAAATGAGGATAACTTTGCCTAGATGTTTATATGATATACCTACTCCTTACCCAAAGAGTGTTTGCATAAGGTAAGTTGTCCTTGGGTTGTGGAAGTAGAGCAGAGAAATACTGTCTTCCCTTATAGGACATGGGAATCTACCCTGGCGCTGCTCTTAGTAGAAAATCAGGCTCCTTAAGTTTTCTTGTGAGAGAGGAGAAGAGAGAATACAACTTGTCTTTGTGAATTGTTAATAACAGTCTCTCAGCACTTTGACATACGTTACTTTACGGGCATCTCACAACAAAGCAGTAGAAGACACAGAGGGGAACTGTTTTCTTTATCTTACAGATATACAAGCCAGATTCAGAGGGGTAAGACCAGTCAGTCAGTTTGTGAGTGGCAGAATCTGGACTAGAACACAGGACTCGTTCCTCCCAGTTTAGATCTCTCCTCTACATTATGCTCCAAACAAATGAATAGGCCACTCAGGCAAGTCCTTAAAAGAAATACTACACTCTTCTCTGAGTCTGCAATAGGATAACTGTCTCTGAGTCCAGTGAGCTGGCCTGCTGACCTGATGGGGCATCATGCAGCTCCATCCTTGGATTCCTTTCCTCTTTATCTCTAAGTCAGAGTAACTAAAATCTATTGATCACTTGAGAGGAGCCCCGGTGGTACAATGGTTAAGTGCTCAGTTGATAACTGAAAAGTCAGTAGTTTGAGACCATCAGCTGCTTCATTGTGAGAAATATGTAGTGGTCTGCTTCCATAAAGATTCACAGCCTTAGAAATCCTATGGGACAGTTTTACTCTGTCCTGTAAGGTGGTTATGAGTTGGAATTGACTCAGTTGGCAGATGGTTATTGGTCTCTTACTGTATGCTAGACACATAGGAAGTGTTTTATGTGGATGATTTAATTTAAGCCCACAATAAACCTATAAAGTAGGTACAGTTATTAGAAGCTATGTCATAAAGATGAAAATACCAAGGCACAGAATGGTTAAGTAACCTGTCCCTGAGTGCATGGTAGGAAATGCAGTCAAGATTTTAAATGAGATGATATCACAATTGACCCAACTGAAATTAAAAGAATTGTAACAGCAAGGACAGAAGGAAAATATGAGCCCAGTGGACAGAAGGTGCCATATGATCCAGAGACTACTTCAGCATGGGACCAGAACTAGATGATGCCTGGCCACCACCAACGACTGCTCTTACCGGATGCACAGTATAGAGTCCCTGACGTCGTGGGAAGGACATAAGCACGCAGAACTAGAATTCTACCAAATGGCCACACTTGATCGTCCATCAGTCTGGAAGGTCGCCAGAGGACACGGCCTCTTGGACTGACTATTAACCCCAAACTGCGTCCAACACCAAAGCCAGCTCTCTAGAGAAAGACTGAACTGAACTCTATAAGACATGGAGTGATGCTGATGATGAACAACATTTTAGGCTTAAATATAAACATGGGGCTGTCTGAAAAGCTCAACACTGGAGGCCAGATGATTGGGTTAGGGGTACAGGACTTGGCTGAATGGACACAGGAAGTTCAGGGTGGAAAGGGGAGTGTGTTTTCATGGGGAAAGGGAGGCAAGAGCAGAATAGTGGTGTGAGTTCTGGGTGTTACATGAAAAATTGATATGGATTGTAAACTTTCACTTAAAACACAATAGAACTTATTATAAAAAAGAATCATAAGAATACTATGAAAAGTTGTATCCTAATAAATTCAAAAACCTAGAGGAAATGAACAAATTTTTAGAAACACATTAACTACCAAAATTTAGCACAAATAGAAGTAGAACAACTAAGGAAACCCATCACAAAAGAAGAGATTGAAAAAGCAATTTAAAAATTTCCAACTAAAAAAAGCCTTGGCCCTGATAGCTTCACTGGAGAATTGTACTAAACTTCTTTAGAGAAACGTTAACACCACTGTTACTAAAGATTTTTCAGAGCATAATAAAGGCTGGAATACTTCCAAATTCATTCTACGAAGCCATCATAACCCTGATACCAAAACCAGGTAAAGATAACACAAAAGGAAACTCAAGGAGCAATGTCTCTCATGAACTAAGAGGCAAAAATCCTCAACAAGATTCTAGCCAATAGAATTCAGCAACATATAAAAAAAAAATAATAATTCACCATGACCAAGTGGGATTCATATCAGGGGTACAGGAAATGGTTCAACATTAGATAAACAATATAATCAACTATGTAAATAAAAGACAAGAACCACTTGATTTTACCAATTGATGCAGAAAAAGCTTTTGACAAAGTCCAACACCCATTTATGTTAAAAACTCTCAGCAAAATAGGAACAGAGGGGTAACTCCTCAACATAATAAAGGGCATCTATGCAAAGCCAACAGCCAGCATCATCCTAAATGGACAGAGAACAAAAGCATTCCCCTTGAGAACAGGAACTGGACAAAGACATTATCCTGGAGGTTCTAGCCATAGCAATCAGGCAAGATAAGAAAATAAAAGGCATTCAAATTGGTAAGGAAGAAGTAAAACTATCTCTGTTTATGGATGATATGATCTTATACACAAAAACCATAAATAATACACACACAAAAATAAATAAATAAACAAATAACAGAACTAATAGAAGAGTTCAACAAAGTATCAGGATACAAGATAAACATACAGAAATCAGTTGTATTCCTTTACAACAACAATGATACCACCAAAGAGAAAGTCACCAAATCAGTATGATTTATAATGGCCCACAAGAAGATAAAGTACCTAGGAAGAAATCAAACCAAAAATGTAAAAGACCTATACAAAGGAAATCACCAGACTCTACTGCAAGAAACCAAAAGAGACCTATGTTAATGGAGAAATCTACCTTGCGCATGGAGAGGAAGATTTAAAATCATGAAAATGTCTATTCTACCCAAAGTGATCTGTAGTTATAATCCAATCACAGTACAAATTCCGAAGGGGTTTTTGAATGAGATGGAGAAACAAATCCAACAGACTTCATATGGAAAGGGAAAATGCCTCAGATAAGTAAAGCATTACCGAAAAAGAACAAAGTGGGAGGCCTCACACTACCTGACTTTAGAACCTTTTACACTGTCACGGTAGTCAAAACAGCCTGATACTTGTGCAAAAACAGATACATACATCAAGGGAACAGAAATGAGAATCATTTACCTAAGAGCAGCTGATATTTGACCAATGTCCAAAGTCTAAATTGGGGAAAAGACAGTATCTTTAACAAATGGTCTTGGCATAAGTGGATATCCATCCGCAAAAAATTGAAACAAGACCCATATCACACACTGTGCCCCAAAACTAATTCAAAATGGACCAAGACCTAAATATAAAATCTAAAACTATAAAGATTACAGAAGAAAAAACAGAGACGATGCTGGGAGCCCTAACACACATCATGAACAGACCACAAAACATTACTAACAATGCCCAAAAACCGAAAGAGAAAATATATAAATGGGAACTCCTAAAACTCAAACACTTAAACTCATCCAAAGACTTTACCAAAAGACTAAAAAGACTGCCCCGGCCCGCGGGACAAATCAACGAAAGGACGAGGGGAAGCCTGTGAAAGTAAGCAGGAAAGGCGGAAAAATGGAAGGCAAGACAAAATTCTGATCAAGCCTCGTTTTATTATCAAAATGAGGTATATTTATAGCGGTAGGAATAAAGGGAGGGATCAAGTGACGTAGGGATGGAGTGACATTTGGAGTGAGGTAGTTGTCGGCTGGGGATTGGATATACATAGGACTAAGGCAGTGACATCAGGCAGGAAGTTTTTCCCGCGCGCGGGCCTTTTGAATTTCGCGGGCGCGGGCTTTTTCAAACTTGGCGCGCGCGGGCTTTTTCAGCCCTACAAGCTTCCTGTATGTCGGGGCCTGGGGGCTCACCCACGGCTCCTGACAAAAGACTACCTATAGACTAGGAAAGAATTTGGGGCTACCACAAATCCAACTGGCAACTAATCTCCATAATGTATAAGGTGCTGCAAAACCTCAACAAGAAAAAGATAAATAACCCAATTAAAAAATGGGCAAAGGATATGAACAGACACTTCACCAAAGAAGACATCCAAGATGCTAATAGATACTTGAGGAAATGCTCATGATCATTAGCCATCAGAGAAATCCAAATCAAAACTACAATGAGATACCATCTCACACCAACAAGGCTGGCATTAATCAAAGAAACACAAAATAATAAATGTCAGAGAGATTGGAACTCTTCTCCACTGTTGGTAGGAATATAAAATGGTACAACCACGTCAGAAATCAATTTTTGTTTTTTTTAAAGCTAGAAACAGAAATACCATATGATCCAGCAATCCCACTGCTTGGAATACATCCTAGAAAAATAATAGCTGTCACATGAATACATATGTACACACTAATTATTGTAGCACTGTCCAAAATAGCAAAATGATGGAATCAACCAAGATGCCCGTCAACAGATGAATGGATAACAAACTATGGTATATGCACACAATGCAATACTATGCAATGATAAAGAACAAGGATGATCTATGAGACATCTCATAACATGGAATCATCTGGAAGACATTGTCTTGAGTGAAATTAGACAGTCCCCAAAGGACAAATATTGTATGAGACCACTGTTATAAGAAGAAAATAATCTTTGATGGCTACAAGGGTGGGGAGGGAGGGAGAGGGGTGTTCATAGATTAGATAGCACATAGGAATTGGGTTAGGTGAAGAGAGTGACAGTATGCAGTAGAAGGGAAGTTAGTACGACTGGACTACATCAAAAACTAAAAGGTTTTCTAAATACAACCAAATATTTTGAAGGACAGAGTACAAGGGCAGGGGTCTGGGGACCACGGCTTCAGGGTACATCTAGGCTAATTGGCATAACTAAGTCTTTTTTAAGAAAATGTTCTGCATATCACTTTGGAGAATGCCATCTGTGGTCTTAAGAGCTGGCAAGCAGCCATCTAGGTAGCATCAATTAGTCCAAATCTACCTGAAGCAGAGGAGAATGAAGGACATCAAAGACATGAGGCAAATATGAGCCTAGTAGACAGAAGGTGCCGTATGATTCAGAGACTACATCAGCATGAGACCAGAAGGACTAGATGGTGCTTGGCCACCACCAGTGACTGCACTGACAGGGAACACAATGTAAAGTCCCTGATGTAGAAGAAGAAAAATGAATGTGCAGAACTAGAACTCTATTAAAAGACTGCACTTAATGGTTCATCAGACTGGAGAGACCCCTGAGGCTATGGCCCTTGGACTCTGGTATTCCAGAGCTGAAACCAGTACCAAATCCAACTCTTTAGATAAAGATTGGGCTGGAGTAGAAGACATGATGTGATGCTTGTGAAGAATATGCTTCTTGACTTAAATATATACATGAGGCTGTCTAAGAAGCTCTTGTCCAGAGGTCAGATGAGAGGGTGCAGAGGGACAAGAGTTGGTTGAATGGCTATAGGAAGTACAGGGTGGAAAGGAGGAGTGTGTTGTCTCAGGGTGGTGGTTGGGGAGAGGAGTTAGGGTTATGTAGTGGTATGTGTGGGAGGTTTCATATGGTAAATTGGTTTGGATTGTAAACTTTCACTTAAAGCACAACACAGTATTTAAGAAAAATGTATTCCTAACACAGTATTGAATTGTCACCACCAAATAAATCATATGTTGGGAAAAACAAAGATTTTAAATCAGTCCCCTAATGCCAGATCTTAAACTCGTGATCACTATACTGTACTGCCTCTTGCACTCATCTTAAACAGACAGATGTAAATATCAATATTGACAATGTTGGTATCATTCATGTGCTAGGGCACCTCTAAACTGGTTCTTCTGATACCGAACTTAGTTTTGTGGTTTGGATTACTGGGACTGGTCTAACAAGCTCAGAAGGAGTGGATGACCTGAAACCTAAAAAAAAGAAAAATTACACATCCATTTCTCCTGCTCAGTAGTAAGCTACTTGAGAACAACATTTGCATCTGACTCATCATGGCATTACCTACAGGCTCCTGTGGTTCAAAAACTACCCAGTTCTCCCCTGGGAGGGACACCTACCTGTGCTGGAGAGCTGTTTGCACAAATCTCTTGTGCTTCGGGAGGATGAGGTTGGCAGTGTTGGGTACACTTTGCAGGGCTTCTCCCACTCGTCCCACTACAATGCCCACGAGATTGCCAGGGCAGTGGCTCAGCAGGTGGTCAATGGCTGGCTAACTCGCAGAACACACACCCGAAGAGAATCATGAAGCAGATAGAGAAGCAAAATTAACTAGAGAGGGGAAAATGGACAAGAGAGAGCACCCTCCTTTCAGCTCTTTGCTAGCTTGTTTGTATGCCCTCTGTTGCCACAGGTCCTAAGAGGAAAGGCTACATGAAATGGGAATAAAGAGTGTGGAGAAGAGAAGGTTGTGGGCAAACGTAACAAGTTTCACTCTGAGGCAATATTTCCACTTTCTTGGAGGCACTGGCTCAAAACTACAGTTAGAAGATTTTCAGTGGGATAACCAGAAGGAATTTCTGAATCCCTGTTGTAATTCTAATCCTTCCTTTTCCTTTATTTCTATTGAAAGCAATAACTATTACTTATTGAGAACATATTTTGTGGCAGGCACTCTGCTGAATGCTTGCATTACCTTCCTTAGTCGTTATACGACATGTGAGATAAGACCATTATCATCAGCACCACTTTGCAGATGAAGAAACTGAGACAAACAGAGGTTAGGTAGCTTGCCCAAGACCACACAGTAAGTGACATAGCCAGGAGTCAAATCCAGGCAGCTTAGCGCCAAAACTTACACTTTAAACTACTTTGCTGTGATGATAGGAGGTAAGGAATTTGGCTTACACAGTTACATCTCCAAGCAGAGAAATAGACCAGAAGTTCCAGAAAGTATTATCAGAAACACCTTTGGCCATGAGGTAGTCCCTAATAAGGGGGATCCAGAAGAACCAGGACAGTGTAGCCAAATGAGGAGTGATGACTGAGAAGATCTTTGAGAAAAACACGGCCTCAGTGCAGAAGTTGCAGAAAGCACCAAAGGTCAAGAGGCCATGAGGGTGCAACCCCATGAGGTAGTTGTGCTCTGGTGGCAGGTCTTTAGTCTTCAGGATCTGCAGTCGTGGAGAGAAATGCCAGGGGTGGTGGAATGAGAACACAGGGGAAAGCAAGCGTGAAGATATTGTAGGGCTTAGAGTGCTCCTAAAGCAAAGTTTTCCAACAGATACGTTGTGAATGGGCTTCAAGTGGTTGAGATACTGGTGTTTTCAGTCTTTGGGCTATCACGCAGTACTGGGGCAACCAGAACTCCCAGGCAGTCTCAGTCATTTATGACAGTGCACTTTACGCACACATTATCATTTTCTTTGAGTTCTGTCATGTAAAAAAGTTTGGGAAGCTCTGCTCTAGAGTTCGTCAACCAAAAATGAGTAAAAACTGGGGCAGTATTTGTTGTCTATTCCAAAGAGTGCCCAGAGGATCAACATAGCAGTACATTTCTAGAATCTCTTCCTGATATTTTCTCCTCTCTAACCCCCTGCTAAGGCCTTCCTCAGTAATTTTTACTGACCTTAGACATTTGTATCACCATGTCTTTCCCCATCCTCCACAAAGAATTACTTCATTCTCCATCCTAACTGCTTCTATACTTTGTACCAACACATAATTATACATTGATCTGTCATTCCCATGAGATGCGAAATCCTTAATGGCAGAAGACCACGTTCTATTCAGTCTCTGCACCCTAAACTTGTGGTAGAGTTAGCTTTCAATCAATGTTTGTTAAACAAATGAATCATGTTTGTGTTCTGCCTGTGTACTCTTGCAGGTTATGCTGATGGTATCCAAGGTATTCTAGAATAGTATAGAGTGCCCAGGAGAAATGTTGGATTTAGCCTGGACTTAGACTTTTTAGAGATTCTCATGTTCCGTAGGAACAGTCCTAGTCATTTGACAAAAATGCTAACATTTTGGGAACTGTGAGGATCACTGGAGAAGAGGCACTTACTGTAACGGGAAAATAGTCCTTGATGTGGGTCTATACACACCAGTTCCTTATCCAGGCTGAATATCTACCACTTGAGACAGAAAAACTAGGAGGGGTTGATAGCAGTGTGCCACTCTACATCTCTCACTCACCCGGGGCTTTCCTAGCAGCACAGAGGGACCATGGCTCTGCTAGAGAGGTATAAAGAGAATCCAGAATGATCCTTGCTTACTGACCCAGCTCCTGCGGCTCTGAGAACTTGGATGAGAGTCCTGTGGCATGATAAAATTAGGTGGAGCATTGTTAGACCCTGTTCATTCTAAGTCCATGAGTCTTACCTTGTTCAGAGACCTTCCAGTCCAGGAACAATGAGGCAAAGTAAAGTGCTAGTAGTGGCCATAAGGATGTCAACAGCAGGTAAATGAACAATGGCTGCAAGATGAAAAACTGACAATGAGCAGGTCAGACCAAATTTGTGCTGCAAGCAGAACTTCACCATGTCCAGTCGATTGTCAGTCCTCCAAGCCACCGAAACCTCTACTCCTGGCTTTCTGCACAATCCGGTTCTTGTATATCCATCATCCATGTACACTTGTCCTTCAAATATTTCCTTTATTATCTACTATGCATCAGCTCTATTTGTCTGCCTACTGTTATGCCTGTCCTCCTGCTTCCTACCCACGCATCATCAATCTAATCCTGCTCCCTGCCTGCCACTAGCCTTTTTCTCTTGCTTCCAAACATCCACTCTTTCTCCTCATGTCTCCTATCATCCTGCCCCTCTCCTTATCCATCATCCCTGAACATTTGCTAAGGCACTAGACCATCTCACTTGTCTATATATTATCCATACCTCCTTATGCCCTACCCCCTGAACATCTGCATCCCTCTGCCATTTCTCCTATGCTATTCTTGTCTTCTTGCTCATTCACAATTTCTTCCATTAACTCTGTTTCCCTCCATTGTACCACTATCCCCTCCTGGAATGAAAAATTCTATGGTTCAAACATAAGCTGTACTTCTTAACTCTGTGATACCAGTACTTCTGTCCTGCTCCCTTATGATCATGGACATATCATGCTTCCCTGAGCCTCCTTTTCTCTTTCTAGAAGGTGGAATGTCTAAAATTAGCTAAGTCTACTTCTATCCTTCATGATCCTGTTTCACCACCTTGTCTGTTTCCACTGTCCACTAGGGCTTGATCCCTTTATTCTCCAAGCTGCTCATGGAATTCAAGACTCCTTGGCTTAATCTGCAGTGCCATCTCAAATGACCAAAGTCCAGAGATAAAATTTCTCACGGCCTAACCCTGGTCTTTGACCCTGGCATTTTACTGTTTACTTTTAGGTTGGTACTCACACATGGCAAGGTAGCTCAAGGGCCACTGCAGAAGCATCAGACTCTGGAAGTGATCAGGCTGCTTGGAGTGGGGCATGATACCCTGGAGCCTGAGAGAAGTAAAATTCCAGAACAGTGTCCTAACCAAAGGTGCTGCTAACCGCTGGAAGCTCCCTCAGTAGTGAATACGTGTGACTAAGAGCAGTTTTTTTACCTGCTCTCTCTCCTCCTTGTCCTATTCCAGGCCCACACACTTCCAGGGGCAGAGTCTGTTGCACCGAGGACTTCTATCATCATATTTGAGCCTTATGCCAAGCTTATTTTCCCTTTGACTCTCTTTTTTGGAATTAGGACATCAGGATGGACAGAGGTGAGACTGATTGCCTTCCAATCCTAAGGACCCAGAGACACAAATGGAAAACACTCCTTGCAGGCCACTTGGAGAACTTAGGGATTGTGTGACCTCAGGTAGATGGCTTGTGGGAAGGGATTTTGGGGAGCTGGTGGAGTGGGAAGCATCTGGGATTAGGTTTCTGTTAAGACAAACTGCTGCACTGAAGTAATCTGGTTTGGGACTCACCCACATCTCTGTTTTCAACTTTCTAGTATAAAAATACCCTAATACACACAAAACTAGATAATACAAAAGATTTTCATGAACCTATAATTTACCCTGAGCCCTGGTAGTGCAGTGGTTAAGAGTTCAGCTGGTAACCGAAAGGTTGGCTGTTCAAATCCACCAGCTGACCCTTGGAAACCCTATGGGACAGTTCTACTCTCTACTGTAGGGTTGCTATGAGTCGGATTCAGTGGCAACTTTTTCTTTTCTTTGGTATAATTTATCTTAAACAACTATTACCATTTTATTATATTTGTTTTATCTATTTCCCCAGTTTCCCCCCAACTTTGGAGTATTTTAAAGCAATTCTAAGGCATTATGTCTTTTCACTCCTAAACACTATTCATTTACAAGAAATAAGAATATTGTCTTTCATAACTACAAGGGCACTGTCATCCTTAGCCAGCCAAGCCAGGTGCCATCAAGTTGGATCTGACTCCGTCACCCTTAATAATTTCAATAATTCCCCAGTAATATCTAATACCCAGTCCATATTTAAATACTTGTTTTATAGCTGGTTGATTTGAATCAGAGCTCAAACAAGTTCCACTGCCTGATTACATTTTAGATGTCTCAAATGTCTATCTTCCTCTTATTAATTTTTTCATTGTAAAATGAAACTACTTAAAGCAAATTTGCAGTTTAATAAATTATTAGAAGACAAACACCTTGTAACCAACACTAGGTCAGCAAACAGAACTTTTCCATCACCCCGGAAGAATCTCTATGTTTCCAGTCCCTTTCATAACCCTTCCTCCTCCCATAAATGACCATTCTCCCACTATTTATAGTCATCTTTTCCTTACATTTCTTTATGGTTTTATTTCCCAAATGTACTTGCAAACTCTGGTTTAGTCTTGCTCCTTTAAAAAAATGGATACGTCTTTTAAGTTTTTCTCTTTTAATAATTTTTATTGTGACAATGTAAAATTTGCCATTCGAACCATGTTTAAATGTGAGATTCAGTGACATTGATTGCATTCACAATGTTGTGTCACCATCACCTCTACGTATTTCTGAAACTTTTTCATCACCACAGCAGAAACTCTATATCCATTAAGTAATAACTCCTAATTTCCCCCTTTGCCCAGATTCTGGCAACCTCTGATCTACTTTCTGTCTCTATGCATTTGCCTAGTTCAGATACTTCACGTCAGTGGAATCATACAACTGTTTCTGGCTTCTTTCATTTAGCATAATGTTCTCAAGGTCTGTTTATGTTGTAATAAGTTCTCTTTCTTTAACATTTTATTTTGAACTAGTCTTAGATTTATGGGAGAGTTGCAATTAAACTACAGAGAGTTCCTTATATCTATCACCCAGTTTCCTTTTATATTAACACCTTATATAGCTGTGGTATATTGATAACAACCAAGAAATCAACACTGGTACATTACTATTAAGTAAACTCCAGGCTTTATTCAGATTGTACCAGTTTTTCCTCTGGTTTTAACCATTTTCTGTTCCAGGATCCCATATTGCATTTAGTGATGTCTACATGTTGTTGTCAGGTGCCGTTGAGTCAGTTCTGACTAATAGTGACCCTATAGGACAGAGTAGAATTGCTCCATAGGGTTTGCAGGGAGCGGCTGGTAGATTTAAACTTCTGACCTTTTTGTTAGCAGCCAAGCTCTTAAATGTTATGCCACCAGGGTTCCCATATCTACATAATCTCCTCCAGTCTGTGACAGTTTCTTGATGTTTTCTTGTCTTTTATGACCTGCCAAAAGTTTCAGAGCTGCAGTCTGCATCTACAGAATACATGTGTATTTTCTGTCCATTGAAACTTTCAAAACAGCTGAAGTCTGTTTTAATCTATAGGCTCACCCTCCATCCTTTCCTTTTCCTTATGATTTATCTGTAGAAGAACTCATGGTAGTTGACCTTTATAGTTCCCCACGATCTCAGATTTACTTATTACATATTCATGATGCAATTTTTCATGTTCCTCCGTATTTCCCACAGACTGGCAGCTGAATTCACAGACTAGATCAGACTCACATATGATCCTTTTGGCAAGATCTTAATTTGCTTCTAGTATAGAACAATTCCCCTTTCTACCCTCCTTTTCTCCCATTCCATTTACCAGTTGAAGTAAGTCAACCTCCCAGGTCTCAGCACCAGCTTCCCTGATCAGGGATAGGGCTGTGGAGGTGGGTTCCTTAGTTGAGTCCCAAATACTGGCTGAAATGAGACAGCAGAAGCAAAGCTTCCTTCTTCTCTCTGACTTCTGTCTCTTACCTCTATGTAACTTCATGGCTATCAAAGTAAACTTGGTTGTATGTGTGTGTGGTTTTTTGTTTGTTTGTTTGTTTTTCCCTTTTCCCTACCCATAGACTGTATGCTTCTAGAGGGGAAGGGACCATGTCTTATTAGTCAGTGTTTGTTCCTAATGCAGAGAAAGTCCTAGGCACTCAGTGGGCATTTTGGTAAGGAGCGCTGGTGGTGAAGTGGTTAAGGTCTCAATTGTTAACCAAGAAGTGGGCAGCTTGAACCTACTAGCCATGCTGCTAGAAAAAAATGTGACAGTCTGCTTCCATAAAGATTTACAGCCTTGGAAACTCCATGGGCAGTTCTACTGTGTCCTATAGGGTCATCGTGAGTCAGGACTGACTTGAAGGCAGTGGGTTGGATTAGGATGGCTTTGTACGTGTAATGACATCGCTGGAGTTCTATGGAGGTATGTATCTCAGGGCTTTGAGTGGGGGACAAAAGGCTTACAGAACTAGAGGAAAGGGACAGTTTATAAAGGGGAAGAAGAAAGAATGAGAGAAAGGAAGGAAAGAGCTGATCTTTGAGTCAGTTAGGCAAAAGAGAAAGTTCCACCTACTGAAACTTCACTTTCCCCACACTCTGAGAGCCTCTTACTCTGTGTCTTCCTGTTGACTGGACACCAGCTGGGCCCTAGGGCAAATGTCGCATTTAGCTGTTGCAGCCACTGCTTATGCACTGACAGATCCTTGTGGTTGAGGACTAGCCCCTGGCAATAATGAAGATATTAGCATTCTGTCGAATAGAACTTTCTGGACCTCTACTGCATGCTATCTCTCATTCTTGTAAACTGTCTTCTTCAGGAAGTAATTCTCTTGGGTAAACATTTAATAATGTGTTCATTTTTAGTTCTTCTCTATTTCCTCTCTCATCCCTCAAAAAAGTATGTAAGTTGTTGAAAAGACTCTCAAAGCTAAGACAGTTGATATTTTTTCCCTTTCATCAGCAGATCTCAACTCTTACTTTATTATTTTAATGTTTAAAATGTGAAGCATCAGATGATGTTTTTGTTGTTGTTAGGTGTTGTTGAGTTGGTTCTGACTCATAGCAACCCTATGTACAATGGAATAAACACTGTCTTGTCCTGTGCCATGACCACAATTATTTTTATGTTTAAACCCATAGCTGTATTTCATTCCTCAAATAACCCTACCTGCCTTCTAGGCTTGTTTTGTGCGCTAAACAATTTGATGAATTCTCACTGTGTGGTGTGTGCAGAGATAGCCAAGTTGGGGAAATCAAGGGTGGAAGATTTGTTTAGTGTGCTGTGACAGCTGCAGGAATGAAAGTCATGGTTTGGAAGGAAGGACTTGTCCAGTCACAAAATGCAGCTAGGCAACTAATAACTGGAAAGAAGTTTGTTGACGTATGCAGCTCTACTTTTTGTATTCTATTGTATAATTATGGATATACTGCATTTTATTAATCTATGCTCCTGTTGACCTTTGGATTATTTCCAGCTTCTTTTGTGCTATGCTGAGCCATGCTTCTAAGACATTTTTGTCCATATTTTCTTGTGCTCATGTGCAAAAGTTTCTCCAAAATATATACTTAGGAGTGGAATTGCACACGCATATTCTGTTTTAATGGTGTTAGATTGTTTTCCAAAATCATTATATCAATATACACTCTTACCAGAGTGTGAGAGGTCACATTGATCCATAGACTCTCTGACATCTGGCTTTAAATGACTTTTTAATGTTTACCAGTTTATTGCAAGATGGCATCTTATCGTGGTTTTAATTTGCATTTTCCTGATTACTAATGAGGCTGAAGGTAAGTTCTTATGTTTATGGGTCATTTGTCTTCTGAAAAGTAACTGGCCGTGTCTTTTGGCCATTTTTCAGTTGGTTGTTTTTCACTTTATTATTGATTTCTAGGAGCTTTTGATATATTCTGTATATTTATCCTTTGCCAGATAGGTGCTGAATATCTCTAATTCTTCAGTTTTGTTATTGGTCTGTCAGATTTCAGAATGCTGGTGTTCCATCAGTTCAAAAAGCTTGCTTAACTTTTCATTTTGCTCTGCTGCATTTTGCATAATGTCTAGGAGAGCTCTATATATGATCCTTTTCTACTCGACCTCTGATAGTTTTAGAAAATCTTCTTCATCTGGAAATTTCTTTGGTTCTTTCTTTTGGGAACTTTCTGGAGCCATGAGTGGATTTTTCTTTAAGCGTCTGGCCAAGGTTTGTTGCTTTTGGGGCATCTGGAAGTTGTTTTCCAACTCAATAGCATTAGGTTTTTAGGTTTAGAAGTTGTTTAGTTTCTCTGGTATTGCCTTAATAGGATCCGAGCCACAGTCTGAGAAGGAAGGTGATCACTAGTCACCTCTATGTCCTCTGGTGACTGGGCCCAGTGAACTCTGTCTCCACCTTTTGGTTGGCAAAGACATGGCCCTACTTATGGAGTCACTGGATGGTCTTCAGTTGACTCTATGTTGTGGGTCAGTAAAGGCTGGAAGAGATGCCATCAGACTGCACCACAGTTATTTCTCTAGATAGTCTTATTTTGAAAGGTAAACGCTATCTGACAGCTTCCAAAATCAGTCAGGCTGTCAGGTGTGCAAGCCCATCTTTCCAGCTGGCAATGGAGGCACTTTATATCCATCTCGAGATGCTGTGATGTAGTTCGAAGTATGGACAGGCTACTGCCCTACTGTCATCTGCTGCCAGGCCCCATCCATAAGGCTACTCTGTGGCAAACACAGCTTTTCTGCTGGGAAACTGCTCTCTGGGCTGGCGCTGCCTCCCAGCCTGGGAACTAGCCCCTGCTGAGACCTCCGTTTGGGTAACTCCACCTCCCAGTTGAACAGGATGGTGTCACACTGTGAGATAGCCAAATCAATGGCAGAGGATTGGAAGAGAGGGTGGAGGGGCTGAGGTGGTCAGAGTCCAGGGGCATGCTGTCAAAATGTGGCTATTCTGCCCACTTATCACATCAGAAGTGCAGCTGAGCTTTGCTGCCGGTTAAGCCCAAGTCCCGCCTGCTGGCTAAGACAAAGGAAAAAAGTTCAAAACTCTAGTTACCCTGAGTCCGTGAGAACCGGCCATTCAAGAACGGTGGGAGTCAGCGAAAGAAAAGAAGTTTCCCGTTCAGTGGCATGTAGTCCAAATTGACAGCCCTATGCCATGTCCTAGGGCTCACTGGGTGTCCAGGAGGCTCTGTTGAATTATCAATCCAGGCCTTAGTTTTCAGAGGGAATTAAGGAGACATGTGCCTAGTCCTCCATCTTGACTCTGCCCCTCAATATCTCAGTATATCAGTGTGCAGTATGGTATAGAGGACATGGTATCTGGAGCCAGTGCATAGTAGGTACTCAGTATTTTTTTAATGAATGATATTTATCCTAGTTTGTGGCTTTTCTTTACAGATTTTTTTTTTAACTTCTTAATTTTAATGTGGTTGAATCTGTCAACCCTTTTCTTTAAGGTTTATGTTTTTTGTATGCCTGTCAGTTTGTTATACTGTGGTGGCTTGCATGGTCCTGTGATTCTGGAATCTATGCCACTGGTATTTCAAATGCCAATAGGATTATCCACAGTAGACAGTTTTCTGCAGAGCTTCCAGATTAGGATAGACTGGGAAGATGGACCTGGCAATCTATGGCTGAAAAAAAATTGAGCAGTGAAAACCTTACAACTAACAGAGAAACATTGCCTGATACAGTGGTGAAAGAAAAGGCCCTCAGGTTGGAAGGCACTCAAAATATGACTGCCTTCTCAAAGCATGCTGACGTTAAAGACTTGGATGGAGTAAAGCTTTTGGGACCTTCATTTGTTAACGTGGCATGACTCAAAATGAAAAGAAACAGTGACAAACATGCATTAATAGTTTGAATGTGGGATGTATGAAGCATGAATTTAAGAAAATCGGAAGTCATAAAAAATGAAAGGGAATGCTTGAAGATTGATATCCTTAGCATTAGTGTGGCCATTTTGAATCATGAACAGATGCATGCACAAGAATGTTTACTGTAGCACAGTCCACAATAGCAAAAAGATGGAATCAACCTAGATGCCCATAAACAGATGAATGGATAAACAAACTATGGTACATATACACAATGGAACACCACACAATGACAAAGAACAATAATGATTTTAGGAAACATCTTGTAACCTGGTTTCAACTGGAAGACATCATGCTGAATGAAATCAGTCAGTGGCAAAAGGACAAATAGTGTATTTGACCCCCGATAGAAGGACTTAAAAATAGACTTATGTACAGAAGGAAAGACTCTTCGACGGCTGAAAGGGCAAGGAGGGAGTGGGTTTGGGTTTGGGGTTTTAATGGCTAATAGTGTTAAACATCTTTTCATGTGTTTGTTGGCCATGTGTATTTCCTCTTTGGAGAAATATCTGTTGAAGTCTTTTGGAAGTGGCAATATCTTGATGTGGTGCAATGAATTGCTTTTCTGTGGTCTTTTTTAATACAGTCTTGTGACGCCTATGAAGTGATTGGGTGGGACTATGCAAGTAAGGTGTTTGTGAATCACCATGGGATTGGACAGCTTGCTAATAATGCAAATAAGGTGCGTGGAATCTCTGTGAGGGTAAAACCATGCAAATAAGGTGTGTGGAAGCCTAACAAGCGTATTGGTAAGTTTTGTCATCCTACTAGGCTTAAAAAAGCCAATGCCAGAGCAGTGGGGTGACTTCACTACCACAAAGGAAGAAGAGCTAGGAGTAGAGTGTGTCCTTTCAACCTGGGATCCCTGTGTTGACAACCTCGTGGACTTGGGAAGCAGCGATATAACACCAGATATGGCACTAGACTATGAGAAGCAGCAGCAGAGAAATGGCAGGAGTGGAACCAGGAGATTGGTGAAAGACAGCACAGTGGGCTTCCTAGCCCTTACAGCAAGGTGGCTGCAGTGGCTGTGCCTACCAGTAGAGCAAGAGAGCTGAGCGCCTTCAGGCAAGACACTTCCTGGTGGAGTGGGGTGCCCCCAGACACTTACTAGCAGAGCTAAAGTGCTTTGTAACCCTTTTCTGAGCAGGGCAGAAGCCAGACCTATGGGCTGAGGGGCCAAGCACCTAGAGGCCAAGGGCCTGCTTATGGGCACAAGTAAGAAGAGGCTATCCTGACTGAAGAAAGTATTGAGTGATGTGGGACAGCCAGCAATTCAGGCTGACACATTTGCAGAACTAGTCCTCTAGGAAAAATGTACACTGTAGTAACCTGTATATGTCATATGATGTGAGAGATCTTCGGTATAATGAATGAGCTCCCCGAGACTCTATTTGTCTTTAGGGAGGAATTGTGTAGATGCTTTTAGGCTCTGTTACTTTGGGTTTGAAAGGGGGGTGGAGTCCCCCTCCAGCTACCAGCCTGGTTGCTCTATTTTCTAACTCATCACTTCCCTGTCCTAAGCCGTGACTTAAACCAGTTTTCTCCCTGTTATGAGCAAAACTGGTTATTGAGACAAAGTTCCACAAGATCCTGGGAGCCAGAGACTAAACAGCCAAAAAAAATCAAACCTGTTGCCATCTAGTTGATTCTTACTCATAGTAAGTCTATAGGACAGGGTAGACCTCCTCCGTAGTGTTTCCAGGAAGTGATTGGTGAATTCAAACTAGTGGCCTTTTTGTTAGCAGCCAAGTTCCTAACCACTGAGCAACTAGGGCTCCTAGCCAGAGATTCAAACTGAACCAAAACCAAAGCCATTGCCAAGGAGTCAATTTTGACTCATTTTTACCCTAAAAAGTGTTGTTAGTTTCTCCTCAGATATTACATTACCCCTTGAGACTATGGAGGCCCACACAGAGTAGATTTCCTGTGATAGCTTTGGACCTAGGTGCAGCAATCAAGTCTGAAGAGTTTTCCCCTCCCTCCAACAAGGAACCCAACCCCCGTCTGTTTTCCCTCCAATTTCTCTTCTCGATACTCTGTGCATTTATTTACACAGCCACAGGCTGGAAATAAGCTTGGCCTTTGGTATCTGAAAGAAGACTGTTGAGGAGTGCCTGGGCAGAGTCTCCATTCAATTCTTTTTAACTGAATAAATTCTGAGAGATTGTGGCCACTGGTTTTGCTGTACATTTGAGTAATAGTGTCGTGACATTGGGCAGGCAGTGGGGGGTGGGGTGTGTGGTTCTCACTTTGGCCTAGAAATCACCAGAACTAAGGAGAAAATTTTGTGGGCCCTGAAAAAGGCCCTCTGTTTTCTACTAAAGGGAAAGATTATGAAGAAATTGCAGACAGAGCTACTCTAAATCTTGAGCCCGTTTTCTGAGGTTCCTTACATTTTCTTCTATTATTTTTATTGACTGAGGATTTAAATGAAACTCTTTAATCTAATTTGAGTGTATATTTGGTATACGGTATGAGGCAACACTATAATTCTTTCTCCCAAATAACTACCTTGTTTTCCTTGCAATATCATCTGTTGAACAATCCACATCTGTTTCTCCATTTTTTGGTGAGGATTTCTTTACCCTTATTTCTTTATTTTTACACCTGTACTGTTCTGTTTTAATGATTAAATATTTACAATGCATTTACGTATATAGTTATGCTCGTTCATTTTGTTTACTATTAGCTTTTAAAACTTTCGTGGTTGTTATGAAATATTTTTTCTTTCAGATGAATTTTACAGTTTCTCAAGTTCTGAACAAAATATTATTAAGACTTTAATGGGAAATGCATTAAACATTCAGTTATTTGGAAATAACTAATGTCTTAGTGGCATTCAGTTTTATCATTCAGGAGCATGGTATATTTCTCCATTGGGTCCCTGCTTGCAAGTTTGTGATATATACCTAATGTGGAATTGCTGAGTTACATGGTAGTTCTGCTTTTAGTTTTTCTGAGGAAACTCCAGACTGCTTTCTACAACATCTGTATCATTTTGCATGCCCACTGGCAATGGGTAAAAGTTATAGTTTTCCCATATCCTTCCCACATGTGTTATTTTCTGGGTTTTGTTTTTGTTTTTGATTATCTTAGCCATCCTAGTAGAAGTGAAATGGTATCTCATTGTGGTTTTGATCTGTATCTCTCTGAGGGTTAATGACTCTGAACATCTTTTCATGTGTCTTCATGGCCATTTCACTTTCCTCTCTGGTAAAATGTTTGTTCAAGTCCTTTCCCCGTTTTATGAGTGGGTTATTTGTCTTTTTGTTGTTGTTTATGTTGTAGATGGTTTTTGGTTATCAGATTTTTGTCAGATGTATGATGTCTGAAGATACTCTCCCAGTTGGTAGCTTGTCTTTTCATTGTTTTGGTAAAGTCTTTCGATGAACAAGAGTTTTTTTAATTTTTATGTTGTCCCATTTATCTACTTTTTTTTGTTTATGCTTTTGTTATTGTATTAGATAATCCATTCTTAAAAGCCAGGCCCAACAATGTTGCCCCTCCATTTTCTTCTAAGAATTTTAAGGTTTTGGTTTGTGCATTTAGGTCCTTAATCCATTTTGGATATGTTTTTGTGTATGGTGTGAGGCATGGATTCTGTTTGACTTTTTTTTTTCCCTGTGGAAATCCAGTTTTCCCAAAATCATTTGCTTAAAAGACTCTTCCTTCACCATTGAATGAGCTTACCACCTTGTAAAAAATCAGCTGACCGTAGATATGTCGGCTTTATTCAGACTCTCTATTCAGTTTCATTGGTTTATGTGTCTATTGTTATACCAGTACCAGGCCACTTTGATTACTGCAGCTTTATAACATGTTTCAGAGCCTTGGTGGTGAAGTGGTTAAGAGCACAGCTGATAACCAAAAGTTTGGCAGTTTGAATCTAGCAGCCACTCCTTGGAAGTCCTGTAAGGCAGTTCCATTCTGTCCTAAGGGTTTCTGTGAGGTGCAATTGACTCAACAGCAATGTTTTAAGTGTTAATAATGTTTCAGAATTAGGAAGCAAAGCACTTTTTGTTCTTCTCAGTGAGGGTTAAGACTGTGTGTAAAGTAGGCTGGGTCGTGATTCTCAGTATTTTGGCGTCTTGTGATGTTGTCACTTTGCTATTGAGATTTGATATATGATCACTCCAATAATGGAATCTACTGTGAGTAGCCAGTTGATTGAAGGGGAGTTTCCTTGTGAGTGTGGCCTGCATCAAAAATGGGTGGAGATTCTATTGGGGATTGGGGGCTTTTACTCATTCTGGATCCTGCAGTTGGCTCTTGTTCATCTGACCTCTGGTTTTTGGGTATTCTGAGTCACAAACTTGGGAAGTCACAACCTCTATAACTATTTGAGCCATTTCCTTGCTGTAAATCTATCAGTGTATCTATCTATCTACATATATTTATATGCTTTACAGGTTTTGCTTCTCTAGAGGACCCAGCCTAAGACATTTGGTACCAAGTGTTCTAGTGGAACAAAATTGTAAGGATGAATTTTCTAAATATGTTCTCAAGTCTTGTTGGTCTTAATGATGTTGACTCTGCTTCCAGTAGTAAAGAGAGCACTGCTAATACATGACTTGAGGTGGCAATTCAAATATGTAAAGTATCACCACCAATAGATCACGTTATCAGTGAAAGGCAAGTCTCTGGGTGATTTCATGTATGATACCTTTTTACAATTTTGTCATAATGAGAAGAAAGCTGGTTGGCTGTTCCTACTTTCACTAGACAAACTGGTGAAAGAAATGGATGAGCTCAGGGCTTCAGAGCCAAAGCTCAAGTGCCACATAAATGACTTCCAAGTTTCCACTTGCATCTTGAGAAACAGCCTTATTTCTAGTAGTAACAAAGCTGATATTGCTGAACTCAGAGTTTTATCATGCCAAGCCAAGTGCCATCGAGTCGGATCTGATAAGAGTGGCTAAATTACAATGACAACACAACTCCCAACTTTGAGAGGTGCTGGAAGTCAAAATAAGGTCACTGATTAGGAAGCAATGGGATCCTGAAACCTTGGATGGAGACGTACGAGCACATAGTCAGGAAGCTGGATACACCGAGCCACACAATTCAGTTAAAGGAGTCTGGCCAACAGAAACATTAGCCCTCCACTCCCATCTAATGAGATTAACCCACTTGCCTCTAAAATGCCTTTGAGTCATTGACTGCTACATAGCCTAAGGCAGATAGTTTATAAGACAACACTAAATGTTCTTAGAACATTTCCCCTCCTGTTTTGGATTCTACTCCTATAAGAAACTGGTTTGTTGTAGTTTTCCACTGACTTTAATCGCAGGGCATGGTAGTGCTAACAGACATCCTAAGGGCTCCCCTGTATTCCAGAATACTCTTATTTACCTCTGATATGTGATATCTATCCAATTTCCTCTTGATAATCAGGATAAATCAGCCCAGCCAGTATGATAACTCCTTTCTTTGCCTGTTGATCCAGAGGCACAAGGAACACATAGTGGCCAAGTGGCATTCTTAGCTTCCAGTTCAATAGAATCAATGATCTGTTTCCAGGTGGGAGTATTCCTCCCATTGGAACTAAGATCTCTAAACCAGCAGAGCAGGTCTTGGGGACAGGGAACAAAATCTTGCAAGTGGGTCACTAAGGATAATAGTTACTGGTTCCCCTCCCATTTCCAATCTTTGATTCCTGGATCAATGAATCCTGGCTATACAAGAATCAGCACCATATATTGAAAACTGATTTACAGCACATACAGCCTTTTGGAGAACACTGCCACAACCATGTAAGGTATTGCCACCTAGCTGGCACCAAAATGGTGTCTTTAGAAGGCCATTCCATCATTCTATCAAGCCAACTGCTTCAAGATGATGGGAAACGTGACAAGACCAGTGAATCCATGAACATGGGCCCATTGCTGCACGTCATTTGCTGTGAAGTGAGTCTTTTGATCCAGATGATGCTGTGTGGGATATCATGATGGTAGATGAGACACTCTGTAAGTCCATGGATGGTTGTTTTGCCCATGAAGCAATGAAGGGAGTAGCTGCAGAAAGAGGATGGCTGCTTTCCACAGAACATGTCATCCTATCCATTTGATTGTTAAAGTCATCTTCTGCTGAGGACACTCTTGGTGAGCATTCACATTAGACACAAATATCTTCAGTTTTCTGGCCCATTCAGAAAGGTCTCTCCATATAGCCTTTCCCCACACATCTTTGCCTCCAATTTTCAACCCTGTTCCTTCCACACCCCTGATGATTCAATCAAACCATTGACCACAGCCCATGAATCAGTACAATCACATATCTGGTTGTTTTTCCTTTCAAGTAAAATGAATAACCAGGTACACTGATCAAAGTTGTACCCATTTGGAGGATTTCCCATCACCACTGTCCTTCAGGGATGTCCCAGCAAGTGGTTACAGTGCTGCTGCTGTCCACTTCTGAGTGGTACCTGTGTATCTCACAGAACCATCTATAAACCACTGTAGAATGCCAGTTTCCCTAAGTCTTTGAATACCTTCTTCTACAGTGTACCAAGGCAGGTCTGCTACTTCAACTTGATTTATTGTAGGCCACCATATAATAAGCCCTTTTTCAGCAACCCAACCAAAGAATTGCTACATCCTTTCCTAACTTCTTCAAGTGAAACACTGAATGAAGAATCTGTGCTTAGTGGGTCCATTTAATAAACTCAGACTGATCTATGTGTATGTTCCTTGAACCACCCTTAATAGCAGTTCCTTCACGTACTTTCCAGGTTTCTCTTTGTACATATCAGAAAAGTCAACCAATTCTTTTGGAGTGTAGTGTTCCTCCTCCTGGATCACACTCTGCAATTTACCTTTTGGGGCTCATTGGGATTTAATTCTTGTTATAGGTCTGGAAGCCAAAATCAGTGGAGAAATGTTTTGAGAACATGAAATATTCTCCTCTAAATCATTTGCTTCAGTGTGATGCCACAGGCAGTGACTCAGACAAAGGTTCTTTAGAGGCAAGTAGGTTAATTTCATTAGATGGGGGTGAAAAAAGCTAATGGTTTTACTGCTGAGAGTGTTTTCTTCAGACAAACACAGAATAGTCTCTTCAGATGGGAATGAGAAAGCTGGTTCTGTTGGCAGGGGTAGTTCAGTGGTATTTAGGGACTCATTGTCTCCAGCTTCCTGATTATCTGCCTGTATGTCCCCATTCCAAGTTTCAGGGTCCCATTTCTTCCCAATCAAGGAGCACCTGGTGGATTTGAACTGCCGACCTTGTGGTTAGCAGTGGTAGCACTTAACCCACTACACCACCAGGGTTTCGAGCTTTGCCAGAGTGTCTTCTTATATTTGATGCAGGCCACATGCCCAAGAAACTCCTTTTCAACTCACAGCAGATCCCATCATGGAGGTGATCACATTATATCAATTTTTATTAATTATGACAACATCATATGGCTGCCAAACCATTTAGAATTATGGCCCAGCCAAGATGACACAGAACCTTAACCATCACAGTTAGTTTCTGTTTTTTTTTTTTTTTATTAATACCAGTAATGTCAGGGTGAGATGATATCTTACCATAGTTCTGATTTGCATTTCTCTAAGGCATAATGACTGTAAGCATTTCCTCATGTGTCTGTTAGCTACTTGAATGTCTTATTTGGCAAAATGTCAGTTCATACCCTTTGCCTATTTTTTAACTGGGTTTTGTCTTTCTGTTGTTCAAGTGTTGAAGTATCCTACAGCTTTTAGAGATTAGACTCTTGTTGCATGTGCTGTAGCCAATTTTTTTTCTGAGTCTATAGATTACCTTTTTACTTTTTGGTGATGTCTTTTAATGAGCTTAAGTGTTTATTTTTTAGGAGCTTCCAGTTATGTAGTTCATCTTCTGGTACTTGTACATTATTGGTTATGGTTTGTATTGCTTTTATGTCATGTATTAGGGCCCCTAGTGTTGTTCCTATTTTTTCTTCCATAATCTTTATTGTTTTAGTCTTTGTATTTAGGTCTTTGAACCACTTTGAGTTATTGTTATTGTTGTTGAGTGCCATCGAGTTGGTTCCAACTTATAGTGACCCTACGTACAACAGAACGAAACCCTGTCTGGTCTTGTGCAGTGTCCACAGTTGTTTTTATGCTTAAACCCATTGTTGCAGACACTGTGTCAATCCATCTCGTCAAAGGTCTTCCTCTTTTTCATCGACCCTCTACTCTGCCAAGCATGATGTCCTTCTCCAGGGACTGATCCTTCCTGACAACATGTCCGAAGTATGTATGATGCAGTCTTGCCATCTTTGCTTCCAAGGAGCACTCTGGTTGTACTTCTAAAACAGATTTGTTTGTTCTTTTGGTGGTCCACGGTGCCTTCAACATTCTTCCCCAACACACTTCAAAGGGATCAATTCTTCTTCTGTCTTCTTTGTCCAACTTATGTGATGTGATTGAAATTACCACAGTTTGAGTCAAGTGCACTTTAGTCTTCAAGGTGATATATTGACTTTTCAGTACTTTAAACAGGTCCTTTGCAGCAGATTTTCACAATGTAATGCATCTTTTGATTTCTTGACTGCTGCTTCCAGGAGCATTGATTGTGGACCCAAGTGAAAGGAAATCCTTGGCAACCTCAATCCTTTCTGCATTTATGATGGTGTTGCTTTCTGGTCCAGTTGTGAGGATTTTTGTTTTGTTGATGTTGAGGTGCAATCCATACTGAAGGCTGTGGTCCTTGATCCTTATCAGTGTTTCAAATCTTCTTGACTTCCAGCAAGTAAGATGGTGTCATTTGTGTAACGCAGGTTGTTACTGAGTCATCCTCTGATCCTGATTTCTCGTTCTTCTTCATATAATCCAGCTTCTCGGATTATTTGCGAGGCATACAGATAGGAAAGGTATGGTGAAAGTAAGCAACTCTGACACTCACCATTCCTGACTTTAAGCCATGCAGTGTTCCCTTGTTCTGTTCGTAAGACTGCCTCTTGTTCCATGTACAGATTCCTTAAGAACACAATTAAGTATTTTGGAGTTCCCATTTTACACAGTGTCAGCCATAATTTGTTACAATCCACACAGTCAAATGCTTTTGCACAGTCAATGAAACACAAGTAAACATCTTCTGGTATTCTCTGCTTTCAGCCAAGATCTGTCTGACATCAGCAATGGTATCCTCAGTTCCACATACTCTTCAGAATCCAGCTTGAATTTCTGGCAGTTCCTTGTCAATATACTGTTGCAGTCATTTTTGAATGACCTTGCACAGAATTTTACTTGCGTGTGATATTAATGATATTGTCTGGTGATTTCCACATTCAGTTGGATCACCTTTCTTTGGAATGGGCATAAATATGAATCTCTTCCAGTCAGTTGGTTAGGAAGCTGTCTTCCAAATTTCTTGGTGTAAACAAGCGAGCACTTCCAGCATCTGTTTGTTGAAATATCTCAGTTGATATTCTCTCAATTCCTGGAGACTTGTTTTTTTTGCCAATGTCTTCAATGCAGCTTCAGCTTCTTCCTTCTCATCGGTTCCTGATCATATGCTACCTCTTCGAATGGCTGAACACTGACCAGTTCCTTCTGCTATAATGACTCTGTGTATTCCTTCCATCTTCCTTTGATGCTGCCTGAGAGTTGTTTAACAGTTTTGCTGTGGAATTCTTCACTACTGCAACTTGAGGCTTGAATTTTTTCCTTCAGTTCTTTCAACTTGAGAAATGCAGAACATATTCTTTCCTTCTGATTTTCCATTTCCAGTCTTTGCACATGTCATTACAGTGCTTTATTTTGTCTTCTCGAGCTGCCTTTTGAAATCTTTGTGTAGGTCTTCTACTTTGCTATTCCTAGCAAGTTTCAGAGTCTCTGCTGACATCCAATTTGATCTTTTCTTTCTTTCTTGTCTTTTTAATGACCTCTTGCCCTCTTCATGGATGTCATTACACAATTCTTCTTGTCTTTGGCCACTGGTGGTCAACACATCAAATCTGTTCTTGAGATAGTCTTTAAACTCACGAGGGATATGCATATGGTGTGAGGTATGAATCCTGTTTCATTTTTTTACAGGTGGGCATCCAGTTTGCCAGCATCATTTGCTAAAACGAAAGTCTTTTATCCATTTAACAGACTTTGGTCCAGCTCTTCTTTCTCAGCGGTAATGAAGTTCCTCTCTTCTCTGCTAACTTCTCTTTTAGATCTCAGAGAAGATCAGCTTGATAGACAACCTAATCCTGTAGATGGTAACTGCCTCCAATTCTGTCTCGTTAACATCAAAGAGTTCAGTATGTAAAACACATAGGATAATTACATCAGATTGGAAAATAGAGGACAACTACATAATACTGGGAACCACGGCCTAGACAAGTTAACTCTTGTTTTGGGGGACACAGTTCAATGCATGACACCCTCTTATTTCAATAAAATTTGTGTTAGTGAGTTCCTTTGTGAATCTAACAACTCAGCAATTTCTGCTTTGTGGCCTGGCCTTGATTTGTGTTTCTTGGAAATGTAGATTTATGAGAGCATTATGTTGTACCTTCTGTTTTGTTGATATTAAAAGCCTGTTTGCAAATTACAGCCTTATTCTTGAATGATTTCAGCTAACTTTGCCAGGGACTTCTTCAGTGCTTTTGTGTAGTGACTTGAAGATCACACAATACTGCAGTTACTGTATTGTATCAGTCAGTTATCTTCCTGCAGCTATTAAACCAGAAGTATACTTTCCTGAGGGTTAAATGTCTTTTGAGATTTGCCTCCACCTATTTTTGTGTTTTTAAGAAAGACGAAGTTCTGCCAAAGCTGTTGGTTGGCTCATTATGTATTAATGAAATCAAAAGTTAAAATACCATATTTCAATTCCAAGTTACAGATTTTTATTGATTTGACATTTCTTTTATCACACACCATGGACTGTAAAAAATTTTTAAATTTGAAAACACTTGACCAAAAAAACGTGAAAAGTGTTTTAAAGGAGATCAGATCAAGTCATTCTTCTGTTCAAAACTTTTCAGTAGTTTCCCACCTAATCCAGAATAGCATCCAGAGTTCTTACTATGACCTACAATAACTTGTATACTTTGATCAGTACCTACCTCTAGTATCCCACTTCTTATCATTCCTCCCCTCTTTCACTCTAGACCTCAGCTTATCAATTGCTGTTGCATCAGTGTAAACAACAATTTTGGGTACTACTTGGAGAAATTTTATTTGTGATGAGAAAGTGGTCACCTTTAAACATATATCTGTTGCTTCAATTCCAATACTGATTACTCTAATTTCTTTGCAATTGTTTTTGATTTTGGCCAGCGCTGTGAAAACAGTAGCAAATATTGTTTTCTAAATAGTAGTAAGCCATTGCAGTTGAGTCAATTTCAACTCATAGCGTGATCCTATAGGACAGAGTAGAACTGTCCTATAAGGCTTCTGTTTTACTCAGCTAGTGCTACTCTAACAGAAATACAACACAGTGGATGGCTTTAACAAAGGAAAGTTTGTTCTTACACAGTCCAGTAAGCTACAAGTCCAATTCAGGATATTTGCTCCAGGGGAAGGCTTTCCCCATTGGCTCTGGAGGAAAGTCCTTGTAAGGCATCAGTCTTTGTTCAGGGAGCATCTTGGTGCACGAACCTCCGGTCTGAAGGATGCGCTCTTCTCCCACTCCTGCTTTTTTGTTGTGTGAGGTTCCCGTTTCTCTGCTTGTTTCCCTTTCCTTTTATCTTTTGTCAGATGAAGGGATAAAGGGTGGTGCAAGCCATACTCCTGGGAAACTCCTTTTACAGTGGAGCAGGGGGGTGATATTATGAAGAGATTTACAGTCCCACACTAATCCTCTGACATACAGCAGAGGAAAATCACAAAATGGAAGACAATCATAAAATATTAGGAATCATGGCCCAGACACATGGCTACACACATTTTGGGGGGGGACATAGTTCAATCCATGACAACTTCTAAGATTGTAATCTTTACAGAAGCAGATTGCCACATCTTTTTCTCGTGAAGCAGCTGGTGGGTTCAAACCACCAACCTTTTGATTAGCAGCTGAACACTTAACCACTGTACTATCAGGGCTCCTTTAAATAGTAAATACTACTAATAAGGGACATTCTTGGTTTGTTTCAGATTTCAATGGAAATGTCTGTTGGTGGATATCGTTTTGAGCTAGACATCATAGATCTGTTCTGGAAGTAGTACAACCAGAGTGTTCGTTGGAAGCAAAGATGGCAAAACTGCATGTTACATACTTTGGATGTGTTGTCAGGAAAGATCAGTCCCTGGACAAAGACATCATGCTTGGTAGAGTGGATGGTCAGCGAGAAAGAGGAATACCCTTGACGAGATGGATTGACACAGTGGCCGCAACAATGGGCTTAAGCATAAAAACGATGTGGACATGACACAAGACCAGGCAGTGTTTCGTTCCACCATTCACAGGGTCGCTACGAGTCAGAACTGCCTTGACAGCCCCTAACAACAACAACAGCCATCATTCATGATGTAATAACTATTTCTAGTTTTTAAAGAATGTTTAATTAGGAATTAACATTTAACTTTTTGTTTAAATACACTTTAATTTTTAGGGGAATTTTAACAGAAATTTTACCAGAATTTTTACAGAAAACATGTGCAGAAGTTTCCTATATCCCCTACACTCATCTGCACACAGTTTCTCTTGCTATTAACATCATGCATTAGTATGATGCGTGTTACAATTGATCAACCAATAGTGATGCATTATTAACTAAAGTTTATATTTTACATTAACACTCACTAATTTATCAATGTACATTAAAGTTCTACAGACTTTGACAAATGCATAATGTCACATATATAGCACTAATAAGACAGAATAGTTTTAATGCCCTTGAAATGCCCTCGTTCCACACATTCATTCCTCCGGTCCCCTCAACCCATGACAATCATTGACTTCTGTACTTTTGGCTTTTCTAGAATGTCATAGCATTGAAATTATACAGTATGTAACTTTTTTAGACTGATTTCTTTCACCTAACAAATATGCATTTAAGCTTCTTCTGTCTTTTTGTAGCTTTGTAGTTTATTTTTCTAGTCACTGTATAATATTCCATTATATAGCTGTTCCACAGTTTGTTTATTCATTCCACTATTGAAGGACATCTCGATTGTTTACAATTTGGGGCAGTTATGAACAAAGCTGCTGTAAACATGTGAGTGCAGATTTTCATGTGGATTTAAGTTTTCAGTTCATTTGGGTACATACCTAGGAGTGCTATTGCTGGACCGTTTGGGAAAATGATATTTACCTTTGTAAGAAACAGTCAAACTGCCTTCCAAAATAGCTGTTCCACCAACAGTGAATTAGTTTCTATTATTCCACATTCTTGTCAACATTTGGTACTGTAATGGTTTTGAATCTTAGCCATCCTTATAGACGTGATGTAGCATCTCATCATTGTTTTAATTTGAAACTCTCTAATGACACATCAAGGAGTCCTGGTTAAGTGCTTAGCTGCTAACCAAAAGACTGGTGATTTGAATCCCCCCAAAAATGAACTACCAAGTCACAAAAAGACTTGGAGAAAGCTCAAGTGCATATTTGTTAAGTGAAAAAAGACAGTCTGAGAAAGTTACATACTGTGTAATTTCAACTCTATGACATTCTAGAAAAGTCGAAGCTACAGATTCTGTGACAAAAGACCTTGAAATCTGCTCCCAGGAAACTCTATAGTGTAGTTCTGCTCTGTCGTATACAGTTACTTGGAGTTGGAGTCATCTTGACAGCATACTACCACCACCATCACCACCACAAGTAGCAGATGATATTGAACATATTTTGATATGATTATTTGCATTTGTGTATAACTATAGAGTTCTGTTCTCAAGAACTAACAGGAACATACTCTCTAATTGGTCATTTAAGTTTGTGTCTACTTGTGTCCAGTTGGAGAGAAAGCATATGAAAGAAATGCAAAGTTTCAAGCAGGCAGTAAAAGATCTTTGAAGACAGTCAATTACAACTCAGAAATACACACTTCTTGTTATCTAGAATTGCTTTCTTGGTGGAATGTGGTCCTTGAGACTCAGCATGCTTCCCTTTCTTTTTTATCCCAAGAGGCTGCCCCAAGTCACAAAACAATCCAAAACATCAAGTCCTGTACCACCAACTCAACTTCTGCCCATTCTGCCTCATTAACATCACAGAGGTAGGGATTGGGCATATACAATACCAGCAATTCTGGCCCAGTCAAATTTCTGCAGGCATTTTTTGGGGAACATAATTCAATCTATGAAACCTTCTTTTCCAATGCACATGGGATATTCTCCAGAATAGTACACATATTAGGTCATAATGTAAGCCTTAACAAAATCCAAAGCCTTAAAATATTGCAAAGCATCTTTTCAGATCATAAAGCTATAAATATCTGAATCAACAGGAGAAAAAAAATCAAACACATGGAAACTGAACAACACCTTCCTCAAAAACTTCTGGATTATAGACAAAGTCAATAACAAAGTAAAGAAATCCATAGAATCAAATTAGAATGACAATACCTCCAACTAGAACTTATTGGACATAGCAAAAGTAGTACTCAGAGGTCAATTTATCTCAATAAATACAAACATCCAAAAAGAAGAAAGAGCTCAAATCAAAGAATTAACCCTACAACTTGAACAACTAGAAGGAGAGAAGCCAAAGAAGTTCTCAGACACCAGAAGAGAACAAATAATAAAAATTAGAGCAGAACCAAATGAACTGGATAATACAAAAGCAATAGAAAGAGCTATCAAGACAAAACCTGTTTTTCTGTAAAGATCAACAAAATTGATAAACCACTGGCCAAACTGACAGAAGAATAACAGGAGAGGAAACAAATAACTTGAACTAGAAATGAAATGGGCAATATCACAACAGACCCAACTGAAATTAAAAGAATCATAACAGAATACTATGAAAAATTGTACTTTAATAAATTTGAAAACCTAGAGGAAATGGACAAATCACTTGAGACACGCTACCTACCAAAACTAACACAAACAAGTAAAACAACTTAATAAATTCATCACAAAAGAAAACTCCTACCAAAAATGTCATGGCAGACAGCTTCACTGGACAATTCTTTCAGAGAAGAGTTAACATGACTATTTTTAAAGGTATTTTACAACATAGAAAAGGATGGAATATTTCCAAACTCATTCTATGAAGCCAGCATAATCCAGATACCAAAACCAGTTAGAGAGCAAAAAAAAAAAGGAAAAGAAAAATTACAGACCAATATCTGCCATGAACTTAGATGCAAAAATCCTCAACAAAATTCTAACCAATAAAATTCAACAATGTATCAAAAAATAATTTATCACGACCAAGTAAGATTCATACCAGAGATGCAGGGATGGTTCAACATTAGAAAAACAAGTAATTTAGTCAACCACATAAATAAAACAAAAGATAGGAATCACTTGATTTTATCAATTGATCCAGAAAAGGCATTTGACAAAGTCCAACACCTATGCATGTTAAAAACTCTAAGAAATAGGAATAGAAGGAAACTTCTTCTATGCAATAATGGACATCTATACAAAGCCAACAGCCAACATCATCCCAAATGGAGAGAGTCTGAAAGCATTTCCCCTGAGAATGGGAACCAGACAAGGTTGGCAACTGACAACATTTTTATTCAACTTTGTGCTGGAGGTCCTAGCCTGAGCAATCAGTTAAGAAAAAGAAATAAAGGGCACCTAAATTGATAAGGAAGAAGTAAGGATACTTCTATTTGTATGTGATATGATCTTATATACACAAAATCCTAAAAAGTCTACAGAAAAACTACTGGAACTAATAGAAGAGTTCAGCAAACAATCAGGATATAAGATACCCACCACCATTGAGTTGGGTCCAACTCATAGCAATCCTATAGATAAACATACATAAACTAGTTGGATTCCATTACACTAACAAAGAGATCAGCAAAGAGGAAATCACCAAAGCAATACTATTTACAATAGCCCCCAAGAAGATAAAATACTTAGGAATAAATCTAACCAGAGACGCAAAGGACTTACACAAAGAAAGTTACAAGACTACTGGAAGAAATTGAAAGAGACCTACGTAAGTGGGGAAACCTACCTTGCTCATGGATCAAAAGACTTAACATTATGAAAATAACTATTTTGCCCAAAGCAATCTATAGATGTAATGCAATCCCAATACAGATTCTGTCATGGATTGAACTGTGTCCCCCCAAAAATGTGTGTAGCCATGTGCCTGGGTCATGATTCCTAATATTTTATGATTGTCCTCCATTTTGTGATTTTCCTTTGCTGCATGTTAGAGGATTACGGTGGGACTGTAAGTCCCTTCATAACATCATCTCCCTGCTCCACTGTAAAGGGAGTTTCCTTGGAGTATGGCTTGCATCATCCCTTAAAAAGCTAGAAATAGATATACAATTTGATCCCACCTTCCTCCAGTAAGTGGTCAGCAGGATGATATTCTATAGAGGCATGGAATCATAAAGTGCATCCAGTATATGGTCACTCTGCGTTGCCAGGTCCAATCCATTCCTGTCCGAAGAGTGGATCTTCATTACGATTTATGGGCAAGGGCAGCATCAGGGCCAGGGGCCATGCTCCCAGGGGAACCCCGAAGCTGCCGGACCATCAGTTGCAGTCTTTTAGTGGAGATCTCAGGGTGCACCCCTTTTTATTCTTGTGTTGCCAGTGAGACTCAACTTCGTGAGCTCCATCTCAGCTATTACTGGTGGTGGCCAGGCACCATCCGGTTCTTCCCATCACGAGTCGATGTAGACACCCACTTTTGTGGGTCTCTCTGTCCTCTGGGTTCTCTTCCCCCATGTCATTTTGGTCCTTGGTGATCATCTGTTCCTGCTGAGTTGGGACCATTTGCTGTACTCTCAGATGGCAGCTTGGCAGCTTTTAAGACCCCAGACGCCACTCACCAATGTGGGTTGCAGAGAGCCCTCTTAGCAAAATGCTAGTTGTGCCAGCTGGTCCCGATTTCACCTGAGAGTGTGGTCCCTGGCCTCCTGCCCCAGCTACTCTGTCCTTGCAATATTGGGTTAAGATGGAAGGAGTACTCAAGTTATGTTGAAGTCCACTTAATATTTTCTTCTGTCCAAGGTGTGCTGTCACCGATTTCACCCAACCAAATTTCTATCAACTATCTAATCTAAACCCTCCCCCTTTCACCCTCCCTCCCTCCCCTCCCTTGCAGTCTTATCTTCTATGCATAAGTATGTTTTTGAGTTCTTATTGTAGGGGTCTCATACAATATTTGTCCTTTTGTCTCTGACTACTTTCACTCAACATAATGTCCTCCAATTGAAATCAGGTTATGAGGTGTTTCCTGAAATCATCATTGTTCTTTGTCATTGCATAGTGTTCCATTGAGTACATATGCCATAGTTTACCTATCCATTCCTCTGTTGTTGGGCATTTGGGTTGATTCCATCTTCTTACTATTGTGAACTGTGCTGTGATGAACGTTCATGTGCATGTATCAGTTGGTGTGAATGGCCTTGATTCTTTAGGATATATTCCAAGCAGTGGAATTACTGGGTCAAATGGTATATCTACATCCATTTTTTTAAGAGAGTGCCAAATTGCTTTCTGAAGAGGTTGGACCATTTTGCAACCCCAACAACAGTGTAGGAGAGTCCCACTTTCTCCACAGCCTCTCCAGCATTTGCTGTTTTGCGTTTTTTGGATCATGGCCAACCTTGTTGGGGTGAGATGGTATCTCATTGTAGTTTTGATTTGAATTTGTTTAATAGCTAATGATCGTGAACACGTCCACATGTGTTTTTTGGATGCCTAGATCTCCTCTTTAGAGAAGTGTCTGCCCATTTCCTTTGCCCATAACTTAACTGGATGATTTATCTTCTTCTTATTGATATTTTGTAGTACCTTATAGATTATGGAAATCAGGCGGTCTGACATATAGTTGCCAAATATTTTTTCCCATTCTGTATGTGGCCTTTTAATTCTATTAATAAAGTCTTTGGATGAGCAAAAGTGTTTGATTCTTAATAGTTCCCATTTATCTATTTTCTCTTCTGTTAACTGTGGTTTGACAGATTTTGAAGTCTGTCTATCTTGTGTATTAAAACTTCTGTTGTTGTTTCTGCTTTTTGTTGGATAAGCTTTCTCATTTTAGTTTTGATACTTAAGTCTTTTATCCAGTTTGAGTTGGTTTTTGTATAAGGTATAAGATATGAGTCTTATTTCAGTTTATTGCAGATGGATATCCAATTTTGCCAGCACCATTTGTTGCAGAGATTGTTTTTACCCCAGTTTAATGTCTTAGGGCCTTTGTCAAATATCAACTGTTCGTAGGCAGATTGTGTCGTCTCTGGGGTCTTGATTCTGTTAAATATTTTCATTATCCTCATTTTACAGGTAAAGAAACTGAGGATCAGATCAGTTATGTATTTTACTCCAAGCTCTGGAAAAAAAAGTGACAGTTATTGAACATTACGTGCCATGAGCTATTTTAGGCATTTTATGTGTGTTAACTCATGTAAATATGTGTAGAAAACAAAGTTCCTGCCTTCTAGAAACTCAGACTAGTGGGAATAATTGATACCACAAGTAACTAATATGTCTCAGACAGTAGAAACCATATAGTTAAGATTCAGATGTCATTCTATGGGAACTCAAAGGGGACAACTATTCCTTACTACTAGGGAATCTGGGAAGAACTTCTGGAGAAGGTAAGATTTAAGCTGATTGTTGGAAGAAGGGTAGAATTTTGATAGATGGATTGGTGGAGGGAGCACCTTCCATGTGCAAGAAAGAGCTTGAACAAAGGCCTAGAGATGGAAGATTCCAAGGCCTATGGGTAGCACCATAACCTGTAAGTGTACAGGAGCAGGAGGGAAGCTATGGAGTAGGAAGCTGGGGAACTAGTGCTTAAAAGGAAATGAGAATACAGTGAAGATTGTTAAGGAAAGGAGTAGCATGATCATTGATATCTTTATTTCAGAAAGATAATTCAGGGTAACCGTGGCAGCAGGAGAAACTGTAGGCAGGGAGATCAGTTAAGAGCTGCAGTGATTCAAATGACAGGCAATAGGAACTTGAAATAGGCTCCTGTTTCTCAAGCCACTTTAAAAGTTACCATGGAGGTAGAGAAACCTTGGTGGTGCAGTGGTTAAGAGCTATGGCAGTTACCCAAAAGGTCAGTAGTTTGAATTTATGAGGCACTCCTTAGAAGCTCTGTGGGGACAGTTCTACTCTGTCCTATAGTGTCATTACGAGTTGGAAATGACTCAACAGCAACAGTTTGTGGGGATAGAATTTTCAGCATTTTGCAGCTGCTTAAATAAATAGATGCAGGGAGTGAGTGATGGAAAGGCAGTAACGAAAGATGCCTTGAATGGGTCTGTGGGAATGATAGGAATGCATCAAAGTCTATTTTCCTAGTTTTCTGGGTCCTAATTAAATGTACTCACATTCTACCTGTATAAAACAGAAACAAACAAATAAACAAATCAAACTCATTACCATCCAGCCGATTTCGATTCATAGCAACCCTATAAGACAGGATAGAATTGTCCATAGGGTTTCCAAATTAGTAATACTTACGGAAGTCGACTTTCACATTTTTCTCCTGCAAAGTGGCTGGTGGGTTTGAACTGCCAAGCTTTTGGTCAGCAGCCAAGTGCTTAACCACTGTGCCACAAGGGCTTTTATTCTCCCTGTAGGAATAATGAAATCAGGGTGCACTACTGCCTTCCTCAGAAGCAATTGCCACTCCTTGGTGAATCAAGTCGTAATGTTGCCAGTGTCTTCCAAGGTAGGGTGATTGGACTCCAAGTAATGTCAATTTCTATAGTAGAAAGAAAGAAAATTAACATATATTGAACATTTTCTCACCTTACTCATCTTCAGAATGGCAGGTACCATGCTCTGTTTTTACGACAGTGGAGGACAAGTGACTTGCTTGCACAAGGTTACATAGCAAGTAGGTGGCAGAGCTTGTCTGTCTCACTCTCAAGACGTGTACTATTTTTTGTAGTATCAGAAACAAGAAGAAGGGGGCAGGCCCACCAAAAGAAAAGGATGTGCAAGGGAATTTGTGGTAAAAAAAAAAAAAAGAACAAAAAGTGAACTTAAAAGTTTCTGCTGGGAAAGAAAAAAATGTAGAAGAACCCTCAGTTTAGTGTCACACTTGGTCTTGTAAGAAATATAGTAATGATAAGATACGCTCCTGTTCTCACAGAGTTTCAGGGGAGAGGAGAGAAAGAATATAAGGGCTGTCACCCAGCCACATCTTATAAAATGCTCTAGATTTTCAGAGGTGAGGAAGCCTGGCATTGCCTGGAAGGAATACTTGGTAGTGACCTGGGGAATATCTCAAAGGAGGGGTTGTCTGTGGATAGTTCAGGAAGACAGACTTGGGCACCTTTACAGTGGAGGAAATAATGTGAGCAGAGGTGAATGAGTGGGAAAGTACACACTCCCATTTGTTCTATGAATGGATTGTCTGGAATACAAGGGAAAAAGTAGGGAGAAAAGCCGATTGGGGATTAGAACAGAAAGTGGAGGAAGACATTGAATACACAAGTTGACACATTTGTGTTTGTCCAGTAGGCAATGGGAAACCACTGACCATTTTTGAGCAGGACGTGATCAAAAGGCTTTTGAAAGACTCTTCTGGGGCAGGCAGTACAGACTAGATTGGACAGGGTACATAGTAGAGGCCACAAGGTCGGGAAAGAGGACATTTTTAGGCAATAGATTAGGTTGGTGATGATACAAACTCAGAAAGGAAGGGACGACGGTGAGCCATCTTCCAAATAGAAGAGGGGCTGTTAGGGCCACTGTCTAATCCTTGTGGCTGTGAACACTTATTTTCCACTGGTACCCCAACCCTTCTTATCATTCCTTGCTTCCTCCCTTCTCTCCACTTTCTCTGTTTCCTTCTCCATTGTTTCCTCTTCCCGGTAATGCTCAGTAATCAGCCATGATTCTAAACATCATTCAAGAAGGACAAGAAACACTGAGGGAGGCTCTGAGCAAGATAAAAGAAATGAAGGAAACAGGGCAAGAAAGAGAAGGAAGGAAAACAAAGCAAGAAAGGAAAAACATTTCTCTGTGTGAAGTATTATATAGTAGGCTGAGAGAATGGGGATCCTGAAGTTTAGAGAGATTATAGTGTTTGTCTAAAGCCACACAGCTAATTTTTATCCAAGTCTGATAAACACCAGAATTCACATTCTGTTCACCATAACATACTGCTTTCCTTTCTTGCCTTCCCTGGTCTCCCCAGGATTGGTAATATTGTCTTTCTCTGACAACATAATATTACTTCTTTGTGGATCTTTCTTTCACTTGCCACAGTCTGTCTTACATTGCTGTGATTTAGGTATATGGTCAGGGCCTAACACAATGCTTCAGTATGGACACATAAAATCTGTACAAAGATTGAATGAATGATTGGCTCATCTCAGCTACTAGATATTAAGGAGTCATAGCCTGCTTGGTTCACTGTTGTAGTCTCAGCAAGGGCAGCTTAAGTCCTTATCATTAGTATTTGCTCAATAACTGTTGAATTGAATTTACTTGAATGTCATAGCACCTCTGCAGGCATCACATCATGCTAGCTCCTAAAGTTACCTTGGTAAGATCCAGAATTTGTGTTGTAATTTCTAGCATAATCACTAAAAGTATAGAAATAGGATGTGTACTGTCATAGATTGAACTGAGTCCCCCCCAAAATGTGTGTAGCCATTTGCCTGGGCCATCATTCCCAATTTTTTTTTTTATTTAACATAACTGAGTAAAAATGTACATTCACATGTAAATTTACATGCCCCCCTATATGCAGCTTCCACTGCTCTCCCTGTCCGGTGACTGCAAACTGTTCCTCTCTGCTCCATACATGTCTCATCCTCCCAACAGTCTCCTTTCCCCTCCTCTCCGTCCACTCCCCTTCCTCCAGCCAGAGGTCAGCAAGATGATATCCTATAGATGTATAGAACCATAAAGTGCTTCCAACATATGGTTACTCTGCATTGCCAAGTCCATTCCATTCCTGTCCAAAGAGTGGACCTTTGTTATAATTTATGGGAACGGGCAGCATCAGGGCCGGGGGCCATGCTCTCAGAGGAACCCCCAAACCGCTGGACCATCAATTGAGGTCTTTTAGTGGAGATCTCATGATGCACCTCTTTTTATTCTTGTGTTGCCAGTGAGGCTCCTCTCTGTGAGCTCCGTCATGGCTATCACTGGTGGTGGCCGGGCACCATCCGGTTCTTCTGGTCCCAGGTCGATGTAGGCACCCACTCTTGTGGGTCTCTCTGTCTTCTTGGTTGTCTTTACCGCATGCCATTTTGGCCCTCGGTGAGCATCCGTTCCTGCTGAGTTGGGACCATTTGCTGTGTCCTCGGATGGCAGCTTGGCAGCTTTTAAGACCCCAGACGCCACTCACCAATGTGGGGTGCAGAGAGCTCTCTTAGCAAAATGCTAGTTGTGCCAATTGGCCCGGAATTCGCCTAAGAGCATGGCCCCCGCCCCCCGCCCCAGCTACTCTATCTTTGCAGTATTGAGTTAAGATGGAAGGAGTACTCAAGTTATGCTGAAGACCACTTAATGTTGTTCTTGTTCCTAATGTGTGCTGTCACCGCTTTCTCCCAACTAGATTTCTAGTAATTACCTAAACTAAACCCTCCCCCCGTTGCCCTCCCTCCCCTCCCTTGCAGCTGTCAAAGAGTCTTTTCTTCTATACACAAGTCTGTTTTTGAGATCTTATCGTAGAGGTCTCATACAGTATTTGTCCTTTTGTCGCTGACTACTCTCACTCAACATAATGTCTTCCAGTTGAAACCAGGTTAGGAGATGTTTCCTGGAATCATCGTTATTCTTTATCATTGCGTAGTGCTCCATTGAGTATATGTACCACAGTTTACCTATCCATTCTTCTATTGTTGGGCATCTAGGTTGATTCCACCTTTTTGCTATTGTGGACTGTGCCGCGATAAACATTCTGGTGCATGTGTCCGTTGGTGTGAAAGGCCTTGAATCTGTAGGATATATTCCAAGTAGTGGAACTACTGGGTCAAATGGTATATCAATATCCATTTTTTTAAGGAAGCGCCAGATTGCCTTCCAAAGAGGCTGGACCATCTTGCAACCCCACCAACAGTGTAGGAGGGTTCCACTTTCTCCACAGCCTCTCCAGCATTTGTTGTTTTGTGTTTTCTGGATCATGGCCAATCTTGTTGGGGTGAGATGGTATCTCATTGTTGTCTTGATTTGAATTTCTTTAATAGCTAAAGATCGTGAACATGTCCGCATGTGTTTTTTTGGCTGCCTGGATCTCCGCTTTATTGAAGTATCTGTCCATCTCCTTTGCCCATCGCTTAATTGGATGGTTTATCTTCTTCTTATTGATATTTTGTAGTATCTTATAGATAATGGAGATCAGGCATCGATCTGACATAGAGTTGCCAAGTATTTTTTCCCACTCTGTGGGTGTTCTTTTAATTCTATGAATAAAGTCTTTGGATGAGCAAAAGTGTTTGATTCTTAATAGTTCCCATTTATCTATTTTCTCTTCTGTTGATTGAGGTTTCTTTGACAGATTTTGGAGTCTGTCCTCATTGTGTATTAAAACTTCCATTGTTGTTCCTACCTTTTCTTGGATGAGCTTTATCATTTTAGGTTTGATATTTAGGTCTTTTATCCAGGTGGAGTTGGTTTTTGTATAAGGTGTAAGATATGGATCTTGATTCAGTTTATTGCAGATGGATATCCAATTTTGCCAGCACCATTTGTTGAAGATGCTGTTTTTACCCCAGTTTAATGTCTTAGGGCCTTTGTCGAATATCAACTGTTCATAGGCAGATAGTGTCATCTCTGGGATCTCAATTCTGTTACATTGATCAGTCTGTCTGTTCTTGTACCAGTACCAGGCTGTTTTGACCACTGTGGCAGTGTAGTATGTTCTAAGGTCGGGTAATGAGAGGCCTCCCAGTGTGTTCTTCTTCTTTAGTAGTACTTTACTTATCCGGGGCTTCTTCCCTTTCCAAACAAAATTTGTGATTTGTTTCTCCATCTCATTAAAAAATGATGCTGGAACTTGTATTGGGATTGCATTATATAAATAAATTGCTTTGTGTAAAATAGACATTTTCACAATGTTAAGTCTTCCTATCCATGAGCAGGGTAGGTTTTTCCATTTATCTAAGTCTCTCTTAGTTTCTCGTAGTAAGGGCGTGTAGTTCTCTGTAAAGGTCTGTTGTTTCTCTGGTTAGATTAATTCCTAGGTACTTTATCTTCTTAGGGGCTATCACAAATGGTATAGATTTGATAATTTCCTCCTTAACAGTCTCGTTGTTGGTATAAAGGAATCCTACTGATTTACTTATGTTTATCTTGTATCCTGAGACTTTGCTGAACTCTTCTATCAGTTTGAGTAACTTACTTATAGATTCCTTGGGGTTCTCTGCATATACAATCATATCATCTGCGAACAGGGAGATTTTAACTTCCTCTTTGCCGATGCAGATGCCCTTTATTTGTTCGTCTTGTCTAATTGCTCTGGCTAGAACATCTAGCACAATGTTGAATAGGAGAGGTGACAGTGGGCATCCTTGTCTAGTTCCTGATCTCAGGGGAAAGTCTTTCAGTCTCTCTCCATTCAGGATGATGTGGGCAATTGGCTTTGTATAAATGGCCCTTATTGTGTTGAGGAATTTGCCGTCTATGCCCATTTTGCTAAGAGTTTTTAGCATGAATGGGTGTTGGACTTTATCAAATGCCTTTTCGGCATCAATGGACAAAATCAGGTGATCTTTGTCTTTTGTGTTATTTATGTGGTTAATCACATTAATTGTTTTCCTGATGTTGAACCAGCCTTGCATCCCTGGTATGAATCCCACTTGGTCATGATGGATTATTTTCTTGATATGTTGTTGTATTCTGTTGGCAAGAATTTTGTTGAAGATTTTTGCATCTAGGTTCATGAGTGATATCGGTCTGTAGTTCTCTGTCTTTGTTGGATCTTTCCCTGGCTTAGGTATCAGGGTTATGCTGGCTTCATAGAATGAGTTTGGGAGTACTTCATCCCTTTCTATACTGTGAAATAGTTTCAATAGTATTGGGGATAACTCTTCTCTAAATGCTTGGTAGAATTCTGCCGTGAAGCCATCTGGGCCCGGACTTTTTTGGGTTGGCAGTGTTTTGATGACCTTTTCAATCTCTTCCTTTGTGATGGGTTTATTAAGTTGTTCTGCTTCACATTGTGATAATTTAGGTAGGTGGTATGAGTCAAGGAATTGGTCCATTTCCCCTAGGTTTTCAAATTTGTTAGAGTACAGTCTTTCATAGTATTCTGTTATGATGTTTTTGATTTCTGTTCCATCTGTGGTGACAACTCCCTTCTCATTTCTAATTTGGGTTATTTGTTTCCTTTCCTGCTTTTCTTTAGTAAGTTTAGCCAGTGGTTTATCAATTTTGTTGATCTTTTCAAAAAACCAGCTTTTGGTCTTTTCAATTTTTTCAATTGTTTTTCTATTCTCTAATTCATTTAGCTCTGCTCTAATCTTTATGATCTCCTTTCTTCCGGTACCCGAGGGGTTCCTCTGTTGTTCTCTTTCTACTTGTTCAAGCTGTAGAGTTAGTTCCTTGATTTGGTTTCTTTCTTCCTTCCCGATGTGTGCATTTATGGAGATAAACAGACCTCTGAGCACTGCTTTGGCTGTATCCCATAGGTTCTAGTAGGAAGTGTTTTCGTTCTCATTGGAATCCATGAATTTCTTTAATTGATCCCTGATTTCCTCTATAACCCATGTTTTTTTGAGCAAGATGTTGTTCAGTTTCCAAGAGTTCCACTTTCTATCTCTGTTTTTTCTGCTATTGATTTCAACTTTGATGGCTTTATGATCTGAGAAGATGCTTTGCAATAATTCAATGGTATGGATTTTGTTGAGCATTGCATTATGGCCTATCATGTGGTCAATTCTGGAGAATGTTCCATGTGCACTGGAGAAGAAGGTGTAGTTGTCTGCTGATGGGTGGAAAGTTCTGTATATATCAATGAGGTTTAGTTGGTTAATTGTGTCAATGAGGTCTTCTGTATCTTTACTGAGCTTTTTTCTAGATGATCTGTCTAGTAATGAGAGTGGAGTGTTAAAGTCTCCCACTATTATTGTGGAGTCATCTAACTCTCTTTTGAGCATAGTCAGTGTTTCTTCGACATATTTAGGTGCTCTGACATTAGGTGCATAAATGTTTAATATAGTTAAGTCTTGCTTGTGTACTGAACCTTTCAGCAGTAAATAGTGTCCATCTTTGTCCACGATGGTGGTTTTGACATTAAAATTGATTTTGTCTGAGATTAGAATTGCCACCCCTGCTCTTCTTTGTTCATTGTTAGCTTGATATGTATTCTTCCAACCTTTAATTTTCAGTTTGTTACTGTCTTTAGGTCTCAAGTGAGTTTCTTGTAGACAACATATGGATGGGTCGTGTCTTTTGATCCAAGATGACACTCGGTGTCTCTTTACTGGAGCATTCAGTCCATTCATATTCAATGTAATTATTGATAGGTATGTGTTCACTGCTGCCATTGTGATATGTTTATTTTTATGTTGATGTTTTCTCTGTTGTTCTTATTAGTCTGTTCTGAGACACTCTTTTTTGTGAGTTGATTTTTCAACTTTTTCAGAGCTGGTTTTATAGTTGTTGAGACTCGTGTGTTAGATTTCTTGAAATGGCATGATACATCTTTGTTGTGCTTTACAGCTGCCCCTATGAACCCCCTTAATAAACTATTTATAAACCCAATTTTAATTACTACCAGTCTGGTCATCTTCCTCTCCATCTGGAAGGACTGTAACGACTGTAGTACATCCCTCTTTTATTATGATGACACCATAGTTTTCATGATGATCACTGGATTGCTTCTTTCCCAATCAAAGCTGTGATTTACTTTGGAGCCTTCCCTAAATGAGTATTGAGTAGTGTGTCTTTCTAAAATATAAAGTTAGTGGTTTCGTTCTTCTAAGCCAAAGCCAAGAACTTCTTTCAGTATTTCTTGTAGTTTGGGTTTGGTTTTTACAAAGTCTCTGAGTTTCTGTTTATCTGGAAATGTCTTAATTTCATTTTCATGTTTGAAAGACAGTTTTGCAGGATATATAATTCTTCGTTGGAAGTTCTTCTCCTTCAAGACTTTGAATGTGTCGTGCCACTGTCTCCGTGCCAGCATAGTTTCTGCTGAGAAGTCTGACGAGAGCCTACAGGGTTTCCCTCTGAATGTTAGCTTTGCCTTGAGTCTTGCTGCCTTTAAGAGTTGCTGCTTATGTTTCATTTTGTTAAGCTTGATTATAATATGTCTTGGAGTCTTTCTTTTGAGATCTATATTGGGTGGCGTACGATATGCATCTAAGATGTCTATATTCTCTTCCTTCATGATTTCTGGGAAGTTTTCTGTCAGCAGCTCAGCAACAATACTCTCTGTGTTCTCAGATGTCTCACCCTGTTCAGGGACTCCAATTAATCGAAGGTTGTTCCTCTTAATAGAGTCCCACATGCTCCTTAATGTTTCTTCATTTTTCTTGTTTCTTTTTTCTGATTTCTGCTCATAGACACTGGCATCAGTAGCTCTGTCTTCCAAGTCAGAAATTCTTTTTTCCATTTGTTCCATTCTGTTTTCTTGGCTTTGCATGGAAGTTTCTATGTCTTTGATTTTGTTCTTGATCTGTTGGATTTCAGAGTACTGGTGTTCCATCAGCTCAAACAACTTGCTTAATTTTTCATTTTGTTCTGCTGCATTTTGTATAAGGTCTAGAAGGGCCCTGTATATAATCAATTTGTATTCACTTCCTGATGCTTTCATAAAGGTTTCTTCATCTGGAAAACTCCTTGGTTGCTTTGTTTGGGAGCCTTCTGAAGCCATGAGTGATTGCTTGTATGTCACAATTGTCTGTTGCTTTTTGGGTCCCATGTGAGTATATAGAGGCTGGAAGAGGTACTGTGAGGATAGATTGCAAATGTTTCTCTAGGCTGTCTTCAAATGTAAAGCAAAAGGTATCTGAGCAGTTCACAAGTCAGTTAGGTTTTCAGGTGTAGAGGTCCCTCTTCCCATGTGACAAAGCAAGCGCCACTGTATCCAACCCCAGATGATAACAAACTAGTTCAGAATATAGCACTGCTAGTGCCCTGGTGGCCTCTGCTGACAGGGCCTAGCCTTATCCAACACTGCGTCGAGTACTGGTTTTGTGATAGAAAAGTGCTCTCTTGTGGGCAGGGTCTGTCTCCCAAGCTAAGAATTAGGTCCAGCTGCGGCCACCGTATCCAAGATGGCGTCCTCCACACAGGCAGCAGACAGAGGGGCCAAAGGTGCTGAGAGGCAGTGATTCCTCTGCTTCTGTTGCAGGGCCCCCAACGCAGGCAGCACTGTGCAAAATCACTACTTTTCTGATGGAGAAGCACTGTCCTGTTTGCAGGCGCTGGCTCCCAGGCTAAGAATGAGGTCCCGCTAAAATCTCGGTACCAACATGGCGTCCCGCACACTGACTGCGATTCTCCGCACAAACCCCACTGAGGCAGCTACGAAACTAAAGGCTCAAAGTGGCTAGATTAACAGAGTCCCGAGCCTGGCTCTCAGAACATGGGAATTTCGCCTGCCTATCCCCCCAGCAGCGCGTCTGAGTCCAGCCGCCGGGCAAGGCCCAGCTCCGCCTGCCAGCCGAGACCGAGGAAAAAAAAAGTCAAAATGGTGCGTTTACTTTCCGTCCGTGAGAGCCGGGGCTAGCCAGGAACAGGAGTCAGCGAGAGAGAGGAGGTTTTTCGCTGAGTGGTATGAAGTCCCAATTAACAGCTCTGTGCCGTGTCCTGAGGCTGATTAGGTGATCAGAAGGCTCTGTTTGATTGTCAATTCAGGTCCTGGTTTCCAGAGGGATAGAAAGAGACGTGTCCTTAGTCCGCCATCTTGACTCCGCCCCCCCATTCCCAATTTTTTAATGATTTTTCTATGCTATACACCCTAATGTCTGTCTGTGAATAATAGACAGGATGATTATGTTAAAAGAAGATTAGGGTGGGCCTGCAACACTCTTGCTAAGGAGTTTCCCTGGAGTGTGGCTTACTCCATCTTTTATCCTTTCATCCTATAGGAGATACAAAGAGAGAGAAGCAAGCAGAGAATTGGGAACCTCACATCATCAAGAAAGTAGCAGTGGGAGAAGAGCATGTCCTTCAGACCTGAGGTTCCTGTGCCAAGATGCTCCCCGACCAAAGACTGATGCCACACAAGGACTTTCCTCCAGAGCCAACAGAGGGACAGACTTTCCTTGGAGCAGACATCCTGAATTCAGACTTGTAGCTTACTGGACTGTGTAAGAACAAACTTTCCTTTGTTAAAGTCATCAACTTCGTGGTATCTCTGTTAGAGCGGTACCAGATAACTAAAACATAAAACATTTAAAAGAGTAGGGAGAAACAAATGGAATTATAGAGATAATCTGAAAGAAGTCAAAAAAGGAGAGAAAAAATAAAGCTTGACCAGTTGGGACAACATTTTCTAAAAATGTTAGATGTAAACCCAAATATATTCTAACTGTAAGTACATTAAAAGTAAATGGTATGATCAAAAGACTGTACTAAAAAAAGGCAGCCATAGGCTATTTACAAGTGATATATCTAAAACATAAGGCTACAAAAAGGTTGAAAATAAAAGGATGAAAAAAGATATACCACGCAAAATAATAATTAAAAGAAGGTCATTGCAGTTATGTTACTACCAGGCAAAACAGACTATAAGGAAGGCCTTAGGTGCCAAATGAGCCTTGGATGCTCATTTAGCTACAGGTGTATTTATCCTTTATTTAGCAGTCAACCCAGGTACATCCTGGAAAAAACAGAAGAAAGGAAGAGGGCAGAGTAGGCTGCCCTGAACCAAGACCTCACACTAGGGTACTCCTCTCTGCAGCTCATCTGGGCCCTGACATTAGGATACACAGAGGTAGGCCTGAGGCACGTCTCTTTGCACTGCCTCTTCCACCAGCTTAAGACCACATGACACTGTTTTGTAGTGTGTCAAGTAGTTTACAAATATAAAGGCTTAGTATCCTAGCTCCCTTCAGCTCTGCCCTATTTGTTTAGTCTCACAATCTTGTGGGAACCTTCTCTTCATTTCTCTTTCCCCTTGTCATGATCTCAAGTCAGCCTCCCAGTTTATTCAGGGAACACATCCCTACGCAACCCTGCTCTAAAACCTGCAGCCTCTCTTATGCAAGGATTTAAAACTGCCGGTGAAAGAAAAATAAAAACATTCAAATTGGTTCTGTGTTTTCACAAAGCCCTGGTTTATAGCAAAGTAAAGCTTGGAACTCTTGGCCCATTTGCCTGCTGTTAATGACTGCTGTGCCCTGAATCCACTGAGCAACTGGACTTTACAGGAAATTCCATCTAATGAGTCACTCAGGCACCCCTCATATTTTCCAGAATTCTCTCACTACGGTCTCACTTACCTAGTAACACCACCTCTGGAAGGCCTTTCCCCTCTTCCCATACCCCAATACAACTCTCTTTAGCTACTCTACATGTGGGCAATTCCTTAGCAGGCAAGAGTGATCTTTAAACTAGAATGGCTACAGCCTCATTCCTGGCCTTTGTGCCCCCTGTTGGGAGAAGAGAAATCTAGTGATGAATGCGGCAATCCCTGCCTCTCTTGGTAGGGAGACAGCTTTTCCCAAACTCAGGGGACAATTAGATGATCTCTTTGGATCCCTCCTCATCTGGAGATTGTTGGCCTCTTTTTGGCCTTTTCCCGTGTGCCCTCTAGTCCCTAGGGTTCACTCACCTAACAACATGTAGACTAGGATTCACTGCAAAACAGAGAGAGTTTGGAGGCCTTCCTGAAAATCCAATCTGGAAAAGAAGTCCATGGCTGTGGTGCTGTTGTGTTATGGCAGGAAGCCCTGACAGAAGGCTAAGACCTTTTAAGCAGAGTTTGTTACAGATACTTTGCAGTAATCACTTATCACTGAGTATATTTAGCTGCTGGGAACTTTTAGGTTTCCCTAATCAATCTACTTGCCCTTTGCCCTTCCCCAACTTCCTGCACACATGGGGTTCCAGATCAGACTGTCTTATCTAACTTAGATGAATCTTACCTGTTCTTTATCCATGTGTAGCCAAATTGCAATGAAGCAGAAATGGCTTTGAGGTGGCTGTAGCTGTGGTGATTCCTGACAAATTAGTGCAGGAGAAGTGAACTGATAGGCCCAAGTATGACCTTTGAGAAACAATTCACTACGTTTCCTTGCTCGAGAAAGGGGTCACACTTGCTATTGCCTGAATGGCTGCTTCTTCGGCTCTTCCTATCTTCTGCTGAGAGTCACCTGTTCTACTCATGCTGTTTTTCTGAATGACTATTGTCATAGATACAAATGTGTTCCCCCCAAATCTGTAGCAATTTGGCTGGGCCACGATTCCTGATATTGTGTCGTGTCCTTCTTCTTGTAAATCCTGCCTCTGTGATGTTAATGAGGGTGGATGAGATGTAGCTGATTTGGTAGGGCAGAACTTAATGTGTTAGATTGTATTGTGGCCTGTGGCGGCCTCTTGGGACATAAACGAAAGGGAGGCAAGCTGAAATTTGGGGACCTCACGCCACCAAGAATTAGTTCTGGGAGCTGAGTGTGTCCTTTGAGAAGTACCAGAGTCCCTGCACGTCAGAAGCTTCCAGTCCAGGAGAAGATTGACAACAAGGGCCTTCCTCCAGAGCCAACAAAGAGGGAAAACCTGAATTAGCACTTGTAGCCTACTGGACTGTGTAAGAATAAACTTTTATTTGTTAAAGCAATCTACTCGTAGTATTTCTGTTACAGCAGTACCAGATGGCTAAAACAGAATTTGGTACCGAGGGAAGTGGGGTGCTGCTCTAACAAGAATCTAAAATGTAGAAGTGGTTTTGAAACTGTGAATGCAGAGAAGACTCAGAAGGAACCAAGGAGAACTGTCAACTATGAAGAAGGTGCAGATGGTAAGAAACAACATCAGCAGAACCAGACCAGTGTGAGACAGTCTGAGAGCAAGAGAGTCTGAGAGCAAGAGATAGTCACAGAGCAAGAGAGTCGAGCACCTGTGCACAGAGATTTCCCAGTGGAATGAGGTGCCTCCAGGCACTTGAATTCATGAAACTAGGCTTGCTGACCCATGAAGTGAGAGATCTGAGTGCCTATGTGCAGGAGGTTTCCTTGCAGAGTAGGGTGCTGCTAGACACTTACACCAATAGAGCTACAGAGCTTTGGAACACTTGCCTCAGCAGGGCAGATGTGGGTTGGAGGGCTAGGTCATGATGCCATAGGAAGTAGAAACTAAAGACACGAAGAGCACAAGAAGTTGAGCTTTCTCAGTCTCAAAAGGTATGGCCATGACCTCAGGGGTTTGAAAGGGTGGAGCCATGGCTTCCTGTGTTTCTAAGGGTAGAATTGCCACTCAGTCGGTCTTAGGGTGCCCCTAAAGCTGAGAGAGCAGAGTTGCTCTCCCAGAAGGCCTGGAAGGCAGAGCTGTAGTGCAGGGCCAGGGGACTTTCACTCAGAATCTGGAGAGGGTGGTGGATACCTAGTCTGGAGGGCAAATGCCATTGTGTAAAATGTCTCAGAGAGTAGAAAATTATTTTCAAAGCTTTTAGGGCTACTGTAATGTGTTTTGCTGACTTGCTTGTTGCCTGTTTTGCCTTCTTTTTCCCATTTGTAATGGAAACGTCTAATTTGTGCCTACCTGTTCTGCCATTGTATTTTGGAAGTAGATAACTTGTATTCTAGATCTCACAGCTGAAGAGGAATTTCTGGATTTTGGACTTGGACTTTTGCTATGAATATGTTTTACACGTTGATTTTTTAGGGAACAAAGGGTAGAAATGTCATGGATAGAATTGTGTTCCCCCCAAAATCTGTAGCTGTTTGGCTGGCCATGATTCCTGGTATTAGGTGATGTCCTTTCTGTTGTAAATCCTGCATATGTATAACCCAAAACCTACTGCCATTGAGTTGGGTCTGACTCATAGCAACCCTAAAGGTCAGAGTAGACCTACCCCATAGAGTTTCCAAGGAGCACCTAGCACTTAACCCACTATGCCACCAGGGTTTCCGCATATATATATGTATGTGTGTGTGTGTGTAAATATCTCTTATATTCACCTTTGTGTCTATTCCTGGGGGCTCTGTATCAAAAGCCAGATACAACATGTAAGTGTGAGAGAAGCACTGCACAGACAGCAGACCTGGCTTCCAGTCCTACCTCCACCATGTCCTTCCTTGAACACCTTTTGAAATGCTTTCTCTCTGGATCTCAGTTTGAGCATTCATTGTTGAGAGGCAGTGCAGTGATTAGGGACATTGACTTGGGAGCCAGATATCTGGTGTTCACATTTCAGCTCTGCTACTTACAAGTCAGTAAACTTCCTGTGCCTTGGTTTTCCCATCTGTAAAATGGGGACAATACTAGTATCCACTTCACAAGGTTGTTTAAAGATTAAATGAGCATGTGGATATAAAATTCTTAACATAGTGCCTGGCACACAGTAGATACTACATAAATGTTTCCTGTTATTACTGATCATTTAATTCAGTTAATGTCGATTGAACATTTACTATGTTTAGGGTGAAGAGGCTTGCTTCTATACATCAGTCTTTGCAAAATTAAAGACTGTTCTCACATCCCAGACCTTCTAGATTCATTTTTTTGGCAGCTATTTATTTAGTGACTACTGTTTGCTAGGCAATGTTCTAGGTACTCAGGATTCATTGGTGAAGAAGACAGACATGATTCTTGCCTTCATTGAAGTTATAGTCTATAAGAGAAGACAAACTTGGAAACAAACAAAAACATCATGTAAGTGCTTCTACACTTGAATTTCTGATAAATACCGTAAAGGAAAAGGCTACTTTGCTCATCATGAGACCTTGAATATAGAAAATGTTCAAAAAGTAGCTGTTGAATGTAATTAAAAGGATTCTGGTTAAGCAAAACCATTGTTTGATTTTAAGAAGACTTCAGGAGATATTTTTGGTTTAAGGTTTAAAAATTATGTCAGGGAAATAGTTTCAGGGATTCATCCAGCCTCCATTCCTCCAGAAAGTCTGGAGTCCATGACAATTTGAAATTCTCCTCTGCATTCCCCCCCCCCCTTTGATAAGGATTCTTCTATAGAAAAGAATTTCTACCTTGAGCATTGTGTTCTTTCAAGACCTATCTCTATGGGATCAAATTTACAATAGTAACTCAAAAGATTAGATAAGAATTGTAGGGGGCAATGAGTTTATGTTAATGTGAGAGAAATAACTCAGAAAAGGAGGGTGAGAATAGTTGTACTACTGAAAGAATGTAATCAATGTCACTGAATTGTACGTGTAGAAACTGTTGAATTTGTGTATGTTTTATTATGTATATCCTCAACAACAAAATAAATATATATTTTTAAAATAGTTTCTGGGAGAATCAAATGAAAAAGTGGTATCACATGTCCTACAAGTACAAGGGCTTATTTTCCTTTAAGTTATACACAGTAGGAGATATACTATTTCAACAATTTCTACATGTACAATTCACTGACATTTACTATATTTTTAAAGTGATGCAACCATCCTCCCTAACCTTTTTCCAAATTATTCCACCATCATCAACATCAACTCACTGCCCCCTAAGCTTCTCACTTAACCTTTGGAGTTGCTCTTGTCAATTTGTTCTCCTATGGATAATTCTTTAAAAGAACACAATACTCAATGCACTCATGTTTTACCAATTAAGCTGAACTGTTGTTTGGTTCAAAGGAGGTTTCAGGGAACAATTTTGGTTTAAGGTTTAAATACTGTTTCAGGGTAATGGTTCTGGGGGTTAATTCAGCCTCCATGGCTCCAGATTATCTGGATTCCATGAGAATTTGAAATTCTGTCCCTCATTTTTCTCTTTTTGAGTCCTCCATAGAATCTTAGATCAAACATTCAGTGATGGTAGCTGGGCACCATCAGTTCTTCTGCTGGTCTTGTAGCAGAGGAAGCAGTTGCTCACGGAGGCAATCAGACACATATTACATATCTACCTCCAATTCCTGGATCTTACAAAGAGTATATTAATTCCTTAGCTTTGTCCAGGGACATTAGCAGACCTCTAATATCTCCACATTAGAGTGACTGATGTGACCTTTCAGGTTTGAACAGAGGAAATTTTTGGAATGATGAGTTGCAATTTCAGTCTCTAATGTGCCCTAGATAGCTACCTAACATGCCACCCTTTTCCCCACTGCTTCCTCTTTCTTCCTTCTAGACTAGCTGGGGCTTTCAAGTTGCTTCTTGGAACTTGTTGGCCGGTAAAAGATGAGATGCACTGGAGTATTTCTGTTCAGAATTTTCAGGGGAGGAAGGAAAGAAGGAAAAGAGACAGGCCTGGCTCCTCCGGGTCTAAGCCTGAATGTGGAGGGGTCTGAAATACCCAGGATAGACAGGGTCCAGAACTCTAACAGCCGGAAGTTTCCTTCCAGATCAGGTATCCACCTCACTCTATCTTCCTATCCTGGATCTTCCCTATGCTGGTTCCAGTCTGATTACCTCCTAGCCATCCTTCAAAATTTAGTGAACATGTGATTCCCTGAGACTCTGTAACCTGACATTTCTTCTGGGTACATTATATTTCCCAAGGTACATTATACAGACTTTGGAAATTGCACACATTATATTTTGTATGTGTAGATCTCACATCTATACTCAGCTACTTGTAGAAATAGGGTATTTGGAAAAAAGCTGTCTCTTTCCCACTCCTGGCTACTAACCACCCAGCATCCCTACTGGCAGCCTCTGTTACCAGTTTCTTCTGTATCCCTCCAGGGACACTTTACAGATATACAAGAAAATAAGGTAGTTTAACTTTGTTAAATGAAGGAACAAACTGTAAAAACCTGGAAACAACCTAAACATTCAAAATATAGGGCTGACTAAGAAAGCTATTATATATCAACATTATTAACTAAGCTCTAGTCCTTAAAAGTCATTAAAATTACTCTAAGACAGACTCTTTAGTATGGGATATATTAAGCTTTAGAAACAAAATATAAAGCAGACCTCCATACTGAATACACTTTATAAAAATGTGATCTCTTTAGTGATATAATGAAAGGAAATCTGAGAGAAAATTGATTGCTGCTTTAAGGTGAAAGGATTCTGTATCTCCTTTTATATAAGGTTGTTTGAATATGAAAAGAAAAAGGCTGCATTCTTGTGAATTTGCCTGTTGAAGAAGTATGATTCATGATGGGACTCATTCATTCAGCAATTCATTCAGCAAACATTGAATGCTTTCTTTGTTAGGAAGAAAAAACCAGAAATAATGCTGAGCTTCCCAGGATGAGCACAGAGTAGGCGATGGTGACATAAGAAGTTGCCATGGGGTGAGAAGATGAGGAATTGCGTGAGTTCGTTTTAAGACTGTTGAATTTGTGTTACATTTTTTCTTAAAGAGGTGCTGTGATATCATAAGATATGGGTCTGGGAGCTGAGGGAAAAGATCAGGGCTAGTGATTGCCATTAGAGTACATGTGGTCAGGGAATCTAGAGATACAGCAGAGCTTACTCAGGAATATGACGGAAAGAAGGTGGATTCAAGAAGCCTAGGAAGGGAGTCCTGTAAATCTTGCAATGTCTCTTGTCAGTGCTAAGGATGCCAGGATAGCAGAGGCTGTATCTGGAGATGAATGTGGAGGGTCCTCACAATTCAGGTAGAAATCCTTCCTCGCAGTTCCTATTCCCAAGCCCCATGCACTCATGAACTGGGTCTAGTCTTGTCAGAGAAGGCCTGGTAGACTAAATGGGGTTTTGACTGGCTTAGAAGCTATGTGGGTACCCCTGAGTGAGAGGCTAGGAGAAAAAAAACAAGCCAAACTCATTGCTATTGAGTCAATTCTGACTCATGGTGATCCCAGAGAACAGTGTAGAACTACCCCATATGGTTTCTAAGACTGTAATCTTTAGGGAAGCCAACTGCCACATCTTTCTCCTACAGAGCAGCTGGTGAGTTTGGACTGCCAACTTTTTGGTTAGTAGCTAAGAATTTAAACACTGTGCCAAGAGGTATCCTTACAGACTTTACAGTAAAGATTTACTTGAACAAAGGCCGTGTAGGTCTGGTAGGGGAGAGTAGGTGCTCTTTGCATTGGGAGCAGGAACATTCTCCTGCAGGTTGAGTGATGTGCGGCCCCTGGAAGTGTAGGTTTCCAAGTAGAGCTTTCTTCAGCATGAGCAGGTCTCAGCTGTACCCCTGAAGGGTCCAGTAGGTAAACCCAGTGGAACTGTTGCTCAAAACTTGTTCAGAGAAAGCAAAGGGTTATCCACAGAGAAACATGCCACTAGAGCATATTTGCCACTGCCATATGGCCCCTATGTTTCTAGAAAGGTAGTGTGGTGGACTAGAAGGGCCTTTGGAATTGGAAGATCTGGAAGCCAGGCCCAGCTCAACCACTTTGGGCTGACTAATCTTTGGCAACTCGTTCTCTGAGCCTCAATTTCCTCACCTACCGGCTGATGCTACAGTAATATCTACCTTGGGCCATTGTTGTGGGGATTAAAAACAATATATGTAAAGCTTCTAGTGTACAGGTCCCTGGGTGGCACAAATTGTTCACTCTGAACTACTAATCAAAAGGTTGGTGGCTCCAGTCCAGCCAGCAGTGTCATGGAAGAAAGGTCTAGTGGTTTGCTTCCACAAAAATTACAGCCAAGAACACTTCATAGAGCTCAGTTCTACCCTCCAACACATGGTATCACTACATGTCAGAAGTGACTCAACAGCAATGGGTTTGGTTTTTTTTTTTCCTAGTATATAGTAGATACTCAATACATAGTAGCTATTATTTTTATTCCTGTTACCATACCATGCTGGACTGGCCTAAGACACTGCTGAGTTGTTCTCTTTTTAAGAAATTTGCTGCCAGTTGAGACAAAAAGTTGAAACTTAAGACTTTGTTCACCAGCCTTTCACATACATTTGTCAAAGATGGCCTAGCAGAGAGATGTGTAAAAACTGGTTCTTAATTTCCACTGTACATAGCAATGCTCCCCTTTGCCGACCATCTCGGCAACAAAAATAAGTATGTTGCACACTCTCTGGCTAGTGGTAACATATAGAAGATAAATTGAGAAAGCGCTGGAAGGGTGTGGGTCAAAATAAAGTTGTGAAATGCTGAATTACAAAACGCGTCCTTCATTAATCTTCCTAATCTACTAATGGCCTACTTACCCCTCATTTTCATGTCATGTTTTACAATTTTTCTTAATTGTACTTTAGATGAAGATTTACAGAACAAACTAGTTTCTCACTGAACAGTTAGTACACATAATGTTTTATGACATTGGTTAACAATCTCACAACATGTCAACACTCTCCCTTCTCAACCTTGGCTTCCCTATTACCAGCTTTTCTGTCTCCTCCTGTCTTCTAGCCCTTACCCCTGGACTGGAGTGCCCCTTCAGTCTTATTTTGTTTTATGGGGCTGTCCAATCTTTGGCTGAAAGGTGAACCTCAGTAGTGACTTCATTACTGAGCTGAAAGGATGTTCAGGGATGATACTCTCACAGGGTTTCTCCACTCCAGTTTGCATCAGACCAATCTGGTCGTCTTCATTTTTTCCCATGAGTTACAATTTTGTTATGTACTTTTTTCCAGCACTTCCCGGACCTTTTGTTATGATCCCTGTCACTGCAGTCAGTGGTAGTAGCCAGGTACCACCTAGTTGTGCTATATTCAGCCTCCTGGAGGCCATTGTAGATGTGGTCCATTAGTTTTCTAATTTTTCTGTATGCTTACCATGTGTATTTAGGCCCCAGTCTAGCCTGGAGGATGGGTAGGGTAGATGTTTTCTGCATCTGGCAAAGGCTATGACAATGGCAGAGATAGGACTATTACCCATGTCTCCTTGTTCTGGAACACTAGTGACCTGACCTGGTTGACCTGTATCTTAGATGAATGGGTTAAAAGAAATCTGGGAGAATATAAAGCACAGGTGTTAGGGTATTGTGTTTTGCAAGAAAACAGTGAATAACAGTACCATGTTGCTGCGGGGCGTCTAACAGAGATAGATGGCAGCCTAGTTAGTGCTGCTGCAACAGAAATACCACAAGTGAATGACTTTAGCAATCACAGATTTATTGATCTTACCATTTAGGAGGCTAGAAATCAGAAGTCAGGGTGTGGCTATAGGAGAAAGTCCTTCTTTGCTTCAGGTTCTGTGGTTGTGTACTGTCCAGTTGATGCTGACTCATTGCTAGTCTGCGTGGTAGAGCAGAACTGCTCCATAGCGTTTCCTAGGCTGTGGTCTTTATAAGAATAGATTGCAAGGTCTTGTCTCCTGCAGAGTGGCTGGTGGGTTCCAGCTGCTGACCTTTTGGTTAGTGACTGAGCACTTAATCATTGTACTACCAGGGCTCCTAATTTTAGTTTCTAATAGCTTACAGTCCTTAGAGTTCTTGGACTTGTAGATTCATCTATCTCACCATCAGATAGAATCAGTCTTCCCCTGTATGTGCTCACTTCTTTCTGTGTCTATGTTGTTTCTTATAACTCAGAAACGATTAGTTTTAAGAAGAGCCCTACACTGTCACAGCTTCATTGACATAAGAAACCCCATCCACAGATTCAGGAGTTAGGATTCCAACACATACTTTAGGTGGAAACAATTCAAACCTTAACAAGTGGCATGCTGCCTGCAGTGCTGATGAGTGAGCAGAGGAGGATTTTCTGGAGTTCAGATGATGCAGAGAGGTGATTTCAGTTTTGAAAATTTCTCCTTGTTCAAATTATTTTAAATGACAGATGTGAAGAATTTGCCAGGGATCACCCAGCTAGGGAATGGCAGAGCCCTTAGAATGGAGACTCTAATTCCAACTAGAAATCAGCTTATTCAGCCTCTTCTCCTCTCTTTCTCAAGGGGTATTGAGAGAAACACAAGTGAAAAGGACAAATCACTGTGCAAAGACTTTCAAAGAAATTGTCATGGATTGAACTGTGTCCCCCTAAAAATGGATGAAGCCATGTGGCTGGGCCATGATTCCCAATGTTTTATGATTATCCCCATTTTGTGATTTTCCTATGCTGTAGGTTAGAGGATTAGGGTAGGACTGTAAATCTCTTCATAATATCACCTCCCTGCTCTACTGTATAGGGAGTTACCCCGGGGTATGTCTTGCACCACCGTTTATCCTTTCATCCTTTCATCCTACAAGAGATAAAAGGAGAGAGAAGCGAGCAGAGAATTGGGAACCTCACACCATCAAGAAAGCAGCACTGACAGCAAAGGATATCTTTTGGATGTGAGGTTCCTGTGCCGAGATGCTGTCATTCAGTTTGGACTCAGCCTATCAGACAATGATAATTTCTTGTATTGAATGGACTTATAACTTGTGAACAGATTTGTAGCTTACCAGACTTTGACAATTTCTCTTCATGAAGCCTTCTACTCGTGGTATTTTCTACAAGAGCAGTACCATGTGACTAAAACAGAAACAGTGCCTAGAATTCACCTTTCTCAAATCTAAATAGCTTCCATATGAGAGCTGTTGAGGTCAAATACTCTAGTTAAACTGTTATGTTTGTACAGTCATGTCTTAACCTCTAGTCAGGAGATTAGGATTTAAGCCTGGGCACTTCTACTTATTAGCTGTGTGACTGAAGTAAGTCACTCCACCATCTATGAGCCAGTTTCCTCCTCAGTAACATGAAGATATACTCTTTTGCTCGACAGATTGTGAGTTAAATAAGCTGTGTATGCAAAATCATTTCGCAAACTATAAAGTAGTATTATTACCTGTTGAAAACTTTAGGAAGTCCTCAATTCCTAGGGTCCGCCAAACTCAGCTTACTCTAGGACTCTGCAAGCCCTAGCTCAGGCGGGAGTAAAGAAGGTGGTTCTTTTTTTGCTTTCTCTTGCAGTAAAGAAGTCTGAACTGGGGAGGAAAATGGAGAAAGATGGGCTTGCTCACAGCAGCCCTCCCCACCTGCTGAGTGGGGAATAGCAGGGGACCTGGCATAACCTTTTCTTTGGTGAGTCAGCTAAGAAGGAATTCCTAAAGCTCCAGTGGTGTGTAAGTGGTAGCTATAATTTGGCTTTTAAAGCTGCTCAGTCTTTTAAAATAGCTTTAAAACACATAACTTAAAGCACAAGTAATTGGGAAGCACATGGAGAATGACAGAAGCCCAGCTTTTTACTAAGTGAGAACATGAGAAAATCACTCAGTTTCTCTGGGCCTGTTTTCTCATCCGTAAAATAGGGGTAATGCTACCTATTTTGTAGGGTCATTGTGAATATTAAGATAACTGCATGTGAAAGTGCTAGGTTCAGTGCCTAGCACAGAACAGAGGCCCAAATCCTTTCCATTTCCTTCCCCTCTTAGTGGACAGACAGTAGTCACTGAGCTCAAACAGAATACCTGTGTTCTTCATTTGCGTGAGTTTGTTGTGATGGCTGCCATTGTTTGTTTTGTTATAAAAATCCCGTAAAAGAGCTGTTGTCTATATTTTACACGCCATGGAAACTACAGCTCAGAAGAGTTTTATTGCCCAAAGTTACATGGCATGTGACTTTAAAAAAACATATATTTTATTGTGCTTTAAGTGAACGTTTACAATCCAAGTCAATTTGTCATACAAACTGCCACCCCCCCACTGCTACGCAACTCTAGCTGCTCTCCCCACGCTGTGACAGCATGCTCCTACTTTCCATCCTGTAACTTCTATGTCCATTCAGCCAGCTCCTGTCCCCCTCCACTCTCCACCTTACCTCTGGACTGGAGCTGCTCGATCAGCCTCCTGCATATACTTAGCCAAGAAGCACACCATTTACCAACAATACTGTGTGTCTTATAGTCCAGTCCAATCTTTGAAGAGTTGGCTTTGGTACTGGTTTCAGCTCTGGGCTAACAGAGAATCTGGGGGTCATATCCTTAGAGGACCCTCTAGTCTCTCAGATCATCATCATCAAGTCTGCTTTTTAAATACAGTTCTAGTTCTACACACCCATTTTTCTCCTGCTACATCAAGGACTCTGTTGTATTCCGTCAGGGCAGTCATTGGTGGTGGCTGGGCACCATCTAGTTCTTTTGGTCTCATGCTGCTGTAGTGTCTGGATCATATGGCCCCTTCTGTCTCTTCAGTTCCTTATGTCTTTGACATCGTTCATTCTCCCATGCTCCAGGAGGGTTGGGACAAAATTGAGGCTAATATATGCCCACTTGCTAGCTTTTAAGATCCCAGATGCCACTTAGCAGAGTGGGATGCAGAATATTTTCTTAAAAAACAAAACCAATACCAAAACTTAGTTATGTCAGTTGACCTAGATGTCTCCTGAAACCGTGGTCCCGGGACCCCTGCCCCTCTTGCACTGTCCTTTGAAATGACGGGTTGTATTTCGGAAACCTCTTAGCCTTTGGTGTAGTCCAGATGTGCTGACCTCCCTTCCATTGTGTGCTGTCATCCCCTTCATCTAATCCAATTCCTATCTACTACCTAATCAATGAATACCCCTGTCCCTCCCTCCCCACATCAAAGACTATTTTCTTCTGCATATAACCTTTTCTTTAGTCCTTATAATAATGGTCTTACACAATATTTGTCCTTTTGCAACTGATTAATTTCACTTGGCATAATGTGTTCCAGATAATTCCATGTTATGTTTCCTAAGATTGTTATTCTTTATCATTGCATACTATTCCATTGTGTGACTACACTATAGTTTGTTTATCCATTCATCTGTTAATGGGTACCTAGGTGAATTCTATCTTTTTGCTATTGTGGACAGTGCTGCAATAAACATTCGTGTGCATGTCTCTATTTGTGTGACAGCTCTTATTTCTCTAGGTTATATTCCAAGAAGTGGAATTGATGGGTGATATGATATTTCTATTTCCAGCATTTTAAGTAAAGTGCCAAATTGATTTCTAAAGTGGTTGTACAAGTTTGCATTCCCACTAGCAGTGTAGAAGCGTTCCAGTCTCTCCACAACCTATGCAGTGATTACTATCTTGTGGTTTGGGGATTAATGTCAGCCTTGTTGGGTGAGTTGGTATCCCACTGCGGTTTTGATTTGGCTTTTTGTAATGGCTAATGACTGCAAGCATTTCCTCATGTATCTGTTAGCTGTCTGGATATCTTTGGTGAAGTGCCTGTTCATATCCTTTGCCCATTTTTTAATTGGGTTATTTGTCTTTTTCTTGTTGAGGTTTTGCAGTACCTTGTAGATCATGGAGATTAGATGCTGGCCAGATTTGTGGTCATCAAATTTTTTTCTGAGTCTGTAGGTGGTCTTTTCACACTTTTGGTGAAATCTTTGGATGAGCGTAAGTGTTTGATTTTGAGGAGTTCCCAGTTTTCTGTTTTTTCATCTACTGTTTGTGCATTATTGGTAATGTTTTATAGCCTGTTTATGCTGTGTGTTAAGACTCTCAGCATTGTCCCTATTTTTTCTTCCGTGATCTTTATTGTTTTAGATTTTCCATTGGGGTCATTGATCCGTTTTGACTTAGTTTTTGTGCTTGGTTTAAGATATGGGTCTTGTTTCATTTATTTTCCAGAAGGATATCTAGTTATGCTAACACTATTTGTTAAAGAGACTGTCTTTTCCCCAGTTTACAGACTTTACATGTTTGTCAAATATTAGCTGCTCATAGATAGATGATGTTATATTTGGATTGTCATTTTCGTTCCACTGGTCTATGCATCTGTTGTTGCACCAGGACCAGGCTGTTTTGATTACCATGGCAGCGTAACAGGTTCTAAAGTCAGGTAGTGTGAGGCCTCCCACTTTGTTCTTCAGTATTGCTTTACTTTTCTGGGGCTTCTTCCCTTTACATATGAAGTTGGTGATTTGTCTCTCCATTTCCTTAAAAAATGCCATTGGAATTTGGTTTGGGATTGCATTGTATCTATAGATTGCTTTGGGTAGAATAGATATTTTTATGATGTGGAGTCTTCCTATCCACAAGCAAGGTAGGTTTCTCCACTTTCTTTTGGTTTCTTGCAGTGGAGTCTTGTAGTTTTCTTTTTATAGGTCTTTTACTTCTGTGGTTAAATTTACTCGTAAGTATTTTATCTTCTTGGGGGCTATTGTAAATGCTATCGATTTGGTGATTTCCTCTTTGGTGACCTCTTTGTTGGTGTAAAGGAATCTAACTGATTTACATATGTTTATCTTATATCCTGATTTTTGGGTGAACTATTAGTTCCAGTAGTTTTTTGGTTTTTTTCTGGAGGATTCTTAAGGGTTTTCTGTGTATAAGATTACTATCATCTGCAATTAGAGCTACTTTTACTTTTTCCTTACCAATTTTGATGCCCCCTATTTCTTTATCTTACCTAATTGTTCTAGCTAGAACCTCCAGCACAACGTTGAATAAAAGTGGTGACAATGGGCATTCTTGTCTAGTTCCTGTTCTCAAGGGGAATGCTTTCATTGTCTCTCCATTTAGGATGATGTTACTTATTGCCTTTGTACAAATGCTCTTTATTATGTTGAGGAATTTCCCTTCTATGCCCATTTCTGAGAGCTTTTAACCTGAATGAGTTGGACTTGTGAAATGTCTTTTCTGTATAAATTGATAAAATTAAGTGGTTGTTGTCTTTTGTTTTATTTTTGTGGGTGATTAAATTGATTGCTTTTCTAATATTGAGCCATTCCTTCACCCCTGATGTGAATGCCACTTGGTCATGGTGATTTTTTTTTTTTTTTGATATGTTGTTGAATTCTACTGGGTAAAATTTTGTTGAGAATTTTTGCATCTAAGTTAATGAGAGACATTGGTTTCTAAATGTCCTTTTTTGTGCTCTCTTTACATGGTTTTGGTATCAGGGCTATGCTAGCTCCATAGAATGAATTTGGGAGTATTACATCCTTTTCTATGCTCTGAAATACCTTTAGTAATAATGGTGAGTTTTAAAATTACCTTTTCAATTTCTTCTTTTGTGATGGGTTTATTTAGTTGTTCTAGTTCTGTTTGTCTTAGTTTAGGTAGGTAGTGTGTTTCTACGAATTTGTCCATTTCCTCTAGGTTTTCAAATGTATTACAGTACAATTTTTGTAGTATTCTGTTATGATTCTTTTAATTTTAGTTGAGTCTGTTGTGATATCACTCATCACCTTTCTTATTGTAGTTATTTGCTTCCTCTCCTGTTTTTCTTTTGTCAGTCTGGCCAATAGTTTATTGATTTTGTTGATCTTTAAAAAAAAAAAAAAACACAAAAAACAGCTTTTGGTCATGGTAACTCTTTCAATTTTTCTTCAGTTTTCTAATTCACTTAGTTCTGTTCTAATTTTTATTATTTCCTTTTTGCTGGTGCCAAGGAGTTCTTCTGCTGTTCTCCTTCTACTTGTTTGAGGGTTAGGGTTAATTAGTTGATTTGGGCTCTTTCTTCTTTTTGGATATGTGAATTTATTGAGAAATTCACCTGTGAGCACTGCTTTTGCTGTGTTCCATAAACTCTGTTAGGATGTGTCTTCATTCTCATTTGATTCTGTGAATTTATTTATGCCATTCTTGATTTCTTCTATAGTCCAGTAGTTTTTGAGTAAGGTGTTGTTCAGTTTCCATGTGTTTGATTTTTTTTTCTTTTTTCTGTTACAGATTTCTACCTCTATGGTCTTAGGGTCTGAAAAGATGTTTTGTAATATTTTAGTACTTTGACTTTTGTTAAGGATCGCATTGTGGCCTTAAACGTGGTTAATTCTGGAGAATGTTCCTTGTGCGTTGGAAAAGAAAGTGTACTTGACTGCTGTTGGGTGGAGTGTTCTGTATATGTCAATGAGGTCAGATTGGTTGATTGTGGCATTTAGATCCTCTGTCTTTACTGAGCTTTTCTTCTGGATGTTCTTTCCTTCACTGGAAGTGGTATGTTGAAGTCTCCTACCATTATTGTCCTAGTCACCTGGTACTGCTCTAACAGAAAATACGAGTGGAAGGTTTCATGAAGAGAAGCTTTTATTGTCACAATCTAGTAAGCCACAAAACCATTAACAAGATACAAGTCCATTCAGAATAAGAAATCATCGCAGTCCAGTAGGCTGAGTCCACATCCAGTCACAGCATCTCGACACAGGAACCTCGGGTCCAAAGGACGTGCTCTGCTTTCGGTGCTTCTCTCTCGGTGGTATGAGGTTCCCAACTTCCTCAGCTCACTTCTCTCCTTTATATTCCACAAGCTTGAGTCCTGCCTCACTTACACAACTGTAAACCGTTCTCCATCATCAATATGACAGAGGCAGAATTCACAACACATGGGAGGAGGGGCACCATATTGGAACTCCTAACCAAGTCAAACCAACACATACATTTTGGTGGGGACACAATTCAATCCATGACATCCTACCCTTTGGCACCCCAAAAATCAAAATATAGTCATTCACAGCTTAGCAACAGTTTTCATTCCATAACATAGCAACAGTTTTCATTCCATAACATAGCAACAGTTTTCATTCCATAACATAGCAACAATTTTCATTTATAACATACACCAGGCAGATTATCAAAATACATTACATTAGATGTCATGGCTTCAAAAACATTATTTCACACTCAGACATTTCATAACCACTCCCTTCAAACTCTTGATATTGGCCACACTGTGCAGATTCTTAGTGGAGGCACCTGGGATTCATCTTGGCCTTCCAGGCCTACTTGGACAGAACTCTGCCCCCTTGGCTTTAGGTGTACCCTAAGCCCAACAGAGTGGTAATTCCACTCCTACAAACACAGAAAGCCCGGGCTCCACCCTTTCATGGCCACACCTTCTGAGACTGAGGCAGCTCAGCTTCTCGCCAACCTGGGGCCGCAACCCCCCATCTGCCTTACAGGGCAAGTGTTCCAACACTCTAGCTCCGTAGCTCCACTGATTCAAGTGCCTGGAGGCACCCCACTCCATCAAGTAGCCTCCTGACACAAGCACTCAGACCTCTTGTTCCGTGGGTCAGCAAGCCTAGCTCTGCCTATTCAAGTGCCCAGAGGCACCCCACTCCACCAGGAAGCCTCCTGCACACAGGCATTCAGCATTCTCATTCTGTGGGTAGGCTCCTGGTTCCACTGCTGCCAGTTTCACTGCTGCCGTTGCTTTCCTCACCATCGGCTGCCCTCAGGTGCTAGCAGTGCTCTCGGGTGCCTTCTTTCATACATTCACAGTCTCAAAAAAAACTTCCACATTTTAGGTATTTGTTAGATCAGTACCCCACTCCTGGTACCAAACTCTGTGCTAGTCACCTGGTACTGCTCTAACAGAAAATACCACGAGTGGAAGGTTTCACGAGGAGAAGTTTTTATTGTCACAATCTGGTAAGCCACAAATCCATTAACAAGATACAAGTCCATTCAGGATAAGAAATCATCACAGTCCAGTAGGCTGAGTCCACATCCAGTCACAGCATCTCGGCACAGGAACCTCGGGTCCAAAGGACATGCTCTGCTTTCGGTGCTTCTCTCTCGGTGGTATGAGGTTCCCAACTTCCTCAGCTCACTTCTCTCCCTTATATTCCACAAGCTTGAGTCCTGCCTCACTTACACAACTGTAAACCGTTCTCCATCATCAATATCACAGAGGTAGGATTCACAACACATGGGAGGAAGGGCACCATATTAGAACTCCTAACCAAGTCAAATCAACACATACATTTTGGGGGGGACACAATTCAATCCATGACAATTATGGTGGAGCTATTTCTGTTTTTAATGCAGTTACAGTTTGTTTCATGTATTTTGGAGCCTTGTCATTGGGTGCATAGACATTTAATATGGTTATGTCCTCCTGGATTATTGACCCTTTAGGAATTATATAGTGTGCTTCCTTATCCAATGTGGTGGATTCTACTTCAATGTCTATTTTATTAGGTATTAATATTCTCACTCTTGCTCTTTTTTGAATGTTAGCTTGACATATTTTTTTCCATCCTTTGAGTTTTAGTTTGTTCTTGTCTTTAAGTCTAACATTGATCTTCTATAGGCAGCTTATAGATGGGTCATTTTTTTAATCCTCTGTGCCACTCTCTGTCTCTTTATGGGTGTGTTTAATCCATTTACATTCAGCGTGATTACTGATAGGCATGAGTTTAGTGTTGTCATTTTTATGTCTTTTTTGTGCATTGTAGCCAAGCCAAGCCAACTGCCGTTGAGTCGGATCCGACTCATGGCGACGTGCATTGTAGACAATTTAATATTCTGTTCTGATTTTTTTTTTTTATGTGTTTTCCTTTCAGCTTTTTTGATGTTGGTTGTTTTATATTTGCTAAAATTTCATGTTTTTTATTTTGATACATAGGCTTATTTCCTTTGTGATTACCTTAATATTTACCCCTATTTTTCTAATCTTTAATATATTTATATCACCTTGACTTTTGCTCCATATGTAAGATCTATGGTTCCATTTTAAGTTACTCTTTTTTCTCTGTTTCCCTATTTTCAGTGTTATGCCTTTTGTTTAATATTGTGATTCCCTTATTTGTGTTGATATCCATTTGCTGTGTTCTGTGTTCTAGTATTGGGTTGTTATGTGATGTTATTGATTTTCTAAACAAAGGACTCCTTTCAGTATTTGTTGCAATTTTTTTTGTTAGTTTTTGCAAATTCCCTAGATTTCTGTTTATCTGGAAATGTCCTAATTTCATATTTGAGAGACAGTTTTGCTGGATATATAATTCTTGGCTGGATGTTTTCTTTCTTTATGACTTTGTATATGTCATCCCATTGCCTTATTACCTTAATGGTTTCTGCTAAGTAGTCTGAGCTTGGTGTCATTGATTCTCCTTTGTAGGTTATTTTTCATTTCTCCCTAGCAACTTTTGAAAGTTTCTCCTTATCATTAGTTTTGGCAAGTTTGATTCTAATACTCGTATGCCTTGGTGTCTTTCTTTTGGGATATACCTTGTGTGGAGTTTGATGAGTGTCTTTTTTTTTTATTGTGACTAAGTGAAAGTATACAATCCAAATCAATTTTGCGTGCTCACCTATTTGTAGTTCCATCTGCTCTCCTCACCCAGTGACAGCATAATCCTCCTTTTCACCCTCTGTTTCTAGAATCTTCTTAATGAGCACCTGTCCCCTCCTGTCCACTATCTTCTCTCCCATCTAGAAAGAAATCAGTAGGACAGCCTCCTATAAAAGTGTAGAACCATAAACTATGCACACCACATGGTCACACTTTGTCCCCAAGTCCAGTCCATTCTTGTCTTTGATAGATATTGTCTCTTCTGTTAAATCAGATAAGTTTTTTGTCAACACATCTTCAACAATTTTTTTTTTTTTGTATTTTCTGTTCTCCCCCCCATTCTGGTACTCTAATCACTCATAGATTATTCCACATGATAATTGCTGTTGTTAGGTGCCGAGTCAGTTATGACTCATAACAACCCTATGAACAACAGAACAAACTACTGCCCAGTCTTGCACCCTGTCCACAGTTGTTTCCATACTTAAGCCCATTGTTGTGGCCACTGCGTCAATCCATTTAAAGGAGGGTCTTCCTCTTTTTCTCTGACCCTCTGCTCTACCAAGCATGATGTCCTTCTCCAGGGACTGATCCCTCCTCACAACATGTCCAGAGTGTGTAAGACACAGTCTTGCCATCTTTGCTTCCCAGGAGCACTCTGGTTGTACTTGTAGAACAGATAATGTTTGTTCTTTTGGCGGTCCATGGTATGGTACATTCAGCGTTCATCTGCAACACCACAGTTGAAAGGCATCAATTCTTCCATCTTCTTTGTTCATTGTCCAGCTTTCACTTGCATATGGTGTGGTTGAAAATACCAAGGCTTGGGTCAGGTGTACCTTAGTCTTCAAGGTGATATCTTTACTTTTCAACACCTTAAAGAGATTCTTTGCAGCAGCTTTTTCCAATGCAATATCTCTTTTGATTTCTTGACTGCTGCTTCCATGGGTGCTGATTGTGGACCCAAGTAAAATGAAATCCTTGGCAACTTCAGTCCTTTCTCCATTTATGACAATGTTGCTTACGCGTCCGGTTGTGAGGATTTTTGTTTTCTTGATGTTGAGGTGCAATCCATACTGAAGGCTGTGGCCCTTGATACTCATCAGTAAGTGTTTCAAATCTCCTTGACTTCCAGCAGGTAAGGTGGTGTCGTTTGCACAACACAGGTTGTTAACGAGTCATCTTCCAATCCTGATTCCTCATTCTTCTTTGAAGAATCCAGTTTCTCTGATTATTTGCTCGTTATACAGATTAAAAAGGTATGGTGAAAGGATACAACCCTGACGCACACCTTTCCTGACCTTAAACCATGCAGTGTCCCCTTGTTTTGTTTGCACGACTGTCTCTTGATCCACATACAGATTCCTTAAGAGCAGAATTCATTGCTCTGGAATTCCCATTCTCTGCAATGTTAGCCATAATTTGTTATGATCCACACAGTCAAACGCTTTTGCATAGTCAATGAAACACAAGTAAACATCTTTCTGGTATTCTCTGCTTTCAGCCAAGATCTGTCTGACATCAGCAATGATATCCCTGGTTCTACATCCTCTTCTGAATCCAGCTTGAGTTTCTGGCAGTTCCTTGTCAATATACTGTTGCAGTCGCTTTTCAATGATCTTGAGCAAAATTTTACTTGTGTGTGATAATAATGATACTCTTCTATGTTTGGTTGGATTACCTCTCTTTGGAATAGGCATAAATATGGCTCTCTTCCAGTCAGCTGGCCTGGTAGCTGTCCTCCAAATTTCTAGGCATAGACAAGTGAGCACTGACAGTGCTGCATCTGTTTGTTGAAATATCTCAGTTGATATTCCATGAATTCCTGGAGTCTTGTTTTTTGCCAGTGCCTTCAGTGAAACTTCAACTTCTTCCACATGCTGCCTCTTCAAATGGCTGAACATCAACCCATTTTTTTCTGGTATAATGATTATGTGTATTCCTTCCATCTTCTTTTTATGTCCCCTGAGTCGTTTAATAGTTTCCCTGTAGAATCCCTCACTATTGTAATTCAAGGTTTAATTTTTTTCTTCAATCCTTTCAGCTTGAGTAATGCAGAACATGTTTTTCCCTCCTGATTTTCTATTTCCAGCTCTTTGCACATGTCATTATAAAACTTTGTCTTCTCGGGCTTGTCTTTGAAATCTTCTCTTTAGGCCTTTTATTTTGCCATTCGTTCCTTTTGTTTAAGCTGTTCGATATCTGAGAGCAAGTTTCAGAGTCTTTTCTGACATCCAATTTGGTCTTTTCTTTCCTCCCTGTCTTTTTAATGACCTCTTGCTCTCTTCATGGCTGATGTTTTTGATGTCATTCAACAGTTCGTCTGGTCTTTGGTAATTAGTGATCAGCACATCAAATGTGTTAAGATGGTCTCCAACCTCAGAAGGGATATACCCCAGGTCATCCTTTGGCTCTCATGGGCTTGTTCTAATTTTCTTCAGTTTCAATTTGAATTTGCATATGAGCACCTGATTATCTGGGCCACAGTCAGCACCTGGTCTTATTCTGACTGCTGATATGGAGCTTTTTCTATTGTCTTTTTCCACAGATGTAGTTGATTTGATTCCTGTGTAGTCTATCAGTTGAGGCCTATGTGTACTGTTGCCATTTGTGTTGGTTAAAAAAGGTATTTGCAATGAAGTAGTTAGTCTTGAAAAATTCTATCATGTGATCTCCAGAATTATTTGTATCATCAAGGCTGTATTTTCCAACTATTGATCCTTCTTCTTTGTTTCCAACTTTTGCATTCCAGCCATCCATAATTATCAATATGTCCTGATTGCATGTTCAATCAATTTCAGATTGCAGAAGCTGGTGAAAATGTTCCATCTTTTCATCTTTGGTCTTAGTGGTTGGTGTGTAAATTTGAATAATAGTTGCATTAATTGGCCTTCCCTGTAGGTGTATGGATGTTATCCCATCACTGACAGCATTGTAGTTCAGGATAGATCTTGAAATGTTCTTTTTGATGATGAATGCAACAGCGTTCCTCTTCAAGTTTTCTTTCCCAGCATGGTGGACTATATGATTGTCAGATTCAAAATGGCCCCAAACGGTCCATTTCAGCTCACTAATGCATAAGATATTGGTGTTATTTTGTAGAAGGGGGCAGCAGCAAGTATAGGGGCTGTGCTCCCAGGGGATCCCCCAGACCATCAGACTATCAATTGTCTTTTAGTAGAGTTCTTGAATGCACCCCTCTTTTTATTGTGTTGCCACAGAGACTCAACATTTTGTGCCCCATCACGGCTGTCTTTGAATGTACAAAGATTCATACTTTGTACATTCCATGTGCCATTTATTAATAGATGTTTGCAGCTATTTCTTCTTATTTTGAGTCATGTCACATCAGTGAATGAAGATCTTGAAGGCCTTACTCCACCCATGTCATTAGGGTCATTTCTAGAGGAGGCAGCTCTTCCCCTGTTATCTTCTGAGTGCCTTCCAACCTGGGCAGCTCACTTTCCAGCGCCATATCTGACAATCTTTGGCTGCTATTCATAAGGTTTTCCCTGGCTAATTCTTTTCAGAAGTAGACTTCCTGATCATTCTTTCTAGTCTGTTCTAGTCTGGAAGCTCAGCTGAAATTGTCTACCATGGGTGATACTCTAAATACCAGTGGCATAGCTTCCAGCATCACAGCAACAAGCAAGAGTCCAATGACAGACAGGTGGGGGCTGCTCACTCTATCTTTACCCTCCTCACCTGAAGCTGTTATCCTCCTCACCTGGTGCTGTTATCCTCCATACCTGATGCTGTTATCCTCCTTACCTAATGCTGTTACCCTCCTTACCTGATGCTATTACCCTCCTTAGCAGATAACACCAAGGTTGTGGGTTCATTCCTCATACAGGCCACTACTTGACAGTCAAAGCCTCTGCCATCAAGTGGATTCCAACTCATAGTGACCCTATAGGACAGAGTAGAACTGTCCCATAGAGTTTCCAAGGAGTGACTGGTGGATTCAAACTGCTGATGTTTGGGTTAGTAGACGTTGCACTTAACCACTACGCCACTAATCTTTCCATAGAGTTCTATATAATTCTTAGTGTTTCTTGGTTTTTAAAAATTCTTTCATCTGATTTTTTATCAAATATTTTGATGTCATGTGCTTTGTCTTCAAACTCCTCATTCAGCCTGCCATATCAATTCTGCTCCTTTGACTTTCTAATGAGTTGTCTAATTCTGTGATTTTATTAGTGGTTTTCTGAATTTCTAATTCTGGCCACTGTATGCTATCTTGCAGCCTGTTCAATTTATCATTTTCTGCTTCACTTTGGCTCGTTTCCTTCCCAACCTCTAGAAGAATTCTAGGTATTAATCTTTTGTATTCTACCTCTGATAATTCCAGGAAGTTCTGTTCCTCTGGAAAATTTGATTCTTTGTTTTGGGAGTTTTCTGAAGACATCATAGTCTGCCTCTTTAAATGATTTGAAATTGACTGTTGTCTCCAAGCCAGTATTTATTTTGTGTTTGCCTACTGTGTCTGACTTGATGGTACTTGGCTTGGCTGGCTAGTGTGTTCTAGCTTGTCTTGAATTGTACAAATAGACTGATTGCATGTGATAGTTTGGATATTATTGTCTTCAAAGTGCTAATGTCCTTTCACAAAGTGGTTAGAGCTGCTACTAGACACGGGACCCCAAAAGTCTGTTTAGTTATGTTATATGGATTCAGCTCAGGTGTCAAGGTAGTCAGTCAACAAGTGTGTGGTGCAGGTTCTTGGCTACTGTCCTAGATGGGCAAGGGTGACTGGTACAAGCACAGGTGTCTGGCTGCAGGCACTGAGAAATGCAGAGGGCTAATAGCCATTCCTGAGTGTCCTGGCCCTTATGTCTGAATCTAGGAAAAGGAACAGTTTCTGTCCTGAATTTCCATCTCAAAGGAGTTAGCAAATTTTTTCCCCCTTTCCCATTTGTTAAACTGTTCTCTCACTCAGTCTTGGAGAATAGCTCAGAATGGGCTTAAGGAGTCCTACTTCTGGCTTAGTTAATAGCATCAGACTGCATAGCCAGGTGCAGTGCAGAGAAGGGAGGGGTAGCACTTGGAGGAGGGAGAGAGGTTTCTCTCAAAGGAAAGGTTTAGATCTATGCACAATAAGTTACACACAGACTTAGCTTTTGATGATCTGGTTCTGGAGGCATGAGTAGATTCTCCAGTCAGTTTTTCCTGCAGAGGAGGATGCCCTCCAACCATCACCACTCTGCTCACCACAGTGGCTGCAGCCATTTTCTGGTGGGTCATGTCTAGTGAATCCTATGTAATTCTGTCCAATATTGAGAGTGGAGTGTTGAAGTCTCCCACTATTACTGGGGAGTGATCTATCTCATTTTCGAGTGTAGTCAGTGTTTCTTCGATGTATTTAGGTGCTCTAATATTAGGTGAATAAATATTTAATATTCTTAAGTTCTGCATGTGTGTTGAACCTTTCAGCAATAGTGTCCATTCTTGTCCACAATGGTGGATTTTACATTAAAATCTATTTTATCTGAGATTAGAATTGCCACACCTGCTCTTCTTTGTGTATTGTTAGCTTGATATATACTCTTCCATCCTTTTTCAGTTTGTTCATATCATTAAGTCTGAGGTGAGTTTCTTGTAGCCAGCGTATGGATGGGTCATGTCTTTTGATCTGAGAAGTCACTCAGTGTCTCTTTACTGGAGCATTCAAGCCACTCACATTCAATGTTATTATTGATAGGTATGTATTCAGTGCTGCCATTGTAATACGTTTATTTTTCTGTTGATATTTTCTCTGTTGTTCTTATTAATCTGTTCTGGGACATTCTTCTTTGTGAGTTCATTTTTCACCATTTTCAGGCTTGGCTTTGTGGTTGTTGAGACTCCTGTATTACATTTCTTGATCTGATATGTTGGATCTTTATTGTGCTTTATGGCTGCCCCTATGATACCATTTAATAAACTATGTAAAAACCCAATTTTAATTACTACCATTCTTATGGATTTCCTCTCCATCGGGAAGGACTATAACAACTGTAATACATCCCTCTTTTTTGTATGATGACATCATAGTTTTCATGATATGATCACTAGATTGTTTCTTCCACTATTATAGCTTTGATTGAGTTTGGAGCCTTCCCTAACTGAGTGGGATTGTGGGTGATGTGTCCTGTATTTGCTTCTAAAATATAAAGTTAGTGGTTTTGTTCTTCTAACCCAAGAAATTCTTTCCGTATTTCTTGTAGCTTTGGTTTGGTTTCTTACAAAGTCTCTGAATTTCTGTTTATCTGTGAATGTTGTAATTTCATTTTCATATTTGGAAGATAGTTTGCAGGATATATAATTCTTGGTTAGAAGCTCTTCTCCTTCAAGGCTTTGACTGTGTCATGCCACTGTTTCTGTGCCAGCATTGTTTCTGCTGAGAAATCCGATGAAAGCCTACAGGGTTTCCCTCTGAATGTATGCTTTCCTTTGAGTCTTGATGCCTTTAAGAGTTTCTGCTTATGTTTCATTTTGTTAAGCTTGATTATAATATGTCTTAGAGTCTTTCTTTTGAGATCTACATTGAGTGGTGTTCAATATGTATCTTGGATATCTATATTCTCTTCTTTCATATTTCTGGGAAGTTTTCTATCAGCAGCTGAGCAACAATACTCTCTGTGCTCTCTCAGGTGTCTTTTCCTGTGCAGGAACTCCAATTAATTGTAAATTGTTCCTCTTAATAGAGTCCCACATGCTTCTTAATCCTTCTTCATTTTTGTTTCTTTTTTCTGATTTCTCTTCATAGATGCTGGAGTCAGTAGCTCTGTCTTCCAAATCAGAAAGTCTATTTTCCATTTGTTCCGTTATGTTTTCTTGGTTTTGGATAGAAGTTTCTATGTCTTTGATTTTGTTCTTGATCTGTCTGATGTCAGAGTACTGGTGTTCCACCATATCGAATAGCTTGCTTAATTTTTCATTTTGTTCTGCTGCATTTTGTGTAAGGTCTAGCATGGCTCTATACATAATTCTTTTGTATTCACCTTCCAATAGTTTCAGAAAGGTTTTTTCATCTGGGAAGTTTTGTGGTGCTTTCTTTTGGGGGCCTTCTGAAGCCTTTAGTGATTTCTTGGTTACAGTTTTTTCTAGAGTTTGTTGCTTTTTGGGCAGCATGTGTGTGAATGGAGGCTGGGAGAGATGCTGTGAGTATGGACCGCAGTTGTTTCTCTAGGCCATCTTAAAATGAAAGGTTAAAGGTATATGATAACTTCCAAAGTCAGTCTTGTTTTCAGGTGTATAGGTCTTTTTTCCCAGCTTAGAAAGCAAGCACCTCTATATCGAACCTCAGATGTTATAAACTAGCTCAAAATACAGAAAGGCTACTGCCCTGCTGGCCTCTGCTGTTGGACCCTGGTTGCTGGACACACTGTATAGAATACTTCTTTCCTGCCAGAAAAGCACTCTGCTCTGGGTAGGCACTGCCTCGCAGCCCAGGAATTAGGTCCTGCTCAGGCCTCTGTAGGGGTATATCTGCCTCCCAGTGGAACAAGATGGTGTCCTGCATAAGCTTGCCGCCTGCCTGGGGCCAGGCTATTCTATGTCCGAGGTGGAAAGAGAGGCCAAAGGTGCCTATATGCACAGAGTCCACAGTCTCTGCTGCTGGGCCCCAGCCATAGGTGACACTATGTAAAATACTGCTTTTGTGCTGGAAAACCCATCTCCTTCGGGCAGGCGCTGCCTCCCAGCCTAGGCACTAGGTCCAGCTGGGGCTCTGTATGGGTGTCTCTCACTCCTGATGGAACAAGATGGCATCCTGCACAAGCTTGGCACCTGCCTCCATACAAGCTACGCAGAGAGGCCAAAGGTGCTGATGCACAGTGCCCAAAGCCAGGCTCTCAAAATATGGCAATTTCGCCTGCTGATCCCACTAGCAGTGTGTCTGAGGTTAGCTGTTAGTCAAGTTCTAGCTCCGCCTGTCAGCTAAGACAGAGAAAAAAAAGTTAAAATGGTGAGTTACCTTCGGTCTGTGAAAGTCAGCTCTCATGAAGAACAGGGTCAGTGAAAGACAGGAGGTTTTCCGTTCAGTGGCATGAAGTCCAAATTAACAGCCCTACGCTGTGTCCTATGGCTCACTAGGTGTTCAGAAAGCTCCATTTAATTATCAATTCAGTTCTTGGTTTCCAGAGTGATTTAGGAAGATGTGTTTAGTCTGCCTTCTTGATTCAGCCTGAATCCTATGTAATTCTGGAGCTACTGTTCTTCCTGTTGCTCAGTTTCTCAGCTTTCTCTTTGATGTTCAGGGCTCCTAGGATATCATATGTACTGATTCATTTGCTCTTTTGGATCTTTGTTGTTAATGGGGCAGAAGAAGTAACTGTCTTCTCTGCCATCTTGGCCACGGCTCTCTGGTGTGTGACTTTTAAAGCCAGGATTCAAACCCACCCTGTTTGTCTGGCCTCTTAGAATGAGTAAGGGGGCTTAATCAAGCTTAAGTAGACTTGCAGCAGTGGGTAACCTCAACCTGACTTAAGGTTTGGGAAGGAACTTAATCACACTGAGAATGCCAAGGGCATGGAATGAGCCATTGCTAGAGAGGCACCTCGGCAATAATCAGAAGAGCTGAAAACCTGTTTGCCTCCCAAGTCCTTAGGGGAATTTAATCTGTGCTTTTACCAGTTTCAGGAGCTTGTGTTGTGAGAGTGAGCCAAGTCCTTTACTAGGCAGTATACAAATGTATTATTGGTAGTCTTCTTCCTGTCATCTCTCACTAAACACAACTTCTTAGTTATCACCTGACAGCCCACCACTTACCACCCAATAAACAAAGACCTAAGTCTCCTTTTCAAATCCCCTTCCTAGGCTAGACTGCAGAAAATAGGAAGGGGTGTCATGTTTCTCTTAAAATAAGAAAACCTAAATGTATCAAAGTCCATGTAGAACATGGGCTTTCTACACATTTGACACATGACTGCTTTTTTAGGATATTAATCAGTGCTGAGGATAGTTCTCTCTACTCCAGAAAGTAGATAACTTTCAGTGTCACCTTGGCTGCCCTTCTCCTTTGCACCCAGCTATCACTATGCCCCTGAGCATCTCATTAACCAGCAAAATGATCACCATTGTCATTTACTCAGGTCAGGTTCAGGTTGTGCCAAGTGTTGCACAGCATAGGCAAGGAAGGGGCCAAATGGTCTGTGGGCTAATTTACGAGCTGGGCATTCAAGGCTGTTGCTCACCCAGAGGGTTATGGCTAAGACGACAACACAGGCTCTGGGCTGAGATAACACACAAAGACGACTCTAATAGTGCTTTGTTTCTCTCATGTTCTTCCTCATCTTATTTAAGAGTATCTGAAATCCCAGTGGTATAGTGCTTAAGTGCTATATCTGTTAACAAAAATGTCAGCAATTTGAATATACCAGGTACTCTGTGGAAACTCCATGGAGTAGTTCTACTCTGTCCTATAAGGCCACCATGAGGTGGAATTGACTCGATGGCAATGGGTTTGGTTAATTCTTTTCTGTCTTCTCTGTAGTTCTTAGCACTGTAATCTAAATACAGCAGACCTTCAATAAATGTTGAACTTGCAGAAACCCAAGCTATGTCTCCTGGCCAAGACAAGGAGAACTAGGCAGGATTGGGAAATAGTCTAACCATCATGGTTCATTCCCTTACTGCTCCAATTCCTGAAAACAGTGCTGTGCAAAAGGGAAGGTCCTGGCCTTTGTGCTCTCCTCTTGTAAAGCAGTGTTGGCACATATTTACATAGGCTTCACACCAGGTGCCTGATAGGAAGGAAGCTCCAGCAAATCTGGGCAGCTCTGATGTTAGGGAAGACACTGCCCAGATGAAAGGGAGATGACTTGATTCTCTCCATAAACCCAGGGACCGACAATTGATCACCCCCTCTGGCCCCAATAAAGAAGCTGATAACCATAATGTTCTCCAGAAGCTCATGTAATTGAAGGGACTTTTATTATTTTTTCAAGAGAATTCATTAGCCATTGATTATACAGAGCTATTTCTCAATGCTCTTTTCTTTCCACTTAAATCAAAATACACCATGATAGAGATAATAATGCTGAAACAAGATCACAGGCCCATAATTTAGGATAAAAATGCATACTTAATTGCTTGACACTTTATTGAACCCAAAGAAAGATGATGTGTCTTTGCTTTTGTTGTACACAGCTGAAGCAGGTGTCCTGGGAGTGCAGACTGCACAGCTTTCTTTGGAGGGGAAGATGTGAATCCCTCTAGTCTTGTCTCATGGGAAGATTAACCCATGTTCTGTCTGTTGCCATAGCCTCTAGGATGAGTGTCCTTCCAGTCATCCCACTCTCGGGCTCTGGGTAGTGTTTTCTCCTCATCTTCTTCCTCCTTTTGATCCTGATTTTCCTGTTGCTGAGCTGTGTTTCTGAATTCTGCTACAGTGCAAAAATGACAAAGAAGGGGTGAGAAATCAACATTGGTATGTTAAGAAGCAATCAGGGGTCGCAGCTCTATTCTGAATACAACCAATATAAAATGATAACCAAGGGGCTGTCTACCCTGTGCCCAGCAGAAGTGGGTAGAATACTTATATTACTTAACACACCACATAATAAGTAATAGTAAGAAAGGGCATTCTGGTTTGCAGAAGGCAAATGCATGTAAAAGTCCTCCTTCAGAATGAAGGTCGCTTCTTAAGATAATGAATTGGTTCCCCATAATCTCCTGAAGCCGAACAGTTTATTTTTGTTTTTAAATATTATAAACTCATTTATTTAAACATGCTTTATGAGTTTCAATCAACTGCAATTATTCTTCTGAAATATTTAAAAAAAGTTTTAATTTTAGAATAGTTTTAGATTTACAAAAAAACTAAGGTAGCTCAGAGAGTTTCCATGTGCCCTGTACCCAATTTCCCTTATTGTTAGGAGCTTACATTAATATGATTTATGGGTCAAAACTAATGAACCAATACTGATGCATTATTAACAACTAAAGTCCATACTTTATTTGGATTTTCTCAGTTTTTCCTCATGTCCTTTTTCTGTCATGTCTCCTAAGTCTCCTCTAGTTTGTGACAGTTTCTCAGACTGGCCTTGACAGTTTTGAGGACTGACTTTTGGCTATTTTGCAGATTATTCCTCAATCTGGGTTTTTCTGGCATTTTTCTCATCTGTAAACTGGGGTTATGAGTTTGGGGAAAGATCACCACAGAGGTGAAGTACCTTCTCATCACAAGGGTATATGATATCAACATAATTTATCAGTGATACCATTCATCACCTGGCTAAGGCAGGGTTTGTAGAGTTCCCAACTATAAAGTTACTTCCCACCTGCCTTCCTACTATATAGTCTTTAGAAGTCTATGCATAGCACAACACAAATTTAGAATTTTTCTTCATGACAGATGTGTCTCATTTTATTTATCTAATCACTATATCACTATGAATAAGTGGATTTTATTTATTGAGTTATAAATCAATACTATGTTATTCATTTTGTTGATCAATTTCTTCCAGTTTTGGCCATTGAGAGTTCTTTCAATTGTCTTGTGTCCATCTAATGTACCACAAACTTTTCTTTTGTTTTTTTGAGCTCTTCCTTATTTTCTAGCATGACAAGGTACTCCAGGCTCATCTTGTATTTTCCTTGTCCAAGTCCTAGAATCAACCATTTATTAGAAGGAAACCCTGGTGGCACAGTGGTTAAGAGCTGCAGCTGTTACCCAAGAAGTTGGCAGTTAGAATCCACCTGGCATTCCTTGGAAATTCTATGGGGCAGTTCTACTCTATACTATAGAGTCACTCTGAGTTGGAATTGACTGAATGGCAATGGTTTTTTTTTTTTTGTTTTTTTTTTTTTTAATTACAGAATGGTACTAGACACCAAGATCTAGGCACTGGACATTGCTACTGGCAATTATCCTTTTAGAAGCTTAAAATTATGTCATCTTTGGCTAACAGGAATATTTTCAAATTGGCTCCAGACTCCTTTTGCTATGACCCTAGTAGTCTTTGAAAGGAAACTCTGGTGGTCTAGTGGTTAAATGCTACAGATGCTAACCAAAAGGTTGGCAGTTTGAATCTGCAAGTGCTCCTTGGAAATCCTGTGGAGCAGTTTTACTCTGTTCTATAGCACCACTATCAGTCAGAATCAATTCAAAGGTACTGGCTTGACTCTGGCTCCTAGTCTTTGAAAGCTTTTCCCCTATTTTGTATGACAAGATGTTTTAACCTCATCTTCTTATTTGCTGCCCCTGACTTGGAATTAGCTATTTCTCCAAGTAGTTCTTGTTTTCTTTTAATGGAGATGGTATTTAAAAACCACAGTCTGGGTTCTAGGTATACTCATTACTACTGAGCTGGTCAGTTTGTAAGACTTAACAGTGAACAGAGCAAAGAAGTGTGTGTTTCGAGCTCATATTCAAGGACACTGAACATATACTTTTCCTATAAAATGGGAGAATATTTTTACAAATAGTTACATCTGGTATCTGAACACAGAATATGTAAGCATTACAGACCATATTCTGTTCCTTTTAACCTTCATTTAGTCAACTGTATGCTCAATATTCACCACTAGTCCTGTGTCAATGTGTCTCTCATCCTTTTGGTTACTGGAAGCTCATTCCCTATTAAACTCCTCAGGAAGGGCTTAAGGGAATGACATTCCTTGAGTTCCTGCATATTGATAAATGCTGGTATCCTTTACACTATTTTGCCAGATACATCCTTGGCTAATATTTTTCCGTCCTGGGTATATTAAATATCTACTACTCCATTTTCTTTCTTTATTTTATTGTAATTACATGAAAGTATACAATCTAAATCAATTTTGCATACCTGCCTAGCTGCAGGTCCTTCTGTTCTCCTTGCCAAGTGACAGCACACTCCTCCTTTTCATTCTATACTTGTCGTATCCTTGCAACAATCTCCTGTCCCCTCCTCTCCACCCTCTTCTCTCCCATCTAGAGAGACACCAGTAGGACAGCATCCTATAAATGAATAGAACCATAAAGTACACACACCACATGGTCACATTGTGCCCCCAAGTCCAGTCTATTTTTATATGAAGAGTTGACCTAAGTAGTTTTCTCTGGACAGCGGCGCAGCAGGTCTAGGGGCCATGCTCCCAGCATATCCCTCAGGACATCACACCATCAATTGCAATCTTTTAGTAGAGTTCTTGAGCTGGACCGCTCTTTTACTCATGTTGCCACAGGGACTCAACATTGTGTGCCCCATCATGGCTGTCTTTGGCAGTGGCTGGGCACTGTCTGGTTCTTCTGTTTACATATTGATACAGTCTCCCATACACATGGGTCCTTCTGTCTCCTGAGCTCTTCTGTCCTCATGTCTTTGTTGTTCTCAGTGATTATCTGTTCCAGATGAATTGGGACCATTTGGTGCATCTCAGATGGCAGCTTGCTAGCTTTTAAGACTCCAGAAGCCACTCACCGATGTGGGGTACATAATGTCCCCCCCAAGTGCATGGTCCCCAGACCCCGCCCCTGCTACACTATCCTTGCAGTACAGGGTTGAGATTAGAAGAGTTTTCAGATTATGGTGAAGTCCAGGTAACTTGATCTACTTTCTATTGTGTGCTGTCGCTGCTTTCACTGAATGAAATTTCTATCAACTATCTATGACTATCCTCTCCCCCACCCCCACCCCTGTAGCTGTCAAAGAGTTTTCTCCTGCACATCAGTTTATTTTTAAGTCCCTATAGTAGGGGTCTCATACAATATTTGTCCTTGTGCTGCTGACTGATTTTACTCAGCAGAATGTCTTCCAATTGAAAACTGGTTATAAGAGGCTTCCTACAATTATCAGTGTTCTTTATCATTATGTAGTGTTCCACTGAGTATATACCATAGTTTGTTTAGCCATTCGTCTGTTGATGGGCATCTGGGTTGATTCCATCTGTTTGCCATTGTGGACTGTGTTGCAATAAACATTCATGTGCATATATCTGTTTATGTGACAGCCTTTGTTTCTGTAGGATATATTCCAAGCAGTGGGATTACTGGATCAAATGGTGTATCGATTTCCAGCTTTTAAAGGAAATGCCAAATTGCTTTGCAAAGTGGTTGTACCATTTTGCAACCCCACCAGCAGTGTAGGAGAGTTCTGGTCTTTCCAAAGCCTCTCCAGCATTTGTTATGTGTTTTTTTGGATCATGGCCAACCTTGTTGGGGTGAGATGGTATTTCATTGTAGTTCTGATTGGGATTTCTCTGATAGCTAATGATTGTGAGCATTTCCTCATGCGTCTTTTGGCAGCCTGGATGTCCTCTTTGGTGAAGTGTCTGTTCATCCCCTTTGCCCATCACTTAATTGGGTTATTTACTGTTTTCTTGTTGATATTTTGCAGTACCTTGTAGATTATGGAGATCAGACATTGGTCTAACATACAGTTGCCAAATATTTTTTCCCATTCTGTAGGTGGTCTTCTAACTCTTGATAGTCTTTGGAAGAGCAAAAGTGTTTGATTCTTAGTAGTTCCCATTTACTTTCTCTTCTGTTCACTGTGTTTTGAGAGATTTTGAAGTCTGTCTAAGCTGTGTGTTAGTATTTCTATTGTTGACCCTATTTTTTCTTGCATAATCTTTATTATTTTAGGTTTGATATTTAGGTCTGTTATACATTTTGAGTTAATTTTTGTGTACGAGATATGGGTCTTGTTTCAATTTTTTTTGCAGTTGGATATCCAATTTTGCCAACACCATTTGTTAGAGACTGTTCTTATTCCAGTTCACAATCTTAGGACCTTTGTCGAATATCAAATGTTCATAAGAGGATAGTGGCATCTCTGGGGTCTCAACTCTGTTCCATTGGTCTATGTGTCTCTTTTTGTAATAGTATCTGGCTGTTTGACTACCGTGGCAGTGTAATAGGTTCTAAAGTCAACCAGTGTGAGGTCTCCATCTGTATTCTTCAGTAGTGTTTTACTTATCTAGGGTTTCTTCCCTTTCCAAACTAAGTTGGTGATTTGTTTCTCTATCTCATTAAAAAAATGACACTGGAATTTTGATTGGGATTACACTGTAAATGTAGATTGCTTGAGTAAAATAGGCGTTTTCACAATTTTAAATCTTCCTATCCATGAGCAGGGTACGTTTCTCCATTTATGGAAGTCTCTCTTGGTTTCTTGTAGTAAGGTCTTGTAGTTCTCTCTATTTAGGCTGTATATTTCTCTAGTTAGAATTATTCCTATGTATTTTATTTTCTTGGGGGCTATAGTAAGTGGTATTGATTTAGTGATTTCTTCTTTGATGATCTCTTTGTTGGTGTAAAGGAATCCTGCTGATTTACTTATGTTTATCTTATATCCCGATACTTTGTTGAATTCTTCTATTAGTACCAGTAGTTTACTTATAGATTCTTTAGGATTCTCTGCAGATACAAAGATATCATCTGTAAACAGGGATATTTTTACTTTTTTGCTGATGTAGATGCCCTTTATTTCTTTGTCTTGTCTAGCTGCTCTGGATAGAACCTCTAGTACAATGTTGAATATAAGTGGTGAGAGTGGGCATCCGTGTCTAGTTTCCATTCTCAAGGGGAAATCATTCAATCTGTCTCCATTCAGGATGATGTAGATGGTTGGATTTGCATAGATGGCCCTTAATGCACTGAGCAACTTCCCCTCTATTTGTATTTTGCTGAGAGTTTTTAGCATGAATGGGTGTTGGACTTTGTCGAATGTCTTTTCTTCAAAATTGACAAAATCAGGTGATTCTTTTGTGTTATTTATGTGGTTGGTTGCATTAATTGTTTTTCTGATGTTGAACCTGCCTTGCATCCCTCTTATGAATCCAACTTGGTCATGATGAAATATTTTTTTTTGATATGTTGTTGAATTCCATTGGCTAGGAACTTGTTGAAGATTTTTGTATCTAGTTTCTTGATATGACTCCAACTTGGTCATGGCAAATTATTGTCTTCATATACTGGTGTATTCTATTGGCTAGGATTTTGCTGAACATTTTTGCATCTAGGTTCATAAGCAATATTAGTCTGTAATTTTTGTGTGTTGTGGGATCCTCCCCTGGCTTTGGTTATCAGGGTTATGCTGGCTTCAGAGAATGAATTTGGGAGTATTCCATCCCTTTCTATGCTGTGAAACAGTCTCAGCAGTATCGGAGAGAACTCTTCTCTAAAAGTTTGGTAGAATTCTGCAGTGGAGCCATCTGGGCCAGGGCTTTTCTTGGTTGCTAGTTTTTTGATGACTCTTTCAATCTCTTCCTTTGTGATGGGTTTCTTAAGCTGTTCTACTTCTCCCTTGTGATAATTTTGGTAGTTGATATGCATCTACAAATTCGTCCATTTCCTCTGGTTTTCAAATCTGTTAGAGTACAGCCTTTTTTAGTACTCTCTTATGATACTTTTGATTTCAATTGGGTCTGTTGTGATGTCTCCCATCTTATTTCTTATTTGGGTTATTTTTTTCCTCACCTGTTTTTCTTTTGGAAGTTTAGCCAATAGTTTATCAATTTTATTAATCTTTTCAAATAACCAGCTTTTCATGTTGTGAAGTTTTTCAATTGTTCTTCTATTCTCTTAATTTGTTTAGTTCTGCTCTAATGTTTTTTATCTGTTTTATTCTGTTGCCTAAGGGGTTCCTCTGCTGCTCTCTTTCTACTTGCTCAAGATGTAGGGATAACTCCTTGGTTTGGGTCCTTCATTCCAGATGTGTGCATTTACAAACTGACCTCTGAGCACTGCTTTGGCTGTATCCCATAGGTTCTGGTAGGATGTGTTTTCATTCTCATTCGATTCCATAAATTTATTGTCCTTGATTTCTTCTATAACCCACGGGTTTTTAAGCAAGGTATTTTTCAGTTTCCATGAGTTTGAATTTCTATCTATGTTTTTCTGCTATTGATTTCAACTTTTACAGCCGTACAGTCCAAGAAGATGCTCTGCAATAATTCAATGGTTTGGATTTTGTTAGGACTTCCATTATGTCCTAACACATGTTCTATTCTGGAAAATGTTCCATGTGCACTGGAGAAGGCGGCGTAGTTATCTGTTGATGGGTGAAAGGTATTGTATGTTGATGAGGTCTAGTTGGTTGTCAGAATAAGATCTTCTGTATCTTTACTGAGCTTTTTTCTAGATGATCTGTTACTGAAAATGGAGTGTTGAAGTCTCAAACTATCATTGTGGCATAATCTATCTCATTTTTCAGTGTCAGTGTTTGTTCGACGGATTTAGATACTCTGGTATTGGTTGCATAAACATTTTATACTGTTATGTCCTGCTTAGGTATTGAATCTTTCAGCAATAAACAGTGATTATTTTTGTCCATGATGGTGGATTTTACATTAAAGTCTATTTTATCTGTGATTAGTATTGCCACTCTTGTTCTTCTTTGTATGTTATTGGCTTGGTATATATATCTCCTTCCTTTGATTTCCAGTTTGTTTGTATCTTTGAGTCTAAGATGTGTTTTTTGTAAGCAATATATAAATGGGTCATGTCTTTTGATCCAGGATGTCACTTGCTGTCTCTTTATTTGAGCATTCAGTGCATTTACATTTGGTGTAATTACTGATAGGTATGTTTACTGCTGTCATTTTGATGCATTTGTTTCTGTGTTGTTGATGTTTTCTTTGTTTTAATATTCTGTTCTGGGTTACTCTTATGAGTTGACTCTTCATCTTTTTCAGCATTGGTTTTGTGTTTGTTGAGACTCCCATATTATGTTTCTAATTTTGATATGTCTAATTTTTATTTTGCTTTGTGGTTACTCCTATGATCTGCCTTACTATTCTAAGTTTAAACCATGCTTTAACTTCTGTATATATTTTTAAGTTCCCTTCCATCTGAAAGAGTTGTAACTACTGTAATATATTCCTCTTTTTAGTGTGATGATGTCATGGTTTTTGTGATATGATCATTGGTTCCCTTCTCTTAGTATTGCCAACTTTGAGCTTTGTGATTTCCCTGAGTGGGATTCTGGATGCCGAGTCCTGCATTGCCTCCTTAAGTATGCATTAAGTTTTTTTTTTCCTACGTAAAGAACTTCTTTCAGTGTTTCTTCTAGTTTTGGTTTGGTTTTTAGTCTCTAAACTGCCTATCTGTGAATGTCTTAATTTTATCTTCATATCTGAGAGACAATTTTGCAGGATATATAATTCTTGGTTGGAAGTTCTTCCCCTTTAAGGCTTTGAATATGTCATCCCACTGCTTCCTTGCCAACATTCTTTCTGCTGAGTTGTCAGATGAAAGCCTACAGGGCTTCCCTGTGAATGTTAGCTTTGTTTTAATCCTTGCTGCCTTTAAGATCCTCTGTTTATGTTCATTTTATTAAGCTTGATTATGTCTTGGTGTCTTTTGGGGTCTAGTTTTTGTGGTGTTTGATACACATCTTGGATATCTATGTTCTCCACTTCCATAATTTCAGGGAAGTTTTCTGTCAGCAAATCTACAATAATCCTATCTGTATTTTCAGCTATCCTTCCCTGGTCAGGAACTCTAGTTATTCGTAGATTATTCCTCTTAATAGAGCCCCACGTTTCTTAATTCTTCTTCATTTTTCTTATTTCTCTTCCCTGATTCTCATAAATGTGGTGTCAGTTGCTCCATCCTCAAGTTCCTTAACTCTGGCTTCCGTCTCCTCAATTCTGCTCTTTTGGCTGTTGACTGAGTTCTCTAATTCTGTTATTTTATTATTGATCTGCTGGATTTCCGGTTGTTGATGTTTTATCAGTTCAGATAGCTTGCTTAATTAGTCATTTTGTTCTGCTGCATTTTGTTTAGTCTTTAGCAGGGCCCTATACAGAACACTTTTGTACTCGATCTCTGATAGTTTCAGATAGGCTTCTTCATCTGGGGGGTCTTTTGATTGTTTGAGTTTTCTGGAGCCATGTTGGACTGTTTCTTTAAATGGTTAGCCATAGATTGTTGCCTTTGCACCATGTAGACCATGTTCACATTGTCTTGTGTTTTCTCAACAGGAGCCAAGGTGTAATTCTAAGAGGGGAGTTGGTCACCAGCTGCCTCTGTGTACTCTAGTGACTGGCCCCAGGTGGACTCTTTGGGATGGCAGCGTTTGTGTCCTGGCTGGCAAAGAGGACACCCTACTTTTGGAGTCACTGGGTGGCCATCAGCTGATGCTATGACATGGATTAGTGAAGGGTAGAGGAGATGCTGCCAGGCTACTCAGCAGTAGGTCCTCCAGGATGTCTTATTTTAATTTTAGAAGAGTACTTTACTCCTAAGCGAGGAGCTGTCCAAAAGCTGTCGGAATCAGTCAGGCCTCAAGTCTGGTAGGCCCCACCATCTGGCTGACAATGAAAGCACCTGATATGCTGTCCCCAGATGCTATGATGTAGGACAGGGTCATAGCCTTGTTGCCATCCTCTGCCAGGAGCTATCCATAACTCTAGAGGCTCCACCATCCTAAACACAGGTGTTTTGCTGGAGAAGCACTTTCCAGACAGGCCCTGCTTCTTGGCATGAATATTAGCTGCAGCTAAGGTTTCTGGGTTGGTGACTCTTCCTCTCAGTTGAGCAAGACAGTGTCTTGCTGCTGAGCTGCTCTTCCTGCTGCAAGACAACAGAATCTATGGTGCAGCTCAGAAACAAGAGGTGGAAGGGCAGTGGTGCCCTAGGTCATCAGCTGGGCTCTCTCAATATGTGGCTATCCGATACACCGTCTCTCTGCTGCACTATACGCTGCTTAATCACTGCAGTTCAGTGTATTAGCCAGCTCATGCCCAGTCCCCACCTCTCAGATAACAAAGAAGGTGTCAGTATTTGCAGTCCTCCCAGTGAGTCAGCTGAAGCAGGACTCAGCACATATTGTCTCATGTTAGAGGTCGTTTCCCACATACTGGTGCACAGTCCCATCTGACAAGCTTATGCCAGATCCTAGGGCTCCCCAGATGTCCACACTGCTCCATTCAATTATCAATCCAGGCCTTAGTTCTCAGACGGAATTGATGAGATGTGTGTGTAGTCCACCATCTTGGCCCTGTCCCCCTGCTACTCCATTTTCTTATGGCATAAAATGTTAGTGCTGAAAAGCATGATGGTAATTTTTCTTTTATGAATCTCAGCTGATGTTTCTGTTGGAGCTCTGGTGGTTCAGTGGTTAAGTATTCAGCTACTAACCAAAAGGTCATTAGTTTGAATCCACCAGCTACTCTTTAGAAAACCAATGGAGCAGTTCTTCTCCATGTCTCACAGGGTTGCTATGCCTTGGAACTGACCACATGGTAATAGGTTTGTTTTGTTTTGGATGTTTCTGCTGAGATACTCAACACATATTTTTTTCTTTTAAAGTCAGGTAATTTTATTAGAACACATCTTGTCGGTCATTTTGGGTAGAATTTTTAGATATATGGTGTCTTCCGTCAAATCAGGAAAAAAGTTATTTCATTATATAGTTCCCTTAATTATACTTTTTAGTACTTACACATACATGGTCTACTATGCCAGAAATGACAAATTCAAGAGGAATGGCATTGCATTCATCATCAAAAAGAATGTTTCAAGGTCTATCCTAAAGTACAGTGCTATCAGTGACAATATCCAAATGCCTACAAGGAAGGCCAGTAATATGATCACTACTTACATACCAACCACTAATAATAATAAATAAATTGAAAATTTTTTACCAACTTCTGTAGTCTGAAACTGATCCAACATGGGATCAAGATACACTGATATTACTGGTAACTGGAATGCAATAGTTGTAAATAAAGAAGAATCGCAGTTGGAAAATGTGGTCTTGGGGATTGAAATGATGCCAGAGATCACATGACAGAATTCTGCAAGACCAACAACTTTTTTACTTCAAACATCTTTCTTCAGCAACATAAATGGCAACTATATACATGTACCTCACCAGACAGAAAACACAGGAAGCAAGTCGATTACATCTGTGGAAGGAGATGATAGGAAAGCTCAGTATTATGTAAGAACAATTCCAGGGGCCAACTGTAGAACAGACTATTAATTGGTCATGTTTAAGTTCAAGCTGAAGCTGAAAAAAATTAGAATGAGTCCACGAGAGCCAAAGTATGACATTGAGTATATCCCAAATGAATTTAGAGACCATGTCAAGAGTAGATTTGATACACTGTACACTAATGACCAAAGATCAGACATGCTGTCAAAAGACATCATCCGTGAAGAAGGAAAAGGTCATTAAAAATACTGGAAAGGAAGGACCCAAATGGATGTCTGAAGACTCTAAAACTTGTTCTTAAATGTTAAGTACCTAAAACAAAAGGAACAAATGATAAAGTAAAAGAGGTGAATAGAAGATTTCAATGGGCAGCTTAAAAACACAAAGTATTATAATGAAATGTGTAAAGACCTGTAGTTAGAAAACCAAAAGGGGCAGGGACAAGTGGTAATCAGATGCTTCCTGTGGTTTCTCTTGAAACAAAGACCCCCCAAAACAAGTGAATCAATTATATATGATGATCTAGGAGCCCTAAACATCAAAGGCATAGTTGAGGAACTGGACCCAGCAGCAAGGGGAGGGAAAGACAGGTAAGAAGCAATGAGGTGCTACCAAAGCTGACCCATTCGGAACCAACAACCTGTAGGCCAGCTCCACTGCCACGAGTGTAGCAAGCAGAGGCACTTGGGATGTGTTTTCCACATGGGGTGAGACTGAGGTGCAGACAGTCTACTCAAGCCTCCAGAACAAGTGAAAAGTGATGCTCAATCAGGAAAAGGTAAGTATGTGTCTCTAACCTACTGTGCAAAACAAAACGCATCCCCTTTAGGAAAAATTTCTCTCCCATTTACTTCCCTCCTCTCTACTCTAAACCAGGGCTCATACCGACTTCAGCAACTGCTACATCCCCTACACCAGAAGGATGAGCCTTTATGCAGCCTGAGTCTTTCTCCTAGTTTTGGAGAGGTAACAAATTAAGAAACAGGAGAAAATAATCTGCCAGCTCCTCTAAGCTGGGAACTCAGGGCAGGCACAGATGCTCTGCCTAGGAACAAGCATAAGGGGTCCACATACTTTGAATGCCTTTCACCTCTGGATAGAGCTGTGTGGACCCATTTTGATAGTATAGGCCTTCAGCAGCACAGAACAAGGTATATATCTGAAGCCTAACTTCAACTGTATCAGGTATACAGTGAGCTGCAGGCTTGTCACTGTTAAGCAGGGTCCTGACCTACCCCTATCTGTAGTCTGAGGGCTGGTGGCTCCACCCATGCTACATAGTCACTGCCGACAGGGTCCAAGAATAACTGCTGTGACTCCTAGTCAGCACAACCAACAGCACTGGTTGCAAACCTCACCCACCTAGGTGCTCTAGGAACAGGGACATACCTTATACCCAGGCACTTAGGAGAAGCTGTCGAGCCCTATCTTGCTAAAGGCAGATACCTGTGCCTACTCCAATCACCCCTGCCCACCTACAACTATAGGTAGGGCCTGCATCATACACCCTGGTAACTGACTACTTGGACACATGAACTGAATCCATACAACAAAAGTAAATGGATTTCTGGGCTCACATACCTATTAACAGATCTAACACATGGTGACAGGATGTGAGAGCTTCAAAGGTACCACTAATCAAGCAGCCTATTTCATCACATCAAAACAAAACAAAACAGGAAGCTAGTACACAGCAAGCAAACAAAACAAATTTATTGATGGCTGGGAAACAACAGTCGGTATCAAATCACACCAAGAAACAGACCATGATGGCTTCAGAAAGCTCTCAAAATAATGAATCAAGGAATCCTCCAGAGGAAGAGGACTTCTTGGAATTGCTGGAGGTAGAATACAAAAGATTAATATAAAGAGCTCTTCAAGGCATCAGTTAAAACAGAACAACCAAGCAATACACAGACAAAGCAACAGAAGAATGTAAGGTTATACAACACAATGTCAAATTTAACAGACTGTAAGTATCCATAGACACCAAACAGAAATCTGTAAGATTAACAATAATATTTCAGAATTGGACAACACAACAGAAAGTCATAAGAGCAGAACTGTAGCAATAAAAGACAAAATTAGTGAGACTGAAGATAAAGCAATTGACACCAAATAAGTATAGCATGAGTGGAGCCACCAGCCCTCAGATCACAGACAGGGCTAGGTGACGACCCTGCGTAACAGTCACAAGCTTGGAACTCCACTGTGTATCTGATATAATTGAAGTTAGACAGGTATATACCCTGTTGTTCTGTGCTACTGAAGGCCTATTAAAAAACAAACAAACAACTCCATTGCCATCCAACTGATTACAATTCAGTGACCCTATAGGACAGAGTAGAACTGCCCCACAGAGTTTCCAAGGAGTGCCTAGCAGACCTGAACTGCCAACCTTCTGGTTAGCAGCTGTAGCACTTAATCACTATACTACCTATATTGTTATTTATTTTCCTCAAATAATAAGAAAATTCAGATAAAAGAATTAAAAAAATACAGGAGGCAGGGCCAAGTTGGTGGACTAGATACATGTCTCCTCAATTCTCTCTGAGAACTAAGGCTTAGAAAAGTAAGTGAATGGAGTAGTGAGGACATTCTGGGAAACCCAACATGTGGTGTAGGGTTGTGAGACTGGACTGGACAACAGAAAGGGAGAAACCACCTCTGTTGTGGGCAAGGCAGTGGCACAACAAGCCCTGCTTCTACTGGCGCATCACTTGCAAGGATTACACGTATGGATGCCTTCTTTGTTAACTGGGAGGCTGGTGCCCTTCAGCTGGAAATGGGTCTGCCAAACCTGTGAGCCTGGCACAGGCTGTGATCTGCAGTGCCTAAGTAAAGAGCTTATCTTACAGCAGAGAGACTGTGCTTGGGACTGTGCTTGGGACAGCAACATTTAGAGTGACTGAGGGTGCCAGTGCCCCTCACCTCTCTCTTCTCTGAGCTGCATCATAGATACTGCTGACTCAGTGCAGTAAAGCAGCTCAGGTAGGACACCATAAGCTGAGAGGTAGAGTTAGTCACACCTGAGGTCTTATCTGGGGCTAATTCCCAGGCTGAGCAACAGCAGCTGTCTGCATAGTGCTTCTTACAGCAGGAAAGCTGTTTTTAAGATGATTGTACCTAGGGATCATGGTGGGGGCTGGCAGCTGAGTGTGGCAATGCCCTAACTCCTCCTCTCCTGAACCACATCATACCATCTGGGGATGGCCTATGAGGTGCCATCTCTGTCACCCAGGAGGTGGGGCCTTCCATCCCTGAGGGCCTGGCTGCTTTGAGCTGCTGCTGGTCAATGCCTATTTTCAGCAGAAGGGAAGCTTTCATGTTAAGAGCAGCTAGAGAAAGCAGTGGTGACTGGTGTCGGAATGTGGTGGTGCCATTTCCACCACCCTGCACTGAGCCACATCACAGCATCAGCTTATGGCACCCCAGACAGTCCATAAGTAGGACACCCTCTTTACCAGCAAGGAGGTAGTGCCTGCCACCTCTGAGGGCCCAGTTGTTTTCAGCCGTTACTGGACAGTGCCCCTCTCAGCAGAAAAGCAGTTTTTAAGATAAATGTTATCCAGAGAATGCAGCAATCCCTGGCAGCTGAGTGTGGTGGCATCTTTCTTTCCTCCCTTCCCTGAGCTACACCATAGTCTAGATTGGAGAGACAATGGACAGTGAGAACAAGTAGCACACCACCTTTCTCAGCCAGGAGGAGGGGTCTGTCACCCCTGAGGGCCCAGCTAGGACTATCCACTAACCAGAGTGGCATCACGGGGCTTGACAGTGTGTATATTGCCAGAGAAGCTATATATGAGTCAGTGGCAACTAGACCAAACCTAGCAGTGCCCTTACCCACTCCATTCCTAGAACTCTGCCACAACTGCCCTTCATGTAACACCAGAGAAACTGAACAGCTCCTTGATGGTGCGAAGATAATACTCAATATCTAACCATTTAAAGAAGCAGACCAGTATGGCTCTGGAAAATTTCCAAAACAAAAATAAAAAAACTTTACAGATGAAGGCTTTCTGAAATTATCGGAGGTAGTATCCCAAAAAAATGTGTATAGAACCTTTCTAGAGATTAAATAAAATGCAATAGAACAAAATGAAAAATTAAGTAAGCTATATGAACTGCCAGAGCGTCAACAATCTGAAATCCAGCAGATAACAAAATTAGAGAATTAGACAATCAGTGAGCTTGAAGACAAAGCAACTGACATCAGCATTTATGAGATCAAACAAAAGAAACAAGAAAAATGAAGAAGCATTAAAAAGAATGTGGGACTCTATCAAGAGGAATAATCTACGAATAACTGGAATTCCTGAACAAGGAGGTACAGCAGAAAATACAGAGAAAATTGTTGAAGAGTTGCTGGCAGAAAACTTCCCTAAAATCATCATAAAAGAGAACACAGACATTCAAGATGCTTATAGAACACCACAAAAACTAGACACCAAAAGAAAGACACCAAGACATATTATAATCAGGCTTCATAAAATGAAACATCAAGAGAGGAGCTTAAAGGCAGCAAGGCTTAAAGCAAAACTAACATACAAAGGGAGGCTTTTGTCTGACCTCTTGGAAGAAACCATGTTGACAAGAAAATAGTGGGATCACACAAAACCTTGAAGGGGGAAATCTTCCAACTAACAATTACATTTCCTGAAAAACTGTCTCTCAATTATGATGGTCAAATTAAGACATTCATAGGTAAACAGAAGCTTAGAGACTTTGCAAAAACCCAACCAAAACTACAAGAAATACTGAAAGAAGCTCTATGTTTAGAAAACCAGTTAACATCAAATGTATACTTAAGGATGCAATGAAGGACAGAGCATCCAGAGGACTACTCAGTTAGGGAAGTAACTAAGCTTAATCAAAGCTAACATATTAAAAGTAGGGAACCAGTGACCTTAACATGACAACTATGACATCATGACACTACAAAGAGGGATGTGCTACACTAGGTATAACCCTTTCACATGAAGAGGAAATTAAGAAGATATACAGAAGTTAAAGACTGGTGTAAGCTTAGAACATTAAGTGGGCAAAGGGATAGCTGCAAAGCAACATATCAAAACAAGAAACATAATTCAGGAGTCTCAAACACAAAATCAACACTGAGAAAACTGAAAAGAAAACCCATAAAGAAAAATGACCCAGAATAGAGTTAAGTGGAACAAAGAAAACATCAACAACAGAAAAATAAAGACACCAAAATGACAGCACTAAACACATACCTAACCATAATTACACTGAATGTAAATGGATTGAATGTTCCATTAAAGAGGCAAAGAGTAACAGCTCTGATCAAAAAATATGATCCATCTATATGTTGCTTAGAGTCGGATGCGACTCGACAGCACTTGGCATATGGTGCTTACAAGAAACACACCTTAGATTCAAAGATATGGACAAACTGAAAATCAAAGGATGGAAAAATATATACCAAGCTAACAATATGCAAAGAAGAGCAGGAGTGCCAATACTAATCTCAGATAAAATAGATTTTAATGTAAAATTCACCACTGTGGACAAGAATGGTCACTATTTATTGCTGAAAGATTCAATACATAAGCAGGATACAACAGTATTAAATACTTATGCACCTAATGCTAGAGCATCTAGATACATCAAACAAACACTGGCAACATTGAAAAGTGAGATAGATCACTTCACAGTAATAGTAGGAGACTTCAACATTCCACTTTCAGTAATGGACAGGTTATCCAGAAAAAAGCTCAGTAAAGATACAGAAGATCTTATTGAGACAATCAACCAACTAGACCTCACTGACATTTGTAGAACTCTTTACCCAACAACACATCAGTACACCTTCTATTTCAATGCACATAGGCAATTCTCCAGAATACACCACATATTAGGTTACAAAGCAAGTCTTAACAAAATCCAAACTACTGAACTATCACAAAGCATCCTCTTGGACCATAAAGCCATAAAAGTTGAAATCAATAGTGGAGAAAACATAGGCAGAAATCTGAATTCATGGAAAATGAACAACACCTTGCTCAAAAATCCATGGGTTATGGAAGAAACAAGGATACAGTAAACAAACTTATAGAATTGAATGAGAATGACAACACATCCTAATAGAATCTATAAGATACAGCAAAAGCAGTGCTCAGAGGTCACTTTATCTCTATAAATGCACACATCTGGAATGAAGAAAGGGCCCAAACTAAATAATTAACCCTACAACTTCAACAAGCAGAAAGAGAGCAACAGAAGTATCCCTTGGGCACCAGAAGAAAACAGATAATAAAGATTAGAGGAGAACTAAATGAATCAGAGAACAGAAAAACAATTGAAAGAATTAACAAAACCAAAAGCTGTTTTTTGAAAAGATCAAAAAACCTGATAAGCCATTGGCTAAACCGACCAAAAAAAAGAGAGGAAACAAATAACCCAAATAAGAAACAAGATGGGAGATGTCACAATACACCAAACTGAAATCAAAAGTATCATAACAGAATACTATGAAAAACTGTACTCTAAAAGATTTGAAAACCAGAGGAAATGGACAAATTTCTGGATTCACATCAACTACCAGAATTATCACAAAAAGAACAACTTAATAAACTTATCACAAAGGAAGAGACTGAAAAAGTCATCAAAAAACTACTAACCAAAAAGGTCCTGGCCCAGATGGCTTCCCTGCAGAATTCTACCAAGCTTTTAGAGAAGAGTTAGCTCCAATACCACTAAGACTATTTCACAGCATAGAAAGGGATGGAATACTCCCAAATTCATTCTCTGAAGCCAGCATAAGCCTGATACCAAAGCCAGGGAAAGATCCAACAAAAAAGGAGAATAACAGACCAATTTCAATCATGAACCTAGATGCAAAAATCTTCAACAAAATCCTTGCCAATAGAATACAACAATGTATCAAAAAAATCGTTCATCATGACCAAGTTGGATTCATACCAGCGATACAAGGTTGGTTCAATATCAGAAAAACAATTAATGTGATTAACCACATAACACAAAATAATCATATGATTTTGTCGATTGATGCAGAAAAGGCATCTAACAAAGTCCAGCACCCATGCATGCTAAAAACTCTCAGCAAAATAGGAATAGAAGGTAAATTTCTCAATGCAATAAGGGCATCTATGCAAAGTCAATTGCCTGCATAATCCTGAATGGAGAGAGACTGAAAGAATTACCCCTGAGAATGGGAACTAGACAAGGACGCCCATTCTCACCACTTCTATTCAACATTGTACTAGAAGTTGTTGCCAGAGCAATTCAACAAGACAAAGAAACAAAGGGCATCTGCGTTGGCAAGGAAGTAAAAATCTCCCTATTTGCAGATGATATGGTTGTATATGCAGAGAATCCTAAAGAATCCATAAGTAAACTACCCGACCTAATAGAAGAGTTCAGTAAAATAACAAGATATAAGATAAACATAGGTAAATCAGTAGGATTTCTTTATACCAACAGAGATCATTAAAGAAGAAATCACCAAATCAATACCATTTACTATAACCCCCAAGATAAAATACCTATGAATAATTCTAACTAGAGAAATAAGAGACCTATGTAAAGAGAAATACAAGACTTTACTGCAAGAAAATAAGATACATAAATGGAGAAACCTACCCTGCTCATGGACAGAAAGATTTTACATTGTGAAAATATCTATTTCACCCCAAATGGTCTACATATACAATGCAATCCCAATACCAATTCCAGTGATATTTTTTAATGAGATGGAGAAACAAATCACCAACTTTGTTTGGAAAGGGAAGAAATCCAGGATAAGTAAAGCACTACTGAAGAAGAGGAACACGGTGGGAGGCTTTATACTACCCTATCTTAGAACCTATTACACTCCCTGGTAGTCAAAACAGCCTGGTACTGGTACAAAAACAGACATATAGACTAATGGAACAGAATTGAGACCCCAGAAGTATCACCATCCTCTTATAAACAGCTGATATTTGACAAAGGCCCAAAGGTCATAAACCGGGGTTAAAAACAGTCTCTTTAACAAATGGTGTTGGCAAAATTGGATATCTGCAAAAAACTGAAACAAGAACCATATCTCACACCTTACACAAACACTAATTCAAAACGGATCAAGGACCTAAGTATCAAACCTAAAACAATAAAGATCATGTAAGAAAAGATACAGTCAACCATGGAAGTTGTAATACATGGCTTAGACAGACTACAAAACCTTACAACGAACAACAGTAAAGAAAACAGATAAATGGGAACTACTAAGAATTAAACACGGTCATCCATAGATTTTATAAATAAAGTTAAAAGACTACCTATAGAACGGGAAAAAATATTTGGCAACTACATGTTGGATCGACATCTGATTTCCACAATCTACAAGGTACTGCAAAATGTCAACAAGAAAAAGGTAAATAACCCAATTAAGTGATGGGCAAAGGAGATGGACAGACACCTCACCAACGACTTCCAGGTAGCCAGAAGACACATGAGGAAATGCTCACGATCTTTAGTTATTACAGAAATCCAAATCAAAACTACAATGATTCTATACAACTATAGGATATCATCCTGCTGACCTCTGGCTGGAGGAAGGAAAGTGGGTGGAGACGAGGGGAAAGGAGACTGTTGGGAGGATGAGACATGTATGGAGCAGAGAGGAATAGTGTGCTATCACCGGACAGGGAGAGCAGTGGAAGCTGCACACAGGTGGGCATGTAAACTTATATGGGAATGTACATTTTCACTCAGTCATATTAAATAAAAAAAAAAAGAAAGAAATACACACACACACAAAAAAAAACTACAATGAGATACCATCTCATTCCAACAAGGATGGCAATAATCCAAAACCCACAAAACAACAAATGCTGGAGAGGCTGCAGGGAGATTGGAACTCTCCTATACTGCTGGTGGAAATGTAAAATGGTGCAACCTCTATGGAAAGCAATTTGGAGCTTCCTTAAAAAACTAGAAATAGAGTACTCCTTCCATCTTAACCCAATATTGCAAGGACAGAGTAGCTGGGGCAGGAGGCCAGGGACCATGCTTTTAGGCAAAATCGAGGCCCATTGGCACAACTAGTGTTTTGCTAAGAGGGCTCTCTGCACCCCACATTGGTGAGTGGCATCCGGGGTCTTAAAAGCTGCCAAGCTGCCATCCGAGGGCACAGCAAATGGTCCCAACTCAGCAGGAATAGATGCTCACCGAGGACCAAAGCGACATGGGGAAGACAACCCAGAACACAGAGAGACCCACATGAGTGGGTGCCTGCATTGACCTGGGACTGGAAGAACCGGATGGTGCCTGGCCACCACCAGTGATAGTTGCGATGGAGCTCACTAAGTTGAGTGTCACTGGCAACACAAGAACAAAAAGGGATGCACCCTGACATCTCCACTAAAAGACCACAATTGATGGTCCAGTGGCTTCGGGGTTCCCCTGGGAGCATGGCCCCTGGCCCTGATGCTGTCCTTGCCCATAAATCATAATGAAGGTCCACTGTTCGGACAGGAATGGATTGGACTCGGCAATGCAGAGTGACCATATACTGGATGCACTTTATGGTTCTATGCCTCTATAGGATATCATCCTGCTGACCTCTGGCTGGAGGAAGGGGAGTGGGTGGAGAGGAGGGAAAGGCAACTGTTGGGAGGATGAGACATGTATGGAGCAGAGAGGAGCAGTGTGCTGTCACCCAGCAGCGAGAGCAGTGGAAGCTACATATAGGTGGGCATGCAAATTTATATGGGAATGCACATTTTCACTTAGTAAAAAAAAAAAAAAATCTAGAAATAGAAATACCGCATGATCCAGCAATCTCACTGCTCAGAATATATCCTATAGAAATAAAGGCGGTCACATGAACAGATACTTGCACAGGAATGTCTACTGTAGCACTGTCAATAAGAGCAAAAACAGTTGAATAGATAAACTATGGTACATATATATACTCAATGGAACACTATGCAATGATAAAGAACAATGATGATTTCAGGAAGCATCTCATAACCTGGTTTCACCTAGAAGACATTTAAGCTGAGTGAAATCAGTCAGCAGCAAAAGGACAAGTATTGTATGACAGCTCTGCTATGAGGACTGAAAACAGACTTATGTACAGAAGAAAAGGCTCTTTGGCAGCTACAAGGGTGGACAGGGAGGGAGAAGGCTGGTCACAGATTAGATAGTAGATAGGAATTTGGTTAGGTGGAAGTAGTGACAGCACACAATAGGGAGCAGATGAACATAACTGTACTACACCATAAACTAAAAGGCTTTCTAAACTTAACCCAGTATTTCAAAGGATACAGTAGTATGGATGGGGGGTCTGGGGACCATGTTTTCAGGGGACATCAAGGCCAACTGGCACTAGTCTTTTGCTTGGAGAATTTTCTGTACCTGATATTGGTGAGTGGTGTCCAGGGTCTTAAAAACTAGCAAGCTCCCATCTGAGGGCCACCAAGTGGTCCCAACTTATCTGGAATATATGATGACTGAGAACAACAAAGACATGCAGGAAAAAGAGCCCAGGAGACAGAAGAATGGGAGATTGTATCAACACGAGATCAGAACTAGATGGTACCCAGCCACCACCAAAGGCAGCCACAATGGGTGACACAATGTAGAGTCCCTGAGGTAACACAAGAAAAAGAGGGATGCAGCTCAAGAACTCTACTAAAAGACCAGAATTGATAGTCCAACAGCCTGGAGGGTCCCCGGGGAACATGGGCCCTAGACCTGCTGCTAGCCCTGACTGGAAACCAGTATTGAGGTCAACTCTTCAGACAAGAATGGACTGGACTCGGGGACACAGTGTGACCATATGGTGTGTGTAGTTTATGGTTCTATACATTTATAGGAAGCTGTCCTACTGGTTTCTTTCTAGATGGGAGAAAAGAAGGTGGAGAGGAGGGAAGAGGTGCTTGTTAAGAGGATACTAGAAATACGGAGTGAAAAGGAGGATTATGCTGTCACTGGGTGAGAAGAGCAGATGGAGTTGCAGATAGGTGGGTATGGAAAATCGATTTGGATTGTATACTTTCACTTAACCACAATAAAAAATTAATAATTAAATAATATGAAGAATCCCTAAGAATTATTGAGGTCTCTAGCAATAAGAATAACCTATTAAGTGATTGGCATACCAGAACAGAGGGGAAAACAGAAAATACAGAGAGAACTGTTGAAGATTTGTTGGCAGAAAACTTGCCTGATATGAAAGATAAAACAATATCTAAGATGACCACAGAATTTCACAGAAGGTACATCCCAAAAGAAAGTGACAAAGACCTATTAAAATCAAACTTGCCAAACCAATGACAAAATTATAAGAGCAGTCAGGGATAAATGAAAAGTCATCTACAAAGAAGAGTCACTAAGACTATGATTGTACTACTCAGCAGAAAACATACTACAAGAAGCAACCGGATGGTATGTACAAAGCCTTGAAGAAAAATAAATGCGCCAGCCAATAACTACATATTTAGCAAATTTGTCTCTCAAATATGATGGCAAAATGTGGACATTTCTAGGTAAACAGAATTTTACAGAATTTGCAACAACCAAAACAATATCAGAAGAAATACCAAAGCGAGCACTTCAGTTAGAAAATCAGTAACATTAGATAACAATGCAAGACTAGAATACAGTACAGAGCAACCACATTTCAACATAGATATGGAAATTACAAAAATAAATCAAAGTTAAACCAGTAAAAATAGGGAGACAGAGATGTTATTATGTAAAAGATGACAAACATTATAACAAAAAAGAGGAACTACAGAATATAGTTATAGATATTTCATATGAAGAGGAAGTCAAGGTGATATAAAGAAATAACATCCATTTGTGACAAAAACTCTCAGTAAAATAGGAATGGAAGGAAAATTCCTCAACATAATAAATGGCAACAGCCAACATCCCCCTAAATGGAAAAGGTCTGAAAGCATTCCCTTTGAGAATGGGAACCAGACAAGGATAGCCTTTACCACCACTGTTGAGGACTTAACCAGAGAAATCAGGCTAGAAAAACAAAACATATCTAAATTAGTAAAAGGAGAAGGAAAAGTATTTCTATTTGCAGATGATATCATTTTATATGCAGAAAACCCTAAAAAATCCACAAGAAAATGGCTCAAAAAGTTTAACAAAATATCAAGATACATGATAAACACACGAACATAGTTGGATTACTCTATACCAACAAAGAGAACACTGAAGACGAAATCACTGAATCAATACAATCTGTAATAGCCCCCAAGAAGATAAAATATTTAAGAATAACTCTAAGTAGAGACATCTTAAAAGATCTATACAAAGAAACTACACAACACTAGTGCTAGAAACCAAAAGAGACATACATAAGTGGAGAAACATACCTTGCTCATGGATAGGAAAACTCAACATTATGCAAATATCTATTTTACCCAAAGCAATCTCAATCCAAATCCTACTGGCATATTTTAAGGAGATTTACAGAAACAAATCACCAACTTCACATGGAAAGGGAAGAGGCTCTGGATAAGCAAAGCATTACTGGAGAAGAACAACGTGGGAGGCCACACACTACAGGATTTTTGAACTTACCGTACTGCCACAGTAGTCAAAACAGCCTGGTACTGGTGCAACAACAGGTACATAGACCAATGGAAGATAATTGAGAATACAGACATCCTATGAAGATACTGCAAAACCTCAACAACAAGATGACAAATTATCCCATTAAAAAATGGGCAAAGGAAACACTTCAAAGAAAGAATGGACTGGACATGGGGACACAGGGTGATGCAAGTAGTGTGTGTACTTTATGGTTTAATATATATATGAGGCTGTCCTACTGGTTTCTTTTTAGAGGACGGAAGAGAAAACAAGTGTTGGCTGAGTGGATACTGGAAAACTGGAAAAAAAGTGTTGTCACAGGGTGAGGACAGCAGACAGAGTTGCATAGAGGTGAGGGTTTTATATGGTAAATTGACTTGGATTATAAACTTTCACTTAATCACAATAAAAAAGTTTTAAAAAATGGGCAAAGGATAACAGGCACTTCACCAAAAATGTTCAGGCAGCTAACACATACATGAGGAAATGCTCACGATCATTACCCATTTGAGAAATGTAAATAAAAACTACAATGAAATACCATCTTATCCCAACAAGGCTAACATTAAGCCAAAAAACATAAATTAACAGATGTGGGAGAGACTGTGGAAAGACTGGAACACTTATAAACTTCTGGTGGGAATGTAAAATGGTCCAACCACTCTGGAAATTGACTTGGCACTTCCTTAATTTTAGCAATCTCACTCTTTGGAATGTATCCTAGAAAAATAATAGCCCTCACAGCAATAGATATATGCACACTCATTGTAGTACAGTTCACAACAGAAAAAAGATAGAAACAACCTAGGTACCCATTAACTTATGAATTGATAAACAAATTATGTTATAGTCACACAATGGAATTTTCAAAATTTATTATGATTGAGTGAAAGTGTACAATCCAATATAACTTTGCATGCCCGCCTGTGCGCAGCTCACACTGCTTTCCCTGCCCAGTGACAGCACGCTCCTCCTATCCATTTTATACATGTCATGTCCTCCTAACAATCTCCTGTCTCCTCCTCTTGACCTTCTCACCCTCCGTCCAGTAACAGGCCAGCAGGACGACATCCTATAGATGCGTAGAACCATAAAGCACACACACTATATGGTCACTCTGATCACACAATGGAGTATTATGCAATGAAAAACAACAATAAATCCATGAAACAGAAAAATCTGAAAGGCATTATGCTGAGTGAAATTAGTCACAAGAGGACAAATATTGTAAAAGACCACTATTCTAAGGATAGATGAAAAGGTTTAATTGCATAAGAAAACATTCTTTGATGGTTACGAGGCTGGGGAGGGAGGAAGAGGGGTATTCACTAGCTAAAATAGTACACAGGATTTATCTTAGGTGAAGGGAAGGACAACACGCAACACAGGAGAAGTCAGTACAACTGGACTAAACCAAAAGCCAAGAAATTTCCTGAATATAATCAAACACTTTGAGAGACAGAGTAGCAGGGGAGAGGACTGGGGACCTTAGTTTCAGGGGAGGTTTAGGTCAACTGGCATAACAAAACTTATTAAGAAAATGTTCAGCATCCTATTTTGGTGAATGGTGCCTGGTGAGTCTTAAAAGCTATCAAGCAACTATCTAAGATGCACCAACTGGTCCCAACCCACTGTAGGCAAAAGAAAATGAAGAACACCAAAGACATATGGAAAATATTAGCCTAAGAGATAAAAAGGGCCACATAAACCAGCGACTCTGTCAGCCTGAGACCAGAAGAATGAAATGGTGATCCGCTACCACCAATGACTATCCTGATGGAGAAAACAAAGGAGAGTCCCTGACAAAGAAGGAGAAAAGTCAGGTGCAGACCTCAAATTCTAGTAAACGACCAGACTAGAGGGACCATGGAAGACGTGGCTCCTGGACTCCGTTAGCCCACAAATGAAACCATTCCTGAAGTCAATTCTTCCAGTAAAGATTACAGTGGACTACAAGACAAAAATAATACTCGTGAAGAGAGTGTTTCTTAGCTGAAGTAGATAACACATTAGACTGAGTGGATCATTCCTTTCCGGAGGCAAGATGAGATGGCAAAAGGGGACTGGAGCCGTTTAATGGACTTAGAAAATCTGGGGTAGAAAGGTGGAGTGTGGTGTCACATCATAAGGAGATCAACTAGGGTCACATAACCATGTGCGTACAAATTTTTGTACGAAAAACTAATGAACTGTAAGTTTCACTTAAAGCACAATTAAAAAAACCAAAATGTGGGGGCAGAGTAAATATGGCGGACTAAGCACATGTCTCCTTATATCCCTCTGGAAACCAAGAACTCAACTGATAATCAAATGGAGCCTTCTGATCACCTAATCAGCCTGAGGACATGGCACAGGGCTGTTAAGTGGGACTTCATACAACTGAGTGAAAAACCTCCTCTCTTTCGCTGACTCCCATTCCTGGCTAGCCCTGGCTCTCATGAACTGAAGGTAAACGCACCATTTTGACTTTTTTTTTCTCTGTCTTGGCCGGCGGGCGGAGCTGGGTCTTGCCTAGTGGCTAGACTCAGACGCGCTGCTGGGGGGATAGGAAGGCGAAATTCCCATATTTTGAGAGCCAGGCTTAGGACTCTGTTAATCTAGCCACTTTGAGCCTTTCGTTTTATATCTGCCTCAGAGGGGTTTGTACGGAATTTTGCAGTCAGTGTGCGGGATGCAATGTTGGTACCGAGATTTTAGCAGGACCTAAGTCTTAGCCTGGGAGCCAGCTCCTGCAAACAGGATAGCGCTTCTCCAACATAAAAGCAGTAATTTACCGAAGGCTACCTACGTTGGGGGCCCTGCAACAGAAGCAGAGGAATCACTACCTCTCGGCACCTTTAGCTCCTCTATCTGCTGCCTGTGTGGAGGGTGCCATCTTGGCTACGGTGGCTGCAGCTGTACCTAATTCTTAGCTTGGGAGCCAGAGCCTGCCCACAAGAGAGTGCTTTTCTATCATAAAAGCAGTACTCGACACAGTGTCCCCTAAGGCTAGGCCCTGTCAGCAGAGGCCAACAGGGCAGTAGCATTGCTGTATTCTCAACTAGTTTGTTATCATCTGGGGTTGGATATAGTGGCACTTACTTTGTCAGTTGAGAAGAGGAACCTCTACACCTGAAAACCTAACTGACTTGTGAAGTGGTCAGATACCTTTTGCTTTACATTTTAAGACAGCCTAGAGAAACGTTTGCAATCCATCCTCACGGTACCTCTTCTAGCCTCTACATATTCACATGGGACCCAAAAAGCAACAGACAATTGTGGCATACAAGAAATCACCCATGGCTTCAGAAGGCTCTCAAACAAAGCAACCAAGGAGTTTTCCAGATGAAGAAACTTTTATGAAAGCATCAGGAAGTGAATACAAAATGATTATATACAGAGCTCTTCTAGACCTTATACAAAATGCAGCAGAACAAAATGAAAAATTAAGCAAGTTGTTCGATCTGATGGAACACCAGTACTCTGAAATCCAACAGATCAAGAACAAAATCAAAGACATAGAAACTTCCATGCAAAGCCAAGAAAACAGAATGGAACAAATAGAAAAAAGAATTTCTGACTTGGAAGACAGAGCTACTGATGCCAGTGTCTATGAGCAGAAATCAGAAAAAAGAAACAAGAAAAATGAAGAAACATTAAGAAGCATGTGGGACTCTATTAAGAGGAACAACCTTCGATTAATTGGAGTCCCTGAACAGGGTGAGACATCTGAGAACACAGAGAGTATCGTTGCTGAGCTGCTGAAAGAAAACTTCCCAGAAATCATGAAGGAAGAGAATATACACATCTCAGATGCATATGGCATGCCACCCAATATAGATCTCAAAAGAAAGACTCCAAGACATATTATAATCAAGCTTAACAAAATGAAACATAAGCAGCAACTCTTAAAGGCAGCAAGACTGAAAGCAAAGCTAACATTCAGAGGGAAACCCTGTAAGCTCTCGTCAGATTTCTCAGCAGAAACCATGCTGGCACGGAGACAGTGGCATGACACATTCAAAGCCTTGAAGGAGAAGAACTTCCAACCAAGAATTATATGTCCTGCAAAACTATCTTTCAAATACGAAAACGAAATTAAGACATTCCCAGATAAACAGAAACTCAGAGACTTTGTAAAAACCAAACCCAAACTACAAGAAATACTGAAAGAAGTTCTTGGCTCGGGCTTAGAAGAACGAAACCACTAACTTTGTATTTTAGAATGACACACTACTCAATACTCTACTCATTTAGGGAAGACTCCAAAGTCAATCACAGCTTTGATTGGGAAAGAAGCAATCCAGTGATCATCATGAAAACTATAGTGTCATCTAATAAAAAGAGGGATGTACTACAGTTGTTATAGTCCTTCCAGATGGAGAGGAAGATGACAAGACTGATAATAGCTAAAACTGGGTTTATATATAGTTTATTAAGGGGGATCATAGGGACAGCTGTAAAGCACAACAAAGATGTATCATACCATTTCAAGAAATGTAACACAGGAGTCTCAACAACTACAAAACCAGCTCTGAAAAAGGTGAAAAATCAACTCACAAAAAAGAATGTCCCAGAACAGACTAATAAGAACAACAGAGAAATCATCAACATAAAAATAAACGCATCACAATGGCAGCAGTGAACACATACCTATCAATAATTACACTGAATGTGAATGGACTGAATGCTCCAGTAAAGAGACACCAAGTGGCATCTTGGATCAAAAGATGTTGTCTACAAGAAACTCATTTGAGACCTAAAGATAGGAATAAACTGAAAATTAAAGGATGGAAGAAAATATATCAAGCTAACAATGAACAAAGAAGAGCAGGTGTGGCCATTCTAATCTCAGACAAAATCAATTTTAATGTCAAATCCACCATCGTGGACAAAGATGGACACTATTTATTGCTGAAAGGTTCAATACACAAGCAAGACTTAACTATATTAAATATCTATGCACCTAATATCAGAGCACCTAAATACATCGAAGAAACACTGACTATGCTCAAAAGAGAGTTAGATGACTTCACAATAATAGTGGGATATACTGTCACCTGGTTTTGTTGAAAATATTGTGGTTTTTTTTCTGGCGGGATGAGTGGGTTAAGTATTACATATTACCCAAGCATAAGTAAGCTCAATGAATTTTCACACACTGAATACATGATAAAAAACATTATTAACTGCCCAGAAGTCCCCTCAAATTCCATTCATGATCCCTCACTATCAGCAATCACTGTTCTGAATTCTAACCAGCATAGGTTTTACCTGTTTTTGAACTCTGTATGAATGGAATCATAAAGCATAAACTTTTGTATGTGGCTTTTTTTATTCATAATTATGTTGGCAAAGTTCATTTATATTTATCATCTATACCTGATGAACTTCCTTGAGTTTATGCCATGTGATATAAGCCACTATGTGAATACAAGGTCAGATAAGTCCTCGAACATAATTGTTCTAAGTACTACATACCTCACTGCTAAGTATCAACATGGTCACCTTCAAAGTATTCTCCTTGGAAAGCTATGCACTAATGCCAGCACCTAGTCCACCCTTCAAAGGAATGACCATTGTGCATGGTGGCATGGAAGAAAGTTAGCAAACTTAATTGTATAGCTGTCTGTGAGGGAGTTTTAGCCAGTAAACAAATAACTGTATCGGAACGTCCTTCCTACTATGGCCCCCAATTTACCCAAAGAGGAAATATTGAAAGGAAGACATTAAGGACATCAAGGGTAACATGATAACAGGTCTGATGGCCATTCCAGAAAAAGAGTTCCAAAATTGCTTTGAAGGGTGAACTAAGCACTGGCATCAGTACATAGCTTCCCAAGAGGAGTGCTTTGGAGGTGACTATAATGATATTCAGCAATGAGGTATGTAGCGAGGTATGTAGCACTTAGGATGAGTTCACAAACTTAATTATCAGTTCTTGTGTATCAAAATGGATGTATCCATTCAATTATTTATGGACATTTCGGTAGCTTCCACTGTGAGCTACTACAAATAATGGTGCTGTGAGAATTCTTGTACCTGTCTTTTGTGGATATATGGCCTCATTTCTCTTGGGTATATAACCAGGAGTGAAGCTGCTAGGTCATGGGGGTATACACATATGTCCAGATTTTGTGCATCACTACTACCATTCCTCCAAGGTTTCCATCTTTATTACTTCCTTTCCTGTATTTTCCCCTAACTTCTTAAAGGAGAACTAAAGGCAACTGATTTTTCTCCTTTGCTAATAAAAACACTGAACGTTACACACTTTCTTCTAAGCACTACTTCAGTTGTCTTCCACAAATTTTGATGCTATATTTTCATTGCCATTCATTGAAAATATTTTCCAATTTCCTTTGTAATTTCTTCTTTGATCTACGGGTTATTTAGAAGTGTGTTAGACTTATTTTATGCCTCTGTATATGGTCTATCTTGGCAAACATACCATGTGTACTTGAAAAGGTGTTATTTTGTAGTTGTTGGAAATAGCTGTTTATACAAATGTTGAATAGGTAAAAGGTGGCTTACAGTGTTGTTCAGATCTTCTATATTCTTACTAGTTTTTTGTGTAGTAGTTCTACCAACTACTGCAAGTAGCACATACTTTAAATATAATTGTAAACTGTCTATTTTTCCATTTAATTCTGTCCATTCTTCATGTAATTTGAAGTTAGTTATTAAGGCACAAATATATTTATTATCACTGTCTTCCTGATGAAGTGCCCCTTTATCAGTAAGAAATGTCACTTTTTATTTCCAATAATACATTGTCTTTAAGTCTACTTTATCCAATACTATTATAGCTATTCAAGCTTTCTTATACTCGCAGTTACTTTCAACTAAGCTGTCTTTATATTTAAAATGAATTTCTTGTAGACAGCATACAGTTGGGTTGCTGATTTAGAAATCAATCTCTAATTTCTAATTTAAGGGTTTATTCCATTTACTTTTAAGGTAGTTATTCATATGGTAGGTTTGGATATACCAGTCTGCTATTCACCTCCACAGTGCAATCTAATGTGATATAATCAGTCAGCTGAGGTCATACCTGTATAGGGTAGAACCTAAATATACTCACTTCTGAGACATGTAACAACAGCACAGACACAGATGCAGACACAGGCAGAAAACAGTTGTTATCTGATGACAAAGGGGGGAGGTACATCAACAAGCCCAGGAAGTCTAAGGAAAGGTCAGTGGTTCAAACCCACCAGCCATTCCACCAGAGAAACATGAGGCAATTTGCTTATGTAAAGCCTTGGGAATGCTATAGGGCAGTAGGTTACTAGGAGTTCAAAGCTGTCTAGATGGCACTGGGTTTAGGAGCTGGAACAGAAAAAGATGATCGTTCCTCAAGAGTCACACCTTGAATTTGGACTTCTAGCCTCTCGAACTGTGAGAAAATAAATTTCTGTTCTTTAGAAGACCCACTTGCAGTACTTCTGTTACAGCAACACTAAGAGACTAAGATGAGCGACATATATTATAAACACCACAAGATAATATAATTTTTGCCTCAAGCAGTCATTAAAATTTAGTTGGGTGCTTCGTGTTTACCCATAGATTTACCATTTTGTAGCTCTTCCTTCTTTCCTACTATCCAAGTTTCCATCTGGTAATACTACCTTCAGTCTGACAAACTTCCTTCAACATTTATTAAAATGTCAGTTTTTTTATTTGAAAATGTCTTAGCGCCATCTTCATTTGCAAGGATATTTTCACTGGATATAGAATTCTGGGAAAGCCTGGTAGTGGAGCAGCTAAGTGCTACATCTGCTAACCCAAAGGTCATAAGTTCAAATCTGCCAGGCCTTCCTTGGAAACTATGGGGCAGTTCTACTCTGCCCTATAGGATCACTATGAGTTGGAACTGATTCGATGACACTGGGTTTGGTTTTGGTTTACAGAATTCTAGGTTGACAGTTTTTTTTTCCTTTTGACACTTTAATGATGTTATTTTACTGTTTCTGGTCTTCAGTTTTTCTAAGGAGAAGAAACCAATCACATCATTGTTCTCCTATATGCAATATACAATTTTTCCTATGCTGCTTTTAAGATTTTCTATTTATTTTTGGTTTTCATCAGTTTTACTATGGTGTTTATTTAACTTGCCTGGATCTGTTGAGCTTCCTGAAACTGTAAATTTGTGTTTCACAGAATTTCAGAAATTTTCAGTCATCATTTCTCCAAAACATTTCTTTTCTTTTTCCCTGCTTTCTTCTCTTGCCTCTCCTTCTGGTACTCCAACTGTATGTATGTTAGGCCTTTTTACATTGTTCCACAGGTAAGTGAGGCTCTGTTCACTCTTTTCCAATCTTTTTTCTGTTTTTTCAGATTGGATAACTTATATTGATTTATCTTCAAGTTAACTGATACTTTTTTTATCATGGCCAATCTATTAAGCCATCCAGTGATTTTTAAATTTCTGGTATTGTATTTTCAGTTCCAGCATGTTTTATACTTTCTATTTCTCTGCTGATATTTCTTATCTTTCCAGTCATTACAAGCATATTTTTCATTTTGTTCAAGAGCATTGTTTTGTGATCGTTTTTTTAAAGTCCTTTTCTGCTAATTCCAACATCAGAGTCATCCTGAGGTTAGTCTCCACTGATTGCCTTCCCTGTTGAGTATGACTCATTATTATTTTTCATTTCTAGTAATTTTGGAGCTCCTGGGCGGCACATAAGATAAAGTGCTCAACTATTAGCCAAAAGTTTGGCAGATCAAACCCACCCAGAGGCATCTCAAAAGACAAGCTTTGAAATCCCCTTCTAAGAGGTCATGGCCTTGAAAACCCTATGGAGCAGTTCTATTCTACACACATGGGGTTGTCAAGAGTCACAACTGACTTGATGGCAACTAACAATAACCACAACACTAATTTAGGACTGAATCCTAGACACTGAAAATGAAATGCTGCAGAGAGTCTGGATTCTGTTTTATTCTTCTAAAGAGTAATTTTTTGTCATTTCAGCAAGCAGTTAACTTGGCTAGAATCAAAACTCTAGATTCTATCTCCCTTGCACTGGACAACAGCTGAATCTCCATTCAGGTATTTTGGCCTTCAACTCTTTCCTGCACATGCATACTTTAGGGGTCAGCCAGAGGTTTGGACAGAGGTTAAACACAGAATTAGGGCTCCCTCTCTATTTCTCTCCTTTCTATGCTATTCTCCCTCACTTTTCAGCTGCTATAGTAACCGCAAACTTAGCTGTCTCATTCTTCAACTAGTAAGACCACAGGTTTCTACACAAGTTTTAGTTATATCACAGCAACTGCAGCGTACCTATAGGTGAAAAATTGTAAAAAATGGGAAACTCTTTCACATCACCATTCTTCTCTTTTCTATACTATAGTAGAAACAGCACTAGAACTGGGAATTTAAAGATCTAAATTTAAATCCTAGCCTGGCCACTTTCTAGTTACCTAACTTTGGGCAAGTCAATTCTCACAGCCCATTTCCTCATCCTAAAATGAGAAAAGAACGTCTGCTTCATGGGGTTGTTAAAAAAACCCCAAACCCAGTGCTGTCGAGTCAGGTCCGACTCATGGTGACCCTAGAGGCCAGAGTGTAACCACCCCATAAAGTATCCAAGTAGCGCCTGGTGGATTTGAACTGCTGAGCTTTTGGTTAATAGTCATAGCACTTAAACCACTATGCCACCAGGGTATCCTGAGGTTGTTAAGAAGATCAAATAAAGTACAACATGTGATACGGAAATTGAGGTGCAGCAGTAGAGGTTGGTCAACCACATCTGTTTGACTCTAAAATTCATGCTTTTTCTGTTATACCATGTTGTTTTTACCTTTCTAAGGACCACTCTCTCCATCTGTCACTTCCAAAGATACCTCTAAGTACCTACTATGATCCAGTTACCAGGTTTGGGTACTGTCACGAATTGAATTGTGTCCCCCCCAAAACGTATGTGTCGATTTGATTTGGCTCTGAGTCCCAATATGATGGAAAATGGGCAACAGTTGTGTTAGTGAGGCCAGTCTCAAGCTACAAGCTTGTGGGTCATAAGGGAGAGAAGTGAGGTGAGGAAGTTGGGAACCTCATACCACCAAAAGAGAAGCACTGAGAGCAGAGCACGTCCTTTGGACCTGATGCTCTCACTGGATTTGGACTTATCCTACCAAACTGTGATGATTTGAATGGACTTGTAACTTGTTAATAGATCTGTAGCTTACCGGACTGTGACAATAAAAGCTTCTCTTCATGAAACTTTCCACTCGTGGTATTCTCTGTTGGAGCATTACTAGATGACTAAGACAGAATTTGGTATCGGGAGTGGAGTACTGCTCTAACAAATACCTAAAATGTGGAAGTTTTTGTTCTGAAACTGTGAATGGATGAAAGAAAGCACCCAAGAGAACTGCTAGCACCTGAGAGCACAGCAGATGGTGAGGAAAGCAACAGCAGCAGTGAACTGGCAGCAGCAGAACAAGGAGCCGATCCATGGAGTGAGAATGATGAATGCTTGTGTGCTGAAGGCTTCCTGGCAGAGTAGGCTACCTCCGGGCACTTGAATAGGCAGAGCTAGGCTTGTTGACCCACGGAACAAGAGGGCTGCGTGCCTGTGTGCAGGAAGCTACTTGATGGAGTGGGGTGCCTCCAGGCACTTGAATTGGTGAAGGTGTGGAGCTACGGAGTGTTGGAACACTTGCCCCTGTAGGGCAGATGTGGTAGGCTTGAGGACTAGGCCATGAGGCCATTGGAAGTAAAAGCTGAGACAAGTTGATGAAGATGTGGAGTTGTGGCCCAAGGTTGATGAGAGGCTGGGCTGCTCCAGTCTCAGAATGTATGGCTGTGAAAGGGTGGAGCCAGGGCTTTCTGTGTCTGTGGGAGTGGAACTGCCACTCAGTTCGGCTTAGGGTGCACCTAAAGCCAAGGGGGCAGAGTGCTGTCCAAGTGGGCCTGGAAGGCTGAGCTGAAGCCCAGGGGCCTCCACTCAGAATCTGCAGAGTGTGGCCAATACCTAAAGTTGAAGAGAATGGGTATGAAATGTCTCAGAGTATGGAATAATGTTTTTGAAGCCATGAAGGCTAATGTAATGTGTTCCAATAATCTGCTTGGTGTATGCTATGAATGAAAACTTTTGCTATGTTATGAATGAAAACTGTTGCTATGCTATGAATGACTATATTTTGTATGTTCTAATGATATGATTTTTGGGGTACCAAAGGGTGGGATGTCATGGATTGAATTGTGTCCCCCCAAAAATGTATGTCAATTTGATTTGGCTGAGTCCCAGTATGGTGCCCTTCCTCCCATGTGTTGTGAATCCTGACTGTGAGATTGATGATGGAGAATGGGCAACAGTTGTATTAGTGAGGCCGGTCTCAAGCTACAAGCTTGTGGGTCATAAGGGAGAGAAGTGAGGTAAGGAAGTTGGGAACCTCACAGTACCAAAGAGAAGCACCAAGAGCAGAGCACGTCCTTTGGACCTGAGGTTCCTGTGCCGAGATGCTCTCACTGGATTTGGACTTATCCTACCAGACTGTGATGATTTCTCATATTGAATGGACTTCTAACTTGTTAATGGATTTGCAGACTGTGAAAATAAAAGCTTCTCTTTATGAAACCTTTCACTCATGGTATTTTCTGTTGGAGCAGTACCAGGTGACTAAGACAGGCACCAAAGGATATAAGTCAAATTCCTTGCTCTTGAGAAGTTACAAGTACCATTCCCATCTTCCAAGTATCAACTGTATTCCCATTTCTACCTGCTTTTGGTCACGTTCCAGTGCCTTCAGGTATTTCATTCGGTTTGTGATTGCTACATGTTGGAGGAGTTGGTCTGATACAAGCTGCTCTGCCATTGCCAGAAATGGGACTGTTGTCCATGGATTTTGGTTGTACTATCTAGCTGCTCTGTTTTTATGTGAACATTTGGAGATCCAAAAATTATGATGCCACTATCTTGTCTTCCCAGAATTTTCTGCTGTATATTTTAATAATAAACACAATACTACCCCAAATCTATTACTCAGAATCTTTGCTCAGACTATTTTTGCTCCTAAAGCACAATAATACTTGGTATGAATTTAACTGCCAGGGAGTAAGAGACCAGAAATATAACTACCTTCCTACTACCCCTTTATACCTGATGTTGTCTTGACTCTTTCCTGACCTGGTGATGCTCCACATTTCCGACGCTGATCATACCACTCATTCACTGTCATAGTTGCCAGGCTTGGATAACCAGCTCCAAATACCCTGCAAGAATCATATTACATTTAGAAAGCTAAACATATACATAGCACAATTAAAATATGTCTTTTCTTTATTGACAAATCCTAGGTCTGTTTTATCCTCATTCCCCTACCCAGCTATCTGCTGAAAAGTTGCAAACTTCTACAAAGATATGTAAAAAGTGGCATCTCCAAAAATGGGCATTAAATCCCAAAGCTTTAATAAGAATAGTTCAGAATTATCTCTCAGTGAGCAATCTCAGAGGTCAATAAGCCACAGAGTAGTGATAACACTGTGGATGGGGTATTTATGGTTGGTGGATCTGAAAGATATAAAGAAGGAGGCTCTTCTGCCACCCTGTGGAAAAACATCTTAAGAGCTCAGAATTAAACTCTAGATAGGCAAATATGTCCTTTGATAACTACAGCTGAATGTAGCAAGGGTGGTAATGATGGAAAAAATGTTTAACCACACAATTCCCCATTATATTGTTCCTTTCTGTTTTATTAATTTTTGTTTCCTTTTGAGACTATTTTTAAGCTTGAGTTTGAGAGGGCAATGTCTGATCAAGGAAAACATAGTATTTCCTGATAAAATACTATCTCCCTGATGAAAGAAGAACCTCCATAGGTACAGCTATCATCTTTCAACAATACTCATTCTGTCTGTTATAACACAATGAAATTCAACTATAAAAGCATGGGTCTACAAAGGCAACCTAATTTCACGTTCTACCTACTTGGCTTGGGCCACGTCCCGAGTGAGAATAAAGGATTTCATTGGTGGTCTGTCCTGATGAGATGAGTAAGAAGTTGATGCCTAAAAAACAAATGATTAGAGATCCATTTGCCATTTTTCTCACCCCACTTAGGCAGGCTCTTAAGTCTTCAAGAATTTGTAAAACCGTTGGTTTAAATTTCACTAACTCCCTATTTATCAGTCCCTGAAAAATAGCAGAATACTACTGGTGGAAGTTGCTTAACTCTCCTGGGAAGGCCTGCGTACCTTGCTAAAAAGGGAGAAAGTTCTTATAGCACACCTATCTCATTACAAGTAAAAAATTACTTGGCTTTAAAATACCTCCTCCAAAGGAAATTCTATAGCCTTCTTTCATGTTTCATATAGCTCCCTTAAGCTGAATCTGAAGCACTTTCCCTCAACCTGGCTTTCAATGGAAATATCGAATTATTAAGACCCTTCTTCTAAAGTGCCTCTCAATGTAAAAATGCTATTAATTGTTGAGAATTACTAAGTTGTTTTAGAACTGGATATTCTTAAGTATAAGGGGAAAGGGTAGGTTAATAGTATTCATACAGAAGTGTGCAGAAATGTTTCAGGGAATACTGGCTTTTTAGGGGTATCCTGAAACCTGTAGTCAAAGAAACAGTGTTTACTTGATTCCAGCTCCATCACTTTCACTGCCTATTCCAATACCACATAAGGGAGGGATGGGAAGGAGACAGCAAAGGATCCAGAAGGTTCCAGTCTCAAAATGCTTTGAAAACACTCTAGATATATTGAAGGGGCTTTATAGCATTTGAATACTAATTAATTCTTTATTCTTTGATCCTTTAACATGGAGAACTAGGTTGATGTTACCCTGAGGCAAGAGCTCCTGGCTAATTAATACAAATCTAATTAGGAAGATGCTTCTCTGAGGACTTAAATAAATGCCTATGACTAGCTGAAAAAGGCAACTCAGTTTATGTCACATTCTGCAGCAAACAGTAAGTGGCGGTAGAGCCTATTATTTTGAAGCAGCAGCTTGAAAACAGGGTAATGATATTCAAAAATAGCCAAAACTATGTAACATCAGGTTTTCTTTACTAGTATACTTGATATTTTGTGCACAGTGATGTCCTACCTGTGTCTCATATTTGGGTGATTTAAAAGTGTGTAATTAATTCATTGTGTAAATTCTGATTCATCCCCAATGTAAACATATTCTCTGACCTTTTATCTTTTTCATTCTAGTCTTTTCTCTCTCCTCCAGTTTTATTTTTCTTCTCCTTTCCTACCCTATTTCTCTTCCCCTCTGTTTATTATAGTCAACCACAAGTCACGACTTTTCACAGCCAAAACCAATTTTTATTTCAGAGAGGTCTCCCAGTTTCATGACATGTTACAAAAATGTAAGTGATCAGAAGTGTATTACAGATTAGAAATGACTGGAAACTACTACTATCAAAAGAAATGTATCCTACTGGACCTTTAGCTTTCTTCCATTAAACTTAGTAACAACAATAATTTTATGGAATCTTAAAGGAACTTTAATTACTTCACTGTAGAATAAGAGTTGTGTCAAATCTTGTGATAGTAACTTTTTGAGCTATAAGGGCAGTAATGAGGCTTACCTCATTTGAGAAGTCTTTTTCTCTCAAGACTTTTAACTCTTGGTCAATGCTTTCAATCTCTTCCAAACTGATACCAATCCACCTCCGAAGGTGAAGGAGATAATATTCACGAATGTGCTCATCATCTGCTTGGCCACTTTCCACAGCAGATTTCAGTGCAGACAGTCTATGCTCCACCTCCTTCTTCTGCCTGTATCTGTTCCATAGAAAAGGATTACCCATGTACTTAAAAATAAAGTTATTCCTTCAAAAGAAGGACACAATAACATTTTACCTTTTCAAATTACTAGGTAATAGGCATATTTATATCCACCTTGTTGGGAATACAGATTCCACATCCTAGTGTTTGCCGCTGGGCAATTCCCTCAGACTACAAGGGAAAAAAGGTGGCCAGAAACATATTCTAAAGCCATAAAAATACAGAAGTAACCTAGTTTGAGCAACTCCTGGCATTACTGTTAAAGATGGAGTGCCTTAGCTTACACATCAACTCTTACTTGACTGGGTGATTAGTATCATGCAATGCTTCCCTGACACTTCCATTTGGGAGTTATACTATCAAAGAATCACACACTTTTAGGGGTCATTTACCTCCCATTGATGCAGAAATTCCTTGTAAAACGGCTTGATAAGTGACCATCTCTTCTTTTCTTCTGGAAAAAGACTGTCAGCTCTTCTGACTCATTCTTATATAATTTAACCCCTTTGTGCTCATGGGTAATTCTAGGGCTAGGGATCAAGCACTTTTTCTGCTTCTGAATGTTTATTGGAAAGCTGCTGAGCCACTGACAGTATGTGCCACCACAAGGCAGAAGCTTTTATGACTGAAACCAAACAAACGTGAGTGTGCTGCAAATTACTGTTTTTATGATGTTGTATGAGGTGCCTGAGTTTTTTGTAGGAAAACAGAAATTTTGAAACTTTTTGTTACATGTATGTACCAAGTGATCCCAGTACGGACTTTGGGGTATAATTAGTGGTATTTCGTATGTATTACTAAACACTTAGAGTAGGCTTCAGGGAAGGGGAAGAAAAGCAAATCCATACTACCTACTAAAAATTGAGACACACTCAATGACTCAGTATGCTTCCATTAACGAACACATGTTATCAACAAAAATTCAAGGCAGAAAATAACTGGTTCATGAAAAGGTTAAAGATTCATAACTACCCTGGATGGAATCCTTGGGTAGTACAAAGAATTAATCACTCAGAGGTGCCTCAGAAAAAAGGCCTGGTGATCTACTTCTACAAGATCAGTCACTGAAAATGCTATGGAGTGCAGTTTTACTCTGAAACACATGGAACTGCCATGTAATCAACTTAAAGGCAACTGGCTGCTTTTTTCAGAATGCATTTTAATATGTCATCTATCGTTTGCTCATTCATTCAACAATTATTTACTGAGTACCTACTGTGTGACAGGCATTGCACTGTTTTCAGTGCTGGAGAGACAGAAGTGTAAACACAAAGTCCTTGCTCTCATGAAGCTTTCATTCTAGTGGGAGAAGATAGACAAAAGAAATAGATGAGTCAGGTAGTGATAACTGCTATGAAGAAGTCAAAATGCAAGAGGTGGATAGAGTGTTAGTGGAGAAGTAGGGTGTTATTACATATAAGGTGGTCAAGAAAGCCATCTGGGCACAGACTTCAAAGAAATAAAGAAGAAAGGCAGGTAGGTATCTAGAAGTGTTCTATGAAGACGGAAAAACAAATACAAAGGCCCTGGGGCAGGAAAATGCCTGGCTTGCTATATTTGAGAAATAGTGAGGAGGTCAATGTGGCTGGAGTAGAGTGAAAAGTGATAGACAGGACAAGCCAGAGAGACAGCCAGGGCTACAACTTGCAGAGATGTGAAGAGAACATCTGGTGTGACTACAAAAGAATGACAAGAAAATGCTAGCTATTGCTAGCTATTGTGTGGAGTACTGACTGTGAGGGATGTAGGCAGGGGTGAAATCAATTAAAATTCAGGTGAGAGAATGACTTGAAATAGGGAGGTAGTGATGGAGGTGGTAAAATGTGGATGTATTTAAATTACAGAACACAGGCTGGGCCAAGATGGTGGAGTAGTCAGATGCTTCCTGTGACTCCACCTTACAACAAAGTTCCCCCAAAATAGATGAATCGATTATATACAACATTCTAGGAGCCCTAAACATCAGAGGCAAAGTTGAGAAATTGAAAAGTGGCTGGAGAGGGAGAGAAGTTTCAGAAGCACTAAGAAGGGACTACACCAAACTTAGCAGGAATCGGCACGCTGCAGGCCAGATCTGCTAGCGCCAGTGCAGTGAGGAGAGCAGTAGTGTTCAAAATGAATGTTCCACGTCAGGAGAGACCTTGTGTCTGAGATTCCACTCATACCTCCTGCATCAGCACAGAGTTGCACTAAATCATCAAAAGATAAGTAATTTATGTCTAACCTATCATGTAGATCTAAAAACTGTCCTTTGGGATAAACCTCTTTCACTTTTACAAGCCCTCCTCATATCTGCACTTGGTCCCAGCCAGCTCTAGAGACTGACACATCCCATGGGCTAGGGCTAGGAGCCCTGATGCATCATGTTCCCAGTCCTGGAGAAGGAACAAGTTAACGAACATGGAAAAATTATTTGGCTGGCTCCCCTAGGTCAAGAACCTATGATAGTTTCTTCATCTAGGTGCAGACATAAGGCGTTCACAATGAACGCCTTTCACCCCTGCAGAGATCTATATGGGCCCACTACAACAGCATAGTCTTTCATCAGCACAGTACAACAGAGTATATACCTGAGATCTAAATTTACTGTATCAGTTATATGGTGGAAAGGCAGACATCTGACATTTGACACTGAGCTTCCAATCAAGCAGAGTCCTCACCTACCCAAAGCAAGGACCTGTGCATTGAGGTTCCAGCCATGCCAACTAGCCACCAGCAACAAGGGTCCAAGAATAAATGGTGCTTCCCAGTCCTTACAGCCAACAACACTGTGCACCCACAGTTCAACTGCAAAGCCTACCTACCCACATACTCTAATGAACAGGGACATGCCTTCCACACAGAAATTCAGGGGCAGATGTCAGCCCCCTGCATTGCTCAGTGTAAGTTGACAGATACCTGTGCCTATCAATCACACATGCCTTTCTAGGGCTGCAAGTGAGAGCCTGGTGACTTGGTGACTCACTACCTGGATATCTGAGCTAAATGCCTACAAGAAAAGTAAACACACTCCTGAGCTCACATACTTAGTAACAGCTCTAACTACCTGGTGACAGGACATTAGAGCTTCAAAGGCCCCAATGATGAAACTAGCTCACCAAAGCAGCCTATTTTGGAATTTTAAAACAAAACAAGAAGCTGGAGGGGTGGGGCCAAGATGGAGGACTAGACACAGGTCTCCTCAATTCCCTCTGAGAACTACAGCCTAGAATGGTAACTGAATGGAGCAGCATAGATACTCGGGGAGCCCTAGGATCTGGCATGGGGTTGTCAGATTGAACTAGGCACCAGTAAGGAGGAAACTACCTCTCTCAAAGATAAGGCAGTGGTATGCTGAGTCCTGCTTCTGCTGACTCACTGTTGGGGAGAACTGCAGGTATTGACACCTTTTTTGTTATTCAGGAGGCGGGGACCAGGCATCAGTCGGTTAATACGCTGAACTGCAGTGCTTAAGTAAATAGTGTATAGTGCAGCAGACAGACTGTGCTTGGGATGGTCACATTTTGAGAGCCTCGTTGCTGACTAAGGGCACCACTGCCCCTCCACCCTCTCTATTCTGAGCTGTACCATAGATTCTGCTGTTTCACAGCTGGAAGTGCAGCTCAGGTGGGACACCATCTTGGTCACCTGGGAGGCTGAGACAGCCACCTGAGGTCTTAGCTAGGGCTAATTCTCACATTGAGCAGCAGCCCGTCCGGCTTGCCTGAGCCAGGGGAAAAGTTGTATTGGGGATGGTGGTGCCTAGAGTTAGAGGTGGGGTCTGGCAGGGGATGGCAGAAAGGTCCTCATCCCTCCCTTTGTTGAACCATGTCATAGCATCTGGGAATGGCCTATGAGGTGTTTTTGTTCTAAGCTGCACAGTGGGGCCTGCTATACCTGAGGGCCTGACTGATTCCAGCAGCTGTTGGATAACTCCTCACTTAGCACTAAAGTACCCTTTTAAAATAAGATCACCTGAAGAACTCACTGCTGAGCTGCCCTACAGCATCTCCCCCAAATCACAGTATCAGCTGACAGACCCCCAGTGACTCCATAAATAGGATGCTGCCTTTGCCAGCTAGGAGGCAGAGCCTGCCACCCCAGAGAGTTCACCTGGGGCTAGTCACTACAGTACACAGCGGCAGCTGGTGGCCAAAACTAGTAATGCCCTTACTCCCCTCTTAGAACGATGCCTCACCTGCTTTTAAGTAACCACAGAGAAACCAAACAGGTTCTAGATGGTGCAAAGACAACAATCAATAGATAATCATTTAAAGAAGCAGTCTACCATGGCTTTGAAAAACTCCCAAAATAAAGAATCAAAAAACTTTCCAGATGAAGAAGCCTTTCTGAAACTATTGAAGATTGAGTATAAAAGAATTATGTATACAGCCCTCCTAGAGATTAAACAAAATGAAACCTTAAGTAAGCTATCTGAACTGATGGAACATCAACAATCTGAAATCCAGAAGATCAATAATAAAACTACAAAATTAGAAAATTCAGTCCAAAGCCAAAAGAGCAGAATTCAGTAGATATAAGCCAGAATTAGTGATTTAGAGGATAGAGCAACTCACACTGGCATTAATGAGGAGAAATTAGAGAAAAGAATTAAGAAAAATGAAGGAGGATTAAGAAACATGTGGGATTCTATTAAGGGAAATAATCTATGAATAACTGGAGTTTCTGAGCAGGGAGGGACAGCAGAAAATACAGAGAGGATTGTTGTAGAGTTAATGACAGAAAACTTCCCTGAAATTGTGAACAAAGACAACATAGATATCCAACACATGTAATGCCCACCAAACTAGACCCTAAAATAAAGACCTCAAGACATATTATAATCAAGCCTAATAAAATGAAACAAAAATAGTCTCTTAGAGGCTGAAAGGCCTAAAGCAAAGCTAACGTAGAGGGAGGCCCTGTAGGCTTTTGTCAGACTTCTCGGCAGAAATGATACTGGCAAGAAGGCAGTGGGATGACACATTCAAAGTCTTGAAGGAGAAAAATTTGCAGCCAAGAATTATATATTCTGCAAAACTGTCTCTCAAATATGACAGTGAAATTTAGACATTTGAAGATAAAAAGAAGCTTAGACATTTTTTAAAAACCAAACTACAAGAAATACTGACAAAAGCTCTTTGTTTAGAAAAACAAAAACATCAAGTGTATACATGAGGAGACAATCCACACAGCATCTAGAATCCGACTCAGGGAAGTCACAAAGGTCAAACAGAGCTCCAATGTTAAAAGAAGGGAACCAGTAATCATAACACAGAAACTATGACATCAATATACTAAAAGGAGGGATATGTTACACTAGGTGGACCCCTTTCAGATGGAGAGGAAATAAAAAAAATATACAGAAGTTAAAGTTTTGTTTAAACTCAGAATATTAAGGGGGACCACAGCCACAAAGCAAAATAACAGTGTGACATATCAAAACAAGAAATGTAATTCAAGAGTCGTGACAAATACAAAACCACCACTGAAAAAGAGGAAAAGTCAATACAAAAAGAAGAATGACCCAGAACAGATGTGGAGAGCAACATAGAAACCATAAACACAAAAATAAAGGCATCAAATGACAGCACTAAATACATATTTATTGATAATTACACTGAATATAAATGGACTGCTGCTCCAACAAAGAGACAGAGAGACATGGTGGATCAAAAGACACGATCTGTCCACATGTTGCTTACAAGAAAAACACCTTAGACTCAAAGATATGAATAATCTGAAAATCAAAGGATGAAAAAACATACGGAGCTAACAACATACAGAGAAGACCAGGAGTGGCAATACTAATCAGACAAAACAGACTTTAATGTAAAATCCACCATCGTGGACAAGGATCATCACTACTGATCACTAAAAGTTTCAATACACAAGCAGGATGTAACAATGTTAAATATTTATGCACCCAAATCCAGAGCATCTAAATACATCAAACAAACACTGAATACATTGAAAAATGAGACAGATCACTCCACAACAACAGTAGAACTAGACTTCAACACTCCACCTTGTGCAATGGACAGATGATCCAGAAAAAAAATACAGATACAAAAGATCTTATTCTGACAATCAACCAACTAGACCTAATCGACACACACAGAACTTTTTACTCATCAACAGATAAGTACACCTTCTTCCCTAGTGCACATGGAACATTTTCCAGGATAAACCATGCATTAGGACATAAAGCAAATGTCAACCAAATCCAAATGAATGAATTACTGTAGAATATCTTAGTCATAAAAGCCATAAAAGTTGAAATCAATAGCAGAAAAAACACAGGTACAAATTTGAATTCATGGAAACTGAACAACACCTTGCTGAAAAATCCATAGGTTATAGAAGAAATCAAGGACAAACTAAAGAACTTTACGAAATCAAATGAGAATGAAAACACATCCTACTAGAAACCATGGGATACAGCAAATGCAGTACTCAGAGGTTAACTTATCTCTGTAAATGTACACATACAGAATGAAGAAAGGGTCCAGACCAAATACTGAAACTCAGAGCTTGAACAAGTAGAGAGCAACAGAGGAACCCCCCAGGCACAAAAAGAAAACAGATAATAAAGATTAGAGCAGAACTAAATAAATTAGAGAACAGAAGAACAATTGGAAAAATTCACAAAACTAAAAGCTGTTTCTTTGAAAGGATCAACAAAATTGATAAACCATTGAGTAAACTTACAAAACAAAACCAGGAGAAAACAAATAACCCAAATAAGAAATGAGATGCAAGATGTTACAACAGATCCAACTGAAATCAAAAGTATAAGAGAATACTACAAAAGACTGTACTCTAACAACTTTGAAAACCTAGAGGAGGGGGTTGGAGTCTATATGGCGGACTAAACAAATGTCTCCCTCTGGAAACCAAGACCTGAAATGATCATTTAACAGAGCCTTCTGCACACCTAGTGAGCCCTAGGACATAGGCATAGGGCTGTTAATTTGGACTTCATACCACTGAATGCAAAATCTCCTCTCTTTCACCGACCCTACTCTTGGCGCGCGCTGGCTTGCATGGACCGAAGGTAACTCACCATTTTAACTCTTTTTCCTCTGTCTTAGCTGGCAGGTGGTGCTGGGACTTGAATAGCAGCTAATCTTAGATGCACTGCTGGTGGGATTGGTAGGCAAAATTGCCATATTTTGAGAGCCTGGCTTTGGACACTGTGCATCTCAGCACTTTTGGTCTCTCTGTCCACGTAGCTTGTATGGAAGCAGGTGCCGAGCTTGTGCGGGACGCCATCTTGTTCCATCGAGAGGTGGATAAAGCCATGTGGAGGCCCCAATTGGACTTACTTCCAAGGCTGGTTCCTCCAGGAGGCAGTGCCTACCCAGAGGAGAGCATTTTTCCAGCAGAAAAGCAGTATTTTACACAGTGTTGCCTATGGCTGGGGCCTGGCAACAGAGGCTGTAGACTCTGGGCATCTCAGCAAGTTTGGCATCTACTTACACCTCCACCAAAGAATAGCTGGTAACCACGCAGGCGGTGAGCTTGTGCAGGACAACATCTTGTTCCACTTGGAGGCAGATTACCCTTTGGAGGGCTCAGCTGGACATAATTCCCAGGCTGGGAGGCAGCGCTGGCCTGGAGTAGAGGGCTTTTCCAGCAGAAAAGCAGGATTCTACACACTGTCATCTACAGCTGGGCCTGACAGCAGAGGCCAGCAGGGCAGTAGCCTTTCTGTATTTTGAGCTAGTTTATAACAACTGGGGTTCGATATAGAGGTGCTTACTTTCTCAGCTGGGAAGACGAACCTATACACCTGAAAACCTGACTGACTCTGAAAGTTGTCAGATACTTTTTACCTTTCATTTTAAGATGGCCTAGAGAAATGACTGCAGTTTATCCTCATAGCATCTCTCTCAGCCTCTATTGAATCACATGATGCCCAAAAAAACAACAAACTCTGTGGAAAAATGTAACCAAGAAACCACCCATGGCTTCAGAAGGCCCCCAAAAGAAAGCTCTATAAAATTTCCCAGATGAAGAGGCTTTTCTGAAACTATGGGAAGGAGAATACAAAAGGATTATACAGAGAGCCCTCCTAGACCTTATACAAAATGTAGCAGAGCAAAATGAAAATTTAAGCAAGCTGTTCGAGCTGATGGAACACTAGTACTCTGAAATCCAACAGATCAAGAACAAAATGAAAGAGAAGGAAACTTCTATCCAAAGCAAAGCAAACAGGATGGAACAAATGGAAAACAGACTTTCTGCCTTGGACAACAGAGCTACTGACTCCAGCATCTATGAGGAAAAATCAGAAAAAAGAAACAAGAAAAATGAAAAAGCATTAAGAAGCATGTGGGACTCTATTAAGAGGAACAATCTACGATTAATTGGAGTTCCTGAACAGGGCGAGACACCTGAGAACACAGAGAGTATGGTTACTGAGCTGCTGACAGAAAATTTTCCAGAAATTATGGAAGAAGAGAATATAGATATCCAAGATACTTATTACCCTGGCCTCTAGGTTTGCCATGAGTTGGATCTGACTCAATGGCACCAGTTTTTTTTTTTAAGATACTTACTGAAGCCACTCAATATGATCTCAAAAGAAAGGCTCCAAGACATATTATAATCAAGCTTAACAAAATGAAACATAAGCAGAAACTTTTAAAGGCAGCAAGACTCAAAGCAAAGCTTACATTCAGAGGGAAACCCTGTAGGCTTTTGTTGGATTTCTCAGCAGAAACAATGCTGGTACGGAGACACTGGCATGACACATTCAAAGCCTTGAAGAAGAAGAGCTTCCAACCAAGAATTACATGTCCTGCAAAACTATCTTTCAAATATGAAAATGAAATTAAGACATTCACAGATAAACAGAAACTGAGAGACTTTGTAAACCAAACCAAAGTGACAAGAAATACTGAAAGAATCTCTTGGGTTAGAAGAACAAAACCACTAACCTTGTATTTTAGAAGCAAATACAGGACACATGACCTAGAATCCTACTCAGTTAGGGAAGGCTACAAACTCAAAGCTATAATAGTGAAAGAAAGAATCCAGTGATCATATCGTGAAAACTATGATGCCATCATATTAAAAAGAGGGATGTATAATAGTTGTTATAGTCCTTGCAGATGGAGAGGAAGTTGACAAGAATGGTAGTAATTGAAACTGGGTTTATATATGGTTTATTAAGGGGGATCATAGGGGCAGCTGTAAAGCGCAATAAATATGTGACGTATCAAATCAAGAAACGTAATACAGGAGAATCAACACCTACAAAACCAACCCTGAGAAAGGTGAAAGATCAACTCACAAAGAAAAATGTCCCAGAACAGATTAATAAGAACAGAGAAAACATAAAAAAAAAAATAAACATATCACAGTGGCAGTGCTGAACACATACCTATCAATAATTACATTGAAATGTGAATGGACTGAAGGATCCAGTAAAGAGACACTGAGTGACATCTTGTATCAAAAGACACAACCCATCCAGATGTTGCCTACAAGAAACTCACCTTAGACTTAAAAGATAGGAACAAACTGAAAATTACAGGATGGAAGAGTATATATCAAGCTAACAATGATCAAAGAAGAGCAGGTATGGCAATTCTCAGATAAAATAGGTTTTTATCTAAAATTCACTATTGTGGACAAGGATGGACACTACTGCTAACAGATTCTATACACAAGCAGGACTTAACAACATTAAATATTTATGCACCTCACATTAAAGCACCTAAATACATCAAAGACATTGACTGCACTCAAAAATGAGATAGATCACTTCACACTAATAGTGGGAGACTTCAACATTCCATTCTGAATTTTGGACAGATCATCTAGAAACAAGCTCAGTAAAGATACAGAAGACCTTATTGCCACAATTAACCAACTAGACCTCATCGAGATATACAGAACTTTCTATCCATCAGCGGACAACTATACCTTCTTCTTCACTGCACATGGAACATTCTCCAGGATAGACCATGTGCTAGGATATAAAGTGATTCTCAACAAAATGCATACCACTGAATTAATGAAAGCACTTCCTAGAAGAACCTATGGGATATAGCCAAAGCTGTATCAGACATCAGTTTATTGCATAAATGCACACATCTGGAAGGAAGAAACCAAATCAAAGAACTAACCCTACAGCTTGAACAAGCAGAGAGAGAACAACAAAGGAACCCCTCAGGCACCAGAAGAAAACAGATCATAAAGATGAGAGCAGAACTAAATGAATTAGAGAACAGAAGAACAATTGAAAAAATTGAAAACACCAAAAACTGGTTTATTCAAAAGATCAAGGAAATTGACAAACCATTGGCTAAACTTACTAAAGAAAAACAGGAAAGGAAACAAATACCCAAATAAGAAATGAGAAGGGAGTTGTCACAGCAGATCCAACAGAAATAAAAAAAAATCATAACAATACTATGAAGGACTGTACTCTAATGAATTTGAAAACCTAGAGGAATAGACAAATTCCTTGATTCATATCACCTATCAAAATAATCACAAGGTGAAGCAGAACAACTTAATACACCCATCACAAAGGAAGAGATTGAAAAAATCATCAAAAAATTACCAAAGAAAAAAAGCCCGGGCCCAGATGGCTTCACTGCAGAATTCTACCAAGCATTTAGAGAAGAGTTATTTCCAATACTACTGAGACTATTTCACAGTATAGAAAGGGAAGGAATACTCCCAAACTGATTCCATGATGCCAGCATGACCCTGGTACCAAAGCGAGGGAAAGACCTAACCATAAAGGAGAACTACAGATTGGTATCACTCATGAATCCAGATGCAAAAATCTGCAATAAAATTTTTGCCAGTAGAATACAACAACATGTCAAAAAAATAATCCATCATCACCAAGTTGGATTCATACCAGGAATGCAAGGCTGGTTCAACATTAGAAAAACAATCAATGGGATCAACCACAAAAATATCACAAAAGACAAGAATCACCTGATCTTGTCTATTGATGCAGAAAAGGAATCTGATAAAGTCCAACAGCCATCAATGCTAAAAACTCTCAGCAAAATAGGAATAGACAGAAAATTCCTTGATGCAATTAAGGGCCATTTATACAAAGCCAACTGCCTATGTTATTCTGAATGGAGAGAGACTGAAACAGTTTCCCTTGAGAACAGGAACTAGACAAGGATGCCCACTCTCACCTCTCCTGTTCAACATTGTACTAGAAGTTCTAGCCAGAGCAATTAGACAAGACCAAGGAATAAAGGGCATCTGCATCAGCAAAGAAGTAAAAATCTCCCTATTTGCAGATGATATGATTGTATATGCAGAGAATCCTAAAGAATCCATAGAAGAGTTCAACAAAGTCACAGGATACAAGATAAACCTAAGTAAATTGGTAGGATTCCTTTATACGAACAATAAGATTATTAATGAAAAAATCACTAAATCGATACCATTTACTATAGCCCCTAAGAAGATAAAGTAACTAGGAAAAAATCAAACCAGAGAAATAACAGACCTTTACAAAGAAAACTACGAGTCCTTACTACAAGAAACTAAGAAACACTTACATAAATGGAGAATCCCACCCTGCTCATTTGGTGACCCTGCTCATGGATAGGAAGACTTAACATTGTGAAAATGTCTATTTTGCCCAAAGCGATTGACTTATATAATGCAATCCCAATTCAAATTCTAGTGACAATTTTTATGAGATGGAGAAACACATCACCAACTTTGTTTCGAAAGGGAAGAAGTCCTGGATAAGTAAAGCACTACTGAAGAAGAAGAACACACTGGGAGGGCTCTCAGTACCCGACTTTAGAACCTATTACACTGCCACAGTAGTCAAAAAAGCCCGGCACTAGTACAAAAACAGACAGATAGAACAATAGAATAGAATTGAGACCCCAGAGATGACACCATCTTCCTATGAACAGTTGATATTTGACAAAGGCCCTAAGACATTAAACTGGGGTAAAAACAATCTCTTCAACAAACAGTGCTGACAAAATTGGATATCCATCTGCAATAAATTAAAACAACACCCATATCTTACACATTATACAAAAACCAACTCAAAGTGGATAAAAGACCAAATATCAAATCTAAAATGATAAAGCTCATCAAAGAAAAAGTAGGAACAACAATGGAAGGTTTAATACATAACACAGACAGACTTTAATATATGTCAAACTACAATCAACAGAGAGAAAATAGATAAATGGGAACTACTAAGAATCAAACACTTTTGCTCATCCAAAGACTTTATTAACAGAATTAAAAGGCCACCTACAGAATGGGAAAAAATATTTGGCAACTATATGTCAGACCAACACCCGATCTCCATAATCTATAAGGTACTACAGTATATCAATAAGAAAAAGATAAATTATCCAATTAAGTGATGCACAAAGGAGATGGACAGACACTTCTCTAAGGAGGAGATCCAGGCAGCCAAAAAACACATGCAGACATGTTCACAATCATCAGCTATTAAAGAAATTCAAATCAAAATGACAATGAGATGCCATCTCACCCCAATAAGGTTGGATATGATCCAAAAAATGCAAACAAGAAATGCTGGCGAGGCTGTGGAGAGATTGGAACTCTCCTACACTGCAGGTGGGATTGCAAAATGGTGCAACCTCTTTGGAAAGCAATCTGGTGCTTCCTTAAAAAACTGGATATAGATAAACCATGTGACCCAGTAATTCCACTGCTTGGAATGTATCCTACAGAATCAAGGCCTTTCACACCAACGGACACATGCACCAGAATGTTTATTGCAGCACAGTCCACAACAGCAGGAAGATGGAACCAACCCAGATGCACAACAACAGTGGAATGGATAGGTAAACTATGGTATATATACTCAGTGGAACACTACGCAATGACTAAGAACAATGATGATTTCAGGAAACACCTCATAACCTGATTTCAACTGGAGGACATTATGTTGAGTGAAGGTAGTCAGTGACAATAGGACAAATATTCTATGAGACCCCTACGATAAGAACTTAAAAACAGACTCATGCATAGAAGAAAAGACTCTTTGACAGCTACAAGGGTGATGAGGGAAGAGGGCAAGAGGGGAAGAGTTTGGGGTAGATAGTTGATAGAAATTTGGTTGGGTGAAATCTGTGACAGCATACATTAGAAAGAAGATCAATATTAACTGGACTTCAACATAACATGATTATTCCTCTAATCTTAACCCAATATTCCAAGGACAGAATAGCTGGGCCAGGGGCTGGGGACCATGCTCTCAGGGGAGACAGAGGCCAACTGGCACAAGTCACATTTTGCTAAGAAAGCCCTCTGCACCCCACATTGGTGAGCAGCATCTGGGGATCTTAAAATCTGCCAAGCTGCCATCTGAGGGTATAGCAAATGGTCCCAACTCAGCAGGAACACATGATCACCAAGGACCAAAATGAGACGGGGGAAAGAGAATCCAGAAGACAGAGAGACCCACATGAGTGGGTGACTACATCGACTTGTGATTGGAAGAACTGGATGGTGCTTGGCCAGCACCAGTGATAACCATGATGGAGCTCACCAAGTTGTGTCTCAGTGGCAACACAAAAATAAAAAGGAGTGCACCCTGAGATCTCTGCTAAAAGACTGCAATTGATAGTCCAGGGGACTTGGAGTTCCCCTGGGAGCAAAGCCCTTGGCCCCTATGCTGACCCTATCCATAAATCATAATGGAGGTCAACTCTTCGGGCAGGAAGGGACTGGACTTGGCGACATAGGTTGACCATATCATGTGTGCACTTTATGGTTCTTTGCATCTATAGGAAGACATCCTGCTGACCTCTTACTGGAGGAAGAGGAGTGGAGAGGAGTGGGTGGAGAGGAAGGGATAGGAGATTGCTGGGAGAATAAGACATGTATGGAGCAGAGAGGAAAAGTATGCTGTCACCGGGCAGGGAGAGCAGTCAGAGCTGCATATAGGTGGGCATGCAAATTTATATGGGAATGTATATTTTCATTCAATCATAATAAAATAAAAAAGAAAACTGAGTGGAAATAGACAAATTTCTAGATTCATATCACCTACCAAATTATCACAAGAAGAAATAAAACGACTTAACAAATGTACCATAAAGTGAGACTGAAAAAGTAATCAAAAAACTACCAACCAAAAAAAAGTCCTGGCCCAGATGGTTTCACTGGAGAATTCTTGAAAATCTTCAGAGAGGAGTTAATTCCTATACTACTGAGGCTATTTCACAGCATAGAAAGGGATGGAATACTCCCAAAATAATTCTATGGAGCCAGCATAACCCTGATACCAAAGCAACAGAATGATCACATGAAAAAAGAAAATTACAGACCAATATCACTGATGAACCTAGATGCAAATATCTTCAGTAAAATCCTTGCCAATAGAATTCAACAACGTATCAAAAAAAAAAAAAAATCATGACCAAGTTGGATTCATACCAGGGATGCAAGGCTGGTTCAACATCTGAAAAATAATTAATGTTATCAACCACATAAACAGCACAAAGGTTAAGAATCACCTGATTTTGTCAATTGATACATAAAAGGTGTTTGAGAAAGTTCAATACCCATTTACAGTAAAAACTCACCACGATAGGAATAGAGGGGAAATTGCTCAGTGGAATGAGGTGCATCTATGCAAAGCCAATCACCTACATCATCTTAAAAGGAGAGAGACTGAAAGAATTCCCCTTCACAATGGGAAGTAGACAAGGATGCCCACTCTCACAACTTCTAATGAACATTGTACTGCTACTGGTTCTAGCTAGAGCAATTAGACAAGACAAAGAAATAAAAGGCATCTGCATAGGCAAAGAAGAAGTAAAAATCTCCCTATTTGCAGATGAAATGATTATATATGCAGAGAATCTGAGAAAAGCGTTAAGTAAACTACTGGAACAAATAGAGAAATTCAGCAAAATATCAGGATATAAGAGAAACATAAGTAAATCAGTAGGATTCCTTTACACCATCAAAGAGATCCTCAGAAAGAAATCACCAAATTAATATTTCTATATCCCCCAAGAAGATAAAATACCTACCTAGGAATACATCTAACCAGGGAAGTAAGAGACCTATATAGAGAGAATTCAAGAACTTACTGCAAGAAACCAAAAGAGAGTTACATAAGTGGAGAAACCTACCCTGCTCATGGATAGGAAGACTTAACATTGTGAAAACAGCTATCTTACCCAAAGCGATTTACATATACAATGCAATCTCAATACAAATTCCAGTGTTGTTTTTTAATGAGATGGAGAAACAATCACCAACTTTCTGTGGAAAGAGAAGAAATCCCAGATATGTGAAGCACTACTGAAGAAGAGCAACATAGTGGGAGCCTTCACACTGCCCGACCTTAGAATCTATTACACTGCCACAGTAGTCAAAATGGTCTGGTACTGGTACCAAAAGAGACATACAGACCAATGGAACAGAGCTGAAACTCCAGAGATGTGATCATCCTCTTATGAACAGTTGATATTTACCAAAGGCCCTAAGATTGTAAACTGGATCAAAAGCAGTCTCTTTAACAGATGGTGTTGGTAAAATTGGATATTTATCGGCAAAAGACTGAAACTAGACCCATATCTCACACCTTACAAAAATTGACTCAAAATGGATCCAAGACCTAAATATCAAACCTAAAATGATAACGACCATGCAAGAAAAAATAGGGTCAACAATGGAAGTTCTAATACACAGCTCTGTGAGACTTCAATATCTGACAAAGCATGATCAACAGAAAATACATACATCGGAGCTACTAAGAATCAAACACTTTTGCTTATCCAAAGATGTTATAAAAATACTTAAAAAGACCACTTAGAGAATGGGGAAAAATATTTGGCAACTACGTGTCAGACCGATGTCTGATCTCTAACAATCCAAAATGTACTGAAAAATATCAACAAGAAAAAGGCAGATAACCCAGCTAAGTGACGGGCAGAAGAGATAACACACACTTCATTGAAAAAGACATCCAGGCAGCCAAAAGACACAAGAGGGAATGCTGACAATCATCAACTATATATCAGAGAAATTCAAATCAAAAGTACAATGAAATACTGTCTTGCCCCACCAAGATTGGTCATGATCCAAAAAGCACAAAACAACAAATGCTGAAGAGGCTGTGGAGAGACTGGAATGCTCCTACACTGCTGATGGGGTTGCAAAATGGCACAACCTCTTTGGAAAGCAATTTGGTGCTTCCTTAAAAAGCTGGATGCTCACCGAGGACCAAAATGACATAAGGTAAAGACAATCCAGAAGACAGAGAGACCCACGTGAGTGGGTGCCTACATAGACTTGGGATCGGAAGAACCGGATGTGCCCGGCCACCACCAGTGATAGCCGTGATGGAGCTAAGTTGAGTCTCACTGGCAACACAAGAAAAAAAAGGGGTGCACCCTGAGATCTCCACTAAAAGACCCCAATTGATGGTCCAGCGGCTTTGGCATTCCCCTGGGAGCATGGCCCCCAGCCCTGATGCTGCCCTTGCCCATAAATCACAACGAAGGTCCACTCTTCGGACATGAATGGATTGGACTTAGCAATGCAGTGTGACTATATATTGGAAATAGAGATACCATTTGATCCAGTAATTCCACTGCTCAGAATATATCTTACAGTAACAAAGGCTGTCACAGGAACAGACACATGCACATGAATATTTATTGCAGCAAAAAGATGGAATCAACCTAGATGCCCATCAACAGATGAACAGAGAAACTATGGTACATACATTCAATGGAACACTATGCAATGATAAAGTACATGACGATTTTAGGAAGCGTATCATAACCTGGTTTCAACTGTAAGATATGCTCAGCAAAATCAGTCAGTGGCAAAAGGACAAATATTCTATGAGACCCCTGGTATAAGGACTTAAAAATAGACTCATGTAACAGAACAAAAGATTCTTTGATTGCTACAAGGATGAGGAGGGAGGGAGACAGTTGGTCATAAACTAGATAGTTCATAGAAATTTGGTTCGGTGAAAGCAGTGACAGCACACAGTAGAAAGTAGATCCACTTACCTGGACTTCACCATAAACTGAAAGCTCTTCTAATCTCAACTCAATATTATAAGGATAGAATAGCAGTGTTGGGTATCTGGGAAAGATCCTCTTGGGGGACACTGAGGCCAAGTGTTGTAACTAGTCTATTGCTAAGAGTCTTCTGTACCCCATATTGGTAAGTGGGGTCTGAGGTCTTAAAAGCTAGCAAGCTGCCATCTGAGGTACACCAAATGGTCCCAACTCATCCAGAACAGATGATCACTGAGAACAGCACAGAGATGAGGACAAAAGAGCTCAAGAGTCAGAAGGACTCATGTTAATGGGAGACTGTATCAACCTGTGACCAGAAAAACCAGATGGTGTCTGGCCACCACCAAAGACAGCTATGATGGGGCACACAATGTTGAGTCCCTGTGGCAACAACATAAAGAGCAGTGCAACTCAAGAAGTCTACTGAAAGACCATGATGGATGGTCCGACAGCTTGGGGGAATCCCTGAGAGCATGGCCCCTAGACCTGCTGCTGCCCCTGGCCAAAAAACACTACTGAGGTAACCTCTTCAGGCAGAAACGGACTGGACTAGGGGATACAATGTGACCATATGGTGTGTATACTTTATGGTTCTATGGATTTACAGTATGCTGTCCTACTGGTCTCTTTCTAGATGGGAGAGCAGCAGGTGAAGAGGAGGGGCAGGAACTTGCTAAGAGGACACTAGACATATAGAATGAAAAGGAGTGTTCTGTCACCAGGCAAGGAGAGCAGGAGGAGCTGCAGATAGGCATGCATTCAAAACTCATTTGGAATGTATAGTTTCACTTACTCACAATAAAAAAAAAGAAGCTAGGACACAGTACACAAACACTAAACAAATAAATACAATAACCTATTGATGGCTTAAAGACAACAATCAATATGAAAGCACATACAGAGGGAGAACATGATGGCTTCAGAAACCTCTTGAAACAGTCCACAACAGCAAAAATACAGAACCAAGCTAGGTACTACTCAGCAGATGAATGGCAAAAGAAACTATGCTATACTCACACAATGGAATATTATGCAATAAAAAAGGACAATCATCCTTGGAAACATCTTGTAACATGGAATCACCTAGAAGACAGTATGCTGAGCAGTATTAGTCAATTAAGAAGGACAGTTTATGAGACCACTATTATAAAGACTTAAGGTTTAAGTACACAAGAAAATAATTTTTCATGGTTATAAGGGCTGGAGGGAGGGGTATTCATAAATTAGACAGTCGACAGAAATTGGAGTAGGTGAAGAGAGTGACAGTATGCACTAGAAAGGAAGTTAGCACAACTGGACCTAAAGCTAAATTGTTTTCTATATACAACTCAATATTTGATGGATACAGCAGCAGTGTCAGGGGCCTTGGGGCCATGGTTTTGGGGGGACATCTAAGCTAACTGGCATAACGAAGATTTTTATTTATTTATTTATTTATATTGTGGTTGAATGAAAGTGTAGAATTTAGTTTAAATTTGCATGCCTGCCTATCTGCAGCTCCTTCTGCTCTCCCTAACTGTCACGGATTGAACTCTGTTCCTCCAAAAATACATGTAGCCATGTGGCAGGGCCATGATTCCCAGTATCTTGTGACTGTCCTCCATTTTGTGGTTTTCCTATGCTATATGTTTGGCTTGGCTATGTTGAAGAATTAGGGTGGAGCTGTAAATCCCTTCATAGGATCACCTCCCTGCTCCACTGTAAAGGGAGTTTCCCTGGAGTATGGCTTGCCCCACCCTTAATCCTTTCATCCTATGAGAGATAAAAGGACAGAGAAGCAGGCAGAGAATTGGGAACCTTGAACCATCAAGAAAGCAGCACTGGGAGAAGAGCGCATCCTTCAGACCTGAGGTTCCTGTGCCAAGATGCTCCCTGGACAGAGACAGATGCAATACCAGACTTGCCTCCTGAGCCGACAAGGGGAAAGCCTTCCCCTGGAGCAGACACTTTGAATATGGACTTGCAGCCTACAGACTATGTGAGAATAAACCTTCCTTTGTTAAAGCCATCCATTCTGTGGTATTTCTGTTAGAGCAGCCCTAGCTGACTAAAACACTAACTAAGGTTTTTTGAAGAAAATGTTCTGCATACCACTTTGGTGAGTTGCGTCCGGGCTCTTAAAACTAGCAAGCAGCCATTTAAGTAGCATCCACTGGTCCTAATCCACATGGAGCAGAGGAAAATAACAGATGTCAAGACATGAGGAAAATATGAGCCCAGCAGACAGTAGGTGCCATATGATCCGGAGACTACATCAGCATGAGGCCTGAAAAACTAGACAGTGTCCAGCCACTACCAATGACTGCCCTGACACAGAACACAGCATAAAGTCCCTTATGCAGCAGCAGAAAAATGCACGTGCAGAACTAGAACTCTATTAAAAGACCACACTTGATGGTGTGTCACACTGGAGAGTCTCCTGAGGATATGGCCCCCAGACTCTCTGTCAGTCCAGAGCAGAAACCAGTATCAAAGCCAACTTTTTGGACAAAGATTGGACTGGAATATGAGATGGAGAATCGCGCCAGTGGAGAGTGTACTTCTTGGCTTAAATATACACATGAGGCTGTTTGAATGGCTGTTGTCTCTAGGAGCGATGAGAGGGTGGAGGGGGACAGGACTTAGTTGGATGGATATGGAAAGGAAGGGCAGAAAGGAGGAATATGCTGTCATGAGGCAGGAGGGGACTTGAGGGGAAAGAGCAGTTAAGAGTTGCATAGTGGTGTAGGGGAGGTTTACATGGCAAATTAATTTAGATTGTAAACTTTCAGTAAAAGCACAATATTTTCAGAAAGAAATAATGTTAATAAAATGGTTTGAAGTGATAAAAAGAAAAAAAAAAGCCCTCAAAGAGTCCAGAAATCATCCTGATGAATATAACTTCCTGGAATTACTGGATATAGAATACAAAAGACAAGTATACAAAACTCTTCAAGAGATCAAGAAAGAGATCAGGCAAAATGCAGAACAAGTCAAGAGAGACACAGACAAAGCAACTGAGAAACAAAGAAAGTTTAAAGCAGAGCATAATGACAAATTTAACAGGTTGCAAGAATCCATAGACAGACAACAAGTAGAAATTTAGAAGATTAACAATAAAATTCCAGAATTAGATAATAAGTCAAAAGAGCAGAACTGAGGCAATGGAAGTCAGAATTACCGAGATTGAAGATAAAGCACTTGACAGCAATATATTTGAAGAAAAATCAGATAAAAATGTAAAAAAAATGAAGAATCCCTAAGAACTATATGGGACTTGATGGCACCTGGCTGGCTTGGCATCAAGAAGAATGACCTAAAAGTAACTGGAGAACAAGAACAAGGAGTTTGGGTAGAGGTGTGATTGCATAAAGTACAGACAGAACTGCTGAAGAACTGTTGGCAGAAAACTGCCAGACATTGTGAAAGATGAGAAGATACCTATCCAAGATGCTGATTAAAGTCCAAACAAGAGAGATCCCCAAAGCAAGCTACCAACAGGTATTATAATTAAACATGCCAACACCAAAAATAAACAGAGAATTTTAAGAGCAGCTATGCATAAATGGGAAATCCTGGTGCCATAGTGGTTAAATGAATAATAATCCAAAAGGAGAGTCAATAAGACTTTCATGGATTGAACTGTATACCCCCCAAACTGTGTACAATGGGCTTAGGCATGAAAATGATTGTGGACACAGTGCAAGACCGGGCAGCATTTCGTTCTGTTGTGCATAGGGTCTCTATGAACTGACTCAACGGCACCTAACAACAAGAAAAATGTGTACATTAATTTGGCTAGGTCCTGATTCCTGGTATTGAGTGTAATGTTCTTTTATGTTGCAAATTCTGCCTCTATGATGTTAATGAGGGAGGATGGGCAGCAGTGTGTTAGTGGGGCTGGATTTAATGTGTACGACTATATTGTTTCTTGGGGAAATGTTCTGGGGTATAAAAGAAAGGGAAGAAAGCAGAGAGCTTGGGAGATCATACATCAAGAAGCAGTGACAGCAGATGAGTGTGTTCTTTGGAAAGGACCCAGGGTTCCTGTACATCAGAACCTCCCAACCCAGGGAAAAATTGATGACAAAGACCTTCCTCTAGAGCCAGCAGAGAAAACTTCCGGTGGAGCTGACACCCTGAATTTGGATGTTTAGCCTAGTGGACTGTGACAAAATACAATTTCTCTTTTTAAAAACATCCACTTGTGGTGTTTCTGTTACAGCAGAACTAGATGACTAAGACAGAATTCGGCACCAAAAGAGTGGGGTGCTGCCCTAACAGACCCCTAAAATGTTGAAGCAGTTTCGAAAGTGTGAATGGATGGAAGACAGAAGGAACCAAGAATTGTTAAAACTGAACACAGATGGTGAGAAACAAACACCAGAGGACCAGCAGCAACAGCAGGGGGCAGGCAGCAGCAGAACCAGACCAGCACAAAACAGTGTTGGAGCTCACCCATGGAGCAAGAGAGCTCACTGCCTATGCACAAGAGGCTTCCTGGTAGAGTAGGGTGCCTCTGGGCACTTAAATTGGTGGAGCTAGGTGTGTTGACCCATGAAGCAAGAGAGCTGACTGCATGCATGAGGCTTTGTTGCAGAGTGGGGTGCCTCTGGGCACTTAAATCAGTGAAGTTACAGAGCTTTGGAGCATCTGCTCTTGTAGGGCAGATACACGTGTGAGGCCTGGGCCATGAGACCATAGGAAGCCGAGGCTCAAGAGACAAGGAACACGAGAAGCTGAGCTGCCTCAGTGTCAAAAGTTATGGCCATGACCTCAGGGGTTTCTAGGGATGGTGACATGGCCCTGGTGTTTCTAAGGGTGGAGTTGCCACTTAAATTTACTAGGAAAATGGTGTGCCTAAAGCCAAGGGAGCAAATTTGATGTCCCAGTGGGCTTGGAAGGCAGAGCTGTAGCACACGGCAGACCGGCCTCCACTGAGAATCCAGAGAATACGGCAATACCTAGAGTCTGGAGGTCAGGGTCACTGTGTAGAATGTCTCAGAAAATGGAAGATTATTTTCAAAACCCTGAGGGCTAATGTGATGTGTTCTATTCACTTCCTTGGTGCCTTCTTTCCTTGTAGTTTTTCCCATTTGTAATGGAAATGTTTAACCTGTGCCTGTCTGCTCTGCCATTGTATTTTGGAAACAGATAACTTGTGTTCTAGATTTCACAGTTGAAGAATTTCTGGATTTTGGATTTGGACTTAAGACTTTTGCTATGATGGGGTGAATATGGGGTCCAAAAGGTAGAATGTCATGGATTCAAATGTATTTCCACAAAACTGTGTATATTAATTTGGCTAGACATTGATTACTAGTATCATGTGATGTTTCTTTATGTTGTAAATCCTACCTCTATGATGTTAATGAGGAAGGATGCGTAGCAGTTGTGATGGTGGGGCAGGACTCAATATGTGAGAATGTATTATGCCTACGGGCAATTGTTCAGGATACAACAGAAAGGGAAGCCAGCAGAGACTTCAGGGCCTCATACAACGAAGAAATAGTGCTGGAAGCTAAGCGTGTCCTTTGCAAAGGACCAGAGTCCCTGTGCATCAGAAGCTGCCAGTACAAGAAAGACTGAAAACAAGGAACTCCCTCCACAGTCAGCAGAAAAAGCCCTCCCCTGGAGCTGACATCCTGAATTTGAACTTCTAGCTTACCAGACTGTGACAAAATAAAATTTCTCTTTCCAAAGCCATCTACTTATAGTATTTCTGTTATAGCAACATTAGATTACTAACATAAACACTAAGCTCAGACTACTCAGCAGAAATGACGTCACTGAGAAGTCAAAGGAACGACATACACAAAGCCTTAAAAGACAAAAAAACTTGCCAGCCAACAATTACATATCCAGCAAAACTGTCTGTCAAATATGATGGTAAAATTGTGACATTTCCAGACACACAGAAGTTTAGATAATTTGCAAAAAACAAAACCAACCCCAAATTACAAGATATACTAAAGGGAGTCCTTCAGTTAGAAAATCAATAACATCAGATAACAACTCAAGACTAGAACACAGGACACAACAACCAAATATCAACCCAGATAGGGAAATTACAAAAATAAAATCAAAGCTAAAACACTGAAAATAGGGACACAGAGATGTCATGATGTAAAAGATATTATTATAACAAAAGGACTAGAAAATGTACTTATAGATCTTTCTTATGAAGAGGAAGTCAAGACAACATAAAGAAATAAAACAGATTTCAATTAAGTAGAAAAAGGTAAATATTAAAGCAAACAAAGGAAACTAACAACTTCACATGTCCTAATATAAAATAAAAACAATATTTACACACTGAACAAGAGAGATAAATATATAAAACATACTCTAACATCAGTGAAAAGAGAAATAGCTCCAGAATTGACAAATACAAACTCAACAATGAAAAAGATGAAAAGAAAATGCATAAAGTAAAATGATTCAGCACAGAATACTAAGTAGACCAAAGAAAATATCAATAATGCACAAAAAAAGGCATCAAAATGACAGCATTAAACTCGTATCTATCAATAGTTATGCTGAATGTAAATAGATTAAAGACACCAAGGAGACAAAACCAAACCCAAACCTACTGCCACAGAGTCAAATTTGACTCATGTAACACTACAGGTCAGAGCAGAACTGCCACAGAGTTTCCAAGGAGCACATGGAGGATCTGAATTGTGCACCTTTTGGTTAGCAGACAAAGCACTTAACGATTATGCCACCAGAGTTTCCATAATGAGAGAGAGTGGCAAAATGAACTAAAAAAACATGATCTGTCTATATGCTACCTACAAGTGACACATCTTAGACTTAAAAACACAAGTGAACTAAAAACCAAAGCATCAAAAAAATATATTAAACATTCAAAAAAACAGCAGGAGTGACAATATTAACTTCTGACAAAGACTTTAAAGTAAAATCTAACACAATAGACAAGAAAGGATACTATACAATGATTTAAGGGTCAATACATGACAAGGACATATGTATATCAAATACTTACACACTGAACAAGAGGGATAAATATATAAAACATACTCTAACATCAGTGAAAAGAGAAATAGCTCCACAATAATAGTAAGAGACTTGAACACACCACTTTCATTGAAGCACAGAATATCCAGAAAGCAGCTCAATAAAGACACAGAAGATCTAAATGTCACAGTCAACAAACTCGACCTCATAGACATATACAGAACACTACTCCCAACAGTAACTAAGTATACTTTCTTTTCTAACATACATGGAACATTTTCCAGCACACACCACATTATCAAGCTATTAAAACCAAACCTTAACAGAATCCAAATTACTGAAATATTGCAAAGCATCTTTTCTGACCATAAAGCCAAAGAAATAGAAATAACAGAAAAAGCAAGGAAAAATCAAATATGTGGAACCTGAACACCTTGCTCAAAATCTGTTACAGAAGAAAGCATGGACAGAATAAAGAAATTCACAGAATGAAAAGACAATAAAAACAAATCCTACCAGAACCTTGGGGACACAGCAAAAACAGTGCTTACAGGTCAATTTATAGCAATAAATGCACACATCCAAAAAGAGAAAAGGGACCAAATCAAAGCATTAAGCCTATGTTTTAGTCAGCTAGTGCTGCCCTAACAGAAATACCATAGAGTGGATGGCTTTAACAAAGGAAGATTTATTCTTACACAGACTGGTAGCCTACAAGTCCAAATTCAGGATGTCTGCTCCAGAGGAAGCCTTTCCCTCTCATCGGCTCTGGAGGAAAGTCTGGTATTGCATCAGTCTTTGTCCAGGGAGCATCTTGGCACAGTAACCTGAGGTCTGAAGGACACACTCTTCTCCTGGTGCTGCTTGCCTGGTGGTGTGAGGTTCCCAATTCTCTGCTTTCTTCTCTTTCCTTTTATCTCTTGTAGGATTAAGGGTACGCCAAGCCATACTCCAGGGAAACTCTCTTTACAGTGGAGCAGGGAGGTAATCCTATGGTGGGATTTACAGTCCCACCCTAATTCTTTAACACAAAACACAGGAAAATCACAAAATGGAGGACAATCACAAAATAATCAGAATCATGGCCCAGCCACAAGGCTACACATATTTTGGGGGGGACACAATTCAATCCATGACAACCTACAACTCAAACAAACAACAAACAGAAAGAGAGTAGCAAAAGAAGCTCTCAGGTACCAGAAGAAAGCAAATAACAAAAGTTAGAGCTGAACTAAATGAAACAGAACAGAAAAACTGCTGAAAGAATTTAACAAGACCAAAAGCTGGTTCCTCAGAAAGATCAACAAAATTGATAAACCACTGGCAAAACTGACAAAAGAAAACCAGGAGAAGAAGCAAATAACCCAAATAAGAAACGAGATAGGTGATATCACAAGAGACCCAACTGAACTTTTTTAAAAAAGTAACAGAATACTATGAAAAATTGAACTCTTAACAAATTTGAAAACCTACAGGAAATAAAATTTCTAGAAACACACTACTTACCTACCTAACACAAACAGAGGCAGGGCAACTAAATAAAGCTGTAATAAAAGAAGAGATTGGAAAAGAAATTAGAAACTTCCCACCAAAAAAAAGCCTTGGTACTGATAGCTTTACTAGAGAATTCTACCAAACTTTCAGATAAGAGATAACACCACTATTACTAAAGGTATTTCAGAGCATAGAAACAGTTGGCATTCTACCAAATTCATTCTATGAAGCCAACATAAACCTGATACCAAAACCAAGTAAAGACACTACCAAAGAGACCAATATCCCTTATGTGTATAGATGTAAATGTCCTTAACAAAACTGTTTTTGTTGTTGTTAGGTGCTGTCGAGTCAGTTCTGACTCATAGTGACCCTATGTACAACACAATAAAACAGTGCTCAATCCTGTGCCATGCCCACAATCATTTTTATGCTTAAGCCCACTCCTACTGTTGCAGCAACTGTGTTAATCCATTCTTGTTCAGGGGCTCTTTTTGTTTTTCGCTGACTGTCTACTCTGCCAAGCATGATGTCTTTCTCCAGGGATTGACCCCTCCTGACAACATGTCCAAAGAATGTTAAGATGCATGCATCTTTGCTTTCAAGGAGCATTCTGGTTGCAATTCTTTTAGAACAGATCTGTTTGTTCTTTTGGAAGTCCATGGTACAGTCAATATTCTTTTTCAACATTACAATTCAAAGGCATTAGTTCTTCTTCTGTCTTCCTTATTTACTGTGCAGGTTTCACATGTATATGATGCTACTGAAAATAGGATAGCTTGTGTCAGGTGCACCTTAGTCTTCAAGGTGATATCTTTACTTTTCAACACTTTAAAGAGGTCCTTGTGGCAGATTTATAGCCAATAGAATTTAACAACATATCAACAACAAAAAAAATTCTCCATGATGAACTGAGAGTTACACTAGGTATGCAGGGGTGGTTCAACATTACATAAAATATCCACGTAATCCCACCACATAAATAAAACAAAAGACAAGGACTACATGATCTCATCAGTTGATACAGAAAAGGCATTTGACAAAATCCAACACACATTCATGTTAAAAACTCATAATGAAACAGGAATAGTCTTCTGCACTCCATATTAGTGAGTGGTATCTGTGATCTTAAAAGCTCACAAGCTGCCATCTGAGGTACACCAAATAGTTCCAACTCATCTGTAACAGACGATCACTGTGAAAAACAAAGACATGAAGAAAAAGAGCTCAGGAGACAGAAGGACCCATGTGAATGGGAGATTGTATCAACATGTGACCAGAAGAACCAGATGGTGCCCAGTCACAACTAAAGACAGCCATGACGTGGCAGACAATGGAGAGTCCCTGTGGCAACATGAGAAAAAGAGAGGTGCAGCTCAAGAAATCTACTAAAAGACCACAATGGATGGTCAAAAGGCCTGAAGGATCCCCTGGGAGCATGGCTCCCAGACCTGCTGCAGCCCTGAATGGAAACCAGTATTGAGGTCAACTCTTCAGAAAAGAAAGAACTGGACTCGGGGACACAATGTGATCATATGGTGTGTGTACTTTATGGTTCTATGCATTTATAAGATGCTGTCCTACTGGTCTCTTTCTAGATGGGAGAGGAAAGTGCGGAGAGGAGGGGACAGGAGCTTGTTAAAAGGATACTACAAGTACAGAATGAAAAGGAGTGTTCTGTCACCAGGCAAGGAGAGCAGAAGGAGCCACGCAAATAGGTGCACATGCAAAACTGATTTGGATTGTATATTTTCATTTAATCACAATTAAAAACAAACAAAAAAACTCTCAGTAAAACAGCAATGTAGTCTCCTGCACCTCATACTGGTGAGTGGTGTCTGGGGTCTTAAAAGCTGGCAAGCTAGCAAGCTGCCATCTGAGGTACACCAAATGGTCCAAATCCATCTGGAACAGATGATGACAAAGAACATCAAAGACACGAGGTAAAATGAGCCCAGGAGACTGAAGGACCCATATGAATGGGAGACTGTATCAACATTAGCCCCAAAGAACCAGATGGTGCTGGGCCACCACCAAAGGCAGCTGTGATGGTGGACACAATGGAGAGCCCCTGAGGCACAGGAGAAAAACAGGTATACAGTTCAAGAACTCTACTAAAAGACCAGAATTGATGGTCTGACAGCCTGGAGGGTCCCATGGAACAAGGCCCCTAGATCTGCTGCTGACCCTAACTGGAAACCAGTATTGAGAGCAACTCTTCAGAAAAGAATGGACTGGTCTTGGCAATACAGTGTAAGAATATGGTGTGTGGACTCTATGGTCTTACACATTTAAAGGAGGCATCCTACTCATTTCTTTGTAGATGAGAGACAAGAGGGTGGAGAGGACAGATGTTCGTTAAGAGGATATTAGAAATACAGAATGAAAAGGAGGAATGTGCTGTCACTGGGTGAAGAGAGCAGATGGAGCTGCAGATATGCAGGTATGTAAAACTGATTTGGACTGTATACTTTCACTTAATCACCAAAAAAAAACCTCTTGGGGGGATGGAGCCAAGATAGTGGAATAGTCCAGTAGGCTGAGTCCAAATCCAGTGAGAGTATCTCAGCACAGGAACCTCAGGTCCAAAGGACGTGCTCTGCTCTCGGTGCTTCTCTTGGTGGTATGAGGTTCCCAAATTCCTCAGCTCACTTCTCTCCCTTACATTCCACAAGCTTGTAGCTTGGGTCCTGCCTCACTAACACAACTGCAAACCATTCTCCATCATCATCACAGAGGCAGGATTCACAACACATGGGAGGAAGGGCACTATACTGAAACTCCTAACCAAGTCAAATTAACATATACATTTTGGGGGGGACACAATTCAATCCATGACATACCAACCTTTGGCACCCCAAAAACCACATCATTAGAACACACAAAATAGTCATTTATAGCATAGCAACAGTTTTCATTCCATAACATAGCAACAGTTTTCATTCATAGCATACACCAAGCAGATTATCAGAATGCATTACATTAGCCTTTATGGCTTCAAAAACATTATTCCATACTCTAAGACATTTCATAACCATTCCTATCAAACTCTTGGTATTGGCCACACTCTCTAGATTCTTAGTGGAGGCACCTGGGCTTCATCTTGGCCTTCCACGCCTACTTGGACAGAACTCTGCCCCCTTGGCTTTAGGTGCACCCTAGGCCCAACAGAGTGGTAATTCCACACCCACAAACACAGAAAGCCCTGGCTCCACCCTTTCATGGCCATCTTCTGAGACTGAGACAGCTCAGCTTCTCACCAACCTGGGGCTGCAACCCCATAGCTTTATCAACTTGCCTCAGCTTCTACTTCCAATGGCCTCATGGCCCAGGCCTCAAGCCCACATCTGCCTTACAGGGGCAAGTGCTCCAAAGCTCTGTAGCTCCATAGCTCCACTGATTCAAGTGCCTGGAGGCACCCCACTCCATCAAGTAGCTTCCTGCACACAGGCACTCAGCCCTCTTTTTCCATGGGTCAACAAGCTTAGCTCCGCCTATTCAAGTGCCCAGAGGCACCCCACCCCACCAGGAAGCCTTCTGCACACAGGCATTCAACATTCTTGCTCCAGGGGTCAGCTCCTGGTTCTGCTGCTGCCAGTTCACTGCTGCTGTTGCTTTCCTCACCATCTGCTGCCCTCAGGTGCTAGCAGTTCTCTTGGGTGCCTTCTTTCACCAGCTCACAGTTTCAAAAACTACTTCCACATTTTAGGTGTTTGTTAGAGCAGTACCTGACTCCCGGTACCAAACTCTGTCTTAGTCACCTGGTACTGCTCTAACAGAAAATACCACGAGTGGAAGCTTTCATGAGGAGAAGCTTTTATTGTCACAGTGTGGTAAGCGACAAATCCATTCCTAAGCTACAAGTCCATTCAATATGAAAAATCATCACAGTCCAGTAGGCTGAGTCCAAATCCAGTGAGAGTATCTCAGCACAGGAACCTCAGGTCCAAAGGACGTGCTCTGCTCTCGGTGTTTCTCTCTCAGTGATATGAGGTTCCCAACTTCCTCAGCTCACTTCTCTCCCTTATATTCCACAAGCTTGTAGCTTGGGTCCTGCCTCACTAACACAACTGCAAACCATTCTCCATCATCATCACAGAGGCAGGATTCACAACACATGGGAGGAAGGACACCATATTGAAACTCCTAACCAAGTCAAATCAACACATACATTTTTGGGGGGACACAATTCAATCCATGACACCATCTCACTCCACTAAGGTTGGCCATAATCAAAAACCACAAAACAACAAATGCTGGAGAGGCTGCGGAGAGACTGGAATGCTCATATAGTGCCTGTGGGATTGCAAAACGGTACAACCTCTTTGAAAAGCAATCTGGTGCTTCCTTAAAAAGCTGTAAATAGATATACCATTTGATCTAGTAATCCCACTGCTTGGAATATATCCTAAAGAACCAAGGGCAGTCATATGAATAGATACATGCACACAAATGTTTATTGCAGCACAGTCCACAACAGTTAAAATATGGAATCAACCCAGATGCCCAACAACAGATGAATGGATGAACAAACTATGGGACATATACTCAATGGAACACCATGCAATGATAAAGAACAATGATGATTTTAGGAAGCATTTCATTACCTGGTTTCAAATGGAATACATTATGCTGAGTGAAATCAGTGAGGGGCACAAGGACAAATATTGTATGAGATCCCTACTATAAGGACTTAAAACAGACTCGTGTACAGAATAAAGACTCTTTGATGGCTGCAAGAGAGGGGAGGGAGGGAGAGAGCTGGTCACAGATCAGATAGTTGATAGCAATTTGCCTGGTTGAAAGCAGTGACAGCACACAGTAGAAAGATCAACTTAACTGGACTTCAACATAAACTGAAAACTCTTCTACTCCTAATCTAATATTGCAAGGACAGAGCAGCATGGGTGGGGGTGGGGACCATGTTCTCAAGGGACACTGAGGCCAAGTGGCACAACTAGCCTATTGCTAAGAGAGGCTTCTGCACCCCATATTGGTGAGTGGCATCTGGGGTCTTAAAAGCTCACAGGCTGTCATCTGAGGTACACCAAATGGTCCCAACTCATCTGGAACAGACGATCACCAATAACAAAAAAGATATGAGGAAAAAGAGCCCAGAAGACAGAAGGAACCATATTAATGGGTGACTGTATTAACATGTGACCAAAAGAACAAGATGGTGCCGAGCCACCACCAAAGACAGACATGGTGGGGCACACAATGTTGAGACCCCACGGTAACATGAGAAAAAAAGAAGTGCATCTCAAGAACTCCACTAAAAGACTGCCATTGATGGTCTGGCAGCCTTGGGGCTCCCCTGGGAGCATGGTCCCTAGACCTGCTGGTGCCCCTGTCCAGCAAACACTACTGAGGTCAAGTATTTGGACAAGTATGGCCTGGACTTGGGGACACAATGTGATCATATTGTGTGTGTACTTTTTGGATCTATGCATCTATCGGATGCTGTCCTACTGGCCTCTTACTAGAAGGGAAAGGTGAGGTTGGAGAGGAGGGGACAGGAGATTGGTAAGAGGATATGACATATACAGAACAAAAAGGAGTGTGCTGTCACCTGGCAAGGAGAACAGAAGGAGCTGCAAATAGTGGGCATGTAAATTTAATTTGGATTGTATACTTTCACTTAATCAGCATAATACCAATAGTAAAAACCTAATAATAAAAAAACCCTCTTACTAAAATTAGAATAGAGGAGAAATTCCTTATATAGTACAGGGCATTTATACAAAGCTAATAGCCAATATCATCTTAAAAAGAGAGAGTCTAAAAGAATTCCCACTGAGAACGGGAACCAGACATGGATGCTTTTTCTCACCCCTTTTATTCAACATTGTGCTGGATGTTCTAGTCATAGCAATTAGGCTAGAAAAAGAAATGAAGGGTATCCAAATTGGTTAAGGAATAAAAGTATCTCTATGTGCAGATGATACGATCTTATACACGAAAATTCTAAAGAGTCCACAAAAAACCACTTGAACTAATAGAAGAGCTCAGCAATGTCTATGGATACAAGATAAACATACAAAACTCAATTGGATTACTCTACACCAACAAACAGAATGTTGAAGAAGAAATCATCAAATCAATACCATTTATATTAGCCCCCATGATGATAAAATACTTGGGAATAAATCTAACCAGAGACTTACAAGACCTAGACAAACAAAACTGAAAGACAGTACTGCAAGAGACCTATGTTTCAATGGAGAAACCTACCTTGCTCATGGATAGAAGACTCAACATTATGAAAATGTATATTCCACCTAAAGTGATTTATAGATACAATACAGTCCTTATCCAAATTCCAATGGCATTTTTTGGGGAGGTGGAGACATAAATTACCAGCTTCATGTGGAAAGGGGAGAGGCCTCAAATAAGTAAAGTACTACTGAAGAAGAACAAAGTGGGAAGCCTCATGCTTAGAAGTTATACCTCCACAGCAGGCAGCCTGGTACTATAAACAACAGCTACATAGACCAATGGAACAGAACTGAGAATCCAGACATAAAATAATTTACCTATGAGCACCTGATATTTGACAAAGGCCCAAAGTCTGTTAATTCGTGAAAAGACAGTCCCTCCAACAAAATGGTGTTGGAATAGCTGGATATCCATCTGCAAAAAAAATAAGACCCATATTTCACATCATGAAGAAAAACTCACTCAAACTGGATCAATGACCTAAATATAAAATCTAAAAAGGTAAAACTCATGGAAGCAAAATAGGACTAATGCTAGGAGCTCTAATATATGGCATAAACAGAACACAAAACATTATTAATAACATACAAACTCCACAGGAAAAAAAGTGAGAATTCTTAAAAATTAAGCTATTATATTCATCCAAAGATTTCACCAAAAGAGTTAAAAAACAACATGACAGACTGGGAAAAAAAGCTGGATATGACAAATCTGATCAGTGTGTAATTTCTAAAATGTACAAGATAATGTCAAGCCAAAACAAACAAATAACCTCACTAAAAAATGGACAAAGGACATGAACAGGTACTTCATCAAAGAAGAAATTCAGGCAGCCAAAAGATACATGATCATTAACCATTGTTGTTGTTGTTGTTGTTGTTAGGTGCTGTTGAGTTGGTTCCGACTCACAGCAACTCTATGAACAACAGAATGAAACAATGTCTGGTCCTATGCCATGTCTACAATCATTTTCATACTTAAGCCCATTATCGCGGTCACTGTGTCAATCCATCTCATTGAAGGTTTTCCTCTTTTTCACTGACCCTCCGCTCTACCAACCGTGATGTCCTTCTCCAGGGACTGATCCTTCCTGACAATATGTGCAAAGTGTGTAAGATACAGTCTTGCCATCTTTGCTTCCAAGGAACACTCTGGTTGTACTTCTTCCAGAGCAGATCTGTTTGTTCTTTTGGTGGTCCATGGTACATTCAACATTCTTTTCCAACACCACAATTCAAAGGCATCAATTCTTCTGTCTTCTTTGTTTACTGTCCAGCTTTCACATGCATATGATGCAACTAGGTCAGGTGCACATTAGTCCTCAAAGTGACATCTTTACTTTTGAGTACTTTAAAGGGATCCTTTGCAGCAGATTCTCCCAATGCAATGCGTGTTTTGATTTCCTGACTACTGCTTCCATGGGCATTGATTGCAGACCCAAGTAAAAGGAAATCCTTGGCAACCTCATTCTCTCTCCATTTAGGACAATGTTGCTCACTGGTCCAGGTGCCAGGATTTTTGTTTTGTTGATGTTGAGGTACAATCTATACTGAAGGCTATGGTCCTTGATCTTTGTATTTCAACTCTTGACTTCCAGCAAGTAAGGTGGTGTCCTCTGCATAACGCAGGTTGTTGATGAGTCGTCCTTCAATCCTGATGCCTCATTCTTCTTAGAATCCAACTTCTTGGATTATTTGCTTGGCATACAGATTAAAAAGTTATGGTAAAGGGATCCAACCCTAATGCACACCTTTCTTGACTTTAAACCATGCAGTGTCCCCTTCATCTGTTTGCATGACTGCCTCTTGATCCATATACAGATTCCTTAGGAGCACAGTTAGGTGTTCTGGAATTCCCATTCTCTGCAATGTTAGCCGTAATTTATTATGATTCACCCAGTCAAATGCCTCTGCATAGTCAATGAAACACAAGTAAACATCTTTCTGGTATTCTCTGCTTTCAGCCAAGATCCATCTGACATCAGCAATAATATCCCTGGTTCCACATCCTCTTCTGAATCCAGTTTGAATTTCTGGCAGCTCCTTGTCAATATACTGCTGCAGTCACTTTTGAATGATCTTGAGCAAAATTTCACTTGCGTGTGGTATTAACGATATTGTTCAGTAATTTCTACATTTGGTTGGATCACCTTTATTTGGAATGGCCATAAATATGGATCTCTTCCAGTCAGTTGGCCAGGGAGCAGCCCTCCAAATTTCTTGGCATAGATGAGTGAGCACTTCCAACACTGCATTGGTTTGCTGAAATATCACAATTGATATTCCATCAATTCCTGGAGCCTTGTTTTTTGTCAATGCCTTCAATGCAGCTTTGACCTCTTCCTTCAGTACCATTGGTTCCTGCTCACATGCTACCTCTTCGAATGGCTGAACACTGACCAGTTCTTTCTGGTACAATGACTTTGTGTATTCTTTCTACCTTCTTTTGATGTTCCCTGAGTCATTTAATAGTTTCCCTGTAGAATCCTTCACTATTGAAACTCAAGGCTTGAAGTTTTTCTTCAATTTCTTCAGCTTGAGAAATACAGAACGTGTTCTTCCTCTCTGGTTTTCCATTTCCAGCTCTTTGCACATGTCATTAATAATACTTTCTTTTGTCTTCCTGAGCTGCTCTTTGAAATCTTCTGTTTAGGTCTGTTACTTTGCCATTCCTTACTTTTGCTTTAGCTGATCAATGTTCAAGAGCAAGTTTCAGAGTTTCTTCTGACATACAGCTTGGTTTTTTTCTTCCTCTCCTGTCTTTTTGATGACCTCTTGCTCTCTTCTCAGATGATGTCTTTGATGTTATTTCACAGTTCGTTTGGTCTTCTGTCATTAGTGATTAACATATCAAATATGTTCTTGAGATGGTCTCTAAACTCAGGAGAGATATACTCAAGGTCATACTTTGGCTCTTGTGGACTTGTTCTAATTAGCCATTAGAGAAACGCAAATGAAGAACACAACGAGACATCTCACCCCAACAAGGCTAGCATTAATAAAGAAAATAATTCTGGAGCATTTAAGCACTTCTGGTGGGAATGTAAAATAGTACAATCAATTTGGAAATTGATATGGGGCTTTCTTAAAAAGCTAGAAATACCATACAATTCAGTTATTCTACTCCTTGGAATACATCTTAGAGAAATAAGAGCAGTCATACAAACATACACATGTACACTCATTTTCACTGCAGGACTGTCCACAATACCAAAAAGACAGAATGAACCTAAGTGTCCATCAACATATGAATGGATAAGCAAATTATGATATAGTCACACAATGGAATACATGTAATGATAAAGAACAATGATGAATGTGTGAACTATCTCATAACATGGGGGGCTCTGGAAGGCATTATGCTGAGTCAAATCAGTCAGCTGGAAAAGAACAAACAATATATGGGACTAGTATTATTAACGACTTAAGAAAAGGTTTCAATATAAAAGGTGGTTACAAGGGTAGGGAGGTAAGGAGAGGGATAGTCACTTATTAGGTAGCAGACAAGGATTATTTTAGGTACTAGGAACAGGACACAGCAGAGGCAAATTCAGCACAACTGGACTAAACTAAAAGCTGAGATGTTTCCTGAATACAATCCAATACTTTAAGGAACAGAGTAGTAGGGGCAGGGGTTCACGGACTATAGTTTCAGGAGTCATCTAGGTCATCTGGCATAACAAAGTTTAGTAACACAATGTTCTGCATCCCACTTTGATGAGTGGTGTCTGGGGTCTTAAAAGCTAGCAAGCAGCCATCTAAAAAGCATCAATTAGTCTTAACCCACTTGGAGCAAAGGAGAATGAAGAACATCAAAGATTTAAGGACAATATGACCCCAAGAGACAGAAAGTGCTACATAAACCAGAGACTACATCAGCATGAGACCAAAAGAACTAGATGGTGCCCAGCTACCACCAATGACTACCCTTACAGGGAATTGAACAATCCCTGAAAGAGTGAGAGAAATGTGGGGTGCAGAAGTTGAATTCTAGTAAAAAAATGAATAAATAGACTTGATAGTCTGACAGACTGGATGGTCTCCAGAAGACATGCCCTCTGGACTCTCTGTTAGCCCAGAAATGAAACCATTCCTGAAGCCAACTCCTTAAAGACTGAACTGGTACATAAGACATAAAATGATACTGATAGAAGCAAGCTGCCATTTGAAGAACATCGACTGGTCCCAATACACCTGGGACAGATGATGACCAAGAACATCAAAGACATGAGAAAAAATGAGCCCAGGAGACAGAAAGACTCATATGACTGGGAGACTATGTCAGCATGAGACCAGAAGAACCAGGTGGTGCCTGGCCACCACCAAAGGGAGCCTTGATATGGAACACAATGTAGAGTCCCAGATGTGCAGATCAAGAACTCTACTAAAAGACCAGAATTGATGGTCTGACAATCTGAAGGGTCCCCCTGGGAACATGGTCCCTAGACTTGCTGATGCCCCAGACCTGAAACCAGTACTGAGGTCAACACTTCAGACAAAGAATGGACCAGACTCAGGGACACAGAGTGAGCATGTGGTGTGCATACTTTATGGCTTTATACATTTATAGAAGGCTGTCCTACTGGCTTCTTTCTAGACAGGACAGGAGAGGGCAGAAAGGAGGGGATAGGTATTCATTAAGAGGATATCAGAAGAGTGAAAAGCTGGAGTGTGCTGTCACAAGGTGAGGAGACCAGCTAGAGTTTATAGGTGGGCATGCAAAACTGACTTGGATTGTATACTTTTACTTTATCATAATAAAATAATGGTATTGGTGGAAAATGTGCTTTTTGGCTTAGGTAGACGCAGGAGACTAGCAGGACAGCTTCTGTCTAGAGGCGAGATGGAAGGCAGAGAGGAAAAAGAGTTGGATGAATGGATGCAGAGGTGTAGGGTGAAGGTGAGGAATGTGCTGCTGCAGTGAAGGGCAAGTGGCTGGGGTCACAACAGCAGGGTGTATAAATTTTCATATGCTAAACAACTCAAATTGTGACCTTCAACTTAAAACACAATAAAAGAAATAAGTCAGTTGCAAAAGGACAAATATTGTATAAGACCACTATTAAAAGAACTCAACAAAAGGTTTAAACATAGAAGAAAACATTCTTTGATAGTTAGGAGGCTGGGGAGGGAGGGAGAAAGGGATTCATTAACTAGACAGTAACCTAAAAATCCACTGCCACTGAGTCGGCTCGGACTTACAGCAACCCTAGAGGTCAGAGTAGAACTGCCCCATACAGTTTCCAAGGAGTACCTGGCAGATGTGAACTACCAACCTTTTGGTTAGCAGACATAGCCCTTAACCCACTATGCCACCAGGGTTTCCAACTAGATGGTAGACAAGAATTATTTTAGGTGAAGGGAAGGACAACACAAAATACCAGAGATGTTGGCACAGATGGACTATACTAAATAAGCTAAGAGGTTTCCTGAACACTACCAAATACTTTGAGGGCCAGAATAGCAGGACAAAGGTCTGGGGACCATTCTTTCAGAGGATATCTAGGTCAACTGGCATAACTAAGTTTATTAAGAATATGTTTTGCATCTTTCTTTGGTGAGTAGTGTCTGAGGTCTTAAAAGCTGGCAAGCAGCCATCTAAGAAGCCTCCACTAGTTGCAACCCACCTGGAGCAATAGTGAAACGATGAACATCAAAGATTAGGGAAACATGAGCTCAAGGGACAGAAAAGGCTACATAAACCAGAGACTACATCAGCATGAGACCAGAACTAGACAATGTCTGGCTTCCACCAGTGAATGCCCTGACAGAGAACACAACAAAGAATACCTGATGCAGCTGGATAAAATTGGGATGCACAACCTGAACTCTAGTAAGAAGACCAAACTTGATGGTCTGACAGACTGGAGGGTCCCAGAAGAAATGGGCTCTGAACTGTTGTTAGCCCAAAACTGAAACTATTCCCAAAGCTAACTCTTTAAAAAAGAAAAATCTTTTATTGTGCTTTAAATGAAAGTTTACCAGTCAATTTGTCATACAAAAACCTACACATACACTGCCACAGAACTCTAGCTGCTCTTCCACACTGTGACAGCACACTCCTCCTTTCCACTCTGTATTTCCGATGTCCTTCAACTAGCTCCTGTCCCCTCTTTTCCCCCTCATCTCACCTCCGGGCAGGAGCTACCCCATTACCCTTACATATCTACTGAAGCCAAGAAGCACACTCTTTACCAGTATCATTTTATGTCTTATAGTCCAGTCCAATCTTTGTCTGAAGAGTTGGCTTCAGGATCTTTTTAATAGAGTTTGTGTTCTGCACACTCAGTTTTGTTCCACCGAAGCAGCTAAGGTTACATAACCATGCATGTATAACACAAAATGACTTGTATTGCCAACTTTAAAGCACACTATAAAAAAAAAGATACAATACACTTAAAGCACAATATAAAAGCATAAGATATAATATAAAACAGATAGGGTTTGAAAGAAAGTGAAGATGAAAGGAGAAATCCCAAGAATTTTGACCTGAGCAGCTGTGAGAATGTGGTTGCCATCTACTGAGATGGGAGAAGATATACTAGGTGAGGGAGAGAAAGAGGAGGAGTCAGGAACCAAGAATTCAGTGTTGAAATTTAAGTCCAAGAGGTTTATCCAAGAGTTGATCTCAAATAGTCTATTAGATATACACATCTGGAATTCAATGGAGGATCTAGGGTTGGAACTGGGACTACATATGATCACCTAGGAAGCAGAGAGAAGACGAAGAATTGATTTGACATGAAAAGGTGGACACTCAAATCAATGTTCTAGCAGTAGGACCTGTAGCACCTAGGTGTTGGGTAGCTGAAGTAGAGTTCTTCAGATGTATGGAACAAGTGGAAAATACTTCTATTCATCAACACTGCTAATGTGAGACATTTCATTCCCAATGTAGTTTTCTAAAAGTTTCTTTTCCACAGAGTTATTTTGAAAACCTGTGAGACTATGCTGCTTACATAAGTTCATGAGGATGATCCTAAGCATCTAATTTCCAAAGGATCTTCAAACACTTGTGCCCATCTCCAGTGCAGAACCGTCCACTCACTTCTCTGCAACATACAGGATTTTCTGATAGGTAAAGACAAGTTCTCAAATCATCCAAAGAAAATGCCCAGACTTTGAAAAGTTAAGCAAACATCCTCAAAATTCTCTAAAGCTGTGGCTCTTAACCAGAGATCATCAAGAAAAGCTTCTTAAAATACCTTTGCCTGGAGCCCCTTGAGAATCACAGGCTCCTTCTACAGTATTCATTCAAATTGGGAGTTCTTAACCTGATATTCATGGACAGAGTTTGGGAGGTAGGATGGGGGGAGCTTGATTACCTGAAATTTTATACATAATTCTACATGTATGCATTATTTTTAAATTGGGGAGTTTTTCTTTTTTTAAAGTGAAAACAAATTTATCAAAGGGGTCTATGACTCACAGGAAGTCAAGAACCACTGCTCTAGAAACACTATTATAAAAACGTTTAGCTCTTCTACTCCTTTTACCCAACAAGTGAGCATTCTATGTAATATTACAAATAACTGTGACACCATCATCACAGGTATCCTTGAGTAAAACTCTATGAAGGTCAATTTGAAGCTCATGAATTCTATTATAGACAATACTTGGTAACATACAATCCTAGTAACACTGCTACTCTCACTCTCTTTCCTGGATGTATTTTATCACCAAAAAACAAAAAAACATACCAGAGCCTTAAAATATATGTATTTAACTCAGGGAAAGTTCTGGATGAGTCTAGTGCTCTTTTGAATGAGGTTCATTTGCTTCTTCTCCTAGTCTCCACATACATATGGTCTAACTGCACTCTGTGGTCTTCTCTTCTTTATTACTTTCTTGTTTCTACTAACTTTGCTCTTTATTGTTGGTGGGACTTGCAGTTTCTTAGGAACAGTTCTTAATAGAACTCTTGTTCTACTTAGGCCAGTATTTTTTAAACCTTTTTGTCTTTGCAGAACACAAAAATGACCTGTTAAGTTGGATGAGGGTTCCCCAAACCCTTTACCCAGGTACTGTGATGGAATCTTAGGGCTCCAAGAAACAAATTAAAAACCACTATCCTAGACCTTCATCAAAGAGACTTGGTGGTGCAGTGGTAAGCACTTGGCTGTTAATCAAAAACTCAGTGGTTCAAACATACCAGCTGCTCTGCAGAAGAAAAGATCTAGTGATCTGCTTCCATAAAGATTACAGTTTAGGAAACCCTATAGGGCAGTTCTACTCTGTCACATAGGGTCGCTACGAGTCAGAATTTACTTAGTGGCCCAAAAATAGACCTTCATCACTGTTCTTGACTCTCCACAGCGAATCATTACATGGAAACACTCCTTATCACTCTGTTCCTGTGACCCTTCTGACTCTGGGCAATATTCAGCATTCCCTACTTCCAAGCTCCTGAAGAGAGCTAATGAATCACAAATTTGTGTCAAGTGGGTCAGTTATAAACCTGTGTTACAAAACTACAGCTAAGTGGTTACCTTGCTCACCTATCCTTTTTTTAACCTTTTGGTAGACTCCATTCCACCATTATCATTTACCACATGGCCAGTCAATGTAGAATTCAATTTCCTTCTTCAACTTAAAATCTCTGCAGTTTCACTCTGCTTCCTAAACTCTTATATTTGAGGAGCTAACATTGTCTTTCCTTGGAAATGTCTTTATGATTTCTTTCATCTTTGCTATCAACCCAGTCCCCACACATATGCATCCAGGCCTTACTCTGTACACTCCCTGTCATTAATAGCTACAATTTTTCACTCTGATGTTACCTTTCTCCTGTCCTAGAATACTTTTCCTCAACCCACTTCTACCTTTGCAAATTACCATTCTCTTCTCTGTGCTATACTGGAACCAAAAAACCCCACACCCACTGCTGTCAAGTAGACTCCAACTCATAGTGACGCTAGAGGACAGAGTAGAACTGCTCCGTAGTTTCCAAGGAATGACTGGCAGATTTGAAGTGCTGACCTTTTGGTTAGCAGACATAGCACTTAACTACTATACCACCAGGGCTAAAATGGAGAATCTGAAGATGTACCTTTAAATCCTACTAGCTATGGAACTTTGGGCAAGCCAATTCTCAAGAGCCAATTTCCTTATCTCTTATATGGAAATAAGTATGTCTGCTTCATGGGGTTAAGATGATCAAAATAAATACTACACATGAAAAGTATTTTGTAAGTGGCAATATAATACAAACACTGTTAGCAAATGAAGAAAATTGAGGTCTGAGGGGCTAGATGATGCCCAATCTATTAAGTAGTAGAAACTGGATAATTTACTTTTGGTCTGTTTGACTCTAAAGTCCATGCTGTTTCTGTTATGCCATATTCCTTCCATCTCTCCACCCATCCCTCCCAAAGATACCTCCAAATATTTACTATGATCAAATTACTGGGACAGGTTAGAACACCAAGGCTATAATAATCAAGGTTTCTGAGTTTCAGGAATAAAAAGTCTAGAGACTGGCAAACAGTTATGCCACAATAGTAACATGAATTAACTGTTACAGTGTCTGGGATGGGGGATATAGGGAGGGAGGAGCTTCACAGAAGACAGGCCATCTGCTCTTTCATTCCCAAGTAGTTTCATCTGTACCTTGTTGATTCTCTTACCTCTATATTGCTCTTTCCCTCCTCTTCCTTCTGTTAACCTGTCCCCAAGGTTTTATCCTTGATTTTCTTCCCCCTCTCTATATGTTTTCCTTTCACAAATGCATCTATACTCACCAAAACCATACTCCTAAATTTTCAGCACTAGTCCCAAAATGGTCTAATAAGTTTTGGTTGCACATTTCCATCTGTCCGTGGATAAGGCTATCCAGTTGTCACTTCAGGACCTAAATTCAATAAATTAAAATCTGAACTTATGAATTACACAGGCCCCACTTCTCTATTTTCGTCAAAAGAATGTGGTACAGTTAATCAATCAGGCTTTTCAAAGATGTGAATGAGGACAGATAATGTAGGTGAAGGAACAGATTTTGAGAGAGACAGAACTATCATTTAAGTGCCATGAGTCGGATCCAACTCGACGGCACTTGGCTTGGCTCAGGAGATAATCAAGGTGGAGAGGAATGTACAGAAAGTAAATAAGGACCCCCAAAATTTGTTTCCAAGCAGCAGAGTCAAGATGGCAGACTAGACACGTTTCGAAAATTTCCTCTGAAACTAAGGCCTGGATTGATAATTAAATGTAGCCTTCTGGACACTCAGTGAGCCCTAGGACACAGCATAGGGCTGTCAGTTTGGAATATTGCCACTGAATGGGACACTGCTTGTCTTTTGCTGAATCCCACCCTGGTTCAATTGGCTGGCTACTGTAAACTGAAGGTAACTAGTGTTTTTAACTTCTTTTTCTTTTTGTTGGCCGGCAGGTAGGGAATGGGCTTCGCCAGCAGCTATGCAGAGCTGTTATGCTAAAGTGATCGGTGGGTGGAATAGCTACTTTCTGAGAACCCACCTCTGGGCTCAGAGCACCACAGCCCCTCCACCCACTCTTTTCAGACCTCTGCCATAGATTCTGCTATTTTCCAGGGGCTGGACAGCTTGACGAGGATGCTATCTTGTTGACTGGGAGGCAGAAAGACCCAACCAGAGGCCTTAGCAGGGGCTAATTCTCAGGCTGGGAGGCAGTCCCAGCCTAGGGAGTACCTTTCCAGCAGAAAATCTGTGTCTAGTACAGTGTAGCCTTACAGGTGGGGCCCGAAAGGGGATGACAGCAGGCCAGTAGCCTGTCCTACTTTGAACTATTATCACAGCATCTAGGGAGAGTTGATGAGGTGCCTCCACTGTCTGCTGGAAGAAGGGGCTTACCACACCTGACAGCTTGACTGATTCTGGAAGGGGTCAGATAGCTTTTACCTTTTAAAATAAGACTGCCTAGAGATATAACTGGGGTGCAGCCTAACAGCATCTCTTCCAGCCTTTAGTGACCCACACCATAGGGTTGACTGATGGCCCTCCAGTGATTCCATAAGTAGGGCCCTGTTTTAGCCAGCCAGGAGGTGGAGTCTGCTACCCAAGAGATTCTAGGGGGTCCAGTCACTGGATTACAGTGGCTGGTGATCAACTTCCTTCTTAGAATTTTGCCTCAGCCTCCGTTAAGGCATCACCAGAGAAACTAAACAGTCTCTAGATGTCCTGTAAGCAACAAACCCAAGCCAAATATTTTTTAAAAATCCACTCAAAGTTCCAGAAAACTCCCAAAATAAAGAATCAAAGAACTTCCCATATGAAGAAGCCTTTCTGAAACTATCAGAGGTAGAGTATGAAAGAATTATATACAGAGCCCTCCTAGACATTATACAAAATGCAGCAGAACAAAATGAAAAATTAAGCAAGCTGTTCGAACTGATGAGATATCAGCATTCTGAAATCTGACAGATCAAAAACAAAATTAAAGAATTAGACAACTCAATTCAAAGCCAAAAGAGCAGAATTAAACAACTGAAAATCAGAGTTACTGATCTTGAAGATAGAGTGACTGACACCAGCATTTATGAGAAATCAGGGAAATGAAACAAGAAAAATGAAGAAGCATTAAGAAACATGTGGGACTCTATCAAGAGGAATAATCTATGATTAATTGGAATTCCTGAACAGGAAGGCACACCTGAAAACACAGAGAGTATTGCTGTTGAGCTGCTAACAGAAAATTTCCCTGAAATTATGAAAGAGAACATAGACATTCAAGATGTGTATTGAATGCCACAAAAAATACACCCTTAGAGAAAGACACCAAGACATATTATAATCAAGCTTAACAAAATGCAACCTAAGCAGAAACTCTTAAAGTCAGTGAGACTCAAGGCAAAGCTAACATTCAGAGGTAAGCCCTGTAGGCTTTCATCTGACTTCTTGGCAGAAATGATGTTGCCATGGAGGCAGTGGGATGACACATTCAAAGCCTTGAAGGAGAAAAACTTCCAACCAAGAATTATATACCCTGCAATACTGTCTTTCAAATATGAAGATGAAATTAAGACATTTGCAGATAAACAGAAACTTAGAGACTTTGTAAAAACCAAACCAAAGCTACAAGAAATACTGAACGAAGCTCATGACTTAGAAAAACAAAACTGTTAACTCTATCTTTAAGGAGGAAACAGAGGACACAACATCCAGAAACCTATTCAGTTAGGGAAGGCACAAAACTCAATCAAAGCTGTAATATTAAAAGAAGGGATCCAGTGATCATATCATGAAAACTATGATACCACTATATTAAAAAGAGGAATATATTACAGTATTTATAATCCTTCCAGATGGAGAAGTCAGTAAGATGGGTATAAGTTAAAATTGGGTATAAACTTAGATTATGAAGAGGGATCATAGGGGTAGCCACAAAGCACAATAAAGATGCAGCATGTCAAAATGAGAAACATAACACAGAAGTCTCAACAAACACAAAGCCAACACTGAAAAGGATGAAAAAGTCATCTCATAAAGAATGACCCACCACAGAACATTAAGAGCAACAGAGAAAACACTAATACAAAAATAAATACAACAAAATGATAGCAATAAACACATACCCATCAATGACACTGAATGTAAATGGACAGAATGCTCCAATAAAGAGACAACGAGTGACATCCTGGATCAAGAAACACAACTTGTCTCTACATTGCTTACAAGAAACTCACCTTAGACTTAAAGATATGAACAAACTGAAAATTAAAGGATGGAATAATATATACCAAGCTAACAATATACAAAGAAGAGAAGGAGTGGCAATACTAATCTCAGATAAACTAGATTTTAATGTAAAATGCACCACTGTGGACAAGGATGGCCACTATCTACTGCTGAAAGGTTCAATACACAAGTAGGACTTAATGACATTAAGTATTTATGCATCCAATACTAGAGCATCTAAATATATCAAACAAACACTGACTACATTTAAAAAATGAGATTGATCACTCCACAATAATAGTGGGAGACTTCAACATTCCACTTTCAGTATTGGACAGATCATCTAGAAAAAAGCTCAGTAAAGACACAGAAGACCTTACTGCCAAAATTAACCAATTAAACCTCATCAACATACACAGCACTTTCTATCCATCAAGAGATAAGTACACCTTCTCCAGTGCACATGGAACATTTTCCAGAATAGATCATGTGTTATGACATAAAGCAAATCTCAACCAAATCCAAACCACTGAATTATTGCAAAGCATCTTCTCAGACCATAAAGCCATAAAAGTCAAAATCAATAGCAGAAAAAACACAGATAGAAATTGGAACTCATGGAGACTTAAAAAACACCGTGCATAAAAAGCCATGGGTCATAGAAGAAATCAAGGGTGAAATAAAGAAATTTATGGATTCCAATGAGAACGGTAACACTTCCTACCAGAACCTATGGGATACAGCCAAAACAGTGCTCAGAGGTCAGTTTATCTCCATAAATGCACACATCTGGAAGGAAGAAATAAACCAAACCAAAGCACTAACCCTACAGCTTGAACAAGTAGAAAAAGAGCAACAGAGAAACCCCTCAGACACCAGAAGAAAACAGATCATAAAGATGAGAGCAGAAATACACAAATTAGAGAATAGAAGAACAATTGAACAAATTGATTTAACACCAAATGCTGGTTTTTTGAAAAGAGCAACAAAATTGACAAACCACTGGCTAAACTTACTAAAGAAAAACAGGAAAGGAAACAAATAATCCAAATAAGAAATGAGATGGGAGATGTCACAACAGATCCATCAGAAACCAAAGTATCATGTAACAGAATACTAGGAAAGACTGTACTCTAACAGATTTGAAAACCAAGAGGAAATGGACAAATTCCTAGATCCATATTACCTACCAAAATTATCACAAGGAGAAGTAACACTTAAGAAACCCATCATAAAGAAGAGATTGAAAAAGTGATCAAAGAACTACTTACCAAAAAAAGCCCTGGCCCAGATGGCTTCACCACAGAATTCTACCAAGCTTTTATAGAAGAGTTAGCTCCAATACTACTGAGACTATTTCGCCTCATAGAAAATGATGGAATACTCGTAAGTTCATTCTATGAAGCTGGCATAATCCTGATACCAAAGGCAGGGAACATCCAACAAAAAAGGGGAACTACAGACAATATCACTCACGAACCTAGATGCAAAAATCTTCAACAAAATACTAGCCAACAGAATTCAGTAACACATCAAAAAAATAATTCATCATGACCAAGATGGATTCCTACCAGGGATGCAAGGCTGGTTCAACATCAGAGAAACAATTAATGTGATCAACCACATAAATAACACAAAAGACATGAATCACCTGATGTTGTCAATTGATGCAGAAAAGGCATCTGACAAAGTCCAACACCCCTTCATGCTAAAAACTCTCAGCAAAACAGGAATACAATGCAAATTCCCCAACTCAGTAAGGGCCATCAATGCAAAGCCAACTGTCTACATCATCCTGAGGGGAGGAAGACTGAAAGAATTCCCTTGGAGAATGGGAACTAGACAAGGATGTCCACTATCACCTCTCCTGTTCAACACCGTACTAGAAGTTCTGGCCAGAGCAATTCGACAAGACAAAGAAATAAAGGGCATCCACATCAGCAAACAAGAAGTAAAAATCTCCCTATTTGCAGATGATGTCATTGCATACACAATTCTAAAGAATCCATAAGTAAACTACTCGAACTGACAAAAGAGTTCAGCAAAGTATCACAATACAAGATACACAGAAGTAAATCAGCAGGATTCCTTTACACCAACAAAGAGATCATTGAAGAAGAAATTACCAAATCAATACCATTTACTATAGACCCTGAGAAGATAAAATACCTAGGAATAAATCTAATTAGAGAAATAAGAGACCTATGCAAACAGAACTACAAGACCTTAGTGCAATAGACTAAGACAGGCTTACATAAATGGAGAAACCTACCCTGCTCATGGATAGGAAGACTTCGCATTGTGAAAATGTCTATTTTACCAAAAGTTATCTACATATACAATGTAATCCCAATACAAATTCCAGTGATATTTTTTAATGAGATGAAGAAACAAATCACCAACTTTGTTTGGAAAGGAAAGAAACCCCAGATAAGTAAAGCCCTACTGAAGCGTCTCACTACCTGACTTTAGAACCTATTACACTGCCACAGTAGTCAAAACAGCCTAGCACTGGTACAAAAAAAAGACATATAAACCAATGGAACAGAGTTGAGACCCCAGAGATGCCACCATTCTCCTATGAATAGCTTATATTCGATAAAGGTCCTAAGATTGTAAACTGGGGAAAAACTAGTTTAACAAATGGTGCTGGCAAAATTGGATATCCATCTGCAAAAAATTGAAACAAGATCCATATCTCACACCGTACACAAAAATCAACTCTAATTGGATAAAAGATCTAAATACCAAACCTAAAACAATAAAGCTCATGCAAGAAAAAACAGGATGAACAATGAAGTCTTAATACACAACTTAGAAAGACTGCAAAATCTGACAAAGCAAGATCAACAGAAGATAAAATACATAAATGAGAACTACTAAGAATCAAACACTTTTGCTCATCCAAAGATTTTATCAAAAGAATTAAAAGACTGCCTACAGAATGGGAAAAAATATTTGGTAATTATATATCAGACTGATGTCTGATCTCCATAATCTACAAAGTACTGCAAAATATCAACAAGAAAAGGATAAATAACCCAACTAAGCATTGGGCAAAGGAGATGGACAGACACTTGTCTAAAGAAGATACTCAGGCAGCCAAAAGACACATGTGGAAATGCTCACAATCATTAGCTAGTAGTTAAAAAAATCCAAATCAAAATGATGATGAGTTACCTCACCCCAACAAGGTTGGCCAGGATCCAAAAAACGCAAAACAACAAGTGCTGGAGAGGCTGTGGAGAAATTGGAACTCTCCTACACTGCTGGTGGGATTGCAAAATGGTACAACCGCTTTGGAAAGCAATCTGGCACTCAGATAATACTATTTGACCCAGTAATCCCACTGCCTGGAACATACCCTACAGAATCAAGGGCAGTCACACAAACAGATACATGCACTCAAATGTTTATTGCAGCATGGTCCACAATACCAAAGTTAGAATCAACCCAGATGTCCAACAATAAATGAATACATAAACAAACTATGGTATACATACTTGATGAACACTACGCAATGATAAAGAACAATGATGATTTTAGGGAGCATCTCATTAGCTGGTTTCAGTTGGAAGACATTATGTTGAAATCAGTCAGCGGCACAAGGACAAATACTGTATGAGACTCTTACCATAAGGACTTAAAAACAGACTCATATACAGAAGAAAACTCTTTGATGGCTGCAAGGGAGGGGAGGAAGGGAGGGTGATGGTTGTTATAGATCAGACAGTTGACAGAAATTTGGTTAGGTGAAACCCAGTGAGAGCACACATTAGAAAGAAGATCAATATAACTGGACTTCAGCATAACCTGAAATCTCTTCCAATCTTAACCCAATATTGCAAAGACAGAGTAGCGGAGGCAGGAGTCTGGGGACCATGCTCTCAGGGGACATAGAGGTCAACTGGCATAACTAGCTTATTGCTAAGATAGTCTTCTGTACCCCATATTCGTGAGTGGCGTCTGGGGTCTTAAAACCTCACAAGCTGCCATCTGAGGTACACCAAATGGCCCCAACTCACTGGAACAGATGATCATCAAGGACAACAGCGACATGGAGGAAAAAGAGTCCAGAAGACAGAAAGGCCCACGTGAATGGGTGACTGTATCAACATGTGACTAGAAGAACCAGATGGTGTCCGGCCACCACCAATGACAGCCATGATGGGGCTCACTATGTTGAGTCCCAGTGGTAACATGAGAAAAAAAGGGTCCACCCTACGAACTCCACTAAAAGACTGCGAATGATGGTCTGAAGGCCTGGGAGTTCACCTGGGAGCATGGCCTCTAGACCTGATATTGCCCCTGATCATAGATCATTACTGAGGTCAACTCTTTGGATAGGAACGGACTAGACTCAGGGACACAGAGTGACCATATCGTGTGCACATTTTATGGTTCTATGCATCTATAGGATGTCGTCCTACTGGCCTCTTACTAGAGGGGTGTGGAGAGGGTGGAGAAGAGGGGACAAGAGAGTGTTATGAGGATATGACATGTATAGAACAGAAAGGAGAGTGCTGTCACTAGGCAGGGATACCAGAGGGAGCTGCAGATGGGGGCATGCAAATTTGAATTGTAAAGTTTCACTCAATCACACATACAAAAAATTGTTTTCAAGTCATATAAATACTTCTTGCTATCTCTGATAGCTGTAACTCCATTTTTATCACGTCATCCTCGTTGGAACACCACTATAACATGTTTATTTTTCTGCCTCTTCTCAACATCTTATGTAATACTTCCTCATACAGACCTCTGACCACAGTACTGTTAGCTTGTCAAACCAAACTATCTCCCATTCCCTGTCTTTGGAACTTTGCTTGTGTTATTCCTCCTGCTTGTCAACAAAAATACATCTTGTGCTAGGTCCTGTGCTATATATACCTCAAGAAAGATATGACTCCTACCTTCATGGGTATACATTCTAGCAAGGGAAAGAGCTAAAAATCAGAAAGACAGATAAATCAAATAGCTGCAAGTGAGATAAATGCCATGAAGAAAAAAACAAAAACAAAAACATGGGGTTAAGAGATAACAGATGTTGACTACTTAGAGTTTGGTCTGGAAAGGAATGATGTTTAAGCTGAGTCCTAAAAGATAAATAATTTGCCATATAGTGGGTGGGGAGGAGGGGAAAGGAGACTGTTGGGAGGATGAGACATGTATGGAGCAGAGAGGAAGAGTGTGCTGTCACTGGGCAGGGAGAGCAATGGAAGCTGCATGTAGGTGGGCATGCAAATTTATACGGGGATGTACATTCTCACTCAGTCACAATAAAAAAAAATTTTCTGGCTCACAAAAAAAAAAAAGAATTGCCATATAAAGAAGCATTCCATACAGAAGGGACAGCATGTACAAAGACCCTGAAGGAGAAAGGTGCCAGATCTGTCTCAAAGAACTGAAAGACCAGTGTGGTTAGAGTCTAGTGAACGGTGCCAGGGTATGGGTTGGTGGTTTTTGATGATGAGACTGGAGAGGCAGGTATCGGATTATGCATGGCCTTTCAGTTATTAGTTTGGCTATTTCAGATGACAAATACCTGTAGCCTAGATTAAGGTATGATAGTTGAAATAGAGAGAAGTACAAGAATATAAGATACATTTTATAGTTAGAATTGACAGAATTTGCTGATAGAAAGGATGTCTGAACTCAGAAAAATGGAGGAATTGAAGCTCTTAGGTTTCTGGCTTAAATAGCTGAGTGAATAGCGGTAGCATTTACCGAGATGATGAACACCTGGGGGTGGGAGCAAATTTGAAGAGAAAAAAAAATCAAGGGCTAAGTACAAATCATGTTAAGTTTGAGACGTCTGTGAAATACCTTTGTAGGGTGTTGGAAGTATGAATTTGAAGCTATGGAGAGGTCTGGGCTAGCGATATAAATGGGGGAATCATTAGCACAAAGATATTATTTATATCTCTACACTACACATTAAAAAAGCTGCAAAGATCCTGCTAGCAGTGAAAGAATGTAAACAAAAACAGAGATACCTTTGGCTTGACTAACTGGATTCTCTACATTGTAACACCTAAGATTAGTGCAGTGGGACAGACTCTGAAACTCTGTTATTGTGGAGAGCAACACTACTACTATGTATCAATATTTAAACTTTTTGATCCTACCACTAGCTCTTCCAGAAATCTATCCGAGACAACAATCAGTTGCAGCTGAAGATGTGTTCATCCATTACTTAGAACAGCAAAGGACTGTAAATAGACTAAGTATTTAACAACAGATTGTTTTAAAGAATTATGGTATTATGGTCTGACTATAGTATGAAATATTATGTAATCATTCAGTAGCAGTTTTAAAAACTATACTAAAACATGGGAAATGCTCACAATGTTAGGTTAAAAAAACAAGATTAAAAAAAACTATACTTACAGTATTAGCCCAAATTTATCAACTAAAATTACTATGTCTCTCAAGGAAATACATCATAAAGTTGACACTAATTATGAGTACTAGGATTAATGTTATTTTTTAACTTTTTTTAAACATGTCTGTTTTATACACTTCTACAATGAGCATGATTATTTCTAATTTAAAAAAATTGGTAATTTCTATTTTTCACCATCCTTCAAGGCCCATCTCAAATACCATCACATTTTGTAACCTTTCCTCATACCTCCAGCCAGCTATGATCATTCCTTCATCTTTATCTACCACAGTTTACAGCATTTACAGTCTTTTTGGTGTAATTATTTGGACACCAATCTCACCCTTTCAACTACCAATTAAGTATGCCTATGGGCTGCCCCCAACTTCTCACAAAGGACATGATGCTGAATTCCACATCAGTCCATCCCATATCCTTAAAAATCACTCCCTGTCAGCCTCTATCCCCAAACCACACTTCATTTCTCACAGCACTTACCACCTGAAACTACATTTTTCACTAGGTTATTGTCTGTATCCTCCACCAGAATAAAAGCTCCCTGAGTGCATCAACTTGATTTGCTTCTCCAATGCCTAGAACAGGTCAAGAAACATTTCTTGAATGAATGATACAAACTTACAGCTATCCTGACCAGGCCTCTCCTTTGAGCTTCATGCTACCAGATAGCTCTACCTGAATGTCTCCTAGGTACCTTACGTGTAACATGTTTCATTAATAAATTCATACTGTCACCTATCACTTCATTTGCTTCCTTGTCTGTTTGCCATCTCAATGAATTCCACACCCATCTACCTTAGCCAGAAACATGGACTTCTCTTCGTTTCCTTCTATGTCATCTCCCACAATCAAGTTATCACCAGGTTTTCTGCACATTCCAGCATCTTAAATAATCATTATCTCCTCCATCCCAACTGCAACTGCACTAGTTGAAGTCTTGTCACTTCTAAAGTCACTCACCTAACTGGGTCTAATCTTCTCCCTCATGCTGTTCCCTAACTGCTGTCAAGAGCATGCTGGTTAAAATGCAGACATGACCATGCTACTGTCTCAAAAGCTTTTTAATGGATCCCAGTCACCAACCAAAGTTTAAGCTCTTCAGAAAGCTTACTAATGATACAGAATACTTATGTGCCAGACACTGTGCTAGGTGTTTTATGTACTTTATTTTACTTATGCTTCTTACCCTCATGAGATTTTTATTATTTAGATTTCACATACAAGGAAACTTGAATATCAGATCTAAGTAAAGTTGGGACTCTAGCAATAGCTGACTCAGAATGCTTGTGCTAGGTCTTTATGAGAAAGGACCTAGTATTATCCCAATTTGAAAGATGTGAAAATTGAGGCACAGAGGGATTAATCTGCCCAAAGTCAAAGCGATTAAACGGTGAGGCTGGGACTTGAACTCATTCCCAGATTCTCAGCAACAGGTCTTCACTTTCCTCACAGCCTAAGCACTCCTTTGTCTGAACCCTACAACATTCCTCAGCATCGTGCCTTACCCTTCTTCACCTCCCTTTGTATTTCAGCATCACCTAACTGCAGAGTCGGTGTTCCCCTCCCATACATGCCATCCCATACTGTGTTCTTTAATGATCCTGCTGCTTTATTAACACTAATACCTCTGCTAGATAATAACCTCCTTTCTTCTTCCTCTGGACAATATCCCTATTTATCCTTAAAGATCTTAGGACTGGAGTCACCTCTTCCAGGGAGCCTTCTGCCTCTCCCACTCTCTTTGATTACTATCTTGTACATCTGTTACATCACTGTATGCTGACACTTTGTTTGTTTCTCACCAGACTGTATGCTCCACCAAGGTACAGGACACCTATACTCATAACTTCCATACTCATACTACCATACACAAACATCCATATAGTGTATACCCCCAGTCCCTAGCCAGCCAGCCAAGTGCCATTGAGTCATAGGTCCTAAACACTGTGACACTCATTAAACATTTTTTAACTGAGAGAGTAAGCAACTCGTTCAAGGTCACACAATGAAGCCATGCCAGGACTAGGATCAGTTCAGGATGTTACACAGATGATACAATGTTTTGTTAGAACAGAACTTCTCAATTAGTGGACTGTATGTGGATTACAGCCACAAAATACTGTGCCCTTCAGGATATTCACCCCAATGTATCATAAAAATATTGTTAGGCTGTCACATGAAAAGTTGGGAGATACTCTGATAAACTATATTGCTGATGTTGGCATCCACAAGGTAGTAGAGATGGAATGGTTAGGTATGATCACCTCAACAAATGCAGCAGCATCTTGAAAAACTTAAGTTTGTTCTCACCAGGGTCTATGCTGAGTAAGCGAGTGACATGCACCACTCTAGTTTTCTCCCCCAAAAAGAACATGCACCTCTCCAACGGCACTGCCATGAGGTGTCCTTCAAATTATAGCTATTGACCCACCTCTCTATTTTAGCCTGTCTTTGAGATGCCATAGCAACGAGGCTAGGATAGGCCATGGAGGAGCTAGCAGTGTTCTTTTCAGCTGAGTTGTTCTTGGTTTTGGGCAGCTCAAACTCTGCCACATGATAGTACTGGCACTGAGTTAAGTAGCTTAAAAAGTGTTCTCGAGCCCACTGCAAATGATCTAGACGCTTGCTGGGGTTGACTTGTTTCATGGCGAGGGCTCCTTGAAAAGCTGGCACCAACAGGTACTTCAGATCGGTGGAAGCAATCTCTTCCAAATCTTCATTTTGGCTAGAAGGAACAAAAAGGAGGCTGTGAAGCCTGGCTGGACATCCAAATGTGGCCCTTGCTTCCTGGGGAAGGAGAGAGCTAGGGAAGTAGAGGGGCAAAAGGTTAAGGCACAGGGAACAGCCGCTGGTTTTTTCAATGAAAGTGGTTAAGTACTCAACCCCAATAGCTGTGCTGTCAGCCTGACAATAGGGAGCAGAGTCGTGGGATATTAACTATTTCGGAAAAGAGGCGGAAGATGTACACAATGCACACAAGATCGCAGTGGCAGACAGGGATGAAAGGTTCCCAGACTGAAAGGTCTCCACCCAGACTCAATGGCTCCTCCCTTAGCAACCATTATTACCTACATTCTCAGCCACTATTGCCCTCTACCCCCTACCTGAACAAGTCGAGCTGCGTTAACATTTCGGAAGCCTTCTCAAGGAAGTCTAGTCCCTTGAACACCTTATCCTGGACCGTCCGGGAACCGGAGGGTTCAGTCGCTACTTCCACTTCGTCCAGAAGCTTCTTGCTAGTTTCGAACAGCTCCGGGAGCCGCGTCGGGAGTAATTCGTCTTCGGCAGCTGCCATCTTAGGGGAGGGAGGAACCAGGAACACCTCACTTCCGGGGTTAAAGGCAACATTTGTGAAATAATCAACGGGATTGTAATAAAACCGGAAGCGGCGTCGTGTTGGTCCAGCCCGCTCATTGTTACCAAAGCGTCCAAAAAAGGAAAAAACAAACAAAGAGAGGAAAAAAAAAAAACAAAGCCCTACTGGGAACAGTGTCGGCCCTGGCAACTGTCTCCATAGTGTCATTCTACCAGGCAGCCTATTGCTGACGTCTCTGAAAAGCAAACAAACATGCAAAACCCTAGGCACCGTTTTACAACTTGTAATTTGTTTCCCGTCGCTGACACTGGGCCTGGAAGTTTGAAGGATGTGAGGCCAGGGTATGACGACTGTGGAGAGCTAAAAAGCGAGGGCGCGCGAGCTTTAGGAGTCAGGCACTCGCCTTACCTAGCAAGTTAGTCTCTAGATTGAGGAGCCTAGGCAGCCAGGGTCTCCAGTCTACGCGCCGGACCCAGCCAGCCGGCCAGCATCTCCAGTCTACGCGTCGTTAGGCGGTGGACTGTAGAGCTGGACGCGCAGGGACGTTAACAAAAGCAGCACTCGCAACTCCCAGCCCGCATCGGCTTCCGTCGGCCCACCAGATGTAGCTAAGGGTTCCTAACAGCCAATCCTCTCCCGTTCTCCCCTCAGACCCCCCCCCCCCCCGGCAACTAGCGGCGCGCTTTCAGTCCACGCGCGTCGTGCTTTCGTGCTACTAAGTTCCTAGCTCAAATGTTACTTCCTTTGTGAAACTTTCCTTGGCTGATTTCCCACCCCGCCTGCGCTCTCTCTCCTACCTCCCACTGTCGCCAGATCAAGGTTCCCTTGTATGTTTCTATTATACAGGGGTGACTTATCCAATAGGCTAGATAAGCACGGTACTTACCTTGCTTGCTTACCAGATCGTCCATAGTATACAATTTCAGCTTTTCTTCACCACATCCAAGATTCCACTACTAGGTATTGCTGGGATCCGTGTCTCTCCCAAACCCAAAGCACCTTCCTAAAGAATGAAAACCTCTTTTCAAATTTACAGTCCATGACAGGGTGGATGACTAGTTAGCAAGGTAAGCACGGGATTACTTACGCTTACTAATGTGTAGTAATTTCACATAGGGGTTTCAAAGATGTTATTAAACTCGTGTAAAATTGTTCACTACAGATGATCTGGCAAGCAAGGCAAACACGGTATAATCCACCCTTGCTATCATAACACCACATTGTATCGCAGCTAGTGATTTACGGATCTGTCTCCCTTACCAGAATGAATCATGCTCATTTTCGAACGCCTCTGGGTAGCCAGTGCCCAGTACTTATTAAGTGCTGAATGTCGCTGTAAACCCCAAACTCCCAAACCCACTCATAGTGACCCTATAGGACAGATTAGAACTGCCCCCATAGACTTAACAAGGAACGGCTGGTGGATTCCAGCTGCTGACCTTTTGGTTAGCAGATGTAGCCCTTAACCACTGCGCCACCAGGGTTTTTCCTTAAGCCACCAGAGTTTCCAAATACCATTCTAAACCAAAACCAAACCTACTGCCATTGAGTCAATTCTGACTCATAGCAACCCTGTAAAACAGAGCAGAACTGCTCCATAGAGTTTCCAAGGAGCATCTGGTGGATCTGAACTGCCAACCTTTTGGTTTGCAGATGTAGCATACAACCACTACACCCCCAAGGTTTCCAAATATCACTATAGGAATAGAAAATTAAATATCAGTTTGGAAAGAAGTCCAATTATGCAGAACTGCACTGCTCAATATGGTAGCCACTAGCCACAATGTGGGTACTGAGCATGCGTATGTGGCTATTTTGGTGTATTTAAGTGAAAAATACACCCAGCACTTTAAAAACTAATCATGAAAAAAGAATGTAAAATATCTCATTAATTTTTATACTTATTAAATGTCAAAATCATACTCTATTGGATATACTGGGTAAAATATATTATGAAAATTGTGGGGTTTTTTAAATTACTTTTTTAATGTGTTGACTAGGAAATTGAAAATTACATAGGTGGCTCACATCATATTTCTACTGGACAGCAGCTAAAATATAATCCCAGGACTTTGATGAGAGGGACACCATTGCTTTGAACGAATCAATATAAATATATACTATGCAATTGTCTTAGGATATGCCCCAAATTCTCCTAGGAGATTTTTTTGAGTACAAGGCAAATTGCCTTCCCTTGAAAATAAACCTTTAAACAAAATATATTCTAAACTAGAGTTGAGAAGAAACAAATTTCACATTAGAAACAACTAGAGGGCAATATAAGACAGTATATAATTAGGTGATACATTGTATTACACAGGCTGTATGAAAACAAAGGTTGGAAAAAGTTATGCTAGGAGCAGTTCAGAAGGCTTCTCATACATGCTACGTAATCATAGAATTTCAAAGCTGGAAAGTAACCTCAAAATTCAGACTAAAAATCCGAGACAGGAAAGGTTAAGTGACTTGCACAACCAGTGTATGACAAAGCCAGTGTTTTGAGTTCTATTATTTCTACTCCATAAACCTTGAGTAGGATTTAGAAAGGTGGGACAGAATGCAGCTCAAAGGAGATGGATGCTTTCAAGAAAAAGGAGTGGGGCATTAGTGTAGGATGCAAAAAGCTTCTCAGGTAATTCTAATAGATCTCCCTTTGCAACTTTGCCCTAGAACTTGAGGGGGCAGTGAGTCTCTGGGAAATTATCTGTTTTCATTGGTGCCTCTAGTGACTCTAGTAAACTGAACTTACAAGTCAGCCTTGGCCAGGAAAAGAAAAAAAGATAATACTTTTGGAGAACACTTAGAAACTCAGTAATTGTGAGACTTAATAATTCATCGTCTGTATTTGCTTGAGTTAAGACATATTTTTACTGTTGTCTAAGACAGGGAAAAAATGAGGAATTTGAGTTTGGGCCTCTATTTTGTAAGCCATTTTCTACAGCTTTCAAAATACAGTCTTTATGGAGTCAACAATTACTTTCAGAGTACATATTACATATCAGAATTGCCGTTTTAAGTGTTTCACTGCCTTTTATTTTGAGATAATAGAGCAGTGGAAGCTGCATATAAGTGGCCATGTAAATTTATATGGGAATGTACATTTTCACTCAGTCATAATAAAAAAAAGATTTGAAAACAGTGGTTAAAATATTAATAACTAGTTGTTTACCATGTTTCTGTGTCTAATCACTCTATTATGTTAAATCCCTATCACTTATGGGGGATGTCATGGATTAAAATGTGTCCCCCTGTCAACTTGGCTAGGTCATAATTCCCAGTATTGTATGACTGCTCACCATTATGTCATCTAATGTGATTTCCACGTATGTTGCAAATCCTGTCTCCATGATGTTGATGAGACGAGGCTAGCAGCAGTTACAGAAACAGTCCACAAGATTAATCTAAAATTTAAGATAATTTATTTTGAGACATAAAAGAGAGATGAGCACAGAGACAGGGGGTGCTCATACCACCAAGAAAGCACTGCTGGGAGCAGAGTGCATCCTTTGGACCTGGAGCTCCTGCACAGAGAAGCTCCTAGACCAAGGGAAGATTGATGACAAGGACCTTCCTCCAGAATCAACAGAGAAAGCTTTCCCCTAGAGTTGACACTCTGAATTCAGACTTATAGCCTCCTAGACTGTGAGAGAATAAATTTCTCTTTGTTAAAGCCATCCACTTCAGGTATTTATTTTATAGCAGCACTACATAACTAAGAAAGGACAGTAGAAATGCCCTTGTAAATCGTGAAAATATAGCAGTACTTCAACTTCTGTAGTAGCAGAACTTTTTTTCCAAATAAAATTTTAGGCAGGTCCACCATTTCTAAAAGGGGTGAACATAGGTCTGCTGTGTTTGAAGGAGGTACATGGAAGCCAGCCAACTCAGCCTCCAGACAGCTTCCTGCTAATCTGCTCAGTGGCACCTGAGTGACCTTTGAAGTTACAATGAAAAAGCACTAATCTACACATTGGAGTAAGCAGCCCCCACTTGCATATCAGTGGAGACTTGCTTGTTGCTGTGATGCTGGAAGCTATGCCACTGGTATTTAGGTACCAGCAGGGTCACCCATGGTAGGAGACAGGTTTCAGCTGAGCTTCCAGACTAAAACAGGCTAGGAAGAAGGACCTGGCAGTCTCCTTCTGGAAAGAATAAGCCAGTGAAAACCTTATGAATAGCAGTGGAATACTGTCTGATACAGTGCTGGAAAAAGAGCCTCCAGATTGGAAGGCACTCAGAAGATGACTGGGGAAGAGCTGCCTTCTTAAAATAGAGTTAACTTTAATGATCTGGATGGAGTAAAGTCTTTGAGATCTTCATTTGCTGATGTTGCACAACTCTAAATGAGAAGAAAGAGCTGCAAACATCTATTAATAATTGGAACATAGAATATATGAAGTATGAATCTAGGAAAATTGGAATCATCAAAAATGAAATGGAACACATAAACATCCATATCCTAGGCATTGTTAGTGAGCTGAAAGGGACCTGTATTAGCCATTTTGAATCTCACAATCATATGGTCTACTATGACGGGAATGAAAACTTGAAGAGGAATCATGTTGCATTCACTGTTAAAAGGAACAGTTTAAAATCTGTCCTGAAGTATAATGCTGTCAGTGATAGGATAATATCCATACACCTACAAGGAAGGCCAGTTAATAGGACCACTATTCAAATTTGTTCACCAACCACTAAGGCCAAAGATGAAGAAACTGAAGATTTTTACCAGCTTCTGAAGTCTGAAATTGATTGAACATGCAATCAGGATGCATTGATAATTACTGGTGATTGTAATGTAGAAGTTGGAAATAAAGAAGGATTGGTAGTTGAAAAATATGTCCTTGGTGACAGAAATGATGCCAGGGATTGAATGATACAATTTTGCAAGAGTAATGACTTCTTCACTGCAAATACCTTTTTTTAACCAACACAAATGTTGACTGTACACATAGACCTCACCAGATGGAATACAGAGGAACCAAATCGACCACATCTGTGGAAAAAGACTATGGAAAAGCTCCACATCAGCAGTCAGGACAAGAGTAGGTGCTGACTGCAGCACCAATCATCAATTGCTCGTATGCAAATTCAAATTGAAACTGAGGAAAATTATACCAAGTCCATGAGAGCCATAATAGGACCTTGAGCATATCCTACCTGAGTTTAGAGACCATCTGAAGAACAGATTTGATGTGTTAAGCACTAATGACTGAGTATCAGACGAACTGTGGAAGGACATCAAGGACATCATCCATGAAGAGAGCAAGAGGTCATTAAAAAGACAGGAAAGAAAGAAAAGATCATACTGGATGTCAGAAGAGACTCTGAAACTTGCTCTCAAATGTCGAGCAGCTAAAGCAAAAGGAAGGAATGATGAAGTAAAAGACCTAAACAGAAGATTTCACAGGGCAGCTCGAAAAGACAAAATAAAGTATTATAATGACATGTGCAAAGAGCTGGAAATAGAAAACCAAAAGGGAAGAACATGTTCTGCATTTCTCAAACTGAAAGAATTGAAGAAAATAATTCAAGCCTCAAGTTGCAATAGTGAAGGATTCTGCAGGGAAAATATTAAAGAACTCAAGGAGCATCAAAAGAAGATGGTAGGAATGCACAGAGTCATTTTATGAGAACAACTGGTTGATGTTCAGCCATTTGAAGAGGTAGCATATGATTGAGTATTGGTGGTACTGAAGGAAGAAGTCATAGCTGCATTGAAGGCACTTCAAAAAACGAAGCTTTAGGAATTGATGGAATATCAACTGAGATATTTTAACAAACAGATGCAGCACTGGAAGTGTTCAGTCATCTATGCCAAGAAATTTGGAGGACAGCTACTAGGCCAACTGACTGGAAGAGATCCGTGTTTATGCCCATTCCAAAGAAAGGCGATCCTACCAAATGCAGAAATTACTTAACAGTCTCTTATTATCACACACAAGTAAAATTTTGCTTCAGATCATTCAAAAGTGACTGCAATAGAATACTGACAAGGAACTGCCACAAATTCAAGCTGGATTCAGAAGAGGATGTGGAAACAGGGATATCATTGCTGATGTCAAATGGATCTTGGCTAAAAGCAGTGAATACCAAGCTAATAATCCAAGTAGCTGGATTATATGAAGAAGAACGAGGCATCACAATTGGAGGATGACTCATTAACAACCTGTGTTATGCAGACAACACGTCTTCCTGCAGGAAGTGAAGAAGATTTGAAACACTTACTGATGAAGATCAAAGAACACAGCTTTCAGTATGGATTGCATGTCAACATCAAGAAAACAAAAATCCTCACAATTGGACTGGTAAGCAACATCGTCAGAAATGGAGAAAGGACTGAGGTTGTCAAAGATTTCATGTTACTTGGGTCCACAATCAACACCCATGGAAGCAGCAGTCAAGAAATGAAAAGACGCGTTTGCTTCGGGAAAATCTGTTGCAAAGGATCTCTTTAAAGTACTGAAAAGTAAAGATGTCACTTTGAAGACTAAAATGTGCCTGCCCCAAGCCATCGTATGCATGCAAAAGCTGGACAATGAACAAGGAAGACAGGAGAAGAACTGATGCCTTTGAGTTGTGGTGTTGGGGAAGAATATTGAATGTACTATGGGCTGCCAAAAGAATAAAGAGATCTGTTCTGGAAAAAGTACAGCCAATGTGCTCCTTTGAAGCAAAGACGGCAAGACTGCATCTTACATGCTTTGGATGTGTTGTTAGGAAGGATCAGCCCCTGTAAAAAGACATTATGCTTAGTAGGATGGAAGTTCATGAAAAAGAGGAAGATCCTGGGCAAGATGGATTGATACAGTGGCCACAACAATGGGCTTAAACATAAAAATGAATGTGGAAATAGCACAAGACAAGGTAGTGTTTTGTTCTGTTGTACATAGGGTCACTATGAGTCAGAACCAACTCAATGGCACCCAACAACAACAACAACAGCACAGCTTCCTCATTTTTCAGATGAGGAAACAGGTCTTGAGAAGTCAGGTGACATGTGCAAGACCACACAGCTAAGAAGAATAACTGGACCTCACTACATAGAGTAAGTTGGACTGGGGAAAAACTAAAGTCCAAGAGAACAATAGAAATCTATGCAAGACTATAAAAATGATTTTTCAAGTATTTCTTGACAGCACTCCCTGATAGGAGATGATGGGTGTCCATTTGTCATGTATGGATCTTAACACAGACTTATTATCTTGTGATTCATGAGAGAAATGCTAAAGTAGTCCTTAGACATTTTTCTGCCTTTGTGAATTGAGGTGCTTGGCAGTTTAGATCTCCTCTGGCCTACTTTATAGCCCTGGTAGAGCAGTGGTTAAGATGCTTGACTGCTAACCAAAAGGTCAGCAATTCGAATCCACCACCTTCTGCTTAGAAACCCTATGGGGCAGTTTTACTCTGTCTACAGCTTTCTGTGGGTCAGAATCAACTTGACAACAACAGATTTTTGTTGTTGTCGGTCTACTTTAGAGGGCTCACTGCTGTTTTCTCTTGAGTAGGCAGCATTCTACTGATAATCGTATCTGCAATGCTGTCAAAAGAACTAGATGAGATCAAAGCATGTACAGTGAAGAGCCAAAATTAGACTGTTACTTGCCAACAGCTATTTATGAAATAATTACTTAACCATTAGTGTCCAAATTATCTTTACAAAGTATTTTTTGAGATTTGAGTTTGCCTGGCTGGTGGTAGGAAGTTCATAAAACTAATACAATGAAGATAACATTAAATGAAAGGTTTCAATTCTTCTATATCCAATTTTGAGCAATGTGATAATGCACTTAAAAATACTGTCTGGAGATCCGGATTTGAGGCCTACCCTCTGAATACTGAGTAGCTGTGTGACCCTGGATAAGTCCCTTCCTTCCCTTTTTACCACATTGATTGTGTGCCACATGAATGCTAAAACCAAAACCCAACAAAGCTGTTGCCATTCAGTTGTTTCTGACTCATGGTGACCCCAGATGTTTCCAGATATGACAGAGTAGAACTGCTCCTTAGGGTTTTCTGTTTTCCTTTAGCAGATTTTTAAAAATGTAATTATTTTGTTATTTTTGTTGTTAAGAATATACATCAATTCAACAATTTCTACATGTTCAGTTCAGCAACATTAAGTACATTTCTTCAAGTTGTACTTCTATTCTCCCCTTCCTTTTCTGAGTTGTTCCTTCAAAACTAACATGAACTCACTTCCACCTAACCATAAGATGCAGGGTTTGATCCCTTAAGGGGCCCACAACTCAGTGGAGGAGAAAAGAAAATGAATGATAAAATAGCAACTTGGTAATTATTATAGTGAAGGTTTGTGCAAGATATTAGAAGAATTAAGAGAATAACTTCGGTCCTGAAAGACATTCTTAAACTTTATAACATGATTTACAAGATCTTTTCTGATCTGCCTCTTGATATCCTTTTCATTCTGTTTCTCCATGGATCTTAAATTCTGCCTAGAGCTAGCTCTACTATTTCTCCAAACCTGTCATATTCTCCTTCTCTTAAGTCTTCATGCACTTACATGGATTGTGCATTCTACTTGGAATACCCTTTTCTCTTTCGTATGCCTGGCAGATTTCTTTTCATTACTCGTGACTTAGCTCAAAGATCACTTCCTCCTGGAAGCATTTCTGGTCTTTCCTTTGAAGGTGAGGCTCTTTCTTCTTAGCTCTTGTAGTACTTTATTAATCTCCCTATGATAGTACTAAGAAGCCCTAGTGGTGCAGTGGTTGGCAGGTTGAATCCACTGGCAGTTCCTCAGGAGAAAAGACCTGGTGATATCCTTCCATAAAGATTATAGCCTGGTAAACCCTATGGGAAAGTTCTACCCTGTCTTATAGGGTCACTGTGAGTTGGAATTCAGGGCACACAACAACATAAATACTATACTTTGGTTATTTTTAGCTACACTTATGTCTCACTAGACTGATAACTTCTTGAGGCCAGGTAAAGTATCATATTTATCTTTCTGTCTGGTAGGGATTTAATACTGAATGAGTAAGGTAGAATAATAATATCTAACTTCTCTTAGTGCTCACTTCCTGTCAGGTGAATATGCTAAGTAATATACTAGCATTTTTTTTTTCACTTAATCCTCGTAACTGCTTAAGAAATAGGCACTGTGATACCCTTGTTTTACAGATGAGGAAACTGTCACTTAGAGAAGTTAGTGTAACTGGCCCAACAGTGTCACACTGAGCTGGGATTTGAACGCAACTCCACTGACTCCTGATCTGACTCCAGAGCCTATGTTCTTAACCACTACACTATACTGCAGAAAGGAAGAGAACCACTATACTACGCCACAGAAAAGTGAATGAATATGTAATAGATTTATGCTAGAAAGCAAAGGAAGATTGAATCAGTAGATTGGACCATGTTATAGAGGTTGTACTGTCTACCAGGAGAGTATGGACTTGATGGGCTATAAGCAATAGTGAGGCATTTAGTTCAATTCAATATATATTGAGGACCTATCATGTGCCAGACATCATAACTAGACACTGGGATATAAATATGCATAGTCTTTCCTCCTGGGTCGCCATGAGTTGGATCTGACTCGACGGCACTTGGCTGGCTTCCTCCTGAGGCCCGAATTGCTAGATGAGTGTTATGGATTGAATTGTATCCTCCCAAAATGTGTGTCAATTTGGTTAGGCCACTATTGCCAGTATTGTGTGGCTGTCCTCCATTTTGTGATCTCATGTGACTACCCCATGTGTTATAATCCTAACCTCTATGATGTTAATGAGGCTGGATCAGAGACAATTAGGTTGATAAGGCAGGATTGTATATTGAGTCAACCTCTTTTGAGATATAAAAGAAAGAAGCCAGCAGAAAGGAGAGAGACCTGAATACCACCGAGCAAGAAGACCCAGGAGTGGAGCACATCCTTTAGACCTGGGATTCCTGCACTGAGAAGCTCTTAAACCAGGGGAAGATTGATGACAAGGACCTTCCTCCAGGGTTACACCTTGAATTTGGACTTTTATCCTCCTAGACTGTGAAAGAATAAATTTCTCTTTGTTAAAGCCATCCACTTGTGGTATTTTTTTTTTTTTTATCACAGCACTACTAACTAAGGCAGTGAGAGAGAAGCAACCAAATGATTTCAGTGTAATGTGGTAAATGCTGCTATAGGTTATAGTGTTACATGAGAGAGTATGATAGCATCAGCCAGGAGGGGAGCCTATTCAGGAGTCATAGATGTCCTCTTAAAGGAGATGCCTATACTGAGTCCTGAATGGTGATAGTATACACAGGGAACTTGAACCATTTCAATATTGCTGGAACTTAAATTTGGAGGCAACAAGTGATAGGTGATTCATTTCATTCAGCACACATTTATTAAATGCCTGCTATATGAGAGGACAATGTTCCAAGTGCTAGAGTGAATGATAAAGACAAAATCCCTGTACTCACTGATCTTGAAAGGCAAGCAGGGGCTACTGTATACCCACTCCATCATTTGTATAGCACTTATTTCCAAAGAACTTAGATAAACAGTGTCTTAACCACTCACCACAGTAGCTCTGAGGGACTACAGCAGATGCTTTGGTCCAGTCTTTCCCAAAGCGTGGAAGCATATTGGTGGTATGAGAGATGAATTTAGGTGGTACATGGAAGAGCATTTATTTAAAATAGGTCCACGTGAACTGTAGTGGCCCTGTCATGGATTGAATTCTGTCCTTCAAACTCATGTGTAGCAATTTGGCTAGGCCTCAAATCCTGGCATTGTGTGAAGTTTCTGTATGTTGTAAATCCTGCCTCTATGATGTTGACGAGGGAGGGTGGGAGGCAGCTGTGCTGGTGGGGCAGGACTCAATGTGTAAGATTATACTGTACCTTGGGGCAATCTCTTGGGATTTAAAGGAAAGGAAAGCAAGCAGAAAGTCGGACACCTTATAACAATAGGAAGGAGCAGAGCAGTCCCTTGGACCAGGGGTCCCTGTGCCTCAGAAGTTCTCAGTCTAAGGGAAGATTAAAGACAAAGACCTTCCTTCTGAGCCAACAAAGACTTCACCTGGAGCTGATGTCTTGAATTTGGACTCGTAGCCTACTGGACTGCGACAAAATTTCTCTCTTTACAGCCGTCCGTTTGTGGTATTTCTGTTATAGCAGCACTAGATGACTAAGACAGGCCCTCTATCATTGTAGATAAAAAGCTGCACCTCTAGCTGTTTTCTGAGTCCAGCCCACATCTCTGCCATTGCCATGGTAATGAGGTGCTTTATTTCTCCAATTTCCCTTCCCCTACCCTTATGTGGCACCGTGGTTAAGAGCTGTGGCTACTAACCAAAAGGTCAGGACAGTTCTAATCGACCAGGTCCTCCTTGGAAACTCTATGGGGTAGGGTAGTTCTAATCTGTCCTCTAGGATCACTGTGAGTTGGAATCCACTTGATTTGGTTTGGTTTGGTTTTGGTTTTACCACTAGGTAAGACTCATCAAGCCCCTTTCCCACTTCCATGGAAAAAACTCCACGCTTCCCAGCCTTTCTTCTAAGTGAAATCCTGAGTCTCAGGCTGTTGCCATAGAAACTAAAGTCTCACCTCTCTTCTCCAGTCATCTCCATGGCGACCCTCAGCCCTGCCCCATAGATGTCACCAAGATCAATCTTTCCTAGCGTTCTAGAAACTCAGGTAGTGCCCAAAGTCCTTGCAGTGACTGCAATCTGGATCTTTGTCTCTCCCAACATTTGAGGCATGGCAGTCTCTTTCTCAACAAAGCGGGCAAGGAAATTATGGTTTACGGAGCACTGATTAGATGCCAGAAACCCTGATTCTGTAGTGCTTGAGCTCTGTGGCTGCTAATCAAAAGGTTGGCAGTTTGGATCCATGAGGCACTCCTTGGAAACTCTAAGGGGCAGTTGTATCCGTCCTGTAGGGTCGCTATGAGTTAGAATCGACTTGAAGGTTTCTGTTTGTTTTTTTTTTAGTGTGATTATATGCCAGGCACTGGGCTAGGTACTTGACATATGCTACAGTGACTCCTGGAGAGAAAGATGTGGCAGTCTGCTTCTCTTAAATTGACAGCCTTGGAAACCTTTTGGGACTGCTAAATTAGAATTGACTCAAAGGCAGTGGTATCTCTCCTAACTGCCCATTTTAGGGAGTTTAAGGAAGAGATGAAGGCATTTGGCCTTGTTCCCCCATCTCTTATCGCTCTTCCTGAAACTGGAGGACAAGAGGATTTTATTTCCATCATTCTCCTTTGCTGTGTGATCTTGGACAAATAGCCTCTTGTATCTGAGCCTCATTTTCCTCACTGGTAAAATAAGAATGTCGAACTCTGTATCATCCTGAATATTCTCTTCATAATGTTAGATCATAAGTAGTCCTGATTTCACTGAGAAACTGATTTTCAGGTATGAACGCTAGCAAATCTGTGAAGGTTTTTTTTTTGTTTGTTTCTTTTTAATCTTTTGGATCTAACACCCAAAGTTTATTGTTTAAAATCTATCATGGTTTCTTCTAGGGTTTTTGTTTTGTTTTCAAATTTTTATTTTGAAGTAATTCACAGGAAGTTGTGGGGTAGACTGTGTATCTTCACCCCACCTCCACCAGTACTGGTATTATGTATAACTATAGTACAGTATCAAAAAAAGGAACTTGACATTGGTACAATCTACTGAGCTTATTCGGATTTCATCAGTTTTACATGCACTCATTTGTATATGTTTGTGTGTGTGTATAACATCATGCAATTTTATCACATGTGGATATATTTTTGTACTCACTACCACAGTCAAGACACAGAAAGCTTCAATCAGCTCAAAGATCCTTCACACTGTCCTTTTATAACAACACCCACCTACCTCCCTCCTCGCATCCCTAATCGCTGGCAACAGAAATATGTTCTCACCTCTATAATTTTGTTATTTAAAGAATGATAGAAAAATGGGGTTGAGCATTATGCAAACTTTTCTGATTGGCTTTGTTCATTCAGCATGATTCTCAAAAGATTCAGCCAAGTTATCGAGTGTACCAAGACTCATTTCACATTACTGCTTAGCAACATTCCATGCTATGGGTGAACCACAGTTTGTTTAACCATTCAACTAAGTGACTAAGGATATCCGGGGTTTTTCCAATTTCTGGTTTTTATCAATAAAACTGCTATGATTATTCATGCACAGATTTTTACATGAACGTAAGTTTTTACTTCTCTGGGATAAATGCCCAGGCATGTAACTGCTGGGTCATACGGTCATTTCATGTTTAGTTTTATCTAAGAAACTGCCAAACTATTTTTCAGAGTCCCTATTTCAGGGTTCCTCAATATGTTAGATAATATGCTTTCCTAATTATTTAAGCATTTTTAGTTTTCTGATACTTGTAGCCAAAAGCTTTCTGTTACATCACTACTTCACTTATATTTTACATTCTCACTATTCTCATCAACATTCAGTTTTGTCATTATTTTTTATTTTAGCCATTCAGATATGTATATCCCTGATGGCTAATGATACTGAACATCTTTTCATTTGTTCAATTTTGGTGAAAGTTTGTTCATGTCTCTTGCCCATTTTCTAACTGGATTGCTTGTTTTTTACTGTTGAAGTTTGATAGTTCCTTATATAGTCTAGATACTGGTTCTTTGTCAGATGTGTAGTTTATAAATATTTTATCCAGTCTGCAGATTGTGTTTTTATACTCTTGGTACAGTCTTTCATAGAGCAAATGTTAATTTAAATTACATCCTATTATAAATTTTTCCTTTTATAGACTGTGTTTTTGGTGTCGAATCTAAAAACTCTGCCCAGCCTTAGGTCCGAGAGATTTTCTCTTATTTTTTTTCTGAAAGTTTTAATAGTTTTACATTTAAGCCCATGATCCATTTTGAATTCCTTTTCGTATAAGGTATAAAGTTTAGACGGAAGTTCTTTTTTTTTGGCTTATGATTGTCCAATTTAGTATTTGTTGGTAGGAATAGCTTTCCTCCACTGAATTGCTTTTGTACCTGTGTCAAAAATAAGTCAGGCAAATTTATGTAGGTCTATTTCTGGGTTCTGTATTCTATTCTATTAGACATCTATCCCTCTGTCAATATCACAGAGAACAGGCCTTAGAGCCAGAATGCCTAGTGCCACTTGCGAGCTTGAGTAATGCTAGTCAAGTTATTTAACCTTTCTGTGCTTTAGTTTTCCCATATGAATAATATTATGCGTGCATACCATCTGGAACAGTACCTGGCACATAGTAAGTACTCCAAATAAACAAACAAACAAAAAATATCCACTGCCATTGAGTTGATTCTGACTCATAGCAACCCTATAGGACAGAATAGAACTACCTCATAGTTTCCAAGGAATGTCTGGTGAATTGTAAGCACTCAATAAGTGTTAACTATTATCACTGTTTTATTTACACTGTATTTTTACTGTTAATTTATATGGGAAATGATATTTAGCTTTCCTTTTATGGTAGTGATATTTCTTTAAAAGAAAAAAAAATCTAAAGTTAATAGGTGTAAAGGAAAATATAATGCAAATGGCAGTATATTCACATTATGTTTAAAAAAATATATTATGAATAGACTATTTTTTAGAACAGTTTTTATGTTGAGCAGGTAGTATACACTGTTAGGTACCATGAAGTTGATTCTGACTCATAGGAACTCCATGTGGTGGAGTAGAACTTTCCCATAGGGTTTTCTAGGCTGTAATCTTTACAGAAGCGGATCTCAAGGTCTTTCTCTTACTGAGCCACTGGGTGGGTTTTAACTGCTGACCTTTCAGTTAGCAGCTGAGCGTTTAGCAGTTTGTGCCACCAGGTCTCCTTATAAATGGCAGTATAGAAATTGTGCAGTCAAAATTGTGAAGGTATACTTAGACAACAGAAGTTTCAGAAATATTGCATGGGTCTAAACACAGATTTCAAAGTATAATTCCATCTAAAATAAAGATTAATAAGCTCCGTTAAAGAAGGATGACTGGATAAGGTAAAAAAAAAAAAAAGTGCTACTTTGAAGCTAATGTATTTGTTTCATTACAAAAGTAATACCTGCACACTGTTAAAAAAAAAAAAAAGAAAGAAAAACAAACAAACAGAAAGCTCCTCATGGGTAGATACTGATATTAAATTAAAAACCAAAGTTTTCTACTGTATCATACCCTCACCTAGTCCCTTTTCCCAGAAACAATACCTTTACCAGAAACAATATTGTCAATCACTTAGCGTTTTATACCTTCTAATGCTTATCACTCTGGTAGCACTTGGTTGCTAACAGCACGGTCAATGATTTGAACCCAGCAGTGGCCCCATGGGAGAAAGACATGGCAGTCTGCTTCCCTTAAGATTACAGCCTTGGAAATCCTATGGGTAGTTCTATCCTGTCCTACAGGGTCACTGTGAGTTGGAGTCGACTCAACAGCACTAGGTCATGGTTATCATAAGAAGCTCTGGTAGTTCAATGGTTAATTGCTTGGCTGCTACTCAGAGGTTGGAGGTTTGAGTCCACCAACCTCCACAAAAGAAAAGACCTGGCAATCTGCTCCTGTAGATTACAGTCTAGGAAACCTTATAGGACAGTTCTATTCTGTCCTATAGTATTGTTATGAATCGGAATTGACTGAAAGGCAAACAGCACCAGCAATGGTTATCACCATAATTATAAAAACGCACTTATATCTCTTACAGATCTTGTTGATTGCCTCTCTAACAATACTTCGCCCCTCTTTCTCCTTTTAACGAACCCTGACTTGGTTTTTGTAATCTACTTCATCCTCGTCTTGTCTGGGTATGATACCTAAAATTGTATGTTGTCTCTCCCATCACCAAAGGTAGCAATTATTTACTAATTAGTTAGTGATTTCCCTCCTCACGCCTCCCCTCCCTCATAATGACCAAGATTTGCTTTTTCTGTGTGGAAAACTTTTCATGAGTTTTTACAGTAGTGATCTCATACAATATTTGTTCTTTGGTGATTGCCTTATTTCACTCAGCATAACACCCTCCAGGGTCATCCGTGTTGTGAGATGTTTTGCAGATTCATCCTTGTTCTTCATCACCGAGCAGTATTCCATTGTGTGTGTTGTTATTAGGTGCCATCGAGTCGGTTCTGACTCATGACGATCCCATGTATCACAGAATGAAACACTGTGCTGTCCTACCCCATGCTAACAATTGTTATGCTTGAGCCTATTGTAGCCACTGCGTCAGTCCATCTTGTTGAGGATCTTACTTTTTTCTGCTGACCCTCTACTTTATTAAGCATGATGTCCTTCTCCAGGGACTGATCCCTCTTGAGTGTTTCTGTACCATAATTTGTTTAACCATTCATTTGTTGATGGGCATTTAGGTTGTTTCTTTTTGCCATTGTGAATAACGGTGCAATGAACATGGGCGTGTGTATGTCTACTTGTGTGATGACTCTTATTTCTCTAGGATATATTTCTAGGAGTGGGATTGCTGGGATTTAGGGAGCAATCATCTTGTTTTCCAGAGTAGTTGTACCATTTTACATTCCCATCAGCAGTGCATACAAGTTCCAATCTCCCCACAACTTCACTAACATCTGTTATTTTCTGTTTCTTTTATTTTTTTTAGTGTCAGAATCGACTCCACAGCAGTGGGTTTGGTTTTTGGTTTAATGTTAGAGTGAGATGGTATCTCATGGTAGTTTTGATTTGCAGTTCTCTAATGGTCAATGGGAAACCCTGGTGGCGCAGCTGTTCAGTGATACGGCTGCTAACCAAAAGGCTGGCGGTTTGAATCTGCCAGGTTCTCCTTGGAAACCTGATTTGGCCATTCTACTCTGTCCTGTAGGGTCGCTGTGAGTCAGAACTGACTTGACAGCAATGGGTTTGGTTTTTCTTTTGTTTTTTCAAATGATCAATCTAAGAGAGCATTTCCTCGTCTGTCTTTTAGCCCCCTAAATGTCTTCTATGGTGCGGTGTCAAAATGGATTATTTGTCTTTTTGTTTTCGAGGTACTGGAAGTAATTTACAAATTTTAGAGATTAAACCTTTGTTGTATATGTTGTAGTGAATTTTTTCCCCCAGTCCGTAAGTTCTGTTTTTCTTCTTTTGATGAGCATATGTGTTTAATTTTTTAGGAGCTCCCAGTTATCTGGCCTATCTTCTGGTGTTTGTGTTTTGTTAGTTATGGCTTGTATCATACTTATGTCATGTACTGTTCCTATGTTTTTCTTCCATGATCTTTATTGTTTTAGGTTTTACATTTAGGTCTTTGACCTATTTTGGTTAGGTCAGTGTACAGTGTAAGGTACAGGTCTTGCTTCATTTTTTTTTTACAGACCCCCTTGCCTTTTTACAGTCAATTCATAACAAAATAGCCCAAGTAGTCCTTTTAAAGTATAAGTCAGATCATGTAACGCCTCTGCTTCAAGTCCTCCCGTGATTGCCCATCTCACTCAGTTTATAAAACAAGCCGAAGTTCTTGCAGAGGTCCCCAGAACCCCACTGCCTACCGCTCTGTGTTTACTTCATGTTACTCTTCCGTTTGTTCACTCGACACCAGCTACAACGGCTTTAATCACATCACATATGCTCCTACCTTGGAGTCTTTACTCAGGCCTTTTCCTTATTCTAGAACCCTCTTGCTACAGACATCCTCATGACTACTTCCCTTATCTCCTTCAAATCTTTTTTAAAATTTCACCTTCTCAGTAGGGCTTTTCTAGACCATCACACTTAAAATGACAAATTCCCTCCCCCTCCCCTTTTCCTGCCTTTTCTCTACAGCACTCATCACAATTTAATGCACAGTGTCATTTCCTTTTTTTTTTTTTTTCTGTCTCCTTCTCTGAATACTAGAATATGAATTCCAGGAAGGCAGTCATTTTTTTCTGTTTTGTTCACTGATATATTATGAGGCCTAGACTATGCCTGGTACAATATACCTTTGTTGAAGAAATGAACAAATGAATGGCTAGAAAATCAGATGAAGAAAGGAAGGACGGAAAGAGAATGCTGTGAGCCGGGACACATGCTCTCTGCCTCTCAGGTAAAGAGACTTGGGCCACGTCAGGACTTCAGATCCATCCATTTGCCTTTCTAAGTCTCACCACCAGGTGGCAGTTGGAGCCTGAACTCCTGCTTTAGCTGCTCCAGCTCTCCAGCTCTCTGCTGCCTTTCAGTCTTGCCCAGCACTTGGACTTTGTCTGCCTAGCAATGGCTGGGGGATTTTGTGCGAGCTGTTGAAATAAGTAGAAATCCTGGTAGTGTAATGGTTAAGTTCTGTATCTGCTAACCAAATGGTTGGCAGTTCAAAGCTGCCAGGTGCTCCTTGGAAACACTATGAAACAGTTCTATCTGTCCTACAGGGTTGTTATGAGTTGGAATTGATGGCAGCGTGTTTGGTTTTGAGGTTGAAGCAAGCAGTGTCAGCACCTTTAAAGACCTGAATCTTTTTCTCCTTCAAACAGTGCTGTTTCTTTTCTGTTCCACCCTGCACTTTCTGTGTCTATATGATATCCCTTTAGGGCCAGAGTTAAGCCTTTTGAGTTAGCATGATTTTGGATCTTCACTATGCCACTTACAATTTTGTGTCCTACATGATGCTGGGGAACTTAGTCATCTAGTGCTGCTATAACAGAAATACTACAAGCAGATGGATTTAACAAAGATAAACACATTTTCTCACAGAAAAGTAGCCTAAAAGTTTAAATGCAGGGCATAAGCTCTAAGGGAAATTTTTTCTGTTGACTCTGGAAGAAAGTCTTTGTCCTCAATCTTCCCCTGAACTGGGTGCTCCGGATACACAGGGACCTGGGGCCTCCAGGACGTACTGTGCTGCCGGCACTGTTTCCGTCCTGATGGTATGAGGTTCTCCAGCTCTCTGCATGGTTCCTTTTCCTTTATATCCCAAGAGATTGCCTCAAGGCAAAATACAATCTCCTGCCTCATCAGCACAACGGCTGCCCGTCCTCCCTTATTAACATCACGGAAGAAGATTTACAACATATAGAAAAATCATACAGCACCAGGAATCACGGCCCAGCCAAACTGATACACATTTTTGGGGGGGTGACACAATTCAATCCATGACACTGACCTTCATTTTTCAATCCTTCATTTTCTCAGGAACAAAATAGAGACAACAATAACAAACTCACAGGGTAGGTTTGAAGATTCAACGAAATAATGCATTCGCAACATTAGCAGAGTGCTCGGTACAGAGTAGGCCGCAGTTAAGGAAAAATCAGGGGTGACATTAGACCAGACATGGTAGGAACTGGCTAGGGAGTGTAAAAAGGGTACTGACTAGGTGACTAGAAGGCTGAAGCCAAGAAAAGTCGGAGATCACCAAAGACATTAAGTTTCAGTTTCAATTTATAGGACAGATCAAACTCTGCCAGACAGACAAGACTGGAAAGTGCATTCCAGGAATAAAGAATGGTATGTGCAAATATTAAACAATGCAGTAAACATCAAAAGAAGATGGAAGGAATAGTCACTATACCAAAAAGAAATGGTAGAAGTTCAACCATTTCAGGAACTAGCATATGATCAGGATCTGATGATACGGAAGGAAGAGGTCCAAGCTGCATTAAAGGCTTTGACAAAAAACGAGGTTCCAGGAAATGAAGGCATACCAACTGAGATGTTTCAACAAACAGATGCAGCACTGGAAATGCTCATTCATTTATCCAAGAAATTTGAAAAACAGCCACCTCGCCAACCAACTAGAAAGTACCTGTATTTATGCCTAGTCCCAGGAAAAGTGATCTAACCAAATGCAGAAATTATCGAACAGAATCATTAATATCACATGTAAGTAAAATTTTGCTAAAGATCATTCAAAAGTTGTTGAAACAGCACATGGACAGGGAACTGCCAGAAATTTAAGCCAGATTCAACAGTGGACATGGAATCAGGGATATCATTACTGATGTCAGATGGATCTCGGCTGAAAGCAGAGAATACCAGAAAGATGTTTACCTGTGTTTTACTGACTATACGAAGGCATTCAAGTATGTGGATCACAACAAATTATAGATAACATTGAGAAGAATAGGAATTTGAGAACACTTAGTTGTGCTCATGGATCAAAAGGCAGTCAGTCATTCAAAGAGAAGAAGGGGATAATAAGTAGTTTAAAATCAGGAAAGAAGTGAGTCAGGGTTGTATCCTTTCATATTTACTCAATCTGTATGCTGACCAAATACTCCAGGTTGAACTACGTAAAGAATGGGGTATCAAGACTGGAAGAAGACTCATTAACAACCTGCTTTATGCAGATGACAAAACGCTGCTTGCTGAAAGTGAAGAGGACTTGAAATACGTACTGGTGAAGATCAAAGCTTTCAGTATGGATTACACTTAAACATAAACAAAACAAAAATATTAACAACTAGGCCAATAAGCAATGTGATAAACGGAGAAAAAATTGAGGTTGTCGACAATCAACACTCATGGAAGCAGCAGTCAAGAAATAAGACAATGCATTGCACTGAACAAATCTGCTGCAAAAGATCTTTTTAAAGTGTTAAAAAGGAAAGATGTCACCTTGAAGCTAAGGTGTGCCTGACCCAAGCCATAGTGTTTTTAATCACCTCAAATGCTTGGGAAGTCTGGACAATGAATAAGGAAGACTGATGAAGAATTGATGCCTTTGAACTGTGGTATAAACAAAGAATACTGAATATACAATGGATGTTTTAGTTATCTAGTGCTGCTTTAACAGAAATACCACAAGTGTGTGGCTTTAAAAAGAGAAATCTTATTTGTCACAGTCCAGTAAGCTAAAAGTCCAAATTCAGAATGTCAGCTCCAAGGGAAGGCTTTCTCTGCTGGCACTGGAGGAAAGCCCTTGTCAATCTTCCCCTGGACTGGAAGCTTTTGAGGCACAGGGACCCTGGTCTTTTCCAAAGGATGCACTCAGCTCCTGGCACTTTCTTTCTGATGTATCAGGTCCCCAAATGTCTCTGCTAGCTCCTCTCCTTTATACCTCAAGAGACCACCTCAAGGCACAAAACAAACTTATACATTGAATCTCGCTCTACCAACACAACTGCCACCCACCTACCCTCATTAACATCACAGAGGTAGGAGTTCTAACATGGAGGAATATCACACAATACCAGGAATTAGGGCCTAGCCAAACTGCTACAGATTTTTTAGGGAACACAATTCAATCCATGGCAATGGACTACCAAAGAATGAACAAATTTGTCTTTGAGAAAGTACAACCAGAATGCTCCTTAGAAGCAAGGATGGAGGGACCTTGTCTTACATACTTTGAACATGTTATCAGGAGGGTCCAGTCCCTGGTGAAGGACATGCTTGGTAGAAGACATGCTTGGTCAGAGAAGAAGACGACTCTCAATGAGATGGATTAACACAGTTTCTGCAACAGTGGGTTCAAGCATAATGACTGTGAGGATGGTGCAGGACCAGGCAGTGTTTCCTTCTATTGTAACAGGGGTCACTATAAGTCAGAACTGACTTGACAACAACTAAAAACAACAAAAGCATGTACAAATAGAGAGAGGTGTGGAGCAACATGGCTGCAAGCAGTTAAATATAACTGAAATGCAAGTTTTTTGAAGGGGTGTGACAAGAAGTAAACAAAGACAAAGAGGGGCCAGACTACAAAGGGTCTCACGTGCCTGGCAAAAGAGGCTAGACTTGATCTGGTGGGGGGTGAGGAGCCATTAAAAATTTTTAAGCAAAAAAGTGACATGGTTCCAACTGATGGCTTGCAGATCCAGCTTCCTTGAAGGAGGGCAGAGATTGGAGGCAGGTGAGAGATGAGCTGGCTTTGTTACGAAAGTGTTAGCGGGGACAAAGATGAAGGGATGAAGTGCACGGATTTTTTTTTTTTTTTCGTCTAAGGTAATAATTTAGCAACCAAGCTTTCCAAAGAGTCTGGCTGAAAAAGGAAGGCAACAGTGCTAGAGAAGTAAGGAGGGTCATGGTTAGAGAGTGTGTGTGTGTATTTAATATGGGTGAGATTTGAGGCTCTTCTGTTCCTCACAGGGATCAGTACTAATTAATTGAATTAGTGGAGGCAAGGGCACCCAGAATAATACCTGCCAGGTGATAGGGTCTTATCCTGGATTCAGCTTGGCCTCTACCCTCTGACTTTCCTCTTATCGCTGAACCAAAGTGTCACAACAGAAGGGCTGGGAGGCGTTATAAATGTGGATTTTGCTCCCAGTGGGGAGATTTTCCTGTAATGGTTCTAGAGAGGCATCCCAGTTTGTTCATTTCCTGGTACTCCAAGACGTGGTTTCTGTTAGAAAAGCCTAGCAGTTATCATCTGCTTATTTCCTTTTCACTTCAAAGTCCTCCACTCTCATTTCCAGTCACTTGTCCAACAACTCTTCCTTATATTCAAGAATTGGGGGTTCCTGCTTTTTTGTTCCTATATCTGTACTTCCTACCCTGGGATGGGCCTATTTTAAAACACCAAGGCCCCAGGTTTATGGTTCAGGGGAAAACTGAAGGAGCCAGAAGCATGGCCCAAACAGAACTCAGCCTGTTCCCGGTCTCATAGTCTTTGCAGCCCATGGGCAGCACTGGAAATTCTGCATCTCTATCTAAGGTTAAGGAGCCCTAGTGGCATAGTGTTTGAGTGCTCAGATGCTAACTGAAACGTCAGCAGTTTGAACTACCAGCTGCTCTGTGGGAGAAAGATCTGGTAATTTGTTTCAGTAAAGATTATAGCCTTTAAAACCTTATGAGGCAGTTCTAAATCTGTCATATGGGGTCACTATGAATCAGAATCAACTTCACAGTAATAACACACTGTTTCTGGGTTTTTTTAGGTCTTTTTTGGTATCCTAATGCTGTCTATAGGTAAGGACATCTTCTTGGAGATGGGGACTTTTGTTTTCCTGCCCAGTCTATGGTAAAAATATGGAGGCTTCTGATACACAAGAAGGGACAAATGAATATTTATAGATGACTATTTTGTGTTAAGTGCTTTATGCAAGTCATTACATTGAATCTCCCACAATGACACTGTAAGATAAGTATTAGTATCATTATTAGTATCATTATTTCACAGACAAAGAAATGGAGACTCTGGAAAGTTACAGAAATTTCCCAAAGCTATTACGTCAGGGAAGCAAACTCATGTGTTTTTGTCTCTAAACCCACTCTTAACCAGTAAGATATGTTACTGTGGAGCAACAGGAGGTAGGAAGAAAACCTCCCTGGCTGACCCTTTTTCCAAGGTAAAGGGCTAGAAGTGAGTGCCCCATCTGCAATGAAGAGTAACTATAAGTTGGCAGCTTCCAGAAATGGACTCATTATTGCCTCTCCTTCTTCTCCTCATCCTACCCAGTGAGCTCCTTGGGGCAGAGGGTATGCAAGCAGTCCCTTTTGACAAGTATCTTCCCCCCTCTAAGTCTTTTTACCTCCAGTTTTAAAATGAGAGGGTTACTGGAAAGGGAGGATCTCTAGGGTCTCTTCCAAATCTAATACTAAAAAAATATATTGATTATTGAGGTCAACTCTTCAGACAGGGACAGATTGGACTCAGGGACACAGAGTGACCATATCATGTGTACTTTATGGTTCTATGCATCTATAGGATGTCATCCTACTGGCCTCTTACTAGAGGGGAGTGGAAAGATGGAGAGGAGGGGACAGGACATTGTTAAGAGGGTATGACATGTGTAGAATGGAGAGGAGGAGTGTGCTATTACTGGCAAGGAGATCAGGAGGAGCTGCAGATAGGTGGGCATGCAAATCTAAACTGGATTTTACACTTTCAATCACCAAAAAAAAAAAAATTGTATTGAGGTTTGCAGGGGCCAAAATGGCAGAGTAGTCAGACACTTCCCATGGTCCCTCTTATAATAACGACCCTCCTCAAAACAAGTGAATCAATTATATATGACAATCTAAGAACCCTAAGCATCAAAGGCAAAGGTGAAGAACTGAGTGACAGGGGAAGGGACAGACACTTCAGAAGCAGTGAAGTGTTGCCAGACCAGACCTGGTGGAATTGGCATTCCAAAGGAAGATCCACTGGCATGGGCACGGTGATGCAAACACTGGTATTCTGGATGCATTTTCTTTACTGGGAGACACCATGCAATGGAGAGTCCACTGATGCCTCCAGAACCAGTGAAGAGAAGCACTTGATTGGCATCTATCCTACCACACAGACCAAGTATATCCCATGAGGAAAAACTCCTCTGCCATTTGCATGCCCTCTGTCAGCTCTGCCCTGGGTCCAAGATGGCTTCAGGGATTGACGCATCTCCTGGGCTGAAGGCAGGACCTGTCATGTACCTTAAGCCATTCTCCCAGCCTTGGAGAGGTAACAAATGAACAAACAGGAAAAAATAATCTGAGGGCTCCCCTAAGCCAGGAAGACAGGACAGTAACAGTCCCTTTTCCTAGACGCAGATGTAAGAGAACTGCAGACTCTCAATGCCTTTCAACCCTGTATAGACCTCTGTGAACTATTTCAACAGCATGGGCTCTTATTACCACAGCACAATAGGGTATATATACCTGAAGTCTGAACCTCAACTACTTCGGCTGTTTAATGGAGAGGAAGGTTCATGACATTTGACCCTACTCTGCCTATCAAGCAGGGCCTTTACCTACCCACAATAGGGACCTGAGGGCTGGTGGAATTGAATTGAGTGGCTTCACGCATGCCACCTAGCCACCCTCAACAAGGGTCCAAGAATAAGTGGTGCCTCCCAGTCCTTTTAGCCAACCAGTACTGGGTACCCATAATCCAGCTGCAAAACCCACCCACCTGATACACTCCAGGGAACAGTGATACACTTTCCTCATAGACACTCAAGGGCAGTTGTCAATGCCTCACCTTGCTTAGCACAAGACCCCGATGGCAGCCAGTTACTTGTGCCTATACTAACCTCCCCTGCCCATCTAGGACTGTAGGTGAGAGCTTGCATCACACTCCTGGTGACTGACTACCTAGACACCCAAGCTTAATCTATGCAAGAAGAGTATGGACTTCTAGGCTCACATACCTAGTAACAGCTCTAACCACCTGGTGACTGGACATTAGAACTTTGAAGTCCTCCATAATCAAACTAGCTCACATAAGCTGCCTATTTGGGCATATCAAAACAAGAAGGTAAGACACAGCAAGCAAACATAAAGCAAATACAGTAACTTCTTAATATCTTGGACACAACAGTCACTATCAAATCACATAAATATGCAGACCATGATGGCTTCAACAAGCTCCCAATAACAAAAAATCAAGAAATCCTCCAGATGACAAGAACTTCCTGGAATTATATGATGTACATTTTAGTCAGCTGATACTGCTCTAACAGAAATACCACCAAGTGGATAGCTTTAACAAAGGAAAATTTATTCCTACACAGTCCAGTAGGCTTCAAGTCCAAATTCAGGTTGTCCGCTCCAGGGGTAGGCTTTCCCCCTTGTCAGCTCTGGAGGAAAGTCCTTGTATTGCATCAGCCTTTGTTCACAGAGCATCTGGCACAGGAACCTCAGGTCTAAAGGATGTGCTCTTCCGCTGGTGCTGTGTTCTTGATGATGTGAGGTTCCCAATTCTCTGCTTGCTTCTCTTTCCTTTTTTCTCTTGTAGGATGAATGGATAAAGTGTGGTGTAATACATATACCAGGGAAACTCCTTTACAGTGGATCAGGGAGGTGATCTTGTCCATTCTAATCCTCTAGCGTACAACAGAGGAAAATCACAAAATGGAGGACAATCATAAAATATTGGGAATCATGGCCCAGCCACATGGCTACACACAACTTTAGGGGGACACAATTCAATCCATGACAATGTAGTATGCAAAAGGATAATTTAAAGAACTCTTCAAGAAACTAGGAAGGAGATAAGGCAATATGAAGAACAAGCCAAGAAAGGCACAAACACAGCAATTGAGGAACTTAAGTTTCAAGCACAGCATAATGACAAACTGAACTGGCTTCAAGGATCCATGAGAGAAAGCAAACAGAAATTCAAAAGATTAACAAAAAATGTCACCATGGACAACTCAATAGAAACTCAAAGGAGCAGAATTGAGGCAATGAAAGTCAGAATTAGTGAGATAAAACACTTAATATCAACATATTTGAGGAAAAATAAGATAAAATAATTAAAAAAATAAATAGTAAGAATTACGTGGGACTTCATCAAGAGGAATAGTATATGAGTGACTGGAGTACCATAAAAAGGGGAGAATAACAAAAAATACAGAGAGAATTGCTGAAGATTTTTGTCAGAAAGCATCCCTGATATTGTGAAATATGCAAAGATACCTATCCAAGGTAGTCTTTGAACTTCAAACAAAGTAACTCACAAATAAATGCCCCCAAACACATTGTAATAGTACCTGCCAAAATGAAAGATAAAGAGACAATTTTTAGAACAGCTAGGGATAAATGAAGAATAACCAACAAAGGAGAGTCAGAAAGACTAAGCTCTGACTTCTCAACAGAAACCATACAGGTGAGGAGGCAATGGGATGACATATATGAAATCTTGAAGGAAAAAAAAATTGACAGGCAAGAATTATATATCCAGCAAAACTGTCTCTCAAGTAAGATGGTGAAATTAGGGCATCCTAGATAAAAACAAGTTTAGGGAATTCGCAAAAACCAAACCAAAATTGTAAGAAATACTAAAGAGAGTCCTTCAGTTAGAAAATCAGTAACATTAGATGACAACCCAAGACAAGAACACAGGATAGAGAACCCAGAAAGCAAAATCGCAATAATAAACCAAAGCTAAAATAGAGCAAATAGGGAAACAGACCAGTTTATAACTTATCTTACTGCCACAGTAGTCAAAACAGCCTGGTAATGGTACAGCAACAGACATATAGACCAATGGAACAATATTGAGAATCCAGATGTAAAATCCTTCATCAATAAGCAGCTGATATTGAATAAAGGCTCAAAGTCCATTAATTGGGGGGAAAGATAGTCTTTTACAAAATGATATCAGGGAGTGGAGTAAAGATGGTGGACTAGACACACATCTCTTTAATCCCTTTGAAAGCTAAGGCCTGAATTGATAATTAAACAAAACCTTCTGGACACTGAGTGAGCCCTAGGACATGGCATAGGGCTGTCAGTTTGGATTATGTGCCACTGAATGGGAAACTTCTTCTCTTTCTCTGACCTCTGCCCTTGTTGAATGGCTGGCTCTTGTGGACTGAAGATAACTGTCATTTTTAACATGTTTTTCTTTTTGTTAGCCAGTGGCAGCAATCGGACTTAACTGGCAGCAAAGCTCAGCCACACTGCTGATGTGATCAGCAGGTGGAACAGCCACATTTTGAGAGCCTGCCTCTGGACTCTGACCACCTCGGCCCCTCCACCCTCTCTTTCTTAACCTCCACCACTAATACGGTTATTCTGCAGTGGGCAGGAGAGCTTGTGTAGGGCACCCTCTAATTTGACTGGGAGGCAGAGTTACCCAAGCAGAGGCCTCAGCAGGGGCTAATTCCCAGGCTGGGAGGCAGTGCCAGCCTGGGGAGAACTTTCCCAGCAGAGTGTAGCATGGGTGGGGCCTGGTAGCAGATGACAGTAGGACAGTAGCTTTTCCATGCTTTGAACTAGATCACATCATCTGGGGATGGATATAGAGGTGCCTCCATTTTTTGCCAGCTGGAAAGAGCTTGCACACCTCACAACCTGACTGATTTTGGAAGCTGTCAGATAGCTTCTACCTTTCAAAATAAGACTACCTAGGGAAATAACTGTGGTGCAGCCTGACAGCATCTCCTCCAGCCTTTACTGATCCACAACATAGGGTCAGCTGATGGCCCCCCAGTGACTCCATAAGTAGTGTTGTGTCTTTGCCAGACAGGAGCAGGAGCCTGCTAACCCAGAGATTCCACTGGGCCCAGTCACTGGAGTACACAGAGGTGACTAGTGACCAACTCTCTTCTCAGACTGTGTTTCAACTTCTCTTAAGGCAACACCAGAGAAACTAAACAACCTCTAGATGCCCAAAAAGCAACAAATCTTGGCCAGACGTTTAAAGAAAAATCCACCCATGGCTCCAGAATGCTCCCAAAAGAAAGAAACAAAGAACTTCTCAGATGGAGAAGCCTTTCTGAAACTTTTGTAGATCAACTACATAAGAATTATATAGAGACATCATACAAAATTCAGCAGAGCAAAATGAAAAACTAATCAAGCTGTTCAAACTGATGGAACACCAGCATTCTGAAATCTGACAGATCAATAACAACATTAAAGAATTAGAAGACACAATTCAAAGCCAAGAGAACACAATTGAACAAATGGAAAACAGACTTTTGGACTTGGAAGACAGAGCTACTGACACCAACATTTATGAGGATAAATCAGAGAAAAGCAGCAACAAAAATGAAGAAGCATTAAGAAAAATGTGGGACTCTATCAAGAGGGACAATCTACGATTAATTGGAATTTCTGAACAGGAAGGGACACCTGCAAACACAGAGAGGATTGTTGTTAACTTGCTGACAGAAATGTCCCTGAAATTATGAAAGAAGAGAACATACATATTCAAGACGTGTACCAATTGCCACATAATATACACCCCAAAAGGAAGACACCAAGACATATTATAATCACGCTTAACAATATGAAACATAAGCAGAAACCCTTAAAGGCAGCGAGACTCAAAGCAAAGCTAACATTCAGAGGAAAGCCCTGTAGGCTTTTGTCTGACTTCTCGGCAGAAAACATATTGGCACGGAGGCAGTGGAATGGCACATTCAAAGCTTTGAAGGAGAAAACCTTCCAACCAAGAATTATATATCCTGCAAAACTGTCTTTCAAGTACAAAAATGAAATTAAGACCTTCGCAGAGAAACAGAAACTCAGAGACATTGTAAAAACCAAACCAAAGCTACAAGAAATACTGAAAGAAGCTTTTGGCTTAGAAGAGCAAAACCATTAACTCTATATTTTAGGGGACAATACAGGACACATCATCTAGAAACCTACTCAGTTAGGGAAGACAGAAAACTCAACCAAAGCTGTAACATTAAAAGAGGGGATCCAGTGATTGTATCATGAAAACCTATGAAACCACCATATTAAAAAGAAAGATATACTAAAGTAGTTATAGTCCTTCTAGATGGAAAAAAGTTAATAAGATACACAGAAGTTAAAACTGGGTTTAAACATAGATTATTAAAGGGGAACATAAGGGTAGCCACAAACCACAATGAAGATACAACACATCAAAACAAAAAACACAATACAAGAGTCTCAACAAATACAAAACCAACACTGAAAAGGGTGAAAAATCAACCCATAAAGAAGTATGTCCCAGAACAGAATAGTAAGAGCAACAGACAAAATATCAACACAAAAAAAAGATACATCAAAATGACGGCACTAAACACATACCTATCAATAATTACATCGAATGTAAATGGACTGAATGCTCCAGTAAAGAGACAATGAGTGACATCTTGGATCGAAAGACACGAGCTGTCTCTATGTTGCTTACAAGAAACACACCTTAGACTTAAAAATATGAACAAATTGAAAGTTAAAGGATGGAATAATATACGCCAAGCTAACAAGATAAAAAGACGAGCAGATGTGGCAATATTAATCTCAGATAAAATAGATTTTAATGTAAAATCCACCATCATGGACAAAATAATCACTATCTACCGCTGAAAGTTTCAATACACAAGGAGGACTTAACGATATTAAATATTTATGCCCCCAATACTACAGCATCTAAATACATCAAAGAAACACGGACTACATTTAAAAATGAGATAGACCACTCCACAATGATAGTGGGAGACTTCAACACTCCACTTTCAGTATTGGACAGATCTTCTAGAAAAAAGCTCAGTAAAGACACAGAAGGCCTGATTGTGACAATTAACCAAATAGATCTCATTGACATATACATAACATTCTATCCATCAGCAGATAATGACACCTTCTTCTCCAGTGCACATGGAACATTTTCCAGAATAGATCATGTGTTATGACATAAAGCAAATGTCAACCAAATCCAAACCACTGAATTATTGCAAAGCATCTTCTCAGACCATAAAGCCATAGAAGTCAAAATCAATAGCAGAAAAAACATATATAGAAATTGGAACTCGTGGAAATTGAACAACATTTTGCTCAAAAAACCATGAGTTATAGAAGAAATCAAGGGTGAAATAAAGAAATTTATGGATTCCAATGAGAATGACAACACTTCCTACCAGAACCTATGGGATACAGCCAAAGCAGTGCTCAGAGGTCAGTTTATCTCCATAAATGCACACATCTGGAAGGAAGAAAGAAACTAAACCAAAGAATTGACCCTACATCTTGAACAACTAGAAAAAGAGCAACAGAGGAACTCTTCAGATATCAGAAGAAAACAGATCATAAAAATTAGAGCAGAAATAAATGAATTAGAGAATAGAAGAACAATTGAACAAACTGAGTAAAACCAACGCTGGTTTTTTGAAAAGATCAACAAAATCGACAAACCACTGGCTAAACTTACTAAAGAAAAACAGGAAAGGAAACAAATAATCCAAATAAGAAATGAGATGGGAGATGTCACAACAGATCCATCAGAAACCAAAGTATCATAACAGAATACTATGAAAGACTGCACTCTAACAGATTCAAAACCCAAGAGGAAATGGACAAATTCCTAGATCCATATTACCTACCAAAATTATCACAAGGAGAAGTAAAACTTAAGAAACCCATCACAAAGAAGAGATTGAAAAAGTGATCAAAGAACTACTAACCAAAGAAAGCCCTGGCCCAGACGGCTTCACCACAGAATTCTACCAAGCTTTTAGAGAAGAGTTAGCTCCAATACTACTGAGACTATTTCACACCACAGAAAATGATGAAATGCTCATAAGTTCATTCTATGAAGCTAGCATAATCCTGATACCAAAGGCAGGGAAACAGCCAACAAAAATGGTGAACGACAGAACAATATTACTCATGAACCTAGATGCAAAAATGTTCCACCAAATCCTACCCAATAGAACTCAACAACATATCAAAAAACTAATGCATCATGACCAAGTTGGATTCCTACCAGGGATGTAAGGCTGTTTCAACATCAGAAAAACAATTAATGTGATCAACCACATAAACAACACAAAAGACAAGGATCACCTGATGTCAAATGATGCAGAAAAGGCATTTAATAAAGTCCAACACCCATTCATCCTAAAACCCCTCAGCAAAACAGGAATAGAAGGCAAATTCCTTCACGCAATAAGGGCCAGTTATACAAAGCCAACTGCCTACATCATCCTGAATGGAGACTGAAACAATTCCCCTTGAGAACGGGAACTAGACAAGGATGCCCACTTTCACCTCTCCTGTTCAACATTATACTAGAAGCTCTGGCCAGATCAATTAGACAAGACCAAGAAATAAAGAGCATCTGCATCAGCAAACAAGAAGTAGAAATCTCCCTATTTGCAGATGATATGATTACATATGCAGAGAATCCCAAAGAATCCATCAGGAAACTACTCGAACGGACAGAAGAGTTCAGCAAAGTATCACAATACAAGATAAACATAAGTAAATCAGCAGGATTCCTTTATACCAACAAGGGGATCATTAAAGAAGAAATTACCAAATCAATACCATTTACTATAGCCCCAAGAAGATAAAATACCTAGGAAGAAATCTAACTAGAGAAATAAGAGACCTTTACAAAGAGAACTACAAGACGTCACTACAAGAAACTATGAGAGACTTATATAAATGGAGAAAGCTACCCTGCTCATGGATTGGAAGACTTAACGCTGTGAAAATGCCTATTTTATCCAAGGCAATCTACATATACAATGCAATCCCAATACAAATTCTAGTGACATTTTTTTAATGAGATGGAGAAACAAATCAACACCTTTGTTTGGAAAGGGAAGCAACCCCAGATAATTAAAGCCCTACTGAAGAAGAAGAACACACTGGGAGGCCTCTTGCTACCTGACTTTAGAATCTATTACACTGCCACAGTACTCAAAACAGCCTGGTACTGGTACAAAAAGGGACATATAGACCAGTGGAACAGAGTTGAGACCCCAGAGATGCCACCATCCTCCTATGAACAGTTGATATTCGACGAAGGCCCCAAGATTTTAAACGAGGGTAAAAATAGTCTCTGGCAAAATTGTATATCCGTCTGCAAAACACTGAAACAAGACCCATATCTCACACCTTATACAAAAACCAACTCAAATTGGATAAAAGACATGAATATCAAATCTAAAACAATAAAGTTCATCCAAGAAAAAATAGGATCAACAATGGAAGTTTAAGACATAATGTAGACAGACTTCAAAAACTGACAAAGCACAATTAACAGAAAATAGACAAATGAGAACTACTAAGAAACAAACACTTTTGCTCATCCAAAGTCTTTATCAAAAGAATTAAAAGACCACCTACATAATGGGAAAAAATATTTGGCAACAATATGTCAGACTGACGTCTGATCTCCATAATCTACAAGGTACTAGAAAATATCAAGAAGAAAAGGATAAATAATCCAATTAAGTGATGGGCAAAGGAGATGGACAGATACGTTTCTCAAGAGGACATCCAGGCAGCCAAAAGACACATGCGGACATGCTCATGATCATTAGCTATTAAAGAAATTCAAATCAAAACTATGATGAGATATTATCTCACCCTAACAAGGTTGGCCATGATCCAGAAAACCCAAACAACAAGTGCTGGAGAGGCTGTGGAGAAATTAGAACTCTCCTACACCATTGGTGGGATTGCAAAATGGCTCAACCTCTTTGGAAAGCAATCTGGTGCTTCTTTAAAAAGATGGAAATAGATACACTAGTTGACCCAGTAATCCTACTGTTTAGAATATATCCTACAGATCCAAGGGCAGTCACATGAAGAGATACCTGCACATGAATGTTTATTACAGTACAGTCCACAATAGCAAAAAGATGGAATCAACCCAGATGCCCAACAACAGAGAAATGGATAAATAAACTATGGTATATGTACTCAATGGAACACTATGCAAAGATAAAGTACATGATGATTTTAGGAAGCATCTCATAACCTGGTTTCAGTTGGAAGACATTACGTTGAGTAAAATCAGTCAGAAGCACAACGATAAATATTGTATGAGACCCCTACTATAAGGACTTAAAAACAGACTCATGTACAGAAGAAAAGACTCTTTGACAGCTGCAAGAGAGGGGAGGGAGGGAGAAGACTGGTTATAGATTAGAGAGATGATAGAAATTTGGTTGGGTGAAATCAGTGACAGCACACATTAGAAAGGTCAATTTAACTAGACCTCAACATAACCGGAAAAGTCTTCCAGTCTTCACCCAATATTGCAAGGACAGAGTAGCAGAGGTGGGGGTTAAGGGACTATGCTCTCAGGGGACATCAAGACTAAATGGCATAACTAGCCTATTGCTAACAGAGTCTTCCATACCCCACATTGGTGAGTGGATCTTAAAAGCCTGCAAACTGCCACCTGAGGTACAAAAAATCATCCCTACTCAGCAGGAACAGATGATCACCAAGGACAAAAATGACATGGGGCAAAGAGACCCCAGAAGATGGAAAGATCCATGTAAATGAGTGGCTACATCAACATGTGACCAGAAGAACCAGATGGCGCCCAGCCATCACCACCAATGACAGCCGTGATGGGGCTCACAAAGTTGAGTCCCAGTGGTAACCCAAGATTAAAAAGGAGTGCACCCTGAGAACTCCACTAAAAGACCGCAATTAATGGTCTGAAGGCCTGAGGGTTACCCTGGGAGCATAGCCCCTAGACCTGATGCTGATGCTGTTCATAAATCATTACTGAGGTCAACTGCTCAAACAGGAATGGCTTGGACTTGGTGACACAGATTGACCATATCATGTGTGCACTTTATAGTTCTGTGCATCTATAAGATATCACCCTACAGGTCTCTTATTAGAGGGGAGTGGAGAGGGTGGAGAAGAGGGGACAGGAGATTGTTAAGAGGATATCACATGCATAGAACAAAAAGGAGGAGTGTGCTGTCACTGTGCAAGGAGAGCAGTAGGAGCTGCACATAGGCGGGCATGCAAATTTAAACTGGATTGTATGCTTTCACTCAATCACAATAAATAAATTTAAAAAAATGATATTGACATAACTGGATCACCATCTGCAGAAAAACATGAAATAAGACCCATATCTCACACCACACACAAAAACTAACCCAAAACAGGACAAAAATATAAATATAAAATGTAAAACAATAATGATCATGGAAGAAAAAAATTGGAAAATACTGGGAGTCCTAACTAATGGCATAAATAGAATACAAATCATTGCTAACAATGCACAAACACCAAAAGAGAAAATAGTCTGTGATTGTCAATGGTGAAAGATACCAGGCTATGATAACTGATTATTTTTGACCACATTTGGAAGGTGCCATGGCAGCCCTTTAACCAAAGTTCTTTTCCACACACAATGTCACCAAATGTACCTCAAAACAAGAAAATAATTAAAACTGTATCATTTATAGAACTTGTTTTATTCAAGTGCAAAAATAGGACACCCTTACTGGAAGACCCTTTACAAAGAAAACTACAAGACCCTACAGCAAGAAACCTACAATACAGATATACATAAGTGGACAAAACTATCTTACTCATAGATAGGAAGACTCAATATTGTGCAAATGTCTATTCTACACCAAGAGATCTCTAGAAACAATGTAATTTTGATCTGAATTCTAGTCACAATTTTTTAAGGAGATGGAGAAACAAATCCATCATATGGAAAGGGAAGAGACCATCAATAAAGAATTACGGCAGAAGGATAGCAAAGTGGGAAGACTCACAGTACCTGATTTTACAAGCTATTGCACTGCCAGTGGTAGTCAAAACAGGCTGGTATTGGTACAACAAGAGATAAATAGACCAATGGAACAGAATTGAGATTCTAGACATAAAATCATCCAGTTGTGAGTAGCTGATATTTGACAACGGCCCAAAGTCCATGACCTGGGGAAAAGACAATGTCGTTAATAAATGTTGTTGTCACAATTGGATACCCATCTGAAGAAAATGAAACAAGACCCATATCACACACCATTGATAAAAACTGACTCAAAATGGACCAAAGACCTAAATATAAAATCAAAATGAAAAAGATCATGCAAGAAAAAGTAGGGACAACACTGGGAGCCCTACTACATGGCATAAACATAAAACAAAATACTAATAACAATGCAGAAGCACCAGAAGAGAAAGTAGATAACTGAGAACTACTAAAAATGAAATACTTATGCTCATCCAAAGACTTCAAGAAAAGAGTAAAAAGACAACATACAGAATGGGAAAAACTTGGGGGGTACCACAAATCTGATCAGGTTCTAATCTCTAAAACCTAAAAGATGCTGCAAAACCTCAACAAAAAGATAACCCAATTAAAAATGGGCAAAAGATATGAACAAGAAACTCACCTGTGAAGACATTCAGATGGCTAATACATTTGATACATTGGGAAAAGCTCATGCTCATTAGCCATCAGAGAAATCCAAATCAAAACTGCAATGAGATACCATCTCACTCCAACAAGCTTGGCCATATCCAAAAACCACAAAACAGCAAATGCTGGAGAGGCTGTGGAGAGACTGGAACTCCTACACTGCCAGTGGGATTGCAAAATAGCACAACCTCTTTGGAAAGCAATCTGGTGCTTCCCTAAAAAGCTGGAAATAGATATACCATTTATCCAGTAATCCCACTGCTCGGAATATATCCTACAGAAATAAAGGCATTCACATGAATGGATACATGCATACAAATGTTTGTACAGCACTGTCCACAATAGCAAAAGGATGGAATCAACCTAGATGCCCATAAACAGGTGAATGGATAAATAAACTATGGCACATATACTCAGTGGAACACTATGCAATGATAAAGAACAATGATGATTTCAGGAATCATCCCATAGCCTGGTTTCAACCAGAAGACATTATGCTGAGGGAAATCAGTCAGTGGCATAAGGACAAATATTGTATGAGACCCCTGATTATAAGGACTTAAAAATAGATTTACGTACAGAACAAAAGACTCTTTGACAGCCACAAGGGTGAGGAGTGAGGGAGAGGGTTGGGCACAGATTAGATAGTTGATAGAAATTTGGTTAGGTGAAAGCAGTGACAGCACAGAGTAGAAAGCAGATCAAATTAACTGGACTTCATCATAAACTGAAAGGTTTTCTAAACTCAACCTAATATTTCAAGGGACAGAGTAACAGGGATGGGGGTCTGGGTACCATGTATTCAGGGACATTGAGGCCAACTGGCATAACTAGTTTATTGCTATGAGAGTCTTTTGTGTCAGATGTTGGTGAGTGGCATCTGGGGTCTTAAAAGCTGGAAAGCTGCCATCTGAGGTACAACAAATGGTCCCAACTCATCTGGAACAGATGATCACAAAGAACCACAAAGATATGAGCCAAAAAGAGCCTAGGAGACGGAAAGACCCATACGAATGGGAGACTGTGTCAACATGAGATCAGAAGAACCAGATGGTGCCCGGCCACCATCACAGACAGCCGTGACAGGGAACACAACATAGAGTATCTGAGGCAACACGAGAAAAACAGATGTGCAGCCAAAGAACACTACTAAAAAAAAAACCCGATTTGATGGTCTAACATCTTGAAGGGTCCCCTGGGAACATGTCCCAAGACCTGCTGCTGTCCCTGACCAGAAACCAGTAATGAGTCAGCTCTTCAGACAAGAATGGACTAAATACAGGGACAAATTGTGAGCATATCATGTGCATCCTTTATGGCTCTGTGCACTTACAGGAGGCTGTTATACTGGTCTCTTTCTACATGGGAGAGGAGAGGGTGGAGGGGACAGATGCTTGTTAAGAGGATACTAGATATATAGAGCGAAAAAGAGGAGTGTGCTGTCACCAGATGGGGAGAACTGAGGGAGCTGAAGATAGGCAGGCATGTATAACTGATTTGGATTATATACTTTCACTAAATCACAATTAAAAAAACTCTACAATGAGATACCATCTCATCCCATCAAAGCATGCAGTAATCCAAAAACTACAAAATAATAAATGTTAGAGAGGCTGTAGAGAGACCTGAATGCTTATATACTGCTAATGGGAGTGTAGAATGGTACAACCATTTTGGAAGTCGACTTGGAGCTTTCTTAAAAAGCTAGAAATAGAAATACCATATGATTCAGCAATTCCACTGCTTGGAATTTATCCTAGAGAAATAAGAGCTGTCACACACACAAAAAGTCCTGGCCCAGACAGCTTCAATGGAGAATTCTACCAAATTTTTGGAGAAGAGTCAACACTACTATTTTTAAAGGTATTTCACAACATAGAAAAAAATGGAATACTCCTAAATTCATTCTATGAAACCAGCATAACCCTGATAACAAAACCAGGTAAAGATAGCACTAAAAATGAAAATTACATACCAATTTCGCTCATGAACATAGACGTAAAAATCCCCAACAAACTTCTAGCAATAGAATTCAACAGTGTATCAAAAAGTAATTCACCATGGCCAAGTAGGATTCATATCAGGGATGCAGGGATGGTTCAACATTAGAGAATCCATTAATGTAGTCAACCACATAAATAAAACAAAAGGTAAGAATCACTCGATTTTTATCAATTGATGCAGAAAAGGTGTTTGACAAAGTCCAACACCCATTCATGTTAAACACTCTCAGCAGAATGGGAATAGAAGAGAAATTCCTCAATATAATAAGGGGCATCTATGCAAAGCCAACAGCCAACATCATCCTAAATGGACAGAGACCAAAAGCATTTCCACTGGGAAGAGGTACTAGACAAGGAGGCCCATTGCCACCACTTTTATTCAACATTGTGCTGTAGGTTCTACTCAGAGCAATCAGGCAAGATTAATAAAAAATAAATGGCATACAAAATGGTAAAACCAAAATCAAACTCACTGCCATTGAGTCGATTCCAACTCATAGTGACCCTATAGACAGAGTAGAACTGCACCATAGAGTTTCCAAGGAGCACCTGGTGGGTTTGAACTGCTGACCTGCCGGTTAGCAGCTGTACCACTTAACCATTATGCCACCACGGTTTCCAGACTGGTAAGGAAGAAGTAAAAGCATATCCATTTGTAGTTAATATGATCTTATACACAGAAAACCCTAAATAACCCACAAAAAACTACTAGAAGTAACAGAGGAGTTCAAAGAAGTATCAGGGTATAAGACAAACTATAAAAATTGCTTGTATTCCTTTATATCAACAAAGAGACCATTAAAGAGGAGATCACCAAATCAATACCATTCACAATAGTCCTCAAGAAGATAAAATACTTAGGGAAAAATCAAACCAGAGACATAAAAGAAAATTACTAGACTCTACTGGCAAGAAACCAAAAGAAACCTGCATAAGTGGAGAAACCTACCTTGCTCATGGATCAGAATACTTAACATCATGAAAGTGTCTATTCTTCTGAAAACAATCTCCAGACACAATGCAATCATGATACAAATTCCAGTGGAATATTTTTAATGGCATGGAGAAACAAATCACCAACTTCATATTAGGGAAGAAGCCCACAATAAGTAAAGCACTACTTAAAAAGAAGAACTAAGTGGGAGGCCTCACATTACCTGACTTTAGAACCTATTATACTGCCACAGTAGTCAAAACAGACTGGTATTGGTACAAACGCAAATAGATACGCAAACCGATGGAACAGAAGGGAGAATCCAGATATAACACCATCCACCTCTGAGCAGCTGATACTTGACAAAGGCCCAAAGTCCATGAACTGGGAAAAAGATGGTCTCTTTAACAAATGGTGCTGGCCAAACTGGATATCCATTTGCAAAAAAATGTATGAAGACCCATATTTCACACCATGTACAAAAACTAACTCGAAATGTATCAAAGACCTAAATAAAATCTAAAATGATAAAGATCTAAATGATAAAGAAAAAGTAGGGACAATGCTAGGAGCCCTAACACATGACATAAACAGACTACAGAATATTACTAACAATGGCACAATCACCAGAAGAGAAAATAGACAAGTGGGAACTCCTTAAAATCAAACACTTATGCTCATCCACAGACTTCACCAAAAGAGTGAAAAGGCTATCTACAGACTGGTGGAAAATTTGGCAATTACAAATCTGATCAGCATCTATTCTCCCTAGTCTACATGATACTGCAAAACCTCAACAAGAAAAAAACAAATAACCCAGTCAAATAATGGGCAAAGGATATGAACAGAAATTTCACCACAGACATCCAGGCAGCTAAAGACACCTTCAGAAATGCTCATGATCACTACCCATTAGAGAAATCCAAATGAAAGCTATGATGGGATACCATCTACCCCAACGAGACTGGCATTAATTAAAAAAAAAAAAACAAACATAAAATAATAAATGTTAGAGAGGTTGTGGAGAGATGGGAGGTCTTCTACCCTGCTGGTGCCAATTAAAGATGGTACAATCACATTGGAAATCAATTTTGTTGCTTTCTTAACTCTTGGAATATAGCTTAGAGAAATAAAGGATGTCAAGTGAATAGACACAGACACATCAATGTTTATTGCAGCAGTCCACAATAGCAAAAAGATGGAATCAACTTAGGTGCCCATCCACATATGAATGAATAAACAAACTATGGTATACGCACACAATGGAATACTATGCAATGATTTAGAACAAGGATGATCCTGGAAAACATCTGATAATGTGGACTTATCTGGAAGACATTACAGTAAGTGAATATAGTCGCAAAAGGACAGATATTGTACAAGGATTTAAGAAAATGTTTAAGCACTGAAGAAAATAGTCTTTGATGGTTACAAGGGAGGGGTGGGAGGGAGACAGATATTTATAGATTAGATAGCAGAAATTGGTTTAAGTAAAGGAAGTGACAGCACACAGCAGAAGGAAGATTAACACTCCTGGACTACGCCAACAGCTAAGAGGTTTCCTAAACATAACCCAACATTTTAACGGTTAGAGTAGCAAAGGCATGGGTCTGGGGTCCGTGGTTTCAGGGGACATCTAGGCCAATCGTCATAATCAAATTTTTTTTATTATTATGATTGAATGAAAATGTACATTCCCATATAAATTTGCACACTGACCTACACGCAGCTTCCACTGCTCTCCTTGCACGGTGACAGCACACTCTTCCTCTCTGCTCCATACATGACTTATCTTCCCAACAGTCTCCTATCTTCTCCTCTCCACCCGTTCCCCTTCCTCCAGTATGAGGTCAACAGGACGACCTCCTGTAGATGCCTAGAACCATAAAGTGCCCACACAATATGGTCACTCTGTGTCACCAAGTCCCAATCCATTGCTGTTTTAAAAGTTGACCTTCATTATGATTTATGGACAGGGGCAGCATCAGGGCCAGGGGCCCTGCTCCCAGGAGAACTCCGAGGCCCCTGGACCATCAATTGTGGTCTTTTAGTGGAGATCTCAGGGTGCACCTCTATTTTATACTTGTGTTGTCAGTGAGACTCAACTTTGTGAGCTTCATCGTGGCTATCACTGGTGGTAGCCAGGAACCATCTGGTTCTTCTGGTTACAAGTCGATGTAGACATCCACTCACGTGGGTCTCTCTGTCTTCTGGATTCTCTTTCCCCCATGTTGTTATAGACCTTGGTGATCATCCATTCCTGCTAAGTTGGGACCATTTGCTGTACCTTCAGATGGCAGCAGAAAGTGTCTTACATCCCATTTTGGTGAGTGGCATCTGGGGACTTAAAAGCTAACATGTTGCCATCCAAGGAAAAGGAATTGGTCCCAATCCACCTGAAACAGAGGAGAACGGAGGACATCCAAGATGTGGGGAAAATTTGAGTCCAGGAGACAGAAGTGGTCAAATGATCAGAAACTACATCAGCATGAGATCAGAAGAACTATATGGCGTTTGGCCACCACCAGTGACTGCCCTGACAGGAACACAATGTAGAGTCCCTGATGTAGTGGGAGGAAAATGGGAATGTAGATCTAGAACTCTATTAAAATACCAGACTTGATGGTCCAACACCTTGAAGGGTCCTCTGAGAACATGGCCCATGCATTTGCTGCTAGCACAGAGCTGAAACCAGTACTAAAGTCAGCTCTCCAGACAAAAACTGGACTGCACTGTAAGACAGAGTGATGCTGGGCAAGTGTGTGCCTCTTGGCTTAAATATACACGAGGCTGTTGAAGCAGCTCTTCTCTAGAGGCAAAATGGGAGGGTAGAGTAGAACGGACAGGAGTTGGCTGAATGAATATGGGATATACAGGGTGGAATGGGGGAGTGTGCTGTCACAAAGGGTGGAGAGAGCAGCTAGAGTTGCACAGAGGCATGTGTGCATGGTTTTATATGGCAAATTGACTTGGATTGTAAACTTTCACTTAAAGCACAACAAAATACTTTTTGAAAAGAAGAGAGAAGATGTAAGGAATACACAGAGTCATTATACCAAAAAGAAATGGCCAACATTCAGCCATTTCCAAGAGGTAGCGCATGATCAGGAACCGATGGTACTGAAGGAAGAAATTCATGCTGCACTGAAACACTGGTGAAAAACAAAGCTCAAGGAATTGAAGATTATCAATTGAGATGTTTCAACAAACAGAGTAAACGCAGACTCCCAGAGCTCCCAAGTTGGTGGCTTCCAGATATCTACACTCTGCAGTTAGTGTTAGGCTGGGCCCAAATCCAAACAGTTTAGTTTTCCTCACCCATTTATGTTAACAATCCTCATAGGTACCTGAGTTTGCAATCTTTATTACAGCTTTGGTCCCAAGAGTCTCTTCTGCTCTCAGGGTAATTTTCATGAACATGGTTGAACATTCCATTGACTAATCTACTTTTTATAAGTCACACATTCAGTAGTCTTGGGCTCCCCAAATAAGGTGAATAATAAAAATAGCAATGTCAGTAGCTGGTTTTTATTGAGTGTTCAGTGTTTATTGTTTTTCAAGCACTTTATAATGTAGCTCATGTAATCCTCACAACTTTATGAAGTAGGTACTGTATACTATTAGCTCCATTTTCCAGAGGAAGAAATTGAAGCACACAGAGGTTCATTAAATTGCTCAAGTTTGCACAGGTAATAAACAGTAAGTGTTGAGAATCACACCCAGCCAATCTGGCTCCAGTCACCCCAGAGACAGTTTCTTTAGTTAGTCCACAGACTACCGACATCAGAATCACCTGGAGAGTTTATTAGAAACTCCAACTTGCAGAGAAAATGACCCCTCCATGCTCTGTCTCACAGGGCAAACTCACCTTTCTTCATCTTTTAGTCTGTGGATCTCATGTGCTAGTGTATCTCAAACTTAGGGATGATCAGAATCATACTTAGAGCCTGTTAAAAAATCAGTGCTGGAGCCCCACCTCCAGAGAGTCTACTTCAATAGGCCTGGGGTGGAATCCAGAAATAAGAAACTGAAATCATTTGAACTTTTATGAACACTGGGGAAACCTCAATGCAGGTTTTCTTGTTTCCTTAGCCTATTCCTGGATTCCTCATCCTCAGCAAAGGTTCTCACCACCTACTCTGCCTGACAGACAAAAGCCCACTGGACCTGGGCTCTGTCAGCTCTTGACTACACAGACTTCTCCTTTCTTCAGATCTTAGAAGACGCTTTTCTCTTGGGCAAATCTGTACCTATATGGGTTCCTGATCCATCCGTTTCTGGCCTCAGACTCTCCTTCCCCTTCTCTTTGGTTTCTGTCCTTAAACGACAAATGCACTCAATCTCATGTACAACAATAAAACCAACCTCCCTGCTTTCTGCATGAATTACTGTTCTCTCTTTTAATTCACTACAAAAATCTTGAAAGAGTAGTGCATAATCTCCTTGAGCAAGATACTTAACTGCTCCCTAAATCAGTTACTTCACTTATAAAATGGAGATTATAATAGTAAATACTTCACAGGGCTGTTGCTATGTGCTGTCAAATTGATTCTGATTCATAGCAACCCCATAGGACAGACAATAACTGTCTCATAGGGTTTTCTAGACCGTAGTCTTTATAGGAGCAGATCGCCAGGTCTTTTCTCTGATGCAGGGGCTGGTGGGTTCAGACCGCTGACCTTTAGGTGAACAGTCAAGCACTTAACCACTGCACCCCCAGGGCTCCTTAATAGGGTTAAAAAAAAATCCAAACCTATTGTCATTGAGTCTATTCTGACTCACAGTGACCCTTTAGGACAAAGTAGGACTGCCCCATAGGTCTCCAAAGAGTATCTAGTAGATTTGAACTGCAGAGCTTTTGATTAGCAGCTGAACTCTTAACCACTATGTCATAAGAACTCCCTTCCTAGGGTTAAACTAAAGCCAAACCCAGTGCTGTTGAGTCGATTCTGACTTATAGCAGCCCTAAAGGACAGAGTAGAACTGCTCTATATAGTTTCCAAGGAGTGCTTGGTGGATTCAAACTGCCAGCCTTCATAGGGTTAAGAAAGATTATATTTATTAAAATACTTAGAGCTATGCTTGGTACATGGTAGGTGTTCACTACAATTATTATTAGCTGTTATTATATATGGTCACTATGAATCGGACTCGACTCAACAGCAGTAGGTAGCTTTTTTATTTTATTATTATATGGTAGCTATTATTATTATTAATACTATTCATATAAAATATCCAACAACCTAGTTTCTGTTCCTATCCTGAAATCCTGTGACAGCTGTTTCACTTCCTCCTCTTTTTTGTTTTTAATATGACTTACTGATGCATAAATCACATACAGAAAAGTGCCCATTTAATAAGGACAAAGCTCCACAAATTTGCCAAAATGAATACATGTGTTACTGGAGCTCAGATTAAAAAATGGAACATTACCACCACACCCAAAAACTCCTCTCAGGTTCCTTTAGTTACTTGCCCTTTTTAAACATGTGTTTTTAGCATTCATAGTTTTTATATTATCATAAAATCAAAAAACTACTTAAAAATTTAGAAGAATGAAAATTTTATAGTAAATTTGCTTTGTATGGTTCATTTTGCTAATTACTTTGCAGCTTCATTTTTCTAATAAGTCTGTAAAATGTGAAATTATTTTTAGAAATATCATTATTTTTTATTTTTAATTTGAACTATTAGATTTTCAGCATTTTAGGGAAGATTTTAATTTTTCATCATGGTAGGTATAGTGTACAGAGTTAGTGAGTTAGCACACTACATCACTGAAATGCTTGAAAATTTTAACATTTGGAGCAAGCCTATTTGGAAAGTATTCATTAGGAAAAACAAATAATCATGACTGATAGTTTTTCCATCAAAAAAAGCACTTGTGATTTGTATATATTCTTATTTAAAGAAAAGTATTTTCTTTGCAGAAAAAAACACTACCAAATCATTTTAATTAGTCTCTTAAAGTATCTGGGAATTTTTGAACTGATGTGTTTTTATTCAAATAAAATGTAATACATGCTTATTGTCGATAATCTGTAGAAATTAAATTTACCTATAATACCATTGAGAGAAAACCTCTATTAAAGTTTGTTGTGTGTTCTTCTAGTGCTTAGTCTATGCATATGAACTATGAGAATTGCTGTCCCCACCCCATCCACAGCTTCTGAGGACCTTCCTTCCTATCTTCAAAGACCAATGAGAGAAACACACCAAAGGTAAAGATTTGACCTAGCCCACATTAAAAAACAAACAATAAAAAAAGCAAACAAAACAAAAAAGCCCTCGAATTTCAAAGCTTCTGCCGTGGGCTCTTTATGTCTTCAGGGTTAGTTGTTCAGTTGTTAGACAAGGCATTACAATGCGCATCAGGTCTCTGCACCAGTAGAAGCAGAAGGAACAGAAACTGCTTTGCAAAATGATGTTAAACTAAAAATCCACTGTGGGATTGAGTTCAGGACGAAAGCATATTACTTCAAAAATTTGAATTTAACTTTCCTTGAAAGGGGTGCAATGTATGTATGACAGAGAGAGACTACAAATGCTGGTCAAATAGTTACCTACTGGAGGACTACAGGAAAAAGTATGCACAGTGCACTAAACCTGCAGAGCGTGCTGGAAATCTCCCTGCATTGTCCTGCTAAAACTCCCTGTCTTATTATCATCAATGAATAATTCCGAGTTTGTTGAGGGTTACCGCTGGGTGATTGTCAACAGACATTCAACTTGCTACTGATTTTATTTTTAAATTTGATTGTATGTTTTTAAGTTTTAACTATGTTTATATTTGAACAAGAAATTAATTCACATCCTGTCCCTTTGCCACTCAGCTTGTCTTGTTGGAATTTCTTGTATAGCCTTCCCAAGAAAGTTTGTATGTGCATACACATGGACACATAACACACGCACGCACGCGCGTGCACGCGCGCGCGCACACACACACACAGAGACACTCCTTTAAGTTTAGCTCCCAAGAAACCAAACCAAACCCATTGCTGTTGAGTGAGTTGATTCTGACTCATAGTTTAGCTCAGAGGTACTAAAAAACTTGAGCGTGTAAGGGTTGTACATGAAACATGGAATGCTGTACTTGAAGGGCAGTTTAAGAGACTGGCGGTGCAGTTAATACACATACTACTAACTGCAAGGTTGGTGATTCGAGTCCACCAAGAAGTTCCTTGGAAGAAAGGCCTGGCAATCTATTTCTGAAAATCAGCCATTGAAAACTCTACAGAGTACAGTTCTACCTGATATATGGAGTCACCATTAGTCAGAGTCAACTGGACAGCAACTGGTTTGGCTTTGGTTTGATCTCATTTATTAAAGCCCCAAACCAGAGAAACACCTCAGATCCTTCCCTCACCCTTACCCTCCACATAACACGGATGTTAATTCTATTCCCGGTATCTATCACCTTAATCCACTCCTCTCTCCCTGCTACCACTGCTCCAGTCCAGGTCAGCCTCATCCGTCATGGATTAAAAGAGCCTCTATCTTCTTGCCCCAACCCTGTCTTTCCTCCAAATATTATCAGTTTCATAACCTCTATAGCATAGCTCTCCTGTCTTATTCTTTCTTTAAAAAACACACTTTGGTATCAACTGGCTTACTGCCCATAGAGTAATATTCTAACTCCTCAATAAAGAAGATTTTTTCTCACAAAAGGTGAGGTGGTTGTAGAAATAACATTATCTCCCCACTGATGAAATGCTGAGCCTGGGCCTTGCAGTTACAGAAGCTGTCACAGGGGCTGGCCCTTTAGTACCAGAAACTGGATATACCTAGTACCCCCACTGAGGCTTGTGTTGTTGGGAATGGACAAATACTAAATTCACACGAGGCTGACATTATGCCCCATAATTTCCACTCACTTCTCCTCAGCAGGGAATCTGTTTCCCAGGGGCTAGAATACACTTGGAAACCACGGTGGTGTGGTGGTTAGGTGCCAGGCTGCTAACCAGAAAGTCTGCAGTCAGAATCCACCAGGTGCTCCTTGGAAACCCTATGGGGCAGTTCTACTCTGCATCATAGGGTTTATATGAGTCAGACTAGATATGACTGCAGTGGGTTTGGGTTTTGTTGCTGTTGTTAGAATACATTTAGCACTCCCTTTCTGCAATCAAGGTAGCTGAGAAATCAACATAAAGATGTTTGGTAAACATGGAATCAGAATACAGAAAATAGTTACCTATTTCTTTCCTCCTTGCTTTTGAACAAAATCCTGATTTGGCTTTTCCTCAAATTTTGAACTCACCTCCAGGTCCAGGAAAGGCCTTATTAGTCTCTTTCGAGAGTCCAGTTCAAACTGGTGATTTCCCATGTTGGCTCCATGAGAGCTGCCCCAGGTAACTGCTTCCTTAGCCTCTGTCCCCACTGCTACACGTTCCAAGATGGCCGAGCCTCCAGATTCTGTTCCTCACAGATTCAAGGAACAATGTGCATGCTGCCACCAAGTTCAGGCTTTCACTGTGATAGGACTGTTCCAGGCTTATCTGGAACTAATCACTGTGGCCAGGGAGAAGCAGTGCTTTGATAGGCAGACCTAAAGTGGAAAAGACTCGGAGCTAGAGGTGGACTCCTTTCACCCCAAGAGGGTGAGAAAAAAAGCAGTCCAAAAGAAAAATGGGGCTTTTTCAGAAATAGAGGGAGATGGATGCTAGAGATGGAACCAACAACTGTTCTCTGCACGTATCATGCACACTGCCACCTCTGTGTATTTTGCCTGATGGGGTCTCTTCTTGCTGGAACACCCTTCCCTTTAGTGCTGCCCGCCTAAATCTAAGCTCCCTTTTGAAAGATCCCCATTCTCTCTTCTGCGTCCCTGCACCTCTCCCTGAACTGGCTCCGGTTATTCCCACCTCCTTTCCTCATCTTCCTACTCCATCACAGCACTTATTGGTAGGCCTGGGGTTAGGGGTGACTTGGATTTGTGTGGACCTCATTTCCAAGGTTATGAAGCCTCCTTGAGAGTGTGAATGCAATCTTACTAGTTTGGAGTACTCTCTCTGCCTTCCTGCCAAGATCCTGTAACCGATTAGAGCCCAGTGACCTGGTTCGGGTTAGGGAGATCAGCTGGCAAATCCAGTCTCCCGACAGGTAGCAAACTGGGCTTCCCCTCCCCCAAATCACAAGGATGCAAACTTTTTGGTGCCAAATAGCTGAAAAGTTTTATTAAGCAAAAGTATGTTCTGAAGAGAGAATGAATCAGTCTCTGCGAGTCCAGAAGGAAACCGTACAAAGCGTGTAGGGTTCCTGATATTAGTGATGGTAAGGGGTGGTATCATAGTTGGGACGGGCAGGTGATGACATAGCCTTTGGTTCTGGTTATTGGCCAGCAACTGCATCATGGGTTCCCTCCCAGAAAATATGGTAATTGTATGGAGATGGGATGGAAATAGGGGTAGGTTATTTCTAGGCCATCCATCTGTTGTGGTGTGCACATACGGCCACTTCACAAACCGTCAGAAGGAACTGTTAACATCTGCAATTACCCTTGTCGAGTGCTGAATGGGCGTTTGGTGATCATACGACGAGGTGGTATGTGGTGGTGATCAGGTTCCCTAGTTAAACTTGTCTTTCCTGGGGCCCTGCACAGCAAGCTGTGCCTGTAATCGTAGAGATTTAATATATTCTATTGAACTCACTAGGATGCTTAAGAGAACAAGCTGTTTTCAAGCCCCCTCAAAAATTTCAAAGCAGTATTTACACACTTGAGAATGTGCTCCAGTCATTTAAAGGCTATTCATTCAAACAGATTCCTTGAGCAACTCTTCAAGCTGGGATGAAGGAGCTGTTTCACACTGTGGAACAAGGGCTGCAGTCAACATTGTAGCTGTCTGGTGTCTCTCCCCAGGTTACTCCTTCAGCTCAGCTTGGCTGGTGTGTTTTCAAATCACTCAACAACAATCAGGCCCTGAGGTCCAGATTAACATTTACCTGCTTGTAGAAAGAGGGCTCAACTGGGCAAAAGAGGGATAGAGAACACGTCCTTCTCTGTTTCCCTAGCTCTCACCTCTGTCTCTGCCTTGGGCCTTTCTGCGCCTGCCTTCTTCACTCCCCGCCTCCAAGCAAAAGAAACCTCTTCTGTTCCCTAATTTCTCAGGTTAGTGCAAAGTATAAAAATTCCCATCAATGTGGTGGTGATTATCCAGACTGGGTTTACATGCCAGACCATCTAGTCTGGTCATTTTACTAGAGTTCAAGTTATGCACCCCACATTTCTCCTACTCCGTCAGGGACTCTGTTCAGTTCCCTGTAAGGGTATTAATTGGTGGTAGCTGGGCACCGTCTAGTTCTTCCAGTCTTATGTTGATGTAGTCTCTGGTTTATGTGGCCCTTTCTGTCTCTTGGGCTCACGCTTTTCTTGTGTCTTTGATGCTCTTCTTTCTCCTTTGCTCCAGGTGGGTTGATACCAACTGATGCTTCTTAGATGGATGCTTGTTAGCTTTTGAAACCTCAGTTACTGCTCACCAAAGTGGGATGCAGAACAGTTTAGTAAACTTTGTCATGCCAGTTGACTGAGGTGTCCCCTAAAACCATGGTCTCCAGACCCCTGACCCTGCTACTCTGTCCCTCAAAGTGATCGGTTTACTTAGAATACTTCTAAGCTTTGGGTTTGGCCCACTTCTGCTGACTTTTCCTCTACTGTGTGTCACTCCCTTCACCTAAAATAATTTCTATTATTTAATTAGTGAATACCCCTCTCCCCCATAACTATCAAAGAATATTTTCTTCTGTGTTTAAACCTAGTCTTGTATCCTTATAATGGTGGTCTCATACAATATTTGCCCTTTTGCAATTGACTACTTTCACTCAGCATAATGCCTTCCAGATTCTTCCATGTTATGAGATGCTTCCTGAAATCATCATTGTTCTTCACTATTGCATAACATTCCATTGTGTGAACATATCCTAGTTTGTTTATCCATTCTTCACCTTTACATCTTTGTATAGCTCTGATTACCAGAACTTTCTTAAGTCAAACCCAAATTGATTCCTTATTGCTTCTGCCTGATGCAATTGTAGGGCAACACACAATAGTCAGAGGCACGTCTTAAATATGTGTGAGTGTGTGAAGGAACTTGAGAATGGCCCACAGTGATGATCTAGTTCATTGGTTCAGGCTCTTTTGCTAAATCAATTTACAAGCTGGAGTCTAGAAATCTATGTGAAGACTAAAACAAAATGTGGAAACTGAGGACAACATTTCTGCCAAGTTTGAAGAATGTACCAAAATCTGGCCTCTATAGGCAAATGTATAACATTAACCTAAACCTTAGAGATAAGGACTAGCTTGTTTTTTTAAACTTATGGGTAATGAACTTTCTTAGAAAAAGTTCCATATTCCAGACAAGCTGGTGGCAAGCACTGACTCCTCAGACCTGCACTGTTTGTCTTCTGGGCAAAACACAATTCTGAGAAAGAAAGGATTTCAAGATACATTTTGATGAATATTCAAAAGACTCATCAAAATCATTGGACTTCCTCGATTTTCTTTATTCCTTGGCCTATAAATACCTCATACTACCTCATGTCAGGTGCAACAGTCAATCTCATGCTGTGTGTTGTCCAATTTGCAAACTGTTATGATTGACTAATAAATATTCAGCATTGTTTTCACTCTTAGAAATCATCCAACATTTGTGGTGTCAGGAGAAATGGGGTCCTTAGTGTGCTGAAGCCTCTGCAGCAGCCTCAGATTTTGCTGGACACAAGCTTGATACAAGCTGAATTGACTGGTCTCCTTAATCATGTACTCTCTTGGGGATTGTTCAGGTAAAGCCCTTTTGGATTGTACGCTTTGCACAGTTGCTCCTTGAGATTTATTTTTCAATCTGTGTTTTGGTTGTCCACTTTGAAACTCTTGTCCTTACGGGTAATGCAAACTCTAAGGAAACTGAATGTGCCCCCAGTCCCAGCAGCTTACCACATGATCAAGACCTGTGGGCCTGGATCATTTTGTTTTTGTCTTTCTGGAACACTCTTGAGGTACACAACCTCAGAGAGCAACCCTCTAAGAGACGTCTGCTCTAGTTTATCCCTTATACCACGCAGAACAGACTGCACATTCTTCTGAAACTGTCCTTGGCAAAATAACCACAGAACAGCCATAGTGGGACTCAACCAGTTTTAACAGGTTTTCTATACCATCTTAACATTTCAGGTGACCAATCAGATGCTAATGAAAAAACAAACAAAGCCACAACCTTTCCTCCATCTCAGGGAATCTCACCCATGTCTAAAGAAAATGCACAGTCATTCCCAAGCCCTGAGCACCTGTGTGAAGGTCAATTCTGAATATTCATGATAAGTGTGCTTTTCTTTGTCTGCACTCTGTAAAAGCCTTCTTCCCAAGCTGCCTCAAAGCAGTCTTGGAAACAGCAGCCCTGATTGTCCCTTTCCTTGCGCAACAAAATAAGAAGTACTTTTCTTCTTTCTGCATCTTGTTCATTGGTTGTAATAAGTCACACTGAGCAGAACCTAGGATTTCTACCAGGCAACATCATAACCAAAGACAGTTTAGAGAATCAGTGTACATTATGGGGAGTTTTCTCCTTGGATAAGCTTATTTTTCTGTGCAGTAAATTAGAATCTTGGGGATCTAAATTTAAACAAGCTCAATAACACATGTCATGGACTGAACTGTGTCCCTCCAAAATATCTGTCAACTTGGCTAGGCCATGATTTCCAGTATTGTGTGACTGTCTACCATTTTGTCATCTGATGTAATTTTCCTATGTATTGTAAATCCTATATCTATGATGGTAATGGGGCAGGATTAGAGGCAGTTACGTTAATGAGGCAGAATTCAATCTACAAGATTAGGTTGTGTCTTAAATCAATTTGTCTTGAGGTGTAGAAGTTAGACGGGAGTAGAGAGATGTGGGGACCTTATACCACTAAGAGAGCCAGGATAATAGCACATCCTTTAGACCTGGGGTTCCTTTGCTGAGAGGCTCCTCAATGGGGGAAGACTAATGACACAGACTTTCTCTCAGAGCCAACAGAGACAAAAATCCTTCTCCTGGAGCTGACACCCTTAAGTTCATACTTCTAACCTCCCACAATGAGGTAGAATAGATTTCTCTTTGTTGAATCTATCTAATTGTGAAATTTCTGTTATAGCAGCACTATATGACTGTGACAGCATACACATTCTAATTGGTACTTAGAAGCTTCTAAGAGACAACCAGAATGTAACCTGGCCTCTTCCAATGATGTCGTTGTTGTTGTTATTAGGTGCCATGGAACTAGTTCAACTCATACTGACCCCGTGCACAACAGAACGAAACACTGCCCAGTCTTGTGCCATGTGCACAAACATTACTATGCTTAAGTGCATTGCTGTAGACACTGTGTCAATCCATCTTGTTGAGGGTTTTCCTTATTTTTCCCTCTGACCTTCCACTCTACAAAGCATGGTGTCTTTCTCCAGGGACTGATCCCTCTTGACAATATTTCCAAAGCATGTAAGATGTAGTCTTGCCATCTTTGCTTCCAAGGAGCTCTCTGGCTGTACTTCTTTCAGAACAGATCTGTTGGTTCTTTTGGAAATTCATGGTACATTCAATTTTCTTCTCCAACACCATGTTTCAAAGGCGTCAATTCTTCTTCTGTCTTCCTTATTCATTGTCCAGTTTTCACATGCATATGATGCAACTGAAAATACCATGTCTTGGGTCACGTGCACCTTAGTCTTCAAGGTGACATCTTTATTTTCAATACTTTAAAGAGATTTTCCCAATGCAATGCATCTTTTGATTTCTTGGCTGCTGCTTCTATGGGCATTGATTGTGGAACCAAGTAAAATGAAATCCTTCATAACCTGAATCCTTTGTCCATTTATCACAATGTTGCTTACTGGCCCAGTTGTGAAGATTTTTGTTTTCTTGATGTTGGGGTGCAAGCCATACTGAAGGCAGTGGTCTTTGATCTTCATCAGTAAGTGTTTCAAACCTGCTTCACTCTCAGCAAGCAAGTTTGCGTCATCTGCATAATGCAGGTTGTTAATGAGTCTTCTTCCAATCCTGATGCCTCGTACATCTTCATATAGCCCATCTTCTTGGATTATTTGCTCAGTATACAGATTAAAAGATATGGGGAAAGGATATAAACCCTGATGCACACCTTTCCTGACTTTAAACCATGCAGCGTTCCCTTGTTCTGTTCATATGACTGCCTCTTGATTCATGTACAGTTTCCTTAAGAGCACACTTAAGTGTTCTGGAATTCCCATTCTCTGAAATGTAAGCCATAATTTGTTATGACCCACACAGTCAAATGCCTTTGTATAGTCAATTAAACACAGGTAAATATCTTTCTGGTATTCTCTGCTTTCAGCCAAGACTCATCTGACATCAGTAATGACATCCCTGGTTCCACATCCTCTTCTGAATCTGGCTTGAGCTTCTGGCAGTTCCTTGTCAATATACTGTTGCAGTTGTTTTTTAATGATCTTGAGAAAAATTTTACTTGCATGTCATATTAACAATATTCAGTAATTTCCATGTTTGATTGGATCACCTTTGGAATGGGCATAAATATGGATCCCTTCCAGTCAGTTGGCCAGGTAGCTGTCCTCCAAATTTCTTGGAATAGATGAGGTAGCACTTCCAGCACTGCATCTGTTTGTTGAAATATCTCAGCTGACATTCCATCAATTCTTGGAGACTTGCTTTTTTGCCAATGTCTTCAGTGCAGCTTCAACTTTGACTTCTTCCTTCAGTACCATGGGTTCTTTTTTTTTTTTTTTTAAATCATTAGGTCTTCATTTCTTTCCTTTACACTGTGGTATAGTGAAAGTATACAATCCAAATCAATCTTGCATACCCGCCTATTTACAGCTCCATCTGCTCTGCTCTCCCCACCTGGTGATGGCACATTCCTCTTTTTCACTCTGCAGTTCTAATATCGCCTTAGCAAGCGCCTGTCCCCTCCTCTTCACCCTATTCTCTCTCATCTGGAAAGAAACCAGTAGGACAGCTTCCTATAAATGTATAAAACCATAAAGTACACACATCATATGGTCACATGGTATCCCTGAGTCCAATCCATTCTTGTCTGAGGAGTTGACCTCAGTACTGGTTTCTGGTCAGGGACAGCAGCATTTCTAGGGGCCATGTTCCCGTGGGACCCTCCAGGCTGTTGGACCATCAATTCTAGTATTTTAGTAGAGTTGTTAAACTGTACACCTTTTTCTCGTGTTGCCTCAGGGACTCTGCATTGTGTCTGCCAACGTGGTTGTCTTTGGTGGTGGCCAGGGACCATTTGGTTCTGCTACTCTCATGTTGAAACAGTCTCCCATTCATATGGATCCGTCTCCTCAGCTCTTTCTCCTCATGTCTTTGTTGTTCTTGGTCTCTTCCAGACGGGTTGGGATCATTTGGTGTACCTCATATGGCAGCATGCTAGCTTTTAAGATCCAAGACACAACTCACCAACATGGGGTGCAGAAGACTGTCTTAGCAAAAAGCTAGTTATACCAAGCAACCTTGATATCCCTTGAAAACATGGTCCCCAGACCCTTGTCCCTTCTACTCTATCCTTTGAAATACTGGGCTGAATTTAGAAAGCCTTTCAGTTTCTGGTGTATTCTAGTTGTGTTGATCTGCAATCTACTGCATGCTGTCACCCCCTTCACCTAAATAATTCCTATCGACTATCTAATCTATGACCAACCCTCCCCCTCCCTCCCCACCCCTGTAGCTGTCATAAAGTCTTTTCTTCTGTACATCTATTTTTAAGTCCTTATAGCAGAAGTCTCATACAGTACTTATCTTTTTTGCAGCTGACTGATTTCCTTCAGCATGTTTTCTAGTTGAAACCAGGTTATGAGATGCTTCCTGAGATCATCATTGAACTTTATTATTGCATAGTTTTCCATCGAGTATATGTACTATATTTTGTTTATCTGTTCATCTGTTGATGGGCACCTAGGTTGATTCCATCTTTTTGCTATTGTGGACAGTGCTGCAATAAATATTCATGTGCATGTATCTGTTCATGTGAATGTCTTTATTTCTGTAGGATATATTCTGAGCAGTGGGACTGCTGCTTTGTATGGCACTTCTATTTCTAGCTTTCTAAGGAAACGCCAAATAGCTTTCCAAAGAGGTTGAACCATTTTGCATTCCCACTAGCAGTGCAGGAAAGTTCTAATCTCTCTGCAGCCTCTCCAGTATTTGTTGTTTTGCATTTTTTGCATCATTGCCAACCTTGTTGAGGTGAGATGGTATCTCATTGTAGTTTTGATTTGGATTTCTCTAATAGCTAATGATCATGAGCATTTCCTCATGCATCTTTTGGCTGCCTGGTTGTCCTCTTTGGTGAAGTGCCTGTCCATCTCCTTTGCCCATTGCTTAATTGGATTTTTTTATTTTTCTTGTTGATATTCTGTAGCACCTTGTAGATTACGGATATCAGATGTTGATGCAACACATACCTGCAAGCTAGCCAAGTGCCGTCGAGTCGGATCCGACTCATGGCGACCAAACAGGTAGTTTTTAACTTTCTTGATAAAGTCTTTGGATGAGCATAAGTGTTTGATTCTTAGTAATTCCCGTTTATCAGTTTTCTGTTTTTCTTGCATTGTTTGTCAGGTTTTATAGTCTGTCTAAACTGCATATTAGAAATTACATTGTTGACCCTATTTTTTCTTGCATGATCTTTATCATTTTAGATTTGATATTTAGGTCTTTGATCCATTTTGAGTTAGTTTTTGTGTAAGGTGTGAGATATGGGTCTTCTTTCAGTTTTTTGCGGGATGGATATCCAATTTTGCCAGCACCATTTGTTAAAGGGACTGCATTTACCCCAGTTTTTGACCTTTGGGCCTTTGTCAAATGTTAAAGAGGATGGTGATATTTCTGGCATTTCAAGTCTGTTCCATCAGTCTATATGCATCTTTTTCTACCAGCACCAGGCTGCTTTGACTACCATGGCAGTGTAGTAGGTTCTAAGGTTGGGTAGTGTGATGCCTCCCACTGTGTTCCTCTTCTTCAGTGTGCTTTACTTATCCTGGATTTCTCCCCTTTCCAAACAAAGTTGGTGATTTGTTTCCAGCTCAGTGAAAAATGACACTGACATTTGCATATGGACTGTGTTGTATATGTAGTTCTCTTTGGGTAAAACAGACATTTTCCCAATGTTGAGTCTTCCCATCCACGAGCAAGGAAGGTTTTGGTTTCTTGAAACAAGGTCTTGCAAATTTCTTTGTCCAAGTCTCTTATTTCTCTGGTTAGATTTATTCCTAGATATTTTGTCTTCTTGGGGGCTATGGCAAATGGTATTGATTTGATGATTTCCTCTTTGATGTTCCCTTTGTTGGTGTAAAGAAACCCTACCAATTTACTTATGTTTATCTTATATCCTCATACTTTCCTGAGCTCTTCTATTAGTTCCATTAGTGTATTTATGGATTCCATGGGGTTCTCTGTGTATACTATCATATTTGCAAATAGAGATAGTTTTGCTTCTTTACTAATTAGTTTCCATTCTCACGGGGGATTCTGTCAGTCTCTCTCCATTGATGATGATGTAGGCAGTTGGCTCTGTGTAGATGCCCCTTATCACACTGAGGAATTTACCTTCTATTCCCATTTTGCTGAAAGTTTTTAACATGAACGGGTGTTGAACTTTCTCAAATGCCTTTTCTGCACAACAGGCAAGATCAGGTGATTCTTGGCCTTTGTGTTATTTATGTGGCTGGTCACATTAATTGTTTTTCTGATGTTGAACCACCTTACATCCCTGGTATGAATCCAACTTGGTCATGGTGAATTATTTTTTTGGTATGTTGTTGAATTCTACTGGCTAGGACTTTGTTGAAGATTTCTGAATTCAGATTTATAAGTGGCATTGGTCTGTACTTGCCTTTTTTTGTGGGATCTTTCCCTGGCTTTGTATCAGGGTTATGCTTGCTCCATAGAATTAATGTGATAGTATTCCGTCCTTTCCTATGCTGTGAAATAGCCTCAGTAGTGTTGGAATTAACTCCTCTCAAAAGTTTGGTGGAATTCTCCTGTGAAGTCATGTGGGCCAGGACTTTTTTAGTTGGTAGCTTTTTGACTTGAGTCGGATCCGACTCGATGGCACTTGGCTTGGCTGGCTCTTTCATGATGAGTTTATTAATTTGTCCTGCTTACCAGTGTGATAATTTTGGTAGGTGATGTGAATCTAGAAACTTGTCCATTTCCTCTAGGTTTTCAAATCTGTTAGAGTACACTTTTTTGTAGTGTTCTATTATGAAACACTTGGGTTCACTTAGGTCTGTTGTAACATCTCCTGTCTCATTCCTTATCTGAGTTATTTGTTTCCTTTCCTGTTTTTCTTTCATAAGTTTAGCCAATGGTTTATCAATTTTGTTCATCTTTTCAAAGATCACCCATATAGTGGCTGCTAAATTTGAACCTCCAACATTTTCGTTAGCATCCGAACACTTAACCACTATGTCAGCAAGTCTGCTGTTTTCATTTAAAGGCCTGATTAACCCATCCTGCTGGTCAGCTCTGATTTCCTGAGGCCTCCCATCTTTTTGGATGCAGAAAGTGCTTTTAATTCTTTGCTTGGAGCCCATCAGTCCAAGCAGCCAATACCTTTGAACTGTCTTCCTGAGGGCCATACAGTGTCCATAGGGCTACACCACTGGGTCAGAGGCTTGAGCTTCAGAAGCTCTGTGGCTGTGTCTCCTTCATAGAGGCCTTGACCTGGCCCTGGAGGTACTAATGAATACCATGCACTTGCCCATGGCAGCTGCTGATAACCCAGCACTGACTCAGCTTCCCCATAGTAATGAGAGCTGAAAGTGCTTTTCTCTGGGGACCGCTCCACCCATGGCAAAGTGTCCTGCTAATGACTGTGCCCCATCTTTCTAGGCATGGAGAATGCCATGCCCGAACATTCCTGGAAAAAAGAGGAACCAGCGGTTCAGGAGACAAGTGAGGAAGTCAACTGCCACCTCAGTGACATGCTGCAGCAGCTACACAGTGTCACTGCCACCAAGCCCTCAGAGCGGGGGCTGGTGAGCAAGGTGAGCCCTGGGGCCTGGTGGGTGAGGTATGCCAGGGCATCTGGAGAGGGCAGGGCAGCCCCAGCCAGCAGGCTCCTTTTACTTTTTGCTTTTATTGTGAATTAAGAACTATTTTACAGTATCTATCATGCTGCCATACAAAACCCAGAATATGCACCCCTATTCTATTCTTGCTGCCCCCCACTCACATGATAGCACTCTTCCCCTCTTATTCAAAATTTCCTGTGACCTTTTGATGAAGGTCTGGCCCTCCTCACCAATCAACTCGGCTCCAGCATTTACATTTTTAAAGGTTTGTTGGCCTCCAGTATCACCCTATGTTTTGTATCGTCCAGGTCAGTCTTTGTCTGGGGAGCTGGCACTGGTGTTGGATGCAGCTTGCGGTTAGAGTCTGGGTGCCACTCTCCCAGAGGGCCCTCCATTCAGGACCATCAGATGTGGTCTTTTGGTAGAGTTCTATCTCTGCCCTCCACTCCATCACCTCCTGTGTCTGGAGCTTCATTCTGCGTACCCCATGTGGGCTATCATTGGTGGCAGCCAGGAACCACCTAGTTCTTTTGGTCCCATGCTGAAGCAGGCTATGGGTCACATGGCCCCTTCCATCTGGTGGACTCATATTTTTCTCCTGTCCTCGATGTCCTCCATTTGCCCTAGGTCCAGGTGGACTGGGACCATTCAGTGCTATTTAGCACCCTGAGATCTCCACTAAAAGACCTCAATTGATGGTCCAGAAGTTTCGAGGATCCCCTGGGAGCATGGCCCCTGGCCCTGATGCTGCCCTTGCCCATAAATCATAACGAAGGTCCACTCTTCAGACACGAATGTATTGGACTTGGTGATACAAAGTGACCATATATTGGATGCACTTCATGGTTCTATGCATCTTTAGGATATCATCCTGCTGACCTCTGGCTGGAGGAAGGAGAGTGGATGGAGAGGAGGGGAAAGGAGACTGTTGGGAGGATGAGGCATGTATGGAGCAGAGAGGAATAGTGTGCTGTGACCGGGCAGGGAGAGCAGTGGAAGCTGCATATAGGTGGGCATGTAAATTTATACAGGAATGTATACTTTCACTCAGTCATAATAAAAAAAAAAAGAACTAGATAACAGCTCACTAGCTTTTAAGACCCCAGCCACCACTCACTCAGGTGGTATGTGGAACAGTATGTTGAGAGGGAGAGAGAAAAACCTTGGGTATCCAATTAGTCTGGATCTCTCCTGTGAGCATAGCCCCCTGATACCAGACCCTACTTCTCTGTTCTTCTGAAGAGGTGGTCCACAGTAAGGGGGCAATTTGGTTTTGAAGTTGAGTAGTTGTGGGTACGCCACTTCTAGTGCATGCTGTCATGTCCTTTACCCATCCTTAATCCTAACCACTATCTAATTTGTAAAAAAAATCCCTCTCCCTTCCTGCTTCCCTTGTAACCATCAAATATTGATATCTACTGTGCTTCAATAATTAGTTGCATCCTTATAATAGTGGTCTCATATAAAATTTGTCCTTTTGTGTCTGGCTAATTTCGCTCAGCATAATTTCCACCAGATGGTCCCTCAATGGCAAGTATTTCTCTAAGTCATCATTGTTCCTTACCATTGCATGTATTCTATTGTATGAATATATCACAGTTTAACCATCTGTTTAAACAGTGGCTAAAGATTGTGAACATTTCCTCAGGTATCTGTTGGAAATCTGTATGTCTTCTTTGGTGAAGTGTCTGTTCATGTCATTTGCTCATTTTTTAGTTGGGTTGATCGTCTTTTTCTTGTTGAAGTTTTGCTGTATCTTGTAGATTAGAGAGATTAGATGGCGGTCAGAAGTGTGGTGGGCAAATATTTTTCCCTTTCTGTAGGTAGTCTTTTTAATCTTTTGATGAAGGCTTTGGATGAGCATTAAGTGTTTAATTTTTGAGAGTTCCCAATTATCTATTTTCATTTCAGATGACTGAAGGTTGGTGGTGGTTTTTCGGTAGACTGTTGATGCCATGGATTAGCAATTCCACTTTCCTCCCAATTTTCCCTTCTGAGAAATTTATCATTTTAGCTTTTACATTTAGGTCTTTGATCCATTTCGAATTAGTGTTTGTTCATGGTGTGAGATAAGGGTCTTGTTTCATTTTTTTGCAGGTGGATATCCAATTGTGCCAACACCATTTGTTGAAGAGACTATTTTTATTCCAATTCACTATCTTTGGGCTTTCATCAAATATCAGCTGTTCATAAGTGGATGAAGTTATATTTGGATTTTGGATTCTGTTCCATTGGCCTATGTGTCTGTTTTTGTGCCAGTACCAGGCTGTCTTAACTACTGTGTCAGTGTAGAAAGTTTTAAGGTCAGGAGGGATGAGGCCTCCCACTTCCTCTTCTTCAGTAATAATTTACTTATCCATGGCTTCCTTCGTTTCCATATGAAGTTGGTGATTTGTTTCTCCATCTCGTTAAAAAACTTCATTGGAAGTTGAAAAATCAGCTTTTGGACTTGTCTACTCTTTCAATCACTTTTTTCTCTTTCATTTGTTTCTGCTCTAATTTTAATAATTTGCTTTCTTCTGGAGCCTGATGGGTTCTTTTGCTGAGATCTTTCTAGTTATTCAAGTTAATGAGTTAATTCTTTGATTTATGACCTTTTTTTTCTTTTTGGATGTGTGCATTTATTGAGATGAACTGACCTTTGAGCACTGCTTTTGCCGTGTCCCACAGATTTTGGTTCTATAAAATTCTTAATTGCATCCGTGATTTCTTGTATTACCCAGTAGTTCTTCAGCAAAATGTTACTCAGTCTCCATGTTTTTTTATCTAATTTGCATCTTTTTTCTATTATTGATTTCTGGTTTTATCGCTTTGTGGTCTGAGAATAAGCTTTGCATTATTCCAATATTTTGAATTTTGTTGGGTATTGTTCTGTGACCTAATATGTAGTCAGTGCTGGAGAACATTCCATGAGTATTGGAAAAGAAAGTACACTTGACTTCAGTTGGATAAAGTGTTCTGAATATGTCTGTAAGATCAAGTTGGTCAGTTGTGGCATTTAGATCCTCTGTGTCTTTACTAAGCTTTTTTGAGGATGTTCTGGCCTTTACTGAGAGTGGTGTGTTGAAGTCTCCTACTATTATTACGGAGCTCTCTATTTCTGTTTTCAGTGCAGATAGTGTTTGTTTTATATATTTTGGAGCCTTGTCTTTGCGTGAGTAGATATTATGGTTATGTCCTCCTGTTGAATTGAGCCTTTGACCATTGGTGACCATCTTTATTTCATATGGTGGATTTAACTTTAAAGTCTATTTTGTCAGAGATTAGCATTGCCACTCCTGCTCTTTTAGAATGTTATTAGCCTGATATATTTTTTCCACCCTTTGAGTTGTAGTTTGTTTCTGTCTTTGATTCTAAGGCATATCTCCTGTAAGAATCACATGGATGGGCCTTCTTTCTTTATTCAGTCTGCAACTCTCCTCTTAATTGATGCATTTAGTCCATTTATATTCAGTCTGATTATTGATAAAGATGATGTCAGTGTTATCACTTGGATGCCTTTTGGGGGGTTTGTGGACAGTTCCTCTGTTTCATTCCATTTTCTGTGCTTTTTTCTTTATGCATTTTCTTTTAGTGGCTTTCAGTGTTTCTTTTCTTTTTACTTTATTTACTGTGATTGAGTGAAATTATACAATCCAAATTAAATTTTCATGCCCTCCTATCTGCAATTGCTTCTTTTCTCCTTGCCCAGTGACAGCACACTCCTCCGTTCTGTTCTGTACATGTCATATCCTCTTAACAATTTCCTGTCCCCTCCTCTTCACACTCTCCTCTCCCTTCTAGTAAGAGGCCTGTAGGACAGCATCCTAAAACCATGAAGTGCACACACCATACTGTCACATTGTGTCCCCAAGTCCAATCCATTCCTCTCTGAAGAGTTGACCTCAGTAATGTTTTCTGCTCAGGGGCAGCAGTAAGTCTAGTGGACATGCTCCCAAGGGAAACCCCAGGCCTATGGACCATCAATTGTGGTCTATTAGTGGGGTTTCTGAGGTGCACCCCTCTTTTTCTTGTGTTGCCACTGCTACTGGACATTATGTGTCCCATCATGGCTGTCTTTGGTGGTGGCTGGGCACCATCTGGTTCTTCTGATCACATGTTGATACAGTCACCCATTCACATGGGTCCTTCTGTCTTCTGGGCTCTTTTTCCCTTGTGTCTTTGTTGTCCTTGGTGATCATCTGTTCCAGCTGAGTTGGGACCATTTGGTGTACCTTCGATGGCAGCTTGCTAGCTTTTCAGACCACAGACACCTCTCACCAATGTGGGGTCCAGAAGACTCTCTTAGCAATAGGCTGTTGTTGTTGTTAGGTTCTGTCGAGTCAGTTCTGACTCATACTGAACCTACGAACAACAGAACAAAACACTGCCCAGTCTTGCAACATGTCCACAATCATTTTTATGCTTAAGTCCATTGTTGGGCCACTCTGTCAATCCATCCCATCGAGGGTCTTTCTCTTTTTTGCTGACACCAAGCATGATGTCCTTCTCCAGGGACTGATCTTTCCTGACAACATGTCCAAAATATGTAAGATGCAGTCTTGCCATCTTTGCTTGCAAGGGGCACTCTGGTTGTACTTCTTACAGAAAAGATCTGTTTGTTCTTTGGCGGTCCATGCTACATTCAACATTCTTCTCCAGTATCACAATTCAAAGGCATCAATTTTTCTTCTGTCTCTTTGTTCATTGCCCAGTTTTCACCTGAATATGATGTGACTGAAAACACCATGGCTTATGTCAGGCACATTTTCATCTTCACGGTGACATCTTTATTTTTGAATACTTTAAAGAGGTCCTTTGCAGCAGATTTTCCAGGGAAAACCTTATGAATGGTAATAGGCTAGTTATGCCAGTTGGTCTCAAAGTCCCCTGAGAGCATGGTTCCCAGACCCCCCCATCCCTGCTACTCTATTGTTGCAATATTGGTTTAAGATTAGAAGAGTTTTCAGTTTATGCTGAAGTCCAGTTAGGTTGATCTTCTTTCTACTGTGTGTTGTCACTGCTTTCACCCAACCAAATCTCTATCAACTATCTTATCTATGACCAGCTCTCTCCTTCCCTTCCCTCCCGTGAAGCTGTGAAAGAGTCTTTTCTTCTGTACATGAGTCTGTTTTCAAGTGCTTATAGTAGGGGTCTCATATAACATTTATCCTGTTTGTTTTCTTGAAATTTTGATTTTGTATGTTGCTTTTTGACACATAGAATTACAGGTTTCTTTTGCAGTTACTCCCATAGTCCCTTTTATTAATCTAAAATTAGTCCAGACTTCAGTGTCTGTGTATCTCCTTGTCTTCTCCACATCTGAAAGGTCTATGTTTACCTTTCTTTAACCCTCTTTTTCATATAACATGGTTGTTGGTTATACCCTGAGACCTCTGAACTTCTTTTTTTGTGTGATTTGGTTTCGGTTATCATTTTTGGATTTACTTTCCTGATGTTATCTAGGCACTCTGTAGCATGCTAGATATTTAAGTATATATCTAATGCTATTGATTTTCTAATCTAAGAACTTCCTTTAATATTCTTGTAATTTTGGTTTGGTTCTTACCAATTCTCTAAATTTCTGTTTTTCTGTGAAAGTCTTAATTTCACCTTCATATTTGAGAGACAACTCTACAGGACATATTTTCAGTTAACAGGTTTTTTTTGTTTTTCCTTCAGGGCTTTGTATATGTTATCTCACTGTCTTCTGGCCAGCTGAATAGTCTGAGCTTAATATTTATAATTTTCCTTTATAGGGTATTTTTTGCTTATTTCTGGTTGCCCTTATCATTCTCTCCTTGTATCTAGTTTTATTGAGCTTGATTATGGTATGACTTGTTGTATTTCTTTTGGGATGTATCTTAAGTGGGGTTTGATGAGCATCCTGAATGGAGATCTTCTCATCTTTCATAGTATCAGGGAAGTTTTCTGTCAGCAGGTCTTCAACTATTCACTCTGTATTTTCAGCTTTCCCACCTTGTTCTGGTACTCCAATCACAGCATATTGTTTCTCTTAATAGAATCTCACATCACCCTTAGGGATTCTTCACTCTTACTGAGTCATTTATCTGATTTTTCTTTATGTATGCTGGTGTCATTTACTTTGTCTTCAAGCTCACTAATTCTGCCTTCCATGTTCTCAACCCTTTGACTTTCTATTGAGTTATCAAGCTCAAAGATTTTATTGTTAATCTGTCAAATTTCAGATCATTGCTTGCAGCTTATTTAATTTTTCAGTGTGCTCTGCTGCATTTTGCCTGATCTCTCTTTTGATGTCATGCACAGCTCTGTACATCAATCTTCTGCATTCTGTCTCTAATAGTTGTGGCAACTCTTCTTCATCTGGGAAATCCATGGATGCTTTACTTTGAGAGTTTTTGGAAGCCATGGTAGTCTACTTCTTCAGGTGTTTAGAGATTGATTGTTGTCTCTGAGACATCCAGAAGTTGCAGTGAAAGAGACTTAATAGTTCAGCTGGCCTGACTGGTGTTTCTCTGTTGGGGCTGGGCCATAGATTCTCCATGCAGTCTGATTATTTTGTGTTGCTTGCTATTACTGTCCTACACTGGTCTGCTTCTGCTGCTGGCACAGCTCCTGGGGAGTCATGCCTACCTACTTTCAGGTAGTACCACCGCTTCTACCTGGTGGGAGGTTGCTTGTGCAGGCACTGGGCTTTTGCAGCCACTCCAATGGGGACAGGACTCAAGTGCTGCTGCTGCAGCTGCCTATGGTTTGGGCAGATCCCTCGTGGAGTTTCAGCCTTGGATTCAGGTAGGGAAAGGCAGTGGTTGCTTGCTTGTGCCCTCTTCCCCAAGTTGCAGCTCCAGTGGCTACCCAGCCTCCCCTTTGGTCACCTGAGTCCAAGCCTCCCAGGCACACTTGGCTCCAGTGGCTGCCCAGTCACTGGGGTGATCACCTAACTTCTCTAGGGTCAGCTGAGCTCAGGCTCCCAAGTGTACCCAGTTCCAATGGCTGCCTAGCTGCTGGGACAATCAATCCCTCTCTCACAGGTCACCTGAGCCCACTTCTCCCCACTGTACGTGGTACAAATGGCTGTCTAGCCACTGGGGCAATCTCTCCCCTCCTCCCAGTTCACCTGAGCCAAAACTTTCCCACTGTAGGCAGCACTAATGGCTAGCACTCACTGCCCTTCCCCCTCAGTCACCTGAGTCCAGATCTTCCTGGCTGCAGGTAACTCCAATGGATGCCCAGCTGCTGGAGGGATCACTCTGGACCTGCCAGGTTGCCTCAGCCCAAGCCTCACTGGCCCACGTGGCTCTAACCCTCTCCCAGCTGTGGGTGTGCTCTCTCAGCCCCAGGCTACAGGAGACCAGAGCTTCCTGGCCTGCTGGCTCCAGGGCTGGTTCCAGGTCTGCCAGCAGCAGAGCCACTCACTCCACACCCCCATGTCCCACAGTCTCCTGCTCCATAGTGGTGGAATGCCTGAACCCAGACCTCCCAGTCTCATGCAGGACTAAGGCCTGCTGTGGGGAGTGCACTTTGTGCTTCCCCCAGCTCTGTCCTCTCCTGCCCTATCACCCTGGGAAGCTGGCAGCCTTGGCCTCCTGTCCCTGTGCTCCTTGTCCCCTCTCCCTTCTCCTCCAGCCAAAGCCTCCTGGTGACTTGCCACTCTGAGTAAGCACCTGGTGGCCTGGGCAGTGGGTCTGTCTGGGCACTGACCCAACAGACAGCTGGCCTTGTCCCAGAGTGTTCTACCCTGCATGGGTGTCTTCAGGTCTGGGCCATGGGCTACAGCTGCAATGCTTAGGCTGGGGCAAGTTGCTCCAGCTCTTGTTTCGTGGCTCTGCTTGGTTGTGAAGATTCGCTGGAGGCAGCTTGTTAAGATTCCCTGTCAGGTTGCCTTCAGTTGGTAGAGAATCTCTGCCCAGGCCACATTGTTTTGTCTGAGCTGGTTCAGGGCTCCTAAGACATTCCTTTTGCTCCCTTTGTACTTAGGGTCCCCTAAGCACTTGGCTTGGCTTGGCAAGCACAGTTTAGTCCTTCTACATTGCTGTATTTTGTGGATTTCATAAATTTTGACATTCTTAGTTGTTCAAGGGTTTAGCAGGGATGTGTTGTTACTCTGCCATCTTTTTTTTTCCCAACCATATTTGTAATGTCTATTTGTTTAAAAGTATTGCAGGCAAATGGGGTGGGTACACAGGAATTTCTCAGAGGGCGTGAAGATGGAACAGCACAAGCAGAGAACATAGGCTCTGTGGTGAAACTGTTACAGATTCAGTTTGGCTGCTTTAATTGCTAACTGTAGGAACTTGCCATCTTGGCTCCTCCCCTCATTATCTATTTTCTTCTGGTGCAGAGGGGTTCCTTTGTAGCTCTCTTTCTGCTTGTTCAAGTTGTAGAGTTAATTCTTTGGTTTGGGCCTTTTCTTCATTCTGGGTGTGTGCATTTATAGAGAGAAATTGACCTCTGAGCCCTGCTTTTGCTGTATCCCATAATGTGTTTTTATTCTCATTTGATTCCATAAATTTATTTATTGTGTCTTTGATTTCTTCTATAACCTATGAATTTTTGAGCAAGGTGTTATTCGGTTTCCATGAGTTCAAATTTCTATCCATGTTTTCTCTCCTGTTGATTTCAACTTTTATGGCTTTATGGCCCAAGAAGATGCTTTGCAATAGTTTAATGGTTTGGATTTTGTTGTGACTTGCTTTATGACCTAATACATGGTCTGTTCTGAAGAATGTTCCATGTGCATTGGATAAGAGGGTGCACTTATCTGTTGTTGGGCAAAAACTTCTGTATACATTGATGAGGCCTACTTGGTTGATTGTCACAATAAGCTCTTAAGTATCTGTACTGAGCTGTTTTCTGGATGATCTGTTCACTACTGAAAGTAGACTGTTGAAGTTTCCTACTATTATATTGTACTATTTCATTTTTCAGTTTATTCAGTGTTTGATGTATTTAGATGCTCTGGTATTGGGTGCATAAATATTTAATGTTGTTATATACTGCTTATGTATTGAAACTTTCAGCAATAGTGACCCTCCTTGTCCATGATGGTGGATTTTACATTAAAATCTATTTTATCTCTAACAGATTTGAAAACCTAGAGGAAATGGACAAATTTATTGATTTGTATCACCTACCTAAATTATCACAATGTGAAGCAGAACAACTTAATAAACCCATCACAAAGGAAGAGATTGAAAAAGCCATCAAAAAACTGCCAACCAGTAAAAGCCCGGGCCCAGGTGGCTTCACCACAGAACTCTACCAAGCTTTTAGAGAAGAGTTATCTCCAATACTACTGAGACTATTTCACAGTATAGAAAGGGTTGGAGTACTCCCAAACTCATTCTATGAAGCCAGCGTAATCCTGATACCAAAGCCAGGGAAAGACCCAACCAAAAAGGAGAACTACAGACTGATATCACTCATGAATCTAGATGTAAAAGTCTTCAACAAAATTCTTGCCAATAGAATACAACAACATACTAAAAAAAATAATCCATCATGACCAAGTTCAATTCATACCAGGGATGCAAGGCTGGTTCAACATTGGAAAAACAATTAATGTGATTAACCACATAAATATCACAAAAGACAAGAATCACTTGATTTTGTCCATTGATGCAGAAAAGGCATTTGATAAAGTCCAACACACACACTCATGCTAAAAACTCTTATCAAAATAGGAATAGACAGAAAACTCCTCAACGCAATAAGGGCCATTTATACAAAACGAACTGCCTACATCATCCAGAATGGAGAGAGACTGAAGGAGTTCCCCTTGAGAACAGGAACTAGACAAGGATGCCCACTCTCACCTCTCTTATTCAACATAGTACTAGAAATTCTAGCCAGAGCAATTAGACAAGACTAAGGAATAAAGGGCATCTGCATCGGCAAAGAAGTCAAAATCTCCCTGTTCACAGATGATATGATTGTATATGCAGAGAATCTCAAAGAATCTATAAGTAAACTACTGAAACTGATAGAAGAGTTCATTAAAGTCTCAGGATACAAGATAAACATAAGTAAATCAGTAGAATTCCTTGATACCAACAGTGAGACTGCTAATGAAGAAATCATCAAATCAATACCATTTACTATAGCCCCCAAGAAAATGAAGTACCTAGGAATTAATCTAACCAGAGAAATAACAGACCTCTACAAAGAGAACTACAAGACTGTACTACAAGAAACTAAGAGAGACTTAGATAAATGGAGAAACCCACCCTGCTCATGGATAGGAAGATTTAACATTGTGAAAATGTCTGTTTTACTCAAAGCAATCTACTTAATATAAATGCAATCCCAATACAATTCCAGCATCATTTTTTAATGAGATGGAGAAACAAATCACCAATTTTGTTTGGAAAGGGAAGAAATCCTGGATAAGTAAAGTACTACTAAAGAAGAACACACTGGGAGGCCTCTCATTACCCAACTTCAGAACCTATTACACTGCCACAGTGGTCAAAACAGCCTAGTATTGGTACAAGAACAGACAGATCGATCAATGGAACAGAATCAAGACCCCAGAGATGACACCATCAGCCTATGAACAGTTGATATTCGACAAAGGCCCTAAGACATTAAACTGGGGTAAAAACAATCTCTTGAACAAATGATGCTGGCAAAATTGGATATCCATCTGCAATACATTGAAACAAGATCCACATCTTACACTTTATACGAAAACCAACTCAAATTGGATGCCAAGCCATTGGATAAAAGACCTAAATCTCAAATCTAAAACGATAAAGCTCATCCAAGAAAAAGTAGGAACAACAATGGAAGTTTTAGTACACAATGTAGACAGATTTCAAAATCTGTCAAACAAACCACAGTCAACAGAAAATTGATAAATGGGAACTATTAACAATCACACACTTCTGCTCATCCAAAAACTTTATCACAAAAGTTAAAAGGCCACCTACAGAATGGGAAAAAATGTTTGGCAACTCTATGGCAGACTGATGCCTGATCTCCATAATCTATAAGGTACTACAAAATATCATTAAGAAGACAAATCATCCAGTTAAACGATGGGCAAAGGAGATGGACAGACATTTCTCCAAAGAGGAGATCCAGGCAGCCAAAAATCACATGAGGACATGTTCACAATCTTTAGTTATTAAAGAAATTCATATCAAAACTACAGTGACATACCATCTCACCCCAACAAGGTTGGCCACGATCCAAGAAACACAAAACAACAAATGCTGGAGAGGCTGTGGAGAAAGTAGAACTCTCCTGCACTGTTGGTGGGGTTGCAAAATAGTCCAGCCTCTTTGGAAAGCAGTCTGGCGCTTTCTTAAAAAAATTGATATAGATTATACCATTTGACCCAGTAATTCCACTACTTGGAATATATCCTACAGAATCAGGGCCATTCACACCAATGGACACATGCACAAGAATGCTTATCGCAGCACAGTCCACAAAACCAAAAAGATGGAATCAACCCAGATGCCCAACAACAGAGGAATGGATAGGTAAACTATGGTATATATACTCAATGGAGCACTATGCAGTGATAAAGAACAATGATGATTCCAGGAAACATCTCATAACCTGGTTTCAACTGGAAGACATTATGTTGAGTGAAACTAGTCAGTGACAAAAGGACAAATATTGTATGAGACCCCTACAGTAAGAACTCAAAAAGAAACCTAGGCATAGATGAAAAGACTCTTTGACGGCCGCAAGGGAGGGTAGGGTGGGAGGGGGGAGGGTTTAGATTGGACAGTTGGTAGAAATTTGGTTGGGTGAAATCGGTGACACCACACATTCAGAAACAAGAACAATATTAAGTGGACTTCAACATAACTTGAGTACTCCTCCCATCTTAACCCAATAATGCAAGGACAGAGTAGCTGGGGTGGAGGGCAGGGGGCCATGCTCTTCGGTGAAATCGAGGCCAATTGGCACAACTAGCATTTTGCTAAGAGAGCTCTCTGCACCCCACATTGGTGAGTGGCGTCTGGAGTCTTAAATCCGAGGGCACAGCAAATGGCCCCAACACAGCAGAAGTGGATGCTCATCAAGGTCCATAATGACAACCCAGAAAACAGAGAGACCCACATGAGTGGGTGCCTACATCAACTTGGGACCAGAAGAACTGAATGGTGCCCAGCCACCACAATTGACAGCCACTATGTATCTCACAAAGTTGAGTCTCACTGGCAACACAAGAATAAAAAGGGGTGCACCATGAGATCTCCACTAAAAGATCGCAATTGATGGTCCAGCGGCTTCAGCATTCCTCTGGGAGCATGGCCCCTGGCCCTGATGCTGCCCTTGCCCATGGATCATAATGAAGGTCCCCCCTTCGGACAGCAAGGGATTGGACTTGGCGAAGCAGAATGACTATATATTGGGTGCACTTTATGGTTCTATACATCTGAAGAGTATCATCCTGCTGACCTCTGACTGGAGGAAGGGGGTTGGGTGGAGTGGAGGGGAAAGGAGACTTGGGAGGATGAGACATGTATGGAACAGAGGAATAGTGTGCTGTCGCCGGGCTGGGAGAACAGTGGAAGCTGCACATAGGTGGGCATGCAAATTTATATGGGAATGTATATTTTCACTCAGTCATAATAAAAAAAAAATCTATTTTATCTGAGATTAGTATTGCTACTCCTGCTATTCTTTGCATGTTGTTAGCTTGGTATGTATTTTTCCATCCTCTAACTTTCAGTTTGTTCATATCATTGAGTCTATAGTATGTTTACTGTAAGCAACATATAATGCAGCTTTTTTTTTTCATCTAAGTGGTTACTCTTTTACTCTTTGTTGGAGCATTCAATCCTTTACTTTCAGTGTAATTATTGATAGGTATGTGTTTAGTGCCGTGATTTTGATGCCTTTATTGTTGTGTTGTTGCTGTTTTCTTTGTTCATCTTAGTATTCTCTTCTAGGTCATTTCTCTTTATGGGTTTGCTTTTCATTCTTTGCAGTGTTGGTATTGTATTTGTTGAGACTCCTGTATTATGTTTCTTGTTTTGATATGTAGCATTGTTAGTTTGCTTTGCAGCTACCCCTTTGATCCCCCTTAATGTTCTAATTCTAAATGAATCTTTAACTTTTATTTATCTCCTTAATTTCCCCTCCATCTGAAAGAGTTACAACTATTGTAATATATCCCTTTTCATAGTGTGATGATGTCATAGTTTTCATGTTAAGATTACTGGTTCCCTACTTTTAATATTTTAACTTTAATTGAGTTTTGTGACTGCCCTAACTGAGTAGAACTCTGGATACTCTGTCCTGCAGTGCATCCTTAGCTATACAACGGATGTGACTGTTTTTCTAAACAAAGAGTTCCTTTCAGTATTTCTTATAGTTTTTGTTTGGTTTTTGCAAAGCCTCTAAGCTTCTATCTTGGTTAGATGTTTTTCTCCTTCAAGGCTTTGTGTCATCCCATTGTCTTCTTGCCAACATGCTTTCTGCTGAGAAGTCTAACAAAAGTTTATTGGGCTCTCCTTTATAAGTTAGTTTCGCTTTAAGCCTCACTGCCTTTATGCACCTCTCATGATGTTTCATTTTATTAAGCCTGATTATAATATGCCTTGCTGTCTTTCTCTTAGGGTCTAGTTTTTGTGGTGTTTGGTAAGCATCTTGAATATCTATGTTCTCTTATTTCACAATGTCAGGGAAGTTTTCTCTCAGTAATTCCTCAACAATTCTTTTTGTATTTTCTGCTATCTCTACCTGTTCACGAACTCCAATTATTCACAGATTATTCCCCTTGATAGAGTCCCATATGCTTCTTAATGCTTACTCATTTTTCTTGTTTCTTTTATCTGATTTCTCGTCATAAATGCTGGTGTCAGTTGCCTAGATTCAAGGTCACTAATTCTGAATTCCAGTTCTTCCATCCTACTCTTTTGGCTTTGAATTAAGTTGTCTGATTCTGTAATTTTATTATTGATCTGTTAGATTTCAGATCATTGATGTTCTAGCAGTTCACGTAGCTTAGTTTTTCATTTTGTTCTGCTGCATTTTGTTTAATCTCTAGAAGTGCTCTATACATATGTCTTTTGGATTCTCTCTCCAGTAACTTCAGAAAGGCTTCTTCATCTGTGAAGTTGTTTGAACCTTTATTTTGGGAGTTTTCTAGAGTCATGGTGGCCTGCTTCTTTAAGTGGTTAGACAGTAATTGTTGTCTTCATGCCATCCAGAAGCTGTTCACTTTCTTTTGTCTTCTCAAGCTGCCCTTCGAAATCTTCTGTTCAGCTCTACTTAATCATTCCTTCCTTTTGCTTTAGTCATTTGACATTTGAGAGCAAGTTTCAGAGTGTCTTCTGACATCCAATTTGGTCTTTTTTCTCTTTTCTGTCTTTTTAATGACCCTTTCTTTCTTCATGGATGATGTCTTTGATCTCATTCCACAATTCGTCTGATCTTTGGTTATTAGTGCTCAACTCATCAAATCTGTTACAGAGATGGTCTCTAAACTCAGGTAGGATATACTCAAGGTTATACTTTGGCACTCGTGGACTTGTTCTAATTTTCTCCAGTTTCAGTTTGAACTTGCATGTGAGCAATTGATGGTCTGTGCTGCAGTCAACACCTGGTCTTGTTCTGACTCTGACATGGATCTTTTCCACTGACTCTTTTCACAGATGTAGTCAATTTGATTCCTGTGTATTCCATCTGGTGAGGTGCATGTATATAGTCAACATTTGTGTTGGTGAAAAAAGGTATTTGCAATGAAGAAGTCGTTGGTGTTGCAAATTTCTATCATGCAATCTCTAGCATCATTTCTGTCACCAAGGCCATGCTTTCCAACTACCAATATTTTGTTTCCAACTTTCGCATTCCAATTACCAGTAATTATCAATGCATCCTGATTTCATGTTCAATCAACTTCAGACTGCAGAAGCTGGTAAAAATCTTGTTTCTCTTTGGCCTTAGTGGTTGGTGTGTAAATTTGAAGAACAGTCATATTAACTGGCCTTTCTTGTAAGCATGTGGATATTATCCTATCTCTAACAGCATTGTAGCTCAGGACAGATTCTTTTAGATGATGAATGCAACATTATTCTTTCTGAAGTTTTCGTTCCCAGCATAGAGACCATAGGATTGTCTGATTCCAGAGGGCTGATACAAATCCATTTCAGTTCAATAATACCTAGGACATCAATGTTTGCCAAGCCAAGCCAAGTGCTGCATTTTATTTCATTTTTGACAATTTCCAATTTTCCTAGATTCATATTTTGTACATTCCATGTTCTGATCAATAATGGATGGTTGCAGCTGTTTCTTCTCATTTTGAGTCATTCACATGAAAGTCTTAAAGACTTTATTCCATTCATGTCATTAAGGTCGACTCTGTTTTGAGGAGGCAGCTCTTCCACAATCATCTTCTGAGTACCTTCCAACTTGGGGGGATCATTTTCTGGCACTATATCTGACAATGTTCCACTGCCATTCACAAGGTTCTCACTGGTAATTCTTTTCACAAGTAGACTGCCAGGTCCTTCTTCCTAGTCTGCCTTAGTCTATAAGCTCAGCTGAAACCTGTCCACCATGGGTGACTGTGCTAGTATCTAAATACTGGTAGAATAGCTTTCAGCATCACAGCAACACATGAGCTCCCACAATACAACAAAATTACAGACAAGTGTGGGTCTTTAAAAGACAGTTTCTAAGTTAACAATAGCTATAAGGAGTTAAAGGGGGCACACAGAATCTTAGAATGTGATCTAAATCAAACTGAGTTTCCTTTACAAATTCTCCCCCTGCTGTTTTTCCTCTTCTTTCTGCTATTGCTTTCCCTCCTCCATCTCCACATTGCCACCCTAACCTATTCTGTGCTGCAGATATTGACTCTGAAACTAATCTTTCCACTCCTATTTGTAACCCAGTAGAAATCATGCCAATTTTGAAGCCCCAATATCAGATGCCTTTTAAGATAAAACTACTGGGGAAGGTAATGGACCCCCACAGATTATTTTTTCTCTTTGGTCTAAAGAGTAACCTTGAACAATCATAAAATTCTTTCCTAGCCTCTGTGTGGATCCTCAGAAATTCACAGAGGATTTTTTTCTTTTATATTTATTTTTATTTTTTATTATGACTGAGTGAAAATGTACATTCCTGTATAAATTTACATGCCCACCTATATGCAGCTTCCACTTGGCTCTATTCATCTATAGGATATCATCCTGCTGACCTCTGGCTGGAGGAAGGAGAGTGGGTGGGGAGTAGGGGAAAGGAGACTGTTGGGAGGATGAGACACGTACAGAGGATTTTAAAATTCTAACTGAAGCCTGTGAGCCTAGATTGTCTGATTTACATAAATTGATATGTTATTTGAACTAAGAGAGGCTCAACTATGGATGAAAGAGGCTGATAGTTTCAAAGCTCTTTTCGTCCTTCAGCCTCTGTCCTGCTCTGTCAAGTGTTACAAAGCTCTTTTAGTTTTGCCAATAAGTGCTCCAAGGCACCCCACTCTGCCAGTAAGTCTTGGCCTGAAGACACTCTGCTCTAGCTCCATGGCTGGGCAAGTCCAGCTCCACCAAGTTCCTGGAGGCATGCTACTCCACCAGCAAGCCTCTAGCCCCAAAGCACTCAACTCTGTCACTCCATGTGCCATATCCTGCCATCTTGTAGGGGAAGATGCTGATAGGATTACATGACTCAGCTATGAGTGCTGATTGTTAATAGAGTTAATTGTGATTGTAAAAACTGCAATTGTAAAAGCTGTAAGTGTGAAAGAGTAAGGAGGAGGCACTGCTGGACTTGAGTATAGTAGTCAAATATAAAGTCCCTTAAAGGTTTAGCTATGCTGATACCTTGTGAAGTTCAGAGCAAAGGAATAATCTTCTGTCAGTTAAGTTTTATCAGGCATCAGAAAGGGTGAAGCCAAGATGACTTCTGGAGAACCTGATCAGATAAACACCTGCAGCCAACCTGGATGGCTAGTACCTCATTAAGCTCACCATTAGGACTCTTTAGAACCCTGGTGGTGTAGTGGTTAAGTGCTACATCTGCTAACCAAAAGATCAGCAGTTCAAATCTGCCACACACTCCTTGTATACTCTATCCCATTCTATAGTGTCACTATGAGTCAGAATCAACTCGATGGCACTGGGTTTAGTTTTACATATATATATATTACTCTACTGAAGGACTACTTGTTAATGATTGTTTGGGGCTGGTAAAATGATTTGGAGGAGTAAATTAATCCTTCAAGTACAAAAGGGTCAATAGTAGAAGAGCCAGGGGTGGCTTGTGGTGCAATGAATTGCTTTTGTTTGGCTTTTCTTGCTATGGTCTTGGATCTCTCACCCAAGTGATTGAGTATAAGTGTGAAAATAAGGTAACTGTGGCTCACTAAGGGGACTGGCCAGTTTTACCACCCTGCTGAGCTTGAATTCTGGAGCCAGTTCTAGAGCAGAGAGAGGATCTTACCACCACCAAGAAAAAACAGCCAGCAGTGGACTGCATCCTTTGGACCAGTGATGCCTGCTCTGAGATCCTCTATTCCCAGGAGGCAGAGAGAGAGAGAGTTCTAACACTGAAGACAGCAAGACAGTCAGAAGCGGTGGCAGTGAAATGGCAGCAGGGGAGGCAACAGAACCAGTAGACTGGCAGGAGACAGTACAGTGAGCTTTCCAGCCCACAGAGCAAGAAAGCTGAATGCCTTCTGGCCAGAGGGTCGCTGGTGGAGCAGGGTGCTTCCAGGCACTTGGTAGAGCTAGGTTTGCCCACCTATGGAGCTAAAGCTGAGCATCTTCAGGCCAAGGCTTAGTGGCAGAGTAGGGTGCCTTGGGTCACTTACTGGCAGAGCTAAAAGAGCTTTATAACACTTGCCTGAACAGGACAAATGCTGTGGGTGGGGGCAAGAGCTTTGTAACAGGTGCTCAAGTATGGTAGAGGCTGGGAGGTGGGGCCTAAAAAGAGGAGGTTGAGAAAAGGCTGTCCTGATGGAAGAATAGTATCCTGAGAATTCCTGAACCTGAATTCTAAACTTTTACTTTTTTAGTAAGTGAGTATTGTCTGAGAGTTCTGTGTGGCCTCTGCAATGAATTAACCAAACTCATGAGAGAAGTACATAATGCTGTGGGAAGGACAGTTAGTGTCGGAGTTGTTCAAGATTACAGACAGAGAAGGCATGTCTAACATCTGCCTTATAGGAATCAGCCTCAGGCTGTTGATCTTGATTTTCCATTCCCTTGTGAAGTTAGAGGAGGTCAGATGCTGCTGCCGTGCCATTTTTATAGATGCAGAAAAATCTTTAACTGTAAAAGCCACTGCATCTGGCTATGAATTATTAGTCAAGCAAGAGCCATAGCTAAGCAGCTTTTGGATACTATTCTGAAGGAATTTCTTAGGAAAATAGATAGGGTGAAAGTTCAAAATTCTTAGAAATGAAAGGAAGAAAATGTTTACAGTTACAAGGATTGCTTGGGCAAAATCTGCAGAACATACTGGACTGATGCTCGTGAAGCCAGGGTAGAATTGCTTTTAATTCAATATTTCTAAATGGCTTGCACTCAGAACTGTCTGCATTAATCAATGACCATAAATGAGACTGGGATGCTGTACATGTTACTGAGCTGGCCAATCTAAGCTTAAAATTAGCCCAGACCCTACAACAAGGAAAGCAGGGGAAGCAGAACAAGTTAATGGAATCATGGTCACAGCAGTTACAAACCCTGTTCAAGTCTCAGCCCAAACCACATCAGACTAAATCTAGAATTTGCCACCATTATAAAAAGCTTGGTCACCAGAAAACCGAATGTTTTATAGTGAAAAACAAATGACTGGTTGCTACAGCTATAGAAGCAGATGAAAGTTTGCCTAAGCATTGTCATTCACAATGACAGAGCTCCAGGGTGTATCAGAGGGTGTTATAACTCTTTTAATCAACAGGGAACCCTGTGAATTTCTAATAAGATAGTAGAGTGCCTATTTTGCCTATCAACCCCAAGTGATTATCTTAGCCTCTACCCTGGAGTACACACACTAAGAATTTTACTGGCATAACTAATCAAGTTCAAACTTCAATGAAAACTGAATCTGTTCAGATTAATTATGGACCTATCAAAGATCTTCGTTCATTCTTACTTTTCCCTGATGTTCCCATTAGCCTTTTAAGACAAGAGTTCCTGATGCAATGGAATTTTTCCATTACCTTTGATGAAAAGAGTGAAACTAATTGAAACTTTCCTGATGTTTCTTCCAAGGACACTTTGTTTTTGGTTATGCTTATTTAAAGACTTACAGCATGATGATTCAAAGCCCAAAGAGATCCTGGAGGCATTTTCTGGTGTATTAGCCAAGTACCCCCTTCCTGTGGACCACTAATTCAACAGACACTATTGTTGTAGTTAGGTGCTGTGAAGTTACTTCCAAGTCATAGTGACCCATTTACAACAGAAAAAAGCACTTCTCAGTCCTGTGCCATCCTTAGAATCACTGCCATGCTTCTGCTCATTGTTGCAGCCACAGAGTTAATCCATCTCATTGAAGGTCTTCCCCTTTTTTTGCTGACCCTTCAGTTTACCAAGGGTGATGTCCTTCTCCAGGGACAGGTACCTCCTTAGAACATGTCCAAAGTATGTGAGATGAAGTCTCAGCATGCATTATAATTCAAATACTACAGCATTCTGGCTGTACTTCTTGAAGACAGATTTGTTCATTCTTTTGGAAGTCCATGGTATATTCAACCTTCTTTGCCAATTCAACAGATACAAACCAAACCAAACTCACTGCTGTCAAGTCAATTCTGACTCACAGTGATTCTCAGATTTGGGGTTTTGAGTTTTTCAACAGACACAAGCAGAATTAAATCTGCCAAGCCCATCTGAGTACAAGTCTATACAGATCAAGAACTCCCTAAAATTTCTCAATACCCCCTTAAACCTGAGGCAATTAAAGGATTGTGGCCCATTACTGATGATTTCTTACAAAGAGATCAATAATCCCTGCACCAGTCCATGTATCACTACTAAATATATCACTGAATATATGCTGAATATATCACTACTGAATAATCAAGGCTGGAGAGTTCTTCATGATTTTAAGAGCACTAATTCAAATAGTGATGCCCAGATTCCCTATATTCCCTGATTCCCATTTACTATTAGCCAACATACCTGCTGAGGCAACTTACTTTACAGTATTCGATTTTTGCAGTGCATTCTTTAGCATTCTGACACATCAGGATAGTCAATATTTGTTTGCTTTCACTCTGAACAATTAGAAATTTACTTGGACTTCCATGTCCCAGGGTTTCACTGAGTCCCCCAGATACTTTTCACAGGTTCTTCATGCAAGTTTTGAAACCCTGGTGGTGTAGTAGTTAAATGCTACATCTGCTAACCAAAAGGCTGGCAGTTCAAATCCACCAGGTGCTCCTTGGAAACTGTGAAGCAATTCTACTTTGTCCTATAATGTTGCTATGAGTCAGGATCAACTTGATGGCAATGGACATGGGTCATGCAGGTTACAACATCTGCATTTCCCTAAGAAATCAGTCTTTATAAAACATACTGATGATCTTTTACTTGGCTATATAACTCAGCTGATTGTATTTCTAATTGCATCTTTTTACTTACCAAGTTAGCTTACAAGGGACATAAAACTTGTAAAGAAAAACTCCAACTGGCCTCTACTCAAGTAAAATATTTGAGTCACCTTCTTTCTGCCAAAGATTTCACACTAGAACCCAAAACAGCAATCCTTAACTTCCCACCTCTTAAAACCAAGAGCCAATTGAGAGAATTTTTAGGGTTATGTGAGTATTGTCAGACACGGATACTAAACTTTTCATTAATGGCTCAACTCTTATACACATCATTAAAAGAAAATGCACTTGATTCCTTGATTCTTGGTTCAGATGAGAATAAAGGTACTGATAGTTTAAAATGTGCTCTGCACTCTACTCTGGCTTTAGGATATCCCAGATGCAATTTATATTTCTTGGAGTTTATTCATGAGAAGGGATGGCCCTTGGAGTGCTAACACAAAAACTTAATGGTCAGCACAGATCTGTAGAGTATTACAGTTTGCAACTAGATCCAGTGGCTCATGCCTATTCCTCTGTGAGCTACTGCAGCCACTACAAAGTAATAGATAATACTGCTGACAGAATAATGGGAAATAATCCTAATGTTTTTCCTCCATGCAGTTGATGCTTTTTTTAATCCTGGAGTAAACCATTATATATCTGCCAGATGAATGACTACCTCTGAAGCTATTCTACTTTCTTTTTCCTCACATTCATATCCAGCATGTCAAAGTCCTTAATACAGCCACTTTATTGGCTCCCCTGGACTCATTTAAGCCAATGAATGACTGCTTAAATCTTAGTGAACAGTTGTTAACTCCCAGGCCTGATTTACAAGAAACTTCTTTAGAAAATTGGACCTTGTTTTGTTTATAGATGGGTTACATCTTAAACCTTTCCCAAATTCTTCTGAATTTCATACCGGAATGGCTATGCTGTAGTCTCCTCTACTAAAATAACAGAAATGGGACCCCTCCCTAAAGCTATCTCAGCAAAGCAACCAGAGCTACATGTGCTGACTCAAGACTGCATATTAACTAAAGGCCTAACAGCCAGTATTTATCTGGACAATTGATATATGGTTCAAGTTACTTATAATTTTGAACTGTTATAGGAACAAAGGGGATTTTCAATATCAGCTGGAACTGAAATTAAAAATAATTAGCTCATTAACAGATTATTGGATGCATTATTATTTTCAAAATGCCTGGCCATTATTAAAATACAGGCCAACTAAAAGGATCTTACTTCTGTAGAAATTAAAGGAAATAATTTTGCAGATCACGTGACAAAAAGGCAGCTACCTGCATTTGTGCAAATAAAGTTATGCTGTCAAAAATAACTAGGCCACAACCTAATAGCATTTCTCAGTTTTCAAGTGATTTGATAACCAAACAAGACAATGCAGAACCTTGGGAAAAAACATTATGGACAACAGAAGGACAATAGACGATAGACATAACATCTGGGTTATGGGTTGGAACAACTAAACTGTCCTTCCCTCATCCTTTCACTAGCCAATGTTTTGTCTACTATATACCTAGTCATTAGGATATACATAAAATGATACACACGATGCAAAACTATTGGTGGTATAAATTTCAGAAAGCTGCTACAGATGTTTACAAGACTTATCCTACCTGTCCTTTATTTAGTCCTGGAAAACACTTAAATCCTCTCCTTGGTCATTTTCCTTAGCTCTCAGGGCCTATTTAATACGGCAAATGAATTTCATTCCACTGCCCCCTTCTCAAAGTTATCATTTTGCTTCAATAATGATCTGCGTTCTCCCTGGGTAGGAGCATTTTTTTGAAGGAAAGCAACGGCCACTTTCATATCAAAAAAGCTCTTAAAGAATATAATTCCACTTTGAGGTGTTACTTCAGAATTACACAATAATTGAGGGACACACTTCATGGGGTAAATAGTTTAAGAGTTGTGTAGAGTCTTTGCCCTTCATCAACAATTAAATTACTCTTACCATCCTCAGAAATGCAATTATTAAGAACCAAATAGCTAAACTTTGTAGTTCTTTAGAACTCCCTTGGACTAAAGTCCTTCCTTTAGTTTTACTGAACTAAAGGTCAACTCCCTCTAGTAAGTACACACGTAACATCCTATGAAATTGTCACTGAAAGATCTGTGACTTTACCTCATATTAAAATTCTAGATCCAAATACATCTCAAGTAGACATTCTTAAGCATCATAGATCATTAATGCATTATGCTCAGGTTTATTCTTCACAGATCAAGGCAACTTTCAACAGATAAGAGCCTACTTTAGGCCCCTAGGACCCTAAGAACCCACTGCCTGGAGAATACATCTACTGGAATAGATTTAAATTGAAAAGCACATTAGAACCTTACTGGAAGGACCCTGCCTTGTCATATTTACTAATCCTTGTAAAGCCAAGCTAGAAAGAATGGGACTTTGTATTCATTTTCCCAGTTAAAAACAGCCCCACCTCCCTCTTAGGAAACTAGCCCCACTGGGGATTTAAACCTGACTGTTCCACACAACAGCAATGGGTACGAATAGAAATTCATCAAGTTAAAAATGACCAAGATGCATTCTTTTCGTATGTTTATTTTCCTAAGTCTACCGCCAGCTTTCTTCATTTCTATTTGTTATTCTTCAAATGCTTTTTTAACCTGGGCTGATACTTATGTTCATCATTTTAATGAAATAACTGTTGGATCTCTGCAGCCCTGCCTATTCCTAGTTGGCTGGGACTTCCTTGGTGGTGGCCCTCTTGCAAGGGGCAAAGTGGATGGCTCTTGATTTATTAATTCAAGAATTTAAGAAGGAATCAGGTGTATTAAATGACCCTACCATAACAAAGTCTTCTCTTGCTCAATGGCCTATACCATATCTGCCACTGAACAAAGGACACAATTTGACGTTTTCTCTATGTAGCACTCAAGCTTTAACCTGTAAGTCTGCTCTAGAAGGATTTAAAACATCCCCCTCAAGAATCATTAAACAGTACCTCCTCCTGTTGACAAGCATGGGATGGATTTATTTGGCTGATTCCTCAAGCAAGGAGGTTAAGTCAAAAAGCTTCCCTCTGCTGGAAATAAGCCAGATGAAGTACATAGCATGACCTAAAGGTTACCAGACACTTGGGGTGGCTTCAAAGCTCTGATTGTATAGCAACTGTTTCTTTTCAAACTGCTGTCTGGTTTTCTACTGGTTTGTTGCAACACCCAAGCATTCATTGCTCAGCTCCAGGCACATGCTGATTACCTGGCTCTAACCTTTGGCCCTGGCTTCCACCTGGATGGACTGACAGACATACTATAGGATTGAGCTGGATCCAACGTCAAATACTGACTGACTTGCCTCTGCCAGCTAATACCCTCTTCTTAAGTAATCAGTGTTCTAGATCTGTATTTTATTGGTGTGATCATTTAGATTCTATTTTCAAACCCCACGTATGAAACATTAGAGTATTTCAAAGTTCTGACTAAGTATATTCAGAGTGCTTAAAATGATTCTGTCCATGGATTCCAAGGAAGGAATAATGAAACAACTATGATGAGGGAGATAGTTCTTAAAAATTGAATGGCCCTCGACATCCTTCCTGCTATACAAGGAGACATCTCTGTCATTACCAAAATTGATTGTTGTGTTTATATTCCTGATAACAGTGCTACTAATATTACTCATGTTTCTCACATGCAATGTTTAGGTGCTATCTCAGTGATCCTGTTCACTCTTTATCTGAAATTCTAAATAGCCTATTTGACTCCTGGGGTGGATTGTGGAATAAAATATTAATTTTCCTTAGCTGGTTTCTACTTATCTTTGTATCTATCTTAATAATTACAAAATATTGTTTTTCACTGATCAACTACTCTACCTCTATGGAATGCTTTGTACCTAAACCTAGTAGCCCTGCAGATAAACTGAAAACTATGTGTAACTTTTTGCCTTCTGATACATAGATACTGGTGTCAGTGTTCTTCTGGGTGGCAGAAGAATTCCTTAAATTTAGCCTAAAACCTCCTATAATAAAAACCCTAAAACGACTAACCCTGAAGATAAGACCTAATAACGTGGCAAGGTAAAGAAAGTGAACACGAGGTGAAATAACACAGAAATAAGTTAAATTACTTAGTGCTCAACAAGAGGTTAAAAAAAAAAATCCTTGTAGAAGAAAGGTTACTGCATTGTGGGTTATCCGCGCCACCTAGCGGAGACTTTATCAAAGGGGAAATTGTGGAGGCTAGAAATCTATGTGCAGACTAAAATGAAACATACAAACAGGGAACATTTCTGCGAAGTTCAAAGAACATGGCAAAACCTAGTCTCATAAGGCAAATGTTTAGCGCAGTTAAGTAACCTAAACCTTAGAGATAATAGCTAACTTGTTTCTGTAAGTTTATGTGTAACAAACCCTCTGAGAATAGCACTACATTCCAAACAAGCTGGCAGTGACAGGTATTGACTCCTCAGACATGCATCATTTGTTTTTTAGGCTAAACACAATTCTGAGGAAGGAAGAATTTCAAGAAACATTTTGTTTAATATCCAAAAGACTCATCAAAACAGTTGGACTTCCCTGACTTTTTTTGTTCCTTGGACTATAAAGATCCCATACTGCTTCATCTCAGGTGCAATATCCAGTCTCATGCTGTGTGTTGTCCATTGTGCAAATTCTACAATCGACTAACAAATTTCTATAATTGGTTTAACTTTATTTTGACTCTTAGAAATTATTCAGCACACATTCAGGAGGCACACTTTTCCCATTCGAAATGAACATAGAACCTGAGCTAAAAAATGGTTGGGTAAATGTATATATGTGTAATTCCTTCAGGTAAAACCCACCAAAATACAAAAGAATCAAGAAGAGGAAAGACAATGTTTTCTAAAACCAGACACAGTACACAGCAACATTCCACAACCTGGTATCTCCACATGCAAAATAATTTAGACTGAAGTAAAAACGAGGATGCCAAGATAATATGTACAAGCTACTCTTCCCCCCACGATAGCAGGCCTATAAACCATTTCCTGTTTCCTTTGTTTTCTATCTGTTAAAGATATGGGGGGTGGAGTTAAGATGGCAGACTAAGCACATGTCTCCTTATATCCCTCTGGAAACCAAGACATGAATTGATAATCAAACGGAGCCTTCTGGTCACCTAGTGAGCCCCCAGGACATGGCACAAGGCTGTTAATTTGGATTTCATACCACTGAACGAAAAAGCTCCCCTCTTTCACTGACTCCCACTCCTGGCTAGCCCTTGTTGTCATGGACTGAAGGTAAATGCACCATTTTGACTTTTTTTTTCCTCTGTCTTGGCTGGCGGGCAGAGCTGGGCCTTGCCTAGTGGCTAGACTCAGAATCACTGCTGGTGGGATAGGCAGGTGAAATTGCCATAGTTTGAGAGCCAGGCTTAGGACTCTGTTCATCTAGCCACTTTGGGCCTCTCTTTTTATCACTGCCACAGCGTGGTTTCTATGAAACCACAGTGACTGTGCGCGGGCCGCCACGTTGGATATGGAGATTTTAGTGGGACCTAATTGTTAGCCCAGGAGCCAGCGCCTGCAAACAGGACAGCGCCTCTCTGACAGAAAAGCCGTAGTTTACACAGTGTTGCTTACTGTGGGGGGCCCGGCAACAGAGGCAGAGGAATCACTACCTCTCAGCACCTTTAGCCCCTCTATCTGCTAACCATGTGGAGGGTGCCTTCTTAGATACAGTGGCTGCAGTTGGATCTATTTCTTAGCTTGGGAGCCAGAGCCTGCCCACAGGAGAGCATTTTTCTAACAGAAAAGCAGTAGTTGACACAGTGTCACCTAAGGCTGTGCCCTGTCAGCAGAGGCCAACAGGGCAGTAGCATTGCTGTATTGTGAACTAGTTTGTATCATCTGGGTTGAATATAGAAGTACTTACTTTGTTAGTTGCAAAGAGGGACCTCTATACCTGAAAACCTGACTGACTTGGGAAGTGGTCAGATATCTTTTGGTTTACATTTTAAGACAGCCTAGAGAAACATCTGCAGTCCATCTTCATAGTATCTCTCCCAGCCTTTACTTAGTCATATGAAACCCAAAAAGCAACAGACACTTGTGGCAAACAAGAAATCACCCATGGCTTCAGAAGACTCACAAAGAAAACAACCAAGGGAGTTTTCCAGATAAAGAAACTTTTCTGAAATGATCAGAAGGTGAATACAAAAGGATTATATACAGAGCCCTTCTAGATCTTATACAAAATGCAGCAGAAAAAATGAAAAATTAAGCAAGCTGTTCAATCTGATGGAACACCAGTACTCTGAAATTCAACAGATCAAGAACAAAGTCAAAGACATAGAAACTTCGATTCAAAGCCAAGAAAACAGAATGGAACAAATGGAAAAAAGAATTTCTGACTTGGAAGACAGAGCTACTGACACCAGTGTCGATGAGCAGAAATCAGAAAAAAGAAACAAGAAAAATGAAGAAGCATTAAGAAGCACATGGGACTCTATTGAGAGGAACAACCTTTGGTTAATTGGAGTCTCTGAACAGAATGAGACACCTGACAACACAGAGAATATCGTTGCTGAGCTGCTGACAGAAAACTTCCCAGAAATCATGAAGGAAGAGAATATAGATATCCCAGATGCATACCTTACGCCATCCAATATAGATCTCAAAACGAAGGCTCCAAGACATAATTAAGCTTAACAAAATGAAACATAAGTGGCAACTCTTAAAGGCAGCAAGACTCAAAGCAAAGCTGACATTCAGAGGGAAGCTCTGTAGGCTTTCATCAGATTTCTCCACAGAAACCATGCTGGCATGCAAACAGTGGCACAACACACTCAAAGTCATGAAGGAAAAGAACTTCCAACCAAGAATTACGTATCCTGCAAAACTATCTTTCAAATATGAAAATGAAATTAAGACATTCCCAGATATACAGAAACTCAGAGACTTTGTAAAAACCAAACCAAAACTACAAGAAATATTGAAAGAAGTTCTTGGCTTTGGCTTAGAAGAACAAAACCACTAACATTATATTTTAGAATGATACATTATTCAGAACTCTACTCAGTTAGGGAAGGCTCCAAATTCAATCACAGCTTTAATTCTGAAACAATCCAGTGTTTATCATGAAAACTATGGTGCCATCATATTAAAAAGAGGGATGTACCACAGTCGTTATAGTCCTTCCAGATGGAGAAGAATATAGCAAGACTGATAGCAATTAAAATTGGGTTTATATATAGCTTATTAAAGGGGATTATAGGTGTAGCTGTAAAGCACAACAAAGATGTAACATACCATATCAAGAAATGTAACACAGGAATCTCAACAACTACAAAAACAGCTCTGAAAAAGGTGAAAAATCAGTTCACAAAAAAGAATGTCCCAGAACAGACTAATAAGAACAACAGAGAAAACATCAACACAAAAATAAACATATCACAATGGCAGCAGTGAACACATGCCTATCAATAATTACACTGAATGTGAATGGACTGAATGTTCCAGTAAAGTGACATCTTGGATCAAAAGACATGACCCATCCATATGTTGTCTACAAGAAACTCACTTGAGACTTAAAGATAGGAACAAACTGAAAATTAAAGGATGGAAGAATATATATCAAACTAACAATGAACAAAGAAGAGCAGGTGTGGCAATTCTAATCTCAGACAAAATCAATTTTAATGTAAAATACACCATTGTGGACAAAGATGGACACTATTTATTGCTGAAAGGTTCAGTAAACAAGCAATACGTAACTATATTAAATATTTATGCACCTAGTATCAGAGCACCTAAATACATCAAAGAAACACTGACTACACTCAAAAAAGAGTTAGATTACTCCCCAGTAATAGTGGGAGACTTCAACACTCCCCTCTCAATACTGGACAGATCATCTAGAAAAAAACTCAGTAAAGATACAGAAGACCTTATTGTCACAATTAACCAATTAAATCTCACTGATATATACAGAACTTTCTACCCATCAGCGGACAACTACACCTTCTTCTCCAGTGCACATGGAACATTCTCCAGAATTGACCACGTGTTAGGACATAATGCAATTCTCAACAAAATCCATACCATTGAAATACTGCAAAGCATCTTCTCAGATCATAAAGCCATAAAAGTCGAAATCAATAGCAGAAAAAACACAGAAAGTGGAACTCTTGGAAACTCAACAACATCTTGCTCAAAAAACCATGGGTTATAGAAGAAATCAAGGATGAAATAAGGAAATTCATGGATTCCAATGGGAATGAAAACACTTCCTACCAGAACCTATGGGATACAGCCAAAGCAGTGCTCAGAGGTCAGTTTATCTCCTTGAATGCACACATCTGGAAGGAAGAAAGAAGCCAAATCAAGGAACTAACCCTACAGCTTGAACAAGTAGAGAAAGAACAACAGAGGAATCCCTCAGGCACCAGAAGAAACCAGATCATAACAATTAGAGCAGAGCTAAATGAATTTGAGATTAGAAAAACAATTGAAAAAATTGAAAAGACCAAAAGCTGGTTTTTTGAAAAGATCAACCAAATTGACAAACCACTGGTTAAACTAAAGAAAAACAGGAAGGGAAGCAAATAACACAAACTAGAAATGAGACGGGAGTTGTCACAACAGACCCAACAGAAATCAAAAATATCATAACAGAATACTATGAAAGACTGTACTCTAACAAATTTGAAAACCTAGAGGAAATGGACGAATGCCTTGATTCATACCACCTACCCAAATTATCACAACATGAAGCAGAACAACTTAATAAACCCATCACAAAGCCAAGCCAAGCCAAGTGCCATCACAAGGGAAGAGATTGAAAATGTCATCTATCTGTTAAAGACACGGGCTTTCTTTTGTTTTTTTAATCTTCTAAATGACAATCAGTTTTTAGTTCTACTTGTGGCACTTTTTATGTTAAATACCATGCTTAAACCTGTAATTCTCAGTTTTTCCAACTGGCCAGTGGTAGCTTAGTGGTAAAATTTTCATATTCCATGTGGAAAACACTGATTGGATTTCTGGCCAAAGCACCACATGTGCAGCCACCATCTGTCAGTGGAGGTTTACCTGTTGCTATAATGCCTATTCCAAAGAAGGTGATCCAACCAAATGTGGAGATTATCGAATAATGTCATTAATATCACATACAAGTAAAATTTTGCTTGTGCTCATATTCTTAGTGCATTTGTCTATTGTTCCTTTTCCTATTGATCTATAAACTACTTGCAGATTAAGGATTTAGTTAAGTAAAATGATTGGATACAAGATTAACATACAAAAATTACTAATTTACGTATTCACAATCAATAACCCACATTCACAACAGCTCGCAACAATCCAACCAAACCAGTGTTTCTCAAAGTGTAGTCACTGAACACCTGCCTCAGAACTGTCTGCAGCTAGTGGAAAATTTAGATTACTATATTTGCCCTCCCCAGTAAGACTCCCCAAATCGAGGGTTGAGTCTTAGAGCCTGCATTTTCAGAAGCTCCCCCAGGTGATTTTTCTGCACATTCAAATTAGAAAACCACTAATCTAGAGTAATGAATGAGCATCCAGTCCATCTGATGTCAACGACTTCAGCTAGGTAGAAACTGCAGGCTTATCACTGCCCTTAAGCTGGTAGACCAGGCCTGACTCCCTCTCCAGCTTCTTTTCACCACTCTCCCCTCTACACTCCAGCAACTAGTCACAGTTCTGGGGAAGACACTCTGTTCTGTTCACTCACTCCTTGCCTCTGCTCTGTGACTTTCTTCCTTTTGAGCCTTTCTGACATCTCAAGTCCGATGAAGTATCCTTCCACCACAGCACTAGTAATGCTTCTTTTTATCTATTTGTCTATTTTCCAGTCTGTCACCTCCACGAGACAGTGAGTGCTGGGACTGGATCTTTTCTCTCTCTAACTCCATTGTTTGTTCTCTTCAGTAAATATGTAATGGATGAAAGAATGGACTGCTGATAGTTTCAGACTTACGTCACTGGAGTGCATCTATTCTGTGTAAATATGACATGCGCAAGGTGGCATTTCAAATCAGCGGCGAAATGGTGTATTGTTAATAAATGATGTTGGACTAATTGGTTAATTAACATAATTAGGGAAAATCAATTTACAGCTTTATCTTGCACTGAAATAATTTTCAGGTGGATGTGGTAAACAAAGTTAAATATAAAGACAAAACATTTTAAAAAACTAAAAATACGGAGAAATATTGACCCAATACTGATACCAAGACAGAAGCCATAAAGAAAAGATTGATAGATTCCATTACCATTTTAAACTTCAGAACATACAAGAATCAGAAACTGGAAGGCTAGTGATGAAAAGAAGAAAGCTTTCTTTTAAAGCATGAGTGACAAACTGTCAGATTCATTAACGTAGAAAGACCTATTAAAAGTTTCATAAGAAAAAGACAAATTAATCCATATAAAATTAAGCAAGGTTCAGAGAGACAGGCAATAAATTAAGAAATATTTGTTCTTGAATGAGTGATATGCACATCCCAATGAACTGAGGAATATTCAGCCTAGTAATCAAACAAGGGCCAATTAATACCACATTTTCCCCCGACAAATGTTGATCAATTTCGATTTCAGCAACTATATGGGAAAATAACACTCTTATACTCCAGGAGTGTGAACTGGTACAATATTTCTGGAGGGCAATTTAACAGTATATACTAAAAGCCTCTCTTCTTAACCTAGATCATTTCTGGGAATCTATCAAAAGGAAATAATAAAAAATCTAGACAAAGATTTAGCTACAAGGATATTATAGTGACATATTTATAGTAGTGAGACACTGAAAATGATCTAAGTGTCCAACAACAGAATTGGATGAATAAATTAAGGCAAGATCATAAGCTAGAATGCAGGCATTAAAATCATCATATTTGAGATTGTTTAACGACACAGTAAATGCTTATAATATTTTGTTAGGTGTCATGGATTTAATTGTGACTCCCCCCAAATATCTGTCAACTTGGCTAGGTCATGATTCTCAGTATTGCATGACTGTCTAACATTTTGTCATCTGATGTGATTTCCTTACACGTTGTAAATTCTATTACTATGATGTAATGCAGTGGATTACTGGCAGCTACACTGATGAGATTTACAAGATTAGATAGTGTCTTCAGCCAATCTCTTTTGAGATATCAAAGAGAGAAGCACGCAGAGAGACAGGGGACCTTATACCACCAAGAAAGCTGTGTCGGCAGCAGAGTTCATCTTTTGGACCTGAGGTCCCTGTGCTGAGATGCTCCTAGACCAAGGGGAGAATGATGACAAAGACCTTCCTCCAGAGCCAGCAAAGAAATGGAACACATTAGGATCACTATTTCCTTTCCTTGGAGCTGACACCCTTAATTTGGACTCTTAGCCTCTTAACTGTAAGAGAATAAACTCTTGTTAATGTGTCATCCATTTGCAGTGTTTCTGCTATAGCAGCACTAGATGATGACATTTGGTAAAAGAAAAGTAGTATGAATACCAATTTTGTTTTTTAAAATATGTATTTCAAAAAATATGATTATGTAGACAAAATCTGGAAAGAAAATATTGTGACTGGAGTTCCTGCACACAGACCACCCCGTCCTCAGGGAGTGTTTTAGATGAGGTCCCAGGGCTTCTGTTTTCATACTGCAGCCCAGGAAACACTGGTGGTATCACCTGGGCAGGCAGCTCTGGCAGAGGCTCTATTCCCATTGCAGGACCAGTGACAAGAAGCCAAAGGCCCCTAAAGCCATCCCTGGATAAAATTAAGGATTTGGTTGTTGCCACAGCTGATAATGCTATGTTCCTTGGGATCTTAAATAATGATACTTACAGTAGCTAACATTTATTGGACACTTATTTATTGGATCACTATGAGTCAGCTGCAAAGAATAATCAGAACATGGAATGTAGGAAGTATGAATCTAATAAAGTTAGAAGTCATAAAAAATGAAGTGGAACACATAAAGATCAATATCTCAGACATCAGTGAGCTGAAATGGACTGGTATTGGCCATTTTGAATTGAACAGTCACATGGTCTACAATGCTAGGAATGACAAATTGAAGAAGAATGGCATCACATTCATTGTCTCAAAAAATTTTTTTTCAAGATCTATCCTGAAGCACTACACTACCAGTGCTAGGAAAATTTACATATACCTACAAGAAAGAACAGTTAATATGACTATTACCAAATTTATGTACCAACCACAGTGCCAAAGATGAAGAAATTGAAGACTTCTACCAACTTCTGCAGTTTGAAATTGATCAAACACACAATCTAGATGCACTGATAAGTACTGGCGACTGGAATGCAAAAGCTGGAAACAAAGAAGAAAGATCAGTAGTTGGAAAACCTGGCCTTGGTGCTAGACACAACACTAGAAATCACATGGCAGAATTTTGCGAGACTAATGACTGGCCTATTCGTTGAAAATAGCTTTCCTCAACAACATAAATGGTGACTATACACTTGGACTTCACTGGATGGAATACACAGATATCAACTCAACTACATCTGTAGAAAGAGATCATGGAAAAGCTCAGTGAGTCAGTACAAGGCCAGGAGCCAGCTACAGAACTGATCATCCATTGCTTGTACACAAGCTCAAGTTGAATCTGAAGAAAATTAAAACAAGTCCATGAGAGTCAAAATACAATCTTGAATATATCCCAACTGAATTTAGAGACCGCCTCTAGATTTGACACATTCAAAATTAATGACTGAAGACCAGATGTGGGATGACACCGAGGACATCAAACATAAAGAAAGCAAAAGGTCATTAAAAAGACAGGAAAGAAAGAAAAGATGAAAATGAATGCCAGAAGAGACTCTGAAACTTGCTCTTGAACACTGAGTAGCTAAAGCAAAAGGAAAATGATGAAGTAAAAGAGCTAAACAGAAGATTTCAAAGGGTGGCTTGAGAACACCAAGTATTGCGACATGTGCAAAGAACTGGAGTTAGAAAACCAAAGGGAAGAACTTGCTCAGCATTTCTCAAGCTGAAAGAACTGAAGAAAACATTCAACCTCAGATTGCAATACCGAAGAACTCTAAGGACAAAACGTTGAAATAGCAGGAAGCATAAAAAGAAGATGGAAGGGATATAGTCACAGTACCAAAGAAGTGATTGACATTCAACCATTTCAGGAGGTAGCATATGATCAAGAACCAATGGCACAAAAGGAAGAAGTCCAAGCTGCACTGAAGGCACTGGCAAAAAGCAAGGCTCCAGGAATTGAGGGAATACCACCTGAAAAAAATTTAATTATTTTATCGTGGCTTAAGAAACAGTTTACAATCCAAGTCAGTGTGCCATATAAAACCCCACACCTACACTACTATGCAATTCTACCTGCTCTCCCTACCCTGTGACAGCATACTCCTACTTTCCACCCTATACTTGTTGTAACCATTCAACCAGCTCCTGTCACCATTAACCCTCTTGCCTGGCCTCTGGACAAGAGCTGCTCAGAGAGCCTCATGTGTGTATTTAAGCCAAGAAGCACATTCTTCACTAGCATCACTCTATGTCTTATAGTTCAGTCCAATCTTTGTCTGAAGAGTTGGCTTTCGTACTATTTTAAGTTCTGGGCTAACAGAGAGTTTGGGGTCCATGTCCTCAGGGGATTCTCTGGTCTGACAGACCATGAAATGTGGTCTTTCAATAGAGTTCTAGTTCTGCACACCCATTTTTCTCTCACCATGTTGGGGACTTTACACTGCTCTCTCTATCAGGGCAGTCAGGGGTGGTGGTGGGAACCGTCTAGTTCTTCTGGTTCTCTGCTAGTATAATACTAGATTATATGACACCTTCTGTCTTCTGGGCTCATACTGTCCCCATGTCTTTGATGTCTCCCATTCTCCTCTGCTCCAGGTGGATTGGAACCAACTGATGCAACTTCGATGGCCACTTGGGAGCTTTTAAAATCCCACATGCCACTCACCAAAGTGGTATGCAGAACATTTTCTTTAAAAAAAGCTTCGTTAGCGGCCTAGCCTTCTGCTAAGACAGTCTTCTGCACCCCATATTGGTGAGTGGTGTCTGGGGTCTTAAAAGCCAGCAAGCTGCCATCTGAGGAGCCTCAGTTGATCCCAATCCACCTGAAAGAGAGGACAACCGAGAACATCAAAGACATGAGGAAAAGTTAGCCCAGGAGACAGAATGACCTATGTGACTGGGAGACTACATCAGCATGAGATGAGAAGAACCAGATGGTGCCCAACCAAAGACAGCCTTGATAGAGGACGCAATGTAGAGTTCCTGATGTAGCATGAGAAAAAGAGGTGTGCAGATCAAGAAATCTACTAAAAGACAAGAAATGATGGTCCAGCAACCTGGAGGGTCCCCTGGGAACATGGCCCCTAGACTTGCTGCTGCCCCAGACCTGAAACCAGTACTGCGATCAATACTTCAGACAAAGAATGGACTGGACTCAGGGACACAGAGTGAGCATGTGGTGTGTGTACTTTATGGTTTTATACATTTATAGAAGGCTGTCCTATGAATTTCTTTCTGGAGGGGAGAGGAGAAAGTGCAGAGGAGGGGACAGATGCTCAGTGGAAGGACACCAGAAGAGTGAAAAGGAGGAGTGTGCTGTCACAGGATGGGGAAGATCAGATAGAGTTGTAGAGAGGCCGCTTTGCAAAATTGACTTGGATTGTACACATTCACTTAATCATTAAAAAAAAAATAAAGTTAGGCTAATTAGTCTAGATGTCCACTGAAACTGTGGCCCCCAGACCCCTGTCCCTGCTATTCTGCCTTTCAAAATGCTGTATTCTATTTAAAAACCCTTTTAGCTTTTGATGTCCCATTGCACTAACCTCCCTTCTACTGTAGGAGTTCCCCGTTATTTATTTTCTCTTCTGAGGTGTGTGCATTGTTAGTAATATTTTGTAGTCTGTTTATGCTATGTATTAGGGCTCCCACCAATGTCCCTAGTTTTTCTTCTATGATCTTCACTGTTTTAGATTTTATATTTAGATCTTTGATACATTTTGAGTTAGTTTTTGTGCATGGTGTGAGATACCGGTCTTGTTTTATTTATTTATTTTTGCAGTTGGATATCCAGTTATGCCAACACCATTTATTAAAGAGACTGTCTTTTCCCTAGTTTATGGACTTTGGACCTTTGTCAAATATCAGCTTCTCATAGGTGGATAATGTGATATTTGGATTCTCAATTCTGTTCCATTGATCTATGTATCTGTTTTGTACAAGTATCAGGCTGTTTTGACTACCATGGCAGTGTAATAGGTTCTGAAGACAAGTAGTGTGAGGCCTCCCATTTGTTCTTCTTCTGTAATGCTTTACTTATCTGTGGCTTCTACCTTTTGCCATATGAAGTTGGTGATTTGTTTCTCCATTTCATTAAAAAACGGCATTGAAATTTGTATTGGGATTGCATTTATCTATCGATAGATTTGGGTAGACATTTTCATGACTTTTCAATCTTCCTATCCAACAGCAAGGTAGGTTTTTCTCCACTTTTGTAGGTCTCTCTTGGTTTCTTGTAGTAGAGTCTTGTAATTTCTTTGTATAGGTCTTTTACATCTCTGGTTACATTTACTCCTAGGTATTTTATCTTTGTGGGAACTTTCGTAAATGGTATTGATTTGGTGATTTCTGCTTGGATGATGTCTTTGTTAGTGTAAGGGAATCTCATTGATTTATTTATGTTTATCTTATATCCTGATACTTTGCTGAACTCTTTTACTAGTTCCAATAGTTTTTTTTTTTGTGTGTGTGGATTCTTTAAAGTTTTCTGAGCATAATATCATTTGCAAATAGAGATACTTTGAATTCTTCTTTATCAATTTGTATGTCCTTTATTTCTTTATCTTGCCTGATTGCTCTGGCTAGAACCTTCAGGACAATGTTGAATAAGTGTGGTGACAATGAGCGTCTTGGTCTGGTTCCTGTTCTCAAAAGGGGATTGCTTTCAGTCTCCATTCAGGATGATGTTGGCTGTTGGCTTTGCATGGATGCTTTTTATTATGTTGACGAATTTCTATTCCTATTCTGCTGAAAGTGGTCAACCTGAATGGGTGTTGGACTTTATCAAATGCCTTTTCTGCATCAAATGATAAAATCAAGTGGTTCTTGTCTTTTGTTTTATTTATGCGCCTTATTACATTGTTTTTCTAGTGCTGAATCATCCCTGCAAGCCAGGTCCCCTTCCTCAACCTGTGCCCCTCCTAGACTTATCCTCTCTCTCCCAACTTGTATCTTCCTTCACAGCCAGGCCCCCTTCTGCAGAACATGCTTCCTTTCCTGGCCTATACTCCTTCCACTGCCTATGCCCTCTCCTGCAGCCTGTTCCTACCTCCTCTCCAACTCTTACATCCTTTCCTAGTGTTTCTATTCCTATAAATGGCTCTCAGAAACCCTGATAGCATAATGGTTAGGTGCCACAGCTGCTACTCAAATCCACCAGGTGCTCCTTGGAAACTCTATGGAGCAGTTCTGCTCTGTCCTATAGGGCTGGTTTGGGGTTTAAAGCGGTCTCTTCTCACAGTGCATCCTAATACCTATTTTCTCAAGTCCCTCAACTCAGCAAGCTGATTGGCTGAAACTAATGTGATACACACACTCACAGTGCTATATCTGGCAGAGTTTCCATATTTGTATTTTGGGAATACCCCCCCCCCAAAAAAACATACGAGCATTATTTTTTCTCTCTTGTAATGTTGTCCTAGACTGGCAAGTTATTTGGGAGTGGGGGTTCTTTTTTCTGTGCAGAAGGAGAACATTCTTAAATGAAATGATAAGGTTTCTCCCTGAATCCTCCTCCTGTGAAATATTCTACTCCAGGCTGCCACTAAGATCACAGGTCATCCTCCCCAAAGCCTTACCCCTACCGTTATCAAAACCTCTGGGATTCCTTTGTTAAAGGAGATCCTTGCATACAGTGCAAACTCTACATGAACTAAGATAGCTATATACAAGTATAAAGAATCAGCTATTTTATAACTGTCTGTATTTTTTAAAACAAATTTCATATTTTTTTATTTTTGATGTGCTATACTATATTTTGGAACATTTGGAATGTATGAAAAATTTTTAAAGGAATGTAAGTAATTTCGATGAAAAAAGATCTTAAAAACTGTCTACTGCAAGTCATTTCACCTTTACTACTCTTTTGGCAAATTCAAAATATAAGTCTTAGATATCAACAAAAATATATTTCTCACTTTTTTTGCTTATTGGCTATAGATATAACAAAGTGGATCACCTACGTTAAGGCTTTTTAATATTGTTTTCTCTTTTTAAATACTTTTCTATCTCTAAGAATTAAGAAAAAGGACTATGTTCAGATCTTGCACACTTCATACCAGTTGCAGATATACCAAAGTAGATTAACTACATACACATATTCCTTCTTGTCTTTAAGAAAATGAAGTTCTGATCTTTCACACCTTATTGTAAACCACATCTAGCCTATCAGCTTATCTAAATTTCCTTTTTATATTTTAAAATTTACATTTAACTTCTACATTTAATAAATTTTACTAAGAACTTAGCAAACATCTAAACAACTAAATTAATCTGGGACTAGACAGCTTTTTATGAAAAACAAGTACAGTGGAGCGCTTGCTAACAACTTGACACTTCTCCTAAGAAACCCAGCTTACAGTAATGTAATAAATAAAAGCCAACCAAAACAAATGCTCATGATACATTTTCTTCCGAAGAATGAAGCAAAAGCCATCCACAAAGCATTCCGAAAAGGTTCCAAAAGCAACCTTTTTTCTAAGTAATCTGTTACATTCATAGCACAATACGAAAACACAAAGCAGATATTTTACTAAATCTGTTTTTCCACCTTATAAATGTGTTAAACCCCAAGTTCCAAAAGTTATTACAAAGTTCTCTGTAGTATCACCACTTCTCATCAACGAAGGAGGCAAAGACTGGTTAAGGGCAAGAAGCATTAGAACTTGTCAGATATTTTTTTCCTCCCACCCCACGTGGTCAAAGAAGCAGTTAAGGAACGAGAGAAGTGAATGAAATGGCAACGTAGGAAAGTTGGGGCATTTTGAACAAAAGGAAGAAAGATGAGGGGAAAAAAATTGAGCCTACTAAGTAGATGTGGCGGGCAGCGGCGTTAGCTCTGGGGGAAGCTGGCTGCTGGTGGCAGCTGCGGGCCTAGAAGAGGCGAGGGGCTGTGCTCCTGACGGAGCCCGCCTCGAGCAGCTTCACTGAGTTGTAGCGGTCCCCAAGGTTGCAGGTGTAGTGCATGCGGACGAGGACTAGGGGCTTCCTGGTGTACTCTTCCCCAATGACAACGATGGGCAAGTCGGCCTGGATCACCTCGATGGGGGTCTGCAAGAAGTGCGACAGGGCCCTCAGCTCCAGACGGCCTCCCCGCGACGCGTTGCTCACGATGTCATCGCAACAGCTCAAGAAGTCATCATGGCTGTAGGTGTCTCCGGTTTCAGGGTGGGTGAGGAAGGGCAGAAAGTCGTCGATGTGCTTCTGCATGTAGTCAGCGGTGAGGCTCCGCAGACTTCCCACAGTCACGGAGAATACCAGCTGGTCTTGGATGGCGCGGTGCATGCAGTGGCTGTCAGCTGGTATCTCTTTCATCTCTAAATTCTTGGCCCTTAAGATGACCCAGAGCTTCTCCTCCTCGTCGTGGTGGAAGCCAGCCATACGCTCCATCTCAGACTCCGCCATCTTCCTCTGGCATTCCCTCACTACGGCTGCCCTTCGTTCGCGCCTTCTCTGTCCTTTGGTGAGGCCAGGCGGCTTGTTCTCCAGATCCATCTTGGCAAGGTCTTCAGTGACAGCCTCGAGGTTGCTGCTGTCGGAGAAGCGCTCCCTGAACTTGTCCATCTCCTGGAAATGCTTCTGCTCCATTGCGGCCTCAAGGCGGGCCACATCTAGGAGCAACTGCTTTCTTCTTCTCTTGTCACTCTTTGGGATTGAGTTCCTCATGGTCCAGATGCGGGCCTGTAGCTCGCTCCGCTCACGGTGGTGGCGTCGTACCATCTGCTGGTGCTCACTCTGTGGATCATCCATGATGTTTAACAGCAGACAGGAATCCACGTGTGGCAGCTACAGCTCAGACTAACAACAGCTCAAGCCACTGAGCAGGCTACTGTTTCCTCAGGTTGCTCACTGGGTTTGCCTTTGCTCTGGTCACGTGCCTCTCTGCCATTGGCCACTATCTCTCCATAGCTACGCCCCTCAAACAAGTCTGGCGCTAGGATTGGCTGTTGGGAAATGGTTAAAAACAGAACAAAAGAAACACTCCCTCCGCAAGCAACGGTTGTTTCCGGTGTTAGCAAGAGTTCAAGATCCTGCCCTTGTGTAACTTTTACAGCAATTCCACTTGCAGAGTTTTTCATTGACTGTTGCTCCCTACCTCTGTTCCTAGTCTGGATACAATGTACACACTGGTCTTGCTTGAGAGACGCATGAAAATTACTATTCTACTAGCTGAATATGCCTTGACACTGGACTTGGCATTATTTCCACTGTTCAGGAGGCAATGTGGCTTTCTCCAGGTTTTCGGGTCCTTTGCTAGGTGAATCCTTGATCTTTGTGTATCAGGACAAAGGCATTTCCATACTTTCCTGGGAACAGAGTCCTCTCCGTTTTTAAGTCTCATATTCGCCTTATCCTGTCTCAGTATAAGAAGGCAAGGCACCCTCCAAAACCACCCAGACTTCTTGGTTTGTCTTAACACAATGCACCTACCCTACAGGACTTTTCTCCTGTGCCCCAGCTCTCAGAATGGACTCCTTAGGATGCCTCATGAAGCACTACATCCAGTATTATCATGCCACTGCTTTCTGACCTTTTTGAGTCTCTAAAAGTTCTTTAAGAAAAAAAAAAGAAAACAAAATCTCAAGTTCTTACAAATGTGCCCTCATCCAGACCCTACCACCTGAAACAAAAAGACACCCTAGACTATCTCCCCTTTGTTACCAATGAGGAATGTTGGGCAATTTTCCAAATCTGTTAAATTGTCATTCTTTTTTATTGCTAAGTGGTATTCTGTGGTATGGCTGTACCACTGTGTGTTTAACTGTCTCCCAGTTGAAGGACATCTGGGTTGTTTCCAGGTTTTGGCTATCATAAATAAACTTGCTATAAACATTAGTTTTTGTGTGAACATAAGTCTTCATTTTGGGGGGCTAAATCCTCAGGGGTGCAATTATTGGTTTATGTTGTTAAGTGGAAATCTTGGTAGCATATTGGTTAAGTGGTTAAGTTATGCTAACCAAAAGGTTGACAGTTCAAATGCGCCAGGCACTCCTTGGAAACTCTATAGGGCAGTTCTACTCTGTCCTATAGGGTCTCTATGAATTAGAATCGACTTGATGGCACTATTATTTTTATTGTTATTTTAAGTGTGTGTTTAGTTTTGTGTATTAAGAAAATGGCAAACTATTTTCCAGACTGGCTGCACCATTGCAACTTTTCCACCAGCACGTATGAGAGATTGAGTTTCTCAGTATCCTTACCAGCATTTGATGTGGTTGATTATTTTCTTTTGGCCATTCAGAGAGCTATATAGTGATAGTTCACTGTGATCTTAATTTGTATTCCCTAGAAGCCCTGATGGCACAGTGATTAAGAGCTTGACTCTTAACCAAAAGGTCAACAGTTCGAATTCACCAGTCACTTTTTGGAAATCCTATGGAGGTTCTATTCTGTCCTATAGGGTCACTGAGTTGGAATCCACTCTAGACAAGGAGTTTTTGATTTCGTATAGGGTAACTATGAGTTGGAATCAAGGGCAACAGGTTTTTGGTAATGGCTAATGCAGAGCTCAGATGGGTGTAGTGGTTAACAGTTTGGTTGCTAACCAAAAGGTTGACAGTTTGAATCTACAAGTTACCCTTTGAAAACCCTATGGGGCATCTCTGTCTTATGGGTCACTATAAGCTGGAATGGACTCAAGAAAATGAAGTTATCTTTTTAGAATCGCTAATGATGTTCCATACTGAAGGCTGGATTGCACCTCAACATCAAGAAAAAAAAATCTCACAACTGGACCAGTAAGCAACATCATGACAAATGGAAAACAGATTGAGGTTGTCAAGGATTTCATTTCACTTCATTCCACAATAAACACCCATGGAAGCAGCAGTCAGGAAATTAAAAGATGCATTGCCCTGGGAAAATGTGCTCCAAAGGACCTCTTTAAAATGTTAAAAACTAAAGATGTCACCTTAAGACTAAGGTGTGCCTGACCCAAGCCATGGTATCTTCAAATGCATCATACGCATGTGAAAACTGGGCAGTGAATAAGAAAGACAGAAGAAGAACTGATGTCTTTGAATTGTGATGTTAGAGAAAAACATTGAATGTAGCATGGACTACCAACAGAACAAACACATCTGTTCTGGAAGATGCACAACCACAGTGCTCCTTGGAAGTGAAGGTAGTGAGACTGGGTCTCATGTATTTTGTCCATGTTGTCAGGAGGAATCAATCTCTGGAGAAGGACGTCATGCTTGGTAGAGTGGAGGATAGTCAAAAAAGAGGAAGACTCTCAATCAGACAGATCAACACAGTGGCTGCAATGAACGGCTTAAGCATAAAAACAATTGTGGGCATGGCACGGGGCTGGGCAGTGTTTCATTCTGTTGTACATGGGGTCACTATGAGCTGGAACCAACTCAACAGCACCTAACTACAACAACAACGATGTTCCATATCTTTTCATGTGATTATTTGCCATTTGTATATCCTCTTGGTCAAATGGTTGCTTATGCCTTTTACCAGGTTGCTATATGACTCTTTTTGTACCAGTACCAGGATGTTTTGACTACTGTGGCAGTGTAATAGGTTCTAAAGTTGAGTAGTGAGAGGCCTTCCAGTGTGTTCTTCTTCAGCAGTGCTTTGCTTGATCATTTTTTTTTTCCCTTTCCAAACAAAGTTGGTAATGTGTTTCTCCATCTCATTAAAAAATGTCACTGAAATTTGTACTGGGATTGCATTGTATACGAAGATCACTTTGGGCAAAATAGACATTTTCACAGTGTTAAGTTTTCCTATCCATGAGCAGGGTAGATTTCTCCATTTATGTAAGTCTCTCACATTTTCTTGCAGTAAGGTCTTGTAGTTCTGTTTGTATAGGTCTCTTGTTTCTCTAGTTAGATTTATTCCTAGGTATTTTGTCTTCTCAGGGGCTATAGTAAATGGTATTGATTTGGTGATTTCTTCTTTAATGATCTCTTTGTTGGTATAAAGGAATCCTACTGATTTACTTAGTTTCTCTTATATCCTGATACTTTGCTGATACTATCCTGATACTTTTCTTAGTTTGAGTAGTTTACTTACAGATTTTTTTAGGATTCTCTGCATATAGAATCATATCATCTGCAAATAGGGAGATTTTTACTTCTTATTTGATAATGCGGATGCCCTTTATTTCTTTGTCTTGTCAAATTGCTCTAACCAGAACTTCTAGTACAATGTTGAACAGAAGAGGTGAGAGTGGGCATTCTTGTCTACTTCCCATTCTCAAGGGGAATTCTTTTTTTTTTTTTTGAAAAAAAAAAAAACAAGTTTAGCTTTAGCTTTATTTGTAAAACACCTGAGGTCAATATAGGAAAAAAGGCACTGAGAGGAATTAATGCCTTAGCCCCAGGGAGCTACAGCAACTATGACTGGTCCGAAGAACTGAAAAGATACTAGGAAGATACGACAGGAGGACAGAGAATGAGAATTCACTAAGGGAGAGGGCCTGGAAGTGGGCCATGAGGGAGAACTGGAGGTCTGGGAGTGGGCCTGGGGGTGGAAGGGGCCCCCACCGGTAGCCATAGGGTGGGGACCGTGGATCAAGGGGAATTCTTTCAGTCTCTTTCCATTCAAGATGATGTAGGTGGTTAGCTTTGTGTGGATGGCCCTTATTGTGTTGAGGAATTTGCCTTGTATTCCTATTTTGCTCTGAGTTTTTAGCATGAATGGGTGTTGGACTTTGTCAAATGCCTTTTCTGCATCAATTGACAAAGTCAGGTGATTCTTTTGTGTTATTTATGTGGTTGATCACATTAATTGTTTTTCTGACATTGAACCAGCCTTGCATCTCTGATATGAATCTAACTTGTCATGATGAATTATTTTTTGATACGTTGTTGTATTCTATTGCCAAAGATTTTGTTGAAGATTTTTGCATCTAGGTTCATGAGTGATATTGGTCTGTAATTCTTTTTTGTTGGATCTTTCCCTGGCTTTGGTATCAGGCTTATGCTGGCTTCAGAGAATGAATTTGGGAGTATTCCATCCCTTTCTATGCTGTGAAATAGTCTTAGTGGTATTGGAGCTAACCCTTCTCTAAAAGCTTGGTAGAATTCTGCAGTGAAGCCGTCTGGGCCAGGGCTTCTTTTGGTGGGTAGTTATTTGATGACTTCTTCAATCTCTTCCTTTGTGATGGGTATATTAAGTTGCTTTGCTTCTCCTTGTAATAATTTTGGCAGGTGATATGAATCTAGGAATTTGTCCATTTCCTCCAGGTTTTCGAATCTGTTAGATTTGTCTTTTGTAGCATTCTCTTACAATACTTTTTGATTTCTGTTGTGACATCTCCCATCTCATTTCTTATTTGGATTATTTGTTTCCCCTCATGTTTCTCCTTAGTAAGTTTAGCCAGCGGTTTGTCAATTTTGCTGATCTTTTCAAAAAACTAGCTTTTGGTCCTATCAATTTTTTTTTTTCAATTGTTCTTCTATTCTCCAATTAATTTAGTTCTGCTCTAATCTTTATGAACTGTTTTTTTCTGGTGCCTGAGGAGTTCCTCTGTTGCTCTTTCTACCTGTTCAAGCTGTAAGGTTAACTCTTTGGTTTGAGTCCTTTCTTCCTTCCGGATGTGTGCATTTATAGAAATAAATTGACCTCTGAGAATTGCTTTGGCTGTATCCCATAGGTTCTGGTAAGAAGTGCTTTCATTCTTATTTGGATCCATAAATTTCTTTATTTCATCTTTGATTTCTTCTATAACCTATGGCTTTTTGAGCAAGGTGTTGCTCAGTTTCCATGAGTTCCAATTTCTATCTATGTTTTTTCTGCTGTTCATTTTGACTTTTATGGCTTTGTGGTCTGAAAAGATGTTTAACAGTAATTCAACGGTTTGAGTTTTGTTGAGATTTGTTTTATGTCCTATCACATGGTCGATTCTGGAAAATGTTCCATGTGCATTGGAGAAGAAGATGTAGGTGGTTGATAAAAAGATGTTGGTGGATAAAATGTTATATGTATGTTGATGAACTCTCATTGGTTAATTGAAGCAATAAGATCCTCTGTGTCTTTACTGAGCTTCTTTTTAGAAGATCTGTCCAATACTGAAAGTGGAGTGTTGAAGTCTCCCACTATTATTGTGAGGTGGTCTATCTCATTTTTCCATGTAGTCAGTGTTTGGTCAATGTATTTAGATGTTCTAGTATTGGGTGCACAAATATTTAACATTGTTAAGTCCTGCTTGTGTATTGAACCTTTCAGCAGTAAATAGTGACCATCCTTGTCCATGATGGTGGATTTTACACTAAAATCTATTTTATCTGAGATTAGTATTGCCACACCTGCTCTTCTTTGTATATTGTTAGCTTGGTATATATTATTTCATCCTTTAATTTTCAGTTTTTTCATATCTTTAAGTCTAAGGTGAGTTTCTTGTAAGCAACATATAGGTGGGTCATGTCTTTTGATCCAAGATGTCACTCGATGTCTCTTTACCAGAGCATTCAGTCCATTTACATTCAGTGTAATTATTGATAAGTATGTGTTTAGTGCTGTCATTTTGATGTATTCATTTTTGTGTTGGTGTTTTCGCTGTTGCTCTTAATATTCTGTCCTGGGTCATTCTTCTCTATGGGCTGATTTTTCATCCTTTTCAGTGTGGTTTTGTGTTTGTTGACACTCCTGTATCACGTTTCTTGTTCTGATATGCTATTTTTTGTTCTGCTTTGCAACTACCCTGATGATCACCCTTAATAATCTGTTTAAACCGAATTTTAACTTCCATGCATCTTATTAACTTCCTGTCCATCTGAAAGGACTATAACTACTGTAGTATATCCCCTTTTTAATGTGATAGCATCTTAATTTTCATGATACGATCGCTGGATCCCTTCTTTTAATATTACATCTTTGATTGAGTTTTGTGCTTTCTCTAACTGTGTAGGTTTCTGGATGTTGTGTCCTGGATTGCCTCCTTAAACATAAACTTAATGGTTTTGCTTTTCTAAGCAAAGAGCTTCTTCCATTATTTCTTGCATTTTTGGTTTGGTTTTTACAAAGTCTCTTAAGTTTCTGTTTATCTGTGAATGTCTTAATTCCATCTTCATATTTGAAAGACAGTTTTGCAGGAGACATAAGTCTTGGTTGGAAGTTTTTCTTCATCAAGGCTTTGAATGTGTCATACCACTGCCTCCATGCCAAGATCATTTCTGCTCAGAAGTCAGATGAAAGCCTACAATGCTTCCCTCTGAATGTTAGCTTTGCTTTGAGTCTCACTGACCTTAAGAGTTTCTGCTTATGTTTCATTTTGTTAATCTGGATTATAATATGCCTTGATATCTTTCTTTTGGGGTCTATTTTTTGTGGCGTTCAATACACATCTTGGTTATCTGTTCTCTCATAATTTCAGGGAAGTTTTCTGTCAGGAACTCAACATTACTGTCTGTGTTTTTGGGTGTCCCTTCCTGTTCAAGGAAGCCAATTAATCATAGGTTATTCCTCTTCATAGAGTCCCACATGTTTCTTAATGCTTCTTCATTTTTCTTTTTTCTTTTCTCTGATTTCTTCTCATAAATGCTGGTGTAAGTCACTCCATCTTCAAGGTCAGTGTTTTAGTCAGCTAGGGCTGCTCTAGCCGAAATACCACAGAGTGGATGGCTTTAACAAAGGAAGGTTTATTCTTATGCAGTCCAGTAGGCTAGCCAAGCCAAGTGCTGTCGAGTCGGACTACAAGTCCATATTCAGGGTGTCCACTCCAGAGAAGGCTTTCCCCCTTGTCAGTTCTGGAGGAAAGTCTGGTATTGTATCAGTCTTTGTCTGGGGAGCATCTTGGCACTGGAACCTCAGGTCTGAAGGACGTGCTCTTCTGCCAGTGCTGTTTTCTGTATGGTATGAGGTTCCCAATTCTCTGCCTGCTTCTCTGTCCTTTTATCTCTTGTAGGATGAAAGGATTAAGGGTGGGGCAAGCCATACTCCAGGGAAACTCCCTTTACAGTGGAGCAGGGAGGTAATCCTATGAAGGGATTTACAGCCCCACACTAATCCTTTAACATACAGCATAGGAAAACTACAAAATGGAGGACAGTCACAAGATACTGGGAATCATGGCCCAGCCACATGGCTACACCTATTTTGGGGGGACAGAATTCAATCCATGACAGTCAGTAAGTCTAATTTCCAGTTGTTCAGTTCTGCTGTTTGGCTTTGAATTGAATTGTCTAATTTTGTAAGTTTGTTATTGATGTGTCAAATTTCAGAATGCTGATGTTCCATTAGTTTAAACAGCTTTCTTAATTTCCCATTTTGCTCTGCTGCATTTTGTATAATGTCTAGGAGGGCTTTCTATATAGTTCTTTTGTACTTGACCTCAGATAGTTTTAGAAAGTCTTCATTTGGGAAGTTCTTTGATTATTTGTTTTGGTAGTTTTCTGGAGCCATGATTGGATTTATCTTTAAATATTTGGCTAGGGTTTGCTGCTTTCAGGTCATTTAGAGGCTGTTTAGTTTCTCTGGTATTGCCTTAACAGGAGCTGAAGTGCAGTTCCACAAAGGGAGTTGGTCACCAGCCACCTCTTTGTACTCCAGTTATTGGGCACAGTGAAATCTCTGGGTTAGGAGGCTCTGCCTCCTGGCTGGAAAAGACACAGCCCTACTTTTGGAGTCACCGAAGGGCTGTTGGCTGATCCTGTGATGTGGCTCAGTAAAGGCTGGAAGAAAGGCTGGAAGAGATGCCATCAGGCTGCACCACAGTTATTTCCCCAGGCAGTTTTCTTTGGAAAAGCTAAAAGCCACCTGACAGTTTTCAAAATCAGTCAGGCCATCAGGTGTGCCAAGCCCCTCCTTCTGGCTGACAACAGAGGCACCTCTTCAGCTGTCCCTAGATGCTGTGATGTAGTTCAAATTAGGGACAGGATACTGCCCTGCTGTCATCCCCTTCCAGATCCCATCCGTAAGGCTACGCTGTGCTAAAAACAGCCTTTCTGCTGGAAAAGTGCTCACCAAGCTGGTACTGCCTCCCAGTCTGGGAATTAGCCATTGCTGAGGCCTCTGGTTGGGTAACTCCACCTCCCCGTAGAACAAGATGGCATTCCAGTCAAACTGTGCCACCTACCATGAAATAGCCAAATCTATGGTGCATGTCTGAAAATAGAGGGTGGAAGGGCTGTGGTGCTCGGAGTCTGGAGCTAGGCTCTCAAAAGATGGCTATTCCACCTGCTGATCACTTCAGCACTGTGGCTCAGCATATCTTCCAGTTAAGCCCGGTTGGCCAAGAAAAGGAAAAAAAGTTGAAAACACCAGTTATCTTCAGTCTACAGGAGCCAGCCACTCAGGAACAGCGGTGCTCAGTGAGAGAGAAGTTTCCTGTTCAGTGGCATGTAGTCCAAACTGACAGCCCTATGCCGTGTTCTAGGGCTCACTTGGTGTCCAGAGAGCTCTGTTTAATTATAAATACAGACTAGTTTTCAGAGGGAATTAAGGAGACATGTGTCTTGTCCACCATCTTGACTCCAACTCTCTCTTTTCTGTCTCAAAAGAGATTTACTTAAGATACAACCTATTCTTGTAGATTGAGTCTTGTCCCATTGATGTAACTGCCTCTAATCCTGCCTCATTAACATCATAGATTTAGGATTTATAATACATAGAAAAATCACATTAGATAACAAAATGGTAGATAACCCCACAATACTGAGAATTGTGGCCTAGCCAGGTTGATATATTTTGACCAAGCACAATTTAATCCATGACAACCATAAAGTTTACTAGTGAAGTGGCGTGGCTCCAGACATTTATCAGTGAAGCTTCAGAGATATGAAACACTGGCTCCACGAGGGCAGATGATGGTGGTGAGGCCTGAGGGGCCAAGAAGCCAAGGAACCGGGAAGCAGAAGCTGAAGAGGCAAGGAACACAGAAAGTAGAGCTGTTTTAGTCTCAAAAGTTAGGGCCTTGGACCTCAGGGATCTCAAAGGGTGGAGTAGTCACTCACATGTACCACAAGTCATCACTTGTGTGGTCATTCAAATTTTAGAGAGAAGAGTTATCATCTCAGTGGGTCTGGAGGGCCCAACTGAGGGGGCCTCCACTCAGAATCTGAAGAGTGTGGCCAATACCTAAAGTATCGAGGGCAGGACCATTGTCTTAATGGTCTCAGAGAATAAAGAATTATTTTCAAAACTTGAGAACAAATACAAAGTATTGTGCTGATTTGCTTGGTGCTTGTTTTCCCTTCTTTCCCTCCAACTTCTTCCTCTTGTATTGGAAATGTCTAGTTTGTACCTGTTCCACTATTGTACTTTGAAAGTCAAATAATGAAAGTCACTGCCATCGAATTGATTCCAACTCGTAGTGACCATATAGGTCAGAGTAGAACTGCCCCATAGAGTTTCCAAGGAGTGCCTGGTGGATTGGAACTGCTGACCTTTTGGTTAGCTGAGGTACCACTTAACCACCATGCCGCTTGTATTCTAGTTTTCACAGGTGAAGAGAAATTTTTGGATTTTGGACTTAGAATTAAGACGTTTGCTGTGATATGATGGGGTTAAATGGGTTTACATGTGGCAATGACATGAATCCGGGGGGAAAAGGTAGAATGTCATAGTTTTAATTGTGTCCCCCCAAAATGTATGGCAACTTGGCTTAGCCATGATTTCCAGTATTGTGTGATTGTCCACCATTTTGTCATCTCCTGTAATTTTCCTATGTGTTGTGATGAGGCAGGATTACAGGCAGTTGCGTTAATGAGGCAAGACTCAGTCTACAAGAATAGGTCATGTCTTGAGTAAATCTCTTTTGAGATAGAAAAGAGAGAAACAAGCAGATAGAAGGGAGGACCTCATACCATGAAGAAACAAGAGCCAAGAGAACAGCATGTCTTTTGGACCCAGGGCCTCTGCACTGAGCAGCTCGTAGACATGGGGGTGACTGATGACAAGGAGTTTTCCCCAGAGCCAACAAAAACAGAAAGCCTTGTCCTGGAGCTGACACTGTGAATTTGGACTTCTACCCACCTAGACTGTGAGCAAATAAACTTTTTTTTTGTTAAAGCCAGCCATTTCTGTTATAGCAGCACTAGATGACTAAGGAAATGGGCTTGCCAAGTTGTCAACTTTTCAGGGGGCACATAATTCAATCCATAACATCATCTCTTTGTCTTCTTGCTTGCATCATTTCTGTTGAACAATCATAGCTTACTGTCATTGTTTCCCATCTGCAAGTGACTTTTCCTTGTTTTTCGAACTGCTCTGAGGGTTTTTTTCTTTGTCTTTCATTTTGGCAAATGTGATTATGAACTGTCTTGGTGACTTTCTTTTGAGGTCTATCCTATATGGGGTTCATTAAGATTCTTGGATGATCACATTTTTTGTCTGTCTTAATGTATGGGGAGTTTTCTGCCAATAAATCTTTAATAATCCTCGTTGTAAAATACCTCTCTTCCAGTTGTTGTATTTATACCATTTACATTTAAGGTAACTGTCATGGGTTGAATTGTGTCCCCCCAAAAATACATGTAGCCATGTGGCTGGGACATGACTCCTAGTATCTTGTGACTGTCTTCCATTTTGTGGTTTCCCTAAACTGTATGTTAAAGGATTAGGGTGGGGCTGTAAATTCCTTCATAAGATTACTTCCCTGCCCTGCTGTAAAGGGATTTCCCCTGGAGTATGGCTTGCCCCACCCTTAATCCTTTCATCCTATGAGAGATAAAAGGACAGAAAAGCAGGCTGAGAATTGGGAACCTTGTTACCATCAGGAAAGTAGCACCGGGAGAAAAGCGCGTCCTTCAGACCTGAGGTTCCTGCGCCAAGACGCTCCCTGGACAAAGACTGATGCAATACCAGACTTTCCTCCAGAGCCGACAAAGGGAAAACCTCCCCTTGGAGCAGACACTCTGAACATGGACTCGTAGTCTACCAGACTGTGTAAGAATAAACCTTCCTTTGCTAAAGCCATCCACTCTGTGGTATTTCTGTTAGAGCAGCCCTAGCTGACTAAAACAGTAACTATTGATATATTAGAGCTAAGTTTTCCACTTGACTGGTTGTTTTGTGTTTTTTTCTATTTGTGTTCATTTCTCTGTTTTCGTTTTCTTGCTTTCCTGTGGTTTACTTGAAACTTTTCCAGAATTCATTTATCAATAGTATTTTTGGGTGTATCTCTTTTTATATATTTTCTTAGTGGTTGTAGATATTTTATCACAATCTACTGGTGTTGATATTTTACCACTTTGTGTAAAGTATAGACAACTTATCTCCCTTTTCATTCCTTTTTCCTTACCCATTTGCAGCTAGATTATCTAAAATGTCCTCTGCATACATTCATCACCACATCAGACAGTTGCATAATTTTAACTTCAGTTATCAAATATGACTTAGACAGCTCAAGAGGGGGAGGAAAGTCTGTTGTATTTACCCATATTTTTGCTCTCTGTGTTCCTTCTTCCCTTCTGATGTTCCCAGATTTCTTCTTCTGTCTTTTCTCCCCCTCATCCTTTTGTTTAGAGAACTTCCCGTAGCTATTTTTCAAGATAGGTCTCCTGGTGACAAATTCTCCTAGTCATTCTTCATTTGAGAATGTCTTGATTTCCTGTTCATTCCTAAAGATATCATCATGGACATACGATTCTAGGTTCACATTTCTTTTCTTCAAGCACTTGTAAACTATTGTACTACTTTTTACGTATTTTTAAAAACAATATTTTGTTATGATTTCAGTGAAAGTTTGTACAACTGTTTATATTTCCATTTAACAGTCTCTACACAAATTGTCCAGTGACATTGGTTATATTTTTCATAAAGTGTTAGCATTTTCTTTATTTCTGTTGTTTCATTTCCAGTAATCTAGTTTCCCTGCACATCTCATCTTTGCTTTAAAGTAATTTTTGACCATCTGGTCTCTATATATAGTTTTTTAAAGAAGCATGGTGTGCATGGGTGATACTCTTTATTTTATGAACAATTTCTTAGTAAAAATGTAAATAACTAGTTCTCGTCAGCCTCTGCAGCCTGTGAGTCAGAGTCCTGCTGTCTGACATGCTAATCTTGGGTTTGCCAGCACCTGCAGCTATGAGTCAGGAGAAGCCTCTAGCCTAATGCACAGACTTGAGACTTTCTAGTCTCTACAACCATGTGAGCCATTTCCTTAACATTAATCTCTCCATATATGAGTTTATATGCTTTACTAGTTTGGGTTCTCCAGAGAAATCAGCCTAAGACATGGGATATCATGCTTGGTAAAGAAGAGCATCAGCAAAGAAGAAAAGATCCTCAATGGCATGGATTGATACACTAGTTGCAACAATGGTCTCAAGCATAGCAATGATTGTGAGGATAGCACAAGAACAGTTGGTATTTCATTTTGCTGCACACAGGGTCATTGTCTTAGTTATTTAGTGCTGCTATAACAGAAGTACTACAGATGGATGGCTTTAAAAAGAGAAATTTTATTCTGTAACAATCCAGTAGGCTACAAGTCTGAATTTAGGGCATAAGTTCCAGGGCAAGTCTTTCTCTGTTGACTCTGGAGGAAGGTCTTTGCTATCAATCTTCCCCTGGACTGGGAGCTTCTGAAGCACAGGAACACTAGGTCCTTGCTAAAGGATGTGCTCCACTCCCAGCACTGCTTCTTTCCTGATAGTGTGGGGTCCCCAAATGTCTGTGCTAGCTTCTTTTTTTATCTCAAGAAATTGTCTCAAGGCACACTGCTGTCTTAAGCATTGAGTCCTGCCCCACCAACACAACTTGTGTCCATTGTCCCTCATTAACAATGTAGAAGCAAGGATTATAGCATATAGGAACATCACAAAATACCAGAAATCATGGTGTAGCCAAATTTCTACACACAGTTTTTTGGGGGGACACAATTCAATCCATGATGGTTGCTATGAGTTGGAACTAACCTGATGACACCTAACAATAAAGGGATAGTTTGGGTTCAAAGTCTAAAGCATATCTCAGGTTAATACTGTGAGGGATTTTACAGTTCCAACCAGTCCAGTGAGTCTCAACTTTTAGGAATTTGAGTTCTGTTCCACATTACTCACCCATTCTTTTGTTTTTGTTGTTGTTGTTAGGTGCCACTGAGTTGGTTCCAAGTCATAGCAACCTTATGTGTAACAGAAAGAAACACTGTCCGGTTCTGTGCCATGCCTACAAATCATTGGTATGCTTGAGCCCATTGTGTCGATCCATCTTGTTGAAGGTTTTCCTATTTTTTGATGATCCCCTACTTGGGCTACCTTACAAACCATGATGTCTTTCTCTAGGGATGATCCCTCCTGACAACTTGTTTAAAGTATGTAAGACACAGTCTTGCCATCCTTGCTTCTAAGGAGCACTCTGGTTGTACTTCCAAGACAGATCTGTTTGTTCTTTTGGAGGTCCACAGTATATTCAATATTCTTCTCCATTTGGTTGGCCAGATAGCTGTCCTCCAAATTTTTGACATAGATGAGTGAGCATTTCCAGTGCTGCATCTATTTGTTGAAATATCTCAACTGGTATTTGATCAATTCCTGGACCTTGTTTTTCACCAATTCCTTCACAGTGCAGCTTGGACTTCTTCCTTCAGTTCCATCAGTTCCTGATCATATGCTACCTCTTTCAATGGTTGAACACTGACCACTTCTTTTTGGTATAATGACTTTGTGTATTCCTTCCATCTTCTTTTGATGCTTCCTGAGTTGTCTAATATTTTCCCTGTAGAATCCTTCACTGTTGCAACTTGTGACTTGAATATTTTTTTCAGTTTTTTCAACTTGAGAAATGCATGTTCTTTCTTCCCTTTTGGTTTTCTATTGCCAGCTCTTCACAAATGTCAGTCATTATAATACTTCATCTTCTCAAGATACTCTTCTGTTCAGTCATTTTACTTTATCATTTCTTCCTTTTGCTTTAGCTACTTGGCATTCAAGAACTAGTTTTAGAGTCTCATTTGATATTCAGTTTTTTTTTGTTTTTCTTTCTTTCCTATCTTTTTAATGTCCTCTTGCTTTCTTCATGGATATGTCTTTGATGTCATTGCATAAATCAGTCTTCGGTTGTTAGAGTTCAATGCATCAAATCTACTCTTCAGATGGTCTCTAAGCTCAAGTGGGATATACCCAAGGTTGTACCTTGACTCTAGTGCAGTTTTTCTAGTTTTTTTCAGTATCAATTTGAACTTGCATATGAGCAGTTGATAGTCAGTGTTGCAATCAGCACTTGACTTTCTTCTGACTGATGATTTTGAGCTCTTCCATTATCTCTTTTCACAGATGTAGTTGATTTGATCCCTGTGATTCCATCTGGTGAGGTCCATGTGTGCAGTCGCCATTTATGTTGGTGAAAAAAGGGTGTTCAGAATGAAGAAGTCTTTCATCTTACAAAATTCTATCATGCAATCTCTGGCATCATTTCTATCACCAAGGCCATATTTTCCAACTACTGATCTTCTTTGTTCTCAACTTTTGCATTCCAGTCATCAGTAATTATCAATGCATCCTGATTGCATGTGCAATCAATTTCAGACTTCAGAAGCTCATGAAAATCTTCAATTTCTTCATCTTCAGCCTTAGTGGTTGGTATGTAAATTTGAATAATAGTCATATTAAAGGGGCTTCTTTGTAGGCATATGGATATTATCCTATCACCGACAGCACTGTACTTCAGAATAGATGTTGGAATATTCTTTTTGACAATCAATGCAATGCCATTCCTCTTCAAGTAGTCATTTCCAGTATAGTAGACCATAAGATTGTCTAATTCCAAAAGGGCAAAGCCAATCCATTTCAGCTCACTAATGCCTAGGATATCGATGTTTATTCATTCCATTTCACTTCTGATGATTTCTAATTTTTCTAGATTCAGTCTTTGTACATTCTACATTCCAATTATTATTGGAAGCTTCTATTTGTTTCTTCTCATTTTGAGTCATGCCAACTCAGCAAATGGAAGTCTTGAAAGCTTGACTCTATGCTTATCATTAAAGTTAACTCTACTTTCAGGAGGCAGCTCTTCCCCAGTTGTCTTTTAAGTACCTTTCAACCTTGGAGGCTTATCTTCCACACCATACCGGACAATGTTCCACTGCCTTTAATGAGGTTTTTGCTTGCTAACTCTTTTCAGAAGTAGACTTCCGGGTCCTTCTTCATAGTCTGTCTTAGTCTGGATGCTCAGCTGAAACCTGTACTCTATGGGTGACCCTGCCAATTTCTGAATACTGGTGGCATAGCTTCCAGCATCACAGCAACATATAAGCCCCCCAGTACAACAAATTGATAAACATGTGGGCTCCATTCTCTTAGGATCCATGTATTGTGGACTTGAGAATTGTTGATGTTGGTAGCCGGGCCCAGAGGCATAACCAGGGTATGGTAGGTATTGTGCCAGCACTGGTTGCGTGTCATCATGGAGCAGTTTGTATTAACCTGGTAAGGACAGTAGCATATCTACAGAGAATGGTGCCTATGGCAAGCTCTGAAGTTGCACTCCTTTTCAAATATCTGATGCTCCTGTTTTAGATAACATTACTATAAAATCAGCTCAAAAATGCAAGTCAAGCTTGTTAACTTTTTAATCAATGTATTATCATGCTAGAGGAAGGATGTTGGGCAATACCAGGTTAACAGAAATTGCTGAGTGGTGTTAAACACATCCAGGAATGGTGCAGTACCCCAGATACACTAATACTGGGAACCATCTAGTCCTCAAGGTAGAAGAAGCTGTGGTCTGTGCAAACCATTAAAATGTACTGTAATTTAGTTTCTTCTCTGACTCTTTGTTTATCTTCTTTCTTTTTTGCTCCAGATGAGTAGAGACCAATAGTTGATATTTTAGATGGTTGCTTGTGAGCTTTTAAGACTCCAGAAGTTTCTCACCAAACTAGGATGTTGAACATAAACTTTATGACCTGTGCTATGACACTTGACTGAATTGTCCCTTGAAACTATGGTCCTAAGCCTTGAAACCCAGAAAATCTATTCCACAAGGTGTTTGGCTATGCCTAAGAAGTATCTGTAACTCTGATCTCTATGTACTTTATTATTTATATGCACATATATACATACCAATACATATATACACATACATACATATGTAAACACACACAGTTTTTGGTTGTTGTTTTGAAATTGTATATATCATAGCTATTGAGCAACCTTTGTTGGCTTTTATGGTTTCTCGTGAGAAATCCCCTATATTTTGAATTATTTTTTTCTTTCTGGTAAGATATTTCTATTTTGCTGCTTTCAAGATTTTTCTTTGTCTTTAGATATCAGAAGTTTGACTATGATTTGTGTGGATTTCTTTAGTTTTATCCCACTTGAGATTCACTAAACTTATCTGTAGGTTCATCCGTCTTGCCAAATTTAAGAAAATTTCAGCCGTAATTTCTTTGAATACTTTTCCAGCCACCCCCTCTTTGTTCAATTCTTCCGTGACTCCAACGACACGAATGTTAGATCCTTTGGTGTTGTTCCACAAGTCCCTGAGTCTCCCTTAAGTTTTTTTAGTCTATTTTCTGTCTGTTATTCAGATTGAGTAAGTTTTATTCTTCTATCTTCAAGTTCACTGATTCCTCTGTCCTTTTCATTCAGCTATTGAGCTTATTCACTGTTTTTTATTTTGATCACTGTACTGTTCAGTTCTTAAATTTCTACTTTGTTCTTTGTATTTTTTATTTCTCTGATGAGATTCTGTGTTTTTTCATTGATTTCAAGTATGCTTGTAATCACTCATTGAAGTATTTTTATGAATGGCTGCTTCAAAGTCTTTTACAGTTAATCCTAACATCTTTGTTGTCTCAGTGTTGGCACCTATTAAATTTTTTTGGTCTATTTTAAAGTCTTCCTTGTTCTTGATATGGCAAGTGGTATTTGATTGAAAGTTTGCCATTTTACATCCTAAAACTCTGAATCTTATTTCAACTTTCTCTTTTAGCTGGCCTCCTCTGACATTGCCACTGGCATGGGAAGGGAGGGGGTTATCACTTCATTACTACCAGGTGGGGGTAGAAGTTAAGTTTACCCACTTGGCCTCCATTGACCCCTGAGGTGGAGGGGGCTCCTCGTTATTGATGGGCAGGAATAAGGGTTCCTGCTGCACAGTAGGTCTCTGCTAATACATCCCTACTTGGGAGGGATAAGAGTGCCTTATTACTGTTCCTCTTCTTAGTGCCACCTTTGACAAGTCAGAAGGAGGGGCTGGCCTCCTTACCATGGGGAACTGGTTAAAGTCTTGGCTTTCTACTAGATATTCTCTGGTATTCCAGCAGGGAGGGGTAGAAACACCTTATTACTGCTGGGTGAAGGTGGACTTCTAAACGTCCCATATTCTCTCCACTGGCACAGTATGAGTATTGGGGATCATCATTCATTATATGTTGATAAGGATAATAACCCCAGTTTCGTTCTTGGCCTTCTCTGATATCACACCAGCAGTGAGAAGGGCAGGAAACAGGTGGCTGGAGTGTGTCATTACAGCCACATGAGAGTGAAATGCTAGACTACCCTCTCAACCTTTGATGCTGGGGGTGGAGCAAGTTTTTTTCTCTGGTTTTGATTGGAGCAGAATGGTTATTGCTTAAAAGTTTTCTATGTTGCTAAATCGTTTCTTTCATTTTTTGGTTTTGGCTAGAGAGAGTGGGCTTTTATTGAGGCTTCTTTTTTTTGTTCCTGTCAGTGTTTATGGGTAACTAGCTTCTGCAGCTCTAAGTCTGGGATATATGCGGCAAAAGCAAACAGGAAAAAAACAGAATACCCATCACCATGTCATTCATTCATTCTTGAAGACCTAGTGGTCTACCTTCTTGCCACATTTCAGTCTTCTTTTGTTTATTTTATTTACAATATCTAGGTTTTTAAATTGTACTTAGCAGGAGGAATAAGGAAAAGTATGTCTATTCTGTCTTCCCTCATCTTATTTTAAATAAACAGGCTTACTCTACACTTTTCCTTATTGTCTTTTGCATTTTTCAAAGAAATTAAATACCATGACTTAAAATGAATTAAAGCATGCTGTTCTACTGGCCTCTTATTAGAGGGGAGTGGAGACAGTGGAGAGGAGGGACAGGAGATTGTTAAGAAGTTACGACATGTATAGAACGGAAAGGAGTGTGCTGTCAACAGGCAAGGAGGGCAGAGGGAGGTGCAGATAGGCGGGCATGCAAATTTAACTTGGATTGTATACTTTCACTCAATCACAATAAAAAAAAATGAATTAAAGCAATGGTAATTTTAGAAAACCATTATGTTGATCCTGAAAGAGACATCTTTTAGACTTTGACAGTGTGATAGCAAGGGTCACTTAGTGTCTGCTTCTTTGCTGCAGTACAGGATTGCTTTTACACATTCTGAAGCTGGAATGACAGTTCACTTTGAACATCAAGCTCTATTGCATGGGTTTATTTTTGTGGCCTAAAGTGCAGGGGGAAAAAAAAACAGCTTACAAATGCTGAGCTCCACTGTTTGTAGTTTATGTTAAGGGAACCATAGTTATTATAATATCGACTGTGCTTTTTCTAATTCTGCATTGAAACTGAACACCCTTACCACCCTTACTACTGCCCACATTTCCCTTTTCCACAGTACTCTCCCACCTATAGATTGTGATCCATCTTGTAGGGCATAGGCCCCTGCATTTTAGAATCACACATCTCTAGCAATAAATAGATGGGCTGTCTGCTCTTCAGGCAGCTGTCTATTAATATCATTTCTCACAGCTGGGCTTTTGATAAGGGTGGCAGGGAGTTCAACATTACCTTCTCCAATAAGAGGCATTGGATTAATAGCATATGCTTTGCCAGTCACTGAGGTTGAGGGGAAGGAGAATTAATGCTTGTCTTGCAGGAGGCTATAGTGATCGAAAGAATGCCAAGCGTTAAACAGAGTGCCAAACATAACTAAAAATATATGCAAAGTGTAAGATGAACTAGATAAATGGGAGATCCCAAAAATTAAACACTTGTGCTCAACAAAAGTCTTCTCCAAAAGAGTCAAAACAGAACACACAGACTGGGGAAAAAATTGACTATGATATATCTGACAAGGGGCTAATGTATAAAATTGATGGAAAAATATCAGCATCTCAACAATGAAAAGAAAAACAATCCAATTTAAAATGGGCAAAAGAATGAACAGACATTTCACCAAAAAAGACATTCAGGTGACTAACAAGCATACGGAGAAACGCTTGTGATCTTTAACTATTAGAGAGATGCAAATCAAAACTACAAAATACCATTTCATTCCAATGTTGCTAGCATGCATCAAAAAACAGAAAATAACAAATGTTGAAGTGGTTATGGGGAGGTTGGAACTCATACTCTGCTGATGGGAATGTAAAATGGTAAAAACCACTTTTAAAAACAATATGGAGCTTCCCCAAAAAGCTAGAATAGAAATACCATATGATCCAGCAATCCAAGTCCATTGCAAAAGGACAAATATTGTATGAGACCACTACTATAAAGTAACGACAAAAGATTTACCCACAGTAAAAAAAGAAAAAAATATTATTTGATGGTTACCAGGGATAGGAGGGAGAAGGAGAGAAAATTTCCAATTAGATAGAAAATACAAGTTAATATTGGTGAAGGTAAAAGCAGTACAAAATATGAGGGAGTCAGTATAGCATGACCAAGACAAGAGAAGACACTGAGAAGAATGAAGAATATATTGCAATGATGTTAACTACTATAGCTTAGACAACTCAGCAGCAATAGTATCAACAAACAATAAGTTATGAGTAGATAAATAGGTAGATAGATATGCCAACAGGTGTGACGAATGTAATGGAACACATCCACTGGCAAACACAGATTTAAAAAACTGTACCCATTGCCACTGAGTCAATTCCAACTCAAAGTAGAACTTCCCCATAGAGTTTCCAAGGAGCACTTGGTGGGTTCAACCTGCTGATCTTTTGGTTAGCAGCCATAGCACTTAACCACTACACCACCAAGGTTTCCACTAGATGGATTTTTCTACATACATGACTGTAGGTGCAGCTTATATAGAGCACATAAAGTGTATAGTCAGGGCAACTTTTTAGGCATAACTAAGTACCTCACAGGATGAAGCTTCTAGGCTAGAAGACAAAGGAACATAGACTCAGGGGACATCTATATCAGCTGGCACAACATAGTACTTAAAGACAAAGTTCTGCATCCTACTTGGGTGGGTAGTATCTGGAGTCGTAAAAGCTATTTGTTTCCTCTTGTTCAGAGTGAGAGAGAGTGAAGAAGATCAAGAACTTAAAGAATTGGAATTGTCCAAAAAACTCAGAGGAGGACCACATTAGCCACAGCTTTCATGACCCTGAAACCAGAAGAACTGGATGGTGTCCACTACCAGCTGCTCTGGCTTGGATCACAGTAGACAGCCGTGGACAGAGGGGGAGAAAATTGTAGAAGATATCGAGTTCACAAAAAAGACCAGAGACTGGAGGAACCCCCAAGATTCGGATACCCTTCTGACCTGGAAAGGAAGCCATTTCTGGAGATCACCTCCCAGCCAAACAACAGACAAGCCCATAGGATAAACAATAACACCATAGAGGAATGCATTACTTAGATCAATAATATGAGACCTAAAGGGCATTATCTGCTCAAAAGCAAAAATAAGAAGGAAGGAAAGGATAGAAAATCAGGACAAAAGAAAAGGAGAAAAAGAGTGGTGACAAGAAGAGTGCTGACACATTGCAGGAAATGAAATCAAGGTCATGAAACACTACATACAAATCAGCAAATAGTAATCCATTCCTTCCACTATACAACACTCTCTGCCTCTCAGGTCCAGCTTCCCACACGTCCACCCTTTTCCATTTTCCCACCCTCTTTCTTTCTTCAATTAGGAGGTGCCACAGAAGGAGTTTCCATGGTCAGCCTCCTCATTAGTTCCAACTTTCATGGTCCCTAAATGTCTGTCTGAATTCCTAGCCTATATCAAAGGGAGATTTCCAGGGCTGCTGAGAAATTGCCAAACACAAGCCATTATATTCAAGTCATCCTAATTAGACACAATAGCCCATAGTGCTAGGGTGTGTTAGGAAACCATTGTATCATGTCCTGTGTTCACAGTTCCAACACGCTGGGCATCTGGAGAATCACTCTAACCCCAGAACTTGCTGAAGAGGGCTCACATCACCAGGCTGTGTTAGATGTAAACTGGCAACAGGGAGCCAACCTTCCACCTGCCCATTAGGGTCCTAATGCTTTACCTGCTCTGCTTAGGCCTCTTTTCTGTACCTACTCCAATTTTGTTTCTGATCCCGCTCCTACCTCTTCTTTGCTCATTCATTTATTTTTCTTGGTAATTCAGCCAATAGGTATTGTTCTAAGCACTATGGATATAACAACGGACTAGACAGAGATCTCTAACCTCAGGGAGCTTATGGCCAAATAGAGGAAGACAGATTAAAAACAGGTAATTGCAGAATTACAGTACATAAAAAATTGCAACTGTGTGTTGGAATACAGATTCATAATTCTGCTCTTGACTAGGGTCCTATTTCTTTTCATTCTCTGCTCCTCTCATTGATGGTTTATGTACTCAGATTGCAGTTTTCCTGTCCTCCCTTTGCATATATTAGGGAATTGCAAAGGCACACATGATAGTTTGGGATTAATTACCATAACCAACGATATGAGGTTGGAGGTTGTGGGGTAAATCTTCTGGGAGAAATGTCCCGAAGGGGTTGGCCTTTCCTGCCCATCCCCTCCCTCATCTGCAGCCTCGTGTTTCGGTTTCTTCTTGTTTTGTTAGGTGCCATTGAATTGGCTCCAGCTCATACTGACGCTATGTACCACAGAAGGAAATACTCCCTGGTCCTGCATCATGTTCACAATCATTGTTGTGCTTGAGCCCAGTCACTGTGTTGCAGTCACTGTGTCAATCCATCTCACTGAAAGTCTTCCTCTTTTTCTCTGACCCTCTACCAAGCATGATGTCCTTCTCCAGGGATTGATCCCTCCTGACCGCATGTCCAAAGTATGTGAGATGCGGTATTGCCGTTCTTGCTTCTGAAGAGCATTCTAGCTGTAATTCTTCCAAGATAGATTTGTTTGTTCCTTTTGGCAGTCTGTTTTATATTTAATGTGCTTTGCCAACATCACAATTTAAAGGCACCAATTCTTCTTCAGTCTTCCTTATTCATCATCCAGCCTCTCACATGCATATGATGCAATTGAAAATACCATGTCTTAGGTCAGGAGCACTGTAGTCTTCAAGGCGACACCTCTGCTTTTCAAAAATTGAAAGAGGTTTTTAGCCACAAATTTGCTCAATGCAATGTGTTGTCTGATTTCTTGACTGCTACTTCCATGGTTGTTGATTGTGGATCCAAGTAAAATGAAATCCTTGACAACTTCAATCTTTTTGCCTTTTATCATTATGTTGCTTGTTATTCCAGTTGTGAGAATTTTTGTTTTTGTCATGTTGATGTTGAGGTGTAATCCATATTGGAGTTTGTGGTCTTTTATCTTTACCAGTAAGTGTTTCAACTCCTTTTCATTTTCAGCAAGCAAGGTCATATCGTCTGAATAACACAGGTTGTTAATGAATCTTCCTTCAATCCTAATGCCTCATTCTTCTTCATATAGCCCAGAGTTTTGGATTATTTGCTAGGCATACAGATTGAGAAGGTATGGCAAAAGGATACAACCCTGACACACCTTTCCTGAATTTAAAGTGTACAGTGTCTCCTTGTTCTGTTCTCATGATTACCTCTTGACTCATGTACAGTTTCCTCACGAGTAGGAATTTTCATTCTCCACAATGTTATCTACAGTTTGTTATGATCCGCACAGTTGAATGCCTTTGCATAGTCAATAAAACACGGGTACTCTCTGCTTTCAGCCAGGATCCATCTGACACCAGCATTATATCTCTGATTTTATATCTTCTTCTGACTCTGGCCTGGATTTCTGGCAGTTGCATGTTGACGTACTGCTGCATCTGCTTTTGAACGATCTTCAGCAAAATTTTACTTGCATGTGATATTAATGATGTTCAGGAATTTCCACATTTGGTTGGATAACTTTTCTTTGGAATAGGCCTAAACATGGATCTCTTCCAGTTGGTTGGTCAGGTAGCTATCTTTTAAAGTTCTTGGCATAGATGAGTGAGCACTTCCAGCACTGTATCTATTTGTTGAAATATCTAACTTGACATCCCATCAGTGCCTGAAGCCGTGTTTTTTTGCCAATGCCTTCACTGCATCTTGGACTTCTTCTTTCAGTACCATTGGTTCCTGATCATGTGCTGCCTCTTTGAAACAGTTGCATGTTGACCAACTTTTTGACCATCTTCTTTTGATGCTTCCTGCATCATTTAATGATAATGGTTTCTTAGTGAGGCCTCAAGCACTCCATCATTCTTAGTCTGCCAAATGTGAGAAAGGGAAAACTGGCATTTGAGACAGAAAAATCTAAAAAGCCTGCCCAGAAAGTCTCCCGGCTCTTCAGAAAAGATAGACAGTATGCAGATAGCACCAACCTTTAAAAAAAACATACCCCAGCATTGTGAGAACTCTGTTGGGGATAGAGAGGATCCTGATTTTTGGAGCTGTTGAGAAGTTGAAGGTGACATATACACCTCTGGAGTCACTGAATCAGGTCTACTTTCTGGATGCGGTTGGTAATGTCTGACCATGGTTGCCACAGTGTGCCAACAGCTGACCACTTGATATTGGATCATAGAGTTGTCAAATTTAGCAATAAACGCACAGAACTCAGTGCAATTTAAATTTCATATGAACAATGAGAAATGTTTTAGTGTAATATTTGAGACACACTCATAGCAAAACATTCCTCATTATTTATCTGAAATTCACATTTAACTGGTGCCCTGTATTTTATCTCTGGACAGGGTGAAAAGTGCTATATAAGTTGTCTTAGTTATCTAGTGCTGCTATGTCAGAAATACCACAAGTGGATGGCTTTAGCAAACAAATTTATTCTCTCAAAGTCTAGGAGGCCAGAAGACTGAATTTAGGGTGCCATCTTTTGGGGAAGGCTCTTTCTGTTGGCCCTGTGGAAGGTGCTTGTCACCAATCTTCCCCCAGTCTGGAAGCTTCTTAGCACAGAAATCTTCAGTCTAAAAGACATGCTCTGCTACCAGCACTTCTTTCTTGGTGGTATGAGGTCCCTCCCCTCTCTGCTCAATTCTCTCTTTTTTATCTCACCTCATTAACATCATAGGATTTAGGATTTACAGTGCCTAGGAGAATTATATCATATAATAAAATGGTGGACAATTGCATGATACTGGGAATTGTGTCCTAGCCAAGTTGACACACATTTTTCTGGGACACTATCCAATCCATGACATTATGGAAGGACTTGCTTTGATTTTTTGTTTTTCCGTAGACCTAGAGTAGGACCGGATTCCCTGGGTGGTACAAACAGACAATCAACCTTTTGGCTTCTAATCAAAAAGTTGGTGGTTTGAATCTACCCTGGGGCACCTCAGAAGAAAGACTTGGACTAATGACATGTTTAGTGCTTCTGTTCTACTTCCTTGTTCACTCTGTAGTATCTGGGGTCTTAAAAGCTTGCAAGCAGCCATCCAAGTCAGGATAATTGGTTTCTATTCACCAGAAGCAACAAAGGAAGAGAGACAGTCAGAAATAGGAGAAGGATATGGAATACGTGGCTAATAGCCTCCATGAATAATCATCTCCTTGACCAGGAGACCAGAAGAACTGGATGGTGTCTGGCTATGATTGCTTAGCGTTTTGATCAACAATTCTATAAAACAGTCTTGATCAAAAGAGGAAAAACACAGAGCAAATTTCAATATCTCATGGACTCCATACTTCTGTAGCCATGGAGGCTAGATGAACCCCTGAAACTACTGTTCTGAGATAATTTTTCAATGTTAAATTAAAAATATTTCCTGATATCTTCTTATAAGCAAAGAATAGTTAATATTAACTAGTAAAAAATGTATGCCTTGAACATTATGCTCTTTTCAGATCTATCTATGTGGAATTACATTGACAACAGTTAGATACAAACCTTAGGGGGCAATCAGTTTATGTTTATAAGGAGAAACAACTCAGAAAAGAAGGGTGAAAGTTGCACAACATAGAGAATGTAATCCCTTTCACTGAATTGTATATGTAGAAATGGTTGAATTATTGTGTTTTGCTGAAAAAAGAGACAAAGAAGAAAGATCTGGAAATCTGCTTCTGAAAGATCACAGCCATTGAAAATCTTATCGAGTACAGTTCTACTCTGGGACATGTGGGGTAACCACTAGTTGGAATCAACTCTATGACAACTGGTGATGGTGGTGGTGGAGTAAGACTAGTAGGGGGTGGGCCTGGATCTGAGAGAAGGAAGAAGGATTTCACTGGCAGGAGGCTCAATTAAGGCCAAGGGGAGTCCTTGTTTGGCTGGTTTGGATTGAGAAGCCTCTGAGGGCCCTTCTAGCCCTGACTGTTTCTGCGCTGCAGAATCATCAGGGATTTTTTGCAGGTGGAATGGGGTGATAATTGAGAGTGAGGTGGGGGTGATAAGACTCAGGACTGGAAATCTCCAAATAGTCTTGACTTTTTCTCTATTTGGTGCTAAGGTGCATACAGGTGACTCAGTTTGGTGCATGGACTTCTTTGTGTGGATGGAGAGAGAGCTTCTAGAATATTCCAAAAGCTCACACTGTCATTGATTTTGCTCTTGAGTCTGTGACAGTCTTTTTAGAAGGTAGCACTGTTCGGAGAGGTGTCCATCCCAGAGCAGGTTAGTGTAGTTCTGGGCCTTCTCTTCCTCAGTGCTCCTCCTCATTCTCCCCTTCTTTTTTTACCTAAAATTTTTTTTTGAAAATATGCACAGAACATACACCAACTCAATAATTTATGCTTGTACAATTTAGTGACATTGCTTGCATCCTTCAAGTTGTACAAATGTTCTCACCCTCTTTTTTGAGTTGTTCCTCACCAATTAACATAAACTCACTGTCCCTCAAGCTTCTGATCTAATCTTTTTGAGTTACTGTTGTCAGTTTAATCCCATATGGATAGTTCTTTAAAACAGCACAACGTTCAAGACAGATATTCTTTACTGATTAAGCTAAACTATTGTTTGGTTTGAAGATGACTCCTCAGGATATTTCTGGTTTAAGGTTTAAGATTATCTCAGAGAAATAGTTTCAGTGGTTCATTCAGGCTCAGTGGCTTCAAACAGTCTGGATTCCATGTAAATTTGAAAATTTCTTTTGCATTTTCCCCCTTTGGATCAAAAGTTCTACAGAAGAATCCTGGTCAGCTCTCTTCTATATTTCATCTCCAGATAATGACAGCAGCAACTTAAAGGTGAACATCATTTTACAGTTTCTACGGTGATTGCTATCTTTTTCTTCTCTGAACTCTTACAAGTTTGAGAAGGACTGCTCTTTGTTTCCTGTTTACGTACGAGGAAATCAAATTTTGAAAATTTGTCAGTGCCACACAAGTTGGTCCTCCATTCATTGAGGCATGTTATTAAGAGACGTCATTGAATGTCTACTGTGTGGCGCATATTAGGGGCTGGACATATGGGAACAGTAAGATCCAGTTCCTACCTTAAATGTTTCCTGACTAAGGGGACAGGAATGAATAGTCCGCATGCAGGGGACAGACCCATGAAGATGCTAGAACAATACAAGTCCCCAAGGGTGGGCCTGACATGAATGAAGACCCCATGGGAAGTGGATCAGTGGAAGGAGTAACCATTCAGACCCCAAAGAATCTTTCTTTCTGGTAGACAACTCTTACCCTCTTTTTAGGCTGGCCCCAGTCTTCTCTTGCTGGCTTGGCTCTGGTCCCTGGAAACGTCCCCGGAACCCCATGCACTTGGCCTGCAGTACACCCCCAGCTGGGCCAGGGCTGAAGCAGCTTCTCCTTGGCAGAAAGTACAGATCCTTCTGCTAGGCTCCCCCAGGGCCTTGCAGAATGTTTTTCCTCTATTCTATTCCATAGAACCTGTTTGTTAAATACAGTCTTTCACGGAATTCCAATTATAAACAGATCAAAAGAGAGCTGTAGCTTTGTTTTAAGTGGGGGATAGGGAGTCCAGAGTCTCCTGCTCTGCCTCCCCTTCTTTATCCCCCCGAAATTGCCTTTGTGCAAGTCTCTGGAACTCCAGAGGTACTAGAATACTCTTTAGAAGCCCTCAGCTGGATTTATTAGCCCTCATGCGGCCTGCTTTTCCCACAGGGTCCGCTCAAACAAATAGCAGCCCAAACTAAGCTTGTAAGTTGCTTCCTCTTCCATGAGTCGGATCCGACTCGACAGCACTTGGTTGGCCTCCATTGTTCTTCATCCTCACTCTCCACCCAGGGCCAAAATCAGAATCTTGGCCATCGCCTATGGCTCTTCTCTTCTCTCACTTACTACTTGTGTGTAATGTTCATAGAAATTTGTTGCTCAGTAGGGGACAGTTGCAGAAATTTTCCCTAACAAGTGCCTGGATCATAACGCAGGTTGGGCTACCTCTGCTCCAAACAATAAGTCAGTCTAATGAAGAGAATGGTCTGGGCCAATAGGCCTTTCTGTACCTGTGAAAGCCCTTGTGAGCCCATCCACTTATTCTATGTGGAGCTGATCCTGTAAGTGGAGAAGGCGTGTATGCATGTCAATCATGGAGGTAGCTGGGCCCCTGAGCTCTGACAGCTGCCCTATGTCTAACAGTTGTCCTTAGGTGCCATTTGGCAGAAGTCACCATCCTTACTCAGCCGCAGACCCTACCTCCTCAGTGCCCTAAGGATTAAATCCCAACTCTTCATTCCACTGTCCAGATTCTTTTGGAGATTGGTCCTGCTGCCCTTTCCAGCCTCACTTCCTGACAGTTTCTTCACAGACCCACTATTCCAGCCAACACCCTTCAGATATTTTCTGTAGAACTAGTTAGGATGAGGCTGGATGTAGGAAAGTTACCCAGGCAAGGGTGGGGTAGATGGCAGGTGTTCACCAATGGGATTGCCTTCTGAAGGCATTTGGGCCTCAGAGCACTAATCACCTTATGGGAGTCCCTGGGCGGTGAAAATGGTTGATGTGTTTAACTGCTAACCAAAAGGTTGGAGATTTGAATCTACCCAAAAGCGCCTCAGAAGAAAGGTTTGTCAACGTCTGAAAAATCAGCCATTGAAAACCCTCTGGAGCACAGATTTACTCCATACCTGTGGGGTTGTCATGAGTCAGAGTCCATAGGATGGCAACTGGTGGTATAACATTATACCATACTAATTAATTAATTAATTTTGCATTATCTGTCTTTCCCCATGAGAATGTAAACTTCACAAAGGCAAGATTTTATTTATTTATTTATTTATTTTGTTCATTGAAATAATTACCTGCTCCCTAGAATAAGGCCTGGCTTCAACTATGCCCTCAGTAATTATAATTTGTATTAGTAAACACAGTCTTTCATTTGCCCATATATCTATCTTGCAGCACACATCTGGCTGGAATTAGATGATTTCATATTCATACAGTCCCACGGCACACAGACGCATTCTTGGAGATACCGTCCATGGACACTAGACACATGCTTACCTTTAAACATGTATACTTATACACAAAGTTCACACACACACATGTACACACATGGATGAATCACATTTGTCAATAAGTTGTATGTCTGTAGAAAGCTGAATTGTCAACAGTGTGATAGATATATTTACAATAATTATAAAGAGAGAGAAAACAGCTGCTTATGTTATGTACAACCGAATACTTCATGGATTTGACTATTTGGTTTAGAGGTTTAAGGCCATGGTTTCATGGGACATCCTAGTTACTTGGCCTAATATTGTATTTAATGCCTCTGTTCTACCTCTTAGTTCACTGCGTAGTTCTTGGGGTCTGTTTTAGTCAGCTAGGGCTGCTCTAACAGAAATACCACAGAGTGGATGGCTTTAACAAAGTAAAGTTTATTCTTACACAGTGTGGTAGGCTACAAGTCCATATTCAGGATGTCCGCTCCAGGGGAAGGCTTCCCCCCTTGTTGGCTCTCAAGGAAAGTCCAGTATTGCATCAGTCTTTGTCCGGGGGAGCATCTTGGTGCAGGAACCTCAGGTCTGAAGGATGCGCTCTTCTCCCATTGCTGCTTGCTTGATGGCACGAGGTTCCCAATTCTCTGCCTGCTTCTCTGTCCTGTTATCTCTCGTAGGATGAAAAGATTAAGGGTGGGGCAAGCCATACTCCAGGGAAATTCCCTTTACAGTGGAGCAGGGAGGTGATCCTATGAAGGGATTTACAGCCCTATCCTAATCCTTTAACACTGAGTTTAGGAAAACCACAAAATGGAGGACAGTCACAAGATACTGGGAATCATGGCCCAGCCACATGGCTGCACCTATTTTAGGGGGAACACAATTCAATCCATGACAGGGTCTTAAAACCTTGCAACCATTCAAGTTACAACTGGTCTCTATTTGCCTGGAGCAACAGCGGAAGAAGGAGAGTCTAGTACAACAAGAGGATATGGAATGGTGTGTGGCTAATTGCTTCCATGAAGAAATGCCTTCTTTGCCATGAGACCAGAACTAGATGGTGCCCAGCTACCACTGTTAAACCTTTTGATCCAAGATTCTATAGAGCAATCTGATCGAAAGTGGGGAATTGCAGAACAAAATCTCAAATTTTCATTGACTCTACACTTTCTGGAGCCATGGAAGTTGGATGAACCCCTGAGCTAGTGCCCAGAGATAATCTTTAAACTTTAACACAAAAATATCTCCTAAAGTCTTCTTTTACTGAATTTTAACAAATGTGTTTTTGTTAAACTAAACCCTGTCAAGATAGAGCACATTACCATTAACCCAGAAAGTTCCATCAATGCCACACCCTAGTCAATCCCAGATGAAACTACCACCCTCGTTTCTTCACTAAAGATTAGTTTTATCTGTTTTAGCATTTCATGTGATAGAATAAGGTACATACATTTGTTTACTTATTCAATAAAATACTTTTCAACACCTATTGTACACTCACAGAAATACATTTGATGGTTGTTCACAAGAAGTAGTGAACACTCCTAGGCTGACCAAAGGGCCAAAGGTGTTTCTAGACCTGGTCTGTCACCTCTTCTCTCCTCCTATCCAATCACATTTTCACTAAAGTCGCCATAGGCAGCTGGACCTCCCAAATAGAAATTCAGGTTCTCTCTTGTATCTGAGGGATGGGTTCCTCCCTGAACACCTCTCCCTGCTCATCCAGGCTGACTCTGGAGGCCTCTCATTAGCCCCACTGCCACTCACTTCCCAAGACAGGACCTTATTCACACATGTCTAAGCTGCAAGAGGGTGTCACAATCTCAGCCCAGGCCACATTGAAGTGAGTAAAAGTAAATGTGAATAGGCAATTGGCAAGAGCTAGACAGGTAGAGGTAATCTTGTGGAGGGGTGGGTACAAGGGGCTGGATGTTAGGTAAGAGTTGGAGAAGAAAGCACGAAAGAGGAAACACGGCAGGCCCCTTGAACAATTAGGACTAGGCAATCAAATTAGCACTTATCTAGAGCTGTTGGGACCCTGGTCAGAATACAATGCTCTCGCCCTCCAAGAAGGACTTCAAAACTGCCTGCAAGTCTTTGCTATCTCCCAGTGGGCCCTTAGTGCCTTTCTTATCGGTGAGTCTGCAGTCTTCAGTAGGGTGACCAACTGCCTTAGTTTTCCTGGGATCTAGGCATTTTCTGGATTATGGAACTTGGCAGTGCTGAAATGGGAGTTATTCTTGGCAAACTGGGACAACTGGTCACCTAACATCTGGCCTGATAAGCACAGGTATGTTACTCATGAATCTGTGTGCACACATGTGGACATGTACGTGCACATATGCCTGTGCTGGTGTGTGTGTGTGTGTGTGTGTGTGTGTGCGCGCGCGCGCGCGCATGCACGCACATTCATGCGCTTGCTTTCAGTGCAGTTGTATATTGTGGGCTCTCCTTCATCTACAGTGGGGCATGGAAGGCATGTTCTGGAAGGTGTGGAGCAGTTCCACTGAGGCTAACCAAGAAACCAGGCTTATCTGTAACTGTAGGGACTTGGGCAAATCATCAGTGAGAGAGAGTTGGTTCGGTGGCAGAGGCAGATTCTGAAAACCTCTTATCCAGAAGAATTTATCCATTAGCCTATCTGTTTTTTAAACACTTATACCACAAACACTTAGTGAAAATTATCTATATGCTGGCCACTGTGTTACAAGAGCTGAAACAAAGCAGCCCTGTGGTTGCAGGTGCTGGAAAAACTTCTAGTCTGTCTGGTATTGAAGTGAGTACTGGCTGGAGGCAGAGGCATGAACTAAACAACCTTGTAAGATATCTGGCAATGAAGAATGCAGGTAGGCCCTGGAACTCTAGGGTTGGCACAGGGACATACCAGTGAGTAGAGAAGGTAGGCATGCCTTCTCTCAACCTAGCAACAGGCTAAAGGACAGGGAGCAGGGGAGCTCAGCCTGCTTGAGGTGGGTGCCAGGCCTTCTCAATGCTGAAAAGATTAGTATTAACCTAGAAACGGTGAATAATCAGACCTGGGAGGGACCCTGCATGAGAAGTTAATTCATATGTATTAGGCACTTACATTGTACCAGCTACTTTCACACCTACTGTTTCATTTTAGCCTCATGCCAATCTCATGAGATAGAATAATTACTGTGCATGATAATACATAGGAATAGCTACATACAGAGAATGATAACATTCATGTAACAATAGCTAACCTTTATTGAACATTTTCTTCTTGATAGGCACTGTTCGAAGCACCATATGTGGAGAATAATCTCCACTGTACAGGTGAGGCAGCTGAGGTACATGTAGTCTAAGTGGTCTGTTTAAGATCATGCAGCTAGGAAGTTGAGGAGCTGGGCTTGGAAGGTGAGCACATGAGGGCCTAATTCCAGCATAAGAGTTCCTTTCTCTGCTTCTTCCACCTCCTCACTCACTAATGTCTATGGAGTTTGAAATTAATATATACCTGGATTATGCGGTAGGCCAAGGAGCAAGGAGGAAGCCAGGCTTTCTGCATACATAAAAATTCCTGACTAGAAGGTAGAAACGGCTAGCTTAGAATGAATTCCTACTGAGGACAAGGGCCCCAGCTAGACTTCTGGACCCTTCCCTAACTTGTGGCACAAGCTCTCTTTATCTCTAGTAAGGACTGAGTCTTCCATCTTACTGGAGGGGTGAGCTACCACCCTTCTTATCCCTCCAGCTTCCAGATCTCAAATAATCCGAGGTCAGTCTGCCAGAACTGGTCTTTTCAGAGCTGGTCTGCCTAGCCACCTGCTTTTAACAGAGAATCCTTTAGCCACATGCTTTTTCAAAAGAGCTATTTGGCATTTGGTTAGACTGTTCTTTAAGAAGAGCAATTTTGCTCCCTGGGATAGGATTTCTTCCAGTGGAGTAACAGGGCTGGCTTTCTTCTTCAGTCTTGGCTCCAGGACTCTTAGAAATCGAAGTTGGTGGCCTTGTGTCCCCTGTAACCAATTCCTGTCTCTAGATCCTCCTCTGACCTGAAAGCTTTAGAAAGCTGGGTTCTATTCCATTATCTCTCATGAGTTTTTGTCCTATACTTACACATCACTGCCTCTCTGTGCCCCTAATAGTGTTGAGTCCCCAAGACCTGGGAGCTGATACAGGATTGGGGGAGAAGAATGATCATTTATTGAAGGCCTCTCTGGGCCAGGCCCAATGTAGGGAGCTGGAGCCACTAGGCTGGCATCTCTTCTTCCTCACTTCAATCTCCCCAGAGGTAACCATGGTTACCATAACATATTTTCTGCTGTTGTTAGGTGCCACTGAGTCTCCTCTGGCTCATAATAAACACTGCCTAGCCCTACAGAAACCCTGATGGTGTAGTAGTTAACTGCTATGTCTGCTAACCAAAAGGTCAGCAGTTTGAATCCACCAGGCGCTCCTTGGAAACTCTATGGAGCAGTTCTACTCTGTCCTATAGGGTCGCTGTGAGTTGGAATTGATTCGACAGCACCGAGTTTTAGTCCTGAACTATTCTCACAATCACTGTTATGCCTGAGCCCATTGTTGCAGCCACTGTGTCAATCCATCTTGTTGAGTGTCATCCTCTTTTGCACTGACCATCTGCTTTACCAAGTATGAATGAAATCCTCCTCCAAGGACTGATACCTCCTGAGATGAAGTGAGATGAAGTCTTGCCATCATTGCTTCTAAGGAGCATTCTGGCTATATTTCTTCGAAGATGGATTTGTTTCCTCTTCTGGCAGTCCACAGTATATTCAGTATTTTTGATACTCCTGAATTCCATAGGGTTTTCAAGGCTGTAAAATTTAGGAAGGGGATCATCAGGCCTATCTTCCAAACTGCCTCTCAGAGGGTTCGAAGTGCCAACCTTTTGGCTAGTAGCTGTTCACTTAACTGTCTGAACTACCCAAGGACTCCTTTGACTATAACTAGGATAATATTATACACAATTGAGCTATTTGGTGTGCTAAGATCACATTTCCTTTATCGTGCAACTTTTTGTTTTCCCTGGAATTATTGCCTTATTATTTATTTAGTTACCTATGTATTTATCACTCATCCATCCCCAAACTCTCCACAGATATGCTAACCTCTCAGTATCTACAAACACATCAGGAATTGTATGATCCCTCACTCCCCCTCTTTTTCCTTGGGGACATTGCTGTTAGAGCCTGCATCCTCCAGTTACAATCTGGCCTCGCACACAGCTGTCACCTCCAGAGCCTTTTAGGTAAGCTGGGTGCAAAATTTAAGTAGGTTCTCATTCTTAGGTTTGTGCAAGTATAGGATCAGCACTGAATGACTTGGAGACTCTCTCCTTAAATTTTGTGCTCTTGGGCACCTTGCTTGCCTTATGCTAGTCCTGGCCTGTGTCACTTTCTTTTTTGGTCTTCCCCTCACCTGGTTCCCATGGCTTCTTTCTTGATTTACTCTCTCATTTGGATGGAGGTCACAATGCAATAGTCTCCTTAGAAAGAGGCATGGGAGCAAATTATCTGAGACCGCATATGTGAGTCTCTGGGTGGCGCACACTGTTAACTCTCTCCACCACTAACCAAAAGGTTGGTAGTGGGAATCTACCCAGAGGTACCTTGAAAGAAAAGCTGGTGATCTACTTCTGAAAAACCAGCCACGGAAAACCCTATGGAGCACAGTTCTACTCTGACACAAATAGGGTCTCCAATGAGTTGGAGTCAACTTGACAGCAACTGATTTGAGTTTGTGTATATCTAAAATGTCTTTATTCTGTCTTCCTATTTGATTAATAGTTTAGCTGCATATAGAATATCTTAGCTATGTCTGGTGTAAGTATCTGAGTCTAGAGTCTATTTGGTTCAGAGGATAATCTTCCCGTTATCCAGTTGTGCAGGGGAGGGGAGGGAAGAGGACCTGGGCTGTAGCTACTTCTTTAAGAAACTTCCAATCCTGTTTATTAGTTCAGTGCCTCACCCTTGCCTTTTGTGACACTTAGTGCCTCCAAGTTCTGAGTCTTTCCCACATTTCCCATTGAAAACAGGCTTGTTTCTCACTGGCATCTGTCTTGAAGGTGCGATTTGCATAACAAACTTGCTTGCAGAACAAACTTTCTTTGTTCTAAGTCAGTTATCCACTTCTCCATCTACTTTTCAGCAGGTAATATTTTTGCCCATATCTGTCACCCACTGTTAAAAAATCAAACCAAATCCACTGCCATCAAGTCAATTCTAATTCATAGCATTCACTGTTGGCTCCTTTCTAATTCTCTTTCGCCTTGTGGATATCTCTTTTAAAACATTTTTGTGGGGGCTCCAGCAAGGAGTCAAGATAAACAGTTGTGTTTAATATGTTATGTTCAGTTTGTTTTCTGTCTTTTCTAACCTTAATTTGGACCCTGTTTTCTACCACAGCCTTTATTCAGAGCTCTTTTAAAAACTGGGTCCAATAATTCCAAGAAAGTGTGGCTTCCTTGTCTCCTTCATTAAGTCTTTCCTAACACTTTAACGTCTGGTATTGCAGTATCTTATTGTATTCTATCTTTTATTTTTTCCTTGTTTCTTGATTGCCAGTCTTGTGTGTTCCCAACTTGGCTGAAGGTGGGTCTTCTCTTTCTCTGGTGTTATTTCCATTGCAGCCTCGCAGATATCAAGAAACTGTAAACTGAGGGAAAAGTGCTTCTGGTCCCGTCTTTCCAGGACTTCCAACTTCTGGTGACCAGGTCAGTGTGACCCACCACTGGTTCCCCGCCTTTAAACAGAACCCAGAGGTAGCCCAGAGGTAAGTCTGGGTTTACTGCATGAAGTACAGGTAGGGAAGAAAATATCTTGCCTTTAAGAACTTAGGTTCCCAATGCCAGGGAGGAGAAGGGTTTGTCTGCTACTTTCAGGAGATCATGACCTATTCTTACCTTGTTGAGCATGTGGGCCATGTGCTAGGGTGAGGAAGTGACAGCTTTGAGTGAGTATGAGTGAGAGTGTATGCAACCTTGGGATAGATGGAACTCTGGAAGGAGGGTAAGTATAAGGGACTGCTCACAATTCATTGACTCTAGGCTGGGCTTCCTCCAGAAATCACCATATGATCTTTGGCAACTTCTACCTGGTGGTGTTCACATGATACTGGCCAATCACTGTGCTCATTCTTACCTGGCTGACTTTTGACTGGAAGACCTCTGAGTGAGGTAAGGGCCTGACTCGGGCTGTGTTGCTGCGTGTGATCACCTCTGTCCTGTTCTCACCTTATAATCCTGAGAGACCCTGGCTATGTCCCAGGTGGGTCCTTAGCTGGCATTCCATGGGCTAGAGAAGCTGAGAAAAGAGATCCTTTTAAGGTGACAGGCTCAAATCAGAACTGGAATAGTAGGGGAAGAGGCAGTTAGTGAAGTAGAGAGCTGGGTCTTTGCTAAATTGGCACTGACTTCTATAGCCCCATCTTGGTTGTCACCTAAGAAACTGGGAAACAGCAGAGTGTGAGAATACCCTGTGGCAGGCCCAAAAGAGGGTAATGGGGTTGGGGCAAAGTTAGTTATGTTGGTTCTGTTTTTAGGTGGCTGCCAGCTTACCTGTGTGAGAAATTAGTGCCTGCGGACACAGTACTGTGATTACTTCCAACTCAAGGTGAGCAGCTCCACATCTCCATTCAAACTCAGGGATTAGCCCCAACTCCAGTGCTAGTACTTTGGTCAGGGTGGGGAATGGAGGGTGCCAATCACATTGAGGCCTTTGTGAATGACACATCTGCTGGAGTTGCACATTAGCCAACCTGCAGGTCTCTAGCCAAAAGAGGAACCTGCTTCCTTGAGTAGACCCCTCTTGACACCACCTTCCTCCACAGCTTGGGATGACTCATGATATCTCTCTCAACCACGACTGTGTCCTTGTCCCCCACTCTCATGGGATTGTGTCCCATTCCTACTTTGGCCACTTTGCCATAGAGATCACAGGCTTCTCCAAGATCCTTTCTGGACTCAACCTCTGTATACCCAGACTGGGAGCTTTTTTCTGGTTGTCTTTCCTCAGAGACTATACACTATCTGCAGGTTGCGTTGGCTCTGGGATGCAAAACCAAAGAAAAAATGGTTACCTAAGGGAGAAGAATGTGGGGGATAGGTGAAAGGCCAGCTCTGTGGTCCTTTCTGATCTTAAAAGTTGTCCCTGGCTCACTTGCCTGATGTGAGGCTTCTTGACCTTCCCTCTTCTAAAGAGGTAGAGGGGAAAGTTAGGCAGTTTGGGAAGTGGCTAATGACTTTTTCTGCTCTCCTGTCCTGCTCTGTGAGCCAATCCTACATAGACTTTCTGCTTACGCACAAACCAAAAAACCAGACCCACTGCCACTGAGTCGATTCCAACTCATAGCGACCTATAGACAGAGTAGAATTGCCTGATAGAGTTTCCAAGGAGCAACTGGCAGATTTGAGCTGCTGACCTTGTGGATTTGAACAGCTGTAGCACTTAACCACTACACTACCAGGGCCTCCCTTAACCTGCAAAGGCACAGGCAAAATGCTTGTTGTGGTGCCTGGCTTCCTGGCTGAATGCAGATACAGTAAGCTGGGTACTATCCTGGTCTTAAAGAATTGGAGTAGCTTTGTGTGCAGGTCCCTTAAGACATGGGTAAGAACAGCTCTGGTCCAGACCAGGGGAAGAGGTTCCAAAAGCCCAACAGGAAAGGAGGAAGGGGTTTTGAGAAAACAGTATCTAAAGAGAGAGGAGAAAAACCATTTCTGGGTTGAGGTAGAGCTGGGGCCCTATGGAGGCCTTTCTGTTTAGGAAGAAAGGCTAGAGGGCCAGCCCTGAACCTGTTCTCCCTCTTACTATCCTCTCACAGTCACTCTATAAAAGGGGGCTCGCTGCAATTAGTAAGTCTGGTGGCATAGTGTTTATGTGCTACAGCTGCTAACCAGCAGGCTGGCAATTCAAATCCCCCAGGTGCACCCTGAAAACTGTGTGGGCTAGTACTACTTTGTCCTATAAGGTTACTGTGAGTTGGAATTAACTTGATGGCAACTTTTGGTTTTGTTTAGTTTGTTTGTTTTTGGCTGCAATTACGTCTCAGAGAGAGCTAAACTTAGCATGTGGGTTAAAGGGAAGAAAGCCAAATGAAAGAGCACTTGGGTCTTATTGCCCAGTGTTGCAGGCCTGTTGGCTCACAGAAGAGTCTGGGCCTTGCTTCCTTTAGCTTGCTGCTGCTTTACCCCCATAGGCAGCCTGGGGTATGCTGTGGAACCCTTACACTCAGCCTGGACCTGTACACAGCTAAGTGAAGCTTTACCAAGAACTCCAAGAGCCAAGGGCCAAGGATACTTTAGGCAGTCCTAAGGACCACTGGTGGTCAGCACGTCTGGATTCCAGCAGGGTTACTACCATTTTGGGCCTCAAAGAACATGCCTTTCCTCTGAAGGTGGCTCCAGTCTTCAGTTATTCCCTTGGGGAGACAGACTTCTATAATTCACTTCTTTCTCCTGAGGGTTTTGTCACCTGCTTCCAGAGGTGGTTCCAGAGCATGGCCCATGTCTACCCTTATGGCTTTGTGTGGATGCAGCTTCACTAAGAACTCCAAGGGGCTTCTGCCCTATGCTCAGCCTATAACCACCATTAGCAAGCAGACCCTTCTGTGAGAAGTCTTGGTTTAGAAAACAGGAACCAGTTTTGAGGCCTAATCTCAGCTCTGGGTGTGTCAGAAACAGGGAGGCTAGCTAGGATAGTGGTGGCAGGGGTGAGGGTGAGAACCTAGACTTCAGGGTTGGGGCCTATTCTGAGGAATGAAGTATTCTGATGCTTTCCCCTTTTCCTTCTCTGTTTGCCCTGGCAGCTGGGGAGCCTCTATCAACTGCCCAAGATTGAGAACTGACACCAGAAGACTATGGCTAAATATCATGTACTCTATATTGATGCCCTACACAAAATACTGACCAGTTTGGTATGTCAGAGACCTAGGAGCTGGCGATGATTTGACAGACATCCCCAGAAGCCTCCCAGCCTGGCTGGAAGACGTGACACTGGTGAATCTGGAGGATGAAAGTGATTCGGCCAGGCCTCAAGATGAGGAGGCCAATATTTGGCCAGGCCTGAACGAGACAGATTGACACAGTGGCTGCTCCAGTGGCCTCAAGCATAACAAGGATTGTGAGGATAGCGCAGAACTGGGCAGTGTTTTGCTCTGTTGTACATTAGGTCACCATGAGATGGCACCTACCAACATGACGGGGAGGGGCTGTCCACTTGATTGTTTTCTGCACACCTCTCCCTTCCCCTTCATCTCTCCCTTCCTTCCAGCTCTTCTCTGCCCTGTTCCCCTAGGCTACAAGCGAGATAACCCCAAGAAGCGGGAAAGCTCTAGGCAAGAGATGCCCTGAAGGGCCCCTCACACATGCTCACTCACTGGTATGGAGGAAAACAACGGATAGAATCAAAAGCCCATCTTCTGATACTGCTTGTGGCCCTACCAGTCTGTGTGGAAGGCTCCAGGATCTCTGTGCATGTTTTTTCTTCTCTAGCTCCTAAAGAGTCCCATCTGTTGACACAGAGATTCTTGTAGGCCTAAGTTCCTTGAGAGCCAGTGGTTTTTGAGTTCAGCATCCATCATCTTTGAGCCATGTGATTTTAGGCAATCAGTTACGTCTGAACTCTGATTTCCTCACCTGTAAAATGGGACTCATAATCCCTCCTCTGCTTACCTCAAAGGACATTGGAAAAATCGAATACCAGATGTGACTGAACTTTGTAAACTAGGGAGCTACACAAAAGTATTATCTCCCAACCATTTTGCCCATTTCCTCTCCATGAAAAACAGTGCCCTAAATTCCACAGCAACTCACCTTTTAAAAAGTTTACAGTGTAAGATCTTGTCAATAGTGCTTATAAAATTTAAATAATAGATACTCCCTGCTACCCCGTAGTCCACACTTAGTTTCTGCCTCATACGTTCAAATAGAATGGGTCAGGCTCAGGTCTAATTTCCCCTCCAGGAGACTGGCTGTCTTTTCCCCAGCAACGTGTTTGTACTTGCCTGGATCTATAACTCTTCTTTTTGTTAGAAAGTCAGCCAAGCTGCTGAGGATGGAAGTGAGGTGCCTAGCTTCAGGTAGCCATAGAGAACTCTCTTTCTAAACATTGAGTCCCTTAGTGTCTTGGCCCAATGGTGGCTGGCAACAACAGGTTACGCAATTTCTCTCACAGCTTCCTTGTCTCATCCCTCCTGGGTGGATGTTATCTGCCCCAGTGATTTACCTGCATCAAATTTGCCAATCTAGTCTAGAACATCCTGCGCATCCACCACAGGGTGATCTGCTGGATCTGCCCTGGGCACCTACCTGCCTCATGTGATGATTTATATATAGTGCGGGAAAGAAATGAGTCTACTTTTCTGTCCTCTATTACTTCCTCTTGCCAGATATCACATTTTCTGGGCCCCCATAAGGTGTTCTTAAATAGTTTCCAGGCTTCCAGTGGCTATTTTCCTCTTCAAAACCACTCTTACCTAAAGAAACCAGAGGACCAGCTTAAGCTCCAATGCAAAGCCCATGTACACCTGATCATTTCAGATTTGTCACAGGCACATTTCCACCTAAGTGCCAGTTCTCCACATATATAGTAGGGGAAAAGATTGCAGGGTTGGGAAAGGTGCCCAGAACTTTCTAGGGCTGGGTGTTCGTAGCTGCTGACTGGTCTTCTCATCTTTCTGTGAGGCTTTTCCTTAGTCCAGCCTCTGCATGGCTTTTCCAGGCAAAGTGTTGGAGGCCACATGGTAGAATGGAAAGTTCGTCGGACGTGGAATCAGACCAGGCTGACACACTAGTTGTGTAACCTTACATGGTCTACTTAAACACTTAGAGCCTTAATTTCCTCATCTGCATAATGGGATGGCATCACAGAGAGGAGCTACAGCATGGATCTACCCATACAGTTTTGGGTTCAGACTTGAAATGTCTGTTATATATACCACAGTCTCAAGCAGAGGCTGTCCCCATGTTGTGCATCTCTGCTGCAGGACCATGTATCTTTTGCAAGGACATCTGGACTGCTGGGCATGCAGTATAGACAACTGAAAGTGATGTGGTCTAGGTGTGTGGTCTAGGGCACAGAGATGATGTGGGATGCTCTGACAGGAAATCCAGACTATACTGTTTTTGTTTCCCTCTTGGAAACGGGTGCCTTGGTGTTTTCCCTAGCTCATGTGTGGTGCCCTTTGCAAAGAAGCACCCAGCATGTATAAAGTTCTCAAACTGATTTCAAGAATAGGGAGAAGAAACTTTATTTGCAAAGAATAAACCATTAATTTACACAAACTTACATCCCAGTTTATATACATTATATATAGTTTATATACACAGTATCTCACACTGGATGCTGACCCCCAAAGCAGCACTGGGCTTGCTCCAGGCCATTCTCAAAACAAACCCTCTCCCATCCCAGCTGGAAGCTTCTGGAGTAAAGAAATGACACACCTCAACCTTTCTTGCAGAGAGCTCTGAAATGGATTAAAATTAAAAATCAGGTTCCTTCTTTGTGCTAACGTGGCCTCAAGGAGCCTCTAGGCAGGGGTGGAGCTTGAGGCTACACAAAGGGGGTCTGAGGACTTACAGCCTCAAACCTGTGGTTAGAAGAGAAGGGGGCCTCTGTGAGGCAGAGACTGCCCTACTATTCACTCTACTGAGTCAGGAGGGTGAGGTGCTAGTTCCAGCCTGTTCATCGCCTTGGATAGATCGCTTTCCCTCTTTAGGCCTCAGTTTCCAAATGAGTAGAAAACTAGGAGACCACATGAGATAAAAAGTAGGTTGCAGTAGATTTTCACTAAGAGCTTTTCTAGCTTTGAATTTCTGTGAATCTATTTGCATTCACCAAAAGTTACGTAAAACACATATGTAAATTAGTCTTTGTTCCCGTTCATGGTTCGTAGTCCTTTCCCGCTCAGGAAAAAGAAATTTGGCTCAGGTTCAATGAATGTGGGCAGTAAGATAGATACTACATTTTTTCAGGGACCTTGTAGCTGAGCAGCCTCTACATTTGCCATTTGTGCCAGCTTTGGCTGTTGAAGCCCAAGGAGCTGGCAAAAGGGCCTTTGCCTAATTTTCCTTCAAACCTCTGTCATTTGCCTGCTCACAAATGTTTTGCCAGTTTTCTGTGTTAGATTCGAACCTCTGCAAACTCACGCCAGCATAATTCCAAACTATAAATCCACTTCCACATTGTCTTCCTAGTAAATTTCATTACCACTTTGCCAATAACTTTGCTGCAGCAGGGCTCACCAGCTACCTATTGCTTTCCTCAGCAACTGTCTTCCCTCTGGGGTTCCTAATGAAGAAAGGATTCTGTGGGAATCTTATTTTCCCTATAATTTCCTCTACATCTGGAGAACAGAATGGGTACCAAAAGGTCCTTCAGGAACACAATTCAGAAACCTTTTCCATCTCCTCCCACCCTTTTGGCTTTAGAACCATTATTCTCTCAGCTCTCCCCTTGAGCCCTGAGAGGTGCTGGCAGCACTGAGGTCTCTGTGGTATGGCAAAAGTGATAAAGACTCATTCTGTAGCTGTGTGAAGTGGGCCAGCTTCTGGAATCCATTTGTAGGGTAACCAGAGGAGGACCTTACCTACAGCAGGGGCTCCATATATGATTACTTACTGGTTTGTTGGATGGATGAAAGATCATGAAGGGTAACTGCCTTGTGGGTACTAGAAGCCTGCTGGAGTCCCCTGAGTGGTGCAAACAGTTTATGTGCTTGGCTGCTAATCAGTAGGTTGGAGGTTCGAGTCTACTCACAGGTGTCCCACAAGAAAGGCATGGTGATAATACTTCAGAAAAATCAGTTATCAAAAACTCTTTGGGGCATAGTTCTACTCTGATACACATAGGGTCACCATGAGTCAGCTGGAACTGACTTGACAGCAACTGGTTTAGGAGCCTGCTGCTTGGACATGATCCAAGAAGATCTTTCTGAACGAGAGCTCAAAGGCTGATGGCTGCTTCCCAAAGAAATATCTTCCTTTTTTGCCATGGTGTTCCTTGGAAGCCACGAGAATAGGCACTGCCATCAAGGAATAAAAGTGAGCATCTGTCGGTTTCTTCCCTGGACTCTTAGGGACTTGGGGTCCACATTACCACTTTTATTGCATCTCTCTAGACCCCTAAATTCAAGCAGATGTTATGGTGTAATGGAATAGTACTAGCTTTGGATTTAGACCTGGCTGAAGCCACAAGTCTGTGACTTAAATGGGGGAAATCTTGGTCAAATTACTTAATATCTCTGAACCTCATCTAAACAATGGGATTTGTAACATAATCTGCCCTACCTTCTTTGAAGGAATGACAAAAGAGGAAGTACTCTGCAGTTTTAGGGAGGGGTTCTTATCAGTTCTGGCTACATTTGAGGACTGTCCAAGGTACTTGATAGGAACTGGGGATGCCAAGCCAAGTGCAGTCGAGTCGGATCTGACTCATGGCGACCCTAGGGGCCAGGGTAGAAAAATAAAGGTTGCCTCATCTTGGGTTGGAAACCCTGGTAGTGTAGTGGTTAACTGAATTGTCAAAAGCTTGGCAGTCCAAATCTGCGAGATGATCCTTGGAAACTCTACAGGGCAGTTATACTCTGTCTATGGGGTTGCTATGAGTCAGAATCAACTTGATGGCAGTGGGGTTTGGTTTTCATCTTGGGTTGCAAGGCCACCATTTAGCAATCAGACGATGATGACATATCCCAACATCTCTGGCCCTGACCCTTGTAGGGCCAAGCAGTGTGGTTGCTTAGAAAGAGAAGGCACAGCTGAGAAGAAAAAGGATCTGTTGTTCTTGGAGAACTTTAACTGCCTGAAGGAACTTATCCTCCCTCTCTTCAAAAAGAAGCTTGTTTCAGGGGCAAGAGCAGCAGATTTTACAAGGCTAGAACTCCCACCTTTGGTCTGGACCTAGCACCTAGAACCATGATGGGGCTAGGCAGAGGAACAGTCTGTAGGGACCCCGTTAGGAATAAGGCCAACCTTATGAACTAGTGGGAAGTGTTGGGGTAGGAAAAAGGTGCCTTTGGACCTGAACTTGAGCCCTGCCCAATGCCTAGATGTGGGCATCTCCTGAGCCTGGATTCTAGAAGAGCAGCACTGGAATTTGTAGTGACTATACTTTGTGGTGGCTTTCTGAAGCCAGTGTCAGTAGGGCATCAGCTGCTGTCCTTTCAGATAAGAACTGAGCTAATGACCACTTGGGTTGCGGCAAAACTGGAATAAACAAACAAATGAAACTTCCTGTCCTATCTCCCACCACTTGCCCTTTCTAGGCCAAATAGAAAGGCTCTGCCTTGCTGATGCCCAGGGCAGTCTAGAGATCTGGAGTTTCAGCAGGCTATCATGGCAGCTGCCTGTTAAGAGTTGCAAATAATAGAACTTGGAGGGATTTTGGAGACCATCCTGCCCAACCCTTTTCCCTCAGATACAACTCAACTAGATGAATATCTGTGTTGCTTATAAATGGAAATTTCTCTCTGTATCCAAGCAAGCTAAAGAGTATTCCTGACTCACATAAACACAGGTCCCTGGTGAGGCACCTGTCTCAGACAGAGGTAGGCTCTGTGGAGACAAAACACAGGAGGGAAGGGGCACTTGGGAAGGGACCCTAGGGAATTTTCTGAGCATAGAGCACAGCTGTAAACAAAGTGAGAGGCATGTAGCCCCCAAGTATGGTTACGGATTCTGATGCAGACATGTTTACGGCCATTCTCTGCAGTCGTTCAAAGAAAGAGCAAACCTCCCGTCTCCAAAGCCTGGAAAGCTGCTCACCATGTGGCTGTCAGCCTGAGTGGAAAGAATCATTGGACCCTCTTGGAAGCTGCAACTCAGAGCAGCAAGAATAGGTCTACTGCCAAGGATGCATCACTGGCAGCTTTCTCTCTGGTCTTGGCCACAATTACCTCCCTTGTCTCTCTTCTTCAGTTACAGCACTCCCCTCATTCCCTATCCCTGCTCCCACACAAGACAGAGCCAGAGCTGCTCAGCTTCTGCTTGCTATTGCTGTGCCCCCGAGGCAGAAGCCCCCCTGGGTCAGATATTCACCTCAGAGTCTGGAGTACACCTTTGCTTTCTCTTGCTTGCTGCCCTGGACCCTCATTTTAATGTAATGAATGATGAATCGGACAATGGGGACCTCGAGGTTGGAGAGTCATGCCATCAGCCAGTCAACAAGGAGCCAAAGGAAAAGATTCTGCTTCATGTAAATTCTGGGGCTCCATCAACTGTCCTGTTAACTCAGGATCATTCTGGAAAGTCAAGCAAGCCTTGTCATCCTGAAGTCATTGGGGAATAAATAGCTCTGGGGCATTTCTCTTTGCAGTTGCAACACCAATACACTTCACTCCACAGAAGCACTTAGAGGCTCTAGGAGTCCAGGCTTTCCAATATGGGGGCTGAACAGAGGGAATCTAGGAGGCAGGGGCCTCGCCCAGCCTGATGGCCCCAAAGAAGGTGGTGTGTTTGCTCATATTGATCGAGATGTCAGCATGAACCATCTTCACCGCAATCTTCTGCCGGGCTTTGAGGAGGCAGACTCCAGCGGTATAACAAGTATTGTAGTTGGTTTTGCCTGTTTCAATGCTGCGAGTACACTGAAGGAAGGGCTTCTCATCCACCACCACCTCATAGCTGGCAAAGTCAGTGAAGTTGATGTAGTATACCTGGGTGAGAGGCAACAAGAAGGGATTGGGGGAGAGAGGAAAGAGAGGGTGGGGGCCCTTCTGTGATGAGAACAGACAGGACCTTCTCAGATGAGCTGTCAGTATACCTTGTGTTGGGGGCTGTGCCACTTGAGACTTGAGGGTGCACTAAGTGGCCAACAGGAAGGACAGAATGACAGGCTTATGCACTGCCCCTTCCCCCTCCATGCAGACCAGTGGCTGAGCAAGCTTTTCTTACAACACTTGTGTTGTAAGCTCTGTAAAAGCAAGAACCATGTCTTATTTCCCCTTTTACCTCCCCTTCTCCCTTTTATCCTGCCCAGCCTTGGCATGAAGCACTGTGCTCTGTACATATTAGGGGTTCATTCAGTGCTACAGAAACAAATGAACACTACCTTCCAGTTTCAAGTCTCAACGAGTATTTGTGTATAAACTTAGAAGTTGATTAGTGAGTTCTAGTAACAACTTGCAATTTCTGGAGCTCTTTAAGGGAAGTTCGCTCATCTTGGATCCCCTCCCCTAATCCCTTACTCCCACAGCTGAACTATTCTCACAGATCCTCACCAATGCCCCTTGGCCCTCACGTATGATGGCTGAAGAAACAGATCCAGAGAAATAGGGAGCTATCCACGAAATGAGATAAAGAATTCAGAAGGGTAAAATCCAAGTCCCTGATTTCACTTCTTTCTCAGAAGGAAGCACAAATCTCCACTCAACGGCTTTTCCTCATGGGAATTTTCCAAGCCTGCATGGTATGAAAGGCCTGGGGCCACTTTTAATTCTCTTCTAGACCCAGAAAATTAATTTTTCTATCCTTCACCACCCATTCATCACATCCCACTTTGAGCTTTGATCCCTCCCCCAAATAAAGTTTAGCCTGTAGGACTTTCATCTCGCACCTTAAAATCACTTTACAAAAGGCCACTCACACCACAGGCTTTTAAGAGGGGAACAGTGTATTCAGGTGCCATATAATACCTTGAGTCAGGACCCCAATTATGCCAGGATGCCAATGTGTTAGCCCTCCTTCTCTGGCCACTGTCCTGGGAGACCCATCTACTGGCTCTGCAATCCTTCTAATCATCACCCGCTTTCTGCTTGCCCCACAGAAGCCCCAATTTCAGGCTTGTTTACCTCTATGTCTGAGGAGCCACACAGTAGCGGCAAACAACTGGGGTTAGAAATGAATGAGCACTGGCGGTCTTGGGGAGTGGGCCTGGGGCAGGAAAAGGACAAAAGCAGAGGGAGAAAAAAGCTGGGAAAAGCAGCAGAAAGGAGGTAAGAATGGCAGAAAAAGAGAAAAACAGGAAAAAAATGGGAGAAAGAGGAAGGAAAGACAGTGAGAAATCTTTTTGAGGTGGAGAGAAAGTCCGCAGGAGCACTACACATTATAACGCCCTAGCTAGCAGTGTTGGGGGTGGGATTCTTAGCAGAGCTAGAACTAACTTTCAAAGAATCTATCGAGACCAAGTTTGGCAATAGAACCAAACTTCTCAGAGGGAAGACAAGCATTCACCCACAGGGCTGGGGCCCTGCAGGAGGGAATTGATGGCGATGTACGGGAGGGACCTCTTTTCACAGGTTTTCAGTGATACTGACTGGGGAAAAAACCAAAGCATACCATCTTTTATTCCTCCTTTCAACTCCCTCCCAGGGCCATCTTGCCCATCCAGCCCCCTCTGCCAAAGCAGGAAGTTAGCCATTGGCTAGTCTTGGCTGGCTCCACAGTGCCCCTATGTGTCCTGTACCGAATCTGCATTCTGGGCATAAGAAGAGTTAGGCCTAAGACCGTACTCACTTCTACCTGACTATAGATGAAGTAGGTGCCGTCCACCAGTACCTCCAGCTCCCCACTGCGGGGATGTAGCTTAAACACCTTGGGGTTCATAGTGATGCGGGACCAGTCATTGAGAACTCCACCTGAAAGATCTCAGTATGAGAGAAGGGCAATCACTCAGTACATGTCAGAATGATCTGGGCAACAAACATAAGAAATAGAAAACTGTACACAACCCCAACCTCATTCCACTGCGACCTAGACAGCCCAGAATGCCAAACTTCCAAGAACAGCTTTTGGAAGAAGGGAAAATGTTTTGTTTTTAAAACAGCTGCCAGGCCTGCCTCAGTCCCTCTAGGGTCTACTTGTTAGCCTCCTTCTCTCCTTTCCTGATCCCTCCATCTGGAAGGGCCCTTACCCAATACCTTTTAGCTGGAATTTTTTGTGAGGCTGTAGGAGGACAGTAATCAAGCCCTAGTGGTGCACTGGTTAATGCACTTGGCTGCTAACCAAAAAGTTTGTGGTTCAAACCCACCAGCTGCTTCTTGGGGGAGAGATGCGGCAGTCTGCTTCTGTAAAGGTTGACAGCCTTGGTTTTGGTTTCAGAAGAGAATGGCCATGCTACCCTATCTTCTATTTTGTTCTGGGGTCTGCAAAGGCAAAATTCTGACACTGACTGGCAGGCTAGTGTTATTATTCAATTTTACTCTCCCAGCTGTAGTTCCTGAATCACTCTCCTTTCTCCTAAATTCATTGGTTTTCTCCTTTTACCTTAAGAGATTCCTTTTCACGGGTTTCTCCAGACCCGTTCCATTCTGGAAAGCCTTCTTTGAACTCCAGTAAAATCACTTAGCACAATAACTGCCTATCTGAAGAAACTTAGGGATCAGGAGTGATTTGGAACAAGGATCCACCAGGTACAAGGCACCATGGGTGAGAGGGATCTTTATGAGAGAGGGGAATAAACTGCAAGCCACACTAGAAGCATCCAGGGGGATAGAGGAGAATGTCTGGGAGCTGAGGCACCCCTGGCAAAACACTCGTCTCTTATCCCTGCCCCATTTAAGGGTGGAGGGGCTCACACTGCCTTGGCTAGACAGTAGGAGCCTCATGCATGGGGTAAGGGGCAGGGTGAAACTTTACTTTCTAACCTGCAGGAAGAGGGATGTTCCTTCCCACGGTGAGAGGATAGAGTCCAAGCCCATGGTGGCTTTTCCCCTCGAAATCACATGGTCTTTACCCAAAAAACTGTTTTCAGTGTCCATCTTGGCCAGTCTCAGGAGGCCTGTCTCTCAGGTGTGAGGAAACAGACCTTCTGGAAAAGGTGGACATAGATGGGAGAGGACGTAGGAGGGGGTGTGCTGGATCTCCCACTGCTATGGACTGCTTTGTATGACATCCTCCTACCTGGCTCTCTCACTTCTGCTCCTAGTACAACTCATGGTCAGCCCAGGCTACTAATAGGGATTGACCCAGAGGGACTGGCAATGATCTAGTTGTATGGTAATGGCAAGATCTGCAGCTGCTGGCAAAGAATGAATGCTGATACCACCCATCCAGACACAAAAACAAGCTTGTGTCTTGTGTGTCTCAGTCCACACTGGAAAATAGGGATGATGGCCCACCCAGTGCCCTGGGATCTATGGCACCTGGTCCTGACAGGACTGCTTGGGTTTGGGCGCCATTCTGTTCCTATTTACATTTCTGAAGCTATTAGTTAGGCATCCAGGTGTTAGTCAGAGGAGTAGTTAAGCCCGATCCATAGGGAAGCTCAGAACAGCCAGTTCAGCACTGACTGGGCTCTCAGAAGCTGGCGACATGTGGCACGTTTCTTAATGTTCATGTACTGTTTCTACACTCACAGCCCCTTCTTTCAATTCCAAGCTCTGTAAGCATCTGACATCTTGGTTAGATTGTTGCTTCCTAAGGCTCCAGGGGACTCATGGCTTTTGGGTTTCATCTACCCTAGGGATGGACATTATTTCTAAGCTCTGTTCTTTAAAGAATGTCCAAGTGTCTTTGGGGAAGAAAACAAACGTAATCATTCTGTGGGATGTATACGCATGTCAGTGAAGTAGCAGAGTGTAGCAGGAAGACTCAGACAACAATACATTTCAGTCCCAGTTTAAACAGCTATGAAATCTTGGGGAAGTTAACCTCTCTGAGCTTCAATTTATATCTGTAAAGAGGGAGTAATACCTACCTCATGGGGTTGTTGTGAGGACTGAATGAAATACAATTAAATACAAGACAAATAAAGCATATTGAAAACTCCAAAGTACCACACAAATATAAGACAGTATGGTTAATTACAGTATTACCCAAGCTCTCTGGAACCATGTTTCCCCATATTATAAGTGAACCCCCAAACCCCAAACCCACTGCCATAGAGTCAGGTCCAACTCATAGCAACCCTAGAGGTCAGAGTAGAACGGTCCCATAGAGTTTCCAAGGAGCACTGGCAGATTTGAACTGCCAACCTTTTGGTTAGCAGACATAGCACTTAAGCCACTATGCTGCCAGGGTTCCCCATTATAAATGGACAGATTACATTAAATCAGTGTTTCTGAACCTTATTAAACTTGTTCCCCATTTTCATAGACACTAGCATCTCATATTCTCTGGAGGTTCTAACATGCACCTAACCCCAGAGAGAGCCTCCTCCCCAGTTTCTCTGTAGACCCACCAGACAAGAAGAATTTGATTTTATCTAGCTTTACCATTTCTGGAAACCCTTGAGGCATAGTTGTTAAGTGCCACAGCTGCTAACCAAAAGGTCAACAGTTTGAATCCACAGGTGCTCCCTAGATACTCTAGAGGGCAGTTCTGTTCTGTCCTACAGGGTCACTGGGTTGACATCTATTGGACCGCAACAAGTTTGGTTTTGCAGGGCTTACGTTCTCTAATTTGGACTGTGTAAATGTTTATCAAACTACATGTAGCCTGCGGTGACTAGTATAACCTCCATGTCCCCAAATTCCCAGGGCTAGATCAGTGATTTTAAATGCAATTTTGGGTTTTGGTCTTGGTGCAAGCAATCACTCAGGACAGTCAGCGGAGGGAAGGATGGAGCACCCTATGCTGAGGGTACCTTACTGGCTTGGGAGGAACTAGGCTGGGTGATTATTTACAGGCTGGGGGGTGAGGAAGGGGAAAAGTTCTTTTCAGGGAGAGAGCCCACTTTGACTCTTACCATTCTTGACTTGAATTGCTGACCCTTGGCCCTGAAGATGCACCACAGCTGGCTGGGAGGATGAGAAGGATAGAGAGGATAGTAGTCACTGTGAATAATGGCCGCTTGATTAGCCACAGGTTCTCTGTTTTCTAGTTTCCTTTTGTATCCAAATTCTGATTCCTCTTTTCTGCTTTGGGATGCTAGTAAACACATTTCTACTAGAGGGTCATATCATTTTGTAGCTCTGCACTTCCGAGCTACATAGCCTCAGCCAAATGTAGTAGCTTTGAGCCTTATTTCCCTAACTGTGAAATGGGGATTGTAAGAATCTCTGTCTGGCCTCCCTCACAAGGATGTTTGAAGATCAAGTGAGGTGATGGGTATAAAATTTCCTGCAAACCACTCAGCACTGTGCAGCTGTGCAGATTTCTCACTGTGGCCAAACAGCTGTAGTGTGGGAGGCTGAGATGAGACAAGGCAAGGTAGCAGAACCTGCCAATAGAGACAAATTAGGAAGGAGCCCTTTAGGCTTATTAAAGCAGAGAGAAGCCCAAACTGGGCTGGGCCAGGAGCTGGCTGGCTTCGTTTCAAGGGCATCTCTTCAACTTCTAAGCTCCTGATTCCATGCAGTGTGAGTGCTGAAAAGGTGTCTAGGGTGACTGGGAGTCGTAGGCCTAGGTGAATAGGCCTGTCTGGCAGCTCCTCTCAGCTGCCTACTGAGCTTAGACATCATGACCCTCTGAGTCTCTTAGAGTGAAGAAAATAGCCCCGTCAAGACTTGGTTCCCTTAGCTGAAGGCAAGCCCTGGGGCGAAGTTTTTCTACTCCTACAGGAGGGAGGAGACTGTGAGCCAAAAACCTCAGAACTTCCAGTGTGTTCTTACAAACTAAAGCCTCAGAAGATGTGATAGGGAGCAAACTTAAAGGTGACTCTAGCCTATGGCCTTCCTTCTTCCCTAGGAAGAAAGTAATCCCCAGCCAACCTGGTTTTCTCGAGTTCCAGCTTTATCTGCAGCACCTGCAAAAGAGGACAGGACAGTCAGAGGGCATGCTCTCTCTACTTCCTTTCTCTCTATCTAGTCAAGCAGCAGCAGTGAAATTTGCTCTCTGCAGCCAGCCCTGTCTGAGCTTACTCCCCAGTTACCAGAGTACCTTAGCAGAGACAGAGAACAACACAGGGCCTGGGGATGGGAGAAAACACCCCCTCCTTTTCTTGTCCCTGACCTGCATCTTTAGTGGCTTCAGCACCCAGTGGGGGAAACTGGCCTTTGGCCAATGCTGTTCCAAGGCAAGCGCCACTGGGCACACATGGAGACAGATGAAAAGGCACCTTTGTCACTATACATCTCTGAGACAGTGCTTTTTGCTTCTCTGTTACACTCTTGAGCCTTTTGCTCTCTTTTGAGAGAGCAAACTTTTAAGAAGATTTCGCTTTAGATTCACAGAAGCCCAGCTGCTTCTCTGAGTCAGCCCATCTCTCTGGGTCAGCCTAAGGACACTCCTCCCACCTTTGGTGACCCAACTCTTAGAAATCTGTGAAAACTTCACTCCCTGGAAACATGAGACTAATGCTTACTTCTGCTTATGTAAACGTGCTAACGCCAATAAGGAGACTATGTAAATTTCTTTGTCTGCTTTCTTGAGAAAACATATAAAAGAGATGTTTTGATAACAGGACGAGGGTTTGCGGCTATTTTTCAGACTTGAGTCTTCCTCTTAAAGACAAAGTGGTGTTCGAGGTGTTTTCTGCTCTGCGGGCCGAATTTATCTTTTTCCTGCAACACTTTCAATTTATTTTCTTCATAAAGCCCATTACCATTTGTAAGTGTCTTGTTTCTTTAAGTCTTTTCTCTAGGACATAGACTCTGTGAGAACAGGGATCACCAACAATGTTAGCACCTGCACATAGAAAGTACTCAGTATTTTTGAAATGAGAATGATTGGATGAAAAAAAGCCTAACCCCATTTCTTGTGTTGGCAGCCACAGTGATTGATTCTGATTAGCCTTGTGTTTGAACTATGGGTCAAAGAAGCTGAGTTCTGTACAGAATTCTTAAACCTAGAGAAATCAGTTGTAAACAGTCTATTCTGTTAAAGCCCGAAAATAGAGGATGGCAGTAGGGGAAAAAAAAACTGACAGAGGCCCAGGCAGATCAACTCCAGTCAAATCCAATTAGGCAGTTCTGGATATGCGTTTATACCTTTTGGATACCCTTCTAGATTCAAAGGGGGACATGTGAAGGGATTAAATGATGTTGGAATGGGCAGTACAGTGAGGGGTCAGGATCTAGTGCAAGAAGTCCTTGGTTTCTGGACAGGACAGTCTTGGTGCCTAGGTTTGCTTCACGCATATCTTGAATGACTCAGAAGTTTCCAACTCCTTTCAATGCAGCAACTGCTTTTCTATCTCTGTGGGATAGGTACCTCAGAGTTCATGGGAAGAATCTGTTCTAGGGCTTGTCATTTTGTCCAGTCCTCAACATTCTTCCCCATGGAAACATCAGCATGTGGAGCTAGATGACGGGAATCAGAGCAGACCAAAGCCATCCTCCACAAGAACTCTAGTGAACTCTGGAGGCTCTGTGTTTGGCTCATATGAGTTTACTTGTAAGTAGGGCCCAAAGTAAATGATGATGGCATGATGGTTAAGAGCTACGACTGCTAACTAAAAGGCTAGCAGCTCGAATCCACCAGGTACTCCTTGGAAACACTAAGGCACCGTTCTACTCTGTCCTATTGGGTAACTAGGAGTCAAAATCAGCTTGGTGGCAAAGGGTTTGGATTTCCAGTACTGGCCCCAAACAGGAAAGTCTAAAGTCAGGGAGAGGTTGTGATGGAAGAATTGAGACAGAGCAAGGACAGGTAGCCTGTTCTTGACAGGTTGGTACAAACAAGAAGTCAGAGCAGGCCAGACATACTAGTTTGTTTGGTTTCTAGCTCTATACTGGCCTAGAAAGTCTGCACACCAACCCAATCACCACCATTTGAAATTGACCTAGTGGTGTAGTAGTTGAAAGGTTGGTTGCTTGAATCTACTAGTTGTTCCTTGGAAAGCCTACGGGGCAGTTCTACCCTGTCCTATAAGTCTGAATCAACTTGATGGCAGTGGGTCTCAGGATCAAAGATGCTGGCTCTATAAAGTACTTATTAGGAGCCTAGGAGAGTGGAGAGACAGAGGAACTCACCAGAAGGTCCCTGGAGGCCTGGGGGTCCTTGAGGACCTGGAGGACCGGGAGGACCAGGTGGTCCCATAACAGTTGTTCCTGGAATTCCAGGAATTCCTGGAATCCCTGGGGGCCCCTGGGGTCCTGGAGGTCCTGGAGGTCCTGGGGGGCCATTGGGCCCAGGAGGTCCTGCCTTCTTTCCTGAAAAGAAAGGTTCAGGGTTGTATCTGGAGTTATTTAATACAGGAGTATACTGGCAGGAGTTCTACAGACTATAGTGACACAAAGTCTACCCGCTGGGAGTTTCTGCTGTTAAAGAATTGGATACCTTTATCACACTCAACACACGTGCATACACCCTTACACTCTCCCTATCCTCTTTCATTCAGTAAGCATTTAATGAAATAGGTTGTAAGACATAAAAATAAATTGGCCTCAAGGAGCCCTCAGGAGGCTTATGGTCTAGTGAGAAGACTGATAACAGCAGCAATATAGTCTCAGTGCTGCATTAGCCGTAGCGACAAAATGTTGAAGGGAACAGGAAAGCCTTCAAAAAAGCATATTATATTTCAGCTGAGTCCAATGGATGGGAACTACTGAGTGGCCAGATGTATGGGTCACTTTGTAGTTTCTTAGAATTGGGCTATTATTGAAGAGTGTAGCTGTCATGTTTACTGCCCAGTTTGGTAGACTTGATGTGGATAACGAAAGGAAGCTAGGAGCGTAGCTTGGCCTTAGGAACAACATTCCTGCAGACTTGGCTGTGCTCTCCCCATCAGCTCCAGGAAGGTTTCTTACAGGAGTCAGGATATATAGGAAGTGAGGGGTTGGAATGGGGGCTATTCTAGTTGAGAATGAGGAATGGGAAGGAGTTTGGAAAAGAAGCGTGTTCAGAGACAGAAAGAGAGAGAGAATAGGAAGAAGGGAAGACAGAGTAGAGAGAGCTGAGTTGCTGAAAAGGAGGCAGCATGTTTTGCTTTATCAGTTGACCTCTCTAAACCTATTTTTAAAGACCTCTGAGAAATGAAGTTCTGCAAATTCCCTTGGCAATATGTTCCAATGTTTATGATCTCTCACTGTTAGAAGTGCTGTCATATATTTAACTGAATTCAATTCCTGTGTCAGTTTAAGCATTTATTTTACTGTTTTGGAGATATTGGTACAGTTACCATCATACATATAATAACCCTCATATACTCAAAGTCACCTATCAACCTCCTTTTTTTGTAGGCTAAATAATCCACCTTCTCAGAATCTTTCCTCAGAGGCCCTATTCTTATATGCATTATTATTCAAGTCATCAACTCCTCCCCCTTTTCTCCTTGCTATCCTTCCAGAACAGTCTCAGTCTTCCTATTTATATTCCAGCCCCTCCAACATTTCTACTAGGATTTAGCTATGTTTAATTGTGTTATAACTGTGGTCTTAAACCCAACCCCCCAGTTCCTCTTGTTTACTTCCTCTGTTTTGTGTAGCCCGACTCAAGCACTGCAAGTACTCATAGGTGGGTATCTCCTTTCTCTACTCACCATGTCCTTAAATTTTGTGGAAGTACTAGGAATGGAAGTCTTCTACCAGATGCCATCACAGTGTCTTCATCTGCGATACTTTCTTAAATTTAAATATAACCCTCTCAAGTCTGACTTAAAAAAAATTCTTACTAACTCAGATTCTCTGTTTCCAGATGTTTTGACAGGAGAATCCTAGCCTGATTTATCAAGTTCTTCTTCTTCTTTTTTTTGAATTATGACTGAATGAAAATTTACATTCCCATATAAATTCACATGCTCACCTATATGCAGCTTCCACTGCGCTCCCTGCCTGGTGACAGCACACCCCTCTTCTCTGCTCCATACATGTCCCATCCTCCCAACAGACTCCTATCCCCTCCTCTCCACTTACTCCCCTTCCTCCAGCAAGAGATCAGCAGGATGACATCCTATAGATGCATAGAACCATAAAATCCCCACAAGATACGGTCACTCTGCATTGCCAAGTCCAACCCATTGTTGTCCAAAAAATTGACCTTCATTATGATTTATGGACAGGGGCAGCATCAGGGTCAGGGGCCATGTTCCCAGGAGAACCCTGAAGCCCCCAGACCATCAACTATGGTCTTTTATTGGAGATCTCAGGGTGCACCCCTATTTATTCTCTGGTTGCCTGTGAGACTCAACTTTGTGAGCTCCATCATGGTTATCACTGGTGGTGGCCAGGTACCATCTGGTTCTTCTGGCCACGAGTTGATATACAGACCCACGTGAGTGGGTCTCTCTGTCTTCTGGGTTCTCTTTTTGCCATGTCGTTCTTGTCTTGTCCTTGGTGATCAACTGTTCCTGTTGAGATTGGACCCTTTGCTGTACCCTCACATGACAGCTTGGCAGCTTTTGAGACCCGAGATGCCACTCACTGATGTGGGGTGCAGAGAGTCCTCATTCGCAAAACACTAGCTGTGCCAATTGGCTTCGATTTTGCCTGAGAGCATGGTCCCTGGACCCCCATCCCAGCTACTCTGTCCTTGCAATATTGGGTTAAGATGGGAGGAGTACTCAAATTGTGTTGAAGTCCAGTTATTATTGATCTTCTTTCTTTTCTTTTTATTAAGATTGAATGAAAATATACATTCCCATATAAATTTGCATGCTGACCTTCATGCAGCTTCCACTGCTCTCCCTGTACGGTGACAGCACACTCTTCCTCTCTGCTCCACACATGTCTTATCTTCCCAACAGTCCCCTATCTTCTCCGCTCCAACCACTCCCCTTCCTCCAGTATGAGGTCAACAGGATGATCTTGAATAGATGCCTAGAACCACAAAGTGCCCACACAATATGGTCACTCTGTGTCACCAAGTCCAATCCATTGCTGTCTGAAAAGTTGACCTTCATTATGATCTACAGACAGGGGCAGCATCAGGGCCAGGGGCCCTGCTCCCAAGAGAACCCTGAGGCCTCTGGACCATCAATTGTGGTCTTTTAGTGGAGATCTTGGGGTGCACCCCTATTTATAATTGTGTTGCCAATGAGACTCAACTTTGTGAGCTCCGTCGTGGCTATCACTGGTGGTAGCCAGGCACCATCTGGTTTTTCCGGTCACAAGTCAATGCAGACATCCACTCACGTGGGTCCCTCTGTCTTCTGGATTCTTTCCCCCATGTTGTTATGGACCTTGGTGATTATCCATTCCTCCTAAGTTGGGACCATTTGCTGTACCCTCAGATGGCAGCTTGGCAGCTTTTAAGACCCCAGATGCCTCTCACCAATGTGGGGTGTGGAGAGACCTCATTAGCGAAACGCTAGTTGTGCCAATTTGTCTCAATTTCCCCTGAGAGCATGGTCCCTGGCCCCCGCCCCAGTTACTCTGTCCTTGCAATATTGGGTTAAGATGAGAGGAGTACACAAGTTGTGTTGAAGTCCCATTAACATTGACCTTCTTACTAATGTATGCTGTCACCAATTTCACCCAACCAAATTTCTAATAATTATCTAATCTAATCCCGCCCTCCCTCCCTCCCCACCCTTGCAGCTATCAAAGAGTCTTTTCTGTTATGCATGAGTCTGCTTTTAAGTTCTTATCATAGGGGTCTCATACAATATTTGTCCGTCTGTCGCTGACTACTTTCACCCAACATAATGTCCTCCAGTTGAAATCAGGTTAAGAGATTTTTCCTGCTATCATCATTGTTCTTTATCATTGCAAAGTGTTCCATTGAGTATATATACCATAGTTTACCTATCCATTCTTCTGTTGTTGGGCATCTGGGTTGACTCCATCTCTTTGCTATTGTAATATGTGCTGTGATGAACATTCGGGTGCATGTATGAGTTGGTGTGAATGGCCTTGATTCTGTAGGATATATTCCAAGCAGTGGAATTACTGGGTCAAATGGTGTATCTAATTCCAGCTTTCTACAGAAGCGCTAAATTGCTTTCCAAAGAGGTTGCACCATTTTGCAATCCTACCAACAGTGTAGGAGAGATCCAATCTCCCCACAGTCTCTCCAGCATCTGTTGTTTTGCATTTTTTGGATCATGGCCAATCTTGTTGGGGTGAGATGGTATCTCATTATCGTTTTGATTTGAATTTCTTTAATAGCTGATGATTGTGACCATGTCCACATGTGTTTTTTGGCTGCCTGGATCTCTTTAGAGAAGTGTCTGCTCATCTTCTTTGCTCACCGCTTAATTGGATGATTTATCTATTACTTGTTGATATTTTGTAGTACCTTATAGATTATGGAGATCAGGCATTGGTCTGACATAGAGTTGCCAAATACTTTTTCTCATTCTGTAGGTGGCCATTTAATTCTATTAATAAAGTCTTTGGATGAGCAAAAGTATTGATTCTTAGTAGTTCCCATTTGTCTATTTTTTCTTGTGATGATTGTGGTTTGTTTGACAGATATTGAAGTCTGTTTGCATTGTGTATTAAACCTTCCACTGTTGTTCCACTTTCTCTTCGATGAGCTTTATCATTTTTAGATTTGATATTTAGGTCTTTTCTCCAGTTTGAGTTGGTTTTTGTATAAGGTGTAAGATATGGATCTTGTTTTAATTTAGTGCAGATGGATATCCAATTTTGCCAGCACCATTTGTTGAAGAGATTGTTCTACCCCAGTTTAATGTTTTAGGGCCTTTTTCGAATATCAACTATTCATAGGCAGATGATGTCATCTCTGGAGTCTTGATTCTGTTCTGTTGATCTATCTGTTTTTGTACCAGTACCAGGCTGTTTTGACTACTGTGGCACTGTAATAGGTTCTAAGGTTGGATAATGAGAGGCTTCCCAGTGTGTTCTTCTTCTTTAGTAATGCTTTACTTATCCGGTGCTTCTTCCCTTTCCAGACACAGTTGGTAATTTGTTCCTCCATCTCATTAAAAAATGTCACCGGAACTTGTACTGGGATTGCATTATATAAGTAGATTGCTTTGGGTCAAATAGACATTTTCACAATGTTAAGTCTTCCTATCCATGAGCAGGGTAGGTTTCTCCATTTGTGTAAGTCTCTCTTAGTTTCTTGTAGTAAGGATTTGTAGTTCTCTTTGTAAAGGTGTGTTATTTCTCTCGTTAAATATATTCCTAGGTACTTTATCGTCTTAGGGGCTACAGTAAATGGTATTGAGTTGGTAATTTCTTCCTTAATAATCTCTTTGTTGGTATAAAGGAATCCTACTGACTTACTTATGTTTATCTTGTATCCTGAGACTTTGCTGAACTCTTCTATCAGTTTGAGTAGTTTCCTTATGGATTCTTTGCATATATAACCATATCATCTGTAAATAAGGAGATTTTTAGTTCTTCTTTGCTGATGCAGATGCCCTTTATTCCTTGGTCTTGTCTAATTGCTCTGGCTAGAACTTCTAGTACCACGTTGAATAGGAGAGGTGAGAGTGGGCATCTTTGTCTACTTCCTGTTCTCAAGGGAAACTGTTTCAGTCTCTCTCCATTCAGGAAGATGTAGGCAGTTGGCTTTGTATAAATGGCCCTTATTGCATTGAGGAATTGGCCATCTATTCCTATTTTGCTGAGAATTTTTAGCATGAATGGGTATTGGACTTGATCAAATGCCTTTTCTGCAGCAATAGACAAGATCAGGTGATTATTGTCTTTTGTGATATTTATATGGTTGATCACATTAATTGTTTTTATGATGTTGAACCAGCCTTGCATCCCTGGTATGAATCCAACTTGGTCATCATGGAGTAGTTTTTTGATATGTTGTTGTATTCTATTGGCAAGAATTTTGTTGAAGATTTTTGCATCTAGATTCATGAGTGATATCAGTCTGTAGTTCTCCTTTTTTGTTGGGTCTTTCCCTGATTTTGGTGTCAGGGTTATGCTGGCTTCATAGAATGAATTTAGGAGTATTCCATTCCTTTCAATGCTGTGAAATAGTCTTAGTAGTATTGGAGAGAACTCTTCTCCAAAAACTTGGTAGAATTCTACAGTTAAGCCATCTGGGCCTGGGCTTTTTTTGGTCGGCAGTTTTTTGATGACTTTTTCAATCTCTTCCTTTGTGATGGGTTTATTAAGTTGTTCTGCCTCACTCTGTGATCATTTTAGAGGTGATATGAATCAAAGAATTTGTCCATTTCTTCTAGGTTTTCAAATTTGCTAGAATACAGTATTTCATAGTATGCAGCTATGATATTTTTGATTTCTGTTGGATCTGTTGTGACAACTTGCCTCTTCTTTCTTATTTGGGTTATTTGTTTCCTTCCCTGTTTTTCTTCAGTAAGTTTAGCCAGTGGTTTGTTAATTTTATTGATCTGTTCAAGGAACCAGGTTTTGGTCTTTTCAGTTCTTTCAATTGTTCTTCTATTTTCTGATTCATTTAGTTCTGCTCCTATCTCTATGATCTGTTTTCTTGTGGTGCCTGAGGGGTTCCTCTGTTGTTCTCTCTCTACTCGTTCAAGCTGTAGGGCCAGTTCTCTGACTTGGTTTCTTTCTTCCTTCCAAGTGTGTGCATTTATAGAGATAAACTGACTTCTGAGCACTGCTTTGGCTGTATCCCATAGGTTCTCGTAGGAAGTGTTTTTGTTCTAGTAGGAATCCATAAATTTCTTTATTTCATCCTTGATTTCTTCTATAAGCCATGGTTTTTTGAGCAAGGTGTTGTTCAGGTTCCATGAGTTCTGCTTTCTATATTTTCTCTGCTTTGATTTAGACTTTTATGGCTTTATGATCTGAGAAGATGCTTTGCATTAATTCAATGATATGCATTTTGTTGATTACTGCTTTATGTCCTAACACATGGTCTATTCTGGAGAATGTTCCATGTGCACTGGAGAAGAAGGTGTAGTTATCTGCTGATGGATAGAAAGTTCTGTATACGTCAATGAGGTCTAGTTGGCTAATTGTGGCAGTAAGGTCTTCTGTGTCTTTACTGAGCTTTTTGCTAGACAATCTATCCAACATTGAGAGTGGAGTATTGAAGTGTCCTACTATTATTGTGGAGTGATCTATTTCCTTTCTGAGTGGAGTCAGTGTTTCTTTGACGTATTTAGGTGCTCTAATATTAGGTGCATAAATGTTTAATATTGTTAAGTCCTGCTTGTGTATTGAACCTTTCACCAATAGTGTCTATCCTTGTCCATGATGGTGGATTTTACATTAAAATTGATTTTATCTGAGATTAGAATTGCCACACCTGCTCTTCTTTGTTCATTGTTAGCTTGATATATATTCTTCCATCCTTTGATTTTCAGTTTGTTCATATCTTTAAGTCTAAGGTGAGTTTCTTGCAGGCAACATATACATGGGTCATGTCTTTTGATCCAAGATGTCACTCGATGTCTCTTTACTGGAGCGTTCAGCCCATTCACATTCAATGTAATTGTCGATAAGTATGTGTTCAGTGCTGCCACTGTGATGAGTTTATTTTTGTGTTGATGTTTTCTCTGTAGTTCTTATTAATGTATTCTGCGATCTATGGTATGTTGCTTCTTTATTGTGCTTTACAGCTGCCCTTATGATCCTGCTTAATAAACTATATATAAACCCAGTTTTGATTGCTACCAGTCTTGTCAACTTCCTCTCCATCTGGAAGGACTATAATGACTGTAGTACATCCCTCTTTTGAATATGATGATATCATAGTTTACATGATATGATCACTAGATCGTTTCTTTCTCTATTATAGCTTTGTGTTTGGAGCCTTCCTTAACTGAGTAGGATTCTGGATAATGTGTCCTTCTAAAACATAAAGTTAGTAGTTTTGTTCTTCTTCTAAGTCAAGAGATTCAGTATTTCTTGTAGCCTTGGTTTGGTTTTTACAAAGTATCTGAATTTCTGTTTATCTGGGAATGTCTTAATTTCATTTTCATGTTTGAAAGATAGTTTTGCAGGATATAGAATTCTTGGTTGGAAGTTCTTCTCCTTCAAGGCTTTGAATGTGTCATGCCACTGTCTCCATGTTAGCACCGTTTCTGCTGAGAAATCTGACAAAAGCCTGCAGGGTTTCCCTCTGAATGTTAGCTTTGCTTTGAGTCTTGCTGTCTTTAAGAGTTTCTGCTTCTGTTTTGTTTTATTCAGCTTGCTTAAAATATGTCTTGGAGTCTTTCTATTGAGGTCTATATTGAGTGGTGTTTGATATGTATCTTGGATATCTATATTGTCTTGTTTCATAATTTCTGGGAAGTTTTCTGTCAGCAGCTGAGCAACAATACTCTCTGTATTCTCAAGTGTCTCGCCCTGTTCAGAAACTCCAATTAATTGTAGATTTTTCTTCTTCATAGAGTCCCACATGCTTCTTAATGCTTCTTCAGTTTTCTTGTTTCTTGTTTCTAATTTCTCCTCATAGATGCTGGAGTCATTAGCTCTGTCTTCCAAATCAGAAATTCTCTTTTCCACTTGTTCATTCTGTTTTCTTGGTGTTGAATTGAAGTTTCTATGTCTTTGATTTTAATTTTCATCTGCTGGATTTCTAACTACTGTTATTCCATCAGATTGAACAGCTTGCTTAATTTTTCATTTTGCTCTGCTGCATTTTTTATAAGGTCCAGGAGGGCCCTCTATATAATCCTTTTATATTCACCTTCTGATAGTTTCAAAACAGCTTCTGCATCTCGGAAGTTCTGAGGTGGTTTCTTTTGGGGCCTTCTGATGCCATGGGTGATTTCTGGGTTACCGTCTTCTCCAAAGTTTGTTGCTTTTGGGGCCTCATGTGGGTCAATAGAGGCTGGGAGAGATGCTGTGAAGATGGACCACAGTTGTTTCTCTAGGTCATCTTAAAATGAGAAGTAAAAAGTATTTGACAGCTTCCAAAGTCAGTCAGGTTTTCAGGTGTATGTGTCCCCCCTCCCAGCTGGCAATGCAAGCACTTGTATATTGAACACCAGATGTTATAAAGTAGCTCAAAATACAGAAAAGCTACTGTCCTGCTGGTCTCTGCTGTCAGGCCCCAGCTGTAGGCGATACTATATACAATTCTGCTTTTCTGTTGGAAAAGCAGTCTCTTCTGGGTAGGCACTGCCTCCTAGCCCAGGAATTAGGTCCAGCTGAGGCTTCTGTATCGATGACTCCACCACCCGGCAAAACAAGATTGTGTCCCACATAAGCTCACCAGCTGGCCGGGACCAGGCTCCCAGAGGAAAAGAGGTCAAGAGTGCTGAAATGCCCAGGGTTCACAGCCTCTGCCGCTGGGCCTCAGTCCCAGGCGACACTGTGCAAAACACCCTGCCCCCTGCTAGAAAAGCACTCTCACCCCAGCAGGCGCCACTTCCCAGCCTAGGAACTAAGTCCAGCTGGGCCTTCTGTCTGGGCTTCTCCATTTCCCAGTGGATCAAGATGGCATCCCGTACAAGTGCACCTGTATGGCCAACACATGGCAGAGGCAGAAATATAGGCCAGAGGAGCCAAGAGGTATGGAGTCCAAAGCTAGGCTCTCAGAACATGGCAATTACACTTGCCGGTCCCACCAGTAGTATGTCCGAGACCAGAAGCTAGTCAAGTCCCAGCTCTGCCCGCCGGTCAAGGCAGAGGGAAAAAAATCAAAATGGCGAGTTACCTTCAGTCTGTGCAAGCCTGTGCTCGCCGAGAGTGTGATCAGCGAAAGAGAGGAGGTTTTGCATTCAGTAGTATGAAGTCCAAATTAACAGCCCTATGCTGCATCTCAGGGCTCACTAGGTGTCGAGAAGGCTCCGTTTAATTATCATTTCAAGTCTTGGTTTCCAGAAGGATTTAGGGAGACTCACGTTTAGTCCACCATCTTGACTCCACCCCCTCAAGTTCTTCTTTAGTAATAATCTCTTATGTTCAAGAAAACAAATTCTCAGGGCAACATTACTCCAGAAGCCAGTTGCCCATGTCTAACCACATCTGCACTTGGAAACAACTGAGTCCTTGTGGGTCCCTTCCCCAGTGAGGAAGGAGAGTACATAGAGCATGTTTCCCAGGGAGAGTCCCTCCATGTAGCCTTGAAGACCTTGGGGCACAAGGTTTAGAGTTACACTTGTATGTAGCAGCAGAAGATTGGATCTGGCCAGTTTCTAGATCTAGCTTATTTCAAGATGTTGAACAGGAAAACCATCCCTTCAGATTTGGGCAGCTTCCAAATCAGGCTTATTCAGCACCCAAGTTTCAATTATTGCTAGTGCAGCAGAACGAATGTGGGATCTGAAGTCAAGAGATAAGGATTTAATTCCCAGCTCTGCTACAAATGCACTCTGGGCAAATCCCTTCCTCTCCCTGAGCCTTAGTTTTCCCATCTGTGAAATGATGAGCCAGGCCTTAATAATCTCTCTAAGTTTACTTCCAAGACTGAGGCTCCATAGAGAGGACTGACTGACCCCTGGTAATCAGGAAACTTACCTAGCCTGGTTGCAAGGTTTGCTTTTCCCTAATTATTCTGTGAGTGGAGTAGACACAGGGTGGTGCATGTTAAGTGTCCTGTTTCCCTGCATTTCCAGACTTAATAGTAATTTTCTAGCTAAAGGATGTCCTGTGGGTAACTTCAGCTTTAAGAATGGGAACCTCCTGTGTCTGCTAATGTAATTTTGGAAGAATTATAGCCAGAAACTCCTCCAGTCAAAGATAATAATTGTTGCAGTCTGAACAGAGAATGTTCACTTATGAAAATGTTAGAAGGCATTTGGAATAAAGCTCCTGCTGTGTTCCAGTTCTACAGCTGGTCCTCTGTGCTTAGGCAAGTGTGCTTCCTATACTTGCATGCTTACCAAAACTTGGGCCTAGAGTGGGGTATGTACCAAATGACACCTGGACCAAGAGGATAATTGTAGAGGACTGAATTCTTTTTCCAGATTTCTTTAACAGACCATTTCATGATGCAAAAGCCCAGAAACTTTTGTACTGTATGATCATAAATTAAAGAATGTACACATTCCTTTCAAAGCTAAATTTTATGAAAGGGGCATTTCCCCAAATTTTAGCTAAGTCCACATTGCTGAAAAAATAAGCAAAAGTGAGTAAAAGTAGAAAAAGGGAGCAAAAGAGGAAGAGAGACTTGTGGTGGGGGGAATTCCACTAGAGGGTAAAAACTAAATGACAAACTTAGTTTACCCTCAGGCACATGCCTATTCACTATGTCCAAGGAAATCTGTGCTAAATAGTTTCTAAATCACTTTCAGCCATAAGGCCTATGTGCAGTCTTCTCCTAATGATGGCCCTTACACAAAGTGGCAATGCCAGGCAGTGATCTGAGTTCTGCCAAAGGCATTTGGAATCTCAGAGCTTCTAGCCTACATAATTGCCTTAAACATTGTCATTAGCAACTGTGTTCTTTCAGTGCTTGCCTACTAGATAACAGTGCAACTGGGTGCTGCTCCTTACCACACACATGCCCTGTACTCTGATAAATCTACTTGCTGCTCCCTAAACATGCCAGGTTCTTTCATGCCTCAGAGAGAGTTCAGAATAATATTCTCTTTGCTGGAGTGTCCTTCCTCCGCTTTTTTCCTCATTCTTCGAAGTCTGAGTCAAATGCTGCTTTCTTTATGATGCATTTCCTCAGGGAGAATGATTTGCTCCTTCTCTGTGCTCTCTTCATCTTTGTACCTCTAAATACCTGTCAAATATAAGATGCTTATTCACTGTCTGGTCAATGATTGAATAGAACAAAAGATTAGCTGTGGTTAGAAAGTACTCTTAGCTTATTGATTAAGAGGAAGTCACCCTTAGGCTTGTGTCAGGGGCAGAAGCCCAAGCTGAGTGAGCTTTCGAGGCTTGTTATAATTTCTGTCTTAAAGAGATGTGACAAGACTTAAAAACTACATGCTTGAAAATAAAAACCACTTTCTTAAGCTAGAGAATAATATCTTGGTGGTGAATGCCCAGGATCCATGGAGAAAGGTTTCCTCACTTCACCTCTATGGCTGTTTTCCAAACTTGCTCAAGTCAGGCCCTCAGAAGGCGGGGTCATTCCTCAGCTTCTTTCCAACAGGGATGTAGATATTCCTCATGGACGGTGGTACCTCAAAACATCAGAGTACCCAAGTGTTCACACATGGTGGGCTGCAGCTGAAGCTAGTTTCTTTGGCTTAGTCTGGGGTTGATAATACACTTTATTCTGTTATGATATTTTTGATTTCTGTTGCATCTGTGGTGACAACTCCCCTCTCATTTCTAATTTGGGTTATTTGTTTCCTTTCCTGCTTTTCTTTAGTAAGTTTAGCCAGTGGTTTATCAGTTTTGTTGATCTTTTCAAAAAACCAGCTTTTGGTCTTTTCAATTTTTTCAATTGTTTTTCTATTCTCTAATTCATTTAGCTCTGCTCTAATCCTTATGATCTCATTTCTTCTGGTGCCTGAGGGGTTCCTCTGTTGTTCTCTTTCTACTTGTTCAAGCTGTAGAGTTAGTTCCTTGATTTGGTTTCTTTCTTCCTTCCAGATGTGTGCATTTATGGAGATAAACAGACCTCTGAGCACTGCTTTGGCTGTATCCCATGGGTTCTGGTAGGAAGTGTTTTCGTTCTCATTGGAATCCATGAATTTCTTTAATTCATCCTTGATTTCCTCTATAACCCATGTTTTTCTGAGAAAGATGTTGTTCAGTTTCCAAGAGTTCCACTTTCTATCTATGTTTTTTCTGCTATTGATTTCAACTTTTATGGCTTTATGATCTGAGAAGATGCTTTGCTGTAATTCAATGGTATGGATTTTGTTGAGCATTGCATTATGGCCTATCACATGGTCAATTCTGGAGAATGTTCCATGTGCACTGGAGAAGAAGGTGTAGTTGTCTACTGATGGGTGGAAAGTTCTGTATATATCAATGAGGTTTAGTTGGTTAATTGTGTCCATGAGGTCTTCTGTATCTTTACTGAGCTTTTTTCTAGATGATCTGCCTAGTGATGAGAGTGGAGTGTTAAAGTCTCCCACTATTATTGTGGAGTCATCTAACTCTCTTTTGAGCATAGTCAGTGTTTCTTTGACATATTTAGGTGCTCTGACATTAGGTGCATAAATATTTAATATAGTTAAGTCTTGCTTGTGTACTGAACCTTTCAGCAATAAATAGTGTCCATCTTTGTCCACAGTGGTGGATTTGACATTAAAATTGAGTTTGTCTCAGATTAGAATGGCCACCCCTGCTCTTCTTTGTTCATTGTTAGCTTGATATACATTCTTCCATCCTTTAATTTTCAGTTTGTTCCTGTCTTTAGGTCTCAAGTGAGTTTCTTGTAGACAACATATGAATGGGTCGTGTCTTTTGATCCAAGATGACACTCGGTGCCTCTTTACTGGAGCATTCAGTCCATTCACATTCAATGTAATTATTGATAGGTATGTGTTCACTGCTGCCATTGTGATATGTTTATTTTTATGTTGATGTTTTCTCTGTTGTTCTTATTAGTCTGTTCCGCGACACTCTTTTTTGTGAGTTGATTTTTCACCTTTTTCAGAGCTGGTTTTATAGTTGTTGAGACTCATGTGTTAGATTTCTTGAAATGGTATGCTACATCTTTGTTGTGCTTTACAGCTGCCCCTATGAACCCCCTCAATAAACTATTTATAAACCCAATTTTAATTACTACCAGTCTTGTCATCTTCCTCTCTATCTGGAAGGACTATAATGACTGTAGTACATCCCTCTTTTTATTATGATGACACCATAGTTTTCATGATGATCACTGGATTGCTTCTTTCCATATCAAAGCTGTGATTTACTTTGGAGCCTTCCCTAAATGAGTAGAGTATTGAGTAGTGTGTCATTCTAAAATATAAAGTTAGTGGTTTTGTTCTTCAAAGCCAAAGCCAAGAACTTCTTTCAGTATTTCTTGTAGTTTGGGTTTGGTTTTTACAAAGTCTCTGAGTTTCTGTTTATCTGGGAATGTCTTAATTTCATTTTCGTATTTGAAAGATAGTTTTGTGGGATATATAATTCTTGGTTGGAAGTTCTTCTCCTTCAAGACTTTGAATGTGTCATGCCACTGTCTCCGTGCCAGCATGGTTTCTGCTGAGAAATCTGACGAGAGCCTACAGGGTTTCCCTCTGAACGTTAGCTTTGCCTTGAGTCTTGCTGCCTTTAAGAGTTGCTGCTTATGTTTCATTTTGTTAAGCTTGATTATAATATGTCTTGGAGTCTTTCTTTTGAGATCTATATTGGGTGGTGTACGATATGCATCTGAGATGTCTATATTCTCTTCCTTCATGATTTCTGGGAAGTTTTCTTTCAGCAGCTCAGCAACAATACTCTCTGTGTTCTCAGATGTCTCACCCTGTTCAGGGACTCCAATTAATCGAAGCTTGTTCCTCTTAATAGAGTCCCACATGCTTCTTGATGTTTCTTCATTTTTCTTGTTTCTTCTTTCTGATTTCTGCTCATAGACGCTGGCATCAGTAGCTCTGTCTTCCAAGTCATAAATTCTTTTTTCCATTTGCTCCATTCTGTTTTCTTGGCTTTGCATGGAAGTTTCTATGTCTTTGATTTTCTTCTTGATCTGTTGGATTTCAGAGTACTGGTGTTCCATCAGATCGAACAACTTGCTTAATTTTTCATTTTGTTGTGCTGCATTTTGTATAAGGTCTAGAAGGGCTCTGTATATAATCAATTTGTATTCACTTCCTGATGCTTTCATCAAAGTTTCTTCATCTGGAAAACTCCTTGGTTGCTTTGTTTGGGAGCCTTCTGAAGCCATGAGTGATTGCTTGTATGCCACAATTGTCTGTTGCTTTTTGGGTCCCATGTGAGTATATAGAGGCTGGAAGAGGTACTGTGAGGATGGATTGGAAATGTTTCTCTAGGCTGTCTTAAAATGTAAAGCAAAAGGTATCTGACCAGTTCACAAGTCAGTTAGGTTTTCAGGTGTAGAGGTCCCTCTTCTCATCTGACAAAGTAAGTGCCACTATATCCAACCCCAGATGATAACAAACTAGTTCAGAATACAGCACTGCTACTGCCCTGGAGGCCTCTGCTGACAGGGCCTAGCCTTAGCCAACACTGCGTCGAGTACTGGTTTTGGAATAGAAAAGCGCTCTCCTGTGAACAGGCTCTGGCTCCCAAGCTAAGAATTAGGTCCAGCTGCAGCCACCGTATCCAAGATGGCGTCCTCCACACAGGCAGCAGACAGAGGGGCCAAAGGTGCTGAGAGGCAGTGATTCCTCTGCTTCTGTTGCAGGGCCCCCAACGCAGGCAGCACTGTGCAAAATCACTACTTTTCTGATGGAGAAGCACTGTCCTGTTTGCAGGCGCTGGCTCCCAGGCTAAGAATGAGGTCCCACTAAAATCTCGGTACCAACATGGCGTCCCGCACACTGACTGCGATTCTCCGCACAAACCCCACTGAGGCAGCTACGAAACGAAAGGCTCAAAGTGGCTAGATTAACAGAGTCCCGAGCCTGGCTCTCAGAACATGGGAATTTCGCCTGCCTATACCCCCAGCAGCGCGTCTGAGTCCAGCCGCCAGGCAAGACCCAGCTCCGCCTGCCAGCCGAGACCGAGGAAAAAAAAAGTCAAAACGGTGCGTTTACTTTCTGTCCGTGAGAGCCGGGGCTAGCCAGGAACAGGAGTCAGCGAAAGAGAGGAGGTTTTTCGCTGAGTGGTATGAAGTCCCAATTAACAGCTCTGTGCCGTGTCCTGAGGCTGATTAGGTGATCAGAAGGCTCTGTTTGATTGTCAATTCAGGTCTTGGTTTCCAGAGGGATAGAAAGAGACGTGTCCTTAGTCCGCCATCTTGACCCCGCCCCCTTGATAATACACTTTATAAAGCTTCATAAATATTTTTTATTATTATTATGATTGAATGAAAATGTACGTTCCCACATAAATGTGCATGCCCACCTATATGCAACTCCCACTGCTCTCTCTGCCCAGTGACAGCACACTCTTCCTCTCTGCTCCATACATGTCTTATCCTCCCAGCAATCTGCTATCGCCTCCTCTCCACTCACTCCCCCACCTCCCATAAGAGGTCAGCAGGACAATATCCTATGGATGCATAGAATCATAAAGTGCACACATGACATGGTCACTCTGGGTCCCCAAGTCCAATCTATTTCTGTCCAAAGAATTGACCTCCATTATGATTTATGGACAGGGGCAGCATCAGCGCCAGGGGCCATGCTCCCAGGGGAACTCCAAGGCCCTTGGACCATCAGTTGTGGTCTTTTAGTGGAGATCTCAGGGTGCACCCCTTTTTATTCTTGTGTTGACAGTGAGAATCAACTTTGTGAGCTCCATCACGGCTATCACTGGTGGTGGTCGGCCACCATCCAGTTCTTCCGGTCACAAGTCATTGTAGTCACCCACTCACGTGGGTTTCTCTGTCTTCTGGGTTCTCTTTCCCCCATGTCAATTTGGTCCTTGGTGATCATCCATTCCTGCTGAATTGGGACTGTTTGCTGTACCCTCAGATGGCAGCTTGGCAGATAAAGCTTCAGAAATCTTAATAGAATTATTTCACTTAGAGCATTTTAAGAAAAAATCATTTATTTCACTTTATCTTTTTCTCAGGTCAGAATCCAGTAAAAAATAGGCATTTTAACTGGTTTCATAGTTGGTTCTTTTAGTCCTAAGAAGTGGACTACATTATCTTATGCTAATTTTGGAACTTGTTACATCTTTGGATCCTCTTCTTCAAGTAAGCAACCACCTGTAGAAGCACTTGGGTGAGTACCATTACAAGGAAACTGGGAGCTTACTGTCATAAATTAAATTGTGTCCCCTGGTCAGATCTGTGTTTATCAATTTGACTAGACCATTATTCCTGGTACCTTGTGATGTTCTTATATGCTGGAAACCCTGTCTCTATGACGTTAATGAGGGAGGATGGGCAGCAGCTGTGTTGATGGGACAGGATTCAAAGTGTAAGACTGTATTGTGCCTTGAGGCAGTCTCTTGGGATGTAAATGAAAGGGAAGCAAGCAGAGTTGGGGACCTCATACCACCCAGAAAGAAGCAGTGCTGGGAGCACAGTGCATCATTTGGAGAGGAACCAAGGACCTGACCCTCAGAAGCTCCCAGTCCAGGGCAAGATTGACAACAAAGACCATCCTCCAGAACCGATGGAGAAAGATTTCCCCTGGAGCTAAGGCCATGAGTTTGGACTTGTAGCCTACAGAACTCTGACAGAACAAAATTTCTGTTTTTAAAGCCATCCACTTGTGGTATTTCTGCTATGGCAGCACTAGATGACTAAGACACTTACTAACCCAACAATGGTACAATGGAACCATCTAGCTAAAAGCTCCTTCTTTGAAGACTGAAAGATAAAGGTAATACTCCAGTCTATGTTTTTTTTTCAATCATAGAGAAAATGATACTGAAACCTCAAAGCAAGAAATGCCTCCCCTGGCCATTTGGGAAACGGAGTAAGGATAGCTCACAAGGCCAGTATAAGAAACTGTCATCTCTTATAGTTTCCATAAGCTATCTAAGGACTCCATTTATACTTCATCACTGATATGATAAAGTAGAGGGGCAAGGGGGAGGAAGAGAAGGAATAGAAAGAGTAGGACAAATAAAAGTGATGTAAATTGAATTGAACAGAGGAGTAAACAAGGAAAAAGAAAAAACAGAACAACCTTTTTATGGTGCTAGAGGAACATTCTATTTTTCATGGACCATTACTGGACAACAGTTTCTATTTATTCTTTGGAAGCTACAATACTCAAGAAGATCATAAATGATTGAATAAAATAATGAACAACCAAAGCTGTAAGAATATAATACAAAAACCCTATTCCCTTGATATTTTCTTCTAACTTCAGAAGAGACATGGCAGGGAACATCTGCAGTGACTATATAAAATTAGGAGCTTAACTTACCTTTTTTCTTGTTTTTAACTGGACCTATTAAAAAAAGAAGATAAGAAAATCAAAAATTAAGCCACTGTAAATTCACAGAAAATCTTTATTTTTAACACTGTCAGTAGGAGGGAGCCCCACTCAAGGGTCATGATTTTGGCAAGATATCTCCTAACTATCAAACCTTCCAAGTCTGTTTTCTAATTGTTGAGCCCAAGAAACTTACAGGGACTATTGTTCCCTGGGGAAAAAAACAATTTTCAGCCTCAGTCTTATTGGTGAGGGAAGGTTCTTCTCCACAGAGATGAAATGCCTCCAAACACAGAACTCAACAACCTTAGGACGGCATTCTACCAATTCTGCAAGTCCTGAGGTTGAAGAGTCTTGCGTTCAGGCAAAGAACTGGTATGAAGCCTCCTGTGTTGAAACTGGAAGGAAAAAAGGGTCATTTACAAAGGAGAAGAGGAGGAATAGTTTACTTTTTAGTCACTTCCTTATCATGATTTAATTTGTTATGAAAACAGTGCAACCGTAATACATTTATATGGAGCCCAGGTGCACTCCCATTGTAATTTAACATGTTAATGGATACTTGAAGTGTCAACAGTGCCATCAACAGTGATGACACAAGAATTTTCTTGGGAATGGCTTCTAAAGAAAACAATTCTTAGCAACTGGGGATGCTCAGAAAACCCAAAGCTTTTCTAATATAGTTAGGCGACAATCACTACTCAAATATACACAGTTTAAGTCTCTCCAAGATAGTCATCCCCTCCCTCCAGAGGGACTCAAGTATCTCATATGAATTTAACATTCTTTAGATACAGGTATTTAAAATCAGGTATTAGAAACCTTGGTGGAGTAGTGGTAAATTGCTATGGCTGCTAACCAAAAGGTCAGCAGTTTGAATCCACCAGGAGCTCCTTGGAAACTCTATGGAGCAGTTCTACTGTGTCTTATAGGGTCACTGTGAGTGGGAATTGACTCAACAGTAGTGGGTTAGGTTAGGTTAGGTATGTAAAATCTATTTCAAAATCCCATGACGATGCTATTGTACATTAAACCACTGTTAGTGCTGTCAGGACCTTATAAAAAGAACACAAAATACTTGTATATTATTTTATAGTTTACAGAATGTGTTTAAATCTATTATGTCATTTGACTCTTGCAACAAGCCTGGAACGGTCTTTCCTTACAAGAGCAAACTCTATTAGAGGTGTGTAAAGTTTCTAACCTGGAAGGTGTCAGTGTGCCCACCAGAGCTTACACAAGCCCCTGTAAAAACTAGTATCTACGCAGAATTCCTTGCCAAAGTGATTTCATGTGCAACAGTAGGTGTTATCATCTGTAGGGAATATTTTAGGTTGGATTTAGCAACCAGCTGCACTTAAGGTGATGAATCTTCATTCTCTTATTCTCTTTTTAAAAATCATTTCCTCTTATCCTAGTCTTTTTATTATTTCTTCTTCTTTATTTGCTGCCTATCCTTTATTTTTATTAACAGTATTGAGAACTCTTGAGAATGTACATGGAGGTTCTGGCATGAAAGTATAACTACACAGATATTACTAACAGGCAGTAACTCAACATGAGAGAGGCTTCCTTTTGAATATGAAAGTTACTTGGAAAAGGATTTATACATAAGAAGCCCAGCCCCAAGAGACAGCTACCATCCAGTCAGCCAACTCAGCCTGGGAGCAGTGGGATGACAGCGGTTACAGCCATACTGCTATCACATCCAAGTTGTGCTAGCCCTGGCCAAGTTTCTGACCATGTCAGCTGGTTAAAGAATTAGCACTGTTACATCAGCCTTCAAAGAAGACTTTGAGGAAATCAGACAACTACCAGCCAACTAGTCTGTAGCTCAGCATGCATACGGAAGGTAACACAGTAAGTAATGAAACACACCTCTGTCCTCAAAGAACTTAGAATTGGATAGGAAAACACCGAAGACGAGAATTTCAGAAATTGTATTGGCTCGTTCAGGAAATAACAACAACAACAAAAAGCCTCTTCTATTTTTACACCAGAATTACCTACTCATTATACAAATATACACATATGCATGTACATATCAAAATAAAAACAGAAGCAACAAGGAAAAAAGTTTAATAAACTCTGAACAAATAAACATTATTAACATTTTTATGCATAGCCTAGAAATTTTTTATGCCCATAAATATTTATTTTTACCTGCGGGATCAAATTAAGAATATTGTTTTGATAACATCTTTTTGTATCAGTAACTATACATTACTGTTTTTAATATGGATATTGTCATGGATTGAATTGTGTCCCCTGAAAAATGTGTGTAGTTATTTGGCCGGGCCATGATTGCTGGTATTGTGTGATGGTCCTCCATATGGTAAATCCTGCCTCTATGATGTTTGTGAGGGAAAATGGGTGGCAGTTGTGTCAGTGGGGCGTAACTCAGTGTGTAAGATTGTATTGTGCCTTGAGGCAATTTCTTGGGATGTAAAGGAAAGGAAGCAAGCAGAGTTGGGGACCTCATACCATCAACAAAGAAGCAGTACCAGGAGCAGAATGCATCCTTTGGAAAGAACCCAGGGTCCCTGTGCTTCAGAAGTTCCCAGTCCAGAGGAAGATTGATGGCAAGGACCTTCTTCCAGAGAAAACAGAGAAAGACTTCCCCTGGAGCTGATGTCCTGAATTTGGACTTGTAGTCTTCTGGACTGTGACAAAATAAAATTTCTTTTTAAAGCCATCCACTTACGGTATTTCTGTTTTAGCAGCTTTAGATAACTAAGACAGATCAGTTCTTACTGTTAGCTGCCATCAAGTCAATTCTGACTCATGGTGACCCCGTACATCTCAGAGAAGATCATGCATTGAATTGTATCCTCTCAAAATGTGTGTAGCAATTTGGCTGGGTCATGATTTTGGGTATTGTATGGTTGTCCTCTATTTTGGGGATTGTAATTTTGTATGTGTTGTAAATCCTAATCTCTGCCTGTGGTTTATGGACAAGGATGAATTCTATTAAAGAGGATTAGGATGGGACTTTAACACTCTCTTCTAAGGTCCAATATAATGGGAGTTTTCCTGAGGTGTGGCTTGTACTACCTTTCATCCTACAAAAGATAAAATGAACGGGAAGCAGAGAATGGAGGACCTCATACCAGCAAGAAAGCAGTGCTAAGAGCAGAGCATGTCCTTTGGACCTAGGGTTCCTGTGCTGAGATGCTCCCAGATTAATGGAAAACTGCTGCATCACAAGGACATTTCTCCAGTGCTGACATAGAGTGCCTTCCCTTGGAGCTGACACCCTGAATTTGGACTTTTAGCCTACTAGACTGCAAGAGAATAAATTTCTCTTTGGTTAAAGACGTCTGCTGTAGTATTATTGTTGTAGCAGCACTAGGTTAGGTTAGGTTAGATGACGAAGGCAGAGTAGAATGTCTTCATAGAGTTTTCAAGGCTGTGACCTTTAGGAACCTATCTTCTGAGGTGCCTACAGGTGCGTTCCAACAGTGAACCTTATGGCTAGTAGTGAAATACTTAATCATTTGTGCCACTCAAGCACTCCTAGCTGAAACCAAACCAAACCCATTGCTGTTGAGTTGATTCTGACTCATAGTGACCCCACAGAACTGCCCCATAAAGTTTCCAAGAAGTGCCTGGTAGATTTGAACTGCTGACCTTTTGGTTAGAAGGTAGAGCACTTAAGCACTATGCCACCAGGGTTTCCTAGGCACTCTTAGTATTTAATTAAGAATTCTTTCTTTATTTTTATTGTGATTAAGTGAAAGTATACAATCCAAATCAATTTTGCATGCCAGCCTATCTACAACTCTTCTGATCTCCTTGCCCCATGACAGCATACTCTGCCTTTTCATTTTATACTTGTATCGCCTTAACAAGCTTCTGTCTCCTCCTCTTCATTCTCTTCTCTCCCATCTAGAAAGAGACCTGTAGGACAGCCTCCTATAAATGCATAGAACCATAAAGCACACCCACCGTATGGTCACCTTGTGCCCCAAGTCTAGTCCATTTTTGTCCAAAGAGTTGACCCCAGTAGTGTTTTCTAGACAGAGGCAGCAGCAAGTCTGGGAGTCATGCTCGCAGGGGGTCCCCTGGGCTGTTGGATCATCAATTGTGGTCTTTTTGTAGAGCTCTTGAGCTGCACCCCTCCTTTTCTCAGGTTGCCAGAGGGACTCAACATTGTGTGCCCCATCACTGCTGTCTTTTGGTGGTGGCCGGGCACCATCTGGTTCTTCTAATCACATGTTTATATAGTCTCCCATTACATGGGTCCTTCTGTCTCCTGGGCTCTTTCCACCTCATGTCTTTGGTGGACTTGGTGATCATCTGCTTTGGCTGAGTTGGGACCACTTGGTGTACCTCAGATGGCAGCTTGCTAGCTTTTAAGACCCTAGATGCCATTCACCAATATGGGGTGAAGAAGACTCTCTTAGCAATAGGTTAATTATGCCTAATGACCCATGTCCCCCAAGAGCATGGTCTCCAGATCCCACCCCTGCTACTCTATCCTTGCAATATTGGATTAGGTTAGAAGAACTCTCATGTAGCCACATTTCTATCAACTATCTAATCTATGATCAACCCTCACCCCCCCCACCCTTTTAGCCATCAAAGAGTTTTTTCTTTAATCATTCTTGATGTACATTTAGGTTGTCTTCAGTTTTTCACTATTATGCCAAGTAAGCCAAGTGCCATCGAGTCGGATCTGATAGACAATGCTATATTTAATGTTTTCACATATAAATGTCTTCACATATTGTCCAGAGTTTCTTAGGGTGAATTACAGTATTTCTGGGTCAAAGGATATGAAAGGCTGTTCTTACGTGTAGTTAAAACTAATAACCTTCTTTTTATAGTCACTGCCTTCAGTGTCATGTTTAGTTAGGCCTTTCCTAGTACAATACTTTTATATCCTTATTCTTTTTTATTATTCAAAAAGTAACATTATTCCATATTAGTTCCTAGAGAACTTCCTTATTCTTTTTATAGCTGCATAGTTCTCACTGGGGGAATGTACCTTAGTTTACTCATTAAAAGCATTTAGGTTGTTTCCAATATTTTGCTGTAACACATAATACCATAATGAATAACTTCACCCATATATTGTTTAATACTTATGGAGGAGAATCTCCAGGCTAAATTCCTAGAAATGGGTATTTGTTGGGGGAAGAAATTCATATGTAATTCTGTTATGCTATACATGTCTCAATACTTCACACCATAGGGCAGTACCATTTTGCACTCCTACCAGTCATGTACAGCACAGCCAGTTTCCCCAGGCTTGCTGGTAAAATATGCTTTTAAAATTTTGCCAAAATTTTGCCAGTCTGATGGGTATCTTTGTACAGTTTAAATTGTATATTTTTTAATTATAGAACTTGCTGTTATATCATTTTCTATATAGTGTTGTTTGATTTCGTTTTCTATTAAAAAAATTCCTCTATAGTAATGAGAAATATTGGCCTTCATTTTATTGTTAGTCTGCTGAATTTTGGAGTGTTGATGCTTGTCATGGGTTGAATTGTGTCCCCCCCAAAATATGTATAGCCATGTGGCTGGGACATGACTCCCAGTATCTTGTGACTGTCCTCCATTTTGTGGTTTCCCTAAACTGCATGTTAAAGAATTAGGGTGCAGCTGTAAATTCCTTCTTAGGATTACTTCCCTGCTCTGCTGTAAAGGGAGTTTCCCTGGAGTATGGCTTGCCTCACCCTTAATCCTTTCAGCCTGCAAGAGATAAAAGGAAAGAGAAGCAAGCAGAGAATGGGGAACCTCGTACCATCAAGCAAGCAGCACTGGGAGAAGAGCGCATCCTTCAGACCTGAGGTTCCTGTGTCAAGATGCTTCCTGGACAAAGACTGATGCAATACCGGACTTTCCTCCAGAGCTGACAAGGGGGAAAGCCTTCCCCTGGAGTGGACACCCTGCACATGGACTTGCAGCCTACCGGACTATGTAAGAACAAACCTTCCTTTGTTAAAGCTATCCACTTGGTGGTATTTCTGTTAGAGCAGCCCTAGCTGACTAAAACAATGCTGTAGCAATTCTTACAGCTTGTTCAAATTTTCATTTTGTTCACCTGCAGTTTGTCTAATCTCCATCCTTATTTCCTGGTGGGCTGTGTACATAACTCTTTGGTATTCTCCTTCTGATAACTGCAGGAAGACTTCTTCATCTAGGAAATCTTTTGATTCTTTATTTTGGGAGTTTTCTGGAGCCATGGTTACTTGCTTCTCTAAATGTTTGGAAATTGATGGTTGTCTCCATCAGAGAGCTACGTGATTTATTTACTAGATTACTGTGATCTAAATCTCTCTCTCTATATATACAGTGCGTGCGCGCGCGTGCACACACACACACACACACACAAACACACATGAGGACTGCTAGTTAAGTTCGTGAACTCATCCTAGAAAAAGTGCTACATACGTCATTGCTGAATATCACTATAGTCACCTTCAAAGTACGCTCCTTGGGGTGCTATTCACAGATGCCAGTGCCTAGACCACCCTTCAAAGCCTTTTTGAAACTTTTCTCAGAATGGCCATCAGAGCTGTTATTGTATTACAATCTTGATGTCCTGAATGTCATCCAAATGTTTTCTGTTCAATAATTCCTTTGTCTTTGGGTAAAGACAAAAGTCACTGGGTGCCAGATCAGGTGAATAGGGAGGGTGTTTCAATACAATTATTTGTCGACTGGCTAAAAACTCTCTCACAGGCAACTATACAATTAAGTTTGTGAACTTGCCACTTTGCTACCATGTGCAATGGCCATTCCAGAAAGAGTTCCAAAATTGCTTTGAAGGGTAGACTAGGCATTGGCATCAGTGTATAGCTTTCCAAGGAGAGTACTGTGAAGGAGACCGTAGTGATATTTACTCAGCAATAACATATGTAGCACTTAGAAAAATTAAGTTTGCGGACTTAAATTGTCAGACCTCATGGCCAGATTCTAGTCTTGACTCAGCCACAAGCTGACCATAAGGCAAATGACCCTCTCTTTCTGATTCATCTGTTAAATGGAAACCCCATACACTGTGATTTAGTCATCTAATACTGCTCTAACATAAATTCCACAAGTGGATGGTTTTAACAAAGAGAAGTTTATTCTCTTACAGTTCAGCAGGTTACAAGTCCAAATTAAGGGCATTAGCTCCAGGGAAAGTCACTCTCTGTGAGCTCTGGAGGAAAGTCTTTGTGTTTTACAGTCTTCCTTTGGTGTGGGTGTATTTCAGCACAGGAACTTCAGATCTAAAAGATGTGCTGTGCTCCCAACACTGCTTTCTTGGTTGTATGAGATTCCCACATCTCTCTTCTCACCTCTGTCCCCTGCATCTCAAAAGAGACTAGTCCAAGACACTACTATGTTGTAGACCTCTCCTGTATAACAGTTGCCAATCCATTTTATTAAATCATAGTGATGGAATTTACAACACACAGGAAAATCCCATCAAATTACACAATGGTGAACAATCATATAGTACTAGAATTCATGGCCCAGCCAAATTCATACACACATTTTTCGAGATAACATAATCCAATCTATGACACTTTGTCTCTATTCAAGGCTTAGAATCATGAAGAACGTCAATGATATAATAATGAAAACTAACATTTATTGAATATATATGTACTGTGCACTAACAGTGCATAAAAACCTGTTGCTATTGAGTAGATTCTGACTATAGAGTCCCTGTGAGTCGGAATCAATTTTATGGGAAAGGGTTTTTGTGCACTGTGCTAGTTGCTTTACATATCTCTTTTAGACCTTAAAACAGTCCAGAGAAGTAGGTATTAGTATGCTTATGTTACAGATGAAGACATGCATTACATAAATTGCCCAAAGGCAAACAGCCATCAGGTGTCTTAAGGTAAGCTGAAACTTCAGAAAGGTTAATGTTATTCTAGATGTGTTTCAAAAACTTAACAGTAAATTTATAAAACATCCGCCAGTTTAAAAGCAACACTTTCTACATACCTCTTTACTCTGTATATTTCTTTACGCTATTTTCTGTACCTGCTATACCCATCTCTAGGCCCTCCTTCTGTCAAAAGCTTTAAGAGTCAGTCAGGTATCAATTCTTCTGTGTCCCTATAATGCACTCTTATACTTACCAAATTGAAATTTTGATTACACAACTGTCTCATCTACTAGATTGTGAACTCCTTGAAGGCAAGGTCTGTGTCTTACTCATCTCTATCTCCAATGCATAAAATATTTCTTTTATACTAGGTGTTCAGTAAAGCATTTGTTGACTGAATAAATGAATGACTGAAGGAAAGTTAGAGCTAGAATTTGAACCAAGATTAATTATACCTCCCACTGAATCAAGTCATGTTAAAAATACAAATAATAATAGCCTCAAAAATTGCCCACTTGTAAAATGGGTATAATTTTACTGCTTTATAGAATTGTTTTGTCAGCTAAATAAGTGAAAGTACTATGCATATAGCAAGTATTCCATATATGTCAATTTAATTTTATTTGTTCTTTGGTTATACAGGTAGCAGGTTCCCAGATCTCATGTCTTCCTCCCTTTATTTACAGAGTTGCATAAGAGAGATTTTCATCACCAACAGTTAAGTAACAGCTAATAAAGGAGCCCTGGTGGCACAGTGGTTAACAGCTCAGCTGCCAACCAAAAGGCTAGCAGTTTGAATCTGCCAGCTGCTCCATGAAAACCCTCTGGGGAAGTTCTACGCTGTTCTATAGGGTTGCTGTGAGTCAGAATCAACTTGAGAGCAATAGGTTGGGCTTGGTTTTAAGGGAAATGTCTGGCAGATGAGAAGGTATAGAACTGGAAATTGTTATTATTATTAAAGGAAAAAAATCCCTTTAACATAGTGTATATCTTCAAATTTTGGCACTTTAAGAGTTTGTTTAGAGGCACTGGGTTGGGGAAATGCTCTCCAGGAGGCTGTATGTGCTCTAAACCAGTGTCTAATGTATAGTGCTTTTTCTCCCACAGCCAGGATTCATGGGTCCAGGAATCAAGGGGTGGAAACAGGAGTGGCACCACTCATTATTACTCCTGGTGACCCACTCACAAAATTTTTGCTTCCTGTCCCCACAACCTTATACTCTGCAGGTCTAAATGTCTTAGTTCCAAAGGGAGGAATCCTGCCACCTGGAGACACATCAACATTTCCACTGAACTGGGAGCTAAAATTGCCACCAGGCCATTTTAAGCTTCTTGTACCTTTGGATCAACAAAGAAGGGAGTTACTATACTGACTGGTGTGACTGATCCTGACTACCAAGATGAAATTGGATTGACATTACATGATGGAAGTAGAGTACATCTGGAATACAAGAGATCCCTTAGAATGCCTCTTAGTACTACCATGTCCTGTGATTGAAGTCAGTGGAAAACTACAGCAACCCAATTCCAGAATGACTGCTAATAGCCCAGACCCTTCATGAATTAAAGTTTGGGTCATCTCTCCAGAAAGGAATCACAACCAGCTGAGATGCTTGCTGAGGGCAAAGGGAATACAGAATGGGTTGCAGAAGAAGGTAGTTCTAAATACCAGTTATGGCCATGAGAACAGGTGCAGAAATGAAGACTGTAAATGTTATGAATATTTCTGCTTTGCATGTGTGTATCAGATATTTTTATTTATTTATAAAATGTAAGGTGTAAACAGGCTAATGCATTTTCAGTTGTACATGTGTTAGTTACGTCATGTCAGACATAAGTTGACTTTGTATTCCTTCATTGACTATGGATGGTAAGGAGAGATGTGTGCAGATGTCAAGCTGACAAGGGGTGGACTCTGGTGATCTGGACTGTGTCAACCTGGCAACTTCATGTTTGGCTGCTGTATCAAGTGGCAGGGGCAGGGCCTGTGGTGGCATCCCTCCCATCAGATCTCATCTCTTCTCCTTCCACCACCTACTTCCTGTCTGCTCATATTGCCAGCAGCTCCTGCTCTCTTTTGTGTCTGGTTCCTGGACCTGAACTAGCAGCTGTTGGATTCATCAGTCTTTACAGCTGGCAAGTGAGAGTCCTGTTTCCTGACATGTGAGTCCTGGGTTCGCCAGCCCCTGAAGCTCTGTGAGTTAGCAGAGACCTTGCAGTCTTGCCACCACATTGGGATCTGCTGAAGTGTACAACCTGTGATCTAGAACTCTGGTCGATGACCTGCTGACCTTAGGTTCACCAGCTCCCCATGGCCATGTGAGGCTTGTTCCAGGACTTGGGATGTTCATTCTCTACAATTGTGTGAGCTGTTTCCTTTATATAAATCTTTCCTTTTATATATATGTGTTACTGGTTTTGTTTTCCTAGAAAACCCAGCCTAAGAAAAATATAGTGTGTATCTTCAAGTTTTGGCACCCTAAGAGTTTATTTAGAGCCAAGTCCAAGATGTTGGAGTAGAAAGATGCTCCTCTGAGCCCTCTCACAACAAAGACCCCAAAGAATGAATCAATCCATTACACACGACATCTTAAGAGCCCAGAACATCAAAGGGGAAGTTGAAAACTCAGACTGAATAATGTGGAAGGATGAGTAGGATTAACCAGATCTGACCCACCAGGAAACAGCTGCAGCTAGCATGGTGAGCTGAGCATTGTACTTGGAGGGTGCCCTCCCTAGCAGGAAAAACCAGCCAGAGAATCCACTTGTGCCTCTGGAAACAGTCAGGAACAGCATGAGTTCATCAAAAGCTAAGCATTTGGATGTAATCTATTCTGCAAGTGGGTCTAAATCTTTCCGTTGGGATATGCCTATCTCCCTACTCCCAGTACTTCCCCCTCCCTTCTCCTCAGTGTGCCCAACTCTGGAGCATGATACCACTAACTGAGCTGGAAGTAGGACTCCTTAAACCTGCTCTGAGCCATTCTACGAGACTCAGAGAGTGAGAAATTTAACAAATAAGGGGTAGGGGGACTGAAAGAGAGAGAGAAAAGAATACTGACTCTCCTGAGCTGGAAATTCAGAGCAGAAACTGTTCCTTAACCTAGATTCAGACATAAAGGGATATGCAATTCTCACAGATACTCAGAGATGGCTGTTAACCCCTGCCTTTCTCAGTGGCTCCAGCCAGATAGCTGTGCTTACAGTCATCACACCTACTCATCTGTGACAGCCGGTGAGAGCCTGTACCACACAGTTGGTGTCTGACTACCTGGATGCCTGAACTGAATCCGTACAAGAAATGTAAACAGACTTTTGGGATTGCATGTCTAGTAACAGCTGTAACCACCTGGTGACAGGATGTTAGAGCTTCAAAGTTACCAATAACTGAACTAGCATACAAATATCAAAACAAAAACCAAGAAGTTAGAACACAGTAAACAAACATAAAATAAATAATTCCAACAATTTACTGATGGCTTGAAGACAACAATCCATATCAAATCACTTAAAGAGGAAGACCAGATTGTCTTCAGAAAGCTCCCAAAATAAAGATTCAAGTTTTCCAGAGAGAGAGAACCTCCTAGAATTATTAGAGGTGGAATACAAACAACTACTTTTTAGAGCTCTTCAAGAGATCAGGATGGAGATGAGGCAAAATGCAGCTGAGCATAATGACAAATTGAACAGGTTGCAAGAAAGCATACAGCATCAAGAATTAGAAATTCAGGAAATTAATAATAAAATTAAAGAATTAGACAACTAAACAGAAAGTCAAAGGAACAAAACTTAGGCCATGGAAGGCCAAATTAGTGAGGCTGAAGATAAAGCATGTGACATCAACATATCTGACAAAAAAGTCAGGTAAGAGAATGAACAAGAATCAAGAAACACTAAGAATTATGTGGAAATCTATCAAGAGGAATAATCTACAAGTGATTTGAGTACCAGAACAGGGTGGATAACAGAAAATACAGAGAAAATTGTCAAAGATCTGTTAACAGAAAACTTCTGATACCACAATATGTGAGAAGATATCTTTCCTAGACACTTATTGAAGCCCGCACAAGGTAGATCTCAAGTGAAAGACAACAAGACATGTAATCAAACTTGCTGAAACTAAAGATAAAGAGACAACTTAAAAAGTGGTTAGGGATAAACAAAAAATAACCTACAAAAGAATATCAGTAAGACTCAGCTCAGACTACTCATCAGAAACCATGCAGGCAAGAAGGCAAAGGGAAGACATATACAAAATCTTGAAGGGAAATAATTGCCAACAAAGACTTATATATTCAGCAAAACTGTCCTTCAAATATGATGGTGAAATTAGGAGATTTCCAGACAAACAGAAATTTGGGGGATTCTCAAAAACAAACCAAACTTACAAGAAACACTAAAGATAGACCTTTGGTTGGAAAATCAATAACATCAGGCAACAACACAAGAACTGGAACACAGAACAGAGCAACTGAATATCAACCTTAACAGGGGAATTACAAAAATAAACCAAATAGGGTAACAGAGATGTCATTATATAAACATAACAAAAATGAGAGGCTTAAAAGAACATGCTGTCATAGATCTTTAATATGGAGAGGAAATCAAGGAGATATAAAGAAATTAAAGACTGGGTTGCATTATGGGGTAGATATTAAGGTAACCACAAAGGAAACTATATATCTTATGAATGGAAATAAAAAACAGAAAAACATGACATTTCAGTATATACAAACTCATCAACATTGAATAAGATGAAAATAAAACAAATAAAAATGACTCACCACAGAAAATTAAATGGAACAAATGAATTGTCTATGACACAAAAAAGAAGACATCAAAATGACAGAAGTCACACCTATCAAAAATCACACTGCATGTAAATGGAATAAATGCACTGATAATAAGGACAATGGTGGATTGGATTTAAAAAAATATGACCCATCTATAAGCTGCCTATAGGAGATACATCTTAGTTTCAAAAGCATGAACAACTAAAACTCAAAGCATGGGAAAAAATATATCAAGCTAACAACAATCAAAAAGCAAGAGTGGCAATATTAATCTCTGATAAAATAGACATTAAAGTAAAATTCACCACATTGGATAAAGAAAGGCACCACATAATGATTAAAGGCTCAATACTCCAAGAGGACATAACCATATTAAATGCCACTCAAGTACAGGGCTCCAAAATGCATAAAAATGACTAACTGCACTGAAAACAGAAATGGACAGCACCATAATAATAGTAGGAGACTTCAATACATCACTTTAAGTGAAGGAAAGAACATCAAGAAAAAGCTCAATGAAGACATGGAAGATCAATCAACAAACTTGACCATATAGGCATATACAGAACACTCCACCCAGCAGCAGGCAATTATACTTTCCTTTCCAAGGCATATGGAACATTCTCCAGAACTGACCACATATTAGGTCACAAAGTAATCCTTAACAAAATTCAAAGCATGAAAATATTAGAAAGCACCTTTTCAGGCCATAAATGCCATAAAAATGGAAATCAATAACAGAAAAAAGAAGGAAAAAAAATCAAACACATGGAAACTGAACAACATCTTGCTCAAAAACATCTGGGTTATAGAATACATCAAGGATGGAATAAGGAAAGTTGTAGAATCAAATGAGAATGAAAACACAGCATACCAGAACCTATGGCACACAGAAAAAGCAATGCTCAGAGGTCAATTTATCTCAATGAATGCATATATCCAAAAAGAAGAAAGGGTCAAATCAAAGAATTAGCCCTACAACATGAACATGTAGAAGGAGAACAGCAAAAGAACCTCTCAGGCACCAGAAGAAAGCAAATAATAAAAAATATAGCAGAACTAAAGGAATTAGAGAACAGAAAAATGATTGAATTAATCAGATCAAATGGTGTTCTTTTGTTTTTTTTTAAAAATATAAACAAAATTTATAAACCATTGGCCAAACTGACAAAAGAAAACAGGAGAGCAAAGAAATAACTCAAATAAGAAATGAGAGGGGCCATATCACAACAGACCCAACCAAAATTAAAAGAATCATACCAGAATACTATGACAGCGTACTCTAACAAATTTGGAAACCTAGAGGAAATGGATAAATTTCTAGTAACATACTACCTACCCCAAATCAGCTCATACAGAAGTAGAACAACTAACCTGTCACAAAAGAAGAGATTGAAAAGATAATTAAAAAACTCTCAACCAAACCAAACCAAACCAAAACCCTGGCCCTGGCCCGGACAGCTTCACTGGAGAATTTTACCAAACTTCTAGAGAAGAGCTAACACCACTATTACTAAAGGTTTTTCAGAGCTTAGAAAATAATGGAAAACTTCTCAAATCATTCTAAGAAACTAGCATAACCCTAATATCCAAACCAGGTAAAGACAGCACAAAAATGGAAAATTTCACATCAATATCTCTTATGAACTTAGATGCAAAAATACTCAACAAATTCCAGTCAAGAGAATTCAACAACATATCAAACCAATAATTCACCACGATCAAGTACGGTTCATGCCAGAGATGCAGGGGTATTTCCACATTAGAAAAACAATTAAGGTAACCCACTACATAAATAAAAAACAAGAACCACTTGATTTTATCGATGCAGAAAAGGCATTTAACAAAGTCCATCATCCGTTCATGTTAAAAATTCTCAGCAAAACAGGAATAGAAGGGAAATTCCTCAATGTAATAAGCGGCATCTAAAGTGCCAGCTGGCTCTGCAAAGCCAACAGCCACATCATCCTAAATGGAGAGTCTGAAAGCATTACCCTTCAGAATGGGAACCGGACAATGACACTCTTTATCACCACTTTGATTCAACATTGTGCTGCAGGTCCTATCCAGAGCAATCAGGCAAGATAGAAATAAAGGGCATCCAAATTGGTAAGGAAGAAGTAAAAATATCTCTATGTGCAAATGATATGATTTTGTAAATAGAAAACCCTAAAGAATTCTCATAAACAAAAGAAAGCAAAACAAGAAACTGGAACTAAGAGAAGAGGTCAGCAAAGTATGAGGACATGAGATTAAAAACAACAACAAAAATACCCACTGCCGGTGAGTCAGATACAACTCATAGCGACCTTAGAGGTCAGAGTAGAAATTCCCCATAGAGTTTCCAAGGAGCACCTGGCAGATTTGAAGTGCTGACTTTTTGGTTAGCAGATGTAGCAGTTAACCCACTACTCCACCAAGGTTTCCTTGATGTGACATAAACATACCTCAATCAGTTGGATTCCCATACACCAAAAAAGAGACCTTCAAAGAGGATATCAGAAAATCAATACCAGCTGTCTCCAAGAAGATAAAATACTTAGTGATAAATCTAACCAGAGTTGTAAAGATCCTATATAAGAAAGATCACAAGACCCTACTGCAACAAACCAAAAAGACCTACATAAGAGGAGAAACCTACCTTGCTCATGCGTGTAAATATTTAATACTGTGAAATGTCTACTCTACCCAAAGTGATCTATATGAGACCACTATTATAAGAACTCAAGAAAAGGTTTAAGTACAGAAAAAAATAATGGTTACAAGGGTTGGGGGGTGGAGAGGGGTATTCATAGATTAGAATTATAAAACTATTAGAAGAAAACAGAGGAATAAAAGCTTCAAGACCTTGTTTTTGACAATAGATCATAGACATGACATAAAATTAAAAAAAAATTGGATTTCATAAAAATTAAAGACATTTGTGTATCTGTTAGGAATTAAATTGTATACCACCAAAATGCGTGTTGTAAATCTAATTTCTCTTCCTGTGGTTATAATTCCATTTTGGAATGGATTGTCTTTATTATGTTTGAGACAGGACTAATACAGGGTTATCTTGAGTCAATCTCTTTTGAGGTATAAAAGAAATTAAACAAGCAAGCTAGGAAGCAGAGATGGAGAAGGAGAGCTGTGAAGCCACCTGAAGATTGCCTAGGAGCAGAAGTTCAAAACAGACAAGGGTCTCTCTGTAGAACTGACAGACAAAGAAAGCCTTCCCCTAGAGCTAGTGACTTGAATTTGGACTTCTAGCCTCCTAAACCGTGAAAAAATAAATTTGTTTGTTAACACCACCCATTTGTGATATGTCTGTTATAGCAGCACTAGATAATTGACACAATATCTAATGACTTTATTAAGCAAGTGAAGAAATAAGCTGCACAATGGGAGAAAATATTTGATAGCCATATACATAAGGGTTTAATATCTAGAATATATACAGAAATCCTTCAACTGAACTACAAAAAGATGAATAACCCAATTAAGAAACGGACAAAGGACGTGAATAGACATTTTTCCAAAGAAAATATACAACTGACCAATACCTACATGAAATGATGTTCAATGTCATTAGTTTACTAGAAAAATAGACATTAAAATCACAGTGAGATACCACTTCACACCCAGTAGGATAGCTATTACCACAAAAACAGAAAACAACAAATGTTGGGGGGGATGTGGAGAAACTGGAACACTCACACATTGCTGCTAACAAAAATGGTGCAGGGGATGGGGAGAACTCTTTGGTGCCAGGGTGCCTGCTCCAGGGTAAGGCTTTCTTCTTGTCAGCTCTGGAGGAAAGTCCGATATTGCACCATTCTTTGTCCAGGGAGCATCTTGGTGCAGCAACCTCAGGTCTGAAGGATGCGTTCTTCTCCCGGTGCTGTTTTCTTGATGGTACCAGGTTCCCAATTCTCAGCCTGCTTCTCTTTCCTTTTATCTCTTGCAGGATGAAAGGATTAAGGGTGGGGCAAGTCATACTCCAGGGGAACTCCCTTTACAGTGGAGCGGGGAGGTGATCTTATAAAGGGATTTACAGTCCCACCCTAATCCTTTAACATAAAGCTTAGGAAAAACAAAATGTGGAGGACAGTCACAAGGTACTGCGAATCATGGCCCAGCCACAGAGCTACAACTTTTTTGGTGGGGGCACAATTCAATCCATGACAGATTAAGTCAGTCTCTTCTGGATATAAAAGAGAGATGCAAACAGAGAGATATGGGGACCTTCTACCATCAAGAAAGCAGTGCCAGATGCAGGGGATGTGCTTTGTTCCTGAAGTTCATGTGCTGAAATGCTCCCAGACCAAGGAAGACTGGCCCAGAGCTACGGACCTTTCTCCAGAGCTGACAGAGACAGAAAGCCTTCCCCTGGAGCCAGTGTCCTGAATTCAGACTTATAGTCTACTGGACTATGAGAGAGTCAATTTCTCTTTGTTAAAGCCATTCACTTGTGGTTTTTCTGTTACAGCAGCATTAGATGACTTCCATGTGATCTAGCAACTCTATTCCTAGGTATACACCCAAAAACTTGAAAGCAGAGACTCAAACAGATAGTTGTACACCAATGTCCTTAGCAGCATTATACACAAATAGCCAAAAGGTTAAAATGATGGCAAGGCCCACCTGAGATATCAAAACATCTCAGCTGAACCAAAAAAGTAGTCTCTTTCTGAAGCTTAACATAGTTTCTATTCTGTCCTTCTTAGAACTACAAAAGAGGGCAGAGCCAACATGGCAGACTAGACATAAGTCTCCTTAATTCCCTCTGAAAAGTAAGGCCTGGATTGATAATTGAATGGAGCTTTCTGAACACCCAGTGAGCCCTAGGACATGGTATCAGGCTGTCAGACTGGACTACATGCCACTAAATGGGAAAATTCTTCTCTTCTGCTGAGCCCTGCTCCTGCTGCCTCAATGCTTGCATGGATGAAAGGTACTGGCCCTTTTAATTTCTTTTTATTTTTCATTTTGTTGGCTGGTTGGCGGGGGATGGGCATGAATGAGCAGCTACGACAAGCAGCAGTGCTGAAGTGAACATTAGGTGCCACAGTGGAAAGACAGTGTGTGGGATAGCTACATTTTGAGAGCCTGGCAGTGGACTGAGAGCACCGCAGCCCCTCCACCCTCTTTTCTGAGCTCCACCATAGATTCTGCTGTTTCCTGGTAGGAGGGGCAGCTTTACCAGGACACCATCTTGTTCAGCTGGGAGGTGGAGTCACTCACCCAGAGGCCTAAACAGGGGCTACCTGTCAGGCTCGGAGGCAGTGCCAGTCTGGGGAGTACATTTCCAGCAGAAAGGCTGTGTTTAATTAGCATAGTGTTGCCTTATAGGTAAGGCCTGACAGAGGATGGAAACAGGTCCCTAGTCTCTTCCTACTTTGAACTATGTCATAGCATCTGGGGACTGCTGAAGAGGTGCTTCTGTTCTCAACCAGACGGCAGGGCCTGCCACACCTGATGGACTGATTGATTTTGGAAGCTGTCACATAGCTTGCAGCTTTTTAAAATAAGACTGCTAGGAGAAATAACTACTGTGCAGCCTGATGGCACCTCTTCCAGCCTTTACTGGCTCACATCATAGGGTTGGTTGATGACCCCCCCAGTGACTCCATAAATAGGGCAGTCAGCCAAGAGATGGAGCATGCCACCCCAGAGAGTTCACTGTGGCCAGTTACTAGAGTACATAAAAGTGGGTGATGATCAATTCTCTTCTCAGAACTACACCTCAGCTTCTGTTGAGGAAACACCAGAGAAACTAAACAACCTTTAGATTGCCTGTAGGCAACAGATCATTGCTAAGATTTTAAAGAAACACCTCACCATGGCACCAGAAAACTCCCAAAAGAAACAAAAAACTTCCCAGATAAAAAGTCTTTCTGAAACTATCGCAAGTCAAGTACAAAAGAATTATATATACAGCCATCCTAGAAGTTAAACAAAATGCAGCAAAGCATAATGAAAAATTAAGCTAGCTATTTGAACTGATGGAATATCAATGTTCTGAAATCTAACATATCAGTAAGAAAACTACAGAATCAGACAACCCCAATTCAAAGCCAAAAGAGCAGAACTGAGGAACTGAAAGTCAGACTTAGTGATCTTGAGGATAGAGCAACTGACAACAGTATTTATGAGGAGAAATCAGAGAAAAGAAATAAGAAAAATGAAGCATTAAGAAACATGTGGGGAGAAAAAGAAACATGTAGGACTCTATTAAGGGGCATAATCTATGATTAATTGGAATTCCTGAACAGGGAGGGATAGCTGAAAACACGGAGAATATTGTTGCTGAGTTGCTGACAGGAAACTTCCCTTAATTTATGAAAGAAGAGAACATAGATATCCAAGATGTGTATTAAAAGTCACAAAAACTAGACCCTAAAATAAAAACACCAAGACATATTAAAATCAAGCTTAATAAATGAAATGTATGCAGAAACTCTTAAATGCAGCAAGACTCAAAGCAAAGCTAACATTCAGAGAGAAGCCCTGTGGGCTTTCATCTGACTTCTCAGCAGAAATGATATCAGCAAGGAGGCAGTGGGATGACATACTCAAAGCCTTGAAGGAGCAAAACTTCCAACCAAGAATTATATATCCTGCAAAAATATCTTTCAAATATGAAGATGAAATTAAGACATTTGCAGATAAACAGAAGCTTAGAGAATTTGTAAAAACCAAACAAAAACTACAACAAATATTGAAAGAAGCTCTTTGCTTAGAAAAAGAAAACCATTAAGTGTATACTTAAGGAGGCAATGCAGGACACAACATCTAGAAACCTACTCAGGTAGGAAAGGCACAAAACTCAATCAAAGCTGTAATACTAAAAGAAAGGAATCAGTGATCATATCATGAAAACTATCACACCATCACATTAGAAAGGACATGCAACAGTAGTTATACTCCTTTCAGATGGAGAGGAACTTAATAAGATATATAGAAGTTAAAATTGGGTTTAGACATAGATGATTAAGGGGGATCACAGGGTAACTGCAAAGCACAATAACAATGCAACATATCAAAACCATAAAGGTAACACGGGAGTCTCAACAAACACAAAACCAACATTGGAAAAGATGAAAAGTGAACCTACAGAACCACAAAAGAACACTCTGGACTTTCAGAGTGTTTTTAAAAACTAAGATAAGTTCCTGCTTCTAAACCAACTTGAACCCACTAAAGCTTAAAGGTTGCTCAAAGTCTTATTAGCATAAGTAACTACAACGTCCAAGGTGGAGTAAGATGCCATATTTGTAACATGCTATGAAAATGTTTAACATGCTAATAAAATATTATGTTAACAACTACTCTGTGCACCTGTGTATGTGCTTTCTCATAGACAACTGTATAAAAGCTAAAGCTTTCAGCTAACTGAGGAGCAGAGTCTGAGAAACATTGTCTGCTCCTTGCTCATGTGCCTGAAACAAACACTCTTCCTCTCTCCACACCTTATTGTGCTTTAATTGACTAGAAGCTGCACTGGGTGGTACCTGCACTGGGTCAGACCTCAATCTAACTGTCCATCAACAGATGGACAGATAAATCACACACACACACACACACAAACACACACACACACACACGTATAATGACATATTCATCAATAAAGAGAAATAGAGTTCTGATACACGTTATGTAATGGATGAACCTGGAAAACATTTTAAGTAAAATAAGTCAGATACAAAAGGACAAATATTGTATGATCCCATTTAGATAAAATGACTAGAATACACAATGCATAGTAATAAAAGTTTATTAGTCATTACCATGAGTTGGGGTAAAGGGATATTGTGGAGTTACTGCTTAAAGAGTATTAAATTTCTGTTTGGGGTGGTGAAAAACTTTTGGAAATAAATAATAGTGATGGTTACACAACATGGTCAAAGTAATTAATGTCACAGAATTGCACACCTACAAATGATTAAAATGGCGAATGTTTTGTTATACCTATTTTATCACAATAAAAGAGTTTGATAAACACAAACACAGTGTTTAGAAAAAACAAATGGGTTACTTTATCAAAGACTTCTCAGATTTTTTAAAAAATATGCTAATGGAAATGTGACTTTCCAAGACAGAAAAAACCCTTTGTAGTCAAGCTGATTCCAACTCACAAGTACCCTATAGGAGAGAGTAGAACTGCCCCATACAGTTTCCAAGGAGTGCCTATTGGATTTGAACTGCTGACCTTTTGGTTAGCAGACGTACCACTTAACCACTGCTCCATCAGTGTTTCCAAGAGGGGAATATAAAATGCAATATTTCCCAGACTTATTTGGTCATACAATTCTTTTTAAAAAACATCTGTCTCTTCTAAAATTAGTGTTCTGGGTTATACAGTTTAGGAAACTGAGGTTTTGGAAAGGTAATGAAGTTTGTAATCTTTCAGATCTGAGTTTGAATTTTATTTCTAACATCTAATAGCTGTATGGCTTTGTGCAAGTTTACTTTACCTATGTAAATCAGTGAAATCATCTATGAAAACTGGCAAAATCATATCTATCTCACAAGGTATGTTAGGAGGATTAAATGAGATAATGTGCAGTATTTAGCTCAGTGCCTGAAATGTACAGGCACTCAAAAACATTAACTATAGTCATCAATTTTTCTTCACTACCATGATAAGGGAAAACCTGGTGGTGTAGTGGTTAAGTGCTAACCAAAAGGCTGGCAGTTTGAATCTACCAGGTACTCCTTGGAAACTCTATGGAGCAGTTCTACAATGTCCTATAGGGTCATTATGAGTTGGAATCAATTCAATGGCAGTGAGTGGATTGGACCATGATAAGGACCATGATAAAAAAAAAAAACAGAAGGGCAGAGCCAACATGGTGGACTAGACACACAGCTCCTCAATTCCCTCTGAAAACTAAGGCCTAGACTGATAATTGAATGGAGCACTCTGGACACAAAGGGAGCCCTAGGATATGGCATAGAGTAGTCAGAATGGACTATGTGCCACTAAATGGGAAACTTCCTCTCTCTGGCACGAGCCAGAACAGGCTGACCCCAGCTCCTGCTGACTCGCTGCTTGGGTAGACTGCAGGAACTGACACTTTTTTTGTTGTTGTTATCTAGGAGGTGGGGACTGGGTATCAGTCAGCAAATATGCTTAATTGCAGTGCTGAAGTAAATAGCACAGCAGAGAGACAGTGTGTGGGATAGCCATATTTTGAGAGCCCGGCTGCTGACTGAGGGCACCACTGCCCCTCCACCTTCTCTTTTCTGAGCTCTGCCATAGATTCTGCTGTTACATGACAGGAAGGGCAGTTCAGCTAGGATGCCATCCTGGTTGGCTGGGAGGCAGAGTCACCCTACAGGAGGGGTTAATTCTGAAGGTGAAAAGCAGTGCCATTCCAGAAAACACTTTTTCAGCAGAAAGGCTGTGCTTAGCACAGTGTTACTTTATGGGTAGGGCCTGGCTAGGACGACAGCACAGCTGTAACTCCTCTACTTTGAACTATGTCACAGCATCAGGGAATGGTTGAAAAGGTGCTTCCATTGTTAGCTGGAAGATGGGGCCTGCCACACCTGATGGCCTGACTGATTTTGGCAGCTGTTGGACAGCTCCTAGATTTTTAAAATAAGACCACCTGGAGAAATAACTGCTGAGCGGCCCAGCAACATCTCTTCCAGCCTTTACTGACTCACATCACTGGGTTCATTGACCATCCCCAGTGACTCCACAAGTAGGGCATTGTCTTTGCAAGCCTGGAGGCACAGCCTACTACCCCAGAGAGTCCACTAGGCCCAGTCACTAGAGTACACAGAGGTGGCTGGTGACCAACTCAGTTCTCAGAACTATGCCTCAGCTCCTGTTGATGGAACACCAGAGAAACTAAACAGCTTCTAGAAGGCTCGAAGCCAACAAACTATTGCTAATCATTTAAAAAACAGTCCACTATGGCTCCAGAAAACTCCCAAAATAAAGAATCAAAAAACTTCCTAGATGAGGAAGCCTTTCTGAAACTATTGGAGGTCAAGTACAAAAGAATTATACATAGAACCCTCCTAGAGATTAAACAAAATGCAGCAGAGCAAAATGAAAAATTAAGCAAGCTATTCAAACAGATGGAACATCAATGATCTGAAATACAATAGATCAATAACAAAATTACAGAAGTCAACAATTCAATGCAAAACAAAAGAGCAGAACTGAAGGGATGGAAGCCAGACTTAGTGACCTTGATGACAAAGCAACTGACACCAGCATTTATGAGGAGACATCAGAGAAAAGAAATAAAAAAAAAATATATGAAAAAGCATTAAGAAACATGGGACTTTATTAAGAGGAATAATTTAACATCAACTGGAGTTTCTGAACAGGGTGGGATAGCTGAAAACATAGACAGTAGTGTTGTTGAGTTGCTAAAAGAAAATTTCCCTGAAATTAGGAAAGAAGAGAATATAGATATCCAAGACATGTATCGAACACCACAAAAATTAGACCCTGAAAGGAAGACACCAAGACATAATCAAGCTTAATAAAATGAAACATAAACAAATTCTCTTAAAGGCAGAAAGGCTCAAAGCAAAGCTAACATTCCAAGGGAAACCCAGTAGGCTTTCATCTAACTTGTTGGCAGAAATGATGTTGGCAAGGAGGCAGTGGGATGACACATCAAAGCTTTGAAGGAGAAAAACTTCCAAACAAGAATTATATATCCTGCAAAAATGTCTTTCAAATATGAAGAGGAAATTAAGACATTCGCAGAGAAACAGAAGCTTAGAGACCTTGTAAAAACCAAATCAAAAGTATAAGAAATACTGAAAGAAGCTCTTTGCTTAGAATAACAAAAGAATTAAATATATATTTAAGGAGGCAATGCAGGGAACAACATCCAAAAATCTAGTCAGTTAGGGAAGGCACAAAACTCAATCAAAGCTATAATATTAATAGAAGGGATTTAGTGATGATATCATGAAAACTATGACACCATCACACCAAAAACAGGGGTATACTACAGTGGTTATAGCCCTTTTGATGGAGAGGAAGTTAAAAAGATAGGCATAAGATAAAATTGGGGTTAAACTTAGACTATTAAGAGGGATCATGGGGTAGCTGCAAAGCACAATAACAATGCAACATATCAAAACAAGAAATGTAAGACAGGAGTCTCACCAAACACAAAACCAACACTGAAAAAGTCAACCAAGAAAGAATAACCCAGAACAGACTGTTACGAGCAACAGAGGAAACATCAACGTAAAAACAAATACATCACAATGACAGCACTAAGCACATATCAATAATTACACTGAATGTAAATGAACTTAATGCTCCAGTAAAGAGACAACGAGTGATATCCTGGATCAAAAGACATGACCCGTCCAAATGTTGCTTACAAGAAACACACCTTAGACTTAAAGATACGAACAAACAGAAAATTAAAGGATAGAATAATATATACCAAGCTAACAATATACAATGAAGAGCAGGTATGGCAATACTAATCTCAGATAAAACAGATTTTAATGTAAAAATCCACCATGGTGGATAAGGATGCTCACTATTTATTGTTGAAAGGTTCAATACACAAGAAGGCTTAGCAATATTAAATATTTATGCACCCAATACTAGAGCATGTATATACATCAAACACTGAGTATATTGAAAAATGAGATAGATCACTCCACAATAATGGTTGGAGACTTCAACACTCCACTTACAGTAATCAACAGATCATCCTATAAAAAGCTCAGTAAAGACACAGAAGATCTTCTTGTAACAATTATGCAACTAGACCTCGTCGACATATACAGAACGTTTTATCAGATAACTACACCTTCTTCTCCAATGCACATGGAACATTTTCCAGAATAGACCATGTGTTAGGACATAAAGTAAATCTCAACAAAATCCAAACTACTGAAATATTGCAAACCATCTTTTCAGACCATAAAGCCTTAAAAGTTGAAATCAATAGCAGCAAAAACATAGATAGAAATTTTGAACTCATGGAAATTGAACAACACGTCACTCAAAAAGCCATGGGTTATACAACAAATTGAGAATGAAATAAAGAAACTTATGGAATCAAACGAGAACGAAAACACATCCTACCAGAATCTATGGGATATAGCCAAAGCAGTGCTCAGAGGTTAATTTCTCTCTTTAAATGCACACATATGGAAGAAAGAAAAGACCCACAACAAATAATTAACCCTACAGCTTTAACAAGTAGAAAGAGAGTAACAGAGGAATCCTTCAGGCACCCGAAGAAAACATCATAAATATTAGAGCAAAACTAAATGAATCAGAGAATAGAACAACAGAAAAAATAAACAAAACCAAAAGCTGTTTTTTTGAAAAGATCAACAAAACTGATAAACCACTTGCTAAAATTAAAAAAGATAAACAGGAAATAACCCGAATAAGAAATGAGATGGGAGATGTCACAAAACACCCAACTGAAATCATAAGTTTCATAAGAGAATACTACGAAATACTGTACTCTAACAGATTTGAAAATCTAGATGAAATAGACAAATTTCTAGATTCACATCACTGACCAAAATTATCACAAGGAGAAATACAACTTGATAAATCTATCACAAAGGAAGAGATTGAAAAGTTCATCAAAAACTATGAACCTAAAAAAGTCCTGGCCCACATGGTTTCACCGCAGAATTCTATGAAACTTTTATAGAAGAGTTAGACCTCATAGTTCTGACACTATTTCACAGCATAGAAAGGGATGGGATACTCCCCAATTCATGCTATGAAGCCAGTATAACCCTTATACCAAAGACAGGGAAAGATACCACAAAAAAAGGAAATTACAGGCCAGTAAGAGCTAGATCCGACTCTACAGCACTTGGCTAGCTTTTGGCATCACTCATGAACCTAGATGCAAAAATCTTCAACAAAATCTTTGCCAATAGAATACAACAACATATCAAAAAAATAATTCATCATGACAAGCTGGCTTCATACCAGGGATGTAAGGCTGGTTCAACATCCATGTGATCAACCACATAAATAACACAAAAGATAAGAACCACCTTATCTTGTCAATTGATGCAGAAAAGGCATTTGACAAAGTCCAATATCCATTGATGCTAAAAACTCTCGGTAAAATAGGAATAGAAGGGAAATTCCCCAACACAATAATGGGCACCTATGCAAAGACAATAGCCTACATTATCTTTAATGGAGAGAGACTGATGGAATTGCCCCTGAGAATGGGAACTATGGAAGGATGCCCACGGTCACCACTTTTATTCAACATTGTACTAGAAGTTCTGTCCAGAGCAATTAGATGAGGCAACGAAATAAAGGGCATCTGCATCAGCAAAGAAGAAGTAAAAACCTCCCTATTTGCAGATGATATAAGTGCAGAGAATCTTAAAGAATCCATAAGTACACTACTGGAATTAATAGTAGAGTTCAGCAAATCGGTACCATTTACTATAGCCCCCAAGAACATAAAATACCTAGGAATCAATCTAACTAGAGAAATGAGACCTATACAAAAAGAACTACAAGACCTTGCTGCAAGAAACCAAGAAAGACTTCCATAAATGGAAAAACACACCCTGCTCATAGACAGAAAGACTTAACATTGTGAAAATGTCTATTTTACCAAAGCAATCTACATATACAATGCAATCCCAATACAAATTCCAGGGACTTAGAGATGGAGAAAAAAATCACCAACTTTGTTTGGAAAGGGAAGAAACCCCAAATATGTAAAACACTACTGAAGAACAGGAACACAGTGGGAGGCCTCACATTACCTGACCTTAGAGCCTATTGCACTGCCACAGTAGTCAAATCAGCGTGATACTGGTACAAAAAGAGAAATACAGACCAATGGAACAGAGTTGAGACCCCAAGGATGCCACCATTCTCTTATGAACACTTGATATTTGACAAAGGCCCTAAGAGTGTAAACTGGGGTAAAAACAGTCTCTTTAACAAATGGTGCTGGCAAAATTGGATATCCATCTGCAAAAAAATTGAAACAAGATCCGTTTCTCACACCTTACACAAAAACCAACTCAAATTGGATAAAAAGCCTAAACATCAAACCTAAAACAATAAAGATCATGCAAGAAAAAATAAGCTCAACAACAGAAGTTTTAGTACACAGCTTAGACAGACCCCAAAATCTGACAAAGCACAGTCAACAGATGAGAAAATAGATAAATGAGAACTACTAACAATCAAACACTTTTGCTCATTCAAAGACTTTTGAAAAGAATTAAAAGACCACTGTCATGGTTTGAATTGTGTCCCCCCAAAAATGTGTGCAGCCACGTGGCTGGGATACGGTTCCCAGTATCTTGGGACTGTACTCCATTGTGTGGTTTTGCTAACCTGTATGTTAAAGGATTAGGGTGGGGCTGTGAATTCCTGCTATGGGGGAAGTTTCCCTGGAGTATGGCTTGCCCCACCCTTAATGCTTTTAGCTTGCAAGGAATAAAAGGAAAAAGAACCAAGGACAATTTGAGAACCTTGCTACCATCAAGCAAGCAGCACCGGGAGCAGAGCGCGTCTTCAGACCAGAGGTTCTTGCGTTAGGACACTCCCTGGACAATGACTGATGCAATACCGGACTTTCCTCCAGAGCCGTCAAGGGGAAAGTCTTTCCCTGGAGCGGACACCCTGAATATGGACTTGCAACCTACCGGACTGTGTAAGAATAAATCTTTCTTTGTTAAAGCCATCCACTCTGTGGTATTTCTGTTAGAGCAGCCCTAGCTGACTAAAACAACCACCTATAGAATGGGAAACAATATTTGACAACTACATGTTGAATTGACATCTCAGCTCTATAAACTACATGGTACTTCAAAATATCAAAGAGAAGAAGGTAAATAACCCAATGAAGTGATGGGCAAAGGAGATGGATAGACACTTCACTAAAGGGGACATCCAAGCAGCCAAAAGACACATGAGGAAATGCTCACGATCATCAGGTATTAAAGAAATCCAAATCCAAACTACAGTGAGATACCATCTCACCCCAACATGGTTGACCATAATCCAAAAAGCACAAAACAACTAATGCTGGAGAGGTTGTGGAGAGACTGGAACTCTGCTACACTGCTGGTGGGATTCCAAAATGGTACAACCTCTTTGAAAAGCAATCTGGCGCTTCCTTAAAAAGCCAGAAACAGAGATACAATTTGATCCGGTAATCCCACTGCTCAGAATATGTCCTACAGAATCAAGGGCAGTCACAGAAACATACATGCACATGAATGTTTTGCAGCACAGTCTACAATAGCAAAAAATGGAATCAACCAAGGTGTCCAACAACAGAAGGATGGATAAACAAACTATGCTACCTATACTCAATGGAACACTATGCAATGATAAAGAACAATAACGATTTTAGGAAGAATCTCATTACCTGGTTTCAATTGGAAGACATTATGCTGAGTGAACTCAGTCAGCAGCACAAGGACAAATATTGTATGAGATCCCTAATACAAGGAGTTAATAATAGACTCATGTACAAAAGACAAGACTCTTTGACCACTGTAAGGGAGGGGAAGGAGGGAGAGGGCTGCTTATAGATTACATAGTTGACAGAAATTAGGTGGGTGAAAGCAGTGACAGCACACAGTAGAAGGAAGATCAATTTAACTGGACTGCAACATAAACTGAAAAGTCTTCTGATCTTAACCCAACATTGCAAGGATAGTAAAGCAGGCGTGAGGGTCTTGAGACTATGCTCTCAAGAGACGTTGAGGCCAACTGGCATAACTAGCCTATTGCTAAGAGAGTCTTCTGCACCCATATTGGGTGACTGGTATCTGGGGTCTTAAAAGCTAGCAAGCTGCCATCTGAGGTACATGAAACGGTCCCAATTCATCCAGGACAGACGATCACCAGAACAACAGAGACATGAGGGAAAAAGAGCCCAGGAGACATGCAACCAGCAGAACTAGATGGTGCCTAGCCACCACTAAAGATAGTCGTGAAGGGGCACCCAATGTTGAGTACCGGTGGCAACACGACAAAAACTGGGTTGCATCTCAAGAGCTCCACTAAAAGGCCACAACTGATGGTCTGGAGGCTTGGGGGTTCCCCTGGGAGCATGACCCCAGGCTTGCTGCTGCCCGTGACCAGAAAACATTACTGAGGTCAACTCTTTGGACAGGAATGGACTGGACTCTGGGATACAAAGTGACCTATGGTGTGTGTACTTTATGGTTTTGTGTATCTATAGGGTGCTGTCCTACTAGCCTCTTACTAGAAGGGAGAGGAGAGGTTGGAGAGGAGGGGACAAGAGGTTGTTACGAGGATAGGACATATATAGAATGAAAAAGAGAAATGTGCTGTCATGGGGCAAGGAGAATAAAGGCAACTGCTCATAGGTGGGCATGAAAATTTAACTTGGATTGTATACTTTCACTTAATCACAATAAACAAACAAAATCCACTGCCATCAAGCCAATTCCAACTCATAGCAACCCTATGCAACAGAGTAGAACTGCTCTGCAGAGTTTCTAAGGAGCATCTGTTAGATTGGAACTGCCCAACTGTAGGATTTTACTACCGTGGCACCACAGTTTCCACCAACCAGGGCTACTAAAACAGTTTCAAAATAGGTCTGGCCTGTGGACTCAAATCATCATGTTTCTGTCTGCTTTAGGAAATGAGTATAGTGAGAACAGAACTGGACCAGTTGTCCCGAGATACAGCTCTGATTTATTTGCTCTCTGCCTTGAGTGAATCACTTAACCTGCCTGCATTTCTCTTTGATCTTCCCTAATATAGGTACAAATTAGGCAGCAACTTTTAAAATTTCATGAACTTCAGCTCTAAAATGCTATATTAAGAGATTTATTATTTAAGAAATCTGTTGTTGTTAGGTGCTGTCAAGTTGGTTCCCATTCATATTCTTTCTATGTACCAACAAAACACTGTATGGACTATGAACAGAACACTGCCAGGTCCTGTGCTATGCTGACAATCATTGTTATGCTTGAGGCCATTGCTGCAGCCCCTGCGTCAGTCCATCTTGTTGAGGGTCCTCCTATCTTTTGCTCACCTTTTAATTCACCAAGCATGATGTCCTTCTCTAGGGACCGACCCTCTTGAAAACAAGTTCAAAGTATGTAACACATAGCCTTGTCATCCTTGCTTCTAAGGAGTATTCCAGCTGTACTTCTTCCAAGATACATCTGTTTGTTCTTTTGGAGGTCCATGGTACATTCAATATTCTTAGGCAATACAGCAATTCCAAAGCATCAATTCTTCTTCAGTCTTCCTTATTCATTGTGCATCTTTCACATGCATATGATGAGATTGAAAATACTATAGCTTGGGTCAGGAGCCAACAGTATAAAAAAGTCTTTTGAAGCAGATTTTCCTAACACAATGCATGCTGTAATTTCTTGAGCGCTGCTTCCACGGATGTTGATTGTGAATCCAAGTAAAATGAAGTATATGACAACTTCAATATTTGCTCTACTTATCATGATAATGTCAGTAACAGGACGAAAAGAAATCCGTGGCACAGGTTAAATCCAATTATAAAGCAGTCTTGTATAAAAAAGCAATTTTTATGTTTGGAGCAGATGGCTGGCAGAAACAGTGCTTTGCCAATCTGGTTACAATGAACTCTGTAAAGTGAATAATTTTGTACAATAATTGGTTTCTCTGGCCCTTGATGCTGTAATCATCACTCTCTAAAATTGTTCTAATCAACTAAAGTATTTGATTATACGTTGTCTTCATCATAGACCCCGAGAGGGAAGCTAAACTAAGCTAAGCTATAGAATTTCTAGCTGAGACATTTATGTCCAATTCCATTATTTTACAGCTGAGGAAGGAAACAGAACAGGAGAAACTAAATAACTTGTGAGAATTCACACACCTAGCAGGTGGTAGAGCTCTGAATGGGTGTTTGGACTAAATAACTTATCAGTTTGTGAACTTAAGAAATTTCTTTCACTGCAAACTCTTTCACCTAGGCCATATATAAAAATGTTAAATAAAACCTAGCTTCTCATTAAACTAATAGTACACATATTGTTTTGTTTTTCTGGGATATATTCCTAAGAGACAGAACTCTTAACATTATTAATATCAAAATTTAGTCTTCAGGTCCTTGTTTCTGTTTACAAACTCCCTTATCAGTTCATTTCTTTCTTTCTTTCTTTTTTATTTAATATGACTGAGTGAAAATGTACATTCCTGTATAAATTTACATGCTCATCTATATGCAGCTTCCATTGCTCTCCCTGCGCGGTGACAGCACACTCTTCCTCTCTACTCCATATATGTCCTATCCTCCCAACAGTCTCCTATCTCCTCCTTGCCACCGACTCCCCTTCCTCCAGTATGAAGCCAGCGGGACAACACCCTACAGATGTATAGAACCATAAAGTGCCCACACATTATGGTCACTCTGCATCACAAGTTCAACCCATTGCTGTCCGAAGAGTTGACCTTCATTATGATTTATGGGCAGGGGCAGCATGAGGGCCAGGGGCCACGCTCCCAGGGGAACTCCGAAGCCCCTGGACCTTCAATTGCGGTCTTTTATTGGAGATCTCAGGGTGCACCCCTATTTATTCCTGTGCTGCTAGTGAGATGCAACTTTGTGAGCTCCATTGCAGCTATCACTGGTAGCGGCCGGGTATCAAACACTTCTTCCAGTCAAGAGTCGATGTAGACACCCACTCACGTGGGTCTCTCTGTCTTCTGGGATCTTTCCCCCATGTCACTACGAACCTTGGTGATCATCTGTTCCTGCTGTGTTGGGACCATTTGCTGTACCCTCAGATGGCAGCTTGGCAGACTTTAAGACCCCAGATGCCACTCACCAATGTGAGGTGCAGAGAGTCCTCATTAGCAAAACGCTAGTTGTGCCAATTGGCCATGATTTCACACAGGGCACGGTCCCCAGTCCCCCGCCCCAGCTACTCTGTCCTTGCAGTAGTGAGTTAAAATGGGAAGAGTACTCAAGTTGTGGTGAAGTCCAGTTAATATTGATCCGACTCGATGGCACTTGGCTGGCTTACTAATGTGTGCTGTCACCAATTTCGCCCAACCAAATTTCTCACAACTATCTAATCTAAACCCTCTCCCCTCATCCTTCTGCCCTTCCCACACTTGCAGCCATCAGAGTCTTTTCTGTTATGCATGACTCTGATTTTCTTATCGTAGGGGTCTCATACAATATTTGTCCTTTTGTCACTGACTACTTTCACTCATCATAACATTCTCCAGTTGAAACCAGGTTATGAGGTGCTTCCTGAAATCATTGTTGTTCTTTATTATTGCATAGTGTTCCATTGAGTATATATGCCATAGTTTACCCATCCATTCCTCTGTTGTTGGGCAACTGGGTTGATTCCATCTTTTTGCTGTTGTGGACTGTGCTGCAATAAACATTCACGTGCACATATCAGTTGGTGTGAATGGCCTTGATTCTGTAGGATATGTTCCAAGCAGTGGATTACTGGTATATCTATATCCAGTTTTTTAAGAGGGCACCAGATTGTTTTCCAAAGAGGTTGCACCATTTTTCAACCCCACCAACAGTGTAGGAGAGTTCCAATCTCCCCACAGCCTATCCAGCATTTGTTGTTTTGTATTTTTTTTGGATCATGGCCAACCTTGTTGGGGTGAGATGGTATCTCATTATCATTTTGATTTGAATTTCTTTAATAACTAATGATCATGAGCATGTCTGCATCTGTTTTTTGGCTGCCTGGATCTCCTCTTTAGAGAAGTGTCTGTCCATCTCCTTTGCCCATCGCTTAATTGGATGATTTACCTTTTTCTTATTGATATTTTGTAGTATCTTATAGTCTATGGAGATCAGGCGTTGGTCTGATGTATGGTTGCCAAATATGTTTTCCCATTCTGTAGGTGGCCATTTAATTCTATTAATAAAGTCATTTGGATGAGCAAAAGTGTTTGATTCTTAATAGTTCCCATTTACCTATTTTCTGTCGATTGTGTTTTGACAGATTTTGAAGTCTTTCTATGTTATATATTAAAACTTAGACTTTCTACTTTTTCTTGGATGAGCTTTACTGTTTTAAGTTTGATATTTAGGTCTTTTATCCAGTGTGAGTTGGTTTTTGTATAAGGTGTAAGATATGGGTCTTATTTCAGTTTATTGCAGATAGATCCAACTTTGCCAGCACCATTTGTTGAAGACATTGTTTCTACCCCAGTTTAATGTCTTAGGTCGTTTGTTGAATGTCAACTGTTCATAGGAAGATGGTGTCATCTCTGGGATCTCAATTCTGTTCTATTGATCTATGTGTCTCTTTTTGTAACAGTACCAGGCTGTTTTGACTACTGTGGCAGTGTAATAGGTTCTAAAGTCGGGTAATGACAGGTCTCCCAGTGTGGTGTTCTTCTTTAGTAGTGCTTTACTTACCTGGGGCTTCTTCCCTTTCCAGACAAAGTTGGTAGTTTGTTCCTCCATCTCATTAAAAAATGTCACTGGAACTTGTATTGGGATTGCATTACATAAGTAGATTGCTTTGGGTCAAATAGACATTTTCACAATGTTAAGTCTTCCTATCCACGAGCAGGGTAGGTTTCCAATTTATGTAAGTCTCACTTAGTGTCTTGTAGTAAGGGCTTGTAGTTCTCTTTGTAAAGGTCTTGTAGTAAGGGCTGGTAGTTCTCTTTGTAAAGGTCTGTTATGTCTCTGGTTAGAGTTATTCCTAGGTACTTTATCTTCTTCTTAGGGGCTATAGTAAATGGTATTGACTTGGTGATCTCTTCCTTAATAATCTCGTTGTTGTTATAAAGGAATCCTACTGATTTACTTATGTTTATCTTGTATTCTGAGACTTTGCTGAACTCTTCTATCAGTTTGGGTAGTTTCCTTATCGATTCTTTGGGATCCTCTGCATATACAATCATATCATCTGCAGATAGGGAGATTTTCAGTTCTTCTTTGCCAATGTAGATGCCCATTATTCCTTGGTCTTGTCTAATTGCTCTGGCTAGAACTTCTAGTACAGTGTTGAATAGGACAGGTGAAAGTGGGCATCCTTGTCTAGTTCCTGTTCTCAAGGGAAACTGTTTCAGTCTCTCTCCATTCAGGATGACATAAGCAGTTGGCTTTGTATAAATAACTCTTATTGCATTGAGGAATTTGCCGTCTATTCCTATTTTGCTGAGAGTTTGTAGCATGAATAGGTGTCAGACTTTATCAAATGCCTTTTCTGCAACAATAGACAACATCAGGTGATTCTTGTCTTTTGTGATATTTATGTGGTTGATCACATTAATTGTTTTTCTGATGTTGAACCAGCCTTGCATGCCTGGTACAAATCCAACTTTGTCATCATGGAGTAGTTTTTTGATATGTTGTTGTATTCTATTGACAAGAATTTTTTTGAAGATTTTTGCATCTGGAATTCATGAGTGATATTGGTCTGTAGTTCTTTTTGGTTGGGTCTTTCCCCGGCTTTGGTATCAGGATTATGCTGGCTTCATAGAATGCATTTGGGAGTATTCCATCCCATTCTATACTGTCAAATAGTCTCAGTAGTATTGGAGATAACTCTTCTCTAAAAGCTTGGTAGAATTCTGCAGTGAAGCCACCTGGGCCTGGGCTTTTTTTGGTTGGCAGTTTTTGGATGACTTGAAAAATCTCTTCCTTTGTGATGGGTTTATTAAGTTGTTCTGCAGCACCTTGTGATCATTTTGGTAGGTGATACGAATCAAGGAATTTGTCCATTTCCTCTAGGCTTTCAAATTTGTTACAGTACAGTCTTTCACAGTATTCTGTTATGATATTTTTGATCTTTGTTGGATCTGTTGTGACACCTCCCCTCTCATTTCTTATTTGGGTTATTTGTTTCCTTTCTTGTTTTTCTGGTTTATCAATTTGGTTGATCTTTTCAAAAAACCAGCTTTTGGTCTTTTCAAATGTTTCACTTGTTCTTTGATTCTCTAATTCGTTTAGTTCTGCTCTCACCTTTATCATCTGTTTTCTTCTGGTGCCTGAGGGGTTCCTCTGTTGTTCTCTATTTTTTCAAGTTGTAGGGTTAGTTCTTTGACTTGGTTTCTTTCTTCCTTCCAGATGTGTGCATTTATGGAGATAAACTGACCTCTGAGCACTGCTTTGGCTGCATCCCATAGGTTCTGGTTGGGAGTGTTTTCGTTCTCATTGGAATCCACAAATTTCTTTATTTCATCCTTGATTTCTTCTACAACCCATGATTTTTTGAGCAAGGTGGTGTTCAGTGCCCATGAGTTCCACTTTCTGTCTGTTTCTTCTGCTATTGATTTAGACGTTTATGGCTTTATGATCTGAGAAGATGCTTTGCATTAATTCAGTGGCATGGATTTTGTTGAGAATTGCTTTATGTCTTAACACATGGTCTATTCTGGAGAATGTTTCCTGTGCACTGGAGATGAAGGTGTAGTTGTCTACTGATGAGTAGAAATTTCTGTATATGTCAACGAGGTCTAGTTGGTTGATTGCGGCAATAAGGTCTTCTGTGTCTTTACTGAATCTCTCCAGTGTTGAGAGCTGAGTGTGGAGCTATTACTGTGGAGTGATCTATCCCCTTTTTGAGTGTAGTCCGTGTTTCTTTGTCATGTTTAGTTGCGCTAATATTAGGTGCATAAATATTTAATATTGTTAAGTCCTGCTTGTGTATGGAAGCTTTTAGCAATAAATAGTGTCCATCTTTGTCCACGATGGTGGATTTTACATTAAAATTGATTTTATCTGAGATTGAAATTGCCACATCTCCTCTTCTTTGTTCATTGTTAGCCTGATATATATTCTCCCATTCTTTAGTTTTCAGTTTATTTATATCTTTAAGTCTAAGGTGAGTTTTTTGTAGGCGATATATGGATGGATCATGTTTTTTGATCCAAGATGTCACTCAATGTCTCATTATTGGAGCATTCAGTCCATTCACATTCAATGTAATTATTGATAGGTATGTGTTCACTGCTGCCATTGTGATATGTTTATTTTTGTGTTGATGTTTTCTCTGTTGTTCTTATTAATCTGTTCTGCAACCTTCTTCTTTGTGAGTTGAGTTTTCATCTTTTTAAGGTTCAGTTTTGTGGTTGTTTAGAGTCCTGTATTACATTTCTTGAGATGGTATGTTGAATCTTTATTGTGCTTTATGGCTATCCCTATGATCCTACTTAATAAACTATGTATAGACCCAATTTTAATTAATACCAGTCTCATCAACTTCCTCTCCATCTGGAAGGAATATAACGACTGTAGTACATCCCTCTTTTTAATGTGATGGCACCATAGTTTTCATGATATAATCACTGGATTATTTCTTTCACTATTATAGCTTTGATTGAGATTATTTCAGTATTTCTTGTAGCTTTGGTTTGGTTTTTCCAAACTCTGAGTTTCTGTTTATCTGCAAATGTTTTAATTTCATTTTCATATTTGAAAGATACTTTTGCAGGATATATAACTCTTGTTTGGAAGATCTTCTCTTTCAAGGCTTTGAATATGTCAGGCCACTGTCTCTGTGCCATCATTGTTTCTGCTGAGAATTCCAACAAAAGCCTACAGGGTTTCCCTCTGTATGTTAGTTTTGCTTTATGTCTTACTGCCTTTAAGAGTGTCTGCTTATGTTTCATTTTGTTAAGCTTGATTATGATCTGTCTTGGAGTCTTTCTTTTGAGTTCTATATTGAGTGGCATTCAATGTGCATCTTGGGAATCTATATTCTCTTTCTTCATGATTTCTGGGAAATTCTCTGTCAGCAGCTCAGCAACAGTACTCTCTGTTCTCAGGTGTCTTGCGCTGTTCAGGAACTCCAATTAAACATAGATTGTTCCTATTAATAGAGTCCCACATGCTTCTTAATGCTTCTTCATTTTTCTTGCTTCTTTTTTCTGATCTCTCCTCATAGATGCTGGAGTCAGTAGCTCTGTCTTCCAAATCAGAAAGTCTCTTTTCCGTTTGTTTCATTCTGTTTTCTTGGCTTAGAATGGAAGTTTCTATGTCTTTGATTTTGTTCTTGATCTGTTGGATTTCAGAGTACTGGTGTTTCATCAGGTCGAACAGCTTACTTTATTTTTCATTTTGCTGTGCTGCATTTTGTATAAGGTCTAGGAGGACTCTCTATATAATCCTTTTGTATTCACCTTCCAATAATTTCAGAAAAGTTTCTTCATCTGGAAAGCTCTTCAGTTGTTTCATTTGGGGGCCTTCTGAAGCCATGGATGATATTCTGGTTACTGCTTTCTCCAGACTCTGTTGCTTTTTGGGCTTCATGTGAGTCAACGGCTGGGAGAGATGCTGTTCGGAAGGACAACAGTTGTTTCTCTAAGTCGTCTTAAAATGAAAGGTAAAAGGTATCTGACCACTTTACAGGTCAGTCAGATTTTCAGGTGTTATGAACTAGTTCAAAATGTAGCAAGGCTACTGCCCTGCTGGCCTCTGCTGACAGGCCCCAGCCATAGGTGATACTGTGTAAAATATTGCTTTTCTGTCAGAATGGCGCACTCCTGTGGGCAAGCACTGCCTCTGAGCCTAGGAATTAGGTCTCACTGAGGCCTCTGTACCCAAGATGGTGTCCCACACAAGCTCCCTGCCCAGCACCTCCATACAAACTACACTATGGCAGAGGCGAGAAGTGAGGCCAGAGGTGCTGAGATGCACAGAGTCCACAGTCTCTGTTGCTGGGCCCCAGCTTTAGGCGATACTGTGTAAACTACTGCTTTTCGCCAGAAAAGCACTCTCCTGTGGGCAGGTGCTGCCTCACAGGCTAGGCATTAGGTCCAGTCTAGGCCTCCGGTCCAGCCTAGGCCTCTGTATGCAAGGTGGCGTCCTGCACAAGCTCACCACCCAGTGTCTCCATACACACTACACTCTGGCAGAGGCAAAAAGAGAGGCCAAAGGTGGTGAGATGCACAGAGTCCTATGCTGGGCTGTCAAAATTCGGCAATTTCACCTGCCAATCCCACTAGCAGTGTATCTGAGACTAGCTGCTATTCAAGATCCAGCTCCGCTGGCCAGCCAAGACAGAGAAAAAAAAGTCAAAATGGTGAATTACCTTCATTCTATGAAAGCAAGGACTGGCTGGGAGTAGGAGTCAGCTAAAGCGAGGAGATTTTCTGTTCAGTGGTATGAAGTCCAAATTAACAGCCCTATGCTGTGTCCTGGGGCTCACTAGGTGACCGGAAGGTTCCGTTTAATTATCAATTCAGGTCTTGGTTTCCAGAGGTATTTAGGGAGACTTGTGCTTAGTCTGCCATCTTGACTCCGCCTCCAGTTCATTTCTTTCCAGGGTTTCAAACCTTATGGAAAATGATATTCCCTGAGCCCCAGCCTATGGCTCCAACTGCCATTATGACATTGTCACTTAAATGCATTCTTGTTACTGGGAACTTTGTTGTTTGGTGTTCTCGAGCTACTTCAGACTCAGAGCAACCCTGCATACAATCAAATGAAACACTGTGCCATCCTCACAATTGTTGCTATGATTGAGCCCATTTTGGAGGCACTGTGTTAGTCCATCTCATTAAGTGTCTTCCTCTTTTGCACCAATCCTCTACTTTACCAAGCATGATGTCCTTTTCTAGAAACTGGTCCCACCTGATAACATGTCCAAAGTATGTGAGACAATGTCTCACTACTCCCACTTTTAAGGAATGCTCTAGATGTCCAGGACAGATTATTCCTTCTTCTGGCAATCCACAGCAGTTTAATATTCTTTGACAATACCATAATTCAAAGGCACTGATTCTTCTTTGATCTTCCTTATTCATTGTCCAGTTTTTGCATGCATATGAAGTGACTGAAAATACCAAAGTCTTGGATCGGGTACACCTTAGTGTTCAAGGCTACATATTCATATTTTACAGCAGATTTGCCCAGTACAATGTGTTGTTTGATTTCTTGACTGCTGCATCTATGGATGCTGATTGTAAATCCAAGTAAAATGATATCCTGAGAACTTCAGTATTTTTCCGTTTCTTATGATGTTGCTTATTGGTCTAGTTGTGAGCAGTTTTATTTTCTTTATGTTGAGGTGTAATTCATACTGAAGGCTGCAGTTGTTGATCACCATCAGTAAGTGCTTCAAGTCCTCTAGATTTCTAGCAAGCAAGATTGTGACACCTGCATACTGCAGGTTGTTAATGAGTCTTCCTCCAGTCCTGATGGTAAGTTGCTCTTAATACAGCCCAGCTTCTCAGAGTATTTTCTCAGCATACAGGTTGAATAAGAATGGTGAAAAGACACAGTGCTGATGCACACCTTTCCTAGTTTTAAACCACACAGTATCTGCTTGTTCTGTTCAGACACCTTCCTATGTACAGGTCTGCATGAGCACAACTAAGTATTTTAGAATTTGCAGCTTTTGCAATGTTATTTATAATTTGTTATCATTCACATGGTTAAATGCCTTTAAATAGACAGTAAAACACAGGTAAACATCTTTTTGGTATTCTCTGCTTTCAGCCAAGGTTCACCTGACATCAGTGATGATATCCCTCATTTGTCATCCTCTTCTGAATCTGGCTTGAGTTATTGACAGTTCCCTGTTAATGCACTGCTGCAACCATTTTTAAAATTTCTTCAGCAAAATTTTATTTGTGCATGATATTAGTATTTGTTTGATGATTTCCACATTCTGTTGGATCATCTACCTTTGGAACAGGCACAAATATATAGATTTCTTCCAGTTGGTTGGCCAGGTAGTTGTCTTCAAACTTTCTTGGCATAGACGAATGAGCACTTCCAGAGCTGCATCGGTTTGTTGAAACATTTCAACTGGTATGTCCTCAAATCCTGGAGTTTTGTTTTTTGCCAAGGTCTTCAGTGCAGCTTGGATTTATTCCTTCAGTATCATCAGTTCTTGATCACATGCTACATCCTGACATGGTTGAATGTCAGCCAGTTTTTTTTTTGTTTGTTTTTTGGTACAGTGACTCTGTGTAGCCCTCCTATCATCTTTTGATGCTTTCCTGTATTCAATATTTTGCCTATAATATTCTCCAATATTGCAACTCAAGGCTTGAATTTTTTCTTCAGTTTTTTTTAGCTTGAGAAATACTGAGTATGCTGCTGTGCATGTGGTGTGCCTTTTATTGGAGAAGGGGCTCATCCTGAGCCACAGTGGATTCTTCTTATGATGGCACAAACTGGCAATTTCTGATATTCAGTTTGTGTGTATTCCAGTGATTTACATTAGCGCCTGCCCTAGGATTGAGGTGCTGCTCGATAGTTTGGTTTACAAAGAACCAATCCAATTTTTTTCCTCAAGAACGCTATATACCTACCTGACTGCCCAAGGTTGTTATTTAACATTAAAGTATTTATCTTGCCTTTTATATGTTCAGTATTGTCATCCCTGTTCCCCATGCAATATCTGCTTTGAAAGCTGCACATTGGCCATCCTCTACAAATTGTACTCAGTAGAAGTTTGATCTTCCCAATATCTTTTCCCTGGTAGGGAGATTGGACACATAACTTTTGTTATAAGGATTGGATGATACTAACATAAAAAGTATATATAAGGTATTTTCTAGGCACCTTTTAAATACAATTGGTCTCTTTGGAAATTTTCTTAACGATTGTCATGGATTGAACGGTGTGCCCCCCAAAACACATGTGTAGTCATTTGGCTGGGCCATGATTCCAAATATTTTATGATTGTCCTCCATTTTGTGATTTTCCTTTGTTGTATGTTAAAGAGGATTAGGGTGGCACTGTAAGTCCTTTCCTAAGGTCACCTCCTTGCTCCGTTGTAAAGAGAGATTCCCTGGAATGTGGCTTGCATCCCCATTTATCTTTCCATCCTGCAAGAGAGAAAGGGAAAGGGAAAGAAGCAGAGAGTGGGGAACCTCATAATATCAAGAAAATGGCACCAGGAGTAGAGCATGTCCTTTAGACCTGAGGTTCCTGCGCCAAGATGCTCTCTGACCCAAAACCGATGCAACACAAGGAACTTGCTCCAGAGTTGACAAAGGGAAAATTTTGCCCTGGAGCAGACACCCTGAATTTGGACTTAGAGCCTACTGGACTGTGTGAGAATAAACTTGTTCTTTGCTAAAGCCATCCACTTGTAGTATCTCTGTTAGAGCAGCACTAGCTGACTAAAACAACCATATAAATTTCATTCATCAAAACCCAAGTAAACAGAAAACTCAAATAACCAAGCCCTTTCATCTAATATGAATAGATGTTCATAATGACGACTGCAAGGAATAACAAGATTCTGAAATGAATCTGAAGGAACTAACTGCTCATAGAAAGTATTTTTTCTTCAGTTAATTCTTTCAATTACATTCAATTTATGTATGTTTGAACAAAGGCCTGCTAGTATTGTGTTTGTATCCCATGGAACAGAAAAATATTAGACTTGGCTACCTTTATGCTTTCTCTTATAGTATCTATTAAATTATTGCTCTTGGATTTTGTCCCTACAGAATCATATCTGTAAATAATGATCACTTTTATCATTCTCCAAATAGTTATATATCTCATTTCTGTTTCTTTTCTCACTGCATTCACTAGAACATTAAGAATAATGTTAAACATCAGCAGTTATAATGAACAATTTTGTCTATTACTGATTTTAGCAGGGATGTCTCAATGTATTCACCATTGAGCACTTTGTTGTTTATTGGGCCAAGATATTCTTTATCATATTAAAGAATGTCACTTTATTCCTAGTTTAATGAGAATTACCAAGAAACAATATTAATTTTTTATTAAATTTATCTGTGGCACCTGAGCTGATGACATGGTTGATATCTTTAGAGATGATGATGTGATACAATGTTTAGAAATTTTCTACTACTGAACCATGTTTGCATTTTCAGGACAAACCCTACTTAGTCACGATATACTATACTTCCAATATATTGTTGGGTTTCATTTTCTGGATTTTTATAGGAGACTAATATTTAGTTTCCTTTTTGGTGCTGTTTCTAGAAGAGTTTGTTATCAAGGTTATACCAGTTTCATAAAATGAACTAGGAAGCATTCACTTTCTTCTTCTGCTTTGAAATAGTTTATAGAACATGGGAGCTGTTTGCTCCCTAATATCTAGATTGGGCCTAACTCCTTTTTTACCTCAGGATGTGATTAGATGCTTTTTTCATCTCTGGTAGAAAAAAAAAGCACAATAATTTTTATTAAAAAAAATCACAACTATTCTTAGTTTGTAGTACTTCCTTGAAGGCCAACTAATAATTTACCTTATCAGTTAACCTAGCAACATTAATTTTAAAAAAGTTCATGATGTCTTTCTTATCTGTCGTCCATATACTTTCATTTAGGTACCAATGTCATCACCTCCAGAGGTCGGAAGGAAGAAAGATGAGGATGTGAAGGGAGGGGAGAGAATGGATGAGATTAAGGAGCACAAGTAACAAAGTCTGGGAAGTCTGTTCCAGAAAGGCTTTATGGTAAGAGTGAAGTTTAAAGAGCTTTTTAGAGACGGGTTAGTTGCCAGTCAAGGTGATTAATGTGGTTTCTGGGGAAGGAAATATAATTTCAGTATTTATTATCATCAATTAATATTTACAGAATTATTAGTATGTATTTTTTTAATGCACAGCTGTAACTGAAACATACCTTTTATGGGAATGTAATGATTATATTTAAAATCTTAGTTACTGAACTCAGATGGTTAAGTACTTCATTATATTTCTTTGTGATACTACTGTGGAAAGGCCTTTACCTTATGCTTTCAGGAATTAGTTTAGCTTTTTAGGCCTTCTGCCCTTAAGGTACTCACTTTCTACACAGACACAAACAGAAATGAGGAACACACTAGTACATGAGGGCTGTGACTGAAAGGCCTGGTTATTAGGTATCAGAGAGCTCAGAAGGCCATATATTTCAGTCACTACTACTAATAAATTTATGAGAGGTAAATATTCAGGAACTATTCTACATTTGCTTTTGTAAAGGAAGAGGAATAGACCAGAAAACTCATTCTCCCCAGCGAGGTTTGACTGGCTATAAACTAATTGAGGCGCTCTTTTCCTCTTCCTTTTCCTTTTCCAGCAATGCTTCCACTTGTATAATTTTCTGGGATCATCCAGGTCAGTAACTACCCTTGAGTATTTATTTCCTCTAAGCTATAAAGTGCCTGTTGAAATCTAGGCTGTGTTTCTGTGGGGTCTACTACAAAAACTAGACTTAGCATCTGGAAAATCCCAAGTTTCATCCTTCTGTACTCAGATCTATCACACTATCTTTAAAAAATAACCAAATGGAAGTGTCTGTGCTCTGTGGGGGCCCTGTTTTTTCTGGTGTAGTGGTTTTCCCTTTTGGGTTAAAAAAATACCAACAAACTACATTTGCTTACTTTACAAAAACTTATTAAAAAGCTGAATACATTATTTGAGAAGAATATTTATGAAAGCCATTCCCTACACATTACTTCCAAAATCTACTGCTAGTTCTTCCCATTCCAAGGAATGAGTTCATGCTTTACAGGAGACATGTGCTTCTGCAAACATTATTGCTCTGAGCACAGAACATGATTTCATTAGAGGGAAGAGTGGACCAGAGCGATTCAACATGAGACTTACATATGTAACAATGAAAAGAAATTAAAAAGCCGACTGAGATTCTCCTCAAGTCTCTAGCCTTCAGAATAGGACCAAGACCTGGTGATTTCACTCTCATGTGACTTCCTTTAATTTATAACCACGAACTATGTGTGAACACTTCTAGAAAACTGTAACTTATAGTAACGTCATTTGTATTTGTAAATAGTGAAGCTGTATGCTCTCAAGGGATTGGATGGATTACATTCTGGGAAGATACCCACTGTTTGAGACTTTAGGAATGGCTGCACACCCACCCACAAACTTTGTTTCAAAGAAGCATTGTTTCAAACATTGCTGTAGATGTATAAGATGTCATTTTTCAGTTCTGAAAAGAGAATTCAGAACATTAGTAGGGATTTTGGCTTTCCAGGAAGATCCTTTCCAGAGTTGTTGTCTTATGTTGGATTCTCTAGACAAATAAAACCAGTGATCTATCTCTATCTCTATCTCTCTCTATCTCTGTATCTGTACCTGTATTTATAACTATAGAGATCTACATAGATACAGATATCTACAGATACATCTATATCTATAGATATATATCTTTACCTTATGCCTTTAGGAATCAGCTCTTTAGGCCTTTTGCCCTTAAGGTACTAACTTTCTGCACAAACAGAAATGAGGAACACACTACTACATGAGGGCTGTGACTGAAAGGCCTGGTTATTAGGTATCAGAGAGCTCAGGAGGTCATACATTTCAGTTATTCCTAATAATAAATTTATGAGAAGTAAATATTCAGGAACTACTCTACATTTGCTTTTGTTAAGGAATAGGAATAGACAAGAAAACCCATTCTCCTCAGCAAGGTTTGACTGGCTATAAACTACATCTTTCTAATTGAGGCACTCTTTTCCTCTTCCCTTTCCTTTTCTAGCAATGCTTATACATAGGTAGATATCTATATCTATGTAACTATATCTATCTATCTATAGATATAGACACACAGAGAGAGAGAGAAACAGAGAGAGAGAGGTATTTCAAGCAAATAGCTTACGCAGTTGTGGAGGCTTGCAAGTACCAGATCTATGGGACAGATATCAGGCTACAGGCTTCTCCTAACTCATATGGTTTCAGGGGACAATGAACCCCAAAATGGGAGGTCACTAATCAGGTTGCTGAATCCTGTGGCTGTGGGAGCTAGCAAATGCTCTAGATCTGCAGGTCAGATGGAATGCTACTAGCTCACATCCCAAGAATCAGAAGTCAGAGGCTAATGAATCAGATGTAGGACCCAGCGAGGGAGAGCTCTGCCAGAACAGTCATTCATCCACCTATCTGATGCAAGACACACTCCCAAGAAAATTCCCCTTTAAACTCATTAGATGCTTACATCAGATCACAAAACGTAGGACTATTACATAATATCTGCCAACCCTCTGTCAAGACCCCATCAAGCCAAGTTGACAGATCTTAACTGTCATAGTCCACCCCTTGTCAATTTGGTACCGATACACATCTTCTTAAACCATACGTACTCTCTAAATAAAAACATTTACTAATCTTACTTGCACTTAACATGATACTACTAACATTGGTACAAACAAAAATGCACTAGCCTTCTTTAAATTTTGTATTTTATGATAGATAGGGGAGCCCTGGTACAGTAGTGGTTAAGAGCTCAGCTGCTAACCAAGAGCTGTCAGTATGAATCCACAAGGTGCTCCTGGGAGACCCTATGTGGGCCATCTATTCTGTCCTATAGGGTTGCTATGAGTTGGAATCAACTCAAAGACAATGTAGGTTAATAGGCTAAGGGAAGAAAACAAAGATATTCACTACATATATTAATATATATACATATTCATACATGTAGAATTTCACCAGATCATGGACATCTTCATTGCAAATACCATTTTTCAACAACATAAACAACAACTATACATGACGACCTTGCCAGATGGAATACACAGGAATCAAATAACTATACCTGTGGAAAGAGATGATGGAAAAGCTCAAAATCATCAGCTAGGCCAGGGGCAGAATGTAGAACAGACCATCAATTGGTGATATGAAAGTCCAAGTACAAGCTGAAGAAAATTAGAACAAGTCCATGAGAGCTGACCTATGACCTTGAGTATATCCCATCTGAATTTAGAGACCATCTCAGGAACAGATTTGATGCACTGAACACTAATGACCAAAGACCAGATGAGTTGTGGAACAACATCAAGGACATCATACATGAAGACAGCAAGAGGTCATTAAACAGACAGAAAAGAAAGAGAAGACTAACATGGATGTCAGAAGAAACTCTGAAACTTGATCTTGAACATCAGGCAGCTAACACAAATGGGAGAAATGATGAAGTAAAAGGGTAATTTGAGAAGACAAAGTAAACTATTTTAATGACAAGTGCAAAGACCTAGAGTTAGAAAACCAAAAGAAAAGAACACTCTCAGCATTTCTCAAGCTGAAAGAACTGAAGAAAAACTCCAGCTTGTGGATGCAATATTGAAGTATTCTATAAGGAAAAAAATGAAACAAGGAGCATCAAAAGATGATAGAAGAACTCTACACCACAAAGATTTGGTCAGTGTTTAATGATTTCAGGAAATAGCATATATTCAGGAACCAATGATACTGAAGGAAGATGTCTAAGTTGCACTGAAGGTACTGATGAAAAACAAGGCTCTAGGAATTCACAGAATATCAACTGATATTTTTCAACAAACTGCTAAAGCACTGGAAATGCTCATTTGTCTATGCCAAGACATTTGGAAGACAGTCACATGGCCAACCAACTGGAAGAGATCCATAGAAGTTTATTATCTCACAGTTCAGTAGGCCACAATGTCAATTTCAGGGTACCAATTCCAGGGGAAGACTTTCTGCCTCTACTGGCTCTGGAGGAAGGCCCTTGTCCTCATTCTTCTCTTGGTCTGGGAGGATCTCAGCACAGAAACCCCAGGTTCAAAGAATGCCTCTGCTCCTGGTGCTGCTTTCTTGGTGGTATGAAGTTCCCAACTCTGCTTGTTTCCTTCTCCTTTTATCTCTTTTAGGATAAAAGGTGATGCAGGTCACTCCCCAGGAAAACTCTCTTTAGATTGGATCACGGAGATGACCTTAGTAAGGGTGCTACAGTCCTACTCTAATCCTTTTTAACATAATCTAATCTTGCTCTATTAGCCACAGGCAGAGATCAGGTTTTACAACAGGAAAATACGAAAATGGAGGATAACCACACAATACAGGGTATCATGTTGTTGTTGTTAGGCACTGCTAAGTCGGTTCTGACTCATAGCAACCCTATGAACAACAGAACGAAACACTGCCTGGTCCTGTGCCATGTCCACAACCATTCTCATGCTTAAGCCTATTGTTGCAGCTACTGTGTCAATCCATCTCATCGAGGGTCTTCCTCTTTTTTGCTGACCCTACACCCTACCAAGCATGATGTCCTTCTCCAGGTACTCATCCCTCCTGACAACATGTCCAGAGTATGTAAGATGCAGTCTTGCCGTCTTTGTTCCAAGAAGTCCTCTGGTTACACTTCTTCCAGAACAGATCTGTTCATTCTTTTGGCTGTCTGTTGTACATTCAACATTCTTCAACACCACAATTCAAAGGTATCAATTTGTCTTCTTTGTTCATTGTCTAGCTTTCACATGCATATGATGTGATTGAAAATACCATGACTTGGGTTAGGGGCATTTAGTCTTCAAGGTAACATCTTTACTTTTGAATACTTTAAAGAGGTCCTTTGCAGCACATTTTCCCAGTGCAATGCATCTTTTGATTTCTTGACTGCTGCTGTCATGGGCATTGTGGACCCAAGTAAAATGAAATCCTTGACAACCTCAATTCTTTCTCCATTTATGACAATGTTGTTTACTGGTCCAGTTGTGAGGACTTTTGTTTTGTTGATGCTGAGGTGCAATCCATACTGAAGGCTGTGGTCCTTCATTTTCATCAGTAAGTGTTTCAAATCTTCTTCACTTCCAGCAAGTAAGGTGGTGTCATCTGTATAATGCAGGTTGTTAATGAGTCATCCTCCAATCTTGATGCCTTGTTCTTCTTCGTATAATCTGTCTTCTTAGATTATTTGCTCAGTATACAGATTGAAAAGTTATGGTGAAAGAACACAACCCTCATGCCCCCCATTCCTGACTTTAAACCATGCAGTGTCCCTTTGTTCTGTTCACACAACTGCCTCTTAATCCATATATAGATTCTTTAAGAGCACAATTAAGTGTTCCCAGAACATTGGGAATCATGGCCCAGCCAAACTGCTACACACACTTTTTTGGGAGACACAGTTCAATCCATGACATTCCATCCTTTGCCTCCCCCCCCCCCAGTCACAACCCTGGGACATGTAAAACATATTCATACCATCAAAACTAAAGTCATAGCAAAAACGTATTCATCCTATATGATAGCAGAGGTTTTAAATCAGTTCTAAGCCCCAAATCCAAAAATTCTTCCTTATCCATGAAATCTAGAATACAAGTTATCTGCTTTCAAAGGTATAAGGGCAAAACAGGCACAGACTAGACATTTCCATTACAAATGTAAGAAACTGGAGATAAAGAAGAGGTAACAGGAAACAAGCAAGTCAGCACAACATATTACATTAGCCCTCGAAGTTTTGAAAATAATCTTTTGCTCTCTCAGACATTTTAAACAATGGCCCTGCCCTCCATACACAGGGTTTTGGACACATTCTCAGGATTCCTGGTAGAGGCCTCTCAGTTCTAGGGTTCAGCTCTGCCTTCCAGGTCCATTGGAACAGAAACTCTGCTTCCTCAGCTTTGGGTGGCCCCATTCTTCTTCTAGTTCGACTGAGTGGAGATTTTACCATGTCAGCCCTGGTAGGCCCATTCTTCTACCTGTTGATGTAGCAGCCCAGCCCTCTCAGCTCTGGGCAGTGGATTTGGCTCCATCCCACTGGCACTTGTGAACCACAATCCCACACTCTGGAACTGAGTTGGTGAAGATCTGACTCTTTGAAACCTAGGAGGCCATAGCCCCACTCTTTGAAGCCCCATAAGCCATGAATTCACCCTTTGAAGCCCCTGAGGTAATGGCCATACCTTTTTGAGACTGAGGGAGCTCAGCTTCTTGTGCTCCTTGTCTCACTGTCTTCTATTTTCTGGATTCTTGGCCTCTTGTTTTTTTTGTGCCTCACATCCACATCTGCCCTGCTGTGGCAAGTGTTCCAAAGCTCTATAGTTCCATTAATAAGTCCTGGAGGCATCTCACTCTGCCACTAAACTTCAGCCAGAAGTTGCTCCGTGGGTTGGCAAGCTTAGCTCCACCAATAAGTACCTGGAGTCACCCCACTCCACAAGGAAGCCTCCCGTATGCAGGCATTCAGCTGACCTGCTTGGTGGGTACACAGGATTTCACAGACCTGATTTGCTGGGGAATAGCCCCAGCTACCACATGCTGGGCTGAGCATGAGGTTGGTGGATACCCTCCTTAGCAGAAGTAATTGTCTGAAGAATCCACTTGTACCTTCAGTACCAGTTCATCAAAAGCTGAGTCTTTGCATGTAACCTGCCATGCACAGATTTGAATCTTTAAGCCGAACCTGAGCCACTCTCCAAGGATCAGAGAGGGAACAATTTAACAAGCTTGGGGAAGGGGATAAAATTGTGCCAGCTCCCCTAAACTAGAAAAACAGGACAAAAATGGTCCCTTCAACAAGATTCAGACATAACGGGATACACTATCCTCACAGACACTAAGAAACAGAGTAGAACTGCTCCATAGAGTTTCCAAGGAGTGCCTGGCAGATTCAAAATGATGACCTCTGGTTAGCAGACATACAACACAGTCACCAAAAACCAAACAGTACCACTGAGTCCATGCTGACTCATAGCAACTCTATAGATCATAGTAGAACTACCGCATAGAGTTTCTAAGGAGTACCAGGCAGATTTGAACTACTGACATTTCAGTTAGCAGACATAGTACTTAACCACCATGCCACTAGAGTTTCTGAGAGCACAGTAGGGAAACATAAAATAAATAAAAATCTACTGATGGCTCAGAAATGGCATCCATATCAAAGCACTTACAGTGGTGGACCATGATCTCTTCAGAGAGATCCAAAAACAAAGAATCAAATTTTTCAGAGGAAAAGAAATTTCTGGAATTATTAAAGGTAGAATACAAAAGATTAATATTTAGAATTCCTCAATAGTTGAAGAAGAAGATGAGGCCAAATGCAGCAGAGCATAATGACAAATTGAACAAGCTGGAAGAAATCATAGTACAGCAAGAATTAGAAATTTAGAAAATTAATAATAAAATTACAGCATTAGACAACTTAAGAGAAAGTCAAAGGAGCAAAACTGAGACAATGGAAGGCTGAATTAGTGAGACTGAAGACAAAGCACATGACATCAACACGTCTGAGAAAAAAATCAGATAAAAGAATTAACGAACATCAAGAAACAGTAAGAATTATGTAGGACTCTGTGAGGAAGAATAATCTGGATTGGAGTGCCAGAACGGTGAGGGGATGGGGCAGCAAAAGGACAGAAAAATACAGAGAGAATTGTCAAAGACTTGCTGACAGAAAACTTCCCTGATATCATGAAATATGAGAAGATACCTATCCAAGACTTTCATCAAACTCCACAAAAGGTAGATTCCCCAAAGAAAGGGGCCCAGGAATGCTATAATAAAACTTGCCCAAACTAAAGATAAAGAGATAATTTAAAAAATGGCTAGGAATAAATAAAAAATAACCTATGAAGAAGAATCAGTAACACTAAGTTTGGACTCAGTAGACAACATTTGAGCCAGAAGGCAATGAAATGACATACACAAAGCTTTGAAGGACAGTAATTGCGAGCCAAAAATTGTATATCCAGCAAAACTGTCTCTCAAATATGATGGTGAAATAGAGACATTTCCAGATAAACAGAAATGTAGGGAATTTGCTAAAACCAAACCAAAATTACAAGAACCACTAGAGGGAGTCTTTTGGTTAGAAAATCAGTAATACTAGATAACAACCAAAGCACAGAACACAAAAGAGAGCAATTGGATATCAACCCAAATACATGAATCACAAAAATAAATTATAAGCAAAACACTGAAAATAAGGAAATAGAGATGTCATTATATAAATACTATGTAAAGAAGAGGAACTGAAAAGACAATGTATTCACAGATCTTTCACATGGACAGGTAGTCACGGTAATATACATAAATTAAGGACTAGTTTAAACTTAGAAAAATAGGGGTAAATATTTAGGTAACCACAAAGGAAACTATCATTCCTGTACATCAAAAAACAAAAAAAACAAAAACAAGAAAAACATGAAGTTTTAGGAAATACAACACCACCAATATTGAAATGAGAGGAAAGATGCATAAAGGAAAAAGAACAGAACACTAAATGAAACAAAGAAATTGTCTGCAACACACAAAAAGACACCAAAATGACAGCTCTAAGCTCACATCTACCAATAATCACACTGAATGTAAATGGAGTAAGTGTACCAATAAAGAGACAGAGAGTGGCAGATTGGATTTAAAAAATGACTCATCTATATGCTGCCTACAGGAGACATACCTTAGACTCAAAGACACGACAAAATAAAACTCAAAGGATGGTATTTTAGGCACCTAGTGCTGTGCTAACAGAAATACCACAGAGTGAATGGCTTTAACAAAGGAAAGTTTATTCTTACACAGTCCAGTAGGTTACAAGTCTGCATTCAGGGTGTCTACTCCAGGTTCTAGAGGAAAGTCCTCGTTTTGTATCAATCTTTGGTCAGGGAGTATCTTGGTACAGAAATCTCCTGTCTGAAGGACACACTCTTCTCCTGGTGCTGCTTTCTTGATGGTATGAGGTTCCCAACTCTCTGCCTGTGTGCTTTTCCTTTTATCTCTTGGAGGGTGAAAGGATAAAGGGTGGTGCAAGCCGCACTCCAGGGAAACTCCCTTTAGAGTGGAGCATGGATAGGACCTTAGGAAGGAATTTACAGTCCTACCTTAATCCTCTTTAACATACAGCAAAGGGAAATTACAAAATGGAGTACAATCATAAAGTATTGGAAATCATGGCCAAGCCAAATGGCTAAACACATTTTTTGGGGGACACAGTTCAATCCTATGACAAATGGAAAAAGTATATCAAGCTAACAACATTCAAAAGAAACCAAAACTGGCAATATTAATCTCTGATAAACTGGACTTTAAAGTAAAATCCACCACAATGGATAAGGAAGGACATTATATAATAATTAAAGGATCAAAACTCCTGGAGGACATAACCACATTAAATATCTACACGCCCAACTGAGAAGGCTCCAAAATACATAAAACAAACACTAACTGTGTTGTTATCATAAATAGACAGCTTTGGAAATCAATTTGACACTTTCATAAAAAGAAATAGAAATATCAAATGATCCTGCAATCCCACTTCTTGGAATATATCCTAGAGGAATAAGGACTGTTACACAAACAGATACATGCACAACAATGTTTATTGTAGCACAGTCCACAATAGCAAAAGGATGGAATCAATGTAGGGGTCCATCAACAGATGAATGGATAAATGAACTATGGTATATTCAAACAATGGAATAATATACAATGATAAAGAATAGCAGTGATCTAAGGAAAACATCTCATAACATGAAGTCATCTGGAAGACATTATGCTGAGTGAAACTAGTCAATTGCAAAAGCACAAATATTGTATGAGATCACTATTATAAGGACTTGAGAAAAAGTTTATGTACAGAAGAAAATAATCTTGGATGGCTACAAGGATGGGAAGGGAGGGAGAGGGATATTCATAGATTAGACAGTAGATAAGAATTGGGTTAGATGAAAGGACTGATAGCACTCAGTGGAAGGGAGATTAGCGCAGCTGGACTACACTGAAAACTAAAAGATTTTCTAAACACAACCCAGCATTTAAATGGACAGAGTATCAGGCATAGGGGTCCGGAGACCACAGTTTCAGGGGACACTTATGCTAACCGGCATAACTTTTTTCTTAAGAAAATACTGTGCATACTACTTTGGTTAGTGGTATCTGAGGTCACTATCAAGTGGCAATCAAAGTAGGATCAACTGGTCCCAACCCACCTGGAGCAGAGGAAAACAAAGGACATCAAAGACAGGAGGAAAATAGGAGCCCAGGAGACAGAAGGGGCCATATGATTGGAAGACCAGATTAGCACGAGACCAGATGAACTAGACGGTCCCCAGCAACCACAAATGTTTCCCCTGACAGGGAATAGGAGGAAAATGGGTGTGCAGAACTACAACTCTATTAGAAGATCCCACTTGATAGTCCCTCAGACTGGAGAGTCCCCTGAGACCATGGCCCACAGATTTTCTGTTAGTCCAGGGCTGAAACCAGTACTAAAACAAGTTCTCCAAAGATTGGACTGGACTGTAAGACAAAGATCCAAATAAACAAATGACTCAATTTTATATGAAGTCTCACAGGTCCACAAACTTAATTATTCTAAGGGCTACATGCCTCATTGCTGAATATGACTACAGTCACCTTCAAAGCACTCCCCTTGGGAAGCTATGCACTGACGCAAATGACTAGTCCACCATTCAATGCAGGTTTGGAACTCTTTCTAGAATGATTATGCACAGGGAGGCATGGTGGCAAACGTGTGACCTTAATTGTATAGTTGTCTGTGAGGGAGTTATTAGCCAGTAAACAAATAACTGAATTGGAACACCCTTCCGACTTACCTGATCTGGTTCCCAATGACTTTTTTCTTTATCCAAAGACAAAGGAAATATTGAAAGGAAGACATTTTGATGATATTCAGGACATCAGAGGTAATACAATGACAGCTCTGATGACCTTTCCAGAAAGAGTTCTAAAATTGCTTTCAAGAGTGGACTAACACTGATGCTCTTGCATAGCTTCCCAAAGAGAGTACTGCAAAGGTGACCACAGTGATATTCAGCAATGAGGTATATAGCCTTTTTTATAGAGAGAGTTTGTGAACTTAATTGTCTATGACATTTCAGGGGTCCTGAACATCAAACAGAGAGCTGAGAAATCAGACTGAGCCAAAGGAAGGGAGAGTAAGTCCAGAAGTATCTAAGACTGGCCAGACCTGATGTGATGGAATCTGCATCCTGTGGGAGGATCAGCAGTGGGACAGTATGATGCACAAAGTGGTGGAATTTGGACAGCATCTTTCTAAGCTGGAGAGACTGAGTGGCAGAGAGCCTACTCATGCCACCAGAATCAGAAAAAAAAGTAGCACTGGGTCATCACAAGCTATGTGACTTCTGTCTAACCTGCTGCATGTGGATATAAAACTTTCCCTTGGATAAACTTCTTTCCCTTTTCCCAGTGTTTCTCCTTTCCTTCTCTGCACTGTGCTGGGCTCCATACTCTGACACACTACCTGGGCTTAAAGTAGGACCCCTTACATGTGCCATGAGCCATTTTCCCAGACATGGAGAAAGAACAACTTAACAAGTGGGGAAAAGAAATCTGCTGGCTCACCTAAACTGAGAACTCAGGGCAGAAACAGGCCTTTTGCATAGGAACAAGCATAAGTGGTCCACAGACCATGAAATCCTCTTAGCGCACCAGCACACCCATTGTCCTGCAACAAAAGCCATCTGCCTACTCACATTAAGAACAGGCACAAGCATTCCTCATGGAAACTCAAGGAAGATTGTCAGCCCCCTATCTTTCTGAGCACATGTAGCCAGTTACCTGCACTACATCAGTTACCCCTGCCAATCTAGGACTGTAGAGGAGAGCCTAAACCACACAGATGCTGACAGACTACCTCGGCACTAAGATGAATTCATACAAAAAAGTAAATGGCAGTCTGGGCCCACATGCGTAATAACAGCTCTGATCACCTTGTGACAGTACATTAGAACCTCTAAGGAATCAATAATCATACTAGCTCACAAGACCAGCCTAGCTGACCATTTCAAAGTAAACAAAGGAAAAAAAAAGTTAGAACACAGAGTGCAAACATAAATGAATACAATAACTTACTGATGACTTGGAGACAACAGTGAAATCAAATCACTTAAAGAGGCAGACCATGATGGCTTCAAAGAGCTCCCCAAACAGGGGTGGAATCAAGGTGGTAGACTAAATGCACGTCTCCCTAAATCCCTCTAAAAACCAAGACCTGGAATGCTAATTAAAAGGAGTCTTCTGGACACCTAGTAAGCCCTGGGATGCGGCATAGGGCTGTTAATTTGGACTCCATACCACGAATGCAAAACCTCCTCTCTTTCACTGACCCCATTCTTGGCAAGCACAAGCTTGCACAGACCGAAGGTAACTCACTACTTCAATTTTTTTTTCCTCTGTCTTGGCCGGCGGGCAGAACTGGAACTTGACTAGCTGCTGGAATCGGACACACTGCTGGTGGGACTGGAAAGTGTAATTGCCAGGTTCTGAGAGCCTGGCTTTGGACTTTGGCCTATTGGGAAATAGAGAAGTGTAGGCAGAGGCCCCGGCTGGACTTGGTTCTTAGGCTAGGAGGTGGCTCGTGCCGGGGGGAGAGCGCTTTTCTAGCAGGAAGGCAGTGTTTTGCACAGTGTCATCTGGGGCTGGGGCCCAGCGGCGGAGGCTGTGGACGCCAGCTGGAGAGCTTGTGTGGGACGCCATTTTTTTTGGTGGGGGGCAGGGTCATCCGTATCGAAATCTGAGCTGGACCTAATTCCTGGGCTGGGAGGCAGTGCCTACACAGAAAAGACTGCTTTTCCAACAGAAAAGCAGAATTCTACACAGTATTGCCTACAGCTGGGGCCTGACAGCAGAGGCCAGCAGACCAGTAGCCTTTCTGTATTTTGAGCTACTTTATAACATCTGGGTTCAATATAGAGGTGCTTACTTTGCCAGCTGGAAAGAGGGACCTATAGACCTGAAAACCTGACTCTTCTTTCATTTCTTGGAAGTTTCTGTTGGCAGCTCAGCAACAGTACTCTGTGTTCTCAGGTGTCTCACCCTGTTCAGGAACTCCAATTAATTGTAGATTGTTCTTCTTAATACAGTCCCACATGCTTCTTAATGCTTCTTCATTTTTCTTGTTTCTTTTTTCTGATTTCTGCTCATAGATGCTGGAGTCAGTCGCTCTGTCTTCCAGATCAGAAATTCTCATTTCCTTTTGTTCCATCCTGTTTTCTTGGTTTTGAATGGAAGTTTCTATGTCTTTGATTTTGTTCTTGATCTGTTGGATTTCCAAGTACTGATGTTCCATCAGATTGAACAGCTTGCTTAATTTTTTGTTTTGCTCTGCTGCATTTTGTCTTCTGAACCATGGTGGTGAGTGGTGTTTGGGATCTTAAAAGCTAACGAGCTGCCATCTGAGGAACATCAATTGGTCTCAATCCATCTGGAATAGATAATGACTGAGACTATCGAAGATATGAAGAAAAATGAGCCCAGGAGAGAGAACGACCCATATGACTGGGAGATTACATCAGCATGAGATCAAAAGAACCAGATGGTACCTGGCCACCACCAAAGGCAGCCTTGATAGGGAACATAATGTGGAGTCTCTGATGTAACATGAAAAAAAGAGGTGTACAGATCGAGAACTCTAAAAGACCCGAAGTGATGGTCCAATAACCTGGAGGGTCTCCCAGGAACATGGCCCCTAAACTTGCTGCTGGCCCAGACTTGAGACCAGCACTGAGGTCAATACTTCAGACTAAGAATGGACTGGACTTAGGGACACAGAGTGAACTTGTAGTGTGTGTACTTTATGGTTCATATATATATGAGGCTGACCTACTGATTTCTTTTGAGAGGGGAGAGTAGAGGGTGGAAAGGAAGGGACAAGTGCTGGTTGAGTGGATACTAGAATTAAAGAGTAAAAAAGAAGAGAGTGCTGTTATAGGCTAAGCAGAGCAGATAGAGTTGAAGAGAGGCAGGTACTCAGGATTTTATGTGAAAAATTGACTTGGATTGTAAACTTCCACTTAATTACAATAAAAAATGAAACAAAGGCATCAAAATGGTATCACTAATTTCATACCATTAATAATTAAGCTTGAATGCAAATAGATTAAATGCACAATAAAAGGACACAGAGTGGCAAAATGGATAAAAAAAGGATCTGTCTATATGCTGTCTACAACAACACACTTTAGATTTAAACACACAAACTAAAAGGATAGGAGAAAGGAGAAAAAAATATACCAAGCAAACAACACTCAAAACAGAGCAAGAATAGCAATACTAATTTCTGATAAAATAGACTTTACAGTAAAATCCACCACAATGGACAAAGGACACTATATATTGATTAAAGGGCCAATATATCAGGAGGACAACAAACTCTAACAGCATTGAAAAGAGAAATAGACACCTCCAGGATAATGTAGAAGACTTCAGCACACCAGTTTTGGTGAAAGATAGAACATCCAGAAAGCTCAATAAAGACAGAGAAGATCTAAATGGCATAGCCAACCAACCTGACCTCACAGACATATACAAAACACCCCACCAACAGCAGTCAAATATATTTTCTTTTCAACGCACATGGAGCATTCTCCAGAATAGTCCACCTATTAGGCCATAAAGGAAGCCTTAACAAAATCCTAAGCATCAAAGTACTGGAAAGCATCTTTTCAGACCATAAAGTCAAATCAGTAACAGGAAAAGAAACAGAAAAAAAATCAAATACATGAAAACTGAATAACACCTTGCTCAACAACTACTAAGTTATAGAAGAAATTAAGGGATGGAACAAAGACAGCTGCAGAAACACATGAAAATGAAAGCACATCCTACAAAAACCTTTAGGATACAGCAAAAGCAGTGCTCAGAGATCAGTTTATTTCAATAAACGCACATATCCAAAAAGAGGAAAGGGCCTAAATCAAAGCATTAATCCTACAACTCAAACAAGAAGAAAGAAAGCAGCAAAAGAAGGCTTTGGGCAACAGAAGAAAGGAAATAATAAAAATTAGAGCAGAACTAAATAAATTAGAAAATAGAAAAATAATTGAAAGAGTCTAATGACCAAAAGCTAGTTCTTTGAAAAGATCAACAAAGTTGATAAAACATTAGCCAAAGGGAAAAAAGAAAAACACAAAAGGAAGTAAATAACCTAAATAGGAAACTAGATGAGTGACATCACAACAAACTCAACTGAAGTTAAAAGAATCATAACAAAATACTATGAAAAACTGTACTCTAACAAATTTGAAAACCTAGAAGACATGGGAAATTTCTGGCAACACACTACCTAAATTAACACAGAGGTAGAACAACTAAATAAACCAGTAAGAAAAGAGGAGATTGAAAAGGTAATTAAAAGACTCGCAACAACAACAACAAAAACACTGCCTTGGATGGCTTCACTGGAGAATTCTATGAAATCGTGAGAGATGAGTTAATATCATCATTACTAAAGGTATATCAGAGCATAGAAAAGGACAAAATACTCCTTAACACATTCTATGAAGCCAGTATAACCCTGATACCAAAACTGGGTAAAGATATTACAAAAAAAGGAAAAATACAGGCCAAAATCTCACATGTACTTGTATGCAAAAATCTTTAACAAAATTCTAGCCAATAGAATTCAGCAACATATCAAAAACATAATTCACTCTGACCAAGTGGGATTCATATTATCTTAGTCACCTCATGCTGTTCTAACAGAAATAACACAAGTGGATGTCTTTAGTAAAGAAAAAGTTTATTCTTATACAGTCCAGTATGCTGGAAGTCCAAATTCAGGGTGCCACCTCCAGATGAACACAATCACTGTTTACTCTGAAGGAAGGTCCTTGTGTTGCATCAGTCTTTCTTTGGTCTTAGAGCATCTTGATGCAGAAACCTCAGGTCCAAAGGATATGCTTTTTTCTTGGTGCTGCTTTCTTGATGGTATGAGGTCCAAACTCTCTGCTTGCTTCCTTTTCATTTTATTTCTTGTAGGATAAAAGGATAAAAGGTGGGGCAAACCATATTCCAGGGAAAATCCCTTTACATTAGAGCAGGGAGGTGACTTTAGGAAGGTGTTACAGTTCCACCTTAATCATCTTTAACATAATCTAATCTATTAACCACAGGCAGATATCAGGATTTAGAGCATAGGAAAATCACAAAATGTAGGGCAGTTACACAGTACTGTGAATCATGGACCAGCAATTTCTTACATACATTTTTGGGGGGACACAATTCAATTTATGGCATATATCATGTATGCAGGAATGGTTTAACATAGCTAAAAAAGCCAAGTGCCATAAAACACATAAATAAAACAAATGAAACACTTGATTTTATCAATTGTTTAGACACAAGACAAAGCCCAACAAACATTCATGTTAAAAACTCTCAGCAAAATAAGAACAGAAGGGAAATTCCTCACCATAATAAAGGGCATTTATACAAAGCCAATAGCAAACATCTTAAATAGAAATTCTGAAAGTATTCCTCTTGAGAGCAGGAATCAGACAGGGATGCCCTTTGTCACTACTTTTATTCAACATTGTGGTGGGGGTTCTACCCAGAGCAATCAGGCTGGAAAGAGAAGTAAAGGGCATCCAAGTTGGTAATGAAGATATCAAAGTATCTCTATTTGCAGACAATATAGTCTTATACAAAGAAAACCATAAAGAATACACATACACAAAAACAAAAACAACAACTACTGTAACTAATAGAAGAGTTCAGCAAAGATCAGGATACAAGATAAAAATACAAATATCAGTTGGGTTCCTCTACACCAACAAAGAAAACATCATTGAGGAAATCACCAAATCAGTGTCATTTACAATAGCCTTCAGGAATATAAAATACTTAGGAATACATCTAAGCAGAGAAATGAAAGACCTATACAAAGAAAACTATAAGGCACTACTGCAAGAACCCAAAAGAAATCTACCAACTGAAGAAACCTACCTTATGGATGGATAGGAAGACTCAACATTGTGAAAATGTCTGTTCTGTCCAAAGTGATCTATAGATACAATGCAATCCTGATCCAAATTCCAATGGCATTTTTTAATCGGATGGTGAAAAAAATCACCAAGTTCATAAGGAAAATGAAGAAGCCCCAGATAATTAAAACATCATTGAAGAAAAGGAAGAAAGAATGAAATCTCAAACGACCTGACTTTAGAACCTATTAAACTGCCGTGGTAGTCAAAATACCCTGGCATTGGTACAAAAACTGATACATTGACCAATGGAACACATTTGAGAACCCAGATGTGAAAGCATCCACCTATGAACAGCTAATATTTGACAAAAGCCTGAAGTCCATAAATTGGGGAAATGACCGTCTCTGTAACAACTGGTGTTGTCATAATTGGATATACATCCGAAAAAAAAAATTAAAGAAGACTCATGTCTGTCACCATGCAAAAAAACTAACTCAAAACGGATCAAAGACCTAAATATAAAATCTCAAACAATAAAGATTATGGAAGAAAAAATAAGGAAAATGCCAAGAGCCTTACTACAAGGCATAAACAGAATAGAAAACATTACTAACAATGCACAAACCCTAGAAGAGAAAATACATAATTGTGAATTCCTAGAAATCACTTAGGCTCATCCAAAGACTACCAAAAGAGTAAAAAGACAACCTACAGAGTGGGGGAAAAAAAATTGGCTTAGATAAATCCAATCAGAATTTAATGTCTAAAATCTATACAACACTGCAAAACCTCAGCAACAAGACAGATAAATAATCTAATTAAAAATGGGCAAAGGATATGAACAGGCACTTCATCAAAGAGACATTCAGACAGATAACAGATACATGTGAAAATCCTCAGGATCATTAGCCATTAAAGAAATGAAATGTCAAGGCACAATGAGATATCATTTCATCCCAACAAGCCTAGCATTAATCCAAAAATCATGAGACAATAAATGTTGGAGAGGTGGAAAGACTGGAACACTTAAGCACCGCTGGTGGGATTCTAAAATGGTACAACCACTTTGGAAATAAGTTTGGTACTTTCTTAAAAAGCTAGAAATAGAAATACTGTACAATCCAGCAATCTCACTTGTTGGAATATACCCTAGAGAAATAAGAGCTGCCACATGAATAGATACACACACAGCAATATTCATTGCAGCACTGTTTACAATAGTAAAATCCATTTATGGAAGAATAAACTATGGTATATTCACACAATGGAATATTACACAATAACGAAGAACAGCAATGGATTTGGAAAGCATAACATGGAGGAATCTGGAGGGCAATCTGCTGAGTGAAATTAGTCAGTTGCAAAAGGACAAATATTGTATGAGACCACCATTACAAAGGACTCAAGAATAGGTTTAAACATAGAAGAAAACATTCTTCAATGATTGCGAGGAAAAAATGGACAGGAGAGGGGTAGTCAGTAATTTCATAATTGACAAGAATTATTTTAGGTGAACAGAGAGATAACACACAGTAGAGAAAACTAATACCAAAGCTTAAAAGTATTCTAAATAAATCTAAATCTTTGAGGGACAGAGTAGTAGGGTCAGGAGTCTGCAGACCACGGTTTTAGGGGATATCTTGGGTAACTGGCATAACAGTTTATTAACAAGTTCTGTATCCCACTTTGAAGAGCAGCATCTGGGGTATTAGAAGCTAGCAAGTGGCCATATAAGAAGCATCAAGGTTTCAATTCACCGGGAACAAAGGAGAAAGAAGAGCATCAAACGCACAAGGAAAATGTGAGCCCAAGAGACAGAAAGGCCACATATACCAGAGACTGGAAGAAATAGATGGTGCCCAGCCATGACCCAAAACTGCCCTTACAGGGAACTCAACAAAGAGTCCCTGATGGAGAGGGAGAAATGTGGAGTGCAGGACTCAAACTCTAGTAAAAAGACCAGACTTGATGGTTTGATAGACTGAAGGATCTCAGGAAGATATGGCCCCTCAGCCTCTCTGTTAGTCCAGAACTGCAACCAATCCTGAAGTCAACTCCTTAGACAAATGTTGAACTGGTATATAAAACATAAAATGATACTGGTGAAGAGTGTGCTTCTTGGCTTAAGTAGATACAGAAGACTAACTGGGAAGCTCCTGTCTGGTGGCAAGATGAGAAGACAGAGGTGAACAGGAGCTGGACATGGGAAGTTAGGGGTGAAGGGGAGGACTGTGCTGTCACAATGTGGTCAGAGCAGCTAGGGTCACATGACAAAATGTGTAAGTTTTTGTATGAGAAACTGACTAGAATCATAAATTTCCACTTAAAACACAATGGAAAAAAAAACATAACATTAAGTGATAAATGCAAGTTGTGGAAGATAAAGACAGTATGATAAAATTTAATGCAATTTATAAATACATAAAATAGACTTTTGGTTCCAGGACAACGTGGCTCCTTTCCTCTAAATACAATTGAGTACACTGGAAAGAATCTAACAATCATAAAAGAACTCTGGAAGATAGAAGATGGACTGGCTAGGAACCTTGGGACTTGAGGAACTGCACTAGCATGAGTTCCCTGGGTTTTCTTTCTATCTCCCATATATCACATACTGGGTTCTGGAGAGGCCTGCAACCTGGAATTTCCAACAGACATAGAAAACAAACAAACAAACAACAACAACAGCAACAAAAACCACGGAAAAGCCTGTTCTCTCTGACCAAAGGAACAGGAAAAGGGAGATTCATACCAGTGGCAGGAGTACCTGATCTTCTCAACAGTGGAATCTCTAGGAAGGCCATCTCATCTTCCGTTCTATACAAGGTGATAGACACCTGATCCAGCTGACCAGGTGTCTCTCAACACTTTACTCAGACCCAGCAGCTCCTGGCCCTCTACAGAGCACCACCAGATGATCCAGGCTGGGTATCTCCCAGACCTCTACTTAATGGCAGAAAGTAATCTAGGCTTAGCATCTCCTGGCCCTCCAGCAGGTGGTTCAGAGGTTCTTGAACCCAGGAGGAAACACCCTATATATTCTGTGGTTCCTGGTCCTCTCTCCAGTAGCAGGTGGCCCTGTTAGGTGGTTTCCTACTCTAGAATAGGAAACTCTAGAGGCATCAACAGAAATAAAGTGGAAATTCCACTGGCTCTGAGGAGTTGGATAATAGGTGAGGGCCATTATTTATTTATTTTTGTGGCATTCAACAAGCCAAAGCCAAGTGCTGATTCAACAAAGACAATTTTTTTTACATCTGTTTATTTATTCATTTATATATATATTTTATTATGACTGAGTGAAAACGTACATTCCCATATAAATTTACATGCCCACCTACATGCAGCTTCCACTGCTCTCATTTTTTTTCTAAATTTATTGTGATTAAGTGACAGTTCACAATCCAAGGCAATTTTCTATATAAAACCCCAAGCACCCACCTCTCTGCAACTCTATCTGTTCTCGCCCTGTGACAGCACACCTTTCTTTTCCACTCTACTTCCAGTCTCCACTCAACCAACACTTGTCTACCTCCTCTCCACCCTCTCCTTTCTCCTGTAAAAAGAAACCAGTAGGACAGCCTCATGTATATTAAACCATAAGGTACACAACCACTGGGATCACTCTGTATCCCCAAGTCCAGTCCATTCCTTGTCTGAAGTGTTGGCTTCAGTACTGGTTTCAGTTGTGGGCTAGGAGCAAGTCTAGGGGCCAGGTTTCCAGGGGACCCTCCAGGTTGTAGGACCGCCAGTTCTGGTCTTCTTAATAGAGTTCTTGATCTGCACACCTCTTTTTGTCATGCTATGTCAGGGACTCTACATTGTGTTCCCTGTCAGGTGCTGGCTGTTCACTATCTAGTTCTTCTGTTCTCCTGCTGATGTAGTCTCCCAATTATGTGGGTCCTTCTGTCTTCTAGGCTCATTTTTCCTTGTGTCTTTTGATGCTCTTGGTTGTCATCTGTTCCAGGTGGGTTGGGACCAATTCATGTTCTTCAGATGGCAGCTTGCTGGCCTTTAAGACCCCAGGCACCACTCACCAATATGGGATGCAGAAGACTCTCTTAGAAAAAGACTAGTTACGCCAGTTGACATCAGTGTCTCCTGAAAACATGGTCCCCAGATCCCTGTCTCTGCTACTCTGTCCTTTATAATATTGGGTTGAATTTAGAAAACCTTTTACCTTAAAGTGTAGTCAGTTATGCTGATCTGCCTTCTACTGTATGTTGTCGCTTCCTTCGCCCAGCCAAATTCTTATAGACTATTTATCCTATGAAAAACCTGCCCCCTCCCTCCCCACCCTTGTAGTCATCAGTGTATTTTCTTCTGTAAGTCTTTTCTTAACTCCTTATAATAGTGCTCTCACACTATTCAACACAGACAATATTATTCTCTCACAGCATAGGAGGCCAGAAGCCCCAATTCAGAGCATCAGTTCCAGGATAAGGCTTTCTTTCTCTCAGTTCTGCTGCTGGCACTGCTTTCTTGGTGGTATGAGACCCCCTCCCTGTCTCTGTACTTGCTTCTCCCTTTTATGTTTCAAAAAAGATTGGCTTCAGACCCAATCTAATCCTGTAGATCTCATCAACACAACTGCTGCTAATTTCATCTTATTAAAATCATAGACTGAAGATTTACAACACAACTGATGACAGAATTGCAGACAATCATACAACACTGGGAATCATGACCTAGCCCAGTTGACAGATATTTTTTCTGGGACGCCATGCAATCTATGACAGTGTTTAGATAAGCCTCAACTCATGAAATCTTTACATGCACCCTGATGATTAATTTTCATTTTATGGGTAAGGAAAATAAGACTCAAAGATTAAATAATATAAACAAGATGACAAAAGTCGTAAGTGGCAAAACCAGTATTTGGATTAAGGTTCATGTGACTCCAGATCCCACCATTACATCTCACCCCCCCTCCTGGGAAATGTAGGGCATTCACAGCTCAGCAGCCAGCACTCCAAGTCCTACAACAACTGGCATTTCTTTTTGCAGGCAAGTCTTTATAACAGCAGGTAGACAAGTACAGTAATTGTATGACTGTTATTGCTATTAGTTGCCATTGAGTTGGCCCTGCCTTATCGTGATCCCATGTACAGAGGAAGGTAACATGGCCCCATCCAGGACTATTATCATGACTACTGGTTTGCTCAAGCCCATTGTGGCTGCCACTGCATATTTCCAGTGCCTCCTAACCCAGGGACTCATCTGTGGACACTCTATTGAACAGTATCATGTTGTGATCCATAAGGCTTTCATTGGTTAATTTTCAGAAGCAGGTTGTCACGCCTTTTTTCCTAGTCTGTCTTAGCCTGGAAGTGAGCCTGCTAGTATTTGAAATACCTGCAGTATAGCTTCCAGTGACATAGAAATATGCCAGCTACCCCAGTATGACAATTGATAGAAGGGTGGTAGAACCATGCTATGAATTTAGTAAAAGAATCTGTGAAGAGACAGTTACAAAATCATCTGTCAATTATATATGAATACTTGTATAGACTCAAGAGGAAACACTAAATAACAAGAGAAAATCAGACCAAGTTAACCAACAATTCCCAGAGGATAAAATAGAACTAGTAAGTACATAAAAATCCAACATTACTAATAAATGCTTTTAGAGACACTAACGCCACTAAATGCTACTTTCTATCAATGCAATTATATAGAAACAATACTCTAAGTTGATGGCATCATTTTATTCTAGGACACAGTTTAATCCGTGCAACTTTCCCAGAAAGTAGTTTGGCAATACATTAGCAAGAATCTTTATAAAGTCATATTCTCTTGCCCCAAAATTCATAGTATGGGACTTAATCTTGAGGAAATAATTCAGAAACTCAGGAGAAGACTTACCTACAAAACATTCACTGAAATGTTCATTACTATTAATCAGAAAATGGTTAATTATGAAGACAGCCATATGATTTGATATTATGCAGCTATTAAAAGGATATAGTCAAATAATTTAATGGCATGGAAAATGCTCATAATGTCAATTTTAAAACAAGACAAAAATTGTACTACAGTATGATTCTACTTTTGAGGTAAAAGACCAAAGGCAGCATTTTACAGTGATTCGGAATATTTCCCAGAAAGAATGTGATTTTCATTTGTAATCAGAAAAGTACATCTAATAAAACACTTCTGGCTCCTATAAGTCTTTTTTATTTTTTCTGACATGCTGAGTTGAATGGGGGCTTTCAGCATCACTAAGCTAAAAGGCAAGTCCCTAGGTGGTGCAAACAGTTAATGCACTCAGCTGATAACCAAAGGATTGCAGGTTTGAGTCCACTGAGAGATACCTCAGAAGAAAGGCCTGGCAATCTACTTCCCCAAAAATCAGCCATTGAAAACGCTATGGAGCACACTTCTACTCTGATACATAGAGAGTTGCCATTATTCAAAATTGACTTAATGACAACTGGTTACTGGTTATGTCAATATGATGACTGCTTCTTGGACTTCATTCTGGCCCTCTTTCTACCAAATCACAAAGCCAAATTCTGATTAACTTCAGTACCAATCAAGGTAATAGAAATGGCAGCATTCACTGTTGCATTTTCACTTGTATCAGATTCTACCCCAGGCTCTTTACACATGTATCGTTTGTTGTTGTTGCATGCTGTTGAGTTGATTCCGACTCACAGTGACCCTATAAGGACAATTTTTTTTTTTGTCTGACAAGTCTGGCCTTCCTGATCTCCCACCGAACAATACTGTTAGGTCAGTATTACCTTATACAAAAATCAGATAAAGACAGTACCATAACAAAAAGAAAACCAAAGATCAATATGTCTCATTCACTTAGACACAAAAAATTTTCAGTGAAATATTACTATATCAGATCCAACAAATTACATACTATGACCAAGTTGGGTTTATTCTAGGGATGTAAAGCTGGTCCATAATTTTACAGTCAATGTAAATCTACCACATAAACAGGGTAAAGAAGAAAAAAATCAGGTGACCATTTGAACAAATGCTGAAAAAGCTTTGGACAACATTCAACACTCATTCATATTAAAAACTTTGAGCAACTAGGGATAGAGGCCAACAGCCAGAAATTGATAAATAGCACCTATGAAAAATCTACAGCTTACATTACACTTAATAGTAAAAGACTGAATGCTTCTTCCTAAAATAGGGAATAAGACAAGGATGTCTGTTCTCACCACTCTTACTTAGCATACTGCTAGAAAAACAAACAAAACAGATACAAATTGGAATGGATAAAATAAAACTGTCCCTATTTTCAGATAATGTGATCATCTATTTAGAAGAAGACCAAATACTTATGTTTACACTTAACAAGATTCTGTTACAAGATGGTGGAGTAAACAGACGTCTCCTCATTTCCCTCTGAGAACTAAGGCCTGGATGATATTTTTTATGGAGCACTGAATATCTGGGGAGCCTTAGGACCTAACATATTTGACTGGGCAACAGTATCAGACTAATCTTCTCTCAAAAACAATCCAGCAACCGTCTGACCTCTGCTTCTGCTGCTTCATTGTAAAAGAGAACTGCAGCTTCCTCAAACGGCCAGTAACGGTAACATACTTTCATTATAAGCTGGCAGGTGAAGTCTGCTGTTCTCCACTGCCTGTTCAGACCAGCCTGTTGGTCAGCTTCCAGCTCCCAGTTCAGCACCTGGACAGTTCCCTGCATAGAAGTGAAGTTTACTTTTAAGACTAAGAGGCTTATATTTTTCCCTGAACATTTCTCTATTGAGAAACCTCTTTTCTCTCACTCACATTGTAAGAGAGGCTGACAGCCCCCAGTTTCTCCATAAACAGGACAGCCTTTTTCCTACCCAATAAACAGAGACTTCCGTCCTTGAGAGTCCACCTGGGGCAAATCACTAGAGTAACAGAGACAGCTGGTGACCAACAATTCTCTTAGATCCATTATCGGAGAAATCAAATAGTATCTAGATGTCATGCAGGCAGCAGACCATAATCAATCATTTAAAGAAATAGCCTTGAAATTCTCCAGAAAATTCCCTAAATAAAGGTTCAAAAAATTAAAAAAATTTCCCAGGTGAAGAACCCTTTCTGAATCTAACAGAGGTTGAATACAAAAGAGCTATATATAAAACCCTCCTAGATAGTAAACAAAATGAAAAATTTGGTAAACTATTTGAAATGCTAGAACATCAATGATCTGAAAAACATCAGATTAATAACAAAATTACAGAATTGGATAATTCTATCCAAAGCCAAAAGAGTAGCATTGAACAGATGGAAGTTAGAATCACTGACCTAAAAGACAACGTAACTAACGCCAGCATTTATGAGGTGAAATCAGAGAAAAGAAATAAGAAAAATAAAGAAACATTAAGAAACATATGGGACTCTATGAAGAGGAATAACTTACGTTTAATTGGAGTTCCTGAACAAGGGAGGATTAATGACAACACAGAGAGCACTGCTGTAGAGATGCTGATAGAAAACTTTCCTGAGATTATGAGCAAAGGAAACATAGGTATCCAAGATGTTTATCAAACACTGCAAAAGTTAGATCCAAAAAGAAGGACGCCAAGGCACATTATAATTAAGCTTAATAAGCTAAAACACAAAGAGATGTTTCTGAAGACAGCAAGGCTCAAATCAAAACTAACATTCTGAGGGAAACCCTGTAGACTTTCATCTGACTTTTCTGCTGAAACAATGCTGGCTAGAAAACAATGGGCAGACACATTCAAAGCCCAGAATGAGAAAAACTTCCATCCTAGAATTATTTATCCTGCAAAATTGTCTCTCAAATATAATGGTGAAATTAAGACTTTTGAAAATAAAGAGAAATATAAAGACTTCTTAAAAACTAAATCAAAATTACATGAAATATTGAAAGAAGCTCTTCCCTAAATGTATGTTTTAGGTGATAATTCAAGGCATTTCATCCAGATTTCTAATCAGTTAAGATGGCACAAAACTTTACCAAACTAAGCCAAAAACTACAGTATTATAATAAGGGAATCCATGATCATATCATGACAACTATAATATTATTACATTAAAAGAGGGATACACTACAATAGTTACAGTTGTTTTTGATGCAGAGAAAGTTTCAGACTTGTAAAATAGTTAAAACTGATTTCAATAAATATATGTTAAAAGGGATAATACATATAACCCTAAAGCAGATTAACAATATATCATTTGAAATTAAAAAATGCAATACAGGAGTCTCAACAAATATAAAATCAAAACTCATACAATCCATAAAGAAAACTGTCCCAGAACAGATTAATAAAAATAACAGAGAAAACATCAACATGAAAATAAACATATCACAATGACACCACTAAACATATACCTATCAATAATCACATTGAATGTAAATGGACTGAACGCTCCAGTAAAGAGACAATGAGTGATATCCTGGATCAAAAGACATGACCCATCTATATGTTGCTTACAAGAAACACATCTTGGACTTAAAGATAAGAACAGGTTGAGAATTAAAGTTTGAAATAATATATATCAAGTTAATAACACACAAAAAAGAGCAGGTGTGGCAATATTAATCTCAGATAAAATAGATTTTAATGTAAAATCCACTACTGTGGACAAGGCTGGTCACCATTTATTGCTGAAAGGTTCAATACTCAAGCAAGACTTAACAATATTAAATACTTATGCACCCAATACCAAAGCACCTAAATACACTGAACAAATAATGACAACACTGAAAAATGAGATTGATCATTCCACAATAATAGTTGGGGACTTTAACACTCCCCTTTCAGTTAAGGATAGATCATCCAGGAAAAAGCTCAGTAAAGATACAGAAGATCTTATTGCAACAATCAACCAAGTTGGCCTTGTCGACATATACAGATCTTTTCATCCATCAGCAGATAAATACACCTTCTTCTCCAAAGCACATGGAACATTCTCCAGAATAAACCATACGTTAGGTCATAAAACAATTCTCCATAACATTCAAACCATTGATTTATTGCAAAATACCTTTTCGGACCACAGAGCTATAAAAGTTGAAATCAATAACAGAGAATTCATAGGTAAAAATTCAAACTTGTGGAAACTGAACAACACTTTATTCATGAAGCCTTAGGTTATATAAGAAATTAGATACATTAAAGAAATTTATGGATTCAAATGAGAATGAAAGCGCATCCTACCAGAATTTATGGGATACAGCAAAAGCAGTGCTCAGAGGTCAGTTTATCTCTATAAATGCACACTTCCGGAAAGAAGAAAGAGCACAGATTAAAGAATTAACCTCACAGCTTGAACAAGTAGAACACAACAAAGAAACCCCGCAGGCACCAGAAGAAAACAGATTATAAAGATTAGAGCAGAACTAAATGAATTAGAGAACAGAAAAACAATTGAAAAAATTAACAAAACCAAAAGCTGGTTCTTCAAAAAGATCAACAAAATTGATAAACCATTGGCTAAACTTACAAAAGAAAAACAACAGAAGACACAAATAACCCGATTAAGAAATGAGTTGGGAGATGTTACAACAGAACCAACTGAAATAAAATATACCATAACAGAATACTATGAAAAGCTGTAATCTAACAGGTTTGAAAACCTAGGGGAAATTGACAAATTTCTAGATTTTTGGTTGGCAATTTTTTTTTTCCCAGTCTGTGGGTGGTCCTTTTACTCCCTTTATGAACTCTTTGGATGAGCATAAGTGTTTGATTTTTAGAAACTCCGAATTACCTATTTTCTCTTCTGTTGTTTGTGCATTGTTTATGATATTTTGTAGTTTGTGTATGCCTTTTATTAGAGGCCCCAGTGTTGTCCCTATTTTTTCTCCCAAGGTCCTTATTGTTTTAAGTTTAATATTTAAATCTATGACCATTTCGATTTAGCTTTTGTGCAGGGTGTGAGACATAGGTCCTGTTTCAATTTTTTGCAGATGGATATCCAGTTTTGCCAACACTATTTTCTGAAGAGATTATTTTTTCCCCAGTTCACAGACCGTAGGGCTTTGTCAAATATCAGCTGCTTGTAGGTGGTTAGGGCAACATTTGGGTTCTCTATCATGTTCCATTGGTCTACGAGGGCTGCAATTAAGTTCATGAACTCATACTAGAAAAAGTGCTTCATATCTCATTGCTGAATATCACTATGGTCACCTTCAAAGTACTCCCTTTGGGAAGCTATGCACTGATGGCAGCTCCTAGTCCACACTTCAAAGCAATTTTGAAATCTTTTTCTGGAACGGCCATCAGATCTGTCATCATATTACCTTTGATGTCCTGAATGCCATCTAAATGTCTGCCTTACAATATTTCCTTTACCTTTGTGTCAAGAAAAAAAGTCATTTGTGGCCAGATGAGGTGAGTTTGGAGGGTTTACTGGCTAAAAACTCCCTCACAGACAACTATACAATTAAGTTCATGAACTTGCCACCTTTTGACTGTGCACAATGCCCATTCCAGGACGAGTTCCAAAATTGCTTTGAAGGGTGGACTAGGCACTGGCATCAGTGCATAGCTTCCCAAGGGGAGTACTTTGAAGGCGAATGTAGCGATATTAAACAATGAGGTATGTAGAACCTAAAACAATTAAGTTCACAGACTTGCCAGAGCTCGTATGTATCTACTTTTTGCCAGTACTGGGCTGTTTTGACTACTGCTGTGGTGTAATAGGTTCTCAAGTTACGTAGTGTGAGGCTTCGCACTTTGTAGCTCTTCTTCAGTAATGCTTTACTTATTTGAGGCTTCTTCCCTTTCCAAGTGAAGTTAGTGATTTGTTTTGCCATCTCATTGAAAAATGACATTGGGATTTGTATTGGGATTGCATTGTACTATAGAAAGCTTTGAGAAGAACAGACATTTTCACAATGTTGAATGTTAACATTTTGAAAATGTCTTTTATCCAAAGTGATTTACATACACAATACAATCCCAATACAAATTCCAGTGACATTTTTTAATGAGACAGAAAAACAAATCACCAACTTTGTTTGGAAAGGGAAGAAATCCTGAATAAGTAAAGCACTACAGAAATAGAGGAGGCCTCACACTACCCAACCTTAGAACACAGTAATCGAAACAACCTGGTACTGGTAAAAAAAGAGACATATAGACCAATGGAACAGAACTGAGACCCCAGAAATACCACATCCTCTTATGAACAGCTGATATTCAACAAAAGCCCAAAGGTCATAAGCCAAGCCAGCCAAGTGCCATCGAATAGGATCCAACTCATGGAAAGGTCATAAACCAGGGTAAAAATATTGCCTTTAACAGTGTTGGCAAAATTGGATATCCATCTGCAAAAAACTGAAGCAAGACCCATATCTCAGACCTTACACAAAAACTAACTCAAAATGTATCTAAGATCTAAACATCAAACCTAAAACTATAAAGATCATGCAAAAAAATTAGAGTCAACATTGAAAGTCTAATACACATCTTAGAAAGACCACAAAATCTAACCAACAATGCATGAAAAACAGAACAGAAAATAGATAAATGGGAACTACTGAGAATCAGACGCTTACACACATCCAAAAACTTTATCAAGAGAGTTAAAAGGCTATCTACAGAATTGGGAAAAATATTTGGCAACTACATGTCAGATCAACATCTGATTTCCATAATCAACAAGGTACAGCAAAATATCAGCAAGAAATAGGTAAATAGCACAATTAAGCAATGGGCAAAGGAGATGGGCAGCCACTTCACCAAAGAAACTCAGGCAGCCAAAAGACACATGAGGAAATGCTCATGCTTATTAGCTATTAGCGAAATCCAAATCAAAACTACAAAGAGATACCATCTCACCCCAAGGCTGGCCATAATCCAAAAAATACAAAACAATAAATGTTGGAGAGGCTGTGGGGAAATTGGAACTCTCCTACACTGTTGGTGGGGTTGCGAAATGGTATAACATTTTGGAAAGCAATTTGGTACTTCCTTAAAAAGCTGGAAATAGAAATACCGTATGATCCAGCAATCCCACTGCTCAGAATATATACTACAGAAATAAAGGCATTCACATGAACAGACACATGCACACAAATGTTTATTGCAGCACTGTTCAGAACAGCAAAATGATGGAATCAACCTAGGTGCCCATCAACAGATGAATGGATAAACAAGCTATGGTACCTATACTCAATGGAACACTACGCAATGATGAAGAACAATGATGATTTTAGGAAGTATCTCATAACCTGGTTTCAACTAGAAGACATTATGCTGAGTGAAATCAATCAGCTGCAAAAGGACAAGTATTGTATGAGACCTCTGATACAATGACTTAGAAATGTATTTATGTACAGAAGAAAAGACTCTTTGATGGCTCCAAGTGTAGGGAGGAAGGAAGAGGGATGATCATAGAGTTGTCAATAGAATTTGGTTAGGTGAAAGCAGTGACAGCATGTAGTAGAGAGCATGCTACACTATAAACTGACAGGTTTTTCTAAACTCAACCCAATATTTCAAAGAATAGATTACCAGATACAGGGTCTGGAGACCATGTCTTCAGGAGACATCAAGGCCAACTGTCATAACTAGCCTTTCACTAAGAGAGTTTTCTGCACCCCATATTGGTGAGTGGCACATGGGGTCTTAAATGCTAGCAAGCTGCTATCTGAGGGATACCAAATTGTCCCAACCCATCTGGAACAGATGATGACCAAGAACAACAAAGACATGAGGAAAAAAGAGCCCACGAGACAGAAGGACCCATGTAAATGGGAGACTGTATCATCACTAAAGGCAGCTGTGATGGGGGACACAATGTAGAGTCCCTGAGGCAACATGAGAAAAAGAGGAGTACGGCTGAAAAACTCTATTAAGACCAAAACTGATGATCCAACAGCCTGAAGAGTCCCCTGGGAACATGGCCCCTAGACATGCTGTTGGCTCTGACCAGAAACCAGTACTGAGGTCAACTCTTCAGGCAAGAATGGACTGGACTCAGTGTGACCATATGGTGTGTGTACTTTATGATTTTATACATTTATAGGAGGCTGTCCTATGGTTTCTTTCTAGATGGGAGAGAAGAGAGTGGAGAGGAGGGGACAGGTTCTCTTTAAGAGGATACTAGAAGTATAAAATGAAAAGGAGGAATGTGCTGTCACTGGGTGAACAGAGCAGATGGAGCTGCAGCCAGGCGGCTATGCAAAATTGATTTGGATTGTATACTTTCACTTAATCACATTAAAAAAGAGGGGGGGAAGTCTTCTTATTGTTGAGCATGATAGGTTACTCCACTTATACAAGTCTTTTTGATCTCTTGGAGTAGAATCTTGTAAGTTTCTTTGTGTAAAGTCTTTTACATATCTGCTTATATTTATTTCTAAGTACTTTACCTTCTTGTTGGCAATTGTGAATAGTGTTGATTTGGTGATTTCTTTTTTGATGATGCCTTTGTTAGTGTAAACAAATCCAACCGATTGATTTATGTTTATCTTATATCCTAATACTGTGCTAAACACTTTTATTAGATCGAGTAGTTTGTAGAATCTTGAGGGTTTTCTGTGTACGGATCATATCATCTGCAAATAGAGATATTTTTACATACTCCTTATCAATATGGATACTATTTATTTCTTTATCTTGTCTAATACCTCTGGCTAGAATTTTCAGCACCATGTTGAATAAAAGTGGTGATAATGAGCATCTTTGTCTGGTTCCTGTTCTCAAGGGAAATGCTTTCAATCTCTCCATTTAGTACAGTGTTGGCTGTTGGCTTTGCATAGATGCCCCTTATTATGTTGAGGAATTGCCCTTCTATTCCAATTTTCTTGAGAGTTTTTAACATGAATAGGCATTGGACTTTGTCATATGCCTTTTCTGCATCAACTGATAGAATCAGGTGACTTTTATTTATATGGTTGAGCACATTAATTGTTTTTCTAATATTGAATGATACCTGCATCCATGGTATTAATCCCATTTGGTCATGGTGAATTATTTTTTTTTGATATGTTGTTGAATTCGGTTGGCTAGAATTGTGTTGAGGATTTTTGCATATAGGTTCATGAGAGGTATTGGTCTGTAATTTACCCTTTTTGTGCTGTCTTTACACGGCTTTGGTATCAGGATTTTGCTAGCTTCACAGAATCAATTTGGAAGAATTCCCTCCTTTTCTATGCTGTCAAATACCTTTAGTAACAGTGTTGATAACTCCTCTCTAAAAGTTTGGAACAAGTCTGTCATAAAGCTGTCTGAGCCAGGACATTTGTTGGTTGGGAGTTTCTAAATTACCTTTTCAGTTCTATCTTGTGTGATGGGTTTATTAAGTTGTTATATTTCTGACTATGGTAGTTTTGGCAGGTAGATTGTTTCTAGAATTGTGTCCACATCCTCTGTGTTTTCAAATTCATTACAGTATATTTTTTCATAGTATTCTGATATGGTTTTTCTTAACTTCAATTGGTTCATTTGTGGTATCACCCATCTCATTTCTTATTTATTTATTTGTTCTGTTTTTCCTTTGCCAGTTTGGCCAGTGGTTTGCCAGTTTTTCTGATCTTCTCAAAATACCAGCTTTTGGCCTTGTTAAATCTTTCAATTGTTTCTCTAGCCTCTAATTCATTTAGTTCTGATCTAATTTTTATTCTCTCTTTTCTTGTGGTGTTTGAGGGGTTCTTTTGTTGCTCTCTTTCTACTTGTTTGAGTTGTAGGGTTAGCCTTTTGACTTGGGCTCTTCTTTTTGGATGTGTGCATTTACTGATATAAATTGATCTCTGGGCACTGCTTTTGCTGTGTCCTATAGGTTCTGACAGGATGTGTTTTTGTTCTCATTCGATTCTACAAATGTTCCATCTTCAATTTCTTGCACAATTGAAAAGTGAAGGATACCTGAAAACACAGAGAGCATTGTTGTTGAGTTGCTGACAGGAAACTTTCCTGAAATTATGAAAGACGACAACATAGATATCCACGATGTGTATCAAATGCCACAGGAAATATACCCTAGAAGAAAGGCACCAAGACATATTATAATCAAGCTTAACAAAATGAAATGTAAGCAGAAACTCTTAAAGGCAGCAAGACTCAAAGCAAAGCTAACATTCAGAGGGAAGCCCTGTAGGCTTTCATCTGACTGCTAGGCAGAAACGATGTTGGCACAGAGGCAGTAGGATGAAACATTCAGAGCCTTGAAGGAGAAAAACTTCCAACCAAGAATTGTATACCCTGCAAAACTGTCTTTCAAATATGAAGATGAAATTAAGACATTTGCAGATAAACAGCTTAGAGACTTTGTAAAAACCAAACCAAAGGCTACAAGAAATACTAAAAGAAGCTCTTGGCTTAGAGGAAAAAAACCATTAACTCTATATTTTAGGAGGCAATACAGGACACATCATCCAGAAACCTACTCAGTTAGGGAAGGCACAAAACTCAAAGCTATATTACAAGAAGGGATGCAGTGATCATATCATGAAAACTATGATACCACTACATTAAAAAGAGGGATATACTACAGTAGTTATAGTCCTTCCAGATGGAGAGGAAGTTAATAAGATACGTAGAAGTTAAAATTGGATTTAAAATTAGATTATTAAGGGGGATCATAGACATAGCCACAAAGCACAATAAAGATACAGCATATCAAAACAAGAAATTCAACCCAGAAGTCTCAACAAACACAAAACCAATACTGAAAAGGGTGAAAAATCAACCCATAAAGAAGAATGACCCACAACAGATTAAGAACAATAGAGAAAACATCAACACAAAAATAAATACATCAGAATGACAGCACAAAAATAAATACATCAGAATGACAGCACTAAACACATACCTATCAATAATGACACTGAATGTAAATGGACTGAACACTCGAGTAAAGAGACAGTAAGTGTCATCTTGGATCAAAAACATGACCTGTCTATATGTTGCTTACAAGAAACTCATCTTAGACTTAAAGAGAGGAAGAAATTGAAAATTAAAGGATGGAATAATATATACCAAGCTAACAATATACTAAGAAGAGCAGGTGTGACAATGCTAATCTCAGATAAAATAGATTTTAATGTAAAATCCACCATCATGGACAAGGGTAGCCACTATTTATTGCTGAAAAGTTCAATACACAAGCAAGACTTAACGACATTAAATATTTATGCACCCAATACTACAGCATACATAGAACAAACACTGACTACACTGAAAATGACACAAATCGCTCCACAACAGTAGTGGAGATTTCAACACTTTCAGTATTGGACAGATCTTCTAGTAAAAAGCTCAGTAAAGACACAGAAGATCTTATTGCCACAATTAACCAATTAAACCTCATCGACATATACAGAACTTTTTATCCATCAATAGATAACTACACCATGTTCTCCAGTGTACATGGAACATTTTCCAGAATAGACCATGTGTTAGCATACAAAGCAATTCTCAACAAAATTCAAACCACTGAATTGTTGCAAAGCATCTTCTCAGACCATAAAGCCATAAAGGTTGAAATCAATAGCAGACAAAACATACAAACCCAAAGTATATAAGCATGGTGTTGTTCAGTTTCCAAGTGTTTGATTTTGGGTGTTTGCTTTTACTACTGTTAATTTTGACTTTTATGGATTTATGCTTTGAGAAGAAGCTTTGAAATACTTCGGTGTTCTGGATTTTGTTGAGACTTGCTTTATGGACTAATGTGTGGTTTATTCTTGAAAATGTTCTGTATGAATTGGAAAAAAAAGTATACTCCTCTGTTGATGGGTGGAGTGTCCTGAATACATCTGTGAGGTTGAGTTTGTTGATCATATCATTCAGGTCATCTGTGTCTTCACTGAGTTTCTTTTTAGTTGTGTCTTTCACCTAAAGTGGTATACTTAAGTCTCCTGGTATTACTGTGGAACTATCTATTTCACTTTTCAGTGATGTTAGAGTTCGTTTGATGTATTTAACAGCTCGGCCATCTAATATGTTTATGCCCTCCTGATGTGTTGACCTTCTAAGCAGCATATAGTGACCTTCCTTTTCCACTGTAGCAGATTTTACTTTAAAGTCTGTTTTATCTGAAATTAATATTCCCACACCTGTTCTTTTTAGAATGTTGTTAGCTTGGTATATATTTTTCCATCCTTTAGATTTCAGTTTGTTTGTATCTTTAAGTCTAAGGTGAGGCTCCTATAAGCAACCTATGGACAGATTGTGCTTTTTTCAGTCATTGTGTTACTCTTTGTCACTTCATTGGTGCACTTAACACATTTACATTTAATGTGATAATTGATATGTATGAATTTAATGCTGCCATTTCGATGCCTTTTTTGGTGCATTGTTGAGACTTTCTTTGTTCCACTTAATTTTATGTGCTGAGTTGTTATTCTTTCTGGGTTTCGTTTTCATTGATGCTGGTTTTAAAACTGCTGAGTATTTTTGATTTTGATGTGTAAGATTGGTAGATCTCTTTGTGGTTATCCTTAAGTTTAGCCCTAGTTTTCTAAGTTTAAACCAGTCTTTAATATCACTGCATGTCCTTAACGTCTCTATCTGAAAGAGATGTGAATACATTAATTTATTCCTTTTACAGCTTAACATTGTCCTCATTTACTTACTGAGATGTCGGTTTTCCTCTTTTTAGTGTTTAATCTCTGGTATAGCTTTGTGGATACTCTGTGTTGATTTGTGGATGTTCTGTTCTGCCATGTATTTATGCGTGTATGTTGGATGTTATTTATTTTCTAGTCAAAGAATTTCCTTCAGTACTTCTTGTGATTTTGGTTTGGTTTTAGCAAATTCTCTGAACTTCTGTTTATCTGAGAATGTCCTAACTAATTTCATCATCATATTTAAGAGACAGTTTTGTCAAATATATAATTCTTGGTTGCCAGTTTTCTTGCTTCAGGTTTTTCCATATGTCTTCCCATTGCCTCTGTGCTGGCATTGTTTCGGCTGAATACTTGGAGCTAATTCTCAGATGCTGATGTTTGTATATTACATTTTGTATAGTTCTTGAAGCACTTAAAACTTTGTCTCTGTTCTTCATTCTAGTAATTTGATGATAATATGTCTTGATGTCTTTCTTTTGGGGTCAAACTTATGTGGAGTTCAGTGAGCATCTTGGATAGAGATTTTCTTGTGTTTCATGATATCAGGAGAATTTTCTATCAATACATCATCAACAACTCTGCATTTTCTGGCTTCCCATTCTGTCTGGAACTCCAATCAGTCATAAATTATTCCTTTTGATTGAGTCCCACATGACTTTCATTGAATCTTCATTTTTAGAAGATCTTTGGTCTGATTTTTCCTCTAATATGCTGGTGTCAGTTTCTTTATCCTCAGTCTCACTGATTCTGCATTTTATTGCCTCAGCTCTACTCCTTCAGCTTTCCGCTGAGTTGTCTAAATTGGTAATTTTATTGTTAATCTGCTGAATTTCAGATCTTTGTTTCTTAATCATTTCTTGTAGTCTGTTTAAGTTTTTAGTGTGTTCTGTTGCAATTTGTCTACTTTCCTTTTTTAATGTCTGTGACAGCTTGGAATATAAGTCTTCTGTATGCTACCTCTGATAGTTGCAAGAATTTTTCATCTGGAAGGTTTTTTAATTCATTGTTTTGGGAGTTTTTTGAAGCTATGGTGGTCTGCTTCTTTAAATGCGTTGAAATAGATTGTTGCCTCTGAGCCATCAGAAGATTGTTTTAATTTCAATTATTGTGTTCCAAGCTAAATATGTACGGCTATATCTACATTTGGTTTTTTAAGAGTCAAAGTAGAGTAGTTGTGTGTGTTATTTCTTGATTAGAACCACAGAAGTTTTGAAACTCTATCACTTGTGGTCAGCCCTATAGTAGGCACAGGGCCCTGTGTTAGTTTACTTTTCTTGCGTGTGTTCAGCTCAGGTACCCAGTCAGATGGCTTTCAAGTGTGCAGTGTCCTTGGGGAGTGTGTGGCAATTATAGGCTCAGGTTGTTGGTTGTTCAAGCTGTACAAGGCAAGGTACTCACCCATGCCCCAAAAGGTTAGTATTTCACAGATCTGAGTCTAAGGAAGCCACCTGCCTCTGGCCTCAGTTTCCTTTGTTAGTAGTTGACTGCTGTTTCAGGGGCCACGAGTCTGATTCAGGCATCTGGTGTAGCACAGAAAGAAAAGGAGGAGGAGGCCTGTTACAGAGAGAGATTTTGTGCCCCCAAACAAAAAGTTCTGCTCTCCATGTGACCACCTGAACTTATCTTTTGGCATTCAGATGGAAGAAAGCTGCAACTCTGTTGGCATGTGTCTGTCTGAGGCTTTGTTGCTCTGTGGGAAAAAATGCTTTCCTGATGCATCGGGGATCCCTGTCAGCTATGATTTGGGGTGCTGGCTTTGTTTGCCAGTGTTGCAGCAAGGGTTCCCTTGGGGAGTGCTGATTCAGCCCATCTTCCCCAGCACCCCCTTCTTTGTTGGCTGGCTTGTGCCCCCAGCTTCTTTCTGGTACTCCAAGGGTATATTTTTAAATTTGGTTAAATGTTGTTTTACTGTTCCATTGTTGTTAGAGGGATCAAAGGATGGCTCTGCTCAGTCAGCCATGTTAGCCCTGCCCCCTAGACTTAACATTGATTTGTAGGCTTAAATTACAAAATTCTAATGAAAGTATTTTTTAATTAAATAAATACAAAACTTATTCTAAACTTCATATGGAAAGGCAAAGATTCTAGGGCCTTTCAAAGAAGAGTAAAGTAAGAGGAATGACTCTGACACAAAGGCTTCTTATATACCACAGCAGAAACCCTGGTGGCATAGTGGGTAAGTGCTACATCTGCTAACCAAAAAATGTCAGCAATTTGAATCCACCAGCTGCTCCTTGACAACTCCATGGGGCAGTTTTACTCTGTGCTATAGGGTTGCTATGAGTTGGAATGAATTTGATGGCAATAGATTTAGTTTTGGTTTTTAAGTACTACAGTAATCTGTTAATCATTTTTATAATTGTGTCATTTCAAGAACAGTATATAAATAAAATCATACAGCAGGTGACCTCTGGGTATTGGCTTTGTTTTCCACTCAGCATAATTTCCTGGAGATTTATTCAAGATGTATTAATAGTATACCCACCAAAAACCCATTGACTTCAAGTCAATTTTGACTCATAGTGACCCTATAGGACAGAGTAGAACTGCCCCATGTGGTTTCCAAGGAGCACTTGGTGGATTTGAACTGCCAGCCTTTTGGTTGGCAGCCATAGCACTTAACCACTACACCATCAATGTAGTGTATAAATAGCTTGTTTCTTTTGATTGGTGAGTAGTATTTCATGGTATGGATGTATCAGTTTGTTTAACCTGTTGAAGGACATTTTGGCTGTTTCCATTATCTGGCTGTTATGAATAAATATACTGTTTCTGTTTCTTTGGAACAATTGGAAACGGTACTGTGTTTTTGTTTCCAAAAAATGTCTACAGAAATGTGATTGATTTCTGTGTGTTGATCTTCTACCCTGTAACTTTGCTGAACTCCTGTCTTACAGTATTTCTATGCAAATAATATGTACACTTTAAATTTGTTGCCAATCACATAACCTCTTACTGCATTATTTTCTTAGATGTGGTATGTGTGTGGGCGTGTTACTTATGTGGGCACATTATTTGTCAAAATAGTTGGCAGTTTTAGGAGAGATTTTTTGGGGGGAGTAGATTGCTTAGGGGTTTCAATATAAATAATTATATGATCTGCAAATAGAAATAACTTTCTTTCTTTCCCATTAGTACTCATTTTATCTCCTTTTCTGGCCTCAGTGCTGTGGCTAAAACTTCCAGTACTATGTTGAATAAGAGTGGTGAGAGCAAATGTCCTTTCCTTGCTCCAGTCTTAAGAAGAAATCAGTCTTTTATCACAAAGCATTGTACTAGCTGCAGTATTTTTTCATAGATGCCTTTGATAAATCTGAAGAAATTCTCCTTTATTCCAGAGACCCTGGTGGCATAGTGGGTTAAATGCTATGTATGCTAACCAAATGGTCAGTAGTTCAAATCTGCCAGGCGTTCTTTGGAAACTCTATGCAGGCAGCTCTACTCTGACCTCTAGAGTTACTATGAGTTGGACCTGATTCAATGGCAGTAGATTTTTCCCTTTATTCCTAATTTGGTTAGAATTTTTATCACAAGTAGGTTTTGGGTTTTGTCAAGTGCTTTTATAAACATTAGTTGCTATCATAATATGATCTTATTTAATCTGTTGATGTTAGTCTTGTTAGTTGCCATCTGGTCATCCCTTACTCCTAGAAACCTTATGCACAGTAAAATGAAATGCTGCCTGTTCTTGTACCACTGGTTACAAATTGAACCATGTGACCCACTGGATTTTCTTTTCTTTTTTTCCATAGAGCTTTCAGTGGTTGGCTTTCAGAAGTAGTTTGCTAGGCCCTTCTTCCTAATCTATAAGCTCTGTTGAAATCTGTTCAGAATCATGTGAATCTGCAAGCCTCCAGTGACAGACAGGTAGCGGCTACATGTGAGGCACATTGGCTGAGAATTGAACCTGGGTGCCCAGTATAGAAGGTGAGAATTCTACCACTGAACCATCAATGCTTCATAGCCTGTTGAGATGAGGATTTAAATGTACTGATTTTCAAAATGTTGCATAAAGGTTATAATAAATTCCATTTAGTCATGGCATATAATTGCATTTATACATTTTGGGATTCAACTTGCTAATGCTCTTTGAGGATTTAAAAAATTTTAATAATATTTTATTGTGTTTTTGGTAAAAGTTTGCACAGCAAATTAGGGTCCTGTTTAATAATTTTTTGTACAAATTGTACCATGTCATTGGTTATAATTTTTACAGTGTGCCAGCATTCTCAGTATTTCCATTTTGTCTGTTCCATTTCCATTGATCTAGCTTCCCTTATCCTCCTTGCCTTCTCATCTTTGCTTTTGGGTTAATATTGACTGGTCTCATAATTAATTGTTTTAAGGAAGTGCATTACTCATGGGTAATTTTGTTTATTTTATAAGCCAATCTATCATTTGGATGAAAGGAGACCTACAGAAACAGCATTAAGTCCAACTTTAAAGGTAATAGTCTCAGAGGTTCCTCTAGTCTCTACTGGTCCAGTAGATCTGGATTTTTTAGGAAACTGGGTTTTGTTCTATGTTTTTCTCCCATTTCATATGGGACCATCTATTGTGTTCCTGGTCAGAATGTTCAGTAGCGTAGCTGGGCACCATCTAGTTCTTCTGGTCTAAGGTTAGAGGGGGCCATATTTTGTGTGGGCTATTAGTCCCAACTAGTCCTAGTTTCTTCTTTGAGTCTTTGAATTCCTTAATTCTATTTTGTTCCATATGAGTAGAGACTAATAGCTGTATTTTAGACAGCTGCTTTAAAGCTTTTAAGACTCTAGATGCTACTCACCAATCTAGAATGTAGAACATTATCTTTGTGAACCATCTTATGACAATTAACTAAGTTGTCCCCTGAGACTATGGTTAAAAGCTTTCTGATACAGCAAACCAATCCTTCTAGTTGTTTAAATATGTCAAGGAAGCCTCTGTAGCTGTGCCCCCATGTGGTTTGCCATATATATGGATGGCTATATATGCAGCATACACAAACGGGTAATACATATGCCTACAGATACACATATACGCACATGCATTTACTTACTTAATGCCATTCTATAAACATACATGAATCCATATCTACTCATGTAACTACATACATATTTTTGGTTGTTAAAAATCATATATGTTATAGCTTTACCCAAACCATTCCATTTTCTCAGGTATTTTTTAGTGTCTTTATTTGCTTTCATCACATTGTACTGACTTCATCCACATTTGGTCTTGTATTTTCCATCACCAAAAGTATTAAGTGTTCACTAGAAAGTAGAAACTCTGGTGGCGTAGTAGTTAAGTGCTACATCTGCTAACTGAAAAGTAGACTGTTCAAATCTACCAGGTGCTCCTTAGAAAGTCTATGGAGCAGTTCTACTCTGTCTTATATGTTCACTGTCAGTTGGAATTGACTTGATGGCAGTGGGTAACTAGAAAGTGATTCCCTCTCCTTCTCTTTTTGATCCCTGGTATCCATCAAAGAACTTTGTTTTCTGTGTGCAATATATTCTTTATTTTTTATAACACTGGGACCATATAATACTCATTTCTGTGATTGACTTATTTCACTCAGCACAATGTCCTCCAGATTCATTCATGTTAGAAGATATGTTATAGACTCTTAATTACAATGCATAGTATTGCATTGTATGTATGTATCAGTTTGTTTATCCATTCATCATTGATGGGCACTTAGATTGTTGTCATCTTTTTACCGTTGTGAATAATGCATCAATGAATGTAGGCGTGCATATATCTATTCACGTCACCGCTCTTACATCCCTAGGATATATATGCAGGAGCGAGACTGCTAGATCATAAGGTATTTCTATTTCTTGGTTTTTGCAGAAGTGCCATGCTGTTTTCCATAGTGGTTGTACCATTTTACAATCTTACTAGCAATGTATTGTCGTGTCTGACACCCAAGCAGCTAGCACTGGATAGGGTCTGAGGCTGCAGTGGACAGGTGAAAGGATGAGAAATCTCACTCACACATGAAAACATGTCAGTCACACAAGAACAAATAAACACATCACACAAGATAAAGTTGGGTCCAGGTGGGACCACGGTTTCTGATGGAGAATCATGGACACCGGTCTGCTAACACAAGCTTTATTTACAGGCTTTACAGGTAGGAAGTCAACAGGGCAGGACAAAGCCAAAAGTGGTCATGATCTTTGTATTTTGATTGGTTACAGAGCACAGGGAAGTTTTTGCCTTCAAACAAAGAACAGGGACACGCAAATAGTTTTAACCAGAGTCATTAACCTGTAAACAGTTTCAAGGAAATAGCTCTAGCTTTGGCCCTATTATATTACAGATAGCTTAGTCTGGGCTAATGGCTTCAAGGAATAGTTCTTATTATTCTGTAAATAGTTTCAAGGCAGCAAGCAGAGAGGTACAAAACATGGGGAGAGGGAGGAAAGGGTGAGGGGGATAGGACACAGTAGTTCTGAGCCCGCAGCAACCTGTAAGAGTTCTAATCCCTACAACCTCTCCAGTTTGTTTCCTGTTCTTTGATCACTGCCATTTTTACAAGGGTGAAGTGGTAAATCTCATTGTGGTTTTGATTTGCATCTATCTAATGGCTAATGATTGTGAGTGGTCTTTCATTTATTTGTTGGCTGCCTCAACATCTTCTTTGGGGAAGTGTGTATTCATGTCATCTATTCATTTTTTTTTATTGGATTCTTTGTCTTTTTGTCATTGAGTTGTTTCTATATATTTTAGAAATTAGAATCTTATCAGACATGTAGTTGCCAAAGATTTTTTTCCCAGTCTGTAGTTCCTCTTTTTACTGACTTGGTAAAGCTGTTTGATAAGCGTTAAGTATTTAATTATTAGGAAGCCCTGGTTATCTAATTTATCTTTTGTTGGTTGTGCATTTTGAGCTTTGTTTGATAGACTATTTAGGCTAAAAATTAGGTCCCCTACTTTTGACCATATGTTATTTTCCAGGAACTTTATAGTTACCTTTAACATTTTGGTCTTATTTCCATTTAGAGTTAGCTTTTGTGCGTGGTGTGGGTTATGGATCCTGTTTCATTTTTCTGCATATGGATACCTAGTTTTGCCAGCACCATTTGTTAGAGACTGTTTCTTCCTCATTGAATGGACTTTGACCTTTGTTGAAGATCAGTTGCCTGTAGATGGATGGATTTATTTCTGGGCTCTCAATTCAATTCCATTCGTCTATGCTTTTAATCATTGAACTAGCATCAGGCTGTTTTGATTACCATGACTGTACAGTAAATTTTGAGATAAGGAACTGTGGGGCTCCCAACTTCTTCTTCTTCAATACTGCTTTGGTTATTTCAGGAAAGCCTGGTAGCATAGTAGGTTAAGTGCGCTAAATCTGCTAACCAAAAGGTCGGCAGTTCAAATCCACCAGGCACTCCTTGGAAACTCTATGGGGCAGTTCCACTCTGTTCTACAGGGTTGCTGTAAGTTGGACCCGACTTGATGGCAGTGTGTTTGATTTGGTTTGGTTTTCCCTTTCCATACAGAGTTGGAGATTAACTTTTTTCATTTTATTAAAGAATGTTGTTGGGATTTAGATCAGGATTGTGTTGTATATATAGATTACTTTTGGCAGTACTGACATTTTCACAGAATGAAGTCTTCCAATCCATGAGCATTTAAGGATTTTTGCACTTAGTTTGACGAGACATATTGGTCCTTATTCTTCCTTTTTAGTGTTGTCTTTGGGTGGTTTGGTATCAGGGTAATTGGTGGTATTGTTATTGCTGTCAAGTTGATTCTGACTTATAGTAGCCCCATATGACAGAGTAGAATTGCCCTGTAGTTTTCTAGGCTATAATCTTTACAGGAGCAGATTACCTTTCCTCCCACTGAGTCTTCTGTTGGGTTCACATCACCAACCTTTTAGTTAGCAGCTAAATACTTAACTATTGTGTCACCAACCCATTGTCACCGAGTTGACTTATTCATACTGACACTACAGGACAGAGTAGAACTGCATCCTAGGGTTTCCAAGGCTATAATCTTTATGGAAGCAGACTGTCTGTGGTGTAATTAATTACTTTTGTGTGTGATCTTTCTAGCCATGGTCTTGTAATTCCCACCCAGGTGATTAAGCTGCATTTCATATGAATTAGCCTTCGGCTGTTGATGTTGATCCTCCTTCCCTCTTGTGAAGTTACAGGAGGTCAGATTGCCCTCCCCAGCCATTCTTAGACTGCCATATCTTTCTCTGTTAGAGCTGCTGGTGGGTTCCAATCATTGGCATTTCAGTTATCAGTCAAGCACCTTAATCACTGCACCACCATGGCTCCTTTATCAGGATAATACTCCTATTTTCTAGAAGAGATTACTGATGTCAATTCTTCTTAAACTGGTTGGCAGAGTTCTCTAATGAAACCATCTATACCTGGAGATTCCTTTTTGAAGGGATTTTAAATTACAACTTCAATTTCTCTAATAGTTATAAGACTACTCTGTCTATTTCATCTTGGCTGAGTTTGGCAGAGTTTTTTTTTAAGGAATTAGAGAATTCCTTTTATGTGGTCAAATTTATGCATACTATTCCCTTGTGGGGAACCCTGGTGGTATATTAGTTAAGTGCTACAGCTGCTAACCAGAAGGCTGGCAGTTCAAATCCACTAGGCACTCCTTGGAAACTCTATGGGGCAGTTCTACTCTGTCTATAGGGTTGCTATGAGTGTGAATCAGCTTGGTGGCAGTCAGTTTGGTTGTTTTTTTATTCCCTTGTTACTCTTTAAATAGCTTTAGGATCTGTGGATGAATAAGGAAGACAGAAGATGAACTGATGCTGTTGAATGTTGGTGTTGGAGAAGAACATTGATTTTCTCTGTTGTTTTGTGTTTCAATTTCATTGATTTCTATTCTTATCTTTATCATTTCCTTCTTTATGCTTGCTTTGGGCTTAATTTTCAGTCCTTTTTCTAACTTATTGAGTTAGCTTGATCTTTGTTTTTGAGATCTTTCCTCTTTCAAAATGTAAGGATGTAGTGCTTGAAGTTTTTCTCTCAAGTACTACTTTTTTTAGTTTTGTTCCATATAGTGGAAAAAATTAACTTATTTTAGAATTACTTTAGGATTTTCAGAAAAGTCGTGCAGATAGTAGAGAGAGTTCCTATATCCCCAATCCTGTTTTCCCTATTATTAACATTTTCTAATATTTTATTTGTTACACACAGTGAACAAAAATTTGTTATATTCTTTTTAACTAAGTCCATACTTAATTCAGATTTCCTTACTTTTTACCTAATGCCATATTTTCTGTTTCAGGATTCCACCCATGATCCCACAGCACATTTGGTCATCATGTGTTTTTAGGTTCCTCTTGTCTGTGACAGCTCCTCAGACTTTCCTTGTTTTTCATGACATTGACATTTTGAGGATAACTGGCCAGATATTTTGTAGAATGTCCTTCAGCGGGGATTTGTCTGATATGTTCCTCATGATTAGACTAGGGTTGTGGGTTTTGGGAAAAAGATCAGAGATAAAATGTCAATCTTATCACTTCATATCAAGGGTATATACTATACATGACTTATCACTGTTGATCTGAACCTTGGTCAACTGGCTGAGGAGTTGAAATAGTGTTTGTCGGCCTTCTCCACTGTAAAGTTCTTTTTCTCCCTCCTTTTTTCCCCTTTCCATACTGTACCCTTTTGAAGGAAGTCACTACACACAGCCCACACCTAAGGAGCGGGCAGCTGAATTTTACCTTCTTGAGGACAGAATCTTTACATAAATTATTTAAAATTTCTCTCCACAGGAGATCTTCCTATTCTCCCCCTGTTAGTTGTTTATTCATTTATGTATACCAGTAGGGACTTACGGATATTTATTTTATACTTTGGTTTATAATGCCACACTACTTTATTTTGCTCTTCCTATTGCTCTAGCTTTAGCCACTGGTAGCTCGTTCAGTTGGCATCTGTATCCTTTTGTCATATGCCATTATTTTCTTTCTTTTTTTTTTGAGATGCTTCAGGTTTATCTTGTATATTTCCAACCCAAGTCCTTGAAGGAGCTATTTCTTCAAGGCTACTTGATTCCTTTTATTGGAGGATGGTATTAAAAATAAAGATCTGGGAGATAGTTAACCAAACCAAACCTGCTGCCAATGAGTCAATTCCACCTTACAGTGATTCCATACTGTAGGACAGAGTAGAACTGCCCAATAGGGTTTCCAAGGCTGTAAATTTTTATGGAAAAAGACTGCTACATCTTTCTCCTGAAAAGTGGCTGTTGGGTTCAAAGTGTCAACCTTCCAATTAGCAGCTGAAAGCTTAACTACTCCACCACCTGGGAGGTAGGTAGCACCCCAAAAGTAAGAAAATCAAACTTGTTGCCATCAAGTCAATTCTGACTCATAATGACTCAACTGGACAAAGTACAATGGTTTCCAAGGAGTGGTTGGTGGATTTGAACTGTTGACCTTTTGGTTGGTAGCTGAGTTCTTAACCAGTATGCCACCATGGCACCACTCAGTAGCACCCCTCATATGTTGATATATTGCATTTTCATTTTCATTTAGTTCTATGTGTTTGAAAATCTCTTTCCTCTGAGACTTCCTTCTAGACTCATTGGTTACTTAAAGCCAAGCCAAGTGCTGTTGAGTCGGATCCGACTCATGGCGACCCTAGGCATTGGTTATTTAGAAGTGTGTTTGATTTCTGCTGATTTCCAGTTTGATCCCATTATGATCACAGAACATACTCTGCATGATTTCAATTATTTTAAACTTGCTGAAGTTTGTTTTATAGTACAGGATATAATGATCTTTATGAATGTTCCATGGGCACTTGAAAAAATAATGTATATGCTGTAGTTTTGAGTGAAGTGTTCTACATATGTCAATTGGATCCTGTGGGTTCACTGTGTTGTTGAATTTTTCTATATCCTTGTTGATTTTCTGTTAATAGTTCTATTAATTTTTGTGAGTAGGTCATTGAAGTCCCCTACTATAAATGTGCATTTGCTTCTTTCTTCTCTTTTTTGTGATGCATTTTGAGGCTCTGATGTTTGGTGTGCACACATTTAGTATTGTTAAGTCTTTCTGATTGGGTGATCCATTTATCATTACGTAATGACCCTCTTTGTCTTTTGAAATTTTGTTTGCTCAGAATTTGACTTTATCTGCTGTTTTGATATTCATAGAGCCATTCCTACTTCTTTTTCATTAATGTCTGCATGGTATATCTTTTTCCATTTTTACTTTCAACCTATTTATTTCATTGTATTTGCAATGAATTTATTGTCAGTATATAGCCAAGCCAAGTGCCGTCGAGTCAGATCCGACTCATATAGTTGGGCCCTATTTTATAATCCAGTCTGCTAATCTCTGTTTTTTCACTGGTATGTTTAGACTATTTAATTTAATATAATTATTGATATACTAGGGCTTAATGTTACCATTATATGATTTGTTTCCTCTGCTTCTCATTTCACTGTTCTTTCTTTATTGCCTTCCTGTGGGAAACCCTGGTCATGCAGTGGTTAAGAGTTATGGTTTCTAACCAAAAAGTTGGCAGTCTGAATCCACCAGGTGCTCTTTGGAAACCCTATGGGGCAGTTCTATTTTGTTGAATAGAGTCACTATGAATTGGAGTCCACTCAGCAGCAGTGGATTTTTTTTTCCTTCTTGTGGGTCATTTGAAAGTTTCAAAATAATCCTATGTTTATTTATTTATAGTGTTTCTGAGCATTTTGCTTAGTAAAATGTCCCTAGTGGTTGTTCTAGGTATTAGAACATATCTATAGAATTTATCACAGTCCACTGGTAAGGTGATTCAGTACTTCAAGTGAAGTGTGGCAACTTTAATTCTATTTAAGTCCATTTACCCTCCATGGTATTTTTTTTGGTAACAGATTTATTGAGATATAATTCATATACCATAAAATGTATCCATTTAACCTGTGTAATTTGGTGGTTTTTAGTATATTTCAGTATATGCAGAGTTGTACAAACATTACCACTGTCAATTTTAAAACATTTTCATCCATCCCCAATAGAAGCTCCATACCCTTTACCATCAACTCCCTATTTCCTGCTACCTCCAGGCCCTATCCCCCAAACCCACTGCCATCAGGTCAATTTTGACTCATAGTGACCCTACCGAACACACTAGAACTAGCCCAAAGATTTTCCCAGGAGCACCTGGCAGATTTGAACTGCTGAACTTTTTGGTTAGCAGCTGTAGCATTTAGCCACTATTTAGCAACCTGAGTTTCCAATCCGCAGCCCCTGGGAACCATTAATCTACTTCCTGTCTCTATAGAGTTGCCTATTCTGGACATTTGATATGAATAAAATAATAAAATATGTTAATGAATTTTTTCACTTAGTATGTTTTCAAAGTTAATCTATGTTGTAGCAAATATCAGTATCGTTACTGAATAATGTATGGCTATATCACATTTATATTGTTTCCACTGTTGGCACTTGTGAACAATGTTGATAGAAAATATATGCACAAGTATTTTTTAGAATTCCTGTTTTTTAGTTGTTTTGTATACTTAGTAATAGAAATGTTAGGTCATATGATAACTCTATGTTTAGCATTTTGAGGAACTGCTAGACTGCTTTCCAGAAAAAGCACATCATTTTTCAATCCTACTAGCAATGTGTGAGAACTCCAGTTTCTCTACATCTTCACCAACACTTGTTATTATGTCTTTTTTATTACAGCCATTCCAGTTGGTGGGAAATTATATCTCACTGTGGCTTTCATTTGCTATTTCTTTGATGTCTAATGATGTTGAGTATTCTCCCCACCTTTTCAATGTAAGTATATTTTGTTTTTGAGTATTTCCTCTATACACACTGAGTACCACATAAAATGGTGTTGTAAGATTTGCTTAAATCATCAAAAGTGATTTACAGGACTTTTTCCCTCTCATAAATTACCTTAAATGGTTTAAGCAAAAATTACAATACTATCTCATGTGGGGGAACTCTGGTGGCATAGTAGTTACGTGCTGTCTCCTAACCAAAAGATTGGCAGTTCAAATCTGCCAGGTGATCCTTGGAAACTCTACGGAGCAGTTCTATTCTGTCTTATACGGTCACTATGAGTCAGAATCAACCCAATGGCAGTGGGTTTGTTTTGTTAGTGGTTGTAACTTACGTGGTATGCAATGTATGTAGAGGAAATACTTCTACAAATACTTTCACAAATTCTCATGGAATTCATTTCTGGAGCCACAGAGGCTGGATGAACTTCTGAAACTATTGCCTTAAGGTAGACTTTAATCTTTAAATCAAAAATATTGCCTAAAGTCTTCTTGCAACCAGACAGTAGTTTAGTTTAAGTAGTAAAGAATGTCTGCCTTCAGCATTGTACTCTTTTAATATGTATCTACATGGGATCAAACTGACAACAGCAACTCGATAGGAACATTAGCAGGCAGTGAGTTTATGTCAGTGGGATAAAAAGGAAGGTGAGAATGGTTGCACAACTTGAAGAATGTAACCAATGTCAGAAATTGTTGAATTGGTGTCAGGTCTGCTATGGGCATTCTCAACAATAAAGTTAACTTTAAAAATTGTTAAAAATTATAAAACTTGGAGGTGGAGTCATGATGGCAGATTAGACAGATGTCTCCTTAATTCCCTCTGAAAACTAAGGCCTGGATTGATAATCAAATGGAGACTTCTGGACACCCAATGAGCCCTAGGACATGGCATAAGGCTTTCACTTTGGACTACATGCTACTGAATGGAAAAATTCTCTTTCTCTGACCCCCACCCATGTGGAATGGCTGGCTCTCACGGACTGAAGGTAACTGGTGTTTTTAACGGTTTTTTCTTTGTCTTAGCTGGCAGGCGTGGGCTCAATTGGCAGCAAAGCTCAGCTGCACTGCTGACGTGATCAGTGGGGGGAATAGCCACATTTTGAGAATCCAGCTCTGGAATCTGAGCACCTCAGCCCTTCCACCCTCTCTTTGCAAACATCTGCCATTGACTTGGCTATTTTAGAGTGGGCCAGAGAGCTTGTATGGCATGCCATCTTGTTCGACTGGGAGGCATAGTTATATAAACAGAGGCCTCAGAAGGGGATAATTTCCAGGCTGGGAGGCAGTGCCAGCCCGAGTAGCACTTTCCCAGCAGAAAAGCTGTATTTAGAACAGTGTAGCCTTACAGATGGGGTCTAGGAGCTGATGATAGCAGGGCATTAGCCTGGCCGTACTTTGAACTATATCACAGCATCTGGGGACAGCTATAGAGGTACCTCCATTTCCAGCTGGAAAGAGGAGTTTGCACACCTGACAGCCTGACTTATTTTGGAAGCTGTCAGATAGTTTTAAACTTTCAAAATAAGACTACCTGGAGAAATAACTGTGGTGCAGCACAATGGCATCTCTTTCAGCCTTTGCTGACTCACATCATAGGGTCAGCTGACAGCCCCTCAGTGACTCCATAAGTATGGCTATGTGTTTGCCAACAAGGTGGTGAAGCCTGCTATCCAAGAGATTCCACTAAGCCCAGTGACTGGAGTACATAGAGGTGACTGGTTATGACCTTCCTTCTCAGACTGCACTTCAGATACTGTTATGGCAACACCAGAGAAACTAAACAATCTCTAGATGGCCCCAAAGCAACAATCCCTGGCCAGACACTTAAAGAAAAATCCACCCACGGCTCCAGAAACCTTCCAAAAGAAAGAACCAAAGAACTTCCCTGATGAAGAAGCCTTTCTGAAACTTTCAGAGGTCGAGTACACAAGACTTATATAGAGAGGCCTCCTGGACATTATACAAAATGCAGTAGAGTGAAATGAAAAATTAAGCAAGCTGTCCGAACTGATAGAACACCAGAATTCTAAAATCCAACAGATCAATGACAAAATTAAAGAATTAGACAATGCAATTCAAAGCTGAGAAAACAGAATTGAACAACTGGAAAATACACTTTCTGACTTTGAAGACAGAGCTACGGACACCAATATTATGAGGAGAAATCAGAAAAAAGAAACAAGAAAAATGAAGAAGCATTAAGAAACATGTGGGACTCTATAAAAAGGAACAATCTACAATTAATTGGAGTTCCTGAACAGGGAGAGACACCTGAAAACAGAGAGAGTATTGTTGTTGAGTTGTTGACAGAAAACTTTCTTGAAACTAAGAAAGAAAAGAACATAGGTACTGTTTTAGTCAGCTGGAGCTGCTCTAACAGAAATACCACAGAGTGGATGGCTTAACAAAGGAAGGTTTATTCTTACACAGTCCGGTAGGTTGCAAGTCTATATTCAGGGTGTCCACTCCAAGGGAAGGCTTTCCCCTTGTCGGCTCTGGAGGAAAGTCTGGTATTGCATCAGTCTTTCTCCAGGGAGCGTCTTGGCACAGGAACCTCAAGTTTGAAGGACGCGTTCTTCTCCTGGTTGCTGCTTGCTTGATGCTAACGAGGTTCCCAATTCTCAGCCTGCTTCTCTGTCCTTTTATCTCTCATAGGATGAAAGGATTAAGGGTGGGGCAAGCCCTACTCCAGGGAAACTCCCTTTACAGCAGGGCAGGGCAGTAATCCTATGAAGGAATTTACAGCCCCACCCTAATCCTTTAACATATAGTTTAGGGAAACCACAAAACGGAGGACAGTCACAAGATACTGGGAATCATGTCCCAGCCACATGGCTACACATATTTTTGGGGGAACACAATTCAACTCATGACAGGTACCCAAGATATGTATCAAATGCCACACAATATAGACCCCAAAAGAAACACACCAAGACATATTATAATCAAGCTTAACAAAATGAAACATAAGCAGAAACTCTTAAAGGCAGCAAGACTCAAAGCAAAGCTAACATTCAGAGGGAAGACCTGTAGGCTTTCATTTTACTTCTGAGCAGAAAGGATGCTGGCATGGAGGCAGTGGGATGACACATTCAAAGCCTTGAAGGACAAAAACTTCCAACCAAGAATTATATACCCTGCAAAACCGTCTTTCAAATATGAAGATGAAATTAAGACATTTGAAGATAAACAGAAACTCAGAGACTTTTAAAAACCAAACTCAAGCTATAAGAAATACTGAAAGAAGCTCTTGGCTTAGAAAAACAAAACCATTAACTGTATATTTTAGGAGGCAATATAAGACACATCATCCAGAAAGTTACTCAGTTAGGGAAAGGAAAAAATTAATCAAAGGAATAATAATAAAAAAAGTGATCCAGTGAAGATATCTTGAAAACTATGAGATCATCACATTAAAAAAAGGGATATATTACAGTAGTTGTAGTCACTCCGGATGGAGAGGAAGTTACTAAGATATGAAGAAGTTAAAATTGGGTTTAAACATAGGTTATTAAGGGGATCATAAGCATAGCTGCAAAGCACAACAAGCATGCAACATATCAAATCAAGAAACGTAATACACGAGTCTCAACAAACATAAAACCAACACTGAAAAGGGTGAAAAATCAAACCATAAAGAAGAATGTCCCAGAACAGAATATTAAGAGCAACAGAGAAAACATCCACACAAAAATAAATACGTGAAAATGACAGCACTAAACCCATACCTATCAATAATTACGTTGAATGTAAATGGACTGAACTCTCCAGTAAAGAGATAATGAGTGATATCTTGGATCAAAAGACACGACCTGTCTATATGTTGCTTACAAGAAACTCACCTTAGACTTAAAGATAGGAACAAACTGAAAATTAAAGGATGGAATAATATGTACCAAAATTAACAATGAACAAAGAAGAGCAGGTGTGGCAATACTAATCTCAGATAAAATAGATTTTAATATAAAATCCACCATCGTGGACAAGGATGGACACTATTTATTGCTGAAAGGTTCAATACACAAGCAGGACTTAACAATATTAAATATTTAGGCACCCAACATAAGAGCTATAATTAAAAATGAGATAGACCACTCCACAATAATAGTGGGAGACTTCAACTTGTCACCTTCAGTATTGGAAAGATCTAGAAAAAAAGTTCAATAAAGACATAGAAGATCTTACTGTAACAAATAACTAGACCTCATCAACATGTATAGAACTTCTATCCATCAGTAGATAACTACACCTTCTTCTCCAGTGCACATGGAACAGTTTCCAGAATAGACCATGTGTTAGGACATAAAGCAAATATTAACAAAATCTATACCACTGATTTATTGCAAAACATCTTTTGAGACCAGAAAGCCATAAAAGTCAAAGTTGATAGCAGAACAAACTTAGATAGAAATTGGAACTCATTGAAATTCAGCAACATCTTTCTCAAAAAGCCATGGGTTATAGAAGAAATCAAAGATGCAATAAAGAAATTTATGAATTTAAATGAGAATGAAAACGCTTCCTACCAGAACTTATGGGATGCAGCTAAAGCAGTGCTCAGAGGTCTGCTTATCTCTATAAATGCACTTATTCGGAAGGAAGGAAGCACTCAAACCAAAGAATTGACTCTACAGCTTGAACAAGTAGAAAGACAGCAACAGTGGAACCCCTTACTCACCAGAAGAAAACAGATCATAAAGATTAGAGAAGAACTAAACGAATTAGAGAATAGAAGAACAATTGAAAAAACAGAGAAAACCAAAAGCTGTTTTCTAACAAGATCAACAAAATTGACAAACCAATGGCTAAACTTACTAAAGAAAAACAGGAAAGGAAACAAATAACCTGAATAAGAATTGAGATGTGAGATGTCACAACAGATCCAATAGAAATATAAAAATATCATAACAGAATGCTACAAAAGACTGTACTCTAACAAATTTGAAAACCTAGAGGAAATGGACAAATTCCTAGATTCATGTCACCTACCAAAATTATCACAAAGTAAAGCAGCAAAAACTAATAAACTCGTCACCAAGGAAGAGATTGAAAAAGTTATCCAAGAACTACCAACCAAAAAAAAGCACTGGTCCAGATGGCTTCACCACAGAATTCTACCAAGCTTTTAGAGAAGAGTTATCTCCAATTCTACAGAGACTATTTCACAGCATAGAAAGGGATGGAATACTCTCAAATTCATTCTATGAAGTCAGAATAGCCCTGATACCAAAGCCAGGGAAAGATCCAACAAAAAAGAACTACAGATCACTATCACTCATCAAACTAGATGCAGAATTCGTCAATAAAACCCTTGCCAATAGAATTCAACAACATATCAAAAAAATAATTCATGACGACCAAATTGGATTCCAACCAGGGATGCAAGGCTGGTTCCACATCAGAAAAGCAATTAACGTGATCGACCACAGAAATAACACAAAAGATAAGAGTCATCTGATTTTGTCAATTGATGCAGAAAAGGCATTTGATAAAGTCTAACACCGATTCATGCTAAAAACTCTCAGAAAAATACAAATAGACAGCAAAATCCTCAGTGCAATAATGGCCATTTATACAAAGCCAACCTTCTACATCATCTTGAATGGAGACAAACTGAAACAATTCCCCTTGAGAATGGGATCTGGACAAGGATGCCTAGTTTCACCTCTCCCATTCAACAGTATACTAGAAATTCTAGCCAGAGCAATTGGATAAGACAAAGATATAAAAAGCATCTGTATCAGCAAAGAAGTCAAAATCTCCCTGTTTGCAGATTATATGATTGTATATGCAGAGAATCCTAAAGAATCCATAAGTAAACTACTGAAACTAATAGAAGAGTTCAGCAAAGAATCAGGATATAAGATAAACATAAGTAAATCAGTAGGATTCCTTTATACCATCAACGAGATCATTCAAGAAGAAATCACCAAAACAGTACCATTTACTATAGGCTCCAAGATAAAACACCAAGGAATAAATCTAAATAGAGAAATTAGAGTCCTTTACAAAGAGAACTGCAAGACTGTATTACAAGAAACTAAGAGAGACTTCCATAAATGGAGAAACATATCCTGCACATGGATAGGAATACTTAACATTGTGAAATTATCTGTTTTACCCAAAGCAATCTACTTACATAATGCAATCCCAATACAAATTCCAGTGACATTTTTAATGAGATGGAGAAACAAATCACCAACTTTGTTTGGAAAGGGAAGAAACCACAGATAAGTAAAGCTCTACTGATAAGAAGAACACACTAGGAAGCCTCTCACTACCTGACTTTAGAATCTATTACACTGCCATAGTAGTCAAAACAGCCTGGTATGGGTAGAAAAAGAGACATATAGACCAATGGAACACAGTTAAGACCTCAGAGATGCCACCATCCTCCTATGAACAGTTGATATTCGACAAAGGCCCTAAAATTTTAAACTGGGGTAAAAACAGTCTCTTTACCAAACGATGCTGGCAAAATTGGATATCCATCTGTAAAAAACTGAAAAAACTGAAACAAGGCCCATATCTCAAACCTTATACAAAAGCCAAGTCAAAGTGGATAAAAGACCTAAACATCAAATCTAAAATGGTAATGTTCATCCAAGAAAAAATAGGATCAACAATGGAAGTTTTAGTACACAATGTGGACTGACTTCAAAATCTGACAAAGTATGATCAACAGAAGCAAAAATAGATAAATAAAAACCACAAAGAATCAAACACGTTTGCTCATCCAAAGATTTTATCAAAACAATTAAAAGACCATCTACTGAGTGGGAAAAAATATTTGGCAACTATATGTCAGACTGACGTCTGATCTCCATAATCTGCAAAGTACTACAAAATATCAAAAAGAAAAGGATAGATAATCCAATTAAGTGATGGGCAACGGAGATGGACGGACACTTCACTAGAGAGGACATCCGGGCAGCCAAAAGACACATGCAGAATTGCTCACAAACATTAGCTATTAAAGAAAGTCAAATCAAAACTATGATGAGATATCATCTCACCCCAGCAAGATTGGCCATGATCCAAAAAATGCAAAATAACAAGTGCTGGAGAGGCTTTGGAGAAATTGGAATTCTCCTACACTGCTGCTGGTGGGATTGCAAAATGGTACAACCTCTTTGGAAAGCAATCTGGCACTTCCTTAAAAAGCTGGAAATAAATATACTGTTTGGCCCACTAATCCCACTGTTTGGAATATATCCTACAGAAGCAAGGGCAGTCACATGAACAGATACATGCACAGAAATGTTTACTGCAGTGCACTCCACATTAGCAAAAAGATGGAATCAACCCAGATGTCCAACAACAGATGAATGGATCAACTATCGTATATATACTAAATGGAACACTATGCAATGATAAAGAACAATGATGAATTTAGGAGGCATCTTATAACCTGGTTTCAACTGGAAAAATTATGTTGAGTGAAATTAGTGGCTCAAGGACAAATATTGTGTGAGATCCCTATTATAAGGACTTAAAAACAGATTCATGTATAGAAGAAAAGCCTCTGATGGCTGCAAGGGAGGGGAGGTAGGGAGGGAGAGAGCTGGTTATAGATTAGATAGTTCATAGAAATTTGGTTGGGTGAAATCATTGACAGCACACATTAGAAAGATCAATTTAACTGGAGTTCAACATAACCTGAATACTCTTCCAGTCTTAACCCAGTATTGCAAGGACAGAGTAGCTGGGGCAGGGGTCTGGGGACCACGCTCTCAGGGGACATTGAGGCCAGTTGACTTAAGTAGCCTATTGCTAAGAGAGTCTTCTCCACCCCATATTGGTGAGGGGCATCTGGGGTCTTAAAAGCTAGCAAGCTGACATCTGAGGTACAACAAATGGTCCCAATTCAGCAGGAACAGATGATCACCAAGGACCAAAACAACATGGGGTAAAGAGAACCCCAAAGACAGAAAGACCCATGTGAATGGGTTACTACATCCACATGTGACCAGAAGAACCAGATGGTGCCTGGGCATCAAAAATGACAGCCGTGATGAGGCTCACAAAGTTGAGTTTTAGTGGCAGCACAAGAAAAAAAAAGGGTTTCACCCTGAGAACTCCACTACAAGACCTCAATTGATGGTCTGAAAGTCTGGGGGTTCCCCTGGGAGCATAGTCCCTAGACCTGATGCTGCCCCTGTCCATAAATCATTACTGAGGTCAGCTCCTCAGACAGGAATAGATTGGACTCAGGTGTGTGCACTTCATGGTTCTATGCATCTATAGGATGTCGTCCTACTGGCCTCTTACTAGACGGGAATGGAGAAGGTGGAGAAGAGGGGACAGGAGATTGTTAAGAGCATATGCCATGTATAGAACAGAAAGCAGAAGTGTGCTGTCACCAGGCAGGGAGAGCAGTAGGAGCTGCACATAGGTGGGCATGTAAATTTAAACTGGATTGTACAGTTTCACTCAATCACAATAAAGAGATAAAGTACAAAAAAAATTCTCACAAAAAAACAGTTCAATGCTCACACTAATCCTTAACAAGGGAAACATAGACTGTCATGATCAATGTAAGGAACTCATCATTTACACAGATCCTCAGAGCTGGAGATCTCTTTATCTAACTACATGACCATATGCTGTACTACAACTAACTTCTTTATTATTTATGTTAGTGTTATTATGCTGTTGTTGAGAAAATAACACAATAAAATGTACACCAATTTAAAACAAAATTATAAAACTAATGAGAACTAGTATGGCTTATTATATCTGTCTTAATCATCTAGTGCTGCTATAACAGAAATACTACAAGTGAATGGCTTTAAAATGGCAATTTTATTCTATCACAGTCCAATAGGCTAAAAGTCCAAACTTAAGGTATCAGTTCCAGGAGAAGGCTTTCTTTGTTGGCTACTTAGGAAGGTCCTTGTCATAATCTTCCCCTGAACTGGGAGCTTCTGAGGTGCAGGGACCCTAGGTTCTTTCCAAAGGATGCACTCTGCTCCTGGCAGTGCTTCTTTGTTGGTAGTATAAGGTCCCCAACTTTCTACTTGCTTCCCTTTCCTTTATATCCCAAGAGATTGCCTCAAGGCACCTTAGAATCTTACACATTGAGTCCTGCCCCACAGACACAACTGTCTCTCATCCTCCCTCATTAATATCATAGAGGCAGGGTTTACAGCATATAGGAACACCACACAATAACAGGAATCATGGTCTAGCCAAATTGCTACACACTTTTTTTTATTGCAATTAAGTGGAAGTATACTATCCAAGTCAATTTTGCCTGCCTGCCTATCTGTAGTTCCTTCTGCTCTCCTTGCCCAGTGACAGCACACTTTTCCTTTCCATTCTATACTTGCAGTATCCTCTTAGCAAACTCCTGTCCCCTCCTCTCCAACCTCTTCTCTCCCATCTAGAAAGCGACCAGTAGGACAGCATCCTATGAATGTATAGAACCATAAAGTACAGACACCACATGGTCACACTGTGCCCATGAGTCCAGTCCATTTTCATCCAAAGAGTTGACTTCAGTAGTGCTTTCTGGTCAGGGGCAGCAACAGGTCTAGGGTCCATGCTCCCAGGGGATCCTCCAGGCTATCAGACCATCAACTGTGGCCTTTTAGTAGAGTTCTTGAGCTCTTCTTCTCATGTTGCCACAGGGACTCTACATGGTGTGCCCCATCACGGCTGTCTTTGGTAGTGGTCAGGTACCATCTAGTTCTTTTGGTCACATGTTGACACAGTCTCCCATTCACATGGGTCCTTCTATCTCCCGAGGTCTTTTTTCCTCATGTTGTTCTTAGTTATCATCTGCTGTGGATGAGTTGGGACTGGACTACACACAATTTTGGGGGGGAGACACAATTCAACCCATGACAATATCTAATCCCACTTTTACCATCGTGATGTATTTATATCCTTTCTGGAGTTTCAAGCCTTCCTCTGTTATTGTTTCTGTTTATAGGCTTTTCTTCAACAATCTTCAAGTGTAGGTTGGCTAGCAACAAATACTGTTAGTTTTCCTTCATCTAAAAATTCCTTTATTTTCCCTTAATTTCTGAAGAGATTCTCTGGATATACAATCTGTGTCTTGCTTTTTTTTTTTTTTTCCCAGAACTTGAAAAATGTACCATTTCCTTTCTGCCTCTATGTTTTCAGTTAAGATTTCTATGGATATTCAAATTGTTATTCCCTATAAGTAATGCATCATTTTTCTCTGTTTGCTTTCAAGATTTCTTTCTTTTAAAAAACATTTAATTATGATTAATTTCTTGGTATGTATATATTTTGGTTTATTACATTGAGTTTTATTCAGCTTCTTGAATCTGTAAGTTTAAGTATTTTGCCCAATTTAGGAAGTTTTCAACCACTGTTGATTCAAATCCTTTATCCTCAGTTATTGTTCTGCTAGTTCTCTCGATTATGTTTTCACACTGTTGTTCAGGCTGAGTAAATTCAAGTTTTGTATCTCTGTCATTTCCACTTTACTACTGAGCGCATCTGTTGAGTTTTTTTGTATTTTTTAATTCTATAATTTCTATTTGGTTCCTATTTACAACTTCTATCACTTGTTGAGACTTCATGCATGTTCACTGGTTTTGATAGAATCTGTGATTGCTTTTTGGATAATTTTTATTATGGATTATTTTTAATCCTATTGGATAATTCCAACATCTGATTTATCTCAGTGTTTGTGTCTCACTCATGTGTGATTTTTTTTTAACATAATCTGGGTATTTTGGATATTATATTATGACACTTTGGATTCTACTTAATCTTATTTTTTTAGCAGGTGGTCACTGTGTTGAGGTGCAATGTAAGGGATAGGTGCATATGTACATTCAAGTTTCTGCTCTGCAGTGTCTACATGGCCCCAGAAAAAGTAGGTCATTGGTTTATACTTCCTTGTACAAATGGACAGATGCGGGGGAAGTTCAGTTACCTCCTTAGACCTGTTGATACTTTCTTGGTGGAAGTGGAACCCTGGCTCATATGGCATTATTGCCTCTTAAATGAGGCGTAAGGTCAGCTCCCTGCTGGGTACTGCTGACATCAAAGAATGGTTGGGTAGAGGCAAAGAGTCAATTAACTCTGCTTCTTAGGACCCTGTTAAGTCTCACTGATGGAAGCTGAGGGTGGAGGCTCAGTTCCCTATTCTGACACCATCAGACAAGGGGAGACAATAAGGCCTACTAGCCCTGATTCATAATGTTTCTCTTAGTCCCATTGCTGCCAGGGGGATTTGAAAGTTCACCTTTCCACTGAGCCTTACTGATACTAGGGGTAGGGGGAAAATGTGGAAAGTTGAGTAGCCCTGTTATATACTCTTTTTTCAGTCTTGCTGATGCCAGATGGGGGTATGCCAGATGGGGGTAGAGACTCAACTACATATACATTTGGCCCACTGACATGGGATGGAGGGTGAAGTCTAGTGGTGATTAGCTTTGCCTTGCATCTAGTTATTAAATACTATTGGTGCTTGATGAGTGTGAAGGCTTAGCCCAACACTGGACCCTGCTGACATTACTCTGGCAAAGGAACCTACTTTCATGGGGTAAAGGAGCAGACTTGAAGATCAATTCCCTACAAGACCCTACTGAACCATTGCAGGGAGTGTTGTGGCTTTTTCATTTGGTGTTTGGTATAAATAGGGTATATATTGCCAAGAGTTTTCTGCTGTTGAGCCACCCTTCTCCCTTTCCTTTAGATGTGGGGAACAGGCTTTTCTTAGAGATTTTTATTTATTATTAATTTTGTCTGTGCCAGTTGGCAGTTATGGAATTGGAGGTTTCTGCAGTGCCCTGTCAAGAATATATAGAAGTCAGAAAGAAATCCAGAACGCTCACCACTACATTGTTCCTCATGTTTTAAAACAGTTTATCTTTCTCTTTCCTCTTTCCAGAGTCTTGCTTGCTGTATCATGTCCAGGGTGTTTCGGACCTAAGAGGGAAGACTTGGGTGGAACAGATTTCTCTATCCTGTAGGAACCAGAAGTCCTATTTTCTTTTCCTTTTTTTAATATCTAAGAAGATATCTGACAGTAGTAGTGATTTAAGGAATAAATCATAGCAAAAGAGTGTCTCAAAAAACTTGAAGATAAAATATTTACTAGGTTTACGTGTCTTTTCTAATTTGAATAGAAATTTGTGGACGGGAAACTAATTACTTTCGGTGTGGACCAAGTTCTTTTCCTATAATTTATTCTTTTGTGGCTTTGTAATGCCCTTTGTGTTTCTTGGGAGAAAGATCTAAGCATCAGAGAAACATTGGCTCCTGTGCCTAAAATAAACTTCTATATCAACAGTTATTGTTAAATAAAAGTAAGATTGGTAGTAGTAGGGACCCCCCTGTACAGTTACAATAGTAGATGCTTCAAGTCTCAAAAGTAACAATAGCAATATTTTCCCACACTCACACCTTCAACTCCTAAGTATCTGTGACTTTCCCAAACTGAGGGTCTTGGTGTAAAGTATACAATGTCAAAATAACGGTTTCAGAAGGAAGGCTCATATCTTCATTTGACAACTTCTGCTTATATTCCACTGTGTGTTCCTTAAGTCCCTCCCATAACTTCTCACCCCTTAACCAAATCAACATGCTTCAGATGCTACTGCATTACCAAGTACTTAATCTTGCTAAATCGCTGGGATGCAGTGTAGTAGAATTTTGGAGTCAAAAAGACCTTGGATCAGTCCTTATATTTGCCCACTAATTAGTTGTGTTGCTTTGGGAAAATTACTTAAACTTTCTGAGTAATGATTTGGCCATTTTTTAAATGGGAATAATAAATCTGATGTCTCTGAATTGTTACAATAATTCCATGAAGTGAGAACCTAAAGTTGGTGCTCAAGAAGTCTGAAAAAGCTTCCAGAGACTATGACTGACCTCTGGCAATTATATCTGTGTTCAAGTTATGTTTCTCTGACTTCTCTGTAACGTTTCCTGCTCCTCTCATGGCTTCAATTCATTGCCTGTACTTCAATATGTTACAGCGTATGGGACAAAAATCCACCGCTCACTTGGAACAGTAAAAGAAAGACATCTAATTCTCTTATTTATAATTACTATCTCTAGTCCCAAGAAACCTAAGATGTTCGAGGGAAAAATTTTTGTAATGCAAACTGAACTTTTCCTGATGAATTGCTATTCTGAGATTCAAGGAGCTCAATATTATTTTTTCTGGTGAAGGAACGGGAAAATTAAACCTAAACTTTGAGTCATAACCATTAATGATACTGTATACCATTGTCAATAGTATCCTATTCAACAGACTTAAAGCATCTAGTGGTAGAAAGACATGGAAACTACTAAAATGGCAATTCGGATGTGGGTATATGTCTTACAGCTCTACCAAGAGATAATAAAGTGAGCTGTTGTTTTGTAACCCTGGTGGAATGTTGTTCATGGTTCAAAAAGCTTCCAGCCAAAGAATGCAAAAGAAAACCCAGTCTGCTGAAGAATGAGGTCAACATGAATACTTTAGGGTAGAGATAAGGTCTGGAACATCAAGAAGACAAAAGGAATAAATGTGCAGAGGGGCAAAATAAGACAGGGAAGACACTGCTTTTGCTCTTTTCTCACCACCTGTGCCTTTTCTCAAATTACTTAATCTCACTGAAGTTGTCTGTGCCCACATGTAAAATAAGGATGAATGCCACTTCAAGCGTAGGGATTACGTGAGCACCTAGCACAGTGCCTAGAACAGAGTAGGAATGCAATAAATGGTAGTTAGAACATAGTTTGAGGTTTTTATCGTAGTGTGCAGTTAGTCAAGAATAAATGAAATAAATAAGTCTAATATTTTTTATGTAATAATTTCAACTCCTTGCTTAAAATTAATTTAATTTCATGGTTGAAAGCAACTTTAGAGGTCACCTAATGGCTGGCAAGGTTTTTTATTCAAATGTGTAATAATTTTGATCTAGTAGAAACATGATCTTTTATAGCAATCAGATCAGACAAATTATTTTGCTGAGGTATGTAACCTGTAACTAAGATATTCAGAAAAATTATATCTTGCTAACAGCTAACACAGCTAAGTGTTACAGAGAACTTATTATGGTAGTCTCTGTAGGCAACATGCAACCAGTTATTGAAGAGGTTATGTATACACTATTTAGATGTTAAGGCAGACACATACCTGTATGACTATAACCTCACTCCATTTCTTCAAGGCTGAAAAGAAAGGACCTTGCAGAAGGGTGAGAGAGAGGGAACATTGCCTTCTTGTTTCTCAGTTTTTGCCATAAGTTTTTCTGCAGGCAATCAAGTGCAATGAGAAACTAAGGGGGCAGAGAGAGATTACCATTGTCAAAAAAAGTCATGGAGACCTAAAATCAGAGCAAAATCACAGAGCCACTTGAGTTGTAACTGAACGTCAAATCACACGGGGAATGGAAAACATACTCTGGATTTTCCTTTTCCTAAGTTATAACAGAAGCAATTAAAAAATAATAAGGAACAAAAGCAACAAAAAGAAAACAGATAAATTGGATTTCATCAAAATTAAAAACTTCTAGTGAGCTCCATTGTGGCTATCACTGGTGGTGGCCGGCCACCACCAGTGATAGCCATGATGGAGCTCACTAGGTTGAGTCTCACTGGCAACACAAGAATAAAAAGGTGTGCATCCTGAGATCTCCACTAAAAGACCTCAACTGATGGTCCAACAGTTTCGGGGGTCCCCTGAGAGCATGGCCCCTGGCCCTGATGCTGCCCTTACCCATAAATTATAACGAAGGTCCACTCTTTGGACAGGAATGGATTGGACTTGGCAATGCAGAGTGACCATATACTGGTTGCACTTTATGGTTCTATACATCTATAGGATATCATCCTGCTGACCTCTGGCTGGAGGAAGGAGAGTGGGTGGAGAGGAGCAGAAAGGAGGCTGTTGGGAGGATGAGACATGTATGGAGCAGAGAGGAATAGTGTGCTGTCACCGGACAGGGAGAGCAGTGGAAGCTGCATATAGGTGGGCACGTAAATTTATACGGGAATGTACATTTTCACTCAGTCATGTTAAATAAAAAAAAAGCAAAAAAAAAAATTAAAAACTTCTGTGATGCAAATTAAAATGAAAAGACTACCCAGTGAATGGGAGAAAATATTTAAAAATCATATATTTCATATGGGGCTTGGATATAGAATATATTAAGAACTCAATTATAAAAAGGCAGACAACTTGGCGGTTCCCTAAGAGGTTAGACATAAAATTATCATTAAAAAAAAACCCAAATCCCATTTCTTTCCAGTCAATTCTGACTCATAGTAACCCTTAGTAGATCTGCCTCACAGGGTTTCCAAGCAGTGATTGGTGGATTTGAACTGCCGGCCTTTTGGTTATCAGCCTGTTACTAGCTATAGAATTCTTATATAACCCTGAAAATTCCTGGAGCAAGGATAGCTTTGACCAGTCATTTAAAAAGAAAGGCTTTAGAAAAGCCTTTGGTGGAATACCTAGTTCAAGTCAGTAATTTCCCTTCTGAAATGAGAGGAAAGAGATACTAATCAGAATAACAGTAAGAGAGCAGTTTGTATTTATGTTTATGTTGCAGGTCTCAACTGGTACAGGGATTGTGATAATATAGAATATGGTTTAAAAATTCACTGATATGTGTCCTAAGAGTATGCTTTTGAATGCAGAATACATTTCAGCAAATGGAAGGAAAAAATGGACAAACTGATATCTGTTCCAAGAAATGCATCCAAAATCTTTGAACATATCAATCAATAATGTGAACAAAGTAAAATAGTTTCTATAATTTCCATGGCACTTAGTCTGAGGCTTTGGGGAAAAGATTAGCTATTCCCTTACTAATGGTTTTTATATAGGGAATTTGGCAAGAAAATTTTGAAAATCTTGCACATAATCCAAATCTGACTTCTGGATTTTTTTTGCTGCTGTACAGCTGCTTCCATTAAACCACTTAGAACAGAGAGAAACATATGACTAAAGAGAAATGGATACCTCTTATTCTCTCTAAATTGCTAAGCTTCCATCAGAAGCCTACTTCAGACCCACTGGGAAAAATGATCAGGCACTTTGTGGGATATCAGTACACTGAAACATTGATTCTTACTGTCGCTTTTTAAATATTCCATCAGGTCTCTGATTTTTTTTTTCCCCAAAGGGTATTAGGAAATTCTTGAAATACTAATTTCAGTTTACTTCAGCTTTTACTATAAATATATGCAGAATGATACTTTTCTTGGAGAAAAGGGCAAGAATTTCAGCCAGGGGAAAAAAATTCAAAATCTAGCTTTCAATACTCATTGCTGTTGAGTTAATTCTGACTTATAGCGACCCTACAGTACAGAGTAGAATTGTTCTGTAGGTTTTCCAAAGAATGGCTGGTGGATTTGAACTGCCACTGACCTTTAAGGTTAGCAGCCAGTCTCTTAAACCCCAGGCCACCAGGCTCCCCATAAAAATAACAATAAACCAACTCCAAACCCACTGCTACTGAATTGATTCCAATGCATAGCAACCCTACAGACAGAGGAGAACTGTCCCATAGAGTTTCCAAGGAGTAACTGTGGTATTCAAACTTCTGACCTTTTGGTTACCAGCCATAGCACCTAACCACTATGTCACCAGGTTTCCAAACCAACAATAAATGACCAAATCCACTGCCGTTGAGTTGATTCTGACTCACAATGACCCTGTAGACATAGCGGAACTGCCCCATAGAGTTTCCAAGGAATGCCTGACAGATTTGAACTGGCAACCTTTTGGTTAGCAGCCATAGCACTTAACCAATATGCCATGGGGTTTCCAAGCTAACAATAAACCCACTGCCATTGAGTCGATCCTGACTCATAATGACCCAATAGGACAGAACAGAACTGCTCCATAGAGTTTTCAAGGAGAGGCTGGTGGATTCAAACTGTTGATCTTTGGGCTTAGCAGACATAGCACTTAAACACTACGCTACCACAGTTTCCAAGCTAACAATAGAGTATTGTAAATCCAGAGGCAGCAATCATTGCTTTAGCTCTCTGCTTGGCACACACATCAAATCATAACTTTCTATTGTTTCTCTGATGTCAGAGGAAAGCAAGAAGAAACAACGATGTCTTGGATGCTCAGATTACAATATCTTAAAAACACATACTCGTAGAACACTCACTTAATTGTTAACAGTGACTATATCTGGGAACCAAACTTGGAGTGTTACTTTCCCTGTCTTATATAATAAATTTCTCTAATGCTTGATTTTTTAAAGAAAAACATGTGTTTTCTATTCACTAAAACTCTAAAGGTCTAGGAACAAAAAATAAAAGTAATGTTTAAAAAGACAAACAAGGGGCAGAGTCAAGATGGCAGACTAAACGCATGTCCCCCTAAATCCCTGTGGAAACCAAGACGGGATATGATAAGTAAACGGAGCCTTTTGGACACCTAGTGAGCCCTGGGATGTGGCACAGGGCTGTTAATTTGGACTTCATACCACTGAATGCAAAACTTCCTCTTTTTCACTGACCCCACTCTCCATGAGCACAGGCTTGCACAGACCGAAGGTAACTCACAATTTTGATTTTTTTTTCCTCTGTCTTGGCTGGTGGGCAGAACTGGGACTTGGCTAGCTGCTGGTCTCGGACACACTGCTGGTGGGACTAGCAAGTGTAATTGCCAGGTTCTGAGAGCCTGGCCTTGGACTCTATACACCTTGGTTCCTCTGGCCTATTGGGAAACAGAGAAGCCCAGGCAGAGGCCCTGGCCAGACTTGGTTCTTAGGCTGGGAGGTGGTTCCTGCCAGGGGAAGAGTGCTTTTCTAGCAGGGAGGCGGTGTTTTGCACAACGTCACCTGGGGCTAGGGCCCAGCAGTAGAGGCTGTAGACTCTGGGCATTTTGGCACTCTTGGCTTCTCTTTCTGCCGGCAGCCTTTCCCCAGCCAACTGGCAAGCTTACATGGGATGTCATCTTGTTTTGCTGGGAGGTAGGGTCATCCATACGGAAGCCTCAGCTGGACCTAATTCTTGGGCTGACAGGGAGTTCCTACCCAGAGTTCTACACAATATTGCCTACAGCTGGGGCCCGACAGCAGAGGCCAGCAGGCCAGTAGCCTTTCTGTATTTTGAGCTACTTTATAACACTGGGTGTTCAATATAGAGGTGCTTACTTTGCCACCTGGGAAGAGGGATGTATACACCTGAAACCCTGACTGACTTTACAAGGTGCCAAATACTTTTTACTTCACATTTTAAGACAGCCGAGAGAAACAACTGTGGTACATCTTCAAAGCATCTCTCCCACATGATGCCCCCAAAGCAGCAGATGTTGGAGAGGACAGTAAGCTGAAAGTCACCAATGGCATCAGAAGGCCCCCAAAAGAAACCACCTCAGAACTTCCCAGATGAAGAAGCTTTGCTGAAACTATCAGAAGGTGAATACAAAAGGATTATATATAGAGCCCTCCTGGACCTTATACAAAATGCAGCAGAGCACAACAAAAAATTAAATAAGCTGTTCAATGTGATGGAACATCAGTACTCTGAAATCCAACAGATCAAGAACAAAATCAAAGACATAGAAACTTCAATTCAAAGCCAAGAAAACAGAATGGAATAAATGGAAAAGAGAATTTCTGATTTGGAAGACAGAGCCACTGACTCCAGCATCTATGAGGAGAAATCAGAAAAAAGAGACAAGAAAAATGAAGAAGTATTAAGGAGCATGTGGGACTCTATTAAGAAGAACAATCTATGATTAATTGGACTTTCTGAACAGGGCAAGACACCTGAGAACACAGGGAGTATTGTGGCTGAGGTGCTAACAGAAAACTTCCCAGAAATTATGAAAGAAGGGACTATAGATATCCAAGATACATATTGAACACCACTCAACATAGATCTCAATAGAAAGACTCCAAGACATAATCAAGCTCAACGAAATGAAACATAAGCAGGAACTTTTAAAAGCAGCAAGACTCAAAGCAAAGCTCACATTCAGAGGGAAATGCTGTAAGCTTTCATCAGATTTCTCTGCAGAAACAATGCTGGCACAGATACAGTGGCATGACACATTCAAAGCCTTGAAGGAGAAGAACTTCCAACCAAGAGTTATATATCCTGCAAAACTATCTTTTAAATATGACAATAAAATTAAGACATTTGCAGATAAACAGAAACTCAGAGATTTTGTAAAAACCAAACCAAAGCTACAAGAAATACTGAAAGAATCTCTTGGTTTGGAAGAACAAAACTGCTAACTTTGTATTTTAGAAGGACACATTATCCAGAATCCTACTCAGTTAGGGAAGGCTCCAAACACAATCAAAGCTATAATAGTGAAAGAAACAAACCAGCGATCATATCATGTAAACTATGATATCATCATATTAAAAACAGGGCTGTATTACAGTCATTATAGTCCTTCCAGATGGAGAGGAAGATGACAAGACTGGTAGCAATCAAAATTGGGGTTATATATAGTTTATTAAGTAGGAACACAGAAGCCTCAACAACCAGAAAACCAACCCTGAAAAAGGTGAAAAATCAATCTGCAAAGAAGAAGGTCGCAGAACAGATTAATAAGAACAACAGAGAAAATATCAACTCAAAAATAAACAAATCACAATGGCAGCACTGAACACATACCTTTCAATAATTACACTGAATATGAATGGACTGAATGCTCCAGTAAAGAGACATCGAGTGACATCTTGGATCAAAATACATGACCCATCTACATGCTGCCTACAAGAAACTCATCTTAGACCTAAAGATAGGAACAAACTGAAAATTAACAATTAAAGCTAACAATGAACAAAAAGAGCAGGTGTGGCAATTGTATTGTCAGATAAAATGGATTTTAAGTAAAATCTACCCTCATGGACAAGGATGGACTCTATTTATTGCTGAAAGGTTCAATACACAAGCAGGGCTTAACAATATTAAATATTTGTGCAGCTAATATTAGAGCACCTAAATACATCAAAGAAACACTGACTACACTCAAAAAGGAGATAGATCACTCCACAATAATAGTAGGAGACTTCAACAGTCCACTCTCAATATTGGACAGATTGTCTAGAAAAAAGATGAATAAAGACACAAAAGATCTTATTGCCACAATTAACCATCTAGACCTCATCAACATATACAGAACTTTCTATCCATCAGCGGACAACTACAGTTTCTTCTCCAGTAGACATGGAACATTCTCCAGAATAGACCACGTGTTAGGACATAAAGCAAATCTCCACAAAATCCATACCACTGAATTAATGCAAAGCGTCTTCTCAGATGATAAAGCCATAAAAGTCTAAATCAATACCAGAAAAAACATAGATAGAAAGTGGAACTCATGGAAACTGAACATCACCTTGCTCAAAAAAACATGGGTTATAGAAGAAATCAAGGATGAAATAAAGAAATTCATGGATTTCAATGAGAATGAAAACACTTCCTACCAGAACCTATGGTAGACAGCGAAAGCAGTGCTCAGAGGTCAGTTTATTTCCATAAATGCACACATCTGGAAGGAAGCCAGCCAGCCAAGCCAAGTGCCATCAAGTCGGAAAGAAACCAAATCAAAGAACGGACCCTACAGCTTGAACGAGTAGAGAGAGAACAACAGAGGAACCCCTCAGGCACCAGAAGAAAACAGATCATAAACATTAGAGCAGAACTAAATGAATTAGAGAATAGAAGAACAATTGAAAAAACCGAAAAGACCCAAAGCTGGTGTTTTGAAAAGATCAACAAAGTTGACAAACCATTGGCTAAACTTACTAAAGAAAAACAGGAGAGGAAACAAATAACTGAAATGAGAAATGAGACGGAGTTGTCACAACAGATCCAGTAGAAATAAAAAATATCATAGCTGAATATTATGAAAGACTGTATTCTAACAAATTTGAAAACCTAGAGGAAATAGACAAATTCCTTGATTCATATCATTTACCAAAATTATCACAAGATGACACAGAACAACTTAATAAACCCATGACAAAGGAAGAGATTGAAAAAGTCATCCCAAAACTGCCAACCAAAAAAAGCCTGGGCCCAGATGGCTTCACTGCAGAATTCTACCAAGCTTTTAGAGAAGAGTTATCTCCAATACTACTGAGACTATTTGACAGTATAGAAAGGGATGGAATACTCCCAAATTGATTCTATGAAGCCAGCATAATGCTGATACCAAAACCAGGGAAAGACCCAACCCAAAAGGAGAACTACAGACCGATACCACTCACGAATCTAGATGCAAAAATCTTCAACAAAATTCTTGCCAGTACAATACAATAACATATCAAAAAAATAATTGATCATGACCAAGTTGGATTCATACCAGGATGCAAGGCTGGTTCAACATCAGAAAAACAATTAATGTGATCAACCACGTAAATACCACAAAAGACAAGAATCACCTGATCTTGTCCATTGATGCAGAAAAGGCATTTGATAAAGTCCAGCATGCATTCATCCTAAAAACTCTCAACAAAATAAGAATAGATGGCCAATTCCTCAATGTAGCAAGGGCCATTTATACAAAGCCAACTGCCTACATCATCCTGAATGGAGAGAGACTGAAACAGTTTCCCTTGAGAACAGGAACTAGACAAGGATGCCCACTCTCACCTGTCCTATTCGCCAGAGCGATTAGACAACATCAAGGAATAAAGGGCATCTGTATCAGCAAAGAAGAACTAAAAATCTCTGTATTTGCAGATGGTATGATTGCATATGCAGAGAATCCCAAAGAATCCATAAAGAAACTACTCAAGCTGATAGAGGAGTTCGGGAAAGTCTCAGGATACAAGATAAATAAACATAAGTAAATCATACCAGTATGATTTTACCTGGTATGAATTAAGTAAGTAATTAAGTAAGTAAAATAATCTCGTTGTTAGTGTAAAGGATTCCTTTACACTAACAACGAGATTATTAAGGAAGAAATCGCCAAGTGAATACCATTTACTGCAGCCCTTAAGAAGATAAAGTACCTAGAAATAAATCTAACCAGAGAAATAACAAACCTTTACAAAGAGAACTATAAACCCTTACTACAAGAAACTAAGAGAGACTTACATAAATGAAAAAACCTACCCTGCTCATGGATAGGAAGACTTGACATTGTGAAAATGTCTATTTTACCCAAAGCAATCTACTTATGTATAATGCAATCTCAGTACAAGTTCCAGTGACATTTTTTAATGAGATAGAGGAATAAATTACCAACTTTGTCTGGGAAGGGAAAAAGCTCCAGATAAGTAAAGCATTACTAAAGAAGAAGAACACACTGGGAGGCCTCTCATTACCCAACCTTAGAACCTATTACATGCTACAGTAGTCAAACAGCCTGGTACTGGTACAAAAATAGCCAGATAGATCAGTGGAAGAGAATTGAGACCCGAGAGATGACATCATCTGCCTATGAACAGTTGATATTTGACAAAGGCCCTAAGACATTAAACTGGGGTAAAAACAATCTCTTCCAACAAATGGTGCTGGCAAAATTGGATGTCCGTCTACACTAAATTAAAAAAAAGACCTATATCTTACACCAACAAAAACCAACTCAAACTGGATAAAAGACCTAAATATCAAATCTAAAACAATAAAGCTCATCTAAGAAAAAGTAGGAACAACAATGGAAGGTTTAGTACACAATGCAGATAGACTTGAAAATCTGTCAAACAAACCATAAACAACAGAAGAGAAAATAGATAAATGGGAACTACTAAGAATCAATCACTTTTGCCCATCCAAAGACTTTATTAATAGAATTAAAAGGCCACCTACAGAATGGGAAAAAATATTTGGCAATTCTATGTCAGACAGACACCTGATCTCAATAATCTATGAGGTACTGCAAAATATCAACAAGAAAAAGATAAATCATGGAATTAAGCAATGGGCAAAGGAGATGGACAGACACTTCTCTAAAGAGGAGATACAGGCAGCCCACAAACACATGCGGACATGCTCATGATCATTAGCTATTAAAGAAATTCAAATCAAAACAACAATGAGATACCATCATCTCACCCCAACAAGGTTGGCCATGATCCAAAAAACACAAAACAAGAAATTCTGGAAAGGCTCTGGAGAGATTGGAACTCTCCTACACTGTTGGTGGGACTGCAAAATGGTGCAACCTCTTTGGAAAGCAATCTGGCGCTTCCTTGTAATAATGGATATAGATATGCCGTTTGACCCAGTAATTCCACTGCTTGGAATATATCCTACAGAATAAAGGCCATTCACACCAGCTGATACATGTACACTAATGTTCATCACAGCTCAGTCCACAATAGCAAAAAGATGGAATCAACCCAGATGCCTAACAACAGAAGAATGGATAGGTAAACTACGGTATATATACTCAATGGAACAATATGCAATGATAAAGAACAATGATGATAGCAGGAAACATCTCTTAACCTGGTTTCAACTAGAGGGCATTATGTTGAGTGAAAATAGTCAGTGACAGAAGGACAAATATTTTATGAGACCCCTACGATAGAACTTAAAAGCAGACTTATGCATAACACAAAAGAGTCTTTGATGGCGGCAAGGGTGCCGAGGACAGAGGGCAAGGGGGGAAGGTTTAGATTAGATAGTTGTTAGAAATTCGGTTGGGTGTAATTGGTGACAGCACACATTAGTAAGAGGATCAATACTAACGGGACTTCAACACAAATTGTGTACTCCTCCCATCTTAACCCAGTATTGCAAAGCCAGTGTAGCTGGGCCGGGGGGGGGGGCGTGCCCTGAGGTGAAATCTTGGCCAATTGGCACAAATAGCGTTTTGCTAATGAGGCCTCTGCGCACTCCACATTCATGAGCGGCATCTGGTGTCTTAAAAGCTGCCAAGCTGCCATCTGAGGGTACAGCAAATGGTCCCAACTTAGCAGGAACGGATGATCACCAACGTCCATAATGACATGGGGGAAAGAGAATCCAGAAGACAGAGAGACCCATGTGAGTGAATGCCTACATCGACTTGTGAGTGGAAAAACCAGATGTTACCCGGCTACTACCAGTGATAGCCACGATGGAGCTCACAACGTTAAGTCTCACTGGCAACACAAGTTTAAATAGGGGTTCCCCCTGAGATCTCCACTAAAAGATCACAATTGATGGTCCAGGGGCCTTAGAGTTCTTCTGGGAGCAGGGTCCCTGGCTCTGATGCTGCCTCTGTCCATAAACCATAATGAAGGTCAACTTTTCATACATCAGTGGATTGACCTTGATGATGCAGAGTGACCATATTGTGTGGGCCCTTTATGGTTCTAGACATCTATAGGAGGTCGTCCTGTTGACCTCATACTGGAAGAAAGGGAAGGGGTGGAGAGAAGATAGGTGACTGTTGGGAAGATATGACATGTATGGAGCAGAGAGGAAGAGTGTGCTGTCACCCTGCAGGGAGAGCAGTGGAAGCTGCATGTAGGTCAGTAGGCAAATTTATATGGGAATGTACATTTTCCTTCAACCATAATAAAAAAACAGGAGGAAAAAAAGTTTAAAAAGACAAACAAAATAGCTTTATATCTGAAATCAGCTAGTTATACATATAAAGGTATAGTATTATAGCATCATTGTTCAATACATATATAATAATGTGAGCCATGAATTTAAACCACATATATAATTTTCAGCTTTCCCCTAGTCACAGTAAAACATTAAAAATAATTAGGCGAAATTAACTTTAATATTGTATTTTATTTAACTCAATATCTCCAAAATATTATAATTTCAACAAGTGATCAATATAAATGTGCATTAATTAGATGTTATTTTACATTTATTTTTTAATATTAGGTCTTTGAAATGTTGTGTGTATTTTATATCTACAGCATATCTCAGTTCACATTGGTCTACATGTGGGCAATTTTTATTTATTTATTTAATTTTTAAAAACAATTTAATGAGTACCTGTCACCCCCCCCAAGCTAGGACTTTGTCAAAAACATGTATCCAACTGTATCAGTCCTCCTTACTTTTAACTCCCTTATCTCTTCCTGACCCAAGGTAACTTTTATCCTAAAGCCCATATTCATCATTCCTTTGCTTGCTTTTTCATATAATTCTATCACATTTACATGCATTCCTAAAAGTCCCTTTAAAAATTTAGGTTTTTTAAAACTTTATAAAGGATATTATGCTGTGTTTCATATTTTGGGATTTACTTTTTATACAGTTAAAATGTATCAGTATGATTCAACCATATCACTTGGTGCTGCAGAAGTCCATTGGTTGATATGCTGTTTAATGTTCTATGGTATAAATATGTCATAATGTATACATACTGTATTCTGTTGTTGGCCATTTGGGTTGTTAGATTTTGCTACTGTGTATTCTTGTATCAGTCTCCTGTTGTGTACACATTAGAGTTATGGATAGCAGCCTAGGAATTGAAGGGGTTTTATTCTCACTCTGCCAAGATAACTAATTAGTAGATGAGGAAGAAGGTTATGGTAGATAAGCCAGAAGGAATTCCAGTATAGGTCAGATCTAGTAGCAGGAGGAATCGATAGAGAAGGGGTTGTTGCCGGAGTCCCAGGAAACATTGTGAATGGCAACTAAACAACAACAATAACTGCTGAAGATTCTTATACAAATGTTGAAGTGTCAACACATCCTAAAGAAATCAGGTCCTGTCTTCTCTAGGCCATTTAACTGTTGTCCTGTTCCTCTCATCTATCCCTTTCCTCTGTACTCCTAAAACTATTACTGTGCATTGGGCCACGTGTGGTGATATACTGGAGGTACATGGAGGGCAAGAGAGGAGCTTGAATTTTGGTGTATATCGAAGCATCCTCTGGGAGTAGAGGAAAGATAGGCAATTTTAAGATAAGCAAGAATTTTTTTTTTTTTTTTTTTTTTTTTTAATAATTCCTGCCCTAGCCTGCATTAAAGTTCACCACTTTGGAAAACCTGGTGGTGTAGTGGTTTAGTGCTATGTCTGTTAACCAAAAGATTGGCAGATCAAATCTTACAGGTGCTCCTTGGAAATTCCATGGAGCAGTTCTACTCTGTCCTATAGGATCATTATGAGTCAGAATGGACCCAACAGCAGTGAGGTTTTTTTTAACTTTTCACTACGACCGTAGTAAGAATGATCTTTACGAGGTAGAGATTAGCATAACATAGCTGTTTCCTATGGAAAAAAACATGAATCTATGGCTGTTAGCTAGGTAAACTACAAGGAAATAATTCTAAAGGAAGAAAGGCTCATAAGGTCAGGAAGAAGACAAGACAATAGATAGATCAGGGCTTGAGTGAAAGGCCTGACAATGAGGAAAAGAATTAAACAGGTGTATACGAGACTGTGGCGGCAGTGATGATTTGGTGTTAGAATTCCTGCCTTCCATGTGGGAGATACGGGTTCAATTCCCGGCCAATGTATTTCCTGTATGACAACCATCTATTTGTAAATGGAGGTTTGTGTGTTGCTATGATGCTAAACAAATGTCAGTAGAGCATTCAGACTTAGAGTGACTAGAAAGAAAGGCCTGGAAATCTACTTCTGAAAACCAGCCAGTGAAAACCCTATGAGTCACAATAGTCTGACCTGCAACCGATCATGAGGATGGAGCAGGACTGGGCAGCATTTCATTCCATTGTACATGGAGTCAACATGAGTCAGAGGCTGACTCCATGGCAGCTAAAAACAATGACAGCAACAACATACGGGGATATACGCAGGACTCATGTTTGCCCAGGGCTTTATGTTACAAAACGTGTTTTTGAAATAACATCACATTTACATTTTTACACAAATAACATGTGTATCGTTTGTTTTTTCGCTAACTATGCTCGCTTTTCATAAGGTATTTTAGTAAACATGCTATTTTTTTTTTTTTAAAATGTGGTGTTGTACTCTCCATAGTAACCCAGTAAAGTCAGCATTATCATTATTGACATTTTACAGGAACTGAGCTTAGAGATCAACAAACTAGTTCAAATTCCACAGCAAGTAAGTGACAGACCTACAATCGGAACCCAAATTTTCAAATATGAAATTCAATGTGTGTTTTATTGTCCCAGTAATTTACAACTAAAGTATTGAAGTTCGGTGCAAATATCTTGCTACTAATAAACCAAGGAAAGTCACTGTTTATGTAAAAAAAAACTGGAGAAGGTTTAATGTTATTTTTATAATAGTATCATTTTTGTTTGCACTCTGGTAGGTTTTCTTGAGTAGGAAAGAAAAGGACTTAGTTACATGCAGTGTACTATAAAAATGCACAGCACCCTGGGGAACTCACGGAAGGTGTCCTTTATGTGAGTGTTTCCAATCAGTGTATTATGCAGATAAAACATCAAAAGCTGTCACATTATACCATAGCAGTCAGATAAGTACTGAAAATTAGAGAATGAAGGGAAAGGTAATAAATACTTAATGATAAATTACAACCTAATTTTTATTTCTTCACTTGTATTTAAATGTGAAAATGGAATATTGTTTGCATTACACAGTACTGACCTTTGAAGAAGATGTTTGTGGATAGGTATATTTATATGGTTCAGGAATAGAACTGGAAAAGGTCCATAGGTTGGCCCCAATAACAGCTGTTTCCCTCAGTCTCTCAGTGAACTATTTCTCTTTGCTATTACATACAATTCCTCATGGCTTCATAGATTTCTGCATTGTCTACTGTCTGCATTTTACAAATGTACATCTTTCAAATGTAGTGTTATTTATTAATTAGATAGATAAATAGCTGCTGTCAAGCTGACTTTAACTCATGGTGATCTTAAGTACAACAGAATAAAACAATTCCTGGTCTTACGTTATCCTCATGATAAGCGGCATGTTCAAATTCATGTTGCAGTTATTGTACCAGTCCATCTCACCAAGGATCCCTTCCCTTCATTGGCTCTCTACTTCCTTCACCAATGGTTGATTCCTCTGGATTCCTCTAGGTGAAATGTCTAAAGCATGTTGAATCCGACAGTGTTCTGCTATTATCCATAGGATTTTCACTGGAGCCCTTGTGGTAAAGTGGTTAGGTGTGTGGCTGCTAACCAAAAGGTTGGCAGTTCAAATCCACCAGCAGCTCCTTGGAAACCCTATGGGACAATTCTACTCTGTCCTACAGAGTACTTGTGAGTTGGAATCAACTCGGTGGCAATGGGTTTGGTTTTTGGTAAGTTTTGGAAGTAGATTACCAAGCCCTTTTTTCTAGTCTGTCTTAGTCTGGAAGCTCCATTGAAACTTGTTCATCTGGGGGGAGCCTGCTGCTACTTGAAATACTGGTGACATAGCTCACGATTACAGCAACAGATACGGCACCACAATACGACAAACTGATAGACAGGTGGTAGTCTATTAAAAGTGGGATATGCTAAAATTGCTTTACCTATAGGACATTCTTTCAATCTGAAACATTCATTAACCACTTAACTACTTTCTTACCCTGTGTTAGGTACCACACTGAGGTAGAAGGGATCCCTGACCCCTAGTCTATCTGAGAGAAGCCCATGAAAAGGACCTAGAAAATGTTAAGTATCTTATGTATACAAATGGCAGAATGTGAACAAAGATGACTCATCTGCGTGGAGGTTCATCAAGGCTTCATGTAGGTGGGGGAAGATACATGGCACATGAAGGTTGCCAAGGAACCCAGAAAGAGAAGCTGAAATGACACAAAAACCTTCTCAGAGCCAGTAGAGACAGAAAGCTTTCCCCTATAGCTAGTGCCCTGAATCTGGGCCTCTAGCTGCCTCAACTGTAAGAAGATAAATTTCTGTTTGTTAAAGCCACCAACTTGTGATATTTCTGCGATGGCATCACTAGACAATTAACCATAAATGAAGTGCAGAGTTAGATTAAGAAAAGATACACGAAGATTAGAAGTGAGGAGGTAAAAGGCAGTCCAGGAATGGGGCTGGTTTGAAAAAGGCAAGGGACTATAATCAGCATGATCTGCTGTCATGGTTGCTACCTCAGGGCAATGTTTGAAAATGACATCTTTGCTTTTTTGGATCCAAGTAAAATGAAGTCCTTGACAACATCAATCTTTTCTCCTTTTGTTACGATGTTGCTTATTGTTCCAGTTGTGAGGACTTGTTTTCTGTGCATTGAAGTATAACCCATACTGAAGGCTGGGCCTCCAATTTTCAACAGTAAGTGTTTCAAGTCCTCTTCACTTTGAGCAAACAAAGTTGTGTCATCTATACAACACAAGTAATTACTGAGTCTTCCACCAGTTCTGATTCCACATTCTTCTTTGTATAGGCCAAGTTCTCAGACTTTTTGCTCATTATAGAGATTGAATAAGTATAATGAAAGGATACAATCCTGACACATACTTTTTCTGATTTTAAACCATGCAATATCCCTTTGTTCTGTTCAAATGACTGCCTTTTGTTTTGAAAAGTTGTCAAGAACTTCATTTTACTTGGATCTACAATCAATGGCAATGGAAACAGTAGTAAAGAAATCATACAACTACTGAACTGGGCAAATTTCCACAGAGGACCTCTGTAGTGTATTAAAAAGCAAAGACATCGCTTTGAGGACTAAGGTTCCTCCTATCCAAGCCATGATATTTTCAACTGCCACATATGCATGTGAAAGCTGGGTGATGAACAAGGAAGACTAAAGAACCGATGTCTATGAAATTGTAGTGTTGCTGAAGAATACTGAATATGCCATGGACTGCCAGAAGAACAAACAAGTCTGATTTGGAGTATAGAATGCTCCATGGAAGCAAGGATGGAAAGATTCTCTTTCATGTACTTCAGACATATTATAAGGAGAGACCAGTCCCTGGAGAAGGATATTATGCTTGGTAAGTACAGAGCCAGTGAAAAAAGAAGAAGACCTTAGACAAGATGGATTGATACAGTACATGTAACAATGGGCTCAAGCATAGCAACAATCGAGAGGATGACACAGTACCTGGCAGTGATTTGTTCTGTCATATGTAGTGTCACTATGAGTTGGAACTGACTTGACGGCACCTAACAACAACACTCAAATTTTTAAAAATGTGCTTAAAATATTTTTAAATGTATTAAATATAATATTTTAATTGGTTTCTAGTAGAATTGGCTTGAATACTTTACCTTAGATTTCTTTCTAATTACAATGTTATATAGTTTTCACCTACTAATATTTATGCATAATTTAACATCTGATACTTATTTGGCACCATATAACAGGTTACACAAAAATGAATCTTCTGGGTAGTTAAAGTCTACTCCAGAGCCCTGGTGTCATAGTGGTTAAAAGCTCAGTTGCTAACTAAAAGGTCAACAGTTGAAATTCACCAGCTGCTCTTTGGAAGCCATAGGAGCCAGTTTCACTGTGTTCTATAGGGTTACTATGAGTTGGAATCAACCAAGGGCAATAGGTTTTTTGGTTTTAAAACTCACTCCACAAACAGTAAACTTTGAAATCTGATGGAAAAATTCTAAAATGTTTTGAAACCTCTATGTGTTGTCATTCCACATACAACTGTCTATTTAAGATGGTTAATTAGTATAAAAATCCCTCACTGGATTATACAGTGAGATCCTCAGCATGAACCAAGAGAATCTTGAATCTCTATATTAAATGGTCTCAAAGGATTTCACTTTTCTAGTTATTCTATTTTTAGAATTCTTCTACTCTCATACTGTTAAATGTCCCTTGTTAGCATATCAGTTTTCTCCCACATCTAGGAGACCTCTTTCCCCTTTCTAACTGGTTGTCAAGACAGCTAAACTTACTGAATCAGCAATCATCATTTTATGTACAGCACTAAACTGAAAGGCTGATTGAGGATAGTGTACTTTTCACTTACTGAAGTTTCAGTGGATTAAGATTTTGCTTCTTTATTACAGAGTTTCCACATACTCCTCCTCTGAGTTTCTAGGTTGTGTTCTGGCTGTTCCAGATTACCAAATAAAATACTTCTAAATAATTAGGTTCTACTAAGAAGGATTATATTTCTTTTTCAAAATTTACTTTCTCTATATTTCTTCAAGACAGTCAAAATCAGATATCATAGTTAAATTATGATTGTTAGGAGGGTATAACAAATATAGAATGGATAGGAGGAGTGTGCTGTCACTGGGTAGGGAGAGCAGTGGGAGCTGTGTATAGGTAGGCATGCAAATTTATATTGGATTGTACACCTTCACTCAATTACAATAAACACACAAACAAACAAACCCACTGTTGTCAAGCCAGTTCTGACTCATAGTGATCCTACAGGACGGAGCAGAACTGCCCAATAGAGTTTCCAAGGAGTACATGGTGGATTCAAATGGCCAACCTTTTTTTTTAAAAATTAATTAATTTATTTTTTATTTAATATAACTGAGTGAAAATTTACATTCCCGTATAAATTTACATGCCCACCTATATGCAGCTTCCACTGTTCTCCCTGTCCGGTGACAGCACATTATTCCTCTCTGCTCCATACATGACTCATCCTCCCAACAGCCTTCTTTCCCCTCCTCTCCACCCACTCTCCTTCCTCCAGCCAGAGGTCAGCAGGATGATATCCTATAGATGTATAGAACCATAAAGTGCATCCAATACATGGTCACTCTGCATTGCCAAGTCCAATCCATTCGTGTCCGAAGAGTGGACCTTCGTTATGATTTATGGGCAAGGGTAGCATCAGGGCCAGGGGCCATGCTTTCAGGGGAACCTCGAAACCGCTGGACCATCAATTGAGGTCTTTTAGTGGAGATCTCAGGATGCACCCCTTTTTATTCTTGTGTTGTCATTGAGACTCAACCTAGTGAGCTCCATCGTGGCTATCACTCGTGGTGGCCGGGCACCATCCGGATCTACTGGTCCCAAGTCGATGTAGGCACCCACTTATGTGGGTCTCTCTATCTTCTAGGTTGTCTTTACCCCATGTCATTTTGGTCCTCGGTGAGCATCCGTTTCTGCTGAGTTGGGACCATTTGCTGTGTCCTTGGATGGCAGCTTGAAAACTGCCAATCTTTTTTTAGCAGCACATAACCACTAAGGCACCAGGCTTTCCAAATCATCAGTAGTAATGGTTATTTGTGATATACAATTTTTATGTTTTACTTGTTTTAATTTCTTGGTGTAAGAAGAAAAAGGAAACCTCTAAGACAAGGCTTATTTAAAATACAGATGCGATGAAGTGATGGAGGAGCACATTATATTTTTCTTAGCATTTTCACGTTTATTGTTTCTTATGATTATTACAATTCTGTGAGATAAGCAGGATATTTTATTAATTATAAAGTAGATAGAAGATTGTGATGTTTAAGAAAAGCATTCTCATTTATTATGCCTTTACCTGAGAAATAGATGGTATTAGTACCATTATCATTTTACAGTTGATATTAATAATTACCATTTATGGAGCATCTGTTAGCTACCAGCATTGGATTAAGCATTTTATCTTGACTCCAATTGACAGCACTTGGCTGGCCAATACTTACAGTACCTTATTAAAGGAAATATGATTACTGTCATCCTTATATAATGAGGAAACTTAGGCTGAGAAAGGTTATATGACTTGCCCGTGGCCACAAAATTTTAAAGGAGAGAGCTGTGATTCAAAATCAGGCTTGTGTAATATTAAATTCTGTGCACTTTTTTTTATCCCAAGCTATCTCAGAGAGAAACTGAGGGTCTGAAAGATTGCTACTTGATTTTGACTAAATTCTTTTTCTTGTATTTCATCCATGCTTTGGGAGCTTAAGCAACCCCTAAATTTGGGCCTTGTTTCTGATAGCTTTTGTATTTTGCATATTATGCAACGGATGGGGAGAACAGATTAGATTAAAAATGCTGAAATAAAACTTGAAAATAACTCCTGAGATAAAATATTTGTACCACAAATATGCCCCTTCTTTAAATAGGTTACAATGCAAATTGATGTTTTTAAAGAGATTTGGTGATAATTTGTAAAGACAATGCACTACACAAACTAATGACTTTATAACTCATGTAAGAAGTGTATTGTTTTTCTTTTGAACAAAATACATGTTTAAATATGTGACCTAAAATATAAAATTTCATTTTTGTAAGTACATAATTCATACTTTTAAATCCAATCATTTCAACTTAGATTTTTTTTTAAAGAGATGAAACATTTCTGATATTCAAGGAAGAATCCAGTTGCTGTATTTATAGTAAGTGGGCCTACTCTCAGGAGATACCATGAAGCTATCATAAGAAATTCTTTTTCTGTTTCCTTTTTTAGAAATCATATTTCTAAGAAGATTAGCATCAAAACATAGTGAATTACCAAGTCAATCTTCTTCCTGCTTATCTGTCACAATGTAAGAAGACCAAGCAACCAAGCAAGCAAGCAACCAACCAATCCACTGCCATCGAGATAAGGACATGCTAAATTTCATCTATAAAAACGACAGTATAGATAGCCCCCAACTTACATTTGAGTTACAAGGAACTGTACTTTTCTTTGTACATCTTATCGTTAATATGTATGTATTAAAATATATCTGTTAGTTTATATATGTTTCCAACTCTCAAAGATACATAAAGGTTGTATTTACAAAGATACTGATAATAAAAGACAATAATAATAAAACTAAAAAAAGAAAAAAGGTTTTGAACTTATGTCAGAATAAATTTATGATGGAGTTGTTGGAATGGAACCCCATTGTATGTTGAGCACTACCTGTACTGAGTTGTTTTCTTATGTGGCAGAAAGTCATCTTCTTTCCAGTAACTGTTTTAACAAATAACATAAGTTGGTTAGAATCTTGGTTTGGGGCATACAGAAATCAGTGAGGCCAGATCCTAGGCAGCTGATGTAATGTACCAGAGTACTAGGTTCACTGAAGGGGCTGTATACCGGAAATAGTTGTAAAATCAGCCTATAGCAAAGTATCCTTGGTACATTAGTAACTGAAAAATAGCCCTCTCTACATTTATGAACACGTTGATGACATAGGATCTGTATCTTCTAAGTCAGTTCAGAGTCCAAAACAAAAAATAAAGTAGGATCAATTACTGTTTCCAAATTATATTGAGGGTCTAACTGTATTTTAGTACCTTGTACCAGAGATCAGTAAATAGAAACAGGGAAGTTAAGACTGCTGCCAATAATTAAAAAACACCTCACATGACTTACATTTTGTATTTAGTAAAATGGGGGAGTAGTATTTAATTTGTTAACATTTATTTCTCAAGTGTATGATGGGTAGAGAAGAGTTTCAGTGAAGTAGGGAAGATGCCAAGATAATTTGGGATTATCATGTCATTTGTCAAATCCCTAAGTGGACATCTGAAGGCTCACTTAAGTTGTTGTCACATTTTACTTTGCCCAACAGTTCCGCCTTCCCTCAGCCCTACCCTGAGTATATCCCATGCCACATATCAAGTTTCCCAAATTAAGAGGAGAGCCCGTAAACCTAGAGGACTCGTTAGTTTGCTGTTCCCTTTGCCTAAAATTCATTTTCTACTTCTCTTCATCAAAGTCACATTCACCCTCCAAAATTCAATTCAAATATCCCCTCATTCATTTGTGCATACATGCCTCGTATGTGCCAGTCATTGTGCTCTTCTCCCTGGAGATACATTTGTTTGACCATCCTATGGCCTCCTCTCTCCTCCCATCATGATCTTATCATTATCTCCATGTAAGTAGTCCTCACCTTTGGAAATTATTTACAAAACTCTCTTCTATGAAGATGGCGGTTCTCCAGGACTGGGGGACGATATCTCCTTCATCTTTGTATTCCTGGGCATAATGTAACACAGTACGTTGCACATAGTAGGTACTTAATTAATCCACTTTTCATTTATATTTGCTCTATTTTCTGTTTCCTTAGTTGACTTGATCCTCAACTCTTCTGACCCCACTACACTACTAAAACTGCTGTGATGATCAACAATGACCTTCTTGCAGAATTCAAGGGGTGAAACACTCTTCCTAACTGGGCTTGCTAAATTGGTAAGACATAAGCCAGACCTGCCAGTAGCTGTTTTTGTCACTTCATAGAGAGAATTTACTTAAGAAATGAGATTAAAACATAGGAAAGCAGAGCTGAGAAAGTCCTGATGACATCATCTGACCCCAAAGTTCAGTCACGTTTTAAGCCAGCTTGATCAGATCAGGGACTTTACAGTTACCTGAGACTATGATCTCACCTTTTGTTTTAAAATCTTTAGCCAGTTTAGGCGAGCTATCTGAGGCAGTACTAACATAGGTAATGATTCCCATATCTGTATCTCCAGCTTAGATAGCTTTCTTAAGTGTGTCTCCAACTCCTTATAGGTTTTCTCCTCTTGAAATTCCTACAGGTTATTATTTCAGTAAATAGTACAGCACCTTGTGGAAAATCTGGGTGGCTTCCTTGATGCCTCATTTTGTTTCTTCAACCTAATCACCAAGTCTTATTTTTTTCTACCTATTAACTAAATCTGTCTCCTCCTGTCTCTGATGCCGCAACTTTAAGTCACCCACCATAATTCCATAAGTGTATCATTGCAGTTGCCTCTTAACTGCCTACTTTGTCTCCTGTATGGCCCCTCCAGCACATTTTCCTACCCATTTTATACACTTTTTCTTTATTACATTCTTGCAAATTACACTTGCTTATTACAGTTCAAAACTACAGATCTAAAGAATCACTTCATAGTCATCATTTTCCTATCCAACTTCTTTTTCTTATTCCCCGAAAGTAATCAGTATTCACAGTTTGGTTCTTTCCTTCTCAGATCTGTTTCTATGTTAATAGAAATACATGTAAACTTTTTAGGGTTTTTCAATCTTTTCTCTTTTTATGAAAATAGGATCATGTTATATACAATCCTCTGAAGCTTGTTTTATTCACCTAGCAGTAACACATAGCTATTCCTTCCAACCATATATAGTTTTCTATTCTATTCAATAGCACGGCTATTTCATAATTTATTCAGCCATTTCCTTATTGATACATATTAAGGCTATTCCTCCTTTTGACACTAAAACAGTGCTGTAATAAACATCCTCATATATGAGCATTCTTATTTCTCTAAGATGGATTGCCAAAACTGTGGATGTTGGAACAAAGTATCTTAATGTTTAATTTTACTAGAGTTGGTTTAATTGTTCAAAAGAGCCAGGTTAATATTAAAAAAGAATATGAATTTCTCTTCCTTCTTATTAGCACAAAATGTTATATTGTTGCTAATGCATTTAGTGATGGGTGGAAAATGGCATATATGCTCATTTTAAAAGAAATTTCACTTATTTATTTGAAATGGGTTGTACATGCATATGTTAAAATGATAACAAAATAAGGAAAATAAGTCAATTCCCTCCTTATGCCAATCTTGAGCATTCACTTCTCTTTCCCAGAGCAACATGGTTACCAGTTACAGATTTATCATAATTTATTTAATCAATTCTCAGATAATGGACATTTAGGCTATTCCATTCCTCTATATGACAGGTACTACAACAAAGCACATATTTGTTGATAAATCACTTCCCATGTGTTGACTCGATGGCACTGGGGATGTGTGACTATATCTAGAAGTAGGAGTAGAATTGCTGGATCAGAGTTTTTATGTTTGTTGTGTTGTTGTTCTTAGGTGCCATGGAGTTGGTTTTGACTCATAGTAAGCCTATGCACAACAGAATGAAATACTGCTTGGTCTTGCATCATGTCCACAATTGTTTTTATGCTTAAGCCCATCGTTGCAGCCACTGTGTCAGTCCATCCTCTTGAGGGTCTTCCTCTTTTTCACTGACTATATACTCTACCAAGCATGATGTCCTTCTCCAGAGACTGATTCCTCCTGACAACATGTCCAAAGTACATAAGACACAGTCTCACCATCTTTGCTTCCAAGGAGCGCTGTGGTTGTACTTCTTCCAGAACAAATCTGTTTGTTCTTTTGGAGGTCCACGGTACATTCAATATTCTTCTCCAACACCACCATTCAAAGGCATCAATTCTTCTTCTGTCTTCCTTATTCATTGTCCAACTTTTGCATGTATATGATGCCATTGAAAATACCATGGCTTGGGTCAGGCACACCTTGGTCTTCAAGGTGACATCTTTACTTTTGAATACTTTAAAGAGGTCCTTTGCAGCAGATTTTCCCAATGCAACATATTGTTTGATTTCCTGACTGCTCCTTCACTATTGAATTAATTTATGCATTTGAATTAACTTGCTATCTAATCTATTCTTGACATTAATCCTGTGCTTTCCATTGTCTTTAGGATATTTTCTAAGCTCCATAATATGGACTCCAAGGTCTCCATGATTTGATCTCTATTGACCAGTTCATTTATTATCACTTCCTCTTTAGAACTCCATTCTCCAATCATACAAACTTCTTTTAGCTTTCCAAATGGACCATGCCAGCCACGGTCCCTCGTTATTCAAAGTTTTCCAACATGTATGTTTTCTCTGCCTGGAGCACTCTTTTCTTAAACCTTCCCTTAACTCTTTAGCATCTGTTAGGTCATAATTCATATGTTACCCCCATTAGGAGACCTTCACTGACCTGCCACATCTAGATTAGGTGTTCCATAGCACCCTACAATTTTACCACCATAGCACTTACTACAGTTGAAATCATCCAGCTGTGAGTTGATGGATAAGGTCTTTTTCACCATTAAATCTCTAGTACCCTGAACAGTGTTCACTGAACATTTATTTAAGAACTCTCAGTTGCCATCAAGTAGATTCTGATCCATGGCAACCTCATGTGTTTCAGAGAAGAACGAACTAGGCTCCACAGGGCTTTTATGCCTGTGACCTTTTAGAAGCAGATCACCAGGCCTTTCTTCTGAGGTGCCTCTTAGTGAGTTCAAACTGACAACTTTTTATCTAAGCAGCCAAGTGCTTAACCATTTGCACCATCCAGGTGCTTACAAGTTTGCACCAGTTGGTGCTTACAAGCATTTACTGAATGGATGAAGGAATAAAAAACAAAACAAAGTAACCTGTAGTAGTTCCTTTCATTTCAGAAAGAAGAGACCCTACAGATCTTGGAGTATAATCTAGAGTTAAGGTAGAGTTTTGTTTAAGCAAAACATTACAGAGGCAACAAGTGCCTTCTATCTACACATTTATAGATGCCTTTGATATTTTGAGGAGTCACACAGAAAAGAGTTCACTGCTTTACCAACGGATTAACCCTCTTAGCTTTCACTTCTTGAGACTGTGTATCCTCTTAATCCTTACTTGGAAACCCTAGTGATGTAGTGGTTAAAAGCTGCATCTGCTAACCAACAGGTCAGCAGTTTAAATCCACCAGGTACTCCTTGGAAACTGTGGTACAGCTCTATTTTGTCCTATAGGGATGCTATGAGTCAGAAGTGACTCGATGGTTTTTAATCCTAGTGCCTCTCCATGAATGCTAATGAAAATGTTTATATGACCATCCAAATTGAAACCCTGAATATTTCACTATCCAGGCACTCTCTGCTTGGCTAAAACTTACCTAGCTATTTATTAACACTATATATTAGAAATCATGAGTAGTTAGGAGAAAATTATATCAAATTTGAAAGGAAACACTTAGACCATCTATTCTAGTGGCTTAATGTCTTTTTCTCACCCTAATACATCTCTTGTTGTTGCTAGGTACCATTGGGTCAGTTGTAACTGATGATAACCCTATGTACAAAACCCTATGTACAACAGAAAGAAACACTGCCTGGTCCTGTGCCATTTTTGCAATCATTGCTATGTTTGCAGCCACCGTGTCTTAATATACTCTCAAAAGTAACAGCACCTATCTTATTATAGTTTTCTCAAACTCTTTAGATGATTTAGAATCTCCCGTACCCTAGCTGAGAATTACCAATTCTAGCCCAACATTTTTGAAGAAACTCAGATCAGAAAAGTGAAGTAAGACTTGTCCAAAGTTAGATGGCTTGTATAACTGCTAATGGCAGAGCTGGGACCAGAATCCAAAGGTCCTGGTGCAGAGTTCACCACCTTTCCTAACATTTAGAAACAAATAACTAGAAGGAGCAAGACAAGAGTAGAAAGGCCTTTAGTGAACCTCAGGTCAGCCGGGCCTCTTTACCTCTTGTAGGCAAGTAAGATACTCTTTAAAGACATCTTGCCTGGATAGCACTTATGTAGTGGGGGGGGGGGGGAGGAGTGTTAATATTTCACCTTATTTGAGTATGTATTGATTGTATTTGTTACAATGAGGTAGATATTCCTTTTGTAATTAAAAAAATTTAATAAATATTTTAAAGCAGTCTAATCTTTAACCTTTATATCCAGTTCACTTTAGGCAATAGGATGGGACTTTGGTGGTTATACCAAGTATAGAACATGGTACAGTGTCTTATAAGTAATTGATATTTTTAAAGATACATGTTAAGTAAGTGCCAGTGGTGATGGCCTTTTGAGATACTTTACTACAGGAATAGTTCCATCATGAAAATGTGGCTTTAAGGGATATTTTAAATATGAGGAGGCTAAGATATTTTAGCTTAACCTCTGTCTTAGGCTGGGTTTTCTAGGGAAGCAAAACCAGTAACACGTGTAGGTACAAGGAAAGATTTATAATATATACATATAGATAGATAGATACAGATATCGGAAACAGCTCATGGAATCACAGAAGCTGAATGTCCCAAGTTCTGGCACAAGCCTCACGTGGCCACAGAAGCTGAGGAACCCAAAGTCAGCAAGTCAGAGGCCAGAGTTCTAGATCACCGGTTGCGTAGGTCAGTGGATCCCAAGTTGGTGGCGAGATGAAGCGACAGAGGCTGGCAAACCCAGGATTGTCACGTCAGGGAGCAGGAGTGGCAGAGGCCGGCGAACCCAGGATCGGCAGGTCAGGGAGCAGGACTTTCAAATGCCGAGTGTAAGGACTGATGAATCCAATAGGTGCTAGTTCAAGTCCCAGAACCAGACTCCAGAAGAAGAGAGCAGGAGCTCCTGGCTACGTGAGCAGACTCGCAGTAGTAGTGAAGGTCAGGAGATGAGAGCCGAGGGGCATGGAGCCACCACAAACCCCGTCTTGCCACTTAATACAGCAGTCAAATATGGAGTAGCCAAGTTGACATAATCCTGACCACCACAACCTCCACTGGAGAAAGATGTGGCAGTCTATTTCTGTAAATATTTACACCCTTGGAAACACTATAGGGCAGTACTACTCTGTTGTATAAGGTTGTTATGGGTTGGAATCAACTTGGCAGCAACAGATTAATGTCTTTCTTATTTGACGTGAAGCTACTCTTCACAGTGTTCTGCTATGGACACTTGTTATGAATTGAATTTCCATGGTTCCCAATATTGTGTGGTTGTCCAAAATTTTATGATCTGATAAGATTATTCTTATGTTGTAAATCCTAGTTTCTATGATATCAGTGAGGCAGTCTTAGAGGCAGATATGTTAATGAGGCAGAACTCAATCTACAGGACTAGATCGTATCTTGAGTCAATCTCTGTTGAGATATAAAAGAGAGGGATATAAAAGTAAAGAGGAGAAGGACCTCGTTACCACCACTTAAGAAGAGCAAGGAGTGCAGTATATTCTTTGGACCTTGGTTCCCTGTACTGAGAAGTTCCTAGACCAGGGGAAGATTGATGACAAGGACTTTTCCTCAGAGCTGACAGAAAGAAAGACTTCCCCTGTATCTGGCATCCTGAATTTGGGCTTCTAGCCTTCTAAACTGTGAGATAATAAATTTCTATTTGTTAAAGCCATCTACTTTTGGTATTTCTGTTATAGCAGCACTAGATAACTAAGACAGCACTTAAACTGTCGACATCCATGACTAGCAGAAAATTTTGACAGTTCTGCATCTGAAATCAGCAATCCTTTTCAACTGTACACACATGGTAAATCTTAGAGGAATAGTGTGCTGTCACCAGGCTGGGAGACCAGTGGAAGCTGCATATAGGTGAGCATGTAAATTTATACGGGAATGTACATTTTCACTCAGTCATAAAAAAAAAAAAGTTTTACTTTTTCCTTGTGAACAAGCCCTTGAAATCTTATAAGCTCTCAAAATAATTTTAGTTTCTCTCATTTGATAATATCAAACAGTAATGACTCACTGAAAGCTAATAAATATAAGACCAATATTAGAATGGTGGCAATTCTTAATTCATGCCAGTATTTGGTCAGGTGGAAAGTCTTGTTTTCCTTGAGGTCATAGCTTTCTGTGTTCATCTGTATCATTTAATAGCAGTTATACCTTATTTCATTATTATTTTTAAGAAACAGGACAGAGTATATATCAGTCTTGTTTTTACCCCTTCCCTTTTATAATAACACAATACTTTTTTTGAAAGTTTTTAATGTGTCTAAAAGTAAACTACAAGGAAGAGTTTTTAAGTAAAACTTGACAGATGTCATCAAAAAGAGATACACATATACAGAGTAAGAAAGTGACACAGAGAACTGTGGAAATGTGATTATTTGTTGTGGTGAGGTGGACCACAGTTTGAGACTTGGAGTCTTCTTCCTAAGGGCACACACACAAATAAACAATCTAGGTGAAGGAGGGCATTTTTGCAGAAATTATAAATGTTGTTTGCAAATTCATGAATGACTGTGAAACCATGCTTGTTATCATTGTTAGGGGCCATCGAGTCAGTTGTGATTCATAGCAAGCCTAGGTACAACACTGTCCAATCCTCCGCCATCCTCCCGATCATTGTTATGCTTGAGTCCATTGTTGCAGCTATTCTGTCAATCCATCTTGCTGAGGGCCTTCCTCGTTTTTGCTGACCCTCCACTTTACTAAGCATGATGTCCTTTTCCAGGGACTGGTCACTTCTGATAGAATGCCCAAAGTATGTGAGATGAAGTCTTGCCATCTTTGCTTCCAAGGAGCCTTCTGGCTATACTTCTTGCAAGACAGATTTGCTCATTCTTCTAGCAGTCTGTGATATATTCAGTGTCTTCCATGAACACCATAATTCAAAGGTATCAATTCTTTGGTCTTCCTTATTCATTGTCCAGCTTTCCAATGCATATGATGTGATTGAAAACACCATGGCTTGGGTCAGACACACCTTAGTCCTCAAAGTGACATCTTTGCTTTTTAACACATTAACAAAATTCTTCCGCAGCAGATTCTCCCAATGCAATGTATCAGTTGATTTCTTGACTGTTGCATCCATGGTTGTTGATTGTGGCTCCAAGTGAAATGAAATTCCAGACAACTTCAATCTTTTCTCCATTTATCATGATGTTGCTTACTGGTCCAGTAGTAATGATTTCTGTTTTCTTTACATTGGAGTGTTATCTATATTGGAGGCTGTTGTCCATGCTATTATGTTCATGCTCCAGAGAGAACATGGTAACAACACTTAATTTCTGATATTATTTTTGCATACATTAACCCTTTTGATCATGACAACAACTGTATGAGTTAAGCAAGGATAATTATACCATTCAACAGACAAATACATTGATACTCAGAGGCACTGTGGTTTTTTTTAAAGACCCCATGGCTGAGAAAGTGGCAGAGACTTCAAGACTGAGATCCAGAACTTGTGACTCAGTTTGGTACCTTTATATCATGCTGCACTTTTATTCAAGAACACAGTGGAAATTATAGGTGGGGGACTGAGACTTTGATTCCTAAAAATGCTCCTACAGGAAGAGGACAGATTTTTTTTTATAATAATACTTGTAAAATATGGAAACTGTCTCAGTGGGAATTCTGGATTCACATTACCTGATTCTAAGACCTTATGACTGCTGAATGTACTCTACCTTTCATTCTAATTGGAAAATAATGTTTTGCAGACTTCTGGAGTACCATGCAGGAGATAACCAAGCAAGCCACCAGGGCCTATTATTGCTTCAGTAATACAACACAAGGATGGGTCTCAGCAGGAAATCTTGGTACACGTTTCTGGAACTATTGTGACACACAGAACCCATAACAAAGGTATCATGCTGTGTTACAAAACAACAACACTAAAAAGACGTGATACAATTAGCAAAATGAACTTGAAAACTGTATATATAATCCTTCCAGCCAATTCAACAGGAGCAGTGAATTTAAGGTAGAGGTGTATAAGAAAAAAAAGAACTTCACTCGTTTTCTAAGAGCTGAAGTCACATAGTGGTAAGATTTATATTAGAGAGGCACTAACCCTGTGTTTTGTTAAGCTTGTTGTTGTTGTTAGGTGCTGCTGAGTCAGTTTTGATTCATAGCAACCCTGTGCAAGACAGAACAAAACACCACCACCATTGTAAGCCATTCTCATAACTGTTTTTATGCTTGAGCCCATTGTTGCAGACACTGTGTCAATCCATCTCTTTGATGGTCTTCCTCTTTTTCATTGACCCTCTACTTTACCAGGATGATGTCCTTCTCCAAGAACTGATCCCTGCTGATAACATGTTCAAAGTATGTGAGATGAAGTCCTTCCATCCTTGCTTCTAAGGAGCATTCTGGTTACACTTCTTTCAAGAAAGGTTTGTTCATTCTTCTGGAAGTCCACAGTATATTCAATATTCTTCACCAAAACCATAATTCAAAGGATTCAATTTTTCTTTGGTCTTTCTTATTTCTTGTTCAGCTTTCACATGCATATGAAGTGATTGAAAACACCAAGGTTTGGGTCAGGTGCACCTTAGTCCTTAAAAAGACATCTTTGCTTTTTAATTCTTTAAGAGGTCTCAAGCTAGTCCAATGTCTTCATTTACAGAATAACTGTAATGGACAAATTAAGATCAATCCAAACATCCTTGAAATATTAGATATGCCATGGAAATATAAACTGATTTTTTTTTTCCTATATCTCTGGGTGGTGCAACTGTGAATGATGTTATTTTATTTTTTACTTTTTTTTTTTTTTTACTGTGATTAAGTGGAAGTATACAATTCAATCAATTTAGCATACCCGTCTATCTGCAGCTCCTTCTGCTCTGCTTGTCCAGTGACAGCACACTCCTCCTTTTCCTTCTATATTTGCATCCTCCTGACTATCTCCTATCTCCTCCTCTCCATCCTCTTCTCTCCCATTTAGAAAGATACCAGTAAGACAGCATCCTATAAATGTACAGAACCATAAAGTACACACACCACATGGTGAAACTGTGTCCCTGAGTCCAGTCCATTTTTGTTTGAAGAGTTGACCTTGTAATGTTCTCTGGACAGGGGCAGCAGGTGTAGGGGCCAAGCTCTCATGGGATCCCCCAGACCATCAATTGTGGTCTTTTAGTAGAGATCTTGAGCTGCACTGCTCTTTTTCTTGTGTTGTCACAGGGACTTAACATTGTGTGCCCCATCACGGCTGTCTTTGGTGGTGGCCGGGCACCATCTGGTTCTTCTAGACACATGTTAATACAGTCTCCCATGAACAAGGGTCCTTCTGTCTCCTGAGCTTTTATTCCCTCATGTCTTTGTTGTCCTTGGTGATCTTTTCTTCCAGCTGAGTTGGGACCATTTGGTGTACCTCAGATGGTTGGCGTGCTAGCTTTTAAGACCCCAGATGCCACTCACCAATATGAGGTGCAGAAGACTTTCTTAGCAATAGGCTAGTTACGCCAATTGGCCTCGATGTCCCCCAAGTGCACGGTCCCCAGATCCCACCCCTGCTACTCTACCCTTACAATATTGGGTTGAGATTAGAGGAGTTTTCAGTTTATGGTGAAGTCCAGTTAAGTTGTTCTACTTTCTATTGTGTGCTGTTACTGTTTTCACCTAATTAAATTTTTATCAACTATCTAATATACGACCAACCCTCTCCCTCCTTCTCCAACCTTGTAGGCATCAAAGAGTCTTTTCTTCTGTACATAAGTCTATTTTTAAGTTGTTATAGTAGGGGGGTCTCATATAATATTTGTCCTTTTGCCACAGACTGATTTCACTCACTATAATGTCTTCCAATCGAAAGCAGATAATGAGATGCTTCCTAAAATCATCATTGTTCTTTATCATTGTGTAGTGTTCCATTGAGTATATGTACCACAGTTTGTTTATTCATCTGTTGATGGCCATCTGGGTTGATTCTAAGTTTTTGCTGTTGTGTACTGTGCTGCAATAAACATTCATGTGCATGTATCTGAGCCTTGTTTCTGTAGGATATATTCCAAGCAGTGGGATGACTGGATCAAATGGTATATCTATTTTCACCTTTTTAAGGAAGTGCCAGATTGCTTTCCAAAGAGGTTGCACCATTTTGCAATCCCACCAGCAGTGTAGGAGAGTTCCAATCTCTCCACAGTCTTTCCAGAATTTGTTATTTTGTGTTTTTTTTTGAAAACGGCCAATCTTGTTGGGGTGAGATGGTATCTCATTGTCATTTTGATTTGGATTTCTCTGATAGCTAATGATCATGAGCATTTCATCACGTGTCTTTTGGCTGCCTGGATGTCCTCCTTGGTGAAGTGTCTGTCCATCACCTTTGCCCATCACTTAATTGGGTTATTTACATTTTTCTTGTTGATATTTTGCAGTACCTTGTAGATTATGGGACTCAAATGTTGCTCAGACATGTAGTTGCCAAATATTTTTTCACATTCTGCCGGTGGTCTTTTAACTCTTTTGATAAAGTCTTTGGATGAGCAAAAGTGTTTGATTCTTAGTAGTTCCCATTTACCTATTTTCTGATGATCGTGCTTTGTTTGTCAGATTTTGAAGTCTGCTTAAGCTGTGTATTAGAACTTCCATTGTTGACCTTATTTTTTTCTTGCATGATCTTGATCGTTTTAGGTTTCATATTTAGGTCTTTGATCCATTTTGAGTTAGTTTTAGTGTAAGGTGTGAGATATGGGACTTGTTTCATTTTTTTTTGCAGATGGATATCCAATTTTGCCAACACTTTGCTTTAAAGAGACTGTTTTCACCCCAGTTTACAATCTTACAGCTGCTGTCGAATATCAATGGTTAATAAGAGGATGGTGGCATCTCTTGGGTCTCAACTCTGTTCTATTGGTCTATATGTCTCTTTTTGTACTGATAGCAGGTTGTTTTGACTACTGTGGCGGTGTAACAGATTCTAAAGTTAGGTAGTGTGAGGCCTCCTAGTATATTCCTCTTCTTCAGTAGGGCTTTACTTACCTGTTTTTTTTTCCCTTTCCAAGCAAAGTTGATGATTTGTTTCTCCATCTCACTAAAAACCAACACTGGAATTTGTATTGGGTTGCACTGTATGTATAGATTGCTTTGGGTAAAACAGACATTTTCACAATGTTAAGTCTTCCTATCCACAAGCAGGGTACGTTTCTCCATTTATGTAAGTCTCTTTTAGTTTCTTGCAGTAAGGTCTTGTAGTTCTCTTTGTATAGGTCTCTTATTTCTCTAGTTAGATTTATTTTTAGGTATTTGATCTTCTTGGAAGCTATAGTAAATGGCATTGATTTGGTGATTTCTTTGATGATCTCTTTGTTGGTATAAAGGAATCCTACTGATTTAGTTATGTTTCTCTTATATCCTGACACTTTGTTGAACTCTTCTATTAGTTACAGTAGTTTACTCATGGATTCTTTAGGATTCTCTACATATACAATCATATTATCCACAAATAGGGAGATTTTTATTTCTTCTTTGCCAATGCGGATGCCCTTTATTTCTCAGTCTTGTCTAATTGCTCTGGCTACAACCTGTAGTACAATGTTGAGTAGAAGTGGTGAGAGTGGGCATCCTTGTCTAGTTCCCATTCTCCAGGAGAAGTCTTTCAGTCTCTCTGCATTCAAGATGATGTAGGTGGTTGCCCTTGTGTAGATGTTCCTTATTGCACTGAGGAATTTACTTTTTATTCCTATTTTACTGAGAGTTTTTAGCATGAATGTGTGTTGTACTTTGTTTAATGCTTTTTCTGCATCAACTGACAAAATCAGGTGATTTTTAAGATTTGTGCTATTTATGTGGTTGATCACATTAATTGTTTTTCTGATGCTGAACCAGTCTTGCATCCCTGGTCTGAATCCAACTTGGTCATGATATGTTGATATGTGGTTGAATTCTACTGGCTAGGATTTTGTTGAAGATTTTTGCATCTAGGTTCATGAGTGATACTGGCCTGTAATTTTCTTTTTTTTTGTGGGATCTTTCCCTGCTTTGGTATCAGGGTTACGCTGGCTTCACAGAATGAATTTGGGAGTATTCCATCCCTTTCTATACTGTGAAATATTCTCAGTAGCATTGGGGTTAACTCCTCTCTAAAAGTTTGGTAGAATTCTCCAGTGAAGTTATCTGGACCAAGACTTTTTTGGTTGGTAGTTTTCTTTTTTTTTAATTAATTAATTTTTCAATATCTTTCTGTGTGATGGGTTTATTAAGTTGTTGTACTTCCCCTTGTCATAATTTTGGTAGGTGATATGAATCTGGAAACTTGTCCATTTCCTCTAGGTTTTCAAATCTGTTAGAGTGCAGTCTTTTGTAGTATTCTGCTACAATACTTTTTATTTCAGTTGGGTCTGTTGTAACATTTCCCACATTGTTTCTTATTTGGGTTATTTGTTTCCTCTTCTGTTTTTCTTTTGTAAGTTTAGCCAATGGTTGATCAATTTCGTTGTTCTTTTCAAAGAACCAGTTTTTGGTATTGTTAATGTTTTCAATTGTTCTTCTATTCTCTAATTCATTTAGTTCTGCCCTAATCTTTATTATCTGTTTTCTTCTGGTGCCTGAGAAGTTCCTCTTTCTTCTAGTTCAAGCTGTAGGGTTAATTCTTTGTTTAGGGACCTTTCTTCACTCTGGATGTGTGCATTCATGGAGATAAGTTGATCTCTGAGCACTGCTTTTGCTGTATCCCATAGGTTCTGGTAGGATGTGTTCTCATTCTCATTTGATTCTGTAAATTTCTTTATTTTGTCCCTGACTTATTCTATAACCCATGGATTTTTGAGCAAGGTACTGTTCTATTTCTATGAGTTCAAATTTCTACCTATGCTTCTTTCTGATATGGATGTCAACTTTCATGGGTTTATGGTCCAAGATGATAATTTGCCATAATTGAATGGTTTGGATTTTGTTGAGACTTGCTTTATGTCCTAACACATGATCTATTCTGGAAAATGTTCCATGTGCATTTTAGAAGAAGGTGTACTTATCTGTTGATGGGTAAAAGGTTGTGTATATGTTGATGAAGTCTAATTGGTTAATTGTCCCAACAAGATCTTGTGTATTTTTATTCAGCTTTTTCTGGATGATGTGTCCATTACTGAAAATGGAGTGTTGAAGTCTTTATCTAGTATTTTGGAGTAATCCATCTCATTTTTAAGTGTTGTCAGTGTTTCTTTGATGTATTTGGATGCTCTGATATTGGGTACATACATATTTAATATTGTTATATCCTGCTTATGTAGTCAATCTTTAAGCAAAAAATAGTGACTATCCTTGTCCATGATGGTAGATTTTACATTAAAGTCTATTTTATCTGAAATTAGTATTGCCATTCCTGCTCTTCTTTGTATATTGTTGGCTTAGTATATATTTTTCCATCCTTTAATTTTCAGTTTGTTCATAACTTTGAGTCTAAGGTGTGTTTCTTGTAAGCAACACATAGATGAGTTGTGTCTTTTGATCCAGGATGCCACTCTCTGTCTCTTTACTGGAGCATTCAGTCTGTTTACATTCAGTGTAATTATTGATAGGTATGTGTTTAGTGACTTTACATGTTTTGATGTCTTTACTTTTGTGTTGTTGATGTTTTCTGTTGTTGTTAGGTGCTATTGAGTCAATTCTGACTCATAGCAAACCTGTGAACAACAGAACAAAACACTGCCCAGGCTTGCACCATGTCCACAATCATCTTTATGCTCAAGCCCGTTGTTGAGGTCACTGTGTCAATCCATCTCATCAAGGGTCTCCCTCTTTTTCACTGACCCTCCACTCTACTAAGCATGATGTCCTTCTCGAGGGATTGATCCTTCCTGTCAACATGTCCAAGGTATACAAGATGCAGTCATGCCATCTTTGCGTCCAAGAAGCACTGAGGTTGTACTTCTTCCAGAACAGATCTGTTTGTTCTTTTGGCAGTCCATTGTACATTTAACATTCTTCTCCAATACCACAATCAAAGGCATAGATTCTTCTTCTGTCTTCTTTGTTCATGGTGCAGCTTTTGGATGCATATGATGTGACTGAAACTACCATGGCTTAGGTCAGGTACATTTTAGTCTTCAAGGTGACATCCTTACTTTTGAATACTTTGAAGAGGTCCTTTGCAGCAGATTTTCCCAGTGCAATGCATCTTTTCCTTTCTTGACTGCTGTTGCCGTGGGTGTTGATTGTGGGCCCAAGTAAAATGAAATTCTTGACAACTTCAATCATTTCTCCATTTATAACAATGTTGCTTACTGGTCCACTTGTGAGGATTTTTGTTTTCTTGATGTTGAGATACAATCCATATTGAAGGCTGTGGTCCTTGATCTGCATCAGTAAGTGTCTCAAATCTTCTTCATTTCCAGAAAGTAAGGTAGTGTCATCTGCGTAATGCAGGTTGTTAATGAGTTGTCCTCAAATTCTGATGCCTCATTCTTCTTTGTATAATCCAGCTTGTTGGATTACTTGCTCAGCATGTAGATTAAAAAAGTATGGTGAAAGGATACAGCCCCAATGCACGCCTTTTCTGACTTTAAACCATACATTGTGTCCTTGTTCTGTTCACACAACTGTCTCTTGATCCATATACAGATTTCTTTAGAACACAATTAGGGGTTCTGGAATTCCCATTATCCACAATGTTAGCCATAATTTAGTATGATCCACACAGTCAAATGCTTCTGCATAGTTAATGAAACACAGGTAAACATATTTCTGGTATTCTCTGCTTTCAGCCAAGATCCATCTGACATCAGTGATGATATCCCTGGTTCAACGTCGACTTCCAAACCCAGCTTGAATTTTCAGCAGTTCCTTGTCAATACACTGTTGCAGCCACTTTTGAATGATCTTGAGCAAAATTTTACTTGTGTGTGATAGCAATGATATTGTTCGGTAATGTCCACATTCAGTTGGATCACCTTTCTTTGGAATGGGCATAAATATGGATCTCTTCCAGTCTGTTGGCCAGGGAGCTGTCCTCCAAATTTCTGGGCATAGATGAGTGAGCACTTCCAGTGTTGCATCTGTTTGTTGAAATATCTCCATTGATATCCCATCAATTCCTGAAGCCTTGTTTTCTGCCAATGCCTTCAATGCAGCTTTGACTTCTTCCTTCAGTACTGTTGGTTCCTAATCGTATGCTACCTCTTCAAATGGCTCAACATTGACTAGATTTTTTAATGGTATAATGACTCTGTGTATTCCTTCCATCTTCTTTTTGATGCACCCTGAGTAGTTTAATAGTTTCCCTGTAGAATTCTTCACTATTTCCAGTTGAGGTTTGAATTTTTTCTTTAGTTCTTTCAGTTTGAGAAATGCAGAACGTGTTCTTTCCTTCTGGTTTTCCATTACCAATGCTTTGCACATGTTATTGTAATACTTTCTTTTGTCTTCTCAAGCTGCCCTTTGAATTCTTCTATTTGCGTCTGTTACTTTGTCATTCCTTCCTTTTGCTTTAGCTGCTTGATGTTTGAGAGCAAGTTTCAGAGTCTCTTCTGACATCTAATTTGGTCTTTTCTTTCTTTCCTGTCTTTTTAATGACCTCTTGCTGTCTTCATGGATGATGTCTTTGATGTAATTTCACAGTTCATCTGGTCTTCAGTCATTAGTGATCAAGACATCAAATCTGTTCTTGAGATGGTCTTTAAACTCAGGAGGGATATACTCAGGGTCATACTTTCCCTCTTGTGGACTTGTTCTAATTTTCTTCAGTTTCAGTTTGAATTTACACATGAACAGTTGATGATCTGTGCCACAGTCAACACCTGGTCTTGTTCTGACTGGTGGTATGGAGCTTTTCCATTGTCTTTTTCCATAGATGTAATCAATTGGTTCCTGTGTATTCCATCTGGTGAGGTCTATGTGTATAATCACTGTTTGTGTTGGTTAAAAAGGTATTTGCAATGGAAAAGTCATTAGTCTTGCCAAATTCTAACGTGTGATCTCTGGCATTATTTCTATCACCAAGGCCATATTTTCCAACCCAAATTTTGCATTCCAGTCAGCAGTAATTATCAATGCATCCTGATTGCATGTTTGATCAATTTCAGACTGCTGAACTTGGCAAAAATCTTCAATCTCTTCATCTTTGGCCTTAGTGGCTGGTGTGTAAATTTGAATACTAGATGTATTAACTGGTCTTCATTGTAGGCATATGGATATTATCCTATCATTGACAGCATTATACTTCAGGACAGATCTTGAAATGTTATTTTTGATGATGAACACAACACCATTCTTCTTCAAGCACAGTAGACTATATGATTGTAGGATTCAAAATGGCCAAGGTTGGTCCATTTCTGCTCACTAAGGCCTAAGATGTCACTGTTCATGTGTTCCATTTCATTTTTGACAATTTCCAATTTTCCTAGTTTCATACTTTGTACATTCTATGTCCGATTATCAATGGATGTTTGCAGCTGTTTTGTCTCACTTTGAGTCATGCCACATTAGTGAACGAAGATCCCAGAAGTCTGACTCCACTCATGTGATTAAGGTTTACTCTACCTTGAGGAGGCAGCTCTTTCCCAGTCGTCTTCTGAGTGCCTTCCAACCTGGGGGGCTCACTTTCTGGCACCATATCTGAAAATGTTCAGCTGCTATTCATAAGGTTTTCCCTGGCTAATTCCTTTCAGAAGTAGATTGCTGGGTCCTTCTTTCTAGTCTGTCTTAGTCTGGAAGCTGAGCTGAAACTTGTCTACCATGGTTGACCCTGCTGGTACTTAAATATTGGTGGCATAGCTTCCCACACCACAGCAACAAGCAAGCCTCCACTGACAGACAAGTGGGGGCTGCTCACTCTCTGATGTTTTCTATGTTGCTGTTAATATTCTGTTCCGGGTCACTCTTCTTTCTGGGTTGACTTTTCATCTTTTCAGTGTTTGTTTTGTGTTTGTTCAGACTCCTGTGTTATGATTCTTGTTTTGATATGTCACATTGTTATTTTGCTTTGGAGCTACCACATGATCCCCCTTACTATTCTAAGTTTAAACAAGACTTGAACTTCTGTGTATTTTTTTACATTCCTCTCCATATGAACTGGTTATAACTACTGTAATATATCCCTCTTGTTAGTGTGATGATGTCATAGTTTTCATGATATGATCACTGGTTCTCTTTTTTTAATGTTGTAACTTTGTTTGAGCTTTCTGACTTCCTTAACTGAGTAGGATTCTGGGTGCTGTGTCTTGCATCACCTCCTTAAGTATACTTTTCATGTTTTTCCTTTTCTAAGCAAAGAGCTTCTTTCAGTATTTCTTGTAGTTTTGGTTTGTTTTTTACAAAGTCTCTAAGCTTCTGTTTATCTGTGAATGCCTTAATTGCATCTTCATATTTGAGAGACAATTTTGCAAGATATACAATTCTTGGTTGGAAGTTTTTCTCCTTTAAAGCTTTGAATGTGTCATCCCACTTGCCAACATCTTTTCTGCTGAGAAGTCAGACAAAAGCCTACAGGACTTCCCTCTTAATGTTACCTTTTCTTTAAGCCTTGCTGCCTTTAAGAAACTCTGTTTATGTTTCATTTCATTAAGCTTAAATATAACATGTCTTGGCATCTTTCTTTTGGGGTCTAGCTTTTGTGGTGTTCAATATGTGTCTTGGAAATCTTTGTTCTCTTCTTTCATAATTTCAGGAAAGTCTTAGGTCAGTAACTCTACATTTTCACTCTCTGCATTTTCAGCTATCACTCCCTGCTCAGGAACTCCAATTATTTTTAGATTATTCCTCTTAATAGAGTCCTACATGCTTCTTAATGCTTCTTAATTTTTCTTATTTCTTCTCTCTAATTTATCCTCATAAATGCTGGTGTCAGTTGCTCTATTCTCAAGCTCACTAACTCTGGCATCTAACTTCTCAATTCTTCCCTTTTCACTTTGGATTCAATTGCCTAATTCTGTAAATGTATTATTGATCTGCTGGATTTCAGATTGTTGATATTTTCTCAGATGAAATAGCTTGCTTAATTTTTCATATTATTCTGCTGCATTTTGTTGAATCTCCAGAAGGGCTGTATATGTAATTCTTTTGTAGTTGGCATCTCATAGTTTCAGAAAGGCTTCTTAATCTGGGAAGTCTTTTGATTCTTTAACTTGGGAGTTTTCTGGAGCCATGGTGGCCTGCTTCTTTAAGTAGTTAGCTATGGATTGTTCCTTCATGCAATCTAGAAGCTGTTCCAAAAAATATGGAATGCTTCATGAATTTGCATGTCATCGTTGTGCAGGGGCCATGCTAATCTCTGTATCATTCAAATTTTAGTATATGTGCTTCTGAAATGAGCACAAATGATTTTATTTTCCTTATTTGGTTTATCTATGTTTTGTCCATTGACTTTTTTAAAGAAAGACACACTATGCCTAGGATAATACCTCTAATGAATGAGTTTACAGGTGTGATAAAAAGAAGAAAACAGGCTTCTATAGATTGGTTTCTTCTTGCTGAACTTATACATACTCCTAAGGATCATCATCTACTTTCCTTTTCCTAAGTGTTCACAAACTACTTGTTATTATTTTTTTCCCCCTCAGGAATTCATTGAGATCATCAATCTTAATATCTATAGTTTCTGGATGAAAAATCTAGACTGTCCTACTCCTATTTGTTTGTTAGGTCGTTCATTTAAGAAATGTCTGACTTGGCAATGCAGAGAGACCACATATTGGATGCACTTTATGGTTCTATGCATCTATAGGATATCATCCTGTGGACCTCTGGCTGGAGTAAGGGGTGTGGGTGGAGAGGAGGGGAAAGGAAACTGTTGGGAAGATGAGACATGTACGGAGCAGAGAGGAATAATGTGCTGTCACTGGGCAGGGAGAGCAGTAGAAGTGGCATATAGGTGGGCATGTAAATTTATATGGGAATGTACATTTTCATTCAATCACAATTAAAAAAAAAGAAATGTCTGAGTGTCTTTTTCTTCAGCACTCTCACCTTATCTTTGTTTCATTTTACCTGCTGCCTATAGGTGTGCCTGCTCTCCCACTAAACTAAGTTTCTCTCAGGGCTTTATTCTCTTTGCACTCCTTTGGGTAGTAGCTAGAAGGCTTGTAAAATAACAATAATATAAAGTTTGGGGGAATTGAAGTGAAACTAAAAGACTGTAGTGTATCAGCAAAATTATCCAAGGAACTAGAACTGATTTTCTGCTTCCCTTTAAACTTGTTTCTGTTTTTCGACTCTGAAAAATGTTTTATTCCTGAAATCTTTGCCATATTTTTAACTCTGCAAGGTAAACAACTTTTTCTTTGACATTTGTTTTGCAAACCTGTGCTAGAGGATAATATGTTTATCGTGATTTATTTTTTCTCTTGGCATAGCCTTTTCTCTTTTTTTTGGCCTTAACTCACCTTATTCTGATGTGCCTATCACATCATCCTTCTTCTTTCTTAGTTCAGAATAGGTTACAGACTGATTCACTCTTCAGTGACAACCCAAAACCCATTTCTGTCACATTGATCCTGACTTATAGTAACCCTATAGGACAGAGTAGAACTGCCACAAAGGATTTCCAAGCATCAGATGATGGATTCAAAAAGTCCATTATTTAAAACAAAAACACAACAAACAAACAAACAAAAACAAACAAAAAAAGCATAGTTGGTTCATTGTCTTGAGACATAGTGATATACAGCAGATTTTTACATATTCAACTACCTTTTTAATACAGTCACTTGGTTGTCTTATAGACACCTCAATTTTAACATATTCAACTAAATTCTTGGTTCTTTCTCCATGTTTCCCTTTCTATTCTTAAATTTTTCTTCTCCAGCTCAGAAAATGTCAATTTTATTTGTTCATTTCCTTAAGTCCAAAACTGTGGGGTCATCCTTGGCTCTTATTTGTCTTTCATACCCATTATCTAATCAGTAAGAAAATCCTGTCAGCCAGACCTCAAAATCTATCCAGAATCTGATCACTCCTTACTACCCATACCACGTATCCTGGCCTAAACTATCTTCATCTCTTGCCTGAATAGTTACAGTCTCTTAATGTGTTTCTCTTCTTCAGTCTCTGTCTCTCTTCAGCAATTTTTAGTATAGAAGCGCAAGGAATTCTATCAAAACATAAGCCAGATCCCGTCATTCCTCTACTCACAATCATCCAATGACTCTCCATCTCACCCAGAGTAAAAGCCAGAGTCTTTACCTTAGCCTTCAAGGCCCTAGACTGCATCTTGGTCTCTAACCTCACTTCCTTTCCTTTCTCTCTTGTTCACTTTCCTTCCATCCACACTGATCTTCCTGGAATGTACTAAGCATTGTTTTGCACCAGGGCCTTTGCATTTGGTATTTCTTGTTCCCCTGGATATTCACATGGCTCACACATTCATTTCATTCGTGTCTCCTTTCAAATGCCCTTTTATCAAAGAGGCATTCCTTGAACACCTTATAGTACACACATCATTCTGTTTCTCTCTTTCCTTACTATTTTTCTTCATATCATTTATTATCACTGACTTTGTTTACTGTCTGTCTCTTTGCACTGGAAGTTAAGCTCTTTGAAGGCAACAACAAGAAATATCTAGAGAGTCTACTAAGCCAGGTCCTTTTCTAGGCAGTGAGGATGTAAAAGTAAACAAAGCAAACACCAATATGCTTATGGTGCTTTCATTATAGTATTACATACATTGCTATATATTTGTAAAATAATTTATTTGCTTAATATATTGAATAAAGATAGCATATACATAGCAGAGCAACAAGAATGGTACAAAATAAAATGATATTTGGATTCTATCCCACTTGCCACACTAAGGAACCTGACTCTGTATCCTCCTAGGTGAAAAGGTAGAAATCTAATTAAATTCCTGGATCCCTCAGGCATTGTATACCCCTAACACCAAGGACTCCTGAATTAATCTTGGCTATAATGATTTTTTTAAAAAAAAGTTAGGATTGTATGAGAAACACGGCATTGCCACAAAGTGACCAGTCTTAAAAAAGTATCACATCACAGGGAATTAGATAAGAAGTGCTAAAAATTAATGAGAGGTTTTGGCTTTGACTGGAGAGTAAAACTCTTTTGTGTCAAGATAGAATATACACTCTACGAAAGAGGAAGAGCAGGCTATCCTCACTACGGAAGGTAACATTGTTCTTACCACCTTTCTTCTCCTTAGCAACAAAAGATTATGATATATATGATAGCACTGGGAACAGCCTCAGGTGAAGAGCGAAATGTGAAGAGACCTAGACACATCCAAGAGTGGAGTGACTAGGAAAGGACTAACCATGAATCTCAGTTCCCAGCTTTACATAGGCAGAATAATTCCTGGAAACTGGTTGCAAGTGGTACGTGATAAGTAGGTGCCTTTTACTCCGTGAGTCTTATTTCCTAGGCTTGAACCTAGTCATCAATTGTATGCAAAATGTCTGCTTCAGAGAATGGCCCCACTTGTTCTATTCTCCATTCAAAGTCTCAATGCTGTTGCCACATCCACTGACTAGAAAGTCTTACCTATCTTACCCCTGTGCTTTACATTTTTTTAAAATTATTATTACAGGGTCCTTGTTCTGAGCTCTCTTCTAGACTTTGTCAGGGTCTGCTTCTTTTTGCCCCCACTGACAAAGAATTGGTACCATTTCAATAGCTTATACCTTCTAGAACTGCTTCCATCATTTGCCTCTCTCATACTGACAAATGTCAGCTTAAAAATCTCAGTTTCTTCTTCACAAAGTCATATTGCTTTGTAACCCCCAGACACATATCATTGGCAGATGTATCCAGAGACATGCTGCCTTTAAGTCCAGATGGCTTTTCAGCAGCTCAGAGCTATGCATTCTATAGACTCCTGTGCCAAACAAACAGTATTCTGTCAATCGACAGTGATAACAAAATACCAGAGTGATTCAAAGCCCTACTCAGGAGTTAGCTCAACATTTTATTATGTCCCCACACAGTGCATTAAATCTGTTTCATCTGTAATAGGGATGGCTTCTGTTGGCATATTATTACCCAACTGACATCATCAACTTACATTATAAATACCAATGATGTTCCAGATACTAGGCTAGATTCTGTGAATACACAAAGAAAAACAAATTTATGCCCTCAAGGAATTTAATGACTAGTTCTAGGTCAGATTCGGGCATGGTAGGTGATACCAATATTGATACTTTTATCACAGGAATTAGCCACATAATCTAAATGTCAGCATGGCACAACACTATGTCAATTCCAAGAATAAGACTGAATCCTCTTGATGGCTTTAGTAAAAGTGAGACATCCTTAGGAAACATGAAGTCCATAAAAAGTGTGTGATTTTGAGAGATATGCCTGCTACTATGGAAATCTTGCTGGTGTAGCGGTTAAGTGCTATGTGTGCTACCCAAAAGGCTAGCAGTTCAAATCTGCCAGGCACTCCTTGGAAACTCTATGGAGCAATTCTACTCTGTCCTATGGGGCCACTGTGAGTTGGAATTGACTAGTTGGCACTGGGTTCAGTTTGGTGACCTTGGGTCTGTTGACAATACATGTGATGCTGAAGCATGCTTGGGAAAGGAGTTCTCAGAGGGTACCCTAAATAACAGATAATCGAGGAATGATAAAGATGGAATCAACTGAGTAGACTTACCATCTGTTCCTTCATTGCTTTTGCTTCTTTTATTGCGGCGAACACTCCTGCTTTCCTCTTCAGAATATAGTCTTTCTTCAGGGAAGAAGAAATTCAGTAGTGCCATCTATCAAAATGGTAAGTAAATGTGTCAAAGGTCTATCCCAGTCAGTCATAACAAAAAACCAAAACAAATCAAACAACAAAAAAAAATAGCTAGCTTGCTGTAGACAGTCTACCTTTACCTTAATTCAGTGTGCCTAAAGTCTGAGCAAGCAGCTCAGGTGGTGCAGTGGTTATGCTCTGAGCTATTAACTAAAATGTCTGTGGTTCAAACCACACTCCATGGGAGAAAGAATGTGGTAGTCTGCTTCTGTAAAGATTTACAGCCCTAAAAACCTTATGGGGCAGTTCTACTCTGTCCTATAGGGTCACTGTGAGTCAGAATCTACTCACAGCAAGAGTTTGGGTTTTTTTGGAAGTCTGAGGTTATCTTCCCCTCCACTACACAAATCGTTTTATTTTGATACTATTATTATTTCAATCACGTAGCCATAAAATCTTAGTTCATCTTTGAATTCTCTTTCTTCTACTCTGAATATCTAAGGAGTCATCTTTCAAGTCCCATTTCTCCATTTATTTCCGGGGCTCAAAGAGCCTAGCTACTGATTTTTAACTCCCTTTACATACAAGTGATGCACACTCAGAATTACAATTGAGTTTGCTACTCCCTCTTGGGCTTTATTATTACGCAACCATGCTTTTGCCACATTCCTATTCACACTGAATTTTTGGTTTGTTCCCAGAACACTGTGCAACCAAAACTGAGGTACTATTTATATCAATACTTTCATGGGAAATGGTTAGTCACCACTAAGTTGGAAATTATTCCCTCCCTTTCCTAGATTTGTGGCACTTGTGGAAATGCATGTTAGCATTTGGTCTTACAATGCTTTATGATTCTCTGTCATAATAATACAGTAATACATAAATGTTTTGTATGTGAATGAGTCTATTTTCACCAATAATAATTGTAGCTTGAGTATATACTCACTGAATTGAATCAGGAAACCCTGGTGGTGTAGTGGTTAAGTGCTATGACTCCTAACCACAAGGCTGACAGTTCAAATCCACCAGGTACTCCTTGGAAACTCTATGGGGTATTTCTACTCTGTCTATAGGGGTACTATGAGCCAGTATCAACTCAACAGCAGTTGGTAGGAGTTGAATCCTAATCTTTCAGATGAGTGCTTCATTGTAGTAAAAAGCATACATGATATAAATAGCAGGCAGCAGTAAGATTAACAGTGATTCTAATTTTAACTCTGCCACTTACTAGCTGTGTAACCTTGGACAAATTACTTAAACTTTAGTTTCCTCATGTGTAAATATGGATAATGATAGTACTTTGCTTGAGTAGTTAGCACAGTACCCAACATGTAATATGCACTCAATAAATGTTTGCTGTTCTATTATTATTAAAATTTGTCTTAAAAATGGGCTGGTTAGACAGCTTGACACTTAAGAAAGAACAAATAAACTTACATCTTAGTGTCAGTTCAAAATATGAGCAATTCCATGGTTCTCATGTATCACTGTCTACTGTGTTTACTTGCAAAAAAATAGGTAGGATCCCCCAAAAAACCTTAACATTTTGTACAAGCTCCCTTCTAAATCCTGTGTTTTATTGTCTACACTGAGCAATTATACCCAATAGCCTTAATGTACAAGATCAGCATTATGTATTAAATATAGAATCAATAAATGGAAGTATAGATAATCTCCAACTTGCCAAAAGGATTGTATTCCAAAACTTATTTAGGTTGAACCATATGAAACTGCTATTTTTATATGGCAAAGGTGAATATCAGAAATTTCACATAGTTCAACTGATACATACTACATACTAACTTGATTGGAAGGTAAAATGCATTTTTTTTCCATGGAATCAATGTAATAAAGTCTGACTAGGTTTCCATAAAACCCACAGAAGGTTATTTAACCTATGTTACAAATAGGCTACAATGCTAATAATAGTATAAAACTAAACTGTTGTTTACAACAAAATCTCACTCATTTGTGCTCTAGGAGAATAAGTCATTCTGGATGGCAATTTTCTTGATAACTTCATTCAGCTATTTTTGATAGAAACTAGTTTACATTATTTAATGCAGAAATTATTGAACATGGGAGGACTACTGAATGTACATTAAATCGTTTCTCTCCACTATGGTTTTGAGTTTTTGTTTCACTTTTAAACATTAGATACATTAAAACATAATAAATGCTTTGCTGGAAAAGAAGCATAATGCACTTTGGGAGTAAGAGGAGGTACATCTAATATATAGACTGGAATGGACAAGTCTTCTAGGAGGAAGTGCTTCCTCTGTGAGTCCTGCAGGATGTCTAAGGTTTGGTGGGGAATGAGAAATAGCAACCATATTCTAGACAGAGGGAGCATTGTGTTTAAAGGTTCAGAGGAAAAAGAATACAAGGAAATGTAAGTAGCTTAGAATAAGTGGTTACAGTGGGGAGAAACGGTGAGAAATGAGCCAAAGGATATTAAATAAGGGCTAGATCATGTTAAAGTATTCAGACTTTATCGTGCAGCATGGAGATCCTCTGAAGTTTTTTATCCTTTTAATTTTTTTGTACCTTATTTGAGACCCAATTTACATATAATAAAATGCACATATTTTAAGCATACAGCTGAAGAATTTTGAAAAAGTATACACACCTTTGTAATTACCACCCAAGTCAGTATACATAACATTTCTGTCAACCCACAATTTTATCCCATGCCCCTTCTGGTCATTCTTCTATCTGATTTCTACCACCATAGCTTAGTTTTCCTTGTTCTAGAATTTCACATAAATGGAATCATATGTGTTCTTTTGTGTGTGGATTGTTTAATTCAACATATTGTCTGTGAGATTCATCCATATTGTTCCATGTAGCAGCAGTACATTCCTTTTTATTGCTGAATTATATTTCATTGTATGGCTCTACCATAAATTTTTTATGCATTCACCAGTTTATGGACACTTGGTTTACTTCCAGTTTGAGGTTATTATGAACAAAGTTGATGTAAGCATTCATGTACAAGTCTTTTTATGGACATATTTCAGTTTTTCTAGGGGTGGGACTTTTGGGTTTATGGTAAGCATATTATACAAGAAATTGCCAAACTGTTTTCCAGAGTGACAGTACCATTTTATATACTCACCAGCAACACACGAGTTCCACTTTTTCTAAATCTTCACCAACACTTGGTATTGTTACTATTTTTAATTTTAGTCATTCTGAAATATGTTAAGTAGTACTTTGGTATAGCTGGTTATTCAGTTTTTAAACTGCTTTTTAATGTTTTTTTCATCTTTTACTCTGTTATCACCCATTTAGATTTCACTTTACCTACTTGTAACATCTTTTCTAGTACCTTCAAATGTGCTGCTTATAATCTACTACAGGTTTAACATCTAATTAAACCTGATTAGAATTAATGAGTATGGTTTTAAAAACTTCATTGTGGTAAATCTAGAAAACAAAAAAAGTGTCCATTTTAACCATTTCTTAGTGTACCATTCAATGACATTAGTTATATTCACCATGTTGTGCAACTATCACCTCAATTTATTTCCAAAAGTTTTTCATCACTCCAAACAGAAACTCAGCATGCCTTAAGCATTAACTCCACATTCCTCTCTCCTCCCTGGTAACCACTAATAAACTTTTGCCTCTGTGTATTTGCTTATTTTAGATGTCTCACACAAGTGGGGTCATATAATATTTGTCCTTTTGTATCTGACTTACTTGACTCAGCATAATGTTTTCAAGGATCATCCATGTTGTAGTATGTATCAGAACTTCACATGTCTTTATGGCTGAGTAATATTCTACTGCATATATGTAGCACATTTTGTTTATCTGCTGATGGGAATTTAGGTTGTTTCCACATTTGGCTATTGTGAAAAGTGCTACAAATGAATATTAATGTACAGGTTTGTGTTTGTCCTCCTTCTTTCATTTCTTCTTGACATACACCTAGTACTGGGATTGCTCAGTCTTATGGTACTTCTATGTTCTACTTTTTGAGGAACCACCAAACTGTCTTCCACAGCACTAGCATGTTCTGCCTTCCCACCAGTAACGTCCTAAGGTTCCAATTTTCTCACGTTCTTGTCAACACTTGTTTTGTTTTTCTGATAATAGCACCACACTAGTGGTTTTGATTTGCATTTTCCTGATAACTAATGACATTGAACATCTTTTCACATGCTTACTGACCATTTGTATATCTTATTTGGAGAAACATCTGCTCAAGTCCTTTGCCCAATTTTTAATTTTTTTTTTGTTGTTGTTTCATTACAGGATTTTTTTTTTTTAAAATATATTCTGGATATTAAAGCCTTATCAGATATACAGTCACTGAATATTTTCTCCCATTCTGTAGGTTTTCTCTTTGATTTCTTGATGAAGTTCTTTGGTGCACTAAAGATTTAAATTTTTATTAACTCCTATTTATCAACTTTTTCTTTTTGCTGCTCGTGTTTTCAGTGTTATATCTAAGAATCTGTTGCATAAAAGAAGGTCTTAAAGCTGTATCTCTTTGTTTTTTTCTAAGAGTTTTAAAGTTTTATTTATTATATTTAGGTTACTAATCTGTTCTGAGTTAATTTTTGCATCTGGTGTGAAGTATGGGTGTGAATATAATTTTGAATGGCTTTTCCAGTAAGTAAGGTGCATGTTATTTGGCTGATGAGAGGCCATTTATTTACTGCTTGATTTCTGGCTATAGTCTGGGTAGGTGACTGTCAGATAACTTAGTTGTATTCAGGCAGGTTATTATTCTCTCACGCTATTTCCAGGGAAACTGGATTCTGATGTCCAAACAGAGAACTTTCTCAGCATCACCAACTTCGACCCCAGAGTTCCACTCATATTCTTTGTGCTCCCTCACGGGCTCAGCTTCCATGGATGCTCTGGTTGGGCTTTAGTACCTTCTCTGTTCTAGTATGACAGTAGAAGGCATTCACATATTAACTGTGTCAAAGGGTCTGATGGGAACTTGTGAGAACTCCCAAAAGAGGAGGGCTAAGGCAAAAACAAAATCCCTCAGACAGCAGAAAGAATTCCAGCTTCCATAGATAGCAGGAGTAGCTCAAAGTTCCTCAAAAGAGATCACTGATAAGTATGGGACATTTATAAGTCAAGTATTCAGAAGGAGACTGCCTGTATATGAAAATGTTTTTTTTTTTTTTTTGTTTGTTTGTTTTAAATTGTGATTGAGTGAAAGTGTACAATCTGGTTTAAATTTGCATGCCTGCCTACGTGTACCTCCTACCACTCTCCTTTCCCGGAGACAGCACACTCCTCCTTTCTGTTCTATACAAGTCATATCCTCCTAACAATCTCCTATCCCCTCTTCTCCACCCTCTCCATTCCACTCTAGTAAGAGGCCATTAGGATGACATTCTATAGATGCATAGAACCATAAGGTGCACACATGATACGGTCACTTTGTGTCACTGACTCCAATCCATTCCTGTCCAAGGAGGTGACCTCAGTAATGACTTGTGATCAGGGGCAGCATTGGGTCCAGGGGAACCCCCAGGCTTTTGGACCATCAATTGTGATCTTTACTGGAGTTCTCAGGGTGTACCCCTTTTTATTCTCATATTGCACTGGTACTCAACTATGTGAGCCCCATCACGGCTGTCACTGGAGGTGGCCAGGCATCATTTGGTTCTTCTGGTCACATGTTGATGTAGTCACCAATTCACATGGGTCTTTCTGTCTTCTGGGTTCTCTTTCCCCACATCAATTTTGTCCTTGTTGGTCATCTGTTCCAGCTGACGTGGGATGATTTGGTGTATCTCAGATAGAAGCTTGCTAGGTTTTAAGACCCCAGACACCACTTACCAATATGGGGTGGAGAAGACTCCCTTAGCAATAGGCCAGTTATGCCAATTGGCCATGATGTCCCCTGAGAGCATGGTCCACGGGCCCTTGCCCCTGCTACTCTGTCCTTGACATATGGGGTTAAGATTGGAAGAGTTTTCAGTTTATGTTGAAGTCCAGGTAAATTGATCTGAAAGTGGTTTTTAAAAATAATTTCTATTTTCCCAATAAAAATTGGAGGACAACAACACAAAACATTGCTTAAAGTGAAAGACGATCCCTATTTACAGTGCACTTACTGGAGTCTCAACTCGAAGTAAAATCAAAATCAAACCCACTGCTGTCAAGTTGATTTGGATTGATGGTGATCCTATAGGAAGAGGTAGAACTGCCTGTAGAATTCCCAAAGAGCACCCAGTATACTCGAATTGCCAACCTTTAGCACTTAACCACTATGCCACCAAGGTTTCCAAAAATGAGGACAACACCAGAGCAGGAACTTGAATCCTGGAACCTCAGATTCAAAGTTCTGCAGCATTACTAACTGAACAACATAGGCTACAGGAAATACGAGGGAATAAAAGACAAAAATCAGTGGTTGCTCAAACAAAAAGGCTGGATTTCTATTTTGAGTTTTGTATTAGAATGGCTTCCAAAGGCAAGCTGAAGAATATGAACAAAACAGGTGTCTTTCAGAATATTGCTTTCCTGTTACACAAGGGAAGAGCAATGGGAATGTTGGGTGCAGTCAGGCAGTTTGCTCAAGGAAAAAAAAAAACAATTCTTTATATTTCATTAACTGATTATGCCCTTGTTTCCTATAGTAAAATTAAATGGGAAACAACACCTGCAGATTACAAGGATCGTAGCTGCAAATAATTTGTTAACAATGAGACATGAGGGATACATCCACTATTGCTAGTGACTCTCTAGATACTGCTACATTTTTCCCTGTAATATCTACACCTATGAAACTACTGGTACTTAAAAAATAAAAAAATAAACACACACACACACACAATCAGAATAAATCTAAATCATTTTATACTGCATGTCTAATGTATGTGATTGTACTAGATGATTTATGGGAAATTAATCATAAGGTATTAAATGCAGAATCCTAGGCCTCCTAATTCCCAAACTTAGATTGAATAGGCCTGAGGCAGTACCCTAGAATCTCATTTTTAATTTACTCACTAGAGGATTCTGATAAAGGTAGTCCTTGAACAACCATATGAGAAAGTGTTCATCCCTCAACTGCTTTGTTGCGTATAGACTGAAATGGCTAAATCTTTTTTCCCCTGGTATGGTTAATGTTTACTTCCATCATTCCTAGGGCTCACCTGTTTATAGACCTTGGTACTTCATCTCTCTCAAGAGAAGGGTGACAGATACTACACTTTTTGAAATTGGTAAAACATTCTTAAAAAAAAAAGATTTATCTTTTAATTGTTCGATATTGTCATCATTACATATTGATATCTCTGGTTCCATTTTCAGTCTTTTTCTTAATTGTGATTGTGTGAAAGTATACAATCCAAATTAAATTTGCATGCCCACCTATCTGCAGCTCCTTCTGTTTTCCTTGCCCAGTGACAGCACACTCTTCTCTGTTCTATACATGCCATATCCTCTTAACAATCTTTTAGTTGAGCTCTTGAGATGCTGCCTCTGATGTTGCCTCTGGGGCTTAACATGTGTGTCCCATCACAGCTGTCTTTGTTGGTGGCCAGGCACCATCTGGTTCTCTAGATACATGTTGATGCAGTCACCCATTCACATGGGTCCTTCTGTCTTCTGAGCTTTTTTTTCCCTCATGTCTTTATTGTCCTTGGTGATCATCTCTTCCAGATGACCTGGGACCATTTGGTGTACCTCAGATGGCAGCTTGCTAGCTTTTAAGACCCCAGATGCCACTCACCAATATGAGGTGCAAAAGGCTCTCTCAGCAACAGGCTAGTTATGCCATTTGGTCTCAACATCCCTTGAGAGCATGGTCTCCAGACACCTGCCGCTGCTACTCTATCCTTGCAAATACTGGGTTAAGATCAGGAGACTTCTCAGTTTATGCTGAAGTCCAGCTAAGCTGATCTTTCTACTGTGTGCTGTCACTGCTTTCACCCAACCAAATTTCTATCAACTATCTAATCTATACCCTACCTTCTCCTTCCCTCCCTCCCCTCCCTCCCCTCCCTCGCAGCCACCAAAGAGTCTTTTTTTCTATATGAGTCTGTTTTTAAGTCCTTATAGTAGGAGTCTCATACAGTATTTTTCCCTGTGCTGCTGACTGATTTACTGAACACAATGTCTTCCAATTGAAACCAGGTTATGAGATGCTTCCTAAAATCATCACTATTCTTTATGATCGCATAGTGTTCCACTGAGTATATGTACCATAGTTTGTTTATCCATTCATCTGTTGTTGGGCATCTAGGTTGATTCTATCTTTTTGCTATTGTGGACTGTGCTGCAATAAACATTTGTGTGCACGTATCTGTTCATGTGACTGCTCTTGATTCTGTAGGATATATTCCGAGCAGTGGGATTACTGGATCAAATAGTATATCTATTTCCAGCTTTTTAAGGAAGCACCAGATTGCTTTCCAAAGAGGTTGTACCATTTTGCAGTCCTACCAGCAGTGTGGGAGAGTTCCAATTTCTCCACAGCCTCTCCAGCATTTGTTGTTTTGTGTGTTTTGGATCATGGCCAACCCTGTTGGGGTGAGATGGTATCTCATCATAGTTTTGATTTGGATTTCTCTGATAGCTGATGATCGTGAGCATTTCCTCATGTGTCTTTTGGCTGCCTGGATATTCTCCTTAGTGAAGTGTTTGTCCATCTCCTTTGCCCATTGCTAAATTGGGTTATTTATCTTTTTCTTGTAGATATTTTGCAGGACCATGTAGATTATGGAGATTAGACGTTGGTCCGACGTGTAGGTACCAAATTTTTTCCCATTCTGTAGGTGGTGTTTTAATTCTTTTGATAAAGTCTTTGGGTGAGCAAAAGTGTTTGATTCTTAGTAGTTCCCATTTATCTATTTTCTCTTCTGTTGATTGTGCTTTGTCAGATTTTTCAGTCTGTCTATGCTATGTATTAAAACTTCCATTGTTGACCCTATTTTTTCTTGCAAGATCTTTATTTGTTTAATTTCTGATATTTAGGTCTTTTGTCCAATTTGAGTTAGTTTTTGTGTAAGGTGTGAGATATGAGTCTTGTTTCAAATTTTTGCAGATCAATATCCAATTTTGCCAGCACATTTTGTTAAAGAGACTGTGTTTACCCTAGTTTACAATCCTAGGGCCTTTGTCAAATATCAACTATTCATAAGAGGATGGTGGCATCTCTGGGGTCTCAACTCTGTTCCATTGGGATGTTGAGACCAAATGGCATAACTAGCCTATTGCTGAGAGACATATAAACAAGCAATACCAAGCTGTTTTGACTACTGCGACAGTGTAATAGACTCTAACGTCGGGTAGTGTGAGGCCTCCCACTGTGTTCTTCAGTAGTGCTTTACTTATACGGGGTTTCTTCCCTTTCCAAAGTTAGTGATTTGTTTATCCATCTCATTAAAAAATGTCACTGCAGTTTGTATTGGGATTGCATTGCATACGTAGATCGCTTTGGGTGAAACAGACATTTTCACAATGTGAAATCTTCCTATCCATGAGCAGGGTAGATTTCTCCATTTATGGAAGTCTGTCATAGTTTCTTGGAGTAACGTCTTATAGTTCTCTTTGTATAGGTCTCTTATTTTTCTAGTTAGATTTATTCCTAGGTATTTTATCTTGTTGGGGCTATAGTAAATGGTAATGACTTGGTGATTTCTTCTTTAATAGTCTCTGTTGGTATACAGGAATCCTACTGGTTTACTTATGTTTATCTTATATCCTGATGCTTTGCAGAACTTTTATTAGTTGGAGTAGTTTTCTTATGGGTTCTTTAGGATTCTCTGTGTATACAATCATATCATCTGCAAATAGGGAGATTTTTATCAGATGCACATGCCCTTTATTTCTTTGTCTTGTCTAATTGCTCTGGCCAGAACTTCTAGTATCATTTTGACTAGAAGTGGGGAGAGTGGGCATCCTTGTCTATATCCCATTTCAAGCGGAATTCTTTCATTCTCTTTCCCGTCAGGATGATGTAGACGGTTGGCTTTGCATAGGTGCTTCTTAGTGCATTGAGCAATTTCCACTTTATTTATATTTTGCTAAGAGTTTTTAGCATGAATAAGTGTTGGACTTTGTGAAATGTCTTTTCTGGATCAACTGACAAAATCAGGTGGTTCTTATCTTTTGTGTTGTTTATGTGGTTGACCACATTAATTGTTTTTCTGATGTTGAACCAGCCTTGCATCCCTGGTATGAATCCAATTTGGTCACAATGAATTATTTTTTTGATATGTGTTGGATTCTGTTGGCAAGGATTTTGTGGAAGATTTTTGCATCTAGATTCATCAGTGATGTTGGCCTATAGTTTTCCTTTTTTGTGGGATCATTCCCTGGTTTTGGTATCAGGGTTATTCTGGCTTCATGAAATGAATTTGGGAGTATTCCATCCCTTTCTATGCTGTATGGCTTGGCTATGCTGTAAAATAGTCTCAGTAGTATTGGAGTTAACTCTTCTCTAATAGCATGGTAGAATTCTAGGGTGAAGCCATGTGGGTCAGGACTTTTTTTGGTTGGTAATTTTTTTTCCTTTCCTTTTTTTTTATGACTGAGTGAAAATGTACATTCCCGTATAAATTTACATGCCCACCTATATGCAGCCCTGTCCAGTGACAGCACAGTATTCCTCTCTCCTCCATACATGTCTCATCCTCCCAATAGTCTCCTTTCCCCTCCTCTTCAACCACTCTCCTTCCTCCAACCAGAGGTCAGCAGGCTGATATCCTATAGATGTATTTTTCATGACGTTTTCAATCTCTTCCTTTGTGATGGGTTTATTAAGTTGCTCTACTTCTCCTTGTGATAATTTTTGGAGGTGACATGAACCTAGGAAGTTGTCCATTTCCTTTAGGTTTTCAAATTTGTTAGAGTACAGTCCTTCATAGTATTCTGTTATGATACTTTTGATTTCAGTTGGGTCTTTTGTGACAAGTCCCTCCTCCTTTCTTATTCAGCTTCTTTGTTTCCTCTCTAGTTTTTCTTTTGTACGTTTAGCCAGTGGTTTATCAATTTCGTTGATCTTTTCAAAAAACCAGCTTTTTGTTTTGTCTGTTGTTCTCCAATTCATTTAGTTGTGTTATAATCTTTACTATCTGTTTTCTTCTGGTGACTGAGGGTTTCCTCTCTTATTGTCTCTCCATTTGTTCAAGCTGTATGGTTAATTCTTTGGTTTGCATCCTTTATTCCTTCAGGATCTGTGCATTTATAGAGATAAACTGACCTCTAAGTACTGCTTTGGCTGTATCCCACAGGTTCTGGTAAGATTTGTCTTCATTCTCCTTTCATTCCATAAATTTCATTATTGCGTCCTTGATTTCTTTTATAACCTATGGCTATTTGAGCAAGGTGTTTTCAGTTCCTATGAGTCAAAACTTCTATCTACGTTTTTTCTGCCATTAATTGCAACTTGTATGGCTTTTTGGCCCGAGAAGACGCTTTGCAATAATTCAATGGTTTGGATTTTGTAGAGATTTTCTTTATGTCCTAACACATGGCCTATTCTGCAAAATGTTCTATGTGCATTAGAGAAGAAGGTGTAGTTATGTGTTGATGGATATAAAGTTCTGTATATGTCGATGAGGTTTAATTGGTTAATTGTGGAAATTATATCTCATGTGTCTTTACTCAGCTTTTTCTAGATGATCTTTCCATTACAGAAAGTGGAGTGTTGAAGTGTCCAATAAGTATTGTGGAATGATCTATCTCATTTTTCAATGTAGTCAGTGTTTGTACAACGTGTTTAAATGCTCTAGTAGCAAGTTGTTTGTACAGTGCTGCCAACATATGTGCATGGTGGGAAGTCCATGAACTTAACTGGCAGAACTTGTATGCTGATTGACCTCAACAGCCCCTAAAAACATGGTTCCCAGACTCCTGTCTCTGCTACTCTGACCTCTAAAATGTTGGATTGTATTTAGAAAACCTTTTAGCTTATGGTGTAGTCAAGTTGTGCTGACTTGCTTTCTACTGCATGCTGTCACTCCCTTCACATAACTGAATTCCTATCAACTGTCTAACTTGTGAATAACCCTGTCCCCCACCTTAGTAGCCATCAAAGAATATTTTCTTCTGTGCATAAGCCTTTTCTTAAGCCCTTATAATAGTGGTCTCATACAATATTTGTCCTTCTGCAGCTAACTGATTTCACTTCCAGTTGATTCCAGCTTATGAGATGATTCATAAAATCATTGTTGTTCTTTATCATTGTAAAGTGTTCCAATGTGTAAGTATACCACAGTTGTTTATGCATTCATCTGTTAATGGGCCCCTAGGTTGATTCCATCTTTTTACTATTGTGGACAGTGCTGCAGTAAACATTTGTGTACATCCATCTGTTCATATAACAGCCCTTATTTCTCTAGGATGTATTCGAAGCAGTATACTCGCCAGATTATATGATATTTCTATTTCTAGCTTTTTTAGAAAGCACCAAATTGCTTGACAGAGAAGTTGTACCATTTTACATTCCATCAGCAGTGTAGAAGAGTTCCAATTTCTCCACAACCTCTCCAGCATTTGTTATTTTGTGTGTGTGTGTGTTTTTTTTTTTTTTTTTTTTATTAGTGCCATGCCAGCATTCTTGGGGTGAGATGGTATCTCATTTTACTTTTGATTTGGATTTCTCTAATGGTTAATGATTGCTAGCATTTCCTCACACGTCTCTGGCTGCTTGGATGTCTTCTTTGGAGAAGTGCCTGTCAGTACACTTTTCCCATTGTTTAATTGGGTTATTTGTCTTTTTCTTGTTGATATTTTGCTGCAGTACCTTATAGAACATGGAGATTAGACATCAATCAGATATGTGGCTGACAAATATTTTTGCCCAGTCTGTAGGCAATCTTTTTACTCTCTTGATAAAAGTCTTTGGATGAACATAAAGGTTTGATTTTTAGTAGTTCTCATTTATCTATTTTCACTTCTGCTGTTTGTGCACTGTTAGTTATATTCTGTAGTCTGTTTAAGCCATGTATTAGAGCTTCCAGTGCTATGCTTATTTTTTCTTCCATAATCTTTATCATTTTGTTTTTGTGTCAGGTGTGAGATATGGGTCTTGTTTCAGTTTTTGCAGACGGATATCCAGTGATGCCAACACCATCTATTAAAGAGACTACGTTTTCCCCTGTTCACAGCCTCTGGGGCTTTGTCAAATAACATCTGTTCATAGGTGGATGTTGTTATTTCTGGATTCTCTATTCTGTTCCATTGGTCTATATATCTGTTTTTGTACCATTACCAGGCTGTTTTGACTACTGTGATAATGTAATAGGTTCTAAGGTCCTTTTTGTGTGTTTTTAAAGATCTTTCATTTGTGGTAGCCATGGAGGTTTTATGAGGTCTGACAATTAGTCCACAAACATGATTGTTCTAAGGGCTACATACATTATTGCTGAATATCACCACATTCACCTTTGAACTACTCCCCTTGGGAAGCTATGCAACAATGCCAGTGCCTAGTCCATCCTTCAAAACAATTTTGTGACTCTTTTGGGTATGGCCATTGCACATGGTAGCAAGGTGGCAAGTTCATAAATTTAATTGTATAGTAGTCTGTGAGGGAGTTTTTAGCCAGTAAACAAATAACTGGATTGGAACACCCTCCATCCACACCTGATGTGCACCTCAATCACTTTTTTCTTTACTTGAAGATAAAAGAAGTATTGAAAGGAAGACATTCTGATGACATTCAGGACATCAAGCATAATATGACAACAGCTCTGACGGCCATTCCAGAAAAAGAGTTCCAAAATTTCTTTTGAAGCGTGTACTAGTCACTGGCATCACTGAATAGCTTTCCAAGGGGAGTACTCTGAAGATGACTGTAGTGATAACCAGCAACGAGGTATGTAGCACTTTTTCTAGGATGAGTTCCTGAACTTAACTGGCAATCCTCATACTTAACATCCTACATTAATAATGATCTGGTTCCTAATGATCTATCTACTTAACTTCAGTAGTATATGAAGACTGCCCTCATACAGCTCTGACTCCCCTTTATGTTTACGTTACAGATTACATCTTCACACATTGTATGTCTGATAACATAAATTTGTAAATATTTTTTATAATTTATTTTTTAAATCATGTAGGATATAAAAAGTGGAGTCATAAAAAAACAAACAAAAAATACAGTAACATTGGCTTTTATATGTATTTTAGTTGTCTAGTGCTGCTATAACAGATATATCACAAATATATGGCTTTAACAAAGAGATATTCATTCTCTCACAGTTTGGGAGGCTGGAAGTCTGAATTCAGGGTGCCAGCTCCAGGGCAAGGCTTTCTGTCTCTGTCACGTCTGAGAGAAGGTCCTTATAATCAACCTTCCCCTAGTCTAGGAGCTTCTTAGCACAGGGACCCCATATTGAAAGGACAAGTTCCACTCCAAGCTCTTCTTTCTTGGTAGTATGATGTTCCTCTCTTTTCTGATTATTCCTCTCTTTATGTGTCAGAAGAGAGTGTCTCAAGAAACAACCTAATCCTGAGGTTGTATCCTGCCTTATTAAAATAACTGTCTCTAATTCTTCCTCTCTGACGTTATAGAGTTTAGAATTTGCAACAAATAGGATAATCACATCAGATTACAAAATGGTAGACAAACACACAGTGCTGGGAATCCTTGGGGAATCCAATCCAATCTAATCCATAACAATTTGTATTTATGTTTATATCATAAAATTGGAAGTATATATCCATTCATCCACTGATGCATATTTGAGCTGTTTGTTATTTATTATGTAGTTAAGTTTACATTTACCTATATAAATGGGATAATATCTCCAAGCAAAAGGCTGAATTTGGTAGACCTCTGCCTTACTCCATATGCAAAAATTATGCCAACATGAACCAATAATCTAAATATAAGAGCTAAATCCATAAAACTCCTAGAAGAGAACATAGGGTTAAATATCTGTGACCCTGGATTTGACAATGGATTCTTAGATATGACACTAAACGCATGAACAACAAAAGAAAAAAATTAAAAACAAATTTTGTACATTAAAAGTCACTACCAAGGAAGTAAAAAGATAACCTAGAGGGAAATTTTGAAAAGATTTATTTGAGAAAAGTCTAGTATGGAAAACTATCACAATTTAGAATAACAACAACAAAACTCAACTACTGGTACAGTTGTGAGGATTTTTGTTTTCCTGATGTTGAGGTACAATCCATACTGAAGGCTGTGGTCCTTGATCTTCATCAGTAGGTGTCTCAAATCTTCTTCATTTCCAGCAAGTAAGGTGGTGTCATCTGCATAATGCAGGTTGTTAATGAGTCATCCTCCAATGCTGATGCCTCATTCTTCTTCGTATAATCCAGCTTCTTGGATTATTTGCTTGGCATACAGATGAAAAAGGTATGGTAAAAGGATACAACCCTGACGCACTCCTTTCCTGACTTTAAAATATGCAGGGTCCCCTTGTTCTGTTTGCTTGGCTGCCTCTTCATCCATATACAGATTCCTTAAGAGCACAATTAGGTGTTCTGGAATTCCCATTCTCTGCAATATTAGCCACAATTTAGTATGATCCACATAGTCGAATGCTTTTGCATAGTCAATGAAACACAAGTAAACATCTTGCTGGTATTTTTGCTTTCAGCCAAGATCCATCTGACATCAGCAGTGATATCCCTCATTCCACGTCATCTTCTAAACTCAGCTTGAATTTCTGGCAGTTCCTTGTCAATACATTGTTGTAGTCGCTTTTGAATGATATTGAGCAGAATTTTACTTGTGTGTGATATCAAGAATATTGTTTGGTAATTTCCACATTTGGTTGGATCACCTTTCTTGGTAATGGGCATAAATATGGATCTCTTCCAGTCACTGGGACAAGTAGCTATCCTCCAAATTTCTTGGCATAGATGAGCAAGCACTTCCAGTGCCGCATCCATTTGTTGAAATATCTCAATTGATATTCCATCAGTTCCTGGAACCTTGTTTTTTACCAATGCCTTCAACACAGCTTCGACCTCTTCCTTCAGTACTGTTGGTTCCTGATCACATGCTACCTCTTCAAATGGCTGAACATCGACCAGATCTTTCTGGTATAACGACCCTGTGTATTCCTTCCATCTTGTTTTGATGCTCTCTGAGTCATTCAATAGTTTCCCAGTAGAATCCTTCACTATTGCAACTTGAGGCTACTAAAAGACCACAACTGATGGTCTGACAGGCCGGGGGATCCCGTGGGAACATGGCCTCTAGACCTGCTGCCAAACTCATCTAGACAATATTACTGAGGTCAACTTTTCAGACAACAATGGACTAGACTCGGGGACACAACGTTACCATATGGTGGGTATACTTTATGGTTCTATGCATTTATAGAAGGCTGTCCTACAGGTCTCTTTTTAGATGGGAGAGAAGAAGGTGGAGAGGAGGGGGCAGGAGCTTGTTAAGAGGATACTACAAGTATAAAATGAAAAGGCAGAGTGTGCTGTCAAGGAGCAAGGTGAGCAGAGGAGCTGTGGATAGGCGGGCATGCAGAAAGAATTTGGATTGCATTCTTTCACTTAATCCCAATTAAAAAAAATCTGGGAATGGAACTGCTGGGTAATATGTTAAATATATATTTTAAGAAACGGCCAAACTTTTGCACCACTTTACATTCACATCAGCAGTACATTAGAGTTCCAGTTCCTCCAGATATTCATCAAAACTTGGTATGGTCTGTCTTTTTTAATTATAGTTATCTTAATAAGTATGTAGTAATCGCTCATTGTGGTTTTAATTAGCATTTTTCTAAAGACTAATATATTGACTCAAAATGAGAAGAAATATGTGCAAACATAACATTAATAATTGGAACATGGAATTTATGATGTATGAATCTAGGAAAATTGGAAGTCATCAAAAATGAAACAGAATGCATAAACATCTATATATTAGGTATTAGAGAGCTGAATTGGACTGGTATTGGCCATTCTGAATCAGGCAATCGTATGGTCTGTCATGTTGGAAATGACAAATTGAAGAGGAATGGGGTCATGTTCATCATCAAAAAGAACATGTCAAGATCTATTCTGATGTACAGCACTGTCAGTGACAAGATAATATTCATATTCCTACAATGAAGTCCAGTTAATAAAATTATTATTCAAATGTACTTACCAATTACTAAGGCCAAAGACAAAGAAATTAAAGATTTTTACCAACTTCTGCAGTTTGAAATTGATCAGATATGCAGTCACGATGCATTGACAATTACTGGCAATTGGAATAAGAAAGTTGGAAACAAAGAAGAAGCACTGGCCGTTTGAAAATATGGTATTGGTGACAGAAACAACACTGGTGTTACATGATAAAATTTTGCAAGACCAGCCACTTCTTCATTGCAAACACCTTTTTTTCTACAACATAAATGGTGACTGTACAAACGGACCTCACCAGATGGAGTATGAAGAAGTAAGATTGACTGTATCTATGGAAAGAGATAATGGAAAAGTTCAATATCATCAGTTAGAACAAGGCCAGGGGCCAAATGTGGAACAGACCATCCACTGTTCATATGAAAGTTCAAGCTGAAGTTGAAGAAAATTAGAGGAAGTTCACAAGACCCCAAGTACAACCTTGAGTATACACCACCTAAACTTAGAGACCATTTTAAGAACAGACTTGACATATTGAATATTAATAACTGAAGCCAGGTGAGTTGTAGAATGACATCAAGGACACCATACATGAACATGAACAAAACAAGCATTAAGAACACTGGGAAGAAAGAAAAAAAAACAAAATGAATGTCATAAAAGACTCAAACTTCCTCTTACACATACAGTAGCTAAAGTAAAAGGAAGAAATGATGAAGTAAAATAGGTGAACAAACAATATCAAAGAGTGGCTCAAAAAGACAAATTAAGGTATTATAATAAAATGTGCAAAGACCTGGAGATAGAAAACCAAAAGTGAAGAACATGTTCAGCATTTCTCAAGCTAAAAGAACTGAAGAAAAAACTCACAACTTGAGTTACGATACTGAAGGATTCTATGTGGAAAACATAAATGATGCAGGAAGCATCTAAAGAACAGAAGAAATCCACAGAATTACTGTACCAAAAAGAACTGGTCGACAATCATCTCAGGAGGTAGCATATAATCAGAAACTGACGGTACTAAAGGAAGAAGTCCAAGAAGCTACATTATAGGCATTGGCAAAAACAAGGCTCAAACAATTGACAGACTACCAATTAAGATATTTCAACAAACAGATGCAGTGCTAGAAGTGCTCATTTGCCTATGTCAAGACACTTGAAAGACAGTTACCTGGCCAGCTGCCTGCGAGAAATCCATATTTATACCCATCCCAAAGAAAAGTGATCCATCAGAATGCAGAAATTACTGATCAATGTCATTAATATCACACGAGAGTAAAATTTTGCTGCAGATCATTCAAAAGTAGTTGCAGCAGTATATCAACAGGGAACTGCAAGAAATTTAAGCCAGATTCAGAAGAGAACATGAAACAAAAGAAGTCATTGCTTATGTTAGACAGATCTTGGCTGAAAGCAGAGAATACCAACTGTGTTTTATTGACTAGGCAAAGGTACTCGACTGCGTGGATACTAACAAATTATGGGTAGCATTGCAAAGGACAGGAATTCCATAACACTTAACTGTGCTCATGAGGAACCTGTACTTGGAATAAGAGTCGATTATTTTAGTGGAACAAGCAGATGCTGTGTAGTTTAAAGTCAAGAATGGTGTGTATCAAGATTACATCCTTCCACCACACTTACTCAACCTGTATGACAAGCAAATTAATTGAGAAGCTGGATTATATAAAGAAAACCATGGCATCAGAATTGGAAGCTTTATTAACAATGTATGATATACAAATGACACAATAAGTCTTGTTGAAAGTGAAGAGGACTTGAAGTACTTAGAGATGATGATCAAAGACCACATCCCTTAGTATGCATTTCACCTCACATAAAGAAACACAAATCATCATAAGTGGACCAATAGGCAACATTCTGACGAAGAGGGAAAAGATTGACATTCTCAAGGATTTCATTTTACTTGAATACACAATCAATGCCCATGAGCAGAAGTCAAGAAATCAAACAACACATTGCATTGGTCAAATGCACTGCAAAAGATCTTTTTAAAGTGTTAAAAAGCAAAGATGCTAGTTTAAGGACTAAAGTGCACCTGGCCTAAGCCAGGATGTTTTCAGTCTCATGCATGTGAAAGCTAGAAAATGAACAAGGAAGACCAAAGAAGAACTAACATCTTTCAAGTATGGTGATGGTGAAGAATATTGAATGTACCATGAATTACCAGGAGAATGAACAAATCCATCTTGGAAGAAGTACAGCAGAATACTCCTTAGAAGGAAAGATGGAGAGACTTTGTCTCACCTACTTGGGACATGTTATCACTAGAGACCAGTCCCTGAAGAAGGACATCATGCTTGGTAAAATGAAGGGTCAGTGAAAAAGAGGCAGACCCTCAATGAGATGGATTGACACGGTGGCTACAATAATGGGCTCAACCATCACAGGATTGAGGATGGTGCAGGACCCAGAAGTGTTTTGTCTATACTGTTGATATGAGTTGGCACTGACTGGATGGCACTTGATAACAACAATGATGCTGAGCACGTTTTCATATAAATCACTGGTGAAGTATCTACACAAATCTTTTTATCCCCCCCAAAAGCTACTGTTTTGTTACATTGGTTGTCAACCCACGACATGTCAATACTCTCCCCTTTTCAACTTTGGGTTTCCATTACCAGCTTTCTTGCCCCTTCTTGCCTTCTTGTCTTCCAGCTGAGCTGGTATGCCCAGTTAGTCTTATTTTCTTTTATGGGCCTGTCTAACCTTCGGCTGAATAGTGAGCCTCAGAAGTGACATCAGTATGAAGTTAAAATGGTGTCCAGTCCTCTGCGAGACCAGAAAGTTTGGTCTTTTTTTGTGATTAGAATTTTGTTCTACATTTTTCTCCAGCTCTGTCTGGGACCCTCTATCGGGATCTCTGTCAGAGCACTTGATGAGCGTAGCTGGGAATCATTTAGTTGTGCTGGACTCAGTCTGGTGGAGGTTGTGGTAGTTGTGGTCCAGTAGTCCTTTGAGCTAATCCTTCCTTCGCGCCGTTGGTTCTCTTTATTCTTCCTTGCTCTAGGTGAGGTGGGAACAGTGGTGTATCTTAGATGGCCACTTAGATGCCCCAGATGCTACTCACCAAAGTAGGATGTAGAACATTTTCTTTAACAACTATTTTATACCAACTGAGCTAGATGGCCCCCAAGACCATATTCTCCAGTCCTTAGCCCAGACATTTGGTCCTTCATGGAGTTTTAATTCTTAATACTAAGCTTTAAGAGCTTGTTATATATTCTGACTTCAAGTCTTTTACCAGCTATGCAATCTACACATTTTTCTTCCAATCTGTGGTTTATCTTTAAGTTGTCTTAACAGTGTCTTATGAAGAACAGAGTTCTTAATTTTTATGAAATTCAATTTATTATTTTCTTCTTTTACGGGTCATGTTTTTAGTGTTGTAACTAAAAAATCTTTGCCTGATAGTTTATATTTATGTCTATAATCCATTTGAGTTTTTTTTTTTTTTTTTACAGAGTGTATTATATTGAGAATTTTTGTGTTGTTTTATATAATGATATCTGTCATGGATTGAACTGTCTCCACCAAAAAAATGTGTGTAGCCATTTGGCTGGGCCACTATTTCCAATATTTTGTGATTTTTCTATGCTGTACGTCCTAATCTTTACCCATGATTAATAGACACGATGATTATGTTAAAAGAGGATTAGGTAGGATTGCAACACCCTTCCTTGCTAAGGGAGTTTCCCTGGAGTGTGGCTTGCACCACCTTTCATCCTACGGGAAATAAAAACAGGGAAGCAAGCAGAGAATTGGAACCACACATCATCAAGAAAACAGCACTGGGAGTAGAGTGCATCCTTCAGACCTCATGTTCCTGTGCCAAGATGTTCCCTGACCAAAGACTGATGCAACACAAGGACCTTCATCCAGAGCCAACAAAGAGGGAAAGCCTTTCCCCTGGAGCGGACACTCTGATTTCAGACTTATATCTTACTGGATTGTATAAGAAAAAAACTTTTCCTTGTTAAAGCCATCCACTTCATGGTATTTCCATTAGAGTGGCACTAGCTGACTAAAACAATGTCCAAAGGTCTTATCACAATTTTTATTAAAAAAAGTATCTCTATGGCCAATCAGGTGTCACAGACAAAAATACTATGCCATCCTTCGACAGCAAAGACCTGAAAAATTAAGTAAAACATAGACAAATATCAGTGCTGGAACCTGAAATATCAAATGAAGAGTTACAAATCTCAGGCAAGCACCAAATGAAATAAGGAACTTACAGAGAACAGAGAACTAGAAGAGTTACAGAAAAGTCTCCTACTAGCTACAGTCGTTATAGTCCTTCCAGATGGAGAGTAAGATGACAAGACTGGTAGTAATTAAAATTGGGTTTATATATAGTTTATTAAGGGGGTTCATAGGGGCAGCTGTAAAGCAAAACAAAGATGTACCATATCATTTCAAAAAATGTAACACAGGAGTCTCAACAACTACAAAAACAGCTCTGAAAAAGGTGAAAAATCAACTCACAAAAAAGAACGTCCCAGAACAGACTAATAAGAACAACAGAGAAAACATCAACATAAAAATAAACACATCACAATCACAGCACTGAACACCTACCTATGAATAATTACATTGAATGTGAATGGACTGAATGCTCCAGTAAAGAGACATCGAGTGACATCTTGGATCAAAAGACATGACTGATCCATATGTTGTCTACAAGAAACTCACTTGAGACCTAAAGATAGGAACAAACTGAAAATTAAAGGTTGGAAGAATATATATCAAGCTAACAATGAACAAAGAAGAGCAGAGGTGGCCATTCTAATCTCAGACAAAATCAATTTTAATGTCAAATCCACCATCGTGGACAAAGATGGACACTATTTATTGCTGAAAGGTTCAGTAAACTATATTAAATATTTATGCACCTAATATCACAGCACCTAAATACGTCGAAGAAACACTGACTACACTCAGAAGAGAGTTAGATGACTCCGTCATAATAGTGGGAGATTTCAACACTCCACTCTCAATACTAGACAGATCATCTAGAAAAAAACTCAGTAAAGATACAGAAGACCTCATTGACACAATTAACCAACTAAACCTCATTGATATATACAGAACTTTCCACCCATCAGCAGACAACTACACCTTCTTCTCCAGTGCACATGGAATATTCTCCAGAATTGACCACGCGATAGGCCATAATGCAATGTTCGACAAAATCCATACCATTGAATTACTGCAAAGCATCTTCTCAGATCATAAAGCCATCAAAGTTGAAATCAATAGCAGAAAAAACACAGATAGAAAGTGGAACTCTTGGAAACTGAACAACATCTTGCTCAAAAAAACATGGGTTATAGAGGAAATCAAGGATGAATTAAAGAAATCCATGGATTCCAGTGAGAACGCAAACACTTCCCACCAGAACCTATGGGATACAGCCAAAGCAGTGCTCAGAGGTCTGTTTATCTCTATAAATGCACACATCTGGAAGGAAGAAAGAAACCGAATCAATGAACTAACCCTACAGCTTGGACAAGTAGAAAGAGAACAACAGAGGAACCCCTCAGGCACCAGAAGAAACGAGATCATAAAGATTAGAGCAGAGCTAAATGAATTAGAGAATAGAAAAACAATTGAAAAAATTGAAAAGACCAAAAGCTGGTTTTCCGAGAACAACAAAATTGACAAACCTCTGGCTAAACTTACTAAAGAAAAGCAGGAAAGGAAACAAATAACCCAAATTGGAAATGAGAGGGGGGTTGTCACCACAGATGCAACAGAAATCAAAAATATCATAACAGAATACTATGAAAGACTGTACTCTAACAAATTTGAAAACCTAGGGGAAATGGACAAATTCCTTGACTCATACCACCTATCCAAATTATCACAACGTGAAGCAGAACAACTTAATAAACCCATCACAAAGGAAGAGATGGAAAAGGTCATCAAAACACTGCCAACCAAAAAAAAGTCCGGGTCCAGATGGCTTCACAGCAGAATTCTACCATACATTTAGAGAAGAGTTATCTCCAATACTACAGAAACTATTTCAGAGTATAGAAAGGGATGGAGTACTCCCAAACTCATTCTATGAAGCCAGGATAACCCTGATACCTAAGCCACCGAAAGACCCAACAAAGAAAGAGAACTACAGACCGATATCACTCATGAATCTAGATGCAAAAATCTTCAACAAAATTCTTGCCAATAGAATACAACAACATATCAAGAAAATACTCCATGATGATCAAGTTCGATTCATACCAGGGATCCAGGGCTGGTTCAATATCAGAAAAACAATTAATGTGATTAACCACATAAATAACACAAAAGACAAGGATCATCTGATTTTGTCCATTGATGCCGAAAAGGCATTTGATAAAGTCCAACCCCCATTCATGCTAAAAACTCTTAGCAAAATGGGCATAGACGGCAAATTCCTCAACACAATAAGGTCCATTTATACAAAGCCCATTGCTCACGTCATCCTGAATGGTGAGAGACTGAAAGACTTTCCCTTGAGATCAGGAACTAGACAAGGATGCCCACTCTCACCTCTTCTATTCAACATTGTGCTAGAAGTTTTAGCCAGAGCAATTAGACAAGACCAAGAACTAAAGGGCATTTGCATTGGCAAAGAGGAAGTTAAAATCTCCCTGTTTGCAGATGATATGATTGTATATGCAGAGAATCCCAAGGAATCTATAAGTAAACTACTCAGACTGATAGAAGAGTTCAGGAAAGTCTCAGGATACAAGATAAACATAAGTAAATCAGTAGGATTCCTTTATACCAACAACGAGACTGTTAAGTAAGAAATTATCAAATCAATACCATTTACGATAGCCCCTAAGAAGATTAAGTACCTAGGAATTAATCTAACCAGAGAAACAACAGACCTTTACAAAGAGAACTACAATCCCTTACTAGAAGAAACTAAGAGAGATTTAGATATATGGAAAAACCTACCCTGCTCATGGATAGGAAGACTTAACATTGTGAAAATGTCTATTTTACCCAAAGCAATCTATTTATATAATGCAATCCCCATACAAGTTCCAGTGACATTTTTTAATGAGATGGAGAAACAAATCACCAATTTTGTTTGGAAAGGGAAGAAGCCCTGGTTAAGCAAGGTACTAGTGAAGAAGAAGAACACACTGGAAGGCCTCTCATTACCTGAATTTAAAACATATTACACTGCTACAGTGGTCAAAACAGCCTGGTACTGGTATAAGAACAGACAGATCGATCAGTGGAACAGAACTGAGACCCCAGAGATGACACTATCTGCCTATGAACAACTGATATTTGACAAAGGCCCTAAGACATTAAACTGGGGTAAAAACAATATCTTCAACAAATGGTGCTGGCAAATTTGATATCCATCTGCAAGAAACTGAAACAAGATCCATACAAAAACCAACTCCAACTGGATAAAAGATCTAAATATCAAACCTAAAACAATAAAGCTCATCCAAGAAAACGTAGGAACAACAATGGAAGTTTTAAGACACAATATGGACAGACTCCAAAATCTGTCAAACAAACCACAATCATCAGAAGAGAAAATAGATAAATGGGATCTATTAAGAATTAAACACTTTTGCTCATTTGAAGACTTTATTAATAGAATTAAAAGAACACCTACAGAATGGGAAAAAATATTTGGCAACTCTATGTCAGACCGACGCCTGATCTCCATAATCTGTAAGATACTACAAAATATCAACAAGAAGAAGATATACCATCCAATTAAGTGATGGGCAAAGGAGATTGACAGACATTTCACTAAAGAAGAGATCCAGGCAGCCAAAAAACACATGCGGACATGTTCACGATCTTTAGTTATTAAAGAAATTCAAATTAAGATGACAATGAGATACCATCTCACCTCAATAAGATTGGCCATGATCCAGAAAACACAAAACAACAAATGCTGGAGAGGCTGTGGAGAAAGTGGAACCCTCCTACACTGTTGGTGGGGTTGCAAAATGGTCCAGCCTCTTTGGAAAGCAATCTGGCTCTTCCTTAAAAAAATGGATATTGATATACCATTTGACCCAGTAATTCTACTACTTGGAATATATCCTACAGAATCAAGGCCTTTCACACCAATGGACACATGCACCAGAATGTTTATCGCGGCACAGTCCATGATAACAAAAGGATGGAATCAACCTAGATGCCCAACAACAGAAGAATGGATAGGTAAACTATGGTATATAAACTCAATGGAGCACTACGCAATGATAAAGAACAACGACGCCTTCAGGAAACATCTCATGATCTGGTTTCAACTGGAAGACATTATGTTGAGTGAAAGTAGTCAGCATCAAAAGGACAAATATTGTATGAGATCTCTACGATAAGATCTCAAAAACAGACTTGTGTATAGAAGAAAAGACTCTTTGACAGCTGCAAGGGAGGGGAGGGAGGGAGGGATGGGGGAGGGTTTAGATTAGATAGTTGCTAGGTATCTGGTTGGGTGAAATCGGTGATAGCACACATTAGAAACAAGAACAATATTAAGTGGACTTAAACATAACATGAGTACTCCTTCCATCTTAACCCAGTATTGCAAGGATAGAGTAGCTGGGGCAGGGGGTGGGAGACCATGCTCTTAGGCAAAAGCGAGGCCAATTGGCACAACTAGCATTTTGCTAAGAGGGCTCTCTGCACCCCACTTTGGTGAGTGGCGTCTGGGGTCTTAAAAGCTGCCAAGCTGCCTTCTGTGGGCACAGCAAATGGTCCCAACTCAGCAGGAACCGATGCTCACCAAGGACCAAAATGACATGGGGGAAAGACAACCCAGAAGACAAAGAGACCCACACCAGTGGGTGCCTATATCGACTTGGGACTGGAAGAACTGGATGGTGCCTGGCCACCACCAGTGATAGCCGCGATGGAGCTCACTAAGTTGAGTCTCACTGGCAACACAAGAATAAAAAGGGGTGTACCCTGAGTTCCCCAGTAAAAGACCTCAATTGATGGTCCAGTGGTTTCAGGGTTCCCCTGGGAGCATGGCCCCTTGCCCTGATGCTGCCCTTGACCATAAATTATAACGAAAGTCCACGCTTCGCACAGGAATGGATTGGACTTGGCGATGCAGTGACCATATATTGGATGCACTTTATGGTTCTACACATCTATAGGATGTCATCCTGCTGACCTCTGGCTGGAGGAAGGAGAGTGGGTGGAGAGGAAGGAATAAAGAGACTGTTGGGAGAACGAAACATGTATGGAGCAGAGAGGAATAGTGTGCTGTCACTGGGCAGGGAGAGCAGTGGAATCTGCATATCGGTGGGTATGTAAATTTATATGGGTATGTACATTTTCACTCAGTTATATTAAATAAAAAATTTAAAAAAATTTCTTTTACTCCATTTCTCAGTTTCTTATTTCTCCACTACAAATGCAAGCTACTTTAGCAATGTTTTTGATTGGTTTGGCTCTTGTTTCTCTCTTCACTCCACTCCTCTTTGCTATACCTATCTTAGCTCCACACACCACAACTTCCCTGTTCATTCCTACCTACCTGTACCATGTGCTGAATATAAGACACCCCAGGCAGTTCAGGCATGGCCTACTGGATCCTGCCCAGCACTGAATCATGGCCCACTCCGTCAGCCCTATTACATGGCACAAACAACCCGGCCCAGCCCCTCCCATTCAGCTGAACCTGTCCTGCTGCACCACAGCTGAACGACTGGCCCTGCCCATTGTACACAGAGGTGAAAACTATTGTGACAAGAGATAAGCATACAACAAAGAAGGCACAGCATGTATGCTCTGGCATAACCAAATAAAACAAAAAACAGGATGGAAGCAATAGCTCTACAATCAATAAACAACAACAAAAATAACTACAGAATGTCCCAAAGATAGCAGACAATATTAAAACATAAAAGAACAGGTCATGATGGTTCTAGTATGTGTCTGAAATAAAAACACCAGATGACTTCCCAGTAGAAGAAAAGGCACTACAATGATCTGACAGGGAATTGAGATCACTAATGTATAGAGCTATTCATGAGTTCAAACAAAAATCAGGACAAAAATGAGAAAAACAGACAAATTAATGGAGGAATTCATGAAAATAATATAGGAGCAAAATATCCAAATAAATTCACAACTAAAAATCATACAAAACCAAAAATTAGACATCCAAAATGTAAGCAAGATTTCAGAAGTGGACAGTGTCATACAAGGCCTAAGGAGTGGGTCTGAAGTGATGGAACACAGGATCAGGGAAATTGAAGACAAACACTTGGATACAAATCTGCTTGGGGAAAAATCAGAAAAAAAATAATGAAGAGAAGAAAAGAAATCCTGAGAATGTTGTGGGATACAATTAAAAGCAACAATCTGTGAGTAATCAGAGTTCCAGACAAGGAGAGAAAATGGAAACATAGAGAGGATCACTGGAGAATTGCTGACAGAAAATCTCCCTAACATCATGAAAGGTGAAAAGCTGACCATCCAAGAAACCCAAAAAACCCCATGTCAGATAGACCCTAAAAGAAAATCACCAAGGCATATCATAATCACCCTCACTAAACCCAAAGGCAAAGAAAAAGTTCTGAGAGCAGCTCAAGAAAAACTAAGACCCAGCAGCTCAACAAAAACAGTAAGATTAAGCCCTGATTCTTCAGCAGAAACCATGCAGGCATGAAGACAATGGGATGATACATACAAAATCTTGAAAGAAAACAAAAATGTCAACCAAGAATAATAGATTTTGCAAAATTCTCCAAATATGATGGTAAAATTAGGACATTCACGGATATACTGAAAACAAGGGAGTGTGTAAAAGCCAAACCAAATTTACAAGAATTATTAAAGGGGGTGTTTTGGTTTGAGAACAAACAACAACAAACCATAGCCTGAATTGAGGATGCAAGATTGTATCAGCCAGATACAAGCCCAGGAAATGAACTTTCAAGCACTATGCAAAACCAAAAAAATTACAACAGGAAACCAGAGAGATCAATCTGCCAATGACAACAATTTCAGAGTAATAAAAGAAGGAGTAAATGATGTAGGTATAGAACTTTGTAATGGAGTGGAAGGCAAGGTGATACCAGTTCAAACCTTAGAAGATAAGGATAAATTTTAAGGTACCAGAAATAAAGTTAACAAACTAACTCATCTAAATAAAGAATAAAAACAAAGTTTCAATAAAAACAATATCTACAAGAACGAAAGAAAAAAATAGAATTCTACAAGCCAAAGGAATTCAGCACAGCACAGTAAGAGGAACACAGAAAATGCCAGCACAACAACAACCAAAAAAAAGTACAAAATGAAAGCAATAATCTCACACCTATCAATAATTACAATGAGTGTAAAAGGCATAAATGCATCTAGAAAGTGACAGAATGGATAAAAAAATAAGATCCATCAATATGTTGTTTACAGGAGACACACCTTAGAAACAAAGACACCTGGTACTATTACAATAGATACACTGATCAATAGAAGAGAATTGAGAACCCAGATGTAAGTGCGTCCATCTATGGTCAAGATATAAAGTCCATCAAATGGGGGAAAACACACTCTTTTAAACAAATGATGGTGGCAAAACTGGATGTCATCTCATAACCGGGAGGAAACTGGAGATTATGCTGAGTGAAATAAGTCAACCACAAAAGGACAAATATGAGACCACTACTCTAAAAGCTCTTGAAAAGATTTGTACATAAAAAAGAAACAATCTTTGATGGTTACCACGGAGGGGAGGAATAGGGATGGAAAAATACTAAATAGACAATATATAAGTGGTAATATTGTTAAAGGGTAAGACAATACACACTACTGGGAAAGCCAGCACAACTTGTACAAGGCAAGGTCAGGGAAGCTCCACAGACACATCCTAACTCTCTGAGGGACTGACTTGGTGGGCTGAGGGCTGTGGGGACCATGGTGTTAGGGAACATCTAGATCAACTGGCATAATATAGTTCATAAAGAAAATGTTCTACATTCTATTTGGTGAGTAGGGTCTGGGGTCTTAAAAGCCTGTGGGCAGCCATCTAAGATACTCCACTGATTTTACCCTTTGGGGGCAAGAAAGAATAAGTAAAACTAAAGTAACAAGGAAAAGATTAGTCAAAAGGACTAATAGACCACATCTACAACGGCCTGCAGTAGACTGAATGCAGTACAAATAAATGGTGCCCAGCTACCACCGACTGCTCCGATAAGGATCACAACAAAAGGTCCTGGACAGAGGTGGAGACAAATGTAGAATCAAGTTCAAACTCATAAAGGCCAGACTTGCTGGCTAGACAGAGACTGGAGAAACCCTGAGAATATTGCTCCTGGACACCCTTTCAGCTCAGTAATGAAGTCATTCCTGAGGTTCACCCTTCATCCAAAGACTGGACAGGCCCGTAAAACAAAACAAGACTAAAAGGACACACAAGCCTAGGGGCAAGGCCTAGAAGGCAGGGGGGAACAGAAAACCTGGCAATAGGGAACCCAAGGCTGAGAAAGGGGAATGTGGAACTGTTGTGGGGTCATAAGACAATATGTGTACTGTTTAGTGAGAAACTCATTTTATCTGCAAACCTTTATCTAAAGTACAATAAAAAATATTAAAAACAGAATAGTATCTTTTCTCCATCAAACAGACTTACAGCTTTTCAAATATTAATTGACCTGACACGTGTGGGTCACTTTTCTGGGCTCACTATTTCATATTAAAGACAGTATGTCTTGATTATTGTAGCTTCCCAATAAGCTCTGAAATCAGGTAATGTAAGCCTTCAGACTTGGCTCTTTTTCAAAGTTGTTTTGTATATTCCAAGTCCTTTATCTCTGCAGGTAAGTTTCAGAATCAGCTTGTCAATTTCTACAAAAAATTCTGCTATAATTTCAATTAAGGTTGCGTTCAACACAACATCTCAACAGTATTTCATATTTTTGATGTCATTATGAATGGAATTTAAAATTTAAGTTTCTTTTTTTTCAATTGTGATCCTGCATCCTTTGATCTTGCTATACTTACTGTCTTGGACAGGGTTTTCTAGAGAAGCAAACCTGCAAATTGAGAGAGAGAGAGAGATTTGTATCAAGGAAATGGCTGAAACTAATGTAGAGGCTGGAAGATCCAATGTACATGAATTAGGCTAGAGTCTTCTCTTGATTTACATAGCCACAGGGGCTAGTTAACCCAAGATCTGCAGGTCAGAGAGCAAGGCTTTGCTCCCAGGGTGTAAAGATCTATGAATTCCAAGATCTGCAGACAGTCTGATAGCTCAGGATCCAAATGAGGAAAAAAAAAAAAAAAGCCAGAACATCTATTTGTATTCAAATGCAGGCCACCCTCCCAAGGAAACTCTTTCAACTGATTGGCTACTCACAGCAGATGCACTAACAATTATGACTCAGCCAAGTTTACACATAGTCTTAAACAACACACTTAACAGTTCTAGTAAATTGTTTGTAGATTCTTTGTGACTTTTTACATAAATGATTACACTGTCTACATATAAACACAATTTTACTTATTTTCAAATCTGGTTACTTTTTATTCTTTGTTTCTTGCCTTATTACACTAGTTAGCACCTCCAGCATAATGTTGAATGAAAATCTCAAGAACAAACATCCTTGTTTTGCTCTTGATGTCAAAGGGAAAATGTTTATTTTTTTCGGCTATAAAGTATGTTGTTAGCTGTAGGCTTTTTTTAGATGTCCTTTGTCAGGCTGAGGAATTTCCCTATCACTACTAGTTTTCTGAAAGATTTTTTTTTAATCACGAATTGGTATTAGATCTTGCTGGACCCTCTGTCTGTATTAATCAATATGAACATGTAAATTTTCTTTTTGAGCCTGCTAGAATAGTGAATCAAAATTATTTTTATCCCCTTTTCAAGAAAATTAAGACATAACTGACATGAAAGTTGATGGCAACTTGGTGAACATCTGTGTTATGGATTGGAGTACATCCCGTCGAAATGTGTGTCAAAGTGAACTGTGTTCCCTGAACTGTGTGTCACTTGATTAGGCCATGATTCTTAGTATTTTGTGGCTGTTCTCCATTATGTGATCTGATGTAATTTTCCTATATGTTATAAATCCTATCTCTGTGATATTAATGAGGCAAGATTAGAAGCAATTATGTTAATGAGGCAGGACTCAACCTACAGTATTAAGTTATATATTGAGTAAATCTCTTTTGAAATACAAAAAAGAGAATTGAGCGGAGAGAAGATACCATTATTACCACCAAGCAAGAAGAACCAGGGGAAGAACATGTCCTTTAGATTCAGTGTCACTATGATAAGAAGCTCCCAGACTAGGAGAAGATTTATGACAAGGATCATCCCCCAAATCCGAGAGAGAAAGGAAGCCTTCTGCTAGAGCTGGTACCCTGAATTTGGACTTCTAGCCTCCTAAACTGTGAGAGAATTAATTTCTGTTTATTAAAGCCGTCTTCCTGTAGTATTTCTATTACAGCAGTGCTAGATAACTAAGAGAAACTAGTTTTACATTCTCTACCTTCAACTAGACCATTAGGAGGGGAGCTTAGAATACTTGCTCTAGTCAAATACTGTGTAAGCTACCGGGGATAGAAATAATCTTTAAGACCTTGTTCTTCAGAGACTCATACTCTATCTAGCGGGAAAATAAACAACTAATCATATTAATGGGATGAATGCCACAGTAAGATCAGGGAAGAACATCATGGAAGAACACAGAAGAGATAGGGACTTACTCTGCTTGTGTTAGGGGCTTAGGAGGATGACTTCCGAGTTGACTTTTGAGAAGTCAGCATGAGAGACTAAGCACAGCTGTGAGAGAAGGGCATTCCAGAAAAGTGGCTACAACTTAGAACAGTTCTTTTTAAGGTTTTAATCACACTTTCCAAACCCTTTCATCTTGTAGGTCAGGGAGGGACAGTCTTAAGTCTTAAAATTTCTTTGAATTCTTCCATGCTAGAGTAATTTTGCATTCTATTCCATTATATGAAAACCCTGGTTAAGCACTACAACTCCTAACTAAATGATTGACAGTTGAAATCCACCCGATGCTTCTTGGAAACTCTATGGGGCAATTCTATCCTTACCTATAGGTCACTATGCGTCAGAATTGACTTGATGGCAATGGGTTTCATATATTTTCTTTTATTCTTTTACATATATGAGTTTGTTTAAATATACTGAAGTGTTATCCTTTAACTCTGAGTAGAATTTTCATTCCAGGAATATGCACTTTAGACTATTGAAGCCCACTACCAGCCTATATAGCACAGCTCTGTGTGAAGGAGTGAGGTCACTAGTAAACAATCATTTAGGGTAGTTTCTTGGGTTTAGTTACCTAACCTTAGAATCATATCAATCAAGCATTACTCAAGCAATTAGAAATACTCTACCTTCAAAGCTTGCATGTTTGCCTAGGAACTTGTCTATAGAACTAAATGAACATTGTGCTCATTCTTTGATTATCCCATCTACATAATGAGCCAAGTCCCACCTAGCCCTGCCTTGACTCAAGAAGAATACTTTTAATAGTTTTAAACAAGTTTTCACATTTCTTTGCCAAATCAAGTCAGCTGTATAGTATCCACTGGGGTCTTGAGCTGACAGTTAACAGAGACTATGCAGAGTCCAGTTCTAAGCAATAAATAATGTAAAAATTATGCTGGTACTACGATCCTTAAGCATTTGTCAGTCAGAATTTTCATTTTTTACTGGTACTAATGACAACTGTTAAAATAATAATCAGCAAACTCATCTCTTACCAGCTGGTATTTAGTTGTTGGGAAAGTGCTACCATATCATTCTTGAGAATTGATTAGACCAGCTTCACATTATTTCTTGACAATAAAAGTCTCATTATGTTAAAAAATAAATATATTTAACATCAAGGAGTCTGTCTTTTGTAAAGGATGTTAGGCTACCAAATTTTTTTCTGAGTTTCTACTTCAGTGTTTTTAAACTATTTAAAATGTAACCCACTACCCCTTTGATAAATATTAAACATTTTATCTAGTCCCTCCTTCTGATGCCATTCCCCCTCCCAACAAAGTACCTCGATTTATAGTTATATTCTGTATATATCTACTAGTCAAGTACGTTTTATCAAACTTTACATTTTGTAGTTCACATTATGAGAAAAGTAGATTTTTTTTCTGAAAAAAAACCCTCAAAAAACAAAAATACAGTAAGCACTCTATTCATTTTGAAGATCATTGCCCTCAGTGTCTATGTGAGTTTCACTTACAGTTATTACCACATTATACTTTCACTCCCCAGAGTTCAGCGTTTATCTGAGCAAATTCACACAAATGGTCTGAAATCTGCCCATCCCACAATAGCATACAAAAAAACACCTGCATTTCCAGAGATCCCCAAATCACTTATTCAATGGACACTGGCTGACATATTACTGAGAAATGCAAAAGACAGCATGGAATACATTAGGAATACAAACATCAAGAAGATATGGTCCTTGCTCTCAACAGTCACAGCTTAGCATGATGGCTCTTCTCCATGGGCAAGTATCAGAACTACCATATAGAAATGTAACATCTGAAGTGGCTTCTAAAGGTTCCATAGGAGTTTGCTAGGTAGCAATAGAACTGAAAGAGCACTCTAGGCAGAAGGAATAGCATGTGCAAAAGTATTGAAACAAGCTAATTACATGTAAACTTTCTCATCTAGAATGTAAATAGCATCCACTTCATGGTGGTGGTGTTTGAATTAAGTGATAAAGCATCTAAAAGTGCATTTTTCTAGAGTATCTTGTTTTACTAGAAAGTAAGGAAGTACCAGGGAGAAAAAACAAACAGACCTCTACAACACTGGGGTTATGTCAAAGGGGCCCAGGAGGCAACTGAAAGAATTCTCAATAGACAAAGGTGTTCACCTTTTTAGCAACAAAATAAAGCAGTATTGGATTAGAATCCAAAGTATAAAATTCATGTGTCCATGTGGGTATATATAGAAATTATTGATTAAATAAATTAAAAAGTAGATGAGAATAGACAAATCTCCCATGCAGAAAAATTCCAAATAATTTATGCAGATAATTTTCTATCAAGAAGGTGGAACATAACCTCCCATTCTTTACGTGGGGCTGTGCATCGTGACTTTTTTGCAAAGACTATAGCATGAGAAAGGGAAAACAGTAATTGTACAGTGTAGAAACTTGACAAAAGCCACCTAAGCCAGAGAATCAAGGTTAACATGTTGACAGTATGTACCTTCATGAGAAAAATATCAGAAACATCCCAGTTGATGCACATTCTACAAAATATCAGACCAAAACAAAAAAACCAAACGTATTGTCACTGAGTCAATTCCAACTCATAGACTGTCAAGGTAAAAGGAAAAAGGCAAATTTTGAGAAACTATCACAATCAAGAGAAGTCCATGGAGACATGACTAAAGGTAACATGGCCTTGGAACAGTAAAAGGACATTAGGTAAAAACTAAGTAAATCTGAAAGCAATATGAACTTTACTATTAACTAAACTTTAGTATTAACCTATGAGTATTGGTACACTTGATATGACAAATGTATCAAACTAAGGTTTGATATCAGCATTAGGAAGAACTAGGAGTGGTGTATATGGGAACGCTCTCTGTACTACTTTTACAACTTTTCTGTAAATCTAAAGCTATGCTAAAACAAAAAGTTTATATAAATATTACATTAAGACATATTTACCTAGATGCAAAAAGTAGACAACGAAATATATAATCTAAAATAAAACCAGAAAAACTTGTCAAAGCAATGGTGAAGAGGGGGGGAGTCTTTCCAGAATGGGTTCACCCTAGGATGATCTCAAAATTGCAAAGAAAAAGGAGAAAAGTATGCATACAAAAAAAAAAAAAAAGCTGCTTCCATTACAGTGACGTGCAAGATCTCATCTGACAAGGCTAAACAGCAATGCTCTGGATTGTCACGATATGAAAATATAAACTAGCCAAATAACAGCCTGCAATTACCCCCAGACTGTTTTCTGAAGAACCCACTCCAAAGTGTACATAAATCATGATAAATCATGAAGTTTACAATGATCTACTTTTGCTGTTATTTTTTTTTCTTCAGGTAGTATTAAAATAGAACTTTTCTAGAGATGAAATACAACTTTAAAGTTTATTACTGGAGATTTCAAACACACTATGACTTTAGATTTGTTTACGATTCCAAGCAAAACCCAAGATTTTCTCAGCTCCACATTTGATATCTTATTCGAGTATTTCATAATTAAATTCACATTGAATCCAAAAGTAAGGTGTCATGTATGGCTAAGATTGGAAACTTACCAGCATTAATAAAGACAAAATTACACAGAAATATGTATTAGGCTGTGGAAAACCTGGTGGTATAGTGTGTAAGAGCTTCTAACAAAAAGGTCAGCAGTTCGAATCTACCCGGCACTCCTTGGAAACCCTATGGGGCAGTGCTGCTTGTCCTTTAGGGTCTCTATGAGTCAGAATCAAGTTGATGGCAATGGGTATATTAGAGTGGACTTAAAATGTGCTATAATAATGTAAAAGACAGTGGGGCAGTAGACAGGCTAATGGCATCAGATGATTGTTTAGCACTACATACTTATTAATTTGGATAAACCAGGGTTGTAAGTGTCTGTCACTGTCTTCTTGAAAAACAAGTTGGCAGTTTCATGATTCTGAGCTTCCCTAAAAGATTCATTCTTTTATTCCTTTGGGTAATTACAGCTTATTAGTCCTAGTTATATTCTCATGTTGCATACTAAATTATTCTCTTCTCTCCTCAGTGTTTACACCCTTCATAGAGTTTTGTCCCTACACCCCTTAATCATCATTTGGCTAAATTGTACAGACAAAATTCTTTTAATGTTTGCTCATAAATCAATCATTCTGACTCATTAATCACTTTGTTACTCTTCTGTGAACTCCCTCCAATTAATCTATATCTTTCTAGTTAATGACCTTGGAGAAGTGGAACAGTCCAGGTGTGATCCTAGTTATATCTGGTGTCAGTGAGCTTGTATGCACACCCAAAGGCCTTTTGTAATGGGGAGAAAAAAATGTAAAAAATTAACAATCGCTTTTCTGCCCTATTTTCTAGTACTCCAAACGGTTAATTATCCTCCAAGTATCAGTTTTCACTATCGATGGTCATTTCTCGGGTTTCAACTTCTGCAAGACTACAAAATTTATTATAGTTCCTGCTGTTAACCAGTCAAAATGCCTCAAAGATCTGTCAAAAATCTATTTAGATTGAACCCAACCAGTTACTTTCATAGGAACCCTATGTTTAAATCTTATAGAGAATTTTTCAAGTCATTTTGTGTTTATAGACACCACGAGAGTTGACAGCCTTCACTGAGGAAGCTAAGGTGAAGCTTAGAAATGGTTTTGACAAAACTGAAAGGGAATTAACTCACCTTACTTTTCAAGGAGTGAAAACTCTCTTTCACTGCACAATAAAACAAATTATTTCAGAAGAATAATTTCTTTCTAGAAGTTCAAGTTACCTTTCACTTTCAGTATATATTCAGCTTCTTTAGTAGAAATGATGGCTCAGTCCACTCTTGATTTTGGGAAATAATTCAATCTGAGGGCTAATACATCTTCACAACTATACACCATCAGTAATTCCTTTGTGCATTTTTCATATTTATTACACACATTACAATGTGTATGGTTAGTTAATAAGCAGTTGTTGAGCATCTCCATTATGCATAACTTTCGTAAATTTTCAGGCATTACAGAATGATGCATACACGCGCGCGCGTGCGCACACACACACACACACACATACACACACATACACCCCTAAAAATCATTTCATGTGCATATAGAGGTTTGTGATCTTTTGTGGGTAGGAAAACACAAGGACCAAGAAAGCTCTACACTGACTTAAAAATGCTGCATTAAAAAATGCTATTATTACAAAACTGAAAACCTAAGTGTTAGGGGAATTCAGAGTAAAGGAGTAATTAGCATAGGGTAGAGTTCATCTGGGATGTCTTGAAAGGGAAAAAGAAAAGTGAAATTAGTCAATTTTCCTTCTCTGGTATGTAGTTTCTGATGAGGTAATGTTTTCAAACAAAAAGAAACCAACTTTTTTTTTTCCTGAAGACCACACAACAAGATTGTTTAAAAATAAAAACAAGTTAAAAAAGAAGTTGTAGGACTAGGGGAAAATGTTAAGGATAATATACAAAGGAGACTGCTCTAGATGGAAAAAAGTAAATGACGTTTTTGTTAGGTTTCATCAAGTTGGTTCCACCTCATTGAAACCCTAGGTACAACAGAAGCACTGCCCAGTCCTGCACCACGCTCACAACTGTTGGCATGTTTGAGCCCACTGTTGTAGCCACTGTGTCAGTCTATCTTGTTGAAGGTCTTCTTCTTTTTTGCTGACTCTCTACCAAGTGTGATGTCTTTCTCCATGGATTGATCCCTCCTGACAACATGTTCAGAGTATGCGACACACAGTCTCACCATCCTTGCTTCCAAGGATCACTCTGTATTTCTTCCAAGACAGATTTGTTCATTCTTTTGGCAGTCCATAGTACCTTCAATATTCTTCTCCAATATCACAATTCAAAGAAATCAATTCTTCTGTCTTCCTTATTCATTGTCCAGATTTCACATGCATATGATGCAACTGAAAATACCATGGCTTGGGTCAGGTGTACCTTAGCCTTCAAGGTGATATGCTGCTTTTCAACACTTTGAAGAAGTTTTTTTTTGAATTTTTGCATTGCACCTTTGTCCAACACAATGCATCTTTTGATTTCTTGATTGCTACTTCCATGGGTGTTGATCACAGACCCAAGTAAAACAAAATCCTTCATAACTTCAATATTTTCTCTGTTTATCATGATGCTGATTAATGGTCCAGTTGTGAGGATTTTTTTTTCCTGCTGTGGAGGTGCAATTCATACTGAAGGTTATGGTCTTCGAGCTTCACCAGTAAGTGTTTTAAGTCCTCTTCACTTACGGCAAGTAAAGTTGTATTAACTGCACAACGCAGGTTGTTAATGAGTCTTCATTCAATCCTGCTGCCCCATTCTTCCTCATATACTCCAGCTTCTTGGATCATTTGCTTGGCATACAGACTGAATCGGTATGGTGAAAGGATACAACCCAGACAGATATCTTTCCTGACTTTAAACCATCCACTGTCCTCTCATTCCGTTTGAATGACTGCCTCTTGATCCATGCACAGATGCCTCATTAGTGCAATGAAGTGTTCTGGAATTCCCGTTCACTGCAATGTTATCCATAGTTTTTTAAGATCTATACAGTTGAATCCCTTTGAATAGTCAATAAAACACAAGTAAACATCTTTCTGATATTCTCTGCTTTTGGCCAATATCCATCTGACATCAGCAATGATGTATCTGGCTTCATGTCCTCTTTTGAATCTGGCCTGAATTTCTGGCAGTTCCTGATCAATATACTGCTGCAGCCACTTTTGAATGATCTTCAGCTCAGTTTTACTTGTGTGTGATATTAATGATACTGTTGGATAATTTCTGCGCCTGGTTGGATCAACTTTCTTGGAAATAGGCAAAAATAGGAATCTCTTCCAGTCAGTTGGCCAGGGAGCTGTCTTCTAAATTTCTTGGCGTGGACAAGTGAGCACATCCAGTGCTGCACCTGTGTGTTGAAACGTCTCAGTTGATATTCCATGAATACCTGGAGTCTTGGTTTTCACTAACGCCTTCAGTGCAGCTTTAACTTCATATGCTACCTCTTGAAGTGGCTGAACATTGACCAATTTTGGGGGGATGGGGCTGGTGATTCCATGTATTCCTTGCATCTTCTTTTGATGTTTCCTGCATCATTCAATATCATCCTTGTAGAAACCTTCACCATTGCAACTTGAGGCTTGAATTCGTTCTTCAGTTCTTTTACCTCGAGAAATGTAGAGTATGTTCTTTTGTTTTGGTTTTTTATCTGCAGCTCTGTACACATGCCGTTTCAATACTTTACTTTGTCTTCGCAAGCTGCCCTTTGAAATCTTCAGTTCGTTTACTTAATCATGTCTTCCTTTTGCTTTATGTACTCAACGCCAAAGTGCAAGTTTTTGAGTATCTTACAACATTCAATTTGCTCTTTTCTTTCTTTCATGTCTTTTTAATGACTTCCTGCTTTCTTCATGTATGATATCTTCAATGTCATTCCACAACTTGTCTGGGTCTTCGGTCATTACTCTTCAACTCATCAACTCTCCTCTTGAGATGGTCTCTAAACTCAGGTGGGATACACTTAAGGTCATAATTTGGGTCTTGTAGAGTTTTTCTAATTTTCTTCAGTTTCAATTTGAACTTGCATATGAGCAATTGATGGTCTGTGCCACAATTGGCACCTGGATTTGTTTTGACTGATGATAGTGAACTTTTCCATCATCTCCTTCCACAGATGTTGTCAATTTGCTTTCTGTGTATTTCAGCTGGTCCACATATATGGTTGCCATTTATGATGGCAAAAACAGGTATTTGAAATAAAGAAGTTGGTCCTGCAAAATTCTATAATGTGAATTCTAAATTGTTAGCTGTTAAGATCCCAGATGCCACTCACCAATATGAGGTGCAGGAGACTCTCTTAGCAATAGCTTAGTTATGCCAACTGGCCTTGATGTCCCTTGAGACGATGGCCCCAGACTCCTGCTCCTGCTACTCTATCCTTGAAATATTGGATTAAGATTAGAATACTTTTCAGTTTAGGTGGAAGTCCAGTTAAGTTGATCTTCTTTCTACTGTGTGCTGTCACTGCTTTCACCCAACCAAATATTTGTCAACTCCCTAATCTACGACCAGCCCTGTCTTTCCCTCCCCTCCCTTGCAGCCATCAAAAAGTCTTCTATTCTGTACATGAGCCTATTGTTAAGTGTCATACAATATCTGTCCTTGTGCCACTGACTGATTTCACTCAGCTAATGTCTTTCAGTTGAAACCAGGTTACGAGATGCTTCCTAAAATCATCATTGTTCTTAATCATTGCACAGTGTTCCATTGAGTACATGTGCCAGAATTTGTTTATCCACTCATCTGTTGTTGGGCTTCTGGGTTGATTCCATCGTTTTGCTATTGTGGACTCTGCTGCAATAAACATTCATGTGCATGTATCTGTTAGTATGAATGCCTTTGCATCTGTAGCATATATTCCGAGCAGTGGGATTAGTGGGTCAAGTGGTATGTCTATTTCCAGCTTTTTAAGGCAGTGCCAAATTGCTTTCCATAGAGGTTGAACCATTTTGCAACCCCACCAGCAGTGTAGGAGAATTCCGCTCTCCACAGCCTCTCCAGCATTTGTTGTTTTGTGTTTTTTGGAGCATGGACAACCTTGTTGGGTGATATTGTGTCTCATTGTAGTTTTGATTTGGATTTCTCTAATAGCTAATGATCTTGAGCATTTCCTCATGAGTCTTTTGGCTACCTGGCTGTCCTGTTTAGTGAAGAGTCTGTCCATTGCCTTTGCCCATTACTTAATTGGGTTACTTACTTTTGTCTTGCTGATATTTTGCAAGTTCTTGTAGATTATGGAGATCAGATGTTCCATGTAGTTGCCAAATATTTTTTCCCATTCTATAGGTAGTCTTTAATTCTTTTGATAAAGTCTTTGTATGATCAAATGTATTTGACTCTTAGAAGTTCCCATTTATCTATTTTCTCTTCTGTTGATTGGGTTTGTTTGTCTGATTTTGAAGTCTGTCTAATCTGTGTATTAAAGTTCCATTGCTGACCCTATTTTGTCTTGCATGATCTTCATCATTTTAGGTTTAATATTTAGGTCTTCTATACATTTGAGTTAGTTTTTGTGTAAGGTGTAAGATATGGTTCTTGTTTCAATTTTTTGCAGATGGATATCAAACTTTGCCAACACCATTTGTTAAAGAGACTATTTACCCCAATGCAAAATCTTAGGGCCTTTGTTGAATATCAACTGTTCATAAAAGGATGGTGGCATCTCTAGGGGCCAATCAAGTCTGTTCGATTGGTCTGCATGTCTCTTTGTACCAGTACCAGGCTGTTTTGACTACTGTGGCAGTGTAATAGGTTCTAAGGTCGGGTAGTGAGAGGCCTCCAACTGTGTTCCTGTTCTTCAGTAGTGCTTTTCTTATCCGGGGTTTCTTCCCTTTCCAAACAAAGTTGGTGATTTGTTTCTCCATCTCATTAAAAAATTTCACTGGAATTTGTATTGGGATTGCATTGTATAAGTAGATTGCTTTGGGTAAAACACATTTTCACAGTGTTAAGTCTTCCTGTCCATGAGCAGGGTAGGTTTCTCCATTTATGGAAATACCTCTTGGTTTCTTGCAGTAAGTTTTGCATTTCTCTTTGTATAGGTCTCTTATTTCTCCAGTTAGATTTATTCCTAGGTATTTTATGTTCTTGGGGGCTATAGTAAATGGTATTGATTCAGTGATTTATTCTTTGATTATCTCTTTATTGGTGTAAAGGAATCCTACTGATTTACTTATGTTTATCTTGTATCCTGATACTTTACTGAATTCTTATTAGTTTGAATAGTTTACTTATGGATTCTTTAGGATTCTCTGCATATGTAATGGCATCATCTGCAGATAGGCAGATTTTTACTATTCTCTGCTCGATGGCACTTGGCTGACTTGGCTGATGCAGATACCCTTTATTTCTTGGTCTTGCTCTGGCCAGAACTTCTAGTTCAATGTTGAATAGGAGAGGTGAGAGTGGGCATCCTTGTCTAGCTCCTGTTCTCAAGGGAAATTCTTTCAGTCTCTCTCCATTCAGGATGATGTAAGTGGTTGGCTTTACATAGATACTTCTTACTGTATTGAGGAAATTGCCTTCTATTTCTATTTTGCTGAGAATGTTTAACATGAATGGGTGTTGGACTTTGTCAAATGCATTTTTTGCATCAACTGACAAAATTAGGTGATTCTTATCTTTTGTTTTATTTATGTGGTTTATCGTATAGTTTTTCTGATGTTGAACCAGACTTGCATCCCTGGTATACATCCAACTTGGTATAGGTGTTGAATTCTTTTGGAGAGGGTTCTGTGGAAGATTTTAGCAACTACGTTCATGAGTGATATTGGCCTGTAGTTCTCCTTTTTTGTGGGATCTTACCCTGGCTTTGGTATCAGGGTTATGCTGGCTTCATAGAATGAACTGAGGAGTATTCCATCTCTTTCTATGCTATGAAATGGTCTCAGTAGTATTGGAATTAGGTCTTTTCTAAAAGCTTGGTAGAATTCTGTGATGAAGCCATCTGGGCCAGGGCTGTTTTGGGTTGGTAGTATTCTGATGACTTTTTCAATCTCTTCCTTTGTGATGGGCTTATGAAGTTGTTGTACTCCTCCTTGTGATAATTTGGGTAGGTGAAATGAATCTAGGAATTTGTCCATTTCCTCTAGGTTTTCAAACCTGTTACAGTCTTTTGTAGCATTCTGTTACGATAATTTTGATTTCAGTTGGGTTTGTTGTGACATCTCCCATCTTATTTCTTATTTGGGTTATTTGTTTCCTCCCCTCTTATTCTTTTGTAAGTATAGCCAGTGGTTTATCAATTTTGTTGATTTTTTTCAAAAACCCAGCTTTTGGTTTTATCAGTTTTTTTCAATTGTTCTCTTCTGTAATTCATTCAGTTCTGCTCTAATCTTTATTATCTGTTTTCTTTTCATGCCTGAGGGTTTCCTCTGTTGCTCTCTTTCTACTTGCTCAAGCTGTAGGGTTAATTCTTTGGTTTGGGTCCTTTCTTCTTTTTGGATATGTGCCTTTATAGAGATAAACTTATCTCTGAGCACTGCTTTGGCTGTATCCCATAGGTTCTGGTAAGATGTGTTTTCATTCTCATTTGATTCCATGAATTTATTTATTTCATCTTTGACTCCTTTCTAACCCATGGCTTTTTGAGCATGGTGTTTTTCAGTTTCCATGAATTCCAATTTCTATCTATGTTTTTTCTACTATTGATTTCAACTTTTATGGCTTTATGGTCTGAGAAGCTGCTTTGCAATAATTCAATGGTTTGAATTTTGTTGAGATTTTCTTTATGTCCTCACACATTGTCTATTCTGGAAAATGTTCCCTGCACATTGGAGAAGAAGGTGTACTTATCTACTGATGGATAAAAAGTTCTGTATATGTTGCTGAGGTCCAGCTGGTGAATTGTTTCAATAAAATCTGTGTCTTTACTGAGTTTTTTTTTCTGCATGATTTATCCATTACTGAAAGTGAAGTGTTGAAGTCTCCAACTGTTATTGTGGAGTGATGTATCTCATTTTTCAGAGTAGTCACTGTTTTTCCAATGTATTTAGATGCTCTGGTATTGGGTGCACAAATATTTAGTATTGTTAAGTCCTGCTTGTGTATTGAACTTTTCAGCAGTAAATAGTGGCCATCCTTGTCCACAATGGTGCATTTTACATTAAAATCTATTTTAGCTGAGACTAGTATTGCCACACCCACTCTTGCTTGTGTATTGTTATCATTGTATATATTATTCCATACTTTAATTTTCAGTTTGTTCACATCTTTAAGTTTAAGGTATGTTTCTTGTAGGGAACATATCGATGGGTCATGTGTCTTGATCCAGGATATCACTCATTGCCTCTTTATTAGAGGGTTCAGTCCATTTACATTCAGTGTAATTATCGATAGGCATGTGTTTAGTGCTGCTGTCAGTTTGATGTATTTATTTTTGTGTTAGTGTTTTCTATGTTATTCTTAATATTTGTTCTGGGTCATTCTTTCTACGTTGACTTCATCTTTTTCAGTGTTGGTTTTGTGTTTGGTAAGACTCTTGTCTTACATTTCTTGTTTTGATATGTTGCATTGTTATTGTGCTTTGCAGCTACCCCATGATCCCTCTTAATATTCTAAGTTTAAACTTAATTTTAACTTCTATATATCTTTTTAACTTCTTCTCCATCTGAAAGGACTATAACTACTGTAGTGTATCACACTTTTTAGCGTGATGGTATCATAATTTTCATGATATGATCACTTGTTTTAATATTGTAACTTTGAGTTTTGTGACTTTCCTAACTGAGCAGGTTTTGGGATGCTGTGTCCTGCATTGCCTCCTTAAATATAGTTACTGGTTTTGTTTTTCTAAGCAAAGAGCTTATTTCAGTATTTATTGTAGTTTTGGTTTGGTTTTTACAAAGTCTCTAAGCTTCTGTTTATCTCTAAATGTGTTAATTTCATGTTCCTATTTGAGAGACAGCTTTGCAGGATATATAATGCTTGGCTGGAAGTTTTTCTCCTTCAAGGCTTTGAATGTGTCATCCCACTGCCTCCTTTCCAACATTGTTTTTGCCGAGAAGTCAGATGAAAACCTACAGGATTTCCCTCTGAATGCTAGCTTTAATTTGAGCCTGGCTGCCTTTAAGAGAATCTGTTTATGATTCATTTTATTAAGCTTGAGTATAATATGTCTTCATTTCTTTCCTTTGGGGTCTAGTTTTGTGGTATTTGGTACACATCTTCGATATCTATGTTCTCTTCTTTCATAATTTCAGGGAATTTTTTTTCTGTCAGCAACTCAGCAACAATACTCTCTGTGTTTTCAGGCATCCCTCCCTGTTCAGGAACTCCAATTAAACACAGATTATTCCCCTCAGTAGACTCCCACCTGTTTCTTAATGCTTCTTCAGTTTTCTTATTTCTTTTCTCTGATTTATCCTTATAAATGCTAGTGTCAGTTGCTCTATCTTCAAGGTCACTAAGTCTGACTTCTATCTCCTCCATTCTGCTCTCTTGGTTTTTGATTGAATTGTCTAATTCTGTAATTTTGTTATCAATCTGCTGGTTTTCAAATCACTGATGTTCCATCAGTTCAAATAACTTTCTTAATTTTTCATTTTGCTCTGCTGCATTTTGTTTAATCTCCAGGAGGGTTCTATAAATAATTCCTTCATATTTAACGTCTGATAGTTTTGGAAAGCCTTCTTCATCAGGGAAGTTTTTTGAGTATTTTGGGAATTTTCTGGAGCCATGGTGGGCTATTTCTTTAAATGGTTAGAGATGGTTTGTTGCCTTCAGGCCATCTAGAGGTTGTTTAGTTTCTCTGGTGTTACATGAATAGGAGCTGAGGCACAGTTCTGAGAAGGGAGTTGGTCGCCAGCTGTTTCTTTGTACTCTAGAGACTGATGTTAGTGGACTCTCTGGGGTGGCATCCTCTGCCTTCTATCTGGCAAAGATGGTACCCTACTTATGGAGTCACTGGGGGGCTGTCAACCAACACTATGATGTGGTTCAGTAAAGGCTGGAACAGATGCTGCTGGGCTGCTCAGCAGTTATTTCTCCAGGCAGTCTTATTTTACAAAATTTGGAGCTATCTTAGAGCTGCCACAATCAGTCAGACTGTCGGGTTTAGCAGGCCTCACCTTCCAGCTGACATCAGAAGCACCTCTTCAGCCATCTCTAGATGGTATGATGTAGTTTAAAGTAGGGAGGTGTTAGTCTTGCTGCCATCCTCAGCTGGGCCCTACCTGTAATGTAACACTGTGCTAAACACAGCCTTTCTGCTGTAAAAGTGCTTTTCTGGAGTGGCACTGTTTCTCAGCTTGGGAATTAGCCCCTACTTAGGCCTTGGGTTGGATAACTCTGTTTTACAGCCAACCAAGATAGCGTCCCGGCCGAGCTGACCTTCCTACCACGAAACAGCAGAATGTATGTTGGATCTCAGAAAATAGAGGATTGGGGGAGCAGTGGTGCCCTCAGTCAGGAGCTGGGCTCTCAAAACATGGCTATTCCACAGTGTCTCTCTGCTGTGCTATATGCTGTTTACTGCACAATCCAGTGTATTTTCCGCTTCATGCCATTCCCTGCCTCCCAGATAAGAAAAGAAAAAAGCATCAGTGTCTGTAGTCTGCCCAAGTGGTGAGTCATCTGGAGCTGGTGTGCTGCTTCATGTTAGGAAGGGCAGTTTTCTGTTTAGTGGCATGTAGTCTAATCTGAGAAACCTATGCCATATCCTAGGGCTCCCTGGGTATCTAAAGGGTTCCATTCAATTATCAATCCAGGCCTTAGTTTTCAGAGGGAATCGAGGAGATGTATGTCTAGTCTGTCATCTTGGTTATGTATTTCATTTTTTATCATTTCCAATTTTCCTAGATTAATACTTTGTACATTCCATGTTCTCATTATTAATGGATATTTACAACTGTTTCTTCTCATTTTGAGTCATGCCATATCAGTAAATGAAGGTCCTAAAAGCTTGACTCCATCTACATCATTAACGTTAACTCTACTATGAGGAGAGAGCTCTTCCCCAATCATCTTTTGAGGGCCTTCCAACCTGGAGTCTTGTCTTCTGGCACTGTATTAGACAATGTTCTGCTGCTACTCACAAGGGTTTAACTGGTCAATTCTTTTCAGAAGGAGACTCCCAGTTCTTTCTCCCTAGTCTGTTTTAGTCTGGAAGCTCAGCTGAAACCTGTCCATCATGGGCGACCCTGCTTGTATCTGAATATCAGTAGCATAGCTTCCAGTATCACAGCAACACACACGTCCCACAGTACAACAAACTAACAGACACGTGGTGAATGATTAAGTCAAGTGCTGTGAATGATTAGTACTCCCCTAATGTATGTTGATCATGATGTCTATCATTTATTAAGTTCCTATTGCCAAGCCAAGTGCCGTCGAGTTGGATCCTACTCATGCAACAGAAACTCTGATGGCATAGTGGTTAAGTGTTACACCTGCTAACCAAAAAGTTGGCTGTTCAAATCCACCTGACGCCCCTTGGAAACTCTATGCAGCATCTACTCTGTCTTATAGGGTGATTATGAGTTGGAATTGAATCAAAGGCAGTGGGTTATTATGTACCAGGTCCATAATGTGATGAGTTGAATTGTGTCCCCCAAAAATGTTTGTAGCAACTTAGTTGGGACATAATTCCCATGATTGTGTGATCACTCACTATTTTGTCATTTGATGAGATTTCCTATGCATTGCAAATTCTGTCACTATGATTTAATAAGATGGATTAGCAGCAGTTATACTGATGAGGATCACAAGATCAGATAATGTCTTAAGCCAATCTATTCTGTGATATAAAGGAGGGAAGTAAGCAAAGAGATGGGGGTCCTCAAACCACCAAGAAAGCAGTACTGGAAGAAAAGCACATCTTTTAGACCTGAGATTTCTGTGCTGGGATGCTTTGAGGGCAAAGGAAGACTGGTCATGAGGATCTTTCTCCAAAGTCATCCGAGAGAAAGCCTTCATTTGTAGCTGATGCTCTGAAATTTGCACTTGATTCTACTAGACTGATTTGTAAGAACCATCCACCTGTATTTCTGTTACAGCAGCACTACTTGACTCAGACACATACAAAGTATTTTCATACAATGCTTCTTAAAATTTTTTACAAAAGCATCCCTAAGAACATAAGACACTATTGCTAACATCTGCCAGTATGCCAAAAAAACCCAGAAAAAAAATTGTTTCATCTTAAAAATTCAGATTAACTTTGTATTCCACTTTATACTAAATATATTTTTATATAAAAATAATGCTTTAAATTACTTACCATTCAAAGAAATATACTTATGGTACAAGTTTGTCCTGTGGCCTTTTGGTAATTCCAGCCTTGTATATCTGATCTAATTTAACTGTCATCCCAGCATCCTGAAATAGTTATATTTTTCTCATTTTGTAGATGTGGAAATTAGGGCTCACAATGGGTAACAAATTCAGGTGTACCAAAAACAGCACAATACCTATTCATCTACAGTGCACATGCACAATTCTCCAAGATAGAGCATATTCTAGATTACAATACAGGTGCTGATAATTTTAAAAGGATTGAAAAAATGCAAAATGTCTTCTCCAACCACAGTGGAATGAAACTAGGTATCAGATAAGAGAATGAAACAGAAGATTATATTCACACGTGGGAATTAAATAACACATCATTAAGTAACCAATGGGTCAAGGAAGAAATCAAAAGAAAAATCAGAGGAGAGATGAATGAAAATGAAAAGGATTATATCCCACAACTTAGGGATGTGACAAAGTCAGTGCACACAGGGAAACTGATAGAGTCAGTGCCTACATTAAAGAAGAAGAAAAATCTCAAATCAATATCTTACCTTTACAACATAGGGAACTAGAAAAAGAAGAGCAAACTAGGCCAGAAGTTATCAGAAGGAAGGAAACAATGAAGATCAGAGTGGAGATAAATGAAATAGAGAATAGAAAAATAGTAGAGAATAAAAAAACCAGAAGTTAGTTTTTTTTAAGATCAATGAAATTAACAAATCTTTATCTAGGCCGACAAGAAAAAGATAGAAAGAGAGAGAAAATGTAAACTTCTAAAATCAGAAACGAAAACGGGGAGATTATTACTGATAGTACAGAAATAAAAAGAATAATAAGAGAATATTATGAATAATTGTATTCCAACATGTTAAATAATCTAGATTAAATGGGAAAATTCCTAGAAACACAGAAACTCCCTAAACTGACACAGGAAGAAACAGAAAATCTCTACAGACCCATAACAAGTGAAGAGATTCAACCAAATCAAAAATCTTCCAATAAACAAAAGTCTCAGACTAGATGGCTTCACCGGAGAGTTCTACAAAACTTGAAAGAAAATTGACACCATCTCCTGAATTTTTCCAAAAATAGAGAAAGGAACACTTCCTATTTTACTCCCTGATACAAATAAAGAAAAAAACCTGTAAGAAAACTACGGAACAATATCCCTTATGAATACACATGGAAAAGTCTGCAACAAAATACTAACAGACTGAATTCAACACTACATTAAAAGGATTATATATCACGATCAGTTTCAATTTATCTCTGGAATGCAAGGGTGGTTAAACATTAGAAAATTATTCTGTGGAAAACACCATTTGATTGAAAAAAAAAACACTACCACTGAGTCGGGTCTGACTCATGGCGACCCTAGGTAGAACAAAGGAAAAGAACTACATAATTATCTCAATTGATGCAGAAAATGCATTTGACTAAATTCAACACCCTATCATGAAAAAAACACTCATCAAGCTCTGAATAGAAGGGAAACTCCTCAATATAGTAAGAGGTATTTATGTAAAACCCAAGTCTGACATCATACTCAATGAAAAAAGTCTGAAAACCTTTCCCCTTAAGATCAGGAACAATACAAGTACTGTTGTTGTGTTTAGGTGTCATTAGGTTGGTTCCAGCTCCTAGGGAATCCCAAGTACAACAGAAAGAAACACCACCTGGTCCTGTGCAATCCCTACAATTATTATGTTTGAGACCCTTTCTGCAGCCACTGTGTCAATCCATCTCCTTGAGGGTCTTCCTCTTTTTTGCTGACCGTCTACCAAACATGATGTCCTGCTCCAGGAACTGGTTCCTCCTAATAACTTACATACAATGTATGTCAGATGAAGCCTTGCTGTCCTCACTTCTAAGGAGTATTCTGGCTATAACCACCACTCGTTTGTCTACTGTGGTGGTTTCTGTGTCGCTGTGATATTGGAAGCTAGGCTACCAGTATTTCAAATAACAGCAGGGTCACCCATGATGGACAGGTTTCAGCAGAGCTTCCAGACTAAGATAGATTAGAAAGAAGGACTTGGTGGTCTACTTTTAAAACAATTGGCCAGTGAAAACCTTATGAATAGCAGCAGAACACTGTCAGATATAGTGATGGAAGACGAGACCCTCAGGTTGAAAGGCACTCAAAATAGGACTGAGGAATAGCTGCTGCCTCAAAGTACAGTTGGCCTTAATGATGTGGCATGAGTCAAAATGAGAAGAAATAGCTGCAAATGTCCATTAATAATCACAACAGAAGGTATAAAGAATGAATCTAGGAAAACTGGAAGTTGTCAAAAAATGAAATGGAATGCAAAAAGATCAACATCCTATGTATTAGTGAGCTGAAATGGACTAGTATTGGCCAGTCGTATGGTCTACTATGCTAGGAATGGAAAATTGAAAGGAATGGCAGCACATTCATCATCAACAAGAACATTTCAATATCTGTCTTGAAGTACAATGTTATCAGTGACAGGATAATATGTCTAAAAGGAAGACAACAATGACTGCTTTCAACACTGTTATTCAATACTGTACTGGAAGTTCTGGTCAGAGCAATTAGGCAAGAAAAAGAAATAAAAGGAATCCAAATAAGAAAGGGAGATGTTAAATTATCTCTCTTTACATATGACATGATCTTTGTCATGGATTGAATTGTGTCCCCCCAAAATATGTGTAGAATTTGTTTCTATGATGTTAATAAGGGAAGATGGGTGGCAACTGTATTGGTGGGGCAGGACTCAGTGTGTAAGATTGTATTGTTCCTTGTGGCAATTTCTTGGGATGCAAAAGAAAGAAGCTAGTGGAGAGAGTTGGGGATCTCATACCACCAAGAAGCACTGCCTCAAGCAAAGCTCATCCTTTAGAACTGGGGTCCTTGTTCCTCAAAAGCTTCCAGTCTAGGGGAAGACTAACAACAAAGACCTTCCTCCAGAGCCAACACAGAAAAATTGCTCCTGGAGCTGATGTCCTGAATTTGGACTTGTAGTCTACTGGACTGTAACAGAATAAAATTTCTCTTTTAAAAGCCATCCACTTGTGGTTATTTTTGTTATAGCAGCACTACATGACTAAGACAATCCTATATACTGAAGATATCAGGGAATCCAAAGAAAGGTACTAGAGCTAATTAATATGATCAGCAAGTCACAGGGTACAAGATCAATTCTAAAATAAATTATATTTTTACATACCAGTAATAAACAATTTGGAAAGGAAATTAAGAAAACAATTCCATCTACAGTGGCATTTAAAAAATAAAATACTTAGGAATAAATTTAACCAGGGAGGTGAAGGATTTGTACACTGAATATTATAAAACATTGCTGAAAGAAATTAAATAAGACATTAATAAACAGAAAACAATCCTACATTTACTGATTGGAAGACTTAATAGTGCTTAGATGTCAATACTACACTAAATATCTATAGATTCAGTGTAATCTCTATCAAAATTCCAATTTTTTTTTCAAGAAATGGAAAAAATCAATCCTCAGAACTGCAAGGGGCTCTGAATAGTCAAAGCAATCTTTTAAAGAAAAAAGTAAAAGAACTCACATTTCCCAATTTCAAAATCTACTTTAAAGCTACAGTAATCAAAACAGTTTGGTACCAGTAAAATGATAGGTATATAGAACAATGGCACAGAACTGAAAGTCCAGAAATAAATCTATATATTCATCATCACTAGATTTTTGAGAAGGGTGCTAAGTCCATTCAGTGGGGAAAGAATACTTACATCAATAAATGATACTGGGGAAAAGTGGTGCTAGTATAGCTGAATCTTAACATGCAAAAGAACATAATTGGGCCCATATCTCATGCCATATAAAAATTAACTCAAAATGAATCAATAAACTAATATACGTAACAATTAAAATCTTAGCAGAAAATGTAAGGGTAAAATTTGATGATCTAGTTTTTCTCAATGGATTTCTGAATATGATACCAAAAGTATGATCGACAACAACAAAAAATTGGATTTCACCAAAATTAAAAACTTTTGTGCACCAAAGGACATTATCAAGAATGTGGAAAGACAACCTACAGAAAAGGAAAACTTATTTGGAAATCATGTATTTAATAAGGATTTAATACCTAGAAAACATACAAAACCCCTACAACTGAAAAACAAAAAATCCACTTAAAATTTGGGCAAAGTACTTGAATACACATTTCTCCAAAGATGACATATGAATGGTCAGTAAACACACAAAAAGATGCTCAGCATCGCTAGTCCTTAGGAAAATGCACATTAAAATCCTGAGATATGACTTCATCCCTAGTAAGATGGCTCATTTATCAGTAAAATGGAAAATAACAAGTGTTGGCAAGACGTGGAGAGACTGAATACCTTGTTCATTGTTAGTGGATTTGATGGCTCTCAAAAAAGTTAAACATAATATTACCATATGACCCTGTAATTCTACTACTAGGTAACTAGGTATATGCCCAAAAGAAGTGATGGCAAGAAATCATTTTATATTCATTTTAACCAGAATTATACAACAAATTATACATTCATTGCTCACTGCAGCATTATTCACAATAGTCAAAAGGTTAAAAACAAATCAAGAGATGAATGGATAAATGAAATGTGGTATACAAGTAAAAGAGGAGCCCGGGTGTTGTAGTGGTCAAGCATTCAGCTGCTCTGTGGAAGAAAGATTGCTGTTTGCTTCTACAAAGATGAAAGCATAGGAAACCCTATGAGGTAGTTCTACTCTGTCCTATAGGGTCACTCTGAGTTAAAAGCGGGTTGACAGCAATGGGTTTTTTATATACATATAACAGAATATTACAAACGCATAAGTAAAAATGAAGTTCTGAAACATGTTTCAACATGGATAAACCTTAAAAATATGCTAAATGCAAAAGGACAAATACTATATGGTTCTATTTATATTCAATATCTAGAATAGGCTTGGGTCAGTCACAGCTTAGTCTTCAAGATGATATCTTTGCTTTTCAACACTTTAAAGAGATCTTTTGCAACAGATTTGCCCATTGCAATATGCCTTTTGATTTCTTGACTGCTGCTTTCATGGGAATTGATTGTGGATCCAAGTAAAATGAAATCCTTAAAAACCTCAATCTTTTCTACGTTTATCATGATGTTGCTTATTGGTCCAGTTGTTAGGATTTTTGTTTTCGTTATGTTGACCATACTCAAGGCTGTGGTCTTTCTTTGATCTTCACCAGAGTCTATGTCTTATATATTTAGGACATGCTGTCAGGAACGATCAGTCCCTGGCGAAGGACATCATGCTTGGTAAAGTAGACAGTCAGCAAAAAAGAGGAAGACTCTCAATGAGATGGACTGACACAGTGACTGCAACAATGGGTTCAAGTATAACAATGGTTATGGGCATGGCACAGGATTGGGCAGTGTTTTATTCTGTTTTTCATAGGGTTGCTATAAGTTGGAAGGAACTTGATGGCACATAACAACAACAACATCTAGAACACAAAAATGCAGAGACAAAAGTTTATTTAGTGGTTTCCAGAGGATAGTCCTAGGAGAAATTGGGAATTATTCCTTGAGCAGTACTAAGTTTCTGTTTAGGATGATGAAAAGTACTTGGAAATGGATTTTTTTTTTTTTTTAAAAAAAGCCTGTTGCCATCAAATTGATTCCAACTCATAGCGACTATATAGGACAGAACAGAACTGCTCCATAGAGTTTCCAAAGAGCACATGGTAGATTCAAAATGTGGACCTTCTGGTTAAAAGCCAAACTATGCCACCAGGTTTCCTAGACATAGATAACCCAAATCTACTGCTATTGTGTGGATTCTGACTCACAGCAATCTATAGTACAGAGTAGAACTGCCCCATAGAGTTTCCAAGGAGCACCTAGTGGATTTTAACTGTTGACCTTTTGGTTGGTAGCTGTAGTACTTAACCACTATGCCACCAGGGTTTCCTAATGGACATGGATGGGGTAATGATTTTACACAAAAATGAATATAATTAATGTGCCGAATCATACACTGAAAAGTGGTGTTTTATTATACGTATTTTGCCACAATAAAAAAACACCAACAAATCTCTCAGATATCTCTCCAAACTCTGTATCTACGGTATCTAAATCTCAACAGAGAATCTAGAGAATTAACTAACTGGAATGAACATTAAATCTTAGTTTGCCTAACAACTTTGTGTTTCTTACGAGAAAACTGAGGCTGTGGGAAAGAAAATGACAAGGAAGTCATACAAGTGAAGGGAAGAACTGGCGTTATAATCTGTTTTGATCTAGAGGGCCTTCTTTGCTTTACTCTACCATAGGCTAATTGCTGCTGCTATGAGTGTCCATGATACCCTATACTTTACATGTCCATTAAAAAAAAAATGTTGCTAAGTCTATTCTGATCCATGTCCATGGCAACCTCATGTGTATCAGAAAGGAATCAATGGCTGATTTATCAGAAGTAGAACACTAGGTCCTTCTTCCAAGGTGCCTCTAGGAAGTGTTAATATTTTGGTTAGTAGCTGAGTGCTTAACTGTTTTGCACTCAGTGGCTCCCCTAGGTCCATATTTAGTTTTATTTCTGTTATTGTTCATTTTGTTGTCTGATTTTTCTATTAGACATAAAAGTTCTAGAAGTGCAGGACTGTGTCTGTTTTACTCACTATTACATCTCCAGCACCCAGAAATTTTGCCTACTGTAGAGTAGGCACTCAGAAAATAAGTTTTACATAAGCACACATCTGGTGTGACATTCTTTCACACAGTCTATCTTAACATCTTTGCTAAAGACCCAGAAGAGTATGTGATTAAAACTGTAGATGACACAAAGTTCTCTCTGCATAAGATGCTACAACAGCAGAGAAAGGCCTAAAGGCATTTATGAAAGCGTAGACAAGGTAAAATTTTCTATGAGGGTGGATAAGGTAACATTTAGGAGTAAACATTTAGGTAAAATTTCCTGTGAGGATAGATAGGGTAACATTTTATTGAGGAGTAGGGCAATCTGAATTATACAAGATTATAGTCTCTGATCTTGTACTTTCAACACAGAAATTATATCTCATAATACCAAAACTATTCAGGGAGGATGCTGGATATGATTCAGAAAGGTCATTGGAAAGAAAGACAAATGACATTTTCCTCTTATGCAATGAAACCTACTGACAGATTTTAGTGGGAACCTAAAGGACATTAGCAGGAAGTTGACAAACTAATTAAGGTGACAGGAAGATTATGTGAAGAGATATAAAACAATTAATATAAAACAATCAAGACTCTTCCATATGGTAGAATGATGCCTGAAGATCAGTATTAGTAATATCTAAAGTTACATATCGAGATGCTCTGGATTTGGAATAAGAGAGGCTAGATTTAAGCTATAGCTCTATCACTTTATAGCCATGTGACACATGGAAAGTCACTTAACTTTTTGGAACTTCAGTCTCTTCTTCTAAAATACATTGCAGATTGTTCTACTTCTGGTCATGACCAAGCAAGCTCTTGTCACACCAATCCTTCTGCATGTAACAATTATAATTTCTGGATAAAAGAGGAGACAAAAAGAGAGGAGACAGAGAACTACCTAAAGACAGTATAGAATAAATGAAAGTGGGCAGACAGCAAGTATGAGTGGAGGTAACTTTTGAAAGAAGGGACACTGGGTTAGTTTCCCATTTTTTAAAAAGTACTTGGGACTGAATATGGTAGCCAGACAGTAAATGGCAGTCTCACTGGCCTGAAGACATAGGACAGGGTTCAAGGGTAACTGTAGTCATTATAAAGTGCAAACCAAACAAAACCCACTACCTTAGAGTTGATTCCAACTCATAGTGACCCTATAGGACACAGTAGAACTGCCCTATAGAGTTTCCAAGGAGCACTTGGTGGATTTGAGCTTTTTGATTAGGCAACCTTTTGATTAATAGCTATAGCACTTAACCACTACACCACCAGGGATTCCATTAGAAAGTGAAGGGCTGGAATCCTGGAGATAGCCAGAAAGGAGAACTTCACATTCTGCACATAAACTTTGTCTGAATCTCTGGTTGACCACTGAATCATGCATGTGTGGGGCAGATTACAAGCAAGCAAGCTAAAACTAAAAGTATTGAACTTAGGTTTGCGCTGTCTCCTACTGCCGGGGACATAGGGTTTGAAGTTTGAGTTCAACTGTGTTAAATGCTTGCTTAAAAATAATACAATCTGAAGGAACATAACAGAAACCAGAACCTCCTCTAGCAAACATATCTTCTAAAATAGCTAGTATACAATTCAAAATTACTCAATATATGAAAGCAGAACAGAACAAAACAAAAATGTGACACATTCTCAAGAGAACAGACAGTCAAACCCTGAAGTGATACACACATTGAAACCAGTAGACCTGGATTTTAAAGCAAACCCTGGCAGGGTAGTGGGTTAAGTGCTACATCTGCTAACCAAAAGGCTGGCAGTTCAAGTCTACCAGGTGTTCCTTGGAAACTCTATGGGGCATTTCTACTCTGACCTCTAGGGTTGCTGTGAGTCAAAACTGACTCGGTGGAGTGGGTTTTTGGGATAGTAACTGTGGAAAACCTGGTGGCATACTGGTTAGGTGCTATGGCTGCTAAACAAAAGGTAGGCAGTTTGAATCCACCAGGTGCTCCTTGAAAACTCTATGGGGCAGTTCTACTCTGCTATAAGGGGTCACTATGAGTTGGAACTGAATTGACAGAAATGGGTTTGGTTTTTGGTATTGTAACTAAGCTCATAAAGAAAAAGATACTTATAATTAATGAAAGGATAGGAAATATTAGTAAAGAAACAGTAACTATAAAGAACCAGAAGAAAATTTCAAAACAGAAAAATCCAATATACAAAATAAAAACTTACCAGCAGAATGGAGATGACAGAATAATCAGTGAACTTGATGATGAAAAGGTCCCAAACACATTATCATAGAGATGATTCCAACTTATAGCAATCATATAGGGCAGAGTAGAGCTTGTCAATAGAGTTTCCAAGTCTGTAAATCTTTATGGAAGCTGACTGTCACATCTTTTGCCCACAGAGCATGGCTGATGGGTTTGAACCACCGAACTTTGGGCCAGCAGCTGAGCACTTAGCTGCTGAGCCACCAAGGTTCCTTTTGAACAATGACAGATCAGTAGAAATTTATCCAATCTGAACAGTAGAGGAAAAAACAGATTATGGGGAAAAAAAAGAAAAAGCACAGCCTTAGGGACCTGTGAGATATCAAATACTCAAATATATGTGTAATTGGAATCTCAGAAGGAGAGGAGAGAAAATGAGGCAGAGAAATATTTGAAGAAACAGAAAAAAAAAACCCAATTTGGTAAACAGTATAAATTTATAGATACAATAAATACAGTAAACCCTTAGCAGGAATCTCACACACACACATATCTGCTTAGATACATCATAGCCAACCTGTTGAAAAACAAAGCTAAAATCTGTGAGTAATGCCTTAAAAATAATGGGTATGAAAGTAGGGGCTCAACAGTGGCTGAATAACTTCAGTAACTATTGAATTATTCACTTAAAAGAGATATTGTAACAATACTAGACATCCGTACCAAGGAAAATATATACATGAAGACCCAAGGTTTATGAGTTCATTATCATCATTATCGAAAAAATGATTTAGGCTGGAAATCTAAAGGTTAAACAAACAAAGCAAAAGGTTCAAGAGAAGTTATGTATATTTGTAGAGAAGAGATAACTCCATAATGGTTCCATAAGGGATATTAGAATGATTGCATTATACCCTTAATATTTCAGGTGACATCCTACAATACATAACAGTGCTTGATACTGCCATTAGACAGAATATTTCAATGGGTGGATGGTGGAGACAGAGCAGTATAACATTTCTATGAAATAAACATTGATTTATTCCTTTGAAAAATGTGGTTATGAAGGGTTCCCCCCAAACATTTACATACAAAAGAAAAAAACAAGTATATTTATAGTTAGCTCTGATGGCACAAATCATCCTCTGCAGAAAGTATAATTAAATAGGGCTCTGGTTATCATTCTAGGTGTGAAAATAATTTAGCTTACCTTACATGGCTGGAGGGGAAGGAAAGAAAAGAAGAAAGGTGTGACCAGAAGGAAAAGAAACATTTTGAGGGAAAAGCTTTTAGGACTTAATGAGTTTCATCTTGAGAATTATGATTTTAACAAGGAAAACTGCCAATACAGAGTATCACAGTATCACAGAACGTTTATACATACAAATATATACAGATAGTATATACACATAGAGTTTATATACACAAATTTAGTGGTCCTTTGCACTTTTTATAATGTTCTTTGAGTTGATTCGGATTCCGACTCATAGCGACCCTATAGGTCACCCTATAGACCTTCCTGACATTCACTCTTCTTAGAATTATGTCTTTCTTTAAAATGTGTACTTGGTTCTACAGTCTTCCTTTTATCTTGTTAGATCTGGACTTATCAAAGAACTTCCAGTGCAGGGTGTAGGGATTAGGGAAGGGAGTGTGTGGTGTCTCCAATTACACATGCCTCTCTACAAATTGTGATGTGTTTTGTAGTTCTTGGAGTAACTCGATCTTACTGGGCATATACCTTGTCCCTTCCGGTGTCTATTGAGACATAATAAAGGATGAATATCTCTATTTCAGATGCTCCCTTCTCTACTGCCCAGAAATTAGGACAAGGGAGACATACTCAGTTTTCATTCCCTTAATTTAAAAAAAAGTCATTGTTATTGAGAATACACACAGAACATACACCTGTTCAAGAATTTCCATGTGTACAATTCAGTGACACTGATGATATTCTTCAAATTGTGGAATCATTCTCATCCTCTTTGCCAAATTGTTCCTACTCCACTAACATACTGCTTCCCTAGGTTTCCTATCTAATCTTTTCTGTTGGGGTTGTCAGTTTGATCCCATACAAATAGTTCTTCAAAAGGGCATGATGTTGAAGGCAAATATTCTTTATTAAATAAATTAACCTATTGTTTGGCTTAAGGAAGACTTTAACCCATATTCATGGCCATCGGGTCGATTCTGACCTACACTGATCTTATAGAACAGAGTAGAACTGCCTCACAGAGTTTCCACAGAGCACTTGGTAGATTTGAACTGCTGACCTTTTTGTTAGTAGCTGTTGCACTTAACCATTTATATTACCAGGGTGTCTAGTATTTTTTTGTTTAAAGTTTAAAAAATATCTGAGAGTAACAGTATCAGTTGCTTATTTAGGTTCACTGGTTCGAAACAGGCTGGAGTCCATCAGTATTTGAATGTCTGTGCTTCATTTTCCCTCTTTTTGATCAGGACTATTATGCAGCATCTTTGGTTAGAAAATTCAGTAATAGTAGCTGGGCACCATCTGGTTTTTCTGGTATCATGGCAAAGTAGGCCCTTGTTCATGGAGGGAATTAAGCACACATTCCATATCCTCTTCCTCTTCCTGATTCTCCCTCTTCCTCTGTTACTCCAGGCAAATAAAGACCAATTGTTGTATCTTGGATAACTGTTTGCAAACTTTTAAGACCCCAGGCACTGTGCAACCAACTAGGAAGTAGAACAGAAGCAGTGGAAATAATATTAAGCCAACTAACTGGGAAGTAAACTATAACCGTAAGCCTCCAAATCAAAGAACCAAATTCCATGAGCTGTTAGGTTGTACACAAGTAGCCTCAATGGCTACTCTTTTATTGTTGCTGCTGTAAATATATCCATCACACAACTTCTGCCAATTTAATTTTTTACAAGTGTACAGCTTCTTGACAGCAATTATATAAATTGGCTATGCTACCCTACATTTAGTCAATGTGATGTTGCCCTCACCATTAGCCCATTCCCTTAATTGTTTAAATCTGCTTTTCTAAAGCCTTTAATAGATGTGGGAACCCTGGTGGTGTAATGGTTAAGTGTTATGGCTGCTAATCAAAAGGTCAGCAGTTCAAATCTGCCAGGTGCTCCTTGGAAACTCTACGGGGCAGTTCTATCCTGTCTATAGGGTCACTATGAGTTGGCAATGACTCATCGGCACTGGTTTGGTTATAACAGACGTAGGACCATAAACAGCATTTCCTTCCCTCATTATTACAAACTCTGAGATGACATGCTCATTCTTTTCTAAGGTTTCTATCATCGCTATCTCATTAACCAGTTCTTCCTGCCTGTTTAGAATTAAGAACAGAGTATCAATTCATTGCTTGAATTATTCCACATCCTAAGAAATGAAATTTTAATCAAGACAACAACTTTAACTTTGCTATATACTTACTGGATGTTTTAAGCTATGCATAGAAATATGGCAAAGAATAAGACATTGCTTTTACCTAAAAGTATTTTTTTCTTCTACATAAATACTGTAGAACTTACACTCTAACAATTTTTTTTTTTTTGCTAATAAACCTGACTTTATGATGCTGCAGTCAATTTGCACTGATGATTAGGAATATAGACAGCACCACTGTAATATATCCCATAACTCTGTATTTCAGAAGGGAACAATACAAAGAAATTCTGTAAGCCACAGCATTCTCTGTGACCTCTCCACATTCAAAAGCTTCACAAAATCCAATTCGAATGGTAATGTGTCAGTGTGATATCCAAAGGAGAGAAGAAGGCAGACTCTTGCAAATTTAACTTCAGGAAAGTACTTTGACACCATCATCTTAATGTGATAATTTTAAAATTGCCTATAAAACAATGAAATTAGCCTGCTTATTCGTATTTTGTCTCCAAAGATCCTCCCCACTGTTTAGGACTTGGGGAAGTACTTCTGTGGGGTATAAAGAAGTTTGTCCTTTTTATACAAATACAACAAAAAGGTAAGTTTGTATTCTGTGGGAGACCAAGTAGAAGACAGACTTCAAAGATGGTACACTGCATGGAAAGTTTTGAACCCAGGCAACCTTGAAACAACAGAGAACAGTAAATACAAAATGAGTCAGAAATAAAGGAGGATGGTTAGTTAGAAGAGAAATCTGGTGTGAGAAGAGGGCACTTGAAGAGTTTCAAGAATGGGCAATCAGAGAAATATTACTTATAGAAACAGTAAGGTAGATAATGGCTGCTGGAGTTGCAGTCTGTACTCAAAAATAAAACAGAAGGGCACAGAGGACCTTGTTTTATCAATAACAAGGTGGAGTTGAGCCAGAAGCTAAACTAGGCTAAGACCTAGGAAAAGACTACAGATTGCTTAAGCCAGTCAACAAATATTTACTGAGCAATTTCTATGTGCTAAGCATTACTTTAGGCATATGGGAGATATAGATTTATAGCAGTAAATAATACGGAGTAGTCTCCTCTCTGATGGAGCTTACAGTTAGTCTAGTGAAGTCATGCAAAGGTATAAATAAATAAAAATACGAACCTTGGGTTTGGAAGAGCTAAGAGGAATAGTGTATCAATAGCGAGAGACAGACTTAGTTAAACTGATACTGTCCAGAACAGGTGCTAACATTATTTTGTACCTATAATTTTATAATTGCTGTAGTTGTAAAATTATGAAATTTTATATGAATTATGACATTTCTCACAGGGAAATAGTGTCTTAAATTCTCAATGTCTGAGTGCCAGTCTATTGAGGAAGGATGCCAAGAAGAAAATATTCCATAGCTACTATCTTAAAGTCACAGACCAAAGAAGAGGCTGAGCTTAAGCTTAGTGTAGTGGCATAGGAAATGATCAGGAGAGAAAACTGGAAGCTTCTTTTGAAAGTTTCTGGATTTTAAGCCTTTTTTAAAAATTTTTATTTCTGAGGAGGAATCAAATAGTAGAACTAGTAATTGATTCCATTTCCCATAAAGGCTGTTTATAGCCATTTCAGGAAAGCTAGGGTAAAGGCAGGGAAAGGTAATGAGAATCTAAATAATACACTCTGCACCTAAGTTCACTTCTCTCCAACTGTTTTAGCCAGTGCCCGCTCTCAGATAGTTGACTGTCCCTTTGTTTAATCTGTGACTTTCCAAGACAAAGATAATGAATGTCCTGTAAAGGAAGCCTCATCTGGCAGTGCCCAGTGAGTTACAAAACAGAAAAATACATGTCTAAGAGACTCGTTTGTATATCCTCAGAATGTGTGTTAGGGAGGAAGGAGGTGAGGAAGAGTAAAGAAATTTCAGAAGAGAAAATTTGAGTCAATATTCAGTATGTCAGTGTTGTCTCCAAAACTCCAAGAATGATGCCTTCTAAAGTGAATAGTATCAGACTGGGCTCAGCATGTAAACACTTAATAAATATTCCTTGATGAGAATATAAGGACTTCCAATTAAGTTTGCCATCAGAGCTGTTGTCATATTACCCTTGATGTCCTGAATGTCATCAAAATGTCTTCCTTTCAAAATTTCCTTTATCTTTGGGTAAAGAAAAAAGGTATTGGGGGCCAGATAAGGTGAGTAGGGAGGGTGTTCCAATACAGTTAATTTTTTTTCTGGCTAGAAACTCCCTCACAGACAACTATCCAATTAAGTCTGTGAACTTGCTATCATGTGCAGTGGCCATTCCAGGAAGATTTCTAGAACTGCTTTGAAGGGAAGATTAGGCATTGGCATCAGAGCACAGCTTCCCAAGGGGAGTACTTTGAAGGTGACAGTATTTATTTTCAGCAATCAGGTATGTGGCAGTTTTTCTAGGGTGAATTCACAAACTTAATTGACAGTCCTTATATAACAAATGAGCAAAGAATAGAGCTCAACAAGCCCTCCTTTTATTAATGGATATGAGTTAAAGCATTGATGGGACTTGATGATCTTAGAGGACCCTTCATCTCTAAAACATTTTGAATCTAAGTAGTTTTGTTCAGAGAATTCAAATGGCTAGCTGCATACACGCAGCATGTCAACAAAGCATTCTGTTTGGTCCTGGAAGTAGACTTACAAGTAGACAAATAAAAATGAAGTAAGATCCTAAAGGATTTTTAGTTCACCAAATCTTTCTTGTTATCCCATCTTACAATTGTACACTTGTCTGAGTTAGGGTGACTTCAGATTCTTCCTTCACCTAGAATAACCTCAGTCTCTTCCAATGTATTAAAGCAGAGTCTTGATGGTATAACGTCTGCTTAAAATTGATTTAGAAGAATAAATGATTGCTAGATCCTGGGAAAGGTGCATCCTCAGGAGAAGGTAAACTGCCAAGTTTCTCAACAGGGTCTTAAGTTACTGGCTCCAGTAATTAATGGATCTTACTCCACGATCTTACACTGGTAAACTCCCTGGGCAAAGTGATGGCTAATATTGACATTCCTTCAGAGTAAAATAAAAATAAACCTAGAAATGTAGATGAAACTCTTTAAAGAAGCAATTAAAACATCAACAGTTGTTAAACTGCCAGATCAAGTAACTCTGAATATCAAAGAGGATTTTTTTTAATGTTACAGCTTTAGAGGAAAAGGAACTCTGCCTTGCCCCAACATGCAATATTTAAAATTGGAAGCAGCTTGTTTCATTACAGACTGTTCCCTATGGTTCAGCATGTAGCTCTGTCTCCAGCAGGAATGCATCAGAGAAGGGGTCAAACAGAACAGAAGCAAGAGCCACACCAAGCCAAAAAATCAATAGTCAAACTGCACTACCTCTTAGGAACCAGCATGTTGCTATGTGTTACTGAAGGAAGCTGTAAAATTCTCTATCTCCAGAGAGCTTTTTCAATCACGGAATGCCATAAGTTCCGTGTTTAGAGTGCTCAAAAAGTCAGTTTCACTAGACCTCACTCTAAGGCAAGGAGATGGAGAAACAATAGCTGAGTTAAAGGTGTCATCCATAAAACGGGAGGAAGAAAATAAATCTATAACGAAACAGTTCATGCAGAGATTTTCCATTCTCTATTTGTGCCATCAGAAATCCTGGTGGTGTAGTGGTTAAGTACTATGGCTGCTAACCAGAAGGTCAACAGGTCAAATCTAACAGGCACTCCTTGGAAACCCTGTGGGGCAGTTTTACACTGTCTGTAGGGTCTCTATGAGTCAGAACTGACACAATGGCAGTGGGTTTAGTTTTTTAGGTTATTTGTATCATCACAGTTCTGAATTCAATGTTGGCAAGTACTAGTATTACGTAAGCTGAGCCAAGCTAAGCCCAAGTGCCATCGAGTTGGATCCGACGTAAGCTGAGGGAACATTTTATAGCATTTTGAATGCCCTAGTCAGATCTGACTCAACACCACTTGGCTGGCAGTCAAATAAAAAGCTAATGGATTTGGCTATGAGATCATATCTGAATTTACATCAATACACAGTGTGTTCAACACCCACTAAGTGCTGGGTACTTGTTGCAAGTAGAGATGTGTATAAGAATCTCTCCAAAAGCTAGTCTAGCATGGGGAAATAGAACACAAAAAACTGCAGTATAGAAAGAATGTGTGACTAGAAGTTAAAAGGTGCTCAGGTATGACAGAAAGCTTCTTGCTGTCTTTCTTTCCACTGAGATCCTGTGCACAAGCTGGGTTCCCTACTTCTTTGATCATTTATAGAGGTCAGTTTTACCTTAAACAATCACATACTCTCACAAGGGACCCATACTTTCCCTTTACACTATTCCTTCTTCCCCTTTCACTTGTCCAGTTACTTTAAGATAAACTCTCTTGGTCCTTTTGTTCTATTTGTGAACTCTAAATAACTGTAGTCATTGCTAATAACTTTAAGAGCACTGTTTTGAGATACTTGTATCAAAGAAAAGTAAAGCCATCATTTCTGAAGTGAAATTAGACATAAAACCTTTGCCATCAACTTCTAGTATTCACTGAAAGTGGCCAGAAATGTTCTTCAGAAAGAATCTCTCAAAGCCTCCATCTGTCTCCTCAACCTGTAAGTAAATCTGCTGTTACCATGTTCTAGCATCCAAGGCACTATTTCTTATTCAATTATATTTTAATGACTAGTATTGACACACTTTTCTTATTCATGATTTATGAACTGGTACAGTATTTTAGTCCCATTACACATTAAATTCAAATGTATGGGTTAACCTGGAAATTCCCTACTGTAATAACATCATTTCTATGGGAAAATATACAAGTGCTAAACAACCAACCTAGAAATGCTTTTTCGGGAATAAAATTACCCTACAAACTGAGATTTTGCCTGTACATCTGTACCTAAGATGCCCTTTTTAAGTGCTGAATAATGGAATCTAGCACAGTTACATCTAAAATAAATGCTAAATAAATCCCATTTTTCCAACAGACTTCTAGTATAATAAGAGAAAAAACTGCAAACCAGAAACATTTTTTGGTCCCTAAATACAATTAACTCCCAGTGTCTTGCCACTGTAGACCTACCCAGTGAAGCAGGTCTACAGTGGCAAGCCTCACAGCATAAGTAGGCAGAGGCAAAGAGGATGACTTTCAAGTAACTATTTCTTATTCTTGTTACAGTGATTTCTCTAGGTGCCAGAATTCTACTTGGAAAGCTATTCAGAAATAGAACTAGATATACAGTGTTTGCTCATTTTACTACACCACAGTGATTGACCCAAAATAACTTTTGTATGACAAATATATTCCTACCAAAGAGCTATCATGACATTAAATCACTGAGTTGTGTAATGAGACTATAGAAGACTGATGAATTATGTATGCCACATACAATACACAACTGCCATGCAAACACCTTGTGGATCTGAGGTTGTAGCCAAGAATTTGTGAATAAGGGGAAACAGGGTTCTATACAACAAGCATTTGGTTAAATTCCCATGGATAAATCTAATTTAACAGTCACAGCAAACTTGTGTGACTAGCATTCTATGTATGAGGAAACTGAGGCACAGAGAAGTAACTTATCCAAGGACACACAGCTAGTCAGTGGCAGAATCTGGATTTGAACCCAGGAAGGCTGATTTCAAAGACTGAGATCTTAACTACCATACTATGTAATAATGCTGCTGCTGATTATGACAAGGATGATAATAACAAAAGCAACAGTAACATCGAATCCTAATATAGCACTATTAAAGGCATTTTTCCAAGTGCCTTTCAACTCATTTAATGCTTACAACAGATGCCTCTGCGAGGTACAAACTGTTAAATGCTTGACTACTAGTCAAATGGTTGGTAGTTTGAACCCAAGCAGACGTGCCTTGGAATACAGTTCTGGAGATCTGCTTCCAAAAGGTAACAGCCTTCAAAAGTCTATGGAATAGTTTCACTTTGCACACATGAGGTCACCATGAGTCAGAAGTGACTTGATGGCAACTAACAACAACAATGCCACAACAATCCTCTGAGGTAGGTACTATTATTATCTCCATTTTTCAAATGAGAAAACCTTTGCATAGAGAGATTTAATAACTCCTCTATGATCACACCACTTAGAAAGTAAAAAGTATGAGACTCAAATCCAGAAAGCCTGGCTCTGTTAAAACACACTGCCTCTGTAACAAATATAACTGCAGGGTAACAGGAAAAAATAGTAGGCTGAGAGTTTAGAAACTCACAGACAAGGCTATTGTAAGAACTAAAGAATGTATGCAAAAGTATTTTGGAAAATGCAAAATGCTACTTATTTGTAAGGAATTAATGAATAGAGTGGGTAAGGACATTTAAGAAATTTTATATGTATATATGTAAACTATTAATAGTTGGAACTTCCAATACTGAGTCAAGAATTATGACCTCCCTCCTACTTGCAACATGGTTTTTTCAGAATTTTGTGTTATGCTACCAGGACTAGCATGTTTCTGAAAATGTCTCCTGTGGTAAACAGACCTTAGGTCAGCAAGTGGGCTAAGGACAGTTCATTACCAAAGACTTCCACAAACGGCAACTTGAAGCAATGGTAAACAACTGCTGGTTGCTATGATTAACATGCAACTCTGGTGGTACAGTGGTAAAGGGCTTGGCTGATAACTAGTCAGCAGTTTGAGTCTACTAGATCTTCCTTGGAAACTCTATGGGGCAGTTATACTCTGTCCTACAGGGTCACCATAAGTTGGAATCTACTTGATGGCAACTTTTTTTATGACTAATACGGAATATTTTGTGAGGTCGTTAGAGCAAACTTAGCCCAGTAGCTTTAGCCTAATTGTGTGTCTCTCATGGAACTAGTTCTATCCCTGTGATGAGCAGTAGTGCTGGAGAAGAATGGAAATGGTTCTCAAATATTTCCCTTCAATGCATTCCTCTGTGGCTTAGTGGAAGATGTGGTCTCACATTAAAAGAACTGTCCACTAGGTTTGAACAGTTCTATCCCCACTACACAGTAGTTTCTCTTCAGGACTGTACTTCATAATAGAGGAAAGATTTTAAAAATTACAGTAGAGAGGCAGCCACCAAGTTACAGGGGTAAAAATGTTGGCTGAAAGCTTTAGAAATTGCAAAGAGGAGATGAAAGCAAAGGAACACTATCTCTATCAGAGCCTGGTTCCAGATACATCAGGCAATACCCAAAGCCAAGCCAAGTGCCATCGAGTTGGATCCAATTCATAAAAAAAGAAGAGGAAAAGCTAATAATGAGTGTGCATTATCACTATATAAAGGTAACTGGTTCAATAGACACAACCTACTAAATAGATTATTAAATTATTACATAAAATAGAAATTATAACTAGGGGAGTTACAATTTTATTATTTTCAATTAAAAATTCTTAAATACAGGAGGTGGAGTCAAGATGGCAGACTAGACACATGTCTCCTTAATTACCTCTGAAAATAAGGCCTGGATTGATAATTAACAGAGCTTTCTAGACACTCAGTGAGCCCTAGGACACAGCACAGTGCTGTCAGTTTGAACTACATGCCAACAAACAAGAAACTTCTTCTCTTTGACTGACTCCTGCCCTTGTTGAGTGGCTGGCTCTTGTGGACTGAAGGTAACTGACATTTTTAACTTTTCTTTCTTTTTGTTAGCTGGCAGGTGGGGGATGGGCTTAACTGGCAGCAAAGTTCAGTTGCATTGCTGACATTATCAGCAGGTGGAATAGCCACATTTTGAGAGCCCGGCTCCAGACTCAGAGCACCACAGCCCCTCCACCTTCTCTTTCTGGATGTCCATCATAGATTCGTCTACTTCACAGTGGGCAGGATAGCTTGTCTGGGATGCTATCTTGTTTGAATGGGAGGCAGAGTTACCCAAATGGAGGCCTCCACAGGGGCTAATTCCCAGGCTGGGCAGCAGTGCCAGCCCAGGATGTGCTTTTCCAGCAGAAAAGCTGTGTTTAGCACAATGTAACCTTATGGGTGGGGCCTGGCAAGGGATGACAGTGGGGCAGTAGCCTGTCTGTACTTTGATCTACAACACAGCATCTGGGGATGGCTATAGAGTTGCCTCCACTGCCACCCAGAAGGAAGGGCTTGCACATTTGACAGTCTAAGTTTGGCAGCTGTCACATAGCTTTTACCATTCAAAATAAGACTACCTAGAGAAATAACTGTGGTACAGCCTGATGGCATTTCTTCCAGCCTTTGCTGACCCACATCATAGGGTCAGTTGACAGCCCCCAAGTGACTCCATAAGTAGAGTTGTGTCTCTGCCAGCCAGGTGGTAGAGCCTGCTATCCCAGAGATTCCACTAGGCCCAACAATGGAGTACATAGAGGTGGCTGGTGATCAACTTCCCTCTCAGAACTGCACCTCAGCTCCTATTAGGGCAACACCAGAGGAACTAGACAACCTCTAGATGTCCAGAAAGGAACAAAACCTGGTGAAGGAAACTCCACCCATGGCTACAGAAAACTCCCAAAAGAATCAAAGAACTACCCAGATGAAGAAGACTTTCTGAAACTACTGGAGGTTGATTACAAAAGAATAATACATAGAGCCCTCCTAGATGTTATACAAAATGTAGCAGAGCAAAATGAAAACTTAAGCAAGCTGTTTGAACTGATGGATCATCAGCATTCTGAAATCCAACAGATCAATAATAAAATTACAGTTAGACAATTCAATTCAAAGCCAAAACAGCAGAACTGAACAACTAGAAACTAGACTTACTGACTTGAAGATAGAGCTACTGATACCAGCATTTATGAGGAGAAATCAGAGAAAAGAAACAAGAAAAATGAAGAAGCATTAAGAAACATGTGGGACTCTATCAAGAGGAACAATCTATGATTAATGGGAGTTCCTGAACAGGGAGGGATACCTGAAAACACAGACAGTACAGTTGTTGAGTTGTTGAGAGGAAACTTCCCTGAAATTATGAAGGAAGAGAACACAGATATCCAAGATGTGTATCAAACACCACAGAAAACTGACCCCAAAAGAAAGACACTAAGACATATTATAATCAAGCTTGACAAAATGAAATATAAGCAGAAACTCTTAAAGGCAATGACATTCAAAGCAAAGCTAACATTCAGAGGGAAGCCCTGAAGGCTTCGTCTGACTTCTCATCAGAAATGATGCTGGCATGGAGGCAGTGAGATGACACATTCAAAGCCCTGAAGGAGAAAAAGTTCCAACCAAGAATTCTATATTCTGCAAAGTTGTCTTTCAAATACAAAAATGAAATCAAGACATTTGCAGATAAACAGAAACTTAGAGACTTTGCAAAAACCAAAGCAAAGCTACAAGAAATATTGAAAGAAGCTCTTGGCTTAGAAAAACAAAACCATTAACTTTATAATTTAGGAGACAATGCAGGACACATCATCCATAAACCTACTCAGTTAGGGAAGGCACAAAATGCAATCAAGCTATAATATTAAAAGAAGGGATCCAGCGATCATATCATGAAAACTACGATGCCATCACACTAAAAAGAGGAATAGACTACAGTAGTTACAGTCCTTCCAGGTGGAAAGGAAGTTAATAAGATATGTAGAAGTTAAAATTGGGTTTAAGCTTAGATTATTAAGGGGGATCATAGATGTAGCTGCAAAGTATAGTAAAGATGCAGCATATCAAAACAAGAAATGCAACCCAGGAGTCCCAACAAGCACAAAACCAATACTGAAAAGGGTAAAAATCAAACCATAAAGAATAATGGCCCACAACAGAGAAAACATCAACACAAAAATAAATACATCAACATGACAGCACTAAACACACACCTATCAATAATTACACTGAATGGAAATGGACAGAACACACTAGTAAAGAGACAGCCAGTGACATCTTGGATAAAAAGGCACAACCCATCTATATGTTGCTTACAAGAAACTTTCTTTAGACTTAAAGATATGAACAAACTGAAAATTAAAGGATGTAATAATGTATACCAAGTTAACAACCTACAACGAAGAGCAGGCATAGCAATATTAATCTCAGAAAAAATAGATTTTAATGTAAAATCCACCATCATGGACAAAGATGGTCATTGTTTATTGCTGAAAGGTTCAATACACAAGCAGGACTTAACAACATTAAATATTTATGCACCTAATACTAGAGCATCTAAAGACATCAAACAAACATTGATCATACTGAAAAATGAGATAGATCACTCCACAATAATAGTGGGAGAATTCAACACTTCACTTTCAGTACTGGACAGATCTTCTAGAAAAAAGCTCAGTACAGACACAGAAGATCTTATTGCCAGAACTAATCAACTACACCTCATCAACATATACAGAATTTTTTTTATCCATAACTACACCTTCTTCTCCAGTGCACATGGAACAATTTCCAGAATAGATCACGTATTAGGACATAAAGCAAATCTGAAAAAATCCAAACCCTTGAATTATTGCAAAGCGTCTTCTCAAATCACAAAGCCCTAACAGTCAAAATCAATAGCAAAAAAAAAAAAAAAAAAAAAAAAACAAACATAGATAGAAACTGGAACTTATGGAAACTGAACAACATCTTGCTCAGAAAGCCATAGGTTATAGAAGAAATCAAGGATTAAATAAAGAAATTTATAGATTCAAATGAGAATGAAAACAGTTCCTACCAGAACCTATGGGATACAGCCAATGCAGTACTCAAAGGTCAATTTATAAATGCACACATCCGGAAGGAACAAAGGACCCAAACCAAAAAATTAACCCTACAGCTTGAACAAATAGAAAGAGAGCAAAAGAGGAACCCCTTGGGCACCAGAAGAAAATGGATCAAAAAGATTAGAACAGAACTAAATGAATTATAGAAGAACAATTAAAAAAATTGATAAGACCAAAAGCTGTTTTTTTGAAAAGATCAAAAAAATTGACAAACCATTGGCTAAACTTACTAAATAAAATGTGAGAGGAAACAAATAACCCAGAGAAGAAATGATGGGAGAAGTCACAATGGATCCAACAGTAATCAAAACTATCATAACAGAATACTATGAAAGATGGTACTCTGACAGATGTGAAAACCTAGAGGAAATGGACAAATTCCTAGATTAATATCACCTATCAAAACTGTCACAAGGAGAAGTACAACAATTTAATAAACTCATTACAAAGGAAGACATTGAAAAAGTCATCCAAAAACTACCAAGCAAAAAAGTCCTTTCCCAGATGGCTTCACCACAGAATTCTACCAAGCGTTTAGAGAAGAGTTAATTCCACTACTACTGAGACTATTTCACAGCATAGAAAGAGACGGAATACTCCCAAATTCATTCTATGAAGCCAGCATAACCTTGATACTAAAGTTAGCAAAAGATCTAACAAAAAAGGAGAACTACAGACCAGTATCACTCAAGAACCTAGATGCAAAAATCTTCAACAAAATCTTTACTAATAGAATTCAACAACATATCAAAAAAATAATTAACCACGACCAAGTTGGATTCATACCAGGGATGTAAGGCTGGTTCAACATCGGAAAAACAATCAATATGAAAAACCACATAAATAACAGAAAAGGTAAGAATCATATGATTTTGTCAACTGATGCAGAAAAGGCATTTGACAAATTCCAAAACCCATGCATGCTAAAAACTCTCAGTAAAATAGGAGTAGAAAGTACATTCCTCATTGCTATAAGGGACATCTATACAAAGCCTACCACCTACATCATCCTGAATGAAGAGAAACTGCAAGAATTCCCCTTGAAAATGGGAACTAGACAAGGATGCCTACTCTCACCTCTCCTATTCAACACTGAACTAGAAGTTCTCGTCAGAGCAATTAGACAAGACAAAGAGATAAAGGGCATCCACAATGCAAAGAAGAAGTAAAAATCCCCCTATTTCCAGATTATATGATTGTATACACAGAGAATCCTAAAGAATCCATAAGTAAACTACTCAAACTAATAGAAGAGTTCAGCAAAGTATCAGGATACAAGATAAACATAAGTAAATCAGTAGGATTCCTTTATACCATCAACGAGATCATTCAAGAAGAAATGACCAAATCCATATCATTTACTATAGCTCCCAAGAAGATAAAATACCTAGAAATAAATCTAACTAGAGAAATAAGTGACCTATACAACAAGAACTACAAGACTTTACTGCGATAAACTAAGAGAGACTTCCATAAATGGAGAAAACTACGCTGCTCAAGGACAGGAAGACTTAACACTGTGAAAATGTCTGTTTTATCCAATATGATCTACTTATACAATGCAATTCCAATGCAAATTCCAGTAACATTTTTTAATGAGATAGAGAAACATATCACCAACTTTGTTTGGAAAGAGAAGAAAACCTGGATAAGGAAAGCACTATTGAAGAAGAACACATTAGGAGGCCTCTCTACCTGACTTTAGAACCTGTTACACTGCCACAGTAGTGAAAACAGGTTGGTACTAGCACAAAAAGAGACATATATACCAATGGAACAGACTTGAGATTCCAGAGATGATACCATCTTCCTATTAACAGTTGATATTCAACAAAGGCCCCAAGATTTTAAACTGAGGTAAAACAGTCTCTTTAACAAAATGTGCTGGCAAAATTGGATATCAGTCTGCAGGAAATTGAAACAAGACCCGTATCTCACACCTTACACAAAAACCAACTGAAAATGGATAAAAGATCTAAATATCAAGCCTAAAACAATAAAGCTCATGCAAGAAAAAAATAGGATCAACAATGGTAGTTTTAGCATACAACTTAGACTTCAAAATCTGACAAACAAAGCATGATAAACAGAAGAGAAAATGGATAAATGGGAACTACTAGGAATCAAACACTTTTGCTCATCCAAAGACTATCAAAACAATTAAGAGATGACCTACAGAATGGGAAAAATTATGTGGCAACTATACGTCAGATTGACGTCTGATCTCTATATTCTACAAAGTACTGCAAAATATCAACAAGAAAAGGATAAATAACCCAGTTAAGAGATGGGTAAAGGAGATAGGCAGACACTTCTCTAGAGAGGACATTTAGGCAGCCAAAAGACACATGCAGAAATGCTCACGATCATTAGCTATTAAAGAAATTCCAATCAAAAGTACGATGAGCTATCATCTCACTTCAACAAGTTGGCCATGATCCAAAAAACACAAAACAACAAATGCTGGAGAGGCTGTGGAGAAACTGGAACTCTTCTACATTGTTGGTGGGATTGCAAATTGATACAACCTCTTTGGAAAGCAATCTGTTGCTTCCTTAAAGAGTTGGAAGCAGATATACCATGTGACCCAGTCATTCCACTGCTTGAAATATATCCTACAGAATCAAGGGCATTCACATGAATAGATACATGCACATGAATGTTTACTGCAGCACAGTCCACAACAGCAAAAGGATGGAATCAATCCAGATGCCCAACAACAGATGATTGGATAAGCAAACTATAGTATATATACTCAATGGAGCACACCAGAATAGTAAAGTTTGATGACTTTAGGAAGCATCTCACAATCTGGTTTCAATTGGAAGACATTATGTTGAGTCAAATCAGTCAGCACAACAAGGACAAATATTGCATAAGACCCTTAGTATAAGGACTTAAAAACAGACTCATGTACAAAAGAGAAGACTCTGATGGCTCCAAGGGAGGGGAGGGAGGGAGCAAGAGGACTGGTTATAGATTAGATAGTTGACAGAAATTTGGTTGGGTGAAATCAGTGACAGCACACATTAGAAAGATGAGTTTAACTGGAGTTCAGCATAACCTGAAAACTCTTCCAATCTTAACCCTATACTGCAAGGATACAGTAGCAGGGGTGGGGGCCTGGGGACCATGCTCTCAGGGAACATTGAAGGCAATTGTCATAAATAGTGTACTGCTAAGGGAGTCTTCTCCACCCCATATAGGTGAGTGGTGTCTGGGTTCTGAAAAGTTAGTGTGCTGCGATCTGAGAAACACCAAATGGCCCCAACTCAGCTGGAACTGATGATCACCAAGGACAACAGTGACATGATGGAAAAAGAACCCAGAAGACAGGAAGACCCACATGAATGGGTGACTATATCAATATGTGACCAGAAGAACCAGATGGTTCCTGGACACCACCAATGACAACAGTGATGGGGCTCGCAATGTTGAATACCAGTGGCAACATGAGAAAAAAAGAGGTGTACCCTAAGAACTCCACTAAAAGACTGCAATTGATTGTCCAAGGCCTAAGGGCTCCCTTGTGAGTATGGCCCCTAGACCTGATGCTGCCCCTGATCATAGATCATTACTGAGGTCAACTCTTCAGTTAGGAATGGGACTCAGGGACACAGAGTGACCATATCATGTGTGCACTTTATGGTTCTATGCATCTATAGGATGTCAACCTTCTGGCCTCTTACCAGGGGGGAGTGGAGAGGGCGGGGAGGGGAAGACAGGAGATTGTTAAGAGGATATGACATGTAGGGAAATGGAAAGGAGGAATGTGCTGTCACGGGCAAGGACAGCAGAGGGAGCTGTAGACAGGCGGGCATGCAAATTTGAATTGTATTGCAAACTTCCACTCAATCACAATAAAAAATAAAATAAATTAAATTAAAATATTCTTAAATATGTAGTAACACTTATATACCTATGTTTTTTATATAAGCATACTCACAAATCTGACAGAAATTCTTTCTCATAGTATTTTAAAAAAAAATTTTAAATCCTGGGAACCTTTTGCTCAAAAGAACAGTTAAACTGAAGTTAAATTTCTAAAGCACAAAAAGTAGAATTTTCAGATGAAATAAGTCAGGAGGGGGAAAACAGGGTTCTACGGCCATCTTCCACATCATGAACTTCTTCGAAAACAGTGTGAAAGATAGTTCAGTGCTTTGTTATCTCATGTTGTCTAAATTGTTTATTAAAAATAAGACCTTTCATGAATTTCTACCTTCATGTTCATGTCCAGTTTGAGATCATACCAGTCAAATTTAATCTATGTTCCTGTCTTAGTTATATAGTGATGCTGTAACAGAAAAAACACAAGTGGATAGCTTTAACTAAGGAAAAATTTATTTCCTTACAGTAAAGTTGGCTACAAGTCTGAATTCAGGGCATTAACTCCAGGGGAAAACTTTCCCTCTCTGTCTGCTCTGGAGGAAAGTCCTTGTCTTTACTTTTCCCCTGGTTGAGGAGCTTCTTAGGTGCAGGGACTCTGTGTGCTGCTTTCTAGGTGGCATCAGGTTCCCAACTGTCTGCTTGCTTCCCTTTAATCTCTTGAGAAATAAAAGGTGGTGCTCGGCACACCCTTTATGATAATCAGGGATGTGATCTGCGTAACAGTGCTATAATCCACTGAATACCAGTGGCAATGTGAGAAAAAAAGAGGTGTACCCTAATACTCATTAACATAAAATTACAATCACAAAATGGAGGAAAACCACATAATAGTGTGAATCATGGCCCAGACTAACTGAGACACACATTTTTGGGGGAACATATTTCAATCCATGGCAGTTCCTATCTGTTGTCAACGTCATTAAGATGATGACAATAGGATCAAGCTTCGAAACAATGCACTAGAAGCAGTATGGGATGAATCCCTGGCCCTCTCATGTTTCCACAGTGGATGGCCTAACCAGATGGATAACTTAATCAGCAGGGTAAAAGAGGGGTGGCATGAGGGCTATGTTATTCAAGGTGAATGGAAGAAAGGCATTTTGGCCTTAAACACCTGTCTCTCAAGAAGCAAACAACTGATGATTTAAGAGAAGAGAGGAAAAGAATGTTCCCTGGCTTACTGAGGTAACTGACTGTTAAGAACAAATAGTTTACGTAAAAGTGGAACTTTCAGGATTATATGGAAGAGTACAGTTAGTTTTAATATACTTTTTGAATATACAGATCCCGAACTTTATAACTCAAATTTTCTCCTATCTCTCCCTTGATATTTCACTCTAAATAGGCAGCGTAGTTTCTAAGCAGCAGAGGGAGGGGATTTACAAGTTAGGAAAAGAGACATTTATACTCAGAATTTCCTTTCCTTTCAGATTCCAAGGTTTGGACTTAAATATCTGTGGTTAAAGAAAGAAAAATCAGGCAGGTTTTACAGTATCAATTCGGTGTTAGTATTTATTTATTTTGTGGGGAGGAGGTTACAGGAGGGGTGTGGTAACAAGGTATCTAAAAGTCTTGACTTCCTACTGTAAGAAAAGAGAAGGAGAGATCAGAAGGCGAGCACAAATTTGTGTTAATCCCTTTTCTCTATGCCAGATTCCAAGAAAGTGCCAACAATAACAATAACAACAACAACAACAAAATCCTGAAAAGCCTTTAATTTTAATCCCTTGTCTATCCTGGCAAGGTCAAGTTCATTTAAGTTGGGGAAGAAGCCCTATTATTTCAAAGCAAAGGTGCCTTGGTGGTATGATGGTTAATAACTCAGTATATGAGTGTAATTATGTGTGTTGGTAAGTGAAGGAACACCACAAAGAAAGGGTGAGGGGAGGAGTCTTGATTCTAGAAATCTAGAAATCTAGAAATCTAGCGACCACGGAAAACCAAACCTAAAGTACTGCCACCAAAAAAGCAGTGGTGGTGGAATAAATTATTTTTTCTTCTGCAAGCTACTATTCCTGAAAATTTAGCTGTATAACTGGATCTTAGTGTGAGTGGCTGACTACATTTAGAATAATTGTGCAAGAACAGAATCCCATAAAGTGGGAACTGGAGAGGACCTTAGAAATCATCTGATCCACACCCTTCTTTTGCAGGGTGCAAACTGAAGTCAGAGAGACAAAACAATCTGTTCAAAGTCACATAGCAGGTTAGTAGCAGAGTTGGGATTTTACTTTTAAAATATATTTTCTTAGCTAGCTTTAAATTAGCATGCAACTAGTTTCTTTACTAATATCTGTTGCTTTTACAGATGGTAACAAAAACTTTTAAAGGGATTGTATCTTGTAAAGATTTCGATGAGACAAAATCACAAGCAAAATTGCAAAGTAATAGAGAAGTAGAGGCAATTTCTTATCATTTCTGTTTATTCTATAGTTTATTTGGCACATAAGCTAGTCGGAAGTAAAATAGGAGCACAGTGCAAAGGATATTCCTCTGGGAGTCAAGGGACTAGGGTTCTTCAATTAATTCTGTGTTAAAAACTAGTTGTATGACTTTAGAGAATAATAATCTATCTTGGATTCAGTTTTGTTATTTGTAGAACAGAGGTATAGTGGGTTGAATAGTGGGCCCAAGAAGATATGTGCAAGCCCTAATTCCCAGACTCTTTGACTGTGACCTCATTTGGAGAAGGTATCTTTGCAAATATAAATAAGCCATGGGTCTTGAGAAGAGATCATTTTGGATTTAGAACCACCCACCCACCCACCCACCCACCCACCAACCAACCAACCACTGCCTCGTAGAGTTTCTTAGTTTGTAATCTTTATGGGACACCATGTGTCTGACAGTTTGTTGTAATGTGGTGACTTGTGTGTTGCTGTGATGTTGGAAGCTATCCTACCAGTACTTCAAAACCAGCAGAGTCACTCATGATGGACAGGTTTCAGTGTCACTTCCAGAATAAGACAGACTAAGAATAAGGACGCGACAGTCTACTTCTGAAAAAAATTGGCCAGTAAGAATCTTATGAATAGCAGTGGAACACTGTCTAACATAGTACAAGAAAATGAGCTCCTCAGATCAGAAGGTTCTCAAAATGCGACTGAGAAAGAGCTGCTTTCTCCAAGTAGAGTCAACCTTTTTTTTTTAATTGAATGAAAATGTACATCCCCATATAAATTTGCATGCCCACCCATGTGTAGCTTCCACTGCTCTCCCTGCCCAGTGACAGCACACTCTTCCTCTCTGCTCCATACATGTCCCATCCTCCTAAAAGTCTCCTTTCCCCTCTTCTTCACCCATTCCCCTTCCTCCAGTAAGAGCTCAGCAGGATGATATCCTATAGATGCATAGAACCATAAAGTACACCCAAGATATGGTCACTCTGTGTCACCAAGTCCAATCCATTCCTGTCCGAAGAGTGGAACTTCATTATGATTTACGGGCAGGGGCAGCATCAGGGCCAGGGGCCGTGTTCCCAGGGGGAACCCTGAAGCCCCTGGACCATCAATGAGGTATTTTAGTGGAGATCTCAGGGTGCACCCCTTTTTATTCTTGTGTTGCCAGTGAGAATTTTGTGAGTTTCATCATGGCTATCATAGAGTCAACCTTAATGATATGGATAGAGTAAAGCTTTCAAGTCTTTCATTTCCTGATGTGGAAAAACTCAAAGCGAGAAGAAACAGCTGTGAACATCCACCAGTAATGGGAACATGGAGTGTATGAAGAATGAATCTAGGAAAATTAGAAAACTAGAACGGAATGCATAAAGATTAATATCCTAAGCCTATACAAAAATAAACAAATAAATGACTTATTGCAATCAAGTTGTTTCTGACTCATACCCACCTATCAGACAGAGTAAAATTGTCCCATAGAGTTTCCAGCGAGCATCTTGTGGGTTTCAACTGACAGTCTCTTGGTTAGCAGCTGTAGCACTTAACCACTGGCTTCTGGTGACAGCTAGCAATACTTGGTGATCCTTGCCTTTGGATACTTCACTGCAAATCTCTGCGTCCATCATCAAACTTTCATTTCCTCTGAGTCTGTGTGTCCCAAATCCCCCTTTACCTATTTCATATAAAGACATCTGTCATTGGATTTAGGGCCCACCTTAAATCCAGGAAGGAGCCCTGGTGGCACAGTGGTTAAACCTGCAGCTGCTAACCAAAACGTCAGCAGTCTGAGTTCTCCAGCTATTCCACAGGAGAAAGAAGTCGTAGTCTGTTTCCATAAAGATTGTTGTTAAGGTGCCATCAGAAGCTAGGGGTCAAGCATGGAATAAATTTTCCCTTAGAGGGTCAATAGGAAACCAAGACTGTGACATAATAAATTTTTGTTGCTTTAAACCATCAAGTTCCTGATAACTTGTTACAGCAGTCCTGGGAAATATTACAAGGGGTGAGTATGGTATTAGACATGAGTGTCCAGGAAGGTAATATAAATTAAGCGGGCTGCTACAAGTTTAAGTGTAATGATTTTAGTTGTTGTCAGTTGTTGCTGAATTGATTCTCTAACTCTTTCTCACTCACCCTCTACCTTTCTAAGCACAATGTCCTTCTCTGGAGACTGATCTCTTCTGATAATTGCCTCATTTATAAAGTATGTGAGATGATGTCTTGCTATCCTTATTCCAAGGAGCACTGGAAACCTTACAGAGCCATTTGTAAGCAGGTCAGCAGGTCTGTCTTTTAAGGGACTTCTGGGAGAGTTTGAACCTCCAAGCTTTAGGCTAATATTCAAGCAGTTAACCATTTGTGTCACCCAAGAACTTCATGTGTAATGATTAATGAAAGTGAAATTTCGCATCTTGGTGTCAGACAGAAGATAGGGAATGATGATCTGAAAAGTCAGTTCCTGACTCCTGAGCTCCTGCCACCATTACTATGTGTGAATATAGGCCCTAGACTTCCAGAGCTTTCAGGTTTTTGAGAAAAGTATAAAAATTAAATTTGAATTTGAAGTACGCCCTTTTTAAAAAATAGGGGAAGCTGAAAGTAAGTTTTAAAACACTGCATATCAAGAAAACTAAATCTGTGAGCTAAATATTAGATTATCTCCAGTGTTTTCTTATAGCTCATGTCTTCTATGGTTCTAATAGTTTATCCTACCATTTGGAATATGTCATTATACCTGGAAGATTTTGCTAGTCCCTGGCTCAGTTGAGACAACAGTAATTGTGTAATTCTTTTAAAAAATCATATCTAAAGGAGAAGTCATAGCAAACACTTTTATTTTGGGATTGTTGAAAATTGGCTGACAGGTCAGAAACATTTCCTATTCAAATAAACGTTGGGAAGTGTGTTCTGTATCTGCATTGTTTCAGTGTCCCAAAAAGCCTTATTGAGTATGACGGAGAAGTTGAAATAGAATGTGGTATTGGTTCAAATCTGGCAAAAATACATCCACACCTGAAATGATCCTTGTAAGCAGAAAAACCAAACTCATTGCCCTTGAGTCAATTTCAACTCATAGCAACCCTATAGGACAGAGTAGAACTGCTCTATCCAGTTTCCGCGGAGCTCCTGGTAGATTTAAGAAAAGACACTCAAAATCTTGTTACATTTTGTGTACTCACATTTGTAAGTATTTTTCTAACAAGCATGCATGTGGTGTATATTCTCACTTTCTGAAAATGTGATATTTACTCCCCACACTTTGTGGTCAGATAGCATCTTATCAAGTTCATTACTATATTATATTCATAATAAAGAGCTTAAAGATTAGTTTCTAAAACCTGTTGCTGTTGAGTGGATTCCAACTCAGAGAGACCCCATAGGACAGAGTAAAACTGCACTACAGGGTTTCCAAGAACCAGCTGATATATTTGAATCACTGACTTTCGTTTAGCAGCCGAGCTCTTAACTACCGAGTCACCAGGGTTCCTTGCCCCTGCCCTTCTCTAACTATCCTTTTGCCTTATACACCCAGTTCAAATTTAAAAACATAGAAGAGGTTGTTAAGATAATCCAGTAAGAATAGTCTTTTCAACAAATGGTGCTGTGACAACTGAATATGCATGTGTAACATAAACTTGAACGACTACCTTATACCATACACAAAAACTAAAAGTAGATTGCAAATCTAAATTCAGGAATTAAAAGTATAAAACTCCAGGGAAAACATGAGAATAAAATTTAGGTTAGGTCATGGTTTCCTAGATACAACACTCAAAGCACAAACAATGACATAAATAACTTAGACTTCCTCAAAAGTTAAAACTTTTGTTCTCTAAAGAACAGCATCAAGGAAGTGAAAAGACGACCCACAGATTGGGATGAAATACTTGCAAATCACATACTTGGGGGCTTTTATCCAAAATAAATAAAGAACTCTTACAAATCAATAAATTCACACACACACACAAATCAAATTAAAAAGCAGGCAAGGGATTTGAACAGATGTTTTTCCAGAGGAGACACACAAATGGCTAATGCCAAGCCAAGTGCCATCGAGTCAGATACAACTCATGGTGACCTTAGGGGCCAGGCTAATAGGCACATGACAACCCTGATGGCACAGTGGCTAAGTGCTAACCAAAATGTTGGCAGTTCAAATCCACCAAGTGCTCCCAGGAAACTCTATGGAGCAGTTCTACTCTGTCCTACAGGGTTGCTATGAATTGCAATCAACTCAATGGCAGTGGGTGTTGTTTTTTTTTAAATAAGCACATCAAAAGATGTTCAACAACATTAGTCACTGGGAAAATGCAATTCAATACCACAGTGAGAAACCACTTTACATTCACTAAATTACAATTTGCGGTTGAGTCAATTCTGACTCTCAGTGACCCTATCACATCCATTAGGATGGCTGTGATAAAAAAAGACATAGGATGATAAGTGTTGATGAGGATACGGAGAAAGTGAAATCTTCAAACACTGGTGGTAAGAATGTAAAATGTTGCAGTTACTTTGGAAAAGTTTTGAGTTCTCAAAAAGTTAAACATAGAGCAATCATATGACCCCACAATTCTACTCCTAAATATACTCCCATAAGAGAAATGAAAACTATGTATGGCTACATAAAAACTTCTATATGGGTGTCCATAGCAGTACTGTTCATAATACATGCTGCAACATGGATAAACCTTGAAAATATTATGCTAAGTGAAGAATTTACTAACAAAAGATCACATATTGGTTGATTACAGTTATATGAAATGTGTAGAACAGGTAAATCCAGAGAGACAGAAAGTAGATCAGTGGTTGCTTAGGGCTAGAGGAAGGGTGGGAATGTGGAGTGACTACTATAGAGTTTCTTCTTCAGGTGATGAAAATGTTTTACAATTAAATTGTCATGATAATTGCATAATTCTATAAATATAATAAACACTATTGAACTCTATACTTAAAGGTATGAGTTATATAGCATATTAATTATGTCTTCATTTTTTAAAAAGGGAAGAAGAGAAAATGGAAATGTTTCACTTATGGATATCTCAAACTTAGCAATTTTTTATTCATTCTTTTGTAAGTGTGAAGTATAACAGTAAGCTCATGCAACCATCTTAGCGTATGTCACTTTGCATTTAGTTACTCCTCAGTAAAGCTCTGGTGGCAGTGTTTAAGAGCTTGGTTGTTAACCAAAAGATCAGCAGTTCCTATCTACCAGCTGTTCCTTGGAATCCCTATGGGTAAGTTCTAATCTACCCTGTGGGGTCACTATAACTCAGAATTGACTCAAAGGAAATAGGTTTTTTGGTTTTCAGTAAAGCTCACATCATTTTAACCACCACATCTAAAGGATTTATTTTGCCACTGTAAGTTCTGCATTCAGAAACCCTGGTGGCATAGTGATTAAGTGCTACAGCTGCTAACCAGAAGGTTGGCAGTTCAAATCTTTCAGGCTCTCTTTGAAAACTCTATGGGGCAGTTCTACTCTATCTATAGGGTCACTATGAGTTCTGTGTTCAACTTAATTTGGAGTAAAATTATTATGAAAAGGTCATAATTCTGTAAGATTAGCTAAACACAGCACAGGACCAAAATCCTTCAATAGAAACAATTGTGTATAATTTAACAATACTCATAGCAACAATTTAAGTATTTGATCGGTAAATGTAATAGTGAACATAGAGATAATTGTCCTAACTTTTATGACAATGGTAGTTGATGTCAGTATCTGTCATTCTATATACAAGGTCTGCATTCAATAAAAAGTTACGAGACACAAAAATACACACATGAAAAGAGGAAACAACACACTATCAAAAACAAAACAATCAATAGACTGGGTTCTGATGTGAGAAAAAACAGACAGTGAGTTTAAAACAGCTATGACTTAAAAATGGTTAAATGATTTACTGGAAAAGGTAGACAATACGCATGCATAGATGGGTAATTTCAGCAAAGAGAGAAATTACATAAAAAGATGAAATGGACACATGTATATGGAACCCTGGTTGCACAGTGGTTAAGAGCTCAGGCTACAAACTGTAAGGTCAGCAGTTCAAATCCACTTGCAGCTCGAATCCAGTAGCCACTCCTTAGAGACCCTATTGGTCAGTTGTACTCTGTCCTATAGGATTGCTATGCATTGGAATTGACTTGACAGCAATGGGTGTGTGTGTGTGTGTATACATATATACATACATACATATACACATACATGTATCACACCACCACAGTATCAGAGAGGAAAAATGCTCTTAATTGAATAATTAGTGAACTTGAAAAGAAGTCAATGCAAATTACGCAGATTGAAATCAAAGAGAAAAAAGGTGAGACAACAATAACAGAACAGAGTGTTGAAGAATTATGGGACAACATGCAGGTCTAATATATGGTAATTGGGATCACAGAATACAAAAAAGAACAGGCCAGAACAAATATTATTAAAGGAAATAGCTGAAAATTTGAAAATTTTATAAAAATAATAAAAGAAGGGTAGAAAGGAGGAATGTGTTGTCATGGAGTGGGGATGGAGAGCAGTTAAAGTTGCATAGTGGTGTATGTTTGGGGGTTTTATATGGCAAATTGATTTGGACTGTAAACTTTTACTTAAAGCACAATAAAGTATTTAAAAAATAATAATAATAAAAGATATCAAATCACAGAGCTAAGGAGCTAGTACACATACTTTCTTTCCTGCTGCTCAGAATATATATGTAGGCATGCAAGACAGAAAAAGAGAAGGAGAACTGATTTTTCTTTTGTGTTCTTCACTGTCTATTTCTTTCAATTTCCTTCTTTCTATTTGGCTGCCGCTTAGCCTATTTTTTTTAAAAAATAATTTATTTTATTTTTTGTTGTGATTGAGAATATACACAGCAGAACACACACCAACTCAACACATGTACAATTCAGTGACACTGATTACGTTCTTCCAGTTGTGCAACCATTCTCACTCTCCTTTTTTTGAATTGTTTCTCTTTCATTAACATAAACTCACTTCCTTCTAAGTTGCCTATTTATCTAGTCACAGTTGTCGTTTTGGTCCTATATTGTTGTTATTGTTAGGTACTGTCAAGTCGGTTCCAACTTATAGCAATCCTATGAACAACAGAACAAATGACTGCCCAGTCCTGCTTCATGCCCACAATCGTTGCATATATATAGATCTTGAAAGAGAACAATGTTCAAGGCATTCTTTACTAGTTAAGCTAAAGCATTGTTTGGTTTTAAGAAGACTGCAGGGGATCTTTTTGGTTTTAAGGTTCAATGATATCTCAGAGCAATAGTTTTAGGGCTTCACTCAGCTTCTGTGGTTCCAGAAAGTCTAGGTTTCATGATAATTTCAAATTATGTTCTACATTTTCCCCTTTTGAACAGGATTCTTCTATAGAATCTTTGATCAAAATGTTCAGTAACAGTAGTAAGACACTACTCAGTTCTTCTGGTCCCAAGAGAAAGGAGTCAGTTGTTCATGGAATAATTAATAGCACATTCCATTCCTCTTTATTCCTCTGTTTCTCCAGGCAAATAGAAACCAATTGTACCTTGGAGAGCTACTTGCAAGATTTTTTTAAGAGCCCAGGCTTATGTAATGAACTAAGGTACAAGAGAAGCTCTAAACACATTATTAGGCCAACTAATGTGATACTGCATGAAACAATGATTTGTTTAGCCTATATTTAGTGTTAGAGGTTTCCACAACTATCTAGTATTCTTTGCCTATAAAGTTCACATTTAAGAATGAAGCAAAAATCTGATTAAAAGTTGTATGTGCACGGTTAGAGCTTGTCAGTGGGTAGCAGATTTTATTGTAGGGTCATTGGAAGCAGGCTGATTATTTGGTTTGGGAGGCCCAAATAGTAATATTTGGAAGTCTTTTCTCGAGGGCCATTAAATTTATTGAGAAGAATGCTGTATTCTCCAACTGTGCAGAAGAGATGGTGCAGGATTGGGCAGTGTTTTGTTCTGTTGCACACAGGGTTGCTGTGAGTCCAGATGAGTCAGAATCAACTCCATGTCACATAAGAACAACACTTTCATTCTACATAGTTTTGCGTTAACAAATTAGACATCATCATTATTTTATACAGTCAATGTTTGCTTAGATTTACCCACATGTTTAAATTTTGTTTGCTTATACTTTCCCTTACACCTCAAATCTAGCTTCTGGGACCATTTTCTTTTTTTGTGAAGTATACTTTTTGAAAGTTTAAGTTTTTTGGTTCTTGACCTGAAAACATCTTTATTTCACTGGACAGTTTCAGTGGGAATAAATTTTCATTTGACAGCTATTATCTCATAGGGCAGGGGTAAGCAAACTATGGCCTGCAGCCTGTTTTTGTATGGCCCTAGAGTTGAGAATGTTTTTTACATTCAGTGAACAACAACAAACAAGAAACAATGAATATATGACACAGACTGTATTGCTCACAAAGTCTAAAATATTTATTACTTGATCCTTTACAGAAAATGTTTGTTGACCCCAGTACCAGACTATTGAAAATACTATTTCACTATTGTCTGGCTTGTACAATGTCTGTCAAGTCAGTTGTCATTCCAGTTGAGTTTAACTGTCATCCTTCTAAGTGTAATCCATCTTTTCTGCCTGGCTGATTTTTAGAGTTTCTCTTTGCTTTGGGAGTTTCATACTCTCCCTACAATGTGTTTAAATCTGGATTATCATTTTTAATTAAATTTCAACTGATTTGCATTTATTGGGCTTCCCAAATTTGAGGAAGAGTACTGTTTATCAATTATGGAAAATTCTCAGCCACTGTCTCTTTAAATATTGCCTCATCTTTATTTCCTCCCTCTTGAAATCCAATCAAGTATATGATAGACATCACACTATCTTCCATATTTATTAGTATGTCATGTTTTCCTGTCTTTGCTTTCTGTGTCACAAATCTGCATAATTTATCCAGTGCCCTAATTCTTTCTTCATCTGTGTATAATCTGTTCGATCTATTGAGTTTATAATTTCAATGACTACATATTACACTTTTAGAAATTCCACTTAGTTATTTTTTCAAATATTCCAATTTTACATTTGATAGTGTCCTACACACTCATCATACTTTAAATGCTTTCTTTAATTTAACCATATTAAACAAATTTAGTTTATAAATCTGTATCTGTTAATTTCTATATCTGTTAACTTTACAAGTCTGTTCTTGGCAGTTTTTTTATTTCTTATTAATCACTTATAATGGTTTATTTATACATAAGTTTTGTGATTTCTTTTATTGTCAATGCATATTCACAGAAATTTCATCTTGAAAATTCTTTGAAGTCTATGTTTAAAAGAGATCCTTCAAAAATAATTTGAACTGTATATGTTAGGTGGTTGAAGACATTACCAATGTAGGACATCTTTTATTTAAAGTTTTGGTTTGGGGTTTTCAAGTCACTCAACATAGTATGAATTCTAGCCCTAAACCTTTTGGGGTGTGGGTTTGTTGTTAAGAAATCTCTGTAGAGAATCTTTCTTTTCCCACTCTAATTACAGCCAAGGCTCAGCCAAGTATTTCCATCACCTCCATCTACAAAGTACTTTTCCCCCACAGTTTGCCCAGTAAGCTCATCACCCTTTGGAAATGCTTTATTTGGGGATATACAATCTGGCCTATCCTGTTCAGGTCACAAGTTTTATTTCCTGGTCCCAAAGTTCAGTGGTCAATTAAAACCTGGGCTCAAGGCCAACAGAAATCAGCAGATAACTCCAGGCAAGTGCCCAACAGTAGCCCACTTACCTCTGGTTTGCTGCTCTGTATTTGTGGTGTCTCATTATTTCTGGATTTCTTTCTAGACCAGCTTAGTCATGTATTTTAAGAAGTATTTTTGTTTTCCTTTGTTTTTTAATATCTCATCTATACTGGGATAGTTTCTGTAGACATTTAATTTGCTATAATGCCAGACTTCTTACTCTCCATTAAGAAAGGTGCACAAAGATTTTCCTTGATCTTCAGTACTGCTTAATGACAGAATATTGCTAAGAATTTTTTCTGTAGGAATATAGCACGTCCATGGAACAATTAATTCCAGAATGAGGGGGAGGCCGGGACAGCCAATTACATACTCAAGACCTCTGATCTCCAGTTTTGCTGGCCTAGTGTTTCTCAAACTTATCAAAATTATCTTGAGGTCTTGTTACAATACATATTGTTGACCTCTACTCCAGAGCTTCTGATTCAGCAGGACTAGGGTGAGGCCTTAGAATTTGCATTCCTAACAAATTTTCGGATGATAGTGATGCCTTTGGTACACGGACCATAGTTTGAGAATTATGGTGTTGAACAATAGGAATCTAAGTCATTCAACTAGTCTTTGTCTTACATTTCAGTTGTATAAAAGGGGAAAAACAAGCCTCCAAACCTAGAGAAGAAAATGGAAATTATTTGAGTGAAAATTTTTCATTCACTGGAGTCACAATATTTATATCACATCTGTTCAGTGATGATTGGCTTTTCCAAATGGGATGTGATACTAATGTGTACAATGTACTGTGGTTTTCAATCTAAATAACAAATAAATGAAAGTTGAGAAGTAACAGAGGTACACATAGGTGAACATATCAGTTACAACTGGCAAAAGCTATAATGTATGCTATTAAGGTGGTTTCTATTTTATTGTCCTTTCAACAGAATCTAGTTAAATTATTAAGTTATAGCTTATCAATAAGATACAGAACAATTTAAATGCATAAATAGAAAAGATAATAAGAGTAGAAACTGAGCAGGATGAGGATATCTTATCTCTACTTGCTTCCATCTGAGAATGTCAACCACTGAGAATGTCAACCACTTATCTGATTCAGAAAAGAAGTTGTAAAAGTTATGAAGCAAAGTGACTAAAGTGATGGTCAAGGATTCAATCACTAAAAACGTAGTTACTGGGTGCTTACTATGGTATTGGCCTGAGCATAAAAGAGGAACGTAACATAGTACCAGCCGTTAAGAAGTTTCTAGTGTAAACCAGGGAAGTCAGGCATGTAAATAAGTAATACTGATCTTCTAGGTGCTAACATGAAACCGTGTACAGGGAGTAGTAGGGGCACAGAAATAAGAAGTGTTAATTTTTACCTAAGGTGGTCAGGAAGTTTTAAAAAAGGAACCAGAACTTGTTCACACCCTTTGTGAGGTAAGGTGGTAGGATAAAGGAGGACATTGCAAGCATAAAGAACAATGTGTGTAAAAGGCTGGAGGGGTGAAACAGAACGGCACATACAGGAAATTCTAATCCGGTACGGCTGGACAATACAAATTGTCCATCTTCCAGAGATGAGTCTGGAAAGTTAGGCAGATGACAGGAAAGTAAGTAACAGAGGGACTTTTGAGGCTATGCTAAAGACTAGATTTTATTCTGTAAGCAATGGGAGCCTTAGAAGCACATTAAGCAGGAATAATATGATTCTTCCAACTATAGTGTAGAAGACCTTATAAAAGGGCAAAAAATGTCCAGTTTCTCAGGTACTCTCTGAAACAGATTTACTCTATGAATAAATCACAGCAGTGCTGTATACTGCCATCTTGTCCTTCAAAATAGAAAACAACATCCATATGTGTGAAATCAAGATACCAAGGCACTGTCCCTCTGTTTTTTAAGATTATCTTTATAACCAATGGGATTCACCACATGATAGATTAGCCACAGCAATTAATATCAATTGCAAACACAGCCAAAATGAGCAGTTTTGCCATTCCTGAATGCATTAATATGTAGGTCAATTCTAGATGTGGGCTCAATTACATCCCCATTATTCACCACAAATTATGAATACATTTACAAAACAAGTATGGAATGAAAAAATACATTATTTAAAATTGTCCATAACTCATGTCCCAGTAAATCTACCTATATATAATATTTAGTTTTAAACTGGTTGTTTCTTTATGAAACTAGCTTTGCAGCATCCTCCCCAAACTCTTACAAAGGTCGATATAGTACTACAACTGCCTAATTTTTCATTCATTCATTTCTTCAGTGCTATGAAAGTATTCAAAGAAAGGTCCTTAACATCAAAGACTTTTAGATAACTCATAAAACATTCATCAATGGAAAAGTGAAAGAAAGAAACAAGAAAATAGTATGCATCCAGACAATATATATGTTAAATGTGAAATGATGAGGAAGTACAAGAAGTCCACAGGAGTGAGGAATCCTTACAGACTACAGAGGTAGCAGTCAGCTTCATGGAGGAGTTGGGAATTGCTGCAGAACATGAAAAATGGGAAGGGCTTGGGAAGGAAAAGAAGATAACACTGGAAATTCTGATAGTATACATAGCAACATTGGGGAGCAAGTGCACAAACATATGTCTCAGGGATAATCATGCTTGGCTAGTCAAAGCACTACAACAGAGAGACACCACCACCCTTTCATGTTTAAGAAATTTTAAAGTATCAGTAAGATGTTCAAAGGCTTAAAAGCCTGTTTAGTGCTGGGAGTGGAAAAATTTCAAATCAAAGGCAAGATTCCCAACACCCTACACCATCATTGTTCAGAGAGTCACTATGCTTTTGAAAAAATGATTAGAAACAACTGTTACTCTCAGAACTCTAGTACCAGAAAGCATGGAAAGCATATGCCCAAACTTAGAGGTCTACAAGTAAAGATGAGTAGTATGTCTTTACATTTCACCAATTTTATAACACATTTCAAGTACCTATATGCAGAAGAGGACACCCTGGTGGTGTAGTGGTTTAATTGTTACATCCGCTAACCAAAAGGTCAGCAGTTCGAATCTGCCAGGCACTCCTTGGGAACTCTCTGGGGGCAATTCTACTCTGTTCTATAGGGTCACTATGAGCCAGAATCAACTCAATGGCAGTTTTTTTTTTTTTTTAAATGCAGAAGAAGGTGTGTGGGCCCTATTCCCAGAAGGATAAATTGGGTTTCGTTTACTCTATATCAAATGGCATTTTCTAGCTACTATGTATCTATATGTAATCTGGCCTTATCTAACCAAGGGGCCAGACAGCAGAAAAGAAACAAAGCATAGGAGCGGGCAAGAGAAATGCAAAATGTATATATAAAACCCATTACCACTGAATTGATTCCGATGCATAGTGACACTATAGGACAGAGTAGAACTTTTTCCAAGGAGAGTCTCATGGATCTGAGCGGCCAACCTTTTGGTTAGCAGTTGTAGCACTTAACCCTTATGCCACTAGGGTTTCCAAGTATTTGCAAGATTTCATTAAACAAAAAGGAAATGCATATGTGTGGGTGCACTAACACTTTGATTTTTCTTTCATAGTCCTCTTTCTGTCTTACTCATCAACTCTTTAAATTCTCTCTTTGATTTACTTTCCTTAGCTCAATTCAATAACTATATATATTGAGTCTTTATGTGCATAATATTATGCTACATGTTAAAGATGGTATGAAGGGAACTTCTGCTCTTATGTGGCCCACATAACTAAACTAAAACCTACTAACCATTTAAATCACAATATAACATAACAGATAAAATGTCAGAATGAGTGCTGGTATCAAATTAAAATAAGAAGAGAGTTCTACCAGTCTTTCAGAGGAAGGTGAAGTCATTGTGGTTTAGGAGTTACACATGAGAGTCTCATTAAAGTAGGACTTCAGCTGGACTCAAGGATTCTCAGTCTCAGTTGTACCTAAGGATAATACCTGGAACATACACACAGATTCCTGGGGTTCATCCCCATAAAGTCTAAATTCAGTAAGACCAGAGCAGGGTCCAGGAATCTTTACATTTAAAGAACACCACAAATTATTAACATCATATATTTTTCTAATGTAGGTGTTCCTCAGAATATGCTCTGTGAAATACTTAGTCATAGCTTGAACCAATAGGATTTGGGTAAGCTTGACGGAATGCAGTAGACATTCCAGATGAAGGTACAAACTTGGATCTCATGGCAGACATAAAGTAAATGGGGTGGCTAGAAAAGCAGAGAGGTAGAGGGAATGGTTGGAGTTAGAGACAAGAGAAATTAGGAAAGAACTGTGTTGTGCCAGAAAGTTTGTGTGTGATCTTGTAAATCATATGAGGAGTGCCAATTAAGTTTGTGAACTCACCCTAGAAAAAGTGCTATGTACCTCACTGCTGAATATCACCATGGTCACCTTCGAAGTACTCCCCTTGGAAAGCTTTGCACTGACACTAGTGCCTAGACCACCCTGCAAAGCAGTTTGGGAACTTTTTTTCTGGAATGGCCATCAGAGCTGTCACTGTGCTACCCTTGATGTCCTGAATGTCATCAAAATGCCTTCCTTTCAATATTTCCTTTATCTTCAGGTAAAGAAAAAACTCATTGGTGGCTAGATCAGGTGAGTACGGTGGGTGTTCCAATATAGTTATTTGTTTACTGGATAAAAACTGCCTCACAGATAACTATACAATTAAGTTCATGAACCTGTCATCTTGCCACTGTGAGTGATAGCCATTTCAGAAACAGTTCCAAAACTGCTTTGAAGTGTGGAGTAGGTGCTGGTGTCAGCACATAGCTTCCCAAGGGGAGTACTTCGAAGGTGCCCATAGTGATATTCAGCAACAGGGATATAGCACTTAGAACAATTAAGTTCTTGGACTTGTCAGACCTCATACAGAGTCAATGAAGATTTACCTAGTAGGATTCATCAATAAGGGAAACCGAGGCAGAGACTGGTTAGAAGTTAACTATGGTGATCTATGTATTCTTACAATAATCTAGATGTCTTAACAGCTGGTCTCAGTAGGGCAGCCAAAGATTGGGCAGCAGACCAATGCTGATTCACAATCAAATGTCACCTTGCCTGAGATAAAATGAGAATAATCAAGACAGTGCAATGAGTATTTCAGCAAGCCACACTTACCTACTTTTTTTATGTTAAAATGTCTTCTTGGGGGGCAGAGTCAAGATGGCAGACTAAGCACACATCTCCTTATGTCCCTCTGGAAACCAAGACCTGAATTGATAATCAAACAGAGTCTTCTGATCACCTAATCAGCCCCAGGACACGGCACAGGGCTGTTACTTTCGACTTCACACCACTGAGCGAAAAACCTCCTCTCTATCACTGACTCCCGCTCCTGGCTAGCCCTCGCTCTCACGGACTGAAGGTAAATGCACCATTTTGACTTTTTTTTTCCTCTGTCTTGGCCAGCGGGCGGAGCTGGGTCTTGCCCTGCGGCTAGACTCAGACGCACTGCTGGGGGGATAGGCAGGCGAAATTCCCATATTTTGAGAGCCAGGCTTAGGACTCTGTTAACCTAGCCACTTTGGGCCTGTCCTTTTATCTTTGCCACAGTGGGTTTGTACAGAATTTCGCAGTCAGTGTGCGGGACGCCATGTTGGTATGCAGATTTTAGCGGGACCTAATTCTTAGCTTGGGAGCCAGTGCCTGCAAACAGGACAGCGCTTCTCTGACAGAAAAGCAGTAATTTTATACAGTGCTGCATACGTTGGGGGCCCTGCAACAGAAGCAGAGGAATCACTACCTCTCGGCACCTTTAGCCTCTCTGTCTGTTGCCTGTGTGGAGGACGCCATCTTGGATACGGTGGCCGCAGCTGGACCTAATTCTTATCTTGGGAGCCAGAGCCTGCCTACAGGAGAGCGCTTTTCTACCAGAAAAGCAGTATTCTACACAGTGTCAACTAAGGCTAGGCCCTGTCAGCAGAAGCCAAAAGGGTAGTAGCATTGCTGTATTCTGAGCTAGTTTGTATCATCTGGGGTTGGATATAGTAGTGCTTACTTTGCCAGTTGAGAAGAGGGACCTCTACACCTGAAAACCTGACTGACTTGGGAAGTGGTCAGATACCTTTTGCTTTACATTTTAAGACAGCCTAGAGAAATATATGCAGTCCATCCTCACAGTATCTCTTCCAGCCTCTACTTACTGACACAGGACCCAAAAAGCAACAGACACTTGTGGCAAAGAAGAAATCACCCATGGCCTCAGAAGGCTCCCAAACAAAGCAACCAAGGAGTTTTCCAGATGAAGAAACTTTTATGAAAGCATCAGAAAGTGAATACAAATTGATTATATACAGAGCCCTTCTAGACCTTATACAAAATGCAGCAGAAAAAATGAAAAATTAAGCAAGCTGTTCGATCTGATGGAACACCAGTACTCTGAAATCCAACAGATCAAGAACAAAATCAAAGACATAGAAACTTCCATGCAAAGCCAAGAAAACAGAATGGAACAAATAGAAAAAAGAATTTCTGACTTGGAAGACAGAGTTACTGACGCCAGCGTCTATGAACAGAAATCAGAAAAAAGAAAAAAGAAAAATGAACAAGCATTAAAAAGCATGTGGGACTCTATTAAGAGGAACAACCTTCGATTAATTGGAGTCCCTGAACAGGGTGAGACATCTGAGAACACAAAGAGTATTTTTGCTGAGCTGCTGACAGAAAACTTCCTAGAAATCATGAAGGAAGAGAATATAGACATCTCAGATGCATATCATACGCTACCCAATAAAGATCTCAAAAGAAAGACTCCAAGACATATTATAATCAAGCTTAAGAAAATGAAACATAAGCAGCAACTCTTAAAGGCAGCAAGACTCAAAGCAAAGCTAACATTCAGGGGGAAACCCTGTAGGCTGTCTTCAGATTTCTCAGCAGAAACCATGCTGGCATGGAGACAGTGGCATGACACATTGAAAGCCTTGAAGGAGAAGAACTTCCAACCAAAAATTATATATACTGCAAAACTATCTCTCAAATATGAAAATGAAATTAAGACATTCCTAGATAAACAGAAAATGTCTTCTTATATTTAAATTTTAAATGTCCTTAATTTGCAAAATAAAAAGTAGACTTTCAGTATATGAAAAGATGTTCAACATCAGTAGCTACTAGGGAAATGTAAATTAAAATCACTATTAGATACCACTAAACGTCTATTAGAATGGCCAAAATTGAAAAAAAAAAAAAAAAAAAAGAATATCGAAAATGTGCTGGCAACAGCGTGGAACAAGTAGATCTCTCATAAATTACTTCACAGCCACTCTGGGAAACAGTTTATAATTTCTTATAAAGTAAAGCACAGACTTAACATACGCAATTTCACTCCCAGGAATTTATCCTAGAGAAAGAAGAAAACTTATGTTCACGTAAAAGCTCATACACAAAAATTTATAGTAGCTATATTCACATTTACCAAAAAATGGAAACAATCCCAATGTTCATCAGTGTGTGAGAGGGTAAACAAATTGTGGTACATCCATATCAACGAATACTACTCAGTCAAACAGAACAAGTTATTGATACATACAGTAAGTCAGATGAATCTGAACAGCATTATACAGTAAAAGAAGCCAGTGTCAAAAGACATTTTGTATTTACATATATTTATATAATATTCTTGAAAAGACAAAACTATAGTTATAGGGAACAGATGAGTAGTTGCCAGGGATAAGGAGAAAGAAGAAGGTGTGACTACAAAGAGATTTTTCGGGGGTAATAGAACGATTTTGTATCCTGATTGTGGTGGTAGTTACACGAATCTATAATGTATTAAAACTCACTGAATGGTACCAAAAACAGTAAGTAAATTTCACTGTATGTTAATTTACAAAATAAAAAAAGTAGGCAGCTATTTATCATTTACCCCAATATTCTGGAAATCACACTAGTCTAAATATCTAGCATGTCATGTCAAATACAGGCCACTGAGTGGTAGATGTCTTCAAGATCTTTCTCAGTAGTGCTAGAAAGCTACTTGCGTTATTTCTGTCTTGCACCTCTCCATAAGCACCAATATGTCTCAGCACACCTAGATTCCACTTCATTCTTTCAAACTATATAAAAAAACAAAACAACAAAAACAAAACAAAACAAAAAAAACAAACCTGTTGCAGCTCAGTTAATTTCAACTCATAACAACCCTATAGGACAGAGCAGAACTGCCCCACAGGGTTTCTATGGCTGTAATCTTCATGGAAGCAGGCTGCCACATCTTTTTTTTCTCACTGAGCAGCTAGTGGGTTCAAACTGCTGACCTCTTTCAGTTATCAGCCTAGTGCTTTACAACACTGCAGCACCAGGACTCCTTCTCAGCCTTTATTCCACAGGCCAAATTCCATTTCAATCAATTGTTCAGAAAGTACCCAATCACTTCTATTAGCATTTGAAAAAGCTGCTTTAGTCTCTGCCACCCTTACCTACTTAAAATTTTCTGTTCCCTTTCTTCATCCTTTTATAATTGTGATAAAATATACACAACATAAACTTTGTCATTTTAATCCTTTGTAAATGTACAATCTAGTGGTATTAATCACACTCACCATTTCATTACTCCAAACAGAGAAACTCAGTATCCTTTATGCAATAATTCCTATTCTTTCCTCTCCCTGGCCCATGATAACTACTAATCTATTTTCTGTCTCTCAGGACCTTCCACATCTGGTTTTGTTACAGCTGATAATGATGGTCATTGTCATTGTCCAGTTTTCACATGCATTGTCCTGCTTTCACAGGCTGGGAATACAACATCCTTCATTCTTGAAGTGAAACTTAGGTAATGGTGAGGGAACAACAAAATTTGCAGTTGGTATTGATGGGTTCCAAAGTGCTATTGCCCCCAGAATATTTTTTTTAATATTTTATTTTATTTTTGCTGTTGAGAATACACACAGCAGAACATAAACCAATTCAACAATTTCTATACGTACAATCCAGTGTTCAGTGACACTGATTATATACTTTGAGTTATGCGATCATTCTTGCCATCTTTTTCTGAGACTTTCCTCCACTATTAACATTAACTTACTCTTCCACCTTGCCCCAAGACATTGAAGAGACCAAGATTTCCTTACAGGAATCAATTAAGCATATGTTTCTGAGGATACCCAGGGGCCCTGTTAACCTGTTGCCATTGAGTTGATTACTACTCATAAGCCCCCCAAGCAGTTTGAGGAGTTAACTTATTTGGAAATATGGACAAAAATCTGTATTCCTTCTGAAAAATAACAAGCCAAGCACAGGAAGAGGGGACACATTTGTTTGCTTGTTTTTTGTTTCTAACACTGGCAGTCCCTTCTCAGGTTTTTTTTGGGGGGGGGTGACTGCTAGAATGAATAAAAGGAGCCCAGGTGGTACAGTGATTAAAGCACTCAACTGCTAAGTGAGAGGTTGGCAGTTTGAAATCACCAGCAACAGTCAGTCTGCTTTCAAAAAGATTTCTAGCCTTGGAAACCCTAACAGGCAGTTATCCTCTGTCCCAAAGAGTTGCTATGAGTTGGAATTCGATTTGACAGAAACGGGTTTGTTGGTTGGTTGGTTTTAGCATAAATAAAGAAACAACAACATGAGCACAATGTAGAGGTTTCATGAATTATATTTCTCTTTAGACTTCTGATTATAATAATTGCTTTTTAAAAAAATGTCCATTAAAAAATTCTACCTTAACTCTTTCAAAAACTTTTGCTCCTTTATTAGTTATCTGTTATAGCTAACCAATAACTCAAAAGGTTAGTGTCCTAAAACAACAATAAACATTCATTTCTTCACATTGTTTCCAGGTTCAGAAATTCAGGATCAGCTTAGCTAGGTGGTTCTGGCTTCAAGGTGTCTCATAAGATTGTAATCGAGATGTCCGTTTGGGTTGCCATTATTTGAAGACTTAACTAAGGCTGGGATATTTAAGATGGGTCATGTGGCTGTTGGCAGAAGGCCTCAGATCTTTCCTGGGTTTTGGTAGGTGGCCTTGGCTGTTGGCTGAAGGCCTCAGACTTTTCTGGCTGTTGGTAGGTGTCTTTGGTTCCAGTGCTTTGTATAGGCTACTTGAGTGCCCTCATGACACGGCAGCTGGCTTCCCCTAGAACAAGTTCCAAGAGGGAGCAAGGTGGAAACCTCAATGGCTTATCTGATGTAGCCTTGAAAATCACACTCCATCATGGCCACAATGTCTTATCACTGCACTAGACTAAGGTAAGAGTTTCATAACTTCTTAAACTAATAGATTTGATCAAAGCCCAAGGCTAACAAATCAGCCCTATCAAAAGAAGGCTAACTAACAGAAATAATACCTAAGGTTGCCAATTGTTTTTCTTCATTAGGATGTCAAGTATTTGACACATAAAGCTGTCATGGATTGAATTCTGTCCCCCCAAAATTAGGTGTAGCCACATGGCTGGGCCATGATTCCCAATGTCTTGTTCTCCATTTTGTGGTTTTCCTATGCTGTATGTTAAAGGATTAGGATGGGACTGTAAATCACTTTATAAGATTATTTCCCTGCTCCACTGTAAAGGGAGTTTCCCTGGAGTATGGCTTGCCCCACCCTTAATCCTTTCATCCTACAAGAGATAAAAGGAAAGAGAAGTAGGCTGAGAATTGGGAACCTCACACCATCAAGAAAGCTGCACCAGGAGAAGCGCGTGTCCTTCAGACTTGAGGTTCCTGTGCCAAGACTGATGCAATACTGGACTTTTCTCCAGAGCTGACAAGGGGAAAGCTTACCCCTGGAGTGGACACCCTGAATATGGACTTGTAGCCTACCAGACTGTAAGAATAAACCTTCCTTTGTTAAAGCCATCCACTCTGTGATATTTCTGTTAGAGCAGCCCCAGCTGACTAAAACAAAAGCCTTCACAAGTAAAGCTGAAGCTATAATTAGACAGTGGGAGACAAGCGTACATCAAAGAAAAGAAAGTTTCCTGAAAATCCACAAATGAACAAAGACCAATCTCATTGATTTTCCAATTATCCATATTTATGAAAAATGCATCTAAGAATCAAATTTATCTATGTTAAAAAGACCATCACTACTACCAACTGTAACAAAACTAGATGTGGAAGGTTATCTGCAATTGAACTACTATAGAAACAAAATCTATCTCAAATTAAAGATGTAAATTGCACTTTTTTTTCTGTTCAACTGTTTGAACTATGGCTGCCCTAACATATGCACATGTTCAAGTATGTCTGCAGTTTCTGAGAGAATGGCTATATTTGAACACATTGTGCCATAGTATTTTATGAGTCCCACAAAATGCTAAGTTATGAGGTTACCAATTGGTGGGAATTACTTACTTTCCTTTCTCTCATTTTCTTCTTCTCAACTCATCAAGACTTAATTACACACACTGTGAGAATCAAATTTGTGCCTGCGGAGGAGAAATGTACTTATGCTGAGGTCACTCCCGGGAAACAATGAATGGAACTGGACTGTAGCTGATGCTCATTATGTCAGGTGGTGGTGGAAAGGAACTCACTGGTCATCATTACATCAAGTTTCATCATCTTCATTTAATGCCATTTTTATATAGGATTCAATGAATTGTGCTGATGTGCAGTGTTCTAAACAAATGTCTACATAGGGAGAACATATGCAGAGCTTTCAGAGATCCATCCAAAAGCTATTGAGGGATAGGGGGTCTATAATTGCAGGATTTATTCTGCTAGGTTCATGAGATACGAGGGCTAGACATACATCTAAGAATACTAGGTTTTGCCAAGGCAGAGAAAACCCATTGCGCTTGGGAGCATAAACTCTGCACCAGAAATCCAGACAGCTTAATTTCTTCTCAAATATCAACAAAACATCCTTGGAAAAGTTACCCCCTATTTTCATAAAATGAGCTTTCAATTTTTCAGAAGTCAGAAAGTATCAATAACAATTACATCAGTTTCCTACGGCTGCTGAAACAAAGTAGCACAAATTGGTGGTGGTGTTAGGTACAACTGAGTTGGTACCGGCTCATAGCTAGCTATCCTAAGAACAACAGAATAAAACATGGACCAGTCCTGCATCATTCTCACAATTGTTAAGTTTGAGCTCGTTGTTGCAGCCACTTTATCAATTCCTTTTACTGAGGATTTCTTTTTATTTTTCTGGCTGACTTTAGCATAATGTTATTCTCTAAGGATTCATTTCTCCTCATTAACATGTCCAAAGTATGTGAGATGAAGTCTTGCCATCTAGCTTCCAAGGAGCATTCTGGTTGTGTATCTTCCATGACAGACTTGTTCTTCTAGTAGTCCATAATATATTCAATATTCTTCACCAGCACCATAAGTGAAAGTCATCTATTCTTCTTTAGTCTTTCTTTTTCACTGTCCAGTTTTCACATGCGTATGAGGCAATTGATAATACCTTGGAATGGGTCAGGTGCACCTTAGTACTCAAAGTGATCTTTTCTTTCTTTCTTTCTTTTTTAAAAAAAACACTTTAAAGAGTTTTTTTGAGGCAGATTTGTCCAAAGCAGTATGTTGTTTATTTGCTGAGTGCTGCTTCTATGGGCATTGATTACAAATCCAAGTACAACGAAAACCTTGACAACTCAATCTTTTTTCCCTTTACCATCATGTTGCTTACTGGTCCATTTGTGAGGAATTGAGTTTCCTTCATTTTGAGGTATAATCCATACTGAAGGCTGTAGACTTTGATCTTCATCAGTTAGTGCTTCAAATCTGCTTTACTTTAAACAAGCAAGGTTTTGCCAACTGCATATTGCAAGTGTTAATGAGTCTTTCACTGTGGGTCAGAATTCACTCGACAGCAATGGATTTTTTTTAATGAACATTCCAGCAATCTTGATGTCATGTTCTTCTTCATATAGTCCATCTTTTCAAATTATCTGCTCAGCTTACAGATTGAATAAGCATGATAAAAGGATGCAACCTTGACACACACCTTTCTTGATTGTACACCACGCAGTATTTCCTTGCTTTGTTCGAACAACTGCCTCTTGGTCTATGTACAGGTGTTCTGGAATTCTTCTTTGCAATGTTATCCGTAACTTGTGAAGAAACATGCAGTCAAATTCCATTGCATAGTCAGTAAAACACAGACAAAGCACAAACTAGTTAGCTTAGAACATCAGAAATTTATTCACCCACAGTTCTGGAGGCTAAAAGTCCAAACTTGAGGTGTCAGCAGGGCCACACTTTCACTGACAGCTCTAGGGAAGGATACTTCCTTGTCTCTCTCCTAGCTTCTGGTAATTGCCAGCAACCCTTGGCATTTCTTGGCTTCCACCACTGCTATTTTTACCTCCCTCTTTACATGTCCTTCTTCCATGTGTGTTTGAGTCTTCACATAGTCTTTCTTCTGTGTGCACTTCTGTGTCTAAATTTTCTTCTTCTTATAAGGACATCAGTTATATTGTATTTAGGGGCAAACCTAATCTAATATGACCTCATTTTAACTTGATAACATCTGCAAAGACAGTCTTTCTAAATAAGGTCATATTCACAAGGTCTCAGGTAGACACAAATTTGGGGGAACAGTAGTTAACCCAGTGGGAGTCCTGGTGGAACAATGGTTAAAATGCTTGGCTGCTAATCAAAAGGTGGGAGGTTCAAACCCACTAGTGGATTTTGGAAGAAAAGACCCAGTGATCTACTCCCAGAAAGATTACAACCTAGCTCTATTCTGCCATATAGGATTGCTATGAGTCGGAATAGACTCAATGACATACAACAACAACATTCAATTCAATACACCAGTCAGTAAGTCTTTTTTATGTCCAGCCTTTCAAAAGACACTAGAACACTTGAGGGTTTCTCATCCTCTTTCCAAATTTTCCATGTCAGTTCGGTTAAAATTGAGCCTGAGATTTGTCCTTGATGTCTAAGAACTTGTAAAAGGGTGGGATAAAAATTCACTATAATCTAAGTTTCTTTCTCATTATATTTTACTTCCTTCAGACTCCTCTTATTCTTCAAGCAGGGTGTCTCATTTATATTCTTCTTTACTTTCATAAAGTCTTTACAATTCCATCCCATACATACAGCTCTTTACAGTTTACAAAGTTCTTGTCTTACATGATGTAAACATGGCCAGTCTTACCATAAGGCAAGTGGGTTACTCAGGTAATGCTGAGCAACACTGGGGTGGACAAACTGATCTCAATTCCAAATCTAGTATTCTTTCTACTGTACTGCACTGGTCAAGAAATATTTTATATAACTAAATGAAACATACAGCAAATATCTCTAAAGAGGGAAATGGTCAAATAGAGAATAAATACAACCTATTAAAATTCAAGTCTCTACAAAAGAGTAGTAAATTTGGAGTAGCTGAAAGATTGTTGAGGTAGTCTGCACAGGTTCTAATATTTTTCTCAGTATAAATTATATTCCTTTGTTCATTTATTTTTTATTAAATGCAGCTTACTAAACCATAAGTGTCTTTAAGTCACTATACCCATCATATGTCATATTTCTTCCCCATCTTACAATCTCCAGCCTTGCACAAAGTAGATGCTTAGTAAACAATTGCTCAAAGAAATATAGTCTGTATGGTATATAGTAAAAATGTTTTTGTGTCTTCTCAGAGAAGCAGAAAGAATGCCATGGAAAACCTATCTTTTTCCTTGCCTTCAGGTGAAACTATACTTAGCACAGTTCATACTAAAAGGCAGTTAGACTTCTTGTTATTAAGAGCACTCCTAACAGATACTACAAACCCCTTTTGTTACATGTTCATTGCTTTTAAGTCATTAATCTCCTAAAGTTTATTTCCATAATTTTATATTATATAATTTATCATAACTCAAGTCCCATGCTGTTTATTCAGTCTTCAATGAATATTATATGTAGAATTATTCTAACTAAAAAGAAAATGAATTTCTTTAATGTTTTTTCAATAATTCTGTATCCCAACTCTTCTAAATCTCCCTCAGTTCTCCACATCACTCAAGATAAAATTTGCAGCACAGCTCTTGGTACTGTACTAAGGATTTTTTAAATTCATGTTGTTGTTTTCCAGCACTAGTCTCCATAGTAACAAGGTTCATCCACTGACATTTCTTTTGGCCATTTAGACTGCCAGATACATTATTTGATTGTTTTTACTATGAAGACAATACTTACACATATTAAAATTCAGGAAAAAATAGCAGATCTCACCATCCCCACAGAAATTCCTTTTATTGTCCATATGTATACATATTTAACCATAGTGTAATATTGTAATCTTCATTTTTCAGATATCCTAATAAAAATATTTGAATTTCTGCACACTATTTGTGTTATCTATTATAACTAAAAAAGATTTTATGGAATTTAATAAAATAAAATGTACTATATCGTTTCCCTATTGATGGACATTTAAGTTATTTCCCATATGCTTTTCTACATTTCACTGAGTTCATTCATTTATTTAACTTTTTTTTTTGGCTCCTAACATATGCCACACACTATTCTATGTTCTGGAGATATGAAGGTAAGCAAGACAAGCAAAGACGCTGCTTTCATTTCAGTTGGACAAGACTGATATAAAGAACAACAAAAAACAAAAAACAAATTAAACATGACAAATTCTATGAAGGAAATACACAGAAAAAACAGTGGATTTGGAGACCTCTCTGAGAGAGTAATGTTTGCTGAGACCTGAAAGAGGAGGTTGTTCTGATGCAGTTATTTGTTTAGTGGCCCCAAACTCCCTCACAGACAACTATGCAATTAAGTTTGTAAACTTGCCACCACGCCACCATGTGTAATGGCCATTCCAGAAAGAGTTCCAAAATTGCTTTGAAGGGTGGACTAGGTGCTGGTGTTGGTGCTTAGCTTCCCAAGGGGAGTGCTTCAAAGGTGACTGTAGTGATATTCAGCAATGAGGTATGTAGCACTTAGAACAATTAAGTTTGCGGACTTAATTGGCAGACCTCATACTATGGTGTGACAAGTTAAGATCAAGCAGTCCCGTACTTTTTATACTGAGGGAGGTAAAGAGTACAGGATCTTTCTCTCAATTAGCTATCTAAGGCCACCTGATAAAACATTTCTGTGGGATTTCAAGAACTTCTTGAATAAATAAAGGGGAGAGGCTGGATGATTTAGCTTAGGAAGTTCCAAGCCCAATTTAAAGCTTTTGGAAAGGTTCAGCTGTGGAAATAGGTTAAAGAGATAAAGGGATAAATACATGCATTTCTCTAAAAGGGGAGGATAGATGAGGAATAGAAGCAAAGGAAAATGGGTATGTCTAAAGAGCTTGATGAATGGCTTTAAAGCCACTTGGACTTAATTTCTATAAATAAAAGTAACTTTCCACCTGTTTACACCATACTTTTGAGAACAGCTGGAGAGAAATTCAATAATTCAACAAAATTGGGATGGTCTCACTTAAAATACAGGTTAGGGGATTCATAAAATTTACTCTAGATGCATCTTACTTAAAATTTTGGTTGAGTTCAGAAAGTCATAATTTCTATATCTGTCATAATACAGGTAGAAACCGTAGTGATGTAGCGGTTAAGTGCTACGGCTGCTAACCAAAAAGTCGGCAGTTCAAATCCACCAGGTGCTCCTTTGAAACTCTATGGGGTGGTTCTACTCTGTAGGTTGCTATGGGTTGGAATTGACTTGATAAAAAAAATCATATTGGTCAAAACTGAAAAACAAATGCTAATTTTGAAATTCTGAAAGTCATTCTGAAAGCAATAAACACTTAAGGGCCACACACGAGAGAGAAGCTCTTTTAAGGGCAAATGAAAGAGGTATATGATGTGAAGATATTTTGGCGGCTGATTGGAAAGGCAGTATGTTCTTTCAAGGACAACTGAACCTGATGTCTGATGCCACAGAAAGTACAAGCTAGCATCCTCTACTACAGTAGTTGAAATGAAGTTTCATTGAGAGGCCATGTGCTTACTGAAATGGAGAGCCTGTTATTGCACCACAAAGTAGACTCTGAAGTTCAGCAAGAGGAAATACTTGGTTGCTAAAAGTGAGAGATGCTCCTTACAATGTTGAGAAACTGTAACAGAGAAAACCAACTGTGGTTTCAAATAGGAGCCACCTGCTCAAGCCCAACATTTGTATAAAGTCCAGTGTGCTACCAAAGTTAAGCTCTAAAATGGGAAGGTCAACTTAAAGATGGAATGGTAAGGTCATATTGGGATAAGTTTCTGGGTTTCCAGATCCCTCTGAGAGATGTTATTATTTGCAGAATAACATCTGGAATCCAAGCAGCACTAGATACTATCACAGCACATTTCAACAGAGTATGGTAAAGGAGACTATTAGTTTCCTGGATACAACCAGTTCCCTTGGATGTTACTTTGTTTTCACAAATCCCATGTGCATGGTTATCTCCATGACCATTCATAAACCATAGACACTTTGGACTGCAGGTACTGACTTTTAGTGGAGCTACCTGTCACATAGACAACTATCTGTAGAATGTCATAAATTAGTGTGAGCAGAAACAGATTTATTCACATGTGCCCTGGAGAATAGAAAGGGAAACATGGTTTTAAAAACAAAAGTTGTGCTACAATTATAGAAAATTGTTTCAACTCCATTTAAAAAAGTGTTTTTAATGTACCTTGATTTAACACTGGTCAATTAGTCTCTTGGAAACCCTAGTGGTTTACAAGTTAAATGTTATGGCTGCTAGTCAAAAGGTCAGCAGTTTGAATCTACCAGGTGCTCCTTTGGAAACTCTATGGGGCAGTTATACTTGGTCTTATGGTGTCGTTATGAGTCAGAATCGAATCAATGGCAGTGAGATTTTGGACTTGAGTGAGTCTTTTAAGGAGACCTTGTTGTACAGTGGTTAAAGAGCTTGGCTGCCAACGAAAAGGCTGGTGGTTTGAACCCAATGGTGGCTCCGTGTGAGAAAGATAGGGCATTCTGCTTCTGTAAAGAATGCAGGCTAGGAAATTCTATGAGAGTTACAGAATCACTAGCAGTGGGAATCAACTCAATGGCACCTAGAAACAACAATGATTAGTCTCTTTAGCAAAGGCAGGTAGTTTGACTAATCTTTAACGTAGTGAAAAGTTACCAATCTCATGACATGGTCAAAACAAGAATTCAAAATGAAAGCAGAAGATAGGTTTGTTGCAGTGTCCTAATGATTTTGTGGCAGCACTGTGTACTCACTGCAGAGATAAGGAATGGACAGCTGGACTGAACCATAACTCTGATTGCAGTTTTTGACTCAACAATGTATTCACTGTTGCCTAGACTTTATTTTTTCAAGTTCACTGATGATGTACATCAGATATATTATCAAACTGACTAAAGTAAAGATATGGCAGATTTCCAGTTAGAGCATTAAGAGAGTGGCAGTTAGTGGATTTTGGATGGTACTGATCTCCATAATCTATAAGGTACTCCAAAATGTCAACAAGAAAAAGCTAAATAACCCAATTAAGCAATGGGGAAGGGAGTTGGACAGATACTTCATCAAAGAGGACACGCAGGTAGCCAAAAGACATGATCATTAGCTATCAGGGAAATCCAAAGCAAAACTACAATGAGATACCATCTTGCCACAATGAGGTTGGCAATAATTCAAAAAACACCAAACAACAAATGCTGGAGAGGCTTTGGAGAGATCAGAACTCTCCTACACTGCTGGTGGGATTGTGAACTGGTAGAACCTCTTTGAAAAGCAATTTGGTGCTTCCTTAAAAAGATGGAAATAGATATACCATTTGATTCAGTAATCCCACTGCTGAGAATAGATCCTACAGAAACAAAGGCTGTCACATGAACAGATAACATGCACATGAATACTTTATTGCAGCACAGTCTACAATAGCAGAAAGATGGAATCAACCCAGATGCCCATCAACAGATGAATGGATAAAAAAGTTATGGTACATATACTCAATTTAGCACTAAGCAATGATAAAGAAAAATGATGATTTTAGGAAGCATCTCATAACCTGGTTTCAACTGGAAGACTTTATGCTGAGTGAAATCTGTCAGTGGCAAAAGGACAAACATAGCATGAGACCCCTGCTAGAAGGACTTAAAAATAGATATATGTACAGAAGAAACGACTCTTTGACAGCTACAAGGGTGAGGAAGAAGGAAGAGTATTGGTCATAGATTAGATAGTTGATAGAAATTTGGTTAGGTGAAAGCAGTGACAGCACACAGTAGAGAGTAGATCAACTTAACTGGACTCCACCATAAGCTGAAACTCTTCTAATCTTAACCCAGTATTGCAAGGATAGAGTAGCAGGGGTGAGGTCTGGGGACCATCTCTTGGGGGACATCGAGGCCAATTGGCATAACTAGCATATTGCTAAGAGAGTCTTTTGCACCCCATACTGGTGAGTGGCAACTGAGATCTTAAAAGGTAGCAAGCCGCCATCTGAAGTACACCAAACGTGCCTTACAAAAGAAAGCATACTTGGCTGCTGTTGGGTGAAGTGCTCTGTATATGTCTGAGGTCAAGTTGGTTGATTGTGGCATTTAGATTTTCTGTCTTAAATTTTTTCTGAATGTTCTGTCCTTCAAAGGGAGTGGTGTGTTGAAGTCTTCTGCTATTATTGTGGAGCTGTCTATTACTGTTTTCAATGCAGTTGGAGTTTGTTTTACGTATTTTGGTGCCCTATCATTGGGTGCACAGATATTTAGTATAGTCATGCTCTCCTGGAGAAACTCTGGTGGCATAGTGGGTTAAGTGCTACATCTGCTAACCAGAAGGTTGGCAGTTCAAATCTGCCAGACACTCCTTGGAAACTCTATGTGGCAGTTCTACTCTAACCTCTGGGGTTGCTATGAGTCAGACCCAACTCGACGGCAATGGGATTGTTTATTTTATGCCCTCCTGGAGTACTGACACTTTAATCATTATATAGTGTCCTTCCTTATGCAATGTGGTGGATTTTACTTTAATATCTATTTTATCAGAGATTAATAATAATGTCACTGCTGTTCTTTTTTGAGTGTTGTTAGCTTGATATACTTTTTCCATGCTTTGAGTTTAGTTTCTTTATGTTTTTACATCTAAGTTGTGTCTCCAGTAGGCAGCATATAGATGGGTTATGTTTTTTTTAATACAATCTGCCACTCTCCATCTCTTTATTGGTACATTTAATCCACTTACATTCAGCATGTTTATTGATAGGTATGAACTCACTGCTGTCGTTTTTATGTCTTTTTTTTCTTCTTTTTATTATGACTGAGTGAAAATGTACATTCCCATATAAATTTACATGCCCACCTATATGCAGTTTCCACTGTTCTCCCTGCCCGGTGACAGCACACTATTCCTCTCTGCTCCATACATGTCTTATCCTCCCAACAGTCTCCTTTCCCCTCCTCTCCACTCACTCCCCTTACTCCAGCCAGAGGTCAGCAGGATGATATCCTATAGATGCTTTCTTGTGTGCATTGTAGACAATTCTTTTGTTCCATTTAGTTTTCTGTAGTGAGACTTTTTTTTCCCTTGTGTGTTTTATTTTCATCTTTTCCAATTTTGGTGGTTTTGTATTTGCTGAGACTTCATGATTTTCTTGTTTTCTTACTTTGATGCACAGGATTGATAATTTCCTTTGTGGGTATAGTAATATTTACCCCTATGTTTGTAAATTAAAATGGTCTTTAATTTCTTTATATCATCTTGACTTACTCTCTATGTGAAAGATCTATGAGGACTGCCAGTTAAGTTCGTGAACTCATCCTAGAAAAAGTGTTACAAACCTCATTGCTGAATCACTATGGTCAGCTTTGGAGTACTCCCCTCTGGCAATTATGCACTGCTACTGTGCCTAATCTACCCTTCAGAGCAATTTTGGAACTCTTTTCCTGGAAGGGCCACCAGAGCTGTTGTCATATTATCCTTGAATGTCATCAAAATGTCTTCTTTTCTCTATTTCCTTTACTTTGGATAAAGAAAAAAGTCACTGGTGGCCAGATCAGGTGAGAAGGAGGGTGTTCCAATACAGTTATTTGTTTACCGAATAAAAAACTACCTCACAGCAACTATACAATTAAGTTTGCAAACTTGCCACCTTGCCACTGTGTACAATGGCCATTCCAGAAAGAGTTTCAAAATTGCTCTGTAGGGTAGACTAGGCACTGGCATTTTTGCATAGCTTCCCAAGGGTAGTACATCAAAGGTGACTGTAGTGATATTCTGCAATGAAGTATGTAGCACTTAGAACAATTAAGTTTGCAGACATAATTGTCAGACTTTGTATATTAGAGACAGTTTTCCTGGATGTATAATTCTTGGCTGGCAATTATTTTTCATCAAGGCTTTGTACATATCATCCCATTGATTTCTTGCCTACATAGTTTCTGCTGAGTAGTCCAAGCTTAGTCTTACTGATCTTCCTGTTCAGGTTAATTTTCTTTTATCCCTAGCCTCTTTTAAAACTGTCTCCTTGTCTTTAGTTTTGGCAAGTTTGATTATAATATATTTTGGTGGATTTCTTTTGGGATCTACCTGTGTGGAGTTCAGTGAGCATCTTGGATAGATATCATCTTATCTTTCATTATAGCAGGGAACTTTTCTGTCAACAAATCTTTGAAACCTCTCTCTGCATTTTCTGTATTACCCCTGTTCTGCTACTCCAATCACTCATAGACTATTCCTTTAGGTAGAATCCAACACAATTCTTAGCGTGGGGCTGTCATGGGTTGAATAGAGAAGACAGAGTTGCAGAGAGGTGGGTGCTTGGGGTTTTATACATTCAAATTGACTTGGCTTGTAAACTTCCACTTGATCACAATTAAAATAACCTGATCAAATTAAAAAAATACCTTTTATCAGATATTTCCTCAAGTATATTGTGCTTTATTTTCAATCTCACTAATTCGGCTTTCCATTTGCTCCTTTGACTTTATATTTAATTGTCTAATCATGTAATTTTATTAATTTTCTGAATTTCTAATTCTTGCCACTGTATGCCTTCTTGTACCCAGTTTAATTTGTTATTATGCTCTGCTGCATTTTGCCTCATCAGAAAGATCTCTTCAAGTGTTCCAAATATTAACCTTTTGTATCCTACTTTTGATAATGCTAGGAGGTTCTATTTCTCTGGAAAATAAATGTCTTGATTGTTTGCTTTGGGCGCTTTCTGAAGTCATCATAGACTTCTTTAAGTGATTTGAAGTTTACTGTGTCTTCCAATCCATCAGTAAGTTGTATTTATTTAATGTTTTCCTACTTTGTTCTAGCTTCTTGTTTTATTTTCTTTTGAAATGTCCAAATAGGTCAGTTGTATGTGGTAGTTTGGTTATTGGCACCTTTGAATCTGTAACATCCTGTCACCAGGTGGCTGGAGCTGCTACTAGACATGTGAGTCCAAGAGTCCCTTTGCTTTTCTGGTATGGATTCAGCCCATGTGTCCAGGCAGTAGGTCATCAAGTGTGTGGTGCAGTCTTATCTATTGTCCCAGATGGGCAGGAGTGATTGCTGTTGGCACAGGTATATGGTCACAGCTGCTGAGAAAAGCAGAGGGTTAACAGCCATCCTTGAGTGTCTGTGTGGATAGTGTGTACTCTTACCCTTATGTCTGAATCTAGATGAAGGAACTGTTTCTGCCCTGAATTTCTGGCTCAGCGGTGTTGGAAGATTTCCGACACCCCCTTCCCCTAGTCTGTTAAATTCTTTTCAGTCTGAATATCAGAATGTCTCAGGGTGCACTTAGGGAGTCCTACTTCTGACTCGGTTAATGGCATCAGACTCCAGAGCCAGGTGCAGTGCAAAGTGAGGGAAGTCTTGGGAGAAGGGAGAGAGGTTTATTCTGAAGGAAAGATTTAGATCCGAGTGTAGCCTGTTACACACAATTTCTTAGCTTTTGATGATCTAGTGCTGTGTTGGTTCTGCAGGCATGAGTGGATTTCTGGTCCGTTTCTCACATTAAGGAAGACACCCTGCAGCTACTACTGCTCTGCTCACCACACTGGCTGCTGCCATTTCCTGGTGGGTCAGGTCAGGCGAGTCCTATGTACTTCTGGACTTACTCTCCTTTCCCTGTCGCTCAGTCCAATTTCTCAACTGTCCCTTTGATGTTCAGGGCTCCTCAGATGTCATATGTAATGGGTTCATTTGTTCTTTTGGTTCTTTGTTGTTGGAGGGATCACAGGAAACATCTGACTACTCTGACATCTTGGCCCTACCTCCTCATCACCAGTTTTTACACTTGTTATCTTTTTCACTGATTAAAAGTCAGTTATATTATTATATGAGTATTGCTTGTTCTTGAATTTCTTTCTTTTTTTGACTTACAAAGGCATTCTTACATCACATCCATGCAGATAATGTTTAAGGATGTTTAGTATTTTTAGTTTTATGCAGAATTGGGTCACTTTTTAATAGAAATTTAAAATTTTTCATTGTATTTTAAGGGAAAATTTATGAGTCAGTTTCTCATACAAAAACTTATATACACTTTGCCATGTGACCCTAGCTGCTCTCCCCACACTGCGACAGCACACTCCTCCCCTGAATCCTATACTTCCCATGTCCATTTAACTGCCCCTTTCCCTTCTGCCTTCTAATTTCAGCTGTGGACAGGAACTGGCCAGTTAGTCTTCCATATCTATCCACACCAAGATTATACTATTTCTCCAGTGTCATATACTAGTTTCTAGAAATTTGTCCATTTCCTCTAGGTTTTCAAATTTGTTAGAGTACAACTCTAACAATGTTTTTAATTTCAGTGGGTCTGTTGTGATGTCACACGTCTTGCTTCTTATTACATTTATTTGCTTCCCCTCCTGCTTTTTTTTGTCAATTTGGCCAAAGGTTTATTGATTTCATTGATCTTTTCAAAGAACCAGCTGTTGGTCTTGTTAACTCTTTCACTCATCTTTTTAATTCTCTAATTCATTCAGTTCTACTCTAATTTTTATGATTCACTTTCTTCTGGTGCCTGAGAGTTTCTTTTGAAAATTGAGTCACTTTTTTCAGCTTCTAGGATTTCTTATGTTTGAAGCTCAAACAATATTAGTGACAGAATATACAATATATGCCTAACTTGTCTAATAAAGCAGCAGCTAGCATTCTGGAATTTACTCTGAACATTACTTTGTGGCTTTCAAAGGATCAAGAATTCAAGGTCAGATTAGCAGGTGTGGACATGCCCAGGTTTTTTTGGGGGGGGGGGCTGGAAACAAGGAGTCAAGTTGGCTTTGAATAATTCAATTAAAATTACAATTTATAGTAAATTCAAGAAGTCGTTTATTGATGGAAATAGTTTTGTAAATGTAAATTTATGGCACAGCAACAAGAACATATTTTCAAAGACCAATTTGCAAAAACATATTGAGAAGGAGCAAGATGAAAAGTCACAAAGCATGAATAAGGAATATAGTGATGAAGGGAGTGAGAATACTGGAAACACTTGCCCGTTATTTTCAGTAATAAGTGATCAAAAAGTCTGGTCAAAACACATTAGGCAATACTGTCAGTACAGAAAATAAAGTAACATCAAATTATAATATGAGGTCATTGCAAGCTAAATCTTTTACTAAAAAATATGTTCTACAAAATTTGGAAACCCTGGTATTGTAGTGTTCAAGTGCTATGGCCACAAACCAAAAGGTTGACAGTTTTAATACATCAGGTACCACTTGGATACTCTAGAGGGCAGTTCTACTCGGTCTTATTGGGTTGTTATGAGAATTGACCTGATGGTAACAATTTGGATTTTATACAAAATTTTCGAAAAGATACATCCAAAGGATCCCAACTCATCCAGAACAGATGATCACTGAGAGCAACAATGACAGGAGGAAAAAGAGCTCAGGAGACAGAAAGACCCATGTGAAACGGAGACTGAATCAACATGTGACCAGAAGAACTGGATGGTGCCCAGCCACCATGAAAGACAGCCGTGATGGGGCACACAACGTTGAGTCCCTGTGATAACATGAGAAAAAGAGTAGCGCAGCTCAAGATCTCTGGTCTGGGGGCTCCCCTGGGAGCTAGGCCCTTACACCTGCTGCCCCTGTCCAGAGAACACTACTAAGGTCAACTCTGCAAACAAAAATGGACTGGACTCGGGGACACAATTTGACCATATGGTATGTGTACTTTATGGTTCCACACATTCATACAAGGCTGTCCTACTGGTCTCTTTCTAGATGGGAGTGAAGATTGTAGAAAGGAAGGGACAGGAGGTTGCTGGGAGGCTATGACATGTATAGAATGAAAAGGAGGAGTGTGTTGTCTGTGCAAGGAGAGCAGAAGCAGCTGCAGATAGAGGATATGCAAAATTGATTTAGACTGTATATTTTCACTTAATCACAATAAAAAATTATGAAAAGAGAAATATGGTTTGACGTTAGTAGCACCTATACCATAACTAATTGATTTGTCTTTAAAAATTATTAAAGCTAGGTGGAAAAAAAATAGAAGCATGACTAGTCAGCAATGAAGTAAGGACAGGCCAAGGTAAGCAGGTGGGTAGCTTCACTAGAACCCTGGGGAAAAGTTCCATAATAATCAGTTTCATAATGGTTTCTGGAGTAGGTGTTACCATAAATTCATCAGGTGCTTCCATTTCTGACTCTATCAGTTAAGTAATTAAGTTACAGCAAATCACTGAATCAAGTCCAAGTCACCCAGTGCTCCCAATATATCTTTGTAAAGAACCATTTGTTATAGTCTTAATTTATTCTTATAACACAGAAAATCTTAATTGCAATAACATTCTTTTCCATGACTGATCAAATTCTTGGCTTTATATTTTAGAGACATACCATCATAAAATGCAATGAAAGAAAATGTGCCACTTTTATACTTTTAATAAACATTAAAAAATTATTAACCTTTGGTATCCAAAAATCTGATTTTGGGTAAGTGGAGAACTGCAGAACATCTTTGAGCAAGTACCCTTCTAGCCACAGAAAAGCTTTACTATAACACCAAAACTAGCTTGTGGAGACATATTTGTCATCCATTTAGAAACATTTACCAAAGTCCTACTTCATGTAAGCCACTGTGCTATAGATTTACCTGTGAAAAAGATGGGCAATGTTCATGCCTTTATGTGCTTACATTTGAATGCAGTGAGAGAGACAGGAAAAAAAAATAAAACAAGATAATTACAGAGTATAATCATTTCTCTGAAGGAAATAAACAATGTAGTGTGACAGAGGGTAACAGGAAATGGTGGAGAGCTACGGGTGCACTACTTTAAATACAACCATTTGAAAATGCCTTTTTGAAGCGATGGTATTTGAGTTGAAAGATGAGTGATAAAAATGGTACTGTTATTTGAAGATCTAGAGGAAAAATATTCTAGACAGAGCAAGCAGAAAGAGTTAAAGGGCACATTAGCCGTTAATGGACAAAATAGTATAATAACCTTTTAAAAGAGATCAGGAAATTTTTTTCATTCATTAGCTAATTAAAAATATAACAAGAAACGTGACAAGCATTCAATGTTTGTGTCATCTTTAAAAGAATTAGAAAAGGAAATTAGAGCTCATTTAGTCCAATATGCCACACAATGTATTTCATATAGATAGCAATAGTTTTACTGCTGAAACACTTCAGTGTTTAAGACATCCAGTTACATTTGTACGCATCTCAGAATGCTAGGAAATTTCTTCGTACATTCAGTCAAAACTGACTTTTTGGTAATCTCCCTCAAAAACAAACAAACAAAAATACCCAAACCCAACTGCCCTCAAGTAGATTCCAACTCGTAATGACCCTGTAGGGCAGGGCAGAACCACCCCAGAGGGTTCCCAAGGCTGTGAATCTTTACAGAAACCAACTGTCACATTTTTTGCCCATGGAGAACCTGGTTAAAACCACTGGACTCTTGGTTAGCAGTCAATTGCTTTAACCACTGTGCAACCAGGGCTTCTTAATCTCCCACACTGAGCCTAACTCTCTGTTTTCAAATATCCAAAGGCAATTATTATACTGGCCCTCAGTGCTGTTCTCTAGGACCCAGGTCCTTCAACTACTGTTCAGGCCTTCCAAATCATCTAGATGTCATGCTTCCTCTGGACACACTCTAGTTTTTCTGCAAATTACTTTAAAATCATACTACCTCTGGACACACATACAAAACTTGGAAGGTAGAGTTAGGGCTCTATTTTCATGTATCAGAGTAATGACATATTCACCAAGTATGTTTAACACATATTTGTTGAACATTTAATATATGCAAAGCATGATGTTAGGTGCTAGCGAGATTTAATTTTGAATTAAGAATCAAGAAGCTTGCACTCAGTGGGTGCATGTGTTATGAACCAAGAATCTTAAGTGCCCTATTAGGTGTATAGTTAAACCCCAATGAGCGTGCAGAAGAGTAAAGGTGTGGCAAATAGGCTAGGCACCAGTGGTATACTATCTCATTTTATTAACCACTTGCTGACATAACAGGTTTTCACCTGTATGTTTACTCCTATCTTTGCATACACATACACATACACACACAGAAGTTTGCACACACATGTACATGTACAGGTCAAGAAATGGGCACTGAAATTTGAACTACCTGTAAATTCTGTGCCAGTATTAAAAATAAGTTGCTGTTGCTGGCTGCCATAGAGTCGATTCTGACTCTGGAGACCACACATGTTTCAAGGTAAAACTGCTTCATAGGATCTTCAAGGCTGTAACATTTTGAAAGTAGATTGCCAGGCCCATCTTCTGAGGTGCCTCTGGGTGGGTTCAAATAGCCAATCTTTTAGCTAATATTAGCAATTGACCACTTGTGCCAATCACTTACAGATTCCTAAAGTTAAGTCAGTTAAAGGTAATTATCAAATTCATGAAGTTTCTTTTAAACTTATATTAGTGACAGTAATCATTTAAGATGGATTTTATTCCTTGATTGCAGAATACATCATATAAAATACATTAGATGAGCCTAGATCAAAGCTGTGAACTCTGAGATAGATGGTATTTGAACATAATTTTGAAAAAAAATCCCACCATCATTGTTGATAGCTACTCACAGTTTTATTATAGGCAGGGCATTTGAAATACACCAGTGATAACTCTGTGTCTGTGTCTGTGTGATGTTACTCATAATAAATTTTTCAGAATTGTTCTATACAAGTTAGAAAAAGAGGATTACGTATAGCTAGACAGGTTTTTTTTTTAAGATTGTGTATTTTTATTGTACTTTAGATGAAGTTTTACAGAGCAAATTAGTTTCACATTAAACAATTAAGACATATATTGTTTTCTGACACTGGTTGCCAATCCCATGACATGTTAACACCCTCCTCTTCTTGACCTTGAGTTTCCCATTACCAGTTTTCATGTACCCTCCTGCTTTCTAGTCCTTGCCCATGGGCTGGTGTGCCCATTTAGTTTCATTTTGTTTTATGGGCTTGTCTAATCTTTGGCTGAAGGGTGAACCTCAGGAAGACTCAGTATTGAGTTAAAAGGTTGTCTGGGGGCCATATTCACAGGGTTTCTCTAATATCTGTCAGACCAGTAAGTCTGGTTTTCAAAATTTATTTATTATTTATTTATATATTGGTTGTACTTTAGATGAAGGTTTACAGAACAAACTAGCTTCTCATTAAACAGTACACATATTGCTTCATGACATTGGTAAACAACCCCACAACATGTCAATACTCTTCCTTCCTGACCTTGGCTTCCCTATGACCAGGTTTCCTATCCTTTCCTGTCTTCTAGCCCTTGCCTCAGGCTGGTGTGCCCCATTAGTCTCATCTTGTTTTATGGGTGTGTCTAATCTTTGGCTGGGAATCCTGGTGGTGTAGCGGTTAAGAGGTATGGCTGCTAATCAAAAGGTTGGCAGTCTGAATCCATCAGGTACTCATTGGAAAATCAGTGGGGCAGATCTACTCTGTCTCACAGGGTTGCTATGAGTTAGAATAGACTTGATAGCAATGGGTTTCATTTTCTTTTGGTTCAATTTTTGGCTGAAGGGTGAACCTCAAGAATGACTTAATTACTGAAGTAAAAGGGTGTCCAGGTGCCATACTCCTGGGATTTCTCCAATCTCTGTCAAGCCAATAAGTCTGTTTTTTCTTTACTGTGAATTAGAATTTTGCTCTATATTTTTCTCCAGCTCTGTCTGGGACCCTCTATCAGGATCCCTGTTAGAGCAATTGGTGTTGGTAGACAGGGACTATCTAGTTGTTTTGGACTCAGTTTGGTGTAGGTTATGGTAATTGTGATCTGTTAGTCTTTTGGACCAATCTTTCCCTGTGCCATTAGTTTTCTTCATTTTCCCTTGCTCCTGATGACATGAGACCAGTGGAGTATCTTAGAAGAACAATCACAAGCTTTTAAGACCCCAAATACTACTTTCCAAAGATGTAGAATATTTTCTTTATGGACTATGTGATGCCAATTAAGCTAAATGTTTCCTGAAACCATGGTTCCCATGCCTCAGCCCAGTAATTTGGTCCCTCAGGGAGTTTGCATGTGTCTGTGGGGCTTATATTACCTTGCATTGGTCAAGTGGTGGTGGCTTCCTCAGTGTTATGTCCTGTCTTATCCTACACCAAAGTTACCACTTATCCATTGTCTAGTTGGTGTTTTGCACCTCCTCACCCCTCCTCTCTTTTGTAACCGTCAAAGATTGGTTTATTTTTGTATGTAAACCCTTTTCATGAGATTTTATAGCAGTGGTCTCCTACAGTATTTGTCCTTTTGTAATTAACTTATTTTGCTTAGTGTAATGCCGTCTAGATTCATCCATATTGTGAGATGTTTCACAGGTTCTTCATTGTTCTTTATCTTTTGGTACTATTCCATTGTGTGTATATACTAAAGTTTGTTTATTCATTCATTTGTTGATAGGCATTTAGGTTGTTTCCATCTTTTGTGAATAATGTTGCAATAGTGAATAATGCTGCAAAGAACTTAGGTGTGTATATGTCTGTTCATGTGGCAGCTCTTACTTCTCTATGATATATTCCAAGGAGTGGGACTGCTTGGACTATTTCTAGCTTTTAAAAGAAGAGCCATACTGTTTTCCAGAAGATTTGCTCCATTTAACATTCTCACCAGCAGTGGTTAAGTTTTCAGTCTTCCTACAGACTCTTCATTACAGTAATGTCGGGATGAGATGGAATGTTATTATAGTTTTGATCTGTGTTTCTCTAATGGCTGGTGATTATGACCATTTCCTCAAGTGTCTGCTAGCCACCTGAATGTCTTCTTCGGTAAAGTGTCTGTTCATATCCTTTGCTCATTTTAAGTCAGATTGTCTTTTTGTTATTGAGGTGCTGTGTTTTCCTGCACATTTTAGAGACTAGACCTTTGTGGATTTGTCACAGTCAATTTTTTTTCCCCATTCTGTAGATTCTCTTTTGTCAAAATCTTGATGAGCCTAATTATTTAATTTTTAGAAGATCCCCATTATTCATCTTATCTTCTGGTGTTTATGTATTGTTAGTTATGATTTTTATTCTGCTAATGCCATGTGTTAGGGTTTCTAGCATTGATGCTCTTTTTCTTCTATGATCTTTGTAGTTTTTAGATTTATATTCAGGTCTTTGACCTATTTTTATTTCATTTTTGTGTATGTTGTAAGGTATAAGTCCTGTTACTGTTTTTTTTTTTTGGCAAATGGACATCCAGTTTTGCCAACATCATTTGTTGAAAAGATTGTTTTTAACCCATTTGATGGATTCTGGGCCTTTGTTGAAAATCAGGTGAATGTAGGTAGATGGATTTACATCTGAGTTCCCTATTCTGTTCCATTGGTCAATGTGTCTGTTGTTGTACCAGTATCAGGTTGTTTTGACTACCATAGCTGTATCATAGTTTCTGAGGTCAGGTCATGTAAGTTCTCCTACATTCTTTCTCAACAGTGCTTTACTTATCTGAGACCTCTTTCCTTCTCATATAAAGCTGACAATTAGTTTTGCCATCTCCTTAAAGGACACTGTTGGTATTTCTATCAGGGTTGCATTGTATTTGTAGATTGCTTTGAGTAGAATTAACATGTTCCCATTGTCAAGTCTACCTATCCATGAGCATGATATGTTTTTCCATTTATGTAGGTCTCTTCTGGTCTCTTCCAGCAGTGTTTTGTAGTTTTCTAGGTATAGGTCTTTTATGTCCCTGGTTAGATTTAGTCCTCATTATTTAATTTTTAGGGGCTATTATAGGTGATATTTTGCTCCTGATTTCCTTTTCATAGTTTAATTGTGTATAGAAATTCAACCAATTTTTAATGTCTATTGTGTATCCTGCTATTCTGTTGGATCTTTCTTATAGAGTCTTTAGGAATCTATATGAACAGTATCATATCATCCACAAATAGGGGCAGTTTTACTTATGCTTTACCAATTTGGATGTGCTGTATTTCTTTTTCTTGTCTTATTGGTCTAGCTAAGACTTCCAGTGCGATGTTAAATAGGAGTGATGAAAAACGACATTGCTGTCTTGTTGCTCTTCTCAAGGGGAATAATTTCAGCCTCTCTCCGTTAAGAATGATATTGCCTGTTGGTTTTATATAAAAACCCAAACCCACTGCCATTGAGTTGAGTCTGACTCATAGTGACCCTGTAGACAGATTAGAACTAATTCACAGAGTTTCCAATGAAGGCCTGGTGTATTTGAACTTTCAGTCTTCTGGTTAGCAGCTATAATACTTAACCAGTATGCCATTAGGGTTTCCTTGGTTTTTGTATAGATGCCCTTTATTATGCTGAGGAATTCCCTTTTATTCCTATTTTATTGAGCGTTTCTTTCTTTTTTTTTTTTTGAATGGGTGTTGGACTTTCGACAGGTATTTTTGACTCAGACAACCCTGAAAGTGCCATTCACATAATTATTATTTCATTTCCATACCTCTTTGCATTTCACCCACTGCTTCAATCATTCCCTATTTTTATTTCAGTTGTACATGCTGGAGAAGTGGAAAGTCAAATAACATTTACTGGATATTACTGTGTTCCAGGCACTGGGTTAGTAATTTTTTTTCGAAATAGAAAACCAAAAGGGAAGAACACATTCTGCATTTTTCAGGCTGTAAGAACTGAAGAAAAAATTCAAGCCTTGAGTTGAAATAGTGGAGAATTCTATAGGGAAAATATTAAATGACTCAAGAAACATCAAAAGAAGATGGAAAAAATACACAGTCATTATATCAGAAAGAACTGATCAATGTTCAACCGTTTGAAAAGGTAGCATATGATGAGGGAACAATGGTATGGAAGGAAGAAGTCAAAGCTGTACTAAAAGCATTGGCAAAAAAACAAGGTACCAGGAATTGATGGAATATCATTTGAGATGTTTCAACAAATGAATGCAGCACTGGAGGTGCTCACTCCTCTATGCCAAGAAATTTGGAGGACAGCTACCTGAAAGAGATCCATATTTATGCCTATTTCCAAGAAAGGTGATCCAACTGAATGTAGAAATTACCAAACAATATTATTAATATCACACGAAAGTAAAATTTTGCTAAAGATCATTCAAAAGTGTCTGCAACAGTATATTGACAGGGAACCGATGGAAATTCAAGTGGGATTCAGAAGAGGATATGGATCCAGGGATATCGTTGATGGTGTCAGATAGATCTTGGCTAAAAGCAGAGAATAACAGAAAGATGTTTACCTGTGTTTCATTGACTATGCAAAGGCATTTGACTGTGTGGATCATAACAAATTATGGTTAAAATTGTGGAGAATAGGAATTCCTGAAAACTTAATTGTGCTCTTAAGGAATCTGTACATGGATCAAGAGGTAGTCATGTGAACAGAACGAGGGGACACTGCATAGTTTAAAGTCAGGAAAAATGTGTGTCAGTGTTGCATTCTTTCACCATATCTTTTTAATCTATAAACTGAGCAAATAATCTGAGAAGCTGGACTAAATGGAAAAGAACGAGGCATCAGGAATGGAGGAAGACTCATGAACAACCTGCATTATGCAGATGATACAACCTTGCTTCCTGAGAGTGAAGAGGGTTTGAAATACTTACTGCTAAAGATCAAAGACCACAGCCTTCAGTATGGATTGTACCTCAACATCAAGACAACAGTCAGTGATAAAAAATAAAAGAAAACAAAAATTCTCACAACTGTGCCAGTAAGCAACATCCTGATAAATGGAGAAAGGATTGAGACCATCAAGGATTTCATTTTACTTGGCTCCAAAATCAACGCCCAAAGAAGCAGCAGCCAAGAAATCAAAAGATGCATTGCACTGGGAGAATCTGCTGCAAAGGACCTCTTGAAAGTACTGAAAAGTAAAGACGTCACCTTGAAGACTAAGGTGCGTCTGACCTAAGCCGTAGTGTTTTCAAGTGCATCATATGTGTGTGAAAGCTGGACAATGAATAAGGATGACAGAAGAATAATTGATATCATCGAATTGTAGTGTTAGAGAATACTGAATGTACCATGGGCTGCCAAAAGAAACAACAAATCTGTTCCGGAAGAAGCATAACCAGAGTGTTCCTTGGAAGCAAAGACAGTGAGACTGCATCTTACATACTTTGGACATGTTGTCAGGAGGGATCAGTCCCTGGAGAAGGATATCATGCTTGGTAGAGCACAGGGTCGGCAAAAAAGAGCAAGACCTTCAATAGAATGGATCGACAGAGTGGCTGTAAGGCTTAAGCATAAAAACAATTGGGGGCAGTGTGCAAGACTGGGCAGTGTTTTGGTCTGTTGTGCATAGGGTCATTATGAGCTGGAACTGACTGGATAGCACCTAAGAACAACAACATCTCATTTACTTACTCTCAGCATTCTTGTGTAGTATCTTACAGAGCAGAAACTAAGACTAAGGGATTAATGCTATGCCTGAGTTCTCACAAACAGTAAACGGCAGAACCAAGATTTAAACTCAGGCCTTTATGCTCCATATTCTCCAAGCTTTTTAGTGGAAGTAGTCTATGAGTTAGTTCCAAGTCAGAAGTAAAGAAAGTTTAGAAATTTAGTTTGATTATTTTGTCTGAAGAGAAATTCAGATGTAGTATGGGCTGTTATCTAATAGCATAACTGCATGAGTATACAAGCATACATTCCTTAATCACTTGTTTATTATTATTTTTTTGTGAAGGTGTCTGTCATGGATTGAATCATGTCCCCCACAAAAATGCATGTTATCCATTTGGCTGGGCCATGATTTCCACTATTGTATGGTTGTCCTCCAGTTTGTGATTATAATTTTATATTAAAGAGGAATAGAGTGAGATGGTAACACCCTTATGCCGGGTCACATCCCTGATCCAATGTAATGGGAATTTCCCTGGCATGTGATCAGCACCACCTTTTATCTCTCATAAGACAAAAGGAAAGGGAAAGGAGCAGAGCTTTGGACCTCATACTACCAAGAAAGGAGCACATGGAGTAGAGGGTGTTCTTTGGACCAGGATTGCTGTGCCTGAGAAGCTCCTCAACCAGGGAAGACTTAAGACAAGGACCTTTCTCCAGAATCAACAGAGAAAGCCTTTCCCTGGAGCTCACACTTTGAATTAACAATTGCTCTTTGTTATGCTATCAAGCTGTGGTAGTTCTGCTACAGCTGTTCTAGGTGATTAAGACAGTATCTTTTACTATGAAGCACTGGTAGTTCAAGTGGTAGAATTCTTGTCTTCTACGCTGGAGGTCTGGATTCAATTTCCAGCCAATATATGCCATGTACAGCTGCCACCTGTCTGTTCTTGGAGGCTTGCGTGTTGCTGTGATGCTGAACAGATTTTGTGGAACATTCAGACTAAGATAAACTAGGAGGAAATGTCTGGAAATACACTTCTAAAAATCAACTAATGAAAACCTTATGGAATCACAATGATCTAGTCTTCAACCTATAATGGGGATGGTGCAGTATTGAGCAGCATTTCCTTCCAGTATGCATAGTGGGGCCAACTCAGTAGCAACTAACAACAACAACAACAATGTTTTCCTATGAAAGTACTTTTCATGGACAAAAAAATAGCAACATGCTAACACTTCATTTTTTTTTCCTTTTGTTAGGTTGTCCAAGCGAAAAGAAACTATAATTTGTTATGGGACAAGTTGTACACCTTTTCATGTCACAGCATAATAATACAAGTCATATATGTAGAATACTAGTCACTATCAGCTTGAGAAATTTCTAGCACAGGGTTCCTATACTCAAGTATCCCAATGTTTTTTTACCTAGATCTAAAAGTACAGATGGTGTTCAAATCTCTTGCTGAAATTCCTTCTGAAAAAAATTTCAGCATCTGCCATGAAAAAAGTAAATGAAAAGAAATTTTTCCTAAAGGCTGGGAGATACAGGAAACAGAAGTATGTCACTGAAAGTGAACTTAAAAATTTGGAAGTAAGAAAAAAGTGGTTTTGTATTCTCAAAGAAGTTCTATATTTTTAATATCTATGTTCCTTCCTTCCCTTTCCTCTACTAATAAAAATTCAGGATTATTCCAGGCAGTATACTAGGTATTAGGAATTCAAAGATAAATTAGATAGTCCCTCCTCTCTTGGACTTTATTAGAGGAGACAATTATAAAAACAAATGAAATAAATAAAGTATGATAAATTCTGTAATACAAGAAAATATTATCTCTAGCATTAGTGTAAAGGAAGGAGGATCAGATACACTTGGGCTGCCAAACAAGGCCTTACAAAGTATATTCGGTAATCATAAAACAAATTAAAACAAACAAAAAAATACAGGAGGAGGAAACAAAAACTACAATAGAGGCCTGAGGTTTGACTAAACTGGAAATCACAAGTTTCCTTTAAAAATTTACAAAATAGAAAGATAAAAGAGTTCCAGTGGGTTGTTTCATATTTGCCACAAAGGTTTAAAATAATTTTAGCAATTAATAAGATGCAACAATTGGCAAAACTTCATGGCCTTAGTCAATACTAGAGTTACAGTTCTATGTGGAGATCCCACTGGTTATCAAACATGAAAACAGGGCAAATGGGTGTGCCTTACCTTATCTTGCATAAATTATCCATAACACCCACTGACTCATAAGATTCCACAGTAGGTATTGATGCTGTGACCCAAAGGGTAATAAACTGAAATGAAAATAAGTCTTTGGCATCTACCGTAAGTTTGGCAAAATGTGACACCATGCCCGAGTCCTGGCTAAAAGAGTTAATATGGCCCCAAATAGACTAAAACAAGTCCTATATGAGTTAGGATCCACTACACACCTGGGTCCCTAGGTGTGCAAACAAACAATTAACATGCCTGGTTGCTAACTGATATATTGCAAGTTTGAGTCCACTCAGAGGCCCCTCAGAAGAAAGGCATGGCAATTCACTTCCCCCAAAATAAGCCACTGAAAATGCTGTATAGCATTGAAGGAATGGGCTGTTACTCCTGTCTTCTCCTTTAAAAGGCAAATATGCTCAAACCTGATAGAAAATAAACAGCACTTAACAGTAGATTACTGCAACCTTACTGCCACGGTGGAATCTCTAAGTGGTGCAAATGGTTAACATGGCAGGCTGCTAAGTGAAAAGTTGGAGGTTGGAATGCATGTAGACCCGGCAACCTACTTATGAAAAATTAGCCATTGAAAACCCTATGGAGCACAGTTCAACTGTACATTGGGACACACATGGAGTTTGCATGAGTTGGAAGTGAATCAACATTAACTAGTAATCCCATGGTGCCTGCAATTAAAGTTCCCATACCTAACAATATTACAATTATTGACTCCATCTGTCCAATCAAAAAAAGAAAGCCAAACTAGTTTCTGCTGAGTCAATTTTTACCTTTCAGAAGCAGATTGCCAGGGCTTTATTCTGAGGCACTTCTGGGTGAGTTCCAGCTGCCAATGTTTCAGTTAGTAGTCAAGCCCTTAAACATTTGTGCTATCCAGGGACTTCCCATTCAATTATAAAGTAGAAAATGCTTTTATAGAATTGATACATATGTTCTATTCAATGCCTATTACTATAGCCTCTCAACCACAGTTTGCCTTCACCTTCAAAGGAATGTGATATACCTTTACCAGTCTACCAGTGGGAGCCTCACCATTGCATACAATCTTTGTAGGCAAGAATTTAATTGCGTCTACCTTTCTCCAACAGCACAAGTATGCCATTACATTGATGACAATTTCTTCTGCGGAAACTCATTTGACATACTTATTAAGGACATTCAAGTCCAACATCTTTTAGTCCTTTTGTGGTTTTGGAGGAAATGTATTCCTCATTTACAAAATTTAATGATGCTGTTACTTACAAATCATCCCAACTTGAATGAGATCCCTTCCAACAAAAGGCTCTAGAATCTGTTCAAATTAAAATCTACAGGTACTCTTGCTGGTGCTCTCAGAGACTCCTTCACCGTGGGGGCTTTAGCAACTTCCTTTCCTGCCTCCTGTAGTCTCTGGACCATCCATGATTATCATAAGTTTTACATAGGCCTCTGGTGCAAAAAACTGCCATCCTCAGTCCCACACCATTCTGGGCCCTTCTGGAGATAGAGGCTCTCACAGGCCCTACGCCTATGTCTTCTTGCACTCAGCTGTTCATTATGCCTTGGATCATGGGAGGTAGCACCCTGAAGCCTTGGTTCTTCCATAAAGGCTTCTGTATTGAAATGAAAATTGTATTTACAAGAGAAAGCCAAATCTGGGCCCTCTAGCACATCCTACCCATAAGAGAAAGTACCCCCTGCCCTTGGTCCCTTGCCAGAGGCCATGATGATAAAGGATATCACCCTTCTCCTGGACCCACTGGTCATCTGGGGAGCCCTTTGACATCAAACGATTGATCAGAAAAGGGAGTTTATGTAATTTCCAGACAGCAGCACCATCATCACTCATGAGGGAGCTCACTGAAGAGCTGCTCCTTTCCAAGAGTTAGCATCAATATCTCAACTTTACGCAGTTGTCTTAGCACTGGATGCCCTAGCTTAAAAATGACCCTATACAAAGTCTGCCAATTAAGTTCTTGAACTCATCCTAGAAAAAGTGCTACATACCTCATTGCTGAATATCTCTATGGTCACCTTTGAAGGACTCCCCTTGGGAAGCTATGCATCGATGCCAGTGCCTAGTCCACCCTTCAAAGCAATTTTGGAACTCTTTCTGCAATGACCATCAGAGCTGTCATCGTATTATACTTGATGTCCTGAATGCCATAAAAATGTCTTCCTTCCAATATTTCCTTTATCTTTGGGTAAAGAAAAAAGTCACTGGAGGCCAGATCAGGTGAGTAGGTAGGCTTTTCCAAAACAGTTATGTGTTTACTGGCTAAAAACTCTCTCACAGACAGTGTCATGATGTAAAAGCCATGAGTTGCTGGCAAAAAGTTCTCATTGTTCTAATATAACTTTTTCACACAGTCTTTTCAGCATTTCCAAATAGTAAACATGGTAAGCTGTATATCTAGTTGGTACAAATTCATAATGAACAATCTCTCTGGTATAAAAAAAGTTAGCAACATTGTTTTGACTCTTGATTTGGACTGACAAAACTTTTTTGGTCATGGAAAATTTGCCGACTTCCATTGTGCACTTTGTTTCAAGGTCATATTGGTACACCCATGCTTCATCACCAGTGATAACATGGCCCCAAACACCATCTTGCCTTTCCAAAAGGTCTTGGCAAACCCTGACCCTCCTTTGCTTTTGTTCATCTGTGAGTTCCTTCAGAACCATTTTGTACACACCTTTCTCATGCCAAGATTTTCAGTTAAGATTTTGCTGTTTTTCTATCAAAGTTTTCTTGGTCTGCTATGCTTCTCACAGTCAGCTGATGATTCTGATGCACCATTTGACAAGTTTTTGCAATGTTTTCATCAGTTCTGCTTGTAACTGGCTGCCCTGACCTCTCTTCACCAATGATGCTTTCTTTCCTCTCAGAAAAATATTTAATCCATTTGTACACTGCCATTTTCTTCATGGCATTATCCCCACAAACGTGGAGTAACATGTCCCTGATTTCACTTCCACTCTTGTCAAATTTAATGAGAAATTTAATTCTTGTTTGTTGCTTTAATGCAAGCTGTGACATTCTCACAATGGCACACACAAACACACAACAACAATAATGAATGCCATTCAGCAAGACACTGCTACACGTTGACATGACACTGATACACCAATGTTATGAAATCTTACTGAGTCGTTTGTACAGTGCTGCCAACATAAGCACATGGTGGAAAGTTCACAAACTTAATTGTCATACCTTGTATGTGCAAATCTAGAGAATGCTGGGACATTCCCAACGGTCTGGTTGTCTGGTCAGGCCAATGGCAATGACAATAATTCCTTATTCAAGGGATAAAGAAACAATAATTCCTTATTCTTTGGGATAAAGAACTGTGAGAGTATTTTGCCTCATAGATACCCAAAAGGTCACATGCGTCTCTATATAAACTAAAGCCACAACACAAGATTTCACCAAGAAATTTTTACCTTCTTTGGAGTTCCAAAAAGTGTTGATAATGACCAGGGCACATATTTCACTTCATACAGTATACAATGCTGGGTACTTGAGAAAGCTATTCAACAGAACTTACATTTCCTTTACTGGCCTCAAGTTATAAGCATCATAGACTGCCATAATAGTTTATATAAAAAAGTTCAAATTCAGTTAAGTGAAATCTGACACACATCTGTTGTCAATCAAACATCAGAGGTGAATTATAATAGTCTGACTCTATTTTTGTATTTTGGCTACTGCCATCCTTCAGGGCTCACCATTCCTGTTCCCCTTTACTCCCACATATTGGTCAGCTGATAAGAAAGCCTTGGAACTCCCTCCCTTGGTGCTGCAGGGAAGTTGAAACTAAACCATGTAAACCCCAGCCAGCACAGGAATGCTCACCATGACCCCAACCCCGTAAACACAATAAAAACCAAAGCGACTCACCCTTTTTCTGAAGCCATTATAGACTAGCTGGGAGCTTCTTCAGCTCTCCCGCAAAAGCCTCATTATGTAGGTGATGATACTTTTCATACTTTCTTGGTGTATGTATGAGTGTGATACCATCAGTCTCAACGTCCAAGTCCAATTTGGGGCAGGGGGTTGATCTCACCCCTTGCAGGGCAATAGAAAGGGAAAAAATGGATTCTAACTGTTGGATTTCTGAAATATCCTCATTGATATGACACTCTTAAGCTTTTTTATTAATATTGCAATTTACTTATACACTTCAAAGCAAACAATATTTTAAGCAGATTCCACAACATGACAGGAAATCTAAAAATGGGGATGAGAGGAAATAGCAACCCAATCGACAACTGTTACTGGCTGTATTTGTTTTCATGCATCCTGTCAAGATAACAACTTATATTTGCATAGTCATAACTTACAAAGTATTTTTCTACAAAACACTCATAATCTGATTTATTCTTAATCCCCACCTTTAAAGGAAATATTTTTCTTAGCCCCATTTAAACTTGAGGAAATTTAAGCTCAGAGATACTAAGTTATCTACTAAAGGTCCCAGAAGTTTCAGGCCTGGGAAACCAGACTTGATTACAAAGTTCACTTTCTTGACACTGACATACTCAATCCATTTTCCTACCCTCACTTTTTTCTTTAAATGATACTTTTGTGAACATTGCCTGTAAGCGATCGGATGGGTAGGCATTGATGGCTCTGACCCAATCAAGGACCTGTTTCCTAATCTAGTAAACAAAGGAAGTAGACCAGATGATCTCTAAGGTACTGCTGTGTTTCAAACACGCGTAGCATCAGAAGCTATAGGCAGGCATACAAGTGCAAGATTTGGTCTAGAAAGTTACTCCACAATTCATCTCTTCCTTACTCTGGATGGAAAAATTGTGATAGCAGAGGCAAAGGCTAATAGATCAATTCTATCTCTTCTATCTTCCATAATTTGAAATCAATGGGTTTCTGAAACATGGTACAGGTGTCTAGTATGCCTTCTCCTGGTAATCTATATCTTACTGTTGAGGAATGAATTTAACTTCAATCATCTTCATAACTTTTTCCCAGACTATACCAGCCCTTAAGCATTTTTTTCTTTCACTTCCAATAACACTTATCTGTTCCCAGTCACTATAACCCTTACAACATATACAGCATTCTTTTTCTTATTTAACAGTATCTCATAAAAGAGCTGTTCAAATACATATTACATTTTAAAATTTGCCTATTTGGTGTGTTAAATCTTCTTAATACTACGTGTTAGAGATTTGAATTCTCCTTATTTATAGAGTTTTGTTCCTAGTATGCTAGTGTGTTGTATTGTGGTGGCTTGCATGTTGCTGTGATGCCAGAAGCTATGAGGTATGTCAAATATTAGCACTGTCATCCATGGTGGAGAGGTTCTAGCAGAGCTTCCAGACGAAGAGAGGCTGTGAAGCAGGATGGGTGATCTACTTCTGGGGAAAAACAACTGCCAGTGGTAACTTTATGGATAGCAGCAGAACACTGAATGATATGGCACTGGGAGATGAGCTCTTCAAGTTGCAAGATGCTCAAAAATGGGATTGGGGAAGAGCTGCCTCTTCAAAGTACCTTAATGATGTGGATGGAATAAAGTTTTTTCAGTTTTTTAAAATCATGTGGCATGACTCAAAATAAGAAGAAACAGCTCCAAATACCTGTTAGTAAGTGGAACATGGAATGTGAGAAATATGAATCAAGGAAAATTGGAATTTCTCCAAAATGAAATGGAATGCTTGAAAATCAATATCCTGGACATTAGTGAGCATAATTGGACTGCTATTGGCAATTTTAAATTGGATAGTCATATGACCTACTATGACGGGAATTACAATTGAAGAGGAATGGCATAACATTCATTGTCACAAAGAAGATTTCAAAATCTGTCCTGAAGTAGAACGCTGTCAGTGACAGGATAACATCCCTACTAATACAAGGAAGACCAGGTAATACCATTATTATTCAAGAATTTATCCACCAATTACTAATGCCAAAGATGAACAGAAGATTTTTACCAACTTCTGCAGTCTGAAATTGATGAAACATGCAATCAAGATGCAATGATAACTGCTGATAATCGGAATGCAAAAGACAGAAACAAAGAAGAATCAACAGTTTGAAAATATGCCCTCAGTGACAGAAAACTCTGGAAATTGCACGATGATTGGATTAGGCAAGGACAACAATTTCTTCACCAGAAATACTTTTTTCTCCACAATGTAAATGGTAACTAGACATGTGGACCTCTGTGGATAGATTATATAAGAATCAAACTTACTACCTCTAGAATGGAGAAGCTCAGTAAGTCAAAGCAAGGTCAGGAGCCAATAGTAGAACAGACCATAAATTAGTCATATACAAATTCAAGCTGAAGCTGAAGAAAATTAAAACAAGTCCACAGGAGCCAAAGTACAACCTTGAGTATATACCGCCTGAATATACACATGATTACAAGAACAGATTTTGTTTACAATGTGTTTTATTTCCAGTGTGACTATGGGTAGACTACTTAACTTCTTCACCCTATTTCCCTGCCTCTATATATTGAGGGTAATGATTAAAATATAGGATTGTTGTGATAATTACATAAAAATATAGTGATTACCCAGCATGATGCCTGTTACATAGAAGGTAGCCAATAAATGGTAGATATGCTGTACCCTAAGCCTTGATTTATCTATCATTAAATTCAGAATTTTGTATACTAGTTTTTTCTGTATCAGAACTTGGTATATACCAAGTCAAACACAGGCATGTAAACACTTTAGGGCACCTATTTGTCTATGTGTAGGTTCAAGTCCTTGTACACATATAATATATCCTAATCACGATTTTCTGAGTTACACTACAAGTAGGGACCACAGCTACCTAATTTCAACAAGTGTCTTGGTTGTTCAATTAAGGCATTTTGTACTAGTACTGAGTTTAACTGCATAGCATATAAACCCAGTACCATTGATTAATTATTAGAGTGAATTTGATTCCACCATAGGAGATAAATCAACATGGAATATCCTACACGAAAATGTTTAAATTTTTCTAAAAAAAAAAAAAATTATCTTCGAAATTATTTTGGGAAAAAAAAAAAGACACCACGTGCCAAGTTTTACAAATAGCCAGTGGTCCAGTGGAACAATTTATGTATGACTGATAATAAAGAATGTTGCTTTTATTTGTATCCACTCACTTATTTCACAGATCAAATAGGTATTTCAGTATTTTCTCTGTGCCAAGCATCACTGATTAAGCAGTAATGAAAGCAGACATGTCTCTTTGAGTATAGTTAAGTGACTACTTAACAGCCCAGTCCCCTCCAGTGGGAGAGAGAACCAGTGTTTCTTAATCTCAACATTGTTGTAGCTTCTCCTACACTTCTTGTAGCTCTCTTTTGATACAGCATGGAATGTGACAGTAAGTTAGTTTAGCACATATTTTTCCAGAATTACTATGTTTCAAGAGGCAGCCTTATTAGGTCTCAAAAGGCAGGAAATACACAACAGAATTTCAAATTATCATGCAATCCAGACTTTCTAGAGCCATGGAGGTTGGATAAACCCCAGAAACTGTAGCCCTGAGAAAATCCTTAAGTGTTAAACCAAAAATATGCCCTGAAATCTTAAAATAATAATAGTTTAGTTCTAACTCGACGGCACTTGGCTTGGCTTCAACTAATAAAGAATGGCTGCCTTGAGCATTGTTCTCCTTCAAAATCTGTCTATATGGGATCAAATTGACAACAGCAAACTGGAAGGTTATGTAGGAAGCTTGAGGGGTAGTGACTTTATACTAATGGAGGTGGAACAATTTGGAAAAGAAGGGTGAGAATGGTTGCACAACTGAAAGAATGTAATCAATATCACTGAATTGTACATGTATAAATTGTTGAATTGGTGTAGGTTCTGCTGTGTATATTCTTAACAACCATGACAAAGGCAACATAATCTCAAAGGAGTGCCAGAACAGAAAGCAAGAGGTCACAAGGGGTACGAGATAGAACGCGCTGAGTCAGGAATAGATATATAGAGCTAGGTGCTAGTCCTGAAAGTGCCCTTTTATGACCTTATGCAAGTAACTCACTTGCTGATCTGCAGTCCCCTCATCTGATCTACCTTAAACAACAACATCAATAACAAAGATCCTATGAAAACATTAAAATGAGGCCACAGGGTATTCTAGATTTCTTGCCAATTTAGTAGATATCTGCTGTAAAATTATTAAATAATTGTGCCTAGTGCTAATAACTACATATTATTTTGGTAACAGGTTCCAACTAAATTATTGTCACAGAATCCAAATTTGGAAGGAGCTCTATGGGCCATTCTGTTAAATAAAAGCCATTCCCCTAGTCAATCATGTCAGATGACTGTCTATCCTATTTCATAAGGGTTTTCCCAGGAGTGAGATTCAGCTATTTCTGGTAGTTGACTGTTCTAGCATTTAATAAATCCCATTATTAAGTACTTTTCTATGTATAACTTCAATGCTCTCAATATAGTTTAAGCTTTTTCTTTTATCTTTTTCATCTCAAAAGGAGAAACAGTTAGTTGGTATCTTTTTGTAACAATACTTTATGGATGTAAAGGCAATGATTAAATCACAACTTCAACTAAGAATCAACCACTTTTGCTCATCCAAAGACTTTATTCATAGAATTAAAAGGCCATCTACAGAATGGGAAAAAATATTTGGCAACTCTGTGTCAGACAGACACCTGATCTCCATAATCTATAAGGTACTACAAAATATCAATAGCCAAGCCAGCCAAGTGCCATCGAGTTGGATCTGCAAAATATCAATAAGAAAAAGACGAATCGTCCAATTAAGTGATAGGCAAAGGAGCTGGACTGAAACTTCTCTAAAGAGGAGATCCAGGCAGCCAACAAACACATGCAGACATGCTCACGATCATTAGCTATTCAAGAAATTCAAATCAAAATGACAATGAGATACCATCTCGCCCCAACAAGGTTGGCCACGATCCGAAACGCACAAAACAACAAATGCTAGAGAGGCTGTCGGGAGATTGGAACTCTCCTACATTGTTGGTGGGATTGCAAAATGGTACAAACTGTTTGGAAAGCAATCTGGCGCTACCTTAAAAAAATGGATATAGATACACCATTTGACCCAGTCATTCCACTACTTGCAATATATCCTACAGAATCAAGGCCATTCACACCAACTGATACATGCACATGAATGTTCATCGCAGCACAGTCCACGATAGCAAAAAGATGGAATCAACCCAGGTGCCCAATAACAGAGGAATGGATAGGTAAACTATGGTATATATACTCAATGGAACACTATGCAATGATAAAGAACAACGATGATTGCAGAAAACATCTCTTAACCTGGTTTCAACTGGAGGACATTATGTTGAGTGACAGTGCCAGCCAAGTTGAGTGACAGTAGTCAATGACAAAAGGACAAATATTGTATGAGACCCCTATGATAAGAACTTAAAAGCAGACTCATGCATAGAAGACTCTTTGATGGCTGCAAGGGTGGGGAGGGAGGAAGGTTGAGGGAGGGAGGGTTTAGATTAGATAGTTAATAGAAATTTGGGTGAAATTGGTGACAGCACACATTAGAAAGAAGATCGGTAATAACTGGGCTTCAACACAGTTTCAGTACTCCTCCCTTCTTAACTCAATATTGCCAAGTACAGAGCAACTGGGGTGGGGGGCCGGGGACCATGCTGTCAGGCAAAATTAAGGCCAACTGGCACAGCTAGCATTTTGATAATGAGGCCTCTCTGCACCCCTCATTGGTGAGTGGTGTCTGGGGTCTTAAAAGCTGCCAAGCTGCCACCTGAGGGTACAGCAGATGGTCCCAACTCAGCAGGAATTGATGATCCTCAGGGTCCATAATGACATGGGGAAAAGAGAACCCAGAAGACAGAGAGACCCACATGAGTGGGTCTCTGCATTGATTCGTGACCAGAAGAACCAGATGATGCCCAGCTACCACCAGTGATAGCCACGAAGGAGCTCACAAAGTTGAGTCTCACTGGCAACAAGAGAATAAATAGGGGTGCACCCTGAGATCTCCAATAAAAGAATGCAATTGATGGTTCAGGGGCTTTGGAGTTCCCCTGGGAGCATGGCCCCTGGCCCTGTTGCTGCCCCTGTCTATAAATTATAATGAAGGTCAACTTTTCAGACAGCAGTGGATTGGACTTGGCGACACAGAGTAACCATATCTTGTGGGAATTTTATGGTTCTATGCATCTATAGGATGTCATCCTGCTGACCTCTTGCTGGAGGAAGGGGAGTGGGTGGACAGGAGGGGATAGGAGACTGTTTGGAGGATAGGACATGTATGGAGCAGAGAAGGGGTGTGTGCTGTCACTGGGCAGGGTAAGCAGTGGGAGCTGCATATAGGTGAGCATGTAAATTTATATGGGAATGTACATTTTCATTCAATCATAGTAGGAAAAAAAGATCACACTTTCAGCCTTCTCAACATATTTAGAAACTCTGTCCTTTCAACTCTGATTTCTATAATCCCTGGAGGTATACATTTTAAAAGAAACATTCATAAGTCTTACCTATTTAATATTGACAAATATTAAAAAGTAGAACATACTCTTTCTCAAATACAAGTTAGAATAGTGGTGATTAGGAGCAATCCAAGTTCAGTGATGCTAGATACTACAAATAGTATGAGAACCATTTAAAAAATAATTTTATTCATTTATTTATTACAGTAAGTGAATAAAATTTCTAACATCTATGTATTATCTCATCTATGATAAATTCTTGCCCCCCCCGCCCTTCTAGCCATCAAAAAAAATGTTTTCTTCTGTACAGGGAGCAGCCCCCACTTGTCTGTCCATGGAGGCTTGCTTGTTGTTGTGATGCAGGAAGCTAATTCACCAGTATTTAGGTACCAGCAGGGTCACCCATGGTAGACAAATTTCAGCTGAGCTTCCAGATTAAGAGACTAGGAAGAAGGACCTGACAGTCTACTTATGAAAGGAATAAGCCAGGGAAAACCTTATAAATAGCAGCCGAAAATTGTCAGATATGGTGTCAGAAAGTCAGCCCCCCAGGTTCGAAGGCACTCGGAAGATAGCTGGGGAAGAGCTACCTCCTCAAAGTAGAGTCAACCTTAATCATGTGGATGGAGTAAGGCCTCTGGGATCTTCATTTGCTGATGTGGCATGACTCAAAATGAGAAGAAACAGTGCAAACATCCACTAATAATCAGGACACAGAATGTACAAAGTATGAATCCAGGAAAACTGTAAATTGTCAAAAATGAAATAGAATGCATAAACATTGACATCCTAGGCATTAGTGAGCTGAAATGGACCAGTTTGGGCCATTTTGAATGACTATCATACAGTCTACTATGCTGGGAACGAAAACTTAAAGAGGAACTGTGTTGCGTTCATCAACAAAAAGAACATTTCAAGATCTGAAGTATAATGCTGTCAGTGGTAAGATAATATCCATACACCTACAAGGAAGGCCACTTAATACGACTATTTTTCAAATTTATGCACCAACTACTAAGGCCAAAGATGAAGAGGTTGATAATTTTTACCAGCTTCTGCAGTCTGAAATTGATTGAACATGCTATCAGGATGCATTGATAATTACTGGTGACTTGAATGCAAAAGTTGGAAACCAAGAAAAAGGATCAGTAGTTGGAAGATATGGCCCTGGTGATAGAAATAATGCTGGAGATTACATCATAGAATTTTTCATTGCAAATATCTTTTTTAACCAACACAAATGGTGACTGCACACATGGACCTCACCAGAAGGAATACACAGGAACGAAATTGACTACATCTGTGGAAAAAAACGATGGAAAAGCTCCACATCAGCAGTCTGAACAAGACAAGGTGCTGACTGTGGCACAGATCATCAATTGCTCATATGAAATTCACACTGAAACTGAAGAAAATTAGAACAAGTCCATGAGAGCCAAAGTACAACCTTGAGTATATCCTTCCTGAGTTTAAAGACCATCTCATGAACAGATTTGATGTGTTGATCACTAACGACCAAAGACCAGATGAACTGTGGAATGATTGCCAAAGACATCATCCATGAAGACAGCAAGAGGTCATTAAAAAGACAGGAAAGAAAGAAAAGACCAAACCGGATGTCAGAAGAGACTCTGAAACTTGCTCTTGAATATCGAGCTGCTAAAGCAAAGGGAAGGAATAGTGAAGTAAAAGATATAAATAGAAGATTTCAGAGCCCAGCTCAAGAAGACAAAAGGAAGTACTATAATGACATGTGCAAAGAGCTGGAAATGGAAAACTAGAAGGGAAGAACACATCCTGCATTTCCCAAGCTGAAAGAACTGAAGAAAAAATTCAAGTCTCAAGTTGCAATAGTAAGAGATTCTACAGGGAAACCATTAAATGACGCAGAGAGTATCAAAACAAGATGGAAGGAAGACACAGAGTCATTATATCAGAAACATCTGGTCGATGTTCAGCAATTTGAAGAGGTAGCATATGATCAAGAACTAATGGTACTGAAGGAAGAAGTCGAAGCTACACTGAAGGCATTGGGAAAAAACACAGGTCCAGGAATTAATGGGATATCAATTGAGATATTTCAACAAACAGATGCAAGGCTGGAAGTGCTCACTCGTCTATGCTACGGAATTTGGAGGACAGCTACCTGCCCCACTGACTGGAAGTGATCCATATTTATGTCCATTCCAAAGAAAGGTGATCCAACCGAATGTGTAGATTACCGAACAATATCATTGATATCACATGCAAGTAAAATTCTGCTCAAGATCATTCAAAAGTGACTACAACAATATACTGACAAGGTAGTACCACAAATTCAAGCTGGGTTCGGAAGAGGATGTGGAACTAGGGATATCATCGCTGATGTCAGATGGATCTTGGCTGAAAGCAAAGAATACCAGCAAGATGTTTACTTGTGTTTCATTGACTATGCAAAAGCATTTGATTGTGTGGATCATACTAAATTATGGCTAATGTTGCAGAGAACGGCACTTCCAGAACACCTAATTGTGCTCCTAAGGAATCTGTATATAAATCAAGAGGCAGTCGTGCAAACAGAACAAGGGGACGCTGCATGGTTTAAAGTCAGGAAAGCTGTGTGTCAGGGTTTTATCCTTTCACCATACCTTTTTAATCTGTATGCCAAGTAAATAATCCAAGAAGCTGGATTATACGAAGAAGAATGAGGCATCAGGATTGGAGAATGACTTATGAACAACCTGTATTATGCAGACTACACCACCTTACCTGCTGGAAATGAAGAAGATTTGAGACACTTACAGATGAAGATGAAGGACCACAGCCTACAGTATGAATTGCAGCTCAACATCAGGAAAACAAAAATCCTCACAACTGGATCAGTAAGCAACACTGTTATAAACAGAGAAATGATTGAGGTTGTCAAGGACTTCATTTTACTTGGGTCCACAATCAACACCTATGGAAGCAGCAGTCGAGACATCAAAAGACGCATTGCATTGGGAAAATCTGCCACAAAGGACCTCTTCGAAGTATTCAAAAGTAAGGATGTCACCTTGAAGACTAAAACACGCCTGACCCAAGCCATGGTATTTTCAATCGCATCATATGCATGCCAAAGCTGGACCATGAACAAAGAAGGCAGAAGAAGAATGGATGCCTTTGAATCGTGGTGTTGGAGAAGAATGCAGAATGTACGATAAACCACCAAAAGGACCAATAAATCTGTTCTCGAAGAAGTACAACCAGAGTGCTCCTTGGAAGCAAAGATGGCAAGACTGAGTCTTACACACTTTGGGCATGTTGTCAGGAAAGATCAGTCCCTGGAGAAGGCCATAATGGTTGGTAGAGTGGAAGGTCAGCAAAAAAGAGGGAGATCCTTGACCAGATGGATTGACATAGTGGCTGCAACATGGGCTTAAGCATAAAAATGATTGTGGACACGGTGCAAGACTAAGCACTGTTTCATTATATTGTTCACAGGGTTGCTATGAGTCGGAACCAACTCGACAGCACCTAACAACTACAGTAAATTCTATTTTTAAGTCCTTATAACAGGGTTGGATCCGACTCGATGGCACTTGGCAAACAGGGGTCTCATACAATATTTGTCCTTTTGCCACTGACTGATTTCACTCAACATAGTATCTTCCAATTGAAAACATGTTATGAAATATTTTCTGAAATCATCAGTTTTTTATCATAGCATAATGTTCCATTGAGTATATGTACTGTCATGTGTTGAATTGTATCCCCTCAAAAATGTCTGTTGATTTGATTTGGCTGTGAGTCCCGATGTGGTGCCTTTCCTTCCATGTGTTGTGAATCCTGCCTCTGTGAGATTGATGATGGAGAATAGGCAACAGTTGTGTTGGTGAGGCAGGACCCAAGCTACAAGCTTGTGGAATATAAGGGAGAGAAGTGAGCTGAGGAAGTTGGGAACCTCATACCACCAAGAGAGAAGCACCGAGAGCAGAGCACGTCCTTTGGACCCGAGGTTCCTGTGCTGAGATGCTCTCACTGGATTTGCACTCAGGCTACCAGACTGTGATAAATTCTCTTACTGAATGGACTTACAATCTGTAAATGGATTTGCAGCTTACCGGACTGTCTCAATAAAGCTTCTCCTCATGAAATCTTCCACTCGTTGTATTTTCTGCTAGAGCAGTACCAGGTGACTAAGACATGTACCATAGTTTGTTTATCCATTCATCTGTTGATGAGTATCTGGGATGATTCCATCTTTTATCCACTGTTGACTGTGCTGCAATAAACACTTTTGAGAACCATTTTCTTATAACAAATTCTGAAAAAAAATCCCTTGAATCATCTTTTCCAAATTCTATAAAAGAGAAAATGCATTTTAATCCAGGTAATGCTCACAGAAGAGTGGATATGGATGCATCTCAGATACATTAGTTACCTCTTTATCAGCGCTATACATAACAATTTCAGCCATCCACATTAATCTTAACATGCCAAAGAAAACATATCAACTATTGAATTTTCTCTTTGATCACACAGGTTTTCTTACTTCAGGTCCTTTAAACATAGGGGGTTGCTTCTCAAACATCTAGAACCTTCTGTTTGTACCCATCACCTATGTACAGGATACCATCGCAGCCAAGGCTAGAAAAACACACTGAAAACAATTTAAACACAAAGTGGGCAGGTATGTGTCAGGCCAAAGGCAAGGTTTCTGACACTACAAATGGCTTTATTTTAGAGCTTTATGGCCTGTAAATATATATTTTTTTATTTTATTATTTTTTTTCTTTTTTATTTTATTGTGATTTAAAAATGATTTTACAGTCTATAACATTTTGCTGTATAACACCTGGAGCTTTCACTGGTATTCTATTCTAACTGCTCCTGACCCCTCGTGACAACATACTTCCCCCTTTCATTCAGAACTACCTGTGACCTTTTGATCAAGATCTGACCAACCTCACCCAACAATTTTGGCTCCAATGATGAGTCTCTAGGACCAACCTGTATGTATATTTAAATCCAAATGTTGGTTTGTCACCAGCCTCACATTACATTGAGTGTAGTCCAGTTCAGTCTTTGTCTGGAGAGCTGGCCCCAGTACTGGAGGCAGTTTAGGGTTAGAGATTCCAGGGTCATGCTCCCAGAGGGCCCTCCAATCAGAAGAACCATCAAGTATGGTCTTTTGGTAGAGTTCTAGCTCTGCCTTCTACTCCTTGTCTGGCTATGTCCAGGGCTTTGTACCATGTACCCCAAGCAGGCTGTCATTGGTGGTGGCCCAGCACCATCTAGTTCTTCTGGTCCCATACTAAAGTAGACTCTAGCTCATATGATCCCTTCCATCCGGTGGGCTCATATTTTCCTCCTGTCCTTGATGTCCACTGTTTACCTCTGGTCTAGGTAGATTGGAACTATTTGATGTTACTCAGTTGGCAGCTTGCTAGATTTTAAGACTCCAGACGCCACTCACCCAGGTGGTATCCAGAGCATTTTTTTAAGAGAAGAAAGCTTGGGTATCCCAGTTAATCTGGATGTTCCCTGAAAGTGTGGTACCCCAATCCCAGACCCTGTTACCCCATCCTTCAAAAGACTTGGGCCCCATTTAGGGAAGAGTTGAGTTTTGAATTTGAGCAGCTGTCGGAACCTCTTTTCTAGTATGTGCTGTCACATCCTACATACAACCTGAATCCTAACCACTATCTAATTTTTAGAAATCACTCTCCCTCCCTCCTTCCCTCCCTCCCAACACTTGTAATCATCAAACATTGATTTCATCTGTGCTTGAGTGATTCATTGTGTCTTTATAATAATGGTGTTAGAATATTCGTCCTTCTGCATTTGGCTAATTTCACTCAGCATAAAGTCTTCCAGATGGTCCCATGTTAACAGCTATTTGTCTAGACCATCATTGTTTCTTATCATTGCATAGTATTCCATTGTATGAATATACTATAGTTCGTTTAACCATTCATCTGTTGATGGGCATCTAGGTTGCTTACCATCTTTTTGCTATTGAGGAGAGAGCAGCAATAAACATTTGTGTGTATGTATCTATTTAAGGGGTACCACTTATTTCTCTGGGATATATTCCAAGGAGTGGGATTGCTGGATCATACGATATTTCTATTTCCAGTATTCTAAGAAAGTGACAAATCGATTTCCATAGTGGTTGTACCATTTTATACTCCCACCAACAGTGTAGAAGAGTTCCAATCTCTCCACATCCTCTCCAGAACTGATTTTGTGTTTTTTGAATTATTGCCAGTCTTGTTGGGGAGAGATGATATCTCAGTGTAGTTTGATGCACTTTATGATTTGGATTTTTCTGATGGCTGGCGACAGTGAGCATTTCCTCATGTACCTGATGACATCTACTATGTCTTGTTTGGTGAAGTGCTTGTTCATGTCCTTTGCCCAGTTTTTAATTGGCTTGTCTGTCTTTTTTTTGTTGAGGTTTTGTAGTATCTTGTAGATTACAGAGATTAGGCATCGGTTGGAAACATGGTGGGCAAATATTCATTCTCACTCTGTAAGCGGTCTTTTTACTCTTGATGAAGTCTTCAGATGAACATAGTGTTTGATTTTTAAGAGTTCTCAATTATTTATTTTCTTTTCTGGTGTTTGAGGGTTTTGTAGACTGTTGATGCCATGGGTTAGGGTGTCTAGTGTCTTCCAGCTTTTTCTTCCAAGATCTTTATTATTTCAACTTTTATATTTAGGTCTTTGATCTATTTTGAGTTAGCTTTTTGTGCATGATGTGAGATAAGGGTCTTGTTTTTTGTTGTTTTTTTTCCAGGTGGATATCCAGTTACGCCAACACCATTTATTAAAGAGACTGTCTTTTCTCAAGTTCACAGCCTCTGGGCCTTTATCGAATATCATTTGCTCATAGGTGGATGATGTTATATTTGGATTCTCAATTCTGTTCTATTGGTCTATGTGTCTGTTTTTGTGCCAGCACCAGGCTGTGTTGACTACTGTGGCAGTGCAGTATGTTTTAAGGTCACGTAGAGTGAGGTCTGCCACTTTGTTCTTCCTTAGCAATATTTTACTTATCCACAGCTTCATCCCTTTCCATGTGAAATTGATGATTTGTTTCTCCATCTCTTTAAAAAATATTGTTAGAATTTGTATTGGGATTGCATTGTGAGCATAGATCACTTCGGGAAGAATAGACATCTTCACAATGTTAAGTCTTCCTGTCCAAGAGCAAGGTAGATTTCTCTACTTATAAAAGTCACTTTTAGTTTTTTTGCCATAGGGTCCTATAGTTTTCTCTATGTAGCTCTTTTACATCTCTGGTTAGATTTATTGCAAGATATTTTATCATCTTGGGGGCTACAGTACATGGTAATGATTTGGTGATTTCTTCTTTGATTGTTTCTTTGTTGGTGTAAAGGAATTCAACTGATTTAGGAGGATTGCCAATTAAATCAGAAGCTCATCTTAGAAAGAGTGCTACATACCTCATTACTGAATATTACTACAATCGCCTTTGAAGTACTCCTTTTGAGAAGCTATGCATCAACACCAGTGCTTAGTCCACCCTTCAAAGCAATTTTAGAATTCTGTCTGGAATGGCAATCAGAGCTGTTGTCATATTACCCTTGATGTCCTGAATGACTTCGAAATGTCTTCCTTTCAATATTTCCTTTATCTTCAGGTAAAGGAAAAAGCCATTGGGGGCCAGATCAGGTGAGCAACGAGAGTGTTCCAATACAGTTATTTGCTTACTGGCTAAAAACTCCCTTATACACAACTATAAAATTAAGTCAGTGAACTTGCCACCTTGCTACCTTAAGCAATGGCCAGACAGTCTTTGGCAAGTACACGTTATAGTTTGATGATGAGTTTAAATACGGCCAGCATTTGCAGTCATAAAGTCTGTTCAGTTTTCTCTGGAGAAGTAAGTTTCCTACCACCATTCAGCTGGTTAGTGTCAAGTTAGAGTCTTTTGACTCCAAATCCAAATTTCAATGCTTAAGATTTATAAAACGTCACAAAGAATCATGTATCTAACAATGAAATTAAGAAATAAAATTTTGCCAATAGAGTTAAATTTGTATTGTGTCTCCCATCTCTCATCACATCTTCCCAACAGTTAACTACAACACAGAATTTCCATGCTGTTTTTATTGTGATAAAGATATATATCATTTGCCAATTCAACAATTTTTATATATACAATTCATGGCATCAATTACATTCATCATGTTGTTCAATTATTATTGCTGTTAGCTGTGGCTGAGTCGGCCCCTGTTTCATAGTGACCCCATGCACAATGGAACAAAAAGCTGTCTAATCCTGCACCATACCCCTGATGCATTGTGAATGGGATTGTTGTGATCTATGGGGTTTTCACTGGCTGATTTTCAGGAGAATGGGACCTTTTTAGTCTTTCTTACTCTGGAAGTTCTGTTGACATCTGTTCAGTATCACAGCAACAGGCAAGCCTCCATTCACAGATGGGTGGTAGCTGTGATTTTCCAAATTGTTCCACCACCATTATCAGAAATTCACAGCTCCCTAAATAATGACTCTCCCTTACCTCCTGTTTTAGTCATCTAGTACTGCTCTAACAGAAATACCATAAAGCGAATGGCTTTAACAAAGGAGTTTATTCTTACACAGTCCAGTAGGCTACAAGTCCAAATTCAGGATGCCTGCTCCAGAGGAAGGCTTTCCCCCTTGTTGGCTCTTGAGGAAAGTCACTGTGTTGCATCAGTCTTTGTCCAGGGTGCATCTTGACACAGGAACCTCAGGTCTGAAGGAAGCGCTCTTCTCCTGGTGCTGCTTTCTTGATGGTGTGAGGTTCCCAATTCTCAGCTTGCATCCTTCCTTTCTTTCTTTCTTTTTTTTTTTTATTATGGCTGAGTAAAAATGTACATTCCCATATAAGTTTACATGCCCACCTATATGCAGATTCCACTGTTCTCCCTGCCCAGTGACAGCACACTATTCCTGTTTGCTCCATACATGTCTCATTCCTTTCTTTTTACCTCCCATAGGATGAAAGGATAAAGGGTGGTGCAAGCCACACACCTGGGAAAATCCCTTTACAGTGGAGCAGGGAGGTGATCTTATGAAGGGATTTACAGTCATACCCTAATCCTTTCTAACGTAATCCACTCTGTTAACCACAGGCAGGGACTGGGATTTACAGCATCAGAAAATCACAAAGTGGAGGGCAATCACAGAATACAGGGAATCCTGGCCCAGCCAAATTACTACACATATTCTTGGGGGGACACAATTCAATCTAAGACACCTCCTTCCTGTAGCACCTGGTAACTAATAATCTACTTTGTTTATTATGCATTTGACTATTCTAGGTATTTCATGTAAGTGGGGTAATACAATATTTGTCCTTTGTGACTTAATTATTTCCCTCAACATAATGTCTTCAAGGTTCATCCACGTTGTAGCATGTATTAGGACTTCATTTCTCTTCATGGCTGAGGAGTATTCTATTGTATGTATGTACAAATTTTGTTCATCCATTCATCTTGTGATGAACATTTGAGTTGTTTTCACATTTGGGCTATTGTGAATACTGCTGCAATGAACATTGCTATACAGTTTTCTGCTTGTGTTCTTGATTTCAAGGTTTTTTTTTAAAGTATATTTCTAGGATTGGGATTATTGGGCCATATGGTAGTTTTATGTTCAACTTTTTGAGAAACCGCCATAGCACCTGTACCAGTTTACATTAGCACCAGTGGTAGATTTGTGTTCAATGCATTTCTATATATACTTAGATAAAATGTACATACCTTTAAGAAATATATGGAATTATTTAGGATATTTTAAACTTTTATATGAACTCTGTTTCATTATACACATATATTTTTCCAAAACTTATTCTTACTGTTCAGTACTATTTATTATATTCATTTATATTGATTCAAGTAGCTCTAACTCATTCATTTTCATATATTCTATAGTATTCTACTGTAACAACATACCATACTCTATTTCCCTGTTCATGAGGCCTATTTCCAATTGCTTATTATTATAAACAATATATCCTTGTACCCCAAACCAAAACCAAACCCACTGATTTTGAGTCAGTTCTGCCTCACAACAATCCTATAGGACAGAGTAGAACTGCCCTGTAGAGTTTCCAAGAAACATCTGGTGGATTTGAATACCCAACCTTTTGGTTAGCAGCCACAGCACTTAACCTATACAACACTATGCCACCAGAGTTTCCATATTCTTGTACCTGTGTCCTGATTTATTATGAATCTCTTGGGGAATTTACCTGGCAGTAAAAGCACTAGGTTATACATATCTTCAACTTTAACACACATTCCCATATTATTCTTTAAAGTGTTTTACCCATTTATTGTCCCACCAGCAGTGTAGAAAGTGTCAGACTTGGTCATTATTTTTTTTCAAATGTGACAGGCTAGGGGTGGGGCCAAGCTGGCATAGTAGACAGAGGCTTCCTGTGACCCCTCTAACAACAAATACACAAAACAAGAAATCCAGTATACATGATATCCTAGGAGCCCTGAAAATCAAAGGCAAAGTTGAGAAACTGGACTGAGCAAAGGGGAAGGGAGAACACTGCCAGAAGCACATCAGACTCTGAAGACCTAACCAGCTAGGAGGCAGCCACAGCCACAGCATGGAGCTCGGTGGGTGTTCCCCTCAGCAGAGGTGATCACCTGAAGAATCCACTCATGTCTCCAGAGCCAGTGAGGGAGAGCACCAGACCCTTAAAAGCTAAGTTCTTATGTGTAACTCATCACTGCCCAGATTGGAATCTTTCCTTCAGTGTGGACCTGCTTCCCTTCTCCTAGCACTCCACCTTCCCTTCTCTGAACTGCGTCTGAAGCTAGAGCCTGTTCTTATTAACCAAGTTGGAAGTTGGATGTTTCAAGCCCACCCTGAGTCATTCTCCCCTTCCCTTCTCTGCACTGTGCCTGGCTCTGGAGTCTGACTCCTTTAACTGAGCCAGAAGTAGGAATCCTTAAGCCCACCCTGAGCCATTCTCTGAGATTCAGAGGGGGTAACTAGTTTAGCACACTTAGGGAAGAGGGAGAAAGAAAAAAATTTCTGCCAACTCTTCTAAGCTGGAAAATCAGGGCAGAAACCGTACCTTCACCTAGATTCAGACATAAGAGGATACACCAATCTGACAGACACTCAGGGATGGCTGTTAGCCTGTGGCCTTTCTCAGTGGCTGCAGCCAGACACCTGTACCTATACCAACCACCGCTGACCATCCAGGAGAGTAGGTGAGAACTGGCACCACACACTTGGTGACTAACCACCTGGACATCTGAGATGAATCCATAACTACAACTTACTGATGGACTGGGAAAAGTAACCCATATCAAATTTTTTAAAGAGATGGACCATGATCACTTCAGAAAGCTCCCAAAACAAAGAATCAAATTTTTTAGAGGAAGAGAGCTTCATGGAATTACCAGTGGTAGAATAGAAGATTAACATATAGAACTCTTCAAAAGATGAGGAAAGAGATGAGGCAAAGTGCAGCAGAGCACGCTACAAGAACGTATTGAGTGGAAAAAATTAGAAATTCAGAAAATTAAAACTAAAATTACAGAATTAGGGGTGGAGCCAAGATGGCAGACTAGACATACATCTCTTCAACTTTTTCTGAGAACTAAGGCCTAGAGTAATAAGTGAACAGAGCATTGTGGATGATCTGGCGGACTGTTGTGAGGTTGAACTGAGTGACAGGAAAGGGGAAACTACCACTGTTGGAGGTGAGGCAGCAGCACACTGAGTCCTGCTTTTGCTTATGCATCGTTTGAGGAGACTTCCGGTATGGATGTTTTCTTTGCTATCCAGGAGGGAGGGACTGGGTCTGCCGAGCATGTGTACTTGGCATGCTGATGTGCTGAACTGCAGTGCTTCAGTGAACAGCATACACCGTAAGAAACAGACGGTGCTTGGGAAAGTCACGTCTTGAGTGCCTGGCTGCCGATCGAGGGAGCCTGTGCCCCTCTCCCCTCTCTTCCCTATGCAGCACCGTAGATTCTGCTGGCTCACTCCAGGAAGGGAGGCATAGGCGAGATGCCATCTTGATCAGGTGAGAGGTGGAGTCAGCTATACCTGAGATCTCAGTGGGGGCTAATTCTCATGCTGCACAACCATGTTTTTCATCTAGAAGATGCTTCTCCAGCAGAATAGCTGTTTTTGAGACGATTCTATCTAGAGATTGCGGTGGGGCCTAATGGCCAAGGGCAGCAGTGCCCTAACCTCTGTCCTTTGAGCCACGTCATAGCATCTAGGGATGGCCTATGAAGCACCAGCATTGTCAGCTGCAAGGCAGAGCCTACCACTGCTCAGGACCTACCACTGCTGAGGGCCTGGCTGTTCTTAGTGATTGCTGAACAGTACCTCTCTCAGCAGTAAGGCAGCTTTTAAAGTAAGACCAGCTCAAGAATGCAGCAGTGACAGTGAACTGAGTGGGTTGGTGACATTTTCATCAGCCCTCACCTAGAAACACCACAGAGTCAGCCAAAGGGCCCCCAGAGACTCCATAAGTAGGGTGCCATCTCTGCTAGCCAGGAGGTGGGGCCTGCCAATCCTGAGGGCCCAGCTGCTCTTGGCATATGCTGAACTGTACCCCTCTCAGCAAAAACACAGCTTTTAAGTTAAAGGCATTTAGAGAGCACAGCGGTCCCAGACAGCTGAGTGTAGTGGCACCCTTTTCTCCTCCCCTCCCCAAGCTACACCATAGGCTCAACTGATATAATGATGGAGAGTTGCCACAAGTAAATTGCCATCTTTAGCAGCCAGGAAGTGGGGCCTGCCACTCCTGAGAGCTCAGCTGGTGCCAGTCACTCCATAACGCAGGGGTAGCTGGTGACCACACTTAGCAGTGGTTACTATGTAAACATTACAACAACAAAAAAGAGGAACTCAAAAGAAAGTATAGTCATAGATCTTCCACATGGAGAGGAAGTCTATATGATATAAAGAAGTTAAAGACTGTTTTAAATTTAGAAAAACAGGGGTAAATATTAAGGTAACCACAAAGGAAACTATAAATCCTACACATCAAAATAAAAAGAAGAAAAACTTGAAGTCTCAGCAAATACAAACCAGCAACATTAAAAAAGATAAAAAGAAAAAACATTCAGCATGGAAAACTAAATGTAACACAAAGATTGTCTTCAGTACACAAAAAGACATCAACATGACAGCACTAAGCTCATATCTATAGAAATAAGGGCGTCACATGAACAGATACATGCACACCAATGTTTATTGCAGCACTATCCACAAAAGCAGAAGAATGCGATCAACCTAGGTGCCCATCACCACATGAATGTATAAACAAACTATGGTGTATTCACACAATGGAATACTACGTAATGGTAAAGAACAAAGATTTTAGAAAACGTATCATAACATGAAGTCATCTGGAAGACATTCCTCTAAGTGAAATTAGTCAGTGCAAAATGGCAAATGTTGTGTGAGACCACCATTACAAGGACACAAGAAATGGTTTAAGCACAGAAGAAAATAATCTTTGATGGTTACAAGGGGAGGGGGAGAGAGAGGGATATTCATAGATTAGATAGTAGATAGGAATTGAGTTAGGTGAAGGCAGTGACAGCATACAATGGAAGAGAGGTTAGCACAACAGGACTACACCAAAACCTAAAAGGCTTTCTAAATATAACCCATAATTTTGAAGAACAAAGTAGCAGGGACAGGCATCTGGGACATATGGTTTCTAGGCTAATTGGCATAACTATTTTTGTTTAAAGAAAATGTTCTGCACACCCCTTTGGCGAGTGAACTCTGGGGTCTTGAAAGCTAGCAGGCAGCATCAGTTGGTCCCAATCCACCTGGAGCAGAGGAGAATGAAAGACATCAAAGATATGAGGAAAATATGAGCCTGGCTGACAGAGGTGTCATTTGATCCAGAGACTACATCAGCATAGGACCAGAGATGGTGCCTGGCCACCACCAATAACTTCCTGGATGGGGAACCCAAGGTAAAGTTCCTGATATAGGAGAAAAATGGGTGTGCAGAACTAGAACTTCAATAAAAGACCACACTTCATGGTCCATGAGACTGGAGAGTCCCTGAAGACATGGCTTCCAGATGCTCTGTTAGCCCAGAGCTGAAACCAGTGCTGAAGCCAAGTCTTCAGACAAAGATTGGACTGGAGTATACAACATAGAGTGACACTGGCAAAGAATATACTTGTTAGCTTAAATATATACATGAGGCTGTCTGAGCAGCTGTTGTCCAGAAGTGAGATGAGAGAGTGTAGGTGGGCAGGAGTTGTTTGAATGAATGCAGGAAATACAGGGTGGAAAGGAGGAGTATGTTGTCATGGGGGGTGAGTTGCAAAGGAGTAGGAGAACAGTTAGTGTGAGTGCAGGGTTTCATATGGCAAATTGACTTGGATTGTAAATTTTCACTCAAAGCACAATAAAAACTAAAAAAAAGATATGTTAAAATGTTAACTTGGTGGTAATTTGCATTTACCTGATTACTAGAATGGCTGGCTTTGGCAGAGAGGATAATCTTTTCATGTTCCTAGTCACTCATGTTTCTGTTGTAAACTGCCTGTTCAGATAGTTTTTCCAATAGGATGTCTTTTTTTAAAACAGACGAGAATTTTGTTAAATATTCTGGGTAATAATTTTTTGTCAGTTATATCCATTACAAACATCTGCTCTCAGTTTGTGGGTAGTCTTTCTCATTTTTTTTTTTTTTATTTTTACGTTTTGGTGGTGTCTTTTGATGAATACAAATGTTAAATTGTAATATGTCAAGTTTGCCTATTTTTTTATTTTATGGTTGATCTTGGTTTGGTTTAAGAATTTCCCTACTCCAACACGATAAATACATTTTTCCTATACTTTTATCCAAAAATTTGAGTTTTTTTAATATGCTTTTTCCATTGTTGCACACTTGAAATTTTCTTCATTCTACTTAGATGGCGAATTCTGCTCTGGCCAACAAGGGACACGCCATAGACATGAACTCATACTACTCATTAACAAGGCACTCTCTGGATCTAATTTGGAACTGAGCATGACTTTCCAAGTTTTAAAAAGAGTCTCTCCAATACTGTCAGGTGCAACAGGGCTCTGGCATGGTAAATGTGAAAGACAAGGAAAATATGAGACTTATTAAATCTCTTTAAGAGTAACTTCTAAAACTTGATTTGCTTCAAAGAACAGTAAAAGTTAGCTGTAGAATGAATTCTATACAAACACAATTTACTTTTCTAAAAAGTAGAGAGAACTTCCCTATTTATTTGAAATAAAAAATGTGGTATGGGATAAATTAAGATAGTTATTCTCATAACATATTGACATCATATATTAGTGGCTGATAGAATTTCAGATGTTACTCCACTTTTTGCATAATTTTATCAGTTTCTTTCAATTATCGGCCAGCCACTAGTATATTTTAGAATACTGAACTTTGTTTGATGTCTGCAGACCCTCTGATTCCAAGCATGGCAATACAAACATGTTGATTGATTATGATGCCTCTTAGTGCTTAACAGCAATATTACAATGCAGAAGAAGGTCTCAAAATCTTCTACATCAAGTGCCCCAGTTTAAAAACTGTCAAAAAGAGAGGTGGGGCTATGATGGAAGACTAGCCACATCTTTCCTCTGATCCCTTCAACAACTAAGACCTTGAAAAACAACAGAACAGAATAAAAAGGACATTTTAGGAGCCTCATGATAAGGCAGAAAGCTGTGAGATTGGACTGGGCAACAGGAAGGGGAACAACTACCTTTGTCAGAAGTGAAAAGGCACCCCCAGAGGCCTGCTTCTGCTGGCATGGGAACAGAGCAGCAGCACAGGAGTGGAGGCCATGTCTATGAGCTGAGAATCTGAGCCTGAGACTGCTGCACCTGAGAGTGTTGCTGGGGCTGGCAACCACGCTGGACAGTGGAGCCTGTGTGGAACACGTCTTTCTTAACTAGGAAGCTGAGCTAAGGACTGCTGTACCTATAGAACATAGCAGCAGCTGGCAGCTGAGTGCAGAAGTGTCCTTCTCTGAGCTACAGTAGAGACTAAATTCTGGTGCACTACATGGGACAGAAGTGGGACACTGTATGTGCCCTGAGCATTTGTCCAAGACTTGGAGAGGGAAAAAAAGGGAGGGGTAGAAGAAAAGTTCCCCTGGCTTCCCTGAGCTGTGGATCATTGCACCAATAGAATCCCAGGACACTTCTACTTGACTGTCTGAAACTAAGTGCTGTGAAACCTTAGGGCTCAACCCTTTAACATGTGCTGATTTCTTTCTCTATCACCAGCCTTTCCCCCTTACCTTCTCTGTTCCACACCAGACACTAAATTCTGGTGCACTACCCAGGCCTGAAGTGGGACAGTTTATGTGTAACCTGAGCTTTTGTCCTGGACTCATAAAGGAGAACAATGGGAGGGGTAGAAGACAAGTTCCATTGGTTCCTCTGAGCTATGGATAGCTGTACCTACAGAGCCACAGAAGACGATCACTGGAATTTCAAAGCTAAGTGCTTGACAACTCTCATAATTCAAACCTTTCCTGTGCACTGACTTCACTCTCTATTCACAGCATTTCCCCCTCCCTTCTCTGCTCTACATCTAATTCGAAATTATGGTATACTACCTGGACCAGAAGTGGGACATTTTGGATCCAACTCCACGGCACTTGGCTGGCTTGGCTGGCCCTGAGATTCTCTTCCACATTTGGGGGGCTGGGGAGGAACAAAGGGAGACCTGGAAGAAGAGTTCCACCAGCTCCCCTGAGCCAGCATTTCTGCTTCCTTTCTCAGTGCAGTCACCACTCCAACCATTGGGTGACAGGGCATCAGAAATACTGAGGCTCCAATAATCACTCCAGCTCAAACAACGAGAGTACTCAGACAGTTAAAATAAAATTTAAATACATATACACAACGTACAACAAATCTTAGAATTTAATTTGTTCTAAGTGCTATATATCTCATTGCTGAATATCACTATGGTCACCTTTGAAATTCTCCCCTTGGGCAGCTATGCAACAATGCCAGAACCTAGTCCACCTTTCAAAGCAATTTTGGAACTCTTTCTGGAATGGCTATTGCACATGGTGGCAAGAAGGCAGGTTCACAAACTTAATTGTATAGTTGTTTATGAGGAATTTTTTTTTTTTTTTTTTTTAGCCAGAAAACAAGTAACTATGTGGAAATACCCTCTATACTTACCTGATCTGCTCCCCAATCCCAATGATTTTTTTTCTTTACTTGAATATAGAAAATATTAAAAGGAAGACATTTTGATGACATTCACTGCATTAAGGGTAATACAACGATAGCTCTGATGGCCTTTCCAGAAAAAGAGTTCCGAAATTGCTTTGAAGGGTAGATTAGGCAGTGGTGTCAGTGCATGGCTTCCCAAGGGGAGTATTTCGAAGGTGATGGTAGTGATATTCAGCAATGAGATATGTAGCACTTTTTCTAGGGTGAGTTCATGAACTTAATTGGCAGTCTTCCTGCAATTATTGGAGGCAGAATACAAAAGAGTTCTGTACATAGCCCTCCAAGAATAATGATGGAGATTAGAAAACCTGCAGCTGAACAAAATGAAAAATTAAACAAGCTATAAGAATTGCTAGACAACAATGACCTGAAATTCAGCAGCTTAACGAAAAAATCACAGAGTTAGATAATTCAGTAGAAACTCAAAAGAGCAGGATCAAGGCAATGGAATGCAGAATTAGTGACACTGAAGATAAAGCAACTGACACTAGTATTTAAGAAAAAATTTGATAAAAGAATTAGGAAAAATGAAGAATCATCTAAAATATGATGGTAAAATTAGCACATTCCCAGATAAAGCAAAGTTTAGAGAATTCACAAAAAAAAAACAAACCAAAATTACAAGAAATACTGAAGGAAATTCTTTGACTAGAAAATCAATAGCTTCAGATTCATACTCAAGGATACAATTCAGAACACAGCATCCAGAGTCCAACTTGAAGAGGGAAGGCACAAAGCTCAATCAAAGCTAAAATGGTAAACTTAGGAAACCAGAGATCTCAATATGTAAATGGTAACAACATTATACTGAAAAGTGGGACAAATTAATGCATTCATAGATTTTTCAGATGGAGTAGAAGTCAAGGTGTTACAAAGAAGTTAATGATTGGCTTAAACTTAGACCATTAGGACGAGAATTGCAGGAAGCCATAAAGGAAATGAACAACACTACACATCAAAAGAAGAAATAGGGCCTTTCACACCAACAGACACATGCACCAGAATGTTTATCGCAGCACAGTCCATGATAGCAAAAAGATGGAATCAACCAAGATGCCCAACAACAGAAGAATGGATAGGTAAACTATGGTATATATACTCAATGGAGCACTACGCAATGATAGAGAACAACGATGACTTCAGGAAACATCTCATGACCTGGTTTCAACTGGAAGACATTATGTTGAGTGAAAGTAGTCAGCGACAAAAGGACAAATACTGTATGAGATCTCTACGATAAGATCTCAAAAACAGACTTGTGTATAGAAGACTCTTTGACAGCTGCAGGGGAGGGGAAGTAGGGAAGGAGGGGGGGAGGGTTTAGATTAGATAGTTGCTAGGTATCTGGTTGGGTGAAATCAGTGATAGCATACATTAGAAACAAGAATAATATCAAGTGGACTTAAACATAACATGAGTACTCCTTCAATCTTAACCCAATATTGCAAGGATAAAGTAGCTGGGGCAGGGGGCAGGGGACCATGCTCTTAGTCAAAAGTGAGGCCAATTGGCACAGCTAGTGTTTTGCTAAGAGGGCTCTCTGCACCCCACGTTGGTGAGTGGCATCTGGGGTCTTAAAAGCTGCCAAGCTGACATCCAAGGGCACAGCAAATGGTCCCAACTCAGCAGGAATGGATGCTCACCGAGGACCAAAATGACATGGGGGAAAGACAACCTAGAAGACAAAGAGACCCACATCAGTGGGTGCCTACATTGACTTGGGACCGGAAGAACTGGATGGTGCCTAGCCACCACCAGTGATAGCTGCAATGGAGCTCACTAAGTCGAGTCTCACTGGCAACACAAGAATAAAAATGGGTGCACCCTGAGATCCCCACTAAAAGACCTCAATTGATGGTCCAGTGGTTTCAGGGTTCCCCTGGGAGCATGGCCCCTCGCCCTGATGCTGCCCTTGACCATGAATCATAACGAAGGTCCACGCTTCGGACAGGAATGGATTGGACTTGGCGATGCAGTGACCATATATTGGATGCACTTTATGGTTCTATACATCTATAGGATGTCATCCTGCTGACCTCTGGCTGAAGGAAGGAGAGTGGGTGGAGAAGAGGGAAGAAAGAGACTGTTGGGAGAACGAGACATGTATGGAGCAGAGAGGAATAGTGTGCTGTCACCAGGCAGGGAGAGCAGTGGAAGCTGTATATAGCTAGGTATGTAAATTTATACGGGAATGTACATTTTCACTCAGTTATATTAAATAAATTTTTTTTTTTTTTAAAAAAGAAGAAATAGGAGGGGGCAAGATAGTGGACTAGTAACCTGTATTCTCTGATCCCTCTAACAGTTAAGGCTTTCAATAACAACTGAAAGGAACAAAAAGGACATTTTAGGTACCCCAAGATCATGCAGAAAGTTGTGAGTCAGGACTGGTGACAGAAAGGGGAACAGCTACCTTTGTCGAAAGCAAAATGGCATGCAAAGGGTCCCACTTCTGCTGGCATGGCAACAGAGAGGCTGCACAGGTACAAATGCCATCATTGTTGGCTGGGTGGCTAGACTTGGACTGTTGTACCTGAGAGCCCTGCCAGGAATGGCTACCACACAGAGCAATGGCACCTGAGTGGAGAGTGTCTCTTTCAATAGAGAAGCTGTGCTTAAGACAGCCATACCTAGAGAACACAGTAGTGTCTGGCAGCCGAGTGTAGCAGTGCCCATCTCCTCTACCTTCTCTGAGATACACTGGAGTCCAAATTCTGGTGCACCACCTCAGCTGGATTGGGATTGTATGTGCGTGTCCTGACCTTTTTCTCCCAGACTAGGAGAGGAAAACAAAGGGAAATGGTAGAAGAAGAAGATACCCAAAGATAAATACTGAAAGGAAAACATTTTGATGACATTCAGGACATCAAGGGTAATATGATGACAGCTTTGATGGACATTCAAGAAAAAGAGTTTCAAAATTGCTTTGAAGGGTGGACTAGGCACCAGTGTTGGTGCACAGCTTTCCAAGAGGAGTGATTTGAAGGTGATTGTAGTGACATTCAGTGACGAAGTCCATAACACTTTTTCTAGGATGGTTTGTGAACTTAATTGGCAGTCCTTATGAATATATATAAGTTAGATCTCAATAACCTAATAAAGAAGTTAAAACAGCTTTCTGATAGCTTGGATAGATCAATTTGTAAACAATTAAAGTACCAGAGCACCATGGCTCCAGAGAACTCCCAAAGTAAAGAATCAAAAATAATTTCCTAGATGAAGATTTCCTACAATTATTGGAGGTAGAATACAAAAGAGTTACGTATAGAACCCTTCAAGAAATTAGGATGGATACTAAACAAATTGCAACAGAATAAGACAAAAAAATTAAACAATCTCCAAGAAGAGCTAGAGCAACAACAATCTGAAATGCGGCAGAATAACAATAAAATCAGAGTTAGATAATTCAATAGAAAGGTGAAAGAGCAAGACTGAGGCAATGGAAGTCAGGATTAGCGAGACTGAAGATAAAGCAGTTAACACCAACATTTATCAGGAAAAATCAGATGAAAGAATTAAGAAAAATAAAGATTCATTAAGAGTTATGTGGGGCTTTATCAAGAGGAACAATTTACAAGTGATTGGAATACTAGAACAGAGAAGGATAGTAGAACATACAGAGAGGATTGTTGAAGAGCTGGTGAGAGAAAACTTCCCTGATATCATGAAAGACGAGATGATACCTAAGCAAGATGCTCATCGAACTCCAAAAAATATGGATCCCAAAAGACAGACACCAAGACATATTATAATCAAACTTAACATAATGAAATATGAGGAGAAGTTCTTAAAGGCAAGTATGCTCAAACTAAAACTAACTTACAAAGTAGAGTCCTTTAGACTGAGCTCAGATTATTCTGCAAATACCATGTTGGCAAGATGACAATGGGATGACATACACAAAGCCTGGAAAGAAAAAAACTTCTAAGCAATAATTATATAGCCTGCAAAATTATCTCTCAAATATGATGTTGAAATTAGGATATTCCCAGATAAATGGAAATTTAGAGAATTTGCAAAAACAAAACCAAAATTACAAGAAATATTGAAGGAAGTTCTTTGATTAGAAAATCAATAATATCAGACATACTCAAGGATACAATGCAGGACACAGCATCCAGAATCCAGTTTTGTTAGGGAAGGCACAAAGCTCAATCAAAGTTAACATATTAAAGTTAGGAAAACAGAGACTTCAGTATGTAAATTATGACAACACTATACTAAAAAAAGGGACAAATTAATGTATTTAAAGAACTTTCAGATGAAGAGGAAGTCAAAAAGTCAAAGTCTGGCTTAGAACACTAGTGGGGAAATGGTGGGGTAGGTGCAAAGCAAACTAACAATGCTACACATCAAAACAAGAAACACAATCTAGAAGTCTCAACAAATATAAAACCAATACTGAAAAAAGAAAACCCATAAAGAAAAACAACCTAAAACAGAATATTAAGTGGAACAAAGAAACTTTCCACAACACACACAAAAGGCATCAAAATGCCAGTACTAAATTCATACTTATCAATAATTATACTGAACAAAAATGGATTAAATGATCAATAAAGACACAAACAGCAGCAGGTTGGATCAAAAAACATGATCCATCTATAGGCTGCTTACAAGGAACACACTTTAGAGTCAAAGACAGGAACACACTGAAACCCAAAGGATCGAAAAATATATACCAAGCCAACAACATGCAAAGAAGAGCAGGAGTGGCAATACTAATCTCGGAAAAAAGAGACTTTAAAGTAAAATATACCATTGTGGATAAGGATGGTCACTGCTTATTGCTTAACAGCTCAATACATAAGGAAGCTATAACAATATTAAATATTTATGCACCCACTACCAGAGCATCTAAATACATTGAACAAATGCCGGCAACACTGAAAAGTAAGATTGATTGCTCCACAGTAATAGTAGGAAACTTCAACATACCACTTTCAGTAATGGACAGAACATCTAGAAAGAGGCTCATTAAAGATACTGAAGATCTTATTGTGACAAATCAACCAACTCAACCTCACAGACATATACAGAAATCTCCACCAACAACAGACAGGTACACCTTCTTTTTTAATGCACACGGAATGTTCTCCAGGATAGATCACATATTAGGCCACAAAGCAAGTCTCAACAAAATCCAAAGTGTTGAAACAGTACAGAACATTTTGTCAGATCATAAAGCCATAAAAGTTGAAATCAGTGGCAGAAAAAACACAGGTAGAAACTCAAACTCATGGAAACTGAACAACACCTTGCTCAAAAATTTCTGGGTTATAGGAGAATTTGATGATGCAATAAAGAAATTCATAGAATCAGATGAGAATGAAAACACATCCTACCAGAACCTATGGGATACAGCGAAAGCAGTGCTCGGAGGTCAGTTTATCTCAGTAAATGCACACATCCAAAATGAAAAAGAGCTCAAATCAATGAATTAACCCCACAACTCAAACAAGTAGAAAGAAAACAACAAAAGAATCCCTTGGGTACCAGAAGAAAACAGATAACAAAAATTAGAGCAGAAATAAATAAATTAGAGAATACAAAAACAATTGAAAGAATCAATAAAACCAAACGGTGGTTCTTGGAAAGATTAAAAAAAAAAACAAATCACAACCTAAACAAAAAACAAATGAACAAAAACAATAAACCAGTGGCCAAAGTGACAAAAGAAAACAGGAGAGGAAACAAATAACTCAAATGAGAAACAAGATGGACTATTTCACAACAGACACAACTGAAATTAAAAGAATCATAACAAAATACTTTCTATTTTCAAATATTTTCCATAGATTTGAAAACCTAGAGGAAATGGACAAACTTCTAGAATCACAACAGATGTAGAAGAATTTAAAAAAACCCATCACAAAAGAAGATTGAAAAAGTAATAAAAGACCTCTGAATGAAAAAGTCCCAGCCCAGTTGGCTTTACTAGAGAATTTCACCAAACTTTTAGAGTGGAGTTAATATTGATCATATTAATGTTATTTCACAACACAGAAAAGGATGGAACACACCCAAATTAACACCATGAAGCCAGCATAACCCTGATACCAAAACTGAATAACAATAGCACAAAAAAGGAAAATTACAGACCAATATCTCCATGAACTTAGATGCAAAAATCTTCAATAAAATTCTAGCTAATAGAATTCAACAACATATCAAAAAAATAATTCACCATGACCAAGTAGGATTCATACCAGGGATGTGTGGTACAACATCTGAAAAGCAATTAACGTAGTCAACCATATAAACAAAACACAAGGTAAGAATGACTTGACTTTATCGATTCAGAAAAAACATTTGAGAAAGTTCAACACCCATTCATGTTAAAAACTCTCAGCAAACTAGGAATAGAAGGGAAATTCCTCAACATAACAAGTGACACCTATGCAAAGCCAACAGCCAACATCATCTTGAATGGAGAGAGACTGAAAGAATTGCCCCTGAGAATGGGAACTAGACAAGGATGCCCATTGTCACCACGTTTATTGAACACTGTGCTGGAGATTCTAGCCAGAGCAATCAGACAAGGTAAAGAAATAAAGGCATCTATGTCAGTAAAGAAGTAAATTATCTCTTTTTGCAGATGATATCATCTTACACAGAAAAAACTCTAAAGAAGCTATAAAAAAAAACCTACTGAACTAACAGAAGAGTTCAGCAATATATCAGGATATAAGATAAACATAAATAAATCAGAAACATTCCTTTGCACCAACAAGGAGATCATCAAAGAAGTAATCACCAAATCAGTACCCTTTACAATACCCCCAGGAAGATGAAATACCTAGGCAAAATCTAATGAGATGTAAGTGACCTATATGAAGAAAATTACAAGAACCTACAAGAAACCATAAGAAACTTACATAAGTGGAGAAACTTACCTTCCTCATGGATAGCAAGATGTAACATTGTGAAAAATCTCTATTCTACCCAGAGTGATCTATACATACGATGCAATCCCAATACAAATTCCAATGTTATTTTTTTTAATGAGATGGAGAAACAAATGACCAACTTCATTTGGAAAGGGAAGAAACCCCAGATAAGTAAAGCATTACTGAAGAAAAAGAACAAAGTGGGAGGCCTCACACTACCTGATCTTAGAACCTATTATACTGCCATGGTGGTCAAAATGGCCTGTTACTGGTACAAAAACAGATATATAGACCAATGGAACATAAATAATACCATCTACCTATGAGCAGCTGGTATTTAACAAAGACCTGAAGTCCATGAGCTCAGGAAGAAAACAGTCTCTTTAAAAAATGGTGTTGGCCAAACTGGATATTTATCTGTAAAAAGCTGAAAAAAGACCCATATCTCACACCATGCACGAAAACTAACTCAAAGTTGATCAAAGACCTAAATATCAAATCTAAATCATTAAAGATTGCCCTTGCCCATAAATCATAATGAAAGTCCACTCTTTGGACAGGAATGGATTGGACTTGGCGATGCAGAGTGACCATATATTGGATGAACTTTATGGTTCTATGCATCTACAGGATATCATCCTGCTGACCTCTGGCTGGAGTGAGGGGAGTGGGTGGAGAGCAGGGGAAAGGAAACTGTTGGGAAGATAAGACATGTATGGAGCAGAGAGGAATAGTGTGCTGTCACCGGGCAGGGAGAGCAGTGGAAGCTGCATATAGGTGGGCATGCAAATTTATATGGGAATGTACACTGTCACTCAGTCATAATAAAAAAAATTATGGAAGTAAAAATAGGGACAGCATCGGAAGCCTTAATACATGGCTTAAACAGATTACAAAATATTACTAGCAATGCACAAACAACAGAAAATAGACAAATGGGGACTATTAAAAATCATACACTTATGCTCATCCAAAGACGTTATCAAAAGAGTAAAAAGACTGTCTACAGACTGGGAAAAAATATTTGGCAACCAGGAATCTAACTGACATCTAATCTCTGTGGTCAACAAGGTACTGCAAAATATCAAAGAGAAAAAGACACCTCAGTTAAACAATGGGCAAAGGATATGAACAGACACTTTTTCAAAGAAGACATCTAGGCAGCCAAGAGACACATAAGGAAATGCTCGTGATCACTAGCCATTAGAGAAATCCAAATCAAAAGTACAATGAGATACCATCTCACCCCCAAAAGTCTGGCATTAATCCAAACAACACAAAATAACAAATGTTGAAGAGGCTATGGAGAGATTGGAACTATTTTACTCTGCTGGTGGGAATGTAAAATGGTAGTAACTTCTTTGGAAAGCAATTTGGAGCTTTCTTAAAAAACTAGGAATAGAAATACTACACGATCCAGCAATCCCACTGCTTAGAATGTATCCTAGAGAAATAATGGCCATCACACAAACAAACACATGCACACCAATGTTTGTTCCAGTACTGTTCACAATAGCAAAAAATGGACCCAACCTAATGCACATCAATAGACAAATGGATAAATAAACCATGGTATGTTTACACAATAGAACACTCTACAATGATAAGGAACAATGATGATTTTAGGAAACATCTCATAACCTGGAATCATCTGGAAGACATTATGCTGAGTCATTATGCTTAGTCAGATGCAAAAGGACAAATATTGTATGAGAACACTATTATAAGGCCTTAAGAAAAGGCTTATGCACAGAAGTAAATATTCTTTGACAGCTACAAGGGTGGGGAGGGAGGGAGAAGTTTATTCATGGATCAGATTGTCGATAGGGATATGGTTAGATGAAGGGAGTGACAGCAAGTAGTAGAAGGGACGTCAGGACTACGGGATTACACCATAAGCCAAAAGGTTTTCTGGATACAACCTGACATTTTAAAGGACAGATTAGCAGAGACTAGGAACTCGGGATCATGGCTTCAGGGGACATTGAGGTCAATGGGCACAACTACTTTTTTTTTTCCTTAGGAAATTGCTCTGCATCCCACACTGGCGAATGGCACCTAGGGTCTTAAAAGCCAGAAAGCTCCCATCTAAGGAACATCAATTGGTCCCAACCCACCTGGAGCGGAAGAAAACAAGAACATCAAAGACATGAAAATATAAGCCCAGGAGACAGAAGGTTCCATATGATCGGGAGACTATGTCAGTATGAGGCCAGAAGAACCAGAGGGTGCCCAGCCACCACCAAAGACTGCCCTGACAGAGAACAATGTAGAGTCCATGACAAAGCATGAGAAAAAAGGTGGTGCAGATCTAGAACTCTATTAAAAGATCAAACTTTGATGGTTCAACATTCTGAAGGGTCCCCTGAGAGCATGGCCCCTGGACTTGCTGTTAGCCCAGAGCTGAAACCAGTACTGAAGCCAACTCTTCAAACCAAGATTGGACTGGACTATGAGACATAGAGTGATGCGAGTGGTATGTGTATTTCTTAATATATACTTGAGGCTGTCAAATGTGTTCCTCTTTTGAAGGGAGAGGGGAGGGTGGAGAGGAGGAGAAAAGTGTTGGCTGAGTGGATACTGGAAGCACAGGGTGGAAAGGAGGAGTGTGCTGTCACAGGATGAGGAAAGCAAAGTTGCATAGAGGTGTGTATTCAGGATTTTATATGGTAAATTGACTTGGACTGTAAACTTCCGACTCATGGGTCGCCATGAGTCGGATCCGACTCGCCGGCACTTGGCTTGGCTGGTAAACTTCCACTTAATCGTAACAAAAAAAAAAATTAAAATAAGAATTGTCAATAAGGCATCTGGTTATAATTTTAATGATTCAAGAGAATTATACAGGATTGAAATAATTTCAGTATTTAACACACTAGAGTTAAAAATAAAATATGTGCGCTTTCCACTGCAATAATCTCCTCACTGGTCTCTCCACATTCACCCTCATTCTTCAATCCATTTTCTACACTGCAGTCAAAGGGATCTTTTTAAAAATTCATAGCTAACCAGTGAAATAAAAACAAGGTCTGTAGTTTAGTTAGTACTATTACAACATTATTGATTTCCTGGTTTTGATAACTGTCCAATGGTTATGTAAGATATTGTCACTTGGAGACAATGGGTATATAGTACAGTAGAACTTGCTGTACCATTTTGCAAATTCTTGTAAGTCTAAATTATTTCCAAATAAAAACTTCAAAATAATTTTACAAAATTATTAATAACATATCAAAAGTACATGAGATGAATTCTCACCATCGTCATTTCCAAGGAACACTCTGGCTGTATTTCTTTCAAGACAGACCTGTTCATTCTTCTGGCAGTTCATGATATATTCAATATTCTTCAGCAACACCATAATTCAAATGCATCAAATCTTCTTTGGTTTTCCTTATTCATTCTTCAGCTTTTGCATGCACATGAGGTGATTGAAAATATCATATCTTGAGTCAGGTGTATCTTAGTCCTCAAAGTGACACCTCTGCTTTTCAATGCTTTAAAGAAGTCTTTTGCAGGAGATTTGCTGAATACAAATGTTTGATTTCCTGACTGTTGCTTCTATGGATATTGACTGTGGAACCAAGTAAAATGAAATTGCTGACCACTTCAATATTTTCTCTGTTTATCATGATACTGCTTACTGGTCCATTTGTGAGGATTTTTGTTTTCTTTGTGTTGAAGTATAATCCACAATGAAGGCTTTAGTTTTTCATCTACCTAACCCTTACTGAAAATGTTTCAATGGCTTCCTATCACTATTAGGCTAAAGGCCAAAACCCTCTCCATGATCTAACAAGACCTTGCAGGCCCTTGCATGCACCTCAAACCTAGTTGTTTTTTTTGCCTAATCAGTCTTCCTCTTGTTCTTGGTGCTTACCATGGCAGTTTTGTTTCAATTCCTTGAATATGTTATGCTTTCTTATGCTATAGAATCTTGGCCCAGAGTCTCTCTTTGCTACCCCTTTTTTGATTACTTAACTCCTACTCATTTCAGAGTGAGAAGCATTCAGAAAACACTTTTTAAGTTAATAAATATAAGAATCACATGGGCCAAGAATGAATTCTTTACCAAGATCTTTGCAATGATTTTTGGTCAAGATTACCAGTTCTCTTTATTCAGCAGCCAATCTGCCTTTCTACCCGAGTCCCTTGCCATTTCCTTGCTGGTGAAACCTGTCTTCCATGAAAAAGGCTAAATATACAAGGCCTCTCCAACCTCCTTTGCAGCTAGGGTATAGGCAAGTGATCCATTCTTGACAAATGGCATATAAGGGAATGTCTTCTAGGTAGCTTATGGAAGTATTTCCTCTGATGTGAAGAGACACCTGTGAAGAAAAATTGCTCTTCCTAACCTATGACGAACAGAGTTAATATAGCAAGTCTGAGACTGCTATTCTTAGAAAAGCCTGCTTATAAGACTGGTCCTAGGCTAGCATCCGGGAACTCGGATTTTGGGAATGTTACAACCATTCATTTTCTAGCTGATATGTGGCTCATTGTTTGTATATACAATATGACTTATAATGCACACCTACTTCACTTCTGGGAGTTTGGAACTTTGGTATGTGCAGGTAGAAGGTGCCTACTTGACTGAACACCAAGCTAAACCAGCTTCTGCGGAGTCAACTCTGACTCATGGCAACCCCATGTGTACTAAAGTAAAACTGTGCTATGTAGGATTTTCAATGGATGAATATTTAGGAAGCAGATTGCCAGGCCTTTATTATGAGGTGCCTCTGGGTAGAGTTGAACCACAGATCTCTCAGTTAGTAGCCAAAAGCTTTGGGCACTGAGTCTCGAATGGGCATCATTGGACAAAAAACATTTAAATGTTTAACACATATTCAACACATGTTGCTGCAATTTCATTGCTGGGGTGAATTAAAGTATACTCTCTATGACTCCATTGGGAGAAGGATCTTGGTAATTTGCACCTGGTTTCCTCTGCCCTTTGCCTTATGTGTCTTTTCCCCTTGTCGATTTTGTTTTGTGTCCTTGCACTGTAGTAAATCATAATCAGGCACATGACTGTATACTGAGTCATGTCAGTCCTCCTGTGAATCATTGTACCTGGGGATGGGTCTTGGGGATCTTCAACACACTACCTTTGGGAACACTTGTGTAAAGACATAATACCTAGAAACCAAAGAAAACCCACTGATGTTGCACTGATTCTGACTCATAGCAACCCTATAGAGCAGAGTAGAACTGACACATAGAGTTTCCAAGGAGTGCCTGGTGGATTCAAATTGCTGACCTTTCAGTGAGCAGATGTAATACTTAACTACTACGAAATCTAGGGTTTCCATGATATCTAGAGGTGTATCAAAAAAAAATTTCAGCCATTAAGTGATAACCTTAAGAACAATGTCAACATTCAGGTGAAAGAGAAAAATGCAAAACATCAAGGTCCTGATGGCATCATGATGTTTCCTAGAATCATTTAATTTTGGTTTATTATGAGAAATAACAAAGCCCTATTGTAACAGTCAGTTGGACTTGGGATTTCTGCTACATGTTGTGAAAGGCATCTTAGTTGATAAAGATGATGTGGTATAACGCAATGCATACTACAAAATAAATCCTGTAACAGAGGCATTCTGTTACTTCAGTTGGGTTCCTATTGAATCTACAGCTATGCCTTTACATGGTGAAATAGATACCAGCTTAAAAAGTTATGTTAATGAGATTTCTATAATGTTAGTATTTGCTATTGGTATACATTATAATTTCACAAAAAAGAGCTTTCATTTCCTAGACACCTTCAGGAGGCAGGGCTATGATGTCAGAGTAGTTGGACATTTCCTGTGATGTATCTAACAACAAAACCCCAACAAAACAAATAAATCAATTATATATGACATTCTAGGAGTCCTGAACATGAAAGGGCAAGTTGAAAAATCAGATGGAGCATCAAGGAAGGGAGAGTAGGTCCAGAAGTATCCAGACTGGCCAGACCTGACCCAATGGGAATTGGTGCCCTGCAGGTGGAGCTGCATTAATGAACTTGGTGAGTGGAGCAGTGGCTTTCAGAAAGTGTCTTCCTCAGTGAAAAAGACTGAGTGGTGGAGAGTGTACTCATGCCTCCAGAATCAGAGAAAAAATGGCATTTGATCATCAAAATCTAGGTGGATTGTGTCTAATCTACTGCATGAGTGTCTAAATCATTCCTTGGGATAAATCTCTCTCCTTTTTCCTAGTGCTTCCCTGTCCCTTCTCTGCAGTGTGCCTGGATCTAGCGTCTGATGCCATTACTTGGGCCAGAAGTAAGATTCCTTATGTGCACTCTAAATCATTCTCCTAGACTTGGAGAGGGAACAATTTAACAAACAAGGGGGAAAAATAATCTGCTGGCTCCCCTAAGCCAGGAACTCAGAGCAGAAAAATTCCTTTGCCTAGGCTCAGACAAAATGGGACACACTTTCCTCACAATCACTGATGGCTATTGGCCCTCTGCCTTTTTTAGTGTGGGGAGCCAGATACCCGTGCCTATACCAATCACCATTGCCCATCTAGGACTGCATGGGACAGCCTGTGCCACAATACTTGGTGACCAACTGACTACCTGGGCACCTAAGCTGAATATTACAAGAAAAGTAAATGGACACCTGGGCGCACCTGCCTAGCAACAGCTCTAATCTTCTGGTGACAGGATGTTAGATCTTCAAAGGCACCAATAATCAATACATGATCAGTCTACTTTGGCATTTTAAAACAAAAAGCAAAAAACAAGAAACTAGAGCACAGAAAGCAAACATTAAATAAATACAACAACTTACTGTTGGCTCAGAGACAACAACCAATAACAAATCACTTAAAGAGGCAGACTGCAATGGCTTTAGAAAGCTCCCCAAACAAATAATGAAGACATTTTACAGATGAAGAGAACTTCCTAGAATTACCAGAGGTGGAATACAAAAGATTTATATTTAGAACTCTTGAAGAAACTAGGAAGGAGATCAAGAAAAATGCAGGAGAGCATAAATGACAAATTGAACAGCTGCAAGAAAGTATAGATAAACAGCATTAGGAAATCTGCAAGGTTAATAATAAAATTATAGAATTAGATAATTCTATAGATAGTCAAAGGAGTAGAACTGAGGCAAAGAAGTCATAATTAGTGAGACTGAAGATAAAATACAGGACACCAACATATGTGAGAAAAAAGCAGATAAAAATTTTGAAAAAACAAGAACACTAATAAGTATGTGGGACTCTATCAAGAGGAATAACCTATGAATGACTGGAGTACAAGAAGGGGGGTGGCAACAGAAAACACAAAGAATTGTTGAAAGTATGTTGAGGGAAAACTTCCCTGATATCATAAACATGAGAAGATATGTATCTAAGATGCTCATCAAACTCCATACAAGGTAGATCCCAAAAGAAAGACACCAAGATATATTATAATCAAACTTGAGAAAACTAAAGATAAGGAAAGAATTTTAAAGGTGGCTAGGGATAAATGAAAAATAACTACAAAGGAGAGTCAATAAGACTAAGCTTGGACTACTTAGCAGAAACCATGCAGACAAAAAGGCCATGAGATGACATATAAAAAGCCTTGAAAGAAAATAATTGCCAACCAAGAATTAAACATACAGCAAAACTGTTTCTCAAATATGATGATAAAATTAGGGCAATTTCAAATGAACAGAAGTTTAGAGAATTTACAAAAACCAAACTCAAATTATAAAAACTTGTAAAAAGAGTCATTTGGTTAGAAAATCAATATAAACCAAAACTAGAACACTGGATAGAGCAACAAGACATCAATCCAAATAGGGAAATCACAAAAATCAAAGCTAAAACTCTGAAAATAGGGAAACAGAGATGTCATTATGTAAAAGATGATATCATAACAAAAAGAGGGACTAAAAATGTAGTCACAGATCTTTCATATGGAGAAGTCAAGATGACACAAAGAAATTAAAGACAGTTTAAATTTAGAAAAATAATAAATATTAAGGTTGTGGGCAACATGACCACAGCTGGGGATGTGGGCAACTTGGCCAGGGTTAGGGCAGGCACTGTGGCCTGGGTGCGGAGACTGTGAGCCTGCAAATGAGTGAATGCAAAACAGCTGGAAACGGATGGAACGTATGACATGAGACCCTCGCAAACGATAGGTCTGGTCCTCTGAATGTGACCTTGGTACCCGTGCCCACCCCTAAGTGCTTTACCTCCGGAGAGGTGAATTCGAGGAAGTGGCCTTTGTTATGGTAGTTAGACAGGAAGGCACTCATTTGCTTTGTGAGGAACTGCCCATACCCTATTCAAATGAATGCCTGCTTTACTGCGTGTACACCTGTTTTGTTTACTAAATTAAAGGGAGCTGCCTGATGCCTAAGAGTTGTTGCTGGGGTGTCAGAGACACCAGCTTCCCTCCTCACCACCAGTGTTTGGTGTGTGGCATCCTTCATTGGCACCGATCAGCCATGGGCAACACAGACCTGCGGAACTCAACAAAAGTAACCACAAAGGAAACTAACAATTCAACACATCAAAATAAGAAACAAGGAAAACATGAAGTCTCAGCAAACACAAAACTAACAACAATGAAAAAGATGGACTGAAAACACATAGATAAAAATGACTCAGTTGAGAAAACTATGTAGAATAATGAAACTGTCAATAATGGATCAGAAAGGCATCAAAATGACAGCACTAACCTTATAATTATTAATAATTATGTTGAATTTAAATTGATTAACCCACTAAAACTCACTGCCATTGAGTTGGGTCTGCATTGACTAAACACACCAATAAAGAGACAGAGAGTGGCATAATGTATAAGAAAACATGATCCATGTATATACTGCCTACAAGAGACATACCTTAGACTTGAAGACAGGGACAAAGTAAAACTCAAAGGATGGAAAAAATGTATCAGAAAACAATTAAAAAAGAGCAAGAGTGACAATATTAATTTCTGATAAAATAGACTTTAAAGTAGAATCCACTACAATGGATAAAGTAGGACACTGTGCAATGATTAAAGAGTCAGTACACTAGGAGAATATAACCATATTAAATATTTACATACCCAGTGACACTCACACACTTCCATCAAGTCAATTCTAACTCATAGAAACCCTACAGGACAGAGAGGAACTGTCCCACAAAGTTTCCAAAAAGTGCCTGGTGGATTCAAACTGCTGACTTTTTGGTTAGCAAATGTAGCACTTAACCTACACAGCGATGCCAAAGCCAGCCAAGTGCCATTGATTCGGATCCGACTCATGGCGACCCTAGGGGCCAGGGTAGAACTGATCCCCAGAGTATTCAAGGAGCGCCTAGTGGATTTGAACACATTGATAGGTCTCCTAAATACATAAAGCAAATTATAACAGCATTGAAAAGAGAAACAGTGTCACAATAGTAGCAGGAGATTTCAACACATCAATTTTGGTGATGGACAGAACATCCAGAAAGAGACTCAGCAATGGCACAGAAGATCTAAATGCCACAATCAACCAACTTGACCTCATGGACATATACAGAACAGTCCATCCAACAGCAACGAAGCATGGTTTTTTCTCCAATGCACATGGAACATTCTTCAGAATAGACCATTAGGCCATAAAGGAAGCCTTAAAAAATTCCCAAGCATCAAAATTTGCAAAGCATCTTTTCAAACAATAAAATCATAAAAGTGGAAATAACAGTAAAACCAAGGAAAAAATCAAACACATGTAAACTGAACACTTTGTTCAAAAACTACTGTGTTTTCCAAAAAAAAAAAAAAAAACCACAATAATGATGAAATACAGAAATTCACAGAATCACTTCTGAAGCACCTTCAACTGGATATCACATTAATTGTGTCTAACTTGTGATAGTTAAGACTGTGTGTAAACTTGGTTGAGCAATGATTCTCACTTGTTTTTATAATAATGTGATATTGTAGTCACTTCCCTGTTGAGATTTGATATGTCATCACCCCTACAATGGGATCTGAAGTGAGTAGCCAATCTGTTGAAAGGGAGTTTCCTTGGGAATGCAAACTGAATTTAGTATTGGGGTGGTATTCTAGCAGGGCTTTGGGGCTTTTCCTTGTTTTGGATCCTGTAGCTGGCCTCTGGCTCATCCAATTTCTGATACTGGGTCCTTGAACTAGCAGCTTACTTGTGTTCTTGCCAGCTGATGTTAGGATTTGTGGATCTTCATACCTGTGAGCAACAGCCCTGCTCTCTGACCTGCTCATCTTGGGTTTGCCTGCAGTTATGTGTATCAGGAGAAGCCTCTATCCTAACTGACACATTTGGGACATCAAGCCTTTACAACTTCATGTGCAATTTCATTGATATAAACCTCTCTGTATATATACTTTGCTGGTTTTGCTTTTCTAGAGAACCCAGCCTAAGAATTTGGGTACTGAGAGTGATTCTAAATAAACAGAGTTGTACAGATGAATTTTCTAAATTGGTTCTCATGTCTGGTTAGTCTTAAAGATGCTGATGAATTTGCTTCCAGTAGCAGAGAGGGTACTAGTAATCCACAGCATAAGGTTGGAATTGAAGTAAGCAAAATATTACCACCAATAGATTAGGTACTGGTGAAAGACAAGGCTCTTAGTAATTACATGGATGATAGCTTTCTACAATTCTGTCATAATGAAAAGTATAAGGAAGCTGATTGGCTGGTACTACTTTCCCTATACAAGCTGGTGAAACAGAGAGATGTACATAGGGCTTCAGAGTCAAAGCTCATGCACTCCAAAAATGACCTCAAACTGTGCATTTGCACCTTGAAGGGAAGCCATACTTCTTGTGGTAACAGAGATAATATTGCCAAAAACCAAAATCAGAGTCCTACTGTAAAAGTGGCTAAATTACAATGCCACATCACAGTAGAAACAGTTTCTTTACTTAGGTCCAGGTATAAGGAATTCACAGACATTGAATGTCTTTTACCCCATCATAGACCTGTTGGCCCATTACAACAATGTAGGCCGTCATTAGCATGGTAGAACAGGATATATAAGTGAAGTCTGACCTCAACTGTATCAGGTCTGTGGTGGTGGGGGCAGGTTGATGACATTTGACACAGCTCTGTCTATTAAGCAGGGTCTTTACTCACATCAGGGCCTTGGTGTCTACACCCATGCTAGCTAGCTGCCTGTGACAGGAGTCCAAGAATAAGTGGTGTATCCCAGTCTTTTCACTTAACAGCATTGGTGCCCCATGTCCAGCTGCAAAACCCACCCACCTGTGTTCTATAGGGGACAGGGTCACACTTTTCTTTAGACCCTCAGGTCTGGCTGTCAGACCACCTATACTGCTCATCATGTGACATCCTATTGCAGCCAGATACCTCTACCTATACCAGTCACTGCTGCCTATGAGTGGAGGTGACAGCCTGCATCACACACGTCGTGACCAATTACCTGGACACCTGAACTGAATCCATGGAAGGAAAGTCACTGGAAGCCCTAATATATTGCATAAACAGACTACAAAATAGTACTAACAATGTGCAAACACTGAAAGAGAAAATAGATAACTGGGAACCCCTACAAGTCAAACAATTACACTCATCGAAAGACTTCACCCAAAGAGTAAAAGACTATCTACAGAGTGGGAAAATATTAGTGGCTACCATGAATCTGATCAGTGTCTAATATTCATAATCTAGAAGTACTGCAAAATCTCAACAAGAAAGAGACAAAAAATCCAATTAAAAAATGAATAAAGGATATGAACGAGCACTTCACCAAAGAACTCAGGATACTAACAGATATAAGAGGAAATTTTCATGATTACTAGCCATTAGAGAAATCCAAATCAAAACTACAGTGACATACTATACTATTTCACCCCACTGAGGCTGGCATTAATCCAAGAAACACAAAATATTAAATGTTGGAGAGGTTGTGGATAGACTAAAACTCTTCTATACTGCTGAATGTAAAATGGTACAGTGACTCTGGAAATCAACACGGCCCTTTTTTAAAAAACTAGAAATAGAAATGCCATATGATCCAGTAAGCCCACTTCTTGAAATCTGTTCACGGGCTGTCAGATGCACAAATACATGCATTCCAATGTTTACTGCAGCACTGCCTATAATAGCAAAAACATGGAATCAACCTAGGAGACCATCAATAGATGGAGGGATAAACAAACTGTGGTATATCCACCCAGTGGAATACTATGCAATGACTAAGAACAGCAGTGATTTTAGGAAATACCTGATAACATGGAGTCATCTGGAAGACATCATGGTGAATGAAATTATTTGGACAAATACTACATCAGATCACTATTTCAAGGACTCAAGAAATGGGTTAAGTACAGAAAAAAATAATCTTTGAGGGTTACAAGAGAGGGAAAGGGGGAGGGGGAATAATCATAGATTAGATTGTAGATAGGAATTGGACATTTAGGTTAACTGGCATAACTAAGTTTTTTTAAAGAAATGTTCTGCATACCACTCTGTTGAGTGGTGTCTGGGGTCTTTAAAGCTAGCAAGCGGCCATATAACTAGCATCAATTGGTCCCAATCCAGCTGGAGCAGAGGATAATGAAGGATATCAAAGCCATGGGGAAAATGGGACCAACAGATAACCTAAATCAAAACCCACTGCTGTTGAGTCAGGTCCAACTCATACCGACCCTAGAGGTCAGGGTAGAACTGCCCCATAGAGTTTCCAAGGAGTGCCTGGTGGATTTGAATTGCTGAGCTTTAGGTTAGCAGATGTGGCACTTAACTGACTACCCCACCAGGGTTAGAAGGTGCCATATGATCCAGAGACTACATCAGCATCAGACCAGAAGAACTAGATGATGCCCAGCCACCACCAAAGACTGCCATGACAAGGAAAACAAGGTAAAGTCCCTGATGTAGTGGGAGAAAGACGGGCATGTAGAACTAGGATTCTATTAAAAGACCACACTTGATGGTCCATCAGACTGGAGGATCCCTCAGGACATGGCCCCTGTTAGCCTAGAGGTGAAATCAGTACAGAAGCCAACTCTTCAGACAAAGATTGGACTGGAGTATAAAACAGAGTGATGCTGGTGAAAACTGTGCTTCTTGGCTTAAATATATACGTGAAGTTGTCTGAGCAGCTCTTGTCCACAGGCCAGATGAAAGAGTGGAGAGGGACAGGAGTTGGTTGCACAGATATTGAAAATACAGTGTGGAAATCAGGAATATGCTGTCAGGGGTTGGGGAAGAGCAGTTAGAGTTGCATAGGAGTGTGTATGTGTGTGTGGGGGTTATACTGCAAACTGATTTGGATTGTAAACTTTCACTTATAGCACCATAAAATATTTTAAGAAAAGAATTGTAAAAAATGAAGAAACCCTAAGAATTACATGGGACACTATCATGAAGAATAACTTATTACTGATTATACTACCAAAATAGGGGGTATAATAGAAAATACACAAAGAATTTTTGAAGAGTTGTGGGCAGAAAAATTCCTTGATGTTGTGAAATATAGGAAGATATCTAGCCAAGAAGCTCACCAAATTCCACACAAGGTAAATTCCAAAACAAATTCACTGAGACATATTAATTCAAACTTGCCAAAAGCAAAGATAAAAAGAGAATTTTAAGTGTGACTGAGGATAAACAAAAAGTAACCTACAGAGAGAATCAATCAGACTAAGCCTAGAGTACTAAGCAGAAACCATGCTGGCAAGAAGGCAGTGGGATGATATATACAAAGCCTTGAAGAAAAAACTTCCAGCCAAGAATTACATATCCAGCAAAACTGACAGTCAAATGTAACGGTGAAATTAGGACATTTCTATAAAAACAGAAGTCCAGAAAATTCACAAAACCAAATCAAAATATAAGAAATACCATAGGGAGTCCTCTGGTTTGCAAATCTATAACATCAGGTAACAATCCAAGACTGGAACACATGATAGAGGAATCATTTACCAACCGAGATAGGGAAATCACAAAAATAAATCAAAGCTAAAACACTGAAAATATGGAAATAGAGATTTCACTATGTAAAAGAAACAAAAAAGAGGTACTAAAAATGTAGTCAAAGTTTTTTCATAAGTCAAACCGGACAGGGAGAGCAGTGGAAGCTGCATATAGGTGGGCATGTAAATTTATACAGGAATGTATATTTTCACTCAGTCATACTAAATAAAAAATAAATAAATAAAAATAAATAAAATATTGGTTTAAACTTAGAAAAATGGGGTAAATATCAAGGTAACCACAAAGGAAACTAACAATCCTAGACACCAAAACAAAAAACAAGAAAAACATAAAGACACAGCAAATATGAAATCAACAGCAATGAAAAAGATGAAAAGAAAATACATAAAGAAAAATGATTCAGCAGAGAAAATAAGTGAAACAGAAATTAGCAAGAACAACAAAAAGCATCAAAATGGCAGCACTAAATTCATACCTATCAGTAATTAGTGTGAAGTAAATGGACTCAATGCACCAATTAGGAGGCAAAGTGTGGCAGATCGCATTAAAACAAACAAACAAATAGCTATAACTGCCTACAAGAGACACACCTAAGGCTTAAAGACACAAACCTAAACTCAAAGGATGGGAAAAAAATAAATCAAGCAAACTACAATCAAAAAACAGCATCAGTAGCAATATTAATTTCTGACAAAAATATACTTTAAAGTAAAATCAACCACAAATGACACTATATGATGATTAAAGGGGCCAATATAACCTTATCAAATATTTGTGCTCCCAATGACAGGGCTTCAAAGAACACAAACAAAAACAAAAAACAAAAAACAACTCTAACAGCATTGAAAAGAGACATAGACAGCTCCACAATAACAGTAGGGGATTTTAACACAGCACTTTCAGTGAAGGACAGAATGTCATGTTGTCCTTAGGAGTGAAATAGACAGGAAGTTTACTAATTTTTTTTATTGTGATTAAATGAAAATACACGATCCAAATCAGTTTTGCATGCACACCGATTGCAGCTGCCTCTGTTCTCCCCACTCCATTACAGCACATGCCTCCTTCTCACTCTGTATATCTAGTATCCTCTTAATAAGAATCTGCCCCCTTCTCTCCCATCTAGAAAGAGACCAGTAGAACAGCCTCTCGTAAATGCATAGAACCATAAAGTATGCACATCATAAGGTCACCCTGTGTCCCCGAGTCCAGTCCATTCTTGTCTGAAGGGCTGGCTCATTACTGGTTTCTGGTCAGAGCCAGCAGCAGGTCTAGGGGCCATGTTCCCAGGGGACCCTCCAGGTTGTCAATCAGTTATGGTCTTTTAGTAGAGTTCTTGAGCTGCACACCTTTTTCTCTTGTTGCTCCAGGGACTCTACACTGTGTCCTCTGTCACGGTTGTTTTGGTGGTGGGCGGACATCGTCTGGTTCGTCTGGTCTCATGTTGATATGCTCTCAATTCATATGGGTCCTTCTGTCTCCTGGGCTATAAATTTTTTTTTGTGTGTGTGATTAATTGAAAGTGTACAATCCAATTTAAGTTTGCATATCTGCCTATCTGAAGCTCCTTCTGTTCTCCTTGCCCGGTGACAGCACCCTCATCCTTTCTGTTCTATACATGTCATATCCTCTCAACAATCTACTGTCCCCTCCTCTCCACCCTCTCCATTCCCCTCTATCTAGTAAGAGGCCGGTAGGACAACATCCTATAGATGCATAGAACCATAAAGTGTACACATGATATGGTCACTCTGTGTCCCCAAGTCCAATCTGTTCCTGTCCAAACAGTTGACCTCAGTAATGATTTATGATCAGGGGCAGCATCAGGTCTAGGGGCCATGCTCACAGGGCAACTCCCAGGCCGTAAGACCATCAATTTCAGTATTGTGGAGTTCTTAGGGTGCACCCTTTTTTTCTCATGTTGCCCGTAGGACTTGACCTTGTAAGCCCCATCAAGGCTGTCATGGTGGTGGCCGGGCACCATCTGATTCTTCTGGTCACATGTTGATATAGTCACCAATTCACGTGAGTCTTTCTCTCTTCTGGGGTCTTTTAGCCTCATGTCACTTTTGTCCTTGGTGATCCTCTGCTCCTGTTGAGTTGGGACTATTTGCTGTACCTCAGATGGCAGCTTGCTAGCTTTTAAGATCCCAGAAGCCACTCACCAATATGAGGTACAGAAGACTGTCTTAGCAATAGGCTAGTTATGCTTCGATGTCTCCTGAGAGCATGGCCCCCAGACCCCTGCCTTTGCTACTCTATCCTTGCAATAGTGGGTGAAGATCAGAAGTTTTCAGTTTATGTTGAAGTCCAGTTAAGTTGATCTACTCTATACTGTGTGCGGTCACTGCTTTCACCCAGCAAAATTTCTATGTCCAGTCCTCTCTCTCCTTTCACACTTTTGTAGCCATAAGTCGTTTTTATTTTTAATTTTTAATATAAGTCTATTTTTAAGTCCTTATAGCAGGGGTCTTATAGGATATTTGTCCTTTTGCCACTGGCTAATTTCACACAACATATCTTCCAGTTGAAACAATGTCATGAGATGTTTCCTGAAATCATCATTGTTCTTTATTATTGCAGAGTGCTCCACTGAGTATATGTACCATAGTTTATTTATATTCATCTGCTGACAGGCACCTAGGTTGAGTCCATCTTTTTGATATTGTGGACAGTGCTGCAATAAACATTCGTATGCATGTATCTGTTCATGAGACCATCTTTATTTCTGTGAGACATATTTCCAAACAGTGAGATTAGTGGATCAAATGGTGTTTCAATTTCTAGTTTTTTTAAGGAAGTGTCAAATTGCTTCCCAAAGAGGTAGTAGCATTTTTTAACCCCACCAGCATTGAAAAAGAGTTTCAATCTCTCTGAAGCCTCTGCAGCATTTGTTGTTTTGCATCTTTTGGATTATGGACAACCACACTGGGGTGAGATGGTATCTCACTGTCGTTTTGATTTGGATTTCTCTAATAACTAATGATTGCGAGCATTTCCTCATGTGTCTTTTGGCCGCCTGGATGTCTTCTTTGGTGAAGTGTCTGTCCATCTCCTTTGCCCATTGCTTAATTGGGTTATTTACCTTTTTTATTATTGATATTTTGCAACACCTTGTCGATTATGGAAATCAGATGTCATTCTGACATACAATTGCCAAATATTTTTTCCCATTTTGTAGGTAGTCTTTTAAATCTCTTCATAAAGTCTTTGGATGTGCAAAAGTGTTTGATTCTTTGTAGTTCCCATTAATCTATGTTTTCTTCTGTTGTTCATGCTTTGTTTGTCAGGTTTTGAAGTCTGTTTAAGCCATGTATTAGAACTTCCATTGTTGACCCTATTTTTTCTTGCATGAGCTTTATTGTTTTAGGTTTGATATTTAGGTCTTTGATCCATTCTGAGTTATTTTTTGTGTAAGGTGTGAGAAAGGAGTCCTGTTTCAGTTTTTTTTGTGGATGGAAATCCAATTTTACCAACACCATTTGTTAAAGAGACTGTTTTTTAATCCAGTTTACAATCTTAGGGCCTTTGATGAATATCAACTGTTCATAAAAGGATGGTGATATTTCTGGGTTCTCAATTCTGTTCCATTGGTCTATATGTTTCCTTCTGTACCAGTATCAGGCTGTTTTGACTACTGTGGCAGTGTAATAGGTTCTAAGGTTGGTAGTGTGAGGCCTCTCACCGTGTTCTTCTTCAGTAGTGCTTTGCTTATCTGGGGTTTCTTCCCTTTTCAAACAAAATTGGTGATCTGTTTCTCCATCTCATTAAAAAACGACACTGGAGTTTGTATTTGGATTGCATTGTATATGTAGATTACTTTGGGTAAAATAGACATTTTCATAATGTTAATTCTTTCTATCCATCAGCAGGGTAAGTTTCTCCACTTATGTAAGTCTCTTTTGGTTTCTTGCAGTAAGGTCTTACATTTCTCTCTGAATAGGTCTCTTGTTTCTCTCGTTTGATTTATTCCCAGGTATGTGTCTTCTTTGGGGCTATAGTAAATGGTATTGATTTGGTGATTTCTTCTTTGATGGTCTCTTTCTGTAAAGGTATCCTACTGACTTACTTATGTTTATCTTACATCCTGATACTTTGCTGAACTCTTCTATTAGATCCAGTAGTTTAATTACAGATTCTTTAGGGTTCTCTATATATACAATCATATCATCTGCATATAGGGAGATTTTTACCTCATCTTTCCCAGTGCAGATGCCTTTCATTTCTTTGTCTTGTCTAATTGCTCTGGCTAGATCCTTTAGAACAATGGTGAATAGAAGTGGTGACAGTGGGCATCCTTGGCTAGGTCTTGTTCTCAGTGGGAGTTCTTTCAGTCTGTCCACTGAGTATAATGTAGGCAGTTGGCTTTGGATAGATGCCCCTTATTTTCACTAAGGAATTTTCCCTCTATTCCTATTTTGCGGAGAGTCTTTAACATGAGTGGGTGTCAGACTTTGTTAAATGCCTTTTCTGCATCAATTGACAAAATTAGGTGAGTTTTATCCTTTGAGTTATTTATGTGGTTGATCATATTAATTGTTTTTCTGATATTGAACCAGCCTTGCATCCCTAGTACGAATCCAACTTGGTCATCATGAATTATTATTATTATTTTTTTATATGCTGTTGAATTCTAATGGCTAGGATTTTGCAAGGTTTGTGAGTGATATTGGTATGTAATTTTCTTTTTTCTGGGATCTTTCCCTGACTTTGGTATCAGGGTTATGCTGGCTTTGTAGAATGAATTTGGGAGTACTCCTTCTTTTTCTATGCTGTGAAATAGCCTTAGTATTATTGAAGTTAATTCCTGTCTAAAGTCTTGGTAGAATTCTCTGGTGAAGCTATCTGGGCCAGGACTTTTTTTTTTGGTAGATTTTTGATTACCTTTTCAATGTCTTCTTTTGTCATGAGTTTATTAAGCTGTTCTATTTCTCCCTGTGATAATTCTGGTAGGTGATATGAATCTAGAAATTTGTCCATTTCCTCTAGGTTTGCAAATCTGTGACAGTGCAGTCTTTCATAGTATTCTGTTGTGCTACTTTTACTTTTGGTTGGTTTTGTTATGACATCTACCATCTCATTTCTTATTTGGGTTATTTGTATCCTCTCCTGTTTTTCTTTTGTAAGTTTAGCCAATGGTTTATCAGTTTAGCTGATCTTTTCAAAGAACCAGCTTTTGGTTTTGTGGAGGTTTACTAGATATTAACTTGATGTCAGTTCTACCCTGGCCCCTAGGGTCACCATGAGTCGGATCCGACTCGATGGCACTTGGCCCTGGCTTGGCGTACAAGTGAATGAAATCCAGGTCAAATGAACAGCAGTCTAACAGGAATTGCCAGAATAGAGTCACAGCCCTTCTATCAATTCCCCAAAATGAGCAAGTTTAGAGAGCCGCAATCTCTTGACTGAAGGAAAGGCTGGGTCCCCTTGAAGAAGGACTCTAATGTTCTGCCAGGAACTTATACTATTAATCTTTATCCCAGCCTTCTCCAATGGGATCTACTACCTTATACAAGAGTGACTGTTCATTGGTGAAAAGGAAATAATCACACTTTTCAGAGATTGCTAGATAGTGGCTCTGACATGACACTAATTCCAGGAGACCTAAAACATCACTGTGGCCTACTAGTCAGAGTGAAATCAAGTGCCAAACCCAACCCATTGTCATTGAGTAGATTCTGCCTCACAGTGACCCTACAGGCAGAGTAGAACTGCCCCATGGAATTTTCAAGGAGCACCTGGCAGATTCGAACTCCCAAGTGCTATGCTGGCAGACACAGCAGTTAGCTACTACACTACCAAGGTTTCTGAGGGCATATGGAGGTCAGGTAATGATTGGAGTCTTAGCTCATGTCAGTATCACAGTAGGTATAGTGGTCCCTGAACTTGTAGTGATTTCCTCAGTTTCAGAATGCATAATTGGAACAGATACAATAAGCAACTGGCAGAACTCCCACATCTGATACCTGACAAATGGAATAAAGGCTATTCTTATCATAGGAAAAGCCAAGTGGAAGTTATTATAATGGTCCCTACCTAGGAAAATAGTAAACCCAAACCAATACTGCTTTCCTGGAGGAACTGCAGAAATAACTGCCACCATCAAGGACTTGAAGGATAAAGGAGTGCTGAATACCACCACATCCCCACTCCACTTCCCTGTTTGGCCTGTGCAAAAAACAGGTAGATGTTAGAGAATGATGGTGAATTATTAAAAACTTAACCAGGTGGTGACTTCAATTGTAGCTTTTCCAGATGTAGTCTCATTGCTTAAACAAATTAATACATCTCCTGGCATCTGGTATGCAGTTATCGATCTAGCTAATGTCTTTTTATCCACACCTGTTTTGAAGCGCCATACAAGGAGTTTGCCTTTAGCTGACAAGGCTATCAATACATCTTCAGTTGCCTACCTCAGGGCAACATCAACTCTCCAGCCTGACATCATAATTTAGTATGCAGGGACCTTGATCACCTTTCCCTTCCACAAGACATCACACTGGTCCATTACATTGATGACATTATGCTGCATAAACCTAGTAATTAAGAAGCATCAACAACTCTGGACTTGCTGGTAAAACATTTGTGTGGTAGAGGGAGGGAAATTAATCCCATAAAAATTCAGGGACCTTTCACCTCAGCGAAATTCCTAGGAGTCCAGTGGTATGGGGCAAGTTAAAATATTCCTTCTAAGGTAATAGAAAACTTATTGCATCTGGATTGTCCCACAAGCAAAAAGAAGGTACAATGTCTACTGACTCTCTTTGGATTTGGGAGGCAGCATAGTTCTGATGTGTGTGTGCTACTGTAGGCTGTTTATCTAGTGACTTGAAAAGCTGCTAGTTTTATGTGGGGCCCAGAACAAGAGAAGGCTCTGCAATAGGCTAAGGCTGCTTTGCAAGCCTCTCTGCTACTTGGAACATATGATTTGGCTAATCCATGGTGCCTGAAGTGTCTGTGGCAGATGGAGATGTTGCTTGGAGTCTTTGGCAGGCTCCCATTCGTGAATCACAGTGTAGACCCTTAGTATTTTGGAGTAAAGCACTGCCATTCTCTGCAAGTGACTAGTCTCCTTTTCAGAAATAGCTCCAGGCTTGTTACGGGGCCTTAGTGGAGACTGAATATTTAATCATGGCACATCAAGTTAACCATAGCACATCAAGCCCATCATGAACTAACCCACAGAGCCATAAAGTTGGACATGCACAGCAGCACTCCATTATTAAATGGAACTGGTATGTAAGAAGTCATGCTCATGTAGGACCTGAAGAGCCAAGTAAGTTGCATGAAGTAGCCTAAATGCCCATGGTCTCTACTCCTGTAGTATTACCTCCCATTTCATAGTCTGTATTTATGGACTCATGGGGAGTTCCTTGTGATAAATTGATTAAAGAACAGGAAAACTCAGGCCTGGTTTACAGGTTGTTCCATGCAATATGCAGGTACTGTTCAAAACTGGACAGTGGCAGCAATCCAGTCCCTTTCTGGAACCTCACTGAAGGATGGTGGTAAAGGGAAGTCCTCCCAGTGGGCAGAACTTTGAGTGGTGTAACTGATTGAGTACTTCCCTTGGAAGGATCAATGGTCAGATGTGTAAATGTATGCTGATTCACGGGCTGTAGCTAATGGTTTGACTGGGTGGTCAGAGACTTGGAAGGATCATGATTTGAAAATTTAAAATAAGATAGTTGGGGAAGTGGTATATATGGATAGATCTCTGTGAATGGGCCAAAGAAGTGAAGATATTTTTGTGTTATATGAATGCTGACCAAAAAGTAACCTTAGCAGAGGAGGATTTTAACAATCAAGTGGATAGGATGATGTGTTCCCTAAAAACCACCCATTCTCTTTCCCTAGCTACTCCCATTATTGCTTAATGGACTTATGAACAAAGTGGCCATGACTGTAGGGATGAAAGTTATGCATGGGCCCAGAAACATGGACTTGCACTCACCGGCGTTGACTCGGCTAGAGCTACTGCTAAGAGCCCAATCTCCTAGCATCAGAGACAAACACTGAGTCTCCAAAGTGCCATCCATTGAAGTAATCAGCTAGCAAACTGCTGTCAAGTTGATTACATTGGACCACTTCCATCATGGAAGGGGAAAATTTTTGTTCTTAATAGCATAGACACTCTGCAGTATGGATTTGCCTTGCCTGTATGCAATGCTTCTGCCAAAACTACCATCCATGGACTTACAGAATATCTCATCTACTATAGTAGTATCCCACACAGAAACGCTTCAGATCCAGGGATTTACTTCACAGCAAATGAAGTGCTGCAGTGGATGCATGCTCATGGAATTTACTGGCCTTACCATATTCACCATCATCTTGAACCAGCTGGCTTGATAGAAGAATGGAATTGCATTCTAAAGACATAATTATGGTACTAGCTAGGCATCAATACCTTGCAGGCTTGGGGGAATGGTCTCCAGGAGACTGCATATGCTCTAAACCAGTGTCCAATATATGTTGTTGTATCTTCCATAGGCAGGATTCAGGGGTTTGGAAGTCAATAGGTGGAAATTGGAGTGGCCCCTTTCACTGTCACCTAGTGACCAATTCACAAAATTTTTGCTTCCTGTCCCCGCAACATTATGCTCTTCAGGTCTAGAGGGAGAAAGGTTCTCATTTATAGACACATCACTGATTTCATTGAACTGGAAGCTAGGAATGCCACCTGTACCACTTTGGGATTCTTATTCTTCTGAATCAACAGGCAAAGAAGAGAGCTGGCTTACTGGCTGGTGTGAATGACCCTGATTATGAATAGGAAATTTGACTGATATTACATAATGGCAGCAAAGAAGAGTATTTCTGGAATACAGACAATTTCTTAGAGCACCTCTTAGTATAACCATGCCTTGTGATTAAAGTCACTGGAAAACTACAACCCAATTCTCACATGACTACTAATGGACCAGACCATTCAGGGATGAAGAATTGTGTCATCCCATGAGGAAAAGAACCACTGACAGTTGAGGTCCTTGCTGAGGAAAAAGGGTCTACAAAATGGGTGGTGAAAGAAGGTGGTTCTAAATATCAGTTATGGCAACACGATCAATTGCAGAAACAAGGACTGTAATCGTTATGAGTATTTCTGTTTTGTATGTGAGCATCAAATATCTTTGTTTTCTTCATTCATTAAATATACGATGTAAACAGGGCTAAAGCATTTTCAGTTGTATGTGTGTTCATTGTATTAGACGCAAGTACGACTTTATAATTTTCTTTATTCAAAGATTATGTGTGATTCAAGGAGATGGGTACAGGTTCCAAGTTGACAAGAGATTGTGATGGTTAAGATTGTGTGTCAACTTGGCCCAGCCATGATTCTCAGTGTTTTGGAAACTGTGTGATGTTGTGGTAACTTCTTTGTTTAGATTTGATTTGTGATCATCCCCATGATGGGATCTGCTATGAACAGCCAGTCAGTTAAAAGGGAGTTTCATTGAAAATACGGTCTTCATTGAATGGGGGTGGACATTCTAGCAGAGCTCTTGGGCTTTTGCTTATTCTGGATTCTGCAGCTGGCTCTGGTTGTTGGAACTTGAACTAGATGTTTCCCTGTTTCAATCTGCAGCCTGTGAGCAGTATCTCTGCTCTCTGACCTGTTGATTTTGGATTATTCAGGCCCTGCAGCTATTGTGATCCATGGACTTGGGACATGCCAGACTCTACAACAATGTGAACAACTCCCTTGATATTAAACTCTCCTTTTCAAGGTACTTATATGCCTTTCTGGTTTTGATTTTCTAGGGAATCCAGCCTAAGATATCTCTTTTGTAGTAGTTAAGAGCACATATTTTGCAACCAGGTTTCCTGGGACCCAATCCCAAGTCTGTCACTTACAGGATGTATGCCTTGGACAAGTTACTTTGTCTTTCTTTCCTTAGATGCTTCTTATCTTTAAAATTATAATGATATGTTTCCTACAAAATGAAATTTTGTGAGAATTAAGTACTTAACACAAGGAAAACATTTAAAATGTGGCTTAGAACCAATATATACCTTGGGGGTTAATATTTCTATTTCAAGGTCTTCCTAAATTATCTCTAAATTCTATCAAGTTCTTAGATATAAATACCAGCTAAATCAATTGCTGTTGAGTTTATTACGACCTATGGAAATCCTGTATGTGTCAGAGTAGAACTGTGATCCATAAGGTTTTCAGTGGCTGATTTTTCAGAAGCAGGTCATCAGGCCTTTTATATAAGACTCCTCTCAGTTGAATCAAACTGCTAACATTTCAGTTATCATCTTCTTTTTTTTAACCACCCAGAGACTCCTAAATATAAATACAGACCATAATTTTCCAATTTTGTAAATTAAAATTCCACCACTCATCTGTCAGTTTGTCATACTATAGTATCTTGTGTGTTGCTCTGATGCTGGAAACTATACCACCAATAGGATCACCCATGGTGGATAAGTTTCAGTGGATCTTCTAGGCTAAGACAGATTGAGAAAAAAAATTTTGGTAATCTAGCCCTGAACATTAGCCAATGAAAACCCGATGGATCACATCAGAATATTGTTCAATACAGTACAGTGAGCCCTTTAGGTTGGAGGACACTCCGTATACACAGTGGACATGGCAATAGACTGAAGCATACCAATGACTGTAAATACAGCACAGGTCACACAATGTTGTGTTGTGTTATACACGGGGCAACCATAAGTTGTAACTAACAACAACAAAATCATTTTGTATAAAAATACATCATGGGTTTGTAGCTATTGAAGGTTAGTGATGTGTACATGTGTGGGGGTCTGTTATATCCTTTTGTGTATGTATTTGAATTTTCTATAATAAAAAGTAAAAAAATCTTAAAGGAGATATATCTTCCCTATAATAAGTTAAGTAGAAGCATACATGCTCTTCACAGGGCAATATTTTATACAAATGGAAAGCAGAGAACTGTATTTCATTTATCACAACTATTTCAATTGTCTGTTTTGGGGAGTGTATGTGTAAAAAGATCACCAAATTTTGAACATTTGTTGGAAAAACAAAAAAATATGTCACAAGAGGCATCTGGGGTCTTAAAAGGTAGCAAGCTGCCATCTGAGGTACACCAAATGGTCACAACTAATATGGAACAGACAATCACCAAGAACAACAAAGACACGAGGGAAAAAGAGTCAAGGAGACAGAAGGACCCATTTGAATGAGTGACTGTATCCACTTGTGACCAGAGGAACCAGATGGTGCCTGGCTTCCACCAAAGTCAGCCTGGATGGGGCACACAATGTCAAGTCCCAGTGGTAACAAGAGGAAAAAAGGGATGAACTTCAAGAACTCCACTAAAAGACTGCAACTGATGGTCCAGCGGCCTGGGGTTTCCCCTGGGAGCATGGTACCTAGACATGTTGCCGCCCTGACCAGAAAATATTACTGAGGTCAGCTTTTCAGACAGGAATCGACTGGACTTGGGTACACAATGTGACCATATGGTGTGTGTACTTTAAGGCTGTATGCATCTATATGATGCTGTCCTACTGGCCTCTTACTAGAAGAGAGGAGAGGAGAGGGTGGAGAGGAGGAGGCAGGAGATTGTTAAGAGATTATGACATGTATAGAATGGAAAGGAGAAGTGTGCTGTCACTGGCAAGGAAAGCAGAAGGAACTGCAGATAGGCGGGCATGCAAATTTAATTTGGATTGCATACTTTAACTTAATCACAATAAAATAAGAAGAGGAGGGCGGAGTCAAGAAGGTGGACTAGACACACATCTCCATAATTCCTTCTGAAAACTAATGCCTAGATTGCTAATTGAACGGTGCTTTCTGAACATCCTGTGAGCCCTAGGACACTGCATTGGGCTGTCGGTTTGGACTACATGTCTCACAACTAGCCTTATATGCCACTTTTACCACTTTCTGCTGGGCAATGCTGATCCATCACTGGTAGAGAGCTACTGGCCCAAGTTTTCTCTGCCCCCACTTGCCAGTTCTGCTGTGTTTTCTCCCCCTTTCTTCCTTTTCTTTCTTCCTGCAACCTGGCGCTGTACTCCTTCTCTACACCTTCCCACTGGGCCATGTAGCACCATCTTGGCTAGAGAGTCACAGACCCCAGCTATGTACTGCTCCACTCCTACTTGCCAGCTTCTGTTGTGCCATTTTCTCCCTTTCCTTTCTTCTCCCTCCCACCTACTCCAACCTGCCACCTATACTCATTTCTTCTAGGCCACACCACACTGCTACAGGTAGTGAGCCACTTCCTTGCCACCACCCTGGTTAGCCTCCACCCTCACTGGCCAGCTCCGAGCTCTCAGCTCCCACCACATGATTTTCTTCATCCCTTTCTTTCTCCCTCTCACCTAGCCCCATATGCTACCCTCACCCTTTCCTGCTGGGCAATATCACGCTGCCTTGGCTAGACAGTCATTGGCATATCACTATTCTGGGTTCACCTCACCTCCACATGTTGGCTCCTGCTACACCTTTCTTTTATCCCTTCTTTTTCTTTCTTGCTCCCATCTGACCCCATATGCAACCTCTACCCCTTCTAATCAGGCTATGCACACTGCCGTAGCTAGATAGCTACTGGCCTATCAACAGTACAGGTTTGCATTGCCACCACAAACTAGCGTCTGCCACACCAGTATTCTCTTTTTTTCCTCTTCCTTTTCTTTCTTTCTCTCTCCCAGCTAAGACCACACATCACTTCTCCTACTTTCTGCCAGCCCCCAGGTCTGAGCTGCCCTCACCCACTGGCTACCCATTTGTTTCTTCCTCTCTTTTATTTCTTCCCCCAACCTAGCCATGTATGCCACCTACTCTTCCCACCAGCATTTGCTGTGAAGCCATAGCTAGATCATCCCCAGCTAGGCCTGCCACCATATCAGGCCTGCAATGCTCTCGCCATCCACAACTTGACCAGGTATTGAATAACGGGTAGAAAGCCCATACTACTCCCTAACTGATACTTCCCCATCGATCAGATGAGAGGTGGTAAACACTCTCACACCACTGGACCAACATGAGGAGGAAGACAATTCTCACCCCATCTACCCTGAACCACCTCACAAAACCTGCAAACTGGGTTAGTCCTGTCTGTTGCTTCCCTCCTCACCCAGACAAGGAGGTGAGAACTATTGTGCCCACAGTTCAGGAAGGATCAAAGTCCACCTGGCCTGCCTACCCTGACATATCAAAACAGAACACAACAAAGATGAAACAATCAAATATACAATCAGTCAATCAAGAAAACAACACCTTAATGTCTTTGACAGAGCAGACAATATCAAAACACATAAAAAGGCAAGACTAGATGGCTCCAGCAAATGGCCAAAATATAGAATCAGATGACCTACCTGATAGGGAATTCACAAGACTAATATTAATGGCTCTCCAAGAGATTAGAAAAGAGATAAAAAAAAGAAAATTGAAGAAAAATAAAGACAAAGTCATAGAAAACACACACAAAACCATCAAAAACATAGCCAAAATCAAAGAAATCCTGAATAAAGGAATACAAGCAAAATAATACAAGACAAACATCAAGATAAACAAACAGTTAGAAATCATGTAAAAGACATCGACTAGAAATACCAAAGATCAGCCAAAAAGATTTCTGAAATGGACAGCTCAACAGATGGTTTTAGGAGCAAATTTGAAACAATGGAAGACACTATCATAGAGACTGAAGACAAGGCCATAGATGCCATTTTGTTTGAGGAAAAATCAGAGGAAAGAAGAAAAATGAAGAAAAACTAAGAATTATATAGGACACAGTGAAGATTTAAAATCTGTGCATAATCAGAGTTTCAGAACAAGGGGAGAACACAGAAAATACGGACAAAATTTTTGAAGATTTGCTGGGAAGAAACTTCTCAACTATCATGAAAGACAAAATGCTGACCATTCAAGAACCTTGTTGCTGTTGTTAGGTGCCGTAGAGTCAGGTCTGATCCACAGTGACCCTATGAACAACAGAACAAAACAGTGCTCAGTCTTGCACCATGTCTACAACCTTTTTTATGCTTAAGCCCATTATTGTGGCCACTGTGTCAATACATCTCGTCGAGGGTCTACCTCTTTTTTGCTGACCCTTCACTCTACCAAGCATGATGTCCTTCTACAGGGACTGATCTTTCCTGACAACATGTCCAAAGTGCATAAGACGCAGTCTTACAATAGATACCAAAAGAAAGTCACCATAACATATCATAATCAGAGTTGTAAAAAATGAAAAATTCCTGAGAACTGTTTCAGAAAAATGAAAAGTCACTTACAGAGGAAAGACAACGTGACTGAGCTCTGATTACTTGGAAGAAACTATGCAGGCAAGATCGCAATGGGATGACACATAGAAAACCTAAAAAGGAAAAAACTTGTCAAAGAAGAATAATATATCCTAAAAAACTCTCTCATATGCAATGGCAAAATCACGACTTTCTGAAATAATCAAAAATTAAAGGAGTTTGTAAAAATCAAACAAAATTTACAAGAAATATTCAAGGGAGTCCTTCAGCTAGAGTATAAATAACAGCAAACAACAGTGAGAGTCTAGGACACAGGGCAACATCAGCCAGATATCACCCTATGTAAAGAACTCTCAATAATAAAATAAAGCCAAAAGACTTCAGCATAATTAGCTCAAGTATAACAGGAATTGTGAAGGTGGTGCGGGAGTTTCTGCCTGGTACACAGGGTAGCTATGAGCTGGAACTGACTTGACTATATCTAAGAACAACAAAAGGCTTAAACCAGAAACAGAGCTGTCAATCTCTTTTTTGACAAAGTCAAATAAAAAAAGGAAGTTAATGGTATAGGTATCAAACTTTCAAATGGAGAAGTCAGGGTGATATCAAGCAACAAAGGAATGGTTGAAACGTAGGAAGATACGGATAAATTTCAATGTAACCATAAAGAAAGTTAACAAATCTACTCATCAAAACAAAAAAGAAAAACATAAATTCTCAGTAAACACAAAATCTATAATAATAAAAGGAAAGAAAAACCACAAACGAAAGGAACTCAGCGCAGGAAAGCAAGAGGAGCAAACAAAACATCAGCACACACTAAAAAGCACAAGATGACAGCAATAAACTTATACCTATCAATAATCACACTGAATAGGAATGGTTCAAATGTACCCATAAAAAGACAGAGTGGCAGAATAAAATTTTAAAAACCCATACAATTTATAAATATGCTGTCTAAAAGAGATACATCTCAGACACAAAGACATAAACATATTAGAAATAAAAGGATTGAAAAATATATCAAGCAAACGTTAACAAAAAAGGGCAAGAGTGACAATACTCAGACAGAATAGACTTCATGGCAAAATCAACCATAAAATACAAGGAAAGACATTACATAATGATTTAAGGGGCAATCCACCAAGAGGATATAAGCTTAATAAATATCTACATTCTCAAATACAGGGGTCCAAAATACCAAAAATAGCACTAAAAAGAGAAATAAATAGTTCCACACCACTCTCAGTAAAGGACAGAACATCTGGGAAGTAACCCAACAAAGATACAGAAGATTTAAAGGTCAAAGTCAACCAAACTGACCACAGAGACATATACTAACCACTTCACCCAACAGCAGAAAAGTATGTAATGTTTTCCAATGCACATGAAATATTCTCTAGAAGAGACCACCTTTCAGACCACAAATCAAACCTCAATAAAATCTAAAACATCAAAATAATACAAAAACATTCTATCTGATCACAACATCACAAAAGTAGAAATCAATAGCATGAAGATTAGGAAAAAAAAATCAGGTATATAGAAACGGAATGGCACCTTGCTTAAAAACAACTGGATAATAGACGAAATCAATGAGAGATTTAAAAAACTCCTAGAATCAAATAAGAATGAAAACACATCATACCAAAATCATTTGGATAAAGCAATTTATAGAAATAAACATACACATCACAAAAAGGATGAGGGGCTGGATAAGTAAAGCACCAGTGAAGATGAGGAACACAGTGGGGGGACTCACACTACCCAATCCTGGAATCTTTTGCACTGTCACGGCAGTCAAAACAGCCTGGTACTTGAACAAACCGAGACATATAGACCAATGGAACAGAAATGAGACTCCATAAATATCACCATCCTCTTGTGAACAGTTGATATTCAACAAAGGCCCAAAGGTCATCATCTGGGGTAGAAACAGTCTCTTTAACAAATAGTGTTGGCAAAGTTAGATCTATCTGCAAAAAAACTTAAACAAGACCCATATCCCACACCTTACACAAAAACTAACTCAAAGTGGATCCAAGACCTAAATATCAAACCTAAAATGATAAAGATCATGCAAGAAAAAATAGGACCAACAAATGGAAGTTCTAATACATGGCTTAGACAGACTACAAAATCTGGCAAACAATGCATGAACAACAGAAGAGAAAACAGACAAATGGAAACTAAGAATCAAACACTTATGCTCATCCAAAGACTATAATCTACAAGGTACTGCAAAATGGAAACAAGAAAAAGGTAAATAACCCAATTAAGCAATGGGCAAAAGAGATGGGAGATGGGTACATACTTCACCAAGAAAGACATCCAGGCAGCCAGAAGACACATGAGGAAATGTTCATGATCATTAGTTATTAGAGAAATCCAAATCAAAACTACAATGACATATCATGTCACTCCGACAAGGTTGACAATAATCTAAAAAACACAAAACAACAAATCCTGGAGAAGCTGTGGAGAGACTGGAACTCTCTTACACTGCTGGTGGGAATGCAAAATGGGACAACCTCTTTGGAAAGCAACTTGGTGCTTCCTTAAAAAGCTAGAAATAGAAATACCATATGATCCATCAATCCCACTGCACAGAATATATCCTATGGAAATAAAGGCAGTCACATGAATAGATACTTGCACACGAATGATTACTGCAGCACTGTCAACTATAGCAAAAAGATGGAATCAACCTAGGTGCCCATCAAAAGATGAATGGATAACAAGCTATGGTACATATTCTCAATGGAACACTATGCAATGACAAAGAACAATGATGATTTTAGGAAACATCTCTTAACTTGTTTCAACTCAAAGACATTACGCCAAGTGAAATCCGTAAGCAGCAAAAGGTCAAGTATTGTATGAGACCTCTGCTATGTGGACTGAGAAATAGACTTATGCATAGAAGAAAAGACTCTTTGGTGGCTACAAGGGTGGTTGCAGGGGGAAAGGCTTGGTCATAGATTAGATAGTACATAGGAATTTGGTTAGGGGACAGTATGCAGTACAGAGCAGATCAACATAACTGGAATATACCATAAACTGAAAGGCTTTCTAAATTCAACCCAATATTTCAAAGAATAGAGTAGCAGGGATGGGGGTCTGAGGGCCATGTTTTCAGGGGATTTCGAGGCCAACTGGCCCAAACCAGTTTTTTGCTAAAAGAGTGCTCTGCACACCCTACTGGTGAGTTGTGTTTGGGGTCTTAAAAGCTAGTAAGCTGCTATCTGAGGTACAGCAAACAGTTCCAACCCATCTGGAATATATGATGACTGACAACAACAAAGGTATGAGGAAAAAAGAGCCCAGGAGACCGAAGAACCCAAATGAATGGGAGACTGTATCAATATGAGACCAGAAGAACCAGTGTCTGGCCACCACCAAAGGCAACTATGATGCAGGATACAGTGTAGAGTCTAGAGAAAACACGAGAAAAAGAGGGGTACAGGTCAAGAACTCTACTAAAAGACTGTAATTGATGGTCTAACAGCCTGCAGGATCCCCTGGGAACATGGCCCCTAGACCTGCTGCTGGCCTTGACCAGAAACCAGTACTAAGGTCAACCTTTCCGACAAGAATGGACTGGACTTGGGGACACAGTGTGAGCATATGGTGTGTACTTTATGGTTCTATGCATTTATAGGAGGCTGTACTACTGCTTTCTTTATAGGTGGGAGAGAATGGGTGAAGAGGAGGGAACAGGTTCTCATGAAGAGGATACTAGAAATACAGAGTGAAAAGGAGAATTATGCTGTCACCAGGTGAGGAGAACAGATAGAGCTACAGATAGGCAGGCATGCAAAATTGATTTGGATTGTGAACTTTCACTTAATCACAATAAAAAAGGGTGGGGGGGTGCAAAATTAAAATGTTAGCAGTACAGTTAGAACAAAAAGAAAGAGAACAGCAAAACAAGCCCATAGCTACCAGAAGAAAGGTAGTAATAAAAAATTAGAGCAGAAATAAATGAATAAAGAGCATAAAAAAACAAAACAAAGAATGATAAAACCAAAGGTTGGTTCTCTGAAAAAAATCAACAAAATCAACAAACCACTGGTCAAAATGACAGAAGAAAAACAGGAGATGAAATAAATAACCCAAGTGAAGGATATGGGCAACACTACAACAGACCCAACTGAAATAAAAAGGATAACAGAATACTGTGAAAAATTGGACTCCAATAAATTTGAGAAAATAGAGGTAAAGGACAAATGTCTAGAAACACACAACCCACAAGTTATAACAGAAAATTTGAACAGACCCATAACAAAAGAAGGGATGTAAGGGGTAATAAAGAACTCCCAACCAACCATAAAATAAAATAACATAGAAAAACTCAGTCCAGTTGGCTTCACAGGAGAATTCTACCAAACAACGTTCCATGAAGGACCTATACCAGCACTACTCAAACTGTTTCAGAACACAGAAAAAAGAAGGATTATTCCTGAATTTATTGTATGAAGCCAGCATAACCATGACACCAATGCCAGGAAAACACACAAAAATAGAAAATTACAGACCAGTATCTCTCAGAAATACAGATGCAAAGCTTCTCAACAAAATTCTAGCCAATAGACTTCAGCATCATAACAAAAAATAAGACACCACAAAGAAGTAGAATTCTTACTAGGTAAGCAAGGATAGTTCAACAATAGAAAACCAATGAATGTAATTCATCACATAAATAAAAAGAAAGAAACACATGATCAATCAATGCAGAAATAGCATTCAAGCGAGTTGAACATCCATTCCTAATAAAAACTCTCACTTAAATAGGAATAGAAGAGAAGTCACTCAACATAATAAAAGGCATCTATACAAAATAATAGCCATCATTATCCTCAAAGGAGAGAAGATGAAAGCGCTCCTCATGAGCACAGGAATAAGATAAGGATGTCCTTTATCATCATTCCTATTTAACATCGTGCTGGAAGTCCTAACTAGAACAACAAGGCAAGAAGAGAAATAATAGGCATAGAAAGTGGAAAGAAAGAAGTAAAACTATCTCTGTTCAAGATGATACGATCCTATATATAGAAACCCCAAAGATTCCACAAGAAAACTACTGGAACTAATAAAAGATTAAGCAGAGTTGCAGGATACAAATCAACATACAAAAATTAGTTGGATTCTTATACACCAACAAAGACAACTTCAAAAAGAAAATCAGGAAAAATATACCATTTATAATAGCCCCTAAAAAGATAAAATACTTAAGAATAAATTTAACCAGGGACATAAAAGACCTTTACAAGCAAAACTACGAAACAGTGCTGTAAGAAACCAAAAGAGACCTGCATAAATGGAAAAACATACGATGATTATGGAAGGAAACACTCAACACTGGGAAAATGTCAGTTCTAGCCAAACTGATCTATAGGTATAATGGAATTGCAGCTCAAATTCTTACAGCATTCTTTATATGGAAAGGAAAGAGGCTACAGATAACCAAAACACTACTGGAGGGGAAAAAAAGATAAAGAAAGAACAAAGCAGGAGATCTCATACTACCTGATCTTAGAACCTATACATAGCCATGTTAGTCAAAAGAACCTGGTACTGGTACAACGACAAACACATAGATGAATAGGAGAGAATTGAAAACCCAGATGTAAATCTATCTACCTATGGTCAACTGTCAAGTGCTGTGGTTGCCAACCAAAAGGTGAACAGTTGAAATTTACCAGGTATTCCTTGGAAACTCTATGGGGCAGTGCTACTCTGTCCTATAGGGTCACTGTGAATTGGAATGGATTCAACAGAAACAGGTATGGCTTTGGTTTATGGTCAACTGATCTTTGACAAATGACCAAAGTCTATTAAATGGGGAAATGACAGTCTTCAACAAATGTCAAAATTGGATGTACAATACACAATACAGAAGTCAGCACAACTGGACTAGCTCCAAAGCTAAGTAGTCTGCTGAACACAACCAAACACTTGGAGAGGCAGAGTAGCAGGGTCTGGGGTCTAGGGGAACATCTAGGTCAACTAGCATAACATAATTTATTCTACATCCCACTTTGGTGAGTGGTGTCTGGGGTCTGAAAAGGTTACAAGCAGCCATCTAACTTGCATCAGTTATTTCCAAACAACTTGGAGCAAAGGAAAATGAAGAACACTAAAGTCACAAGAAAATATTAATACAAGAGACAAAAGTGCCTCATAAACTAGAGACACCATTAGCCTGAGACCAGAAATAGATGGTGCTTGGCTACTAGCCATGACCACTCTGATACAGAACACTACAGAGTCCTTGATGGAGCAAGAGAAATGTATGGTGCATAACTCAAACTCACCTAAAAAGGCCAGACTATTATAGTTCAACTGTGAGTGAAGGAAACCTTCAAGCCATGCACCCCAGATTCTCTGTTAGATCAGAACTGAAAACATTCTTGAAGCCTACTCTTCAGGAAAAGATTAGATTGAACTATAAAACATAAAATAATAATCATGAAGAGTGTGCTTCTTACTTCTAGCACATAAATGAGATCAAATGTGTGGCTCCTGTTCAGAGGCAGGTTGAGAAGGCAGAAAGGGATGGGAGCTGGTTGGATGGACATGGGAAACCTGTTGTGGAAAGGAGATGTGTGCTGTCACATTATAGGGATTGCAACCAGTGTCACATAACAATTTATGCACAAATTTTTGTATGATAAATTAACTTAGGCTGTAAACTTTCACTTAAAGCACAATTTTAAAAAAGCAAACAAACACAAAAAACAAGTAATGGGTGCCATCTAGAAAAAAGTGAAACAGGACACATGACTCACACTATACCCAACAACTAACTCAAAGTGGATCAAAGACCTAAAAACTAAATCTAAAATGATAAAGAACATAGAAGGAAAAATAGGGAAAATACCAGCAGCCTAATACATGACATAAGGATAACACAAACCATAATTAACAACACACAAACACCAGAAGATAATCTAGATAATTGGGAGCTCCTAAAAATTAAATAGTTAAGCTCATCAAAAGCCTACAAAAGAAAAACAAGAGAAGCTGCAGACTGGGAAAAATTGGCTATGACATAACTGACAAGGGTCTAATCTCTAAAACTTGTAGAATATTTCAACATCTCAATAACAAAAAGAGAATAATCCAATTAAAAAATGGACAAAAGATATGGCCAAACCTGGGAAAATATCTTCTAAAGGTTCTAAAACAAGTCTGGGAATCAGAAATCAAGCTCAAGTTAGATACAACATTAATATATTATTTTGATTCTTAACAAATTAAAAAGTGCCTCTCTCTCAATTCCCCCTCTTCATTTAAGAAAGATTTCCAACCAGCCACACTTGGGACGTTAAACTACAGGAAGTATATCAGCTGATCACCTGTCTACTTTCTAAGGTCTTGGCAAGTGACTGTATAATTGGAATCTGAAAAGTGTATAGTCTTACAAGGGAATAAATACAGAAAAGGAGCAATAAGCCAAGAGCTTTGCAATGTAAGCCATCCAAACGAAAACCAAAAAACCCAAATCTGCTGCTGCTGAATCTATTCCAACTCATAGTGTCCCTATAGGACAGAGTAGAACTGCCCCACAGAGTTTCCAAGACACACCTCATGGATTTCAACTGCTGATCTTTTGGTTAGCAGCTATAGTGCTTAATAACTATGCCACCACAGTTTCCATGTAAGCCAACAGGAAGAGAAAAGAAGAAAAGGGATATAGAATGAACATAAAAAAAAGTAGAAAAATTAGACGGAACAACATTATGGAAGCCAAGGAACAATTCTGAGAAGGTACATCAAATATTTCAAAGAGTTACGGAAGAATGAGAACTGAATACAGGACATTATGTTTGGAAATTAAGCCTGAAGTCACACTAACAATGGTTCTTAATAGAATGGTGAGACTGGATGGCTGCTATACTGCTAAGGTACTAAGTAAAGAAAACCAAAAAACCAAACCCAGTGCTGTCAAGTCAATTCTGACTCACAGTGACCCTATAGGGCAGAGTGGAACTGCCCCATAGTTTCCAAGGAGCACCTGGCAGATTGGAACTGCCAACCTTTCGTTTAGCAGATGTAGCAATTAACCATTAAGCCACCAGGATTTCCTAAGGAAGGAAGATAGCAAGGAAATTGAGACAGCTGGCCCAGAGCATTCATTTGAAAAAAAAGTCCCCAAGTAATCTGAGATGACTTCATTATCCATTCTCTCAGCTTATTTCATAAATTTTATTTGGTCATTTTTCTGCTACCTCTGGTTCTGGTAAGAAACAAGATCAGATTGTATTCCCCATCCTGGCTCATAAAATATCTCTTCAGTAATTCAGACTGTTCCAAAATTTCCAGCTCCTCTAGGAAACTACCCGTATTTCATGCAATGAGAAATACTTCACTACTTTGCTTAAACTTTTCTCTCCAATGGCTACAGTGTTTCATTTTAACTGTACTTATCTCTGACATATGCTGAAGCTAAGCCCTTACTCTATAATTTTGTATTGACCTAAAGATACATTTACACTCCTTAACTACCAAAGACTTAGATTCTGAAGAATATGACTACTCCTGTGGCCTGGTGATTTATCAATACAAAATAATTTGTTGATGTGGCTTTGATTTATTCTATACAAGAAGTGGAAACCCTGCAGAGGTTAAGATTATCTGCTAACCAGTTTGAATATACCAGGAGCTCCTTGGAATCTCTACGGGACAGTTCTACCCTTTAGTTAATAATCCTGCAGTATAAGTGAGGGAAGGAGAAAGTACCCTATGTCAGTCACTCAAACATGTTTTCAGTTTGTGTGTATATGTACATATTCTTTTGCTCTGGTAATAATCTGAGAGTTTAGACATGTTATATATTAGATGCTTTGTCAAGTTATTCAGTCTCCCAGTCCCAGATTGGCTTCAAAGATCTTTTCACCTGTTAATTCATAACAAACAAGCCAGGCATTATACACTTTATTGGCTTACTGCTGAACCTAGGGTTGTGATTTCTTTCAATATACTTAAAACAGAGCTCCAACACTGGGGCACTGTGATTAGCAAATTCTCAAGGAGTAAAGCTCCTCCACAATGAAAGTGCCTATTTAAAATAAGTACCACTTTATAATAACAATAATAAAACAACACTAGTGTTCCTCATAGTTGAACAGAATTGCTAAGCTACACATTTGTGTGGCCATGCAAGACTAAAATAACTTCTAGGCAAGACTCCTTAATCTCTTCCTTCCCTTCAGACCAAGTGTTCTTAATGGCTGTTTGATGTTTTCTAGCACACTTAATGTTATTTATCTACACTCATTTGAATTTAAGCAGAACTGATCAGGGGTCAAAAAATTAAGTATTCTATGTGACTAACTTTTCTATTCTTCCTTCCATCCACCTCCATTTTTAGCTTGGTGGCACATCTCATTTATAGTCCTTTTCTTTACCAAGGTCCCAATACTAGTTTTCCATATCTTGAACCACCTCAATCAATATTCATTAAGGTTGTTAATCAAAGGTTGTCAGTTTGAATCCACCAGCTGCTCCTTGGAAACCCTATAGAGCAGTTCTGTTCTGTCCTAGAAGGTCATTATGAGTCAGAATCAAGCTAACCGTAACCATTTTTAGTGGAAAACAAGCTAGGGGTTGACTCTGCTGTAGATTTTTCTAAGATTTAGTGCCTTCCTCATCCTCAAAAGCCTGTCAAGCACATATTTTCCCTCCAAACTCCCTCTGTATGCTATTCCTGCCTTATGAACTTAATTTTCCTTTCCCCTTTGTTCTGAGACTCCTACATACACATATTATAGGTTCTGAGACATCACATTTACTGGTATTTAATATTTTAATACTATGTTTCCCTTTCTCATATATCTACCATTCAGCATGAAGCTTTTGATGATACACTATAATAAGGAATTTTGATCTCTTTTCTAATCATGAAATTTTTATCTAATAGAAATAATTTGAATATCTTTGCATACTGTTTATACAGATGTACTTTGTTTTAAGCAACTATAGGTTTCTGTATAGGCCACTATGGAGATTCACATAAATGAATATACTCGAGAATTTCTCAAATTAGCACACTTCATGAAGATGTTGAAGACATATAAACACCATAGAGACACCTCTAAGCAGTGGTTGGTAAACTTTTTATTTTGTAAAGTGCAGAGAGTAAATATTTTGAACTCTGCAGATCATACAGTCTCTGTTACTATTCAACTCTGCTGTTAATGTGTGAAAGTAAGCATACAGAATATACAAATGGATGGTATAGTGGTTTTCCAACAAAACTTTACTTACAAACAGATAATAAAAAGTGGTAGGGAGACGTGGAAAAACTGTAAGTCTATATAAACTGCTGTTGTAACCTAAAATGGTGTAGCCATCTTGGAAACAGCCTGGAATTTCTTCAAAAATTTAAACATAAAGTTACAACATAAGCCAGAACTTCTGTTTCTAGATATATACCCAAGAGAAAAAAAACAACATGTCACCAAAATACTTGGGCAAAAATGTTCACAGCAGCATTATTCGCAGTAATGAAAAACTGGAAACAAACCAAATGTCTATCAACAGACAAATGGTTTAATGAAACGTGATATGTCCACACAATCAAATATTATTCAGTAATAAAAAGAAGCACTGACTTGTATTACAATGTGGATGAGCTCTGAAAATATTATACTAACTGAAAGCTAGTCACAAAAAAAATCACAAACTGTATGATTTCATTTATATGAAATATCTATTATTGGCAAATCTACAAAGACAGAAAATTAATTAGTGTATACCAAGAGCTGAGGATGTTAGCAGGAAATGGGGAGTGACTGACAATGGCTACATGTTTTTTTGTTGGAGCAATGAAAATACTCTTCGGACATGAATGGATTGGACTTGGCAATGCAGAGTGACCATATATTGGATGCACTTTATGGTTCTATGCATCTATAGGATATCATCCTGCTGACCTCTGGCTAGAGGAAGGAGAGTGGGTGGAGAGGAGGGGAAAGGAGACTGTTGGGATGATGAGACATGTGTGGAGCAGAGAATAATAGTGTGCTGTCACTGGACAGGGAGAGCAGCAGAAGCTGCATATAGGTGGGCATGTAAATTTATACGGGAATGTACGTTTTCACTCAGTCATATTAAATAAAAAAATAAAAATAAAATAAAGAAAATACTCTGAAACTGTTTGTGGTAATAATTGTATAACTTTGTGAATATATCAAAAACCACTCAACTGTACACTTTAATGGGAGAATTAAAGAAGTTAAATATACTTCAATAACACTGTTGCTAAAAAAAAATTAACAAAAATAGGCAGTGAGATAGATATGGCCTAGCATCCACTGTTGCTGACACCTGCTTTACAGAATAAAGTTCTAAATAGCCCTGGAAATAATATTTATATTATCTATCTATATTCAGCATACACATACACACACATACACACACACACACACAGGGTTTCACTAGTATATGTTTTATTAATGCTTGTGTCTTCTATTATAAATGCTATGGAGACCAAGGGTTATGTACAGAATTATTTTTGAACAATGTATCACACAGACAAACATACAGAATTATGTATACATTTACATATATGCTGTTCATGTTGTGTACTGGCAAATCAATTCCAATTCATCGCAACGTCGTATGACAGAGTAGAACGGCCCCACTGGATTTCCTAGGCTGTAGCCTTTACAAAAGCAGATCACCAGGTCATTTCTCCTATGAAGTGGCTGGTGGGTTTGAATTGTGAGCCTTTGTGTAGCAATCAAGCACTTAACCATCTACCACCAGGTCTCATATATACTTACATACATAGACAGTTTATAAATATTTCCGATGAAGACTGGAAACCACAAGTTTGGTTTCTGTGTTTGATCCACATATACTAAAGTGACTGGGAAAGTCCTGAAAGACTGAAATAATTTCCACTCCACGCCTTTTCAGGAAACCCTGGTGGTGTAATGGTTAAGTGTTGTAGCTGCCAGCCAAAAGGTCAGTAGATCAAATTTGCCAAGCACTCCTTGGAAACCCTATGGGACAGTTATTCTCTGGCTATAGCATCACTATGAGTCAATATTGACTCGATAGCAGTGGGTATAACTTCTCAGTTCTTAGTAGTAAAGTTGCTTCATGGCCAATAAGCCTTTCTACAATACATCTTCAGCAAACAAAATAAAATCAAAAAAGAATTCCCAGATGTAGAACATGGAAAGTATTTATGTATTACATAGAACAATGGTCAGCAAACTATAGCCAATCAAGATCATCACCTTTTTTGCTTTAGCTCATATCAACATATCATGAAATCAACTATTCATCTGGAGCAACAGAGGGTGAAAGAGAGGAATAGGAGGAGGGCATAGAATGTATGGCTAAGTGTCTCCATGAACAACTGCCACTTTTGCCATGAGACCAGAAGAAGTAGATGTTGCCTGGGTCTCATCACTGACAATACAGATCACATTCTATAGAGTAATCATGATTCAAAGGGGGAAAATGGAGAACATAATTTCAAATTATCCTGCAATATCAACTTTCTGGAGCCATGGGGATAGGACGAATCCTGAAATAATTGCCCTGAGATAATCTTTAAAGCTTAAATGAGAGAAGAGGGGCAGACTAGACACTTGTCTCCTCGAGAACACAGAATTACCCTGAGAACTAAGGCCTGGAATGATAACTGAACAGAGCAGCATGGACATCTGGGGAGCCCTAAGATCTGGTATAGGGTTGTCACATTGGACTAAGTAAAAGTAAAAGTAACAGGAAAACTACCTCTATATAAGACAAGGCAGAAGCAAGCTGAATCCTGCTTCTGCTGACTCATTGGTTGGGAAGACTTCAGGTACTAATGCCTTCTTTGTTATTTAGGAGGAGAGGAATGGGCATAAGCTGCCTAATATGCTGAACTGCAGTACTTAAGTAAACAGAGTATAGTGCAGCAGAGGGACTGTGCTTGGGATGGCCAAAACTAGAGAGCCTGGCTGCTGAAAGAGGGCATCACTACTCTTCCACTCTCTCTTTTCTGAGGTGAGCCATAGATTCTGCTGTTGCATGGCAGGAAGGGCAGCTCAGGTGGGATGCCATCTTGGTCAGCTGGGAGGTGGAGTCACCATGCAGAGGTCATAGCTGGGGCTAATTCTCACATGGAGCAGCAGCTCCTGTCTGGAAAGTGCTTCACCTGCAGAAAAGCTGTGTTTAGAACAGTGGTGTCTAGAGACAGGAGTGGGGCCTGGCAGAAGATGGCAGCAAGGCCCTAACCCTTCCCTACTTTGAAGCACACCATAGCATCTGTGGACAGCCTATGAGGTACTTTCATTGTCAGCCAGAAGGCAGGGCCTGCCACACCTCAGGGCCTGGCTGATTTCAGCAGCTGTTAGACAGATCCTTGCTTAGCAGTAAAGTACCTTAAAATAATACAACCTGGAAAACTGACAGTTGAGCAGTCTGACAGCATCTCCTCGACCCTTCACTGATGCACATCATAGTGCCAGCTGATGGCCACCGGTGACTCCATAAGTAGGGTGCCATCTTTGCCAGCCAGGAGGCAGAGTCTGCCACCCCAGAGATTCTACCTGGAGCCACTCACTAGAGTAAACAGAGGCAGCTGGTGACCAAATCCCCTCTTAGAACTATGCTTTAGCTCCTGCTGAGGTAACAACAGAGAAACCAAACAGCTTCCAGATAGTGCAAAGACAACAATCAATAGCTAACCATTGAAAGAAGCAGTCAATCATGGCACTGGAAAATTCCCAAAACAAAGAATCAAAAAACCTCCCAGATGAAGAAGGCTTTCTGAAACTATCGGACATCAAGTACAAATTATGTATAGAGCCCTCCCAGATATTAAACAAAATGCAGAAGATCAAAATGAAAGATTAAGTAAACTATTTGAACTGATACCAGCAAGTCATCGTGGCATAGTGGGTTAAGTGCTACGTTTGCTAACGAAGAGATCCGCATTTCAAATCCACCAAGTGCTCCTTGGAAACTCTATGGGGTAGTTCTACTCTGATCTCTAGGGTTGCTATAAGTCAGACCCTACTCGATGGCAGTGGGTTTGGTTTGGTTTTTGGTATTTGAACTGAAGGAACATCAATGATCAGAAATTCAGCAGATCAATAATAAAATCACACAATTAGATAATTCAATCCAAAGCCAAAAGAGCAGAATTTAGGAGATGGAAGCCACAGTTAGAAATTTTGAGGATAGAACAACTGACACCAGCATTTATGAGGAGAAATCAGAGAAAAGAAATAAGAAAAATGGCGGAGCATTAAGAAACATGTGGGACTCTATCAAGAGGAATAACCTATGAATAATTGGAGTTCCTGAATAGAGAGGGATAGCTGAAAATAAAAGAAGTATTGCTGTAGAATTGCTGACAGAAAACTTCCTGAAACTACAAAAGAAGAGAACATAGATGTTAAAGATGCTTATCAAATGCCACAAAAACTGGACCCCCAAAGATGCAAAGGCGTATTGAAATCAAACTTAATAAAATGAAATGTACACAGAGACTCTTAAAGGCAGTAAGGCTTAAAGCAAAGCTAACACACAGAGGAAAGTCCTTTAGGCTTTTGTCTGACTTCTTGGCAGCAATGATGTTGGCTAGAAGGCAGTAGGATGACACATTCAAAGCCCTGAAGGAGAAAATTTTTGAACCAAGAATTATATATCCTACAAAATTGTCTCTCAAATATGAAGGTGAAATTAAAACATTCACAGATAAAGAGAAGCTTAGACACTTTGTAAAAACCAAAACAAAACTACAAGAAATACTGAAAGAAATTCTTAGTTTAGAAAAACAAAAACATGAAGTGTATACTTAAGGAGGTAATTCAGAACACAGCATCCAGTATCCTACTCAGTTAGGGAAGTCACAAAGCTCAATCAAAGCTACAATATTAAAAGAAGGAAACCACTGATCATACCACCAAAAGTATGACATCGTCATACTAAAAAGAGGGATATATTAACAGTAGTTATAACCCTTGAAGATGGAGAAGAAATTAAAAGGATATGCAGAAGATAAAATCTGGTTTAAACTTAGAATAGTAAGCGGTATTATAGGGCAAGCCACAAAGCAAAATAACAATGTGACGTATCAAAACAAGAAACACAAAAGAGCAGTCTCAACAAATGCAAAACCAGCACTGAAAAAGAAGAAAAGTCAACCCAACAAGACTGACCCAGAATAGAATATTAAGAGCAACATAGACAATATCAACAACACAAGAATAAGAGCATGAAAATGACAGCATTAAACACATGCCTATCAATAATTACACTAAATGTAAATGAACAATCCAATAAAGAGACATCGAGTGACATCCTGGATCAAAAGACACAATCCGTCTATATGCTGCTTAAAAGAAACACACCTTTGATTCAAAGATATGAATAAACTGAAAAGCATAGAATAGAAAAATATATGCTAAGCCAACAACATACAAAGAAGAACAGGAGTGGCAATACTAATCTCAGATAAAATAGACTTTAATGTAAAATCCACCGTTATAGACAAGAATGGTCACTATTTATGGCTGAAAAGTTCAATAAATAAGCAGGACATAACAATATTAAATATGTATGTACTCAATACCAGAACATCTAAATGCATAGAAGCAACACTGACAACATTGAAAAATGAGATCGATCACTGCACAGTAATAGATGGAGACTTCAACTCTCCACTTTCAGTACTGGACAGATCATCCAGAAAAAAGCTGAGTAAAGATACAGAAGATCTTACTGCAACAATTAACCAACTAGGCCTCATCAACGTATACAAAACTTTTTACTCATCAACAGATAAATACACCTTCTCCAATGCACATGGAACATTTTCCATAATAGACCATATGTTAGGACATAAAGCAAGTCTCAACAAAATCCAAACCACTGAATTATTACAAAGCATCTTCTTGGATCATAAAGCCATAAAAATTGAAATTAATAGCAGAAAAAAACATAGGCACAAGTTTAAACTCACAGGACAATTCATGAATAACACTTTGCTCAAAAAGCCATGGGTTCTAGAAGAAATGAAGGATTACATAAAGAAATTTATGGACTCAAATGAGAATGAAAACACATCCTACTAGAACCTATGGGATACAGCCAAAGCAGTCCTCAGGGGTCAGTTTATCTCTGTGAATGCAGATATCTGGAATGAAGAAAGAACCAAACCAAAGAAGTAACCCTACAGCTTGAACAAGTAGAAAGAGATCAACAGAGGAACTCCCAGACACTGGAAGAAAACAGATTATATAAAGATTAGAGTAGAACTAAATGAATTAGAGAATAGAAGAACCATTGAAAAAATAAAATCAGAAGCAGTGTTTTGAAAAGGTCAACAAAATTACACAAAAGAAAATGAGAGGAAACAACCCAAATAAAAAATGAGACTGGAGATGTCACAACAAATCCAACAGAAATCAAAAGTATCATAACACAATAGTACTAAAGACTATACCCTAAGAGACTTGAAAACCTAAAGGAAATGCACAAATTTCTGGATTCATATCACCTACCAAAATTATCACAAGGAGAAGCAGAACAACTTAATAAACCTGTCAAAAAGGAAGAGACTGAAAAAGTCATCATATAACTACAAACTAAGAAAAAGTCCTGGCCCTGATGGATTCACAACAGAATTCTACCAAACTTTTAGAGAGAAGTTAACTGCAATACTACTGAGGTTATTTCAAGGCACAGAAAGGGATGGAACACTCCCAAATATGTTCTATGAAGACAGCATAACTCTGATGCCAAAGCAAGGGAAAGATTCCACAAAAAAAGAAAATTTCCGATCAATATCACTCATGAATCTAGATGCAAAAATCTTCAACAAAATCCTAGCCAGCAGAATTCAACAACATATCAAAAAAATAATTCATCATGACCAACTTGGTTTCATACCACGGAGGGAAGGCTGGTTCAACATCAGAAAAACAATTAATGTGATCAACCACATAAATAGTACAATAGATAAGAGTCACCTGATTTTGTCCACTGATGCACAAAAGGCGTTTGATAAAGTCTAACGTCCATTCATGTTAAAAAATTCTCAGCAAAATTGGAATACAGGGGAAATTACTCAATGCGATAAGGGGCATCTAAGTCAGGCCAACCACCTACATCATCCTGAAGAGAGCCTGTTAAGAATTACACTTGAGAATAGGAACTAGACAAGGATGCCCATTTTCATTACTTATATTTCACATTGTACTAGAGGTTCTAGCCAGAGCAATTAGACAAGACAAAGAAATAAAGGGCATCCGCATCAGCAAAGAAGTAAAGATCTTCCTATTTGCAGATGATATCATCTTATATGCAGAGAATCCTAAAGAATTGATAGGTAAACTACCAGAACTAATAGAAGAGTTCAGCCAAGTATCAGGATATAAGATACAAAGAAGTAAATTAGTAGGCCTCCTTTATACCAAAAAAGATATAATCAAAGAAGAAATCACCAAATCAATACCATTTACTATAGCTCCCAGAAGATAAAATACTAGGAATAAATTTAACTAGAGAAATAAGAGACCTATACAAAACGAATCACAAGATCTTACTGCAAGAAATCAAAAGAGATTTACATAAATGGAGAAACCTGACCCTGCTCATGGATAGGAAGACTTAACATTGTGAAAATGTCTATTTTCCAAAGCAATCTACATATACAACACAATCCCAATACAAATTACAGCGTCATTTTAAAAAAATTTTTTATTTAATAAAACTGAGTGAAAATGTACATTCCCGTATAAATTTACATACCCACCTAAATGCCGTTTCCACTGCTCTCCCTGCCCGGTGACAGCACACTATTCCTCTCTGCTCCATACATGTCTCGTTCTCCCAACAGTCTCTTTTTTCCCTCCTCTCCACCCACTCTCCTTCCTCCAGCCAGAGGTCAGCAGGATGACATCCTACAGATGTATAGAACCAAAAAGTGCATCAATATATGGTCACTGCATCGCAAAGTCCAATCCATTCCTGTCCGAAGCATGGACATTCGTTATGATTTATGGACAAGGGCAGCATCAGGGCGAGTGGCCATGCACCCAGGGGAACCCTGAAACCACTGGACCATCAATTGTAGTCTTTTAGTGGGGATCTCAGGGTGCACCCCTTTTTATTCTTGTGTTGCCAGTGAGACTCAACTTAGTGAGCTCCATCGCGGCTATCACCGGTGGTGGCCAGGCACCATCCAGTTCTTTCGGTCCCAAGCCGATGTAGGCACCCACTGATGTGGGTCTCTTTGTCTTCTGGGTTGTCTTTCCCCATGTCATTTTAGTCCTCGGTGAGCATCTGTTCCTGCTGAGTTGGGACCATTTGCTGTGCCCTCGGATGGCAGTTTGGCAGCTTTTAAGATCCCAGACGCCACTCACCAACGTGGGGTGCAGAGAGCCCTCTTAGCAAAATGCTAGTTATGCCAATTGGCCTCGCTTTCACCTAAGAGGATGGTCCCCCGCCCCCTGCCCCAGCTACTCTATCCTTGCAATATTGGGTTAAGATGAAAGGAGTACTCATATTACGTTTAAGTCCACTTAATATTGTTTTTGTTTCTAAGGTGTGCTATCACCAATTTGACCCAACCAGATACCTAGCAACTATCTAATCTAAACCCTCACCGCCTCCCTCCTTCCCTCCCTCCCTTGCAGCTGTCAAAGAGTCTTTTCTTCTATACACAAGTCTGCTTTTGAGATCTTATCGTAGAGGTCTCATACAATATTCTGTCCTTTTGTCGCTGACTACTTTCACTCAGCATAATGTCTTCCAGTTGAAACCAGGTCATGAGATGTTTCCTAAAGTCATCGCTGTTCTTCATCATTGCGTAGTGCTCCATTGAGTATATATACCATAGTTTACCTATCCATTCTTCTGTTGGGCATCTGGGTTGATTCCATCTTTTTGCTATCATGGACTGTGCTGCGATAAACATTCTGGTGCATGTGTCTGTTGGTGTGAAAGGCCTTGATTCTGTAGGATATATTCCAAGTAGTGGAATTACTGGGTCAAATGGTATATCAATATCCATTTTTTTAAGGAACCGCCAGATTGCTTTCCAAAGAGGTTGGACAATTTTGCAACCCCACCAACAGTGTAGGAGGGTTCCACTTTCTCCACAGCCTCTCCAGCATTTGTTGTTTTGCATTTTCCGGATCATGGCCAATCTTGTTGAGGTGAAATGGTATCTCATTGTCATCTTGATTTGAATTTCGTTAATAACTAAAGATCGTGAACATGTCCGCATGTGTTTTTTGGCTGCCTGGATCTCTTCCTTAGTGAAATGTCTGTCCATCTCCTTTGCCCATTGCTTAATTGGGTGGTTTATCTTCTTCTTGTTGATATTTTGTAGTATCTTATACATTATGGAAATCAGGCGTCAGTCTGACATAGAGTTTTGAAATATTTTTTCCCATTCTGTAGGTGTTCTTTTAATTCTATTAATAAAGTCTTCAGATGAGCAAAAGTGTTTAATTCTTAATAGATCTCATTTATCTATTTTTTCTTCTGATGATTGTGGTTTGTTTGACAGATTTTGGAGTCTGTCCATATTGTGTATTAAAACTTCCTTTGTTATTCCTACCTTTTCTTGGATGAGCTTTATCGTTTTAGGTTTGATATTTAGGTCTTTTATCCAGTTGGAGTTGGTTTCTGTATAAGGTGTAAGATATGGATCTTGTTTCAGTTTATTGCAGATGGATATCCAATTTTGCCAGCACCATTTGTTGAAGATACTGTTTTTACCCCAGTTTAATGTCTTAGGGCCTTTGTCAAATATCAATTGTTCATAGGCAGATGGGGTCATCTCCGGGGTCTCAGTTCTGTTCCACTGATCGATCTGTCTGTTCTTATACCAGTACCAGGCTGTTTTGACCACTGTGGCAGTGTTCTAAAGTCAGGTAATGAGAGGCCTCCCAGTGTGTTCTTCTTCTTTAGTAGTACCTTGCTTAACCGGGGCTTCTTCTCTTTCCAAACAAAATTGGTGATTTGTTTCTCCATCTCATTAAAAAATGTCACTGGAACTTGTATTGGGATTGCTTTATATAAATAGATTGCTTTGGGTAAAATAGACATTTTCACAATGTTAAGTCTTCCTATCCATGAGCAGGGCTTTTCCATTTATCTAAGTCTCTCTTAGTTTCTTGTAGTAAGGGCTTGTAGTTCTCTTTGTAAAGGTCTGTTATGTCTCTGGTTAGATAAATTCCTAGATACTTAATCTTCTTAGGGGCTATCGTAAATGGTATTGATTTGATAATTTCTTCCTTAACAGTCTCGTTGATGGTATAAAGGAATCCCACTGACTTACTTATGTTTGTCTTGTATCCTTAGACTTTGCTGAACTCTTCTATCAATCTGAGTAGTTTACGTTTAAATTCCTTGGGATTCTCTGCATATACAATCATATCTTCTGCAAACAGGGAGATTTTTAACTTCCTCTTTGCCAACGCAGATGCCCTTTATTTCTTGTTCTTGTCTAATTGCTCTGGCCAAAACTTCTAACACAATGTTGAATAGAAGAGGTGAGTGTTGGCATCCTTGTCTAGTTCCTGATCTCAAGAGAAATTCTTTCAGTCTCTCTCCATTCAGGATGAAGTGGGAAATTGGCTTTGTATAAATGGCCCTTATTGTGTTGAGGAATTTGCTGTCTACACCCATTTTGCTAAGAGATTTTAGCATGAATGGGTGTTGGACTTCATCAAATGCCTTTTCGACATCAATGGACAAAATCAGGTGATCCTTGTCTTTTGTGTTATTTATGTGGTTAATCACATTAATTGTTTTTCTGATGTTGAACCAGACTTGCATCCCTGGTATGAATCCAACTTGGTCATGATGGGTTATTTTCTTGATATGTTGTTGTATTCTACTGGCAAGAAGTTTATTGAAGATTTTTGCATCTAGATTCATGAGTGATATCGGTCTGTAGTTCTCTTTCTTTGTTGGGTCTTTCCCTGGCTTAGGTATGAGGGTTATGCTGGCTTCATAAAATAAGTTTGGGAGTACTCCATCCGTTTCTATAATGTGAAATAGTTTCAGTAGTATTGGAAATAACTCTCCTCTAAATGCTTGGTAGAATCCTACAGTGAAGCCATCTGGACCCGGACTTTTTTTGGTTGGCAGTGTTTTGATGACCTTTTCAATCTCTTCCTTTGTAATAGATTTATTAAGTTGTTCTGCTTCACGTTGTGATAATTTGGGTAGGTGGTATGAGTCAAGGAATTGGTCCATTTCCCCTAGGTTTTCAAATTTGTTAGAGTATAGTCTTTCATAGTATTCTGTTATGATATTTTTGATTTCTGTTGCATCTGTGGTGACAACCCCCCTCTCATTTCTAATTTGGGTTATTTGTTTCCTTTCCTGCTTTTCTTTAGTAAGTTTAGCCAGTGGTTTGTCAATTTTATTGATCTTCTCAAAAAACCAGCTTTTGGTATTTTCAATTTTTTCAATTGTTTTTCTATTCTCTAATTCATTTAGCTCTGCTCTAATCTTTATGATCTCGTTTCTACTAGTGCCTGAGGGGTTCCTCTGTTGTTCTCTTTCTACTTGTTCAAGCTGTAGGGTTAGTTCCTTGATTTGGTTTCTTTATTCCTTCCAGATGTGTGCATTTATGGAGATAAACAGACCTCTGAGCACTGTTTTGGCTGTATCCCATAGGTTCTAGTAGGAAGTGTTTTCATTCTTACTGGAATCCATGAATTTCTTTATTTCATCCTTGATTTCCTCTATAACCCTTGTTTTTTTGAGCAAGATGTTGTTCAGTTTCCAAGAGTTCCACTTTCTATGTATGTTTTTTCTGCTATTGATTTCAACTTTTATGGCTTTATGATCTGAGAAGATGCGTTGCAGTAATTCAATGGTATGGATTTTGTTGAGCATTGCATTATGGCCTATCACATGGTCAATTCTGGAGAATGTTCCATATGCACTGGAGAAGAAGGTGTAGTTGTCTGCTGATCGGTGGAAAGTTGTGTATATATCAATGAGGTTTAGTTGGTTAATTGTGGCAATGAGGTCTTCTGTATCTTTACTGAGCTTTTTTCTAGATGATCTGTCTAGTATTGAGAGTGGAGTGTTGAAGTCTCTCACTATTATGGTTGAGTCATCTAACTCTGTTTTTAGTGTAGTCAGTGTTTCTTCAACGTATTTAGGTGCTCTGATATTAGGTGCATAAGTATTTAATATAGTTAAGTCTTGCTTGTGTACTGAAACTTTCAGCAATAAATAGTGTCCATCTTTGTCCACGATGGTGGATTTGACATTAAAATTGATTTTGTCTGAGATTAGAATTGCCACCCCTGCTCTTCTTTGTTCATTGTTAGCTTGATATATATTCTTCCATCCTTTAATTTTCAGTTTGTTCCTATCTTTAGGTCTCAAGTGAGTTTCTTGTAGACAACATATGGATGGGTCATGTCTTTTGATCCAAGATGTCACTCAGTGTTTCTTTACTGGAGCATTCAGTCCATTCACATTCAATGTAATTATTGATAGGTATGTGTTCAGTGCTGCCAATGTGATGTGTTTATTTTTATGTTGATGTTTCCTCTGTTGTTCTTATTAGTCTGTTCTCGGACGTTCCTTTTTGTGAGTTGATTTTTCACCTTTTTCAGAGCTGTTTTTGTGGTTGTTGAGACTCCTGTGTCACATTTCTTCAAATGATATGATACATCTTTGTTATGCTTTACAGCGGCCCCTACAATCCCCCTTAGCAAGCTATATATAAACCCAATTTTAATTACTACCAGTCTTGTCATCTTCCTCTCCATCTGGAAGGACTATAACATAAGGAGACGTGTGCTTAGTCCACCATCTTGACTCCGCCCAGTGTCATTTTTTAATGAGATGGAGAAGCAAGTCACAAATTTGTTTGGAAAGAGAAGAAGACCCAAATAAGTAAAGCACTAGTGGTGTAGAGGAACACAGTGGCAGGCCTCTCACTACCTGAATTTAGAACTTATTGCACCACACAGTAGTCAAAAGAGCATAATACTGGTACAATAAGTGACTTATAGACCAATGGAGCAGAACTGATACCCCATAGATGCCACCATCCTTTTATGAATAGTTGATATTTCACAGAGGCCTAAAGTTTGTACACTGGAGTAAAAACAGTATCTTTAACAAATTGTGTTGGCAAAATTGGATATCTATCTGCAAAAAACTGAAACAGGACCCATATCTCACACCTCATACAAAAAGTAACTCAAAGTGGATGAAACACCTAATATCAAACATAAAACAGTACAGATCACGTAAGAAAAAATAGGGTCAATAATAGAGGGCACTTGTCTGGCTTGGCTTGATATACAGCTTAGACAGACTTCAAAATCTGAGAAAGCATTATCAACAGAAATTAGATAAATGGGAACTACTATGAATCAAATACTTTTGTTCATCTAAAGACTTTATCAAAAGACTTAAGGACCACCAACAGAATGGAAAAAAATATATGGCAACTACAGGTCAGACCAATGTCTGCGTCCCATAATCTACTAGATACTGCAAGAGATCAACAATAAAAATGTCAATAACCCAGTTGAGCTATGAGCAAAGTAGATGGACAGACACTTCACCAAAGAGGACATCCAGGCAGCCAAAAGGCACATGAGGAAATGCTAATGATCATTGGTTATCAGAGAAATCCAAATGAAAACCAGAAGAGATACCATCTCACTCCAACAAGGTTGGCCATAGTACAAAAACACAAAACAACAAATGCTGGAGAGGCTATGGGGAGATCAGAACTCTCCTACATGGCTAGTGGGATTGCAAAGTGGTACAACCTCTTTGAAAAGCTATTTGGCACTTTCTTAAAAAGCTGGAAATAGATATACTATTTGATCCAGTAATCCCACTGCTCGGAATATATCCTACAGAAACAAAGGCTGTCATATGAATAGATACATGCACACGAATGTTAACTGCAGCACAGTCCACAATAGCAAAGACATGTAATCATGCTAGATGCCCATCAAAAGATGAATGGATGTACAAACTATGGTACATATACTTAATGGCGTGCTATGCAATGATAAAGAACAATAATGATTTTAGGAAACATCTCATAACCTGGTTTCAATTGGAAGAAATTATGCTGAGTGAAATCAGCCAGTGGCAAAAGGACAAATATTGTATGAGACCCCTGCAATAGGGACTTAAAATAGATGTATGTACAGAAGAAAGGCTCTTTGATGGCTACACACGTGGGGAGAAAGGCAGAGAATTAGTCATAGATTAGACAGTTGATTGAAATGTGATTAGGTGAAAGCACTGATGGCACACAGTAGAAAGTAGATAAGCTTAACTGGGCTTTACCATAAACTGAAAGCTCTTCTAATCTGAACCCAATACTGTAAGGATAGAGTAGCAGGAGCAGGCTGTGGGGACCATGATCTTGGGAGACATCAAGGCCAATTGGTATAACTAGCCTATCGTTGAGAGTCTTCTGTACCCCATATTGGACTGTGGCATCTGGGGTCTTAAAAGCTAGCAAGCTGCCATCTCTGGTACACCAAATGGTCCCAACTCATCCGGAACATATGATAACCGACACAAATAAGTGCTCTGGAGACAGGACCCATGTGAATGGGAGACTGTATCAACATGAGTCCAGAAGAATCACATGGTGCCTGGCCACCACCAAAGACACCCATGATGGGGCATACAATGTTGAGTCCCTGTGACAATACGAGAAAAAGAGGGGCACAGCTCACGAACTCTACTAAAAGACCACAACTGATGGTCTGACAGCCTAGGGAATCTCCTGGGAGTATGGCCCCTAGACCCACTGCTGCCCCTGTCCAGAAAACATTACTGAGGTCAACTTTTCATACAAAAATGGACTGCACTCAGGGACACAATGTGACCATGTCATGTGTGTCCTTTATGGTTCTATGCATTTATAGGATGTTGTCCTATTGGTCTCTTTCTAGATGGGAGAGAAGCAGGTGGAAAGGAGGGGACAGGAGCTTGTTAAGAGGATATGACAAGTACAGAATGAAAAGGACGAGTGTGCTTTTACTGGACAAGGACAGGATAAGGAGCTGCAAATAGGCAGGCATACAAAATTAATTTGTATTGTATACTTTCACTTAATCACAATTAAAAAAAAGCTTAAATGAAAAAATATCTCTTAAAGTCTTCTTAAAACCAAATAACAGTTTAGCTTAACTAGTAAAAGCTGTGTGCCTTCAGCATTATACTCTTTCAAGGACTGGCTATAGGGGATCAAAGTGACAACAGCAACTGCAATATTAGATAGTATCTTAGGAGGCAGTGGGTTTATGTTAATAGGCGAGGAACAACTCAGAAAATGAGGGTGAGAAAGGTTGTACAACATGAAGAATATAGTAAATCGCACTGAATTGTGCATGTAGAAATGGTTGAACTGATGTATTTTTTGCTGTACATTCTCAAGAACATAATAAAAATTTTAAAAGTACACAGTAAACAAAATATTTGGCAACTATATGTTGGACCGACATCTGATCTCTATAAGCCATAAGGTATTCCAAAATATCAGCAAGAAAAAGGGAAATGCCCGATAATCTACGGGCAAAGGAGATGGACAGACACTTCACCAAAGAGGACATCTAGGCAGTCAAAAGACACGAGGAAATGATCACGATCATTAGCTATTAGAGAAATCCAAAGGAAAACTACAATGAGATACCATCTCACCCCAACAAGGTTGGCCATGATCCAAAAAACACAAAACAACAAATGCTGGAGAGGCTCTGATAAGACTGGAATTGTCCTACAGTGCTGGTGGTATTGCAAAATGGTACATCCTCTTTGGAAAGCAATCCGGCGCTTCCTTAAAAACCTGGAAATAAATACACCATTTGATCCAGCAATCCCACTGCTCTGAATATATCCTATAGGATCAAGGGCAGTCACTGAAGCAGATACATGAACATGAATGTTTATTGCAGCACAGTCCACAATAGCTAAAAGATGCAATCAACCCAGATGCCCAACAACAGATGAATGGATAAACAAATTATGGTACATATATTCAGTGGTACACTATGCAGTGATAAAAGAACAATGATGAATTTAGGAAGCATCTCATAACCTGGTTTCATTTGGAAGACATGCTGAGTGAAATCAGTCAGTGGCACAAGGACAAATATTGTATGAGACACCTATTATAAGGACTTAAAAATAGGCTGAAGTACAGAAGAAAAGACTGACGGCTGAAAGAGAGAGGAGGGAGAGCAAGAGAGCTGGTCATAGATTAGATAGTTGATAGAAATTTGGTTGGGTGAAAGCAATCACAGCACACAGTAGAAAGAAGATCAATTTAACTGTATTTCAACATGAACTGAAAACTCTTTTAATGTTAACCCAATATTGCAAGGATAGATTAACAGGGGCAGGGTTCTGGAGACCACGCTCTGAGGGCACATCAATGCCAATTGGCATAATTAGCCTATTGATAACAGAGTCTTCTGCACCCCATATTGGTGTCATCTGGGGTCTTAAAAGCTAGCAAGCTGCCATCTGAGGTACACCAATTGGTCCCAACTCATCTGGAACAGATCATCATCAAGAACAACAAAACAACAAAAAAGAGCCCAGAAGACAGGAGCACCCATGTGAAGGAGTGACTGTATCAACATGTGACCAGAAGAACCAGATGGTGTCTGGCCACCACCAAAGACAGCCGTAATGGGGCACACAATGTCGAGTTCCAGTGGCAACATGATAAAAAGAGGGGTGCACCTCAAGAACTCCACTAGAAGACCACAGTTTGTGGTCTGGCAGCCTGCAGGTTCCCCTGGGAGCATGGCCCCCAGACCTGCTGTTGCTCCTGAACAGTAAACATCACTGAGGTCAACTCTTCAGACAGGAATGGACTGGACATGGGGACGCAATCTGATCATATGTTTTGTGTACTTTATGGTTCTATGCATCTATAGGATACTGTCCTACTGGCCTCTTACTAGAAGAGAGAGGAGAGGCTGGAGAGGAGGGGACAGGAGATTGTTAAGAGGATATGGCACGTACAGCACGGAAAGGTAGAGAGTGCGTTCACCAAGGCAAGGAGAGCAGAAGGAGCTGCAGATAGGAGCCAAGCCAAGTGCCGATAGGAGGGCATGAAAATTTAATTTGGATTGCACACTTTTCATGTAATCACAATTTTAAAAAAGTACAGAGCACATCTGTTTTTTAAAAATTTTTTATTATGATTTGTTGAAAATGTACAATCCCGTGTAAATTTGCATGCCCACCCATGTGCAGCTCCCACTGCTCTCCCTGCCTGGTGACAGCACATTCCTCTTCTCCATTCTATACATGTCATATCCTCCTAACAATCTCCTATCCCCTCCTCTCTACCCTCTCTCTTGCCTCCAGTAAGAGGTCAGCAGGATGACATCCTGTAGATGCATAAAACCATAAAGTGCACACACAATATGGTCACTCTGTGTCGCTAAGTTCAATCCATTCCTGTCTCAAGAGTTGACCTTCATCATGATTTTTGGACAGGGGCCAGGGGCCAAGCTCCCAGGGGATCTCTGATGCCCCTGGACCATCAATTGCAGTCTTTTAGTGGAGATCTCAGAGTGCACTCCTTTTTTAAAAATAGCATTTTAAACCATTGCTGTCAAGTCGATTCTGACTCGTAGTGTCCCTATAGACAGAGTAGAACTGCCCAACAGTTTCCATGGAGCACCTGGTAGATACGAATGGCCCACATTCTGGTTATGAGCTGTAGCACTTAACCACTGTGCCACCAGGGTTTTCCAAGCAGCATTTGGTGGTACTATATTCACAATGCTTTGCAACTATCATCTAGTTTTAAAGCATTTTCATTACCCCCAGAGGAGACCCTGTACCCATTAGCACTTACTCCCCATTTCCTCTAATACCCTCCACCCCTGGAAAACACTAATATACATTCTGTCTCTATAGATTTGCCAGTGACAAACATTGTATATAAATGAAATCATGCAGTATGTGAACTTAGCACAATGTTTTTGAGGTTAATACTAAAAAAAACTGTTACTTGCATCAGTATTTCATTTCTTTTATAGCTCACTAATACTTTATTGTATGGATAAATAACACATTTTGTATGCTCACACTGATGGATATTTGGGTTGTTTCCATCTTTTGGTTACTGTAAATGTCACTGTTATGACCTTTTGTGTTTGTTTGGATACATGCTTTCAATTCTTAGGAATGGAATTGTTGGGGCACATGATAACTCTGAGTTCAGCTTTTTGAGGAACGATCCAGTTGTGCCTTTTACATTTCAACCAGCAGTGTAGGAAGGTTGCAATTTATCCCCATCTTCACTAATAATTGTTTTCATCTGCTTTTTTAATTATAGGAATTCCAATGGGTATAAGTGATATCTCTTTGTGGTTTGATTTGCATTTCTTTAATAAAAACTAATAATATTCAGGATTTTTCCTGTCTTGTTGGTCATTTGTATTTCTTAGAGAAATGTTGCTGCCTGTTTTTGTAAATAAATTTCATTCAAACAGTTACGCTTATTTTTATACCATGTATGCCTACTTTTCACAGTGTTCTGCTGCTATTTATAAGGTTTTCACAGGCTAATTCTTTTCAGAAGTAGACTGTCTGGTCCTTTTTCATAGTCTGTCTTATTCTGGAAGCTCAGCTCCAACTTGTTTACCATGAGTGACCCTGTTGGGATCTGAATACTGGTGATATTATGCTTGGCAAAGTAGAGGGTCTGTGAAAAGAGGAAGACCCTCAATAGGATGGATTCACACAGTGGCTGCAACAATGGGCTTAAGCATAAAAACAACTGTGGACATGGTGCAGGACTGCGCAGTGTTTTGTTTTGTTGTGCATACAGTCACTATGAGTCTGAACCAACTCCACCTAACGACAACAAGAACAAAAACAGGAACAAGAACAACAGCAACAACAACAACATGCCTGCTTTGTATTATACCAGTAGAACTGAGTAGTTGTAGTAGAAACTTTATGGCCCACAAAGCCCAAGATATTTACTATTTGGCCCCTTACAGAAAAGGTTTACTCACCCTAAGGTAGAGGGATGGACCAGAATATTCCAGGGAAATATTTCACTGCATATATTCTAAAGATTTATAGGTCTTTCACTGGTTTTCTCATTTCATTACTAAGAAAACTTGAAGTAGATAGATTCAGTTTCAAACAGGAGGCTATATAAACTGCAAGTCAAAAGTAAGAGGAGATGAAAAGCCAGACCTCATCTTCTTTGTGTGTATCACTGGTAACTGTACTTAGCAGCCAGCGCAAAAATCCACTGAACTCTTCAACTGTCAAAAACTATATGATATAATTATAGTTTACCATGAGAAATTTTACAAGGTTTATTTAGCAAGTGATCCATTAAAGGATAATGAGAGTACTCAAAAGCTGGAACTGACTTAATGGATCATGGAAGAAACAAGTACTTCCTGGCATTGTGACTCTAAACCTTTAGTAGTATGAATTTCAGATTACTATTTATTCCTATTCAGGAATCTGGCTCACTAGCCTCTAGTTACATTTTCCTCAATCAATATTATTAGGAGCCAATAACAAAGCTATACTTCCAATTATTTATCTATAGCTTTGGCTCATCAGCTTTAATTTAACTATTTAGTGAAAATATCAACAAAGTTTAGGAGAGTATCTACTTGTCAGCATTTCTAAAATCTTATTACACTAACTTAGACTTCGGTATTTTGTTGTTAGAATAAAATGTAAATAGCATGGCTAAAAACTTGCACAGTCAGGATTATATAAAAGATTCAAATTAAAAGATAAACCATCAGAAACTCATCTAAATGTAACCATTATGCATATTTGACAAGAATAGGAATTTAGATTTTGTTAGAAAAATCAGCAGTGTGCCTTATGACAGTAGTCATAAATCAAGTGAAAAGGAATCAGTCTATGAGAAATCTCATCTACTGGAGGCCCATATAAATTAATTCACAAACAAGGAAAAATGTAAATAGCTTTCATATACCACATGTGTATTTAACATTCACATGCATTTTCAGTAACATTAGGGTTATCTTCAATGTTATAAAACTATGGTGCATGAAAATGGCTATGCTTAAATTTATAATTTTAATAATTTTGGGGGACAATTTCACGACATTTCTCTTTCCCAATAAAACTCATACATCATGGCAAGTAAAACAATGTAGTCTAGCTGAGTTCATTGCTGTGGTCATATACAAACATTCTGAAATGAAAAAAGACTACTAGAGAAATCACATAAATTCTTTGAGTCAGTACTTAACTAGAGGACATTAAGAGAGTCTTTAATTCTAAAACTGTCTTATGAAACAGATGTGTTAGATGTTCTAAGTCCACAAGTGGTAACTCATAAGCCCAAATTGACAAAGTATATAACTAAAATGACAAAATACATAATTAAATTAAATAAATTTGGGTCATATTCATCTAAAAACTTTAAAGAAACACAGGTGAAACATGAAAACTACTCTTTATAAAGGCACAACTTGCCGTGATGTATGGCCACTGTAGTAAAGAGCTAAGGAATTATTAATGAAATAATCATCCATCTGTCTCTAACATTTATTAGAGATCTCTACAGGACCACAAACGACAATACTTGGCAAGTTTATGAAGCCTTTAAAAAAAAAATCAACAGAAACCATAGCTGTAAGCTACTGGACAAGGCCTCATAGTTTTCAAAGGAAAATTATCACTGAATAAAATAATTGTGAATTACAAAAATATATTTTATTGCACTATAAGTGAAAGTTTACAATCCAATCAATTTGCCATACAAAATCCCACACTCACATTGCTGCAACTCTAGCTGCTCTCCCTGTGATGTGACAGCACACTCTTTAGATTCTGTACTTCCCATGTCCATTCAAGTATCTCCTGTCGCTCTCCCCCCCGTCATCTCACCTGTGGACAGGAGCTATTCAGTCAATCTCATGAATGTACTTAAGCCAGAAAGCATACTCTTTGCTAGCATCACTCTATTCTTATAGTCTAGTCCAACCTTCGTCTGAAGAGTTGGTTTCAGGACTGATTTCAGCTCTGGGATAACAGAGAGTTCAGGGGTCATATTCTCCAGTCTGTTGGATCATCATGTCCAATCTTTTAATAGAGATCTTGTTCTGTACTCCCATTTTTTGCTTGCTACATCAGGGACTCTATGTTGTATTCCATCATGACAGTTATTGGTGGTGGCCAGGCATCCCTTGTATGGATCTCACCTGGTCACAGTCAATTACGTTTTTGATGTTTTGTTGAACTCTATTGGCCAGAATTTTATCGAGGATTTTTGCATCTACATTCATGAAAGATATTGGTCTGTAATTTTCCTTTTATTTGTGCTGTTTTTACCTGGTTTTGATATCAGAGTTATAGTGCCTTCACAGAATGAATTTGGAACTATTCCACCCTTTCTGTTGCTCTGAAGTACCTTTAGTAATAGTGCTGTTAACTCTTCTCTAAAAGTCTGGTGGAAATCTCCAGTGAAGCTGTCAGGGCCAGGGTTATTTTTTGGTTGAGAATTTTTAAATTACTTTTTCAGTTCCTTCTTCTGTGATGGATTAATTTATTACTTCTACTTCTGTTTGTATTAGTTCAGGTAGGTAGTGAGTTTCCAGGAATTTTTCCATTTACTGTATGTTTTCAAATTTATTCAAGTACAATTATTCATAGTATTCTGTTATGGTTATTTTTATTATGGAAATGCTGTGGCATAGTGGATAAGTGCTATGTTTGCTAATCAAAAGCTTGGCAGGGCAAATCCACCAGGCAGTCCTTGGGAACTCTGCAGCAGTTCTACTCTGTCCTATACTGTTACTTTGAGTTGGGATTGACTCATTTCATTTCTTATTTGAGTTATTTGCTTTTTCTCCAGTTTTTCATTTGTCAGTTTGGCCAATGGTTCACCAATTTCGTTGATGTTTAAACAAAACAAAACAAACAACAACAACAACAACAACAACAAAAACCTCAGCTGTTGGTCTTCTTAATTCTTTTATTTGTTTTTCTATTCTCTAATTCATTTAGTTCTACTCTAATTTTTATTATTTGCTTGCTTCTGATACTTGAAGGTTTCTTTTGATGCCCTCCTGTAACTTGTTCCAGTCATTGGGTTAATTCTTTGATTTGGACCCTTTCTTCTTTTTGGATGTCTGTATTTACTGAGATAAACTGACCTCTGAGCACTGCTTTTTTTGTGTCCTATTGGATCCGACTCGACGGCACTTGGCTTGGCATAGGTTCTGGTAGGACTGTTTTCATTCTCATTTGATTCTGTGAATTGCTTTATTCTGTCCTTAATTTCTTCTTGCTCTTTCTTGAGCAAGATGGTGTTTAACGTCCATGGGTTTGATTTTCTCCCTTCTTTTTCCTGTTATTGATTTCCACTTCTATGGCCTTATGGTCTGAAAAGACGCTTTGTAATATTTCAATGCCTTGAATTTTGTTAAAGATTGCTTTGTGGCCTAATATGTGGCAGACTCAGGAGAATGGTCCATGTGCATTGAAAAAGAAAGTATAATTGGCTGCTGTTTGGTGAAATCTTCTGTGTACATCTATGAGGTCAAGTTGGTTGATTGCATCATTTAGATCCTCCATGTCATTATTGAGCTTTGTTCTGGATGTTCTGTCCTTCACTGAAAGTGGCGTGTTGAAGTCTCCTACTGTTATTGTGGAGCTATCTGTTTCCATTTTCAGTGCAGTTAGAGTTTGCTTTCTGCATTTTGGAGCCATGCTGTTGGGTGCATAAATATTTAATATGGTTATGTCCTCCTGGAGCATTGAGCCTTTAATCATCACACAGTGTCTTTCCTTATACAATGTGGTGGATTTTAAGTCTATTTCATTCAAGATTATTATTACCACTCCTGCTCTCTTCTGAATATTGTTAGCTTGATATTTTTCCCCCATCTTTTGAGTTTTAGTTTTCTCGTGTCTTTAAGATATGTCTCTTGTAGGCAGCATACAGACGGTTCATATATTTTTTTAATACAATCTGCTGCTCTGTCTTTTTATTGGTGCATTTAATCTATTTAAATTCAATGTGATTATTGATAGATATGAGTGCTGTAATTTTGATGTCTTTTTTCTGCATTGTAGATAATTCCTTTGCTCTAATTTTCTATGCTGAGTCTTTTTTCTTTATGTGTTTTCTCTTCTTTTTCAATGTTGGTGGTTCTGTATTTGCTGAGATGTCATGTTTTTCTTTTTTCTTTATTCTGATGCATAGGGTTGATAGTTACCTTTGTGGTTACATTAATAGTTACCCCTATTTTTCTAAATTTAAACCAGTCTTTAATTTCTTTATATCACCTTGACTTCCTCTTCATATGAAAGACCTAGGACTACATTTTCTTTTAAATACCTCTTTTCTGTTATAATGTTTACAATGACAACATCACTGTTTCCCTATTTTCAGTGTTTTGCCTTTGATTTTGTGACTCTTCTTTTTGTATTGATATCCAGTTGCCCTGTTTTGTATTCTAGCTTTGGGGTGTTACCTGATGTTACTTATTTTTCTAACCAAAGGACTCCCTTTAGTATTTCTTTTGATTTGGTTTAGTGCAAAGTCCCTAAATTTCTGTTTATCTGAAAATGTCCTAATTTTACCACCACATTTGAGAGACAGTTTGCTGGATGTGTAATTCTCCAAGTCTTTGTATATGTTATCCCACTACATTCTTGCTGCATGGTTTCTGCTGAGTAGTCTGAACTTAGTGATTCTCTTGTGTAGCGTATTTTTTTTGTTTATCCTTAGCCACTTTTAAAAGTGTCTCCTTATTTTTAGTTTTAGCTTTGGGGATCCTCCTTGTGTGGAATTTGATGAAGATTTCAGCTAGATATCTTCTCATTTGTCATGATATCAGGGAAGACTTTTGTCAACAAATCTTTGCCAATTCTCTCCATATTTTCTGTTCTCCCCTCTTCTTCTGATACTCCAGTCACTCATATGTTATTCCTCTTGATAGAGTTCCACATAATTCTTAGTGTTTCTTGGTATTTTAAAGATTCTTTTATCTGACTTTTCCTCAAGTATGTCAATGACATGTGCTTTATCTTTAGTCTCATTAATTTGATCTTCCATTGTCTCAATTCTGCTCCTTTGAGTTTCTATTGAGTTCTCTAACTCTGTAATTTCATAATTCTTTTTTTTATCTCTAATTCTTGCTGCTGTATGCCTTCTTGTAGTCTGTTTAATTTGTCATTATATTCTGGCTGCATTTTTCCTCATCTCCTTCCTGATCTCTTCAAGAGTTCTAAATATTAATCTTTTTATTCTACCTCTGATAATTCTAGGAAATTCTCTTCATCTGGAAAATTCCTTGATTCTTTGTTTTGGGGTCTTCCTAAAGATTTCATGGCCTATATCTTTAAGTGACTTGAAATTGTTGTCTCAGAGCCATCAGTGAATTATATTTACTTATTTTATGTTTGCCTACTGTGTTCAACCTTCTTGGTTTATTTTGTTTTGAAATGTCCACATTGGCTGGTCATGTATGATAGTTTGGTTACTGTTGTTTTTGAAGCTCTAATGTCCTGTTACCATGTGGTTACAGCTGTTATTACACACGCAATCCCAAGAATCCATTTACTCTTTTTACATTAATTCAGCTCAGGTAACTAGGTAGTCAGTCATCAAGTGTGCAGTTAAGGTACTCACCTACTGCCTTAGATAGACAGAGGTGATCAGTGTAGGCACAAGCATCTGGTTGTAGCCACTGAGAAAGGCAAGAGGCTAACAGTGTCTGTGAGGATGGTGTATCCTCTTATGTCTGAATCTAGGTGAAGGAACAGTTTCTCCCCTGAATTTACAGCTCAGGGGACTTAGTAGAACTTTTTCCCTCTCAGCCCTATTTGCTAAATTGTTTCAACTGTGAGTCTTGGAGAACGGCTCAGGGCAGGGTTAAAGAGTCCTCCTTATAACTCAGTTAATGGTGTCAGACTCCAGAGCTGGGCACAGTACAGAAAAAGGAGGGAGTAGTCCTGCGATAAGGGCAAGAGGTTTATCCTGAAGGAAAGTTTAGACCCACACACGCTGTTGGATACATGCAAAGACTTTGTTTTTAACAACCTAGTGCTGTTTTTTACTGGTTCTGGAAGTGCCAGTGGATTCTCCAGTCAGTTTCTTGTGTTGCAGAGGATGCCCACCAACTGCAATCAGTCTACTGACCAAGCTAGCTGCAGCTGTTTCCCAGTGGGTCAAGTCTGTGGAATCCTATGTACTTTGGAACTCCTCTGCCTTCTCTATGGCTCAGTCTGGTTTCTCATCTTTCCCTTTGGTGTCCAGAGCTCCTAGAATGTCTATGCACCAGATTTATTTGTTGTTCTGAGTCTTTGCTGCTAGAGGAGTCTAGTCTGCCATCTTTCCCCCACCTTCTGAATTTCTCTAGAGGATCAACATACATGTTAGCCAGAGGATAATAATAGATACTTAGATTTTGAATGGTTTTAAGAATATATTCCCTAGAACTCTAAGATATAAAGGTGGGTATGGGGTTCAAATTTTATTTGAAAATCATTAAAGATATGTTTCAATGTTTCATAAACTTAAATAAGAACTAACAACACAAATGCTTGATTACTTATATATACCAAATATATAACATCAAGACAACTACTCATTGTTTTAGAAGGTCAACTAATGTTCCGTTCATATCTCAGAATAAATTGTATCATGTCATTCTGAGCATATATTTAAATCCTTGTGATTAGTCAGGTCACAGCTCCCCTCTTATATAGGGCTATACATTTCTGCTTATACAAAATTCTAAAGCAAGTACACTACTATGGCTTATGTCCTTAAACCTTACCTGGCACTGAATTGAGCCTGTATACATCTGTTCAGCATATGCCTTAGTCATGTCATAAAAATCACTTACAAAATAAAATAAAATAATGAATACTTTAATATATTACATTATAGTTTATGCACTTACTAGTTTTGGATGTTGGTCTTATGTTTTTGTTAAAGAATGTGAACACATACCAGATATTGTTAATTATTCAATTTCACACCAAAAGTTTCCTAGTACACTTAATCTGCAGATAACTAAAGAATAATCTATGAGTGCAACACAAGCTATTAAAAGCTGTTGCCATATGAAATGTCAAGAGACTCAGAATAGCCAAAAATACTGAAAGAACAGCAAAATTGGAGGACTTACATATTCTTATTTCAAAACTTACTACAAAGTTACAGTAATTTGGTGGCATAATTGGTTTGCTTTAAAGTTTATATAATATTTTATCATACAAATAATTTTTAAAAAGAATTTTGGAGCAAAAAATAATAATCCTAAGTTAAAGAAAACAAAAATGGTGTGCTACTGACATAGAGATACACACAAAGACCAACAGCCTAGAATTGAAAGCTCAGAAATAAACCCACATGTTTATGGTCAACTGATTTTCAACAGGGTACCAAGACTGTTCAACGGGGAAGGAAAACAGATTTATCAACAAATGGTGCTGAGATAATTGATATCCATGTGCAAAAAATAAAGCGAAGTTGGTCCTTTAAGTTACACTATATACAAAAATTAGCTCAAAATGGATCAAATACTTAAATTTAAGAGCTAAACTTATAAAACTCTCCATAAAAAATATTGGAACATATTTGCATGACTTTGGGATTTCCAGTGGGTTGTTACATATGACAACAAAAGCACATGCAACAAAATAGAGATAAAATGGACTACATTAAAATAAAAAACTTTTGCACATCAAAGAACACTACAGAGAGTAAAAAGGCAACTCACAGAATGGGAGAAAATATTTGCAAATTATATCTTTGGTAGAGGTTTAATATCCAAAATACAAAGTAACTCCTTGCTATAACTCAGTAAGATCCCCAGGTGGCACAAATTATAATCAACTGACAACCTAAAGGTTCCTGGTTCAAACCCATCCAGCAGTACCACAAGAGAAAATGCTTAGTGACTCACTCACGTTACGATTACCCACTACCCTCCATATAGTTTCCAAGGAGCACCTGGTAGATTTGGACTGCTGACTTTCTGGTTAGCAGCCATAGCACTTAACCACTAGAGGGTTGATGAAAAAGAGCATGACCCTCAATGAGATGGATTGACACAGTGGCAGCAATGATGGGCTCAAATATAGCAACGATTGTAAAGATGGTGCAGGACTAGGCAGTGTCTTATTCTGTTGTACATAAAGTTGCTTTAAGTCACAACTGACTAGATGGCATCTACCAACAGCTTTGTATTTTGTTGTTGGGTTGTTGTTAGTCACATGTGCTACAGAGCAAAATTGCTCCATAGGGTTTTCTTGGCTCTAATCTTAATGGGCCAGGATGGTACAGGACTGGGAAGTGTCTCATTCTGTTGTACATAAGATCGCTTTAAGTCTGAACTGACTCAATGGCATCTACCAACAGCTTTGTATTTTAGTTGTTGGGTTGCTCTTAGTTAATGTGGTACAGAGTAAAACTGCTCCAATGGGCCAAGGAAATCCTATGCTACACGTGGTACAGAGTCAAACTACTCCAATGGTCCAAGGAAACCCTATGCAGCAGTTATACTCTGTAACACATGTAACTAACAACAACCCAACAACAAAATTACAAAGTTGTTGGTAGATGCCATTGAGTCAGTTCCAACTTAAAGCAACTTTAACAACAGAATGAGACACAGTCCTGCACTGCTTTTATAATTATTGCTATATTTGAGCCCATCATTGCTGCCATGGTGTCACTCCATTTCATTGAAGGTGTTCCTCTTTTTCATTGACCTTTTAGTGGTTAAATGCTACAGCTGCTATCCAGAAAGCTGGCAGTTCAAATCCACCAGATGCTCCTTGGAAACTCTATGGGCCAGTTCTACTGCATCTTACAGGGTCACTATGTGTCAGAATTGACTCGATAGCCATGTGTTTGGTGGGTTTTTTGGGGGGGGTTCTCTACTTTACCAAGCATGATGTCCTTCTCCAGGGACTGGTCATTCCTGATAACGTGACCAAAATACATGAGAAGAAGTCTCATCATCTTTACTTCTAAGAGCATTCTGGGTGTATTTCTTCTAAGCCAGATTTAGTCATGCTTTTGGCAGTTCATTGCATATTCAATATTCTTTGTCAATACCGTAATTCAAAGGTGCCAATTCTTCATTCTTCCTTGATCATTGTCTAGCTTGCACATGCACATACTGTCAATTAAGTTCATGAACTAATCCTAGAAAAAGTACTACATATCTCAATGCTGAATATCACTATGGTCACCTCCAAAGTACTCCCTTGGGAAGCTATGCACCAATGCCAGTTCACCCTTCAAAGCAGTTTTGGAATTCTTTCGAATGGCCATCAGAGCTGTCATCATATTGCCCTTGATGTCATTAATGTCATCAAAATGTCTTCCTTTCAATATTTCCTTTATCTTTGGGTAAAGAAAAACATCATAGGAGGCCAGATCAGGTGAGTAGGGAGAGTGTTCCAATACAGTTATTTGTTTACTGGCTAAAAACTCCTTCACAGATGACTGAACAATTAAGTTCATGAACTTGCCACTGTGCCACCATGCACAATGGCCATTCCAGAAAGCTTGTGGACTTAATTGTCAGACCTCATAAGGCAACTGCAAATACGATGTCTTGGATCAGATGTACCTCAATCCTCAATCCTCATTCTTTGCTTAGTCCTCAAAGTGACAACTATCCATTTAAAAAATGAGCAAAAGATTTGAATAGGGATTTCTTCAATGAAGACATACAAATGTCCATTAAGTATATGAAAACATGTTCAACATCAGTAGTCATTATGGAAATCCAAATCAAAACCACAAATGCAGTAACACATAACACCTCTTAAGATGGCAATACAGGCAATGACAGTGAATGAAAAATTACAAGTGTTGGAAAGGTTAGAATGTGGAGAAATTGGAATCCTCAATATTCCCAATGGGAATGCAAAATGGTGAAAAATCAAACTCATTAGCATCAAGTGACCAACTCACAGTGGCACAGGAGAGAACAAAACTGCCTCATAGGTTTTCCAAGACCGTAATGTTTATGGAAGCAGACTGTCATGCCTTTCTCCCACTGAGCAGCTGGTGGGTTTAAACTGCTGACTTTGTGGTTAGTAGTCAAGAACTTAACTGCTGTGCCACTAAGTTTCTTAAAATGGTGAAGCACCTGTGAAAAACAACAGCTTGGTGGTTCTTCAAAAAGTTAAATATAGAGTTGATGTACTACCCAGAATTGCCACACCTAGGTATGTACCCTAAAGAATATTACCCTAGTCAGGAAAAGGAATGAAGTTCTGGTAGATGCTACAACATGGCTGAACTTTAAAAACAATATGAAAAGTGAAATACACCAGACAAAATGAAGAAGATACTGTGTTTCCATTTGGGTGAAGTGTCTAGAATAGGCAAATTCAGGTAGATGGAGGGTAGAGTAGATGGAAGACGCTTCCCTGGTCATTGCAGCAGCACTGGTGGAACCCCTAAGAGCCTTTCTTTTCTTTAGTTATATTTATTCTTTTATTTTTTTATTTGTCTCTTTTTTCCCCCCTTTTTGTTTTGTCCACTTCTCATTTTCTCATCTCTCCACCCCAACAGCAAGCTCCCTTAGCATTTCTTTGTTTGTTTGTTTTTGGCTCCGATTTCTGTCTGCCTCCTTTACTATAGCATCTTAGATACACACATAAATATTAAATACACACATAAATCCTACCTACTCCTTTCTGCCTACTTGCACTGTGTACTGAACATCATACATCTGAGCAACACAGGCAAGGTCAACTTTAACCAGTATAGCACTGATTACTGGGTTGCCCTGTTGGCCATAGGACAAGCCACAAACAACCCATCCAGCCCCTCCTCTTCAGCTGCCCCTGCCCTGCTGCATCATAGCTGAGTGACTGGCCTTCACCATTACACAAGGAGGTGAGAAATATTGTGAACATAGACAGGGAAACAAAAACCAGTGTACAGCTTACCTGCTGTTGCATAACCAAATCAAACAAAAAAGCAGGACAAAATGAATAGATCTACAATGAATAAACAAAGAAAATAGCTACTCAATGTTCTCCTGAAGACAGCAGACAATATCAAAACATATATTTAGTAAAAGAAGGAAACAGAAAGAAAGAAATAGGAAAAGATGGTTCCAGTAAGCACTAGAATTACCTGACAGGAAATTCAAATCCCTAATATTCAGAGCTATCCAAGAGTTGAAGCAAAAAGCAGACAAAAGTGAGGGAAAAAAATGGGTAAATTTATGGAAAAAGGCAGACAGATTCATAGAACATTTCATGAAAATAATACAGGAACAAAATGTCCAAATAGATTCACAACTATAAATCATACAAAAACAACAATTAGAAATCCAAAAGATAAACAATAAGATTTCAAAAATTGTCAGTGTCATTGAGGGCTGATGGGCAGGTTTGAAATGATGGAAGACAGGATAAGCAAAATTAAAGAAAAAAACTTGGATCCAACTTTGATGAAAAATCTAAATACAGAATGAGAATTGTGATGGAAACAAACAAAAGCAAAAATTGGTGAGTGATTGGAGTTCCAGAATAGAGAGAACTGAAAACACAGAGAGGATCACTGAAGAACTGCTGATAGAAAACTACCTTAATACTGTGAGAGATGTAAAGCTGACCATCCATGTAGCTCAAAGAACCTCATATAGGACAGATCCTACAAGAAAATCACCAAGACATATCATAATCACACTCACTGAAAGCAAAGACAAAGAAAAATTCTGAGAGTAGCTCAAGAAAAACACAAAGTCACATATGTAATACAAACAATAACACTAAGCTTTGATTATTTGGCAGAAATAATGCAGAAAAGAGATGAGATATATAAAACCTTGAGAGAAAAGACTTTAAAACAAAATAAACCATAAAAGCATCATTTTAAAATCTTTTATAGTGGATTTTGTTTTAAAGTCTATTTTATCTGAAATTAGTGTTGCCACTCCTGCACTTTGATAACTATTTCCTTGTTATTTAATAAAATTTTCTGTTTGATTCCAAGGTGTGTCTCTTGTAAAGAGCATATTGATAGATCCTGTTTTTTATCCATTCTGTCACTCTCAGTTTCTTTATAGGTATGTTTAGGCCATTTTGATTCAGTATAATTATTGATAAGTATGAGTTTATTGCTGGCATTTTGTAGTACCTTTTATTGTGGTGCTGACATTCTCTTTGTTCCTCTTACTCTCCTGTGATGAATTCCTTTGTCTGAGGATTTCTCTTTCATTTTTTTTTTAATTGAGACTTTATGTTTTTTGTCTTTATTTTGGTGAGTAGGTTTGCTACCTTTCTTTGTGTTTTCCTTGAAATTTACCCTTATCTTCCTAGGTTTGAACCAGTCTACTATTACTCAATATTGCTTTGCTTCCACTCCATTAGAAACTTCTATACCTACATCATTCTTCCCTCTTTTATTGTTCTGACATTGTTGTCATTTATATATTAACCTCTCTGGTTCCTTGTTGTAATTCTTTTTGTTTTGGATAGTCCTTGAGAGTTTTTTACTAGGATGGTAACTGGCTGGTACAATCTTGGATCCTAGAATCAGACTGTGGTCCAATGCTGCTGGGTCTCAGACCAGAAGACTCTGTTTAGTAATTCTTGTAAGTTTGATTTCATTTTTACAGAGTCCCTTAAGTTCTTTATATCTAGGGTGATCCATCACAAAGACTGAACCATAATAAACATTTACACACTCAATGATAGGGCTCCAAGATATCAAAACAAACAAACAAAACCCCCCACAAATTCTAAAAACACTGAAAATAGAACTGACAGTTCTATGATAATAGTAGGAGACTTCAAGACATCACTCTTGGTAAATGACAAAACATCTAGAAAAAAACTCAGCAATCATACAGAGCAGTCAGTCTACTTGACCTAACAGACCTATATAGAACACTCCACCCAACAGCTGCAAATACACATTGTTTTCCAGTGCACATGGAATGTTAACGTTCTCCAGAATAGACCACATCTTAAGCCAGAAAGCAACCCTCAACAAAATCCAAAATACTGAGATAATGCAAAGTATCTTCTGTCACCATAACACCATCAAATTAGAAATTAACAACAGGAAGAACAAGGAAAAAAATCTATTACATGGAAATTGAATAACAACCTGCTTAAAAACACTGGGTAATAGAAGAAACCAAAGATGAATTTAAAAATTCCTAGAATCAAAGGACAGTGTAAACACATCATACCAAAACTTCTGGAACAGAGCAAAAGTAGTCCCTGGAGGTCAATTCATAACAATAAATGCACACATAAAAAAAAAGAAAGGCCTTGTGGTAGTCATCTAGGGCTGCTTTAACAGAAATACCACACGTGGATAGCTTTAAAAAGAGAAATTTTATTTGGCACAGTCCAGTAAGATAAAAGTCCAAATTCAGGGTGTCAGCTCAAGGGGGAAGGTTTTCTATGCTAGCACTGGATGAAGGTCCTTGTCATCATTCTTCCCCTGGACTGGAAGCTTTTGAGAACCCTGGTCCTTTCCAAAGGATGCACTCAGCTCCTGGCACTGCTTCTTGGTGGTATGAGGTCCCCAAATCTCAGTTTGCCTCCATTTCTTTTATATTCCAAGAGGTGACCCCAAGCTGCAGTATAATCCCACATGTTAAGTCCTGTCCCACCAGCTCAACTGCAGCCCACCCTCATTAACATTATGGAGGAGGATTTACAATAGGAAGGACAACACACAACAGCAGGAATCATGGCTCAGACAAATCTCTAAAGAATTTGGTGGGAAAACAATTCAATCCATGACATTCCACCCTTTGTTCCCTAAACCATCTCATTGTTGCAACATGCAAAATATATGCAGAGCACCATAGCTAAACTCTTAAGTCCAAGACTAAAAATCCAGAAATTCTTCTTTATCTGTAAAATGTAGAATACAAGTTATCTGCTTGGAAAATACCGTGGTAGTACAGGCAGACAAAGTCAGACATTTCCAATATAAATGGGAGAAACAAGGCAAAGCAGGCAACATGCAAGTTAGCAAAATATATTACAGTAGCCCTTAAAGCTTTAAAAATAGTCTTCCATTCTCTGAGGCATTTTATCCAATGTCTCTGCCCTCCAGACTCTAGGTATCAGTCACCCTCTCCAGATTTTGAGTGGAACTCCCCAAGCCCTATACTATAGCTCTGCCTTCCAGACCCACTGGGACATCAACCAACTCTGTCCCCTCAGCTTTAAGGGCACCCTAAGACTGAGTGTCAATTCTACCCTTAGAAACACAGGCAGCCATGGCTCCACCTTTTAAAATCCCTGAAGTATGGCCAAACCTTTTGAGACTGAGGCAGCTCAGTTTCTCATGCTCTCTGTCTCTTCGGTTTCTGCTTCCTATGGTCTCATGCTCTGGGCCTCAGACCTGCATCTGACCTGATGAGACAAGTGTTCCAAAGCTCTGTATTTTCACCAATTTAAGTACCTGGAGACACCCCACTCTGCCTGAAAGCCTCCTACACATAGGCACTTAGCTTTCTTGTTCTACAGGTCAGTAAGCCTAGCTCCACAGATTCAAGTCCCTGGAGGCACCCTACTCTGCCAGCAAACCTCTGTGCACAGGCACTCAGCTTTCTCACTCCATGGATTGGCTCCAGCACTGTCTTATGCTGGTCTGATTCTGTTGCTGTCTGTCCATTGCTGCTGCTGGCGTTGGTCCTTTGCTTCTCATTTCTCACCATCTGCCCCTTCATAACAGTTCTCCTCAGTTCCTTCTGAGTCTTCGATCCATTCACAGTTTCAAAACTGCTTCTACATTTTAGGTATATGTTAGAGCAGCATCCCACACCCAGTTCCAAATTTTGTTTTTGTCATTTAGTGCTGCTTTAACAAAAATACCACATGTGGATGGCTTTAAAAAGAGAAATTGTATTTGGCACAGTCCAGTAAGCTGAAAGTCCAAGTTCAAGGTGTCAGCTCCAGGGGAAGGCTTTCTCTGCCATCACTGGAAAAAGTCCTTGTCGTAAATTTTCCCTGGACTGGAAGCTTTTGAGGTGCAGGGACCCTGGTCCTTTCCAAAGGATTCACTCAGCTTCTCAGACTGCTTCTTGGTGGTATGAGGTCCCCAAATCTCAGCTTGCCTCCCTTTGTTTTATATTCCAAGAGGTTGCCCCAAGCCATGATAAAATCCCACACATTAAGTCCTGCTTGACCAACTCAACTGCAGCCCACACACCCTCATTAACATCATAGAGGTAGGATTTACAATAGGAAGGATATCACACAATAGCAGGAATCATGGTCTAGCCAAACTGCTACCGATTTTGAAGGGAATACAGTTCACTTCATGACAGGGCTCAAATTAAAATGTTAGCTACGCAAATATAATAGCAAAAGAAGCGCACAACCACTAGAAGGAAATAATAAGTTCAGAGCCTAAATAAATGCAATAGTCAATAGAAAAATAATAGAAAGGATCAACAAAATCAAAAGTTGCTTCTTTGGAAAAAAAGTTGGCTCTTTGAAAGGATCAACAAAAGTGACAAACCACTGGTGAAACTGACAAAAGAAAAACAGGAAAGGATGCAAATAACCCAAATAAAAAATGACATGTGGGACGTTACAATAGACCCACCTGCAACAGAAAGAATTATAACAAATTATTATGAAACACTATACTCCAAAAAGTACAAAAACCTAGAGGAAATGGACAAATTTCTAGAAACATACTGTCTACTCAGACTAACACAAAATAATGTTGAAAATCTGAACAGATGCATAAGAAGAGACAAAAAGGAAATTAAAAAGAAATAAAAGGAAACTCTCAACACACACACATAAAAAACCCTGGCCCAGATAGCTTCACTAGATAATTCTACAAAACATTTAAAGAAGAGCTCACACCATTACTACTCAAACCATCTCAGAACAAAGAAAAGGAAAGGACACTATTGAATTCATTCTATACAGACAGCATAACCATGATACCAAAGACAGGAAAATACAGCAAAAAAAAAAGGAAATTACAGACAAATATCTCTAATGAATATAGATGCAGTATTTCACATCATAATTTCAGCTAGCAGAATTCAACACCATATCAAAAAAATAATATACCATCACCAAGTTAAATTCATATCGGTTATGCAAGCCAAGCCAAGCCAAGTGCCGTCCAATATTAGAAAATCAATCAACTTAATCCACTATGTAAATAAAAGACCCACATGATCATCTCAACTGACACAGAAAAAGCACTGAAAAAGGACCAACACCCACTCCTGATACACTCCCTCAATGAAACAGACATAGAAGGGAAATTTCACAATACAATAAAGGACATCTAGGAAAAACCAATGGCTGACATTCTTCCTAATGGAGAAAGGCTGAACACATTCCCCTGGAGAACATGAACAAAATAAGGATACCCTTTAGCACCATTCCTATTAAATATAGTGCTGGAAGTCCTAACCATTGCAATATGGTAAGAAAAAAATAAAGGGCATCCAAACTTGTTAAGAAGAAGTTAAACTGTCTCACTGTCTCTAATTATGGATGATAGGATACTATACACAGAAAACCCAAAATACTCCACAACAGAACCACTGGAACCAATAGAGTTGTAAGATACAAGACAAACAACACACAAAAATCATTTGGATTCCTATACACCAATACAGAGAATGATGAAAAGGAAATCAGGAAGATAATATCATTCACAATAGCCCCTAAAAAATAAAACACTTAGGAATAAATCTAAACAGGGATGCAAATGATCTATACAAAGAAAACTACTAAATACTACTGCAAGAAACTATCAGAGATCTACATGAATGGAGAAACATACTATGCTCATGGATAGGTAGACTCAACATTGTGAAAATAACAATTCTACCCACAATGATTTGCAAATACATTGTGATCCCTATCCAAATACTAAAAACATTTTTTAAAGAGATAGATGTTAACTTTACATGGAAAGGAGAAGAACCCTGGATAAGTAAAGCATTAATTAAGAAGAAGAATAAAGAATAAAGTAGGACTCACATGCCCTGACCTCAGAACTTACCCTACAGTTACAGTCAAAACAGCCTGGCACTGGTACGAGGACAGTTACACTGACCAATGTAACAGGACTGAGATCCTAGATGTAAATACATCTACCTATGGTCACATGATCTTCGACAAGAACTCTAAGTCCATCAAATGGGGAAAGGGAGTCTTTTTTATAAATGGTGCTGGCAAAACTGAATATCCAACTGAAAAAAATAAAACAGGACCCATATCTTACACTGCATACAAAAGCTAATTCAAACTGTTTGAAAGACCTAAATATAAAGTGAAAACCCACAAAGTTCATAGAAGAAAACATAGGATTAATGCTTGTTGTTAGGTGCCATTGAGTTGGTTCTGACTCATAGAGACCCTATGCACAACAGAATGAAACACTGTCCAGTCTCACACCATACTCATAATTGTTTTTATGCTTACGCCCATTGTTGCAGCCACTGCGTCAATCCATCTCATTGAGGGTCTTCCTCTTTTTCTCTGACCCTCCACTCTACCAAGCATGACATCCTTCTCCAGGGACTGATCTCTCCTGACATGTTCAAAGTATATAAGACAAAGTCTCTCTATTTTTGCTTCCAAGAAGCACTCTGGTTGTACTACTTCTAGAACAGATTTGTTTGTTCTTTTGGCAGTCCATGGTACAGTGAATATTCTCCACCACTACAATTAGAAGTCTTAATATATAGCCGTAACAGGATCCAAACCGTAATCAACAACACACAAACTCCAGAAGGTAAGCTAGAGAATTGGGTTCTTGTAAAAATTAAACTTATGTTCATCAATAGATTGGGCGAAAAGAGTAAAAAGGTAACCTACGGACTACCAAAAAACAAAAAATGACTCTTGTAAATCACACAAACATCTAATCTATAAAATTAGGAAGAAAATTTAACACCTGTACAACAAAAAAACAAATAATTCAACCAAAAAGTGGGCAAAAGAAATGAACAGACACTTCACTAAAGAAGATATTTGAGCGAACAACAGACATTTGAGGAAATGCTCGTGATCACTAGCCATTAGAGAAATGCAAATCAAAACCACAGCTAGATACCATCTCACCTAGTATTACCGGTACAAATCAGAAAAACAGGAGACAACAAATGTCGGAGAGGCTGTGAGGTAATTAGATTTTTTGTTCACTGCTGGTCAGAATGCAAAATGATACAACTATTTTGGAAAACAATATGGGCTTCTTTATAAAGCTAGAAACAGAAATACTACATGATCTAGCAATCCCATTCCTAGAAACAGATCCTAGAGAATATTAGGTCTACAATGAACATGGGTGTGTATATGCATATTCTGTGTCAATCCACCTTGTTAAGGGTTGCTGTGAGTCAGAACTGACTCGATGGCACATGAATATGCATATGCACACCTATGTTCATTGCAGTATTGTTCACAACAGGAAAAAGGTAGGAAGAACCTAGACATCAACATATAAGTGGAAAAATTATGATACATATACATAATGGAGTAATAAGCAACAGTAAAGAACAATGATAAATATATGAAGCATCTCATAACATACAGAAAACTGGAGGGCATTATGCTGAGTGAAATAAATCAATTGCAAGAAGGCAAATATTGTATGTGACCACTACTCTAAAGGCTACATAAAAAGAAACAATCTTTGATGTTTACCAGGAAGGGGAGGGGTAAAAAGCGAAAAACATTAAATAGGCAACAGATAAATGGTAACTTTGACAAAGGGTAAGACAGTATACACTACTGGGGAAGGCAGCACAACTTGTATATGGCAAAGACATGGAAGCTCCATAGCCACATCCAAACTCCCTGAGGGACCGAATTGCTCGACTGAGGGCTGTGGAAACTATGGTTTCAGGCGACATCTAGTTCAAGTGGGATAACATACTTTATAAAGAAAATATTCTACATTCTACTTTGGTGTGAGTAGCATCTGGGGTTCTTTATAAAAGCCTGTGAGCAGCCATCTATTATGTTCCACTGGTTTTGTCCTTTCAGGAGCCAGAAACAATAAAGAAAACTAAATAAACAAGGGAAACATTTGTCCAAAGAACTAGTGGACCACATCTATACTTGCCTCCAGCAGACTGAATCCAGTACAAGTAGATGGTGTTTGGCTATCACTACTAACTGCTCTGACAGAGGTCACAACAGACAGTCCTGGACAGCCAAAGCCAGCCAAGTGCCATTGAGTCGGACAGAGTAGGATAAAAATGTAGAACAAAATTCTAACTCAAAAAGAATGACCAGACTTGATGGGCTTACGGAGACTGGGGAAACTCTGAGAGTATGGCCCCTGGACACCTTTATAGCTCGGTAATGAAGTTATTCCTGAGGTTCACCCTTCAGCCAAGGATTGCATAGGCCCATAAAACAAAATGAGGCTAAAGCGGCATGTCAGCCCAGGAATAAGGACTGGAAGGCAGATGGGGACAGGAAAGCTGGTAATAGGGAACTGAAGGTTGAGAAGAGAGTGCTGACATGTTGTGGGGCCATAAAACAATGTGTACTAACTGTAAAATGACAAACTAGTATGTTCTGTAAACCTTTATCTGAAGTACAATAAAACATAAATAAATGAAAAAGAAAATTAAGCTTGCATAAGTAAATTATGACAACTCTGATGGCCATTCCAGAAAAAGACTTCCAAAGCTGCTTTGAAGGGTGGACTAGTTGCTGGCATTGGTACATAGCTTCCCAAGGGAGTACTTCAAAGGTGACTGTAGTGATATTCAGCAATGAGGTACGCAGCACTTTTTCTAGGATGTATTTGCAAACTTAGTTGTCAGACCTTGTATCTGAGTTTCTGGGTCATGTGGTGTGGTGCTAAGGACTGTGTCAAGCTGGCAACTCCATGTTCGGCTGCTGTATCAAGTGGCAGGGCAGGGCCTGTGGTGGCTTCCCCTCCCCTCAGCTCTCATCTCTCTGCCTTCCACCCTCTATAGCCTGTCTGTTCACATTACCAGCAGCTCCTGCTCTGGTAACTAGTAACTGTTGGATTCATCAACCCTTGCAGCCAGCACTTGAGAATCTTGTTCCCTGACCTGCCTGTCTCGGGTTCGCCAGCCTCTGCAGCTCTGTGAGTCAGCAGAGACCTCGCAGTCTCGCTGCCAGCTTGGGATCTGCTGACCTACACAACCAGCGATCTAGAACTCTGGTCTCTGACCTGCTGACCTTGGGTTTACTATCTCCCTTGGCCATGTGAGGCTTGTTCCAGGACTTGGGATGTTCATCTTCTACAACTGCATGAGCTGTTTCCTTTCCATATAAATCGTTCCTTGTACATATACGTGTTACTGGTTTTGTTTCCCTAGAAAATCCATCTTAAGACAGGATATTTTTATATTTTTTTGAGGAACCACTACACTGTTTTTTATAATAGCTGTGCCATTTTGCATTCCCACCAGTGGTGGATAAGTGTTCCAATTTCCCTACATCCTTGCCAACATTTGATTTTCTGTTTATTTATTTATTTATTTATATTTTTAATCCTAGTTAGTCATCCTAGTGGGAGTGAAATGGTATCTCATTGTGGTTTTGATTTCCATCCCTCTGATGGCTAATGATGTTGAACATCTTTTCACCTGCTTAGTGGCCACTTGAATGTCTTCCCTTTTGAAATGTCTGTTCAAATCCTTTGCCCGTTTTATGACTGGGTTATTTGTCTTACTGATGTTATCAACTTTATATACATATATATTTCAGTTATTACATTATTATCAGATACTTGGCTTCTGAAGATATTCTCCTAGCTGCTATCTTGCCTTTTCTCTTTTTGCTAAAAATAATATTTCATTGTATTTTCTGACAGTTTACTCAGCAGTTTACATACTCATTGAACAATTTCTACACAAGTTGTTCAGTGACTGTTAAATTTTTTACACTGTGTGAACATTTTCATTATTTCCATTCTGGTTGTTCTTTTCCATGAATCTAATTTCCTGGCTCCCTTACATTTTTATCAATGTTTTAGAGTAATTGTTGACTATTTGATGTCACATAGGTGATTTTTTTTTTTTTTTAAGGAGCACAGTATTTCTCAGTGATATTCATTATTTAGCTGCAGGGTGATCTCAGGGGTTAGTTTGGGTCAAAGTTTGAAGTGTATGCCAGGGCAGTAGTCTCAGGGAGTCATCCAGTATCAACCAGTGCATTGGGTAAGTTTTTAATTGTTAGAAGTTTTAAGTTCTCTTCCACATATTTCTCCCATTCCATTGGAAACCTTGGTGGCATAGTGGTTAAGTGCTAAGGCTGCTAACTAAAATGTTGGCTGTTCAACTTTACCAGGTGCTCCTTGGAAACTCTATGGGGCAGGTCTACTCTGTCCAATAGGGTCATTATGAGTCAGAATCGACTCAACAGCAGCAAGTTTGCTTTGTTTTGTTTTTATCAGGTTCCATCTATTGTGGCCCTGATTAGAATAGCAGGTAGTGACAGCTGGGCACCATTTAGCTGTACTGGTCTTAGGGTAGGTGTAGTTGTGATTCATGTGGACTGTTTGTTCTGTAGACTAGTTTGTTCTTTGAGTCTTTGATTTCCTTCTTTCCCTTTTGCTCAAGACTGTTAGACAGCAATAGTTGTACCTTTCTTTTCACCTTTTAGGCAAAATTTTTGATGAACAAAGATTTTTAATTTTATGAGGTCTAGTTTATTTATTACATTTTTTGCTCTTTATGCTTTTGTTATTATATTTTATAATCCATTGTTAAAACTTAGGCCTGACAGCATTGCCCCTGTATTTTCACCTGAGAATTTTATGGCTTTAGTTTTCACATTCAGGTGTTTAATCTGTTTTTAATTTGATTTTATATATGGTGTGAGGCAGGGATCCTGTTTCACTTTTCTGCATGTGGAAATCCAATTTTCCTGGCACTGTTTATTGAAGAAACTCTTCTTTCTCCATTGAATAGGCTTAGCACCTGTCATGGACTGAATTTTGTCCCCGAAAAAATGTATGTGTTGATTTGACTTGGATATGAGTTCCAATATGGTGCCATTTTTCCCATGTGTTGTGAATTCTGCCTCTGTGATAACTGATGATGGATAAAGGGGAACAGCTGTGTTGGTGAGGCAGGACTCAAGCTACAAGCTTGTACGTTATAAAGGAGAGAAGTGAGGTGAGGACGTTGGGAACCTCATACCACCAAAAGCGAAGCACCGAGAGCAGAGCACGTCCTTTGGACTGGAGGTTCCTGTGCCAAGATGCTCTCACTGGATTTAGACTTATCCTCTCAGACTGCGATAACTTCTCTTATTGAATGGACTTGTAAATTGTTAATGCATTTGTGCTTTACTGGACTGTGACAATAAAAGCTTCTCTTCATGAAACCTTCCACCTGTGGTATTTTCCGTTACAGCAGTACCAGGCGACTAAGACAGCACCCTTATGAAAAATCAATTGACACAGATGTGTGGGTTTATCTCTGGACTCTCAGTTCTCCTCCATTGGTTGATGTGTTTATTGTTATGCAAGTATCAGGCTATTTTGATTACTGTAGCTGTTTAATATGTTTTAAAATCAAGAAATGAGTCCCCATACCTTGTTCCACTTTTTTAACATTACTTTAGCTATTTGTGGCCTCTTGTCATTCCATATGGTTGAATATTGGTATTTCCATTCTGTAATGAAGGCTATTGGAATTTTGATCAGGATTGCACTGGATCTATAGATCACTCTGAGTAATACTGACATCTTAAGTCTTCCAGTTCATGAACACAGAACATCTTGCCATTTATTTAAGTTTTCATTAATCTTTTTCAGCAGTGTTTTGTAGTTTTTATCGTATATCCAAATGAAACCCACTGCCACTGAGTTGATTCTGACTCACAGAGACCCTTTAGACAGAGTAGACCTGCCCTATAGAGTTTGCAAGGAGTGCCTGGCAGAAGTGAACTGTCAGCCTTCTGGTAAGCAGCTATAGCACTCAACCACTATGCCACCAAGGTTACCTTTTACTGTATTGGAACCTCAGATCCCTGGTTTGATTTATTTGTATATATTTTATAATTTTAGATGATATTGTAAGTGGGAAAATTTCCTGAATTTACAAATTTCTCATTGCTGGTATATAGAAACCCAACTGAATTTTGTTGGTTTACCTTGTGCCCTGAAACCTTGTTAAATTAGATCTCTGTATGGTGACCAAGGTGGGATATTATCAAAGATATTATACTTAAATATGAACGGCATGGATGAGGTGACTCCAAACATATCTTTCAATTCTGGAAACATGGAGTTCTATTTGAAATTTTATTGAGTTTAGGAAAGACTAGTAAAACTTGGCTGGCTTGGCAGTAAAATGCAGTACTTCACAGGGTAGTGGTAAACTTCTAAGTGAATCTCAAAAGATGGTTCAGAATACAGAAAGAAATGATGTCTTCAAAGGTTTAAATTCAGGGATTATGGAACCATTAATACCTTACTAGGAAAAGCAGGATAGTTAAAACTTATCCTTATTGTGGGCAGAGGGTAGAAGGACAAATCATCCCATTTTACAAAACATTTCTTAATGCTTCTGCCTAACTCTGAAAAGTAATTTGAGGGGTCATTTGCACAGGGACAAAGATTTCCAGTTAAACAGTGTTGAAAAATGAAGAAAGAGAATGGCTGATTAACTTGATATCCTTACTGTATCTGTATATTTAACTTTTCAAAGATTCTATGGCTAAAGAACTTGAGGCAGTGAAAGTACTGGGGCATCTCTGAAGGGAGAGGCTTTGCTTTTCTAACAATAGAAGTTTCTAATTTAATATAACATGATAAATTCACCTCTGATCAATATGGAGTATAAGGAAACAGATTTTTCCTCCAACCTGAAACAAACAAACAAACAAAAAAAACCACACAAAATGTATGAAACAATAGTTTTCAAGACACTAGACATCAGGTACCAGAGAAGAAGAATACTGAGAGGCTGGAAACAAATGAAATGAGCCCAATGGATTGTTTCCAGGCTGTGGTGCAGGCAGGAAGAACTCAAGAAGAGCTCTGCAGACTCTCTGAGTTGAAGAGACAGATTGGGAGTTTGAGAAGATCAAGGATGTCTAAAGTTCACAGAAGAGTAGAAAAGGGAGAGAGCAGAATAGAAGGGCAACCTTGGAGATCTGCAATGAACTCCATTTGAGTGTTCAGTAGAGTACTGATCAGCATATTCATGTTAGGAAATTATTATGGGTTGGGGACAAACCCATCTAAAGGATTAGAAGACATAGTACCTAATGATCAATCACTAAGAACTAAGAATAATGCAAGTTTGTACCAGTCAGAATGGAAAAAGTCAAAATTCCATGAAGCATTGAGGAGAGTCTCTCAGGATGTTGCCTCAGAAGTGGGGAATTTCTTCTTTATTGTGATTAAGTGAAACTATACAATTCAGATTAATTTTGCGTGTCCGCTTATCTGTAGCTCCTTCTGCTCTTCTCGTCCAGTGACAGCACACTCCTCCTTTTCATTCAGTGCTTGTCGTATCCTCTTAACAAGCTCCTGTTTCCTCCTCTCCACCCACTTCTCTCCCCCTAGAAGAGACCAGTAGGACAGTATACTATAAATGTATAGAACTGTAAAGTACATACACCATATGGTCATGTTTTTGTCTGAAGAGTTGATCTCAGTAGGGTTCTCTGGTCACGGGCAGCAACAGGTCTAGCGACCATGCTCCCAGGGGATCTCCCGGACTGTCAGACCATCAACTGTGGTCTTCTAGTAGAGTTCTTGAGCTGCACCTCTCTTTGTCTCCTGTTGTCACAGAGACTCAAAATTGTGTGTACCATCACGGTTGTCTTTGGTGGTGGCCAGGCACCACCTGGTTCTTCTGGTCGCATGTTGATAACAGCACCCCATTCACATGGGTCTTTCTGTCTCCTGAAATCTTTTTCCGTGTGTCTTTTTTGTTCTCAGTGATCACGTGTTCCGGAGGAGCTGGGACCATTTGGTGTACCTCAGATGGCAGTTTGCTAGCTTTGAAGACCCCAGATGCAACTCACCAATAAGGGATATAGAAGATTTTCGTAGCAATAGGCTAGTTATGCCAATTGGCTTCAATGTCCCCTGAGAGCATGGTCCCCAGACCTTGCCCTTGTTACTTATCTTTGCAATATTGGGTTGAGATTAGAAGAGCTTTCAGTTTATGGTGAAGTCCAGTTCAGTTGATCTGCTTTCTGCTGTGTGTTGTCACTGCTTTCACCTAAAGAAATTTCTGTCAACCAATCTATGACAAACCCTCTCCCTCCTTACCCACCCTTGGAGCCCTCAAAGAGTCTCTGCTTCTGTACACACATTCATTTTTAAGTCCTTATAACAGGGGTCTCATAGAATTATTTGTCCTTTTGCCACTGACTTATTTCACTTAGCATAAGGTCTTCCAATTGAAACCAGTTTATGAGATGTTTCCTAAAATCATCACTGTTCTTTATTATTGCATACTGTTCCATTGAATACATGCACCATAGTTTGTTTATCCATTCATTTGTTGATGGGCATCTAGATTGACTCCATCGTTTTGCTACTGTAGACTGTCCTGTAGTAAACATTTGTGTGCATGTATCTGTTCATGGTCGCCTTTGTTTCTGTAGGATATATTCTGAGCAGTGGGATTACTGGATCAAATGGCTTATCTATTTCTAGCTTTTTCAAGAAGCACCAGATTACTTTCCAAAGAGTTTGTACCATTTTGCAATCCCAGCAGCAGTGTAGGAGAGTTCCAATCTCTCCACAGCCTCTCCAGCATTTGCTGTTTTTTGTGTTTTGGATTATGGCCAACTTTGTTGGGGTGAGATGGTATCTGACTGTAGTTTTGATCTGGATTTCTTTAGTAGCTAGTGATCGTGAGCATTTCTCCATGTGTCTTTTGGCTGCCTCGATGTCCTCTTTGGTGAAGTGTCTGTCCATCTGCTTTGCCCATTGTTTAATTGGGTTATTTATCTTTTTCTTATTGATGCCTTGTAGTACCTTGTAGATTATGGTGATGAGGTGTTGGTCTGACACACAGTTGCCAAATACTATTTCCAGTTCTGTTGGTGGTCTTTTAACTCTTTTGATAAGCTATTTGGATGCACAAAAGTGTTTGATTCTTAGTAGTTCCCATTTATCTATTTTCTCTTTTGTTGATTGTGCTTTGTCACTTTTTGAAGTCTGTCAAAGCTGGTAATTCAGCTTCCACTGTTGACTCTCTTTCTTCTTGCATGATCTTTATTATTTTAGGTTTGATATTTAGGTCTTTGGTCCATTTTGAGTTATGGGTCTTGTTTTTAGTTTTTTGCAGATGGATATTCAATTTTGCCAACACCATTTGTTAAAGACAGTTCTTACCCCAGTTTATGATTTTAGGCCTTAGTTGAATATCAACTGTTCAAAAGAGGATGGAGGCATCTCTGGGATCTCAACTCTCTTCCACTCATCTATATGTCTCTTTTTGTACCAGTACCAGGCCATTTTCACTACTGTGGCAGTGTAATAGATTCTAAGGTCAGGTAGTGTGAAGCCTCCCACTGTGTTCTTCTTCTTCTGTAGTGCTTTACTTATGCAGGGTTTCTTCCCTTTCCAAAGTTGGTGATTTGTTTCTCCATGTCACTAAAAAATGACACTGGTATTTATGTTGGGATTGCATTGTATATGTAGATTGCTTTGAGTAAAATAGACATCTTCACAATGTAAGTCTTCCTATCCATGAGCAGGGCAGGTTTCTCCATTTATGTAAGTCTCTTTTGTTTTCTTGCAGTAAGGTCTTCTATTTCTTTCTATATAGGTCTCTTGTTTCTGCAGTTAAATTTATTTCTAGGTATTTTATTTTCTTAGGGGCTACAGTAAATGGTATTGATTTGGTGATTTCTTCTTCGATGATCTCCTTGTTGGTATAAAGGAATCCTACTGATTTACTTATGCTTATCTTATATCCTGATATTTTGCTGAACTCTTCCATTAGTTCGTGTAGTTTACTTATGGATTCTCTAGGATTCTCTGCATATACAATCATATCATCTGCAAATAGGGAGATTTTTACTTCTTTGCTGATGCAGATGCCCTTTATTTGTCTTGTCTAATTTCTCTGGCTAGAACCTCTAGTAGTATGTTGAGCAGAAGTGGTCAAAGTGGGCATCCTTGTCTAGTTCCTGTTTTCAAGGAGAATTCTTTTAGCTTCTCTCATTCCAGATAAAGTAATTAGGTGGCTTTGCATAGGTGCCCCTTACTGTGTTGAGAAATTACCCCTCTGTTCCTAGTTTGCTGAGGGTTTTTAGCATGAATGGCTGTTGGACTTTGTTAAATGCCTTTTCTGCATCAATTGAAAAGATCAGGTGATTCTTATCCTTTGTGCCATTCATGTGGTTGATCATGTTAATTGTATTTCTGTTGTTGAAGAAGACTTCCATCTCTGATATGAATCTAAGTTGGTAATGATGAATTTATTTATTTTTTGATATGTTGTTGAATTTATTGGCTGGGATTTTGTTGAAGATTTTTGTATCTAAGTTCATTAATGATATTAGTCTGTAATTTTCTTTTTTTTATTGGATGTATCCCTGACTTTGGTATCAGGGCTATGCTAGCTTCATGGAATAAATTTGAAATTATTCCACCCATTTCTATGCTGTGGAATAGCCTCAATAGTATTGGAGTTAACTGCTCTCTAACAGTTTGGTAAAATTCTCTGGATCTGGGCCAGGACTTTTTGTTTTGGTTGGTAGTGTTTTGATTACTTTTTTCAATCTCTTCCTTTGTGATGGATTTATTATTGTTCTACTTATCCTTGTGATAATTTTGGTAGCTGATATTAAACTTGAAACTTCTCCAGTTCTTCTAGGTTTTCAAATCTGTTAGAGTATAGTCTTTTGTAGTGTTCTGTTATGATATTTTTTATTTCTGTTGGGTCTGTTGTCACATCTCCCATCTCATTTCTCATTTGGGTTATTTGTTTCTTGTTTTTCTTTTCTAATTTTAGCCAAAGGTTTACCAATTTTGTTGACCTTTTCAAAAAGACAGGTTTTCGGTTTTGTTATTTTTTTTTTTCAGCTGTTCTTCTATTCTCTAATTTATGTAGTTCTGCTCTAATCTTTATTATTTGTTTTCTTCTGGTACCTGAGAGTTCCCAATGTTGATCTCCTTTACTTAATCAAGCTATAGGTTTAATTCTTTGGTTTGCTCTTTTCTTCCTTCCAGATGTGTGCATTTATAGAGATAAACTGACCTCTGAGCACTGCTTTGGCTGTAACACATAGGTTCTGCTAGGATGTGTTTTCATTCTCCTTTGAGTACCAAATTTCTTCATTTTGTCCTTGATTTCTTCTAGAACCCATGGATTTTCTAGCAAGGTGTTGTACAGTTTCCATGAGTTCAAATTTCTACTTATGTTTTTCCTGCTACTGATTTCAACTTTTATGGCTTTATAGTCCAAGCAGATGCTTTGCAATAATGTAATGGTTTGGATTTTGTGGAGGAGGAAGAATATAGTTTTGAGAGCTGTCACATACAACATTCAAAATGTCCATTTTTGAACAACAAAAACTGAGGCACACAAAGAAACAAAAAGCATGCCCAGTACACAAGGAAAATAAAGAGACTAATAGAAAATGCCTACGAGTGAGTCCAATGTCTGGATTTACTACAAAAAGACTTCAACAGTCTTAAATATGTTCAGCAAACTAAAGAAAATCATGTACAAAGAAGTAAAATAAAATGAAAACAAATATGAGAACAGTGTTTCACCAAATAGAGAATAACAATAAGGATATGGAAATTATAAAAAGGAATCATATAGAAACTTTGGAATTGAGAAGTTTGATAATCAAAGTGAAAAATTCACTACAGGGATTCAACAGCAGATTTGAGTAGGCAGAATCAATATCAGAGAAAATGCAGACAGGTCAAATAAGGTTAACCAATGCCAGTAGCAGAAAGAAAAAAAGAATGAAGAAAAATGAAGCACCTAAGAGACCTGTGTAATACCAGTAAGCACACCAACATACACATAATAGGTGCTCCAGAACCAAAAGAAAGGGAGAGAAAGGATATTTAAAAAAAATAATGACCAAAAATGCCACAACTTGAAGACATGAATCTCTACACTGAATAAGCTCAAACCAACCCCAAATAGGATAAAGTCAGTGATTTACACACAAATACTAAAATCAAACTGTAAAAAGTGAAAGAGAGACTCTTGAAAGTAGTGAGACAGAAACAACTTCCCACATAAAATAAATCGTCAATAACACTGACAGTTTGTTTCTCACCATAAATCATGAAAGCTAGCAGGCATTGGAATGCCATATTTAAAGTACTGGAAGAAAAGAAAATGTCAACCAAGAATTCCAAACCAAGGAAAATGATCCTCTAAAAATAGAAGACAGGGGCAGAGTCAAGATGGCAGACTAGACAAACATTTGATTAATTTCCTCAGACAACTAAGGCCTTGATTGATAATTGAACAGAGCTTTCTGGACACCCAGTGAGCCCTAAGACATGGCATAGGGCTGTTGGTAGGGACTGCATGCCACTGAGCGGGAAATTGCTTGTCCTTGGCTAATCCCTACTCTGGTTGAATCACCTGGCTACCGTGGACTGAAGGTAACTGGCATTTTTAACTTCTTTTTCTTTTTGTCAGCTGGCAGGTGGGGGAGCAGCTCAAAGAGCAGCTACACAGACTCTCAGTGGTAAAGTGATCAGTGAGTGGAATAGCCATATTTTGAGAGCCCGGCTCTGGACTCAGGGAACCATCTCTTTTCAGACCTCCACCACAGATTCTACTTTTTTCAGGGGCAGGACAGATTGACTAGGATGCCATCTTGTTTGTCTAGGAGGCAGAAATACCAAACTGGAAGCCTCAGCAGGGGATAATTACCAGGCTGGGGGGCAGTCCCAGTTCGGGGAGCACTTTTCCAGCAGAAAAGCTGTGTTTAGCACAGTGTAGCCTTATGGGTGTGGCCTGGAAGGTGATGACGGCAGACCAGTAGCCTGCCATATTACAAACTATATCATGGCATCTGGAAACAGCTGATGAGGCCCCTGCGTTGTCAGCTGGAAGGAGGGGCTTACCACACCTGACAGCCTGACTGATATTAGGAGTGGTCAGATAGCTTTTACCTTTTTAAAATAAGACTGTCTAGGAAAATAACTGTGGTGCAACCCATTGGCATCTCTTCCAGCCTTTACTGACCCACATTATAGGGTGAGCTGACAACCCCCAGTGACTCCATAAGTAGAGCCGTGTCATTGCCACCTAGAAGGCAGAGCCTGATACCCCGGAGATTTCACTGGGTCCACTCACTGGAGTACATAGAGGTGGCTGGTGATCAACTTCCTTCTGAGAGCTGCATCTCAGCTCCTGTAAAGGCAACACCAGAGAAAATAAACAGCTTCTAGATGTCCAGAAAGCAACAGACCTTAATGAAACATTAAAAAAAAAAAAAAAAAACCCACTCATCCATGGCTCCAGAAAACTCCCAAAAGAAAGAATCAAAGAACTTCCCAGATCAAGAAGTCTTTCAGAAAATATTGTAGGTCAAGTACAAAAGAATTATATATAGAGCCCTCCTAGACATTATACAAAATGCAGCAGAGCAAATGAAAAATTAAGCAATCTGTTCAATTTGATGGAATATCAGCATTCTGAAATCTAACAGATCAATAACAAAATTACAGAACTAGACAATTCAATTCAAAGCAAAAAAGCATAATTGAACAACTGGAAACAGATTTTGTGACTTTGAAGACAGAGCTACTGATAACAGCATATATGAAGACAAATCAGAGAAAGGAAAGAATAAAAACACAGAAGCCTTAAGAAACATGTGGGACTCTATCAAGAGGAACAATCTATGATTAACTGGAGTTTCTGAACAGGGAGGGATATCTGAAAACACAGAGAGCATTGTTGTTGAGTTGCTTACAGAAAACTTCCCTGAAATCATGAAGGAAGAGAACACAGATATCCAAGACGCACATCAAATGCCACACAATGTAGACCCCCAAAAGAAAGACACCAAGACATATTATAACTAAGCTTGACAAAATAAAACATAAGCAGAAACTCTTAAATGCAAGACTCAAAACAAAGCTAACATTCAGAGGGAAGCTTTGTAGACTTTTGTTTGACTTCTCAGCAGAAATTATGTTGGCATCAAGGCAGTGAGATGACAAATTCAAACCCTTGAAGTACAAAAACTTCCAACCAAGAATTATAAATCCTGCAAAACTGTCTTTCAAATATGAAGATGAAATGAACACATTTGCAGATAAACAGAAACTTAGAGACTTTGCAAAAACCAAACCAAAGATACAAGAAATATTGAACAAAGCTCTTGAATTAGAAAAACAGAACCATTAAAGTCTATATTTAAAGAGGCAATGCAAGACACAACATCCAGAAATGTACTCAGAGAAGGCACAAAACTCAATCAAAGAAGTAACATTAAAAGGGATCCAGTGATCATATCACAAAAACTAAGATACCATCATATTAAAAAGAGGGATATATTACAGTAGTTATAGTTCTTTCAGCTGGAGAGGAAGTTAATAGGATACGTAGAAGTTAAAATTGTGTTTATACTTAGATTATTATGGGAGATCATCAGCATAGCTGCAAAGTACAATACTGATGCAGCATACAAAAACAAGAAACGTAACAAAGGAGTCTCAACAAACACAAAACCAACACTGACAATGATGAAAAAAATCAAACCATAAAGAAGAATGACTCAGAACAGAAACCTAAGAGCAATGGAGAACACACCAACACAAAAATCAGTACATCAAAATGAAAGCATTAAACACATACCTATCAATAATTACACTGAATGTCAATGGACTGAACACTCCAGTAAAGAGACAACGAGTGACATCTTGGATCAAAAGACACGACCCATCTATATGTTGCTTGAAAGAAACTCACTTTAGACTTAAAGATATGAATAAAATGAAAATTAAAGAATATAGTAATATATACTAAGCTACTAATCTACAAAGAAGAGCAGGTGTGGCAATACTAATCTCAGATAAAATAGATTTTAATGTAAAATCCACCATCGTGGACAAGGATGGTCACCATTTACCGCTGAAAGTTTCAAAACACAAGCAGGACTTAACAATATTAAATTTTTATGCACCCAATACCAGAGCATCTAAATATACTGACCGAACACAGACACGATTGAAAAATGAGATAGATGACTCCACAATAATAGTGGTAGAATTCAACACTCTATTTTCAGTAATGGACAGATCGTCCAGAAAAAAGCTCAGTAAAGATACAGAAGATTTCACTGTGACAATTAGCCAACTAGACCTCATTGACATATACAGAACTTTTTACCCATCAATAGATAAGTACACCTTCTTCTCCAGGGCTCATGGAATATTTTCCAGAAGAGACCATGTGTTAGAACACAAAGGAAGTTTCAACAAAATCCAAATCACTGAATCATTTCAAAGCATCTTCTCAGAACACAAAGCCATAAAAGTTGAAATCAATAGCAGAAAAAACATAGGTAGGAATTTGAATTCATGGAAACCATACAACACCTTGCTCAAAAATCCATGGGTTCTAGAAGAAATGAAGGACAAAATAAAGAAATTTATGGACTCAAATGAGAAGAAAAACACATCCTTCCAGAACTTACAGGATACAACAAAAGTGGTGTTTGGAGGTAAATTTGTCTCTGTGAATGCACACATCTGGAAGGAAGAAAGGACCCAAACTAAAGAATTAACCCTACAGCTTGAACAAGTAGAAAGAGAGCAACAGAGGAACCCCTTAGGAACCAAAAGAAAACAAATAGTGAAGACTGGTGCAGAACTACATGACTTAGAGAATAGGAAAAAAGAAAAATTGAAAATTTAACAAAAAGAAAAGCTGGTTCCTTGAAAGCCTCAACAAAATTGATAAACTTTTGGCTAAAATTAGAACAGAAAAACAGGAGCAGAAACAAATAAGCAGAATAAGAAGTGAGATGAGAGATGTGACAACAGACCCAACTGAAATAAAAAAAGCATCATAACAGAATACTATGAAAGACTGTACTCTAACAGATTTGAAAACCTAGAGTAAATGGACAAATTTCTAGATTCACTTGACCTACCAAATTATCACAAGCAGAAGCAGAACAACTTAATAAACCTATTACAAAGGATGAGACTGAAAGAGTCATCAAAAATTACCAACCAAAAATGGCCCAGATGTCCCAGGATTCTACCAAACTTTTAGAGGACTTAACTCCAATACTACTGAGGCTTTGCACAGCATAGAAAGGGATGGAATACTCCCAAATTCATTCTATGAAGGCAGCATAATCCTGATAACAAAGCCAGGGAAAGATCCCATTAAAAAAAAAAAATTCCAAATCAATATCATTCATGAACCTAGATGCAAAAATCTTCAACAAAATCCTAGCCAACAGAATTCAAGGACATATAAAAAAAAATTCATCATGACCAAATTGGATTCATACCATGGATACAGGATTGGTTCATTATCAGAAATGCAATTAATGTGATCAATTATATAAATCGCACAAAGGATGAGAATCACGTGATTTTGCCAGATGATGCAGAAAAGGCATTCAAAAAAGCTCAGCATCCATTGATGCTAAAAACTCTCAGTGAAACCGGAATAGAGGAAAAATTCCTCAACAGAATAAGGGGCATCTATGCAAAGTCAACTGCCCACATCATTTTGAACGGATGGAGACTGAAAACAATTCTCCTTGAGAATGGAAACTAGGCAAGGATAACCACTCTCACCACTTCTATTAAACAATGTACTAGAGGGTCTAGCCTGAGCAATTAGACAAGACAAAGAAATAAAGGGCATCTGCATTGGCAAAGAAGTAAAAATCTCTCTATTTCCAGATGATATCATTATATATAGAGAGAATTTAAAGAATCCATAAGTGAACTACTCAAATTAATAGAAGAGTTCAACAAAGTATCAGGATATAAGATAAACACAAGTAAATCAGTAGGATTGCTTTCTACAAACAGATCATCAAAGAAATGACCAAATCAATACCATTTACTATATCCTACAAGAAGACAAAATACCTAGGAATAAATCTAACTAGAGAAATAAGAGTCCTGTCCAGAGAGAACAACTCCTTACTGCAAGAAACTTAGGGAGACTTACATAAATGGAGAAAACTGACTTGCTCATGGATAGGAAGACCTAACATTGTGAAAATGTCTACTTTACCCAAGGCCATCTACATATACAATGCAATCCTAATACAAATTCCAGTGTTATTTTTTAATAAGATGGAAAAAACAAATCACCAACTTTGTTTGGAAAGGAAAGGAACCTTGGATAAGCAAAGTGCTACTGAAGAAGTGGAACACAGTGGGAGGCCTCACACTACCCAACCTTAGAACCTACTGTACTGCCACTGTAGTCAAAACAGCCTGGTACTGGTACAAAAAGAGACACGTAGACCAATGGAACAGAGTTGAGACTCCAGAAATGCCATCATCCTCCTATGAACAGTTGATATTCGACAAAGGACTTAAGATTGTAAACTGGGGTAAGACAAGTCTCTTTAACGAATGGTGTTGGCAAAATTAGATATCCATCTGCCAAAAACCAAAACAAGGTCCCTTTCTCACACCTTACACAAAAAGCAACTCAAAATGGATCAAAAACCTGAATGTCAAACCTAAAATGATAAAAGATCATGCAATAATTGAGGTTCTAATACACAGCTTAGACAGCCTTCAAAAACTGACAAAGTGTGATCAATAGAAGAGAAAATAGATAAATGGGAACTACTAAGCATCCAACACTTTTGCTCATCCAAAGACTTTATCAAAAGAGTTAAAGACCACCTACAGAATGGGAAAAAAATATTTAGCAACTACATGTCAGAGTGACATCTGATGTTCATAATCTACAAGGTACAGCAAAATATCAACCAGACCAAGGTAAGTAACCCAATTAAGTGATGGGCAAAGGAGATGGACAGACACTTCACCAAACAGGACCTCTACGCAGCCAAAGGACACATGAAGAAATGCTCATGATCACTAGCTGTCAGAGAAATCAAAATCAAAAGTACCATGAGATACCATCTCACGCTAACGAGGTTGGCTATAATACAAATAACACAAAGCAACAAATGCTGGAGAGCTGTGGAGAGATCAGAACTCTCCTACAATGCTGGTGGGATTGCAAAATGGTGCAACCTCTTCAGATATCAATATGATGCTTCCTTTAAAAGAGGGAAATAGGTAAACTATTTGATCCATTAATCTCATTACTCAGAATATATCCTACAGAAACAAAGGCTGTCACACGAACAGATACATGCACATAAATGTTTACTGCAGCACTGTCCACAATAGCTAAACGATGGAATCAATCTAGATGCCCATCGACAGATGAATGGGTAAACAAACTATGGTACATGTACTCAGCGGAATACTATGCAATAATAACAATGATGATTTTAGGAAGCATCGCATAACCTGGTTTCAACTGGAAGATATTCTGAGTGAAATCAGTCAGTGGCAGGACAAATGTTGTATGAAATCCCTGGTGTAAGGACTTAAAAATAGATGTATGTACAGTAGAAGAGACTCTTTGATGGCTACAAGGGTGGGGAGCGAGGGAGAGGTTTGGTCACAGATTAGATAGTTGATAGAAATTTGGTTGGGTGGAAGCGATGACAGCACACAGTAGAAAGCAAATCAACTCTTTTCTAATCTCAATCCAATACTGCAAGGATAGAGTAGCAGAACGGGTGTCTGGAGACCATGCTTTCAGGGCACATTGAGGCCTATTGGCATAACTAGATTATTTCTAAGAGTCTTCTGTACTACATATTGGTGAGTGGTGTCTGGGGTATTAAAACTAGCAAGCTGCCATCTGAGGTACATCAAGTAGTCTCAACTCATCCGGAACTGTTGATCACCTAAAACAACAAAGTCACAAAGAAAAAGGAGCTCAGGAGACAGAAGGACCCATGTGAATGGAGTGCTGTATTAACATGTCACCAGAAGAACCAGGTGGTGCCTGGGCACCACCAAAGACAGCTGTGATGGGCACACAATTTTGAGTCCTTGTGGCAACAGGAGACAAAGAGAGGTGCAGCTCAAGAACCCTACTAAAAGACCACAATTGATGGTCTGATGGCCTGGGTGATCCCCTGGGAGAATGGTCCCTAGACCTCCTGCTCCCCTCACCAGGAAACACTACTGAGGTCAACTCTTTGGACAAAAATGGACTGGACTGCAGGACGCTGTATGACCATATGGTGTATGTACTTTATGGTTCTATGAATTGATAGGATGCTGTCCTACTGGTCTCTTTCTAGATGGGAGAGAGGAAGTGGAGAGGAGAGAAGAGGAGCTTGTTAATAGGATATGACACAAGTATAGAATGAAAAGGCAGAGTGCACTGTCACTGGGCAAGGAGAGCTGAAGGAGCTGTAGATAGGTAGGCATGCAAAATTAATTTGGATTGTATACTTTCAGTTAATCACAATTTAAAAAAAAGATGGAGTGACACAGTGGCTGTAACAATGGCCTCAAGGATGATTTCGAGCATGGTGTAAAACTGGACAGTGGTTTGTTCTGTTTTACATAGTAACCAACTTGATGGAACATAACAACAACAACCATATATATAAATATATACATGGAGTCTTGGTGGCACATTTGTTCAATATTTAGCTGCTAACTGAACTGAAAGTTCAGTGATTTGAACCCACCAGTCACTCCAGGGAAAAAAGATGTGGCAATTCTCTACTATAAAGATTAAAGCTTTAGAAACTCTAAGGAGCATTTCTACTCTCTTAAATGTCAGCATCAATCAGAAATGACACAACAGCAATAGGTGCGTGTATGTACATACATATATAGGTAAACTTGCCATTGAGTCAATTCTGACTCATAGTGACCCTATAGGACAGAGCAGAATTGTCCCATAGCATTTCCAAGAAATGTCTGGTGGATTCAAACTGCTGACCTTTTGGCTAGTAGTGATAGCTCTTAACCACTATGCCTCCAGGGGTTCTCATATATATACATATGTCTGTATACATACATAAACATATATACATTAAGTGAAAGTTTACAATCCAAATTAATCTGCCATATAAAACCTCAAACATATGCCTCTATGCAACTCCATCTGCTTTCCTCATCCTGTGACAGCTCACTCCTCATTTCCACCCTGTACATCCAGTACCCACTCAACCAACACTTCTCCCCTCTTCACCACTCTCCCCTCTAGAAAGGAACCAGTCGGACAGCCTGATATATATATATATATGCACACACACACATATATATAAAGACAGGAAGTACACACACCACCTGTATCACTCTGTGTATATATATATATATACATATATACATTATATATGTATATCGACATTTGACCCAGTAACAGCAGAGACCACATTTTTCTGAAAAACACATGGATCATTCTCCATGAGAGACCATTTGTTAGGACACAAGTGACAATAAATTTTAAAAGATTTAAGTCATACAAAGTACCTCCATTGATCAAAAAAAGAATGAAATTAGAAATTGATAACAGAAGAAATCTGTGAAATCCACAAATACATCAAAATTTTAAAACACGCAGTGACAAATAACCAGTGGGTGAAAGAAAATATTAGAATATACTTTAAGATCACTGAAAATGAAAATATAACATTCCAAGAATTATAAAACACAACAAAAGCAATGTTCAGGGGGAAATTCATAGGTGTAAATACATGCTTTAAAAAAAGAGAAAAGATCTCAAAATAAATTTCTCTCCTGAGGAATTAGAGATAGAAGATAAATAAATCAAGCAGAGGGAAAGAAATAATAAAGACTACTAGAAAGATAAATGAGATACAGAATACAAAAACAACAGAGAAAAACAAGGAAATAGAAAAAATGATTCTGTGAAACAACCAACAAAATGACAAACCTTCACCTATACCGGAGAGGGAAAAAAAAACTCAAACTAGTGAAGGCAGAAATAAAAGTGGGAACATTAATGGCAATTTTCAGGAAGAAAAAGGATTGTATGAGAAACAGTAAGCCAACAAATGAGACAGCAAAAGTGACATGGAAAAATTCCTAAAACTATATAAACTATAAAGGACTGGCCTACATTCTGTCATTTCAGGAGGCAGCATATGATCAAGAAAGGTAGAAGTACAAGCTGAACTGAAGGCATCAGCAAAATAAGGTCTCCAGGAATTGACAGAATACCAATTGAAACGTTTCAACAAATGGGTGTGGTACTGGAAGCACTGAGTCATCGATGTCAAGAAATTTGGAAGACAGCTACATAGCCAGCCAGCTGGAAGAGATTTTACGTTCTAACAGAATGTAAAAATTATCAAACAATATCATTAATGTCACATGTAAGTAAAATTTTGCCGAAGATCATTCAAAAGTGACTGCAATGGTATATTGACAGGGAATTGCCAGAAATTCATGGTGAATTAGGAAGAGGACCTGGAACCAGGGATATCATTGCTGCAGTCAGATGGATTTTGCTGAAAGCAGAGAATAACAGAATGGTATTTATCTCTGTTTTATTGACTGTACAAAGGCATTCAACTGTGTGGATCACAACAAATTATGGATAACATTGCAAAGAATGGGAATTCCAGAACACTTAATTGTGCTTATGCAGAACCAGCACATAGCTTAAGAGGTGGTCTTTTGAAAATTCAGAGCAAGGGGATAATCCATAATTTAAAATCAGGAAAGTTGTGTGTCAGAGTTGTATCCTTTCACGATACTAATTCAATCTATATGCTAAAAAAATAATTCAAGAAACTGGATGATATGAAGAAGAATGTTGCATCAGGACTGGATGAGGACTCATTAACAACTTATAGTATGCAAATAACACAACCTTACTTGCTAAAAGAGAAGAGAACTTGATGTACTTACTGATGAAGACCAAAGACTATAATCAGTATAGATTGCACTTCAGCATAAAGAAAACAAAAATCCTCACAATTAGACCGATAAGCAATATCATGATAAATGGAGAAAATATTGACATTTTCAAAGATTTAATTTTACTTGGATCCACAATCAATATTCGTGGAAGCAGCAGTCAAGAAACCAAAGGACATATTGCATGAGACAAATTTGCTATGTAAGATCTCGTATAAGTGTTAAAAAGTAAAGATGTCACCTTGAGGAATAAGTTGTGCCTGATCCAAGACATGGTGATTTCAGTCCCCTTATATGTATGCAAAAGTCGGACAATGAATAAGGAAGACAAAAGAAGAACTGAAATTTGTCTTGAAAAAAGTACAGCCAGAATGCTCATTAGAAGCAAGCATGGTGAGAATTCATTTAGTGTACTTTAAACATGTTATCAGTAACGACCAATCCCTGGAGAAGGATATAATGATTGGTAAAGTAGAAGGTCAGTGAAAAAGAAGACTCTCATGGAGCTGGATTGACACAGAGGCTACAACAGTGGGCTCCAACACAGCAACAATTATTAGGATGGTGCAGGACTGGGCTGTGTTTTGTTCTGCTGTGCATAAGATCACTGAGAGTCAGAGCAGATTCAACAGAACCTAATGAGAACAACAATAACAAGCTAAACTGACTCAAAAAAAAGAAAAACAACACTGATAACCCAAAAAGAACTATAACAAGAGATTTAACAGGAATTTTAAAACTTCCTACTAAGAAATCCCAGTGCAGATGGCTTTGCTGAAAGGCGCTACCCAAAGTTTAAAGAAGAATTGACATATACCTTTCTCAAACTCTTCCAACAACAAGAAGAGGAAGGAGTATTTCCTAACTCATTTTATGAGGCCCTGTTGTTGTTGTTAGATGCTGCTGATTTGGTTCTGACTCACAGTGACGGTATGAACAACATAACAAAATACTGCCTGGTCTTGTGCCATGTCCACAATCATTTTTGTGCCTAAGCCCATTGTTGTGGCCACTGTGTCAATCCATCTCATCGAGGGTTTTCCTTTTTTTCGCTGACCCTCCACTCTACCAAGCATGAAGTCTTCCTCCAGGGACTGATCTTCCTGACAACATGTCCAAAGTATGTAAGACACAATCTTGTCATCTTTGCTTCCAAGGAGCACTCTGGCTTTACTTCTTGCAGAACAGATCTGTTTGTTCTTTTGATGGCCCATGGACCATTCTTCTCCAACACCACAACTTAAAACTATCAATTCTTCTTTTGTTTTCTTTGTTCATTGTTCACCTTTCACATGTATATGATGCAATTGAAAATACCATGGCTTGGGTCAGGCGCACTTTAGTCTTCAAGGTGACATCAAGAGATCCTTTGCAAGAGATTTTCCCAACGCAGTGCATCTTTTGATTTTTTAACTGCTGCTTCCATAGAAACTGTTTGTGGACCCAATTAAAATGAAATCCTGACAATCTTAATTCTTTCCCCATTTATGACAATGTTGCTTACCGGTCCAGTTATGAGGATTTTTGTTTTCCTGATGTTGAGGTGCAATCCATACTGAAGGCTGTGGTCCTTGATCTTCATCAATAAATGTCTCAAATCTTCTTCACTTCCAGCAAGTAAGCTGGTGTCGTCTGTATAACATGGGTTGTTAATGAGTCATCCTCCAATCCTGATGTTACATTCTTGTTTGCATAATCCAGCTTTTTGGATTATTTGCTCGACATACAGATTGAAATGGTATGGTGAAAGGATACAACTCTGACACACACCTTTCCTGACTTTAAACCATGTAGTGTCCTCCTGTTCTGTTCACATGACTGCCTCTGATCCACGTACAGATTCCTTAAGAGCACAATTAAGTGTTCTGGAATTCCTATTTTAAGCAAAGTTATACACACAGTCAAATGCTTTTGCATAGTCAATGAAACACAGATAAAAGTCTTTCTGGTATCGTCTGCTTTCAGCCAAGATCCATTTGACATCATCAATGATATCCCTGGTTCCACGTCCTCTTCTGAATCCAGCTTGAATTTTGGGCAGTTCCTTGTCAATAAACTGTTGCAGTCACTTTTGAATGATCTTGCACAAAATTTTACTTGCGTGTGATATTAATAATATTGTTCAGTAATTTCTGCATTAAGTTCAATCACCTTTCCTTGGAGTGGACATAAATATGTATGTCTTCCAGTCGGTTGGTCAGGTAGCTGTCCTCCAATTTTTTTGGCATACATGAGTGAGCACTTCCAGTGCTGTATCTGTTTGTTGAAATATCTCAATTGATACTCCATCAATTCCTGGAGCCTTGTTTTTTGCTAATGCCTTCAATGCAGCTTCAACTTCTTCAGTACCATCGATTCCTGGTCATATGCTACCTCTTCAAATCACTTGACATTGACTAGTTCTTTCTGCTATAATGACTCTGTGTATTCCTTCCATCTTGTTTTGATGCTCCCTTAGTAATTTAATATTTCCCCTGCAGAATTCTTCACTATTACAACTTGAGGCTTGAATTTTTTCTTCAGTTCCTTCATCTTGAAAAGCACAGAATGTGTTTTTCCCTCCTAGTTTTCCATTTCCAGCTCTTTACACACATCATTGTAATACTTTATTTTGTCTTCTTCAGCTGAACTTTGAAATCTTCTGTTTAGATCTTTTACTTCACCATGACTTCCTCTTTGCTGTAGTTTCTCAACATTTGAGAGCATGTTTCAGAGTCTCCTCTGATATCCAATTTGGCCTTTTCTTTCCTTCCTGTCTTCTGAATGACCTCTTGCTCTCTTCATGGATGATGTCTCTGATGTCATTCCACAGTTCGTCTGGTCTTCAGTCATTAGTGGTCAATACATCAAATCTATTCCTGAGATGGTCTTTAAATTCAGGAGGGATATACTCAAGGTCATACTTTGGCTCTTATGGACATGTAATTTTCCTCAATTTCATTTTGAATTTGCATATGAACAACTGATGGTCTGTCCCACAGTAAGTACCTGATTTTGTTCTGACTGCTGATGTGGTGCTTTTCCATCATCTTTTTGCATAGATGTACTCAATTTGGCTCTTGTGGATTCCATCTAGCATAGTTCATGTGTACAGTCACTGTATTAGTTAAAAAAGTTATTTGCAATGAATAAGTTGTTAGTCTTGCGAAATTCTATCAAGCATGATGTCCTTCTCCAGGGATTAATCCCTCCTGATAACACGTCCGAAGTATGCAAGATACAGTCTCATCATCTTTGCTTCAAAGGAACACTCTTTGTACTTATTACAGAACAAATCTGCTTGTTCTTTTGGCAGTCCACGGTACATTCAATACACTTTTCCAACATAATTCAAAGGCATCAATTCTTTTTCTGTCTTCCTTATTCATTGTCGGCCTTTCGCATGCATGCAACGTGCACTTGGGTTAGGCATACTTGAGAGTGACGTCTTTACTTTTCAACACTTTAAAGAGGTCCTTTGCAGTATATTTTCCCAATTCAATGCATCTTCTGATTTCTTGACTGCTGTTTCCACAGGCATTGATTGTGGAACCAAGTAAAATGAAATCCTTGACAACTTCAATCCTTTCTCCATTTAGCATGATGTTGCTGATTGGTCCACTTGTGAGGATTTTTGTTTTCTCAGTGTTGAGGTGCAATCCATACTGAAGGCTATGGTCTTTGATCTTCATCAGTAAATGTTTCAAATCCTCTTCATTTCCAGCAAGAGGTTAAACATTGAATTACCAAATGAGCTTGCAATTCCACAACTAAGTATGTAAACAACTGCACTGGAAACTAGTACAAAAACAAGCACATGTACACTCATGTTCACAGCGGCACTATTCACAACAGCAAAAATGTGGAAACAGTTGAAATGTCCGTCAACAAATGAATGGGTAAACAAACTGAAGTACATGTGATGGAATATTATTCAGCCATACAAAGGAATAAAGTACTGATAGTTGCCACAATGTGGATGAACTTCAAAAACATCATACTAAGGAAAAGAAGCCAGACACAAAGGTCATATATTGTATTACTCCATTTGTATGAAGTATCTAGACTAGATTAATTTATAGAGAGAAAATGCTGATCGGAGATTGCCAGTGGTTGGGAATAAAGAAAAAAGGGAAAAACTGATCGATGGGTAAGATTTTTACTTTGGAGTACTGGAAATGTTTTAGAATTAAATAGAGGTGTAGCTGCAAAAAATAATCTTGGTTGTGCAGTGGTTAAAATGATTGGCTGCTAAACAAAAGGTCAGTGGTTTGAAGCCACTAATTGCTCCATGGGGAAAGATGTGGCAGTCTGCTTCTATAAAGATTTACAGCCTTAGAAACAACATGGGGCAGTTTTACTCTGTTCAATAGGGTAGATAGGAATCAACTGGACAGCAACTGGTTTAGTGGGTGGTTGCAAAACATTGTAAACGTACTGAATATTACTGAAATATTCACCTTAAAATGGTTCATTTTATATTCTGTGAATTTCACCTCATTAAGTCAATAAAGAAAAAAGGAAAAAACCTCTAAAATGGAAAAAATACTGAAAATAATTTATCTGAAAATGGTTTAGTAACAAGTATAAAGAGCTATTAAAACTCAACAACACAAAGACAATGTAAGTTAAAAAATCACAATTGTTCACTGCACCACTATTTACTATAGTGAAAAGGTGAAAACAACCTAAACGCAAATCAGCAAATGAATGGATAAAGAAAATGTAGTACATCCATGCAATGGAACACTAGTCAGCCAGCAGGAGAAATGAAGTCATGCTCCACGCTACAGTATGCATGGAGCTTGATAACGTTATTCTCAGTAAAATAAGCCAAACATAAAAGGACAAAAATAATATAAACTCACTTGGCTTTGGCTATATAAAAAAGCAAATGTACAGAGATGAAAGCTTATTAGTGGTTACCAGGGGCAGGAGGGAAGGAACAATAACATTGATTAAAGGTAGGGTTGCACAGCTGATTACTGTAATTGTCGTGAATAAGTTGTACACCTGTAAAAAGTTTAATTGGGAAAAGTTATGTGATAGATGTACTTACAACAACAGAAAAGAAAAAAAAAAGAGCAGCTGATAAGGAGCCTATGTCCAACTAAACACCTCATGAGATTTGATTCCTTGGTTGAGAGGTTTAGGGTGATGATTTCATGGAACATCCCAGTTAATTGGCCTAACGCCATGTTTGATGCTTCTGTTTCTATTTCCTAATTCTTTGCATAGTGCATGAGGGCGTAAAAACTTGTAAGCAGGCATGTGAGGCACAACAATTAGTCTCTATTCACCTGGAATAACAGAGGAAAAATGTGAGTCAGGAATAGGAGGAATATGGAATGTGTAGTTAACTGACTTCATGAACAACAGCCTCCTTTGCCATGAGACCAGAAAAGGGTGGTATTCGCTACTATTACTGAGTCCATAGAAGAATCTCACTCAAAGGGGGGAAATGCAGAACAGAATTTCAAATACTTATGAACTCTAGACTTTCTGGAGCCCCACAGGGTCAATAAACCCCCAAACTACTGTCCTGCAATAATCTTCAAAGCTTAAACCAAAAATATCCACTGAAGTCATCTTAAAACCCAACAGTAGATTCAACATCAGAAAAACAATCAATGTGATTAACCACATAAATAACACAAAAGACAAGGATCACCTGATTTTGTCCATTGATGCAGAAAAGGCATTTGATAAAGTCCAACACCCATTCATGCTAAAAACTCTTAGCAAAATGGGCATAGACGGCAAATTCCTCAACACAATAAGGGCCATTTATAAAAAGCCAATTGCCCACATTGTCCTGAATGGAAAGAGAATGAAAGACTTTCCCTTGAGATCAGAAACTAGACAAGGATGCCCACTCTCACCTCTCCTATTCAACATTGTGCTAGAAGTTCTAGTCAGAGCAATTAGACAAGACCAAGAAATAAAGGGCATCTGCATCGGCAAATAGGAAGTCAAAATCTACCTGTTTGCAGATGATATGATTGTATATGCAGAGAACCCCAAGAAAGTAAGCTACTCAAACTGATAGAGGAGTTCAGCAAAGTCTCAGGATACAAGATAAACATAAGTAAATCAGTAGGATTCCTTTATACCATCAACGAGACTGTTAAGGAAGAAATTATCAAATCAACACCATTTACAATAGCCCCTAAAAAGGTAAAGTACCTAGGAATTAATCTAACCAGAGAAACAACAGACCTTTACAAAGAGAACTACAAGCCCTTACTACAAGAAACTAAGAGAGACTTAGATAAATGGAAAAATCTACCCTGCTCATGGATAGGAAGACTTAACATTGTGAAAATGTCTATTTTACCCAAAGCAATTTATTTATATAATGCAATCCCAATACGAGTTCCAGCGTCATTTTTTAATGAGATGGAGAAACAAATCACCAATTTTGTTTGGACAGGGAAGAAGCCCTGGATAAGTAAGGTACCACTAAAGAAGAACACACTGGGAGGCCTCTCATTACCCGACCTTAGAACATACTACACTGCCACAATGGTCAAAACAGCCTGCCACTGGTACAAGAACAGACAGATGGATCAATGGAACAGAATTGAGACCCTAGAGATGACATTATCTGCCTATGAACAGTTGATATTCAACAAAGGCCCTAAGACTTTAAACTGGGGTAAAAACAGTATCTTCAACAAATGGTGCTGGCAAAATTGGATATCCATCTGCAATAAACTGAATCAAGATCCATATCTTACACCTTATAAAAAAACCAACTCCAACTGGATAAAAGACCTAAATATCAAACCTAAAACGATAAAGCTCATCCAAGAAAAGGTAGGAACAACAATGGAAGTTTTAATACACAATGAGGACAGACTCCAAAATCTGTCAAAGAAACCACAATCAACAGAAGAGAAAACAGATAAATGGGAACTATTAAGAATCAAACACTTTTGCTCATCCAAAGACTTTATTAATAGAATTAAGAGAACACCCACAGAATGGGAAAAAATATTTGGCAACTCTATGTCAGACCGATGCCTGATCTCCACAATCTAAAAGATACTACAAAATATCAATGAGAAGAAGATAAATCATCCAATTAAGCAATGGGCAAAGGAAATGGACAGATATTTTACTAAAGAGGAGATCCAGGCAGCCAAAAAACACATGCGGACATGTTCATGATCTTTAGTTATTAAAGAAATTCAAATCAAGACGACAATGAGATACCATCTCACCCCAACAAGATTGGCCATGATCCAGAAAACACAAAACAACAAATGCTAGAGAGGCTGTGGAGAAAGTGGAACCCTCCTACACTGTTGGTGGGGTTGCAAAATGGTCCGTCCAGCCTATTTGGAAAGCAATCTGGTGCTTCCTTAAAAAATTGGATATCGATATACCATTTGACCCAGTAATTCCACTACTTGGAATATATCCCACATAATCAAGGCCTTTCACACCAACGGACACATGCACCAGAATGTTTATCACAGCACAGTCCACGAAAGCAAAAAGATGGAATCAACCCAGATGCCCAACAACAGAAGGATGGATAGGTAAACTATGGTACATATACTCAATGGAGCAGTACGCAATGATAAAGAATAACGATGATTCCAGGAAACATCTCCTAACCTGGTTTCAACTGGAAGACATTATGTTGAGTGAAAGTAGTCAGTGACAAAAGGACAAATACTGTATGAGACCTCTACAATAAGATCTCAAAAACAGACTTGTGTACAGAAGAAAAGACTCTTTGACAGCTGCAAGGGAGGGAAGGGAGGGAGGGTGAGGGAGGGAGGGTTTAGATTAGATAGTTGCTAGAAATCTGGTTGGGAGAAAGCAGTGATAGCACACATTACAAACAAGAACAACATTAAGTGGACTTCAGCATAACTTGAGTACTCCTTCCATCTTAACCCAATACTGCAAGGATAGAGTAGCTGGGGCAGGGGGCAGGGGACCATGCTCTTAGGTGAAATTGAGGCCAATTGGCACAACTAGCGTTTTGCTAAGAGAGCTCTCTGCACCCCACGTTGGTGAGTGGCGTCTGGGGTCTTAAAAGCTGCCAAGCTGCTATCCGAGGATATAGCAAATGGTCCCAACTCAGCAGGAACGGATGCTCACCGAGGACCAAAATGACACGCGGTAAAGACAATCAAGAAGACAGAGAGACCCACAAGAGTGGGTGCTTATATCGACTTGGGACCGGAAGAACCGGATGGTGCCCGGCCACCACCAGTGATAGCCACGATAGAGCTCACAGAGAGGAGTCTCACTGGCAACATAAGAATAAAAAGGGGTCCATCCTGAGACCTCCACTAAAAGACCTCAATTGATGGTCCAGCGGTTTCAGGGTTCCCCTGAGAGCATGGCCCCCGGCCCTGATGCTGCCCTTACCCATAAATTATAATGAAGGTCCACTCTTCAGACAGGAATGGATTGGAGTTGGCAATGCAGAGTGACCATATATTGGATGCACTTTATGGTTCTATACATCTATAGGATACCATCCTGCTGACCTCTGGCTGGAGGAAGGAGAGTGGGTGGAGAGGAGGGGAAAGGAGGCCATTGGGAGGATGAGACATGTATGGAGCAGAGAGGAATAGTGTGCTGTCACCGGACAGGGACAGCAGTGGAAGCTGCATATAGGTGGGCATGTAAATTTATACAGGAATGTACATTTTCACTCAGTCATGTTAAATAAAAAAAAAAAAAACCAACAGTAGATTAGCTTAATTAGTGAAAAAAAAAGTCTGCCTTGTGCATTATACTCTTTTAAGAATACACCCATAGGATCAAAAACAACAGCAAAGTGAAAGATTAGACAGGACCCTTTGGGGTAGTAATTTTCTGTTAACCAAAGAGGAAAAACTGAGACAACGAGGATCAGAATGGTTGCACAACTGAAAGACTATAATCCATGTCATTAAATTGTACATTTAGAAACTGTTGAACTAGTGTGTGGTTTTCTGTGAATATCCTCAACAACAACAACAAAATAAATGAAATTTAGGAATAAAAGGGGAAAGGACTTGAATACATCATTATCCAAAAAGGATGCACAGGTTGCCAATATGTTAAACATCATTAGAAAATGTAAATTAAAACTACAATATCACTTGATGTCTTGTAGTATGATTATAATTTTTTCAAAGGAAAAGTACAACATGTTGTTGAAGATACGGAGAAACTGGAACTCTCATACCAGGTCTGACAACTATGGCTGCAAACTTAATTGTTCTAAATGCTTAATACCTCACTGCTGAATATCAATATGGTTACCTTTGAAGTACTCCCCTTGGGAAGCTATGCACTGGTGGCTGTGCCTAGTTCACCCTTCAAAGCAATTAGGAACTCTTTCTGGAATGGCCACTGTGCATGGTGGCAAGGTAGCAACTTTGTGAACTTAACTGTATAGTTGTTTGTGAGACAGTTTTTGGCCGGTAAACAATTGTATTGGAACACTCTACCTCATCACCTGATCTGACCCCCAGTGACATTTTTCTTTACCTGAAGATAAAGGAAATATTGAAAGGAGGACATTTTGATGACAGTCAGGACATCAGGGGTAATATGACAATAGCTCTGATGGCCATTCCAGAAAAAGAGTTCCAAAACTGCTTCGAAGGGTGGACTAGGTGCTTGTGTCAGTGCAAAGCTTCCTAAGAGGAATACTTCGAAGGTGACCATAGTGATATTCAGCAATGAGATATGCAGCACATTTTTCTAGGATTAGTTCACAAACATAATTGGCAATCCTTATATGTTAATGGTATAAGTATAAAATAGTGCAGTCACTGTAGAAAACAGTTTGGTGATTTCCCCAAAAGTTATTACCATATGACCCAGTAATTAATTCCATTCCTAGGTATATACCAAGAGAATTGAAAACTGATGTTGTCATAGATTGAATTGTGCCCCGCCCCCAAAATATGTGTAGCCATGTGGCTGGGCCATGATTCCTAGTATTCCGTGATTGTCCTCTATTTTGTGATTTTCCTGTGCTGTATGTTAGGGTGGGACTGTAAATCCTTTCATAGGATCACCTCCCTGCCCCACTGTAAAGGGAGTTTCTCTTTCATCCTGCAAGAGATAAATGGAAAGAGAAGCAACCAGAGAACTGGGAACCTTACACCATCAAGCAAGCAGTACCGGGAAAAGAGTGCATCCTTCAGACCTGAGGTTCCTGTGCCAAGATGCTCCCTGACAAAGACTGATACAGTACCAGACTTTCTTCCACAGTCAACAAGGGAGAAAGCCTTCCCCTGGAGTGGACATCCTGAATTTGGACTTGTAACATACCAGACTGTGTAAGAATAAGCTTTCCTTTGTTAAAGCCATCCACTTTGTGGATGTACATGAATGTACGTGAATGTACACGAACACATACATTAACAGGGTTATTCATACTCCAAAAAGGAAACAAGACAAATGTCTACCAATGCGCATTTATTAATACCTAAACAACTATGTTATATCCATATAATGGAATATTATTCATGTATAAAAATAATGAATTATTGATGTATGCTACAATATCGATGAACTTTGAAAACATTATGCTAAATGGAAGAAGCAAGACACAAAAGACCACATACTGTATGATTCAATTTAATATAAAATATCCAGAATAGGCAAATCCAGAGACAAGAAAGCCAATGAATGTTTGCTTGGTGCTGGGCACAACAGTGGGCTCAAAAGTAGCAACAGTTATGAGGGTGGCTCAGGACTCGGCAATGTTGAGTTCTGTTATGCACAAATTCACTATGAAACAAAGCCATCTAAATGGCAGCTAAGAACAACAACAGAAACTGCATGGAAGGGCAAATGGGGAATGCCTAGTTAATGAACTTAGGGTTTCTTATTGTGGGTAATGAAAATGTTCTAGTCTGATACGGTGGTGATAGTTGCACAATATCGTGAAGTTACTACAAGCCACTAAATTTTACCTTTTAAAATGGTTACCATTCTGTATTATATATTATGCCAATTTTAATTAATTAAAAGATTAGCAAGTTAAATCTAAAAATGTATAAAAAAAATTAAAAACTACAACCAAGTAGGTCTTATTCCAGATATGCAAAGCTGGTGGAACACTTGAAAATCAATCACTGTAGTCGACCATACCAACAAGATAATGAATACTATCAAATCATCATAACAACTGACACAAAAATGATTTAATAAAGCCCAAGCCCCATTGATGGAAAACAAAAACAAAAATAAAAACAAAAACCTCAGGAAAGCAGGAACAGAGAAGTGCCTAAACTGGATAAAGAACATCTAAAATAAATAAATAAAATGCCTACTAACACCAAATTCCTCCACTTGTCTGTCAGTTTGTTGTACTAAGGGGCTTGTGTGTTGCTGTGATGGTGGAAGCTATGCCACCGGTATTTAGATACTAGCAGGGTCACCCATTGTAGACAGCTGTCAGCTGAGCTTCCAGACTAAGACAGACTAGGAAGAAGGACCCAGCAGTCTACCTCTGAAAAGAATTAGCCTGTGAAAACCTTATGAGTAGTAGTGGAACACTGTCAAATATAGTGCCGGGAGATGAACCTCCGAGATTAGAAGGCGACTGGAGAAGTGTTGCCTCCTCAAAGCAGGGTTGACCTTAATGACATGCATGGAGTAAGCCTTTAGGACCTTCACTTGCTGATGTGGCACATCTCAAAATGAGAAGAAACAGCTGCAAATATCTATTAATAATCGGAACATGGAATGTATGAAGTATGAATCTAGAAAAATTGGAAATCATCAAAACTGAAATGGAATGTATTAACATCTATATCCTAGGCATTAGTGAGCTGAAATGGACAGGTATTTGCCATTTTTCATCAGACAATCCTATGGTCTACTATGCTGGGAACAAAAATGTGAAAAGGAATGGTGTTGTGTTCGTCATCCAAAAGGACATTTAAAAACCTGTCCTGAAGTACAAAGCTGTCAGCGATAGGATAATATCCATACACCTACCAGAAAGGCCAGTTAATAGGACTATTATTCAAATCTACACAACCAACCACTAAGGCCAAAGATGAAGAGACTGAAGATTTTTACCAGCTTTAGCAGTCCAAAATTAATCAAACATGCAATCAGGATAATTAGTAGTGACTGGAATGCAAAAACTGGAAACAAGAAGCATTGGTAGTTTGAAAATATAGCCTTGGTGACACAAATGATGCAAGAGATTGCACAATAGAATTTTCAAGACCAATGACTTCTTTACTGCAAATACCATTTTTTTGCCATCACAAACAGTAACTATACACATGGACCTCACCAGATGGAATACACAGAAATCAGATCAACTACATTTGTGGAAAAAATATGATGGAAAAGCTCTATATCAGCAGTCAGAACAAGACCAGGTGCTGACTGCAGCACAGGCCATCAATCACTCATATGCAAGTTCAAATTGAATAAAATTAGAACAAGTCCATGAGAGCTAGAGTATGAACTTGAGTATAGCCCATCAGAGTTTAGAGATCATGTCAAGAACAGATCTGATATGTTGAACACTAACAACTGAAGACCAGACAAATTGTGAAATGACATCAAAGACATCATCCATGAGGAGAGCAAGAGGTCATTACAAGGACAGGAAAGGAAGAAAAGACCACACTGGATGTCAGAAGAGACTCTGAAGCATGCTCTTGAACATTCAGCAGCTAAAGGAAAAGAAAGGAATAACAAAGTAAAAGAACTGAACAGAATATTTCAAAGGGCAGTTCGAGAAGACAAAATAAAGTGTTATGATATGTGCAAAAAACTGGAAATAGAAAACAAAAAGGAAACAACACGTTCTGCATTTCTCAAGCTGAAAGAACTAAAGAAAAAAGTCAAGCCCCAAGTTGCAATAGTGAAGGATTCTACAGGGAAAATATTAAACAACTTAGGAAGCATCAAAAGAAGATAGAAAGAACACATAGTCATTATACCAAAAAGAACAAGCTGATGTTCAGCCATTTGAAGAGGTAGCATATCATCAGGAACCAATGGTACTGAAGAAATCGAAGCTGTCTTGAAGGCACTGGTAAAACACAAGGCTCCAAGAATTGATGGAGTATCATTTGAGACATTTCAGCAAATGGATGCAGCACTGAAAATACTCACTGGTCCACGCCAGGAAAATTGGAGGACAGCTACCTGGCCAACTGACTGGAAGAGATCCATTGTTATGCCTATTCCCAAGAAAGGTGGTTCAACAGAATATTGAAATTGCTGAACAATATCATTAAGATCATATGCAAGCAAAATTTAGCTGAAGATCATTCAAAAGCGACTGCAACAGTATATTGACAAGGAACTGCCAGAAATTCAAGGTGGATTCAAAGAGGATGTTGTCATGGGTTGAATTGTGTCCCCCCAAAAATATGTGTAGCCATATGGCTGGGACATGATTCCCAGTATCTTGTGACTGTCCTCCATTTTGCAGTTTCCCTAAACTGTATGTTAAAGAATTAGGGTGGAGCTGTAAATTCCTTCATAGGATTACTTCCCTGCCCTGCTGTAAAGGGAGTTTCCCTGGAGTATGGCTTGCCGCACCCTTAATCCTTTCATCCTATGAGAGATAAAAGGACAGAGAAGCAGGCTGAGAATTGGGAACCTCGTTAGCATCAAGAAAGCAGCACCGGGAGAAGAGCGCATCCTTCAGAAGTGAGGTTCCTGCGTCAAGATGCTCCCTGGACAAAGACTGATGCAATACTGGACTTCCCTCCAGAGCCGACAACGGGAAAGCCTTCCCCTGGAGTGGACACCCTGAATATGGACTTGCAACCTACTGAACTGTGTAAGAATTAACCTTCCTTTGTTAAAGCCATCCACTCTGTGGTATTTCTGTTAGAGCAGCCCTAGCTGACTAAAACAGATGTGGAACCAGGGATATCACTGCTGATGTCAGATGGATCTTGGATGAAAGCAGAGAGTACTAGAAAGATGTTTACCTGTGTTTCATTCACTATGCAAAGGCATTCGATTATATGGATCATAATAAATTAGGGATAACATTGCAGAGAATGGGAATTCCAAAACACTTCATGGTGCTCTTAAGGCATTTGTACGTGGATCAAGAGGTGGCTGTGTGAACAGAACAAGGGGACACTGCACGGTTAAAGTCAGGAAAGGTGTGCATCAGGGTTGTATACTTTCACCACATCTTTTAAATCTGTATGTGGAGCAAATAATCCAAGAAACTGGACTATATGAAGAACAAGGCATCAGAATTGGAGGAAGACTCATTAACAACCTGCATTATGTAGAAGACACAACTTTGCTTCCAGGAAGTGAAGGAATTTTGAAACACTGAAGAAGATCAAAGACCACAGCCTTCAATATGGATTGCATTTTAACATCAATAAAACAAATATCTTCATAACTGGACCAGTAAGCAACATCATCACAAATGGAAGCATGATTGAGATTGTGAATGATTTCATGTTACTTGGTTCCACAATCAATGTACATGGAAGCAGCAGTCAATAAATCAAAAGAAGCATTGTACTGGGAAAGTCTGCTGTAAAGGGCCTCTTTAGAGTACTGAAAAGTAAAGATGTAACCTTGAAGACTAAGGTGCACCTGACCCAATTCATGGTATTTTGCATTGCATCATATGCATGTAAAAGGTGGAGAATGAATAAGGAAGACAGAAGAATTGATACTTTTGAATTGTGATGTTGGAGAAGAATATTGAATGCACCATGGACTACCAGAAGAACACAGAGATCTGTTGTGGAAGAAGTACAACCAGAGAACTCCTTGGAAACAAAGAGGGCGAGACTACATCTTATATACTTTGGACACATTGTCAGGAGGAATCAGTCCTTAGGGAAGGACATCATGCTTGGTAGAGTGGAGGGTCAGTGAAAAAGAGGAAGACCTTCAATGAGATGTATCGATACAGTGGCTGCAATGATGGGCTTAAGCATGAAAACAATTGTGGACATGGCACAAGATCAGGCAGTTTTTTGTTCTGTTGTGCATAGAGTCGCTACGAGTCAAAACCAACTTGATGGCACCTAACAACAACATGTTATTGTATAGCATTGGCAAAGGGATACATACATAAATGAACAGAACATAAAGAACACAGATGCACAAAAAGATGCTCAACTCACTTTTATAAAATTATATCTTTATTGCAATATAATTTACACACCATAAAATTCACTCTTTTAGGTATTTTGCATATGTGCTGTTGTAGAATCATTACCAGTATTTAATTTTGGAACAGTTCGATAGCCTGAAAAATAAAAAAAAAGCCCTGCACCCATTAGCAATCCGTCCACATTCTCCCATCAACCAAGTAGACTTCAGCAGTCACCAATCTGCTTTCTGTCTTTTCCTAGTCTGCACATTTCATAAATGGGACCACACAATATGTGATCATTTGCATCTGGCTTATTTAGCTTAACACGTTTTCATGGGTCATCTGTGTTGAAGCATCTAGAAATACTTCATTCCTTTTTATGGCCCATGTGATTTTTGACAAGGAATCAAAGTCAATTCAATGGACTAAGCATAGTTTTTTTCAATAAGTCGTGTTGGAACAATTGGGCAGCCTTAGATCCACAACAACAAAAGAATCTTCAATGAAATATCATGTTGTATACAAAAATAAATCAACATGTATTATGGACATAATGTAACATGTAAAACTACAAAACTTTTAAGGACAGAAACTTAGGAGCAAATTCTTAGAATAGTCATTTAGACAAAGAGTTCTTAGACTTGACCTCTTTGTCTAAGCATATAGTTTAAAAATTTAGAGTAGATTTTAAATGAATCATGACAGAGGCATAAAGTGGATCTCATCCAAATGAAACACTTTTAATCTTCGAAAGACCTCCTAAGAGGATGAAAAGAGAAACTACAGACTGGGAGAAAAATACCTGCAAACCAATTATCCAATAAAAGATGGACAGAGTAGAACTGCCTCATTGGGTTTCCAAGGAGTGCCTGATAGATTCAAAATCCTGACCTTTTTGGTTAGCAGCTGTAGCACATAACCACTATGCAACCAGTGTTTCCACTAAAAGACTAGTACATGGAACACATAACATCTGTCAGTTTTTCATACTGTGGTGGCTTGCACGTTGCTGTTACATTGAAAACTATGCTATCGGTGTTTCAGGTACAAGCAGGACTACTCATGGTCGGCCAGGTTTCAGTGGAGCTTCCAGATTAAGATAGACTAGGAAGACGGACCTTGTAATCTATTTCTAAGACATTCAGCCAATGAAAACCTTATCAATAGCAGAGGAACATTACCTGGTATGGTGCCGTAAGACAAATTCCTCATGCTAGAAGGCACTGAAAATATGATTTGGAAAGAGCTGCCTCCTCAAAGTAGAGAAGACTTTAATGATATTGATGGAGTCAAGCTTTCAGTAATTTGCTGATGTGGAATGACTCAAAATGAGAAGAAATTGCCACAGATATCCATTAATAATGGGAACACAGAATGTACAAAGTATGAATCTAGGAAAATTGAATATTGTCAAAAATGAAATGGAACACATAAACACCGATATCCTAGGCAGCGGTGAGCTGAAATGGACTGCTATTGGTGATTCTGAATCCAGTAATCATATGGTCTACTATGCCAGGGATGACAAACTGAAGAGAAGTGGCATTGCATTCATTGTTAAAAAGAACATTCAAGATCTATCCTGAAGTACGACACTGTCAGTGATAGGATAATACTCATACTTCTACAATGAAGATGGGTTAATACAATTATTACTCAAATTTACACACCAACCACTAACATCAAAGATGAGGAAATTGAAGATTTTTACCAACTTCTCTAGTCTTAAATGGATTAAACATGCAATCCAGATGCATTGATACTTGCTTATGATTGGAATGCAAAGATGGAAACAATGAAGAAGGATATGTAGTAGGAAAATATGGCTTTAGTGATAGAAACAGTGACAGAGATTGCATGACAGAATTTTTTATGACCAACAACATTCATCACAGAAACTTTTTTCAAAAACACAAGCAATGATAATACACGAGGGTTTTACCAGATGTAAAAGATAGGAATCCAATTGAACACATCTGTAGAAAGAGAGTATGAAAAAGTCCAATATCATCAGTCAAAACAAGGCTGGGGCTAGTTAGCAGAGCATCAATTGCTCCTATGGAAGTTTAAGTTAAAGCCGAAGAAAATCAAAACAAGTCCATGAGAACTCATACATCACCTTGAGTATAATGCACCTGAAGTTGGACACCATCTCAAGAATGATTTGATACACTGAACACTAATGACTGAAGACCAGAAAAACTGTGGGATGACATCAAGGACATACATGAAACAGCAAAAGGTCACTAAAAAGACAGGAAGGAAAGAAAAGACCAAAATGTATATCAGAAGAGAATTTGAAACTTGCTGTTGAACAGAGTAGATAAATCAAATGGAAGACATGATGATATAAAAGGGTTGAACAGAAGATTTCAAATGGCAGTGCAAGAAGACAAAGTATTGTGATGAAATGGGCAAGAAGCTGTAGTTAGAAAACCGAAAGGAAATAACATACTTGATGTTTATTTATTTCTTTAATGTGCTTTGAACATTTACCGTTCAAGTCAGTTTCATACAAAAACGTACACACGTTGTTATGTGACCAAAGTTGCTCTCTTCAGTGTGACAGCATACTTCTCTCCACCCTGTATTTCCCATGTCCATTCAACTAGCTCCTGTCCCTCTCTGGCTTCTCATTTCACATCCAGACAGGAGCTTCCCAGTTAGTCTCCTACATCTATTTACATGAAGAAGCATACACTTCATTAGTATCATTTTATGTCTTGTAGATCAGTTCAATCTTTGGCTGAAAAGTCAGCTTCAGCAACGGTTTCAGGTCTCGGGGTCATGTCTTTCAAGGAATCTCCAGTCAGTCAGACCATCAACTTTAGCCTTTTTACTATAGTTTGAATTCTGCAGCCCACATTTCTCCCATTCTATCAGGGAGTCCTTGTCGTTGGTGGCAGCTGGGTACTATCTAGCTCTTCTGGTCTCATATTGACGTGTAATTTCTAGTTTATGTGCCCCTGTCTCTTGGGCATATATTTTCCTTATATCTTTGATGTTTTTCATTATCCTTTGCTTGAGGTGGACTGGGACCACTTGATGCTTCTTAGATGGCTCCTTGCTAGCTTTTAACCCCTTATACACCGCTTACCAAAGTTGGATGCAAAACATTTTCTCAAAAAGTTTTGTTATGCTGGGGGCAGAGTTAACAAGGCAGAGTAGAGACATGTCTCCTTAAATCCCTCTCAAAACTAAGACTTGGATTGATAACTGAATGGAGCTTTCCGGACACCCAGTGACCCCCTAGGACATGACATAAGACTGTCATTCTGGAATATATACCACTAAGCGGGAAACTTCCCCTCTAATGCTGAATCCTGCTTTGGCTTAGTGACACCTTTTGTGACCTGAAGGTGCTTGGCATTTTTTAACTTCTCTTTTTCTTTTTGTTGGCTGGCAGGTGGAGGAGGGGCATCTGCCGGGGCTACACTGAAACTCAATCCTTGAGTGACCTGCGTGGCTTGTAGCAAGAGACATTGGGTGGGATACCCACATTTTGAGAGCCCGGCAGTGGGGACACCACAGCCTGCCCCCCTTTTTTGGTACTCCATCATAGATTTGCCTCTTTCTTGGTGAGAGGCGTAGGTTGACCAAGAAGCTAACTTGCTCACCTGGAAGGTGGAGTTATCCAATTGGAGGCCCCACCAGGGGCTGATTTCCAGGCTGGGAGACACTGCCGGCTGAGGAAACAATTTCCCAACAGAGGTGCTGTGTTAGCACATTGTTGCCTCATGGGTGGTGCCTGGGCAGCGTTTGTGATGCAGTGGCCTGTCCCTGTTGTGATCTGCACTATAGCATCTCTGGATGGCCGGGAAGCAGCCACCCAGAAGGCAGGTCCTGCCACACCTGGCAGTGGCCAGGGAGGAGTCCCTTGTCAGCTAGAAGGAGGGCCTGCCATACCTGGCAGCCTCACTGACTTTGGGTAACAGGCAGGTAGCTTTTAACTTTTAAAATAAGCCTGCCTCAAGAAATAACTGCTGTACAGCCTGACTGCATCTCTTCTAGCTATCACTGACCCACATCAGAGGGTCGGCTGATGGGCCTCCAGTGTCTCCATAAGAAGGGGAGTGTCTCTGCCAGCAAGGATGCAGAGCCTGCCACCCCAGAGAGCCCAATGGTCCCAGTCACAAGAGAACAAACAGGTGGCTGGTGACCAACTGCAACTCAGCTCCTGCTAAAGTAACACCAGGTAAACTAAACAGCCGCTAGATGCCCCATAAGCAACAAACCATAGCCTGGCATTTAAAAAAATATTCTAATATGGACCAAGAAAACTCAAAATATTGACTCAAAAAACATCCCGGGTGAAGAAGGCTTTCTGAAACTACTGAAGGTTGAGTACAAAAGACTTATATATAGAACCCTCCTAGAGATTAAGCAAAATGCAGCAGAATAAAATGAAAAATTAAGCAAGCTGTTCAAACTGATGGAACATCAACATTCTGAAATCTGACAGATCAATAACAAAATTACAGAATTTGACAATTCAATTCAAAGACAAAAGAACAGACTAGATGGACTGCAAATTAGAATTACTGGTCTTCAAGATAAAGCTACTGACACCAGCATTTATAAAGAGAAATCAGAGAAAAGAAATAAGAAAAATGAAGAAGCACTAAGAAACATTTGGGACTCTACCAAAAAAAAGAATGATCTATAATTAACTGGAATCCCTGAATAAGGAGGTATAGCTGAAAACACAGAGTACTGTTGTTGAGTTGCTGACAGAAAACTTCCCTAAAATTATAAAACAGGACATAAATATCCAAGATGTGTATTGAATGCCACAAAAAACAGACCCTTACAGAAAGACACCAAGACATATTATAATCAAGCTTAACAAAATGAAACATAAGCAGAAACTCTTAAAGGTGGCAAGACTCAAAACAAAGCTAACATTTAGACGGAAGCCTTGTAGGCTTTCATCTGACTTTTCAACAGAAACAATGTTGGCATGAAGGCAGTGGGATGACACATTTAAAGCCTTGAAGGAGAAAAACTTCTAACCAAGAATTATATATCCTGCAAAACTATCTTTCAAACATGAAGATTAAATTAGGACATTCACGGATAAACAGAAGCTCAGAGAATTTGCAAAAACCAAATCAAAACTACAGGAAATGCTGAAAGAAGCTGTCTGCATAGAAAAACAAAACCCTTAACTGTATATTTAAGGAGACAAAGCACGATACAACATACAGAAATCTATTCAGTCAGGAAAGTCACAAAATTCCATTAGAGCTAAAACATTAAAAGAAGGGAACCAGTGAACATATCATGAAAACTAAGATACCATCACAATAAAAAAGGGATATATTACAATAGTTACAGTCCTTTCAAAAGTAGATGAAGTTAATAAGATTTGTAGAAGCTAAAATTGGATTTCAACTCAGATCATTAAGGGAGACTATTGGAGTAGCCACAAAGCACAGTAACAATGGAAATATCAAAACAAGAAATGAAATACAGCAGTCCGAACAAACAAAAAATGAACACTAAAAAATTCAATGCATAATGACTTAGAATAGAATATTAAGAGCAATAGAGACAAATTCAACACAAAAATGACCACATCAAAATGACAGCACTCAACACATACCTGTCAATAATTACATTGAATGTAAATGGTCTGAACACTCCAGTAGAGACAAGTGATATCTTGGATCAAAAAACATGATCCATCTATATGTTGCTTACAAGAAACGCATATCAGACTTAAAGATATGAACAAAATGAAAATTAGAGGATGGAACAATATATACCAAGCTAACAATGTACAAAAAATAGCAGGTGTGGCAATATTAACCCCAGATAAAATAAATTTTAATGCCAAATCCACCATTGTGGATAGACACTATTGCTGAAAGGTTTAACACACAAGGATTTAACAATATTAAATATTTATGCACTCAATATCAGAGCATCTAAATACATTGAAGAAACATTGACTACATTGAAAAATGAAATAGACTGCACCACAATAATAGTTGGAGACTTTAACACTCCACTTTCAGCAATGGAGAAATCATCTAGAAAAAAGTTCAGTAAAGACACAGAAGATCTTACTGCAACAATTAACCAATTAGACCCCGCTGATGTACACAGAACTTTTTATCCATCAACAGCCAAGTACACCTTCTTCTCCAATGCACACGGAATATTTTCCAGAATAGACCATATATTAACACATAAAGCAAATCTCCACAAAATCCAAACCACTGAATTATTGCAAAGCATCTTCGTGGACAATAAAGCCATAAAAGTCAAAATCAATAGCAGAAAAAACATAGAGACTGGAACTCATGGACACTGAACATCATTTTTCTCAGAAAGCTGTGGGTTATAGAAGAAATGAAGGATGAAATAAACAAGCTTATGGATTCAAATGAGAATCATAACACATCCTACCAGAACCTATGGGATACAGCCAAAGCAGTGCTCAGACATCAGTTTATCTCAATAAATGCACATATGCAGAAGGAAGAAAGCACCCAAACCAAAGAATTAACCCTACTGCTTGAACAAATAGAAAGAGAGCAAAGGAGAAGCCCTTCAGGCACCAGAAGAAAATAGATCATAAAGATTAGAGGAGACCTAAATGAACTAGAGAACAGAAGAACAATTGAAAAAAATCAGTACAACAAAAAGCTGTTTTTTGAAAACATCAACAAAATTGACAAACCACTGGCTAAACTTACAAAAGAAAAACAGGAGACGAAACAAATAACCAGAATAAGAAATGAGAAGGGAGCAGTCTCAACAGATCTGACAGAAATCAGAAGTATCATAACAGAATACAATGAAAGACTGTAACAGATTTGAAAACCTAGAGGAAATGGACAAATTCTTAGATTCATATCACGTTCCAAAATTATCACAAGGAGAAGAAGAACAACTTAATAAATCCATCACAAAGGAAGAGATTCAAAAAGTCATCAAAAAACTACCCACCATAAAAAGCCCTGGCCCAGGTGGCTTCACCACAGAATTTTACCACACTTTTAGAGAAGAATTAACTTCAATACTACTGAGTCTATTTCACAGCATAGAAAGGGATGAGATACCACCAAATTCCTTCTATGAAGCCAGCATAACCTTGATACCAAAGCCAGTGAAAGATCCCACAAAGGAAAACTATAGACCAATATCACTCATGAATCTAGATGCAAAAATCTTAAACAAAATCCTAGCCAATAGAAAATTCAACAGTATATAAAAAAATAATTCATCACTACCAAGTTAGATTCATACCTGGGATATAAGGCCAGTTCAACATGAGAAAAACAGCTAACATGATCAACCACATAAATAACACAGAAGACAAAAATCACTTGATTTTGTGAAATGATGCAGAAAAGGCATTGGACAAAGTCCAACACCCTTGCATGCTAAAAACTCCCAGCAAATTAGGAATAGAAGGCAGATTCCTCAATGCAATAAGGAGCATCTACGCAAAGCCAACTGCCTATATCATCCTGAATGGAGAGAGGCTCAAAGAATTCCTTTGAAAATGGGTCTAGACAAGGATGCCCGGTATCATTTCTTGTATTTAACATTGTACTGGACATTCTGGCCACAGCAATTAGACAAGACAAACAAATAAAGGGCATTTGCATCGGCAAAGAAGTAGTAGAAATCTCCCTATTTGCAGATGATATGATTGTATACGCATAGAATCCTAGAGAATCCATAAGTAAACTACTCAAACTAATAGAGGAGTTCAGCAAAGTATCAAAATACAAACATAAGTAAATCAGTAGGACTCCTTTATACCAACAAAGAGATCATTCAAGAAGAAATCACCAAATCAATACCATTTACTATAGCACCCAAGAAGATAAAATACTTAGGAATAAATCTAACTAGAGAAATAAGGGACTTACACGAAGAGAACTCCAAGACTTCACTGCTGGAAACTAAGCAAGACTTACATAAATGGAGAAACCTACCCTGCTCATGAATAGGAAGACTCAGCATTGTGAAAATATCTATTTTACCCAAAGCGATCTACATATACAATGTAATCCCAATACAAATTCCAGTGATGTTTTTTAATGAGATGGAGAAACAAATCACCAACTTTGTTTGGAAAGGAAAGAAACCTTGTATAAACAAAACACTACTGAAGAAGAAGAACAATGTTGGAGGCCCCTCACTACCCGATTTTAGAACCTATTAGAACCACAGCAGTCAAAACAGGTTGGTACTGATACAAAAAGAGACATATAGACCAATGGAACAGAGATTCCACTGTTATCCTACGAACAGTTGATATTTGACAAAGGCTCTAAGACTCTAAATGGGTGTAAAAACAGTCTCTTTAACAGACGGTGTTGGCAAAATTGGTTATCCATCTGCAAAAATTTGAAACAAGACCCATACCACACACCTTATACCAAAACCAACTCAAATTGGGTAAAAGACCTAAACAAAAGACGTAAAATGATAAAGATTATGCAAGAGAAAATAGGATCAACAATTGAAGGTTTAATACACAATTTAGACAGACTTCAAAATCTGACAAACAAAGCTCAATCAACAGAAGAGAGAAAACAGATATATGGGAACTAGTAGGAATCAAACACTTTGCTCATCCAAAGACTTTATCAAAAGAATTAAAAGACCACTCACAGAATGGAAAAAATATTTGGCAACTGTATATCAGATTGATGTCTGATCTCCATAGTCTACAAGGTACTGCAAAATATCAACAAGAAAAAGGTAAATAGTCCAATTAAGTGATGGGCAAAAGAGATGGGCAGACACTTCACTACAGAAGACATTCAGTCAGCCAAAAGACACATGAAGAAATTCTAGCTATTAAAGAAATCCATATCAAAACTAGAATGAAATATCATCTCACTCCAACAAAGTTGTCCATGGTTCAAAAAACACAAAACAATAAATGCTGGAGAGGCTGTGGACAAACTGGAACTCTCCTGCCCTGCTGGTGGGATTGCAAAATGGTACAGTCTCTTTGGAAAGCAATCTGGCACTTCTTTAAAAAGCTGGAAAAAGATACACCATTTTATCCAGTAATCCCACTGCTTGGAATATATCCTACCGAATTAAGGGCAGTCACACAAACAGACATGCACATGAAAGGTTATTCTAGCACAGTTCACAATTGCAAAAAGAGGGAATCAACCCAGATGCCCAACAACAGATGAATGGATATGCAAACTATGCTACATATACTCAACAGAACACTATGCAATGATAAAGAATAATGATGATTTCAGGAAGCATCTCATAACCTGGTTTCAAATGGAAGATTTTATGTTCAGTGAAATCAGTGAGCAGCACAAGGACAAATACTGTATAAGACCCTTACTTTAAGGACTTATAAACAGACTTATGTGCAGAAGAAAAGACTGACAGCTACAAGGGAGGGGAGGGAGGGAGGGAGATGGATACGTATAGATTAGTCGATAGAAATTTGGTTGGGTGAAAGCAGTGATGGTGCACACTGGAAAGATTATCTTAACTGGACTTCAGTAATAAACTGAAAACTCTTCCAATCTTAACCCAATATTGCAGGGATAGAGTAGCAGCAGCGATGGTCTGGGGACCATGCTCTCAGGGGACATTGAGGCCAATTGGCATAAGTAGCCTATTGCTAAGAGTCACTTCTGCATCCATATTGGTGAGTGGCATTTGGGGTCTTAAAAGCTAGCAAGTTGTCACCTGAGGTACACCAAATGATCCCATCTCAGTTGAATCAGATTATCACGAAGAACAACAAAGACATAAGAGAAAAACAGCTCAGAGGACAGAAGGATCCATGTGTATGGATGACTGTGATCAGAAGAACCAGATGGTGCCGAGTCACCACCAATGACAACCATGATGAGGCACACAATGTCAGGTCCTGGTGGCAACATAAAAAAAGAGGGGTGCACCTCAAGAACTCCACTGAAAGATCGCAATTGATGGTCCAATAGCCCAGGACCTCCCCTGGGAGCATGGCCCCTAGACCTGCTGCTGCCACTGATCATTATTCATTACTTAGGTCAACTCTTTGGACAGGAATGGATTCAACTCAAGGACATAAGGTGACCATATGGTGTGTCCACTTTATGGTTCTGTGTACCTACAGGATGCCATCCTACTGGCCTCTTACCAGAAGGCAAAGAAGAGGGTGGAGAGAAGGGGAGAGGAGGTTGTTAGCAGGATATGACATATACAGAAAGGAAAGGAAGAGGGTGCTGTCACCGGGCAAGGAGATCAGAGGGAACTGCAGATAGGCAGGCACACAAATTTAACTTTGATTGTATACTACTTTCACTCAATCACAATAAATACATGATAGATGGATGCATGGATGGATGGACGGACGGACGGACGGACAGACAGGTAGGTAGGTGGGTAGATTTATCAAAAGGGTACTTGTACTTCAAAAAAAAAAGTTCTGTCATACCTATTGACTTATATGTCCCCTGAAACCATGGTCCCCAGACCCATGTCCCTGCTAATCTATTCCTTGAGGTATTTGGTTCTATTTAGAAAATTTCTTAGCTTTTGATTTATTCCAGTTGTGCTGACTTCTGCATTGTGTGTTGTCCTTCTCTTCACATAAAATAATGCTTATCTACTATCTAGTTAGTGAATATTCCTCTCCATCCCTTCTTTCCTCCATCCCTACATTCATAACCAAGAAAGACTGTTTTCTTTTGATTTAAACCTTTCCTTGAGTCTTTACAATAGTGGTCTCATACAATATTTGTCCTTTTGCAACTGACTAATTTCATTAAAAATGATGGCTTCCAGATTCTTCCATGTTATGAAGTGGTTCACAAATTCATTGTTGTTCCTTATCATCATGCAGTAATCCACTGTGTGAATATACCATAATTGGATTATCCATTCACCCATTGATGGGCACCTAGGTTTATTGCATCTTTTTGCTAATATGGACAGTTCTACAGTCAGTGAACACTGGAGTGTATATATCTATTCATGTGACAGCTCTCACTTCTTTCAGATGTTTTCCAAGTGGTGGTATTGCTGCCTCCTACAGTATTTCTACTTCCAGCTTTTTAAGAGAGCACCAAATTGATTTCCAAAGTAGCTGTACCATTTTACATTGCCACTGGCATTGTAGAAGTGTTCTAGTCTCTCCATAGCCTATCTATTTGTTTTTCTTTTCTTTTTTTGGATTAATGCCGGTCTTGCTGGAGTGAGATGGTATCTTACAACAATTTTGATTTTCATTTCTCCTGTGGCTAATGATCATGAGCTTTTCCCTACGTACCTATTGGTCAATTGAATGCCTTTTTTGGTGACATGCCTGTTCATATCTTTTGCCCTTTTTTAAAATTGGGTTGTCTTTTTGTTGTCCCACCACTGCTAACCACAAGGTCGGCAGTTCAAATCCACCAGGCGCTCCTTGAATACTCTGGGGGTCAGTTCTACTCTGGCCCCTAGGGTCGCCATGAGTCGGATCCGATTCGACGGCACTTGGCTTTGGCTGGCTTTTGTTGTTGAGCTTTTACACTATTTTGTAGATTTTAGAGATTAGATGCTGATCAGATTTGTCATAAATGAGTTTTTACCCCCAAGTCTGTAGGTTGTCTTTTTACTCTTTCACTGAAGTCTTTGGATGAAGATAAATGTTTGATGTTTAGGAGCCCCCTGTTATCTAGTTTCTCTTTGGGCATTTGTGTTTTGTTAGTAATGTTTCCTATTCTGTTTATGCCATGTATTAAATCTCCCACAGTTGTTTTTTTTCTTCCATAATCTTTATCACTTTATATTTTAGATCTAGTTCTTCAGGTAATTTTGGTCAAGTTTCTGTGCATGGTGTGATGTATGGGTCTTGTTTCATTTTCTTTTGTAGGTGGATATGTAGTTGTGCCAACACCAGTTATTAAACAGACTGTCTGAGGGACAGAGCCAAGATGATGGACTAGACACATGTCTCCTAAATTCCCTCTGAAAACTAAGGCCTGGATTGATAATCGAATGGAACACTCTGGACACCAAGGGAGCCCTAGGATGTGCCATAGATTGTCAGATTGGACTACACGCTACTAAATGCTAAAGTACCTGTCTGATGAGGCACAGGACACTGACCCTTGCTCCTGCTGACTCACTGCTTGGGTGAACTGCAGGTACTGATGGTTTTTTCTATCTTTTATTCCTTATCCAGGAGACGGGGGTTGGCATGAGCCAGCAAATTTGCTGAACTGCAGTGCTAAATGAAACAGCATATAGTGCAGCAAAGACACAGTGCATGGAATAGCCACATTTTGAGAGTCCAGCTCCTGACTGAGGGCACCACTGACTCCCACCCTCTCTTTTCTGAGCTCCACCACAGACTCTGCTGCTTCATGGCAGGAAGGGCAACTCAGCCAGGACATCATCTCGGTAGGCTGGGAGGGGGCGTCACCCAACTGAAAGCCTCAGCAGGGGCTAATTTCCAAGCTGAGAAGTAGTGCCACTCCAGAAAGCACTTTTCCAGCAGAAAAAATTGTGTTTAGTGCAGTGTTACCTTACAGGTAGGGCCAGTCTGAGGATGGCAGCAAGCCCGTAACCCCTCCCTACTTTGAACTAGATCATACTATTTGGGGATGGCTGGGTCTGCCACACCTGACAGCCTGATTGAATTTGGCAGCTGTCAGATAAGTTCCAAAATTTTAAAAATAAGACTGCCTGGAGAAATAACTGCTGAGTTTACCAGTAGCATCTTTTCCAGCCTTTACTGACCCACATCACAGGGTTGGTTGATAGTCCCCCAGTGATTCCATAAGTAGGGTGCTGTCATGGATTGAATTGTGTCCCCCCAAAAAATATGTGTAGCCATGTGGCTGGGCCATGATTCCCAGTATCTTGTGACTGTCCTCCATTTTGTGGTTTCCCTATGTTATATGTTAAAAGATTAGGGTGGGACTGTAAATCCCTTTATAAGATCACCTCCCTGCTCTACTGTAAAGGGAGTTTACCTGGAGTATGGCTTGCCCGACCCTTAATCCTTTCGTCCTGCAAGAGATAAAAGGAAAAGGAAGCAGGCTGAGAACTGGGAACCTCATACCATCAGGAAAGCAGCACTGGGAGAAGAGTGCGTCCTTCAGACCTGAGGTTCCTGTGCAAAGATGCTCCCTGGACAAAGACTGATGCAATACCGGACTTTCCTCCAGAGCCGACAAGGGAAAAGTCTTCCCTGGAACGGACATCCTGAATTTGGTCTTGTAGCCTACCGGACTGTGCAAGTAAACTTTCCTCTGTTAAAGCCATCCACTCTGTGGTATTTCTGTTAGAGCAGCCCTAGCTGACTAAGACAGGTGTCATCTTTGCCAGATAGGAGGCAGAGCTGGCCACCCCAGAGAGTCCACTGGGGCCAGTCACTAGAGTACAGAGGTAGCTGGTGAGCAACTCACTTCACAGAATTACCCCTCTGCTTTTGATGAGGTAAGACCAGAGAAACTAAACAGCCTCTAGATGGCCTGAAGGCAATAAACCATCTGTAACCATTTAAAAATGTAGCCCACCATGGCTCTGGAAAGCTCCCAAAATAAAGAATTAAAGACCTTCCCAGATGAAGAAGACTTTCTGAAACAATCAGAGATTGCAGAATTGAGGAGATAGAAATCAGACTTAGCGACCTTAAGGACAGAGCAACTGACACCAGCATTTACGATGAGAATCACAGAAAAAATAATAAAAATGAAGAAGCATTATAAAACATGTAGGACTCTATTAAGAGGAATAATCTACAATTAATTGGAGTTCCTGAATAGGGAAGGATAGCTGAAAACACAGAATATTGTTGTTGAGTTGCTGACATAAAACTTTCCTGAAACTATGAAAGAAGAGAACACAGATATCCAAAATGTGTATTGAATGCCACAAAACCAGACCAAAAGAAAGACACTGAAACATATTATAATCAAGCTTAATAAAATGAAACACAAACAGATTGTCTTAAAGACACTGAGGCTCAAAGCAAAGCTAACATACAGGTGGACACTCTGTCATCTGACTTCTTGGTAGAAATGATGCTGGCAAGGAGGCAGTGGGATAGCATATTCAAAGCCTTGAAGGAAAAATACTTCCAACCAAGACTTACATATCCTGCAAAACTGTCTCTCAAATATGAAGATGAAATTAAGACATATGCAGATAAACAGAAGCTTAAAGACCGTAAAAAGCAAACCAAAACTACAAGAAATACTGAAAGAAGCTCTTTGCTTAGAAAATCAAAACCAATAAGTGTATATTTAAGCAGGAAATGCAGGACAGAGCATCCTGAAACCTACACAGCTTGGGAAGTCTTGATTATATAACAAAAAATATGACACCATCACACCCAAAAGATGGATATACTACAGTAGTTATAGTCCTTTCAGATGGAGAGGAAGTTAAGAAGACATGCAGCAGTTACAATTGGGTTTAAACTTAGAATAGTAGGGGGATCATAGGGGCTGCAAAGCACAATAATAATGCAACATATCAAAACAAGAAATGAAATATAGGCATCCCAACAACCACAAAAGCAACACTGAAAAAGATGAAAAGTCAACCGACAAATAAGAATGACCCAGAACAGAATATTGAGAACTACATAGAAAACACCAACATAAAAATAAATACATCAGAATGACAGCCCTAAACAAATGCCTATCAATAATTACACTGAATATGAATGGATTGAACGCTCCAATAAAGAGGCAACAAGTGATATCCTGCATTAAAAGTCACAACTCGTCTAGATGTTGTTTACAAGAAATACACCTTAGATTTAAAGGCATGAACAAATAAAAAATTAAAGGATGGAATAATATATACCAAGCTAACAATATACAAAGAAGAGCATGTGTGGCAATACTAAGCTCAGATAAAAGAGATTTTAATGTAAAATCAACCATTGTGGACAAGGATAGTCACTATTTATTGCTGAAAGCTTCAATACACAAGAAGGATTTAACAATATTAAATATTTATGCACCCAGTTCCAGAGTATCTAAATACATCGAACAAACACTGACTACACTGAAAAAATGAGATCAATCACTCCACAATAATAGTTGAAGACTTCAACACTCCACTTTCAGTAATATACAGATCATTCAGAAAAAAGCTCAATAAAGACATGGAAGATTTTATTGTGATAATTAACCAACTGGACCTTATTAAATTATACAAAAAACTTTTTATCCATCAACAGGTAACTACACCTCCTTTTTCAATGCACATGGAACATTTTACAGAATAGACCATGTGTTAGGGCATAAAGCAAATCTCAACAAAATCCAAACCACTGAATTACTGCAAACCTCGTCTCAAACCATAAATCCATAAAAGCCAAAATCAATAGCAGAAAAACCATAGACAGACATTGGAACTCATGGAAACTGAACAACACTTTGCTCAAAAAGCCATGGGTTATGGAAGAAATCAAGAAAAAAAAATGAAATTTATGGACTCAAATTAGAATGAAAGTACATCCTATAGAAACTATGAGATACAGCCAAAGCAGTGCTTAGAGGTCAGTTTATCTCTATAAATGCACATACTAAGAAGGAAGAAAAGACCCAAACCAAAGAATTAACCCTACAGCTTGAACAAGTAGAGAGAGAGAGCAACAGAGGAATCCCTCAGGCACCAGAAGAAATCAGATAATAAAGATTAGAGTAGAAATAAATGAATTAGCAAATAGAACAATTGAAAAAATTAACAAAACTAAAAGCTGTTTTTTTTGAAAAGATTAACAAAATTGACAAACCATTGGCTAAACTTACAAAAGAAAAACAGGAGAGGAAACAAATAACCTGAATAAGAAATGGGATGGGAGATGTCACAACAGACCCAACTGAAGTCAAAAGTATAATAACAGAATATTACAAAAGACCGTACTCTAACAGATTTGAAAGCCTAGAGGAAATGGACAGATTTCTAGACTCATATCACCTACCAAAATAATCACAAGGAGAAGTAAAAGAAGTTGATAAACCTGTCACATATGAAGAGATAAAAAAAAAAAGTAAAAAAACTACCAACCAAAAAAAAAGTCCTGGCCCAGATGGCTTCACTGGAGAATTTTATCAAACTTTTTAGAGAACAGTTAACTCCAGTACTACTGAGGCTATTGTACAGCATAGAAAGGAATGCAATACTCCCAAATTCATTCTATGAAGCCAATATAATCTTGATACAAAAACTATGAGAAGATCCTACAAAAAAGGAAGATTACCGACCAATATCACTCATGAACCGAGACACAAAAGTTTGCAAAAAAATCCTTGCCAACAGAATTCAACAACATAACAAAAAAATAATTCATCATGACCAAGTTGGATTCATACCAGGGATGCAAGGCTGGTTCAACATCAGAAAAACAATTAATGTGATCAACAACATAAATAACACAAAAGAATCATCTGATTTTGTCAATTGATGCAGAAAAGGCATTTGATAAAGTCCAACACTGATTCATGGTAAAAACTCTCAGCAAAAGGGGAAAAAAAGGCAAATTCCTCAATGCATTAAGGGCCATATACACAAATCCAACTGCCTACATCATCCTGAATGAAGAGAGAATGAAAGAATTCCCCTTGAGAATGGGAACTAGACAAGGATGTTCACTCTCACAACTTCTATTCAATATTGTACTAGAAGTTCTGGCTACAGCAATTAAACAAGACAAAGAAATAAAGGGCACTTGCATTGGGAATGAAGAAGTAAAGATCTGCCAATTTGCAGATGTTATGATTGTATATGCAGAGAATCCTAAAGAATCCATAAGTAAACTACTCAAGCTAACAGAAGAGTTCAACAAAGTATCAGGATATAAGAGAAACATAAGTAAATCAGTAGGATTCCTTTATACCAAGAAAAAGATCATCAAAGAAAAAAAAATCACCAAATCAATACCATTTACTATAGCCCCCAAGAAGATAAAATACCTAGGAATAAATCTAAGTAGAGAAATAAGAGACCTATAGAAATCAGGCCTTACTGCAAGAAATTAAGAGAGACTTAGATAAGCGGAGAAAAATACCCTGCTCATGGATAGGAAGACTTAACATCTTGAAAATGGCTATTTTAGCCAAAGTGATCTACATGTATAATGCAATCATGAGTCGGTTCCGACTCGACGGCACTTGGCAATACAAATTCCAGTGATACTTTTAGTGAGATGGATAAATGAATCACCAACCTTGTTTGGAAAGGGAAGAAACCCTGGATAATCAAAGCACTACTGAAGAACAGGAACACAGTGGGAGGCCTCATACCACCCAACCTTAGAACATATTACACTGCCACAGTAGTCTAAACAGGCTGGTACTAGTACAAAAAGAGACATATAGACCAATGGAACAGGCTTGAGGCCCTATAGATGCCACCATTCTTTTATGAACAGTTGATGTTCAACAAAGGCCTTAAGACTGTAAACCAGGGTAAAAACATTCTCTTTAATAAATGGTGCTGGCAAAACTGGATATCCATCCACAAAAAATTTAAACAAGACCCATATGTCACAGCTTACACAAAAATTAAGTGAAATTGGATCAAAGACCTAAATATCAAACCTAAAATGATAAAGATTGTGCAAGAAAAAATAGGGTCAACAGTGGAAGCTTTGAAACAAACTTAGATAGACTTCAAAATCTGACAAAGCACGATCAAGAGAACATAGACAAATGGGAACTACTAAGAATCAAACACTTTTGCTCATCCAGACTTTATCAAAAGATTTAAAAGACCACCTACAGAATTTGAAAAACTATTTGGCAACTACATGTGAGACTGACATCTGATCTCCATAATCTACAAGTACTGCAAAGTGTCAGCAAGAAAAAGGTAAATAACCCAAGTAAGCGATGGGCAAAGGAGATGGACAGACACTTCTCTAAAGAGGACATCCAGGCAGCCAAAAACACATGAGGAAATGCTCAGGATCATAAGCTTTTAGAGAAATCCAAATCAAAACTGCAATGAGATACCATCTCACTCCAACAAGATTGGCCACAATCCAAAGGACACAAAACAAGAAATGCTGGAGAGGCTGTGGAGAGACCGGAACTTTCCTACACTGCTGGTGGGATTGTCAAATGGTACAGTCTCCTTCAAAAGCAATCTGGCGCTGCCTTAAAAAAAAACTGGAAATAGAGATACCATTTGAGTGAGTAATCCCACTGCTCGGAATATATCCTACAGAATCAAGGGCAGTCACACGAACAGATACATGTACACGAATGCTTATTGCAGCACAGTCTACAACAGCAAAAAGTTGGAATCAACCCAGATGCCCAACAACAAATGAATGGATAAACAAACTGGTATCTATACTCAATGGAACATTATGCAATGATAAAGAACAATGATGATTTTAGGAAGCATCTCATAACCTGATTTCAACTGGAAGACATTATACTGAATGAAATCGATCAGCAGCACAAGAACAAATACTGTATTAAACCCATACTATAAGGACTTAAAAATAGACTCATGTACAGAATAAAAGGCTCTTTGATGGCTGCAAGGGAGGTGAGACAGTGAGAGGGGTAGCTGTCAATTAGATAGTTGATAGGAATTTGGGTGAAAGCAGTGACAGCACACACTAGAAAGAAGATCAACTTAGCTGGACTTTAACATAAACTGAAAATTCTTCTAATCTTAACCCAATATTGCGAGGTTAGAGTAGCAGGGGCTGGGGTCTGGGGACCATGCTCCCAAGGGACATGGAGACCAATTAGCATAACTAGCCTATTGCTAAGAGATGCTCCTGCACTCCATATTGGTGAATGGCTTCTGGGGTCTTAAAAGCTAGCAAGCTGCCACCTGAGGTACCCTAAATGATCGCAACTCATCCAGAATGGATGATCACCAAGAATAACAAAAACATATGGGAAAAAGAGCCCATGAGACAGAAGGACCCATGTGAATGGGTGACTGTATCAACATGTGACCAGAAGGACCAGATGGTGTCCAGCCACCACCAAAGTCAGTTGTGATGGGGCTCAAAACGTCGAGTTCCATTGGCAACATAGCAAAAAGACGAGTGTACCTCAAGAACTCCACTAGAAGACCGCAACTGATGGTCTGACAGCCTGGGGGTTCCCCTGGGAGCATGACACCTAGACCTGCAGGTGTTCCTGACCACAAAACATTACTGAGGTCAACTATTTAGACAGGAATGTACTGGACTCGGGGACATAATGTGACCATATGGTGTACTTTATAGGCTTATGCATCTACAGGATTCTGTCCTACTGGCCTCTTACTAGAGGGGAGAGGAGACGGTGGAGAGGAGGGGACAGGAGATTGGTAAGAGGATATAGCATGTATAGAATGGAAAGGAGGAGTGTGCGTTCATCAGGCAAGGATGGCAGAAACAGTTGCAGATAGGTGGGCATGCAACTTTAATTTGAATTGTATACTTTCACTTAATCAGAATTAAAAAGAGAGGGAGACTGTCCGATCCCCTATTTATGGACTTTAGGGCTTTCTAATATTTCAGCTGCCCATGGGTAGATGATTTTATGTCTAGATTCTCAATTCTACTCCATAGGTTCTATGTATCTTCTGCTGTATCAGTTCCAGGCTACTTTGAGTACCATGGCGATATAATAATTTCTAAAATCAGGTAGTGTGAGGCCTCTCACTTTGCTTTTCTTCTTGAGTAATGCTTTACTTACTGGGCCTTCTTCCCTTTCCCTATGAAGCTGGTGATTTGTTTCTCTATTTTATTTTTAAAAAGCTATTGGAATTTCATTTGGGGATTGCATTGCATCTGTCATAGTCATCCAATGCTGGTATAACAGAAATACCATCAATAGATGGCTTTAACAAAGATAGATTTATTTCTTTACCTAAAAGTCAGCTAAAGGTCCAAATTCAGGTCCAAATTCAGAAAAAGCTCCAGGGGAAGTCTTTTTCTGCTGGATCCGGAGGAAAGTCCTTGTCAGCAATCTAGGACTGGGACTTTCTAAGGCACAGGGACCCTAGGTCCAAAGGAGGTGCTCTGCCCCGGCACGCTTCTTTCCCACTGGTACAATGTCTCCAACACTCTCACTGCTTCCCTTTCTTTAATATCCCAAGAGATTACCTCAAGGCACAGTACAATCTTATAGACTGAGTCCTGCTTCACTAATACAACCACTGCCCATCCTCCCCCATTAACATCAAAAAGGTAGGATTGACAAAATATAGGAACATTACACAATACCAGGAATCATGGCCTAGCCAAAGTGCTACACATATTTGTTGGAGGACAAAATTCAATCTATGACAGTACCTAAAGAGTGCTTTGGATACTCTAGATATTTTCACAATGTTGAGTCTTCCTGTCCACGAGCAAGGTATGCTATTCCATTTCTGTGATTCTCTTTTGGTTTCTCACAGTAGTGTCTTGAAGTTTTCTTTGTATAGGTCTTTTATGTCTACGGTTAGATTTATTCCTAAACATTTTATCTTATTGGGGGTTATTGTAAAGGTTATTGATTCAGTGATATCCTCTTTGATGGTCTCTATGTTGGTATAGAGGAATCCAACTGATTTTTGTATGTTTATCTTGTATCCTGATACTTTGCTGAACTATTCTATTAGTGCCAGTGGTTTTCTGTGTATATGATCAATGTCATCTACAAACAGAGATACTTTTAATCTTCCTTACCAATTTGCCTGCACTTTGTTTCTTTTTGAAGACTAATTGCTGCGGCTAGAACATCCGGCATACTGTTGAGTAAAACTGGTGACAAAAGGGCATCCTTGTCTGGTTCCTGTTCTCAAGGGGAATACTTTCAGACTCTCTCCATTTAGGATGATGTTGGCTGTTGGCTTTGTACAAATGTCCTTTATTATGCTGAGGAATTTCTTCTATTCCTATTTTGCTGAGAGTTTCTATCATGAATGTGTACTGGACTTCATCAAATGTTTGTTTTTGTATCAATTCATAAAATCACATAGTTCTTGTCTCTTGTTTTATTTATGTGAATAATTGTATTGACTGTTTTTCTAAAGTTGAATCATCCCTATATAGTATGACTCCCACTTGGTCATGGTGAATTATTTTTTTGATATGCTGTTGAATTCTGTTGGCTAGAATTTTCTTGAGGATTTTTGCCTCTAAGTTCATGAAACATACTGGTCTGTAATTTTCCTTTTTTGTGGTATCTTCACCTGGTTTTGGTATCACGTTATGCTAGTTTCACAGAATGACTTTGGGTGTATTCCACCTTTTCATACACACTTGACATTTCTTAACCAGAGAGAACTGAAGAAAAATTAAAGCCTGGAGTTACAATTTTGAAGTAGTCTATGGGTAAAATACTGACTGACACAGGCAGCATCAAGAGAAGATGGAAGGAACACACAGAGTTAGAGTACCAACAAGAATTAGTCAAAGTTTAACCATTTCAGGAGTTAGCATATGATCAAGAACTGATGGTACTGAAGGAAGAAGTTCAAGCTGCACTGAAGGCCTTGGCAAAAAAACAAGGCTCCAAGAATGGAGATGTTTCAACAAATGTATGGAATGCTGGAGTTGCTCACTTATCTATGCTAAAAAAGTTGTAAAACAACTAAGTGGCCAACTAACTGCAAGAGATGCATATTTGTGTCCAATCCAAATAAAAATGGTCAGACAGAATGTAGAAATTATTGAAGAGTATCATTAACATCACACACAAGTAAAATTTTGCCAAAGGTAAATAAAAACTAGTCGCAGAAGTACAATGACAGAGTACCGCAAGAAATTCAAACCGGATTCAGAAGATGACAATCCATGAGGGACATCATTGCTGATGTCAGATGGATCTTTTCCCATAAAAGAAAACATCAGAAATAAGCTTACCTGTGTTTTTCTGACTATGCAAAGGCATTCTTCTGTGGATCACAACAAATTATGGATAACATTGTAAAGAGTGGATATTCCAGGACATTTAATTGCGCTCATGTGGAATTTGTTGTAGACAAAGAGGCAGTCATTCAAACAGAAGAGACTACTCAATGGTTTAAAATTAGGAAAGGCATATATCATGGTTGTATTACTCAATCTGTATGCTGAGCAAATAATCTGAGACTCAGGATTGTATGAAGAAGAACATGTCATCAAGATTCGTGCAAGACTCATTAGCAACCTGTAATACACAGGTGATACAACCGGTTTGCTGAAAGCAAAGAGGATTTGAAATGCCTCTTAATGAAGATCAAAGACTACAATCTTCAGTATGAATTACACGTCAGTATAAAAAAAATTCTAACAACTGGACTAATAGGCAACATCATGATAAATGTAGATAATATTGACGCTGTCAAGGATTTCACTTTACTTGGATCTACAAACAATACCCATGGAAGCCGCAGTCAAAAAATCAATCGAGGTATTGCATTGGGTAAATCTGCTGCAATAGACCTCATTAAACTGTTAAAAAGTAAAGATGTCACTTTCAGGACTCAGGTGTGCCTGAAGTAAGTCATGGTATTTTCAAACACCTCACATGCACATGACAGCTGAATGATGAATATGGGAGAACTGATGCCTTTGAATTATGGTGTTGCAGAGAATAATGACTATACCATGGACTAGCAGAAGAATGAACAAGTCTTAGAAGAAATACAGCTGGAGTGCTCCTTGGAAGCAGGGATGATAACACTTCATCTCACATACTTAATGCATGTTATCAGGAGGGACTAGTTTCATCTTCCAGCCAACATGACACCTTAGAAGCACCATGCTGTCCCTCCACAGCAAAGACCTGAAAAACTAAGTAAAGCAGAGATAAACATCAATCCTGGAATACAAAGTGTCAAATGAAGAGATAAAGATTTCAGCCCCAAACTGAATGAAGTAAGAAACTGACAGAGAACAGAGAGTGAGAAGAGCTATAAAAGGAAGTCCGCTATCAGCTATCTTAACACAGACTTGCCATCTTTGAATTCTGTCAGAGAAGGGCTGATTGGGAAAAAGGATTACAGGAATCTCAGCAGAAAACAAAGCACATGGTAACCAGCAAGACATGCTTTCCCATCCCTCATCTTTTACTTACTGCTCTACTTCCAATGCCTCTGGCTAGCTGCAAAGGCTCAATTTACTGGAAAGTTCAGCATCCATGCAACTTGGATTTGCCACACCCACATCGGAGATCAGCAATCAGGAAGTAGGCTAAAGCCCCATGCCAAGCCAAGTAATAGGAGCTCCCAAAAGAACACAGATCACTCAGTAACCAGTGTGGAAATTTCTTTGGCCCAGCTGCTTGGATTCACTCTCTCCCTTCTGGTGGGATTCCTTAAGTGCCATTTGTCCATAGCTTGTGTTCCTTTTTTTGGTTTCTTCTGTGCCTCCTACCACCTTCCCTTCCTTTCTCTTGAACACCAGGCTCTGTTTTTCATCTTTGCCTCTTCTTGAAAAGCTGTGAAGTGTTGTTCAATTAGGGAACCACTCTCTCCGCCTGTGACACCACACTGGTGGACCTCTTGGGGCTTTTTTTTTTTTGGTTTTTGTCTTCTTCTGTTTTGCTGTATTTTGTCTGTTTGTTTCTTTTCCAGGTCTTGCAGTTCTTTCTAGCCAGGTGGTACTGCAAGGTGTAGAACACATGTTCAAAGTCTGGGCATCTGTGTGACCAGGATCCCTGGGGAAATTTCTTTTTTTCCTTTTTCCTTCCTGTCTTTCTTCATTTTTCAGTTCTCGTCTGTTTTTACCTTCATTTCCTATCTCCTGAATACCTGACACTGTAGGATAGCTTCACCCTTTCTAGCTAGTCTATAATGTACAGCCTGAGAGAAACTTCCCTAGTCTTAGCAGCAGCAGCAGTGGGACACCTGAGGGCCTTTCTTTCACAAATTTTTAACTAGTTATTCATCCCTTCATTTTCCTCTTCTTTTTCTTTTTATCTCTTTGTTTTTCTATACTTTTCAGTTTCTCATCTGTCAAAGCCTACAGCAAGCTCCCTTAGCACTCTTTTTGTGTTTTATTTGTTTGGGGCTCCTGCTTCTTTCTCCCCTTTTCTTGTTTCTCATACACATCTTGCCTACACACATCACAACCTCCCTGCTCTTTCTTACCTACCTGCACTGATTGGTGAACATCACATCCCTGAGCAGCACAGGCATGGCCTACTGGTACTTGCCTAGCAGTGTCTCCTGACCCACACCATCAGCCCTAGTACATGGCACAAACAACTTAGCCCAGCCTACACCCCCTTCAGCTGGACCCGCCTTGCTGTACCACAGCTGAGTGAATGGCCTTGCCCATTTGACAAGGAGGTAAAAAATATCACTGCCACAGTCAAACAAATAACAAAGAATGAACATCCACCTGATGTGACATAACCAAATAAAACAAAAAAGCAGGGCAAAACAAACAGAACTACAATCACTAATCAAAAAATATATACTGAATGTCCCAAAGAAAGCAGACAATATCAAAACATATTTAAAAAAACTGAACACAATGGTTCCAACAGGTGTCTAAAATAAAAGACCAGATGACTTTCCAGCAGAAGAAAAGGCAACACAATTACCTGACAGAGAATTCAAATCTCTAATATTCAGAGCTACCCAAGAGTTGAAACAAAAAGTGGACAAAAATGAGAAAAAAACAGACAAATTCATGGACAAATTCATGAAAATAATACAGGAACCAAATGCCAAAATAACTTCACAACTAGAAATCACACAAAAACAACAATTAGAAATCCAAAAGATAAACAATATTTCAGAAATTGGCAGTGTTGTATAGGTGCTGAGGAGTAGGTTTGAAATGATGGAACTCAGGATGAGTGAAACTGAAGAAAACACTTGGATATAACTTACTGGAAAACTCAGAAAAAAGAACAAAGAAAAATGAAGAAACCACAAGAATTATGTGGGATACAGCCTAAAGCAAAAATCTGAGAGCAATTGGAGTTTCAGAACAGGGAGAAAAAACAGAAAACACAGAGAGGATCATTGAAGAATTGCTTAGAGAAAACTTCCCTAATATCATAAAAGATGAAAAGCTGACCATTCAATAAGCTCAAGGAACCCCATATAGGATAGACCCTAAAAGAAAATCAAGGCATATCCTAATCACATTCACTAAAACCAAAAACAAAGAAAAAATTCTTAGAGAAGCTTGAGAAAAATAAAAAGTCACATACAGAGAAGACACAATAAGACTAAATTCTAGTTATTTGTCAGAAACTATACAGGCAAGATGTCAATAGGATGATATACATAATATCTTGAAATAAAAAAAAATGCCAATCAAAAATACTATATCCCACAAAACGCTCATTTGAGTATGATAGCGAATAAACTGAAATTAAAGGAATATGTAAAAACCAAACCAAACTTACAAGAACTAATAAAAGAGAGTCTTTGTATCTGAGAACAAACAACATCAGACCATAGCCTGAATTTAAAATGCAGGATTTTACCAGCCAGTTACCAGTCTAGGATAAGAAATCTCAAGGACTATCCAAAACCAAAAGAATTATAACAGGCGGGTCTCAGTGACGACACATAAAAAAGGGGTGTACCTCAAGAACTCCAGTAAAAGACTGCAATTAATGGTCCAATGCCCGGTGCCTTCCCTGGGAGCATGGCCCCTAGACCTGCTGTTGTCCCTGATCATTATTCACTACTGAAGTCAACTCTTCGGACAGGAATGGATTGGACTTGGGGACATAAGGTGACCATATGACATGTCCATTTTATGGTTCTATGTATCTACAGGATGCTGTCCTACTGGTCTCTTATGAGAAGGGAGAGGAGAGGGTGAAGAGGAGGAGATGGGAGATTGTTTGCATGATATGACACATAAGGAATGGAAAGGAAGAGTGTGCTGTCACCAGGTAGGGAGACCAGAGGGAACTGCAGATAGGCAGGCACACAAATTTAACTTGCAATGTATACTACTTTCACTCAGTCACAATAAAAAACAAATAAATAAGTAAAAGAATTACAACAGGGAGCCAGTGAGGTTAACCTGTAAATGACAATGTCAGAACAACAGAAGACAGAATAAATGTTGTAGATATAGAACTTTCTAATGGAATGGAAGGCAAAGTGATACCAAGCAATAATAGATTGGTTAAAACATAGCAAGGTAATAATAATAATAAAATGTTAATAAACCTACTGTCTTGGATTGAATTGTGTCTTCCCCAAAATAGCCAAAGCCAAGTGCCGTCGAAATTTGGCTGGGCGAAGATTCCCTGCATTCTGTGATTGCCTTCCATTTTGTGATTTTCTGATGCTGTAAATCCTGATCTCTGCCTGTGGTTAACAGAGTGGATTATTTTAAAAAGAATTAGGGTAGGACTGTAAATCCCTTCCTAAGGTCACCTGCCTATTCCACTGTAAGGGGAGTTTCACTTAATTATGGCTTGCACCACCCTTTATCCTTTCATCACTAAAGAGATAAAAGGAAAGGGAAGCAAGCAGAGAATTGGGAACCTCATACCATCAAGAAAGCAGTGGGAGAAGAGTACATCCTTCAGACCTGAGGTTCCTGCACCAAGATGCTCCTGAACAAAGACTGACACAACACAAGGACTTTGCTCCAGAGCTGACACAGAGGGAAACCCTCCCCCTGGAGAGGATACCCTGAATTCAGACTTGTAACCTATTGAACTATGTAAGATTAAACTTTTCTTCGCTAAAGCCATCCACATTGTGGTATTTCTGTTAAAGCAGCACTAAACCCACTGCCATCGAGTGGGGTCCGACTCACAGCAATCCAAGATGTCAGAGTAGAACTGCCCCATAGAGTTTCCAAGGATTGCCTAGCTGACTAAAACTCATCAAAATAGAGAAGGAAAACATAAAGTCTTAATAAAATAAAAATCTACAGAAACAAAACAAATGAAAAAGAAATCTACAAACCACAGAAATTCAGCACAGGAAAGAGGAACAAAGAAAATGTAAAAACAAACCCACTGCCATGTAAGTACCACAAAAACACACTCAAAACTGGCAGCAATATCAATACCCATCAACAATTATACTGTATGTAAATGGCCTAAATGCACCAATAAAGAAACAGAGAGCAACAGAATGGGTGAAAAAACACAACCTGTCAATATGCTGCTTACAAGAGACACACCTTAGAAACAAAGATGTCAGGTACTAGTATAACTACAGATACATAGACCAATGGAACAGAATTGAGGACCCAGATGTAAATCCATCCATCTATGACCACCTGATCTTTCACAATGGCCCAAAGTGCATAAAATGGGACAAGAACAGTCTGTTTAGCAGATGGTGATGGCAAAACTGGATGTCTTTTCATAAAATGGAGTAAACTTGAGGGCATTATGCTGAGTGAAGTGAGCCACTCACAGAAGGACTGGTGTTGTGGGAGATCACTACTATGAAAGTTCATGAAAAGGCTTACACATAGAGAGAAACAATCTTTAACGGTTACCAGACCGCGGAGGGCTGGGAATGGAAAAATACTTTACAACAGAAAAATGGTAATGTTAATGAAGGGTAAGACAGTACACATTACCAGGGAAGCCAGCACAACTTGTAAAAGGCAATGACACATCCAGACTCGATGGGGTACTGAATTGCTGGGCTCAGGGCTGTAGGAAACATGGTCTCAGAAAACATCCAGCTCAACTGACGGAACACAGTTTACAAAGGAAATGTGTTACATCCTACTTTGGTGAATAGCATTTGGGGCTTCAAAAACCTGTGAGTGGCCATCTAGGATACTACACTGCTCTTACTCTTTTGGGGCACAAAGAAGAATGAAGAAAACTAAAGAAACAAGGGAAAGATTAGTCCAAAGGACTGATGGACCACGTTTACAATGGCCTACAGCAGACAATCCAGTACAACTAGATGTTGTCCAGCTACCATCACTGACATCTCTAACAGGGATCATAACATAGCGTCCTGGACAGATCTGGAGAAAAATGTAGGACAAAATTCCACCTCCAAAAGAATGACGAGACTTGCTGGTCTGATGGAGACTGGAGCGATACTGAAAGTATGGCCCCTGGATACCTTTTCAGCTTAATAATGAAGTGACTCTTCAGGTTCATCCTTAATCCAGAGATTCAACAGCCCCATACAAGAAAATGAAAGGGGCACACCAGCCCAGGGGCAACGACTAGAAGACAGGAGTGTACATGACAGCTGATAACAGAGAAACCAAGGTTGAGAAGGGAGAGTGCTGACTTTTTGTAGGGTTGTTAACCAGTGTCATAAAACAGTATGTGTACTAACTGTTTAATGAGAAACTAGTTAGTTTGTTCTATAAATCTTCATCTAAAGTACAAGTAAGAAAAAGAAAAGAAGATCAGTTCCTGGAGAAGGACATCACAGTTGATAGGTTAGACAGTCAGTGATAAAAAGGAAGATCCTCAAGGAGATAGACTGACAGAGTGACTGCAACATGGGCTAAAATATAGCAATAACAGTGAATATGGTATAGGACTGGGCAGTGTTTCATTTTGTTGCATATAAGGTCACTTAACAATACTTAACAACAACATATATAATAGAGAAAGTTCTTATAAGTCAACATTAAAAAAATCTAACTGGTAAATGGGTAAACAATGTGAATACATATTTCAGTAAAGAGGGTATCCAGATAGCAAAAATCCACATGAAAAGATGTTCAACCTCATTTGTCAATAGGAAAACGTAAATTAAAATCATAACCAGAATGGCCAAAATAAAAATAATGACAACCACAAATGCTGGTGAAAATATGTAGAAACTGGTTCACTTTTATGTTGCTTGTAAAAAAGTAAAGTGGTCAGCCACTCTGGATAACAATCTAGCAGTTTTCTTTATTGTTCTCAAATATAACACATTTGCCAATTCAAACGAAACTGTTCAGGTATACAATTTAGTAATGTCAATTACATTAATCATATCATGCAATCCTTACTCATAATTGTTCTCAAATTTTCCATCATCAAAATCAGAGTTTATTGTTTCCTAAGCCATGGTTCCCTCTTCCTTCTCCACTCCACCTCTTGGTAACCACTAATAATCAATCTTGTTCTTGATACATTTACCTATTCTTGTCATTTCATATAAGTGATACACTAAAAAAATTATTCTTTCATAATTGACTTACTTTACTTAGCACAACATTTTCAAAGATCATACATGTTGCAGCATGTGTCAGGATTTAATTTCACGTTATGGCTGTGTAATACTCCATTGTATGTATGTAGCACATTTTGTTTATCCACTCATCCATTGATGGACATTTAAGTTGTTTCCACCTTTTGGCTATTTTGAATAGTGTTGCAATGTACATTGTTATACATGTCTCTGTTTATGTCACTGATTTAAAGTGCCTTGGTTGTGCAATTTGGCAGTTTCTTATAAAAAACAATCACACAACACTGTACAACCCAGCAACTGAATTCTTGTGCAATAATTTCAGATAAATGGCAGCCTATGCTCACACAAATATTTGTACACAAGTATCAAAATCACTTTTTTTTATTATAGTACAGTACTGGAAACATACCCATGTCCTTCAACATTGTCATGGATTGAATTGTGTCCCCGCAAAAATGTGTGTAGTAATTTGGCTGGGCTATGGTTCCCAGTATTTTGTGATTGTCCTCTAGTTTGTGATTTTCTCATGCTGTAAATCCTAATCTCTGCCTGTGGTAAATAGATTGGATTATGATAAAGAGGATTAGGATGGGACCCTAACATCCTTCTTATGATCACCTCTCTGCTGCAAGTTAAAGGGAGTTTCCCAAGAGTGTGACTTGTACCACTTTTCATCCTTTTATCCCACAAGAGATGAAAGGGTAGCAAGCAGAGAGCTGGGGACCTCATTCCATCAGGAAAACAGCACCGAGAGGAAAGGACCTGAGGTTCCTGCACTGTGATGTTCTCACACTAAAGAAAGACTGATGCTATACAGGGAAATTCCTCCAGAGCCAGCACAGAGAAAGTGTGTTCCCCTGGAGTCGGTGCCCAGAACTCAAACTCCTAGCCTACTAGACAATGTGACAACACAGTTTTCTTTGATAAAATCGTTCACTTGTGGTATCTGTTATGGCAGTACTAGATAACTAAGACAAATGTGTAAATGTGCAAACAGTTTTCAGCAATAAAGATGAATGGACTATTGGTACATGCAACAACTTGGATGAATATCCAGAGAACTGTGCTGAGTGAAAAAGTCAACATCAAAAGGAATCACACTCTATGATTCACTTTATATAACATTCTAGAAATGATAACATTATACAGATGGAAAACAGATTAGTGATTTCTATGTGCTATGGATGGTGGACCAGTAGTGGGTTCGGTTACACAATGACAACATGACAGATAGTGTGATACTGAATCTGGTCTACATTTGACTGTATCAATGTCAACATTCTCATTAAGATATGGTACTACAGTTTTGCAGTATGTAACCATTAAAGGGAACTAGATAAAGGGTACACAGAATCTCTGTGCATTTTTTTTTTACATATACATATAAATATGCCACTATCTCAAAGGGATTACTTTAATTTTAAAAAGGTGAAATAAAGCCTTTCTCAGAGAAACAAAAGCTGAAAGTATTCATTACCAACATACAGTGTAAGAAATGTTATAGGACATCCTTCAAGAAAAAGTGAAATGATATAGACAGAAAGATGGATCTATATACAAAGGAATGAAGCACATCAGAAATGGCACTCATATGAGTAAATACATCTTTCCTTCTTATTGTATAGAGGCTGACACTTGGCTTGGCTGGCATAAACCGTAAATAACCATTAAGGTACCAAAATAACTATGGCTTATAACCCAACAAAGATACAAAATAGAACCACAAACATACTCATATAATTCAAAAGAAGGGAAAAAGGAACAAAGAATAGCTGAGAGAAATGAAAACAAGTAAGAACATGACAGACATTACCCTAGCCATATCAATTATCGTATTAAATATAAATGGTCTGAATACCTAAGCTGAGAGGCATTAATTGTCAGATTGGATTTTTTAAAAAAGCAAGACAACTATATGCTGCCTACAAAAAAAATACTTTAATATAAATACAGAAAGAATCTAAAAGCAAAAGGATGAAAAAAAGATAATATCATGCTAATACTTATCAAAAGAAAGCTGGAGTGGTCATATTAATCAAAGTAAGTGGATTTTAGAGCAAAGACTATAACCACAGGAAAAGAAGATCATTTCATAATCATACAGTAGTCAAGTCATAAAGAGGATATAACAATCCTAAATGCCCTTGTATGTAGTAACAGTTTCACAATATATGTTAAAAAAAACTCACAAAATTGCAAGTAGAGATAGACAAATGCAGAATTATAGTCACAAATTTCATTATTCCTCCTTTAATAATAGACAGAATACATAGATAGAAAATCAATAAGGAGAAAACTTCACTAACTCTGTCAACCAGAGTGATTTAATTCACACTTACCGAATACTCAGCATCTGCAGAGTATAGTCTTAACTGCTCGTGTAACATTTACTAAGATAGATCATATTTTGAAGAAATTACAAATCAAGAATGGAAAGATATATGGAAAATCAAGTAGTTGAAAATTAAATAATGCATTTTTTAACTAATCCATACTCCAAAAATAAATCAGAAAAAGATTTTAACTGAATGGTAATGAAATACATAACATGTCAGAATCAATAATGAGGGGGAAAGTTATAACACTACAAAACCAACCAAACAAAACAAAGACAAACTCAGTGCCGTTGAGTCATTTCCAATTCATAGCAACCCTATAGCACAGAGGAGAACCGCCTCATAGAGTTTCCAAGGAGTGCCTGGTGGATTGAAACTGCCAACCTTTTGATTAGTGGACATAGCACTTAACCACTATACCATCACACTAAATACCTAATATCAGAAAATAACAAGAAAATTCTCAAAGACTTCGGTTTTCCATGAAGGAAGTGGTACAAGAATAACAAATTGAAATTAAATGAGAAGAATTATTTGTAGAAATTGATTCTAAAATGTACATGGAAATGTAAAACACTTAGAATAGTAAAAATAATTGGAAAAGAACACTGCTAGAGCTTTTATACTACTTTGGGACTTCATGTAAAGGTACAGTAATCTAGACAGTATGTTACTGTGTAAAGACAGACCTGCTCAAGGTAATACAAGGATTTTTATTCAATAAATGGTGCTGAAACAAGTGGATATTGATATAAAAAACACCTTGATCCCTTGATCCTTACCACACATCACATACAAAAATTAAGTCACTATAGATCATAAGCCAGAATGAAAGAGCTAAAATTAAAAAAACATGCAGTTCAAAACACAGGAGAAATTTTCACTGTACTTGGGTTTGATAGAAAACTCTGACGGCATAGTGGTTAAGATCTATAGCAACTAACCAAAAGGTTAACACTTCAAGTCCTCCAGGTACTCCTCGGAAACTCTGTGAGACAGTCTTACTCTGTCCTATAGGGTTTCTATGAATTAGAATTGATTCAGTGGCAAAGGGTTTGGTTTTGGGTTTGACAAAGATTTCTTAGATATGATATAAAGCTACAAATTATGAAAGAGAAAAATCAGTAATTGGATTTTATTAGCATTAAAAAATGCTTCTTTTGGGAAAATTCTATGATAAAAATATAAAGGAAAACCACAGGCTGGGATAAAATATTTCTAAAATATATACCTGATGAAGTACTTGTGTCTAGAATCTATAAAAGCAAACCAAATCTGTTGCTTTTGAGTCAATTCCAACTTATTAGTGCTCTATAGGAAAAAGTAGAATTGTCCTAGAGGATTCCCAAGGAGCAGCTGGTAGATTAGCAGCCAGATGGTTAAGCACCAAGCAACTGGAGCTCCTAGAATATACAGTAAGTTTTATAACCCAGTAATAAGATAATTTAAATTTTTTTTAATTTATTGTGATTGAAAGTGTACAATCTGGTTTAAATTTGTATGCCAGCCTATGTGCAGCTCCTACTGCTCTCCTTGCCTGGTGACAGTACACTTCTCTCTGTTCTATACAAGTCATATCCTCTTAACAATCTCCTGCCCTCTCTTCTCAACCCTCTCCATTCTACTCTAGTAAGAGGCCAGTAGGATGACATCCTATAGATGCATAGAACCATGAAGGGTACACACAACACAGTCACTGTGTGTCGCCGAGTCTAATCCATTCCTGTCCAAAGGAGTTGACATCAGTAATGATTTATGATCAGGGGCAGCATCAGGTCTAGGGGCCATGTTCCCAGAGGAACCCCGAGGCCTTCAGATCATCAATTGTGGTCTTTTAGTGGAATTCTCAGGGTGTACCCCTTTTTATTCTCACATTGCCACTGGGGCTCAACTTTGTGAGCCCCATCACAACTGTCACTGGAGGTGGCCAGATACCATCTGGTTCCTCTGGTCACGCGTTGATGTAGTCACCCATTCACATGGGTCTTTCTGCCTTCTGGGTTCTCTTTCCCCCCATGTTGTTTTTGTCCTTTTTGATAATCTGTTCCAGCTGAGTTGACACCATTTGGTATACTTTAGACGCAGCTTGCTAGCTTTTAAAATCCCAGATGCCATTCACCAATATGGGGTGGAGAAGACTCACTTTGTAATAGGCTAGTTATGCCAGTTGGCCCCAATGTCCCCTGAGAGCATGGTCCCTGGACTCCTGTCACTGCCACTCTGTCCTGGCCATGTTGGGTTAAGATTGGAAGAGTTTTCCGATTATGTTGAAGTTCAGTTAAACTGATCTTCTTTCTAATGTGGGCCATCACTGATTTCACCCAACCAAATTTCTATCGACTATCTAATCTATAACCAGATCTCTCCCTCCCTCCCTTCCCTCCTTTGCAGCTGTCATAGTCTTTTCTTCTGTATATGAGTCTGTTTTTACGTCCTTATAGTAGGTGTCTCATATAATATTTGTTATTGTGCTGCTGACTAATTTCACTCATCGTAATGTCTTCCAATCGAAACCAGGTTATGAAATGCTTCCTAAAATCATCGTTGCTCTTTATCATTGTATAGTATTCCATTTGCATATATACCATCATTTATTGATCCATTAAACTGTTGTTGAGCATCTGGGTTGATTTCATCTTTCTTGCTATTGTAGACTGTGCTGCAATAAATATTCCTATACATGTATCTGTTCACGTGACTGTCCTTGCATCTGTAGGATATATTTCAGGCAGTGGGATTACTGGGTCAAATGGTATATCTATTTCCATCTTTTTAAAGAAGCGCCAGATTGCTTTCCAAAGACGTTGTACCATTTTGCAATCCCACTAGGAGCGTAGGAGAGTTCTTTTTGTGTTTTGGGGATCACGGCCAACCGTACTGAGGTGAGATAATATCTCATCATAGTTTCGATTTGAATTTCTTTAACAGCTAATGATTGTGTGCATTTCCACATGTGCCTTTTGGCTTCCTAGAAGTCCCCTTCAGAGAAGTGTCTGTCCATCTCCTTTACCTATCACTTAATTGGATTATTTATCCTTTTCCTGTTGATATTTTGCAGTACCCTGTAGATTATGGAGATCAGACGTCGGTCTGACATATAGTTGTCAAATATTTTTTCCCATTCTGTAGGTGGTCTTTTGTTTTGATAAAGTCTTTGGATGGGCAAAAGTGTTTGATTCTTAGTAGCTCCCATTTATCTATTTTCTCTTCTGTTAATCATGCTTTGTTTGTCAGTTTTTGAAGTCCATCTACATTGGGTATTAAAACTTCCACTGTTGAACCTATTTTTTTCTTGGTTCAGTTTTATTGCTTTAGATTTGATATTTAGGTCTTCTATCCAAGGCTGGCTTGGCATCCAATTTGAGTTGGTTTTTGTATGAGGTGTGAGATACGGCTCTTGTTTCAATTTTTTGCAGATAGATATCCAGTTTTGCCAAAACCATTTATTAAAGAGACTGTTTGAACCCCAGTTTAAAATCTTCGGGCCTTTGTTGAATATCAACTGTACATAGGAGGATGGAGGCATCTCTGGGGTCTCAACTCTGATCTATTGGTCTATATATCTCTTGTTGTACAATTACCAGGCTGTTTTGACTACTGTGGCAGTGTAATAGGTTCCAAAGTCAGATAGTGAAAGGTCCTAGACATTGTTCTTCTTCTTCAGTAGGGTTTCACTTATCTGGGGTTTCTTCCCTTTTAAAATAACGTTGGTTATTTGTTTCTCAATTTCATTAAAAAATGCCACTGGTATTTGTATTGGGATTGCATTGTATATATAGATGGCTTTGGGTAAAATAGACACTTTCACAATGTTAAGTCTTCCAATCCATGAGCATCACAGGCTTCTCCATTCATGTAAGTCTCTCTTAGAATCTTGTAGTAATGTCTTGTAATTCTCTTTGTAAGGGTCTCTTAATTCTTTAGTTAGATTTATTCCTAGGTATTTTATCTTCCTGGGTTCTATAGTAAATGGTATTGATTTGGTTATTTCCTCTTTGATGGTCTCTTTGTTGGTGTAAAGGAATCCTACCAATTTACTTATGTTTATCTTGTATCCTGATACTTTGCTGAGCTCTTCTATCAGTTTGAGTAGTTTACTTATGGACTCTTTAGGATCCTCTGTGTATACAATCATATCATCTCCAAATAGGGAGATTTTTACTTTTTTGCCCATGTGGATGCCCTTTATTTCTTTCTCTTGTCTAATTGCTTTGGCCAGAACTTCGAGTATAATGTTGAATGGGAGAGGTGAGAGTTGGGCATGCTTGTCTAGTTCCTGTACTCAAGGGGAATTGTTTCGGTCTCTCTCCATTCAGGATGATGTAGGCAGTTGGCTTTGTATAGATGGCCCTTATTGCAGTGAGGAATTTCCCTTCTTTTCCTTTTTAACATGAATGGGTGTTGGACTTCATCAAATGACTTTTCTGCATCAATTGACAAAATCGTGATTCTTGTCTTTTGTGTTGTTTATGTGGTTGAAATCTATTTTATCTGAGATTAGTATTGCCACACCTGCTCTTCCTCATATATTGTTAGCTTGGTATATGTCATTCCATCCTTTAATTTTCAGTTTCATATCTTTAAGGTGAGTTTCTTGTAAGCAACATATAGACCATTCATGTCTTTTGATTCAAGATGTCACTTGTCTCTTTACTGTAGTGTTCAGTCTATTTACATTCAGTGTAATTAGTGATATGTATATGTTTAGTGCTGTCATTTTGATGTATTTAGTTTTTGTGATGATGTTTTCTCTGTTTCTCTTAATGTTCAGTTTCAGGACATTCTTCTTTATGGGTTGATTTTTCACTCTTTTCAGTGTTGGTTTTGTGTTTGTGGATACTCCTGTGTTACGTTTCTTGTTTTGGTATGTTGCGTCTTTATTGTGCTTTGTGGCTATCCCAATGATCCCCATTAACAATCTAAGTTTAAATCAATTTTAACTTCTACATATCTTATTAACTTCCTCTCCATCTGGAAGGAATGTAACTACTGTGGTATATCCCTCTTTTTAGTGTGATGGTATCATAGTTTTCATGCTATGATCACCGGATCACTTTTTTTAATATTATAGCTTTGATTGAGTTTTGTGCCTTCCCTAAATGAATAGGTTTCTAGAAGATGTGCGCTGTATTGCCTCCTAAAATATACAGTTAATGGTTTTGTTTTTCTAAGCCAAGAGCTTCTTTCAGTATTTCTTGTAGCTTTCATTTGTTTTTTATGAAGTCTCTGAGTTTCTATGTATCTGTGAATGCCTTCATTTCATTTCCACATTTGAAAGACAGTTTTTCAGGATATATAATTCTTGGTTGGAAATTTTTCTCCTTCAAGGTTTTGAATGTGTCATTCCACTGCATCCATGCCAGCACTGTTTCTGCTGAGAAGTCAGACGAAAGCCTATAGGGCTTCCCTCTGAATGTTAGCCTTGTTGCCTTTAAGAATTTCTGTTTATGTTTCATTTTGTTAAGCTTGATTATAATATGTCTTAGTGTCCTTCTTTGGGGTCTAGATTGTGTGGCATTTGATGTGCATCTTGGATATCTATGTTCTCTACTTTCATACTTTCAGGGAATTTTTCTGTCAGCAGCTCAACAACAATACTCTCTGTGTTTTCAGGTGTCCCTCCCTGTTCAGGAACTCCAGTTAATCGTAGATTGCTCCTCTTGATAGAATCCCACATGTTTCTTAATGCTCTTTCATTTTTCTTGGTTCTTTTTTCTGATTTCTCCTCATAAATGCTGGTGTCAGTAGCTCTGTCTTCTAAGCCCAAAAGTCTAGTCTCCAGTTTGTTCAATTCTGTTCTCTTGGCTTTGAACTGACTTTTCTAATTCTTTAATTTTGTTATCGATCTGTCAGTATTTCGCATGCTGGTGTTCTATCAGTTTGAACAGCTTGATTAATTTTTGATTTTTCTCTGCTGCACGTTGTGTAATGTCTAATCAGGGTTTCTATACAATTCTTTTGTACTTGACCTCCGATAGTTTCAGAACAGCTTCTTCATCTGGGCAGTTCTTTGGTTCTTTTGGGGGGAGCTTTCTGGAGCCATAGGTCAAGTTTTCTTTAAATATTTGGCCAGGGTTTGTGGGTTTCTGGACATCTAGAGGTTGTTTAGTTTCTCTGGCATTGCCATAACAGGGGCTGGGGCACAGTATAAGAAGGAAGTTCATCACCCAGTCACCTGTACGTATTCCAGTGACTGGGTCCAGTGGAATCTCTTGGTTAGCAGGCTCTACCTCCTGGCTAGCAAAGACATGACCCTACTTATGGAGTGACTGGGGTGCTGTCAGCTGACCCTATGCTGTGGGTCAGTAAAGGCTACAAGAGATGTTGTCAGGATACACCAGTTATTTCTCTAGGTCTTCTGATTTTGAAAGGTAAAAGTCATATGAGAGCTTCCAAAATCAGTCAGGCTGTCAGGTGTGCAAGCCCCTCTTTCAGCTGGCAACAGAGACACCTCTATATCTATCCTCAGATGTTGTAATCTAGTTCAAAGTATGGACAGGCTACTGCTCTGCTGTCATCTGCTGCTGGGCCCTACCCATAAGGCTACACTGTGCTAAACAGAGCCTTTCTACTGGGAAAGTCCTCTCCCAGCTGGAACTGCCTCCTAGCCTGGGAATTAGACCCTGCAGAGGCCTCTATTTGGGTAATTCTGCCTCCCAGTGGAACAAGATGGTGTCCTGTACAAGCTGTCCTGCCCACTATGAAATAGCTGAACCAATGGTGGACGCTTGGAAAGAGGGGGTGGCAGGGCTGTGGTACTCTGAGTCTAGAGCCAGACTCTCAAAATCTGGCTATTCCACCCACTGATCATATCACCAGTGCGAATGAGCTTTGCTGCCAGTTAAGCCCAACTCCCACCTGCCAGCTAACACAAAAGCAAAAAGTTATAAACACCAGTTACCTTCAGTCCACAGGAGCCAGCCATTCAACATGGATGGAGTTCAGTGAAAGAGAGGAAGTTTTCCATTTAGTAGTATGTATTCCAAACTGGCAGCTCTATGCCATATCCTAGGGCTCACAGGGTGCCCAGAAGGCTCTATTTAATTATCAATCCAGGCTTTAGTATACAGAGGGAATTAAGGAGATTTGTGTCTAGTCCGCCATCTTGGCTCTGCCACCCAATAATTTTTAAAATTTTAATAAAAGTGGGTGAAATATTTGAAAGACACCAAAGTAGATAGTCAGATGGCAAAAAGTATATGAAAATATTTTCAACTTCATTAGCAATTTACCAAAAAGCCTCTGAAGTTGAGTTGATTCTGACTCATAGTTATCCTATAAGGCAAGGATGGAACTAACTGTCTCATAAGGTTATAGAAGTAGACTACTTCAACTTTTTACCACACAGCTACTGGTGGGTTTGAACTTATAGGAAAGAGCAGAACTACTCCATGGAGTTTCCAAGGAATGCCTGGTAGATCTGCACTGTAGAACTTCTGGTTATCAGCCACATAGCATTTAACCAGTATGCACTAGGTATTTTTTTAGTCATTATGGAAACATAAATTAGAATGACTATGAGATTATAGTATACACCCACTAGAATGGCTATATTAAAAAGACTTAAAATCATGTTTTCTTAAGGATGTGGAACAACTGGAACTCTCATACGCTGCAGTAAGAGAGCACACTTTGTGACAGTTTGTCAGTTTGCTGAAAACATTAATTATACCTTCCATTCGATGGCACTTGGCTGGCTTGGCATATGTCTCTGTCATTTCACCATTAATCCACATAAGAGAAATGGAAGCATATATCCACAGAAACATCTGTACACAAACGTTCACAGCAGTGTTATTTGTAAAGGCCAAAACATGGAAACAAGCTAAACATCCAATAAGTAAAAAGACAAAGTATTGTTGTTGTTAGGTGCTATTGAGTCAGTTCCAACTTATATCGACTTTATGAACAACAGAACGAACCACTGCCTGGTCTTGCACCATGTCCACAATCGTTTTTATGCTTAAGCCCATTGTTATGGCCACTGTGTCAATACATTTGGTCAAGAGTCTTCCTCTTTTTTACTGACATTCCACTCTACCAAGCATGATGTCCTTCTCCAAGGACTGATTCTTCCTGAAAACTTGTCCAAAGAATGTTAAGACACAGTCTTGCCATCTTTGCTTCCAAGGAGCACTCTGGTTGTACTTCTTCCAGAACAGATCTGCTTGTTCTTTCAGAGGTCCATGGTATAGTCAACATTCTTCTCCAATACCACAATTCAAAGGTATCGATTCTTCTGTCTTTTTGTTCATTGCCCAGCTTTTGCATGCATATGATGCCATTGAAAATACCATGGCTTGGGTAAGGCACATTTTAGTCTTCAAGGTAACATCTTTACTTTTGAATACTTTAAAGAGGTCTTTTGCAGCAGGTTTTCCCAATGCAATGTGTCTTTTGATTTCTTGACTGCTGCTTCCATGGGTGTTGATTATGGACCCAAGTAAAATGAAGTCCTTGACAACATCAATTACTTTCTCCATTTATGACAATGTTTCTTACTGGTCCATTTGTGAGGATTTTTGTTTTCCTGATGTTGAGGTGCAATCCATACTGAAGGCTGTGGTCCTTAATCTTCATCAGTTAGTGTTTCAAATTTTCTTCACTTCCAGCAAACAAGGTGGTGTTGTCTGATTAACACAAGTTGTTAATGAGTCATCCTCCAATCCTGATGCCTTGCTTTGCTTCATATAAACCAGTTTCTCAGATTATTTGCTAGGCATACAGATGAAAAAGGTATGAAGGATGCAAACCTGACACACACCTTCCCTGACTTTAAACCATGCAGTATCCCCTTGTTCTGTTTGCACAACTGTCTCTTGATCTACATACAGATACCTTAAGAGCACAATTAGGTGCATTAGTCATAATTTAGTATGATCCACACAGTTGAATGCTTTTGCATAGTCAATGAAACACAAGTAAATACCTTCCCGGTATTCTTTGTTTTCAGCCAAGATCCATCTGATATCAGCAATGATATTCCTAGTTCCACGACCTCTTTGGAATCCAGCTTGAATTTCTGGCAGTTCCTCGTCAACATACTGTTGCAGTTACTTTTGAATGACCTTGAGCAAAATTTTACTTGCATGTGATATCAACAAAATTGTTTGGTGATTTCCATATTCAAGTTGGATCACCTTTCTTTGGAATGGGCATAAATATGGATCTCTTCCAGTCAGTTGGCCAGGTAGCTGTCCTTTAAAGTTCTTGGCATAGACAAGTGAGCACTTCCAGTGCTGCATTTGTTTGCTGAAAGTTTTATATATCTATACAAATAATATTACTCTAGAACAGAAGAATGAACTATTTATTTACACACACAAGAAAACGGCCAAATAAAAAAAATATTATGCTGAGTAAAAGAAGCCAGATAAAGAGTTCATACTGTATGAATACACTTAACATTCAAGAATATGCAATCTTGAATGTTATCTGTAGTGACAGAAAGCAGATAGATCAGCAGTTGCCTGACAGAAGAGAAGGTGAGTGGGTGTTCATGGAGTGAACACAAAATAGCACAAGGAAACCTGTAGGGGTGACGGATATAATCATTATCTTGATTTTGATTTGGTGGGTAGATACACTAAATTGTATATTTGAAATATTTGTGCTCTATTGTATGTCCATTATATATTATTAAAGCTGTTAAAAATCTAAGAAAGGCAATATGATACAGTCAACTTAAACTGTTGCTTTCTATTATATTACTACAACTAAAGATTTCTAAATTGTTATCATCAAGCCCCAAGTAAAGGTGGCTCATTTCAGTCAAGAATCAGGAAGACAGTATTCTATGAAGACAGAAATCTTTTAGACACTTGCCTTCGTATTCTACCAAACACCATAGAAATATATGTGGCCCCATCCCTGTCAACTTCAGCAAAGGTCAAGTGGGTGGGAAACCTAGAACTCTATGCTGTCCAAATGGAAAGTAGTGCTTCTACCCACTGGGGTGTTAATAGAGAAGTCTCAGTATGAATCTGAGTCTTTCACTCCGATTCACAGTAACAAGGTCCTTCCTTCCATGATATCAAAAGACATCGTATAGGTAGTCTCGACTTCGACCCTCATCCAGTGTCAAAGAGGCGTTTCTCTCCTTCCCCACAGGTGTCAGTGGAAGCCTAGTGGGAGGTTGAAATCCACTTCCATTTATCAATAGTGAGACATCTTCTTGCTCACTGGATGGTCAAGGGAAGTTGAATTGGGAAACTAGATATAGAGCCTCATCTGGCAGGACCCAGAAAACATCCCCCACAGGTTCAATGACAGAGTAGCCTTGATAAAAGTATTTTATAATATAATATTGAAAATGTCCAGGATACAAATTAAAATAACTTATAACAATAAGGACCAAATAAACTTCATCTTGAAAGTGAAAAAACAGTTAACAGACACCAACACTGAGATGACACAGATATTAGAATTATCTGAAGAGGGATTTTAAATAGGGTATCATAAAATTTTGTAAGGAGCTATTATGATCACAGTTACCAGCCAGCCAATCAATGAAAAAATAAAATGTCAGCAAAGAAATAGAAATCCTCAGTACAGAAAATAACTAATTAACATAAAGAACTAAATGAAAAAAATTAGAATTGAAAATTAGAAGAACCAAATTAAAAATTCAGAAACCAGAATGGAGAGATGGAAAAAAAATCACTGAGAAAAGTTAAAGATGGAACATTACAAATTACCTGATATTAGCAACGGAGGTAAAACAAGACTTAAAAAAAAAACAAAATGGATACCAACTCAGGGACTTCAGGGACAATAATATAATATCTAATGTTTGTATTATCTGAGGCCCAGAAGGAGAAAAAGCATGGGACTGTAAAAGTAGTCAAAGAAATTATGGCTAAAAACAAATTGGGCAGAAGATGTAAATCTATAGATTCAAGAAGCTGAGTGAACCCCAAATAAAGTAAACCCAAAGAAATCTGCATCAAGATAAATCATAGCTATATTTCTGAAAACCACAGATAAACGACATCTTCTCTACAGGGAAAAACAAACTTAACTGACAGAATATTTCTTATCAGAAGACATGGAAGCCATAGGAAATGGTACAATATTTTTCAAGTGCTTCAATAAAAGAAATGTTGACCTGGAATTCTATACCCTGTAAAAATGTGGAGCCAAGGTGGTGGAGTAGACAGAGGCTTTCTTTGATTCCTCTAACAATGAAAACCTTAAAGAATAAATGAATCCAGTACACAAGACATCCTCGGAGCCCTGTACATCAAAGGGAACGTTGAGAAACTGGACAGTGCAATGGAGAATGGAGTGTAGCAGCAGAAGTACATAGGATTCCACAGATCTGACTTACCAGGAAATGGCCAAAGCCACTGTCTGGGGGGACGAGTGTGGAGGTTTGTGAGTGAGCTCCTAAGCAGGAGTAGTTGTCTGGACAATCTTCTTCTGCCCCAATGGCAAGTGGAGGACAGCATCTGATGATCAAACCATAAGTCTTTGCACGTAAACTACCACATACAGATCTGAATCTTTTCTAAGAAATGAGATTGTCTCCTTTCCCCAGGTGCTCCAACCTCCTTTCTCTGCACTGAGCTTGGCAATAGAGTCTGATACCATTAACTGAGTTGAAAGTAGGATCTCTCAGGTGCACCCTAAGTCATTCTCCCTTCTCTCATTTGCACTGCTCCAGGCTAGGGAGGCTAATGTCACAGAATGAGCCAAAAGTGGGATTCAGTGTGCCAGCCCTGATCCATTCTTCCCCTCCCTTCTATACACAGCACTCTACTCTGGGGTTTAATACCACTAACTGAGAAAGAAGTAGTACTCTTTAAGCCTGCCCCGAGACACTCTTTGAGACCAAGGGAGGGAACAAGTTAACAAACTAGAGGAAGGGAGAAAATTTCTGCTGACTCCCGTAAGCTAGAAAATCAAGGCAGAAACTGGAACTCTTTTTCTGGAATGGCTATCAGAGCTGTTGTCCTGAATGTCATCAAAATGGTTTTCTTTCATTAGATCCTTTATCTCTGAGTAAAGAAAAAAAGTCACTGGGGGCCAGACCAGGTGAGTCAGGAGGGTATTCCAGTACAGTTATGTTCTTACTGACTAAAAATGTCATCACAGACAACTGTACAATTAAATTCATGAACTTGCCATCTTGCCACCATGTGCAATGGCCATTCCAGCTAGAGTTTGAAAATTGCTTTGAAGGGTGGAGAGTAGGCAACTGGCATCAGTGCATAGCTTCTCAAAGTGAGTCCTTCAAAGGTGACCATAGTGATATTCAATGAAGTATGCAGCACTTAGAACAATTAAGTTTGTGGACTTAATAGTCAGACTTTGTAAACGCCACAATGAAACAATTGACCTTATATACATAGATAGAGCACTCCACTCAGCAGCAGCCAAATACACTTTCATTCCAGCACACATGAAATATTCTCCACAACTGACCACATATCAATTCTTAACAAAGTTCTGGGAAGGAAGGGGGGACCAACATGGCAGAGTAACAACACATCCCTTCTAAACCCTCGAACACTTAAGAACCTCAAAATTAATAAAATCCACCAAATGCAGAAATCTAGAGGGACTAAACTGTGCTTACAGAATCTTAAGTACAAAGGGAGCAAAAGGAAGATCTTAGGAACCCTGAACCACCTTGGACAAAACAACAGGGTCTGGGCAGAGATTCTCCATGAACTGAAGGCAACTTGGGCCTGGGAAAAAACTTGCCTCCAGCAAATCTTAGCAACCAAGCAGAGCCACAAAACAAAAGCTAGAGCAACCTTGAATCTGACTAATGAGACCTGTCCCAGCCTAATCATCACAGCCACAGCCCACAGCCCAGACTTAAAGTCCCCCATGCAGGTTAGAACACTTTGGAACAAGGTCAGATCTTGGTCAGTGCCCCTACAGAGCCACTGGCCAGACAACAGGTGGTGACTCAGAGCAGCAAGGGACTTGGAGGTCTTGGCTAGAGGAGCAGGGGGACGGTGCAGGGAGTGCAGGGACAAAAGGCCAGGGCTGCCAGCGTCCCAGGGTGATAACGCCAGGAAAGGGCTAAGCTAGGAGGAGCAGGCAAGTGCACTCCACACAGCAGGCCTTAGTCCTGCATGGGATTGGGAGGGCTAGGTTCAGGTGCCCCATGGCTAAGGAGCAGGAGATTGTGGGACATGGGGGGTCAGAGTGGACAGTCCCACTGCTGGCAGACCTGGGACTGGCCTTGGAGCCAGTGGACCAAGAAGCTCTGGGCTCCCATGGCCTGGGGCTGGGGGGGCGGTGAGGGAGTGCACTTATGGCTGGGAGAGGACTGGAGCCATGTGGGCCAGTGAGGTTTGGGCTCTGGCAATCGGGCAGGTCTGGAGTGATCCCCTCAACATATGGGCACCCATTGGAGCCACAGGTGCCAGGCAGATCTGGGCTCAGGCAACAGTAGGGGAAGGGCAGTGAGCGCCAGGGACTAGGCAGTCATTTGTGCTACGTGCACTGAGAAGGCTTTGGATCTGGTAAACCAGGAGGAGGGGAGAGATTACCCTGGCATCTAGGCAGCGATTGGAGCCAAGTGCACCAGAGTGGTTTGAGATCAAGAGACCTGGGGGGGATGGAGGTTATCACCCTAACAGCTGGGCAGACACTGGAGCTACATGCTTAGGGGAGATCTAGGCTCAGGCAACCATGATGGACATTCAGTGAGGGTCAGTGGCTAGACAGCCATTAGTGCTGCATGCATCAGGAAGCCTTGGGCTCAGGTGAACCAGGAGGAGGGAAAAGATTGCCCCAGCAGCTAGATAGCCTTCGGTGCTACATGCTCCAGGGAGAACTGGGATCAGGCAACCCGTGGGAGGGGCAGTGATTGTCCCGGTAGCCAGGCAGCCGTTGGAACCCAGTGCACCTGGGCAGCCTGAGCTCAGGCAACCCTAGAGGAGTTAGGCAATCACCTTAGTGACTGGGCAGCCACTGGAGTCAAGTGTGCCTGGAAGCTTGAGTTCAGGTGACCTCAGAGGAGGGGAGAGATTGCCCCAGTGGGTAAGTAGCCATTGGAGCCATGACTTGAGGAAGAGGGCACAAGTGAGTGACCATTACCTCTCCTACATCTGAGTCCAAGGTTGAGGCTCCTCAAGGGATCTGCCCAAACCAGAGGCAGCTGCAGTAGCAGCAGCAGGACTTGAGTTCTTCCCGCCTTGGAGTGGCTGCAAAAGTGTAGTGCCTGTGCAAGTGACCGCCCCACCCACTCCAGAGGCAGAAGCAGTGGTGGTGGTGCTGAGAGTAGGCATGACTCCCTCACCTGTGAGTTGTGCCAGCAGCAGCAGCAGACCAGTGGAGGACAGAAAGAGCAAGCAACACAAAATAATCACACTGCATGGAGAATCTACAGCCCAGACCCAACAGAGAGATGTCAGTCAGGCCAACTGAACTATTAAGTCTCTTTCACTGCAATGACTTCTGGATGGCTCGGAGAAAACAATCAATCTCAAAACACCTGAAGAAGCAGACTACCATGGCTTCGGAAAACTCCCAAAATAAAGCATTAATGGATTTTCCAAATGAAGAAGAGTTTCTACAACTACCAGAGACAGAATACAAAAGATTGATGTACAGAGCTGTGCAAGATATCAGAAGGGAGATCAGGTAAAATGCAGCAGAATATACTGAAAAATAAGTTGTAAGAAATGCTTTAGCAGCAACAATCTGAAATTTGACACATTAACAACAAAGTCTCTGAGCTGGATAACTCAATAGAAAGTCAAAGAAGTAAGACTGAGGACATGGAGGAAGAATTAGTGAGCTGAAAGACAAAGTAAATGACACCAGCATACATGAAGAAAAATCAGATAAATGACTCAATAAGAGTGAAGAATCCCTAAGGGTGATATAGGATTCTATTAAGAGAAATAATACTCACATGATTGCAGTACTGGAACAAGATAGGAAAGCTGAAAATACAGACCAAATCATTGAGGACTTGCTGACAGAAAATTTCCCTGATATCATGAAAGATAAGAAGATCTGCATTTCGGATGCTCATTGAACCCCACTCAAGATAGATCCCAAAAGAAACAAAACTTAAAGTACTGAAATATTACAAAGTATCTTTAACAGACCACAAAGCAATAAATACCATAAAGTAGAAATGAATAATATAAGATAGAAGGGGGAAAAATCAAACACATAGAAACTGAACAACCCCTTGAACAAAAATCACTGGGTTATAGAAGAAATCAAAGATAGTATAAAGAAATTCATAGTATCAAATGAAAATGAAAGCACATCCTACCAGAACATTTGGGACACAAAAAATTGCAGCGAGCAGAGGTCAACTTACCTGAATAAATGTACACATTCAAAATGAAGAAAGGGCCCAAATCAAATAATTAAATCTGCATCTCAAAGAAGTAGAAAGAGAGTAGCAAAAGACCCCTCAAGCAGCAGAAGAAAGTAAAATAGAAAAATTAAAGCAGAGCTAAATGAATTAGAGAATAGAAAAATGATTGAAAGAATCAATAAGATGAAAAGCTGTTTTTGTGAAAAGATCAACAAAATTGATAAAGCATTGGCCAAACTGGCAAAAGAAAAACAGGAGAGGAAGGAAATAACTCCCATAAAAAATGAGATGGGCTATGTCACAACAGATGAAATTGAAATTAAAAGAATCAGAACAGAATATGATAAAAAATATACTCTAACAAATTTGAAAAGCTAGAGGAAATGGACAAATGTTTAGAAATACATCACCTACAAAACTACTACAAAGAGAAGTAGAGCAGAAATTTAGGGAATTTGCAAAATTAATAAATATATTCCAGAACACAGACAATGATGGAATACTTCCACATTCATTCTATGGAGTCAGCATAATGCTGATACCAAAACCAAGTACAGGCAGCACAAAAAAGAAAATTGCAAGCCAATATCTCTAGTTAATTTAGATGCAAAACCCTCAACAAAATTTTAGCCAATATAACTCAACAATAAATCAAAAAAATAATTGACCATGAAGAAGTGGAATTCATATTAGAGATGTAGGGGTGATTCAACATTCGGAAAACAATTAATGCAATCAACCACATAAACAAAACAAAAGACAAGAACCACTTGATTTTATCAACAGATGCATAAAAGGCAACTGACAAAATCCAACACCCATTCATGTTAAAAACACTCGCAAAATGGAAATACAAAGGAAATTTCTCAGCATACTAAGGGTCATCTATGCAAAGCCAACAGCCAACATCACCCTCAATGGAGACAGACTAAAAGCATTCCCCTTGAGAATAGACGCTTATTGTCACCACTCATATTCAAGATTGTCCTGGAGGTCCTAGCCAGAGTAATCAGGTAAGAGAAAGAAATAAAGGGTATCCAACCTGGTAAGAAAGAAGTGAAAGTATCTCTATTTGCAGATGATATACTCTTATATACTGAAAACCCTACAGAATCCATGAATAAACTACTGGAACTAATAGAAGAGTTCAGCAAAGTACCAAGATATAAGATAAACATAAATATATCAGTAGGATTCCTTTACACCAACAACAAGATCATCATAGAGGAAATCAACAAATAAATACCATTTACCATGGCCCTCAACTAGATAAAATACCTAGGAATAAATCTAACTGGAGATGTAAGAGACCTATACAAAGAAAATTACAAGACCCTATTGCAAGAAACCAAGAGACTTACGTAAGTGGAGAAACCTACCTTGCTCATGGATAGGAAGACTTAGCATTATGAAAATGTCTATTCTATCTAAAGTGATTTACATATCCAATGCAATCTCAATATGAATTCCAGTGCCATTTTTTAATGAGATGGAGAAACAAATCATCAACTTTATTTGGAAATGGAAGAAACATCAGATAAGTAAAACACTACTGAAGGAGAGGAATACAGTGGGAGGCCTCACACTACGTGACCTTAGAATCTATTACACTGTCATGTAGTCAAAACACCCAATACTTGTACAGAAACAGATATATAGACCAATGGAACAGAATGGAGAATCCAGAAATATCACCATCCTTGTACGAACAGTTCATATTCAGGAAAGGCCCAAAGATTGTATATGGGGTAAAAACAGTCTCTAACAAATGGCATTGGCAAAATTGGATATCCATCTACAAAAAACTGAAACAAGGCCCATATCTCACATCTTACACAAAAACTAATACCAAATGACATTGGCAAAACTGGATATCTATCTACAAAGAACTGAAACAAGGCCCATATCTCACACCTTACACAAAAAGTAACTCAAAATATATCAAAGACTTAAACATAAAATCTAAAATCATAAAGATTATGGAAGAAACAACAGGGACAACAAAAAATTCTAATACACAGCTTAGGCAAACTATAAAATCTTCCCATCAGTGTATGAACAACAGAAGAGAAAATAGATAAATAGGAACTACTGAAAACCAAACACTTAGGCTCCTCCAAAGAGTTTCTCAAGACAATAAAAGACTGCCTATGGCACAGAAAAAAATATTTGGTAACTGAGGATTGAATCCACATCTAATTTTCATAATCTACAAGGTACTGCAAAATATTAACAATAAGAAAACAAATAATTCAATTAAACAATGGGCAAAGGACGCAGACAGACACTTCACCAAAGAAGATATCCAGGAAGGCAAAAGACACATGAGGAAATGCTCACGATCATTAATCACTATAGAAATCCAAATCAAAACTAAAATGAGATACCAATTCACCCCAACAAGGTTGGCAATAATCCAAAAAACATAAAACAACAAATACTGAGAGGCTGTGAAGAGACTAGAACTCTTTTACATTGTTGGTGGGAATGCAAAATGGTACAACTTCTTTGGAAAGCAATTAGGCCCTTTGTTAAACAGCCAGAAATAGAAATACCATGTGATCCAGAAATCCCACTGCTTGGAATATATCCTACAGAAATATGGGTTGTCACACAAACAGATACACGCACACGAATGTTTATTGCAGCACTATCCACAATAGTAAAAAGACTGAATCAATGTAGGTGCCTATCAACAGATGAATGGATAAACAAAATATGGTACATATATACAATGAATCATCACGCATGGATAAAAAACAATGTTGATTTTAGGAAACATCTCATAACCTGATATCGAGTACCAGATATTATGTTGAGTGAAATCAGTCAGCTACACAAGGACAAATATTGTTTGAGACCATTATTATAAGGACTTATGTATGAAGAAAATACTCTGATGGCTACGAGGGTAGGAGGGAGGGAGAGGTTTATTTATAGATTAGATCAAAGCCCCCAAAAAACAAACCTACTCCTGATGAGTTGATTCCGACTCACAGTGACCCTATGGGACAGAACAGAACTGTTCCATTGAGTTTCCAAGGAGTGCCTGGCAGATTTGAAATGCTGACCTTTTGGTTCACAAACATAGCACTTCAGCACTACACCTAGATAGTTGGTAGGAACTTGGTTAGTTGAAGGGAGTGATAACACACAGTAGAGGCCAGGTCAGCAGAACTGGACTACATCATAAGCTAAAACGTTTTCAAATTTCAACCCAGCATTTCAAAGGACAGAGCAACAAGGACAGGTGCCTGGGGACCATGTTCTCAGGGGACATCAAGGTCAATTGGCATAATTAGCCTTTTATTAAGTCTTCTGCACCCCATACTGCTGAGTGGCATTCAGGGTCTTAAAAGCCAGCAAACTGCCATATAAGGAACATCAATCGGTCTCAATCCACCTGGAACGTATGACAACTGAGAACATGAAAGACACGAGAAAAAATGAGCCCAAGAGACAGAAGGACCCATATGACTGGGAGACTACATCAGCATGAGACCAGAAGAACCATATGTGCCTGGCCACCAGCAAAGACAGCCGAGACATGGGATGAAACAATGTAGGGTCCCTGAGGCAGCACCAGAAAAAGATGTGCAGATAGAAAACTATTAAAAGACCAGAATTGATGGTCCAACAGCCTGGAGGGTACCCAGAGCATAGCCCCTAGACTTGTGGCTAGCCAATACTGAAGCCAACACTCCAAATAACAGACTGGACTCGAGGATACAGAGTGATGCATGTGGCATGTATACTTTAGGGTTTTATATATATATATAATAAATACAGCCAAGCCAGCCAAGTGCCATCGAGTTGGATCTATACATATATATGGCTATCCTACTGGTTTCTTTCTAGAGGGGAGAGGAGAAAGTGGAGAGGAGGGGACAAATGTTGCTTGAGTGGTTACCGGAAGTGAAGAGTGAAAAAGAAGACTGTGCTATCACAGGGTGAGGAGAGCAGATAGGGTTCCAGAGACAGGAGTATGCAAAATTGACTTGGATTGTAAACTTTCACCTAATCACAATAAAAAAAAAAAATTAAACAGATATTTCTTCTCCTCAGAAGTCTTCTGCATTTTGTTTGATAGGTAAAGCAAAAAGTATAGCACTGTTTGATACGGTTTTCAATGTATGTAGAGGACATACTTAAAATTAAGGAGCCCAGGAGGGTGGGGTCAAGGTATCAGAGGAGTCAAATGCTTCCTATAGATCTATCTTACAACGAAGACCTATAAAAATACGTGAATTGATTATAACTGACAAACTAGGAGTCTTAAATATAAAAAACAAGTTTAGGAATCAGACTGAGCAGAGCAGGAGGAAAGAGATGCTTCAGAAGCAGCAAGGACTTACCAGACCTTACCTACTGGAACTTGCATCCCAAAGGCCAGATCCACTGGTAAGAGTGCCTTGAGGCAACCAGTGCTTTTGAGGAAGGGTTCTCCACAATGGGAGAGATGATGCAGCAGAGAATCTACTTAAGTGTCCAGAATCAGTGAAAAGTGGCATGCAATTGACTTTTCACCTATCTAGTGGACCAGAAAACACGTGGGGAAAATCCTCTCTCATTTACCTGTCCTTATCTGCTTTGAACTGACTCCTAGACAGCTTCAGAAACTGACACATATCCTGGGCTTGAAATAGGACCCCTTGAGCTCCTTGAGTTGCTATCCCAGCTTTGGAAAGGGAACAAATTAATGAAAAGGATAAAATAATCTGCCTACTCTTGTAAGACAGGAACTCAGGGCAGAAACAGCTCCTTGGCCTGGGAGCAGGCAATAGGAGTCCACAAACTTTCAATGTCTTTGACCGCTGCATAGACTTGTGTAGGCCCATTACAACAACATAGGGCCTCATTAGAACAGCACAACAGGGCATATACCTGAAGTTCAGCATCCACTATATTAGCTATATGGTGGAGAGGCAGATTCATGACATTTGACACTGCTCTCCATATTAAGCACAGTCCTCAGGACCTGTAGCTCCACCCACACTACCAAGCCACCCATAAACAGGGGTCCAAGAATAACTGGTGTCACCCAGTCCTTACAGCCAACAGCATTGGGTGCACATAGTCTGGCTGTAAAACCAATCTATCTAAGTGCTTTAGGGAACAGGCATGTGCTTTCCTCATAGACATTCAGAAGCAGGTGTCAGCCCACTTACCTTGTTCAGCACATTACCTCCCGTGGCAGCCAGATACCTGTGCCTATACCAATCACCCCTGCCCATCTAGGACTCTGAGAACCTGAATCACTCAACTGGTGACTGACAACCTGAACACCTAAGCTTAGTCTACAGAAGTAAATGGACTCCTGGATTCATATACCAATTAACAGTTCTAAACACTTGGTGAGAGAATGTTAGAGATTCAAGGGTGCCAATAATCAAAGTAGGTAACACAAGCAGCCTATTGGGGCATAGCAAAACAAAACAAGAAGCTATGATGTCTGACAATTAAGTCCATGAACTTAGTTGTTCTAACCGTTACAAACCTCACTGCTGAATATCATTATGGTCAACTTTGAAGTAGTCCCCTTGGGATGCTATGCACTGATGCCAGCACCCAGTGTGCCCTTCAAAGCAATTTTGTAATTCTTTCTGGAATGGACACTGTGCATGGTGGCAATGTGGCCAAGCATAAACAAATGTTTGATTTTTAGGAGCTCCCAGTTATCTAGTTTTTCTTCTGGTATTTGTGCATTATTAGTGATGTTTTGTCTTCTCTTTACATCATGTGTTAGGACTGTTGGTTCTAACTGCCCCTATTTTTCTGCCATAATCTTTATTGTTTTAGATTTTATGTTTAGGTGCTTGAACAATGTTAATATTTGTGCATGGTGTGAAGCATAGGTCTTTTTGCAGTTTTCCGGGGGTGGATATTCAGTTATGCCAGCACCATTTGTTAAAAGAGACTGTCTTTTCCCGAGTTAACAGACTTTGTGCCTTTGTCAAATATCAGCTGCTCATAGGCAAATGAATTTAAGTCTAGATTCTCAATTGTATTACGTTGGTCTATGTATCTGTTATTGTACTAGTACTGGGCTGTTTTGACTACAGTGGTGGTTTAAGAGATTCTAAAATCAGGTAGTATGAGACCTCCCACTTTGTTCTTCTTCAGTAATGCTTTACTTATACAAGCCCTCTTCCCTTCCATGTGAAGTTGGAGATTTGTTTCTCTATTTCATTGAAAGAAAATGCCATTGGAATTCAGATTAGGAATGCATTGTGTCTATACCTCACTTCGGGTAGAATAGACTAGACATTTATACATTACTTATGGGTATATGAAATGGTGCAACTACTTTGGAAATCACTTTGGTGCAGTCTTAAGAAGCTAGAAAGAGAAATATCATATGATCCAGCAATCTTACTTCTAGAAATATACAAGGTCTGACAATTAAGTTTGCAAACTCATCCTAGAGAAAGTGCTACTTACCTCATTGCTGAATATCACTATGGTCACCTTTTATTTTATTTTATTTTATTTTTAGAGTCTATTCTGACTCACTTGGCTTGGCTCTGACTCATGGAGACCCTGCTATGGTCACCTTTGATGTACTCCCCTTAGGAAGCCAGGCACCGATGCCAGTGTCTAGCTCATCCCTCAGAGAAATTTTGGAACTCTTTTTCTGGAATGGCCATCAGAGCTGTTATCATATTAGGTTTGATGCCCTGAACATCATCAAAATGTCTTCCTTTCAATATTTCCTTTATATCTGACTCAACGACACTTGGCTTGGCTTGGGTAAAGTAAAAAGCTGTTGGGGGCCAGATCAGGTGAGTAGAGGACGTTCCAATGCAGTTATTTGTTTAATGGCTAAAAATTCCCTGACATACAATTAAGTTCACAAACTTGCCACCTTGCCACCCTGCACAATGACAATTCCAGAAAGAGTTCCAAAATTGCTTTGAAGGGAGGACTAGGCACTGGCATCAGTGCACAGCTTCCCAAGAAGAGTACTTCAAAGGTGACTGTAGTAATATTCAGCAGTGAGGTATGTAGCACTTTGAACAATTAAGTTTGCAGACTTAATTGTCAGACCTTGTATCCTAGAGAATTAAGGGCTGTCACGCAAATAGGGACATGCACACCAATGTTTATTGCAGCACTGTCTATCACCGCAAAAAGATGGATGAACCTAGATGCCTATCAATGGATGAAGGCATAAACAGACTATGGTATACTTACACAACGAAATACTATGTAATGATAAAGAACAACAGTGATCTTCGGAAACATAACATGGAAGAATCTAGAAGACATTATGCTGAGTGAAATCAGTTGGTTGCAAAAGGACAAGTACTGTATGAGACTACTATTATAAGGATTCAGGAAAAGGTTTAAACAAACACACAAAGAAACAGTTTTTGAAGGTTACAAGGGTGGTGTCATGGATTGAATTGTGTTCCCCGAAAATGTGTGTAGCCATGTGGCTGGGCCATGATCCCCTGTATTCTATGACTGTCCTCCATTTTGTGGGACTATAAATACCTTCATGGGATCATCTCCCTGTTCCATTGTAAAGGGAGTTTCCCTGGAGTATGGCTTGAACCACCCTTAATCCTTTCATCCTACAAGAGAAAAGGAAAGGGAAGCAAGCAGAGAATTGGGAACCTCATACCACCAAGAAGGCAGCACCCAGAGCAGAGCACATCCTTTAGACCTGAGGTTTCTGTGTCAAGATAGTCTCCTTGAATTTTGATTCAATCTACCAGACTATGATGATTTCTCTTACTAAATGGACTTACAACTCGTGAACAGATTTGTGGCTTACTGTAGGACTGTGACAAAGTTTCTCTTCATAAAGTCTTCCACTCATGGTGTTTTCTTTTAGAGCAGTACCAGGTGATTAAAACAGGTGGGGAGGGCAAGAGAGGGGTATTCATTAATCAGATAGTAGATAAGAATTAAGACAGGTGAAGGGAGGGACAACATACAGTAGAGGAGAGGTCAGCACAACTGGACTAAACCAAAAGTTAGTAAGTTTCTTAAATATAATCACACACTTCAAAGGACAGAGTAGCAGGGGCAGAAGCCTAGGGACAATGGTTTCAGGGGACATCTAGGTCAACTGTCATAACAAAGTTTTTTAAGAAAATGTTCTGCATCTCATGTTGGTGAGTGGCACCTGGGTCTTAAAAGCTAGCAAATGGCCATCTAAGAAGCACTGACTGGTCCCAACTTACCTGGAGCAGAAGAGAATGAAAGAAATAAGGAAAATAGGTGCCCAGGAAACAGAAGGGGCCACGTAATCCAGAGACTACATCAGTACGAGACCAGAAAAACTAGATGATGCCCAGACACCACAAATGACTGCGGTGACAGGAAACACAACAAAGAGTCCCTGGTGAAACAGGAGAAGAATGGGATGCAGAACTCAAACTCTATTTAAAAGACCAGACTTAGGACAAATAATGTATGAGACCCCTACTATAAGGACTTAAAAACAGACTCATGTACAGAAAAAAGACTCTTCAATGGCCACAAGGGGTGGGGGGAGGGAGGGAGAGGGCTGGTTATAGATCAGATAGTTGATAGAAATTTGGTTATGTGAAAGCAGTGACAGCACACAGTAGAAAGAAGATCAATTTAACTGGACTTCAACATAACCTGAAAACTCTTCCAATCTTAACCCAATATTGCAAGGACAGAGTAGTAGCAGGGGCAGGGGTCCAGGGACCATGTTTTCAGGGGACATCGAGGCCAACTGGCATAACTAGCCTATGGCTAAGAGAGTCTTCGGCACTTCATATTGGTGAGTGGTGTCTGGGGTCTTAAAAGCTGGCAAGCTGTCATCTGAGGTACACCAAAGAGTCTCAACTCAGCAGAAACAGATGACCATCAAGGATAAAAATGACAAGGGCAAAAGAGAACCCAGAAGACAAAAAGACCCACATGAATGGGTGACTACATCAACATGTAACGAGAAGAACCAAATGGTGTCAGGCCACCACCAGTGACAGATGTGATGGGGCTCACAAAGTTGAGCCCCGTGGCAATACAAGAATAAAAAGGGGCACATCCTGAGGACTCCAAGACCACTAATGATGGTCTGAAGACCTAGGGGTTCCCCCAGGAGCACGGCTCCTAGACCTGATGCTGCCCCTGTTCATAAATCATTACTGACGTCAACTCCTTGGATTGGAATGGACTGGACTCAGTGACACAGAGTGACCATATTGTGTGTGCACTTTATGGTTCTATGCATCTATAGGATGTCATCCTACTGACCTATTACTAGAGGGGAGTGGTGAGGATGGAGAAGACAGGACAGGAGATTGTTAAGAGGATATGACTTGTACAGAACAGAAAGAAGGAGTGTGCTGTCACCAGGCAAGGAGAGCAGTAGGAGTTGCAGATAGGTGGGCATGCAAATTTAAACTGGATTGCACATTTCAACTCAATCACAATAAATAAATGAAATATAAAAAAAAGACCAGACTTGAGGGTCTGATACACTGGAGGGTCCCCAGAACACATGGCTCCTGGACTTTCTGTTAGCCTGCTAGCCCAGAACTGAAACCATTCTAGAAGCAAACTCTTCAAATAAAGACTGGACTGTAGTATAGTATAACACATAAAATGATACTGGTGAAAGATGTGCTTCTTGGCTTATGCAGATACATGAGACTAACTGGGCAGTTCCTGTCCAACAGGTGAGATGAGAGGTTAGAGAGTGACAGGAACTAGCTGAATGGACATAGAAAACGCAGGGTGGATAGGAGGACTGTGTTGTCACAGGGTGGGGAGAACATCTAGTATTACATAGCAATTTGTGTGCAAGTTTTTGTACAAAAAATAGACTTGGACTTTAAACTTTCACTTGAAGGACAGTATTTTTTTAAAAGGACAAATACTTTGAAAAAAAGCTCTGGATAAAACAAATTCAATCTTCCTCTAATCTCTAAAATATACAGGATACTGCAAAACTTCAACAACAAAAACTCAAATAACCCAGTTAAAAATGGGCAAGGCATACACACAGGCACTTCACCAAAGAAGGCATTCAGGTGGGTAACAAATACATGAGGGAATGCTCAGGATCATCAGCCATTAGAGAAATGCAAATCAAAACCACAATGAGGTACCTTCTCACTCCAACAGGGGTAGCATTATTTCAGAAAAAATAGAATAATTAATGTTGGGAACGTTGTGGAGAGACTGGAAAACTTATACACTGCTAGTCAGAATGTAAAATGGTAAAACCACTTTGGCAACTAATTTAGTTCTTCATTAAAATCTAGAAATAGAAGTACCACAACATCCAGCAATTCTCCTTGAAATGTATATTAGAGAAATAAGAGATGTCATAATATAGATATGTGTACACCCATACTGACCGCAGCACTGTTCACAATGGCAAAAGATGGCAATATCCTAGGTGCCCATCAGTGGAAGAGTGGATAAAGAAATTACGTGGTATTCACACGACAGAATACTACAAAATGATAAAGAATAATGATGAATCCCTATGAAAGATAACATGAATGAATCTGAAAGGCATTATGTTGAGTGAAATAAACTTTTTGTGAAAGGACAAATATTGTAATGAGACCACTATTATGAGAACTCAAGGAAAGTTTAAACATAGAAGAAAACATTATTTGATGGTCATGAGGGGAGGGAGGGAGGGAGAGCACTATTCCCTAACTAGACAGCAGAGAAGAATTAGTTCAGGTGAAGGGAAGGATGACATACAATATAGAAGAAGTGAGCACAGTTGGATTAAAGCAAAATCTAAGAAGTGTTCTGAATATAATGAAACACTTGGAGGGAAAGAGCAACAGGGGTGGGGGTCTGGGGACCATGGTTTCCGGCAATGGTTAGTTCAAATGGTGTAAGAAAGTTTATTAAGAAACATTCTGCATCCCACTTTGATGAGTGGCATCCGGGGGTCTTAAAAGCTAGCAAGTGGCCATCTAAAATGCATCAGTTGATCCAAACCCACATGGAGTAAAGAAGATTGAAGAACATAAAATTCAAAAGGAAAATGTAAGCCAAGAAAAAGAAAGGGCAACATAAACCAGAGACACCATCAGCATGAGACTGGAAGAACTGGATGGTGCCTTGCTACCACCAATGATCACCCTGACAGGGAATGAAACAGACAGTCCCTGATGGAACAGAAGAAAAGTGTGGTGCAGAAGTCAAATTCATGCAAAATAGACCAGACTTGCTGGTCTGACTTACAACGGAGGGACCGCTGAAGACATAGCCTCTGGAATGTCCGTTATTTCAGAACTGAAACCATTTCTGAAACCAATGCTCCAGAAAAAGATTAGACTGGTATATAAGACATACAATGATATTGGTGAAAATTGTGCTTCTTGGCTCCAGTAGATACGTAAGACTAAACGGGAAGTTTCTGTCCAGAGGTGAGAAAGAGAGGGTAGAAAGTCACCCAAGGTGGTTGAGTGCACACAGGAAATACAGGGTGTAGGGGAGGAGTGTGCTGTCAAATTGTAGGGAGCAACTATGGTCACATAACAATCAGTGTATACATTTTAGCAGGAGAAACTGACTTGAATTGTAAATTTTCACCTACAGCCAAATTAAAAATTAATAATAACAAGAATAAATCCTGGTGGCACATACAGAAATGCTGGCGGTATAGTGCTTAAATGCTATGGCTGTTAACCAGATGGTCAGCAGTTCAAATCCATCAGGTGCTCCTTGGAAACCCTATGGGACAGTTCTAGTCTGTCTATAGCGTTGTTACAAGTCAGAATCGACTCAGCAGCAGTGGGTTTGTTTTCTTTGGTTTTAGTGGCACATTTGACTGCTAACCAAATGGTTGGCAGTTCAAACTCACTCAGTAGTTTTGAGGTTCTGGGGGAATACCTGGAGATATGCTTCTATAAATGTTACAGCCAAGAAAACTCTATGTGGAAGTTCTACTCTGTCACATGTGTTTACTATGAATTGGAACTGACAGAACACCAAAATAAAAACATATTCACTGAGTCATAATAAAAAAAAATAAAAAATAAACATATTATAACTGGACAAGGGAAAAGAAAATAAAAAAATAAGGTTTCTGCACTTTACTCAAACTGGTGAGCTATTACCACCAGTAGAATGTGGTTGAGTTATGTATGCATAATTTAATACCTAGAGCAACCATTTTATAAGCTATACAAGGATGCCAAGCCAAGCCAAGTGCCTACATACTTAAAAATACTACTGAGATCAACTCCTCAGACAGGAATAGACTGGACTCGGTTACACAGAGGGAACGTATCGTGTGTGTACTTTATGGTTTTATGCATCTATAGGATGTCACCCTACTTGCCTCTTACTAGAGAGGAGTGGAGAGGGTGGTGAAGAGGGGACCGGAGATTATTAAGAGAATATAATATGTATAGAACAGAAAAGAGGAGTGTGCTGTCACTGGACAAGGAGAGCAGTCGGAGCTGCAGATAGGTGGGCATGCAAATTTAAACTGGATTGTACACTTTCACTCAATCACAATAAATAAATAATATATATGTATATATACATAAAGCACTATTGATAAATGGAATTCCAAAAATTGTGGAAGCAACCCTTAGCAATAAATGAGAAGTAAAACAGAAAAATCAGAAATGGAACAAGCAGAAAATAAAAATTTAAATGGCTGACTTAAGCTCTTACATGTAAATAATTACACTAAACGTACAAATGTCCACAGCGCCTACATTAGAATAACCAAAAAACTGGAATCAGCCCAAATGCCCTTTTACAGGTCTAAATTAGTTAAACACATTAAACAAATTATGGTACATCTATATCACTGAATAACAGTAATAAAAAGGAACAAACTATTGACAGAAATAACAAAACAATAGTCCACATACTCTACAGCAAAGACAGTGAGTCAGTGAACTTAGTTTTCTCAACAGTCAGTATAAAATTCTGCTGATCTCCTACAATAAAAAATTAACTTTCATCAATTTTCTTTTAAATGGGTCATACTTCAGTTTTGATACTTGTTGCATAATAAATGCTACAAGTATAAATGAACAAATGAAAATATAATTTAATGATCAGAAAACAACTACTAAAAGAAATTACCATATTTTATTTTTACATAGATCTTTCACCTCTAAAGCCAAGCCATGTGCCATTGCGTCTCTAACATGTTACAATTAAAAAAAAATTATTTCTAATCTTTGTTTTTACAAATTCTTACAATCAAGCTATTGAACAATATTACTTTCATATATAGGGAAAATGAATCAAGTCTTTCTTGAAGCACTGGTGTATGCTGAAAGTTTCTGAGACTCTTTAGGGATAAACTTGAGCATTCTGTTGTGCAGTTTATGACCATTAAAGTTAGGAATATAGAATTCTGGGGGGCGGAGACAAGATGGTGGAATAAGCACACATCTCCTTCTATGCCTCTGGAAACCAAGACCTGAAAAGGTAATCAAACGGAGCCTTCTGATCACCTAATCAGCCCCAGGACATGGCACAGGGCTGTTACTTTCGACTTCATACCACTGAGTGAAAAACCTCTCTTCCGCTGACTCAGGTTCCTGGCTAGCCCTGGCTCTCATGGACTGAAGGTAAATGCACCATTTTGACTTTTTTTTCCTCTCTGTCTTGGCCAGCAGGCGGACCTGGGTCTTGCCTAGCGGCTAGACTCAGACGCAGTGCTGGGGGATAGGCAGGTGAAATTCCAATATTTTGAGAGCCAGCCTTAGGACTCTGTTAATCTAGCCACTTTCAGCCTGTTGTCTTATCCCTGCCACAGCGGGGTTTGTATGGAATTACGCAGTCAGTGTGCGGGATGCCATGTTGGTACTGAGATTTTAGCGGGACCTAATTATTAGCCTGGGAGCCAGCGCCTGCAAACAGGACAGTGCTTCTCCGACAGAAAAGCAGTAAATTACACAGTGCCACCTACATTGCGGGCCCTGCAACAGAAGTAGAGGAATCACTACCTCTTGGCACCTCTAGCTCCTCTATCTGCTGCCTGTGTGGAGGACGCCATCTTGGATACGGTGGCCACAGCTGGACCTAATTTTTAGCTTGGGAGTCTGCCCACAGGAGAGCACTTTTCGACCAGAAAAGCAGTACTCTACACAGTGTGGCCCAAGGCTAGGCCCTCTCAGCAGAAACCAACAGGGCAGTAGCATTGCTGTATTCTGAACTAGTTTGTATCATCTGGGGTTGGCACTCACCTTGCCAGTTGAGAAGAGGGACCTCTACATCTGAAAACCTGACTGACTTGGGAAGTGGTCAGATATCTGTTGCTTTACATTTTAAGACAGCCTAGAGAAGCATCTGCAGTTCATCCTTACAGTATCCCTTCCAGCTTCGACTTACTCATGTGGGACCCAAAAAGTAACAGACACTTGTAGCACACAAGAAATCATTCATGGCTTCAGAAGGCTCACAAACAAAGCAACCAAGGAGTTTTCCAGATGACGACACTTTTATGAAAGCATCAGAAAGTGAATAGAAAATGATGATATACAGAGTCTTTATAAATCTTATACAAAATGCAGCAGAACAAAATGAAAAATCAAGCAAGCTGTTCGATCTGATGGAACACCAGTACTCTGAAATCCAACAGATCAAGAACAAAATCAAAGACATAGAAACTTAATGCAAAGCCAAGAAAACAGAATGGAGCAAATAGAAAAAAGAATTTCTGACTTGGAAGACAGAGCTACTGAAGCCAGCGTCTATGAGCGGAAATCAGAAAAAAGAAACCAGAAAAATGAAGAAGCATTAAGAAGCATGTGGGACTCCATTAAAAGGAACAACCCTCAATTAATTGGAGTCCCTGAACAGGGTGAGACATCTGAGAACACAGAGAGTATCGTTGCTGAGCTGCTGACAGAAAATTTCACAGAAATTATGAAGGAAGAGAATATAGACATCTCAGATGCATATCATACGCCACCCAATATAGGTCTAAAAAGAAAGACTCCAAGACATGATATAATCAAGCTTAACAAAATGAAACATAACCAGCAACTCTTAAAGGCAGCAAGACTCAAATCAAAGCTAACATTCAGGGGGAAATCCTGTAGGCTCTCTTCAGATTTCTCAGCAGAAACCATGCTGGCACGGAGACAGTGGCATGACACATCCAAAGCCTTGAAGGAGAAGAACTTCCAACCAAGAATTATATATCCTGCAAAACTATCTTTCAAACACGAAAATGAAATGAAGACATTCCCAGATAAACAGAAACTCAGAGCCTTTGTAAAAACCATACCCAAACTACAAGAAATACTGAAAGAAGTTCATGGTGTGGGCTTAGAAGAAGAAAACCGCTAACTTTATACTTTAGCACGACACACTACTCAAAACTCTGCTCAGTTAGGGAAGGCTCCAAAGACAATCAGAGCTTTAATAAGGAAAGAAGAAATCCAGTGATCATCATGAAAATTATGGTGCCATCATATTAAAAAGAGGGATGCACTACAGTTGTTACAGTCCTTGCAGATGGAGAGGAAGATGACAAGACTGGTAGTAATTAAAATTGGGTTTATATATAGTTTATTAAGGGGGATCATAGGGTCAGCTGTAAAGCACAACAAAGATGTAACATACCATTTCAAGAAATGTAACACAGGAGTCTCAACAACTACAAAAGGAGCTATGAAAAAGGTGAAAAATCAACTCACAAAAAAGAATGTCCCAGAGCAGACTAATAAGAACAACAGAGAAAATATCAACATAAAAATAAACATATTACAATGGCAGCAGTCAACACATACCTATCAAAAACTACATTGAATGTGAATGGACTGAATGCTCCAGTAAAGAGACATCGAGTGACATCTTGGATCAAAAGACATGACCCATCCATATGCTGTCTACAAGAAACACACTTGAGACCTAAAGATAGGAACAAACTGAAAATTAAAGGATGGACGAATATATATCAAGCAAACAATGAACAAAAAAGAGTAGGGGTGGCACTTCTAATCTCAGACAAAATCAATTTTAATGTCAAATCCATGATTGTGGACAAAGATGGACACTATTGCTGAAAGGTTCAGTACACAAGCAAGACTTAACTATATTAAATATTTATGCACTTAATATCAGAGCACCTAAATATGTCAGAGAAACACTGACTACACTCAAAAGACAGTTAGATGACTCCACAATAATAGTGGGAGACTTCAACACTCCACTCTCAATACTGGATAGATCATCTAGAAAAAAGCTCAGTAAAGATACAGAAGACCTCATTGACACAAATATCCAACTAAACTTCATTGATACATACAGAACTTTTCACCCATCAGGAGACAACTACACCTTTTTCTCCAGTGCACATGGAACATTCTCCAGAATTGACCATGTGTTAGGCCATAATGCAGTGCTCAACAAAATCCATACCACTGAATTACTGCAAAGCATCTTCTCTGATCATAAAGCCATAAAAGTCAAAATCAATAGCAGAAAAAACATAGAAAGTGGAACTGTTAGAAACTAAACAACATCTTGCTCAAAAAAACATGGGTTATAGAGGAAATCAAGGATGAAATAAAGAAATTCATGGATTCCAATGAGAATCAAAACACTTCCTACCAGAATCTATGGGATACAGCCAAAGCAGTGCTCAGAGGTTTGCTTATTTCCATAAATGCACACATCTGGAAGGAAGAAAGAAAACTAAATCAAGGAACAAACCCTACAGCTTGAACGAGTAGAAACAGAACAACAGAGGAACCCCTCAGGCACCAGAGAAATGAGAACATAAAGATTGCCAAAGCCAAGTGCCGTCCAGTTGGATCCAACTCACAGCGACATGAACATAAAGATTAGAGCGAGCTAAATGAATTAGAGAATAGAAAAATAATTGAAAAAACTGAAAAGACCAAAAGCTGCTTTTTTGAGAAGATCAACAAAATTGACAAACCACTGGATAAACTTACTAAAGAAAAGCCAGAAAGGAAACAAATAACCCAAATTAGAAATGGGACGGGAGTTGTCTCCACAGATCTAACAGAAATGGAAAACATCATAACAGAATACTATGAAAAGACTGTACTCTAACAAATTTGAAAACCTAGGGGAAATGGACTAATTCCTTGACTCATACAACCTACCCAAGTTATCACAACGTGAAGCAGAACAACTTAATAAACCCATCACAGAGGAAGACATTGGAAATGTCATCAAAACACTGCCAAACAAAAAAGTACAGGCCCAGATAGCTTCACTGCAGAATTCTACCAAGCATTTAGAGAAGAGTTATCTCCAATACTACTGAGACTATTTCACAATATAGAAAGGGACAGAATACTCCAAACTCAATTCTATGAACCCAGCATAACCCTGATACCAAAGCCAGGGAAAGACCCAACAAAGAAAGAGAACTATAGACTGATATCACTCATGAATCTAGATGCAAAAATCTTCAACAAAATTCTTGCCAATAGAATACAACAAGATATGAAGAAAACAACCCATCATGACCAAGTGGGATTCATACCAGGGATTCAAGGCTGGTTCAACATCAGAAAAACAATTAATGTGATTAACCACATAAATATCACAAAATACAAGAATCACCTGATTTTCTCTATTGATGTAGAAAAGGCATTTGATAAAGTCCAACACACATTCATGCTAAAAACTCTTAGCAAAATGGGCATAGATGGCAAATTCCTCAACACAATAAAGGCCACTTATACAAAGCCAATTGCCCATGTCATCCTGAATGGAGAGAGACTGAAAGACTTTCCCTTGGGATCAGACAAGGATGCCCACTCTCACCTCTTCTATTCAACATTGTGCTAGAAGTTTTAGCCAGAGCAATTAGATAAGACCAAGAAATAAAAGGCATCTACATCGGCGAAGAGGAAGTTAAAATCTCCCTGTTTGCAGATGATATGATTGTATATGCACAGAATCTCAAGGAATCTATAAGTAAACTATTCAAACTGATAGAAGAGTTCAGCAAAGTCTCAGGACACAAGATAAACATAAGTAAATCAATAGGATTCCTTTATACCAACAACGAGACTGTTAAGGAAGAAATTATCAAATGAACACCATTTACGATAGCCCATAAGAAGATAAAGTACCTAGGAATTAATCTAACCATAGAAATAACAGACCTTTACAAAGAGAACTACAAGCCCTTACTACAAGAAACTAAGAGAGACTTAGATAAATGGAAAAATCCACCCTGCTCATGGATAGGAAGACTTAACACTGTGAAAATGTCTATTTTACCCAAAGCAATCTATTTATATAATGCAATCTGAATACAAGTTCCAGCGTCATTTTTTAATGAGATGGAGACACAAATCACCAATTTTGTTGGGAAAGGGAAGAAGCCCCAGATAAGAAAGGTACTACTAAAGAAGAACACACTGGGAGGTCTCTCAATACCTGAACATAGAACATATGACACTGCCACAGTGGTCAAAACAGCCTGCCACTGGTACAAGAACAGACAGATGGATCAATGGAACAGAATTGAGACGCCAGAGATGACACCATCTGCCTATGAACAGTTGATATTCGACAAAGGCCCTAAGACATTAAACTAGGGTAAAAACAGTCTCTTCAACAAATGGTGCTGGCAAAACTGGATATCCATCTGCAATAAACTGAATCAAGATCCATATCTTACACCTTATACAAAAACCAACTCCAATTGAATAAAAGACCTAAATATCAAACCTAAAACGATAAAGCTCATCCAAGTAAAGGTAGGAACAACAATGGAAATTTTAATACACAATGTGCACAGACTCCAAAATCTGTCAAACAAACCACAATCAACAGAAGAGAAAGTAGATAAATGGGAACTATTAAGAATCAAACACTTTTGCTCATTCAAAGACTTTATTAATAGAATTAAAAGAACACCCACAGAATGGGAAAAAATATTTGGCAACTCTATGTCCTATGGACGCCTGATCTCCATAATCTATAAGATACTGGAAAATATCAATAAGAACAAGATAAATCATCCAATTAAGTGATGGGCAAAGGAGATGGACAGACATTTCACTAAAGAGGAGATCCAGGCAGCCAAAAAACACATGCGGACACATTCACGATCTTCAGTTATTAAAGAAATTCAAATCAAGATGACAATGAGATACCATCTCACCCCAACAACTTGGCCATGATCCAAAAAACACAAAACAACAAATGCTGGAGAGGCTGTGGAGAAAGTGGAACCCTCCTACACTGTTGGTGCGGTTGCAAAATGGTCCAGCCTATTTGGAAAGCAATCTGGCGCTTCCTTAAAAAATTGGATATCGATATACCATTTGATCCAGTCATTCCACTACTTGGAATATATCCTACTCAATCAAGGCCTTTCACACCAACGGACACATGCACCAGAATGTTTGTCGCAGCACAGTCCATGATAGCAAAAAGATGGAATCAACCCAGATGACCAACAACAGAAGAATGGATAGGTAAACTATGGTACATATACTGAATGGAGCACTACGCAATGATAGAGTAACGATGATTCCAGGAAACATCTCCTAACCTGGTTTCAACTGGAAGAAATTACGTTGAGTGAATGTAGTCAGCAACAAAATGACAAATATTGTATGAGACTCTATGATAAGATCTCAAAAACAGACTTGTGTTTAGAAGAAAAGACTCTTTGACAGCTGCAAAGGAGGGGAGGGAGGGAAAGCGACAGGAGGAGGGATTAGATTAGATAGTTGCTAGAAATCTGGTTGAGAGAAAGCAGTGATTGCACACATTAGAAACAAGAACAAGATTAAGTGGACTTCTGCATAACTTGAATACTCCTTCCATCTTAACCCAATATTGCTAGGATAGAGTAGCTGGGGCAGGGGGCAGGGGACCATGCTCTTAGGCAAAATTGAGGCCAATTGGCACAACTAGCATTTTGCTAAGAGGGCTCTCTGCACCCCACAATAGTGAGTCGCGTCTGAGGTCTTAAAAGCTGCCAAGCTGCCGTCCGAGGACACAGCAAATGGTCCCAACTCAGCAGGAACAGATGCTCACCAAGGACCAAAATGACATAGGGTAAAGACAACCTAGAAGATAGAGAGACCCACATCAGTGGGTGCCTACATCGACTTGGGACCGGAAGAACCAGATGGTTCCTGGACACCATCAGTGATAGCCACGACAGAGCTCACAGAGATGAGTCTCACTGGCAACACAAGAATAAAAAGGGGTGCATCTTGAGATCTCCACTAAAAGACCTCAATTGATAGTCCAGTGGTTTTGGGGTTCCTCTGAGAGCATGGTCCCCCGCCCTGATGCTGTCCTTACCCATAAATCATAATGAAGGTCCACTCTTTGTACAGGAATGGATTGGACTCTGCAATGCAGAGTGACCATATATTGGATGCACTTTATGGTTCTATACATCTATAGAGTGTCGTCCTGCTGAACTCCGGCTGGAGGAAGGAGAGTGGGTGGAGAGGAGGGGAAAGGAGGCTGTTGGGTGGATGACACATGTATGGAGCAGGAAGGAATAGTGTGCTGTCACCGGACAGGGAGAGTAGTGGAAGCTGCATATAGGTGGTCGTGTAAATTTATACGGGATTGCGCATTTTCACTCAGTCATGTTAAATAATAAATAAATAAATAAATAAAGTTAGGAATACATGCATAGAGCAATTTCGTCATTAGAAATGTCATTGCATTTTATCTTCTATTACAGAATCACTATGTAGTCCCAGTTGGTTCAGTGCTTAACAGCCTGGCCTCTAAGAAAATGTTAGCAGTTTGACTACTCCAGGCTCTCCTTGGAAACTCCATGGGCAGTTCTATTCTGCCCTATAGGGTTGCCATGAGTCAGAATCAACTTGATGGAAAAATGTGTTTATGGAATCACACATGACTACATGCCCGCCAAGCCAAGCATGAACGAAATTTATTTTTCCTGAATTTGGAAACACCTTTGTCAGTGTTCCTTCGATTCCTGAAAACTTGTCTTTCACCAATGTCTTCACTGCAGCTCAAACTTTTTCCTTTATTATCATTAGTTCTTGGTTATATGCTACCTCCTGAGATAGCTGAACATCAACTAATTATTTCTTGGTTCAGTGTGTACTTCTTCCATCTTCTTTTGATGCATCCTGCATTGTTCAGTATTTTGTTAATAAAACTCATCACTACTTCAACTTGAGCTTTTCATTCTTTCAGGTGAAAAGAATTAGTACTTACAAAATACTCAGAAATAAATTCATTCATTTTCATATGATTTTTTTGGTGGGCCCTTCACAGATCTCCATGAGTGTTTTTCGTCTTGAAATCATGCTTAAAAACATGAGCACTCACTTTCTATCCTTTGATGCTGTGCCTTCACGGTTCACTGGACTGCTGTGGAATCCCAACAGGGATGAGACTGATTGCAAAGACCATGATACAAATACAAGTTCATACTCAATCTCAAAATGTGTTCTCGTTCTCATGCAGCAGGACAGGACCATGTACTTTGTTAGTCACTTCATCATAATGCTGCTGGCATAATCTTATGTGGCCCCGAAGGGAGAACTGAATGTAAGGTTATACCCAATTGGTTGAAAATGAAAACATAATAGTTATTGTATACAAAATTTATCAAATGTAGTTTATTTCCTTGTGGAATAGATCAAGTCACATATTCAGAGATACATACATAATTGACGTAGTCATGGCACCACTTCTCAAAAAGTAACTGTTTTGCAAGTCTTAACAATATCAATTATTTTTTAAAAATGTCAGCCTGAAGGGAAATGGGAAATAAAGTACAATTATATAATTTTTATTATCTAAATATTAGTTTATTTCCTCAGGGGATTTTTCAATTTCCTTATACAGAGATATGTAAATATTTATACAAATGTCCTTTGTTGCTTTCTTGGAAGATTAATTTAGAAACACACTAATTGCTGCAAAACAGAAATACTTTTACACATTCAATAAACATTAAATAAATAAATATTTAATTTTCTATCCTCTTAATGTACCTAATAGCACATATAGAGTAATATTAAGCAGTGTAACCCATGCAACAGACAATAAAAAAAGAAACTCGCTTGATGCATAAATTAAAACTTTTACTGTTAAATATTACTACTAGTAGTTTTTGGAAGTTTGCTAAGCTCATATTACATTAAATTATTACCCATATTAGCATTACATTTATGCTAGATCATTACCATCTGTATGCCAAACATATTTGAAAGCTACAATTATTACTGTTTACAAAACTTAGGATATAACTGTGTTGTTGTTAGGTGCCGACGATTTAGTACCAACTCAGTGACACTAAGAACATCAGAACTAAACACTGTCTAGTCTTGCGCCATGTCCACAATTGTTTTTATGCTTAAGTCCATTGTTGCAGCTACTGTGTCGATCCACCTTGTCGAGGGTCTTCCTCTTTTTTTCTGGCCCTCGACTCTACCAAGCATGATGTCCTTCTTGAGGGACTTATCTTTCCTGGCAACATGTTCAAAATATGTAAGATGCAGCCTTGCCACCTTTGCTTCCAAGAAGCACTCTGGTTGTACTTCTTCCAGAACAGATCTGTTTGTTCTTTTGGAGGTCCATTGTACATTCCACATTCTTGTGCAATACCACAATTTAAAGGCCTCATTTCTTCTTTCTTCTTTGTTCATGGTCCAGCTTTCACATACATATGATGTGACTGAAAATACCATGGCTTGGGTCAGACACATTTTAGTCTTCAAGGTGATATCCTTACTTTTGAATACTTTAAAGAAGTCCTTTATAGCAGCTTTTCCTGATGCAATGTGTCTCTTGATTTCTTGACTGCTGCTTCCATGGGCATTGATTGTGGACCCAAGTAAAATGAAATCTTTGACAACCTCAATCCTTTCTCCATTTATGATCATGTTGCTTACTTGTCCAGTTGTAAGGATTTTTGTTTTCCTGATGTTGAGGTGTAATCCATACTGAAGGCTGTGGTCCTTGATCTTCATCAGTAAGTGTATCAAAACTTCTTCATTTCCAGCAAGTAAGGTGGTGTCATCCGCATAACGCAGGTTGTTAATAAGTTGTCTTCCAATTCTGATTCCTCGTTCTTCTTCATATAAACCAGATTCTCGGATTATTTGCTAGGCATACAGGTGAAAAACATATGATGAAAGAATATAACCCTGATGCACACCTTTCCTGACTTTAAACCATGCAGTGTCCCCTTGTTCTGTTTGCACGACTGCTTCTTGATCCATATACAGATTCCTTAAGAGCACAATTAGGTGTCTGGAATTTCCATTCTCTGTAACGTTAGCCATAATTTAGTATGACATGATCCACACAGTCGAATGCTTTTGCAGGGTCAATGAAACACAAATAAACATCTCTCTGGTATTCTTTACTTTCAGCCAAGATCCATCTGGCATAGCAATGATATCCCTGTTTCTATGTCCTCTTCTGAATCCAGCTTAAATTTCTGGTAGTTCCTTGTCAATATACTGTTGTAGTCACTTTTGAATGATCTTGAGAAGAATTTTACTTGTGTGTGATGTCAAAGATACTGGTTGGTAATTTCCACATTTGGTTGATCACCTTTCTTTCAAATGGGCATAGATATGGATCTCTTCTAGTCAGTTGGCCAGGTAACTGTCCCTCCAAATTTCTTGGCATAGATGAGTGAGCACTTCCAGAGTTGCAGCTGTTTGTTGAAATATCTCAGTTGATATTCCATCAATTCCTGGATCCTTGTTTTTTGCCAATGTCTTCAATCAGCTTCAACTTTTTCCTTCAGTACCATTGGTGCCTGATCATATGCTATCTAGGATATAACTGTAGTAAGTGCTATACATTTAAAAAGTAACTTGACTGAATCCATTGCAATGTTCAACTTATTCAAGTTCCCTCACTTTTGTGCATCATCTGGAGTTCTGATTGGCTGTTCACAAGGACATGTGCAAGAGCATACCCTTGTGCTTTTATTATCATAAAGAGCATAGCTGGCTCTCCTGGCTGAAGTTGTTGGATCAATAGATGTGAATATAAAAGACAGTTCTCTCAAAAATGGATCACAGACCTGTTATCTACTAACATAATCTATACTTGCCCAGTAACTGCTCATGTTGGATCCAACTGCATATTAGGGAAATGTAGCAACATTGAGACTCATCAGCCCATTCCCATCTCCTGTTTATTATAACTAGTGTACTTCCAAGATAACTGTCAATATAAGGAGTTTCAATTACATGGGAAGGGAACTGTAGGGATACAGAAATCAAGGAAGGTGTTGAAGTAGTAGGGGCCTCATAGCTTTAATAATCTTGCTCATGGATACTCTGGTAACCCTATGTTTCCAGAGGGCATATTCTGAAATACAGGGACTGGTATCATTTTCATTTAGTGCCCTGCTAGTTCTCTTCTACTGCAGCACTTATCTTTCCTTATGTCTTGCCAGCTTGACATCTATAGATCTTTGCTTTGGATACCTGACAACTCTGTTTGTTGATACTACAAGCATGTGCTTATTTTGCTTATTGGGTAACCCATTCCTGCTCAGAATTCACTCAGGGAAGAACAATGGCAAGCATTATTAGAAAATACCATAAAGTGAGCAATCAATCCACAGCCACCCAGAGCAAAGGAGTACAGCAACAAAATAAAGCAATAATAATCACCCCCGAGGAAGCACAGGTTGAACTTATTAGACAAAGACCTCAAAATAAAAATAACAGTCTTAAATATGTTAAAAAGCTAAATAAAACCATGGACCCAGAAATAAAGGAAATTAAAAATGATATATAGGGTGGAGTCAAGATGGTGGACTAGACACACATCTCCCTAATTCCCTCTGGAAACTAAGGCCTGGATGGATAATTGAATGGAGATTTGTGGACACTCATTGAGCCCTAGGACACAGCATAGGGCTGTCAGTTTGGAATGCATGCCACTGAAGAGGAAACTGCTTGCCTTTGGCTGAGCACTGCTCTGGTTGAATCAGCTGGATACTGCAGACTGAAAGTAACTGGCATTTTTAACCTTTTTGTTGTTTTTGTTGGCCAGCAGGTGGGGGAGCAGCTTAAAGAGCAGCTACGCAGACCCGCAGGGCTAAAGTAATCAGTGGGTGGAATAGCCAATTTTGGAAGACCGGCTCAGGATCCAGAGCACCACAGCCCCTCCATCCTCTCTTTTCAGACCTCTGCCACAGATTCTTCTGTTTTACAAGGGTGGGACAGATTGACCAAGTTGTCACCTTCTTTGAATGGGAAGCAGAAATGCTCAACTGGAGGGCTTAGCAGGGGCTAATTCCCAGGCTGGGAGGCAGTCCCAGTTCAGGGAGTGCTTTTCCAGCAGAAAAGCTGTGTTTAGCACAGTGCAGCCCTATAGGAGGGGCCTGGAAGGGGATGACAGCAGACCAGGAGCCTGTCCTACTTTGAAGTATATCACAGCACCTGGGGACAGCTGACAAGGCCCCTCCATTCAGATCTGGAAGGTGCGGCTTACCACACCTGACAACCTGACTGATTTTGGAAGTGGTAAGATAGCTTTTATATTTTTGAAATAAGACTGCCTAGAAAAATAACTGCAGTGCAGCCCAACAGCATCTCTTCCAGCCTTTACTGACCCACATTGTACAGTCGGCTGACGGCCCCACAGTGACTTCATAAATAGGGTCGTAACTTTGCCAGCGGGGAGGCAGAGCCTGCTACCCCAGAGATTTGACTAGTCCCACTCACTGGAGTGCATGGAGGTAGCTGGTGATTAACATCCTTCTCAGAACAGCATCACAGCTCCTGTTAAGGCAACACCACAGAAAATAAACAACCTCTAGATATCTGGAAAGCAACAGACCCTAACGAAATGTTAAAAAAAAAAAATTCATTCATGGCTCCAGAAAACTCTGAAAATAAAGAATGAAAGAAATTTCCAGATGAAGAAGCCTTTCTGAAACTATTGGAGGTCAGGTACAAAAGAACTTTCTATAAAGAGCCCTCCTAGACATTATACAGAATGCAGCAAAGGAAAATGAAAATTTAAGCAAGCTGTTTGATCTGATGGAACACCAGCATTTTGAAATCCAACACATCAACAAGAAAATTACAAAATTAAAAAAGTCAATTCAAAGCCGAAAGAGCAGAATTGAAGGACTGCATAATAGACTTTCTGACCTTGAAGACAGAGCTACTGACACCAGTACTTATGAGGAGAAATCAGAGAAAAGAAACAAGATGAAGAAGCATTAAGAAACATGTGGGACTCTATCAAGAGAAACAATCTATGATTAATTGGAGTTCCTCAACAGGGAGGGATACCTGAAAACATAGAGAGTATTGTTATAGAGTTGCTGACAGAGAACTTCCCTGAAATTATGAAAGAAGAGAACAAAGGCATTCAAGGTATATGTCAAATGCCATGGAAAACTGACCCCAAAGAAAGACATGTTATAATTAAGCTTAACAAAATGAAACAGGCAGAAACTCTTAAAGGCAGTGAGACTGAAAGCAAAGTTAACATTCAGAGGGACAATCCATAGGCTTTTGTCTGTCTTCTCGGCAGAAATGATGTTGTCACGGGGACAGTGGGGTGACACATTCAAAGCCTTGAAGAGAAAAACTTCCAACCAAGAATTATATATCCTGCAAAACTGTCTTACAAAAATGCAGATGAAATTAAGACACTTGCAGATAAACAGAAGCTTCAAGACATTGTAAAACCAAACCAAAGCTACAATAATACTGAAAGAAGCTCTTGACTTAGAAAAACAAACCATTAACTCTATATTTAAGTAGGCAATGCAGGACACAACATCCAGAAACCTACTCAGTTACGGAAGGCACAAAACTCAACGAAAGGTATAACATTAAAAGCAGGGATCCAATGATCATATCATGAAAACTAAGATACCATTACATTAAAAAGAGGGACATATTACAGTAGTTAAAGTCCTTCCAGATGGAAAGGAAGTTAGTAAGATATGTAAAAGTTACAATGGGGTTTGAGCTTACATTATTAAGGTGGATCATAAGGGTAGCTGCAAAGCACAATTAAGATGTAACATATCAAAACAAGAAATGTAACACAGGAGTCTGAACAAACAGAAAACCAATATTGAAACGGATGACAAATCAACCCATCAACCAGCATGACCCAGAACAGAAAATTAAGAGCAACAGAGAATATACCAAGACAAAAATAAATACATCAAAATGACAGCATCAAACACATACCTATCAATAATTACACTAAATGTAAACAGGCTGAACACTCCAGTAAAGACACAATCAGTGACAACTTGGATCAAGAGACATGGCCCATCTATATGTTGCTTACAAGACACTCACCATAGAATTCAAGATATGAAGAATCTGAAAACTAAACAATGGAATAATATATACCAAGCTAACAATATACAAGGAAGAGCAGGTGTGGCAATACTAATCTCAGATAAAATAGACTTTAATGTAAAATCCACCATCGTGTACAACGACGGTCATTATTTATTACCGAAAAATTGAATACAAGAGGAGGACTTAACATATTAAGTATTTAGGCACCCAATACTAGAGCATCTAAACACATTGAATAAACACTGACTACACTGAAAAGATAGATCACTGCAAAATAATAGTGGGAGATTTCAACACTGCACTTTAAGTATTGGACATATCTTCTAGAAAAAAGCTCAGTAAAGACACAGAGGATCTTACTGTGACAATTAACCAATCTGACCTGATTGACACATATAGAACTTCTTAACCATCAACACATAACTACATCTTCTCCAGTGCACATAGAACCTTTTGCAGAATAGACCATGTTAGGACATAAAGCAACTCTCAACGAAATCCAAACCACTAAATTATTTCAAAGCATCTTCTCAGACCATAAAGCCATAAAAGGAGAAATTCACAGAAGAAAAAACATAGATAGAAATGAGAACTCATGGAAACTGAACATCACCTTACCCAAAAAGCTATGGGTTATAGAAGAAATCAAGGATGAAACAAAGAAATTTATGGATTCAAATCAGAATGAAAACACTTCCTACCAGAAACTATGGGATACAGCCAAAGCAGTGCTCAGAGGTCAATTTATTTCTATAAATGCACACATCTGGAAGGAAGAAAGAACCCAAATAAGAAAGAACCCCAACCAAAGAATTAAGCATACACCTTGAACAAGTAGAAAGAGAGCAACAAAGGAACCCCTCAGGCACCAGAACAAAACTGATATTAAAGATTAGAGCACAACTAAATGAATTAGAGAACAGAATAACAATTGAAAATATTGATGAGACTAATTGCTGGTTTTTTGAAAAGATCAACAAAACTGACAAACCATAGGCTAAGCTTACTAAAGAAAAACAGGAAACAAATAACCCAAAAATAAGTTAGATTAGAGATGTCAGAACAGATCCAACAGAAATCGAATCTATCATAACAGACTACTACAAAAGACTGTACTCTAAAAGATTTGAAAACCTAGAGGAAACGGACAAATTCCTAGATTCATATCACCTTCCAAAATTATCACAAGGAGAAGTAGAACAAATTACTAAACCCATCACAAAGGAAGAGACTGAAAAGGTCATCAAAAAACTACCAACCATAAAAGGCCCTGGTCCAGATGCCATTACTGTAGAATTCTACCAAGCTGTTAGAGAATAGTTAGCCCCAATATGACTGAGAATATTTGACAGCATAGAAAGGGATGGACTATTACCAAATTCATTCTATGAAGCCTGCATATCCCTGATGCCCAAACCAGGGAAAGATCCCACAAAAAAAGGAGAACTACAGACCAATATCACTCATGAACCTAGATGCAAAAAATCTTCCACAAAATCCTTGCCAATAGAATTCAACAACATATCAAAAAAAATAATTCATCACGATCAAGTTCAATTCCTACCAAGGATGCAATGCTGGTTCAACATCAGTAAAACAATTAATGTGATCAACCACATAAATAACACAAAAGATAGGAATCACCTGCTTTTCTCAATTGATGCTGAAAAGGCATTTGACAAAGTCCAATACCAATTCATGCTAAAAACTCTCAGCAAAATAGGAATAGAAGACAAATTCCTCAATGCAATAAGGGCCATCTATGCAAAGCCAACCACCTACATCAACCGGAATGGAGAGACACTGAAGGAATTCCCCCTTGAGAACAGAAACTAGACAGGGATGCCCCCTCTCACCTCTTCTATTAAGCATTTTACTAGAAGGTCTGGCCAGAGCAATTAGACAAGACAAAGAAATAAAGGGCATCTGAATCAGCAAAGAAGAAGTAAAAAATCTCCCTATTTGTAGATGAAATAATGGTATACACAAAGAATCCTAAAGAATCCATAAGTAAACTACTCAAAGTAGTCAAATAGTTCAGCAAAGTACCAGGCAATATGATAAACATAAGTAAATCAGAATAATTCCTTTATACCAACAAAGAGATCATTAAGGAAGAAATCACCAAATCAATACCATTTACTATAAGAAGATAAAATACCTACAGATAAATCTAACTAGAGAAATAAGAGACCTATAAAATGATAGCTACAAGACCCTACTGCAAGAAGAGAGATTTACAAAAATGAAGAAACCTAGCCTGCTCATGGATAGGAAGACTTAATATTGTGAAAATGTGTATTTTACTCAAAGCATTCTACTTATATAATGTAATCCCAATACAAATTTCAGTGACATTTTTTAATGAGATGGAGAAACAAATTACCAACTTTGGAAAGCAAAGAAACCCTAGATAAACAAAGCATTACTGAAGAAGAACACACTAGCAGGCCTCTCACTACCCAATTTTAGAACATATTACACTGCCACAATAGTCAAACCTGCCTGGTACTGGTACAAAAAGAGAAATATAGACCAACGGAATAGAGTTGAGACCCCAGAGATGCCACCATCCTCTTATGAACAGCTGATATTTGACAAAGGCCCTAAGATTGTAAACTGAGCTAAAAACAGTCTCTTTAACAAATGGTGCTGGCAAAATTGGATATCCATCTGCAAAAAACTGAAACAAGACCCATATATAACACTTTCCACAAAATCCAACTCAATTTGGGTAAAAGGCTGAGATATCAAATTTAAAACGGTAAAGATCATGCAAGAAAAATTAGGATCAACAATGGAAGTTTTAACACACAACACAGATAGACTTCAAAATCTGACAAACAAAGCATAATCAACAGAAGAAAAAGTAGATAAACAGGAACCACTCAGAATCAAACACTTTTGCTTATTTAAAGACTTTGTCAAAAGAATTAAAAGACCACCTACAGAATGGGAAAAAAATGTTTGGCAACTATATGTCAGACTGACATCTGATCTCCATAATCAACAAGGTACTGCCAAATATCAACAAGAAAAGGATGAATAACCCAGTTAAGCACTGGGAAAAGGAGATGGACAGATACTTCTCTAGAGATGTTATCCAGGCAACCAAAAGACACATGTAGAAATGCTCACAATCATTAGCTACTAAAGACATCCAAATCAAAACTATGATGAGATATCATCACACCCCCACAGGGTTGGCCATGATCCAAAACCACAAAATAACAAATGCTGGAGAGGCTGTGGAGAAACTGGAAGTGTCCTACACTGCTAGTGGGGTTGCAGATTGGTACAACTTCTTTGAAAAGCAATCTGGTGCTCCCTTAAAAAGCCAGAAATAGATATACCATATGATCCTGTAATCTCACTGCTTGGAATATATCCTAAAGAATTAAAGGCAGTCACACAAAGAGATACGTGCACAAGAATGTTTATTGCATGCAGCACAGTCCACAACAGCAAAAAGATGGAATTAACCCAGATGCTCCAAAATAGATGAATGGATAAAAACATTATGGTGTATGTTTTAGTCAGCTAGGGCTGCTCTAACAGAAATACCACAGAGTGGATGGCTTTAACAAAGGAAGGTTTATTCTTACACAGTCTGGTAGGCTACAAGACCAAATTCAGGATGTCTGCTCCAGGGGAAGCCTTTCCCCCTCGTTGGCTCTGGAGAAAAGTCTGGTATTGCATCAGTCTTTGTGCAGTGAACATCTTGGCACAGGAACCTCTGGTCTAAAGGACGCGCTCTTCTCCTGGTACTGCCTGCTTCATGGTGCGAGATTCCCAATTCTCTGCCTGCTTCTCTGTCCTTTTATCTTTTGCAGGATGAAAGGATTAGGGTGGGGCAAGCCATACTCCAGGGAAACTCCCTTTACAGTGGAGCAGGGAGGTGATCTTATAAAGGGATTTACAGTCCCACCCTAATCCTTTAACATGCAGTAGAAGAAAACCACAGAATGGAGGACAGTCACAAGATACTGTGAATCATTGCCCAGTCACATGGCTACACATATTTTGAGTGGGACACAATTCAATCCATGACAGTATATTTACTCAGTAGAACACTATGCAATCAATGATAATGAACAATGATGATTTTAGGAACCATCTCATAACCTGGTTTCCACTGGGAGACATTATGCTGAGTGAAATTAGTCAGTGATACAAGGGGAAATATTGCATGAGACTTCCACTGTAAGGACTTAAAACAGACTCCTATACAGAAGAAAAGACTCTTTGACACTGCAAGGGAGGACAGGAAGGGAGGGAGACAGTTGGTTATAGATTGGATAGTCGATAGAAATTTGGTTGGGTGAAATCAGTGGCAGCACACATTATAAAGATCACTTTCACTAGACTTCAACACAGCCTGAAAACTCTTTGAATTTTTACCCAATATTGAAAGGATAGAGCAGCTGGGTTGAGGGTCCAGGGACCATGCTCTCAGGCACATCAAGGCCAAGTGGCATAACTAGCATATTGCTAAGAGAGTCTTCTGCACCCCATATTGGTGAGTGGCATCTGGGATATTAAAAGCTAGCAAGCTGCCATCTCAGGTACACCAAATGGTTCCAACTCAGCTGGAACAGATGATCACCAAGGACCAAAACGACATGGCAAAAGAGAACTCAGAAGATAGAAAGATTCACATGAAGGGTTGACTGTATCAACATGTGATCAGAAGAACAAGATGGTGCCTAGCCACCACCAATGACAGTTGTGATGGGGCTCACAATGTTTAGTCCCAGTGGAAACACAAGAAAAAAAAAGGGATGCACCCTGAGAACTCACAAAAAGGCTGCAATTGATGGTCTGAAGGCTTAGGGGTTTCCCTAGGAGCATGGCCCCTAGACCTGATGCTGTCCCTGACCATAAAGTATTACTGAGGTCAACTCGTGAGACAGGAATGGACTGGACTCGGGGACATGGAGTGCCCATATCATGTGTGCACTTTATGGTTCTATGCGTCTACAGGATGTTGTCCTTGGCCTCTTGCTAGTGGGAGTGGAAAGTGTGGAAAGAAGGGGACAGGAGATTGCTAAGAGGATATGACACATGTATAACATAAAGGAGCATTGTGCTGTCACAGGGCAAGGAGAACAGAAGGAGCTGCAGATAGGTAGGCATGCAAATTTAAACTGGATTGTACAGTTTCACTCAAACAAAATGAGAATATCAATAGAGTGATTAAAAATTATTAAAAGGAACCAAACAGAAGTTCTGAAGCTGAGAAGTATACTGACTCAACTGAAAAATTCCCTAGAAGGGATCAATAGCAGATTTGACCAAGCAGAAGAAAGAATCATCAAACTTGAAGACACAACAATTCAAGTTATCCAGTCTGAAGAGTAGAAAGAGAAAGAAGAAACATGAACTAATTCCTAAGACCTTTGACCCACCATCAAGGAACTCAATATATGCATTGTGAGAGTCCTGGAGGAAGAGAAAAAGGAGCAGAAAGAATATTTAAAGATATAAGGGCCAAAAGTTCCCAGTTTTGACAAAAGACACAGATTAACTCTACAATAAGCACAGCTACCTGTAAGTATGGTAAAATCAAAGAGGTCCACACCAGGACATGATATAACCAAACTATCAAAAGCAAAAGACTAAGAAAGAATCTTAAACAGAGCAAGACTGAATCACAATAGTATGTATAAGAAATCTTCAAACAGCCAATTTCCCATCATAAACCCTGGTAGCCAGATGTTTAAAATGCTGAAAGGAAGAAACTATTAGCCAAGAATTCAATATTCACCAAAACTGCCTGTCAGAAATGAAAGAGTGGTTCCTGGATGCTAACAGTGAGAGAAGGTTCACAGTCGCTCCCCCTACATGATCAACAAGGAAAACAAGCAGAAATTTTAGGTCAACTCTAATAAATCTAAAAAGCAATTGAACGTTTTCAGCAATTAAGTAAACACTGAATCAGAAAAGGCAACTCTTAGAAAGCATGAAAACTTTTTTTGCTACTGCCTAGGCCCATCATCCTCCTAGTTCAGCTGACCTAACATAGACCATGGCCCACTTTCTCAGAGATGGGGCTTGATCTCTGGCTCCGTAGTATGCAGAGCAATCTATTGTTTGTGCTTGTTTGGATCTGTCCAGTGGCTGTCTGAGAAATTGTAATGGAGTGTCCATGCTCTCATCAGTGTGACCTACCTCTGAGATCATGTGGAGTGGAAAGAACTGAAAGCAATGCTTGAAGCCTCTGTTTAGCCTTAGACACCTAGGACTAAATAGTATAATTGGAACAGTTCAGACTCTTGAAAACCAAAGAATGAATCTTAAAAGCAGCACAAGAGGAGTTAATTGTCATATACAAGGAATCCTCATTAAGATTAACTGCGAATTTCTCCTTAGAAAGCTTGGAGGCCAAAAGGAAGTAAGAGCATATTTAAAGTGCCAGAAGAAAACTATCAACCAAATTTTCTATATCCAGAAAAGCTATCTTTCAAGAAGGAGCATGAAATTAAGATAGGCTCAGCCAGTCAAGTGCCGTTGAGTCGGATCTCAGGTAAACCAAAATTTGAGAAAGTTTGTTACTTAGGATTGCCAAATTCATAGAGACAGAAAATAGACAAAGTTACCAGAGGATGGAGGAAGAGTAAGGGAAGCAACTGGGAGTTACTGCTTAATGGGTACTGAGTTTCTTTTTGGATAGCTGAACAAGTTTTAGAAACAGATAGTGATGATGGTCATATAACACTGTTAATATAATCAATGCCACTGAATTACACTTAAACATGGTTAAAACTGCAAATGTTGTTATATATATTTCAATGAAAACTGTTTTAAAAGGCAAGAACAAAACCAAACCAGAAGCAAACCAAAACAAAAAACAAAAACCCAGAGCAAGTTTTTGGGTTGTCAAAAGTTTTCTGTATCCTGATTGTGTCAGTGGTTACACAAATTTACAGATGTGTCAAGATTCAGAAAAGTATACATTGAAAAAGTCATTATGATTGCATGTAATTAAAAAATATTTTTTAAAAAGAATGAGCAAATTATCTGAAGCCTCAAATCTCATGTGTTTATTTTAAATCTTATGCCTTTTAGTTACTCATACTGTATATTCTTTATCCACAAGGCACTAATGTTAACTGATACAATGGACATAAAATTCCAAATCATGCTGTGTAATAACCTTTAGATGTCAGGGACCAGTGCTAGGTCCAAATATAACACATCAAGCCATTGATTGTTTTTATTGAATAAGTAACATTATTTAAGTGCCTATTAATTCACCTTCATTATAATGCCAGAGTTGAAGTCACATAACGGAGTAGGTGACCCATTCTGGAGGCATAATTCATAGCATACCACTCAATCTGGACACTTCAGTTGCAATGCAATATTTCCAAACTGATAAGTCTGAGTATCTTTACAGAGCATACAATTACAATTTCCTCCCTTCAGAAAGCACTTTTCATTCACCAGTAAACATCTCATCAGAGACTTCTGAATGCCTATCAAATGCGTGCTCCTATAAGAAACACTTAGATAGAAAAGTCAAAACTTAAAAAGTAAATTTCCTTTTGAAATGGTCACATGCAAAATTGGTCAGCCATTAAAGAACAAGGAACTGCTAGGAAATTGGCTTTCTTTCTATCAAGGCCTGAATGCCCTGTTTCTAGAAAATACTTTCATACTTTAAATGTATTTATTCAAGGGTACCAGGAACTATATCCTAACAATCACACTTTATCTTGAGACATGAATTCTAAAAAGATCTTCCAAAAAGCATCAAATTTGAAACTTTCTCCCAAAGCACAATTCAGAGGCATAAGTTGCTACAGACAGAGTAGAACTTTCCCATAGAGTTTCCATGAAGTGCCTGGTTATTTTGAACCACGGACCTTTTGGTTTGCAGCAATAGCCCTTAACTACTACGCCACCAGGGTTTTCATAATTTCCATAGACAACAACTAATTCAAAGCCACAACCATTTTTTCTGAGCACAAGGCAACATGTATTTCTAGCTAAGAATAATAGCAGCCCCTTCATCCCAAACTATCTGTACTAAAAAATAAATGCTATCCTTATTCATTACTATGATGAATATATGATTACCTAGCAACATTTGAACAGTTAAGAGTTTTAGTTATTTACTTGTGAGTTGTAATGAAATCAACTTTTATTAATTTCATATTTCAGTTTATAATGAAGTGAAATTACCTGTTCTTCCTTTTCTCTTATTTCCATTCCATTCAGAGGGCTTAATGAATGTACTTGATAGTTACTGATCTTTCATCATCTTAAAAATTACTTTGAAAAGTAAATTTGAAAAAAAAAAAACAGCACCACACTTCTGTTTGAAGAAGTACCAGGTACTTTTTGAAGTCCTGGCTGTTGAAGGTACACATATCTGAATTATGCAGATTGTACTAAATATCTCAAAATGCTTTATTCATCCAGTTGGAGACATGGGTATTACACTGAAGAGTGCAACATTTCCGGATAGTCGAGTGGTCTTTACTAAAAAAAAACTCCTCCACAGAGAGGAAAAGTGAAAAAGAGGAGTGCTGGTTGGAAGTTTCTTAGCTGTTTAGTAAGCCAAGCCAGCCAAATGCCGTCGAGTCGGATCCTGTTTAGTAAAGGAAGGCTTATTAGAGACTAAAGAGAATTTATTCAATTTTTCCAAAAGGGAGATATGGGCCTAAAAGTAGTAGTCACAAGTCATTCTAGGATAAAACAGATTGGGCCATCATTCAATAAAAATTCACACTACCACCTGTCTCTTGGTTTATCACATTGTGGTAGCTTGCATGTTGCTATGATGCTGGGAGCTATGCCACCAATATTTCAAATACTGGCAGGGTCACCCATGGGAGAAAAATTTCATCAGAGCCTCAAGACTAGGAAAGACTAGGAAGAAAGGTCTGCTGGTCTACTTCTAAAACTTAGTCAATGAAAACTCAATGGATCACAGGACTGGACATTTTATTCTGTTATATATAAGCCTGTAGTCACTGCCATCAAGTAGATTCTGACTCACAGCGACCCAATAAGATAGGGTGGAACTTTCCCATAGGGTTTTCAAGGACTACCTAGTGGATTTAAACTGCCAGCCTTCCAATTAGCAAGACGTAGCACTTAACCACTACATTACCAGGGTTTCCCTTTTATATTTAAGGTTGCCATAATTCGGAGCTGACTAACAACACTAAATCACAAACTCTTCTTAGTAAACCCTGATGCCATGGAGTCTATTCCATCTGAAAATGACCCTATATGACAGAGTAAAACTGCCCCAAAGGTTTTTGAAGGAAAGGCTGGTAGAGTTGAACTGCTAACCTTTTGGTTAATGTATGAGCTCTTAACTGCTATATCACCATGGCTCTGCCTGGTTTATATTCCCATCACAGTCAATACAACTCTGTCTGTTACATTCCCGTCATGATCAACAGCGTCTACAACAATATATTGACAAGGAACTGCCAGAAATTCAAGCTGCATTCAGAAGAGGATGTGGAACCAGGGATATCATTGCTGATATCAGATGGATCTTGGCTGAAAGCAAACAATACCAGCAAGATGTTTACTTGTGTTTCATTGACTCTGCAAAAGCATTCGACTGTGTGGATCATACTAAATTATGGCTAATGTTGCAGAACACAGGAATTCCAGAACACCTAATTGTGCTCTTAAGGAATCTGTATATGGATCAAGAGGCAGTTGTGTGAACAGAACAAGGGGACACTGTATGGTTTAAAGTCAAGAAAGATATGCATCAGGGTTGCATCATTTTGCCACATATTTTTCATCTGTATGCCAAGCAAATAGTCCAAGAAGCTGGATTATATGGAGAAGAACGATGAATCAGGATTGGAGGATGACTCATTAATAACCTGCGTTATGCAGACGACACCACCTTACTTGGTGGAAATGAAGAAGATTTGAGACACTTACTGACGTAGATCAAGGACCACAGCCTTCAGTATGGATTGCACCTCAACATCAGGAAAACAAAAATTCTCACAACTGGACTAGTAAGCAACATGGTCATAAATGGAGAAAGGATTGAGGTTGTTAAGGATTTCATTTTCCTTGGGTCCACAATCAATGCCCTTGGAAGCAGCAATCAAGAGATCAAAAGATGCATTGCATAGGGAAAATCTGCTGCACAGGACCTCTTCAAAGTATTCAAAAGTAAGGATGCCCCCTTGAAGACTAAAATGTGCCTCACCCAGGCCATGGTATTTTCAATTGTATCACATGTATGTGAAAGCTGGACCACAAACAAAGGAGATAGAAGAAGTGATGCCTCTGAATTGTGGTGTTGGAGAAGGATGTGGAATGTACAATGGACCGCCAAAAGAACAAACAGATCCGTTCTGGAAGAAGTACAACCAGAGTGCTCCTTGGAAGGACGTCATGCTTGGTAGAGTGGAGGGTCAGCAAAAAAGAGAAAGATCCTTGATGAGATGGATCAACACAGTGGCCGCAATAATGGGCTTAAGCATAAAAACGATTGTGGACACAGAGCAAGATGGGGCATGTTTCATTCTGTTCATAGAGCTGCTACGAGTTGGAACCTACTTGATGACGTATATACATATATATATACATACATATATACACATATGTATATACATATATACATGTATATATGCCAGAGTATATACATATACGTATATACATATGTATATATACATATATATGTATGCATATATGTAGCCTATATAGTATATATATACAGTATGTAGTACATACAGTGTATATATATACTATACAGTGTGTGTGTGTGTGTGTGTGTGTGTGTGTGTGTGTGTGTGTGTGCATGTATATACACACACATACTAACACTTTACCTTTCTAGGTAATTTATCCAGCACTGCAGCTATCCAGAATTAGCCAAGAACCTAGAAGACAGCTAAAAAATACATTGTAAGAATGATCAAACTGAAAGACATTATGTTTTTTCCTCCTAAGAACATAACATTAGGGTTGGGTTCTCTTGAGAGAATGCCTTAGGTCCTTACTGAATACACTTTAATGTTGCTGTCAGCTGCCATTCATTTAGTCAGTTCTGATTCATAGTGACCCCATGGACAACAGAATGAAACAATGCCTGGTTCTGCACCATTCCCCCAATTGTTTTCAGGCTTAAGGCCATCACTGCAGCCACTGTGTCAATCTATCTTGTTAAGGTACTTCCTCTTTTTCACTGACCCTCTACTCTACCAAACATGATGTCCTTCTCCAGGGATTGATTCATCCTGAAAATATGTCCAAAGTACATGAGACACAGTATCGCTATCTATGCTTCCAAGAAGTACTCTGGTTGTTCTTTTGACAGTTCACAGTACATACATTCAATATTCTTCTCCAACACCACAATTCAAAGACATGAGTCCTTCTCCTATCTTTCTTATTCACTGTCCAGCTTTTGCATGTGTATAACCAGACTGAAATTATCATGGCTTGGGTTAGGTGCACCTTAGTCTTCAAGGTGACATCTTTACATTTCACTACTTTAAAGAGGTCCTTTGCAGCCAATTTTTACAGTGCAATGCATTTTTTTTGATATCTTGACTGCTGCTTCCATGAATGTTGATTGTGGAACCAAGTAAAATGAAATCCTTGACAACCTCAGTCCTTTCTCCATTTGTCATGATGTTGCTAACTGGTCCAGTTGTGAGGGGTTTTGTTTTCTTCATGTTAAAGTGCAATTCATACTGAAGGCTGTGGTCTTTCTCCTTCTTTTCCTTCATCAGCAAGTGTTTCAAATCCTTCTCATTTCTAACAAGCAGGGTTGTGTCATCCGCAGGTCATTAATGAGTCTTACTGCAATCCTAACATCTCATTCTTCTTCATATTTGCTCAGCATCCAGACTGAAAATATATGGTGAAAGGATACAACCCTGACGCACATCTCTCCTGACTTTGAACCATGCAGTGTCCCCTTGTTCTGCTTGCACGACTGCCTCTTGATACATACACAGATTCCCCATCAGCACAATTAAGTGTTCTGGAATTCCCGTTCTCTGCAATGTTATTCATAATCTGTTATGATCCACATAGTTCAACACCTTTATATAGTCAATCAAACACAGGTAAAGATCTTTCTGGTATGCTCTGCTTTCAGCCAAGATCCATTTGACATCAGCAATGATATCCCTGGTTTCAAGTCCTCTTTTGAATGCAGCTTGAATTTCTGGAAGTTCACTATCAATATACTGTTGTAGTTACTTTCGAAAGATCTTGAGCAAAATTTTACTGTCATGTGATAATACACAGTCATTCTTAATAGTAACTCTTAAAATTGTGTCTAAGTGTATTTATCTGGTTTCCAAAGGCACAAGTGATTAGGAGTATGGGAACTGTCAGATACATCAAGTACTATCATCTGACAGCAGTAGAAGAGATTAAAGAACTATAAAACCAGATATGTGATGTTAAAATTATAGCCATCCACAGATATTTAGGGTAGGGAAAAACAGTACTACCCATAATAACTATGTAAAAATTATAGTAAAGGAAAGCAGGAATTGCCAAAAAACAAAAACAAAAAACTGATGTTGACCATAATGTAAAACTCTGTTTTTGTTTTGATTTTGTCATCTTGTAACATCACACCAACAGTCCTACACAGAAGCCCTTCTTGAGGCACTGTGGTATGACGAGGGGAGAGAACAAGGCACTTCTGATTAGACAAATTTAGTTATGTCACTTAAACATAAAGTCTCAGATATTTATCTGTAAAATGTGGATACTACTACTTCCCTCACAGGACTGTCCCATGAGGAGAAAATAAGATAATATACATAAAAGCACCTCATAAAATACAAATTACTATGTAAATCAAAACAACAAAGAGACATCACCTCATACACACTGTTTTTGTAAGGTGCCATCAAGTTGGTTCCAACTAATAGTGACCCTTTGCACAACAGATTGAAACATTGCCTAGTACTGTGCCATGCCCAGAATCATTGTTATGCTTGAGCCCACTGTTGCAGATGCTGCAGCAGTCCATCTCATTGAGGGTCTTCCTCTCTTTTGCTGACCCTCTCTACTTACTCAAGTATGACTTCCTTCTCCAGAGATTGATCCTTCCTGACAACATGCCCAAAATAAATAAGACATGGTCTTGCCATTCTTGCTTCTAAGGAACACTCTGATTATATAGGCTGGCTATTGACAAAAAAGAGAAAATAACAAGTGCTGAAGAGGATGTGGAGAACTAGAACCCTTGTAAATTGCTGGTTGGAACATAAAATGGTGTAGCTACTGTGAAAAACAGTTTGGCAGCTCCTCAAAAAGTTAAACACAACATTACCATATGACCTAGCAATTCCACTTTTAGGTATATATCCAAAAGAACTGAAGGCAGGTAGTGAAACAAATATTTGTACAGCAATGCTCATTGCAGCATTACTCATAATAAATCAAAGGTATAAGCCACCTAAGTGCCCATCAACACATGAAATGAACAAATGTAGTATGTCCACACAACACAATATCTTCAGCCTTAAAGAGAAATGACGTTCCAATACATGTTATAACATGGATGAACCTTAAAAACAGTATGCTTAGACACGAAAGGACAAATTGTATGATTTTACTTGTGTGAAATATCTAGAACAGGTAAATACATTAGGACAGAAAGTAGATTTGTGGCTACCAAGGGCAGGAAGGGAAACTGATGGGGTACAGAGTTTCTGTTCGGGGTGATTAAAAAACTTTGGAAATAGATTAATGGTGATGGTGGAACAAGAGTATGAATGTAATTAGTGCCAATGAACTGTACACTTAAAAATGGTTCAGAGGGAAAATTTTGTTATATTTTACTGTACTAAAAAGTGAAATATAGACATACATATGTACACAGATATCTATGGATATGTGGATATACACACTTAGAGATAAATGACAGTTCTCCGTTTTCTTCATTGTGCGTTTTCAAAAATAAGTGCAGGAATCCATAACAGTTATCTTACCTTTCCATAGCCTTCTGGGTTTTTAACTTTAATGTATACTTTCATATTTGCAAGGGATTATGATACCAACACTCTCGCTAGAACGGAACATTGCAGGTATCCTTGATTCCTCTCTGTCCAGTAACCCTGTCATTTTCCTAACCTTCCTTATAGCTTTACCATTCTTTCTATTTTCTGTAACATATCCTGTAAATCCTCATTTCCTCTTTTTACTTTTTATCCCTTTTTTTATTGTTATTAAGTGAAAATATACCATCCACATCAATTTTGCATGCTTGCCTATCTTCAGCTCCATCTACTCTCCCCACCTGATGACATCACATTCCTCCTTTTTACTCTATATTTCTACTATCCTCTTAACACCTGTCTCCTGCTTTCCACCCTCTTCTCTCCCATCTAGAAAGAAACCAGTAGGACAGCTTCCTATAAATGTATAAAACTATAATGTGCACACACCATACGGTCACACTGTGTCCCCGAGTCCACTTCATTCTTGTCTAAAGAGTTAACCTCAGTAGTGGTTTCAAGTCAGGGTCAGCAGCATGTCTACAGGCCACATTCCTGGGAGAATCTTCCAGGCTGTTGGACATCAATTCTGGTCTTTTAGCAGAATTCTTCAACTGCTTTACTCTTTTACTAATGTTGCTTCAGGGACTCTACATTGTGTCCCTCTTCATGGCTGTCTTTGGTGGTGGCCAGGTACCATCTGCTTTTTCTGGTCTCATGTTGAAACAGTCTCCCATTCATATAGGCCCTTCTGAATCCTGGGCTTTTTTTCCTCACATCTTCATTGTTTTCAGTCATCATATATTCCAGATGGGCTGGGACTGTTTGGTGTACCTCAGATGGCAGCTTGTTAATTTTTAAGACACCAGACATCACTTGCCAATATGGGGTGCAGCAGAGTCTCTTAGCAAAAGGTTACTTATGCCAATTGAACTCGATATCCCATGAAAACATGGTCCCCAAACCCTTGTCCCCACCACTCTATCCTTTGAAATGATGGGTTCAGTTTAGAAAGCATTTCAGTTTATGGTGTAGTCCAGTTATGTTGATCTGCTCTCTACTGCCTGCTATCATTCCTTTCACCTAACCAAATTCCTGTTGACTATCTAACCTATGACCAACCCTCCCCAACCGTCCTTACCCTTGTAGACATCAAAGAGTCTTTTCTTCTGTACATAAATCTATTTTTAAGTTCTTATAGCAGAGGTCTCATACAATACTTTTCCTTCTGCAGCTGATTTCACACAGCAAAATGCCTTCTAGTTGAAACCAGTTATGAGATGCTTCCCGAAACCATCATTGATTTTATCATTGCATAATGTTCCACTGAGTATATGTACCATAGTTTGTTTATCCATTTGTCTGTTGATGGGCACCTAGGTTGATTCTATCTTTTTGCTATTGTTGATAGTGCTGCGATAAACATTCATGTATATGTATCTGTTTTTATGAATACCTTTATTTCTGTAGAATATATCCCGAGCAATGGGATTGCAGGGTCATACAGTACTTCTATTTCTAGCTATTTAAGGAAGAACCAATTGCATTCCAAAGAGGTTGTACCATTTTGCATTACAGAAATCCAAATCAAAATGATAATGACATACCCATTTCACCTCAACAAGGCTGGCCATAATCAAAAAAATACAAAACAACAAATGCTGGAGAGGCTGTGGAAAGGTTGGACCTTCCCTAGGGTCCATGTTCCTGGGAGAATCACTCAGGCTGTCGGATCATCAATTCCAGTCTTTCAGTAGATTCTTGAACTGCTTTTACTCTTTTACTCATGTTGCTTCAGGCACTCTACATTGATCCATTTTAAGTTAGTCTTGTGTAAGGTATGAGATATGGGTCTTGTTTCAGTTTTTTGCAGATGGATATCCAATTTTCCCAACACCATTCATTAAAGAGATCAATTTTACCCCAGTTTACAACCTTTGGGCCTTTGTTGAATATCAACTGTTCATAAGAAGATGTTGATGTTGCTGAGGTCTAAATTCTGTTCCATTGGTCTATATGTCTCTTTTTGTACCAGTAGCAGGCTGTTTTGATTACCGTGGCAGTATAGCAGGTTCTACGGTTGGGTGGTGTGAGGCCTCCCACTGTATTCCTCTTCTTCTGTTTTACTTACCCGGGGTTTCTTTCCTCTTCAAAGAAAGCTAGTGATTTGTTTCTCTGTCTCATTAAAAAATGACACTGGAATTTGCATTGGTATTGCATTCTATAGGTAGATTGCTTTGAGTAAAATAGACATTTCCACAATGCTAAGTTTTCCTTTCCACGAGCAAGGCAGGTTTCTTTACTTATGTAAGTTCTTTTTGGTTTCTTGCAGCAAGGTCTTGTAATTTTTTCTCTTGTAGGTCTCTTATTTCTATGGTTAGACTTATTCTCAGGTATTTTATCTTCTTGGGGGCTATCATAAATGGTATTGATTTGGTGATTCCCTCTTTCATGTTCTCTTTGTTGGTGTTAAGGAATCCTAAAGATTCACTTTTGTTTATCTTATATTCTGATACTTTGTTGAACTCTTACTAGTTCCAGTAGTTTACTTATGGATTCTGTAGGGTACTCTGTGTACAGTATCATATCATCTGCAAATAGGGAGATTTTTACTTCTTCTTTATTGATGTGAATGCCCTTTGTCTTAGGCTGGGTTTTCTAGAGAAGCAAAACCAGTAACGTGTATGTACAAGGTAAGATTTATATATATAAAGTACAAGGAAGGATATATAGATAAATAGATATAGGAAACAGCTCACACAATCACAGAAGCTGAACGTCCCATGTCCTGGCACAAGCCTCACATGGCCACGGAGGCTGGTGAACCTAAGGTCAGCAGGTCAGAGACCAGAGTTTTAGATCACCAGATATGTAGTTCAGTGGATTCCACGCTGGCGGCGAGACGGAGCTGCAGAGGCTGGCGAACCCAGGATCGGCAGGTCAGGGAACAGGACTCTTAAGCGCCTGCTGTAAGCGTTTATGAATCCAACAGCTGCTAGTTCAAGTCCAGGAACCTGACGCCAGAAGAAGAGAGCAGGAGCTGCTGGCTACGTGAGCAGACTGGCAATAGTGGTAGAAGGTGGAGAGATGAGAGTTGAGGGGCGGGAAGCCACCACAGACCGTGCCCTGCCTCTGGATACAGCACCCAAATATGGAGTAGCCAAATTGACATAATCCTGACCACAACACCCTTCATTTCTTTGTCCTGTCTGGTTACTCTGGCCAGAACCTCTGGCACAAAGTTGACCAGAAGTGACAGTGGGCATCCTTGTCTGGTTCCTGTTTTCAGGGGTAATTCTTTGAGTCTCTCCCCATTCAGGATGATGTCGGTGGTTGGCTTTGGATAGATGACCTTTATTGTGTTGAGGAATTTCCCCTCTATTCTTATTTTGTTGAGAGTTTTTAACATGAATGGGTGTTGGATTTTGTCAAATGCATTTTCTGCATCAACTGACAGAATCAGGTGATTCTTAGCCTTTGTGCTATTTACATGGTTGATCACATTAATCGTTTTTATGATGTTGAACCAGCCTTGCATCCCTGATATGAATCCAACTTCGTCATCATGAATTATTTTTTTGATATGTTGTTGAATTCGACTGGCTAGGTTTTTCTGAAGAATTTTGCATTTAGGCTCATAAGTGATATTGGTCTGTAATATTCTTTTCTGTGGGCTCTTTCCCTGGCTTTGGTATCAGGTTTATGCTGGCTTCACAGAATGAAATTGGGAGTATACCATCCATTTCTATGCTGTGAAATAGCCTCAGTACTATTGGTAGAACTCTCTGGTCAAGCTGTCTGGGCAAGGACTTTTTTTTTGGTTGGTAGTTTTTTGACTACTTTTTCAATCTCTTATTTTGCAATGAGTCTTTTAAGTTGCTCTCCTTCCCTTGTGATAATTTTGATAGGTGATGTGAATCTCAAAACTTGTCCATTTCCTCTAGTTTTTCAAATCTGTTAGAATACAGTTTTTCACAGTATTCTGTTTCTATACTTTTGATTTCTGTTGGCTCTGCTGTGACATCTCCTGTCTCGTTTCTTACTCAGGTCATTTGTTCCCTCTTCTATTTTTCTTTTGTAAGTTTAGACAATGGTGTATCAATTTTGTTGATTTTTTTCAAAAAGCCAGCTTTTTGTCTTGTGAATTCTTTCAGCTGTTTTTCTATTCTCTAATTCATTTTATTCTGCTCTAATATTTATTATCTGTTTTCTTCTGGTGCCCAAGGAGTTCTTTTGTTGTTCTCTTTCTACACTTGTTCAAGCTGAATGGTTAATTCTTTGGTTTGGGCCCTTTCTTCATTCTGGGTGTGTCATGGATTGGATTGTGTGCCCCCAAAATATGTGTAGCCATGTAGCTGGGCCATGATTCCCAATATTTTGTGACTGTCCTTCATTTTGTGATTTCCTGTGCTATATGTTAAAGAATTAGGGTGGGACTGTAAATCCCTTCATAAGATTACCTCCCTGCTCCAGTGTAAAGGGAGTTTCCCTGGAGCATGGCTTGCTCTACCCTTAATCCTTTCATCCTACGAGAGATAACAGGAAAGAGAAGCAAGCAGCGAACTGGCAACCTCACACCATCAAGAAAGCAGCACTGGGAGAACAGCGCATCCTGTATCAAGATGCTTCCTGGACAAAGACTGATGCAATATTGGACTTTCTTCCAAAGCCAACAAGGGGGAAAGCCTTCCTCTGGAGTGGACATCCTGCCTTTAGACTTGCCTACCAGACTGTGTAAGAATGAACCTTCCTTTGTTAAAGCCATCCACTCTGTGGATGTTAGAGCAGCACTAGCTGACTGAAACACAATTCGGTACCGTGAAAGTGGGGTGCTGCTCTAGAAAATACCTAAAATGTGGGAGTCATTTTGAACCAAATGGATAGAAGGTTCAGAAGGAACGAAGAATGTGTAGATGGTGAGAAACAACAGAGGACTGGTGGCAGCAACAGTGGCAACAACAGAATCAGGGGCAGTGCTGGAGCTGACCCACGTAGCAAGAGAGCTATGTGCCTGTGCACAGAGTTTTCCTCGCAGAACGGGGTGCCTCCGGGCACTTGAATCAGTGGAGCAAGCCTTGCTGACCCACAGAGCGAGAGAACTGAGGGCCTTTGTGCAGGATGCTTTCCACCAAGAGTGGGGTGCCTCCAGGCACTTGAATCAGTGGAGCTACAGAGCTTTGGAACACTTGCCCTGGCAGGACAGATGTGGGCCTGAGGCCCTGGCCATGTGGCCATTGGAAGTAGAATCTGAAGATACAAACAGCATGAGAAGCTGAGCTGCCTCAGTCTCAAAAGGTATGGTCATGACCTCAGGGGTTTGAAAGGATGGAACTATGGCATCCCATGTTTGCAAGGGTGGAATTGCCACTTAGTTGGGCTTAGGATGCACCTAAAGCCAATGGGGCAGAGTTTCTGTCCAAGGAGGCCTTGAAGGCAGAGTTGTAGTACAGGTCTGGGGTCTCCACTCAGAATCCAGAGAGTGTGGCCAATACCTAGAGTCTGGAGGGCAGGGGCATTCTGTAGAATGTCTCAGAAAATGTAAGAGCATTTTTAAAGCTTTGAGGGCTAATGCAATGAGTTTTGCTGACTTGCCTGTTGCCTGACAATGCCTTCTTTCCCTATAATTTCTCCCATTTGTAACAGAATGCCTAACTTGTGCCTGTTCTGCCATTGTACCTTTGGAAGCAGATACCTTGTATTCTAGGTTTCATAGATGTAAAGGAATTTTTAAATTTTGGACTTGGAACTGATTTAAGACTTCTATCATATGGGATGAATGTGTCACACGTTTCAAAGATGTGATTTTGGGGATGCCAAAGAGTGGGATGTCATGGATTGGATTGTGTCCCCCTAAAAATAAGTGTAGCCATGTGGCTGGGCCATGATTCCCAATATTTTGTGATTGTCTTCCATTTTGTGATTTTCCTGTGCTGTATGTTAAAGGATTACAGTGGGACTGCAAATCCCTTCATAGGATTACCTCCCTGCTGCACTGTAAAGGGAGTTTCCCCGGAGTATGACTTGCCCCACCTTTAATCCTTTCATCCTACAGGAGATAAAAGGAAAGTGAAGCAAGCAGAGAATTGGGAACCTCACATCATAAAGAAAGCAGCACTGGGAGAAGAGTTTGTCCTTCAGACCTGAGGTTCCTGCACCAAGATACTCGCTGGACAAAGACTGATGCAATATCGGACTTTCCTCCACAGCCAACAAGGGGGAAAGTATTCCCCTGGAGCAAACATCCTGAATTTAGACTTGTAGGTTACTGGACTGCGTAAGAATAAACCTTCCTTTGTTAAAGCAATCCACACTGTGGTATTTCTGTTAGAGCAGCACCAGCTGACTAAAACAGGGTGTGTGCATTTATAGAGAGTAATTGACCTCTGAGCACTGCTTTTGTTGTGTCCCATAGGTTCTGGTGGGCTGTATTTTCATTATCATTTGATTCCATGTATTTCTTTATTCCATCTTTGATTTCTTCTATAACCCATGAAATTTTGAGCATCGTGTCATTCTGTTTCCTTGACTTCACATTTATACCCATGTTTTTTCTGCTATTGATTTCAATTTTTATAGCATCATAGCCTGAGAAGATGCCTTGCAATAACTCGATGGTTTGGATTTTTTTTTTAAGACTTGTTTTATGATCAAATATGTGGTTTATTCTGTAGAATGTTCCATGTGCTTCGAAAAATATGGTGTACTTATCTGTTGTTTGGCAAAGCATTCTGTATATGTTGATGAGGTCTAGTTGGTTGATTGCCCCAATAAGACCCTCTGTATCTTTACTGAGCTTTTTTCTGGATGATCTGTCCATTACTGAAAGTGGAGTATTGAAGTGTCCTACCATTATTGTGGCGTGATCTATCTTATTCTTCAGCACTGCCAGCATTTATTTGATGTATTTAGATGCTCTGGTATTGGTTGCATAAATATTTAATATTGTTGTATGCTTTTTAGGTATTGAACCTTTCAGCAATAAATAGTGACCATCCTTGTCCATGATTTTATCTGGGATTAGTATTGCCATTCCTGCTCTTTGCTTGTTGCTAGCTTGGTATATATTTGTCCATCCTTTGATTTTCAGTTTGTTCATATGTTTGAGTCTAAGGTCTGTTTCTTGTAAACAACATATAGATGAATTGTGTTTTTTTAATCCATGCGGTTACTCTCTGCCTCTTTATTGGAGCATTCAATCTATTTTACATTCAGTGCAATTATTGAAAGGTATATGTTTAATGCTGTCATTTTGGAGTCTATTTCTGTGTTGTTGCTTTTTGTTTGTTCCTCTTAATATTCCTTTTTTTTTTTAATTTATGGGTTTACTTTTCATCCTTTTCAGTGTTGATTTTGCATTTGTTGAGACTCCTGCATTATGTTTTGTTTTGATAAGTAGCTTTGTTTCTTTGCTTTGCAGCTATTCCTTTAATCCCCCTTAATAGTCTAATTTTAAACCAGTCTTTAACTTCTATATATCTCCTAATTATCTCTCTATCTGAAAGGATTGTATCTACTTTAATAAATCACTCTTTATAGTGTGATGATGTCACAGTTTTCATGTTAAGATCTCTCTTCCCTACTTTTAATATTTGAGCTGTGATTGAACCTTGTGACTTTGCTGAGTAGGACTCTTGATGTTTAGTCCTGAATTGCATCATTAAGTATGCAACTGATGCTACTATTTTTCTAGACAAAGAACTTTTGTCAATATTTCTAATAGTTTTGGTTTGGTTTTGCAAAGTCTCTAAGTTTCTGTTTATCTGAGAATGTCTTCATTTCACCTTCATATTTGAGAGACAATTTTGTAGGATATATAATTCTTGATTGGAAGTTTTTCTTCTTCAAGGCTTTGCATATGTCATTCCACTGTCTTCTTGCCAATATGGTCTTTGCCAAAAAGTCAAATGGAAACCTACATGGCTTCCCTTTGTATGTTAGTTTTTCTTTAAGCCTCATTGCTTTTAAGTGCCTCTGTTTATGTTTCATTTTATTCATTTTATTAATATGTCTTGGTGACTTTCTTTTGGGGTCTAGTATTTTTGGTGTTTGATAAGCATCTTAAATATCATCTATGTTCTGCTCTTTCATGATGTCAGGTGAATTTTCTATCAGCAACTCTTCAACAATTCTCTCCATATTTTTGGCTATCCCTCGCTGTTCAGTAACTCCAATTATTCATAGATTATTCCTTTTGATAGAGTTACACTTGCGTATTGGTTAATTTTTCTTGTTTCTTTTATCTGATTTTTTCTCATAAATGCTGGTGTCAGTTGACTTATCTTCAAGTTCACTAATTCTGCATTCCAATTCCTCCATCCTGCTCTTTTGGCTTTTCAATGAATTGTCTAATTCTGTAATTTTATTATTGATCTGGTGGATTTCAGATCATTGATGTTCTAGCAGTTCATATACCTTATTTAGTTTTTCATTTTGTTCTGCTGCATTTGGTTTAATCTCTAGAAGGGTTATATACATAATTCTTTTGTATTCTACCTTTGATAATTTGAGAAAGACTTATAGGGTCGCCATGAGTCGGATCCGACTCGATGGCACTTGGCTTGGCTTGGCTATTCATCTGGGAAGTTGTTTGAATCTTTATTTGGGGAGTTTTCTGGAGCTATGGTGGTCTGCTTCTTTAAATGGTTAAATATTGATTGTTGTCTTTGTAACATCCAAAACCTGTTTAGTTTCTTTGGTTTTACATCAAGGGGAGCTGTGGTATAGTTTTAAGAAGGCAGTAAGTAAGGGGAGTGTTCCATTTGGTCCTCATCAGCTGCTGTATTCTCTAGGTGCAGCTGACTTATGTATAGCTTCTCTGGCAATATAGACTCTAAGAAGCCCCTGTGATGCTCCTCAGCTTGGTGGCTGGCCCCAGCTGGGCCCTCAGGCATGGCAGGCCCCATCTCCTAGCTAATAAAGGTAGTGATCTACTTGCGCTGACTCTCTGATGTCACACTAGTTGAGACTGTTGTGTAGCTCAGGGAAGAGATGCAGCAAGCATGTCACCACCCTTCCAGGAACTGCTGTCTTCTCTAGATGGGCTTAAAAATTGCTTTTATGCTGAGAAGGGTGCTGTTCAGTGGCAGCCAAAAGCAGCTGGGCACTTATGGGTGGCAGGCACCACCTCTTGTTTGGCAAAGATTGCACCCTGCTTACAGAGTTTCTGGGGGCCATCAGCTGATACGATGATGTGGCTCAGTGAAGGGTGGTGGAAATGGCACTACCACAGTCAGCTGCCAACCACTGCTGTGTTCTCTAGCTGCTCTTAACTTAAAATCTGCCTTTCTGCTGTGAGAGGTATTGACCAGCTGCAGCTGATAGCAGTGGGCCCTCAGTGATGGCAGGCCCCCCCTCCTGGCTGACAAAAACCGTGCCTCATCGACAGTCAGCAGACACTACAGACGTGGCTTAAAGAAGGGTGGGGTTAGGGACCTGGCCACCAGCTGCCAGTACTTTCTCTAGGTACAATTATGTTAAAAAATAGCTTTTCTGCTGGGAGAAGCATTATCTAGAGAGGCAGTGGTTCTCAGTGTAAGAATTAGCCTCAGCTGAGCCCTCAGGTGAGGCTTATTCTGCCTCTCAGCTGAAGAAGGGTGCTGTTCAGTGGCAGCCAAAGCAGCTGGGCACTTCTGGGTGGCAGGCACCACCTCTCAAGATGGCGTCCCACTTCAGCTGCATTCTGTTACAACAAGTCAGCAGAATCTATGACACAGCTCAGAGAAGAGAGGGGAGAGGGGCACTGGCACCTTCAGTCACTTGTCACTGTTGGGTTCTCTAAATGTGGCTGTCACAAGCACTGTCTGTCTGCTGCAGGATACACTGTTTTCTTAGGCATGACAGATCAGCAAAGTAGCTGGGTTGTACCAGGCTCACAGGTTTGGCAGCCCAGTCCCAGTTTCCTGGCTGACAAAGTAGGCATCCATACCTGTGATCCTCTCAGGCATTGTGCCAGCAGAAGCAGTATTCACTGTTCCACTGTCTCACCACTGACAAGGTATTTACCCCCTTCCTGTTGTGCAGTGCAATTGCACAACCTCATGCCTGATCTTGGAGCTCCTGGAATGTCCACATTGCTCCTTTCAATTACTTTCCTAGGCTTTAGTTATCAGAGGGGATTGAGAATACATACATCTAGTCTGCCCATCTCCTAAATCCGCATTTTTAACTGGTTCTCCTACATCTAGTATTCCCCTACTCATTCAAGCTTTCCTATACCTGCTCTCATTACAGCTTTGTGTATGTCATCACCTGGATCAAAAGTTTTCCTTGGCTTCCCATTGCCTTCAGGATAAAAATATAAAATCATGAAACAGGCATTTATAAAAACTGTGAGATCTTAAGGAAATCATCCTTCTTCTAAGAAAACTGTTCATTTTTACCTTATTGCACCTGTAAATCCTATAACTAATATTTTCCTCCTTGATCTGTCTCTAAGAAGCTCAAAGTCAAACTTAGGGTACAACCATAAAGGTTTTGATTACTATATACCTGGTGTATTGATATTACCCTGGCTGCATTTTAGTTTATTTTCATTTCATATCTACTTTTCGTCAATGTATTAATTCTGTTTTGTATATATTTCTCAGTAAGGCTACCCAAATCCTTATAGGCAGAGTATAAAATGATATTGGGATATGAAAGAAAATATGTGACTATATGAACACAGGTGGAAAGAGGCTGGGTAGCAAGAGAAAGGGTAAGAATAACAATAAGGATATGACCTCTGATGTGAAGATCAGTGTTAGTTCAATTGCAAAGAAAACAGAGAGACTTCTTTAGGGACCATTTACTATTAGAGTTTATAATGATTTAACATGCAATCAGATAAAATAAATCTGTTTTATATGTTTCATGATAACAAATGTGTCCCTGACAACATCTCTGAAAATAGAAAGTTTTGCTACCAACCTTTTGTCTTAATACACTTCACCAAGCAAATCTTTAAAGAAGCTAAAGTTAAGGAGAATATGACAAAGACTTACATTTTACTGTCTTGCCATTTACAAAATGTTTTCATATAGTGTCCCATTGGAAGCATAAGGTATTTTTTTCTTTCTCTGGTGTAGAAGCGATTCACACTGACAAGAAGTGGTTGCAAGTAGTATTGAGTAGATCTAGGTTTTTAAAGATGGGGTAATTGTTGTATAACAGAGTCTTACTGTTCTGTTTTTTCTATAAATCCTTCTGTTGGCATTTTACCTTGTTCTCTAAATCACCAGACTCTACCATGCCAATATCAGTCTGATTTCTACCCATTCTTCTGTTTAACCTTTTTTCAGACACACTATCCAGCTCTCCTTTCTCTCCAACCTCCAGCTCCAAAAGAACAATCTTTCATTTCTTTGCACTCCTGGGCCACTCCCACTTCACCAGCACTTCTCCAAAAAACCACATGTTTTTGATGCATTTCAATTATAAAGACCACCCACCATGGAATTCATTTATTATTCTCATTCCATGTTGTACCACACTAGCTCGTATCTTTAGATTGTAGGCTCTTCAGAGAAAGGATTTTCTCCTTTGTTTAATGCAGTCAACCTATTGTGAAATACTGTGTATACTTATAGACTAACACTAATGCAGCTCTTCCTGGGTTTCACTGAAATTATCCACTGATTCATGTGACTTCATTTAGATATCATTTTTTCCCCCTGAATTGTTTGGGGCCTCTCCAGATTTTTTTAAGCAAAAAAAAATCAGCATTTTCTGCTTTCAAAATTGCTGTCAGCCACACATCTGAACATGCATGCTTCATCCAGTTTTATTCTATTTCTTACAAATAATAGTATCAAATGAAATATTATCAAACAGCTGCTACAAAGATAAAACACAAAACCATTTTCATTCTGGCTAAACTACAGCTGATCTTATTCATTTCTGCTGTAGAGAGAAGTGATATTAGTCCATCTGGGACTGAGTATATTTCAGCTAGTATAGGTTACAATTATATATCAAAACACTACAATCAATAAATAAACAAATAAAATCATCTACTGCCTAGCTAGACAGCGTGTCTATCCAAGGAATTGATAGTTACCAATTTCTCAGCACAAAAAGAAGGGAATGAAAACTTAAGATACATAGGATTATTGAATAATAAATCCTATTCTCCAAGTAGGAGCCCTGATGGTGTAGTGATTAAGATCTATAGCTGCTAACCAAAAGGTCAGAAGTTGGAATCCACCACATGCTCCTTGGAAATCTATGGGGCAGTTCTACTCTGTCTTATAGGGTCACTATGATTTGGAATCAACTTGACGGCAATGGGTTTGTTTTTTGTTTGTTTGTTTTATTCTTCAATTCCACATTAGTCTGTCAGTTTGTCATACTGTGGTGGCTTGCATGCTGCTGTGATGCTGGAAGCTATGCCACTGGTAATTCACACACAAGCACGGTCACATGGGTGGACAGGTTACAGCTGAGCTTCCAGACTAAGATAGACTAGGAAGAAGGACCTGGTGGTCTACTTCTAAAACAATTGGCCAGTGAAAACCTTATGAATAGCAGCAGAACATTGTCTGATATAGTGATGGAAGATGAGCCCCTCAGGTTGAAAGGCACTCAAAATATGACTGAGAAATAGCTGCCTCCTCAAAGTAGAGTAAAATGTAATGACAGTGGAGTCAAGTTTTGGGGACATTCACTGATAATGTGGAAGGACTCAAAATGAAAAGAAACAGCTGCAAACATACATTAATAATAGGAATGTGGAATGTACTAAGTATAAATCTAGGAAATTTGGAAGTTGTCAAAAACAAAATGAAATGCATCAACATTGATATCCTAGGCATTAGCAAACTGGAGTGTATAGTACTGGCCATTTTGAATCAGACAACCATATGGTATATATACTATGCTGGGAATACAAAATGAAGAGGAGCTGTATTACATTCATTGTCAAAAAGAACATTTCAAGATCGATCCTGAAGTATAATGATGTCAGTGATAAGATAATATCCCTATGCCTACAAGGAAGACCTGTTAATATGACTATTATAGAAATTTACTCACCAACTACCATTATCAAAGATGTGGAAATTTAAAGTTTTGAACCACTACTCTAGTCTAAAATTTATCACACATGCAATCAAGATGCAATGATAATTACTGGTGATTGGATTGCAAAAGCTGGAAACAAAACAAAAGTTGGTATTTGGGAAACAGTCTTGTTAATAGAAACAGTGATGATGGAGATCCCTTGATAGAATTTTGCAAGACCAATGACTTCTTCATTGTAAATACCTTTTTTTCATCAAAATGAACAGCCACTATACACACTGACCAGACAGAATACACAGGAATCAAACTGACTACATCTTTGGAAAGAAATGATGGAAATGCTCAATACCACCAGTCAGAACAAGGCCAGGGGCTGACCGTGGAACAGACCATTCATTCCTCACATGTAAGCTGAAGCTGGAGCTAAATAATATTTAAACAAGTTCATGACAGCCAAAGCATGACCTTGCGTATATTCCACCTGAATTTAGAAACTATCTCAAGAACAGATTTGACTCATTAAACACTAATGACTGAAAATCACATGAGTTGTGAAATGACATCAAGGACATCATATATGAAGAAAACAAGTTACTAAGAAGAGAGGAAAGACAAAAATGGGTGTCAGAAGAGACTAAAATTTCCTCTTGAACATAGAGCAGCTACAGCAAAAGGAGGAAATAAAGTAAAGCTACTGAACAAAAAATTTCAAAGGGCAGCTCAAGAAGATGAAAGCATTATAGTGAAATGTGCAAAGACCTACAGTTAGAAAACAAATAGTGAAGAAAATTCTTAGCATTTCTCGTGCTGCAAGAACCAAAAATTCCAGCCTTGAGTTGCAATTTTGAAGGATTCTATGAGGAAAATATTAAATGATACAGGACGCATTAAAAGAAGACGGAAGGAATGAACAGAGTCACTGTACCACAAAGAATTGGTTGACAGTCAACCATTTTGGGAGGCAGCATATGATCAACAATTGATGATAATAAAAGAAGAAGTCCAAGTTGCACTGAAGGCACTGGCAAAAAAAAAAAAAAAAAAGAACAAGCCTATAGGAACTGAAACAATACCAACTCAGAAGTTTCAACAGAAAAATGCAGTGCTGAAACTGTTCATTAGTCTATGCCATGAAATCTGAAGAGAGCTACCTGGCTAACAAAATGGAAGTGATATACATTGTGCCCATCTGAAAGAAAGGTGATTCAAAAGAATGTAGAAATTATTGAACAGTATCATTAATTTCACATACAGTGAAATTTTGCTGAAGATCATTCAAAAGCAAGTGCAGCAGTGCATCGACAGGGAACTGCCAGAAATTCAAGCCAGATTCAGAAGACAACGTGGAACGAAGCCTAGCATTGTTGATGACAGAGTCATCTTGGCTGAAAACAATGAGGAGAATGGGAATTCCAGAACACTTAATTGTGCTCATGTGGAGCCTGTCCATAGACCAAGAGACTATAATTTGAACAGAAAAAGCGGATATTGCATAGGTTAAAGTCAGGAAAGGTGTGCATCAGGGTTGTATGCTTTCATCATATTTATTCAATCTGTGTACTGAGCAAATAATCCGAGAAGCTGGACTGTATGAAGAAGAATGGGACATCAGGATTGGAGGAAGACTCATTAACAACTTGGTTGCTGAAAGACACAAGGACTTCAAGTGCTTACTGATGAAGATCAAAGACTATAGCTTTGAGTATGTATTACATGTTAACATAAAGAAAACAAAAATCCTCCTGAATGGCCCAATAAGCAACATCATGATAAAAGGAGAAAAGACTGAAGTTGTCAAGGATTTCATTTTACTTGGATCCACAGTCAATGTCCATGGAAGCAGCAGTCAAGAAATCAAATGATGTATTGCAGTGGGAAATCTGTAAAACATCTCTTAAAAGTGTTAAAGAACAAAGATACCACTTTAAGTTCTAAGATGGACCTGACCCACGCCAAAATGTTTTTAATTGTCTCATATACTGGACAACGAATAAGATCAAAGGAGTGACACCTTTGAATTCTGGTGTTGGCAAAGAATACTGAATATGCCATGGGTTGCCAAAAGAATGAACATATCTGTCTTGGAAGAAGTAGAGTGAGAATGCTCCTTGGAAGTAAGGATGGCAATACTATATCTTTAATACTTTGGACATGTCATTAGGAGGAACCAGTCCCTGAAGAAGGACATGATGCTTGGTACAGCATGAGCAAAAAGGGGAAGAACTTCAATGAGATGGACTGACACATGGGCTGCAACAGTGGGCTTAACATATTGTGAGGATGGTGCAAGACTGGGTATGTTTTGTTCTGTGGTACTTAGTGTCACTGGGAGTTAGAACTGACTCAGTGGAACCTAATAACATTCTTCAATTAATGCAAATATTTAATGATTTGAAGTGAACTTAAAAAATCAAAACACACTGGAAGGTAACAGGTCAGACAATACATAAATTCTTGCGTGTAACCGGAAATTAGATGTAATACAAAACCTCCAGCCTCAGCAATTGTCTTCATAATTATCCACATGGAAAGGAAAAAATGTGGTCTACTATTTTTTTTTTTTTTTGGACAAACTTGACTCTTTGTTCTTATGCATTTGCTCAAAAAATGATTGCTGAATATAAATGTTGTTCCCAGTGTTGAACAGTAGTTAAAAAGCCCAAACGTGGGCAACAGGAAGTGGAGAAGCCAACACTGAAATCCATAAACCATGATTGTCAAACTGGCTCTTTCTAAGAACATAAAGTAGTAACACTTCAACAGTAAATCTTATTTCTAAAACAAATCTAGTCTATGTCACTGGGGTATTTCATCCAAGACCTCTATTTCTTCCAATTCATGGGCAGTAGTCTTAGCTTCTACCCCAGTGAAACTTCTTGCTTATGCTTAATTATCTGGATGAATCACAATGCTTGACCCTCGTTCTTTATGTATGCAGATGAAGATGGGCACCTTTTTCAAACTTGTGTCTGACATTTACAAGTAGTCTACTGAAGTTCTAAGAGCATATGGTAGGTAGTTGTAGAATTAGAGTAATAGAAACATGAATTATTTTAGCAGGACCTTAATTCAAAGATACATTTCAATAAAAACTGTGATTCTCAGTGAAACACTATAAAAATTTAAGAAATCATTTGTGAATGATGACTCCATAGCCAAAAGATGCTGTTAAGTTCCTATCTGCACTCACACAGGGAATATAATCTATAAAAACACTGAGCCCATATGGAGATCTCTGTACAAAGTATATTGAACTCCTATCAATAACTGTCAGTATAAACATATCAAGACCACCACCTCTCAGGGAGCATTTCAGAGGTGTGTGGCTAATATGAAATAAATACAATGTGACAGGTGAAGTCAGAATGATTAACATTTGAATTATTAAAATGACTTATTAACACAACATCCACAGTGGATTGATTACAAAAGTTCAGCTTTTTGTTCACAATCCTTTACAGTGACCCTCTAGGTAGAATACACTGTGTAAGATTTCTTAAGAACATGTTAGTGCTAACTGGCAAATCCAGTCCAACTTGTAACAGTCAAGACTTTAGAAGCTACACAGATACATCCAGACTCCATGAGGGACTGAAGTGCTATGCTGAAGGCTCTGGGGACCATAGTCTTAGGGAACATCTGGCTCTATTAGGATTACATAGTTTATAAAGAAAATGTTCTACATTCTACCTTGGTGAGTGGCATCTAAGGTCTTAAAAGTCTGTTCACAGCCATCTAACATACTCCCCTGGTCTCGATGAAGAAGACTAAGTATACAACGGGAAGATTATTCCAGATTATTCCATCGACAACAATTACCATGACCTCTACCAGACTGAGTCCAGTATAACTAGATGATGCCTGGCTGCCACCACCAGACTTACTGGCCTGACAGAGACTGGAGAAACCCTGAGAGTGAAGCCCCCAACACTCTTTTAGCTCAGTAATGAAGTCTCTCCTGAAGTTCACCATTCATCCAGGGATTAGACAGGCCCATCACAGAAGACTAAAGAGGCACACTAGCCCAGGGGCAGAGACTAGAGGGTAGGAGGGGACAGGAAAGCTGGTAATACAGAAACCAGGGTCAAGAAGGGGGAGTGCTGACATGTTGTGGGGTTGTTAACCAATTTCATAAAATAATATATATGCTGTTTAATGAGTATATAGTTTGTTCTATAAACCTTCATCTAAAGTAAAATTTAACAAAAGATCATGCTGCTGTTGAGAGGCTAACAAGATATCTCCTAGGATGAAGTTAGAATACCTTTCAGTCAGAAAGACAGCAATATGGACAACAAGTTCTTATTGTACACTGGATGATAAGCTTTTGCCTTCTAAAAGTGATATATTGGTTCAAGATGATTTAACATTGAACAGTCAGGACCACATAATCAATACTCTTCAAAGAAACAGAGATTTCAACTAACACTCAACTCTGAAATAAATTTGGCTAAACAAATACTGACTGCAAGTCATTACACCTGACCAACCAAGGTCAGCTAATTGTAGCATACACTTTAATTACTACAGGAACATAGTTTAAACAGCTTCTACTTAGGCAGCATCAACTAGTACTTTACCTTGGGCTATATTCAGAAGAACAAGAAAATCAAAAGGAACAAAAGACACCTGGAAAGTGAACAGGGGCTGTCACGAATTGAATTGGGTCCCCCCAAAAATACATATAGAAATTTGGCTTGGTCGTGATTACCAGTATTGTGTGATTGCCCTCTATTTTGTGATTTTCCTATGTTGTATGTTAAAGAGGATTAGAGTGGGACTGTAAATCCCTTCCTAAGGTCACCTCCCTGCTCCATTGTAAAGGGAGTTTCCCTGAAGTGTGGCTTGTACCACCTTTTATCCTATAAGAGATGAAAGGAAAGGGAATCAGGCAGAGTTGGGAACCTCAAACCATCAAGAAAGCAGCACAAGGAGTAGAGCACATCCTTCAGACCTGTTCCTGTGCCAAGATGCTCCCTGACTAAAGAAGGAACTTTTCCAGAGCCGACAAAGAGGGAAAGCCTTCCCCTGGGGCAGAAACCCTGAATTTGGACTTGTAGTCTACTGGACTGTGTAAGAATAACCTTTCCTTTGCTAAAGTTATCCACTGAGGTATTTCTGTTACAGCAATACCAGAGGACTAAAACAGGGACTCATGTTAGATACAGGTAAGAGTACATCATTAACTGATTATCCTCTAACTGATCCTCCCATTTCTTTGACGGGAGCATATTTTTTTTTTCCAAAATGAATGTATTGGTAGAAATCACATTTTCAATACGTACAAAAATGCAAATCAGAGCTCACTACACACTTCTAACAGTAAATCAGTAAGTGATCAGGACCTAGTAGCAAAGATAAAAGGTTACAGAAGCAAACCTGTCAAATCTCTTCCACAATTTCACCCTCTTCTCTGCTCCTCCAAAGCAAACATAACCAAGTCATACACTTGTATTATAAGCTATCTGTTACTGAACTGAGGCCAGAAAAAAAGATTTTCTTGTACAGGTTTATTTGAAATACTGTAGACTACTGTAGTCAGGGTAACCAAGCACCATTACTATAGATCATCCAAAAGGGGATGAAAATATCTTTCTAATGGGATTTTACACATACAAAACAATAACAATGAAAACAGTAACCATGTAAATAATTTAGAAGGAGGTTACAGAATTTCATTCCCAAAGGCCCTGTAAAAATAGGAATTCATCTTCCCAGAAAGGCTTGGGGAAAGGTGATCCTAGAGAGAGGAAGACAGATAAGATCTCTCCAAACTAATGCAAGCCACCTGTAACTTTAAAACAGGCCTTGACCAATTGGCACAACTAGCGTTTTGCTAAGAGAGCTCTCTGCACCCCACATTGGTGACTGGCGTCTCAGCAAATGGGCCCAACTCAGCAGGAACGGATGCTCACCGAGGACCAAAATGACATGCGGTAAAGACAACCTAGAAGACAGAGAGACCCGCAAGAGTGGGTGCCTTCATCAACTTGGGACCGGAAGAACCGGATGGTGCCCAGCCACCACCAGTGATAGCCATGATGGAGCTCACTAGGTTGAGTCTCACTGGCAACACAAGAATAAAAAGGGGTGCATCCTGAGATCTCCACTAAAAGACCTCAATTGATGGTCCAGCGGTTTCGGGGTTTCCCTGAGAGCATGGCCCCCGGCCGTGATGCTGCCCTTACCCATAAATTATAACAAAGGTCCACTCTTTGGACACGAATGGATTGGACTTGGCAATGCAGAGTGACCATATATTGGTTGCACTTTATGGTTCTATACATCTATAGGATATCATCCTGCTGACCTCTGGCTGGAGGAAGGAGAGTGGGTGGAGAGGAGGGGAAAGAAGGCTGTTAGGAGGATGAGACATGTACGGAGCAGAGAGGAATAGTGTGCTGTCACTGGACAGGGAGAGCAGTGGAAGCTGCATATAGGTGGGCATGTAAATTTATACGGGAATGTACATTTTCACTCAGACATGTTAAATAAAAAAGAAAAAAAAAAACGGGCCTTGATTCTACTACACTACAGAGATGGAATAAGATAAATGTGCTGATTGAAATCACTAACCTCATCTACCCAAGTGATGTTCATAAAGGGCCACTTGGTAGTTCCATAAATAAATAAGTAACGCAATTATAAATCTTTTGGATGGGAATACTTGGAAAAAATAGGAAGGAGGAGAAAATGTCATGGTTAATTGAAAAATACACATTACCAATGCAAAAAAGAATATAGAGACTCTTCTTCAGGAGAAAGGTAAACTGTAAGAGAAAGACCTTTTATTTCATTCATTCTTCTAGTAAATGTAATAGCTAAAAAGAAGAAGGGGGAAGGAGGACAAGAAGAAAAGGGGAGTAAAAGAAGGAAGAAGAGAGGAGAAGGAGAAAGAATTAGAAAAAGAAGAGAAAGAGAAAGGATGAGAAGGGGAAATATCAGTGAGAGTAATAGTTTCAAAAGGACACCCTGGGAGTCACATTTAGCATTGGAAAAACAGTGGCTTTCAGAGACTAATATCCCATTAGACCTTACACCAACAGAGTATTATCTATATTCCTTGTATACAGTTTAGTGTTCTCAGAGAATCTAAGGATAATTCTTCACCTGTCTCTAGGTCTTGAATTCTCAAGAGGTCTATATTGGCTTCTGTCCTGCTGGCAGAAAGAGACTTACCAAATACTAACAAGCACTCCTGGTCTCCACTTCAGAGTCAGGCTAACTAACTTACCCAAAGACCACACTACAAGTGGTAGAGCAGAGATTAGAACTCAGGAAGTCTGGCTCAAAAGCCCACCATACTATGCTGTCTTCACAAAGGAGCAAATCAAATGATGGTTGGTTTAGCAATTATAAAGATGTTATGCTTTCCTTTTTTAAAAGAAGTGTAACAATATTTAAGCTATAATTCTTTAAATGACAGCAGCACATACCCTAACTTTGTTTACATGCCAGCCAAGCGAAGTGCCATTTTGTTTACATGCATTCTTACTATGTATCACATGAAAGGCCTTTTTATTTTTAGCACAGTCACTAGTAATAAAATCTTTATATCCCTGGGGAGTTAAGGAAGAGGAGTTGGCAGAAATAGTACTTCAAAAATGACTTTATTTGTCATCCCTTAGCCTAATCAATCCAGTTGTATAAACGCAAGAGTGTGGTTTTTATTTCCAAGGAATTAACAAATGTTTCTCCAGATCCCATTAATCTGAGGTTAAAATCAAGGTGTCTGGATCACAATGAAGATCAGAACACCAAATGCTTGCCCCGAAGTCCCGCAACTCTAGGATTTCTCATTTCCCCCTGAACCAGGTACAGTCTCTTCTGTATATGCTAACTGCTCCCGATCCAAGGGAGTGGGCTGAGCAGATTCACATTTTTAGTCTCCTACAATGGGTTACTTCCCTCCTTGTGTACTTGCCCTCATTACCAGTATGACAGTTGCTGAATTGACTGTGATTAAACTATCAACCCAATGGCTCTACTAGTCTCATGTGAGCTTTCTTTTTTCACAGGTTACCATCCCAGGTGCTAATGCTAGCTGTTACCCTTCCAACACCTGATTTTGAGCTACCCAGCTTTTAAAGCTAGGAAGAGGATATAGTTTCAATTATTTCTTTTCTTCTACTCTCACGTCTAATCCATCAACAAGTTCTGTTGACTATCTTCAAATTATAACCCAAATCCTTGCACTTCTGTCTTCATTGTTACAATCCTAATACCTAATCAAAGAAACCTACAGCTATCAAGTTGATTCCGACTCACAGTGAACATAAAGGACAGAGTGGAACTGCTCCCTAGAGTTTCCAAGGAGTGCCTGGTAGGTTTGAACTGCCGACCTTTTAGTTAGCAGAATGAGCACTTAACCACTACACAACTAGAGTTTCCATCCTAATACAGGGCCCCATTTATCTCTCCCTTAGGCAATAGAAGTAGCTTCCTAACTAGTCTTCCATTTACAATTTATTGTCCACTCTACAGGCAGTAATCATTTTATTTCTGTTGGATCTGTTGTGAAAACTTCCCTCTCATTTCCTACTTGGGTTATTTGCTTCCTTTCCTGTTTTTCTTTAGTAAGTTTACCCAATGGTTTGTCAGTCTGGTTGATCTTTTCAAAAATGAGCTTTTGATCTTCTCAATTTTTTCAATTGTTCTTTTATTCTCCAATTCGTTTAGTTCTGCTCTAATCTTTATGATCTGTTTTCTTCTGGTGTCTGAGGGGTTTCTCTGTTGTTCTCTCTCTACTTGTTCAAGTTGCAGGGTCACTTATTTGATTTGGTTTCTTCCTTCCAGATGTGTGCATTTATGGAGATAAACTGACCTCTGAGCACTGCTCTGGCTGTATCCCACAGGTTCTGGTAGGAACTGTTTTTGTTCTTATCGGAATCCATAAATTTCTTTATTTCATTCTTGATTTCTTCTATAACCCATGGTTTCTTGAGCAAGGTGGTGTTCAGTTTTCATGAGTTCCATTTTCTATGTTTTTTCTGCTGTTGATTTTGACTTTTATGGCTTTATGATCTGAGAAGACGCTTTGCATTAATTCAATGGTATGGATTTTGCTGAGACTTGCTTTATGTCCTAATACATGGTCTATTCTGGAGAATGTTCTGTGTGCACTGGAGAAGAAGGTGTGGTTGTCTGCTGATAGACAGAAAGTTCTGTATATGTTGATGAGGTCTAGTTGATTAATTGTGGCAATAAGGTCTTCTATGTCTTTATTGAGCTTTCTTCTAGATGATCTGTCCAATATTGAAAGTGGAGTGTTGAAGTCTCCCACTATCATTGTGGAGTGATCTAACTCCTTTCTGAGTGTAGTCAGTGTTTCTTTGATGTATTTAGGTGCTCTAATATTAGGTGCATAAATATTTAATATTGTTAAGTCCTGCTTGTGTGTTGAACCTTTCAGCAATAAATAGTGTCCATCCTTGTCCACGATGGTGGATTTCATATTAAAATCTATTTTATCTGAGATTACAGTTGCCACAGCTGCTCTTCTTTGTTCATTGTTAGCTTGATATATATTCTTCCATTCTTTAATTTTTAGTTTGTTCTTATCTTTAAGTCTAAGGTGAGTTCTTGTAGGCAACATAAAGGTGGGTCATGTCTTTTGATCCAAGATGTCACTCGATGTCTCTTTACTGGAGCATCCAGTCCATTCACATTCAGTGTAATTATTGATAGGTATGTATTCATTGCTGTCATTGTGATGTATTTATTTTTGTGTTGGATGTTTTCTCTGTTGTTCTTATTAATCTGCTCTATGACCTTCTTCTTTGTGAGTTGATTCTTCACCTTTTTCAGGGTTGGTTTTGTGGTTGTTGAGACTCCTGTATTACACTTCTTGATATGGTATGTTGCTTCTTTATTGTGCTTTATAACTGCCTCTATGATCCCACTTACTAAACTATATATAAACTGAATTTTGATTGCTACCAGTCTTGTCAACTTCCTCTCCATCTGGAAGGACTATAATGACTGTAGTACATCCCTGTTTTTAATATGATGATATCATAGTTTACATGATATGATCACTAGATCATTTCTTTCACTATTATAGCTTTGATTGAATTTGGAACCTTCCCTAACTGAGTAGGGTTCTAGAGAACGTGTCCTTCTAAAATATAAAATTAGCGGTTTTGTTCACCCAAGCCAAAAGATTCTTTCAGTATTTCTTGTAGCTTTGGTTTGGTTTTTGCAAAGTCTCTGAGTTTCTGTTTATCTGGGCATGTCTTAATTTCATTTTCATATTTGAAAGATAGTTTTGCAGGATATAAAATTCTTGGGTGGAAGTTCTTCTCCTTCAAGACTTAGAACGTGTCATGCCACTGTCTCCATGCCAGCATCATTTGTGCTGAGAAATTTGATGAAAGCCTACAGGGTTTCCCTCTGAATGTTAGGTTTGCTTTCAGTCTTGCTGCCTTCAAGAGTTTCTGCTTATGTTTTATTTTGCTAAGCTGGATTATAATGTCCTGGAGTCTTTCTTTTGAGATATATATTGAGTGGCATTCAATACGTATCTTGGATATCTATATTCTCTTCTTTCATAATTTCAGGGAAGTTTTCTGTAAGCAGCTCAGCAACAATACTCTCTGTGTTCTCCGATGTCTCGCCCTGTTCAGGAACTCCAATTAATCGTAGATTGTTCTTCTTCATAGAGTCCCACATGCTTCTTAATGCTTCTTTATTTTTCTTGTTTCTTCTTCTGATTTTTTCTCATAGGTGCTGGAGTCAGTAGCTCTGTCTTCCAAATCAGAAATTCTCCTTTCTGTTTGTTCCATTGTTTTCTCAGCTTTGAATTGAATTCTGTATGTCTTTGATTTTGTTCTTGATGTGTTGGATTTCCGAGTACTGATGTTCCATGAGATCAAACAGCTTACTTAATTTTTCATTTTGCTCTGCTGCATTTTATATATGGTCTAGGAGGGCTCTCTATATAATCCTTTTGTTTTCACCTTCTGATAGTTTCAGAAAAGCTTCTTTCTCTGGGAAGTTTTCAGGTGGTTTATTTTGGGGGACTTCTGATGCCATGGGTGATTTCTAGGTTACCGTCTTCTACAAAGTTTGTTGTTTTGGGGGCTTCACGTGGGTCAATAGAGGCTGGGAGAGATGCTGTGAAGATGACCACATTGTTTCTCTAGGCTGTCTTAAAATTAGAAGTAAAAAGTGTTTAACAACTTCCAAAGTCAGTCAGGTTTTCAGGTATATAGGTCCCTCTTCCCAGCTGGCGAAGTAAGCACCTCTATGTTGAACCCCAGATGTTATAAACTAGCTCAAAATACAGAAAGGCTACTGGCCTGCTGGCCTCTGCTGTCAGACCCCAGCTGTAGGCAATACTGTGTAGAATTCTGCTTTTCTGCTGGCAAAGCAGTCTCTTCTGTGGAGGCACTGCCTCCCAGCCCAGGAATTAGGTTCAGCTGTGGCTCCCATATGGATGACTCTGCCTCCCAGCAAAACAAGATGGCATCCCACACAAGCTCGCCACCTGGCCAGGACCAGACTCCTAGTGGAAGGAGAGGCCAAGAGTGCCAAAAGGCCCAGAGTCCACGGCCTCCACGGCTGTGCTCCAGTCCCAGGCAACACTGTGAAAAACACCATCTCCCTGCCAGAAAAGTACTCTCTGTCTGGCAGGCGCCACCTCCCAGCCTAGGAACCATGTCCGGCTGGGGCCTCTGTCTGGGCTTCTCCGTTTCCCAGTGGATCAAGATGGCATCCTGCACAGGCGCATCTGTATAGCTACCACATGGTGGAGGCAGAAAGATAGGCCAGAGGAGCTGACATGTATAGAGTCCAAAGCCAGGATCTCACAACCTGGCAATTATGCTTGCCAGTCCCGCCAATATTGCGTCCGAGACCAGCAGCTAGTCAAGTCCCAGTTCTGCCCACTGGCTGAGACAGAGGAAAAAAAATCACAATGGTAAGTTACCTTTGGTCTGCGCAAGCCTGTGCTCACTGAGAGTGGGGTCAGTGAAAGAGAGGAGGTTTTGCATTCAGTGGTATTAAGTCCAAATTAACAGCCCTATGCCGCATCCCAGGGCTCACTAGGTGTCCAGAAGACTCCATTTAATTATCGTTTCAGGTCTTGGTTTCCAGAGGGATTTAGGGAGACATGCGTTTAGTCTGCCATCTTGACTCCACCCCCTCTACAAGCAGTAATCATTTTAAAGCACAGTTTGATCAACTGCACTGCTTTCTGAAACCTTCCAGTGGTTTTTCACTACATTCAGAATAAAATTGAAATTCCTTATTCATGGCCTGTAAGTACCTGTTTTAGTCAGCTAGGGCTGCTCTAACAGAAATACCACAGAGTGGATGGCTTTAACAATGGAAGGTTTATTCTTACACAGTCCGGTACGCTACAAGTCCATATTCAGTGTGTCCACTCCAGGGGAAGGCTTTACCCTTGTCGGCTCTGGAGGAAAGTCCAGTGTTGCATCAGTCTTTGTCCAGGGAGTATCTTGGCACAGGAACCTTGGGTCTGAAGGATGCACTCTTCTCCCGGTGCAGGTTTCTTGGTGGTTCGAGGTTCCCAATTCTCTGGCTGCTTCTCTGTCCTTTTATCTCTTGTAGGATGAAAGGGTAAGGGTGAGGCAAGCCATACTCCAGGGAAACTCCCCTTACAATGGAGCAGGGAGGTAATCCTATGAAGGGATTTACAGTCTCACCCTAACCCTTTAATATACAACACAGGAAAACCACAAAATGAAGGACAATCACAAGATACTGGGAATCATGGTCCAGCCACATGGCTATATATATTTTCGGGGGGACACAATTCAATACATGAAAGCACCATTCTGCATGACCTGGCTTCTACCACCTTCTAATACCATTCATGATTTCCTTTCATGAGTAAGAAAAGCCAAAATCTTCCTCATCTCAGGTCTCTTCAACCTGCCTTTACCTGTATCTGGAACGCTTTTGTGGCTAACTTCTTCTCATCTATAAGTTCCAGTTGAAGTGTTATCTCATCAAAGATACCCTCTTCATTATCCAGTACTGCTGTAACAGAAATACTACAAGCAGATGCCTTTAACAAACAGAAATTTGTGTTCTCACAGTTTTGGAGGCTAGAAGTCCAAAATCAGAGCACCACTTTTCTAAGGGAAAGCTTTCCCTCTCTGTTGGCTCTGAAAGAAGCTCCTTGAGTCTTCAACTTCTGCTTCCTGGCTCCTTGGAGACCTTAATGTCTATTGGCATCTATCTTACCCGATGTCTGCTCCATTTACTTTTTAAATCTCTTTTATATCTCAGAATATACTGATTCAAGATATACAACAAAGAAAACCCAGTCCCCAAAAGCTGTAATCACAAGCATAGAGATTAGTATTCACAACACATCTTACAGGGACATAACTCATTCCATAACATTCCACCCATTGCCTTCCACAAAATTCATGTCCTTGCCATATGCAAAACACATTCATCCAATCGTATCATCCCCAAAGTATTAAATCCACTCCAAATCCAAATGTCATCATCTGAATCATTTAAATCAAATATGTGTAAGACTTTTGGTGTATTCCATTCTGAGGCAAAATACCTCTTCAACTGTGACTGTCTGATATCTAAAATACAAGTTATCTGTCTGCAAAGCATAATGATAGACCAGACATAAGGTAGGCATTGCCATTATAAATGGGAATAACTGGAGAAAGGAAGGGCACCAAGCAAGTCTGAAACCCAGAAGTATAAATTACATTAGTTCTCAAGGCTTCAAAATGAGCCTCTGTTCCCTGATACTGTCAATGGCCCCACCCTACATATTGTGGGTATTGGTCACTCTCTCTGGATTTTGGGTGGAGGCCCTTCAGCCCTGGGCTTCAGCTATACCTTGGATCCCTTGACTCTGTGTAGCCCCATTCGTCTAGTCCAATTGAGTGGCAACCCTGTCCCCTCAGCCCTGGCAGGCCCTGTTCTTTTGCCCCTTGGGCATTTCAGCCCCACTCCCACAGCTTTTGGTGGTGGACTAATGCCCCTGGCACACCTTAATGATAGAATCAAGTTGGTGATTCTCTTTGAAACCTAGGAGGCAGTTGGCCTACCATTTGAGATCCAGGAGACTGAGGCCCCATCCTTTGTAATGGATAAGGCCCTGTTTCTGGTGTTCCCTCCAACAGTTCTGATGATATACAAGCTGCTCCATTGATAGTCTTTTTTTTTTTCTTTTTCTTGGAAGACAACACATGAACTGTTTCCCGCCTGCAGAATTCCAAGAGGCAGACAACATTCTCTCGTTTCATTCTTCCTCTGTCACCTTCAGTCTAAGCTGATGGGTTTTCTGCTGTGGTAGCTGGTTAGATGCATCAATTACAGGATCAAATCTATTTAACAAAAGATGGTGTAGCCACTTCCTTGGAGAACATTCTAGGACATGTGTCCTCAGTTTGTACAACAGAATTTTTCAAATCTTTCGGTTCTGTTTTCATTTTGCATGGTTGATTTTTAAGCCCATCTCTTCCTTCTCTGACTTTTCTATGAATGACAAGGAGACACCATGTAGCCATTTTAAGATCTTTCTTAGAAATCTTATCAGGCAGTTATCTAAGTTCATCACTCATAAGTTCTATCTTCCACCAAACAGTTTAACATAATTCAGACAATTTCTTTGCCACTTTATAAAAGCATCGCCCTTCCTCCACTGTTTGAAAACATGTTCATTATTTTTTGAAAGCCTCACCAGAAGCACATTTAATGTCCACATTTTTAGCAACACTATGCCAATGGTGTCATATATATTCTCTAAAATAACAGAAACTTTCTCTATAGCTCTCCTCATTTCCTTCTGAGTCCTCATCAGAATTGCCTTTGACAGTTATAATTCCACAAACAGTATGTTCAAGGCAACCTAGGCTTTTATTATTAAAACCTATTGCCGTCAAGTCAGCTCCAACTGATAGTGACCTTATAAGAGAGAGTAAAACTGCCCCATGGGGTTTCCAAGGAACTGCTGGTAGATTTGAACTGTTGGCCATCTGGTTAGTAGAGCTGTTAAGCACTAAGCACATTAAAACTCTTCTAGTCTCAACCCATTACCCCATTCCAAAATTTATTTCTTATTTTAATTATCTATTAGAGCAGTACCTCACTCTTTTGATACCAAATTCTGTCTTAGTTATATAGTGCTGCTATAACAGTAATACCACAAATGACTTTAACAAATGGAAATTTAGTTGCCTCACAGTTTAGGATGTTTGAAACCCAAATGCAGAGCACTGGCTCTAAGGGAAAGCTTTCTCTCTTAGTAGACTCTGGATGATCTTTTCTCTTCAGCTTCTCTGTCCTGCATCCTTAGAAATGTCCATGTAAAACTGGTATCTATATTCCTCTTCTCTGCTCTGCTCACTTGTTTATTTACTTTTATATCTCAAAAGAGACTGACTAAAGATACATCCTATACTAATCTTGCTTCAGTAACATAAAAAGACAATCCATTTCCAAATGGGATTTTAATCACAGACAGAGGTTAGGATTTACAACACATATTCAAACCATAACAACTTTTAACCACCTGTCTTAGTCATCTAGTGCTGCTATAACAGAAATACCACAAGTAGATGGTGTAAACAAAGAGAAATCTTACTCTGTCACAGTTCAGTAGGCTACACGTCCAAATTGAGGGATTCAGCTCCTGGGGAAATCTTTCTCTGTTCGTTCTGGAGGAAGATCCTTGTTGTTAATCTTCCCCTGGACTGGGAGTTTCTGAGGCACTGGACTTCAGGTCCTTTCCAAAAGACATGCTACATTCCTGGCACTGCTTCTTGGTGGTATGAGGTTCCCCAACTCTCTGTCTGCTTCCCTTTCCTATATATCCCAAGACACTGCCTCAAGGCTCAGTATAATCTTATACATTGAGTCCTGTCCCAACAAAACAACCACTGGCCATCCCCCCTCATTAACATCATAGAGGCAAGGTTTATAGAATATAGGAACATCATACAATGGGGAAGTATAGCCTAGGCAAACTGCTACACACATTTTGGGGGGACACAATTTAATCCATGCATGACACCATCCTATCAAAAGTATACATTGCATCATCACTATCTTTATCTTATTATCCCATTTATTTCCATCTGCATACTTACTAAAATTCGGCATTTTCTTAACTATTTTTTCAATTTTTTGGCTGCCTGCCTCCCCAAATAGAACTACAAGATCTAGGAGGGCAGGGACTGTATCTGTCTTGTTTATAACTGTATCTCTAATGCCTAGGCCCTCAGAACGTATTTGTGGGAGTGAAAGAGGGCAGAAGGAGCTGCTTATCTTGGGGCACAGAGGAAGCCTCTGCTAAAGTGACAGACCTCTTACTGAAGCCTGGGCCTTCCTAAGGTTGCCCCTGTCTAGTGCTGTATTGGACATTAAGTCCCTTTCTCTTTGGATTATGCCAATAACAAATCTCCCTCTTTTCAGCCCTAGAGACCAGGAAAATATGGCCCATTTCTCCTCCCACTAGTCAGATGCTGGGACTTCTTTTCAACCTTCTTCTTTGGTCTGATGTCAGAGAGGGAACGGGATCCTCTTTTGCCAGAAAAACATACATCTTTTCCTACTCATGTCCCCCTTGCAGGAGTCAAGGCTTTGCTTCCTTTACTCCACAACATTTTGATTTACACTCTAAGCCAGATTTTGTATGCCAAAGACTACAACTTGTACCTTTATATTCAGTTCTGGCAGGGAAAAGCATATTGGAAGTCACTGAAGATCTTCTGAGGGTTAAATAAACTCAAACCATATTAGAAGTCTAGAGAAACCCATTTATTCTCTTTAAAAAATCACTTTAATAATAGACCTCCAAGACAGTACAATGGAAGAAACTACTATACGTAGGGGAACAGATGTTGGAGCTGAGATGAGTGGCTACACTTCAGAGTTCTACAGAGTTCTAAGCGCTAATCTCTATGTAGAAATTCTCCCTAAATTATCAACATCAGAGTGTGATTTCATGAGTGGAGGAGGCCAGTTTGCTTAAAAGGTGTACTTGCAACATTTCCCTGGCAACCCAGAGCAAACATGAATTATTTCTTAGTGTTCATATAAACTAGAGACAGCTATCATGCAAAGAATGGGAGAGTGAGAGCAAGTGTGAGCAAGACTGAGAGCATGCAAGAGAGAATAGAGTAACAGGTAACAAGAAAGAGGAGAAACAGAATGAGAGAAAACAAGAAAGACAGATAGAGTGGAGAAGAGGGAAGAGGGAACAGTGGAGGATTTTGGTTTTCATAATTTGGCTTTTATTATTCAATGTTTCTGGGGCACTAAATATTTTTGAATACTGACTCCATTAGCGAGGCTTTTAGTATTTTACCAGCAGGGTCTCTGTCATCTTAATGAGCGAAGAAAACACTGCTTTGATGCTCCAGAACACAAGAGAGCCAAAGTAGAAATGATTTTTTAGCTCAAAGTCATTTATTAGTATGGTGCTTTTGTGATGAGCTCTGATTAAAGGTTAGCTAATGGAAAGGAGGAGGCAGAGTCAAGATCACCAATCCCTGATCCTATTAACTACAAGTACTATTGTTCTGATCTACTGTCACTAAAGTGCCTCTTATTCTATTTTCCCTGAAGGATCAGATTTTTGAAATGTTTGATCTCCTAGGAAACTGGAACATTAATAATTATTTAAATTTTATCAACAGAAACCGTATACAGTTACCCATCAGATTGTTTGAACAGCATCAGATAATGATATTATTATGAGCTGACAGAATTTCAAAGTATAGATATCAGACATTTTAATTAGTATGTGAAAACTGCTCCAAGATACCATTTTTGCCCTTCACTGATTTTTAGATGAACTAAGCGTGACTCAAAAAAAATCTCCCATAACCCTCCAGTGATACAAATTAAGTTATGGAGAAATACACTGTCTCGCTATTCATTGAATAATAATCCAGATGTCCAAAGCAGAGAGGAAGGAGAGCTCATCACAAGGATGGTGCTAACTGAACCCCACTTCAGACAGAGTGAGAAGAAAGAATATGGACTCTGGAATAAGCACATTTGAATGGTTACTGTAGAGTCTAACACATGAACATACCAGCTGTGCCCTCAGGCAAGTTATTAACTTTATCTGTAAATGGGGATGATGCCACCTGCTTCAAATCACCACTACGAGAATCAAAGGAGAAATATGTAAAGCACCTAGCAGCATTACTCTCTGTCCACCATGACTCTGACAACCCTGACTACTCTAAACTACAGTGTCTTTCTATTTAGCTTATAACAAACACCCTCTTTTCCTGAAGACCATCTGCTGGCTGGTCAAATCAATAAAGGGATACCATTTGGGGGTTCTTAGTACTGCTCTAGATTCTTGTAATATTTCTACAAAGTCTTACCTAACTTAAACTTTTAATTACTTGTTCTCCATATTAATTTTCTGGATATAAAAATAACCAGCTAAAAAAATAATTGGTGAAAACTGTGTATTAAAAAAAAAAAAAAAAAAATGAAAAGTCTCTGGAATTTTTTTGAAAGTTACAAAGTGAATGAAGAAACCATCAAAAATATCTACTAAATCTCAGTAAGAACTGAGAGTCTAAGGCATTTAAGACATGACCTGTCCATTGTCCATCTCCCCTGCACTCCAACTAAATGTAATAAAAGCTCTACTGTGAGAATCTTCAGCCAAGAACATAGTGCTGTATTTCTGCTTACTTCACCACATAGGATTACAGTACTACCTGAGGTGGAAAGGATGTCAGTATTTCTCTGATCTGAGCAGTCATGGACAAGAGGTCTGGAGACACCCTTCTGACACTTAGCTGCTACTCATAGGACAGGAGGTCTATTCCAAGCACAGCAGTGCAATAATTCTGAGCCTTGATTTCCCTCATGCCAGTTCATTCATGGGGTGGAGAGAAAAGCTAGGAAGTCCAGATGCTTACACTCTTACCCCACTCATTAAACAGAAATATAACTATGAGATAAGTTGGTCACTGTGTCAGACTCTAGCTGCAGAGGAGTGGTAGAGAAGTTCTCCAAGGGGAATAAAAACAGAAAAAAAAAAAGTTGTCTTTGAGTCAATTTTGACTCAAAGTAACACTACAGGACAGAGTAGAACAGACCCATAGTGATTCCAAGGAGTACTTGGTGGACTGAAACTGCTGATCGATTGGTTAGCAGCTGTAGTACTTAACTACTACATCACCAGAGCTTCCCCAAAGGGAACAGGAGAGCTATAAAACAGAGAACTCCATAATTTTCCCCAAAGGAACTATGTTTATTTGGAAGAGAGCATACAGGAGTTTGAGACTAAAAAGCACTGTGAAAAGCAACAAACATTTTAGTGGTGTGTGATTAAAAAGAGGCTAGTTGCTAAATGAGAGCAACAAGCTAAACCACAGAGCAAGAAGCAGCCTAAAAAAGAGAATCAAGGAGAGATACAGATAAGAGGCCTCCTCACAGAATAAACCTCAAATATGGACCTCAAAGACAACCCTTGAAAAAGCCTAAATTTAATTAGATCAAATGGCCAAGCAATTTATGTCCCAGGACATTGTGGCAAACAACAGAACATCTAGCTTGTTAATCTGACAGCAATAGAGGCAAATAGCTTAAGAGAGAGATGAGAGAAAGAAACAGAGAGCCCTGATGAAATCACTGTCATCCCAAGGTATCTGTGCCCTCTGAGGAGAAACATTAGAAGCTTCATACTACAGTGGAAATAGACTTCACTAAAATAATACAATCAATCACTAAATATAGAAACAAACAAATGACAACAAACCCTAGATTTCTGGGGGGGGCAATTGTTACACTATGTTATTAAAAATTCCAGTTTTCAAAAATAAGTAAATTACAAGACATAGAAACAAGAAAGGAAAAAGAAAAGAGTAAGCAATAGAAATTGTCATCAATAGGACTTTAAAACAGCTATTAGAAACAAATGGTGCAACCTCTTTTTAAAGCAATCTGGTGCTCCCTTAAGAAAATGGATATCGATATAGCATTTCACCCACTAATTCCACTACTTTGAATACATCCTACAGAATCAAGGCCATTCACACAAACTGATACATGCACACAAATGTTTATTGCAGCACAGTCCACAATAGCAAAAAGATGGAATCAACCTACCTGCCCCCAAACAGAGGAATGGATAAGTAAACTATGGTATACATACTCAATGGAACACTATTCAATGATAAATAACAAGGATGACAGCAGAAAACATCTCTTAACCTGGTTTCAACTGGAGCACATTATGTTGACTGAAAGTAGTCAGTGACAAAAGGACAAATATCATATGAGACCCCTACAATAAGAATTTAAAAGGAGACTCATGCATAGAAGAAAAGTCTCTTTGGTGGCTGCAAGGGAGAGGAAGGAGGGAGGATGAGGGGGGAGTGTCTAGTTAATAGAAATTTTGTTGCATGAAATCGGTGACAGCACACATTAGAAAGAAGATCAATAATAACTGGACTTCAACACAATTTGAGTACTCCTCCCATCTTAACCCAATATTTCAAGGACAAAGTAGCTGGGGCGGGGGGCCAGGGACCACGCTCTCAGATGAAATTGAGGCCAATTGGCACAGCTAGCATTTTGCTAATGAGGACTCTCTGCACCCCACATTGGTGAGTGGCATCTGGGGTCTTAAAAGCTGCCAAGCAGCCATCTGAGGGTATAGCAAATGGTCCCAACTCAACAGGAATGGATGATCACCAAGGACAAGAACGACATGGGGAAAAGAGAACCCAGAAGACAGAGAGACCCACATGAGTGGGTCTGTACATCAACTCATGACCAGAAGAACTGGGAGGTGCCCGGCCACCACCAGTGATAGCCACGATTGAGCTCACAAAGTGAATTCTCACTGGCAACAAGAGAATAAATAGGGGTGTACCCTGAGATCTTCAATAAAAAACCACAATTGATGGTCCAGGTGCTTTGGAGTTCCCCTGGGAGCAAGGTCCCTGGCCCTGATGCTGCCCTCTCCATAAATCATAATGAAGGTCAACTTTTCCAACAGCAATGGATTGAACTTGGTGATGTAGAGGGACATATCTTGTGGGAATTTTATGTTTCTATGCATCTATAGGATGTCATCCTGCTGACCTCTTGGTGGAGGAAGGGGAGTGGGCGGAGAAGAGCGGATAGGAGACTGTTGGGAGGATAGGACATGTATAGAGCAGAGAAGAGGGGTGTGCTGCCACCGGGCAGGGAGAGCAGTGGGAGCTGCATATAGGTGAGCAGGCGAATTTATATGGGAATGTACATTTTCATTCAATTATAAAAAAAAGAAACATGTTCAAAAACTAAAGCAAATTATCCTTGAAGAAGTAAAAGAAGCTATGAAGAACATATCTCATCGAATATTGAATCAATACACACACACACACACACACACACACACACATAACTCATTACCATCAAGTTAATTCTGACTCAGCAGAAACCCTATAGGACAGAGTAGAACTCCACCATAGGATTTCTAAGGAGTGACTGGTGGGTTTGAACTGCCAGTTTTTTGGTTAATGGTCACAGCGGTGACCATTAATGGTCACACCAGGCCTCCATATTACTAGTCTGTCCTATAGGATCTCTATGAGTCAGAATCAACTTGATGGCAACAAGTTTGGTTTCACACACACACATATTAAAGGAATTAACATGTTACTTGGAAAATACTCTTTATGTAAAACTAAAGTGGACTCCAGAAGGAGATGATGGCACAAAAAAGAAAAAAAAATCATGTGAAGAAATAATATCCCCCAAATTACTGATTTATTGGAAATGATAAAATTCAATCTAATTGTCTTAAACCAATGATAAAGAGCCAGCCAAGTGCCAGGATATGCTAAAAGTATCCTAAGAAAATTGCATATTACATAGAGAAACAAAGGTTAAGAACAGACATCTCATGAGTAACTAAGCTATTCAGAATGCAATGGAGTGATACCTTTAAAATGATGAATGAAAAATCTGTAAGCCTAAAATTCTTTATTCACTGTAATTGCCTCTAAAAACTGAGTGCTAAATAAAAATCTTTTCACAAGGCAGGGCCAAGCTGGTGGCAAGGCCACACATCCTTGTTGATCCCTCTAACAACTAAGAACTACAAAATAAACAAAACAGTCTAAATTGAACATTATAGGAAGCCTGAACACCAGGGTGAAAACTGAAATAATGGACCGGGTCACAGGAAAGGGAGTAACACTAGCAAGTATCTGGACCAGTAAACAAAACAGAAGTTAAACAAGGCAGCACCACACCAGACACAAGAGCCCTGGGCCACCCAGAGTGAAATGATGTGGCTCAGAACAGAGAGACTCTGTGTTGGCTGGAGGTAAGCTGGGCACAGAAGTAGTTTCTTGGGCTGAGAAAAGCCATGGCACAGGGCTGTGGGATGCGATGTTGACTGGAGAAGCCTTGGAACTGGCAAAGGAGACCATCCCCAGGCTAAGCAACACAGCATAGGCCTAAGGGTCTATGTGTGACCAGAGGGGCTTGGAACTAGGTGGACAGGCAGGTCTTAGGACCCCACAGCTGGAGGGGCTTAGGGCCTTGTGGACTGTGACACTTGTGTGGAGAAGCAGGCAGGGACTACCAGCTGCACCAAGGAGCACACAGGGGCCAAGGAGGCAGTGCCATGGAGTATGAGAGTGCCCAAGGATAGTGGCACCTGGAAGGGCATGCAGACCAGAGAGTTGACATTGGGGAGCATGTGTGGGCCAGGGAATTAGTGCTAGGTAATGCACAGTCCCAATTAATGTGGGAACAGATGAGTGAGCACACACCAGGGTGGGCCAAGGTCAGCTGTACCAGACAGCTGACCACAGAGAGGGGCAGTAAGGTCTTAGGGCAGAAGGCTGCTGGATCACAAAAGAGCCACACCAGATAGGTAATCCAAATTATCGAGGCTTCAAAAACCAAAAATCAAACCAAGTCAAGCAACTTTAGTATCTACAGATACAACTTAAAGCACTATAACCAAACGAGTAAATTGCAATGAGTTTCTGATGGCATGGAGACAACAATCAGTTTCTAAACAACTAAAGAAGTATGCTACCACGACTTCCAAAAACTCTCCAAATAATCAAATAATTTATCAAATGAAGACTTCCTGCAATTATTGGAGGTAGAATACAAAAGAATGATATACAGGGTAGCGCAAGATATCAGGAAAGAGATCAGGCAAAATGCAGCAGAGCACACAGAAAAATGAAACAAGCTGCCAGAAGTGCTTCAGAAGCAGCAATCCAAAGTTTGACAGATTAACAATAACTCAATAGAAATTCAAAGGAATAAGACTGAAGAAATGGAATCCAGAATTAGTGAGATTAAGGACAAAGTAACAGACACCAGAGTACACAAGGAAAAACCAGATAAAAGATTTTAAAAAAAGGAAGAATCACTGAGAGTCACGGGATTCTATCAAGATAATAATTTATGAATGACTGGAGTACCAGAACAAGAAGGGATAACAGAAAATAGAGGATTGTTGAAGTCTTGCTGACAGAAAACTTACCTGATATCATGAAAGATGAATTTTCATTCAAGATGCATTTTGAACCCTACAGAAGATGGATCCCAAAAGAAAAACACAGAGACTTCTAAAGGCAGTTAGGCTTAAGGAAAAATAACCTACAAAGGTAAACCCACTGTCATTGAGTCAACGCTGACTCATACAGACTCAAAAAAATAGCTTAGATTATTCAGCTGAAACAATCCTGGCAAGAAGACAATGGGATGACATATAAAAAGCACTGAAGAGGCGAGAGTTGTGAACCTAGAATAATATACCCCACAAAATTGTCTCTCAAATATGACAGCGAAATTAAGATGTTCACAGATAAACAAAAGTTTGGAATATTTGCAAAAACCAACCCAAAATTTCAAGAAACAATGAAGGAAGTTCTTCAATTATAAAATCAATAGCATCATATATACACTCAATAGAGCACCCAGATACCATCACGATAGGAAATCCACAAAATACTCAAACCCAAATCACAAAAAATAGAAAATCAGAGATCCTAGGATTTACATGATGACATTATATGAAAAACAGGGACAAATTAATACATTCATCGATTGTTCAGATGGAGAGGAAGTCAGGCAATACAAGGTCATTAAAGACTTAACATCAGAGCAACAGAGGTTATTATGCAAAGGAAATCTACAATTCAATGCGTCAAAACAAAATGAAAAACAAAACACAAAGTCTCAGCAATTACAAAGCATCAAACACTGAAAAACATCAAAAGAAAGCAAGTAAAGAAAAAACATTCAGCACAAAAAATTGAATGGAACAGAGGAACTGTCCACAACACATAGAAAAGTCATTAAAATGACAGCACTAAGCTTATACGTATCAATAATCATACTGAATGTCAATGGACTAAACGCACCAGTAAAGAGATGCAGAGTAGCCAATTAGACTTTTTTAAGAAAAGACCATCTATATATTGCCTACAGAATATATACCTTAGCCTCAAAGACACCAACAAACTACAACTCAAAGGATGGAAAAAAATATATCATGCTAATAACATTGAAAAAAGAGCAGGAGTAGTAATACTAATCTCCAAGAAAATAGACTTTAAAGTTAAATCCACCACACTGGATAAAGAAGGAAAGTACATAATGATTACAGACTCAATACATCAGGACCACATAACCACATTAAACATCTTTGCACCCAATAACAAGGTTCCAAAACATATAAAACAAACACTACTCTCACTGAAAACAGAAATAGACAGCTCTATAATAACAGCGAGAGATTTCAACACACCATTCTCAGTGAAAGACAGAACAGTAAAGACATAGAAGATCTAAATGACACAATCAACCAACCAACTTGATTTCACAAACATTCAGAACAGTTCACTAAGCAGCAGCCAAGTATGCCTTTCTTTCCAAAATGCATGGAATGTGTTCTAGAATTCACCACTTATCAGGCCACAGAGCAATCCTTAACAAAATTCAAAATACTGAAATAAAACAAAGCTTCTTTTCAGACCAAAAACAAACAAGCAAGCAAGCAAGCAAACAAACAAACAAACAAACCCACCCACTACCTTCAAGTCAGGTCTGACACATAGAGACCCTACAGGTCATAGTAGAACTGCCCTATAGCATTTCAAAGCATCTGGTGGATTTCAAATGCTGACCTTTTGGTTAGCAAATGTAGCACTTAACCCACTATGCCACCAAAGTTTCCAGACCATAAATTCATAAAACTAGAAATCAGTAACAGAAAAAAGATAAAAAAAAAAAAATCAAAAACATGGAAACTGAATATTTTGCTCAAGAATGACTAGGTAATGGAAGCAATCAAAGATGGAATAAAGAAATTCATAGAATCAAATGAGAATGACAACACACCCTACTAGAATCTATGGGACACAGCAAAAGCAGTGCTCAGAGGTCAATTTATATCAATAAATGCAGAAATCCAAAAAGAAGTAAGGACCCAAATCAAAGAATTAACTCTTCAACTTGAACGACTAGAAAGAGGCCAGAAAAACAACCCACTGAGAACCAGAAGAAAGAAAATAATGAAAATCAGATCAGAAATAAATGCAGCAGAATACAGAAAAATGACTGAAGGAGTCAATAAGACCAAAATCTGGTTCTTTGAAAAGATCAACAAAATTGATAAGCCACTGGCCAAACTGATGAAAGAAAAACTAGAGAGGAAACAAATAACTGAATAAGAAATGAGATGGCTGATATCACAACAGACACAACTGAAATTAAAAGAGTCATAACGGAACCCTACAAAAATTACTCCAATAAATTCAAAAACCTAGAATAAATGGACAATTTTCTAACAACACTTACCCAAACTAGCACTATCAGAGGTAGAACAGCTAAATAAACCCATTACAAAAGAAGAGTCTGAAAAGTTAATTTAGAAAACTCCCAACCAAAAAAAAAAAAAAAGCCCTGGCCCAGATGGCTTCACTGGAGAATTCTACCAGTCAGAGGAGAGTTAACACCTCTGTTACTAAAGGTATTCCAGAGCATACAAAAGGATGGAATACTGTCAAATTCATTTCATGAAGCCCAAATAACCCAGACACCAAAACCAAGAACGCCAGCCAAGTGCCGTCAAGTTGGATCCAACTCATGGAAAACCAAGAAAAGACATCACAAAAAAGGAAAATTACAAACTATTGTCTCACATGAACTTAGGAGCAAAATTATCAACAAAATCATAGCCAGCGTAATTCAGCAACACATCAAAAAAACAGTTCACCATGACCAAACAGAACTCATACCAGGGTTGCAGAGATGCCTCAATATCAGAAAAACTGTTAACGCAATCAACCACGTAAATAAGACAAGAATCACTTGATTTTATCAATCGATGCAGAAAAGTCCAGCACTCATTCATTTTAAAAACCTCTCAGCAAAGTAGGGCTAGAAGGGAAATTCCTCAACATAATAAGGAGCATCTATGCAAAACCAAAAGCGAACATGGTTCCAAATGGAGAAAAGTCAAAAACATTCCCCTTAAGAATATCTACCAGACTAGGATGCCCACTGCCGCCACTTTAATTCAACATTGTTCTGGAGGTTCTAGCCAGAGCAATTAGACTTGATAAAGAAATGAAGTACAATCCAATTCTTAAGGAAGAAGTGAAAGTATTGCTATTTGCAGATGGCATGATCTTATATACAGAAAACACTTAAGAATCCAGTAAAACTACTGGATCTAATAGAAGACTTCATCAAAGTATCACGATATAAGATAAACATACATAAATCAGATGGATTCCTTTACACCACCAAAGAGAGAAAGAGAAAATCAGAAAATCATTACCATTTGCTGTAGCCCCCAAGATGATAAAATATCTAGTGTTAGTCAGCTAGTGCTGTTCTAACAGAAATACCACAAAGTGGATAGCTTTAAAAGAGAAATGTCTATTCTTACACAGACTGGTATGCCACCAAGTCCAAATTCAGGATATTCACTCCAGGGGAAGGCTTTCCCCATTGTCGGCTCTGGAAGAAAGTCCTTGTGTGGCATCAGTCTTTGTTCAGGGAGCATCACAGTGAAGGAACCTCGGGTCTAAAGGACGTGGTCTTCTCCCAGTGTTGCTTTCTTGATGGTGTGAGGTTCCCAAATCTCTCTGCCAGATTTTTCCCTTTATAGCTCAAGAGACCACCTCAAAACAGACCTACACATTGAATCGGCTCTACCAACACAACTGCTGGCCACCCACCCTTATTAATATGATAGAGGAAGGAATTCCAACATGGATGAACATCACACAATACCAGGAATTATAGCACAGTCAAATTGTTACAGACTTTTTAGGAAACACATTCAATCCATGACAACTAGGAATAAATCTAACCAGAGATGTAAAAGAGTTATACAAAGAAAACTACAAGACCTCACTATAAGAAACCAAAAGAGATAGAAGTGGAGAAACCTACCTTGCTCCTGGACAGGAAGATTTAACATTGTGAAAATGTCTATTCCACCCAAAGCAAACTATACATACAATGCAATCCAACACAAATTCCAATGGCATTCTTCAGTGAGATGGAGAAACACATCACCAACTTCATACAGAAAAAAAGGAGGCCTTGATAAGAAAAATATTACTAAAGAAGAACAAAGTGGGAAGTCTCTGTCTACCTGACCTTAAAACTTATTACACTGTTACAGTAGTCAACACAGCCTCCTAATGGCACAAAAACAGATACATAAATCAATGGAACAAAATTGAGAATCCAAATATAATATCATCCCCTGGCTATGTGCAACTGATACTTGATAAAGACCCTAAGGCTGTGAACTAGGGAAAAGACAATTTCTTCAACAAATGATGTTGGCAGAGCTGGATATATATGTGCAAAAAATGAAACAAGACCCTTATCTCATACCATGCACAAAAAGTAACTCAAAATGGCTCTAAGTCCTAAATATAAAAGCTAAGACAATAAAGATCATGGAAGAGAAAAATTGGCATAACACTGGAAGCTTTAAATCATGGCGTTAAGAGTCTACCAAAAAATCACCAACAATCCACAAACACCAGAAATGGAAACAGACAATTGGGTACTCTTAAAAATCAAACACACATGCTCATCCAAAGCCTTCATCAAAAAATTAAAAGATTACCCACAGATCAGGAAAGAATTTTCAGCTACCACATTTCCAATTGGTGTCTAATCTCTCTAATCTATAAGATACTGGAAAAAAATGAACAAGAAAAAGACAAATAACCCAATTTAAAAAAAGGACAAAGGACGTGAACAAGCAGTTCACCAAAGATGACATACAGAATGCTAATGATACATGAAAAAATGCTCACAATCACTAGCCCTCAGAGAAATCCAAATCAAAACTGCAACAAGATACTATCTAACCCCAGCAAGCTTGGCAATAATCCAAAAAACTCAAAACAGTAAATGCTGGAGAGAACGTGGAGACACTGGAACTCTGCCACATTGTTGGTGGGATTGAAAAATGGGACAATCACTACAGAAATTGATTGGTGATTTCTCAAAACACTAGAAATAAAAATATCATATGATCTAGCAATTCTACTCCTTGGAATATATCCCAGAGAAATAAGGGTTACCACACAGACACATGCACATCAATGTTTACTGCAGCTCTCTCCACAATAGCAAAAAGTTGTAACCAATCTAGATGCCCACCAATAGACGAATGGTTAAACAAACTATGGTATGTTCACACAATGGAATACCATACAATGATAAAGAACAATGATGATTTAGGGAAATACCTGATAACATTGGACCATCCGGAGGACATTATGCTGAGTGAAATGAGCCAGATGATAAAGGAAAAATATTGTATGACACCATTATTATAAGGATGCTACAAAAGATTTGAGCACAGAAGAAAATAATCTTTGATACTTACAGGAGTGGGGGGAGATTTCTATAAATTAGATAATGACTAGGGTTTGGGTTAGATGTAGAATGTGACAACATGCACTAGAAAGGAAGTATGTACAACCAGACTACAACAAAACTGAACCATTTCCTAAATGCAAAGCAACTCTCTGGGGGGCAAAGTAACAGGGATAGAAGTCTGGTGACCACATTCTCGGGAGACATCTAGACTAACTGGCATACCCAAGTTTCTTTTCTCTTTTTCTAAAGAAAATGTTCTGCATACCACTTGGGTGAGTGGTATCCGGGGTCTTAAAAGCTAACAAGCTACCACCTAAGTAGCATCAATTTGTTGCCATATACCTGGAGCAGAGGTAATCAGAGGACATCAAGAACAGGAGGAAAATATAAGCCCAGCAGATGGAAGATGTCATATGTTCCAGAAACTACTGCAGCACTAGAGCAGAAGAACCAGATGGTGCCTGGCCACCACCAATGACTGCTCTGATGGGATGCACAGGGTAGAGCCACTGATGTAGCAAGAGAAATCTAAGTGTGCAAAACTAGAACTCTATCAAATGACTACTTTTGGTGGTCCATCAGTCTGGAAAGTCCCCTGAGGACATGGCCCCTCAATCCTCTATCAACTCCAAACAGTGTCCAGCACCAAAGCTAACTCTTCAGACAAAGACTGAACTGTACTATATGACATAGAGTGATGCTGATGATGAACACCCTACTAGGCTTAAAGATATACATAGGGCTTTGGAGAAGCTCATAGATGGAGGTGAGATGACAGGGTGAAGGGGAACAGGATTGGCTCAAATGGACATGAGAAGTTCTGCATGGAAACATGGAGTGTGCTGTCATGGAGCGGGAGGAAAGGAGGGGAGAGCACATAGAGTAGAAGAGCAGTGTGAGTTCCACGTGTTATATGGCTAATTGAAATAGATTGTAAACTTTCACTTAAAACACAATAAATTCCTTTTTTAAAAAAAATCTTTTCAGACAAACAAAAGCTGAGAGAATTTATCATCAACTGACCTACACTATAAGAAATGTTAAAGGAGGAACACTATGTAATGATAAATAACAATGATGATTTTAGGAAGTGTCTCATAAACTAGTTTCAATTGGAAGACATTATGCTCAGTGAAATCAGTCAGCAGCACAAGGACAAATATTGTAAGAGACCCTTGCTATAAGAACTTAAAAACAGACTTATGTACAGAAGAAAAGACCCTTTGATCAGTACAGGAGTAGGGAGGGAGGGTGAGGGTTGGTCATAGATTAGATAGTTGATAGAAATTTGGTTAAGTGAAAGTAGTGACAGCACACAGTAGAAAGTAGATCAACTCAACTGGACCTTACCATAAACGAAAAGCTCTTCTAATCTCAAGCCAATATTTCAAGGATAGAGTAGCAGAGGTGGGTGTCTGGGGACCATGCTTTCAGTGGACATTGAGGCCAATTGGCATAACTAGCCTGCTGCAAAGAGAGTCTTCTGTACTCTATGTTGGTGAGTATCATCTGTAAAAGCTAGCAAGCTGCCATCTGAGGTATACCAAATGGTCCCAATTCATCTAGAACAGATGATTACTGAGAACAACAAAGACATGAGGAAAACAGAGCCCAGGAGACAGAAGGTCTCATGTGAATGGGAGACTGTCAGCACATGACCAGAAGAACAAAATGGTGCACGGCCACCACCAAAGACAGCTGTGATAGGGCACACAATGTAGAGTCCCTGAGGCAACATGAGAAAAAGACAGGTCCAGCTCAAGAACTCTACTAAAAGACCAGAACTGATGGTCTGACAGCCTGGAGGATCCCCTGGGAGCATGGCTCCTAGACCTGCTGCTGCCCCTCACAAAACAAGGAAAGACATTGTCTAATGATGAAAACATGACCTTAATAAACACATATGTACACAACAACAGAGATGCAAAATGCACAAAATAAACTCTAAAGGCACTGTAAAGAGCAATCGACAGTTTCACAATAACAGTAGGAGACTTAAACACACCATTCTCATTAAAGGACACAACATCTAGAAAGAAAGTCAGAAAAGATATAAAAGATCTAAAGGCCATAATCAACCATACTGACCTCATAAACACATATATATAGAACACTCTGCCCACCATCTGTATACATTCTCCAGAATAGACCATAACTTTAGCCACAAAGCAACTATCAACAAAATCCAAAATTCTAAGATAATATAAAGCATCTTCTCAGGTCAAAATGCCATAAAAGTAGAAATTAACACCTGAAGAACAAGGCCAAAAATCAAATACATGAAATCTAAGTAATACCTTGCTTAAAAAATACTACAAAAGAAAACAAATAAAAGTTGGAATAAAAAAAAACTTCCAGAAGCAACTAAAATGAAAACACATCATATTAAAACCTTTGGGACACAGTACAGGCAGGGCTTAGAGGTCAATTTGTAGTAATAGGCACATACATCAAAAAGGAGAAACAAAATCAAGCGTTAGTACTACAACTCAAACAAATACAGAACTGCAAAGAAAGCCCACAGTCAACAGAAGAAAGGAAACAATGAAGATCAACGCATAAATAAATGAAACAGGAAAACAATAACCCAAAGAAACGAAACCCAGTGCCGTTGAGTCAATTCCAACTCATAGTGACCTTACAGGACAGAGTAGAACTGCCCCATAGTTTCCAAGGAGGGCCTGGTGGATTTGAACTGCCGACTTTTGTTTAGCAGCCCTAGCATTTACCCACTACGCCACCAGGATTTCCAGAAAAACAATAGAATCAATAAAACCAAAAGTTGGCTCTTCAACAGCATAAGCAAAACTGAAAAACTACTCGACAAACTGACCAAAAAAAAAGAAGAAGAAGAGGAAGCAAATGATCCAAGTAAGACACAAGTGAAATAAAAAGGATCATGATCAAGACCTAAATATAAAACAAAAAAACCAGCAAAGATGTCAGAAATAAAAATAGAGTTAAAACTACGGGCCCTAATATACAGCATAAACAGGATATAAACCTTAATTAACAATATACGTACACCAGAAGATAAGCTAGATAAATGGGATCTTCTAAAAAACACTGATCAAAAAACTTCACCTTTTAAGAGTATAAAAAAACCCTACAGACTGAGGGAAAAAATTGGCTATGACATAGCCAACAAAGCTCTAATCTCTAAAATATATAGGAATCCAACACCTCTACAACAAAAGACAAATAATGCAATTAAAAAAAATTTTTTTTAAAGGGCAAAGAATATGAACAGACGCTTCATCAAAGAATCATATGGCTAACAGACACATGAGTAAATGATGGAGATCACTGAAGATTACAGAAATGCAAATCAAAACTACAGTTATATACCATCTCACCCCAATATTACTGGCATGAATAAAAAAACCCAGAAAATAAATAGGGTGCTTTCTTAAAAAAGCTAGAAATAGAAATATGATATAATCCAGCAAAACCACTCCCAGGAACACACCCTTGAGAAATAAAAGCCATCTCACAAATGAACATACGCACATTCATGTTCAGTGCAGTATTATGCACAATAGAGAAACAAAGCAAACAACCTAAATGTCCATCAACAGATGAATGGATAAACTATGGTTGTTGTTAGGTGCCATTAAAGTCAGTTCTGACTCTCAGGAACTCTGCCTACAGCAGAACAAAACACTGCCTTGTCCTGCACCAAGCCCACAATTGTTAGGCTTGAGTCTAGGCTGTTGCAATCAGTGTCAATCCATCTCCTGGAAATTCTTCCTCATTTTCAGTGACCCTCTACTTGACCAAGCATGACATCCTATTTCAGGGACTGATTCCTCCTGATAATATGTTCAAAGTATGTAAGAAGTAGTCTCACCACCCTTGCTTCTAAGGAGCATTCTGGTTGTAAACTGTGGTACATAAATAGAATACTACACTGAGATAAAAACAAGGATGAAATTGTGAAACATCACAGCAAGGATGAATATGAGGGGTGTTAGGCTGAGTGCAATAAGTCAATCACAAAATGACACTGTGTGAGACCACTATTACACAAACACTTGTATAAGTTTCCACACAGAAATAAACAATCTTTGATGGTTACTAGAGAAGGGAGCTATTCATAAGGTTCCCACTGGTTAATTCTTTTCAGAAGTAGACTTCTGGGTCCTTTTTCCTGCTCTGACTTAGACTGAAAGCTCAGCTGAAATCTGTCCACCATGGGTTACCCCGCTGGTATGTGCATACCAGTGGCATAGTTTCCAGTATCACAGCAACACACAAGCCCCCACAGTACAACAAATTAACAGAAAAGATTGGTAGAAATGCTCCCATTTTAATTTCTAATTCTAGTAATTTCAATAAATCACGACATATTATTACACATTTAAGACAAAGTATTATAATGACATGTGTGAAGAGCTAGAGATAGAAAACCAAAAGGGATGAACTCATTCTGCATTTCTCAAGCAGAAAGAACTGATGAAAAAACTCAAGCCTCAAGTTGCAATAGTAAAGGATTCTATAGGGAAAATATTAAACTACTCAGAAAGCATCAAAATAAGATGAATGGAATATACAGAGTCATTATACCAAAAAGAATTGTTCAAAATCACTGCAAGGGGTAGCATACGAAGTATGATAATTAAGTTTGTGGACTCATCCTAGAAAAAGTGCTGCATACCTTACTGCTGAGTATCAGTATGGTCACCTTTGAAGCACTTCCCTAGGGAAGCTATGCACTAATGCCACCACCTAGTCCAGCCTTCAAAGCAATTTTGGAATTCTTTCTGGAATGGCTATCACAGCTACCATCATATTACCCTTGATATCCTGAATGTCATCAAAATGTCATCCCTTCAATGCTTCCTTTACCTTTGGCTAAATAAAAGTCCTTGGGGGCCAGATCAGGTGAGTGGGGTGGTGGTGTTTCAATATAGTTATTTGTTTACTGTCTAAAAACTCCCTCACAGACAACTATACAATTAAGCTTGCAAACGTGTTACCTTGCCATCGTGTGCAATGGCCATTCCAGAAAGAGTTCCAAAATTGCTTTGAAGGGTGGCATCAGTGCACAGCTTCCCAAAGGAAGTACTCTGAAAGTGACTGTAGTGATATTCAGCAATGAGGTATGTAGCACTTAGAACAACTAAGTTTGTGGAATTAACTGCTGGACTTCATGTGATCAGGAACCCATGGTACTGAAGGAAGAAGTGAAAGCTGCATTAAAGGCATCTGGTGAAAAACAAGGCTCCAGAAATCGATAGAATAACAATTGAGATGTTTTAACAAATGGATGCAACACTGGAAGTGTTGAATCATCTATGCCAAGAAATTTGAAGAACAGCTACCTGGCTGACCGACTGGAAAAGATCCATACTTAAGCCTATTCCAAAGAAAGGCGATCCAACTGAATGCTTAAGTTATCAAACAATACCATTAATATTACACACACATAAAATTTTGCTGAGGACCATTCAAAAGTGGCTACAGCAGTATATTGACAAGAAACTGCCTGAAATTCATGCCAGATTCAGAAGAGGATATGGAACCAGGGAATTATTGATAATGTCAGGCGGATTTGGGCTGAAAGCAGAGAATACCAGAAATACGTTTACCTATATTTTATTCCTAATCAAAAGCATTTGACCGTGTAGATCATAAAAAATTATAGCTAACATTGAGGAGGATGGAAATTTCAGAACACTTAACTGTGTTCATGAGGAATCTATACATAGTCTGAAAGGCAGTGGTTCAAATAGAGCAAGGAGACACCGCAGGGTTTAATGTTAGAAAACGTGTGTGTCAGGGTTGTATCCTTTCACCACAGATTTCAATCTGTATGCCAAGAAAATAATCAAAGAACCTGGATCATATGAAGAACAAGGCATTAGGATTGGAGGAAGATCACTAAAAACCTGCGTTATGCAGATGATACAACCTTGCTTGTTGAGAAAGTGAAGAGGATTTGATAGACTTACTGATGAAGATTAAAAACCACAGCCTTCAGTATGGATTGCAGCTCAGCATCAAGAAAACAAAAATCCCCACAGCTGGACCAGTAAGCAACATCATGATAAATGGAGAAGAGATCGAGGTTGTTGAAGATTTCATTTAATTTGGTTCCACAATCAGTGTCCATGGAAGCAGAAGTCAAGTAATCAAAAGACACACAGTTGGGAAAATCTGCTGCAAAAGACCTCTTTAAAGTGTTGAAAAGTGAAGATGTTACCTTGAAGACTAAAGTTCACTCAACCCAACCCATTGTATTTTCAGTTGAATCATAAGCATGCGAAAGGTGGACAATAAGACAGAACAAGAATGGATGCCTCTGAGCTGTGGTATTGGAGAAGAATATTGAATATACCACGAACTGCAAAAGAAAAAACTGATTCATCCTGGAAGAAGTACAACTAGAGCGTTCCTTAGAAGCAAGGATGGTGAAACTATGTCTTACATACCTTGGACATGTTGTCAGGAGGGATCAGTCCTGGAAGAAGGACATCATGCTTGCTAAAGCAAAGCACCAACAAAAAGGAGGAAGACCCTCAACAAGATGGGCTGATACAGTGGCTGCAACAATGGGCTGATGTATAAAAACGATTTTGAGCATGGCACAAAACCAGGCAGTGTTTTTTCTGTTGTGCATAGGGTCGCTATGAGTTGGAACTGACTCAATGGCCCCTAACAACAACAGGGAGAAGAGTGATGGTAAGGGAAAACACTAAGCAGATAGTATAAGTATTGAGTTTGGTGAAGGGAAGACAAGACATCATACTGGAAACGTCAGAAATACCTGACCAGGGAAGTCATACAAGTTTCAGAGACATGACCTAATACCTTGCGGGACCCAGCTGAGGGTTGGGAACCATGTATCAAGGGACATCTAGCTAAATTGGCATTACATAATCTATAAAAAAATGTTCTACATCGTACTATGTTGAGTAGCATCTGGGGTTTTAAAAGCCTGAAATAAGCCATCTAAGATACATCTACTGTTCCCATCTCAGCTGGAACAAAAAGGAATGAAGAAAACCACAGATACGGAAACTTTATTCCAAAGAGCAAATGGACCAAAACTACCAAAACCTGTACAATACTCAGCCCAGAACAACTAGATTGTGCTAGGTTACCACCACCAACTGTTGTAGCAGGGATCACAATAGAGGGTCCTGGATAGAGCTGGGGAAAAAAAAGTACAACACAATTCAAATTCACCAAAAAAAAAAAAAAAACAAAAAAAAAAAACAAAAAACTGAGGCTTACTGCTGTGACGGAGACTGGAAAAATGCTGACAGTGTGGTTCGCGGACACCCTTTCAAGTCATTATTGAAGTCACTCCTGAGGTTCACCTTTCAGCCAGTGATTAGACAACTCTATAGAGCCAACAATATCACCTGTGAGGAACATGCTTAGTAGTTCAATCATGTTCATGAGACTAATAGCCACAACAGTTGTCATGGACTGACTTTGTTGCCCCAAAAATCTATGCAGCAATTTAGCTAGACCATGATTCCTGGTATTGTGTGATGTCCTCCATATTGAAAATCCTTCCTCTATGATATTAATGAGAGTGGATGAGCACAGTTGTGTTGGTGGGGCAGGACACAATGTGTAAGATTGTTTTTTGTCTTGAGGCAGTCTCTTGAGATAAAAAAGGAAAGAATCTAGCAGAGAGATCTGGGGACCTCATACCACCAAGAACCAGATCTGGGAGCTGAGTCCATCCTTTGGAAAGGACCTGGGTCGCTGTGCTTCATAAGCTTCCAGTCCAGGGGAAGATTAATGACAAGGACCTTCTTCCAGGTCCAGCAAAGAAAGCCTTTTCCTAGAGCTGACACCCCGAATCTAGACTGTGACAAAATAAATTTTCTCTTTATAAAGCCATCCACTTATGGTATTTCTGTTAAAGCAGCACTAGATGACTAAGACATCAGTCCAAAAGCAAAGAGAAGGTATAAAGGCAAAGGAAAACGGGAGGAATGGAAACAGGGAACCCAGGGTAGAGAAGAGTGTTGACACATAAGGCGGTTGGCAATTAAGGTCACAAAGCAATTTGTGTATTAACTGGTAAATGAGAAACTAATTTGCTCTCTATAGTCTCAACTAAAGTAGACACACACACACACAATTTTTTAAAAATCTAGCAAAACACACTTTTTTGTCTTGAGAGTTTTGCACCTTTCCTTATCTTTGAATCTTAGTTTTTATTTTAGCTATTTTTAATCTAACAAAACTACAATGTTATGTTACAAATTACATTTTATTACAATTTTCGAAATCTCCTCCTTCATTTTCTTAAAATACTTTTCTTCAAAATGTCTTGTTTTACCCTCAGAAAATCATTTCCTCATTTAACCCATTCAATACATTTTTCTCATGCAGCTTTTTCTTAAGAATTTTACTGAAATGCACTAACATTATTATATAATCATGTTGATAGTTTTCATTTTTTCTTTTTGTTTGAGAATTCATGTTTTTTTTGAAAAGACAATAAATTCCTTAATACTTATAAGAACTTATTTCTTTTTTTGTTTTCTTCTTTGAAAACATGTATTCCACCTTACAGTCATGGGCAAGAGAGTGAGAAATTTATATCTGAAATAAAAATTTGACTTTCTCAAAATGATAACCGAAAAGACCATCAAAAATTATCAGTTTAAGTTCTGTAAAATGCAAATGTATTCAATTATGAAAGAAAAGGATACCCTGCTGTCACATCAATTCCAACTCGTACTAACCCCACACGGCAGACTAGAACTCCCCTATAAGTTTTCCAAGGTTATAAATCTTTACGGAAGCAGACTGCCACATCTTTCTCACACAGAGTGGATGGTCAGCTCAAAATGCTGGCCTTTTGGTTAGCAGCTGAGTGATTAAATACTGTACCACCTATCCCATTAAAACCAAACCCACTGCTGTACAGTCAACTCCAAATCTTAGTGACTCCATAATACATAGCAGAACTGCCCTATAGGATTTCTAAGGAGTGGCTGGTAAATTCAAACTGCTCGCCTTCTGGTTATGTAGCCTCATTTTCAACCACTGCACCACCAGGCCTCCACACTGTGTCACCAGGGTTCCTTTAATTGGAAAATACATAAGCAGTACCAATGCAAACAAAAAGAAATGGATGAATGTGCAGTCTGACAAGTCCATGAGCTTAATTGTTCTAAGTGCTACATACCTCATTGTTGAATATCACTACGGTCAACTTTGAAGTACTCCCTTTGGGAAACTATGCACTGATGCCAGAACCTAGTCTGCCCTTCAAAACAATTTTGGAACTCTGTCTGAAATGGCCATTGCACACAGTGGCAAGGTGGTAAGTTTGCAAACTTAATTGTATAGTTGTCTGTGAGGGAGTTAACTGTACTTGAAACACCCTCCCTACTCACCTGATCTGGCCACCAATTACTTTTTTCTTTGCTTGAAGATAAAGGAACTACTGAAGGGATGACATTTTGATGACATTCAGGACATCAAGGGTAACATGATGATAGTTCTAATGGCCATTCCAGAAAAAGAGTTTCAAAATTGCTTTGAAGGGTGGACTATGTGCTCGTGTTGGTGCATAGCTTCCCAAGGGTGACCATAGTGATACTCACAATGAGGTATGGAGTACTTTTCCTAGGATGAGTTCACAAACTTAATTGGCAGTCCTTGTATTATGCATTAATGAACAAATCTGTTTTTGAGTGATTTCTTCAAGCCTCTGGCAAAAAGGTTCATATTTCAGCACCTACCCTGCAAGGAAAAGCAAAGGACAAAGTAAGACTTTAAAAAACTGATGATTCTCAGCACCTAATGAGTAGCTTCATAGCTGCAATAAAAAACCTGGAATCACTTTGCAATGTAGCTTGTGGGTAGTCACATGAGGCTGACAAAGACGTTGTTCAAAACTGGTTCACAAAATTGAAAGAGATCACAAGGGGATATGAACCGCTTCATTTTACAAAGTAATGTCTAACAGGACCCTGAAAATAAAGGAGGATCAGTTTTCAAAAGAGCAGTTTACTATCCTCCTGACACGTTTGTGAAGGGACATTTGTGAAACCACGAGTAATTAGAAAGAGTGAGAGGCTGCAATACTTCAAGAATATGCAAATTTGTCAGCTTTTGGTAGAATGGAAATGGAATAAAAAAATCTTGGATAATGGGAGCAAGTTAAAAAGAGTTTTTAAATAAACTCAACAATGACATGAAAAAATGAATTCAAAGCATTCTTTTGTTCATTGACAATACTACCTGTCATTGGTCACTGTTCCTATCCAAAATTATTTTTTTTCTACCCTCCACAATGTCAGCCCTATAACTTATGGATAATGCCACTATTCAAAATACTACAGTAAACTACAGGAAGCTATTGCTTCCAAAAGTAATCGCTAACACTGAGATGTGCAAGATAGCAATGCAGATTTCAGGGATAATGAATGTTCTTGATGTAATTTCATTATTTTAAGCGATCAATCAAAATTATTAAGGAAGAAAATGCTTTGAGAACTATGCTTTCTTGTTTGGCAGTGGAGATAGTATATATAACAAAACAGTTACCAAGCCTGACAACATCAAGTAGATTCAGAATTCCACAAATGACATTTACAGCGGTATTTCAGAAAATAGGGTCAGTGCCGCATATTACATTGATGTCAATGAAGAAATTGCCATAAAATGCATATAGGCATGCAAAAAACTGTGGACTCACCATCTAAAGTAGATGATGAAAAAGATGATGAAGACCCACCATTAGAAGAACCTGAATCTTTTAGGTCAAACACGAGTTTTCAGCTATATACAGGCTTTGAAGGAATTTGGAAAAATTAAAGGAGACGAAAAGTTTTTTAGAATAAGGCTATGCACTCAAAAATTTGTTTCAATAAAACCAAAACAAACTAAACTTTTGAAGTTAGACAATTTTTATTAAAATGTAAAATTTACCCATTTTTTTGACTAGTATATGCATGTATCTGTACCTAATTTATATAAATTTTCAAATCATAAAAATGGTTTAGTTTCTTTTCTAATCTCATGAAATCAAAAAGAAACACTGGGTGTTCATGAGGTAGTATTCTTTTTTTTTTTGTCTTAATAGAGAGCAATAGGAAAGTAGTGATACTGTATCCTATCAAGAGTGGGAATCTTACTAGAGACCCAGGAAAATAAGGTAGTCTGTTGACTTCTGGCTCTGTCTGGTTTCTCACCATATAAGACTCTGTCTTAACAGAATGGGAAGAGATTCTCTTGCCAGCTTGGAAGTAGCAAGCTACTATGATGTGAACTGCCCATGCAGAAGACCACATGGTACGCAATTATATCAGAATTCAGTCTTATGGCTGCAAGAAACTGAATTCTGACAAAAACTTGAGAACTAGGAAGAGGACCTAGATCTCTAGATGAGAGTGCAGCCCAGGTGACATTTTGATGAAGTCATGTGACACCTTGAGCAGAAGACCCAGCTAGGTGATGCTCAGGTTCATGACCTACTGAAAACGTGAGACACTAAATGTGTTTTGGCTGGCTTGGCTTTATGGATCTAGCCAAAGTGTGTGGTAATTTGTTACATATCGATAGAAAATTAATACATAGCTACTATATTTATGTTCCATATAGTAATGATAAACACTCAAAATGAGTTGAAAGGCAGTATTTTCAGCAGAAAAATTGTACCTACAGAATAGAAATTTTTAGAAATGAATAATACAAGTTCAGATATTTTAAAATTTACAGGATGGGTTCAATAGAAAGTAACTGAAATTTAAATTATGTTATTAAAAATGATCTAATGTAAATAACAGAGGCAGAAAAAAATTAACAGACACTTTGAGACCTGTGGAGCATAAGAATTCTAACATGCATTCCAATGGAATCCCAGAAGTAGAGGACAAAGGGATGGGTATAAAAAATATGAAGAAATAATGACTGAGAATTTCTCAAATTTCGTGAAAAGTGTTGTTATGGATTTAATTTTGTCATCCTAAAATGACTGTCAACTTTGTTGGGCCATGATTACCAGTATTGTGTGGCTATCCACCATTTTGTGTCCTGATGTGACTATCCCATGTAATGTTAATCCTAACCTCTATGATGTTAATAGAAACTCTGGTTGCATAGTGGTTAGGTACTACAGCTGCTAACCAAAAGATGGGCAGTTTGACTCCACCAGGCAATACTTTGAAACCCTATGGGGCTGTTATACTCTGTACAGTCACTATGTGTGAGAATCGATGACAAGAGGTTTGGCTTTTGGTATTTTTATGATTGTTAATAAGGCATGATTATAAGCAGTTATGTTAACTAGGCTAGATTCAACCTACAGGATTGGGTTGTATCTTAAATCAACCTATTTTGAGGAACACAAGAAAGAAGGCACCAGAGAGGAGTGGGATCTTATCATCACAAAGCAAGAAGAGCCAGGAGGTGACAAGAGTCTTTTGGATCCAGGTTCCCTGCACTGAGAAGCTCTTAGACCAAGGTAAAATTAATGCCAAGAACCTTCCCCGAGAGCCAACAGAGAGAGAAAGCCTTCTCCTGGAGCTAGTGCCCTGAATTTGGACTTTGAGTCTCCTACCGTGAGAAACTAAATTTCTACTTGTTAAAATCATCAACTTGTGAATTTCTGTTATGGCAGCACTAAATAACTGAGAGACAAGTGTGTTCACAGATTCAAGGAGCTCAGCTAATCCTAAACATAACAAACTCTAAGCAAACTATGCCCAAGTATATTGTGTAAAAAAATAGTGAAAAACAAAGAGTTTAAAAAAAAAATTCTGAAAGCAACTTTAAAAATTATACACTACATGCAGTAAACAAAGATTCAAAGACTGAAATTCTGATAAGAAACCATGAGATGACAAGACAATAGAAAACTATATTTAAATCATTGAACATATAAAACTACCAACCCTGAAGTCTGTATCCAGTGAAATAAACTTTAGGAATGAAGGTGAAATAAAGACACTTTCAAATGAAAGAATACTAAGAGAATTCATCACCAGCTGATTTGCTCCAGAGGAATTCTTCAGAGTGGAGGGAAATGATATCACAAGGAAACTTAGGTCTTCAGGAATGCTGAAAGGGCAACAGAAATAGCAAACATCTGGAAAATACAGAAAAGAATTACACTCTTAAGTTCTATAAAAGATATATAGCTATTGAAAGCAAAACTTATAACATGGTGTGGTGAAATTTTCAATGTATATAGATATTATAAATGCAACAATTATAGCATAAAGATAAACACAGCAGGGTGAATAGATCCATACGGACCCATTAAAAGGTTAAGGTTTTTACATTTTATTTAAAGTGGTGCAATACTAACTAAGTAGACTGTGAAATACTAGAAATGTGACTTGTAATACATAGTACAAAGATTAGACTGTAAATATAAGATAAAGCAAAAACAGATAGATTAAAATGGACTGTTAAAAACAATCTAATATTCCCAAAAGAAAGCAGGAAATGAGAGGGGAGTAAAGAACAGCAGAGATAATCAGAAAGCAAATAATAAAATGTAATTACAATAATTACATTAATTAGTAATTACATTAAGTATAAATAACCTAAGCCAAGTGCCTTTGAGTCGAATCCGACTCATGGCGACCCTAGGGGCCAGCACATCTAATAAAAGACACAGGTTGTCAAAGTGGTTAGAAAAACAACTATATGTTACCTGTAAGAAGCCAACTTTAAATAGGAAGATACATATGAGTTAAAAAAACAAATCAAACCCATTGCCATAGAGCCGATTCCAACTCATAGCAATCTTATAGTACAGAGTAGAATTGCCCCATAAAGTTTCGAAGGAGCACCTGGAAGATTCGGACTGCCAACCTTTTGGTTAGCAGCCATAGCATTTACCCACTACACCACCAGGGTTTCCGTGAGTTAAAAGTGAAAGTATATACACACACGTACATACACACTCACATGCACACGCACACACACACACACCATGAAAACTCTAATCAAAGTAAAACTGAAGTAGCTACATTAATTCAAAACAAACTTCAGAATAACGAATATCAACAGGGATAAACGGGGATACTATATACAATACAATGGTCAATTCAACTAAGTGATCACAGTCCTGAATGTGCATGCAAGTAGTAACAGAGCTTCAGAATATGTGAAAAAAAGAGAGAGCTACAAGAATACATAGGAAAATCCACAATTACAGTTGGAGAAACTTTTCTTGTGCTTTAGGTGGAAGTTCACAGAGCAAATTAGTTTCTCTTTAAACATTTGATACACAAATTGTTTTGTGACATTGTTTGTGATCCACGCGATGCGTCAACACCCACCCCTTCTCTGCCCTGGGTTCCCTATTTGCATTCTTCCAGTCTTTCTGATCCTGCCTGTCTTCTCATCTTTCCTTTTGGCCTGGTAAGCACACTAATCTTCTACAAAGCATGTTCCTCAGACGGCACTTGGCTGCCCTATAAAATACCAAAAACCAAATGTGTTACTTTTGAGTCAATTCCAATTCATAGTGAACGTACAAAAAAAAAGAAAATTCATTGTGGTCAAGTTGATTCCAGCTCATAGTAATCTACAGAACAGAGTAGAGCTGCCCCCATAGTTTCCAAAGAGTATCTGGTTAGTTTTTGTGTATATTTGTGAGGTAAGGGTCCTCTTTCTTTCTTTTTTCTACAGATGGACTTCCTGTTTAGCCATCATCATTTGTTGAAAAGACTATCTTCTTCCCAATTTAATGGACTTTGGGCTTTTGTCAAAGATCAGATAAATTCTGTTCCACTAGTCAATGTGTCTGTCATTGTACAAGTACCAGGCTGTTTCGACTACCATGGCTGTATAGAAGGTTCTGAGGTCAGGTAGTACAAGGCCTCCTATTTTGTGCCCAGTGACAGCACACTACTCCTCTCTGCTCCATACATGTCTCATCCTCCCCTCCTCTCCACCCACTGGAGAAGGACAGTGTGCTTGGTAGAGAATCAGGCAAAAAGAAGAAGACCCTCAAAAACATAGATGGACACAGTGGCTGCCACAATGACCTGAAATATAATGGTGATTGTGAGAACAGTGCAGGACCAGAAATGTTTCATTCTGTTTTGTGTACGGTTGCTATGAGTCAGAAGAATTGATAGCAACTAACAACAACAACAAAAAAAAATGTATACTATCACATTATCCAAGCATAGAGACAGTTCTACTTTTTCCTTACCAATTTGGATCCTCTTTTTGACTTTTACTTGCCTTATATCTCAGCTAGAACTTTCAGTACAATGTTAAACAGGAGGGGTGACAAAGGCCATCCTTGTATTGTTCCCATTCTCAGAAGGAATGTTTTCAGTGTCTCTCCACTGAGGATGATGTTGGTTGTTGGTTTTGAACAGATGTCCTTTGTTATATTGAGAAATTTTCTTCTACTGCTGTCTTTTGGAGATTTTTAATCAGGAAAGGATGTTGGACTTTATCAAATGCCTTTTTTGTATGTTAATTGAAATGATCACATGATTCTTTCATTTATGTGGTATTTTATGTTGATTGATTTTCTAATTTTGACCCATCCTTGCACACCTGGTATGAATCCCACTTGGTCATGGTGCATTATTATTTTTTTTAATATGGTGCTGAATTTTATTGGCTAGAATTATGTTGAGAATTTTTTTCATCTATGGTCATGAGAGATCATGATCTGTAGTTTTCTTTTTATGTCATGTCTTTGCCTAGTTTTGGTTATCAGGGTTATACAGGCTTCACAGAATGAATTTGGAACTGTTCCTTCTTTTTTTGTGTTCTGAAATAGTTTGAGTAGTACAAATACAACTTGTCTCAGAATGTTTTGTAGAATTTTTCAGTGAAGCCATCTTCATGAGGACTGTTTTCTTGGTGGGAGGCTTTTTTTAATTACCTTTTCAATCTCTTTTCTTATGAGTCTTTTGACTTTGTATCTCAGTTTGTGTTAGTTTAAGTAGGTAATGTATTTGAAGAAATTTGTTGAGTTCTTTAAATTTTCATGTTTGCTGGACTACAGTTTTCACAGTATTCTGTTAGAATCCTTTTCATAGCAATTGGGTGTGTTGCAGTACTCTCATCTCATTCTTATTTTGGATTACAAATGGGAGAAATCACAGGGAAAGAAGCCATTTAACAGGCAACAAGCAAACTAACAGAACACATCACATTAGCTGTCAAGGCTCTGAAAGAATTTTCCATTCTTTGAGACATTTTAAACAATGGCCCTGCCCTCCAAAGTCTAGGTATTGGTCACACTCTTCAGATTTTGTGTGGAAGCCCCACAGCTCTGTATACTACAACTCTGCCTTTCAGGCCCACCAGGACTGTAATTCTTGCTCCCTCAGCTCAGGTCGACAATTTTTCAAGTCCACGTGAGTGGCAACTCCACAATTAGAAACATCAGGAGCTGTGGCACCATCCTTTCAAAGCCCTGGGGTCATGGCCATACCTTTGAGACAGGCAGTACACCTTCTCATGCTCAGCTTCTGCTTCCCATGGTCTTGCGGCTGGGGCTCAGGCCCGCATCTGCCCTGCTGGGGCAAATGTTCCAAAGCTCTGTAGTGTCACTGCTTCAAGTGTCTGGAGGCATCCCACTCCGGCAGGCAGCCTCCTGCACACAGGCAATCAGCTTTCTCGGTCCACAGGTCAGCAAGCCTAGCTCCACTGATTCAAGTGCCTAGAGGTACCCCACTCCAGGAAACCTCTGTGCACAGGTATTCAGCTCTCTAAGTCCATGAGTCAGCTCCAGTGTTGTCTCATGCTGGATTGGTTCTGCTACTGCTTGCCCTTTGCTGCCGATGCTGGTGTTTTGCTGTTTGTCACCATCTGCACCTTCTTCGATGTTAATAGTTCTCTGCAGTTCCTTCTGAGTCCTCTATCCATTCAAAACCACCTCCATGTTTCAGGTATTTGTTAAAACAGCACCACACTCTCTTGGTACCAAATTCTGTTTTAGTTATCTAGTGCTGCTTTAACAGAAATATCCACAAGTGGATGGCTTTAAAAAGAGGAATTTTATTTGTTACAATCCAGTAAGTTAAAAGTCCACATTCAGAGTATCAGTTCCAGGGAAGGCTTTCTTTGTTGGCACTAGAGGAAGGTCATTGTCGTCAATCTTCTCGTGGACTGAAACTTTTCAGATGTAGGGACCCTGGTCCTTTCTAAATGATGTGGCCAGTTCCAGGCACTGCTTTCTTTCTGATGGTTTGAGGTACCCAAATGTCTCTGCTAGCTCTCCTCCTTTGTGTCTCAAGAGACTGTCTCAAGGCACAAAACCAACTTACACACTAAATCTTACTCTATCAACACAACTGCTGCACATCCACCCTCATTAACATCACAGAAGCTGAAATTCCAACATGGAAGAATATCATACAATACCAGGAATTATGGCACAGCCAAACTGTTTCAGATATTTTAGGGAACACAAGGCAGTCCATGATAGTAGTCTATTCTGCAGGATGTTCCGTGTGCATTGAAAAATAATGTATACCTTGCAGCTGCTCTGTAGAGTTATCTATATGTGTCTATGAGGTCAAGATGGTTGATTTTAGATCTTTTGTATCTTTGCTGAGTTTCTTTCTAGATGACCCATCCTCTACCAAGAGTGGTGTGTTGATGTCTCCTTGTAATATTGTGGAACTGTCCATTTTTCTTCTCAGTGCTCTTAGAGTTTATTTTTATGTACTTTGGAGGTCTGTCATTGAGTATATAGATATTTTTATGGCTATGTCACCAAGGTGGATTGTGCATTAATGATTATATAATGTGTATTATGATGTATTTTGTCTTAAATGAGTCGGCTCCAACTCGATGGCACTTGGCTAGACTGGCTAGGCTTGTCTTAAATACTATTTTATTTGGCATTCATATTGCCACTCTTGCTCTTTTTTGGTTACTGTTTGCATGTTATGTCTTTGTATCTAAGTTGTTTTTTCTTTTTAATCCATTCGAACACTCTGTCTTATTCTCGAACTCTAACCATGCACAGATATTTGCTCATGATTTTATTCCACATGTTTCTTAGATTTTTCTTTATTTTTCTGAATTTTCTCCAAACAAAATGACATCCCTGGATTTTTCTTCACTTTTGCTGATTCTGTCTTCTGTTGTTTCAATTTCTTCCTTAAACCTTCTAATGCATTGTCACTTCCTGAAATTCTCTTATTTATGTTTTGTACCTGTAATTGCTGTTTTAGTATGACTTCTAATTATTTATTTTGACATTTTGTTCTTGCAGTATTTTCTTGAGTTTTTTCTATTGCCTTGTCTGTGTTTCCCATGATTTTATCTGCATTTTCCTAAATGCTTGGACAGCCCTGAAAATCAGACCTTTGAGTTTCCTATCAGGTAGTTCCAGTGATTTTCATCTGCTGGAAGGTCAACTGATGCTTTATTCTGGTCTCTTATTGGAGCCATGTTGTCCTTTTCTTTTTTAAATGTGTTTTCATATTGTGTGCTACGTCTGAGACATTTACATACTATTTTCTTTACTTATTGATTGTAGGTTGGTTTGCTTTGTTCTGCTCTTTTATTTGGTTATATCAGGGCAGGTAGTTTGGAGGTACTTTATTGAGTGTTTGTCTGTGGGCACAATAATTCTCATCATCGTGTCCTGGTGTGTAGGGCCAGGTGCAGGTGCAGGTGCAACATGGGTGGAAGAAGGGGCAAACATGGGTTGTTTGTCTTCAGCATGAACCATGTTGGCAGTTGGATTTGGGCAGGAGTGGGCAGTGGGAGGTTCTGTAGCTGGTAGAGGAAAACTTGGAGTTTGGGTTGAGCCTCTCTAAGCAGCAGGGCAGCTGAGAGAAGTAGAAGGAGGGTAAAGGCAGGAGTAGAGGGTGCCAGATGGAACAGGCCAACAGATTAAGTTGCTACTCTGTTTCTCGGCAGTTGGGGTTGAGGTGATATGATTATAGCCACTATTCATCAGAGGGGCGGAGATTGTAAGATCATGCTTCTGTGGTTACTAGGTGAGATAGTCCAGGATCTTCCTTGAATTGCAGCCACCCAGTGTAGTCTTGGAAACCTTGGTGGTGTAGTGGTTAAATGCTACAGCTAGTAACCAAGAGGCTGGCAGTTTGAATACACCAGGTGCTCCTTGGAAAATCCACAGGGCAGTTCTACCTTGTCGTATAGGGTCACTATGAGTCAGAATTGATTCGATGACAGTGAGTTTTATGTCTTTGTTTTAGTGTAGTAGTAGTTAGACCTAGGTGTGTGGGTGCTGTAACTCTGTCTCCTATTGGGAATTCCATGGTGGTGTCTTTCTGCATGTGAGGTTGTTGGTTTTATTCAAAGATGGCCACACTGAACCTATTCCTTCTTCATTTTCTAACTGTTTTAATTTTTCCTTCTCCTCAGTAACTTTCAGTATAATACTTTATACCTTCATATAAGATTCGGGGTTCTAAGATTGACATTTGTATCTGTTTTACTTGGTTTCTTAGGTCTTTGTTGCAGCGAGATAGCTTAATGTGTCTGACTAGTCTACCATGTTGGCTCTCCCTATATCTGGAGATTTTAACACTTTTTTTCAGAAATGAATAAATGAATAAACAAAAGATCAGTAAGTATATAGAAATGCACATCACTATCAACCAACTTGATCTAACTGACAAAAATAATACAATACGGAATGAGAAGAGTACACATTTTTTTACAAGTGTACGTGGAGGATTCACCAAATTGAACAACATTCTTGTTCATAAAATAAGCCTCAGCAATTGTTTAAAGAAGTGAAATCATATAAAGTACGTTCTCCAATCACAACAGAATTAAACTAGAAATCAGTAACAGAATGATTGCAAAAGAATCCCCAAATGCTTGGAAATTAAAAATAAGTCATAAGCTTGTCTCAAGGGAAATTTAAAAATATTTTCAAATGAATGAAAATTAAAGCATAACATATCAAAATTTCTGAGATATAGTTAAAGCAGTGCTGACTGTGAAAATTAATATAATTAAATGCTTACATCAGAAGAATATACTAAAATTAGTAACCTAAGCTTTTAACTTAAAAAATAAGGAAGGAAGAGTAAATTAAATACAAAGCATAAGAAAGGATATAGATAAAACAGACAACAATTTAATTATTTGTCTCTATTATTTTTCTGTTTTCAGTCAAACTAAAAGCTGGTCCACTGAAGTGAATAATAAAAGTAACACACGTATAACCATACTAGAAACTCTGGTGGTGTACTGGCTAAGTGGCAGTTCAAATCCACCAGGTGCTCCATGGAAAGTCTATCTGGCAGTTCTACTCTGTCCTATGGAGTTGCTATGTGTCAGAATTGACTCACTGAAAACAGCTTTTTTTTTCTTGGTCTATAGCCATACTGACCAAGAAATGAGAGAGAAAAGATACAAAATATCAAATACAAAGAATGAAAGAGAAGACATAAGTATTGACTACACAGACATTAAAATAATAATAAGAGAATATTGTAAATAATCTTATGCCAACAAATTTTACAGCTCAGACAGAATGAATCAATTCCTTGAAAGATACAAATCATCAAAGCCAATGAAAAAGAAATGGATAACTTGAATATACACGTACTATTATAAAAGTGACTTGTTATAAGAACTTTCTAGCAAGGCAGGGCCAAGATACTGCAACAATCAGAGGCTTCCTATCATCCCTCTTACAACAAAGTTTCAAAAAAACGAGTGAATTGATTATAAACGACAATCTAGGAGCCCTGATCATCAACAATAAAGCTGAAGAGTTGGGTTGAGCAGCAGAGGAAGGAAAGGCAATTCCAAAGCAGTAAAGAAGTGCCACTCACAAGGTTGCTGGCACCCTATTGTCTGGGTCAGCTAATATACACAGGCTGTGGCAAGCAGTAGTGCCAGCACATGACTCACCACATCAGGTGAGGCAAGGTGACTGTTAGTCTATGCAAGCCTCTGGAGCTAGGTGGAAGCAGAGCTGGACCTTCAAAAGTTAAAATGCAAGCATCTAACGTACCATGCAGGGACAAAACAACCCTTCCACTTCCGGGAGTTTCGAGGTAGAGAAATGCCTCTTTCCCCTCACACACACCCCTACCCTGATCTGCTCTAACATCAGTCTGGCAGTATTCAACAACTGTCACACCCCCTAAACTGAAACTCAGGGCTATCTGTGTCCAAACCAGCCTCATGGGTTTAAAAAATGCTACACTTTCTAAGCTAGGAACTCAGGGCAGGTCAAGAGGCCCTGACCCTTTGCCTATAGGCACTAGCGTAAGAGGTCCATGGACTAGCAGTGTGTGGGCTGATTTAACACTGCATGCATACATTAGTATAAAACAACAGGGCATACAACTGAAGCCTATTTTCAACTGCAGTAGCCAAAAGAGAGTTGTCAGTTTATGACATTTAACACCACTACACCAATCAAGCAGGCAGCTTTCCCACCCACACCATCTAGCTACTCATGACACGGGTCTGCGAATAAGTGGTGCCTCCCAGTCCCTCCAGCCACCAATCAGCATTGGGTGCCCAAGGACCAGTTGCAATACCCCAAGCCCCTACACATTCTAGGGGACAGGGACACACCCTCCACTGAGGCAGCTGGGGGCAACCATCAGCCTCTTGTCTTTCTCCAGACAGAGCCCCATGCAGAAGCAAGATAACTCCACCTGCTATGAACATCCCTATATAGCCCTGTCCATCTAGGACTGTATGTGACAATCTTTATCACACACTCAATGATCAACAACCTGTGCCACACATGCACAGGAAGAGCGAACAGATTCCTGACTTCACATACCTAGTAGCTGATCTAAGCACCTGGAGACAGGATATGATAGCTTCAAAGATGCCAATAACCAAAGCATCTTACAAATCCAGCTTACCTGGGCATACCAAAAAACAAACAAAAAAAGCAATGACATAGTTAACAAATACACAATAAATAAATGTAATAACTTATTATGGCTCAGAGAGAACAGTCCATATCAACTCACATAAAGAAGCAGGTCAAGACCGTTCCAGTGAATGACCACCATAAAGGACCAGGAAACCTTCAAGGGGAAGATACAGCCATGGAATCTTCTGAGAAAGCATTCAAAAGACTAATACACAGAGCTCTCCAAGAGATCAGGGAGGAGGCCAGGCAAAACAGACCAAGTCAAGGAATACAAGGACAAAGTAATAGAGCCATTTAGAAAAAAAACAGTAGAACAAAAGTATGCAAAACTTAACAGGTCACTAGAAACAATAGACAGCAACTACAAATTTGAAAGATTAACAATAAAATTTTATAATTAGACAATTCAACACTAGATAATAGGAGCAGAACTGAGGAAATTAAAGTCAGAATTAGTGAGACTGAAGCTAAATCTCTTGACACCAATTTATTTGAGGGAAAATCAGGAACAGGAACTAAAAAATGATGAAAGCCTATGAATTACATAGGACAATATCAAGAGGAAAAAATTATGAGTAAACTGGATTGGAGAACCAGACTTAGGGGGAATAACAGAAAAGACAGAGGAATTATTGAAGATTTGCTGGAGGAGTAGAGTCAAGATAGCAGCACAACCACACATCCCTGTTGAACCTGCCAGCATCAAAGAAACTAAAAATTAATAAAATTCACCAAAAAGAGCCACCACCAATAAAACAATGTGTCTCATGGCCAAAAATCTCTGTGGTTGAAGGTAGGCCGGGCAGGAAGTACCTCTGGCAAATTAAAGTCACAGCATAAAGCCAAAAAAACACAAGGGCTGGAGCAACATTGGACCTAACTAAGTTGAGTAAGAATAGCCCTACACAAAGAATCAAAGACTGACACTAAAGCACTCCAGGCAGGTTAAAATACCCTGAAAGCAGGCCAGCTGATAATCAATAGGCATTAGAATCCAGCACCCAGTAGGCCTCACAGAGGCACAGAACCAAGAGAACTCGGTTCCCACAGGTGATAGGACAGGAGAGTGAGAGGCCAGGAAACTGGTGTAAAAGTAGACACAGAGCTGTAATTGGCCCAGTGCACTGGGCTTTGCCAGTTTGCGGTAACTGGGTGGGACAGTGCTGGGCCTAGATAAGCACTGTGAAGCCATGTACCACTGGCAGTCCTCAGGGTTGGGAGGGCCAGGAGTGCCGTGTTCCATGAGTTCAGGACAATGGGTTGAGACAGCACCGGGCCTAAGAAGGTACCATGAAGGCACGCAACACTAGCAGATCTTAGGGCTGGGAGGGGCCAAGAGCACTGAGCTCTGCCTGCTTGGGTCAATGGGTGGGACAGTGCTGGGGTTGTAAGAAGGAAACATGAAAGAGCACACCACTAAAAGGCCTTAAGGCTGGGAGGGGCCAAAAGTGCTGGGCTCCGCCAGCTTGTGGCAATGGGAGTGGGACAGAACTGGGCCTAGGAAAGCATCATGAAGGCGTGTAGCACCAGCAGTTCTTAGGAATCGGAGGGTCCAAGAGTTCTGGGCTCCACCAGCTTGGGGCAATGGGGCAGGAGAGCACCAGGCCTTGGAAGGCAGCTTGAAGGTGACATAAACTCACTTGCAGCCTGGCAGGGCTGAGAACTACATTGGGCCAAGAAGCCTGGATCTAGGTGATGTGAGGCAGCGGCATAGGCGAACACAAGACTCAGGAAGGCAACACTTGTGCACAGGTGGCCAGTGAAGGCGGCGAGTGTGTGACATGATCCTGGACAGCGGCGTGAGGGAACACAGACCAGAGTAGACAAGATCAGCTGAGTGATCTGTCATCAGGTTAGACTGAAGAGATCCTGGCTGGTTGCTTGACTATAGGATGGGGCACTAACTTCACAGAGTAGAAGGTAACCAGACAACACAGAGACGGTCCAGCTCAGGCCCAAAAGAGAGTCACTGGACAGGTAAGCTGAATTATCAAGCCTCCCAAATCAAACCAGCTCAAAAGTCTTGAATATCCATTGATGCAACTTAAACCACAATAACCAAACAAAAATTGAATCAACTTTCTGATGGCTAGGAGACAACAATCAATTTCTAAACACCTAAAAAAGCAGAATACTATAGCTGCCAAAACTCCCAAGACAAAGAATCAATGGATTTCCCAGAAGAAGAGGACTTGCTAAAATTATCAAAGGTAGAAAACAAAAGACTGAAGTACAGAGCAGTGGAAGATATCAGGAAAGAGATCACGTAAAATGCAGCAGAGCACACTGAACTATGCACGCTGCAAGAACTGCTTGAGCATCAGTGACCCAAAATTTGACAGATTAACCACAAAATTACTGAGCTTGACAACTCAATAGAAAGTTAAATGAGTAGGATCAAGGAAATGGAATGCAGAATTAGCAAGACTGAAGACAAAGTGAATGATGCCAGTATGCATGAGGAAAAATCAGATAAAAGACTCAACAAAGATCTATGAGGTAATCTATCAAGAGTAATAATATATGAGTAATTGCAGTACCAGAGGAAGGGGGAACAACTGAAAACACAGGGAGAATTGTTGAAGACCTGCTGACAGAAAATTTCCCTGGTGTCATGAAAAAGGAGAAGATATCCATCTCTGGTGCTCATTGAACCCCACTGAAAACAGATCTCAAAAGAAATACACAAAAATATATTATAATCAAACTCATAAGACTAAAGCAAGGACTTAAGGCAGCTAGACTCAAACAAAAATAACCTACAAAGGAAAATCATTAAGATTAAATGCAGGCTACTCAGCTGAGACCACATTGGCAAGAAGACAATGGGACAGCATATACAAAGCCCTAAGGAAAAAAACTGCCAAAGGAGAATTATATACCCTGCAAAATTGTCTATCAAATATGAAAGTGAAATTAGGACTTTCACAGACAAACAGAAATTTAAATAATATGCAAAACCCAAACCGAAACTACAAGAAGAACTGAAGGAAGCTCTGTGAGTAGAAAACAAAAACGTTAGACATACACTCAACATTTAATGCTCTACAGATCAACCAGACATCTTCAATACAGGGAATACACCAAACACATGCAAATCCAGATCATAAGAAAATAAAATCAGAGGTCTCAGGATTTAAGTCATGATAATTACATATGAAGAGTCAAATTAATGTAACAACAGATCTTCCAGATGGGGAGGAAGCCTAGGAAATACAAAGACATTATAGACTGGATTACTTTTAGATAAATAAAGGGGTTTAAGGAAGCAGCCGCAACAGAAACCTACAATTCTACATATCAAAACTTCACACAAAATATAAAACAAGCAAACTTCGAAGTCTCAGTAATTACACAAAAGGAAACACTGAAAGGCAGCCAAAGAAAACGCATAAAGAAAAAAAGATTAAGCACAGAAAATTAAATGGAACAGAGAAATTGCCCACAGTACACAAAAAAGGACACCAAAGTGACAGCTCTAAACTCATACATATCAATTACACTGAATGTAAATAGGCTAAATGCATCAATAAAGTGACGAATGGTAGCAGACTGGATAAAAAACCACAATCCATCTATATGTTGCTTACAGGAGACACATCTTAGACTCAAAGACACAAACAAACTACAACAAAGGATGGAAAAAATGTATCAGGCTAATAACATCCAAAGAAGAGCAGGAGTGGCAATACTAATCTCTGACAAAACAGACTTTAAAGTTAAATCAACTATTCTTGATAAGGAGGGACACTACATATTAGTTAAGGGCTCAATACAACACGAAGATATAACCATATTAAATATATACGCAAACAAAAACAAGGCTCCAAAATACATAAAACAAACACTGTTCACACTGAAAACAGAAATAGCTCCACAATAACAGTATGAGATTTCAACACATCACTCTCAGTAAAGGACAGAACATCTCAAAAAAAATTCAGTAAAGACATGGAAGATGTAAATGTTAGAATCAACCATCTTGACCTCACAGACATATTCAGAACATTCCACCTGACAGAGCCAAGTATACTTTCTTCTCAAATATACATGAAATGTTCTCCAAAGGTGACTACATATTAGGCCACAGAGCAATCCTAAACAAAATATAAAATATTGAAAAAAACAAAGCTTTATTCAGACCATAAAGCCATAAAACTAGAAAACAACAACAGAAGAAAAGATGGTAATAAAATCAAAAACAAGGAAGATGAACAACATTCTATTCAAGTATTACTGGGTAATAGAAGAAATCAAAGATGAAACAAATTCATAGAATCAAATGAGAATGAAATTACATCATAACAGAACCTTTGGGACACAGCAAAAGCAGTGCTCAGAGGTTAATTCATCTCAGTAAATGAACACATACAAAAAGAAGAAAGGACACAAATCAAAGAACTAACTTTTCAACTTTAACAACTGGAAAGAACCCAACAAAAGGACTTGTTAGGCTTCAGAAGAAAGAAATTAATCAAAATTAGAGCAGACATAAATGAAATAATAAAAACAGAAAAATGATTGAAAGAGTAAACAAGAACAAAGCTTTTTTTTTTTTTTTTAGGAGCAACAAAATGGAGAAGCCGTTGGCCAAAATGAAAAAAGAAAAGCATGAGAGAAAACAAATAACCCAAAATAAGAAATGATATGGGCCATATCACAACACACCCAACTGAAATTAAGAGAATCATAAACAGAATATTACAAAAAAGTGTATTCTAATAAATTCAAAAACCTAGAGGAAATGGACAATTTTCTAGAAAAACATTGCCTCCCAAAACTAGCACAGACACTGAACAACTAAATTAACCCACCACAAAAGAAGAGATTGAAAAGGTAATGAAAAAAATCCCAATTAAGAAAGTCCTGGCCTGGATGGCTTTACTGGAGAACTCTACCAAGCATTCAGAGAAAAGTTAACACTGGCTTTGGCATTGTTACTGACAGTTTTCCAGAGCATAGAAAAGGACGGAATACTCCCAAACTCATTGTGTGAAGCTACTGTAACTTTGATACCCAAACCAGGTAAACATAACACTAAAAACAAAAATTACAGGCCAATTATCTCTCATGAACATAGATGCAAAAACTCTCAAATGGATTGGACTTGGTGATGCAGAGTGACCGTATATTGGATGCACTTTATGGTTCTATGCATCTATAGGATATCATCCTGCTGAACTCTGGCTGGAGGAAGGAGAGTGGATGGAGAGGAGGGGAAAGGAGACTGTTGCGAGGATGAGACATGTATGCAGTACAGAGGAATAGTGTGCTGTCACCAGGCAGGGAGCGCAGTGGAAGCTGCATATAGGTGGGCATGTAAATTTATATGGGAAAGTACATTTTCACTCAACTATAATAAAAAAAAATTCTCAACAAAAGCCTAGCAAATAGAATTTAAGAACATCAAAAAATAGTTCACCATGACCAAGAAGGATTCATACCAAGCATGCAGGGATAGTTCAACATCAGAAAAACAAAGTCATCAACCACATAAACAAAACAAAAACCACTTGATCCTATCAATTGATACAGAAAAGGTATCTGATAAAGCCCAATACCTATTCATGTTAGAAACTCTCAGCATCATGGGAATAGAAAGGAAATTCCTCAACATAAGGGGCATGAACACAAAACAAACACCCAACATCATTCTGAATGGACAGAAGTTGAAAAAATTCTCCTTATGAACAGGTACCACTCAAGGATGCCTACTGTCACCACTTCTATTCCACATTGCTCTGGTAGTCCTAGCCAGAGCAATCAGGCATGATAAGGAAATAAGGGTCATCTAGATTGGTAAAGAAGTTAAAGTATCCTTATTCATAGATTATATGATCCCATACACAGAAAACCCTAAAGAATCCACCAAAAAATCATTAAACCTAACAGAAGACTTCAGCAAAGTATCGGGATATAAGATAAACATATATAAATCAGTTGAATTTCTTTACACTATCAAAGAGACAATCAAAAAGGAAATCTTGATAGTATTACTGTTTACTACAGCCCCCAAGATGATAGTATTTTATTTTGTAGTATTTATTTGTAGGTATTTCTACAAATAAATCTAACCAGAGATCTAAAAGACCTGTACAAAGAAAACTACAAGAGCCTACTATAATAGACTGAAAGTGACTAACATAAATGGATAAACCTACCTTGCTCTTGGACAGGAAGACCCAATATAGTAAAAATGACTATTCTACCCAAAGTAATCTACAAATACAATGCAATCCCAATATAAAGCCCAGTGAAATTCTTTAATGAGATGGAGAAACAAATCACCAACTTCATATGGAAAGGGAGGAAGCTGTGGACAAAGCAAAACATTATTAAAGAAGAAAAACAAAGTGGGAGGCCTCATGGTACCTATTTTAAAGCCTATTATACTGCTACAGTAGTCAAGACAGTCTGATACTGGCACAAAAATAGACATATAGACCAATGGAACAGAAGTGAGAATCCAAATATAACATTGCCCAGCTACATGTAACTGGTATTTGACAAAGTCCCAAAGCCTGTAAACTGGGGCAAAGATAGTCTTTTGAACAAATGGTGTTGGCATAACTAGATATCCATCTGCAAAAAATTGAAACAAGATCCTTATCTCACACCATGCACAGAGACTAACTCAAAATTAATCAAAGACCTAAACATAAAATGTAAAACAATAAGGATCTTGGAAGAAAAAAACGGGAAGACAATGGAAACCCTAATTAATGGCATTAACAGCCTACAGAAAATTACCAATAACCCTCAAACTCCAGAATTTAAAATAGACAATTGAGAACTCCTAAAAATCAAACACTTATGCTCATCCAAACCTGCATCAAAAGAGTAAAAAGACTGCCTACAGAGTGGGAAAGAATCTTTGGCTACATGCTTCAGACTGACATTTAATCTCAAATGTACAAGATGCTGCCCAACCTCAACAAGAAAAAGACAAGCAATCCAATTAAAAAAAAAAAAAAGGACATGAACAGGCACTTTCACCAAAGAAGACATACAGAATGTCAATAGATACATGAGAAAATGTTTACTATCACTAGCCATCAGAGAAATCCAAATCAAAACTACAATGAGATAACATCTCAACCCCAACAAAGCTGGCAGTAATCCAAAAAACACAAAATAATAAATGCTGGAGAGGGCATAGTTAGACTGGAACTCTTCCACACTGTTGGTAGGAGTGTAGAATGGTACAACCACTATGGAAATCGATTTGGCACTTTCTTAGAAAACTAGAAATAGAAATACCATATGATCCAGCAATCCCACTCCTTGGAATACAGCCCAAAGAAATAAGGACCATCACTCAAAGAGATACATGCACCCAATGTTTATTGCAGCTCTCTCCACAATAGCAAAAAGATGGAAGCAACTTAGAGGCCCATCAACAGACAAATGGTTAAACAAACTTTGGTATATTCATACAATCGAATACTACACAATGATAAGAAACACCTGATAACATGAGACTGTTTGGAGGACATTATGCTGAGTGAAATCAACAGAAACAAAAGGACAAATATTGTATGAGATCATTATAATAAAAACACAACAAATCATTTAAGCAAAGAAGAAATGGATCATTGATGGTTACAAATGTGGTAATGGAGGGAAAGGGATTTATACAAATTAGATAGCACTTAGGATTCAGGTTGGGTGTAGGTTTTGACAGTAGGTACTAGAAAAGAGATACTCACAACTGCTCTACTTCAAAACTAAACTGTTCCCTAAATGTGGCCAACCTCTTGGGAAAGACAGAATAACAGGATCTAGGGCTGGGAGCCACACTTGCAGAGTACATCCAGACTAATCAGCACACCCAAGCTTTCCTTTTTTCTTCTCTTAAGAAAATGTTCTGCATACCAGCTAGGTGGGTGGCATCTCAGGTATTAAAAGCTACCAAGCTGCCATCTAAGCAACATCATTTGGTCCCAATCCACCTGGACCAGAGGTTAAACAGTGGATATCAAGAACAGGAAGAAAATATGAGCCCATCAGATGGATGCAGACATATGAATCCGTGTCAACTTCAGCAAGGGATGAGAAGAACTAGACAGTGCTCAGCCACCACTAACAATTTCCCGAAGGGGGCACATGGTATGGAACCCCAGACACAGCAGGAGGAAGAATGGAAGGCAGAGGTAGAATTCTACCAAAAGATACATTTAATGGTCCACCAGACTGGTGGGTCCCCTGGGAGCATGGTCTACAGACTCTCTAACCCTAAATAGCATCCAACACCATGGCCAGCTCTCCTAACAAAAACTGAACTGGACTATACAAAACCAGGAATGTGGCTAGTGATGAATGAACGTTGGGACTTTAGTCTGTACATGGGGCTATTCTAGAAGCTCATCGCTGGAACCAAAATGATAAGGGCTTGGTCAAAGGGTCATGGGAAGTTCCAGATGAAAGGTGAAGTGTGTTGTCATGAGGGGAGAGGGAGGGGACAGCAGTTAGAATAGAGTAGCAGTGAAAGTTCCAGGTATTATATGAAAATTGTATGGATTGTTAAATTCTTCTTAATTACAATAAAATTTGTTTTAAGAAAAGTATTTGCTGGCAGAAAATTTTCCTAATTCCATGAAAAAGAGAAAATATCCATACAAAAAGCTCAATGAACCCAAAACAGGGTAGATTACAAAAGAAAGTCACCAAGGATAATATAATTGAATTTGCTGAAATCAAGAACAAAGTTAGACTCTAGATAGCAGGCATGGATAAACCAAAAGTCACCTATACAGAAGAACAAATAAGACTAAGATCTGACTACTCAGCAGAAACCATACAGTCCAGAAAGCAATGAAATGACATATAAGAAGCCAGCTAATAATTAAATATGCAAAAAAACTGGGTCTCAAATACACTGGAGACATTAGTGCATTTCCAGATAAACAGAAGTCAAGAGAATTTTCAAAAAACAAACCAAAATTAAAAGAAATATTCAAGGTAGTCCTCTGGTTAGAGAACCAACAATATCCCCCAAAACCCAAGACTAGAATACAAAACAGAATGACCAGTTATGAAACCACACAGGGAAGTTGTAAAAGCAGGTAAAAGATAAACATTGAAAATAGGGAAACAAAGACATCAACATGTAAATAAAGCCAGCCAAGTGCCGTCGAGTTGGATCCGACTCATGTAAATAAAGACAACTTTAAAAACGGAGAGGATAAATATGTAGTCCTAGAACTTCCACATGGAGAGAAAGTGAAATCAATATCAAGAAAAGAAAGGTCAGTTTAAACTTAGAAAAATAAACATAAAATTTAAAATAACTACAAAAGAGGCTAACAAATCTAACCATCGAAATTTCAAAAAAGAAAAAACATAAAGACTCAGCAAACACAAACTAATAGTAATGAAAAAGATGAAAAGAAAATATAGAAGGAAAAATGACAAGGTACAGAAAATTAAGTGGCAAAAAGAAACTGTCAGCACCACACCAAATAAAAATGCATCAAAATAACAGCACTAAACTTATATATAACATCAATTAGACTGAATGTAAAAGGAGTAAATGCATCAATAAAAAGAGAGTGGCAGAACATATATTTTTTTAAAAAAGATCTGTCTATATGCTGCCTATACACTTTAGACTCAAAGACACAAACAATCCAAACATAAAAGATGCAAAAATATATCAAGCAAACAGCAATAAAAAAAAGAGTAGGAGTAGCAATATTATTCTCTGACAAACTAAGACTTTAAAGCACAGTCTTCCATAAAGAACAGGGAAGAACACTACACAATCATTAAAGAATCAATACAACAGGAGGGTATAATCTTAATACATATATATACACCCAATATTATGGCTCAAAAATACATAAAACAAATTCTAACAGCATTCAAAAGAGAAATATCACTTCCACAATAACAGTAGGAGATTTCAACACATCTCTGTCAGTGAAGGACACAATACCTAGAAAGAAACTAAACAAAGACATGGAAGATCTAAATGCCACAACCAATCAACTTGACCTCATAGACATATACAGAACACTCTACCCAACAGCAGTCAAGTATACCTTCTTTTCCAATGCACAGGGAACATTTTTCAGAATCGACCACATCTTAGGCCACAGAGAAAGCCTTAACAGAATCAAAAACACTAAAATATTACAAAATATCTGACCACAAACCCATAAAATAGAAATCAATAACAGGAACAGCAAGGAAAAAAAAAATCAAACACATGAATCTCAACAACACTTTGCTCAATAACTACTGGGTTATAGAAGAAATAAAGGGAAGCATAAATTCATACAATCAAACAAGAATGAAAACACACCTCGTCAGAACCTTTGGCACACAGAAAAAGCAGTAGAGTTCAATTAATAGCAATAAATACACATATTCAAAAAGAAGGGCCAAAATCAAAACAAATCAAAATCAATACACATATTCAAAAAGAAGGGCCAAAATCAAAACAGATCAAAATCAAAACATTAACCCTACAAGTTAAAAAGAATTCAGCAGCATTAGCAGCACTTCAGCATCAAAAGAAAGGAAATAGTAAAGATTAGAGCAGAAACGAATGAACTGAAAGACAAATGAAACATGAAAAAGACCAAAAATCAGTTCCTTCCAAAGATTAACAAAATTGACAAACCATTGGTCAAACTGAGAAAGAAAAACAAGAGAGGGAGCAAATAACCTGAGTAAGAAATGAGATGGTTGCTATCAAAACATATGCAACTGAAATCAAAAGGGTCATAATAGACAAGTATTAAAAATTTTACTCAACAAATTTAAAAACCTAGAGGAAATGGACAAACACACTACTTGCCTAAACTAATACAAAACCAAGGTAGACAAACTAGATAAACCTATAACAAAAGAAGAGATTGAAGAGGTAAAAGGAAACGAAAAACTTCCAACAACAACAACAAAAATTCCTGGCTCATTCAGTTTCACTAGAGAATTACAACAAACTTTCAGAGAAGAATTAATGCTACTACTACTACTAAAGGTATTTCAGAGCATAGAAAAGGATAACATACTCCCAAACTCATTCTAGGAAGCAAGCATAACTATCATAAAAAGTCAAGTAAAGACATCATGAAAAAAGAAAATTAGATCAATACTTCTCATAAACACGGAAAAATCCTTAACAAAACTAGAGTCAATAGAATTCAACAGCATATCAACAAATAATAATTCATTATAAGCAAGTGTGATTCAAACCAAGTATGAAGAGATGGTTCAACATTAGAAAATCAATCAGTATAATCCATAAAAAAATAAAACAGAAAAACCACATGATCCTATTAATTAATGCAGAAAAGGCATTTGACAGAGTCCAAAAGCCATTTATAATAAAAAATTGTATGCAAAATAGGATAGAAGGGAAATTGCTCCACAAAATAAAGGACATTTATAGAAAGCCAATATAATTCTAAAGGGAAAGAGAATGAAACTATTTCCCTTGAGAATGGGAAATGGACAAAGATACCCTTTATCACTAATCTTAACACTGTGCTAGCATTCCTAGCCATAGAAACAAGGGAAGAAAAAGATATAAAAGGCTCCCAACCAGTAAGGAAGAAAAAAGTATTCCTATTTGCAGACAGTATAAATCTTGTACACATAAAACCCCACAGAATCCAAAAGAAAACTAGTGGAATTTATAGATGATTTCAGCAAAGTAACAGGATACAAGACAAACACAAAAATCAGTGGGATTCATATAAACTGACAAAGAGAATTTGGAAAAGCAAATCACCAAATACGTACCATTTACAATAGACACCAAGAAGATAAAGTAGATGGGAATAAATCTAACCTGAGATACAAAAACCTATCCAATGAACACTACAAAAACTTGCAAGAAACCAAAAGACATCTACATATGAGTAAGTACAAAAATATACTATATTCATGGATAGGAAGACTCAACACTGAAAATGTCAATTCTACCCAAAGTGGTCTACACATAAAATATAATCCTGCTCCACATTCCAAACACATGTTTTTCATTGAATGGAGAAACAAACATCCAGCTTCATAAGAAAAGGCAACAGGCATTAGTGAAGAACAACAAAATGAGAAGCCTCAGACTACCTCACTTTAGAACCTATTATATTGCCACAGTAGTCAAAAGAGCCTAGTATTGGTACAACAGATACATATAGCAATGTAACAGAATTTGAGAACCCAGAAGTAAATCCATTCACTATACCTGTTGCTATTGAGTCTATTCTGACTCATAGTGACCCTGTAAGACAACGTATAGCTGCCTCACATGGTTTCTAATAAGCTCCTGAGGATTGAAACTGCCAAGCTTTGCATTTACAGTCAAACTCTTAACCACTATGCCCTCAGGGTTTGCATTCACCTGTGAGCTCCTGATACTTGATAAAGGTTCAAAGTCCATTAAATGAGGGAAAAGACAATCTGTTTTTAAAAAAATGGTGTTGGCATAACTGGTATACATCTGGAAAAAAATGAAACAAGACCCATATCTTGTACCAAACATCCACAAAAATAAATAAAAATGGATCAAAGACCTAACTGTAAAATTTAAAATGATGAAATTCATGGAAACAATAGGGATAATACTATAAGTCTTAACATATGGCATAAATAGTATAAAACCTATAGTTAACAATGCACAAATACCAGAAGAGTAACTAGATAACTGGAAGCTCCTAAAAATCAAACATTTATACTCATAAAGAGAATTTACCAAAAAAGTAAAAAGAGAATTTACAGATTGGGGGGGAAAATGACTGTCATCTGTCCAGTAAGGGTCTAAATATTTAAAATCTGTAAGATACCACACCTTAACAAAAAGACAAATAACTCAATTAAAAAATAGGCAAAGGATATGAACAGACACTTCACCAAAGAAGATACTCAGGTGGCTGATAGATACATGAAGAAATGCTCATGATCATTACAGAAATTAGAGGAATGCAAATGCCATTACAGAATATAAATTAAAACTACAATGAGATACTATCTAACCTCCCAAATCTTGGCCCTAATCCCCGAAACACAATATAGTAACTGTTGGAGATGTTGTAGAGGAATTGGAACATTTATGCATTGCTGCTGGGAATGTAAAATGGTGTAACCATTTTGGAAAACAATTTGGCAGTTTCTTAACAAACTAGAAATAGAAGTACCACATGATTTAGCAATGTCACCCCTAGGAATATAACCTAGAGAAATAAGATCCTTCACACGAATAGAGATATTGACACCCACGTTCACTGCTGCATTATTTACAATTGCAACAAGATGGAAACAACCTAGGTACTCATCAACAGACAAATGGATAAAACAAATTATGGTCCATGAACACAATGGAATACTATGCAATGATACGGAACAATGATGAATCTTCCAAATATCTGACAACATAGATGATACTGGAGGGCATTATGTTGGGTGAAATTAGTCAGTCACGAACAGACAAATATTTATATGAGACTGGAAATTTTGGTAGCATACTGGATAAGTGCTACATCTGGTAACCAAATGTTCAGCAGTTCAAATCTACCAGGTGCCCCTTGGAAGCTCTATGGACCAGTTTTACTTCGTCCTATAGGGTCACCATCAACTTGTCGGAATCAGCTCGATGGCAGTGTGTTTGTTTTTTAATATGAGACTAATATTACAAAAACTTAAGAAAAAGTTTAAATACAGAAAAAAGCATTCTTTGATAGTTAGGAAGGTGGGGAGGGGGCAAAGGAGAGGGGAAGTGATTGCAACTGGACCAAAGCAAAAGCTAAGAAGTTTCCTGGACACATTCAAACACTTGAAGGGACAACCTAGCTGGGGCTGGACCTGGGACTATAGTTTCAGGAGATATCTAGGTCACTTGGCATAACAAATTTTATTATAAAAATTTTCTGCCATCTCACTTTGGTGAGGAACATCCGGGGGCTTAAAAGCTTGAAAGCAGTCATCTAAAATACATCAGTGGTCCTGTCCCACTTGGAGCAAAGGAGAATGAAGAAAACCAAAGACATGAGGAAAATATTAGGCCAAGAGACAAAAAGACCACATAAATCCATAACTCCATCAGCCTGAGACCAGAACTAGATGCTGCCTGGCTACCACCAATAACTGCCCTGACAAAGAACACAACAGAGCTTCCCAGATGGCAAAGGGGAAAGCGGTGAACAGAACTCAAAATTCATGGAAAAAAACCAGACTTAATGGCATGACAGCAAGCAAAGGATCTCCTAAAACTATGGCCACTGGAATCTTTGTTAATACAGAACTGAAACATTCTCAAAGCCCATTCTTCAGACAAAGATTGCACAGCATTATAAAACAAAAAATAATATTCATGAACAGTGTACTTCTTAGTTCATTGAGAAATAGGACACCAAATTGGAGGCTCCTGTCTAGAGTCAGGATGACAAGGCACGAAGGGACAGGAACATGTTGAATAGAAACAGGGTACCCAGAGTAGAAAGAAGGAGTGTGCTGTCACATTATGGGGACTGTAACTAATGTCATAAAACAATACAAAGTTTTGTGTAAGAAATTAACTTGAGCTGTAAACTTTCACCTAAAACACATTAACAAAACAATCAACAAGAATCCTCAACCAAGAAAACTCCAAAACTGGATGGCTTCATCAATTAATTCAACCACACATTTAAAGAAGAAATACCAGGTCTACATGAATTTTCAAGAAACAAAAATTTTCTTTTTTGAAATCTGCCAAACTCATTTTATGTAAGACTAGTATATTACACTGACACCAAAACCAGACAAAAATATCATTAATACATTTAAGTATCTCTCAAATTCATGAATGCAAAACCATCTAATAAATATTAGAAAATGAATCAATGTAATTCACCATATTGGCAGAATAAAAGAAACACAGACGATCACCTCAACTGATACCCAACCCTCAAAAAGCATTTGACACAATTCTATATTTATTCTTGATAAAGAAAAAAAAAAAACTTCCATTAAACTAGGTACAGAAGAAAATGTGCACAATCTGACGAAGAATACTTATGAAAAAGTTACAGCTAACCTAATAGTTAACGGTGAAAGATTTGTTTTTCCCTTAAGATAACACAGAAGGCAAGGATGTCAGTTCTTACCATTGTTCTAAAACAGTGCTTATAGGAAAATTCATATGAGGTCTAACAATTAAGTTTGTGAACTCATCCTAGAAAAAGTGCTACATACCTCACTGTTGAGTATCACTTCTGTTACCTTTGAAGTACTACCATTGGGAAGCTACGCACTGATGCCAGTGCCTAGTTCACCCTTCAAAACAATTTTGGAATTCTTTTTCTGGAATGGCCATCAGAGCTGTCATTTTACGCTTGATGTCCTGAATGTCATCAAAATGTCTTCCTTTTAATATTTCGTCTGTCTTCAGGTAAATAAGAAAAATCACTGGGGGTCAGATCAGGTAAGTAGGTAGGGTGTTCCAATACAGTTTTTGTTTACTGGGTAAAAACTCCCTCACAGTGCTGTGTGAGTTGGTACATTGCTGTGATACAACATCCGTGAGTTGTTGGTGAGAAGTTCAGGTCACTTTCATCTAACTTTTTCATGCAGTCTTTTCAGCACTTCCAAATAGTAAACTTGGTTTACTGCCAAGTTGGTATACATTCATAATCAACAATCCTTCTCTTATTAAAAAAGCTTAGCAACATCGTTTTGACTCTTAATTTTGACTGATGGAACATTTTTGGTTGTAGAAAACTGGCAGACTTCCACTGTACACTTTGACACTTTGCTTCAGGGTCGTATTGGTACACCCATGTTTCATCACCAGTGATAACATGGCCCAAAACACTGTCTTGCTTTTCCAAAAGGTCTTGGCAAACTTTGACCCTCCTTTGCTTTTGTTCATCTGAGAGCTCCTTCAGGACCAGTTTTGTACCCACCTTTCTCATGCCAAGACTTTCAGTTGAGATTTTCTTAACTGTTTCTCTATTGATGTTTACTTGGTTTGCTATGCTTCTCACAGTCAGCTGATGATTCGGACACACAATTTGATGAATTTTTGCAGTGTTTTTATCAGTTCTGCTTCCGATTAGCTGCCGTGACCTCTCTTCATCAGTGACACTTTCCCCTCAGAAAAACATTTATCCATTTGTACACTGCTGTTTCCTTCATGGCATTATCCCCATAAACTTAGACTAACATGTCCCTGATTTCACTTCCACTCATACTGAGTGTAACAGGAAATTTAATGTTTGTTTGTTGCTCTATTTCAAACTCCAACATTCTCACAACAGCATACAAAAACACACAACAATAACGAAAACCACTCAGAAAGATATTGCCACACATCGACAAGAGCACAGCTGCGAGACAGCTATGAAACCTTACTGAGTTGTTTGTACGGTGCTACTAATGTAAACACACAGTGGCAAGTTTGCAAACTTAATTGTCAGACCTCATGTACCAACCCATGTTCATTGCAGTATTGTTTACAACAGCAAAAAGATGGAAGCAACCTAAGTGCTCCTCAGCAGATAAATGGATAAACTATGACACAAACATGCAAAGGAATATTATACAACAATAAAGAGCAAAGAGCAATCCACAAAGCATCTCACAATGTGGTTGAACCCAGAGAGCATTATACTGAGTGAAATAAGTCAATTAGAAAAGGACAAATACTATATGAGATCAGTATTGTAAGAATTCATGAAAAGCTTTCGACACAGAAAGAATCTGTAATGTTAGGAGAGGGAATGGATAGAGAGAAAAAACACTAACTAAACAACAGATAAGTGGTAACTTTAAAGGGTAACACATTAAATAATACTAGGGAAGTCAGTACCTTTTGACCAAGCTAAAGTCATAAAAGCTTCATAGACATCTAAACCCCCAGAAGGACAGAGTTATCAGCCTGATGGCCAGGTATCATGGCATAGGGGAACATGTAGCTCAATTGGCATAACATAGTTTATAAGGAAATGTTCTACACCATATTTTGGTGTAGAATCTAAGGTCTTAAAAGATTGTGAGTGGTCATCTAAGATATGCCTACTGGTTCCCTGCCCACCCCCACCTGGATGAAGGGAGAAGAAAAGCAAAGACACATGGACAAGATTAGTCCACCAGACTTAGTCCAGCACAACTAGATAGTATCTGGTTACCACCACTGACTGCTCTGACAGGGAATATTATAGAGTGTTCTGAAAAGAGGAGGAGAAAATGTAGAACAACATTCTAACTCACAAAAAAGACTTGACAGGGACTGGAGAAACCCTGAGACTACTGGCTCTGGACACCCTTTAAACTAAGTATTTAAGGCACTCCTGATAGTCTCCTTTCAGTCAAAGACTAGACAGGCCCATGAAACAAATAATAATGCATGTAGCCCAACCACATATTAGAAACTAAATGGTGACACCAGTCCAGGGACAAAGAAGGCAGGAAGGTACAGGAAAGCTGAATGAATGGAAACAGGGAGCTCAAGGTTGAGAGGGAGAGAGAGGTGACATGTCGCGGTGTTAGCAACCCATGTCACAAAACAATATGTATATGAATTTTAATGAGAAAATATTTTTTTCTGTGAACATTAACCTAAAGCACAATAAAGAAATTTAGGAGACAGGTACCTAGACAACTGAATGGAACAGATAACACATTCATGCACATTCCAAAGAAAGGAAAACAAACTGACTTCAGAAATTATCAAATAATATCGTTAATATCATATGCTAGTGAAATTTTGCTGAAAACAATTTTAAAAAAAAGTTTCAGCCATATATCAATAACTTGAAGATGTTCAAATCAGATTCAGAAGAGGATGTGGAATGAGGATATAATTGTTGATGTCAGATCTTGGCGAAAAGCAGTGAATGTAAGAAAAATGTTTATGTTCTATTGACTACGTGAAGGCATTGAAGTAGATGGATCACATCAAATTATGGATCACCTTATGAAAAACATGAATTCAAGAACACTTGATTGTGTTCATAAGGAACCTGTACGTGGATCAAGAGGCAGTCATTCCAACAAAATAAAGGGGTACTGCGTGTTTAAAATTGGAGCAGATGTGCAACAGGGTTGTATCTTTTCACCTTAATTACTCAACCTGTCTGCTGAACAGTTACCACCAGAACTTGGATTGTACTAAGAACGAGGCATCTGGATTGGAGGAAGACTTACTAACAACCTACTACATGTAGATGATACAATCTTCTTCACAGAAAATGAAAAATGACTCAGAGCTCTTACTGATGGCAGTAAAATACTACAGGCTTCGGTATGGATTGTACCTGAATGGTGACAGCACACATTAGAAAGAAGGTCAATAACAACTGGACTTCAACACAATTTGAGTACTCCTCCCATCTTAACCCAATATTTCAAGGACAGAGTAGCTGGGGCGGGGGGGCAGGGACCACGCTCTCATGTGAAATCGACGCCAATTGGTACAGCTAGCGTTTTGCTAATGAGGACTCTCTGCACCCCTCTTTGGTGAGTGGTGCCTGGGGTCTTAAAAGCTGCCAAGCTGCCATTTGACAGTACAGCAAATGGTCCCAACTCAATAGGAACAGACGATCACCGAGGACAAGAATGACATGGGGAAAAGAACCCAGAAGACAGAGAGACCCACGTAAGTGGGTCTCTACATCGACTCATGACAAGAAGAAGCAGATGGTGCCTGGCCACCACTAGTGATAGCCACGATGGAGCTCACAAAGTTGAGTCTCACTGGCAACAAGAGAATAAATAGGGGTGCACTCTGAGATCTCCAATAAAAGACTGTAATTGATGATCTGGTGGCTTCGGGGTTCCCCTGGGAGCATGGCCCCTGGCCCTGATGCTGCCTCATCCATAAATCATAATGAAGGTCAACTTTTCGGACGCAGAGTGACCATATCTTGGGGGAATGTTATGGTTCTATGCATCTATAGGATGTCATTCTGCTGACCTCTCGCTGGAGGAAGGGGAGTAGGTGGAGAGGAGTGGATAGGAGACTGTTGGGAGGATACGACATGTATGGAGCAAAGAAGAGGGGTGTGCTGTCATCGGGAAGGGAGAGCAGTGGGAGCTGCATATAGGTGAGCATGCAAACTTATATGGAAATGTACATTTTCATGCAATCGTAATAAAAAATAAAGAAAAAGAAAGAAAAATCTTTCCAACTGAACCTAAAGAAAATAAAATCCTTACAACTGGGCCAATAAATAACATCATGATAAATGATGAAGAAAGTGAAGTTGTCAAGGATTTCTTCTTTCTTTGATCAGTGATCAGCATCCAAGGAAACAGCAGGGAAGAAATCAAATGACACACAGCACTGGGCAAATATGCTACAAAAGACCTCTTTAAAATGTTAAAAAGTAAAGATGTCACTTTGGTACAGCTGACCCAAGCTATGCTATTTTCCAATACTTCATACACATGCAAAAAAAGCTGGGCAAAGAAAAAGGAAGTCTCTTGGACATCTAGTGCTGATGTAACATAAACACCACAAGTGGATGGCTTTAATGAAGCGAAGTTTATTCTCCCACGGTCCTGTAAGTTAGAAGTCTGAATTCAGGGTACTGGCTCCGGAGGAAGATTTTATTGGCTCTGGAGGAAGGTCTCCATGATGCATTAGTCCTCCTTTGATCTGGAAGCATCTCAGCTCTGGAACCTCAGGTCCAAAAGATGCACTCTACTCCCAGCACTGCTTTCTTGGTCCCTCATGTCTCTCTCTTTCTATGAGGTCCTCCATGTCTCTCGGCTTACCTCTCTCTTTCAGATCTCAAAGAGATAGGCTTGAGATACTATACAGTCTTGTATTTCTCATCAGTTTAATTGACACTAGTCTTTCTCATTTCATTATAGTGATGGGATTTACAACATATAATGAAAATATCTTCAAATGGCAAAATAGTGGACAATCACACAACAACGGGAATCATGGCCCCGGCAAACTGACAGATATTTGCGGGGAGGGCATGATTCAATCCATGACAGGAAGGCTGACAAAGAAATGATATATTTGAATCTTCATGTTGGTGAAGAGCACTGAATATGGCATGGACTGCCAGAAGGATGACCAATCATACTTGAAGGAAGTAAAGGCAGAATGCTTCTTAGAAGTAAGGATGGAAAGACTTCATCTTGCTTGCTTTGGACACGTATCAAAAAAGACTAATTTCTGGGAAAGGGCATAATGTTTGGTAAAGTGTAGTCAGGGAAAAAAACAATGAAAAGAAGAGTGAAACAATTTACAAGGTGGATTGACACAATAACTACAACAATGGGCTCAAACATATCAACAGTTGAGAGGATGGTACAGGATAGGGAAACATTTTGTTCTGTTACATATAATGTCACCATGAGTCAGAGGCCCTTGGTGGCAACTAGTAACAAAAGAGAAGGGATAGGAAATACCAATAAAATAAAAATATAAGAGGACAGAAATTTTTTTTTTAACACACTCAAACAAGATATATTAAATCTCAGTAATCTAAAACGATTTAATTCTGACAATGGTAATAAAATCAGGCTTCACAGGACAATTCTCAGAGCAGCAAAAATACTTCTTCTTCACCAAGCATTCACAGGAGTGAATGGAATGGGATTTTACTTTGAAGAATTTTCATGTCAACTGTTGACTCTAAAAGACAAACACTTGTAGATTTCTGCTCCAAATGCAAGAAATGTCTTAAGTCTCTGTATATCATTCATGACAAAAACCAAATACTATCATATGTGTGGCTTTGCAGTTTACAAAGCTTTTTATTTTTTTGGCTGCACTATCTCATTTGATTAACAGCCCTGTAAGGTACTTTTTACTGTGCTCCTACTACAGATAAGGAAATTGAGTCTCATTGAATCACTGATCCAAGTTCACATAATCGGTAAGAGAGTAAGAAGTATTGAAGGGATCCAGAATAATGATCTTACTCTCCACTTTTACAAGCTAAATTAATGTTTGTATGGCTCACGAACAAGTGTATTAAAACAAAATCAATAAATTGCTTACATGTTTTATTTTTTCCATTTTTTTCACTTTTGTCATTCGGTCTGAATATCTTCTACTTACCTATCTTTTAGATCAATATTTCTCTCCTGAAATGGATATAGCTTCTCCTGAACTGTGTTTAATCTACTATTACACTCACCTACCAAGTATTCAGTTTTAGTTATTGTATTTTTCAGTTCTGCGACTTCGTTTCTTGCATATAGAATCAGTTCTCTGATGAAATTCTCTATCTTGTCAAACTTTTTGAAAATATTTTTTAGGTACTGTAAGTCAATTTCAACGAACAGCAACTCTATGTATAACAGAATGGCACACTGCCAGGTCCTGTGCCATCCTCACAATCACTGTTATGTCTGAGCTTATCGCTGCAGTTACCGTGTCAAACCATCTTCTTTGAAGGGTCTTCCTCTTTGTCATTGACCCTCTACTTTACTGAGCATGATGTCCTTCTCCAGGGATTGGTCCATTCTTATAACATGTCCAAATCACATGAGAAGTCTTCCCATCCTTGCTTCCAAGGATGTGCTTCTTCCAAGACAGCTTTGCTTGTTCTTCTAGCCATTCATGGTATATTCAAAACTCTTCCCCAACACCAAAATTCAAAGGTATTGATTCTTCTTTGGTCTTTCTTATTCATCGTCCAGCTTTCACACCTCTAGGAGGCAATGGAAAACACCATGGCTCGGGTCAGGCACACAACAGTCCTTAAAGTGACATCTTTGCTTTTTAATTTTTTTTTTTTTTTTTTTTGCTTTTTAAAATTTTAAGTAAGTCTTTTGCAGCAGATTTGCTCAGTGCAATGCTAGTTTGATTTAGTAACTGCTGCCTCCATGGTCATAGATTGTGGATCCAAGTAAAATGAATTCCTTCACAACTTCAATCTTTACTTCATTTATCATGATGTTGCTTATTTGTCCAGTTGTAGAGATTTTTGTTTTATGGTGAGGTGTAAGTCATACTGCAAACTGTGGTCTTTCATCTTCATGAGTAAGTTCTTCAAGTCTTCTTTGTTTTCAGCAAGCAAGGTTATGGCATCTGCATATTGCAGGTTGTTAATGAGTCTTCTTCCAATACTGATGTCCTGTTCTTCATATAGTCCAGCTTCTCAGGTTATTTATTCAGCATAGACTGCATAATTTTAAACCATATAGTATCCCTTTGTTCTGTTCTAACAACTGCCTCTTTGTATATTTACAGGTTCCTCATGAGCACAATTCAGTATTCTGGAATTCCTATTCTCTGCAATGTTATCCATAATTTGTTATGATCCACATAAGCAAGTGTCTTCGCATAGTCACTAACACACAGGTGAACATCTTTCCAGTATTTTTTTACTTCCAGCCAAGATCCATCTGACATCAGCAATGATACCCCTGGTTCTACATCCTCTTCTGTCAATGTAGTGCTCTAAGCACTTTTGAATTATATTCAGCATAATTTTACTTTTGTGTGACATTAGTGATATTGCCTGCTAATTTTTGCATTCTCTTTGATCACCTTTCTCTGAAACAGGCACAAATATGGATCTCTTCCAGTCAGCTGGCCAGGAAGGTGTCTTACAAATTTCTTGGCATAGATGAGTGAGCCCTTCCAGTGCTGCACTGGTATGTTGAAACATCACAATTGATACTCCTTCAATTCCTAGAGCCCTGTTTTTCACCAATGCCTTCAGTGCAGCTTGAACCTCTTCCTTCAGTACTATTAGTTCTTGATCACATCCTACCTCCTAGAAAGGTTGAGGGTCAAACAATTTCTTTTGTACAGTGACTCTGTGTGCTTCTTCCATCTTCATTTGATGCTTACTGTGTCGTTTAATATTTTCCCTGAGGAATTCCTTGACATTGGAACTTGAGGCTTGAATTTGTCTTCAGTTCATTCAGTCTGAGAAATGCTGAGTGTGCTCTTCCCCTCTGGTTTTCTATTGCCAGGTCTTTGCCCATTTCATTATAACACTTTACTTTCTCTTCTCAAACTGCCCTTTGAAAACTTCTGTTCATCTCTTGTACTTCATCATTTCTTCCTTTTGCTTTACCTACTCGATATTCAAGAAAAACTTTCAGAGTCTGTTCTGACATCCATTTTGGTCTTTTCTTTCCTTCCTGTCTTTTCAATGAGCTCTTGTTTTCTTTCTGTATGATGCCCTTTGTGTCATTTCACAACTTATCTGGTCTTTGGTCATTAATGTTCAACCACATGTCTGTCAGTTTGCTGTACTGTAGTAGCTTGTGTGTTGCTGTAATATAAGAAGCTTTGCCACTGGTATTTCAAAGACCAGCAGGGTCACCTTTGCTGGACACATTTAAGATGAGCTTTCAGGCAGAGACAGACTAGGAACAAGGACTCAGCAGTCTACTTGTGAAAGATCAGCCAGTTAAAACCTAAGGAATATCAGCATAACACTATTTCACATACTGCTGGATGATGACCCCTCAAGTTGGAAGGCATTCAAAGCACATCTGGAGAAGCGGTATCTCCCCAAAGGAGAGTCATGTTTAACAATGTAAATGGAGTTCAGCTTTATGAACATTTATTTGCTGATGTAGCATGACTCAAAATGACAGCTGTAAATATCCATTAATAATAGGAATGTGAAATGTGTGAAATGTGAATCTGGGAAAACTGAAAGTCATTAGAAATAAAATGGAATGCATAAACATAGATAACCTAGGCATTAGTGAGCTGAAAATGACAAATATTGGCCTTTTCGAATCAGATAATTATATGGTCTACTATGTGGGAAGGAGAAATTGAAGAAGAATAGCACAGCATTCATCATCAAAAAGAATATTTGAAGCTCTATCGTGAAGTACAATGCTGTTCATGACAGGATAATATCCATAAGCCTACAAGGAAGCCTGGTTAATATGAGTACTATTCACATTTATGCACTAAGGCCAAAGATGAAGCAATAGAAGATTTTTACCAATTTTTGCAGTCTGGAATTGATCAAACATGCAATCAAGATGCATTGATAATTACTGGCAGTAAGAATGCAAAAGTTGGAAACAAAGAAGAAGGATTGGTAGCTGGAAAATGTGGACTTGGTGATAGGAAAGACAATGCTGGAGACTGCATGATAGAATTTTGTAAGACCAACAACTTCTTCATTGCAAATACCCCTTTTCACCAACATACATTGTGACTATATACATGGAACTTGCCAGACGTGATACACAGGAATCAAATGGACTATATGAGGACTGCTAATTAAGTTCACAAACTTACCCTAGAAAAACTGCCACATACCTCATTGCCAAATATCACTATAATCACTTTCAAAGTAATCCTCAGGAAACTGTGCACCAATGCCAGCACCTAGTTCACCCTTCAAAGCAGTTTTGGAACTCCTTCTGGAATAGCCATCAGAGCCGTCATCATATTACCCCTGATGTCCTGAATCTCATCAAAACATCTTCCTTTCAATATTTCCTTTATCTTCAGGTAAAGAAAAAGTCAATGGGGCCAGATGAGGTGAGTATAGAGGGTGTTCTAATACAGTTACTTGTTTACTGGCTAAAAACTCTCTTACAGACAACTAGACTATTAAGTTTACAAACTTGCCACTGTGTCGCCATGCGCAATGGCCATTCCAGAAAGAGTTCCAAAACTGATTTGAAGGCTAGGTGCTGGCATCAGTGCATACCTTCCCAAAGTGAGTACTTTGAAGGTGATCATAGTGATATTCAGCAATGAAGTATGCAGCACGCAGAACAATTAAATTCACTGACTTAATTATCAGACCTCCATATATGTGGAAAGAGATGATGGAAAAGCTCAATCTCATTAGTCAGAACAACTCTAGGGTCTGACTATGGAACAGACCTTCAAGTACTCATATGCAAATTCAAGTCAAAGTTGAAGAAAATCAGAACACATCCACAAGAGCAGAATCACAACCTTGAGTATATCCCACTTGAATTTGGAGACCACTTTTGAACATATTAGTCATTGTCTGAGTCTCCTAACTCCAACCTCTCAATCACCTATCGAGGTCTTTTTATTGTCTGTGTTTTCTCTCAGTTCTGTGACCTCGTAAGGTCTAACATTTTTTTTGAATGCCAGAAATTGTATACTAAAAATCAGAGGTATTCTGGATGAGTTTTATTTTCCTCCAGAGAAGGCTGACTTTTGCTTCTGGAAGATGGCAAGGAAGAGGTCACTTTTGTCTTGCCTGATAATGAGTTTGATTTAATCCTTGTTTCAGTCTTTGTGGATGATTTAACCAGTTCATCTTTACTTTTAAAGTTTAACACTTTGGGGTTCCAAACTGAAAACCTGGGGCAATTTCCAGGGCTTCTTTTCTTTGGGAGACCCTGAACTCCAGTGTCTCTCTAGCACTGTGAAATTGGTACTCTGCTTAGTTACCCAGCTTCTTATCTGCTGCTTTCTTCTCAACTTCTCAATTTCTTTGCTCAGTACCACTTAAAAATCAGCAAATATCTTAAGGGAAAAAAACAGTACAAAATATCACTAAACTCAGTGTATTTTCCTTTTCTGATGCATCTTGGACTCTTAAGACGTGATTTTGAACTACTCATGAACCTAGATGCAAAAATTTTCAACAAAATCCTAGCCAGTAGAATTCACCAGCATATCAAAAAACATAATTCATCACGACCAGGTTGATTTCATTCCAAGGATGTAAGGCTGGTTCAGCATCAGAAAAACAATTAATATGATCAACCACTTAAATAGCACAAAAGTAAGAATCACCTGATTATGTCAACTGATGCAGAAAAGTCATTTGACAAAGTCCAACACCTATGCATGCTAAAACTCTCAGAAAAATAGGAATAGAAGGAAATTCCTCCACACAATTAGTGGCATCTATGCAAAGCCAAATGTCTTCATCATCCTGAATGGTGAAAGACTGAGAGACTTCCTCTTGAGAGTAGAAAATAGACAAGGATGCCCACTCTCACCACTTCCATTCAACATTGTACTAGAAGTTCTAGCTTAGAGCAATCAGACAAGACAAAGAAATAAAGGGCATCCATATCAGCAATGAAGAAGTAAAAATCTCCCTATTTGCAGAAGATGTGATTGTATGTACAGAGAATCCTAAGGAATCTATAAGTAAACTACTATAACTAATAGAGGAGTTCAGCAAAGTATTGAGATGCAAGATAAACATAAGTAAATTAGTAGGATTCCTTTATATAAACAAAAATATGATCAAAGAAGAAATAACCAAATCAGTACCATTTACTATAGCCCCCAAGAAGATGAAATATCTAGGAATAAATCTAACTAGAGAAATAAGAGACCTATACAGAGATAACTACAAGGCCTTACTGCAAGAAACCAAAAGAGACTTACAAAATTGGAGAAACCTACTCTGCTCATAGTTCAGAAGACTTAACATTGTGAAAATGTGTATTTTACCTAAAGCTATCTATTTATACAATGCAATCCTAATACAAATTCCAGCGTCATTTTTTTAATGAGATAGAGACATATCACTAACTTTGTTTGAAAGGGAAGAAACCCTGGACAAGTAAAGCACTACTGAAGAAGAGGAACACAATGGAGGCCTCACACTACCTGACTTTAGAACCTATTACACTGCCACAGCAGTCAAAACAGTCTGTTACTGGTACAAAAAGAGACATATAGACCAATGGAACAGAGTTGAGACCCCAGAGATGCCACTAACATCTTATGAACAGCAGATATTTTACGAAGGCCCTAAAATTGCAAACTGGGGTACAAAAAGTCTCTTCAACAAACGGTGTTGGCAAAATTGGATATCCATCTTCAAAAAACTGAAACAAGACCCGTATCTCACACCTTACACAAAAACTAACTGTAAATGGTCACAGACCTAAATATAAAAATCATGCAAGCAAAAATAGGATCAATGATGGATGAGCTAATACACAACTTAGAGAGACTTCAAAATCTAACAAAGCACAATTAACAGAAAACACATAAATCAAAACTACTAAGAATCAAACACTTTTGCTCATCCAAAGACTTTAGAAAAACAATTAAAAGACCACCTACAGAATGGGAAAAAATATTTGGCAGCTACAAGTCAGATCATCATCTGATCTCCATAATCTACAAAGTTCTGCAAAATATCAACAAGAAAAAGATAAATTATCCAATTAGGCCATGGACAAAGGAGATAGGCAGACACTTAACTAGAGAGGACATCCAGGTAGCCAAAAGACACGTGAGAAATTGCTCACAATCATTAGCTATCAGAGAAATCCAAATCAAAACTACAATGAAATATGCTCTCACCCAAACAAGGTTGGCCATGAACCAAAAAACACAAAACAAATGCTGAAGAGGTTATGGAGAGATTGGAACTCTCCTACACTGCTGGTGGGATTGCAAATTGGTACAACCTCTTTGGAAAGCAATCTGGCGCTTCCTTAAAAAGTTGGAAATAGGTACACCATTTGATCCAGCAATTCCACCGCTTAGAATTTATCCTTCAGAAACAAAGGCTGTCACAGGAACAGACACATGTATACAAATGTTTATTGCAGCACACACAGTAGCTAAAAGATGGAATCAACCCAGTTGCCCAAAAACAGATGAAGGGATAAAAAAACTATGGTACATATACTCAATGGAACACTATGCTATGATGAAAAACAACAATGATTTTAGAAAACATCTCATGACATGGTGTCAACTGGAAGGCATTACATTGAGTAAAATCAGTCACTGTCAAAAGGACAAATATTATACGAGACCACTGTTATAAGGACTTAAAAATAGAATTATCTACAGAATAAAACTTTGATGGCTACTAGGGTAGGGCAGGGAGGGTTTATCATAGATGAGATAGTTTATGGATGTTAGAAATTTTATTCATTTACTGTAATAAATAAATAAAAAATTTTAAAAAGATCTGATTATTTTATTAGCCCTGAACTTGTAATTTTTGTCTCTATAACACTGTGATACTATTGAAACCTTTGCTTAGTGTCTCTGATTCTTAGGTACTACTTTTCTGTTTGGTGTTTCAGCCTCCTTACCCACACCATTTACACTTGTAAATGCCTTGAGGGAAAATGCGGCACAGAATGTTGGGCTTCCCTTAATACATCTCTTGTCTCTCTGGGATTTTTACCCTTGATTATGTTGGTAGTTCTCTGATGCCTTCAGACAGTTTTTGTTTTTATTTTTTTTTCTTGGTAATTTTATCCAGCTTTTCTAGTACTTCTTGAGGGACAGTTGGTCTGATACAAATTAGTCTGTCAAGGTTGGAAGCAGAAGTCCTCACTGCTATGGTTTCTAATCCATTGACATGCTTACTTTTGGCTCATTCATTTATTCATTCCAACATCTACCAAGCACATGGTTTCTGCTAACAACTCTACAAGACTCTGAGAAAACAAACAACTTCTATCTTCAAAGGTGGGAGTAGGAATGTAAATACAAGTGGTAAAAATATAATGTCTGTGTTTTTAAAACTAGAGGTTTGAAAATGCTAATTTGGAGAGTAGAAATGCAAGTAATGATCTTTGCTACAGGGTTCAGAAAAATGGTCACAGATAGAATACACTTGAGGTAAGTCAAGAATGTGCCAAGTAAACAAGGGATTGGAGACATAAGAAGGGCATTTTACAATGAAACAGCATTATATGTAAAGGTATGGCAGTCAGCATGGGAAATTACTACTAGTTTGGTACTGTTGGCACAACAGTGATAGTATATGATAGAAAGGAAGAAATGAAAGCACAGTGCTGATAGTGGAAGACTTTGTCTCTGTCCTAGAGGTTTTTAATTAAGGAGTTAATTGGTAGTGGCATTCCCAGGGGTAGAATTCTACCACATGTTCAGTCAGATTCACAGAGAACTTGACAAAAGAAATTTAAGACCTCTAGTCAATGGCTTGTAAACTCAAAGGTAAAAATGCATACCAAGGATTTTTAAACTTTGAAGTCACATCTCTGACTAATTTATAGGAAAGAGAAATAAAATTTCTTAAACACTATAATAGATTCTGCATGGCCAAGAATTGAAAAGTTGTATTATCTGAGTCTCATTTTCTCTGTCCATAAGCTCAGTTACATATTAGTACAGCAATAAGCAACAGGAGCTCTAATTTTTCAGAGCTTTTGTCTACTTATGCCCTAAATCACAGTGCCATTAAAGAGCAGTCTCTTAAATGCCTACTTACTTATGGGAATGAACATCTAATAAGTTTGATATGATTTTTCCCCTTTGTAGATTTAAAAATTTAAGGTGCCAGACAACACAGGACAACTATCCCACAATGCTACCAAGAGAGCAGTATAAAAATGCTGAACATCTATAAAACCTAAAAGTAGAAGTGTTTACATGATCTATGCCTTGGGAAGCTGTCACTTCTGTGACATTCAAGTCAGCAGAGTTTAATGAAGGAAATAAGATATTTAGCTTTCACCATCTGGCAGCAGACAAAAAGTTCTGCAGATGAAGGAGAGGGTATTCCATGTACACAGACTAAGCAAGAACGACTTGCACAAAGGGAAACCAGAGTATATTTAAGAAGAACAAAGTCATGTGTTTGGCTAATGGGAGAGACAAAGAAAGAGCAGTGGACTATGAAAGTCCAGAGAAGGGTCATTTACAGCTCAAGTCTCTTTCATCTATACTTCTGCTGGCAAGGGTACAATTGTGTAATCAATTAAAAAAAAACACCAATCTACCGTTAAACAATTCTTTATTTCCAAAAATACTCAAGAACACTCTAACCAGCTGTCATAAAGTTGGTTCTGATTCATGGTGACCTCATGTGTGTCAGAATAGAACTGTGTTCCTTAAGGTTTTCAATGGCTAATTTTCTGGAAGTAATCACCAGGCCTTTCTTCCAAGGCACCTCTAGGTAAACTCGAATATCCAACCTCTTAGTATTAACTGTGTACACCACCAAGGGAATTCCACTGATTAGTTTTGCATGGTCTTTCTAGCCATGGTCTTGTAACTTCCGCTCAGGTGACTGGGCAGGACTGTGTGATAGGGTAGTTGTGGTGCACAAAGGGGATTGGTCAGTTTTGTTTTAAAAAAGAGCTAATTCCAGGGCAGGGAGACAGGGGAACCTCTATCACCAAGAAACAAAAGAGCCTTTGGACCTGGTGGCCTCTGCAGTGAGAAGCTTCTTGACTAGGGAAGACTGATGACAAAGGTATTCCCTCAAGAGCTGGCAGAAAGAGAAAGCCTTCCCCTAGAGCTGACACTGAATTCAGACTTATAGCCTCCTAGACTATGAGACAATAAATTTATTTTTGTAAAAGTTATCTACTTGTGGAATTTCTGTTACAGCACCACTAGAAGACAAAGACAGAATATGGTACCAAGAGAGTAGGGTGCTGCTCTAACAGATATCTAATACATGTAAGGATGAGACATACATGGAGCAGAGAGGAACAGTGTGCTGTCACCGGGCAGGGAGAGCAGCGGAAGCTGCTTATAGATGGGCATGTAAATTTATACGGGAATGTACATTTTCACTCAGTCATAATAAAAAACAACAACAACAAAATTGAATTGATAGAGACTGGAAGAGTTTCAAAGTGTCTAAGAGTAAAAATCTAGATTATCTTGATGGGATAGTTGGTGGAATTATGGACACCAAAGACAATTCTGGTGAGAATTCTGAAAGAAGTCAAGAGATTTCTTAACAGTAGTGATGGCACAGATGGCAAGAAGCAGAATTAGAGAAAAGGCAGCAGTAAAACCTGAAGAGTAGCTCCAGATGTGCTGGAGCTGACCCACAGAGTGAGAGAGCCTTTGGCAGGAGGCTTCCTGGCAGAGCAAGATGCCTTCTGGCACTTAGGCAAGCTAGGCTTGTTGACCCAGGGAGCAAGAAAGCTGGGTGCCTTTCAACTGCAGTTTACTGGTGAAAATGGGTGCCTCCAGGCACTTACTGGTGGAGCTAAAGAGCTTTGGAATACTTGACCCATGAGGGCAGACACAGGCTGTGAGGCACAGGGGCCAAGAAGCCAAGGAATCAGAAAACAGAAGCTGAAGAGGCAATGAACAGAGGAAGCAGAGCTTCTTCTCTCTCAAAGGGTGGAGGCAGTACTCAAACGGACTAGGAGAATGGGGCTTCCCAAAGCCAAGGTGTGAGCACAGTTGCCATTCCAGTGGGCCTAGAAGATGGAGTTGAAACCCAGGGCTGAGATTCCTCCACTCAGAATCTGAAGAGTTGTGGGTACCACCCAGAATCCGGAAAGCAGGGACATTGTGTAATGGTATCAGAGAACAAAAGATTATTTTCAAGACTTGAGCAATAATATAATGTGTTCTGCTGACTTATTTGGTGTCTGTTATCCCTTCTTTCCCTACAATTCTTCCCATTTGTAATGGAAATGTCTAGCTTGTGCCTATTCTGCCATTGTGCCTTTGGAAACAAATAACTTGTATTCTAGATTTCACTGATGAAGAATTATTGGATTTTGGACTTGCCGTTAGGACTTACACTATGATATGATGGGGAAAATGTATTTTACATGTGGCAAGGACCTGAATTTTGGGGGACAAAGAGCAAAATTTTATAGATTGACTTCTGTTCTCCAAAAGTGTATGTCAGCTTGGCTGGGCCATGATTCCCAGTATTATGTGATTGTAGACTATTTGGTTATCTGATGCAATTTTACAAGACGTCAATGAGGCATAATTAGTGGAAGTTATGTTAATGAGGTAGGACTTAATATATTTAAGACTAGCTTGTGTCCTAAGTCTATCTCTTTTGAGATGTAAAAGAGACAAATTAGGAGAGAGACTGGAGACCTCATACCTCCAAAAAGCAAGAGCCAGGAGACTATCATGTCCTTTAGACTCAGGGTCCCTGCACTGAGAAGCTCCTTGACTAGTGAAGACTGATGAAAAAGATATTCCTCCAAAGCTAACAGAGAAAGCATTCCCCTGAAGCTGGCACCCTGAATTTGGACTTCTATCCTCTTAGACTGCGAGAGAGTAAATTTTTCTGTGTTAAAGCCATCCACTTGTGGTACTTCTGTTATAGCAGCACTAAGACACCACCCTAATTTGTTAACTGTTTATACCAGCCAGGGACTCCTACAAATACTCTGCAAATACATAAACAGATCATAAGGGGGAATTACTTCATCAATGAAATTTCATGAAGAAAGTTACACATTTAGCCACAGTATATCATTTCATAATGGATTAAACCAAGAAGGAAAACATTAGACTTTATGTTATTTCAAATACATTTCTGATGATAGAATATAAGTTACCCAAGTTACAATTTGGACATAATACCAGTACCTCAGGACTGGAGTTAACAAGAACCTAATTTTAAACATCTCCAAAGGACTAATAACAATTTAGATTTACATTATACCCATGGGAAAGAACGGGAAACTAAGACAATAGGAAGAAAGTAGTAAAGGTTGAATGCCTGAAGAAAACACATATCCTTAAGGTTACATTATATTGCTCAGAAGTAACTAAATTACAGCAGAAACATTTCAAACACATTTCAACATGCCTCTAATTAAAAAAGTTTTGGGAGGCTCCAGAATTAAAGCTATCAAACATAAAACCTAAAGAATTTACCAAGATTAAAAAGATTATCCACTTTAACTCAGCGGAAAAACACTAGAAGAAACAGGTCAGTTAGAATAAACTTGTAATGATGTGAATCTGCTAATCTTTAAATAATTTCTACATCATTTGAGATATAATCATTTGTGACTAACATCTGAAGGACAGTGGGTTGAGTACCATACAAAACACAAAATTAAATACAGTCCCTGTCTGGTAAACTACATTTTTCACCAGGGAAGCATACTGATATGCTATAACCAAGAACTTATTCTAAAATACAGCAAGAAATACGGGCGAGAAATATGATAATGTGATATGTCTAACAAGCAAAATTTTTGTAGCATGTAGAAGCAAGCTGTGTACCCACATAAGGTATGTATTTTGAAATATTTATGGATGGTTAACCAGAAAGGCTAATTTAACACCTACACATCAGTTGCATGGAGACAGAGCTGAAAAATATGTGCATTCACTGCTCAGTATAGGGAACATCACCAGCAAAGGGATAAGTATACTAGTAACAATTAAATTAGAAGAGATTTCACAGTTAAAAAAAATACGAAATCTCCTTCCCTGGTAATTTTTGTTTACACAAAATAATTAGAAGACTTCAAAAATAAAATTCTGACTGTACAATCACAAAGAACAAAAGAATAGTTATCAAAAGATACAACTATAAAAAGATTTCTATGTATAATAACAGCAGTATCATTTGTAGAGTGCTTACTCTGTGTTAGGAACTGTGCTACATGCTTAATATGTATTATCCTTATGACAATCTTGTGAATCTGCTCTTATTATTATTACTACTGTTTCTATTTTATAAACAAGGAAATAGAAGCTTAGAGGTTAAATAACCAATCTCAAGTCATATAGCTAGTAAGAGGTAGAGCTGAAATTTAAACTCAAGACAGACTCTACTTGCTACACATAGTTCTACTGATATAATGAAAGGCATATAACCAGTGAAAACTTTGAAAAGTGACATGTACTTTCAAAACACCAAAAATGTCAAAGTCTGGAATGATCTAAACTTTATAAAAAGGTACTATGATGATAACAAAAAGGGATTTCAAATTGCAATCAGCAATAAAAAATGTAATGTTACGAGATAAAGACAAAGACAAACTATTCAATTCCTATTTTGCTTCTATGTGTCCTCTGTTAAAGAAAACTGGGAAGGACAAAAAACAGTATTACAAACATTAGTAGACAGAAAATAAAAAGAGACAAGGAGATATTAAGAAGCATTTAGCTCCTTTTCTGTCATGCAATAATCACATTCTAGAACACCGAAAAGACCTTGAGCTACAATCTCAAAACTTTTGTCTGGACAAATTGTGACCAATAAGAAAGATACAGAAATTTGGAGAGTAGCAAATATATGTAGTCTTGATTTTTCAAAAAGAAAGCCATGTCTGCAAATTGTGAATTTAAACTCAATTCTAGACAAGTTGTATAGAACATATCACTTAATTTTTTTTTTCAAAAAAGTAAGACTTCTTGTTTGGACTGGATGACATTTATCTTTTCACCTCCCCATGGAGCACAACTACAAGCCCTAGAAATGGCAGAAGACACAACCAAAGATAACTCTGAAAGGTGGTAAGAAGAAAAGCTGCTTTGGGTTCCCAGAACTAGAGGAATAGAACAGCAGCAGGACATCTTGCATTCCTCCCCTCAACAGAAAAAGGGCACACAGACCTTGGTGTTTCCATATCCTCCATCCTAGCAACCAGACACCCAGGAAGACTCATTCCTACTTTGAATTGAATGGAAGTCCCTCGGACAATGTCAGACAACCTTAATGCCAACAGCATCAGGAATTAATCAGGCTCCCTGCCAGAGAAAACACATCCAGAGGAAGCATTCACCTTCTTTCCAAAACCTGAGATTCCCCTAGGCCAGCAAGCACAGCCAGCAGCAGACAGCCAGCTACAGCAGGTGGCCTGGTCTAGGAATCTTCTTCATTCCATGGGCAAGAGACTCTCTACTGCCACCAAGAGATACTAGGAGGGGAGCCTGAACTAGACATGGGACTCAAGTCACAAGTGGCTTAATTCTAGGAAGCCTCCTCATCTCACATATCCAAGATTCTTTGCCTCTCCCCAGAGACACTGAAGCTGTCAGGAGGCGGAGACCAGGTAAAAGAATCCCACCATACCTCTCCTCCACCCATAGACACCAAGTGGCAAGCTTGGAGAAAACCTTTTTACCTACACTGGCATCACTAGCAAAAATAAGGAGTGGCAGCAATTATCAGATATCAAGCACACCAAAATGGCACTTTAAAATCTCTAAAAATTAAACTGCTATTTAAACCATAACATACAAAAGCAGTCTAAAATCCCCATGCGAAACCTAATGAAGGTGGCTGCGTGCTAAAATAGAAGATTTAAATAGGACCAAGAGTCTCCTAATATAAAAGAAAAAATGTTCATGATACCATCAAAGATCATCCATGATACCAACCACCAAGAAAACTTGAAAGAGAAAAGATAATCAACTGATGCCAAATACTGAGTTAATCAGATACTAGAATAATGTGACGAGAATTTTAAAACTGTCATCATAAAAATGTTTCAAAAACAAATTGCAAGGTTTTTTTGAAACAAATGAAAAAACAGAAAATCTCAGCAAATAAATACAAGTTATAAAAAATAATCAAATGCAAATTACATAATTGAAAAATTTAACAACAGAAATAAAAAAGATCGCTGGGTGGGCTCAATAGTACAATGGAGGTTACAGAGCATGTAACCAATGAACTGGAAGACAGACTAATAAAATTTAATCCACTCTATACAACAGAGAAAACAAAGAATGAAAAGAAAATGAACCAACACTCGAGTACTCATGGAACAGTTACAAAAAACACAAAACTCATATCACTGGAGTCCCAGAAACAAGTAAAAATATAAAGGGCAGAATGAGTAGTCAAATAAATAATAGCTGAAATACTGCAAAATTTGGCAAAATTCAGATACATGGAGTTCACCAAACTCCAAAAAGAATAAATGCAAAAACACTATGTTAAGATGCATCATAATTAATTTTTGGGAAAAAAAGTCTCAAAAGGAGGCATAAAGAAATGACACATTCCTACAGGAGAGCACCAATTCAAAAGACAGAGGTTTTCTATTTTGATATCACAAACGCCAATAGAAAGTAACACAACAGTTTGCAAGTTCTGAAAGAAATGAAATGTCAACCATAGATTCTATATCCAGGGAAACTATCCTTCAGGAGTGAGGGGAAGTAAGCACGTCCTCAGGTGAATAAAATTAATTAAATTTTAAAGTAGCATAAAAAAAATTAATGCTAGAAGGCCTATCATTAAAGATGGCTAAGATAAATTCCTCAAACCACAAGAAATGATAAAATCTTGAAGCGTCAGGAAGGAAAAAGGAACCAATAGAAAGAGCAGAAGTACGGGTATATAAAATAGAGTATTCTTTTTTCTTAAGAGTTTTACCAATCTTAGGTGATGATTGAACAAAATGATAACTTATCTGATTCTAAAGACTATACTTAAACAAGTGGAAGGTAAAGGGTACTAAAGGTAAGTGACGCTTCCACACATCATTTGAAATGGTGAAATGTTGAATACCAGTATACTGTTATGTCACATACATATACTGTCATTCCCAGAGTAATCACTACAGAAACTATATCAAGAGATATACTCACAAATACATATGTAAATCAATAAAAACATAAATAAATCTAAGAATGTTCAAGTAATCCACAGACAAGAAAAAAGAAACAGTGAAACAAGAAACAGAGGAAAGAAACCAAAAATGAATAATAAAATCATAGAATGAAGTGCCTGCATATTAATAACTATCATAAGTGTAAATGGTCTAAATACATTGATCAAAAGACAGAGATAGGCAAAGTAATTCTTTTACATTAATTGTATGATAAATTCCTTTGTAGTTCAATAACGTAGATAGTTTGAAAGTGGGAAAAATCCATAAAAGCATTAATTTTTAAAAAAGAAAGACTGTATTAATAACAGATGATTCTGCTATGGAGTGAACTGTGTATTCTTGAAATATATGCTGTAAATCTTAACCCCTACATCTGTGAATGTAATCCTATTGGGGGGTAGGGTTTTCTTTGTTGTTAATAAAGCCATACTAGTGCAAAGAGTGTCTTAGCCAATCACTGTTGAAATATTAAAAGAGCAGATTAGACACAGAAGCAAGTAAGAATAGGGAAAGACTGAAGACATGTGAAGATCACCAAGGAACTAGGGAAGAGAAGCTAAAAAAGGCAATGATTTTCCCCCAGAGCAGATAGAGATTTCTTCTGGAGCCACACCATGAATTCAGACTTCTAGCCCCCTCGAGTGTCAGAAAATATATTTCTGCCTGTTAAAGCCTTGCAATTATTGTAGTGGTGTTACAGCAGCACTAAGAAATAAAGGCAGATTCAAAGCAAACAAAATTACTACTAACAGAGATATTACATAAAGAATCAATCCACCAGGAAGACACAGCAATCCTGAATATGCACAATAAACAACAGGGTCTCAAAATACATAAAACAAAAACTGAAAAGAACTAATAGAAACAGATAAATTGAGAACTACAGTGAGGAATTTTAATAGCACCTATACTCAGTAACTGAAAGAACTGTAAGACAGGAAATTAACAAGGATAAGAAAATCAGAAAAACACAAACTGGATAAACTGCCACATACAGAACACCTCCTTTTACAGCAAAATATGCATTTTTCAAGTGCTCATAGGACATTCTCCAAAGCAGACTATAAACCAAACCTCAACAAATTCTAACAATTTGAAATCATAAAGTATGTTTTTTGACTGTAATAGAATTGAACTAGAAATCAGTAACAGAAAGGCAATATGAGATTTCTGAATATATGGAAATTAAACAACACACTTTTGAAATAATCCACAGGTCAAATAAAAATCTGAACAGAAATTTTAAAAATACATAGACTTGAGTAAAAACAAAAACAGTATTGAAAATATTTCAAACAAAGTTAAGGCAGTACTGAGGAAAATATATACAGTACTAAATGTTGATGTGACAAATGAGAAAAGATCTCAAGTCCATTCCTTAAGCTCTTACCTCAAGAAACAAAAACAACAAACAAAAGTAAGAGCAAAATAAACACATGACAAGAAGAAAAAAATAAATAAGTGTAGAAATTAATAAAATTGAAAGTAGGAAAATAATAAAATCAATGAAAGAAACGGCTAGTTCTTCGGGAGAGAAACAAAATAAATTTGACAAACCTCTAGCAAACTGGCAAAAATAGTAAGAGAGACTACACAAGTCATCAATATCAAGAATGAAACAGGATACCAAAACAGATCCTACAGTCATTAAAACAATAATAAGGGAATACTATAAACAACTTTATGCTCATGAATACAAATGAGAATAAATGGGTCAATTCCTTGAAAACTGCAAACTACCAAAACTTATCCAAAATGCAATAGACAATCTGAATATTCTTATAACCATCAAATAAATTCAATTTGTAATTTAAAACTTCCTAGAAAAGACATTTTCAGGCTCAGATGGTTACTAAAGTATTCAACAAAATCTCCAAAAGAGAATTAACACATTTTACAGAATCTCTTCCAGAAACCAGAAGAAGAAAGAACTCTTCCAAACTGATTTCAAGAGGCAAGTACTACCTGATAGAAGTAAAACCAAACCAAACTCACTGCCACTAAGTTAGCTCCAACTCATAGCAACCCTATAAGAACAGAGTAGAACTGCCCCATACAGTTTCCAAGGAACACCTGGCAGATTCGAACTGCCGATCTTTTGGTTAGCAATCGTAGCACTCAAACACTATACCACCAGTGTTTCCAAACAAGATAAAGGCACTACAAAATAAGAAAACTAAGGGTTAATATTGCTTATGCAAAAACTTGCCCCAAAATATTAGCAAATTGAATTTACGAATGTATTAAATAGATATACAAATGATGATCAAGTGGGGTTTACTCCAGGTATGCAGGGCTGGCTCCACACTTGGAAATTTGTCAGTATAATCTTCTATATCAACAAACTGAAGAATAAAAAAGAAAAACTATATGATCATAACAAATGGTACAAAAATATTTGATAAAATATAACATTCATTTAAAAAAAACTCTAGCAATTATGAATAGAGGGTATTACTGTATCTTGATAAAAAGCATCTACAAAATCCTAGAGCTGGCATTATACTTAATTGTGAAAGACTAAATATTTTCCCAGTAAGGCAGTGACAAGCTAAGAGTACATGTTCTCAACACTTATTCATAAAAATAATTCCATGAAATTGCAAACAGAGGGAAATTATCTCAACTTGATTTTAAAAAAAAAGTGTCTACAAAAAATCATTCCCAATTGCGAAAGACTGAATATTTACCCCTAACATAGGAACTAGGTAAGAATATATGCTCTCAAGACTCTTATTCAACATAGTATAGGAAGTTTTATTCAGTTCAACAAAGCAAGAAGAAAATAAAAAGACATACAGATAGTTAAAAACGAAAACACTATATTTCCAGATAAAATGATTGTTTGCCTTTGTTATCTACTGCTGCTATAACAGAAACACCACCAGTGGGTGGCTTTAACAAACAAATTCATTTTCTCATAGTTTAGGAGGCTGGAAATCTGAATTCGGGGTGCTGGCTCTAGGCAAAAGCTTTCTCTCTCTGTCAGCTTGGAGGAAGATCCTTGTCTTTCAGAGTTTCTACACAATGGGAGATCTTCATTTGGCTTGGCATCTTTCATTAGCCATCACTGCTTTCTAGTTTATCTGTTTAATTTCCCTTCTACTTCAAAAGAGACAGACTCAAGGCACACCCTACATTAATATTCTCTCATTAACAAAGGCAACCTATTCCCAAATGAGATTATAATCACAGCAACATAGAGGTTAGAATTTACATGTTTTTTGGGGACAAAATTTCATCCATAACACTGTCTATAAGGTCGGACAATTAAGCTTGTGAACTTAATTGTTCTAAGTGCTACATACCTCATTGTTGAATATCTATATGGTCATTGTCGAAATACTCCCCCTTTGAGAAGCTAGGTACTGATGCCAGCACCTAGTTCTCCCTTCAAAGCAACTATAATTGTGCACAGTGGCATAGCGACAATTTTGGAACTTAATTGTATAACTGTCTGTGAGGCAGTTTTTAGCCAGTAAACAAGTAACTGTATCAGAATACCCTACATACTCATCTGCTCTGCCCCCAGTGACTTTTCTTTACCCAAAGACAAAGAAAATATTGAAAGGTAGACATTTTGATGACATTTAGGACATCAAGGGTGATGAGAACTTTGCTGGACATTCCAGAAAGAGTTCCAAAACTGCTTTTAAGGGCCAACTAAGCACTGGTGTTAGTATATAGCTTTCTCAGGAGAGTAATTCGAAGGTGAACGTCGTGATATTCAGCAATGAGGTATGTAGCTTTTTCTAGGATGAATTTGAAAATCTAATATTCAGACCTCGTATGTAGAAAATCTCAAGAAAACTCCAAAATTACTCCTAGAAACTGTGAATTTAACAAAGTCAACAGGACAATAGAGAAATGCACAAAAAATCAATTTTTTTAACATACCAACAATGAACACACAGAAATTGAAATTAAAAACACAATAACTCAAACTAAAAAATGTAGATACACATAGGATGTGTAAGTTGAAAATTACAAAATGCTGATGAAAGAAATCAGAGAATTCTGAAAGCTATACAGAGACACACTATGTTCACATATTGGCAGACAACCAAGAAATTGTGTAAATGCTCCTCTAATGATCCACAGGGTTATTGCAATTTATATAAAAATCTCAGAAAATTTCTTATACACATAATCAAGCTTGTTCTAACATTAACATGAAAAAGTAAAGTCCCTAGAATAACTAGAACAATATTCATGAGAGGAAAGCTCATATGACAAGCATATTGGAAGCATCCAATGGTATTAAACAAACTCAAAGAACTTGTTTAGAAAAACAAAAGAACTAAAGGGTATTAAGAAACTGATGCAGGGGTGGAGTCAAGCTGGCAGACTAGACACACATCTCCTTAATTTCCTCTGAAATCTAAAGTCTGGATTAATAATTAAAGGGAGCTTTCTGGGAACCCAGTCAGCCCTAGGACACAACACAGTGTTGTCAATTTGGGCTATGTGCCACAAAATGCAAAACCGCTAGTCTTTGGCTGAGCCTCAACTGCTCTAGTTGAATGAGCCAGCTACTACGGACTGAAGGTAACTGATGTTTTTATTTTTTTTTTCTTTTCGTTGACTAGCATGTGGAAGAGGGGCTCAATCAGCAGCTATGCAGACCTGCAGTGCTTAAGTGATCAGTGATCAGTGTATGGAATAGCCACATTTTGAGAGCACAGCTCTGGACTCACAGCACCACAAACCTTCCAACCTCTCTATCTGGACCTCTGTCATACATTCTGCTGTTCTGCAGGGGCAGGAAAGCTTGACCAGAACATTGTCTTGTTCAACTAGGAAGTGGACTTACACAACCAGAGGCCTCAGCAGGGGTTAATTTCCATGCTGGGAGGCAGTCCCAGCCCAGGGAGCACTTTTCCAGCAGAAAAGCTGTGTTTAGCACATTGTAGCTTTACTGGTGGGGCATGACAAGGGACGTCAGCAGGGCAGTAGCCTGTACCTTGAACTTTATCACAGTATCTGGGGACTGTTGAGAGATGTCTCAATTATCAGCTGGAAGGGGTGACTTCTCATACTTGATGGCCTGACTGATTTTGAAACTTGTCAGATAGCTTTTACCTTTTAAAATAAGACTTCCTAGAAAAATTACTGTGATGCAGCCTGCCAGCATCTCTCCTAGCCTTTAATGACCCATATCATAGGGTCTGATGATGGCCCCTAGTGACTCCATAAGCAGAGCGGTGTCTTTGCCAGCCAGGAGGCAGACCCTGCTACCCCAGAGATTGCATGGATTCAATGAGAATGAAAACTCGTTCTAATAAAACTTATGGGATACAGCCAAAGCAGTGCACAGGGGTCAATTTACTTCTACAAATACACATATCCAGAAGGAAGAAAGTACCCAAACCAAAGAATTAACCTTACAGATTGAACAAGTAGAAAGAAAACAATAGAAGAAGCCCTCAGGCACTACAAGAAAACAGATCATAAACATTAGAGCAGAACTAAATGAATTAGAGGAGAGAAGAACAACTGGAAAAACTGATAAGATCAAAAGCTGGGTTTTTTTTATTTTTATTTAATATAACTGAGTGAAAATGTACATTCACATGTAAATTTACATGCCCCCGTATATGCAGCTTCCACTGCTCTCCCTGTCCGGTGACTGCACACTATTCCTCTCTGCTCCATACATGTCTCATCCTCCCAACAGTCTCCTTTCCCCTCCTCTCCGTCCACTCCCCTTCCTCCAGCCAGAGGTCAGCAAGAAGATATCCTATAGATGTATAGAACCATAAAGTGCTTCCAATATATGGTTACTCTGCATTGCCAAGTCCATTCCATTCCTGTCCAAAGAGTGGACCTTTGTTATAATTTATGGGAAAGGGCAGCATCAGGGCCAGGGGCCATGCTCTCAGAGGAACCCCAAAACTGCTGGACCATCAATTGAGGTCTTTTTGTGGAGATCTCATGATGCACCTCTTTTTATTCTTGTGTTGCCAGTGAGGCTCCTCTCTGTGAGCTCCGTCATGGCTGTCAGTGGTGGTGGCCGGGCACCATCCAGTTCTTCCGGTCCCAGGTCGATGTAGGCACCCACTCTTGTGGGTCTCTCTGTCTTCTCGGTTGTCTTTACCGCATGCCATTTTGGTCCTCGGTGGGCATCCGTTCCTGCTGAGTTGGGACCATTTGCTGTGTCCTCGGATGGCAGCTTGGCAGCTTTTATGACCCCAGACGCCACTCACCAATGTGGGGTGCAGAGAGCTCTCTTAGCAAAACGCTAGTCGTGCCAATTGGCCTGGAATTCGCCTAAGAGCATGGTCCCCTGTCCCCCGCCCCAGCTACTCTATCCTTGCAGTATTGAGTTAAGATGGAAGGAATACTCAAGTTATGCTGAAGTCCACTTAATGTTGTTCTTGTTCCTAATGTGTGCTGTCACCGCTTTCTCCCAACTAGATTTCTAGTAACTATCTAAACTAAACCCTCCCCCCCTCGCCCTCCCTCCCTCCCTTCCCTCCCTTGCAGCTGTCAAAGAGTCTTTTCTTCCATACACAAGTCTGTTTTTGAGATCTTATCATAGAGGTCTCATACAGTATTTGTCCTTTTGTTGCTGACTACTTTCACTCAACATAATGTCTTCCAGTTGAAACCAGGTTAGGAGATGTTTCCTGGAATCATCGTTATAAAAGCTGGTTTTTTGAAAACATCAAAAAAATTGGCAAACCATTTGTTAAACTTACTAAAGAAAAACAGAGAATGCAACAACTAACCCGAATAAGTAATGAGATGGGAGATGTCACAACAGATCCAACAGAAATCAAAAGTAACATAACAGCACACTATGAAAGACTGCATGCTAACAGATATAGAAACCTAGAGGAAATGGACAAATTCATAGATTCATATCACCTGTCAAAATTACCACAATGAAATGTAGAACAATTTAATAAGCCCATCACAAATGAAGAGACTGAAAAAAGTCATCACAAAACTGGCATACAAAACAGCCCTGACCCAGATGGCTCCACCACAGAATTTTACCAAGTTTTCAGAGAGCTGTTAACTCCAATACTGTTGAGACTATTTCACAGCATAGAAAGAGATGGAATAGTCCTAAACTCATTCTATGAAGCCAGCATAACCTTGATACCAAAACCAGGGAAAGATCCAACAAAAAAGTAGAATTATGGACCAATATCACTCATGAACCTAGATGCAAAAATCTTCCAGAAAATCCTTGTCAGCAGAATTCAACAACATATCAAAAAAATAATTCACAACGACCAAGTTGGACTCACACAAGGGATGTAAGGCTGGTTCACCATCAGAAAAACAATTAATGATATCAACCACATAAATAAGACAAAAGACAAGAATCACCTGGTTTTGTCAATTGATGAAGAAAATGCAGTTAAGAAAGCCCAATATACATTCATGCTAAAAACTCAGCAAAGTAGGAACAGAAGGCAAATTCTTCGATACAATAAGGGCCCTCCAAGCAAATCCAATGGCCCACATCATGCTGAATGGAGACTGAAAGAATTCCCCTTGAGAACGGAGACTAGACAAGGATGCCCACTCTTGCCTCTCTTATTCAACACTGCACTGGAAGTTCTGGAAAGAGCAATTAGACAAGACAAAGAAGTAAAGGGCATCTGCATCAACAAAGAAGAAGTAAAAATATCCCCATTTGCAGATGATATGATTGTATACACAGAGAATCCTAAAGAATCCATAAGTAAACTACTGAAACTAATAGAATAGTTCAGCGAAGTATCAAGTTATAAAATAAACATAAGGACCTCTGGCTGAAGGAAGGAGAGTGGGTGGAGAGGAGGGAAAAAAGAGACTGTTGGGAGAACGAGACATGTATGGAGCAGAGAGGAATAGTGCGCTGTCACCGGACAGGGAGAGCAGTGGAAGCTGCATATAGGTGGGTATGTAGATTTATACGGGAATGTACATTTCACTCAGTTATATTAAATAGAAAATTAAAAATAAAATAAAATAAACATAAGGAAATCAGAGGGATTCCATTATACCAACAAAGAGATCATTCAAGAAGAAACCACCAAATCAATACCATTTGCTATAGCCCCCAAGAAGACAAAATACATAGAAAGAAATCTAACTAGAGAAAGCAGAGACCTATGCAAACAGAACTACAAGACCTTACTGCAAGAAACTAAGACAGACTTACATAAATGGAGAAACCTATCCTGCTCATGGATAGGAAAACTTAACCTTGTGAAAATGTCTATTTTACTCAAAGCAATCTACATACAAAATGTAATCCTAATACAAATTCCAGGAACAAGTTTTAATGACATGGACAAACAAATCACCGACTTTGTTTGGAAAGGGAAGAAAGCCTGGATATGCAAAGCACTACTGAAGAAGACACTTGGAGGCCTCTCACTAAACTTGACAAAGGTCCTAAGAGTGTAAACTGGGGTAAAAACAGTATCTTTAACAAATGGCACTGGCAAAATTTGATATCCAGCTGCAAAAAACTGAAACAAGACCCATATTTCACATCTTCCAGAAAAACAGTTCAAACTGGATAAAAGACGTAAACATCAAACCTAAAATGATAAAGATAATGCAAGAAAAAATAGGATCACCAGTGGAAGTTCTAATACACAACTCAGACAGACTTCAAAAGCTGATAAACAAAGCATGATCAACAGTAGAGAAAATAGACAAATGGGAATTACTAAGAGTCAAACACTTCTGCTCATCCAAAGACTTTATCAAAAGAATTATTAGACCACTTACAGAATGGAAGAAATATTTGGCAAATATATGTCAGACCAGTGTCTGATCTCCACAGTCTAAAAGGTACTGCAAAATATCAACAAAGATAAATAATCCAATTAAGTCTTGGGTAAAGGAGATGGACAGACACTTCTCTAAAGAGCAAATTCAGGCAGCCAAAAGACACACGCAGAAATGCCACAATCATTAGCTATTAAAGAAATCCAAATGAAAACGACAATGAGATACCATCTCACCCCAGCAAGGCTGGCTATGATCCAAAAAACATCAAACAACAAATGCTGGAGAGTCTGTGGAGAAACTGGAACTCTCCCACACTGGTGGAGGGATGGTAAAAGGGTGCAACATCTGAAAAGCAGTCTGGCTCTTCCATAAAAGCTGGAAATAGAGATACTATTTCAGTCAGTAATCCTACTGCTTGGAATATAGTCTACAGAATCAAGGGAAGTCACACAAAAAGATACATCCACATAAATGTTTATTGCAGCACAGTCCACAATAGTAAAAAGGTGGAATCAAACCAGATGCCCAACAACAGATAAATGAATAAACAAACTAACGTATATATACTCAGTGAAACACTATACAACGATAAAGAACAATGACGATTTTAGGAAGTATCTCATAACCTGGTTTCAATTGGAAGACATTATACAGAGAGAAATCAGTCAGCAGCACATGGACAAATATTGTATGAGACCCCTACTATTAGGACATAAAAACAGACTCATCTACAGAAGAAAAGACTCTTTAACAGCCACAAGGGAAAGGAGGGAGGGTGGGGGAGTGTTGGGTAGAGATTAGATAGTTGATTGAAATTTGGTTGGGTGACATCAGTGACAGTACACATTAGAAAGAAGATCAATTTAGCTGTACTTCAACATAACCTAAAAACTCTTCTAATCTTAATCCAATACTGCAAACATAGAGTAGTAGGTGCAGTGGTCTGGAGAACATGCTCTCAGGGGACATCGAGGCCAATTGGCATAACTAGCCTACTGCTGAGATAGCCTTCTGCACCACATATTGTTGAATGGCGTCTGCAGCTTTAAAAGCTAGGAAACTGCCATCTGAGGTACACAAAATGGTCCCAACTCAGCTGGAACACACGATCACCAAGGACAACAATGACATGAGGGAAAAAGAACTCAGAAGACAGAAAGACATATGTGAATGAGAGACTATATCAACATGTGACCAGAAGAACCAGACGGTGCCCAACCACCACCAATAACAGCTGTGATGGGGCTCACAATGTTGAGTCCCAGTGGCAACAGAGGAAAAAAATGGGTGCACCCTAAGAACTCCACTAAAAGACTGCAACTGATGGTCCAAATACCTAGGAGTTCCCCTGGGAACATGGTCCCTACACCTGATGCTGACCCTAATCATAAATTATTGCTGAGGTCAACTCTTCAGACAGGAAAGGATTGGACTCGGGGACACAGAGTGACCTGATTGTGTGTGCACTTTATCATTGCGTGCACCTATAGGAGGCCATTCTATTGGCCTCTTACTAGAGGGGAGTTTAGAGAGTGGAGAGGAGGGGACAGGAGATTGTTAAGAGGTTATGACATGTATAGAATAGAAAGGAGGTGTGTGCTGTCACCAGATAAGTAGAGCAGAGAGAGCTGCAGAATGCGAGCATGTAAATTTAAATTGGATTGTACACTTTCACTCAATCACAGTAAAAGAAAACAAAAACAAACAAAAGAAACAGATGCATGAACAAAATGAGAATATAACTACAAACACACTATAAAAAAGAAACAGAAATACAAAAATAGAAAGACAAAATAACTGCAATCCAAAAATTCAGTGGAACTTCTCGGAAAACATCCTAGAAAAATGAGGGCCGTCACATGAATAGTTACATACACATGAATGTTTATTGCAGCACTGTCCACAATAGCAAGAAGATGGAATCAACCTAGATTCTAGTCAACAGATGAATGGATAAACAAACTATAGCATACATACTCAGTGGAACACAGTGCAATGATAGAGAACAATGGTGACTTTAGGAAACAACTCATCAACTAGAAGACATTATGCTGAGTGGCTACTAAAGGACACTGTATGAGATCACTATTGTTGTTGTTGTTAGATGCTGTCAAGTTGGTTCTCACTCACAGAGACACTGTGAACAACAGAACGAAACATTGCCCGATCTGCCATGACCACAATCGTTTATGTGCTTAAGCCCATTTTTGCGTCTACTGTGTCAATCCACCTTGTCGAGGGTCTTCCTCTTTTTCACTGACTTTCCACTCTACCAAGCATGATGTCCTTCTCCAGGGATTGTCTGTTCCTTCCTAACAACATGTCCAAAATATGTGAGGCACAGTCTTGCCATCTTTGCTTCCAAGGACCAGTCTGGTTGTACTTCTTTCAGAACAGATCTGTTTGTTCTTTTGGCACTCCATGATACATTCCACAGTCTTCTCCAGCACCACAATTCAAAGGCATCACCTTTTCTGTCTTCTTTGTTCACTGTCCAGCTTTTGCACATATATGATGCTATTGAAAATACCACAGCTTGGGTCAGGCACACTTTAGTTTTCAAGATGACGTCTTTACTTTTCAACTAAAGAGATCCTTTGCAGCAGATTTTCCCGATGCAATGTGTCTTTTCATTTCTTGACTGCTACTTCCATGGGTGTTGATTGTGGACTCAAGTAAAATGAAACCTTTGACAACTTCAATCCTTTCTCCATTTATGATGATATTGGTTACTGATCCAGTTGTGAGGACTTCTGTTTCCTTAATGTTGAGGTGCAATCCACACTGAATGCTGTGGTCCTTGATCTTCACCGGTAAGTGTTTCAAATTCTCTTCATTTCCAGCAAATACGGTGGTGTCGTCTGTGTAATGCAGATTGATAATGAGTCTTCCTCCAATCCGGATGCCTCGTTCTTCTTGATATAATCCAGCTTCTAGGATTATTTGCTTGACATACAGATTAAAAAGTTATGGTGAAAGTATACAACCCTGACTTTAAACCATGCCAGGTCCCCTTGTTCTCCTTGCATGACTGCCTCTTAATCCATATAGATTCCTTAAGAGCACAAATTAAGTGTTCTGGAACTCCCATCTTACACAATGTTAGCAATAATTTGTTATGATCCACACAGTCGAATGCTTTTGCATAGTCAAAGAAACACAGGTAAACACGTTTCTGGTTTTCATGGCTTTCAACAAAGATCCATCTGGAATCAGCAAAGATATCCCTAGTTCCACACCCTCTTCTGAATTCAGCTTGAATTTGAGGCAGTTCCTTGCCAATATACTCTTACAGTCACTTTTGAATGATCTTGAGCAAAATTTTACTTGCATGTGATGATAATGATATTGTTCAGTAATTTCCACATTTGGCTGGATCATCTTTCTTTGTAATGTGCATAAATATCAATCTCTTCTCATCAGTTGGTCAGGGAAATGTCTTCCAAATTTCTCGGCATAGACGAATGAGCACTTCCAGCACACATGGGTTTGTTGAAATGTCTCTATTGATATTCCATCAATTCTTGGAGCCTTGTTTTTGCCAATGCCTTCAAGGCAGCTTCAACTTCTTCCTTCAGTATCATCCATTCCTGATCATATGCTACCTCTTCAAATGGCTGAACATCAACCAGCTCGTTCTGGTACAATGACTCTGTGTATTCCTTCCATCTTCTTTTGATGTTCCCTAAGTCGTTTACTATTTTCCCTGCAGAAGCCTTCATTATTGCAACTGGAGGCTTATATTCTCATTTCAGTTCTTTCATCTTCAGAAATTCAGAACATGTTCTTCCCTTCTAGTTTTTCATTTCCAGCTCTTTGCACACATCATTGTAATACTTTGTCTTCTCTAGCTACCCTTTGAAATCTGTTTAGGTTTTTACTTCGCCATTCCTTCCTTTTGCTTTAGCTGTGCAATGTTCAAGAGCAAGTTTCAGAGTCTCTTCTGACATCCAATTTGGTCTTTTCTTTCTTTCCTGTCTTTTTAATGACCTATTGCTCTTTTCATAGATAATGTCTTTGATATCATTGCACAGTTTGTCTTTAGTCGTTAGTGGTCAACACATCAAATCTGTTCTCGGGATGGTCTTTAAACTCAGGAAGGATATACTCAAGGTCATACTTTGGCTCTTATGGACTTGTTCTAGTATTCTTCAGTTTCAATTTGAATTTTCATAAATGCGCAATTGATTATCTGTGCTGCAGTCAGCACCTGGTCTTATTCTGACTGCTGATAAAAAGCTTTTCTATCGTCTTTTTCCACAGATGTAGTCTATCTGGTTCCTGTGTATTCCATCTGGTGAGGTCCATGTGTACAGTTACCATTTGTGTTCGTTAAAAAAGTATTTGCAATGAAGAAGTCATTAAACCCACTGCCATCGAGTCTTGTCTTATAGGGACCCTAGAGGTCAGAGTGGCACTGCCCTGTAGAGTTTCCAAGGAGCACCTGGCAGATTTAAACTGCCCACTTTTTGGTTAGCAGATGTAGCACTTAACCCACAACACCACCAGGGTTTCTAAAGTCGTTAGTCTTGCAAAATTCTATCACGTACTCTCCAGCATTATTTCTATCATCGAGACTATATTTTCCAACTACCAATCCTTCTTCTTTGTTTCCAACTTTTGCATTCCAGTCACCAGTAATTATCAATACATCCTGATAGCATGTTCCATCAATTTCAGACTGCAGAAGCTGGTAAAAATCTTCAATCTCTTCATCTTCCAACTTAGTGATTGGTGCATAAGTTACAATAATAGTTGTGTTAACTGGCCTTCCTAGTAAGCATATGGAAATTACCCTATCACTGACAGCATTGTACTTCAGGACAAATCTTGAAATGTTCTTTTTGATGATGAATGTCAACACCACTCCTCTTCAAGTTTTTGTTCCCAGCATAGTAGACCATATGATTACTGGATTCAAAATGGACAATAGCAATCCATTTCAGCCTAGGACATCAATGTTTATGCATTCCATTTCACTTTGTTAATATCTCCAATTTTCCTAGATTCATACTTCGTACATTACATGTTTCAATTATTAATGGATGTTTGTAGCTGTTTCTTCTCATTCTGAGTTGTGGGATACCAGCAAATGAAGATTCCAAAGGCCCTACTCTATCCACAACATTAAGGTCACCTCTGCTTTGAGGAGGTAGCTCTTCCCCAGTCATCTTCTGAGTGCCTTCCAACCTGGGGGGCTCATTTTCTGGCACTATATATGACAATATTCCACTGCTATGTATACAGTTTTCCCTGGCTAATTATTTTCAGAAGTAGACTGCCTTGTCCTTCTTAGTCTGGAAGCTCTTCTTAGTCTGAAACCTGTCCATCATGAGTGACCCTGCTGGTACCTAAATACCAGTAGTATAGCTTCCAGCATCACAGCAACAAGCAAGCCTCCTCCGACAAACAGGTGGGGCTGCTCACCTATTTCTCCTATGAGCTATGAGAACCAATCAATGAAATCAGCCCAGAACTCTGCCAGGCAGAACAGTCTCCTACCAGCTAAGATACCCAATCAATGCAATCAGCCCAGAACTCTGCTACTGTAAGGACTGTAAAAGGACTTATGTACGGAAGAAAAGATTCTTAGATGGCTACAAGGATGGCAAGGGAGGGAGATGGCTGGTCAGAGGTTAGATAGTTGATATGAATTTGGTTAGGTGAAGGAAGTGACAGTACTCAGTAGAAGGCAGGTCAGCATAAGCTAAAAAGGTTTTCTAAATTCAACCCAACATTTCAAAGCACAGAGTAGCAAGAAGAGGGGCCTGGGGATCATGTTCTCAGGGGAAATCAAAGTTAACTGTTATATCTAGTCTTTGTCTAAGAAAATCGTCTGCACCTCATATTGGTGAGTGACATCTGGGTCTTAAAAGCCAGCAAGCTGCCATCTGAGGAACATCGATTTGTCCCAACCCAGCTGGAACGGACGACAAGCAAGAACATCAAAGACACAAGGAAAAATGAGCCCAAGAGACAGAAGGACCATATGATGGGGATACTACATCAGCATGAGACCAGAAGAATCAGATGGTACTCGGTGTCTATCACAAACAGCCCTGACAATGAAATGTAGAGTCCCTTACGTAGCACAGGAAAAAAGAGTTGAGCACATCAAGAACTCTATTAAAAGACCTGCATTGATGGTCCAACAGCCTGCAGTGTCCCCAGAGAATATGGCCCCTAGACTTGCTGCTAGCCCAGTCCTGAAACCAGTACTGAGGTCAACACTTCAGACAAAGAATAGACTGGACTTGGGGACACAGAGTGATCATGTAGTCTGTGTACTTTATGGTTGTAAACATATATAGGAGGCTGTCCTACTGGTTTCTTTCTAAAGAGAGAACGAAAGGGTAGAGAGGAAGGGACAGGTGTTCATTAAGTGGATACTGGAAGTAAAAAGTGAAAATGAGGATTGTGCTGTCACTGGGTGAGGAGAGTAGATAGAGTTGCAGAGAAGTGGGCATGCAAAATTGATTTGCATTGTATAGTTTCACTTAATCATAATTTTAAAAAATCACTGGAAGAATTTAATAACAGGTTTTAGTTTGCAGAAGTAAAAATCAGTGATCTGATGGGGTAACCAAAATTATGTAGATTCACTAGTAACAAGGGAGTTTAAAGATTGCTGAGCAGAGCCTGATGGGAATGTATCAAGAGAGCTAACATATGCATCATGGGAATTCAGAAGAAAAAGAGAAAAAGAAACAGTGCATTTGAAGAAACAATGGCAGAAAGCTTTTTGTACTTTGTACATTGGTGGAAGGTCCTCATCAGTGTTCCTTTGATCGCGGAGTTTCTCAGGCACAGGGATCCTGGATCTAAGGAACATGCTCTCCCTCTGGTGCTGTTTTCTTGGTAGTATGGGGTCCCCAACTCTCTGCTTGCTTCCATTTCCTTTTATCTCTTATAAGATAAAAGGTGGTGCAAGCCACACCCAAGGGAAACTCCCATTACATTGGATCAGGGATATGACTTTAGGATGGGTGTTATAACTCCATCCTAATATTCTTTCATATAAGATCACAATCACAAAATGGAGCACAATCACACAATACTGTGGATCATGGCCCACCTAAATCAAGACACACATTTTTTGGGGAAATAATTCAATTCACGACAATGACCATTCGGTAGTGATACTGTACAAGTGATGGGAAAAGGAGATGAGGAGTTGATGGAAGCATTTTAACGTCCATTCCAACCCAAAAATTTTCTCAAGATTTTGGTGTCTGTTTTAGAAAGAGGGAAAAAACAATCAATCTTTTCAAATAAGAGTCCAGTTTTGCCTTATATACAGGATCAATACTTAATAAATACTGTGCCTCTGCATGTAGTACACATTAGACATTAATCTCAAACCTAAAATTTCTTGTTGTGTGCTAGTCTGAAATATTCCTATGTGCTACAACATACACAAGATGAAAAAACCAGTTCTTGAAGTCACATCACAGTGGAAAATACAATTTTTATTGATGCAGTCAGCAAGAAGTTCCTTCATTTCCCCATTGGAAACAACCATATTAGAGGCAGGGCTTGTACCATCAGGTATCTTCAGAAAACCTATGCATTCTCCCCTCCCTTATTCCCACCCTGAGTGTGGAATAGTGAGCTTGAGATTGATTTATTACTTAAAAAGTAATTACTGTTTTTCCAAAAACAGATTGAACAAATTTGTGCCACTTGTTCAATTACACTCCTGATTATTTTCTTGTGGCTTAATTAAAGTTTTTAAGCCAAATCTCAAAGACTACCATTGCACTATTTAACTGTTGCTGAAAAGATCAAATGTTGTTCATGGGTGATAAAATGGGAAAAAGAGAAAATACAAGTGTCCTCACCACACATTCTGGAAAATGTATTGACTAAAGTCAACTCCCTTACAAACAAAGGAATTAGGGAGATGGGGCCAAGGTTGAATGGTAAGTGGTAGAGGGGTGGCAACAGATACTCTGTATTCTTAGTTTTATTAAGCAACTTGATAAAACAGTGGTTCTTCCACACACTTTCCAAAATAGGTCAGATCATAGGATGGTTTGGGTGCATTGAAGTATAGACTATTTTATAAATTACATGCTATAATACACTATTATTATTATTAATAATCATATTTCTACCTAATTCCTGCCAACTCTCTGACACAGAAACTCTTATAATACCATCCTACACTATCACAAATTTTGCTGCCCCACTGTAGATAAAGTTCATGAAGACACAACCAGCAGCAATTAATGTTTATGGGACATCACTTGACACATATTTTCTTGTCTGATTTTTATAACAATCCTCTGTAGTAGGCATGATAAAACCCATTTTACAGAAGAGGAAAGTGAAGCTTAACAAAACAAGTAATTTGGCCAAGTTCATATACCTACTAAGTAGCAGAATCAGGCTGTTTGATAACTGTAGTGCAATGAATCACTTTTATATGGCCTTTCTCACCATGGTCTTGTAACTCCCACCAATGATTGCGTGGGACTCTGCACGTAAGATGCTTGTGTCCAATCAAAGGGACAGCTTGCTAAAAATGCATATGTGGTATGGCACTCTTGTGGGAATGGGCCATGCAAAAAAAGGTATATGGAACTCTAGCAAGGGGGTTGGTCAGCTGCCATCCTGCTAGGCTTAAAATGAACCATACTAGGGGGAAAAAAGGAGAATCTCATTATCAACAAAAAGAAGAGCTGGAACAGGAAGGAATCCTTTGAATCCAAGTTCCCTATACTAAAAACCTCCTAGATGCAGGACATGGAAAAAAACAGCCGTAACACTAAAGACAGAAGGAGACAGAAGCAGTGGCACAGAAACACTGGCAGCAGAAGCAGAAGACTGTCATTAAATGGAAAGAGATGGAATCCCAGACTATGGTGCAAGGTGGTTATAGCTGGCATGTCAACCCACAGAGCAAGAGAGCCAGGCACCTTGGGTCAAGGCCTAGAAGCACAGTGACGTACCTCCAGTCAATTACTGGCAGAACTAAAGAATGTTGTAACACTTCCCCCAGCAGAGCAGAGGTCAGGCCAAGGGGCTGAGGGAGGCTGGCCTCGAGGCAGTTTGAGAAGCTATGCTAACAGAAGAACTGTTACCTGAGATATTCCTGATCCTGAATTGTAACCTTTTACTTTCCTAGTAAGTCCCATAATTGTGACTATTGTCTGTGAATTCTGTATGGCCATTAACACTAATTATTGAATCCAGCAGAGAAGTAGAGTGGGACAGCTGTGTCAGAACTGGCAAAAAGATTGATTCATGAGAGGAGGTATGTCTGACCTCCACCTCACAGATATCTGCCTTAGTCTGATACTGACGGTGATTCTCTTTTCCCTCCAGAAGTTAGAAAAGTTCAGAGGCCGCCACTCTGCCATTTTATCAGTTAAAAAGCACAAGTTGATAACTATGCTTTTCTTATCCTCTTACATACATATACAGAGCACTCAATAACTATCACTAAGAGATATCTGCCACTTCAGCTGCTCGTTCCACCAAGCAGTGGAAGGACACTCTGGTAGACCTGACCACCTTACTCAACACTCCTTCCACAAAGCCACTCATCTTAGCAACACAGCACAACTCCAGTGACCACTCCCATCCTTTCCCCCCTACACCCACTCCATCCTAATCAACCAACCCCTCCAAAGGGCACTGGAAAAGTCTAGTGACCATGCCAATCTGAGACAGAGGAGAGCATACTGCTGCACCCCCACTTTCCAGCCACACACACTACACCCACTGTACCACCCATTCATAAGCACCAGTGCCCACTCCTGCATCACTAGATTGAGGACAGACTATGGCCAACAGCTGCCCAGCCTGTCCTAAGCCACCTTACAGAATCACCAAACAGAGACCCATCTTTATATTGCCAGCTGCTAACCTGCCCACCCACAGCCAGGCAGTGAGCTCTTCAGTGCTGTTAGACTAGCAGCCAATGTAGCATGCCTGCCTACCTTCCAGGATCAGCCAAAAAAAAAAAAGTAAAACCTCAGAGAAAACAGATGACATTACATCACATAAAGAAGGAGAAAAAGATGTCTCAAACGAGTGAACAAAATAAAGTGCTAGAAAATCTTCCCGAGGAAGACACGGCAATAGAACTACCTGATAACAAATTTGAAAGACAAATGTAAGATACTCCAAGAGATCAAAAAAGCCATCAAGGAAAACACAGATAAAAGTATAGAATAACTCAGGAAAACAGTACAAGAACCAATAACAAATTAAACAGACAATTAGAAACCACATAAAAAAGAAACTAGAAATCCAAAATATTAACAATGAAATTTCAGTAATAGATAACTCAATAGAATATTACAGGAATAGAACTCAATCAATGAAAGATACAAAACACAAAAAAGAAGACAAATACCATGACACTAATTTGTTTGAGGAACAATCGGGGAAAAAATGAAGAAATTCTAAGGCTCATGTGGGACACTATCAAGAGGTATAATTTACATGTGATTGGAATTCTAGAACAGGAATAAAGGAAAAAAGCACAAAGAGAATTTTTGAAGATTTGCTGGCAGAAAGCTTCCCTAAAAGATTCCAAGAGAAACTAATTAATAAACAACATCATTCAATTTTCTAAAACAAAAGACAGAGAAAGAATTCTGACAGCAGTTGCTGAGAAATGGACTGTTATCAACACAGGAGAATCAGTACACCTAAGCTCTGATTTTTCAGCACAAACCATGCTGGCAAAAAGGCAATGGGATGGCATATATCAAACCTTGAAAGAAAATAATTGCGAAACAAAAATGATATATCCAGCAAAATGATCTCTCAAATATGATGGCAAAATTAGAACATTTCCAGATTAAAAAAAAAATGGAATTAATAAAATTCAGAACAACCCTAAAATAATATATTGAAGGGATTAGTTCAGACAGAGAAACAACTGCAGACAAAAGCCTAAGATTAAGACACAAGACAATGTTAACTGGATACCAACTTAGATTAAAGATTTTCAAAAATAAAACTGAAAAACAGAAAAAAGGTAACAAGAGGCATCAATTTGTAAACAGCAACAACTTACAAACAGAAAGGGGGCATAAATGGTGTAGCTATACAACTTCCGAAGAGAGAAGTCAAGGTAGTATCAACACATGACACACTATTTTAAGTTTATGAAGATAAAAGTAAATTTCAGTGTAGTCACAAAGGAAGCTAATAAACCTCATCAAAATAAAAAACCACAGAGATACAGTGAACACAAAATCAACAACATAAGAAATAAAAAGAAAATCCATAAACAAAATTCAGCACAGAAAAGAATATAAGACAAAGAAATTACCAACACCACAAAAAAAAGCACAACAAAATGACAGCAGTAAAGTCATACCTAACAATAATTATACCAAATGTAAATAGATTAAATACACCAGTCTACAGACAGTAAGTGGCAGATGGATAGGAAAATATGACCCACCAGGAGAATGGGACCAAGATGGCGGACTACACACATGTCTCCTCAACTTCCTCTGAGAACTAAGACCTGCAATGATAAGTGAATGGAGCAGTGTGAACATCTGGTGAGCCTTAGAATCTGGCATAGCTTTGTCAGATTTGACTAGGCACCAGTAATGTACTAAACTACCTCTCTCAAAGATGAGCCAGCAGCCACTGAACCTAGCTCCCGCTGACTCACTATTTTGGAGGACTGCAGGTACTGATGCCTTCTTTGTTATCCTGGAGGCAGGAAGTCAGCATGAGCCAGCAAATGCACTGAACTGCAGTGATTAAGTAAATAGTGTATAGCACAGCAGAGACGGTGTATGGGATAGTCACATTTTGACAGCTCAGCTGCTGACAAAGGGCATCACTGCCACTCCATCTTTTCTTTTCTGAGCTGTGCCATAGACTCTGCTGTTTCACAGTAGGAAGGACAGCTTGGCCAGGATGCCATCTTGGTCAGCTGGGACACACTGTTATCCAGCCGGAGGCTTTAGCTGCACCTGATTCTCAAGCAAAGCAGCAGCCCAGTGCTTCTCCATCAGAAAAGTGGCATTTGAGATGATTCTGTCTAGATTTATAGGTGGGACCTGACAGAGGATACCAGGAAGGCCCTAACCCCTCCTTACGTTGAAACACATCATAGCATTGGGGAACAGCCTATGAGGTACTTTTCCTGTCAGCTACAAGGTGAGGCCTGCCACAACTGAGGGCCTGAGTGTTTTCAGCAGATGTTGGACAGCTCCCCGCTCAGAAGTAAAGTGCCCTTTAAAAATGAGACCACCTGGAGAAGTGAATGCTGAGAGGCACAGCACCATCCCCTCCACCCTTCGCATCACAGGGTTGGAGGATGGGCCCCCAGTGACTCCATAAGTAGGGTGCTGTCTTTCCCGGACAAGAGGCATAGACTGCCACCCCAGAGAGTCCACCTGGCGACAGTCACTAGAGTACACAAAGACAGCTGGTGACCAACTCCCTTTTTAGAACTATGCCTCACCTCCTGTTGTAACAGCAGAGAAATCAAACAGCTACTAGATGGCATGCAGACAACAGTCAACCGCTAATCATTTAAAGAAGCAGTCCACTATATTGTTGTTAGGTGCCGCTGAGTCGGTTTAGACTCACAGTGACCCTATGAACAACAGAACAAAACACCGCCCGGTCTTGCACCATGTCTACAATCATTTTTATGCTTAAGCCCACTGTTGCAGCCACTGAGTCAGTCCATCCCATTGAGGGTTTTCCACTTTTTCGCTGACCCTCCACTCTACCAACTCCTTCTCCAGGGACTGATCTTTCCTGATAACGTGTCCAAAGTATGTAAGACACAGTCTTGCCATCTTTGCTTCCAAGGAGCACTCTGGTTGTACTTCTTCAAGAACACATCTGTTGGTTCTATCAGTGGTCTAGCATACATTCCACATTCTTCTCCAACACAATTCAAAGGCCTCAATTCTTCTTCTGTCTTCTTTGTTCATCGTCCAGCTCTCGCATACATATGATGTGACTGAAAATACCATGGCTTGGGTCAGATACATTTTTGTCTTCAAGGTGATATCCTTACTTTTGAATACTTTGAAGAGGTCCTTTGCAACAGATTTTCCCAATGCAATGTGTCTCTTTATTTCTTGACTGCTGCTTCCAAGGGTGTTGATTGTGGACCCAAGTACAATGAAATCCTTGACAACCTCATTCCTTTCTCCATGTACAACAATGTTGCTTACTGGTCCAGTTTTGAGGATTTTTGTTTTCCTGATGTTGAGGTGCAATCCATACTGAAGCCTGTGGTCCTTGATCTTCATCAGTAGATGCCCCAAATTTTCTTCATTTTAGCAAGTAAGCTGGTGTCATCTGCATAACACAGGTTGTTAACGAGTCACCCTCCAAATCTGATGTCTTGTTCTTCTTTATATGATCCAGCTTCTCAGATTATCTGCTTGGCATACAGATGAAAAAGGTACGGTGAAGGGATATAACCCCAACTCAACGGCACTTGGCTTTGGCTGGTAAACAGATTGAACGTTCAAATAAACAGACAGTGAGTGACACACTGGTTCAAAAGACACGACCCATCTATATGTTGTTCACATGAAAGACACTTATGACTCAAAAATATGGACTAACTGAAAATCAAACTTTGGAGAAACATATACCAAGCCAAAAAGAAGAACAGGAGTGGCAATAGATTCTCATGTAAGATAGACTTTAATGTAAAATCGACCATTGTGGAAAGGATGGTCACTATTTATTGCTGCAAAGTTTAATACATAACCAGGATATAACAACATTAAAGATTTATGCACCTAATATCAAAGCAGAAACCCTGGTGGCATAGTGGGTAAAGTGGTGTCTCTACTACCCCAAAAGGTCGGCATTTCAAATGCACCAGGCACTCCTTGGAAACTCTATGGGACAGTTATACTCTGACCTCTAGGGTCACTATGAGTCAGACCCAACTCGATGGCAGTGTGTTTGGGTTTTTTGGAACATCAAAGCATCTAAATACATCAAACACTGACATTAAAAAATGAGATAGAGCACCCCACAACAATAGTTGGAGACTTCAATACTCCATTTGCAGTAATGGAAAGATCATTCAGGGAAAACCTCAGTAAAGACACCGAAGATCTTATTGCGACATTTTACCAACTAGACTTTATCAACATATAGAGAACATTTAACCCATCACTACATAAGAACACTTTCTTCTACAATAAACATGCAACATTATCTAGAATAGACCATGTATTACAACATAAAGGAAGTCTCAACAAAATTCAAACCACTGAATTACTGGAAAGCATCTTCTCAGATCATAAAGCCATAGAAGTTCAAATCAATAAAAGAAAAAAGATAGGTATAAATTTCAACTCATGGAAACAGAACATCTTGCTCAAAATCCATGAATTATTGAAGAAATAAAGATGAAATAAAGAAAGAAATTTATTGAATCAAATGAGAATGAACAAACATCCTACCAGAAGCTACGAGATACACAAAAAGCAGTGCTCACAGGTCGGTTTATCTCTATAAATGCACACATCCGGAATGAAGAAAGGGCCCAAAACAAAGAATTAACCCTACAGCTTGAATAAGGAGAGAGAAACAGAGGAACGCTTCAGGCACCAGAAGAAAACAGATCATAAAGATTAGAGCAAAACTATTTAGAGAATTGCCACGTAGAAGAACAATTGAAAAATTAACAAAACCAAAAGTTGGTTATTTGAAAAGATAAAGAAAATTGATACAGTTTGGGCTAAACTTAGAAAAGAAAAACAGGATAGGAAACAAATAACCTGAAAAAGAAATAAAATAGGAGATGTCACAGCAGATCCAACTGAAATCAAAAGTATAATAACAGAATACTATGAAAGACTGTACTCTAACAGATTTGAAAACCTAGAGGAAATAGACAAGTTTCTAGATTCATATCATCTGCCCTAATTATCACAAGGAGAAGCAGAACAACTTAATGAACCCATCACCACAGAAGAAATTGAAACAGTCATCAAAAAACTGCCAACAACAACAACAACAACAAAACTCCTGGCCCAGATGGCTTATCAAACTTTTAGAGATGAGGTAACTCCAAAACCACTGAGGCTATCTCACAGCATATAAAGGGATGGAATACTCCCAAATTCATTCTATGAAGCCAGCATAACTCTGATACCAAAGTCTCGGAACGATCCCACTAAAAACGAAAATTGCAGACCAACATTACTCATGAAAATAGATGCAAAAATCTTCAACAAAATCTCAGTTAATAGAATTCAATAAATCATAATGAAGGTCAACTTCTCAGACAGGAATGGACTGGACTTGGTGACGCAGAGTGACCATATCTTGGGTGCACTTTATGGTTCTATGCATCTATAGGATATCATCCTGCTGACCTCTTACTGGAGGAAGGGGAATGGGTGGAGAAGAGGGGAAAGGAGACTCTTGGGAGGATGGAACATGTACGGAGCAGAGAGGAGGAGTGTGCTGTCACCAGACAGGGAGAGCAGTGGAAGCTGCATATAGGTGGGCATGCAAATTTATATGGGAATGTACATTTTCATTCAATTATAATAAAAAAAAATTACTGTGATGAAGGATGCCAGGGATGAAAGGCTGGTTCAACATCAGAAAAACGATTAATGTGATCAACTACATAAATAGCACAAAAGATAAGAATCATCTGATTCTGACAATTGATGCAGAAAAGGCATTTGACAAAGTCCAACACCCATGCATGCTAAAAACTCTCAGCAAAATAGAAACAGAGGGAAAATTTCTCCACACAGTAAGGGACATCTATACAAAGTCAATCACCTACAACATCCTGAATGAAGACACACTGAAGGAATTCCCCTTAAGAACGGGAATTAGACAAGGATGCCCACTCTCACCACTTCTACTCCACATTGTACTAGAGGTTCTAGCCACAGCAATTAGACAAGACAAAGAAATAAAGGGCATCCGCAGCAGCAAAGAAGAAGGAAAAAAATCTCTCTGTTTGCAGATGACATGATTGTATATGCAGGGAATCTTAAAGAATTCACAAGTAAACTACTAGAACTAGTAGAAGAGTTCAGCAAAGTGTCAGGATATAAGATAAACATAAGTAAATCACTAGGATTCCTTTATACCAACAAAGAGATCATCAAAGAAGAAATCACCAAATCAATACCATTCACTATAGCCCCCAAGAAGATAAAATACCTAGGAATAAATCTAACTACAGAAATAAGATACCTATACAGAGAGAGCTACAAGATCTTACGGCCAAGAAACCAAAATAGGCATACATAAGTGGAAAAACCTACCCTGCTCATGGGTAGGAAGACTTAACATTGTGAAGATGTCTCTTTAACCCAAAGGCATCTACATATACAAAGCAATCCCAATACAAATTCCAGTGTCATTTTTTTAATGAGATGGGGAAACAAAACACCAACTCTGTTTGGAACAGGAAGAAACCCCGGGTAAGTAAAGCAGTACTGATGAAGAGGAACACAGTGTGAGGTCTCACACTATCTGACTTCAGAACTTATTATACTGCCACAGTAGTCAAAAGGGCCTGGTGCCGGTACCAAAAGGGACCTATCGACCAATGGAACAGAGTTGAGACCCCAGAGACCATCATATTATGAACAGTTGATATTCGACAAAGGCTCTAACATTGTAAACTGGGGTAAAAACAGTCTCTAACAACCAATGGTGTTGGCATAATTGGATACCCATCTGCCAAAAATTGAAACACCTTACACAAAAACTAACTCAAAATGCATCAAAGACCTATATATCCAACCTAAAATGATAACAATCATAGAAGAAAAACAGGGTCAATAATGCCAGCCAAGTGCCGTCAACAATGGAAGTTCTAATAAACAGCTTAGACTTCAAAATCTCACAAACAAAACATGATCAGCAGAAGAAAAAATAGATAAATAGGAACTACTAAGAATCAAACACTTCCATTCATCAAAAAACTTTATCAAAAGAGTTAAAAGATTAGCAAAAAAATGGGAAAAATTCTTTGGCAACTACATGTCAGACCAATGTCTCATCTCCATAATGTACAAAGTACTGCAAAATATCAGCCAGAAAAAGATAAACAACCCAATGAAGTGATGGGCAAATGAGACAGACAGACACTTCACCAAAAAGGACATCTAGACAGTCAAAAGACATGAGGAAACACTCACAATTATTAGCCATCAGAGAAATCCAAATAAAAACTACAATGAGATACCATCTCACCCTAACAACGTTGGGCATAATCCCCAAAACACAAAAGAGCAAATGCGGGAGAGGCAGTGGGGAGACTGTAACTCTCTTACCCTTTTTGTGGGATTGAAAAATGTCACAACCTCTTTGGAAACCTATCTGGCACTTCTGTAAAAAGCTGAAAATGGATATATCATTTCATCCAGTAATCCCACTGCTTGGATTCATCCCACAGAAGCAAAGGCCATCACATAAACAGATACATGCAGAGGGACAAGTAGATAGGTGGGCATGCAAAGTTGATTTGGATTGTATACTTTCACTTAATCACAATAAAATAAAAAGAAAGAAAAACATGGCCCACCAATATGCTGCTTACAAGAAACACACCTTAAACACAAAGATAAAAATTAAACCAAAAATCAAAGAAAGAAATGTATCATGCAAATGGTAATCAAGAAAGAGAAGGAGTCATAATGTTAATCTGCTATCAAAGACTTTAAGGTTTGGTGGTACAGTGGTTAAGAGGTGGATGTTAATCAACAGGTTGGCAGTTGGAATCCATCAGGCATTTCTTGGAACCCATTGTGGGCAGTTCTATTTTATTGTATAGGGTCATTATGAGTTGGAATAGAATTAGCAGCAAAAGGTTTTGTTTTGTTTATTTAAGGCAAAAACTACAATAAGAGACAACAAAACCAATCAAACCAAACCTACTGATGTTGAGTTGATTCCAACTAACAGTGATCCTATAGGACAGATTAGACTTATTCCTTGCAGTTTCCAAGGAGTACCTGGCAAATTCACACTGCTGACCTTTCAATTAGCAGATGTAGCACTTAATCACTATGCCACCAGGGTTTACAGAGACAACAAAAGACATCATATAATGATTAAGGGTTTAATCTGACAAGAGGATATAACCATAATAAATGTCTACAGATTGAATGAAAAGAGCTCCTAAAAGGATAAAATTGACTTTAATAGAAATAGACAACTCCACAATAATAGGAGGAAACATTAACAAACCACTTCTGATGAAGGATGTAACATCTAGAAACTCAACAAAGATACAGAAGATCTAAATAACACAATCAATCAAGTTGATCTCGTAACATATGCAGACACTGAACCTGACAACAACACAGTACACATTCTTTTCTAGCACACATGGATCATTCTCAAGAAAAGACCATATGTTAGGCCACAAAGCAAGACTCAGTAAATTTAAAAACGTCAAAGTAACACATCTTCTCACAGCACAAGGCTATAAAATTTCAAATCAATAATAGGAGAACAAGGATTAAAAAAATTAAATACATGGAAACAAAATAACATTATGATCTAACACTACTGTGTAATAGAAGAAATAATGAAATGAAAAAAATCCTAGAATTAAATGAGAACTACATATCAAAGCCTATGGGACACAGCAAAAGCACTGTTCAGAGGTCAATTTATACTAATAAATATAAACATCAAAAAAGAAGAACCAAAATCAATGAATTCATACCACAACTCCAACAAACAGAAAATGAACAGCAAAAAAACAGACCGCACTCACCAGAAGAAAGGAAATAATAAAAGTTAGAGCATCAATAAAAGTTAGAGAATCAATAGAAAGAATCAACAAGACTAGAAGTTGGTTCTTTGAAAGGATTAATAAAGTCAACAAACTGCTGGCTGAGCTGATAAAGAAAAAGAAAATTCAAATAACACAAATAAAAAATGAGATCCCATTGACACCTACTTGATTTCAACTCATAGAAACCCATAAGAACACAGTAGAACTGCCCTATAGATTTTCAAAGAGTACCTGGAGGATTCGAACTGCTGACCTTTTGGTTAGCAGCCATAACTCTTAACTACTGTCACCAGGGTAACGCTATAAAAGAACCAACTGAAATAAAATGTATCATAACCGAACACTTTGAAGAATTGTACTCCAACAAATTTGACAACCTAGTGGGAATGAACAAATTTCTAGAAACATACTACCTACCCAAGTTAAGCCAAACTGAGGTAGAAAATTTAAATAGACCTGTAACAAGAGAAGAAACTGTAGAGGTTATTAAACAAAAAACAACTCCCAAGGAAAAAAAAAAAAAAAAAAGCCCTGGTCTAGATGGCTTCATTAAAGAACTTTACCAAATATTTAGACAAGAGCTGACATGAAATCTACTCATACTCTTGTAGAATATAGAGAAGAAAGAAAGGTAACCAAATTGATTCTATGAAGTAAGCATAACCTTGATTCTAAAGCCAGCCAAAAAAAAAACAAAACCCACTGCCACCGAGTTGGGTCCGACTCATAGTGACCCTAGAGGTTAAAGTAGAACTGCTGCATAAAAGTTTCCAAGGAGTGTCTGGCAGATTTGAACTGCCAACCTTTTGGTTAGTAGACGTAGCACTAAATCCGCTACAGCACCAGGGCTTCCAAAGCCAGCCAAAGACACCAGTGAAACAGAAAATTATAAAAAAATATTCCTCATTATCATGGATTGAATTGTATCCTCCAAAAAATATGTGTTGCAACTTAGCTGGATCACATTTTCTAGTGTTGTGTGATTGTCCTCCATTCTGTGATTTTCCTATGCTGTAAATTCTAATCCCTGCCTACCCTTAATACACAGGATTATGTTAAAAGTGGTTTAGGGTGGGACTCTAACATCCTTCCTAAGGTCACTTCCCTGCTCCAATATAAAGGGAGTTTCCCTGAAGTGTGGCTCGCATCACTTTTTATCCTTTTATCCTACAAGAGATAAAAGGGAAACCAACAAAGTTGGGGACCTCATACCATCAAGAAATCAGCACCAAGAGTATAGTGCCTTCCTCAGACATGAAGTTCCTGTGCCAAGATGCTCCCTAGCAAAGACTGATGAAACCCAGGGACTTGCCTCCAGAGCTAACAGAGAGAAAGCCTCCCCCTGGAGCAGACACCCTGAATTAAGATTTGTAGCCTACTGGACTTTGTAAGAATGAACTTTTCTGTGTTAAAGCCATCCACTCATGGTACTTCTGTTAGAACAGTACCAGATGACTAGGAACCTAATGAATATAGACACAAAAATTCTAAACAAAATCATAGAGTCCAAAAATGGAAAAAAAAAATCAGGACCAAGAGGAATTCATACCAGGTATGCAAGAATGGTTCATCAACATAATGAATCATATAAGTAAAACACAAAGTGAAAGAAACATACAATCAGGTCAACTGAAGCAGAAAAGGCATTTGACAAAATTAAACACCTGTTCTTTATTATTATTATTATTGTGATTACGTGAATGGATACAATCTAAATCAATTTTGCTTGCCTGTCTATCTACAGCTCTTCCACTCTCCCTATTCTGTGACAGGATCCTCCTCCTTTTCATTTCATACTTGTCATATCCTCTTAACAAGCACCTGCCCCCACCTTTCACCCTCTGATCTCCCATTTAGAAACAGACCAGTAGCACAGCCTCCTATAAATGGATAGAACCATAAAGTACACCCAATGTATGACCACATTGTGTCCCCAAGTCTAGTCTGTTTCTGTCCAAAGAGTTGACTCAGTAGTGTTATCTAGACAGGGGCAGCAGCAGGTCTATGGGCCATGCTCACAGGGGATCCCTTGGGCCATTAGACCATCAGTTGTGTTCTTTAGTACAGTTCTTGAGCTTCACCCCTTTTTCTCATGTTGTCACAGGGACTCAACATTGTGTGCTCTATCACAGTTGTCTTTGGTGGTGGGTGGGCATAATCTAGTTCTTCTGGTCACATGTGGATACAGTCTCCCGTTACATGGGTACTTCTGTCTCCTGGGCTCTTTTTTCCTGATGTCTTTGGTGTTCTCAGTGATCATCTGTTCCTGCTGAGTTGGGACCATTTGGTGTACCTCAGATGGCAGCTTGCTAGCTTTTAAGGCCCCAGACACCATTCACCAATATGCTGTTCAGAACACTCTTAGCAATAGGCTAATTACGGCAATTGACCTCGATGTCCCCCTAGAGCATGGTACCCAGACCCCGCCCATGCTACTCTATCCCTGCAATATTGGGTTGAGGTTAGAACAACTTACAGTTTATGTTGAAGTCAAGTTGATCTACCTTCTACTGCGTGCTGTCACTGCTTCCACCTAGCCAAATTTCTACTATCTAATCTATGATCAACCCTTGCCCCCTCTTCCCATCCTTGTAGCCATCAAAGAGTCTTTTCTTCTGTAACATAAGTCTATTTTTAACTCCTTATAGCAGGAGTCTCATATATTTGCCCTTTTGCCACTGACTGACTCAATCGGCACAATGTCTTCTAACTGAAACCAGGTTACGAGATGCTTCCTAAAATCATTCCATTGAGTATACATACCACAGTTTGTACATATACCACAGTCGGTTTATCCATTCATCTGTTGATGGACATCTAGGTTGATTCCATCTTTCTGCTATTGTGGACTGTGTTGCAATAAACATTCACGTGCATGTGTCTCTGTGTGACAGCCTTTGTTTCTGTTGGATCAATTCTAAGCAGTGGGATTACTGGATCAAATTGTTTATCTATTTCCAGGTTTTAAAGGAAATGTCACATTGTTTTCCAAAGTGGTTGTACCATTTTGGAATCCTACCAGCAGAGCAGAACAGTTCAGATCTCGCCACAGCCTCTCCAGCATTTGTTATTTTGTGTTTTTTGGATTATAGTCAACCTTGCTGGAGTGAGAACGCATCTCATTGTAGTTTTGATTTTTATTTCTCCAAAAGCTAATTATTGTGAGCATTTTCTCATGTGTCTTTTGGCAACCTGGATATCTTCTCTAGTGAAGTGTATGACCATTTCCTTTGTCCATCACTTACTTGGGTTATTTAGCTTTTTCTTGATGATACTCTGCAGCAGCTTGTAGATTATGGAGATCAGACGTCAGTCTGACCTGTACTGCCGAACAATTTTTCTCATTCTGTAGGTGGTCACTTAAGTCTTTTGATAAAGTCTTGGGATGAGCAGAAGTGTTTGATTCTTAGTAGTTCCCACTTATCTATTTTCTCTTCTGTTGATCATGCTTTGTCAGATTTTGAAGTCTGTGTAAGCTGTGTATTAGAACTTCCATTGTTGGCCCTATTTTTCCTTACATGATCTTTATCATTTTAGGTTTGATATTTAGGTCTTTGATGCATTTTGAGTTAGTTTTTGTGTTAGGTGTGAGATATGGGTCTTGTTTCAGTTTTTCACAGATAGATATCCAGTTTTGCCAGCATCATTTGTTAAGGAGACTGTTTTTACCATAGTTCACAATGTTAGGGTCTTTCTCAAATATAAACTGTTCATCATGGGGGTCACTTCTACCCTGGCCCCTAGGGTCACTGTGAGTCGGATCCGACTCGACGGCACTTGGCTGGCTGGCATAAGAGGGTGGTGGTTATCTCCAGGATCTCAACTCTGTTCCATTGGTCAATAGGTCCCTTTTTGTACCAGCACCAGGCCTTTTTGACTACTGTGGCAGTATAATAAGTTCTGAAGTCACGTAGTGTGAGGCCTCACACTCTGTTCCTCTTCTTCAGTATTGCTTTACTTATCTAGGGTTTCTTCCTGTTCCAAACAGAGTTGGTGATTTGTTTCTCCATCTCATTAAAAAAATGACACTGGAATTTGTATTGGGATTGCTTTGTATATGTAGATGCCTTTGGGTTAAAGAGACATCTTCACAATGTTAAGTCTTCCTACCCATGAGCAGGGTAGGTTTTTCCACTTACGTGTGCCTATTCTGGATTCTTGCAGTAAGATCTTGTAGTTCTGTCTGCATAGGTATCTTATTTCTGTAGTTAGATTTATTCCTAGGTATTTTATCTTCTTGGGGGCTATAGTAAATGGTATTGATTTGGTGATTTCTTCTTAGATGATCTCTTTGTTGGTATAAAGGAATCCTACTGATTTACTTATGTTTATCTTATATCCTGACACTTTGCTGAACTCTTCTATTAGTTCTAGTAGTTTACTTGTGGATTCTTTAGGATTCCCTGCATATATGATCATGCCATCTGCAGAGAAATTTTATCCTTCTTCTTTGCCGATGCGGATGCCTGTTATTTCTTTGTCTTGTCTAATTGCTGCAGCTAAAACCTCTAGTATAACATGGAATAGAAGTGGTGAGAGTGTGCATCCTTGTCTAGTTCCCACTCCTAAGGGGAATTCCTTCAGTGTGTCTCCATTCAGGATGTTGTAGGTGATTGGTTTTTCATAGATGCCCCTTACTGTGTGGCGGAATTTTCCCTCTATTTTTATTTTTGCTGAGAGATTTTAGCATGCATGGGTGTTGGATTTTGTCAAATGCCTTTTCTGCATCAACTGACAAAGTCAGGTGAATCTTATCTTTTGTACTATTTATGTGGGTGATCACATTAATTGTTTTTCTGATGTTGCACCAGCCTTGCATCCTTGGTATGAATCCAGCTTGGTAATGGTGAGTTATTTTTTTGATACGCTGTTGAATTCTAATGGGTAGGATTTTTTTGAACATTTTTGCATCTAAGTCAGTCTGTAATTTTTTTTTTCTGGGATCTTTCCCTTGCATTGGTATCAGGGTCATGCTGGCTTCATTCCGTGAATCTGGGAGTATTCCATCTCATTCTAGGGTTTGAAATAGCCTCAATGGTATTGGAGTTAATTCTTCTCTAAAAGTTTGGTAGAATTCTCTGGTGAAGCCATCTGGACCAGGATTTTTTGGTTGGTAGCTTTTTGATGACTTTTTCAACCTCTTCCTTTGTGATGTATTTATTAAGTTGTTCTACTTACTGTGATAATTTTGGTAGGTGATACGAATCTAGAAATTTGTCCATTTCCTCTAGGTTTTCAAATCTGTTAGTATTCTGTTATGATACCTTTGAGTTCAGTTGGTCTGTTATGACATCTCCCTTCTCATTTCCTATTCATGCTATTTTTTTCCTTTCCTGTTTTTCTTTTCTAAGTTTAGCCAATGATTTGTCAATTTTGTTGATCTTTTCAAAGAACTACCTTTTAATTTTGTTACTTTTTTCAACTGTTCTTCTATTCTCTAATACGTTTCATTCTGCTCTAATCTTTATTGTGTTTTCTGAGGGGTTCCTCTGTTGCTGTCTTTCTACTTCTTCAAGCTGTAGGGTTAATTCTTTAGTTTAGGCCCTTTCTTCACTCCAGATGAGTGCATTTATAGAGATAAATTGACCTCTGAGCACTGCTTTTGCTGCATCCCATAAGTTCTTGTAGCATATGTCTTCATTCTCAAGTGATTCCATAAGCTTCTTTATGTCATCCTTGATTTCTTCTATAACCCATGGATTTTTGAGTGAGATGCTGTTCTATTTCCATGAGTTCAAATTTCTACCTGTGATTTTTATGCTATTGATTTCAAGTTTTATGATTTTATTGTCTGAGATGTTTTCCAATAATTCAATAATTTGGATCTTGTTGACACTTGCTTTATGTCCTAACACATGGTCTATTCTGGAAAATGTTCCATGTGCATTGGAGAAGGATGTGTACTTATCTGTTGATGGGTGAAAAGCTCTGTATACATTGATAAGGTCTAGTTGGTTGATTGTTGCAAAAAGACATTCTGTATCCTTACTGAACTTTTCTCTGGATGATATGTCCATTACTGAAAACGGAGAGTTGAAGTCTCCAACTACTGTTGTGGACTGATCTATCTCATTTTTTGATGTTGTCAGTGATTGTTCAATATATATAGATGCTCTGGTATTGCATGAATAAATATTTAATACTGTTATGTCCTGCTTATATATTGAATCTTTCAGCAATAATAGTGACCATCCTTGTCCATGATGGTGGATCTTTCATTATAGTCTATTTTACCTGAGATTAGTATTGCCACTCCTGCTCTTCTTCCTATGTTGTTGTCTTGGAACATATTTTTCCACCTTCTGATATTCAGTTTGTTCATATCTGAGTCTTAGGCTTGTTTCTTGTAATGAGCATATAGAAGGGTCGTGTCTTTTGATCCACAATGTCACTTGTTTTCTCTATATTGGACCATTCAGTCTGTTTACATTCAGTGTAATTATTGATAGATATGTTTTTAGTGCTGTCATGCTGATGCATTTATTTTTGTGTTATTGATGTTTTCTATGTTTTTCTTAATGTTTTAGTCAGAGTAGTTCTTTATGGGGTGACTTTTCATCTTTTTCAGTGTTGGTTCTGTGTTTGTTGAGACTTTGGTATTGTGCTTCCTGTTTTGATATGTCACATTGTTATTCTGCTTTGTGGCTGCCCACATGATCCCCCTTTTCTAAGTTTAAGCCAGACTTTATCTTCTGCATACCTTTTCAATTTCCTCTCCATCTGAAATGTTTATACTTGCTGCAATATATCACTCTTTTTAGTGTGGTGATGTCATAGTTTTGTGTTATGATTACTGGTTCCCTTCTTTTAATACTGTAGTTCGGATTCGATGGCACTTGGCTTGGCAAGTGAGTAGGATTCTGCATGTTTTCTCCTACACTGTCACCTTACGTATACATTTAATATTGTTTTTCAAAGCAAGGAGCTTCTTTCAGCATTTGTTGTAGTTTTGGTTTGGTTTTTACAAAGTCTCTAAGCTTCTGTTTATCTGTGAATGTCCTAATTTCTCCATCATATTTGAGAAACAATTTTGCAGGATACACAATTCTTGGTTGGTAGTTTTTCTCCTTCATGGCTTTCAATGTGTCATCCTACTGCTTTCTTGCTAACATTGTTTTTGCAGAGAAGTCAGACAAAAGCCTACATGGTTTCCCTCCAAATGGTAGCTTTGCTTTGAGCCTCACTGCTTTCAAGAGACTCTGTTTATGTTTCATTTTATTAAGCTTGATTATAATATGTCTTGGTGTCTTTCTTTTGAGGTCTAGTTTTTGTAGTGTTCATGTATGTCTTGGATATCCATGTTTTCTTCTTTCATAATTTCAGAGAAGTTTACTGTCAGCAACTCTACAGCAATGCTCTCTGTATTTTCATCTATCCCTCTGTGTTCAGGAACTCCAAATATTCATAGATTACAACTCTTAATACAGTCCCACATGTTTCTTAATGTGTCTTCATTTTTCTTATATCTTTTCTCTGATTTCTCCTCATAAATGCTGGTGTCAGTTGCTCTTTCCTCAAGGTCAGTAAGTCTGACGTCCATCTTCTCAATTTTGCTCTTCTGGTTTTGGGTTAAATTGTCTAATTCTGTTATTGATCTGCTGGATTTCAGATCATTGATGTTCCATCAGTACAAATAGCTTACTTAATTTTTCATTTTGTTCTGCTCCATTTTGTTTAATCTCTAGGTGGGCTCTGTACATAATTCTTTTGTACTTTACCTCCGACAGTTTCAGAAAGGCTTCTTCATCTTTGATGGTTTTGTCTTTTTTATTTTGGGAGTTTTCTGGAGACATGGTGGACTGCTATATGATTAGCTCTGGTCTATTGTCTGTGTGTCATCTGGAAGCTGTTTGATTTCTCTGGTGTTACCTCTACAGGAGCTGAGGTGTGGTTCTAAGAGGGGAGTTGGTCACCAGCCATCTCTGTGTACTCTAGTGATTGGCCCCAGGTGGACTCTGGGATGGCAGTCTCTGCCTCTTGCCTGGCAAAGGTGGTGTCCGAGTTATTGAGTCACTGGGGGGCCATCAGGAGATGCTATGATGTGGATCAGTGACAGGTGGAAGAGAACCTGCTGGTCCTCTCAGTCATCAGATCTCCAGGACTTATTTAAGAGTACTTTACTTCTAAGCAGGGAGATGTTCAACTGCCACTGAAAACTGTCAGACCTTCAGTTGTGGGCCCTGCCTTCAGCTGACAATGAAAGTACCTCATACGTTGTCCTAAGATTCTATGACATAGAACAAAGTAGGGAGTTTAGGGCCTTCCAGCTGTCATCTGGCCAGCCCCACCCATGAATCTAAACATGAATTACCTCAAATGCCACTTTTCTGCTGAAGAAGGACTTGCTAGATGGGCTGCTGCTCTGCTTGAGAATTAACTGCAGCTAAGGCTCACATATGGGTGACTCCATCTCCCAGCTGAGCAAGATGGTGTCCAGGCCAAGCTGCCCTTCCTGCCATGAAACTACAGTCTATGACACAGCTCAGAAAAGAGAGGGTGGAGGGGCAGTAGTGCTCTCAATCAGCAGCTGGGCTCTCAATATGTGGATATGCCACAGAATGCCTCTTTGCTGTGCTATACACTGTTTACTTAAGTGCCAACATTTGGTGTATTTCTCAGCTCATGCCCAGTCCTCACTTCCCGTATAACAAAGACAGTGTAAGGACCCACCGTTCCCCAATACTGTGAGTAGCAGGTAGTGGGGGTCAGCAGCTGATGTCTCATCTTTGAAAGGGATAGTTTAATCCGTTACTGCTGCCTAGTGAAATCTGACAATACTATGCTAGGGCCCCCCAGATGTCCACTGCTCCAATCAGTTAGCATTCCAGGCCTTAGTTCTCAGAGGGAATTTAGGAGATGTGTTCTGGTTTGCTACCTTGGCCCCACCTCTGTTATAGTTTCTCTCCAAAGGATATTCCTGACCCAGGTACATATACTTGTTTCTTCTAATGACAGCACAAGAGAGCTATGGTAGCTTGTAACAACAGTCCCTCTCATATCCTTATTTACAAAAGGAAACTCTACATTTCACGCAATTAGAAATCTGGCTGTGAGGATGCTCCCACCTCTGCTCTGTTGTAGATATCCCCTGTGGGGACCTGGGGAAAAGCTGTTGGGCTTCACCCTCAAACATCTGTTCTTCATAAAAACTGGTAGCAAAATAGGAACAGAAAGGAAATTTCTGAACATAATTAAGGGCATGTATACCCCATACATCTTTTTATTAATATTACTAATACTGTTTACTAATACTATTACTATTGAAATTTATACACCAACCACTAAGGTCAAAGATAAAGAAAATTAGGATTTTTATCAACTTGTGCAGTCTGAGACTGGCCAAAAATGCAGTCAAGATGCATGGATAATTACTGGAAATTGGAATATGATACTTGAAAACAAAAAGGTTTGGTACCTGGTAAATAAGGCCTTATTTTGACAATGTCAAAGACTGTATGATAGAATTTTCCAAGACCAATGACTTCTTCACGTCAGAAACCTTTTCTCAAAAACATAAACAACTATACACACGAACCTTACCAGATTAAACACACAGGAATCACATCAACTAAATCTATGGAAAGAGAAGATGGATCATCTCAATTATCATCCATCAGAACAAAGTCAGAGGCAGACTTTGGAACAGACCATTGAATGCTAATATTCAAGTTTAGGTTAAAGCAGAAGAAAATTAAAGGAAGTCCACAAGAGCCGAAGTACAAGCTTAAGTACATCCCACCTGAATTTGGAGATCATTCCAAGAATACGAGGTCCAACAATGAAGTCCACAAATTTAATTGTTCTAAGTGCTACATACCACATTGCTGATTATCACCCTGGTCACTTTTGAATTACTCCCTTGGGAAGTTATGCACTGATCTCAGCACCTACTCCACCATTCAAAGGAACGGCCATTGTGCACGGTGGCATGTACGAAAGTTAGCAAACTTAATTGCATAGTTGTTTGTGAGGGAGTTTTTAGCCAGTAAATAAATAACTAGTTTGTAACATCCTCTCCACTCATCTTTCCCAAAGACAAAGGAAATATTGAAAAGAAGACATTTGGAGGACATTCAGAACATCAAGAGTAATTTGACTACAGCTTTCATGGCCATTCCACAAAAAAGAGTTCCAAAATTGCTTAGAAGGGTCGACTAGGAACTGGCATCAGTGCATAGCTTCCCAAGAGGACTTTTCGAAGGTGATCATAGTGATAATCAGCAATAAGGTGTGTAGCACTATTTTTTAGGATGAGTTCGAGAGCACAATTAACAGTCCTCATACATACTCCTGCAACAGCAGTAACAGAAAACAATAAATTACAACTGAATACATAGACAAGAGTACACCCATGAGTATATCAAGTGGATTTTCCATAGCAAAGTAGTTTCTCATTTGGCAGAGGATATTTCTACAAATAGATTTTCATATGCTGTAAATACATCCATGTAAATAGAGCATACAGTTATGAAAACTATCTAGCCATAACCAAATCCTTCAAAGGACATACTCACTGAGTTTGAGGACTTAGGAGAATAGTCTTGGGGGACAGCTAGGTCAATTGGCATAACATAGTCCATAAAGACAATGTTGTACATTCTACTTTGGTGAGTAGTGACTGAGGTCTTAAAGGCTTGTGAGTGGCCATTCAAGACACAACTGTTGGTCTTTTTCTATCCAGAGCAAAGAGAAAATACAAATCTCAAAGAAACAGTTAGTCCAAAGGGTAATGGACCACATGAACCACAGCCTCCACTAACCTCAGACCAGAATTAGAACATACTCAGCTACCAAAACCAACTGTTTTGACTGAGATCACAGTAGAAGGTCCTGGACAAAGTGGGAGGAAAACGTAGAACAAAATTCATAAAAAAAAAAAAAAAAGACCAGATGCACTGGTCTGATAAAGATTCATGAAACATGGACTGTGGCCTTTAGACAACCTTCAAACCTGGAAGTGAAGCCACTCCCAAGGATCACTTTTCAGTGAAACAATACACAAGCCTACAGAGTGAACAATAATGCCTATGAAGAACATGCTCCTCAGAAAAATCAACCATACGAGACCAACAGGACAATTATTTGCCCAAAAAGAAAGTTCACAGGCAGGAAGGGGCAATAAAGATGGGAGACTTTAGGGAGGAAGTGGATACAAGTGCTGTTACTTTGAGGGGATTGCAACTAATGTCACAAAAAATATGTATAAATTGTTGAATGGGAAATTACTTTGCTCTGTAAACTTTCACCCAAACCACAATAAAATGTTCATCAAAAAGAACTATCATTAACTAATTTAAAGATTTTTAAAAATATGAATTAAATGCTTTATCACACTGATAATTGACTTCTCACTGCCCCATCTTTTCTAATTTTTCTCCTGCCTAGTACTGTAACCATGTCTAATCAATTTCTTACTAAGAGGAATCTACTTCAGTCCTTTCAGACTTCCTGAAATAGTCAATTAACACTTCTCAGACTAAATTTTAGATGATTCACATAAGTTTGCATTCTTTGTGTGCTTCCTAACTTGTATCTTCTCTTACATCAAGTATACTTATTTTGTTGATTTCATTCTCTTTCTCTACTTATCGCTTGCTTATGCTGCTCTTATGCCTGAACAAATTCCCACTGTTCTATCAGAAAAAGATGAGATAAAATCATGACTTTAAAAAGGTGACTAAAAGTATTACAATAAATATTTAAAATGTTAAAGATGTTAGCACTAGAGCACTAGCTGTGACAATCAAAAACTATGGACATTCAACTAATCTTTGACCTCAAGGAAATTATAATTAAGTAGGGAAGATAAAACACATACACATGTAACTACAGTTTATACACATTAGTAAATTAAGTCTTAACAGTAGTTTAATGTACTGGGAGAGTTAAGTGAAGAGATACAGGAATGTCCACTTGAGGTGACTGGGAAGTAAATATCTTAGTTTGCTAGTGCTGCTGCACTGCAAGTGAGCTAGAAAGAACAGAAATTTATTTTCCCACAATTTAGGGGACTAGAAGTCTGAATTCAGGGCACCAGCACTAAGGGATTGCTCTCTGTAGGCTTTGGGGGAACATTGTTTTCTCTCCTTTTGCAGTGTTCCTCATTTCCCTGGAGGTCTCCACATGACTTCTATTCCCTTATTTCACCTCCACTACTGCATTTGTGTGTCTTGCCTCTGGGTCTAATGCTATTCCTTATAATTCTAAAGTGATTACATCTAGGGCACAATTTATACAGATATGGGCTGATTAACATAACAAATAAATCCCATTTCTAAATGTAATTAAATTTACAAGCATAGGGATTAGGATTCCAATAAATATTTTTGGAAGACAAAGTTCAATCTATAACAGGAAGAAAAAGAACAATCTACATCATCTTATTTCCACTGTATACATAAGAAAATTGAGACATAGAAAGCACAGTCTGTGGAGCTAAGATGTTTCAAAGGCAAAAAAAACCTGAAACTTAGCAAACGAGTCTTTATACATACTACAGTGAGCAAGCATTTATGTCTGAAGATGTCAATGTAATAAAATAATTCTTGTATCTAAAGAATTGTGAAAAGAAAATCCATTCTGTTGTGCTTCTCTTATCCCTCAAAGTTTCTTTCTTTAAAGTTTATTCCGAATCATCCAAAGACTATTAAAAGTATCAATATTCCAATAAAATTGAAACTTTCTTCATTCTGAAATATCTTTTCCTTTAACAATATTGTTCAGATCAGCCTTTCCCAATAAGTTACGATTCTCTCTGTCTTCCTCTTAAAGGGAGGAGGAAGAAAGCAGCACCGAGGAAGCAACATGCTCTTGGCTTCCAGTTAAGTCATTTTCATTTAACTCAGGGATATTATTAGTTTTGCTCAGAAAAAACAAAATCTCTCATCACCTACGCTTCATGTAAATATTAATTTCACAATTTCATTTGAATTTGATGGTGGCTAAGCTATTACACCTAAATAAGATTTGAACCAAAAATGTGGAAATTGTTGTTGCTTAAAAATTAACCAATCAAATATAACTACACAGATACAATAATGTTTTAGTCATCTAGTGTTACTCTAACAGAAACATGACGAAGTGGATGGCTTTAACAAAGGCAAGTTTATTCTTACACAATCCAGTAGGCTAAAAAACTGAATTCAGGATATCGACTCCAGGGGAAGGCTTTCCCTCTGCCGGCTCTGGAGGAAAGTCCTTGTGTTGAATCAGTCTTTGGTGAGGGAGCTTTTTGGGAAAGAAACCTCAGGTCTGAAGGATGTGCTCTTCTCCCAGTGTTGCTTTCTTCATGGTATGAAGTTGCCCGTTTTCTGATTACTTCCCTTTTCTCTTATCTCTCATATGATAAACAGATAAAGGGTGGCTCGAGCAACACTCCTGGGAAACTCCCTTTACATTGGAGAAGGGAGATAACCTTAGGAAGGGATTTACAGTCCCGACCTAATCCTCTTTAACATACAACACTGGAAAATCACAAAATGGAGGATAATCATAAAATATTGGAAATGATGGCTTAGACAAAAGCCTACACACATTTTGGGGGGCACACAGTTAAATCCACAACAAATAGTCTAATACACAATTATAAATACCACTTCATGTTTCCAATAAATTAGTATGCAAGCAATTAAAATCCTGATGAAACTGTTACGTATAGCTTAGGCACTGAAGAAAACAATTCCTGAATCACAGCTAAGAACTATGATTTCACAAACATCTCAGTAGCTTCAGAGGCGTGGAGTCAAGATGGCAGACTAGACACATGTCTCCTTAATTCTCTCTGAAAACTAAGGCCTGGACTGATAACTAAATGGAGATTTAGGGACACCCAGTGAGCCCTAGGAAACAGCATAGAGCTGTCAGTTTGTACTATATGCCACTGAACAGGAAACTGTTTGCCTTTTGCCGACACCAGCTCTGGTTGAATTGGACATCTATCGCAGACTGAAAGTAACTGGTGTTTTTAAATTTTTGTTGTTTTTGGCCAGCAGGCAGGGGATGGGTTGAACCAGCAACTATGCAGAGCTAGGGTGGTAAAGTGATCAGCAGGTGGAACAGCCACTTTTTGAGATCTTGACTCTGGACTCAGCACCACAGCTCCTCCGCCTTCTCTTTTTGGACCACAACCACAGAATCTGCTGTTTTGTGAGGGAGGGAAAGCACAATGGGGATGTCATCTTGTTTGACTGCAAGGTGGAAATACCCAGCCAGAGGCCTCAGCAAGGGTTAATTCTCAGACTGGGAGGCAGATTCAGCTCAGAGAGTGCTTTTCCAGCAGAAAAGCTGTGTTTGGCACTGTGTAGCCTTACATGGGGGCCTAGAAGGGAATGATAGCAGGCCAATAGCCTGTCCTATTTTGAACTATATCACAGCATGTGGGGACAGCTGACAAGGTGACTCTGTTGTCAGTGGGAAGGAAGGGCTTCCCACACCTGACAGCCTTATTTTGGAATTGGTCAGATAGCTTTTACCTTTTAAAATAAGACAGCCTGGAGAAATTAAATGTGGTGCAGCCTGATGGCATCTCTTCCAGCCTTTACTGACCCACATCATAGGGTCAGCTGACAGCCTCCCAGTGACTCCATAAGTAGAGTCATATCTTTCCAAGCCAAGAGGCTGAGCCTGCTACCCAGAGAATCCACTGGGCCCAGTCACTGGAGTAGATAGAGGTGGCTGATGATCAAGTTCCTTCACAGAACTTCACCTCAGCCCGTGTTAAGGCAACACCAGAGAAACTAAACAAACTCTAGATGCTCAAAAGGCAACAAACCCTACTCAGACACTTAAACGAATCCACCGATGGCTCCAGAAAATTCCCAAAATAAAGAAGCAAAGAAGTTACCAGATGAAGAAGCCTTTCTGAAACTATCACAGGTGAAGGGCAAAATAATTATAGAGAGCCATCCTAGACATTACACAAAATGTAGCAGAGCAAAATGAAACATTAAGAAAACTGATGGAACATCAGCATTTGGAAATCTGACAGATCGATAACAAAATAACATAATTAGACAGTTCAGTTCAAAGACAAAAGAGCAGAATTAAAGAAATGGAAATTCAACATACTGACTTTGAAAATATCTACTGAAATATGCATTTATGAGGAGGTATCAGCAAAGAAAAAACAAGAAAAATAAAGAACCATTAAGAGACATGTGGGACTCTATCAAGAGGAACAATCTACTACTAATTGGAGTTCCTGAACAGGCAGGGATACCTGAAACCACAGAGTATTGTTGAGTTACTGACAGAAAATTTCCCAGCAAGTATGAAAGAAGAGAACACAGATATACAAGATATACATCGAATGAACAAAAATTAGATCCTAAAGTAAAGACATGAAGACATATTATAATCATGCTTAACACAAAATGAAAATTAAGTAGAAACTCCTAAAGGAAGTGAGACTCAAAGCAAAGCTAACATCCAGAGGGAAGCACTGTAGGCTTTCTTCTAACTTCTCAGTAGAAATGATGTTGGCATGGAGGCAGTGGGATGACACGTTCAAAGTCTTGAAGGAGAGAAACTTCAAACCAAGAATTATATATCCTACAAAACTGTCTTTCAAATATGAAGACAAAATTAAGACACTTGCAGATAAACAGAAACTTCAAAACCTTCTAAAAACCAAACCAAAGCTACGAAAAATACTGAAAGAAGCTCATTGCTTGAAAAAAAAACCATTAAGTCTATAGTTAGTGAGGCAATACATGCCACAACATCCAGAAACCTACTCAGTTAGGGAAGGCACAAAACTCAACCAAAGCTATAACATTAAAAGAAGGGATCCAGTGATCATACCCTGAAAACTATGATATCATTACATTAAAAAGAGGAATACAATACACTAGTTATAGTCCTTCTAGATAGAAAGGAAGTTAATTAGATATGTAGAAGTTAAAATTGGGTTTAAACATAGACTAATAAGGAGAATTATGGGATAGATGCAAAGCATAATAAAGAAGCAGGATATCAAAACAGGAAATGTAACAGAGCAGGAAAGGAAACAAATAACACAAATTAGAAATGAGAGGGGAGTTGTCACAACAGATCCAACAGAAATAAAAAATATCATAGCTGAACACTATCAAAGACTGTACTCTAACAAATATGAAAACCTAGAGGAAATGGCCAAATTCCTTGATTCATACCACCTACCGAAATTATCACAAAGGGAAGCAGAACAACTTAATAAACCCATCACAAAGGAAGAGATTGAAAATGTCATTAAAACACTGCCAACCAAAAAAAGCCTGGGCCCTGATGGCTTAACTGCAGAATTCTACGAAGCTTCTAGAGAACAGTTATCTCCAATACTACTGAGAGTACTTCACAGTATAGAAAGGGACGGAGTACTCCCAAGCTCATTCTATGAAGCTAGCATAACCCTGATACCAAAGCCCGGAAAAGATCCAACCAAAAAGGAGAACTGTAGACTGATATCACTCATGAATCTAGATGCAAAAATCTTCAACAAAATTCTTGCCAATAGAATACAACAACACATCAAAAAAATAATCCATCATGACCAAGGGGGATTCATATCAGGGATGCAAGGCTGGTTCAACATCTGAAAAACAATTCATGTGATCAACCACATAACTACTACAAAAGACAAGAATCACCTGATTTTGTCCATTGATGCAGACAAGGCATTTGATAAAATCCAACACCCACTTATGCTAAAAACTTTTAGCAAAATAGGCATAGATGGAAAAATCCTCAATGCAATAAGGGTCATTTATACAAAGCCAATTGCCTATGTCATCCTGAATGGAGAGACACTGAAAGACTTTCCCTTGAGAACAAGAACTAGACAAGGTTGCCCACTCTCACCTCTCCTATTCAACATTGTGCTAGAAGTTCTAGCCAGAGCAATTAGACAAGACCAAGAAATAAAGGGCATCTGCATCAGCAAAGAAGAAGTCAAAATCTCCCTTTTTGCAGATGATATGATTGTGTATGCACAGAATCCCAAAGAATATATAAGTAAACTACTCAAATTGATAGAAGACTTCAGCAAAGTCTCGGGATACAAGATAAACATAAATAAATCAGTAAGATTCCTTTATACCAACAATGAGACTGTTAATGAAGAACTCATCAAATCAATGCCATTTACTATAGCCCCCAAGATGATAAGCCAGCCAAGTGCCGTTGAGTCGGAAGATGATCAAGTACCTAGGAATTAATCTAACCGGAGAAATAACAGATCTTTACAAAGAGAACTACAAGCTCTTACTACAAGAAACTAAGAGAGACTTAGATAAATGGAAGAACCTACCCTGCTCATGGATAGGAAGACTTAACATTGTGAAAATGTCTATTTTACCCAAAGCAATCTACTTATATAATGCAATCCCAATACAAGTTCCAGAGTCATTTTTTAATGAGATGGAGAAACAAATCACCAATTTTGTTTGGAAAGAGAAGAAGCCCCGGTTAAGCAAGGTACTACTAAAGAAAAAGAACACACCGGGAGGCCTCTCATTACCCGATTTCAGAACCTATTACACTGCCACAGTGGTCAAAACAGCCTCATAGTGGTACAAGAACAGACAGATGGATCAATGGAACAGAATTGAGACCCCAAAGATGACACCATCTGCCTATGAAAAGTTGATATTTGACAAAGGCCCTAAGACATTAAACTGGAGTAAAAACAGTATCTTCAAAAAATGGTGCTGGCAAAATTGGATATCTGTCTGTAAAAATTGAAACAAGACCCGCATCTCACACCTAACACAAAAACCAACTTCAACTGGATAAAAGACCTAAATATAAAACCTAAAACGATAAAGCTCATCAAAGAAAAGGTAGGAACAGCAATGGAAGTTTTAATACACAACGTAGACAGACTTCAAAATCTGTCAAACAAACCACAGTCAACAGAAACTGGATAAATGGGAACTATCAAGAATCAAACACTTTTGCTCATCCATTAAAGGAATTAAAAGGCCAACTAAGAATGGGAAAAAATATCTGGCAACTCTGTATCAGACTCTTGCCTGATCTCTACAATCTATAAGATACTACAAAATATCAATAAAAAGAAGATAAACCATCCAATTAAGCAATGGGCAAAGGAGATGGACACACATTTCTCTAAACAGGAGATCCAAGCAGCCAAAATACACATGCAGTTATGCTCAAGATCTTTAGTTACTAAAGAAATTCAAATCAACATGACAATGAGATACCATCTCACCCCAACAAGGCTGGCCATGATCCAAAAAATACAAACAACAATGCTGGAGAGGTTGTGGAGAAAGTGGAACTCTCCTACACTGTTGGTGGGATTGCAAAATGGTCCAGCCTCTTTGGAAAGCAATCTGGCGCTTCCTTAACAAAATGGATATAGATATAGCATTTGACCCAGTAATTCCACTACTTGAAATATATCCTACAGAATCGAGGCCTTTCACACCAACTACTCATGCACAAGAATGTTTATCGCAGCACAGTCCATGATAGCAAAAAGATGGAATCAACCCAGGTACCCAACAACAGAGGAATGGATAGGTAAGCTATGGTATATGTACTCAATGGAGCACTACGCAATGATAAAGAATAATGAAGATTCCAGGAAACATCTCACAACCTGGTTTCAACTGGAAAACATTATGTTGAGTGAAAGTAGTCAGCGACGAAAGGACAAATATTGTATGAGACCTCTATGATAAGATCTCAAAAATAGACCTATGTATAGAAGAAAAGACTCTTGGACAGCTGCAAGGGAGGAGAGGGTTAGGAGGGTGAGGGGGGAAGAGTTTAGATTAGATAGTTGCTAGAAAACTGGTTGGGTGTGACAGCACACATTAGAAACAAGAACAATATTAAGTGGACTTCAGCATAACTTTAATACTCTTTCCATCTTAACCCAATATTGCAAGGACAGAGTAGCTGAGGCAGGAGGCGGGGACCACGCTCTTAGGTGAAATCAAGGCCACTTGGCACAACTAGCATTTTGCTAAAAGGGCTCTCTGCATCCCACATTGGTGAGTGGCATCTGGGGTCTTCAAAGCTGCCAAGATGTCATGCGAGGGCACAGCAAATGATCCCAACTCAGCAGGAATGGATGCTCACCGAGGACCAACATGACATGGGGTAAAAACAAACCAAAGATAGAGAGACCCACATGAGTGGGTGGCTACATAGACTTCAGATGAGAAGAACTGGATGGTGCCCGGCCACCACCAGTGATAGCCGCAATGGAGCTCACTAAGTTCAGTCTTACTGCAACACAAGAATAAAAAGGGGTGCATCCTGAGATCTCCACTAAAAGACCACAATTGATGGTCCAGCACTTTCAGGGTTCCCCTGGGAGCATGGCCCCTGGCCCTGATGCTGCCCTTGCCATAAATCATAACAAAGATCCTCTCTTTGGACACAAATGGATTGGACTTGGTGATGCAGAGGGACCGTATACTGGATGCACTTTATGGTTGTATGCATCTATAGCATATCATCCGGATGACCTCTGGCTGGAGAAAAGAGAGTGGGTGGAGAGGAGGGGAAAGGAGACTGTTGGGAGGATGAGACATGTATGGAGCAGAGAGGAATAATGTGCTGTTACCAGGCAGGGAGAGCAGTGGAAGCTGCATATAGGTGGGCATGTAAATTTATACAGGAATGTACATTTTCACTCAGTCATCAAAGAAAAAGAAAAAGAAATGTAACACAGGAGTCTCAACAAACACAAAACCAACACTGAAAAGGACAAAAAGTCAACCTATAAAGAAGAATGACACAGAACAGAATATTAACAGCAACAGAGACATCAACTCCAATATAAATATATCAAAATGACAGCACTAAACACAAACCTATCAATAATTACACTGACTGTAAATGGACTGAGCACTCCATTAAAGAGACAACGAGAGACATATTGGATCAAAAGACACAACCCATCTATATGCTTCTGATGAGAAACTCATATTGAAAGATATGAACAAACTGAAAATTAAAAGATGGAATAACAGATAAAATAGATTTTAAAGTAAAACCCACCATCATGGACAATGATGGTGACTATTACTGAAAGGTACAGTACACAGCAGGACTTAACAATGTTAAATATTTAGGCACCCAATACTAGGGCACCTCAGTACATCAAACAAACACTGACTACACTGAAAAATGAGACAGATCACTCCACAATAATACTGGGAGTCTTCAACACTCCACTTTGAGTATTGTACAGATCATCTAGAAAAAAGCTCAGTAAAGACACAGAATATCTTATTGCCACAATTAACCAGCTATACCTCATCGACGTACACAGGACTTTTTATCCATCAACAGATAACTATATCTTCTTCTCCAGTTCACATAGAACATTTTCCAAAATATAGCACGTGTTAGGAACTAGGCAAAATCTCAACAAAATCCAGACCACTGAATTATTGCAAAGTCATGGGTTATAGAAGAAATCAAGGATGAAATAAAGAAATTTATGGATTCAAATGAGAATGAAAACACTTCCTAACCATACCTAAGGGATACAGCCAAAGCAGTGGAGGTCAATTTATCTCTATAAATACATATATCTGGAAGGAAGAAAAAGACCCAAAGCAAACAATTAACCATGTATCTTGAAGAAGTAGAAAGAGCAGCAGAGGAACTTCACAGGCACCAGAAGAAAACAGATCATAAAGATTAGAGCAGAACTAAGTGAATTAGAGAACAGAAGAAAAATTGAAAAAATTAAAAAGATCGTTTTTTGAAAACATCAACAAAATTGACAAACCATTGGCTAAACTTAGTAAAGAAAAACAACAGAGGAAGCAAATAATCCTAATAATAAATGAGATGGGAGATGTCAAAACATATCGATCAGAAATAAAATGGATCATAACAGAATACTAGCAAAGTCTGTACCGTAACAAATTTGAAGACCTAGAGGAAATGGACAAATTCCTGGATTCATTATCACCTATGAAAATTATCACAAGGAGAACTAGAACAATTTAATAAACTCATCACAAAGGAAGAGATTGGAAAAGTCAAAAAATCCTACCAAACAAAAAAAGCCCTGGCCCAGATGGCTTCACTGCAGAATTTTACTGAGACTATTTCACAGCATAGAAAGAGATGGAATACTCCCAAATTCATTCTATGAAGCTAGAATAACCCTGATACCAAAGCCAGGGAAAGACCCAACAAAAAAGGAGAACTACAGATCAACATCACTCATGAACCTAGATGCAAAAATCTTCAACAAAATCCTTGAGAATAGAATTCAACAACATATCAAAAAACTGATTCATGACAATCAAGGTGAACTCATTCCTGGGATGCAAGGCTGGTTCAGAATCAGAAAAACAATTAATATGATCAACCACCTAAATAACACAAAAGATAAGAATCACCTGATTTTGTCAATTGATGCAGAAAAGGCACTTGAGAAAGTCTAACACCCATTCATTCTAAAACCTATCAGCAAAATAGGACTAGAAGGCAAATTCCTAAACACAATAAGGACCATCTACACAAAGCCACTGGCCTACATCATCCTGAACAGATTGAGGCTCAAAGAATTCCTCTTGAAAATGGGAACTAGACAAGGATGTGCACTCTCACCTTTCCTATTCAACATTGTACTAGAAGTTCTGGACAGAGCAATCAGACAAGAAAAAGAAATAAAGGGCATCTGCACTGGCAAAGAAGAAGTAAAAATCTCCCTGTTTGCAGATGATATGATTGCATACACAGAGAATCCTAAAGACTCTTTAACTACTCAAACTAATACAGGAGTTCAGCAAAGTATGAGGATACAAGATAAACATAAGTAAATCAGTAGGATTCCTTTATACAAACAAAGAGGTCATTAAAGAAGAAATCACCAAATGAATACCATTTACTATAATCCCCAAGAAAATGAAATACCTAGGAATAAATCAAACTAGAGAAATGAGACCTATACAAAGAGAACTACAAGACCCTACTGCAACCAACTAAGAAAGACTTCTATAAATGGAGAAACCTACCCTGCTTATGGATAGGAGGATACAGCATTATGAAAATGTCAGTTTTACCAAAAGCGGTCTATGTATACACTGCTATCTTAATACAAATTCCAGTGACATTTTTTAATGAGATTCAGAAACAAATCAACAGCTTTGTGTGGCAAGGGAAGAAACCCCAGATAAGGCAAATACTAGTGAAGAAACAGAACACACTAGGACGCCTCTGACTACACGACTTTAAAACCTATTACTGTGCCACAGGAGTCAAAACAGCTTGGTACTGGTACAAAAAGTGTCATATAGACCAGTGGAACAGAGTTGAGACCCCAGAGATGCCACCATCTTTCTATGAACAGTTGATATTCGGCATAGGCCCTAAGATTGCAAATTGGGTAAAAAACAGTGTCTTTAACAAATAGTGCTGGCAAAATTGGATATCTGTGTGCCAAAAGTTGAAACAAGACCTGAATCTCACACTTTACACGAAAAACAACTCAAATTGGATAAAAGACCTAAATACCAAATCTAAAACAATAAAGATCTTGTCAGAAAAAAATAAGATCAACAATAGAAGTCTTAATACATAAGTTAGACAGACTTCAAAATCTGATAGTTGATAAAAATTTGGTTGGGTAAAATCAGTGACAGCCCACATTAGAATGAAGATCAATTTAACTGGACTTCAGCATAACCTGAAAACTCTTCCAATCTTAATATTGCAAGGATAGAGTAGCAGGGGCAGGGGTCCAGGGACCATGCTCTTAGAGGACATCAAGATCAATTGGTATAACTAGCCTATTGCTAAGTCTTCTTCACTCCATATTGGTGAATGGCATCTGGGGTCTTAAAAGCTAGGAAGCTGCCATCTGAGGTACACCAAAGGGTCCCAACTCAGCTAGAACAACAGATGATCACCAATGACAACAATGACATGAGGGAAAAAGAGCCTAGAAGACAGAAAGATCCACGTGAATGCCAAAGCCAAAAGCTGTCGAGTTGGATCCGACTCATGGTGACCCTAGGGGCCAGGGTAGAACTGACTCCCAGAGTATTCAAGGAGCACCTGGTGGATCTGCGGTGGCTATATCACTGTAAAGCAGATGTTGCACAGCCACCACCAATGACATCCGTGATGGGGCTTACAATGTTGAGTGACAGTGGTAACACGTGAGAAAAAGGGGTCCACCCTAAGAACTCTACTAAAAGACCGCAATTGATGGTCCAAAGGCCTGAGAGTTCTCCTGGGAACATGGACACTAGATCCGATGCTCCCCTGATCACAGATCATTAGTGAGGTCAACTGTTCGGATAAGAATGGATTGGACTTGGGGACAGATAGTGACCATATTATGTTTACCCTTTATGGTTCTAAGCATCTATAGGATGTTGTCCTACTGGCCTTTTACTAGAGGGGAGTGGAGTGGGTGGAGAGGAGGGTACATGAGATAGTCAAGAGGATATGACATGTAGGGAACAGAAAGGAGGCCTGTGCTCTCCCCAGGCAAGGAGAGCAGAGGGAGCTGCAGATAGGCAGGCATGCAAATTTGAATTGCATCATAAACTTTCACTGATTAAGAATAAAAAAAGAAGGTAGCTGCTTTGATAATAATGTTTTACCTGGCCACAATTTCAGGTGCACCCAAAGCACGACACAGCTGCTTAAGAGAAAAGTACACAGCAATCTTACCTTATCATAGTAGAAGTTTAGTGACTGGATTAGAAAAGGGCATAATTCCACTGTATTCTTTGCAGGATATACAATCTCTAAAATATCAGATACAGTTTTACACACTTCCTTTTAAAAAAGGAAATGAAGAATTCAGAGAAAGTTTAGAGTTTTGAACATTATGAAAATCTAAAAATTATTAATATAAGGAAGGAGTGAAAAAAACTGGGAATATTTGTTATAGAGTTAAAATTAAGAGTAAACATGAGAGCTGTCTTAGAGATTAACAAAAGAGGGCAGGGCTAAGATGGCAGACTAGACATATGTCTCCTCGATCCCCTCTGAGAACTAAGTCTTGAAATGATAACTGAATGTAATAGTGTGGACATCTGGGGAGCCCTAGGATGTAACATAGGGATTTCAGATTGAACTAGGCACCAGTAAATAGAAAACTACCTCTCCCTAACATGAGTAAGTGGCACGTTAAGTCCTGCTTCTGCAGAATCAGCATTTGGGATGACAGGTGCTGATCCCTTTTTTGTTACCTGGGAGGTAGGGACTAAGCATGAGGTGGCAAATACACTGAACCGCAGTACTTAAATAAAGAGCGTATAGAGTAGCAGAGAGACTATGCATGGGACAGACACATTTTGAGAGCTTAACTGCTGAATGAGGGCACCACTGTCCCTCTAAACCTTAACATTTCTGAGCTCCACCATGCATTCTGCTGTTTCACCGCAGGAAGGGCAGCTCAGGTGTGATGCCATCTTGGTCAGATGGGAAGCGGAGTCAACCACCAAAAGGTCTTAGCTGGGGCTAACTACACTGAGAAGCAGTGCCTGTCAGGAAACTGCTTCTCCAGCCATAAATGCTGTGTTTAATACGGTGGTGCCTAGAGTTATGGGTGGGGCTTGGGAGAGGATGGCAGCAAGGCTGCAACCACTCCTCACTTTGAACCATGTCAGAGAATATGGTGACAGCCTATGAGGTGCTTCTGTTGTCAGCTGAAAGGCAGGGCCTGTGACAGCTGTGGGCTAGACTGATTTCTGCAGCTGCTGGACACCTACTCAGCTTACCACAAGAGTAACTTTTTTAAAATAAGACTTCGTGGAATACCTACAACTAAGAATCCTGGGAGCATCTGCTCCCCCTCCATTGATACACATCATAGTATCAGCTGATGGCCAGTCAGTGACTCCATAAGTAGGGCGCCATCTCTACCAGCCAGGAGGCAGAGCCTACCACCCTAGACAGTCCACTTGGAGCCTGTCACCAGAGTACACAGTGGCAGCTGGTGAAAAACTCCCCTCTTAGAACTACACCTCAGCTACTGTTAAGGTATCAACAAAGACACTGAACAGCTTCTAGATGACACAAAGACAACAATCAATAGGTAACCATTTAAAGAAGTCCGCCATGGCTCTCAAAAACTCCCAAAATAAAGAATCAAAAACTCCCAGATGAAGAAACTATTGGAGGTCGAGCACAAAAGAACTATGTATACAGCCCACCCTAGAGATTAAACATAAAGCAGCAGAACAAAATAAAAAATTAAATAAGCTATTTGAACTGATGAAATATCAATGATCAGAAATCCAGAAGATGAATAACAAAATTACACAAATAGACAATTCAATACAAACTCTAAACACCAAAACTGAAGAGATGGTGTCATGTGTTGAATTGTGTACCCCCAAAAATATGTGTAGCTATGTGGCTGGGACATGATTCCCAGTATCTTGTGACTGTCCTGCATTTTGCGGTTTTGCAAAATTGTATGATAAAGGATTAGGGTGGGGCTGTAAATTCCTTCTTAGGATTACTTCCCTGCCCTGCGGTAAAGGGAGTTTCCCTGAAGTATTGCTTGCCCCACCCTTAATCCTTTCAGTCTGCACGAGATAAAAGGAAAGAGAAGCAAGCAGAGAATGGGGAACCTTGTACCATCAAGCAAGCAGCACCAGGAGAAGAACGCGTCCTTCAGACCCGAGGTTACTGTGCCAAGACACTCCCTGGACAAAGACTGATGCAATACCGGACTTTCCTCCAGAGCCAACAAGGGGAAAGCCTTCCTCTGGAACAGACACCCTGAATATGGACTTGCAACCTACGGGACTGTGTAAGAATAAACCTTCCTTTGTTAAAGCCATCCATTTTGTGGAATTTTTGTTAGAGCAGTCCTAGATGACTAAAACAGATGGAAACCAGTTTGTGAGCTTGAGGATAGTACAAGTGACATCAGTATTAATGAGGAAAATTCAGAGAACAGAAATAAGAAAAACAAAGAAGCATTAAGAAACATGCGGGGGGAGGGATGGAGTCAAGACGGCAAACTTCACACACATCTCCCTAAATCCCTATGGAAACGAAGACCTAAACTGATGATTGAATGGAGCCTTCTGGACACCTAGTGAGCCCTAGGACAAGGCAGAGGGCTGTTAGTATGGACTTCATATCACTGAAAGCAAAACCTCCTCTCTTTCACTGACCCTGCTCTCGGTGAGCAGGGGATTGCACGGACTGAAGGTAACTCACCATTTTAACTTTTTTTCTCTGTGTCTTAGCTGGTAGGCTGAGCTGGGACTTCACTAGCCACTAATTTCAGACACACTGCTGGTGAGATCAGCAGATGCAATTGCCATATTCTGAGAGCCGGGCTTTGGACTCTGTGCATCTTGGCACCTTTGGTCTATCTTTCTACCTCCACCATATAGTAGCCATATGGAGGTGGAGGCAAGCTAGTGCGGGATGCCATGATGATCCATTGTGAGATGGAACACCCATAAGGAGGCCCCAGCTGGACTTAGTTCCTAGGCTGGGAGGCAGATCCTGCCCAGAGGAGAGGGCTTTTCAGGCAGAGAGGCAGTGTTTTACACAGTGTCACCTTCAGCTGGGGCTCGGCAACAGAGGCTGTGGACTCTGAGCATCTCAGCACCTTTGGCCTCCCTTTCCACCAGTATCCTGGTGCGAGCCAGGTGGTACACTTGTGTGGGACACCATCTTGCTTCACGGGGAGGTGGACATACCCAAACAGAAGCCTCAGTTGGACCTAATTCCTGGGCTGGGAAGCAGCACCTGCCCAGAAGAGAGTGCTTTTGTGGAAGAAAAGCAGAATTCTACAGTGTCACCTACAGCTGGGACCTGACAGCAGAGGCCAGCAGGCCAGTAGCCTTTCTGTATTTTGAACTAGCTTATAACATTTGGGGCTCAATACAGAGGTGCTTACTTTGCCAGCTGGGAAGAGGGTTCTATAAGTCTCAAAACCTGACTGACTTTGGAAGTTGTCAGACACGTTTTACCCTCATTATAAGACGGCCTATAGAAAGAACTGTGGTCCATCCTCACAGCATCTCTCCCAGCCTCTAGTGACTCACATGAAGCCTAAAAAGCAACAACCTTTGGAAAAAACCGTAACCAAGAAATCACCCATGGCTTCAAAAGGCCACCAGAAGAAAGCAGCTCAGAACTGCCCAGATGAAGAAGGCTTTCTGAAACTATCGGAAGGTGAATGCATAAGGATTATATAGAGAGCCCTCCTAGAACTTATACAAAATGCAGCAGAGCAAAATGAAAAATTAATCCAGCTGTTGAATCTAATGGAACACCAGTACTCTGAAATCCAACAGAACAAGAAGAACATTAAAAAGATAGAAACTTCAATTAAAATTGATGAAAAGAGAATGGAACAAATAGAAAATAGACATTCTGATTTGTAAGACAGAGCTAATGACTCCCTCATCTATGAGGAGAAATCAGAAAAAAGAAACAAAAAAAAATGAAGAAGCATTAGGAACCATATAGGACTCCATCAAGGGGAACAATCTATGATAAATTGGAGTTCCTACACAGGGCAACACACTTAAGGATACAGAGAGTATGGTGGCTGAGCTACAGACAAAAAACTTCCCAGAAATTATGAAAGAAGAGAAGATAGGTATCAAAGATACCTAGCAAACACCACTAAATATAGATCTCAATACAAAGACTCCAAGATGTATTATAATCAAGCTTAACAAAATGCAACATAAGGAAGCTTTTTTTTTACTATGATTGAAAATGTATATTCCCATATAAATTTGCATGCCCACCTATATGCAGCTTCCACTGCTCTCCCTGCCTGGTGACAGCACACTCTTCCTCTTTGCTCCATACATGTCTGATCCTCCCAAAAGTCTCCTTTCTTCTCCACATGAAGCCTAAAAAGCAACGACCACTGAGAAAATGGTAAACAAGAAATTACCCATGGCTTCACAAGGCCCCCAAATGAAACAACCAAGAGCAGAAACTCTTAAAGGCAACAAGACTCAAACCAAAGCTAACATCCAGAGGGAAGCTCTGTAGGCTTCCATCAGATTTCTCAGCAGAAACAATGCTGGCACAGAGACATTGGCATGACACATTCAAAGCCTTGAAGGAGAAGAATTTCCAACCAAGAATTATATATCCTGCAAAACTGCTATTCAAGTATGAAATGAAATTAAGAAATTTTCAGATAAACAAGAAATCAGAGACTTTGTAAAAACTAAACCAAAGCTACAAGAAATACTGAAAGAATCTCTTGGCTTAGAAGAACAAAACCACTAACTTTATATTTTAGAAGCAAATACAGGACACATCAGCCAGAATCCTACTCAGTTAGGGAAGGCTCTAAACTCAATCAAAGCTATAACAGTGAATGAAATAATCCAGTGGTCATATCATGAAAACTATAACATCATCATATTAAAAAGGGATGTACTACAGTCGTTATAGTCCTTCCAGATGAAGAAGAAGTTGATAAGACTGGCAGTAATTGAAATTGGGTTTATACGTAGTTTATTAAGGGGGATATTAGGGACAGTCATAAAGTACAATAAAGATGCAATACATCAAGTAATACATGAGTCTAAACAACCATAAAACCAACCCTGAAAAAGATGAAAAATTGACTGACAAAGAAGAATGTCCCAGAAAAGATTAATAAAAACAACAGAGAAAACATCAACACAAACATAAACATATCACAAGACCAGCACTGAAAACATACCTATCAATAATCACATTCAATGTGAGTGGACTGAAAGCTCCAGTAGAGACATGGAGTGACATCTTGGATCAAAGGACATGACCCATCCATATGTTGCCTAAAAGAAAGTGACCTTAGACTTAAGGATAGGAACAAACTGAAAATTAAAGGATGGAAGACTATATATCACGCTAACAATACACAAAGAAGAGCAGGTGTGGCAATTCTAATGTCAGATAAAATAGAGTTTAATGTTAAATCCACCAGGGTGGACAAGGATGAACACTATTGCTGAAAGTTTCAACACACACACAGGACTTAATAATATTAAATATTTATGCACCTAATATTAGAGCATCTAAATACATCGAAGAAACATAGACTACACTCAAAAAGGAGATAGATCACTGCACTATAATAACGGGAGACTTTAATACTCCACTCTCAGTATTGGACAGATCATCCCCAAAAAAGCTTAATAAAGACACAGAAGACTTTACTACCACAATGAATCACCTAGACCTCATCGACATATACAGAACTTTCTATCCATGAGCAGACAACTAGAGCTTCTTATCCAGTGCACAACATTCTCCAGAATAGAATATGTGTTAGGATGTAAAGCAATTCTCAACAAAATGCATGCCATTGAATTACTGCAAAGTATCTTCTCAGATCATAAATCCATAAAAGTCAAAAACAATAGCAGAAGAAACAAAGAAAGTGGAACTCATAGCAACTGGACAGCATCTTGCTCAAAAAAACGTGGGTTGTAGAACAAATCAAGGATGAAATAAAGAAACTTATGGATTCCAACGAGAATGAAAACACTTCCCAACAGAATCTGTGGGATACAGCCAAAGCAATGCTCAGAAGTCTGTTTATCTCCATAAATGCACACATCTGGAAGGAAGAAAGAAACCAAATCAAGGAACTAACCATATAGTGTGAACAAGTAGAGAGAGAACAAGAGAGGAACCACTCAGGCACCAGGAGAAAACAAATCATAAAGATTAGCGCAGCACTAAATGAATTAGAGAATAGAAGAACAATTGAAAAAAATGAAAACACCAAAAACTGTTTTTCTGAAAAGATCAACAAAATTGACAAACTATTGCCTAAACTTGCTAAAGAAAAGCAGGAAAGGAAACAAATAACCCAAGTAAGAAATGAGAGGGGAGTTGACATAACAGATTGAACAGAGATCAAAAATATCATAACAGAATACTATGAAGGACTGTATTCTAGCAAATTTGAAAACCTACAGGAAATGCACAAATTCCTTGATGCATACGACCTACCAAAATTATCACAAAGGGAAGCAGAACAACTTAATAAACCCATCACAAAGGAAGAGATTGAAAAAGTCATCAAAAATCTGCCAACCCAAAATAGCCCTGGCCCAGATGGATTCACCGCAGAATTCTACCAAGCTTTTAGAGAAGAGTTATCTCCAATACTACTAGACTATTTCACAGCATAGAAAGGGATGGAATGCTCCAAAATTCATTCTATGAAGCCAGCATAACCCTGGTACCAAAGCCAGGGAAAGACCCAACCAAAAAGGAGAACTACAGACCGATATCACTCATGAATCTAGATGGAAAAATCTTCAACAAACTTCTTGCTAATTGAATACAACAACACATCAAAAAAATAATCAATCATGACCAAGTTGGACTGACACCAGGGATGCAAGGTTGGTTTGACATCATAAAAACAATTAATGTGATCAACCACATAAATAACACAAAAGACAAGAATCAGCTGATTCTGTCTATTAATGCAGAAAAGGGGTTTGATAAAGTCCAACACCCGTTCATGCTAAAAACTCTCAGAAAATAGGAATAGATGGCAAATTCCTCAATACAATAAGGGCCATTTATACAAAGCCAACTGCCTACATCATCCTGAATGCAGAGAGACTGAAACAGTTTCCTTTGAGAACAGGAACTAGGCAAGAATGCTCACTTTCGCCTCTCTTATTCAACACTGTACTAGAAGTTCTAGCCAGAGCAATTAGACAAGACCAAGAAATAAAGGACATCTGCATGGAAAAAGAAGGAAAAATCTTCCTATTTTCAGATATGATTGTATACACAGAGAATCCTAAAGAATCCATAAGTAAACTACTCTAACTGATAGAATAGTTCAGCAAAGCCTCAGGATTCAAAGTAAATGTAAGTAAATCAGTAGGATTTCTTTATACCAAGAATGAGATCATTAAGGAAGAAATCATCATACAAATATCATTTACTATAGCACCTGAGAAGATAAAGTACCTAGGAATAAATCTAACCAGGGAAGTAACAGACCTTTACAAATAGAACTACAAGTCCTTACTACAAGAAACTAAGAAAAACTTAAATAAATGGGGAAACCTACCCTGCCTATGGATAGGAAGACAATATTGTCAAAATGTCTATTTTGCCCACAGCAATCTACTTATACAATGCAATCCCCATACAAATTCCAGCAACATTTTTTAATGAGGTAGAGATACAAATTACCAACTTTTTCGGAAAGGGAAGAAGCCCTGGATAAGGAAAGCACTACTGAAGAAGAACACACTGGGAGGCCTCTCACTACCCAACTTTAGAACCTATTACACTGTCACAAGAGTCAAAAGAGTGTGGTACTGGTACAAATAGAGACAGATAAATCAATGGGACAGAATTGAGATCCCAGAGATAACATCATCTTCCTATGAACAGTTGATATTCGACAAAGGCCCTAAGACATTAAACTGGGGTAAAAACAATCTCTTCAACAAATGATGCTAGCAAAATTGGATATCCATCTGCAAAAAATTGAAACAAGACCCATATCTTACACCATATACAAAAACCAACTCCAACTGCATAAAAGACCTAAATATCAAACCTAAAATGATAAAGCTCATCCAAGAAAAGGTAGGAACAACAATGGAAGTTTTAATACACAACATAGAAAGACTTCAAAATCTGTCAAACAAACCACAAACAACAGAAAACAGATAAATGGGAGCTACTAAGAATCAAACACTTTGTCTCATCCAAAGACTTTATTAATAGAATTAAAAGGCCACCTACAGAATGGGAAAACATATTTGGCAACTATATGTCAGACAGATACCTGATTTCCATGGCTTGGCCAAGAATCAAACACTTTGTCTCATCCAAAGACTTTATTAATAGAATTAAAAGGCCACCTACAGAATGGGAAAACATATTTGGCAACTATATGTCAGACAGATACCTGATTTCCATAATCTATAACGTACTACAAAATGTCAATAAGAAAAAGATAAATCATCTAATTAAGCATTGGCCAGAGGAGATGGACAGACACTTCTCTAAAGAGGAAATCCAGGCAGCCAAAAAACTCATGCAGACATGCTCATGATCACTAGGTATAAATAAATTCAAATCAAAACGACAATAAGATACCATCTCACTGCAACAAGGTTGGCCATGATCCAAAAAACACAAAACAACAAATGCTGGAGAGGCTTTGGAGGAATTAGAATTCTCCTACACTGTTGGTGGGATTGCAAAACGGTACATCCACTTTGGAAAGCAATCTGGCACTTCCTTAAAAAGCCGGATCTAGATACACCATTTCAGCCATTGATTCCACTGCTCAGAATATATCCTACAGAATCAAGACTATTCATACCAACTGATACATACACACAAATGTTTATTGCAGCACAGTCCACAATAGCAAAAGGATGGAATCAACCCAGATGACCAACAACAGAGGAATGGATAGGTAAACTATGGTATACATACTCAATGGAACAGTATGCAATGGTAAAGAACAACATTCATTTTAGGAAACATCTCATAATCTGGTTTCAATTGGAGTACATTATGCTGAATCAAAGTTGTCAGTGACAAAAGGACAAATACTGTATTGCATGAGATCCTGCTATAAAGATTTAAAAATAGACTTATGTACAGAACAAAAGACTCTTTGATGGCCACAAGGGTTGGGAGGGAGGGCAAGTGTTGGTCACAGGTTAGTTAATAGAAATTTGGTTAGGTGAAAGAAGTGACAATACACAGTACAAAGTAGATCAACTTAACAGGACTTCACCATAAACTGAAAGCTCTTCTAATCTGTACACAATATTGCAGTCATAGAGTATCATGGGTGGGGTCTCGAGACCATGCTCTCAGGAGACATCAAGGTAAATTGGCATAACTAGCCTATTGCCAAGAGAGTCTTCTGCACCCCATATTGGTGAGTGGCACTTGGTGTCTTAAAAGCTAGCAAGCTGCCACCTGAAGTACACCAAATGGTCCCAACTCATCCGGAACAGATGATGACAGAGAACAACAAAGACATGAAGGAAAAAGAGCCTAGGAGACAGAAGCTCGCAATGTGAATGGGAGAGTGTATCAACATGTGCCCAGAGGAACCAGATGGTACCCAGTCACCAGCTGTCATCGATTGAATTGTGTCCCCCCAAAATATTTGTAGACATGTACTTCGGCCGTGATTCCTAATATTTTGTAATTGTCCTCCATTTTGTGATTTTCCTGTACTGTATGTTAAAGAATTAGGGTGGGACTGTAAATCTCTTCATAGGATCACCTCTCTGCTCCAGTGTAAAGGGAGTTTCCCTGGAGTATGGCTCGCCCCACCCTTAATCTTTTCATGCTACAAGAGATAAAAGAAAAGAAAAGCCAATAGAGAATTGGGAACCTCACACCATCAAGAAGCCAGCACCAGAAGAAGAGTGCATCCTTCAGACCTGAGGTTCCTGTGCCAAGATGCTCCCTGGACAAAGAGTGATGCGATACCAGACTTCTCTTCAGAGCTGACAAGGGGAAAAGTCTTCCCTTTGAGCAGACACCTTGAATATGGACTTGTAGCCTACTGGACTATATAAGAATAAACCTTCCTTTGTTAAAGCCATCCACTCTGTGGTATTTCTGTTACAGCAGTACTAGCTGACTATAACACCAGCAAAGGCCGCCATGATGGGGCAATGTTGACACTCTGTGGCAACAGAAGAAAAAGAGGGTTGCAGCTCAAGAACTCTACCAAAAGTCTGCAACTGACAGTTTTAAAGCCTGGGGGATCCCGTGGGAGCATGATCCCTAGACCTGATGTTGCCACTACCAGAAAACACTACGAAGGTCAACTCTTCAAATAACAATGCACAGGACACAATGTGACCATATGGTTCCATGAATTTATATGATGCTGTCCTACTGGTCTCTTTCTAGATGGGAGAGAAGAGATTGGAGAGGAAGGGATAGTAGCTTGTTTAGGGATACAGCAAGTATAGAGTGAAAAGGGGATGAGTGTGCTTTTACTGGGCAAGGAGAGCAGGAGGAGCTGCAGATAGGCCAGCATGCAAAATTTATTTGGATTGTATACTTTCACTCAATCACAATAAAAAATAAAAAGATTAACAAAATCGTTTTGATTCTCCTGGAATCCAGATTTTTGGGTTCAAAGATTGGGGTGACCCACCCAGGCCTTTTTGAACTGAGAATGAACTGGTGCTTTGGAGTCACGTTCAGGTGAAACCAGTAATTTAGTAAGCAGTTTAGCAGATCGTATTTTGCCTTAGGCACTGAGCTGTTTTGGAAAATTGTCTATGTCCAGCCAGGTTCAAGAAGCAGGAACTCCAGGACCTTATTAAAGGCTGTTTTAGGATGTGTGTCCTACGTGGCTGTTTTGGTAGCCTATCCTATACTTTGCCACCAGTGCTTAAGAAATGGACACAAGTGACCTATATAACCCACTTCCACTGTCTCCTTTTCAGAGCACTTTCTCGAGATGTTCAAATGACACCACTTGCTTTGAATTATTCACAATAAATATACTTTGCTACACTAGTTTTTGGTGTGTCTCTAAGCAATTGAAGCTTATGAAAATATTAACAGTACTGACTAAAATGTACAGAACTGAATTATTCTGTCTGGCTCCAGAGGGTAAATTCTCTGGAATCTCTGTGTAATTTTGTTTATCTCCCTTCACTGGGTTGGAATTTCTCAATTATAAATATGAATGGAATGAATTAGACAATCTCTAAGTCCCTCTTACTCTAATACACCACGATTTTGTTGTTATACAGAACCAGATACTAACTATATCTTCCTCACCAGCTACTAAATTTCTCAAATAATGGAAAGAACTGTCTCAGGGAAATAGTAAACTGGTCTTTTGTAAAGATATTTCAACAAGAACAGAGATGCAGAGCGAACATGGCACTACAGAATGAAGTGACATACTGTCCCTTCTGCAGCAACGACCTAAAAAGCTATGTAAAACAAGATACAAATGCTAATCCTGAAACCCTAAGCACCAAATAAATGAATACAGAACTCAATTAAACAGGGAATGGAAACAGACAAAGAACAGAAAACAACAAGAGCTATGGAGTAGCTGTACCACCATCTAATGTGGTACAGATATACCATCTTGTTCTATAGTCACCAAAGAATGTAGACAGGGAATATGGGATGGCTACTTCATGAAGCTCCTAACAGGTAACAGGAGACAGAACACCGAGTAACCAGGTAGACATGCTTTCCCATTCCCCACACTTCTCTGTATGATGCTTCTGCCACTTTCCAACAAACAACAGTCTCTTGACTAGAGAGACACCAACTCACTGTCACTTGAAGTTGCTATCGTGGACCTCAGCCACCAAGGTCTGTGAACAAACAGTACAGAGAGGTAATTCCATAGAGTTCCCAGCAGGAGACAGAGCATTTGGTAACCAGGAACACCTGCTTTCCCATCTCCCACCCTTTTTTCCTATATGATGCCTCTGCCATTTTCCAACAGGCTATGTTCCTCAGCCAGAGAGACACCAGCACACTGCTGCTGGGGCCTGGGCTGACCCCACTAGCCAGCTCCTTTAGCATCATTTGTTTGTTTGTCTTTTGATATCACTTTCATTTGTTTGTTTGTTGTTGCTTACCTCTCATTCCCTTCCATTCTTTCATTTCTGCCCAGCTAGAACCATGTGCCATTTCCCTGTACCCTTCTTGACAGGTTGTGATTATTTTTCTTTGTTTGCTTGTCTTGTTCTTTTTGTGTCTATCTTTTCCCTCTCCTTTCCTTCCTTTGCTTTCTCCCATCTCCCTGGCTCTGAGCACTGCCCCTCCTCTATCTAGAGGGGCCATACTGCAAAGCTCTTTTGAATAGTCACTGTGTGTGACCTCCCTAAGTCTGCACTGCCATCTCCAACCAGCTCCCTCAGTACCATTTTATTTTTTATTAATTACTTTTGTTTTGTTCACTTGTTTCTTCTCTCTCCCTTCCTTCCCTTCCTTTCTCCCATTCGCTCACCACCATGTGTGACTCACTCCTTCTTGGTGGTCTGTGCTTCACTCTATGACTTAGAGAATCTCTGGCACACAGCCTCCCTGGGTCTAGGCTACCCTACAGGCTAATTCCATCAGCACCATATTTTTTCATTTTTCTTTATTTTTCCCCATCTCCCTTTATTTATCCCTTCCACATAGGCCATGTAGTGCATCCACCCATTCTTGCTGGGCTATGCCATGCCACCTGGCAAGAGAAACATCAGTTCACTGCAACTCCAATTTCACCCTGCCTGCAATGGCTAGGTCCCCCACCATCATGATTTTTTTGTTGTTGATATTATTTTTATTATCTTTATTTACTTTTTTTCTTACTGTTAGTTTCCTCTTTTCTTCTCCCACACACCTACCCCTGTGCACCATTCATGCCCCATCTCAACAGGCTGAGCTACACTGCTCTACCAGAGAGCACCAGCATATATCCTTCCTGAATCTACCCTGCCTTCATTATACCAAGCCATCATTTTATTTACTTTTGATTCTTCATACTCTTTTAATTTCATTTTTACTTTTGTTTCCCTACTTTCTCTTCTTTCTCCCACCCACCTAACTTCATATATCACATCCTCTTCTTTCCATCTTGCACATCTGCACCATGCAACGAGTGCTATTCCTCAAAAGTGATACCATCACGGTCCCAGACACTTCCCTGCACTGTCTCCTAACCCCATTCCATTGCTTCTAGTTAATGTTGCAAACTACTCATCCTTGAACCTTCTCACCGACTGAACCTGTACTGCTGCACCATAGCTGAGTGAACAGCTCTGCCTTCCTGGGAAAGGTAGTAAGAAGTATTGTGTCCAAAGGTGAGCAGGCAATAAAACACAACCAGCTTGCCTGCCAATACTTAATCAAATAAAACAAAAAAACAGAATGATACAATCAAATCTACAATCAATAAATGAATAATTCCCAAATATCACACAGACAGCAAATAATACAAAATATATACGTATTTAAAAAACAGGAGAGGATGGCTCCAGAAGTGAACAAAATAAAAACTGAGATGACTTTCTGCTACAATAGAAGGTACTGGAAATACCTGAGAAGTACTTAAAACTCATATAGTCAGGGTTCACCAACAGATGAAGGAAAATGCAGGCAAAAATAACAAAAAATAGATAAAGCAGTGGAGGAATTCAGGAAAATTACAAGGGACAAAATGTCAAAACCTAGAAAGCACACGCATGCGTGTGCATGTGCATGCGTGCACACACATATACACACACCAGCAATTAGAAATCCAAAAGATAAACAAGATTTTAGAAATAGACAGTGCATTAGAAGATTTCGAGAGTAAATTAGAAACAGTGGAAGACAGAATCAAGGAAACTAAAGACAAATCTTTGGGTACACTTTGAAGAAAAATCAGAGAAAACAACAAAGAAAAATGAAGAAACCACGAGAACAATGTAGGATACAGTCAAAAGTAAAAATTTGTGTGTCACTGAAAGTCCAGAATAGGGGCAAAAGAATGGAAAATACAAAATGAATCATTGAAGATTTGCTAACAGAAAACTTCCCTAATATCAAGGCCAACCATCCAAGAAGGTCAGTAAACCCCATATAAGACAGACTCCAAAAGAAAAACACCAATACACGTCATAATCAAGTTCACTAAAATCAAAGACAAAGAATTCTGAGAGCAGCTTGACATAAACAAAAAGTCAGATATAAAGGGAAAACAAAAGGACGAAACTCTGATTACCCAGCAGAAACTATGCAGGCAAGAAGGCAATGGGATGACATATATAAAATGTTGAAAGAAGAAAAAATGCCAACTAAGAATATCCTGCAAAACTCTCATACAAATATGATGGCAAAACTAGGGCATAAATTAAGGAAATACGTAAAAACCAAACCCAAGTTACAAGAATTATTAAAGAGAGTCCTTCAATTGGAGAATAAACAACATTAGGCAGCAACTTGAATGTAGGACATAAGACAGCATCAGCCAGATACTAACCTATATAATGAGCTCACAGGGAATAAAACAAAAAAATAAAAAATTTACAACAGGGAACTAGAGAGGTCAATCAGTAAATGGCACGATTTCAAAACAATTAATCAGGGAATAAACAATGTAGGCAAAAATTTTTCAACTGCAGAGGAAGTCAAGATATTTTCAAGTAATGAAAGACTGGTTTAAACTTAAGAAGATAGAGTAAATTTCAAGGCAGCCACAAAGAAAGTTAATAAACCTATTCATCAAGCTAAAGAATAAAAACATAGTCTCAGCAAATACAAAATCTACAATAACTAAACTAACACACATAATCTACCAACAAAATTTCAGCTAAGGGGTGTAAGAGGAACAAAGAAAAGTCAGCACCACATTAAAAAAAACACATATAAAATAATAGTAATAAACTCACACCTATCAATAATCACACTGAATATAAATGGCTTAATTGCACCCAGAAAGACCGTGACAGACAAGATATAAAAAAAACAAACAGGACCTATCAATATTTTATGTACAAGAGATAAACCTTAAACACAAAGACAGATATATTAAAAAAACAAAGAACAGAAAAAAATGTATCAATCAAATAAAACCAAAATCCATTGCCATCAAGTTGATTTCAAATCATATCAACGCTATAGGAAGCAGTAGAACTGACCCATGGATTTTCCAAGGAGCGTATTGTAGATTTGAATGGCAGACCTTCTGATTAGCACCCATAGCTCCTCACCACTACGTCACCAGTGTTTCCATCAAACAGCAACCAAAACAGAGCAGGAGTGGCAATATTAATGTCAGATAAAATACATTTTAATAATCCATCATAAAAGAAAAAGAAGGGCATTATATAATGATTAAAAGAGCAGTCCACCATGAAGGCATAACCATAATAAATATCTACACACCCAGAGACAGGGCTCCAAAATATATAAAACAAACCCAAACATCATTGGAGGAGAAAGTGACAGTTTCACAATAATATTAGGAGACTTCAACTCACCATTCTCAGCAAAGAACAGAATATTCAGAAAGACACAGAAAAAGATATAGAAGATTTAAAGGTCACAATGTACCAACTTGGTCTCATAGATATACATAGAACACTCTACACAACAACAGCCAAGTATACACTCTTTTCTAATGCACGTGGAAGCTTTTCCAGAAGAGACCACATCTTAGGCCACAAAACAACTCTCAACAAAATTAAAATATTTACATAATACTAAGTACAAGGACTGCCAATTAAGCTTGTGAACTCATCCTAGTAAATGTGCTACATACTTCACTGATGAATATCACTAGAATCACCTTCAAAGCACTCCCCTTGGAAAGCTATGCACTGACACCAGCACCCAGTCCCCCCTTTAAAGCAATTTTAGATCTCTTCTTCTGTTTTGGCCATCAGAGCTGTCATCATGTTACACTTGGTGTCCTGAATGTCATCAAGATGTCTTCCTTTCAATATTTCCTTTATCTTTGGGTAAAGAAAAGAGTCATTGGGGGCCAGATAAGGTAAGTAGGGAGAGTATTCCAATAGTTACTTGTTTAGTGGATAAAGCTCCTTCAGAGACAACTAGACAATTAAGTTTGCAAACTTGCCACCTTGCCACCCTGTACATAGCCATTCCAGGAAGAGTTACAAAATTGCTTTGGATGAACTAGGTGCTGGCATCGGTGCATAGCTTCCCAAGAGGAGTACTTTGAAGGTTACTATAGTGATATTCATCCATCAGGTTTATAGCACTTAGAACAATTAAGTTCATGGACTTAATTGTCACACTTTTTATTTTCTATATTCACATCACTGAAGTAGAAATTAATAACAAGAACAGCAAAGGAAAAAATACAGAAACTGAATAGCACTCTGCTTAAAAACCACTGGATAACAGAAGAATTCAAAGATGGAATAAAAAATTTGTTTTAGAATAAAATGAGAATCAAGACACATCATACCAGAACCTCTGGGACACAGCTAAGACAATGCTCAGAGGTTAATTTATACCAATAGCTGCACACACAAAAATAGAAGAAAGGGATGAAATAAAAACAATAGCTATGCAACTTGAACAAACAGAAAGAAGAGAGCAAAAGAAGCTCACAGTCACCAAAAGGAAGCAATAAAGATCACAGCAGAAATAAATGAAATCAAGAATAGAAAAACAATAGAATCACCCAAACCAAAAGTTGATTCTTTGAAAAGATCAAAAAAAATTGACAGACCACTGGCCAGAATGAAAAAAAAAAAGAGAGAGGAGGCAAATAATGTGCCCCCCAAAGAAATGGGAGACAATATAACAGATCCAACTCAAACAAAAGGAATCAAATCAGAGTACTACAAAAAACTGTATTCTAACACAACTGAAAATCTAGAGGAAATGGAAAATTTCCAGAAACACACTACCAACCCAAACTAATATAAACTGAAGTTGAAACTCTGAACAGATCTACAACAACAAAAAAAAAACTGAAAATGTAATTTAAAAAAACTCCAAACAAACAACAAAATAATCCTGGCCCAGGCGACTTCACAGGATAATATTATTGAACATTCAGAAAAGAGCTTACATGACTATAACACAGAGCATTTCACAACACAGAAAAGGATACTACTGAATTCATTCTATGAAGACAGCACAGCCCTGATACCAAAATCAGGCACATACAAGATGAAAGAAGAAAATTATAGACCAATATTCCTTATGAATGCAGATGCAAAAATTCACAGTAAAATCCTAGCCAATAAAATTCAGCACCATATTAAAAAAAAAATAATACACCATAACCAAGTGGGATTCATACCAGATATACACTAGTGGTTCAACATTAGAAAATCAACATAATCCATCACATAACTAAACCAAAAGAATCATGTGATCATCTCATGACACAGAAAAGACATCTGACAAATCCAACAATCATTTTTGACAAAAACTCTCAACAAAATAGGAATAGAAGAGAAATTCCTCAACATAATAAAGGAAATCTTTACAAAACAGTCAACATCATTCTCAGTGGAGAGAGGCTGAAAACACTCTCTGAGAACAGGAACAAGACAAGAATGTCCTCTATCACCATTCATATTTAAAACTGTGCTGAAAGCCCTGGCTAGATGAATAAGGCAAGAAAAAGCAATAAAAGGGATCCAAATTGGTAAAGAAGAAACCAAACTTTCCCTATTTACCGATAACATGATACTATACATCAAGAACCAAAAAGACTTCACAAGAAAACTACTGCAATTAACAGATTCATCAGAGTAGCAAGATACAAGACAAACATATACAATGCAACACCATCTGACCCTGACATTACTGACATGAATCGTAAAAGCAGAAAATAACAAGTGCTAGAGAAGCTTCAGGGAAATTGGAACTCTTATGCATTGATCATAAGAATGCGAACCAGCACAATCATTTTGGAAAATGATGTGGCACTTCTTTCAAAAGCTAGAAATGGAAATACCATATGATGCAGCAACATCACTCTCCAGCACATAGCCTAGAGAAAAATAAGAGCCATCACACAGACATATGAACACCAGTGTTCACTACAGCATTTATTCACAATAGCAAAAATATGGAAACACACCTAAGTGCACACCAAGAGATGGGTGAATAAACTAACTATGATACATACATGCAATGGAATACTACGCAATGATAAAGAACAATGAAGGATCTTAGAGACTTCTCAAATCATGGATGCCTCTAGAGGGTATTACACTGAGGAACATAAGTCAATCACAAAAGAACAAATATCATAGGAGTTCACTATTATAAAAACTCATTAAATGTTTTACACACAAAAAGAGCAATCTTTGATGGTTAAGAGGCAGGGGATGAGTAGAGAAAGACATTAAATAGAAAACAGATAGGTGGTAACCTTGTGAAGGGTCAGACAGTACACAATACTTGGGAAGCCAGAATAACTTGACCAAGGCAAGGTCGTGGAAGCTCCTTAGACACATCCAAAATCACTATGGGACTGAGTTACTGGGCTGGGGGCTAGGTACCATAGTCTTGGAAAACATCCAGCTCAATTGGCATAACATAGTTATAAGGAAAATGTTCTACATCCTACTTTGGTAAGTGGCATCTGGGGTATTAAAACCTTATGAGTGGCCATCTAAGATACTCCACTAGTCTCACTCCTTTGGAAGCAAGGGAGAATGAGGATAACCAAAGACACAAGGGAAAGATTATTCCAAAAGACTAACAGGTCACAACTACCACAGCCTCCACTGGGCTAAATCCAGCACAACCAGATGATGTCCAGCTACTACCACCGATTGCTCAGGCAAGGGATCACAAAAGCAGGTCTCAGAGAGAGGGGGAGAAAAACGTAGAACTAAATTCTAACTCTCTCACACACACAGATGAGATAGAGAAAGACAGAGAGACATAGAGGGAGGGAGAGAGGGATGTAGATAAACAGATAAAAGATCAGACTTACTAGTCTGAAAAAGATTAGAGAAACTCCAAGAGTATGGCCCCCAAATACCCTTTTAACTTAGAACTGAAGTCAGGCCTGAAGTTCTCCCTTTAGGCAAAGATTAGATAGGACCATAAAACAAAACAAGACTAAAGGGGCACACCAGCCCATGGGCAAGGAGGAGAATTCAGGAAGGAACAAGAATGCTGCTAATGGGGAATCCAAAGTGGTGAAGGGGAGAGTGTAGACATGTCGTGGGGTTGCCAACCAATGTCACAAAACAATTTATGTGCTAATTACTTAATGAGAGACTGAATTGCTCTTAAATCTTCATTTAAAGCACAATTAACAGTAAAAAAAAAAAAAAAGAATACAGAACAGAACAATCAGGAAAACTGTAGAAGGGAAACTTGTAGTACATGAGAGCCACTATAGTATACTGAGTAAAGTATATCTGGAGTTAGATTTGGGGTTGAATCTTTGATCTCTCTCTTTTTTTTTATTACTACTGAGTGAAAATGTACATTCCTGTGTAAACTTACATGCCCCCCTATATGCAGCTTCTACTGCTCTCCCTGCCCGGTGACAGCACACTATTCCTCTCTGCTCCATAAATGTCTCATCCTTCCAACAGTCTCCTTTCCCCTCCTCTCCACCCACTCCCCTTCCTCCAGCCAGAGGTCAGCAGGATGATATCCTATAGATGCATAGAACCATAAAGTGCATCCAATATATGGTCACTCTGCATCGCCAAGTCCATTCCATTCATGTCCAAAGATTGGACCTTTATTATGATTTACGGGCAAGGGTAAAAATGTAGGTAACTTCTTACTGAACAAGAAAATATCTTCCAATTATAAGAGACTGTAAGTCCATAAACATACTTTGGAAAAAATCACCAAAGCAAAAGTTAGCCTATTATAATTCAATAGCGCCCTCATCTATTGAGATCCATTTCCTGCCATCACAACACTGTTCCAAAGAGCAGGGTCCACCTTAGGTAAAATACCATTTACCTGGCTAAAGTAGGCTTGTTCCAGCCCAAACAAATATGGAACACTTGCTTCAATACAACAGTATTCTAGAAGCTAGTGGTCATATATAATTTGACATAGGCATAGGCTAGGCAGAAACCAGAATGAGGCATATCAAAATTTTCAGGATAGAAAAACATGGTTTGTTAGCCACAGTAGCTTCTTGTTGCTACCAACTACCACTGAGTCAGCCTCTGACTCATGGTGATCGATGAACGACTGAATGAAATGCTACTGAGACCTACACTATTCCCATGATTGGTTGCAATTCTATCTATTGTGATCTATAGGATTTTCGCTGGTTGGTGTTCAGAAGTAGATTACCAGGTCTTTCTTCCTAGTCTACCTAAGTCTGTACACTGCAACAAAAGCTGTTTGGCATTATGGATGACGTCTGTACAGGAGGTATATTGGCTGGGAATTGAACCCCGGTCTCTCACACAGAAGGTGTGAATTCTATTACTAAACCATGACTGCAACCAGTAGTAACTTAACTTGTCCAAATAAACAAACTAGAATTAAGCTGGATTCAAGGTCAAATAGTACAAAATCAGAAATTGCAAATGCAAAGAAAGCTTGAACGGGCCCGAACTGCCATCCATATAGGTCATAGGAGACAGATTAGTTTAACAAAGATTTTTTACCACGAGCTGGGCATTGTGTTAAGTACTCCACAAGCACTGTCTTAATAAATCTTCAAAAGAATCTTCATGTCACCATCCAAATTTTTTATGCTTGTAAAGTCAAACACAGAGAATTTGAATAACTTGCCTAACATTACAAGCATGAGTTAGCTAAGCTAGATGTCTTGAAAATTAATTCTTCTCATCCATTCAGGAGCCTTTACTGTCAGTATTCTATGGGGAAAAAATGTCTTCTGGCTGGACTTGCAAACTAATAGAAGTCAGACGTGGCCTTTGGAACTCTACTCTCATGGACCCTGGGGGTATAGAGAGCTTTCTAGTGTAAAAATCTGGATACTTTCTGATTTACTTGTGTCAGGCTGGGCTACAACCTAACTATAACTCCACTTTGCAATTTAATTATTCCAGCTCTGAAAAATCTAACAAAGCATAATTAACAGACGAGAAAATAGATAAATCAGAACTACTAAGAATCAAACACTTATGCACATCTAACAACTTCATCAAGAGAGTTAAAAGACTACCTACAGGATGGGGAAAAATGTTTGGCAACTGCCTGTTGTATCAATGTCTGATTTCCATCATCTACAAGGTACTGTAAAATGTCAACAAGCAACAGGCAAATAATCAGTGAAACAACAGCCAAATTAGATGCACAGACACTCCACCAAAGAAGACATCCAGACAGCCAAAACACATGAGGAAATGTTCACGATCATCAGCTATTCCAGAAATCCAAATCAAAACTACAATGGGGTACCATCTCACCCCAACAAGGTTCGCAGTAATCCAAAAATCACAAAACAACAAGTGCTGGGGAGGCTGTGGAGAGATTGGAACTCTCCTACATTGCTTGTGGGGATGTAAAATGGTACTTTGGAAAGCAATTTGGCACTTTCTTAAAAAGGTAGAAATGGAAATACCATTTGATTCAGCAATCCCACTGCTCAGAATATATCCTCTAGAAACAAAGGTAGTCACATTAACAGATATTTGCACACAAATGTTTGCTGCAGCACTGTGAACAACTGCAAAAAGATGGAAACAAGCTATGTACCCATCAATAGATGAAAGGATAAATAAGTTATGGTACATATACTCAATGAAATACTATGCTATGATAAAGAACAACGATGATTTTAGGAAGCAACTCATAACCTGGTTTGAACTAGAAGACATTATTCTGAGTGAAATTAGTCAGCGGCAAAAAGACAAGTATTGTGTGAGACCTCTGCTGTAAGGGCTGAAAAATATGTACAGGAGAAAGGACCCTTTGGTGGCTACAAGGATGGAGAGGGAGGGAAAGGGTTGGCCATAGATTAGACAGTAGGTTGGAATTTGGTCACAATGAAAGCGGTGACAGCACACAGTAGAGAGCAGATCAACATAACTGGACTACACCATAAACTTAAAGGTTTCCTAATCTCAACCGAATATTTCAAAGGATAGAATATCAAGGACAGCATCTGGGGACTATATTTTCCGGAGACTTTGAAGTCAATTGGCACAACTAATCTTTTGCTAAGAGAGTCTTCTGTGCCCCATATTGGTGAGTGGCATCTGGTGTCTTAAAAGCTATCAAGCTGTCATTGGAGGTACATCAAATGGTCCCAACCCATCTGGAACAGATGATGACTGAGAACAACAAAGACACAAGGAGAAAAGAGCCCAGGAGACAGAAGGACCCATATGAATTGGAGAATGTATCAACATGAGACCAGAGGAACCAGATTGTGGCCAGCCACAACCAAAGGCTGCCGTGATGGGGGACACAATGTACAGTCCCTGAGACAACAGAAGAAAAAGAGGTGTGCAGCTCAAGAACTCTACTGAAAGACCAGAATTGATGGTCTGACAGCCTGTAGGGTCCCGTGGGATCATGGCCCCTTGACCTGCTGCTGGCCCTGAACAGAAACTAGTACTGAGGTCAACTCTTCAGACAAAAATGGACTGGACTCAGGGACACAGTGTTACCATATGGTATGTGTACTTTATCATTCTATACATTTATAGCAGGCTATCCTACTGGTTTCTTTCTAGATGGGAGAGAAGAAGGTGGAAAGGAGGAAGCAGGTGATCATTAAGAAGATATTATAAATATAGAGTGAAAAAGAGGACTATGCTGTCACTTGGTGAGAAGAGCAGATGAAGCTGCACATAGGTAGGTGTGCAAAATTGATTTGGATTGTGTTCTTTCACTTAATCACAATAAAAAAAAGACACAAGACCCATATCTCATATCATGCACAAAAACTAAATCAACATGAATCAAAGATCTAAATATAAAATCTGAATTAATAAAGATCATGGACAAAAAATAGGGACAAAGGTGGGAACCCTAGTACATTGTATGAATAGATCACAGTACATCACTATCCACGCACAAACCCCAGAACAAAAAATAGACAAATGTGAACTCTTAAAAGTCAAAAACTTACAATCTTTCAACGACTTCACTGAAAGAGTAAATAGACTACCTACAGACTGGGAAAAAAAAAATTTAGCTACCACAAATCCTATCAGAGTCTCATCTTCCTAATCTACAAGGTACTGCAAAATCTCAACAAGAAAAAGACAACCCAATTAAAGAATGGCTAAAAGATACATACAGACACTGCACCAGAGAAAAACATGCAGGTGGCTAACAGATACATGAAATGCCTGCAATCATTAACCATTTGAAAATCCAAATCAAAACTGCAATGAGATAGCATCTCACCCCCAAAATAATAAATGTTGGTGAGGTTGTGCAGAGACTGGAACTTCTCTACACTGCTAGTGGAAATGTAAAATGATACAACCAGTTTGGAAATTAATTTGGCACTTTCTTTAAAAGCTATAAATAGAAATACAATGTGATCCTGCAATCCCACTTCTTGGCATATATCCTAGAGAAAACGGAGCTGTCATTCAAATAGACAATATGTACATCAATGTTCATTGTAGCCCTGTCCACAACAGCAAAAATATGGAATCAACCTAGGTTCCCATTAATTGATGAATGGATAAACAATCTATGGTATATTTACACAATGGAATTCTCTCTAATGATAAAGAACAATGATGATCTTGGGAAACACCTCACGACATGGAGTAATCTGGAAGGCTTTATGTTGAGTAAAATTAGTCAGTTGCAAAAGGACAAATATTGTATGAGACCAATACTACAAGGACTCAAAAGGTTTAAACACAGAACAAAAGAGTCTTTGATGGCAACAAGTGTGGGGAGGGACTTAGATATTCGATCATCTTAAAAACAGCTTTCTGCTGGGAGAAGCACTGTCTAGACAGGCACTGTTGCTCAGCATGGGAATTAGCCCCAAGTCACACCTCAAGTATGGCTAACTGTGCCACTCAGCTGACCAAGATGGTGTCCCATCTGAGCCACCTCTCCTCCACTGAGTCAGCAGTATCTATGGCACAGTTCAGAGAAGAGAGTTGGCAGAGGCACTGGTGCCCTCAGTCTGCAGCGACAGCTGGGTTCTCTAGATGTTGTTGTCCCAAGCAGTCTCTCTGTTGTAAGATACGCTGTTTAGTTAAGCACTACAGTTCAGCATAGTAGCCAGCTCATGGTGGCTCACAGGCTCGGCAGTCCCAGCCTCCTTGTTAACAAAGAAGGGATCTGTACCTGATATCCTATCAAACGATGCACCAGCAGAAGTAGGACTCTATAAGCTGCTGCCTCACCTCTGACAGATGTAGTTTCCCCCTTCCTGTCACCCAGTCCAATCTCATAACCCTATGCCAGATCTTAGGTCTCCCAGAATGTCCAAACTGTTCCATTCAGTTATTTTTCTATACCTTAGTTCTCAGAGGAAATTGACAAGACAAGTGTCTAGCCCAGCATCTTCGCCTTGCCTCCTCTTGTGTCATTTTTTTTGGAAAAGATACTCAGTTATGCCAACAACATTCATTAAAGAGACTGTCTTCTCCCTACTTCATGGACTTTGCAACTTTGAGAAATATCACCTGCTCACAGGTGGATGACATCATCTGTGGATACTCAGTTCTGTTCCATTTATCTATGTATCCGTTTTTTAACTCAAATCAGGCTGTGCGGACAACTGTGGCAGTGTAATAGGTTGAAAAGTCAGTCAGTGTGATGCCACCACTTTGTTTTCCTTCTTCAGTGATGCTTGACTTCACTGTTATTTCTTTCCTTTCCATATGAAGTTAATGATTTATTTCTCCATCTCATTAAAAAATGCCAAAATAATTGTTATTGTGATTGCATTGTACCTATAGATCACTTACGGCAAAATAAACACTTATACAATTTCTTCCTGTCCGTGAACAAGGTAGATTTCTCTAATTACGTAGGTCTCTTCCACTTTCCTGAAGTGGACTCTTGTAATCTTCTTTGTATAGGTCTTCTACATTTTTTATTACATTTAATCCTAAGTACTTTATCTTCATGGGAGCTACTGGAAATAGCACTGATTTGGTAATTTCCTCTTCGACTTCTCTTTGTTGGTGTAAAGAAATCCATCTGACTTATGTATCTTTACCTTGTATTCCGATACTTTGTGGAACGATTCCAATAATTCCAGCAGATATCATTTTTTTTTTTTTTTTGAGGATTCGGGGCACAAAATACTATCAGATGCAAACAGAGATAATTTTACTTCTCTCTTACAAATCTGGATTTTTTTTCTTTTCTTATCTTACCTAACTGCTCTGGCTAGAAACTCTAGAACAAGGTTGAATAACAGTAGTAACAATGTGCATTCTTATCTGGCTCTCATTCTCAAGGGGAATGTTTTGATACTCTCTACTTAGGATGATGCTGGCTGTTAGCTTTGCATAGATGTCCCTTATTATATTGAGGAATTTCCCTTCTATTCTTTTTTTTTCCTGGTACAGTATTTTTCTTTATTATGATTGAGTGAAAATGTACATTCCCATACAAATTTATATGTCCACCTATATGCCGTTTCCACTGCTCTCCCTGCCCAGTGAGAGCACATTATTCCTCTCTGCTCCATACATGGCTCATGGTCCCAACAGTTTCTTTTCGCTTTCTCTCCACCCACACCCCTTACTGCAGCCAGAGGTCCACAGAATGATATCCTATAGAGGCACAGAATCATACAGTGCATGCCATATGTGGTCTCTCTGCATCATCAAGTTCAATCCATTCATGTTTGAAGAGAGGACCTTCATAATGATTCATGGGCAAGGGCAGCATCAGGGACAGGGGCCATACTCCCAGGGGAACTCCGAAGCCTCTGGACCATCAATTGCGGTCTTTTAATGGAGATCTCAGGTGCACCCATTTTCATTCTTGTGTTCCCCGTGAGACCCAACTTTGTGAGCTCCATCGTGGCTGTCACAGGTGGTGGCCGGGCACCATCCAGTTCTGCTGGTCCCAAGTCGATGTAGGCATCCACACATGTGGGTCTCTGTCTTCTGGGTTGTCTTTCTCCCAAGTTATTTTGGTCCTCAGAGAGCATCCATTCTTGCTGAGTTGGGAACATTTGCTGTGCCCTCGGATGGCAGTTAGGCAGTTTTGAAGGCCCCAGATGCCACTCACCAAAGTGGGTTGCAGAGAGCCCTCTTAGGAATAAGCTAGTTGTGCCAATTGGACTCTACTTTGCCTAAGAGCATGGTCCCCTGCCCCTTGCCCCAGCTACACTGTCCTTCTGCTATTGGGTTAAGATAGAAGGAGTATTCCAGTTATGATGAAGTCCACTTAATATTGTTCTTGTTTCTAATATGTGCTATCACCGATTTCACCCAACCAAATATCTACGAACTATATAATCTAAATCCTTGGACTCCCCCTCCCTCCTTCCCCTCCCTTGCAGCTGTCAAAAAGTCTTCTATGCTTAAGTCTGTGAGTTTTCATCGCAAGGGTCTCATACAGTATTTCTCTTTTTGTCTCCGACTACTTTCACTCAACATAATGTCTTCCAGTTGAAACCAGGTTAGGAGATGTTTCCTGGAATCATCATTGTTCTTTATCATTGCATAGTGATCCATTGAGTAGATATAAGATAGTTTACTTATCCATTCCTCTGTTGTTGGGCATCTGGGTTGATTCCATCTTTTTGCTATCGTGGACTGTGTTGCGATAAACATTCTGGTGCATGTATCCGTTGGTGTGACTGGCCTTGATTCTGTAGGATATATTTCAAGTAGTGGAATTACTGGGTCAAATGCTATATCTATATGCATTTTTTTAAGGAAGCGCTAGATTGCTTTCCAAAGAGGCTTGACCATTTTGCAACTCCACCAACAGTGCAGGAGAGTTCCACTTTCTGCACAGCCTCTCCAGCATTTCTTGTTTTGTGTTTTTTGGATCATACACAACCTTGTTGGGGTGAGAAGGCATCTCATTGTAGTTTTGATTTGAATTTCTTTAATGACTAAAGATCGTGAACGTGTCCTCATGTGTTTTTTGCCTGCCTGGATATCCTCTTTAAAGAAATGTCTGCCCATCTCCTTTGCCCATCACTTGATTGGATGATTGACCTTCTTCTTATGGATATTTTGTACTACCTTTTAGGTTATGGAGATCAGGCATCGGTCTGATATAGAGTTGCCAAATCTGTTTTCCAATTCTGAAGGTGGTCTTTTAACTTTCGTGATGAAGACTTTGGACGAGCAAAAGTGTTTGATTCTTAGTACCCATTTATCTATTTTCTCTTCTGTTGATTATGGTTTGTTTGACAGATTTTGAAGTTTGTCTACATTATGTATTAAAACTTCCATTGTTGTTCCTACTTTTTCTTGAATGAGTTTTTTTTAATTTTAATTTTTATTTAACATAACTGAGTGAAAATGTACATTCACATATAAATTTACATGCTCACCTATATGCAACTTCCACTGCTCTCCCTGTCCAGTGACTGCACACTATTCCTCTCTGCTCCATACATGCCTCATCCTTCCAACAGCCTCCTTTCCCGTCCTCTCCGTCCACTCCCCTTCCTCCAGCCAGAGGTCAACAAGGTGATATCCTATAGATGCATAAAACCATAAAATGCTTCCAACATATGGTTGCTCTGCATTGCCAAGTCCAACCAATTCCTGTCCAAAGAGTGGACCTTTGTTATAATTTATGGGAAAGGGCAGCATCAGGGACGGGGCGATGCTCTCAGAGGAACCACAAAACTGCTGGACCATCGACTGAGGTCTTTTAGTGGAGATCTCATGATGCACCTCTTTTTATTCTTGTGTTGCCAGTGAGACTCCTCTCTGTGAGCTCCATCGTGGCTATCGCTGGTGGTGGCTGGGCACCATCCGGTTCTTCCAGTCCAAAGTCGATGTAGGCACCCACTCTTGTGGGTCTCTCTGTCTTTTCGGTTTCCTTTACCGCATGTCAGTTTGGTCCTTGGTCAGCATCCATTTCTGCTGAGTTGGGACCATTTGCTGTGTCCTCGGATGGCAGCTTGGGAACTTTTAAGGCCCCAGGTGCCACTCACCAACATGGGGTGCAGAGAGCTCTCTTAGCAAAATGGTAGTTGTGCCAATTGGCCTGGAATTCGCCTAAGAGCATGGTCCCCCGCCCCTCGCCCCAGCTACTCTATCCTTGCAGTATTGAGTTAAGATGGAAGGAGTACTCAAGTTATGTTGAAGTCCACTTGATGTTGTTCTTGTTTCTAATGTGTGCTATCACTGCTTTCTCCCAACTAGATTTCTAGCAACTATCTAAACTAAACCCTCCCCCCGTCACCCTCACTCCCTTCCCTCCCTTGCAGCTGTCAAAGAGTCTTTTCTTCTATACACAAGTTTGTTTCTGAGATCTTATATTAGAGGTCTCAGACAGTATTTGTCCTTTTGTCGCTGACTACTTTCACTCAACATAATGTCTTCCAGTTGAAACCAGGTTAGGAGATGTTTCCTGGAATCATCGTTATTCTTTATCATTGCATAGTGCTCCATGGAGTATATGTACCATAGTTTACCTATACATACTTCTGTTCTTGGGCATCTGGGTTCATTCCATCTTTTTGCTATCGTGAACTGTGCTGCGATAAACATTCTGGTGCATGTGTCTGTTGGTGTGAAAGGCCTTGATTCTGTAGGATATATTTCAAGTAGTGGAATTACTGGGTTAAATGGTATATCGATATCCATTTTTTTAAGGAAGCGCCAGATTGCCTTCCAAAGAGGCTGGACCATTTTGCAACCCCACCAACAGTGTAGGAGGGTTCCACTTTCTCCACGGCCTCTCCAGCATTTGTTGTTTTATGTTTTCTGGATCATGGCCAATCTTGTTAGGGTGAGATGGTATCTCATTGTTGTCTTGATTTGAATTTCTTTAATAACTAAAGATCGTGAACATGCCTGCATGTGTTTTTCGGCTGCCTGGATCTCCTCTTTACTGAAGTGTCTGTCCATCTCCTTTGCCCATCGCTTAATTGGATGATTTATCTTCTTCTTATTGATATTTTGTAGTATCTTACAGATTATGGAGATCAGGCATCGGTCTGACATAGAGTTGCCAAATATTTTTTCCCATTCTTTGGGTGTTCTTTTAATTCTATTAATAAAGTCTTTGGATGAGCAAAAGTGTTTGATTCTTAATAGTTCCCATTTATCTACTTTCTCTTCTGTTGATTGAGGTATCTTTGACAGATTTTGGAGTCTGTCCTCATTGTGTATTAAAACTTCAATTGTAGTTCCTACCTTTTCTTGGATGAGCTTTATCATTTTAGGTTTGATAACAGCTCTGTGCCGTGTCCTGAGGTTGATTAGGTGATCAGAAGGCTCTGTTTGATTCTCAATTCAGGTCTTGGTTTCCAGAGGGATATAAGGAGACGTGTGCTTAGCCTGCCATCTTGACTCCGCCTCTTGAATGAGTTTTATCGTTTTGGATTTCATATTGAGGTCTTTTATCCAGTTGGAGTTGGCTTTTGAATAAGGTGCAAGATATGGATCTTGTTTCCATTTATTGCAGATGGATACCCAGTTTTGTCAGCACCATTTGTTGAAGAGATTGTTTTTGCCCCAGTTTAACGTCTTAGAGCCTTTGACAAATATAAGCTGTTCATAGGCAGATGGTGTCATCGCTGGGGTCTTGATTGTGATCAATTAATCGATCTGTCTGCTCTTGTACCAGTACCAGGCTGTTTTGACCACTGTGGCAGTGTAACAGGTTCTGAAGTCGGGTAAGGAGAGGCCTCCCAGTGTGTTCTTCTTCTTTAGTAGTACTTTACTTATCCAGGGTTTATTCCCCTTCCAAACAAAATTGGTGATTTGTTTCTCCATCTCACTAAACAATGAAACTGGAACTTGTATTGGGATTGCATTACATAAGTAGATTGCTTTGGTTAAAACAGACATTTTTACAATGTTAAGTCTTCCTATCCATGAGCAGGTAGGTTTCTCCATTTATCTAAGTCTCTCTTAGTTTCTTGTAGTAAGGGCTTGTAGTTCTCTTTGTAAATGTTTGTTATTTCTCTGGTTAGATTAATTCCTAGATACTTATCTTCTTAGAGGCTATAGTAAATGGTATTGTTTTGATGATTTCTTCATTAGCAGTCTCACTGTTGGTACAAAGGAATCCTACTGATTTACTTATGTGTGTCTTGTATTCTGAGACTTTGCTGAACTCCTCTATCAATTTGAGTAGTTTACTTACAGATTCTTTGGGATTTTCTGCATATACAATCATATCATCTGCAAACAGGGAGATTTTACTTCTTTACTGAAACAGATGCCCTTTATTTCTTGGTCTTGTCTAACTGCTCTGGCTAGAACTTCTAGTACAATGTTGAATAGGAGAGGTGACAGTTGACATCCTTGTCTAGTTCCTGTTCTCAAGGGAAACTCCTTCAGTGTCTCTCCACTCAGGATGATGTAGGTAGTTGGTTTTGTATAAATGGCCCTTATTGCATTGAGGAATTTTCCATCTATGCCTATTTTGCTAAGAGTTTATAGCATGAATGGGTGTTGGACTTTATCAGATGCCTTTTCTGCATCAATGGACAAAATCAGGTGATTCTTGTCTTTTGTGTTATTTATGTGGTTAATCACATTAATTGTTTTTCTGATGGTGAACCAGCCTTGTATCCCTGGTATGAATCCCACTTAGTCATGATGGATTATTTTTTTGATATGTTGTTGTATTCTATTGGCAAGAATTTTGTTGAAGATTTTTGGATCTAGATTGATGAGTCATACTGGTCTGTAGTTCTCCTTTTTTGTTGGGTCTTTCCCTGGTTTTGGTATGAGGGTTATGCTGGCTTCACAGAATGAGTTTCGGAGTACTACATCCCTTTCTATATTGAGAAGTAATCTCAGTAGTACTGGAGATAACTCTTCTCTAAAAGCTTGCTAGAATTCTGTCCTGAAGCCATCTGGGCAAGGGCTTTTTTTGGTTGGCCGTTTTTTGATGACTTCTTCAATCCCTTCTGCTGTGGTGGGTTTATTATGTTGTTCAGCTTCACCTTGTGACAATTTGGGTAGGTTATATGAATCAAGGAATTTTTCTATTTCCTCTAAGTTTTCAAATTTGTTAGAGCACAGTTTTGTATAGTATTCTGTTACGATATTTTTAATTTCTATTGAATCTGCTGTGACCACTCCCATTTCATTTCTAACTTGGGTTATTTGTTTCCTTTCATGTTTTTCCTTAGTAAGTTTCACCAGTGGTTTGTCAATTCTGTTGATCTTCTGAAAAATCCAGCTTTTGGTCTTTTCAATTTTTTTCAATTGTTCTTCTATTCTCTAATTCATTTAGCTCTCTAATCTTTATGATCTGTTTTCTTCTGGTGCTGAGGGGTTCCTCTGTTGTTCTCTTTCTACTTATTCAAGCTGTAGGGTTAGTCCCTTGATTTGGATTCTTTCTTCCTTCCAGACGTGCGCATTTATGGAGATAAACAGACCTCTGAGAACTGCTTTGGCTGTATCCCTTAGGTTCTGATAGGAAGTGTTTTCATTCTCATTGGAATCCATGCACTTCTTTATTTCACCCTTGATTTCTTCCATAACCCATGTTTCTCTGAGCAAGATGTTGTTCAATTTCCAAGAGTTCCACTTTCTATCTGTGTTTTTTCTGTTACACATTTCAACTTTTATGGCTTTATGATCTGCGAAGATACTTTGCATTAATTCAATGGTATGGCTTTTTTTGAGAATTGCATTATTACCTAACACATGGTCAATTCTGGAGAATGTTTCATGTGCACTGGAGAAGAAAGTGCGGTTGTCTGCTGATTGGTAGAAAGTTCCATATAAATCGATGAGGTTTAGTTGGCTAATTGTGGCAATGAGGTCTTTTGCATCTTTACTGAGCTTTTTTCTAAATGATCTCCCCAGTATTGAGAGTAGAGTGTTAAAGTCTCCCACTATTATTGTGGAGTGATCTAACTCTTTTTTTAGTGCAGTCAGTGTTTCTTCAAAGTATTTAGGTGCTCTGATATTACATGCATAGATATTTAATATACTTAAGTCTTCATTGTGTACTGAACCTTTCAGCAATAAATAGTGTCCATCTTTGTCCACGATGGTGGGTTTTACATTAAAATTGATTTTGTCTGATATTAGAATTGCCACACCTGCTCTTCTTGATATATATTCTTCCAGCATTTAATTTTCAGTTTGTACCTATCTTTAGGTCTCAAGTGATTTTCTTGTAGACAACATATGGATGGGTCATGTCTTTTGATCCAAGATGTCACTCAATGTCTCTTTACTGTAGCATTCAGTCCATTCACATTCAATGTAATTATTGATAGGTATGTGTTCACTGCCGCCATGGTGGTATATTTATTTTTGTGTTGATATTATCTCTGTTGTTCTTATTAATCTGTTCTGGGACATTCTTTTTTGTCAGTAGATTTTTCACCTTTTTCAGAGCTGGTATTGTAGTTGTCGAGACTCCTGTGTTACATTTCTTGCTATGGTATGTTACAACTTTGTTGTGCTTTACGGCTGCCCCTAAGATCTCCCTTAATAAACTATATATAAACCCTATTTTTAGGACTACCAGTCTTGTCAACGTCCTCTCCATCTGGAAGGATTGTAATGGCTATAGTACATCCCTCTTTTTAATATAATGGCACCATAGTTTTCATGATACTCACTGGATTGTTTCTTTCAGTATTAAAGCTGTGATTGCATTTGGTGCCTTCCCTGAGCAGAATTCTGGATGATGTGTCGTTCTAAAATATGAAGTTAGTGGCTTTGTTCTTCTAAGACAAAGCCAAGAACATCTTTGAGTATTTCTTGTAATTTTGGTTTGGTTTTTACAAAGTCTCTGAATTTCTGTTTATCTGGGAATGTCTTAATTACATTTTCATATTTCAAAGATAGTTTTGAAGGATATGAAATTCTTGGTTGGAAGTTGTTCTCCTTCAAGGCTTTGAATGTGCCCTGCCACTGCCTCCGTGCCAGCATGTTTTCTGCTGAGAAATCAGATGAAAGCCTACAGGGTTTCCCTCTGAATGTTAGCTTTGCTTTGAGTCTTGCTGCCTTTAAGAGTTGCTGCTTATGTTTCATTTTGTTAAGCTTGATTATAACATGTCTTGGAGTCTTTCTTTTAAGATCTACATTGGGTGGTGTACAATATGCATCTGGGATATCTATATTCTCTTCCTTCATGATTTCTGGGAAGTTTTCTGTCTGCAGCTCAGCAGTGATACTCTCTGTGTTCTCAGGTGTCTCATCCTGTTCTGGGACACCAAATAATCAAACTTTGTTCCTCTTAATAGAGTCCCACATACTTCTTAATGTTTCTTCATTTTTCTTGTTTCTTTTTTCTGATTTTTCCTTATAGACACTGGCATCAGTATTTCTGTCTTCCAAGTCAGAAATTCTTTTTTCCATTTGTTCCATTCTGTTTTCTTGGCTTTGCATGGAAGTTTCTGTGTCTTTGATTTTATTCTTGATCTGTTGTATTTCAGAGTACTGGTGTTACATCAGATTGAACAGCTTGCTTAATTTTTCATTTTGTTGTGCTGCATTTTGTATAAGGTCTAGAAGGACTCTGTATATAATACTTTTACAGTCATCTCCCAATGATTTCAGAAAAGTTTCTTAATCTGGAAAATTCCTTGGTTGTTTTGTTTTGGAGCCTTCTGAAGCCATGGGTGATTTCTTTTTTGCCACAAGTGTCCGTTGCTTTTTGGGTCCCATGTGAGTAAGTAGAGCCTGGGAGAGATACTATAAGGGTGGACCGCTGATGTTTCTCTAGGCTGTCTTAAAATGTAAAACAAAAGTATCTGACCACTTCCCAAGTCAGTCAGGTTTTCAGGTGTAGAGGTTTCTCTTCCCAACTGGCAAAGTAAGCACCTGTATATCCAACCCGAGATGATACGAACTAGCTCAATACTACTGCACTGTTGGCCTCTGCTGACAGGTCTAGCCTTAGGTGACACTGTGTCAACTACTGCTTTTCTAGTAGAAAATCACTCTCCTGTGGGCAGGTTCTGGCTCCCAAGCTAAGAATTAGGTCCAGCTGCAGCCACCGTATCTAAGAAGGTACCCTCCACGTGGTCGGCAGATAGAGGGGCTGAAGGTGCCGAGAGGTAGTGAGTCCTCTGCCTCTGTTTCCGAGCCCCTACCATAGGCAACACTGCATCAAATACTGCTTTTCTCTCAGAGAAGTGCTGTCCTGTTTGCAGGCACTGGCTCCCAGGCTAAGAATTACACCCCACTAAAATCTCTGTATCCAACATGGCGTCCTACACACAGGCACTGTGGTTCCGTATGAACCACGCTGTGGCCGAGATAAAAAGACAGGCCCAAAGTGGCTAGGTGAACTTTCATTCCAAAGCCTGGTTCTCAAAATATGGGAATTTCTCCTGCCTATTCCACCAGCAGTGCGTCTGAGTCTAGTCACTCGGTAAGACCCAGCTCTGCCCGCCAACCAAGACAGAGGAAAAAAAAAAGCCAAACTGGTGCATTTACCTTTAGACCATGAGAGCCAGGGCTAGGCAGGAGTGGGAGTTGAGCGAAAGAGGTTTTTCACTCAGTGGTATGAATTCCAAATTATCAGTCCTGGGCCATGTCCTGGGGCTCACTAGGTGACCAGAAGGCTCTGTTTCATTACCAGTGCAGGTCTTGGTTTCCAGAGGGATATAAGGAGACGTGTGCTTAGTCCAACATCTTCTCAGGTGCCCTTTCTTATTTTCCTGAGAATTTTTAACATGAGGTGCTATTGAATTTTCTGAAATGCCTTTTCAGCATGAACTGATAAAATCAAGTGGTTCCAGTCTTTTATTATGCGGTTGATTGGATTAATTGTTTTTTCCAGTGTTGAAACATCAGTGGTATGAATCCTACTTGGTCATGGTGAATTGCTTTTTTAATGTGTTCATGAATTCTTTGGCTATAATTTTGTTGTCGATTTTTGCATCTAAGTTCATTAAGACATATTGGTCCATAACTTTACTTTTTTTGTGTTGCCTTTTCTGGTTTTGCTAACTTCATACAATGAATTTCACAGTATTCCATCATTTTCCATGCTGTGAAATACCTTTAGCAATAGCATCAGTTCAAATCCGCCAGGCACTCCTTGGAAACTCTAGGGGGCAGTTCTACTCTGATCTCTAGAGTCACCGTGAGTCAGACCTGAATCGATGGCAATGGTGTTTATTTGTTTGTTTGTTTGTTTAAATAGCAGTGTGACCTTTTCTCTGAAAGTTTGATGTAATTCTCCAGGGAAACCATCAGACCCAGGATTTGTTGTTTGGGTTTTTTTTTTTCTGCTTGGGAATTTTCAAATTACCTTTTCTTTCTTTTATGATGTGCTCACTTAGTTCTTGTACTTCTCTTTGTGTTAGTTTAGGTAGGTAGCATGTTTCTAGAAATTTTTTCACCTCTTGGACTTGAAATTTATTAGAGGACAATTTTTCTCAGTATTGTGTTATGATTCTTTTAATTTCAGTTGAGTCTTTTGTGATGTCACCTACCTCATATCTTATTTGAGTTATGTGCTTCCTTTTATATTTTTGTTTTGTCACTTTGGCAAATGGTTTGTTGATTTTCTTGACCTATTAAAAAAAATAGGTTTCAGTCTTCCAAACTCTTTCAATCACTTTTCTGTTCTCTAATTCATTTAGTTCTGCTCTAATTTTTATCATTTGATTTCTTCTGGTGCCTCAATAGTTCCTTGGCTGCTCTCTTTTTACTTGTTCGAGTTGTGGGCTTAATTCTTTGATTTCAGTTCGTTCTTCTTTTTAGATGTCTGCATTCATGAAGATAAATGGACCTTTGAAAAAATTCCTGACCCAGACAGCTTCACTGGAGACTTCTACAAAACTTTTAGAGATGTGTTAATCCCAATACTACAGAGAATACTTCACAACATAAAAAACTATGGAACATTCCCAAATTCATTCTATGAAGCCAGCATAACCCTGATACCAAAGACAAGGAAACACGAAACAAAAAAAAAAGCAAATTACACAACAATATACCTCACGAGGCTTGAAGGCTTGAATTCAAGCCTCAAGTTCCAAAAGTGAAGGATTCTATGGAAAGAATATTGAATCACTCAGAAAGCATCAAAAGAAGATGGAAGGAATAAACAGAGTCATTGTACCAGAAAGAACTGGTCAATGTTCAGCCATTCCAAGAGGTAGCATATGATCAGGAAAGAATGGTACTGAAGGAAGATGTGAAAGCTGCACTGAAGGCACTGGCGAAAAACAAGCCTCCAGGAATAGATGGGATATAAATTGAGATTTTTTTTTCTTCTTTTTTTCTCTTATTTTTTATTTAACATGACTGAGTGAAAATGTACATTCCCGTATAAATTTACATGCCCACCTATATGCAGCTTCCACTGCTCTCCCTGCCCGCTGACAGCACACTATTCCTCTCTGCTCCATACATGTCTCATCCTCCCAACAGCCGCCTTTCCCCTCCTCTCCACCCACTCTCCTTCCTCCAGCCAGAGGTCAGAAGGATGATATCCTATAGATGTATAGAACCATAAAATGCATCCAATATATGGTCACTCTGCATTGCCAAGTCCAATCCATTCCTTTCCAAAGAGTGGAACTTCGTTATAATTTATGGGTAAGGGCAGCATCAAGGCCAGGGGCCATGCCCTCAGGGGAATCTCGAAACTGCTGGACTATCAACTGAGGTCTTTTAGTGGAGATCTCAGGATGCACCCCTTTTTATTCTTGTGTTGCCAGTGAGACTCCTCTCTGTGAGCTCCATCGCGGCTATCACTGCTGGTGGCCGGGCACCATCCGGTTCTTCCGGTCCCAAGTCAATGTAGGCACCCACTCTAGTGGGTCTTTCTGTCTTCTAGGTTGTCTTTACCGCATGTCATTTTGGTCTTCGGTGAGGATCCATTCCTGCTGAGTTGGGACCATTTGCTGTGTCCTCAGATGGCAGCGTGGGAGCTTTTAAAACCCCAGATGCCACTCACCAATGTGGGGTGCAGAGAGCTCTCTTAGCAAAATGCTAGTTGTGCCAATTGGCCTCGACTTCGCCTAAGAGCATGGTCCCCTGCCCCCTGCCCCAGCTACTCTATCCTAGCAATATTGGGTTAAGATGGAAGGAGTACTCAAGTTATGCTGAAGTCTACTTAATGTTGTTCTTGTTTCTAATGTGTGCTATCAATGCTTTCTCCCAACCAGATTTCTAGCAACTATCTAAACTAAACCCTCTCCACCCACTCTCCCTCCCTCCCCTCTGTGAAAGAGTCTTTTCTTCTATACACAAGTCTGTTTTTGAGATGTTATCGTAGAGTATCATACAATATTTGTCCTTTTGTCTCTGACTACTTTCACTCAACATAATGTCTTCCAGTTCAAACCAGATTAGCAGATGTTTCCTGGAATCATCGTTATTCTTTATCATTACATAGTGCTCCATTGAGTATACGTACCATAGTTTACCTATCCATTCTTCTGTTGTTGGGCATCTGGGTTGATTCCATCTTTTTGCTATCGTGGACTGTGCTATAGTGGACATTCTGGTGTATGTGTCTGTTGGTGTGAAAGGCCTTGATTCTATAGGATATATTACAAGTAGTGGAATTACTGGGTCAAATGGTATATCGATTTCCATTTTTTTAAGGAAGAGCCAGATTGCTTTCCAAAGAGGCAGGACCATTTTGCAACTCCATCAACAGTGTAGGAGGGTTCCATTTTCTCCACAGCTTCTCCGGCATTTGTTGTTTTGTGTTTTCTGGATCATGGCCAATCTTGTGGGGGTGAGATGGTATCTCATTGTCGTCTTGATTTGAATTTCTTTAATAACTAAAGATCGTGAACATGTCCACATGTGTTTTTCGGCTGCCTGGATCTCCTCTTTAGTGAAATGTCTGTCCATCTCTTTTGCCCATCACTTAATTTGATGGCTTATCTTCTTCTTATTGATATTTCGTTGTATCTTATAAATTATGGAGATCAGGCGTCGGTCTCAATTAAGATATTTCAGCAAACAGATGCAGTACTGGAAATGCTCACACATTTATGCCCAGAAATTTGGAGGACAGCTACCTGGCCAGCTGACTAGAGGGGATGTATACTTATGCCCATTCCAAAGAAAGCTGATCCAATCGAATGCAGAAATTATCAAACAATTTCATTAATATAACATGCAAGCAAATTTTACTCAAGATCATTGAAAAATGACTACAACAGTACATTGACAAGGAAATGCCAGAAATTCATGCTGGATTCAGAAGAGGATGTGGAACGAGGGATATCACTGCTGGTCCCAGATGGATTTTGGCTGGAAGCAGACAATACCAGAAAGACCTTTACACATGTTTCATTGACTATGCAAATGAATTTGACTTTGTGGATAATAATAAATTAAGGCTAACATTGCGGAGAATGGGAATTCCAGAACACTTAATTGTGCTCTTAAGGAATCTATATATGGATCAAGAGGCAGTCCTGCATGTTTTAAAGTCAGGAAGGGTATGCATCAGGGTTGTATCTGTTCACCACATCTTTTCAATCTGTATGCAGAGCAAATAATTCAAGAAACTGTATTATACGAAGAAGAATGAGGCATCAGGATTATCAAGGATGACTCATTAACAACCTGCATTACACAGATGACACCACCTTATTTGCTGGATGTGCAGAAGATTTCAAAAACTTAACTGATGAAGATCAAGGACCATAGCATTTCATATAGATTTCATCCCAATATCAACAAAACAAAAGTCTTGGCAACTGGATCAGTAAGCATCATTGTCATAAATGGAGAAAGGATTGAGGTTGTCAAGGATTTCATCTCACTTGGGTCCACAATAAACACCCATGGAAGCAGCAGTCAGGAAATCAGAAGACACACTTCATTTGGAAAATCTGCTGCAAAGGATCACTTTAAAGTACTGAAAAGTAAAGATGTCACCTTGAAGACTAAACTGTGCTTGAACCAAGCCATAGCATTTTCGATCACATAATATTCACATGAAAGCTGGACAATGAACAAAGAAGACAGATGAAGAATTGATGCCTTTGAATAGTGGTGTTGGAGAAGAATGCTGAATGTACCATAGACCGACAAAAGAACAAATAGGTCTGTTCTGGAAGAAGTACAACCACAATGCTCCTTGGAAGCAAAGATGGCAGCACTGCGTTTTACATATCTTGGACATGTTGTCAGGAAGAATCAGTTCCTGGATAAAGGCATCATGCTTGGGAGAGTGGAGGGTCAGTGAAATGGAGGAAGACCCTCGATGAGATGGATTGACACAGTGGCCGCAGAAATGGGCTTAAGCATAAAAACAATTGTGAATATGGCACAAGACTGGGCACTGTTTTGTTCTGTTGTGCATAGGGTTTCCATGAGTGGGGACCAACTCAATGGCATCTCTCATGAAACTAGGTACAAAAATCCTCAACACAATCCTAGCCAATAGAATTCAACAACATGTCAAAAAACTAATTCACTATGACCAATTAAGATTCATACCAGGGATGCAGAGCTGGTTTAACATCAGAAAAACAATTAATGTAATAATACACACAAATAAAACAAAAGATAAGAATCACTTGATTTTATCAATTGATGCAGAAAAGGCATTTGACAAATTCATGTCAAAAACTCTCAGCAAAACAGGAATAGAAAGGAAATTCTTCATTATGGTAAGGGACATCTACACAAAGCCAACAACCAAAATCATCCTGAATAGAGAGAGTCTGAAAGAATTCCCCCTGCAGAGAGATCAGAACTCCCCTACACTACTGGTAGCATTGCATAATGGTGCAACCTCTTTGGAAAGCAATTTGGCACTTCCTTAAACAGCTGGAAATAAATATACCATTTGAATCAGTAATCCCACTGCTCAGAATATATCCTACAGAAACAAAGGCTATCATATGAACAGATACATGCACATGTTCACTGCAGCACAGTCCACAATAGCAAAAAGATGGAATCTATCCAGATGCCCATCAACAGATGAATGGATAAAACAAACTATGGTACATATACTCAATGGAACACTATGCAATGACAAAGAACAATGATGATTTCAGGAAGCATCTCATAAACTGTTTTCAATTGGAAGACGTTACGTTGAGTGAAATCAGTCAGTGGTGCAATAACAAATACTGTATGAGACCAGCAATTAAGGACTTAAAAATAGACATATGTACAGAAGAAAAGACTCTTCAATTGCTACAAGTGTGGGGAGGGATAGATAGTTGACAGAAATTTGTTTAGGTGAAAGCAGTGACAACACACTGTAGAAAGCAGATCAACTTAACTGGTCTTCGACATAACCTGAAAACTCTAATCTCAACCCAATATTGCAAGGATAGAGTAGCAGGGGTGGGGTCTGTAGACCATGTTCCCGAGGGACATTGAGGTCAGTTGACAGAACTAGCCTACTGCTAAGAGAGCCTTCTGCACCCCATGTTCATGAGTTGTGTCTGGGGTCTTAAAAGCTTGCAAGCTGATATCTGAGGTACACAAAATGGTCCTAACTCATCTGGAACATATGATCACCGATAACAACAAGGACATGAGGAAAGAGGAGCCTGGGAGACAGAGTGGCCCATGTGAATGGGAAACTGAATCAACATGTGACCAGAAGAACCAGATGGCACCCAGCCAACACTAAAGACAGCCATGATGGGGCACACAAAGTTGAGTCCCTGTGGCAATAGGAGATAAAGGGGGGGGTGCAGCTCAAAATCTCTACTAAAAGGCCACAATTTATATTCTGACCATCTGAGGCATCCCCTGGGAGCATGGCCCATAGACCTGCTGCTGCCTCTCCCCATAAAACACTACTGAGGTCAACTCTTTGGACAAAAATGGACTAGCCTCATAGACACAATGTGACCATGTGGTGTGTATACTTTATGGCTCTTGCCAGATGAGAGAAGAGGGTGGATAAGAGGGGACAGAAGCTTAAGACGATATGACAAGTATAGAAAGGAAAGGAGAAGTGTGCTGTCACTTCTGCAAGGACAGCAGAAGGAGCTGCAGATAGCCAGGCATGCAAAATTAATTTGGATTGTATACCTTCACTTAATCACAGCTATTTAAAAAAGGAAACAACAACAAAAGAATTCCTGCCGAGAACAGGAACCAGACAAGGATGACCACTGTCACCAATTCTATTCAACATTGTGCTGAAGGTTCTAATCAGATCCATCAGACAAGACAAAGAAATAAAGGGCATCTGCATCAATAAGGAAGAAGTAAAAGTATCCCTATTTGTAGATGATATGTTCTTATACACAGAAAACCCTAAAGAATTTATAAATAAGGTACTGGAAGTAATAGCTCAGCAAAGGAGCAGGATATAAAATAAACACAAATAAATGAGAAGAATTGCTTTACACCAACAAAGAGACCTTCAAAGAGTAAATCACCAAATCAATACAATTTACCACAGCCCCCAACAAGATAAAATACCTAGGACTAAATCTAATCAGAGATGTAAGGGACCTATAAAAAGAAAATTATAAGACTTTATTACAAGAAACTTACATAAATGGAGAAACCATTACCTTGCTCATCAATAGGAAGAATTAACTTTATGAAAATGTGTATTCTACCCAAAGTAATGTATATATACCATGCAATCCCAACACAAATTCCAATGTCATTTTTTAATGAGATGGAGAAACAAATCACCAAATTCATTTGGAAAGGAAAGGGACCACAGATAAGTAAAGTACTACTGAAGAAGAAAACAGTGGGAGGCTTCACAGTACCTGACCTTAGAACCTATTACATGGCCACCATAGTCAAAACAGCCTGGTAGTGGTACAAAAATAGATATATAGATCAATGGAGCAGAATAGAGAATCCAGAAATAACATAATCTACCATTGAACAGCTGGTATTGACAAAGGCCCAAAGGCCACAAACTGGGGAAAGTACAGTTTCTTTAACAAATGGAATAGGCAACATTGGAGATACTTCTGAAAAAAATGATACAAGACCCATATTTCACACCTTCCACAAAACTAACTGAAACTGGATTGAATATCAAGATATCAAATCTTAAATGATAAAGATTATGGAAGAAAAACTAAGGACGACACTGCAAGTTCTTATACATGGCTTAAACAGAATACAAATCTTACTAAGGATGCAGAAACAGCAGAAGAGAAAACAGATAAATGGGAACTACTACAAATTAAACACCTATGCTCATCCAAAGGCTTTATCAAGAAAGTAAAAAGACTGCGTACAGACTGGGAAAAACAATTTGGCAACCGTGTTATTTGACTGACGTCTAATATCCATAACTTACAAGGTACCGCAAAAATATCAACAAGAATAAGAGAAATTAAACAATGGACAAGGGATATGGACAGACACTCCACCAAAGAAGACATCCAGGCAGCCAAAACACATGTGAAGAAATGCTCATGATCATTAGCCATTAGAGAAGCTAAAATCAAAACTACAGTGAGAGACCATCTCACCTCAACAAGGTTGGCAGTAATACAAAAACACTAAACAACAAATGCTGGACTCTTCTACACTGCTGGTGGGAATTTAAAATGGTACAACCTTTCTGGAAACCAATTTGGTGCTTTCTTAAAAACCTAGAAATAGAAATAGCATTTGATTCACCAATCACACTGCTTGGAATATTTCCTACAGAATCAAGGGCAGTCACACGAACAGATACATGTACACGAATGTTTGTTGCAGCACAGTCCACAATAGCAAAAGATGGAATCTCAACCCAGATGCCCAACAGCAGATGAACAGATAAATAAACTATGGTATATATACACAATGGAACACTACACAATGTTAACAATGATAACTTTAGGAAACATCTCATAACCTGGAATCAACTGCAAAACATGCTGAGTGAAATCTGTCACCTGCAAAAGGACAAATATAATACGAAGCCACTATTATAAAGACTTAAGAAAGGATTTATGCACTGAAGAAAATATTCCTTGATAAGACTACAAGGGTGGATAGGGAGAGTGGGTTATTTACAGATTAGATCAAAAAATAAAAAAATCCACTGCCATCGAGTTGATTCCGACTCACGGCAACCCTATATTACAGAGTGGAACTGCTCTATAGAGTTTCCAAGAAGTGCCTGGCAGATTTGAACTGTTGACCTTTTGGTTAACAGGCATAGCACTTGACCACTACACCATCAGTGTTTCCATAGATTAGATAGTCCATAGGAATTCAGTTAGGTGAAGCACACAGTGGAAGGGAGGTCAGCACAACTGGACAACACCATAAGATAAAAGATTTTCTAAATTCATTGCAACATTTCTAAGGACAGAGAAGCAGGGACAGGGGTCTGAAGACCACGGTTTTCAGGGGACATTGAGAATTATTGGCATAACTAGTCCTTTGCTAAGAGAGTCTTCTGTACCCCATCCTGGTGAGTGGCATCTACAGTCTTAAAAACCAGCAAACTGCCATCTGAGGAACATCAATTGGTTTCAATCCTCCTGAAACAGATGACAACTGATAACATCAAGAAGAAAAATGATCCCAGGAGACAGAAAGACCCATACATGATTGGGAACCTACATCAGCACGAGACCAGAAGAACTAGATGGTGCCTGGCACCCACCAAAGACAGTCCTAATAGGAGACACAATGTAGAGTTTCTGATATAGTATGAGAGAAAGAGGTGTGCAGATCAAGAACTCTATTAACAGACTAGAATTGATGGTTTGACAACCTGGAGGGTACCCTGAGAACATGGCCCCTAGACTTGCTGCTAGCCTAGAGCTGAAACCAGTACTGAGGCCAACACTTCAGACAAAGAATGCACTGGACTCGGGGACACAGAGTGATGCATGTGATATGTGTACTTTATAGTTTAATAAGTACATGAGGCTGTCCTACTGGTTTACTTCTAGGGTGAAGAAGAAGGGACAAGCATTGTGTTGAATGGATAGTGGGAAAAGAAGAGGGTGCTGTCACAGGGTGAGGAGAGCAAATAGGGTTGTAGAGAGGCAGGCACTCAGGGTCTTATATGGAAAATTCATTTGGATTGGAAACTTCCACTTAATCACATTTTTTTTTTAATTGACTTCTGAGCACTGCTTTTGCTGTGTCCCATAGATTCTGGTCAGATGTCTTTTCATTCTCATTTGATTCTATGAATTTCTTTACCCCATCTTTGCTTTCTTCTATAACCCAGTCATTTCTGAGCTAGACGTTGCTCAGTTTCCATATGCTTGATTTTTTTTTCCTTGCTTTTTCTGTTATTGATTTCTACTCTTACAGCTTTATGGTCTGAAAACAAGCTTTGTAATAATTCAATACTTTGAATTTAGTTAAGGATTGCTCTGTGGCCTAATATGTGGTCTGTTGTGGAGAACATTTCATGTCCCTTAGAAAAGAAAATATACTTGGCTACTATCCAACTCGATGGCACTTGGCTTGGCTGGCTATTGGTGGAATGTTCTGCATACGTCTATGAGGTCAAGTTGGTAGATTGCAGCATTTAGATTTTTTGTATCTTCTTTTAGTTTTTTTCTAGATGTCCTCTCCTTCACTGAAAGTGGTATGCTGAAGTCTCCTACTATCATTGTGGAGCTGTCTAGTTTTGTTTTCAACACAGTGTTTGTTTTATGTATGTTAAAGCCCTGTCATTTAATATGGTTATGTTCTCCTGGATTATTGAGCCTTTTATCATTATATAGCCTCCTTGCTTATGCAGTACGGTGGGTTTTACTTTCAAGTCTGTTTTATCAGAGATTAACAATGTAGCTCATCATCTTTTTGAATGTTACTAGCTTGATACATTTTTTCAATACTTTGTGTTTTTAACTTGTTCATGCCTTTTAGTCTTAGATGCATCTCCTGCAGGCAACATATAAATGGGTCATGTTTGTTTCAATCCAACCTGCTACCCTGACATCTCTTTATTGGTGCATTTAATCCATCTACACTCAGTGTGATTATTGATATGTATCAGTTTAGTTATATCATTTTGATGTCTTTTTAGTGCATCACAGACAATTCCTTTGCTCCATTTAATGTTCTCTGCTGAATCTTTTCGTTACGTGATTTCTTTTAATCTTATTCAATGTTGGTGGCTTTGTTTCCTGAGTCGTCATGTTTTTCTTGTTTTTTATTTCAATGCATAGGACTGATAGTCTCCCTTGTGGTTATCTTAATAGACCCATATTGTTCTAAATTTAAACCAGTCCTTAATTTCTTTTTACTGTCCTGACTTTCTATCAGCATGAAAGATCTACGACTACATTGTCTTTTAAGTCCTTCTTTTTTGTTATAAGGTTTATGTAATGACATCTTGTTTCTGTATTTATTTCTGTGATTCCCCTGCTTAGACTGATATCCAGTTGCTCTGCTCTGTGGTCTAATCTTAGGTTTTTACCTGGTATTAATTGATTTTGTAAACAAAGTACTCACTTTAGTATTTCTTGTATTTTTTTTCAAATTCCCTAAATTTCTGTTTATCTTCAAATGTCCTAATTCCACCATCATATTTTAAGGACAGTTTTACTCAGTATACAGTTACTGGTTGGCAATTATAATTTCCTTCAAAGTTTTATGTATGATCCCTCATTGCCTTCTTGTCTGCATGGTTTTGATGAATACTTGGAGCTTAGTCTTACTGATTTTCTTTTTAATTGATTTTTTGTTCATTCATAGCCACTTTTAAAATTATCTTCCTATCTTTAATCCTAGAAAGTTTGATTAAATATGTCTTGGTGTCTTTCTTTTGGGATCCACCTTGTGTGGAGTTCAATGAGCATCTAGGGTAGATATCATCTCATCTTTCATGGCACCAGTGAAGAGTTTTCTATCAACTAATCTTTGACAATTCTCTTTGTGTTTTCTATTACTCACCCTCTGTTGTGATACTCCAATCACTCATCGATTATTCCTTTTGATAGAATTCCATATAATTCTTAGTGCTTCTTGATTTATTTTTTTCAATTCCTTTATCTGATTTTCCCGCAAATATGTTGAAGTCACATGCTTTGTCTTCAACCTCACTAAATCAGCCTTCCACTTCCTCAGTGCTTCCTCAGTGCTGCTCCTTTGACTTTCTATTCACTTAATTCTGTAATTTTATTATTTTCTGAATTTCTAATATTTTCCACTCTATGTTTTCTTGCAGCCTGTTCAATTTGTCATGATGCTCTGCTATATTCTGCCTCATCTCTTTCCTGATCCCCTAAAGAGCTCTAAATATTAATCTTTTGTATTCTACCTCTGATAATTCTAGGGAGTTCTCTTTCTCTGGAAAATCTGAATTGTTTTTGGAGTTTCTGAATCCATTGTGGTCTGCCTCTTTAAGTGATTTCATATGGACTGCTGTCTCTGAAATATCAGTTGTTGATTTTTTTTTTTAATTTTATGTTTGCTTCCTGTGTTCTACCTTCTTGTTTCACTTCACAATGTCCAAACAGGCTCATCATGTGAGCTAGATTCATTACTGGGGTCTCTGAAGCTGTAATGCTCTGTCACCAGGTGGTTAGAGTTGTTACTAGACACGTGAGTCCAAGAGTTTGATTCCTTTTCTTATATGGATTCAGCTCAGGTTTCAAGGTACTCAGTCACATACTGTATGGTGCAGGTTGTCACCTACTGTTCCAGATGGGCAAGGTGATTCTTACAGGCACAGGTATCTGACTGCAGCTACTGAGAAAGGTAGAGGGCTATTAGTCATCTCCGAGTGTCTGTGAGTAAGGTCTGTCCCCTTATATTTGAACCTATGTGAAGGAATATTTTCTGCCCTGAATTTCTGGCTCAAGGGAGTCAGAAAATTTTCCTTTCTTCTTCTTTCCCTCTTCCCGTTTGTTATACTGCTCCTTCTCCAAGTCTCAGAAAATGGCTCAGAGTTGGCTTAGGGAGTCCTACTTCCAGCTCAGCTAATGGAATCATTCTCCAGAGCCAGGCGCAGTGCATAAAGGTGAAGAAGAAGTGCTGGGAGAAGGGTGAGAGGTATATTCCGAGGGCAAGAATTAGACACACATGCACAGCAGGTTACACAGAATAATTTACCTTTGGCTAACTCGTGGTATTTCTCACTAGTGTCAGAGGTGTGAGTAGATTCTTTGGCCAGCTTCCTCTGTTGTGAAGGATGCCCTCCAACTACCATGCTCAGTTGATCACACTTGCCACAGTCACTTGCCAGCAGGTCACTTCTAGCAAATCTTACTCTCCCCTCCCCTTTGTTCAGCCCAATTTCTCAACTTTCCCTTTGATGTTCTGGGCTTCTAGGATATCCTATGTAGTGGATTCATTTGTTCTTTTGGGTTCTTATTGTTAAAGGAGTCAGAGGAAGGGCCTGACTACTCTGAAATCTTGTTCCCATCTTATCCAGAAAAATGTATTTCCTCAAATTATTGGCAAGCAACGAGGGCTTGGAACTTTTGCAACAGATTATGTGTTGTGCATTGAATTGTGGCCCTGAAAAATGTGTGTCAACATGGTTAGGCCATGAGTCCCAGTACTGTGTGACTGTCCACCATTTTGTTATCTGAGCTGATTTTCCTGTATGTTGTAAATCTTACCTCTATGATGTTAATGATGCAAAATTTGATATAGTTATGATACTGAGGCAAGATTGCTTTCCAAAGAGGCTGCACCATTTTGCAATCCAACCAGCAATGTAGGAGAGTTCTGATCTCTCCACAGCATCTCCAGAATTTGTTTTTGTTTTTTTGATCATGGCCAACCTTGTTGGGGTGAGATACTATCTCGTTGTCATTTTGATTTTAATTTCTCTAATAGCTAATATTCTTGAGGATTTCCTCATGTGTCTTTTGCCCGCCTGGATGTTCTCTTTGGTGAAGTGTCTGTCCATCTCCTTTGCTCATCATTTAATTGAGTTATTTACTTTTTCTTGCTGTTATTTTGTAGTATCCTATAGATTATGGAGATCAGATGTCAGTCCAACATGCAGTTATCAAATATTTTTCCTGTTATGTAGATGGTCTTTTAATTCCTTTGATAAAGTCTTTAGATGAGAAAAACTGTTTGATTCTTAGTAGTTCCAATTTATCTATTTTCTCTTCTGTTGATTGTGCTTTGTCAGAGATTGAAGTCCGTCTAAGTTGTGTAATTCAAATTCCACTGTTGATCCTCCTTTTTCTTGAATGATCTTTATTGTTTTAGGTTAGATGTTTAGGTTTGATTCAATTTGAGATTCTTTTTGTGTAAGGTGTGAGATATGGGTCTTGTTTAAAGGTTTTGCAGATGGATATCCAATTCTGCCAGCACCATTTGTTAGAGAGACTGGTTTTTTATCCCAGATTACAATCTTATGGCCCTTCTCAAATATCAACTGTTCATTGGATAGCTGCATCTCTGGTATCTCAACTCTGTTCCATTGGTCTATATGTCTCTTTTTTTTTGTACCAGTACCAGGCTGTTTTGACTACTGTGGCAGTGTAATAGTTCTAAAGTCAGGTAGTGAGAGGTTTCCCAGAGTGTTCTTCTTCTTCAGTAGTGCTTTGCTTATCCTGGGTTTCTTCCATTTCCAAAGTTGGTGATTTATTTCTCCACCTCATTAAAAAAATGTCACTGGAAATTGTATTAGCACTGCATTGTATATGTAGATCACTTAGGGTAAAATAGCCACTTTCACAATGTTAAGTCTTCTTATCCAAGAGCAAGGTAGGATTCTCCATTTATGTGAATCTCTCTTAGTTTCTTGCAATAAGGTCTTGTAGTTCTCTTTACATAGGGCTCTTATTTCTCTAGTTAGATTTATTCTTAGGTATTTTATCTTTTCGCAGGCTATAGTAAAAGGTATTGATTTGGTGATTTCTTCTTCAATGATCTCTTTGTTGGTATAAAGGAATCCTACTGATTTGCTTATGTTTATATTATATCCTGATATTTTGCTGAATTATAAGTTTGAGTAGTTTACTTACGGATTCTTTAGGATCCTCTGTATATAAAATCATATCATCCGCCAATATGGGGATTTTTACTTCTTTGCTGACACAGTTGCCCTTTATTTCTTTGTCTTGTCTAATTGCTCTGGCCAGAACTTCTAGTACAACATTGAATAAGAGGGGTGAGAGTGTCTAGTTTCTGTTTTGAAGGAGATTTCTTTCAGTCTCTCTCCATTCAGGGTGATGTGGGCAGTTGGCTTTACATAGATAGCTCTTATTGTATTGAGGAATTTCTCTTCTATTCCTATTTTGCTCAGAGGTTTTTACCATGAATGGGTGTTGGACTTTGTCAACTGCCTTTGATGCATGAATTGTAAAATCAGGTGGTTCTTACCTTTGTGTTATTTACGTGATTGATCACATTGTTTTTCTCATGTTGAACCAGTCTTGTTTTCTGGGTATGAATCCAACTTGTTCATGAAGAATTGTTTTTTGATATGTTGTTGAATTCTGTTGGCAAAGATTTTGTTGAAGATTTTTGCATATAGGTTCATGAGTGGTATTGGTCTTTAGTGCTCCTTTTTTATGGGATCTTTCCCTAAGTTTTGTATCTGGGTTATGCTTGATTCAGAGAATGAATTTGGGAGTATTCCATCACTTTCTATGCTGTGAAACAGTCTCGATAGTATTTGAGTTAACTGTTCTCTAAAAGCTTGATAGAATTCTACAGTGATGCCATCTGGGCCAAGGCGTTTTGTAGTTGGTAGATTTTGGATGACATTTTCAATCTCGTCCTTTGTGATGAGTTTATTATGTTGTTCTACATTACCCTGTGACAATTTCCGTAGGTGATATGAATCTAGGAATTTGTCCATTTCCTCCAGGTTTTCAAATCTGTTAGAGTACAATCTTTTGTAATATTCTGCTATGATACTTTGCATTTCTAATGGATCTGTTATGATACCTACCATCTCATTTCTTATTCGTGTTACTTATTTCCTTTCCTGTTTTTCTCTTGTAAGTTTAGCCAATGGTTTGTCAATCTTTATCTTTTCAAAAAACTAGCTTTTGATCTTTTCCATTTTTCAGTTGTTCTTCTATTCTCTAATCCATTAGTCTTGCTCTCATCTTTATTATCTGCTTTTTCTGGTGTCTGGTGGTTTCCTCTGTTGCTCTCTTTCTATGTGTTCAAGTTGTAGGGTTAATTCTTTGGTTTGGGTCCTTTCTTCATTCCGGATGTGTGTATTTATGGAGATAAACTGACGCATGAGCACTGCTTTAGCTGTATCACGTTCTGGTAGGATGTGTTAGGATTCTCATTTGAAACAAGTTTCTTTATTTCATCCTTGATTTCTTCTATAACCCATGGCTTTTTGAGCACATTGCTCTTCTTTGTATATTGTTTGCTTGGCATACATTATTCCATCCTTTAATTGTCAGTTTGTTCATATCTTTAAGTCTAAGGTGAGTTTCTTGTAAGCAACATATAGAAAAGTGATATGCTTTGATCCAAGATCAACTCATTGTCTCCTTACTGGAGCATTCAGTCCATTTATATTCAGTGTAATTATTGACAGGTATCTGTTTAGTGCTTTCATTTTGATGTATGTATTTTTGTGTTGGTGTTTTCTCTGTTGTTCTTAATATTTTCTTCTGGGTCATTCTTCTTCAGGGTTGATTTTTCATCCTTTTCAGTGTTGGTTTTATGTTTGTTGAGACTCCTGTATTACATTTCTTGTTTTTGTTGTGTTTCACAGCTACTCCTATCATCCCCTTTAATAATCTAAATTTAAACCCAATTTTAATGTCTACATATCTTATTAACATCCTGTCCATCTAGATGGAATATAACTACTGTAGTATATCCCTCTTTTTAATGTGATGCTATCTTAGTTTTCATGACATGATCACTGGATCCCTTCTTTTAATACTATAGCTGTGACTGAGTTTTGTGACTTCCCTAACTGGGTAGGTTTCTGGATATTGTGTCCTGCATTGCCTCCTTAAATATACACGTAATGGTTTTGTTTCTCTAAGCAAAGAGCTTCTTTCAGTATTTCATGTAGTTTTGGTTTGTTTTTTATAAAGACTCTAAGTTTCCATTTACCTTCAAATGTCTTAATTTCATCTTAACGTGTGAAAGACAGTTTTGCAGGAAATATAATTGTTAGTTGGAAGTTTTTCTCCTTCAAGACTTTGAATGTGTCATCCCACTGCCTCCATGCCAACACTGTTTCAGCCAAGAAGTCAAACGAAAGCCTAAAGGACTTCTCTCTGAATGTTAGCTTTGCTTTGAGTCTTGCCTTTAGGAGTTTCTGTTCTGTTTCATTTTGTTAAGCCTCATAATACGTCTTGATGTCTTTCTTTTGGGGTCTACTTTTTGTGGTGTTCAATATACATCTTGGATATCTATGTTCTCTTCTTCCATAATTTCACAGAATGTTTCTGCCAGCAACTCAATAACAATACTCTTTGTGTTTTCAGGTATCCCCCATGTTCAAGAATTCCAGTTAATTGTAGACCATACCTCGTGATAGAATCTCACATGTTTCTTAATGTTTTTTCATTTTTCTTATTTCTTTTATCTAATTTCTCCTCATAAATGCTGGTGTCAGTATCTCTGTCATCAAGGTTAGTAAGTCTAATTTCCAGTTGTTGAATTCTTCTGTTTTGGCTTTGAATTGAATTGTCTAATTATGTAATTTTGTTACTGGTCTGTCAGATTTCAGAATGCTGATGTTCCATCACTTCAAACAGCTTGCTTAATTTTTCATTTTGCTCTCCTGCATTTTGTATAATGTCTAGGGGGCCTCTATATATTATTGCTGTGTACTGAACCTTCAACAGTTTCAGAAAGTCTTCTTCATCTGGGAAATTCTTTGATTCTTTATTTTGAGAATTTTTTGGAGCTATGTTTGGATGTTTCTTTAAATATTTGGCTAGGGTTTGTTGCTTTGGAGACGTCTAGAGGCTGTTTAGTTTCTTTGCTGTTGCCTCAACAGGAGCTCAGGCACAGTTCTCAGAAGAGGGTTGGTCACAAGCCACCTCTATGTACTCCAGTGACTGGGCCCAGTGGAATCTGTGGGGTAGCAGGCTACACCCCCTGGCTGGCAAAGACACGGCACTACCTGCGGAGACACGAGTCTGTCAGCTGACCCTATGATGTGGGTCAGTAAAGGCTGGAAGCGATGCCATGGGGTTGCACCACAGTTACTTTTCCAGGAAATCTTATATTGAAAAGTTAAAAGCTATCTGACAGCTTCCAGAATCAGTCAGGCTGTCAGATGTGGCAAGCCTCTCTTTCGGGCTGAAAATGGAGTCTCCTCTTCAGCCATCCCCAGATGCTATGACGTAGTTCAAAGCAGGGATAGGCTACTGCCTTGCTGTCATCCCCTGCCAGGCTCCACCTGTAAGGCCACACTGTGCTAAACACAGCTTTTCTGCTAGAAAAGCACTCCACAAGCTGGCACTGCCTCCCAGACTGGGAATTAGCCATTACTGAGGCCTCTGGTTGGGTAACTCCACCTTCTAGTCAAACACGATGGTGTCCTGGTCAAGCTGTCCCACTGCGAAATAGCTGAACCCTTGGCAGAGGTCTGAAAGGAGAGGGTGGAGGGACTGTGGTGTTCTGAGTCCAGAACTGGGCTCTCAAAATATGGCTATTCCATATGCTGTTCACTTCAACACTGCAGCTCAGCATAGCTCCCAGTTAAACCCATCCCCTGCCTGCCAGCCAACAAAAGAAAAAACAAATTAAAAACACCAGTTACATTCAGTCCACAGGAGCCAGCCTTTCATCAAGAGCATGGCTCCACAAAATAAAAGAACTTTCCTCTTTAGTGGCATGTAGTCCAAACTAACAGTCCTATGCCATGTCCTAGGGCTCATCGGGTATCCAGAAAGCTCCATTTAATTATCAATCCAGGCATTAGTTTTCAGAGATAATTAAGGAGACATGTGTCTAGTCCACCATCTTAACTCCACATCCAGTTTCAATACATTTTAGAGCTTCTTAATTGTTATTTAAACAGTACTGAATTATCATAAAATTCAAAATACTTCATTAAAAGTTCATAAATTTCTCTCAGAAATGTTAGCTATATTAGAAATGATATTATTCTTCAAGAAAATGGAATTTATCTCTATGGATACATAAAAGAAAAACAAAATTACTACTGGGGTGAGAAAAAGATGAAAACAATAAAAATATCATATTTTATTATATACACAATTCTGCTTTTAGATTAACATTAACTATCTTTGTTTCTCTTAAATACATCCTGCAATTGATTAATAATTCTTAGTAGAAATGACTATTATCTCTTGGTTCTATGGTAAACAGACAAAAAGATTTTGACTTCTTGAAAAGACGAGTAACTTATAAAGCTTAATTTATTAAATTAACCAAATAACAATATAGCAAAACTAGGATCAACATGTTTGTGTGAACATTAAGATACTGGAATTTATTAAAAGTCTACCATGAATATGCATTGTGATAGGGATTTTACATATTATTTCATTTAATCTTAAAGACAAATCTGTGAGACAAGTCTATTATTCCATTTGAAAGATGAGGCAACTGATATTCCAATAAGTTAAGAAACAGGAGACCAAGATCACACAGGTAGTCATGCCATTAAATAGGGGTTACTTAACAGCCCTCTAATTAATTTCATATTACCACGCTCAAAATCCCATTTACATTCTTTGAAAAGGTGAAAAAAATTACAAAATTTCAGATACATTGGTTAAGGAAATAGAGGAAGATTCAAGTTACTAATAAGAAATGAAAGAGAGGTCATTACTACTGACCTTACAGATATAACAAGGATTTTAATAGTATAAAAAAATGTACATAAGCAAATTAGATAACTTAGATGAAATACACAAATTCCTAGAAAGACAAACTACCAAAATTGACTGAAGAATAATATAAAATTTGAATGCCAGCCAAGTGCCATCAGATATGGAACAAATAATTTAAAAAAGAAACTGAAAACAAAAAACCTAGGCTCAGATCCCTTCACTTGTAAATTCTATGAAACACTTAAACATTTAAAGAATCAACACCAATCCTTTACAAATTCTTCCCAAAAGCAGAAGTGGAGAGAACAGTTACCAACTCATCCTATGAGGTTAGTATTAGCCTGATAACAAAACCAGATAAAGACACCACAAGAAAAGAAAAATATGGACAAATTATCTGTTGAGAACACATGTAGTCACAAAAGCCCTCAGCAAAATAATAGGAAATGGAATCTAGGAATATACATGCATACATATTTATATAACTACACATCATGACCAAATGGGATTTATGCTAAGAATAAAAGTTTGCTTAACACAGGAAAATCTATTAATATGACACACTATTAAATATGAAAAGAGTAGACAAAAATTTTTGACAAAATCCAACACCCCGTCATGATGACAGCACTCAGCAAACTTGGAATATAAGGGAAAGTTCTCAACCAGATAAAGATACCTACAAGAAACCCATATCACACTAAATGGATGCTTTCACTATACAAACATGAAAAAGAAAAGAATATCTATTCTTGTCACTTCTTTGCAACACTGTACTGTAAGCCCAAACCAGGGCATCTGAGGGTGAAAATGAAATAAAAGGCATCCATATCAGATGGGAAGAAATATACCTATCTCTACTTGCATATGACATGACACTAAATATTCATAATATCCTATGGAAAAAATGCATACACACACACTATTAGAGCTAATAAACATGTTTATCAAGTGGCAGAATACAAGATCAATATACAAAAATCAGTTGTACTTCTACACTTGCAAAGGACAACCCAAAATGTAATTAAGAAAACAATTACACTTATAGTGGCATCCACTAAATAAAATACTTAAGAAAAATTTGCAAATACTGCAAAATGGACACCACGAAAACAACAAGACAATGTTCAAACAAACTGAAGAAAACATAAATAAATGGAAAGGCATTATATGAACACAGAAGACTAATATAGTTAAAATGGCAATACTCCTCAAACTGCACAATTTCAGCATAATCCTTATCAAAATCTCCACTGATGTTGCTACAGAAATCAACAAGCTGATTCCAAAATTCATATGAACACTAAAGGGACAGAGAACAGAAAAACAGTACTGAAAAAAAGAACGAAGTAAAAGAAATCAACTTTTTTATTCCTAAACTTACTACCCCCCGCACAAACACAACACAAAAACCAAGAGGAAGCAATATTAACAGGAAGGCATAAGTAGCACAGAGCTCCTATCACCCTTCAGAAATATTGAAAAACCAGCAGAAATTGTGAAAACACTTGAAAACAATCAAAGGTTTATAGTAATTAAGTGAACATCAAATCAAGAAAAAGGCAATTTAAAATGATAAGAAACCTATTTGGCTTTTTTACTTGCCCAAGCCCCGCCCCCTCGTCTTCGAGGCAGTCTTTTTTTTTTTCCAGCTTTTTTTTTATTTAATATGACTGTGTGAAAATGTACATTCCTGTAAAAATTTACATGCCCACCTATATGCAGTCTTAAAGACAGCAAACAGCCTATGTTCCTAGTGTGGAATATTAAACTCTGGTCCCAAGGGGAACAGATGAGTCTTTACTTCTTCTTGGTTTTCTCTGTTCTCACCTGTCTATAGCTAAGTGAAACACTGATATAAGGTGTTCATCTCTGTTTTGCCTATCTCAGAACTCAGGGAAGAGCAGTAGCAGTCATAGTTCAAAAACACTATAAGGCAAATGATCAATCTATAGGCAAAAGTGTGCAGTTGATACATGCAATAGATTGCAAAACTGGGAAAAAAGGCAAGGAGAGATTTTCCTTACAGTATTAGGACATTCAAAACACCCATGTATATGGAGAAATTTAGAAAGCCACAGCATACACAGGGCAATATGCATGCTCAGAAAAGATGCAAGAAACCCCACCCTTTCACCTCAAACTGATCTCGGGGATCAATGTAAGCTTACTAGGTACTGGAAGGAGAACTCCAGCACACAGACAATATGCAAAGACTAGGTAAGGTATTTTTGTTTGTATCATCATTTGGCTTTGTTTCTGTTTTGTCACATTCAAGGACATCATTATTAAAAACACCAGCTGAACACAAACTAAATGAATAAATATTTCAGTAACCACATACAATAAGACTATCAAGATGAAAAATTAGTTTAGAAAAGTCACTAAACAAACAGACTGCTACAGCATCCAAAATCATAAGTAAGAAAAACTGTAGGGAAGGGAGGAATCTTCTTTACAAACTTACCATATTATAATATTTGAATGTTCACTTTTGATCAAAAAAAATCATAAGTCCTAGCTACAACAGTCTATCAATAAGGAACTGCCAGAAATTCAAGGGATATCATTTTTTATGTCGGATCTTCTCTGAAAGCAGAGAATACCAGAAAGATGTTTACCTATTGAATATGCCAAAGTCATCTGACTGTGTGGATCAAAACAAATTGTGGATCGGATTGTGAAGAATGAGAATTTCAAAACACTTGACTGTTCATGAGAAACTTGTACATAAATCAAGAGGCAGTTGATCAAACAGAACAAGGGGGTACCGCACGTTTTAAAGTCAGGAAAGGTGTGCATCAGGGTTGTATCATTTCAGCAAAACTTTTCAATCTATATGTCAAGCAAATAATCCGAGAAGCTAGACTATATGAGGAATAACAAGACATCAGGGATGGAGGAAGGCTCATTAACAATTCGTGTTACGCAGATGACACAATCCTGCTGCTGAAAGTGAAGAGAATTTGAAACACTTACTGATGAAGATCAAAGACCGCAGCCTTATACGGGTTGCACCTCAAAATCAGGAGAATAAAAGTCCTCACAAATGGATCAGTAAGCAATATAATGATAAATGGAAAAAGGACTGAGGTTGTCAAGGATTTCATTTTACTTGGGTCCACAACTAACACCATGAAAGAGGCAGTCAAGAAATCAAAAGATACATTGCACTGGGGAAATGTGCTGCAAAAGATCTCTTTAAAATGTTGAAAAGCAAAGACATCACCTTGAAGACTAAGGTGTGCCTGACTCAAGCCACGGTATTTTCAATCACATCATATGCATGTGAAGGCTGGACAACGAATAAGAAAGACTGAAAAAAAAATGACACCTTTGAATTGCGGTATTGGAGAAAAATACTGAACATACAGTGGACTGCCAAAAGAATGAATAGATCTGTTCTAGAAGAAGTACAACCAGTGCTCCTTGGAAGCAAGGATGGTGAGACTGCATCTTAGGGATCAATTCCTGGAGAAGGACATCATGCTTGGTAAAGTAGATAGTCAGCAAAAAAGAAAAAGATGCTTACAGAGATGGACTGATACAGTGGTTACAACAATGGGTTTAAGCATAAAAGCAATTGTGGCCACGGTGCAGGATTGTGCAGTGACGTGTTCTGTTGTTCACAGGGTCGCTATGAGTAGGAACCAACTCAGTGGCACCTAACAACAACATTCAACTAGTATGCTAAACAAATAATCTGAGAAGTTGGATTTAAATGAACAGGCACCAACATTGGAAGAAGACTCATTAAAAACCCTCATTATGCAAATGACACAACCTTGTTTGCAGAAAGTAAAGAGTACTTGAAGTCCTTACTGCTTAAAATCAAAGCTCACACCCTTCAGTATGGATTACAATGCAATATCGAGAAAACAAAAATCCTCACAACTAGATAAACAAGCAATATCTTGCTAAATCGGGAAAATACTGAAGTTCTCAAGGATTTAATTTTACTTGGATGCCTAATCAAACACCCATGGGAGCAGCAGTCAAGAATTAAAAGATGCACTGCATAGGGCAAATATGCTTCAAAAGACCTCTCTAAAGTGCTGAAAAGCAAAAATGTCATCTTGAAGAACAAGGTGTGCCTGATCCAAACAATGGTGTTTTCAATCACCTCCTATGCATATAAAGCTAGACAATGAATAAAGAAGACTGAAAAAGAATTGATGGCTTTGAGCTGTGGTGTTGAAGAAGAATACTGAATATATTATGGACTGCAAAAGAATGAAAAAATTTGTCTTGGGAAAAGTACACCCAGAACGTTCTTTAGAAGCAAGGATAGTGAGACTATGTCTCCCATACTTTGGACATTTTAGCAGGAAGGATTATTCCCTGGAAAAGGATATCATGCTTGGTACAGTATGGGGTCAACCAAAAAGAGGAAGACCCTCAGTAAGACAAACTGATACAGAGGCTGCAACAATGGGCTTATGCATAACAATGATCATGAGGATGGTGCAAGGTCAGGCAATGATTCGTTCTGTTGTAGATAGGGTCGCTATGAGTCAGAATTGATTCAATGGCTCATAACAACAATAACATCAAAAGAAAAAGAGAGAACAAACAGCCCATTCAAAGGAATAAAACAACATGACAGAAACCAAACCTGAGAAAACCCAGACACCAGATTTAACAGAGTTTAATACAATCTCCTAAATACGCTCAAAGAACTAAAGCAAACAAAGAAATAAAGGAAATAGGAAAAATGATGTATGAATAAAATAAATACCAATAAAGAAACATTATTAAAAAGGCTCAAACAAAAATTATGGAACTATAAAGTACAGTAACTGAAATGAAAATTTTGCTAGAGAAGTTCAACAACAGATTTGAACTGGCACAAGAAAGAATCCAGGAACTTCAAGATAAGATAATTAAATTACCGAGAGCAAAACACAATAAAGAAAAAATTGAACCTAAGTGATCTGTAAGATAACATAAAACTACCAGCATAAAACATAAGAGGAGTCTCAAAAGGAGAAAACAAAATAATCCATGGACATTGAGTCAATTCAGACTCACAGTGACCCTACAGGACAGAGTAGAACTGTTCTATATGGCTAACAAGGCTGTAAATCTGTATGGAAGAAGACTGCGACATCTTTCTGCCACAGAAAGGCTGGCGGGTTCAGAGTAAGACTGCCCAAAGTTAATTTAGGACTTCTGACATTAGATGGCCTCTAGGGTTGCTATGCATCGGGACCAACTCGATTGCAGTGGGTGGGACATTAGATGGTGGCGTTACTAAGGTCTGAGGCTAAAACTCCATTTTGAATTAAAAACAACTTCAACATTGACACTGCAGCCTGTCAATTTTGTAACTATTCACTGTATCCCGAGAAAATAACCTGGTAAACAATTTTAGAGAACAATGTGATTTTGTTTCCTTAAGGGATTTTGTTTGCTTATGTCCTACTCAGGAAACCAGTTCCAAAACAACTCTCAGAACAAATGATTAATCAAGACAAACTTAACAATTATGCATGTCCTCATTGAAGTCACCCAAGGAGGGTCTCATGATTGTTTCAAGGCTAGATGTACCCAATTTAATAATAATTTGTAACTTAAAAAACAATTTCGGAAACATACATAATCTAGTAATCAGATGTATCCTTACCCAATTTTATAAGTGTTACCTAAATGTCAACCAATCACTAAATTCTTTTATACTGAAGTTCTTTGTATTTACTTATAAAACCTCCATGGACTATCTCCTCCTCAAATCACTTATTTCAGAATCCTCTGGGTGCTATGATTCCAAATTTGAAAACTGCCTTGCCATTTGATAAAAGCTCTTTATTTTTAATTTCAACAAGACTCTGTTTTTTTCTCTATATCTTTTCTTGGTGTCAGAAGTTGAGTTTAAAGAGAGGGGCTGGAGCAATTCCTGAGAGGCTTAGGAACTTGGGCCCCAGAAGCAGCAGGAGCCTCTTGACTTGCTGCTTCCCCAGACCTCCAGGGAAGTCACCTCAAGTAATTCCCCTCTTGGATTCAAACTCCATTTTCTTTGCATAGAGTTCTCTGAGTTTTATTAGGGATTACTTTTTCTTTTATCTTGTCTGGAGTAATTTTCTCTTTAATTTGTCTAGGACTGGTGCATAATTTTGTCTAGATGGATGCTATTCCACTCCTTAAAATCTTGAAAGCTATAGAATTAAGTTTATTTTCAAAGCTATACATTTTTTTTTATTGTGGTTGAGTGAAAGTATACAATCCTAATTTGCATGCCTGCCTATCTACAGCTCCTTCTGCTCTCTTTGCCCAGTGACATCACACTTCTTTCTGTTCTATACATGTCATATCCTCTTAGCAATCTCCTGTCCCCTCCTCTCCACCCTGTTCTCTCGGTGCTAATAAGATGTCAGTAGGACAGCATCCTACAGATTCACAAAACCATAAAGTACACACACCACATGGTCACATCGTGTTCCCGAGTCCAATCCATTCCTGTCCAAAGAGTTGACCTCAGCAATGTTTTCAGTGTTTTCTGAGTCAGGGGCAGTATCAATCCTAGGCACCATGCTCCTAAAGGAACCTGCAGGCCTGTGGACCATCAGTTGTGGTCTTTTAGTGGAGTTCTTGAGGTTCACCCCTCTTTTTCTCATGTTGCCACTGGGACTCAACATTATGTGCCCCATCTTTGGTGGTGGCCAGGCACCATCTAGTTCTTCTGGTCACATGTTGATATAGCCACCCACTCACATAGGTCCTTCTGTCTCCTAGGCTCTTTCTCCCTCAGGTCTTTGTTGACCTTAGTGATCATCTGTTCCAGCTGAGCTGGGACAATTTGGTGTACCTCAGATGGCAGCTTGCTGGCCTTTAAGACTCCAAATGCCACTCACCAACAGAAGGTGCAGAAGACTGTCTAAGCAACAGGCTAGTTACGACAATTGGCTGCAATGTTCCCTGAGAGCATGGTCCCCAGACCCCCAACACTGCTACTCTATCCTTGCAATTTTGGGTTAAGATTAGAAGAGTTTTCAGTATATATTGAAGTCCAGTTACATTGATCTTATTTCTAGTGTGTGCTGTAACTGCTTTCACTCAACCAAATTTCTATCAACTATGTAATCTATGACCAGCCCTCTACCTCCCTCCCCTCACTTGCAGCCATCAAAGAGTCTTTTATTCTGTACATGAGTCTGTTTTTAAGTCCTTATACTAGGTGTCTCATACAGTATTTGTCTTTGTGATACTGACTGATTTCACTCAGCATAATATCTTCCAATGGAATGCAGGTTATGAGATGCTTCCTAAAATCATCACTGTTCTTTATCATTGCATTGTGTTCCATTGAGTACATACACCATGGTTTGTTTATCCATTCATCTGTTGTTGGGCATCTGAGTTGATTCCATCTTTTTGTTATTGTGGACTGTGCTGCCATAGACATTCATTTGCATGTGTCTATTCACGTGATTGCCCTTGATTCTGTAGGATATTTTGTGAGCAGTAGGATTACTGGGTGAAATGATACATCTATTTCCAGCTTTTTAAGGAAGTGCCAAATTGCTTTCCAAAGAGGTTGTACCATTTTGCAATCCCACCAGCAGGGTAGGAGAGTTCCAATTTTTCCACAGTCTCTCCAACATTTGTTGTTTTGTGTTCTTTGGATCATGGGCAAACTTGTTGGAGTGAGACAGTATCTCATTGTAGTTTTCATTTGGATTTCTTTAATAGCTAATGATCAAAACTATAAAATTTTCCCACGAGTCAATGAGTAAAAACTATTAGGGTAGTCACCAGTGTACATGATGAGCATTAAAGACTCCTGTGACAGGATAAGGCACTAGGCTGCCTGCCACCCATACAAAGGTTAACACTAGTCTAAGCAAAACACTGCCCAAACCCCTTAGCATTCCCCTCTAGTTTTTTTGTAACTCACAGAAAACCAAAAGTAGTATTCCACAAGGCTTTTTGTCTCCAAAGCAATTGAGAACAGTGCTCTGCTTTTATTTGCAGTGTTGCATGGAAATTACCAAGTCTTGCAAGAAAATAAGTAATGCCAATTCTCAGGAAGAGGTGGCAGCCTCTGGCCTGTCTTGTGAAATTCTGAGGGGAGGTGGCAACTCCCAGTTAGTATCACCTGATGAAAATAATTCAAAAAATTAGTAGCCATGTCAAAATATTTTCCAATTAGTGGGACTAATATATTTTAAAATAAATTAGGTCTCTAGCAGGCAGAATAAATTAGATTTAGATGAAATACAACCAGGTTTCATAGAGCTGTTACAGAGAAATCCAAAATCAACTCCCTACTAAAAATTTTTACACTGAGAAACCAAAGTTTTAACCTAATTCTTAATGTTCTGAATAAATAAGCCTGGATTTTTCCCTACTGTGATGCTGGTTTCGAGTTCATGTTCAAAATCACTATAAGCTAAATAAACTTAAAGTAACTTAAAATCTCAGTAATCACTTCAGGAAAATAAATTGTGTTACCCAGTATCACTTTAAAGAAAATTATTTTAGCTCACCTCACAGATCAATAAATTTATGTAACCTTTTACTTTGGTTTATTTGAAGAGTTTGTCTCTAATCTGGAATGCAGCTGTGTCTGAGTTTCTGTATGAAGTTAAAGTTCATGGCCTGTGTTTTTTCTGGGGCTTTCTAAAATTCTCAGTTCTCTTCTCTTCCACGAAAAACTGCTTATTATTCTAAAAGGCTTCAATATAAACCAGTATATTTTAAAAGTGCATTAAAAAATAGCTCATTTTAATTAGTATAGCAAAGGCTTACAAAGATAAATTATTTTTGAATTGTATCTCTAAAAGATCCTATACAGCATATGAAAACAAGATCATAAACCTTAACAATTTCCTATCTCCAGATGGCATTAGTAAATTAAATTATTTCACTGAAAACTTTCTCTAGTTGTTTTAATAACAAATAATCACTTACATAAATTAAATAATATGAACAGCCCCAAAAATCAATAAAGCAAGTTTGTTCTAATGGCTTTCATCTTTATGTCAACCTTAAAAAGAAAATACTAAAAGTAAACTTTTGAAGTAATTTAAACTAAATAGCATATAAAACTTGTTTTATTTTTTTTAAAAGTAGAAATTTTTATTTTTTTGTTAAAAAAGAGGCTTACATGACTGGGAAATTTTTTACTAGTTTTCTAAGTCCTCCACACTGAGAAGACACAATACAAAAAAGAAAAACAGTGCAAAAGCCATTCTAAAGTTTTATGACTCTAAGTAAATTAAAAAGACTTTTTACAATATCAAGTATTAACTAAAACAAAAAATTGAAACAAAAACAGATAAACTGCTTAACAATAAAATAATAAAAATTTAAGGAAAGAATTTAATTCTCTTGTTTTTCAAAATTCCTATGGCAGTTTAAACATATATAAATTAAAATTAACCCATTACTTCTTAATAATATACCTCTAATACCCACAATGCTCCAAGAAAGCCTTTAAATCTCCCTTCCAAATGAGGTTAAATATTTTAAAAAACAAAGAAAAATAGAACATAGTCTTATCACAGTTATAGTGAAAAACCAAAACAAAAACCTAAGCCTGATATTCAAGAATAACTGTACTCAAACCAATTTAATATCTTTAAAAAATTCCCACCCCCCCCCCCAAGCCAGAAAAGAAAGAGATGAAACTGCCCTTTGCCTAGATACAGGCATAAGGGGCACAGAGACTTTGAATGCCTTTTATCCCTGCCTAGTCCTGTGCAGGGCAATTCAACAGATTAGGTCCTCAATGGCATGAAGCCACAGGGTACACTTGAAGCCTGTTTTCAAGAGCAACAGTCAAAGAGGAGTGGTAGATCTGTGATATTTGACACTGCCCTGCCCATTAAACAGGGTCCTCGCCCACCCATATCAGGGGCCTGAGGACTGGTTACTTCACCTATTCCATCTAGCTATCTACAACAGGGGTCCAAGTGGTGCCTCCCAGTCCTTACGGTCATCTCATTGCGTGCCCAAAGTCTGGTGAAAGAATCCACCCACCTATGTGCTGTGGAAGAGAAGAGCCCACCTTCCACCTAGGCCTTCAGGGCAGCCATCAACCCTCAAGCTTTCACAGCACATAGCCCCTTCCACACCTAGATTCCTGTGTCTTTTCCAATCACCCATACATGGCCTTGCCTTTCTAGAACTGTAGGTGAGAGCCTGTACCATACATACACCAAGTAACCCACAATCCAGACACATAATCTGAATCCACTCAAGAAAAGTACATGGCTTCCTTAGATCACACACCTAGTAGCAGCTCTAACTATGTAGTGACAAGACGAGAGCTTCAAAGATGCCAATAAACAAAGTAGCTCACATGACCACCCTATTTTGGCTTACCAAAACAAAATAAAACAAAAAGATAGGACACAGTAAGCAAATATACAATAAATAATTATAATAAGTTAATCATGGGCCAGAGAAAACAAACAATATGAAATCTTACAAAGAGACAGATCAAGATGGCTCCAACAAGCAACCAAAACAAAGAATAAGTAAGTTTCTCATAGGAAGAGAATGTCTTCAAATCACCAGAGGGATAATTCAAAAGATTAATATGCAGACCTCTTCAAGAGATCAGGAAGGTGATCAGGCAAACTTCAGAACAAGCCAAACACACAGGCATACACAAGGCAATAGAGGAATTTAGGAAAACCATACAAGGTCAGAATGACAAATTTGACAAGCTGCTAAAATCCATAAGGAGATAGTAAACAGAAAAAAAAGATTATTAATACAATTTCAGAATTAGACAACTCCATAGAAAGTCATAAGAGCAGAATTCAGACAATGAAGTCAGAATTAATGAGACTGAAGATAAAGCACTTTACATCATCAATTTCTTTGAAGAAAAATCAGATAAAAATTTTAAAAGCTAGGAACTAAGAATTATGTAGGACACTATCAAGAGGAATAACCTACAAATGACTGGAGTACATAAACAGGTGAGGGTGAGGATAACAAAATACAGAGAACTGTCCAAGACTTGATGGCAGAAAACTTCCCTGATATCATAAAATATGACAACGTATCTAATCTATAAGTTCATAGAATCCCACACAGGATAGATCCCAAAAGAAAGTAATTAAGACATAATCAAACTGCCAAAATCAAAGATAAATAAACAAAAAGAGCCAATAAGACTAAGCTCTGACTACATAGCAGAAACCATGCAGGCAAGAAGGCACTGGGATGACACACATAAGGCTTTGAAGAAAAAAATAAGCTTGCCAATAATTATGTACTCTCAAAAACAATGATGAAATTAAGGCACTTCCAGATAAATAGAAGTTAAGGAAATTTGTAAAAACCAAACTAAAATAATGAGAAATATTAAAGGGAGTCCATCAACTACAGAACTAACAATATCAGATAACAATCTAAACCTACAACAAAAAAAAGAGAACAACTGAATAACAACCCAGACAGGGAAGTCACAAAAATAAGTTAGAGCTAAAGCACTGAAAATAGGGAGACAGAGACATCAGTATATAAAAGACAGTAACCTTAAAACAAAGAAAGAGGAACTAAAGAATGTAGTCACAGAACTTTCACATAAACTGGAAATTAAGGTAATATCAAGAACTTAGAAATATAGAGATGAATGTTAAGGTAAACACAAAAGAAACTTACCAATCAGTCCATCAAAATTAAAAAAGTAGAGAAACAAAGACTCAGCAAATACAAAAGCAACAACAATGAAAATACATAAATGACTCAGCATGGAAAATTAAGTATGGAAAAAGAAACTGTTAACAACACACACACACAAATGCATCAGTAATAGCACTAAACTCATACCTATCAATAAGTACCCTAAGTGAAAGTGGGCTAAATGCACCAGTGAAGACACAGAGAGTGGTAGAACAGATAAGAAAAGGGGATCTGTTTATATGCGACCTACAAGACATAAATAAACCAAAACTCAAAGAATGGGAAAAAAATACATCAAGAAAATATGGATTAAGAAAAAAAGCAAGTGGCAATATTAATCTTTGGCAACATAGAGATATTAAAGCAAAATCTAACACAAAAGATAAGGAAAGAAACTATAAAATGATTAAAGGGTCAATACACCAGGAGATAGCCATAATACATATATATGCACCAATGACAGGTATCCAAAATACATAAAATGAACTCCAAGAGCACTGAAAAAAGAAATAGATAGCTCCACAATAATAGCAGGAAACTTCAACATACCACTTTCAGTGAAGGACAGAACATCTAAAAAGAAGCCCAATGAAGACATAGAATATCTAAATCCCACAACCAACCAATTTGACCTCATACACTTGTACAGAAATTCTGCCCAATAGCAGCCAAGTATACTTTCTTTTCCAAAACACATGGAACATTCTCTAGAGGATTCTACATATGAGGCCACAAAGTAAGCTTTAGCAGAATCCAAAACATTGAAATACTGCAAAGTATCTTTTGTAGTCATAAAGTCATAAAAGTAGAAACCACTAACAGAAACAGCAAGGAAAAAATTGAATACATGTAACTTGAACAACACCTAACTCAAAAATTACTGGGTTACAGAAGAAATCATAGGTAGAATAAAGAAATTGATAGAATCAAACGAGAATGAAAACATATCACACCAGAACCTTTGGGACACAGCAAAAGCTGTGCTCAAAGATCAATTTATATTAAAAAATAATAATAATACACACCCCAAAAGAAGAAAGGGCTAATAACAAAACATTAACCCTAGAACTCAAAAAGAAAAAAAGAAAAGAAAAAGAGCAGGGACAAGCCCTTGGGCACCAAAAAAGGAAATAATAAAGATTAGAGCAGAAATAAATGAAATAGAGAGTAGAAAAAAGAATTGAGTTAACAAAATGAAAAACTGTTTCTTTGAAAAGATCAACAAAATCAACAAACCCTGGCCAAACTGACAAAAGAAAAACAAGACAAGTAAATAACCTAAATAAGAACTCAGATGGTATCACAACTGACAAAAGTGACATTAAAAAGGTAACGACAGAATACTAAGAAAAACAGTACTCTAACAAATTTGAAAACCTAGATAAGAAAGATAAATTTCTAGAAATGCATTACTACCTACACTAACACAAAACAAGGTAGAAAAACTACATTAACCTATTACAAAAGAAGAGATGGACGAAGTAACAACAACAACAAAAAAGCCATGGCCCTGACAATTTCACTGTAGAATTCTACCAAACTTTCAGAGAAGCGTTAACACCAGTACTACTAAAGGCATTTCATAGCATAGCAAAAGATACAATATACTTGAATTCATTCTAAAACTGCAACATTTTCTAATGAAACAGAGAAGCAAATCATCAATATCATATGCAAAAGGAAGAGGCCTTAGATATGTAAAGCATTACTGAAGAAGAAGAACAAAGTGGGAGACCTCACATTACCTGATTCGAGAAACTATTATACTGCCATGGTATTCAACATAGCCCGGTAATCATCCAACAATAGACACACAGACCAATGGAGCAGAACAGAGGACCCAGATACAAACTCATCCACCTATAAGCAGCTTATATTCAAACAAAGGCCTAAAATCCACTCTTCAGGAAAAAGACTGATGCTTTAATAAACAGTGCTCGCATAACTGGATATTCATTCACAAAAAAACTGAAACAAGACCCATACCTCACACCATGACAAAACCTAACTCAAAATGGATCAAAAACCTAAATATAAAATCTTCAATGACAACAATCATGGAAGAAAAATAGCAACAATGATAAGAGCCCTAATATATGACATAAACGGAATACAAACCATAACTAACAATCCAGAAACTAGGTAACTAGAAGCTCCTAAAAAATTAAATACTTAGGCTCATCTAAAGACTTCACTAAAGGAGTGGAGAACCTACAGACTGGGAAAAAAATTGGCTGTGACATATCTAATAAGGATCTAATCACTAACATTTATGAGATACAACAATATCTCAACAACAAAAAGACCAGTAATACAATTTAAAAATGGCCAAGAAGATATGAACTTCACCAAAGAAGATAAATTGAGAGGGCTAACAGATATAAGAGGAAATGCTCACAATCATTAACTATTAAGCCAAAAGCCAAAGCCACCGCTGTCAAGTCGATTCTGACTCATAGCAACCTTACAGGTCAGAGTAGAACTACCTCACGGCATTTTCAAAGAGCACCTGGTAGACTTGAACTATCATCCTTTTGATTAACAGCTGTAGCAATTAATCACACCCCCCCAGGGTTCAGAGAAATCAAATCAAAACTAGAATGTAATACCATCTCATCCCAACAAGGCTAGCATTAATCCAAAAAACACAAAATAATAAATGTTGAAGAGGTTATGGAGAGACTGGAACACTTATACACAGCTGGTGGGAATGTAAAGTGGTACAACCACTTTGGAAATCAATTTGACGCTTCTTTAAAGAGCTAGACATAGAATTCTCACATGACTCATCAATCTTATTTCTTGGAATACATCCTAGAGAAATAAGAGCTGTCACAAAAATGGATATATTCACAACCATGTTCACTGCAGCACTGTTCACAATAATAAAACGGTGGAAACAACCTAGGTGCCCATCAATAGACAAATGAATAAACAAGTTACGGTACAAACCCACAATGGAATACTAATCAACAATAAAGAACAATGCTGAATCTCTGAAACATCTCACAACATGGATGAATCTGGATGGCATGCTGAGTGAAATTAGTGGCAAAATGACAAATATTGTATGAGACCATTATTACAAGAACCCAAGAAAAGGTTTACATACAGAAAACATCCTTTGACAGCTACGACAGTGGGAAGAGAGTGGAATTCACTATCTTAGGTGAAAGGAAAGACAACACACAATACAGGGGAAGTCAGTACAACTGGACTAAAGCAAAAGGTAAGAAGTTACCTGAACACAACCAAACACTTTGTAGGACAGAGTAGTTGGGGTCTGAGTATCATGGTTTCAGGCAACATCTGAATCAATCGCCATAAAAAAAGACAGAAAGAAAGAAAACCTCATTGCCATTGAGTCAATTTCAACTTACAGCAAGCCTATGAGATGGAGTAGAAATGTCTCACAGACTTTCCAAACAACACCTAGTATATCTGAACTGTTGACCTTTTGGTTAGTATCTGCAGCTTTTAACCACTACACCACCAGGTCTTCCAACGTTTCCTGAACATACACAAACACTCTGAGGGACAGAGTACCTGGGGCTTGGGTTTAGGGACCATGGCTTTGGGGCCACCTAGGTCAAGTAGCATAATAAAGTTTATTTAGAAAATGTTCTTCATCCCATTTTGGTGGGTGGCATCTGGGGTCTTTAAAGCTTGTGAGACGCTATATAAGATGCCTCAATTTATCCCAATCGACTTGCAGCAAGGGAGAATGAAGAACATCAAAGACACTAAGAAAATGTTTATCTCAAGAAACATAAACTGCAGTCTCCATCAGACTGAGACAGAAAAACTAGATGATGCCTGGCTACTATCAATCACTTTCCTGACAGGGAACACAACAGTCTCTTATAAAGTGGGAGAAAAGTACTGAGCAGAACTCAAATTCATGCAGAAAGACTGCAGATTTAATGGTCTCACTGACACTGGAGAACTACCAAAGCCATCACCCCCAGATACTATGTTAACACTAAATTAAAATCATTCCCAAAGCCCACTTTTCAGACAAAGATTAGACTAGACTATAAAACATAAAACAATATTCATGAAGAGTGTGCTTATTAGTTCAAGGTACACAAGACTAAATGGGAAACCCCTCTCTGGAGGTAGAATTAAGGGCAGAAAAGGGCAGGAACTGGTGGAATGGACACAAGAAACCTAGGGTGGAAGGGAGGAACATGCTGTCACATTATAGGGACTGCAAATAATGTCACATAACAAGATGTATAAATTTTTGTATGAGAAATTAACTTAAGCTGTAAACTTTGACATAAAGCATAATAAAAAAATTAGACTTTGAAGTGAAAACCTGTTGCAAGTAATGCCAAAGTCAAGTGCTATATTAATAAAGGGATCAATTCATCAAGCAGCTAAAATCACTTATAAACACATATGCACCTACAAACAGAGCCCCCAAAGTATATGAGGCAAATGCTGACTGAATTAAAGAGAAAAAGGGTCAGTTCTAGAACAACAGAGACTTCAATATCCCACATTCAGTAATGGATAGGGTATCTACACAGTATAACAAAAAAGAAATATAATACTTAAATAACACTATAACCAACTCAACGTAATAGACATACATACGGATATACATATATGTATATGTATATTAGGTCTGACAATCAAGCCTGCAAACTCATCCTAGAAAAAGTCCTACATACCTCATTGCTGAATATCACTAGTCACTTTCGAAGTACTCCCATTGGGAAGCTATGTACCAACGCCAGTGCCTAGTCCACCATTCAAAGCAGTTTGGGAACTATTTTTTTGCAATGGCCATCACAGCTGTCATCATATTACCCTTGATGTCTTGACTGTCATCAAAATGTCTTCCTTTCAATATTTCCTTTATCTTCAGGTAAAGAAAAAAGTCATTGGGGGTCAGACCAGGTGAGTAGGTAGGGTGTTCTAGTACAGTCATTTGTTTACCTGCTAAAAACTCCTTCACACACAACTATACAATTATGTTCATGAACTTGCCACTGTGCACAATAGCCATTCCAGAAAGAGTTCCAAAATTGCTCTGAAAGGTGGACTAGGCATCGGTATCACTGCATAGCTTCCCAACAGGAATACTTGCAAGGTGACCAGTAGTGATATCCAGCAGTGAAGTATGTGGCACTTAGAACAATTAAGTTCATGGACTTAATTGTCAGACCTCACATAAAACACTCCATTCCAAGCAAGCAAAATACACATTCATCACCAATATTCAAGGATCATTCTCCAGGACAAATCATATGTTAGGCCATAAATCAAGTCTCAATAAATTTAGAAAGATGAAAATCATACAAAGTATCTTCTCTGGTCCCAGTGGAATCAAGCTGGAGACAGACAACAGAAGGGAACAAGAAAATTCACAAGTATGTGGATATTAAACAACACATGACTAAATCAACTGATCAAAGAAGAAGTCACAAGGAAAATTAGCAAACACTAGGAGAGAACTGAAAATAAAAACACAACATATTAAAACTTACGAGATGCACTGAAAGTACTTTTCAGAGGGAAATTTAAAACCATATACATCTACATTAAAGAGGAAAAAAGAGTCCAAATCTTAAACCTATACACTTTATATAAATTAAAAACAAAAACAAAAACTGAAAGCTAGCACAAGGAATGAATTAATAAAGATCAGGGCAGAAATTAGGAGCCCTGGTGAGACAACAATCATGCACTGATCAGCTAACTGAAAAATCAGTGTTTCAAATCCACCAACTGCTCCATAGGAGGAAAGATTTGGCAATTTGCTCCCATAAACATTACAAATTAGGAAACCCTATGGGGCAATTTTACTCTGTCCTACATGGCTGCTATGAGTTAGAATCAACTTAACAGTACAGAACAACAACAGGGCATAAATACATAAATAGGAACAAGAACAATAGAGAATATCAGTTAAACCAAAAATTGGTTCTCTGAAAAAAGCTACAAAATGAAAAACACTTTACCTAGACTGAAAAAGAAAAAGAGAAGATGTAAATAACCAAACAAATTTAAATGAGCACATTACCACTGATCTTACAGAACTTAAAAAGAATTATAATACTATGAACAACTGTACAAAAATAAATTAGATAATCTAGATGAAATGGAAAAATTCTTAAAAACACAAATTTCTTACAAAACTTATCAAGAGAATTATCCACAGAAGACAATGACTCTGTGGGCTACATGGGCGGGGGGGGGGAGGCTAAGGGTTTATCATAGATGAGATAATTGATAGATGTTAGAAATTTTATTCTTTTACTGTAATTAATAAAAAATAAAAATTTTGAAAACAAACAAAAAAATCTCAGCAGATCTGTAACAGCTTGATTCCATCAATCATAAAAAAAGAAATTCACAATAAAGATGTCTTCAACCAGATAGCTTCAGTGGTGAATACTACCAAACATTTAAATAATTACTACTAATTCATCTCAAACCCTTTCAAAAAACTGAGATGGGAACAATTCATTCTACTTGGCTTTTCATACAAAAACCAGATAAAGATAACAAGACGATTACAGATTACTATCCCTTATAAATACAGATGAAAAAAATTCTCAACAAAATATTAGCAAGTTAAAACCAACAACATACTAAACGAATTATACATCATGATCGAGATTTATCCCAGATATTTCCCAGATAATATAATCAATGGTATGGAGGACCAAAGTAAATATTTAAATGGCTTTTACTGCTATGTCGAAACATGGTAATTGTCTTTTAAGTTTTTAAATGGACAAAAATGAGCACATGAAGAGATGCTCAACAGGATGACATTATGCTATACAGAGAAAATCATTAGAGAAATGCAAACAAAACCACCAGACATCACTTCGTGCCCCCTACTATGGCTATAATCAAAATGACATACAGTACCAAGTGCTGGAGAGGATGTGGACAAACTAAAATCCTTATAGACTGCTGCCAGGAATGTAAAACGGCACAGCTGTTTTGCAAAACAGTTTGATAGGTGAAAGATGTAGAATCACCTTGTAATTTGGCTTTTGTTCTTGGTTCTTTGGAGCCATACCAAGAGAAATGTGGTGAGGCTGACCTGTGTCCTAAGAGTCAGATGGAGGTTCCTGAATGGGACCATGCAAGGGGAGGGTAGCACATCCCTTTTTGGGACATGGAAGCTCTGTGCTGGACCCCTCCCAGACCTCACACTCCACATCTCTTCATTTTTTTCCATTTTGTTTATGACAAATCTATAGCCAGAAGTATGGTATACTCTCTGTGAGATTCTATGAGTCATTCCAGCAAATTAACAAACTCACAGGGACAGTGAGAGCAGGGGCTGGTGTCTGCCTATCTGGCAGTCTGAAGGCAGGTGTCCTTCTAATATGTGAGATTTGACTTAGTTTTTATTGGCTAGGAGCTGAGAAATGATGCATGGGCTGGTGGTCTGACCCAGCTCTGGATGGTAGCAAGGATTAGAGAAAGAATGTACTGCATGAGCAGTGACTGATAAGGATGGAGAAGTTGAAAGCTGAGGGTTGGATCTAGATCTGACAATCAAGTTAGCAAACTCGTCCTAGAAAAAGTGCTACATACCTCACTGCTGAATATTGCTACAGTCACCTTCGAAGTACTCCCCTTGGGAAGCTATGCACCGATGCCAGCGCCTAGTCCACCCTTCAAAACCATTTTGGAGCTCTTCCTGGAATGGCCATCAGAGCTGTCGTCGTATTACCCTTGATGTCCTGAATGTCATCAAAATGTCTTCCTTTCAATATTTCCTTTATCTTTGGGTAAAGAAAAAAGTCATTAGGGGCCAGATCAGGTAAGCAGGGATGGCATTCCAATACAGTTACTTGTTTACTGGCTAAAAACTCCCCCATAGGCAACTATACAGTTAAGTTTACAAACTTGACACCATGCCACTGTGTACAATGGCTATTCTAGAAACAATTCCAAAATTGCTTTGAAGGGTGGACTAGGCACTGACATCAGTGCACAGCTTCTGAAGGGGAGTACTTCGAGGGTGACCATAGTGATATTCAGCAATGAGGTATGTAGCACTTAGAACAATTAAGTTCTGGGACTTAATTGTCAGATCTCATTGGATTCATGCTGATCCTTACCACGCAGTTATCAGTGAAGGTAGGATTTGATCACTGTGCCCCTTGTATACTGCAGGAAGTTCCTTGAAAAGATAAGCAATTGCCATATGATCTATCAATTCCACTTCTGGGTATATAACCCCCCAAATTAAAAGCAGGTGTTCAAACAAAACTTAAGTACAAATGTTCATAGAAGCACTATTCACAACAGCCAAAAAGTGGCACCAACCCAACTGTTCATCAAGTGAGTAGATAAACAAAATGGTGTATCTATCCAATGAAATGTTATGTAGCCCTAAAAAGGGACAAGGTACTGATTCTTGCTACATCATGGATGAGCCTTGAAAATATTATAAGTGAAAGAAGGCTGACATGGAAGTTCACATATTATATAATTCAGCTTATATGAAATGAGCAGAGGAGTCCAATCTAGAGTGAGTGAAAGTAGATGAATGGTTTCTAGGGACTAGGGTGGTGGGTGACTAAGGGAGGAGATAGAAAGTAACTGCTAATGATATGCGATTTCTTTTTGTGGTTCTAAAATATATTGCCATGATGGTTGCAGAAATCTGTGAATACACTAAAAAAACACTGAATTATACACTTTAAAAAGGTAAATTGTATGGTATGTGAATTATATCCCAACAAAGCTATCATTAAGAGGAAAAAAAAAGTGATGGGTAAAACTTCTGGCACTTTAGAAATGCATTAAGGCAGATGTACTAAACTACATGCAGCCATTGCTTTATTTACCACCATGCATTTGCAAATAAAGGAAATGTCATTTCACTTCAGAATGTTTGTCATGCAACAGTAGAAAATAGTTATTTTTCATTAAAAATGCTGTTGATGTTAACATGCAGTGGCTTATAGTTATTTTAAATAAATTAATAATTTTAAGACACTATAGAGATTATAAGAAGTTCGTAATGCCATATAATATGCTACATTTATGTAACCTACCATATCCTGAACTTACTTTCTTTTGGTTGTTTAGCTTTTAGAGGTTAACAAATCCTGATACATATTGGCTACAGTAAAAAATCCACTTTACTATTTCTCAAGGGGATATAATATAGGCAAAAATGTGAGCAGCAATGCTAAAAAACTTACTTTGTTCCAAAAAATAAAGTTCTTTCTAAAATGTTTGCCTTAAGGCCTTAATTTTTAAAGAATATTCCACTGTATCTTGAATTTTACATTATGTTGCTAGATGTCCTAAGATATTTATTCTCAGTTTCAGTTAATCCAAGTTTTGAAAACAATTCTTCCAAATTACCTAGGCCCTAAGCCTATTTATTCAAATATTTACTATTAGGCTCCATGGCATAAAGGACTAGATACTACAGGCTAATGAAATACAACATTTGAATAAATGTTCCCAGGAAATCATGTGCTATAATTTTGCTATGACACAAAAGATATTTGCTACTGGCTCCAAGAAAGAATAAAAAATTAGTCAAACCATTTATACCAAATATAAGAGCTATTTAGTAGTGCAGTACTTTTAAAATTAAATTTTCAGTTTCACCATTATTCAAAAGCACATCAGTTGAAAATAGTTCCATTTCAGGAAATTTTATTGGTTCTCTCTCTCCCTGGGTAGTTATTATAAAGACTTTCAGGAAGATGTAAGTTTTCAGGATAAAGTTAAACACATAATGAAAATTGCCAGGATATTGGTTGCTGTTATGTTCCTGTACCGTATATAAAAGAATTAAAACAAAACCAAGAGCTTTAAAATTGAAAATCTTCAAAACTAGAATTTTTCCTATCTTTACTCCAAAGACTAAAAAAGCATTAAGTTCCCATCCAGCCTTGCTCAATATCGTCTTTAATATTCTCTTAATTTCTGCCTATACAATGTCTAAAAAAATTTCAGGCCATAGTCGCTGAATAAATAGAAAAGAAAAAAATAAAAAGAAAGAAAATGGCATTCCTTGTAAACTAAAACACTAATGTGATGGAACAAACAGCACTTTAATCAGCAAACACCTGTTTTATAATAGAATATCCTATGCTATAAATGTAATGTGTGAACAATTAATTTTTAATGTACTTTTCTTGCTGTTGAGAATATACACAGCAGAACAATTTCTACATGTACAATTTGCTGACCTTAGTTACATTCTTTAAGTTAGGCAGCCATTCTTGTCCTCCTGCTCTGAGTTGTTCCTCCCTCATTAACATAAACTCACTGTTCCCTAAATTTCATAATCATTTGCATTACTGTTGCCAATTTGATCCCAAATAAATAGACCCTGAAAGAGCACAATGCTCAGTGCTGGCATTCTTCGTCAGTTAAGCTAAACTATTGTTTGGTTCTAAGAATACATCAGGGGATATTTCTGGTTTAAACTTTAAGGTTTAAACATTATTTTAAGGAAATAGTTTCAGAGGCTGACCCAGCCCACATGGTTCCAGAAAGTGTGGATTCCATAATAATTTGAAATTGTGTTCTGCATTTTTTTCCCATTTTGGTCAAAGATTCTTTTATAGAATCTTTGACCAAAATATTCAGTAATGACAGCTCAGTACCATACAGTTCTGGTCTCATGACAAAGGACACAATTGTTCATGGAGGCAATCAACTATACATTTCATTTCCTCTTCCTATTGGTGACTCTCCTTCTTCTGTTGCTCTAGGTTAATAGAAGCCAATTTTATACTTTGAATAGGTACTTAATAGCTACTAAGACCAGGAACTATGCAACAAACTAGAAGGTAAAACAGAAGCACTAAACACAATATTAGGAAAATTAACTACAATGTTCCATGAAACCATGATCCTAAACTGCCAAACCAAGAAATCAAATCCCATGAGGTGTTTGGTTGTATGTAAGAAGCCTCAGCACAGCAACTCTTCTTTTCAATCATTATTTGCCTCACACTGCCTCATCATTGTATGTCAATCCTAATTAGAGAGACCTAAACAGGAAGGTAATACGGAATACAGCAGAACCTTCATTATTCAGAATTTCTCAGGAATGAGCTAGCCACAGTGTCCAGCTAATTAAGGGTTTACTACTTTATACAGAAACCATTTTTAATTTAAACTTTTGGGTGGAAATATAAACACTAATGTCTGGTCATCATCATAAACAGAATATGATTGATAATTTAATTATCTCTTGATTAATCTGGGTCATTATTATGAACATCAATTACTATACTATGTTATAACATAATTTAATGTCATCAAAGAATATTTGAGTAATACAAAGTTATTAGCTCTTACATTAAATGGGTACATACTGCTGTGTGTCCTTGATCTATTTTTCAGTTTTTCCATCTCCTTCTTGCTACTGTCTTCTATGAGCTCTTCTAAACATTCTAAATTGCCTCTCCAATTGCCTAGGAAATTTGATAACAATGACTTACACATAAACATAAGAAAAATAAATTATAAGTGAGAATTGGAAAGCTAACTCTGCAAAGTATGTGAGCTTTGTATTTCACTGTGTATGGATTTTGTGACACATACCTTATCTACACAACTAGTGTTCTGGAATTCTCATTCTTCAAAATACTAATTTTCAGAGTCAATAAAATTCATATCAAAAAGTAGTCATTTGAATAGAACAAAGAGATACTGTGAGGTTTGAAATAAATGCATGCATCAGGGTTGTATTGTTCACCACGTTTATTTGATCTGTATCCCAAGTAAATAATCTAAGAAGCTAGACTACATGAAGAAGAAAGGGGCATCAGGATTGAAGGAAGACTCATTAATAGCCTGTAATATGTAGATGATACAACTTTGCTTGCTCAAAGAGAAGAGGACTTGAGGCTCTTACTAATGAAGCTCAAAGACTACAACCTTCCATATGGATGACATCTCAACATAAAAAAAAAAAAAAGTCCACACAATTGGATCAATAAGCAGTATCATGATAAATGGAGAAAAGAGTGAAGCTATCAATGTCTTTATTTTATCTGGATTCATAATCAAGGCCCATGGAAACAGCAGTAAAATCAAATAAAATATAAAGACCTCTTTAAAGTGTTAAAGAGCAAGGATGTCACTTTGATGACTACGGTGCACCTGACCCAAGTCATAGTATTTTTAATCACCTCAAATGCATGTGAAAGTCCAACAATGAATAAGGAAGAATGAAAAGAATTTAAGCTTTTGAATTATGGTGCTGGTGAAGAATACCAAATGCACCATGGACTTCCAGCAGAAAGAAGAAATCTGTCTTGTAAGAGGTACAGCCAGAATGTTCCTTAGAAGCAAGGATGGTGAGATTTCATCTCATACGTTTTGGACATGTTATCAGGAGTGGCCAGTCCCTAGAGAAGGACATCATGCTTGGTAAATTAGAGGGTCAGTGAAAAAGAAAGGGACCCTGAAAGAGATATACTGACACGACACTGTGGCTGCAACAATGGGTTCAAACACAGCAATGACAGTGAGGATAGTGCAGGAATGAGTATTTTCTTCTGTTATACACAGGGTCACTAATAAGTCAGAACCAACTCAAGAGCACCTTAAAAACAAGAACAGTAGCATTTTATACAAATTCTCCTTCTTGATATGTAGGTAAAGGCTAATAGATCACCGAGTTCTACCTTTATGTTACTACATTTTAGAAACTACTCCTTTACCATCGCACATTAAGAACAAGGTTATAAAACAGTAAAAGTTTCCTAGGCAGTTGAAACAAGATTTGCTAAGATAAATTTATTTCTGCAACTGCAGATAAAAAAGTATAGCCTTTCTAAGCTTGAACACATAATGCCTAAGAAATAAGCTGCATAGAGATTTAATACTTTGGAAGCATTACTTAGAAATCTGAAAGTTCATATAAAAATAAGTATCTAAATGGGAAAAGAAATTTAATTCAATTCAATCCACCAATGTTTATTGAGGATCTTAAATGTTCAAGGTATTATACTAGACACTGAATGGGATGTAAAAACAAGACAAAGTTTGTGCTTTAAGAATTTATCATCCAGTAAGCAAGATTAGACATAAATGACTAAGATGAAAAACAGAGAAAGGTATGGGATATAAGGAAAGCATAAACAGGAAATTATGGGAATTTCAAAGAAATTAAAGACTAAACTTAGTTTGGGCCAAGTGGAGGAACACCAGAGTGGTGGTGAGCCACTTGGGGCAGAAGTCCACCAGACTGGGTGGAGGCACACTGCACAGGCCAGAGGGGAGCCACACTGCCTGGAGGAGCATGATACTAAACAGATGAGGGCTGGGCAGACTAGTGCCAGACCAGGTGGAGGACTGCAATTCCGAGCAGAGGTGACCTGCGTGAGCTGGGGGAGTATCCCACTGGGTAGAGAAGTCCTATGCTAACCTGGATGAAGAGACATTGTGCTGAGCAGAGGACTGCAAGGCTGGACAGAAGAGCATGGGCCAGGCAGAGGAGCATGGGGCCAGGAAGAAGAGCGTGGGGCCAGGCAGAGGACCATAGGGCCAGGCAGAGAAACATGGGTCCAGGCAGAGCAGCGAGGCTGAGTGCCAGTAAGATGCTCGTACAGAATATGAGAGGACTTCTATCCAAGCATCTACAGATAAGTGCTTGTGAACTCTTGTGGAATCAAACTCTGTGTGCTGATTTCTCACTCTTTCCCCAATGCTCCTTCCTCCCTTCTGTGCTCTACACAGGGCTTAAACACTGAGCACTACCTAGGCTAAATGTAGGGCACTTTGTGCACATGTCCTGAGCTAATCTCTAGAACTTAGAGGGGGAAACAAAAGGAGAGGTAGGGAAAAAAGCTCTTCTGGCTCCCCTAAGTCAGCAACTTCCTTTATCTTTCTTTACATTCACAGCTCCACACATCTGCTGACAGGGCATCCAAATTATTAAGGCTCTAAGAATCAAAATAGCTCAAATGACTAAACTACTTGGAACATTAAAGAGTAAAATAAAATATAACTACAGATATAACTTAGAGCACAATAACAAAAATAAATAAATTACAACAACTTCCTGATGGCTCAGAGACAACAATCAATTTCTGAACAATTAAAAAAGCAGACTACTACGGCTTCAGCAAACTCCCAAAACTAAGAATAAATAAATTTTTGCAGATGAAGACTTTCTGCAGTTATTGGAGGTAGAATACAAAAGAATAACATACAGAAGAATGCAAAAAATCAAGAGATTATGCAAAGTCCAGCAGAACACACTGAGAAATTAAGCTTCAAGAAATTCTTGAGCAGCAACAATCTGAAATTCAACAGATTAACAATAAAATTACAGGACTAGATAATTTAGTAGAAACTCGAAGGAGCAGGATCAAGGAAATGGAATTCAGAAATAGCAAAACTGAAGACAAAGCAACAGACACCAGCATACACAAGGAAAAATAAGACAAATTTTTTTTTTAAAACTGAAGAATCACTAAGAGTTACTTGAGATTCTATCAAGAGGAATACTTTACAAATTGTTGCAATACTAGAACAACGGGGTATAACAGGAAGTATAGAGAGAAATGTTGAAAATTTGACAGAAAACTTTCCTGGTATCATGTTAGATGGGAAGATATCTATTCAAGATGCTGATTGAAGCCCACACAAGATAAATCCCAAAAGACAAGACATATTATAATCAAACTTATATATATTACACGTGTGTGTGTGTGTATATATACACACATATATATGTGCTTGTGTGTGTGTATATATATACATATATATTTAAATATGGAGATGCTTTTAAAAGTAGTTAGGCTTAAACCAAAAATAACCTGCAAGGGAGAACCATTAAGACTGAGCTCAGATTACTTAGTAGAAACCATACTGGCAAGAAGGCAATAGGATGGCAAATACAAAGCACTGTAGGAAAAAACAATCTGCCCACCAAGAATTGTGTACTCTGCAAAACTGTCTCCCAAATATGATGGTGAAATTAGAACATTCACAGATAGTTATGAGAATTTGAACAAAAAAAAATTGAAGAAAGTTTTTGGTTAGAAAATCAGTAACATCATATATAGGCTCAAAATTTCAATGCAGGATAGAGTATCCAGATACCAACATGGATAGAATATCCACAAAAATCAATCAAAGTCAAATCATTAAAAATTGAGTAACAGAAATTTAAGTATTTAAATGACAACATTACACCAAAAAGAGGGACAAATTAATGTACTCATAGATCTTTCAGATGGAGAAGTCAAGGTGATACAAAGACATTAAAGACTGGTTTAAATTTAGATGGATAAAAGAGAATATTGGAGCAACAACAAAGGAAATTAACAATTCTATACATCAAAACGATAAACAAAATACAAAATAAGAAAAACATGAAGTCTCACCAAATACAAAAAAAATCAACTCTGAAAACATGAAAACACACAAAGTAAAAGCACTCAGCACAGAAAATTAAATCTAACAAATCAATTTTCACAAAACCCCAAAAAAGACATAAAAATTACAGCACTAAGCTCACATCTATCAATAATCACACTGAACATAAATGGACTAAATGCACCAATAAACAGATGGAGAGTCGCATATTGGATACAAAAACATGACCCATTAATATGCTGTCTACAGGAGACACAGCTTAGACTCAAAGATATGAACCAACTACAGCTCAAACGATGGAAGAAAATACACAACAAGCTAACAACATTCAAAAAAGAGCAGGAGTGGTAATATCAATCTTTGAAGAAATAGACTTTAAAGTTAAATCCACCACATCAGATGAGGAAGGACATTATACAATGGTTAAAGGCTCAATACATCAGGAGGGCATAAACATATTAAATATCTACACATCCAGAGACAGGGTTCCAAAATACATAAAACACTGACTGCATTTAAAACAGAAATAGACAATGTCACAGTAATAGTCGGAGACTTCAACACACCACTCTCAGTGAAGGATAGAACATCTGGAAAAAAGCTCAATATTGACAGAAAAATCTAAGTGCCATAATCAATCAACTTCACCTCATAGACATATATGGAACACTCTGCCCAAAAGCCAAGTGCCATTGAGTACAGCAGCCAAATATACTTTCTTTTCCAATACATGGGGAAAGTTCTCCAGAATTGACCACATATTAGGGCACAGAGCAACCCTTAACAAACTTCAAAGTACTGAAATAATACAAAGCCTATAAAGATACAAATTTATTTAATACAAAGATTTTTCATACCATAAAGCCATAAAAGTAGAAATCAATAATAGAATAAAGATGGAAAAAATTAAAAACATGGAAACTGAATAACACTTTGCTCTAACAAGACTGAGTAATCAAGGACAGAATAAAGAAATTCATAGAAACAATTGGAGAATGAAAACACATCCCACATCCTCCCAGAATCTAAGCCAACCCAAGTGCTGTCGAGTCAGATCCACAGAAACAGCAAAAGCAGGGTTCAGAGGTAAATTTATCTTAATAAATGCACACATCCAAAAAGAAGAAAGGGTCCAAATCAAAGAATTAGTTCTACAACTTGAACAAGTGGAAAGAGAGAAGCAAAAGAACACCTTGAGCATCAGAAGAAAACCAATAATAAACATTAGAGCAGAAAAAAATGAAATAGAGTAGAAAAAAAAGATTGAAAGAGTTAATAAGATAAAAAGCTGGTTTTTCAAAAAGGTCAACTAAATTGATAAACCATTTTCCAAACTGATTACAGAAAAGCACGAGAGGAAACAAATCATTCAAATAAGAAATGAGATGGATGACACGACAACAGACACCAATTGAAGTCATAAGAATCATTACAGAATATTATGAAAAACTGTACTCCAATAAAATCAAAACCTAGAGAAAATGGACAATTTCCTACAAGCACACCATCTACCAAAACTAGCACTAATAGAACAACTAAATCAACCCATCACAAAAGAAAAGATCAAAAAATTAATTTAAAAACTCCCAACTGAAAACAGCCTTGACCCTGATGATGGCTTCACTGGAGAATTCTACCATTCAAGAAAGAGTTAACACCACTATTACTAAAGGTATTGTAGAGCATAAAAAAAGGATGGGATACTCCCAGATTCATTCTATGAAGCCAGTATAACCCAGATACCAAACCCAGGTAAAGACAGCACACAAAAAGAAAAATTACAGACCAATATTGCTCCTGCACTTAGATGTGAAAATCCTCAATAAAACTCTAGACAATAGAATTCAATAACATATCAAAAAAAAAGGGGGGACGGAGAAAGACCAAATAGGATTCATACCAGGGATGCAGGGATGGTTCAACATCAGAAAAACAATTAATGTAATCAACCACATAAATAAAACAAAGGACAAGAACCACTTACTGTTATCAACTGAGACAGAAAAAATATTTGGTCAAGCCTAACACACATTCATATTTAAAAAAAACTCTCACCAAAATAGGAATAGAAGGGAAATCCCTCAACATAATAAGGTACACTTATGCAAAACTAACAGCCAACATCATCCTAAATAGAGAGAATTTCCCCTTGAGAACAGGTACTATTGTCTAATATCTGTTACCCATTGTTACCACTCTTATGCAACACTGTCCCAGAGGTTATAGCCAGAGCAATCAGGCAAGATAAAGGAATAAAGGATATCCAAATTGATAAGGAAGAAGTAAAAGTATCTCTATTTGCAGATGGCATGATCTTATACACAGAAAACCATAAAGAATCCACAAAAAAAAAACGAACTAATCAGAGTTCAGCAAAGTATCAATATACGAGTATACATAAATCAGTTGGATATCTTTACACCAACAAAGAGACAATCATAAAGGAACTCACAAAATCATTACCATTTATTATAGCTGCCAAGATGATAAAATACTTAGAAATAAGTCTAGCCAGAGACATAAAAGATCTATACAAAGAAAACCACAAGAGTACTAAAAGAAACCAAGAGAAACTTACAGAAGTGGAGACATCTAACTTGCTCACAGATAGAAAGACTTAACGTCATCATGAAAATGTCTATTCTACCCAAAGGAATCTCTACATACTGTCATTGACAGAACTGTGTTTCCCCAAAAATCTGTAGCAATTTGGCTGGACCATGATACCTGGCATTGTGTGATGTTTCTCCATGTTGGAATTCCTGTCTGTATGATATTAATGGGAAACCCTGGTGACATAGTGGTTAAGTTCTATGGCTGTGAATCAAAAGGCTGGCAGTTCATATTCACGAGTCACTCTTTGGAAACTCTATGGAGCAGTTCTACTCTATCCTATAGGGTCACTATGAGTTGGAATCAACTTGACAGCACTAGGTTTGGTTCAGTTTGGGGTATGATGTTAATGTAGGTAAATGGGCACTGCTGTGTTGGTGGAGAAGGATTTAATGTGTGGGATTGTTCATAAAAGAAAGGGCGGCAAGCTGAGATTTGGGGACCTCATACCACCAAAAAGCAGTGCTGGAATCTGAGGACATTCTTTGGAAAGGACTGAGATCTCTGTGCCTCAGAAGCTTCCATTCTAGGGGAAGACTGAGGAAAAGGACCTTCCACCAGTACCAGCAGAGGAAGCCTTCCCCTGGAGCTGACACCCCGAATTTGGACTTTTAGCTTACTAGACTGTGACAAATAAAATTTCTCTTTTTAAATCTATCTAGTTGTGGTACTTCTGTTAGAGCAGCACCTGATGACTAAAACACACATATGCAATCCCAATACAAATTCTACTGGCATTTTTCTATGAAACGGAGAAACAAATCAGCAACTTCATACGGAAAAGAAAGAAGCCTCAGATAAGTAAAACATTACTGAAGATGAAGAACAAAGTGGGATACCTCAATCTACCTGATTTTAAAACCTATTACAATGCCACAGTAGTCAAGACAATCTGGTACTGGCACAGAAAGAAAAAACACAGATCAATTGAACAGAACTGAGAACCCAGATATAACATCATCCACCTATGAGTAGTTGATACTTGACAAAGGTCCAAGGGCAATGAACTGGGGAAAAGACAGTCTCATCATCAACAACAACTGATACTGGCACAACTGGATATCCATCTGAAAAAAAAAATTAAATCATAACCATGTCTCACACCACGCACATAAACTAACTCAATACAGATCAAAGACCTAAATATAAAATCTAAAACAATAAAGATCATGGAATAAAAAAGAGAGACAACACTGGGAGCCATGATACACGGCATACGCAGACTACAAAAATTTACCAACAACACACAAACACCAGAAGTCAAAATAGATAAATGGCAACTCCTAAAAATCAAATAATTATGCTCATCCAAGGAATTCATTAGAAGAGTAAAAAGACTACCTACAGAGTGGGAAAGAATTATCAGCTACCAAGAATCTGAGTGGCATCTCATCTCTCTAATCTACAAGGTATTGCAAAATTTCAACAAGAAAAAGACAAATAATCACATTAAAAAATGGGCAAAGGATATGAACAGTCACTTCACCAAAGAAGACATCCAGGGTGCTAACAGATATATGAGGAAATGCCCACATTTACTAGCCATCAGAGAAATCCAAAACAAAACTATGAGATACCATCTCACCCCAACAAGGCTGGCATTAATAAAAAAAAAATAGTAAATGCTGGAGAGGCTATGGAGGGACTAGAACCCTTCTACACTGTTGGTGGGACTGTAAAGTGGTACAGTAACTTTAGAAATTGATTTGGTGTTTTCTTAAAAAGCTAGAAATAGAAATACCATACAATCCAGCAATCACGCCCCTTGGAATATATTCCAGAGAAATAAGGGCTATCACGTGAACAGATACATGCACACCAATGTTTATTGCAGTACTGTCCGCAATAGCAAAACCATGGAATCAGTCGAGGTGCCCATCAACAGAATGGTTAAATAAACTATGGTATATTCACACAAAGAAATACCATGCAGTAATAAAGAACAATGATTTCAGGAAACATTTCAACGTGGGGAATGATCTGGAAGACATTATGCTGAGTAAAATTAGTCAGATGCAAAAGGACAAATACTGTATGACATTATTATTACAAAGATGCAAGAAAAAGTTTAAGCACAGAAGAAAATAATCTTTGATGGTTACAAGGGTGGGGAGGGTGGGAGACGAGTATCCATGGTTTAGATAGTAGGACTTGGGTTAGGCAAAGGGTGTGAATGCATGCAGTAAAAGAGAAGTCAGCATAACTGGGCTATACCACAACTAAATTGTTTGCTATATACAGCTCAACTTTGTGAAGGACTGAGTAGCAGGGACAGGGATTGGGGACACCTAGCCTAATTGGCAACATTTTTAAAATAAACTTAGTTTGGGGAGAAGGACCACAAAACTCTGAAAGGCTTCATAGAATAAATGGCATGTATGATGATACTTTAAGATCTGACGGGTTCTTAAGAGGGTAAGTGGATAGGGATAAGAGGAAGCAGCAGTAGACATCTCAGAAACCATCATCTTTCATTTCACAAGCATTTATTATGTGTTTATTACATCCCTGGAACTGTTGTAGGCACTGTGGCACGAAAGACACAAAAACCTCTACCCTCTTGGAGCTAACACTACAGCAGATGGAAAGAGAGAGAATGAACAAAAAGAGTAAGAATAAAAACAAAAATGACAATAGCACATTAAAGCACTTAACATGTTTCAAACTCTGTATTAAGTGCTTTACATATGAACTCCGGTGATGGTTAAGACAGTGTGTCAAATTAGTTGGGCCATGATTCTCAGTGTTTATATGTGGTCACTCCAGTGACTGCATCTGTTGTGAGTAGTCAATCAGTTGAAAGGGAATTTCTGTGGGGTTGTGGCCTGCATCCAAATATAAGCAGATGTTCTGTCTATTTTGATCACTCTGGGGCCTGTGGTTGTCTTTTGCCCTTCTGACCTCTGGCTCTTGGGACTAGAGATATCAGCTTATCCTCTGATCTTGGAATTCATAGATCTTCACAGCCTGAGAGCAGGAGCCCTGCTCTCAACCTGCCAATCCTGGATTCACCAGCCCCTCCAGCCATGTGAATTCAGAGAAGCCTCTATTCTTATTCACTGACCTGGTAAGTTCCAGCCTCTACAGTCACATGAGCCATTTGTTTGATATAAATCTATATACTTATTTATACACTTTAATGGTTTTTCATTTCTCGAGAACCTGGCCTAAGACAATTAACTTAGCCAATGATTTTCTTCTATATTTCTCCTTTCTCTTTTCTTTGTAAGTGCCACTTTACATAGCATGTTTTAGCCATTTTCTTTTTCTGTAATCAAAAGGACCCCCTATATGCATATAGAATAAATGCTCAGGATAAATCTTATGTTCAAATATCAGTGAGTTTTATTTTTAACTGGAGTGACGAAAAAGGCTAGGAAAGGAGATCAGATTTACCACTAAACATTTATAAGACTGTTGATACAGCTCAATGAAAAGTAATTAAGGCATGTAACATACTGTAAGAAATGTAATATATATAAAACTTTCAAGAAATAAACTGATAAAATGTACACACATATGCATAGGTATGTATAACGGTAATTGATGAACCCATTCTTCTGGTTCAGGTCAACACCTTGAAGTCATCATTGACTCTTCTCTCTCTTCTCATATCCCACATTCAATCCACAGTAAATCCAGAATTCAACAGTGTTCAACCACTTGTTTCTACTCTTGCCTTGCTACTGTCCACTGTCAACCCAGAAACCAGAGTTATACTGTTATTTTAAAAAAGTCAAGTCAGATTGCTCCGCCATTCAAAATCCTTGAATCACTTTACATTTCACTTATAGTAAAAAGCCAAAGTCCTTGCAATAGCCTACAGAGCCCTACATGATATTTCTGCCCCCCACCCCCCACCTCTATGAACTCACTCTGTTTCAGCCCAACAGGCCACCATTGTATTTCAGGAAAAACTTTAAATTTTCCTTTATCTGAAGGTGTTTATACTCTCTGGTGCTTTTCCTTGCAATGTTCCCCCTTGTCTATATAATATTTGCATGGCTCTCCGCTCATCTGCTTCAAATTTTATATGTTGTTGAATTATACTGGCATGTATTTTGCATCTAGGTTCATGAGTGATATTGGTGTGTAATTCTCCTTTTTTGTTCGGTCTTTCCCTGGCTTTGGTATCAGAGAAATGCTGGTTTCATAGAATGAATTTGGGGAGTATTCCATTTCTTTCTATGCTGTGAAATAGTTGCAATAGTATTGGAGTTAATTCTTCTCGAAAAGCTTCGTAGAATTCTGTGGTGAAGCGATGTGGGCCAGGACATTTTACGACTGGTAGTTTTTTCATGACTTCTTCAATCTCATCCTTTGTTACGGGTTTATTGAGTTGTTCTGCTTCACCTTGTGATAATTTTGGTAGGTGTTATGAAACAAGGACTCTGTCCATTTCCTCTAGGTTTTCAAAATCTCTTAGAGTACAGTCTTTCATGGTGTTCTCTTATGATATTTTTGATTTCTGTTGGATCTGTTGTGACATCTCCGATCTCATTTCTTATTCAGGCTATTTGTTGCTTTTACTGTTTTTCTTTAGTAAGTTTAGCCAAGAGTTTGTCAACTCTGTTGATCTTTTCAAAAAAACATCTTTTGGTCTTATCAATTTTTTCAACTATTCTTCTATTCTCTAATTCGTTTAGTTCTGCTCTAATTTTTTCCCCTGCTTTTTTTTTTTATTAAATAAGAAATGAAAGTGTACATACTGTGTGCTTACAATATTGGTTTAAGAGAGGAGGAATACACAAGTTGTGTCGAAGTCCAAATAATAATGATCTTCTGAGGTGGAGTCAAGATGGAGGACTAAGCACATGTCTCCTTATATCCCTCTGGAAACCAAGACCTGAATTGATAATCAAACGGAGCCTTCTGGTCACCTAATCAGCCCCAGAACACAGCACAGGGCTGTTACTTTGGACTTCATATTACTGAGTGAAAAACCTCCTCTCTTACGCTGACTACCACGCCTCACTATCCCTGGCTCTCACAGACTGAAGGTAAACGCATCATTTTGACTCTTTTTTCCTCTGTCTTGGCCGGCAGGCGGAGCAGGGTCTTGTCTAGGAGCTAGACTCAGACACGCTGCTGGGGGACAGGCAACACAAATTCGCACATTTTCAGAGCCAGCCTTGAGACTCTGTTAATCTAGCCAATTTGAGCCCGGCGTTTTATATCTGCCTCAGTGGCGTTTCTACAGAGTTTCGCAGTCAGTGTGCGGGATGCCATGTTGGATACGAAGATTCTAGCGGGACCCCATTCTTAGCCTGGGAGCCAGCGCCTGCAATCAGGACAGTGCTACTCCGACATAAAACCAGTAATTTGCCTAGTGCGACCTACTTTGGGGGTCCTGCAACACAATCAGAGGAATTACTACCTCTAGGCACCTTTAATCCTTCTGTCTGCTGCCTGTGTGGAAGGCGCCATCCTGGATACGGTGGCCGAAGATGGACCTAATTCTTAGCTTGGGAGCCGGAGACTGCCCACAGGAGCACGCTTTTCTATCAGAAAAGCAGTACTCTATACAGTGTCGTCTAAGGCTAGGCTCTGTCAGCAGAGGCCAACAGGGCAGTAGCATTGCTGTATTCTGAACTAGTTTGTATCATCCGGGGCTGGATATACTGGTGCCTACCTTGCCAGCTGAGAAGAGGGACTTCTATACCTGAAAACCTAAGTGACTTGTGAAGTGGTCAGATATCTTTTGATTCACATTTTAAGAGAGCCTAGAGAAACATCTGCAGTCCATCCTAACAGTACCTCGTCCAGCCTCTACATACTCACATGGGTCCCAAAAAGTGACAGACACTTGTGGCACACAAGAAATCAGCCATAGCTTCAGAAGACTCCCAAACAAAGCAATCAAGGAGTTTTCCAGATGAGGAATTTTGATGAAAGCATCAGAAAGTGAATACAAAATGATAATATACAGAGCCCTTCTAGAACTTATACAAAATGCAGGAGAACAAAATGAAAAATTAAGCAAGATGTTCGATCTGATGGAACACCAGTACTCTGACATCCAACAGATGAAGAACAAAATCAAAGACATAGAAACTTCAATGCAAAGCCAAGAAAACAGAATGGAACAAATAGAAAAAAGAATTTCTGACTTGGAAGACAGAGTGACTAAGGCCAGTATCTAAGAGCAAAAATCAGAAAGAAGAAACAAGAAAAATGAAGAAACATTAAGAAGCATGTGGGACTCTGTTAAGAGGAACAACCTTCGATTAATTGGAGTCTCTGAACAGAGTGAGATATCTGAGAACACAGAGAGTATCGTTGCTGAGCTGCTGACAGAAAACTTCCCAGAAATCATGAAGGAAGAGAATATATACATCACAGATGCATATCATATGCCACCCAATATAGATCTCAAAAGAAAGACTCTAAGACATATTATAATCAAGCTCAACGAAATTAAACATAAGCAGAAACACTTAAAGGCAGCAAGACTGAAAGCAAAGCTAACATTCAGAGGGAAACTGTTTTAGTCAGCTAGGGCTGCTCTAACAGAAATACCACAGAGTGGATGGCTTATTTATTCTTACACAGTCCGGTAGGTTGCAAGTCCATATTCAGGGTGTCCACTCCAGGGAAATACTTTCCCCTTGACGGCTCTGGAGGAAAGTCTGGTATTGCATCAGTCATTGTCCAGGGAGTGTACTAACGCAAGAACCTCTGGTCTGAACGACGCGTTCTGCTCCCGGTGCTGCTTCCTTGATGGTAGCGAGGTTCTAAAATTGTCCATGGTTCTTTTTCCTTTTACTCCTTGCAAGCTAAAAGCATTAAGGGTGGGGCAAGCCATACTCCAGGGAAACTTCCCCCATAGCAGGAATTCACAGCCCAACCCTAATCCTTTAACATACAGGTTAGCAAAATCACACATTGGAGGACATTTCCAAGATACTGGGAACCATATCCCAGCCACATGGCTGCACACATTTTTGGGGGGACACAATTTAAACCATGACAGAAACCCTGTAGGCTCTCATCAGATTTCTCAGCAGAAACCATGCTGGCACGGAGACAGTGGCATGACACATTCAAAGCCTTGAAGGAGAAGAACTTCCAACCAAGAATTATTTATCCTGGAAAACTATCTTTAAAATACAAAAATGAAATTAACACATTCCGAGATAAACAGAAACTCAGAGACTTTGTAAAACCCAAACCAAAACTACAAGAAATATTGGAAGAAGTTCTTGGCTCTGGCTTAGAAGAACAAAACCACTAACTTTATACCTTAGAACAACTTAACTACTCAAAACTCTACTCAGTTATGGAACGCTCCAAAGCCAATCACAGCTTTGATAAGGAAAGACGCAATCCAGTGATCATTATGAAAACTATGGTGTCATCATATTAAAAAGAGGAATCTACTACAGTTGTTATAGTCTTTCCAGATGGAGAGGAAGATGACAAGACTGGTAGTAATTGAAATTGGGTTTATATATAGTTTATTAAGGGGGATCATAGGGGCAGCTGTAAAGCACAATAAAGATGTAGCATATCATTTCAAGAAATGTAACACAGGAGTCTCAACAACCACAAAATCAGCTACGAAAAAGGTGAAAAATCAGCTCACAAAAAAGAACATCCCACAACAGATTAATAAGAACAACAGAGAAAACATCAACATAAAAATAAACACATGACAATGGCAGCACTGAACACATACCTATCAATAATTACATTGAATGTGAATGGACTGAATGCTCCAGTAAAGAGACACTGAGTGACATCTTGGATCAAAACACATGATCCATCCATATGTTGTCTACAAGAAATTCACTTGAGACCTAAAGATAGGAACAAACTGAAAATTAAAGGTTGGAAGAATATATATCAAGCTAACAATGAACAAAGAAGAGCAGGGGTGGCAATTCTAATCTCAGACAAAATCAATTTTAATGTCAAATCCACCATCGTGGACAAAGATGGAAACTATTTATTGCTGAAAGGTTCAGTACACAAGCAAGACTTAACTATATTAAATATTTATGCACCTAATATGAGAACACTTAAATATATCGAAGAAACACTGACTACACTCAAAAGAGAGTTAGCTCACTCCACCATAATAGTGGGAGACGTCAACATTCCACTCTGAATAATAGATCATCTAGAAAAAAGCTCAGTAAAGATACAGAAGACCTCATTGACACAATTAACCAACTAAACCTCATTGATATATACAGAAATTTCCACCCAACAGCAGACAACTACACCTTCTTCTTCAGTGCACATGGAACATTCTCCAGAAGTGACCATGTGATCGGCCATAATGCAATGCTCAACACAATCCATACCATTGAATTACTGCAAAGCATCTTCTCAGATCATAAAGCCATCAAAGTTGAAATCAACAGCAGAAAAAACATACATACAAAGCGGAACTCTTGGAAACTGAACAACATCTTGCTCAAAAAAACATAGGTTATAGAGGAAATCAAGGATGAATTAAAGAAATTCATGGATTTCAATGAGAGCAAAAACACTTCCTACCAGAACCTATGGGATACAGCCAAAGCAGTGCTCAGAGGTTTGTTTATCTCCATAAATGCACACATCTGGAAGGAAGAAAGAAATCAAATCAAGGAACTAACCCTACAGCTTGAACAAGTAGAAAGAGAACAACAGAGGAACCCCTCAGGAACCAGAAGAAATGAGATTATAAAGATAAGAGCAGAGCTAAATGAATTAGAGAATAGAAAAACAATTGAAAAAATTGAAAAGACCAAAAGCTGGTTTTTTGAGAAGATCAACAAAATTGACAAACCACTGGCTAAACTTACTAAAGACAAGCAGGAAAGGAAACAAATAACCCAAATTAGATATGAGAGGGGGGTTGTCATCACAGATGCAACAGAAATCAAAAATATCATAACAGATACTATGAAAGACTGTACTCTAACAAATTTGCAAACCTAGGGGAAATGGATGAATTCCTTGACTCATACCACCTACCCAAATTATCACAACGTGAAGGAGAACAACTTAATAAATCCATTACAAAGGAAGAGATTGAAAAGGTCATCAAAACACTGCCAACCAAAAAAAGGTCCGGGTCCAGATGGCTTCACTGCAGAATTCTACCAAGCATTTAGAGAAGAGTTATCTCCAATACTACTGAAACTATTTCACAGTATAGAAAGGGATTGAGTACTCCCAAACTCATTCTATGAAGCCGGCAGAACGCTGATACCTCAGTCACCGAAAGACTCGACAAAGAAAGAGAACTACAGAATAGTATGACTCATGAATCTAGATGCAAAAATCTTCAACAAAATTCTTGCCAATAGAATACAACAAGATATCAAGAAAATAATCCATCATGACCAAGTGGGATTCATACCAGGGACGCAAGGCTGGTTGAATATCAGAAAAACAATTAATGTAATTAACCACATAAATCACACAAAAGACAAGGATCACCTGATTTTGTCCACTGATGCCGAAAAGGCATTTGATAAAGTCCAACACCCATTCATGCTAAAACCTCTTAGCAAAATGGGCATACACGGCAAATTCCTCAACACAGTAAGGGCCATTTATACAAAGCCAATTGCCCATGTCATCCTGAATGGAGAGAGACTGAAAGACTTTCCCTTGAGATCAGGAACTAGACAAGGATGCCCACTCTCAGCTCTTCTATTCAACATTGTGGTAGAAGTTCTAGCCAGAGCAATTAGACAAGACCAAGAAATAAAGGGCATCTGCATCGGCAAAGAGGAAGTTAAAATCTCCCCGTTTGCAGATGATATGATTGTATACGCAGAGAATTCCAAGGAATTTATACGTAAACTACTCAAACTGATAGAAGAGTTCAGCAAAGTCTCAGGATACAAGATAAACATAAGTAAATCAGTAGGATTCCAACAACGAGACTGTTAAGGAAGAAATTATCAAATCAATACCATTTACGATAGCCCCTAAGAAGATAAAGTACCTAGAAATTAATCTAATCAGAGAAATAACAGACTTTACAAAGAGAACTACAAGCCCTTACTACAAGAAACTAAGAGAGACTTAGATAAATGGAGAAACCTACCCTACTCATGGATAGGAAGACTTAACATTGTGAAAATGTCTATTTTACCCAAAGCAATCTATTTATATAATGCAATCCCAACACAATTTCCAGTGACATTTTTTAATGAGATGGAGAAACAAATCACAAATTTTGTTTGAAAAGGGGAGAAGCCCCGGTTAAACAAGGTACTACTAAAGAAGAAGAACACACTGGGAGGCCTCTCATTCACTGACTTTAGAATATATTACACTGCGACAGTGGTCAAAACAGCCTGATACTGGTATAAGAACAGACAGATTGATCAGTGGAACAGAACTGAGACCACAGAGATGACACCATCTGCCTATGAACAATTGATATTCGACAAAGGCCCTAAGACATTAAACTGGGGTAAAAACAGTATATTCAACAAATGGTGCTGGCAAAATTGGATATCCATCTGCAAGAAACTGAAACAAGATCCATATCTTACATCTTATACAAAAACCAACTCCAACTCGATGAGCCAAGCCAAGCCAAGCGCCGTTAAGTTGGATCCGGGTCGCCATGAGTTGGATCTAACTGGATAAAAGACTTAATATCAAACCTAAAACGATAAAGCTGATCCAAGAAAAGGTAGGAAAAACAATGGAAGTTTTAATACACAATATGGACAGACTCCAAAATCTGTCAAACCAGAATCATCAGAAGAGAAAATAGATAAATGGAATCTATTAAGGATTAAACACTTTTGCTCATCTGAAAAATTTATTAATAGAATTAAAAGAACACCCACAGAATGGGAAAAAATATTTGGAAACTCTATGTCAGACCAACGCCTGATTTCCATAATCTATAAAATACTACAAAATATCAACAAGAAGAAGATAAATCATCCAATTAAGCAATGGGCAAAGGAGATTGACAGACATTTCACTAAAGAAGAGATCCAGGCAGCCAAAAAACACATGCGGACATGTTCACGATCTTTAGTTATTAAAGAAATCCAAATCAAGACGACAATGAGATACCATCTCACTCCAACAAGGTTGGCCATGATTCAAAAAACACAAAACAACAAATGCTGGAGAGGCTGTGGAGAAAGTGGAACCCTCCTATAGTGTTGGTGGGGTTGCAAAATGGTCCAGCCTCTTTTGAAAGCAATCTGGCACTTCCTTAACAAAATGGATATTGATATACCATTTGACCCAGTAATTCCACTACTTGGAATATATCCTAGAGAATCAAGGCCTTTCACACCAACGGACACATGCACCAGAATGTTTATCACAGCACAATCCACGATAGCAAAAAGATGGAATCAACCCAGATACCCAACAACAGAAGAATGGATAGGTAAAGTATGGTATATATACTCAATGGAGCACTACGCAATCATAAACAACGATGACTTCAGGAAACATCTCATGACCTGGTTTCAACTGGAAGACATTATGTTGAGTGAAAGTAGTCAGCGACAAAAGGACAAATATTGTATGAGACCTCTACGATAAGATCTCAAAAACAGACTTGTGTATAGAAGAAAAGACTCTTTGACAGCTGCAAGGGAGGGGTGGGAGGGATGGAAGGGGGGAGGGTTTAGATTACATAGTTGCTAGGTATCTGGTTGGGTGAAATCGGTGACCACACACACTAGAAACAAAAACAATATTAGCCAGCCAAAGCCAAGTGCCGTCGAGTCGGAATAGTATCAAGTGGACTTAAACATAACATGAGTACTCCTTCCATCTTAACCCAATATTGCAAGGATAGAGTAGCTGGGGCAGGGGGTTGGAGAGTATGCTCTTAGGCAAAAGCGAGACCAATTGGCACAAATAGTGTTTTTCTAAGAGGGCTCTCTGCACCCCACATTGGTGACTGGCGTCTGGGGTCTTAAAAGTTGCCAAGCTGTCATCCAAGGGCACAGCAAATGGTCCCAATTCAGCAGGAACGGATGCTCACCGACGACCAAAATGATATGGGGGAAACACAACCCGGAAGACAAAGAGACCCACACCAGTGGGTGCCTACATCGACTTGGGACTGGAAGAACCGGATGGTGCCTGGCCACCACCAGTGATAGCTGCAATGGAGCTCACTAAGTTGAGTCTCACTGGCAACACAAGAATATAAAGGGGTGCACCCTGAGATCCCCACTAAAAGACCTCAATTGATGGTCCAGTGGTTTCGGGGTTCCCCTGGGAGCATGGCCCCTCGCCCTTTTGCTGCCCTTGACCATGAATCATAACGAAGGTCCACGCTTCAGACAGGAATGGATTGCACTTGGAGATGCAGTAACTATATATTGGATGTACTTTATGGTTCTGTACAGCTATAGGATGTCATCCTGCTGACCTCTGGCTGGAGGAAGGAGAGTGGGTGGAGAGTATAGAAAAGAGACTGTTGGCAGAACGAGACATGTATGGAGCAGAGGAATAGTGTGCTGTCACCGGGCAGGGAGAGCAGTGGAAGCTCCATATAGGTGAGTATGTAAATTTATACGAGAATGTACATTTTCACTCAGTTATATTAAAAAAAAATTAAAAAATATATATTGATCTTCTTACTAATTCCAATTGTCACGAATTTCACCCTACCAAACTTCTAACAATTATCTAATCTAAACCCTCGCCCCTTGCCTTCCCACCTTCCCACCTTCCCCACCCTTGTAGCCGTCAGAGTCTTTTCTATTATGAATGAGTATGCTTTTAAGTTTTTATCGTAGGGGTCTCATATAATAATTGTCCTTCTGTCACTGACTAGTTTCACTCAATATAATGTCCTCCAGTGGAGACCAAACTGAGAGATGTTTCCTGCTATCATCGTTGTTCTTTATCAGTGTATAGTACTCCATGGAGTATATATACCAAAGTTTATATACCAAAGTTATATATCAAAAAAGTTATATATCAAAGTGTTATATACCAAAGTTTACATATCCATTCTTGTGTTGTTGGGCATCTGGGTTGATTCCAACTTTTTGCTATCGTGGACTGTGCTGCAATGAACATTCGTGTGCATGTAGCAGTTGGTGTGAATGGCCTTGATTTTGGAAGACATATTCTGAGCAGAGGAATAACTGGGTCAAATGGTATATCTATATCCATTATTTTATGGTAATGCCAAATTGCTTTCCAAAGAGGTTCCACCATTCTGCAATCCCACCAACAGTGAAGGAGAGTTCCAATCTCTCCACAGCCTCTCTAACATTTATTGTTTTGCGTTTTTTGTATCATGGCCAATCTTGTTGGGGTGAGGTGGTGTCTCATTGTCGTTTTGATTTGAATCTCTTTAATAATTAATGATCGTGAATATGTCTGCATGTGTTTTTTGACTGCCTGGATCTGCTCTATTTAGAGAAGTGTCTGTCCATCTCCTTTGCCCATTGCTTAATTGGATGATTTGTCTCTTTCTTATTGATATTTTGGAGAACCTTATAGGGTATGGAGATCACGCATCAGTCTGACACAGAGTTGCCAAATATTTTTTCCCATTCTGTAGGTGGTCTTTTAATTCTTTTGATGAAGCCTTTGGATGAGCAGAAGTGTTTGATTGTTAGTAATTCCCATTTATCTATTTTCTCTTCTGATGAATGTGTTTTGTTTGTCAGATTTTGAAGTCTGTCTATATTGCATATTAAATCTTCCATTGTTGACCCCATCTTATCTTGGATGAGCTTTATCATTTTATCTTTTATATTCAGGTCTTTTATCCAATTTGAGTTGATTTTTGTATAAGGTGTGAGATATGGGTCTTGTTTCAATTTTTTGGAGATGGATATCCAATTATGCCAGCACCATTTGTTAAAGAGACTGTTCTTACCCCAGTTGAAAATCTTAGGACCTTTGTCAAATATCAGCTGTTCTGGGGTCTCTACTTTGTTCCATAGGTCTATATGTCTCTTTTGTACCAATACCAGGCTGTTTTGACTACTGAAGCAGTGTAACAGGTTTTAAAGTCAGGTAGTGAGAGGCCTCCCAGCATGTTCTTCTTTTTCAGTAGTGTTTTACTTATTCAGGGTTTCTTCCCTTTCCAAATAAAGCTGATAATTTTTTTCTCCATCTCGTTGAAATTTGTATTGGGATTGCATTATGTAAGTAGAGTGCTTTGGGCAAAATAGACATTTTCACAATATTGAGTCTTCCTATCCATGAGCAGGGCAGATTATTCCACTTACGTAAGTCCCTCCTAGTTTCTTGTAGCAATGTCTTGTAGTTTTCTCTGTAAACATCTCTTATTTCTCTAGTTAGATTTATTCGTAGGTATTTTATCTTCTTGGGGGCTATAGTAAATGGAATTGATTTGGTGATTTCTTCATTAATAATTTCATTGTTGGTATAAGGGAATCCCACTGATTTAGTTATGTTTCTCTTGTATCCCAATACTTTCCTGAATTCTTCTTTTAGCTCTAATAGTTTACTTATGGATTTCTTTGGATTCTCTGTAAAAATAATCATATCATCTGCAAAGAGGGAAATCTTTACTTCTTCAGTGCCAATGCGGATGCCTTTTATTTCTTTGTCTTGTCTAACTGCTCTGGCTAGAACTTCTAAGACAATGTTGAATAGAAGTGGTGAGAGCAGGCATCCTTGTCTAGTCCTGTTCTCAAAGAGAATTTTTTGTCTTTCACCATTCAGGATGATAAAAGCAGTTGGCTTTGCATAGATGCTATTGATTATATTGAGGAATTTCCCTTTTATTCCTATTTTCCTAAGAGTCTTAAGCATGAATGGATTTTGAACTTTGTCAAATGCCTTTTCTGCATCAATTGACAAAATCAGGTGATTTTTATCTTTTGTGTTATTAATATGGTTGATCACATTAATTGTTTTTCTGATGTTGAACCAGCCTTGCATCTCTGGAATGAAACCAACTTGGTCATGATGAATGATTGTTTTTATATGCTGTTGAATTCTATTGGCTAGAAGTTTGTTGAAGATTTTTGCATCTAGATTCATCAGTAATACTGGTCTGTAATTTTCTTGTGGGATCTTTCCCTGGTTTTGGTATCAGGGTTATGCTGGCTTCATAGAAGGAATTTGGAAGTATTTCATCTCTTTCTATGGTGTGAAATAGCCTCATTAGTATTGGAGTTAATTCTTCTCTAAAAGTTTGGTAGAATTCTCCAGTGAAGCCGTCTGGGCCAGGACTTTTTTGGTTGGTAGATTTTTGATTAGTTCTTCAATCTCTTCCTTTGTGATAGATTTAAGTTGATCTATTTCTCCTTGTGATACTCTTGGTGCGTCATATGAATCTAGAAATTTGTCCATTTCCCCCAGGTTTTCATCAGAGTATAGCTTTTCATAGTATTCTCTTATGATATATTTTATTTCAGATGGGTCTGTTGTAATATCTCCCAACTCATTTCTTAATCAGGTTATTTGTATCTTCTGTTGTTTTTCTTTTGTAAGTTTAGCCAATGGTTTATCAATTTTGTTGATATTTTCGAAGAACCAACTTTTGGTTTTGTTAATTTTTTCAATTGTTTTTCTGTTCTCTAATTCACTTAGTTCTGCTCTAATTTTTATAATCTGTTTTCTTCTGGTGCCTGAAGGGTTTCCTTATTGCTCTCTTTCTACGTGTTCAAGCTGTCAGCTTAATTCTTTGTGTTCTTTCTTCTTTCTGGAAGTGTGCATTTATAGAGATAAACTGACCTCTGAGTACTGCTTTTGCTGTATCTCATAAATTCTGGTAGGATGTGTTTTCATTCTCATTTGAATCCATAAATTTATTTAATGTGTCTTTAATTTCTTTTATAACCCAAGGCTTTATGAGTAAAGTGTTGTTCAGTTTTCACAAGTTAGAATTTTTACCTATGATTTTTCTGTTATTGATTTCAACTTTTATAGCTCTGTGGTCCGAGAAGGTATGTTGGAATAAATCAATGTTTTGGATTTTATGGAGAATAGTTTTATGACCTAACATATGGTCTATTCTGGAGAATGTTCCATGTGCTTTGGAGAAGGTATATTTATCTGTTGATGGATGAAAAGATCTGTATATGTCAATAAGGTCCAGTTGGTTGATTGTTGTAATAAGATCTTCTGTATCTTTACTGAGCTTTTTTCTGGATGATCTATCCTTAACTGAAAGGGGAGTGTTAAAGTCCCCAACTATTACTGTGGAATGATCAATCTCATTTTTCAATGTTGTCAGTATTTGCTCAATGTATTTAGGTGCTTTGGTATTGGGTGCATAAATATTTAATATTGTTAAGTCTTGCTTGAGTATTGAACCTTTCAGCAATAAATAGTGACCATCCTTGTCTATAACAGTGGACTTTACATTAAAACCTATTTTATCTGAGATTAATATTGCCACACTTGCTCTTTTTCATGTATTATTAGCTTGATGTATATTATTCCAACCTTTAATTCTCAACTTATTCTTATCCTTAAGTCTAAGATGTGTTTCTTGTAAGCAACATATAGGTGGGTCATGTCTTTTGATCCACAATATCACTCACTGTCTCTTTACTGAAGCGTTCAGTCCATTTACATTCAATGCGATTATTGATACATATATATTTAGTGATGTCACTGCAATATGTTTATTTTCATGTTGCTGTTTTCTCTGTTGTTCTTATTAATCTGTCCTGGGACATTCTTCTATATGGATGGTATGAATTTTGATTTTATATTTATTTAGACTCCTGTATTGTGATTTTTCATTTCAAATGTTTTATTGTTAATTAATTCTATGGCTACATACCTAATCCCCCTTAACGTATACTTATTGAAATCAATTTTAATCATTTTAGAAGTCAGAAACTGTCGCTGCATCAAAAAACAACTGTAACTATTGTAGTGTATCCCTCTTTCAATGTGATATTATAGTTGTCATGATATTACCATGAATTCCCTTATTATAATATTGTAGTTTTTGTCTTGGTTTGATGAAGTTCTGTGCCCTCCTTAGCTGATTAGAAATTTGGATGAAGTGCCTTAAATTATCACCGAAGACATATATTTAGGGAAGATCTTCTTTCAATATTTCATGTAATTTGGGTTTAGTTTTTATGAAGTCTTTAAATTTCTCTTTATTCTCAAAAGTCTTAATTTCACCATTATATTTGATAGACAATTTAGCAGGATAGATTATTCTGGGATGGAAGTTTTTCTTGTTCAGGACTTTGAACGTGTCTGCCCATTGTTTTCTAGCCAGCATTGTTTCAGCAGAAAAGTCAGATGAAAGTCTACAGGGTTTTCCTCGGAATGTTAGTTTTGACTTGAGCCTTGCTGTCTTCAGAAGCATCTCTTTGTGTTTTAGTTTATTAAGTTTAATTATAATATGCCTTGGCATTCTTCTTTTTGGATCTAACTTTTGCGGTGTTCGATAAACATCTGGGATATCTATGTTTTCTTTGTTCATAATCTCAGGAAAATTTTCTGTCAGCATCTCTACAGCAATATTCTCTATGTTGTCATTAATCCTCCCTTGTTCAGGAACTCCAATTAAACATAAATTATTCCTCTTCATGGAGTCCCATATGTTTCTTAATTTTTCTTAATTTTTCTTATTTCTTTTCTCTGATTTTACCTCATAAATGTTGGCATTAGTTACTTTGTCTTCTAGGTCACTGATTCTAACTTCCATCTGTTCAATCCTATTCTTTTGGCTTTGGACAGAATTATCCAATTCTGTAATTTTGTTATTAATCTGATGTATTTCAGATTGTTGATGTTCTAGAATATCAAATAGTTTACCAAATTTTTCATTTTGTTCTATTGCATGTTGTTTAATTTCTAGGAGGGTTTTATATATAATTTTTTTGTATTCAATCTCTGTTAGATTCATAAAGGCTTCTTCATCTGGGAAATTTTTTGAATTTTTTGAATCTTTATTTAGGGAATTTTCTGGAGCATTTGAAGACTGTTTCTTTAAATGACTAATTATGGTCTGTTGCCTGCATGCCATCTAGATGTTATTTGATTTCTCTGCTAATGGGTCTAAGAGAATTGTTGGTCACCAGCTGACTATAATGCTGTAGTGATTTGCCCCAGGTGGACTCTCAAGGGTGGAAGACTTTGCTTATTGAGTAGCAAAGTGGCTGCTCTGTTTATGGAGAAACTGGGGGCTGCTAGCCAATCTTAAAATGTGAGGTTTTTCAATAGAGAGATTTCCAGAGAGAAAATATAAGCCTCTCAGCCTTAAAAAAGTAAACCTTAAAAGTAAAAGTAACCTGCGAGCTGTCCAATTCAGGTGCTGAATTGGGAGCTGGAAGGTGTCCAACAAGCTGGCCTGAACAGGTAGTGGGGAACAGCAGACTTCACCTGCCCACTTATAATGAAAGTATGTTACCGTTACTGGCTGTTTGCAGAAGCTGCAGTTCTCTGTTACAGTGTAGCAGCAGAAGCAGAGGTTAAACGGTCGCTGGATTGTTTTTGAGAGCAGAAGATTAGTCAGATACTGTTGCCCAGTCAAATGTGTTAGGTCCTAAGGCTTCTCAGGTATTCAATGGTCCATAAAAAATATCATCCAAGCCTTAGTTCTCAGAGGGAGATGAGGAGATGTCTGTTTACTCCGCCATCCTGTAACAGAATCCTCTGCTCTAATCTCTATGATCTGTATTCTTCTGGTCCCTGAGGGGTACTTCTGTTGTTCTCTTTCTACATGTTAAAGTTGTAGGTTTAATTCTTCAGTTTGGGTTCTTTCTTCCTTCCGGATGTGTGCATATATAAACTGACCTCTCAGCACTACTTTGGCTGTATCCCATAGGTTCTGGTAGGAATGATTTTCATTCTCATTTGAATTCATAAATGTCTTGATTTCCTCTATAACACACTGCTTTTTGAGCAAGATGTTCTCAGTTTCCATGAGTTCCACTTTCTATGTTTTTTCTGCTATTGATTTTGACTTTTGTGACTTTACGGTCTGAGAAGATGTTTTGCAATAATTCAATAGTTTGGATTTTGTTGAGACTTGCTTTATGTCCTACCACACGGTCTGTTCTGGACAATGTCCCATGTGCACTGGAGAAGAAGGTGTAGTTACCTACTGATGGACAGTAAGTTCTCTGTATGTCAATGAAGTCTGTTTGGTTAATTTTCACAATAAGATCTGTGTCTTTCTGAAGTTTTTTTTTTCCTAGCAGATCTGTCCAATACTGAAGGTGCAGTGTTGAAGTCTCCCACCATTATTGTGATCTATCTCGTTTTTTAATGTAGTCAGTGTTTCTTCGATGTATTTAGATGCTTTAGTATTGGGTGCATAAATATTTAATAATATTAAGTCCTGCTTGTGTATTGATTCTTTTAGCAACAGTGACCATCCTTGACCTCAATGGTGGATTTTACATTAAAATACATTTTATTTGAGATTAGAATTGCCACACCTGCTCTTCTTTGTATATTGTTAGCTTGGTATAGATTGTTCCATTCTTTAATTTTCAGTTTGTTCATATCTTTACATATAAGCAGATTTTCTTGTAAGCAACATACAGACGGGTTGTTTCTTTTGATCCAAGATGTCACTTGTTGTCTCTTGAATGTTCAGTCCATTTACATTTAATGTAATTGGTGATCTCTTCAGTGCTATCATTTTGATGTATTTATTTTTTGTGTTGGTGCTTTCTCTGTTGCTCTTAATATTCTGTTCTGGGACATTCTTCATCATGGGTTGATTTTTCACCCTTTTCACTGTTGGTTTTGTGTTTTCGTGTTGAGACTGCTGTAATACACTTCTTGTTTTGATGTGTTGCATCTTTATTGTGGTTTGTGGTTAACCTGATGATCCCCCTTAATCATCTATGTCTAAACCCAATTTTAACTTCTATATATCTTATTACGTTCCTCTTCATCTGGAATGACTATAACTACTGTAGTATATCCCTCTTTTTAATGGGATGGTATCATAGTCTTCACGATATCACTGCTTCATTTAATATTATAGCTTTGGTTGACTTTTGCGCCTTCCCTAACTGAGTAGGTTTCTGCATGATGTATCTTGTATTGTTTCCTAAAATATAGAGTTAATGGTTTTGCTTTTCTAAGCCAAGAGCTTCTTTCAGTATTTCTTGTGGCTATGGTTTGGTTTTTACACAGTCTCTGAGTTTCTGTTCATCTGCAAATGTCTGAATTTCACTTTCATTTGAAAGACAGTTTTTCAGGATATATAACTCATGGTTGGAAGTTATTCTCCTTCAAGACCTTGAATGTGCCATCCCACTGCCTCCGTGCCAACATCACTTGTGCCAAGAAGACAGACAAAAGCCTACAGGGCTTCACTCTGAACGTTAGCTTTGCTTTGAGTCTCGCTGCCTTTAAGAGTTTCTGCTTATGTTTCATTCTGTTACACTTGATTAGAATATGTCTTAGTGCTTTTCTTTGGGGGTCTACATTGCATGGCATTTGATACACATCTTGGATAGCTATGTACTCTTCTTTCATACTTTCAGGGAAGTTTTCTGTCAGCAACTCAGCAACAATACTCTCTCTGTTTCAGGTGTCTCTCCCTGTTCAGGAACTCCAATTAATCATACATTGCTCCTCTTGATAGAGTCCCACATGCTTCTTCATTTTACTTGTTTATTTTCTCTGATTTCACCTCATAAATGCTGGTTTCAGTAGTTCGGTCTTCCAAGTCCAAAAGTCTGTTTTCCAGTTGTTCAATTCTGTTCTCTTGGCTTTGAATTGAATTTTGTAATTCTTTAATTTTGTGATTGACCTGTCAGATTTCAGAATGCTGGTGTTCTATCAGTTTGAACAGCTTGCTTAATTTTTCATTTTGCTCTGTTGCATTTTGTATAACGTCTAAGAGAGCTCTTTATATAATTCATTTTTACTCGACCTCTGCTAGTTTCAGAAAGCCTTCTTCATCTGGGAAGTTCTTTAGGTCTTTCTTTTAGGAGCTTTCTGGAGCCATTGGTGTGGTTTTCTTTAAGTATCTGGCCAGCATTTGTTGCTTTCTGAACATCTAGAGGTTGTCTAGTTTCTCTGGTGCTACCTTAACAGGAGCTGGGGTGAAGTCTGAGAGGGAAATTGATCACCAGTCACCTCTATGTACTCCAGTGAATGAGCCCAGTGGAATTTCTGGGGTAGCAGGCTCCAGCTCCACCTCCTCATTGGCAAAGACATGGCCCTACTTATGGAGTCACTGGGGGGCCATCAGCTGACCCTATGATGTGGGTCAGTAAAGGCTAGAAGAGATGCCATAAGGATTTACCACAGTTACTTCTCTAGGTAGTCTTATTTTGAAAGGTAAAAGCTATCTGACAGCTTCCAAAATCAGTCAGGCTGCCAGGCATGCAAGCCAGTCTTTCCAGTTGGTAATGGAGACACCTCTATATCTATCCCTGGATGCTGTAATCTATTTCAAAGTATGGACAGGCTATTGCCCTGCTGTTATCTGCTACTGGGACCTACTCATAAATCTACACTGTGCTAAGCACAGCTTTTCTCCTGGGAAAGTGCTTCCCTGGCTGGTACTGCCTCCAAGCCTGGGAATTAGCCCTTGTGGTGGCCTCCGTTTAGGTAACTCCACCTCCAAGTTGAACAAGATGGCAGCCCACACAAGATGTTCCACCCACTGTCAAGCAGCTGAATCAATGGCAGAGGTTGGGAAAGAGGATGGAGGGGCCGTGGTACTCTGAGTCCAGAGCTGGGCTCTCAAAATGTGGCTATTCCACTTGCTGATCATATCAGTGGTGAAGCTAAGCTTTGCTGACAGTTAAGCTCAACCGTAGCCTGCCAGCTAACACAAAGAAAAAACAAGTTAAAAACACCAGCTACCTTCAGTCCAGGAGAGCCAGCCATTCAGCATACATGGGGGTCAGCAAAAGAGTAGTTTCCCGTTCGGTGGCAAGTAGTCCAAATTGACAGCCTTATGCCATGTCCTAGGGCTCTCTGGGTGTCCAGAAGGCTCTGTTTAATTATCTATCCAGGCCTTAGATTTCAGAGGGAATTAAGGAGATGTGTGACCAGTCTGCCATTTTGACTCCATCCTTCCTTCAAATTTTATTCAAATATCACCTCCTCAGTTAGTTTGCCTGGACACATACACACACATACACACATACACACAAATACACACACCCTCTTCTGATCTTCCCTATCACACTTTCTTAATTTCTCTCATATACTTTTTCATCATCTGACATTCTGTATACTTTACTCATTTGTTTATGTGTCTTCCTGTACTAGCTCCATGATGGCCAAAATTTTGTGTTCACTGGCACATCCTTGGTGTCTTAAAAAATGCTTGACACAAGACAGTTTTCAATAAGTATTCGTTTAATGTGTGAAAGAATGCAGAAAAAAGTAAAAAAGGGAAATGGAAAAGGTAGAATTTATATAATTGATTAACTGATAGAATGGATGGAGCAAGGAAACAGAAAATACCAAAATGTTTCAGTGGTATCCAGGAATGAAGTAGCATTACCAGAAACAGAACAGCTAAGAGTTACTGATTTAAGAGGTGTGGAAATCAATTCATTGTCAGATATGAATGTATGATATGTGACACTAATGGAGGACAAAGCAATGCAAATATCAAACTTAAAAAGAGGGCAGGGCTAATATTCAATTATGTGAATATACCATAATTTTTGTAACTATTCACCTGATAATGGGCACCTAGGTTGTTTCCATTTTGTGCAGTTTTGAATAGTGCTGCAATGAGCATGGATGTACATATACCTATCTGTGTTATGGCTCATATTTTCTAGGATACACTACAAGGACTGGGACTGCTGGATTATACAGTACTTCTTTTTCCAGCTTTTTTAAATACTTTTTTATTGTGATTAAGTGAAAGTATACATTCTAAGTTAGTTTTGCATGCCCACCTATCTGCAGCTCCCTCTGCTCTCCCCACCCAGTGAGAGCACACTCCTCCATTTCACTCTCTATATCTAGTATCCTTTTAACAAGCATCTGTCCCTCCCTCTCCACCTACTTCTCTCCCATCTCAAAAGAGACTAGTAGGACAACCTCCTGTAATGCATAGAACCATAAGGTACACACAACTTATGGTCACACTTTGTCCTTGAGTCCAATTCATTAGTCTCTGAAGAGCTGACTCATTACTGGCTTCCAATCAGGGACATTAGCAGGTCTAGGGGACACGTTCCCAGGAGATCCTCCAGGCTGTCCAATCATCAGTTCAGGTCTTTTAGCAGAGTTCTTGGGCTTCATCCCACTTTTTCTCATGTTGCCTCAAGGACACAACATTGTATGTGCTGTCAAAGCTGTCGTTGGTGATGGCTGGGCAACATCTGGGCAACATCTTTCTTCTGGTCTCATGTTGATACAGTCTTCCACTCGTATCGGTCCTTCTATCTCCTGGGCTCTTTTTTCCTCATATCTTTGAAGTTTTCTGTGATCATCTGTTCCGGGACAGTTGGGGCCATTTGGTGTATCTCAGATGGTAGCTTGCCAGCTTTTAAGACCCCAGATGCCACTCACCAATATGGGGTGCAGAAGACTATTAGCAACAGACTATATATGTCAATTTGCCTCAATGTCACATGAATACATGGTCAGAAGATCCCTATACCTGATACTCTGTCCTTTGAAATATTGGGTTGAGCTTAGAAAACCTTTCAGTTTATGGTGAAGTCTAATTAAGTTGATCTACTCTCTACTGGGTACTGTCACTGCTTTCACCTAATGAAATTTCTCTGAACTATCTAATCTATGATCAGCCCTATCCCTCCTACCCCACCCTTGTAGCATTGAAGAGTCTTTTCTTCTGTGCATGAGTTTATTTTTAAGTCCTTATAGCAAAGGTCTAATGCAATATTTGTCCTTTTGCTGCTGACTGATGTCATGCAGCATAACGTCTTCCAGTTGAAACCAGGTGTTTTAGTCAGCTAAGGCTGCTCTAACAGAAATATCACAGAGTGGATGGCTTTAACAAAGGAAGGTTTATTCTTACACAGTCCGGTAGGCTACAAGTTCAAATTTAGGATGTCCGCTCCAGGGGAAGGCTTTCCCCCTTCTCGGCTCTGGAGGAAAGTCCAGCACTGCATCAGCCTTTGTCCTGGGAGCATCTTGGTGCAGGAACCTCAGGTCTGAAGGACGTGCTATTCTCCCAGTACTGCTTTCTTGATGGTACGAGGTTCCCAATTCTCTGCCTGCTCTGTCCTTTTATCTCTCATAGGATGAAAGGATTAAAGGTGGGGCAAGCCATACTCCAGGAAACTCCCTTTACAGTGGAGCAGGGAGGTAATCCTATGAAGGGATTCATAGCCCCATCCTAATCCTTTCACAAAAAGCATAGGAAAACCACAAAATGGAGGACAGTTACAAGACACTGCATATCGTTCCACTGAGTGTATGTATCATAGTTTATTTATACATTCATCTACTGATGAATATCTAGGTTGATTCCATGTTTTTGCTATTGTGGACTGTGCTGCAATGAACATTCATGTGCATGTATCTGTTCATATGACAGCCTTTACTTCTGGAGGATATTGCAAGCACTGGGATTACTGAATCAAATGGCATTTCCATTTCTAGCTTTACAAGGAAGTGCCAAATTGCTTTCCTAAGAGTTTATACCAATTTCCAATTCTACCAGCAGCATAAGAGAGTTCCAATCTCTCCACAGCCTCTCCAACATTTGTTGTTTTGTTTTTTGGATTATGGCCTACCTTGTAAGGGTGAGATGGTATCCCATTGTAGTTTTTTTTTCTTTTAAATTTTACTTATTTTGTTGTTCTTGAGAATATACACAGCAAAACACACCAATTCTACAGTTTCTACAAAAATGGGGAACGCTTCACAAATTTGCATGTCATCCTTGCACAGGGGCCATGCTAATCTTCTCTGTATCGTCCCAATTTTAGTATATGTGCTGCTGAAGCAAGCACCCACTGTAGTTTTCATTTGGATTTCTCTAATAGCTAATGATCATAACATTTCCTCATGTGTCTTTTGGCTTCCTGTATGTCTTCTTTTGTGCAGTGTCAGTCCATCTCCTTTCACCATTGCTTAATTGGGTTATTTACCTTTTTTTGTGTCGATATTTCACAGTACCTTGTAAATTATAGAAACCAGATATTGGTCCGAGACATAGTTGCCAAGTATTTTTCCCCAACATGTAGGTCGTCTTTTAACTCTCTTGATAAAGCATTTGGATGAGCATAAGTGATTCTCAGTAGTTCCCATTTATCTATTTTCTCTTCTGTCTTTTATGCTTTGTCAGACTTTGAAGTCTGTCTGAGACATGCATTAGAACTTCCATTGTTAACTCCATTTTTTCTTGCATGATGCTTATCGTTTTAGGTTTCATATTTAGGTCTTTGATCCATTTTGAGTTAGTTTTTGTGCAATGCGTAAGACATGGGTCCTGTTTCCATTTTTTTGCAGAGGTGGTGGAGTCAAGATAGTGGACTAAACACATGTCTCCCTAAATCCCTCTGGAAACCAAGAGTTGAACTGATAATCAAACAGAGCCTCCCGGACACCTAGTGAGCCCTAAGAAACGGCATAGGGCTGTTAATTTGAACTTAATACCACTGAATGGAAAACCTCTCTTTTGCCATCCCCTACTCTTGGTGAGTGCTGGCTTTCATGGACCAAAGGTAACTCATCATTTTAACTTTCTTTTCTCTGACTTAGCTGGCAGGCAGAGCAAGGACTTGACTAGCAGCTAATCTCAGATGCACAGTGGATGGGGTGGGTGGGCAAAATTGCCACACTTTAAGGGCCCGGCCTTGGACTCTGTGCATCTCGGCACCTTTAGCCTCTCTTTCCGCCTCCACCATTGAGTAGCCTGTACCAAGGCAGGTGGGCAGCTTCTGCGGGATGCCATCTTGCTGCACTGGACAGAAGAACACTCACACAGAGGCCTCAGCTGGACCTAGTTCCGAGGCTGGGAGGCAGTGCCTGCCTGGAGGAGAGCACTTTCTGGCAGAACAGCAGTATTTTACACAGTGTCACCTACAGCTGGGGCCTGGTAGCAGAGGTCAGCAGGGAAATAGCCTTTCTGTATTTTGAACTAGTTTATGACATCTCGGGTTCAATATAGAGGGGCTTACTTTGCCAGCTGGGAAGAGGGAACTGTATACCTGAAAACCTGACCAACTTGGAAAGTTGTCAGATACCTTTTACCTTTCAAGACGGCCTAGAGAAACAACTGCAGTCCATCCTCACAGCATCTCTCCCAGCCTTTTTTGACTCATTTGATGCCCAAAAAGCAACAAACTCTGGAGAAAAACATAACGAAGAAATCACCCATGGCTTCACAAGGCCCCCAAAAGAAACAACCAAAGAACTTCCCAGATGAAGAAACCTTTCTGAAACTATTAGAATGTGAATACAAAAGGATTATATAGAAAGCCCTCCTAGACCTTATACAGCAGAGCAAAATGAAAAATTAAGCAAGCTGTTTGATCCAATGGAACACCAGTACTCTGAAATCCAGCAGATCAAGAACAAAATCAAAGAGATAGAAACTTCAATTCAAAGCCAAGAAAACATAATCAAACAAATGGAAAAGAGACTTTCTGACTTGGAAGACAGAGTATTGACTCCAGCATCTATAAGGAGAAATCAGAAAAAAGAAACAAGAAAAATGAAGAAGCTTTAAGAAGCACGTGAGACTCTATTACAAGGAACAATATATGATTAATTGGAGTTCCTGAACAGGGTGAGACACCTGAGAACACAGAAGGCATGGTTGCTGAGCTGCTGACAGAGAACTTCTGAGAAATTATGAAAGAAGAGAATATAGCTATCCAAGATGCATATCGACTGCCACTCAATATAGATCTCAAAAGAAAGACTCCAAGACATATTATATTCAAGCTTAACCAAATGAAACATAAGCAGAAATTCTTAAAGGCAGCAAGACTCAAAGCAAAGCTAACATTCAGAGGGAAACCCTGTAGGCTTTCATCAGATTTCTCAGCAGAAACGATGCTGGGGTGGAGACAGTGGCATGACACATTCAAATCGTTGAAGGAGAAGAACTTCCAACCAAGAATTACACATCCTGAAAAACTCTTTCAAACATGAAAATGAAATTAAGACATTTGTAGATAAACAGGAACTTAGAGACTTTGTAAAAACCAAACGAAAGCTACAAGAAGTACTGAAAGAAGCTCTTGGCTTAGCAAAGCAAAACCTCTAACTTATATTTTAGAGGAATTCAGGACACACCACCCAGAAACCTACTCAGTCAGGGAAGGCTCCAAAGTCAATCAAAGCTTATAATAGCAAAGGAAATGATCCAGTGATCACATCATGAAAACTATGATATCATCATATTAAAAAGAGGGATGTACTACAGTTGCTATAGCCCTTTCAGATGGAGAGGAAGTTAATAAGATTGGCAGTAATTAAAATTGGATTTATACATCGTTTATTAAGGGGGATCACAGGGACAGCCGTAAAGCACAATAAAGATACAACATATGACAAGAAATGTAATATAGGAGTCTCAAAAACTACAAAACCAACCCTGAAGAGGGTGAAAAATCAACTCACAAAGAATCTTCAAGAACAGATTAATAAGAACAGAAAACACATCAACACAAAAATAAATATATCACAACGACAGCACTAAACAGATATATCTATCAATAATTACATTGAATGTGAATGGACTAAAAGCTCCAGTAAAGAGACATCGAGTGACATCTTGGATCCAAAGACATGACCCATCCATATGTTGCCTACAAGAAATTGACCTTAGATTTAAAAATAGTAACAAACTGAAAATTAAAGGATGGAAGAACATATATCAAGCTAACAATACACAAAGAAGAGTAGGTGTGGCAATTCTAATCTCAGATAAAATAGAGTTTAATGTAAAATTCACCGTTATGGACAAGTTTTTTGCAGATGGATATACAATTTTACCAACACCATTCGTTAAAAAGACAGTTTTTACCCTAGTTTATGACCTTTGGGCCTTTGTCGAATATCAACTGTTCATAAGAGGATGATGATACTTCTGGGGTCTCAATTCTGTTCCATTAGTCTATATGTCTCTTTTTATACCAGTAGCGGACTGCTTTGACTACTATGACAGTGTAACAGGTTCTAAAGTTGGGTAGCATGAGGCCTCCCACTATGTTCCCCTTCAGTAGTACTTTATTATCTGGGATTTCTTCTGTTCCAAACAAAGTTGGTAATTTGTTCCTCTACCTCACTAAAAAATGACACTGAAATTTGTATTGGGATTGCATTGTATATGTAGATCACTTTGGGTAAAATAGATATTTTCACAATGTTAATTCTACCTATCCATGAGCAGCGTGGGGTTCTCAACTTCCGTAAGTCTCTTTTGGTTTCTTGCAGCAAGGTCTTGTAATTCTCTCTGAATAGGTCTCTTGTTTCTCTGGTTAAATTTACTCCTAGGCATTTTATCTTCTTGGGAACCATAGCAAATTGTATTGGTTTGGTGATTTCCTCTTTGATGTTCTTTTTGTTGGTATAAAGCAATCCTACCGATTTACTTACATTTATCTTACATTGTGATACTTTTGTGAACTCTTCTATTAGTTCCTGTAGTTTACTTATGGGTTATGTCATGGGTTCACTTGTGTCCCCCCAAAAATATGTGTAGTACTTTGGCTTGCCTAAGACTCTTTGTATTTTGTGATTGCCCTCCATTTTCTTATTTCTTGATGCTGTAAATCCTAATCTCTACTTGTGGTTAACAGCAGATTATGTTAGAGAGGAGTAGGGTGGGACTGTAAATCCCTTCATAAGATCACCTTCCTGCTCCACTAAAAAGTGAGTTTCCCTTGAGTATGGCTTGCACCACTCTTTATCCCTTCATCCTACAAGAGATAAAAGGAAAGGGAAGCAAGCAGAGAATTGGGAACCTCACACCATCAAGGAAGCAGTACCGGGAAAAGAGCACGTCCTTCAGACCTGAGGTTCCTGCACCACGATGCTGCCTGAACAAAGATTGGGGCAATACAAGAAAGAGCTGACAGAGGGAAAGCGTTCCCCTGGAGTGGACACCCTGAACTCAGACTCACAGCCTACTGGACTATGTAAGAATAAATTTTCCTTTGTTAAAGCCATCTACTCGTAGTATTTCTGTTAGAGCAGTATCAAATGACTAAAACAGATTCTTTAGGGTTCTCTGTGTATACAATCATATCACCTGCAAATAGGGAGATTTTTACTTTATCTTTGCCTATGTAGATGCCTTTATTTGTCTTTGTCTAACTGCTCTGGCTAGAATCTCTAGAACAATGTTGAATACAAGTAGTGAGACTGGGCATCTTTGTCTAGTTCCCGTTCACAGAGGGAACTCTTTCAGTCTCCCTCCATTCAGGATGACGTCAGTGGTTGGCTTTCCATAGACGTCCGTTAATGTTTTGAGGAATTTCCCCTCTATTCTTATTTTTCTGAGAGTTTTTAACATGAATCGGTGTTGGACTTTGTCAGATGCCTTTTCTGCATCAATTGATAAGATGAAGTGATTCTTATCCTTAGAGTTATTTATGTGGTTGATCACATTAATTAATTTTCTGATGTTGAGCCAGTATTGCATCCCCGGTATGAATCCAACTTGGTCACAATGAATTATTTTTTTGATATGATGTTGAATTCTATTGGCAAGGATTTTGTTGACTATTTTTAATCTAGGTTCATTAGTGATATTGGTCTGTAGTTTTCTTTTTTTGTGGGCTCTTTCCCTCATTTTAGTACAAGGGTTATGGTGGCTTCATAGTATGAATCTGGGAGTATTCTGTTCTTTTCTACACTGTGAAATAGCTTAAGTAGTATTGGAGTTAACTGCTCTCTAAAAGCTTGGTAGAATTATCTGGTGAAGCCATATAGGACAGAACTTTTTTTTGGTTAGTAGTTTTTTGATGACTTTTTCAATCTCTTGTGATGAGTTTATTAAGTTGTTCTACTTCTCCTTGTGATAATTTTGTAGGTAATGTGAATCTATAAATTTTTCCATTTCCTCTAGATTTTCAAATCTGTTAGTATACAGTCTTTCATAGCATTCTATTATGATACTTTGATTTTGGTTGGATCTGCTGTGGCATCTCCTATCTCATTCCTTATTTGGGTTATTTGTTTCATGTCCTGTTTTTCTTTTGTAAGTTTAGCCAATGGTTTATCAATTTTGTTGATCTTTTCAAAGAACCAGCTTTTGATCTTATCAATTTTGTTAGTTGTTCTTCTATTCTCTAATTTGTTTAGTTCTGCTCTAGTCTTTATTACCTGTTTTCTTCTGGTGCCTGAGGGGTTCCTTTGTCGCTTTCTTTTTATTTGTTCAAACTGTAAGATTAATTCTTTAGTTTGGGCCTTTTCTTCATTCCATACGTCTGCATTTACAGAGATAAACTGACTCCTGAACACTGCTTTTGCTGTATCCTATAGGTTTCGGTAGGTTGTGTTTTCATTCTCATTCGATTTCATAAATTTCTTTATTGCATCTTTGATTTCTTGTATATCTCATGGATTTTTTTAGCAAGGTGTTGTTCAGTTCCCAAGAGTTAAGATTTCTACCATATGGTTTTTCTAGTATTGATTTCAATTTTTTGTGGCTGTTTGGTCCTAGAAGATTGTTTGCAATAATTCCACAGATTAAATTGCATTGAGACTTGCTCTATAGTCTAATACATGGTCTATTCTGGAGAATGTTCCATGGGCATTGGATAAGAAGGGGTACTTACCTGTTGTTGGTTTAAAAGTTCTCTGTATGTTGGTGATGTCTATTTCACTGATTGTCACAGCAAGATCTTCTGTATCTTTACTGAGTTATTTTCTGAATGATCCATCCATTACTGAAGGAGGAGTGTTGAAGTCTCCTACTACTATAGTCAAGTGTTCTATCTCATTTTTCAATGTTGTCAGCCCTTGTTTGATGTTTTTAGATGCTCTGGTATTGGGTGCATAAATATTTAATATTGTTACATCCTGCATATGCACTGAATCTTTCAGTAATAAATAGGGACCATCCTTGTCCATGATGGCAGAGCTTATAATAAAATCTACCTTATGTGAGATTAGTATTGCCACTCCTGCTCTACTTTGTGTGTTGTTAGCTTGGTATTTTTCCATCCTTTGATTTTCAGTTTGTTCATATCTTTGAGTCTCCGGTGGGTTTCTTGTAAGTAACACAGATGGATGGTGTCTTTTCATCCAGGCTGTCAATTTCTGCCTCTTACTGGAGCATTCAGACCATTTACATGCAGTGTGAATATTGATAGACATGTATTTAGTGCTGTCGCTTTGATACTTTTATTTTTGTGTTGTTGATGTTTTCTTAATATGCTGTTCTAGGTTATTTTTCTTTATGGGTTTCCTTTTCATTTTTTTCAGTGTTGGTTTTGTTTGTTGTGACTCCTGTATTATGTTTTTTGTTTTGATATGTTACATTGTTAGTTTGCTTTGTGGCTACTCTTGGATCCCTCTTAATATTCTAAATTTCAACCAATCTTTAACTTCTGCATATCTCCTTCCTCTCTATCTACAAGAGTTGTAACTACTGCAAATATTTTCTTCTTTATAGTACAATGATGTGATAGTTTTCATGTTAAGATCTCTGGTTCCCTACTTTTAACATTTTAGCTTTGATTGAGCTTTGTGACTTCCTTAATTGAGTGGGACTCTGGATGCTCTGTCTTGCATTGCATCCTTAAGTACACAACTGACATTATCATTTTTCTTAACAAAGAGCCTATTTCAGTATTTCTTGTAGTTTTGGTTTGGTTTTTGAAAAGTCTCTAAGCTTCTGTTTTTGAATGTCTTACTTTCACCATCATATTTTAAAGACAGTTTTGCAGGAGATGATTCTTCGTTGGAAATTTTTCTGCTTCAAGGCTTTGTATGTGTCATTCTACTGTCTTCTTACCAGTACGGATTCTACCAAGAAGTAAGATGAAAGCCTGCAAGTTTTCCTTTGCACCTTAAGCTCCTCTCTTGATGTTTCATATTATTAAGCCTGATTAAAATATGTCTTGGTGTCTTTCTTTTGGGATCTAGTTTTTGTGGTGTTTGCTAAGCATCATGAATATCTATGTCCTCTTGTTTTACGATGTCAGGGATATTTCTAACAGCAACTAATCCAGCCACAATTCTCTCTCTATTTTCTGGTGTCTGTCCCTGTTTGAGAACTTCAATTAGTCAGAAATTATTTCTCTTGATAGAGTCCCACATGCTTCTTACTGCTTCTTCACTTTTCTTGTTTCTTTTATCTGATTTCTCCTCCTAAATGCTGGTGTCAGTTGCCTTATGTTCCAGTTCACTGATTACGTTTTTCAGTTTCTCCATTCTGCTCTTTTGACTTTGCACTGAATTGTCTAATTATGTAATTTTATTTTTGATCTGCTGGATTTTAGATCATTGATGTTCTAGCAGTTTATATACCTTACTCAATTTTTTATGTTGTTCTGCTGCATTTTGTTTAATCTCTATACACAATTCATTTGTATTCTACCTCCGAGAATTTCACAAATGCTTCTTTGTCTGGGAAATTGCGTGATTCTTTATATTGGGAGTTTTCCAAAGCCATAGTGGTCTGATTCTTTAGATAGTTAGCTATTAATTGTTGTCTTTGCACCATTCAGAAGCTGTTCAGTTTCTCTGGTGCTATCCCAATGGGAGCTGTGGGGTAAGTCTAAAAAGAGAGTGAGTAAGTGGACTGACTGATTTGGCCGCTAGCTGCCACTGCATTCTTTAGGTGCAGCTGACCTACATACAGTTTCTCTGGTAGTATAGATTCCATCAAGCCTCACAGTGCTGCCTGGCTTGGTAGCTGGCTCCACCTGGGTCCTCAGAGATTGCAGACCTCGCCTCCTGGCTGATAAAGGTGGTGTACTGCTTGTCCAGACAGGCAGTTACTCAGCATGAGACTTAGCCTCAGCTGAGCCCTCAGGCAAGGCTGATTCCAATTCTCTGCTGACCAAGATGGTGCCCCCTGAATGGCTTATTGCCATGAGTCAGCAGAATCTATGGCACTGCTCAGAGAAGGGAGGGGGGAGGAGAATCAGAGCCCACAGCTGCTTCCCACCTCTGGATTCCCCAAACGTGGCTGACCAAAAGACAGTGTCTCTGCTGTGGGATACGCTGTTCACTTAGGCACTGCAGATTAGCAAAGCAGCCAGGCAGTGCCAGGCTCATAGTCTTGGCAGACCTAGTCAGCCTCCTGGGCAACAAAGGTGCCTATACCTGCAATTCTCCCAGGCACTGTGCCAGCAACCACAGTATTCAGTGTTACGCTGTCTTGGCCAGCAAGGTATTTTCCCTGTTCCTGTTGCACTGTCCAATCTCACAACCCTACACATGATCTTGCAGCTTCCAGAGTGTCCATACTGCTCCTTTCAATTACTGTTCTAGGCCTTACTTCTGAGACAGAATCAAAGAGACACGTATCTAGTCCATCTTAGCCCTGTCTTTCTAGCTTTTTAAGGAAGCACCAAATCAATTTCTGCAGTAGTTGTACCATTTTTTTAGGTGCTTCCTGAGGGCAAAGGGAATACAGAATGGGTTGTAGAAGAAGGTAGTTCTAAATATCAGTTACGGCCACGCGACCAGTTGCAGAAACGAGGACTGTAATTGCTATGAGTATTCCTGCTTTGTATGTGTGTATTGGATATTTTGTTTACTTATGAAACATAAGATGTAAATGGGCTAATGCATTTTCAATTGTTAGGGTCGCCATGAGTCGGATCCAACTGGACGGCACTTGGCTTGGCATATGTGTTAGTTATATCATGTTAGACATAAGTATGACTTTGTAACTGTACTCCCTCAGAGACTGTGGATGGTAAGGTGAGATGTGTGCAGATGCCAAGTTGGCAAGGGGTGGACTGCGGTGGTCAGGATTATGTCAACTTAGCTATTCCATATTTGGCTGCTGTATTAAGTGGCAGGGTGGGGTTTGTGGTGGCTCCCTGCCCCTCGGCTCTCATCTCTGGACCTTCCACTACTACTGCTGGTCTGCTCACGTAGCCAGGAGCTCTTGCTCTCTTCTTCCGGCATCTGGTTCCTGGACTTGAACTAGCAGCTGGTGGATTCATCAGTCCTTACAGTTGGCACTTGAGAGTCCTGCTCCCTGACCTGCCGATCCTGGGTTCACCAGCCTCTGCCGTTTCGTCTCGCCGCCAGCTTGGGATCCACTTACCTACACAACCGGTGATCTAGAACTCTGGTCTCCGACCTGCTGACTTTGGGTTCCTCAGCTTCCGTGGCCATGTGAGACTTGGGCCAAAACTTGGGACATTCAGCTTCCGTGATTGCGTGAGCTGTTTCCTATATCTATATCCATCTATCTATCTATCTTATAAATCTTTCCTTGTACCTACACATGTTACTGGTTTTGCTTCCCTAGAAGACCCAAATTGTCTTCGGCTGGGTTTTCTAGGGAAGCAAAACCAGTAACACGTCTAGGTACAAGGAAAGATTTATGGTAAACATACAGACAGACAGACAGATAGATACAGATATAGGAAACAGCTCATGCAATCACAGAAGATGAATGTCCCAAGTTCTGGCACAAGCCTCACGCGGCCACAGAAGCTGAGGACCCCAAAGTCAGCAGGTCAGAGACCAGAGTTCTAGATCACCGGTTGTGTAGGTTAGTGGGTCCCAAGCTGGTGGCGAGATGAAACGGCAGAGGCTGGCGAACCCAGGATCGCCATGTCAGGGAGCAGGACTCTCAAGTGCCAACTGTAAGGATTGATGAATCCACAGCTGCTAGTTCAAGTCCCAGAACCAGACGCCGGAAGAAGAGAGCAGGAGCTCCTGGCTACATGAGCAGACCAGCAGTAGTAGTGGAAGGTCCAGAGATGAGAGAGCTGAGGGACGGGAAGCCACCACAAACCCCGCCCTGCCACTTAATACAGCAGCCAAATACGGAATAGCCAAGTTGACATAATCCTGACCACCACAGTCCACCCCTTGTCGATTTGCATCTGCACACATCTCACCTTACCATCCACAGTCTCTGAAGGAGTACAGTTACAAAGTCATACTTATGTCTAAACAAAATATCCAATACACACATACAACGCAGGAATACTCATAACAATCAGTCCTCGTTTTCTGCAACTGGTCGCATGGCCGTAACTGATATTTAGAACTACCTTCTTCTACAACCCATTCTGTATTCCCTTTGCCTTCAGTAAGCACCTCAGCTAGTCGTGGTTTCTTGCCGGGTGAGGTGAAGTGCTGTATAAGTGTTCAGACTTCTTCACAATCTCTCCAACATTTGTTATTTTGTTTTGTTTATTAATGCTAGTAGTGTTGGGGTGAAATGGTATATCACTGTAGTTTTGCTTTGCATATCTCTAATGGCTAATGATTGTGAGCATTTCCCCATGTGCCTGTTAACTGCTTGAATGTCTTCTTTGGTGAAGTCCCTGCTCATATCCCCTGCCCATATTTTCATTAGCCTATTTGTCTTTTTGCTCTTGAAGTTTTGCAGTATTTTGTAGATTTTAGTGATGAGACACTGATAGAATTCATCACAGCCGGTTTTTTTTCTCAGTCTGTAACTTGTCTTTTTACTCTTTTGGTGAAGTCTTTGGATGAGCATACGTATTTGACTTTTAGGAGCTTCCAGTTATCTAATTTCACTACTGGTGTTTCTGTATTGTTAGCAATGTTCTGTATTCTGTTTATGCCATGTGTTAGGGCTTTTAGCATTGTCCCATTTATATCTTCCATGATCTTTATCATTTTAGAATTTATATTTAGGTCTTTGATCTCTTTCAAGTTAGTTTTTGTGCATGGTGTGAAGTATGAGTCTTGTTTCACTTTTTTTTTTTTTTTTTTTGCAGATAGATACCCAGTTATGCCAACAGCATCTATAAATGACACTGTCTTGTCCCCAGTGAATGAACTTTGGAAATTTCAAATATCAGAAGCATACACAGATGATTTTATTTCTGGATTCTAAGTTCTACTCTATTGGCCTTTGTATCTGTTTTTGTACCAGTAAGAGCCAAGCCAAGTGCCGTCGAGTCGGATCCGACTCACGGCGACCAGTAAGAGGCTGTTTTGAAAACCTGGATGGTACAATAGGTTCTAAAATCAGGCAGTGTGTGTGGCCTCCCATGTTGTTTTTCTTCAGTAATGTTTTACTCATCTGGTGTTTCTTTCCTTTGTTTCTCCTTTTCATTAAAAAACGCCATGAAAATTTGGATCAGGATCACCTTGTATCTATAGGTCGCTTTGGGTTGAACTGATATTTTCACAATGTCAGTCTCCCTATACATGAGCACAGTATATTTTTCCACTTCTGTAGGTCTCTCTTGATTTCTTGCAGTAGTATCTTGTAGTTTTCTTCATACAGGTCTTCTACAACTCTGGTTAGATTTATTCCTAAGTATTTTATCTTCCTGCGGGCTACTGTAAATGGTACTGATTTGATCATTTCCTCTTCAGTGTTCTCTTTATTGGTTTAGAGGAATCCAACTGATTTTTGCATGTTTATCTGGTATACCTATATTTTAATAAACTCTTCTATTAGTTCCAGTAGTTTTCTTGCGGATTCTTCAGAGCTTTCTGTGCGTAAGATCACATCATCTGGAAATAAAGATACTTTTACTTCTTCCTTACCAATATGGATCCCCTTTACTTCTTTTCACAGCCTAATTACTCTGACTAGGACCTCCAGGACCATACTGATTAAGAATAGTAATAAAGTACATCTTTGTCTAGCTCCCATTCTCAAGCAGAATCCTTTCAGACTGTCTTCATTTAAGAGGATGTTGGCTTTTGGCTTTGTATAAATGCTCTTCATCATGTTGAGGACTATTACTTCTATTCCTGTTTTGCTGACAGTTCTTATCATGAGTGAGTCATGGACTTCATCAAATGCCTTTTCTGCATCAACTGACAAGATTATATAGTTCCTGTCTTTTGCTTTATTTATGTAATGGATTATATTGATTGCTTTTCTAATGCTGAACTATCCCTACATACCTGGTATGAATCCCACTTGGTCACAGTGAATTAATTATTTGTTATGTTGTTGAATTCTATTAGCTACAATTTTGTAGAGGATTTATGCATTTAAGTTCATGAGAGATACCGGTCTGTGATGTTCCTTCTTTGTGGTGTCTTTACCTGGTTTTGATATCAGGTTTATGCTAGCTTCATAGAGTGAGTTTGGGAGTATTCCATCCTTTTATATGCCCTGAAATACCTTTAGTAATAGTGGTGCTAACTCATCTGTGAAAATTTAGTAAAATTCTCCAGTGAAGCTGACAGAGCCAGGGCTTGTTGTTGTTGTTGTTTGTTGTTTTTAAATTACCTTCTAAATCTGTTCATTTGTTATTGGTCTATTTAGTTGTTCCACCTCTGTGTTAGTTTAGCTATATAGCATGTTTCTGGAAATTTGTTTATTTCTTCTCAGTTTTCAAATTTGTTAGAATATAATTTTTTTAATTGTGCTTTAAGTGAAGGTTATAATTCATTAGTTTATCATACAAAAACTTACACACACATTGTTATGTGACCCTAGTTGCTCTCCATACTCCTCTCTACTCTGTATTTCATGTGGCTGTTCAGCCAGCTCCTGTCTTCTTCTGCTTTCTCATCTCACCTCAGGAGCTGTGATTTCTTGTCCTGTGTCTACCAAAGCCAAGAAACACACTCTTCACCAGTATTATTTTATGTCTTATAGTCCAGTCTATTCTTTGCATGAAGAGTTGGCTTTGAGACTGGTTTTAGTTCTCGGCTGACAGTTCAGAGGCTGTGTCTTCCAGGATCCTTCCATTCTCAGTCAGATGATCAAGTCTGGTCATTTTACATGACTTTTAGTTCTGCGCCTAACTTTTCTCCCCCTCCTTCAGGAACTCTCTATTATGCTCCCTGTCAATAAGTTGTAAGTAGTAGCCAGGAACCATCTAGTTCTTCCAATCTCAGGCTGACTGAGTTACTGGTCTATGCGGCACTTGCTGTCTCTTGGGTTCTTATTTTCATTATATCTTTGGTGTTCATTCATCTTCACTTCAAATGGGTTAGGATCAACAGATGCATCTCAGATGGCCATTTGCTACCTTTAAAGACCCCAGACATTGGTCTTAAAAGCTGCCAAGCTGCCATCTGAGGGCACAGCAAATGGTCCAAACTCAACAGGAATGGATGCTCACCAAGGACCAAAATGACATGGAATAAAGACAACCCAGAAGACAGACAGACCCACAAGAGTGGGTGCCTGCATCGACTTAGGACCAGAAGAACCAGATGGTGCCCGGCCACCACCAGTGATAGCCGCAATGGAGCTCACTAAGTTGAGTCTCACTGGCAACACAAGAATAAAAAGGGGTGCATCCTAAGATCTCCACTAAAAGACCTCAATTGATGGTCCAGCAGTTTTGGGGTTCCCCTGGGAGCATGGCCCCTGGCCCTGATGCTTCCCTTGCCCATAAATCATAACAAAGGTCCACTCTTCAGATATGAATGGATTGGACTTGGCGATGCAGAGTGACCATATATTGGATACACTTTATGGTTCTACGCATCTATAGTATATCATCCTGCTGACCTCTGGCTGGAGGAAGGAGAGTGGGTGGAGAGGAGGGAAAAAAGAGACTCTTGGGAGAATGAGACATGTATGGAGCAGAGAGGAATAGTGTGCTGTCACCGGGCAGGGAGAGTAGTGGAAGCTGCATATAGGCGGGCATGTAAATTTATACGGGAATGTACATTTTCACTCAGTGATATTAAATAAAAAAAAAAAAGACCCCAGATACCACTCACCAAACTGAGATGCAGAATATTTTATTAACAAACCTTATTATATCAGTTGACCTAGATATTCCCTGAAACCATAGTTCCCAGACCCCCGTCCCTACTACTACATTCCTTAGCATTTGGTTTTATTCCGGAAACTTCCTAGTTTTTTAGTCCAGTTCTGCTGACTTCTCCTTTATTGTGTTGTCCTTCCCTTGACCTAAAACAGTTCTTTTCTACTATCTAGTTGGAAACCGTGGTGGCATGGTGGTTAAGTGCTATAGCTACTGAGCAAAGGACTGGCAGTTTGACTTCACCAGGCACTCTTTAAAAAGCCTATGGGGCAGTTCTACTCTGTCCTATAGAGTTGCTATGAATCAGAAATGATTTGATGGCAATAGGTCTGATATTATTCTCTAGTGAGTGAATATCCCTCTCCTTCCTTGCCACTCTCATAACCATCAAAGAATGTTTGCTTCTACATTTACACCTTTTCTTTAGTTCTTATAATAGTGGTCTCACACAATATTTGTCTTTTGCCAACCGACTAATTTCACGTAGCATGACGTCTTCCATATTCTTCCACATTACATTTCACAGATTCACTGTTGTTCTTTACCATTGCATGGTATTTCGTTGTGTGAAATACCATAATTTATTCATCCATTCATGTGTTGATAGGTACTTACATTGTTGCCGTCTCTCTGCTATTGTGATCACTGTTGCAGTGAACATGGGTGTGTATATATCTGCTGATGCGACGGCTCTTATTTCTCTAGGACATATTCCAAGGAGTAAGATTGTCAGATTCTATGGTATTTCTGTTTTTAGCTTTTTAAGGAAATGCGAAATAAGTTTCCAAAGTGGTTGTGCAATTTTATATTCCTATCTGCAGTGTATAAGTATTCCAGTCTCTCGACAACCTCTCCAGCATCTTTTCACTTGTTTGTTTTGTTTTTCTGAGGGGGACTAGTTGTGGTCTTCTTGAGGTGAGATGGTATCTCGTAGTTTTGCTTTGCATTTTTCTAATGGCTAATGACCATAAACATTTTCTTATGTATCTATTAACCAACTGAATATCTTCTTTGGTGAACTGCATATTCATATCCTTTGCCCATTTTTGCACTGTTATTTGTCATTTTGTTGTTGATGTATTGCAGTATCTTGTAGATTGTAGTAATTAGACACTGATAAGATTTGTTGTAGCCAAATTTTTCTTCTCAGTCTGTAGGTCGTCTTTTTAACTCTTTTGGTTAAGTCTCTGGATGAGAATACGTGTTTCATTTTTAGGAGCTCCCCGTTATCTAGTTTCTCTTCTGATGTTTGTGTATTGTTAGTAAAGTTTTGTATTCTGTTTATACCATTTATTAGAGTTCTCACTATTGTTGCTATTTGTTCTTCCACGATCTTCACCATTTTAGATTTTGTGCTTAGGTCTTTGATTCATTTTGAGTTAGTTTTTATGCATGATGTGCCTCTTATTCTCATAAGAGTTAGTCTATAATTAAAACTATGGTGGAAAATGTATACATGTATGTGAAGACAAAAGTAATACTCCCAAAAAACAAAAGCTGCATGTTACAGTTGCAGGTTATGGCTATCTTTTCTCTCCAGTATTCTATAACCATCACCATCAAGTTGATTCAGAATCACAGTGACCCTACTGGGAACAATAAAACTGCACCCTATAGGATTTCCAAGAAATAGCTGTAGAATTCAAAACGTTGACCTTTTGGTTAGCAGCCAAGCCCTTAACCACAGCACCACCAGGGCTCTCCAGACTGTAAAGCTTTTTTAAAATAAAAAGCAATAAAAGTGAATACTTACAGCAATGAAAGGAAGAAGAGAACTTAGAGTCTCTTGAGGATGTAGAACGGTTGAAGAAATACTATTTAGAGGAGGAAACCTGAGCATGTATGAAGACAAAGCAAAGAGAGAGAGACTGAAAATTCACCCATCTTTCTTACTGCAACAGGTAATTTAACATATTAGCTCAGAGAGCTATTTAAAGTCCTTGAGGAATAGATTTCAAATAACCTACAATAGCTGCCCTAGAAATGACATTTAAAAGTGTCTCTCCTGGGTACTAATAAAAATTCCATTCTTCACCTTAAAAAAGAGCATGATACAGACAAAAATTTCATAGTAAAACTACTGAACATGGTGGAAATAGTTACTGAACATTATTCACTCTCATGACTATGCCTCAGTCTACAGAATGTATTCACCTCACCCTAGGAACATAGATTTTAATTTTGTTTTTTAACAGAGCAAATATTGCCTGGTCATGGAGTATGCTTTTATTACTATTTAAAAGGAAAGTAGTTTAATGAAAGTGTGGTTTCTTACTAATACTCTGACCTCTAAGTTCGTTAACCTCCTCATTTCCAATAACCTTCTCCTTCCACACCATGTCAGCTATCCATTCTCCACACATTAGCAATACACTTCTACTCCATCTCTGAAATTATTAAGTTAAACAATATGTTCTCTTATCACAACATTCCAAATTGCTGGTTCAACTACTCTCACTATCATTCTCCAGATCATCAAGACCTCCACTTCACTGACTTTTCTTCCTCTACATTCTCCCCATTCATCAGAGCTTTTTCACTTCCCTTTTCTCTTTTTAATTTTTATTATTTATTAGTTATAGTAAATGAATAAAATTTCTAACATCTATCATTTATCTTATCTATGATAAACCCTCACTCCCCACCCATCCATGTAGCCAACATAGTTATTTTCTTCTGCAGATAATCCTATTTTTAAGTCCTTATAACAGGGGTCTCATACAGTATTTGTCCTTTTGACACTGACTGATTTCACTCAGCATATCTTCCAATTGAAACCATGTTATGAGATGTTTTATGAAATCTACATTGTTTTTTATTACAGTATAGTGTTCCACTGAGTATATGTACCTTAGTTTGTTTATCAATTCATCTGTTGAATGGCATCTGGGTTGATTCCATGTTTTAGCTATTGTGGACTGGGCTACAGTAAACATTCATGTACATGTGTCTGTTCATGTAACAACCTTTGTTTCTGAAGGATAAATTTCAAGCAGTGGAATTACAGGATCAAATGGTACATATATTTCGAGCTTTTTAAGGAAGCGCCAAATTGCTTTCCAAAGAGGTTGTACCAACTTGCAGTCCCACCAGCAATGTAGGGGAGTTCCAGTCTCTCCACAGCCTCTCCAGAATTTGTTGTTTTGTATTTTTTGGATCATGGCCAACCTTGTTGGGATGAGATAATATCTCACTGTACTTTTATTAGGATTTCTCTGATAGCTAATGATTGTGAGCATACTCTCATATTACTTTTGACTGCCTGGATGTCTTCTCTAGTGAAGTGTCTGCCCGTCTCCTTTGCCCATTGCTTAATTCCCCCCCCCCACTCTTCTCTAATCCACATTGTAGGATTAGCTGACACCCCCAGTTTCTCCATAAGTAGGGTGGTGTCTTTGCCACCCAGTAAGCAGAGACTTCCACCACAGAGAGTCCCCCTGGGGCAAATCACTAGAGACAGCTGGTGACCAGCAATTCTCTTAGATCTATGCCTCAGCTCTTGCTGAGGTAACACCAGAGAAATCAAACAGTACCTAGTGGACATGCAGACAGCAGACCATAGTTAATCATTTAAAGAAGCTGCCTTTAAAGGCTCCAGAAAATTTCCAACATAAAGATTCAAAAATTTTCCCAGATGAAGAAGCCTTTCTGAACCTGTCAGAGATCGAGTACAAAAGAATTATATACAGAACCCTCCTAGAGATTAAACAAAATGAAAAATTAAGTAAGCTATCTGAATTGATGGAATATCAAGGATCTGAAATACATCAGATCAATAACAAAATTACAGAATTAGATAATTAAATCCAAAGCCAAAAGAGTAGGATTCAACAGACAGAAGTTAGACTTAATGACCTTGAGGACAGAGCAACTGACGCCAGCATTTATGTGGAGAAATCAGAGAAAAAAAATAATAAAAATGAAGAAGCATTAAGAAATATGTAGAGCTCCATTAAGAGGAATAATTTGTTTAATTGGAGGTCCTAAACAAGGGGAGATATATGACAATATAGAAAGTATTGCTGTAGAGATGCTGACAGAAAACCTTCCGGAGATTATGAGCAAAGAGAACATAGGTATCCAAGATGTGTAATGAACACCACAAAAGTTAGACCCCAAAAGAAAGACACCAAGACATATTATAATCGAGCTTAATAAAATGAAACATAAACAGATGCTTTTGAAGGCAAAAAGGTTCAAAGCAAAGCTAACACTCTGAGTGAAACCCTGTAGGCTTTCATCTGACTTCTCTGCAGAAATGATGTTAGCTAGATAACAGTGGAATGATACATTCACTTCCCTTTTCATTCAGCTTTGGTTTTATGGTGAATAGCTGCAATAATACTCTTGTCAAAACCAAAATACACTGTCATGCAGTAAATATTTACTGAGCTCCTACTATGTGTATTAGGATTTATAGTAGAGAGTAAAGGCTATCTAAGAACTAGTCTTTGCCTTCATGTAGATCTCAAGACCACCAATTCTTACTGCTTTCCAATCAACAGTAAAGATATTCAACCAAACCCAGTGCCACTGAGTGAATTCCAACTCACAGCAACACTATAGGACAGAGTAGAACTTCTCTACAGAGTTTCCAAAGAGTGTTTGGTAGATGTGAACTGCTAAACTTTTGGTTAGCAGACACAGAAGTTAACCACTCAATCACCAGGGTTTCCATTCACTATATAGTAGTTAAGAATTAAGTTAGGTGAAGGGAGGGACAACACACAGTAGAGGAGAAGTCACCACAACAGGACTAAACCAAAAGATAAGAAGGCTCCTAAATATAACGAAATACTTGAAGACAGAATAGCACAGGTAGGGGTCTGGAGACCATGGTTTCAGGGGACTTTGGGTCAACTGGCATAACAAAGTTTTTTAAGAAAATGTTCTGCATCTTACTTTGGTGAGTGGCATCTGGGGTCTTAAAAGCTACAAGCTGCCATCTAAGAAGTATCAGTTGTTAACAACCCACCTGGAGCATAACACAATGAAGGACAGCAAAGACATAATGAAAATGTGAGCCCAGGAGACAAAAAGGACCACATACTAAAGAGATAATGTCAGCATGAGACTAGAAGAACTAGAAGATGACTGAACACCACCAATGACTACCCTGACAAGAAACACAACAGAGTCTCTGCTGAAGCAAGAGAAAAATGGGGTGCAGAACTCAAATCCTATTGAAAAGCCTGGACCTGATGGTCCAACAGACTAGAGGGTCCCTGGAAGACATGGCCCTTGAACTCACTGCTAGCCCAGAGTTGAAACTATTCCTGAAGCCAACTCTTCAGACAAAGACTAGGCTGAACTATAAGACATAAAATGATACTGGTGAAGAAGATGCTTCTAAGCTTAAGTAGATACATGATATTAACAAGCAGCTCCTGTCCAGAAGAAAGATGAGAGGGCAGAGTAGGAAGGGTGCTAGCTGGAGGGACATGGGAAATACAAGGTAGGAAGGAAAAGCATGCTTTCACAGTGTGGGGACAGCAGCTAGAGTTACATAGCAATATGTATGTAAATTTTTGTAGGACAAATTGACTTGCACTGTAAACTTCCACTTAAAGCACAATAAAATATTTTTTAAATTTTTTAAAAATAGAAGAAAAATCTCCTAGCCAAAACACCAAGTGCGGTCGAGTCAGATCCAACTAAGACTTTCTAAATATATATATATTCCTGGAGCCCCTTGGACTACAGAAACAGAATCTCCAGGGTTCAAGACCAGAAATCTGCATTTTTAAAGCTCCTCAGGTGATTCTCCCATGCTGTCAGGTTTGGAAACCATGGTTAGATCATTTAAATCATCTATTGCCCCCAACTCCAGAAGAATGTCTATATTATACGATACCCAGTGCCATCAAGTCGATTCCAACTCACAGTGACCTTACAGAACAGAGTAGAACTGCCCCATAGAGTTTCTAGGGAGCACCTGGAGGATTTGAGCTGCTGACCTTTCAGTTAGCAGATGTTGCATTTAACAACTATACCACCAGGGTTTCCATAAGATAGCAAAAGCAATTATTAATTTATTGCTAAAAATAGATTTCTAGAGTCTAGCTGGTTAATTTAGGCAAATTTTATTATACAGATGGTTCATATTTAAGTACTTCATGTTCACTTTATAGTACACTGGTGTTTCTTTAATAATGATTATATACACTACATTTATGTCCATTTTTTGAGACCTAGGGTATAATTTTTAACTGTTTTAAATGATTAGTAATTTATAATTGCTGTATCTTTGTGTTCATGACACATCATTGATTATATTCATGATTTATTTGATGCTGAATCTTTGGTAAGGAACAAAATCCTCAATTATAATATTGCTCCTGTGGGAGAACATGATCCATTTTATGACGTGATTTCCAGGAACATCATGGTGGTGAAAATTAGGGTCTGCCTGTACAAGTCATTTTACATAAAATGTACATTCCTGAAAAATGGCAGAAGCTGTATTTTTATCAGTCATTTAAAATATACTCTCTCTACCTCAAAGGAACCCTGTGATGACTCATCTAGTAAACTGACAAATATTTTTAGAAATGTAAAGCTTATCTTTATCTTTTGCTGAGAAAATGTCAATCTTAATACTAATATTTAAGTAGAAGTTAGTGTGGGCTACAATACAAATGGTATTTTTCTTGACTATCAAACCAGAGATTATACACTTTGGAGTCAAAAAAATAATCACTGACTTTTTAGTCCAAGAAGGTGATCTTTTGTAGTGCTGTGCATTAATCTGACAAAGAATGTTGATGGCAAGTTCATTTCTCTGCACCCTAAGATTTACAAAGACCAGAGTAGAAGCAACTGCTCACACAATGCTCCTGTGAGTGAAAATGGCTGGTGTGAGGACCCTCCTTTTTCAGGATGAGAAATACAAGCACAGATTGATCATTGCAGTATATGGTGAGAAGTTCTCAGCTGAGACTGTGTGATGTCCTATATGTGGTAAATCCTGCCTCTATGACATTAAGGAAGGACGACAGGCAACAGCTGTGTTGATGGTAAAGGACTCACTATGTAATACTGTTTTGCTTTGAAGCAATCTCTTAAGATATAAAGGAAAGATAAACAAGCAGAGAGTCCATGTGGGTGACCTCATATCAGCAGGAAAGCAGTGGCAGAAGCAGAGTGCATCCTTTCTAAAGAACACAGGGTCCCTGTGCCTCAGAAGCTTCCAGTCAAGGGGAAGATTGACAAGGACTTTCCTTCAGAGCTAACTGAAAAAGTCTTCCCCTGGTGCTGACACAGTGAATTTGAACTTGTAAACTAATGGACGGTGACAGAATAAAATCTCTTTTTAAAGCCATCCACTTGAGGTATTTCTACTACAGTGGCACTAGATGACCAAGACAATTATCAACAGTAGGCAGGCTTCAGTTGAGCTTTCAGACTAAGACAGACAAGGAAGAAGGATCTTTTGGTCTACTTCTGAAAAGAATTAACCAGAGAAAAATTTATGAATAGCAGCAGAACATTCTCTGATATACTGCTACAAGATGAGCCTCTCAAGTTGCAAGGTACTCAAAATACAATTGGTTAAGAGTTGCATCCTGAAAGTAGAGATAACTTTAATGAAAAGTAGAGATAACTTTAATGACATGGATGGAATCACGTTTTCAGGACCTTCATTTGCCGATGGGCCATGACTCAAAATATGAAGACACAGCTGCAAACATCCATAAATAATTGGAACGCAGAATATAAGAAGTATGAATCCAGGAAAATTAGAAATCATCAAAAATGAAACATATTAACATTAGGCATCAATTAGCTGAAATGGTCTTGTATTGGTCATTTTAAATCACACAGTCATATGGTATATTACGCCAGGAATAACAACTTGAAAAGGAATGGCATTACATTCATTGTCAAAAAGAACATTTCAAGAACTATCCTAGACATCCAAGATATAAGAAATACATGAGCTGAAGAGACAGGAACTCGTTGAATACATAAGGAAATACAAGGCGGAAAGGAGGTGTGCGCTGTCACAGTGTGGGGAGAACAGCTACAGTTACAAAGAAATTTGTGTGTAAGTTTTTCCATGACAAATTTGCTTGGATTGTAAACTTTCACTTAAAGCACAATCAAACATTTAAGAGAAAAATAAAATACATAAAAAAAGAACTGTCCCAGAGTACAATGCTGTCAGTGATATGATAAGATCCATAAGCCTACAAGGAAGGCCAGTTAATTCAACTATTATCCAAATTAACACACCAACCACTGGGGCCAAAGATGCAGAAATGGAAGATTTTTACCCACTTCTGCAGTCTGATATTGGTGGAACATGCAATCATGATTCATTGATAACTACTGGTGATTGGAATCTGAAAAGTGGAAACAAAGAAAAAGGATTAATAGAAAATATGCCCTTGGTGATAGAAATGTTGCTGAGATGGCATGAGAGACTTTTGCAAGATCAATGACCTCTTTGTTGCAAATACCTTTTTCCAACAACATAAACAGCAACTATACACATGGACCTTGCCAGATGGAATACAAAGGAATCTGACTGCGTCTGTGGAAAGAAATGATGGAAAAGTTCAATGTCATCACTCAGAAAAAAAGCCAGGGATGAATGTGGAAAAGATCATCAATTGCGTATACGCAAGTTCAAAGTGAAGCTGAAGAAAAGTGAACAAGTCCACAAGAGCCAAAGTATGACCCCAACTATACTTTACCTGAATTTAGATACCATCTCAAGAATAGACTTGATGGGTTGAACATCAATGATTAAAGACCAGATGTGCTGTGGAATGACATCAAGGACATCATACATGAAGAAAGTGAGTGGTCATTAAAAAGACAGGACAGGAAGAAAAAACCAAAATGAATGTCAGAAGAGACTCTGGAACTTTTTCTTAAATGTCAAGGAACTAAAGCAAAAGTAAGAAATTATGAAGTAAAAGACCCGAACAGAAAATTTCAAACGGTGGCTCAAGAAGACAAAGTATTATAATGACACATGCAAAGACCTGGAGTTAGAAAACCCAAAGGGAAGAACACGCTGAGGATTTCTCAAGCTAAAAGAACTGAAGAAAAATGCAAGCCTTGAGGTGCAATAATGAAGGATTCTGTGGGGCAAATACTAAATGGTGAAGGAAGCATTAATTGCAGTTGGAAGGAATACACAGTGTCACTATACCAAAAAGAACTGGCAAACATTCAATCAGTTCAGGAGGTGGCATATGATCAGGAACCAATGGTCCTGAAAGAGAAACTCCAAGCTGCACTGAAGGCATTGGTCAAAAACAAGAACCTAGGAATTGACAGAGTATCAAAGGAGATGTTTCAACAAATTAATGTAGTGCTGGAATTGCACACTCATCTATGCCAAAAAATTTGGAAGACAGCTACCTGGCCAACTGGCAGAAATACATACATATTTGAACATATTCTCTGATCCAATCAAAGGTGGAGATTATCAAACACTATCATTTCTATCACACATAGGTAAAATTGCACTGAAGATCATTCAAAACGGGTTGTAGCAGTACATTGACATGGAATTGCCAGAAATTCAATCTGGATTCAGAAGAGGATATGGAAGGAAAGATATCATTGCTAATGTTAGGTGGATCCTGGCTGAAAGCACAGAATACCAGAAAGATGGTTACCTATTTACTGATTCTGTAAAGATATTCTGCTGTAGGCTGGGAGCTACTGTGTCCTAGGCCCCTTGCCCCCTCCTCCCTCTCCCCATATTTTGTACCTCTCTGTTTGGCGCCTTGAAACTACTTACAGAATAATAAGAACTATCCCTTGAAGCTAGTAGCGCAGACTAAGCTATGTGTAATACAATAGGCCCAAAGTTAGAGCTATTTCCTTGAAACTGTTTACAGGTTAATGGCTCAGGTTAAAACTATTTGCATGCTCTTGTCTTTTGTTCTGTAACAAAGATCATGACCATTTTTTGCAATGTCCTGCCTGTTGACTTCCTACCTGTTACGCTACCTGTTAAGCCCACAAATAAAGCTTGTGTAAGTGGACCAGTGTCCACGATTCTCCGTCAGAGACCATGGTCCCACCTAGCCCCAACTTTATCTTGTGTGATGTGTTTATTTGCTCTTGTGTGACTGACATGTTTTCATGTGTGAGTGAGATTTCTCATCCTTTCACCTGTCCACTGCGGCCTCGGACCCTATCCAGCACTAGCCGCTGGAATGTCGGACACAACAATATTCAACTGTGTGGATCATAAATACCCACAAATCCATAGTTTGTGAGAAATGGGAATTCCAGAACATTTAGTTCTGATTATGAGGGACCTGTATATAGATGAAGAGGTGGTCACTAAAAGAGAACAGGAGGATACTACATGAGTGAAAGAAAGGTGTGTGCTCAGTATTGTAACCTTTCACCATACTTACACAATCTGTATTTTAAGCAAATAATTGGCAAAAAAGGAGACCACCAACAAGATGGAATGACACAGTGACTGCAACAGTGGGCTCAAGCATGACAATAATCATGAGATTATCTCAGAAATGGGCAGTGTTTTGTTCTCTTGTACACAGGATCACTATGAGTCAGAACCTACTCAATGGCACCTAACAACAAAACTAATTATATTAGGGATACTTTAAGCACAGGTCTGTCTCTCCATGGCTGCAATTCTTTGGCATAATCTCAGTTTTCAATTGTTTTAAGATCTCATAAGACTTCTTGATTTTCAGTTTTCCAGCTGTTGTTGTCGTGAGGACAAGAGTGAAGAATTTCAAGTTCCTTGTAAGCAGGACTAGAAACTGAAGTTTATATGAGAGTCAGGGTGAAGATGATAGAACAATCAAACACTTCTTATCCCTCTTATGACAAAGACCCAAACAGCAAGTGAACATGAATATATACCACAATCCAGGAATCACTAGTCATCAAAGAAAAAGCTAAAGAATTGGACTGATAAGCAGATGGAAGAAGAGGCAATTCAAAAGCAGTAGAAATGGGGAACTACAGATCATGGTATTGCTGTTACTCTGCTACCTGAGTCTGCACAGCACATACAGGCTGAGGATACCAGCAGCATCCCAAGCCAAGGCTCACCACATCTGGTAAAGCCAAGTAGCAACAAATCTGTACAGATCTCCAGAATCAAACAGGAGTGATACTAGACCTATAAAAGTTAAGTGTAAATTCTCAACCTACCAAATGTGTAAGCAAAATAACCCTTTTACCCCTAGAACTTCACAACTAAGAAACACTTCTTTCCCCTCAATCACCACTCGAACACCATTCCTGCAGCATTCAACAACCCAAGACCTCTAATGCCCAGCTACCTGTATATGGGGTCCAGGGGCTTGTAGTGTCCCTCAGCCCTGCCCAGACCCTTGTGGGCCTATTCAATACCACATACTTTTATTACCATGAAACAGCAAGGCATACACTTGAAGATCATTCTCACCTGTAGTAGTCATGGGAGGAACTGCAATTAACGACATTCCACATTGTCCTGGCCCCTAAGAAAGGGTCTCATGCACACATACTGGGGGCCAACAATACCACCAACTGTATCTGCCCACCCAAGGCAGGGGTCTGAGAATTAGTGAGGTCTCCCAGTCCACCTAGTCAATGGATCCTGGGATCCAAAGACAAGGTTCACTACCATCCCACACTATTGGCTCTAAGGGAGAGGGACATGCCCTATATCCAGCCACCTGAGGGAAGCCATCAGCCTCTTGACTTTCCTTATACATTGCCCCCAACTGCAAAAGGAGATCTGTGGTTCCACCAAAAAGCCTCATGTAGCCTCACAGACCGAAGACTGTAGGACACAGTCTGCACCACACACTCAGATACTATCCAAGTACTCCTATGAGTGATCAAAATATCAGAATAGAGAGATTAACAGAAAACACAGAGATAATCACTTAACATTTGCTGTCAGAAACCTAACAGCATCAAAGAAGACACCTATCCAAGAAGTTCAACGTGCTCCATAAGGGATTTCAGAAGAAAGTCACCATGATATATCAAAACAAAATGTGCCAAAATCAAAGACAAAGAAGAATTCTGAGAGCAGCTATGAACAAAGGAAAAATCATATACAAAAAAGAGCTAGTAAGACTAAATCCTGGTTACTAAGAAGACACCACGCAGGCAAGAAAACAATGGGATGATACGTACAAAGATTTGAAGTCAAAAAAAAAAAAGGCCACCTGCAAGAATTACATATCTAGCAAAACTTCCTCTCAAATATGATGGCAAACTGAGGTCATTTCCAGATGCAAGGTCTGACAGTTAAGTGTACAAATTCATCCTAGAAAAAGTGCTACATACCTCGTTGCTGAATGTCACTATGGTCACCTTCAAAGTACTCCCCTTGGGAAGCTATGTGCTAACGCCAGAGCCTAGTTTACCCTTCAAAGCAATTTTAGAACTGTTTTTCTGGAATGGCCTTTACAGCCGTCATCATATTAACTTGATGGCCTGAATGTCATCAAAATGGCTTCCTTTCAATATTTCCTTTATCTTCAGGTAAAGAAAAAAAGCCACTAGGGGCCAGATCAGGTGAGTAGGGAGGGTGTTTCAATACAGTTATTTGTTTAATGGCTAAAAACTCTTTCACAGACAGGGCTGTGTAAGCTGGTACATTGTTGAGATGTAAGAACCATGAGTTGCTGGCAAAAAGTTCAGGCCATTTTCACCTTTTTCTTGCAGCCTTTTCAGCACTTCCAAATAGTAAACTTTATTAACTGCTTGTCCATTTGGTACAAATTCATAATGAACAATCCCTCTAACATCAAAAATATTAGCAATATCATTATGACTCTTGATTTGGACTGACAGAATTTTTTGTTTGTGAAGAATTTGTCTGGCCTCCACTGTGCACTTTAGTGTTTTGTTTCAGGGTCACATTGGTACACATGTTTCATTACCAGTGATAACCAGTGATCCAAAACATCATCTTGCCTCTCCAAAAGATCTTGGTAAACTTTGAATCTCCTTTGCTTTTGTTCATCGGTGAGTTCCTTTGGACCCATCTTTGCACACACCTTTCTCATGCCAAGATTTTCAGTGAAGATTTTCCCATTGCTCTATAGATGCTTACTTGGTCTGCTGTGCTTCTCACAGCCAGCAGAGGATTTTGACACACAATTCAATGAACTTTTGCAATGTTTTTGTCAGTCCTGCTTGTTACTGGCCACCCTGACCTCTCTTCATCAATGACACTTCCCCCCGCCTCAGAAAAAATATTTAATCCATTTGTACATTGCTGTTTTCTTCATGGCATTATCCCCATAAACTTGGATTAATATGCCCCTGATTTCACTTCCACTCTTGCCAAGTGTAGCAAGAAATTTAATGTTTGTTAAATTTGCTCTAATTCAACCTCCAACATTCTTGTGACAGTACACAAAAACACACAAGAACAATAACAATAAATGCCACTCAGCAAGACATTGCCACGTGTCAACACAAATATATAGATGTTAGATACTAATATATCAAGTTTATGAAACCTTAATGAGTTGTCTGTATAGTGCTGTCAATGGAAGCACTGAACTTAATGGCCAGACCTTGTAAACAGAAATTAAGGAGTTTGACCAAAGTTAGAAGAAACATTAAAGGCAGGCCTCTGGTTCAACATACAACATCAGACCACAAACCAAGACTAGAACACAGGACAGATCGACCATTCATTGACACAAATAGGAAACACAAATAAACAAAGCACAGTTAAAAGACTGAAAAGAGGAAACCTGAGATGTCAATATGTTAACAATGACAATGTCAAACAAAAACAAACAGGAAAAAACACTGCAGTCAAAGAAATCTCACATGGAGAGCAAGTTAGGTAATATCAAGAAACAAATGATTGGTCTAAACTTAGAAAAATAAAGGTAGATTTCAAGATAATCCTAAAGGAAGTTAACAAATCAATACATCAAAATAAAAAAGAAGAAAAACATAAAAACTCAGGGAACATAGTATCAACAATAGTGAAGAAAATATATAAACAGAAAGAACTCAGCAGAGAAAATTAAGCAGAACATATTGTCAACACCACAAAAAAGCAGTAAATACATTGCCATTGATAATTCCACTAAAAGTAAATAGCCTAAACATACCAGAAAAAAGACAAAGAGTGGCAGAATGGATTTTAAAAACATGATCCAGGAGGTGGGGTTAAGATAGCAGGGAAGCCACAGATATTTTCTTTTCCCTCTAACAACAAAGAACCAGAAAAATAACTGAATGGATTATATAGGACATTCTAGGAGTCCTGAAAATCAGGCAGACAGCTGAGAGATCAGACTAGGTGACAGTGAGATGAGGCAGGTCCAGAGGCAGGTGCTGCACCCAGATTTAAATCTGCACCTCACAGGGGGACCTACTTCAGCCACAGAGAGTTGCACATGGTAGCAAGTGGCCAAACAGGGTTGCAGTGTCTTGGACAGAGCATGTTTTTCCCACTGAGGAAGCTAAGCTGCACCTACAGAACTAGAGAGGACTTTAATTGAGTGTCATAAGTAAAGTGCTTGCAGACACAAAATCCTACATGCTGATTTCTCTCCCTTTTCCCAGCACATTCCCCACCCCTTCTCTGTGCTACACGGTGCTAAACTGAGATACCGAACCTGGGCTGGAAGTGGGACATCATACACACTCTAAGTTATTCTCCCAGACGTGGAGAGGGAAACAAAGGTAGTCAAGCCAAGTGCCGTTGAGTCGGTTGCCATCAGAAACAAAGGCAGGGGAAGAAATAAAGTTCAGCTGGATCCACTGAACCAACAACTTCCTTATCTTTCTCTGTGGGCTCACCGATCTAACCATCCAGTGACAGGACATTGGAATTTTTAAGGCTCATAGACCAGAACACTTGGACACTCAAAAACTAATTTACAAAAAGATACACATAAATGAGAACACAAAAAACAAACAAATTACAACTATGAGATGGCTAGGAGACAACAATCAATTTCTAATAATCCTCATATCATGAAAGACAAAATGATAGCTATCCAAGATGCTCATTGAACTCCATACAAGGTAGATCCGAAAAGAAAGATAACAAGACTTATTATCTAAAACTTACCAAAACTGAACAAAGATAAGACTGTTGTTGTGAGGTACCCACAAGTTGATTCTCATTCATAGCCAGCTTATACACAACAGAATGTAACATTGCCTGGTCCTGCACCATGCCAACAATCATTTCTATGGTTAATTCCATTGTGCAGCCACTGTGACAATCCGTATTGTTGAAGGTCTCTCTCTTTTTCACTGACTTTCTACTTTAGTAAGCAGGATGTCCTTCTCCAGGGATTGATCCTTCCTGAAAACATATCCAAAGTATGTAAGATGCAGTCTCACTATGTTTGCTTCCAAAGAACACTCTGGTTGTACTTCTTCCAGAACAAATCTCTTTGCATTTTGCCCCCAGACGACAATACATTCGATGTTCTACAGTACCATAATCTAAATGCATCAATTATTCTTCTATCTTCCTTATTCACTGGCCAGCTTTCTCATGCACATGATGCAATTGAAAATACCATGGCTTGTGTCAGGCACACCGTTGTCTTCAAGATGAGCTCTCTACATTTCAACACTTTAAAGGGGTCCTTTGCAGCAGATTTTCCGAAAGCTATGCATCTTTTGACTTTTTAACTGTTACTTTCATGAGGATTCATTGTGGAACCAAGTAAAACAAAACCCTTGACAAGCTCAATCTTTTCTCCATTTATCATGATTTTGCTTGATGATCAAATTGCGAGGATTTTGTTTTCTTGATGTCGAGGTGAAATCCATACTGAAGGCTGTGGTCTTTGATATTGATCAGTAAGTGTTACAAATCCTCCTCATTTCAATTAAGTAAGGTTCTGTCATCTGCATAATACAGGCTGTTCATGAGTCTTCCTCTAACCCCGATACCACATTCTTCTTCATACCGTCCAGTTCCTCAGATTATTTGCTCAGTATATTGTTGCTATTATGTGCCGTTGAGTCAGTTCCAACTCACAGTGACCCTGTGCACAACAGAACGAAACAGTGCCCAGTCTTGTGCCATGTCCACAATCATTTTTATGGTTAAGCACATTGCTACAGCCACTGTGTTAATCTATCTCATTGAGAGTCTTCTTCTTCATCACTGGGCCTCCACTCTACCAAGCATGATGTCCTTCTCCAGGGACTGATCCCTCCTGACATCTTCAAAGTCTGTAAGATGCATTATCACCATTGTTGCTTCCAAGGAGCACTCTGGTTGCTTACTTCTTTCAGAACAGATTTGTTTGTTCTTTTGGCAATCCATGGTACATTCAATATTCTCCAACACCACAATTCAAAGGCATCAATTCTTCTTCTGTCTTCCTTATTCATTGTCCAGTTTTCACATGCACATGATGTGATTGAAAATACGATGGCTTGGGCCAGGTGCACACCTTAGTATTCAAGGTGACATCTTTACTTTTCAATGCTTCAAACAGGTCTTTTGTAGCATATTTTCCCAATGCAATGCATCTTTTGATTTCTTGACTGAGGCTTCCATGGGTGTTGATTATGGAACCAAGTAAAATGCAATCCTTGAGAACCTCAGTCATTTCCCCATCTATCATGATGTTGCTTACTAGTCCAGTTGTAAGAATTTTTGTTTTCTTGAATCCATACTGGAGGCTGTGGTCTTTGATCTTCATCAGTAAGTGTTTCAAATCCTCTTCACTTCCAGCAAGTAAGGTGACATCATCTGCACAATGCAGGTGGTTAATGAGTCCTCCTTCAATCCTGATGCTTCACTCTTCTTCATATAATCCAGCTTCTCAGATTATTTGCTCAGCATCCAGACTGAAAAGGTATGGTGAAAGGCTACAATCTTGACACACACATTTCCTAATTTTAAAACATGCAGTATCCCCTTGTCCACTTTGCACAACTTCCTCTTGATCCATGTACAGATTCCTCATGAGCACAATTAAGGATACTGGAATTCCCATTATGTTAGTCATAATTTGTTATGACCCACACAGTTGAATGTCTTTGCATAGTCAATGAAAAACAGGTAAACATCTTTCTGGTGTTCTTTACTTTCAGCCAAGATCCATCTTACATCAGCAAGGATATCACTGGTTCCATGCCCTCTTCTAAATCCAGTTTGAATTTCTAGCAGTTTCCTGTCAATACACTGCTGCAGTCTCTTTTGAATGACCTTTAGAAAAATTTTACTTGTGTCGATTGTAAAGATATTGTTTGATAATTTCCACAATCACTTGGCTCACCTTTCTTGGGAATAGGCATAGATATGGATCTCTTCCAGTCAGTTGGGCTGTTTTTCATATTTCTTGACATATATGAATGAGCACTCCCAGCACTGTATCAATTTGTTGAAACATTTCAATTGAGATTCTATCAGTCCCTGGAGCCTTTTTTTTTTTTTTTTTTTTGCCAATGTCTTCAAAACAGCTTCAACTTCTCCCATCAGTACCATTTGATCCTGATCATATGCTACCTTGTGAAATGGAAGAAATTCTACCACTTCATTCTGGTATAATGACTGTATATTCCTTCCATCTTCTTATGATGCTTCCTGAGTCATTTAATATTTTCCCATGGTGGAAAGACAGACTAGGAAGAAGGATCCAGAAGTCTACTTGTAAAAAAAAAATCATCCATGAAAACCTTATGAACAGTAGTGGAACACTATCAGATACAGTACCAGAAAATAAGCTCACCGAGTTGGAAGTCACGCAAAATACAACTGGAGCTGGCTCCTCAAAATAGAGTTGACATTAATGATGTGGATGGAGAAGAGCTTTGGGGACCTTCATATGGTGATGTGGCGTAACTCAGAATGAGAAGAAAAAGCTGAAAACATTCATTAGTAATCAGATGGTGAAATGTATGAAGTATGAACCTATGAAAACTGGAAATCATCAAAAAAGAAATTCAATGCATAAACAATATCCTAGGCATTAGTGAGTGCAAATGGACCTATAGTGGCCATTTTGAATTGGTCAATCATATTTTCTAATATGCTGGGAATGAAAACTGGAAGAGGAATGGTGTTGCATTTGTTGTCAAAAAGAACACTTCAAGATCTATCCTGAAGTACAATGCTGTCAGTGATTGGAAAATATTCATATACCTAGGAGGAAGGCCATTTAATATGATTATTATTCAAATTTATGCACAAACAACTAAGGCCAAAGATGAAGAAACTGAACACTTTTATCAGATTTTGCAGTCCAAAACTGATCAAATATGTACTCAGGATGCATTGGTAATTAGTAGCAATTGGAAGGCAAAAGTTGAAAACAAAGAAAGATTTATAGTTCATCTTGGAAATAGAAATGATGCCAGGAATTGCATGACACAATTTTGCAAGACCAATGACTTCTTCATTGCAAATACCTTTTTGCACCAACGTAAATGGTAACTATACACATGGACCTTGCCAGTTGGAATAAACATCAATCAAATTGACTACCTCTGTGGAAAGAGACAATGGAAAAGCTCAATTTCACCACTCAGAACAAGACAAGGTGCTGAATGGTGCATAATCCATCAATTGCTCACGTACAAGTTCAAATTGAAACTGAAGAAAACTAGAACAAGTCTACGAGAGCCAAAGTACAACACTGGGTATATCCCACCTGACTTTAGAGACCAGGTCAAGAACAGATTTGACATACTAAACACTAACGACTGAAGATCAGACAAGTTGTGTGATGATATCAAAGATATCATCTATGAAGAAATCAAGAGGTCATTAAAAAGACAGGAAAGAAAGAAAAGACCAAATTGGATGTCAGAAGAGATTCTGAAACTTGCTCTTGAATGTCGAGCAGCTACAGAAAAAGGAAGAAATATGAAGGAAGGGAACTGAAGAGAAGATTTCAAAGGGTAGCTTGAGAAGGAAAAGCAAAGTATTATAATGATATGTACAAAGAGCTGGAGACAGGAAACTAAAAGTGAGGAATGTGCTCTGCATTTCTCAATCTGAAAGAACTCAAGAAAAAATTCAAGCCATGAGTATCAATAGTAAAGGATCCTATAGGGATAATATTAAAAGATAAGGAGACACTTTTAGAGGCAGCTAGGCTTAAACAAAAATAATGTACACAGGAAAGTCATTGAGACTGAAATTCAGCAGATCAATAACAAAATTACAGAATTAGACAATTCAATCTAAGGCCAAAAGAGCAGAATTCAGGAGATAGAAGTCAGACTTACTGTCCTTGAGGATAGAGCAACTGACACCAGCATTTATGAGGAGAGTTCAGAGAAAAGAAATAATGTAAAGAAGCATTAAGAAACATGTGGGACTATGTTAAGAGGAATAATCAATGAATAACTGGAGTTCCTGACCATGGAGGGATAGAAGAAAACACATACAGTATTATTGTTGAGTTGCTGACAGAAAATTTCCCTGAAATTATGATGAAAGAGAACATAGGGTTCCCTGATGCATGTCAAATGCCACAAAAATAGATCCCCAAAGAAAGACACCAAGACATACCATAAGCAAACTTAATAAAATAAAACATAAAGAAAGTCTCTGAAAGGCAGGGAGTCTTAAAGCAAAGCTAACACACAAAGGAAAGCTTTGTAGGCTTTTGTCTGACTCTTGGCAGAAACAATGTTGGCTAGATGGAACTGGGATGATACATTCAAAGCACTGAAAGAGAATTTCTAACTAAGGATTGTATATCCTGCAAAACTCTCTCAAACATGACAGTGAAATTAAGACATTCACAGATAAACAGAAGCTTAGAGACTTTGTAAAGACAAAAAAAAAAACCCTACAATATGGAAAGAAGAAATTTATTTAGGAAAACAAAACCATTAGGCACGTATTTAAGGAGGCAATGCAGGACACACCATCGAGAATCCTACTCAGTTAGGGAAGTCACAAAACTCAATCAAAGCTACACTACTAAAAGAAGGGAACTAGCGATCCTATCACAAAAACTATGACAACATCACACAATAAAGAGGGTTATATTACAGCAGTTACACTCCTTTCAGACGGAGAGGAAATTAAAAAGACATGCAGAAATTAAAATTGGATTTAAACATAGAATATTAAGGGGACTCTTGGGGGTAGCTGCAAAGTATACTAACAATGCAACACATCAAAACAAGAAATGTAATACAAGAGTCTCACCAAACAAAACCAATACTGAGAAAAATGAAAAGTCAACCCATAAACAAGAATAACTCAGAACAGAATATTAGGAACAACATAGAAAACAACACAAAAATAAATACATCAAAACAACAGCACAAAACACATACCAATCAACAATTACAATGAATGTAAATGGACTGAATGCTCCAATAAAGAGACAGCAACTGACATCCTGGATCAAATCACATGACCCATCTATATGTTGCCTACAAGAAACACAACTTATACCTAAAGATATGAACAAACTGAAACTTAAAGAATGAAATAATATATACCAAGCTAACAATATACAAAGAAGAGCAAGTGTGCAATACTAATCTCACATAAAATAGATTTTCATGTAAAATCCATCATCATGGACATAGACAGTCACTATTTATTGCTGAAACGTTCCATAGACAAGCAGGACTTAACAATATTAAATATTTATGAACCTAATTCAAGAGCATCTAAATACATTGAACAAACACTGACTACACTGAAAAATGAGACCGATGACTCTACAATAATAGTTGGAGACTTCAACACTGCAGTTTCAGTAATGGACACATCAACCAGAAAAAAGCTCAATAAAGACACAGAAGATCTCACTGCGAAATTTAACTGACAAGACCAAATTAACATATACAGAACTTTTTATCCATCAACAGACAAATACATCTTCTCCAGTGCATGGAATATTTTCCAGAATAGACCATGTGTTAAGACTTAAAGCAAACCTCAACAAAATCCAGACCACTGAATTACTGAAAAGCATCTTCTCAGAACATAAAGCCATAGAAGTCAAAATCAATAGCAGAAAAAATATAGAAATTTGAACTCATGTAAACTGAACAACACCTTCCTCAAAAAACCCATGTTTTACAGAACAAATCAAGGATGAAATAAATTTATGGAATCAAATGAGAATGAAAACACATCCTACCAGAAGTTATGAGATACAGCTAAAGCAGTGCTCAGAGGTCAATTTACATCTATAAATGCACATATCTGGAAGGAAGAAAGGACCCAAACCAAAGAATTAAACTATAGCTTGAACAAGTAGAAAGAGAGCAACAGAAGAACACCTCAGGCACCCAAAGAAAACAGATCATAAAGATTAGAGCAGAACTAAATGAATTACAGAGTAGAACAATAAAACAATTAACAAAACTAAAAGCTGATTTTTTTAAAAGATCAACAAAATTCATAAACCATTGGATAAACTTACAAAAGAAAAACAGGAGAGAAAACAACCTGAATAAGAAATGAGATGGGAGATTTCACAACTGAAATAACTGAAATCAAAAGGATCATAACAGGACACTATGAAAGACTCTAACAGATTTGAAAACCTAGAGGAAATGGACAGATTCCTAGATTCATATCACCCACCAAAATTATCACAAGGAAAAGCATAACAACTTAATAAACCCATCACAAAAGAAAAGACTGAAAAAGTCATCCAAAAATTACCAACCATAGACCGTCTTTGCCCAGATGGATTCAGCGGAGAATTCTACCAAACTTTTAGAGAAGAGTTAACTCAATACTATTCAGTGTATTTCACAGCATGGAAAGGGATGGAATACTCCAAAATTCACCCTATGAAGCAAGAATAACCCTGACACCAAAGCCAGGGAAACACCCCCTACCAAAAAAAAATACACACCAATAGCACTCATGAACTTAGATGCAAAAGTCTTCAACAAAATCTCTACCAATAGAATTCAACAACATATATAAAAAAACAACTCATGATGACAAACCTGGATTCATACCAGGGACACAACGCTAGTTCAACACCAGAAAAACAATGCAAACAACCACATAAATAACACAAAGGAGAAGAATCACCTGATATTGTCAACTGATGCAGAAAAGTCTTTTGACAAAGTCCAACACCTCTTCATGCTAAAAACCCTCAGCAAAATAGGAACAGAAAGGAAATAGTGCAATGCAATTAACAGCGTCTATGCAAAGCCAACCACCTACATCATTCTGACTGGAGAGAGACTAAAAGAAATCCACATGAGAACAATAACTAGACAAGGAAGCCCACTCTCACCACTTCTATTCAACATTGTCCTAGAGGTTCTGTCCAGAGCAATTAGACAAGACAAAGAAATAAAGGGCATCCACATTGGCAAAGAAGTAGTAAAACTTTCCCTATTTGCAGATGATACGATTGTATATGGAGAGAATCCTAAGAATCCATAAGTAAATCACTCCAACTAATAGAAGAGTTCAGCAAAGTATCAGGATATAAGATAAACATAGGTAAATCAGTAGGATTCCTTTACACCAAAAAAGAGATCATCAAAGATGAAGTCACCAAATCAATAACATTTACCATGGGCCCCAAAATGATAAAACACCTAAAAATAAGTCTAACTAGAAAAATAAGAGACCTATACAAAGAGAACCAGAAGACCTTACTGAAAGAAACCAAGAGACTTACATATATGGAGAAACCTACCCTGCACATGGGTAAGAAGAGGTAATATCTTGAAAATGTTTGCTTTATCTAAAGTGGTCTACATATACAAAGCAATTCCAATACAAATGTTAATGACATTTTAAAATGACATAGAGAAACAAATCACCAACTTTGGAAAGGGAAGATACTCCAGATAAGCAAAGCACTACTAAAGAAGAGGAACATAGTGGGAGGCCTGACATTATCAAACCTTAAAACTTATTACATCACTACTCTAGTCAAAACAGCCTGGTACTGGTACAAAAAGAGGCATATAGACCAATGAAACAGAGGTGATACCCCAGAGATGCCACCATCCATTTAGGAATAGTTGACATTCAACAGAGGCCCTAAGATTGTAAACTGGGGTAAAAACATTCTGTTTAACAAATGGTGCTGGAAAATTTGTGTATCCATTTGCAAAAAATTGATACAAGACCCATATCTCACATCTTACACAAAAACTAACTCAAATTGGATGCCAAGCCAGCCAAGTGCTGTCAAGTTGGATCCAACTCAAATTGGATAAAAGACCTAAATATCAAAACTAAAACGATAAAGATCATGCAAGAAAAACCAAGGTAAACAATGGAAGTTTTAATGTGCAGCTTAGATAGAATTCAATGTCTCATAGACAAAGCACGATCAAAAGAAGATAGATAAATGGGAACTACTACGAATCAAACACTTTTGGGCATCCAAAGATTTATCAAAAGAATTAAAAGACCACCTACAGAATGGGAAAAAATATTTGGCAACTACCTGTCAGAGCGACGTATAATCTGCATAATATACAATGTACTGCAAAATATCAGCAATAGAAAAGGTGGATAACCCAGTGAAGAGTTAGGCAAAGGAGACAGACAGACACTTCACCAAAGAGGACATCTAGGCAGCCAAAAAACACATGAGGACATGCTACTAGAGAAATCCAAATCAAAATGACAATGAGATACCATCTAAACCCAACAAGTATGGCCATGATCCAAAAAACATGGAACAACAAATGCTGCAGAGGCTGGGGAGACACTGGAACTCTCTTACACTGCTGGTGTGATTGCAAAATGGTACAACCTCTTGGGAAAGCAATCTGATGCTTCCTTAAAAAGTTGAAAATATATATTCCAGTTGATCCAGTAATCCCACAGCTCATAACATATCTTACAGAATCGAGGGCATTCACACAAACAGATACATACAAACAAATGTTTATTGCAGCACAGGCTACAATAGCTACAAGATAGAATCAAGCTACCCAACAACAGATGACTGTATAAACAAACTATGGTACATATACTCAATGGAAACTTGGTTTCAACTTGAAGACATTATGCTGAGTGAAATCACTCAGCAGCACAAGGACAAATATATCAGATCCCTACTATAAGAACTTAAAAATACATTCATGTACCCAAGAAAAGACTCTCTGATGGCTACAAGGGAGGGGAGGGAGGGAGAAGGCTGGTCATACACTGGATAATTGATAGAAATTTTGTTGGGTGAAAGTAGTGACAGCACATAGTAGAAAGAAGGTGAACTTAACTGGACTTAAAAATAAACTGAAAACTGTTCTAATCTTAACCCAATATTGCAAGGATAGAGTTGGGGGATTATCTGGGGATAAAGCTCTTGGGGGACATCAAGGACAATTGGTATATCCGGCCTACTGCTAAGAGAGTCTTCTCCACCCCATATTGGTGAGTGGCAGCTAGGGTCTTAAAAGCTAGCAAACTACCATCTGAGGTACACCAAATGGTCCCAACTCACCTGGAACAGACAATCACCAAGAACAACCACATGTCGGATTGATGTCTGATCTCCATAATCCTCAAGGTACTGTAAAATATCAACAAGAAAACGGTAAATAACCCAATTAAGTGATGGGCAAGAAGATGGAAAAACACTTGACCAAAGAGGACACCCAGGCAGTCAAAAGACACATGAAGAAATGCTCACGATCATTAGTTATTAGAGAAATCCAAATCAAAACTACAATGAGATACCATCTCACCCTAACGAGGTTAACTATAATCCAAAAAACAAAAAACAACAAATACTAGAGAGGCTGTGGAGAGCTTGGAACTCTCTTACACTGCTGGTGGGATTGCAAAATGATACAACCCTTTTGGAAAGCAATTTGGTATTCACTTAAAAAGTTGGAAATAGATATACAATTTGATCCAGTAATCCCACTGCTCAGAATATATCTTATAGAATCAAAGGCTGTCACAGGAACTGATACATGCATACGAATGTTTATTTCAGCACAGTCCACAATAGCAAAAAGATGGAATCAACCCAGATGCCCATCAACAGATGAATGGATAAACAAACTATGATACATATAGTCAATGGAACACTATGCAATGATAAAGAACAATGTTGACTTCACGAAGCATCTCATAAGCTGGTTTCAATTGGAAGATATCATGCTGAGTGAAATCAGTCAGCGGAAAGGGACAAATATTGTATGAGACTCCTAATGTGAGGACTTAAAAACAGACTCATGTACAGAAGGAAAGACTCTTTGATGGCTACAAGGGTTGGGAGGGAAGGAGAGGGCTGGTTATAGATTAGTTAATAGAAATTTGGTTAGGTGAAAGCAGTGACAGAAAACAGTAGAAAGCAGATAACGTAAATGGAGTTCAATATAAACTAAAAACTGTTTTAATCTTAACCCAGTATTGCAGGGGTGGGGGCTTGGGGACCATGTTCTCAGGGGACACCAAGGCCAATTGATATAACTAGTTTATTGCTAAACAGTCTTCTGCACCCCATATTGGTAAGTGTCACCTGGGGTCTTAAAAGCCAGCAAGATGCCATCTGTGGTGTACCAAATGGTCCCAACTCATCCAGAACTAGTGATCACCAAGAATAACAAAGACACATGGAAAAAAGGGCCCAAGATACAGGAAGACCCATGTGAATGAGTGATTGTATCAATATGTGATCAGAAAAACCAGATGGTGCCCGGCCACCACCACAGACAGCCGTCATGGGGCACACAATGTGTGCCCATTGGCAACATGAGGAAAAGAGGGGTACACCTCAAGAATGCCACTAAGTGATCGCAATTGATGGTCCAAATGCCTGCGGGTTCCCCTGGGAGTATGGCGCCTAGATCTGCTACTGTCCCTGACCCAAAAACATTACTCAGTTCAATGCTTCTGACAGAAATGGAACATAATTGGGGACATAATGTGCCCATACGATGTGTTTACTTTACGGTTCTATGCATTTATAAGATGCTGTCCTTCTGTCCTCTTAGTAGAAGGGAGAAGAGCATAGAGAGGAAGGGACAGGAAATTGTTATGAAGATATATATAGAATGAAAAGGTCAAGTGTTCTGTCACCAGGCAAGGAGAGCAGAAGGAGCTGCAGAGAGGTGGACGTGCAAATTGAATTTGGATTGTATACTTTCAGTAAATCACAACTGAAAAAAAAGAGAGACTAAAAAAATAGGAAGAAAGAACTCTAACCAGGGACATAAAGCACCTGTATAAAGAAAATTACAAAACACCACTACAGAAAACAAACGATATCATCACGCCCATTCTATGCAAAGTGATCTACGAATACAATACACTCTCAATTGAAATTTCAATGACATTTTTTAACAGGATAGAGAAACAAACTTTTATATGGAAAAAGAAAGGCTCCAGATAAGTAAAACATTACCTAATTTTAGAACCTATTATATAGCCACAGTAGTCAAAACAGCATGGTACAACAAGACATGTAGAACAATGGAACAGAATTGTAAACATAGACATAAATCCATTCATCTAGGAGCAGCTGGTATTCAACAAAGCCCCAAGTCCATAAAATAGGGAAAAGACAGTCTCTTTAACAACTGCTGCTGTCGTAACTGGATTACTGTTGTTTTAGGTGCTGTACAGCAGGTTTTGATTCACAGTAATCCTATGCAGAACAGAATGAAACTGCAGTCTGCATCATCCTCACATTCATTGTTATTCTTGAGACCATCATTTGTAGTCACTGTGTCAATCTATCTTGCCAAGGGCCTTCCACTTTTTCAATAATTCTCTTCCTAATGAAGCATGATGTCCTTTTCTAGGAAATGACACCTCCTCACAATATTTCTAAAATACATGAGACAAAGTCCCACCAACTTTGCTTCTAAGGAATATTCTCGGTGTGGTTCTTCCAAGACAGATTTGTTTTTTCTTTTGATAGTACATGGTATACTCAATATTCTTCACCAACATCGTAATTCAACGGCATTGGTTCTCCTTCATTCGTCCTTATTCATTGCCCAGTTTTCCCAGGTATATGAGGTGACTGAAAACACCACGGTGTGGGTCAGGCACACTCTGGTCTTCAAAGTGACATCTTTGCCTTTTAACACTTTAAAAAGGTCTTTTGCAACAGATTTGCCCAATGCAATGGGTCATTGGATTTCTCACCTGATGCTTCCAGGGTGTTGATCCAAGTAAAATGAAATCCTTTGACAACTTCAAACTTTTCTCTATTTCTCATGATATTGTTTATTGGTCCAGTTGTGAGGATTTTGTTTTATGTTGAGGCATAATCCCTACTGAGGGCTGTGGTCTTTGATCTTCATCAGTAAGTGCTTCAAGTCCTCTTAACTACCAGCAAGCAAAGTTACTTCTTCATAACATAGGTCATTGAAGAGTCTTCCTCCAACCCTGATGCTGAGTTCCTTTTCAGTCTAGCTTTTCTGATTATTTTCTCAGCAAATAGATTGGGTAAGTATGGGAAATGGATATAACCCTGACACATGCCTTTCCTAACTTTAAACAAGACCCATACTTTGTACCATACACAAAAACCAACTAAAAACAGAAGACAAATGTAAAATCTTATACAATAAATATCACGGAAGAAAAAGCAGAGACAATGTTAGGGGCCCTGATACATGGAACAGTATACCAACTGTAACCAACAATGCATAAACACCTGAATGGAAACTAGTTAACTGGGAGCTGCTAAAAATCAAACACTTATGCTCATCAAAAGACTTCACCAAGAGGACAGCAGACAGAGTTTCAGAGAGCTGGGTATGGAAAATTCACTTGGATTGTAAACCTTCACTTAATCACAATAAAGAAATTAGGAAAAAAAAAAAAAAAAGACTTCACCAAAAAAATAAAAAAAGGACCTACAGACTCCAGAAATTTTTTGGCTATGACATATGTGATAACGGTCTAATCTCTAAAATCTACAAGATGCTGTGACATCTGAACAACAGAAAGACAAATAATATAATTAAAATTTGGTAAAGGATATGAACAGATATGTCATCAAAGAAGACATTCAGGCAACTAACAGACATTCAGATGGCCTGCAAGTAGCCATCTAAGATACATCCATCAGTCCCATCCTATCCAGAGAAAAGGAGAATGAAGAAAATCAAAGATACAAGGAAAATACTAGCCCAAAGGACTAAAGGACCACATGAACCAGACTCCACCAGCCTGAAACCAGAAGTACTCGATAGTGCCAGGCTACCCCCAATTACTGCTCTAACACAGATCACAAGAGAGTTATTGATAGAGCAGAAGAGAAATGTAAAACAAAATTCAAATTCATGTAGGAAGACAAGGCTTATTGGTCTGACAGAAACTGGAAAAATCCCCAAAACTGTGCTCGCCAGATATTCTGCTAACCCAGAACTGAAATTATTCCTAAAGCACACTTTTCAGATGCAGATTATCAACTGCCATCAAGTCAATTCTGACTCATAGAAACCCTATAGGACAGAGTAGAAGTGCCTCAGAGGTTTTCCAAGGAGCACCTCATGAATTCAAACTGCTGACCTTTGGGTAGCAGCCACAGCTCTTAGCAACTTTCCCATCAGTTTCTAGATTTGTGTAATACAGACTGTGTAAGTACGGCAAATGGATACAACCCTGACCCACACCTTTCCTAACTTTAAACAAGACCCACACCATACACAAAAACCAACTAAAAATAGAAGACAAATATAAAACCTAATACAAAAATATCATGGAAGCAAAAGCAGAGACAATGCTAGGAGCCCTGATACATGGAACAGTATACGATAGTATAAGTAGCATAATAGCATAGAATAGTATAAGACCAATATACAATAGTACAAGTAGTATAATAGTATGCAATAGTATAAGACCAATTGATGCTTCTTAGATGTCCACTTGCTGCTTGGTAGCTTTTAAGACCCTAGACACCACTCACCAGCGTGGCATATAGAATATTTTCTTAATAAACTTTGTTATGCCAGTTTACCTAGATGTGGGGTGGTTTTTACTAAACCCCAGATTAGTAAATACTTCTCTTCCACCCTCCCCACAAGCAGGATGAGAATGCAGGAAGGAACAGGAACTGGCAGAATGAACACAGAACCTGGAGTGGATATAGGTAGAGTGCTATCACATTGTGGAGATTGCAATGAGTGTCATAAAACAATAAGTGTATAAATTTTTGTATGAGAAATTTACTTGAACTATAAACTTTCACTGAAAGCACAATAAAGAATATATTTTAAGCAAAGAAAAAAAAAAACACAGGAAATAATACGACAGTATACCCACCAGTAAGTTTTTTTTTCTTTTTTAAATTTGTTTTAAATGAAAGTTTACAGCTGCAATCGGTTTCTCAAAAACTGACACACACTTTGTTATGTGACCCTAGCTGCTCTCCCAGCACTGTGACAGCACACTCCTTCCCTTCACCCCAAATTTCCCAAGTCTATTCAACCAGCTCTTGTCACCTTCTTTCTTCTCATCTTGTCTCTATAAAGGAGCTGCCCAGTTAGTCCCCTGTATGTACTTCAGCCAAGAGCACACAGTTTACTAGTATCATTTTATGTCTTACAGACCAGTTCAATGCTTGTCTGAAGAGTTAGCTCTAGAATGGTTGCAGTTCTGGGCTAACAGAGAGCCTGGGTCTCATGCCTTTTGGAACTCTCCTGTCTGTCAGACCATCAAGTCTGGTCTTTTTGCTAGAGTTTAGAAAAAACTGTCTCACATTTCTCCTGCTCCATCAGGGACTCTTTATTGAGTTCTCTGTAAGGGGAGTCATTGGTGGTAGTCTGGTACTATCTAGCTCTTCCAGTCTCACACTGATGTAGCCTCTGGTTTATTCAGCCCTTTCTATCCCTTGAGCTCATATTTTCCTTATGTCTTTGATGTTCTTCATTCTGTTTTTCTTCAGATGGGTTAAGACCAACTGATGCTTCTTAGATGTCCACTTGCTGCTTGGTAGCTTTTAAGACCCTAGACACCACTCACCAGCGTGGGATATAGAATACTTTCTTAATAAACTTTGTTATGCCAGTTTACCTAGACATCCCCTGAAACCGTGGTCTCTAAACCTCTGCCACTGTTTCTCCGTCCCTAAAAATGTTTAGCTGTATTTAGAAGACTCCCAGCTTTTGGTTTAGTCCACTTGTGCTGACTTCTCCTCTACTGTGTGTTGTCCCTCCTGCCACCTAAAATAATTCTTGCCTAGTATCAAATTAGTAGCAAAAACCCTGGTGGTATAGTGGGTTAAGTGCTATGTCTGCTAACCTTTTGGTTCAAATTAGCCAGGAGCTCCTTGGAAACTCTATGGGGCAGTTCTACTCTGACCTCTAGGGTCACTATGAGTCAGATACGACTCAACGGCAGTGGTTTTTGTTTGTTTGTTTGTTTTAGCAAATTAGTAAATACTTCTCTTCCTCTCTCTCCACCCTCAACCATCAAAGACTGTTTTATTTTGTATTTAAACTTCTCCTTGAGTCCTTATAACAGTGGTCACATAAATATTCATCCCTTTACTAATTTCCCTCAACATGTCTTCCATCTTAGCATGTTATGACATGTTTCCCAAATTCATCATTGTTCTCTACCATCGTGAGATATTCCATTGTATGACTACACCACAGTTTGTTTATCCATTTATCCATTGCTGGACAACTAGGTGAATTCTATCTTTTTGTTATTGTGGACAATACTGCAATGAACATTGATATGCAAATATCTACTCGGGTGGCAGCTCTTATTCCTCTAAGATATACTCCAAGATGTGCGACTGCTGGATTGTATGATATTTCTATTTCTAGCTTTTTCTGAAAGTGCCAAACCGATTTCCAAAGTGGTTATAACATTTAACATTCTCACCAACAATGTAGAAATGTTCCTATCTCTCTATAACCTCTCCAACATTTCTTAATTTGTATTTTTTGGATTAATGCCAGCCACCACCAATGAGTTGGAATTGACTTGACGTCAATGGGTTTGGGTTTTTTTTTGTAACCACCAATAAGTTTTAATATATCTTAATAGTTTGTAATTTTTGTCTTAGATAACTTATTTTTTGTTTGCCTGCTTTATAAAGAATAAAGCATTACAGAAAAAGTAACTATCTGTAGAACCCTTTCAAATACTGTTTCACTCTCTTTTGTAGTTTCTCGAAGTCATAACCTCCCTGGTTTTTGTATTTATCAGTTTCACACCTGTATTCAAACTTTTACAATATATCTGTGCTTCTACAAATAGTATTTAGCATTGATTCTTTTTGGTATTTGTCTCTGAGTATATGCAATAAATAATACATAGCAGATTGTATTCACATTTTTCCACCTTTAAAAAAACAGATGCTGAACTTTTTGAACAGTGAAGCTACTTTCTACTGTGAGTCTTTAAGGCAGAAGCCTACTAAAATAGGTAAGAGGAAAGATTGTGGAGTCACATATGAAATGTACTGAGAAGCTTAAAAGCTTTTTTTGTTTTGTTTTGTTTCTATCTGTACTAAAAATATGTGCCTGCTGTCTCTAATGGTTTTCCTTATCTATTCTCCATCCCCTCTGGCCCAGTTTATGTTGTGTATTATAATTTCTATCTTTTCTAGTCCATCAGTCTTTTATATCTCTATTTATTTTACTATGTATATTAGCTCCTTGAATTGCTTGTGTGACTCTCATGACAACTAACTAAAAAAAAAAAAAAATGCAGTGAATGGCCATAGAGTTCCCAAGGAACAGCTGGTGGATTCAAGCTGTCAGCCTTTTGGTGGTTAGCAGCCATAGTTCTTAAACACTGTGCCTCCAGGGCTCTATATGGCAGGCTGCTACCATCTTTTCCCTTGCTCATAGGAAATGTGGCTAATTGTTGAAGACACTTTTAGGGATGTCTTCCTGACGCAGCTCTTCTCTGTAATTTACAGGTGATGCTCAGAATGAGCCGTATTTGCTCTCCCTGCTCTGAGGTCTGTGGTTACTGGGTATCTCAGTATAGGTTCATCCCACCACAATAGTGGAAACCTTTTGCTCCTGAGACTCTGACAGGTTGGATATTAGCATTAAGTCTGTCTGTTCCTTGCTGTGCTATTGGTTTGCCCTGGAGCCCTATGTATGTCATGTCCCTTAAGTGTGACTATCAGAATTTTCCAGGAAAAAAAAACAGAGTCTGTGCCCTGAGTTGCGTAGGGAGGAGTCCACCCTTAAACCCTAAGACAGAGAAACACCAAGAAGTTCAGTTACATCCAGAATTTTTTTTTAAGTTGTGTGGCCTAAATGAACTGCCTAAAACTCAGCCATTTACCCCCTCTTGTTACTAAGTTGGAAGGATGCAAATGTCTATAAAATGATTTTTTGTTTTTTCAGAGACTGAGCTATAAATTTTTCAACAATAATAAAGAACAAACATGTAAAAAGACCATGAAGTCCTGGGTCATGTAAAAGCCATGTAAGAGGGGCTGTCTTCCTCTCAATGATAACAAACATCTGGCTATCTGGGAAAAAAAAAAAAAGTAGCAAAGAATGTAGTTCAGGCTATCTCAGCTACCATTACCTATGAAAGCCATTACCTATGCCATAGTCCTTACTGCTGCTCCATTCTCTTCTACTGTGACAATGTGGGACAGTGAGAAGAACACTGGCAATGGACTCTGGCAAACCAGGATTCAAATGCTGGCTATATCACCATTTAATCTGACCTTAGACAAATGCTGACTTCATTATTACCCAAGTGATCTTAAGCAAATTACAGCTTTTCTCTGTTTTCCTACCTGAAAAAGAAAGATAATGCTTACCTCACAAAATTATTAAAAACCAAAATCAAAACCAGTTGTCGAGTTGATTCTGACTCACACTGACCCGATATGGCAGAGCAGAACTGCTCCATAGAGTTTCCAAGGAGCACCTGGCAGATCTGAACTGCCAACCTTTTGGTTATCAGACATAGCACTTAACTACTATGCCACCAGGGTTTCCAAACAATTATTAGAAAGATTAAATTACAATGTCTTCTTTTGCCACCTACACACTTATCCACACCTACATACTCCTCTTATTTGCTCCCTTTACTTACCTAATGATAGTCTCTATACATGTACTAGGTCCCAACTTCTGTTCAATTAAGACCTCAAATTTGTCCAGCTATTCTTACTGTAACTTTCAAGAAAGTTGTATCATCTCCATATCACATGTTATTAATGAGCCTTCCTCCAATCCTGATGCTGCCATTGTTCATATATTCTGGCTTCTTAGATTATTTGCTCAATATAGGATGAATCAGTACAGCAAAAGGATACAACTCTGATTCATACCTTTCCTGATTTTTAAACCAAGCAGATACTACTATCTTAATATAATTTGAATCTAGCCTCCTTCCATTCACTATCCTTTGTCAGGCCATTTATCATTTCTCCCTTTCATATTTCAATTATCTTAACTGGCCTCTGGATATAGTCCTTTCCTCCCTCTAGCCTGTCTACTCCTCACATGTCTGTCATAGTCATCTTCTAAAATGCAAATAAGATCACAGTACTAACCTAACCTCATTGACATCAAGTTGATTCCAACTCATGGTGGTCCTGTAGGACAAAGTAGAACCATCCCATACAGTTCAAAGGCTATAATTGTTGGAAGCAGACCATCACATCTGTTTCCTGTGGAAAAGCTGGTGGGTCGAACCACTGATCTTTCACTTAGCTGCTAAGTCCTTAACCACTACACCTAAAATCCTTCAATGGCTTCCCAATAAGCTGAAACTGCTTCACCTAACACACAGGCTTTTTCATGGCTGGTTACTTCCTGTTTTTCTAGCTTCATCTATCATTCCATCACATTCCACCTTAATTCTAGACACAGTTAAACTTCAGCTTCCCAAATGTGACATATCATTTTATGCCTCCATGATTTTGCATATGCTCTTCCTTCCATAAGGAATGCTCAAATTCCTCTGCCAACCATATAGCAAACTACTAATAGTTTACTTATCTATGTCCCCATCTAGATTAGGTCCCTCCACAGCATAAAAATGTCACATATACATATCCCTTAGCACCTAGCATAATGCCTGGAATTGAATAGGTGCTCAATAAAGGCTCTTCCTTCCACTTCTCCTTGATCATCTTTTCTCAAAGTCAATCACTGCCTCCCTTAGGCTTGCCTTAGTTTGCTAACGTCTTCTGGTTGGCTTTTTTTTTTTTTTTTTTAATGACATTTCACTCAGTTTGAGGTAAAATTTTACACAGAAAATTAAGTACCCAGTGGGGAATTTTTATATTAATTGTTTCATGCCACTGGTTAATATTTTCACAATGTATCAGCATTCTCATTATTTCCATTCTGTTTGTTCCATTTCCATTGATCTAGCTTCCCTTTTCCTCCTTGCATTCTCATCTTTGCTTTTGGGTAAATGTTGACCATTTAACTAGCTATTAGGTATTAACATCCACTAAACTACTGTTGACCCTAGAAAAGAACCTAGTTCATGCAACCTATTTTGCACCCTGATGAATTCAACATTTTATCAGCATTTTGTTCATCCCAGGCAGGATTCAAAAACAAATTGGACCATGTATCAAAAGTTAATGAAACATCACTATGAGAGTATACAGTTATTTCTTTAGGACTGTTAAGGCTTCAGTCTTAGTCTTCATTCACCAGTCATTTACTGCATATCTAGTGTGAAACAAGTGCTACATACCTGAACATTACTATGACTGTAATGCAATTACAGGGCAAGCAAAGAGAAATTTATTTCCTATTCAGCTCCACTGAAAAAGTCACATTAAGTGTTTCCATAAAGTCTCCTATAAACTAAGCCAGTAAAAAACCCATGGAATAACAAGTTCAATTTTATTACATGTTAGGCATTATAATGCTACAATACTATATACATATATATATAATGTCTATGAATAATTCTTATCAAGTATTTTATTTCCCCAAATTTAGCTTCTCCTCTCTGCTCTGCTCACTATGTGTCTAAAAATTGTGCCTTACAAACTCTGAATCATTCATTTTTTTCTGAATTTTGAGAAATGTAAGCACGTTTTTATTAGGAAAACACTTTCTAAAATACACTGTAAAGTCTATATAAACAAATTGCACATATAGACAGTTTTGTAATAATCCATCCATTTTAATGAAGAAATAAGCATTCAGCCTGTCCTTGAAACATTCCTTCTACCTCCTGCCTTGTTTAATGGAAAACCTGGCTGATCCCTAACGATATTACTTTCCTTGGAGTTCTCTCAAATGAAGACTGTTTACCCCACATACTGCAAGGGAGAAAGATGGTGTCTTGTTTTGTTTCCCTTGTTACTACATCCAGAGGATTACTCCTTTCTCTCCTGCAAAATCCTTTGCTTACGAGGAGTGCCAAGTAAGTTTGTAAATTCATTCTAGAAAAAGTGCTACATACTTCATTGCTGAATGTCACTAGGTTCACCTTTGAAGTACTCTCCTTGGGAAGCTATGTACCGGTGCTAGTGCCTAATCCACCCTTCAGAGCAATTTTGGAACTCTTTCTCTGGAGTAGCCACCAGAGCTGTTGTCATACTACCCTTGATGTCCTGAATGTCATCAAAGTGTCTTCCTTTCAATAATTCCTTTAACTTTGGGTAAAGAAAAAAGTCATTGGGGGCTAGATCATGTGAGTTGGGAGGGTGTTCCAATACAGTTATTTATTTACTGGATAAAAACTCCCTCACAGAAAACTATACAATTAAGTTTGTGAACTTGTCACTGCACTACTGTGCACAACAGCCATTCCACAAAGAGTTCCAAAATTGCTTCGAAGGGTGGACTAGTCACTGCCATTAGTGTATAGCTTTCCAAACGGAGTACTTGAAAAGTGACCATGATGATATTCAGCAATGAGGTATGTAGAACTTAGAAAAATTAAGTTCGTGGACTTAATTGTTGGACTTTGTATAACAGTTTATCCCTCTTGTCACTGCTAATAAATACAGTAGTGGTTTTTCAATCAAGGCAAATTCTGTTCCTCAGAAGACATCTAACAATGTCTAGAGACATTTTTGATTGTCACAGCTGTGGGGAGGAAGGTGTTACTGGCATCTAGTGGGTGGAAGTGAGGGATACCATTAAACGTCTTACAAAACACAAGACAGTTCCCCACCCACTCAAAGAACTATCCAGCCCAAAATTTCAATAGCACCAAGGCTGAGAAACCTTGATCAACAGCAATAGGTCACATTTACTCTTTCACTGAATATTTCACTCCCAACAAAGTCTTTTTCACCCAACTTACCTGATTACTTTTCCCTACTTCAATATCTACATGAGCCACTTTCCCCCTCTTAATTCATAACCTTCTAATCATCCCTGTCTTAGGCTGGAGTCTCTAGAGAAACAAAATCGGTAAAGCATATAAATATAGAGAGAGATGTATGTTGAGGCAATGGCTCATGTGGTTGTAGAAACTAGAATGTCATGAAGCCATGAATCAGGATAGAGGCTTCTCTTAATTCATGTAGCTGCAGGGGTTGGTGAATGCAAGATTAGCACGTTGGAGAGCAAGGCTCTCGCTCACAGGCTGTGAAGATTGACAGATCCCAAGACTGGCAAATAACCTGACAGCTCAAGTCCCAACAATTGGAGGTCAGATGAACAGGAGACAGCTGCAGGATCCAGAGCAAGCAAAAAAGCCAGAATGCCTGACTTTATGTGAATCCAGGCCATATCCCCAAGGAAACTTCCTTTCAACTGATTGGCTACTCACAGTATACACAATCTTGGGAGTGATCATACAGAAACACCGAGAATCGTGGCCCAGCTAAGCTGATACACAATCTTAATCATCATAGTCCACCCCTTGTCAACTTGGCAAATGTACACATCTCCTTAAACCATACATAATCTCTGAATAAAGATAATTATAAAGTCATAATTGTGCCTAACATGATACAACTAACCAATGGATGACCAAAAACACACTTGCCCCACTTACATCTTATATGTGAAGAAAACAAAAATATTTGATGCATACATACAAAGCAAAAATGTAACAATTATAGTTCTCAATTCTGCAACTGGTCACATAGCTATAACCGGTATTTAGAACTACCTTCTTTCACTACCACACCATATTCCCTTTGCCCTCAGTGCATCTCAGCTGGCCATGGTTCTCTGTCTGCTGGGATGATCCAAATTGTCACTCCCTGAAGGATCTAGGTCATTAGTAGTCATGTTGGAATTGGGTTGCCATAATTTTCTCAAAGGGCATGGCCCTACTAGGAGTAGCCCCAAGGAATCTGTTGCATTCCAGACATACTCTTCTTTACTTCCTTTTATCTATTATCAATCCACTTTCCTCTTGGTAATCAGGATCAATCACACCAGCCAGTATGGTAATTCCCTTCTTTGCCTGTTGATTCAGAGGCACAAAGAGCCCAAAGTAGTCTGGTGGCATTCTTTACCTTTCGTTTCAATGGAATCAGTGACATGCCTCCAGGTGGGGAGCATTCCTTCCTCTGGATCTAAAACCTCCAGACTTGCAAAATGTAAGGTCATGGGGACAGCAAACAAAAATCTTACAAGTGGCTTACTAGGGTTAATAATAGTGATACCACTCCTATTTCCACCCTTTGATTCCTGGACTCATGAATCCTGGTTATAGGAAAAACAGCACCATAAACTTGATGCTGGTTTAGAGCATATTCAGCTTACTCAAGAACATTGTCCCAAGCCTGCAAGGTAGTGTCACCTACTTGGCACCATTACTGTATCTTTAGAAGGCCACTCCATCATTCTATCAGGCCAGCTGCTTCAGGACAATGAGGAAATGAGGAACGTGGTAAGGCCAATGAATTCCATGAGCACAGGCTTACTGCCATACCCCATTTGCTATAAAGTAATTCCCTTGATCTGAAGCAATGCTGTATGGGATACCATGACAGTGGACAGGACATTTTGTAAGTCCACAGATGGTAGATTTTGTAGAAGCATTACATGCAGGGAAGGCAAATCCATACCCAGAGTAAGTATAGATATACTACAGTAAGAACAAAACGCCCCTTCCATGATAGAAATGGTCCAGTGTAATCAACTTGCCACCAGGTTACTAGCTAATAACCTTAAGGAATGGTGCTATATCGAGGACTCTGCTTTGGTCTCCACTGCTGAGAGAGCACTCTATGGTGGCTGCAGCTAAGTCAGCCCTGGTGAGTGGAAGTCCATGTTGCTGGGCTCCTTTCTTGTACACTGCCTAAGTCATCCATTCCTACTGACAACATAATAACTCTTGTTATTACCAGAAGCTGCCATACCTTGAAATTTTCACTCAAAATCTAATTCTTCAACTACAACTTCCATCCTAGCAGTTCACTTGCTCAAATTATCTCTCTGAAGTCTTCTTGGACCATTTCAATTTAAGCAGTCATTCAGTTCCCATCTGTTATTGGCATTAAGTCAATTCTGAGTCATTGGAATCCCATTGAGTGCAGAGCAGAACTGCTGCATAGGGTTTTCAACATTGTGGCCTTTTGGAAGCAGATCTCCAGGTTTGTCTTCTGAGTCACCTCTGGGCAGATTCTAACCACCATGCTTTCAGTTAGTAGTCAAGCACTCCATCTTTGCACTACCCAGGGACTCTCAATTGCCATCTGCCAAAAGCCAGCCAAGTGCTGTCGAGTCGGATCCGACTCCTGGTCACCCTAGGAATTACCATCTATCACACCCTAATTATCTACATAGCTCTTAATCATGTTAATATTTTTCTTGTTTATTTATTCTTTTTTTTTATTTGTCTTCCTCCTCCAATCACATGCAACCTCTATGCAAGCAGAAACCTTGTCATTTTTTTTCATCTTTGTTTTCCCAGTACTCAGAACAATTCTGGGCACATTATAGGTGGCCCATAAATATTTGTTAAATGAGTAAGTGAATAAATCTCATCAAGACTCAAGTATATGAGGTCTGACAATTAAGTCTATGAACTTCATTGTTCTAAGTGCTACATAACTCATTGCTGAATATCATTATAGTCACCTTTGAAGTACTCCCCTTGGGAAGCTATGCAACTATGCCAGCACCTTGTCAACCCTTCAAAACAATTTTGGAACTCTTGCACACAGTGGTCAGGTGGCAAGTTTGCAAACTTAATTGTATAGTTGTCTTTGAGGGAGTTTTTAGTCAGTAAAACAAATAACAGCATTAGAACACCCTCCCTACTCACCTGATCTAGCTACCAATGACTTTTTTTCTTTACCTGAAGATAAAGGAAATACTGAAAGGAAGACATTTTGATGATATTCAGGACATCAAGGGTAAAATGACAGCTCTGATGGTCACTCCAGAAAAAGAGTTCCAAAACTGCCTTGAAGAGTAGACTAGGCACTGGCATCATGCACAGCCTCCCAGGGGGAGTACTCCAAAGGTGATCCTAGTGCTATTCAGCAATCAGGTATGTAAGCACTTTTTCTAGGATGAGTTTGTGGATGTAACTGGCAGTCCTCATACATATATAAATACTCTGACACTTCTCCCAACCACCTATCCCACAAGAGATCTTGACAAATAAATTTACAACGAACTAAAAATAGCATACGTAACTGCTACTACATTTTATAACTATTACTGCAAATTATAAAACTTCACAGGCTTATAAACTAGAAAATTTTTCAGGAAAACTGCAAGTAGCTATGGGACCTCGAACTTGCCAATTAACGTAACAGCAGAACACAGTGATTAATGCAAGGGCTTAGCAATTATGTATAGGGAAAAAAAAAGAAGACACTACATGACTCCAAATATTTGCATTAGTTGTCCTCACAAGTACCAGAAGGGTTGGAATTTGACAAGAAAATTAAATAAAATCAATGTTGAACCAGATCTCAGGCCTTGGAATCAAGAAAGATCTGAGTTTAAATCCTAGTTCTGCTATTTACAGTTATTTAATCTCTGTCCTGTTTCGTCATCTGTAAAATGGGGATAATATCTATTTTTCAGGGAAATCGTAAAGACTGAATTAGAACACATGTTAATTCCTTGTTCCAGTGGTTGGCACTAGGCACATGGTAGACACTCAACAATCAAAATCACTGTAAATCCCCCTCCAGGCCTGGCATTCCTACAAAAGTGTTATAGTATTGTAACACTAACTTTGTTCCTTTCAGACCTAAAGACCCACCTTCCAGATACCTGGTCTCCTTCCCCTACTTTACCCTAAACTCCTTATTTTCCTCTTTGGCATCCCAGTACCAGTGTTCATCTAGCCTTTTTATCTGGGATTCCAGAAATAAGAAAAGTAATCTAAGCAGTTAGGAGTAGGGAAAATGGTTGTCTTGAGTTTTCATGTACCCCTTGATTGAGGGCTACTCTAATTTAAGGTAACTCCACATCCATGCCAACCTGTGCCTTGGGTCGGAAGAGGGATCCACTCAAGTATATATCCATAGTTTATATTCATTTAATTTTTTCATAGATATTAGATAATTGATGTGAATATTTAAATAACTAACATTTTCATACACACTATGTGCCAGGCAGTATGCTGAATGCTTTACTATATAATTTCATTCAAATATTACAACAGCTTTCTTCAGAGGGAGATTATTACTCATTAATTTAATAATTAACTTATTGACTTTATTTAATTATTGATTGTTCTAAATACTAGGAATATAGCAGTAAGCAAAGGAGACAAAAATCCTTGCCCTGATGGAGTTTACATTCTGTCATGGAGAGGTATCAGAGAGGTTAAGTAACTCATAGATTATTGCCCAGTTAAGTAATAGAATGAGGATTCAAAAGCAGGTCTGTGACTCCTCAACTGTTACCCACTGTAGTATAGTTCCTGCATAGACTTGCTCAGAGAATGCTTCAGTTAGCATATACAGGTTCAAATGCAGAATTGTGATGAAGTCATAAAAAGCATATAGAGCACTTGGCATCATCAGAATGCTATTTGAAGAAGTCATTTATACAGTTATCAAGTCCCAAGTTCATTTCTGAAGATGAATTTAAAATGAGCCAACTACATAAAAACCTTTACTACAAACGGGAAAATAGCTAACTCAACTGTAGATAATTATCGGGAAGTTCTTTTTAAAACAAATTCCTCAAGCTGAAGTTAACACATGTTGCTTGAGTTTTTGAGTTTCGCTAATCTAGCAAACAGTCAAATTCCAAGTACTGAACTGTTCATGAACTTCTTTTGCTTGTATGTCATGGAGCCATCATATGGAAACACCAGCTGTTTCTGGTACAACAAAATTACTTCTCCCCCCCTGCATTTTTCTTTGTTGTTTAATTCATTGGCAAAGTGTAGACAGTGTTAGGGTGGGGAGAATCTACAGCATTTCTTAAGAAAGAATGCAGCAAAGAGTTTTCAGATAATTTTTTTAAGGTTTGATTTGTATAAATATTTGGAATGATAGCCAGCCAGTCAAGTAAGTATTAAGGCACTGGAAATTTTTTTAAGCTAAACCCTGTATCATAGTTGTAAGCCTCATATAAATGGGGAAATGTTACCTAACATTGGAAATATGATAAAATACAGGTGCCCACGAGAATGCTCTATAAGCATTTACACTTTTGTTAGTCCTTTTTCACTGTCAACACCACCACTCCACAATAGCTAATAATTTCTTCCTCTTAAAGTTAACCAAGTATTTTTCCCTTTGCCTCTTTACTATCTCTTCAGTATAGCACAATTGATTAAAATACCATTACTATTACTACTTCTAATATAACAATAGTTAACATTTAATGAGCACTCATTATGTGCCACATACTGTTATAAGGTTCGTATACATAGCCTCTTTAATTCTTATAACTTTACAGAGTAGATAACTTATTATGTCTATTTGTGTAGATGAGAAAATGGGGAAGACTAGTAGTAAATGGTAGAGCTGGGATTCAAATCCTGACTTTGGTTTCCAAAGTCTATGAGGTTCCATGTAGACTATCCTCCCACCATCCTCCACTTTGAATGTAAAACCTGTTTACAACAGTATGATCCAACCCTAGTCTGCAGATTTTATATCCCTGGTCAGTTATATAACACAACCTCATAAATTAAGCAGTTGAACAAAGCAGTTTAACTCATCTGTAAGATGTAGATCTTTTCCAGGGCTGCCAGCTCACTGATTTAGCCCAGATCCTAAGGGCAACTTAAGAATCTTTATGCTATAATTCTTTCTTTCCCTTGACTCCACATCAGATAAAGTGTTCAGTTCTCTGAGCACTGAATGTGTGCTTAGTAGACTAAGGAATAATTTTTCAGGAAGTTAGGAAGCCATGATCTCTTTTTTTGACCTATAGGTCTTACCTCTTGAATTAAGCTCAAAATATATCTGCTCAACTCTGAATCAGAAGTACTGCCCTGCCCTCCCCAGATAAATATCTTACTCTGTCCTTGCTCCTATCACCTCTGACCTTATCATTCTACTAAGCACAACTTTTTTTGAGAAATACAACATTGTCCAATGGCCACTTGCTTCTCAAGCTTCCAGAATATCTTATTTTAATATTTATTTTTAAATTCTTTTTGCTCACATTTCCGGGACTCACCCTCTCCTAAATAACAAGAGTTGTATCTCTAAAGTCCACTCTGCATATTAATCCTGTCCTTGAAGATATCCAAAACATTGCAAACTAAACCCATTGCCATCAAGTCAATTGTGAATCATAGTGACTTTATATGACGGAGTAGAACTACTCCATGGGGTTTTCAAGGAATGACTGGTGGATTTGAACTGCTGACCTTTTGGGTTAGAACTTAAGCTCTTAATCTCTGCACTACATGGAGACATAAGTCAAAACCAAACCCATTGCTGTTGAGTCAATTTTTACTCATATTGACCCTAATAGGACAGAAGAGAACTACTCCATACAGTTTCCAAGGAGCGCCTGATAGACTCAAACTGCTGACCTTGTGGTCAGCAGCCAATAGCACTTAACTACTATACCACCAAGTTTTCCTGTGAATTAAAAAATAAAAATAAACTGTTGCTGTCAATTCAACTCTGACTCATTGCAACCCTATATGACAGAATAGAACTACCTCATGGAGTTTTCAAGGAGCATCTGGTGGATTTGAACTGCCAGCCTTTTGGTTAACAGCTGTAGCACTTAGCCACTACACCACATAGGAATTCATAAATCCATACAATACCCACCATTCATATGACAATGACAAATGCTTTGCCAGTATGTTACATATTTATTACTGATTTAATCACCACAGCCTATCAAGATTCACTTACCGGATTTGCACCAGCCAGCTTTCAGTTAAGCACAATGCATGAAGAGGAGGGGTAAAACAAGAAAAAATACTGGGTTCTGTCAGATTGGAAGGAACTCCAATACTGTCTAGGGGATCATAATGTTTGGCAGGTAACTAGCAATGACTGAAATAGTGGTTATAACTTATAGTATCAATTTTACAGATGAAGAAACTGAAACTTAGAGATGTTAAGTAGCATTCTCACACTCACACAACTGATAAGCGTAAGGTGGGATTCAAACTCTCACCCTTAACAGACAGGATCAGAACCTGTGAGCACTCAAATTAATTGAGAACCATCCTAAAATAACCATGAAATATTACCTTTCCCAGTCACACTACAGTTCAGACATATTTTCAGCAATAACATCTCCTATGTTAATGAAAGGCAATAAAAAACAACAACAGAGTTTTACATATAGATTTAAAGAGCCCTGGTATACGGTAGGAAACCCTGGTGGTGTAGTAATTAAGTGGTTCATCTGCTAACCAAAAGGTCAGCAGTTCAAATCCATAAGGTGCTATTTGGAACCTCTATGGGGCAGTTCCACTCTGACCTATAGGGTTGCTATGAATTGGAATTGACTTGACAGCAGTGGGGTTTTTATTTTGTTATTAGTATATAGTCACTATGAGTCAGAATCAACTTGACATCAGTGGCTGTGGCTGTGGCTGTGGCTGTGGCTTTTGGGCTTCTTGGCGCTTTGGCTTCTTGGCGCTTTGGCTTCTTGGCGCTTTGGCTTCTTGGCGCTTTGGCTTCTTGGCGCTTTGGCTTCTTGGCGCTTTGGCTTCTTGGCGCTTTGGCTTCTTGGCGCTTTGGCTTCTTGGCGCTTTGGCTTCTTGGCGCTTTGGCTTCTTGGCGCTTTGGCTTCTTGGCGCTTTGGCTTCTTGGCGCTTTGGCTTCTTGGCGCTTTGGCTTCTTGGCGCTTTGGCTTCTTGGCGCTTTGGCTTCTTGGCGCTTTGGCTTCTTGGCGCTTTGGCTTGGGCGCTGGCTTGGGCGCTGGCTTGGGCGCTGGCTTGGGCGCTGGCTTGGGCGCTGGCTTGGGCGCTGGCTTGGGCTTTGGCCGTGCATTTAGAAATCCTGGTGGTATAGTGGTTAAGTGCTATGGCTGCTAACCAAAACGTCAGCAGTTCAAATCCACCAGGGGCTCCTTGAAAACTCTATGGGGCAGTTCTACTCTGTCTTCAGGATAGCTATGAGTCAGAATTTACTCAATAGTAATGGGTAATGGATAGTGATGCAGTGGTTAAGCAGTCAGCTTCTAACCAAAAGTTCATCACTTTGAACCCACCAGCCACCCTACAGGAGAGAGATGTCTCAGTCTATATCTGTCTGTAAAAATTTACAGCCTTGGAAACCATACAGGGCAGTTCTACTATGCCCCATATGGTCTCTAAGAGTTGAAGTTGCCTCAATGGCAATAAGTGTGTTTGATTTTGACAAATTTGCAACTTATTCAATGTCTTTCTAATGCATCTCTTCTCTATATTGAAGTACACCTGCAAATTCTTTGAGAAACAGAACTTTTTCACTCTTCTTCCCATCATAATTGGATACTCTTCCCAATGAGATAATTAGGAACTTTTAAACATACATTTCTCATGAATACTTTAGATTTACTTGCTTAACACCAGAAGGTCCTGGATCAGATAGTGTATTCAAATTCTGATCAGCTCTACTGTTGTGTGATCTCCCAGGGCCATGCTAAAAGTTACCGATTACAAATCCTGTTTGTCCTGTGCCCTCAACCCCTCATCCCATTTATAACACTATCATAACCCTGGAATACTCTACTGAAGCATAATGGAAAAAGTGATATGGCATGTCTGACATAACAATTAATCTTCTTTTGTTTTTCTCACATAAGTGCAGCTCCCACCAAAGAACACAATGCTATCACTGAGTGGATAGCTAAACAAAAAGCTACAGTAGCAAGAAATAACTTTCCTTATACATTATACTGCCTAAAGATTCATAATAAAGCATTTCATTCTAATTCTTTCCTCTGGAAAGTTTGAGCACTGATAGCAGAACTAAGGACGGTAGAATAAGGAGATCCAGGCTTATAACCACTCACCAAAAAGACAAAAAACAAGGAGAAAATGATACTACTAGATATGTCAGAACTCTGGTAAACAGTCAAGAAATCACAGAAGCTTGGTGATTGCTTGCAGAATGGTAGGAAGACTATGAAACTGTTTTAATATACTGGCTTGAGTACTGGAAGTGGCAGCTACATGTCAGGCTTAGGATCTTGGTCTTTGGTTCTGATATGAGCCAGCCAAGCCAAGTGCCGTCGATCCGATATGAGCAGAACATACTTTATTAATGAAGTATGGCTTCTGCCTGTTTCAAACAGTTGAGTGACTACCTACAGGACTAAAGCGAAGTGTTTGTCTCTGTTTGGGCCATCAAAACCACAATGAAATACTTCACATCTACTGGATGGCTGTTTAAAGAAAGGAGGGGAGGCAGGGCCAAGATGGCAGACTAGACACACATCTCCTCGATTCACTTTGAGAACTAAGGCCTAGAAAAATGATTGAACAGAGCAGGGTGGACATCCTTGGAGCTTCAAGATCTGACATCGGGTTGTGAGATTAGACTGAGCGACGGGAAGGGGAAAACTACCTCTGTCAGAGCCAAGGTAGTGGCACACTGAGTCCTACTTGTGCTGGCACATCAGTTGTGTGGACTAAAGGTATGGACACCATCTTTGTTAACCGGGAGGCCAGGACTAGGTCTGCTGAGCCAGTAAGCCTGACACAGGCCAGTTACCCTGCTGAACTGCAGTGCCTAAGCAAATGGTGTATCCCACAGTACAGAGACTGTGCTTGGGAGAGCCACATCTAGGGAACTCAACAGTGGCTGGTGACAGATGGTACCAATGCCCCGCCCCCTTGCTTCACTGAGCTGCCCTATAGATACTGCTGACTCACTGCAGGAAAGGCAGCTTAGGTTGGACACCATCTTGGTCAGCTGAGAGGAAGAATCAGCCTTGCCTGAGGGCTCAGCTGGTGCAAATTCCCATGCTGAGCAACAGTGCCTGTCTGGATAGTGCTTCTCCCAGCAGAAAATCTATTTTTATGGCAATTCCATGGCAGTGCCCTAACTGCTCCCTTATTTGAGTCACAACATACCACCTGCAGAGGGCCCACGAGGCACCGTCTTTGTCAGCCATGAGGCAGGGACTGCTACCCCTGACAGCCCAGCTGCTATCAGCTGCAGCTGGTCAACACCTCTCTCAGCAGAAAAGCAGCTTTTAATATAAAAGAAGCTCGAGAATGCAGTGATTACTGGCAGCCAAGTGTGGCAGTGCTATTTTCACCACCTTTCACTGAACCATGTCATAGCGTTGGCCAACAGCCACCCAAAGACTCCATGAGTAGGGTGCTGTCTTTGCTAGCAGGGACGCAGGGCCTGCCACCTCTGAGGCTTGGCTGCTTTCAGCTGCCACTGGACAAAGCCCCTCTCAGAAGAAAAGCAGTTTTTAAGATAAGCACATCTAGAGACTGCAGTAGTCATTGTTGGACAAGTGTGGTGGCATCCTTCTCTTCTCTATTCTGTGAGCTACACCATAGTCTCAACTGGCATGATGCCAGAGAGTCGGCACAAGTAGCTCGCCACCTTTAGCAGCCAGGAGATGGGATATGTCACCTCTGAGAGCTCAGTTGGAACAGTCACCAAGCTGAGCAGCACAGTAGGGCTTAACATAGTCTATACTGCCAGAGAAGCTATGCATAAGTCAGTTGCATTGAGAGAACACAGCAATAGCTGGTGACCGAATCTACAGTCTCCTTTCACACTCCCTTCTTAGAACTGCACTACAGCTCCTGTTAGTGCAACACCAGAGAAACTGAATAGCTTCTTGGTGGCACAAAGACAACAATCAATATTTAACCACTTAAAGAAGCAGACCACCATGGCTCCAGAAAAGTCCCCAAATAAATAATCAAAAAAAAATCCCAGATGAGGAAGTCTTTTGGAAATTACTGGAGGCAAAATACAAAAGAATTATGTATATAGCCCTTCTAGAGATTAAACAAAATGAAGCACAACGAAATGAAAAATTAAGTAAGCGACATGAACTGACATAACATCAACTAACTGAAATCCACCAGATCAATAATAAAATTACAGAATTAGACAATTCAATCCAAAGCCAAAAGAGCAGGATTGAGGAAATGGAATGCAGAATTAGCGAGCTGGAAAATAAAGCAACTTGACACCAGCATTTTTGAGGAGAAATCAGAGAAAAGAAACAAGGAAAATGAAGAAGTATAAAGAAGCATGTGGGATTCCATCAAGAGGAATAATCTACAAATAACTGGAGTTCCTGAACAGGGAGGGATAGCAGAAAATAAAGCAAGAATTGTTAGAGGTGCTGACAGAAAATGTCCCTGACCTCATGCAAGAAGAGAACATAGGTATTCAAGATGTTTATAGAACATCACAAAATGTACAACCCAAAAGAAAGACACAAATACATATTATAATCAAGCTTAACAAAATGAAACATAAAGAGAGGTGCTTAAAGGATCCAACTTGACAGCACTTGGCTAAAGGCAGTGAGACTCAAAGCAAAACTAATATAAAAAGGGAAGCACTGTAGGCTTTTGTCTGACTTCTTGGCAGGAACTATGTTAGCTAGAAGGCAATGGGATGACACATACAAAGCCTTGAAGGAGAAAAATTTCCAACCAAGAATTATATATCCTACACCTTGTCTCTCAAGTATGGCCGTGTAATTAACACACTTTCGGATAAAAAGAAGCCTAGAGACTTTGCAAAATCCAAACCGAAGCTACAAGAAATAATAAAAGAAGCTCTTCGTTTAGAATAACAATAACATCAGCAACCAGAGGCCTACTCAGTTATGGAAGTTACTAAGCTTAATAAAAGCTAGGATATTAAAAGTAGGGAACAAGAGATCTCAACATGAAAATTATGACATTATCACACCATAAAGAGAGATATACTACAGTAGGATAACCTTTCAGACGGAGAGGCAATTAATGCGATATACAGAAGTTAAAGATTGGTTTAAACTTAAAACATTAAGGTAGATCAAAGAGGTAGCCACAAACCAAAGTAACAATACAAAACATCAAAGTAAGACACATGATACCAGCATCTCAGCAAACACAAAACAAAGACAGAAAAGCATGAAAGCTAAATCCATAAAGAAAAATGACCCAGAACAGACTATTAAGAGGAACAAGGAAAACCTCAAAAACACAAAAGTAAAGGCACCAAAATGACAACACTAAATACATACCTATCAATAATTACACTGAATGTAAAAAGATTGAAAGCTCTAATAAAGAGGCAGACAGTAACAGCTTGGATTAAAAAACATGATCCATCTATATGTTCCACCAAGAAACACACCTTAGATTCAAAGGTATCAACAAACTGAAAATGAAGAGATGAAAAAATATATACAAAGCCAACAACACGCAAAGAAGGGCAGGAGTGGCAATACTAATCTCAGGTAAAATATATTTTAAGGTAAAATCCACCACTGTGGACAAGGATGGTCACTATTAACTGCTGAAAGGCTCAATACAAAGCAAGATATAACAATATTAAATACTTATGCAACCAATAACAGAGCATCTAAATACATGGAACAAATGTTGACAACATTCAAAAATGAGATAGACCATTCCACATTAATAGCAGGAGACTTCAACACTCCACTTCGAGTAATGGACAGATCATCCAAAAAAAGCTCCGTAAAGACACAGAAGACGTTATTGCAACAAATAACCTATTAGACCTCAATGATAAATACAGAACTTTTTAGCCAACAACAGATAAGTACACTTTATTTTCCAATGCACATGGAACATTCTCCAGAATACACCACATATTAGGCCATAAAGTCTCAACAAAATGCAAACCACTGAACTATTGCAAAGCATCTTCTCAGACCATAAGGACATAAAAGTTGCAATCTGCTGAAAAACATGGGTAGAAATTTGAACTCATGGACACTGAACAATACGTTGCTCAAAAATTCATGGGTTATGCAAGAAATCAAAGACACAATAAGGAAGTTCATTGAATTAAATGAGAATGAAAACACATCTACCAGAACTTATGGCGTGCACTGAAAGCAGTGCTCAGAGGCCAATTTATTGCTATAAAGGCACACATCTGGAATGAAGAAATGGCCAAAACCAAAGAATTAACCCTACAAATAGAACAAGTAAGAAGACAACAAAAAAAGAATGCCTCAGGCACCAGAAGAAAGTAGATAATAAAGATTAGAGCAGAACTAAATGAATTCAAGAATAGAAAATTTGCAAGAATTAATAAAACCAAAAGTTGGTTTTTTGAAAAGACCAACAAAATTGATATGCCACTGGCTTAATTTAAAAAAGAAAAACAGGAGAGGAATTAAATAACCTGAATAAGAAATGAGATGGGAGAGGTCACAACAGATCCAACCAAAATCAAAAGTATCAGAATACTACAAAAAATTGTACTCTAACAGATTTGAAAACGTAGAGAAAACGAGAAATTTCCAGATTCATATCATAAAGGGAGGTAGAACAACTTAATAAGCCCATTACAAAAGAAGAGATTGAAAAACTAATAAAGTAAACTACCAACCAAAAAAGTCCTGGCCCAGACAACTTCACAAATTCTACCAAACTTTTAGAGAGAAGTTACTTCCAATACTACTGAGGCTACTTCACAAGAAAGAAAAGGGTGCAATATTCCCAAATGGATTCTATAAAGCCAGCCAGCCAAGTGCCATCGAGTCGGATCCGACTCATGAAACCCTAATACCAAAGCCAGGGAAAGATCCCACACGAAAACAAAATTACAGGGGTCAGGACCAACATAGTGGACTAGACACACATCTCTTCAATTCCCTCTGAGAACTAAGGCCTGAATTAGTAACTGAACAGAGCACTCTGGACACCCAGGAAGCCCTAGAATATGGCACAGGGTTGTCACTTTGGACCATAAGCCACTGAACAGGAAACTACCACTCTCTGACAAGGCAGCATGCGCTGATCCCTGCTCCTGCCAACTCACCACCTGGGCAGACTGCAGGTACAGATACCAGATTTGTTATACAGGAGGCGGGGGATGGGTATAAGCTGCCAAATATACTGAACTGCAGTGCTAAAGTAAAAAGCATAGATAGGGTAGCAGAGAGAGAGTATGTTGGATAGCCACATTTTGAGAGCCCAGCTGCTAACTGAGAGCACCACTCCCCCTCCACCCTCTCTATTCCAAGCTGCACCATAGATTCTGCAGTTCTGTGGCAGGAAGGGCAGCTTGGTCGGGATGCCATCTTGGTAAGCTGGGAGGCAGAGTCACCCAACCAAAGACCTCAGCAGGGGTTAATTCCCAACCTCAGAAGCAGTGCCAGTCTGGAAAACACTTTTCTAGCAGAAAGGCAGTGTAGGATAGCATTATCTCACATGAGTGGCCTGGCTGAGGATGGCAATAAGGCCATAACCCCTTCCTAATTGAATTATATCACACCATCCAGGGACAGTCAAAGAGGTACTTCCGTTGTCAGCTAGAACGAGACTTGCCACATTTGACAACCTGACAGATTCAGCAGTTGTAGCTCAGCTCCCAGCTTCTTAAAGTAAGACTGCCTGGAGAAGTAACTGCTGAGCGGCCTGGCAGCATCTCTTCCAGCCTTTACTGATCTAGATCATATGGTCAGTTCATGGCACCCCAGCGAATTCATAAGGAGAGAGCTCTCTTTGCCAGCCAGGAGACAGAGCTTGCCACCCCAGGAAGTCTACCGGGTCCTGTCACTGGAGTACACAGAACTACAATTAGGCTCCTGTTGAGGTAACACCAGGGAAACTAAACAGCATCCAGATGTCCCAAAGACAACAAACCATTGCTAACCATTTAAAGAAACGTTCCACCAAGGTTCTGGAATACTCCCAAAATAAACAAAAAAATTTCATAGATTAAGGAGGCTTTCTGAAATTATGGAGGTCAAGTACAAAGGAATTACATATAGAGACCTCCTAGAAAGTAAACAAAATGCAGCACAACATAATGAAAAATTAAGCAAGCTATTTGAACTGATGGAACAACAATCTGAAATCAAATGGATCAGTAACAGAATTACAGAATTAGACAATTCAATCCAAAGCCAAAAAAAGCAGAATTGAGAAGATAGAAGTCAGATTTAACAACCTTGAGGCTAGACCACCTGACATGAGCATGTGTATTCGTATATCTCTTCCTGCCATCTCTGCTCACCTCACTTGTTTAATCTTTCACATCTCAAAATAGATTGACTTAAGACATACCTTACAATAATCCTGCCTCACACAGAGGTTAAAATTTACAACACATAAAATGGAAGATAATTACATAATATCAAAAATGGGAGGATGGAGTCAAAATGGCAGACTAGAAACATGTCTCCTTTATTCCCTCTAAAAACTGAGGCCTGGATTGATAATAAATTGAGCTTTCTGGACACGCAGTGAGCCCAACAACATGGCATAAGGCTCTCAGTATGGACTACAAGCCACTACCCAGGAAATTTTCTCTCATTCACTGCACCATGCTCTTGCTGCATGGCCAATTCACATGGACTGAAGACACTGGAGCTTTTAACTTTTTTTTTCTTTTTGCTGGCCAGTACTTGGGAGATGGGCATGAGCCTGCAGCTATGCTGAGCCACAGTGCTGAAGCAAACAGTGTGTGCTACAGTGGAGAGACAGTGAGTAGAATAGCCATGTTTTGAAAACCAAGTGGAAGATTGAGGGCACCACAGCCCCTCCACCTTCTTTTTCAAGAGCTCCATGATAGATTCGGTGGTTTCATGACAAGAAGGGTACTTTGACCAGGATGCCATCTTCTCTGGCTGGGAGGTAGAGTTACCAAACCAGGGGCCTCAGCAGGGGCTAACTGCTAAGCTGGGAGGCAGTGTCAGTCCAAGGAGTGCTTTTCCAGCAGAAAGGCTGTTTTTAGCACATTGTTGCCTTATGGGTATGGCCCCACAGGCACCCAAAGAGGTGCCTCCATTCTCAGCTAGAAAGAGTGCCATGTCACACCTCACGGCCTACCTGATTTTGGAAACTGTCAGATACCTTTTAACTTTTTAAAATGAGAGTTCCTGGAGAAATCACTGCTGTACAGCCAGATGGCATTTCTTCAGCCTTCACTGACTGACATCATAGGGTCAGTTGATGGCCCCCCAGTGACTCCATAAGTAGGCTGGTGTCTCTGCCAGCCAGGAGGTGGAGTCTGCCACCCCAGGGAGTCCACTTGGCCAAGTCACTAGAATACACAGAGGTGGCTGGTGACCAACTCCCTTCTCAGAACATCTCAGCTCCTGTCAAGGCAAAATCAGAGAAACTAAACAACCTCTAGATGTCCTGAAAGCAACATACCATCACCAAGCATTTAAAGAAACAACCAACCATGGCTCCAGAAAACTCCCAAATTAACAGTCAAAAAAATTCACAGATGAAGAAGCCTTTCTGAAAGTATTGGAGCTCTAGTACAAAACAATTATATAGAGAGTCCTCCTAGATATTAAACAAAATGCAGCACAACAAAATGAAAAATTAAGCAAGCTATTCAAACTGATGGAACAACAACATTCTGAAATCCAACAGATCAATAACAAAATTACAGAATTAGACAATTCAATTCAAAGTAAAAAACAGCAGAACTGATGAAGTGGAAGTCAGACTTAGTGACCCTGAAAGAGCAACTGACAACAGCATTTATGAGGAAAAAATCAGAGAAAAGAAATAAGAAAAATGAAGAAGCACTAAGAAACATGTGGGACTCTAAAAAGAAGAATAACCTATGATTAATTGGAGTTCCTGAACAAAGAGGGATAGCTGAAAACACAGGGTATAGTTGTTGCTGACAGAAAACTTCCCTGAAATTATGAAACCCAGTGCCGCTGAGTAAGAACATACATATTCAAGATGTGTATTGAACATCACAAAAATTAGACACAAAAAGAAGGACACCAAGACATATTATCATCAAGTTTACTAAAGTTGAAACATAAGCAGATGCTTGGCTTGGCTTTAAAGATACTGAGGCTCAAAGCAAAGCTAACATTCAGAGGAAAGCCCTGTATTATTTTGTCTGACTTCTTAGCAGAAATGATGCTGGCACGGAGGCAGTCGAATGACACATTCAAAACCTTGAAGGAGAAAAACCTCCAACCAAGAATTATGTATCCTGCAAAACTGTGCTTGAAAAATGAAAATTAAGACATTCACAGATAAAAAGAAGCTTAGAGACTTTCTAAAAACTAAATCAAAGCTACAAGAAATACTGAAAGCAGCTCTTTGCTTAGATAAACAAAATCATTAAGTGTATATTTCAGAAGGCAATGAAGGATACAACATTCAGAAACCTACTCAGTTAGGGAAGCCACAAAACTCTATCAAAGCTATAATATTACAATATGGGAAGCAGTGATCATATCACAAAAACTAAGATACCATCTGTCCCAAGCTCTGGCACAAGCTTCACGTGGCCACAGAAGCTGAGGAACCCAAGGTCAGCAAGTCAGAGACCAGAGTTCTAGATCACCGGTTGTGTAGGTCAGTGGATCCCAAGCTGGTGGCGAGACGAAGCGACAGAGGCTGGCAAAACCAGGATCAGCAGGTCAGGGAGCGGGAGTGGGCAGAGGCTGGTGAACCCAGGATCGGCATGTCAGGGAGCAGGAGCGGGCAGAGGCTGGGAAACCCAGGATCAGTAGGTCAGGGAGCAGGAGCAGGCAGAGGCTGGTGAACCCAGGATCGGCAGATCAGGGAGCAGGACTCTCAAGTGCCAACTGTAAGGACTGATGAGTCCAACAGCTGATAGCTCAAGTCCTGGAACCAGACGCTGGAAGCAGAGAGCCGGAGCTCCCGGTCACGTGAGCAACCAGCTGCCGTAGTCAAAGGTCGCAAGATGAGAGCCGAGGAGAAGGGAGCCACCACAAACCCTGCCCTCCCACTTAACACAGCAGCCAAATATGTAGTAGCCAAGTTGACATAATCCTGATCACCACACTATCACATTAGAAAGAGGGATATACTATAGCTGTTATAGTCGTTTCAAATGGAGGGGAAATTAACAAGCTATGTGGAAGTAAAAATTCATCTTAAACTTAGAATATTAAGGGGGATCATAGTAGTAGCCACAAAGCACAATAACAATGCAACATATCAAAACACACAACAGAATACAGGAGTCTCAACAAACACAAAACCAGTACTGAAAAAGATAAGTCAACCTATAAAGAATAATGACCCAGAACAGAATATTAAGAGAAAAAGAGAAAACATCAACACAAAAATAAATACATCAAAATGACAGCAGCACTAAACACATACCTATCAATAATTACAATAATTGTAAATGGAAGGAATGCTCCAGTAAAGAGACAATGAGTGACATCTTGAATCAAAACACATAATTCGTCTATATACTTCTTACAAGAAACATACCTTAGAATTAAAGATATGAACAAACTGAAAATTGAAAGATGGAATGGGACATCCCAAGCTAACAATATACAAAGAAGAGCAAGTGTGCCAATACTAATCCCATTTAAATTGATTTTAATGTAAAATGCACCATCATGGACAAGGAAGGTCACTATTAATTGCTGAAAGGTTCAATACAAAAGGACTTAACAATATTAAGTATTTATGCACCCAATACCAGAACAACTATATATGTCAAACAGTGACTACATTGAAAAATGAGATAGATGACTCCACAGTAATAGTTGGATACTTCACCACTCCACTTTCAGTAATGGACAAATCATCCAGAAAAAATCTCAGTAAAGATACAGAAGATCTTATTGCAATAATTAACCAACTAGACCTCATTGATATATACAAAACTTTTTACCCATCGATACATCAGTACACCTTCTTCTCCATAACAGACCATGTCTTACGACATAAAGCAAGTCTCAACAAAATCCATACCACTCAATTGTTGCAAAGCACCTTCTCAGACCATAAAGCCATAAAAGTCAAAATCAATAGCAGAAAAAAAATAGATAGAAAATGGAACTCATATGAAGTGAACAACATCTTGCTGAAAAAGCCATGGGTTACAGAAGAAAGCCAGGACAAAATAAAGACATTTATGGAATCAAATGAGAATGAAAATACATCCTACCAGAACCCATGGGATATAGCAAAAGTAGTGCTTAGAAGTAAAATTATCTCTAAATATGCACACATCCAGAATAAAGAAAGGACTCAAACCAAAGAAATAACCCAATAGCTTGAACAAATAGAGAGAGAGCAGTGGAGGAACCCCTCAGTGACCAGAAGAAACCAGATAATAAAGATGATGGCAGAAGTAAAAGAATTAGAGAATAGAATAACAGTTGAAAAAATTGATAAAACCAAAAGCTGGATTTTTGAAACGGTCAACAAAATTGGTAAACCATTAGTTAAACTTACTAAAGGAAAACAGAAAACAAATAACTAGAATATGCAGTGAAATAGGAGATGTCACAACAGATCCAACAGAAATCAAGAATATTATAACAGAATACTATGAAAGACTGTACTCTAACAGATTTCCAAACCTAGAGGAAACGGATAAATTCCTAGATTCATATCACCTACCAAAATTATTACAAGGAGAAGTAGAACAATTTAATAAACTCATCACAAGGGAAGAGATCAAAAAACTCAAAAACCTACCAACAGATGCTCGCTGAGGACCAAAATGACATGGGGTAAAGACAACCCAGAAGATAGAGAGACCCACATGAGTGGGTGCCTACATCGACTTGGGACCAGAAGAACCAGATGGTGCCTGGCCACCACCAGTAATAGCTGCGATGGAGCTCACTAAGTTGAGTCTCACTGCAACACAAGAATAAAAAGGGGTGCATCCTGAGATCTCCACTAAAAGACCTCAATTGATGGTCCAGTGGTTTCAGGGTTCCCCTGGGAGCATGGCTCCTGGCCCTGATGCTGCCCTTGCCCATAAATCATAACGAAAGTCGACTCTTCGGACACGAATGGATTGGACTTGGTGATGCAGAGTGACCATATATTGGATGCACTTTATGGTTCTATACATCTATAGGATATCATCCTGCGGACCTCTGGTTGGAGGAAGGAGAGTGGGTGGAGAGGAGGGGAAAGGAGACTGTTGGGAGGATGAGACATGTATGGAGCAGAGAGGAATAGTGTGCTGTTACCAGACAGGGAGAGCAGTGGAAGCTGCATATAGGTGGGCATGTAAATTTATATGGGAATGTACATTTTCACTCAGTCATATTAAATAAAAAAAGAAAACTACCAACCAAAAAAAGCTCTGGCCCAGATGGCTTTACCAGAGAATTCTACCAAGCTTTCAGAGAAGAGTCAACTCCAATACTACTGAGACTATTTCACAGAATAGAAAGGGATGAAATACTCCCAAATTTATTCTACGAAGCCAGCATAACCCTGATACCAAAGCCAGGGAAAGATCCCACAAAAAAAGCAAAATTATAAATCAATATCACTCATGAACCTAGAGGTATAAATCTTAAACAAAATCCTTGCCAATAGAATTCAACAACATATCAAAAAAATAATTCATCAATACCAAGTTAGATTCATACCAGGGATGCAAGGCTGGTTCAGCATCAGAAAAACAATTAATGTGATCAACCACATAAACAGCACAAAAGATAAGAATTACCTGATTTTCTCAATTGATGCAGAAAAGACATTTGACAAAGTCCAACACCCATTCACGTTAAAAATGAACTAACACATGCATGAGAATACCAGAAGAAGATAGGAGACAGGAAGGCACAGAAAGAACTTTTGAATGAATAATGTCAGAAATCTTTACCATTGTCATGAAGAACATGAATCTACAAATCTACAAAGATCAACAAAACAAAGATCAACTCCAAAAAGTATAAATATGAAGAGATCCAAACCGAGACTAAATATAATCAAGCTCCTAAAAACTAAAAACAAGACTGAATCCTGAAAGCATCAAGAGAGAAACATTTACATATATGTGGATACCCACTGAGATTATCAATTTATCTATAGAAATCTGGGAACCCAGAAGGCAGGCAGCCAGCCAAGTGCAGGCAGAAGAATGAAATATTCAAAGTGTTGAAAGAAAAGAACTGTCAACCAAGAATACTGTATCACGCAAAGTTGTCCTTCAAGAGTAAGAGGAAAGTTAAGGCATATTCAGATAAACAAAAGCTGAGAAGGTACATAATTACCAGACAAGTACCATAAGAAATGTAAATGGGGTCCTTTACACTAACAATGAGAATTATGAAAAGGAAATAAAGAAAATTAGGCCATTCACAATAGCCCCCAAAATAATAAAATACCTAGGAATAAACTTAAAAGACTTATACAGTGAAAACATTCATCCATCTATGGACAACTAATTATCAGCAACGGGTCAAAGTCCATTGAATGGAGAAGAAACACCTCTCTTTAACAAATAGTACAGGCAAAATTGTATATCTACTCACCCAAAAGTGAACCCATGGAAGCAGCAGTCAAGAAATCAAAACACACGCTGCATTGGTAAAATCTGCTGCAAAGGACCTCTTTAAAGTATTCAAAAGTAAAGATGTCACCTTGAAGACTGAAATGCTCCTGAGCCAAGCCATGGTATTTTCAATTGCATCATATGCAAGAGAAAGCTGGACTATGAACCAAGAAGACAGAAAAAGAATTAACGCCTTTGAATTGTGGTGTTGGAGAAAAATGTTGACTCTCCCATGGACTGCCAAAAAAAAAACAATGCATTTGTTCTGGAAGAAGTACAACCTGAGTGCTCCATGGATGCAAAGATGGCAAGACTGTGTCTTACATACTTGGGACATGTTGTCAGGAGGAATCAGTCCCTGGAGAAAGACATCACACTTGGTAGAGTGGAGGGTCAGCGAAAAAAAGGAAGACCCTCAATGAGATGGATTGACACAGTGGCTGCAACAATGGGCTTAAGCATAAAAATGATTGTGGACATGGCACAAGACTGGGCAGTGTTCCATTCTGTTGTTGATAGGGTCACTATGAGTCAGAACCAACTTGATGGCACCTAACAACAACAACAACAAAAGTGAATCAGGATTGACACTTCACACCATACTTAAATGTTAAAACTATTAAGTTCTTGGGGACGAAAACACAAGGACAAAAGTATGGGGCTTATTTTTTTTTAAAGGTTATTGAGCATAACTATAAATACATGAACAGTAGAAGAAAAATTGCTAACTAGGACCTAATAAAAATTACATATTTATGTCTATGAAAAGACTTTACCAAAAGAGTAAAAAGGTAACCTAGTTTCAGGAAGAATTTTAGGAAAGACATATCTGATAAGTCTAATCTCTAAAATATACACAAAACTTTAACAGCTCAACAGAAAGGCAAATCCAGTTAAAAAATGGGCAAAGGACATGACAAGACATTTCATCAAAGACAACACTGAAGCGGCCAACCAACACATGAAAGGATGCTCACAATCAGCACCATTACAAAGATGAAAATCAAAACTATCATGAGATATCGTCTCACCCCTACTAAAATGGCACTGATTTAAAAACAGAAAACCGTAAATGTTGGTGAGAATGCAGAGAGATTGGAAACCTAATCTACTGCTGCTGGGACTATAAAATGGTACAACTATGGAAAGCAATGTGGCACTTCCTCAAAAAACTAGAAGCAGAACTACTTTATGATCCAGCAATCCCACTCCTAGGTATGTATCCTCGGTTTTTAATATAAGAGACATGGAAAGACACATGTTTGCCTATGTTCACTACAGTACTTCACAACAGCACAAAGATGGAAACAAGCCAAGTGCCCATCAATATGTGCATGGACAAACAAAATGTCGTACATACATAGAGTAGAATACTACGCGGCCATAAAGAGTAATGATGAGTTTTTAAAACATCTTACAACAGGGATGAATCTGGAGGACATTGTTATTGTTGCTGTTGTTATATGCCGTTGAGTCAGTTCTGACTCAAAGCAAACATATGACCAACAGAAAAAGACACTGCCTAGTCCTGCACTATGCCCAAATCATTTTTATAGTTAAGCCCATTGTTGTAGCCACAGTGCCAATCCATCTCCTTGAGGGTCTTCCTCTTCTTCACTGATCCTCTACTCCTCCTAGCATGATGGCCTTCTCTAGACACTGATCCCTCCCAACAACATGTCCAAAGAATATAAGGTGCAGTCTCGCCATCCTTGTTTCCAAGGAGCACTCTGGCTGTACCTCTTCTAGAATGGATGTGTTTATTCTTTTGGCAGTCCATGGTATGTTCAATATTCTTTTCCAGCACCAAAGTTCGAAAGCATCAATTCTTCTGTCTTCCTTATTTATTTTCTAGCTTCATATGCATATGATGCAATGAAAAATCCCATGGCTTAGGTCAGATGCACCTTCATTTTCAAAGTGTTATCTCTGGCTCCTAGGTTTTGCCATGAGTCGGATCTGATTTGACGGCACTTGGCGTTGGCTTACTTTTCAACACTTTAAAGAGGTCTTTTGCAGCAGATTTTCCCAATGCAATATGTCTTTTGATTTCTTGACTGCTGCTTCCATGGGTGTTGATTGTGAAATCAAGTAAAATCAAATTTTTGACAACTTCAATCTTTTCTCCATTTATCATGATGTTGCTTTCTGGTCTGGTTGTGAGAATTTTTGTTTTTGTGATGTTGAGATGCAATCCATACTGAAGGCTGTGGTTTTTGATCTTCATCAATAAGTGTTTCAAATATTCTTCACTTTCAGCAAGTTTGTTTCATCTGCATAACACAGGTTGTTAGTAAGTCTTCCTACAATTATGTTGCCTCATTCTTCTTCATATATTCCAGCTTCTTGGATTATTTTCTCAGCATACAAATGGAAAAGGTACCGTAAAAGGATACAAACCTGAAGCACACTTTTCCTGACTTTAAATCATCCAGAGTCCCATTGCTCTGTTCACACGACTACTTCTAGATCTATGCACAGTCTTCATAAACACAACTGTTCTGGAATTACCATTCTCCACAATGTTATCTATAATTTGTTATGATCCACCAGAACCTTTGGGACACAGCAAATGTGCTGCTCAGAAACTCAATAACACCTAACAACAACAAATGCAGAAACAAAAAAGGGCCCAAATCAAAGCATCAACTCTACAACTCAAACAACTACAAAGAGAACAGTAAAAAAAGCCCTTGGGGACCAGAAAACAGCAATTAATAAACATGAAAGCAGAAATAAATGAAATACAGACTAGAAAAAACAACTGAAAGAATTAAGAACACTGAAAGCTGGACCTTTGAAAATATCAACAAAATCAATAAACCACTAGCCAAACTGACAAAAAGAAAAAAAAAAAAGAGGAAGAAAATAACCTGAATAAGACATGAGACAGGTCATATAACAACACAGAAATTAAAACAATCATATAGAATACTATGAAAAATTGTACTCTACCAAATCTGAAAACTTAGAGAAAATGGATAAATTTCTACACACTACTTGCCTAAATTAACATAAACAGGTGTAAAGCCACTAAATAAACCCATAAAAAAGAAGAGACTGAAAAGCTAATTGAAAAACCCCAAAGAAACACAAGCTCTAGCACTGATGGCTTTGCTAGAATTGTACCAAACTTTCAGAGATGAGCTAACACTGCCATTACTAATGGTACATCAGAGCCTAGAAATGAATGGAATACTTTCAAACTCATTCTATGAAGCCAGCATAACCTGGATACAAAAACAAGGTAGAGACACCATGAAAAAAGAAAATCACAGGTTCATATCCCTCACGAATTTAAATGCAAAATTCTCAACAAAATTCTAGCCAATAGAATTTAACATCTCAATAATAATATTCTATGACCAAGTGGTATTCATATCAGGTATGCAGGGATACTTCAACATTAGAAAAACAATCAGTGTAATCCATCATATGAAGGACAAAAACCACCAGATCTTATCAAATGATGCATAAAAGGCATTTGACAAAGTCCAACACCCCTTCATGTTAAAAACTCTCTGTAAAACAGGAATAGTAAGGGAATTCTTCAATATAATGAATGCCATTTAGACAAAACTAATAACCTACATCATTCTAAATGGAGAGAGTTTGAAAGCATTCCCCTTAAATGGGACACAAACAAGCATGCCCTTTATCACCACTCTCATTCAATTGCGCTGGAGGTCCCAGTCAGAGCAATTAGGCTCAAAAAAGAAATAAAGGACATACAAACTGGTAAAGAAGAAGTAAAAGTATTCAATTTAGCAGATGATATGATATTATGCACACAAAAAACAAAACTCCAGTGAATGCACAACAAAACTACTGGAACTAATGGAAGATTTTAGCTAAGTATTAGGATACAAGATAAACATACAAAAATCAGTTGAATTCTTCTACACCACCAAACAGAACATCAGTGAGGAAATCACCAAATCAATACCATTTACAATAGTCACCAAAAAGGTACAAGATATAGGAATAAATCTAACAAGAGTTGTAAGAGAACTCTTAAAAAAAAAAAAAACTACAAGTCACTAGCACTGTAAGAAACAAAAAGAGACCTACACGAGTGAAGAAACATAATTTGTCCATGGATAGGAAGACTCAACATTGTAAAAAAGGTCAATTCTACTGAAAGCCATCTAAAGATACTATCTTAGGCTAGGTTTTCTAGGGAAGCAAAACCAGTAACATGTGTATGTCCAAGGAAAGATTTATATACATAAAGTACAAGGAAAGATATATAGATAGATACAGGAAACAGCTCACGCAATTGCAGAGGCTGAATGCCCCAAGTCCTGGGACAAGCCTCACGTGGCCACGGGAGCTGGTGAACCCAAGGTCAGCAGGTCAGAGACCAGAGTTCTAGATCACCAGTTGTGTAGGTCGGCGGATCCCAAGCTGACGGCGAGACGGAGCTGCACAGGCTGGAGAACCCAGGATTGGCAGGTCACAGAACAGGACTCTCAAGTGCTGGCTGTAAGGGTTGATTAATCCAACAGCTGCTAGCTCAAGTCCAGGAACCAGACGCCAGAAGAGAGCAGGAGCTGCTGGCTATGCGAGCAGACCAGCAGTATATGGTGGAAGGCAGACAGAAGAGAGCTGAAGGGTGGGAAGCCACCACAGGCCCTGCCCCACCACTTAATACAGCAGCCAAATATGGAGTAGCCAAGTTGACATAATCCTGACCACCACAGATACCATGCAATCTAGACCCAAATTCCAATGGCATTTTTTAATGAGATGAAGAAAAACAAATCACCAATTTTATATGGAAAGGGAAGAGGACAGAGATAAGTAAAGCATCACTGAAGTAGAACAAAGTGGGAGGCCTTGCACTATCCAATTTTAGAACCTATTATACTGCCAAGTCAGTCAAAACAGCCTGGTACTGGTACAACAACAGATACATAGATCAACGGAAGAGACTTGAGAATCCAGACATAAAATCACCCAGTTATGTGCAGCTGATATTTGACAAAGACCCACAGTCCATTAATTGAGGAAAAGACAGTACCTTTAAGAAATGGCACTGGTGTGACTGCATATTCATCTGCCAAACAATGAAACAAGACCCATACCTCACACCATGCACAGAAAGTAACTCAAAATGGATCAAAGACCTAAATATGAAATCTTTAACAATAAAGATCAGGGAAGGGAGGGTGGAGTTAACATGGCAGAGTACACATGTCTCCTTAATTCCCTCTGAAAGTTAAGACTTCGACTAACAATTGAATGGAGTTTTCTGAACACCCAGTAACCCCCTAGAATACAGCATAGGACTGTCATTTGGGAATATATTCCACTAAGTGGGAAACAGTTCCTCTCTACCACTGAACCTTGCTCTGGCAGAGTAGACATCTCCTGTGATCCAAAGGTACCAGGCACTTTTAACTTTTTTTTCTCTTTGTTGGGCAGCAGGAGGGGGAGGAGCATATGCTGAGAGTACTCTGAAATGCAATCCTGAAGTCAACTGCCTATCCCGCAGCTGAGGGACATTGGGTGGGCTACCCACATTTTGAGAGCCCAGTGGTGGGAACACCACAGTCTCCCCATCCTCCCCTTTTTGGAACTCTGCCATAGATTTGCCTCTTTCTTGGCAGGAGGGGTAGCTTAACCGGGACACTAGCTTGTATGCCTGGGAGGTGGAGTTACCCAGTTAGACCCCACACCAGGGGCAGATTCTCAGGCTGGGAGACAGTGCCAGCCCAGGGAGCACTTTCCCAGTGGTGGGGCTGTGCTTAGTATACTGTTGCCTCATGAGTGGCACCCAGGAGGTATTTGTGGTGTAGTGACTCATCCCTGTTGTGATCTGCACCAAAGCATCTCCAGATGGCCAGGGAGCAGCCACCCTTATTAAATGGAAGGAGGGGCCTGCCACACCTGGCAGCCAGGGAGGAGCCCCCTTGTCAGCCAGAAGAAGGGGCCTGAGACACCTGGCAGCAGCTGGTGAGGATCCCCTTCTCAATCAGGAGGGGCCTGCCACACCAGGTTGCAGCCAGGGAGGAGCCTTGGTCAGTCAGGAGGGTCCTGCCACACCTGGCGCTCTTGCTAACTTTGGTTAACAGGCAGGTAGCTTTTAGTTTTTAAAATAAAACTGCCTGGGGACATAATTGCTGTGCAGCCTAACCACATCTCTTCCAGCTTTCACTGACCCACATCATAAGGTTGGCTAATCACTCTCCAGTGTCTCCATAAGAAAGGTGGTGTCTTTTCCAGCCAGGAGGCAGAGCCTGCAATCCCAGAGAGTCCACTGGGCCCAGTTACAAAAGAACAAAGAGGTGGCTGGCTACCAACATCCTTCTCAGAACTACAATTCAGCTTCAGTTACAGCAACACCAGAGAAACTAAACAGTCTCTAGATGTCCCGGAAGCAAGAGACCATAGCCTGGCACTTAAAAAAATATCCAATATGGACCCAGAAAACTCCCAAAATACTGACTAAAAAAACTTCCCAGATGAAGAAGCCTTTCTGAAACTATCAAAGGTCAAGAACAAAAGATTTATATATAGAACCCTCCTCAAGTTTAAACAAAATGCAGCAGAACAAAATGAAAAATTAAACAAGCAATTCAAACTGATGGAGCATCAACATTCTGAAATCTGACAGATCAATAACAAAATCTCAGAATTAGACAATTCAATTCAAAGCTAAAAGAATAGACTTGATGTATTAGAAATTAGAATTAATGATATTGAAGATAAAGCTACTGACACCAGCATTTATGAAGAGAAGTCAGAGAAAAGAAATAAGAAAAATGGAGAAGCTCTAAGAAAAATGTGAGACTCTGTCAAAAGGACTAATCTACAATTGGAATCCCCGAACAAGGTGGAATAGCTGAAAACACAGAGAGCATTGTTGAGTTACTGACAGAAAACTTCCCTGAAATTATGAAACAGAACATAGATATCCAAGATGTGTAACGAACACCACAGAAATTTGACCCTAAACAAACAAACAAAAAAGACATATTACAATTGAGTTTAATAAAATGAAACATAAGCAGAAACTCTTAAAGGCAGCAAGACTCAAAACAAAGCTAATATTCAGAGGGAAGTCCTCTAGGCTTTCATCTGGCTTCTGGGCTGAAATGATTTTGGTATGGAGACACATTTAAAGACCTGAAGGAGAAAAATTTCCAGCAAATAACTACATATTCTGCAAAACTGTCTTTCAAGTATAAAGATGAAATTAAGACATTCACAGATAAACAGAAGCCCAAAGACTTTGCAAAAATCAAATGAAAACTACAGGAAACCCTCAAAGAAGCTCTCTGCTTAGAAAAACAAAACTCTTAACTGTATATTTAGGGAGACAAAACAGGACACTACATACACAAACCTACTAAGGAAAGGCACAAAATTTCATCAGAGCTACAACCTTAAGAAAAGGGAACCAGTGAATTTATCATGAAAACTGAGATACCATCACAATAAAAAGAGGGACATACTGCAGTAGTTATACTTCTTTCAGATAGTGATGAAGTTAATAAGATTAGTAAAAGCTAAAACTGGGTTTAAATTCAGATTATTAATGGAGATTACAGGGGTAGTCACAAAGCACAATAACAAGGCAACACATCAAAACAAGAAATGCAATACAGGGATATCAACAAATACAGATTCAACACTGAAAAACACAAAAATTAAATGCATGAAAAAGAATGTCCCAGAACAGAATATTAAGAGCAAAAGAGAAAACTCTAACACAAAAATAATCACATCAAAATGACAGGACTAAACACATTCTGTCAATAATTACATTGAAGGTAAACAGTCCGAACACTTCAGTAAAGAGACAACAAGTGATATCTCGGATCAGAAAACACGAACCGTCTATATGCTGCTAACAAGACACACATCAGACCTAAGGATATGAACAAACTGAAAATTAAAGGATGGAATGACATATACCAAGCTGACAATATACGAGGAAGAGCAGGTGTGGCAATACTAATCTCAAATAAAACAGATTTTAATATAAAATCCATCATCATGGACAAGGATGGCCACTATACATTGCTGAAACATTCAGTACACAAGCAAGATTTAATAACATTAAATATTTATGCACCTAATACCAGAGCATCGAAAACTGAAATAGATCACACCACAACAGTAGTTGGAGACTTCAACACTCCACTTTCAGTAATGGACAGAACATCTAGTAAAAAGCTCACTAAAGACACAGAAGACCTTACTGCAACAATTAACCACTTAGACCTCATCGACATATACAGAACTTATCCATCAACAGATAAGTACACCATTTTCCAGAATAGACCATGTATTAGCACATAAAGCAAATCTCAATGAAAGCCAAACCACTGAATTATTGCAAAGCATATTCTCAGATCATAAAGCCAAAAAATTGCCATCAATAGCAGAAAAAACTTCAATAGAAACTGGAACTCAGGAAACTGAACAACATGTTGCTCAAAAAGCTATGGGTCACAGAAGAAATCAAGGATGAAATAAAAAAAATTTATGTATTCAAATGAGACTGAAAACACATCCTACCAGAACCCATGATATAGCCAAAGCACTGCTCAGAGGTTCAGTTTATCTCTATAATTACACATATCCAGAAGCAAGAAAGAACCCAAACTGAAGAATTATCCCTACAGCTTGAACAAACAGAAAGAGAGCAACAGAGGGACCCTTCAGGCACCAGAAGAAAACAGACCATAAAGATTGGAGCAGAACTAAATGAATTAGAGAATAGAAGAGCAAATGAAAAAATTGATAAAACCAAAAGCTGTTTTTTAAAACATCAACAAAATTGACAAACCATTGGCTAAACTTAGCAAACAAAAACAGGAAACAAATAACCTGACTTAGAAATGACAATGGAGAAGTCTCAACATATCCAACAGAAATCAAAAGTATCATAACAGAATACTACAGAAGACTGGACTATAACAGATTTGAAAACCTAGAGGAAATGGACAAATTCCTAGATTCTTACCACCTACCAAAATTATCACAAGGAGAAGTAGAGCAATTTAATAAACCCATCACAAAGGAAGAGACTGAAAAAGCATCAAAAAACTACCAATCAACAAAAGCCCTGGCCCAGACTGCTTCACTGCAGAATTCTACCAAGCTTCAGAGAAGAGTTAACTCCAATATTATTGAGTGTATATCACAGCATAGAAAGCGACCAAATACTCCCGAATTCACTCTATGAAGTCAGTATAACCCTGATACCAAAGCCAGGGAAAGATCCCACAGAAAAGGAGAACTATTGACTAATATCACTTATGGACCTTGTCATGGATCGAACTGTGTCCCCCCAAAAATATGTGTAGCCATGTGGCTGGGCCATGATTCCCAGTATCTTGTGACTGTCCTCCATTTTCTGGTTTTCCTAAACTGCATGTTAAAGGATTACGGTGGGGCCGTAAATCCCTTCATAGGATTACCCCCCTGCTCCATTGTAAAGGGAGTTTCCCTGGAGTATGGCTTGCCCCACCCTTAATCCTTTCATCCTGCAAGAGATAAAAGGACAGAGAAGCAGGTAGAGAATCAGGAACCTCACAGAATCAAGAAAGCAGCACCGGGAAAAGTGCGCATCCTTCAGACCTGAGGTTCCTGCGCCAAGATGCTCCCTGGACAAAGACCGATGCAATACTGGACTTTTCTCCAGAACCGACAAGGGGGAAGACTTCCCCTGGAGCGGACATCCTGAATATGGACTTGCAGCCTACCAGACTGTGTAAGAATAAATGTTCCTTTGTTAAAGCTGTACACTCTGTGGTATTTCTGTTAGAGCAGCCCTAGCTGACTAAAACAGACCTAGAGGCAAAACTCATCACCAAAATATTGGCCAACAGAATTCAATAACATATCTAAAAAAACAATAATTCATCATGACCAAGTTGGATTCATACCAGGGACGCAAGGCTGGTTCAACATCAGAAAATAATTAATGTGATCAACCACATAAATAACACAAAAGACAAGAATCATCTGATTTGTGAATTGATACAGAAAAGGCATTTCATAAAGTCCAACACCCATTCATGCTAAAAAATTAGGAATTAGGAATTAGGAATAGAAGGCAAATTCCTCAAAGCAATAAGGGACATCTATGAAAAGCCAACAGCCTACATTATTTGAATGGAGAGAGACTAAAAGAATTCCCCTTGAGAAAAGGAACAAGACAAGGATGCCCACTCTCACCATTTCTAGTCAACAGTGTACTAGGAGTTCCGGCCAGAGCAATTAGACAAGACAAAGAAATAAAGGGCATCCACATCAGCAAAGAAGAAGTAAAGATCTCCCTATTTGCAGATGATAGTATTGTATATGCAGAGAACCCTAAAGAATCCATAAGTAAACTACTCAAACCAATACAAGAGTTCAGCAAACTATCAGGATACAAGATAAACATAAGAAAACCAGTAGGATTCTTTATACCAATGAAGAGATCATTCAAGAAGAAATCACCAAATCAATACCTTTTACTATACCCCCAGGAAGATAAAATACATGGGAATAAATGTAACTAGAGAAATAAGAGACCTATACAAAGAGAACAACAAGACTTTACCACTAGAAACCAAGAGAGACATATAGACCAATGGAACAGAGTTGAGACCCCAGAGATGCCACCATCCTCCTATGAAGACTTAATACTTGACAAAGACCTTAAGACTCTAAACTGGGGTAAAAACAGTCTCTTTAACAGATGGTGTTGGCAAAGTTGGTTATCCATCTGCAAAAAATTGAATCAAGACCCATACTTCACACCTTACACAATACCCAACTCAAACTGGACAAAAGACCTAAATATCAAATGTAAAATGATAAAGATTATGCAAGAAAAAATAGGATCAGTAACGGAATTTAGACAGACTTCAAAATCTAACAAACAAAGCTCAATCAACAGAAGAGAAAATAGATAAAAGGGAATTACTAAGAATCAAACACTTTTTGCTCATCCACAGACTTTATCAAAAGAATTAAAAGACCACCCACAGAATAGGAAAAAATATTTGGCAACTGTGTATCTGATCTATGTCTGATGTCTATAATCTACAAGTACTGTAAAATATCAACAAGAAAAATGTAAATAACCAACCCAATTAAACAATGGGCAAAAGAGATGGATAGACACTTCACTAAGGAAGACATCCAGGCAGCCAAAAGACACATGAAGAAACGCTCACGATCTTTAGCTATTAAAGAAATCCAGATCAAAACTACAATGAGATATCATCTCATTAAAATGAAGTTGGCCATGATCCAAAAAACACAACACAACAAATGCTGGAGAGGCTGTGGAGAAATTGGAACTCTCTTACACTGTAGGTGGGATTGCAAAATGGTACAGCCTCTTTGGAAAGCAATCTGGTACTTCCTTAAAAAACTGGAAATAGATATACCATTTGATCCAGTAGTTCCACTGCTTGGAATATATCCTACAGAATTAAGGACAGTCACACAAACAGATACACGCACATGAATGTTTATTGCAGCCCAGTTCACAATTGCAAAAAGATGGAACGAACCCAGAGGCCCAACAACAGATGAACGGATAAGCAAACTGTGGTACACATACTCACTGGAACAGCATGCAATGATAAAGAACAATGATGATTTCAGGAAGCATCTCATAACCTGGTTTCAACTGGAATATATTATGCTGAGTGAAATCAGTCAGCAACACAAGGTCAAATATTGTATGAGACCCTTACTATAGAGACTTAAAAACTGACTCACATACAAAAGAAAAGACTCTTTGATGGCTACAAGGGAGGGGAGGTAGGGAGAGAGAGGGATGTGTATAGATTAGATAGGAGATAGAAATTTGGTTCGGTGAAAGTAATAATAGGACACACCAATGGAACAGCATTGACACACCACTGATCATCTTAACTGGACTTCAACATCAACTGAAAACTCTTCTGTTCCTAACCTAATATCACAAGGATACAGTAGCAAGGGTGGGGGTCATGCTCTGAGGGGACATCGAGGACAACTGGGATAACTAGCCTATTGCTAAGACAGTCTTATACACTCCATATTGGTGAGTGGCGTCTAGGGTCTTTAAAGCTAGCAAGCTGAATCTGAGGTACACCAAATGCTCCTGTCTGAACTGAATCAGATGGTCACCAAGGTCAACAAAGACATAAGAGAAAAAGTGCCCAGAGGACAGAAGGACCCACGGGACCAGAAGAACCAGATGGTGCCCAGTCACCACCAATCACAGCTGTGATGGGGTTCACAATGTCAGGTCCCACTGACAACACAAATCGAAAGAGGGGTGCACCTCAAGAACTCCACTAAAAGACTGCAACTGATGGTCTGATATCCCAGGACTTCCCCTGGGAGCATGACACCTAGACCTGCTGCTGCCCCAGATCATTACTTATTAGTGAGGTCAACTATTCAGACAGGAATGGATTGGACTTGCGGACACGAGGCGACCATATGGCATGTCTACTTTATGGTTCTATGTATCTACAGGACGCCCTCCTACTGGCCTCTTACCAGAAGGCAGAAGAGAGGGTGGAGAAGAGGGGATAGGAGACTGTTAGCAGGATATGACATGTACAGAATGGAAAGGAAGAGTGTGCTGTTACCAGGCAAGGAGACCAGAGGGAACTGCAAATAGGAGGGCACACAAATTTAACTTGAATTGTATACTGCTTTCACTCAATCACAATTAAAAAAAAAAAAAAAAAAAAAAGATCATGGAAGAAAAAACACAGACAACATTAGGAGCCCTAATACACAGCATAAAAACTGTACAAAATGTTACAAACAGCAGAAGGGAAACTACATGTTTTCGTCAGCTAGGGCTGCTCTAACAGAAATACTACAGAGTGGATGGCTTTAATAAAGGAAAGATTATTCTTACATAGTCTGGTAGGCTGCAAGCCCATATTCAGGGTGTCTGCTCCAGGGGAAGGCTTTCCCCTTGTCAGCCCAGGAGGAAAGTCTGGTATTGCATCAGTCTTTGCCCAGGGAGCATCTTGGCACAAGAATCTCAAGTGTGAAGGATGCACTCTTCTCCCAGTGCAGCTTTCTTGATAGTGTGAGGTTCCTGATTCTCTACCTGCTTCTCTGTCCTTTTATCTCTTGCAGGATGAAAGGATTAAGGGTGGGGCAAGCCATACTCCAGGGAAACTCCCTTTACAGTGGAGCAGGGAGGTGATCTTATAAAGGGATTTATGGTCCCACCCTAATCCTTTAACATACAGCATAGGAAAACCACAAAATGGAGGACACTCACAAGATACTAAGAATCATGGCCCAGCCACGTGGCTACACCTATTTTGGAGACGACACAACTCAATCCATGACACTATGTAATTGGGAACTCCTAAAAATCAAACACTTATGCTCATCCAAAGACTTTCCCGAAAGAATAAAAAGACAACCTACAGGTTAGGAAAAAAAGAAAAAATTAGCTACAACAAATCCAATCGTGTCTAACTTCTGAGACCTATGAGACTCTTCAAAACCTCAGAAACAGAAAGACAAATAACCCAATTAAAAATGGGCAAAGTATATGAACAGGCACTTCACCAAAGAAGATATTCAGGGAGCTAACAGATACATGAGGAGATGTTGCTCATGATCTTTAGCCATTAGCCAAGCCAAGCCAAGAGAGAAATACAAATTAAAACTACAATAAGATTCCATCTCACACCAATGAGGCTATCATTAATCAACAAAAACACAAAACAATAGAAGTTGGAGAGGTTGTGGAGAGACTAGAACACCTGGACAATGACGGTGGGAACGTAATCGACTTGGTGCTTCCTTGAAATCTAGAATTAGAACTACCAGCAACTTCACCCCTTGGACTATATCCTGGGGAAATCACAGCCCTCAGTCAAATAGACATATGTATACTCATGTTCACTGCAGCACTGTTCACAATAACAAAAAGATGGAAATAACCCAGGCAGCCATCAATGGATGAATGAATAAACAAATTACCATATATTCACACTATGAGATACAACAATAAAGAACAACAATGAATCTGTAAAACATCCCATAACTTGGAGGACTCTATAAAGCATTATGCTGAGTGAAGTTAGTCATGAAAGGACAAATATTGTATGAGACCACTTTTATAAGAACTCAAGAAAAGGTTTAAACAGAGATGACAACATTCTTTGATGGTTACTAGTGCGGGGAGGGAGGGAAGGAGAGAAAGGCAGTCACTAAACAGTAGAAAAGAATCACCTTGGGTGAAGAGAAAGACAATACACAATACAGCAGAAGTCAGCATAACTAGACTAAACCAAAAGCTAAGAAGTTTCCCAAATATACCAACAGTTTGAGGGACAGAGTAGCAGGGACAGGGGTCTGGGCAGCATGGTTTTAGGGGACACCTAGGTCAACTGGCACAACAAAGTTTATTAAGAAAATCTTCTGCAGCCCACTTTTGTGAGTGGTATCTGAGGTCTTAGAAGCTAGCTAGCACCCATCTAAATACATCAGTCAGTCCCAGCCCACCTGGAGCAAAGGAGAATGAACACCACCAAAGACACAAGGAAAACATGAGCCTGAGAAACAGAAAGGGCCACATCAACCAGAGACATCAGCTTGAGACATCAACCAGAGACAACATCAGCTTGAGACATCAACCAGAGACAACATCAGCTTGAGACTCAAGAACTAGATGGTGTTCTGGTACCACCTAACACTGCCCTGACAGGGAACATAACCCAGAGTCCCTGACTGAAAAGCAAAAAAGTAGGGTGCAGAACTCAAAGTCATGTATAAAGACCAGACTTACTGATCTGACTGAGACTGGAGGGACCCTAGACGACATGGCCCCTGGACTCTGTTGTCCCCAAACTAAAACCATTCCTGATGGCAACTCTTCAGACAAATATTAGACTGTACTATAAGACATTAAATGATACTTGTAAAGAACATGGTTCTTAACTAAAGTAGACACATTAGACTAAATGGGCATCTCCTGTCTGGAGGTGAGATGATAAAACAGAAAGGGCCAGGAACTGGTTGAATGGACACGGGAAATACAGGGTGGAAAGGAAGAGTGAGGCTGTTACATTACAGGGAGAACAACTGGGGTCACGGAACAATATATGTGTGTTAGTCAGCTAGTGCTACTCTAACAGAAATACCACAGAGTGGATGGCTTTAACAAAGGAAGCTTTATTCTTACACAGTCTGGTAGACTACAAGTCCAAATTCAGGATGTCCACTCCAGGGGAAGGCTTTCCCCCTTGTCAGCTCTGGAGGAAAGTCTGGTATTGCATCAGTCTTTGTCCAGGGAGCATCAGGGCACAGGAATCTCAGGTCTAAAGGATGCGATCTTCTCCCGGTGCTGCTTTCTTGATGATATGAGGTTCCTAGTTCTCTGCCTGCTTTCCTTTCCTTTTGTCTCTTGTAGGATGAAAGGATTAAGGGTGGGACAAGCCGCACTCCAGGAAAATTCCCTTTGCACTGAAGCAGGGAGGTGATCTATGAAGGGATTTATAACTCCACCCTAATCCTTTAACATACAGCATAAGAAAAATCACAAAAAGGAGTACAATCACAAGATACTGGGAATCATGACCCAGCCCAGTGGCTACACATATTTTGGGGCGGACACAATTCAATCCATGACAATATGCATACATTTCTGTGTGAGAAACTAACTTGAATTGTAAACTTCCAGTTAAAGCACAGTAAAAAAAAAAAAAAAAAAGACATTGGCTAGCAGAATGAATTTAAAAAGTAATTTAAAAAATTTGATCATACTATATGCTATGCACAAGAGACAAGTCTTAGGCCAAAGAATACAAGTAGGTTGAAAGTGAAAAGATAGAAAAAATATTCCATGCAAATAGTAATCAAAAGACAGCTGGTACAGCTATATTAATGTAGAGAAAAGAAACTTTAGGTTAAATTTCTTATAAAATTATAGAAGAAACACAAATATTTAGCAACATATATACTTTCTACACTGACTCAAGAAATACCAAAAACAAAAATCAAACTCTCTTCCATTGAGTCAATTGTGACTCATAGCGACCTTACAGGACAGAGTAGAACTGCCCCATAGGGTTTCCAAGGAGTGGCTGATGGATATGAAAGGACAACTTTCTGGTTAGCAGCTGAACTCTTAATCACTGTACCACCAGAGGTCCTAATAAGAAACAGATTATCTAAGCAGACCCATGCCAGGTAAAGAGAATCATTCAGTAATTAAAAAAAAAAGTCTTACACCAGATGCTTTACCAGGAAATCTTACCAAACATTTATAGAAATGACTCCAATCCTTAAACTCTTCCAAAAACATACAAGAGGATGATGTACTTCCTAACTCATTCTATTAGGCTAGTATTACCCTGATACAAAAGGCAAGATGTCACAAAACTACAGACCACTATCCTCATGAATACAGATACAAAAATCCTCAACAAAATACTAATAGAATCCAACACAATATCATAAGGATTATACACTATGAACAACTGAAATTTTTTAAAAATGCAAGGGCAGTTCAACATCAGAAAATTAATAAATATAACACACCACATTGATAGAACAAAGGGAATAAAACACATGATTGTCTCAATTGATGCATAAATTTCATTTGAAAAACTCCAATACCTTTTCAGGATAAATATACTCAACAGGATAGGAACAGAAGGGAAATTCCTCAATCTGAAAAAACGCACTTATGAAAAACCCACAGCTAACTTTACATTCGAAGGAGAAAGTTTGAGCACTTTCCCCTTAAGATCAGAAACAAGACAAGGAAGGCTTGTCTCACCACTACTATTTAATATTTTACTGGAAGTCCTGAACCATAAAATCAAACCCACAGCCATAAACTCAATTCTGCATCATAACGATCCTAAAGGGATAGAATAAAATTGCCCATGGGGTTTCCAAGAAGCAGCTGGTAAATTTGAACCACTGACCTTTTGGTTAGCACCAGGCTCTAAACTACTGTGCCACAAGAGCTCTGCTGAAAGTACTAGTCAGAGCAATTAAGCCATATAAAAAAGAAAGAAAACATATTCAAATGAGGAAGGAAGAAGTGAAACCATCCCTCTTCATAGATGACATGATTCTATATATAGAAAATCCCAAAGAATCCACAAGAGAGCCACTAGAGCTAATAAATGAATTCAGCAACATAGTAGAATATAAGGTTATCATACAAAAATAGTTGAGCTTTGTCATGAACTGAATTGTGTCACCCAAAAAATATGTGTAGCAATTTGGCTAGGTCACAATTCCTGGTATTATGAGATGTTCCCAGATACTGTAAATCCTGCCTCTATGATTTTAGTAAGGGAGGATGGGCAGCATTTGTGTTGGTGAGGTGAGACTCAGTGTGTAAGACTGTACTGTGCCTTGAAGCAATCTCTTGGGATAAAAAGGAAAGAGAAGCAAGCAGAGAGTTGGGGTCCTCATATCATCAGGAAACAAGCAGTACTGGGAGCAGAGCACGTCCTTAGACCCAGGGTTCCTATGCCTCATAAGCTCCCAGTCCAGAGGAAGATTGATGACAAGGATCTTTCTTCAGAGCCAACAGAGAAAGCCTTCCCCTGGAGTTGATGCCCTGAATTTGCACTTTTAGCCTACTTTTCTGTGAGAAAATAAATGTATCCGGGTAAACGCCGCCCACTTGTGGTATTTCTGTTACAGCAGAACTGAATGACTAAAACAAGCTTCCACACACCATCAGGGAGCACTCTGAAACAAAAATTAAAAAAATAATTCCATTTATGATAGGATATAAAGAATAAAATACCTAGGAAGAAATTTAACCATGGAAGTAAACGAATGGTATACTTAACATTATAAAACATTACTGAAAGAAATTAAAGACCTAAATAAATAGATGGACATTTCCATCTTTATAGATTGGAAGACTTGATATTGTTAAGATGTTGATACTACACACAGCCATTTATATTCACCTCACTAGCCATCAAAACTCCAACCTTCTTTTTATAAATGGAAAAGCCAATCCTTAAATTATTATGGAACTGCAAGGGCCCACAAATAATCAAAATAATTTTGAATAAGTGCAACACACTAGGAAGATTTATACTTCTCAATCTCAAAATATACTATAAGGCTATAGTAATCAAAACCTCCTGGCCCTGGTTTGATAGAATTATAGACCAATGGAATGGAATTGAGAGTTCAGAAATAAACCTGTACATCAATGATCAACTGATTTTCGACAATGATACTACTATATTAGTCATCTAGTGTTGCTGTAACAGAAATACAACAAGGGGATGGCTTCAACAAACAGAGGTTTATACTCTCACTGTCCAATAGGCTACAAGTCCAAATTCAAGGTGTCGGCTCCAGGGGAAACTTTGTCTGTTGGCTCTGGAGGAAGGTCCTTGTGATGCAGCAGTATTCCCCATGTCTCTGTCCTGGATTGAATCACGTCCCGCCAAAACTGTATCAATTTGGCTGAGCCATGATTCTCACTACTGTGTGGTTGCCCTCCATTTTGTGATTTTCCTACATTGTAAATCTTAATCTTTGCCTGCGGTGAACACAAGATTGGATTATGTTAAAGAGAATAAAGTGGGACTGTAACACCTCTACTGAGGTTACCTCCCTGATGCAATGTAAAGGGAGTTTCCCAGGGGCATAGCTTGCACTACCTTTTAACTTTTTATCCTACAAGATATAAAAGGAAATAGAAATGAACAGAGAGATAGGGGATCTCATGCCTTCATAAAAACAGCACCTGGAGCACAGCTTGTCCTTTGGACCTGAGTTTCGTGTGCTAAGATGCTCCCAGACCAAAGGAAGAGTGATGGAAGACAAGAACTTTCTCCAGAGCCAACAGAGAAAGAACACCTTTCCCTGGAGCCAGCATCCTGAATTTAGACTTGTAGCCTCCTGGACTATGACAGAATAAACTGATCTGTTAAATCATCTACTTGCAGTATTTCTGCTACATCAGCACTAGATAACGAAGACAGTCTTGGAACCATATAAGTGCAGGAACTTCAGGCCCAGAGGATGTACTCTGCTTCTGGTGGTTTTTTGTGGTAAGGGATCCCCAATCTCTGTTTCCTTTTTTTCCTTTAATCTCTTGTAAGATAAAAGGTGGTAAAGGTCACACCCCTGGGAAACTCCTTTTATATTAGATCAGTGATGTGACTTAGTAAAGAGTGTTGAAGTTCTACCCTAATCCTCTTCAACATAATCCAATTTTGCCCCTTTAATCACAGGCAGAGATTAGTATTTACAACACACAGGAGAATTAGACTCACAAAGTAAGACTACAATCACACTATGCTGGGAATCATGTCCCATCCAAACTGATACATACATTTTTTGTAGAGTATATAATTCAATCCATGACAGGACTTACTTCCATTCAATGGGAGAAAGAACGTTCTCTTAAATAAATGGTGGTAGAAAAGGCATGGTCAAGATGGCAGACTAGACATACATCTCTTCAATTCCCTCTGAGAACTAAGGCCTGAAATGATAACTGATCAGAACAACACAGACATCCAGGGAGCCCTAGGATCTGGCATAGGGTTTTCAGATTGAACTAGGTGCCAGTAAACGGAAAACCAACTATCTCAGCAGCATGCTATGTCCTGTTTCTGTTGACACATCATTTGGGAGGACTGCAGGTACTGATGTGTTCTTTGATAGCCGAGAGGTGACAACTGGGCATGAGCCAGCAAATATGCTGAACTGCAGTGCTTGAGCAAACAGTATATAGCACAGCAGAGAGACTGTGCTTGGGATAGCCACATTTTGAGAGCCCAGCTGCAGACTGAGGGCACTACTGTGCCTCCACCCTCACTTTCATGAGCGACACCATAGATTCTGCTGTCTTATGGCAGAAAGGATAGCTCCAGCAGAATGCCATCTTGGTCAGCTGGGAGGTGGAGTCAGACACCTGGAGGTCTCAGCTGGGGCTAATTCTCATGCTGAGAAGCAGTGCCTGTCTGGATAGGGCTTCTCCAGCAGAAAAGCTGCATTTAAGAATATAGTGCCTAAAATTATGGGTGGGGTCTGGTGGATGCGGGCAGCAAAGCCCTATCCCCTCCTTTCTTTCAACCACGTCATAGCATCTGGGGATGGCCTATGAAGTGTCTTTGTTGTCAGCCAGAATAATGGCTGGCCACACCTGAGGCCCTGACTGATTTTGGCAACTGATTGGACAGTTGCTTCCTCAGCAGTTAAGCACCTTTTTAAAATTAGAACATCTGGAGAACTGACTGCTGAGCAGGTCAGTAGCATCTTCACCAGTCTTCACTGATATACATCTTACCATGAGCTGATGGCTCCCCAGTGACTCCAAGTGTAGGATGCTATCTTTGCCAGCCAGGAGATGAAGTCTGCCACACCTCAGAGGCCAGCTGCCTGTGGCGGACATTCTACAGTGTTCCTCATGGCAAATAAGCAGTTTTTAAGCTAAACACATCTGCAGAGCACAGTGGACCTGGGCACTTGAGTGGGGTGGTATCCATCTGTCCTCCATTTCCCGTGCTATACCATAACCTCAACTGGTGCAAAGGCAGAGAGTCACCACAAGTAACTCCCAACTTCAGCAGCCACAAGGCAGGGCCTGCCACCCCAGAAAGTCTACCTTGGGCCAGTCACTACAGTACATAGAGGCAGCTGGTGACCAAAACTAATAGTGCTCTTACCCCCCCTCTTAGAACTACACCTCAGCTCCTACTGAAGTAACACCAAAGAAACCAAACAGCTTCTTGATGGTGTAAAGACAACAATCAGTAGCTAATCATCTAAAGAAGCAGTTCACCATTGCTCTGGAAAAATCTGCAAATAAAGAATCAAAAAATTTCCCAGAGGTCAAGTACAACAGATTTATGTATAGAGCCATCCCAGAGATTAAAAAAAAGTGCCACAGAACAAAACAAAAAATTAAGTAAGCTATTTGAACTGATGGAACATCAACAATACAAAATCCAGCAGACCAATAATAAAATTACAAAACTAGACAATTCAATCCAAAGTTGAAAGAGCAGAACTGAGGAGATGGAAGACAGAGTTACTGAGCTTGAGGACAGAGCAACTGACACCAGCACTGACGAGGAGAAATCAGAGAAAATAAATGAGAAAAAAATGAAGAAGCATGTGGAACCTATTAAGAGGAAAAACCTATGAATAATTGGACTTCTTGAACAGGGAGGGATAGCTGAACATACAGATTATTGCTGTAGAGTTGCTGATAGAAAACAACCCTGAAATTATAAAAGAAGACAACATAGATATCCAAGATGCTCATCAAATGCCACAAAAAAATTGGACCCCAAAAGAAAGACACAAAGACATATTATAATCTAGTTTAATAAAATAAATCATAAAGAGAGGCTCTTAAAGGCAGCAAGGCTTAAAGCAAAGCTAACATATAGAGGGAAGCCCTGTAGGCTTTCATCTCACTTCTCAACAGAAACAATGTTAGCAAGAAGGCAGTGGGATGACACATTCAAAGCCTGGAAGGAGAAAAACTTCCCAACAGGAATAATATATCCTGCAAAATTTTCTCTCAAATATAAAGATGAAATTAAGACATTTGAAGATAAACAGAAACTTAGAGACTTCGTAAAAACCAAACCAAAACTACACTACTGAAAGCTCTTTGTTTAGAAAAACAAACACATCAAGTATATTCATAAGGAGGTAATGCAGGAAAACAGCATCTAGAATCCTACTTAGTTAGGGAAGTTACAAAGCTCAATCAAAGCTACAACATTAAAAGAACGGAACCAGGGATCATAACATGAAAACTATGAGATCATCACACTAAAAAGAGGGATGTATTACAGCAGTTATAACCCTTTCAGGTGGAAATGAAATTAAAAAGATACTGAGAAGTTAAAGTCTAGTTTAAACTTAAAATATTAAGGGAGATCATAGGGGTACCTGCAAAGCAAAATAAAAATGTGACATAACAAAACAAGAAATACAGGCATCTCAACAAACACAAAACTAACACTGAAAAAGATGAAAAGTCAACCCATAAAGAATGACCCAGAAGAGAATACTAAGAGCAACATCGAAAACATAAAAAACACAGAAATAAAAGCATCAAAACGACAGCACTAAATACATACCTATCAATAATGACACTGAATGTAAATGCACTGAATGCACCAATAAAGAAACAGGAAGTAACATCCTGGATCACAAGACATATGATTTGTTTATATGTTGCTTAGAAGAAACACACCTTAGACTTAAAGACATGAATAAACTGAAAATTGAAGGATGGAAAAATATATAGCAAGCCAACAACAGACAAAGAAGAACAGGAGTGACAATACTAATCTCAGATTAAATAGATGTTAATGTAAAATCCATCATCATGGACAAGAATGGTAGCTGTTTATTGCTGAAAGCTTCAATACATAAGCAGGACTTAACAATATCAAATATTTATGCACCCAATACCAGAACATCTACATCCATTGAACAAACACTGACAACACTGAAAAATGAGATAGATCACTCCACAATAATAGTTGGATATTTCACAACTCGACGGCACTTGGCTTGGCATTTCACAACTGCACTTTCAATAATGGACAGATCATCCAGAAAAAACTCAGGGAAGACACAGAAGATCTTACTGTGACAATTAACCGACTAGACCTCATTGATAATATACAAAACTTTTTACCCATCAACACATAAGTACACTTTCTTCTCCAAGGCACATAGAACATTTTCCAGAATAAAACATATCTTAGGACATAAAGCAATTCTCAACAAAATCTAAATCACTGAATTATTGGAAAGCATCTTCCTGGACAATAAAGCCATAAAAGTTCAAGTCAAAAGCAGAGAAAACATAGGGGGAAATTGGAACTCATGGAAACTGAACAATACCTCGCTCAATAACACGTGGGTTATAGAAGAAATCTAGAATGAAATAAAAAGATTTATGGAATCAAATCAGAAGGAACACATATCCTTCCACAACCTATGGGATACATCAAAAGCAGTGCTCAGAGGTCAGTTTATAAATGCACAAATCTGGCATGAAGAAAGGACACAAATGAAAGAATTAACACTACAGCTTGAACAAGTGGAAAGAGAGCAACAGGGGAACCCCTCAGGCACCAGAAGAAAACAGATAATAAAGATTAGAGCAGAACTAAATGAATTAGAGAATAGAAGAACAACTGCAAAAATTAACAAAACCAAAAGCTGGTTCTTTGAAAAGATCAACAAAATCGATAAACCACTGGCTAAACTTACAAAAGGAAAACAAGAGAAGAAACAAATAACCTGAATAATAAATGAGATGGGAGACGAACAACAGACCCAAGTGAAATCAAATTATCCTAACAGAATACTATGAAAGACTGAACTCTAACAGATTTGAAAACCTAGAGGAAATGGACAAATTTCTAGATTCACACCACCTACCAAAATTATTACAAGAAGCATAACTTAATAAACCCATCACAAAGGAAGATTTAAAAAAAAAAAAAATACCAACCAAAATAAGTTCTGGCTCAGATGGCTTCACTGCAGAATTCTACCAACCTTTTAGACAACAGTTAACTCCAATTCTACTGAGGCTATTTCACAGCATAGCAAGAGATGGAATACTCCCAAATTCATTGCATGAAGCCAGCATAACCCTGATACTAAAGCCGGGGAACAATCCCACAAAAAATAAAACTACAGACTAATATCCCTCATGAATCTAGATTCAAAACACTTCAACAAAATCCTAGCCAATAGAATTCAACAGCCTATCAAAAAACATAATTCATCAGGACCAGGTTGGATTCATACCAGCAATGAAAGACTAGTTCAACATCAGAAAAACTGTTAAGGTGATCAACCACATAAATAATACAAAGAAGAAAAATCACCTGATTCTGTGAATTGATGAAGAAAAGGCATGTGACAAAGTCCGACATCAATTCATGCAAAAACTCTCAGCAAAATAGAAATAGAGGGGAAAATCTTCGACGTAATAAGCGGCATCTGTGCAAAGCCAATCGCCTACATCATCCTCCATGGAAAGAGACTAAAATAACTCCCCTTGAGAACAGGAACTAGACAAGGATGCCCACTCTCACCGCTTCTATTCAACATTGCACTAGAGGTTCTAGCCAGAGCTATTATACAAGACAAAGAAAGAAAGTACATCAGCAATGGCAAAGAAGTAAAAATCTCCCTATTCGCAGATATTATGATTGTACATGCAGAGAATACTACAGAATCCATAAGTAAACTATTAGAACTAATAGAGGAATTTAGCAAAGTATCAGGATATAAGATAGACATAAATAAACCAGTAGGATTCCTTTACACCAGCAGAGATCATCAAAGAGGAAATCATCCAGTCAACACCATTTACAATAGCCCCCAAGAAGATAAAAATACCTAGGGATAAAACTATCCAGAGAAATAAGAGACCTATACACCGATAATTACAAGACTTGACTGCAAGAAACCAAAAGAGACTTACATAAGTGGAGAAACCTACCACGCTCATAGATAGGAAGCATTAACATCTTGAAAATGTCTATTTTACCCAAAGCCATCTACATATACATTGCAATCCCAATACAAATTCCAGTACCTTTTTTTAATGAGATGGAGAAACACATTGCCGACTTTGTCTGAAACAGAAGAAGGCCCCGATAAGTAAAGCACTGCTGAAAAAGAGGAACACAGTGGGAGGCTTCTCATTACCCAACCTTAGAACCTATTACACTGCCACAGTAGTCAAAACAGCCTGGTGTTGGTACAAAAACAGACATACAGACCAATGGAACAGAATTGAGACCTCAGAGATGTCACTGCGCTCTTATGAACAGATGATACGCGACAAAGGCCCTAAGATTGTAAGCTGGGGTAAAAACAGTCTCTTTAACAAATGATGTTGGCAAAATTGTATATTCATCTGCAAACAACTAAAACAAGACCCATATATCACACCTTACACAAAAACTAACTTAGAATAGATCAAAGACCTAAATACCAAACCTAAAATGATAAAAATCAAGCAAAGAAAAAATAGGGTCAACAATGGACTTTCTAATACACTGCTTAGACAGATTTCAAAATCTGACAAAGTATGATCAACAGAAGACAAAAATAGATAAATGGGAAGTACTAAGAATCAAACACTTTTGCTCATCCAAAGACATTATCAAAAGAGTTTAAAGACCACCTGCAGAACGGGAAAAAATATATGGCAACTACATGTCAGACTGACATCTGATCTCCATAATCTACAAACCGAAAACCAAACCAAACCCACTGCCATCCAGTTGGGTCTGACTATAGCGACTGCAGGAGCACCTACCACCTAGCGACTGCAAGGAGCACCTAGCAAATTTGAACTGCCAACCTTTTGGTTAACAGATGTAGAACTTAATGCACTACACCACCAGGGCTTCCATAATCTACAAAGTACTACAAAATATCAACAAGAAGGTAAATCAGCCAATTAAGCAAAGGGCAAAGGATATGGACACATACTTCATCAAAGAGGACATCCAGGTAGCCAAAAGACACATGAGGATATGCTCACAGTCATTAGCTATCAGAAAAATCCAAATCAGTCACCTACAGAATGGGAAAAAATATTTGGCAACTTTATATCAGACCAATGCCTGATCTCCATAATCTACAAAGTACTACAAAATATCAATAAGAAGAAGATAAATCATCCAATTAAGCGATGGGCAAAGGAGATGGACAGACATTTCTCTAAAGAGTAGATCCAGGCAGCCAAAAAACACATGAGGACATGTTCACAATCTTTAGTTATTAAAGAAATTCAAATCAAAACTACAATGAGATACCATCTCACTCCAACAAGGTTGGCCATGATTGAAAAAACGCAAAACAACAAATGCTGGAGAGGCAGTGGAGAAAGTGGAACCCTCCTACACTGTTGGTGGGGTTGCAAAATGGTCCACCCTCTTTGGAAAGCAATCTGGAGCTTCCTTAAAAAAATGGATATTGATATACCATTTGACCCAGTAATTCCACTGCTTGGAATATATCCTACAGAATCAAGGCCATTTACACCAATGGACACATGCACAAGAATGTTTATCACAGCACAGTCCACGACAGCAAAAAGATGGAATCAACCCAGATGCACAACAACAGAGGAATGGACAGGTTAACTATGGTATATATACTCAATGGAGCACTATGCAATGATAAAGAACAATGATGATTCCAGGAAACATCTCATGACCTGGTTTCAACTGGAAGACATTGTGTTGAGTGAAAGCAGTCAGTGACAAAAGGACAAATATTGTATGAGACCTCTACAATAAGATCTCAAAAACAGACTTATTTATAGAACAAAAGACTCTTGGACAGCTGCAAGGGAGGGGAGGGAGGGAGGTCGAGGGGGGGAGGGTTTAGATTAGACAGCTCCTAGAAATTTGGTTGGGTGAAATTGGTGACAACACACATTAGAAACAAGAACAATATTAAGTGGACTTCAACATAACTTGAATACTCCTATCTTAACCCAATATTGCAAGGTCAGAGTATCTGGGGCAGGGGGCAGGGGACCATGCTCTTAGGTGAAATCGAGGCCAATTGGCACAACTAGCTTTTTGCTAAGAGGACTCTCTGCACCCCACATCGGTGAGTGGCGTCCGGGTTCTTAAAAGCTGCCTAGCTGCCATCCGAGAGCACAGCAAATGTTCCCAACTCAGCAGGAATGGATGCTCACTGAGGACCAAAACGACATGGGGGAAAGACAACCCAGAAGACAGAGAGACCCACATGAGTGGGTGCCTGCATCGACACGGCACCAGAAGAACTGGATGGTGCCCAGTCACCACCTGTGACAACTGCGATAGAGCTCACTAAGTTGAGTCTCACTGGCAACACAAGAATAAAAAGGGGTACACCTGAGATCCCCACTAAAAGACCTTAATTGATGGTCCAGCGGTTTCAGGGTTCCCCTGAGAGCATGGCCCCTGGCCCTGATGCTGCCCTTACCCATAAATTATAACGAAGGTCCACTTTTTGGACAGGAATGGATTGGACCTGGCAATGCAGAGTGGATCATATATTGGATGCACTTTATGGTTCTATGCATCTATAGGATATCATCCTGTGGACCTCTGGCTGGAGTAAGGGGAGTGGGTGGAGAGGGGGGAAGAAAACTGTTGGGAAGATGAGACATGTATGGAGCAGAGAGGAACAGTGTGCTGTCACCGGAAAGGGAGAACAGTGGAAGCTGCATATAGGTGGGCATGTAAATTTATATGGGAATGTACATTTTCACTCAGTCATAATAAAAAAGAAAAAAGAAAAATCCAAATACAAACTATGATGAGATACCATTTCACCCCAACAAGGTTAGCTACAAACCAAAAAAACATAAACAACAAATGCTGTGAAGGTTGTGGAGAGATTAGAACTCTCCTATATGGCTGCTGTGTTTGCAAAATGGTACAAGCTCTTTTGAAAGGAATTCTGCACTTCCTTAAAAAGCTGCACATAGATATACCATTTGATACAATAATCCCACTGCTCAGAATACATCCTACAGAAACAAAGGTTGTTACACAAACAGATACACGCATAAGAAGGTTTATTGCAGCACAGTCTACAATAGCAAAAAGCTGGTATCAATCTAGATGCCCATCAACAAATGAATGGGAAAACAAACTATGGTACATATACTCGATGGAACACCATACAATGATAAAGAACAATGATGATTTTAGGAAGCATCTCATAACCTGATTTCAACTGGAAGATATTATGCTGAGTGAAATCAGTCAGTAGCAAAAGGACAAATATTGTATGAGACCCCTGATATAAGAACTTAAAAATAGACTTATGTACCTAAGAAAAGACTGTTTGATGGCTACAAGTGTCAGGAGGGAGGGAGAGGGTTGGTCATAGATTAGACAGTTGATAGAAATTTGGTTAGGTGAAAGCAGTGATAGCACACAGTAGAAAGCAGATCAACTTAATTGGAGTTCACCATCAACTGAAAGCTCTTCGAATCTCAACCCAATTTTGCAAGGATAGAGTAGCAGGGGCAGGGGTTTTGGGACTATGCTCTCAGGAGACATCAAGGCCACTTGGCATAATTAGCCTATTGCTAAGAGAGTCTTCTACATCCCATATTGGTGAGTGGTGTCTGGGGTCTTAAAAGCTAGAAAGCTGCTATCTGAGGTACACCAAATGCTCCAACCAACCCAGGACAGATGACCACCAAGAACAATAAAGACAAGAGGTAAAAAGAGCTCAGAAGACAGAAGGACCCATGTGAATGAGAGACTGTATCAATATGTGACCAGAAGAACCAGATGGTGCCTGGTCACCACCAAAGACAGCTGTGATAGAGCACACAATGTTGAGTTCCTGTGGGAACACAAGAAAATGAGGTGTGCAGATCAAGAACTCTACTAAAAGACCACAGTTGATGCTCCAACAGCCTGAAGGATCCCCTGAAAGTACGACCCCTAGATTTGCTGCTGCCCCTGACCAGAAAACAGTACTGAGGTCAACTCGTCAGACAAAAATGAACTAGACCAGGAGACATAGTGTGACTATATGGTGTGTGTACTTTTTGGTTCTATGCATTTATAGGAGGCTGTCCTACTGGTGTCTTTCTAAATGAGAGAGAAGTGGGTCAAGAGGAGAGGACATAAAGTTGTTAAAGGGACACCACAAGTATAGAATGAAAAGGAGGAGTGTGCTGTCACTGCACAAGGAGAGCAAAAGTACTGCAGACAGGTGGGCATGCAAAATTGATTTGGATTGTATACTTTCACTTAATCACAATTATAATATATACAGTGCTGGGTTTTCACATGCAAAAGAAGCTAGAATCATACTTCCCACCACATATGAAATGTAACTCAAAATGGATCATGGACCTAAATGTAAGAAATAAAACTCTTAGAACAAAACATAGGGGCAATGCTTTAGGATATGGCTTTTAACAGTAAAGTTTTAGATTTGACACCAAAAGCATGAGCAACAAAAGAAAAAATAAACTTGACTTCATCAAAATGAAAAAAGTGTTTTTCCATCAATGAACTTTATCAACAAAGTGAAGAGACAATCTAGAGACTGAGACAATGCTTAGCAATTATATATCTAACAAGAATTTTATATCCAGAATATAAAAAGAACTCTCAAAACTCAACAACAGAACGACAAATGACCCAATCCAACACTGCATGTGCGAAGATGTTCAACATCACTAGTCACGCCAAAAAAAAAAATTGCTGTTTGACTCAATTCTGACTGACAGCAACCCTAAAAGAAATAGTAGAGCTGTCTCATAGGCTCTTCATGGAGTAACTATTAGATTCAAACTGCCAAGTTTTTGGTTAGCAGCAGAGCTCTTAACCACTGTGCCACCAGTGCTCCTAACTAGTCACTAAAAAAAAAAAGTTATTGTTGAGTCAATTCTGAGTCATAGTGATCCTCTATGGCAAAATCAAAACCAAAAGAGAGGTAGCTTTACCTTCACTAAGATGGAAAACAACAGATGTCAGTGAGGATGCGGAAAATCTGAAGCCCTTATCCATTGCTGGTAGAACTGTGAAATGGCATAGTGACTGTAGATGACAGCTTGGCCGTTCCTCAGAAAGTTAAACAGAATTACCATATGATCTAGCAATTCCAATTCTAAGTAAATACCCCAAAGAATTGAATGTGGCAACATAAACAGATACTAGTATAGCAATATTCATTGCAGCACTATTCAAAATAGCCAAAAAGTGGAAACAACCTAAATGCTAATCAACAGGTGAATGGATAAACAAAGAGCCTTATATACCTAACTGTCATGGATTGAATTGTGTCCCCCCCCAAAAAATATGTGTAGCCATGTGCCTGGGCCATGATTCCCAATACTTTTGTGATTGTCCTCCATTTTGTGATTTTCCTGTGATGTATGTCAAAGGATTAGGGTGGGAGTGTAAATCCCTTCATAAGATCATCTCCCGGCTCCACTATAAAGGGAGTTTCCCTCGGGTATGATGTGCCCCACCCTTAATCCTTTCATTCTGCAAGAGATAAAAGGAAAAGGGAAGCAGAGAATTGGGAACCTCACGCCATCAAGAAAGCAGCACCAAGAGAAAAGCATATCCTTCAGACCTGAGGTTTCTGTGCCAAGATGCTCCCTGGACAAAGACTGATGCAATACCGGACTTTCCTCCAGAGCCAACAAGGGGGAAAGCCTTCCCCTGGAGCGGACATCCTGAATTTGGAGTTGTAGCCTACCAGACTGTGTAAGAATAAACTTTCCTTTCTTAAAGCTATTCACTGTGGTATTTCAGTTAGAGCAGCACTAGTTGACTAAAACACATACAAAGAAATGTTGCTCTGCTATAAACAGAAAAGAAGCCCTGATACATGTTACAACATGAACGAATCTTGAAAACATGCTAAGTGAAATCCCTCAGTCCCAAAAGGGAAAATACTGTATGATCCCACTAATGTAAAATATCTAGAAAAGGCAAATGTATAGAGTGCAAAGTTTATTCCTGGTAACCAATGGCGAGAGGAAAGGGGGAACTATTGATTAGAGTAACAACTTTATCAAGGTGACGGAAAAATTTGGTAAGACACAGTAGTGACAGCTGCACATGTTGAACATAGTATTACTAAACTGCACATGTAAAAAATATTGAAATACCAAATATTTTGTTACATATTTACCGCAATAAAATAAAGGGGTGGGTCATGTGCTCCTCCTTACTCCTCAACACTCCTCCAGATCGTCTTCTAATTAACCATATAACAGCATCATCACATTGTATAACATTTGCCTGTTACTTGGCTGTAAGCTCTATGATCAGAGAACTTCCGTCTATCCTGTTCAACAGCTGCATCTCTATTGCTTTCTAAAGTGTCTGACACAAGATACCAAAAAAAAAAAAAACCACACTGCCATCGAGTCAATTCTGACTCACAGCAACCCTATGGGACAGAGTAGAACTGCCCTATTGAGTTCCCAAGGAGCAACAGTGATCAACAAATATTTGCTAATGAACTGAGCTTATTTTGCCTCTAGTAATGGAAGACTGAGTAATTTGAAAAAAATTTCCAAATGAAAACATGTGGTAACGTGGGACAAAATAATAGATGTTTGAAAGCACCAAGATCTAACAAGGCAATGAATAATTATGTAGACATGAAAAAGAATAAAAAGAAAACTCAAAGACTGTTACTCTCCTAAGACTGATTACGAAAGAGTCAGTTGAAGAGGAGCAAAGCTTTTGATAGATTCCTAAGACTAAGAGGACAAAAATCAGAATACAGGGCCTGTCAAGAATATGGAACCCTAGGAAACTCTCCAGACTTTGGGTTCAGGCCTAGAAGGGATATATACTAAACAGAAGGGTAAACCATAAACTAAAAAGTGTTCTTGTGAATTAAAGGTCAACTTCAAATCATTTCAATGTTACATTGTTTTAAGGTGATTTGGGATTGCTAGTGCTCCTGTCCACCTTCTAGAAGTTATCATAAATTCTTTCTGGATAAAGATAACATTTGAGGCCAGAGATAATTTCTAGTACATTTTTTTTATATTCAGTGTCTAAAGCTCCATCGAGAATAACTAAGTATATGAAGAAGCAAGTCAAAATGATAGCAAATCAATAAAAAACTAAAGCAATAGGGCTCACAAATTTCAGCCTCACTGGCAACATGAGAATATAAAGGGGTGAAGCTTGAGATCTCCACTAAAAGACCACATTTAATGGTCCAGGGGTCTTGGGGTTTCCCTGGGAGCATGGTCCCTGGCCCCGATGCTGCCCCTGTCCATAAATCATAATGGAGGTCAACTCTTTGAACAAGAATGGATGGAACTTGGCGACACAGAGTGACCATATAGTGAGTGCACTTTATGGTTTCATGCATCTACGGGATATCATCCTGCTGACCTCTTACTGGAGGCGGGAGAGAGGGTGGAGAGGAGGGGATAGGACATTGTTAGGAGGATATGACATGTATAGAACAGAGAGGAAGAGTGTGCTGTCACTGGGCAAGGAGAGCATGGGGAGCTGCACATAGGCGGGCATGTAAATTTATATGGGATTGTATATTTTCACTCAATCATAACAAAAAAATTAAGGCAATAAAAATATACCCTCAAACCCTGAGAGTATGGCCCCCAGAAACCCTTTCATCTCAGTAATGAATTCATTCCTGGGATTCACTCTTAAGTCAAAAAAGAAATATACTCTCAAACCCTGACAGTATGAGCCCCAGAAACCCCTTAATCTCAGTAATGAAGTCATTCCTAGGATTCACCCTTCAGCCAAAGACTGGATAGGACCATAAAACGGAATGAGACTAAAGGGGCATGTTAGCCCAGGGGTAAGGACTAGAACACAGAAGGGACAGGAAAGCTTATAATAGGGAACTCAAAATTGAGAGAGAATAGAGTAGGAATAATAATTCAAAGGTTAATGGCTAAGATTTTTTCAAAACTGACAGAAGACATCAAGCCACATATTCAACTAGTATAAACTGCAATGAACATAAATATAAATAAAACTACATCCAAGCACAATAAAGTAAAATGGGTATAAGCCAAAAACAAAGAGGAAAATCAAAAGCAGACAACAGGAAAGCATATCACCTCCAAAAGAGCAACTGTCAGAATGGAAGCTGATTTCTTGTCAGAAATAACATAATCCAGAAGGCAGTGGTATATGTTGAAAATTAAAAATAATAATATTAATAATAAGTTAGAATTCTATACTCAGTCAGAAAGTCCTTCCAAAATGAAAGAGATATAAAGCCTTAATTTAAGAGAAGCAAAAACTGAAAAAATTATCACCACCACATGCACACTACAGGAAATACTAAAGAATGTTGTTTAGTTAGAAGGAAATGATCTCAGACTGAAGCTTGCAGATTAAAAAAAAAAGAATGAAGTCTAAAGAAAATAGTAAGGATAGGTACAATCTAATGGAATATTTACCACACACAACAATATAATAATATTTTGTATGGATTTAATTACTGTTGTTGTTAGGTGGTGTTGAGTCAATTTTTGACTCATTGCATACCCATGTGACAGAGTAGAACTGTACCATAAGGATTCCTATGCTATAATATTTATGAATACAGATCTCAAGGTCTACTGTGGAGCTACTGTGTGGGTTCAAACCACCAACCTCTGTATTAGAAACAAGAGCTTAACCATTGCACCACCAGGGCTCCTTGGATTTAATTACAGAGATAATATAATTATAAAACAACAACTGCATACACAGTTGGAAGGGAGAGGATGGACTTAAAAGTACTCTAAGGTTCATGCATTGTATAGGAAGAGTTCAAGGAACTAATTTATATTAGACTATAGTAAGTCAATAACACACATTTTAATATTTAGGGCATACAACTAAAAGAAAATACCTATCAAGTTAAAAAAAAAGGTAAAAAATAAAACAAATGAATGAAAAAAATCCAAAGGAAGGCAATAAACAGACAAAAGGTACACAGAACAACAGCACAAATAATATGATGGTGTATACAAAGCTAAATATATCAATAATTACATTATATGAAAACTGATTAAAGGTGCCAGTTAAAAGAGATAGACTGTATTAAAAGACAAAACTATTGGTGCACAAGATATGCACTTAAAACATAGAAAGGGTAAAATTTTAAAAGATCAAAAATATACCATGCAAATTATATCCAAAAGCAAGCTGGAGTACCTATATTAGCATTAAACAATGTAGACTTTAAGGTAAAAATCATTACTACAGATAAAGAGGAATACTTTTTTAATAATACAGGGTTCAATTCAAAAGGAAGATGTAACTGTTCTAGACTTCTATGCACCTAATAACATGATCTCAAAATATATGCATCAAAATTGTTAAAAGTAAAAGAAGACAAAGATTAATACAAAATAATCAGGGGAGATTTTTAATGTATCTATTTTAGCATGGGACAGTTCTACTTTGACTTATAGGGTTGCTATGTGTCGACCTGACTCAATGGCAGTGGGGTATCTTAGCAGCTGATAGAAGAGGGTACACAAAAAGTTAAGAGGACACAAAATATTTTAACAACACACACTTGCTTTAGAAAACCACCTCAGTGAACAATTACTGAACACTAATTTTTTTTGCTATACACAAAGCATTTATAAAAATTGACTACATAGTGGTCCATAAAGCAAGTCTCAACAAATTTGAAATTGTTTCAATCATACAAAGATGTTCTCTAACTACACTATAATTAAGCTGTAAGTCATTAACAAAAATATAAGTAGAAGAATAGCTTTGAAACTTAAAAATAGCCAAATAGGAAACTACAATGGATATCAAAATATATTTTGTACTAAATAATGAAAATACAACATATTCAAACTTATGTGACATGCTAAATATTGTTATTAGACAAAAACTGAGTCTTAAGAGCACATACCAAAAGCAAGAATGACCTAAGCATCATCTCAAGCCAGATTTTGTTTAAAAACTATCAATTTAGATCCAAAGAAAGTAGAAATAAGAAAATCTAAAAGGAAAAAAGTAATAGCAGAAATTAATGAAGTAGAAACAATCCATAATGGGGTTCAACTAATAACATTGCCAATATTAACCAAGGAGACTACACACTGATAACCAACATCAGGAATAAAAAGGTTCAGTATTACATATTATATGCAAAAACACCTTGGAGACATTGTGGGTTCAGTTTAAGACCATTGTAATAAAGCAAATACCACAATAAAGTGAGTTACACCAATTTTATGGTTTCCCAGTATATATAAAAGTAAAGTTTACACTATAGTGTAGTCTATTAAGTGTGCGATAGCATTATACCTAAAATAACAATCTACACACCTTAATTTAGAAATACTTTATTGCTAAAAAGTGCTAACCATCAGGTACAAGGTCTGACAATTAAGTCTGTGAACTCAGTTGTTTCAAGTGCTACATACCTCATTGCTAAATGTCACTATGGTGACCTTCAAAGTACTCCCCTTCAGAAGCTATGCACTGATGCCAGCGCCTTGTCCAGCCTTTAAGCAATTTTGGAACTCTTTCTGGAATGGCCACTGCACACACTGGCATGGTGGCGAGTTCTCTAACTTTAGTTGCATAGCTGTCTGTGAAGGAGTTTTTAGCCAGTAAACAAACAACTATACTGGAACATCCACCATACTCACCTGATCTGGCCCCTAGTGACTTTTTTCTTTACCCACCAATAAAGGAAATATTGAAAGGAAGACATTAGGATGACATTCAGGACATCAAGGGTAATACGACAACAGCTCTGATGGCCATTCTAGAAAAAGAGTTAAAAATTGTTTCAAGGGTATACTAGTTACTGGCATTGGTGTATAGCTTCCCAAGGAGAATACTTCAAAGGTAATTGTAGTAATACTCAGCGATGAGCTATGTAGCATCTTTTCTTCGATGAGTTTGCTAACTTAATTGTCAGACCACAATAACCTTCAGCAAATTGTAACCCTTTTGCTAGTGAAAAGTCTTGTGTTGATACTGATGGCTGCTGCAGGATCATGATGGCGGTTAAGTTTGGGGTGGGTGTGGCAATTTTTTAAACTAAGACAACATATGTTGCTTCAATGGACTCTTTCTTTCTCAAAAATATTTCTCTGTAGCATGCAATGCTGTTTTATAGCATTTTACCCACAGAAGAAACCTTCTAAAATTGGAATCAATTCTCTCAAGTCTTGCTGAGTTTATATAATATTTAAACTGAGCTTATATAATATTTAAACTCTTTGTTGTCATTTCAACAAAGTTCACAGTATCTTCATCAGGAGTACATTCCACCTTACGAAACCACTCTCTATGATGAGCATAGAAAGAGTCAAAGTTTCATCATGAGATGGTAATAATTCATTCATATCTTCATCTTCTACTTTTAATTATAGTGCTCTAGCTATAGAAAAGATGTTGTGTTACTCTTGTTTGGTGCCATTGAGTTCAATTCTGACTTACTGTGACTCTATGTACAACAGAATAAAACACTGCTCAGTCCTGTGCCATGCCCACAATCATTATGCTTGAGCTCCTTGTTTCAGCCACTATGTCAATCTATCATGTTCAGAGTCTTCTTGTTTTTAGCTTACTCTCAACCAAGCATGATGTCCTTCACCAGGGACTGATCCTTCCTGAGAACATGTCCAAAGTAATGTAAGACACAGTCTCATCATCCTTGCTTCTAAGGAGTACTCTCATTGTACTTTTTCCAAGACAGATCCGTTCATTCTTTTGGCAGTCTATGGTGTATTCAACTTTCTTCTCTAACATTACAATTCAAAGGCATCAATTCTTCTGTCTTCCTTATTCATCGTCCAGTTTCCCCTGCATATGATGCAATTGAAAATACAATTTTGGTACTTCAATTGGCTTGGATCAGGCACAACTTATTTTTCAAGGTAACATCTTTGATTTTCAACACTTTAAAAAAGGTTCTTTGCAGCGGATTTGCTCAATGCAATGCATCTTTTGATTTGTCTACTGCTTCCATAACAATTGATTGTGGATCCAAATGAATAAAGTGATAACCTTGAAAGCTTCAGTCTTTTCTCCATTTATCATGATGCTACCAATTGGTCCAGTTGTGAGGCCTTTTGTTTTCTTGATATTGCGGTATAATCCATACTGAAGGTTGTGGTCTTAGATCTTCATCAGTAAGTGTTTCAAGTCCTCTTCACTTTCAGCAAGGAAGGTTGTGTCATCTGCATTAAGACAGGTTGTTAATGAGTCTTCCTTGAACCCTGATGCTCTGTTCTTCATACAGTCCAGGTTCTCAGACTATTTGCTCAGCACACAGAATGAATAGATATGGTAAAAGGACACAACCCTGATGGGCACCTTTCCTGACAGTCCCCTTGTTCTGTTCAAACAACTGCCTCTTGCTCAGTGTACAGATTCCTCACAAGCACAATTAAGTGTTCTGGAATTTTCTTTCTCCACAATGTCATACATAATTTGCTATGATACACACAGTCAAATGCCTTTGCATAGTCTTAAAGAAAAAAAAAAAATAAACCATAGGTAAATATCTTTCTGGAATCCTCTGTTTTCAGACAAAATCCATCTGATATCAGCAATGATACCCCTGATTCTAAGTCCTCTTCTGAATCCAACCTGAATTTCTGGTAATCCCCTGTCAATATACTGCTGCCATCACTCTTGAATGATTTTTACTAAAATTTTACTTGTGTATGATATTAAGGACATTGTTTGATAATTTCTGCATTTGGTTGGATCATCCTGCTTGGGAACAGGTTTCTTCCAGTCAGCTGGCCAGGTGTCTTCCAAATTTCATGGCATATATGAGTGAGCACTCTCAGCACTGCATCTGTTCATTGAAAGATCTCAACTGACGTTTCATCAGTTTCTCAAGCTTTTTTGCCAGTGCCTCCAGTACAGCTTGCACTTACTTCTTCCTTCAGTACCACCGGTTCTTGGTCATATGCTATCTCTTCAAATGGCTGAACATCAACCAATTCTCAGCATAATGGCTGTATTCCTTCTATCTTCTTTTGATGCTTTCTGTGCTGTTTCATATTTCCCCATAAAATCCTTCACTACTGGAACCTGACACTTGATATTTTCCTTCACTTCTTTCAGCTTGGGAAATGCTGAGCGTGATCTTTCTTTTTCGGTTTTCTGTCAGTTAGTCGTACTGTGGGAGCTTGTGTGTTGCTGTGATGCTGGAAGCTATCCCCAGGTATTCAGATGCCAGCAGAGACACCCATAGCAGACAGGTTTAAGCTGAGCTTACAGACTAAGACAGACTAGGAAGAAGGACCTGGCAGTCTACTTCTGAAAGGAATTAGCTAGCGAATACTCTACAAACAGCAGCAGCACATTGTCTGACATAGTGCCAGATGAGCCTCTCCAGGTTGAAAGGCACTCAAAAGATGACTGCGAAAGAGCTACCTCCTCAAAGTAGAGTCGACCTTAATGATGGAAGGAGTAAAGCTTTTGGTACCTTCATGTGCTGATGTGGCACAACTCAAAATGAGAAGAAACAGCTTCAAACATCTATTAATAGCCAGAACATAGGATGTACAAAGTATGAATCTAGGAAAATCAAAAGTTGTCATAAATGAAATGGAAAGCACAAATATCAATATCCTAGTCATTACTGAGTTCAAATGAACTAGTATTGGCCATTTTGAATCAGGCAATCATATAGTCTATTATGCTGGGAATGATAACTTGAAGAGGAATGGTGTTGAGTTCATCAGCAAAAAAGAACATTTGAAGATCTATCTTGAAGCACAATACTGTCAAGGATTGAGTAATATCCATATGCCTACCAGGAAGACCAGTTAATGCAATTTTTAATCAAATTTATGCAGCAACCTCTATGGACAAAGATGATGAAATTGAAGAATTTTACCAGCTTCTGCAGTCTGAAATTGATTGAACATACAAATAGGATTCGTTCATAATTTTGTGTGACTAGAATGTGAAATTTGGAAACAAAGAAGGATCAGGAGTTGAAAAACATGGCTTTGGTGATAGAAATGATACCAGAGAATGCATGATAGAATTTTGCAAGATCAACATCTGCATTGCTAATACCTATTTTTACTAGCATAAATGGTGACTGTACACATGGATCTCGCCAGATGTAATACACAAGAATTGAATCGACTACATTTGTGGAAGACATGATGGAAAAGTTCAACATCATCAGTCAGAACAAGATCAGGAGCCACTGGGGAATAGATCATCACCTTAACAGACCAACATCTTAATAAATGTTGGAGAAGCTGTGGAGAGACTGGAGCACTCATGAACAATTTGTGGGAATATAAAATATTACAACTACTTTAGAAATTGATTTGGCACTTCCTTGAAAGATGGTAACAGAAATGCCTGTGTCTCAGAAGCTCCAAGTGCAGGGGAAGACTGACAAGGAACTTCCTTCAGAGCCAACAGAGGAAGACTTCCCCTCGAGGTGATACCTTAAATTTGGGCTTGTAACCTACTAGACTGTGACAGAATAAATTTTTCTTTGGTAAAGCCATCCACTTGTGGTATTTCTGTTCTGGCAGCACCAGATGACTAAGACAAGGCTATTTACTAAGTAGATAGTAGATAAAGATTATTTTAGATAAAGGGAAGGACAACACACAATGCAGGAAAAGTCAGCACAACTGACTAAATCAAAAGATAAGAAACTTCCTGAATACTATCAAACACTTCAAGGGACACAGTAGTACGGGCAGGGGTGTGAGGACTGTGGTTTCAGGGGACATCTAGGTCAATTGGCATAAAAAAGTTTATTAAGAAAATGTTCTGCATCCCACTTTGGTGAGTGATACCCATAGTCTTAAAGGGTAGCAAGCAGATATCTAAGATGCATCGACTGATCCCAATGCACCTTGAGTAAATGAGAATGAACACCAAAGAAACAAAGAAAATATGATCCCAAGAAACAAAAGGGCCACATAAACCAGACTCTATCAGCCTCAAATGAGAACTAGACAGTGCCTGGCTGCTGTCAATGACTGCCCTGACAGAGAACACAATAGAGTGCCTGACACAGAGGAGGAAAAATGCAGAGCAGAACTCAAATTCATGTAAAAAGACCAGACTTAAAATGGTCTGACTGAGACTGAAGAAACCCCCAAAGCCTTGGCCCCCAGACACTCTGTTAACCTAGAATTAAAACCATTCCCAAACTTCCCTCTTCAAAGATTAGTCTAGACTATAAAACATAAAATAATACTCATGAAGAGTGTGTGTCTTAATTCAAGTAGATACTCAAGACCAAATGGGAAGCTACTTTTTAGAAGCTGAATGAGAAGACAGGAAAGGACAGGAATTAGTTGAATAGTTACAAGAAACCAGAGGTGGGAAGGGGGAGTGTAGCACTGTTATAGGGATTGTGACTATCATGTAACAATATATATATAAATCTTTATATGAGAAATTAACTTGAGCTATAGCTGTATACTTTCACCTAAAGCACAATTAAAAACAAAAAAAATCACTGATTACTAATCACCATAACAAATAATAATGAAAAATTTTTAAATATTGTGAGAATTATCAAAATGTGCAGTAGAGACAGGAAGTGAGCACATGTTGTTCAAAAAATGATGCCAATAGACTTGCTGAATGCAGGGTTGCCACAAACTTCCAATTTGTAAAAAATGCAGTAGCTTCAAAGTACAATAACAAAAAGCACAGTAAAACAAGGCATGCCTGTACATATTAAAAGACAATAACTTAAATGAACTGTGGTATATCCATACTATTGAATACAACTCAGCAATAAAAAGGAACTCATGATACACATAACAACTTGAATAGATCTCAACAGTCTTACACCAAATGGTAAAGGCCAATTTCAAAATGTTACATACTCTATGATATCACTTACATAATTTTCTCAAAATGACACAAGTATAAAGATTGAAAAGAGATTAGTTGCACAGCTTGGGTATGATGGGGAATAGGATGGGTTGTGAATAAAAAGTGGTAGCACAAGGAGTATAGTTGTGGTAATAACAGTGGTGGTTACACAAGTCTACACATATGATAAAATAACAGAACTAAACACACACTTTATACCAATAGCAATTTCCTGGTGGCACAGTGGTAAGAACTATGGCTGCTAAACAAAAAGTAAGCAGTTCAAATCCATCAGCCACTCCTTGGAAAACCTATGGGACAGTTCTACTCTGTCCTATAGGGTAATTATGAGCAGAAATCAACTCAACAGCAAAAAGTTTGCTTTTTTCTTTTTCTTTTGGTAATATTCCATAAGAGTTACCCATATGTGCAACTTTCTGTGAATCTAGAATTACTTCAAAATAAACTTTATTTCTAAAAAGTAATGATTGCAGTATTATTTGCAATAGCCAAAAAGTAGAAGCAACCTAAATGTCGATCAACAGATAAATGTATGAACAAAATGTGGTACATATAGACAATACTCTATCACAAAAAAGAAATGAAGTCTTAATACATGCTACAACATGGATAGAGCTTGGTATATATATACAAAGGAATAGTACTCAGTCAGAAATGAAGTAGTGGTACATGCTACACATAGATGGATCTTAAAGACATTATGGTCAATGAAATAAGTAAATCATAAAAGGACAAATACTGTATGGCCTCACTTATATAAAAAGAACAAGCAAATGTATAAAGACCAAAGTTTATCAGGAGTTCTTACAGGCAGGAGGGAGGAGTAAATGGAGAGTTATTATTATTCCTGGAGTACTGATTTTCTGTTTACAGTAATGGAAAATTCACACTGATCAACGGTAAGGGATCCAAAGCTAAATAATGTCATTGATCACAGTAAGTTGTATACTGGCAAAAAGTTGAATTGGCAAATGTTATGGTATGTATGTATTTACAACAACAACAAAAGAATAGCTACTGTGGCTGTTTATTTACAGCCAGACATCTCAGGGGATTTGGTTTCTTGAGTACCAGGTTTACTGTCATGGTTTCATGCAACATCTCAGATAACTGGCTTAGTACCGTGGTTAGACTTTCTGTTCTATCTACTTCCTAGTTTGCTGCATAGTGCTAGGGCTCTTAAAAGCTTGCCAGCAGCCACTGAAGATAAAAGGGTTGGTCCCTACTCACCTGGAACAACAGAGTTAAGAACAGGAGGAGGAAACAAAATGCATGATTAATTGCCTCCATGAACAACTACCACCTTTGCTACGAGACCAGAAGGACTGAATGATGCCTAGTTACCATTACTGAACATTTTGATCAGAAATTCAACAGAATTCTGATCAAAAGGAGGGAAAAGTAAAACAAAATTTTAAATTCTAAAGAACTGCTGACTTTTTGCAGCCAAGGAGGCTGGAAAAATCCCCAAAACTATTGTCCTGAAACAATCTTTAAAACTTAAACTAAAAATATTTCCTGAAGTCTCAAATTGTACATATAGAAGTTGCTGAATTGTTGTCTGTTCTGCTGTGTGTATTTTCAACGATGATGAAAAACAAATTATTTTTTTAAAAAGGAATGATAAAGCCACAATAATCAAGTGAATTTAGTATTTGCACAGATAGATAAATGAATTTCTTTAACAAAATTGAGAGTTCAGAAATTAATACTATCTTTATAGATGGTTGATTTTCTACAAAGATGACAAGACAATTTGATGCGGAAAGGATAGTGCTTTCAAGTAATGACATTGGAACAAATGTGTATTTATATGGAAAAAGTGAACTAGGATCCATACTCAAAAATTAACTCAAAATAGATGAGAAACATAAATGTAAGACCTAAAACTATTAATCTTTTTAGAAGTGAACACAGGAAAAACTTTTGCCATCTTGAGGTGGGCAAAGTGTTCTAAAATATCAAAGCAAAAGCACAATCCAGTTAAAAAAAATAAAAGACACATTGGGCTAAAACAAAATTTAAAACTTTTTCTTCAATAAAACATTAATTAAAAAAGCAAGCTACAGACTGACAGAAAATACTTAAAATTAGATATCCAATAAAGAGCTTGTATCCAGAATATACAAAGAATTCTTACAATTCAATAAGACAAAAGTGGGCAAAATATTTTAATAGACATTACACAAAAGACAACATACGAATGGCTAAAAGCACATGAAAATATTGTTAACTTAATTAATAACTAGGGAAATACAAATTAAAAACACAATGACTTACCACTATATAACACTAGACAGACTATAATAACAAAGACAGAAAAGTGCTGGACAGGATACATAGAAACTGGAACACTTGTGCATTTTTTATGGGAATGTAAAATGGTGCAGTCACTTTGGAAAACAGTTTAGTAGTTTCTTAAAAAGTTAAACACAGATCTACCATACGACCCAGCAAATCCCCTTCAGGAACGTACCCAAGAGAATTGAAAACATACATCCACAAAAGAATTGCACATCAGTGTTCACAGCAGCATTATTCACAGTGGCCAAAAGACTGAAACAATCCAAATGTGCATGAACTAACGGAAGAGTAAACAAAATGAGACAGATCCGTACAACGGAGTATCATTTGGCAACAAAAAGGAATGAAGTACTAGCACATGCACCAACATGGGAAAAAAATCACAAAAGCATTGTGCTAACTAAAAGAATTCAGATGCAAAAGACTACATATTTCATTACTAAATTCACATAAAATATCTAAAGAAAACAAATTTATAGAGACAGAAAGCAGAACAGTATTTGCCTAGGACTAAAGGAGAAAAGGGGATTAAATATAAGTGAATACAAGGAAATATTTTAGGTAGTGACAATGTTTACAGTATGAATTGTGGTAACAGTTACAAGTCTATAAATTTCCTAAAATCAGTGAATTTTACACTTAAAATGGGTAAATCTAAAGGAATGTAAATTATAACTCAATAAAGCTTTTAAAATCTGAGTATATTATGAAAAGCATTATGTGAATGAATTTTAAATTGTTACCGAACTAAACAAATTCCTAAAACACAAAATTTACCAAAACTGACATGCTGTTGTTAGGTGCTGTTGAATTCGTTTTAACTTACAGTGACCCCACATACAGCAAAATGAAACATTGCCAGGTCCTCAGTCATTATAGTCATTATCACCATGCTTGTTGCACTTGAGCCCATTGTTGCAGCCACTGTGTCAACCCATCTTGTCAAGCATCTTCCTTTTTTTCTCTGACCCTCTACCAAGCATGATGTCCTTCTCCAGGGACTGATCCCTTCTTGACAACATGTCCAAAGTACTTGAGATGAAACCTCATTATCATCACTTCCAAGGAGCACTCTGGGTGTATTTCTTCCAATACAGACTTGTTCGTTCTTCTGGTGGTCCATGGTATACGCAAAACATTCTACCAACATTATAATTCAAAAGTGTCAATTCACCCTTAGTCCTTCCTAGTCACTGTTGGGCTTTTGTATGCATATGCAGTGACTGAAAATATTATGGCTTGGATCAGGTGCACCTTAGTCCTTTCTAATATTTTAAAGAAGTCTCTCACAGCTGATTTGCCCAATGCAGTGTGCCCTTTGTTTTCCTGAATGCTTCTTCTACGGGTGTTGACTGTGGATCTAAGTAAAATGAAACTCTTGACAATGTCAATCTTTCCTCCATTTATCATGATGTTTATTGGTCCAGTTGTGGGGATTTTTGTTTTCTTTCTTTCTTTGTTGAGGTGTAATCCATACTGAAGGTTATAGCCTTTGGTCTTTGTCAGTAAGTGCTTCAAGTCCTCTTCACTTTCAGCAAGCATGGTTGTGTCATCTGCTTAGTGTAGGTCATTAATGAGACTTTCTCCAGTCCTGATGCCATGTTCTTGTTCATATAATTTAGCTTCTCGGATTATCTGCTTACCATACAGACTAAATAGGTACAAGGACTGACAAGGTTACAAACTTAACTGTTCTAAGTGCTACATACCTCATTGCTGAACATCACTATGGTCACCTTCGAAATACTCCCTTGGGAAGCTAGATACCAATGCCAGCACCTAGTCTACGCTTCAGAACAATTCTGGAACTCTTTCTGGAATGGCCACTGCCCACTGTGGCACGCTGGCAAGTTCATGAACTTAACTGTATAGCTGTCTGTAAAGGAGTTTTTAGCCAGTAAACAAATAACTGTACTGGAACACCCTCCCAACTCACTTGATCTGAACCCCATGAATTTTTTCCTTACCCAAAGATAAAGCAAGTATTGAAAGGAAGACATCTGGATGACATTCAGGACATCAAGGGTAATATGATGACAGCACTAACGGCCATTGCAGAAAAAGAGTTTCAAAATTGTTTAAAGGGTGGACTAGGTGCTGGCATCAGTGCGTTAACTTCCCAAGAGGAGTACTTCAAAGTTAACTGTACTGATATTCAGCAATGAGGTATGTAAAACGTTTTCTAGGATGAGCTCATGAACTTAATTTTCAGACCACATACATTCAATATTTTCCTCCAACACCACAATTTAAAGGCATAAACCCCTTTACAACAAAAAGACAAGCAATCCAATTAAAAATGGGCAAAGGATACGAACACACACTTCACCAAAAAAGACATTCAGGTGGCTTAAGAGACATATGAAGGAATGCTTGCGATCACTAGCCTACATAGAAATGCAAGCCAAAAACTATAATTAGATACTATCTCATCCTAAAATTATTGGTACAAATTTTTAAAAAGAAAATAACAAATGCTGAAGAGGCTAAAGGGAGACTGGAACTCTTATGCACTGCTTGTGAGAATATAAAATGGTACAACCATTTTGGAAAACAATATGTTATTTTTTTAAAAATTTAGAAGTAGAAAACCACACAATCCTTCAATTCCACTCCTAGGACTATATCATACAGAAATAAGATCTGTCACATGAATAGGTACATGCGTCCCCAAGTTCACTGCAACTTTATTCACAACAGCAAAAAGATGGAAACAACCTAAGTGCCCATCAACAGATGAATGGATTAATCAAAACTATGGTACATACACACTATGGGGTCTTATCCAATAAGAAGGAACAACGATAAACCTATGAAACACTTCATAACATGAATTAATCTGGAGGGCATTATGCTGAGTGAAATAAGTCAGTCATAAAAAGGACAAATACTGTAGAAGATCACTGTTATAAAAAAAGGTTTTCACACAGAAAGAAACAAGATTTGATGGTTAAAAGTGAGAGGAGGAGTGGGAAGGGAAAAAACACCAATTAAATAATAAATCCCAAACCAAATCCACTGTCATCAAGTCGGGTCCAACCCATAGCAACCCTAGAGTTCAGAGTAGAACTGCCCCATAGAGTTTCCAAAGAGCACTTGGTGGAGTTGAACTGCCAGGCTTTTGGTTAGCAGATGTAGCACTTAACCCGCTATACCACCAGGGTTTCCAATTAGATAATAGGTAAATGATAACTTTTGTGAAGGGTAAGACAGTACACAATACTAGGGAATTCAGTACAACTTGATCAAAGGAAGGTCATGGCAACTTCAAAGATACATCCAAACTCCCTGAGGAACTGAATTACTGGGCTGAGGGCTGGGGATCATGGTCTCAGGGGATATTTAATTCAATTGGCATAACACAGTTTATAAGTAAAATGTTTTCCATCCTATTCTGGCAAGTAGCATCTGGGGTCTTAAAAGCTTATGAGTGGCCACCTAAGATAAGTCTACTAGGTATACCCCTTTTGCAGCAAGGGACAATAAAGAAAATCAAAGACACAAGGGAAAGATTGGTCCAAAGGACTAATGGACCACAATAGCCACAGCCTCCACCAGACTGAGTCCAACACAACTAGATAGTGCCTGGCTATCACCAGTTACTATTCTGACAGGGATCACAATAGAGAGGGCCTAGAGCTGGAGAAAAAGGCAGAACCAACTCTAACTCATATAAAAAAAGACTAGGCTTATTGGTCTAAACAGAGACTTCAGAAATTCCAAGAATACAGCCCCAGACACCCTTTTAACTCAATACAGAAGTCACCCTTCAGGTTCTCCCCTCAGCCAAAGATTAGGCAGGCCCATGAAACAAATGGAAACAGTAGTCATGTAGTGGCAAACAGCTACACTGTTAACCAAAAGGTCAGCAGATTCAATCCACCAGGCACTTCTTGCAGACTCTAAGGGGAAGTTAGACTGTGCCCTATAGGGTCACTATGAGTTGGAATTGACTCAGTGGCAATGGGTATGAAACAGTAAACATGTAGCTCGTAATACATGTAGCTCAACCATGTACTGGAGTCTAAACGTGCACACCAGCCCAGGGGTAAGGACAAAAGGACAGGAGAGGACAGGAAAGCTGGATGAATGGAAATGGGGTACCCAAGGTCAAAAAGGTGAGAGTGTTGACATGCCACAGGGTTAGCAACTAATCTCACAGAATAATACAAGTATGGTTGCTTAATGAGAATCTAATTTTTTTGGCAAATTTTCATCTAAGTACAGTTCTTAAGAAGCTTACTATAAAGTCACTATTGGTATTGAGATAAAGACAATATACACCAACATAACACAACAGGTCATCTAGAAATATTCTCACACATACACAGACATTTGATTCATGACAAGGGTGTCACTATAGAGAAGGAGAAAGACAGTTCTTACACTAAATGCTACTGGGTCAGCTGGATATCTACATGAAAAAATAATGAAGGGTGGCACCTATAGTTCACCACATACAAAAATTAAATTCCTGGTGAACTGTTGATCTAAATATGAAAGGGAAAACAAAAAGAACTCTAGAAAATAATATGGGGTACTACCTACACTGTCTGACGGTTGAAAAGATTTCTTAAAAAGAACGAAGAAAACACTAGCCATAAAGAAAAACAATGAAAAATTAGACATATTAAATTAAAAAAATTATGTTCATCTAAGGATACCATAAAAAGGAGCAAGCCACATATTTGGAAACGATTTGCAACATAAAAAAGCAAAAATGAGTCGTATTCACAATACACAAAGAATTTCTCTTTTTCCCTGCTACCACCAAGTTGTGCAAAGGCAGAGGCCCTGGTGAGTACAAGATTCAGTGTAACCAATAACCTACCACCACAGCCAAGGAAGATATTGCTTCTGGAGGTATAATGGAGAGTAATATTGCTTTACAAGAGGTGCCGAAGACCACCCTCAACCACAACGGGCTAGAATGAGGAATTCCTGAAACTGCTAAAGCCTTGGACAAGTATGCGTGCCACTCTCAATACTGGGGCTGTTGCAAACAGAACAAAACTTCAGTCAAGGAAAGAAAGCATGAAGATCATAGTGTCAGCACAAATTTTATGAATAGCATTCATTCTACAGGAAACCTAGGAGAAACATGCCAAGTCCATCTTTGTGTGCTTACATACAACTGTAAAAAGCCTGTGTATGTCAAGTTGGTTGAAGCTCTTTGTGCTAAACACGAAAACAACCTGACTATGATTGATAAGAACAAGAAACTGTGGGAGCGGGTAAGCCTCTGCAAATTTGACAGAGAGGGGTACACTATACAGTGGTTGGGTTAGAGTTGTGTGGTTGTAAAGGATTATGGCAAAGAATTCAAGGCAAGGACATTATCAAAGAATATTTCAAATGCAAGAAATAAATTAAAACCTTGATTCTTAAAAAAAAAAAATTCTATAGGGGGGCAAAGCCAAGATGGCAGACTAGACACACAGCTCCTCAATTCCTTCTCAACATTAAGGCCTGGACTGATAATTGAATGGAGCACTCTGGACATCCATGGAGCCCAAGGATACAGCATAGTGTTGTCAGATTAGAGTACACACCACTACTCTCACTGGCTCAAGCCTGTACATGCTGAGCCCCAGTCCTGCTGACTTGCCGCTTGGCAAGACTGCAAATACTGACACATTTCTTTTTGTTATCCAGGAGGTGGCAGATGGGCACGAGCTGGCAAATACAATCAATTGCAGTGCTAACATAAACAGCATATAGCACAGCAGAGAGGCAGTGTGTGGGGCAGCCACATTTTGAGAGCCTAGCTGGTGACTGAGGGCACCACTGTCCCTTCACCCTCTCTTTTCTGAGCTCTGCCATAGATTCTGCTGTTTTGCTTCATGAAGGGGAGTTCGGCTGGGACATCATCTTGGTCAGCTGGGAGGCAGAGTCACCCAACAAGAGGCCTCAGCAAGGGCTAATTTCCAAGCAGAGAAGTGCCAGTCCAGAAAGCACTTTTCCAACAGAAAGGCTGTGTTTCACATAGTGTTACCTTACATATGAGGCCTGGCTGAGGATGGCAGCTAGGCCATAACTGCTCCCTACTTGGAACGATGACATGGCATCTTGGGATGGCCAAAGAGGTGCTTCCATTGTCAGCCAGAAGGCAGGGCAGCCACATCTGACAGCCTGACTGATTAGTGTAGCTGTTGGACAGCTCCTAAATTTTTAAAATGAGACTGGAGAATTAACTGCTGAGTGGCCCACTGACATCTCTTCCAGCTTTTACTGACTCATATCATAACATCATTAGACAGTCTCCCAATGACTCCATAAGTAGGGCACCATCTATGCCAGCCAAGAGCTGGAGCGTGCCAACCCAGAGAGACCACTGGGGCCAGTCACTAGAGTACACAGAGGCAGCTGGTGACAAACTCCCTTTATGCTTCAGCTCCTGTTGAGGGAACACCAGAGAAACTAAAGAGCCTTTAGATGGCCCAAATGCAAACAGTCATCACTAGCCATTTGAAGAAACAGTCCACCATGGCTCCAGAAAACTCCCAAAATAAAGAATCAAAAAACTTCCCAGATGAAGAAGCCTTACTGAAACCATCAGAGATCGAGTACAAAAGAATGATATATAGAGGCCTCGTAGAGATTAAACAAAATGCAGCACAGCGAAACGAAAAATTAAGCTAGCTATCTAAACTGATGGACACGACCCATCTATACGCTGCTTACAAGAAACACGTCTTAGACTTAAAGATACGAACAAACTGAAAATTAAAAGATGGAGTAATATGTACCAAGCTAACACTATACAAAGAAAAGCTGGTGTGGCAATACTAATCTCAGATAAAATAGATTTTTTTTTTGGTTATGACTGAATGAAAATGTACATTCCCACATAAATTCACACACTCACCAATATGCAGCTCCCACTGTTCTCCCTGCCTGGTGACAGCACATCCCTCCTCTCTGCTCCATACATGTCCTATCTTCTCAACAGTCTCCTATCCCCTCCTCTCCACCCACTCCCCTTCCTCCAGCAAGAGGTTGGCAGGATGACATCCTATAGATGCATAGAACCATAAAATTCCCACATGATACGGTCACTCTGTGTCACCAAGTCCAATCCATTGCTGTCCGAAAAGTTACCCTTGATTATGATTTACAGACAGGGGCAGCATCAGGGCCAGGGGCCATGCTCCCAGGGGAACCCCGAAGCCCCCAGACCATCAATTGTGGTCTTTTATTGGAGATCTCAGGGTGCACCCTTTTTATTCTTGTATTGCCAGTGAGACTCAATTTTGTGACCCCCACCACGGCTATCACTGGTGGTGGCCAGGCACCATCCACTTCTTCTGGTCACAAGTCGATACAGAGATCCACTCACATGGGTCTCTCTGTCTTCTTGGTTCTCTTTTCCCCATGTCACTCTTGACCTCAGTGATTATCCGTTCCTTTTGAGTTGGGACCATTTGCTGTACCCTCAGATGGCAGCTTTGCAGCTTTTAAGACCCCAGACACCACTCGTCGATGTGGGGTGCAGAGAGCCCTCATTAGCAAAACACTAGCTGGGCCAATTGGCCTCGAATTCGCCTGAGAGCATGGTCCCTGGCCCCGGGCCTCAGCTACTCTGTCCTTGCAATATTGGGTTAAGATGGAAGGAGTACTCAAATTGTGTTGAAATCCAGTTATTATCGATCTTTTTTCTAATGTGTGCTGTCACTGATTTCACCCAACCAAATTTCTATCAACTATCTAATCTAAACCCTCCTCCTTCACATTCCCTCCCTCATCACCCTTGCAGCCATCAAAGAGTCTTCTCTTCTATGCATAAATCTGTTTTTAAATTCTTATAGTAGGGGTCTCATATAATACTTGTCCTTTTGTTGCTGACTAATTTCACTCAGCATAATGTCTTGCAAATGAAACCAGGTTAAGAGATGTTTCCTGCTGTTATCCGACTCGACGGCACTTGGCTGGCATCATCACTGTTCTTTACCATTGCATGGTGTTCCACTGAGTATATATACCATAATTTACCTATCCATTCCTCTGTTGTTGGGCATCTGGGTTGATTCCATCTTTTTGCTGTTGTGGACTGTGCTGCGATAAACATTCATGTACATGTATCAATTGGTGTGAACGGCCTTGATTCTGTAGGAAATATTCCAAGCAGTGGTACTGGGTCAGATGGTATATCTCTATCCCTTTTTTTAAGGGAGTGCCAGATTGCTTTCCAAAGACGTTGCACCATTTTGGAATCCCACCAACAGTCTAGGAGAGTTCCAATCTCTTCACAGCCTCTCCAGCATTTGTTGTTTTGCATTTGTTGGATCATGGCCAGCCTTGTTGCAGTGAGCTGGTATCTCATTGTAGTTTTGATTTTAATTTCTTTAATGGCTAATGACTGTGAGCATGTCCCCATGTGTTTTTTGCCTGTCTGGATCTCCTCTTTAGAGCAGTGTCTGTGCCCATCGCTTAACTGGATGATTTGTCTTTTTCTTACTGATATTTTGTACTACCTCATACATTATGGAAATCAGGCATCGGTCTGACATAGAGTTGCCAAACATTTTTTTCCATTCTGTAGGTGGCCTTTTAATTCTATTAATAAAGCCTTTGGATGAGTAAAGTGATTGATTCCCATTTGTCCATTTTCTCTTCTGATGATTGTGGTTTGACAGATTTTGAAGTCTGTCTACGTTGTGTATTAAACTTTCCATTATTGTTCCTACTTTTTCTTGGATGAGTTTCATCGTTTTAGATTTGATATTTAGGTCTTTTATCCAGTTTGAGGTGGTTTTCATATAAGGTGTAAAATATTGGTTTTGTTTTAATTTAGTGCAGATAGATATCCAATTTTGCCAGCACCATTTGTTAAAGAGACTGTTTTTACCCCAGTTTAATGTCTTAGGACCTTTGTCGAATATCAACTGTTCATAGGCAGATGATGTCATCTCTGGGATCTCGATTCTGTTCCACTGATCTACCTGTCTGTTTTTGTACCATTCCCAGGCCGTTTTGACTACCATGGTAGTGTAATAGGTTCTAAGGTCGGGTAATGAGAGGCCTCCCAGTGTGTTCTTCTTCTTTAGTAATGCTTTACTAGATAAAACAGATCTTAATGTAAAATCCACCATCGTGGACAGGGATGGTCATTATTTATGGCTGAAAGGTTCAATACACAAGCAGGACTTAACAATATTAAATATCTATGCATCCAATACCGGAACATTTAACACATCAAACACTGACTACATTGAAAAATGAGATGGATTACTCAACAATATCAGTTGGAGATTTCAACACTCCACTTTCAGAAATATATTATCCAGAAAAAAAATCTCACTAAACACACAGATATCTTACTACAACAACTAAGCAAATAGACCTGATCAGTGTATACAAAACTTTTTTATCCACCAAAAGATAAGTATACCTTTTTGCCCACTGCACATGGAACATTTTTCAGGATAGACCACATGTTAGGACATAAAGTAAATCTCAACAAAATGAAACCACTGAATTATTGCACAGCACCTTCTTATACCATAAAGCCACAAAAGTCAAAATCAATAGCAGAAAAAACAAAGGCAGAAATTGGAGCTCACAGAAACTGAAAGACACCTTGCTCAAAAAGCCATGGGTTATAGAAAAAAATTAAGGATGAAATAAAGATAGTCATGGAATCAAATGAGAATGAAAACACACCCTACCACAACCTAGGGACACAGCCAAAGCAGTGCTCAGAGGTCAATTTATATCTATAAATGCACACATCAGAAATAAGAAAGGGCACAAACCAAAGAATTAACCCTACAGCTGGACCAGTAGAAAAAGAGCAGCAGAGGAACCCCTGAAGCACCAGAAAAAAACAGATAATAAAGATTAGAGCAGAACTAAATGAATTAGAGAATAGAAGAACAAATGAAAAAATTAGCAAAACCAAAAGCTGGTTTTTTGAAAGGATCGATAAAATTGATAAACCATTGACTAAACTTACTAAAGAAAAACATGAGAGGAAACAAACAGCCCAAATGAGAAATGAGATGGGAGACGCCACAACAGATCCAACTGAAATCAAAAGTATCATAACAGAATACTGCAAAAGACTGTACTCTAACATATTTGAAAACCTAGAGGAAATGGACAAATTTTTAGATTCAGATCACCTACCAAAATCATCACAAGGAGAAGTAGAACAACTTAAGAAACACTTCACAAAGGAAGAGATTGAAACAGTTATCAAAAAACTACCAAACAAAAAAAATGTCCTGGCCCAGATAGTTTCACCAGAAACTACTACCAAACTTTCAGTGAAGATTTAACTCCAATAGTACTTCATAGCATAGAATGGGATGGAATATTCCCAAATTCATTCTATGAAGCCAACATAACCCTGATACCAAAGCCAGGGAAAGATCCAGAAAGAGGGAGAACTACAGACCAGTATCACTCATGAACCTAGATACAAAACTCTTCAGCAAACTATTTGCCAGTAGAATTCAACAACATATCAAAAAAATAATTCATCGCTACCTAATTGGATTCATATCTGGGATGTGAGGCTGGTTAAACATCAGAAAAACAATTAATGTGATCAACCACATAAATAACACAAAAGATAAGAATCACCTGATTTTCTCAATTGATACAGAAAAGGCATTTGACAAAGTCCAACACCCAGCCATGCTAAAAACTATCAGCAAAATAGGAATACAAGGAAAATTCCTTAGCACAATAAGGGGAATCTATGCAAAGCCAACTGTCTACATCATCCTGTATGGAGAGAAACTGAAAGAATTTGCCTTCAGAATGGGAACTAGACAAGGATGTCCACTCTCATTACTTCTATTCAAAATTGTACTAGAAGTTCTGGCTAGAGCAATTAGACGAGACAAAGAAATAAAAGGCATCCACAGTGGTAAAGTAAAAGTCTCCTTATCTTCAGATGATATGATTTTGTATGCAGAGAATCCTAAAGAATCCATAAGTAAACTATTCAAAGTAAGAAAAGAGTTCAGCGAAGTGTTAGGACACAAGATGAAGATAAGTAAATCAGTAGGATTCCTTTACACCAACAAAGAGATCATCAAAGAAGAAATCACCAAATCAATACTATTTACTATAGCCCTCTAGAAGATAAAATACATAGGAATAAATCTAACTAGAGATATAAGAGACCTACACAAAGAGAACTACATGACCGTACCACAAGAAACCAAAAGAGACTCACTTATATAAACGAAAAACCAACCCTGCTCATGGATAAGAAGACTGAACATTGTGAAAATATCTATTTCACCCAAAGTGATCCACATTTACAATGCAATCCCAATATAAATTCCAGTGACACTTTTTAATGAGACAGAGAAACAAATCACCAACTTTGTTTGGAAAGGGAAGAAACCCCAGATAAAAAAGCACTATTGAAGAACAGGAACACAGTGGGAGGTCTCACACTATCCAACCTTCAAAACTATTACACTGCTACAGTAGTCAAAACTGCCTGGTACTGGCACAAAAGAGAATGACAGATAACGAAACAGAGTTGACACCCCAGAGATGCCACCATCCTCTTATGAATAGTTCATATATGACAAAGGCCCTAAGATTGTAAACTGGGGTAAAAACAGTCTCTTTAACAAATGGTGCTAGCAAAATTGGATATCCATCTGCAAAAAGTTGAAACAATACCCATATCTCACACCTTACACCAAAACCAACTCAAAGTCAAGCAAAGCCCTAAATATCAAATCTAAAATGACTGAAATCATGCAAGAAAAAAAGAGTCAATAATGGAACTTCTACTGCACAGCTTAGACACACTTCATTATCTGACAAACAATGTAAAATCAACAGAAGAGAAATAAATAAATGGGAACTACTAAGAATCAAACACTTTTGCTTATCCAAAGTCTTTCTCAAAACAACTAAAAGACCACCTACAGAATGGGAAAAAATATTTTGCAACTATGTGTCGGACGGACATCTTATGTCCATAATCTGCAATGTACTGCAAAATATCAGCATGAAAAAGTTAAAAAATCCAATTAAGTAATGAACAAAGGAGATGGACAGACACGTCACTAAAGAGGGCATCCAGACAGTCACAAGACACAGGAGGAAATGCCCACAGTCATTAGCTATTAAAGAAATCCAAATCAAAACTACAATGAGATATCATCTCAGCCCAACAAGGTTGGCCATAATCCAAAAAACACAAAACAACAAATACTAGAGAGGCTGTAGAGAAATTGAAACTCTCCTACACTGCTGGTGGGATTGCAAAATGGTACAACCTCTTGGGAAAGCAATCTGGCACTTCTTGAAAAAGCCAGAAATAGACATACCATTTGATCCAGTAATCCCACTGCTCGGAACATAACCTACAGAATCAAGGGCAGTCAATCACACGAACAGATGCATTTACATGAATGTTTATTGCATCACAGTCCACAACAGCAAAAAGATGGAATCAACTCAGAGGCCCAGCAACAGATGAAAGGATAAACAAACTACGGCATATATATTCAAGGGAACACTACGCAATGATAAAGAGCAACGATGATTTTAGGAAGCATCTGATAGCCTGGTTTCAACTGGAAGACATTATGCTGAGTGAAATCAGTCATGGCACAAGGACAAATATTGTATGAGACCCCTAGTATAAGGACTTAAAAACAGACTCATGTACAGAAGAAAAGACTCTTTGATGGCTGCAAGGAAGGGTAGGGAGGGAGAGGTCTGGTCATAAATTAGACAGTGGATAGAAATTTGGTTGGGTGACAGCAGTGACACTACACAGCAGTAAGAAGATCAACTTAACTGGACTTCAACATAAACTGCAAACTCTTGTAATCTTAACCCAATATTGCAAGGATAGAGCAGCAGGAGCAAGGGACATTGAGGCCAACTGGCATAAGTAGCCTACTGCTAAAAGAGTCTTCTGTACCCCATATTGGTGAGTGGTGTTTGGGGTCTTAAAAACCAGCAAACTGCCATCTCTGGTACACCAAATGGTCCCAACTCATCCGTAATACACGATTACCAAGAACAACAAAGACACAAGGGAAAAAGAGCCCAGGAGACAGAAGGACACATATGAGTGGCTGACTGTATCAACATGTGACCAGAAGAACCAGATTGCGCCCAGCACACCAATGACAGCTGTGATGAGGCATACAATGTCAAGTCCCAGTGCCAACACAAGAAATCCACTGAAAGACCACAATTGATGGTCCAGTGACCTAAGGATTCCCCTGGGGCATGGCCCCTAGACCTGTTGCTGCCCCTGACCTGAAAACATTACTGAGGTGAACTCTTTGGACACAAATGGACTGGACTTGGGGTCACAATGTGACCACATGGTGTGTGTATTTTATGGTTTTATGCATCTATAGGATGCTGTCCTACTGGCCTTAGTAGAAGGGAAAGGAGGGGACAAGAGCTTAAGAGGATGTGACATACACAGAATGAAAAGGAGGAGAGTTCTGTCACCTGGCAAGGAGAGCAGAAGGAGCTGCAGGTAGGCAGGCATGCAAATTTAATTTGGATTGTATACTTTCACTTAATCACAATAATGGAAAAAAATCTATAAATATTTAAGAAAAAGACAGTTCAATAGAAGAATGAGCAAAAGACTTGTACAGGTACTTCACAGAAAGAGATGTCTAAATAGAAAAGATGTCTAAAATGAAAAGGGGCACAACCTCACTAGTCTTCTCAGTAACGACTAAATCACCATGAGATATTACTACAAAATCACTAATCAGAATGCCTATAACTGAAGACTGACAACACCAAGTGTTAGCTAGCAAGAATGCTGTCATGGATTGAACTGTGTCTCCCCAAAAATGTATGCATTGATTTGACTCAGCTATGAATCCCAATGTGGTGCAATTCCTCCCATGTATTGTGAATCCTGCCTCTGTGATACTGATAACGGAGAATGGGCAGCAGTTGTGTTGGTGAGGCAGGACTCAAGCTATCAGCTTGTGGGATATAAGGGAGAGAAATGAGCAGGGTAAGTTGGGATCCTCATACCATGAACAAGGCAGCACCAAGAGCAGAGCACATGCTTTGGACTTGAGGTTCCTGTGCCGAGATGCTCTCCTTGAATGTGGACTCAGCTTACTGACTGTGATAATTTCTCTTATTGAATGGACCTATAACTTGTAAATGGATTTGTGGTTTACCAGACTATGACAATAAAGATTCTCTCCATGAAACCATGCACTCTTGGTATTTTCTGCTGGAGCAGTACCAGATGACTAAAACAGATGTGGAACAACACTGCTGGTGGGAATACTAATTGGTACTACCATTTATATATTTAAAAAAAAAGTTATTGGTAAAGTAGGAAATATGCATTCCCTATGACCTAGCAATTCCAATTCTAGGTATATACCCAACATAAATTCAAAGTACATATGATCAACATAAATTCAAAGTACATATGATCAAAAGAAATGTACGATATTCATAATAGAGAATTCATATCAATGAATATTGATTCATTCATCAGCAGAATGAATAAATTGTGGTACTGTCAAACAATGAAATAATATACAAAAATACAAACGAAAAATCACAGTTGCATGCAACAACATGGATGGATATCCCAAAGTGCTGGCAAAAACACGGGACATGAAAGTATACATGCTGTTTGACTTCATTTATATAAAGTTCAGAATGAATAAAACTGATAGGATAGAAGATGTCAGGATCATCACTAACTTTGAAAAGGGAGGCTAGAACAGTGATAGAGATGTGGCATAAAAGAGTGCTGCAGTGTCGATAATTTTCTATTACTTGATTTGGATGTAAGTTATGTATGTTAACTTCGTAATGATTAAAGTTGTGAAAGTTGATTTGCACTTTTTTGTCGTGTGATACACAGCAATAGAAAATTTTTAAAAGAAATTAAGAACCAGGTGCTGGGCATTTACAGAGAAATCAGACAAAGATGGTCCTCTATGAGGGCTACCTGCAACAGGACAAGAAGATTCTCTTAGTGATGTTCTTGGGAATTATGTGGTTTAAAAACTGTTTAGTGTAGAGAGATCTTCTCTATAAGGTAGTTATAGATAAACTGCAGGTTATTTTTCACCTTATCTAATACAGAAAGATATACAACCTAAAAATAAGTAAAACAAAACATCAAAAAATATACATTACAGAAAGATTTTTTTTTTATTATCACTGAGTGAAAATATATATTCCCATATAAATTTGCATGCCCACCTATATGCAGCTTCCACTGCTCTCCCTGCCCAGTGGAAGCACACTATTCCTCTCTGCTCCATACATGTCTCATCCTCCCAACAGTCTCCTTTCCCCTCCTCTCCACACACTCCCTTTCCTCCAGCCAGAGGTCAGCAGGATGATATCCTATAGATGCATAAAACGATAAAGTCCACCCAATATATGGTCACTCTGCATTGCCAAGCCCAATCCACTGCTGTCTGAAGAGTTGACCTTCATTATGATTTATGGGCAAGGGCGTCATCAGGGTAAGGCGCCATTCTCCAAGGGGAACCCTGAAGCCGCTGGACCATCAACTGCGGTCTTTTAGTGGAGATCTCACGGTGCATCTCTTTTTATTCTTGTGTTGCCAGTGAGACTCAACTTTATGAGCTCAATCACGGCTATTACTGGTGGTGGCCGGGCACCATCCAGTTCTTCTGGTCCCAAGTTGATGTAGACACCCACTCATGTGGGTCTCTCTGTCTTCTGTGTTGTCATTTTGGTCCTCGGTAAGCATCCGCTCCTGCTGAGATGGGACCATTTGCTGTACCCACGGATGGCAGCTTGGCAGCTTTAAGACCCCAGACGCCACTCACCAATGTAGGGTGCAGAGAGCCCACTTAGAAAAACATTAGTTGTGTCAATTGGCCTCGATTTCACCTAAGAGCATGATCCGCTGTCCCCCGAACCAGCTACTCTGTCCGTGCAATATTGGGTTAAAATGGAAGGAGTATTCAAGTTATGTTGAAGTCCAATTAATATTGTTCTTGTTTCTAATATGTGCTGTCACCAATTTCACCCAACCAAATTTCCACCAACTATCTAATCTAAACCCTCTGCCCCCTCACGTTCCCTCCATACCCACCCTTGCAGCCATCAAAGAGTCTTTTCTTCTATTCATTAGTCTGTCTTGGAGTTCTTATCATAGGGGTCTCATACAATATTTGTCCTTTTGTCACTGACTACTTTCACTCAACTTAATGTCTTCCAGTTGAAACTAGGTCATGAGAAGTTTCCTGGAATCATCATTGTTCTTTATCATTCCATTCCGCTCCATTGAGTATATACAACATAGTTTACCTATCCATTCCTCTGTCGTTGGGAATCTGGGTTGATTTCATCTTTTTGCTATCGTGGCTGTGCTGCGATAAACATTCTTGTGCATGTATCCACTGGTGTGAATGGCCTTGATTCTGTAGGATGTATTCCAAGTAGTGGAATTACTGGGTCAAATGGTATATCTATAGCCATTTTTTTTAAGGAAGCGCCACATTGCTTTCCAAAGAGGCTGTACCATTTTGGAACCCCACAAAAAGCATAAGAGAGTTCCACTTTCTCCACAGCCTCTCCAGCATTTGTTGTTTTGTGTTTTGTGGATCATGGACAACCTTGTTGGGGTAAGATGGTATCTCATTGTAGTTTTGATTTGAATTTCTTTAATAACTAAAGATTGTGAACATGTCCATATGTGTTTTTTGGCTGCCTGGATCTCCTCTTTAGAGAAATATCTGTCCATCTCTGCTGCCCATCGCTTAATTGGATGATTTATCTTCTTCTTATTGATATTTTGTAGTACCTTATAGATTATGAAGATCAGGCATCAGTCTGACATAGAGTTGACAAATATTTTGTCCCATTCTGTAGCTGGCCCTTTAATTCTATTAATAAAGCCTTTGGATGAGCAAAAGTTATTGATTCTTAGTAGTTTCCATTTATCTATTTTCTCTTCTGTTGATTGTGGTTTGTTTGACAGATTGTGAAGTCTGTCTACATGGTGTATTAAAACTTCCATTGTTGTTCCTACTTTTTCTTGGATGAGCTTTATCGTTTTAGATTTGATATTTAGGTCTTTTATCCAGTTTGAGGTGGTTTTTGTATAAGGTGTAAGATATGGATCTTGTTTCAATTTATTGCAGATAGATATCCAATTTTGCGAGCACCACTTGTTGAAGAGATTGTTTTCGCCCCAGTTTAATGTCTTAGGGCCTTTGTCGAATATCAACTGTTCATAGGCAGATGATGTCACCTCTGGGGTCTCAATTCTGTTCCATTCATCGATCTGTCTGTTCTTTTACCAGTACCAGGCTGTTTCAACCACTGTGGCAGTGTAATAGGTTCTGAAGTCGGGTAATGAGAGGCTTTGCAGCGTGTTCTTCTTTAGTAGTACTTTACTGATCCAGGGTTTCTTCCCTTTCCAAACAAAACTGGTGATTTCTTTCTCCATTTCATTAAAAAATGATGCTGGAACTTGTATTGGGATTGCATTATATAAGTAGATTGCTTTGGGTAAAATAGATATTTTCACAATGTTAACTCTTCCTATCCATAAGCAGGGTAGGTTTCTCCATTTATCTAAGTCTCTCTTAGTTTCTTGTAGTAAGGGCTTGTAGTTCTCTTTGTAAAGGTCTGTTATTTCTCTGGTTAGATTAATTGCTAAGTACTTTATCTTCTTAGGGGCTATAGTAAATGGTATAGATTTGATGATTTCTTCATTAGCACTCTCACCGTTGGTACAAAGGAATCCTACTAATTTACTTATGTTTATCTTGTATCCTGAGACTGCTGAACTGTTCTATCAGTTTCAGTAGTTTACTTATAGATTCTTTGGGATTCTCTGCATATACAATCATATCATCAGCAAACAGGGAGATTTTTACTTCTTCTTTGCTGATGTAGATGCCCTTTATTTCTTGGTCTTGTCGAATAGCTCTGGCTAGAACTTTTGTACTATGTTGAACAGGAGAGGTGAGAGTGGGCATCCTTGTCCAGTTCCTGTTCTTAAGGGAAATTCCTTCAGTCTCTCTCCATTCAGGATGAAGTAGGCAGTTGTCTTTGTATAAATGGCCCTTATTGCATTGAAGAATTTTCTGTCTATGCCTATTTTGCTAAGAGTTTTTAGCATGAATGGGTGTTGGACTTTATCAAATGCCTTTTCTGCATCAATAGACAAAATCAAGTGATTCTTGTCTTTTGCGATATTTATGTGGTTAACCACTGTCATGGTTTGAATTGTGTCCCCCCAAAAATGTGTGCAGCCACATGGCTGGGATATGGTTACCCGTATCTTGGGACTGTCCTCCATTGTGTGGTTTTGCTAACCTGTATGTTAAAAGATTACGGTGGGGCTGTAAATGCCTGCTGTAGGGGGAGTTTCCCTGGAGTATGGCTTGCCCCACCCTTAATGCTTTTAGCTTGCAAGGAATAAAAGGAAAAAGAAACAAAGGACAATTTGAGAACCTCACTACCATCAAGCAAGCAGCACCGGGAGCAGAGCATGTCCTTCAGACCAGAGGTTCTTGCGTGAGGACGCTCCCTGGATAAAGACTGATGCAATACCGGACTTTCCTCCAGAGCCGACAAGGGGAAAGTCTTTCCCTGGAGCGGACACCCTGAATATGGACTTGCAACCTACCGGACTGTGTAAGAATAAATCTTTCTTTGTTAAAGCCATTCACTCTGTGGTATTTCTGTTAGAGCAGCCTAGCTGACTAAAACAACCACATTAATTTGTTTTCTGATGTTGAACTAGCCTTGCATTCCTGGTATGAATCCAACTTGGTTATGATGGACTATTTTTTTAATATGTTGCTGTATTCTATTGCCAAGAATTTTGTTGAAGATTTTTGCATCTAGATTCATGAGCGATATCAGTCTGTAGTTCTCCTTTTTGGTTAGATCTTTCCCTGGCTTTGGTATCAGGGTTATTCTGGCTTCATAGAATGAGTTTTGGAGTACTCAATCCCTTTCTATACTGTGAAATAGTCTCAGTACTATTGGAGATAACTCTTCTCTAAAAGCTTGGTAGAATTCTGAGGTAAAGCCATCTGGGCCTGGGCTTTTTTCGGTTGGCAGCTTTTTGATGACTTTTTCAATCTCTTCCGTTGTGATGGGTTTATTAAGTTGTTCTGCTTCATCTTGTGATAATTTGGGTAGGTGATATGAATCAACGAATTTGTCCATTTTCTGTAGGTTTTCAAATTTGTTACAGTCTTCCATAGTATTCTGTTATGATATTTTTGATTTCTGTTGGATCTGTTGTGATCACTCCCATCTCATTTCTAATTTGGGTTATTTGTTTCCTTTCCTGTTTCAACCAGTGGTTTGTCAATTTTGTTGATCTTTTCAAAACACCAGCTTTTGGTCTTTTCAATTTTTTGAATTGTTCTTCTATTCTCTAATTCATTCAGTTTTTCTGTAATTTTTATGATCTGTTTTCTTCTGTTGCCTAAGGGGTTCCTCTGTTGTTCTTTCTCTACTTCTTCAAGTTGTAGGGTTAGTTTTCTTTGGTTTGGTTTCTTTCTTCCATCCAGATGTGTGCATTTATGGAGATAAACTGACCTCTGAGCACTGCTTTGGCTGTATCCTATAGGTTCTGGTAGGAAGTGTTTTCATTGGAATCCATGAATTTCTTTATTTCATCCTTGATTTCTTCTATCACCCATGGTTTTTTGAGCAAGATGTTGTTTAGTTTCCAAGAGTTCCACTTACTATTCAAGTTTTTTCTGCTATTGATTTCAACTTTTATGGCTTTATGATCTGAAAAGATGCTTTGCATTAATTCAATGGTATGGATTTTTTTGAGAATTGCGTTATGTCCTAACATTCTCCAATTCTGGAGAATGTTTTGTTTGCACTGGAGAAGAAGGTACAGTTGTCTGATGATGGGTAGAAAGTTCTGTACATATCAATGAGGTTTCGTTGGTTAATTGTGGCAATGAGGTCTTCTATATCTTTACTGAGCTTTTTTCTAGATGATCTGTCCAGTATTGGGAGTGGAGTGTTGAAGTCTCCCACTATTACTGTGGAGTGATTTAACTCTCTTTTGAGTGTAGTCAGTGTTTCTTTGACATATTTGGGTGTTCCGATATTAGGTGCATAAATATTTAATATAGTTAAGTCTTGCTTGTGTACTGAACCTTTCAGCAGCAGTGTCGATCTTTGTCTATGATCACGGATTTTACATTAAAATTGATTTTGTCTGAGATTAGAATTGCCACACCTGCTCTTCTTTGCTCATTGTTAGCTTGATATATATCCTTCCATCCTTTCACTTTCAGTTTGTTCCTATCTTTAAGCCTCAAGCAAGTTTCTTGTAGACAACATACGGATGGGTCATATCTTTTGATCCAAGATGTCATTCTATGTCTCTTTACTAGAGCATTCAGTCCATTCACATTCAATGTAATTATTGATAGGTATGTGTTCACTGCTGCCATTGTGATATGTTTATTTTTGTGTTGATATTTTCTCTGTTGTTCTTATTAGTCTGTTCTGGGACATTCTTTATTGTGAGTTGATTTTTCACCTTTTTCGGAGCTGTTTTTGTAGTGGTTGAGACTCCTGTGTTACATTTCTTGATATGGTATGTTGCATCTTTGTTGTGCTTTACGGCTGTCTGATGATCCCCCTTAATAAACTAGATATAAAACTAATTTTAATTACTACCAGTCTTGTCGACTTACTCTCCATGTGGAAGGACTATAATGACTGTAGTACATGCCTCTTTTTAATATGATGGACTTGTAGCCTACCGTACTATGTAAGAATAAACCTTCCTTTGTTAAAGACATCCACTTTGTTGTATTTCTGTTAGAGCAGCCCTAGCTGGCTAAAACAGAATTTGGTACCGTTAGAGTAGGGTGGTGCTCTAGGAAATACATAAAATGTGGGAGCCATTTTGAAACTGTGAATGGATGGAAGATTCAGAAGGAACAATGAAGGTGCAGATTGTGAGAAACAACAGAGGACTGGTAGCAGCAGCAGCAGCAGAACCAGAGACAGTGCTGGAGCCGACCCATGGAGTGAGAGAGCTTAGTGCCTGTGCACAGAGTTTCCTGATAGAATGGGGTGCCTCCAGGCACTTAAATCAGTGGAGCTGGCCTTGCTGAGCCACGGAGCAGAGAGCTGAGTGCCTTTGGGCAGGACTTTTTCCAGCAAGAGTGGGGTGCCTATGGGCACTTAAATCAGTGGAGCTACAGAACTTTGGAACACTTGCCCTGGCAGGGTGGGCCTGAGGCCTGGGCCATGTGGCCATAGGAAGCTGAAGCTGAAGAGATAAACAGCGTGAGGAGCTGAGCTGCCTCTGTCTGAAAAGGTATGGCCATGACTTCAGGGTTTGAAAGAGTGGAACTTGGGCGTCCTGTGTTCGTGAGGGTGGAATTGCCACTCATTTGGGCTTTGGGTGCTCCTAAAGCCGATGGGGCAGAGTTTCTGTCCAAGTGGGCCTTGAAGGCAGAGTTGTAGCACAGGGGTGGGGTCTCCACTCAGAAACCAGAGAGTGTGGCCAATACCTGAGTCTGGAGGGCAGGGTCATTATGTAGAATGTCTCAGAAAATCTAAGAGTATTTCCAGAGTTTTGAGGGCTAATGTAATGTGTTCTGTTGACTCCCTTGTTCCCGCCTTCTTTCCCTATGATTTCACCTATTTGTAATGGAATGTCTACTTGTGCCTGTTCTGCCATTGTACCTTTAGAAGCTGACAGCTTGTATTCTAGGTTTCACAGATATAGAAGAGTTTTTGTATTTTGGACTTGGAATTGATTTTAGACTTCTATCATATGATAAGGACATGATTTTGCAATGGTGAGATGAATATGTTACATGTTTATGTGATGTAATTTTTGGGGTGCCAAAGGGTGGGATATCATAGATTGACTTGTGTCCTCCAAAAAATATGTGTAGCCATGTGGCTGGGCTATGATTCCCAGTATCTTGTGACTGTCCTCCATTTTGTGGCTTCTCAAAACTGTACGTTATAGGATTAGGGTGGGGCTGTAAACCCCTTCATAGGATTACCTCCCTGCTCCACTGTAAAGGGAGTTTCCCTGGAGTATGGCTTGCCCATCCTTAATCCTTTCATCCTATGACAGATAAAAGGACAAAGAAGAAGGCAGAGAGTTGGGAACCTCGTACCATCAAGAAAGCAGCACCAGGAGAAGAGTGCATCCTTCAGACCTGTGCCAAGATGCTACCTGGACAAAGATTGATGCAATACTGGACATTCCTCCAGAGCTGACAAGGAGAAAGCCTTCCCCTGGAGTGGACACCCTGAATATGGACTTGTAGCTTACCGGACCACGTAAGAATAAACCTTCCTTTGTTAAAGACATCCACTTTGTTGTATTTCTGTTAGAGCAACCCTAGCTGGCTAAAACAGATGGCATCATAGTTTTCATGATAACTACTGGATTGTTTCTTTCAGTATTAAAGCAGTCACTGAGTTTGGAGCCTTCCCCAACTGAGTAGAAGTCTGGATGATGTGTCGTTCTAAAATATGAAGTTAGTGGTTTTGTTCTTCTGATAGTCAAAGCCAAGAACTCCTTTCAGTATTTCTTGTAGTTTTAGTTTGGTTTTTACAAAGTCTCTGAGTTTCTGTTTATCTGGGAATGTCTTAATTTCATTTTCATATTTGAAAGATAGTTTTGATAGAATTCTTGGTTGGAAGTTCTTCTCCTTCAAGGCTTTGAATGTGTCCTGCCACTGTCTCTGTGCCAGCATGGTTTCTGCTGAGAAATCTGACAAAAGCCTACAGAGTTTCCTTCTGAATGTTAGCTCTGCTTTGAGTGTTGCTGCCTTTAAGAGTTGCCACTTATGTTTCATTTTGTTAAGCTTGATTATAGTATGCCTTGGAGTCTTTCTCTTGAGATCTATATTGGGCGGAGTATGATATGCATCTGGGATATCTATATTCTCTTCCTTCATGATTTCTGGGAAGTTTTCTGTCAGCTGCTCAGCAACGATAATCTGTGTTCTCAGTTGTCTCATCCTGTTCAGAGACTCCAATTAATCGAAGGATGTTCCTCTTAATAGAGTCCCACCTGCTTCTTAATGCTTCTTCATTTTTTTGTTTCTTTTCCTGATTTCTGCTCATAGATGCTGGCGTCAGTAGCTCTGTCTTCCAAGTCAGAAATTCTTTTTTCCATTTGTTCCATTCTGTTTTCTTGGCTTTGAATGGAAGTTTCTATATCTTTTATTTTGTTCTTGATCTGTTGGATTTCAGAGCACTGGTGTTCCATGAGATCTAACAGCTTGCTTATTTTTTTCTTTTGTTTTGCTGCATTTTGTATAACGTGTAGCAGGGCTCTGTATATAATTCTTTTGTATTCACCTTCCCATGATTTCATAAAAGTTTCTTCATCTGGGAAATTCCTTGACTGTTTTGTTTGGGAACCTTCTGAAACCATGGATGATTTCTTGTATGTCACAAGCATCTGTTGCTTTTTGGGTTTCATGTAAGTAAAGGCTGGGAGAAGTACTGTGAGGATGGACTGCAGATGTTTATCTAGGCTGTCTGAAAATGTAAAACAAAAGGTATCTGACCATTTCCCAAGTCAGTCAGGTTTTCCGGTGTAGAGGTCCCTCTTCCCAACTGGGAAAGTAAGCACCTCTATATCCAACCCTAGATGACATGAACTAGTTCAAAATACAGCAATGCTACTGCCATGTTGGCCTCTGCTGACAGGGCCCAGCCTTAGGCGACACTGTGTAAACTACTGCTTTTCTGGTAGAAAAGCGCTCTCTAGTCGGCAGGGTCTGACTCCCAGGCTAAGAATTAGGTCCCGCTAAAATCTCTGTATCCAATATGGTGTCCCACACATAGGCGCTGCAGTTCTGTGCAAACCACGCTGTGACAGAGACAAAAAGAGAGACCCAAATTGGCTAGGTGTACAGGGTCGTAAGCCTGGCTCTCAAAATATGGCAATTTCGCCTGCTTATCTCACCAGCAGTATATCTGAGACTAGCCACTAGGCAAGACCCAGCTCTGCCTGCCAGCCAAGACAGAGGAAAAAAAAGTCACAATGGCAGTGGAAGATGCATATAGGTGGGCATGTAAATTTATATGGGAATGTACATTTTCACTCAATCATAATAAAGAAAACAAAAAGAAAAAAAAAGTCACAATGGTGCATTACCTCCAGTCCAGGAGAGCCAGGGCTAGCCAGGAGCAGGAGTCAGTGAAACAGAGGTGGTTTTTTTTGTTCAGTGGTATGAAGTCCAAATTAACAGCCCTGTGCCATATCCTGGGGCTTACTAGGTGACCAGAAGGCTCTGTTTCATTATCAGTTCAGGTATTCCTTTCCAGAGGGATATAAGGAGACATGTGCTTAGTCCACCATCTTGACTCCGCCCCACATTACAGAAAGTTTTTTTGTACCATCTTAGAGATGAAGCACAAAACTCGGAGATAAACCATGTGTTAGGATTCTTCTCCATATTTTTCTCTAATGAGTCTAGAAACCAGCATTACATTAACAATAGAACTATTTACGTACCTCAGCAGAGCTGATAATTCATAGGTTTAGCTAGACCTAAGGAAAACAGTCCTGTGATATAAAATAAAATCTTTGTTTTACATAAACAACTCCAAAATCTCAAAATAATATTCAGTTCAACAATATTTGAATACCCTAACATAACTCGCACTGTGTTGGGCACTGTGAAGAAAGACAAAAAAGAACACAGATTTCCAAGGAGCTTTACTATAAAGACGCAATAATTACTAACAACTCAGCAGTGACAATAAAGAATGATTAAAGACAGTATATAGATACAGTAGGTGGGTTGCAGGCATAGTAAAAGAAAATGATAAGGGTATAATGGATCCAGTTGATCAAAAGTCTTGAGTGTCACATTGAAAAATCTAGATTTAAACCTACAAAAACCAGATGTATCTGGATCCCACTCCTCAAAACAATTCCTTGGATTTATTCATTATCTTGACCATCAACTAGCTGATTTTTAGTCATTTTCCTTAACTAGCTGTAATGTAAATAATATCAAATCTGGACATACTAATATTTTCAACTTTATTAATGGCCAATCTAGTTACACTAAACCAAACCCACTGCTGTCAAGTCTGTTTCAACTCATAGTGACCCTAGAAACAGAGTAGAACTGCCTCATCGAGTCCAAGGGGTGTTTGGCAGATTTGAACTTCCAGCCTTCTCGTTAGCAGCCATAGTAGTTAGCCACTACACCACCTTAGTTATACTAAGGGTCCTATCTAATCTTTTGAGTTACTGCTGTCAATTTGATCCTGTATAGACAGTTCTTAAAACAGCACAATGCTTAAGGCAGACTGTGGTAAAATTAGTTTCTTTATTTTTTTTTACCTTAGTTCTTCAGAAAAACAACTTGAGAGACTTTTTTTCCCCCCTAAGCTTTGAGGAGTTACTTTAGTTCTAGTTTTCCACTTCAGAGGGTTAATTATTTTTGACCAGGTTGATAGACATTTTCTGGATAAATTGTAACTAACTTGGTTTGATATCTTTTTTATTGTCCTGGACTGCAGCCTGCCATGAGATTGGTATGTACCTTGCTGCAACTAGTCAATAGATTATACAAATGAATTGAGTTGTAGCTGAGCCATTTTTACATTGCAAACAAAGTGTCTGTAGCCTGCGGAGGGGACTGGACACTCCCTAGTGGGAGTGCCATTCCTTGAAATTGACAAGGAGTGTGTATATGACGTCTGACAATTAAGTCCCTCAACTTAATTGTTCGAAGTGCTACACAATTCATTGCTGAATATCACTATGATCACCTTCGAAGTACTCCCCTTCAGAAGCTATACACTGACGCCAGTGCCTAGTCCGCCCTTCAAAGAAATTCTGGAACTCTTTCTTAAATGGCCAATGAGCACAGTGGCATGGTGGAAAGTTTGCAAACTTAATTGTATAGTTGTCTGTGAGGGAGTTTTTAGCCAGTAAACAAATAACTGGACTGGAACATCCTTTCTACTCACCTGATCTGGCCCCCAATGACGTTTTTCTTTACGTAGAGATAAAGGGAATATTGAAAGGAAGACATTTGGATGACATTCAGGACATCAAGGGTAATATGACAACAGCTCTGATGGCCATTCCAGCAAAAGACTTCCAAAATTGATCTGAAGGGTGGACTAGGTGCTGGCATCGGTGCATAGCTACCCAAGGAAAGTATTTCAAAGGCGACCGTAGAGATGCTCAGCAATGAGATATGTAGCACTTTTTCTAGAATGAGCTTGTGAACTTGTCTGACCCATATATAAGCAGCCAGCCCCACAAAGATTTGTCAGAGAAGCAAGAAAACAGCACCAGGAAGAAGAAGCAGCAGCAGAGACAAAAGGCAGAGAACCTCCTAAAAGAGTGGTAACCCTGATCAAAGGCTGTAACACTGAAGAAAGCAAAAGGCTCAGAAGGGGCCCAGTGGTGGGGCTGGTGGCAACAGGCCTGGAAGGTGCCTAGCAGCAGAGGAATCCTGTCCTCAGAGGACCAAAAGGAGCTCAGATAGCTGTCCCAAACTGAAAAATGAATACTCTATCCTGATTCCTGAGTTGTAGCCCGTTAATCCTGATGCCTATTCCTTAATAAACCACATAACTGTAAGTGTGGTCTGTGAGTCTTGTGTGGCCAATGCAACAGTTATAGAATCCAGCAGAGAAGTAGAAAGTGCCATAGGGAGAATGAGGAGAGTCAGAATAGGTAAAAAGGTTGGAGATTAGACGTATGTCTGACTTCCACCTCACGTGAATCTACTTTGTGCTGACAGTGATTCTCATCATCCCCCATCAAGTTAAACAGCTTCAGGTGACACTGATACTATTACTCCCACCATTTTACACATTTTTTACTAGTTAAGCTAAACTACTGTTTGGTTTTAAGAAGTCTTCAGGGGATATTTTTGGTTTAAAGTTTAAACATTACATCAGGGAAATACCTTCAGGGTTCTGTATCACTTCTGTGACTCTAGAAAGTCTAGAGTTCTTGAGAATTTAAATTCTGATTTGAATGTTCCCTGTTTTCATTAGGATTCTTCTGTAGAATCTTTGATCAAAACACACCATGGGGGTGGAGTCAAGATTGTGGACTAGAAACATGTCTCCTTAATTCCCTCTGAAAACTAAGGCCTCCATTGATAAGTAAACAGAGCATTCTGGACACACAGTGAGTTCTAGGACACAGCACAGGGCTGTCAGTTTGGACCACATGGCACTGAATGGGAAAATTCTTCTCTTTTGCTGAGCCCCACCCTTGTTGAATGGCTAGCTACCACGGACTGAAGGTTACTGGCATTTTTAACTTTTTTTTCTTTTTGTTGGCTACCAGGCAGGGGATGGTCTTAACTGGCTGCTACACTGAGCCCCCAGTGTTGAAGTGATCAGCAGGGGGAATAGGTACATTTTGAGAACCTGGATCCAGACTCAGAGCACCACAGTCCCTCTGCCCTCTCTTTTAGAACTTCCGCCATAGATTCTGCTGTTTCACGGGAGCCAGATAACTTCACCAGCACACAATATTGTTTGACTATGAGACAGAATTACCCAACCAGAAGTCTCAGCAGGGGCTAATTCCCAGGTTGGGAGGCAGTCCCAACACAGGGGGCACTTTTCCAGCAGAAAAGCTGTGTTTAGCACAGTGTAGCCTTACAGGTGGGGCCTGGAAGGGGATGACAGCAGGCAAGTAGTCTGATCCTACTTCGAACTATATCATAGCACCTGGGGACAACCGAAGAGGTGTCTCCACTGGCAGCCAGAAGGATGGGCTTGTAAACCTGACAGGCTGACTGAATTTGGAAGTGGTCAGATAGCTTTTACCTTTCAAAATAAGACTGCCTAGAGAAATAACTGCAGTGCAGCTCAATAGCATCTCTTTCAGCATTTACTGACCCACATCATAGAGTCAGATGATGGCCCCGCAATGACTCTATGAGTAGGGCTGTGTCTTTGCGAGCCAGGACACAGAGCCTGCTAACCCATAGATTCCACTGGGCCCAATCACTGCTGTACAGAGGTGGCTGGTGATCAACTTCCTTCTAAGAACTGAGTCTGAGACCCTGTTAAGGAAACATCAGAGAAACTAAACAACCTCTAGATGTCACGAAAGCAACAAACCATAGTGTAACATTTAAAGAAAACTCCATGCATGGCTCCAGAAAACCCCCAAAATAAAGAACGAAAGAATTTCTCAGATGAAGAAGCCTTTCTGAAACTATTGGAGGTAGACAACAAAAGAATTATATAGAGAGCCCTCCTAGACATTATACAAAATGCAGCAGAGCAAAATGGAAAATTAAGCAAGCTGTTTGAACTGACGGAACATCAGCATTCTGAAATCCAACAGATCAATAACAAATTACAGACTTAGACAACCCAAGTCAGAGCCAAAAGAGCAAAACTGGACATCTGGAAATTAGACTTACTGACCTTGAAGACAGAGCTACTGACACCAACATTCATGAGGAGAAATCAGAGAAAAGAAACAAGAAAAATGAAGAAGCATTAAGAAACATGTGAGACTCTACCAAGAGGATTAATCTATGATGAATTGGAGTACTTGAACAGGGAGGAATATCTAAAAACACAGAAAGTATTGTTGTTGAGTTGCTGACAGAAAATTTCCCTGAAATTATGAAGGAAGAGAACACAGATATTCAAGATGTGTATTGAATGCCACAAAAGCTAGACCCTAAGAGAAAGACACCAAGACAGATTATAATCAAGCTTAACAAAATTAAACATAAGCAGAAACTCTTAAAGACAGAAAGACTCAAAGCAAAGCTAATATTCAGAGGGAAACCCTGTAGGTTTTGGTCTGACTACTCGGCAGAAACTATGTTGGCATGGAGGCAGTGAGATGACACATTCAAAGCCTTGAAGGAGAAAAGCTTCCAACAAAGAATTATATATCATGCAAAACTGTCTTTCAAATATGAAAATGAAATTAAAACATTCACACATAAACAGAAACCTACAGATTTTGCAAAAACCAAACCAGAGCTATGAGAAATACTGAAAGAAGCTCTTAGCTTAGAAAAACAAAACCATTAAATGTATATTTAAGGAGGCAATGCAGGACACAACATCCAGAAACCTACTCAGTTAAGGAATGCACAAAACTCAATCAAAGCTGTAATATCAAAAGAAGGGATCCAGTAATTGTATCATGAAAACTATAATACCACCACACTAAAAAGAGGGATATACTATAGTAGTTATAGCTCTTCTAGATGGGGAGGAAGTGAATGAGACATGTAGAAGTTAAAATGGGGTTTAAACATAGGTTATTAAGGGGGATTACAGGTGTAGCTGCAGAGCACAATAGAGATGCAGCATATCAAAACAAGAAACGTAACACAGGACTCTCAACAAACACAAAACCAACACTGAAAAGGATGAAAAATCAACCCATAAAGAAGAATGACCCAAAACAGAATAGTAAGAGCAACAGGGAGCACATAAACACAAAAATAAATACATCAAAATGACAGCACTAAACACACACTTACCAATAATTACACTGAATGTAAACGGACTGAATGGTCCAGTAAACAGACAGCGAGCGACATCTTGGATTAACAGACATGACCCATCTCTATGTTGCTTACAAGAAACCCACCATAGACTTAAAAGATATGAACAAACTGAAAATTAAAGGACAGAATAATATATACCAAGCTAACAAGATACAAAGAAGAGCAAGTGTAGCAATACTGACCTCAGATAAAAGACATTTTAATATAAAATCCACCATCATTGACAAGGATTGTTACTATTTATGGCTGAAAGATTCAATACACAAGTAGGACTTGATGATATCCAATATTTATGCACCTAATACTACAATAACTAAATACATTGAACATAAACTCACTACACTGAAAAATGAGATAGATCACTCCACAGTAATAGGGGGAGACATCAACACTGCACTTTCAGTAATGGACAGATCTTCTAGAAAAAAGCTCAGTAAAAACAGAGAAGATCTCATTGCCACCATTAATCAACCAGACGTCATGAACATATACAGAACTTTTTATCCATCAACAAGTAACTAAACCTTCTTCTCCACTGTACTTGGAACATTTTCCAGAACAGACCATGTGTTAGGACAAAAGCAAATCTCAATAAAATCCAAACAACTGAATTATTGCAAAGCATCTTCTCAGACTGTAAAGCCATAAAAGTCAAAATCAACAGCAGAAAAAAAAAAGATAGAAATTGGAACAAATGGAAACTGAATAACACCTTGCTCAAAAACCCATGGATTATAGAAGAAATCAAAGATGAGAGGAAGAAATTCATGGATTCAAATGAGAATGAAAACACTTCCTACAAGAAACGATGGGATATAGTCAAAGTAGTGCTAAGAGGTCAATTTATCTCCAAAAATGTACATAGCTGGAAGGAGGAAAGGACTCAAACCAAAGAAATGACCCCACAGCTTGAACAAATAGAAAGAGAGCAACAGAGGAACTGCTCAAGCACCAGAAGAAAACAGATAATAAAGATTAGAGTAGAACTGAATGAATTAGAGAATAGAAGAACAATTGAAAAAATTCACAACCAAAAGCTGGTTTCTTGAAAAGATCAACAAAATTGAGAAACCACTGGCTAAACTTACTAAAGAAAAACAGGAAAGGACACAAATAACCCAAATAAGAAATGAGATGGGAGATGTCACAACAGATCCAACAGAAATCAAAAGTATCATAACAGAATACTACAAAAGGCTGTACTCTAACAGACGTGATAACCTTGAGGAAATGGACAAATTTCTAGATACACCTACCAAAATTATCACAAGGACAAGCAGAACTGATGAAACTCATCACAAAGGAAGAGATTGAAAAAGTCATCAAAAATCTAGGAATCAAAGAAAGCCCTGGCCCAGATAGCTACAATGTGAGAATTCCACCAAGCTTTTTGAGAAGAGTTAACTGCAATACTACTGAGACTATTTCACAGCACAGAAAAGAATAGAATACTCTCAGATTCATTCTCTTAACCCAGCATAATTCTGACACCAAAGCCAGGGAACGGTGCAACAAAAAAGGAGAACTACAGACCAATATCACTCATGAACCTAAATACAAAAATCTTCAACAAAATCCTTGCCAATAGAAATCAACACATCAAAAAAATAATTCAATGCGACCAACTTGGATTCATACCTGGGATGTACGGCCGATTCAACATAAGAAAAGCAATTAATGTCAACAACCACAGACATAACACAAAAGGTAAGAATCACCTGATTTTATCAATTGATGCAGAAAAGGTATTTGACAAAGTCCAACACCGAATAATGCTAAAAACTCTCAACAAGATAGGAATACAAGTGAAATTACTCAATGCAATAGGGCCATCTACACAAAGTCAATCACCTGTATCATCCTGAGTGGAGAGAGACTGAAACAATTCCCCTTGAGAGCCAGAACTAGGCTAGGACACCCTCTCTCCCCTCTCCTATTCAACATTGCACCAGAAGCTCTGGCCAACGCAATCAGACAACACAAGAAAATAAAGGGCATCCACATTAGCAAAGAAGAAGTAAAAATCTCCCTATTTGCAGATGATATGATTGTATACACAGAGAATCCTAAAGAATCCATAAGTAAACTACTGAAACTAATACAAGAGTTCCATAAAGTCAGAATACAAGACAAACATAAATAAATCAGTAGGATTCCTTTACACCAACAAAGAGATCAAAGAAGAAATCACCAAATGAATACCATTTACTATAGTGTCCAATAAGATAAAATACCCAGGAATACATCTACAAAACTAAGATACCTACACAATGAGAACTACAAGACCTCACTGCAAGAAACTGAGACTTACATAAACGGAAAAATCTACCCTGCTCATGGAAAGAAAGACTTAACATTGTGAAAATATCTGTTTTACCCAACGTGATCTACATTTACAATGCAATCTCAGTACAAATTCCAGTGTCATCTTTTAATGAGATGGAGAAACAAATCACCAACTTTTTTTGGAAAGGGAAGAATCCCAGATAAGCAAATTACTACTGAAGAAGAAGAACACAGTGGGAGGCCTCTCACTACTTGACTTCAGAACTACACTGCCATGGTAGTCAAAACAGCCTGCTAGTGTACAAAAAGACATACAGACCAAGGGAACACAGTTGAGACACCAAAGATGCACCATCCTCCTACAAACAGCTGATGTTCAACAAAGGCCCCCAAATTTTAAACTGGGGCAAAAACAGTCTCTTTAACAAATGGTGCTGGCAGAATTGGATATACATTGGCAAAAAACTGAAAGAAGACCCATGTCTGACATCTTATACAAAAACGAACTCAAATTGGATAAAAGACCTAAATATCAAATCTAAAACAGTAAAGCTTATCCAAGAAAAAATAGGATCAACAACGGAAATTTTAATGCACAACATAGAGTTCAAAAACTGACAAAGCACAATCAACAGAAGAGAAAATAGATAAATGGGAACTACTAAGAATCAAACACTTTTGCACATCCAAAGGCTTTATTAAAAGAATTAAAAGACCACCTATAGAATGGGAAAAATTATTTGGCAACTATATGTCAGACCGATGTCTGATCTCCATAAACTATAAAGTACTATAAAATATCAACAAGAAAAGGATAACTAATCCAGTTAAGCAATGGGGGAAGGAGATGGTCAGATACTTCTCTAAAGAGGATATTCAGGCAGCCAAAAGACACATGCGGAATTGCTCATAATCATTAGCTATTAAAGAAATTCAAATCAAAATTACAATGAGATATCATCTCATCCCAACAAGGTTGGCCATGATCCACAAAGCCCAAAACAACAAATGCTGGAAAGGCTGTGGAGAAATTGGAACTCTCCTACATTGCTGGTGGGATTGCAAAATGGTACAACCTCTAGGGAAAGCAATCTGGTGCTTCCTGAAAAAGCTGGGAATAGATATACCATTTGACCCAGTGATCCCACTGCTTGGAATATATCCTACAGAAGCAAGGGCACTCACACAAACAGATACATGAACATGAATGTTTTTTGCAACACAGTCCACAATAGCAAAAAGATGGAACGAACCAAGATGCCCAACAATTGAATGGATAAATAAACTATGGTATATAAACTCAGTGGAACACTATGCAATGACAAAGAACAATGATGATTTTAGGAAGCATCTCATAACTTGGTTTCCACTGGAAAACATTGCGTTGAGTGAAATTAGTCAGTGGCTGAAGGACAAATATTATATGAGACCTCTACTATAAGGAGTTAAAAACAGGCTCATGTACAGAAGAAAAGACTCTTTGACAGCTGCAGGGAGCAGAGAGAGGAGGGAGAGGGCTGGTTATAGATTAGATAGCTAATAGAAATTTGTTTGGGTGAAATCAATGACAGCACACCTTAGAAAGAAGATCAATTTAACTGGACTTCAATATAACCTGAAAACTCTTCCAATCTTAACCCAATATTGCAAGGATAGAGTAGCAGGGGCAGGGGTCCGGGGACCATGCTCTCAGGGGAGATTGAGGCCAATCGGCATGACTTGCCTATTGCTAAGAAAGTCTTCTCCACCCCATATTGGTGAGTGGCATCTGGGGTCTTAAAAGCTAGCAAGCTGCCATTTGAGGTATACCAAACGGTTGCAACTCAGCTGGAACAGATGATTATCAAGGACAACAAAGACAGGATCGACAAAGAACCCAGAGGACAAAAAGATCCATGTGAATGGGTGACTACAACATCATGTGACCAGAAGAACCAGATGGCGCCCAGCCACCACCAGCAACAGATGTGATAGGGCTCACAAAGTTGAGTCCCAGTGGCAATATGAGAATAAAAATGGGTACACCCTCAGAACTCCACTAAAAGACCACAACTGATGGTCCAAAGGCCTCGAGGTTCCCCTGGGAGCACGGCCCCTACACCTGATGCTGCCTCTGTTCATAAATCATTACTGAGGTCAACTCCTCAGGCAGGAATTGATTGGACTCGGTGACACAGCGACCACATCATGTGTGCACTTTATGATTCTATGCATCTATAGGATGTTGTCCTACTGGCCTCTTACTATAGGGGAGTAGGGAACGTTAAGAAGAGGGGACAGGAGATTGTTAGGAGGATATGACATGTATAGAACAGAAAGCAGGAGTGTGCTGTCACTGGGCAAGGAGAGCAGTAGGAGCTGCATATAGGCGGGCATGTGAATTTAAACTGGATTGTACACTTTCACTCAGTCACAATAAATAAGTAAAAATAATTCAAAGACCACCTACACAATGGGAAAAAATATTTGGCAAGTATATGTCAGACTGACGTCTGATCTCCATAACCTACAAGGTACCACTAAATATCAACAAGAAAAGGATAAATAACCCAATTAAATGTTGGGCAAAGGAGATGGACAGACATTTCTCTCAAGAGGATATCCAGGCAGCCAAAAGACACATGTAGAAACGCTCATGATGATTAACTATCAAAAAAATCCAAATCAAAACTACAATGAGATACCATCTCATCCCAACAAGGTTGGCCATGATCCAAACAACAGAAAACAACAAATGCTGGAGAGGCTGTGGAGAGTGGAACTCTCCTACACTGCTGGTGGGATTCTAGAATGGTACAACCTCTTGGGAAAGCAATCTGGCACTTCCTGAAAAAGCTGGGAATAGATGTACAATTTGACCCAGTAATCTCATTGCTTGGAATATATCCTACAGATGCAAGGGCAGTCACATGAACAGATACATGCCCATGAATGTTTATTGCAGCACAGTCCACAACAGCAAAAAGATAGAATCAACTCAGATTCCCAACAATAGATGAATGGATAAACAAACTATGGTATATACATTCAATGAAACACTACACAACGACGAAGCACAATGATGATTTTAGGAAGCATCTCATAACCTGTTTTCAACTGGAAGACGTTATGTTGAGTGAACTCAGTCAGCAGCACAAGGACAAATGTTGTATGAAACCTCTACTATAAGGACTTTAAAACAGACTCATGTACAGAAGAAAAGACTGTGGTGGCTGAAAAGGAGAGGGAGAGGGTAGGGAGGGGTTGGGTATAGATTAGATAGTTGATAGAAATTTGGTTGGATGAAATCAGTGACAGCACACCTTAGAAAGAAGAACAATTTAACTGGACTTCAACATAACCTGAAAACCCCTCCAGTCTTAACCCAATATTGCAAGGATAGAGTAGCAGAAGTAGGGGTCCAGGGACCATGCTCTCAGGGGACTTTGAGGCCAATTGGCATGACTAGCCTATTGCTAAGAGAGCCTTCTCCACCCCATATTGGTGAGTGGCATCTAAGGTCTTAAAAGTTAGCAAGCTGCCATCTGAGGTACACCAAATGGTCCCAACTCAGCTGGAACACATGATCACCAAGGACAACAATGCCACAATGGAAAAGGAGCCCAAAAAACAAAAAGACCCACATGAATGGGTGACTGTATCAACATGTGACCAGAAGAAGCAGATGGTGCCCAGCTACCACCAATGACAGCTCCGATGGGGTTCACAATGTTGAGTCCCAGTGGCAACACAAGGAAAAAAGGAGTACACCCTAAGAACTCCACTAAAAGAGCACAATTGGTGGTCTGAAGTCCCGGAAGATCCCCTGGGAGCATGGCCCCTAGACCTGATGCTGCCCCGATCATAGATCATTACTGAGGTCAACTCTTCGGATAGGAATGGATTGGACTTGGGGACACAGCATAACCATATCACGTGCGCATTTTACGGTTCCATGCATCTATAGGACGTCATCCTACTAGCCTCTTACTAGAGGCAAGTGGAGAGGGTGGAGAGGAGGTGACATGAGATTAAGAGGATGACATATACGGAACGGAAAACAGGAGTCTGTCGTGACCAGGCAAGGAAAGCAGAGGGAGCTGCAGATAGGCTAGTATATAAATTTGTATTGTATTGTAAACTTTCACTCAATCACTATATATATATATATATATATATATATATATATACACACATACACACACATACCATAATCAGAAAACAACAAATGACAGCAAGGTTGTGGGGAGACTGGAATTCTTACTGTTAGTGGGAATGTAAAATGGTACAATCACTATGGAAAATGATATGACATTTCCTTAAAAAGCTAGAAATGCCAGTACACATACCATATTATTTAGCAACCCCACTCCTAGGTATATACCCCATTGAAATAAGAGATGTGACACAAATAGACACGTGCAGTTCAATGTTCATTGCAAAACTATTCACCATAGTAATAATATGGAAACAACCTAACCCATAACCCATTGCCATCTAGTTGAGTATGACTGATAGCAACCCTATAACCCACTGCCATCAAGTCAATTCTGACTTATAAAGACTGTATAGGTCAGAGAGTAGAACTGCCCCATACAGTTTCCAAGGAGCACCTGGTGGATTTGAAGTTACAGCCTTTTGGTTAGCAGCCATAGCACTTAACCACAATGCCACCAAAGGAGTACCTAGTGGATTCAAACTGCTGACCTTTTTGGTGAACAGCTGTAGCACTTAACCACTACACTACCAGGCTTTCTGGAAACAACCTAAGTGCGCATCAACTAATGAATGGATAAACTGTGGAACACACACACAATGGACTACTACTACTGGAGGACTTGTATGCCTTCATGCCTCCCATTCAAGCTGCTTAAGTAAAGGCCTTGGGCCCAGAGTATTCTCTGGTAAAGTGGTTGGTAATTAGGTCACCTTCTCTCTCCCAGTTCCTTCTCTTATCTGAGAAGCTTTCTGCCTGTTCTAAGAACACAATAACTTTATCTTTTGTACATACACAAGCACCATATGGCACTTGGCACCCACTTCTATATTTGTTCCCAGCAGGAAGGCTATGTGGGGACTCTCACACCATGGTACAAGATGGGGAGCATGTCATATTACAAAAGCTAGCCTTGAGGGGTGGACTGAAGGGGAAAGTCTTTGAGAGAACAAGCATGTACACCCTCACATAGTCCAGTAGTTTACTACAGTTTGCTAAGTCATCATTATATAAGTCCCTAGCATTTAGCCACTACTGTGCACTGCCACTATAAAACTGCACTCCCACTGTGAGGTGTGGACATCTGCTTTGGTCTTGCAGCTGCCCAGGACTTCCACATGTGTGTATCTCTTTAAAATACTCCTTTGCCACTACACTTCAGTCTCTTAGCACCCTCCATTTTTGAGGCAAGTTTCATGTTACTCTTCCATGCCTAGACAATCAGAGAGCCAGCCAGGAGACCAAGGAAATGGCAAATGGGAATGAGGCCTCTGCAGGGGAAGTCCCATGTTGTCCAATGACCTCCATGTTGGAAGGTCTGACCGATAGGCTTTTTTGCAAGGGAAATCCTGGGTTGGTCAGCAACGTCCATGTTGGAGCTCTAGCCTGTGTGCCGATACTTGTGAACCACTGGGTGAGTATGGATATGCCATAAAAACACCAAGTGGCTTGGCCCAGCTATAGGGCCAAGTGTGGATGAGAAGCTAGCAGAGTAGTAGTAGCTGTGGGAGGGCCACTGGTCTGGAATATTTAGCTGACTACCGAAGCCCAGCTAGCTGTAGAAGTGCATGTAAGAACTTTGCAGAAAGAGTTACAGTTAAAAGGAGATATGTGGCAGTTGTGTGTGGCCACAGCTGATGTGTCGGGCAGCCAGAAACAGGATGAGAAACTAGAAACACTCAACTACAGGCCTGTAAAGATGCAGGATTCAAGGACTAGGAGAACAGCACCCTAGCCTTTGCTCAAAGTCCTCCAACAGTAGGACTGGAGATAAGTGACAGGGCTGAGCAGGTCCCTGGCACTGAGAACACACTGTAACACCTAGCAAAAAGCAAGAGTTAAAAGAGCAGAAAAAAAAGCATAAAGCCCTTCAAAATAGCTTTTATTCAGCAGCCTTGAAGACCTTAAAGGCCCTCTGTAGAAACTTCTGATAATTTTCCCTGTCAAGATTATTGAGCAGCAACATAATCACAGCTGTAATAGTAAGAAGGGCCCATCCTCATGTTACCAGGCAACTGGGCTGATCCCATGCTTGTACTTGGTGTAGCAGAGGTATGGCTCCACTAATGATTTAGGGCTCTGTGGACTCTGTCTAGATCTTCTGAATTTCAGAAATAACGAAAACTAAGGATTAAGCCTAGGTCCCTGTCACCAGGGAGCACCCAAATCACTATGTTACAATTAAAGTTCAATAAGGTAATGAACTGTATGTCTTGTGTTTTTGAATACCATTGTATAAGTGACTGTGATCTCTGTAACACCTGACACCAAAATTGGGAAAAATTTGGAGTCTGAGATCACAATCACTGAGATCTTTGTCCAAGCCTGACTAGGGATAAATCCTTTTGGGGCCCCTACAAACCCCTATTATACGTACTGATGATGCTGATATATTAATGTACACCTTTGTAAATTTTTGCACCTAAGCTTTGTTGGGAATTGCTATCATTAGAGCTATTTTTAATGGTACACATGGAAACTATGACATAGGCTATACCTAAGAGCCTGGTCAATCAATGTGGCCACTGACAACCCTCAGACTGACAGATAAAGCAAACCCCTATGAGGATGAGACATTTGGACCAAAAAAAAAATCTGTTCTGATCCTGATAACCTTTTTGTTACTTATGTGGATGGTCACCAGAAAGGCTCTTATTGCTGAGATGGGAAAACAACCAAAGAGCAGACCACTCTTCCAACTGACTACAGAGGCTGAAGCATCCTTTCCTCCACAACAAAGAGATTTCTAACAACTACCTCCTGGATTTAAGAGGAGGGGAGGCATGGAGATTCACAGACTATACTAGACTGTGCCTACACACGTATTGTCACTGTCATCAGAAAATGCCAGACATAACAGAAAACCTAACCTGCCTACAAGACTGTGGCCAAGGCTAGAACCTGTCCAGGGAAAGATTCCTGAGCCAATACACCATGGCATTCTTGGCAGGTAAATCATATCAGGGCCTCTTATCCTACACAGGGGCTTCCTCTGAATCTTCAATGAACTCTTCAAACTTTATGTCACCCCCAAGCCATAGAGACAATTGAGCACTTCAATGCAATACACACCTCAGGCAAGCAGTCTGGGATCTCAATCTAGCAGGTCCATGAAAGGACATTTCTCCATTGCACCATATATTTGATCAAACTGTCCAGTCTATAAAATGTGTTTCTTTTACATGCAACCATTCCTGACAAAAGATCTGGGTTCCCACAGAGGTCACAGCATCAAAACTAGTACAGGAAGTTGGGTAACGATACCCAAGCAACCCTCACCTTGAGTCCCACAGAAGATTAGGGGAGGGAGGGGGCAATTGTTAGTGTTGTCTCTTTTTCTTCCCAGATTCTGTCACAGTGATGGGCAGGCTCCTCATCCACGAGCCCCAACAAAGCAGGGTTTTGCTAGATTTACCAATCAGACCAACTGTTGGCTTTGTCAGCATATGAACCAAAATGACAATTCATCTCCATGCACTGTTCCAGCTGATGTGTCAACAAGAACACCTCATGGACTAACAGAATGTGTAACCTGGCACACTGAATAGAACATGTGGTAAATGAATATTATCAACTCCACTACTCATGGAAAACATCTTTTGAAATATGAAAGCTGCTTGTGGGAAGTGTTTCAGCTCTAGAAGGAAATTTCTCTGTGTGTTAAAAATGTAAATGGACCCTGGACTCACTGCTAGCCCAGAACCGAAACCGGGAACAAAGCATAAGACACATAGCAGTGCTGGTGAAGTGTGTGTTTCTTGGCTTAAATACATACACGAGGCTGTCTGAGCAGCTTCTTTCCAGAGGTGAAATGGGAGGGTGGAGATGGGGGAGATAGGAGTTAGTTGAATGAATATGGGAAGTACAAGGTAGAAAGGAGGAGTGTGCTATCACAGGGTAAGAAGAGCAGCTAGAGTTGTAGAGAAGTATGTCAGGGGAGGGAATTTAATGGCAAATTGACTTAAAACAGCAAATTTTCCACTAAAGCACAGCAAATATGTTTTTAAAATGTAAATGGCACCCCAACAAGGGTGGCCATGATCCAAAAAACAGAAAACAACAAATGCTGGAGAGGCTGTGGAGAAAGTGGAACTCTCCTACACTGTTGGTGGGGTTGCAAAATGGTCCAGCATCTTTGGAAAGCAATCTGGCACTTCCTTAAAAAAATGGATATAGATATACCATTTGACCCAGTAATTACATTACTTAGACTATATCCTACAGAATCAAGGCCTTTCACACCAATGGACACATGCACAAGAATGTTTATTGCAGCACAGTCCACGATGGCAAAAAGATGGAATCAATCCAGGTGCCCAACAACAGAAGAACGGATAGGTAAACTATGGTATATATACTCAATGGAGCACTATGCAATGATAAAGAATAATGATGATTTCAGGAAACGTCTCATAACCTGGTTTCAACTGGAAGACATCATGTTTAGTAAAAGTAGTCAGCGACAAAAGGACAAATATTATATGAGACCTCTATGATAAGATCTCAGAAACAGACTTATGTATGGAAGAAAAGACTCTTGGACAGCTGCAAGTGAGGGGAGGGAAGGAGGGCGAGGGGGGAAGGGTTTAGATTAGATAGCTGCTAGAAATCTGTTTGGGTGAAATCGGTGATAGCACACATTAGAAACAAGAACAATATTATGTGGACTTCAGCATAACTTGAATACGCCTTCCATCTTAACCCAATATTGCAAGGACAGAGTAGCTGGGGTAGGGGGCAGGGGACCATGCTCTTAGGTGAAATTGAGGCCAACTGGCACAACTAGCTTTTTGCTAAGAGGGCTCTCTGCACCCCACATTGGTGAGAGGCATCTGGGGTTTTAAAAGCTGCCAAGCTGTCATCCGAGGGCACAGCAAATGGTCCCAACTCAGCAGGAACCGATGCTCACCGAGGATCGAAATGACATGGGGTAAAGACAAACCACAAGATAGAGAGACCCACATGAGTGGGTGGCTACGTAGACTTGGGACCAGAAGAACTGGATGGTAACTGGCCACCACCAGTGATAGCCGCGATGGAGCTCACTAAGTTGAGTCTCACTGGCAACACAAGAATAAAAAGGGGTGTATCCTGAGATCTCCACTAAAAGACCTCAAGTGATGGTCCAGCAGTTTTGGGGTTCCCCTGGGAGCATGGCCCCTGGCCCTGATGCTGCCCTTGCCCATAAATCATAACAAAGGTCCACTCTTCGGACACAAATGGATTGGACTTGGTGATGCAGAGTGACCATGTATTGTATGTACTTTATGGTTCTATGCATCTATAGGATATCATCCTTCTGACTTCTGGCTGGAGGAAGGAGAGTGGGTGGAGAGGAGGGGAAAGGAGACTGTTGGGAGGATGAGACATGTATGGAGCAGAGAGGAATAGTGTGTTGAGACCAGGCAGGGAGAGCAGTGGAAGCTGCATATAGGTGGGAACGTAAATTTATACGGGAATGTACATTTTCACTCATATTAAAAAATAATAATAATAATAATAATGTAAATGGCATGAGAGTGTATAATTTGACTCTGAGAAAGGTATTTTAAGACTGAGTTTGACATTACTCTGGACGTGGAGAACTTGCAGAATATGACCAGGTACAGTGTACACAGACTGACTACACAAAGTCTGAATTAACAGTTGGAATTGACTCAATGGCAATGAGTTTGCTGTTTTTGTTTTTGTTTTGTTTTTTGCAAGGGTAATACTGTGTTCAGTTGTGCTAAGAAAGGGAGCCTTTGTATTACTTTCACTGAAATGTGTACTGTTCATATAATGCGCCATGTTGGGAGAAATATGTTGTTTTTACAAAAATTAATCAGGATATGTTATACATATACAAGACTGAACAAACACGGCCCCTTGATCTATTTGGTTGGCTTAGATTAAGCCACAACTGTGGTGGCTGGTTGGGATTTCTCTTACAAGCAGGCCTGATCAATCTTCTGGGGACAGTCCTACTAGTAACCTTCATTAAATGGTGCCTAAAATGATGCACAGATAGAACATTCACCAGAGTTATGCACCAAAGCACAGTCACAGAATTCAATGTCCAAGATGGATGAAGACAAACTGGAATTTGGTACTGCTTAGCTTCTTTTTCTGCCACCTAGATGACTGTCAAGGAGGTGAAACGTCGGGGGAGTGGTTTGCCTCTATGGCTCCCATTGAGACTGTCTAAGTAAAGGCCTTGATCCCAGGGCATTCTCTAATAAAGAGGCTGGAAAGTGGATGACCTTCTCTATTTCAGTTCCTTCTCCGCATCAGAGAAGCTCTCCCCTGTCCTGGATACACAGTAACTTTCGCTGTCTCTTGTTTATGTGCAGGCACCATATGATACCTAGCCAACCTTACTGCAGTATCTACTCCCAGCAGGTAGGAAACAGTCTCTTATATCACAGCATAAGTGGGGGAGTGTGCCAGATTGTAAGAGCCAGCTTTAAGGGGTGGACTGAGAGGGAAATAGGCTTTGAAAGGCCAAGCATGAGCACCCTCATGTGGTCCACTAGTTTACTACAGTTTGCTAAGTCATCCTGATGTAAGTCCCTAGCATGTAGCCATTATTGTCTATTGCCATTATAAAGCTTCTACCCTCCCACTGTGGGGTGCAGCAATATGCTTTGGTCCTGCAGCTACACAGGATCACCTCTTCTGTAAGTCTCCCTAATAAACTCCTCTGCTGTCACACTGGAGTTTCCTGACTCTTTCTCAGGTCTCTCAGCACCCTTCATTTTTGAAGACAGGTTTCACATTGCTGGTCCATGCCTGGACAATTATGCAACAATAATGAGCAACGATGATTCTGTGAAACATCTCACAACATGGATAAACTTGGAAGGATTATGCTGAGTGAAATAAGTCAACCACAAAAGGCAAAATTATATGAGACCACACATCATAAAAAATTAAAGGTTTTACACACACACTTATTTGATTGTTACCAGGGATGGAGGGGGCAGGTGGAAAAATTACCAACCAGAAAGAAGACACATGTTAATACTGGTGACAGGAAAGACATTACACAATAGGATAGAAGTCAGCACAACAGGACCAAAGCAAAGGAAAGCACTGAGAGGAATGCTAGACTAAAGGGCAGTCACAGCAATTACCATAACATAAACAACCCTACAACAATAGAATTGACAACTAATAATCTACAAATGGATATATAGGTATGGTAGAAAGGAGTGGGATAGTGCAAGGGAGCACACACACATGCAGATACAGGCTGGGTTTCAGATATTACTACATACCCATTTGTAGATGCTGCATGTATATTAATATAGGTAATAGAACACAGAAACGGCATAGTTACAGAAACTGCCTAGACATAACCAAACATCTTAAGAGGTGAAGTTACAAAACTTGACAGCTGGTGAACCACTGATTCAGGAGGCATTAAGTCAATTTGCATAACATAGTTCATAAAGACAGTGTTCTACATCCTACTTTAGTAAGTAGCATCTGGGGTCTTACTGAGATACAGCTATTGGTCTCATCTCAACCAAAGCTAAGGGCAGTGAAGGAAAACAAAGACTCGAGGTAGCTACTAGTCTAACAGGCTAGTTGATCACATGAACCACAGCCTATATGACTAAGACCAGAACAACTAGATGCTGCCTAGCTACTACTATCAATCACTCTGACCAGATCACAATAGAGTCCCAGGCAGAGTGAGAGAAAAACGTAGAACAAAAAACAAATCCATAGAAAAGACCAGACTTAGTGGTCTGATAGAGACTGGAGGAACCAGCGAGAGACTATGGCCCTAAAACACCCTTCTAACATGGAAGTGAAGCCATTCCAGGAGACCACCTCCCAACTAAACAACAGACAGGCCTACCATATAAATAACACCTGAGAGGAGCAAGATTCTTAGAATAGTTAATTACATGAGACCAAAAGGACAAAGCCTGCCCAAAAGTAAAGACAAAAAGGTAGGAAAATCTGATGAAGGGTAACAGGGAACCCAGGACAGAAATGAGGAAAGTGTTGATACAATGAGCAGACTTTGACCAATGTCTTGAAATATTCTGAGTAAAAACTGTTGAATGGAAAAGTATTTTGCTCTATAAACCTTCACCTAAAGCACAATAAGAAATTAAAAATAAAATGTTAAACAACGGTAACCAGACACCACCAGTTCTGGACTCATGGCAAAGGAGGCAGCCCACATATTTTTTCTCTAAAATATTTTTAAAACTCAGAACTTCAATTTAGACTATGTTTGAGGGCAATGAGATGAATGCAATACTACCTTTATTGGCTCACCCCCCTCAGAAAAAAACATCCTTTCAAGCATTATCATAGTGTCTGGCACATAGCAAGTATTCTATTTATTGAACTGAATTATTAAATTTTACCAATATACTAACTATACTCATCTTTCCCACGGTTTGGCATACTTTGGTCATATCCCTACCTCAACCTGTATCTACCCAGACTAAAAAACTAGGAAGTTCCTCCACCTTTTTGATTACAAAATTTGGTTTGGGGGGACTTTAATCAGCTGTTAGGTTTTTCTTAAGGAACAGTCACCAAAATTTTCTGTATGACTGTGAATGCAAATCCACTTTCAGTCTTCTACATAGAAAAGATAAGGGTCTTATTTTGTTGTTTTCAACACCCTTCCTGGTGATATTCAGCAAGACTGCAAACTTTTTCACAGAATAATCAACAGTGCTTTAATTATTTTTTTTACTCGAACAATCATATGGCTAACAATCATACTGTGTATTGTCTAAGTTCGAGACTGACGGGATGTTAGTAGCCACTGTGATCATCTCCAGCAAGTATCCTGATAAGTCTACAAGTAATTGGTTGCTCTAGCTAAAGAATACCATTTCAAAAGTTCTGATGTAACTCTCTCACTTCTAATCAGCAACTGCATCTCCATCATTTGGGAGGCTCTTTCAACATTTCTCTTGTGCAACTTTGGTGGTTTCTCTGTTATGCACCCTGACTGTCCTTCCACATTCTTTTTTTTTTTAATTGAGGGATAACATACATACATCTAGGTCCCTTTTTTGAGTCATAACTGAGAGCCCAGAGTCCATCATCTCATAACTATGGATATGTTTACCTTTGTAGTTAATCTCTTAAATATGGATAGGTTTGCTTTGCTTAACTGCTTTTCCTTACACACATTCACAATGAAATACCTCTCACTGTTCTGCCCAGTTGATCTCATGATACCTTCCTGCAGTTTATTCTCATCAACTTGCCTTTACTTCTTGCAGATACACTGGTGAGAAATCTGAATGCACTGCCCATTGAAGGTACATATTTTTATCTTTTTTCCTCTCCATCCAAGAGTCGCTGTAACAACAGCTATTTGTGTTGAAACACTAAAATATAAAAATATGACTTACATGGCCAAATTCCACGAGGCTATTTACTTCCTTATTTATGAATCAAAATCTGTCTGTCAGCACAACTGTAGAATCTTGACTATCAACAGATACTGCAATTAAACGCCCCTGCAAAGCCAGCAGAGGGTGCACCAGGGCACTAGAAATTTTACCCAAGATGTAGCAGTATCAATTTTACTCTAATAGCCAATAAAATTTTCCTTCTGTTTTTCTTTGTATACTAAAGCTAACATCCTCAAAATAAACATAAGCTGAATCTAGGCTAAAATTTCTACAAATTATACTCCAATTGTCTTGAAAGTGAAGGAAGAATAAGAAACACATGGTTAAATTTAGTCTGGTCAAAATCTAGGTGAGTTAGAAGAAAATGGTGCAGATCTGAACCCTCTGCTTTGTAAAAATACTATGTAGTTCCACTCCTCTTCAGAGAGTCCCCAGGAGATAGTATGCTATGTGGTGATGGACAGCAAACTGAGAGTCAGAAGACCAATTTCCATACTTGTTTTTATCCTAGTTGGGTAAGCTTGAACAAGTCACCCTCTGCCAAAGCATAATGTGTCCTCCAAGAGGATCAAATAAATTATAGCCCCAGGTAATTCTAAAAAAAAAAAAAACTGACTTCAATTGATGTCAACAAATATAAAGAGCTTGCTTCTACTGCTCAAAAACATTAAAACTCTAAGAATAAAGGACAGAAGAAAGGAATCTGTGTTTAAACCTGACAAAACAATTTCAAGTGCCATGCGAAAGGCAGGAGAAACTCCATTACAGAAATGGGATAGTTCCATGCCATCACAGAAGCCCCAGACTACAGCTGTTTTGTTAATCCTCAATCTTTAAAGATGGTCTCTCCATTCTGAATGCCCAAATGTTTGGCCACCATTTGACTAACAAAGCTGAATTCCCTCATCTTTCCAAAGAATATCATTGTTCAGCTGCTAAATATTTTTGCTGGGCATCAGTAAGGGGGGATGGCTAGATAAAGGAACCAAAATCCATATTCGAATCTTCTCTTCTTTGATAAGCTGTTTCATAAGTTGGAGTATGTGAGCAAGACATTTAAGGCTTAGGTAAACTTTACAATGTACAATGCAAAAAAAAATGTGTCCATCTTAATATTATAGTATTATGAATATGATGCCACTACTGAGTGTACAACTTAGGTTAAGTGGTCAAAAGAGCACAAATGATGTTTACAGAGTTATGACAATTACTTTGGATGTGGCAATAAATACAGAAGGCCTGTATCCCCAACCTCAAGGAACTTATTTGCACTACTTGCCCTCTTCCTCAAGAGATACAAATTCACTATTCTTCAAGTACTTCAAAAAGAACCTTGGATGTTTTCCCTAAATTTCACATATAAGACAAAACATGGCACTCAAGACAATACTTAACGTTAACTGCACTAAGATGACTTGAATAAAGAGCCAGAAAAAGTAAAGAGCAAACACCAAAGCTAATAGTTTGCTAATAAGGGCACAAACACCATAAAGACTGAAAACAAACTGCTCTTGAGAGACTGTTGTTGTGTACCTTGGAGATGATTCAGACTCACAGCAACCCTACTCTTCAGGAATTATTCCATCTGTAGATTCTTGTTCTCAAGCTAGAAAGAGTGAAGACACCTCATACCTACCCTCCCCACTCCACCGCCCCACAGGGGGAAAAAAAAAAGCTAGAAGTGGCACACCAAGTTTTATTTCCATAGATATTCTTAAACTGCTGTTCTGAAGTAGTCAAACAAGACAGCATATTTCTATCAGAATTCCTCAGGGGCGCTGATCCTTACTCCAGCACTGAGGATCAGTCTCAAATTGCAGGTAAGTGTGAACAAGCCCACGTCTGGTCAGCGCACAATGACCCTGCGCTGAAATACAGTTGTTTCAGTGGGCATGCAGTGTTTACTACATCTGTTTATGGCTTGAACTCCAGAGGAGTCTGCTACTGCTGCCACCACCCCTGGACATGAAAAAACAAGCACCGTGGGCAAAGAACCTAGCCAGGACCAGAGGGCCAAGCTGCCTGCCGTTGATCCACCAGAGGGTCAGCGTGGGCACCTCCTTTTCGCAGCCCGGGCCAGAGCACTGCCAACTTTCCCAGAGGTAGCCCATAGCCGGGGGTGGCAAAGGCGGACATGGGCCAGAGCTGCCAATTCAAGAGGTCCATAAAAAGTCTGGGCAAGCTGGGCCAGGGTCCTAGAACAACCTGCCCTGGGGCAACGCTTCCCTTCATTGTCCTGCCCCCACCCCCGTGGTCTTGCCCTCTAACTTGATTTGAGGTGGCAGAGTCCTTCCAAGGCCCTGTGGTGGAGGGCGCCCGCCCTACCCACCAAGGGAAGGGGCCTCTGCTGCCGCCGCCCCTACTGACTCACCTGGTGCCCTTCGTGGGAGTCGAGGGGGAATGTGGTTTCTCTGGGTTCCAGCGGCTGCTGCTGAGGAGACTGCCCAAGGTGGCGGATGATGGGACCGTCAGGGTCGAGGCCACTCGGGCTGGTTAGAGTGCCAGAAGTGCCAGTGGTGCTGGAGCCACCAAGGCGGGTCTCGGCTCCGCGTTCCCGCCGCAACTCTGAGCGCAACTCTAGGTAGCAGCATAATGTCAGCAGGTGAAGGGCCAGAGAGAAACCAAAGAAACCCAGGAAGAGCCGGCAGCTGTTCCCTTCGCCGGCCCGTGCAGGGGCCCCGCGACAGCCGCAGCCCTGGTTTCCCCGCTGGCACTGTAGTTCCCTGCGCTCTGCCTCTGGGTAGCCCATGGCCTCCGGAGACACACACTCTCTTGAGGCCCAGGAGCCGTCGCGTCTGCCTAAACCGTTCACGACCCCTGACAGGCTGCTACTGTCTTGCCATCGGCTGGGGGCTGTAGGAACCCGTTCCTGTGCGTCGGTGGCTGGGCGGGACACAGCAAGGAGCAGCCGCATGTGCAGCTTCTCTCCTAGGGGTGGGAAAGAAAGGAGGAGGGGCGAGATAGAGGGGCGGCTCTGCCCGCCGAAGGAGTGAAAGAGGCGGACCTGACTGACCCCGCCTCATCCCTTAAGCTGCCGCAGGGACAGCCAACCACCCATCCCGCCAAATCTCGGTGCTCCGCCCCCTATCGTTCCACCCGCGCCTCAATCCGCGAGGCGGGGCCTGGAGGCGTGTGGGTCGTCTCTGCCTGGCAGCCCCACCCAGCTCTTCCCGCTTTCCCAGTACTGGTAGGTGACTGCAAGTGTCATTCATCCATGGACTCCGCCTCTATTTAACCCTATAGCGCCGGCACGGGGGAGAGGGAAAGAGGGGGAAGCTGAAAGATTTGAGAACCTTGAGGGAAAAAAGTAAAGCAACGAGAAGGAGGCAGAAACTAGTATTAATAGAAATACTTGCAATTAACGTCAGTTGTTAACATCATTCAGCACTTATCTGTTACTTTCGAACTTCAAAGCGTTTAACAGACGTTAAACTAATTAAAACAATTCTGGGTTTGGAATGAAACCATGTCTGCTGTGTTTGTAATCCAGTGGCGTGCCAGCAGAAAAGGAGACTCAAAGGCCTGGGAGCCAAAGAAAGTAGGAACGGGTTGTGACTCAAGCAGCTTTCCTACTCAACTGAGTCTGGGGGCTCAATCAAAGTGAGGAAGAAGCTGACCTGCGCCAGGCGGGACTGAAGTGATGTTGTCCCTGAAGATTAAACCAGTCCCCTAGAATTTCTTATACATTAATCCACAGAATATATATTGATCCCTTTCTTGGCTTTATTGTATAAAAAGTGCTATGTAAGAGAATTCACAACCAGAATAGTTTCTCTTCTTCCACTGCAGCAGAAGTTTTCAGTGGAGAACATGTGACTTCAGTGAGCAAATGGGGAAACTGAGAGCCAGAATGATGTTGATTTTTTTTGTAAGGGTGGTCCACAGAATGGTCAGACACTACTGGCATCTCTGTTTGCAGGCAACTGTTCTGCCCTCTCCACCCCTCCTCTCCTTCCCCTGAAGTAGTCCCTAGGGGAAGTTCAACAAGTCAGCCAAATGTTCCAGATGTATTCTGCTGCAAACTGCAGCATCTTGAAGAGCTGCACCATTCAAAACAGGATTCAAAGCAACAACAAAAAAGTGACAGATGTCAGAACTATAGATCCTGATATGAAGATTGTAAAGGATTACATAAATCAAAAGTCACAATTAACAAGAGTTAGAGATTATGGAGAGCTAAATGACTGTAGCAGGGAAATACGTATGCTTCTTGGTTGTTATACACTCCTATTCCCACTTTATTAATTAAGAAATGAGTAATTCTCAGTTTCAGTGGTGTGACAAAAGCATGATGAGTGCCACCAAGGAGGCTTAGCAATGCCCGGGGGTGTGAATCGGAGGGCCTATCTATGACCTAGACTAGTGGAAGAGAGAAAAAAAAATAGAGGTAAAATAGAAGAGAATCAAAAGGAAAACAGCAAAACAAAACAAAAAAGCATCTGGTGGGAGGTCAGTCCAAAGAGCACAGAGATAATAGGTCTTAAATATTTTAGCCACAGTCACACAGTTTGTGAAGGGTTTCAGTACTTCAATAACATCTGTGTCCTCTCATTAACATTAACCCATGAAATACAAAATTTTAAAGAACATCATCATTATACCAAAACAAACAAACCCATTGCTGTCAAGTCAATTCTGATTCCTAGTGACCCTATAGATGGAGTAGAAACATAGGAACACCAGGTGAATTCAAACTGCTGACCTTTTGGCTACGAGCCATAGCTCTTAACCTCTACGTCACCAGTGTTTCATTATATAGATAAGGGTAGGGGAAAGGCATTTAACAACTGCTCTGAGTCCTGCTTGTCCAGTCCAGGAACTCCAGCTGCTAGGTAAATTGCCAGGCTGATTTACTTTAATTATCACAGTCCAGTATTATTGGAAATAAAGCTAAACTAGGAGTCCAGAGACTTGGCATAGCCACTAACTTTCAGGTCACTGTGTTTTGAGGAGTCTTAGTTTCTCCAACTGTAAAATGAGGATTTTGGATTTCAACAGCTGTAATATTGTATTTTATTTTGTTGTAACTGACTATATTAACTTGATTGCATACAAAATTCAAAGAGCCAACAAAGGAAGCGATCTCTGGTGGTGGTGGTCATGCCCAGTGGCCATATTCTACCAGGTTTTTAACCACTGGACTGAGGCCCTGAGTTACACCATTGACCTCAGAAGCCCTGAGGGCTTATATTTGACCTTGGACCTTACTTTGCTTAACTCAGGAGCCTCCAGAGGAAGAATGTATGCTTTAACATGCAGTAGAAATTGTTGGCCTGGGGAAATCCAGTGAGGAATGCACATGATCATTTTTTTAAGTGTTTCTTCCATTAGCTTCTGTTCTTCTGTAGGTAACTCATTACCTACAGCACAGGTCTCAGAATGACAGACTGCAGGCTACTTCCAGAAAATAGATGTGTTGTGTTTGATGCAGTGTTGGCTAAAAAATTTAATTAAAAAAATTATAAATCAGTACATTTAAAATTTAAAAAAAAATCCAAACTTCCTGTTTCTGTTAAAAAAAAGAAAAAAACAGAGGGTCTACGAGGTCTGGCAAGTTCATGAATGTGCCACCATGCACTTACATTGGCAGCACTGTACAAATACCTCAGTAAGGTTTCATAGTCTTGCTATATCAGTGTCTCGCAGCTGTGTTCATGTCGACATGTGGCAGTGTCTTGCTGAGTGGCATTCATTATTATTGTTGCGAGTTTTTGTGTGCCATCACATGAACGTTGGAGCTTTAATTAGAGCAAAGAACAAACTTTAAACTTCTTGTCAAACTTGGCAAGAGTGGAAGTGAAATCAGGGACATGTTATTACAAATTTATGGGGATAATGCCATGAAGACAATGGCAGTATACAAATGGATTAAACACTTTTCTGAGGGGATAGAAAGCATCGCTGATGAAGAAAGGTTCCAGCAGGTAGTAAGGAAGAGAACTGACAAAAACATTGCAAAAGTTAGTGGAATTGTGGATCAAAATCATCGGCTGACTGAGAAGCATAACAGACTAATGAAGCATCGATAGAGAAACAGGAAAATCTTAACTGAAAATTTTGGCATAAGAAACGTGTGTGCAAATACTGTCCCAAAGGAGCTCACCAATGAAAAGCCAAGGAGAATCAAAAGTTGCCAAGACCTTTTGGAGAGGCAAGGGAATGTTCTGGGCCATGTTATCACTTGTGATAAAACACGGGTGTACCAATACGACCCTGAAATGAAGTGTCAAAGTGCACAGTGGAAGTAAGCCAATTCTCCACAGCCAAAAAAATTTCATCAGTCCAAATCAAGAGTCAAAATGACGCTAACATTTTTTGTATCAGAGGGGTTGTTCATTATGAATTTGTACCAACTGAACAGATAGTTAACCAAGTTGACTATTAAGACGTACTGTAAAGGCTTCATGAAAAAGATAAAAATGACCTGAACTTTTCACTAACAACTTATGGTTCTTGTATCACAACAATCAACCAGCTCACATGGCACTGTCTGTGAGGAAGTTTTTAGCCAGTAAACAAGTAACTGTATTGCAACACCCTCCCTACTCACCTGATCTGTTCCCCAGTGACTTTTTTCTTTACTCTAAGATAAAGGAAATATTGAAAAGAAGACATTTGGATGACATTCAGGACATCAAGGGTAATACAACAACAGCTCTGATGGCCATTTCAGAAGAAGACTTCCAAAACTGCTTTGAAGCATAGACTAGGCACTGATGTCAGTTCATAGCTTCCCAAGGGGAGTGCTTCGAAGACTATAGTGATATTCAGCAATGAAGTATGTAGCACTTTTTCTAGGATGAGTTCATGAACCTAATTGTCAGGCCTTGTACATTCCCTTATGGCTACGTTAAACTAGAACTGATCCCTTGATAAGAAACGTGGGCTATAAAATTCCACACAGTCACCCTCCATCTCCTTCCTTCTCTCAAATACTGTCCTTCTCACTCATTTACTTTATCTGTCTGACCCCTGTACTATAGGAGACAAGATCTCAACTTTTTAACATGACCTGTAAGATCCTTCATAATCTGGTCTCAAACTGCCTCTCCAGCCTCATCTTTTACCATTCTTCAAGGAACCTATGCTGCCACAATTCTAGTTGACCCCTTTTCATAGTCACGTCTTGTCACAAGAATTTTTCTTTGTCGGGAATGTCTCCACCTTGGAAATCTTATAAATTCTTCAACGATTAACTTAAATATTATCTCTGGGTTCCACAGCACACTCCAAGTAGATTTTTCATTAAGCTTTCATTGTACCTTGAACATAGCTGAATGATATCATCTACCCCATTGCATTTTTTATATTTTATATGGCTCTCTTGCCACTGAATTCTGAGCTGTTCCTTGATGGTAAGAACAGTGTCTTTTTCATTTTGATATCACAGTCCCTAGCAGAGTACCTACAACATAGTAGGTACCAATATTGTTTGTTGAATGAATGGGTAACCTACACTGCCTAGAATTCTAAAAAGGGAACTGAGAAGCAATTGCTGTATACAAATGGGTATAGCATGTTGTGCAAAGATGCAAAGGAAATACAAGCAAATGACAATTATGCAATTACCCTCATGCTTGTACTACTATGGGTGTTGAAGATAAACCAGAAAAGTAAATAATCCAGAAATTCAGTGTAATTGTTTATAGTAACTAATTGGCCTTTCTGCCTCAAGTTTTCCTTTCTAATTTGGGCTTAATATTAAAACAAGTCAGATAAATTGACAACTCTTAACATCCATCAATTGAGTGGAATACGCTAGGGAGTTGGGAAGGAACTGCTTTGAAATACAGTACCTCTTAGGTTTGCTTAATCTGCAGAAAAAAATGACATAAAAATCATAGAGTTGACTCTATGACCCATTTACTGATAAGCAGATAGACAGTTGGAAGGAACGTGAATTTTACATTAGACCCTGGTTTGAATCTCATCGTATTCACTTACTAGCTGTGTGGGCTATGACAAGAGAGTTTTACCTGTCTTGCAGACAGCCTTAGTTTTCTTGTCTGATAAAAAAAGATGATAATATATGCTATCTACCTAGCTGTGATTAAATGAGATGCTATAATGGAAAGTGTGTCGCACATAATAAATGCATAGTAAATATTAGTCCTTGCCTTTCATCAAAAGGAGATAAGAGTAAAAACATACAATTCTCAGAAACATGGCAGACCTACGGAGGGATGAATAATGCGTTGAATATCTGGGAATATAAGGAATCATTATCATTTACAACAATTACTGATTTAAATAAACAGAATGTTACATTTAAAAAAATGGTAGAAACACAGAAAAACATCTACCTACTTTGCCCTTACCAAAAATCTGCCCTCTTTTTTTGTATTCTTGGAATTTGGGATAGGGCCTGTATGGGACAGGGCCTTCTTCTGAACTCTTAACTCATGTATCCAGTGTCTTCCTTCCCATTTCTTTTGTCCTTCCATACCTTGTAGTCAAGTACAAAAGAATATCTATCAGATATCCAAGTGTAAATGAGAAGGAAGACACTGGATATATGAGTTAAGTACTCAGAAAGAGCCCTGGTGATGTTAGCCGGGCTGCAACCAAAAGGTTGATTGTTTAAACCTACCAGCTGTTCCATGGGAGAAAGATGTGGCTGTCTATAGTTGCTTCTGTAAAGATTACAACCTAATAGACCAGTTCTACTCTGTTATGTAGGGTTCTTGTGAGTTGCAGTTGTTTCAGTGGTATAATCCTCCAGTGACCTTCCATCTCATTCGTAGTCCTTTCCTTGGTTAACCGACCTCTTCTCCTAACACTCTTCTCCTTGATCACTCTATTCCAAACATATTGGCCTCTTCTCTGTTCCTTGAACTTGCTAAACCATGCTCCTAAGACCTAAGGATAATTTTAATTGAATTTCCTCCTGCCTGGAGTATTTCTCCCTCATTTCTTTCAAGTCTCCTCTTAGATGTCACCTTATCAGAGAACTTTTCCTTCACTCCATGTTCTATTATTTTGCTGTTTGTCTTTTTATTACCATCAAACCTACTGCATATTTGTTGGCTTATCATTCAGCTGCTCTGCAGCCACAACTAGAATATCTGTTCTACAAGGATAGAGACTTTTGTCTGTTTTTGTTTATTGTTTTACCTACAGGAACAGAAAAATTGCATGAAACACAATAACTGGTTTCAGTCCAGTCCATTCCAACTCATGATGACCTCATATGTGTCAGAGTAAAACTGTGTTTCATAAGGTTTTCAATGGCTGACTTTTTCAGAAGTAGATAGTTAAGCCTTTCTTCTAAGATCTCTCTGGGTGGACTCAAACTACTAACATTTCAGTTATCTGGGGACTACTGGCACATAATAGACTGTCAATAAATGATCATTGATGGAATGAATGAATTTCTCTCCCAGTAGAGTATGAAGAGAAAGAAGGACTGGACAGGTATGTTACTGGATAGACAGCCAAGCCAAGTGCCGGACAAGGCTTGTCTTTACCTCAGTAAATCAGAAAAGGATAGCCTTCTCGTTTTACATAGAAGTAACTCCTGCAGAGAAAAATATGCTCTAGGTCACAGAGCTAACTGTAAGAGGAAAGAAGGAGGGAAGGAAACATGGAGGGAGGAAGGGATGGACGGAGGGACAGAGAGAGGGAAGTAAGGAAGGAGGGAGGGATGGAGGAAGAGTGAGAAAGGGAGGGAAGGAATAAGGGAGGGAGGGAGAGAAGGAAGGGAGGAAGGAACAAGGGAGGAAGGGATGGAGGGAAGCAGGGAAGGGAGGAATAAGGAAGCGAAGGAGGGAAGGAAGGATGGAAGAAGAGGAAGAAAGAAGGGGAGGGAGGGAAGGGAAGGAGGAAAGGAAGACAGGCAGGGAGGGAAGGAGGAGGAAGGAAAGAAAGAAGGAAGGAAAATAACAGTTGTTGAACATTTGTCTCCAGTGCACTAGTTTTTCTCATTAACTTCTATGGTGAGGTGTTATTCACATTTCACAGATGAGGAAACTGAAGTTCAAATAGGCTAAATGACTGGCTCAAATTCATAGAGCAATTAAGTAGTGGAGTTCTGAATTTGAGCCAAGTCCTGGCTGGCTCAGAAATGTTGTATTTTGTTATCAGCTTTACCTCCTGCTTACTGGCAGATAGAAAATTTTCCAAATTTTAAAAGCTAGACAGATACATAGAGAATGTGAATGTCTGGAGGGGTAGAGTGACTAACCAGGTTGAATCCAGAATTTTTTCTCCTTCCCTCCTGATTGCTGCCACTGCCATTGTTTTGCCCTACCTCGAAGGCTATTGTGCATACTATGATAAGATGAATGTATTTAAACACCAGTCCTACCAGGTCATACTCCTATATAGTAATCCTTAATAACTTCCATTGACCACAGACTGGTGGCCTAACTCCTTAGGGTAACATCCAAGATCCTCCCATCTGGCTTCAAGCTACCTAACTTCCATATAAATGCAGCTCTCCTGGTCCAGGAACAATCAACCACATTCCTGCCTCATTGCCTTGCTGACTTCAGTATCCTTTCTCTTTTTAATATCCTTCCCCTTTACCTATCTGAAATCAGTATGTTCTTCAAATCCCAGCTCAAATTCCCTCTTCTGGCCTTGCCTACTCACAGCACTGTTCACCATGGCACTCATTGCCTATACAGTTCATCTGACATTTGGTACATACCACTCAGAACTGTTAATCCTCCTCCACCCCCAAACACACACCCAATACCTAGGTCTCATTTCTCAAGCTTGTAGATAATGCTCCTTGAGGGGCCAGACCCTGTCTTAGGGCCTACCTCAAGCAGGTACTTACCAAACTTTTGTTAATGGATTGAAGACTGCAGAGATGAATTTTAAGAAGAGTTTTGAAAGTAGTAAGAGTCTCAGTTTGATGGAAAGAATGAAACTGCTCTACGTGGAAAACAAAGTAAAAAAAATTACTGAGTGCAATTATATAAGCAAGGCCACCAGGACTATTTAAAAAAAAAATTAAACACACACTAAAGAAGAGGGAAGAGTATCCAACTTCTTAACTTGATGGAGAAAATTACTGTAGCCATGGTGGACATAGAAATGCTTGCAGAAACCCAAGAAGCAATGAGAAAGAGAATTTTTTTTTTCTGTAAGGGAGTACAATCTTAGCATGAAATATTCATTATTACAATAAAGTCTGGCTGCTCATGGGTGGCAGGGCATACTGGGAAATTCTTACTTCATGAGGTGGGTTTTTCATTCAAAAACAGAAAACATTGCAGGCTGAATGTCATCTGCATCTGTATCCCCTTCAAAGCGTATGTCAGCACCACTGTTTAGACCACCACATAGCCTGAAATCATAGACTACATATTCCACAGAGACATTGTTGCATGTCACGTGAGGACCACAGTGAGATTTCAGATTCAGTTTTGGCAGAGTAAGACTTTAAGAGAATCTTGGCAATGTCATTAAAGGTTCTTATGTCCTCTAAACAACTGTGTGTGGTGGGCACAGTGGTTGTTTGCCCTCATTTAATGGAGGAAGAAAACAAAGCCTAGAGAGATAGAATTATTTATCTAAGGTCATGCGATAAGGATACCCAGGGCTTAGGCTTGGTTTATTTGTTTGTTTTTCTAATTACTGTAACTATCATACTTATCCATCACTTTTAAGTTTTCTCTTAGCTGGTCTCAATGAGTCGGATCCGACTCGACGGCACTTGGCGTTGGCTTAGCTGGTCTGACTCAAGAGTTGATTGACTGTGCCCATAGTATGCATTTCCTGGTCATGAGTTTGTGAATAGTTCCTAAGGATGTGATTTCTGGAGAGGGAATCAGTCACTCTTAGGCTTCAATCTTGGCTGTGTAGTAAGCAACATGTAACAGGACATGTAAGACTCTAGAGTTACAATAACTTTCCCAAACTCCAAACTGAAGAGATATAATTAGGACAAGTAACAGAAGGTATGAGATGATGCCTTTTAAAATGTAAAATGCTGCACAAATATAAGGTATCAAGATAATATCTATTTTGTGTTGAGTACCTACTATGTGCTAGGTGTTAGTCTAGGCAACATTATACATGTTGATCTCATTTAATCTCCAGGAACAACCTTCCAAAGTAAATTTCTCATTTTCCTACATGTTCCTGTTAAACAATAAACAAAAACAGGCCCAGAGAAGTGAAGTAACATGCCTAAACTTCCCAAACTAGCAAATGATAGTATCAGGATTCAAATTCAGGTCTGTCATGATAGAAAAACCCAGAATATTCACATTATGTCACTTTGTCCAACTTACTTTGTATGCCAAGAAAACCAGGAAATAAGGAGTTTTCCACAATTTTCAAATTGGAGTATACTAGAAGTTAGGTAGTGGTACCCTCTCCGCATCCCAGTGTGATCTTACCGTTTATTGGGAAAGTGTGATAGTGCTGTCCAATGAAATTAAGACCATTTCCACTGAGTCAGTTCTGACTTATAGTGACTCTGTAGGACAGAGTATAACCTGGGTTCTACTAGAACCCCATAGGGTTTCCAAGGCTGTAATCTTTATGGAAGCAGAGTGATACATCTTTTTCCTGAAGAGTGGCTGGAAGATTTGAACTGCCAAACTTTTGGTTAGCCTCTAAGCATTTAACCACGGCAAACAGCAAAACTGAATAAGAAAATTCTAAGAGCAGAAAAGAGAGACCCAGGGAATTATATGAGGTAGAGCCAAGAGGTAGGAGCCATGGTGGCACAGTGGTTAAAGCAGTTGACTGTTACCCAAATGGTCGGCGGTTTGAAACCACCAGTGGCTCTGAGGAAGAAAGATGGGGCAGTCTACTGTTGTAGACATTTATAGCATTGGAAACCCTATGCATCGCTATGAGTTAGAATTGACTTGATGGCAGTAGATAAAGCCCAAGGAAAACAGTATGCATGATGGGAAAGGAGGTACATGAAGTACTACTGCAAAGGCATAGTTTCAGTGAAAACTTTCCAGCAGGGTTTGTTTCTTTCATTCATCCATTTGATTCTTTCATTTGCCCATTCATCCCTCCACTTTTCCAATAGATATTGTGCGCTGGCTATAGGCACTCATAGTTCACAGAACTTATGATAACTATGTGAACCAATGAACAGATAGATATCCAGGAGACAAAATCCAGAAGACCATAGACTACAACAGTCCTGAGCACCATCTTAACCCTTCTTTTCACACAAATTCAACTCAGTTAATTTAGAGATTATGTTTTTCCTGTGGGAACCTACCTCCAGTTAATACTGTGCATACAGGCTTTATTTGACTGAAACGTATTTTACATCAGTGGTAGCAGAAGAATGATTTTCCACTAACTACCTTCTTTCAAAGAGACTAGAAGCTAAGCTTCACCTAGAAACAGAGAGCAGGATCCTTAGCAACAGGAGTTGAGACAAGTCACGGCTGAAGGAAAGAAGCTGCTATTATCTATTGCCAAATTGCTTGAGATAAGAGGCTACTGAGAGGGAAGGAGCTGGCAGACCAGAAAAGTTACATAACCTCAGTGTAACACTACCCAACGAAAACTTGGGCCTTTGGGCCCAAAGGCCTTACCTATGCAAGGCCAGATGTGACACCCCTAGTTTAGCTAAACTTTGTTTAACCTACAGAGTCCCAAAAAACACACCCACTTTATTTTCTCAGCCTCTACAACTGACTCAGTAGGTCATAACTGGAAGGCCCTTTGGAGACCACATAGTCCAAGCCATCCATTTTTCACGTAAAGATACTGAGGCCTAGAAATACCAACAATATGCCTATCAAGTTAATGAATGAGCTGGTCTAGAACCCTTTGCTCTTCTCTCCTTTCTCCCAAGTCACTAGCTTGTATATCTATACCTGACAATCTTAAAGCATTTTAAAAACATACTTTTGTTTTACATCTGCTGAGCCAAAAACATGAAATTCTAAATTACTGCTCTTGCTTCTGACTTAGCTCATTCCCTACCACTCTTCTACCCCAATAATTTTGCTGATTTGTACTTTGCCTTGAGTATGGCTCCATTTTACCCAGTCTTATTACTGTATTTAATCTTCTAAGTGCAAATCTTTATCTTATCTTGACAATTTCAGAACCCTGCCACCAAAAGGCGCTGTGCAACTGACCTTGATTATTTAATTAGTAACATTTATCTTTGAAAAAGGAGTTCCCAAAGTGTCCTGAAAGTGAACTCTTAAAATTTGGAAATTTGAGTGAAAAGCAAAAATTTCTAGTACAAATGGTTTCTACGTAAAACTAGTAGTAGAAAGGTCAAAATTTCCTTGCAGTCTACCATTTGACTTATGAGAAGCCCCAACCTCCAAATATACTCCAGACAAGGCAGAGAACTTCTTTCTGCAGATTCTGATGGGGCCAAAAATTTTCTGTCAAAGTAAATTGCTATTTCCAAAAATGTCCTCTAGAGAGGCTAGATAAAAGAATTCTGGGAAGAGCTGGCTGGAGGACGGATTGGTTGAAGTTATAGCTAATAGGGCTGTCATTTCAAATTCTCCGCCAAAAAAAATAAAAGAAAAATTAACTTGAAAATATTATGGTGGACAGAGCTGAGTGCTTAGGGTTCAGAAAAAATATCAAAAGGAGAAGCCCATTGGCACCTAAAAGCCATTGCAGATAGGCAAGCTAGTGTAAAAGCATCTTTTTTTTTTAAGGTAAAATCATGACTGTCATACAAATATAAAAGAAGCACATGTTACAGATTTTATTTAAGTCATTAATTAATGAGAGTAACAGGAAAATGTCACAACCAGTTCAGAGGATAATTCAATTGACTTCTACAGGCAATTAGGAATGCTGAAAGCAATTTTCAAATAGTTGCAAAACTAGTCAATACCCAATTGTATTATACCAGACAATTCATGTTCATTTCTGTGGATAAAAATCTTCTGTATTACTATAAAATATCAATTTCTACAACTTAGAGCATTGTTAAATAGCTCAAAGCCAATGAAAGACATACACAAAAACTAGAAGGGTACAGGAGTCAGGACACTCATTAACAGTTTTTGCCCATTCAAAGTCTTTCACAATTTTCCCTGATACTAGAAAGAACTGTTGCAATCAGACTGCTTTAAAGGTCAGTAAGCCCCTGGTGGTGCAATGGTTAAGCACTTGGCTACCCACCAAAATGTTGGTGGTTCAAACCTACCCAGTGGCTCTGCAGGGCAAAGACCTGGCAATCTGATCCTGTAAAGATAAAGCCTAGAAAACCCTATGGGACATTTATACTCTGTCACATGGGGCCACTATGAATCAGAATCTACTCCATGGCACCCAATAACAACAGATCCAGTAATCTTTGGGGCCCTCGTGAGGGAGGAAGAAAACTGCTGAAAATATAACTTGACACTCAGAATTGGCAGTACACAGAATGGATTAAAGAAACCAAGGGTGACTTTCACAAAGCCTCAGGACCAGGAAAATATGACAAGTGGAGAGATCCACCTATGAGACTGAAAGCAGCTGGTGATGGCTTGAGAAGATCTGTGTAAAGAAAACATGTGTCTCCCTTTGCTACTCTTCCTTGCGAAGCTGAGATCAGGACATCTGTTTGAAATACAACACCTTGATTCTTGCCTGGCAACCATGTACAAGTAAATACAATCCCCATGAACAGGCCCACTGGGAAACTTCAGAAACACATTAAGGAGGATTGTGAAGAATTCTGTCTATTTTTCTAGCACTTTACATATTGTGTAACTGATTTTTTGTTAAGTGCCTGTACACCTTTGGGTTTTATACATGCCTGAAAACCAGTAGAGGTCTAGAAATCAAAAACAAGCTATATATATATTTACTATTTTCTCCATCCTTCTGCAGTTTTCATCAGCTTCCTTTCTTTCTCATCCCTCTATCAACTAGCTCCAAGATGATCAGCATCTTGATGTCTCTTCATAGTGTGGAAGAGCAACATGTGGCAGGTGTAAACTGAACCCTTTAGGAAATTTTTGTAGTTGTGCTTTTGCCATTTCCCCACCTTCTAACAACAACCCACACCATTAGGCAGCTGAAAAAGGCATGAAACAGACAATTCGTATACAAGAAAACACAAGTGGTAAGGTCGGGGTGGTGGCGGGGATGGGGATCATCCAGAATAACACTGAACTAGGAGTCAGGACTCACTTGACGACACTTGGCTTGGCAGGAGTCAGGAGCCACCAGTTCTAAACAGATCTTTGATTCCTTCTGGTTCTTAGATTTTATGATTCAACACATTCAATGATGGTACTAAAAAATAATAAAATGATAATATTTTGTACCTAATAAAATAGCAAAAGTTATCAAACAATGTTGATTTTACTCAGAGGGAGAAGATGGAAAGACACCCATATAGTTTTCCAGTAGTGAGATAAATTAGGATAATTCCTTTAAGGGACAATTTGGCAATATATATCATGAGTCATAAAATATATTCATGCGCTTGCATGCAGAAATTCTACTTCTGAAAATTTGTCATAAGGAAATCCTTCAAAAGAAGCAGAAAAAAACATATATACAAATACATTTTGCAGTGCCATTACATGTGATTTCAGAAACTGTTAACAGCCAAATATCAAACAAAGTTAGAGTAGTTAAGGAAATTGTAACACATAGGCTGAATGAATATTATGTGGGCAATAAAAATCATTATTCTTTGGACTTCAAGAAACAGAAAAGCCTAAACAAAATAACTTGATGAGACAAAAATAGAACACAAAATTATACATACATTTTCACTGTGTCTACATTAAAAATGTTTTTTCAGATAAAGATTTTAAGAAAAGTACATAAAAACAATTGAGTTCTGTGTGAAGATAGATGAAAATGATTTCCTTTTTGTTTTCTTTCACGTAATACAGTTGCTAAAGTGAATTAAAAAATAAATTTACAAGCAAATAAATTAAAGAAATACTGGCCTAACACCTAGGAGCTTAGTATTAGAATCTCTTCTCTCCTTGGGCTTCCCTTCCAGATGTGCCGGTTACTGCCATCTGCTTCTAATCCTGAAAGAAGGAAAGGAGAAAAAAGGGTTATTGCTAAAGGAGGTGGCCAAGAAAATGTGCATGTAACAACCAGAAGAAATACTGCTGCGGAATGCCTCTATCTTTTTGTACTCAAGAAGCTGAGCATTCCAGTGAACTAAGATACTTTCCATATCTCCATTCAGGTTTACTCAGCAATGTTGTTGCCATTGTCAGGAGTCATCAAGCCATGTCTGAGTCATAGTGAATCAAACACTGCCCATTCCTGCGCCATCCTTACAATAGTTTGAGCCACTGCGTCAATCCATTTTGTCCAGGGTCTTTCTCTTTTTCACTGACCTCCTACTTTACCAAGCATGATGTCCTGCAGTAACTGGTCACTCCTGATAACATCTCCAAGTATGTGAGACAAATTCTCACCATCTGTCTTAGTCAGCTAGTACTTCTCTAACAGAAATACCACAGGTGGATGGCTTTAAAAATGGAAATTTTACTTGTCACAGTCCAGTAAGCTGAAAGTCCAAATTCAGAGTGTCAGTTCCAGGGAAAAGATTTCTCTTCCGGCACTGCAGAAAGGTCCTTGTCATCAATCTTCCCCTGGACCTTTGTAAAGGACGTGCTCAGCTGCAGACACTGCTTTCTTTCTGATGGCATGAAGTCCCAAAATGTTTCTGCTAGCTTCTCTCCTTTATAACTCAAGAGATTGTCTCAAGGCCCCAAACAGTCTTACACACTGAATCTTGTTTTACCAACACAGCTGCTGCCTATCCACCCTCATTAACATCATAGAGGCAGAAATTCCAATAAGGAGGAACATCACACAATACCAGGAATCCTGGCCCAGCCAAATTGCCCCAGATATTTTGGGAAACATAATTCAATCCATGACACCCTCTTCACTTTTTTTTTTTTTTTTTTAATTTATGTATTTTATTCTGCTTTAGGTAAAAGTTTACAATCCAAATCAATTCGTTTTATAAAACCCCAAACACACACCACTACACAACTCTGCCTGCTCTCCCACAGCCACTACCCCATAACAGCATATTCCTGCTTTCCACCCTGTACTTCCTTTACCCATTCAGACAAATCCTGTCTCCTTCTACCCTCTCACCTCACCTCTAGAGAGGAGCTGCTCAAGCAGCCTCATTTTTATATTTAAGCCAAGAAGCACCTTCTTTTGTCATACAAAAACTTACACACATTGTTATGTGACCCTAGTTGCTCTCCCTGCAATGTGACAGGGAGAGCTCTCTATATCTTATACTCCAGTCCAATCTTTTTCTGAAGAGTTGGCTTCGGTACTGATTTCAGTTCAGAGGTAACAGAGAGTCAGGGGGACATGTTCTCAGGAGACCCTCCAGTCTGATGGACCATCAAGTGTGGTCCTTATTAATAGTTACAGTTTTGCACACCCATTTTTCTTCTTTTACATTAGGAACTTTATGTTGTGTTACCTGTCAGGGTAGTCACTGGCGGGGGCTGAGCACCATCCAGTTCTTCTGCTTTCATGCTGAAGTAGTCTCTGGAGCATATGGCAACTTCTATCTGTTGGGCTCATAATTTCCTCCTGTCTTTGATATCCCATATTCCCCTCTGTTACAGGTTGATTGGGACCAGTTGATGCTACTTAAATGACTGCTTGCTAGCTTTTGAGACCCCAGACACTATTCACCAAAGTGGTATGCAGAACACCATCCTCACTTCTTTTTCACTTATTTTTTTATGTTTTCAAGTGTAGTTTTTTTTTAACTGTGCTTTAAGTGCATGTTTACAATTCACGTCAGTTTGTCATACAAAAACTTACACACATTGTTATGTGACCCTAGTTGCTCTCCCTGCAATGTGACAGAACATTCCTTCTCTTCACCCTGCATTTCCCAGGTCCTGTCCCCTTCTGCCGCCTTATCTTCCCTCCAGACAGGAGTTGCCCATTTAATCTCATGTATGTACTTGAGCCAAGAAGTACACTCTCCAGCAATGTCATTTTGTGTCTTATAAAACCCAAACCAAACCCACTGCCATTGAATTGATTTCTACTCTAGGAACTATAGGACAGAGTAAAAGTGTCCTATAGGGTTTCCAAGGAGGGGCTGACGAATTCTAACTGCCACCCTTTGGGTTAGCAGCTGTGATTCTAAACAACTATGCCATCAGGGTTTCCTTCATGTCTTATAGTTCATTCTAATCTTTGTTTGAAGTGTTGGCTTCAAGAATGGTTTCAGTTCTGGGCTAACACAGAGTTTGGAGGCTATGTCTTCCTGGGTCCCTCAAGGCTGCCAGACCATCAAGTCTGGTCTTTTCTCTAGAGCATCTGTACATTTTTAAAGCTCCAGTTTTCTAATTACAAAAAGATCAATTCACCATAGTCTACTGAACACAGGCAGGAACAATTTTCTTCTGCTCAGTCAGGGACCGTTTGCTGTGTTTCCTTTCAAGAACAGTCACTGGTGGTGGCCAGGTACTACCTAGTTCTTTTGGTCTCATATTGATGTTGTCTCTGGTTTGTGCAGTCCTTTTTGTTCTTTGGGCTCATATTTTCATTATGTCCTTGATATTCCTCATTTTTACTCCAGGTAGTTTGGGACCAATTGATACTTCTTAGATGGCTGCTTGCTAGCTTTTAAGACACCAGACGTCACTCATCAAAGTGGGATGTAGAACATTCTCTTAATAAAATTTATTATGCCAATTGACCTAGATATCATCTAAAACTATGATCCCTAGGCCCCTGCCCCTGCCAGTCTGACCCTCAAAGTGTTTGGTTGTATTCAGAAAACTTCTTAGCTTTTGATTTAGTCCAGATGTGCTGACTTCCCCTATTTTGTATGTCATCCTTATGTTCACCTAAAATAATTCTTTTCTAGTATTTAGTTAATGAATAACCCTCTCCCTCCCTTCCCACACTCATAACCATGAAACAATGTTTTCTTTGCTTTAAGCTTTTTCTTGTGTTCTTATCATAGTGGTCTCATACAATGTATGTCCTTTTGCAACTGTCTGATTTCACTCAGCATAAAGACAAACCCACTGTCGTTGAGTTGGTTCCAATTTATAGCAACCTTATTGGACACAACAGAGTAGAACTGCACCATAGAGTTTACAACGAGCATCTGAAAGATTCTAACTGCTGATCTCTTGGTTTGCAGATGTAGCATTTAACCACTACACAAGGGTTTGCTCAGTGAACCTAATGCTTACCAAATTCCTCCATTTTATAAAATATTTTACAGATTCATCATTGTTCTTTATCTTTGCAAAGTACTCTACTGTGTTAATATACAATAATTTCTTCATCCAGTCACCTGTTGATGGACACCCAGGCTGTTTCCATATTTTGCTGTTGTAAACAGTGTTGAAATGAACATGGATGTGCGTACATCTTTGTATGAGGGCTCTTATTTTTCTAGAATATACACCAAGGAGTAGATTGCTGAATCATATGGTATTTCTACCTCTTTAAGGAAGGGCCAAAGTGATTGCAAACGTGATTGCACAATTTTAAATTCCTGATAGAAGTGTATAAATGTTCCAGTCTTTCTACAACCTAACTTTTGTTATTTATTTTATTTTATTTTTTCTGGATTAATGCTAGCCTTGTTGGGATACGATGGTATCTCATTGTAGCTTTGATTTAGATTTCTCTAATGGCTAATGATTGTGAGCATTTCCTCATGTATCTGTCAGCCACCTGAAGGTCTTCTTTGGTGAATCATCTATTCATATCCTCTGCTCATTTTTGAATTGAATTATTTGTCTTTTTGTTCTTGAGGTTTTGCAGTGTCTTGTAGACTTCAGAGATTAAACACTGATAGGATTTGTCATAGCCCAAACTTTTTTCCATTCTGTAAGTTGTCTTTTTATTCTTTGGGTGAAGTCTTTGAATGAACATAAGTGTTTGATATTTAAGAGCTCCCTTGTACCTAGACTCATGGCGACCCTAGGGGCCAGGGTAGAACTGACCCCCAGAGTATTCAAGGAGCACCTGGTGGTCGCCATGAATCGGATCCAACTTGGCGGCACTTGGCTTCGCTTGGCTTGTATCTAGATTCTCTTCTGGAATTTGTGCATTGTGAGTAATGTATTATATTCTGTTTATGCCAGATATGAGTGTTCCTAGCATTATCTCTTATTTTTTCTTCCATAATTTTTATTGGTTTTGATTTTGAAGTTAGGGTTCTGATCTATTTTCAGTTAGTTTTTGTGCATGGTGTGATGCATGGTTCTTGCTTCATTTTTTTGCAGATGGATATCCAGTTACACCAACACCATTTGTTTAATAAACAATCTTTTCCCAAATAACAGAATTTGGGCCTTTGTAAAATACCAACTGTTCGTAGAGGGATGATTTTGCATCTGGATTCTCAATTCTGTTCCGTTGGTCTACACATTTGTTGTACCAGTGTCAAGCTGTTTTGACTACCATAGCAGTATAATAGTGTGAAGCCTCACAATTTGTTCTTTTTTTTCTATGTTCTTTTTTTTATTATTATGACTGAGTGAAAATTTACATTCCCATATAAATTTGTGTGCCCATCTATATGCATCTTCCATTGCTCTCCCTGCCTGGTGACAGCACACTATTCCTCTCTGCTCCATACATGTCTCATCCTCCTAACAGTCTCCTCTCCCCTTCTCTCCACCCACTCCCCTTCCTCCAGCCAGAGGTCAGCAGGATGATATCTTATAGATGCACAGAACGATAAAGTGCACCCAGTATATGGTCACTGAGTCACCAAGCCCAATCCATTGCTGTCCGAAGAGTGGATCTTCATTATGATTTATGGGCAAGGGCGGCATCAGGGCCAGGGGCTATGCTCCCAGGGGAACACCAAAGCTGCTGGGCCATCAATTGTGGTCTTTCTGTGGAGATCTCAGAGTGCAACCCTTTTTATTCTTGTGTTGCCAGTGAGACTCAACTTAGTGAGCTCCATTGCGGCTATCACTTGTGGTGGCTGGGCACCATCTGTTTCTTCCAGTGCCAAGTCGATGTAGGCACCCACTCATGTGAGTCCCTCTGTCTTCTGGGTTGTCATTTTGGTCCTCAGTGAGCATCCATTCCTGCTGACTTGGCACCATTTGCTGTGCCAGCAGATGGCAGCTTTTAAGACTCCAGACGCCATTCACCAATGTGGGGTGCAGAGAGTCCTCTTAGCAAAAAGCTAGTTGTGCCAACTGGCCTGGATTTTACCTAACAGCCTGGTCCCCTGTCCTCCACCCCAGCTACTTGTCCATGTATTACTTGGTTAAGATGGAAGGAGTACTGAAGTTATGTTGAAGTCCACTTAATACTGCTCGTTTCTAATGTGTGCTGTCACCGATTTCACCCAATCAAATTACTAGCAGCCATCTTATCTAAGCCTTCCTCCCCTAACCCTCCATCCCCCCCATCCCTTGCAGCCATCAAAGAGTCTTTTCTTCTATGCATAAGTCTGGCTTGGAGTTCTTATTGTAGGGGTCTCATACAGTATTTGTCCTTTTATTACTGACTACTTTCACTCAACATAACGTCTTCCAGTTGAAACCAGGTTATGAGATATTTCCTGGAATCATTGTTCTTTATCACTGCATAGTGCTCCACTGAGTATATATAACATAGCTTACCTATCCCTCTGTTGTTGGGAATCTGGGTTGATTCCATCTTTTTGCTATCGTGGACTGTGCTGCAATAAACATTCTTGGTGCATGTACCTGTTGGTGTGAATGAACTTTATTCTGCAGGATATATTCCAAGAAGTGGAATTACTGGGTCAAATGGTATATCTATATCCATTTTTTTTAAGGAAGCGCCAGATTGCTTTCCAAAGAGGCTGGACCATTTTGCAATCCCACCAACAGTGTAGGAGAGTATCACTTTCTCCACAACCTCTGCAGCATTTGTTGTTTTGTGTTTTTTGGATCATGGACAACCTTGTTGCGGTGAGATGGTATCTGATTGTAGTTTTGATTTGAATTTCTTTAATAACTAAAGATCGTGAACATATCCGCATGCGTTTTTTGGATGCCTGGATCTCCTCTTTAGAGAAATGTCTGTCCATCTCCTTTGCCCATCTCTTAACTGGATGGTTTATCGTCTTCTTATTGATATTTTGTAGTAGCTTATAGATTATGGAGATCAGGCATCAATCTGACACAGATTTGCCAAATATTTTTTCCCATTCTGTAGGTGACATCTTAACTCTTGTGATAAAGTCTTTGGATGAGCCAAAGTGTTTTATTCTTAGTAGTTCCCATTTATCTATTTTCTCTTCTGTTGTTTGTGGTTTGTGTGACAGATTTTGATGTGTGTCTATGTTGTGTATTAAAACTTCCTTTGTTCCTGCTTTTTCTTGGATGAGCTTTATCATTTTAGATTTGATATTTAGGTCTTTTATCAAGTTTGAGTTGCTTTTGTATAAGGTGTAATATATGTATCTTGTTTCAGTTTATTGCGGATGGATATTGAATTTTGGCAGCACCATTTGTTGAAGAGACTGTTTTTACCCAAGTTTAATGCCTTATGGCCTTTGTCAAATATCAACTGTTCATAGGCAGATGGTGCCATCTCTGTGGTCTCAATTCTGTTCCATTGATCTATCTGTCTGTTCTTGTACCAGTACCAGGCTGTTTTGACCACTGTGGCAGTGTAATTGGTTCTGAAGTCAGGTAATGAGAGGCCTCCCAGTGTGTTCTTCTTCTTTAGTAGTACCTTACTTATCCAAGGTTTCTTCCCTTATCAATCGAAATTGGTGATTTGTTTCTCCATCTCATTAAAAAATGACACTGGAACTTGTATTGGGATTGCATTATATAAGTAGATTGCTTTGGGTAAAATAGACATTTTCACAATGTTAACTCTTCCTATCCATGAGCAGGGTAGGTTTCTCCATTTATTTAAGTCTCTCTTAGTTTCTTGTAGTAAGGGCTTGTAGTTCTCTTTGTAAAGGTCTGTTACTTCTCTGGTTAGATTAATTCTTAGTTACTTTATCTTCTTAGGGACTATAGTAAATGATATTGACTTGATGATTTCTTCATTAACAGTCTGACTGTTGGTATAAAGGAATCCTACTGATTTGCTTATGTTTATCTCGTATCCTGAGACTTTGCTCAACTCTTCTATCAGTTTGAGTAGTTTACTTACAGATTCTTTGGGATTCTCTACATATACAATCATATCATCTGCAAACAGGGAGATTTTGACTTCGTCTTTGCCCTTTGCAGATGCCCTTTATTTCTTGGTCTTGTCTAACTGCTCTGGCTAGAACTTCTAGTACAATGTTGAATAGGAGAGGTGAGAGTGGGCATCCTTGTCTAGTTCTTGTTCTCAAGGGAAACTCCTTCAGTCTCTCTCCATTCAGGATGACGTAGGCAGTTGGCTTTGTACAAATGGCCCTTATTGCATTGAGAAATTTTCCATCTATGCCTATTTTGCTAAGAGTTTTTAGCATGAATCAGTGTTGGACATTATCAAATGCCTTTTCCGCATCAATGGACAAAGTCAGGTGATTCTTGTCTTTTATGCTATTTATGTGGTTAATCACGTTAACTGTTTTTCTGATGTTGAACCAGACTTGCATCCCTGGTGTGAATCCAACTTGGTCGTGATGCGTTATTTTTTTAATATGTTGTTGTATTCTATTGGCAAGAATTTTGTTGAAGATTTTTGCATCTAGATTCGTGAGTGATATTGGTCTGTAGTTTTCCTTTTTTGTTGGGTTTTTCCCTGGCTTAGGTATCAGGGTTATGCTGGCTTCATAGAATGAGTTCTGGAATACTTGATCCCTTTCTATATTGTGAAATAGTCTCAGTAGTATTGGAGATAACTCTTTTCTAAGAGCTTGGTAGAATTCTGCAGTAAAGCCATCTGGGCCTGGGCTTTTTTTGGTTAGCAATTTTTTGATAACTTTTTCAATCTTTTTCTTTGTGATGGGTTTATTAAGTTGTTCTGCTTTATCTTGTGATCATTTTGTTAGGTGATAGGAGTCAAGGAATTTGTTGATTTCCTCTAGGTGTTCAAATTTGCTAGAGCACAGTTTTTCATAGTATCTTGTTATGATATTTTTTATTTCTCTTGGATTTGTTGTGACCACTCCCCTCTAATTTGTAATTTGGGTTATTTGTTTCCTTTCCTACTTTTCTTTAGTAAGTTTAGCCAGTGGTTTGTCAATTTTTTCAATCTTTCAAAAAACCAGCTTTTGGTCTTTTCAGTTTTTTCAATTGTTTTTCTATTCTCTAATTCATTTAGGTCTGCTCTAATCTTTATGATCTGGTTTCTTCTGGTGACTGAGGGGTTCCTCCGTTGTTCTCTTTCTATTTGCACAAGTTGTAGCGTTAGTTCTTTCATTTGGTTTCTTCCTTCTTTCCAGATGTGTGCACTTATGGAGATAAACTGACCTCTGAGCACTGCTTTGGCTGTATTCTATAGGTTCTGGTAGGAAGTGTTTTCATTCTCATTGGAATCCATGAATTTCTTTATTTCATCCTTGATTTCTTCTATCACCCATGGTTTTTTGAGCAAGATGTTGTTCAGTTTCCAAGAGTTCTACTCTCTGTCTATGTTTTTTCTGCTATTGATTTTGACTTTTATGGCTTTATGATCTGAGAAGATGCTTTGCATTAATTCAATGGTATGGATTTTGTTGAGAATTGCGTTATGTCCTAACACATGGTCAATTCTGGAGAATGTTCCATATGCACTGAAGAAGAAGGTGTAACTGCTTGCTGATGGGTAGAAAGTTCTGTATATACTAATGAGATTTAGTTGGTTAATTGTGGCAATGTGGTCTTCTGTATCTGTATTGAGCTTTTTTCTAGATGATCTGTCCAGTATTGAGAGTGGAGTGTTGAAGTCTCCCACTATTTTTGTGGAGTGATCTAACTCTTTTTTGAGTGTAGTCAGTGTTTCTTTGACATATTTAGGTGCTCTGATATTAGGTGCATAAATATTTAATATAGTTGAGTCTTGCTTGTGTACCAAAACTTTCAGCAATGAATAGTGTCCATCTTTGTCAACGATGATGGATTTTACATTAAAATTGATTTTGTATGAGATTAGAATTGCCACATCTGCTGTTCTTTGTTCATTGTTAGCTTGATACATATTCTTCCATCCTTTCATTTTCAGTTTGTTCCTGTCTCAAGTGAGTTTCTTGTAGACAACATATGGATGGGTCGTGTCTTTTGATCCAAGATGTCACTCGATATTTCTTTACTGGAGCATTCAGTCCATTCACATTCAATATAATTATTGATAGCTATGTGTTCACTGCTGCCATTGTGATATGTTTAGTTTTGTGCTGATGTTTTCTGTGTTGTTCTTATTAGTCTGTTCTGGGACATTCTTTTGTGTGAGTTAATATTTCACCTTTCTCAGAGCTGTTTTTGTAGTTGTTGAGTCTCCTGTGTTAGATTTCTGGATATGGTATGTTGCATCATTGCTGTGCTTTATAGCTGCCCCTATGATCCCGCTTAACAAACTATATATAAACCCAATTTTAATTACTACCAGTCTTGTCAACTTCCTCTCCATCTGGGAGGACTATAACAACTGTAGTACATCCCTCTTTTCAATACGATGGCACCATAGTTTTCATGATAATCACTGGATTGTTTCTTTTAGTATTAAAGCTGTGATTCAGTTTGGAGCCTTCCCTGAGTAGAATTCTGGATAATGTACCATTCTAAAATATCAATTTAGTGTGTTCACTCTTCTAAGCCAAAGCCAAGAGCTTGTTTCAGTATTTCTGGCAGTTTTGGTTTGGTTTTTACAAAGTCTCTGAGCTTCTGTTTATTTGAGAATGTCTTAATTTCATTTTCATATTTGAACGATAGTTTTGTCAGAATTCTTGATTGGAAGTTCTCCTTCAAGGCTTTGAATGTGTGCTGCCACTTTCTCCATGCCAGCATGGTTTCTGCTGAGAAATCTAACGAAAGCCTACAGGTTTCCCTCTGAATGTTAGCTTTGCTTTGAGTCTTGCTGCCTTTAAGAGTTGCTGCTTATGTTTCATTCTGTTAAGCTTGATTATAATATGTCTTGGAGTCTTTCTCTTGAGATCAATATTGGGTAGTGTACGATATGCATCTGAGATGTCTATATTCTCTTCCTTCATGATTTCTGGGAAGTTTTCTGTCAGGAACTCAGCAACGATACTCTCTGTGTTCTTAGGTATCTCATCCTGTTCAGGGACTCCAATTAATCGATGGTTGTTCCTCTTAACAGAGTGCCACATGCTTCTTAATGCCTCTTCGTTTTTCTTGTTTCTTTTTTCTGATTTCTCCTCACAGATGCTGGTGTCAGTAGCTCTGTCTTCCAAGTCAGAAGATCTTTTTTCCATTTTTTTTCATTCTGTTTTCTTAGTTTTGAATGGAAGTTTCTATGTCTTTGATTTTGTTCTTGATCTGTTGGATTTCAGAGTACTGATGTTCCATCAGATCGAGCAGCTTGTTTAATTTTTCCTTTTGTTGTGCTGCATTTTATATCAGGTCTAGAAGGTCTCTGTATATAATGCTTTTGTATTCACCTTCTGATGATGTCAGGAAAGTTTTTTCATCCGGAAAACTCCTTGATTGCTTTGTTTGGGAGCTTTCTGAAGCCGTGGGTGATTTCTTGTTTGCCACAAGCATCTGTTGCTTTTTGGGTTTCATGTGAGTAACTAGAGGCTGGGAGAGACAGTGTGAGGATGGACTGCAGATGTTTCTCTAGGCTGTCTTAAAATGTAAAACAAAAAGTATCTGACCACTTCCCAAGTCAGTCAGGTTTTCCGGTGTAGAGGTCCCTCTTCCCAACTGGCAAAGTAAGCACCTCTGTATCCAACTTCAGATGATACAAACTAGTTCAAAATACAGCAATGCTACTGGCCTGTTGGCCTCTGCTGACAGGGCCCAGCCTTAGTTGACACTGTGTAAACTACTGCTTTTCTAGTAGAAAAGCACTGTCTTGTGGGCAGGCTCTGTCTCCCAAGTTAAGAAGTAGGACTAGCTTTGGCCACTGTATCCAAGATGGCACCCTCCACAGGGTCAGTGGATCGAGGGTCTAAAGGTGTTGAGACATAGTGGGTCCTCAGCCTCTGTTGCCGGGCCCCCACTGTAGATGACACTGTGTAAATTACTTTCATGTTGGAGAAGCACTGTCCTGTTTGCAGGTGCTGGCTCCCAGGCTTAGAATTAGGTCCCGCTAAAATCTTCATATCCACCATGGCATCCCACACATAGGCGCCACCAGTTCCCGTACAAACCACACTGTGGCAGAGATAAAAAGACAGACCCAAAGTGGCTGGGTGTACAGAGTCTTTAGCCTGGCTCTCAAAATATGGCAGTTTCGACTGCCTATCCCACCAGCAGTGCACCAGAGCCTAACTGCTAGGCAAGACCCAGCTCCACCTGCTGGCCAAGATAGTGAAAAAAAGGTCAAAATGGTGCATTACCTTCAGTCTGTGACAGCCAGTGCTAGCCAGGAATGGGAGTCAGTGAAAGAGAGGACGTTTTTCATTCAGTGGTATGAAGTCCAAATTAACAGCCCTGTGCCATGTCCTGGGGCTCACTAGGTGACCAGAAGTTTCCATTTCATTATCAATTCAGGTCTTGGTTTCCAGAGGGATATATGGAGACGTGTGCTTAGTCCGCCATCTTGACTCCGCCCCGCTAAGTCACAGTTTGTTCTCATTCTTCAGTAATGCTTTACTTATCTGGGGCCTCTTCCCTTTCCATATGAAGCTGGTGATTTGTTTCTCCATTTCTTTAAAATAATGCCACTGGAATTTGGATCAGGATTGTATAGTATCCATAGATGACTTTGAGTAGAATAGACATTTTCACAACATTGAATCTTGCTATCCATGAGCAAGGAAGATTTTTCCACTAATTTAAGACTCATTTTTGTTTCACTATAGTATCTTGCTGTTTTCTTTGCATACGTCTTTTATGTGTCTGGTTAGATTTATTCACAAGTATTTTGTCTTCTTAGGGGCTATTGTAAATGGTATTGATCAGGTGATTTTCTTTTCAATGTCATCTTTGTTGGCGTAGAGGAATGCAACTGATTTTTGTGTGTTTATCTTGTACACCTGTATTTTGTTGAAATCTTCTATGAGTTTCAGCAGTTTTTTTGTGAATTATTTAGGATTGTCTGTGTAGAACATTATATCATCTGCAAATAGAAATGCCTGTACTTTTTAAAAAAATATGATTGAGTGAAAATGTACATTCCCATGTAAATTGCATGCCCACCTATGTGTAGCTCCCACTGCTCTCCCTGCCTGGTGACAGCACACTCTTCCTCTCCATTCTATACATTGTCATATCCACCTAACAATCTCCTGTCCCCTCCTCTCCACCCTATTCCCCACCTCCAGTAAGAGATCAGCAGGACGACATCCTATAGATGCATAGAACCATAAAGTGCACACGTGATATGGTCACTCTGTGTCACAAAGTCCAATCCATTCCTGTCCAAAGAGTTGACCTCCATTATGATTTATGGACAGGGGCAGCATCTACGTCAGATGCCATGCTCCCAGGGAAGCCCTGAGGCCCCTGGACTATCAATTGTGGTCTTTTAGTGGAGATCTCAGGGTACACCCCATTTTATTCTTGTCTTGCCAGTGAGACTCAAGTTTGTGAACCCCATCCAGGCTATCACTGGTGATGGCTGAGCACCATCTGGTTCTTCTGGTAGTAGGTCGATGTAGTCACCCACGCACATTGGTCTCTGTGTCTTCTGGGTTCTCTTTACTCCATGTCATTTTGGTCCTTGTGATCATCCATTCTTGCTGATTTGGGACCATTTGGTGTACCTCAGATGGCAGCTTTTAAGACTCCAGATGTCACTCATCAATGTGGGGTGCAGGAGACTCTCTTAGCAGTTGTGCCAATTGGTCTCGATTTCCCGCGAGAGCATGCTCCCCAGCTCCTCGCCCCAGATACTCTGTCCTTGCAATATTGGGTTAAGATGGGAGCAGTAACCATGTTATGTCGAAGTCCAGTTAGTATTGATCTCTCTAATGTGTGCTGTCACAGATTTCACCCAATCAAATTTCTATGAACTAGCTAAGCTATATCCCACCCTCTCCCTCCCTCCCTCCCCACCCTTGCAGCTGTCAAAGAGTCTTTTCTTCTATACGTGAGTCTGTTTTTAAGTTCTTATTGTAGAGGTGTCACACAATATTTGTCCTTTTGTTGCTGACTACTTTCACTCAACATAATGTTGAGTGAAACCAGGTTATGAGATGTTTCCTAAAACCATCATTGTTTGTTGTCATTGCATAATGTTCTATTGAGTATATATACCATAGTTTACCTATCCATTCCTCTGTTTTTGGGCATCTGGGTTGATTCTATCTTTTTGCTCTTATAGACTGTCCTGCAATAAACATTCATGTGCATGTATTTATTGGTGTGAATAGTCTTGATTCTGTAAGATATATTCCAAACCATGGAATTACTGGGTCAAATGGTATATGTATTACCAGCTTTTTAAGGAAGTACCAGATTGCTTTCCAAAGAGATTGCACCATTTTGCAATCCCACCAACAGTGTAGGAGAGTTTCAATGTCTCCAAAGTTTCTCCAGCACTTCTTGTTTTGTGTTTTCTGGATCATGGCCAACCCTGTTGGGGTGAGAAGGTATCTCATAGTAGTTTATATATCTATATATATATTATGATTGAATGAAAATATACATTCTCATATAAATTTGCATGCTGACCTACACGCAGCTTCCACTGCTTTCTCTGCATGGTGACAGAATACTCTTCCTCTCTGCTCCATACATGTCTTATCTTCCCAGCAGTCTCCTATCTTCTCCTCTCCACCCATTCCCCTTCTTCCAGTATGAGGTCAACAGGATGACCTCTTATAGATTCCCAGAATCATAAAGCGCCCACTCGTAGTTTCGACATCGCTAAAGATCATGAGCATGTCCGCATGTGTTTTTTGCCTGCCTGGATTTCCTCTTCAGAGAAGTGTCTGTCCATCTCCTTTGCCCATTACTTAAATGGGTTATTTATCTTTTTCTTATTGATATTTTGTAGTACCTTATAGATTAAGGGGATCAAATGTCCATCTGACGTATAGTTGCCAAATATTTGTTTCCATTCTGTAGGTGGTCTTTTAATTCTTTTGATAAAGTCTTTGGATGAGCAAAAATGTTTGATTCTTAGTAGTTCCCATTTATCTATTTTCTCTTCTGTTGATTTTGGCTTGTTTGACAGATTTTGAAATCTGTCTACATTGTGTATTAAAACTTCCATTGTTGATCCTATTTTTTCTTGGATGAGCTTTATAGTTTTAGATTTGATATTTAGGTCTTTTACCCAGTTTGAGTTCCATTTTTGTATACGGTGCGAGATAAGGGTCTTGTTTCAATTTATTGCAGATGGCTATCCAATTTTACCAGCACCATTTGTTGAAGAGACTCTTTTTACCCCAGTTCAGTGTCTGAGGGCCTTTGTCGAATATCAACTGTTTATACGCAGATGGTGTCATCACTGGGGTCTCAACTTTGTTCTATTAATCTGTCTCATTTTGTACCCGTACCAGGCTGTTTTGACTACTGTGGCAGTGTAACAGCTTCTAAAGTCAGTTAGTGAGAAGCCTCCCAGTGTGTTCTTCTTCAGTAGTGCTTTACTTATCCGGAGCTTCTTCCCTTTCCAAACAAAGTTGGTGACTTGTTTCTCCATCTCATTAAAAAACATCACTGGAATTTGTATTGGGGTTGCATTATATAAGTAGACTGCTTTGGGTAAAATAGACATTTTCACAATGTTAAGTCTCCCTATGCACGAGTAGAGTAAGTTTCTTCATTTATGTAAGTCTGTCTTAGTTTCTTGTAGAAAGATTTTGCAGTTCTCTTTGTAAAGTTCTGTTATTTGTCTCGTTAAATTTATTCCTAGATATTTTATCTTCTTCAGGACTATAGAAAATGGTATTGATTTGGTGATTTCTTCTTTGATAATCTTGTTGTTGATATAATGGTAATGTACTGATTTACTTATATTCATCTTGTATCCTGAGATGTTGCTGAACTCTTCTATCAGTTTGAATAGTTTACTTATGGATTCTTTAGGATTCTCTGTGTATACAATCATATCATCTACAAATAGGGTGATTTTCACTTCCTCTTTGCCGATGCAGATGCCCTTTATTCCTTAGTCTTGTCTAATTGCTCTGGCTAGAAGTTCTAGTACCATGTTGAATAGGAGAGGTGAGAGTGTGCATCCTTGTCTAGTTCTTGTTCTCAAGGGAAACTCCTTCAGTCTCTCTCCATTCAGGATGATGTAGGCATTTAGCTTTATATAAATGGCCCTTACTGCACTGAGGAATTTACCTTCTATTCCTATTTTGCTGAGAGCTTTTAGCATGAATGGGTGTTGGACTTTATCAAATTCCTCTCTCGCATCAATCGACCAAATCAGGTGATTCTTGTCCTTGGTGTTATTTACGTGGTTGATCACATTAATTGTTTTTCTGATTTGAACCAGCCTTGCATCCCTGGTATGAATCCCACTTGGTCATGATGAATCATTTTTTGGATAAGTTGTTGTATTCTATTGGAAACTATTTTGTTGAAGATTTTTGCATCTAGATTCCTGAGTGATACTGATCTATAGTTCTCCTTTTTTGTTGTGTCTTTCCCTGGCTTTGGTATTAGAATTATGCTAGCTTCACAGAATGAACTTGGCAGTATTTCATCTCTTTCTATACTGTGAAATAGTCTCAGTTGTACTGGAGATAACTCTTCTCTAAAAGCTTTGTAGAATTCTGCAGTGAAACATTTGGGCCAGGGCTTTTTTTAGTTGGTAGTTTTTTTAAATGACTTTTTCAATTTCTTTCTTTGTGATGGGTTTATCAAGTTGTTCTGCTTCACCTTGTGATCATTTTGGTAGGTGAAATGAATCTAGGAATTTGTCTATTTACTCTAGGTTTTCAAATTTGTTAGAGTACAGTCTTTCTTAGTATCCTGTTATGATATTTCTGATTTCTCTTGGATCTGTTATGACAATTCCCTTCTCATTTCTTATTTGGGTTATTTGTTTCCTTTCCTGGTTTTCTCTAGTAAGTTTAGCTACTGGTTTGTCAATTTTATTGATCTTTTCTGAAAACCAGCTTTTGGTCTTTTCATTTTTTTTCAGTTGCTCTTCTATTCTCTGATTCATCTAGTTCTGTTCTAATCTTTATGATTTGTTTTCTTCTGGTGCCTGTGGGGTTCCTCTGTTGCTCTCTACTTGTTCATGCTGTAGAGTTTGTTCTTTGGTTTGGGTTCTTTCTTGCTTCAAGATGTGTGCATTTATAGAGTTAAACTGACCTCTGAGCACTGCTTTGGCTGTATCCCATAGGCTCTGGTAGGAAATGTTTTCATGCTCATTAGAATCTGTAAATTTCTTTATTTCATCCTTGATTTTTTTTCATAACCCATGGCTTTTTGAGCAAGGCGTTGTTCGGTTTCCATGAGTTCCAATTTCTATCTGTGTTTTTTCTGCTATTGATTTTGACTTTTGTGGCTTCATGGTCTGAGAAGGTGCCTCACAATAATTCAGTGATATGGATTTTGTTGAGAATTACTTTATGTCCTAACACATGGTCTATTTTGGAAAATGTTCTGTGTTTGTGTGCACTGGAGAAGAAGGTGTAGTTGTCTGCTGATGGATAGAAAGTTCCATATATGTTGATGAGGTCTAGTTGGTTAATTGTCTCAGTAAGGTCTTTTGTGTCTCTATTAAGTTTTTTTCTAGTTGATCTGTCCAACAGTGAGAGTGGAGTGTTGAAGTTTCCCAATATTATTGTGAAGTGATCTATCTCGTTTTTGAATGTAGTTAATGTTTCTTTGATGTATTTACATGCTCGTATTGGGTACATAAACATTTAACATTGTTAAATCCTGCTTGTGTATTGAACCTTTCAGCAATAAATAATGTCCCTCTTTGTCCACAATGGTGGATTTTACACTGAAAGCTGTTTTATGTGAGATTAGTATTGCCACACCTGCTCTTCTTTGTGTATTGTTAGCTTGATATATAGTCTTCTATCCTTTAATTTTCAGTTTGTTCATATCTTTAAGTCTCGGGTGAGTTTCTTGTAAGCAACATATAGACAGGTCGTGTCTTTTGATCCAAGATGTCACTTGTTGTCTCCACTGGAGTGTTCAGTCCGTTGACATTAAACATAATTATTGTTAGGTATGTGTTTAATGCTGTCATTGTGATGTGTTTATTTTTGTGTTGATGTTTTCTCTGTTGTTGTTACTATACTGTTCTGGAACATTCTTCTTTATGGGTTGATTTTTCACCTTTTTCAGGGTTGGTTTTGTGGTTGTAGAGACTCCTGTATTACGTTTCTTTATTTGGCATATCGTGTCTTATTGTGCTTTGCGGCTAACCCTATTATTCCCTTTAATAATCTGTGTTTAAACCCAATTTTAACTACTGCAAATCTTGTTAACTTCATCTCCATCTGGAAGGACTATAACGACTGTAGTACATCCCTCTTTTTAATATTATGACATAATAGTTTTCATGATATGCTCACTGGATCACTTCTTTCAATATTATAGCTTTGATTGCGTTTGGAGCCTTCCCTAACTGAGTAGGTTTCTGGATGATGTGTCCTGTATTTCCTCTTAAAACAGAGTTAATGGTTTTGTGCTTCTAAGCCAAGAACTTCTTTCAGTATTTCTTGTAGCTTTGATTTGGTTTTTACAGTCTCTGAGTTTCTGTTTATCTGCAAATGTCTTAATTATATTTTCATATTTGAAAGATAGTTTTGCCAGATATGTAATTCTTTGTTGGAAGTTATTCTCCTTTGAATGTGTCACCCCATTGTCTCCATGTCAGCATCGTTTCTGCTGAGAAGTCAGACAAAAGCCCACAGAGTTTCCCTCTGAATGCTAGCTTTGCTTTGAATCTTGCTTCCTTTAAGAGTTTCTGCTTATATTTCATTTTGTTAAGCTTGATTATAATATGTCTTGGAGTCTTTCTTTTGAGATTTATGCTAAGTGGAATTCAATATGCATCTTGGACATCTATATTCTCTTCTTTCATAATTTCAGGGAAGTTTTCTGTCAGCAGCTCAGCAACAATACTCTCTGTGTTCTCAGGTGTCCCTCCCTGTTCAGGTGGGGATGGCACCAGGTGGCAAATACTCTGAACTGTGGTACTAAAGTAAACAGTGTGTGGTGCAACAGTGACACAGTACATGGGATTGCCACATTTTGAGAGCACAGCTTCTCACTGATGATAGCATTGCTCCATACTCTCTCTTTTCTGGACTCTGCCATAGATTCTGCTGTTTTGTGGCAGGAAAAGTAGCTCAGCTGGGAGGCCATCTTAAAATAAGACTGCCTGGAGCAATAATTGCAGAGCAGCCTGGTGGCACCTCTTCCAATCTTTACTAACTCACATCATAGGGTGGATTGATGCTCCCCCCAGTGACTCCATAATTAGTGAACCATCTCTTCCAGGAGGCAGAGACTGCTGTTTTAGCCAGCTAGTGCTGCTGTAACAGAAATACCACAGAGTGGATAACTTTAAGAAAGGAAAGTTTATTGTTATTCAGCCTGGTAGGTTACAAGTCCAAATTCAGGATATCTGCTCCAGGAGAAGGCTTTTCCCCTTGTCAGCTGTGGAGGAAAGTCTGGTATTGCATCAGTCCTTGTCCAGTGAGCATCTTGGCACAGGAACCTCAGTTCTGAAGGAAGGATGCGCTTTTCTCCCGGTGCTGCTTTCTTGATGGTGTGATGCTCCCAGTTCTCAGCTTGTTTCCCTTTCTTTTTGTCTCCTGTAGGATGAAAGGATTAAGGGTGGTTCTAGTCATACTCCAGGGAAACTCCCTTTACAAGGAGGTGATCCTATGAAGGAATTTACAGCCCCAACCTAATCCTTTAACATATAGCATAGGAAAATCACAAAATGGAGGACAGTCACAAAATACTGGGAATCATGGCCCAGCCACATGGCTACACATATTTTTTGGGGGACACAATTCAATCCATAACACCTGCCAATCCAGATAATTCCACTGGGGTCAGTAACTAGAGTACACAGAGGTGACAAGTGACCAACTCCCTTCTCAGCTCCTGTTGAGATAACACCTGAGAAATTAACAGCCTCTAGATAGCCTGAAGGGAACACACCATCTCCAACCACTTAAAGAAACAGCCCACCATAGCTCCAGAATACTCCCAAAATAAAGAGTAAAAAAACTTCCCAGATGAAGAACACTTTCTGAAACTATCAGAGGGTGAGTACAAAAGAATTATATACAGAACCCTCATAAAGATTAAATAAGCAGAGCAAAATAAAAAATTAAGCAAATTATTTGAATTGATGAAACATCAATGATCTGAAATCCAAAACACCAATAACAAAATTACAGAATTAGACAATTCAATTCAAAGCCAAAAGAGCAGAATTGAGGAGATAGAAGTCAGACTCAGTGACATTGAAGACAGAACACTTGACAACAGCATTTATGAGGAGAAATCAGAGAAAAGAAATAAGTAAAATTAAAAAGCAGTAAGAAACATGTGGGACTCTATTCATAGAAATAATATATGATTAATTGGAGTTCCTGAACAGGCAGGGATACCTGAAAACACAGGGAATATTGTTGTTGAGTTGCTGACAGAAAATGTCCCTGAAATTATGAAAGAAGAGAATATAGATATCCAAGATGTGTATTCAACACCACCACAACTAGACCCCCCCAAAAGACATCAAGACATATTATAATCAAGCTTAATAAAATGAAAGATAAACAGATTGTTTTAAAGGCAACAAGGTGCAAAGCTAATATTCATAGGAAAAACCTGTAGGCTTTCATCTGACTTCGTGGCAAAAAAAATGTTGGCAACAAAGCAGTGGGATGACACATTCAAAGACTTGAAGGAGGAAAAGTTCCAACCAAAAATTATATATGCTGCAAAACTATCTCTCAAATATGAAGATGAAATTAAGACATTCACCAATAAACAGAAGCTTAATGACTCTGTAAAAAACAAACCAAAGCTAAAAGAAATACTGAAAGATGATCTTTGCTTAGAAAAACAAAACTATTAAGTGTATATTAAGAGAACAATGCAAGACAGAATCCAGGAATCTATTCAGTTAGGGAAGTCAAAAAACTTAATCTATACTACAATATTAAAAGAAGGGAATCAGTGATCATATCACAAAAAAACTATGACACCATCCCACTAAAAAGAGGATGTACTACAGAAGTTACAGCCCTTTTAGGAAAGGAAGTTAAGTACATAAGCAGAAGTTAAAATTGGGTTTAAAACTTGCAATATTAAGAGGGATCATAGTGGTAGCCAAAAAGCACAATAACAATGCAACATACCAAAACAAGAAATGTAATACAGGAGTCTCATCAACCACAAAACCAACACTGAAAAAGGTGAAAAGTCAACCCATAAAGAAAAATGACCCAGAACAGAATATTAAGAACAACCTAGAAAACACCAACACGAAAACAAATACATCAAAATGGCAGCACTAAACACCTATATATCAGTAATTACACTGAATGTAAATGGACGGAACACTCCAATAAAGAGAAAATGAGTGATATCCTGGAGCAAAAGACATGACCTGTCTATATAGTGCTTACAAGAAACACAACTTAGACTTAAAGATAAGAATGAACTGAAACTTAAAGGATGGAATAATATATACTAAGCTAACACTATACAAAGAAGAGCAGGTGTGGCAATACTAATCTCAGATAAAATAGATTTTTATTTAAAATCCACCATTGTGGACAGGGATGGTCGCCATTTATTGCTGAAACGTTAAATACATGAGGAGTTAAAAATATTAAATATTTATGCACCCAATACCAGAGCATCTAAATACATGGTACAAACACTGACTATGGTGAAACCTGAGATAGGTCACTTTACAGTAATAGTTGGAGACTTCAACACTCTACTTTCAGTGATGGACAGATCAACCAGAAAAAAGCTCAATAAAGACACAGAAGATCTTATTGTGAAAATCAACCAACTAGACCTCATCGACATATACAGAACTTTCTATCCATCAACAGATAAGTATACCTTCTTCTCCAGTGCACATGGAACAATTTCCAGAATAGACCATGGGTTAGGACATAAAGCAAATCTCAATAAAATCTGAACCATTGAGTTATTTCAAAGAGTCTTCTCAAACCATGAAGACATAAAAGTTGAAATCGGTAGCAGAAAAACCATAGATAGCAATTGGAGCTTACGGACACTGAACAACACCTTGCTCAAAAACCAATGGGTTATAGAAAAAATCAAGGAAGAAATAAAGAAATTTATGGATTCCAAAGAGCATGAAAACACACCCTACCAGAACCTATGGGATACAGCCAAAGCAGTGCTCAGAGTTCGACTTATCTCTATAAATGTATACATCCAGAATGAAGAAAGCACCCAAACCAAAGAATTAATGCTACAGCTTGAACAAGTAGAAAGAGAGCATCACAGGAACCTCTCAGGTGCCAGGAGAAAACAGATAATAAAGATTAGGGCAGAACTAAATGAATTAGAGAATAGAAAAATTGAAAAAATTGATAAAACCAAAATCTGGTTTTTGAAAAGAATGATAAACCGTTAGCTAAACTTACAAAAGAAAAACAGGATAGGAAACAAATCACCCAACTCAGAAATTAGATGGGAGATATCACAAGAGATCCAACTGAAATCAGAAGTATCATAACAGAATACTATGAAAGACTGTAGTCTAACAGATTTGAAAATCTAGAGGAAATGGACAAATTCCTAGATTGATATCATCTACCACAATTACCACATGGAGGAGTAGAACAACTTAATAAATCCATCACAAAGGAAGAGATTGAAAGAGTCATCAAAACACTACCAACCAAAAAATGTCCTTTCCCAGATGGCTTCACTGGAGAGTTTTAGGATGCCTTTGTAGAAGAGTTAACTCCAATACTACTGAGACTATTTCACAGCATTCTATGAAGGCAGCATAACCCTAATACCAAAGCCAGGGAAAGACCCAACAAAAAAGGAGAACTACAGACCATTATCACCCATTAACCTAGTGCAAAAATCTTCAACAAAATCCTTGCCAATAGAATTCAACAACATATCAAAAAAATATTTCATACCAGGGATGGAAAGCTGGTTCAACATCAGGAAAAACAATTACTGTGATGGACCACATAAATAACACAAAAGAAAAAAAACACCTGATTTTGTCAATTGATGCAGAAAAGGCATTTAACAAAGTCCGACACCCATTCATGCTAAAAACTCACAACGAAATAAGAATAGATGGCAAATTCCTCAATGCAATAAGGGCCATCTATGCAAAGCCAACCACCTACATCATCTTGAATAGAAAGAGACTGAAAGAATTCACCTTGAGAATGGGAACTAGACAAGGATGCCCACTCTCATCATTTCTGTTCAACATTGTACTAGAAATTCTGGCTAGAGCAATTAGAAGAGACGAAGAAATAAAGGCATCTGCATAGTCAAAGAAAAAGTAAAAATTTCCATATTTGCAGATGATATGATTGCACATGCAGAGAATCCTAAAGAATCCATATGTACTCAAACTCATAGAAGAGTTCAGCCAAGTATCAGTATATAAGATAAACATAAGTAAATCAGTAGGATTCTTTTATACCAACCAAGAGATCATCAAAGAAGAAATCACCAAATCAATACCATTTACAATCACTCCCAAGATAAAATACTTAGGAATAAATCTAACTGGAGAAATAAAAGACCTATAGAGAGACTTTACTGCAAGAAACCAAAAGAGAAGTACATAAGTGGAGAAACCTACCCTGCTCATGGATAGAAAGACTTAACATTGTGAAAATGTCTATTTTACCCAAAGTGATCTACATTTACAATGTAATCCCAATACAAATTCCAGTGTCATTTTTTAATGAGGTGGAGAAACAAATCACCAACTTTGTTTGGAAACGAAAAAAAACCCAGATAAGCAAAGACTTAGTGAAAAACAGGAACACAGTCGGAGGCCTCACACTGCCTGACCTTTGAACCTATTACCCTGCCACAGTAGTCAAAACAGCCTGGCACTGGTACAAAAAGAGACATATAGACCAATAAAACAGAGTTGAGAACCCAAAGGTGCCACCATCCTCTTATGAACAGTTGATATTTGATAAAGGCCCTAAGATTGTAAACTGGGGTAAAAAGAGTCTCTTTAATAAGTAGTGCTGGCAAAATTGGATATGCAGCTGCAAAAACCCATATCTCACACCTGACACAAAAATGAACTCAAATTGGATCAAGGACTTGAATATCAAAACTAAAGTGATCAATATCATGCAAGAAAATTAGGGTCAGCAATGGAATCTTTAATACACAGCTTAGACAGACTTCAGAATCTGACAAACAAATCACCATTAACAGAAGACAAAATAGATAAATGAGAACTACTAAGAATCAAACACTTTTGCTCATCTAAAGACTTTATCAAAAGAATTAAAAGACTACCTACAGAATGGAAAAAAGATATTTGACAACTGTGTGTCAGACCGATATCTGATCTCCATAATCTATAATGTACCACAAAATATCAGCAAGAAAAATGTATAACTCAATTAAGCGATGGGCAAAGGAGATGGACAGACACTTCACCAAAGAGGACATCCAGACAGCCAAAAGACACGTGAGGAAATTCTCACGATCGTTAGCTATTAGAGAAATCCAAATCAAAACTACAATGAAATACCATGTCATACCAACAAGGTAGGCCATGATCCAAAAAACACAAGACAATAAATACTGGAGAGACTGTGGAGAGATTGGAACTCCTACACTGCTGGTGGGATCACAAAATGATGTAACCTCTTGGGAAAGCAATCTGGTGCTTCCTTAGAAAAGCTGGAAATAGACACACCATTTGAACCAGTAATTCCACTCGCAGAATATACCCACAGAAACAAAGGCTGTCACAAGAACAGATACATGCACATAAATGTTTGTTGCAGCACAGTCCACAATAGCTGAAAGGTGGAATCAACCCAGATGTCTAACAACAAATGAGTGGATAAACAAACTATGGTACATATACTCAGTGGAACACTATACAATGATAAAGAACAATGATGATTTCAGAAAGCATCTCATGACCTGGTTTCAACTGGAAAACATTATGCTGACTGAAATCAGTCAGCAGCACAAGAAAAAATATTCTGTGAGACCCCTTCTATAAGGACTTAAAAACAGACTGGTACAGAAGAAAAAATTCTTTGACAGCTGAAAGGGAGGGGAAGGAGGTAGAGGGCTGGTTATAGATTAGATAGTCGATAGAAATTTGGTTGGGTGAAAGCAGTGACAGCACCCAGTAGTAAGAAGATCAACCTAACTGGACTTCAACATAACTGAAAAGTCTTCTAATCTTAACCCAATATTGCAAGGACAGAGTAGCAGTCACGGGGGTCTGGGGACAATGCTCTCATCGAGGCCAATTGGCATAACTAGCCTATTGCTAAAAGAGTGTTCTGTACCCCATATTGGTGTGTGGTATCTGTGGTCTTAAGAGCTAGCAAGCTGCTATCTGAGGTACACTAAATGGTTGCAACTCATCCAGAACACATTATCACCAAGAACAACAAAGACACAAGGGAAAAAGAACCCAGGAGACAGAAGGGCCTATGCGAATGGGAGGCTGTATCAGCATATGACCAGAAGAACCAGATGATGCCTAGCAACCACCAAAGACAGCCATGATGGGGCATGCAGTGTCGAATCCCAGTGGTAACACAAGAAAAAGAGGGGAGCACCTCAGAAATTCCACTAAAAGAACACAAGTGATGGTATGGCAGCCTGGGGGTTCCCTTGGGAGCATGTCCCCGGACCTGCTGCTGCCCCTGACCAGGAAATATTACTGAGGTCAGTTCTTTGGACAGAAATGGACTGCACTGAGGGACACAATGTGACCATGTGGTGTGTGTACTTTATGGTTCTATGCATCTGTAGGATGCTGTCCTACTGGCCTCCTACTAGAAGGGAGAGGAGAGATTGGAGATGAGGGGACAGGAGATTGTTAAGAGGACATGACATATAGAGAGCGAAAAGGAGGAGTGTGCTGTCACTGGGCCAGGAGAGCAGAAGGAGCTACAGATAGGCGGGCATGCAAATTTAATCTGGATTGTATGCTTTCACTTAATCACAGTAAAGAAAAAAACCATGAACATTGATTAAATCTTCAGAACCAAAAAAGAAATGTTAGTGAATTCTGTTGGCTAAAACTTTTTGAGGATTTTTGAGTCTAAGTTAATGAAGGATATTGGCCTGTAATTTTCTTATTTTGTGGTCTTTGTATCTGATTTTGATATCAGTGCTTTTTTGACTTCATAGAATGAGTTTAAGGGTTTTCCATCTTTTTCTATGCTCTGAAATACTTTTAGCAATAGTGATGTTAGCTCTTCTCTGAAGGTTTGGTAGAATTCTCCAATGAAGTAGTCAGGCAGAGCTTTCTGTTGGTATTTTTTAAATTACCTTTTCAGTATCTTCTTTTTTTTACCAGTTTATTTAGTTGTTCTTCCTCTTTGTCAATTTTGTGCAGGCAGTTTGTTTCTAGAAATTTATCCATTTCTTCTAGGTTTTGAAATTTGTTAGAGTACAATTTTTTATTCCATTATTCTTTTAATTTCAGTTGCATCTGTTGCAATATCATCCGTCTCATTTCTTAGTCGGGTTATTTGTTTCCTCTCGCGTGTTTCTTTTGTCATTTGGACCAGTAGTTTATTGACTTTGTTGCTCTTTTCTAGGAATAAGCTTTTGATCTTAACTTTCAATTGTTTTACTGTTCTGTTTCACTTAATTCTACTCTAATTTTAATCACTTTCTTCTGGTGCCCAAGGGCTTCTTTTGCTGAGCTCTTTCTATTTGTTTGAGGCATAGGGTTAATGCTTTCATGTCTGCCATATCTTCTTCTTTTGATGTGTGCATTTATTGCTGCAAACTGACCTCTGAGCACTGCTTTTGCTGTTTCCCAAAGGTTCTCGTAGGATGTGATTCCATTCTCATTTTATGGACTTTATTCTGTCCTTAATTTATTCTATGACCCAAAAGTTTTTGAGCAAGGTGTTGTTTAGTTTCCATGTGTGGGACTTTTTCACTTGCTTTTCCTGTTACTGATTTCTTCTTTTAAGGTTTTATGGTTAGAAAAGCTGCTTTGTAATATTTCAGTGTTTCAGATTCTGTTAAGGCTTGCTTTATGGCGTAATATGTGATCTATTCTGGAGAATATTCCATGTACATTGGAAAAGAAAATATATTTTGTTCCTGTTGGGTGGAGTGTGTGTATATGTCTGTGAAGTCAAGTTAATTGACTGTGGCATTTAGTTCTTCCATGTCTCTATTGAACTTCTTTCTGGATGTTCCGTCCTGCACCAAAAGTGGTGTGTTGAAGTTTCCTACTATAATTCTAGAGCTGTCTATGACCATTTTCAATGCTGTTAGAGGTTTTTCTTTTTTTTTTTTTCGGTATTTAGTAGCCCTGTAGTTGGGTGTGTCAATATTTAATATTGTTATGTCCTTCTGGTGTATTGACGCTTTAATTATTATATTAATGTCCTTATCCATTGTAGTGGATTCTACTTTAAAGGCTGCTTTATCAGAAATTAATACTGTCATTCCTGCTCTTTTCTGAATGTTGCTTGCTTGATATACATATATGTATATATATATGTATTTTCATTCTTTGAATTTTAGTTTGTGTCTTTAAGTCTAAGGTGTGTTTCTTGCAGGCAGAATGTAGATAGATCATACTTTTTCCCTTCTGTCACTCTATATCTCTTCATCAGTTCTTTTAATCCATTTTTCAGTCAGTGTAATTATTGACAGATACAGGTTTAGTGCTGTAATTTTCATGTTTTTTGTGTATTGCTGACAGGTTTTTTTGTTCCACTTAATCTTCTGTGCTTAGTCATTTTTCCTTATTTTCTTTTCATACTTTTATTTTTGTTGATTTTTGTATGTGCTGCCTCTTTAAGTTTTTCTTATTTTTATCTGGATATGTAAAGTTGTTATTTTCTTTTATAGTTATCTTAATATTCAGCCTCATTTTCCTAAGTTTAAACCAATCTGTTTTTACTTTATGTCATTTTGACTTCCACTACAAATAAAAGCTCTCTGGATGCATTTTTTAGTCCCTTTTTTTGTTATAATGTTGTCGTCCTTTACAAAATAACATCTCTGCTTCTCTATTTTCAGTGTTTTAGCTTTGACTTATTATTGTTATTTCCATATCTGGGTTGATATCTGATTACTCTGTCCTATGTTCTAGTCTTGTGTTGTTATCTGCTGTTACTTATTTTCTAATCAAAAGACTACCTGTAATAGTTCTTGTAACTTAAATTTGGCTTTTGCAAATTCCCTAAACTTCCACTTATCTGGAAGTATCCTAATTTTGCCATCATATTTGAGAGGCAGTTTTGCTGGATATATAATTCTTGTTTTGGAATTTTTTTCCTTCAGGGTACTATGCATGTCTTCCTATTGCCTTCTGGCATGCATAGTTTTTCCTTCATACTCTGAGTTTAATCTTACTGACTTCCTTTATCCCTAGCTGCTGTTGAAATTCTATTTTTTCTTTCATTTAGTGACTTTCATTATGTCTCGGTGGCTTTCTCTTGGGATCTGCTTTATGTGAGGATCAATGAGCATCTTGAATAAATATCTTCCCATCATTCATGATGTTGGGGAGTTTCCTCACAACAAATCTTCAACAATTATCTCTGTATTTTCTGTTATCTCCCCCTGTTCTAGTATTCCAATCCTTCATAGATTATTTCTCTTTGTAGAGTCACATGGAATTCTTAGGGTTTCTTCATTTAAAAAAAATTCTTGGGCGGAGTCAAGATGGCAGACTAAACACGCATCTCCGTAAATCCCTCTGGAAACCAAGACCTGAGCTGATAATTAAATGGAACATTCTAGACACCTAGTGAGCCCTAGGACATGATGTAAGGCTGTTAATTTGGACTTAATACCACTGAATGGAAAACCTCCTCTCTTTTGCTGACTCTGCTCTTCACAAGGGTAGGCTTTTTACTTTTTTTTTTCTCTGTCTTAGCTGGCAGGCAGAGCTGTGACATAACTAGCAGCCGGCCTCAGCCACACTGCGAGTGGGATTGGCAGGTGAAATTGCCATATTTTGAGAGCCAAGCTTTGGAATCTGTGCATCTTGGCACCTTTGGCCTCTCCTTCCGCGTAGCTTATACGGAGACAGGCACAGAACTTGTGAAGGATGTCACCTTGTTCCATTGGGAAGCGGATTACCCATATGGAGGCCCCAGATGGACCTAGTTCCTAGGGTGGGAGGTAGTGCTTACCCAGAAGAGAGCACTTTTCCAGCAGAAAAGCAGTATTTTACACAGTATCACTTACAGATGGGGGTGGGCAACACAGGCTGTTGACTCTGCATCTTGGCACCTTTAGCCTCTCTTTCCACCTCCGACATAGAGTAGCCTGTTTTGAGGCAGGGGCGAACTTGTGCAGGACACCAACTTGTTCCAACGGGAGGCAGAAATACACATATGGAGGCCTCAGCTGGGCCTAGTTCCTGGGCTGGGAGGCAGTACCTGCCTGGATCAGAGTGCTTTTTTGACAGAAAAGCAGTATTCTACACAGTGTCACCTACAGCTGGGGCCTGACAGCAGAGGCCAGCAGGGGAACAGCTTTTCTGCAGTTTGAGCTAGTTTATGACATCTGGTGTTTTATACAGAGGTGCTTACTTTGTCAGCTGGGAAGAGGGACCTATACACTTGAAAACCTGACTGACTGGAAGTTGTCAAATACCTTTTACCTTCTATTTTAAGACAGGCTAGAGAAACGATTGTGATCCATCCTCACAACATCTTTCCCAGCCTATATTGACTCACATGATACCCCAAAAGCAACACATTCTGGAGAAAATTATAACCAAGAAATCACCCATGGCTTCAGAAAGCCCCCAAAAGAAAGCATCACAAAACTTCCCAGATGAAGAAACCTTTCTGAAATTATGAGAAGGTGAATACAAAAGGATTATGTATAGAGCCCTCCTAGACCTTATACAAAATTCAGGAGAGCAAAACAAAAAATTAAGCAAGCTGTTCAGTCTGATAGAATACCAGTACTCTGAAATCCAACAGATCAAGAACAAATTCAAAGAGATGCAAACTTGAATTCAAAACCAAGACAACAGAATGGAACAAATGGAAAATAGACTTTCTGATTTGGAAGACACAGCTACTGACTCCAGCATCTATGAGGACAAATCAGAAAAAAGAAACAAGAAAAATGAAGAAGCATTACGAAGCATGTGGGACTCTATTAAGAGGGACAATCTGCAATTAATTGGAGTCCCTGAACACGATGAGACACCTGAGAACACAGAGAGTACGGTTGCTGAATCACTGACAGAAAACTTCCCAGAAATTATGAAAGAAGAGAATGTAGATATCGAACATGCATATTGAATGCCACTGAATATAGATCTCAAAAGAAGACTCCAAGACATTATAAACAAGTGTAACAAAGTGAAACATAAGCAGAAACTCTTAAAGGCAGCAAGACTCAAAGCAAAACTAACATCCAGAGGGAAACCCTGTAGGCTTTCATTGGATTTCTCAGCAGAAACAATGCTGGCATGGAGACAGTGGTATGACACATTCAAAGCCTTGAAGTAGAAGAACTTGTAACCAAGAATTCTATACCTTGCAAAACTATCTTTCAAATATGACAATGAAATTAAGACATTCCCAGATAAACAGAAACTCGGAGACTTTGTAAAAACCAAACCAAAGCTACAAGAAATACTGAAAGAATCTCTTGGCTTGGAAGACCAAAACCACTAACGTTATATTTTAAAAGCAATTACAGGACACATCACCCAGAATCCTACTCAGTTAGGGAAGGCTCCAAACACAATCAAAGCTATAATAGTGAAAGAAATTATCCAGTGATCATATAATGAAACTATGATGTCATCATATTAAAAAAGAGAGATGTACTGCAGTTGCTACAGTCCTTCCAGATGAAGAGGAAGTTGATAAGAATGGTAACAATTAAAACTGGGTTTAAATATGGATTATTAAGGGGGATGATAGGGGCAGCCATAAAGCACAATAAAGATGCAACATATCAAATCAAAAAACATACTACAGGAGTCTTAACAACCACAAAACCAACCCTGAAAAAGATGAAAAATCAACTTACAGAGAAGAATGTCCTAGAGCAGATTAATAAGAACAAAAAAAATCAATGCAAAAATAAACATATCACAATGGCATCACTGAACACATACCTATTAATAATTACATTGAATGTGAATGGACTTAACACTCCAGTAAAGAGACATCGAGTGGCTTCTTGGATCAAAAGACATGACCCATCCGTGTGTTGCCTGTAAGAAACTCACGTTACACTTAAAGATAGGAATAAACTGAAAATTAAAGGATGGAAAAATATATACAAATTAACAATACACAAAGAAAAGCAACTTGTGGCAATGCTAATCTCAGATAAAATAGATTTTAATGTAAAATTCACCATCAGGAGAAGGATGGACACTATTGGTGAAAGGTTCAATACACAAACAGGACTTAACAATATTAAACATTTATGCACCTAATATTAGAGCACCAAAATACATCAAAGAAACACCGACTACACTAAAAAATGAGATAGATCACTCCACAATAATAGTGGGAGATTTCAACATTCCACTCTCAATATTGAACTGATCGTCTAGCAAAAAGCTCGATAAAGACACAGGAGACCTTATTGACACAATTAACCAGCTAGACCTCAACAACACATACCGAACTTTCTATCCATCAGCGGACAACTACACCTTCATCTCTAGTGTGCATGGAACATTCTCCAGATCAGACCATGTGTTAGGACATAAAAGTTCTCAACAAAATCCATATCATTGGATTAATGCAAAGCACCTTCTCAGGTCATAAAGCCATAAAAGTCAAAATCAATAGCAGAAAAAACATAGAAAGTGGAACTCATGACTGAGTGATATCTTGCTCAAAAAGCCTTGGATTATAGAAGAAATGAAGGATGAAATAAAGACATTTGTGGATTCCAGTGAGAATGAACAATGCCTACCAGAACCTATGAGATACACCCAAAGCAGTGCTCAGAGGTCTGTTTATCTCCATAAATGCACACGTCTGGAAGAAAGTAATCAAATCAAAGAACTAACCCTACATCTTGAACAAGTAGAGAGAAAACAACAGAGGAACCCCTCAGCCATGAGAAGAAAACATATCATAAAGATTAGAGCAGAACTAAACAAACTAGAAAATAGAACAATTGAAAAGATCAAAAGCTGGTTTTTTGAAAAGATCAACAAAATTGACAAACCACTGGCTAAACTTACTAAAGAAAAACAGGAAACAAATAACACAAATAAGAAATCAGAGGGGAGTTGTCACAACAGATCCAACAGGAATCAAAAACATCATAACAGAATAGTATGAAAGACTGTATTCTAACAAATTTGGAAACCTAGAGGAAATGGACAAATTCCTCGACTCATATCACTTACCAAAATGATCTCAAGGTGAAGCAGAACAACTGAATAAACCCATCACAAAGGAAGAGATTGAAAAAGTAGTAAAAAAAACTACCAACCAAAACAAGCCTGGGCCAAGAGGGTTTTACTGCAGAACTCTACCAAACTTTTAGACAGCAGTTATCTCCAATACTACCGAGACAATTTCACAGTATAGAACGGAATGGAATACTCCCCAGTTCATTCTATGAAGCTAGCATACCCCTGATAACAAATCCAAAGAAAGACCCAACAAACAAGAACTACAGATCTATATCACTCATAAATTCAGATGCAAAAATCTTGAACCAAATTCTTGCCAATAGAATACAATAACATATCAAGGAAGTGCAGTCAAGAAGATAGCAGACTAAGCACATGTCTCCTTATATCCCTCAGGAAATCAAGATCTGAATCGATAATCAAATGAAGCCTTCTGGTTACCCCAGGACACAGCACAGGGCTGTTAAATTGGACTTCATACCACTGAATGAAAAACCTCCTCTCTTTTGCTGACTCCCGCTCCTGGCTAGCCTTGGCTCCCACAGACTGAAGGTAAATGCACCATTTTGACTTTTTTTTCCCTCTGTCTTGGCTGGCGGGCAGAGCTGGGTCTTGCCTAGCGACTAGACTCAGATGCATTGCTGGTGGGATAGGCAGGTGAAATTCCCATATTTTGAGAACCAGGCTTTGGGCTCTGTTCATCTAGCCACTTTGGGCCTGTCTTTTTATCTCTGCCACAGTGTGGTTCGTATGGAACCACAGTGCCTGTGTGCGGGACGCCATGTTGGATACAGAGGTTATAGCGGGGTTTAATACTTAGCCTGGGAGCCAGCGCCTGCAAACAAGACAGCACTTCTCTGACAAAAAAGCAGTATTTTATGCAATGTCGCCTATGGTGGGGGTCAGGCAACAGAGGCAGAGGAATCACTACCTCTCAGCACCTTCAGCTCCTCTATCTGCCAACCATGTAGAGGGTGTGCCTTCTTAGATATGGTGGCCGCAGCTGGAACTAATTCTTAGCTTGGGAGCCAGGGCTGCCCACAGGAGAGCGCTTTTCTATGAGAAAAGCAGTAGTTGACACGGTGTCATCTAAGGCTGGGCCTGTCAGCAGAGGCCAACAGTTCAGTAGTATTGCTGTATTTTGAACTAGTTCGTATCATCTGGGGTTAGATATAGAGGTGCTTACTTTGCCAGTTGGGAAGAGGGACCTCTACACCTGAAAACCTGACTGACTTGGGAAGTGGTCAGATATATTTTGTTTTACATTTTAAGACAGCCTAGAGAAACATCTGCAGTCCATCCTCACAGTATCTCTCCCAGTCTCTACTTACTCACATGGGACCCAAAAAGCAACAGACACTTGTGGCAAACAAGAAATCACCCATGGCTTCGGAAGACTCATAAACAAACAACCAAGGAGTTTTCCAGATGAAGAAACTTTTCTGAAATGATCAGAAGGTGAATACAAAAGGATTATATACAGAGCCATTCTAGACCTTATACAAAATGCAGCACAACAAAATGAAAAATTAAGCAAGCTGTTCGATCTGATGGAAAACCAGTACTCTGATATCCAACAGATCAAGAACAAAATCAAAGACATAGAAACTTCCATTCAAAGCCAAGAAAACAGAATGGAATAAATGGAAAAAAGAATTTCTGTCTTGGAAGACAGAACTACCGATGCCAGCGTCTATGAGGAAAAATCAGAAAAAAGAAACAAGAAAAGTGAAGAAGCACTAAGAAGCATGTGGGACTTGATTAAGAGAAACAACCTTCGGTTAATTGGAGTCCATGAACAGGATGAGACACCTGAGAAGACAGAGAGTATCGTTGCTGAGCTGCTGACAGAAAACTTCCCAGAAATCATGAAGGAAGAGAATATAGACATCCCAGATGTATATCGTATGCAACTCAATATAGATCTCAAAAGACTCTAAGATATATTGTAATCAGGCTTAACAAAATGAAACATAAGCAGCAACTCTTAAAGGCAGCAAGACTCAAAGCAAAGCTAACATTCAGAAGGAAACCCTGTAGGCTTTCGTCAGATTTCTCAGCAGAAACCATACTGGCATGGAGACAGTGGCAGGACACATTCAAAGCCTTGAAAGAGAAGAATTTCCAACCAAGAATTCTATGTCCTGCAAAACTATCTTTCAAATATGAAAATGAAATTAAGACATTCTCAGATAAACAGAAACTCAGAGACTTTGTAAAAACCAAACCAAAACTACAAAAAATACTGAAAAAATTTCTTGGCTTTGGCTTAGAAGAACAAAACCACTAGCTTTATATTTTAGAATAACACATCATCCAGAATTCTACTCAGTTAGGGAAGGCTCCAAATTCAATCACAGCTTTAATACTGAAAGAAACAATCCAGTGATTATCAAGAAAACTACGGTGCCATCATATTAAAAAGAAGGAGGTACAGTTGTTATAGTCCTTCCAGATGGAGAGGAAGATGACAAGACTGGTAGTAATTAAAATGGGGTTTATATATAGTTTATTAAGTGGGATCTTAGGTGCAGCCGTAAAGCACAACAAAGATGTAGCATACCATTTCATGAAATGTAACACAGGAGTCTCAACGACTATAAAACCAGCTGTGAGAAACGTGAAAAATCAACTCACAAAAAAGAATGTCTCAGAACAGACTAATAAGAGCAAGAGAGAAAACATCAACACAAAAATAAACATATCACAATGGCAGCAGTGAACACATACCTATCAATAATTATATTGAATGTGAATGGACTGAATGCTCCAGTAAAGAGACATCAAGTTACATCTTGGATCAAAAGACATGACCCATACATATGTTGTCTACAAGAAACTCACTTGAGACTTAAAGACAGGAACAAACTGAAAATTAAAGGATGGAAGAATATGTATCAAGCTAACAGTGAACAAAGAAGAGCAGGTGTGGCAATTCCAATCTCAGACAAAATCCATTTTAATGTAAACTTCACCATCGCAGACAAAGATGGACACTATTTACTGCTGAAAGTTTCAGTACACAATGAAGACTTAACTATGTTAACTATCTATGCACCTAATATCAGAGCACCTAAGTATGCCGAAGAAACAATGACCGCACTCAAAAAAGAGTTAGATCACTCCCCAGTAATAGTGGGAGACTTCAACACTCCACTCTCAACACTGGACAGATCATCTAGAAAAAAGCTCAGTAAAGATGCAGAAGACCTCATTGCCACAATTAACCAATTAAACCTCATTGATTTATATAGAACTTTCTACCCATCAGTGGACAACTACACCTTCTTCTCCAGTGCACACGGAACATTCTCCAGAACTGACCATGTGTTATGATGTAATGCAATTCTCAACAAAATCTGTACCAGTGAATTAATGCAAAATATCTTCTCAGATCATAAAGCCATAAAAGTTGAAATCAATTGCATAAAAAACACAGATAGAAAGTGTCACTCTTGGAACTGAACATCTTGCTCAAAAAACATATCAAAAATAATCCATCATGACCAAGTTGGATTCATACCAAGGATGCAAGGCTGGTTCAACATCAGAAAAACAATTAATGTGATCAACCACATAAATAACACAAAAGACAAAAATCATCGGATTTTTTCCACTGATGCAGAAGAACCATTTGATAAAGTCCAACACCCATTCATGCTAAAAACTCTTAGCAAAATAGAAATAGAAGGCAAATTCCTCAATGCAATAAGGGTCATTTATACAAAGCCAACTGCCTATGTCATCCTGAATGGAGAGAGACTGAAACAGTTTCCCTTTAGAACAAGAACTAGACAGGGATGCCAACTCTCGCCTCTCCTATTAAACATTGTACTAGAAGTTCTAGCCAGAGCAGTTATACAAGACCAAGAAATAAAGAGCATCTGCATTGGCAAAGAGAAAGTAAAAGTCTCCCTATTTGCAGACGATAATGATTGCATACACAGAGAAGCATAAAGAATCCATTAGTAAACTACTCAAACTGATAGAAGCGTTCAGCAAAGTCTCAGGATACAAGATAAACATAAGTAAATCAATCGGATTCCTTTATACCGACAATGAGATTATTAAGGAAGAAATCACCAAATCAATACCATTTCCTATAGCACCTAAAAATGGGAATAAATCTAACTAGAGAAATAACAGACCTTTACAAAGAGAACTACAAGTTCTTACTACAAAAAACTAAGAGAGACTTACGTAAATGCTCGTGGATAGAGAGGCTTAACATCGTGAAAATGTCTGTTTTACCCAAAGCAATCTACTTATACAGTGGAATCCCAATACAAATTTCAGTGACTTGTTTTTGTTTTTTGTTATTTGTTCATTTATTTAATATGACTCAGTGAAAATGTACATCCCCATATAAATTTACATACCCACCTCTATGCAGCTTCCACTGCTCTCCCTGTCTGGTGACAGCTCAGTGACATTTCCTAATGAGACGGAGAAATAAATTACCAGCTTTGTTTGGAAAGGGAAGAAGCCTCAGATAAGGAAAGTACTACTGAAGAAGAACACACTGGGAGGCCTGTCATTATCTGACTTTAGAACGTATTACCTTGCCACAGTAGTAAAAATAGCCTGGTACTGGTACAACAAGAGAGAGATAGACCAATGGAACAGAATCGACACCCGAGAGATGACACCATCTTCCCATGAACAGTTGATATTCGACAAAGGCCCTAAGGCATTAAACTGGGGTAAAAATAATCTCTTCAACAAATTGAAACAAGACCTGTATCTCACGCCTTATACAAAACTAACTCAAATTGGATAAAAGCCCTAGATATCAAATCTAAAATGATAAAGCTGACCCAAGAAAAAGTAGGAACAACAACAGAAGTTTTAATACACAACATAGACAGATTTCAAAATCTGTCAAACAAACCACAAACAAAAGAAGAGAACATAGATAAATGGGAGCTATTAAGAGTCAAACACTTCGGCTCATCCAAAGGGTTTATTAATAGAATTAAAAGGCAACCTGCAGAATGGGAAAAAATATTTGAGAACTGTATGTCAGACTGACGCCTGATCTCCATAATCTACAAGGTACTACAAAAAAATTCAACAAGAAAAAGATAAATCATCCTCTTAAGATATGGGCAAAAGGGATAGACAGACACTTCTCTAAAGAGGAGATCCAGGCAGCCAAAAACACATGTGGACATGCTCACAGTCATTAGCTATTAAAGAAATTCATATCAAAACTACAATGAGATACCATCACATCCCAACAAGGTTGGCCATGATCCAAAAAAAGGCAAAACAACAAATGTTGTAGAGGCTTTGGAGAAACTGGAACTCTCCTACACTGTTGGTAGGATTGCAAAACGGTGCAACTTCTTTGGAGAGCAATCTGTCCCTTCTTTAAAAAGCTGGATCTAGATATACCATTTGACCCAGTAGTTTCACTGCTTGGAATATATTCTACAGATTCCCGGCCATTCACACCAACTGATATATGCATACGCATGTTCATCGCAGCACAGTCCACAATAGCAAAAAGATGCAATCAACCCAGATGCCCAGCGGAGGAATGGGTGGATAAACTCTGGTACATATACTCAGTAGAACACTATGCAATGATCAAGAACAGCAATGACTTTAGGAAACATCTCATAACCTGATTTCAGTTGGAGACATTATGTTGACTGAAAGTAGTCAGTGACAAATGACCAATATTATATGAGACCCCTACGATAAGAACTTAAAAACAGACTCATGCATAGAAGAAAGGACTCTTTGCAAGGGTGGGAAGGGAAGGAAGGTGAGGCGGAATGTTTGGATTAAATAGTCAATAGAAATTTGGTTGAGTGAAATCTGTGACAGCACACTTTAGTAAGAAGATCAATATTAACTGGACTTCAACACAATTTGAGTACTCCTTCCATCTTAACCCAATATTGCAAGGACAGAGTACCTGGGGCGGGGGAACAGTGACCATGCTGTCAGGGGAAATCGAGGCCAAGTGGCACAAATAGTGTTTCGCTAAGAGGGCCCTCTGCACCCCACATCGATGAGTGGCATCTGGGGTCTTAAAAGCTGCCAAGCTGCCATCTGAGATTACAGCAAATGGTCCCAACTTAGCAGGAACGGATCATCACCGAGGACCAAAACTGCATGGGAGAATGAGAATCCAGAAGATAGAGAGACCCATGTGAATGGGTGACTACATTGACTTGTGACTGGAAGAACCGGATGGTGCCCAGTCACCACCAGTGATAGCCACAATGGAGCTCACAAAGTTGAGTCTCACTGGCAACACAAGAATAAAAAGGGATGCACCCTGAAATCTCCACTAAAAGACCTCAATTCGTGGTCCAAGGGCTTCAGGGTTCCTCTGGGAGTATGACCCCTGGCCCTGATACTGCCATTGTCCATAAATCATAATGAAGTTCAACTCTTTGGACAGGAATGGATTGGACTTGGTGATGCAGAGTGGCCATAAGGTTTGTGCACTTTATGGTTCTATGCATCTATAGGATGTCATTCTGCTGACCTCTTACTGGAGGAAGGGGAGTGGGTGAAGAGGAGGGGATAGGAGATTGTTGGGAGGATAGGACATGTATGGAGCAGAGAAGAAGAGTGTGCTGTCACCGGCCAGGGAGAGCAGTAGAAGCTGCATATAGGTGGGCATGTAAAGTTATATGGGAATTTACATTTTCAGTCAATCATAATAATAATATAAATAAATAAATACAAATCTTTTATCTGATATTTCATCACATATGTTAATGTAAAGTACTTTATCTTCAGTCTTACTAATTCTGATTTCCAGTGCCTCAATTTTGCTCCTTTGACTTCTATTGAGTTGTCTAATTCTGAAATGTTATAGTTAGTGCTCCAGATTTCAGTTTGTTGTCTCTCTGCAGATTCTTTCACCCTGTTAAATCTGTCAGTATGCTCTTCTCTAATTTTTTTTAATTCCTCTTCTGTTGTGTCTCTCTGCTTCTTGACTTTTTCTGTGTTTTGCCTGGATTTCTTTCCTGATCTTTTGAAAAGCTTTGTACATTAATCTTGTGTATTCTGTCTCTTGTATTTCTAGGAGGTTCTCTTCATCTGGAAAATTTCTTGATTATTTGTTTTGTGAGATTTCTGAAGCCATCATGGTCTGCCTTTTTATATGATTCAATATTGACTGTTATCTCCAAGCCATCAATAAGTTACCATGTTTATTTATTTAATGTTTGCTTACTTAGTCCTAGATTCTTGTTTTGTTTTGATATGTTCAAATAGGCTGCTCATTTGAGCTAGTTTCTTCATTGGTGCCTTTGAAGTTCTAACATTCTGTTACCGGATGGTTAGAGCTGTCATTAGGTATGTGAGCCCAGGAGTCCATTTTCTTTTCTTGTACGGATTCAGCTCAGATATCTGGGTAGTTTGTAACCAAAAATGTGGTGCAGGCTCTCACCTACAGTCCCAGATGTGTGGGAGTGATTGGTGTAGGCACAGGTGTGTGGTTGCAGTAGAAGTTCTTATGCTGAGCAAGGCAGAGCGCTGACAGCCACCCCTCAGTGTTTGCAAGGAAATCTTGTTCCTGTTCCCTAGAGCACATAGGTTAGTGGGTTTTGCAGCTGGATTACCGGTGTTCAAAGCTATTGGCCATAAAGACTGGGAGGATCCACTTACTCTTGGACCCCTTTAGAAATGGCTAGGTGGCATTGCTGGAGCCACCAGTCCTCAGGGCCCTGCTGTGGGTAGATGTGTACCCTACTTAATAGGAAGCATGCTGTCAGTTGTCATGAATCTGCTTTTCCACTATATAGCTGACACAGTGAAATTAAGGTTCAGATATATACCTAATTGTACTGTGCTAAAGAAGGCCTGTGCTACTGTAGTGGGTCCACACAGGCCTATGCAGGGCTGAAAGGCTGTGGACCCATTATGCCTGTGTCCAAGCAAAGAAAATGATTCTTCCCTGAGTTCTCAGCTCAGGGGAGCCGTAATATTCTTTTCCCCTGTTTATTAATTTGTTCCCTCTCCAAGCCTGAGAGAATGGCTAAGGCAGCATACAAGGTCCTACTTCCAACCCAGGGGATGCTTTAATCTCTGAAGCCAGGATCCAGTGCAGAATGGGAGGAGGGCAGGTAAATGTGAGAAAGGCTTACCCCTAAGGAGACTTTTTTGACCTGCATGTGGTAGGTTAGACACTTGGCACTTGGCTTTGGCTACTTATCTTTTGCTGACTGAGTGTTGGTTTTCACTAATTCTGGAAGAATGAGTGACCTCTCTGCTGCAAGGCCTCTCCCAATGTGGAAAACATGTCCCAAATGTATTGCTTGCTCCATCAAGGTGCTAGTTCCCACGAAATCAGGTCTGACAGCTCTCTGCTGCTTCTGAACTTCCCTCCATTCCCCTGATACTCAGCCCAATTCCTCAATTTTTCGTTTGATGTTCTGGGCTCCTAGAATGTCATATATAATAGATTCACTTGTTTGGGGGGGCCTTTGTTGTAAGAAGGACCACAAGCTGCATCTGACTACTCTGCCATCTTGGCTGCACCTCTCATACTCACTTCTTTGGAGCACTCTGGCTGTACTTCTTCAGAAACAATTATTTTTTCATTGTTCTGGCAGTCCATGGTATATTCAATATTCTTTGTCAACATCGTAATCCAAGTATATCATTTCTTGTTTGGTCTTCCTTATTGACTGCCGTCTTTCACATGCCTATGAGGCAACTGAAAATACTGTGGCTTGGATCAGGTGCACTTTACAGAGTGACATTTTTGCTTTTGAACACTTTAAGGAGGTCTTTTGCACCAAATTTTCCCAGTACAGTGCATTATCTAATTTCTTGACTGATGTTTCCATGGGCGTTGATTGTGGATCTAGGTAAGAAATCCTTGACAATTTCAATCTTTTCTCCTTTTGTCACTATGTTGCTTATTGGTCCAGTTGTAAAGATTTCTGTCTTATGTTGAGGTATAAACTATACTTGGGGTTATAGAAAGCATTTATTTTAAGTAGCTGTGAAAATAAATATTTCTTTTCCAGAGGACATAACCGTTAATTTTTAGTTATTAAACACTTATTTAAAGGTTGTATATCAATAATAAAATTTTTGAAATTATAACAACATTTATAATTTCATCACATGAACAAATTTCCCTCCTGCATATTACTTTCAGTGGGCATAAATGATTTTAACGTACTTGTAATTACACAATACGCACCATTTAAAACTGTATATTTTCTTATATCGTACATTACAAAGATGTTTTGATTTCTACAATCTTAGTAGTTATGATTTTTATGACTCTTCTTTAATATTCTTCAAAGACTATTCCATGTTATTGCTGTATTGTCATTTATTAAATTACGTCCCTAATGTTGGTCATCCTATTTTTGCTTCCAATTTTTTGTTAGCCTCCATTTCATTCTGAGGAAAAGGAAGGTAGTTCTTTGGAGCAGTATCATCTAAAACATTAAGGCCAAAAGACTTCCAACCCTTTTTGAAAGCTTATACTTGGCTTTCCAATGTTCTAGGCAAGGAATTATCCATTAGAGTGCACAGCCTAATCAAGTTGGTTTTGGTAAGTGCTGGTAGTTGGAATAAAGCTGATGCTGTTTTTCGCCTTGTTCTTACTCTGGCTAGAAAAAGAAAAACCTCTCCCATAGGATAGAGCAGAAGGAGAACACTGAGACCCGTTTTTGTAGGCTAGACGGGGGTTTAGGCAGGCCTGAGTTCAAATCTTAATAGTTGTGTGATTTGGTACACCTCTCTCAAACTGTGCCTCAGTTCCTCTTCCGTAAATGAAGAATTCAACTAGATAATGTTGAAGGCTTTGTCTAATTCTAACATGGTAGTGTTCTACTGGTTTGCTCTGTAAATTTTGTTGGCATCTTACCTTAACCAATCCATGCATTGTTCTCTTTCCTAAAGTCCCTGATCCACTATTGTGTCCCTCACTCTCAGCAAATGCCTGTGACTTCACTTTTTGCTCGACGGATACTCTAAAGTTATCTCCTAGTACGAGTCACTTCAACTTCCTCCCTTAGTCCCTCCTATATCAGAGAAAGACATTTGTTTCATGCTTATTTTTAATCTCAAACTCTCTCATTTCCATAGAGGTTGTGCACTATGAATTATAACTTTCAACAACATTTTGAATTTTTCCCTCTGTTCTGCTTCCTTCCTCTATCTATAAACATACTCAGATATTTCTCATTCTAAAAATTGTCACTGGATATAGTTACCACTTCAAGATTTTGTCCTTCCTCTTCATCTATATGCACATGTCTCTTTCCTCTCCGAGTTCACTAATAACATTTTAATGCTGCTTATTCCATTAAATTATGTTCCTCTAGTAATTTTTCCACTGGCTTTCCTGTGACCTCTTCTTCTACTTCCCAAGTATAGGCTATTCATAAACATGCTATTAAGTGAGGAAGCAGGATATAATGTTACATGCACACTAGTTAAAACATGTAAAAGACAATCCTGGGAAGAAGAAACAATTCAAAATTACTAAATGATTGATTTATGGTGATAATATTTTTGCAGTTTTTACTTTTTTTTTCTACTTTCTGAATTTTTTGTAACGTGGCTATATTGTATAATGAAAAGTAATTCAACAATTTCTATGCATATAATTCAGTGACATTGATTACTTAAAGGTCATTTTTAACAGAAACATAAGTATGAGTACTCCCCCAAAGTCTGCCCTTGGACCTTTTTGTTCTTTCTTGCCTCACTTTTTTCTTCAGCAATGTCATCTATTCCTATACAGTCATATACTCAATGACAAGGGCTCCCATATTTCTGTCTTTAGTCCCTTCTGCTCTTTGTCTTCTGCTATCTGCTGGAAAACACCATCTGGAGGTACTGGCTACTACGAATTCAACATCAGCACTTCTATCTGAGATTTTAGCATGAAACCTTAATGTATCCATAAAATTGTCCATTTCTTCCCTTCCCAAAGTCAGTAGGTAAATCCCTCCCAACCTAAGCCAAACTACCACCCCTTGACTGACTGAATAACCGCAACAATCTTCAAGCTGGCCCTTTCATTCTTTCTCTCCCTATATACCAGTGTGTATGATTTGTTTAAAATATGAAGTAAATCATGATAGTTCTCTGCTTAAAATCCCCTGATAACTTCCATCATTTAGGTGGAATAAAATCCAGTCCTCACCATCATCTGCAGGACAGTCTATAATCTCAGCTAAGATTAATAGCTGAATCTCTGAGTTTATCTCCTTCCCCTGTGTAGCAACTGTCTTATTTCTCCTTCTTCCTTCCAAATGCAAATTCTATCATGCTTCAGGACTATGGTACACTTTGTACTGCTTTTTAGTGTCCTCCACCCACAACCTCTTCACCTCTATCTCTCTACATTTCTTCACTTTTCTTCTGCTAAATGTATATTTAAAACATTTTCTAGCCTCATTCCTACCCTCCTTAGTAACCATCAAAGTTTGTTTCTTTTTACACATAAACCTTTTCATTAGTTATTACAACAGTAATCTCATATAATATTTGTCCTTTTGTGAACAACTTATTGCAACTTGGCATAAAGCTCTCCAGTTTCTTTGGTATGACAAGATGCTTCATAAATTCATCTTGTTCTTTATTGTTGCATAATACTCCATTGTTTATCAATTAATTTGTTGATGAATCTAGGTTGTTGAATCTGTAGTCCCTTCTGCTCTCTATTTTCTGCTACTTGCTGGAAAATAACATTTGGAAGTACTGGCTACTACCAATTCAACATCAACCCTTCTATCTGAGATTTTAGCACCAAATTTTAATGTGTCCATGAAGCTGTAGATGAATGAATCCATGAATGAATCTAGGTTGTTTCCAACTTTTTGTTATTGTGAACAATGCTGTGATGAACATAAGTGTGCATTTGTCTTAGTGCAATGACTCATGTTTCTAGGATATATTCCCAGCAATGAGATTGCTGGCCTTGGAAGTGCTATGGGGCAGTTCTACTCTGTCCTGTAGCATTGTAATTAGTCAGAATGGACTTGACAGTAATGGGTTTTCTTTTTTCTTTTGTTTTAAAGGTACCCCTATCTCTTGCTAAGGAAGCTCCATATTGTTTTCCAAAATGCTTATATTATTTTACATTCCTTACAGCAGTGCACAAGACTTCTGACCTCCTTGCAGCTTCTCCAACATTTATTTCCTGTTTTTGTGATTTGTGCCGGTAATGCTGAGTGAAATGGTATCTCACTGTGCTTTTTTATTTGCATTTTTCTAATGGCTAGTGATTGCAAGTATTTCCTCATGTTGGCCACTCCAATGTTTTCCTTGGAGAAGTATCTGTTAATTTCCTTGGTCTATTTTTTAAGTAGATTGTTTGTCTTTCTGTTGTAGAGCTATTGAATTTTCTTGTAGATTTTAGAGATTACGACTTTGTCTGATTTATATTAGCCCATTTTTTCCCCCTCAGTCTGTAGGTTCTCTTTTTACTCTTGGTAAAATCTTTTGATGAGCTTAAGTATTTAACTTTTAGGAGATCTCAATTATCTAGCTTATCTTCTGGAGTTTGTGTGTTGCTGGTTATAGTTTGGATCCAGCTAATCACACGTATTAGGGCTTCTAGCATTGATCTTATTTTTTTTACTCTGTGAACTTAGTAGTTTTTGGCTTTGTATACAGGACTTGCATCCATTTTGAATTAGTTTTTCTATTTGGAGTGAGGTATGGGTCCTGTGTCCTATTTTTTCTTATCCTTCATATATCAGCTTCAACATCTCCTCCTCTGAGAAGCCTGCTCCAGTCACTCTAACGAAAAGAAGTTCAACCATGTTGTTCTCTATTACAGCGTTCTGCCCATTTCCTACAAAGCACTTACCAAAATTTGCAACTTTCTTTGCTTGTTTTTTTTTTTTTTTTTGTTTACTGATAGTCTTCTTCACTGGACTGTAAGTTCCATGAGGATGGGAACCATTTTTATTTTGTCTACTATGATATAACCCGGAGCCTGGAACAGTTTCTGACATGTAGTAAGCCCTCAGTAAATATGTGTCAAATAAATGATTAAATGAATAATTTGTTATGATAATGACTTTTTCTCAATGATTGCTGTCATGGATTGAATTTTGTTCCTCAAAAAAAAAAAATGTATAGAAATGTGTGTGGTGGTCTGGCAGAGCCATGATTCCCTGTATTATGTGAGCTTCCCGTATTCTGTAAACCCTGCCTCTGTAATGATAATGAGGTAGGGTGGGAAACCGTTGAATTGGTGGAGCAAGATTTAAGATGTAGGATTGTATTGTTATTTGGGGCAACCTCTTGAGATATAGAATAAAGGGAGGCAAGCTAAGATTTGGGGACCTCATGCCACCAAGAAATTGTGCCAGGAGCTGAACATGATGACAAAGACCTTCCTCCAGAGACAGCAAAGAAAGCCTTTCCCTAGAGCTGAGGCCCTGAATTTGGACTTTAAGCCTACTGGATTGCAACAAAATAAAATTTCTCTTTTTAAAGCCATCCACTTTTTTTATTTTTGTTTAAAGCAGCATTAGATGACAAAGACAGTCGCTAAGTGTGTAAAATGGGCCAGATGATTTTACATAGCTTTTCTAATTTAATTTTCAAAATTGTTTAAGTGGTGATTTTTAAAAGTATTTTATTTTGCTTTAAGTGAAAGTTTACAATTCAAGTCAGTTTGTCATATATAACAACCCCTTCCCCCACACTGCTGTGTGACTTTAGCTGCAATCCCTGCCCTGCAACAGCATACTCCTCCTTTCCACTCTGTATTTCTTGTGTCCTTCAACCAACTCCTGCCCTGCCCTGCCCCCTCATCTCACCTATGGACAGGAGTGGCCTGTTAGCCTCATGTATTTACGTAGGTCAAAAAAGCACACTATTTGTCAGTGTCATTTTACATCTCATACTGTATTCAATCTTTGTTACTTGTTTTGTTTTTTAATTTTATTATGACTGATTGAAAATGTACATTCCCATATGAAATTACATGCCCACCTATATGCAGCTTCCACTGCTCTCCCTGCCCGGTGAAACTCTCTCTTGACAGTAAGCTGGGGCAATCATAGAACTCACCTTTTTCGTTCCTTATTTTTGGTTGCCTAACAGATCATTTCATGTTGGAGAGATATTTGGAGTGCTATCTTATTGAGTTTTATTGAGATATAATTCACATATGATTAACCCATTAAAAGTACAGTTCAGTGGTATTCAGTGTATTACGAAGCTGTGCAACCAGTCTCATGATAAATTTTAGAAAATTTTCATCAGTTTCCCAAAAAGCTGCCAATCAATTAGCAGTCATTCCTCATTGTTTCCCACTCCCCTCAGCCTGAGACAACTACTAATCCACTTTCTATCACTATATATTTGCCTATTTTGGCCATTTTGTGTAAATGGTCTTTTGTGACTGGCTTTTTTTTACTTAGTATAATGTTTTCAAGGTTCACTCATGTTGAAGCATGTATGAGTACGTCATTCTTTCTGATTGCTAAGTAATATTCTACTGCATGGATAGATTTCAGATTCTATTTCATGTTACATTTCACACTCATCCGTTCATTACTTGATTGACCTTTGTGTTTCTACTTTTTGGCTATTATGAATAATGCTGCTACAAATATTCGTGTGCAAATTTTTGTGTGCACATAGCTATTGTTTCTCTCGGGTATATACCTAGGAATGGAATTTCTGGGTCATGGGGTAACTCTGTATTTTACATTTTGAAGCTATCTTATTTAATTTTAAGTCTAACAATTCTGTTAGGAAGACATCATCATCTCTATTCTATAGAGAAAGCAATGGAGGTTTAACCAGGTTAAAAAATTTCTAGTCACATTACTAGAAAGTCATTAGACTTTAAAGCAGATTTTCTTTAGTAATAGTCAATCTCATATGCTGTTCTCAAAATGATAAATTGGCACAACTTCTTTGGAGGGCAATTTGGCAATAAATATTTAAAGCTTTAAATGTGCACACATATGACCCAGCAGTTTCACACTTAAGAATTTATCCAACACAAATACTGGAACTTCTATCAAAATACATCTGTCAATATGCTTATTGTAAATTCAGTGTAATAGAAAAGAATACAAATAACATAATCAGTCAGCAGTAAGGAGTTGCTTGATATAACTTATCCTTACAATGGAATACTGTGCAGTTATTAAAAGAGAATGTAAACTCTCAGTTAAAGCACAATAAAAAAAGAGAATGCAATGGATATGTGTGATATAGAGAATGTTCATATTCAAATGTGAAATGCAATAATTCAAATAGAACAATATGTGTAGTAATGATCCCATTTGTGGAAAAAACATAAGGAAGAAATCTATTTTAGTCAGCTAGGGCTGCTCTAACAGAAGTACCACAGAGTGGATGGCTTTAACAAAGGAAAGTTTATTCTTACACAGTCAGGTAGGCTACAAGTCCAAATTCAGGATGTCCGCTCCAGGAGGTTTTTCCCCTTGTCGGCTCTGGAGGAAAGTCTGGTGTTGCATCAGTCTTTGTCCAGGGAGCATCTTGGCACAGGAACCTCAGGTCTGTAGGATACGCTCTTCTCCCGGTGCTGCTTGCTTGATGCTGTGAGGTTCCCAATTCTCTGCTTGCTTCTCTCTCCTTTTATCTCTTGTAGGATGAAAGGATTAAGGGTGGGACAAGCCATATTCCAGGGAAAGTCCCTTTACAGTGGAACAGTGAAGTGATTCTATGAAGGGATTTACAGCCCCACTCTAGTCCTTGAACATACAGCATAGGAAAGCTACAAAATGGAGGACAGTCACAAGATAACCGGGAATCATGGCCCAGCCACATGGCTATACATATTTTTGGGAAGGCACAATTCAATCCATGACATCCCACTCTTTGGCACCCTAAAAATCAATTAACTGAAACATGCAACACATTCATCTCACCATCATAGCGAAATCATGTCCATGCCATATGATAGAAGTCTTAAATCAGTTCCAAGTCCAAAATTCAAAAATTTCATCTTTATTTACTTATTATTATTTTTTATTATGATTGAATGAAAATGTACGTTGTACACTCCCATACAAATTTGCATGCTCACCTATATGCAGCTCCCACTGCCCTCTCTGTCCGGTGAGAGCGCACCCCTCCTCTCTGCTCCATACATGTCCTATCCTCCCAGCATTCTCCTATCCATTCCTCTCCACCCACTCCCCTTCCTCCATCAAGAGGTCAGCAGGATGACATCCTATAGATGCATAGAACCATAAAATTCGCACAAGATACAGTCACTCTGTGGTACCAAGTCCAATGCATTGCTGTCAGAAAAGTTGAACTTCATTATGATTTATAGACAGGGGCAGCATCAGGGCCAGGGGCCATGCTCCCAGGGGAACCCCAAAGCCCCTGGACCATTAATTGTGGTCTTTTATTGGAGACCTCAGGGTGCACCCCTGTTTATTCTCTCATTGCCAGTGAGACTCAACTTTGTGACCTCCATTATGGCTATAACTAGTGGTGGCTGGGCACCATGCGGTTCTTCTGGTCATGAGTCAATGTAGAGACCCACTCACGTGGGTCTCTCTGTCTTCTGGGCTCTCTTTTTCCCATGTCATTCTTGTCCTCAGTGATCATCTGTTCCTGTTGAGTTGGGACTATTTGCTGCACCCTCAGATGGCAGCTTGGCAGCTTGGCAGCTTTTAAGACCTCAGATGCCACTCACCGATGAGGGTGCAGAGAATCCTCATTAGCAAAACACTAGCTGTGGCAATTGGCCTCGATTTTGCCTGAGAGCATGGTCCTCGGCCCCCCATCCCAGCTACTCTGTCCTTGCAATATTGGGTTAAGATGGGAGGAGTACTCAAATTGTCTTGATGTCCAGTTATTACTGATCTTTCTAATGTGTGCTGTCACTGATTTTACCCAACCACATTTCCACCAACTATCTAATCTAAACCCTCCCCCGCCACCCTCCCTCCTTCCCCACCCTTGCAGCCATCAAAGAGTCTTTTCTTCTATGCAGTAATCTGTTTTTAAGTTCTTATCATAGGGGTCTCATACAATATTTGTCCTTTTGTTGATGACTACTTTCACTCAGCATAGTGTCCTCCAGTTGAAACCAGCTTAACAGATGTTTCCTGCTATCACCGTTGTTCTTTATCATTGCATAGTGTTCCATTGAGTATATATACATAGTTTACCTATCCATTGCTCTGTTGTTGGGCATCTGAGTTGATTCCATCTTTTTGCTATTGTGGACTGTGCTGCGGTGAATATCCGTGTGCATGTATCTATTAGTGTGAATGGCCTTGATTCTGTAGGATATATTCCAAGTAGTGGAATTACTGGGTCAAATGATGTATCTATATCCTTTTTTTTAAGGAAGCATCATATTGCTTTCCAAAGAGGCTGGACCATTTTGCAACCCACCATCTCCTCTTTAGAGAAATGTCTGTCCATCTCCTTTGCCCATCGCTTAATTGGATGATTTATCTTCTTATTGATATTTTGTAGTACCTTATAGATTATGGAGATCAGGTGTCGGTCTGACATAGAGTTGCCAAATATTTTTTTCCCCATTCTGTAGGTGGCCTTTTAATTCTATTGATAAAGTCTTTGGATGAGCTAAAGTGTTTGATTCTTAATAGTTCCCATTTATCTATTTTCTCTTCTGTTGATTGTGGTTTGTTTGACAGATTTTGAAGTCTGTCTACATTGTTTATTAAAACTTCCATTGTTGTTCCTACTTTTTCTTGGATAAGCTTTATCATTTTGGATTTGATATTTAGGTCTCTTATCCAGTTTGAGTTGGTTTTTGTATAAGGTGTAAAACATGGATCTTGTCTCAGTTTATTGCAGATGGATATCCAATTTTGCCAGCACCATTTGTTGAAGATACTGTTTTTAACCCAGTTTAATGTCTTAGGGCCTTTGTTGAATATCAGCTGTCCACAGGCAGATGATGTCATTTCTGGGGTCTCGATTCTGTTCCATTGATCTATCTGTCTTTTTTTGTACCAGTACCAGCCTGTTTCGACCACTGTGGCAGTGTAATATGTTCTAAGGTTGGGTAATGAGAGGCCTCCCAGTGTGTTCTTCTTACTTAGTCCGGGGCTTCTTCCCTTTTGAAAGTTGGTGATTTGTTCCTCCATCTCATTAAAAAATGTCACTGGAACTTGTATTGGGATTTGATTAGAAGGAACCTTTTACTTGAGAGAAGGCACTGTCTTCTCCATTTTCTTTGTTTTCATTTAGCTTTATCTGTGAACAATGCAATGAACAAGCAAGATAAAATGAGTTCCAGGAATCAATGTCTGAACCATAGCAAGCATGCTGGAACCTGATAGGGAGAGAGGACAGAAGAGATTGGCAGGCAGCACTGTAGAGAAAGGAGCCCAACCCAAAGAAAAGAAAGGGCCAAAAATCTGTATCACGTGGTTCAGGGGACTGGATATAATTCAGGTCCAATTTTCACTGGTTTTGAAAGTGAGTTTGGAGTCTGTGCCCCAGAAGAATAATATTTTTTTTTGTAGTGGCAATAAGCACAGAAGTTTGGATGGAAGTTTCTGGATTCTGGGAGTTGATCTGGTTTGAAGAGGGTTCAAGTTGCAATTGGTGAATCCTGAGTCTCCCCTCCTAACCTAAGGATGGAGACTAGGAAAGGTCTAGGCTTGTTTAGGAACATGAAGTTTAAACCAGAAGCTGTCACAGAAGTTACTAGACACTTCATGAAAGTAGATGCCTTTGTGGTATTCACTGCTAGTTCCCCAATGCTTAGAGTAATCCTTGATACAAGTTTGTATGCCATAAATACGTCTTGAATGAATAACCTCAAATTCCACAGACTAGGGCTTTCCTCAGAAGTGTCAGATCATGTGATTATGGCATTAGGAAAATTTTGAACTTCAGTCACCCAGTGGGAAGAAGCTCTTGGTATATTTTCAGTCTCGGAAAGAGCTTGATGAAGCTCACTGTGAACGTTGAAGAACTTCAGTTCGTATAAATGGAAAACCTCTGATGGGCCGAGAATGACATCTAGAACTACAAAATTTCCATGAACCAGATCTCAGCTCAAATGTTATTGCCTTAGAAAGTCCTTATGTGACCACTGGTGAGAATATGGCCTTTTGCTGAACTCTAACCAAGTCACTCTCTATCCCATTAACCAACTTTATTTTCTTCGCTATCTCAAGATATCTGAGGCATTTATTTGTCTATGGCTTTGGTGTCTGTGCCTCTGCAATACAGTATCAGTGTCACAAGACCAGAGACATCATCTCATTCACCACTATATTCCTGATACCTAGAAGAGTTCCTGGCACATAGCCAGTGTTCAAAAAATATTTGTTGAAACTCCAGAGTGGATAGTCCCTTTTAATAAAGAGTTAAATATGAATTTAAGAACCATTTCACGTATTTTTCTCAGAGAAGAAAGGAAAGCTCAAATTTAATTATACAGTGATTATAAAATTGAATTAAGTGACAAAGGTATCTGTTTATTCCTGTGTTTCTATTTCTTTCTTACTGTAGTCTGTTCATAACTCTCTTACACACTGTTTACAGCAAGCAGATGCACACGTGCACTTGCACGCATACATGTATATGTATTCTCCTAGAGACACTGGGGTTTCATTGGATGAAAAGTCATGAACAGCAGAATTAGATTTATATTGTAGGAAAAAAAAGAGTTGAGAAAGAGTGATGAGCAATCTGCACTAATCTCACAAGATGGCAGTGGAGGGGCTAATGGTTTTACTGAGCAGGACTGTTTAGCAGACAAACATTGAGAAATCTCTTCAGTTGGGAATGACAGGGCTTTTTCTGTTGATAGGAGTGATCAAATAGAATTTAGGGGCTCAAAATCTCTAGCTTCCTCATTATCTGCCCATATGTCACCATCTTAAGTTTCAGGATCCTATTTCTTCCAATCGGTGCCCTCATTTTAGCTTCAAACACCTCTTCAGGTTGGCCAGTGAATTGGTGTTGTAATTCAGTCACACTTATAATAAGACTCTGGGTTTGGTCTTCAGCACTGTAAGCTCTGTTAGTACAAGAAATAAGGCTTTCTTTCAAAGCACAAATGGAAAATTTTATTTCATTTATGCAGCACTTGAACTATGACTCTGAAGCCCTTTCTTTTTCCTTCATCAGTTTGTATGGTGAAAGTAAGGCCAATCAACAAACCAGCTTCCTTACACTTCTCATTCTGACAAAATTGTAGAAATACTTTACACATGCTGTTACCCAGAGCCTGACTTTCACCAAGACCTGATAGGTGGTGATATTTTGTATGTTTGTATTTCCAACTCATGCCATGGATTAGCAGTGCCATTATTACTACTAGGAGTAGAGTCATGAACATTATGACTACCAGACTTGGGAAATAATTTAGAAAATTATCCTTAAAATTTTGTTTCCTTAGAACTGCTTTTGGTACCAAATGTCTTACGAGGTCTGACAATTAAGTATGCAAATTTAATTGTTCTAAGTGCTACATACCTCATTGCAGAGTATCACTATAGTCACCTTTGAAGTATTTCCCTTCACAAAGCCAGCACCTAGCCCACCGTTCAAAACAATTTTGGAACTCTTTCTGGAATGGCCATTGAGTATGGTGGTGAGTTTGCAAACTTAGTTGTCTAGTTGTCTCTAAGGGAGTTTTTAGCCAGTAAACAAATAGCTGTATTGGAACACCCACCCTACTCACCTGATCTTGCCCCCAATCTTTTATTCTTTACCCAAAGATAAAGGAAATATTGAAAGGAAGACATTTTAATAACATTCAGCACATCAAGGATAATGTGATATGGTGGTCAAGACTGTGTCAACTTGGCAATTCCATGTTTGGCTACTGTATCAAGTGGCAGGGATGGGGTTTATGGTGGCTTCCCTCCCCTCAGTTCTCATCTCTGTCTTCTACCACCTACTTTCTGTTTGCTCACATTGCCAATAGTTCCTGCTCTCTTTTGCATCTGGTTCCTGGACCTGAACTAGCACTTGTTGGATTTATCAAACTTTACAGCCAGTGAGAGTCCTGTGCCCTGGCCTGCTGATCCTGGGCTTGCCAGCCCATGCATCTCCATGAGTCAGCAGAGTCCTTGCAGTCTCACTGCCAGCTTGTGTTCCACTGACCTACACAGCCTGTAATCTAGAACTCTGGTCTCTGACCTGCTGACCTTGGATTCCCCAGTTCCCATGGCCACATGAGGCTTGTGCCAGGACTAGGGGTGTTCAGCTTCTATAACTGTGTAAGCTGTCTCCTTTATATAACTCTTTCCATGTACATATAGGTGTTACTGGTTTTGCTTCCCTAGAAAACCCAGCCTAAGATAATTTGGTACCAAGAGTGGTTCTGAAGAAACAAAATTGTAAAAATTAATCTTTAAAAGCGGTTCTCCAGTCTGGTTAGTATTACCACTGTTGATAATTCTGTTTATAGCAGTAAATAGTGCCTTGCTAGTCCATGGGCTGAGGTGGCAGTATGCATCTGCAAAACAGCACCACCAGTAGATCAGGTATTGCTGAAGGTGAGGCTCAGGGTAAAAATATGTGTGATAACTTGTTGAAATTATGTGAAGATGAGAAGTATAGCTAAGTTGGTTGGCTGGTCCTACTTGCGTTTGAAAAACTGGCAAAAGAAAGAGATGAGCTCAGGGATTTGGAATCAAAGCTCACATACCATATAAGAGACCTCAAAGCTTCCACTTGCACTTTAAAAGAAAACAACATTACTTGTAATGGCAGAGCCAATACTGACACAAAAGTCGAACCCAGATTCTTATGACTAAAGTGGTGGAACTGCAATGCCAGCTCAGTTGCTTATCTTTAGAGGTATCTGAAGTTAAAGTGAGGGTATTGATTGGGAAAAAATAGGACCTTGAAACTTGGAATGGGGACACATGGACAGATGATAAGGAAGGTGGAGACACTGAGCCCCTAACATCCAGTGAGTCACTCTTGCCAGCAGACCCACACTCATGTGAAGGGATTGCTTCATGTTTGTCTGCTAAACCACCCTGCCCAGGAAAGCCATTATCCCCCCTACTCCAATCTCATGAGATTAGTTGTAGCCCAGGTGCCTCTAAGGAGCCACTGCCTGAGTCGTTGCCTGGGACATGGTCTGAGGCAAATGCTTTACACGAAATGCTGAGAGTTCTAAAACCAATTCCACACTACCAATTTTGGCGTCTAGACCTATAACTAACTATACTCAAGTCCCAGCTAGATGCAAAAGGTAAATTACAAAGTGTGACCCAGGAGGAGATATGCCATACTCCAAAGGAACTACTTGACTTTTCTAATAGGTACAAACAAAAACCTGGGGAATATGCATGGGAATGGCTGCTAAGGCTGTGAGATAATTGTGCAAGGAATGTAAAGATGGATCAGTCTGAATTTATTGACATGGGTCTACTGAGCACAGATTCTTCATTCAAAGTTTCAGCTTGAGAAGTTATGAAAGGACCTAGTAGTTTTTTGGCTGGATTGCTGAAGCATGGATGATGTTGTGGCCTACACTAAATCAAGCTGAATTGCCATACCTGTCTTGGTGTACTGTAGAAGAGGGTATCCAAAGGCTTAGGCAAATTAGCATGCTAGAGTGGAATTATCAAGTTAAACCTTCAAATCCACACATAGAATGCCCATCAGACACGCCTTTTACCACAGCTCTGAGAAACAAATTTGTGAAGGGTGTTCCAGCATCCTTGAAGACTACTGTGATTGCCATTTTATATAAATCAGATACGACAGACGGAGCTGCCCTAACTAAATTAAGACACCTAACTGCAATGGGGCTGACTGGACCCCGTGGCAGTAGGGTCAAGTGGCTGCACTTAATTGACAAAGACAAGGTGGCCATGCTTACAGTAATAGACAGCAGAGGTAAAATAGTAATTGGAATAGTCTAACTTATATGGGCTTACAGAGTTGGCTACTTAGTAATTGTGTCCCTAAGAGTGAAATAGATAATAAACCTACTATGTACTTGATCTATATGAGTGTATGAATTCTAGGTCAGGTGAACAGCAGTTTAACTGAAATTGCCAGAATAGAGAGTCACAGTCTGTCTATCAATTCCAAAACTTGAACAAGTTTAAGGATCCACAACCCCTTGAATGAAGGGGATGCCAGGTCCCTTTGAGGAAGAATTCAAATATCCTGCCAAAAATTTATACTGTCAATCTTTCTCCTGCCCATCCCCAAATGGATCTATGGCCTTTTACTAGAGTGACTGTTCACTGGGGAAAAGAAAATAAGCAGGCTTTTCAGAGACTACTGGATACTGACTCTAAACTGACACTAATTCCAGGTGACCCAAAATGTCATTGTGACCCATGAGTCAGAGTGCGGGCACGTGGAGGTCAGGTTATTAATGGAGCCTTGGCTCATGTTCATATCACAGTAGGTCCAGGGGGTCCCTGAATCCATCTGGCAGTGATTTCCCCAGTTCCAGAATGCCTAATTGGAATAGACATACTCAGCAACTGGCAAAACTCCCACACTAGATCCCTGACAAGTGGAGTAAGGACTGTTACAGTGGGAAAAGCAAAATAGAAGCCACTGCAACTGCAACTGCCTAATAAAATAGTGAACCCAAAGCAATACTATATTCCTGGAAGGACTGTGGAAATTACTACTACCATGAAGGACTTGAAGAACGCAGAAGTGGTGATTCCCATCACATCCCCATTCAACTCACCTTTTTCACCTGTGCAAAAAACAGACGGGTCTTGAGAATCACAGCAGATTATTGCAAACTTAACCAGATGGTGACTCCCATTGAAGCTGCTGATCCAGATGTAGTTTCATTGCTTGAGCAAATTAATACATCTCCTGGTACTTGGTATGCAGCTAGTGATCTGGCTAATGTCTTCTTCTGCATACCTGTTTCAAAGGACCACCAGAAGCAGTTTGCATTTGGCTGGCAAGGCCAGCAATACACGTTCACTTGCCTGCTTCAGAGCTACATTAATTCTTCAGCCCTATGTCATAATTTAGTCCACAGGGACCTTGATTGTCTCTTCCACAAGATGTCACTCTGATCCATTATGCTGATGACATTATGCTGATTGGACCTAGTAAGGAAGAAGTTTCAGTGTTGGTGACTCTGGACTTATTAAACATTTGCATACTAGAGGGTGGGAAATTAATCCCATAAAAATTCAGACACCTTCCAACTCAGTGAAATTCCCAAGGGTCCAATGGTGGGGGACATGTCTCAATGTTCCTTCTAAAGTAAAGGATAATTTACTACACCTAGCTGCTCCAACAACTGAAAAAGAAGCACAGTGCCTAGTTGATCTCTTTGGATTTTGTAGACAATATAGTCCTCATTTGGGTGTGCTACCTCGGCCTATTTATCATGTGACTCAAAAGGCTTTTGCTTTTGAGTGGGGCCCAGAACAAGAGAAGGCTCTGCAACAGGTTCCAGCCACTATGTATGCTGTTCTGCTGCTTGGGCCATATGATGCAGTGGATCCAATGGTGCTTGAAGTGTCACTGGCAGATAGAGATGCTGTTTGGAGTCTTTGTTGGGTCCCTATTGGTGAATCACAACACAGACCTTTAGGATTTTGGAGCAAAGCACTGCCATTCTCTGCAGATAACTATTCTCCCTTTGAAAAACAGCTTTTGTCTTGTTACTGGGTCTTCATATAGACCGAATGCTTAACCATGGAACACCAAGTCACCATGCGTCTTGACCTGCCTATCATGAACTGGGTGTTGTTTTGACCCACAGAGTCATAAAGTTGGACAAGCACAGCAACACTTCATCATTAAATGGAAGTGGTAGATATGAGATTTGGCCCACACAGGACTTGAAGGCACAAGTACGTTGCATGAGGAAGTGGCCCAAATGCCCATGATCTCCATTCCTGTAACATTACGTTTCATCTCCCAGTTTGCACCTATGGCCTCATGAGGAGTTCCTTATGACCAGCTGATTGAGGAAGAGAAATCTCGTAACTGGTTTACAGATGGTCCTGTGCAATATGGTGACACCACTCGAAAGCGGACAGCAGCAACACCACAGCCCCTTTCTGGGACCTCCCTGAAGAACAGTCGTGAAGGAAAATCCTCCCAATGGGAAGAACTTTGAGCAGTGTATCTGATTGTTCACTTTGCTTGGAAGGAAAAATGGACAGATGTGCAACTGTATACTGATTCATTGGCTGTGGCCAATGACTTGGATGGTTGGTCAGGGAAGTGGAAGGAACATGACTGGAAAATTGGAAACAAGGATTTGTGGGGAAGAGGTATGTGGATAGACCTCTCTGAATGGGCCAAAGAAGTAAATATATTTGTGTCTCATGTGAATGCTCACCAAGGAGTGACCTCATCAGAGGATGAGTTTAACAATCAAGTTGGTAAGATGACATGTTGTGTGGGAACCAGTTATCCTGTTTTGCCAGCTACCCCCGTCATTGCTCAATGGGCTTGTGAACAAAGTGGCCATGGTGGCAGAGATGGAGTTTATGCATGGACAGAGAGTTCTCCAACATGAGCATGGGAGACGGAGGAGAGCAATCGCCGAGACTGAGAAAAGATAGACATGAAACAGTTTGGGATCAGGGGGCTACACAGCAATCGCCAGCCGAGAGCCCAGAGCAAAGTTTTATTATAGTACTCTTTTGGTATCTAGGGTACAAGGAAGTGAAACATACAATAACTAAGTAAGTTGGGCACAGTTTCGGTCATACATTGTTCTACACGTTCAGGCCAAGGGCTTGGAAGTATTCCCAGACTGTCTCTAGGTTACAGTACACAAACGTCATAGAAGGTTACACAGAGTTGAAGTAACAATTCAGCATCCAAGATGGCTTCACTTATGTCAAGAGTGTTTAACATGATTTCCCTCATTTCCCCCTTTTTTATTTAATAAAAATGAAACTGAAGTGTTCGGTGAAATCATGGCCAGGGTAACTGTTTGTCATGTTTCTGTTATTTGATTTTCTAATTGTAATTAGAGGGCAATATACTTTCGTACTTCTTATTTTCATATCTCGGGGTGAGAAACTTTGTTTCTCTGACTTACATTACATAGTGAGAAGTTTTTTCAAACAGCCTCTTGGTGAGTGGGCCTGTCTTAGGTCGCCCCCCCTCTGGGGATCTTACCCGTCTGGCTTGCTAGCCCCTTGCTCTGTGATCCCTGGCGACTGCGTCTAACTTAGGTCGCCCTTCCCAAGGGGTCTTACCCATACAACTGACCAGCCGAGCTCTGGGGATCACGAGGCTATGAATGTTATATCTCTTTTGTAACTCATTCTGGGTTTCAGGGAAAATCCATTTTTTTCTTAATTGAATACATGACATCAGTCCCCTAGAGGACCAACCTCCACATGGCCAGAACACTAATTCAGGGGCACAATTTTAAATTTATAGAATGGAATCAGTAACCTTCATATAGATGTTCATTGCAAAAGGCAATATAAATGAGAAGCCTAATACCCATACATTATAGCCAAGTTAACTGTTATCACAATAAAGAAAGAGACATAGAGACATAGGGAGTATTAGTATTGAGTCTTTCATGCTGTTCTCTGCTGTCTTCAGGCTGGTAGGTGACTCTCGCGTGCATGGAAGGTTGTTTTCTTTATTTCCGGCGAATTCTTCATAATGGAATCCAACGAAAGCTGATCTTATAACCTAAGGAAACATAAGCAAAACCTTCTTCCCATAATTAATAGTTTTCCACCACCCAGATTGTTTTTGGATATTTGAAGAATAATGAGACTACTGGGCCTTAGCAGTTGTTATTATAGCCCAAGCCCTGTTTTCCTTTATTAGGTTTTAGTTTTATCGGCTGTTTAATGCCTTGTTCATGTTTTCCCAGTCCTTTGCCATCATGATTTGATGAGCCTCCCCAACAGTAGTGGGTGATGTCATTGGAATAGTAAGAGTTGTTCCCCATTGTTCTAACAGATCTCTGCTCCACAAATTAATTGAAATGTTCGTTATATAAGGACGAATTGTTCCAGGCTGGCCCTCTGGTCCTTCACAAGGTAGAATGTGAAGACTCTGATGAACATAAGGGGCCTGGCTTATTCTCTGCAATTGTGTTGGAACTATTTTGGAAGGCCATGAAGGTGGCCAGTGTTGTTCACCAATAATAGAAATGTCAGCTCCAGTATCTAATAACCCTATGAAAGATTTTCCTGAAATTTTGATAGTACACTGAGGTCTGCCTCCAGAGACTGACTGTTGTAAGAATATTGAGTGAGAGGTGCTTCCAAATCCTCCTGTTCGCCTTTTATTAGAGTGACCAATCTTGATATAAGGAAGCAAGAGAAATTGAGCTACCTGTTGCCCCTTTTTAATTTGAAAGGGAATGGCTGAGGTTACTACAACCATTAGTTCTCCAGTATAATCACTGTCAATAACTCCTGTATGGACTTGAATTCCTTGGGCATTAAGACTACTCTTGCCTAAAATTAAGCCTACTGTATTTTTAGGTAAGGGCCTACAAACTCCTGTAGGAACTTTATAGGGTGGTTGATTAGGATATAAAGAAACATAGATTCAGGAGTAGAGGTCTACAGCGGCACTTCCGGTTGTAGCGGGTGAGAGGGAGAGAATGGGCTTAAGGGTTGAGCTGCTGGTGACAGCCCCTGCTGAACTGGGTAAATCCCCTGATTCATCGGGGCCTGGGGACGGCCCCCTCTCCAGTTTCCCGCCTGCTTATATGATTTGAATCTTGTGCCAACTTTCCTACAATCTCTTTTTACGTGGCCTAACATGCCACAACAAAAACAGCGACGATTTTTCATCTGATTTTTCACCTGCAGCATGGCCATTGCCTCTGCCAAAGTGGCAGCTTTAGAAGTTTCAGACCCAACTCCCTGGCAAGTTCTAATATAATCTTCTAGACTCCCTCATCCCCGAAGGGGGCGAAGAACCTTCTTACAGTCTGGATTGGCGTTATCGAATGCCAAAATTTGCAAAATCATATCTCTAGCATCTGGATTTTCAATAGTTTTTTGCAAAACATCTCTAAGTCTAGCAAGGAAATCAACATACGGCTCTTTAGCTCCTTGTCGTATGGAGCTGAATGTGGGAGTTTCATGTCCTGGTTGACTGATTTTCTCCCAAGCTTTTAAACACACAAATCTAACTTGGGATATAGCCTGATCATTCATTATTAACTGAGCTTTAATGCCAGCCCAGGTGCTTACTCCTAACAATTGTTCAGCAGACACATTAATCTGAGCCTGAATATTTCTCTGAGCCTGCTGCTGGGCAGCATCAGACCACCACGTTTGAAACTGTAGATATTATCCTGAGGCTAAACAAGTCCGCGCTATCGCCTCCCAATCGTAGGGAATGAGACGCTCTCCTTCTGCTAGCCCTCTCAGTATTCCCATAGTAAAAGGATCAGTGGGGCCATACTGACTGACAGCTTTTTTTATTTCTTTCAGGATAGTGAAAGGGACAGGGTGATGACTGAACTGATAGACTTCATCAAGAACGTCCTCATCCTGACCAGGCGGAGTCACCTCTGTGACTATTACTGGAAACAAATAAGCATCCACATCTCCTGCTATTCTGGGTGGCGGTGATCAGTCGTCCCCTTGCTTCTCCTCTTTTTTCAACCCCTCCTTGATGTTAGTTGTATGCAGAGGTTTTTTAAGGCTTCTCTCCTTATCTGTGCCTGCCTCAGGCAAGACACAGCTCAATGCCTTTTGTTGGTTAGTGCGCAAAAAGTTTCTTAGTGAGAAGCTTGTGGGTTTCAAAATGACACACACAGGGGACTAAACCTAAACGTAGGGGACTAAACCTAAATATGGGGGACTAAACCTAAATATAGCCCAATGTACCAATGTAACCCTGATGCCCTCCCGAGCCACTGGACTCGATTAGCCACGGGTCACTAAACCGCTCACCAGCTCGTTACAGGTTGTGATGGCACTTCTTCAGCTGCGTGCCGACCTCGGGAGCTTCTCGACACAAAACCTTATTTATCCTTCCGGTCACCTGTCTTGCGGGCTGGAGCACAAATTTGATCCTCAGGAAAGCGATGTTCCAGCCGGATCGGTGACAGGGCCGGTTCCCAGGAACCTGTAAAATCAAGGTTAAGGCTCTCCTGCATGCCCCACGTTGGGCGCCAGATGTCGGAGATCAGAGAGTTCTCCAACATGAGCATGGGAGACGGAGGAGAGCAATCGCCGAGACTGAGAAAAGATAGACATTGGGGTCAGGGGGCTACATGGCAATCACCAGCCGAGAGCCCAGAGCAAAGTTTTATTATAGTACTCTTTTGGTATCTAGGGTACAAGGAAGTGAAACATACAATAACTAAGTAAGTTGGGCACAGTTTCGGTCATACATTGTTCTACATGTTCGGGCCAAGGGCTTGGAAGTATTCCCAGACTGTCTCTAGGTTACAGTACACAAGCGTCATAGAAGGTTACACAGAGTTGAAGTAACAATTCAGCATCCAAGATGGCTTCACTTATGTCAAGAATGTTTAACATGATTTCCCTCACCCAGCAGCATAGATTCCTACTCACCAAGACTGACTTGGCTACAGCCATTGCTGAGTGCCCAATCTGCCAGCAGCAGAGACCAACACCAAGTCCTTGATATGGCACTATTCCTCAAGGTGATCAGCCAGCAACTTGGTTATAAGTTGATGACGTTGGACCACTTCCATCATGAAAAGGGAAGTGTTTTGTCATTACTAGAATACTTACTCTGAATATGGATTTGCCTTCCCAGTATGCCATGCTTCTGCCAAAACTGCCATCCATGGACTTACAGAATGCTTTATCCACCGTCATTGTATCCCACACAGCATTGCCTCTGATCAAGGGACTCCCTTCGCAGCAAATGAAGTATGGCAGTGGGCACATGTTCATGGAATTCACTGGTCTTACCATGTTCCCCATCATCCTGAAGCAGCTGGCTTGACAGAATGATGGAATGGCCTCCTGAAGACACAGTTATGCCACCAGCTAGGCAGCAATACCTTGCAGGGTTGGGGAAATGTTATCCAAAGGCTGTATATGCCCTAAACCAGCATCCAGTATAAGGAGCTGTTTCTCCCATAGCCAGGATTCATGGGTTCAGGAATCAAGGGCTGGAAATGGGAGTGGCACCACTCACTATTACCACTAGTGACCCACTTGCAAGATTTTTGGTCCCTCTCCCCATGACCTTATGCTCTGCAGGTTTGGATGTCTCTTAGTTCCAAAGGGAGGAATACTGCCACCAGGAGACACATCAACGCCACTGAACTGGAAGCTAACATTGCCGCCAGGCCATTTTGGATTTCTTGTGCCTCTGGATCAGCAAAGAAGGGAATTACCATACTGGCTGGTGTGATTGATACTGGCTATGAAAATGAAATTGGATTGACAGTACCTAATTGAGGTAAAGAAGAGTATGTTTAGAATGCGGGAAATCCCTTAGGATGCCTCCTAGTACCACCATGTCCTGTGGTTGAGGTCAATGGAAAACTGCAGCAACCCAACTCCAAAATGACTGCTAATAGCCCAGACCCTTCAGGAATGAAGGTTTGGGTCACCTCACCAGGCAAGGAATCACAACCAACTGGGGTGCTTGCTGAGGGCAAAGGGAATATGGAATGGATTGTAGAAGAAGGTAGTTCTAAATACCAGTTATGGCCACATGACCAGTTGCAGAAATGAGGACTGTAATTGTTATGAGTATTTCTGCTTCATATGTGCATATCGGACATTTTTGTTTATTTATAAAACATAAGATGTAAATGGTCTAATGCATTTTCAGTTGTACATGTGTTAGTTATGTCATGTTAGACATAAGTATGACTTTATAATTGTATTCCTTCAGAGGCTATGGATAGTAAGGGGAGATGTGTGCAGCTATCTTGAGTTTTCTAGCTCTCATAAACGTGTGAGGCTTGTGCCAGGATTTGAGATGTTCAGCTTCTACAATTGCATGAGCTGTTTCCTTCATATAAATCTTTCCTAGTACTTACACATATGTGTTACTGATCTTGCTTCCTTAGAAAACCGAGCCTAAGATGTATAATGACTGCTCTGATGGCCATTCCAGAAAAAGAGTTCCAAAATTGCTCTAAAGGTGGACTAGGCACTGGCGTCAGGGTATAGCTTCCCAAGAGGAGCACTTCGAAGGCTACCATAGTGATATTTAGCAATGAAGTATGTAGCACTTTTTCTAGGATGAGTTCGTGAACATAATGGGAAGTCATCATATGCTGGGTTCTCTTAAGAAGAAAAGCCAGTAAGTGTGTAAATATATGGTGAGAAGTTTATATCAAGAAAGTGGCTCATCTGGTTGTAGTGGCTGGAACCCAAGTTCATGGGTAAGGATAGAGGTTTTTTCTGGTTGGTGTATCCTCAGGGGCTGGAAAACTGGAAATCAGTAAATTAGAGAACAGGGCTTTTGTTCACAGGCTATGAAGATCAACTAATCCTAAGATTGTCCAGTAAGACTGCAAGGACTCTCCTGATTCACACAGATGCAGGGACTGGTGAATGCCACAAACTAGAGAACAGGGCTTTTGCTCAGAGGCTGTGAAGACTGGTGAATTAAAAGACTGGCATCAAGACTGCAGCTAAGCTACTTGCTGACATCTCAAGAACTGGAGGCCAGACAAAGAGAAGCCACCTGCAGGATCTAGAATGAGCAAAAACCCTGGACTTTTGCCATAATGTCCACTTATATTTGGATGCGTGCCTCATGTGCAAGGAACTTCCCTTTCAACTGACTGGCTACTCAGAGCAGATCCCATCATGGCAGTGATCACATATCAAATCTCAACAGGGATGTGACCACAACATTATGACTCTAAAAACACTGAGAATCATCGCCCAGACAATTAGACACATAATTTTAACCACCACACCCTCTTTTATTGCTTCCATAACCAGTGGTTTTTAAGGAGGATAACATTCAGTTTCCATGTATTTGAGTGTTTATTCCTTACTCTTTCTGTTATTAATTTCTACTTTTATAGGGTCATTATCAGAGAAGATGCTTTGCATTATTTAAGTGTTTTGGATTTGTTGAGGGTTTCTTTGTGGCCTCAGATGTGGTTTATTCTGTGGAACTATCTATGTGCACTGGAAAAGTATTTGTTCTTTGCAACTATTGGGTAGAGTGTTCTCTATATCTCTGTGAAGTCAGATTGGTTGATTGTGGCCTTCAGATCTTCTGTGTCTTTGCTGAATTTCTTTCTCTATGTTCTGTCCTTTACTGAGAGTGGTGTGTTTAAGTTTCCAACAAAACTTCTTTTCAGTGTTGTTAGTTTGTGTTATGTATTTTGATCTTATCATTTGATGTGTAGATATTTATTATGGTTATGTTTTTCATGATGGATTGGACCTTTAGTCATTTTACAATGCCCTTCTTTGTCTTTTATACTGGATTTTATTTTAAAGTCTATTTTATCTGAGATTATTATTGCCACTGATGTTCTTTTCTAGTAATTGCTTAATACATTTCTTTGGTATGCTTTTACTTTTGATAAATTTATGTCCTTGTGTTTAAGGTTTGTCTCTTGTAGACAGTATAATGATGGATCTTTTTTTTAAAAGAAAAACATTCTGTGACTATCCTTTATGGATTCATTTAGGTTATTTACATTCAGTGTAATTAGTGATAGGTGTGAGTTTATTGCTGTCATTTTGTAGTGCTTTTTTTCTTGTGATGATGTTTTCTTTATTTCTGTAACTGTCCTGTGCTAAGTTTCTTTTGTTTGTGGATTATTTAAAAAAAAAAAAAAACTGTAGCTGTTTTAGTCATCTAGTGCTGCTATAACAGAAATGCCACCAGTGGGTTGCTTTAACAAAGAGAAGTTTATTTCTTCACAGTGAAGTAATCTGAAAGCACAAATTCAGGGTATTAGCTCCAGGTGAAGGCTTTGTTTCTCTGAAGACCTTTTCATTAGTCTTCTTTATCACTAGGAGTTTCTCTGCACAAGAACGCTGGGTACAAAGGATACAATCTGCTCTGGCACTGCTTTCATGTTGGTATTAGGTCTCCCCTCTCTGCTTGCTTCTCTTTTCTTTTTATCTCTTGACAAAAAAAAAAAAAAAAGTACAGGCCACACGCGAGGGAAAACCCCCTTTACATTGGATCAGAAATGTGACCTTACTAAGGGTGTTACAATTGCACCCTGATCCTTCTTAGTATAAAATTACAATCACACAATAGAGTACAACCACACAATAGAGGAAATCATGGCCCAGCCAAATTGATACACACATTTTAGTGGGGGACATAACTCAATCCATACATTAGATTTGTTTTTACTGAGACTTTGTGTTTTTCCTCTTTATTGATTTTCTTATTATGATCAAGTGAAAGCATGCAATCTAAGTTAAATTTGCATGCCTGACTATCTGCAGCTCCTTCTGTTCTCCTTGCCTGCTAACAGTGCAGTCTTCCTTTCTGTTCTATACATGTCATATCCTCTTAACAATCTCCTGTCCCCTCCTCTCCACCTTCTTCTCTCCCTTCCAGTAAGAGGCCAGTAGGACAGCATCCTATAGATGCATAGAACCATAAAGTGCACCATATGGTTACTTCATGTGTCCAAGTCCAATCTATTCCTATTTGAAGAGTTGACCTCAGTAATGATTTGCAATCAGGGTCAACAGCAAGTCTAGGGGCTATGCTCCAAGGGGAACTCCCTAGCCTTCATACCATCACTTGTGGTAGTTTAGTGGAGGTTTTGAGATGCACCCTTCTTTCTCTTGTGATACCACTGGGAATTGATACTGTGTGCCCCATCAAGGTTGTCACTGGTGGTGGCCGGGAACCATCTAGTTCTTCTGGTCACATGTTGATACAGTCACCCATTAACGTGGGTCCTTCTGTTTTCTGGGCTCTTTTTCCTCATGTCTTTGTTGTCCTTGATGCTCCTTTATTCCAGCAGAGTTGGGACCACTTGGTGTATGTCAGATGGCAGCTTGCTAGCTTTTAAAACCCCAGACATCACTCACTGATACAAAGTACAGAAGACTCTCTTTGCAACAGGCTAGTTATGCAAATTGGCCTGAATGTCTTGTGAGAGCATGGTCCCTGGATTCCCATTCTTGCTACTCTATCCTTGCAATATTGGGTTAGGGTTAGAAGACTTTTCACTTTACACTGAAGTTAATCTTCTTTCTAATGTGTGCTGTCACTCCTTTCATCCAACCAAATTTTTATCAACTGTCTAATCTATGACCAGCCCTCTCCCTCCCTGCTTTTCCTCCTTTGCAGCCATCAAAGAGTCTTTCCTTCTATACATGAGTCTGTTTTTAAGTCCTTATAGTGGGAGACTCATACAATATTTGTCCTTGTGCCGCTAACTGATTTCACTCACTATAATGTCTTCCAATCGAAAGCAGATAATGAGATGCTTCCTAAAATCATCATTGTTCTTTATCATTGCATAGAGTTCCATTGAGGATATGTACCATAGTTTTTTTACCATTCATCTGTTGTTGGGCATCTGGGTTGATTTCATCTTTTTGCCATTGTGGACAGTGCTGCAGTAAATATTCATGTGTATGTATCTGTTCATGTGACTACCCTTCATTTTGTAGGATATATTCTGAGCAGTGGAATTACTGGATCAAATGGTATATCTATTTCCACCTTTTTAAGAAACTGGAAGATAGCTTGCCAAAGAGGTTGTACCATTTTGCAACGCCGCCAGCAGTGTAGGAGAGTTCTAATTTCTCCATAGCCTCTCCAGTATTTGTTGTTTTCTGTTTTTTGGATCAGTCAGCCTTGTTGGGGTGAGATGTTGTCTCATTATAGTTTTGATTTGGGTTTCTTAAATAACTAAAGACCGTGAGCATTTCTGCATGTGTCTTTTGGCTGCCTGGATGTCCTCTTTAGTAAAGTGTCTGTCCATTTCCTTTGTCCAGTGATTAATTGGGTTACTTACCCTTTTCTTGTTAATATTTTGCAGTACCTTGTAGATTGTGGATATCAGATGTCAGTCTGACATATAACTTCCAAATGTTTTTCCCATTCTGTAGGTGGTTTTTTAATTCTTTTGATAAAGTCCTTGGACGAGCAAAAGTATTTGATTCTTAGTAGTTCTCATTTATCTATTTTCTCCTCTGTTGATTGTGATTTGTTAGATTTTGAGATCTGTCTAAACTGTGTATTAAAGTTTCCATTGTTGATCCTAATTTTCTTGCATGATCTTGATCATTTTAGCTTTGATATTTAGGTCTTTGATCCAATTTGGGTTTGTTTTTGTGTTTGGTGTGAGATATGGGTCTTGTTTCAGTATTTTGCAGCTGGATATCCAATTTTGCCAGCACCATTTGTTAAAGAGACTATTTTTACCCCAGTTTACAATCTTATGATGTTTGTCAAATATCAACTGTTATAGGAAGATGGTGGCATATCTGGGGTCACAACTCTGTTCCATTGGTCTACAGGTCTCTTTTTGTACCAGTACCAGGCTGTTTTGACTACTATGGCAGTGTAGTAGTTTCTAAGTCAGGTAGTGAGAAGCCTCCCACTAAGTTCTTCTTCAGCAGTGCTTTGCTTATCTGGAGTTTCTTCCCTTTCCAAACAAAGTTGATGATTTGTTTCTCCATCTCATTTAAAAGTCTCACTGGGGGCAGAGTGAAGATGGCAGACTAGACACTCATCTCCCTAACTCCCTCTGAGAACTAAGGCATGGATTGATAAGTAAATGGAGCCTTCTGGACACCCATAGGGTTGTCAATTTGGACTATAAGCCACTGAACAGGAAACTTCTCTTTCACTGACCCCTGCCCTTGTTGAATGGTCAGCTCTCACAGACTGAGGTAATGGGCAATTTTAACTTTTTTCTCTTTTTGGTAGCTGGTGGTGGGGGTTCGGCTTACCTGGCAGCAAGGCTCATCCACACAGCTGACATGATTAGTGGGCGGAATAGTCATACTACAAGAGCCTGTCTCTGGACTCCAAGCACCATGGCCCCTCTACTCTCTCTTTCCGAGCCTCTGCCATTGGTTCGGCTATTTCACAACAAGCTGGACAACTTGTGTGGGATGCCATCTAGTTCAACTGAGAGGCAGAGTTACCCAAATGGAGGCCTCAGCAGGGGCTATTTTCCAGGCTGGGAGGCAGTATCAGCCAGGGGAGCACTTCCCCAGCAGAAAAGCTGTGTTTAGCACAGTGTAGCTTTACAGGGTAGGGCCCGGTATATTATGACAGCAGTACAGTAGATTTTCCATACTTTGAACTAGATCACAGCATCTGGCGACAGATATAGAGGTGCCTCCATTGCCAGCTGGAAAGAGGGGCTTGCACATCTGACAGCCTGACTGATTTTGGAAGCCATTAGATAGCTTCTATCTTTCGAAATAAGACTACCTAGAGAAATAAATGTGGTGCATCCTGAACGCATGTCTTCCAGCCTTTACTGACCTACATCATAGGGTCAACTGATGGCCCCTCACTGACTCTGTAAGTAGGGCTGTGTCTTGGCCAGCCAGTAGGTGGAGCCTGCTACACCTGAGATTCTACTGGGCCAGTCACTGGAGTACATAGAGATGACTGGTAATCAAATTTCTTCTCAAACTACACCTCAGCTCCTGTTAAGGCAATACCAGGGAAACTAAACTAACTCTAGATGCCCCCAAAGCAATATCCACCCCTGGCTCCGGAAATCTCCTAAAAGAAAGAACCAAAGAACATCCCACATGAAGAAGCCTTTCTGAAACTTTCAGAACTAGAGTACAAAAGAATTATATAGAGAGCCCTCTTAGACATTATATAAAATGTAGCAGATCAAAATGAAAAACTAAGCAAGCTCTTCAAACTGATGCAACACCAGCATTCTGAAATCTGACCAATCAATAATAAAATTAAAGAATTAGAAAATTCAATTCAAAGCCAAAAGAGCAGAATTGAACAACTGCAAAATAGACATTTGGACTTGGAAGACAGAGCTACTGATACCAGTATTTATGAGGAGAAATCAGATGAAAGAAACAAGAAAAATGAAGCCACATTAAGAAACATGTGGGAGTCTACCAAAAGGAACAATCTATGATGAATTGGAGTTCCTGAACAGGAAGAGACACCTGAAAAACAGAGAGTATTGTTATTGAGTTGCTGACAGAAAATTTCCCTGAAAGCATGAAAGAACAGAACATAGGTACCCAAGATGTGTATCAAATGCCACACAATATAGACCCCAAAAGAAAGAGACCAAGACCTATTATCATCAAGCTTAACAAAATGAAACATAAGCAGAAACCCTTAAAGGCAGCGAGACTCAAAGCAAAGCTAACATTCAGAAGGAAGTCCTGTAGGCTTTTGTCTGACTTCTCGGCAGAAAAAAGGTTGGCACGGAGGCTGTGGGATGGCACATTCAAGGTCTTGAAGAAGAAAAATTTCCAACCAAGTGTTACATATCCTGAAAAACTGTCTTTCAAATGAAAATGAAATTCAGACATTTGCAGATGAACAGAAACTCAGAGACTTTGTAAAAACCAAACCGTAGCTACAAGAAATACTGAAAGAAGTTCTTGGCTTAGAAAAGCAAAACCATTAACTCTATATTTTAGGAGACAATATACGTTAGCCAAAAACCTACTCAGTTAGGGAAGGCACAAAACTCAACCAAAGCTACAATATTAAAAGAAGAGAACCAGTGACCATATCATGAAAACTATGATACTATCACATTAAAAAGAGAGGTATACTACAGTAGTTATAGTCCCTCAAGATGGAGAGGAAATTAATAAGATATGCAGGAGTTAAAATTGGGTTTAAACATAGATTATTAAGGGGGATCCTAGGGGCAGCCACAAAGCACAATAAAGATGCAACATATCAAAACAAGAAAACTAATACAGGAGTCTCAACAAACACGAAACCAACACTGAAAAGGGTGAAAAATTAACTCATAAAGAAGAATGCCCCAGAACAGAATATTAATAGCAACAGAGAAAGTATCAACACAAAAACAATCCATCAAAGTGACAGCACTAAACACACCTGTAATAATTGCATTGACTGTAAATAGACTGAACGCTTCAGTAAAGAGACAACTAGGGATATCGGGGATCACAAGATACAACCAGTCTATATGTTGCTTACAAGAAGGCACCTTAGACTTAAACATATGAACAAACTGAAAACTAGGGGTCAAAGGATATATACCAAGCTAACAATATACAATAGTGTGGCAATACTAATCACAGATAAAATATATTTTAATGTAAAATCCACCATCATGGACAAGGATGGACACTACTGGTGAAAGGTTCAATACAAAGCAGGACTTAACAATGTTAAATATTTAAGGACCCAATACTAGGACACATAAATACATCAAAGAAACACTGACTACATTCAAAAATGAGATAGATCACTCCACAGTAACAGTGGGAGACTTCAACATTCCACTTTCAGTATTGGACAATTCTTCCAGCAAAAAACTCAATAAAGACACAGAAGATCTTATTGCAACAGGTAACCAATCAGACCTTGTTGACTTATACAGAACTTTCCATCCATCAGCAGATAACTACACCTTCTTCTCCAGCACACATGGAACATTTTCCAGAATAGACCATGTGTTAGGACATAATGCAAATCTCAACAAAATCCATACCATTGAATTATTGCAAAGCATCTTCTCAGACCATAAAGTCATAAAACTCTAAATCAATAACAAAAAAAAACATAGATAGAAGTTGAAACTGATGGAAATTAAACAACATCTTGCTCAAAAAGCCATGGATTATAGAAGAAATCAAGGATGAAATAAAGAAATTAATGGATTCATATGAGAATGCAAATACTTCCTACCAGAACCTATGGGACACAGCCAACGCAGTGATCAGAGGTCAGTTTATCTCTATAAATGCATACACTCAGAAGGAAGAAAGAACCCAAGCCAAAGAACTAACCCTGCACTTTGAACAAATAGAGAACAACAGAGGAACCTTTCAGACACCAGAAGAAAAGAGATCATAAAGATTAGAGCAGAACTAAATGAATTAGAGAATAGAAGAACAATTGAAAAAATTAAAAAGACCAAAAGCTGGTTTTCTGAAAAGATCAACAAAATTGACAAACCATTTGCTAAACTTACTAGAGAAAAACAGGAAAGGAAATAAATAACCTGAATAAGAAATGAGATGGAAGATGTCACAAAAGACCCAACAGAAATAAAAATACCATGACAGAATACTACGAAAGACTGTATTCTAACAGATATGAAAACCTAGAGGAAATGCACAAATTCCTAGATTCATGTCACCTACCAAAATTATCACAAGATGAAGCAGAAAAACTTAATAAACCCATCACAAAGGAAGAGATTGAAAAAATCATCAAAAAAATACCAACCAAAAAAAGCCCAGATGGCTTTACCACAGAATTCTACCAAGCTTTTAGAGAAGAGTTAACACCAATACTACTGAGACTATTTCATAGTATAGAAAGGGATGGAATTCTCCAAATTCTTTCTTTGAAGCCAGCATAACCCTGATACCAAAGCCAGGGAAAGAAACAGGGAGAACTACAGACCAATATCAGTCACAAACCTAGATGCAAAAATCTTCAGCAAACTACTTGCCGGTAGAATTCAACAACACATCCAAAAAATAATCCATCACGACCAAGTTGGATTCACACCAGGGATGTAAGTCTGGTTCAACATCAGAAAAACAGTTGATGTGATCAACCACCTAAATAACACAAAAGAAAAGGATCACCTGACTTTGTCATATGATGAAAGAAAAGGCATTTGATAAAGTTCAACACCCATTCATGCTAAAAACTCTCAGCAAAATAGGAATAGACAGAAAATTCCTCTACGCAATAAGGGCCATTTATACTAAGCCAACCACCTACATCATCCTCAATGGAGAGAGACTGAAACAATTCCCCTTGAGAATGGGAACTAGACAAGGATTTCCTCCTTCACCTCTCCTGTTCAACTAGAAGTTCTAGACAGAGCAGTTAGACAAGACAAAGAAATAAAAGGCATCCGCACTGGCAAAGAAGTAAAAATCTCCCTATTTGCAGACGATATGGTTGTATATGCAGAGAATCCTATCGAATCTATAAATAAACTACTCAAAATGATCAAAGATTTAGCAAAGTATCACGATAGAAGATAAATATAAGTAAAGCATTAGAATTCCTTTATACCAACAAAGAGATTATTAAAGAAAAAAGTCACCAAATCAATACCACTTACTATGATCCCCAAGAAGAAAAAACACCTAGGAATAAATCTAACTTGAGAAATAAGAGATCTTTACAAAGAGAATCACAAGACATTACTACAAGAAACTAAGAGAGACTTCGATAAACGGAGAAACCTACCTTGCTCAAGGATAGGAAGAGTTAACATTGGAAAATGTCTATTTTACCAAAGCAATCTAGATATACAATTCAATCCCAATACAAATTCCAATGTCATTTTTTAATGAGATGGAGAAACAAATCAACAACTTTGTTTGGAAAGGTAAGAAACCCGGATAAGTAAAGCACTACCAAAGAAGAACATAATAGGAGGCCTTTCACTACAACACTTTAGAACCTATTACCCTGCCACATAGTCAAAACAGCCTTGTACTCATACAAAAAGAGACATATAGTCCAAGGGAACAGAGGTGAGACCCCAGAGATGTCCCCATCCTTCTATGAACAGCTGATATTCTACAAAGGCCCTGAGATTTTAAACTAGGATAAAAAACAGTCTCTTTAACAAACGATGCTGGCAAAACTGGATATCAATGTGGAAAAAATTAAAGCAAGACCCGTATCTCACACCTTATACTAAAACCAACTCAAGTTAAATAAAAGACCTGAATATCAAATCTAAAACAATAACACTCATCCAGGAAAAAATAGGATCAACAATGGAAGTTTTAATACACAATGCAGACAGATTTCAAAAACTGACAAAGCACAATCAACAGAAAATAGATAAATGGGAACTACTAAGAATCAAACACTTTTGCTCATTCAAAGACTTTACCAAAAGAATTAAAAGATCACCCACAGAGTGGGAAAAAATATTTGGCAACTGTATGTCAGACTGACATATGATCTCCATAATTTACAAGGTACTACAAATATCAACAAGAGAAGGATAAATAATCCAATTAGGCGATGGGCAAAGGAGATGGACAGAGGATATCCAGAGAGCCAAAAAACACACGAGGACATGCTCACAATCACTAGCTATCAGAGAAATCCACATCAAAACTACAGTGAGATACCATCTCCCCCCGACAAGTTTGGCCATGATCCAAAAAACACAAAACAACAAATGCTGGAGAGGCTGTGGAGAAACTGAAACTCTCCTACACTGCTGGCAGGATTGCAAAATGTACAAGCTCTTTGGAAAGGAATTTGACACTTCCTTAAAAAGCTGGAAAGAGATATACCGTTTGATCCAGTAATCCCACTGCTTGGAATATATGCTACACTTGCAGGGGCAGGCACACGAATATTTACTGCAGCACAGTCCACAATAGCAAAAAAAATGGAATCAACCCACATGTCCAACAACAGATCAATGGATAAATAAACCATGGTACATATACTCAATCGAACACTATGCAATGATAACAATGATGATTTTAGGAAGCATCTCATAACTTGGTTTCAACTGGAAGACATGTTGAGTGAAATTACTCAGCAGCGCAAGGATAAATATTGTATGAGACTCCTACTATAAGGACTTAAAAAGAGACTCACGTACAGAAGAAAAGACTCTTTGATGGTTGCAAGGGAGGGGAGGCAGGGAGAGGGCAGGTTATAGATTAGTTGATAGAAATTTGGTTGAGTGAAATCAGTCACAGCATACATTAGAAAGATCAGTTTTCCTGGACTTCAACATAACCTGAAAACCTCCAATTTTAACCCAATATTGCAAGGACAAAGTAGCAGGGGTAGGGGTCCAAGGCCCATGCTCTCAGGGGACATTGAGGCAAACTGGCATAACTAGCCTATTGGTAAGAGAGTCTTCTCCACCCCGTATTGGTGAGTGGTGTCTGCAGTCTTAAGAGCTAGTAAGCTGCCATCTGAGGTGCACCAAATGGTCGCAACTCAGCAGGAACAGATGATCACCAAGGACCAAAACAACGCGGGGGAAAGAGAAGCCAGAAGAAAGACCCATGTGAATGAGCGACTACATCAGCACGTTACCAGAAGAACCAGATGGTGCTCTGCTACCACTAGTGAAAGCTGTGATGGGGTTCACAAAGTTGAGTCCCAGTGGCAATAAGAGAATAAAATGGGATGCACCCTGAGAACTCCACTAACAGACTGCATTTGATGGTCCCAAAGCCTGGGGGTTCCCCTGGGAGCATGGCCCCTAGACCTGATGCTGCCCCTGTTCATAAATCATTACTGAGGTCAATTCCTTGGACAGGAATATCTTGGACTCAGTGACACAGAGTCATAATATCATGTGTGCGCTTTATGGTTCTAAGCATGTATAGGATGTCATCCTACTGGCCTCTTACTAGATGGCAGTGGAGAGCATGGAGAAGAGGGGACAGGAGATTGTTAAGAGGATACGACATATGTAGAACCGAAAGGAGGAATATGCTGTCACTGGGTAAAGAAAGCAGTGGGAGCCGCACATGGGCGGGCATGAAAATTAAAATTGGACTGTACACTTTCAGTCACAATAAATTTAAAAAAACTGTCACTGGGATTTGTATTGGGATTGCATTGTATACGTAGATCACATTGGGTAAAATAGACATTTTCACAACTTTAAGTCTTCCTATCCTTGAGCAGGTTAGGTTTCTTGGTTTATCTAAGTCTCTCAGTTTCTTGCAGTAAGGTCTTGTAGTTCTCCTTGTATAGGTCTCTTATTTCTCTAGTTAGATTTATTCGTAGATATTTTATCTTCTTGGGGGCTATAGTAAATGGTATTGATTTGGTGATTTCTTCTTGATGATGTGTTTGTTGGTATAAAGGAATCTTACTGATTTACTTACATTTATCTTGTATCCTGCTACTTTGCTGAACTCTTCTATTAGTTCTAGTAGTTTACTTATGGATTCTTTAGGATTCTCTGATACACAATCATACCATACGCAAATAGTGAGAATTTTCTTCTTCTTTGCTGATGTGGATACCTTTTATTTCTTTATCTTGTCTAACTTCTCTGGTCAGAACTTCTAGTACATTGTTGAACAGATGTGGAGAGAGTGGGCATCCTTATTTAGTTCCCTGTCTCAAGCAAATTCTTTCAGTCTGTCTCCATTCAGGATGATGTAGGTCTTTGGCTTTGTGTAGATGCCCCATATTGCACTGAGGAATTTGCCTTCTATTCTTGTTTTGCTGAGTTTTTAGCATAAATGAGTATTGGATTTTTTCAAATGCCTTTTCTTCATCAATTGACAAAATCAAGTGATTGTTACCTTTCATGTTGTTTACGTGAATGATCATATTAATTGTTTTTCTGATGTTGAACCAGCCCTGCATCCCTGATATAAATCCAACTTCATCATGATGAATTACTTTTCTGATATGTTGTTGTATTCTGTTGGCCAAGATTTTGTTGAAGATTTTTGCATCTAGGTTCACGAGTGATATTGGTCTGTAGTTCTGCCTGTTTGTTGGGTCTTTCCCTGGCTTTGGTATCAGGGTTATGCTGGCTTCATAGAATAAATTTAGGAGAATTCCATCCCTTTCTACGCTGTGAAATAGTCTCAGTAGTATTGGAGTTAACTCTTCTCTAAAAGCTTAGTAGAATTCTGTGGTGAAGCCATCTGGGCCAGGAGTTTTTTTAGTTGGTAATTTTTTGATGACTTTTTCAGTCTCTTCCTTTGTGATGGGCTTATTGAGTTGTTCTACTTCTCCTTGTGATAATTTTAGTAGGTTATACGAATCTAGGAATTTGTCCATTTCCTCTAGGTTTTCAGATCCATTGGAGTGCAGTCTTTTGTAGTATTCTGTTATGATACTTTTGATTTCAGTTGGGTCTGTTGTGCCATCACCCATCTCATTTCTTATTCAGGTTATTTGTTTCCTCTCCTGTTTTTCTTTTGTAAGGTTAGCCAGTGGTTTATCAAATTTCTTAATCTTTTCAAAAACACAGCTTTTGGTTTTATCAATTTTTTCAATTGTTCTTTTGTTCTCTAGTTCATTTAGTTCTGCTCTAATCTTTGTGATCTGTTCTCTTTTGGTGCCTGAGGGGCTCCTCTGTTGCTGTCTTTCTACTTTCAAACTGTAGGGTTAATTCTTTGGTTTGGCTGCTTTTTTCCTTCTGGATGTTTTCATTTATAGAGATAAATTGACATCTGAACACTGCTTTGGCTGCTTTTTGTAGGATGCGTTTTCATTCTCATTGGAATCCATGAATTTCTTTATTTCATCCTTGATTTCTTCTATAACCCATGGCTTTTTCAGCAAGGTGGTGTTCAGTTTTCATCAGTTTCAATTTCTATCTATGTTTTCTCTGCTATTGATTTCAACTTTTATGGCTTTGTGGTCTGAGAAGATGGCTTGCAGTAATTCAATGGTTTGGATTTTGTTAAGATTTGCTTTATGTCCTAACACATGGTGTATTCTGGAAAATGCTCCATGTGCACTGGAGAAGAAGGTGTAGTTATCTCTTGATGGATAAAACGTTGTGGATATGTCGATGAGATCTAATTGGTTAATGTTTGCAATAAGTTCTTGTGTGTCTTTACTGAACGTTTTTCTAGATGACCTGTCCATTACTGAATGTGGATTCTCCCACTGTCTTAGTCACCCAATACTGCTCCAACAAAAATACCACAAGCAGACGGCTTCATGAAGGGAAATTTTTGTTGTCACAGTCTGGTAACCAACAAATCCATTCATGAGTTCCAAATCCGTTCAGTATGATAAATCATCACAGTCCGGTAGGCCGAGTCCAAATTCAAGCAGAGCATCTCAGCACAGGAACCTTGGGTCCAAAGGACATGCTCTGCTCTCAGTGCTGCTTTCTTGGTGATGTGAGATTCCCAATTTTCTCTGGTCACTTCTCTCCCTTATATCCCATGAGCTGGTAGCTTGAGTCCTGCCTCACTAACACAACTGCAGACCATTCTCCATCATCAGTGTCACAGAGGCAGGATTCTCATAACACATGGGAAGAATGGCACCATATTGAGACTCCTAGCCAAGTCAAATGAACACACATATTTTTTGGGGGACACAATTCAATCCATGACACCCACTACCATTGTGGAGTGATTTATCTCATTTTTCAGTGTAGTCAGTGTTTCTTCAATGTATATAGGTGCTCTAGTATTGGGTGCATAAATATTTAATATTGTTAAGTCCTGCTTGTGTATTGAACCTTTCAGCCACAAATAGTGTCCATCCTTGTCCATGATGGTGGATTTTACATTAAAATCTATTTTATCTGAGATTAGTATTGCCACACCTGCTCTTCTTTGTATATTGTTAGTTTGTATATATTATTCCATCCTTTAATTTTCAGTTTGTTCATATCTTTAAGTCTAAGGTGCATTTATTGTAAGCCCCATACAGACGGGTCGTGTCTTTTGATACAAGATGTCATTTGTTGTCGCTTTACTGAAGCGTTCAATCTGTTTACATTCAGTGTCATTACTTACAGGTATGTGTTTAGTGCTGTCATTTTGATGTACTTATTTTTGTGTTGGTATTTTTTCTCTGTTGCTGTTAATATTCTGTTCTGGGTCATTCTTCTTCACGGGTTGACTTTTCTTCTTTTTCAGTGTTTGCTTTGTGTTTGTTTAGACTCCTGTATTATGTTTCTTGTTCTGATATGTTGCATTGACATTGTGCTACGTGATTGCCCCATGATCCTCCTTAATATTCTAAGTTTAAACCCAATATTAATTTCTACATATCTTATTAACCTCCTCTACAGCTGAAGGCAATATAACTACTGTAGTATATCCCTCTTTTAAATGTGATGGCATCTTAGTTTTCATGATATGATCATTGGTTCCCTTCTTTTAATATTATGGCTTTGAATGAGTTTTCTGCCTTCCTTAACTGAGTAGGTTTCTGTATGTTGTGCCATGCATTGCTACCTTAAATACACACTTAATGGTTTTCTTTTTCTGAGCAAATAGTTTCTTTCTGTATCTCTTTTATTTTGGTTTTGGTGTTTACGTAGTCTCTAAGCTTCTGTTTATCTGCAAATGTCTTAATTTTATCTTCATATTTGAAAGACAGTTTTGTAAGATATACAATTCTTGGTTGGAAGTTTTTCCTCCTTCAATTCTTTGAATGTGTCATCCCACTGCCTCTGTGCCAACATCATTTCTGCCAATAAGTTTGACGAAAGCTACAGGGCTTCCTTCTGAATGTTAGCTTTGCTCTGAGTCTCGCTACCTGTAAGAGTTTCTGCTTATGGTTCATTTTATCAAGCTTGATTATAACATGTCTTGGGGGTTTTTTGGGGGGGTGATGCTTTTGTGGAATTTGATAAACATCTTGGACATCTGGGTTCTCTTCTTCATAATTTCAGGGTAGTTTTATTGTCAGCAACTCAAGAACAATACTCCTGTGTTTGCAGCTATCCCTCCCTTTTCAAAAACTCCAGTTAATCATAGATTATTCTTCTTGATAGAGCCCCATATGCTTCTTAATGCTTCGTCATTTTTCTTATTTCCTTTCTCTCATTCCTCTTAAATCCTGGTGTCAGTGGCACTATCTTCAAGTTCACTAAGTCTGACTTTCACTTAATCAGTTCTGCTCTTGGGGCTGTGAATTGTCTGGTTCTGTAATTTTGTTACTGATCTGTCAGATTTCAGAATGTTAATGTTCCTTAAGTTTGAATAGTTTTCTTAATTTTTCATTTTGTTCTGCTGCATTTTGTTTAATCCTTAGGAGGACACTTTATGTAATTCTTTTGTACTCGACTTCCAAAATTTAAAAAATGCTTCTTCATCTGGGAAGTTTCTTGATTCTTTATTTTGGGAGTTTTCTGGAGCCATGGTTGGTTGTTTCTTTAAATGCTTGCCAGTGATCTGTTGCTTTTGGGATGTCTAGAGGCTGTTGAGTTTCTGTGGTTTTGCCTCAACAGCAGCTGAATTGTAGGTCTGAGAAGGTAGTTGGTTACCAGCCATCTCTGTGTACTCTACAGACTGGTCCCAGTGGACTCTGGTGTGGCAGGCTCCTCCTCCTGTCTTGCAGAAACACCACCGTACTCATGGAGTCACTGGGAGGCCATCAACTGACCCTATGATGTGGATCAGTAAAGGCTGGGAGAGATGCTGTCAGGCTGTTCAGCAGTTATTTCTCCAGGCAATCTTATTTTGAAAAGCTAAGAACTATCTTACAGCTTCCAAAATCAGTCAGGCTGTCAGATGTGGCAGGCCCCTCCTTTCATGTGATAACAGAGGCACCTCTTTGGCCATCCACAGATATTATGATGCAGTTCAAAGTTCAAATGGGGTTTGAATGCAGTTCAAAAGGGTCTACTGTGCTGTGCTGTCATCACCTGCTGGGCTCTACCCATGAGGCAACAGTGTGCTAAACACAGCCTTTCTGCTGGAACATGCTACCCATACTGGCACTGCCTCTCAGCCTGGGAATTAGCCCCTGATAAGGCCTCTGGTTGGGTAACTCCACTTCCCAGCTGAACAAGATGTCATCCGGTCAAGCTACCCCTCCTGACATGAAACAGCCCAATCTATGGTGGAGGTCCAAAAAGAGAGAGTGGAGGGGCTGCAGTGCTCCCAGTTAGCTTCTGGGCTCTCAAAACATAGCTATTCCACACACTATCTGCTGTAGCACATGCTGTTCACCTCAGCACTGCAGCTCAGCATAGCTGCTGACTCATGCCCATCCCTGACCTGCCGGCCAACAAAATTAAAACAAGTTAAAAATGCCAGTACCTTCAGTCTGTACAAGCCAGCCATTCAGCAAGAGTGGGGCTCGGTGAGACAGAGGACGTTTCCCGTGTAGTGGTTTCCCGTGTAGTAGTCCAAACTGACAGCCCTATGCCATGTCCTAGGGCTCAGTGGGTGTCCAGAAAGCTCCATGCACTTGTCAATCCAGGTCTTAGTTTTCAGAGGGATTAGGGAATGTGTGTCTAGTCCATCATTCTGATTCTTCTCCCTCTTTTTTCTTAATGTTAATGAGTTGTTTTTTTAACTTACTTTGTAGCTATTTTTGAAAAATTTTTAATATGATTAAGTAAAAGTATACAGCGCAAGTCAATTTTGCATACCTGCCTCTCTACCACTCTATCTGCTCTCCCCATTCTATGACAGCACATTCCTCTTTTTCACTCTTTACTTCTAGTATCTTCCCAATGAACTGCTGTCCCCTCCACTCCACCCTCTCCTCTCCCCTCTTGAAAGAATCCAGTAGGACAGCCTTCTAATAAATGTATAAAACCATAAATGTACAAATACCACACATTTACTTTGTGTCCCTGAGTCTAGTCCATTTTTTTCTGAAGTGTTAACCTCAATACAGGTTTCAGCTCTGGGGCAGCAGCAAGTCTAGGGACCATGTTCCCTGGGGACCCTCTGGGTTACCAGACCATCAGTTCTGGTCTTTTAGTAGAGTTTTGACCTACATGCCTCTTTTTCTCATGTTACATCAGGGATTCTATATTGTGCCCCTGTGGTGGTCAGAATTGTGTCAGCTTGGCTACTCCATGTTTGGCTACTGTATCCACTGGCAGTGCAGGGTCTGTGGTGGTTTTCTGCCCTCAGCTCTCAGGTCTCTGCCTCCTGCCACCTATGGCCGGTCTGCTCATGTTGCCAGCAGCTCCTGCTCTCTTGTTTTTGGCATATGGTTCCTGGACCTAACTAGCAGTTGCTGGATTCATCAACCCTTACAGCCAGCGCTTGAGAGTCCTGTTCCCTGACCTGCTGATCCTGGGTTCACTAGCCTCTGTGGCTCCATCTTGCTCCCGGCTTGGGATCCGCTAACCTACACAACCAGTGATCTAGCACTCTTGTCTCTGACCTGCTGACCTAGGTTCACCAGTTCCTGTGGCCACGTGAGGCTTGTGCCAGGACTTGGGACGTTCAGCTTCTGCAATTGCAGGAGCTGTTTCCTTTTTATACAAATCTTTCAATGTACTTTGTAAATAAATATTTCCTTGTACATATACTTGTTACTGGTTTTGCTTCCCAAGAAAACCCAGCCTAAGACAGTCCCCTGTCAAGGCTGTCTTTGGTGGTTGTTGGGCACCATCTAGTTCTTCTGGTCTAATGCTAATATAGTCTCCCAATCATATGAGTCCTTCTGTCTCCTGGGCTCATTTTTCCTCATGTCTTTGGTGTTCTTGGTTGTCATCTGTTCCAGGTGGATTGGGACCAAATGTTGTTCCTCAGATGGAAGCTTGCTCGCTTTTAAGACCTGAGACACCACTCACCAGGAGGGGGTGCAGAGACTCTTTGCAAAACACTAGTTACATCAGTTAACCTTGATGTTCCATGAAATCATGATCCCCAGACCCCTGTTGCTGCTACTCTATGCTTTGAAGTGCTGGGTTGAATTTAGAAAATCTTTTAGCTTATGATGTAGTCCTGTTATGCTGACCTGCCTTCTACTGAATGCTGTCACATCCTTCACCTAACTGAATTCCTATTGACTATCTAATCTGTGAACAACTGTCTCCCTCCCTCTCTACTCTTGTAGCCATCAACGAATATTTTTGTCTATGCATAAGTCCTTTTTTAAGTTATTAGAATAGTGGTCTCATAAAATACTTGTCCTTTGGCCGTTGACTGATTTCACTCAGCATAATGGCTTCCAATTCATACCGGGTTATGAGATGCTTCCTAAAATCATCATTATTCTTTATCATTGTGTCGTGTTCCATTGTGTATATATACCATATGTTTTTTATCCATTCATTTGTTGATGTTTTTTATCCATTCATTTATCATTATTCATTTCTAGGTTGATTCCATCTTTTTTTTTTTGCTATTGTGGACTAGGCTGCAATAAACATTTCTGTGCATGTGTCTGTATGACAGCCCTTATTTCTGTAGGATATATTCCAAGCAGCTGGATTCTTAATCATATGTTATTTCTATTTCTAGCTTTTTAAGAAAGCTTCAAATTTCTTTCCAAAGTGGTTGTATCATTTTGCATTCCCACCAGCAGTGTAGGAGAGTTCCAGTCTATCTGCAGCCTCTTCGGCACTTATTGTTTTGTGTTTTTTGGATTATGGCCAACCTTGTGGGGGTGAGACAGTGTCTCATTGTAGTTTTGATTTGGATTTCTATAATAGCTAATGATCTTGAGCATTTGTTTGTGTGTCTTTTGGCTGCCTGGATGTCTTCATTGGTGAAGTGTCTGTCCATCTCCTTTCCCATTGTTTAATTAGGTTATTTGTCTTTCTCTTGTTGATATTTTGCAGTACCTTGTAAATTATGGAAAATAGATGATGATCTAATATGTAGTTATCAAATGTTTTTCCCATTCTGTAGGCAGTCTCTTAATTCTTTTAGTAAAGTCTTCGGATAAATATAAGTATTTGATTTTTAGTGGTTCCCATTTATCAATTGTTTCCTCTGTTGTTTGTATACTGCTGGTAAGTTTTTGTAGTCTGTCTAAGCCATGTATTAGAACTTCCATTGTTGTCCCTATTTTGTTTTTCCATAATCTTTCTCGTTTTAGGTTTGATATTTAGGTCTTTGATTCATTTTGAGTTAGTTTTTACCTAAGGTGTGAGATGCTGGTCTTGTTTCAGTTTTTTGCAGATGGATATCCAATTTTGACAACACCATTTATTAAAGAGACTGTTTTTACCCCAGCTTACATCTTTTGGGCCTTTGTCGAATATTAGCTGCTCACAGGATAGTGATATTTCCAGATTCTCTATTCTGTTCCATTGATCTATATATCTGTTTTTGTACCAATAATAAGCCATTTTGACTAATGTAGTTTCTCAGGTTGGGTAGGTTCTAAGGTTGGGTAGTGTGAGACCTCTCACTGTGTTCCTCTTTTTCGGTAGTGCTTTACTTATGTGGAGTTTCTTCCCTTTCCAAACAAAGTTGGTGATATGTTTTTCTATCTCATTAAAAAATGACATTGGAATTTGTATTGGAAATGCAATGTATATGTAGATAGCTTTGGGTAGAATAGACATTTTCACAATGTTAAGTCTTCCTATCCATGAGCTAGTTATGTTTCTCAACTTATGCAAGTCTCTTTTGGTTTCTTGAAATAGGTTCTTGTAATTTTCTCTGTATAGGTCTTTTACATCTCTGGTTAGATTTATTCCTATATATTTTATTTTTGGAAACCCTGGTGGTATAGTGGGTTAAATGCTACATCTGTTAATCAAAAGGTCAGCAGTTGAAATCAGCTAGTTGTTCCTTGGAAACTTAATGGGGCCGTTTTACTGAAACCTATAGGGTTGTTATAAGTCAGACCCAATTTGCTGCCACTGGGTTTGTTTTCTCAAAATTATTTTATTTTCTTTGGGGCTACAGTAAATGGTATTGATTTGGTGATTTCCTGTTTGATGATCTCTTCATTGGTGTAAAGGAATCCTACTGATTTATTTATGTTTGTCTTATCTTCTGATACTTTGCTGAATTCTTTTATTAGCTCCAGTAGTTTATTTGTGGATTCTTTAGGGTTTTGTGTATGTACAATCATATCATCTGCAAAGAGGGATACTTTTACTTTTTTACTGATGCAGATGCCCTTTATTTCTTTGTCTTCTCTGATTGTTCTGGCTAGAACCTCTAGCACAGTGTTGAATAGAAGTGGTTACAGTGAACACACTTTTCTAGTTCCTGTTCTCAGGGGGGAAATCTTTCAGTCTCTCTCCATTTAGGATGATGGTAGTGGTTGGCTTTGAGTAGATGCCCCTTACTACGTTGTGGAATTTGCCTTCTATTCCTATTTTGCTGAGAGTGTTTAGCATGAATTGGTGTTGGACTTTGTCAAATGCCTTTTCTGCACCCACTGACAAAATCAGGTGATTCTTATCCTTCTTGTTGTGTAGTTGGCCATATTAACTGTGTTTCTGATGTTGAACTGTCCCTGCATCCCTGGTATGAATCCTATGTTGTCATGATGAATTATTTTTTTGATATGCTGTTGAATTCTACTGACTAGGATTTTATTGAAGGTTTTTTGCATCTAGGTTCATGAGTGATACTGGTCTGTAATTTTCTTTTTTTGTGGGGTCTTTATCTGGCTTTGATATCAGGGTTATGCTGGCTTCATAGAATTAATTTGGCGGTTGTTTTAGTTAGCTGGTACTGCTCCAACAGAAAATACCATGAATGGATGTTTTCATGAAGAGAAACTTTATTGTCACAGTCCGGTAAGCCACAAATCCATTCACAAGTTGTAAGTCCATTCAGTAAGAGAAATTATCACAGGCTAGTAGGCTGAGTCCAAATCCAGTGAGAGCATTTTGGCACAGGAACCTCAGGCCCAAAGGATGTGCTCTGCTCTCGGTGCTGCTTCTTGGTGTTATGAGGTTCACAACTTACTCTCTCCCTTATATGACACAAGCTAGTAGCTTGTGTCCTGCCTCACCAGCACAACTGCTGCTCAGTCTCCCTCATCAATGCTAGAGGCAGGATTCACAGCATATGGGAGGAATTACACTATATTGGGACTCATAGCCAAGTCAAATGAATAATTATATTTTATTTGGGACACAATGCAATCCTTAACAGGGATGTTCTGTATTTTTCTATATTGTGAAATAGTTTCAATAGTAGTGGAATTAACTCCTCTCTAAAAGGTTGGTAGAATTCTCTGGTGAAGAGTCCTTACCCTACTGGGTTAAGGACTGTTTTGGGTTAGTAGGTTTATTACTTTTTCAATCTCTTCTTTCATGATGCATTTATTTTGTTGCTGTCCTCTTTGTGATAATTTTGGTAGGTGATGTGAATGTAGAAATTTGTCCATTTCCTCTAGGTTTCAAATCTGTTAAAGTACAATTTTTCATAGTATTCTGTTATGATACTTTTAATTTTGGTTGGGTCTGTAGTAACAGTTATTTGGGTTATTTGTTCTCTTGTTTTTCTTTGTGAGTTTAACCACTGGTTTATCAATTTTGTTGATTTTTTTCAGAAAACCAGCTTTTGGTTTTGTTAATTCTGTCAGCTATTTTTCTATTCTCTAAGTCATTTAGTTCTGCTCTGCTCTTTATTATCTGTTTTCTTCTGGTGCCCAATGGGTTCTTTAGTTGTTCTCTTCCTACTTGTTCAAGTTGTAGGGTGAATTCTTTGGTTTGGGCCCTTTCTTCATTCTGGATGTGTGCATTTATAGAGATAAAATGACTCTGGGCACTGCTTTTCCTGTATCCCACAGGTTCTGGTAGAATGTATTTTCATTCTCATTTGAGTCTATAAATTTTTTTATTACTTCCTTGATTTCTTGTATAAGCCATGACGTTTTGAGCAAGATATTGTTCAGTTTCCATGAGTTCAAATTTCTACCCATGTTTCTTCTGCTATTAATTTCAACTTTTATGGCTTTATGGTTTGAGATGCTGCTTTGCAAGAATTTACTGGTTTGGATTTTGTTGAGTCTTGTCTTATGGCCTAATAAGTGGTCTATTCTGGAGAATGTTCCATGCATGTTGGAAAATAAGGTGTACTTATTTGTTGTTGGGTAAAAAGTCCTGTATATTTCAATGAGGTTGATTTGGTTGATTGTCACAATAAGATATTCTGTATCTTTACTGAGCTTTTTTTCTGGATGAACTGTCCACTACTGAAAGTGGAATGTTGAAGTCTCTTACTGTTATTCTGGCATGATCTATCTCATTTTTCAGTGTTGTCAGCATTTGTTCCATGTATTTAGATGTTCTGATATTAGGTGAATGAATATCTAATAGTTATATCCTCCTTGTTCAGCAATAAACAGTGGCCATCCTTTGCCACAGTGGTGAATTTTACTTTAAAATCTATTTTATCTGAAATTAATATTGCCACTCCTGCTCTTCTTTCAATGTTATTAGTTTGGTATATATTTTTCCAACCTTTGATTTTCACTTTGTTCATATCTTTGAGTCTAAGATGGGCTTCCTGTAAGTAGCTTATAGAGGGATTGTTTTCTGATCTAGTCTGTTATTCTCCGTCTCTTTATTGGAGCATTCAGTCCATTCACATTGAGTGTAATTATTGATAGATATGTATTTAGTGCTGTAATTTGTGCCTTTATTTTTGTGTTGCTGATATTTTCTTTGTTCAACTTAATATTGTGTTTTGGTTCATTTTTCTTGATAGAATTTTTGCATCCTTTTCAGTGTTGTTTTGTGTTTGTTGAGACTTCTGTATTGTGTTTCTTGTTTTGATATTGTTGGTTTGCTTTGTAGCTACCCCTTTGTTACCCCCTAATATTCTAGGTTTAAACCAGTCTCTAAAGTCTTTATATCTCCTTAACTTCCTGTGTGTCTGAAAGGGCTATGAGTACTGTAATACGTCCCTCTTTATAGTGTAATGTTGTAATTTACGTGTTAAGCTCTCTGTTTCCCTAATTTTAGTATTTTAGCTTTGATTGAGCTTTATGACTTCCATAACTAATCAAGGCTTTGTAAATTGTGTCCTGTATTGCATCCTTGAGTATACATCTGGTGTTATTCATGTTCTAATGAAGAATTTCCTTCAGTTTTTCTTTTAATTTTGGTTTGTTTTTGCAAAGTTTCTCACTTCTGTTTATCAGAGAATGTTCTGATTTCACCATCACGTTTGAAAGACGATTTTTCAGGATACATAACTCTTGAGTGGTAGTTTTTTTCCCTTCAATGCTTTGTATGTGTCATCTCATTGCCTTCTTGCCAACATGGTTTTGGCTGAAAAGTCAGACGATAGTCTGCAAGGCTTCCCTTTGTACGTTAGTTTTGATTTAAGCCTACTTGCATTTAAGTGCCTCCCTTTATGTTTCCTTATTAAGCTTGATTATAATAAACCTTGGTGTCTTTCTTTGGAGGTCTACCTTTTGTGGAGTTTGATGAGCATCTTGAATAATTATCCTCTCTTATCTCATGATGTCATGGAAATTTTCTGTCAGCAGGTATTCAAAATTTTCTCTCTATTTTGTGCTATCCTTCCCTTTTCTGGAACTCCCATTAGTCATAAATTATTCCACTTGATAGAGTCCAACACGTTTCTTTTTTTTGTTTTATTTAACATAACTGAGTGAAAATGTACGTTCACGTATAAATTTACGTGCCCACCTATATGCAGCTTCCACTGCTCTCCCTGTCCGGTGACTGCACACTATTTCTCTCTGCTCCATACATGTCTCATCCTCCCAACAGCCTCCTTTCCCCTCCACTCCGTCCACTCCCCTTCCTCCAGCCAGAGGTCAGCAAGTTGATATCCTATAGATGTATAAAACCATAAAGTGCTTCCAATATATGGTCACTCTGCATTGCCAAGTCCAATCCATTCCTGTCCAAAGAGTGGACCTTTGTTATAATTTATGGGAAAGGGCAGTATCAGGGCTGGGGGCCACGCTCTCAGAGGAACCCCAAAACCACTGGACCATCAATTGAGGTCTTTAAGTGGAGATCTCATGATGCAACCCTTTTTATTCTTGTGTTGCCAGTGAGACTCCTCTCTGTGAGCTCCATTGTGGCTATCACTCGTGGTGGCCAGGCACCATCCGGTTCTTCCGATTCCAAGTCGATGTAGGCACCCACTCTTGTGGGTCTCTCTGCCTTCTCGGTTGTCTTTACCACATGTCATTTTGGTCCTCGGTGAGCATCCGTTCCTGCTGAGTTGGGACCATTTGCTGTGTCCTTGGATGACAGCTTGGCAGTTTTTACAACCCCAGACGCCACTTACCAATGTGCGGTGCACAGAGCTCTCTTAGCAAAACACTAGTTGTGCCAATTGGCCTTGCTTTCACCTAAGAGCATGGTCCCGCGCCCCCCGCCCCAGCTACTCTATCCTTGCAGTATTGAGTTGATGGAAGGAGTACTCAAGTTATGCTGAAGTCCACTTAATGTTGTTCTTGTTTCTAATTGTGCTATCACCGCTTTCTCCCAACTAGATTTCTAGTAAGTATCTAAACTAAACCCTTCCCCCTCCCCCTCACTCCCTCCCCTCCCTTGCAGCTGTGAAAGAGTCTTTTCTTCTATACACAAGTCTGTACTTGAGATCTTATCGTAGAGGTCTCATACAGTATTTGTCCCTTTGTCGCTGACTACTTTCACTCAACATAACGTCTTCCAGTTGAAATCAGGTTAGGAGATGTTTCCTGGAATCATCGTTATTCTTTATCATTGCGTAGTGCTCCATTGAGTATATGTACTATAGTTTACCTATCCATTCTTCTACTGTTGGGCATCTAGGTTGATTCCACCTTTTTCCTATCGTGGACTGTGCTGTGGTAAACATTCTGGTGCATGTGTCCGTTGGTGTGAAAGGCCTTGATTCTGTAGGATATATTCCAAGTAGTGGAATGACTGGGTCAAATGGTATATCGATATCCAATTTTTTAAGGAAGTGCCAGATTCCCTTCCAAAGAAGCTGAACCATTTTGCAACCCCACCAACAGTGTAGGAGGGTTCCACTTTCTCCACAGCCTCTCTAGCATTTGTTGTTTTGTGTTTTCTGGATCATGGACAATCTTGTTGGGGTGAGATGGCATCTCATTGTTGTCTTGATTTGAATTTCTTTAATAACTAAAGATCGTGAACATGTCCGCATGTGTTTTTTGGCTGCCTGGATCTCCCCTTTAGTGAAATGTCTGTCCATCTCCTTTGCCATCGCTTAATTGGATGGTTTATCTTCTTCTTATTGATATTTTGTAGTATTTTATAGATTATGGAGATCAGGCGTCGGTCTGACATAGAGTTGCCAAATATTATTTTCCCATTCTGTGGGTGTTCTATTAATTCTATTAATAAAGTCTTTGGATGAGCAAAAGTGTTTGATTCTTAATAGTTCCCATTTACCTATTTTCTCTTCTGTTGATTGAGGTTTCTTTGACAGATTTTGGAGTCTGTCCTCATTTGTATTAAAACTTCCATTGTTGTTCCTACCTTTTCTTGGACGAGCTTTATCGTTTTAGGTTTGATATTTAGGTCTTTTATCCAGTTGGAGTTGGTTTTTGTATAAGGTGTAAGATATGGATCTTGATTCAGTTTATTGCAGATGGATAACCAATTTTGCCAGCACCATTTGTTGAAGAGACTGTTTTTACCCCAGTTTAATGTCTTAGGGCCTTTGTCAAATATCAACTGTTCATAGGCAGATGGTGTGATCTCTGTGGTCTCAATTCTGTTCCATTCATCCATCTGTCTGTTCTTGTACCAGTACCAGGCTGTTTTGACCACTGTGGCAGTGTAGTATGTTCTAAGTTCGGGTAATAAGAGGCCTCCCAGTGTGTTCTTCTTCTTTAGTAGTACCTTATTTATCCGGGGCTTCTTCCCTTTCGAAGAAATTGGAGATTTGTTTCTCCATATCATTAAAAAATGATGCTGGAACTTGTATTGGGATTGCATTATATAAATAAATTGCTTTGGGTAAAATAGACATTTTCACAATGTTAAGTCTTCCTATCCATGAGCAGGGTAGGTTTTTCCATTTATCTAAGTCTCTCTTAGTTTCTTGTAGTAAGGGCTTTTAGTTCTCTTTGTAAAGGTCTGTCGTTTCTCTGGTTAGATTAATTCCTAGGTACTTTATCTTCTTAGGGGCTATCATAAATGGTATTGATTTGATAATTTCCTCCTTAACAGTCTCTTTGTTGGTATAAAGGAATCCTAGTGATTTACTTATGTTTATCTTGTATCCTGAGACTTTGCTGAACTCTTTTATCAGTTTGAGTAGCTTACCTATAGACTCCTTGGGGTTCTCTGCTTATACAATCATATCATCTGCGAACAGGGAGATTTTAACTTCCTCTTTGCCGATGGAGATCCCTTTATTTCTTCATCTTGTCTAATTGCTCTGGCTAGAACTTCTAGAACAATGTTGAATAGGAGAGGTGAGAGTAGGCATCCTTGTCTATTTCCTGATCTCAAGGGCAAGTCTTTCAGTCTCTCTCCATTCAGGATGATGTGGGCAATTGGCTTTGTATAAATGGCCCTTATTGTGTTGAGGAATTTGCTGTCTATGCCCATTTTGCTAAGAGTTTTTTGCGTGAATGGGTGCTGGACTTTATCAAATGCCTTTTCTGCATCAATGGACAAAATCAGGTGATCCTTGTCTTTTGTGCTATTTATGTGGTTTATCACATTAATTATTTTCCTGATGTTAAACCAGCCTTGCATCCCTGGTATGAGTCCCACTTTGTCATGATGGATTATTTTCTTGATATGTTGTTGTATTCTATTGGCAAGAATTTTGTGGAAGATTTTTGCATCTAGGTTCATGAGTGATATCGGTCTGTAGTTCTCTGTCTTTGTTGGATCTTTCCCTGGCTTAGGTATCAGGGTTATGCTGGCTTCATAGAATGAGTTTGGGAGTACTCCATCCCTTTCTAGACTGTGAAATAGTCTCAGTAGTATTGGGGATAACTCTTCTCTAAATGCTTGGTAGAATTCTGCCGTGAAGTCATCTGGGCCCGGACTTTTTTTGGTTGGCAGTGTTTTGATGACCTTTTCACTGTCTTCCTTTGTGATGGGTTTATTAAGTTGTTCTGCTTCACGTTGTGATAATTTGGGTAGGTGGTATGAGTCAAGGAATTGGTCCATTTCCCCTAGGTTTTCAAATTTGTTAGACTACAGTCTTTCATAGTATTCTGTTATGATATTTTTTATTTCTGTTGCATCTGTGGTGACAACTCCCCTGTCATTTCTAATTTGGGTTATTTGTTTCCTTTCCTGCTTTTCTTTAGTAAGTTTAGCCAGTGGTTTATCAATTTTGTTGATCTTTTCAAAAAACCAGCTTTTGGTGTTTTCAATTTTTTCAATTGTTTTTCTATTCTCTAATTCATTTAGCTCTGCTCTAATCTTTATGATCTCGTTTCTTCTGGTTCCTGAGGGGTTCCTCTGTTGTTCTCTTTCTACTTGTTCAAGCTTTAGGGTTAGTTCCTTGATTTGGTTTCTTTCTTCCTTCCAGATGTGTGCATTTATGGAGATAAACAGACCTCTGAGCACTGCTTTGGCTGTATCCTGTAGGTTCTGGTAGGAAGTGTTTTTGTTCTCATTGGAATCCATGAATTTCTTTAATTCATTCTTGATTTCCTCTATAACCCATGTTTTTTTGAGCAAGATGTTGTTCAGTTTCCAAGAGTTCCGCTTTCTATCTCTGTTTTTTTTTGCTATTGATTTCAACTTTGATGGCTTTATGATCTGAGATGATGCTTTGCAGTAATTTAATGGTATGGATTTTGTTGAGCATTGCATTATGGCCTGTCGCATGGTCAATTCTATAGAATTTTCCATGTGCACTGGAGAAGAAGGTGTAGTTGTCTGCTGATAGGTGGAAAGTTCTGTATATATCAATGAGGTTTAGTTGGTTAATTGTGTCCATGAGGTCTTCTGTATCTTTACTTAGCTTTTTTCTAGATGATCTGTCTAGTAATGAGAGTGGAGTGTTACAGTCTCCCACTATTATTCTGGAGTCATCTAACTCTCTTTTGAGAGTAGTCAGTGTTTCTTCGACATATTTAGGTGCTCTGACATTAGGTGCATAAATATTTAATATAGTTAAGTCTTGTTTTGTACTGAAACTTTGAGCAATAAATAGTGTCCATCTTTGTCCACGATGGTGGATTTGACATTAAAATTGATTTTGTCTGAGATTAGAATGGCCATCTCTGCTCTTCTTTGTTCATTGTTAGCTTGATACATGTTCTTCCATCCTTTAATTTTCAGTTTGTTCCTGTCTTTAGGTCTCAAATGAGTTTCTTGTAGACAGTATATGGAAGGGTTGTGCCTTTTGATCCAAGATGACACTCGGTGTCTCTTTACTGGAGCATTCAGTCCATTCACATTCAATGTAATTATTGATAGGTATGTCTTCACCACTGCCATTGTGATATGTTTATTTTTATGTTGATGTTTTCTCTGTTTTTCTCATTAGTGTGTTCTGGGACACTCTTTTGTAAGTTGAATTTTCACCTCTTTCAGAGCTGGTTTTATAGTTGTTGAGACTCGTGTGTTAGATTTCTTGAAATGGTATGATACATGTTTGTTGTGCTTTACAGCTGCCCCTGTGAACCCCCTTAATAAACTATTTATAAACCCAATTTTAATTACTACCAGTCTTGTCATCTTCCTCTCCATCTGGAAGGACTATAACGACTGTAGTTCATCCCTCTTTTCATTATGATGACACCATAGTTTTCATGATGATCACTGGATTGCTTCTTTCCAAATGAAAGCGGTGATTTTCTTTGGAGCCTTCCCTAAATGTGTAGAGTATTGAGTAGTGTGTCATTCTAAAATATAAAGTTAGTGGTTTCATTCTTCTAAGCCAAAGCCAAGAACTTCTTTCAGTATTTCTTGTAGTTTGGGTTTGGTTTTTACAAAGTCTCTGAGTTTCTGCTTATCTGGGAATGTCTTAATTTCATTTTTGTATTTGAAAGATAGTTTTGCAGGATATATAATTGTTGGTTGGAAGTTCTTCTCCTTCAAGACTTTGAATGTGTCGTGCCACTGTCTCCGTGCCAGCATGGTTTCTGCCGAGAAATCTGACGAGAGACTACAGAGTTTCCCTCTGAATGTTGGCTTTGCCTTGAGTCTTGCTGCCTTTAAGAGTTGCTTCTTATGTTTCATTTTGTTAAGCTTGATTATAATATGTCTTGGAGTCTTTCTTTTGAGATCTATATTGGGTGGCGTACGATATGCATCTGAGAAGTCTATGTTCTCTTCCTTCATGATTTCTGGGAAGTTTTCTTTCAGCAGCTCAGCAACAATACTCTCTGTTTTCTCAGATGTCTCACCCTGTTCAGGGACTCCAATTAATCGAAGGTTGTTCCTCTTAATGGAGTCCCACATGCTTCTTAATGTTTCTTCATTTTTCTTGTTTCTTTTTTCTGATTTCTGCTCATAGACACTGTCATCAGTAGCTCTGTCTTCCAAGTCAGAAATTCTTTTTTCCATTTGTTCCATTCTCTTTTCTTGGCTTTGCATGGAAGTCTCTATGTCTTTGATTTTCTTCTTGATCTGTTGCATTTCAGAGTACTGGTGTTCCATCAGATGGAACAACTTGCTTAATTTTTCATTTTGTTCTGTTGCATTTTGTATACGGTCTAGAAGGGCTCTGTATATAATCAATTTGTATTCCTTTCCTGATGTTTTCATAAAAGTTTCTTCATCTGGAAAACTCCTTGGTTGCTTTGTTTGGGAGCCTTCTGAAGCCATGAGTGATTGCTTGTATGCCAGAATTGTTTGTTGCTTTTTCGGTTCCATGTGACTATATAGAGGCTGGAATAGGTACTCTGAGGATGGATTGCAAATGTTTCTCTAGGCTGTCTTCAAATGTAAAGCAAAAGGTATCTGACCAGTTCACAAGTCAGTTAGGTTTTCAGGTGTAGAGGTCCCTCTTCTCATCTGGCAAAGTAAGCGCCACTATGTCCAACCCCAGATGATAACAAATTAGTTCGGAATACAGCAATGCTACTGCCCTGTTGGCCTCTGCTGACAGGGCCTAGCCTTAGCCAACACTGTGTCGAGTACTGGTTTTGCAATAGGAAAGTGCTCTCCTGTGGGCAGGCTCTGGCTCCCAAGCTAAGAATTAGGTCCAGCTGTGGCCACCGTATCCAAGAGGGCATCCTCCACACAGACAGCAGACACAGGGGCTAAAGGTGCCGAGAGGTAGTGATTCCTCTGCTTCTGTTGCAGGGCCCCCAATGTAGGCAGCACTGCGCAAAATCACTACTTTTCTGTCGGAGAAGCGCTGTCCCATTTGCAGGCACTGGCTGCAAGGCTAAGAACGAGGTCCCGATAAAATCTCAGTACCAACATGGCGTCTTGCACAGTGACCGTGAAGCTCCGAGCAACCCCCACTGAGGCAGCTATAAAATGAAAGGCTCAAAGTGACTAGATTAACAGAGTCCCGAGCCTGGCTCTCAGAATATGGGAATTTCGCCTGCCTATACCCCCAGCAGCGCGTCTGAGTCCAGCCACCAGGCAAGACCCAGCTCCACTCGCCAGCCAAGACAGAGGAAAAAAAAAGTCAAAATGATGTGTTTACCTTCCGTCTGTGAGAGCCGGGGCTAGCCTGGAGCGGGAGTCAGTGAAAGAGAGGAGGTTTTTCCCTGAGTGGTATGAAGTCCCAATTAACAGCTCTGTGCCATGTCCTGAGCCTGATTAGGTGATCAGAAGGCTCTGTTTGATTGTCAATTCAGGTCTTGGTTTCCAGAGGGATATAAGGAGACGTGGGCTTAGTCCGCCATCTTGACTCCGCCCCCCCACCATAGCTTTTTAATCTGTATGCCAAGCAAATAATCTGAGAAGCTGGATTATACAAAGAAGAACGAGGCATCAGGATTGGACGACAACTCATTAACAATCTGTGTTATGCAGATGACACCACCTTACTTTCTGGAAATGAAGATTTGAGATACTTCTGATGAAGATCAAGGACCACAGCCTTCAGTACGTATTGCGCCTCAACATCAGGAAAACAAAGATCCTCACAACTGTACCAGTAAGCAACATTGTCATAAATGGAGAAAAGATTGAGGCTGTCAAGAATTTCATTTTACTTGGGTCCACAATCAACGCCCATGACAGCAGCAGTCAAGAAATCAAAAGACACATTGCATTGGGAAAATCTGCAGCAGAGGACCACCTTAAAGTATTCAAAAGGAAGGATGTCACCTTGAAGACTAAAATGTGCCTGACCCAAGCAATGGTATTTTCAACCACATCATACGTGTGAGAAAGCTGGACCATGAACAACGAAGACAGAAGAATTGATGTCTTAAATTGTGGTGTTGGAGAAGAATGGACCGCTAAAAGAACCAACAGATCTGTTCTGGAAGAAGTACAACCACAGTGATCCTTGGAAGCAAAGATGGCAAGACTGCATCTTACATATTTTGGACATGTTGTCAGGAGGGATTGGTCCCTGGAGAAGGATATCATGCTTGGTAGAGTAGAGGGTCAGTCAAAAAGAGAAAGACTCTAGACAAGATGGATTAACACAATGGCCACAATAATGGGCTTAAGGATATAAATGATTGTGGACATAGCACAAGACTGGGCATCATTTCGTTCTGTTGTTCATAGCAGTGCTATGCGTCAGAACCGACTCAACAGCACCTAACAACAATAACAACGAGAAATGCCCCACACAGGTGAAGAGGCTGGAACATCCCATGTCCACGGACTAGGATAAAGACTTCTCCCTATCCATGCAGCCTCAAGGGGTGGCTAATTCAAGATCCTGGGTTAGTAAGCAGAGCTACTGCCCACAAGCTGTGAACAGCAATCAATCTCAAGATTAACAAGCAAGACCACAAGGCTTCTCCTGGTTCACGTATCTGCAGTGGCTGGTGAGCCCAACATCAGCTGGTAAACTGATAGCTCAAGTCCCAAGAACAACAAGAGGTCAGATGAACAGGAGGAAGCTGCAGAATCCAGAGTAGGCAAAAAGGTAGAATGTCTGTTTATATTCAGATACAGGCCACACCTCCAAGGAAACCCCCTTTGATTGGCTACTCAGTAGATTTCATCATGGGGGTGATCACATACAGACACTCAGAACCACAGACCAGCCAAGCCGACACACAGTCAACCATCACAGACACCCAGGTTATTTATTTTTTTTGCTATTGTGAGCAGCACAGAAATGACCACAAATGTGCATATATCTATTCTTGTGACAGCTTTTATTTCTCTAGCATATATCCTTAGGAATGTGTTTGCTAGATCATATCATACTTCTGTCTCTAGCTTTTTAAGGAAGCATCAAATTTCCAAAGTGATCATACCACAGTGTTCTGTTATGATCCTTTTAATTAAAATGGGGTCTGTTGTGAAATTGCCCGTCTGATTTCTTTTTTGGGTCATCTGCTTCCTCTCCTGTTTTTCCTTTGTCAGTTTGGTCAGTAGTCTACTGATTTGGTTGAACTTTTAGAAGAACTACTTTATGGTCTTATTGGCTCAGTTGTTTTTATCTTCTCTATTTCATTTATTTATACTCTAATCTTTTTTATTTCCTTTCTTCTGTTGTCTGAGGGTTTATTTTGCTGCTGTCTTTTTATTTGTTGAAGTTGTAGTGTTAATGTTTTGATTTTGGCCCTTTCTCCCTATTGGATGTGTATATTTATTGCTTAAAATTGATCTCTGAGCACCATTTTTGATGTGTCTCAAAGGTTCTGCTAAAATGGATTTTCAGTCTCATCTGATTCTATATATTTATTACATTCATGCTTTATTCTATAATCCAGTAGTTCTGCAGCAGGGTGCTGTGTAGTTTCCATGTCTTTGATTTTTTTACTTGCTTTTTTTATTGTTCATTTCTACCTTTATGACTGTATGGTCAGAAATGATGCTTTGTCAAAGGAAGTGACAGCATGTAGTAGGAGGGAGATTAACACTGCTGGACTACACCAAAAGCTAAGAGGCTTCCTAAATACAACTCAACTTTTTGAAGATCACAGTACCAGGGTCAGGGGTCTGGGGACCATGGATTCTGTGGACATCTAGGTCAGTTGGTATACCTAAGATTTTTTTTTAATTGTGATTGAGTGAAAGTATACAATCCAATATAAGTTTGCATGCCCGCCTGTGTGCAGCTCCCACTACTCTCGCTGCTCAGTGACAGCACACTCCTCCTACCCGTTCTATACATGCCATATCCTCCTAACAATCTCCTGTCCCCTCCTCTTCACCGTCCCCTCCTCTTCACCATCCACCCCCCATAAGAGGCCAGCAGGACGACATCCTATACATGCATAGAACCATAAAGTGCACACACAACATGGTCACTCCATGTCATTGAGTCCAATCCATTCCTGTCCAAAGAGCTGATCTCAGTAATGATTTATGGACAGGGGCAGCATCAGGACCAGGGGCCATGCTCCCAGGGGAACCCCAAAGCCCCTGGACCATCAATTGTGGTCTTTTAGTGTAGTTCTTAGTTCACTCCCTTTTATTCTCATGTTGCCAACGAGACTCAACATTGTGAGCCATCAAGACTAGCACTGGTGGTGGCCGGGCACCATCTGATTCCTCTGAACACATGTTGATTCAGTCACCCAGTGACGTGGGTCTCTCTGTCTTTTGGGTTCTCTTTCCCCCATGTCATTTTGGTCCTTGGTGATCATCAGTTCCTGCTGAGTTGGGACCATTTGGTGTGCCTCAGATGGCAGCTTGCTGGCTTTTAAGACCACAGATACCACTAACCAATACGTGGTGCAGAAGACTCTCTTAGCAATATGCCAGTTATGCCAATTGGCCCTTGGTGTCCCCTGAGAGCATGGTCACCAGACCCCCACCTCTGCTACTCTGCTCTAGCAGTATGGGGTTAAGATTGGAGAAGTAATCATGTTATGTTAAAGTCATTAAATTGATCTTTCATTTTTTTTTTATTTAATATCACTCAGTGAAAATGTACATTCTCGTATAAATTTACATGCCCACCTATATGCAGCTTCCACTGCTCTCCCTGTCCGGTGACAGCACACTATTCCTCTCTGCTCCATACATGTCTCATCCTCCCAACAGTCTCCTTTCCCATCCTCTCCAACCACTTTCCTTCCTCCAACCAGGGGTCAGCAGGATGATATCCTATAGATGTATAGAACCATAAAGTGCATACAATATACGGTCACTCTACATTGCCAAGTCCAATCCATTCATGTCCAAAGAGTGGATCTTCATTATGATTTATGGGCAAGGGCAGCATCAGGGCCAGGGGCCATGCTCCCAGGGGAACCCCGAAACCACTGGACCATCAATTGAGGTCTTAGTGGAGATCTCAGGATGCACCCCTTTTTATTCTTGCATTGCCAGTGAGACTCAACTTAGTGAGCTCCATCGTGGCTATCACTGGTGATGGCTGGGTACCATCCGATTCTTCTGGTCCCATTGGTGGGCGGAGTCAAGATGGCAGACTAAGCACACGTCTCCTTATATCCTTCTGGAAACCAAGACCTGAACTGATAATCAAATGGAACCTTATGATCACCTAATCAAACTCAGGACACGGCACAGGGCTGTTAATTTGGACTTCATATCACTGAGCGAAAAACCTCCTCTCTTTCGCTGACTCCCACTCCTGGCTACCCCTGGCTCTCATGGATTAAATTGGTCTTTGTAATGTGTGCTGTTACTGATTTCACAAAACAAAATTTCTATCAACTATCTCATCTGCACCTAGCCCTCTCCCTCCCTACTTCCCCACCATTGCAGCCATCAGAGTCTTTTCTTCTATACATGAGTCTGTTTTTAAGTCCTTGTAGTAGGGGTCTCATACAATATCTGTCCTTGTGCTGCTGACTACTTTCACTCAATGTAATGTCTGCCAATTGAAACCAGGTTATGAGATGCTTCCTAAAATCATCATTGTTCTTTATCATTGCATAGTGTTTCACTGAGTATATATATCAGTTTATTTATCCATTCATCTGTTCTTGGACATCCGGGTTGATTCCAACTTTTTGCTACTGTGGACAGTGCTGGAATAAACATTTGTGTGCATGTATCTGTTAATGTGAATGCCCTTGATTTTGTAGGGTATATTCCAAGCAGTGGAATTACAGGGTCAAATGGTATATCTATTTCCATCTTTTTAAGGAAGCACCAGATTGCTTTCCAAAGAGGTTGTACCATTTTGCAATCCCACCAGCAGTGTAGGAGAGTTCCAATTTCTCCACAGACTCTCCAGCATTTGTTGTTTTGGGTTTTCTGGATCATGGCCAACGTTGTTGGGATGAGATAGTATCTCATTGTAGTTTTGATTTGAATTTCTTTAATAGGTGATGATCATGAGCATGTTCACATACGTCTTTTGGCTGCCTGGATATCCTCTTTAGAGAAGTGTCTACTTATCTCCTCCCATCGCTGAATTGGATTATTTATTTTTTTCTTATTGATATTTTGTAGTACCTTATAGATTATGGAGATCAGACATCAGTCTGATATATAGTTGTCACATATTTTTCCCATTCTGTAAGCAGTCTTTTAATTCTTTTGATAAAGTCTTTGGATGAACAAAAGTTGTGACGGCCGGCCATCTGGAAAGGCCCTTGTAGACAAAGTCACAAGCTTCTGCAAATGACAGGCCGAAGCATCTCACTTGTGACATGTTTTTTAGCCTATTACCCCTGATAATATTTTGCTTCCTAATTAAATTCTCCTAAAAAATACCCCCTCCTCTCCTGACATGAGGATCAAGGAGGTGCCTTCTAAGAGGGGCTTCACAACCCCTCGGTTTATGAGATTATATTGGGACAATCCGACCAGAAACTTCTGGGGAAAAGAGATCAGAGGAATAGATTTCAATACAGCATGCCTAATAGCACTGAGGCCTGCCCAGCCTCACTGGCTTCCCTCTAATTACATTCCCCCCTCCCTTTTCTCCACATACACAGGTTTACAAGCTAACCCTTGAAAGGCTTTCCAAGGACAATTCTCCACACAGCCATTAAAACTACACAAGCATCTCACTCCCTGCTGCAGAAAGAACAAATAAACTTCTAGGTTCTTTATAGTTAGTATGGCAAACTGATAAACGCTGAAGAAACATCTTTCTTAAAGCAGCTGGCTTAATTAGGGGATGGCAGGCTCTTACTATCTGCACAGGAAGATATAAATAAAAACTTAGAGAAACAAATGGAGACAGCCAAATGGTGAAGCCTTGAGAAGTTTACCCTTCTGTACCTTCCACTTTGAGGTACGAATAAAACCATTAATTGTGTTCCCTGACATTTATCACCACACCTGCCTCAGACCATTATCCAAAAACCCTTGGCAATTAATTAGAAGTAGAAGACCACGAGGGGTCACTCTCTTGTTAGCCAATAATGTTAGGTTAGTTTCTTGTTAACCTATAGTTTATATGATGAAGAAAATCTGGTGAACACTATGTCACCTGACCTATACAAAATAAAGATGGACAGCTCTTGACACAATCTTCTGTTGGTTGGGCTGCCTTAAATCAGAAAAGTCTTTCCTGTCTCTCCTTTATTCATTTCCTGCCGCGCCTTCCCGCCCTCCATGCGGGACCCTGAAAAGTGTTGGGGCTGGCCCCCGGCAAAAAGTGTTTGATTCTTAGTAGTTTCCATTTATCTATTTTCTCTTCTGCTGATTGTGGTTTGTTTGTCAGATTTTGAAGTCTGTCTACATTGTGTATTAAAACTTCCATTGTTGATCCTATTTTTTTGTTTTTGGATGAACTTTATGGTTTTAGTTATGATATTTAGGTCTTTTATCCAGTTTGAGTTTGTTTTTGTGTAACGTGTGAGATATGGGTCTTGTTTCAAGTTTTTGCAGATGGATATCTAATTTTGCCAGCATCATTCGTTAAAGAGATTGCTTTTAACCCAATTTAAAGTCTTAGGGCCTTTGTAGAAAATCAAGTGTTCACAGGAGGATGGTGGTGTCTCTGGGGTCTCAACTCTGTTCCATTGATCTATGTATCTCCTTTTTAACAGTACCAGGCTGTTTTGACTATTGTGGTAGTGTAATAGGCTCTAAAATCACGTAGTGAGAGGCCTCCAAGTGTGTTCTTCTTCAGTAGTGCTTTACTTATCTGGGGCTTTTTCCCTTTCCAAACAAATTTGGTGATTTGGTTCTCCAACTCATTAAAAAATGACCTGGAATTTGTATTGGGATTGCATTATATAAGTAGATTGCTTTGGGTAAAATAGACATTTTCACAATGTTAAGTCTTCCTATCTGTGAGCAGGGGAGGTTTGTCTGTTTATGTAAGTCTCTCTTAGTTTCTTGTAGTAAGGTCATGTAGTTCTCTTTATAAACTTCTGTTGTTTCTCTTGTTAGATTTGTTCCTAGGTATTTTATCTTCTTGAAGGCTATAGTAAATGGTATTGATTTAGTGATTTCTTAGTAATCTCATTGTTGGTATAAAGGAATCCTACTGATTTACTTATGTTTTGGCTTTGGCATGTTGTATCCTGATATTTTGCTGAAGTCTACTATTAGGTCGAGTAGTTTACTTATGGATTCTCTAGGATTCTCTGCATATACAATCATATCATCTGCAAACAAGGAGATGTTTACTTCTTCCTTGCTGATGCAGATGCCTGTTATTTCTTGGTAGTATCTAATTGCTCTGGATAGAACTTCTAGTACAGTGTTGAATAGGAGAGGTAAGAGTGGGCATCCTTGTCTAATTCTGTTCTCAAGGGGAATTGTTTCAGTCTCCATTCGGGATGATGTAGGCAGTTGGCTTAGTATAAATGGCCTTTATTGCATTTAGAAACTTGCCTTCTATTCCTATTTTGCTGAGAGTTTTTAGCATCATTGTGTGTTGGACTTTATCAAATGCTTTTTCTTCATCAATTGAGAAAGTCGGGTGATTCTTGTGTTTTGTGTTATTTATGTGGTTGATCACATTAATTGTTTCTCTGATGTTGAACCAGCTGCCATGCATTCCTGGTATGAATCCAACTTGGTCATGATAAATTATTTTTTTTTTATATGTTGTTGAATTCTACTGGCTAGTATTTTGTTGAAGATTTTTACATCTAGGTTCATGAGTGATATTGGTCTATAGTTCTCCTTTTTTGTTGGGTCTTTCCCTGGCTTTGGTATCAGTGTTTTGCTGGCTTCATAGAATGAATTTAGGAGAATTTCATCCTTTCTATGCTGTGAAATAGTCTCAGTAGTATTGGAGTTAACTCTTTTCTAAAAGCTTGGTAGAATTCATTGGTGAAGCCATCTGGGCCAGGGCTTTTTTTGGTTGGTATTTTTTTGATGACTTTTTCAATCTCTTACTTTGTGATGGGCTTATTAAAGTTTTCTGCTTCACCTTGTGATAGTTTTGGCAAGTGATATGAATCAAGGAATTTGTCAGTTTCCTATAGGTTTTCAAATTTGTTAGAGTACAGTCTTTTGTAGTATTCTGGTATGATATTTTTGATTTCTGTTGGATCTTTTGTGACATCTCCCATCTCATTTCTTATTCAGGTTATTTGCTTCCTTTCTTGTTTTTCTTTAGTAAGTTCAGCCAATGGTTTGTCAATTTTGTTGATTTTTTCAAAAAACCAGCTTGTGGTCTTTTCAATTTTTTCAGTTTTTCTTCTGTTCTCTAATTCATTTAATTCTGCTCTAATCTTTATGATGTTTTCTTCTGGCGCCTGAGTGGTTCCTCTGTTGCTCTCTTTCTACCTGTTCAAGCTGTAGGGTTAATTCTTTGGTTTGGGTTCTTTCTTCCTTCTGGATAAACTGACCCCTGAACACTGCTTCAGCTGAATCCCGAAGGTTCTGGTAGAAAGTGTTTTCATTTTCATTTGAATCCATAAATGTCTTTATTTCATCCTTGATTTCTTCTATAACCCATGACTTTTTGAGCATGGTGTTGTTCAGTTTCCATGAGTTCCGATTTCTATGTTTTTTTCTGTTATTGATTTAGACTTTCATGGCTTTGTGGTCTGAGAAGATGCTTTGCAATAATTCAATGGTATGGATTTTGTTGAGACTTGCTTTATGTCCTAACACATGGTGTATTCTGGAAAATGTTCCATGTGCACTGGAGAAGAAGGTGTAGTTATCTGCTGATAGATAGGAAGTTCTGTATGCTTCAATGAAGTCTAGTTAGTTAATTGTGGCAATAACATCTTCAGTGTCTTTACTGAGGTTTTTTCTAGAAGATCTGTCCAATACTGAGAGTGGAGTGTTAAAGCCTCCCACTGTTATTGTGGAGTGATCTATCTCATTTTTTAATGTAGTAGGTGTTTCTTTGATGTATTTAGATGCTCTAGAATTGGGTGTATAAATATTTAATATTGTTAAGTCCTGCAAGTCCTGCTTGTGTATTGAAACTTTCAGCAATAGTGTTCATCTTTGTCAAGGTTGGTGGATTTTACATTAAAATCTGTTTTATCTGAGATTAGTATTGCCACACTTCCTCTTCTTTGTATATTTTTGGCTTCATATATATTCTTCCATCTGACTCAATGGCACTTGGCTTGGCTTATATATTCTTCCATTCTTTTTCAGTTTGTTCGTATCTTTAAGCCTCAGGGTTGTGCCTTTTGATACAAGATGTCACTTGTCTCTTTACTCAAATGTTCAGACCAGTTACATTCAGCGTAATTATCGATAGGTATGTGTTTAGTGCTGTCAGTGTGATGTGTTTATTTTTGTGTTGATGTTTCCTCTGTTGGTCTTACTATTCTGTTCTGGGACATTCTTCCTTATTGGTTGATTTTTCACCCTTTCAGTGTTGGTTTTGTGTTTGTTGAGACTCCTGTATTATGTTTCTTGATTGGATATGTTTTGTCTTTATTGTGCTTTGTGGCAACTCTTCTTTTCCCCCTAAATAATCTATGTTTAAACTGAATTTTAACTTCTACATGTCTTATTAACTTCCTCTCCATCTGGAAGGACTATAACTACTGCAGTGTAGCCCTCTTTTAAATATGATGATATGATATGATCACTGGATCACTTTTTAAAAATATTATAGCATTGATTGAGTTTTGTGCCTTCCCTGATTGAGTAGGTTTCTGGATGATGTGTTCTGTATTGTCTCCTAAAATATAAAGTTAATAGTTTTGTTCTTCTAAGCCAAGAGCTTCTTTCAGTACTTTTTGTAGTTTTCGTTTGGTTTTTACAGAGTTTCTGAGTTTCTGTTTATCCGTGAATGTCTTATTTTCATTTGCATATTTGAGAGATAGTTTTGTAGGATACATAATTCTTGGTTGGAAGTTCTTCTCCTTCAAGGCTTTGAATGTGTCATGCCACTGCCTCGGTGCCAGCATCGTTTCTGCTGAGAAGTCAGACAAAAGCCTACAGGGTTTCCCTCTGAATGTTAGCCTTGCTTTGAGTCTTGTTGCCTTTACAAGTTTCTGTTTATGTTTCATTTTGTTAAGCTTGATTACAATATGTCTTGGAGTCTTTCTTTGAGGATCTATGTTAGGTGGCATTCGATATGCATCTTGGATATCTAAATTCTCTATTTCATAATCTCAGGGAAGTTTTCTGTCAGCAGCTCACAACAATACTCTCTGTGGTTTCAGGTGTCCCTCCCTGTTCAGGAACTCCAGTTAATCGTAGAATGTTCTTCCTGGTAGAATCCCACATGCTTCTTAACCTGTCTTCATTTTTCTTGTTTCTTTTCTCTGATTTCTCCTCATATATGTTGCAGTCAGTAGCTCCACCTTCCAAGTCAGAAAGTCTATTTTCCATTTGTTCCATTCTGTTTTCTTGGCTTTGAACTGAATTTTCTATTTCTTTAATATTATTATTGTTGTGTCGGATTTCAGAAGACTGGTGCTCCATCAGTTTGAACAACTTGGTTAATTTTTCATTTTGCTCTGCTGCATTTTGCGCAATGTCTAGTAGGGCTCTAAGCGTGATTGTTTTGTGCTCAACCTCTGATAGTTTCAGAAAGGCTTCTTTGTGTGGCAAGTTCTTTAGTTTTTTCTTTTGTGGGCATTCTGGAGCCATAGGTGAATTTTTCTTTAAGTTACTATCCAAAGTTTGTTTCTTTGGGGCATCTGGAGGTTGTTTAGTTTCTCTGATGTTACCTTAACAGGATCTAACTCACAGTCTGATAAGGAAGGTTGTCATCAGTCACCTCTATATACTCCAGTGACTGGGACCAGTGGAATCTCTGGAGTAGCAGGCTCAAACTCCTGATTGACAAAGACACGGCCCTACTTATCGAGTCACTGGGGAGCCATCAGCTGACCCTATGATGTGGGTCAGTAAAGGCTGGAAGAGATGCCATCAGGATGCACTGCAATTACTTCTCTAGGTAATCTTGTATTGGAAGGTAAAAGCTATCTGGCAGCTTCCAAAATCAGTCAAGCTGTCAGGTGGGCAAGCCCCTCTTCCCAGCTGTCAAAATAAGCACCTCTGTATCCAACTCCAGACAGTGTAAACTAGTTCAAAGTATGAAAAGGCTACTGCCCTGCTGTTATCTGCTGCTGGCCCCCACCTGTAAGGTCATTCTGTGCTAAACACAGCTTTCCTGTTGGAAAAGCACTCCCTGAGCTGCCACTGCCTCCCAGCTTGACAAATAGTCCCTGTTGAGGCCTTTGTTTGGGTAACTCCACCTTCCAGTTGAACAAGATAGAATATTATACAAGCTCTACTGCCTGCTGTGGAATAGCCGATTCAGTGGCAGAGGTTTGGAAAGAGAGGGTAGAAGACGCAAGGTGCGGAGAGTCTAGAGCCGGGCTCTCAACATATGCCTATTCTGCCTGCTGGTCCCATCAGCAGTGCAGCTGAGCTTTGCTACCAACTAGCCCAAGCCCCACCTGCTGGCTAAGACAGAGAGAAAAAATGGAGGGCATGGCCTCCCAGCCTCGGAATTAGCCCCTGCAGTGGCCTCCGTTTGGGTAACTCTGCTTCCCTGTTGAACAAGATGGCATCCCGCACACGGTCTTCCACTTTCTGTGGAATAGCTGATTCTATGACAGAGATTGAGAAAGAGACAGTGGAAGAGCCAAAGTGCACAGAGTCCAGAGCTAGGCTCTCAAAATGTGGCTATTCTGCCTGCTGGTCCCATCAACAGTGTGGCTGAGCTTTGCTACCAGTCAAGCCCAAGTCCTGCCTGCTGGCTAAGACAGAGGATAAAAAAAAAAAAGGAGGGCATTGCCTCACAGCCTGGGACTTAGCCCCTGCATCAGCTGCTGTTTGGGTAACTCCACCTCCCAGTTGAACAAAATGGTGTCCTGCACAAGCTTTCCTGGGCACTGTGGCATAGCCAATTCTATGGCAGAGGTTTGGAAAGAGAGGGTGGAGAAGCCAAGCTGCACAGAGTCCAGAGCCAGGCTCTCAAAATGTGGCTATTCCATCTGCTGGTCTCATTAGCAGTGCAGCTGAGCTTTGCTGCCAGTCAAGCCTGAGCCATGCCTGCTGGCTAAGACAGAGAAAGAAAAGTTAAAAGTTACCTTCAGTCCATGAGAGCCTGCATTCAACAAGGCATGTGTTCAGCAAAAGAGATGAAGCTTCCCATTTAGTGGCATATAGTCCAAATTGACAGACCTATGCTGTGTCCTAGGGCTCACTGGGTGTCCAGAGGGCTCTGTTTAATCATCAGTTCAGGCCTTAGTTTTCAGAGGGAGTTAATGAAACATGTGTCTAGTCTGCCTTCTTGACTCTGCCTCTCAATTTTTTTTTTAAAGAAAATGTTCTGCATTGCATTTTGATGAGTGGTATCTGCAATCTTAAAAGCTAGTATGCTGCCATCTAAGGAGCATCTGTTGGTCGAAGATTACCTAGAGGAGAGGGGAAAAAAGCAGATCAAATACATGAGAAAAATATGAGCCCAGGAAACAGAAGGGGTCACATGATTGGGAGACTATGTCAACATGAGACCAGAAGAACTAGATGGTGCCTGGTCACCAGCAATGACTTTCCTGACAGGGAATACAACATAGAGTCCCTGACATGGCAGGAGACTAATGGGTTGCAGATCTACAACTCTGTCTCAAAGTCTGGTCTCAAAGACCAGACTTGATAGTCCAACATCCAGAATGGTCTTCTGAGGAAACAGCTCTTGGACTCGCTGCTAACCCAAAGCTAAAATCTGTATTTGAAACCAATTCTCCAAAGATTGGACTACACTAAAAGGCATAGAGTGATGCTGCTCAAATGTATGCTTCTTGGTTTAAATATATACATGAGGCTGTTGGAGCAGCTCCTGTCTAGAGGTGAGGGACAGGAGTTGGTTGAATGAATATGGAAAATACAGGGTGGAGAGAAGGAGTGTGCTTTCACAGGGTGGGGAGAGCAGTTAGAGTTGCAAAGAGATGTGTATGCAGGGTTTTACATGGCAAACTGACTTAAGATTGTAAACTTTCACTTAAAGCACAATGATTTTATTTTATTTTATTTTTTAAAGAAAAAATGCTGTGTAATATTTCAAAGTTTTGGATTCTTTTAAGGCATGTTTTGTGACCTAATATGTGATCTGTTCTGGAGAAAATTCTATATATTCTGGAAAAGAAAATATACTTGGCTGCTGTTGGGTAGAGTGTTCCATATATGTCTATGAGCTCAAACTGTTTAACTGAGGTATTTAGACCTTCTGTGTATTTACTGAGTTTTCTTCTAGATTTTCTGTCCTTCACCAAAAGTGGTGAGTTGAATTCTCTTACTATTATTGTGGTGCTGTCTCTGTCTCTTTTCAATACTGTTAGAGTTTGTTTTATGTACTTTGGAGCCATGTCATTAGGCAAATATGCATTCATTATGGTTATGTCCTTTTGATATATAAGGTCTGTCAATTAAGTTCATGAACTCATTCTAGAAAAACCTCATTACTGAATATCACTATGGTCACCTTCAAAGTACTCCCCTTGGGAAGCTATGCACTGATGCCAGCACCTAGTCCACCCTTCAAAGCCCAAGCTCAAGCCTAGCGCCGTCAAGTAGACGCCAACTTACAGCAACCCTATAGGACACAGTAGAACTGCCTGTATAGTTTCCAAGGACCACCTGGTGGATTTGAACTGCTGACCTTAACCACTGTGACCCTTCAAACCAATTTTGGAACTCTTTTTCTAGAATGGCCACCAGAGCTGTTGTAGTACACTTCATGTTCTGAATGTCAACAAAATGTCTTCTTTTCAATAGTTGCTTTATCTTTGGGTAAAGAAAAAATTCATCAGAGGCCAGATCATGTGAGTAGGGAGGCTGTTCCAATACAGTTACTTTGTTTATTGGCTAAAAACTCCCTCACAGACAACTATACAATTAAGGTTAAGAACTTGTCACCTTGGCACTATATGCAATGGCCACTCCAGAAAGAGTTCCAAAATTGCTTTGTAGGGTGGACTAGGCACTGGCATTGGTGCATGGCTTCTGAAAGGGAGTACTTGGAAGGTAGCCATAGTGATATTCACTAATGAGGTATGTAGTACTTAGAACAATTAAGTTCACAGACTTAACTGTTGGACCTCATATCAACCCTTTAATTATTACATAGTCTCCTTCCTTATCCTTTGTGGTGGATTTTGTTGTAAAGTTTATTTTGTCAGAAATTAATCTTGCCACTTTGGCTTTTTTTTTTTTTTTTTGGTTGTTGTCTGCCTGATAAATTTTGTTCCATCCTTTGATTTTTAGTTTGTGTCTTTAAGATGTGCATCTTGTAAGCAGTATACAGATTGATCATGGCTTTTTTCCTCCCATTCTGCCACTCTCTATGGGTGGATTTAGTCCGTTTACATTCAGCATAATTATTGATAGGTATGGGTTTACTGCTGTAATTTTGATGTTTATTTGTTTTCGTGGTGTTGAGTTTCTTTGTTGCACTTAATTTTCTGTGCTTTTTCATTATTACTGATTTTGTATTTGCTGAGTCTATATATTTCTTCTTTTTATTCTGATGGGCAGATTTGTTGATTTCCTTTGTGGCTGCCTTGTGATTTACCTCTAAGTTTAAACCAAGCTTTTGTTTATTTATTTTTTTAATATCACCTTAGGATCCTCTCCATATTAAAATTCTATCGCTAAGCTATTTTCTTTTAATGTTGTCATTGTTTACGTATTGATGTCACTGTTTCCCTATATTCAGTCTTTTCATTTTGACTAATATCTGGATTGATATTGGGTTGTTCTGTTCTGTGTTCTAGTCCTGGGTTGTTATCTGCAATTGTTGGTTCTCTAGCTGAAGGACTCCTTTTAATATTGCTTGTAATTTTGGTTTTACTTTTTGCAAATTCCCTTAAGTTCTGTTTATCTGAAAATGCCCTAATTTTCCCTGCATATTTGAGAGACAGATTTACTGGATATATAATTCTTGTCTGACAGTATTTTCCTTTCAAGGTTTTGTATATGTTACCCTTTATGTATTTTAGCTTTCTTGTTTGCATGGTTTCTGATGAGTAGTCAGAGGTTAATTTTATTGAGTCTCTTTTGTAAGAGACTTTTTTTATTGTGATTGAGTGAAAGTGTACAATCCAGTTTAAATTTGCATGCTCGCCTAGCTTCAGCTTCTTCTGCTCTCCTTCCCCAAGGACAGCACACTCCTCCTTTCCATTCTATACATGTCATATCTTCTTAACAATTTCCTGTCCCCTCCTCTCCACCTTTCCACTCCTCTCTAGTAAGAGGCCGGTAGTATGACATCCTATATAGATGCATATAACCATAAAGTGCACATAGGATATAGTCACTCTGTGTCCCTGAGTCCAATCCATTCCTGTCAGAAGAGTTGACCTCAGTGAAGATTTGTGATCAGGGGCAGCATCAGGTCTAGAGTCCATTCTCTCAGGGGAAACCCCAGGCTTTCAGACCATCAACTGTGGTCTTTTAGTGGAGTTCTTAGGGTGCACCCCTTTTCCTTTCTCATGTTGCCTCTGGGACTCAACATTGTGAGCTCCATCATGGCTGTCATTGGTGGTGGCCAGGCATCATCTTGTTTTTCTGGTCACTTGTTGATATAGTCACCTATTCACGTAATTCTTTCTGTCTTCTGGGTTCTTTTTCCCTCATGTCATTATTGTCCTTGGTTATCACCTGTCCCAGCTGAGTTGGGACCATTTGGTGTACCTCAAATGGTAGCTTGCTAGCTTTGAAGACCCCAGATGCCACTCACCAATATGGTGTGCAGAAGACTCTCTTAGCAGTAGGCTAGTTATACCAATTGGCCTTGTGTCCCCTGAGAGCATGGTTCCCAGACTCTTGCCCCTGCTACTCTGTCCTTGCAATATTGGTTTAGGATTGGAAGAGTTTTCAGGTTATGCTGAAGTCCAATTAAACTGATCTTCTTTCTAATGTGTGGTGTCACTGATTTCACCCAACCAAATTTCTATCAAATATCTAATCCATAATCAGCCCTCTCCCTCCTTCCTCCCCTCCCTTGTAACTGTCCAAGAGTCTTTTCTTCTGTACATGAGTCTGTTTTTAAGTCCCTGTAGTAGGAGTCTCATACAATATTTGTCCTTGTGCTGCTGACTAATTTCACTCAACATTGTGTCTTCCAATTGAAACCAGGTTGAGATGCTTCCTGAAGTCATCATTGTTCTTTATCATTGCATAGTGTTCCACTGAGTATATTTACCATAGCTTTTTTATCCATTCATCTGTTGATGGGCGTCTGGGTTGATTCCATCTTTTTGCTATTGTGGACTGTGCTGCAATAAACATTCGTGTGCCTGTATTTGTTGGTGTGAATGTCCTTGCTTCTGTAGAATATATTCCAAGCAGTGAGATTACTGGGTCTAATGGTATATCTATTTCCAGCTTTTTAAGGTAGTTGTAGATTGCTTTCCAAAGAGGTTGTACCATTTTGCAATCCCACCAGCAGTGTAGGAGAGTTCCAATTTCTCCACAGCCTCTGCAGCATTTGTTGTTTTGCATTTTTTTGTGACTTTTTATTAATCCTTAGCCACACTTAAAGTTCTCTCTTTATCTGGTTTTGGCAAGTTTGATTATAATATGTGTTGGTGAGTTTCATTTGAGATCTACCCATTGTGGGATTTGATGGTCCTTTTAGATAACTTTTCTTCATTCACAGTGTCAGGGAAGTTTTCTACCAACAAATCTTCCATAACTCATTCTGTGTTTTCTGTTATCCCCTTACTCTGGCACTCCAATCACTGTAGGCTATTCCTCTTGATAGAGTCCCATATAATTCTTAGGGTTTCTTCATTTTTTTAAATTCTTCAACCTGAATTTTCCTCGAATACATTCATGTTAAGTGCTTTATCTTCAGTCTCACTAATTCTGACATTCATTGCCTCAATTCTGCACCTATGACTTTCTACTGTTATCTAATTCTGAAATTTTATTGACAATTGTTTGAATTTCTATATGTTGTCTCTCCTGTGGTTTCTAGCAGACTGTTAAGTTTGTCATTCTGTTCTTGTACTGCTTTTGTGAATTCCTCTGTTGAGTTCTCTGTGTATTCCTTGGCTTGTTCTGCATTTTGTCTGATCTCCTGAAGAGCTCTGTATATTAATTATTTTAATTCTACTTCCAGTAATTCAAAGACCTTCAGATCCAACTGAATGGCACTTGGCTTCTCTTTCTCTGGAAGGTTTTCTTATTCTTTGTTGTGGTGGCTTGATGGAGCCATCTTGATCTGCTTCTTTATGTGATTTTATATTGACTGCTGTGAATTATATTTATTTTTTGTATGTTTGCTTACTGTATGCTATTTTTTGTTTGTTCATTTTGACATGTCCAAATAGGCTGGCCATGTGAATTACTTTGATTATTGGCATCTCTGAAGCTTTCACATCCTGTCACCAGATAGTTAGAGTAGCTACTGGGTATGTGAGTCTGAAAGTCTGTTTAGTTTTCTTGTGTAGATTCAGCTCAGGTATCCAGGTCATCTCTCACTGAGTATGTGGGGCATATTGTCACCTACAGTCCTAGACAAGCAGGGCTTCATAGGAATGATTGGTGCAGGCACAGGTATATGGCTGCTGTAGGAGTCTATGTGTTGAGCAAGGTAGGGTGCTGATGGCTGCCCCTGAGTACCTAGGTGAAAGATGTTTCTCTGCCTCCTAAAGAGAATAGGTCAGTGGGTTTTGCAGCTGGACTTTGGGCACCCAATGCTGTTCGCTTAAAGGACAGGGAGACACCACTTATTCTCAGACCCTTGTTGTGAGTGGCTATGTGGAATGGGAGAAATCACTAGTCCTCAGGCTCCTGGTATGGGTGGGTAAGAACACTGCTTAATAGACATGGTGGTGTCAAATGTCATGAATCTGCCATTTTCTTTTGGCTGATGCTCTTGAAAATAGGCTTGAAGTATATACCCTGCTGTTCTCTGTCAATGAGGGCCTGCACTGGTGAATGGGCCCACACAGGTGTGGGCAGGGGTGAAGTGCATTTGAAGCCTGTAGACCACTTATGCCTGTGTCAAGGCATAGGGGCAATGCCTGTCCTGAATTCTTGGCTTAGGGGATGTGGCAATTTTTTAAAGCTGTGAGACTCAATTTGGGCACAGTTGGTGTGAACACTCAGCTTAGGGAATTTGGCTTTTCTTTTCCTAAAACCATGAGACTAGTTTGCATGATAGCTTCTATTTCTGGCTTAGGTGAGGTGGAAATTGTTGAAGGCAGTTGGGCTGCTATTGGAGCAGATTCAGGAGAGGGGTGGGTGAGAAGAGAGTGGCACTTCTCCGCTATGAATGTCCCAGAGGGCAAGGGGTTATTTTGATCTTGAACAGTAGGTTAGAAGCTTGCATTTAATTCTTTCAGATCCAGTACCAACTCTTCCTGGATCCAGAGGCTTGTGTAGACTCGCTACCTCGTAGTTTTTCCAGATGTAATGAAACACAACCCAAATGCCACTGTTTCCATTGACTATGCATGCCAAGTGACCTAGCCTACAGCATGTTGGTTTGCTCCACACTGGCACTTCTTCATTGCTTCTGGACTGTGTCTCCCTCCTCCTGCCACTCAGTCTGACTCCTCAACCTTGACTTTGATAATCAGGGCTCCTAGATTGTCACATATAGTGGATTCACTTGTTTTGGGGGAGGTCTTTGTTGTAAGAAGGACCACAGGAAGCTTCTGACTCTTTCATCATCTTGTCTCCATATCCTGTTTCTTATTTTGTCTAACTTTAAAATATCCACTTCAGCTCTCTTTTTATTACTATACTCACTTTTCCCCCATTCATTCACTTTTCATCTATTTGTGTGTTCAGGTGTAAAGTGTGTCTCTTATAGACAGTATGTAAATGGATCACGTTTTTAAATCAAATTTACCAGTCTCCGTTTTCTGATGGGAGACTTTAATCCATATACATATAATTGCTGATAAGGGTTTACTTCTGCTATTTTGTTGTGTGTGTGTGTATGCGTCATAATGCCCTGTTTTATATTTCCTTTAATACTGCTAATTTTTGTGGGTTTTTTTTGTGAACCATTTTTAACCGCTTCCCACTTCCCTTTGTGTGTATTTTTTTTAAGATATTTTCTTTGTGGCTATCGTTAGTATTATTTTGAAACCCTGGGGTTAAGTACTACATCTGGTAACCCAAACGTCAGCAGTTCAAATCCACCAGGCGCTCGTTGGAAACTCAATAGGGCAGTTCTACTCTGACCTCTAGGGTCACTATGAGTTGGACCCAACTCGACAGCAGTTTGTTTTTTTTTAGTATTATTTTAACCTCTTACATTTATCACAACCTGAGTTAAATTTACACCAGCTTAGCTTCAGTAATATGTAATACCTCTATTGTATCTATACCACCCCTTCCTGTTTATGTTGTCATCACAAATTGTATCTTTATGTATCATGTGCCAACATACATTTATACTTATTTTTAACATTTACCACAGTATAGTATGAATAACACAACCACTATAAATACCAAGCAAAAATACATTAAAACTTGTCCTTATACTTGCTTCTGCAATTAATGGAGATTTTTTTTCTATGTACAGTTTTGATTTATTCTCTAGTGTCCTTTCATTCTCATCTGAAGGACTCCTTTTAGTATTTCTTGTGTGCAGACAGTGGTTCTGAACTCTCTGAGCTTTTATTTATCTGGGAATGTCTTAATTTTGCCCTCATTCTTGAAGAATAGTCTTACCAGATATAATACCTCTGTTCTGCAATTCTTTTTGCACCTTAAATATGTAATTTTATTGCCTTCTGACCTACAAGGTTTCTGAGGAGAAACTGATACTTTATCTTATAGGAGATCCATTATATATAAGTATTCATTTTTCTCTTGCTGCTTTCACATTCTCGATTTGTCTCTAGTTTTAGAAGGCTTGATTATAATGTGTCTCAGTATAGCTCTCTTTCAGTTTTTTGGAGTTCTTTGAGTTTTTTTGGATTTATACATTTAAGTCCTTTGTTATATTGGAAAAGTTTCTGCCACTATTTCTTCAAATATTCTTTCTGTCTGTTTATTTCTCTCTCATCTCTTCCTGGGGTTCCCATAAGTTCAGATGTTGACTTGTTTGAGACCAAAACCAAAAACCCATTGTCACTGAGTGGATTCCAATGCATAAGCAGCCCTATGAGACAGAGTAGAACTGTGCCATAGGGCTTCCAAGGAGCACTAGTGGATTTGAACTGCTGATTTTTTGCTTAGCAGCTGAGCTGTTAACCTTTGCTACATCAGGGCTGCGGTTTTAATATTAGTTTCTTTTTCAATGTCTGTCTTCTTATTTAAATTCTCATTCTGTTTGTGTATTATTTTGACAACTTTCCTTAGTCTGTGTTTTCCTTTAGGTTTTGAGCTTGGTTAATATTGTTGCATTATGTTTATCCAGTGTGTTCACTATTCAAACTTCCATAAATGCGCTTTCTCTCCTTTCATCTTGTTCACTTATGTCTTAATTACCTAGTGCTTCCATAACAGAAATACCACAATGGCTGGCTTTAAGGAACAGAAATTCATTTTCTCACAGTTCTGCTAAAAGTACAAATCAGGATCTCAGTAGCATGATTTCTTTTTGTGAGCTTTCTTCAGATCAATAAAGACATGAAAGATCTAAATGCCACAAGCAACCAACTTGATCTCATAGACATATACAAAATACGCCACCTAACAACAGCCAAGTACACTTTCTTTTCCAATATACATGGAACATTCTCCAGAAAAAAAGACTGCACGTTAGGCCATAATGCAAGCTTCAACAAAATTCAAAGCATCAAAATATTACAAAGCACTTTTTTTAGATCATAAAGCCATAAAAGACAAAATCAATAACAGCAAATAAAGTAAAAATCATGGAAACTGCACAACAGCTTGCTCAAAAACTACTGGGTTATACAAGAAATTGAAGAAGAATAAAGATATTCACCGAGTGAAATGAGAAAGAAAACACATCCTACCAGAACCTTTGGTACATGGCAAAATCAGTGCTCAGAGGTCAGTTTATCTCAGCAGATACACACATTCAAAAAGAAGAAAAGGCCCAAATCAAAACAATAACTCTACAACCCAAACAAGTAGGAAGGGAGCAGCTGAAGAATACTTCAGGCACCAGAAGAAAGCAAATAATAAAAACTAGAGCAGAACATAAATGAATTAAACAACAGAAAAATAATAGAATTAACAAGTCCTTCTGTGAGCTTCTTTCCTAGTTTATGTATCTGTCAGCAATCCATGGTGTTTCTTTACTTGTAGATAACACTGACATGTGATATGTATTCCCTTGTATGTGTGTACATTTCTGTGTCAGATCTGTTATTTTTGTAAATTAGAAGTGAATAGATTTTCACCTTACTCTATTTAGGTATGATAATGAACACAACAAAGAAAACTCTATAGACGAGATTACGCTCACAGGTGTAGAGTTTAGGATTTCAACACATTTTTGTTTTGCCAGGGGCGGGGGGGGGATGGGACTCAATTTTATCCAAAACAACTTCAAAGGACCATCATTTCCAGGTTCTTTGGGGCCTTTTTTTCTTCGGTTGAGGGTAGAATATTAAAAGTTTACAGGGTATTAGTTTTCTAAATTCTCCCAGGTATTTGTTGTTTTCAATGGTGCTACATTTTACATGAAAATCTTAGGCAGGCAGTACCTGCAGACTTTGCTTACATGTCTCTCTCCCTCTCTGTGATAATTTTGTTTCAGTGCAGACCAAGGTTTCTGGATAGATACAATGCCTTTTTATTCTGGCTTCCTCCAAGACTTTCTTTGTCCTTGATTTTGTGTAGTTTGAATATGATATGCCTAGGTGCAGGGTTCTTTTGTATTTTTTCTGTTGGTGTCCTGTGATTTAGTGTCTGTCAGCAATTTTGGAAAATTCTCAGCCATTATTTCTTCAAATATTTCTTCTGTCTCTTTCTTCTATTTCTTTTTATTTTATTATGACTGAGTGAAAATGTACATTCCCATATAAATTTACATGCCCACCTATATGCGCTTCCACTGGTCTCTCTGCCCGGTGACAGCACACTATTCCTCTCTGCTCCATACATGTCTCATCCTCCCAACAGTCTCCTTTCCCCTCCTCTCCACCCACTCCCTTTCCTCCAGCTGAGGTCAGCAGGATGATACCCTATAGATGCACAGAACCATAAAGTGCATCCAATATATGGTCACTCTGCATCGCCAAGTCCAATCCATTCGTGTCCGAAGAGTGGACCTTCATTATGATTTATGGGCAAGGGCAGCATCAGGGCCAGGGGCCATGCTCCCAGGGGAACCCTGAAGCTGCTGGACCATCAGCTGCAGTCCTTTAGTGGAGATCTCAGGGTGCACCCCTTTTTATTCTTGTGTTGCCAGTGAGACTCAACTTAGTGAGCTTCATCGTGGTTATCACTGGTGGTGGCCAGGCACCATCTGGTTCTTCTGGTCCCAAGTCTATTTTCTGGGTTGTCTTTACCCTATGTCATTTTGATCCTCGGTGAGTATCAGTTCCTGCTGAATTGGGACCATTTGCTGTGCCCTCGGATGGCAGCTTGGCAGCTTTTAAGACCCCAGACACCACTGATTTTTTCAAAGAACCAGCTTCGGGTTTTGTAAATTTTTTCAGTTGTTCTTCTATTCTCTAACTCCTTTAGTTCTGCTTGAACTTTATTATCTGTTTTCTTCGGGTGCCTGATCAGGGGTTCCTCTGTTGCTCTTTTTCTACTTGCTCAAGCTGTAGGCTTAATTCTTTGGTTTGGGCCCTTTCTTCATTCCAGATGTGTGCATTCATAGAGACAAGTTGACCCCCCAACAGTGCTTTTGCTGTATCCCGTAGGTTCTGATACGATGTGTTTTCATTCTCATTTGAATACATAAATTTCATTATTTCATCTTCGATTTATTCTATAATCCATGGCTTTTTGAGCAAGATGTTGTTCAGTTTCCATGAGTTCAAATTTCTACCTATGTTTTTTTCTATTTATCTCAACTTTTATGGCTTTATGGTCCAAGAAGATGCTTTACAATAATTCAATGGGGTTAGGATTTTGTTGTGAGTTGCTTTATGTCCTAACACATGGCCTATTCTGGAAAACATTCCATGTGCATTGGAGAAGATGTACTTAACTGTTAATGGGCAAAAAGTTCTATATCTATCTATGAGGTCTGGTTGGTTAATTGTCACAGTAAGATCTTCTGTATCTTCACTGAGCTTTTTTTTCTGGATGATCTGTGCATTACTGAAAGTGGAGTGTTGGAGTCTCCAACTATCTCTTTTTTCAGTGTTTTCAGTATTTGTTCAATGTATTTAGATGCTCTTTTATTGGGTGAATAAATATTTAATATTGTTATATTCTACTTATATATTGAAACTTTCAGCAGTAAATAGTGACCATCCTTGTCCAAGATGGTGGATGTTATATGAAAGTCTGTTCTATCTAAGATTAGTATTGCCACACCTGCTCTTCTTTGAATGTTGTTGGCTTGGCATATATTTTTTCATCTTTTGATTTTTAGTTTGTTCATATCTTTGAGTCTAAACTGTGTTTCACGTAAGCAACATATAGGCGAGTTTTGTCTTTTGATTCAGGATGTCACTTGCTGTCTCTTTATTGCAGCATTCAGTCCTTTTACATTCAGCATAATTATTGATTGGTATGTGTTTAGTGCTGTCATTTTGGTGCCTTTATTTTTGTGTTGTTGATGTTTCCTATTTTGCTCTCTATATTCTGTTCTGGGTCATTCTTTATGGGTTGACTCTTCAGTTTTTTCAGTGTTTGTTTTCTGTTTGTTGGGACTCCTGAATTATATTTCTTGTTTTGATATGTCACATTGTTGTTTTGATTTGTGGCTATCCCTATAATTCCCCTTACTATTCTAAGTTTAAATGAGATGTTAACTTCCGCATATTTTTGTAATTTCCTCTCCGTCTGAAAGGGTTATAACTACTGTAATATATCCTTCTTTTTAATGTGATGGTGTTATAGTTTTTGTGAAATGATCACTGGTTCCCTTCTTTTAACATTGTAGCTTTGATTGAGCTTTCTGACTTCCCTAACTGAGTAGGATTCTGGATGGTGTATCCTGCATTGCCTCCTTAAGTGCACACTTAATGGTTTTGATTTTCTAAGCAAAGAGCTTCTTTCAGTATTTCTTATAGTTTTGGTTTGGTTTTAACAAAGTCTCTAAGCTTCTGCTTATATGCAAATGTCTTAATTTTACCATCATACTTGAGAGACAATTTTGCAGGATATATAATTCTTGTTTGGAAATTTTTCTTCTTTAAGGCTTTGAATATGTCATCCCACTGTCTTCTTACTAACAACATCATTTCTGCTGAGAAATCAGATGAAAGCCTACAGTGCTTCCCTTTGTATGTTAGCTTTGCTTTAAGCCTTGCTATCTTTAAAACCTCTCTTCCTGTGTCATTTTATTAAGCTTGATTATAATATGTCTTGGTATCTTTCTTTGGGACTCTAGTTTTTGTGATGTTCAATCAGCATCTTGGATATCTATCTTCTCTTTTTCCTAATTTCAGGGAAGTTTTCTGTCTGCAAATCTACAACAGTACCCTCTGTTTTTTTCGCTACACCTCCTTGTTGAAGAACTCCAATTATTCATAGATTATTCCTCTTAATAGAGTTCCACATGTTTCTTAAGACTTCTTAATTTTTCTTATTTCTGTTGTCTGATTTCTCCTCTTAAATACTTGTGTCAGTAGCTCTATCCTCAAGCTCATTAACTCTGGCTTCCATCTCCTCAATTCTGCTCTTTTAGCTTTGTATTGAATTATGTAATTCTGTAATTTCATTATTCATCAGCTGGAATTGAGATCATTGATGTTTAATCAGTTCAAATAGCTTACTTAATTTTTTGTTTTGTTCTGTGGCATTTTGCTTAATCTCTAGGACTCCATACATAATGCTTTTTGCACTTGACCTCCTATAATTTCTGAAAGGCTTCTTCATCTGGAAATTTTTTTGATTCTTAATTTGAGGGTTTTCTGGAGCCATAGTGGACTGCTTTTTTAAATAGTCATCTACTGATTGTTGTCTTTGTGCCATCAAGAAGCTGCTTGGTATCTCTGGTATTACTAACTCAACAGGAGCTGCAGCATAGTTCTAAGAGGGAAGTAAGGGCAATACTAGTTTTGGTCACTAGCTACCTCTGTGTACTTTAGTCAGTGACCTCAAGTAGACTCTCTGGGGTGGCAGGACCCACCTCTTAGCTGCTAAAGTAGGGAATTACTTGTGGTGACTCTCTTTCATTGTGCCAGTCATTCACATGGTGTAGCTCAGGGAAGTGAGTTGAGAAGGATCTCATCCCACTTGGCTGCTTGGGACTGCAGTGATGTTTTGATGTGGTTAGCTTAGAAACTGCTTACTTACTGAGAGGGGCACTGTGCAGTGTCCACCAAAGGCAGATGGGCACTCAGGGTTGGCAACCTCCATCTCCTGACTGGAAAATATGGTGCCTTACTTATGAAGTCACTGGGGGGCTGTTAGGTGATGCTGTGATGTGGATCTAAGAAGGATGGTGGAGATGCTACCACCCTGCCCAGCAGTCAATTCTCCAGGTGTTGTAATTTTTTCTATTTATTTATTTGTTTGTTTATTCCTTTTTATTGTGAATCAAGAACAATTTTACAGACTATATAATGTTGCCACATAACACCCAGAAATTTCACCTCTATTCTGTTCTTGCCTCCACACCACCAACCCCACTGTCCATGTTACATCACACTTCCCCTTCTGTCTGAACAAAACTTCCTGTCACCTTTTGCTGAAAGGTGACCTTCCTCACTCAATCAACTCAGCTCTAGCAAAGTGTCCCTTAGTCAACCCCATGTACATTTTAAAAGGTTTATTCAGTTCCAGTATCACTCTATGTTTTATATGGTCCAGGTCAGTGTTTGTCTGGGGAGCTGGCCCCTGTGCTCAATGCAGTTTGGAGTTAGAGAGTTCGGGGGCCATACTCCCAGGGGGGCCTCCATTCAGAAGGACCAGCAAGTGTGGTCTTTTGGTAGAGTTCTAGCTCTACCCTCTGCTCTATTACCTGCTGTGTCTGGAACTCCATTCTGCATACCCCATCCAGCTGTTGTTGGTGGCCAGGTACCATCTAGTTCTTCTTGTCCCAAGTTGAAGCATGCTGTGGCTTACATAGCCTCTTCCATCTGGTGGGATCATATTTTTCTTCTGTCTTCAACATCTTCCGTTTACACCAGGTCCAGGTGAACTGGGACCATTTAGTGTTATTTAAGTGGCAGCTTGCTAACTTTTAAGACCCCAGTAGCCACTCACTCAGGTGCTATGTGGAGCAGTATTTTGAGAGAGGGGAGAGAAAAACCTTGAGTATACAAATTAGTCTGGATGTCTCCTGAAAGCATGCCCCCTTGATTTCAAACCCCACTTCTCTGTTCTTCCAAACAGGTGGTCCACATTAAGGAGACAATTTCGTTTTGAAGTTGAGTAGTTGTGGGTACTCCACTTCTAGTGAGTGCTGATACATCCTATACCGATTCCTAGTCCTAACCACTATATAATTTGTAAAAGATTCCTGTCCTCCCTGCCCCCATAACTGTCAAATATTGATTTCTACTGTGCTTCAATGATTAGTTGTGTCCTTATAATAATGGTCTCATACAAAATTTGTCCTTTTGTGTCTGCCTAATTTTGCTCAGCATAATGTCCTCTAGAAGGTCCCACATTGACAGGTATTTCTCTAAGCCATCATTGTTTTTTTTATCATTGCACAGTATTCCGTTGTATGAATATACTACAGTTTAACCATTCGTCTTGGTGGGCATCTAGGTTGTTTCCAACTTTTGGCTGCGATAAACATTGGTGTGCAAGTATCTGTTTGATTGGTATTCATTATTTCTTTGGGATATATTCCAAGGAGTGGGATTGCTGGATCATATGCTATTTCTATTTCTAGTTTTCAAGAAAGTGTCAAATCGAATTCATAGTAGTTGAATCATTTTACAGTCCCATCAACAGTGTAGAAGGTTTCCAATCCCTCCACATCCTCTCTAGCATTTATTATCCTATGTTTTTCGGATTATTGCCATCTTTGTTGGGGTCAGATGGTATCTCATTGTCATTTTTTTTGGATTTCTCTGATGGCTAGCAATTGTGAACATTTCCTCATGTATCTGCTGGCAATCTATATATCTTCTTGGGTGAAGTGCCAGTTCATGTCATTTGCCATTTTTTAAATGAGTTGTTTGTCTTTTTCTTGTTGAGGTTTTGCAGTATCTTCTACATTAGGGAGATTAGATGGAGGGAGACTAGATGGTGGTCAGAAGTGTGGTGGGCAACTCTTAGTTCCCACTCTGTAGTAGTCTTTTAACTCTTTTGATGAAGGCTTTTGCTGAGTGTGTTAATTTTTATGAGTTCCCAATTATCTATTTTCATTTCACATGACTGAAGGCTGTTGGTGGTTTTTGGTAGACTGTTGGTGCTATGGATTAGTGCTTCCCTTGTCTTCCCAATTTTCCCTTATGAGAATTTTATTGTTTTAGGTCTACATTTAGATCTTTGATCCATTTTGAATTAGTTTTTGTGCATGGTGTGAGATAACGGTCTTGTTTCATTTTTTTGCAGGTAGAAATCCAATTATGCCAAAATCGTTCGTTGAAGAGACTATCTTTACCCCAATTCACTGTCTTTGGGCCTTTATTAAATATCACCTGTTCATAAGTAGGTGAAGTTGTATTTGGATTTTTGATTCTGCTCCTTTGGTCTGTGTATTTGTTTTTGTGGCAGTACCCAGCTGTCTTGACTGCTGTAACAGCATAGTAGGTTTTAAGATCAGGAACAGTAAGTCCTCCCACTTTGTTTCTCTTCTTTAGTAATAATTTACTTATCCGTGGTCTCCTTCCTTTCCATATGAAGTTGGTTATTTGTTTCTCCATCTCATTAAAAAAGTCTTTGGAAGTTGCACTGGGATTGCATTATACATATAAATTGCTTTGGCAGTATAGACATTTTCACTATGTTAAATCTTCCTATGTAGGAGCAAGGTAGATTTCTCCACCTGTGTCTGTCATTTTTCATTTCTTGTAGTAGGGACTTGTAGTTTTATCTGCATAGGTCTTTTACATCTCTGATTAGATTTATCCCCAGGTACTTTATCATCTTGGTAGCTATATTAAATGGTAATGATCTAATGATTTCCTCTTTGGTTGTCTCTTGGTTGGTGTAAAGGAATCCCACTGATTTATGTATGTTTCTCTTGTATCCTGATGCTTTGCTGAAGTCTTCTATTAGATCCAGTAGTTTTTTGGTGGATTCTTTAGGATTTTCTGTGTATAAGATCATATCATCTACAAACAGCGATACTTCGACTTCTTCTTTGCCAATTTGGAGGCCCCATATTTCTTTATTATGTCTAATTGCTCTGACTAGGACCTCTAGAACAATGTTGAATAGATATGATGACAATGGCATCCTTGTCTAGTACCTGTTCTTAAGGGGAATGTTTTCAACTTCTCGTCATTAAGGATGATGTTAGCTGTGAGTTTAGTGTATATGGCCTTTATCGTGTAGAGGAATTTCCCTTCTATTCCTATTTTGCTGAGAGGTTTTAACATGAATTTGGGTGTTGGACTTTATCAAATGCCTTTTCTGCGTTGATTGATAGAATCAGATGGTTCTTGTCTTTTATTTTGTTTGTGTAGTTGATTACATTAATTGTTTTTCCTATGTTAAACCATCCCTGCATCCCTGGTATGAATCCTACTTGGTTGTAATGAACTGTTTTTTTTTTTTTTTTTTCCACGTGTTGTTGAATTCTGTTAGCTAGGATTTTATTAAGGATTTCTGCATTTAAGTTCATGAGAGATATTGGGCTGTAATTTTCCTTTTTTGTGCTGTCTTTACCTGGTTTTGGTACCAGGTTTATACTAGCTTCATAGAATGAATTTGGGAGTATTTCATCTGTTTCTATACTCTGGTATGCCTTTAGAAGTAGTGGTGTTAACTTTACTCTGAACATTTGATAGAATTCTGCAGTGAAGCCATCCAGGCCAGGGCTTTTTGGGGGGTGGAAGTTTTTAAATTACCATTTCAATTTCTTGTTTCATAATGGGTTTGTTCAGTTGTTCTATCTCTGGTTTTACTGGTTTATGTAGGTGGTATTTTTCCAGAAAATTTTCCATTTCCTCTAGGTTTTCAAATTTATTAGAGTGTATTTTTTCATAGTATTCTTGTATGATTCTTTTATAGTTTCAGCAGTGTCCATTGTGATATTGCCATCTCATTTCTGATTGAGATTATTTGTTTCTTCTCCTGTTTCTCTTTTGTGCCTTTGGACAATGGCTTGTCATTTTTGTTGATCTATTTAGAAAAAATTTAGAAAAACAGGTTTTGGACTTGTCTACTCTCTCAATCATTTTTCTACTTTCTGTTTCATTTATCTCTGCTTTGATTTTAATAATGTGCTTTCTTCTGGAGCTGGATGGTTTTTTTCTGCTGAGATCTTTCTAGTTCAAGTTGATGAGTTAATTCTTTGATTTGTGCTCCTTCCTTTTGGATGTGTGCGTTTGTTGAGATGAATTGATCTCTGAGCACTGCTTTTCCTGTGTCTCGTAGAATTGAGTAGGATTTGTCTTCATTCTCATTTGATTCTATAAAATTCTTTATTGCCTCTTTGATTTGTCCTATAATACAGTAGTTCTTGAGAAAAATGCTATTCAGTCTCCATGTTTTTTATTTAATTTCCATCTCTTTTTGTTGTTATTGATTTCTAGTTTTATGGCTTTGTGGTCTGAGAAGAAGCTTTGTATTACTTCAGTATTTTGAATTTTGTTGAGTATTGCTCTGCAATAATATGTGGTCAGCTCTGGAGAATATTCCATGAGTATTGGAAAAGAAAGTATACTTGGCTTCAGTTGGATGAAATGTTCTGAACATGTCTGTAAGATCAAGTTAGTTGATTGTGGCATTTAGATCCTCCATGTGTTTACTAAGCTTTTTGTGGATGTTCTGTCCTTTCCCAAGAGTGGTATGTTGAAGTCTCCTACTATTATTGCAGAGCTGTCTATTTCTGTTTTCAGTGCAAATAATGTTTGTTTTGTGTATTTCAGAGCCTTGTCATTGGGTGCATAGATATTTAGTATGGTTATGTCCTCCTGTTGACTTGATCCTTTGACCATTAGATAGTGACCCTCTTTATGTCGTATGGTGGATTTAACTTAAAAGTCAATTTTGTCAGACATTATTGCCTCTCCTGCTCTTTTTAGAATGTTATTAGCCTGATACATTTTTTCAAAACTTTGAGGTGTAGTTTGTTTGTGTCTTTGAGTCTAAGGTGTGTCTCTTGTAAGCAGCATATAGATGGGTCATTTTTTTTTTTTTTTATCCAATCTGCAACTCTCCTCTTAATTGGTGCATTTAATTTATTTACATCCAGTATGATTGTTGATAAATGTGATATTAGTGTTGTCAATTTGATGTCTTTTTTGGGGGGTGCTGTGGACAGTTGCTCTATTGCATTCCATTTTCTGTGTTGAGTCTTTTTTCTTTACATGTTTTCTTTTAGTGGCCTTTAGTGTTTGTTTTCTTGAAATTGTGATTCATATATTGCTTTTTTGATATGTGGAATTACAGGTTTCTTTTGTGGTTACTCCTATAGTACCATTTGTTAGTCTAAAATAGTCCAAACTTTAATGTCTGTATATTACCTTGTCTTCCTCCACATCTGTAATGCCCATGAGTACACTTCTTTGACCCTCTTTTTCATATAATAGTTTACAATAATATCCTGAGGTCTCTGAATTTATATTTTTTCAGATTTGGTTTTCATTATCATTTCTGGATTTCTTTTTCTGATGTTATCTAGACACTCTGTCGACTGCTTGATGTTTAAGTATATATCTAATGCTATTGATTTTCTAATCTTAGAACTTCCTTTAATATTTCCTGTAATTTTGGTTTGGTTCTTACAAATTCTCCAAACTTCTGTTTATGTGGGAAAGTCTTAATTTCACCTTCATATTTGAGAGACAATTTTGCAGGATATATTATTCTCAGTTGACAGTTTTTTTTTTTTCCTTCATGGTTTTGTATATGTTATCCCACTGTCTTCTGGCCAGCATCATTTCAGCTGAGTAGTCTGAGCTTAATCTTAATAATTTTCCTTTAGAGGTTATTTTTTGCTTATTTGTGGATGCCCTCACCAGTCTCTCCTTCTTTCTAGTTTTATTGAGCTTGATTATGATATGCCTTAGTGTGTTTCTTTTGGGATCTACCTTGAATGGGGTTCAATGAGCATCCTGAATGGAGATCTCATCTTTCATGATATCAGGGAAGTTTTCTGTCAGTAGGTCTTTAACTATTCACTCTGCATTTTCAGCTGTCCCACCTTGTTCTATTACCCCAATCATACAGATATTGTTTCTTTAAATATAATCTCACATCAGCCTTAGAGATTCTTCACTCTTATTGAGTCTTTTCTTAAATTTTTCTTTGTGTGTCCTGGTGTGGTTTACTTTGTCTTCAGGCTCACCAATTCTGCCTTCCATGTTGTCAGTCCTGCTCCTTTGACTTTCTGTTGAGTTTTGAAGCTTGGAGAGTTTGTTAATCCATCAAATTTCAGATTGTTGCTACTTAATCATTTCTTGCACCTTACTTAATGTTTTCAGTATCCTGTGCTGCATTTTGCCTCATCTGTTTCCTGATATCTTGCACAGCTCTGTACATCAATCTTTTGTATTCTGCCTCTGATAGTTGGAGGAATTCTTGTTCATCTGGGAAATCTGTTGATGCTTTATTTTGGGAGATTTTGGAAGTCATTATAGTCTGCTTCTTCAGATGTTTAGAGATTGATTGTTGTCTCTAAGCCATCTGGAAGTCGTGGCAGTGAAAGAGACTTAATAATTAAGTTGGCTTGATTGGTGTCTGTCTGTTGGGGCTGAGTGATAGATTCTCTGTGCAGTCTGATTATTTTCTATTGCTTGCTTTTACTGTCCTGCACTGGTCTGCTTCTGCTGCAGGCACAGCTCCCAGGTGGAGTATTTGTGCCTGCTTTCAGCAGCACCTCCACCATTTCTGCCTCTGGGCTAGGGGGTTTGCTTGCACAGGCACTGTGCTTTTGCAGCCACTCCAAGGTGGGCAGGCCTGAAGGGCTGCTGCTATAGCTGCCTCTGGTTCGGGTAGACCCCTTATGGAGCCTCAGCCTTGGATTCAGATGTACAGAAAAAGAGTGGTCACTTGCTTGTGCCCTCTTCCCCAAATCGTGGCTTCAATGGCTACCTAGCCACTGGGTAATCACTCCAATCACTCCCCTCTCGCTGGGTCACTTGAGCCCAAGCCTGCCAGGCACACTTGGCTCCAGTGGCTACCCAGTCACTGGGGTGGTCACCTAACTCCTCTAGGGTCACTTGAGCTCAGGCTGCCCAGGCATACCAGGTTCCAGTGGCTGTCTAGCTGCCAGGACTATCACTCCCCCTCCTACAGGTTGCCTGAGCCCAGTTCTCCCTAGTGCATGTGGCACCAATGGCTGTCTAGCCACTGGCTCAGTCTCTCCCCTCCTCCCAATTCATCTGAGCCCAAGCATTCCCTGTACATGCAGCACTAATAGCTGTCTAGCTGCTGGTGATCACTGACCTTCCTGCATGTTCACCTGAGCCCAGATCTCCCAAGAGCATGTAGCTCCAATGGCTGTTCAGCTGCTAGGGTGTTAACTTTCCTCCCTGCCAGTCACTGGATCTCAAACCACTCCAGTGCACTTGGCTCCAATGGCTACCTAGGTGCTGAGGTAATTAGTGTCTTTCCTCCTCCTCGTTCACCTGAGCCAAAGCCTTCCCAGAACATGCAGCACTAATGGCTGCCTAGCCGATGGTGCTCACTGCCCTTCTCCCATGGTCACCTGAGCCCAGATCTCACTGGTGCATACATCTGCAATGGCTGTCCAGCTGCTGAGGGATCACTCTGGAATTACCTGGTTGCCTGAGCCCAAGCCTCACTGGTCCATGCAGCTGCAAATCCTCTCCCAGCTGTAGTTGCACTCTCTCAGTCCCCTACTCCCAGGCCGTGGGATCCCAGAGCTTCCTGGCCCACTGGCTCCAAGGCCTATCCCAGGTCTGCTAGCAGCAGGGCTGTTCATTCCACCCACCTAGGTCCCATGATCTCCTACTCTATAATTGTGGGGTGCCTGCACCCAGGCCTCCAAGTCCCATGTAAGACCAAAGCCTGCTGTGTGGAGCACAATTATGTGCTCCCCTCAGCTCTACCCTCTCCTGCCTGATCACCCTGGGGCACTAGCAGCCCTGGCCTCCTGTCCCTGTGCTTCCTTCCACGTCTCTCTGCTCCTCCAGTCAAGACCTCCCACCCCCTTGCCACTCTGAATCAGTGCCAGGCCACCTGGCTGGTGGATATGGTGGGGCACTGACTGACAGTTGGCTTTGTCTAAGAGTGTTCTAACCCGTGTGGGGGTCTTAATGTCTGGGCTGTGGGCTGCAACCATGATGTTTAGGCTGGAGCAGGTCTCTTTAGTCAAATTCAGGGTTGCTCCAGCTCTTGTTTCCTGGCTGTGCTTGGTTGCTAAGATTCACTGGAGCCAGGTTTTCTCCCAGGCAAGGTTGCCTTCAGTTCACAGAGAATCTCCACCCAGGCCATGTTGTTTTATCCAAGGTGGTTCAGGGTCTTGAGATCTTCCCTTTGCTGCCTTTATACTTAGGGTTCTCTAAGCACAGTTTAGTCCTTCTAGATTGCTGTATTTGGTGAATTTTATTAATTTTGAGGATCTTAGTTGTTGGAGGATTTAGAAAGCACATGTTATTACTCTGCCATCTTGGCTCTGCCCCCCAGGTGTTCTAATTTTTAAATAGTATATAACTGTTGAGCAAGGAGCTGTCAATCAGCTGCCAAAATTAGTCATGCCCTCTGGTGTGGCAGGCACTTCCTTCTGGCTGACAACAAAACCACCTCATAGCCTTCCCCAGATGCTAGACTTCTTTCAAAGAAGGGAGGGAGTAGGGCTATGCTGCCCACATCCACCATGCCCCATCCGTAACTTTAGGAACCATCTTAAATGCAGGTTTTCTGCTGGGAAAGCCCTATCCAGACAGGCACCGTTTCTCAGAATGCGAATTAGCCCCACCTGAGACCTCCAGGTGGCTGACTCTGCCTTCCAGCTGACCACGATGATGTCCTGCCTGAGCTGTCCCTCCTGCAGTGAGACAGCAGAATCTGTGGCACAGCTCAAAAAAGAGAGGGTGGAAGTGCAGTGGTGCCCTCAGTTGGCATTCAGGCTCCGAATATCTGGCAATCCCAAGGAAAGTCTCTCTGCTGCACTGTACACTGTTTACTTAAGCACTGCAGTTCAGCATATTTGCTGACTCATGCCCAGTCCCCACCTCCCAGATAACAAAGAAGTCAGTACCTGCCGTCCTCCCAAACATTGTGTCAGCAGATGCAGGACTCAGTTGCTGCTGCCTTGTCTTTGAGAGAGGTAGTTTCCCACTTGCTGCCACCTAGTTCACTCTGACAATCCTATGCCAGATCGCAGGGCTCTTAGGCTGTCCATACTTCTCAGTTCAACTATCATTCCAGGCCTTAGTTCTCAGAGGGAATCAAGGAAATGTGTGTCTAGTCCACCATCTTGGCCTGGTTCCCCATTTGCCTGTTGCAGGGTGGAGTGCTCCGCATAATTCTGTGAGGTCAAGTTGGTAACTTGCAACATTTAGATTTTCTATGTCTTTATAGCTTTTTTCTGGATGTTCTGTCTTTCACAGAAGTAGTATGTTGAAGTCTCTTACCATTATTGTGATGCTGTCTACGTAGCTTTTCAATGCAGTCTGAGGTTTTTTTGTTTGTTTAATTTTTTAATGCATTTTGGAGCTGTAGCATTGGGAGCATGGATATTATTTTGTGTCCTTCCTTATCCAATGTAATGGATTTTACTTTAAAGTCTGTTTTATCAGAAATTAATATTGCTACTCCTGCTCTTTTTTGAATGTTGTTTGTTTAACATATTTTTCCCATCCTTTTAGTTTTGGTTTGTTTGTGTGTTTAAGTCTAAGATGTATCTCCTGTAGGCAGTATAGAGATGTATTGTGGTCTTTTTATCCTGTCTGCTGCTCTCCATTTCTTTATTGGTGCAGGTAATCTATTTACATTCAGTGTAACTATTGATAGGTACTTGTTTTTTACTGTCGCTTTGATATCTTTTTTTGTGCATTGTAGACGATTCCTTTGTGCCACTTAATTTTCTGTGCTGAGTCATTTTTTGTTATGTGTTTTCTTTTCATCTTTTTCATTGTTGTTGATTTTGTATTTGCTGAGACTTCATGTTTTTCATTTTAATGTGTAGGTTTGTTAATTTCCTTTGTAGTTACCTTAATATCTACTCCTTTTTAATAAATTTAAACCAGTCTTTAATTTCCTTATATCACCTTGACTGTCTCTCCGTATGAAAGAGCTATCACTGCATTTTTCAAAGTCTCTTTTTGGTATAATGTTGTCAGATTTTATGTAATGACATCTCTGTTCCCCTATTTTCAGTGTTTTGCCTTTGATTTATTTTTCTGATTTCCCACCCTGAATTAATATCCAGTTGCTCTGTTCCGTGTTGTAGTCTTGAGTTTTTATATGATGTTATTGATTTTCTAACAATTTGGTTTTGTTTTTGCATATTTTATGTTTATCTGGAAATTTCCTAGTTTTGCCATCACATTTCAGGGACAGTTTTGCTGGATGTATAATTCTTGGGTCACAATTTTTTACTTCAAGATTTTATATATGTCATCTCATGGGCCTCGGGGTTCCCCTGGGAGCATGGCCCCTGGCCTTGATGCTGCCCTTGTCCATAAATCATAATGGAGGTCAACTCTCGGACAGAAATGGATTGGACTTGGCAACACAGAGTGACCATATCATGTGTGCACTTTATGGTTCTATGAATCTATAGGATGTCATCCTGTTGACCTCTTACTGGAGCTTCCTCCAGTAAGAGTAGATGGAGTAGAGGGGATAGGAGATTGTTGGGAGGATGAGACATGTATGGAGCAGAGAGGAAGAGTGTGCTGTCACCAGCCAGGGAGAGCAGTGGGAGCTGCATAAAGGTGGGCATGCAAATTTATGTGGGAATGTGCATTTTCATTCAATCATAAAAAAAAAAAAATACTTTGTACATGTCATCCCATTGTCTTCTTTCCTGCATGGTTTCTTCTGAGTTTCTCAGCTCAGACTTACTGACTTGGCTTTATAGATTATTTTGTGTTCATCTTTTGAAACTTTTGAAATTGTCTTTGTATCTTTAGTTGTGGCAAGTTTGATTATAATATGCCTTGGTGTATTTCTTTGCGGATATGTTTTGTGCAGAGCTTGATGAGTATTTTAGATAGATATCTTCTTGTCTTTCACGATATCAGGAGAAGTTTTCTGTTGACAAAGAATTCTCTTTGTATTTTCTGTGGTTCCCCTCACCTCCAATGTGGTACTCCAAACACTCTTGGTGTTTCTCGAATTTTTAAAAAATTAATTTATCTGATTTTTCATCAAATATGTTGGTGTCACATGCTTTATTTTCACTATCACTAATTCTACCTTACACAGCCCCAATTCTACTCCTTGGACATTCTATTAGGTTGTATAATTCTGTAATTTACTTATTAATTTTTCTGAATTCCTCTTTGTTGTCTATGTGTGCTTTCTTGCAGCCTATTCATTTCGTCATTATATTCTGCTGCATTTTGTCTCATCTACCGCCTGATCTCTAAATATTAATCTTTTGTATTCTACCTCCAAAAATGTTGGGAAGTTCTCTTTGTCTGGGAAATTCCTTGATTCTTTCTTTTGGGAGCTTGATGAAGCCATTCTGATCTCCCTATTTAAGTGATTGAGTATTGACTGTTGTCTCTGAGCCATCAGTTAATTGTTGAATTTATTTGTTTTATGTTTGTTTATTGTATTCTAGCTTCTAGTTTTGTTTTTAAATGTCCAAATAGGCTGATCATATTTGCTAGTTTCATTATCGGTGCCTTTGTTGTTGTTAGGTACCATCGAGTCAATTCTGATTCATAGCAAACCTATACACAACAGAATGAAACACTACCTGGTCTTGCACCTTGTCCACAGTTGTTTTCATGCTTAAGCACATTGTTGCAGCCACTGTGTCAATCTATCTCATTGAGGGGCTTTCTCTTTTTCATTGATCCTCTACCAAGCATGATGTCCTTCTCCAGCAACTGATCCTTCCTGAGAACATGTCTGTCATGGATTGAGTTGTGTCCTCCCAAAAATGCATGTGTTGATTTGACTCGGCTAGGAGTCCCGACATTGTGCCATTTCTCCCATGTGTTGTGAATCCTGTTTCTGTGATATTGATGATGGAGAATGGGCTGCAGTTGTGTTAGTGAGGTAGGACTCAAGTTACAAGCTTGTGAGACATAAGGGAAAGAAGTGAGCAGAGGAAGTGGGGAACCTCACACCACCAGGAAAAACAGTTCCGAGAGCAGAGAACATCTTTTGGATCTGACGTTCCTGTGCCAAGATGCTGTCCTTGAATTTGAACTCAGCCCACCAGACTGCGATAACTTTTCTTGTTGGATGGACTTGTAACTTGTAAGTGAATTTGTGGCTTACCGGACTGTTACAATAAAAGTTTCTCTTTATGAGGACTTCCACTCATAGTATTTTCTGTTGGAGCAGTACTGGGTGACTAAAAGCATAATTTGGTACTGGGAGTGGGGTATTGCTCTAACAAATACCTAAAATGTGGAAGTTCTTTTTTTTGAGACTGAATGGATGAAAGAAGGAACCCAAGAGAACTGCTAGCACCTGAGAAGGCAGCAGATGGTGAGAAAAGCAGCAGCAACAGTGAACTGACAGCAGCAGAACCAGGAGTTGACCCGTAGAATGAGAATGCTGAATGTCTAGGTGCAGGAGGCTTCCTGGTAGAGTAGGGTGCCTCTGGCCACTTGAATAGGTGGAACTAGGTTGCTGACCAACAGACAAAGAGAGCTGAGTGCCTGTATGCTGGAGGTTATGTGATGGAGTGGGATGCCTCTGGTCTCTTGAATCGGTGGAGCTATGGAGCTTTGAAACACTTGCCCCTGCAAAGCAGATGTCAGCTTGAGGCTCAGGCCATGAGGCTATAGGAAGCAGAAGCTGATGAGGCAAGGTTAATGAGAGGCTGAGCTGCCTCAGTCTCAGAAGGTATAGCCATGAAAGGGTGGATCCAGGGCTGTCTGTGTTCATGGGAAGGGGAATTACCACTCAGTTGGTCTTAGGGTGCACCTAAAGGTGAGGGGGCAGAGTTGCTGTCCAAATTGGCCTGGAAGGCGGAGCTGAAGCCCAGAAGTATCCACTCAGAATTGGAGAGTGTGGCCAATACTTAAAGTTTGAAGGAACGAGTTACAAAATGTCTGAGTTCGGAGTATTGTTCTTGAATCCATGAAGGCTAATGTAATGTGTTCTGTTAATTTGTTTGGTGTATGCTATGCCTTTCTCTGCAATTTCTCCATTTGTAATGAAAAGGTGCAATTTGTACCTGCCTGTTCTACCGTTGTGTTTTGAGAGGATAACATACATTCTGGATTTCAGAGTTGAGAAATTTATGGATTTTGGATATGGACTGAACACTGTTGTGCTATGAATGAATATATTTTGTATGTTCTAATGGTATGATTTTTGGAGGGTCAAAGGGTAGGATGTCATGGATTGAATTGTGTCCCCACAGAAATTTATGTGTTGATTTGACTTGGCTAGGAGTCCCAACATGGTGCCATTCCTCTCATGTGTTGTGAATCCTGCCTCTGTGCTATTGATGATGGAGAATGGGCTGCAGCTGTGTTAGTGTGGCAGGACTCAAGCCACAAGCTTGTGGGATATAAGGGAGAGAAGTGAGCAGAGGAAGTTGGGAACTTCACAATACCAAGAAAGCAGCACCAAGAGCAGAGCATGTCCTTTGGATCTGAGGTTCCTGTGCCAAGATACTCTCCTTGAATTTGGACTCAGGCCACCATACTGTGATAACTTCTCTTGTTGAATGGACTTGTAACTTGTAAATGGATTTGTGGCTTACTGGACTGTGACAATAGAAGTTTCTCTTTATGAAGACTTCCACTGTGGTATCTTCTCTTGGAGTAGTGCCAGATGACTAAAACAATGTCCAAAGTATGTAAGATGCAATCATGCTCCAAGGAGCACTCTGGTTGTACTTCTTCTAGAACAGATCAGTTTGTTCTTCTGGCAATCTGTGGTACATTCAACGTTCTTCTCCCACATCACAATTCAAAGGCATTGATTCTTCTTCTGTCTTCTTTTTTATTGTCCAGCTTTTGCATGCATATGATGTGACTGGGAATACCACGGCTTGGGTCAGGCACACTTTAATCTTCAAAGTGACATCATTACTTTTCAGTACTTCCCAATGCAATGTGTCTTTTGATTTCTTGCCTGCTTCTTCCATGGGCATTGATTGAGGACACAAGTATAATGAAATGCTTAACAGCCTCAATCCTTTCTCCATTTATGACAATGTTACTTACTGGTGCAGTTGTGAGGATTTTTGTTTTCTTGATGTTGAGGTGCAATCCACACTGATGGCTGCAGTCCTTGATCTTCATCAGTGTTTCAAATAACCTTCATTTCTAACATGTAAGGTGGTTTTGTCTGTGTAACTCAGGTTGTTAATGAGTTGCCCTCTAATTCCAATGCCTCATTCTTCTTTGTATAATCAGCTTCTCAGGTTAGTTGCTCAGCATACAGAATGAAAAAATACTGTAAAAGTATACAACTCCGACACACACCTTTCCTGACTTTAAACCTTATTCTGTTCACACAACTGCCTCTTGACCCATATACAAATTCCTTAAGAGCACAGTTAAGTGTTCTGGAATTCCCACTGTACACAATGTTAGTCATAATTTGTAATGATCTACACAGTTGAATATCTTTGCATAGTCAATGAAACACGGGTAAAATCTTTCTGGTATTTTCTGCTTTCAGCTAAGATTTGGTTCTTGTGTAGCCCATCTGGTGAGGTCCATGTGTACAGTCACTGTTAGTGTTAGTTAGAAAGAGTATTTGCAGTGAAGGAGTCATTAGTCTTGCATAAATGTATCATGTGATCTCCAGCATTATTTCTATCACCAAGACTGTGTTTTCCAACTACTGATTCTTCTTTGTTTCCAACTTCTGCATTTCAGTCATCAATAATTATCAGTGCAGCCTGATTGCATCTTAGATCAATTTCAGACTGCAGAAGCTGGTAAAAGTCTTCAATCTCCTCATCTTTGGCTTCAGTGGTTGGTGCATAAATTTGAATAATAATCGTATTAACTAACTTTGCTTGTGGGCATAAGTATATTACCCTATCACTGACAGCATTGTGCTTCAGGGCAGATCTTGAAATGTTACTTTTAATGATGAATGCAAGACCACTCCTCTTCAAGTTTTTGTTCCCTGTATAGTAGACCATATGATTGTTAGATTCACAATAGCCAACACCAGTCCATTTCAGCTCACTAATATCTAAGATATCGATGTTTATGTGTTCTATTTCACTTTAACAGTTTGCTATTTTCCTAGATTGATACATCATACGTTCCATGTTTTGATTATTAATGGATGCTTGCACTTGTTTCTTCTCATTTCGAATCATACCATGTCAGCAAATAAAGATACCAAAGGCTTTACTCCATCCGCATCATTAAGGTCAACTCTACTCAGAGTCATCTTCAGAGTTCTTTCCAACCTGGGGGCTCATTTTCTGGCACAATATCTGACAGTGTTCTGCTGCTACTCATAAGGTTTTAACGGGCTAATTCTCTTCAGAAGTAGACTGCCATGTCCTTCTTCCTAGTTTGTCTTAGTCTGGAAGCTCAGCTGAAACCTGTCTACCATGAATGACCCTGCTGGTACTTAAGTACCAGTGGCATACCTTCCAGAATCACAGCAACAGGCAATCCTCCACTGGCAGAAAAGTGGTGCCTTTAAAGCTCTAAATTCTTGTTACCAATTGGTTAGAGCTGTTACTAGACATGTGAGCCCAGCAGTCCTTTTACTTTTCTCATATGGTTTCAGCTCAGGTATCCAGGTAGTTAGTCACCAAGTGTGTGCTGCACAATTTTTCCTAGTGTTCCTAAATGGGCAGGTGTCATGGATTGAATTGTGTCCCCCCCCCAAAAAATGTAAGTGTTGATTTGACTTGGCTATGAGTCCCAATGTGCTGCCATTCCTCCCAATGTTTTGTGAATCCTGCCTCTGATACTAATGATGGAAAGTGTGATGCAGCTGTATTAGTGAGGCAGGACTCAAGCTACAAGCTTGTGGGAAATAAGGGAGAGAAGTGAGCAGAGAAAGTTGGGAACCTCACACCACCAAGAAAGCATGACCAAGAGTAGGAACCTGAGGTTCTTGTGCTGAGATACTGTCCTTGAATTTGGACTCCTTGAATTTGGATTACAGGACTATGATGATCTGTCATACTGAATGGACTTGTAGCTTATGAATGGATTTGTGGCTTACCGGACTGTGACAAATGAAGTTTCTCCTTGTGAAGCTTTCCATTCGTGGTATTTTCTGTTGGAGCAGTACCAGGTGATTAAGACAGCAGGGGGGATTGGTGTAGTAAGTTATCTGTCTATAGACACTGAGAAAGACAGTGGGCTAAAAGCCATCCCCATGTGCTTATGAGGAAATCATATGTCCTTATGCTCACTGTAAAGAACTGTTTCTGTCCTGAATTTTTGACTTAGGGGAGTTGGCAAGCTTTTCTCCCTTCCCCCAATTTGTTAAATTTTTCCCTCTGGGTCTAGGAAATGGCTCAGGGTACATAAGGAGTCATACTTCTGGCTGAGGTAATGGCATCAGACTCTGAAAGTGAGTGCAGTGCAGAAAAGGGAGAGGGAAGCTTGGGAAATGGAAGAGAAGTTTATCATGAAGAAAAGATTTAGATCTTTGCATGGTAGGTTAGATGGAATCCACTTAGCTTTTGATGATTGAGTGCCCCTTTTCATGCCCTCTGAACACCACTGCTCTGTTCACCACACTAGTTGTAGCTAATTACTTGCGAGTCACATCTGGCCAGTCTTGGGTACTTTTGGACCTATTGTGCCTTCCCTGTCACTCTGTCCAATTACTAAGTTTGCTCTTTGATGTTCAGGGATCCTAGAATGTCAATATAATTGATTCATTTGTTCTTTTGTGTCTTTGTTATAGGGTTCACAGGAAGTGTCTGATTATTCCGCCATCTTGATCCTACTGTCCAGTCTTTTATTTCTTGATATTACCTTGACTTCCTTTACATATGAAAGTTCTATACTACACTATTTAGTCCCCCTTTTTTGTTTTAATATTATCATCTTCTACATATTGACATTTTTTATTTTGTGACTTTCCTCTTTGGGTTGATAGCTGTTGTTCTCTTCTGTGATCTAGTGTTGGGCTGTTTTGATATTATTGGTTCTCTATCCAGGGGACTTCCTTTAGTATTTTTTTTTTTTTTTTTTTTACAAATTCCCTTAACTTCTATTTATCTGGAAATGTGTTAATTGTACCTTCATTTTTGAGAGGTATTTTAATTCTTAGCTAGCAGGGTTTTCTTTGGTATTAATTTGTTGAGGTTTATTTCCTTCAATTCTTTCTATATGCCATTCCATTGCTTTCTGTTTGAAAGACTTTTGCTGAGCATTCAGACCTTAGTCTTACTGACTCTCCACTTTAGGTGACCTTTAGTTTATCTCCAGCCAGTCTTAAAATTTTCTCTTTATCTTTGGTTTTGGCAAATTTGATTGTAATATGTCTTGGTGTCTTTCTTTGGGATCTACCCTGTGTGGGTTCAAAGAGTTTCTTTGATATATATCTTCATATATTTTATGATATCAGGCAAGATTTCTGCCAACAAATCTTCAGTAACTCTTTCCATATTTTCTGTTATCTGCCCCTCTCCACCCCCTGCCCCATTCTGCAACACCAGTCACTCCTGGGTTACCTTTCTTGCTAGAGTTGCACATAATTCTTAAGGGGTTTCTTCATTTATCATAATTATTTTACTTTATTTTTCTGTAAATAGTTTAGTGTTGAGTACTTTATCTGTAATTTCACTAGTTTTGACATTCGTTACCTAAATTATGCTCCTATAACTTTCTATTGAGTTGTCTAATTCTGAAATTTTATTGTTAATATATTTGATTTATATTTGTTGTCTCTCTGTAGATCCTAGCGGCCTCTTACATTTGTCTTTTTGTTCTCATATAGCTTTCCTACATTCCTCTATTGCTTTGTGTGTGTTCCTTGGTTTGATCCAAGTTTTGCCTGATCTCTTTACTAGTCTTGTTAAAAGCACTGTAGAGGTTGTGAATTAACCTCTAGTAATTTTAGTACCTTCTCAACATCCAGGAACTTTCCTGGTCCTTTGTTTGGTTATTTGCTGGAATCATCATGATCTGACTCTTTATATCATTTGTATAGATTGTTGTCTCCTAGCTCTCAATATGTTATTGTATTTATACAATGTGTTTGCTCACAGTATCTTAGCTTCTTGTTTTGTTTTGTTTTAATATGCCCAAATAGGCTCAGTGTGTAAGCTACATTGATTATTTGTGTCTTTGAAGCTTTCAAGTTCTGTCACCAGGTAGTTAGAACTGCTAATAGGTATGTTAGCACAGTAGTCTGTTTACTTTTCTTGTGTGTATGTAACTCAGGTGTCCAGATCATTAGATGCTGAACGTGTGGTGCAGACTATCATCTACAGTCCTAGACAGGCAGGACTATATAGGGGAGATAGAAGCAGGCACAGGTATCTGGCTTCAGTTAGGGCTTATGTGCTGAGCAAGGTAGCTGCTGATGGCTGATGAGTGCCTAAATGGAAGGCATGTCCCTGTCCCATGGAGTGCATAGGTGGCAAATTTCTTCAAGTAGAGTTGGGCACCCAGTGCTGTTGGCTGTAAGTAGTAGGAGGCAACACATATTCTCTGACCACTATTATGGGTACCTAGGTAGAATGAGTGAAGTCAGCAGTCCTCAGGCCCTTGATGGGGTTAGGTGAGAACCCTGCTTAATGGACAGTGTGGTGTGAAATGTCATTGCCCCTTAGCTGTTGCAGCTGCAAATAGGCTTCCTGTATATATCCTGCTGTACTATTTTAAAAAGGGCCTACACTGTTGAATGGACTCATACAGGTCTGGGGAAGTGTGAAAGGCATTTGAAGCTCATGGGCTCCTTATGTCTGTTACAAAGTAAAGGGCAGTGGCTTCCCTGAATTCCCAGCTTAGGTGAGTTGTTGGTTTATTTTTATCCTGTTTGTTTCTTTGTTCCTTACCCAAGGCTAGGAGACTGGATTGGACACATGACAGGTCTCACTTCTAGCCTAGGGATTACAGGAACCACTGAACACTGCAAGACTAGCTCCAGAGAAGAACAGGGAAAGAGTAGGTGAGGGGATTTACAGCTTACCAGACTGTGACAATAAAAATTTCTCTCTATGAAGCCTTTAACTCATGGTATTTTGTTTTATAGCTGTACCAGGTGATTAAGAGAGATGCTTAAAGGATCAGTACATCAGGAGGACATAACCATATTAAATATTTATGTACACAGACAGAGCTTCTAAATACATCCAACAAACTCTAATAGCATTGAGAGGTGAATAGAGTGGTCCAAAATAGTAGTAGGAGACTTTAACACAACACTTTAAGTGATGGACAGAGCACCCAGAAAGAAGCTCCGTAAAAACATTGAAGATCTAAATGTCGCAATCAACTAACTTGATGTCATAGATAGACACAGAACTCTCCACCCAACAACAGACATGTATACCTTGTTTTCCAATGAACATGGAACATTCTCCAGAATAGACCACATGTTACACTATAAAGCAAATCTTAACAAAACCTGAAACACCAGAACATTGTAAGCCAAGCCAAGTGCCCATTGTAAAGCATCTTTTTAGACCATAAAGCCATAAATTTCTAAATCAATAGCATAAAAAGCAAAGATCTAAAATCAAACACATGGAAACTTAACAACACCATGCTGAAAACCTTCTGGGTTATAGAAGAAATCAAGGACAAACTAAAGAAATTCATAGAATCAAATGAGAATCAAAACACATCAGAACCTATGGGACGCAGCAAAAACAGTGCTTAGGGGTCAGTTTATCTCAATAAATGCATACACCCAAAATGAAGAAATTGCCCAAAACAAAGAATTACCCGACAATGGAACAAGTAGAAAGAGAACAACAAAAGAACTTCTTAAGCACCAGAAGAAAATAGATAACACAAGTTAGAGCAGAACTAAGTGAATTAGAAAATAGAAAAGCAATTGAGAGTTAACAAGACCAAAACCAGTTTTCTGAAAAGATCAACAAAATTGATAATCATTGGTCAAACTGACAGAAAAGAAGTAGATGAGGAAGGAAATTACTCAAATAAGAAATGAAATGGCTAATATCACAACGCACATTTAACTGAAATCAAAAGTATCATAACAGGGGGTGGGGCCAAGACGGCAGACAAGCTCATGCCTCCTTGAATCCCTCTGAGAACTAAGGCCTGGAAAGATAATTAAGCAGAGCAGCATGGACATGCTGGGAGCCCTAGGATCTGGAATAGGGTTATCAGATTGCACTAGACCCCAGCAAGGGAAAAACTACCTCTCTAAAAGATAAGGCAGTGGCATGCTGACTCCTGCTTCTGCTGACTTGTGATTAGGAAAGACTGGGGGTATTGATGCCTTCTTTCTTATCTGAGACATGGGACTGGGCATGAGCCAGCTAATATGCACAATTACAGTGCTTAAGTAAACAGAGCATAGTGCAGTACAGAGGCTATGCTTAGGATGGCCACATATTGAGAGCCTGGTTACCAAATGAGGGCACTGCTTCCCATCCACCCTCTCTTTTCTGAACTATGCCACAAGTTCTGCTGTTTCATGGCAGTAAGGGCAGCTTGGTAAGGGCACCACCTTGGTCAGCTGGAAGGAAGAGTCAGTCACTTGAAGATCTTAGCTGGGGCTAATTCTGGCTCTAAGCAGCAGCCCCTGTCTGGGAAGTGCTTCTCTAGCAGAAAAGCTGTGTTTAGGATGGTGGGGACTAGAGTTATGGGTGGGGCCTGGCAGAGGATAGCAGCAAGGCCCTAACCTATCCCTACTTTGAACCATGCCATAGCATCTGGGGATGATCCATGAGAGGCTTTCCTTGTCAGCCAGAAGGTGGGGCCAGCCACATGTGAAGGCCTGACTTATTTGGGCAGCTGTTGGACAGCTCCTCATTCAGCAGTAGAGCAACTTTTGAAACTAAGACTACCTGCAGAACTGACTGCTGGAGTGGCCTGGTGCCATGTCCTCCAGCCTTCACTGATCCGAATCATACAGTTGACTGATGGCCCCTCAGTGAATCCTTAAGTAGGGCACCATCTTTTCCAACCAGGAGTCACAGCCTGCCACCCAAAGGAGTCCATCTGGGCCAGTCACTAAAATATACAGAGGCAGCTGGTGACCAAATCTAGTAGTGCCCTTACTCTCCTCTTATAACAACATCTCAGCTCCTGCTGCAGTAATAGCAGAGAAACTGAACAGATTCCAGATGGTGCAAAGACAACAATCAATAGCTAATCATTTAAAGAAGCAGTCCACCATGGCTCTGGAAAACTCACAAAATAAAGAATCAAAAAATTTCCCAGATGAAGAAGCCTTTCTGAAATTATCAGAGCTCAAGTACGAAAGAATTATGTACAGAGCCCTCATAGAGATTAAGCAAAATGCAGTAGAACAAAATGAAAAATTAATAAGCTGTTTGAACTGATGGAATATCAATGATCTGAAATCCAGCAGTTCAATAATAAAATTACAGAGTTAGACAATTCAATCCAAAGCTAAAAGAGCAGTATTGAGGAGATGAAAGCCAGAGTTAGTGAGCTTGAGGGCAGAGCTACTGACACCAACATGAATGAGAAGAAATCAGAAAAGAAACAAGAAAAATGAAGAAGCATTAAGAAACATATGGGCCTCTATTAAGAGGAATAATCTATGAATAATTGAAGTTCCTCAACAGATAGGGATAGCTAAAAATACAAAGAGTACTGTTGTAGAGTTGCTGACAGAAAACTTCCCTGAAATTATGAAAGAAGATAACGGATTTCCAAGATGCTTACCAAACACCACAAAAACTATACCCTCAAAGACACCGAGACATATTATAATCAAGCATAATAAAATGAATCACAAAGAGAGGCTCTTAAAGGCAGCAGGTTAAAGCAAATCTAACGCACAAAGAGAAGCCCTGTAGGCTTTCTTCTGACTTACCAGCAGAAATGATGTTCTCAAGAAGGCTGTGGGATTACACATTCAAAGCCTTGAAGGGGAAAAATTTCCAACCAAGAATTATATATCCTGCAAAATTGTCTCTTGAACATGACAGTGAAATTAAGACATTCGCAGGTAAACAGAAGCTTAGAGACTTTGTAAAATCCAAGTGACAACTACAAGAAATACTGAAAGAAGCACTTTCCTTAAAAAAAATTGGTGTTTACTTAAGGAGGCAATGTAGGACACACCATCCAGAATCCTATTCACCTAGGGAAGTCACAAAGTACAATCAAAGCCACAACATTAAAAGAAGGGAATCAGTGATCATATCACAAAAACTATGACATCATCACACTAAAAAGCAGGGTATGTTACAGTAGTTATAACTCTTTCAGAGGCTATAACCCTTTCAGAGAGGAAATTAAGAAGATATGCAGAAGTTAAAAGTCTGGTTTAAACTTAGAATACTAAAGGGGATGATAGTGGGTAGCCTCAGAGCAAAATAACAATGTGACATATCAACACAAGAGACATAATTCAGGAGTCTCAACAAACACAAAGCCAGCACCAAAAAAGTTAAAAAATCGACCAGTAAAGAAGAATGACCCAAACCATAATATTAAAAACATCAACACAAAAGTAAATGCATCAAAATGACAGCATTAAACATATACCTATCAATAATTAGACTGAATATAAATAGACTGACTGCTCTAATAAAGACACAGAGAATGACAGCCTGGATCAAAAGATATAATCCGTCTATATGTTGCTTCCAAGAAACATAGTTTAGATGCAAAGATAAGAACAAACTAAAAATCAAATGATGGAAAAATGCATGCCAAGCTAACAACATACAAAGAAGAGCAGGAGTGTCAATACCAATCTCAGATAAAGTAGACTTTAATGTAAAATCCACAACAATGGACAAGCATGATCACTATTTATTGCTGAAAGGTTCAATACATAAGCAGGATATAACAGTATTAAATATTTATGCACCCAATACAAGAGCATCTAAATACGTTGAACAAACACAACACTGAAAAATAAGATCAGTCTACAGTAATAGCTGGAGACTTCAACACTCCACTTGTAGCAATGGACAGATCACCCAGGAAAAACTCAGTAAAGATGCAGAAGATCTTATTGCGACAATTAACCAACTAGACCTCACTGATCTGTACAGAACTTTTTATCCATCAACAAATAAGTACATCTTCTTCTCCAATGCACATGGAACATTTTCCAGAACAGAACGTGTGTTAGGCTATAAAGCAAATCTCAATAAAATCCTAGTTACTGAACTATTGCAAAGCATCTACTCAGACCATAAAGGCATAAAAGTTGAAATCAATAGCAGAAAAAACAGACAGAAATCGGAATTCATGGAAACTGAACAACATCTTGCTCAAAATGCCACGGGTTATAGAAGAAATAAAAGGTGAAATAAAGAAATTTATGGAATCAAGTGAGAATGAAAACACTTCCTACCAGAACCTATGTGTTACAGGAAACCAGTGCTCAGAGGTCAATTGATCTCTCTAAATACATCTGGAATGAAGAAAAAGCCCAAATCAAAGAATTAATCCTACAACTCGAAGTATAGCCAGTCAAGTGCCATGGAGTCATGAACAAGTATAGAGAGAGCAACAAAAGAACCCCTTAGTGAGCAGAAGAAAACAGATAATAAAGATTAGAGCAGAGATAAATGAATAAGACAATAGAAGAACAATTGAAAAATTAACAAAACCAAAAGTTGGTTCTTTGAAAAGATCGGCAAAATTGGTAAACCACTGGCTAAACTTGCAAGAGAAATACAGGAGAGGAAACAAATAACCTGAATAAGAAATGAGATGAGAGATGGCACAACAGACCTAACTGAAATCAAAAGTATCATAACAGAATACTGTGAAAGACTACTCTAACAGAATTGGAAACCTAGAGGAAACGGACAAATTTTTAGATTCATATCACCTACCAAAATTATCACAAAGAGACACAGAACAATTTAGTAAACCCATCACAAAGGAACAGATTGAAAAAGTCATTAAAAAAAAAACTACCAACCACAAAAGTCCTGGCCCAGATGGTTTCGCAGAATTCTACCAAATTTTTAGAGAAGAGTTAGTGCCAATACTTCTGAGGCTCTTTCACAGCATAGAAAGTGATGGAATACTCCCAAATTCATTCTATGAAACCAACATAACCCTGATACCAAAGGCAGGAAAACATTCTACAAAAAAATAAAAACTACAGGGCAATATCACTCACGAACCTAGATGCAAAAATCTTCAATAAAATCTTAGTCAACAGAATTCAACAGCATATCAAAAAAAAATAATTCATCATAACCAAGAAAACAATGTGATCAGCCACATAACTAGCACAAAAGGTAAGAACCACTTGATTTTGTCAATCAGTGAAGAAAAAGCATTTTCAAAGTCCAACACCCATTTGTGCTAAAAATTCTCAGCACGACAGGAATAGAGTGGAAATGCATCAACGCACTAAGGGGCATGTACAGAAAGCTAACTGCCTACATCAATCTGAATGGAGAAAGACTGAAGGAATTCCCCTTGAGAACAGGAACTAGACAAGGATGCCCACTCTCACCACTTCTATTCAACATTGTGATAGAGTTTCTAGCCAGAGCAATTAGAGAAGACAAAGAAATAAAGGGTATGCACATTGACAAAGAATTAAAAATTTCCCTATTTGTAGATGGTATGATTATATATGAAAAGAATCCTAAAGAATTCATAAGTAAACTACTAGAACTAACAAAAGAGTTCAGCAAACTGTCAGGATATAAGATAAACGTAAGTAAATCATAGGATTCTTTACATCAACAAAGAGATCATCGAAGAAGAAATTGCCAAATCACTATTATTTACTATAACCCCTAAGAAGCTAAAATACCTAGGAATAAATCTAACCAGAGAAATAAGAGATCTCTACCAAGAGAATTACAAGACCTTACTGCAAGAAACCAAAAGAGACTTACGTACATGGAGAAATCTACCCTCCTCATGGATAGGAAGACTTAAAGCTGTGAAAATGTCTGTTTTACCCAAAGCAATGTACATATACAATGCAATCCCAATGCAAATTCTAGTGTCATTTTTTCATGAGACGGAGAAACAAATCAACTTTGGAAAAGGAAGAAACTCTGGATATGTAAAGTACTACTGAAGAAGAGGAACAGTGTGAGCCCTCAGATTGCCAACCTTTGAACCTATTACACTACCACAGTAGTTGAATCAGCCTGGAATTGGTACAAAAAGTGATATATAGAGCAATGGAAGATCCAAGAGATGCTACAATCCTCTCACAAACAGCTGATATTCGACAAAAGTCCTAAGGTTGTAAACTGGGGCAAAAACAGTGTCTTTAACAAATGGTGTGGACAAAATTGGATATCCATCTGCAAAAAAGTGAAACGACCCATATCTCACACCTTACATAAAAACTAACTCGAAATGGATCAAAGACCTAAACGTCAAACATAAAACGATGCAGATCATGCAAGAAAAAATAGGAACAACAATGGATTTTCTAATATATGGCTTAGAAAGGCTACAGAATTGGAGAAAAAAATCAACAGAATAGAAAATGGATAAATGGAAACTAGTAAGAATTAAACACTTTTGTTCATCCAAAAACTTTATCAAAAGAGTTAAAAGAACAACTATAGAATGGGAAAAAAAATTTGGCAACTACATGTCCGACCAATGTCTAATCTCCATAATCTACAATACTGAAAAATATCAAGAAAAAGGTAAATAACCCAATTAAGTGATCAGCAAAGGAGATGGGGAGACACTTCACCAAAGAGGACATCCAGGCAACCAAAAGACAGATGAGGAAATGCTCACAGTCATTAGCTATCAGAGAAACTCAAATCAAAACTACAATGAGATACCATCATACTCCAACAAGCTTGGCCATAATCCAAAAAACACAAAGCAATCAATCCTGGAGAGGCTGTGGAGAGATTAGAATTCTCCTATGCTGCTATTGGGATTGCAAAATGATACAACGTCTTTGGAAAACAATTTGGTGCTTCTTTAAAAAGCTGGAAATAAACATAACATTTGATCCAGTAATCCCACTGCTCAGAATATATCCCACAGAAACAAAGGCTGTCACAGGAACAGATACATGCACACGAATGTTTATTGCAGCACAGCCCACAGTAGCAAAAAATAGTATCAGCCTAGATGCCCATCAACATATGAGTGGATAAACGAACTGTGATACCTATACTCAGTGGAGCGCTACAAAATGATAAAGAATAATGATTTCAGGAAGTATCTCATAAGCTGGTTTCAAATGGAAGACATGCTAGGTGAAATCAGTCAGCTGGAAAAGGACAAACATTGTATTAGACCTCTACTATAAGGACTGACTAGACTCATGTACAGAAGAAAAGATTTTTTGATGGCTACAAGGAGGGGGATGGAGAAAGAGAGTTGGTCATAGATTAGATAGTTAATAGAAATTTGGTTAGGTGAAAGCAGCGACAGCATACAGTAGAGAGTAGGTCAACTTAACTGGACTTCACCATAAACTGAAAGCTCTTCTAATCTGAACCCAATATTGCAAGGATAGAGTAGCAGGGTTGGGAGACTGTGGACCATGCTCTCAAGGGACATGGAGCCCAATTGGCATAACTAGCCTACTGCTAAGAGAGTCTTCTGCACCCTATATTGGTAAGTGGCATCTGGGGTCTTAAAAGCTAGCAAGCTGCCATCTGAGGCACACCAAATGGTCCCAACTCAGCTGGAACAGATGATCACTGAGAACAACAAAGACACAAGGAAAAAAAGAGCTCAGGAGACCTAAGGACCCATGTGAATGGGAGACTGTATGAACCTGTGACCAGAAGAACCAGATGGCACACGCCCACCACCAAAGACAGTTGTGATAGTGCACACAATGTTGAGTCCCTCTTGCAACTTGAGAAAAAAAAGAAGGGTACAGCTCAAAAACTCTAGTAAAAGACCACACTTTTATGGTCTGGCAGCTTGGGGGTTTCCCTGGGAACGTGATACCTAGACCTGCTGCTGCTCCTGTCCAGAAAACACTATTAAGGTCAACTATTCAGGCAAAAATGGACAGGACTTGGGGATGCAGTGTGACCATATCGTGCGTGTACTTTATGGTTTTATGCATTTATAAGATGCTATCCTACTTGTCTCTTTCTGGGTGGGAGAGAAGAGGGTGGAGGAGAGGAGACAGGAGCTTATTAAGAGGTTACAACAAGCATAGAATGAAAAGGAGGAGTGTTGTCAGCAGGCAAGGAGAGCAAATGGAGATGCAGATAGGCAGGCATGCAAATTTGAATTAGAATGTATACTTCCACTTAATCATGATAAAAAGAAAGGAAAGGATAAAAAGACTCATAACAGAATACTATGCAAAATTGAACTCGAATAAATTTGAAAACCTAGAGGAAATGGACATTTTCTAGAAATGCAGTACCTACCCAAACTAATGCAAACAGAAGTAGAATAACTTAATAAGCCTATCACAGAAGAAGAGATTAACAATGTAATTAAAATATTACCTACCAAAAAACATACTAGCTTAGCTGTCTTCACTGGAGAATTCTACCAAACTTTTGGAGAAACATTAACACCAGTAACTCTAAAGTTATATCACAGCAGAGAAAAGGATGGAATACAACAAGTTCACCCTATGAAGCCAGCATAATCCTGATATCAAAACTGGGTAAAGGTAGTATCAGAGGCATACACAGTGGACACAGAGGACAGGAGGAAAATACGAGCCCACCAGATGGAAGGGGCCATATGAGCCAGACTCCACTTCAACATGAGACCAAGAGAACCAGATGGTGCCTGACCATCAACAATGACTGCCAGGAAGGGATATATAGTATGGATCCTCAGACACACTGGGAGAACAAATAAAGGGCAGAGCTAGAAGTCTACCACAAGACCACACCTGATGGTCCTCCTAACTGAAGAGATAAACGCAGAAAATACATGTGAAAGAGTGCAGTACCCCTTCATATTAAAAACCCTGACTGGTATTTATTTCCTGTTCACATCAAAGTTCATTTTAGGCCAGCTTGGGAAGGAAGGCTCCACAAAATTAAAAGATTCAGGCCCATTCTATCTTGTACAAAACATCACTAAGAATCATCTAGCTGGCGTATGGGAAAACAGAACCAGAGTGGAGAAGATACACCCTCTATTAACCACTTCAGCCCAGAAATGACACAGCATGCAATTGTGCTACCCCATGTAAGGTTCTGTGAAATATAATCTAATGGTCTGTTGAAGAGAATTTTTTAAACAGAGCTTGATGACCACGTAGCCAGACTTTTCCACAAATTGGATGGTAAATTTTACCTGGAAGGGTCTAGAGAGGCTTCATAGGGGAAATGATTCATAAGCAAAATAGCTAAAGAGAAGTAGGTGTTAGATATTACAGTAAAATAATGCCACGGGAGAGATGAAACCCCAGAGAATGAATTTGGGGTTGCCATTATAGCCAGATCTTTAAACCTGAGAGCCTCGTTCCAGAACTCATTTGACTTAACTCATTTGACTCCACCCCCTCATTACTGGCCATCTTCTTCTTGCCTGCTCATCCTGTATGTTTCAGCTTCAAGGTTACTTCCTGCAGGATCATCTTATCCAGTGAGTAGATACAGGAGGTCCTCTTGTTATGTGGTCTGATAGTTCCTACTATTTTTGTTGTAATTACTTAGATGTCTGTTTTTCTCTTTACAATGTGTCATTAGAGCAGGAATCATGTCTGTATTACCCATCATTATACCTCTAGTTAAAAGCACGGGCCTGTCACATAGGACTTTGGTAAGTGTTTGTTGAGTAAATGAATTTGGCTTCCCATAGCATTCTATCTTATAACATTGTTCTCATTCATTTCTGTAGCTGATCAGTCAACAAATGTGTAGTCCTCATTAAATGCCACATAGTCTGTTGTATATTGAAGTTAGCAATGAAAGAAACATTGTCCCTTTTGTTTAACTGTAACTGCTGTATCTCAACTCATTCACATTTTCCCAGGACTTTTCTTGTTTAGCACTGAAAGTTGTGCATCCTTCAACCCCTGTCCTCCAAGTCCTGGGCAATCTGAAACAGTTGGTTACTCTAGACTAAGGTCTGTTTCATATTTCTATCCCAGATATCTAGCAATATACTTGGCACTTGACAATTTTCCAATGAATATTTGTTGAATATAGGTAGCTGGGTGTCTTAATCACATAGTCCTGCTATGACAGAAATGTGGCTAGTGGATGGCTTTAACAAAGAGAATATTTTTTCCTCAAAGTAAAGTAGGGTAAAATTCAAAGTTCAGTGCATCAGCTCTAGGGAAAGGCTTTGTTCTTTCTGTTGGCTCTGGAAAAAAGTCCTTCTCATCAATCTTCCGCTGGACTAGGAGCTTTCCTACTCAGTGACCCTGGATCCAAATGATGTACTCTAATTCCAGCACTGCTTTCTGGGTGGTACGAAGTCCCCAACTCTCTGCTTGCAACACTTTATTTTTATTGCTTTTAAGGTAAAAGGTGGTGCAGGACACATCCAGGGAAATTCCCTTTACACTGGATCAGGAATATGACCTTAGTAAGGGTGTTAGAATCTCACCCTAATCTTTAACATAAGATTGCAATCACAAAATGGAGGAGAGCCACCCAGTTCTGGGAATCATGGGTGTTTTGGAGAGGCACAATTCAATTCATGGCAGTGGGTTTGTGGATGAACGTGTATGTGGCTGAGTGAATAATGGTTGGCTTAGTTGGTGAATAGATGTTTGCTTTGGGAACTTTTTGTAATTTGGAAGAAAGTAGAAGAGATCTGGCAATGTCAAAACATTCAGAAAAGGTCTACAGGTAAGGACCAGGAGGGAGAAGGCACTCTTACAGGAGAGTAAGGAAGTAACTTTCCTTTGGCTACTTGTCTGGATGTTATTGGTTTGGAATTTTCTACAGACATAAACTGAAAGCCGGGATAGGGTGAGATTAGAGATGATTGTTCACTGAAAGAAATCCCTAGCTGGAGATGCTCGATGATGAGTGTAAGAATGACCTGGCATGGAAAGTTATCACGCTGCTCTGTCAGTAACTGGGATTATTTACTGGCTACAGCCTCAGGTGAGGTCAAGTCTAAATTAATATTTTCAAGGCCTTGTTGTTGTAGAAAACCCTGGTTGCATAGTGGTTAAGTGCTATATCTGCTAACCAAAAGGTTGACAGTTCAAATCTGCCAGGCGCTCCTTGTGAACTCTGGACCAGTTCTACTTTGTCCTATGGGGTTGCTATGAGTCAGAATTGATTCAGTGGCCATGGGTTTGGTTTGTTGTTGTTAGGTGTTTTCAAGTCAGTTTTGACTTAGTGACCCTATGTACAACAGAAATGCCACCCATTCCTGTGCCATCCCCCAAATCTTGAACCCACTGTTGTAGCCGCTGTGTCAAAATGTCAACTCATCTTGTTGAGGGTCTTCCTCTTTTTCACTGACCCTCTACCAAGCATGATGTCCTTCTCCAAGGATTAGTCCCTCCTGATAATATGTTCAAAGTAAGATAGGTGAAGTATCAGCATCTTCTCTTCTAAAGAACAGATTTGTTTGATCTTCTGGCAGTCCACACAGTATGTTCAGTATTTTTGACAGCACTATGATTGAAATGGATCATTTCTTCTTTGGTATTCCTTATTCACTGTGTAGCTTTCACAGACATAACGTGATTGAAAATATCATGGTTTGGGTAGATTTGGTAAACATAAATATAAAAGCAATACACTTGGAAGCTATTCCATAAGGCAGAGTGTGAAGAGATGAGCAGATAGTCAGAACTTCATAATTGCGGCTAATTATATATTTGAAATGCTTTAATTAATATAACATGGCTAATAAAATTGCATTTAATTTTTTTTTTTGCCCAGATTCTAGGTGAAGAGTCGTCAAAAGACATTTTTTATTGTGATTGAGTGAAAGTGTACAATCGACGTTAAATTTTCATTCCCACCTATCTGCAGCTCCTTCTGCTCTCCTTGCCCAATGACAGCACACTCCTCCTTTCAGTTCTGTATATGTCATATCCTCTTAAAAGTCTCCTGACCCCTCCTCTCCAACCTCTCCTCTCCCTTCTAGTAAGAGGCCAGTAGGACAGCATCCTATACTTGCACAGAACCATAAACTGCACACATGATGTGGTCACTTTGTTTCCCTAAGTCCAACCCATTCCTGTCTGAAGAATTGACCTCAGTAATGATTTATGATCAGGGGCAGCAGCAGGTCTAGAGGCCATGCTCCCAGTGGAACTCCTAGGCCTTTGGACCATCAACTGCAGTCTTATAGTGGAATTCTTGAGGTGCAATCCTCATTTTCTCATGTTGCCACTGGGACTCAACATTGGGTGCCCCATCACGACTGTCATTGGTGGTGATTGGGCACAGTCTGGTTCTTCTGGTCACATGTTGATACAGTCACCCATTCACGTGGGTTCTTCTGTCTTCTGGGATCTTTTTCCCTCATGTCTTTGTTGTCCCTGGTGATCACCTGTTTTGGCTGAGTTGGGACAGTTTGGTGTACCTCAGATAGCAGCTTGCTAGCTTTAAAAACCCCAGATGCCACTCACGAATGTGGAGTGCAGAAGACTCTTTTAGCAATAGGCTAGTTATGCCCATTGGCCTTGATGTCCCGTGACAGTGCGGTCCTCAGACGCCTACACCTGCTACTCTATCCTTGCAATATTGAGTTAAGATTAGAAGAGCTTTCAGTTTGTGTGGAAGTTCAGTTAAACTGACCTTTCTAATGTGTAGTGTCACTGCTTTCACCCAACCAAATTTCTATCAACTATCTAATCTAAAACCAGCCCTCCCTCCTTCCCTTCCCTTGCAGCCATCAAAGAGCCTTTTCTTCTGTACATGAGTCTGGTTTTAAGTCCTTATCACAGGGATCTCATACAATATTTGTCCTCGTGCCGCTGATTGATTTCACTCAGCATAATGTCTTCCAATTGAAACCAGGATATGAGATGCTCCCTAAAACCATTGTTCTTCATCATTGCATATTGTCGCATTGAGTATACATACCATAATTTGTTTATCCATTCATCTGTTTTGTGCATCTGGGTTGATTCCGTGTTTTAGCTATTGTGGACTGTACTGCAATAAACATTCATATGCATGTATCTTTGTGACTGCCTTTGCTTCTGTAGGATATGTTCCAAACAGTGGGATTACTGGGTCAAATTGTGAATCTAGTTCCATCTTTTTAAGGAAGCGCCAGTTTTTTTCAGTTGTTTTTGTATTCTCTAATTCATTTAGTTCTACTCTAATTTTTATTATCTGTTTTCTTCTGGTGCCTCTGGTGTTCCTCTGTTGCTCTCTTTATACCTCTTCAAGCTGTAGGGTTAATTATTTGATTTGGGCCCATTCTTTCTTCCAGATGTGTACAATTAAAGAAATAAATTGACCTCTGAGCACTGCTTTGGCTATATCCTATAGGTTCTGGGAGGGTGTGTTTTCATTCTCATTTGAATACATAAATTTATTTCATCCTTGATTTCTTCTATAACCCATGGCTTTTTGAGCAAGATGTTGTTCAGTTTTCATGAGTTCCAATTTCTACCTGTTTTTTTTCTGCTGTTGACTTCGACTTTTATGGCTTTGTTGTCTGAGAAGATGCTTTGCAATAATTCAATGTTTTGCATTTAATTGATATTTGCTTTGTGTCCTAACACACAGCCTATTCTGGAAAATGTACCATGTGCATTGAAGAAGGTGTACTTGTCTGTTGATGGGTAGAAAGTTCAGTACATGTCGATGACATCTAACTGGTTAATTATTGCCGTAAGATCTTCTGTGTCTTTACTGAGGGTTTTTCTAGATGATCTGTCCATTACTGAAAGTGGAATTCTGAAGACTTCAACTTTACTGTGGAGTAAATGCTGAAAGTATTGGTTCAATGTATTTAGGTGCTCTAGTATTGGGTGCATAAATACTTAGTATTGTTAAGTCCTGCTTGTGTATTGAACCTTTCAGCAATAGTGACTGTCCTTGTCCACGATGGTGGATTTCACATAAAAATGTACTTTATCTGAGATTAGTATTGCCATACCTGCTCCTCTTTGTATATTGTTAGTTTCTATATTTTATTCTATCCTTTAATTTTCAGTTTGTTCATATCTTTAAGTCTAAGTGTGTTTGTTGTAAGCAACATACAGACAGGTCGTGTCTTTTGATCCAAGATGTCACTCATTGTCTGTTTACTGGAGCATTCAGTTCATTTACATTCCGTGTAATTATTGATAGGTGTGTGTTTAGTGCTGTCATATTGACGTATTTATTTTTTGTGGTGGTGTTTTCTCTGTTCTTAATATTCTATTCTGGCTCATTCTTTATGGTTTGGCTTTTCATTTTTTGATTATTGGTTTTGTGTTTGTTCAGACTTCTATATTATGTCTCTTGTTTTGTTATCTTGCATTGTTATTTTGCTTTGCCACTACGCTTATGATCCACCTTAACATTCTAAGTTTAAACCCAGTTTTTTTTTATTATGACTGAGTAAAAATGTACGTTACTCTATAAATTTACATGCCCATCTATATGCAGCTTCCACTGCTGTCCCTGCCCGGTGACAGCACACTATTCCTCTCTGCTCCATACATGTCTCATCCTCCCAACAGTCTCCTTTCCCCTCCTCTCTACCCATTCTCCTTCCTCCAGCCAGACTTCTACATATCTTATTTACTTCCTCTCCATCTGTAAGACTACAACTACTGTAGTATATCCCTCTTTTTAATGTGATGGTATCTTAAGTTTCATGATATGATCACTGGTTCCCTTCTTTTAATATTGTAGCTTTGATTTACCTTTCTGCCTTCTCTAATTGAGTATGTTTCTGAATGTTGTGTCCTGCATTATCTCCTTAAGTTAGTGGTTTTGTTGTTCTAAGCAAAGAGCTTCTTTCAGTGTTTCTTGTAGTTTGGATTTGGTTTCTATAAAGTCTCTAAGCTTCTATTTTATCTTCAAATGTCTTCATTCCATCTTCATATTTGAAAGACAGTTTTGCAGGGTATATCATTCTTGGTTGCAGGTTTTTCTCCTTCAAGGTTTTGAATGTGTCATTCCACTGCCTCCAGGCCAACATCATTTCTCCAAGAAGTGAGACGAAAGTCTACAGGGCTTCCCTCTGATTTGAGTCTCACTGCCTTCAAGATTTTCTGTTTACATTTCATTTTATTAAGCTAGATTATAACATGTCTTGGTGTGTTCCTTATGGGGTCCATTCGTGTGGCGTTCTGTGCACATCTTGGATATCTATGTTCTCTTCTTTCATAACTTCAGGGACGTTTTCTGTCAGCAACTCAACAACAATACTGTGTTTTCAGCTATTCCTTCCCGCTGAGGAACTCCAACTAATCATGGATTAATTGATGGAGTCCCACAAGTTTCTTAATGCATTTTCATTTCTTTTCTGTTTTCTCCTCATAAATGGTGGTGTCAGGAGCTCTTTCTTCAAGGTCACTAACTCTGATTTTCAATTCAACAATTGTGCTCTTTTTGGCTTTGAACTGAATTGTCCATTTCTGTAATTTTGTTTCTAATCTGTTAGATTTCAGAATGTTGATGTTACATCAGTTTGAATAGCTTGCTTAGTTTTTCATTTTGCTTTCTGCATTTTGTTTAATCTCTAGGAAGATTCTATATATAAATCCTTTGTACTCCACCTCTGATAGTTTCGGAAAGGCTTCTTTATCTGGGAAGTTTGCGGTTTTGTTTTGTTTTGTTTTTTTAACTGTGATTGAGTGAAAGTGTAAAATTTGGTTTAAATTTGCATGCCCACCTATGTGCAGCTCCTACTGCTCTCCTTGTCCAGTGACAGCACGCTCCTCCTTTCTGTTCCATACAAGTCATATCCTCCTAACAATCCCCTGTCCGCTCTTCTCCACCCTCTCCACTCTCCTCTAGTAAGAGGCCAGTAGGACAACATCCTGTAGATGCATAGAACCATAAAGTGTACACACAATATGGTCACTCTGAGTTTCTGAGTCCAATCCATCCCTGTCCAAGAAGTTGACCTCAGTAATGATTTATGATCAGGGGCAGCATCGTGTCTAGGGGCCATGCTCCCAGGGGAACGCTCAGGCCTTTGGATCATCAGTTGTGGTCTTTTAGTGGAGTTCTCAGGGTGCACATCTTTTTATTCTCATGTTGCCACTGGGACTCAACTTTGTGAGCCCCATCACAGCTGTCACTGGAGGTGGCCAGGCACCATCTGGTTCTTCTGGTCACATGTTGATGTAGTCACCCATTCACACGGGTCTTTCTGTCTTCTGGGTTCCCTTTCCTCTATGTCAGTTTTATCCTTGGTGATGCCACTAACCAATATGGGATGGAGAAGACTTCCTTAGCAATAGGCTAGTTATGCCAGTTGGCCATGATTACTGCTGAGAGCATGGTTCCCGGCCCCCCGCCCCTACTACTCTGTCCTTGCCATATTGGGTTAAGACTGGAAGAGATTTCAGGTTATGTTGAAGTCCAGTTAAATTGATCTTCCTTCTAATGTGTGCTGTCACCCAACAGAATTTCTTTCAACTCTCTAATCTATAACGAACCCTCTGTCTCCCTCCCTCCTCTCCCTTGGAGCCATCAAAGAGTCTTTTCTTCTGTACATGAGTCTGTTTTCTAGTCCTTCGAGTAGGGGTCTCCTACAGCATTTGTCCTTGTACCACTGACTAATTTTGCTCAACACAATGTCTTCCAAGTGAAGACAGGTTATGAAATGCTTCCTGAAATCATCATTGTTCTTTATTAGTGCATAGTGTTCCATCAAGTATATGTACCATAGTTTATTTATGCATTCATCTGTTGTTTGGAATCTGGGTTGATTCCATTTTTTTGCTCTTGTGGACTGTGCTGGAATAAACATTTGTGTACATGTATCTGTTGGTGTGAATACCTTTGTTTCTGTAGGATATATTCGAAGCAGTGAAATTACTGGGTCAAGTGGTATACCTATTTCTAGCTTTTTAAGGAAGTGCCAGATTGCTTTCCAAAGAGGTTGCACCATTTTGCAATCCCACCAACAGTGTAGGAGAGTTCCAATTTCTCCACAGCCCCTCCAGCACTTGTTGTTTTATGTTTTCTGGATCATGGCCAACCTTGTTGGGTTGAGATGATATCTCATCATAGTTTTTATTTGAATTTCTTTAAAGCTAATGATTGTGAGCATTTCCACATGTGTCCTTTAGCTGCCTGGATGTCCTTTTTAGAGAAGTGTCTGTCCATTTCCTTTGCCCATTGCTTAATTGAATTAGTTATCCTTTTCTTGTCGTGGAGATTATGGAGATTAGATCAGTCTTACATATCCTTGCCAAATATTTTTTCCCATTCTGTAGGCAGTTTTAGTTCTATTAATAAAGTCTTTCGATGAGCAAAAGTGCTTGATCCTTAATAGTTCCCATTTATCTATTTTCTCTTCTGTTGATCTTGCTTTGTTTGACAGATTTTGAAGTCTGTCTGTGTTGTGTATTAAAACTTCCATTGTTGATCCTATTTTTTTTCTTGGATGACCTTTATCTTTTTAGTTTTGAAAGTTAGGTCTTTTATCCAGTTTGAGTTGGTTTTTGTATAAAGTGTAAGCTATGGTTCTTATTTCAATTTTTAACAGATGGATATCCAGTTTTACCAGCACCATTTGTTAAAGAGATTGCTTTTACCCTACTTTGAAGTCTTTTGGCCTTTGTCCAACATCAACTGTTCATAGGAGGATGGTGGCATCTCTGGGGTCTCAGCTGTGTTCTATTGATCTATATGTCTCTTTTTATACCAGTACCAGGCTGCTCTGACAACTGTGGCAGTGTAATAGATTCCAAAGTTGAGTAGTGAGAGGTCTCACAGTGTGTTCTTCTTCTTCAGTAGTGCTTACTTATCTGGGGCTGCTTCCCTTTCCAGACAAAGTTGTTGATTTGTTTCTCCATCACATTAAAATTGACACTGGAATTTGTTTTGGGATTACATTATGTAAGTAGATTGCTTTGGGTAAAATAGACATTTTCACAATGTTAAGTCTTCCTATCCACGAACATAGTAGGTTTCTCCATTTATATAAGTCACTCTTAGTTTCTTGCAATAAGGTCTTATAATTCTCTTTGAATATGTCTTTTGTTTCTCTAGTTAGATTTATTCCTAGGTATTTTATCTTCTTGGGGGCTTTAGTAAATGGTATTGATTTGGTGATTTCTTCTTTATCTCTTTGTTGGTATAAAGGTATCCTACAGATTTACTTACGTTTGTCTTGTATTTTGATACTTTGCTAAACTCATCTATTAGGTTCAGTAGTTTACTTATTGATTCTTTAGGATTCTCTACGTATACAACCACATCACCTGCAACTAGGAAGATTTTTACTTCTTTGCTGAGGTGGATGCCCTTTATTTCTTGGCCTTTTCTAATTACTTTGTCTAGAACTTCCAGTACAACGGTGAGTAGAAAAGGTCAGAGTGAGCATCCTTGTCTAGTTCCCATACTTAAGGGAAATTGTTTCAGTATCTCTACATTTAGGATGATGTAGGCATTTGCCTTTGTATAAATGGCCCTTATAGCTTTGAGGAATTCACCATCTATTCCTATTTTGCTGAGAGTTTTTAGCATGAATGGGCGTTAGACTTTATCAAATGCCTTTTCGGCATCCATTGACAAAATCAAGTGATTCTTGTCTTTTGTGTTATTTATGTGGTTGATCACATTAATTGTTTTCCTGGTGTTGAACCAGCCTTGCATCACTGTTATGAATCCAACTTGGTCATGATGAATTATTGTTTTAATATGTTGTTGAATTCTATTGGCTAGTATTTTGTTGAAGATTTTTGCATCTAGGATCATGAGTGATATTGGTCTGTAGTTCTTTTTTGCTGTGTCTCCCTGGCTTTGGTATCACGGTTATGCTGCCTTCATAGAATGACTTTGGAAGTATTCCATTCCTTTCTATGCTGTGAAATAGTCTTAGTAGTATTGCAATTAACTCTTCTCTAAAAGCTTGGTATAATTCTGTGGTGAAACCATCTGGGCCAAGACTTTTCTTGTTTGGTAGTTTTGGGATGACATTTTCAGTCCCTTCCTTTGTGATGGGTTTATTAAGTTTTTCTGTTTCACCTTGTGGTAATTTTGGTAGATGATATGAATCTTGGAATTGGTCCATTTCCTCTAGGTTTTCAAATTTGTTAGAGTACAGTCTTTTGTAGTATTCTGTTATGATATTTTTGATTTCTGTGGGATCTGTTGTGACATCAGCCCTCTCATTTCTTGTTTGGGTTATTTGTTTCCTTTCCTGTTTTTCTTTAGTAAGTTTAGCCAATAGTTTATCAATTTTGTTGATCTTTGCAAAAAACCAACTTTTGGTCTCATCAATTTTTTCGATTGTTCTTCTGTTCTCTAATTCATTTACTTCTGCTCTAATCTTTATGCTCTGTTTTCTTTTGGTACCTGAGGGGTTCCTCTGTTGCTGTCTTTCTATTTGTTCAAGCTGTATGGTTAGTTTTTTGGCTTGAGTTCTTTCCTCCTTCTAGATGTGTGCACTTATAGAGATAAACTGACCCCTCAGCACTTCTTTAGCTGTACCCAAAAGGTTCTGTTAAGAAGCATTTTCATTCTCATTTGAATCCGTAGATTTCTTTATTTCATCCTTGATTTCTCCTATAACTCATGGCTTTTTGAGCAAGATGTTGTTCAGTTTCCATGAGTTCCAATTTCTATCTGTGTTTTTTCTGCTATTGATTTTGACCTTTATGGCTTTATGTCTGAGAATATGCTTTGCAGTAATTCAGTGGTATGGAATTTGTTGAGATTTGCTTTATGTCCTAATATATGGTCTATAAAATATTCCATGTGCACTGGAGAGAAGGCGTTGTTATCTGCTGATTGATAGAAAGTTCTACATATGTTGATGAGGTCTAGTTGGTTAATTGTGGCAACAAGATCTATGTCTTCATGGAGCTTTTTTCTAGAAGATCTGTCCAGTACTGAGAGAGTAGTGTTGAATTCTCCCACTGTTATTGTGGAGTGATCTTCTCGTTTTTGAATGTAGTCAGTGTTTCCTTGATGTGTTTATATGCTCTAGTAGTGGGTGCATAAATGTTTACTATTGTTAAGTCCATCTTGTGTATTGAACCTTTCAGTAATAGTGTCCATCCTTGTCCACGATGGTGGATTTTACATTGAAATCTGTTTTATCTGAGATTAGAATTGCCACACCTATTCTTTGTATATTGTTATCTTGGAGTATATTCTTCCATCCTTTAATTTGTTCATATCTTTAAGTCTAAGGTGAGTTTTTTGTAAGCAACATATAGACAGTTCGTGTCTTTTGATCCAGGATGCCACACTTTGTCTCTTTACTGGAGCATTAAGTCCATTTACATTCAACGTAATTATTGATAATTATTGATAGGTATGTGTTTAGTGCTGTCATTGTGATGTGTTTATTTTTGTGTTGATGTTTTCTCTGTTGATCTTACTATTCTGTTATGGGACATTCTTCTTTATGTGTTGATTTTTCCCCCCTTTTCAGTGTTGGTTTTGTGTTTGTTGATACTTCTGTATTACATTTCTTGATTTGATATTTTATGTCTTTATTGTGCTTTGTGGCTACCCTTGTTAGGCCCCTTAATGATCTATGTTTAAACCCAATTTTAACTTCTGCAAATCTTATTAAGTTCCTTTCCTTCTGGAAGGACTATAACTACTGTAGTACATCCTTCTTTTTAATATGATGATATCATAGTTTTCATGATATGATCACTGTATCACTTCTTTTAATATTATAGCTTTGAGTTTTGTGCTTTCCCTAACTGGGTAGATTTTTGGATGATGTATCCTATATTGCCTCCTAAAACATAAAGTTAATGATTTTTTTTTTTCTAAGTCAGGAGCTTCTTTCAGTATTTCTTGTAGCTTTGGTTTGGGTTTTACAAAGTCTCTGAGTTTCTGTTTATCTGTTAATGTCTTAATTTCATTTTAACATTTGAGAGTTTTGCAGGACATGTCATTCTTGGTTGGAAGTTTTTCTCCTTCAAGGCTTTGAATGTGTCACATCACTGCCTCCATGCCAACATCATTTCTGCTGAAAAGTCAGATGAAAGCCTGTAGGGCTTCCCTCTGAATGTTAGCTTTGCTTTGAATCTTGCTGCCTTTAAGAGTTTCTGCTTCTGTTTTGTTTTGTTAAGCTTGATTATAATATGTCTTGGAGTCTTTCTTTTGGGATCTACATTGAGTGGCATTGGATACGCATCTTGGATATCTATTTTCTCTACTTTCATAATTTTAGGAAAGTTTTCTGTCAGCAGCTCACAACAATACTCTGTGTTTTCAGGTGTCCCTCCCTGTTCATGAACTCCGGTTAATCATAGATTGTTCCTCCTGATAGAATCCCATGTGCTTCTTAATGCTTCTTCATTTTTCTTGTTTATTTTCTCTGATTTTTCCATATAGATGTTGCAGTCAGTACCTCTGTCCTGTAAGTCAGAAAGTCTATTTTTCATTGGTTCCATTCTGTTTGCTTGGCTTTGAATTAAATTTTCTATTTCTTTGATTTTGGCATTGATCTGTTGGATTTCAAGATACCAGTATTCCATCAGTTTGAACAGCTTGGTCAATTATTCATTTTGCTCTGCTGCATTTTGTGTAATGTCTAGGAGGGCTCTATGTATAATCCTTTTGTACTCAACCTCTGATAATTTCAGAAAGGCTTCTTCGTGTGGGAAGTTCTTTAGTTCTTTCTTTTGGGGGCTTTCTGGAGTTATAGGTGAATTTTTCTTTAAGTTTCTGTCCAAAGTTTGTTTCTTTTGGGCATCTGGAGGTTGTCTATTTTCTCCGGTGTTGATCTGAAGCACAGTATGGTAAGGAATGTGATCACCAGTCACCTCTATGTACTCCAGTGACTGGGCCCAATGGAATCTCTTGGGTAGCATGCTCCACCTCCTGATTGGCAAAGACATAGCCCTACTTTTGGAGTCACTGGGGGGCCATCAGCTGACCCTGAGATGTGAGTCAGTAAAGGCTGGAAGTGATGCCATCAGGATACACTGCAATTATTTCTCTAGGTAGTCTTATTTTGGAAGGTCAACAGTATATGACAGCTTCCAAAGCCAGCCAAGCTGTCAGGTGTGCAAGCTGTTCTTCCCAGCTAGCAAAGTAAACACCTCTATATCCAACCCCAGATGGTGTAAACTAGTTCAATGTATGGAAAGTCTACTGCCCTGCTGTTATCTGCTACTGGGCCCCACCCATATGGCACCACTGTGCCAAGGACAGCTTTTCTGTTGGAAAAGCACTCCCCACACTAGCCCTGCCTCCCAGCCTGGGAATTAATCCCTGTTGAGGCCTCCTTTTGGGTAACTCTGCCTCCCAGTTGAACAAGACAGCATCCCACACAAGCTCTCCTGCCCACTGTGGAATAGTCAATTCAATCGTAGAGATTTGGAAAGAGAAGGTGGAGGGGCCAAGGTACACAGAGACTAGAACCAGGCTCTAAAAATGTGGCTGTTCTGCTTGCTGGTCACATGATCATTGCTTCTGACCTTTGCTACCAGTTAAGTCCTAGCCTTGCCTGCCAGCCAAGACAGAGAAAAAATTGCGGGCACTGCCTCCCAGCCTGGGAATTAGGCCCTGCTGAGGCCTCCATTTGGGTAACTCTGACTCCCAGGAGAACAAGATGGCATCCTGCACAAGCTCCCCCACTCCCTGTGGAATAGCTGATTCTATGGCAGAGGTTTGGAAAGGGAGGCTAGTGGGTCTGAAATGCACAGAGTCCAGAGCCAGGCTCTCAAAATGAGGCTATTCTGCCTGCTCGTCTAGTTAGCAGTGTGGCTGATTTTTGCTGCCAGTTAAGACCAAGCTCCACATGCTGGCTAAGACAGGCAAAAAAATGCTAGAAATTACCTTCAGTCTGTGAGAGGTGGGATTCAACAAGGGTGAGTGTGAGTGAAAGAGAAAATTTTCCCATTCAATGGCATGTAGTCCAAATTGACAGCCCTATGCCATGTCCTAGGACTCACTGGGTGTTCAGAAGGCTCCGTTTAATTATCAGTCCAGGTCTTAATTTTCAGAGAGAATTGATACGTGTGTCTGGTCAGCCATCTTGACTCCACCACTCCTGGGAAGTTTTTTGATTCTTTATTTTGGGAGTTTTCTGGAGCCATGGTTGGTATTTTCTTTAAATGCTTGGGAATGGTTTGTTGCTTTCAGTACATCCAGAGGCTGTTTAGTTTCTCTGGTGTTGCCTCAACAGGAGCTGAGGTATGGTTCTGAGAAAGGAGTTGGTCACTAGCTACCTCTGTGTACTCTAGTGACTGAACCCAGTGAACTCTCTGGGGTGCCAGGCTCCATCTCCTGCTTGGCAAAAACACCAAACTACTTATAGAGTCACTGGGGGCCCAGCAACCAACCGTATGATGTGGGTCAGTAAGGGCTGGAAGAGATGCCATTGGGGTGGACAGCAGTTATTTCTCCAGTTAGTCTTATTTTAAAAAGCTAAAAGCTATCTGATAGCTTCCCAAATCAGTAAGACTCTCATGTGTGGCAGGCCCCTCCTTCTGACTGATAATGGAGCAACTCTCTGGCCATCCTCTGATGCTGTGATGTAGTTCAAAGTGGGTAGGGGCTACTGCACTGCTGCCAGTGCCCACCAGGCACTACCTGTAAGGCAACACTATGCTAAACACAGTGTTTCTGCTGGAAAAGCACTTCCTGGACTGGTACTGCCTACCAGCCTGGGAATTAGCCACTGCTGAGACTTCCAGTTTGGTAAATCGACTTCCCAGCTAACCCAGATAGTGTCTCTCAAGGTACCCCTCCTATCACAGAACAGCTGAATCTGTGGTGGAGCTCCACAAAGAGAGGGTGGAGGGGCCGTGGTGCCCTCAGTCTGCTACCCAGCTCTCAAAAGATGACTATTCCACAGCTACAGCACACGCTGTTCACTTTAGTACCAAGGCTTGGTGTAGCTTATGGGTCATGCTCATCCCCCACTGTCATGGATTGAATTGTGTCCCCCCCAAAATATGTGTGGCCATGTGGCTGGGCCATGATGCTCAATATTTTATGATTGTCCTCCATTTTGTGATTTTCCTATGCTGTATGTTAAAGGATTAGGGTGGGACTGTAAATCCCTTTGTAAGATCACCTCCCTGCTCCACTGTAAAGTAAGTTTCTCTGGAGTATGGCTTGCACCAACCACCCTTAATCCTTTCATCTTACAAGAGGGAAAAGGAAAAGGAAGCAAGCAAAGAATTGGGAACCTCACACCATCAACAAAGCAGCACTGGGAGATGAGCGCATCCTTCAGATCTGAGTTTCCTGTGCCAAAATGCTCCCTGGACAAAGATTGATACAATACTGGATTTTCCTCCAGAGCCAACAAGGGGAAAGCCCTCCTCTAAAGTGTACATCCTGAATTTGGACTCATAGCCTACTAGACTGTGTGAGAATAAACTTTCCTTTGTTAAAGTCATCCACTTTGTGGTATTCCATTAGAGCAGCACTTGCTGACTAAAACACCTGCCTACTGGCCAAGAAAAAGTAAAAAAAGTTAAAAATTCCAGTTCCTTCAGTCTCTGTGAGCCAGCCATTCAGCAAGAGTGGCACTCAGCAAGAGAGAGGAAGTTTCCCATTTAGTGGCATGTAGTCCAAACTGACAGTCCTATGCCATTGTTCTAGGACTCATTGGGTGTCCAGAAAGCTCCATTCAATTATCAATCCAAGCCTTGGTTTTCAGAGGGAATTAAGGAAATGTGTGTCTAGTCTGCCATCTTGACTCCATTCCCAGTTGTCAAATTTTAAATGTTTTTCAAAGAAAATATAGTGGCTGTGTATTCTTACAAATTCATCCTCTTTGGTGTTCTCAAATCATACCTCTACACTTATTCTTCAAAGATGAATCAGTCTGTAGAAGGCTTTTTGGACCAAACCAAGAACTCATTACTCTGTTTGTATCCTTTTATGGTAACTATCTTTGAGTATTAGTGATAGTTATAAATGCACATTTGTTCCATTAGATGGAAACTACCTTGAGTACATGTATATATTCAAATATCTACCCTACCAGTTATTAACTGTTTGACTTTCAGCTAGTTATTTAGTTTCTCCTAGTCTTAATACCTCTTTCTAGGAAAGGAAAACATTATCTCGTAGTGCTATTATGAAGATTAATGAGATAATATAAGACTCTACTAGCACACTAGGAGGCACAAATAGGCCTTTGATAAATCTTAGTTTCTCCCCTCAGATGTTTGCTAAGTTGAATTGTCAAAAAAACTATGGCCAGGAGACAGAACCAGCACAGTACCCTCAACAGACACATCATGCCTTCCCTCTTCAAGAAAGACCCCCAAAACGTAAGTAAAACAGATACAAACATGAATTCTTGAACCCTAAGCATCAAATGAAGGGATAAAGAAATTGACAAAACACTGAATATGAAAAGAAACTGAAAGAAAGCAACGACCAATGAAAGATACAGAGTGGAAATCCGCTGCCAATTAACATGACACAGCAATGCCAACTTGAAGCACAGCCATTAATGACCCTGTACAGGAAACACAGGAGTGCGACTTTCCAGTGTTCCCAACAGGAGACAGAGCATCCAGTTACCAGAGAAACATTTTCCCCCACCCCTTAACCTTCTGATCCTTACACCACCTTCAAACCTCCTGACAGGCCACACCAAACCACCTTTGCTAGAGAGCTAGCCTGGGTTTACTATTTCTACTTGTAAGCTCTTTGTCATTTCTTTCCTTTTTATTTATTTACTTATTTTTCTCTTTCTTCCTACTTCTATTGCTTCCCACTGAGTTTCACCATGTTGTCTTGGCTAGAGACACTGTCCTGACCTCAGTTCCAGTTTGCCTCACCTCCCACACCTCTGGCTCCCACCATGCAATTTTTTTTTCCTTTCTTCTCGCTGTCCTCTTTTCTTTTTGCCTCTTGCCTAGACCTTTACCCTACCTCTACACCTGTCCACAGAGCTCTCCTGTACCACCTTGACTATAGTTACACCAGCCCATACTAAGTTGAAGTCTGCCCAGGCCACACCTACAGGCTCTTGCTGTGTCATTTTTTCCCTGAATTATTTTGTCTCTCTCTTCCTTTTCTTTCTCCTCTCATATAGCCCCATATACCATCTCTACCTCTTCCCACCAAACTATAAAGCACTGCCTTGGCTATAGAGACATCAGTATAGCCCCAGCTCAGGTCCACCCTGCCCCCATACGCTGGCTAACCTCATTATTTTTCTTTATATCTCTTTGTTCATCACACCTAACCATTGGAAGCATGGTGTTGGCAAACAATAATAAATATACTATGGACTGTCAAAAGTACCAACAAATATGTCTTAGAAGTACAACCAGAATGCTCATTAGCAACAAATATAGGAAGACATAATCTGACATACTCTGGAAACGTTATCAGGAAGAACCAGTCCTTGGAGAATGACATCATACTTGGTAGAACAGAGAGTCAGTGAAAAAGAGGAAGATTCTCAAAAGACAGATTGATACCATGGCTACAAGAATGGGCTCAAGCATAATAACAGTTGTGAGGATGGGTCAGGACTGAGCAATGTTTTAGTCTGTTGCACATAGGGTCACTGTGAGTTGGAACCAACTTGATAGTACCTAACAGTAACAGCAACCCTGTACTCATAATCCCTTTCCACCGTCCCTCACTGGGCATGCACTGCCCCTTCCGTACCCGTTGCAAGACTAGATGTTGAATGGAGAGAAGCAAGCCTGTATAACTCCTTGTCTGATACCCCTACCTATTTGATGAGGAGCTGTGAACACTTTCACACAGCTGAAACATCAGGAGGCAGAAACCACCTACCAAGGCTTTCCTTAGCCACCTCACCAAACCAGTGAATAACAGAGCCAACTTGTTCTGCCTGCTGCTGCCATGCCTCCTTGGACAAGGTGGTGAGAGCTATCATGCCCACAGACAAGAAACCACCAAAAAAAGCAAGAAAGCCAGACAAAACAAAGGAATATGCAATTGATAAACAAAGAAAATGATATCTTAATATCTTAGAGACAGCAGACAATATAAAAACATAAAAAAAATCAGGACAAAGTGTACTAGATGGCAGACTAAACACACGTCTTCTCAATTCCCTCTGAGAACTAAGGCCTGGAACAATAATTGAATGTAGCAGTGTGGACATCTAGGGAGCCCTAGGATCTGGCATAGGGTTGTCAGATTGGGCTAAGTGCCAGTAATGGGGTAACTACCTCTCTCAAACACAAGGCAGCAGCACACTGAGTCCTACTTCTGCTGACTCACCATTTGGGAGGACTGTAGGTACTGACACCTTCTTTGTTATATGGGAGATGGGAACTGGGCATGAGCCAGCTAATACGCTGAACTGCAGGTGCTTAAGAAAACAGCACATAATGCAGCAGAGAGACTGTGCTTGGGATAGCCACATTGTGAGAATCTGGCTGCTGACTGAGGGCACCACTGCCCCTCCACCCTCTTTTCTGATCTGCACCATAGATTCTTCTGTTTCATGGCAGACAGGGCAGCTCAGGTGGGAAGAAATCTTGGTCATCTGGGAGGTGAAGTCACCCATCCAGAATCATTAGCTGGGGCTAATTATCACACAGTGGTAGCCCCTGTTTGGGAAACTGCTTCTCCAGCAGAATAGCCATGTTACAATGATGGTGCCTACAGGTATGGGTGGGGCCTGGCAGAGGATGGCAGGAAGGCTATAACCCCACCCTACTCTGAACCATGGCATAGCATCTTGGGACAGCCTATGAGGTGCTTTCATTATCAGCTAGAAGGTAGGGCCTGCTACATCTGAGGTCCTGACTGATTTTCGCAGCCATGGGCAGTTCCTCACTTAGCAGTAAAATACCTTTTGAAAATAAGACTGCCTGAGAAACTGACAGCTGAGCAGCCCAGTAGCATCTCTTCCACCCTCCACTGATCCACATCACAGAGTGGGCTAATGGCCCCCCAGTAACACCATAAGTAGGGTTCTGTCTTTCCCAGCCAGGATGCAGAGCCACCCCAGAGAGTCCACATGGGACCAGATGCTAGAGTACACAGAGGAAGCTGGTAACCAACTCCCCTCTTAGAACTATGCCTCAGCTCTTGTTGAGGTAATACCAGAGAAACTGAACATCATCTATACAGTGTGTAGGCAACAACCAATAGCTAAACAGTTAAAGAAGCTGTCCACCATGGCTCTGGAAAACTCCCAAAATAAAGAATCAAAATTTCCCAGATGAAGAAGTCTTTCTGAAACAATCAGAGGTCAAGTACTAAAGAATTACACATAGAGCCATCCTAGAGGTTAAACAAAGTTCAGCAGAACAAAATAGAAGTTAAGCTATTTGAACTGATGAAACATCAGTGATCTGAAATCCAGCAGGTCAATAATAAAATTACAAGATTAGACAATTCAATCAAAAGCCAAAAGCCAGAATTGAGGAAATGGAAGCCAGAGTTAGTGAGCTTGATGACAGAGCAACTGACACCAGCATTTATAATGAGAAATCAGAGAAAAGAAATAAGAAAAATTAAGAAGCATTAAGAAATATGTGAGACTCTAGTAAGAGGAATGGTTTATGAATAACTGGAGTTGATCAACAAGGAGGACCAGCTGAATATAGAGTATTGTTGTAGAGTTGCTGATATAAAACTTCCCTGAAATTATGAAAGAAGAGAACATAGATTTCCAAGATGTGTGTCAAACACCACAAAATAGACCCCACAAGAAAGACATATGATAATCAAGCTTAATAAAATGAATCATAGAGAGGCCTGTAAAGGTAGCAAGGCTTGAAGAAAAACTAGTCTTCTGAGTGAAGCCCTGTAGGCTTTTGTCTGACTTCTCAGCAAAAGTGATATTGGCAAGAAGGCATTGGGGTTACACATTCAAAGCCTTGAAGGAAGAAAATTTCCAAACAAGAACTATATATCCTGCAAAGTTTTCTCTCAAATATGAAGGTGAAATCAGGACATTCACAGATAGACAGAAGCTTACAGACTTTGTAAAAAAACAAACTAAATGTGCAAGAAATACTGAAAGAAGCTCTTTGCCTAGAAAAACAAAAATATTAAGGTATACTTAAGGGGGCTGAAAATTGAAGGACGGAAAAACATACACCAAGCTTAACAGCATACAAAAAGAGCAGGAGTGGCAATACTGATCTTAGATAAAATAGACTTCGATGTAAAATCCATCATCATGGACAAGGATGGCCATTATTTATTACTGAAAGCTTCAATACATAAGCAGGACGTAACAATATTAAATATTTATGCACCCAATATCAGAACATCTAAATACATTGAACAAACACTAACGACATTGAAAAATGAGATAGATTACTTCTCATCATTACTTGGAGACTTCAACAACCCACTTTCAGTACAGGAGAGATCATCCAGAAAGAAGCTCAGTAAAGACACAGACGATCTTATTGCAACAATTAACCAACTAGACCTGATCAACACATACAGAACTTTTTACCCATCAACAGAGAAGTACACCTTCTCCAATACACATGGAACAACTCCCAGAATAGACCATGTGTTAGGACATCAAGCAAATCTCAACAATATCCAAAACATTGAATTATTGCAAAGCGTCTTCTCAGACCATAAAGCCATAAAAGTTAAAATCAGTTAGGGAAAGCATAGGTAGATATTTGAATTCCTGGAAACTGAACAATACCTTGCTAAAAAATCCTTGGTTTCTAAAAGAAATCAAAGACAAAATTTAGAAATTTATGGAATCAAATGAGAATGAAAACCCATCCTACCAAAAACTATGGAATACAGCAAAAGCAGTGCTCACAAGCCAATTTGTCTCTTTAAATGCATACATCTGGAAGGAAGAAATGACCCAAATGAAAGAACTAACCCAACAGCTTGAACAAGTAGAAAGAGAGGAACAGAGGACCCCCTCAGGCATCAGAAGAAAACAGATAATAAAGATTCAAGCAGAACTAAAAGAATTAGAGAACAGAAGAATAATTGTAAAAATTAACAAAACGAAAAGCTATTTTTTTTTTTTGTTAAAGATCAACAAAATTGATAAACAATTGGCAAAACTTACAACAGAAAAACAGGATAGGAAACAACTCAGAAATGAGATTGGAGATGTTACAATAGACCCAACGGAAATCAAAACTATCATATAGAATACTTTGAAAGACTGTACTCTAACAGATTTGAAAACCTAGAAGAAATGGACAAATTTCTAGATTTATATCACCTACCAAAATTTTCACATGAACATGAAGTAGAACAACTTACCAAACCCATCACAAAGGAGAGATTGAAAAAGTCATCAAAAATCTACCAATTAAAAAAAATCCTGGCCCAGATGGCTTCACCAGGGAATTTTACCAAGCTTTTAGAGAAGAGTTAACTCCAATACTACTGAGACTATTTCACAGCATAAAAAGGGATGAAATACTACCAAATTCATTCTATGAAGCCAGCCTAACCCTGAAACAAAAGCCAAGGAAAGTCCTCACAAAAAATTAAAATTAAAGATCAATATCTCATGAACGTAGGTGCAAAAATCTTCCACAAAATCCTAGCTAATACAATTTAACAGCATATCAAAAAGATAATTCATCATGACCAGTTATGATTCATACCAGGTATGCAAGACTCGTTCAGCATCACAAAAACTACTAATGTCATCAACCACAGTAGTAGCACAAAAGATAAGAATCACCTGATTTTGTCAATTGATGCAGAACAGGCATTTGAAAAAGTTCAACACTGTTTCATGCTTGCCTTCAACAAAATAGGAATAGAGGGAAAATTCCTCAATGCAGTAAGGGGCATCTACACAAATCCAACCATCTACATCATCCTGAATAGAGAGAGACTGAAAGAATTCCCCTTGAGAATAGGAACTAGAGAAGGATGCCCACTTTCACTGCTTGTATTCAACTTGTACTAGATGTTTTAGCCAGGGCAATTAGACAAGACAAAGAAATAAATGGCATACACATCAGCAAAGAGGAAGTAAAGGTCTCCCTATTTGCAGATGATATGATTCTTTATGCAGAGAACCATAAAGAATCCGTAAGAGACCTATACAAAGAGAACTCCAAGACCTTACTGCAAGAAATCAAGAGACTTATGTAAACGTCGAAACCTACCTTGCTCATGGATGGGAAACATAACATTGTGAAAATGTCTATTTTACCCAAAGCAATGTAGATATACAATGCAATTCCAATAGAAATTCTGGGGTCATTTTTTAACAAAATGTAGAAATAAATCACTAACTTTGTTTGGAAAGGGAAGAAACCCTGGATGTGTAAAGCACTACTGAAGAAGAGGAATAGAGTGGGAAGGCTCACATAACCCATCTTTAGAACCTATTGCACTGCCACAGTAGTCAAAATAGTCTGATGCTTATACAAAAAGGGACATATAGGCCATTGAAATCCCAGAGATGCCACCATCCTTTTATGAATAGCTGATATTTGGAAAAGGCCCTAAGATTGTAAACTGAGGTAAACACAGTCTCTGTAACAAATGATGTTGGCCAAATTGGATATCCATCTTCAAAAAATTGAAACAAGACCCATATCTCACACCTTACACCAAAAGTAACTCAAAATTGAATAAAGATCTAAATATCAAACCTGAAACGAGTAAGATTGTGTAAGAAAGAATAGGGTCAACAATGGAAGTTTTAATACACGTCTTAGACAGACTTCAAAAAGCTGACAAAGCACAATCAACAGAAGAGGAAACATAAAACGGAACTACTAAGAATCAAAGATTGTTGCACATTCAAAGACTTTACCAAAGAGTTAAAAGACCACCTACAGAAGGGGAAATGTATTTGGCAGCTATGTGTTGGACTGACGTCCAGTCACCTTTATGTACAAGACAGTGCAAAATATCAACAAGAAGAAAGTAAAAAACCCATTTAAGTGATAGGTAAAGGAGATGGACAGACACTTCGTACAAAGAGGACATCCAGGCAGCCCAAAGACACAGGAAGAAATGTTCACAATCATTACTATCAAAGAAATCCAGATTGAGTCAAGATGGCAGACTAAACGCACGTCTCCCTAAATCCCTCTGGAAACCAAGACCTGAGTTGATAATTAAACAGAGCCTTCTAGACACCTAGTGAGCCCTGAGATGTGGCATAGGGCTGTTAATCTGGACTCCATACCACTGAATGCAAAACCTCATCTCTTTCACTGACCCCACTCTGGACTAGCACAGGCTTACACAGACTGAAGGTAACTCATCATTTTGATTTTTTTTTTCCTTTGTCTTGGCCGACAGGCAGAGCTGGGACTTGACTAGCCACTGGTCTTGGATGCACTGCTGGTGGGACCGGCAAGCGTAATTGCCATGTTCTGAGAGCCTGGCTTTGGACTCTATGCATCTAGGCTCCTCTGGCCTACCTTCTGTCTCCCCCACGTGATAGCTGTACAGATGTGCTTGTGCGGGACTCCAGTTTGATCTACTGGGAAATGGAAAAGCCCAGGGGGAGGCCCCAGCTGGATTTGGTTCCTAGGCTGGGAGGTGACACCTGCTGGGCAGAGAGTGCTTTTCCAGAGGCGAGGCGGTGTATGGCACAGTGTCGCCTGAGACTGGGGACCAGCAGCGGAGGCTGTGGACCCTGGACGTCTCAGCACTCTTGGCCTCTCTTTTGGCTGGGATCCTGGTCCCAGCCAGGTGGTGGGCTTGTGTGGGATGCCACCTTGTTTTGCTGGGAGGCAAAGTCATCCATACAGAAGCCTCAGCTGGACCTAATTCCTGGACTGGGAGGCAGTACCTACACAGAAAAGACTACTTCTCCATCAGAAAAGCTGAACTCTACACAGTATTGTTTACACCTGGGGACCGACACCACAGGCCAACAGCCTTTCTGTATTTTGAGCTAGTTTATAACATCTGGGGTTCAATATAGAGGTACTTGCTTTGCCACCTGGGAAGAGGGACATATACACCTGAAAACATGACTGACTTTGAAAGGTGTCAAATACTTTTTACTTCTCATTTCAAGATGGCCTAGAGAAACAACTGTGGTCCAACTTCACAGCATCTGTCCCAGCCTCTATTGACCCACATGAAGCCCCAAAAGCAACAAACATTGGAGAGGACAGTAACCCAGAAATCACACATGGCATCAGAAGGCCCCCAAAAGAATCTACCTCAGAAATTCCCAGATGAAAAAGCTTTTCTGAAACCATCAGAAGGTGAATACAAAATGATGATATATAAAGCCCTCCTAGACCTTATACAAAATGCAGCAGGCCAAGCCAAGTGCCGTCTAAAAAAAAAATGCAGCAGAGCAAAACGAAAACTTAAGCAAGTTGTTCGATCTGATGGAGCATCAGTACTTGGAAATCCAACAGATCAAGAACAAAGACATAGAAACTTCAAGTCAAATCCAAGAAAAGAGAATAGAACAAATGGAAAATAGGCTTTCCGATTTGGAGGACAGAGCTACTGACTCCAGCATCTATGAGGAGAAATCAGAGAAAAGAAACGAAAAAAAAAAAAATGAAGAGGCATTAAGAAGTATGTGGGATTCTACGAAGAACAACAATCTATGATGAACTGGAGTTCCTGAACAGGGCGAGACACCTGAGAACACAGAGTATCGTTGCTGAACTGCTGACAGAAAACTTCCCAGAAATTATGAAAGAAGAGAATACAGATATCCAAGATATGTATTGAACACCACTCAATATAGACCTCAATAGAAAGACTCCAAGACATATTATAATCAAGCTCAACAAAATGAAACATAAGCAGCAACTCTTAAAGGTAGCAAGACTCAAAGCAAAGATATCATTCAGAGGGAAACTCTGTAAACTTTCGTCAGATTTCTAAGCAGAAATGATGCTGGCATGGAGACAGTGACATGACACATTCAAAGCCCTGAAGGAGAAGAACTTCCAACCAAGAATTCTATATCCTGCACAACTGTCTTTCAGATATGAAAATGAAATTAAGACATTTGCAGATAAACAGAAACTCAGAGACTTTGTAAAAAACAAACCAAAGCTACAAGAAATACTGAAAGAATCTCTTGGCTTGGAAGAACAAAACTGCTAACTTTGTTTTAGAAGGACACATTATCCAGAATCCTACCCAGTTAGGGAAGGCTCCAAACACAATCAAAGCTATAATAGTGAAAGAAACAAACTATTGATCATATCATGTAAACTACAATATCATCGTATTAAAAAGAGGGAAGTACTACTGTCATTAAAGTCCTTTGAGATGGAGATGAAGTTGACAAGACTGGTAGCAATCAAGACTGGGTTGATATATAGTTTAGTAAGCAGGATCATAGGGGCAGCCATAAGCACAATAAAGAAGCAACATACCATATCAAGAAATGTAATTTAGGAGTCTCAACAACCACAAAACCAACCCTCAAAAAGGTGAAAAATCAACTCACAAAGAAGAAGGTCACAGAACAGATTAATAAGAAGAACAGAGAAAACATCAACACAAAAATAAACATATCACAATGGCAGCACTGAACACATACCTATCAATAATTACATTGAATGTGAATGGACTGAACGTTCCAGTAAAGAGGTATTGAGTGACATCTTGAATCAAAAGACGTAACCCATCTATACGTTGCCTACAAGAAACGCACCTTAGACTTAAAGATAGGAACAAACTGAAAATTAAAGCATGGAAGAATATATCTCAAGCTAACAATGAACAGAGAAGAGCAGGTGTAGCAATTGTAATCTCAGATAGAATTGATTTTAATGGAAAATCCACCATCATGGACAAGGATGGACACTATTGCTGAAAAGTTCAATACACAAGCAGGACTTAACAATATTAAATATTTATGCACCTAATATTAGAGCACCTAAATACGTCAAAGAAACACTGGCTACACTCAAAAAGGAGATAGATCACTCCACAATAATAGTGGGAGACTTCAACACTCCACTCTCGGTATTGGACAGATCATCTAGCAAAAAGCTCAAGAAAGACGCAGAGACCTTATTGCCACAATTAACCAACTAGACCTCCTCGACATATACAGAACTTTCTGTCCATCAGTGGACAACTACAGCTTCTTCTCCAGTGCACAAGGAACATTCTCCAGAATGGACCATATGTTAGGACATAAAGCAATTCTCAATAAATTCCATACCCCTGAATTAATGCAAAGCATCTTCTCAGATCATAAAGCCATAAAAGTCTAAATCAATAGCAGAAAAAACATAGAATCTGGAACTCATGGAAACTGAATACCTTGCAAAAAAAGCCATGGGTTATAGAAGAAATCAAGGATGAAACAAAGAAATGTATGGATTCCAATGAGAACAGAAACACTTCCTGTCGGAACCTATGCGATACAGCCAAAGCAGTGCTCAGAGATCAGTTTATCTCCCTAAATGCACACATCTGGAAGGACGTAAGAAACCAAATTAAGGAGCTAACCCTGTAGCTTGAACGAGTAGAGAGAGAACAGAGGAACCCCTCAGCACTAGAATAAAACAGATCATAAAGATAAAAGCAGAAATAAACGAATTAGAGAATAGATGAACAATTGAAAAAATTGAAAAGACCAAAAGCTGGTTTTTTGAAAAGATCAATAAAATTGACAAACCATTGGATAAACTTACCAAAGAAAAACAGGAAAGGAAACAAATAACTCAAATAAGAAATGAGAGGGGAGGTGTCACAACATATCCAACAGAAATAAAAAACATCATTGCTGAATATCATGAAAGACTGTACTCTAACAAATTTGAAAACCTAGAGGAAGTGGACGAATTCCTTGATTCATATCACCTACCAAAATTATCACAAGGTGAAGCAGAACAAGTTAATAAACCCATCACAAAGGAAGAGATTGAAAAAAATCATCCCCAAACTGCCAACCAAAAAAAGTCTGGGCCCAGATGCCTTCACCGCAAAATTCTACCAAGCTTTTGGGGAAGAGTTATCTCCAATACTACTAAGACGATTTCACGGTGTAGAAAGGGATGGAATACTCCCAAATTCATTCTACGAAGCCAGCATAACCCTGATACCAAAGCCAGGGAAAGACCCAACAAAAAAGAACTGCAGACCGATATCACTCATGAATCTAGATGCAAAAGTCTTCTACAAAATTCTTGCCAAGTGCTCCATTGAGTATATGTACCATAGTTTACCTGTCCATTCTTCTGTTGTTGGGCATCTGAGTTGATTCCATCTTTTTGCTATCGTGGACTGTGCTGCGATAAACATTCTTGTGCATGTGTCTGTTGGTGTGAAAGGCCTTGATTCTGTAGAATATATTCCAAGTAGTGGAATGACTGGGTCAAATGGTATAGAAGAAAAGACTCTCTGACAGCTGCAAGGAAGGGAAGGGAGGGAGGGTGAGACAGGGAGGGTTTAGATTAGATAGTTGCTAGAAATCTGGTTGAGAGAAATCGGTGATAGCACACACTAGAAACAAGAACAACATTAAGTGGACTTCAGCATAACCTGAGTATTCCTTCCATCTCAACTCAATATTGCAAGGATAGAGTAGCTGGGGCAGGGGGCACGGGACCATGCTGTTAAGCGTAATCGAGGCCAATTGGCACAACTAGCATTTGGCTACGTGAGCTCTCTGCACCCCACATTGGTGAGTGGCGTCTGGGGTCTTAAAAGCTGCCAAGCTGTCATCTGAGGGCACAGCAAATGGTCCCAACTTAGCTGGAACAGATGCTCACCGAGGACCAAAATGACATGGGGTAAAGACAATCCAGAAGAGAGAGAGATCCACAAGAGTGGGTGCCTACATCAACTTGGGACCAGAAGAACCAGATGGTGCCTGGCCACCACCAGTGATAGCCGCGATGGAGCTCACTAAGTTGAGTCTCACTGGCAACACAAGAATAAAAACGGGTGCATCATGAGATCTCCACTAAAAGACCTCAATTGCTGGTCCAACGATTTTGGGGTTCCCCTGGTAGCATGGCCTCTGGCCCTGATGCTGCCCTTGCCCTTAAATCATAACAAAGATCCACTCTTTGGACACGGATGGATTGGACCTGGCAATGCAGAGTGACCATATATTGTATGCATTTTATGGTTCTATACATTTATAGGATATCAGCCTGCTGACCTCTGGTTGGAGGAGGGAGTGTGGTTGGAAAGGAGGGTAAAAGAGACTGTTGGGAGGATGAGACATGTAGGGAGCAGAGAGGAATAGTGTGCTGTCACTGGACAGGGAGAGCAGTGGAAGCTGAATATAGGTGGACATGTAAATTTATACAAAAATGTACATTTTCACTCAGTCATATCAAATAAAAAAAAATTCTTGCCAACAGAATACAGCAACATATCAAAAAAATAATCCATCATGACCAAGTTGCATTCATAGTAGGGGTGCAAGACTGGTTCAACATCAGAAAAACTATTAATGTGATCAATCATATAAATATCACAAAAGGGAAGAATCACCTGATCTTGTCTATTGATGCAGAAAAGGCATTTGATAAAGTCCAACACCCATTCATACTCAAAACTCTCAGCAAAATAGGAATAGATGGCCAGTTCCTCAATGCAATAAAGGCCACTGATACAAATCCAACTGCCTACGTCATCCTGAATAGAGACTGAAACAATTTCCCTTGAGAACAGGAACTAGATAAGGATGCCCACTTTCACCTCTCCTATTCAACCTTGTACTAGAAGTTCTAGCCAGAGCAATTAGACAAGACCAAGGAATAAAGGGCATCTGCATTGACAGAGAAGAACTAAAAATCTCTGTGTTTGCACATGATATGATTGTATATGCAGAGAATCCCAAAGACTCCATTAGGAAAATACTCAAACTGATAGAGTTTGGCAAAGTCTCAGGATACAAGATAAACATAAGTAAATCAGGAGGATTCCTTTATGCCAACAACAAGATAATGAAAGGAAGAAATCACTAAGTCAATACCACTTACTATAGACTCTAAGAAGATCAAGTACCTAGGAATAAATTTAACCAGAGAAATAACAGACCTTTACAAAGAGAACTACAAACCCTTACTACAAGAAGCTAAGAGAGACTTACACAAATGGAGAAACCTGCCCTGCTCATGGATAGGAAACTTAACATTGTGAAAATGTCTATTTTATTCAAAGCAATCTACTTATATAATGCAATCCCAATACAAGTTCCAGTGACAATTTTTAGTGAGATGGAGAAACAACTTACCAACTTTGTGTGGAAAGGGAAGAAGCCCCAGATAACTGAAGAAAAAGAACATAATGGGAGGCCTTTCATTATCTGACCTTGGAACATACTATACAGCCACAGTAGTCAAAAAAGCCTAGTACTGGTACAAAAAGAGACAGATAGATCAATGGCACAGAATCAAGACCCCAGACATGATATCATCTTCCTGTGAACAGTTGATATTTGACAAAGGCCCTGAGACATTAAACTGGGGTAAAAACTGTCTCTTCAACAAATGGTGCTAGCAAGATTGGATATCCATCTGCAACAAATTGAAATAAGACTCGTATTTTATACCTTATAAAAAAACAACTCAAACTGGATAAAAGACCTAAATATCAAATCTCAACCAAAAAAAAGTAGGAACAACAACGGAAGTTTTAATACACAACATAGACAGACTTCAAAATGTGTCAAACAAACCACAGTCAACAGAAGAGAAAACAGATAAATGGGAACTACTAAGAATCAAACACTTTTGCTCATCTAAAGACTTTATTAATAGAATTAAAAGGCCACCTACAGAATGGGAAAAAACATTTGGCAACTCTATGTCAGACTGACATCTGATCTCCATAATCTATAAGGTACTACAAAATATCAATAAGAAAAAGATAAATCATCCAATTAAGTGATGGGCAAAGGATGTGGACAGACATTTCTCTAAAGAGGAGATCCAGGCAGCCAAAAAACACATACGGACATGCTCATGATCTTCAGATATTAAAGAAATTCAAATCAAAACTACGATGAGAGGCCATCTCACCCCAAAAAGGTTGACCATGATCCAGTCAACACAAAACAACAAATGCTGGAGAGGTTGTGGGAAGATTGGAACTCTACTACACTGTTGGTGGGATTGCAAAATCATGGAACCTCTTTGGAAAGCAATCTGGCACTCCCTTACAAAAATGGATACAGATATACCATTTGACCCAGTAATTCCACTGCTTTGAATATATCCTACAGAGTCCAGGCCACTCACACCAACTGATAGATGCACATGAATGTTCATCGCAGCACAGTCCACAACAGCAAAAAGATGGAATCAACCCAGATGCCCGATAACAGAGGAATGGATAGGTAAACTATGATGTATATACTCAATGAAATGCTATGCAATGATAAAGAACAACGATAACTGCAGGAAACATCTCACGACCTGGTTTCAACTGGAGGACATTATACTGAGTGAAAGTAGTCAGCAACAAAAGGACAAATACTGTATGAGACCCCTATGAACTCATGCATAGAAGAGAAGACTCTTTGACAGCTGCAAGGGTGGGGAGGGAGGGAGGGAGAGAGGGTGGGGTCAGGGTTTAGATTAGATAGTTAATGGAAATTTGGTTGGGTGAAATCGGTGACAACATACACTAAAGTGAAGATCAATAATAACTGTGCTTCAACACAATATGGGTATTCGTCCCATCTTAATCCAATATTACAAGGACAAAGTAGCTCTGGCAGGTGGCCAGGGACCATACTCTCAGGCAAAATCTAGGCCAATTGACATAGCTAGTGTTTTGCTAATGAGGACTCCCTGCACCCCGCATGGGTGAGTGGCGTCTGGGGTCTTAAAAGCTGCCAAGCTGCCATCTGAGAGTACAGCAAATGGTCCCAACTCAACAGGAACAGGTGATTACTGAGGATAAGAATGACATAGGAAAAAGAGAACCCAGAAGACAGAGAGACCCACATCGACTTGTGACCAGAACAGGATGGTGCCCAGCTACAACCAGTGATAGCCACAATGGCATTCACAAAATTGAGTCTCACTGGCAACACAAGAATAAATAGAGGCACACCCTGATCTCCACTAAAAGATCGCAATTGATGGTCCAGGGGCTTCAGGGTTCCCCTGGGAGTATGGCTCCTGGCCCTGATGCTGCCCCATACATAACTGATAATGAAGTTCAACTTTTTGGACAGCAATAGATTGGAATTGGTGACACAGAGTGACTGTATCTTGTGGGAACTTTATGGTTTTATGCATATATAGGATGTCATCCTGCTGACCTCTTACTGGAGGAAGGGGAGTCAGTGGAGAGGAGGGGATAGGAGACTGTTGGGAGGATAGGACATATATGGAGCAGAGAGGAATGCTGTACTGTCACAGGGCAGGAAGAGCAGTGGGAGCTGCATATAGGTGAGCATGCGAATTTATATTGGAATGTATATTTTCATTCAATCATTAAAAAAGAGATCCAAATCAATACTACAGTGAGATACTATCTCAACCCAACAAGCTTGTTCATAATCCGCAAAATGCAAAACAACAAATGCTGTCGAGGCTGTGGCAAAATGGGAACTCACTTACACTGCTGGTGGGATTGTAAACTAGTACAACTTCTTTGGAAAGCAATTTGGCATTTCCTTAAAAAGCTCGAAATAGATATACCACTTGATCCAGTAATCCCACTTCTTGGAATACATCCTACAGAAACTAAGGCTGTCACACAAACAGATACATGCACACATATGTTTATTGCAGCTCAGTCCACAACAACAAAAAGATGCAATCAACCCAGATGCCCACCAACAGATGACTGGATAAAAAACTATGGTACATATACTCAGTGGCACACTACACAGTGATAAAGAACAATGATGATTTTAGGAAGTATCTTATAACCTGATGTTTTAATCAGATAGTGTTGGTCTAACAGTAATACAACAAGGTTGATGGTTTTAGCAAAGAAAAGTTTATTCTTACACAGTGTAGTAGTCTCTAAGTCCAAATTCAGGATGTCTACTCCAGGGGAAGTCTTTCTCTCTCTCAACTATGGAGGATAGTCCTTACATTGCATCAGGCTTTATTCAGGGAGCATCTTGGTGCAGGAACATGAGGTCTGAAGGACACACTCTACTCCTGGTGCTGCTTTCTTGATGGTGTGAGGTTCCCAAATCTCTCTCCCAGATTTTTCCCTTTATAACTGAAGAGACTGCCTCAATGCACAAAAGAAACTTACACATTGAATTTTGCTCTACCAACACAACTGCTGCCCATCCACTCTTACTAATACCACAGGAGCAGGATTTCCAACATGGATGAACATCACACAATACCAGAAGTTTTGGCACAGCCAAATTGTTACAGATTTTTTAGGGAACACATTCAATCCATGAATCTCACCTTGTTCTCTAAAAAAAGCACGTCTTTGTAATATGTAAAACATATTCACCTCATCACAACAAAAGCTTTAAAGTCCAAGTCCAAAATCCAAAAATTTCTATTTAATTGTGAAATTTAGAGCACAAGTTATTTGCTTGTAAAATACAATGGCAGGCACAAGTTCGACATTTCCATTACAAATAGGATAAATTGCAGACAAAGAAGACATTAACAGACAACAAGCAAGTCAGCAGAATACATTACAGTAGCCCTCAAAGCTTTCAAATTAATCTTCAGTTCTCTGAGACATTTTACAGAACGGCTTTGTCCTCCAGACTCTAGGTATTGGCCATACTCTCTGGGTTCTGAGTGGAGCTACAAATCTGCCTCCTAGGCCCACTTGGACAGAAACTCTGCCCCATCAGCTTTAGGTGCACCCTAAGCCCAATTGAGTGGCAGTTTCACCCTTACAAGCACAGAAAGCCCTAGTTTCACCCTTTCAAATCCCTGAGGTCATGTCCATACTTTTTGGCACTGAGTTAGCTCAGCTTTTCATGCTCTGTCTCTTCAGCTTATACTTCTTATTGCCTCATGGCCCAGGCCTCAGGCCCAAATATGCTCTGCTAAGGCATGTGTTCCAAAGCTCTGTAGCTTTGCTGATTCAAATGCCTGGAGGAACCCTACTCTGCTAGGAATCTTCCTGCACACAGGTGCTCAGCTCTCACTCCGTCTGTCAGAAAGGCTAGCTCCAACGATTCTAGTGCCTGGAGTCACCCTTCTCCACCAGGAATCCTCTGTGTAAAGGCACTTAACTCTCTTGCTCAATGGTGAGCTCCAGTGCTGCCTCTGGTTCTGCTGCTGCCACTGCTGCTGGTCCTCTGCTGTTGTCACTCACCATTTGTGCCTTCTTTGATGTTTACAGTTCTCCTCAATACCTTCTGAATCTTCTATCCATTCACAGTTTCAAAATGGCTTCCACATTTTAGGTATTTGTTAGAGTAGCACCCCACTCTCTCGGTACCAATTTCTGTTTTAGTCAGCTGGTGCTGCTCTAACAGAAATACAGCAACGTGGGTGGTTTAGCAAAGAAAAATGTATTCTTACACAGTCCAGTAGGCTACAAGTACAAATTCAGGATGCCCACTCCAGCAGATGGCTTTCCCCTTTGCCAGCTTTGGAGAAAATTCCTTGCATTGCATCAATCTTTGTTCAGGGATCATCTTGGCACTGGAACCTCAGGTCTGAAGGACACATTCTACTCCCAGTGCTGCTTTCTTGATGGTGTGGGGTCCCCAAATCTCTCTACCAGATTTTTCCCTTTATAGCTCAGGAGACCACCTCAATTCACAAAACAACTTACACATTGAATCTTGCTGTACCAACACAACTACTGCCCATATACCCTTATTAACATAAGGGCAGGAATTCCAACATGGAGGATCATCGTACAATACCAGGAATTATGGCACAGCCAAACTGTTATAGATTTTTTAAGGAACACTTTCAATGCATGACACCTGATTTCAATTGGAAGACATTATGCTAGGTGAAGTTAGTCCGTGGCAAAAGGACAAATGTTGTATGAGACCCCTACTATAAGGATTTAAAAACAGACTCATGTACAGAAGAAAAGACTCTTTGATGGCTACAAGGCTGGGGAGGGAGGAAGAGGGTTGGTCATAGATTATAAAGTTGATAGAAATTTGGTTAGATGAAAACAGTGATAGCACACAGTAGAAAGTAGATCAACTTAACTGGACTTCACCATAAGCTGAAAACTCTTCTAATTTTAAACTAATACTACAAGGATTGGGTAGCAGGGGTGGGGTCTGCGGACCACGCTCTTGGGGGACACCAAGACCAATTGGCATAACTAGCCTATCGCTGAGAGAGGCTTCTGCAGCCCATATTGGTAAGTGGTGTTTTAGGTCTTGAAAGGTAGCAAGGTGCCATCTGAGGTACACCAAATGGTCTGAACTAATCTGGAACAGATGATGACTGAGAACACCAAAGACACAATTTAGAAAGAGCTCAGGAGACAGAAAGATCCATGTGAATGGGAGACTGTATCAATATGTGACCATAAAAACCAAATGGTTTCTGGCCACCATCAAAGACGTCTGTGATAGGGCACACAATGTTGAGTCCTTGTGGCAACAAAAGAATGGCACAGCTCAAGGACTCTGCTAAAAGACCACAGCTGATGGTCTGATGGCCTAAGGGATCCCCTGGGAGCATAGTCCCTAGACCAGCTGCTGTCACTTTCCAGAAAACGCTACTGAGGTCAACTCTTCAGAAAAAAATGGACTGGACTCAGGGACGCAATGTGACCACATGATGTGTGTACTTTATGGTACTATGCATTTATAGGATGCAGTCCTACTGTTTTTTTCTAGATGGGAGAGGTGAGGGTAGAGAAGAGGGGATAGGATATTGTTAAGAGGATAAGACAAGTACAGAATGAAAAGGAGGAGTGTGCCGTCACCAGGCAAGGAGAACAGAAGGAGCTGCAGATAGGTGGACATTCAATTTTAATTTGGACTGTATACTTTCACTTAATTACAATATTAATTAATTAATTACAAAATTTCAGACCAAAATGGCCGTAGCAAGTGACCAAAATAAAAAATATTATTATTTTACGGTAGAAGACAATGTGGAGGAACTACCTGATAAGAATGTCCTAAGACCAATATTTAGGGCTCCCCCAAAATGTTAGGAAAGAGATTTAGGAAAAAAAATAATTTAAAAACAAGGAAAAATTATGCAAAATAACAGAAAACAGATAAATCCAACAAAAAATACAGCCCAAACCAAGGAACATACAGACAAAGCAAAAGAAGAATTCAAGAAAATAATACACGAACAACCCATAAAAGTAAACAATTAGAAATTATAGAAAAATCATACCGAGAAATACCAAAGATAGCAATAAAATTTCCAAAATGGCCAAATAAATACAAGGTTTTAAGAACAAATCTTAAACAATGAAAGATAAAATCAGCAAAAGTGAAGACAAATTTGTGGACCTCACTTTATTTGAGGAAAAATAGGCGAAAATAAAAAAGAAAACCTAAGAATGTCGTGGAACACCATAAAGAGCTAAAATTTGTATGTGATTGAATCTCCAAAACAAGGGAAAAAATGGAAAAGGTAAAGAAAATTCTTGAAGATTTTCTGGCCAAGAATAAAAAAAAAAAACCCTCAAATATTGTGAAACATGGAAAGTTGACTAAGAAGGTCAGAGAACCACATCTGGAAAAGACCCCAAAGACAGTCACCAAGAAATATCATCATCACATTTGTCAAAACTAAAGACAAAGAAAAAAGCCTGATAGGAAAAATGAAGCTATTTACAAAGGAAAACAATAAGACTAAGCTCTGATTACTTGTCACAAACAGAAGGTAATGGGATGACATATTTAAAATCTTGAAATAATTAAAATCTTGATAATTCATAATATATCTGGCAATATTCTTTCCAATATGATTGCAAAATCAGGACATTTCCAGATAAACAGAATTCAGGAAATTTGTAAAAATCAAACCAAACTTACAAGAATTATTACAGGTAGTCCCTCAGTTAGAGAACTAACTTCAGACACCAACTGAAGTCTAGTACATCAGTCAGATACCAATGTATATAAAGAACTCTCAATAATAAAACAAAGCTAAAAGACTTAAAATAAGGGAACAGAGACCATAGTGCTATAAACAGAAACACCATATTGTCCCTTTGTAGCAAAGATCCAAAAAACAAAGTGAAACATACAAACATCAATCTTTGAACCTAAAGCATCAAATAAAACAATAAAAAACTTGATCAAACACAGAATGGAATAATAAACTAACAGAGAATGAGGAGCGATACAGAAGGGTAATCCCCTATCAGCTGACATGACATGGGCATGCCATCTTGTTCTATAGCCACCAAGGAATGCAGACAATGAGTATGGGATGGCAACTTCACAGAGCTCCCAAGAGGAGACAGAACACTCAGAACCAGGGATACATGCTTTCCCACCCACCCTTATTACCTGTACGAGGCCTCTGCTGTTTTCCAACAGGCCAGGGCTTCTTAGCTGCGGAGATACCAGCTCAGGGCCACTTGGATTTGCCATCTTGGACCTCAGCTGCCAACAACTGTGGACAAGGAATATGGGAAGGCAACTTCACAGAGCTGTCAACAGGAAGGGATGTACCTGGCAACCAAAGATATACGCTTTCCCACCTCTGAACCTTTCTCCCTGTCCAAGACCTCTGGCACTTTCTAACAGGCCACAATTATTCAGCTGGAGAGAAAATAGCAAGCTGTCTCCAGGTTCTGCCCTACCCCCACCAGCTAACCCCTTTAGTACTATTTTTTTCTGTTTTTTTGTTTGCTGCTTTTTTATTCTTTTTTTGTTGTTGATTCTCTCACTCTGTCTTTGTTCTGTTCTCTTCCCTCACCCAGCTAGCCCTATGTGCCATTCTCTATTCTTGATGGGCTGTGATTTTTTTGTTTGGTTTTGTTCCTTTTTTCTTTATTTTTCTGTTTCTTCTCTCTCTTCCTTCCTTTTCTTTCTGCCACCCACCCAATCCTGTGCATGACACCCACCCCTTCTGAGGGGCTGCATTACTCTGATCAGTCAAAGAGTCACCACACATGGACTCCTCATGTCTCCACCACCATAATTAACCAGCTCCCTCAGCATAATTTTGTTTGTTTCTCATGTTATTTCTTCTCCCTCTCTCTCATCCTTTTTTTTCTTTCTCTCACCACCTAGCCCCATGCACCACCCCCTCTTTCTTGATTGGTGGTGCTATACCACTGTCCTGGAGACTGTCTGGCACGCAGCCTCCCCAATTCTGTGCACCCCCCAGAGACCAGCTCAGTGTCATACTTTTTAAAAATTGTTTGTATATCCTTCCCTTATTTCACCCACCTAAGCCCTGTGCTGCCTGTGCCCCTTCTTGACAGGATATACTGTGCCACCTGGTGAGAGAGATATAAGCTTGCTGCTACATCAATTCTGCCCAGCTCCCATGGCCAGCACGCTACCACTATATATATATATACACACACAGACACACACTTAATTTTTTAAAATTATTTAATCGCTTGTGTTTGGTTTCATTTCCCTCTTTTCTCTTTCCTTTCCTTTATCCCATCCACCTAAGCCTTGCACTGTCCATGCCCCTTCTCAACAGGCTGGGCCACATCACTCAAGTGGCGCCACTGGTGCATGGCCTTGCCACGTCTGCTACACCCCCACCCACTGAATCCTACCACACCACTAGTTCATTTACCTTTTTTCTTCATTCTTTTCTTTATTTTATTTCTTTTTTTTCTCCCTCTTCTTTCTATTTACAGATACCAAATCAGCTCCATGAATAGTATCCGCTCCTTTCCTTTCAGCCTATCTGCACTGTGTGCCGAACATTGTGCTCCTGTGCTTCTGATCCTGCACTACTTCTAGACTTGCTCCATTGGCCACAGTTCATGCTGCAAACTACTCATCCTCACACTTACACCACAACTGGACTCATCCTGCTGCATCATAGCTGAGTGTTTAGCCCTACCTAGCTGGACAAGATGGTGAGAAGTATTGTGTCCATAATGAGAAAACAAGAAAATGCATTCAACCCATCTGCCTAGACATAATCAAATGACACACAAAAAAGCTTGACAAAACAATCAAATCAACAACCCATAAAAAAAGAAAATAATTCTTGAATGTCCAGGAGAGAGCAGACAGCATCAAAACATACAAAGTAAGAGAGGATAACTTCAGAAAGTGAACAAATAAAACACAGGATGACTGTCTGGTAGAAGAAAGATACTAAGACTACCTGACAGAGTAATCAAAACACTAATATGCAGGTGTCTTTGTTTTCTAGTGCCGCTATAAGAAAGATGCCACAAGTAGACACCTTTTGAAAAGAGAAATTTTATTTTGTCACAGTCCAGTAGGCTAAACGCCCCAATTCAGGGTGGTACAGAACCCAGGGAAGGTTTTCTTTGCTGGCCAGGAGGAAGGTTCTTGTCTTGAATCTTCCCTTGGACTGGAAGCCTTTGATGCTTAGGGACCCCAGGTCCTTTGCAAAGAACATGCTTAGCTCCTGACACTGCTTTCTTGTGATTTGAGGCTCTCAAATTCCTCTTATGGATTCTTTCCTTTAGCTCTCAAGAGATTGCTTCAAAACACAATACAAACTTAAACATGGAGTTCTGCCCCACCAACACAACTGCCACCCATCCTTCTTCATTAACATCATGGAGGCAGAATTTACAAAATTGAGGAACATCACGCAATACCAGGAATCATAGGCTAGCCAAACTGCTACATACATTTTTTAGGGAATATAATTTAATCCATGACAGCAGGGTTCTCTAACAAATGAAGTAAAAGACAGACAAAAATAAGGAAAAAATAGACAAACTCATTAAAAACACCAACAAAACAATAGAAGAATTCAGGAAAATAATAGAGGAATAAAATGTCAAAATAGACAGCTAGAAATTGTATAGGAATTAGAAATCCAAAAGATAAACAACAGGATTTCAGAATGGATAGTGCAATAGAAAGCTTTAGGAACAAATTTTATACAGTGGAAGACAGAATCAGTGAAATTGAAGACAAATACTCACATACTACTTTGAAGAAAAATCAGTAAAATCAGTGAAATTGAAGACAAATACTCACATACCACTTTGAAGAAAAATCAGGGGAAAAAATGAAGAAAAACTAAGAAACTCTAGGAACGATGTTGGATACAATCAAAATGAAAAATTTACATGTGATCAGAGTTCCAGAACAGGGGGAGAAAATAGAAAACATAGAGAAGAACATTGAAGATTTGCTGACAGAAAGCATCCTGATATCATGAAAGACAAAAAGACAACCAGCAAAGAAGCTCAACAAACCCTATACAAGATATATCCAGAAAGAAAATTATGAAGACACATCATAATCACCCTTAATAAAACCAAAGACAAGGAAATAATCCTGAGAGCAGCTCAAGAAAAACAAAATTTCACATACAAAGGGGAAACAAAAAAGACTGAGCTCTGATTATTCAACAGAAACTGTGTGGAAGCAAGAAAGTAGCAGTATGACATATAAAATCTTGAAAGAAAAAAAAACTGCCAACCAAGAATAATATATCCTGAAAAACTTTCACTCAGATCTGAAATTGGGACATTTCCGGAGAAAAATAAATTAAAGAAACATGTAAAATACTAATAAAAATAAGGAAACAGAGACATCAATCTGTAAATGATGACAAAGTCAAAACAATAAAAAGGAGCATAAATGGTGTAGTTTAGAACTTTCAAATGAAGAGGAAGTCAAGGTAATATTAAGTAATAAAAGACTAGTTCAAACATAGTAAGATAGGGTAAATTTCAAGGTAATCACAAAGAAATCAACAAACTTATCAAAATAAAGAAAAATACATAAAGTCTCAGTAAACACAGAATCAGCAGTAATGGAAGAAATAAAAATAAATTCCACAAACAAAAGAAACTCAGGATAGGAAAGTAAAAAGAACAGAGAAAGCCTCATCACCGAAATAAAGCACTACAAAATAACAGCAATTAATTTACATCTATCGATAATCACTTGGCTTACTTGGCCATCGATAATCACACTTTATGGTTTAAATGCAACAGAAAAAAAAAAACAGTAACAGAATGGACCAAAACCAAAAACAAATAAATGACCAATCAATATGCTGTCTACAAGGGAGACATAAATCTATATAAAAATTAAAAGATGTAAAAATATATTAAGCAAACAGTAATCAGAAAACAGCAGAAATGACAATGCTGATCTCAGATTAAATAGACTTTAAGGCAAAATCTGTTATAAAAGACAAGGACATTTTATGATGATTAAAAGGGTAATCCATCTTAACCATAGCAAACATCTATGAACCCAATGACATGGCTCCAAAGTATGTAAAACAAAATCTAGCAGCACTGAAAAGAGAAACTTACATTTCCACAGTGATAGTAGGAGACTTCAACACACCATTCTTAATAAAGGATAGATCATCTAGAAAGAAACAACACATATGCTGAAGCTCTAAAGGCTACAATCAACCATCTAGAGCTCATAGACATATAGAACACCACCCGACAGCAATACAATGTACCTTCTTTTCCAATGCACATAGAATATTCTTGAGAATAGACCATATCTTAGGTCACAAAGCAACCCTCAACAAACTCTGAAACTTTGAAATAATACAAAGCATTTTCTTAGATCACAATGAGATAAAAGTAGAAATGGATAACAGGATAGGCAAAGAGAAAAAATCAAATACATGGAAACTGATAACCCCTTGCTTAAAAAACCACTGAGAAACAAAAGAAATAAAAGATAGAATAAAAAAATCCACAGGAACAAATTAGAATGAAAACATATCTAAAGAAAGGTTTTGAGACACAGTAAAGGAAAGATGAAAAGGTCAATGCATAGCAATAGATGCACACATCAATAAAATAAAGGGACAAAATCAAAATATTAGCCCTACAACTTGAATAAACTGAAAGAAAGTGAAAGAAAACCACAGCCAACAGAAGGAAATAATAAAAAATAAAGCAGAAATAAATGAAATAGCGAATAGAAAAACAACAGAAAGAATCAATGGAACCAAAAGTTTGTTCTTTAAAAGGATCAACAAACCATTAGCCAAACTGACAAAAACAGGAGAAGTAGCAAATAAGCCAAATAAGAAATGCAATGGGGGATATCACAACAAACCAAACTGACATAAAAGATCAGAAAAGAGTACTGTGAAAACCTACTCCAATGAATTTGAAAACCTACAGGAAATAGTTAAATTTCTAGAAACACACTACCTACCTAATGAGCACAAATTGAGGTTGAAAATATGAACAGAACCATAACAAGAGGAGGAATTGAAAAGGTGATTAGAAGTCTTCCAACAAAAGAAGTTGTGGCTCAAATGACTTCACTGGAGATTTCTTCCAAACATTCAAAGAAGAGGTTACATCAGTACTACTTAAACTATTTCATAACATAGAAAAGGAAGGGACACTGAAATTCATTCTATGAAGCCAATATAACCCTGATACCAAAACCAAGCAAACAATAAAGAACTACAGACCAGTGTCTCTCATAAACATAGATGCAAAAATTATCAACAAAATTCTAGCCAACGGAATTTAGCATTCTGTTAAAAAAATACTCTGTGACTAAAGTGGGATTCATACCAGTTACGCAAGGATGTTTCAACATTAGAAAATCAATCAAGGTAATCCATCACATAAATAAAACAATTGCATGATCATCTCAGTCAACACAAAGAAGGCATTCAATAAAGTCTAACACCATTCCTGACAAAAAATATTCTCAATAAAATAGGAATAGAACGGTTAAGTCCTTAACATAACAGAAAGCATCTATGCAAAACCAAGAGCCAACACTTCTAAATGGACAGAGGTTGAAAGCTTTCCCCCTGATAATAAGGAAAAGATAAGGATGTCTTTTATCACCACTGCTATTTAACATTGTGCTGGTAGTACTAGCTAGAGCAATAAGGCAAGAAAAATAGAGGGCATCCAAACTGATAAGTGCCATGTGTGAATTGTGATCCCCCAAAACTGTGTGTTGAAATTTGTCAAGGCCATGATTGCCAGTATTGTGTGATGTTCCTTTACATTGTAAACCCTGCCTATGTGATGTAAATGAGGAAGGATGGGCAGCAGTTGTGTTGGTGAAGCAGGATTCAGTGTTTAAGATTGTATTGTGTCTGAGGCAATCTCTTGAGATATAAAGAAGCTAGCAGAGAAATTTTAGACTTCATACCATCAAGAAAGAAAGCAGTGCCAAGAGTTGAGTGCATACTTTGGAAAGAACCAAGGTCCCTGAGTATTAGTCTTTCAGTCCAGGGGAAGACTGACAACAAGGGCTTTCCTCCAGAGCCAACAGAGAAAGCCTTCCCTTGGAGCTGAGACCCTGAATTTTGACTTCTAGCCTACTCGACTGACAAGATATCTATTTCTAAAGTCATCCACTCATAGTATCTTTATTATAGCAGCACTAGGTGACTTAAGACAGTAAGGAAGTAAAAGTATCCCTATTCATGGATGATATGATACTATACATAGAGAACCTTAAAAACTTCACAACTATGCAACTACGGGAGCTTCTAGGCTCAGCAGACTAGCAGTATACAAGATAAACATACAAAAATAAGTTGCATTCCGATACCCCACTAAAGAGAACTATGAAAAGAAAATCAGGAAAGCAATACCACCCCCAAAAATTAAATTCTTAGGAATAAACCTAACCAGGGATATAAAAGACCTAGTCAAATAAAACTACAAAAGACTACTGCAATAAAACAAGAGATCTACATAAATTAAAAGAAAAAAAATACTGTGCTTGTGGATAGATAACTACAACACTGTGAAAGTATCAATTCTACCCAAAGCAATTTACAAATACAATGCAGTGCAATTCCCATCCACATACCAACACTACTCTTTAGTGATATAGAAAAGCTAGTCATTAACTTCACATGGAAAGGGGCCCTGGATAAGTAGAACACTACTGAAAAGGAAAAATAAAGTAGGAAGACTAGCATTATCTAATTTCAGAACCTACTGTATAGCTATGGTAGTCAAAACAGCTTGGTACTCGTACAACAACAAATAAACACATTGACCAGTGGAACAGAATTGAGAACCCAAACATAAATCCATCTACCTAAGGCCACCTGATCTTTGACAAAGGATCAAAGTCCATCAAATTGGTAAAAGGTAGTCTTTTTTAACAAACAGTGCTGGCGAAACTGTATGTTCATTTAAAAAAAATGAAAAAGACCTATCTCTCACACCATATGTAAAAACAGATAAAAATGTATCAAAGATCTAAATATAAAACCAAATACAATAAAGATCATGGAAGAAAAAAATAGGTTCAACACTAAAAACCAAAAAAGTAAACTCACTGTTGTTGAGTTGATTCTACTCATAGTGCCCCTATAGACAGAGTAGAAGAGATGGAGTTTCCAAAGAGTGTCTGGAAGATTTGAACTACCAATGTTCTGGTTAGCAGATGTAGCACTTGATCACTATACCACCAGGGTTTACAATTCAGTACTGGGGGCTCTAATATATGGTATAAACAGGATACAAACTATATTTAACAATACACACACACCAGAAGATAAGCTAGCTAAATGGAATCTTCTAAAATTTAAACATGCTCATCAAATGACTTCACCAAAAGAGTAAAAAGAGAATCTACACTCTGGGGAAAAAATTTTGACTGTGACATATCTGACAAAAGTCCAATTAACTCTACTGGAAAATTCTACCTCCACAGTAGAAAGACATAATTCAATTAAAAAAATGAGCACAGCATATGAACAGACATTTCACCAAAGAAGACATTTAGGTAGCTAACAGACACGTGAGGAAATGTTCATAATCACTAGCCATTAGAGAAATTCAAATGACAAGAAGATACCATCTCAACCTAACAATACTAACATGACAAAAAAAAAAAAACCCAGAAAATAATAAATGTTAGAGAAGTTGCAGGGAGTTGGAATTGTTATACACTGCAGCAATAATAAAAAATGGTACAACCATTTTGGAAAACAATGAGACACTTATTTAAAAAGCTAGAAATACAAATATGATGGATCCAGCAATCCCACTCCCAGGAATGTATCCTGGATAAATAAGAGCCATCACATGAACAGACACACACATACCCATGTTCACTTCAGCATTATTCACAATAGCAAAAAATGCAAATAACCTAAGAGCTCATCAACAGCTGAATGGATAAACAAACTGTGGTACATATACACAATGGAATACTATGCAACAAGGAAGAATAATGATGAATCCTCAAAACATGGATGAATCTGGAAGGCATTATGCTGAGTAAAATAAGTCGATTACAAAAGGGCCAATACTGCATGAGAACACTATTATAAAAACACAGGGAAATTTTTTTCATACAGAAAGAAAAAAATCTTTGATGGTTACAAGGGAAAGAAGGGGTGGGAAGAGAAAAACACTCACTAGATAGTAGAGAAGTGGTAACTTCGTGAAGGGTATGACCATACACAGTACTGAGGAAACTGGCACAACTTGACCAGGTCAAAGTCATAAAAACTTTACATACATATTGAAAGTCCCTGAGAGACCAAGCTGTTGTACGAGGTCCGTGGTCTTGGGGGACACGTAGCTCAACTGACATAACATAGTCTACTAAGAAAGTATTAAACATAAAACTGTGGTAAGTAGTATGTGGGATCTTAAAACACTGTGAGAGGCCATCTAAGATACAATTCCTGTTCCTATCTTGGCTGGAGCAAAAGAGAATGAAGAAAACCAAAGTCACAAGGGAAATGTTAATCCAGTGGATGAATGGACCACAACTTAACCAAACCGAGCCCAGTACAACTGGATAGTACCTGGTTACTAACACCAACTGCTCCAGCAGGGATCACAATAGAGGATCCCAGAGAGAGAGGAAGAAAAATGTGGAATATAATTCATTTCACAAAAATTGACCACGTTTAATTGGTCTGAAGGTACTGAAAGATATGTCAGTAGCCTCCAGACGTCTTGCTAACTCCGAATTGTAGCCATACCTGAATTCCATGTTTCAGCCAAAGATTAGACGGGCCTATAAAACAAGCAGTAACATTTGTGAGGAGCCTGTTTCTTCATTAAATCAATATGAGACCAAATGGAAAACAAAGAAGGTGGGAACAGACAGGAAAATTGGATGGATGGACACTGAAAAACCAGGGTGGAAAGGAAAAGAAGAGTGCTAACACATTACAGGTGTTACAACTAATGTCACAACACAATTTCTGTATCAAATATGTGAATGATGAACTAATTTGCACTGTAAACTTTAACGTAAAACACAATAAAAATTTTTTAAGAAAAGAATAAAAAAGTATAGAATAGAGAGAGAGACACAGAGGCAAAGATGTCATATGAAGACAGACATTTCAGATGCATCTACAAGCACAGGAATGCCAAGGATTGGCAGCAGCTATTTCAACCCTAGTTGAAATAAAGAATACTGTCCCCTAGAGCTACACGCTGAATTCAGACTTCTAGCCTCCTGAACTGTGAGAAAATAAATTTCTGTTGTTTAAGCACCTCCCCTCTCCAAAAGAAATAACTATGGCTGCTTAAAGGACTGGTGTTAGACAAAGGCTTGATTTCAATGACATAGTATAAAAGATGGGAAATACTAAGAGGGGAGTCTGGCAAGAAAAAATACTAGCAGAATTAAACAAGAATCATGTCCAATTAATCAATTTCAGTGTTGTGCCAGTGTCCTTCTGTCTCTTTTATTCATTCTTTTGTTCACAGTGCATTACCGGCAAAATTATATCTTAGTAATTATCATCTTAGAATTACATATTTATAGTTTGCCTCCTCAGCTGGATTATAAATTTATTGAATACAAGGAATATGCCTTATTCATCTTTGTATCTCCTATACCTAGAATAATACCTGGCATATAAAAACTGGCCAATAGGACAGCCTCCTATAGATGCATAGAACCATAAAGTACACACACTATATGGTCACATTGTGTCCCCAAGTCCAATCTATTCCTGTCCAAAGAGTTGACCTCAATGTTTTCTGGTCAGAGGCAGCAGCAGGTCTAGGGGTCATGCTCCTAGGGGAACCCCCAGGCTGCTGGACCATCTAGTGGAGTTTTTGAGGTGTACCCCTCATTTTCTCATGTTGCCACTGGAACTCAACGTTGTATGCACCATCACAGCTGTCATTGGTGGTGGCTGGGCACCATCTGGTTCTTCTGGTCACATGTTGATGCAGTCATGCATTCACGTGGCTCTTTCTGTCTCCTGGGCTCTTTTTCCATCATGTCTTTGTTGTTCTCCTATAGGATTCTTATATCTTCATCTGAATTAAAAATTCCTTTGTGGGTTAAAGCCATGTTCCTCTTAGAGGGCCTTGCATAGTGTTCGACCCACAGTGCTAACTTCATATGTAATTCATCAATGTAGGCTCTCCCACAATAAGGAGAGGGCATCCCACATCATAAAAAACATTTTTGTGTTAACAAAAACTTTACAAAGTTCTGCTATAGCTCATTAATGTCAAACCATATCAGATAGAATTTCATTCCAGTACAACCAAAGAACGAATGCAGGTTTCTGTTTTCTACAAAAAAAGAATGTTACTGTTTTTATTAAAAATGAAAGAGCAACAGATCACCCCAAATCCTACCATCCAGAAATAACCAATGTTAATATTTAGTGAACATGATTTCAGACATCTCTCCATGTACTTATTCAGACAAAAGATAGATGAATGGCTAGATAAAAATGATTTTATGAAAATAGGATCATAGTGTGCAGGCGAGCTTTATTAAAAAAGTATTCAATATAATTTCACTGAATTTAACAGAAGAAAATTGAACTGAAATGAAACCAAAGAAATTGCTAACCTTCAGATAATATATCACTTCCACGCTATGAAGGGTAAGATTATCATTGTTATGCTTTCTCTCATCTCCAGTTCTACCACCCCCAGATTTTTATTAGTTGTATTATTACTTTGCCAATGTTGTTAACTGTTACATACTGTTCTTGCACTAATAGTACCACAGTAATTTAGGAGATGCATATGGAGTATAAATATTTGTTTAAATGAATTGCTCGACGGCACTTGGCTGGCTGGCATGCTCCATCTCTATTCCTTTTATCAAAGGTTATCTTTTCACAGATACTTTAATTTGATTTTTGTCCTTGGTAGTTGGATTTCTTAACAGATCTTTCCTCGATTTTTGCCTGTTGACTTTTTATTTTAAAAAGGAGTTGTCAGAGTATGATATCATTGACTCTCAGCAAACTTTTCTTCAACATTTTATAGACTTGCTCCAATCTCTTTTGATACTTGTGTGGAATCAGAGCAGTAATGCCCTATAATGATCCCTTGGAATGTACCTATCAAAGAAACCTTGACCATAATCCTTCGTGCTTTCTGATCAAGGTAATTAAGACAAGGATATTGAAAATAAGAGCTGAAAAAACCCAAGAAGCTCATGTACACATTCACTAGTGCATGTCCCCACCCTGACCCTTTGACATAGAACAGGTTATTACAATAACCACCGGGCAAGGACACACTTTGTAGTTGCTGATATCTGTTTCTACTGGCAACAGGTTGTCACTACACACACTGGACAATAAACCTAACTTGATGAACATATGACACACCCCTATGGACCAGAGCAAGTATGACCTGGGGGAAGGGATATCCATAAACAACCAAGCTACCCCTACCAGCGTGTGGTTAACAGCCTGTCCAGCCAGCTGCCACTGATGGCAATACTGCTGCCCAGTTTATGAGTTTCCCTTTTGGTGAATAAAGCCATGTCTCTCGGATGGTCTCCTGGTCAATTTTTTTGTTTCTCAGCACCACGTATTCAGAAGTATTTGCACTGTTGGGAATAAATGCTAACAGTACTGGATATAGTCATGAAATTTTGATAGTCAGATTTTTCCTTCACATGAGCATTTTGCCTATTATTTCTATGCACTTGAAGAATTATTTCTTTATCCTTGATGCTCGAAACATTATTTATGATAGGTCTCAACATTATTTATTATTGTTAATACTTTTCTGGAGTACAGTAGGCTCTTTTTGTCCACAGGCTCAGTTTTTCCTTAATTTCAGGGAAAAATGGAATAAATTTCTTTTCTATGCCATTTGTTGAATTCCCCGATGACTTTGGAATTCTAACTAGCATATTCATTAGTTTTTCATGGGGTTGTTGTATGTCAGTCTTTTTCATTATTGTTGATGTTTTTAATAATTTGGTACTGTAAGCTCTTACAATATGAATCAGATAGAATCTAATACTCAGGAAATATGTTGAACATATTTCCTGTCATTAAAGTTTGCAGTCTATCTACCTGCAACTCCTTCTCTGCCTTCTATTTATTTATTTAATTGTATTTTTACTGTGATTAAGTGAAAGTTTACAACCCAAGTCAATTTGCCATATAGAAGCCCAAACACACTCCTCTGTGCAACTCTATCTGCTCTCCTCACCCTCTGAAATCGCACTCCTCCTTTCTACTCTGTACTTCCAGTTATTCATTCAACTAACACTTTTCCCTTCCTCTCCATTCTCCACTCTCATGTCTAGAGAGGAACTCATCAGACAGCCTCACATATACATTTAAGCCATAAAGTACACACACTACCTGCATCACTCTATGTCTTATAAAATAAAAAACCCAAACCCACTGCCAGTGAGTCACGTCCAACACATAGTGACCCTATAAGTCAGAGTAGAATTGTCCCATAGTTTCCAAGGAGTACCTGGCAGATTTGAACTGCTGACCTTTTAGTTAGCAGATGTAGGACTTAACTCACTATGCCACCAGGGACAATCCAGTCTAATTTTTGTCTGAAAAATTGGCTTCCATACTAATTTCACCTTTGGGCTAGCAGTAAGTCCAGGGGCCATTTTCTCAGGAGACCCTCCGGGATGTCAGACCATCATGTTTGGTCTTTCAATAGAGTTTTAGATCTGCATTCACCTTTTACTTGTGCCACATCAAGGACTATACATTGTGTTCCCTGTCAGGGCAGTCTTTGTTGGTGGCCAGGCACCATCTAGATCTTCTGGTTCCTGCTGGTGTAGTCTCCCAGTCATATATATGAACTCTCCTTTCTCCTGGGCTTACATTTTCCTTCTGTTTTTGATGTTCTTGCTTTACGTCTCCTCCAAATGGGTCGGGACTGATTGGTGTTCCTTAGATGGAAGCTTGCTGACATTTAAGACTCCAGGTGCCAGTCACCAGTATGGGATGCAGAACAATTTCTTAGGAAAACAGCAAACAAAAAAAAAATTACTTATGCTGATTGACCTTGATGTCTGCTGAAACCATGGTCCCCAGATCCCTGTCCCCTGCTACTTTGTCCTTTAAAATGTTGCGTTGTATTTAGAAAATGTTTTAGCTTATGACGTAGTCCAGTTGTGCAGACTTCCCTTTTACTGCATGCTGTCACTCCCTTCACTTAACCAAATTCCTATTGACTATCTAGTCTATGAATAACTCTTTCCCTTCCTGCCTCCTCACCCTTGTAGCCATCAAAGATTATTTTCTTCTGTGCCTAAACCTTTTCTTAAGTCCATATAATAGTAGTCTCATGCAGTATTTGTCCTTTTGCAGCTGACTGATTTCACTCAGCATAATGTCTTCCAGATGATTTGAAGTTATGAGATGTTTCCTAAAATCATTATTGTTCTTTAACATTGCATAGTGATCCATTGTGTAAATGTACCGTAGTTTGTTTACCCATTCTTCTGTTGATGAGCATTAGGTTGATACCATCCTTTTAATATTGTGGACCGTGCTTCAGTAAACATTGGTATGTGTGTATCTGTTCATGTGAAAGACCTTATTTCTCCAGGATATAGTCCAAGCAGTGGGACTGTTGGATCATATGGCATTTAAATTTCTAGCTTTTTAAGAAAGTGCCAAATTGCTTTCCAAAGAGGTTGCACCATTTTGCATTCCCACCAGCAGTGTACGAGAGTTCCAGTCTCTCTACAACCTCTCCAACATTTGTTATTTTGTATTTCTTTAACTAATACCATCGTTGTTGGATGAGATGGTATCACATTGTAGTTTTGCTTTGGATTTCTGTAATGCCTAATGATCATGAGTATTTCCTCATGTGTCTTTTGGCTGCCTGGATGTCCTTAGAAACGCTATCAAGCAGTTGTACCCTATCTATAGGGTTGCTTTGAGTTGGAATTGACTCAGTGGAAATGAGTTTTGTTTTTGGTATTGTTAGTTTGATTTTTGGCCACCCCAATATTTCCCACTAATGATTTAAGTTTAAGCCAGTCTTTAACTTATTTGTATTGCCTTGATTTCTTCTCCATCTGAAAGGTCTATGAATACATTAATTAGTCCCTCTTTTTAGTATAATGTTGAGAAAATTTACATACTGAAATCTCTGTTTCCTTATTTTTAATACTTTGGTTTGATCGAGCTTTGTAGCTTCCTTATCAAGGCTGGACTCTGGATGCTGTGTCCTGGATTGTGTCCTTGAGTATATATCTTATGTTATTGATTTTCTAATCAAAGAATTTCCTTCAGTATTTCTTGTAAGTTTTGTTTGGTTTTTGCAAATTCTCTAAATTTCTGTTCATCTCTTAATGATCTAATTTCATTATCATATCTGAGAGACAGTTATGCAAAATGTGTGCATTTATGGAGTTAAATTATACATTTGCAGGATGTATAATTATTGATTGGAAGTTTTTTCCTTTAAGGTTTTGTATATGTCATCCTACTGCCTTCTTGCCAACATGGTTTCCACTGGGTACTTGGAGCTCAATCTTAATGACTCTCTTTTGTAAGTTTGTTTTGGTTTGAGCCTAGTTGCCTTTAAAATCCTCTCATTATAATTTGTTTTGTTAAGTTTGATTATAAGACATCTTGGTATCCTTCTTTTGGAACTACCTCATCTTTCATGATGTCAGGGAAGTTTTCTGTCAGCAAATCTTCAAAAATTCTCTATGTATTTTCTGTTATCCCTCTCTATTCTGGTATTCTAATCATCCACAAATTATTCCTCTTGATAGAGTCCTACGTAACTCTTAATGATTCTTCATTTTTAAAACTTTTCTCTGATTTTTCTTAATATTGGTGTCAGTTTCTTTATCTCATACTCACTAATTCTTCATTCTGTTGCCTTGATCCTGCTCCTTCGACTTTCTATTGAATTTTCTAACTCTCGTGATTTTATTGTTAGTCTGATGAATTTCAAATAATTGTTGCTCTGGGAATTCTTGTAGCTTGTTTAATTTTTCACTTTGTTCTGCCACACTGTGTAACTTCCATCCTGATTTCTACTAGGGCTCTGTACATGACTCTTTTGCATTCTACCTCTAATAATTGCAGGAAGTTCTCTCCATCTAGGAGATTTTTTTGGTTCTCTGTTTTGGAAGTTTTCTGAAGCCATGGTGGTCTACTTCTTTAAATGATTAGAAATTGATTGTTGTCTGCTAGCCATCAGAAAGCTGCTGTGACTTATTTGTTTGGTTATTGCATCCTAACATATATACAGTTTGGGTTTTGACTGTCTAAACAGTATAGTCATTTGAGCTACAGTGGTTATTGGAACCTTGATAATTATGAAGCCCTGTCACTAGGTGGTTGGAACAGTGACTGCACTGAGAAAGGTAGTAAGAATTACTGGCTCAGGGGAGCCGGCACAACTCTTCTTCCATTCCTCCCTTTGTTTACCTCTCCGAGTCTGGGAGAAAAGTTCAGGACACAGACATAAAATGGCCCAATTCTGGCCCAGGTAATGCATCAGAATTTAGGGTCTGGTGTAGATCAGAAAATGGAGGGGAAAGGCTACGGATAGGAAGTAAAGTCAGTGTGTCAGAAAAGTTTGAGTCACAAATGTTGGTGGGCACTTAGGTTGTGATGCTCCAGTGACAGTCTTCTCTGACTTCTTAAGTGCAGCAATTTGCAACTCACAGTTGCCAAGAGAAGTTGTCTTCTATCCTTCCCTTTGTTCCCTTCTCCACATCCAGGAGAAAAGCTCAGGGAACAAACTTAAAGATGTTTCCCTCCAGCCCAGGTAGTGCACCAGAATTTAGCCTCCAGTGTAGCTCGTAAAAGGGTGAAAGGAAGGGCTGGAGAAAGGGGATAAAGCAGCATGTCAGAAAGGTTTGAGCCATGAGCATTCCTGAGCACTTAGCTGGTGATGCTCCAGTGGATGTTTTCTGTGGCTCTGTAGGCAAGGTGATTTGCAGCTCAGTGTAGCCACCAGAACTTTTCTTCTAACCCTCCCTTTGTTTCCCTTTTTGAGTCCAGGAGAAAAGCTCAAGGCACACATGTACAATGGCCCACTTATGGCCCAGGTAGAGCACAAGAATTTAGCCTCTGGTGTAGTTCAAGGAAGGAGGGGGGTAAGGCTGGGGACAGGGAAAGTAATCAGTGCATAGGAAAGGTTTGAGCTACATGAGTTTTGGAGCACAGTGATTCACAGCTCGTGTTTCCCGCTGAGAAAGACACACTCTTCTTGCTCACCACTGCTGCAATCAGCTGCCAGCCACCACCATGCTCTGTAGGTACAGCTGTCCTCAACTCAGCCTCCAGATTGAGAAAGACACATTCTACTCAGGAATCACTCTCCTTCATGGCTGCCAGCCCCAGCAGCCCTCTCAGGTGCAGCTGTCCCATGCTCAGCTTCCCAGCCTAGACACATGGGTTCTCCTCCTGTGCTGCTGCTCTGGTCCCATGCCATCAGAAGCAGGCCCTTCTGCAGCTGCTGATCCACTTCTGACAAAGGTAGCTGTTCCCCTTCCTGTTGCCCAGTCTAATCACTTAGCTTTCCGCCTGATCTTGGGGTCCCAGAATGTCCTATGTATTCCATTCTGTTATTTTTCAAGGTATTGGTTATTAGAGGAATCAGAGGAAACATGTCTGTTCCACCATCTTAGATCCATCTCCCTTCTATTTATTTTTTATTGCATTTTGAGTGAAAATTTATATATAAAACAGGTTCTCCTTTAACAATTTATACATATATATATACATATATATACATATTGTTCAGGGAAACTTTCAGTCTCTCTCCATTTGGGATGACATAGGCAGTTGGCTTTGCATAAATGGCCCTTATTGCATCGAGGAATTTGCAGTCTATTCTTATTTTGCTTAGGGTTGTTAGCATGAATGGGTGCTGGACTTTATCAAATGCCTTTTCTACATCAATAGACAAAATCAGGAGATTCTTGTCTTTTGTGTTATTTATGTGGTTGATCAAATTAATTGCTTATCTGATGTTGAACCAGCCTTGCATCCCTGGTACGAATCCAACTTGGTCATCATGAATTACTTTTGACATTTTGTTGTATTGTATTGTCAAGAATTTTGTTGAAGATTTTTGCATCTAGATGCATGAGTGTTATCGGTCTGTAGTTCTTTTTTGTTGGGTCTTTCCCTGGATTTGGTACCAGGGTTATGCTGGCTTCAAAGAATGAATTTGGGAGAATTCCATGCCTTTCTATGCTGTGAAATAGTCTCAGTAGTACTATGTTGTTTTCATTATGGTGGCTGTATAGTATGTTTTGATAATCAGGGAGTGGAAGACCATCTGCTTTGTTGTTTTTCTTCAATATTGCTTTGGTTATTTGGGGTTTCTTTTTTTACCACATTAAATTGATTATGAGTTTTCCATTTCAGTAAAGACTACTGTTGTGCTTTGTATCAGAACTGCACTGAATTTGCAGATCATTTTAGATACTATTGACATTTTCATTATATTAAGCATTCCTCTCCATAAGCACTTAGTGATGCAGTGGTTAAAAGCTATGGCTGCTAAACATAAGGTCAGCAGTTCAAATCTACCACCTACTCCTTAGCAACTCTATGGGGCAGTTATATTCTGCTTCATGTCATCTCAAGTCAGTGATAATTTTACTAACTCTTTTCCAATTTGTATAATTTTTATTTCTCTTTCTTGTCTTACTGATTTGGCTAGAACTTCCAGTAAAATATTGAGTAACAGTGGTGATAATAGGCATTTTTGTGTCATTATTGTTCTCCAAGGGAAGAATATCAGCACTTCTTCATCGAGTATGATGTTGGCAGTTGGTTTTAAATACATGCCTTTTAATTATGTTGAGAAATTCCATATTTCTTCTTTGCTGACATTTTTTTTTTAATCAGGAAAGTGTGTTGTATTTTATCAAATCACTTTTCTGCATCAGTTGATATGATCATGTAGGTCTTTTCCTTTGTTTTATGTGGTGGATTACATTGATTTTTTTGATATTGAACCATTCTTGTAATCCTGGTACAAATCCCACTTGGTCATGGTATATGAGTTGTTTTGTGTTTTTTTGGTTTTTTGGGTTTCTTTTTTTTTGATTTTTTAATATGCTGCTCTAATCTGTTGGCTAGAATTTTGTTGAAAACTTACATCTGTGTTCATAAAGGATATTAGTTTGTAGTTTTCTTTCTTTCTTCTTGTGTTGTCTTTTGAAATCCCTGATGGTGTAGTGGTTAAGTGCTATGTCTGCTAGCCAAAATGTTGACAGTTCAAATCCACCAAGCGCTCCATGAAAACTCTATGGAGTAGTTATACTGTCTCAGAAGGTCATTATGAGTCAGACTTGACTCAGCCAGCAGTGATTTGGAGTTTTGTTTTGTTTTCTGGCCTGGTTCAAGTACCAAGGTTAAGTTGGCCTCACAGGAGTTCTTTGTTTTAGAAGAGATTGAATGGGATTCATGTCAACTCTTTTCTAAATGTTTGGTAGAATCCTGCAGTGTAGCTATCTATTGTTGTTAGGTGTGGTTGAGTCGGTTACAATTCATAGAGACCCTATGAACAACAGAAGGAAACACTGTCTGGTCTTTGGCCATGTCCACAATCGTTTTTATGCTTAAGCCCATTGTTGCAACCACTGTGTCAAGCCATCTCATTGAGGGTCCTCCTCTTTTCTTCTGACCCTCCACTCTACCAAGCATGATGTCCTTCTCCAGGGACTGATCTTTCCTGACAACATGTTCAAAGTACGTGAGACAGTCTTGCCATCTTTGCTTTCTAGGAGCACTCTGGTTGTACCTCTTTCAGAACAAATTTGTTTGTTCTTTTGGCAGTCAGTGGTACAATCAACATTCTTCTCCAATGCCACAATTCAAAGGCATCACTTCTTCTGTCTTCCTTGTTCATTGTCTAGCTTTTGGATGCACATGATGCATTTGAAAATACCATTGATTGGGTTAGGTGCATTTTTGTCTTCAAGGTGACATCCTTACTTTTGAATACTTTGAAGAGGTCCTTGGCAGCAGATTTTCCCAATGCAATGCATCGTTTGATTTCTTGACTGCTGCTGCAATGGGCATTGATTGTGGACCCAAGTAAAATGAAATCCTTGACAACCGCGATGTTTTCTCCGCTTATGACAATGTTACTTACTGGTCCAGTTGTGAGGGTTTTTATTTTCTTGATGTTGAGGTGCAATCCATTATGAAGGCTGTGGTCCTTGATCTTCATCAGTAAGTATCTCAAATCATCATTTCCAGCAATGAAAGTGGTGTCATCTGTGTAACACAGGTTGTTAATGAGTCATCCTCCAATCCCGATCCCTCATGCTTCTTCGTATAATCCAGCTTTTCCGGTTATTTGCTCAGTATACAGATGAAAAAGGTATGAGGAAAGGATATAACCCTGACACACACATTTCCTGGCTTTAAACTATACAATGTCCCTTTGTTCTGTTTGCACTACTGCCTCTTGATCCATATACAGATTCCTTAAGAGTACAATTAGGTGTACTGGAATTCCCATTCTCCACAATGTTAGCCATAATTTAGTATGATCAACACAGTCTAATGTTTTTGCAAAGTCAATGAAGCACAAGTAAACATCTTTCTGATATTCTTTACTTTCAGCCAAGATCCATCTGGTATCAGCAATGATATCCCTGGTTCCATGTCCTCTCCTGAATCCACCTTGAATTTCTGGCAGTTCCTTGTCAATACACTGTTGCAGTCACTTTTGAATGATCTTGAGCAATATTCTACTTGCTTGTGATATCAACAATATTGTTTGGTAATTTCCACATTCAGTTGGATCACCTTTCTTTGGAATGGGCACAAATATGGCTCTCTTCCAGTCAGTTGGCCAGGTAGCTGTCCTCCAAATGTCTTGGCATAGAGGAGTGAGCATTTCCAGCACTGCATCTGTTTGTTGAAATATCTCAGTTGATATTCCATCGATTTCTGGAGCCTTGTTTTTTGCCAATGCCTTCAGTGGAGCTTCGACTTTTTCTCTCAGTACCATGGTTCCTGATCATACAACAACTCTTCAAATGGCTGAACATCGATCATTTCTTTCTAGTATAATGACTCTGTGTGTTCCTTCCATCTTGTTTTGATGCTCTCTGAGTCATTCAGTAGTTTCTCTGTAGAATCGTTCTCTATTGCAACACAAAGCTTGAATTTTTTCTTCAGTTCTTTCAGCTTGAGAAATACAGAACATGTTCTTCCCTTCTGTTTTTACATTTCCAGCTCTTGCACATGTCATTATAATACTTCCCTTTGTCTTCTCAAGCTGCTCTTTGAAATCTTTGTGTAGGTCTTTTACTTTGCCATTCTTTCCTTTTGCTTTAGCTGCTTGACATTCAAAAACAAGTTTCAGTCTCTTCTGACATCCAGTTTGGTCTTTTCTTTCTTTCCTATCTTTTTAATAACCTCTTGCTCTCTGCTTCTATCTATTGTTGGTTTTTGGTGGTCTTTTTAATGATCTCTTCAATATATTCTTTTTTTAAAATTACAATTGAATGTAAATGTACACTCTCATATAAATTTGCATGCTGATCTACATGTAGCTTCCACTGCTCTCCCTGCACAGTGACAGCACACTCTTCCCCTCTGCTCCATACATGTCTTATCTTCCCAACAGTCTCCTATATTCTCCTCTCCACCCATTCCCCTTCTTCCAGTATGAGGTCAACAGGATGACCTCCTATAGATGTCCAGAACCATAAAGTGCTCACACAATATGGTCACTCTATGTCACCAAGACCAATCATTGCTGTTTGAAAAGTTGACCTTCATTATGATCTAAGGACAGGGGCAGCATCAGGGCCAGTAGCCCTGCTCCCAGGAGAACCCTGAGGCCCCTGGACCATCAATTGTGGTCTTTTAGTGGAGATCTCAGGGTGCACCCCTATTTATACTTGTGTTGCCAGTGAGACTCAACTTCGTGAGCTCCATCGTGGCTATCACTGCTGGTAGCTGGGCACCATCTGGTTCTTCCAGTAACAAGTCGATGTAGACATCCACTCACGTGGGTCTCTCTGTCTTCTGGATTCTCTTTCCCCTATGTTGTTATGGACCTTGGTGATCAGCTGTTCCTGCTAAGTTGGGACCATTTGCTGTACCCTGAGATGGCAGCTTGGCAGCTTTTAAGACCCCAGATGCCACTCACCAATGTGGGGTGTGCAGAGGCCTCATTAGCAAAACACTACTTGTGCCAATTGGCCAGGATTTCACCTCAGGGCACGGTCCCCAGCCCCCCGCCCCAGCTACTCTGTCCTTGCAATATTGGGTTAAGATGGGAGGAGTACACAAGTTGTGTTCAAGTCCCATTAGTATTGATCCTCTTACTAATGTGTGCTGTCACCAATTTCACCCAACCAAATTTCTAACAACTATCTAATCTAAACCCTCCCCCCTTGCCCTCCTGTCCTCCGCATTCTTGCCGCCATCAAACTCTTTTCTGTTATGCATGAGTCTGCTTTTAAGTTCTTATCGTAGGGGTCTCATATAATATTTGTCCTTCTGTCACTGACTACTTTCACTCAACATAATGTCCTCCAGTTGAAACCGGGTTAAGAGATGTTTCCTGCTATCATTGTTGTTCTTTATTATTGCATAGTGTTCTACTGAGTATATATACCATAGTTTACCTATTCATTCTTCTGTTGTTGAGCATCTGGGTTGATTCCATCTTTTTACTGTTGTGGACTGTGCTGCGATGAACATTCATGTGCATGTATCAGTTGGTGTGAATGGCCTTGATTCTGTAGGATATATTCCAAGCATTAGAATTACTGGGTCAAACGGTATATCTATATCCATTATTTTAAGGTAGTGCCAGATTGCTTTCCAAAGAGGTTGCACCATTTTGCAATCCCACCAACAGTGGAGGAGAGTTCCAATCTCTCCACAGCCTCTCCAGCATTTGTTGTTTTTTGTTTTTTGGATCATGGCCAACCTTTTGGGGGTGAGCTGGTATCTCATTGTTGTTTTGATCTGAATTTCTTTAATAAGTAGTGATCGTGAGCATGTCCGCATGTGTTTTTTCGCTGCCTGGATCTCCCCGTTAGAGAAGTGCCTGTCCATCTCCTTTGCCCATAGCTTAATTGGATGATTTATTTTTTTCTTATTGATATTTTGTAGTACCTTATAGATTATGGAGATCAGGCGTTGGTCTGACATAGAGTTGCCAAATATTTTTTCCCATTCTGTAGGTGGCCTTTTAATTCTATTAATAAAGTCTTTGGATGAGCAAAAGTGATTGATTGTTAGTAGTTCCCATTTATCTATTTTCTCTTCTGATGTTTGTGGTTTGTTTGACAGATTTTGAAGTCTGTCTACATTGTGTATTAAACCTTGCATTGTTCCTGCTTTTTCTTGGATGAGCTCTATCATTTTAGATTTGATATTTAGGTCTTTTATCCAGTTTGAGTTGGTTTTGTATAAGGTGTAAGATATGGGTCAATATATTCTTTTGTGAAGGGTCTGTTTAAATTTCCTACCTGTGTTCATGGTGATTTGAATAGGTAGTGTCTTTCTACCTATAGATGGAAGGAATACACAGTCACTGTATCAAAAAGAACTGGTTGACATTCAGACACGTCAAGAGGTAGCATATGATGAAGAACTGACAATTTTGAAGGAATAAGTCCAAGCTTCTATGAAGGCATAGACAGAAAACAAGGCTCCAAAAGTTGATGGAATACCAATTGAGGTGTTTCAACAAAAGGGTGCAGTGTTGGAGATGCTTATTTGTCTATGCCAAGAAATTTGGAAGACAGCTACCTGGCCAACTCACTGGAAGCGATCCATATTTGTATCCATTTAAAAGGAGGATGATCCAACGAATCATGGAAATTATTGAACAATATTGTTAATATCACATTCAAGTAAATTTTGCTGAAAATCATTCAAAAGTAGTTGCAGGAGTACAACAGTAGGGAACTTCTAGAAATGCAAGCCAGATTCCAAAGAGGATGTGGAATGAGAGATGTTATGGCTGATGCTGACCTTGGTTAAAAACAGAGAATACGAGAAAGATGTTTATCTGTGTTTTAATGATTACGCAAAGACATTTGACTGTGTGGGTTATAAACTATGAATAACATTGTAAAAAATTAGGATTTCAGAATGCTTAATTGTTGTCATAGATTTCATTGTGTCCCCCCCAAAATGTATGTGTTGATTTGACCTGGCTATGTGTCCCATTATGGTGCAATTCCTCCCATGTGTTGTGAATCTTGCCTCTGTGATGTTGATGATGGAGAATGGCAGCAGTTGTGCTGCTGAGGCAGGACTCAAGTTAACAGCTATGGGATGTAAGGGAGAGAAGTGAGCACAGAGAGTTGGGAACCTCATACCACCAAGGAAGCAGCACCAAGAGAGGAACACTTTCTTTGGACTTGAGGTTCCTGTGCTGATATGCTGTCATTGAATCTGGATCGTTGGCCTACTAGATTATGATGATTTCTCATATTGAGTGGACTTGAAACTCATAAATGGATTTACAGCTTACTGGACTGTGTCAATAAAATTTCTCTTCATGAAGCCTTCCACTTCTGGTGTTTTCTGTTAGAGTAGTACCAGGTGGCGAAAACAATCGTGTTCATGCAGAATCCTGTATATAGACCAAGAGGCAGTCATTGGAACAGAGCAAGAGGATTTTGCATGGTTTAACGTTAAGATGTTTGTCACGATTGCATCTTTTTACCATACATATTCAATCTTTGTGTTGAAAATGTAATCTGAAAATCTGGGTAATATGAAGAAGGCAATCAGAACTGGAGGTAGACTCATTAACAACCTGCAATTGCACAACTTTGCTGAAAGCTAAGAGGCCTTGAAGCACTTAGTGATGAAAATCAAAGATGACAGCCTTCAATGTGGATTACACCACAACATAAAGAAAACAAAAATCCCCAAAAATGGACCAGTAAGCAACATGTTGTTTAATGGAGAAAAGTTTGACATTGTTAAGGATTTCTTTTTACTTGGATCCACAATCAATGTCTATGCAAGCAAAATTCATGAAATAAAATGAAGTATCACATTGGGCAAATCTGTTGCAAAAGACCTCTTCAGAGTGTTACCAAAAAAAACCCAAAGAAGTCACTTTGAAGACTAAAGTGTGCATGACCCAAGCCATGATATTTTTTATTGCCTCATATGCATGGGAAAGATGGACAATGGATAATGAAGACCAAAAAAGAATTGATGCCTTTGAATTATGGTGTCCCCCACTTGTCTGTCAGTTTATTGCACTGGGGAGGGGGGGGGTTACATGTTGCTATGATGCTGGAAGCTATGCCCCTGGTATTTAGATACCAGCAGGCTCACCCATGGTGGATAGGTTTCAGCTGAGCTTCCAGACTAAAGCAGACTAGGAAGAAGGATCTGGCAGTCTACTTCTGAAAAGAAATAGCTAGTGAAAACCTTATTAATAGCAACAGAAAATTGTCAGATATAGTGCCAGAAAATGAGCCCCCTAGGTTGGAAGTGACTCAGAAGATGATTGGGGAAGAGCTGCCCCCTCAAAGTGGAGTTGACCTTAACAATGTGGGTGGAGTAAAGCTTTTGGGATCTTCATTTGCTGATGTAGCAAGACTCAAAATGAGAAGAGACAGCTGCAAACATCCGTTAATAATTAGAACATGGACTGTACGAAGTACAAATTTAGAAAAGTTGGCACCCATCAAAATGAAATAGAATGCATAAACATTGATATCGTAGATATTAGTGACCTGAAATGTACTGGTATTTGCCATTTTGAATCTGACAATCACATGGGGTACTATGCTGGGAATGAAAATTTGGAGAAAGAACATTTTAAGGTCTGTCCTGAAGCACAGTGCTGTCAGTGATAGGATAATATCCATACCCCTACAAGTAAGACCAGTTAATACGACTATTCTTCAAATTTATGCACTAACCACTAAGATCAAAGATGAAGAAGATGGAGACTTTTACCAGCTTCTGCCACTTGAAATTGAAGATGCAACCAAGATGCATGGATAATTACTGGTGATTGGAATGCAAATGTTAGAAACAAAGAAGGATTGGTAGTTTGAAAATATGGCCTTGGTGTTAGAAATGATGCCGGAGATCACATGATGGAATTTTGTAAAACCAATGACTTTTTCATTGCGAATACCTTTTTTTAACCAACACAGATGGTGACTATACACATGAACCTCACTAGTTTGAATACACATGAATCAAATTGACTACATTTGTGGAAAAAGACAATGGGAAAGCTCTATACCCACAGTCCGAACAAGACCAGGTGCTGACCATGGCACAGAACTTCAATTCCTCTATGCAAATCCAAATTGAAACTGAGGAAAATTAGAACAAGTCCACGAGAGCCAAAGTATGACCTTGAGTATATCCCACCCGAATTAGAGACCATTTCAAGAACAGATTTGATGTGTTGAACAGTAATAACCGAAGACCAGATGAGCTGTGGAAAGACATCCATGAAGAAAGCAAGAGGTCATTAAAAGACAGGAAAGAAAGAAAAGATCAAATTGGATGTCAGAAGACAGTCTGAAACTTGCTCTTGAATGTTGAACAGCTAAAGCAAAAAGAAGGAATGATGAAGTAAAAGAATTGAACAGAAGATTTCAAAGGGCAGCTCAAAAAGACAAAATAAAGTATAATGACATGTGCAAAGAGCTAGAAATGGAAAACAAAAAGAGAAGAGCACATTCTGCGTTTCTGAATCTGGAAGAACTACAGAAAAAATTCAAGCCTCGAACTGCAATAGTGAAGGATATTTAATGGCTCAGGAAGTATCAAAAGAAAATGGAAGGAATACATGGAGTCATTATACCGGAAAGAATTGGTTGATGTTCAGCCATTTGAAGAAGTAACATGTGATCAGGAACCAATGATACTGAAGGAAGAAGTCAAAGCTGCACTGAAGGCATTGGAGAAAAACAAGGTTCCAGGAATTGGTGGAATATCCATTGAGGTATTTCAGCACTGGAAGTGCTCACTCTTCTATGCCAAGAAATTTGGAGGACAGCTAGCTGGCCAGCTGACTAGAAGAGATCCATATTTATGCTCATTCCAAAGAAAGGTGATCCAACACAATGAGGAAATTACCGAGCAATATCATTAACATCACATGCAGTAAAATATTGCTCAAGATCATTCAAAAGCGACTGCAACAGTATATTGACAAGGAACTGCCAGAAATTCAAGCTGGATTCAGAAGAGGGTGTGGAACCAGGGATATCATTGATAACATCAGATAGATATTGACTAAAAGCAGAGGATGCCAGAAAAAGTTTACCTGTGCTTCATTGACTATGCGAAGGCATTCGACGGGGTGAATCATAAAAAATTATGGCTAACATTGTGGAGAATGGGAATTCCAGAACACTTAATTGTGCCTTTAAGGAATCTGTACATGGATCAAGAAGCAGTTGTGTGAAAAGAACAAGGAGACACTGAATGGTTTAAAGTCAGAAAAGGTGTATGTCAGGGTTGTATCCTTTCACCATACCTTTTCAATCCGTATGCAAAGCAAACAATCCGAGAAGCTGGACTATATGAAGAACAAAGTATCAGGATTCGAGGAGGACTCGTTAACAACCTGCATTATGCAGATGACACCACCTTACTTGCTGGAAGTGAAGAGGATTTGAAACATTTACTGAAGAATATCAAAGACCACAGTCTTCAGTCAACATCAAAAAAACCAGAAATCCTCACAACTCGACCAGTAAGCAACATAGTGATAAATGACAGCAGGATTGGAGTTGCCAAGGATTTCCTTTTACTTGGTTCCACAATCAACATCCATGGAATCAGCAGCAAAAATCAAAAGACACATTGCATAGGGAGAATCAACCGCAAAAGACCTCTTTAAAGTATTGACAAGTAAAGATCTCACCTTGAAGACTAAGGTGAGTCTGACCTAAGTCGTGGTATTTTCAGTAGCATCGTATGCATGTGAAAGCTGGACAATGAATAAAGAAGATAGAAGAATTGATGACTTTGAATTGTGGTGTTAGAGAAGAATATCAAACGTGCCATGGACTGCCAAAAGAACAAAAAGATCTGCTCTAGAAGAAGTACAACCAGGGTGCTCCTTGGAAGCAAAGATGGTGAGACTGCGTCTTACATTCTTTGACTATGTTGTTAGGATGGACCAATCCCTGGAGAAGGACATCATGCTTGGTAGAGAGGAGGGTCAGTGAAAAAGAAGACCCTATGCACAATAGAATGAGATGGATTGACATGGTGGCTGCAATGATGAGCTTAAGCATAAAAAAGATTGTGGACATGGTGTAAGACAGGGCAGTGTTTCAATCTGTTGTGCATAGGGTCTCTTTAAGTCGGAACTGACCCAATGGCAACCGATAACAACAACAATTATGGTGTTGGTAAAGAGTATTGAATGTACTGTGGACTGCGAGAAGAATGAACAAGTCTGTCTTGGAAGAAATACAGCCGGAGTGCTCCTTGGAAGACAGAATGGTGAGACTGGTTTCATGTACTTTGGAGATATCAGATGAGAGCAGTCCCTGGAGAAGGACACCATGATTGGTCAGGTAGGGGCTCAGAGAAAAAGAGAAAGACTCTGGATGAAATGAAATGACAAAGCAGCAACAATGTGCTCAAACATACTAACGACTGTGAGGATAGGTCAGGACCCTGCAGTGACTAGTTCTGTTGTATTTAGTGTCACTGTGAATCAGAATGGACTCAACAAAACCCACCAACAACATAGAAGTGCCCATTTCCTCATGGTTTTCAAGTTTCTTTGAGTATAAATTTTCTTAGTAAACAATTATCATCTTTATCTTTGATGGTTTGATTGTAATGTCATCAAATTCTGTAATTTGGTTATTTGCATCTTCTGGATTTTTTGTGTTGTCAGTCTAGCCAGTAGTGTGCCTATTCTGTTGATTTTTTCAAAGAACTGACTTCTGGTTTTATTGCTTCTTTCAGTTATTTATTTTCTAATTTATTTCTGCCCTGATTTTTATTATTTCTATTTTTCTGGTTTCTTTTGCTCTTCCTTTGTTATTTCTTCATGTTGGCTTAAAAGTTAGTGATTTTTAATCCTTCTTCTTTTTTTAATACAGATATTTATTGCTATAAATTTCCCTCTGGGAACTGCTTTTGCTGTGTCCCAAGGTTTTGATGCACTGTTTACACTTTCATTTGATCCTATACTTTTTTAATTTCATTTTTGATTTATTATACATCCAAATGATTTTTTAGTAGTATATTAGTTTCTTTGTAATTATTTTTCATTGCTTTTCCATTGTTCATTTCTAGCTTAACACCATTATGATCCAAGAAAGTGTTTTGTATGATTTTGATCTTTTAAAATTGGTTGAGACTTGTTTTGTCTTTTAAATTTGTTGACATCTACCTTATGGTCTATTCTGGGAAATAATCTGTGTGTGCTAGAGAAGAATGTGTACTGATATGATGTTGGGTGGAGTGATCTGTGTGTGTCTATAATGTCCAGTCAGCTTAAAGTTTAATTTAGGTTTTCAGCATGGTTAGTGATTTTCTTTTTAGATGTTTTCTCTGTAATTGAAAACAGTTGTTGAAGTACTGTACTATTGTTTTCAAGTTGTACATTTCTCTTTTGATATCAGTTCAGAATTTGTTTCATCTGTTTTGATGTTTTGTTGATAAGAGATATATATTTGTTATATCTATTTACTGAACTGACTCTTTTATTATTACATAATGTCCTTGGAAACCCTGGTGGTGTAGTGTTTAAGTGCTATGGCTGCTAACCTAAAGGTCAACAGTTCAAATCTTCCAGGTGCTCCCTGGAAACTCTGGGGCAATTCTACTCTGTCCTATAGGGTTGTTATGAGTCAGAATCAACTCTATGGCACTGGGTTTGATTTGGCTTAATGTCCTTCTTCATCTCTTGTAACAGATTTTTATTTAAAATATTTTTTAATCTGATTATCAGTGTGCACGCCCTACTCTTTATTAAATTTACTGGTTGTGTGGAACATTTTTCTCCAACCTTTTATTTTGTCCATTTGTGTCCTTGTGTCTAAGTTGGGTTTCTTGTACACAACAAAAGTATGGATCATGTTTTTGCACTTGTTCTGACACTCTCTGCCTTTTTCATGGGGCATTTAGACCACTTACATTTGAGGTTATTACTGAAAATGAATTGTCTACCTCACTCATTTTGTTATTTGTTTTTTGAATGTTTCACATCTTGTTTGTTTGATTGATAGATCTGTTTTTGTTTTAAGTTGGATACTTTCTTGTGATGACCCTTTTTTTAACTTGCTTCTTTTCTCCTGTTTCTTTTTAGTGGTTACCACATGCGTTACATTGTGTGACTCACAACTGCTACAGCATCCAACATATGAACAACTGTTAACATGTAACCATAACAGTAAATTCATTTGTGTTATGCTCCTCCCTTTCCTGTTTCTGTTAGTTTGTCTCCATTAACATCAATATACAATCTGTGTTCAGTAGATTTAGTTTGTACTTATTTCTTGATGCTTTTGTTTCCCATTTGAAGTACTTCCGTGAATAGTATTTGCAAAGCTGGTCTTATAGAGGCAAATTCTTAGAGCTTCTGTTTGCTTGGGGATGTCTTGATTACCCTTCTCTTTTTTGAATGACTGTTTTTCTGGGTAAAGTGTTTTTGGCTGGCAACTGTTTTGGTTCCATATTTTATCTATGTCACTCCATTGTCTTCTGGCCTCTAGGATTTTGAGTAACAAATCCACATTGATTCTTATGAAAGACATTTGATATGCTAAGTTGTGTTTTTCTTTTGCTGCTTTCAAAATTGTCTCTTTGTATTTGGTTTATTAGGTCATATTGCAGATTTGATCCCTTTGTGTATCTTATGATTGGAGTTCAGGTAGCATCCTGTGTTTGCAGGCTCAGTTCTGTGATTAGGTCTGGGAAATTCCCTCTGAATATCTCTTGGAAAATTGATTTTATGCTTATGCTGTTGTGGCTGTGCTCTGAGATTCTAAAAATTCTAGTGTTAGATTTCTTAATTGAGTCCCACGTTTATTTTTGGGTTTGTTAGCTTCTTTATTTTCTCTTGAGACTTGATGAGTTTAAATATTTTGTTTGGTAATTCAGATAATATATCCTCCATTGGTTCAACTCTATTTTTGAGTGTTCCTCTTGTTTTTTTCTAATTCAGATGTTTCAGTCTTCAATTCCACTAGTACTTTTTTTTTATTTTCTGTGTTTTCAAATCCCTTGTTGAATCTCTTCTGTGTTTGCTTCTTTTGGCCTTCCCACTTTCACAGCCCACAATCTCTTACAGCCATTTCACGCAGCCTTAATAATTACCATCTAGAACTTCATCAGATAATCTCCTTTTCCATGTTCCCTACTTAGGTTGCTTCCCAGTCCTGCCCCAAAGTGGCTGTAATGAACTTGAACTTCCAATGTTAGCAGGCATCTCTGTTTCTGTGCTGACCCTATTCCTCATCTGTTCCAGTTCTGGAGTCATCAGAATTCTCCACTTCTTCAGCTGCTGTCTGATGTTCCAAGGATTCTGTCTGCTCTTGTTTTCATTAGTTATTCAGTGTCTTCATTGCTGAGGGAGTACATGGGAGTGTCCACACACTTTGTCATCTTGCTCTGCTCCCACTCTAGCCACCCTATTTAGGGCCTCCAATTCATCAATCCTGTTGCTGTCAAGTTCATTCTGACTCATAACAACCCTATAGGACAAAGTAGAACTGCCCCATAGTGTTTCCAAGGAGTGGGTGATGGATTAGAACTGCTGAACTTTTGGTTAGCAGCTGAGCTCTTAACCAACTAGTCCTTCGAACTCTTCTTAAACAAAGCATGGACCCTAGAATACCTTTAAGCCCATTACCCCCCTGCCAACTGTATGAAATAATTGTTTTCTAATTAAATTAACTGTACAATTAATTCCAAGAAGCCCTAGTGGTATAATGGTCAGATTTTCAGTTGCTAACTCGGAGGTTAGTGGCTTGAACCCACAGAGAAGCTCTGCAGGAAAAAGATTATAGCCTAGGAAATTCTACGGAATGGTACTGTACATGGAGTCACTATGTGTCGAAAATCAACTCAATGATATCTAACAACAGTAATTAAGTCCACACAAAACATAATTATATTTGTTGTGTATAGTAAGTATTCATTCAGATTCCACCTGTGTTTACCCTTTCATTACCCTTCATTCCTTTTTTTATTTCTAAGCTTCCATCAAAAAATTTTTTTCTTTGTACCAGAACAATACTCTTTAATATTCCTGTTAGTGTGCATGTGCTAGTAAAAAATTTTGGTTTTGCTTGTCTGAAAATATATTTTTATTTCTCTTTAATTTTGTAGATTTCTTGATTACCTTTTTTTTTAAGTTTTGAACATATCATAGCATTATCTACTGGATTATGTAGTTTCTGCAAGGAAAACAGCTTCTATCTTATAGTTGCTCCTTTGAAGTTGATATGCTTTAACTTTGCTACTTTTAATTTCCTCATTGTCTTTGACTTATGTCCATCTTACTATGTTGTGTTTAGGTGTGGTTTTATTTATATGATGTTCATTGCAGTTTATAGTACTTGAATATGTGACTTGATGTCTTTTCTCACTTTTGAAAAATTCTTAGCCATCAGTTTTCCAAATGTTGTTGTTGTAAAGTGCCATTGAGTCAGTTGAGACTCATAGCAACCCTGTGTACAACACAGTGAAACATTTCCCCATTCTGCACCATCATCACAATCACTGTTATGCTTGAGCATATTATTGCAGTTACTGTGTCAATCCCTGTTATCCAGAGTCTTCTTCTTTTACTCTGAACCTCTAGTTTAACAAGCATGATGTCCTTCTCCAGGGACTGGTCCTTCCTGATAACATATCCAAAGTATGTAAGACAGAGTCTCATCATCTTTCTTCCAAGGAACACTCTGGTTATATTTCTTTCAAAACAGATTTGTTTGTACTTCTGGCAGTCCATGATATATTTAATATTCTTCACCAAAACTGAAGTTAAAATGAGCCAGTTATTTATTCTTTCTTATTCATTCTTCAGCTTTTGCATGCATGTGAGGTGATTGAAAACCCCATGCATTGGATCAGGTCATCAAAGTAGTTTCTTTACATTTTGACACTTTAAAAAGATCTTTTGCAACGGATTTGTCCAGTATAGTGTGTCATCTGATATTTTGACTGCTGCTTCCATGGGTATTGATTGTGGATGCAAGTAAAATGCAATCCTTGTCAACTTCAATCTTTCTCCGTTTATCATGATGCTGCTTGTTGGTCCAGTTGTGAGGATTCTTGTTTGTTTTTTTTTTTGTGTGTGTGTGTGTGTGTATGTGTGTAGAGATGTAATCCATACTGAAGGCTGTGGTCTTTGATCTACATTGATAGGTATTTCAAGTCTTCTTCACTTTCAGCGAACCAAGTTGTGTCATCTGCATAACAAAGTTGTTAGTGAGTCTTCCTCCAATCCTGATGTCCTGTTATTCTTCATACAGTCCAGCTTTGTGGATTATTTTCTCTGTGAACAGCTTGAATAGCATGGTGAAAAGACACAACCTGACACACACCTTTCCTGACTTTAAACCTTACAGTAACCCCTTTTTCTTTTCAAATTACTACCTCTTAATCCATGTACAGTCCCTCATGAAGACACACATTTTGGAATTTCCATTATTGTCAATATTATCCATGATTTGTTATGGTTTTAGTTGAATGCCTTTGCATAGACAATGAAACTCAAGTAAACATCTTTCTAGCATTTCCTACTTTAAGCCAGGATCCATCTAACATCATCAATGATACCATGGATTCCATATCCTCTTCTGAATGCTAACTTGAGTTTCTCGTGGTTACATGTGAATATATAGCTGTGGCCACTCCTGAATGTCCTTCAGCAAAATTTTACTTGCATATAATGTTAATGATATTGTTAGATAACTTCCACATTCTGTTAGATCACCTTTTTTGGAATAGGCATAGATACAAATGAATCTCTTTCAGTGAGTTGGCCAAGAAGATGCTTTCCAAATTTCTTGGCCTAGAAGAGTGCACACTTCCAGGACTGCATCCATTTGTTGAAGCATTTCAGTTCGTGTTCCATGAGTTCTCACAGCCTTGTTTTTCATCAATGTCTTCCATGCAGCTTGAATTCTACCTTTAGTACCATCCGTTCCTGATCATATGCTATCTCCTGAAATGGTTGAACATCAATCAATTATTTTTGGCATACTAACTCTGTATATTCCTTCCGTCTTCATTTACTGCTTCCTGCATTGTTTAATATTTTCTCTGTAGAATCCTTCAATATTGCAATACAAGGCTTGGATTTTTTCTTTAGTTCTTTCAGCCTGAGAAATGATAACCATATTTTCCTTTTTTGTTATTTAGTTCCAGGTGTTTGCATATTTCATTATAATATTTTCCAAATACTATTCACTCTCATTGTATATATTTTTTGAGATTCAGTTATAACCTATTTTAGAACTTTTTACTGCATAGTGTGTCTTCAACAATTTTCTCTATATGCTGTTCTCTCTTTTCACTCTTTTCTTCACTCTTGATAGTTTCTTATGATCTTGTGCAATTCAGTAATGTTTTCTTCAGTTGCTTCTAAATTCTGTTAAACTCGACATCCATTGTGTTCTTAATTTCACTTATCATATATTTGTATTTTTTTGGAGGATTTCCATCTGATACATCTTTTATTCAGGATTGTCAAGTTCTTTGCCAAAATCACAATCTTGTCTGTTCTTTCTTTGAGCATTTTATTTGTTCTAATATTTTATTGTGATTTAAGTGAAAGTTTACAGTCTAAGTCAATTTGTCATACAAAAACTTACACACACTTTGCTATGTAACTCCAGCTGCTCACACACTGTGCAGCACACTCCTCCTTTCTACTCTGTATTTCTTGTGTCCATTCAGTTAGCTTTTGTCCCCATCTGCACTCCAGTCTAGCCTCTGGATAGGAGATACTCAGTCTTACGTTTCTACTTAAGCCAAAAGTGCACTCTTCATCAGTATCATTTTATGTCTTATAGTCCAGTCCAATCTTTGTCTTAAGAATTGACTTTGGGAATGGTTTCAGTTCTGGGCTAACAGAGAGTCCAGAGGCCATGTCTTCTGGGGACCCACTAGTCCGCTGTACCAACAAGTCTGCACTGCATTTTTCTCCCACTTCATAAGGAACTCTTTGTTGTGTTCTCTTTCAGGATAGTCATTGGTGGTTTTCAGGCACCATCTAGTTCTTCTGGTCTCATGCCGATGTAGTCTCTGGATTATGTTGCCCTTCTGTCTCTTGGGCTCATGTTTTCCTTATGTCTTTGATGTCCTTTGTTCTCTTCTTCTCCAGGTGTGTTGGGACCAATTGAAGCTTCTTAGATAGCTACTTGCTAGCTTTTAAGGCCAGGATGACACTCACCAAAGTGGGATGCAGAACATTTTCCTAATAAACTCTGTTTGCCAAATGACCTAGATGTCCTCTGAAACCGTGATTTCCAAGACACCTGCCTCTGCTACTCTGTCCTTAGAAGTATTTGGTTATAATTAGGAAATTTCTTAGCTTTTAATTTAGTCCACTTATGCTAACTTCTTCTCTTCTATGTGTTGTCCCTCCCTTTACTAACATCACTCTTATCTACTACGTAATTAATAAACACACCTCTCATGTCCTCCCCACCCTAGTAAACGTCAAAGACTGTTTTCTTTTGTGTGTAAACCTTTTCTTGAGTCAGTATAATAGTGGTATCATACAATATTTTTCCTTTTGCAATTAAATAATTTCACTCAGCACAATGTCTTCTGGATTGTTCCATGTTATGATCTGTTTCCCAAATTCATCATTGTTCTTTATCATTGTATAGTATTCTGTTGTGTGAATATATCATAGTTTGTTTATCCATTCATCCACTGATGGGCACCTAGGTTGATTCCATCTTTTTGCTATGGTGGACAGTGCTGCAATAAACACTGATGTGCATGTATCTATTCATGTAACAGACTTTATTTTTCTAGGATAGATTTCAAGAAGTGGGATTGCTGAATCACATGGTACTCCTATTTCTACCTTTTTAAGTAAGTGCCAAATCAGTTTCCAAACTGGTTGTCCTATTTTACTTTCCTACCAGCAGTGAAGAAGTGTTCCGGTCTTTCCACAGCCTCTCCAACATTTATAATTTTGTGTTTATTGGATGAATGTCATCTCATTTCAGTCAGATGACATTGCATTGTACTCTTGATTTGGATTTCTCTAATGGCTAATGATTGTGAGCATTTCCTTATGAACCTGTTAGCCACCAGAGTGTTTTCTTCAGTGAAGTGCCTGTTAATAGTCTTTGTCCATTTTTAAATTGGGTTATTTGTCTGTTCATTGTTGAAATTTTACAGTATCTTGTAGATTATGGAGATTAGACATTGATTGAATTTGTGGTAGCCATTTTTTTTTTCTTTTTGTAGCTTATCTTTATACTCTTTTGGTGAAGTATTTGGATGAATGTAAGTGTTTGATCTTAAGGCATTCCCAGTTGCCTATTTTTTCTTTGGGTGTTTGTGCATTGTTAGTAATATTTTGTAGTCTGCTTATGCCATATGTCAGGGCTCCTATTGTTGGCCCTATTTTTTCTTGCATGATCTTTACTGTTTTATATTTTATATTTAGGTCTTTGATCACTTTAGAGTTATTTTTTGTGCATGATGTGAGAAGTGGGTCTTGTTTCTCTTTTTTTTGCAGGTGAACATCCAGTTATCGCAACACCATTTGTAAAAGAGACTATCTTTCCCCCAGTTTATGGATTTTGGGACTGTCAAATACCAGCTGCTCATAGGTGGATGGTGTTATATCTTGTTTCTCAATTCCGTTCCACTGGTCTATGAATCTCTTTTGGTACCAGTACCAGGCTGTTTGGGCTACTGTGGTGGAGTAATAGGTTCTAAAGTCAGGTAATGTGAGGCCTCCCAATTTGTTCTTCTTCAGTAATGCTTTACTTATCTGGACTTCTTCTCTTTCCATATGAAGTTGTTAATTTCTTTCTCCATCTCATCAAAAATGCTTTGGTTCTTTTTGGGTAGAATAGACATTTTCACAAAGTTGAGTCTTCCTCTTCTTTTGTGGAGTTTGACGAGCACCTTCCTGTAGCCATCAAGAAGTATTTTCTTCTCTCCATAAGTCTTAAGTCCTTATAATAGTGGTCTCATATAATATTTGTCCTTTTGCAGCTGACTGATTTCACTCAGCATAATATATTCCAGATGATTCCAAGTTATGAGATATTTCATAAAATCATCAATGTTCTTTATCATTGCACAGTGTTCCATTGTGTATATATACCACAGTTTGTTTATCCATTCATCTGCTGATGGGCATCTAGGTTGATTCCATCTTTTTGCTATTTTGGACAGTGCTGCAAAAAACATTCGTGCACATGAGTATGTTCATATGACAGCCCTTATTTCTCTGGGATATATCCCAAGCAGTGGTATTTTGGATCATATGGTGTTTCTACTTCCAGCCTTTTAAGAAAGTGCCAAATTGCTCTCCAAAGAGTTTGTATCATTTTATATTCTCACCAGCAGTGTAGAAGAGTTCCAATCTCTCCACAGCCTCTCCAACATTTGTTGTTTTATGTTTTTTGGATTCATGCTAACATTGTTTGGGTGAGATAGAATCTCATTGTAGTTTTGATTTGGATTTCTCTAATGGCTAATGATTGTGAGCATTTCCTCATGTGTCTTTCGGCTGCCTGGATGTCTTCTTTGGAGAAGTATCTGTCCATCTCCTTTGTCCATTGTTTAGTTGAATTGTTTGTCTTCTTTCTGGTTGATATTTTACAGTGCCTCATAGATTATGGAAATTAGATGTTGATCAGGTACGTGGTTGCCAAATATTTTTTCCCAGTCTGTAGACCATATTTTTTACTCTCTTGATAAATTCTTTGGATGAACAAAAGTGTTTAATTTTTATAAGTTCTCATTTATGTATTTTTTTTTGCTGTTTTTGTATGATTAGTAAGATTTTGTAGTCTGTTTAAGCTGTGTAATAGAATCTCCACTTTTGTCCTTATTTTTTTTTCCATAATATTTATTGTTACACATTTGATATTTAGGTCTTTGATACATTTTGAAATACTTTTTGTTTAAGATGTGAGATATGGGTCTTGTTTAAGTTTTTTTTGCAGATGGATATCCAATTTTTCCAACACCATTTGTTAAAGAGACAGTTTTTCCCCCCAGTTCACAGTGTTTGGGCCTTTGTGAAATATCATCTGTTCATAAGTGAATGGTGTTATTTCCGGACTCTGTGTTCTGTTTTATTGGTCTATGTGTCTGTTGTTGTACCAGTACCATGCTGTTTTGACTACTGTAGCAACGTAATAGGTTCTGAGGTCAGGTGGTGTGAGGCCTCCCACCGTGTTCCTCTTCTTCAGTAGTGCTTTATTATCAGAGTCTTCTTCTCTTCCCAAAGTTGGTGATTTGTTTCTCCATCTCATGACTTCAAAATTTGTATTGGGATTCCACTGTATATATAGATAACTTCGGGTAGAGTACACATTTTAACAATATTGAGTCTTTTTATCCACAAACAATGTAGGTTTCTTCACATATATAAGTCTCTTTTAGTTTCTTGCAGTAGGTCTTGTAATTTTCTTTGTATAGGTGTTTTATGTCTCTGGTTAGATTTATTCTGGGGGATATTGCAAATGGTGTTGATTTGGTGATTTCCTCTTTGGCAGTCTCTTTGTTGTCTCAAAGCAATCCTAATGATTGATTTATGTTTGTCTTATATCCTGATATTTGCTGAACTCATCTATTAGTTCTGTTATTTTTTTAAATGGTCTTTTTTAGGGTTTTCTCTGTATAAGAGCATATTTTCCACAAATAAAAATACTTTTGCTTCTTCTTTACCAATGTAGATGCCATTTATTTCTTTATCTTGTGTGATAGCTGAGACTAGAACCTCCAGCACAGTGTTGAACAGAAGTAGTGACAATGGGCATCATCTGGTTCTCATTCTCGGGGGGATTTCTTTAAGTATCTCTGTATTCAGCATGATGTTGGCTGTTGACTTCTCAAAGATACCCCTTATTACATTGAAGAATTTCCCTTCTATTCATATTTTGCTGAGGTTTTTTAACAGGAATGGGTGTTGTACTTTGTCAAATGCCTTTTCTGCATCAGTTGATAAAATCAAGTGTTTCTTATCTCTTGTTTTATTTATGTGGTTGATTACATTAATTGTTTTTCTGATGTAGAACCAACTTTGCATCCCTGGTATGAATCCTACTTGGTCATGGTGAATTATTTTTTTGATATTTTGTTGAACTCTACTTAGGATTTTGTTGAGGATTTTTGCATTTAGGTTCACGATAGATATTAGTCTGTATTTTCTTTTCATGTTTTTGTTTTGGTGCTATCTTTGGCTTTCTATCAATATTATCTTGGCTTGATAGAATGTTCAGTTCTTTTATATGCTGTGAAATAGCTTCAGTAGTATTGGAATTAACTCCTCTCTAAAAGTTTGATAGAATTTTCCAGTTAAGCCATCTGCGCCAGAAATTTTTGGTTGGTAGTTTCTTTATTACTTTTTCAATCTCTTCTTTTGTGATGGATTTGTTAAGTTGCTGTACTTCTCTTTGTGATAATTTTGGTAGATAATGTGACTCTAGAAATTTGTCCATTTCTTCTATGTTTTCAAATCTGTTAGAGTACAATTCTCATAGTATTCTGGTATGATTCTTTTAATTTCCATTGGGTCTGTTGTGACATCTATGATCATGGGCAAAGATGGACACTATTTATTGCTGAAAGGTTTAATACACAAGCAGGACTTAACAATATTAAATATTTATGCACCTAATATTAGAGCAACTAAGTACATCAAAGAAACACTGACTACATTGAAAAAGGAGATAGATCACTGCACAATAATAGTAGGAGATTTCAACACTCCACTCTCAGTATTGGACAAATGGTCTAGAAAAAAGCTCAATAAAGACACAGAAGACCTTATTACCACAATTAACCAACTAGACCTCATTGACATATACAGAACTTTCTATCCATCAGTGGACAACTACACTTTCTTCTCCAGTGCCTATGAAACATTCTACAGAATTGGCCATGTGTTAGGACATAAAGTAATTCTCAACAAAATTCATACCACTGAATTAATGCAAAGCATCTTCTCAGATTATAAAACCATAAAAGTTGAAATCGATAGCAGGAAAAAACATAGACAGAATCTGGAACTCATGGAAACTGAGCAACACATGCTCAAAAAACCATGGGTTATAGAAGAAATCAAGGATGAGATAAAGAAATGTATGGATTCCAATGAGAATGAAAACACTTCTTACCAGAACCTATGGAATACAGCTAAAGTAGTGTTCAGAGGTCAGTTTATCTCCATAAATGCACATATTTGGAAGAAAGAAAGTAACCAAATCAAAGAACTGACCCTATAGCTTGAACAAGTAGAGAGAAAACAACAGAGAAACCCCTCAGGCACTAGAAGAAAACAGATCTTAAAGATTAGAGCATAGGGGTGGAGTCAAGATGGTGGACTAAGCACATGTCTCCTTATATCCCTCTGGAAACAAAGACTTAAACTGATAATCATACAGAGACTTCTGGTCACCTAGTGAGCTCCAGGACATGACACAGGGCTGTTAATTTGGACTTCATACCACTGAACAAAAAACCACCTCTCTTTCGCTAACTCCCACTCTTGGCTAACCCTGGCACTCACAGACTGAAGGTAACACACCATTGTGACTTTTTTTCTCTGTCTTGGCCGGTGGGCAGAGCTGAGTCTTGCCTAGTGGCTAGTTTCTGACGCACTGCTAGTCGGGTAGGGAGGCGAAATTGCCATATTTTGAGAGCCAGGTTTACAAATATGTACACCTAGCTAATTTGGGCCTTTCTTTTTATCTCTGCCACAGTGTGGTTTGCACGGAACTGCGGTGCCTATGTGTGGGATGCCACGTTGGATACGGAGATTTTAGCGGGACCTAATTCTTAGCCTGGGAGCCAGCGCCTGCAAACAGGACAGTGTTCTCTGACAGAAAAGCAGTAGTTTACACAGTATTGCCTAAGGTGGAGGCCCGGCAACAGAGGCTGAGGACTCACTACGTCTCGGCACCTTTAGCCCTTCTATCCACCGATGGTGAGGAAGGCACCATCATACATATGATGGCTGCAGCTGGACCTAATTCTTAGCTCAGGAGCCAGAGCCTGCCCACAGGAGAATGCTTTTCTACCAGAAAAGCAGTAGTTTACACAGTGTCGCCTAAGGCTGGGACCTGTCAGCAGAGGCCAACAGACCAGTAGCATTGCTGTATTTTGAACTAGTTTGTATCATCTGAAGTTGGATACAGATGTGCTTGCTTTGCCAGTTGTGAAGAGGGATTTCTACACCTGAAAACCTGACTGACTTGGGAAATGGTCAGATACCTTGTGTTTTACATTTTAAGGCAGCTTAGAGAAACATCTGTGGTCCATCCTCACAGTATCTCTCCCAGACTCTACCTATTCACATGGGACCCAAAAAGCAACAGACACTTGTGGATCACAAGAAATCACCCACAGCTTCTGAAGGCTCCCAAACAAAACAACCAAGGAGTTTTCCAGATGAAGAAACTTTTCTGAAACCTTTGGAAAATGAATGCAAAAGGATTATGTACAGAGCCTTTCTAGACCTTATACAAAATGCAGCACAACAAAACAAAAAATTAAGCAAGCTGTTCGAGCTGATGGAACACCAGTACTCTGAAATCCAACAGATCAAGAACAAAATCAAAGACATAGAAATTTCCATTCAAAGCCAAGAAAACAGAATGGAACAAATGGAAAAAAGAATTTCTGACTGGTAAGACAGAGCTACTGACGCTAGCATCTATGAAGACAAATGAGAAAAAAAGAAACAAGAAAAATGAAGAAACATGTGGGACTCACTAGGGGAACAACCTTCAATTTATTGGAGTCCCTGAACAGGATGAAACACCTGACAACACAGAGAGTATCATTGCTGAGATGCTGACAGAAAACTTCCCAGAAATCGTGAAGGAAGGGAATATAGATATCCCAGATGCATATCATATGCCACCCAATTTAGGTCTCAAAAGAAAAACTCCAAGACATATTATAATCAAGCCTAACAAAATGAAACATAAGCAGCAACTCTTAAAGGCAGCAAGACTCAAAGCAAAGCTGACATTCAGAAGGAAACCCTGAAGGCTTTTGTCAGATTTCTCAGCAGAAACCATGCTGGCACAGAGACAGTGGCAGGACACATTCAAAGCCTTGAAGGAGAAGAACTGCCAAATAGAATTCTATATCCTGCAAAACTATCTTTCAAATATGAAAATAAAATTAAGATATTCCCAGATAAACAGAAACTCAGAGACTTTGTAAAAACCAAACCAAATCTACAAGAAATACTGAAAGAAGTTCTTGGCTTTGGCTTAGAAGAACAAAACCACTAACTTTATATTTTAGAACAACACATCATCCACAATTCTACTCAGTTAGGGAAGGCTCCAAACTCAATCACAGCTTTAATACTGAAAGAAACAATCCAGTGATTACCATGAAAATTATGGTGCCATCCTATTAAAAAAGAGGGGTGTACTACAGTCATTATACTCCTTCCAGATGGAGAGGAAGTCGACAAGACTGGTAGTAATTAAAGTCGGGTTTATATATAGTTTATTAAGGGGGATCTTAAGGGCAGCCATAAAGCACAACAAAGATGTAACATACCATATCAAGAAATGTAACACAGGAGTCTCAACAAATACAAAACCAGCTCGGAAAAAGGTGAAAAATCAACTCACACAAAAGAATGTCCCAGAACAGACTAATGAGAACAACAGAGAAAACATCAACACAAAAAGAAACATATCACAATGGCAGCAGTGAACACATGCCTATCAATCATACTGAATGTGAATGGACTGAATGCTCCAGTAAAGTGACATCTTGGATCAAAAGACATGACCCATCCATATGTTGTCTACAAGAAACTCACTTCAGACTTAACGATAGGAACAAACTGAAAATGAAAGGACAGAAGAATATATATCGTTAACAATGAACAAAGAAGAGCAGGTGTGACAATTCTAATCTCAGACAAAAACAATTTTAATGTAAAATCCACCATCGTGGACAAAGTTGGACACTATTTATTGCTGAAAGGTTCAGTACACAAGGAAGACTTAACTATGTTAAATATTTATGCACCTAATATCAGAGCACCTAAATACGTCAAAGAAAGACTGACTACACTCAAAAAAGTGTTAGATTACTCCACAATAATAGTGGGAGACTTCAACACTCCACTCTCAATACTGGACAGATCATCTAGAAACAAGCTCAGTAAAGATACAAAAGACCTCATTGCCACAATTAACCAACTAAGCATCATTGATATATACAGAACTTTCTACCCATTAGCAGACAACTACTACTCAATGGAGCACTATGCAGTGATAAAGAACAATGATGATTCCAGGAAACATCTCCTAACCTGGTTTCAACTGGAGGACATTATGTTGAGTGAAAGTAGTCAGCACCAAAAGGACAAATATTGTATGAGACCCCTACGATAAGATCTCAAAAACAGACTTATGCAGAGAAGAAAAGATACTTTGACAGCTGCAAGGGAGAAGAGGGAAAGAGGGTAAGGGGGGGGAGGGTTTAGATTAGATAGTTGGTAGAAATTTGGTTGGGTGAAATTGGTGACAGCACACATTAGAAACAAGAACAATATTAAGTGGACTTCAACATAACTTGAGTACTCCTCCCATCTTAACCCAACAATGCAAGGACAGAGTAGCTGGGGTGGGGGGCAGGGGACCATGCTGTCAGGTGAAATCAAGGCCAGTTGGCACAACTAGCATTTTGCTAAGAGGGCTCTCTGTACCCCACATTGGTGAGTGTAGTCTGGGGTCTGAAAACCTACAAAGCTGCCATCCGAGAGCACAGCAAGTGGTCTCAACTCAGCAGGAGCAGAGCCTCATCAAGGACCAAAATGCCAACCCAAAAGACAGAGATCCACATGAGTGGGTGCCTACATCAGCTTGGGACTGGAAGAACCAGATAGTGCCCGGCCATCACCAATGATAGCCACGATGGAGCTCACGGAGTCTCACTGGCAACACAAGAATAAAAAGGGGTGCACCCTGATATCTCCACTAAAAGACCACATCTGATGATCCAGCAGCTTCGGGGTTCCTCTGGGAGCATGGCCCCTGGCACTGAAGCTACCCTTGCCCATGAATCATAATGAAGGTCTACTCTTCGGACAGCAAGGGATTGGACTTGGTGATGCAGAGCGACTATATATTGGTTGCACTTTATGGTTCTATGCATCTATAGGATTTTATCCTGCTGACCTCTGAATGGAGGAGGGGGAGTGGGTGGAGAGGAGGGGAGGGGAGACTGTTGGGAGGAGAAGACACGTATGGAGCAGAGAGGAAGGGTGTGCTGTCACCTGGCAGGGACAGCAGTGGAAGCTGCACATGGGTGGGCATGCAAATTTATATGGGAATGTATGTTTTCACTCAGTCATAATAAAAAAAAGGGAAAAAATATTAGAGCAGAACTAAATGAATTAGAGAATAGAAGAACAACTGAAAAAATTGAAAAGACCAAAAGGTGTTTTTTTTTAAGATTAACAAAATTGACAAACCACTGTCTAAGCTTACTAAAGAAAAACAGGCAAGGAAACAAATAACCCAAATAAGAAATGAGAGGGGAGGTGTCACCACAGATCCAACAGAAATAAAAAATATCACTACTGAGTGCTATAAAAGACTGTATTCTTACAAATTTGAAAACCTAGAGGAAATGGACAAATTCCTTGATCCATATCACCTACCCAAATTATGACAAGGTGAAGCAGAACAACTTAATAAACCCATCACAAAGGAAGAGATTGAAAAAGTCATCAAAAAGCTGCCAACTAAAAAAGCCTGGGCCCAGAAGCTTCACCGCAGAATTCTACCAAGCTTTTAGAGAAGAGTTGTCTCCAATACTACTAAGACTATTTCATAGTATAGAAAGGGATGGAATACTCCCAAATTCATTCTATGAAGCCAGCATAACCCTGATACCAAAGCCAGGGAAAGACCCAACCAAAAAGGAGAACTACAAACCGGTATCACTCATGAATCTACATGCAAAAATCTTCAACAAAATTCTTGCCAATAGAATACAACAACATATCCAAAAAATAATCCATCATGACCAAGTTGGATTCATACCAGGGATACAAGGCTGGTTCAACATCAGAAAAACAATTAATGTGATCAACCACATAAATAGCACAAAAGACAAGAATCACCTGATCTTTTCTATTGATGCAGAAAAGGTGTTTGATAAAGTCCAACCCCCATTCATGCTAAAAACTCTTAGGAAAAGAGGCATAGATGGAAAATTCCTCAATTCAATAAGGGCCATTTATACGAAGCCAACTGCCTACATCATCCTGAATAGAGAGAGACTGAAACAGTTTCCCTTGAGAACAGGAACTAGACAAGGATGCCTACTCTCATCTCTCCTGTTCAACATTGAGCTAGAAGTTCTAGCCAGAGCAATTAGACAAGACCAAGAAATAAAGGGCATCTACATCAGCAAAGAAGAACTAAAAATCTCCCTATTTGCAGATGATATGATTGTATATGCAGAGAATGCCAAAGAATCGTAAGGAAATTTTTCAAACTGATAGAAGAGTTCAGCAAAGTCTCAGGATACAGGATAAACATAAGTAAATCAGGAGGATTCTTTTACACCATCAATGAGATTATTAAGGAAGAAATCACCAAGTCAGTACCATTTAATATAGCCTCTAAGAAGATAAAGTACCTAGGAATACGTTTAACCAGAGAAATAACAGACCTTTACAAAGAGAACTACAAATCCTTACTACAAGAAACTAAGAGAGACTGAGATAAATGGAGAAACCTATTGTGCTCCTGGATAGGAAGGCTTAATATTGTGAAAATGTCTATTTTACCCAAAGCAATCTACTTATATAATGCAATCCCAATAAGAGTTCCAGTGACATTTTTTAATGAGATGGGGGAACAAATTACCAACTTTGTCTGGAAAGGGAAGAAGCCTCAGAAAAGTAAAGCATTACTAAAGAAGAAGAACATACTGGGAGGCCTCTCATTACCCAACCTTAAAACATTATGCTGCCACAGTAGTCAAAACAGCCTGGTACTGGTACAAAAACATATAGATCAATGGAATAGAATTGAGACCACAGAGATGACATCGTCTGCCTATGAACAGTTGATATTTGACAAAGGCCCTAAGACATTAAACGGGTAAAAACAATCTCTTCAACATACGGTGCTGGCAAAATTGGATAAATTAAAACAAGACCCATATCTTACACCTTATAAAAAAAAAAAAAAAACAGCTCAAACTGCATGAAACACCTAAATATCAAATCTAAAATGATAAAAGTCATTCAAGAAAAAGCAGGAACAACAATGGAAGGTTTAATACACAACATAGACAGACTTCAAAATCTGTCAAACAAACCACAATCATCAGAAGAGAAAACAGATAAATGGAAGCTACTAAGAACCAGTTTTGTTCATCCAAAGGTTTTATTTATAGAATTAAAAGGCCACCTACAAAATGGGAAAAAATATTTGGCAAATCTGTCAGACCAACACCTGATCTCCATAATCTATAAGATACTACAAAAAGTCAGTAAGAAAAAGATAAAGGAGATGGACAGACACTGCTCTAAAGAGGAGATCCAGGCACCCAAAAAACACGTGCTGAGGATCACTAGCTATTAAAGAAATTCAAATCAAAATGACAACGAGATACCATCTCACTGCAACAACGCTGGCCATGATGCAAAAAATGCAAAACAGCAAATGCTGGAGACACTGTAGGGAGATTCGAACTCTCCTACACTGTTGGTGGGATTGCAAAATGGTGCAACCTCTTTCGAAAGCAATCTGGCACTACCTTAAGATAATGGATATAGATATACCATTTGACCCTGTGATTCCACTGCTTGGAATATATCCTACAGAATCAGGGCCATTCACACCAACTGATACATGTACATGAATGGTCATCACAGCACAGTCCACAATAGCTAAAAACGGAATCAACCGAGATGCCCAACAACAGAGGAATGGATAGGTAAAGTATGATATATATACTCAGTGGGACACTATGCAGTGATAAACAACAACGATTGCAGGAAACATCTCTTAACCTAGTTTTAACTGGAGGACATAATGTTGAGTGAAAGTAGTCAGCAACAAAAGGACAAATATTGTGTGAGATCCCTACAATAAGAACTTAAAAACAGACTCATGCATAGAAGAAAAAACTCTTTGGCGGCTGCAAGGGTGGTGTGGTGCTCAGGATTATGTCAACTTGGCTACACCATATTTGGCTGCTGTATAAAGTGGCAGGACGGGGTTTGTGGTGGCTCCCCACCTCTCAGCTCTCTCATCTCTTGACCTTCCACTACTACTGCTGGTCTGCTCACATAGCCAGGAGCTTCTGCTCTCTTCTTCCAGCGTCTGGTTCCGGGACTCGAACTAGCAGCTGTTGGACTCATCAGTCCTTACAGTTGGCGCTTCAGAGTCCTGCTCTCCGACCTACTGATCCTGGGTTCGCCAGCCTCTGCCGCTCCTGCTCCCTGACCTGCTGATCCTGGGTTCGCCAGCCTCTGTCGCTTCGTCTCGCCACCAGCTTGGGATCCACTGACCTACACAACCGGTGATCTAGAACTCTGGTCTCTGACCTGCTGACTTTGGTTCCTCAGCTTCCGTGGCCACATGAGGCTTGTGACAGGACTTGGGACATTCAGCTTCTGTGATTACGTGAGCTGTTTCCTATATCTGTATCTATCTATCTATGTTATAAACCTTTCCTTGTACCTACACGTGTTACTGGTTTTGCTTCCCTAGAAAACCCAGCCTAAGACAGGTGGGGAGGGAGGAAGGATGAGGGGGGAAGTGTTTAGATTAGATAGTTGGTAGAAATTTGGTTGGGTGAAATTGGTGACAGCATACATTAGAAAGAAGATCAATAACAACTGGACTTCAACACAATTTTTGTACTCCTGCCGTCCTAACCCAATATTGAAAGGACAGAGCAGCTGGGGGTAGGGGCTGGGGACCATTCTCTCAGGCAAATCGAGGCCAATTGGCACAGCTAGCATTTTGCTAATGAGGACTCTCTGCACCCCACACTGGTGAGTGGCATCTGGGTTCTTAAATGCTGCCAAGCTGCCGTCTGAGGGTACAGCAAATGGTCTCAACTCAACAGGAAACGATGATCACTGAGGACAAGAACGATATGGGGAAAAGAGAACCCAGAAGGCAGAGAGACCCACTTGAGTGGATCTCTACATTGCTTCCTGACCAGGAGAACTGGATGGTGCCTGGCTACCACCAGTGATAGCCATGATGGAGCTCACAACGTTGCATCTCACTGGCAACAAGAGAATAAATAGGGGTGCACTCTGAGATCTCCAATGAAAGACCACAAATGACAGTTGGGGAGCTTCGATGTTCCTCTGGGAGCATGGCTCCTGGCCCTGATGCTACCCCTGTCCATAAATCATAATGAAGATCAACTTTTCGGACAGCAATGGATTGGACTTGGCGAAGCAGAGTGACCATATCTTGTGGGAATTTTATGGTTCTATGCATCTATAGGATATCATCCTGCTGGCCTCTTGCTGGAGGAAGGGGAGTGGGTGGAGAGAAGGGGGTAGGAGACAGTTGAGAGGATCGGACTTGTATGGAGCACAGAGGAAGGGTGTGCTGTCATCAAGCAGGGACAGCAGTGGGAGCTGCATATAGGTGAACATGCAAATTTATATGGGAATGTACATTTTCATTCAATCATTAAAAAAAATTTCTGTTTTATCTGAGATTAGAATTGCCATACCTGCTCTTCTTTGTGCATTGTTAGCTTGGTATATACTCTTCCATCCTTTAATTTTCAGTTTGCTCATATCTTTAAGTCTAAGGTGAATTTCTTATAGGCAACATATGGATGGGTCATGTCTTTTGATCTAAGATGTCACTTGATGTCTCTTTACTGGAGCATTCAGTCCATTCATATTCAATGTAGGCTTGATTAAGTTTGGAGCCTTCCCTAACTGAGTAGATTTCTGGGTGATGTGTCCTGTATTTGCTTCTAAAACATAAAGTTAGTGGTTTTGTTCTTCTAAGCCAAGATATCTTTTCAGTATTTCTTGTAGCTTTGGTTTGGTTTTTACAAAGTCTCTGACTTTCTGTTTATCTGCGAATGTCTTAACTTCATTTTCACGTTTGAAAGATAGTTTTGCAGGATATACAATTCTTGGTTGGAAGTTCTTCTCCTTCAAGTCTGTGACTGTGTCATGCCCCTGTCTCCATCCCAGCATTGTTTCTGCTGGGAAATCTGACTAAAGCCTACAGGGTTTCCCTCTGAATGTGAGCTTTGCTTTGAGTCTTGCTGCCTTTAAGAATTTGTTTGTGTTTCATTTTGTTAAACTTGATTATAATATGTCTTGGAGTCTTTCTTTTGAGATCCATGCTGAGTGGCGTTCGATATGTATCTTGGATATCTATATTCTCCTCTTTCATAGTTTCTGGGAAGTTTTCTGTCAGCAGCTCAGCAACAATGCTGTCTGTGTTCTCAGGTTTCTGGTCCTTTTCAGGAACTGCAATTAATCCTTGATCATTCCTGTTAATAGAGTTCCACATATTTCTTAATGCTTCTTCATTTTTCTTGTTTCTTTTTTCTGATTTCTCCTCATAGATGCTTGGGTCAGTAGCTCTGTTTTCCAAATCAGAAAATCTGTTTTCCATTTGTTCTGTTCTGTTTTCTTGGTTTTGAATGGAATTTTCTGTGTCTTTGATTTTGTTCTTGATCTGTTGGATTTTAGAGTACTAGTGTTCCATCAGATTGAACAGCTTGCTTAATTTTTCATTTGCTCTGCTGCATGTTATAAGGTCTAGGGGGGCTCTGAATATAATGCTTTTATATTCACCTGCTGATAGTTTCACAAATATTTCTTCATCTGGAAAGTTCTTTGGTGGTTTCTTTGGGGGGCCTTTTGAAGCTATGGGTGATTTCTTTGTTACACTTTTATCAAGAGTTCTTTGCTTTTTGGGCATCATGAGAGTCAATAAAGGCTGGGAGATATGCTGTGAGGATGGTCCCCAGTTGTTTGTCTAACCAAGCCAGCTAAGTGCCATCGAGTCAGCTGTCTTAAATGCATCTGAGAACTTCCAAAGTCAGTCTGGTTTTCAGGTGTACAGGTCCCTCTTCCCAGCTGGCAAAGTAAGCAACTCTATATCAAACCCCAGATTTTATAAACTAGTTCAAAATATGGAAAGGCTACTGCCCTGCTGGCCTCTGCTGCCTGGCCCCAGCCATAGGTGACAGTGTGTAAAATACCACTTTTCTGCTGGAAAAGCACTCTCTTCCAGGCAGGTGCTGCCTCCCTGCCTAGGAGTTACGTCCAGCTGAGGCCCCCATATGGGTATATTTGCCTCCCAGTGGAACAAGATGGCATACCACACAAGCTCCCTGCCTGCCTTGGTCAGGCTACTCAACAGCAGAAGCAGAAAGAGAGGCCAAAGGTCCCGAGATGCAGAGTCCAAAGCTGGGCTCTCAAAATGTGGCAATGTCGTCCACCAATCCTACCATCTGTGCATCTGAGATTAGCTAAAACAGACACAAAAAAGTTAAAATGGTGAGTTACCTTTAGTCCGTGAAAGCTGGCACTCACGAAGAGCAGGGGATGGCAAAAGAGAGATTTTCCATTCAGCGGTGTGAAGTCCAAATTAACAGTCCTGCACCATGTCCTAGGGCTCACTAGGTGTCCAGAAGACTCTGTTTAATTATCAACTCAGGTCTTGGTTTCCAGAGGGATTTAGAAAGATGTATGTTTATTCCGCCATGTTGACTCCACTTCCCTTTATTTCTGTATCTTGTCTGAATGGTCTGGCTAGAACCTCAGCACAATACTGGCTAGAAGTGGCGACATTGGGCAACCTTGTCTGGTTCCCATTTTTAAGGGCAATGGTGTTCAGACCCTCTTCATTTAGCATGTTGACTGTGGGTTTTGCATAGATGTCCCTTATTATGTTGAGGAAGTTCTCTTCTATTTCTGTTTTGCTCAGAGTTTTTAACAGGATTCGGTGTTGCACTTTGTCAAATGCCTTTTCTGCATCAATTGTTAAAATGAATTATTATCTTTTATTTGTATAGTTGATTACATTAATTGTTTTTCTGATTTTGAACTATCCCTGCATCCCTGGTATGAATCCTATTTGGTCGTGGTGAATTATTTGTTTTTTGATACATTGTTGAATTCTATTGGCTACAATTTTGTTGAGGATTTTTGTATTTATATTCATGAGAGGTATTGGTGTGTAATTTTCTCTTTTTTACTGTCTTTACCTGGTTTTGATATTAGGGTGGTGATTTAGGAGTATTCTCTGCTTTTCTATGCTGTGAAATACCTTTAGTAATAGCAATGTTAACTCTTCTCCAAAAGTTTCATAAAATTCTCCAGTAAAGCTGTCTAAGCCAAGACTTTTTTTTGCTTAGCAATTTTTAAATTATTTCTTCTAGCTCTCCCTTTGTGATGGGTTTTTTAAGCTGTTCTCTTCAGTTTGTGTTATTTTTGGTAGGTAGAGTGTTTCTACACATTTGTTCATTTCCTCTAGGTTTTCACATTTATAAGAGTCCAATTTTTCGTAGTATTCTGTTACCATTCTTTTAATTTCATTTGGGTCTATCACCTATTTCATTTCTTATTTGAGTAATTTACTTCCTTTCCTGATTTTTTTCTGTCAGTTTGGCCAGTGGTTACCAATTTTGTTGATCTTTACAGGAAACTGTTTTTGGTCTTGTTAACTCAGTTGTTTTTCTAGTCTTTCTCTCATTTACTTCTACTGTAATTTTTATTATCTGTTTTCATCTGGTGTTTGAGGAGCTTTTGTTGCTCTCTTTCTACTCGTCTGAAGTGTCTGGTTAATTCTTTGATTTGTGCCCTTTCATCTTTTTGGATGTATGCATTTATTGATAAAATAGACCTCTGAGCACTGTTTTTGTTGTGTCTCATAGGTTCTGGTAGAATGTGTTTTCATTCTTATTTGATGTTACGAACTTCTTTAGTCTGTCCTTGATTTTTTCTGTAACCTAGAAGTTTTTCAACAAGGAGTTATTTAATTTCTAAGGGCTTGATTTTTTACCTTTGCTTTTCCTGCTGTTGATTTAGACTTCTACTGCTTTAAGGTCTGAGAAGATGCTTTGCAACATTTCAGTGCTTTGGATTTTGTTAAGTCTTGCTTTATGGCCTAATAAATGATCTATTCTGGATAACGTTCCACGTGCATTGCAAAAAAAAGTACACTTGTCTGTTGTTGTGTGGATTGATTGTGCATTTAGATCTTCCTCGTCTTTACTGAGCTGTTTTTCTGGTCTGTCCATTACTGAAATTGGTGTGTTAAAGTCTCCTACTATTACTGTGGAGCTGTCTATCTCACTTTTCAATGATCTTCGAGTTAGTTTGACATATTTAGAAGCTCTGTCATTGGGTGTGTAAATATTTAATATGGTTGTAATCCTGAGCATATGTATGATGTATATAGTGACCTTCCTTGTCCACTGTGGTGGATTTTACTTTAAAGTATATTTTATCTGAAATTAGTATTGCCACTGTGGCTTTTTTTAATGCTCTTAGCTTTGTATGCATTATTCCATCCTTTAAGTTTCAGTTTGTATCTTTAAGTCTAAGGTGTGTGTCTTGTAAGCAGCATACCAATGGATTGTGCTTTTTTATCCATTCTGCTACTCTGTCTATTGATACATTTAACACATTTACAGTCAATGTAATTATTGATACGTATGAATATAGTGCTGCCATTTTGATGCCTTTTTTGGTGAGTTGTTGATGTTTCTTTGTTTCACTTAATTTTCTGTGCTGAGTCATTTTTCTTTATGGGTTTCCTTTTTGTTGTTTTGTATCTGCTGAGACTTATTCATTTTGCTTGCTGTTTTGATGTGTAGGATTGTTAATTTCCTTTGTGTTGCCTTTATATTTACTCCTAATGTTCTAAGTTTAAACCACACTTTAATTTATTCTTATCACCTTGACTTCTTCTCCATCTGTAAGATCTATGAATGCATCAATTTATTCCTCTTTTGGCATAATGTTGTTATTATTAGCATACTGAGATCTCTGCTGCCCTGTTTTTAGTATTTTGTTTTTGTGAATTCCCTATCCATATTGATATCTGGATGCTCTGTGCTGCCTTGTACCCTTGAGTGTATATCTGATGTTGCTCATTTTTTAATGAAAGAACTTCCTTCAATGTTTCCTGTAATTTTGGTTTGGTTTTTGTGAATTCTCTAAAGTTCTGTTTATCTGGGAATTTCTTAATTTCTACATCATATTTGACAGACAATTTTGAAGGATACATATTTCTTGGTTGGCAATTTCTTTCCTTCAAGACTTTGTGTATGTTATTCCATTGCCTTCTTGCCACCATGGTTTCTAGTAAGTAATCAATGACTCTCCTTTGTACATTACTTTTTTTTGTTTCAGACTTGCTGCCTTTAAAACTAATTCTCTTTATTTTTAGTTTTGTTAAGTTTGATGATGATACATCTTGGTGTCTTTTTTGATCTACCTTGTGTTGAGTTCAATGAGCATTTTGGGTAGATATCTTTTCATCTTTCATGATATTAGGGAAGTTTTCTGTCAACAATATCTTCAACAACTCTCTTTGTGTTTTCTGTTTTCCCCCTTGTCCTGGAACTGCAATCATTTATAGATTATTTTTCTTGATAGGGTGTCACATAAATTTTAGTGATTCTTCATTTTTTAAAAACCTTCTATCTGATTTTTCTTCAGACATGTTGGTGTCACTTGCTTTGTCTTCAGTCTCACTAATTCTGCATTCCATTGCTTCAATTCTTCTCCTTTGGATTTCTATCAAATTGTCTAATTCTGTAATTCTGTTTTAATTTCTGGATTTGAGATAGTTGTTACTCAAGTATTTCTTAAAACCTGTTTCATTTTTAAGTGTTCTCTGTTACAGTTTGTCCAATCTCCTTCCTAATGTCTATCAGAGATCTGAAAATTACTCTTTTGCATTCTACCTCCAATAATTACAGGAAGGCTTCTTCATCTGGAATTTTTTTTTCTTGTCTCTTCATTTTGGGAGTTTTCTGAAGCCATGGTAGTATTCTTCTTTAAATGATTTGAAGTAGACTGTTGCCTCTGAGCCATCAGAAAATTGGTTTAATTGTTTTAAGTTATTGTGTTCCAGTGTGTTTGTTAGATTTTTAAGTGTCCAAGTAGATTAGTCAAGTTTACTATTTTGTTAATCAGAGATGTAGAAATTCCAAGACCCAGTCACTGGCTGGTTAGAGCTGTTTCTAGGCATGTCTTGGCATCAGTTTACTTTTCTTGTGTGAGTTCAGTTAGGGCACACAGTTAGTTGGCCCTTACGCATACAGGGCCAACTAGAGAATGTTGTTCAGTGTGGGTGTAGGTTACTGGCTGTGCACACTGAGAAAGTCAGGGGTCCCACACTGAGAAATAGAGTGGACCCATGCTGCAGAAGTTAAGTGGCCTACAGTCAGGCACCTAGGAAAGCATCTTGTATCTGCATTCCTGGCTCGGTGGTATCAGCAGACCTCCTCTTTTTCCCTGTTTATTAAGCTGCTCATCTGATGTTTCGGGTACTGCATCATAATTGGGCATCTGGCACAACACAGAAAAGAAATGGAGAGAGGGAGAGCATTTGTGCTCCAAAGAAGAGAGTTTGATACGCATGCATCAGCAAGAATTTATCTTTTGGCATTCAAATGGAAGAATGTTGCAATTCTGTAGGTGTGTCTGTCTGAAGCTTGGCTTCTCACTGAGAAATGTTGTCTCTGTATGCAGCTGTGTTCATTGCACTTGCACAGAGGGTCCTCCTGTGAAGTGCAGACTCTCATTGGCCTTTCCTGTCCTGTCTGGGCAACTTTGTATTCACTCTCACCTCTTTGTCAGCCAGTCTGTTCTCCTGACTTTCCCCCTGGGGTTCAGGGCTTCTGAGTGTCCTATTTAATTCATTAAGTTGTTTTTCTGGGGTTGATTGTTAGAGGGATCAAAGGATGGCTCTGGTTACTCTTGCATGTTAGCCATGCCTCCTTCCACATTCAGTTCTTTTGGCCATATACCTAGAATTGGAATTGCAAGATCATATGGTAATTTCTATGTTTAACTTTTTGAGAAACTGTCAACTTGTTTTCCACAGTGGCTGTGACATTTAGCAATCCCACCAGCAGCGGATGAGGGCTTCAAATTTTCCACGTGCTCACCAACATCTGTTTTTTTCCATTTTTTCAATCATAGCCATCCTAGTGAGACTAAAGTGATCCCTCTTGTGGTTTTGATTTTCATTTATCTAATACTAGCGAGAGTCAAGTTGTCAAGGATTTCATTTTACTTGGCTCCACAATCAACATCCAGGGAAGCAGCAGTCAAGAAATCAAAAGATGCATTGCATTGGGAAAATCTGCTGCCAAGGACCTCTTTCAAATATTGAAAAGTAAAAATGTCACCTTGAAGACTAAGGTGTGACTGACTCAAGCCATGGTATTTTCAGTCACATCATGTACATGCAAAAGCTGGACCATGAACAAAGAAGACAGAAGAAGAATTGATACCTTTGAGTTGTGGTATTGGAGACGAATGCTGAATGTATCATGGACCTCCAAAAGAACAAACAGATCTGTTCTGGAGAAACTACAGCCAGGGTGCACCTTGGAAGCAAAGATGGCAGGACTGTGTCTTACATACTTTGGACATGTTGTCAGGAAGGATCAGTGCCTGGAAGAGGACATCATGCTTGCTAGAGTGGAGGGTCAGTGGAAAGAGGAAGACTGTCAAAGAGATGGATTTACACACTGACTGCAACGATGGGCTTAAGCATAAAAATGACTATAGACATGGCACAAGACCAGGCAGTGTTTCATTCTGTTGTTCATAGGGTCGCTATGAGTCAGAACCAACTTGATGGCACCTAACAACAGTCATACTGATGAGCCCTGGTGAGTGAGTGATTCTAATCAACATTTGGCAGTTAAAATACAACAACTGTTCTTGGAAACCCTAGGGGGCACTTAAAATCTATCCTATAGGGATGCTACGAATCAAAATTGGTTTGATAGCAACAGGTTTGGGATTTTGTAGAATGACAAGTAGCTTGAACATCTTTGCATGTGCAGTTTTTTATTAGGTCATTTGTATTTTTGTTGAATTTTAAGAGTTCTTTATAATCTTGATATGAAACTCTTATCAGATATATGATTCCTAAGCATTTTCTCTCAATTTCTAGGTTATCTCTTCACTTTGTTGATAAAGTTCCTTAAGGGACACCACTTAATTTTGATAGAAGTCCAATTTATCTATTTTTCTTTTCTTTGCTCAGTCTATTGGTATCACATCTAAGAATTCATTGTTAAAAACCATATCCTGAAGCACTACCCCTTTGTTTTGTTTTAAGAGTTTTATTTCCTACATTTATGTCCATGATCCACTTTGAGTTAATTTTTCATATATGGTATGAAATGCGAGGCTAGCTTCATTCTCTTACATGTGGAAATCTAGTTGTCCCAGCAATATTTATTAAAAAGATCATTTCTTTCTCCCATTGACTTAGTACTCTTGTCAAAAATCAGTTGACCATTGATATACAGATTTGTTTCTAAAATCTCAGTTCTATTCAATTGATCTATAATCCTAACAGACTAGGACTAGGGTGTTTCATTACTATAGCCTTATGCATAATTTGAAATCCTGGAGTATGAGTCTTCCTACTTTGTTCTACTTATTCAAGTTACCTTTGGCTACACAGCTCTGAGTTTCTGTTCCCTAATAGAAACATTAAAAAACACATTCTCATTTTTTGTGAGAACTCTGCAAAATAGCCAAAAGTTTACAGCAACTAAGCCAACATTTCATCTTGCCGTGAGTCAGATCTGACTTGACGGCACTTGGCTTGGCCAATGGAAACATTAAAAAGCACAGTCTCATTTTTTTGTGAGAACTCTGCAAAAGTGTCAAAGGTTTGCAGCAACTAAGCCAACATTTCATCAAGAAAAGAGAAACTTCAAAACATTCCTGACATTGAGGTAAATCTCTGTGAAAACACTAGCTGAACACAAGCTAAAGAAACCGACTTTAGCAACCACATACAACAAGGAATACGGTTTTTGTAAAAGTAGTTTGGAAAAGTCAGTAAACAAGTGGACAACTACAGCCTTAAAAATAATAATAATAAACAGTAAACCCTCAGGAAAAAGAAGAATCTCATTTTAAGAGTTACTATGTCAAAATATTCAAATGCCTATTTTTCAACAAAAAAAATCAAAAGGCATACAGGGAAACAGAAAAAGAACAAAATAAACTGACATAAGTAATCTTTAACAAAGCCCAGACAATGAACTTATTGAACAAAGACTTTAAAGCAATATCTCAAATGTGGTCCAAGAGCTAAAGGAACATATGGAAAAAGAAGTAAAAAAAGTAAGAAAATGTATGAACAAAATAGAAATATTGATACAGTGACAGAAATTATAAAAAGGAACCATACAGATATCCCAAAGTAGGAAAATACAATAACTGAAACAAAAATTTGCCAGAGGGGTTCAATAGGAGATTTGTGCTAGCAGAAGCATGAATAAAGGAACTTAAGGCAAGAATAATTGCAAATAATCCAGCTTGAGGATAAGAATGAAAGAAGAATAAAGAAAAGTGAATAGATGATTCAGAGACTACATCAGCAGGAGACCAGAGGAATTAGACGGTGTCTGGCCACCAACAATGACTGCCTTGACAGGGAAGACAATATGGACTTTCTGACATAGTGGGAGAAAAACGGGCATGAAGATCTAGAATTCTACTAAAAGACCAGAATTGATGGTCTCATCCTGGAAGGTCCCCCAAGATCACAGCCCTTGGACTCACTGCTAGCTCATAGCTGAAACCAGCACTGCAGACAGCCCTTCACAGAAGAATTGGACTTGACTATATGAGGCAGTTGGAGCAGCGCCTCTAAAAACGAGATGGGTGAGTGGAGAGGAGGGGACATTAGCTGGTTGAGTAAATATGGGAAGTACAGGGTAGAAAGGAGGAGTGTGCTGTAACAGGTTTTAGGAGAGCAGCTAGAATTGCATCAAGGCATGTGTTTTATATGGCAAATTGATTTGGGTTGTAAAATATCATTTAATCACCATAAAAAGGAAATAATTTTTAAAAATTAAAATAAGAAAAGTGAATAGAGCCTAAAGGCCCTGTTAGACACCATCAAGCAGACCAACATATGCATTATGAGTGGCTCAAAAGGAGACCAAAACCAAACTCACTGCCACTGAGTCAATTGTGACTTATAGTGACCCTGTAGGACAGAGTAGAACTGTTCCATAGTTTCTAAGGAGTGCCTGGCAGTTTCAAACTGCTGACTTTTGGTTAACAGCCATAGCACTTAACTACTATGCCATTAGGGTTTCCAAAAGCAGGAAACAGAGCAAATGGCAGAAAAGTCCTGGAAAGGCAGGGGTGTTTAGTGTAGGCATAAGTATCTGGCTACATCAGGGGCTCACAAGCTGAATAAGGCAGGGGGCTGACATTTGCCCTTGAGTGTTTGTGAAGAATGCATGTCCCTGTTCACTAAAACATGTAGGTAGGTGGATTTTGCAGCCAGATTATAGGTACACAGTGATGTTGGCTCTAAGAACTGGGAGGTATCACTTGTTCTTGGACCCTTGTTGAGGATAGCTAGGTGGAATTGGTGAAGCCACCAGTCCTCAGGTCCCTGATGTAGGTTGATGAGTACTCTACTTAATAGGCAAGTGGAGTCAAATGTTGTGGACCCACCTCTCCACCATACAGCTGAGATTAGACTTCAGGTATATACCCTCTTTCACTGTGGTGATGAGGGCCTATGCTGTTGAAATGGGCCCACACCAGTCTATGCAGGAGTGAAACGCATTCAAAGTCTGTAGACCCCTTTTGCCTATGCCTAGGCAAAGGAACTGTGTCTGCCCTGCCCTGACTTCTTGGCTAAAGGGAGCTGGCAGATTATTTTTTTCCCATTTGTTAATTTGTTCCCTCTTTAAGGCTGGAAGAATGGTTCAGGGTGTGTGATGGGTCCTATTTCTGATCCAGGGAATGTGTCAATCTCTGAAGCTGGCTCAGACTTTGTGGAAAGTGGTAAGGAGGCAGTTAAATGGGAGAGAAGTTTTTCCCAATGGGGTGTTTGATCTGTATGGTAGATTAAACACATGTAATTATCTTTTTATCAATCAAGTGCCATTTCCCCCTGATTCTGGAAGCATGAGTAGACTCTCCACTGCTATTTCTCTCCTAATGTGGAAAACATGTTCTGAATACTACACCTTGCTCATCCATCCTGCAGGGTATCAGTTCCTACTGGGTCAGGTCTGACAACTACTTGTTGCTTCTGAATTGTCTCTGCCTCCCCCTGCTACTCAGTCCAATTCCTCGACTTTGCCTTTGATGGTCAGAGCTCCTAAGTTTTAACATGTAATTGGTTCACTTATTGTTTTTGAGTCTTTGTTGTAAAAGCAACCACAGGAAGCAACTGACTTGTCTGCCATGTTGGCCTTGCCTTCTATGAGGATTTAGGTGAGCCCTTTTCAGTATCCACTGATGTTGTGGGATGTAACAAGACCTTCACCATACAATATCTAGAATAGTCCTTCAGGAGAGTTAAAACCCATGTGTTGAGTTTTGTAAGAATAGAGTTATAGAATGCATGTAAATAAGAGTGGAGGCACAAAATGAACCTTGAATAGTTGCTGTGTGAGAAAAAGTGTGCTGAACTGTGCTCACTACACTTGTATGATTTATCAGGCCTTATGAGAACAAGCTGCTCTTTTTCTGTGCTCAGTGGGTCAGTAAATGCAGAGTAAAGTAAAAAATAAGAATCAGATCACAATCAACAGACACTGTATGCTAGTGCCTTATAGTTAAATCTGGATATTGCCTGTGTTCTGGGGATAAAAGTAGTCATATTTTCTTCCAACATGGAGCCCAAAACTTGGGATTTACTTCACTGATTAAACACAATGAAGTATGTGGTTAAGGGAACAATTATCTATTCTATACAGAATCCGTAGAGGATAGTTCTTAGCAAATATTTATTTTCTCAATGGAGACTATATCCTTCATGAGAGTTGCCAATCATGATCAGCTGAAGAGAGTCCATCCTTACACCCAAGTTTTCAGATGGTGAGTGAGAAGTGAAAGCAAAAGGGAAAAGCACAGGCCAGGGTATTAAACACATGACACATACACTGCAACTTCTTTACCATGGCAGATGTTGGTGATTGGTTATGGCACCAGTCCATTTGTGGACTCAGGCATCTTTTCAACGTATCAATCTAAGCAATCATTACCATTTAATTGAATTGCAGCATGAAACGTGTTTACCATCCTAGACCTAGGTCCCCTTGATTTCGAATATAGGACCTAAAAGGAAGTTAAGACACCTGTATAGTAGGTGTCTGAGTAGGCTGTGACTGTTTGTGTTTTGACATGTCCTTTATTTTCCTCAAAATGAAATTTTCCTCCCTTGTGTTCCTGGTAAACTCCTAGGCATCCTTCACAGTTTAGCTTAAGCCTGACTTTCCCTCTGAATCCTTGTCTCTTCCCTTTTCCTCTCCCAAAGAGGATTATCTCTGCATTATGTTGGTATGCTAATTTGTTTTTTCTTTTACTTCTCCAGCCTCTTGTTCTCAATGTCCTTTCACTTATTCAGCAATGTTTATTTACTATGAGGGAAATCCTATGGTCCTATTTCTCTTTCCATCCCATAAAAATGAGTTTTTCAGGGCTCTGTCTTCACCATCTTCCTTCTTCTATCTCTACACACAGTCTTTGGGCCATCCTAGCCATTCTCATGGCATCAATGACTATTCCTGTTCAGCTGAGTTTCACATTTTTCTCTCTCCCAATTTTTAGTTTTGTATATTCACATACGTACTTGGATGTTTTGCAGACACTTTAAAATCAATATGTCCAAAACTCAATTTACTTTCTTTTCCACGCTGCACGTGCTACTCCTTCAGTCTTCTCAATCCTAGGGCATGGCATTGCCATCCATCAGTTGGTTGGTGCTATGACTCCTTTCTACTTATTATTAACCTCAAATGATCAATCAATAAGCCTGTCTTACATTTTTTCAACTTAGTCCATCCCACTGCCATCACCCTATCCAGGCCACTGTTATGACTCATCTGTATCCCTGAACCAGCTTCCCTACTGATTTCTTCACACTAAATTCTTTCCTCCCTCTAATCTGCTTTCCATACAGAAGTGACGAGGATTTTTGTTGATGCAAATATGATATGTGACTGTTGAAAAGTCTTTAAAGGCTTCCTATTTCCCTGAGAGTAAAGTCAAAACATAGAATACAAACTAGTACAATCAAGCTGCTGCCACGCTTGTCTGCCTTATCCTCTGTTAATTTCCACTCCCCAAACTCTTCATCACTTAGTGCCCCTGTCATACTAAACTTCTTTCAGTTCTTCTGGAATAGATGCCATTCCTTTGGCTTGCAAACTTTCCACAGAGCCTCACTTAATTTCTATTTACCTGCTAGGCCTCATCTTAGATATCACTTCTTTTGGGGTAGCATTTCTTCCAGGAAGCTTCTGTTAACTATAGATACCCACAAAATCTAAATACCCTGTCCCTTCATTTGCTCTCACAAAATTTTATGCTTTTCTCCAGTGGTATCTTCACATCAAACTGGAATCACTTATTTATTTGTCTGGTTTCTCCATGAGACTGTGAGCTCCCTGAGGTCAGAGACTACAGCTGTCTTATTCTAACTATTACCCTTAGCACTTAACATGGTACCTGGTACAACTAGCTGCTGAGTAAATATTTGTTGAGCGAATGAGTGGCAGGAACTTACTAGAGAAGCTTTGTCTAGGCTGGACATAAATTTGTAAGTTTGATAAGCAACTAACATTGAAGTAGTGTTTCTCTGTAAATGATTCTTTGCAAATGTTAATGTATAACTAGCAAGAGATTGACTGGAAATAGAACACTAGGTGAAAATCAAATTGTTCTCTAAAATGTGTAGAGCAAGGATGAGTCAGGAAACAGTAAAAGAATCAGGACTGAATTTGCTAAAACAAAAGATTATTGTGAAATAGCCTGCAGGAGGCTGGAAAGTGGATAAATAATGAATATAAGGAAGTGAGTGGTGAGTTAAGAGTAACAGCTAGAACAGGGTACCATACTTTATATTTTATAAAGCCTTTCACGTGAAGCAATGTACAGGTTACAGACATCAAACTTACATACAATCCATAGTCATGAACCAACTCCCATAAAGCCTATTATGTTAAAAAGTAGAGGTACATGCTAATGGTTTATAACAACAAAAGAGTACTACTTTGTGGTGCACATCATAACATTATTTTTATTACTGTGTCATTGTATTAAAATCTTTTAATGTGTCTGGAAGTGTTTCTTTAATCTTTTATGCATAGAAAAGTACACTATACACATCAGTTACAAACCATATCTGACTGCTGTGCCTTAAGTATAAGTTCAATTTAAAGGCAGACTTAGGAACGTAATTTGTTCATAATCCAAGGACTACCTGTACAGTGTTCACTGAACCCTCATAACATCCCACCAACGTAACTTTAATATTAAATACCCCCTTCTCAATTTTATCACAAGAAAAAACTGAGGCTCATCTGGCAAAGTCATGCAAACAAAAACCAAACCAAACCCACTGCTGTAAATTCTGACTCATAGCAACCCACTAGGACAGGGTAGAACTGCCCTGTAAAGGTTCCAAGGAGCACCTGCCAACCTTTTGGTTAGCAACTGTAGCACTTAAATCACTATGCCACTAGGATTTCCAAGGGCAGAGTCACGCAGCAACGAAAAAGCCAAGATTCCAATCCAAGTGCACTAACTCCTGTGTCTATATTATGTTCTAGAGTATCTTGAGATAGAGAGATTTAGTGCCTCAAACAGATACAGCCGTTCTATTTGAGGCACTTCAGCCATTCCTAACCATCCGCATGTACCTCTCATTTGGGTCAAGGACTTATCTCTGTGGGCTCATAACTCCTTAAGATTCTTAGCTTTCCATTCAGCATGCTGCTTTGGAATCATGCTCACTTCTCCTTCTTCCCTGCTATCTTTTTTTTTTTTTTTAATTTAAATCCACAGCATGGTGGCACCGGTGCATGACACAAAGTAGACTGTGTCTAAGGAGGAGTGCGTACTAACAGGAAGGAACTCAACCTAAAATGTAGGACATGGAACTCAGGCAGGGGATGGAAGCTCCAGGGCAACAACTGTCTGGCGAACTCTAGAGAAGCAAAACACTCAGTCTCTTCAAAATCTGCCCCCAGCAAGGCCCAGTTCCACATAGCCAGAGAGAGAATCTTTCATAAGAATACTGGAATTTCTCAGCCAGTAGGTGATCAGGGCCCCCAAAATCAACCTAAAACCAAACTTGTTGCTATCAAGTCAATTCTGACTCATAGAAATCCTATAGAACAGAGTAGAACTGTCCCATAGTTCCCAAGGAACACCTAGTAGATTTGAACTGCTAACCTTTTGGTTAGCAGCTGTAGAACTCAACCACTATGGCACATTAAAATCAACGATAGAAACAAATAGACCATAATCATACAGAACAGACAAAAACAAAATTCCCAAAGTCTGAATGGCCTCATTTCTCAGGCAGAAATGAGCAATGTAAAGGACCTGAGGGGAATTAAAGGAGAAAACTTCTTGAAGTGTATAGAAGGCTGAATAATGTCCTCTTAAAAGATATTCATATTTTAATTCCTGAAGACTGTGAATGCTACCTTATATGGCAAGAAAAAAATACTTTGCAAATGTGATTAAAGATCTTGAGATGGGAAGATCAGCCTACATTATCCAGGTGGGCCCTTGTATTAGTCATCTAGTGCGGCTATAACAGAAATATCACAAATGGATGGCTTTAACAAAGACAAATTTATCCTCTCTCAGTCTAGGAGTCTACAAGTCCAGATGCAGGACATCAGCTCCAGGGGAAGGCTGTGGAGAAGAGTCCTTGTTATATCAGTCTTCCCTTGGTCTGGGAGCATCTCAGCACAGAAATCTCAGGTCGAAAGTACATACTCTGCTCCAGCACAACTTTTCTGGTGGAATGAAGTCCCCTGTCTCTCTGCTCAGTTCTTTCTTTTATATCTCAAAAGAGATTGGTGTAAGGTACTATTTAACCTTCATATCTCATCAACATGATCTTGTAGATCTCATCAATATAACTGCCACTGATCCGACACATTGCATCACAGTGACAGGATTTACAGCACATACAGAAATCACATCAGACAACCAGTGGTAGAAAATCATACAATACTGAGAATCATGACCTAGCCAAATTGACAGATATTTGAGGGGAGAACACAAATTAACCCATGACATTCTACCCTTTGGTCCCTGTCTAAGTCACTAGTGCTGTTATAGAAGAAATACCACAAGTGGATGGCATTGACAAAGATTAAGTCCAAATTCAGTGCATCAGCTCCAAGGGCAGTCTTTCTGTTGGCTCTGGAGGAAGGTTCTTGTCAGTTTTCCCCTGGCCTGAAAGATTCTGAGGCACAGGGACTCCAGGTCAAAGGACAGGCTCTGCTCCTGGCACTACTTCTTTCTAGATAGTATAAGGTCTCCAACATTCTGTTTGCTTTCCTTTCCTTTATATTCCAATAGATTGCCTCAAAGCACAGTACAATCTTAATTAAGTGCAAGTTTGCAATGGAAGCCAATTTGCCACCCCAAACCCCAAACACACATCTTTATGCAACTGTATCTACTGTCCTCACCCTGTGACAGCAGACTCCTTCTTTCTACCCTGTACTTCGGTATCTACCCAATCAACACTTGTCCCCTCCTCTCCATCCTTCTTTCTACCCTCTAAAGATGAACCAGTCGGACAGCCTCATGCATATATTACGCCTAGAAGTACACACATCACCTACATCACTCTATGTCCCGTAGTCCAGTGCAAACTATGAAGAGTTGGCTTCAGTACTAGTTTCAACTCCGGGCTAGCAACAAGTCCAGGGGCCATGTTCTCAGGGGACCCTCCAGAAAGTCAGACCATCAAGTCTGGGCTTTTAATAGAGTTCTAGGTTTTCACTGCCCCTTTTCTCATGTTTTGTCATAGATTCTATATTGCATTCACTGTCAGGGAAGACTTTGGTGGTGGCAGGCACCATATAGTTCTTCAGGTCTCATGCTGGTGTACTCTTCCAGTTGTAAAGACCTTTCTGTCTCTTGGGCTCATTTTTTTTTTTCTTTCTTCTTTAACATGACTGAGTGAAAATGTACATTCCCGTATAAATTTACATGCCCACCTATATGCAGCTTCCACTGCTCTCCCTGTCTGGTGACAGCACACTATTCCTCTCTGCTCCATACATGTATCGTTCTCCCAACAGTCTTTTTCTTCCCTCCTCTCCACTCACTCTCCTTCCTCCAGCCAGAGGTCAGCAGGATGATATCCTATAGATGTATAGAACCATAAAGTGCAACCAATATATGATCACTCTGCATTGCCAAGTCCAATCCATTCCTGTCCAAAGAGTGGACCTTTGTTATAATTTATGGGTAAGGGCAGCATCAGGGCCGGGGGCCATGCTCTCAGGGGAACCCCGAAACTGCTGGACCATCAATTGAGGTCTTTTGTGGAGATCTCAGAACGCACCCCTTTTTATTCTTGTGTTGCCAGTGAGGTCTGACTTCCTGGAGGGTCCACTGAGAACATGGCCGCCGGACTTGTTGCTAGCCCAGAGTTGAAACTAGTACTGAAGCCAACTCTTCATAGTTTGCACTGGACTACGGGACATAGAGTGATGTAGGTGATGTGTGTACTTCTAGGCGTAATATATGCATGAGGCTGTCCGACTGGTTCATCTTTAGAGGGTAGAAAGAAGGATGGAGAGGAGGGGACAAGTGTTGATTGGGTAGATACCAAAGTACAGGGTAGAAAGAAGGAGTCTGCTGTCACAAGGTGAGGACAGTAGATACAGTTGCATAAAGATGTGTGTTTGGGGTTTGGGGTGGCAAATAGACTTGGATTGCAAACTTGCACTTAATTAAAAGATTGTATTGTGCTTTGAGGCAATCTATTGGAATATAAAGGAAAGGAAAGCAAACAGAATGTTGGAGACGTTTGAGCTCCATCGTGGCTATCACTGGTGGTGGCCGGGCACCATCCGGTTCTTCTGCTCCCAAGTCAATGAAGGCACCCACTCTTGCGGGTCTCTCTGTCTTCTAGGTTGTCTTTACCGCATGTCATTTTGGTCCTCGGTGAGCATCCATTCCTGCTGAGTTGGGACCATTTGCTGTGTCCTTGGATGGCAGCTTGGCAGTTTTAAGACCCCAGACGCCACTCACCAATGTGGGGTGCAGAGAGCTCTCTTAGCAAAATGCTAGTTGTGCCAATTGGCCTCGATTTCGCCTAAGAGCATGGTCCCCTGCCCCAGCTACTCTATCCTTGCAATACTGGGTTAAGATGGAAGGAGTACTCAAGTTATGCTGAAGTCCACTTAATGTTGTTCTTGTTTCTAATGTGTGCTATCACCACTCTCTGACAACCAGATTTCTAGCAACTCTCTAAACTAAACCCTCCCCCCTTCACCCTCCCTTGCAGCTGTCAAAGAGTCTTTTCTTCTATACAGAAGTCTGTTTTTGAGATCTTATCGTAGAGGTCTCATACAGTATTTGTCCCTTTGTTGCTGACTACTTTCACTCAACATAATGTCTTCCAGTTGAAACCAGGTTAGCAGATGTTTCCTGGAATCATCATTGTTCTTTATCATTGCGTAGTGTTCCACTGAGTATATGTACCATAGTTTACCTATCCATTCATCCATTCTTCTGTTGTTGGGCATCTGGGTTGATTCCATCTTTTTGCTATCGTGGACTGTGCTGTGATAAACATTCTCGTGCATGTGTCCGTTGGTGTGAAAGGCCTTGATTCTGTAGGATATATTCCAAGTAGTGGAATTACTGGGTCAAATGGTATATCGATATCTATTTTTTTCAGGAAGCACCAGATTGCTTTCCAAAGAGGCTGGACCATTTTGCAACCCCACCAACAGTGTAGGAGGGTTCCACTTTCTCCACAGCCTCTCCAGCATTTGTTGTTTTGTGTTTTCTTGATCATGGCCAATCTTGTTGCGGTGAGATGGTATCTCATTGTCGTCTTGATTTGAATTTCTTTAATAACTCAGGATCGTGAACATGTCCACATGTGTTTTTTGGCTGCCTGGATCTCCTCTTTAGTGAAATGTCTGTCCATCTCCTTCGCCCATCACTTAATTGGATGGTTTATCTTCTTTTTATTGATATTTTGTAGCATCTTATAGATTATAGAGATCAGGCATCGGTCTGACATAGAGTTGCCAAATATTTTTTCCCATTCTGTGGGTGTTCTTTTAATTCTATTAATAAAGTCTTTGGATGAGCAAAAGTGTTTGATTCTTAATAGTTCCCATTTATCTATTTTCTCTTCTGATGATTGTGGTTTCTTTGACAGATTTTGGAGTCTGTCTTCATTGTATATTAAAACTTCCATTGTTGTTCCTACCTTTTCTAGGATGAGCTTTACCGTTTTAGGTTTGATATTTAGGTCTTTTATCCAGTTGGAGTTGGTTTTTGTGTAAGGTGTAAGATATGGATCTTGATTCAGTTTATTGCAGATGGATAACCAATTTTGCCAGCACCATTTGTTGAAGAGACTGTTTTTACCCCAGTTTAACGTCTTAGGGCCTTTGTCGAATATCAGCTGTTCATAGGCAGATGGTGTTACCTCTGGGGTCTCAATTCTGTTCCATTGATCGATCTGTCTGTTCTTGTACCAGTACCAGGCTGTTTTGACCACTGTGGCAGTGTAGTATGTTCTAAGGTCGGGTAATGAGAGGCCTCCCAGTGTGTTCTTCTTCTTTAGTAGTACCTTACTTATCCGGGGCTTCTTCTCTTTCCAAACAAAATTGGTGATTTGTTTCTCTTGGGCTCATTTTTTACCTCATGTCTTTGATGCTCTGGGTTTTCATCTGCTCCAGGTGGGTTGGGACCAATTGATGTTCTTCATATGGCAGCTTGCTGGCCTTTAAGGCCCCAGGCACCACTCACCAATACGGGATGCCAAAAATTCCTTAGTTAAAAAAAACCACTTATGCCAATTGATCTTGATGTCCACTGCAACCATGGTCCCTAGCCTCCTGTCCCTGCTACTCTGTCCTTTAAAATTTTGTGTTGTATTTAGACAACGTTTTAGCTTGTGGTGCAGTCCAGTGGTGCTAATCTGCCTTCTGCTGTGTGCTGTCACTCCCTTCACCTAACTGAATTACTATCAACTATGTAATCTATGATAACACCTCCCTCCCTTCCCACCCTGGTAACACTTAAAGATTGTTTTCTTCTATGCATAAGCCTTTTCTTAAGTCCTTATAATAGTAGTCTCATACAACACTCATCCTTTTTCAGCTGACTGATTTCATTCAACATGTCTTCCAGATGATTTCAAATTATGAGATGTTTCATAAAATCATCATTGTTCTGTCATTGCATAGTTTCCATTGTGTATGTATATACTATGGAAACCCTGGTGGTGTAGTAGGTTAAATGTTACCTCTGCTAACCAAAAGGTCGGCAGTTCAAATCCTCTAGGCTGTCCTTGGAAATGATATGGGGCAATTCTACTCTGACCTGTAGGGTTATTATGAGTTGGACCCAAGTGGAAGGCACTGGGTTTTCTATATATACTATAGTTTGTTTATCCATTCATCTGTTGATGGGCACCCAGGTTGATTGCATCTTTTTGCTATTTTGGACGGCACTGCACTAAACATTCTTGTGTATGTGTATTACTTCTGTAGGATATATTACAAGCATTGGGATTCCTGAATCATGTGGTATTTCTATTTCTAGCTTTTTAAGAAAGTGCCAAATTGCTTTCCAAAGAGATTGTACCATATTACATTCCCTCCAGCAGTGTAAAAGAGTTTTAATTTATCCACAGCCTCTCCAGCATTTGCTATTTTGTATTTTTCGGTTAAATGCCATCTTTATTGGGGTGAGATGGTATTGCATTGTAGGTTTGACTTGGATTTCTCTGATGGCTAAAGATTGTGAACACTTCCTCATGTGTATTTTGGTTGCCTAGATGTCTTCTTTGGTGAAGAGCCTCTTCGTATCCCTTGCCTATTGTTTAATTGGGTTATTTGTCTTCTTCTTGATATTTTGCAGTACCTTGTAGATTATGGAGATTAGACATCCATCAGATTCATGGTTGCCAAACAGTTTTCCTCAGTCTGTAGGCAGTCTTACTCTTTCGATAAAGTCTTTGGATGAGCATAAATGTTTGTTTTTTAGTAATTCCCATTTAAATATGTCTTCTCTTCCGTTGTTTGTGCATTGTTAGCAATGTTTTGTATTCTGTTTATGCCATTTATTATGGCTTCCAGTTTGTCCTTAGGTTTTCTTCCATAATCTTCATCATTTTAAATTTCATACTTAGGTATTTGATCCATTTTGAGTTAGTTTTTGTTCAAGGTGTGAAATATAAGTCTTCTTTCAGTTCTTTTGCTGATGGATATCCAGTTTTACCAACACTATTTGTTAAAGAGACTGTTTTTTCCCCAGCTCAAGAACTTAGGCTTAGGACCTTTGTCAAATATCACCTTCTCATAGGTGGTTGGTTTTATTTCTGGAATCTCTCTTCTGTTTCATTCATCTATGCAACTGCTTTTGTACCAGTACCAGGCTGTATTGACTGTTGTGACTGTGTAATAGATTCTAAGATCATGTAGTGTGAGACCTCCCACTTTGTTCTTAAGTAATGTTTTGCTTATCTGGGGCTTCTTCCCTTTCCAAATGAAGTTGGTGATTTCTTTCTCCATCTCATTAAAAAATGATGCTAGAGTTTGTGTTGGGATTGCACTATACATATAGATTGCTTTGGGTATAATATATATTTTCACAATGTTAAATCTTCCTATCTATGAACAAGACAGGTATCTCCACTTATGTGAGTCTCTTTCTTTCTTTTTTCTTTTTTTGCAGTAGAGTCTTGTGATTTTTTTTGTATAGGTCTCTTACATCTCTGGCTAGATTTGTTTCTAGGTATTTTATCTCCTTGGTAGCTATTGTAAGTGGCATTGATTTGATTATTTTCTCTTTGGTGGTCTGTTTGTTGGTGTAAAGGAATCTAACTGGTTTATTTAAGTTTATATGGTATCCTGACACTTTTCTGAACACTTCTATTCGTCCTAGTAGTTTTTTGTTTGTTTGTTTGTTGTGCATGTATGTATGTATGTTTGGATTTCTTAGGGTATTATGTGTATAAGATCCTATCATCTACAAATAGAGATATCCTTACTTTTTCTTGACCAGTTTGGGTGTCCTTTATTTCTTTACCTTGCCTGATTGCTCTGGCTAGAACCTCAAAGCAATGTTGAATAAAAATGGTGACAATAGGCATCCTTGTCTGGTTCTTGTTCTCTGGGGGAGTTCTTTCTGTTTCTCTCCATTCAGGATGATGCTGGCTATTGTGTTTGCACAGAAGCCCCATATTATGCTGAAGAATTTCCCTTCTATTCCTATTGTTCTGATGGTTTTTAACATGAACGGGTGTTGGACTTTGTGAAATGCCTTTTCTGCATAAACTGATAAAGTCAAATGGTTCTTATCTTTTATTTATTTTTAAATATGATTAAGTGAAAGTATACAATCCAAATCAATTTTTTATGCCAGCCTATCTGTGACTCCATTTGCTCTCTTCACCCTGTTAGAGCACATTCTTCCTTTTCGCTCTATACTTCTGGTATCCTCTTAATGAGCACCTGTCCCCTCCTCTCTACCCTCTTCTGTCCCACCTAGAAAGAAACCAGTAGGACAGACTCCTATAAATGTACAAAACCATAAAATACACATACAACATGCTGACACTGTGCCAACTATCTAATCTATTAAGCTGGTAAATCTGTTACCAGCTTTATAAAGACACATCAAATTGTTTTCCAAAGAGTTTATACCATTTTGTATTCCCACCAACAGTGTAGGAAGATTCCAGTCTCTCCACAGTCTCTCCAGCATTAGTTGTTTTATGATTTTGAATTATTGCCAAACTTGCTGGGGTGAGATGGTATCTCATTGTAGTTTTGATTTGGATTTCTCTAATAGTGATCATGAGGATTTTCTCATGTGTCTTTTGGCTGCCTGGATGTCTTCTTTGGTGAGGTGTCTGCCCATCTCCTTTGCCCATTGCTTAATTGGGTTATTTAGATTTTTCTTGTTGATATTTTACTTTACCTTGTAGATTATGGAAATTAGACATCAATCTGACATGTAATTGCCAAATATTGTTTCCCATTCTGTAAGTAGTCTTTTAATCTCTTGATAAGGTTTTTGGATGAGCATAATTGTATGATTCTTAATAGTTCCCATTTATCTATTTTCCCTTCTGTTGTTTGTTCATTGTCACATTTTGTAATCTGTCTAAGCCATGTAGTAGAACTTCCATTGTTGTCCCTATTTTTTCTTCCATAATCTTTCTCATTTTAGGTTAGATATTTAGATCTTTGATCCATTTTGAGTTAGTTTTTTGCATAAGGTGTGAGATAGCGGTCTTGCTTCAGTTTTTTTGTAGATGGATATCCAATTTTACCAACACCATTTGTTAAAAATACCTTTTTTACTCCAGTTTACGACCTTTGGGACTTTGTCAAATATCAAATGTTCATAAGAGGATGGTGATACTTCTGTGTTCTCAGTTCTGTTCCATTGGTTTGTATGTCTCTTTTTGTGCCATTGCCAGACTGTTTTGACTACCATGGCAGTGTAATAGGTTCTAAGGTTGGGTAGTGTGAGGCCTCCAACTGTATTCCTCTTCTCCAGTAGTGCTTTACATATCTGGAGTTTCTTCCCTTTCCAAACAAGGTTGGTGATTTGTTTCTCCATCTCATTAAAAAATGTCACTGGAATTTGTATTGAGATTGCATTGCGTATGTAGATAGCTTTAGGTAAAACAGACATTTTAACAATGTGAAATCTTCCTATCCATGAGCAGCATAGGTTTCTCCATTTATGTAGATCTTTTTTGGTTTCTTGTAGTAAAGTCTTGTAGTTTTCTCTGTATAGTCTCTTATTTCTCTGGTTAGCTTTATTCCTAGGTATTTTATATTTTTAAGGCTATAGTAAACGGCACTGATTTGGTGATTTCCTCTTTAATGATCTCTTTGTTGGTGTAAAGGAATCCTACTGATTTACTTGTAATTATCTTATATCCTGATACTTTCCCAAACTCTCCTAATAGTTCCCAAAACCCACTGTCATCAAATCAGGTCTGACTCATAGCAACCCTAGAAGTCAAAGTGAAACTTCCCCATGAAGTTTCCAAGGAGCGCCTGGTGAATTTGAGCTGCCTAGCTTTTGGTTAGCAGACATAGTACTTAACCCATTTTGCCACCAGGGTTTCCTCTTAGTTCTAGCGGTTTATTTATAGATTCTTTAGGGTTCTCTGTGTATACTGTCGTATCACATGCAAATAGGGATATTTTTATGTCTTCTTTGTCAATGCAGATGTCTTTTATTTCTTTGCCTCATCTGATTGCTCTGGCAAGATCCTCCAGCAAAATGTTTAATAGACGTGGTGATAGTTGGCATCCTCGTCTAGTTGTTATGATACTTTTAATTTCAGTTGGGTCTTTTGTGTCCTGTCCTGTCTCAATTTCTTATTCAGATTATTTGCTTCCTCTCCTGTTTTTCATTTGTAAGTTTATGCAGTGGTTTACCCTTTTTGTTGGTCTTTTCAAAAAACCGGCTTTTGGATTTGTTAATTCTTTTGATTGTTTTTCTATTCACTGATTTATTTAGTTCCCCTCTAATTTTTGTTACCTGTTTTCTTCTGGTGCCTGAGTGGTTCTTTTATTGTTGTCTTTCCACATTTTCAAGTTGTTGCATTAATTATTTGTTTTGGACCATTTATTCAGAACATGTACCTTTATAGAGATAAACTGATCTCTGAGCACTGCTTTTGCTGTATCCCGTAGTTCTGGTAGGATGTGTTTTCATTCTTATTTGATTGTATAGATTTCTTTATTACATCTTTGACTTCTTCAATAACCCATGAGTTTTTGAGCAAGGTGTTGTTCAGTTTCCATGAGTTCAGATCTCTACTCTTGCTGTTTCTGCTATTGACTTCAGCTTTTAAGGCTTTATAGTCTGAGAAGATGCTTTGCAATAATTCAGTGGTTTGGATTTTGTTGAGACTTGCTTTATGACCTAATATGTGGTCTATTGTGGAAAATCTTCCACGTGCATTGGACAAGAAGGTGTACTTATCTGTTGTTGGAAAAAAAGTTCTGTATATGTCAATGAGGACTGTTCACTGATTGTTGCAATAAGATCTTCTATATCTTTACTGAGCTTCTTTCTGGATGATCTGTCCATTACTGAAAGTAGAGTGTTGAAGATTCCTACTATTATTATGGAGTGATCTATCTCATTTTTCAATGTTGTCAGAACTTGTTTGATATATTTAGATGCTCTAGACTGGGTGCATAAAAATGTAATATCGTTATATCTTGTTTATCGACGGCACTGGGTGTTGAATTTTAAGCAATAAATAGTGATCATCCTTGTCCACTATTTTATCTGAAGTTAGTATTCCTGCTCCTGATCTTCTTTGTGTGTTGTTATCTTGGTATATATTTTGTTAGCTCTGTATATACTTGGTATATACTTTGTTAGCTGGGTATATAATTTTTCCCTCCTTTGATTTTCAGTTTGTTCACATCTTTGAATTTAAGATGTGTTTCTTGTAAGCAGCGTATAGACAGATTATGTTTTTGATCCAAAATGTTACTCTCTGCTCTTTATTGGAGCATCAATCCATTTACATTCAGTGTAATTATTGATAGATAAGTGTCTAGTGCTGTCATTTTGGTGCCTTTATCATTGTGTTGTTGATGTTTTTGTTGTTCTACTTAATATTCTCTTCTGGGTCATTCTTCTATATAGGTTTTCTTTTCATCCTTCTTAATGTTCTCTTTTTGTGTGTTGAGACTCCTGTATTGCTTTTCTTGTTTTGATATGTAGTATTGTTAGTTTGCTTTATGGCTACCCTTTTGTTCCCCTTTAATGTTCTAAGTTTAACCTAATCTTTAACTTCTGTATATCTCCTTAACTTTCTCTCCTTCTAAAAGTGCTTTAACTTCTGTAATATATCCCTCTTTTTAGTGTGATGATGTCATAGTTTACATGTTAAGATCTGTTTCCCTACTTTTAATATTTTAGCTTTTATTGAGCCTTGTGACTTCCCTAACTGTCCAGGATTCTGGGTGCTGTGTCCTGCATTGCATCCTTGAGTACACATCTGCTGTTAGTGATTTTCTAAATGATGGGCTTCTTTCAATATTTCTTGTAGTTCGGGTTTAATTTTTGCAAAGTCCTGAGCTTCTGTTTATCTGCAAATGTCTTAATTTCACCATCATATTTGATAGCCAATTTTGCAGGCTACGTTATTCTTGGTTGGAAGTTTTCCTCCTTCAAGCCTTTGTATTGCTCATACCACTGCCTTTTTGCCAATATGGTTTCTGCCAAGAAGTCAGAGAACAGCCTACAGGGCTTCCCTTTATATGTTAATTTTGATTTAAGCCTTGCTGCCTTTAACTGCCTCTCCTTATGTTTAATTTTATTAAGCTTGGTTATAATACGTCCTGGTGTCTTTCTTTTGGGGTCTACCTTTTCTGGAGTTCAATAAGCATCTTGAATATCTATGATCTCTTCTTTCGTGATGTCAAGGAAGTTATCTGTCAGTAACTCTTTGACAATTCTTTCTTTATTTTCTGCTCTCCTTCCCTGTTGAGGAGCTCCAATTACTCAAAGATTGTTTCTCTTGATAGAGTCCCACATGCTTCTTAAGGCTTCTTCATTTCTCTTGTTTCTTTTATCTGATTTCTGCCCATAAATGCTGGTGTCAGTAGCTTTATCTTCAGCCTTGCTAATTCTGCATTCCATTTCTTCAATCCTGCTTTTTTTGGCTTGACATTGAATTGTCTAAATCTATAATTTTATTATTGATCTTCTGCATTTCAGATCAATGTTCTAGCAGTTCATTTAGCTTGCTCGTTTTTTTTCATTTTGTTCTGCTGTACTTGGTTTAAACACTGGGAGGGCTCTGTACATAATTATTTTCTACTTGACCTCTGACAGTTTCATAAAGGCTTCTTCACCTGAGAAGTTTTTTTTGTTGTTATTTTTTATGATTGAATGAAAATGTACGTTCCCATATAAATTTGCATGCCCACTTATATGCATCTCCCACTGCTCTCCCTGCCTGGTGACAGCACACTCTTCCTCTCTGCTCCATACATGTCTTATTCTCCCAAAAGTCTCATATCCCCTCCTCTCCACCCATTCCCCTTCATGCAGTAAGAGGTCTGCAAGATGACATCCTATAGACATAGCCAAGCCAAGTGCAATAAAGTGCACACATGATATGGTCACTCTGTGTCACCAAGTCCAATCCATTCCTGTCCAAGAGTTGATTTCCATTATGATTTATGGACAGGGGCAGCATCAGGGCCAGGGGCCATGCTCCCAGGGGAACTCTGAGCCCCCGGACCACCAATTGCAGTCTTTTAATGGAGATCTCAGGGTGCACCCCTTTTTATTCTTGTATTGTCAGTAAGATTCAACTTTTTAAGCTCCATCATGGCTGTCATTGGTGGTGGCTGGGCACCATCCTGTTGTTCTGGTCCCAAGTCGATGTAGTCACCCACTCACGTGGGTCTGTCTGTCTTCTGGGGTCTCTTTCCTCCATATCATTTTGGCGCTTAGTGATCATCTGTTCCTGTTGAGTTGGGACTGTTTGCTATACCCTCAGATGGCGGCTTTGAAGACCCCAGACGCCACTCACCAATGTGGGGTGAAGAGGGCTCTATTAGCAAAACACTAGTTGTGCCAATTGGCCTCAATTTCCCCTGACAGCATGGTCCCTGGCCCCATGCCCCAGCTACTCTGTCCTTGCAGTATTGGGTTAAGATGGAAGGAGTAAACATGTTATGTTGGGGTCCAGTTAATAATGATCTTCTTTCTAATATGTGCTGTCACAGATTTCACCCAACCAAATTTCTATGAACTATGTAATCTAAACCCTCCCCCCTGCCCTCCCTCCCTCCCTGCCCTTGCAGCCATCAAATAATCTTTTCTTCTATGCATGACTGTTTTAAAGTTCTTATCGTAGGGATCTCATACAACATTTGTTGTTTTGTCACTGACCACTTTCACTCAACATAATGTCCTCCAATTGAAACCAGGTTATGAGATGTTTCCTAAAACCATGGTTGTTCTTTATCATTGGAGAAGAAGTGTAATTGTCTGCTGATGGATAGAAAGTTCTGTATATTTTGATGAGGTCTAGTTGGTTAATTGTGGCAATAAGGTCTTGTATATCTTTACTGAGCTTTTTTTCTAAATGATCTGTCCAGTATTTAGAGTGGAGTGTTGAAGTCTCCCACTATTACTGTGCAGTGATCCGTCTCCTTTTTGAGTGTAGTCAGCATTTCTTTGATGTATTTAGGTGCTCTAATATTAGGTGCATAAATATTTAATTTTGTTAAGTCCTGCTTGTGTATTGAACCTTTCAGCGATAAATAGTATCTGTCCTTGTCCACGATGGTAGATTTTACATTAAAATCTATTTTATCTGAGATTAGAATTGCCACGCCTGCTCTTCTTTGTCAATTGTTAGCTTGATATATATTTTTCTGTCCTTTAATTTTCAGTTTGTTCATATATTTCATTCAGAGGTGAGTTTTTTGTAGGCAACATATGGATGGGTCATGTCTTTTGATCCAAGGTGTTATTCAATGTCTCTCTCTTTTGGAGCATTCAGTCCATTCACATTCAATGTAATTATTGATAAGTCTGTGTTTAGTTCTGCCATTGTGATATTTTTATTTTTGTGTTGATGTTTTCTCTGTTGTCCTTATTAATCTGTTCTGGGACGTTCTTCTTTGTGAGTTCATTTTCACCTTTTTGAGTGTTGGTTTTGTGGTTATTGAGACTCCTGTATTATGTTTCTTGATTTGATATCCTGCATCTTTATTGTGCTTTATGGCTGCCCCATGATCCCTCTTAATAAACTATGTGTAAACCCGTATATATTCGATTTTAATTACTACCAGTCTTAATAACTTTCTCTTCTTCTGGAAGAACTATAATGACTGTAGTACATCCTTCTTTTTGATATGATGACATCACAGTTTTCATGATATGATCACTGGATCATATTCTTTCACTATTATAGGCTTGGTTGAGTTTGGAGCTTTCCCTAACTGAGTAGGTTTCTGGGTGATGTGTCCTGTATTTGCTTCTAAAATGTAAAGTTAGTGGGTTTTGTTCTTCTAAGCTGAAAAGATTCTTACAGTATTTCTTGTAGCTTTGGTTTGGTTTTTACAAAGTCTCTGAGTTTTTGTTTATCTGCAAATGTCTTAACTTCATTTTCACATATGAAAGGTAGTTTTGCCCAGTATGTAATTCTTGGTTGGAAGTTCTCCTCCTTCAGGTTCTTTGAATGTATCATGCCACTGTCTGTGTACCAGCATTGTTCCTGCTGAAAAATCCAACAAAAGCCTACAGGGTTTCCCTCTGAATGTGAGCTTTGCTTTGAGTCTTGCTGCCTTTAAGAATTTTTGTTTCTGTTTCAATTTGTTGAGCTTGATTATAATATGTCTTGGAGTCTTTCTTTTGAGATCTATATTGAGTGGTGTTCGATATGTATCTTGGATATCTATATTCTCTTTTTTCATAATTTCTGGGAAGTTTTCTGTCAGCAGCTCAGCAACAATATTCTCTGTGTTCTCAGATGTCTTGCCCTGTTCAGGGACTCCAATTACTCGTAGATTGTTCTTCTTAATAGAGTCCCACATGCTTCTTAATGCTTCTTCATTTTTTTGGTTTCTTTTTTCCGATTTCTCCTCATAGATGCTGGAGTCAGTAACTCTGTCTTCCAAGTCAGAAATTCTCTTTTCCATTTATTCCATTCTGTTTTCTTGGCTTTGAATTGAAGTTTCTATGTCTTTGATTTTGTTCTTGATCTGTTGGATTTCAGAGTACTGGTGTTCCATCAGATCAAACAGCTTGCTTAATTTTTCCTGTAGTTCTGTTGCATTTTGTATAAGGTCTAGGAGGGCTCCCTATATAATCATTTTGTATTCACCTTCTGATAGTTTCAGAAAGGTTTCTACATCTGGGAAGTTCTTTGATTCATTCTTTGGGGGGCCTCCTGAAGCCATGAGTGATTTCTTTGTTACACTTTTATCCAGAGGTTTTTGCCTTTGGGGCATCACTGAGTCAATAAAGGCTGGGAGAGATGCTGCGAGGATGGGCCACAGTTGTTCTCTAGGCCGTCTTAAAATGAAAGGTAAAAGGTATCTGAGAACTTCCAAAGTCGGTCATGTTTTCAGGCATACGAGTCTCTCTTCCTAACTGGCAAAGTAAGCACCTCTATATCCAATCTCAGAAGTTATATACTAGTTTAAAATACAGAAAGGTTACTACCCTGCTGTCCTCTGCTGCCAAGCCCCAGCCATAGGTGACACTGTGTAGAATACTGCTTTTCTGCAGTATTGGATTTTGTTCTTCTAAGCTGAAAAGATTCTTACAGTATTTCTTGTAGCTTTGGTTTGGTTTTTACAAAGTCTCTGAGTTTTTTCCATTCAGTGGTATGAAGTCCAAATTAATGGCCCTATGCTGTGTCCTAGGGCCCACTAGGTGTCCAGAAGGTTCTGTTCAGCTATGAATTCAGGTCTTGGTTTCCATAGGGATTTAGAGAGATGTATATTTAGTCCGCCATTTTAACTCTGTCCCCTCCAAATCTCTTAAAGTACACTTTTTCATGATATTCTTTTATGATTCTTCTAATTTTGATTGGATCTGTTGTGAGATTACTCATCTTGTTTCTTATTTGGGTTTATGTTTCCTCTCCTGTTTTTATTTTGTCAGTTTGGCTAATTGTTTATCAATTTCTTAAATCTGTTTTTTTTTTAAAAATGTTTTCCTATTCTCTAATTCATTTAGTTCTGCTCTGATCTTTATTATCTGTTTTCTTCTGGTACCTGAGGGGTTCTTTTGTTGTTCTCTTTCTACCTGTTCAAGTCATAGGGTTAATTCTTTGATTTGAGCCCTTTCTTCATTTTGGATGTTTGCATTTATTGACATCAATCCACCTTTGAGCACTGTATTTGCTGTATCCCATAGATTCTGGTAGGATGTGTTTTCATTCTCACTTGATTCCATGAATTTCTTTATTGCATCCTTGATTTCTTCTATGACCGAGACATTTCTAAGGAAGGTGTTGTGTGCTTTTCATGAGTTTGAGTTTCTACTTCTGCCTTTTCTGCTATTAATTTCAACTTTTATGCCTTTATGATCTGAGAAAATGTTTTGCAATATTTCAATTGTATGGAACTTGTTGAGACTTACCTTACGGCTTAACATGTTGTCTATTCTGGATAATGTTCCATGTGCATTGGAAAAGAAGGTATACTTGTTGCTGGGTGGAGAGTTCCATATATGTCCATGAGGTTGAGTTGGTTGATTGTTGCGGTAGATCGTCTGTATTTTTATTGCGCTTCTTTCTGGATGTTCTGTTCATTACCAAAAGTGGTGTGCTGAAGTCTCCTACTCTTATTGTAGAGCAATCTATCTCACTTTTCAATGTTGTCAACATTTGTTTGATGTATTTAGAAGCTCTATTTGGAGATGCATAAATGTTTAATATTGTTATATCCTCCTTAAGGATTTACCCTTTCAGCAATAAATAGTGACCATCCTTGTAGTTGATGGTTTGTTTCACTTTAACATCTGTTTTATCCAAGATTAATATTGTCACTCCAGCTCTTCTTTCCATGTTGTTAACTTAGTATATATTTTTCCATGCGTTGGCTTCAGTTTGTTTGTATCTTTGACTCCAAGGCGTGATTCTTGTAAACAGCATATAGATGGATCATTTTTTAAAAATCCAACCTGTTACTGTTTGTCTCTTTATTGGTGCATTTAACCCATTTTCATTCAGTGTAATTATTGATAGCTATGAATTTAGTGATGTCATCTTGGTGCTTTTTTTGTGGGTTGTTGACAGTTTTTTTTGTTGTTCTACTTTATATTCCATTCTGAGTCATTTTTCTATGTCGTTTTCTTTTCATCATTTTCAATGTTGGTTTTATATCTGTTGAGATGTCTTGATTATGTTTCTTGTTTTGATGTGAAGTATTGTTAGTTTGCTTTGTGAATGCCCCATATTTTCCTCTAATGGTCTATGTTTAAGCTAGTCTTTAACTTCCTTGCATCACCTTGACTTCCTCTCCATCTGGAAGGTCTATGAATACATTAATTAGTTCCTCTTTTTAGTATATTGTCATAAAATACATACTGAGATCTTTGTTTCTCTGATTTTAATATTTAACTTTGATTGAGTTTTGGCTTCCTTATCGAAGTTGGACTCTGGATGCTGTGTCCTGAATTGTATCCTTCACTATGTGTCTGATGCTATTGCTTTTCTAGTAAAAGAATTTCCTTCAGTATTTCTTGTAATTTGGTTTGGTTTTTGCAAATTCTCTAAACTTATATTTCTCTGATGATGACCTAATTTCACCATCTTATTTGAGAGAAAATTTTGCAGGATATATAATTCTTGGTTGGAAGTATTTCCTAGAGCCAGCCAGCCAAAGCTTTGTATATGTCATCCCATTACCTTCCTGCCAACACGTTTTCTGCTGAAAAAATTGAAGCTCAGTCTAAATGATTGTCCTTTGGAGGCCAGTTTTGGTTTAAACCTAGCTGCCTTTAAAAGTTTTTCCTTGTCTTTTGTTTTGTTAAGTGTGATTGTACTACATCTTGGTATCTTTGTATTGAATCTATCTTCTGTGGAGATTGATAAGCATCTTGAGTAGGTATCTTCTCATCTTTCAGAATGCCAGGGAAGTCTCCTGTCAGTAAATCTTCAACAATTTTCCTTGTATTTTCTGTTATCTCTCCCTATTCTGGTATTCCAATCATTCATAAATTATTTCTCTTGATAGAGTTCCACGTAACTCCTAATGATTCTTCCTTTTCTTAATTCTTTTATCCATTTTTTTTCAGAAATGGTAGTATAGTTGCTTTACCTTCATACTCACTAATTCTGCATTCCGTTGCCTTGATCTTGCTTCTCTGACTTTTACTGAATTGTCTAAGTCTGTGATTTTAATGTTAATCTGCTGAATTTCTGATCATTGTTGCTCTAGCAATTCTTGTAACTTGTTTAATTTTTCATTTTGTTCCACTATTGTCTAATCTCCCTCCTTATTTCTTAGAGGTCTCTGTACATAAGTTTTTCTATTCTACCTCAGAACTGCAGGAAAGCTTCTTCATCTGGAAATTTTTTGATTCTTTATTTTGAATGTTTTCTGAAACCATGGTGGTCTGCTTCTTTAAATGATTAGAAATTTATTGTTATCTCTGAGCCATCAAAAAGCTGTTGTGATTTATTTGTTAGGTTATTGCAATCTACCTTTAATATATATGTATGTATGTATATATGTATTTTAATTTAGTTTTGACTGTCCAAGTAGTCTAGTCATTTGAGACAAAGTGATTATTGGAGACTTAAAAATTCTGATGTTCTGTCACCCAGTGGTGGGAGTGGTAACTACACTGAGAAAGTTAGCAGAATTGCTGACTCAGTGGAAGTGGTAGAATTCTTCCAACTTCTTTTATTTCTTTCCCCAAGTCTTCAGAGGAGCTCAAGGCATACAGGTAAAGTGTCCTACTTCTATCCCAGGTAGTGCACCATAATTTAGAGTTAGGTGTAGAACAGAGAAGGTGGGAGAAAAGGCTGGGGCTAGGAAGCAAAGTCAGTGTATAGGTTAGGTTTGATTCATGAGAGGTGGAGAGCAGTTAACTTGTGATACTCCATTGAATGTCTTCTGTGGCTCTGTAGATGCAGCAGTCTGCAACTCAGAGGTGCTGGCAGAACTTGTCGTCTGTCCCTCCCTTTGTTCCCCTCTCTGAGATCTAGAGAGAAGCTTGAGGTACACACGTAAAATATCACACTTCCAGCCCAGGTAGTGCAACAGAATTTAGTGTCTGCTGTAGAGCAGATAAGGTGAGGGGAAAAAGGCTTGGGATAGTGAGAGAAATCAACACATAATAAAGGACTGAGCCATGAGGGTTCATGAGTACTTAGCTTGAGACATCTATTGAGAGTCTTTTTGGGCTCTGTAGGTGCACTGATCCATAGCTCAGTGGAGCCAGTGGAACTTTTTTCTACCTCTCCCTTTGTTTCCTGCTCCAAGTCCAGGAGAAACGCTCAGGGCACATATGTACAGTTGTCCCACTTCCAGCCCAGGAAGTGCACCAGATTTAGCCTTTGGTGTAGAGCAGAGAGAGTAGAGGGGAAAGGCCGGGGACAGGGAGAGAAATCAGCACATAGGAAAGGAATGAGCCCCCTTAATTCATATGCACTTAGCTGCACTTAGCTTGAGACAGTCCAGTGGAAGTCTCCAGGGATCTGTAGGTGCAACAGTCCTACAGGTTCAGGGTGGTCAGTGGAAATTTTCTACCACTCTTCTCTGTTTTTGTCTCCAAGTCCAGGAGAAAATCTCAGGGCACATACACATAATATCTCTGTTCTGGCCCAGGAAGTACACCAGAATTTAGCCTTTGGTATAGATCAGAGAAGAGAGAGGGAAAGGGAGCTGCTGCACTTGGCTGATAGCTGCCACTGTGTTCTGTAAGTGTGGCTGTCCAGTTGAGAAAGACACACTCCACACATGCATTGCTGTCCTATGTGGCTACTTGCCCCAGCAGTGCTCCCAGGGGCAAGGTTTCAAGCTCAGGTTCTCAAGTGTTACAGATGGTCTCCAGTCCTGCACTGTTGCCCTGTTCCCATGCCAGCAAAAGCAGGCTCTTCTGAAGCTGTCTATCCACCTCCAACAAAGGTAGCTATTCCCCTTCCAGTTGTCCAGTCTGATCTCACAGCTTTCCACCTGATCGTGGAGCTCCTGGAATGTCCCTTTTATTCTATTTAGTTGTTTTTCTAGGTTGTAGTTGTTAGAGGGATCAGAGGAAATGTGTGGCTAGTCTGCCATCTTATCCCTACCTCCCACTACAACCTTATAGATGGAGTCCTGCCTTATTAACACATCACCACCAACTCTCTCTCGTTAGCATCATTAGAGGCAGGAATTTCAGCATATAAGAACATCACACAACATGGGAAATCATGGCCTAGCTAAATTGTTACACACATATTTGCGGGACACAATTCAATTCATGATGGCTCCCCCAAATTTATGTTTTTGCCATGTCAAACATACTTACCCTATCATGTCATAGCAGAAGACAAATCAACTCCAAGTCAAAAATCCAAAAATTTCTCTTCATCTTTGAAATCTAGAGTGCAGGTTATCTGCTTCCAAATTACAATGATGTGACAGGCAGGTACAAGCTAGACATTTCCATTACACATGAGAGAAAATGGGAAGACAGAAGACATAACAGGCTCCAAGCAAGTTAACAGATACACCTTATACCTAGCTTGAAAGTAATCCATTCTCTGAGATCATTTACACAGTAGCCATGTCTTCCAGACTCTAGGTATTTGCCACACTCACCCAATGTGGGGTGGAGGTCCCTCAAACCTGGGCTTCAGCTTCAGCTTCACCTTCCCGGTCCACTGGGATGGCAACTCTGTTCCCTCAGCTTTAGGTGCTCCATTCTCCTAGTTCACCCTGGCAGCTCCACCCTTAGAAACTCCAGAGACCGTAGGTCTACTCCTTTAAACCCCAGAGGTCCTGGTTATACCTTTTGAAACTGAGGTAGCTCAGCTTCTTGTATTTATTTTCTCTTTGACTTCTGCTTCCTGGTTTCTTGGTCTGTTGGCTCCTTGGGCCTCATGCCTGCATCTGCCCTGCTAGGGCAAGTGTTCCAAAGTTTCATAGCTCCACTGATAAGTGTCAGGGGCCATCCCATTCTGCCAGGAAGCTTCCTGTGCCAAAGCATTTAGCTGTCGTATTCTGTGGGTTGGCTGTAGCATTATCTGGAGCTATTCTCCTGGTTCTGCTGCTGCTGTTCATCTGCTGCTGCTTCTCACCATCTGTGCTATCTCTGGTGTTAATGGTTCTCCTTATTTCCTTCTGAGTCCTATATCTATTCACAGTTACAAAACCATTTCCATGTTTTTAGTATCTGTTAGAGCAGCACCACACTCTCTGGGTACTAAATTCTATCTTAGTTATCTAATGCTGCTATAACAGATATACCACAAATGGATGACTTTAACAAAGAGAAATTTATTCTCTCACAGTCTAGTAAGCTATACGTCCAAATTCAGGGTGTCAACTCCAGAAAACAACTTTCTCTCTCTGTCGGCTATGGAAGAAGTTTCTTGTCATCAATCTTCCCTTAGTATGGGAGCATCTCAGTGCAGGAACCTTGGGTCCAAAAGATAATCTCTGCTCTGGTGCTACTTTCTTGGTGGTATGAGGCCTTCTGTCTCTCTGTTTGCCTGTCTTATATCTCAAAAGAGATTAGCTTAAGATTCTATTTAATCTTGTAAATCACATCAATACAACTTCCACTAATCCATCTCATTACATCATAGTGGTGAGATTTACAACACATTAGGAAATCACATCAGATGACAAAATGGCAGATAATCATATAATACTGGAAATTATGACCTAGCCAGTTGACAGGATTTTGTGGGGACATAATTCAGTCCATGAAAGCCCTAAATGTGATCATATATATACTTGTAAGAGGGAAGCAGAGAGAGATTGTAATACAGAAAGAAGGGGAGACAGCCATGAGACCATGGAAGCAGACACTGGAGAAATACAGCCATAAATGAAGGAATGCCAGCTGCCACCAGAAACTAGAACAGGCAAGGAGGAACATATTTTCCCCTAGATCTTCTAGAGGGTGTGTGGCCCTTCAGCCACTCAGCACAGTGATACTGATTTCAGACTTCTCTCCTCCAGAATTATGAAAGAATAAATTCCTACTGTTTTAAGCCATTGAGTTCATGGCAGTTTATTACAGCAGACACAAAAAATTAATATGGAGTGCAAAATATTTTTGTTATTGCAGATGTTCTGTCACAAATACAAAATATGCACAGTGGAGGTACGTCTCTGGCCTCCTTCTACTACCTTTACATTTCCCCATTAGTTAAGAAATCTGGGATCACTTACCTGATTGATGTCTTTTGTTCCAGGAAGACAGAGAGTATACAAATTTAGCATTTTTCCTTTTCAGAAATGCTTCAGAAATCAAAACTTATATTGTGTGGAATATCACTAGGAAAGGCTCAGATAAAAGAAGGTATATTAGTTTTGGTTCAGTTGACGGAGTCTGGAACCCAGGATTTATACACAATAGTCAAGGCAAGTCTATAGCCTGGTTGGACTGGCTATGAGGAAAAGAGAAATGGGCATGTACAAAAATCAAGAAAGTACCAAATTTTATCAAGAAGGGAAAGCTGTAAAACCATGTGTTAAATATCAAACTCAAGGTGTTACAATATCTAGGCAAAAAGGCCAGAAACTGGGAACCTTGGGTTAGAAACTCAGGACAAGACTAGTGATAAAGCCAGTGCTCTGTTGTAATTCCTCTTTCACCTGTTAAGATCATGATGTATCCATCAGAATGGAGTTGGAGATGTTGTTGTTAGGTGTCATTGAAGACCAAGATGTGTCCCTCAGAATGGGGTTGGAGCTACTGTTGTTGTTAGGTGCCGTTGAGTCAGTTCCAAGTCATAGAGAAACCCTAGTCCTGAGCCATGCCCACAATCGTTTATATGCTTAAACCTGTTGTTGAAGTTACTGTGTCAATCTTGTAGAGGGTCTTCCTCTTTTTCACTGACCCTCCACTGTACTAAGCATGATGTCCTTCTCTGGGGACTGATCCTTCCAGACAACATGTCCAAAGTATGTAAGATGTAGTCCCTCCATCCTTGCTTCCAAGGAACACTCTGGCTGTCCTCCTTCTAAAACAGATCTGCTTGTTGTTTTGGCAGGCCATGGTAGGTTCAATATTCTCCAACACCACAATTCAAAGACATCATTTCTTCTTCAGTCTTCCTTATTCATTGTCCAGTATTTCCATGTGTGTGATGCTACTGAAAATACCGTCACTTGAGTCAGATGCACCTTAGTCTTCAAGATGACATCTTTATTTCTTAACACTTTAAAGAGGCATTTTACAGAAGATTTTCCCAAGGCAGTGTGTCTTTTGACTTCTTGACTGCTGCTTTCATAGATGTTGACTGTGGAACCAAGTAAAATTAAATCCTTGACAATCTCAGTCCTTTCTCCATTTATTGCTTACTGGTCCAGTTGTGAGGGTTTTTGTTTTCTTGATGTGGAGGCATAATCCATACTGAAGGCTGTGGTCTTTGAGCTTTATCAGTGTTGTGTAATTGAACTGTATCCCCCTAAAAATGTTTGTAACAATGTGGCTAGGCCATGATTCCCAGTATTCTGTGATTGTCCTGTTTTATTATTATCATCATCATTATTATCATCCTATACTGTAAATCCTAATCTCTGCCAGTGTTTGATAGATTGGATTGTGTTAAAGAGGATTAGGGTGGGACTGTAACACGCTTCATGAAGTCACCTCCTTGTTCCAACATAAAGGGAGTTTCCCTGGAGTGTGGCTTGCATCACCTTTTAATCCTTTTGTCCTACAAAAGATAAAAGGAAAGAGAAACAAGAAGAGAGTTGGGACCTTGATACTATCAAGAAAGCAGCACCGGGAGTCCAGCACATCCTTCAGACCTAAGGTTCCTGTGCTGAGAGGCTCCTTGACCTAAGACTGATGCAACACAGGGACCTTTCTCCAGAGACAACAAAGAGGGAAAGCCTTTCCCTGAAGCAGACACCCTGACTTTGGGCTTGTAGCCTACTGGACTGTGTAAGAATAAATTTTTCTGTGTCAAAGCCTTCCACTCATAGTATTTCTGTTATACCAGTACCAAGTGACTGAGACAAAATCATTAGGTGCTTCAAATCCTCTTCACTTTCAGGAAGCAAAGTTGTTCTTATGCAATCCTAATGCCCAGTTCTTCTTCACATAGTCTGCCTTCTCAGACTATTTGCTCAGCATACAGATTGAACAGGTGTGGTGAAAGGGCACAACTCTGACACACACCTTTCCTGACGTTAAGCCATGAATTGTCCCCTTGTTCTGTCTGAACAACAGTCTCTTGATCCATGTACATGTTCCTTATGAATACAATGAAGTGTTCTTCAATTCCTATTCTGTCTAATGTTATCCATAATTTGTTATGAATAACACAGTCAAATGCCTTTACATAGTCAATAAGATACAGATAAACACCTGTCTGGTATTCTCTGCTTTTAGCCACAATCCATCTGATGTCAGCAATGATATCTGTGGCTCCACCTCCTCTACTGAATGCAGCCTAAATTTCTGGCAGTTATACTGCTGCAACCATTTTTGAATGATCTCTAGAAAATTCTACTTGGGTGTGATATTAATGATATTGTTAGATAATTTCTGCATTTGGTTGGATCGCCTTTCTTGGGAATAGGAACAAACATGGATGCCTTCAAGTCAGTTGGCCATGTAGCTGTTTTCCAAATATCTTGGCGTAGACAAGTGAACACTTCCAGCACAACATTCCCTTGTTGAAATATCTGCTGATATTCTATCAATTGCTAGAAACTTGTATTTTGCCAGCCCTTTCAATACTTCAATAGTTTTCCTGTAGAGACCTTCACTACTGCAACTCGAGGCTTGAATTTCTTCTTCAGTTCTTTCAGCTTGTGAAATGCAGAGCATGTTTTTCCCTTTTAGTTTTCGTATCTCCAGCTCTGCGCATGTCGTTATAGTGCTTTGCTTTGTCTTCTTGAGCCACTATTTGAAATCTGCTGTTCTGTTCTTTTATATTACCATTTCTTCCTTTTGCTTTAGCTACTCAACATTCAAGAGCAAGTTTCAGAATCTCTTTGGACATCCAGTTTGTTTTTTTCTTTCTCTCTTGTTTTTTTAACTACCTCTTGCTCTCTTCATGAATGATGTCTTTGATGTCATTCCACAGCTTGTTTGGTCTTCAGTCATTACTATTCAAAGCATCAAATCTCTTCTTGAGATGCTCTCTAAATTCAGGTGGAATGTACACAAATTCATACTTTAGCTCTTGCTAATTTGCTCTAGTTTTCTTTAGTTTCAGTTTAAAATTACATATGAGCAATTTTTAGTCTGTGCCCAAATCAGTACCTAGCCTTGTTTTTCATTTTAGATATTTTATTATGCTTTAAGTGTTAGTATAAAATCCAAGTCAATTTGTCATACATAACTCTGCTCTCCCCCCTCCCTGTGACAGCACATACCTCCTTTCCACCCTGTTTCCCATGTTGTTTCAACCAACTCATATACCTCTCTACCCTCTCTTCTCACCTCTGCTGATAAGCTATCCTGTTAGTGTGATGTATACACTTAAGCCAGGAAGCACAATTTTCACCAGCACCATTTAAAGGCTTATAGTTTCTAGTCCAATCTTGTCCAAAAAGTTGGCTTTGGGACTGGTTTCATCTTTAGGCTAAGAGACAGACCATGGGCTATGTCTTCCAAAGACACCTGTCAGGGCAGTCATTGATGGTGGCTGGGCACCATCTAGTTCTTTTGGTCTCATGCTGATGTACTCTGGCTTATGTAGCCATTTCTGTCTCTTAGGCTCAGATTTTCCTTACAACTTTGATGTCTTTCATTCTCTTCTACTTCAGGTGTATTGGCACCAATTGGCACTACTTGCATGGTTACTTGGTATCTTTTAATACCCCAGACACCACTTACCAACATGAAATGCGAAACATTTTCTTAAAAAAAAAAGAAAGCCTTTGTTATGCCAATTGACCTAGACTTCCCTTGAAACCATGGTCCCCAGACTGCTCTCCCTGCTACTCTGTCTTTTAAAGTGTTGGGTTATATTTAGGAAACTTTTTATCTTTTGGTTTAGTATGGCTGTGTCAACCTCACTCCTACTGTGTCTGTTACTGCCTTCACCTAATCAAGTTCCTGTCTATTATCTAATCTATGAATACTGCTCGGCCCCTCTATACTTGCAAGCATCAAAAAGTTTTTTTTTCTGTGTTTAAATACTTTCTTGAATCCTTACAATAGTGGTCTGATACAATATTTGTCCTTTTGCAGCTGACTGATTTCACTCAGCATAAAGTCTTCTAGATTACTCCATGTCATGAGATGTTTCCTAAAATCATTGTTTTTATTTTGTTTTGTTTTAAATCACTGCACAGTATTCCATTGTATGACTATACCACGGTTTATTTATCCAGTCATCTGTTGATAGGCACCTAGGTTGATTCCAACTTTTTGCTGTTGTGGACAGTATTGCAATAAATATTGGTGTGCATGTATCTATGCATGTGGCAGTTCTTATTTCTCTAGGATATAGTCCAAGAAATAGGATTGCTGGATCATATGATATTTCTATTTCTAGATTTTTAAGAATGTGCTTAATCAATTTCCAAAGTGATTTTTTACCATTTTACATTTCTAACAGCAGTGTGTAGAAGTGTTCCAGTCTCTATAGTCTTTCCAAACATTTATTATTTTGTGGTTTGGGATTAATGCCACTCTTTTGGGGGGTGAGATGGTATCTCATTGTAGTTTTGATTTGGATTTCTCTATGTGCATCTCTGTGCCACTTCCCTGAATCACACACACACCTATGCCACAACGTCAGTTGCCTGGACCTAAGCCCCTCTGACCTGCACAACCCTAAGCACTGCTGCCCCGGTGGGTCCTAAGGCCCCCCGACCTGTGCAGTCCTAAACCCCACTGGCCCACCTGGTCCCCAGCACCTCTGGCATGCACAGAGACCTTCAGCCCCAGGCTATGTTGCTTAGGCTGAGATCAGTCTCCTTTGCTGGGCTCAATGCTGCTCTAGCCCATGTGTCATCTTTCAGCTCTGCACTGTAGTTTTATTTTGCATGCAGAAGATTTCCTCTGCCCAGGTCACCTCCAGTATGTGGAATCTCAGCCCTGTACCAGGTTGTTTTCCCCAGGGTGGCCTAGTGCTCCTATGACTGGTATGGTGCTATCTTGTTTAACTCACTTCAGTTTAGTTTACTGGTCTAGATACTTGCTAAATGGTACTACCCTCTTCCTGTCACCCAGTTCATTCTTTCAGTTTTCCACCTGATGTTCAGGCCTCCTTGAATGCTCAATTTAGTTGGTTTTATTTCTTTTCTAGTTCTTTATTGTTAGAGAGATCAGAAAGGTCATGTGGCTATGCCATGATCTTGGTCCTGCCTCTAAACTTTCTCTTTTTAAAGCCATCTACTTGTAGTATTCTATTATAGCAGCAGTACTTGACTAGGTACTTGACTTTGGTACCAGGAGTGGGGTGCTGATCTAACAGATACCTAAAATGTGGAAGCTGTTTTCACACTGTGAATGGGTAGAAGACTCAGAAGGAACTGAAGGGAACTTCTAACACAGAAGAAGGTGCAGATGGTGATAAGCATCAGTAAACCAGCAAGTCAGAACAAGGAGCCAACCTACAGAGCAAGAGAGCTGAGTCCCTGTGTGCAGGAGGCTTCCTGGCAAAGTAGGATGCCTCTGGGCAGTTGAATCAGTGAAGCTACAGAGCTTCGGAACACTTTCCCCAGCAGGGCAGATGCGAACATGAAGCTTGGGCCGTGAGGCTATAGGAAGCAGAAGCTGAAGAGACAAGAAGTATGAAAAGCCTAACTGCTTCAGTCTCAAAAGGTATGGCCATGACCTCAGGGATTTCTAAGTGGGTAGCCATGGTCCTTGGTATTTCTAAAAGTGCAGTTGCCACTCAGATGGACTAGAAAAATGGTGCTCTTGAAGTCAAGGGGGGTAGAAATGTTGTCCCAATGGGCCTGGAAGGCAGAGCTGTAGCACAGGGCCAAGGAATCTCTACTTAGAATCTGGAGAGTGTATTCAATACCTAGATTCTGGAGGGCAGGGTTGTTATGTAAAATGTTTCGCAGAATGAGTACTGTTTTCAAAGTTTTGAGAGCTAATATGGTGCTGTTACTGTTAGGTGCCATCGAGTCAGTTCCAATTCATAGCAACTCTATGAAAAATAGAATAAAACACTGCACAGCCTTGCTCCATGTCCACAATCATTTTTATGCTTAAGGCCGTTGTTATTGTCACTGTGTCAATCTATTTTGTCGATGGTCTTCCTCTTCTTAACTGACCATCCACTCTACTAAGCATGATGTCCTTATCCAGGGACCGATGCTTCTTGACAACATGTCCAAAGTATGTAAGACACATTCTTACCATCTTGGCTTCCAAGGAGCACTGTGATTGTATTTCTACCAGAACAAAACTGTTTGCTCTTTTGGCGGTCCATGGTACAATATTCTCCAACATCAGAATTCAAAGGCATCAATTCTTCTGTCTTCTTTGTTCATTGCCCACCTTTCACATGCTTATGATGTGAAAGAAAAACCATGGCTTGGGTCAGGTGCACTTTAGTCTTGAAGATGACACTTTGAAGGTGAACACTTTACTGAGATCCTTTGGAGTGATGTGTTCTGTTAATTTGCTTGGTACCTGTTAAATGCTAACTTTCCCTGTGATTTCTTCCATTTGTAGTGGGAATATCTAACTTGTGCTTGTGTGTTCTGTTACTGCATTTTTTTTCAATTTTAAGAGTTTGGACATAAGTCTTTTTTTCCCATTATTATTGTGATTAAGTGAAAGTATACAAGGCAAATTAATTTTGCATGCCTGCCTATCTGTAGCTCTTTCTGCTCTCCTCACCTGGTGACAGCACACTCCTTTTTATTCTGTACATGTGGTATCCTCTTAATGAAGTCCTGTCCCCTTCTCCCCACCCTCTTCTATCCCATCTAGAAAGAGACCAGTAGGACAGCCTCCTATAAATGCACATCATCATAAAGTACACACACCATATGGTTATGTTGTGTCCCCAAGTCCAGTCAATTATAGCCCAAAGAGTTGACTTCAGTAGTGTTTTCTGGACAGCGGCAGCAGAAGGTCTAGGGGCCATGCTTCCAGGGGACCCCTCAGGCTATTGAACCATCAGTTGTGGTCTTTTAGTAGAGTTCTTGAGCTCTACCCCTCTTTTTCTCATATTGCCACAAGGACTGACTATTGTGTGCCCCACCATGGGTGTCTTTGGTGGTGGGGGGGCACCACCTGGTTCTTCAGGTCACATGTTGATACAGTCTCCCATTCTGATGGGTCCCTCTGTCTCCTGGTCTCTTTTTTCCTTGTGTCTTTGTTGTCCTTAGTCATCACCTGTTCTGGATGAGTTGGGACCATTTGGTGTACCTCAGACAGCAGCTTTCTAGCGTTTAAGACCCCAGACACCACTCACCAATATGGAATGCAGAACAATCTCTCAGCAATAGTCTAGTTATTACACTTGACCTCAATGTCCCCCAAGAGTGTGGTCCCCAGACCCCACCCCTCCTACTTTATCTTTGCAATATTGCGTTGAGATTAGAACAGGTTTCACTTCATGGTGAAGTCCAGTTAAGTTGATCTACTTTCTACCATGTGCTGTCACAAATTTCTATCAACTATCTAGTCTGTAACCAACCCTCCCCTTCCCCCCTCTCCTTGTAGCCCTCAAAGAGTCTTTTCTTCTGTACATGAGTCTATTTTTAAGTCCTTGTACCAGGGATCTCATACAAAATTTGTCCTTTTGCCACTGACTGATTTCACTCAGCATAATGTCTTCCAACTGAAACCACATTATGAGTTGCTTCCTAAAATCTTCATTGTTCTTTATCATTGCATAGGGTTCCATTGAGTATATGTACCACAGTTCGTTTATCCATTCATCTGTTGATGGGCATGTAGGTTGATTCCATCTTTTTGCTGTTGTAGACTGGGCTGCAATAAACAATCATGTGCATGTATCTGTCTGTGTGACAGCATTTGTTTCTGTAGAATATATTCTAAGCAGTGGGATTACTGGATCAAATGGTATTTCTATTTCCAGCTTTTTAAGAAACTGGCAGATTGCTTTCCAAAGAGGTTGTATGATTTTGCAATCCCACCAGCAGTGTAGAAGGGTTCTGATCTCTCCATAGCCTGTCCAGCATTTGTTGTTCTGTGATTTTTGGATTATTGCCAACCTTGCTGGGCTGAGATGGTATCTCATTGTAGTTTTGATCTGGATTTCTCTGGTAGCTAATAAACGTGAACATTTCCTCTGTGTCTTTTTGGTGCCTGGATGTTCTCTTCAGTGAAGTGTATGTCCATCTCTCTAGCCCATCGCTTAATTGGGTTATCTACTTTTTTCTTGTGGACATTTTGCAGTACCTTGTAGATTATGGAGATTAGACAATGGTCTGACAAGTAATTGCTAAATATTTTTTCCCATTCTGTAGGTGGTCTTTTAAGTCTTTTCATGAAGTCTTTGGATGAGCAAAAGTGTTTGATTCACAGTACTTCCCATTTATCTATTTTCTCTTCTGTTAACTGTGCTTTGTTTGAGGTTTTGAAGTCTGCTTGAGCTGTGTATTAGAACTTCCATTGTTAACCCTCTTTTTTACTTGCATGATCTGTATTGTTTTAGGTTTGGTATTTAGGTCTTTGATCCATTTTGAGTTAGTTTTTGTCAAGTGTGAGATATGAGTCCTGTTTCAGTTTTTTGCAGAAGGATATCCAATTTTACAAGCACCATTTTTACTCCAGTTTACAATCTCAGGGCCTTTGTCAAATATCATCTATTCATAAGAGGATGGTGGCATCTCTGGGGTCTCAACTCTGTTCCACTGGTCTATATGTCTCTTTTTGCATCAGTACCAGGCTGTTTTGACTTCTGTGGCAGTGTAATAGGTCCTAAGATTGGGTAGTATGAGGCCTCCCACTGTGTTCCTCTTCTTCAGTAGTGCTTTGCTAATCTGGGGTTTCTTCCTTTCCCAAACAAAGTGGTGATTTGTCTCTCCATCTCATTAAAGAAATGATACTGGAATTTGTATTGGTATTACATTATATATGTAGATCACTTTGGGTAAAATAGCCATTTTCCGAACGTTAAGTCTTCCTATCCATGAACAGCATAGGTTTCTCCATTTATGTAAGTCTCTTGTTTCTTGACGTAAGGTCTTGTGTTTCTCTCTGTATAGATCTCTTATTTTTCTAGTTAGATTTACTCCTAGGTATTTTATCTTTTGGGGGGCTATAATAAATGATATTGATTTGGTAATTTCATCTTAAACAATTTCTTTGTTGGTATAAAAGAATCCTACTGATTTACTTACGTTTATCTTATATTCTGATACTTCGCCAAACTCTTCTATTAGCTCCAGTAGTTTACTTGTGGATTCTTTGTGGTTCTGTGCCTATACAATCGTATCATCTGCAAATAGGGAGATTGTTACTTCTTTGCCAGTGCAGATGCCCTTTATTTCTTTGTCTTGTCTAACTGCTCTGGCTAGAACTTCTAGTACAATGTAGAACAGACGTGGTGACAGTGGGCATCCTTGTCTAGTTCCCATTCTCAAGGGGAATTCTTTCAGTCTCTCTCCATTCAGGATGATGTAGGCATTTAGCTTTGCATAGATGCTGTTTATTGTGTTTATGAATTTTCCCTCTATTCTTGTCTTGCTGAGAGTTTTTAGCACGCATCAGTGTTGGACTTTGCCAAATGTCTTTTCTGGATCAATTGACAAAATTAGGTGATTCTTATTCTTTGTGCTGTTTATGTGGTTGATCACATTAATTGTTTTTCTGATGTTAAACCAGCCTTGCACCCTGGTATGAATCCAAGTTGCTCATGATGAATTATTTTTTTGATATGTTGTTGAATTCTATTGGCCCGAATTTTGTTGATGATTTTTGCATCTTGGTTTGTGAGTGACGTTGGTCTGTAATTTTCTTTTCTTTTTTTTTTTTTTTGTGACATCTTTCCCCGGCTTTGGTACCAGGGTTATGCTGGCTTCACAGATTGAATTGAGAGTAGTCCTTCCCTTTCTATGCTGCGAAATAGTCTCAGTAGTATTGGAGGTACCTCCTCTCTAAAAGTTAGGTAGAATTCTCTGGTGAAGCCATAGTTTTTTTATGACTTTTAAAATCTCTTCCTTTGTGATGGGTTTATTAAGTTGTGATAATTTTGGTAGGTGATGTGCATCTAGAAATTTGTCTGTTTCCTCTAGGCTTTCAAATCTGTTAGAACACAGTCTTGTAGTATTCTGTTAGGATACTTTTTTAATATATATACTTTTGATGTCAAGCTCAGTCTGTTGGGATATCACTCATCTCATTTCTTATTTGGGTTATTTGTGTCCTCTCCTGTTTTTCTTTTGTAAGTTTAGGCAATGGTTTATCAATTTTATTGATCTTTTCAGAGAACCAGCTTTTGGTTTTGTTAATTTTTTCAATTGTTTTTCTATTCTCTAATTCATTTAGTTCTTCTCTAATCTTTATTCTCTGTTTTCTTCTTGTGCTTGAGGGGTTTCTCTGTTGCTCTATTCCTACTCATTCAACCTGTAGGGTTATTTCTTTGGTTTGGGCCCTTTCTTCATTCCAGATATGTGCATTTATTGAGATAAACTAACCTCTGAGCACAGCTTTAGTTATATCCCATAGCTTTTGGTAGGATATGTTTCATTATCATTTGATTCCATAAATTTCTTTATTTTGTCCTTGAATTCTTCCATAATCCATGGATTTTTGAGCAAGATGTTTTTCAGTTTCCATGAGTTCAAATTTCAACCTATGTTTTTTCTGCTATTTGTTTCAATTTTTATGGCTTTATGGTCTAAGAAGATGCTTTGCGATAATTCAGTGGTTTGAATTTTGAGACTTGCTTTATGGTCTATTCTGGAAAATGTTCCGTGTGCATTGGATAAGAAGGTATTGATGGGTAAAAAGTTCTGTATATGTCAGTGAGGTCTAGTTGGTTAACTGTCACAATAAGTTCTGTATTTTACTGAGCTTCTTTCTGGATGATGTGTCCAGTACTGAAAGGGGAGTGTTGAAGTCTCCAACTAATATTGTGGAGTGGTCTATCTCATTTTTCATTGTTGTCAGTGTTTTTCAATGTATTTAGATTCTCTGGTGTTGGATGTATAAATATTTCTTACTTTTATGTCCTGCTTATGTATAAAACTTTCAGCAATAAATAATGACCATCCTTGTCCACAATGGTGGATTTTACATTAAACTCTATTTTATTTGAGATTAGTGTTGACACTCCTGCTCTTCCTTGTATGTTGTTTGCTTGGTATATATTTTTCCATCCTTTGATTTTCATGGTGACCCTAGGTTGACGGCCCTTGGCTTTTTGGCTTTGATTTTTCAGTTTGTTCACGTCTTTTAGTCTAAGGTGTGCTTCTTGTATGCACATATAGATGAGTTGTGTCTTTTGATCCAGGATGTCACTTGATGTCTCTTTGTTGGAGTATTCAGTCCATTTACATTCAGTGTAATTATTTATAGGTATGTGTTTAGTGCTGCCATTTTGATGCTTTTATTTTTGTGTTGTTGATGTTTTAAGTGTTGTTCTTAATATTCTGCCCTGGGTCATTCTTCTTTGTGGGTTGACTTTTCACCTTTTTCAGTCTTGGTTTTGTGTTGTTTTGGGACTCCTGTACTATGTTTCTTGTTTCGATGTGTTGCATTTTATTTTGCTTTGTGGCTACCTCTATATTCCCTGTTACTATCATAAGTGTAAACTAGACTTTAACTTCTGCATCTCTTTTTAATTTTCTCTCCATCAGAAAGGGTTAGAACTACTGTAATACATTCCTCTTTTTAGTATGATGATGTCATAGTTTTCATGCTATGATCACTGGTTCCCTTCTTCTAATGTTGTAACCGTGATTGAGCTTTGTGACTTCTCTAAGCGAGTAGTATTCTGGAGCTGTGTCCTACATTGCCTCCTTAGGTATGCACTTAATGTTTTTGTTTTTCTAAGCAAAGGTCTGCTTTCAGTATTTCTTGCAGTTTTGGTTTCGATTTTCCAAAGTGTCTAAGCTTCTATTTATCTGTGAATGTGTTAATTTCACCATCATATTTGCGAGACAGTTTTGCAGGATATATAATTCTTGGTTAGAAGTTTTGCTCCTTCAGGGCTTGGAATGTGTCATCTCACTACTTTCTTGCCAACATTGTTTTTGTGGAGAAGTCAGACAAAAGCCTACAGACAAAAGCTTCCCTCTGAATGTTAGCTTTGCTTTAAGCCTCATTGCTTTTAAGAACCTCTCTTTATATTTCATTTTATTAAGCATGATTATGATATGTTTTGGTGTCTTTCTTTTGGGGTATAGTTTTTGCAGTGTTCAATACACATCTTGGCTATCTATGTTCTCTTTCATAATTTCGGGGAAGTTTTCTGTCAGCACGTCAACAACAATACTCTCTGTATTTTCAGTTGTCCCCCCTGCTCAGGAACTCCAGTTATTTGTAGATTATTCCTCTTAATAGAGTCCCACATGTTTCTTACTGCTTCTTCATTTTTCTTATTTCTTTTCTCTGATTTCTCCACATACGTGCTGGTGTTCATTGCTCTGTCCTCAAGATCACTAACTCTGACTTCCATTTTCTCAATTCTGCTCTTTTTGCTTGGGATTGAATTGTTTAATTCTGTAATGTCCTTATTGATCTGCTGGGTTTCTTATCTTTGATGTTCCATCAGTTCAGAGCCATGATGGACTGCTTCTTTAAATGGTTAGCTGTTGATTGTTGTTTGTGTGCCTTCTCTGATGTTACCACAACAGAAGTTGAGGTGTTGTTCTATGAGAGTAGTTGGTCACCAGCCATCTCTTTGTACTCTAGTGACTGTCCTCAGATGGACTCTCCAGGGTGGCATGCTCTGCCTCCTGGCTGGCAAAGACAGTGCCCTACTTATGGAGACAGTGGAGGTTGTCAGCTGATGCTATGATGTGGATCCGTGAAGGGTGGAGGAAATGCTGCCAGGCTGCTCAGCAGTCAGTTCTCCAGGTCATCTTTTTTAAAAAAGGTACTTTACTGCTAAGTGAGGAGCTATCCAACACTTGATGAAATCAGTCAGGCTCTCAGGTGTGGCAGACCCCCACCTTCCAGCTGACAAGGAAAGTGCCTCATAGGCCTTCCCCAGGTGCTATGGTATGATTCAAAGTAGGGAGGGCTTTGGGACTTCCTGCTATCCTCTGCAAGGCCCTACCCATACCTCTAGTCACCACTGTCCTAACACATTCAGCTTTTCTGTTGGAGAAGCACTTTCCAGGCAGGCCTTGCTTCTCAGGGTGAATATTAATCCAGCTAAGACCTCTGGGTGAGTGACTCTGCCTGCCAGCTGACCAAGATAGTGTCCCATTTGAGCTGCCCTTCCTGCCATGAAACAACAGAATCTATAGCGTAGCTCTGAAAAGAGAGGATGGAGGGGCAGTGGTGCCATCAATCAGCAGCCAGACTCTCAAAATGTGGCTATCCCATGCACAGGCTCTTTGTTGTGCTATATGCTGTTTACTTATGCACTGCAGTTTGGCCTATTTGCTGGCTCATGCTGAGTCCCTCCCTCTAGGATAACAAAGTGGACATCAGTACCTGCAGTTTTCCCAAACAGTGAGTCAGCAGAAGCAGGGCTCAGCATGCTGCTGACTTGTCTTTGAGAGAGGAAGCTACCCTGTCACTGGCACCTATTCAAATCTGGCAATGCTATGCCAGATCTTAGGGCTCCCTGGATGTCCACGCTGCTCCATTCAGTTATCATTCCAGGCCATAGTTCTCTGAAGGAACTGGGGAGATGGGTGTCTGATCTGCCATCTTGGCCCTTCCCCCTGTTATTGTGTTTTGGAAGCAGATATCTTGTAGTTTATATTTTACAGGTGAGTAAGAATTTCTGGAGTTTGGACTTGGACTCAAGACTTTTCCTATGCTGAGGCAAGTATATTTTACATGTTCCAAGGATATGAGTTTTGGGGGTGGGAACAAAGGGAAGAATGTAATGGATTGAATTGTGTTCCCCCTAAACTGTGTAGCAATGTGTATAGCAGTTTGCTTAGGCCATAATTCCTGGTATTGTGTGATGTTGCATGTGCTGTATCCCTGCCTCTATGATGTTAATGAGGGAGAATGGGTGCCAATTGTGTGGGTGGGGCATGATGCAGTGTGTAAGATAGTATTATGCCTTGAGGCAATCTCTTGAGATGTAAAGGAGATAAGCTAGCAGAGAGATTTCTCAACCTCATAGCACCAAAAAGCAGTGCTAGGAGCAGAGCACATCTTTTGGGTCCCTGTGCCTCAGAAACTCCCAATCCAGGGGAAGATTGATGACAACGACCTTCCTCTAGAGCCAGCAAGAGAAATCCTTACCCTGGAGCTGACATCCTGAATTTGGATTTCAAAACTAGTGGACTGTGACAAAATTTCTCTTTTTTAAACCATCTCCCTGTGGCATTTCTGTTAAACAGCACTAGCTGACTAAGACACATTATTTATATTATTTTAGATTTTATATTTAGGTCTTTGATTCATTTTGAGTTAGTATTTGTGCAGATGTGAGTTATGGGTCTTATTTTATTTTTTGCAGATGGATATCAAGTTATACCAACACTGTTTGTTAAAGAGACTGCCTTTTTCCCAGTTTGCAGACTTGAGGCCTCTGTCAAATATCAGCTACTCATAGATGGCTGATGGTATATCTTGATTCTAAATTCTGTTCTGTTGGTCTATGTATCTGTTTTTGTACCAGTACAAGGCTGTTTTGACTAATGTGGCTGTGTAATAGGTTCTAAAATCAGGCAGTGTGAGGCCTCCCACTTTGCTCTTTAGTAATGTTTGCTTATCTGAGGCTTCTCCCCTTTCCGTATGAAGTTGGTGATTTCTTTCTCCATTTCACTGAAAAATGCCAACGGAATTTGTGTTGGGATTGTGTTGTACCTACAGATCACTTTGAGTAGAATAGACACTTTCATGAATAGGATAGGGTAAGTCTTCCTATCCATGAACAAGGTAGGTTACTCTACTTATATAGGTCTCTTTTGTTTTCTTGCAGTAGAGTCTTGTATTTTCTTTATCTATAGGTCTTTTATGTCTCTGGTTTTATATATTCCTAAGTATTTTATCTTCTTGGTGACTATTATAAATGGTGTTTGTCATGAGTTGAATTGTGTCTTCTCATAAATATATGTAGCAATTTGATTATGCCTTGATTCCTGGTAATGTGTGATATTCCCATGTTGCTAATGTGATGTTAATGAGGGAGGATGGACTGCAGTTGTGTTGGTGGTGGAGGACCCAACATGTAACATTATATTGTGCATTGAGGCAATCTCTTGGCGTATAAAAGAAAGAAGCTGGCAGAGATAGAGCTGAACCTCAAACCACCAAGAAGCAGTACTGGGAGCAGAGTGCAGCCTCTGGAAAGGACCCAGGGTCCCTGTGTCTCAGAAACTTCCCATCCAGGGAAAGACTGATGACAAGGACCTTTCCTCAGAGCCAACAGTAAAAGACTTCCCTGGAGCCTATATCTTGACTAGACAGAATAAAATTTTTCTTTTCAAAACCATCTACTTATGTGATTGCAGTGCTAGATGACTAACACAGAACTTGGTACTGAGAGAGTGGGGTATTGCTCTAAGGGATACTTAAAATGTAGAAGTGATTTTGAAATTGTGAATGGATAGAAGACTTAGAAGGAACTAAGAACTATTAACACAAAGTAAGGTACTGAGGGTGAGAAAAGCAGCAGGGAACAGACAACCAGAACCACGAGATAAGCAAGAGACAGCAGTGGAGCTGACCTACAGAGACATAGAGCTGAGTGCATGTGTTCTGGAGGCTTGCTGGAAGAGTGGGGTGTTTCTGGGCACTTACCAGTGGTGTTACATAGCTTTGGAACACCTGCCTTAGCTTGGCAGATGTTGGGGTGAGACCTAGGCCAAGAGGCCATAAGAAGTAGAAGGTGAAGAGACAAGGATCTCAAGGAGCTGAACTACCTCGGTCTGAAAAGGTATGTTCATGACCTCAGGGGGTTCTAAGGTTGGAGCCGTGGCCTCTGGTGTTTCTAAGGGTGAAGTTGCCACTCAGATGTATTAGGAAAATTTTATGCCTAAAGCTGAGGGAGCAGTTACCATCTCAGTGGACCTGAAAGGCTAAACTGTAGTCCATGGCTGAAGGGCATCCACTCAGAATCCAGAGAGTGTGGTGAATGCCTCAGGTATGGAAAGCAGGGCCATTGTGTAAAATGTCTCAGAGAATGGAAGATTATTTTCAAAGTCTTGAAGGCTAATGTAATGTGTAATACTAACTTGCTTAGTTGCTGTTGCACTTTCTTTACCTGTAATTTCTCCCATTTGTAATGGGAATGTCAAGCTTGTACCTACCTCTTCTGACATATTTTGGAAGCAGATAAATGGTGTTTTAGATTTCACAGCTGAAGAGTAACTTCTCAATATTGGACTAGGACTTAAAACTTTTGCTATGATGGGGTGAATATATTTTGCACATTGCAAGATGTGATTTTTAGGTGCCAAAGCATGTAATGTTATGGGTTGAATTGTGTCCCCCCCCAAAATGGGTGTAGCAACTTGGCTAGGCCATGATTTGTGGCACTGTGTGATATTCCTATAGGCTGTGATTCTGCCTCTTTGATGTAAATGAGGGAGGATGGGCAGTAATTGTGTTGGTGGGTTAGGACTCAATGTGTAAGATCGTATTGTGCCTTGAAGCAGTCTTTTGAGATATACTGGAAAGGGAAGCAAGCAAAGATTTGGGGACCTCATACCACCAAGCAGCAGTGCCAAGAGCAAAGTACATCCTTTGCAAGAGACCTGGGGTCCCTGTGCCTCAGAAGTTCACAGTGTAGGGGATGACTGATGACAAGGAGCTTCTTCCAGAGTGAACACAGAGAGTCTTACCCTGGAGCTGATGCCCTGAATTTGGACTTTTCACCTACTGGATTGTGACCAAAAAAAAAAGTTCTCTTTGTTAAAGTTGTTCACTTGTGGTATTTCTGTTATATGGGAATGTACACTTTCACTCAGTCATATTAAATAAAAACATAAAAAATTAAAAAAACAGCACTAGATGACTAAGACAGTGTTGATTCGGTGATTTCCTCTTTGATGTTCTCTTTATTGTTGTAAAAGAATCCAACTGATTTTTGTATGTTTATCTTATATCCTGATAATTTGCTGCACTCTTCTATTAGTTTCAGTGGGGTTTTCTGTAGATTCTTTAGGGTTTTCTGTATATAAGATCATGTCATCTACCAATAGAGATACTTTTACTTCTTCTTTACCAATTCGGATGCCTATTATTTCTTTATTTTGGTTGATTGCCTTGTCTAGTACCTCCTGAATAATGTTGAATAAAAGCAGTAACCATGGACGTGCTTGTCTGGTTCTCATACTCAAGGGGAATTCTTTCAAACTCTCTCCATTTAGGATGATGTTGACTGCTGGTTTTGTATAGGTGTTCCTATTATGTTGAGGAATTTCCCTTCTGTTACTATTTATCTGAGAATTTTTAACATGAATGGGTGTTGGACTTTGTCAACTGTCTTTTCTGCATAAATTGATAAAATCAAGTGGTACTTGTCTTTTGTTTTATTTATGTGATTGATTACATTAATTGTTTCTCTAATGTTGAACCATCCCTGCATACTTGGTATGAATCCCACTTGGTCGTGTTGAATAATTTTTTCTTTTCAGTAGCAAAGGACAGAAAAGTTTAGTAAGGGAAAGTATGCTCCAAAGAGGGAATGGGTCAGTCTCTGTGAGTGGATAAAATACCCAGTACATGTTTTCAGAGTGCTTTTTATTGGCAAAAACAGGAAGTGGTCATAGATAGGAGGGGGAGGTAGTAACTTAGCTTCTGATTGGGTCTGAGGCCACCATAGTCACCTTGCAACTACCAGGAGGAACTGTTCTATTTGCATCAGGAAGAACCCCCATCTGCATCACAGACCGCCAGGGAGAACTGTAGACATGTGGCAGATAAGGTTCCCTTGGTAGACTTATCAATACTGTGTGTCTTCTATAATGCAAACTATGACCTTTGTTATCCCTAGAAAATGTTAGATTCTGGAGTAAAATATGTTAGCATGTGGCAGCAGAGATCAGGTTCCCTAGCTAACCTTGACATTTCCCCCACAAGGAGACATGGACGTGATATCTTGAAGGGACCCTGCGAAGTTGACTTCTTTTTAGCTGCTTTCTGCTATTTGGGGGTGTAGTCCTACCTACAAGTCAGATCCATGTTCCTCTAGCATCCTATCTGAGAAACACTGAGTTGCCTGATCTCTTGCCTGGTTGGTACAGGTACAGGCTGGTATTCTTATAAGACCATCAGTTTAACTTGTAATTGTAGCCTGGAAGAGATAAAGCAAATTACAGTATTAAGAATTAGGGTCCCAAAGGTGAGGATAACCCAAAAGATTAATAAGGCAGTAACAGTGACGTTAGCCAGTTGGGTTTTACAGCCAGTCTGTGCCCGCAGTATAAGTTACAGACAAATTAGGGATAGGGATCTGAAGTATTTCCTTTATGGATGGCAGCTGCTTGTCCCTTGGTTCAGTTCCCTGGTACTGATTGTAGCTCTCTGGTGCCCACGTTGGAAGGACATGTGTTGGTGGAAGCAGAACTTTCTACATATGTCCCCGGAGTTGGTTCTATCTGAAAAACAACTCTGAGGAAGCTGACACAATCATTTGAGGGCTTATCTCAAGTGTCCCAGGATAGTTAATTTGGCTTGTCACTAGTTTTAATCACACCACAGAGGCCCTCAGGCTCCCTGTATTTACTCCTGACTGTTCACTCAAAAGACGTACTACACGTTTCATAAGGTTTTAATTGTGTGTTTCCCCACAGATTATCTGTGTCTGCCTCAACTCTCAAACTGTTTATGAAATCTGACTGAGAACTTATTTTGGTATATGCCCTTCTGGTTCTTTAGGTTTAATATATTAACCAATATAAGTAATTCGCAGTCCTTATTATTTATATTTAGTAGAGTTTTTAAATGCATGTATCCCCAATTTACTTAGTACTTTTTGTCCCATAAATACAACAGGACAGTGTGGGATATCTAGAAAGGAATGCCTTAGTGATTGTGACACCATCAGACGTAAGAGTAAAATTTCTTTCACCTTGGACTTTTAGTCCAAGCCAATAATTACTGAGTCCCTCTTAGAGAGTGGACCCATTGGGTAATTCAAAGTAGAGAGGCTGGCTATTGTGTCTAAGACAAATTTAATTTCCTTACATTCCACATTGAGTACAACCGTTAGCTCTCTGATGTGTGGCCAGGAGGCAGACAGGCCTTACTTGGGGCTCCCGTTAGTGGTCAGTTTCCTAGACTCCTCTTCTGAGAGAGCCCAGGAGGGCCTGTTCATGTGGGCCTTTGTTGGGGAGATCTATGAACATCCTGTTGTAGAATATTCAGGATACTCCACCTTAGAAAGGCCTCATTTTCAACAGAACCTATAATAACCAGGGTCCATATTCACTGGCCAGTGAGGTAATCTAAGTCTTGACCTCCTCTAGGGCCAACTGGGTAACCTCAAAGTGGACCTGAAGGACTATAGCCACAACTGGTTTTTCTTTTTATCCTTTTTTTTTTTTTTTTTCTCTGCCACCAAAATCTCTAATTAAACACCTCAAGGGTCTTCTCTACCAACTGGGAGAGTGTGGTCTGAGGTTTTGTCTCAAGCTTTGTAATATTTGTCTTATGTCTGATATGGACCAGGATACAAAATTGTATGGCCCTAATGTCTTTTTTAGCAGTGTCCAGAGTAAAAGAATAGACCACTTTATCTGGACCAGTATCTGACTTAAGGTGGCTAGGAGAATCAGTCTTTTTTAAAAGTAGTAGCCGATATGGGCCATCTTAATTTGTACAGAAGTCAGATATCTAGATGCTAGAAGAATTATATATCTCACTATAAAATTTTTGATCAAAGTGTTCAATAAATGGTAATTGAACACCATCAGGTTTTTAAGATCCCAGGTGTCATACAGTGTGAATTAGAAAATAGAACACATTAACAATATTAAGCCAATTACCTGAAATAGCCAAAGAAAACTATGACCCTAAGGTCTTTGAACAAGGAAATAAATTTAAACACCTCATAAGTAGTAACTTTTTCATGTCTCCATAGCAATTGTATTCTGTAAAACCTCAGATTCAAACCCATTAGTTAAATACTTCAGGATAAAAGGTTTCTTTATGTTTTAGAAAGCAGAACCTTAAAACATCAGCAGTATTTCCACATAAAACCCATAGTGTATTTTTATATACTCAGCCTTATGTAGTTATTTTTGTTCCACCTGATTTTGAATCAACTGTGGTCTGTGAGGTCATCAGTTTCTGCATAAGTTTTGGATATCTGATGTCATAGTCCTTTTTACAAGTGTAATATCTTTGTTGAGATAGTTTTGTCAGATGTTTTCAGCTAAAAACCATAGATGACAAAAACTTAATAAGACATGATTAATAAAAATATATGCAAAATGTAAAGGACAAATGAAATCCAATCTGTTAGAAAACTTTAGACAATAATACTTCTAAATATAATCATTATCCACACTTTTAGAGAACTTCAGATATCATACATAATCTTGAGGCATAATACCACATAGTCAGGATATACCAAGATTATTAAATCTCTCAATACCTATAGTATAAAAACAACTTTATACATAAATAATTTGAATTCTCCAGTCAAAGCATTGGCTTTGATGATGTTAGAGTAAAATAATTGCTACCCAATTTGGGTCTGTGCCCTGGAACAGTTGAGCCAATGGAACACACTCTTAAGTTAGAAAGAGGAAGAGGGTTTATTAGGAGATATGATACCACTGGAGACTTGACAGCAATGCAGGCTGTTCTCCATGGAGTCTCAAAAGACAATTTTTACATCAGAGTTCATATATTTTTTCAGCAAGTAATACTTCATGCTTTTAAGCATGTAGCTGTATACATCACAAAACAGTCACAAAAAACTCTTTATTAAACTACAGATATGTATGTCAGACACCTGGACTCTAACTTGCATGTTTGTAACAGGCAGAGACAAAACTTATACAAAAATTCCTCAGATAGTGAAACTAGCCTGCTGAATCCACTCTAAGAAACAAAACAAAAAGTTGTAGATACAAATAAAAATGCCTGGTAGCCTTTCTAGCTGCTGTTTTCCAGGCTGAAGGCGTTTCTCAGGAGAGCAAAGAGGAGGAAGAACAAGGTCACAAGAGCTGAAGGGGTTCTGTGCCCGTTTGGAAAGAGGCCAACACAGAGGCCAGAGTAGCTGGTGCAGTCAAAAACATTTATAGATTATTTGGAATATCATTATGACATCAGATATGTGAAGCTCTCAATTAACCATTTTGAAAGGACAAAACATGTTGCAAGATATTAGGGTTACAGTAATAATAAAGTTACAGTGAAGTTAATAATTTAAACCAAATGAAACCAAACCAAGTGTTGTGGAGTTAATTTCGAATCATAGCAACCCTATAGGACAGAATAGAACAGGTTCACAAAGATCCCAAGGAGTGCCTGGTGGACTCTAACTGTTGAACTTTTGGATAGCAGGCACAGCACATAACCACTCTGCAACCAGGCTTTCTCCCATTATCAGCTAAGAACTAATTATGATTTAATATTATGCATTTGTTAAATACTATTAAGTGAAAATATAACAGGAAATAGCCAAAATAAATTTTAACCCAGTGAAAATTGGATACTTGATTTTAATCCATGCCATGTAATTTACTAAATAAGACTCTTTCTCCCTTTAGAAAAGGGTATTCATGGCTCTCCGTGAAGTTTCAGAGTTGTTAGGAGTTTGTTGTAAGAAACAATATTAAAGTTATTTAACTAAAGGCCTTAGAGTAAGAAAACCTTAGTTTTTTTTTTCCTTTACCAAGTCCTGTGGTTTGATTTTTCTGACTCAGGAATCTGATTCTAATGAGAGGGCAAATCTTTGCCTCAAAGGAAAATAACACAAGGAATAAATTAACTGCTTACTCAGAAATCAGAAAAAGAGTTTGTTATTTTAACAGCAACAAGAAACCAATTCTTTCTAGCATTATGTTCTTTAAAATCTCATAAATTAAACCATTAAGCTTTTGTCAGACAAAACTTTTGACCATAAATATTTTTCAGCAAACCTCTACAGTATATCCCTTTAAACAGCAAAAATGAACTCACTCATTAAGACTTACATGTATTTTCTCTTGCTGCTTGGAAAGCAAGCATAAATACATTTCAACTGTGACTCATATCTATTAACTCAATTTCTTATCAGTAAGCTACCTACATGTCAGGTACAGAGAGTTCCCTGACAAACAGGGTCAAAGATGGGGGCGACATCGAGATTAAGGAAAAAGACAGACGTGAAAAAGTGGGATCAGGGGGCTAATGGTCATCACAGCTGAGAGCCTTGAATAATTATTTTTATATGTTGTTGAATTCTATTGGCTTGAATTTTGTTGAAGATTTCTATATCTAAGTTCATGAGAGATACTGATCTGTAATTTTCCTTTTTTGTGTGTGCTGTCTTTTCCTGGTTTCAGTATCTGGGTTATGCTGAATTCATAGAATGAATTTGGGAGTATTCCTTCCCTTTCTATGCTGTGGAATAGCCTCAGTAGTGTTGGAGTTAACTCCTCTCTGAAAATTTGGTGGAATTCTCTGGTGAAGCCATCTGAGCCGGGACTTTTTTGGTTGGTAGTTTTTTGATGACATTTTCAATCTCTTCTTTTGTAATGGGTTTATTTGTTTAATCTACTTCTGTTTGTGTTACTTTAGGCAGGTAGTGTGTTTCTAGAAAGTTTTCCACTTCCTCTAAATTTTCAAATTTATTAGAGGACAATTTTTCACAGTATTGTTATGATTTTTTTTAATTTGTTAATTCTGCTGTGATATCACCCATCTCATTTCTTACTCAAGTTATTTGCTTCCTCTTCTGTTTTTCTATTGTCAATTTGGCAATGGTTGATCAATTTGTTTATCTTAAAAAAAAAAACCCAACTTTTGGTCTTGTTAACTCAATCATTTTCTATTCTCTAATTCATTTAGTTCTGCTCTAATTTTTAATGCCCAAGGGGATCTTTTCCTGCTCTGTTTTCACATGTCCAAGTTATAGCTTTAATTCTTAGATTTGGGCCCTTTCTTTTTTTTGAATGTGGGCATCTCTTGAGATAAATTGACATCTGAGCACAGCTTTTGCTCTGTCCCAAAGGTTCTGTTAGGATGTGTTTTCATTCTCATTCATTTCTGTGAATTTCTTTATGCTGTCTTTGATTTATTTTACAACCCAGCAGTTTTTGAACACAATGCTGCTGAGTTTCCATGTTTTTGATTTTGTTTTCCTTTTCTTTCTGTTATTGATTTCTACTTTTATGGCTTTATGGTCTGAAAAGATGGTCTGTAATACTTTAATGCTTTGAATTTTCCTAAGAATTACTTTTTTGCCTAATATGTGGTCTATTCTGGAAAGTGTTCTGTTATGCCTGGCTGCAGCTGGGTGAAGTGTTTAGTGTCTTTGAGGTCCAATTTATTGATTGTGGCATTTACATATTCTGTGTTGTTTTAGTCAGCTAGGGCTGCTCTAACAGAAATACCACAGAGTGGATGGCTTTAACAGAGGAAGGGTTATTTTTACACCATCCGGTAGGTTGCAAGTCCATATTCAGGGTGTCCCCCCCAGGGGAAGGCTTTCCCCTTGTCGGCTCTGGAGGAAAGTCTGGTATTGCATCAGTCTTTGTCCAGGGAGAGTCTTGGCACAGGAACCTCATGACTGAAGGACACGCTCTTCTCCCAGTCCTGCTTGTGTGATGGTATGAGGTTCCCCATTCTCTGCTTGCTTCTCTTTCCTTTTATCTCTTGCAGGCTGAAAGGATTAAGGGTGGGGCAAGACATACTCCAGGGAAACTCCCTTTACAGCAGAGCAGGGAAGTAATCCTACGAAGGAATTTACAGCGCCACCCTAATCCTTTAACATAAAGTTTAAGGAAACCACAAAATGAGGACAATCACAAGATACTGGGAATCATGTCCTGGCCACATGGCTACACATATTTTTGGGGGGACACAATTCAACCCATGACACATGTCTTTATTGTGCTTTTTTCCTGTGTGTTCTGTCCATCACTGAAAATTATATGTTGAAGTCTCCCACTATTACTGTGGAGCTGTCTATTTCTGTTTTCAGTGCAGTTAGTGTTTGATGTATTTTGGAGCCCTGTCATTGGGTGCATAGATATTTAATATGGTTATATCCTCCTGGAGTACTGAGCCTTTAATCATTACATGGTATCTTTCTGTATTCAATGTGGTAGATTTTACTTTAAAGTCTATTTTATCAGAGATTAATATTGCCACTCCTGATCGTTTTTGAATGTTGTTAGCTTGATATATATTTTTTCTATCCTGAGTTTTAGTTTGTTTGTGTTTTGAATTCTAAGTTGTGTCTCCTCTAGGCAGCATAGTGATGAATAGTGTTTTTTAATACAATCTACTCCTCTCTGTCTCTTTATTGGTGTACATAACTCATTTATGCATGATTATTCATTGGCATGAGTTTAGTGTTGTCATTCTGATGTGTTCTTTTGTGTGTTGTAGTCAATTCCTTCTTTACATTGTGCTGACTCTTTTTTCTTCATGTTTTCTCTTCATCTTTTAAATGGTGGTTTTGTATTTGCTGAGGCTGTGTTTTTTATTTTGATGCATAGGGTTGATGATTTCCTTTGTGACTACCTTAATATTTACCCCTATTTTTCTAAATTTAAACCAGTCTTTAATTACTTTTTATTGCCTTGACTTTCCAAGTAAAAGATCTATGAATATATTTTCTTTAAGTCTCGATTTTTTTGTTATAAAATTTACACAGCAGCATCTTTGTTTCCCTGTTTTCAGTGTTTGCCCTTTCATTTATTTTTGTGTTTGCCATATTTGGCTTGATACCAGGTTACTGTGTTCTATGTTGTAGTCTTGGATTGTTACTTGATGTTACTGATTTTCTAATCAAAGGACTCTTCTTAGCATTTCCTGTAATTTTTGGTATGGTTTTTGTAAATTCTCTAAATTTCTGCTTATCTAAAATTTCCTAATTTCACAATTATGTTTGAGAGACAGTTTTGCTGCATATATAGTTCTTGGTTGGCATTTTTTTTCTTTCAAGGCTTTGTATATGTTATCCTATTGCCTTCTTGCCTGCATGGTTTCTGCTGTGTAGTCCAAGCATAGTCTTATTGGTTCTCCTTTTTAGGTTAATTTTTGTTTATCCCTAGCCACTTTTAAAACTGTCTCCTTATCTTTACTTTTGGCAAGTTTGATAATATGCCTTGCTATTTTTCTTTTAGAATCTACCTAATATGGAGTTTGATGAGCATTTTGGATAGATATATTCTTATCTTTCATGATATTAGGGAAATTTTCTGTTCAAAAAAATCTCTATTTCTCTCCATATTTTCTGTTATCCCCCTCTGTTCTGGTACCCCAGTCATTCATAGATTATTTGTCTTGATAGAGTCCCACATAATTCTTAGTGTTTCTTGATATTTTTTACTATTTTTTAATCTGAATTTTCCTCATATATGTTGTCACGTGCTTTATTTTCAGTGTCACTAATTCAGCCTTCCATTGCCTCAGTGCTGTTCCTTTGACTTTCTATTAAGTTGTTTAATTCTATAATTTTATTATTATTTTTCTGAGTTTCTACTTCCTGTCTCTCTGTGTTTTCTTGCAGCCTGTTTAATTTGTCATTATGCTCTGCTGTGTTTTTTCTCACCTCCATCCTGATCTCTTGAGCCAAGCCAAAAGTCAAGTGCTGTCAAGTCAGATCCGACTCATGGCAACCCTTGAAGAGTTACAAATATTAATCTTACACATTCTACTTCTGATAATTCCAGGAAGTTCTTTTCATCTGGAAAATTTCTTGATTTTTTGTTTTGGGAGCTTTCTGAAGTCATCATGGTCTGCCTATTTAAGTGATTTGATATGGACTGTTTTCTCCAATCCATTAGTAAGTTGTTGAATTTATTTATTTTGTGTTTTCAAATGTCCAAATAGGCTGGTCACATGTTCTAGTTTGGTTATTGGTGCCTTTGAATCTCTAACATCCTGTCACCAGGTGGTTAGAACTGTTACTAGTCACATAAGCCCAGGAGTTCATTTACTTTTCTTGTATGAATTCAGCTCAGGTGTGCAGGTAGTCGTTCATCAGGTTTGCATTGCAGGCTCTCCCCTAGTCTCCTAGATGGGCAGGGCTAATTAGTGTAGGCACAGGTATGTGCTGCTGGTACTGAGAAAGGCAGAGAATAACAGCTGTCCCTGAGTGTCTATGAGGATCATATGTCTGATTCTAGGTGAATTTCCAGCTTGGGTGAGTTTTCAGATTATTTTTCTTCCCCTCTTTCCTCAGTTTGTTAAATTGTCCAGGAGAATGGCACAGGTGGGCTTAAGGAGTCCTACTTCTGGCTCAGTTAATGGATTCAGACTGTGGATACAAGCACATTATAGAGAGGACAGGGGGAAGCATTGGGAAAAGGGAGAGAGAGTTATCCTGAAGGAAAGATTTAGATCTGCACACAATAGGTAGGTGCCAGTCACTTAGCTTTTGATGGCAAAGCACTGTTTCTCCCTGGCTCTGGAAGCTCAGTTGCACTTTTCACTGTTCTTTGGTGCTGAGGAGTATGCCCTCCAAATGCCACCCCTCAGCTAACCACGCTGGCCATAGGCTATTCCCTAAGGGTCAAGTCTGGCTAGTCCTGGGTACTTGAGGACCTACTTTCCTTTCCCCGTTGCTCAGTACAGTTTATCATCTTCTCCTTTTATGGTCATGGTTCCTAGGATATCATATGTAATGAATTTATTTGTTCTTTTAGGTCTTTATTGTTAGAGGGATCACAGGAAGAGTCTGACTATTCCACCATCTAGACCTCACCTCCCTAGCGCTGTTTTGACTGATGTTGAACTTTTCCATAACTTCTTTCCCCTGATGTAGTCAGTTTGATTCCTGTATATTCTATCTGGTGAGGTCTATGTGTATTGTCACCATTTAGGTTAGTGTAAAAAGGTATTTGCATTGAAAAAATCTTTGGTCTTCCAAAATTCTATCATGCAATCTCTGGCATTGTTTTATCACCAAGGCCATATTTTCTACCTATCAGCTCTACTTTGAGGAGGCAGCTCTTCCCTAGTCATCGTTTGAGCACCTTCCAACCTAGGTGGCTTATTGTCAGGCACTACATAAGACAATGCTCTGCTGCTATTCATATAAGGTTTTTGCTGGCTAATTATTTTGATAAGCAGACTACCATGTCCTTTTTCATAGTCTGTCCTAGTCTGGAAGTTCAGATGAAACCTGTCCACTCTGTGTGACCTAGGTGGTATCTGAATACTGATGGTGTAACTTCTAGCATCACAGCACATGCTGGCCCCCACAGTATGAGAAACTGACAGGCAAGTGGTGGGTTTACATGTTATTAACTCATTTAATCCTCACCATAGCCATGCCAGGATGGTACCATTATTTCCATTTCAAAGATAAGGGTACTTCTCTAAGTTCATATTCTGTGATTTGAATCCAAGTCTACCTTGCTTCAGAACCTATTTTTCCAGTGGATCTCAACTCCAGTTGCCAGCTAGGAGCTTTAAAAAAATTGATCTTTCCTATGCCCCACCTCCAGGAGTTTTGACCTAATCAGTTAGGGGTGAGGCCTGGATGACAAAAGAAAATACTTCCAAGGTGTCATGGATTTAATTGTGTCCCCCCAAAATGTGTGTAGCAATTTGACTAAGCCATGATTCCCAGTATTGTGTGATGGTTCTATATATTGTAAATCCTGCCTCTGTGGTGTTAATGAGTTAGGATGGGAGGCAGTTGTATTGGTAAGGCAGGACCAAATGTTTAAGGTGGTCTTTTGGGATGTAAAGGAAAGGGAAGCAAGTAGAGAGTTGGGGACCTCATACCACCAAGAAGCAGTGCCAGGGGCTGATTGCATCCTTTAGAAAGTACCCAAAATCCCTGTGCATCAGAAGCTCCCAGTCTAGATGAAGATCAGCAGCAAAGACTTTTCTCCAGAGCCAGCAGAAAGAGCCTTCCCCTGAAATTTGGACTTGTGACATACTGGATTGTGACAAAATGAAATTTCTCTTTCTAAAGCCATCCACTTATGGTATTTCTGGTAAAGCAGCACTAGATGACTAAGACCAAATTTGGTACCAAGAAAGTGGGGAGCTGCTCTAATAGATACCTAAAATGTGGAAGTGGTTTTGATACTGTGAATGGATAGAAGAGACAGAAGTAACTGAAAACAACTGTTAATACGAAGAAGGCACAGGTGGTGAAAAACAAGCAGCAGCAGACCACCAGCAGTGGAGGACCACCACTAGCAACAGCAGTGGACAGGTAGTAGCTGAACCAGACCAATGTGAGACAGTGCTGGAGCTGACCTACAGAGTGAGAAAGCTGACTGCCCATGTGCAAGAGGCCTCCTGGTGAAGCGAAGTGCCTCTGGGCACCTAAACTGGTAGAGCTACAGAGCTTTGAAACACTTGCCCCAGCAGAGCAGATGTGGGAATGAGGCCTGGGACATGCGGTCACAGGTAATAGAAGCTGAAGAAGTAAGGAACATGAGAAGCTGAGATACCTCATCTCAGAAGGTATACCCACAACCTCAGGGAATTCAAAGGATGGAGCCATAGCCTCTGGTGTTTTTAAGGATGGTGTTGCCACACAAATGGACTAGGAAAATGGTGCTCTGAAAGCAGAGGAAGCAGAGTTGCCATCCCAGTGGGTCTGGAAGCTGGAGCTATGGTCCTGGGCCAAGGGGCCTCCACTCAGAATCTGGAGAGTGTGGCCAATATCTAGAGTCTGCAGAGCAGGGCCACTGTGTAAAATGTCTCAGAGAATGGAAGATTATTTTCAAATCTTTGAGGGCCAATGTGTTCTGCTGATTTGTTTACTGCCTGTTACGACTTTTTTGCCTGAAATTTCTCCCATTTGTAATGGAAAAGTCTAGCCTGTGCCTGACAATTCTGCCATTGTATTTTGGAAGGATATAACACTTTCTAGAGTTCACAGTTGAATAGGAATTTCTGAATTTTGAACTTAAGACTTTTGCTACGATATGAATATGTTTTACATGTTGGAAGAATGTGATTTTCAGGGTGCCAAAGGTAGAATGTCATGGAATGAATTGTGTCACCCCAAAAAATGTGTGTACTAATTTGGATAGGCCATGATTCCTAGTGTTCTGTGATTGTATCATGCCTAGAGGCAATTTGGGATATAAAGGAAAGGGAAGCAAGCAGAGAGCTGTGGACCTCATGCCACCAAGAAGTAACACTGGGAGCTGAGTGTATCCTTTGGAAAGAACCTGGGGCCCCTGCATATCAGAAGTTCCCAGTCTAGGGGAAGATTTATGATAAGGACCTTTCTGTAGAGCCAGCAGAGAAAGTCTTCACCTGGAGCTGACAACCAAAATTTGGACTTGTAGCTTACTGGACTGACAAAATTTCTTATTTTAAAGCCATCCACTTATGGTATTTCTGTTGAAACAATACTAGATCATTAAGATACCAGATGACTTTACTAGAATCCAGAATTGCAAACCATTGGGCTGGACTCTATTAACTGTACAATGAGTGAAATCTTCTCTTTTGAACTTCTCCAGAAGTTTTTAACTGTTACTGAAATAGATCTATTATGGATGGAATTCCAGGCCAAGTTGGAAAACATGATGATAAGTATAATGATGATAATAATGATAATAACCTTTTATAGCAGTTTAGGCTTCATCATATACAGAAGTTTTTTTATGTACATTCTTATCCACTTAATCTCTACAACAACTCTGCAAGGTAAAGATTGTTAGAAACTGGGGGGTGGATTCAAGATGTTGGACTAAACACATGACTCCCTAAGTCCCTCTGGAAACCAAGGCCTGAAGTGATAATTAAATTGAGCCTTCTGGACACGTATTGAGCCCTAGGACACAGCATAGGGCTGTCTATTTGGTCTACATACCAATGAGCTGGAAACTTCTTCTCTTTTGCCAACCCCCACCCTTGATGAGTGTTGGCTCTCACGGACTGAAGGTGAATCACCACTTTAACTTTTTTTCTCTGTCTTAGCTGGTTGGAGGGGCTGAAGTTTGTCAGCAAGGTTGAGATGAACTGCTAATGAGATTGGTGAGCAGAGTCACCACATTTTGAGAGCCTGGCCTTGGAATCTATGCAACTTGGCACCTCTGCCCTCTCTCTTGGAATCTCCACCACTGAATAGCCTTTTCCGAGATGGGTAGGGGAGCTTGTCCTGGGCACCATCTTGATTCACTGGGAGGTGGATTTTTCTATACGGAGGCCTCAGCAGGAACTAATTCCCAGGCTGGGAGGCAGTGCCTGCCAAGAGAGTGCCTTTCCAGCAGTAAAGCAGTCTTTGATATAGATGTGCTTACTTTGCCAGCTGGGAAGAGGGAACTGCACACCTGAAAGCCTGCCTAATTTTGGAAGCTGTCAGGTACCTTTTACCTTTTAACACGGAAGTAACTATGGTGCATCCAGATGGGATCTCTTCCAGCCTTTACTGTCTCACATTATATGGTCAGCTGAGAGCTCCCCAGCAACTCTATAAGTGGGGCTGCGTCTTTGCCAGTCAGGAGGTGGAGCCCGCTACCTGAGAGATTCCACTGAGCCCAGTTACTGGAGTACATAGAGGTGTCTGGTGATCAACTTCCTTTTCAAACTGAGCCTTAGATTCCGTTAAGGTAACACAGGAGAAACCAAACAAATTCCAGATGTCCCAAAAACAACAAACTTTGAACCAGAACATTAGGAATAAATCACTTATGGCTTCAGAAGGCCCACAAAAGAAAGATGCAAAGAATTTCTCAGATGAAGGAGCCTTTCTGAAACTATCAGAGGCTGAGTACAGAAGGATTATACAGAGAGACCTCCTAGACCTGATACAAAATGCAGCAGAGCAAAATGAAAAATTAAATAAACTGTTCAATCAGATGGCACACCAGTACTCTGAAATCCAACAGATTAAGAACAAAATCAAAGAAAGAAAATTCAGTTCAAAGCCAAGAAAATAGATCAGAGCAAATGGAAAATAGAATTTCTGACTTGGAAGACAGAGCTACTGACTCTAGCATCTATGACGGAAAATCAGAAAAAAGAAACAAGAAAAATGAAGAAGCATTAAGAATCATGTGGGACTCTATTAAGAGGAACAACCTATGATTAATTGGAGTCCCTGAATAGGGTGGGACACCTGAGAACAGAGAGAGTATTGTTGCTGACTGGCTGACAGAAAACTTCCAAGAAATTACGAAAGAAAAGAATGTAGACATTCAAGATGAATATCAAACACCACTCAATATAGATGCCAAAAGAAAGACTCTAAGACATATTATAATAAGCCAAGACAGCCAAGTGCCATCGAGTCAAGCTTAACAAAATGAACATAAGCAGAAATTCTTAAAAGCAGCAAGACTCAAAGCAAAGCTAACATTCAGAGGGAAACTCTGTAGTCTCATTAGATTTCTCAGCAGAAATGATGCTGGCACAGAGACAGTGGCATGACACATTCAAAGCCTTGAAGAAGAACTTCCAACCAAGAATTGTATATCCTGCAAAACTATCTTTCAAATATGAAAATGAAATCAAGACATTTGCAGATAAACAGAAACTCAGAGACTCTGTAAAAACCAAACCAAAGCTACAAGAAATACTGAAAGAAGCTCTTAGCTTAGAAGAACATAACCATTAGTTTTATATTTGAGGAGGAAATACAGGACACATCATCCAGAAACCAGTTAGGGAAGGCTCCAAACTCAATCAAAGCTGTAATACTAAAAGAAATGATCCGGGGATCATACCATGAAAACTATGATGTCATCATATTAAAAAAAGGGATGGGGGGTGGAATCAAGGTGGCAGACTAAACACACATTTCCTTATATCCCTCTGGAAATCAAGACCTGAAATGATAATCAAATGGAGCCTTCTGATCACCTAATCAGCCCCAGGACACTGCACAGGGCTGTTACTTTTGACTTCATACCACTAAGAAAAAAAACTCCTCTCTTTCACTGACTCCCACTCCTGGCTACCACTGGCTCTCATGGACTGAAGGTAAATGCACCATTTTGACTTTTATTTTCCTCTGTCTTGGCTGGCGGGGGGGACAGGCAGGTGAAATTCCCATATTGTGAGAGCCAGGCTTAGGACTCTGTTAATCTAGCCACTTTGAGCCTGTCGTTTTATATCTGCCTCAGCGGCATTTGTACAGAATTGCACAGTGTGCGGGACGCCATGATGGGTACGGAGATTCTAGCAGGATCTCATTCTTAGCCTGGCAGCCAGCGCCTGAAAACAGGACAGCGCTTCTCCAAGAGAAAAGCAGTAATTTACCCAGTGCCACCTACGTTGGGGGCCCTGCAACAGAATCAGAAGAATCACTAACTCTCGGCAACTTTAGCCCCTCTATCTGCTGCCTGTGTGGAGGGTGCCCTCTTGGAGACGGTAGACGCAGCTGGACCTAATTCTTAGCTTGGGAGTCAGAGCCTGCCCACAGGAGAGCGCTTTTCTATCAGAAAAGCAGGACTCTACGCAATGTCACCAAAGGCTAGGCCCTGTCACTAGAGGCCAACAGGGCAGTAGCATTGCTGTATTCTGAACTAGTTTGTATCATCTGCGGTTGGATATAGTGGTGCTTACTGTGCCATTTGAGAAGAGGGACCTCTACACTTGAAAACCTAACTGAATTGTGAAGTGGTCAGATACCTTTTGCTTTACATTTTAAGACAGCCTAGAGAAACATCTGCAGGCCTTCCTCACAGTACCTCTTCCAGCCTCTACATACTCACATGCGAACCAAAAAGCAACAGACCCTGTGGCATACAAGAAATCACAGATGACTTCAGAAGGCTCCCAAACAAAGCAACCAAGGAGTTTTGCAGATGAAGAAACTTTTATGAAAGCATCGGTAAGTGAATACAAAATGATTATATACAGAGCCCTTCTAGACCTTATACAAAATGCAGAACAAAGTGAAAAATCAAGCAACATGTTTGATCTGATGGAACACCAGTACTCTGAAATCCAACAGATCAAGAACAAAATCAAAGACATAGAAACTTAATGCAAAGCCAAGAAAACAGAATGGAACAAACAGAAAAAAGAATTTCTGACTAGGAGGACAGAGCTACTGAGGCCAGCATCTATGAGCAGAAATCAGGAAAAAGAAACAAGAAAAATGAAGAAACATTAAGAAGCATGTGGGATTCTATTAAGAGGAACAATCTTTGATTAATTGGAGTCTCTGAACAAGATGAGACATCTGAGAACACAGAGAGTATCATTGCTGAGCTGCTGTCAGAAAACTTCCCAGAAATCATGAAGGAAGAGAATATAGACATCTCAGATGCATATCGTACGCCACCCAATATAGATCTCAAAAGAAAGACTCCAAGACATATTATAATCAAGCTTAACAAAATGAAACATAAGCAGCAACTCTTCAAGGCAGCAAGAGTCAAAGCAAAGCTAACATTCAGAGGGAAACCCTGTAGGCTCTCTTCAGATTTCTCAGCAGAAACCATGCTGGCACGGAGACAGAGGCATGACACACTCAAAGCCTTGAAGGAGAAGAATTTCCAACCAAGAATTGTATATCCTGCAAAACTATCTTTCAAATATGAAAATGAAATTAAGACATTCCCAGATAAACAGAAACTCAGAGACTTTGTAAAAACCAAACCAAAACTACAAGAAATATTGAAAGAAGTTCTTGGCACTAGCATAGAAGAACAAAACCACTAGCTTTATATTTTAGAACGACACACTACTCAAAACTCTACTCAGTTAGGGAAGGCTACAAAACCAATCACAGCTTTGATACGGAAAGAAGCAATCCAGTGATCATCATGAAAACTATGGTGTCATCATATTAAAAAGAGGGATGTACTACAGTTGTTATAGTCCTCCCAGATGGAGAGGAAGATGACAAGACTGGTAGTGATTAAAATTGGGTTTATATATAGTTTATTAAGGGGGACCATAGGGGCAGCTGTAAAGCACAACAAAGATATGTTATACCATTTCAAGAAATGTAACACAGGAGTCTCAACAACTACAAAACCAGCTCTGGAAAAGGTGAAAATCAACTCACAAAAAAGAATGTCCCAGAACAGACTAATAAGAACAACAGAGATAACATCAACACAAAAATAAACATATCACAATGGCACCACTGAACACATACCTATCAATAATTACACTGAATGTGAATAGACTGAATGCTCCAGTAAAGAGACATTGAGTGACATCTTGGATCAAAAGACATGACCCATCCATATGTTGTCTACAAGAAACTCACTTGAGACCTAAAGATAGGAACAAACTGAAAATTAAAGGATGGAAGAATATATATCAAGCTAACAATGAACAAAGAAGAGCAGGTGTGGCAATTCTAATCTCTCACAAAATCAATTTTAATGTAAAGTCCACCATCGTGGACAAAGACGGACACTATTTATTGCTGAAAGGTTCAATACACAAGCAAGACCTAACTATATTAAATATTTATGCACCTAATATCAGACCACCTAAATACATCGAAGAAACACTGACTACGCTCAAAAGAGAGTTAGATGACTCCACCATAATAGTGGGAGACTTCAACACTTCACTCTCAATACTAGACAGATCATCTAGAAAAAAGCTCAGTAAAGATGCTGAAGACCTCATTGACACAATTAACCAACTAAACTTTGTTGATATATACAGAACTTTCCACCCATCACGAGACAACTACACCTTCTTCTCCAGTGCACATGCAACATTCTCCAGAATTGACCATGTGATAGGGCATAATGCAATGCTCAACAAAATCCATACCATTGAATTACTGCAAAGCATCTTCTCAGATCATAAAGCCATCAAAGTTGAAATCAATAGCAGAAAAAAACAGAGATAGAAAGTGGAACTCTTGGAAACTGAACAACATCTTGCTCAAAAAAACATGGGTTATAGAGGAAATCAAGGATGAATTAAAGAAATTCATGGATTCCAATAAGAATGAAAACACTTCCTACCAGAACCTATGGGATACAGCCAAAGCAGTGCTCAGAGGTCTGTTTATCTCCATAAGTGCACACATCTGGAAGGAAGAAAGAAACCGAATAAAGGAACTAACCCTACAGCTTGGACAAGTAGAAAGAGAACAACAGAGGGACTTGTCAGGCACCAGAAGAAACGAGATCATAAAGATTAGAGCAGAGCTAAATGAATTAGAGAATAGAAAAACAACTGAAAAAATTGAAAAGACCAAAAGCTGTTTTTTTGAAAGGATCAATAAAATTGACAAACCACTAGCTAAACTTACTAAAGAAAAGCAGGAAAGGAAACAGATAATCCAAATTAGAAATGAGAGGGGAGTTGTCACCACAGATGCAACAGAAGTAAAAAATATCATAACAGATTACAATGAAAGACTGTACTCTAACAAATTTGAAAACCTAGGGGAAATGGAGCAATTCCTTGACTCGTACCACTTACCCAAATTATCACAACGTAAAGCAGAACAACTTAATAAATCCGTCACAAAGGAAGAGATTGAAAATGTCATCAAAACACTGCCAACCAAAAAAAGTCCGGGTCCAGATGGCTTCACTGCAGAACTCTACCAAGCATTTAGAGAAGAGTTATCTCCAATACTACTGAAACTGTTTCACAGTATAGAAAGGGAAGGAGTACTCTCAACTCATTCTATGAAGCCAGCATAACCCTGATACCTAAGCCAGGGAAAGACCCAACAAAGAAAGAGAACTACAGACCAACATCACTCATGAATCTAGACGCAAAAATCTTCAACAAAATTCTTGCCAACAGAATGCAACAACATATCAAGAAAATAATCCATCATGACCAAGTGGGATTCATACCAGGGCTGCAAGGCTGGTTCAACATCAGAAAAACAATTAATGTGATTAACCACATAAATCACACAAAAGACAAGGATCACCTGATTTTGTCCATTGATGTAGAAAAAGCATTTGATAAAGTCCAACACCCATTCATGCTAAAAACTCTTAGCAAAATGGGCATAGACGGCAAATTCCTCAACACAATAAGGGCCATTTATACAAAGCCAATTGCCCACGTCATCCTGAATGGAGAGAGACTGAAAGACTTCCTTGAGATCCAGAACTAGACAAGGATGCCCACTCTCACCTCTTCTATTCAACATTGTGCTGGAAGTTTTAGCCAGAGCAATTAGACAAGACCGAGAAACAAAGGGCATCTGCATTGTCAAAGAGGAAGTTAAAATCTCCCTGTTTGCAGATGGTATGATTCCATATGCAGAGAATCCCAAGGAATCTATAAGTAAACTACTCAAACTGATAGAAGAGTTCAGCAAAGTCTCAGGATACAAGATAAACATAAGTAAATCAGTAGGATTCCTTTATACCAACAACGAGACTGTTAAGGAGGAAATTATTAAATCAATACCATTTACGATAGCCCCTAAGAAGATAAAGTACCTAGGAATTAATCTAACCAGAGAAATAACAGACCTTTACAAAGAGAACTACAAGCCCTTACTATAAGAAACTAAGAGAGACTTAGATAAATGGAAGAACCTACCCTGCTCATCGATAGGAAGACTTAACCCTGTGAAAATGTCTATTTTACCCAAAGCAATCTATTTATATAATGCAATTCCAATACAAGTTCCAGTGACATTTTTTAATGAGACGGAGAAACAAATCACCAATTTTGTTTGAAAAGGGAAGAAGCCCCGGATAAGTAACGTACTACTAAAGAAGAAGAACACACTGGGAGGGCTCTCATTACCCGACCTTAGAACATACTACACTGCCACAGTGGTCAAAACAGCCTGGTACTGGTACAAGAACAGACAGATGGATCAATGGAACAGAATTGAGACCCCAGAGATGACACCATCTGCCTATGAACAGTTGGTATTCGACAAAGGCCCTAAGACATTAAACTGGGGTAAAAACAGTATCTTCAACAAATGGTGCTGGGAGAATTGGATATCCATCTGCAAGAAACTGAATCAAGATTCATATCTTATACCTTATACAAAAACCAACTCCAACTGAATAAAAGACCTAAATATCAAACCTAAAACGATAGAGCTCATCCAAAAAAGGTAGGAATAACAATGGAAGTTTTAGTACACAGTGAGAACAGACTCCAAAATCTATCGAAGAAACCACAATCAACAGAAGAGAAAATAGATAAATGGGAACTATGAAGAATCAAACACTTTTGCTCATCCAAAGACTTTACTAATAGAATTAAAAGAACACCCACAGAATGGGAAAAAATATTTGGCAACTCTATGTCAGACCAACGTTTGATCTCCATAACCTATAAGATACTACGAAATATCAATAAAAAGAAGATAAATCATCCAATTAAGTGATGGGCAAAGGAGATGGACAGACATTTCACTAAAGAGGAGATCCAGGCAGCCAAAAAACACATGCGGACGTGTTCATGATCTTTAGTTGTTAAAGAAATTCACATCAAGATGACAATGAGCTACCATCTCACCCCAACAAGACTGGCCATGATCCACAAAACACAAAACAACAAATGCTGGAGAGGCCGTGGAGAAAGTGGAACCCTCCTACACTGTTGGTGGGGTTGCAAAATGGTCCAGCCTCTTTGGAAAGCAATCAGGCGCTTCCTTAAAAAAATGGATATTGATATACCATTTGACCCAGTAATTGCACTACTTGGAATGTATCCTACAGAATCAAGGCCTTTTACACCGGTGGACACATGCACCAGAATGTTCATCGCAGCACAGTCCATGATAGCAAAAAGATGGAATCAACCCAGATGCCCAACAACAGAAGAATGGATAGGTAAACTATGGTACACATGCTCAATGGAGCACTACACAATGATAAAGAATAACATGATTCCAGGAAACAGCTAACCTCGTTTCAACCGGAAGACATTATGTTAAGTGAAAGTAGTCAGCAACAAAAAGACAAATATTGTATGAGATCTCTATGATATCTCAAAAACAGACTTGTGTATAGAAGAAAAGACTCTTTGACAGCTGCAAGGGTGGGGAGGGAGGGAGGGAAGGGGAGGGTTTAGATTAGATGGTTGCTAGAAATCTGTTTGTGAGAAATTGGTGATAGCGCACATTAGAAACAAGAACAACATTAAGTGGACTTCAGCATAACTTGAGTACTCCTTGCATCTTAACCCAATATATAAAGGATAGAGTACCTGAGGCATGGGGCAGGGGACCATGCTCTTTGGCGAAATCAAGGCCAATTGGCACAACTAGCATTTTCCTAGGAAGGCTCTCTGCACCCCACATTGGTGAGTGGCATCCAGGTTCTTAAAAACTTCCAAGCTGCCATGCGAGGGCACAGTAAATGGTCCCAACTCAGCAGGAACCGATGCTCACCAAGGACCAAAACGACATGCGGTAAAGACAACCTAGAAGATAGACCGACATGAGTGGGTGCCTACATCGTCTTGGGACCAGAAGAACCAGATGGTGCCCGGCCCCCACCAGTGATAGCTGCAATGGAGCTCACTAGGTTGAGTTTCACTGGCAACACAATATTAAAAGGGGTGCATCCTGAGACCTCCACTACAAGACCTCAATTGATGGTCCAGTGGTTTCGGGGTTCCCCTGGGAGCATGGCCCCTGGCCCTGATGCTGCCCTTGCCCATAAATCATAATGAAGGTCCACTCTTTGGACACAAGTGGATTGGACTTGGCAATGCAGAGTGACCATATATTGGATGCACTTTATGGTTCTATACATCTGTAGGATATCATCCTGCTGACCTCTGGCTGGAGGAAGGAGAGTCGGTGGAGAGGAGGGGAAATAAGGCTTTTGGGAGGATGAGACATGTATGGAGCAGAGAGGAATAATGTGCTGTCACCGGACAGGGAGAGTAGTGGAAGCTGCATATATGTGGGTATGTAAATTTATATGGGAATGTACATTTTCACTCAGTTATATTAAATTAAAAAAAACAGAGGGATGTACTACACTCGTTATAGTCCATCCAGATGGAGACAAGTTAAAAAGACTTGTAGTAGTTAAAATTGTGCTTAAACAGACACTTTTAATGGGGATCACAGGGACAGCTGCAAAGTACAATAAAGATGCAACATATCAGACAAGAAATGTAACATATGAGTCTCAACAACCAAAAAACTAACCCTGAAAACGGTTAAAAAATCAACTCATAAAGAAGATTGTCCAAGAATAGAATAAGAACAACAGAAAAAACATCAACACAAAAATAAACATATCACAAGGACAGCACTAAACACATACCTATCGATCATTACATTGAATGTGAATGGACTGAATGCTCCAGTAAAGAGACAATGAGTGGCATCTTGGATGAAAAGCCACTACCCGTCCATAGGTTGCTTAGAAGAAACTCACCTTAGACTTAAAGATATGAACAAACTGAAAATTAAAGGATGGAAGAATATATGTCAAGCTAAGAATACACAAAGAAGAGGAGACGTGACAATACTAATCTCAGATAAAATAGATTTTCATGTAAAATCCACCATCGTGGACAAGGTTCAACATTATTTCTTGCTGAAAGGTTCAAGACACAAGCAGGGCTTACCAATATCAAATACTTATGCACCCAGTACTAGAGCATCTAAATACATCTAAGAAACACTGATTACACTAAAAAGAGAGGTAGATCACTCCACAGTAAATAGTGGGAGACTTCAACACTCCAATGTAATATTGGACAGATTGTCTAGAAAAAAAGTGCAATAAACACACAGAAGATATTATTGCCACAATTAACCAACTAGACCTCACTGATGTATATAGAACTTTCTATCCATCAGTAGACAACTACACCTTCTTCTCCAGTACACATGGAACATTATCCAGAATAGACCATGTGTTAGGACATAAAGCAAATCTCAACAAAATCCATACCACTGAATTATTGCAAAGCATCTTCTCAGACTACAAAGCCATTAAAGTCAAAACCTATAGCAGAAAAAACATAGACAGAAATTGGAAGTCATGGAAACTGAACAGCATCTTGCTCAAAAAGCCAGGGGTTATAGAAGAAATCAAGGATGAAATAAAGAAATGTATGGATTCCAATGAGAATGAAAACAATTCTTAACAGAACCTATGGGATACAGCCAAAGCGGTGCTCAGAGATCAGTTTATATCTATAAACACACACGTCTAGAAGCAAGAAAGAACCCAAACCAAAGATCTAACCCTATAGCTTGAACAAGTACAGAGAGAGCAACCGAGGAACCCCTCAGACACCAGAAGAAAACAAATCATAAAGGTTAGAGCAGAACTAAAAGAATTAGAAAATGGAAGAACAATTGAAAAAACTGAAAAGACCAAAAGCTGGTTTTTTGAAAAGATCAATAAAATTGACAAACCATTAGCTAAACTTACTAAAGAAAAACAAGAAAGGAAAACAAAGAACCCAAATAAGAAATGAGAGGGAGTTGTCACAACAGATCCAACAGAAATAAAAAATATCGTAACAGAATACTAAAAAAGGAAAGTCTGTACTCTAACAAATTTGAAAACCTAGACGAAATAGACAAATTCTTAAATTCATATCACCTACCCAAATTATCACAAGGTGAAGCAGAACAACTTAATAAACCCATGACAAAGGAAGAGGTTGAAAAAGTCATGAAAAAACTACCAACCAAAAAAAAGCCTTGGCCCAAATGGCTTCACTGCAGATTTCTATCACGCTTTTAGAGAAGTTATCACCAGTACTACTGAGAGTATTTCATAGCACAGAAAGGGATGGAATACTCCAAAGTTCATTCTATGAAGCCAGCATAACCCTGATACCAAAGCCAGAGAAAGACCCAACCAAAAAGGAGGACTATAGACCACTATCACTAGATGCAAAACTCTTCAACAAAATCCTTGCCAATAGAATACAGCAACATATCAAAAAAATTATTCACCACAACCAAAAAAAGCCTTGGCCCAAATGGCTTCACTGCAGAATTCTATCATGCTTTTAGAGAACAGTTATCTCCAATACTACTGAGACTATTTCATAGCACAGAAAGGGATGGAATACTCCCCAATTCTTTCTATGAAGCCAGCATAACCCTGATACCAAAGCCAAAGAAAGACCCAACCAAAAAGGAGAACAACAGACCACTATCACTAGAAGCAAAACTCTTCAACAAAATCCTTGCCAATAGAATACAACAACATATCAAAAAAATAATTCATCACAACCAAGTTGGATTCATGCCAGTGATGCAAGGCTGGTTCAACATCAGAAAAACAATTAATGTGATTAACCACATAAACAATGCAAAAGACAAAAATCACCTGATTTTGTCTATTGATGCAGAAAAAGCATTTGATAAAGTCCAACACCCATTCATGCTAAAAACTCTCAGCAAAGTCGGAATAGACAGCAAACTCCTCGATGCAATAAGGGCCATTTATACAAAGCCAACTGCCTACATCGGCCTGAATGGAGAGAGATTGAAAGATTGCCCCTTGAGAATGGGAACTAGACAAGGATGCCCACTCCCACCTCTGCTATTCAACATTGTATTAGAAGTTCTAGCCAGAGTAATTAGACAAGACCAAGAAATAAAGCACATCAGCATTGGTAAAGAGGAAGTAAAAATCTCCCTTTTTGCAGATGGTATGATTGTATATGCAGTGAATCCTAAAGAATACATAAGTAAGTTACTCAGATTGATAGAAGAGTTCAGCATTGTGTCAGGATATGAGATAAACAAAAGTAAATCAGTAGTATTGCTTTATACCAACAACGAGATTATTAAGGAAGAAATCACCAAATCAATACCATTTACTATAACCCCCAAGAAGATAAAATCCTAGGAGTAAATCTAACCAGAGAAATAACAGACCTTTACAAAGAGAACTATAAGACCTTACTACAAGAAACTAAGAAAGACTTACAGAAATGGAGAAACCTACCCTGCTCATGGATAGGAAGACTTAATATTCTGAAAACATCTGTTTTACCCAAAGCAATTTACTTATATAATGCAATCCCAATGCAAATCCTGTGACATTTTTTAATGAGATGGAGAAACAAATCACTGACTTTGTTTGGAAAGGGAAGAAGTCCTTTATAAGCAAAGTACTACTGAAGAAAGAGAACACACTGGGAGGCCTCTTACTACCACACTTTAGAACCTATTTCACTGCCACAGTTGTCAAAACAGCCTAGTACTAGTACAAAAAGAGACAGATAGATCAATGGAACAGAAGTGAGACCCCAGAGGTGAAACCACCCTCCTATGAACAGTTGATATTTGACAAAGGCCCTAAGACATTAAACTGGGGTGAAAACAATTTCTTCAACAAATGGTGCTGGCAAAATTGGATATCCATCTTTAATAAATTGAAACAAGACCCGTGTCTCACACTTTATACCTAAATATCAAATCTAAAATGATAAAGCTCATCCAAGAAAAATTGGAATCGACAATGGAAGTTTTAATACACAACGTAGACAAACTTCAACATGTGACAAACCACAGTCAAGAGAGAATAGATAAATGGAAACTACTAAGAATCAAACACTTTTACTCATCCAAAGACTTTATCAGTAGAATTAAAAGACCACCTACAGAATGGGAAAAAATAGTTGGCAATTATACATCAGACGGACCCCTGATCTCCTTAATCTGTAGCCAAGCCAAGTGCCGTTGAGTCGGTACTACAAAATATCAATAAGAAAAAGGTAAATAATCCAATTAAGCAATGGGCAAAGGAGATGGACAGATACTTCTCTAAAGAGGAGATCCAAACAGCCAAAAAATGCACGCGGACATGCTCGCGATCATTAGCTATTAAAGAAATTCAAATCAAAACTATGATGAGACACCATCTCACCACAACACGGTTGGCCATGATCCAAAAATGCAAAACAACAAATGCTGGAGAGGCTGTGAAGAAATGGGAACTCTCCTACACTGTTGGGATTGCAAAATGGTGCAACCCCTTTGGAAAGCAATCTGGCGCTTTCTTAAAAAGCTGGAAATAGGTATACCATTTGACCCGGTAATTCCACTGTGTGGAATATACCCTATAGGATCAAGGCCATTCATACCAACTGATACATGCACAAGAATGTTTATTGCAGCACAGTCCACAATGGCAAAAAGATAGAATAAACCCAGATGCCCAACAACAGAAGAATGGATAGGTAAACTATGGTATATATACTCAATGGAACACCGTGCAATGACAAAGAACAATGATGATTTTAGGAAGCATCTCATGACCTGGTTTCAATTGGAGGACATTATGTTGAGTGAAAGTAGTCAGCGGCAAAAGGACAAATATTGTACGTGACCCCTACGATAAGAACTTAAAAACAGACTCATGGATAGAAGACTCTTTGATGGCTGTAAGGGTGGGGAGGGAGGGATATGATGGGATATTAATTAGATAGTTGTTAGAAAGTTGGTTGGGTGAAATATGTGACAGCACACGTCAGAAAGAAGCTCCATATTAACTGGACTACAACATAACATGGTTACTCCTCCCCTCTTAACCCAATATTGCAAGGACAGAGTAGCTGGGGTGGGGGTCTGGGGCCATGCTCTCAGGGGACATCGAGGCCAATTGGCATAACTAGCATTTTGCTAAGAGAATCTTCTGCACCCCACATTGGTGAGTGGTGTCTGGGGTCTTAAAAGCTGCCAAGCTGCCATCTGGGGTACACCAAATGGTCCCAACTTAGCAGGAATGAATGATCTCCAAGGACTGAAACAACACGGGGCAATGAGAACCCAGAAGACAGATTCACGTGAGTAGGTGACTACATTAACATGTGACCGGAAGAACCAGATGGTGCCTGGCCACCACCAGTGATAGCCGTGATGGGGGTCACAAAGTTGAGTCTCACTGACAACAAAAAAATCAAAAGGGGTACACCCTGAGATCTCCACTAAAAGACCGCAGTTGATGGTCCTGTGGCCACAGGGTTCCCCTGGGAGCATGGACCCTGGCCCTGATGCTGCCCCTGTCCATAATTCATAATGGAGGTCAACTCTTCGGACAGAAATGGATTGGACTTGGTGACACAGTGTGACCATATCATGTGTGCACTTTATGGTTCTGTGCATCTATGAGAGATGTCATTGGCTGACCTCTTACTGGACGTGGGGGAGAGGGTGGAGAGGAAGGGAAAGGAGATTGTTAGGAGGATATGGCACGTACAGAAGGGAGAGGAGGAGTGTGCTGTCATCGGACAGGGAGAGCAGTGGGAGCTGCAGGTATGCAAATTTATATGGGATAGTATATTTGCAATCAATCATAAACAAAAAGGAAAAAATAAAGATTGTTAGATCCTATCTTAGTCATCTAGTGCTTCCATAACAGAAATACCACAAGTGGCTGGGTTTAACAAAGAGAATTTTATTGTTTCACAGAAAAGTAGGCTAAAAGTCCAAATTCAGGGTGTCAGCTCCAGAAGAAGGCTTTCTCTGTTGGTTCTGGAGGAAAGTTATTGTGGTCAATCTTCCTTTCAACTAGAAAGTTCTCAGGCAAGGGAACCCTAGTCCAAAGGATACACACTGCTCCTAGTGCTTCTTTCTTGGTGATGTGAGGTCCCCCTGTCTCCCTGATGCTTTGTTCTTTTATATTACAAGAGATTGCCTTAACACACCATACAAACTTATAGATTGAGTCTTGCCTCACCAACATAACTGCTGCCCATCCTCCCTCATTAACGTCATAGAACTGGGACTTACAACATAAAGGAAAATCACCCACTACTGGAAATCATGGCCAGCCGAACTGACATACACATTTTTGAGGAGACATAGTTGAATTCATGACAGTGCCATTTTACAGATGATAAAACTGAGGCTCAGAGTGGTTAATAAACTTGCCTAAGGTCACAGTTAATAAGAAGCAGAACTTCAATCTTCTTGTAACCAGATGTGCATTCTTGTCTTGTCCTATGAGCTGACTGAAATAAGACAGATGCCACCAATTACAACGGAAGAAGAAAGTGGTAATTTATTGTTTGTACAAACAAGTACAAACACAAGCCCTAGAAACCAGAAGACCATGACATGCTGCCTGCCCAAGCAGAGTGGGTGAACCTGTATGTCTTCAAGTACCCAGGGTTCAGGGATTGGCCCCTGAAATCCTAAATCCTGAGCCCTTCCATGTCCATATTTAGAGATCCAGGCGCTGAGTCATGTTGCATAGGAAGTCCGCATTGTGGGACCTCTTGCCTTGCAAAGGGTGCTGCTGTGTGCTTGAGAATATCTTCCCTTCCAGCAACGCTCAGGTCTGGGGTCAGGTAAGGACATGATTCTTCAGGTCTGTGCACAATCGTATGCAGAGATGTAATCGCCAAATTCAAACTGTAGTTAGGGCCGTGGCAGGCTCTTGCCAAACAGGTTAGAGACTTCAGCTTGACAGACAGTGACTGAAAAGAGTTACAGTGGATGAACTGCAGTAGAGTGGGAGAAGCCTTGGTGGAAGCTTCAACCCTGCCTCTAACATCTTCCTTTCATTCTTAAAAGAGGCTTAAGGCTAAAGATCTCCTCTTCTATAGCTTCTTCTTGGTGACTAGGGGTGCTGACATAGAACTGGGCTTTAGCTGGAATCTGTTTGGGTGAGACGGGGTGATATCCCCATAGCAACATAATCCTCAAGTGGAACTTCTGAAGCCTGGAAGACAAGAACTTTACTAAAAGGTTAAATAAAAAGGCCCAAATAAAAGTGGCAGGACAACCGTGGCCAAGAGTCCTAGAAGGAGAAGAAAACACGTTAAGCTTGGGATTGCTGCCTTTACTGTATCTTAGACACCCTATGAAATTGGCCCTTAATTGAACTTGTGTACCCATTTAGCTTTCTTGTCAATGTTTTTCACATTTATTTCTACCTCTCTGGAGGTGTTGACATAAGAACAAGAAGAGATGTTGGCTACTGTGCAAATGCCTCCTTGCTCAGCTATCAAAGAGTCCAGAGCTATATAATGCTCTAAGACCACCCTCGCCAAAATGTCAATGCTCTTTGGTTGATGTTCAATGGCTCGAGAAGTGGATTATGTAATACTTTATATGGACAAAGTCAGATTATTGGGGGTGGCTTCACGATAGGCAAATCCTCCCTAAGGAGCCTGCCTATCTACACCTATCTCAGTCAGGATTAAACCTAGTGCTCTCTTTTGTCTATAATTTGAGGTTTAGTTAGAAGCCTGATACATGTGGACACTGGTGCCTGAGGGGGACAAAAATTCTAGGGATCATGGACCAGAGGTAGTAACAGGGTTCATATAAGGAACTGCCCACTCATAGTCTGTTAGTGGTAAGCTAGGCTGCTGCTATTTTGGTATGAGCCAGATCCACATATACAGACAGAATTCCTTGGGGGCCCAGAAAGATTCAGTGATGGTGCAATTATTGAGAGTGGTATTAGCCTGCTTGAGCCAAGTGTTGCTCTGTTCAGTGCTAGGTGGCCATAAAGTTCAGTTTGGTATACTTGGCATGTAGGGCTTTGGTATTCTTTCCTGTGGCATTGTAAATGTACTTCAGAGGTAAGTGAGTGTGCCTAGGGGTGTAAGCCTCATGGTTGGGCAAGTAATAGTCAGGGAGCAAACATAACTTCATGGGAAATTCCTGGATATCTTCCCTCAGTAGGTGCCCTTATGCAGCGGATTTGGTTGGTCAGATTAGTCTGGAGACAAGATGTCTCATTCCAATTGTCTGAGGCTTTAGCACTGGAGTAGATGAGACTCAGGATAGTCTGTTGGACAAAGTCCCTATTATAATTAGAGGAATTAAACTCTTGTTTAATGGGCTGTGAACAGAGAGAATGGGCCTAGAGGGAGACCCTTTACATGGGGAATTTGGTGGTGTTTTTAGTAGGTGGGGGGTATTTAGGTATAATTAATAACTGGAAATGCTTTCACATTGTCTTTAGTTTTGGTAAGGGGTGGGGAAGCAAACCTAGCTGTCTTCTAAGTGAAGAGAATTTGAGGTACTTATGAGACAGTTATCCTGCAATTCTGGGGGTCCTGCCTCTACCCTAGAGAGACAGGAGATAAACAAACAGGATATAAGGCCACACGTGGGTGGCAAACAGGAAGAGAGCCGTGAACAGAGCTAGTTGATAGTCATTCAACTCAGTGAGAATCAAGCACCAGGACATACAGAACCATAAAATAATTATCACTAAGACTAAAACAACCTGTACAGTCACCAAGGGATGACAATCAACTGGCACAGTTGTCTATAACTTTAAATCCTCTAAAGCCTGCCAAGCCAAGCCAACTAAAGCCTGAGTCTCTCAGTTACCACCATCCTGTCAATTCTTACTGTTTTGCAGGGTTTGTTAGCTGATATCCAGAATAGTAGCTGGTTTGAATCAAGAGTGGTGGGTCCACACTCCTTTTCCAGTGATCTTGACTGTAGCGGAGGTCGACAGCAGCACCTCACAAGGTCCCTTCCATTTTCCTGCCAGTTCTAAGTCTTGATGTGGACGGAGACTTCAGGTTGTGGAAGAGTCTGCCACCTGTAAACAGAGTCAAGCACTCTTGCCACAGAATAGCAAACATGGTTTAATAGCTAGCTAACATTGGCTTTGGCAATATTCACGTATATCTTTAGCTTCTGAAGTGTTTTCAGGACACAAAGTATTTAAGCCCTCCCAAAAGTTATGGGTGAGGGGATGCCAATATGTAAGCTCAAAAGGGCTTACCTTAAATCTGGTTTGAGGTGCAACCCTAAACCTGAACAGAGCCAAAGGAAGGGCCTTAACACATGTTAATTAGATCTTCTGGGAAGGTTTGGCCAGATGGGCTTCAATAGTCCACTTTACCCACTTTTTTTTCTGGCAGTTGGTCCCTTCTGATGCTGCTGAGGTCTTTTTTTGTTCTGTTTTTCTTGACTGGTGACACATTGTCCAGCAACATCTCTGAGAATAGCCTGAAAATTTCTGGCCGACAAAGTGTCGTTTTACCCAAATCATATACTATACATTGCTTCCTGCCCCTATTTTTGCAACTGTGAGCTGTGTTTTGTTTATTTATTGGCCCAATTCAGAAGCTCCCTCTGCTTCCACAAAACACCATATATAGGTAAAACAGACAACACACATTCTGAATCTGTATAAATGTTCATTTGCTTAGATTTGACCAGCCACAAGACTTGGATTATAGCAACCAGCTCAGCTTTTTGGGCTGAGGCTCTATTTGGGAGAGTGTTCGTCTCAAGGACCTCAGTGTGGCTGACAGCTGCTTAGCCTTCCCTCCATTGGCTACCCTCTACAAAACTACTCCCGCTTGTGAAGATCTCCAAGCCAGCATCTGAAAGAGGTTGATCTTGTGTTTTTTGTCAGCTGGCATAGAGCAGGCCTACTGTCCAGACACAGTCATGCTGGATAGGGTCTCCTAGGGGCTGAGTGGGAAGAAGGGTGGATTTGGAGTGATAACATCTTGGGCCAACACTTCAAGGATTATCAGTCAGAGGAGCCTAGTATGGAGTTGCTTGATACTTGCTCTTTTTCTTGGGACACTCTCTTTTCCAGTGGCCTTCCTTCTTACAATATGCACAGTGATTCTTTCCCAGGAAGGGCTGAGGTCAGGTCCCACTAAGGCCCATAGATCTTCTCCCCTCAAGGGGCTCATTCTGTACTGCTGCTGCTAGTAGGGCAACCTTGTGCTCTCTGCCTTTGTCTTTCCTGTTGTTATAGGCCTTGAATGCCTTTTTGACTAAGTATCTAATACTCATAGTTAACTCCCTTTGCTGTCTTACAAAGTCTTTTCCCAAAGTCAGGGGCACAGTACTATTGACTCTCTGAGTGTTTGCTGGTTCCTCTGGATACTGATCAGTATATTGTCTAAAGGGTCTATCTCCTTTTGAGGAAAGCTGAAGGATCCTTATTTTTACACTGCTTAATTTTGTATAACTTGTTACAACTTAAGAGCTCTAGCACTCCACCTTTAAGGTCTGCTAAAAGACACTGCTGATAATGGATGAGCATGCTGTACTCTTTTGTGCAATTATGATCACAGCAGGAGTCTTAAAGAGGGAGATGTCAAGGACTACATCTCTAGTCAGCTAAGCATCATATAGCCTCTGGGCTTCCTCTGGGCCTTGTCTAGGACTATCCATGTCTCTTCCTGGGAGAGAAAGGTGCTTCTGAAAGATTGACAGTCCGTCCATGTGGGATCAAAAGAGTTAAAGATGGTAGTAGTCAGTTTGCACATTTTCTTCAGATTCTTGTGTTATCCTGAGGTGTAATTCTTCCAGCTAATCAGGTGTGCTGTACTAAAGGAACCAGAACACAAAACTGGCCCCTGTTTGCCACTGCAGTTGTTTGTGGAAGGGGACACTGGTTGGAAGCTGGCCCTCCCTGTTAGGTTTGTCCTGGCCCTGAGGCACCCTGGACTACATTTGTCCTTGACAGTTTGTCCCTCCCACCATATGGTGTGATGGTAAGGAAAGGGAAGATCCCTAGGATATTTTGACAGTCTTCTCTGTTTGATTCCCAACCTTTCTCCCACCCAGATCTTGGAAGGGAGTGCATGTGCTGCTGGGGTCAATAGAGCTGTCGATCACTAGCATTGTTGGCAATGCAGTGGACTTTTTTGTTTTTCTAGAGGTATAGCTGAATTTATCCCACTTCTTTAAAATACACCTTAAGGGTGAATACTCTGGAATGATTTTAGTGTTATCCATGTTCTTACTCTTATACACTCTGGAAAAGGCAAATGGACAGACAAAGAACACTGGTTCCAGACTCAGACAGAAGGATGTCCCCTAACATAGAGGAACACCCATCAGACAAAGAACACCAGTATGACAAAGCTGTCCCTTGAACCAAAACCAGGACCATAAACAGAACCAAAACCTGAACTTAACCAAAATCACCGATAGACTAGGTTGCCCATTTCGATCTTCCTTCCTTCCTTCTTTCCCTCCCTCATTCCCTCCCTACTTCCTTCCCTCCTTCCTTCCTTCCTTCCTTCATGCAGAAGGAGAGATAGAGAGGAAGAAAAGGGAAGAGAAAGGAAAAGTGTTTCGAAAGATTACCACTGATAATTGGGCACCCCTGGTGGGACTTAAATACCCTCAATTTACCAATAACCAATTGGGTAACCACAGAGGGACTGAGTGGGACTACAGCCCTTGGTCACCGATAGGACAAGGGACTCCAACTGAGCTGAAGATGGGTCTTGGGACTATGACCCCCTGACTTCCCTTGGGTTTATTTTAATTATTTTAAATTTGTTATTTAATATAACTGAGTGAAAATGTACATTCCCGTATAAATTTACATACCCACCTATATGCAGCTTCCACTGCTCTCCCTGCCCGGTGACAGCACACTGTTCCTCTCTGCTCCATACATGTCTCATTCTCCAACAGTATCTTTTTCCCCTCCTCTCCACCCACTCTCCTTCCTCCAGCCACAGGTCAGCAGGATGACATCCTACAGATGTATAGAAGCATAAAGTGCATCCAATATATGGTCACTACATCGCCAACTCCAATCCATTCCTGTCCGAAGCGTGGACCTTCTTTATGATTTATGGTCAAGGGCAGCATCAGGGCGAGGGGCCATGCTCCAAAAGGAACCCCGAAACCACTGGACCATCAATTGAGGTCTTTTAGTGGGGATCTCAGGGTGCACCCCTTTTTATTCTTGTGTAGCCAGTGAGACTCAACTTAGTGAGCTCTACTGCGGCTATCACTGGTGGTGGCCGGGCACCATCTGGTTTTTCTGGTCCCAAGTCGATGTAGGCACCCACTGATGTGGGTCTCTTTGTCTTCTGGGTTGTCTTTACTGCATGTCATTTTGGTCCTCGGTGAGCATCGGTTCCTGCTGAGTTGGGACCATTTGCTGTGCCCTCGGGTGGCAGCTTGGCAGCTTTTAAAACCCCAGACTCCACTCACCAACGTGGGGTGCAGAGAGCCCTCTTAGCCAAATACTAGTTGTGCCAACTGGCCTCGCTTTCACCTAAGAGCATGGTCCCCCACCCCCTGCCCCAGCTACTCTATCCTTGCAATACTGGGTTAAGATGGAAGGAGTAGTCATGTTATGTTTAAGTCCACTTAATACTGTTCTTGTTTCTAATGTGTCCTATCACGGATTTCACCCAACCAGATACCTAGCAACTATCTAATCTAAATCCTCCCCGCCTCCCTCCCTCCCTCCCCTACCTTGCAGCTGTCAAAGAGTTTTTTCTTCTATACACAAGTCTGTTTTTGAGATCTTATTGTAGAGGTCTCATAGAATATTTGTCCTTTTGTTGCTGACTACTTTCACTCAACATAATGTCTTCCAGTTGAAACCAGGTCATTAGATGTTTCCTGAAGTCATCGTTGTTCTTTATCATTGCGTCGTGCTCCATTGAGTATATATACCATAGTTTACCTATTCATTCTTCTGTTGTTGGGCATCTGGGTTGATTCCATCTTTTTGCTATTGTGGACTGTGCTGCGATAAACATTCTAGTGCATGTGTCCGTTGGTGTGAAAGGCCTTGATTCTGCAGGATATATTCCAAGTAGTGGAATTACTGGGTCAAATGGTATATCAATATCCATTTTTTGAAGGAAGCGCCAGATTGCGTTCCAAAGAGGCTGGACCATTTTGCAACCCCACCAACAGTGTAGGACGGTACTACTTTCTCCACAGCCTCTCCAGCATTTGTTGTTTTGTGTTTCTTGGATCATGGCCAATCTTGTGGGGTGAGATAGTATCTCATTGTCATCTTGATTTGAATTTCTTTAATAACTAAAGATCGTGAACATGTCCGCATGTGTTTTTTGGCTGCCTGGATCTCTTCTTTAGTGAAAAGTCTGTCCATCTCCTTTGCCCATTACTTAATTGGATGATTTATCTTCTTCTTGTTGATATTTTGTAGTATCTTATAGATTATGGAAATCAGGCATCGGTCTGAAGTACAGTTGCCAAATATTTTTTCCCATTCTGTAGGTGTTCTTTTAATTCTATTAATAAAGTCTTTGGATGAGCAAAAGTGTTTAATTCTTAATAGATCCCATTTATCTATTTTCTCTTCTGTTGATTGAGGTTTCTTTGACAGATTTTGGAGTCTGTTCTCACTGTGTATTAAAACTTCCATTGTTGTTCCTACCTTTTCTTGGATGAGCTTTATCGTTTTAGGTTTGATATTTAGGTCTTTTATTCAGTTGGAGTTGGTTTTTGTATAAGGTATAAGATATGGATCTTGTTTCAGTTTCTTGCAGATGGATATCCAATTTTGCCAGCACCATTTGTTACAGATACTGTTTTCTCCCCAGTTTATTGTCTTAGGACCTTTGTCGAATATCAACTGTTCATAGGCAGATGGTGTCATCTCTGGGGTCTCATTTCTGTTCCACTGATCGCTCTGTCTGTTCTTATACCAGTACCAGGCTGTTTTGACCACTGTGGCAGTGTACTATGTTCTAAAGTCAGGTAATGAGAGCCCTCCCAGTGTGTTCTTCTTCTTTAGTAGTACCTTGCTTAACTGGGCTTCTTCCCTTTCCAAACAAAATTGGTGGTTTGTTTCTCCATCTCACTAAAAAATGTCACTGGAACTTGTATTGGGATTGCATTATATAAATAGATTGCTTTGGGTAAAATAGACATTTTCACAAGGTTAAGTCTTCCTATCGATGAGCAGGGTAGGTTCTTCCATTTATCTAAGTCTCTCTTAGTTTCTTATAGTAAGGGCTTGTAGTTCTCTTTGTAAAGGTCTGTTATTTCTCTGGTTAGATTAATTCCTAGGTACTTTATCTTCTTAGGGGCTATCGTAAATGGTATTGATTTAATAATTTCCTCCTTAACAGTCTCGTTGTTGGTATAAAGGAATCCTACTGATTTATTTATGTTTATCTTGTATCCTGAGACTTTGCTGAACTCTTCTATCAGTTTGAGTAGTTTACTTATAGATTCCTTGGGATTCTCTGCATATGGAATCATACCATCTGCAAACAGGGAGATTTTAACTTCCTCTTTGACAATGCAGATGCCCTTTGTTTCTCGGTCTTGTCTAATTGCTCTGGCTAAAACTTCCAGCACAATGTTGAATAGAAGAGGTGAGAGTGGGCATCCTTGTCTAGTTCTGGATCTCAAGGAAGTCTTTCAGTCTCTCTCCATTCAGGATGACATGGGCAATTGGCTTTGTATAAATGGCCCTTATTGTGTTGAGGAATTTGCCGTCTATGCCCATTTTGCTAAGAGTTTTTAGCATGAATGGGTGTTGGACTTTATCAAATGCTTTTTCTACATCAATGGACAAAATCAGGTGATCCTTGTCTTTTGTGTGATTTATGTGGTTAATCACATTAATTGTTTTTCTGATTTTGAACCAGCCTTGCAGCCCTGGTATGAATCCCACTTGGTCATGATGGATTATTTTCTTGATATGTTGTTGTATTCTATTGGCAAGAATTTTGTGGAAGATTTTTGCATCTAGATTCATGAGTCATATCGGTCTGTAGTTTTATTTCTTTGTTGGGTCTTTCCTGGCTTAGGTATCAGAGTTATGCTGGCTTCATAGAATGAGTTTGGGAGTACTCCATCCCTTTATATACTGTGAAGTAGTTTCAGCAGTATTGGAAATAACTCTTCTCTAAATGCTTGGTAGAATTCTGCAGTGAAGCCATCTGGACCCGGACTTTTTTTGTTGGCAGTATTTTGATGACCTTTTCAATCTCTTCCTTAGTAATGGATTTATTAAGTTGTTCTGCTTCACGTTGTGATAATTTGGGTACGTGGTATGAGTCAAGGAATTGGTCCATTTCCCCTAGGTTTTCAAATTTGTTACAGTACAGCCTTTCAGCGTATTCTGTTATGATATTTTTGATTTCTGTTGCATCTGTGATGACAACCCCCCTCTCTTTTCTAATTTGGGTTATTTGTTTCCTTTCCTGCTTTTCTTTAGTAAGTTTAGCCAGTGGTCTGTCAATTTTGTTGATCTTCTCAAAAAACCAGCTTTTGGTCTTCTCAATTTTTTCAATTGTTTTTCTAGTCTCTAATTCATTTAGCTCTGCTCTAATCTTTATGATCTCGTTTCTTCTGGTTCCTGAGGGGTTCCTCTGTTGTTCTCTTTCTAGTTGTTCAAGCTTTAGGGTTAGTTCCTTGATTTGGTTTCTTTCTTCCTTCCAGATGTGTCCATTTATGGAGATAAACAGACCTCTGAGCACTGCTTTGGCTGTATCCCATAGGTTCTGGTAGGAAGTGTTTTCATTCTTATTGGAATCCACGAATTTCTTTAATTCATCCGTGATTTCCACTATAAACCATTTTTTTTTGAGCAAGATGTTGTTCAGTTTCCAAGCGTTCCACTTTCTATCTATGTTTTTTCTCCTATTGATTTCAACTTTGATGGCTTTATGATCTGAGAAGATGATTTGCAGTAATTCAATGGTATGGATTTTGTTGAGCTTTGTATTATGGCCTATCACATGGTCAATTCTGGAGAATGTTGCATGTGCACTGGAGAAGAAGGTGTAGTTGTCTCGTGATGGGTGGAAAATTCTGTATATATCAGTGAGGTTAATTGGTTAATTGTGTCAATTAGGTCTTCTGCATCTTTACTGAGCTTTTTTCTAGATGATCTGTCTAGTATTGAGAGTGGAGTGTTGAAGTCTCCCACTATTATGGTGGAGTCATCTAACTCTCTTTTGAGTGTAGTCAGTGTTTCTTCGACGTATTTAGGTACTCAGATATTAGGTACATAAATATTTAATATAGTTAGGTCTTGCTTGTGTACTGAAACTTTCAGCAATAAATAATGTCTGTCTTTGTCCACGATGGTGGATTTTACATTAAAATTGATTTTGTCAGAGATTAGAATTGCCACACCTGCTCTTCTTTGTTCATTGTTAGCTTGATATATATTCTTCCATCCTTTAATTTTCAGTTTGTTCCTATCTTTAGGTCTCAAGTGAGTTTCTTGTAGACAACATATGGATGGGTCATGTCTTTTGATCCAAGATGTCACTCGATGTGTCTTTACTGGAACATTCAGTCCATTCACATTCAAGTCGGTTCCGACTTGACGGCACTTGGCCATGTGTTCAGTGCTGCATTGTGATGTGTTTATTTTTATGTTGATGTTTTCTCTGTTGCTTTTATTAGTCTGTTCTGGGACGTTCTTATTTGTTAGTTGATTTTCACCTTTTCCAGAGCTGGTTTTGTGGTCGTTGAGACTACTGTGTTACATTTCTTGAAATGATATGATACATCCTTGTTGTGCTTTACAGCTGCCCCTATCATCCCCCTTAATAAACTATATATAAACCCAATTTTAATTACTGCCAGGCTTGTCATCTTCCTCTCCATCTGGAAGGACTATAACAACTGTAGTACATCCCTCTTTTTAATATGATGACACCATAGTTTTCATGATGATCACTGGATTGCTTCTTTCCATATCAAAGCTGTGATTGGCTTTGGAGCCTTCCCTAACTGAGTAGAGTTTTGAGTAGTGAAGTTGTTCTAAAATATAAAGTTAGTGGTTTTGTTCTTCTAAGCTAGAGCCAAGAACTTCTTTCAATATTTCTTGTAGTTTTGGTTTGGTTTTTACAAAGTCTCTGAGTTTCTGTTTATCTGGGAATGTCTTAATTTCATTTTCATATTTGAAAGATAGTTTTGCAGGATATATAATTCTTGGTTGGAAGTTCTTCTCCTTCAAGGCTTTGAATGTGTCATGCCTCTGTCTCCATGCCAGCATGGTTTCTGCTGAGAAATCTGAAGAGAGCCTACAGGGTTTCCCTCTGAATGTTAGCTTTGCTTTGACTCTTGCTGCCTTTAAGAGTTGCTGCTTATGTTTCATTTTGTTGAGCTTGATTATAATATGTCTTGGAGTCTTTCTTTTGAGATCTATATTGGGTGGCGTACGATATGCATCTGAGATGTCTATAGTCTCTTCTTCATGGTTTCTGGGAAGTTTTCTTTCAGCAGCTCAGCAACGATACTCTCTGTGTTCTCAGATTTCTCACCCTGTTCAGAGACTCTAATTAATCGAAGGTTGTTCCTCTTAATAGAGTCCCACATGCTTCTTAGTGTTTCTTCATTTTTTTGTTTCATTTTTATGATTTCTGCTCATAGATGCTGCCCTCAGTAGCTCTGTCTTCCAAGTCAGAAATTCTTTTTTCTATTTGTTCCATTCTGTTTTCTTGGCTTTGCTTGAAGGTTCTATGTCTTTGATTTTGTTCTTGATCTGTTGGATTTCAGAGTACTGGTGTTACATGAGATCAAACATCTTGCTTAATTTTTCATTTTGTTCTCCTGCATTTTGTATAAGGTCTAGAAGGGCTCTGTACATAATAATTTTGTATTCACTTTCTGATTCTTTTATAAAAGTTTCTTCATCTGGAAAACTCCTTGGTTGCTTTGTTTGGGAGCCTTCTGAAGCCATGGCTGATTTCTTGTGTGCCACAAGTTTCTGTTGCTTTTTGGGACCTATGTTTTGAGTATGTAGAGGCTGGAAGAGGTACTGTGAGGATGGACTGCAGATGTTTCTCTAGGCTGTCTTAAAATGTAAAGCAAATGACATCTGACCACTTTACAAGTTATTTAGGTTTTCAGGTGTAGAGGTACCTTTTCTCAACTGGCAAAGTAAGCGCCACTATATCCAACCCCAGATAATACAAACTAGTTTAGAATACAGCAATGCTACTGCCCTGTTGGCCTGTGCTCAGAGGGCCTAGCCTTAGACGACACTGCATGGAGTACTGCTTTTTTGATAGAAAAGTGCTCTCCTGTGGGCAGGCTGTGGCTCCCAAGCTAAGAATTAGGTCCAGCTGCGGCCACCGTATCCAAGATGGTGCCCTCCACACAGGCAGCAGACAGAAGGGCCAAAGGTGCCGAGAGGTAGTGATTCCTCTGATTCTGTTGCAGGACCCCCAAAGCAGGTGGCACTAGGTAAATTACTGCTTTTCTGTTGGAGAAGCACTGTCCTGTTTGCAGGCGCTGGCTCCCAGGCTAAGAATGAGGTCCCACTAGAATCTCCGTATCCAACACAGCATCCCGCACACTGACTGCGAAACTCCATACAAACGCCACTGAAGCAGATATAAAACGACAGGCTCAAAGTGGCTAGATTAACAGAGTCCAAGCCTGGCTCTCAAAATATGGGAATTTCCCCCAGCAGCGTGTCTGAGTCTAGCTGCTAGGCAAGATGCTGCTTCGCCTGCTGGCCAAGACAGAGGAAAACAAAAGTCAAAATGGTGCGTTTACCTTCAGTCCGTGAGAGCCAGGGATAGCCAGGGGTGGGAGTCACTGAAAGAGAGGAGGTTTTTCACTCAGTAGTATGAAGTCCCAAGTAACAGCCCTGTGCCATGTCCTTGGGCTGATTAGGTGACCAGAAGGCTCCGTTTGATTATCAGTTCAGGTCTTGGTTTCCAGAGGGATATAAGGAGACATGTGCTTAGTCGCCATCTTGACTCCGCCCCCTCCCTTGTTTTAAAATACCTTTGGTGTTGGGTCTTAGGACTGCACATTTGCCACCCTTTTCTTGCCTAGATCCCCAGGGGGATTCCAACTCCTAAGATCAATGGAACAACCTGGTCAAGCATGCTTACCTGAATTTAGAGAGAGAAAGAGAAAAGAGTGTTACCACCCTTACCCATCCAGTTTCTGTTCCTGAGCTGAGGTGGGGACTTTGCAAACCTTGTCCTGGAGTGGGGATAATGGTGGCCACCTGAGTCTCCCTATTGATCAAATGAGACTGGAGTACATCTTAGGGGTTGTGGTGGTCTGGGTACTCACTGCCCATGTTTTGGAGTCCTCAGGTCCCAGCAGAGTTGCCAGAATTGTAACTGAACATGGGTTCTTGTCCTACTAGACAACTGAAATAAGACCAATGCTACCAATTGCAAGTGAAACAGAAAGTGATAATTTATTTTTTTGTGCAAACAAGGAGTTATGTGGGGCCTAGAGACCAAAAGATCACACACTTCTCCCCACCCAAGGGGAATGGGAAATTTTTATGTCCTCTTGTCCCCAGAGGGCAGGTATTGGAGCCTGAAATCCTAAACCCATAGCCCTCTGTGCCCAAAATTGGATGTCCAGGTGCTGAGTCCTGTTACACGAGAAGTCCACACTGTGGGACCTCTTGCCTTACAAAGAGGCTCGGGTACTGCTGTGTGCTGAAGAATAGCTTCTCTTCTGACAATGCTCTGGTCCAGGGTCAGGTAAGGACATAGTTCTTTAGGTCTACACATGCACAAGAGATTTAGTGCCAAATTCTAACCATAGTTAGGGCCACAGCAGGCTTGGGCCAAACCGAGGTTAGAGACTGTGGCTTGGTGGGCTGCCAATGAAAAGTAAGGAGGGGAACTGTGGTGGAGTGGGAGAGGCCTCAGTGGAAGCTTTGTTCTGACTTTGAATTCTCTATTCTCTCTAATACAGCACAGGTACAATTTGCTCAGGTCACAGACTTACACAGGTAGGAGATGGGAGATCTTAATTATATATATCCCTCATAGTAGCCCCAGCTCCAGCCCTAGTCTTCTTTCACCTGGTGATCTCTTATCTGTAGGAATCCCTGTCTCTGGCACTAGCCCTCTCAGTCCAATTTCAAGGTCATGTTTTAATTTATCTCTTACTCACCAGCTTTACTTTTTCCTCTTTAATGATATAAACAATCAGATGAATCAAAAGAAAAGAAAAAATAATTAGCTGACAAGCCTGACAGCCCAAGTCATCAGTTTTCATTTTTATGCTTCCCTTTGCAGGGCTTGGCCATATACATATGTGGTGTTACATACTTTTAATCACAGTATAAATGTAATATTGTACTCTGCCTACATCACTTAGCATCATATGATAATTATCATTTTAATGGCCACATAATATTGCATTTAGTGAATGCACCATCATATATTTAAGTGTTTTCAATTTTTCACTATTACAGATAAGGCTACAATAAACATTCTATCACAAAGAGCTTTATTTTTTTGGGTAGTTACCTAAACTATCACATTAAATACACATCCTCCTCTCATTCAATCATTCATTCAGTCTGCAATCATTGTGGAGGGCATCAGGGAACATGTGAAGAACAGTCCACTGTGGGCCTATGCTCACAGTCTAGTAGTAAGACAAGTACTTCAGTGAATCATTACCATGCTGTGTGGTAAGTAATGGTGTGCAAAAAGGTTGTATCCTTTCACCACACCTTTTTAATCTGTATCCTGAGTAACTAATCTAAGAAGCTGGACTATATGAAAAAGAACACGGCATTAGGATTGGAGGAAGACTCATTAACAACCTGCATTATGCAGAGGACACAACCTTGCTTGCTGGAAGTGAAGAGGATTTGAAACACTTACTGATGAAGCTCAAAGATCACAGCCTTCAGTACAGATTGCATCTCAGCATCAAGAAAACAAAAATCCTTACAACTGGACCAGTAAGCAACACTGGGATAAATGGAGAAAGGATTGAGGTTGTCAAGGATTTTATTTTACGTGTTTCCACAATCAAGGCCCAAGGAAGCAGTAGTCAAGAAATCAAAAGACACATTGTGTTGGGAAAATCTGCTGCAAAGGACCTCCTTAAAGTATTGAAAACTAAGGATGTCATCTTGAAGACTAAGGTATGCCTGATCAAAGCCATGGTATTTTCAGTTGCATCATATTCATGCAAAAGCTGAACAATGAACAAGGAAGACAAAAAGGAACTGATGTCTTTGAATTGCAGTGCTGGCGAAGAATACTGACTGTACCAGGGACTGCCAAAAGAACAAACACATTCATTCTCGAAGAAGTACAACCAGAGTACTCCCTGGAAGCAAAGATTGTGAGTCTTACATACTTACATACTTGGGACATGTTGTCAGAAGGGATCAGTCGCTGGAGAAGGACATCATCCTTGGTAGTGTGGAGGGTCAGCAAAAAAGAGGAAGACCTTCAACGGGATGGATTGACACAGTGGCTGCAATGATGGGCTTAAGCATAAAAATGATTGTGAGCATGGCAGAGGACAGGGCAGTGTTTCATTCTGTTGTGCATAGGGTCGCTATGAGTCAGAACCACTCGATGGCAACTTACAGCAGCATGTGTTAAGTGTTTTCAGAGTTCAGTGGAAGGAGTGACAAATTCTGTTTCTCTCCCCTAGGTGGCTTCTCATTGTTCTTTTCCTGGCAGCTCCAGATAACTTTCTGGCAGCTCCCGATAACTTCACTTCTCCAGTCTCTTCTTTCTCCCTTGGCGAGCTTGTCAATTTCCTTTTCTCAGAACTCTCTTCCTCTAATAATCTGCCCCCAATTTGACTCCAAAATGCACACCCACTACAACTTACAAATTTTCTTTCTTTCTTAATTCAAATGTCTCATACTTAAGAAGCCTTCACAAAGATCAAACTGCCTTAGACCCTGCAGTTTTTTTTTGTTCCCTGGGCAAAGTTTTCACTTGGCTGGCTGGCTTGAGCAAAGTTTTAAAATGTTTATATTGGAATGCCTGTAGAGTGGGCACACCCATCTGCTTCTCCTTAGGCCCACCACTCCCTGTGGCCTTAGACTAGGCCTGCTTTGCTCAGGTATTGTTCCTGCCTGACTTTAGTTGGCAAATACAAGCTTAAAAAAACAGGAAAAGAAAAATCAAACTCATTGCCTTCCAGTAGATGAACTCATAGCAATCCTACAGGATAAGTAGAACTGCCCATAGGGTTTCCAAGGCTATAATCTTTATGGGAAGGAGACTTGGTGGTGTAGCAGTTAAGTGCTTGGCTGATAACCAAATGGTTGATGATTTGAATCCACCAGTTGCTCCATGGAAGAAAGATGTAGCAGTCTGCTTCCATAAAGATTACAGCCTTGGAAACCCAAAGGAGGAGTTCTACTCTGTCCTGCATTATCACTATGAGTCAGAATCAAAATCTTTATAAAAGCACACTGCCGCATCCTTCCTCCATGGAGCGGCTGGTGAGCTGAGCCATCAACCTTTCAGCCAGCCACTGAGTGCTTATGGTTGTGCCACCAGGGTCCTTAAGACACACACAGACACACAGACACACAGATACACACACACATATAAACAAACTAGGCTCTCCTTAACTAAACTGGAAACTTTTATTATCCTTATCCCTCTGCTATTAAAATTTAATTTCCCTTATCTTTCATTCTTTACACAATGATGTTCATTTGCTTCACTCATTAACTCAGCCAGTTGGTCAGTTATATTGTGTCAGATCCCCTACAGAGGCTAGATATGTGAAAAATAAATAGTATGTGGTCTTTTCACTGGAAGAATTCATGGTCTAGTGTTTACATGTCCTTTATGGCCACACGGCCTTTATTATCTGTTAATTTGTTAATTTATGTTTTTTTGATGCATGCCAATAATGTCTGGGGGGAGATGGTATCTCATTGTGATTTTGATTCACATTTTCTCTAAATGGCTAGTGATTATAAACATTTCCTCATATGTCTTTTAGCCACCTGAATTAACATCTTCTTTGGTGAAGTATCTGTTCATATTCTTTGTCCATTCTTTAACTGGATTTTTTTTTGTTGGTGTTGTTGCAGAGGTGTTAGATTTTCTTGAAGATTTTAGAGATTAGGCTTTTGTAAGATTTGTCATATCCAAAAATTGTTTGCTTCTTTTATGGACACGATACTTCTCATCACCTTGTCTAGACAGGCAGGGTGAGTTGTTCAGCTATGGTGCAGCAGGGTGGGGCCAGTGAAGGGGAAGAGATTGGGATGGGTCATTTGTAGTGTATTCTGGGGCCAACAGGGTGGGGCTGGAGGTAAGTGCAGGGTGGAGTCTGGTGGTCCATGCCTGGGCCACTTAGGGGTACAGTTCTCAGTGCATGTTGTAGACAGGCAGGAGGGAAGGGAGAAGATATGACAAGTGGATATAGGAAAGAAGAGAAAGAGCAAGATGCAGAAAAAAAATGGTGCAGAGGAAGCCTGCTGGTAGAGTGGCACAGACCTAGGGAAGCTGTGTGCCAGTGGCTTCCTAGGAGGGCAATGTGGCATAGTCTGTCAAGAAGGGGAAGAGATGTCACTCATGGCTAGGTGGGCAAGGGAAAGGACAGTAACAAATGGAAAGAGAAGAAACTGAAACAAAAAAGGCATACACAGCAGGGTGGTCTGAAGAATGGAAATGAAGGTAGACTGAGGAAAGAAACCAAGAAAAACATGCCCTAAGTATGCCCACTGGCACGGTAGTATTAGGCAGTATTAGGGAAGCTATATGCCACCAGTGAAGAGGTGTGGCACAGCCCATCAGTAAGTGGGAGAAATGGCATATGTGTCCAGGTGATCAGGAGAAAGGAAAAGAAGGAATGTAAAGAGAGAAAATAAATCCAGAAGAAAGAAAGAAAATAACCTGAGGGAGTTCATCAGTGTGGTCATGCAGACTGGGGTAGCAGCTCCTTAACTGAACAGCTCTGCTTACCCAACAAGAAGAAGCAGAGATGGCACATGGCTCCAGCTTGGTGGTAGAAAGAGAAGGAAGGAGGTGAGAGAGAGAGAAGAGACAAACAACAACAACAACAACAAAAAGACATTAAAAAAAATGGCACTGAAGGAGCCAGGTGGCCAAGCAACCGTGGCCTGCAGGAAAGTGGCAGAGGCTGTGCAAACTGGAGAAAGTTGGGATGTGGCAAATGTGTATCCCTGGTTACTGGGTTCTCTGTCTCCTGCCGGGAGCTCCTTGGAGTTGCCTTCCTGTACTCATGTCCACCATTCTTGGTGACTAAGGGGTCCAAGATGGTAAGTTCATGCCACAGTAGCTGGTAGGGGACCTCCACTCTGTAGCTCTCCTCATTCTCTATTCTCTGTCAGTTTCTTATTCCATTCAGTGTTTGGTTGAATTCTTTATCCCTCCATTTGACACTTGGGGTTCCAGGATTGATATTTGTATCTTTTACCTAGTGTTTTTTAAGTCTTTGCTATAGAGGAGCAGTACGGTGCTTCTATCTGTTTTTTCAGTTTCTATGTGTTTGATTTTTTTCTCTTGCTATTCCTGTTATTGATTTCCATTTTTATAGTGTTGTGATCTAAGAAGATAATTGGCATTATTTATTTTGCATTTTGTTGAGGCTTGTTTTATGGTCTAAAATGTGGTCTGTTCTGGAGAATGTTCCATGTGTATTGGATAAGAATATATACTTTGCTGTTTGGGGGTAAGTGTTCTGTATACATCTATGAGGTTGAGTTGGTTGACTGTGGCATTGAGATGTTCTGTATCTTTGTTGTACATAGGAATAGCTGTGAGTGAGAGCTGCCTCCATGGCAGCTAACAACAACATTAACCATTTGACTGCTAAGCAAAAGGTCAGAAGCTTGAATCTACCAGCTGCTCCTTGAAAACCCTACAGGCCAGTTCTACTCTAACCTGTGGGGTCACTGTGAGCTGGAAATGACTGGACAGTAACAGATGTGGCTGTATTTTTTGTTTGACCCAAATAGTTAATAGTCTGTCATCTAACTTTTAATTTCATATTCCTCCAAACCATTCTAAATATTACTCATAACACAGTAAGCCATTTTCCTGCTTTAAATTCTTCAGTAAAATGCCCCAGACTACCCTATTAAAGTCACCTTCTTTGCCTGATGTGATTGTATGTAATGCTCCAGCAATATTTAATTAAATGTGTTCTCTGAGACCTTTACCTATACATATGCTATTTCATCTATCCCAAAGACTCTCCTTGTGCGTGTCCACTGAGCAAATTCCTACTCATCCCTCAGGGCCCAGATTGAATGCTGCCTCTTCCAGTAAGTCTTCCTCAAGCTGACTGTGGTCTCATTTCTGCCATATTGTTATGGAACCTATCCATATGTATCTTTACTAGAAATTTCTTTGTAAGTGATGTTTCCTTAGCTATATTCTTTTATACACTGTAAGATACTTGAGGGTGGAGATTATTTCTTTTGAAGTCTTAAGGTCTAGCCCTTAGCAGAGAGTATATATTTCATTGTTGTTGATATTGTTGTTAGGTCCTGTTGAGTAGATTCTGCCTCAGTGACCCCATGTGACAGAATAGAATTGCCCCACAGGGTTTTCTTGACTGTAGTCCTTTTTTTTTTCATTTTAGATTAGATAATTTTATTTATTTATTTATATCATGATTGAATGGAAATGTACATTCCCATATAAATTTGCAAGCTGACCTATATGCAGCTTCCACTGCTCACTGCTCTCCCTGCATGGTGACAGCACACTCTTCCTCTCTGCTCATACATGTCTTATCTTCCCAACAGTCTCCTATATTCTCCTCTCCACCCATTCCCCTTCCTCCAGTATGAGGCCAACAAGACGACCTCCTATATATGCCTAAAACCATAAAGTGCCCACACAATACTGTCACTCTGCGTCACCAAGTCCATTCCATTGCTTTCCAAAAAGTTGACCTTCATTATGATTTATAGACAGGGGCAACATCAGGGCCAGGGGCTATGCTCCCAGTGGAACCCCGAAGTCCCTGGACCATCAATTGTGGTCTTTTAGTGAAGATCTCAGGGTGCACCCCTATTTATACTTGTGTTGCCAGTGAGAATCAACTTTGTGAGCTCCATTGTGGCTATCACTGGTGGTGGCCAGGCACCATCTGGTTCTTCCAGTCACAAGTTAATGTAGACATCCACTCACGTGGATCTCTCTGTCTTCTGGATTCTTTCCCCCATGTCATTATGGACCTTGGTGATCATCTGTTCCTGCAGAGTTGGGACCATTTGCTGTACCCTCAGATGGCAGCTTGGCTGCTTTTAAGACCCCAGACACCACTCACCAATGTGGGGTGTGGAGAGTCCTCATTAGCAAAATGCTAGTTGTGCCAATTGGCCTCGATTTTCCCTGAGAGCAAGGTCACCGACCCCCTACCCCAGCTACTCTGTCCTTGCAATATTGGGTTAAGACGGGAGGAGTACACAAGTTGTGTTGAAGTCCCATTAATACTGATCTTCTTACTAATGTGTGCAGTCACCAATTCCACCCAACCAAAGTCCTAACTATTATCTAATGTAAACCCTCCCCTGTCGCCCTCCCACCCTCCCCACCCTTGCAGCCATCAAAGAGTCTGTTCTGTTATGCATGAGTCTGCTTTTAAGTTCTTATCGCAGGGGTGTCATACAATATTTGTCCTTCTGTCACTGACTACTTTCACTCAACATAATGTCTTCCAGTTGAAACTAGGTTAAGAGATGTTTCCTGCTATCATCATTGTTCTTTATCATTGCATAGTGTTCCACTGAGTATATATACCATAGTTTACCTATCCATTCTTCTGTTGTTGGGCACTTGGGTTAATTCCATCTTTTTGCTATTGTGGACTGTGCTGCGATGAACATTCGTGTGCATGTATCAGTTGGTGTGAAAGGCCTTGATTCTCTAGGATATATTCCAAGCAGTGGCATTACTGGGTCAAATGGTATATCTACTGTCTTAAGGTAGCGCCAGATTGCTTTCCAAAGAGGTTGTACCATTTTGCAATCCTACCAACAGTGTAGGAGAGTTCCAATCTCTCCACAGCCCCTCCAGCATTTAGTGTTTTGTGTTTTTTTGGATCATGGCCAACCTTGTTGGGGTGAGATGGTACCTCATTGTCGTTTTGAATTTATTTAATAGCTAATGATCGTGAGCATGTCTGCATGTGTTTTTTGGCTGCCTGGATCAATGGCACTTGGCTGGCTGGATCTGCTCTTTAGAGAAGTGTCTGTCCATCTCCTTTGCCCATTGCTTAATTGGATGATTTATCTTTTTCTTATTGATATTATGTAGTACCTTATAGATTATGGAGATCAGGCGTCGGTCTGACATAGAGTTGCCAGATATTTTTTCCCATTCTGTAGGTGGCCTTTTAATTCTATTAATATTAATAAAGTCTTTGGATGAGCAAAAGTGATTGATTCTTAGTCACTCCCATTTATCTATTTTCTCTTCTGTTGTCTGTGGTTTGTTTGACAGATTTTGAAGTCTGTCTACGTTGTGTATTAAACCTTCCATTGTTGTTCCTACTTTTTCTAGGATGAGCTTTAACATTTTAGATTTGATATTTAGCTGTTTTATCTAGTTTGAGTTGGTTTTTGTATAAGGTGTAAGATACGGATCCTGTTTTAATTTAGTGCAAATGGATATCCAATTATGCCAGCACCATTTGTTGAATAGAATTTTCTTACCCCAGCTGAATGTCTTAGGGCCTTTGTCGAATACCAACGTTTCATAGGCAGATGATATCATCCCTGGGGTCTCGATTCTGCTCCACTGATCTATCTGGCTGTTTTTGTTACCAGTACCAGGCTGTTTTGACTACTGTGGCAGTGTAATAGGTTTTAAGGTTGGGTAATGAGAGGACTCCCAATGTGTTCTTGTTTTTTAGTAATGCTTTACATACCCGAGGCTTCTTCCCTTTCCAGACAAAGTTGGTAATTTTTCCTCCATCTCATTAAAAAATGTCACTGGAACTTCTACTGGGATTGCATCATATAAGTAGATTGCTTTGGGTAAAATAAACATTTTCACAATGTTAAGTCTTCCTATCCATGAGCAGGGTAGGTTTCTCCTTTTTTGTAATTCTCTCTTAGTTTCTTCTAGTAAGGATTTGTAGTTCTCTTTGTAAAGATCTGCTATTTCTCTGGTTAGATTTATTCCTAGGTACTTTATCTTCTTAGGGGCTTTGGTAAATGGTATTGATTTGGTGATTTCTTCCTTAATAATCTCTCTGTTGGTATAAAGGAATCCTCCTCATTTACTTATGTTTATCTTGTATCCTGAGACTACCGAACACGTTTTATCAGTTTGAGTAGTTTCCTTATGGATTCTTTGGGATTCTCTGCATATACAATCATATCATCCATAAATACAGAGATTTGAAGTTCTTCTTTGCCTATGCAGATGCCCTTTATTCCTTGGTCTTGTCTAATTGCTCTGGCTAGAACTTCTAGTACAATGTTCGATAAGAGAAGTGAGAGTGGGCATCCTTGTCTACTTCCTGTTCTCAAGGGAAACTGTTTTAGTCTCTCTCCATTCACGATGACGTAGGCAGTTGGCTTTGTATAAATGGCCCTTATTGCATTGAGGAATTGGCCATCTATTTCCTTTTTGCTGAGAATTTTTAGCATGAATAGGTGTTGGACTTTATCAAATGACTTTTCTGCATCAATAGACAAGATCAGGTGATTCTTGTCTTGTGTGTTATTTATGTGGTTGGTCACATTAATTGTTTTTCTGATGTTGAACCAGCCTTGCATCCCTAGTATGAATCCAACTTGGTCATGATGGATTATTTTTTTTTGATATGTTGTTGTATTCTTTTGGCAAGAATTTTTGGAGATGCAGTGACCATATATTGGATGCACTTTTATGGTTCTATACATCTATGGGATGTCATCCTGCTGACCTCTGGCTGGAGGAAGGAGAGTGGGTGGAGAGGAGGGAAAAAAGAGACTGCTGGGAGAACGAGATATGTATGGAGCAGAGAGGAATAGTGTGCTGTCACCGGGCAGGGAGAGCAGTGGAAGCTGCATATAGGTGGGTATGTAAATTTATATGGGAATGTACATTTTCACTCAGTTATATTAAATACAAAATTTTTTTTAAAAAAGAATTTTGTTGAAGATTTTTGCATCTAGATTTATGAGTGATATCGGTCTGTAGTTCTCTTTCTTTGTTGGGTCTTTCCCTGGTTTTGGTATCAGGGTTATGCTGGCTTCATAGAATGAATTTGGGAGTATTCCATCCCTTTCTATACTGTGAAATAGTCTCAGTAGTATTGGAGATAATGCTTCTCTAAAAGCTTGGTAGAATTCTGCAGTGAGGCCATCTGGGTCCGGGCTTTTTTTCGTTAGTAGTTTTTGGTTGACTTTTTCAGTCTCTTCCTTTGTGATGGATTTATTAAGTTGTTCTGCTTCACCTTGTTATAATTTGGATAGGTGATATGTATCAAGGAATTTGTCCATTTCCTATAGGTTTTCAAATTTCTTAGAATACAGTCTCATAGTATTCAGCTATGATATTTTTGATTTCTGTGGCATCTGTTGTGACAACTCCCCTCTCATTTCTTATTTGGGTTATTTGTTTCCTTTAGTAAGTTTAGCCAGTGGTTTGTCAATTTTGTTGTTCTTTTCAAAAAACCAGCTTTTGGTCTTTTCAATTTTTTCAAGTGTCTTCTATTCTCTAATTCGTTTAGTTCTGCTCTGATCTTTATGATCTGTTTTCTTCTGGTCCTTGAGGGGTTCCTCTGTTATTCTCTCTCTACTTGTTCAAGCTGTAGGGCCAGTTCTATGATTTGGTTTCTTTCTTCCTTCCAGATGTGTGCATTTCTGGAGATAAACTGACCTCTGAGCACTGCTTTGGCTGTATCCCATAGGTTCTGGTAGGAAGTGTTTTCATTCTCATTGGAATCCACAAATTTCTTTATTTCATCCTTGATTTCTTCTGTAATCCATGATTTTTTGAGCAAGGTGTTGTTCAGTTCCCATGAGTTCCAGATTCTGTGTATTTTTTTCTGCTACTGATTTAGACTTTTATGGCTTTATGATCTGAGAAGATGCTTTGCAGTAATTCAATGGTATGGATTTTGTTGAGAATTGCTTTATGTCCTAACACATGGTCTATTCTGGAGAATGTTCCATGTGTACTGGACAAGAAGGTTTAGTTGTCTGCTGATGGATAGAAAGTTCTGTATATATCGATGAGGTCTCATTGGTTAATTGTGGCAATAAGGTCTTCTGTGTCTTTATTGACCTTTTTTGTAAACCATCTGTCCAATACTGAGAGTGGAGTGTTGAACTCTCCTACTATTATTGTGGAGTGATCTATCTCCCTTTTGAGTGTAGTCAGTGTTTCTTTGACGTATTTAGGTGCTCTAATATTAGGTGCATAAATATTTAATATTGTTAAGTCCTGCTTGTGTATTGAACCTTTCAGCAATAGTGTCCATCCTTGTCCACAACAGTGGATTTTACATTAAAATCGATTTTATCTGAGATTAGAATTGCCACACTTGCTCTTCTTTGTTCATTGTTAGCTTGATATATATGCTTCCATCCTTTGATTTTCAGTTTGTTCCTATCTTTAAGTCTAAAGTGAGTTCCTTGTAGGCAACATATAGATGGGTCATGTCTTTTGATCTAAGATGTCACTCAGTGTCTCTTTACTGCAGCATTCAGTCCATTCACATTCAATGTAATTATTGATAGGCATGTGTTCAGTCCTGCCACTATCATATGTTTATTTTTGTGTTGATGTTTTCTCTGTTATTCTTATTAATCTGTTCTGTGACCTTCTTCTTTGTGTGTTGGTTTTTCACCTTTCTCAGGGTTGGTTTTGTGGTTGTTAAGACTCCTGTATTAGATTTGTTGATATGGTATGTTGCTTCTTTATTGTGCTTTATGGCTGCCCCTATTATCCTGCTTAATAAAGTATATATAAACCCAATTTTGATTGCTACCAGTTTTGTCAACTTCCTCTCTATCTGGAAGGACTATAAAGTCTGTAGTACATCCCTCTTTTTAATATGATGATATTATAGTTTACAAGATATAATCACTAGATTGCTTCTTTCACTATTATAGCTTTGATTGTGTTTGGAGCCTTCCCTAACTGAGTAGGATTCTGGATAATGTGTCCTTCTAAAATACAAAGTTAGTGGTTTTGTTCTTCCAAGCCAAGAGATTCTTTCAGTATTTCTTGTAGCTTTGGTTTGGTTTTTACAAAGTCTCTGAGTTTCTGTTTATCTGCAAATGTCTTGATTTCATTTTCATATTTCAAAGATAGTTTTGCAGGATATAGAATTCTTGGTTGGAAGTTCTTCTCCTTCAAGGCTTTGAATGTGTCATGCCACTGTCTCCGTGCCAGCATGGTTTCTGCTGAGAAATCTGAAGAGAGCCTACAGAGTTTCCCTCTGAATGTTAGCTTTGCTTTGAGTCTTGCTGCCTTTAAGAGCTTCTGCTTATGTTTCATTTTGTTGAGCTTGATTATAATATGTCTTGGAGTCTTTCTATTGAGATCTATATTGAGTGGTGTTCAGTATGTATCTTGGATATCTATATTCTCTTCTTCCTTAATTTATGAGAAGTTTTCTGTCAGCAGCTCAGCAACAATACTCTGTTCTCAGATGTCTCACCCTATTCAGGGACTCCAATTACTCGTAGATTGTTCTTCTTAATAGAGTCCCACATGCTTCTTAATGCTTCTTCATTTTTCTTGTTTCTTTTTTCTGATATCTCCTCATAGACGCTGGAGTCAGTTGCTCTGTCTTCCAAATGAGAAATTCTCTTTTCCATTTATTCCATTCTGTTTTCTTGTCTTTGAACTGAAGTTTCTACATCTTTGATTTTGTTCTTGATCTGTTGGATTTCAGAGTACTGATTTTCCATCAGATCGAACAGCTTGCTTAATTTTTTGTTTTGCTCTGCTGCATTGTGTATAAGGTCTAGGAGGGCTCTCTACATAATCCTTCTGTATTCACCTTCCGATAATTTCAGAAAAGCTTCTTCATCTGGGAAGCTCTGAAGTGGTTTCTTTTGCGGGCCTTCTGATGCCATGGGTGACTTCTAGATTACCATCTTCTCCAACATTTGTTGCTTTTGGGGCTTCATGTGGGTCAATAGAGGCTGAGAGAGATGCTTCAGTCTGTGCTAGTCTGTGCTCACCAAAAGTGGGGTCAGTGAAAGAGAGGAGGTTTTGCGTTCAGTGGTATGAAGTCCAAATTAACAGCCCTATGCCACATCCCAGGGCTCACTAGCTGTCCAGCAGGCTCCGTTTAATTATCATTTCAGTTCTTGGTTTCCAGAGGGATTCAGGAAGACGTGCGTTTAGTCCACCATCTTGACTCCACCCCTTGACATGAGCTTGATTATAGTCTTTATGGAAGCAGATCACCAGGTCCCATGGAGCTGCTGAATTAAATGTGTCCTTTCAGACCTTTACTTCTGCATACACTGTTCAAATTGCCAACCTTTCAGTTAGCAGCTGAGTGCTTAACCATTTGTACCACCAAGGGCTTCTCTGTATCTCTGTCTCTATATATGTGTATAGTGAAGCAAGGAAAAAAAGTCTTTATTAACTTATTGACTATTTTACCATCTGCTCTGAGCCAGGAACTTTGCTAAATATTTGTATATACTGTCTCATTGAATCCTCACAATAAAGGTACCTGGAATCTTTGCATAATAAATGAGGAAACCTATGCTCTATTGCATTAGACAACTTGCAAAATTTCACATATACAGTCAAAGGCAGACACAGTGGTGAATGGGAGAAGAAAAATTAACTCCTTCTAGAGGTGATCTTTCCTGAATTCTCACTGCCTCCATTTTGCCTTCAGAATTGAATCCCTAAAATAATGTTCTATCTACAAAGTCATCTACATCCTCTCTTCATGAGGGAAGGTCTAAGAAGGACCTTCAAGTTTAATAGAAATGCCACATCTTCATTTACACAGGCTCTATTTTCTCATCCCAAGACTCCAACTGGGCCTATGGCCAGTGCCTCCATTCTTACCCTCTGGGAACTTTATAATCTTCTTAGTTGTCTTGATGCTTCTGTAGCCAAATGCTTTTTCACTTAAACCTAAGACAAGGTGGGACTTTCCAAAAAGAAATTTCTTCAGAAGCTGAGGATAATACAGTTTTTTGTTTTTTTTTTAATTAAAAAGCCCTGCAAATAAGTTTATAGAAGACTGATTCTTTTTCCTAATAGAACTCAGATATTCCCACTTATACGCATGAAAGGGTGCCCAAGTCTTATTTCTAGTCTTGGCCTCAACTCTCTCAGTTGAATGCTTGACCACACTATTGATACCCATTGCCTGGAAAGATTTAGGTAGGTACCATTTAGGGTAGGTGGGATTCTTTGTCCTTTCCAGAACCCACTTTATTACTTTAGCTTTGCAGTGGGGGTTGGCGGGATCTTGCCAGATTATCTTCTAGTCCTGGGAAATTCTATACGTGTCCTAAGTAGCTTTTCTGGCCCTAGAGAGAACTACCCCAGTTGTTAGTCCCATGGTATGGAAAGCACTTCCTTTCTTGTTCTTCAAGCCAGCCTGTAATGGCTAGGAAGCCTAGCAGATATTTCTACAACTCCTCTTAGAGACCTCTATGACTCTGATGTCTGGAAAGCCCAATTTTACCCTAGTCTGTTTCTCTTGGTCCCCTTTGGGTCCCTGAAGAAGGATAGCAAGGAAAGAAACCTTTTTGCTAATGGACGCAAATATGTTGGGTATGTGGTGATGGTTTAAGTAACCTTGGAAATCCCTATCCCTGAACAACTTATTCAAGAAACAATGAATTTCCCTCATAGCTTACCCATTTTTATGGGTCTTCTATTAACTGTGGAAACCCTGGTGGTGTAGTGGTTAAGTTCTATGGCTGCTAACCAAAAGGCTGGCAGTTTGAATCCACCAGGCACTCCTTGGAAACTCATGGGCCAGTTCTACTCTATTGTATAGGGTTGCTATGAGTCAGAATCAACTTGACAGCACTGGGTTTGGTGTTTTTGGTTCTATTAATTGCATCTCAATGTGTCTAGACTGACAATATCTTCAATAGGAATGCTCCAATTCATAGGCCCAGTGATCAAGCCTGTCCTATGCTATATAACCCTACCTCTTCCATCATTTATTGTTGCAGAGTTTAAAACTGTTTCAAGTTGGTCACATCAGTTTTTCTCTCCAGGGGATCCAAAACTGGTAGCAGGAGATCGAAAACCTGGGAGCTAGTCATTGAACCTGAGTCCCACGAGGGCAGTGCTCTAGCGAAGAAGGGTCACTAGTGTCTACTGTTTACACCTAGAAAGCAGTCATTACTGAAGTCAACTGCTCCTTCTATGTTTACATAAAAAAGTTAGATAAGGACATCCAACGAATTAAATATTAGGACTAGTTCTTCCCTTAGACATAGAGCTGCCATTCTAGACCTGAAAATACAAACTGATTTCACTTTCCATGTCAGTGCTGGGATATTGATCATAGCTGCTTGAAGCACTCTGTGAAGATGAACTGTGAGGTAGAATTAACACTGACTTGGGGTACAGTGACCGATTAACAATGTCTACCACAGGTACAGAAACCCTGGTGCACAGTAGTTAAGTGCTATGGTTGTTAACCAAAAGGTCGGTAGTTCAAATCTACCAGGCACTCCTAGGAAACTCTATGGAGAAGTTCTACACTGTCCTACGGGGTCTCTGTGAGCCAGAATCAACTCTACAGTAATGGGCTTTTGGTTGTGACAAGGGTTAACAGCTTAGCTGCTAAACAAAAGGTCAGCAATTTGAATTCACCAGCTGCTCCTTGGAAAACCTAAGGGGCAGCACTATTCTATGGTTACTATATAGGACACTATATAAACTGACAGCAACAGGTTACCCAGGGTACGAGAAGCCCTGAGTGATGCAGTAGTTACACACTTGGCTGTTAGCCAAAAGGTGAGTAGTTCAAACTCACCAGCTGCTCTGGGAGAGAAAGATGTGACAGTCTGCTTCCATGAAGATTACAGCCTTGGAAAACCTATGAAGGTAGTTCCACTGTGTCCTGTAGGGTCACTATGAGTCTGACTCAATGGCAACTTTTTCTTAAAAAAACCACTGGTACAAGAGTGAGACGTGGCAATATGTTTGCCAAGTATTTTCAGATCCTATTTGTGCTAATGTGAGTCCCTGGGTTGGCACAAATGGTTAAACACTTGACTATTGACTGAAATGCTGCTGGTTAGAACTCACCCTAAGGCACCTTGGAAGAAAGGTCCGGAGTTCTGCTGTTCTCCTTTTGAAAAGTTACACAGGTCTGCTCTGCAACACAAGAGGTCACTATCAGCCAGAATTGACTAGAGGGTAACTAGTTTGAGGTTGTTTTTTTTTTTTTTGTTTGTTTGTTTGCTTTCCCAAATCTAGGCTAATACCTGAGGTTATTGTTTCCAGTAGCCCATGTGGCCTCTTTGTGAAGCCTATCTGCCTACCTAGTTCATTGATACAACTCTGTGGCCTTGGACAAATTACTTCCCTTCTCTAAACTTCACTTCTCTAAGTATTCAGTAAAGAGGTTGGATCAGATGATCACAAGGTCCTTTCCATTTTTATACTCAGGTCAGTTCCTTGGAAGGGCAATAGTGGACTCCCTGTCTCTTCTTATTTCAAAACTCATTATTCTGCCCATAATGTGGCACTCTCTCAGTTCCAGTGACTTGGCTGAGGGACACTTCCAGTTCTCAATCTACTGGGAGAGTAGAGATGGGTTACAGATCTTGAACCCACTGATCATCAGACCTTTTCTAGTTCTGATTATGAAGTCCACCTACTTCACCAGGTTTCTCTGATGATTCACTCACATGCCTGTCTCCTATCGAATTATTTTGTAATTTTTTGGTGATGTAATATTTTTTCAGCCACCTTAGTGGCATAGTGGTTAAGTGCTATGGCTGTTAACTGAAAGGTTGGCAGTTCAAATCCGCCAGACACTCCCTGGAAACTCTATGGGGCAGTTCTGCTCTGTCCTATAGGGTCACCTCAAGTTGACGTTGACTCGACAGCCCTTAGTTTTGTTTTTAATGTTTTTTTTCACTAATGCAATGCATGTTGAATCACTGAGTGTTGTTAATTTTTGTTACCTATGATGGATTTTTAAGAACTACTATATGGTACATATATGTACCAATGAGTCGGATCCGACTCGACGGCACTTGGCTGGCTTGGCATGTACCAATGTGCATGTTCTAGAGGTAGGACAGATAGAATGAGGCAGGGAAAAAAGTCATTTTATCTTAGCAATTTTATTTCATTAAATGAAACTTCTGGAAACATGAGTTAATACATAAAGGCACCCTGCAATGGCTGCACATAATTGAGTCTGTTTCTTCTTAGTGCTGCATTCTCTGCATTACCTTCTAGTTTCCTGACAGGTAAATGTTTTCAACCTGTTGGTTCCAGTCACGCTTACACTGTATTGTGCCTGAAAATAAGTTATTCACTTGACAATCACCTAATATTGAAAACCACACCTTCTCAATAACACACTGGAAAATGTAAATGTACTTGCAAGGCTTACTTGCCATTCAGAAGCCTAAGAGGTGAAAAATGTAATACATGTATCTGAGGTGATCTTGTATGTCAAAGACGTGTGCTTATATCCTACTGCACCTGAAAGTAACTTATTCATTTGATATTACGTAAGCCCGCAAACCACATATTCCTAACAACACAATTGAAACAGTAAATATACTTACAAGTCATACCTCACTGTACAGAAGCCAAGAGAACCAGAAGTATTACACAATCACTCCTCCGAGATGCAGCACCTCATACAATAACCTCTCAGACTAGAAATAGGCCACCGACCAACTTCCTTCCGTTTTACATAGTTTTCAGTTCCTGCCACCAACACCAGTAAGCACTTCAAACCAAAAACTCACACCCACTGACTTCAAGTTCATTCTGACTCATGGTAACCCTATAGGACACAGTAGAACTGCTTTATAGAGTTTCCAAGGAGAACCTGGTGAATTCCAGCTGCAGACCTTTTTGGTTAGCAGATGTGGCACTTAACCACTATACTACCAGGGTTTCTGTAAGTACTATTAAGTGGTTAAAAAAAAAAAAGCCTCCCCAGAAGCCCAGAGATAGAAAGTGTTAATGTTACCTATATTTTGGTGTAGTGGTTAAGTGCTACATCTGCTAACCAAAACGTTGGCAGTTCGAATTCTCCAGGCACTCCTGGGAAACTATGGAGCAGTTCTACTCTGACCTATAGGGTCACCATGAGTCAGAATCAGTTAGAAGGGCAGTGGATTTTGATGTTTTGGTTGGTATATGTGCTGGTAGGAGTAAACGAGCTATTCTTTGGAATGATTTTCCTGAATTTTTTATCTCCAGTTTTGCAAGAGCAAAATTCTTTACATGCCAAGTTACGGTAACAGACAACATCCATTAATACTAAAAGGACAGTTCTGTCATACCCTCCTTCTTCTGCCTCTGCCTCTATCATTTATACTATGTGCCACCCCAAACAGGCTCTCACTTTCTCGGCTGCTACTGCCCCTCCCCTTCCTCAGTCCTGCATTTCTGAGGATTTTGTCTTCCGCACCCCAACTGCCTGTTCTTCCTCCTGTTTCCCTCACTGTACTCTTGCCTTCAGTGGCAACCTATCTGTTACCTTCTCTATACTCTGCCACCCTATTCCAGTCTCACTGTCCCCTTCATGGGCCTCTCCCTCTGCAGCTGCAGCAGTCTGAAATAAGCACAGCAAATAAATAAATAAATAATTACCACTTGTGCTAAAGTGAAGCTCTTGTTGGACAACTGCAGATTTCCCTGGCAGGGATTTCAGTTTGATTTTTTCAGGGTTCCTGTGGAGCCTGAATTACTGTCCAGACCCACCCCACCTCCACCCCAGATGTCTGTGCCTTTTGGAAACCAAAGCCCTTTGCTTCCCTGGCCTGTCCCAGAGGACCAGCCCCCAGAACTTCTTTGTACATCAGTCAGGGGTGAAAGCAACAGACAGTATAGTGGAAAGTCAGCCAAGTGGAGCAGGGAGTGGACAGCCGAGCCTGTAAGGGAATTTAGATCAGAACTGGGGGCCTGAGGGCAGTGATCCAACCCCTCTCCCCTTCACTGAATTTATAAACTAGTCTTTCAAATAAACATATAAACAGATTATGAGTGAGTTAGGAAGGGCTGTTAAGGGGCTAAAGAGCTGAGCTGGCCCAGACCCCGTCCTTGGTTCTTCCCCCCAAACCTGGGCCCCAGCATTGCCCAGGAGGGCCTAGAAGAGGGACTGGATCTCCAAAGCCCAGGCTACACCCAATCTCTCAGGTGCTGAGGGAAGTTCTGAGCTTGGCCAGGCTGGAACCTCTCCCTTCAGTGTTGCCCCTTTCTCCCTGTCTTTTCTATCCCAGAAATCCTTTCCAACTCTTTTTGCTTCTCAAGCCCGGGTGTTTCCCCTTATTCCCTGTGCAACCATGCCACCTCTTGCCAGTCTTTCATTGTTCACAGCTGCCCTCATAAAACCCCCTACGTCCTTTTCCCACCATGTGCCCTTCTTCTCTGGCCTTTCCTTTCCTAAAAATGGCCCAAGATAGCACTTATTTCACTCCCCTTTCCCATTCTTCCAGAAGATCAGGCAAGAGCATCAGTTTAAGTTGTTCGGTCCTTAGTTCTGTTCCAAGAAGCTGATACCCCTGCACAGCCCCCAGAAGCACCTCTGAGGAGTGTCTCTGTGCTATGGAGCAGAAAGGCACTGCCTAGGTGTTAGACCTCAGAGAGATTTGCAAGCCTTTTCCTTTCTGCCAATATGCCCCCTTCTGCTGCTTCCATCATAACCATTAGGCAATGTCACCGAGCACTTGGGTCCTAGGAAGGCTCAAGAGGACCCTGATAGCAAGTCAGAATGCTCTGCTGGAGGACAGGTTGCCCACGCAGGTCACAGCTTCCAGACCTTGGCCAAAGGGAAGGAATATTGCCATTGGACTAGGCTATAAGTTTAACAGGTCTGTCTGTGCTGGTTACTATATTTCCAAGCCCTTGCATTATGTCTGACACATAGGAGGCACTCTCAGTAAGTACTTTGAATAAGAGCATACACAAGCATCTGAATGAATAAAGCAAAAGCAACAAACTTCTAGGGCCTAAAATAGTGCCTCTTCATATGACTAAAATTCTAAAACCTCTGTATTAGTTTTCTATTGCTGATACAACACGTTATTTAGCAGCTAAAAGCAACTCCTACTTGTTGTTCACAGTTTTTTAGGTGTCAGAAGTCTCGTGGGCTCTGCTGGGTTCTCTTCTCAGGGTCTCACAGGATCAAGATCAAGCTTTTGTCTAGCTTGGACTCTTATCTGGAAGTTTTGGATAAGCTTATTCCAGTTGCTGGAAGAATCTAGTTCTTCGCTACTGTGCTCCAAGGTCCCCATTTCCTAGCTGAGTGTCATCTGGGGGCCACTCATAGCTCCTAGAGGTCACCTGCATTGCTTTTCACATGCCCTCCTCCATCTTCAAACCAGCACAGCATGTCAATTCCTTCTCAAGCTTAAAATCTCTTTGACTTTCTCTTCTGCCACCAGCTAGAAAAACTTCACTGCTTTTATGTCTTTATTTGATTATATTGGGTCCACCCAGATAAGCTGCCCTTTCAAAGTCAACTGGGTAGCAAAATGTAATGTAACATAACATAACCATGAGAGTGAGTATCACATTTACAGGTTATGAGAAATAAGCATGGAATCTTGGGGACCATTCCTAGAAGTCTGCCTGCCACATTCCAATTCATAGATATTGAGTATTTCTGTTTCCCACCCAGAACAACGGGGATTAGTGCATGTAGTAGCCAAAGCATGCATTAGACCTGGTGAGGGTAAATGGTATGGGTGCTGGCCTCAGAGATCCAGTGTTGAAAATTACTTTTCTTTATTGACAAGCTGCTATGCTGACAGGTGCTTTCACATGCATTATTTTATTTAATCCTGATAACACTGTTGAGAAATATGTATTATAATCCCCATTTGGCCTCATAACCAATACAAGTAAACATGTACCTAACACCAAAGTCTATGTTCTTTCCACTATACTGTACCACTTTCCAAGACTGGGAAATGCAGTTGATCAAATCTATGAGGGCATTACTAGGAACTCTTGCCCCCAGCTCTCCCCAACCCTGCCCACTTGAACTAGAATAACATTTGTGAATGCTGGCAAAGCACAGCATGACCATGATACAGGGTAGCAGAAACCAAGACTGCACCAAATCTCCCAGCCCCACTTGTGCAATCCTGCTCTTGTCTTTGACCTTTCTGGCATTCACTGAAAGCCAGCCTGGATATCCTGCCAGCTCCCATTTTAGTGCCTAAAAGAAAAGGAGAAAGGGTCGATTTCTGAGGCCCAGGCTGACTTGATCCAGTTGCCAGTGAATTGGATAGGGCTGCTGAAGCAGCTGTGGCCCTGGGTGCAAGGCTATCTCCCCAAGTGGGACCAAACAGGAGAGAAGAATTAACTAGGGTTAAAAACTACGGGAAGAAACAGAGCAAATGTCATCAATGTGCAATTCATTTGTGATTGTGAATATCATATTTGGGATATGACATCTGACTGCAGGGTCAAGTAGGCAGCAGAGCTTGGTTAGCTTGCAGGCAGCTTAAAACTCTGACCTTAGGACTATAATTTTTTTTCTTGTCAGAACACAAAGGTCTCAACTACAGCCCCTGAAAGCCAAGTTCCTAGTTGTTTAATGGCATGTCACACTTGAACTGCATGTTATTTATCTATTGCTGGGTAACAAATGAACACAAAGTCACTTAAAACAGTAAGTATTTATTATCTCATAATTTTTATGTCTGGGCACAACTTACCTGGGCTCATGCTCAGGGTCTCACCAACCTGAAATCAAAATGTCTGTCATGGCTGTGAGCTCACCTGAAGCCTAAGGCACTTTCCCAGGCTTGTGGATGTTGGCAAACTCATTTGCTTGTGATTGTGATCTAAAGTCCTTTGTTTTCTTACTGGAAGTTGGATAGGGATTATTGTCAGCTACTAAAGGCCTCATAGCCCCTTCCATAAGCATTTTCTAAATGGTTTTTAGTTTTTCAAGACCAAAAGGATAATGTCTGCTGTGGCTTCTTATATATCTCTCTTTTTAATTTTTAACTTTTTATTTGGAATAATTACAGAGTCACAGACATTTCCAAAGACAGTACAAAGAAGTTCCACTTAGCCTTCATCCACTGTTCTCCAATGATTATGTCATATATAATTATAGTATAGTATCAAATTCAGGACATAGACATTAGCACAATTGTGAGTATACCACGTTAATCTATACCACATTAATCACATATAGAGATTTGTGTTACCACCACTGCATCCAAGATACACAACTGTTCCATCAGCACGAAGATCTCCCTTGTGCTATTCCTTTATAGTCACATGCACAATTTCTCTGCTCCCCATCCCTAAGCTTTGACAACCACTGTTCTATTACTCAGTGTTATGATTTTGTCATTCTGAGATTATTACATAGCATTTAAATAAATGGAATTACACAGTATGTGACCATTTGAGATGGGCTTTCTTTTTTCACTCAGCATAATGCTCTTGAGATCTGCCCAAATGTTTGTATCAGTATTTCATTCCTTTTTTATTGCTGAGTTGTATTTCATGATATGAATGAACTGCAATTTTTTTGACCACTCATCCGTTGTTGTTTTTGCTGTTAGGTGCCATTGGGTCAGTTATGACTCGTAGTGACCCTATGTAGAAAAGAATGAAACATAGCCCAGTCCTGCAATATCTTCACAGTCATTGCTATTCTCATGCCCATTGTTGCAGCCACTGTGCCAATCCATCTTGTTGAAGGTCTTCCTCTTTTCACTGACCCACTACCTTACCAATCATGACGCCTTTCTCCAGGGACTGATCCCTCCTAATAACATGTCCAAAGTACATGAAATGAAGTCTTGCCATCTTTCCTTCCAAGGAGCATTCTGGCTATAATTCTTCCAAGACAAACTTGTTTGTTCTTGCAGTCTAGCTAACACCATAATTCAAAGGCATCAATTCTTCTTTCTTCCTTATTCGTTATTGAGCTTTTTCACGTATATGAGGCAATTGAAAATATCATGGTCGGGAGACTCATTTAAAGAGATCTCTTCCACTTTGTGATTTTCCTATGTTGTAAATCCTAGTGTCTGCCTGTGGTTAATATGGAAAAATTGGACTATGTTAAAGAGGATTAGGGTGGGATTGTAACACATTACTAAGGTTACATCTCTGATGCAATGGAAAGGAAGTTTCCTTTGGGTATGGCTTGCACCTCCTTTTATCCTACCAGAGGTAAAAGGAAAGGGAAATAAGCAGAGAGTTGGGGAACCTCGTGCCACCAAGAAAGCAGTGCTGGGGACAGAGCACATTTTTTGGAGCTGGGGTTCCTACGCTTAGATGCTCCCAGACCAAGGAAACACTGATGCATCACAAGGGTTTTTCTCCAGAACTGACAGAGTGGAAAAGCCTTCCTCTGAAGCTGGCACCCTTAATTTGGACTTGTAGCCTGCTGGAGTGTGAGAATAAACTTCTCTTTGTTACAGCCATCTACTTGTGGCATTTCTGTTATAGCATCACCCAATGACTAAGATATAATCCGTACTGAAGGCTGTGGTCTTTGATCTTCATCAATAAGTGCTTCAAGTCTTCACTTTCAGCAAGTGAAGTTATGTCATCTACACATTCCAGGTTGTTAATGAATCTTTCACCAATCCTGATGCTGAGTTTTTCTTCATATAGCCCAGCTTCTCAGATTATATTATCAGCATACAGATTGAATAACTATGGTGAAATGATACAACCCTGATGGATACCTTTCCTGACTTTAAGCCATGCAGTATCCCCTTGTTCTGTTCAAATGACTGCCGCTTGATCTACGTAGAGGTCCCCATGAGCAAAATTAAGTGTTCTTGAATTCTCATTCTCTGCAATGTGATCTGTGATTTCTTAAGATCCACACAGTTAGAAACCTTTGCATAGTCAATGAAACACAGGTGAACATTGTGCTGGTATTTTCTGCTTTCTTCCAGGATCCATCTGACATCAGCATTAATATTCCTTGTCCCATGTCCTCTTCTGAATCTGGCTTGAATTTCTAGCAGTTCTTTGTGAATGTACTGCTGCAACTGCTTTTGAATGATCTTCAGTAAATTTTACACGGGTGTGATATTAACAATATTGTTCAGTAATTTCTACATTCTGTTGAATTTCCTTTCTTTAGAATGGGAATGTCATGGATTGAACTGTGTCCTCCCAAAAATGTATGCAGCAATTTGACTGGGCCATGGTTCTCAGTATTGTGTGACTGACCACCATTTTGTGATTTTCCTATGCTATAAATCCTAATCTTTGCCTGTGGCCAATGGACTGGATTATGTTAAAGAGGACTAGAGTGGGACTGTAACACCCTTCCTAAGGTCATCTCCCTGCTCCAATGTAAAGGGAGTTCCCCTGCAGTATGGCTTGCACCACCTTTTATCCTTTTATCCTATGAAAGATAAAAGGAAAAGGAAGCAAGAAGAAAGTCTGGGGCCTCTTACAATCAGGAAAGCAGAACACATCCTTCGGACCTGAGATTCCTGTGTTGAGATGCTCTCTGATTGAAGAATTGACAGAGAGTGCATTCCCCTGGCGCCAACAACCAGAATTCAGATCTGTAGCCTACTGGGCTGTGTAAGAACAAACTTTTCTTTTATTAAAGCCATCCACTTGTGAAATTTCTGTTAGAGCAGTACCAGATGACTAAAACACGGCACAAATATGGAATCTCTTCCAGTCAATAGGCCAGTTAGCTTTCTTCTAAATTTCTTGGCATGCACCACTGAGCACCTCCAGTGCTGCTCTAGTTTGTTGTAATATAGAAAGTAGTATTCTGTCAATTCTTGGAGCTATGCTTTTCCTAATGCCTTCAGTGGAGCCTGGACTTCTTTCAGTACCATCAGTTCTTGATCACATGCTACCTCTTGATATGGTTGAATGTCAACCAATTATTTTTGGTATAGTAACTCTGTGTATTACTTCCATCTTTATTTGATGCTTCCTCTATTGTTCAATGTTTTGCCCATAGAATACTTTAAAATTGCAACTTGAGGTTTTAATTTTTTTTCTTTAGTCCTTTCAGCTTGAGAAATGCCAAGTATGTTTTTCTCTTTTGGTTTTCAGATATTTGCATAGTTTATTATAACCCTTTACTTGGATTTCTCAAGTAGCCCTTTGAAATCTTCTACTTCATCATTTCTTTCATTTGGTTTTATCTACTCTACACTCAAGAGCATGTTTCAGTCTCTTCTGACACCTACTTTGGTCTCTTCTTTCTTTCCTATCTTTTTAATGACTTTTTGCTTTCTTTGTATATGATGTCCTTGATGTCATCCATACCTTGTCTGGTCTTTGGTCATTAGCAGGTCAGAACTATTTTTGAGATGGCATCTAAATTCAGGTCTAAATTTAAGCTCATATTTTGGTTCTTGTGAACTTGTTTAATTTTCTTCAACTTCAACTTGAACTTGCATATGAGCAATTGATGCTATGTTCTGCAGTTGACCCCTGGTCTTGTTCTGACTGATAATTTTAAGCTTTTCCGTTGTTTCTTTCCCAAGATTTAGTTAACTGGATTCCTGTGTCTTCTATCTGATGAGGTCCATGTGCATAGTTGCCTATTACAATGACAAATAAAGGTATTTACTACGAAGACATCATTTGTCTGAGTCACCCTAGTGCACCTCCAACAGAAATACCACAAGTGGATGGCTTTAAAAAGACAAATGTTACTCTGTCACAGTCCAGTAGACTACAACTCCAAATTCAGGGTGTCAGCTACAGAAGAAGGCTTTATCTGCTGGCTCTGGAGGAATGTCTTTGTTGTCAACCTTTCCCAGGATTGGGGGTTTCTGAGGTACAGGGACGCCAAGTCCTCCAAAGAATGTGTGAGCTTCTCCTTGCACTGCTTCTTGGTGTTATGAGTGCTAGATTCCCTGTCCTTTATATTCTAAGAGTCTCCCTCAAGACACAATACAATTGTTTTAGTCAGCTAGGGCTGCTCTAACAGAAATACCACAGTGTGGATGGCTTTAATAAGGGAAGTTTATTCTTACATAGTCCGGTAGGCTGCAAGTCCATATTCAGGGTGTCTGCTCCAGGGGAAGGCTTTCCCCTTGTCGGCTCTGGAGGAAAGTCCGGTGTTGCATCAGTCTTTGTCCAGCGAGAATCTTGGCACAGAAGCCTCAGGTCTGAAGGACGTGCTCTTCTTCCGGTGCTGGTTGCTTGACGTAGGAGATTCCCAATTCCCTGCCTGCTTCTCTGTCCTTTTATCTCTTGTAGGATGAAAGGATTAAGGATGGGGCAAGCCATACTCCAGGGAAACTCTCTTCACAGTGGAGGAGGGAGGTAATCCTATGAAAGGATTTACAGCCCCACCCTAATCCTTTAACACACAGCACAGGAAAATCACAAAATGGAGGACAGTCACAGGATACTGGGAATCATGGCCCAGCCACATGGCTACACATATTCTGCGGGGGGCACAATTCGATCCATGACAACAGTCTTATAGATTGAGTCCCGCCTCACTAACACAACCACTGCTATCTTCCCTTATTAAGATCATAGAGGCAGGATTTACAACATGTAGGAATATCACATGATACCAGGTGTAATGGATAGAACTGTGTTCCCCTTTTGGTTGGGATTGCATGTGGTGTAAACCTGCATCTGTGATGTTAATGAGGGAGTATGGGCAGCAGTTGAGTTAGTGGGGCAGAACTTAATGTGTGGGATTGTATTATGGCTTGAGGCAGCCTCTTGGAATATAAAGATAGGAAGGCAAGCTGAGATTTGGGACCTCATGCCATCAGAAAGAAGCAGTGCTGGGGTCTGAGCTTGTCCTTTGGAAAGGAATGGGGTTCCCAAGCTCCAGAAGCCCCTGGTCTAGGGGAAAATTGATAAGGACCTTCCTTTAGACCAAGTACAGAAAACCTTCCCCTGGAGCTGACACCTGAAATTTGGCCTTTTAACCTATTGGACTGTAACAAAACAAAAATTCTCTTTTTAAAGCCAACCATGTGTGATATTTCTGTTAAAATAGGGCTAGCTAACTAAGACACCAGGAATTATGGCCCATCCAAATTGTTACATATATTTTTTGCGGGTGGGGAGCAGGTGAGACACAGTTCAATCCATGACATTGTTGGTCTCATAAAATCTTATCATGTAATTTCTGGTGTATTTTCTGTTACTAAGACCATGTTTTCTAACTTGTGATCCTTCTTCTATGTTTCCAACTTTTTCATTCCAATCACCAGTAATTATCAATGCATCTTGATTGCATGCGTGATCAATTTCAGACTATAGGATTTGGTAAAAAAAAAAAAAAGAATCTTTAATTTCCTCATCTTTGACGTTAGTGGTTAGTGCATAGACTTCAACAATAATCATATCAATTGGCCTTCCTGTAGTCATATAGATACTATCCTATCACCAACAGTGTTGTACTTCAGGATGGATTTTGAAATGTTCTTTTTGACTGTGAATTTGATGCCATTTCTCTTCAAATTGTCATCCTAGCATAGTAGATCATATGATCATCTAATTCAAAATAGCCAATACCAGTCCATTTCAGTTCACTAAATCCCAGAATATTGGTCTATGCCTGCCATTTCATTTTTGACTACTTCCAGTTTTCCTAGATTCATTTGCACATTCCATGTTCCAATTATTAATGGATGTTTGCACATGTTTCTTCTCATTTTGAGTCATGCTACAACAGCAGATGAAGGCCCCTAGAGCTTTACTCCATCCACGTCATTAAGGGCGACTCTACTTTGAGGAAGCAGTACTTCTCCAATCATATTTTAAGTGCCTTCCAACTGGAGGGGCTCATTTTTAGCACTATAACAGACAGTGTTCCCCTGCTATTGACAAGATTTCCACTGGCCAATTTTTTTCAGGTCCTTCTTTCTAGTCTCAGTCTTAGTCTGGAAGCTGTGCTGAAACCTGTCCAGCATGCATGACTCCACTGATATTTGAAACATCGATGGCATAGTTTCCAGTATCAAAGCAATATGCAAGCTACCTCACTACAAGAAACTGTTCATTCACCTAGGAGAAAATATTGTATTTGTTTTCAGTTTTGGCTATTACACATCAAGCTGCTATGAACAATCATGTGCAGATTTTTGTGTGAACATAGGTTATCATTTCTCTGAGATAAATGCCCAGGAGTATAATTTCCAGGTCATATGATTAAGTGTATGTAAGACTCTGACATAATCTTTTCCAGAGTGGCTGAACTCTTTTACATTCTTACCAGCAGTGTATGAGTGATTCAGTTTTTCTATATCCTTGACAGCATTTAGTGTTGTCACTATTTTTTCCTTTCTGAACATTTGGTTGATGGTTTTAATTAGATATTCCCTAATGGCTAATAACATTGAACATCTTTGCATGTGCTTATTTATAATTTGTGTATCCTCTTTGGTGAAATGTGTCTTCATGCCTTTAGTTCATCTTCTAATCAGATTTCTTTCGCTATTAAGTTTTGAGAATCTTTTATATATACTAGATACTTGTTGTCTTAGGCTAGGTTCTCTAGAGAGTATAACCAGTAAAGCATATAAATATACAGAGATATTTATATCAACAGAACAGCTCACATGACTGTAGAAGCTGGAATGTCTCAAGTCCATGGATCAGGACGGAGGCTTCTCAAAATTCACATAGCCACAGGGGTTGGTGAACCCAAGATTGGCAGGTCAGAGAACAAGGCTCCCACCTTCAGGCTGTGAAGATGAATAAGTTCCAAGATTTGCAGATAAGCTGATAGCTCAAGTACCAAGAGCCAGAGGTCAGATAAACAGGAGGCAGTTAGTTGCGGGATCCAGAGCAAGCAAAATGCCAGAACATCTGCTTAAATTCAGATGAAGGCCACAGCTTCAAGGAAATTCCCTTTAAACTGATAAGCAACTCATGGTAGATGGAATCACGGGAGAGATCCCATATAAACACTGAGAATCGTGGCCCAGCCAAGTTGAAACACAACCCTAACCATCACAGTCCACCCTTTGTCAACTTGGTACATGTACACATATCCTTGAACCATACATAATCTCTGAATAAAGACAATCATGAAGTCATACTTCACCTAACATGCTACAGCTAACACATGTACAACTGAAAACACACTAGCCCTGTTTACAACTTATATTTTATAAGAGAAGAAAACAAACATTTGATGCACACATACAAAGAAGCAATACTCATAGCAATTAGTCTTAATTTCTGCAACAGTCCTATGGTCTGGTATTTAGAAGTACCTTCGTCCACCACCTATTCCTTATTCCCTTTGCCTTTGGCAAGCACCTCAGCTAGTCATGGTTCTTTGCCTGATGGGGTGACCTAAACCTTCATTCCTAAACAGTCTGGGTCATTATTAGTCATGTTGGAATTGGGTTGCTGGAGTTTTGCATTGACTTTAATCACAGGGCATGGCAGTACTAAGAGATGAACTAAGGGATTCCTTGCATCCCAAACATTCTTCTTTAACTCCATTATGTACTATCAGTCTGATTTCCTTTTGGTAATCAGGATCAGTCACACCAGCCAGTATGGTAACTCCCTTCTTTGCCTGTTGATTGAGAATCATAAGAAGACCAAAGTGCCAGGTTGCATTCTTAGCTTCTAGTTCAATGGAATCAATGATGTTTCTCTAGGTGAAAACATTCCTCCCATTAGAACCAAGTCATCTAGATCTGTAGAACATAAGGTTGCAGGGACAGGAAGCAAAAGTTTGGCAAGTGGGTCACTAGGGATATCAGTGAGTTGTGCCACACTAATCTCCATCCCTTAATTCCTGGACCCATGAATCCTGGCTATGGAAAAACATTACTACCATACATTGGAAACTGGTTTAGAGGATATACAACTACGTAGAGAACAGTTCCCCAACCCTGCAAGGTATTGCTATCTAGCTGGTGCTGTAATTGTGTCTTTAGAAGGTCTTCCATTATTCCATCAAGCCAGCTGTTTCAGGATTATGGAAAATATGGTAAGACTAGTGACTTCCATGAGCATGAGCCCAGTGCCACACTAAATTTACTGTGAAGTGAGTCCCCTAATACAAGGTAATGCTACCTCGCATGCCATAATGGTGGATAAGGCATTCTGCAAGTCCAAGAATGTTGTTTCTGGCAGAAGCATTGTTTGTAGGAAGTCCAAATCCACATCCAGAGTAAGTGTCTATTCCAGTAAGGAGAAATGCTGTCCTTTCCATGACAGAAGTGGTCCAGTGTAATCAACTTGCCATTAGGTTACTGGATTATCACCTCAACGCGTGGTACCATATTGGGGACTCAGTATTGGGCACTGCTGCTAGCAAATTGGGCCCTTAGCAGTGGCTGTAGCCAAGTCAGCCTTGCTGGATGGAAGTCCATGTTGCTGAGCTCATGCATAACCTCCATCCCTGCCACCATGGAAACTATGTTCGTGAGCCCAATGTGCAATGACAGGAGTGGCTGCAGAAAGAGGATGGCTAGTTTCCACAGACTGTATCATCTTATTCACTTGATTATTAAAATCCTCCTCTGCTTCTACAGAAATAAGAGCTGTCACATAAACAGATATATGCATGCCAAGCCAAGTGCCGTCGAGATATGAATGTTTATTGCAGCAAGTCCACAATAGCAAAATGATAGAATCAACCTAGATCCTATCAACAGATGAATGGACAAACAAACTATGGTATAGACACACAATGGAACATTACACAATAAAACAACAATGATGATTTTAGGAAGCATCTCATAACCTGGTATCAACTAGAAGACAGTATGTTGAGTGAAATCAGTCAGGTGCAAAAGGACAAGTATTGTATGAGACCACTATTATAAGGACTTAAAAAAGGACTTATGCACAGAAGAAAAGATTCTTTGATGGTTACAAGGGTGGGGACGGAGAGGGTTGGTCATAGATAGTTGATAGGAATTGAGTTAGGTGAAGGGTGTGACAGCACCCAGTAGAATGCAGGCCAGCATAAACGGACTACTCCCTAAATTAAAAGATTTTCTAAATTCAACCCAACAGTTCAAAGGATAGAGTAGTAGGGACAGGGGTCTGAGGACCACGTTTTCCGGGAACATAGAGGTCAATTGGCATAACTAACCTTTTGCTATGAGAGTCTTCTGAACCCTACATTGGTGTCTGAGTTCTTAAAAGCCAGCAAGCTGCCATTTGAGGAACATCAATTTATCCCAATCCACCTGGAACAGGTGACCAAGAACATCAAAGATACACGGTAAAATGAGCCCAGGAGACAGAAGGGCCCATGTGATTGGGAGATTACATCAGCATGAGACCAGAAGAACCAGATGGTGCCTGGACAGCCTTGATAGGGGACACAATGTACAGTCCCTGACATAACATGAGAAAAAGAGGTGTGCAGATAAAGAACTCTACTAAAAGACCAGAACTGATGGTCCAACAACCTGGAGGGTCACCTGGGAACATGGCCTCTAGACTTCTGCTGCCCCAGACCTGAAACCAGTACTGAGGTCAACATTTCAAAGAATGGATTGGACTTGCGGGCATAGAATGAGTGTGTGGTGTGTATACTTTATGGTTTTATACATTTATTAGAAAGCTGTCCTACTGGATTCTTTCTAGAAGGGAGAGGAAAGGGTGGAGAGGAGGGGACAGGTGTTTGTTGGGAGGATCCTAGAAGAGTGAAAAGGAGGAGTGTGCTGTTACAGGATGGGAAGAGCAGATAAAGTTGTAGAAAGGTAGATATGCAAAATTGACTTGGATTGTATACTTTAACTTATTCATAATAAAAAAATTAAAAAAATAAATTCTCCTGTGTCTAGGTCACCCTTTGATGACACAAATATCTTCACTTCTTTGGCCTATTCACAGAGGTCTATCCACATACATTTTCCCCATAAATGTTTGTCTCCAGTCTTCCGTGCATATTCCTTCCATGTCCCTGACTATCCAACCAAACCATTGGCCACAGCCTGTCAGTCAGTGTACGATCACACATTTGGCCATTTCTCCTTCCAAGCCAAGTGAACAAGCAGGTGTGTTGTTCTAGGTTCTGCTCACTGGGAGAATATTCCTTTACCACCGTCCTTCAGGGGGGTCCCAGAAATGCGCTGTAGTGCTGCCATTGTCTACTTTTAAGTGGTGCCTGCATATCACACAGAACCATCTATAAATCAGGCACGAGTTTTCTTTTCACCAGTCAACTGATCGTAAGAAACTCCCCATCATGCCATAGGTGCAGACTGGCAGATGGAAGGTAAGGTGTCAGGAATGAAGACCACAAGCATTTGGGCCACTTCCTCATGCAACTTACTTGTGCTCTCAGGTCCTGCTTGGGCCCAATTTCATATATACCACTTCCATTTAATGGAGTGCTGCTGTGCATGTCCAACTTTATGACTCTGTGGTTAGACAACACCCAGTTCACGATGGGCAGCCCAGGTTGTGTGGTGATTTGGTGTCCCATGTTTAAGTGTAGAGTCTCTGGAAAGGCCCAGTAACAAGCCAGAAGCTGTTTCTCAAAAGTATGGCAGAGGTTTGTTCCAAAATCCTGAGAGTCTTCACTGTCATTCACCAGTAGGAGTCTGCTAGACTCCAAAAGTATCTCTATCGACACTTCAAGCACCATTGGATCATATGGATCATATGGCCCAAGTGGAAGAGTGGCTTGCACAGCAGCCTGAACCTACTGCAGAACCTTCTCTTGTTCTGGGCCCCACTCAAAATTAGCAGCTTTTGGAGTCACTCGATATTATGCTGGAGTAGCACATCCAAATGAGGAATGCGTTGCCTCCAAAATCCAAAGAGACCCATTAGACATTGCATCTCCTTTTTAGTTTTGAGAGGAACCAGATGCAACAACTTGTCATTCACTTTAGAAGGAATATGTCAACATGCCCCAGGCCAATAAAAACCCAGTGTCATAAAGTCAATTCTGACTCATAGTGATCCTATAGGGCAGAGCAAAACTGTTCCATAGAGTTTCTAAGGAGTGCCTGGTGCATTTGAACTGCCAACCTTTTGGTTAGAAGACATAGCACTTAACCACTACAACACAAGGGACTGGCGTCCTAGAAATTTCACTGAGGTAGAAGGTGCCTGAATTTTGGGGAGATTGATTTCCCACCCTCTAGCACACAAATGTTTTACCAACAAGTCCAGAATCATTGACACTTCTTCCTTACTAGGTGAGATCAGCATAATGTCATCAGTGTAATGGACCAGTGTGACATTTTATGGGACAAGCAATCAAAGTCCTGTTGGACTAAATTATGACATATGGCTGGAGAGTTAATATAACCTTGAGGTAGGCAAGTGAAGGTGTATTGTTAGCCTTGTGAGCTGAACGCAAACTGCTTTTGATGGTCCTTCAACATAGGTGTGGAAAAAAGGCGTCAGCCAGATTGATAGCTGCATACCAGGTACAAGATCTGTTCAAGCAATGAAACTACATCTGCAACAGCAACTAAAATTGAAGTCACTGCCTGGTTGTTTCAGCACTCCACTGTCATTCTCCGAGATCCATCTGTTTTATGCATAGGTTAGACAGGTGAATGGGAATATGGTGGGAATTACCACTTCTGCATCCTTTAAGTCCTTGATAATGACAGTAATCTCTGCAATCCCTCCAGGAATGTGGTATTGCTTCTGGGTTACTATTTTCCTGAGTAGGGGCAATTCTAATGGCTTCCACTGGCTTTTCCTAACATAACAGCCTTTATTCTATTTGTCAGAGCTCCAGTGTGGGAGTTCTGCCAGTTGCTGAGTATATCTATTCCAACTGTGCATGCTGGATTTTTTAGTCATCTGGTACTGTTCTAAAAGAAATACCACAGGTAGATGGTTTCATGAAGATAAATTTTATTGTCACAGTCCTGTAAGCCACAAATCCATTTACGAGTTACAAGTCCATTCAATAAGAGAAATTATCACAGTATGGTAGGCTGAGTCCAAATTCAGCGAGAGCATTTTGGCACAGGAACCTCAGGTCCAAAGGACATGCTCTGCTTTCGGTGCTGCCTTCTTGGTGATATAAGCTTCCCATCTCTGCTTGCTTTGCTCTCTTTTTGTCTCCTGTAGGATGAAAGGATGATGGGTGGTGCAAGCCACACTCCAGGGAAACTTCCTTTACAGTGGAACAGAGAAGTGATCTTATGAAGTGATTTACAGTCCCACCCTAATCCTCTCTAACATAATCCACTCTGTTACCCACAGGCAGAGATTAGGATTTACAGTATCAGAAAATCATAAAATGAGGGCAATCACAGAATACAGGAAACCCTGGCCCAGACAAATTACGACACATATTTTTTTGGGGACACAATTCAACCCATGATACTGGATTTGGAGAAATCACTACAGGATGGGTTCGGGCACCCAATGGACCTACTATCAGATGGACATGAGCCAAGACTCCATTAATAACTTGACCTCCATATGTTCCCACTCTGACTGATGGGCCCCATGCCATTTTGAGTCTCCTGGAAATAGTGTCAGTTCAGAGTGAGTGTTCAGTAATCTTTCAAAAGTCTGATTATTCCCATTTCCTCAATGAACAGTCACTCTCATAAAAGCCTGTTAGATCCCTTTGAGGAAGTCTGGGAGAAAGGTTAACAGTAAAAAATTTTGGCAGTGTGTTTCCTTCATCAAGGGAACTGACCTCTCCTTCATTCATGGGGTTGTGAGTCCTTAAACTTACTCAAGTATGGGAATTGAGTGAGAGACAGTGACTCTGTTCTGGCAGTTCAAATTAGACTGCTGTTTGCCTTCCCTGGAATTCATGAGTTTGTACAGATAAAGTAAATATTTAGTAGATTTACCATGTCTTTCATTCCTAGGAACACCATAGCTAAGTAGTCAATGCCTAAGTCCATAAGAATCAGACTATTCTGATGAATGTTTTGACTCCCCCTTTCATTTCTGTAACCATACCCACCTTGTCTTTGTCATTTGATTGCTGACACTTTGACCCTACTACTATAGGGTCCAATCAGCTCCACTGTAGTTAGGCATCTTAATTCAATTAGTGCCATTCCCACTTTCAAATACGAGTTACATAAATTAGCAATCATAGCAGTCTTCAAGGATGTTGCAGCTCCGTTTACAAATTTGTTCCTCACAATTCTGGTAAAAGGTGTGTCCTCTGGGCACTCCATATGTGGGTCCATGGGTCTCACCTTATAAATCTACTCTAGCATGCCAATTTCCCTAAGGCTTTGGATATTTTACCATGTACCAAAGCAGATCTAGTACTTCAACTTGATTTAGCACAGTCCACCTTGTCATCCATGCTTCTGTAGCCTAACCAAATAGACTATTAGATCCTTTTCTATCTTATCAAACTAAAAGTCAGCAAAGAATCTTTGCTTAGTGGTCCCATATCAGTAAACTTGGACTGATCCATCTTTATATTCCTTTCACCATTATCCCACAGCCTTGATGGCTATTTCCACGCATATTCCCCAGGTTTCTTTTGGTACACATGAGGAAAGAAAAGCAGTTCTTTGGGATTGTAGCATACTTCCTCTTGGGTCACATTTCATACTTCACCTTTAGGGGTTGCTGGGACTTAAGTTTAGTTGTAGATCTGTTGTTGAAGAAGTGAATATCAGTACTGTGCAATTGTTTTGAGAACGTTCAACATTTTCTTGTAAAGCATCCACTTCAGGCAATGACTCAAGCAAGGGCTCTTTAGAGACAGCTGGGCTAGGGCTGATCTCATTAAATTGGAGTGGAGGGGCTAATGGTTTTTCTGGGTAGGGTGGTTTAACAGAAAAACATGAAGTAGTCTCTTTGTATAGGAGTGTTTCTGCTGGCAGGAGTGATTCAATGGAATTTAGGGCCTCATTATCTCTTCCTTCCTGATTATATGCCCATATGTCCACATCCCAAGTTTCAGAATCTCATTTCTTCCCAATCAATGCCCTCATTTTAACTTTAGACACTTCTCGAGGTTGGCAGTTAAGTTCGCATTGTAATTCAGCCACTCTTACAACAAGACTCTGGGTTTGGATTTTGGTGATTTTAGATCTGATATTATAAGAAATATGACTTTCTTTCAAAGCATAAGTGGAAGCCTTGAGGTCTTTAATGTGGTACTTGAGCTTTCATGCTGAAGCCCTGATCACATCTCTTTCTTTCAACAGTTTGTCTAGCGAAAGTAGGACTAACCAACCAGCTTCCTTAATACTTCTCATTCTGACAAAACTGTAGAAAGATATCACATATGTATTAACCTGAAGCCTCACGTTTTATCAATATCTGCCCTATTGATGCTGATATTTTGTTTATTTGTATCTTTAACTCATGCCATGGATTAGCAGTGCACTCTTTACTGCTGGAAGCAGAGTCATCTACATTTTTACAATTAGCCAGACTTGAGACCCAATTTAGAAAGCTCATACTTATAACTTTGTTTCTCTAGAACCACTCTCAAATGTCTTAGGCTAAGTTTTCTAGAGAGCAAAACCAATTAAGCATACAAATAGGTATTTAGTAAAGATTTATATCAATGAAACAGCTCACCCTATTGTAGAGGCTGTGACGTCCCAAGTCTGTGGATCAGGATGGAGATTCTCTTGACTCATGTAGCCACAGGGGCTGGTGAACACAAGATTGGCAGGTCAGCGAGCAGGGCTCACACTGTCATGCTGTGAAGGTGTATCAGTTTCCGGATCTGCAGATAAGCTGATAGCTCAAGTCCCAAGAGCTGGAGGTCAGGCGAACAGAAGGCAGTCACAGGATCCAGAGCAAACAAAAAGCCAGAACACCTGCTTATATACAGACATAGGCCACACCTCCAAGGAAACTCCCTTTAAACTGATTGGCTATTCACAGCAGAGTCAATAATGGGATTGATAATGAACAAACACTGAGAATCACAGCCCAGCCAAGTTGACATACAATCCTAGCAATCATACTTGTCCTTTGTGGGACACGCAGTTTATACATATTTTCTCCTACTCTATAGGTTGTCTTTTCTTTCTCTTAACTGCCTCTTTCACAGAGGAAATATTTTTAATTTTAATGAGTTCAACTCATTTATTTTTTTTTCCTAATTTTTTTCACATCAAGTTTAAGAACTCATCACCAATTCCCAGGTCCTGATGATCTCTCTCTCTCTCTCTCTTTTTTTTTTTTTTTTTGGTGGCTGAAAGATTTACAGTTTTACATTTAAATCTATGATCCACTTTGAATTAATTCTCATATAGGAGTATGGCTTAGATCAACTTTCTTTCTTTTTTTTTGCCTATCCAATTGTACCAACACAAGTTTTTGAAAGGTTTCTTATTTCTTTTAAGTGCTCACTTGATTAAGTTAGGCACACCCAGGATGATTTCTGTTTCAGTGAGCTCAAAGTAAGCTGACTTTGAATCTCAATTACTTTGGGGGAAAAAGATCCCCTTTTCCGTATAATAGCATATGCACGAGAGTGATATCCCATCATATTTACAGGTCCCACCCACACTCAAAGGGAGAGGATTACAAGGATTGATAATTAAGTTCATGAACTCATCCTGGGAAAAGTGCTATAAATCTCATTGCTGACTATCACTACAGTCACTTTTGAAGTACTCTCCTTGGAAGCACCTAGTCTACCTTTCAATGCAATTTCAGAACTCTTTTTCTGGAATGCCCTGAATCAGAGCTATTGTTGTATTACCCTTGATGTCCTAAATGTCATCAAAATGTCTTCCTTTCAATGTTTCCTTTATCTTTTGGTAAAGAGAAAAATCATTAGGGGACAGATCAGGCAAGTTGGTAGGGTTGTCCAATAGTTATTTTTTTCCTGCCTAAAGACTCCCTCAGAGACAATTACACAGTTCACGGACTCACCACCATGCACAATGACCATTCCAGAAAGAGTTCTAACATTGTTTTGAAGGGTGAACTAGGCGCTGGCATTGGTACATAGCTTCCCAAGGAGAGTACCTTGAAGGTGACCGCAGTGATATTCAGCAGTGAGGTATGTAGTCTTAGAACAATTAAGTTCATCGACTTAATTGTCACATCTTGTATACAACGGGTCATCCTAAAATTCTACATTTCATAGATTGGGAACATACATTCACACCCCTTTCTTCCTCTCTATAGTTTAGAAAGTATGTCCAGCCTTAGGATCTTGTGAAAGTGGGGATATTTTTGATTCAGAAAATTCTACAAGGAGCTGACAGTGGGTATGGGCATATGTCAAGGTCCAAGAAAAATGTGATTTGGCTATTCCTTCCCAGTGTTAGGGCAGAGTCCTCTCACTCTGGACTGAATAGCTCTGATGGTGTGGTGAAGAACTGATTAAATGAGAGAAGAACACTCTTACACAAGCCTTTCTTAGACAACACAGCCCAGATTATCTAATTCAAAGCAGAAAGCTTGTCCTAGGCCTATTTAATAAGGGAAGTGCCAGTTCTCTTTCAATCTATTTCCTAACTTTAACAGAGTCAGTGTTTTGTCACTGGCATTCAGCAGATAAGCATTGTTTGGGCTTAAAGTTGAGACAGTAGCTGTGATTTCTTTTAGCCCTCCCCCTGTCCCTCCACACTTCTCTCTGAGACTCTACCACATCTCTTCTGTCTGAAAGAATCAGACTTATAGAAGAGAATTTCCAGTTAGAACCTTGTAGCCCAAGGCCTTAAATAGCCTCCCTGAAGCTGTAGACTAGCCACTACCATAGAGGGCCTGGGTTGACTCTTTGACTTTTGAATGGAAGGTGGCATGGTGAGCCTTAAGTTACAGATGTGTCTTTTCAAGCTAGATCAGAATATGAGATTGTAATAAGTAGGTAGCCAAGAAGGCTGAGAAAAAATCAAGAGAAAAGGAGAATTACGAAATGTGAGGGAAGGTTATTAGAAAACTTGAAATGAATTGAATCCAGAATGTATTTGTTTATACAATCTTTCATGAAGCCAAAGAAAAGCCAAAAGCAAAAAAAATAAGAAGTACAGAAGTCTCATATGGTGACAAATTTTCTCTTATTACCTCACCCCCATACTGCTCTGAATTTTCTTCTTCACTAGCCCCATCATTCCCAGTGTGATTGGCATTCCTAGAGCTGTGTAGTGCTATGTCCCTGATTCCAACATGTGCTCCAGACATGTTACACTCCATGTTAAGTAAACTCCCCTATACTCTTAATCTCTTCTCAGAATGCACCCTCTACATCTTTTGTTAACTACTAAAATCAGGCTTTTCAGTGATACAGCACTTTCCTTATATCCGAGCTCTTCTTCCTACACTGACTGGCACATTGCCTTAAAATAGGGTCAAAACTGGTCGAGTCCACTCTGACTCATAATGACCCTATAGGACAAAGTAGAACTGCTCCATGGAGTTTCCAAGGAGCACCTGGCAGATTCAAACTGTGGACCTTTTGGTTTGCAGCTGTAGCACTTCACCACTAAGCTACTAGGGTCAGCATCACCAAAATCTCTGTAGCTGCTTCCAGACCACTGCTCTCCACTATTATGTAAAACCCCTTCCTGCATCAGTATTGGTATCATCACCCTATATCCTCCTTTCCCCACCATCACTGTCATTTATTTTCCCCCATTCTTAGAGGATTTTGATCTTCCCTAGTTTATATATTTCTTTATCCCAACTCCTGTTGTCATACTGGCTGATTTCAACATCCATGTAGATGATTTCATCCATCTCTGTAGCCCAGCGGTTCTTGACCTATGCTCACTTGAGAGGCTTTTAAAATGTACTGATGCCTGGGACCAATGCAAACCAATTAAATCTGAATCTCTTGGTGGGCAGGATCTCAGCATAGCATTTTTGAAAGCCTCCAAGTGATTCTAATATGCTAGGATTGCAGTGGACGCTTTTAAGATTTCAACTGTGAGACAGGATTGAGAACAAATGCTCTAGTCTCTCAGATCCTTGACGCCTTCAACTCTAAAGACTTTTTCCTTTATTGTTGTTAGTTACTGTTGAGTCAATTCCAACTCATGGTGATTCCACATGAGTCAAAGTAGAACTGTGCTCCACATGGTTTTCAAGGCTGTGACCTTTTGGAAGCAGATCACCAAGCCTGTAATCTGAGATGCCTCAGGGTGGGTTTAAACTGCCAGTCTTTTGGCTAGTAATCAAGTGTGTAACAGCTTGCACTACCCAAGGGACTCCTTTCACTTCTACTGCACTTCAGAAAACCAACTTCATGGTCATACTTTGACCTTGACATCACTTAGATCTCAGTATCTCAGAATTCTGATACCTCAAGAGTCCCACTACAATCTTCCAGTGTTCACATGTCCCTACTCAGGTTCTTCCTCCATCTCATTGCAATAGCCAACCCCTTGTCCACCATTTTCTCCTAATTCACTAACACATCCCCTATCCTTGCTTCTTTCCCAACCCATTCTGGCCCCCACCCTGATAATCTGCCTCCACTGCTTTTCACTACATGTCTGTCAGTTTGTCATACTGAGGGGCTTGTATGTTGCTGCGATGTTGGAAACTATGTCACCATTATTCAAATACCAGCAGGGTCACCTATGACAGACAGGTTTCAGCTTAGCTTCCAGATTCAGACAGACTAGGAAGAAGGACCTGGTGGTCTGCTTCCGGAAAGAATTAGTCAGTGAAAACCTTTTGAATAGCAGCAGAACATTGTCTGATATAATGTTGGAAGATTAGCCTCTCAGGTTGGAAGGCACTGAAAATAAAACGGAGGAGGAGCTACCTCCTCAAGGTAAAGTCAACCTTAATGACACAGATAGAGTACAGTTTTGGAGACTTTCATTTGATGTTGTAGCACCAGTCAAAGTGAGTCATAATGTGGAATGTACCAAGTATGAATCTAGGAAAACTGGAAATCATCTAAAATGAAATGGAATGCATAAACACCAATATCTTGGGCATTACTGATCTGAAATGGATTGGTATTGGCTACGCCAGGAGTGACAACCTGACAACTTGAAGAACATTTCAAGATCTATCCTGAAGTACAAAGCTTTCAAGTGATAGGATAATATCCATATACCTACAAGGAAGACAAGTTAGTATGACTAAAATTCAAATGTATGCCAACTACTAATGCCAGAATGAAGAAACTGAAGATTTTTTTTACCAACTTCTGCAATCTAAAATCAATCATGTAACCTGAGCTGGCTAATGCCACTAATTTTTTGTTAGTCCTTAAACTAGCCCAAATCAGATTTGGCCTGCCCTGTGTGAGCAGAAGGGCCAGTTATGACTGGTAATTGACCTCAGCAGTGGAAGCAGCAAGAGTTAGAATGAACCAGAAGGAAAATTATCACCTGGAGCCTATTTTGAAGTGAGAGATCCAGTGAGAACTAGTCACCTCCTATTTACTGGTCACATTCCAGACTTTTTCCTCCCTGGAACATCTGTGCAGCCACCCAAATTATATGAAAGCCCTGCTGCCTTATAGCTTAGGGAGACAGGATCTGAAGAAATTCTTCCTGGCTCCTTGTTCTGCACATTGTAATAAAGTTACTTTTCAAAGATGGTGTCCAGACAGTTAGCAAGTCTGAAAGCACTGAATAAGCCTCACCTTTCAGGTCCAGTAACAATTTTGGTACCCACCCTGGGGCCTCCATCCAGAGCCTGGCACCCCTTCAACTGTGAATGGATACTCTGTCAACCTTCAGGTGCACCAAGCCTCTTGTCTGAAATGATGGGGTAGGTCTCATAACTGTGACAAGGCAGTGACCAGCCAAGATGGTTTTACTCTGAGAATAAGGAATTTCACTCTGGTAAGGATGTCCACCAGGTAAGTGCCCTAAGAATTTCTCTTGTCAAGTGTAAGTGCTTGAGATTGGAGGTGGAGGGGAACTTGGGGGATTGAAGCAGGACTAACAATGCCCATTTGGAGTGATTGAAGCCCTACTACGATAATTCTCATTGTTCTACTGCTCCACCTAGCTGATGGCAGAGAATGGGTAACCTAGTTTATGGTTGACTTTGCTTGGCTTGGTTAAGTTCAGTTTCTAGTTCTGCTTTTGAGAGAGAGAGAGAATCTTAACTGAAAAAATAGAGGAATGTCTCTTTGGCAAAATAAAAACCTCTGTTTCTGTGTGTGTGTATGTGTGTGAGTGAGTGAAATATGGGCCCCAAATGTTCTACCTCTTTAGTTATAGGCCTATGGAGAAATAAAAGCATTTTCTGTTGTCTGGTACCAGTACTAGCTGAAGTCTAGCTTAAGGTAACCTGAATATGGGTCACTTGACTGACTATTCTACCATTTTACAGCTAGTCTTTTTTGTGAAAGACATGGAAAATGGAATGAAATCCCCTATGTGCAAACCTGTATGTCTCTCTGGTGGTGCAAACTAATGGTGGAGGAAGCAGGTAAAAAAGGAATGGCATATGGGGAGAAACTGGTCCTTCTAGCCTCAGAGAGATATTCGTATCCTTTTAGTGTCTTGTCTTCATCTGTGCCCCCTTCTCCTTGTGTAGTGCTGGTTCCTTGCCCAGATCTGGGAGACCTTGTGTCTGCTGCAGTGGCAACTACTCCTTTGGTGGAACCTTGGCCAGCCCCTCGTGAATCAGAAATTCCTAGTCCTGCCCAGTGAACGGCCTCCCCAGTACACACCTATAGCAGAAGACAGTTTAGCCAGATATCCAACCAAGTCTGCTCAGGATATTTTCCACTGAGACAAATGCCTACTGGACTAGATCACAGTGGCTAGGCTGGAGGGCTTATCTGGGCCCATATACCTTTCTCCACCTCTGACTGTATAATTGGGAGAATAATATCCCAGCCTACAGAGATGACCCAAAACACATAGAAGCCTTGTTTGTGTTCATCTTTGCCACACATCATCCTAATTGGGCTATCAGTCACTCCTAAGTGTTCTTGTAACTCCAGAGAAATAAAGGATGATATTAGAAAAGGTGAAAACCCTGGTGGTGTAGTGATGTGCTACATCTGCTAACCAAAAGGTCAGCAGTTCAAATCCACCAGATGCTCCTTGAAAACACTATGGGGCAGTTTTATTCTGACCTATAGGATTGCTATGAGTTGGAATCAACTCAGTGGTAGTGGGTTTGGCTTGTTTTATTAGAAAAGGCACAGCAAAATGTTGACAGTTGCATAACCTCAACCCACAGAATGGTATTAGATTTCTGGTGGCTCAAGCTATATCCGCCATAGAGCCATTAGAAAAAAAAACAAAAAAACAGTTCCGTCGAGTCAATTCCGACTCATAGCGACTCTATAGGTCAAAGTAGAACTGCCCCATAGAGTTTCCAAGGAGCATCTCGTGGATTTGAACTGCCAACCTTTTGATTAACATCTATAGCACTTAACAACTATGCCACCCATAGATCCATACTGGGACCCAAATAAGTACCAGTCATAGATTTACAGTGAGATCCAAATGAGTATGTGCCATAGATACACACTAGGACCCAGATGATTGGTTGGGACAGGACAGCTAGAATATTACAAAAACTGTTTGACAGCAATGGACATAGTTGCTACAACAATGGACTCAAACATAGCAATGATTGTGAGGATAGCACAGAACTGGGCAACATTTTGTTCTGTTGTACATAGGGTTGCTATGAGTCAGAACTGACTTGATGGTACCTAACAACATCTGTATTCGAGGGCTATTTAGGAAGTAGAATTGCAAGAGGTGTACAGCTGAACTGTTGCTTAGAAAAGCAAGGATGGTGAGACTATGTCTCAGATATCAGGAGGGATCAGTCCCTGCAGAAGGAGAGCAGGCTGGTAAAGTAGAACATCATTGAAAAAGACCAAGACCCACAACAAGATGAGTTGGTTCCTCTTGATAACATGTCCAAACCATGTCTAATGAAGTCTTGCCATCACTGCTTTTAGGGAGCATTTTGGCTATACTTCTTCTAAGTCATTTGTTCATTCTTCTGACAGTCTGTGATATATTCGATATTCTTCACCAACACCATAATTCAAAGGTATCAGTTCTTCTTCAGTCTTCCTTATTTATTGTCCAGCATTCTTATTCAAATGTGTACTTCTCTTCATTTCTACTTTGTGGTTCAGGTCTTTATCTCTCATCACAACCTGTGATACAGTCTCCTAATTTCTCTCCAGTTTTGTTCTTCAATGATTCCTTCCCCTCAACAGCCAGAGTGATGTAAAGCCCTTAGAGTAGTACCTGGCCCCTAATGGGCATTCAGTAAAGTTTTACTGAATAATGGACATACAAATACTCTTTAGTATGGCCTATAAAGTCCATTCATATTTTCTAGCTTCATTTCCTCTTTTGCAATTTAGGTTCTAGTTAATGATTGCAAGAGGAGATCTTATAAGAAGTCATCTGGTTCCAAGTCTGGGCACTCTTTCAACTACAGCCTAGCTGTTTCCTTTTCAGACTCAATTTTATGGAAGCCTTAAAAGCATTCATTTTGTGAGCATTTGGATGCAGTCCCAAATAGAAGCAAAAGAATAGACAATATGACCTGGTGTCACTTCCCATTTGTGAATCCTAGGATGTTAACTTCATAAGGGAAGGAAGTAGGTAGACTCTGTAGAAGTCTAAAGTGTAGAAGAATTAATACCATGATTACTTCATTCATTTGTTTACTTAATAGACCTTTAGTATGCACCAGCCTTCAATGTATCCATTTGTCATACCATGGTACCTTGTGTGTGCTATGATGCTGGAAGTTATGTCACCAGTAATTCCAGTACCACTAGGGTGAACCACAGTGGGCAGGTTTCAGTGGAGTTTCCAGACTAAGATACACTAGGAAGAAAGGCCTTGAGATCTACTTCTGAAAATTTGTCAATGAAAACTTTATGGATCATGACAGAATACTGTCCAACTTCCTTGCTTTCTACATGTCATTAGGAGGAATCAATCACTGGAGGAGGACACCACGTTTGGTGGAAGACCCTCAGTGAGATGAATTGGTACAATAGCCACAATGATGGATTTGAATACACTGGCAATTGTGAGGGTAACACAGAACCAGCAAACTGTCACTCTACTGTATGTAAAGTCACCATGAGTTTGAGCTGAATTGACAGCAACTGACAACAACACACCTCATGATAGGTCATGAGGTTCTGGTGGTAGACTTCATGAACTTTAGATTTGGCGTAGAGTGACAGGAACTTCTGACATAGCAAGGAGTGGAAAGAGATGAACTTATGGAGCATGACCTTGGTGGTGACGGGGAGGGCGTACCTCCCATGTCCAGAAGGAAAGGCCAAAAAGCTGCTCTAGGATGTGTCCTGGCCCACAGTAGTAGAGGGCAATGGGGAGACATGCAATGGTGGGCCGGGAAGAAGTCCTGAGTCTGGAGCAAAACATTACTACTTCAAGCTTACCACTTCTTGCTCTAACTACCCCTTAGAGCAATAATTAATCCATTTCCCTGGAATGTGGGGAAGTCAACTTTTAAAACAGTTCCCCCAGATGAGCGGCAGCATAAACTTCTCTGGGAAGATGTTATGAAAAAATCTCATATTCCCATTGACAGGCAAGTTTCCCAGTCTGAGTTTTCCCTATAAACTCCTAACTCTTCACTAGTGACTCACTTAAAGTCACAAGTATTTTTATCCAGAATCCTAGAGTTTCTTTGACAGTATTTGAAAAAAATCACTTTATATATCGGACTAATGCTGCAAATATTATTGATGGGGAAGGGTTGGTCCCTCTCTCAGGGCTCTGAGGGCCAGGGTAAGCAGCAGGAATAAAGTTTGCAAAGCTTGAGGGTTGAGACATGTCTGTACTGTAACCCTGGGCCTTCTCCCAGGAGTCAGGGCAAAACTTCTAGGTCTCTGTGCCCTGTACCCCCTGTTTTCTGGGTAGGGCTGTACCAGACAAAGAAGACACTGCCCCAGGGGTTCATAACCTGAGTGAGATAGTTCAGTTATCTACAGTGTGTGGAGCTCAATTAAAGTGAGTTCAGAAAAGCACAACCTGAATAATTAAGACACCTGAGGGCTTGGCTTCTAGGGTAGGGTAATAGGCAAGAGGTCTGAGACAGTAATAGTAGTTTCAGAGGGAGTGGTAACTAAGGGGGAGGGCCCACAAGTATGCCCACAAATGAGTGTTTAAAGGCTAAGCATGTGGGAGGGAGGGGGAGGAATGGATGGGAACAGGGGGTGTGAGTTCCAAGGAAGGGCAGGGAAGAGACTCAGAGCTCAGACCTAGACTTCTGGGATTCAAGCCATGTCGACCAAGTAATAAATCTCAGCCTCGCTGGCCTAAGCTTCAGGGAACCCCAGGAAGTTCCAGAGAACAGAAAAAGCAGTAGGGTGGTGTTTCTGGCAAAGAGAATCCTAGATCTAGGGCATGTTGAATAGCATAAGCCCCATACAAAGGCAATATGATGGACAAAATCCCAGTAAGCCAAGGATTAAATCCACAGTATTCTGGCAAATATAGTTTCTCTCTCCTCTCTCTCTCCTTCTCTTTTTCCCAACTCATTTGTTAAAAAATTTCTATTGTGATTAAGGGGGTGGGGCCAACATGGCAGACTAGACACATATCTCCTTGATTCCCTCTGAGAACTAAGGCCTGGAATGATGATTGAACAGAGCAGCATAGACAGCCTGGAAGCCCTAGGATTTGGCATAGGGTTGTCAGATTGGACTAGATGCCAGAAAGGGGAAAACTACCTCTCTCAAAGATAAGGCAGTGGCAGGCTGAGTCCTGTTTCTGCTGACACTGCTTGGGATGACTGCAGGTACAGATGCTTTCTTTGCTATCTGGGAGGTGGGGTCTGGGCATGAGCCATCTAATACACTGAACTGAAGTATTTAAGTAAACAGCATATAGTGCAGCAGAGAGACTGTGCTTGGGATGACCACATCTTGAGAGCCCAGCTGCCAACTGAAGGCATGAGTGCCCTACTACCTTCTCTTCCCAGAGCTGCAGCAAAGATTCTGCTGATTCACAGCAGGAAGTTCGGGGTGAGCAGGATGCCATCTTGGTCAGCCGGAAGGTGGAGTCAGCCATGCTAGAAGTCTCAGCTGGAGTTAATTCTCATGCTCAGTAGCAGTCCCTGTCTGGATAGTGCTACTCCAGTAGAAAAGATGTGTTTAAGACGATGGTGCCTAGAGTTATGGGTGGGGCCTGGCAGAAGAGAGTGGCAAGGCCCTAACACCTCCTTTCTTTGAACCACATCATAACACCTGGGGACAGCCCATGGGGTGCCTTTGCTATCTGTCAGAAGGTGGGGCTTGCCATATCTAAGGGACTCACTGATGTTGACAGCTGATGGACAACTCCTTGCTCAGCAGTAACTTTTTAAAGTAAGACCACTTGGACAACTGACTGCTGAGAAAGGAGGCCATATCTGCACCACCCTTTACTGATCCACAGCATAGCATCAGTTGATGGTCCCCCAGTGACTCCATAAGTAGGGCACCATCTTTGACAATCAGGAAGTGGAACCTGTCACCCTGGGGGCCTGGCTGCCTTAGGTAAATGCAGTGTCCCTCTGAGCAAATAAGCAGTTTTAAATCTAAACACATCTGCAGAGTACAGTGGTCCCAGGAAGCTGAGTGGTGTGGCATATTGCTCTCATCCCTTCCATGAGCTACACCATAGGCTTAGCTGGCATAACACTGGAGAGTAACTCCCACCTTCAGCAGACAGGTGGTAGGGCCTGCCACCCCAGAGAATCTACCTGGGGCCAGTCAGTAGAGAAAACAAAGGCTGCTGGTGACCAAACCTAGCAGTGCTCTTACTCCCCTCTTATCCCTACACCTCAGCTATTGTGGGGTAACACTAGAGAAACTGAATAGCTTCTTGATGGTGTGAAGACAACAATCAATAGCTAGTCATTTAAAGAAGTAGTCCACCATACCTCTGGAAAACTCCCTAAATAATCAAAAAAACTTTGCAGATGAAAAAGTCTTTCTGATATTATCAGAAGTTGAACACAAAAGAACTGTGTGTCGCCCTCCTAGAGATTAAACAAAATGCAGTAGAACAAAATGAAAAATCAAGTAAGCTATATGAACTGATGAAACGTCAACAATCTGAAATCCAGCAGATCAATAATAAAATTGCAGAATTAGAAAATTCAATCCAAGCCAAAAGAGCAGGATTGAGGAGATGGAAGCCAGAGTTAATGATCTTGAGGACAGAGCAACTGACACCAGCTTTTATGTGGAGAAATGAGAGAAAATAAATAAGACAAATGAAGCACTAAGAAACATGTGAGACTATTAAGAGGAATAATCTACAAATAATTGGAGTTCCTCAACAAGGAGGGGTAGCGAAAAATACAGAGAGTATTGTTGTAGAGTTGCTGACACAAAACTTCTCTGAAATTTTGAAAGAAGAGAACATAGATATCCAAGACGCTTACTGAATGCCACAAAAATTAGATACCCAAAGAAAGGCACCAAGACATATTATAATCAAGCTTAATAAAATGAAACATAAAGGGAAGCTCTTAAAGGCAGTGAGGCTTAAAGTGAAGCTAACATTCAAGGGAAGCCCTGTAGGGTTTCAGCTGACTTCTCAGCAGCAACAGTGTTGCCAAGAAAGCAGTTGGATCCCACATTCAAAGCCTTGAAGGAGATAAACTTCCAACGAAGACTGATATATCCTGCAAAACTGTCTTTCAGATATGAAGGTGAAATCAAGATATTCACAGATAAACAGAAGCTCAGAGACTTTGTAAAAACCAAAGCAAAACTACAAGAAATACTGAAAGAAGCTTGTTTAGAAAAACAAAAACATCAAGTGTATACCTAAGAAGGTGATGCAGGACGCAACATCCAGAATCCTACTCACTTAGGGAAGTCACAAAGCTCAGTCAAAACTAAAATATTAAAAGAAGAGAACCAGTGATCTTAACACAAAAGCTATGACATAATCACACTAAAAAGAGGGACATATTATACTAGGTATAACCCTTTCTGATGGAGAGGAAATTCAAAAGATACGCAGAGTTAAAATCTGGTTTAAACTTAGAATATTAAGAGGGGTCACAGGGGAAGCTGCAAAGAAAAATAACAATGTGATGTATCAAAACACAGAAACATAATTCAGGAGTCTCAACAAACACCAAACCAACACTGAAACAGATGAAAAGTCAACCCATAAAGAAAAATGACTCAGAACAGAATATTAACAGCAAAATAGAAAACATCAACAACACAAAAATAAATGCATTGAAATGACAGCACTAAATACATACCTAACAATAATTACACTGAATGTAAATGGACTGAACATTTTAATAAAGAAACAGAGAGTGACAGCCTGGATCAACAGACACGATCTGTCTATATGTCGCTTATAAGAAACACAACTTATACTCAAAGATATGAACAAACTGCAAATCAAACGATGGAAAAATATATACCAAGCTAACAACATATGAGGAAGAGCATGAGTGCCACTACTAATCTCAAATAAAACATATTTTAATGTAAAATCCACCATCATGGACAAGGATAGTCACTACTTATTACTGAAAGGTTCAATACATGAGCAGGACATACAATATTGAATATTTATGCATCCAATACCATAACATCTAAATACATTGAACAAACACTGGCAACACTGAAAAATGAGATAGATCACTCCACAATAATAGTTGGAGACTTCAACACTCCATTTTCAGTAATGAACAGATCTTCCAGAAAAAAGCTCAGTAAAGATACAGAAAATCTTATTGAGACAATTAACCAACTTGACTTCAACATATACAGAATTTTTGCCTGTCAACAGATCAGTACACCTTCTTCTACAATGAACATGAAATGTTTTCCAGAATAGACCATGTATCAAAACACAAAGCAACTCTCAACAAAATCCAAACCACTGAATTATTGCAAAACATCTTCTCATACCATAAAGCCATAAACGTTGAAATCAACAGCACAAAAAATATGTAGAAATTTGAACTCATAGATACTGAACAGCACCTTCCTCAAAAAGCCATGGGTTATAGAAGACATCAAGGACAAAGTAAAGACATTTATGGAACCAAATGAGAATGAAAACACATCCTACCGGAAGCTATGGGATACAGCAAAAGCAGTGCTCAGAGGTCAATTTATCTCTATAAATGCACATATCTGGAATGAAGAAAGGACCCAAACCAAAGAATTAACCCAACAACTTGAATAAGTAGAAAGAGAGCAACAAAGGAACCCCTCAGGCACCAGAAGAAAACAAATAATAAAGATCAGAGCAGAACTAGAGAATAAAGAACAACTGAAAAAATTAACAAAACCAAAGGCTGTTTGTTTGAAAAGATCAAAAGAATTGATAAACCATTGCATAAAATTATAAAAGAAAAACAGGAGAGGAAACAAACAGACCAAATAAGAAATGAGATGGGAGATGTCACAACAGGCCCAACTGAAATCAAAAGTATCTGTCATGGATTGAATTGTGTCCCCCCCACCAAATATGTGTAGCCATGTAGCTGGGCCATGATTCCCAATATTTTATGATTTTCCTCCATTTTGTGATTTTCCCATGCTGTATGTTAAAGATTAGGGTCGGACTGTAAATCCCTTTATAAGATCACCTCCCTGCTCCATTGTAAAGGCAGTTTCCCTGGAGCATGGCTTGCATCACTCTTAATCCTTTCATTTTACAAGAGATAAAAGGAAAGGGAAGCAAGCAGAGAATTGGGAACCTCACACATCAAGCAAGCAGCACTGGGAGAAGGGTGCATCCTTTAGACATGAGGTTCCTGCTCCAAGATGCTCCCTGGACAAAGACTGATGCAATACTGGACTTTCCTCCAGAGCCGACAAGCGGGAAAGTCTTCCCCTGGAGTGGACATCCTGAATTTGGACTCAGCCTACCAGGCTGTGATAAATTCTCTTGATGAATGGACTTATACTTTATAAATGGATTTGCGGCTTACCCAGACTGTGACAAATGAAGTTTCTCTTCATAAAGCCTTCCACTGTGTGGTATTTCTGTTAGAGCAGAACTAGCTGACTAAAACAGAATTATAACAGAATACTATGAAAGTCTGTACTCTAGCAGATTGAAAACCTAGATTCTCTATGCATAAGTTTCTAGATTCATATCACCTACCAAAATTATCACAAGAAGTAGAACAACTTAAGAAATCCATCACAAAAGAAGTGATTGAAAAAATAATCAAAAAACTACCAACCAAAAAATTTCCCATCCCAGATGGCTTCACCAGAGAATTCTACCAAATTTTTAGAGAAGCGTTAACTCTAATACTACTGAGGCCATTTCACAACATAGAAAAGGATGGAATACTCCCAAATTGAATCTGTGAAGCCAGCATAACCCTTATACCAAAGCCAGGGAAAAATCCAACAACAAAAAGAAGAAAGTTACAGACCAATATCATCCATGAACCTAGATGCAAAAATCTTCAACAAATAGAATCTTCAGCCAATGGAATGCAATAACATATCAAAAAAAAAAAAAAAATTCATCATGACCAAGTTGGATTCCTACCAGGGATGCAAGTCTGGCTCAGCATCAGAAAAACAACTAATGCGATCAACCACATAAATAACACAAAGGATGAGAGCCACCGGATCTTGTCAACTGATGCAAAAAGGCATTTGACAAAGTCCAACATGCATTCATGCTAAAAACTCTCAGCAGAATAGGAATAGAAGGGAAATTCTTCAATGCAATAAGGGGCATCTGCTCAAAACCAACTGACTACACCATCCTGAATGGAGAGAGGTTGAAAGAATTACTCCCAAGAACAGGAACTAGACAGGGATGCCCGCTGTCACCACTTCTGTTCAACATTTTACTAGAGGTTCTTCCCAGAGCAGTTAGACAAGACAAAGAAGTAAAGGGTTTCTGCATTAGTAAAGAAAAATTTAAAATCTACCGTTTGCAGATGATATGATCATATATGCAAAGAACCCTACGAATCAATCAGTAAACTACTGGAACTAATAGTTCAGCAAAGTATCAGGATGTAAGATAAATGTAAGTAAATCAGTAGGATTCCTTTACACCAACAAGAGATGATCAAGGAAGGAATCACTAAATCAATACCATTTACTATCGCCCCCAAGAAAATAAAATAATTAGGAACAAATCTAACCAGAAAAACAAGAAACTTATGCAGACAGAATTGAAAGACTTTATTGCACGAAATCAAGAGACTTACATAAGTGGAGAAATCTACCCTGCTTACGGAGAGGAAGACTTAACATTGTGAAAATGTCTATTTTGCCCAAAGCAATCTACATATACAGTGTAACCCAATACAAATTCCAGTGTCATTTTTTAACGAGATGGGGAAACAGATCACCATCTTTGTTTGGAAAGGGAAGAAACCCTGGATAAGTAAAGCACTACTGCAGAAGAACACAGCAGGAGACCTCACACTACCCAACCTTAGAACCTATTACACTGCTACAGTGGTCAAAACAGCCTGATACTGGTACAAAAAGAGACAAAGAGACTAATGGAACAGAGTTGAGACCCCAGAGATGTCACCTTCTTCTTATGAACAGCTGATATATGAAAAAGGCCCTAAGGTTGTAAACTGGGGTAAAAACAGTCTAACAAATGGTGTTGGTAAAATTGGATATCCATCTGAAAAACCTGAAACAAGACACATATCCCATACTTTACACAAAAACTAACTCAAAATGGATCAAAGACTTAAATATCAAACCTAGAATGATAAAGATCATGCAAGAAAAAATAGGGTCAACTATGGAATTTCTAATACACACCTTAGACAGACTTCAAAATCTGACAAAGCACAACGAACAGAATAGAAAATAGATAAATGGGAACTACTAAAAACCAAACGATGGCACTTGGCTTGGCTTGGCAAGAACCACTTTTGCTCATCAAAACATTTTATTAAAAGAGTTAAAAGACCATCTACAGAATGGGGAAAAATATTTGGCAACAACATATTGGACTGATGTCTGATCTCCATAATCTACAAGGTACCACAAAATATCAACAAGAAAAATGTAAATAACCCAATTAAGCAATGGACAAAGGAGATGGACAGACACTTTACCAAACAGGCCATCCATCTAGCCAAAGACACATGAGGAAATGCTCATAATCATTAACCACTAGATAAATCCAAATTGAAACTGCAATGAGATACCATCTTACTCCAACAAGCTTAGCCATAATCCAAAAACAACAAATGCTGGAGAGGCTGTGCAGAGAGCAGAACTCTCCTACACTGCTGATGGATTTGTAAAATGGTAAAACCTCTTTGGAAAGCAATTTGTCTCTTCCTTAAAAACTTGGAAGGAGATGTACCATCTGATCTGGTAACCCTACTGTTCCAAAAATATCCTACAGTATCAAAGGCTGTCACGCGAAAAGATACACACCCCCACATATTAACTGCAGCACAGTCCACAGTAACAAAAAGATGGAATCAACTTAGGTGCCTATCTACAAACAAGTGGATAAACAAACTATGGTACATACACTCAGTGGAACATTATGCACTGATAAAGAACAATGGTGATTTTAGGAAGCATCTCATAACCTGGTTTCAAGTGGAAGATATTACGCTGAGTGACATCAGTCAGCCGCAAAAGGACAAATATTATATGAGACCTCTGCTATAAAGACTTAAATTTGATTTATGTACAGAAGAAAAGACTCCAGTTCAAGAACTCCACTAAAATACCAGAATTGATTGTCTGATGACCTGGAGGATCCCCTTGGAACATGGACCCTAGACCTGCTGCTGCCACTGACCAGAAAACACTACTGAGGTCAATTCTTCACACAATAATGGACTGGACTTGGGGGACACCAGCCAAGTCAAGTGTCATCGAGTCGGATCTGACACAGTGTGACCATATGTTTTGTGTACTTTATGGTTCTATGCATTTATAGGAGGCTGTCATGATGGGACAGAAGAGAGTGGAAAGGAGGGGACAGGAGCTTGTTAGGAAGATACTGGAAGTACTGAATGAAAACGAAGAGTCTCCTGTCACTGGGCAAGGAGATCAGAGGGAGCTGTGGATAGGTGGGCATGCAAAATTGACTTAGGTTGTATATTTTCACTTAATCACAATAAAAGAAAATCATTGTGATTAAGTGAAAGTTTACAATCCAAGTGAACTTGCCATACAAAATCTGGAGTACCCAGCTCTATGCAACTCTATTTGCTTTCCTTACCCTGTGACAGCACACTCATCTCTTTCCACTGTTTACTTCCAGTGTCTACTCAACCAACACCTGTTCCCTCCTCTCCACCTCTCTTCTTCCCTCTAAAAAGAGATCAGTTGGACAGCTCATGTATATATTATACCATAGAGTACACACATCACCTGTATTACTCTGTGTCCCTTAGTCTAGTCCACTCGTTGAAGTGTTGGCTTCAGTACTGGTCTCAGCTCGGGGCTAGCAGCAAGTCCAGGGGCCATGTTCTAAGTAGACCCTCCAGGCTGTCAGACCATCAAGTCTGGTCTTTTAATAGAGTTCTTGATCTGCACACTCCTTTTTCTCATGCCACATCAGGAGCTATGCTGGCCAGGCACCTTCTAGTTCTTCTGGTCTCATGCTGATGTAGTCTGCCAATCACATGGCCTCTTCCCTCTCCTGGGCTCATATTTTCCTCATTCCTTTGATGTTCTTGCTTTTTATCTGCTCCAAGTGGGTTGGGACCAATTGATGTCACTTAGATGGCAGCCTGCTGGCTTTTAAGACCCCAGGCCCCACTCACCGGTATGGGATGCAGAACAATTTCTCGGGGGGGGGAATAGATATGCCAGTTGACCTGAATGTCCACTGAAACTGTGGTCCTCAGACCCCTGTCCTTGGTACTCTGTCCTTTAAAATGTTGTATTTGGAAAACCATTTAGCTTATCCCAACCCAATTTTTGATTAAGACATTTGATTAGATGTTTAAGAAGCATATACGGTAGCCACAGCCTGGGACTTACTGGCAGGGGGCCCTTCTTCTGGGCCATGATCTACTTCTTCCAGAGTGTGTGACCTTGGGCAAGTACTTTCCTTTCTCAGGGTCTGTCTGTTTCCTTCTCTGTCAAACAAGGTGGTGATGGTGGCGGTGGGGGTGGTTAGGGGGCTTACACAGAATCTCACTATGTAAAACAGATTAACAGCAATGTTTTTTATTAGTATAAATTTGTTTTATGGGTTCAAATGTATGTCATTTACCTTATTATTAAGTGAATCAGAATTCTAGGGCTGTTTTGATAAAATCAGTGGTTTGAAATCAAGGATTATAGCTCTCAGTTTCTGTCTGAACTCTGTCAATGTATCCATTGTTTTTGTTAGTAACTAAGCTTTTACCTACCATGCCACCAGGGCTCCATAGTAAACACCTATAAATCACTACGTGTCAGGTGCTGTTCTAAGTGCTTTAGTTGTGCCAACTCAATATTCACCATAACCCTATGAGATAGAGTACTACAGCATATATACATTTTATAGATGATCAGAAAGAGGCAGATTTTAAGTAACCATTCCAGAGTTAAACAAAACAAGGGACAGAATAAGGATTCAAACCCAGGCCTACTACATGGCTACACCATGCAATTTTATACTGAGGGAACCTAACTCAAATTGAAGCATTGCCACAGACCAATACATCCAAGCTAAACAAGAAGACTCTGGTGATGTCTGCTTAGAGATCTCCGCTTTGGAGGGTTTTTTAACCCTGGTGGCTTAGTGGTTAAGAGTTGGGCTGCCACAAACAGAATACAAAACATTACTAACAATGCACAAACATCAGAAGAAAAAATAAATGACTAGGAACTCTTAAAAATCAAACATGTTCATCCAAAGACTTCACCAAAAGAGTAAAAAGACAGCTTACAGACTGGGAAAAAAATTGGGTATGATAAATCCATCCAGTGTCTAATCTCTAAAATCTACAAGATACTGCAAAATCTCAACAATAAAAAACAAATAACCCAATTAAAAATGGGCAAAGGATGTGAACAGGCACTTCACCAAAGAAGACAATCAGGCAGCTAACAGATACATGATGAAATGCTCATGATTATCAGCCATTAGAGAAATCCAAATCAAAACTACAGTGAGATACCGTCTCACTCCAACAAGGCTGGCACTAATGAAAAAACCACAAAGTAAAACACTTACACACGGCTGGGGGAAATGTAAAATGGTACAACAATTTTGGAAATCAATTTGGTACTTTCTTACAAAGTTGTAAATAGAAAACCCATACAATCCATCAATCCCATTTCTTGTAACACATCTTGGAAAAATAAGGCTGCCACACAAATAGATACATGTGCACCAATGTTCATCATAGCACTGTCTACAGTAGCAAAAAGATGGAATCAACCTAGCTGCCCAACAATGGATGAATGCATAAACTAACTATTGTATATTCACACAATGGAATTTTATGCAACGATAAAGAACAATGATAAATTTGGGAAACATCTATAACATGGAAGATTCTGGAAGGCATTATGCTAAGTGAAGTTGTCCTGAAAGGACAACCGTTGCATAAGACCACTGCTATAAGGACTCAAGGAACGGTTTAAATACAGAAAAAAACAATCTGTGATGGTTACAAGGATGGGGAGAGAGGGAGAAGAGTATATAATAATTTGATACTAAACAAGCATTGCTTTAGGTGAAAAGGACAATATATAGTAGAGGACAAGTCAGCACAACTAGACTAAACCAAAAGCTAAGAAGTTTACTAAATACAACCAAATACTTCAAGAGACGGGGAAACAGGGGCAGGGATCTGGGGACTATGTTTTCCGGCAACATCTAGGTCAATTGGCACAACAAAGTTTATTAAAAAAATGTTCTGCATACCACTCTGGTGAGTGATGTCTTGGATCTTAAAAGCTAGCTAGTGGCCATCTAAGAAGCACCAATTGGGTCTCAACCAACCTAGAGCAAAGGAGAATGATGAATATCAAGGTGTAAGGAAAATACACATGAGCCCAAAAGACAGAAAGGGCCACATAACCAGAGACTAGAGCAACATGAGACCGAAGAACTAGATGGTACCTGGCTACCACCAATCATTCCCCTTACAGTAAACTCAATGGAGTCTCTGATGGAGCAGGAGAAATGTGGAGTGTAGAAGTGAAATTCTAGTAAAAAGATCAGACTTGGTGGTCTGACAGACTGGAAGGTCTCTGGAAGGAATGACCCCCACAGACCCTCTGTTAGCGTAAAATTGAAACCCTCAAAGATTGAAGTGGTCTATAAGACATAAAATGATACTGGTGAAGAGTGTAATTCTTGGCTTACATAGATACAGGAAATGTCATGGATTGAATTGTGTTTTCCAAATGTGTGCACCTATTTGGCTAGACCATGACTCCTGGTATTGTATGGTATTTCAAAGTGTTGTAAATCCTGCCTCTATGATGTTAATGAGGGAGAATGGGCAGTGGTTGTATTAATAAAGTAGAACTCAATGTGTAAGATTGTACTGTGCTTTGAGGCAATCTCTTGGGGGAACCAAGCAGAAATTTGGGGATCTCATACCACCAAAAAGTAGTGCTAGGAGCTGAGCACATCCTTTGAAAATGACCCAGCGTCCCTGCATGCCAGAAGCTCCCCAGTCCAAGGGAAGATTGACAACAAGGACATTCCTTCAGAGCCAGCAGAGAAAGCTTTCCCCTAGTGCTGACACCCTGAATTTGAACTTTTAGCCTAATGGGCTGTGATAAAATAAAATTTCTCTTTTTAAAACCATCTGCTTGTGGTATTTCTGTTAAAGAAGCACTAGATGAGTAAGACAGGAGATTAACAGTGCAGTTGCTGTCTGGAGCTGAGATGAGAAGAAGAAGGGAACAGGAGCTGGTTGAATGAATATGGGAAATTCAAGGTGTAGGTGAGGTGTGTGCTGTTACAAAGTGGGGAGTGCAGCAAAGGTCACATAACAAAGTGTGTGTAAGTTTTTGTATGAGAAATTGACTCAAATTGTGAACTTTCACTTGAAACCCAATTTAAAAAAAAAAAAAAGAGTTGGGCTGACAACCAAAAAGTCAGCAGTTCGAATCCATCAGGTGCTCCATGGAAACTCTGTGGGTCAGTTCTGCTGTGTTCTTTAGGGTCATTATGAGCTAGAATTGACAACCATGGATTTGGTTTGATTTTTTGTAGCATGAGGCTAGTCATCACTCTGATGGTCCTTTAAGCCTCAACATTTGAGTGAGCCTCCCTGCCATCATTCAGACCCAGGCCAGGTATCAGCATGAAGGCCCTTTCTTCTCCTTCAGTCACACTGTTGGCTTTTTCAGCCACTCTTGAGAATACGTATAGTGTTAGGGCCAGTTGTCCTGGCTTTAAGTCAGTGGATCATGAAACTGTGGAAGAAAGGGTTAGAAACGGACTTGGAGTTGGAATTCTTGGCTTCTGGTCCTGACCTACTGCTCTGTGTTTTGGGGTGGGTCTTTTGACCTCTTCAAGCGTCAGTTTCTTCTTCTGTAAACCCAAATTACTAATCCCTACTGCACCAGGCTGTTGTGAGGATCACAGCTTATGTGTAGATGTATGTTACAGACACAAGAGGATATTCTTAGCAGTACAACTTGTTTGGGGAATTCCTGCCAACATGCCACCATAGACAGAAGAACCATGCCATCCCTCCATAGCAAAGACTCAAAAAAAAGTAAAGCAGAAACCAAAAAAACAAGAAAAGAAAAAAAAATCAATCCTGAAACCCAAAGTATCAAAAGAAGAGAAAGATCTCAACCAAGTATCGAAAGGAATAAAAAGCTCAAAGAGATCAGAGAGCAAGAAGACATAGGGGAGGAAGTCCTCTTTCAGCCAACCCAGCATGGATTCTACATCTTGGACTCCTGTCAGAGATTGGCAGACAGGGAACATAGGAAATGAGATTTATGAAAATCTCAGCAAAAGACAAAGTTCATGGTAACCAGTGATATACACTGTCCTATCCCTGTCTTCTAACAGCTACTGTACCTCTGATGCCTCCTGGCTAGCTGCTGTGGCTTGATGGGCCAAGAGTGCAGTCTCTATGCCCCTTGGATTTGCCCCATCCACATCAGAGATCTGTAGCAATTAGCAGTAGGGAGTACACAAAAGCACCTTCAGGAGTTACCCCTGGGCACAGTTTACATGGTAACTAGTGATATAAGCTTGGCTAACTTCACCCCCACTCCCTGACTTCCTCTGCTTCCCACCAGCTACACTTTCTTGGCCAGGAGGAAACTTCTGTCTCAGCTGCTTGGATTCGTATCACCCCAATGGATGGCTCCCTGAGTGTCATTTGTCTGTAGCTGGTGTGGCTTTTTACTGTTTGATTCCTTCTGTGTCCTCCACAACCACCCCTCATTTCTCTTGAACACCTGGCTCTGTGTGCCATCTTTGCCTCTTTTTAAAAAGCTTTCAAGTGTTGGTCTTCTGGGGAACCACTCCCTGTGCCCATGACACCACGCTGGTGGAATCCTCAAGGCTTTTATTTTTTGCTTTGTTTTCTTCTGTTTTACTTGGTTGTGTTTCTTTTTGTCTGCTTGTTTTCTTTTTCTTCTCACAGCTTAGGAATCCCTTCTAGCTAAGATGTGCTGCATGGCTTAGGACCCACATCACTAGTCTGGGCACCAGTGTCAGTGGGATCCCGGGGGGCATTTTTTTCCTTCCCCTTTTCTCTTTTGTGTTTCTTGTCCCTCTTCATTTCTCAGTTCTCATCTCTCTACACTTACCTTCTTCCCTGTCTCCTGAATACCTGACATTGCGCAATACCTATACCCCTTCTAGTTAGGCTACACTTCATAGCCTGGGAGACACTTCCCTGGTCTTTGCAGCATTACCAGCAGGATCCATTTTCTTTTCCAAATTTTTAGCTTGTTATATTTTTTTCTTTTCATCTGTTTCATCTTTTAGTTTTTCTCCATTTCTGTGTTTCTCATCTTTCCATTCCAAGGGTGAGCTCCCTTAGCATTGTTTTGTTTATTTGTTTGGGGCTCTGCTTTAGTCTCCCCCTTCTCTTCCCCATACCCATCTTAGCTTCGCACATCACAACCTCTCCATTCCTTGCTGCCTTAATTGCACCATGTGCTGAACATCACACCTCAGCAGCACTGGCATGGCCTACAGGAACTGTTGAGCTCTGATTTCTGGCCCATCCTGAAGGCCCTGGTACATGCCACAAACAACCCATCCCAGCCTATCCCCTTCAGCTGGACTTGCCTTGCTGTACCATAGCTGAGAAACTTACCATGCTCACTTGACAAGAAGGTGAAAAATATTGTGACCACAGATGAACAAACAACAAAAAATACACAGCCAACCTGCTCTGACATAACCAAATAAAACAGAAAAGCAAGATGAAATAAATAGATCTACAATCACTAAACAAAGAAGATAACTACTAAATGTCCTAAACACAGCAGAAACTATCAAAACTTACATGTATATATAAACTATCAAAACTTATCTATACACACACACATGACAGGATGGTTCTGGTAGGCACAAAATAAAACACCAGATGACTTTCCAGTAGAAGTGAAGGCACCAGAATTACCTAACAGGGAATTCAAATCTCTAATATTCAGAGCTATCCAAGAGATGAAGCAAAAAGTGGACAAAAATGAGCATGAAACAGACAAATTCATGGAAAAGGCAGACAAACACATGGAATAATTCATGAAAATAATACAGGGATAAAATGCCAGAATAAATTCACAACTAGAAATCCTACAAAAACAACACTCAGAAATCTGGAAGATAAATAACATGATTTCAGAAATGGACACAGAAGAGCAGATTTGAAATCATGGAAGACAAGATCAGCAAAATTCAAGACAAACACTTGGATACAACTCTGTTTGAGGAGAAAATCAGAATAAAAGAATGAAGAAAAATCGAGAAGTCATGATAATTATGTGGAATATAATCAAAAGCAATTATAGCTAACATTGCAGAGAATGGGAACTCCAGAACACCTAACTGTGTTCTTAAGGAATCTCTATATGGGTCAAGAGGAGTTGTGTGAACTGAACAAGGGAAAACTGAAAGGTTTAAAGTCAGGACAAGTGTGTGTCAGGGTTGTATCCTTTCACTGTACCTTTTCAATCTGTATGTCAAGCAAACAATCCAAGAAGTTGGGTTATACAAAGAAGAACAAAAGCATCAGGATAGGAGGATGACTCATTAACAACCAGCGTTATGCAGATGACACTACCTCACTTGCTGGAAGTGAAGAAGATCTGAAACACTTACTGATGAAGATCAAGGATCATAGCTTTTGGTATGGATCAAGGATCACAGCCTTCAGTGTGGACTGCACCTCAACATCAGCAAAACAAAAATCCTCACAACTGGATCAGTAAGCAACATTATCATAAATGGAGAAAGGATTGAGGTTGTCAAGGATTTCATTTTACTTGGGTCCACAATCAATGCCCAAGGAAACAGCAGTCAAGAAATCAAAAGATGTATTGCACTGGGAAAATCTGCTGCAAAGGATCTCTTTAAAGTATTGAAAAGTAAAGATGTCACCTTGAAGCTCACAAAGTTGAGTCCCAGTGGCAATATGAGAATGAAAAGGGGTGCACCCTGAGAACTCCACTAAAAGACCACAATTGATGGTTTGAAGGTCTTGGGGTTCCCCTGGAAGCATAGCCCCTAGACCTGATGCTGCCCCTGATCATAAATCATTACTGAGGTCAACTCCTCAGCTAGAAATGGATTGGACTCAGGAACACAGAGTGACCATGTCGTATGTGCACTTTATGGTCCTATGCATCTATAGGCTGTCATTCTACTGGCTTCTTACTAGAGGGGAGTAGAAAAGGTGGAAAGGAGGGGATAGGAGATTGTTAAGAGGATATGACATGTATAGAACAGAAAGGAGGACTGTACTGTCACCAGACAAGGAGAGCAATAGGAGCTGCACATAGGTGGGCATGTGAATTTAAACTGGATTGTACACTTTCACTCAATCACAAAAAAAAAGATGTCATCTTGAAAACCAAAGTGTGCCTGACCCAAGTCATGATATTTTCAATTGCATCATATGCATGCGAAAGCTGGACAATAAACAAAGAAAACATTGAAAGAATTGATGCCTTTGAATTGTGGTATTGGTGAAGAATGTTGAATGTACCATGGACCACCAAAAGAACACACAGATCTGTTCTGGAAGTACAACCAGAGTGCTCCTTGAAAGCAAAGATGGTAAGACTGCATCTTACATACACTGTCAGGAAGAATTAGTTCCTGGAGAAGAATATTATGCTTGATAGAGTGGAGGGTCATCAAAAAAAAGTAAGACCCTCTCTTTTAGTCACTTAGTTCTGCTCTAACAGAAATACCACAAGTGGATGGCCTTAACAAAGGAAGGCATATTCTTACACAGTCTGGTAGGCTACAAGTCCAAATTCTAGATGTCTGCTCCAGGGGGAAGCTTTCCCCCTTGTCAGCTCTGGAGAAAAGTGTTCAGGGAGCATCTTGGTGCAGGAAACTCAGGTCTGAAGGACGTGCTCTTCTCCTGGTGCTGCTTGCTTGATAGTGTGAGTTCCCAATTCTCTGCTTTCTTCCCCTTCCTTTTATCTCATGTAGGATGAAAGTATTAAGGGTGGTGCAAGCCATACTCCAGGGAAACTCCCTTTACAGTGGAGCAAGGAGGTAATCCTATAAAGGGATTTATAGTCCTACCCTAATCCTTTAACATACAGCATAGGAAAATCACAAAATGGAGGACAATCATAAAATATTGGGAATCACGGCCCAGCTGCATGGCTACACATAGTTTGGAGAGGACACAATTCAATCCATGACACCCTCAAAGAGATGGATTGACACAGTGGCTGCAACAATGGCCTTACACGTAAAAACGATTGTGGACACGGTGCAAGACCGAGCAGTGTTTCTTTCTGTTGTGCACAGGGTAACTATGAGTTAGAACCAACTCGACGGCACCTAACAACAACAATCAAAAGCAAAAACGGTGGAGTGATCAGAGTTCCAGAACAGCAGAATAAAACAGAAAATAGAGATCACTGAAGAACTGCTAACAGAAAACTTGCCTGATATCATGAAAGACGAAAAGCTGACCATCTAAGAAGCTCAATGAAACCCATATAAGATAGACCCTAAAGGAAAAATCAGCACAGCATATCATAATCACACGCACTAAAACCAAAAACAAAGAAAAAAAACTCTGATAGCAGCTTGACAAAAATGAAAAGTCTCATACAGAGGAAAAACAATAAGATTAAACTGTGATTATTCAGCAGAAACCATGCAGGCAAGAAGGCAATGGGATGATATACATAAAACCTTGAAGGAAAAAAAAAACCTGTCAACCAAGTATAATATAGCCTGCAAAACTCTCAATATTTTATGATTCAAATACGATGGTGAAATTAGGACATTTCCAGATAAACAGATATCAAGGGAATACATAAAAACCAAACCAAACTTACAAGACTTACTAAAGGGAGTCCTTTGGTTTGAGGATAAACATCAGACCACAGCTTGAATCTAGGACACAATACTGTACCAGCCTGATACCAGTCTAGAAAACAAACTTTCAAGGACTATCTGAAACCAAAAGAATTACAGCAAGGAACCAGAGAAGTTAATCTGTAAATGACAACAATGTCAGAACAATAGAAGAGGGAATAAAAACTGCATATGTATACACCTTTTTAATGGTATAAAAGGCAAGGTGACACCAAGTAATAATACGCTGGTTCAAATCTGGGAAAATAAGGGTAAATCTCAAGGTAACTACAAAGAAAATTAATAAATCTACTCATGAAAATAAAGATGGAAAAATTAAAGTCTCAATAAAAGCAAAATCTACAAAAACAAAAGAAATGAAAGAGAAATCCACAAGTCAAAGGAATTCAGCACAGGAGAGTAAGAGGAACAAACAAAATGTCAGCACCACCAAAAAACAGCACTACAAAATGATGCAATAAACTCACATGTATCAATAATTACATTGAATGTAAATAGTCTAAATGCATCCAAAAAGAGACAAAGAGTAAAAGAATAGTTAAAACAAAAAACCAGGATCCATCAATGAGCTTTTTTTTTACAAGAGACAGATCTTAGAAACAAAGATGACTGGTACTGGTACAGTAACAGACACATTGACCAATGGAACAGAACTGAGACCCCAGGTGTAAATCCTTCCACCTGTGGTCTTTCAATCTTCAACAAAGGTCCAAAGTCCATCTAATGGGAAAAAGGTAATCTTTTTCAAAAAAGGTGCTGGCCAAACTGGATGGCATCTCATAACATAGAAGAAACTGTAGAGCATTATGCTGAGTGAAATAAGTCAATCACAAAAGGACAAATATTATATGAGGCCACTACTGTAGAAACCCATGAAATGGTTTATACATAAAAAATCTTTTGGAAGTAAAAACAGTGACAATGGAAGTTCTAACACATGGCTTAGACAGACCACAAAATCTTACTAACAATGCACAAAAAAACAAAGAGAAAAGAGATAAATGGAAACTAATAAATATCAAACACTTATGCTCATCCAAAGACTTTATCAAGAGATTTAAAAGACTGCCTACACAGTGGGAAAAAATATTTGACAACTACGTATCGGATCAACATGATTTCCATAATCTACTAGATACTGCAAAGTATCAACAAGAGAAAGATAAATAACCCAGTTAAACAATGGTCAAAAGAGATGTTCAGATACTTCACCAAAGAAGACATCCAGGCAGTCAAAAGACAAATGAGAAAATGCTCACTATCATTAGCTGTTAGCCAAAGCCAAGCTGTTAGAGAAAATCCAAATCAATACTACAAAGAGACAGCATCTCGCCCCACTGAGGTTAGCAATAATCCAGAAAACACAAACAACAAATGCTGGAGAGGATGTGGAGAGATTGGAACACTCTTACACTGCTGGTGGGAATCCAAAAATGGTACAATCTCTTTGGAAAGTAATTTGGCACTTTCTTAAAAAGTTAGAAATAGAAATACCATATGATCCAGCAGTCTCACTGCTTTAAATGTATCCTACAGAAACAAGGGGTGTCACATGAACAGATACGTGCACACAGATGTTTATTGCAGCACAGTCCACAACAGCAAAAAGATGGAATCAGCCCATCAACAGATGAATGGCTAAACAAATGATGGTATATATACACGATGATACACTATGAAATGATAAAAAAAAAAGAAAAAAGAAAAATGGTGATTTTAGGAAGCATCGCATAACCTGGCATTAATTATAATACATTACGCTAAGTGAAATCAGTCAGCTGCAAAACAAAAAGTATTGTATGAGACCACTACTGCAAGGACTTAAAGAAGACCTTATGCACAGAAGAAAAGACTCTTCGTTGGCTACAAGGGTCGGGAGGGAGAGGATCGTACATAGATTAGATAGTCAATAGGAATTCAGTTAGGTGTAGCAGCATGCAGTAGAAGGCAGGTCAGCGTAACTGGACTACACCATAAACTAAAATATTTTCTAAATTCAACCCAACATTTCAAAGGATAGAGTAGCAGGGATGGGGGCCTGGGACTGTGTTTTCAAGGAACATTGAGGTCAATTGGCATAACGAGCCTTTTGCTAAGAGAGTCTCCTGCACCCTATATTGATGAGTGGTGTCTGAGGTCTTAAAAGCCAGCAAGCTGCCATCTGAGGAACATTAATTGTCCCAATCCACTTGGAACAGATGATGACTCCGAACATTAAAGACAAGAGACAAAACGAGCCCAGGAGACAAAAGGACTCATATAATTGAGATACTACATCAGCAGGAGATCAGAAGAACCCAATGGTGCCTGGCCACCAGACAGCTTCGATAGGGGACACAATGTAGAGCCCCTGACATAACATGAGGGAAAGAGGTGTGCACATCAAGAACTCTACTAAAAGACCAGAACTGATGGTCTGGCAACCTGGAGGGTTCCCTGGGAGCATGGCCCCTAGACTTGCTGCTGCCCCAGACCTGAAACCAGTACTCAGGTCAATACTTCAGGGACTCAGGGACACAGAGTGAGCATGTGGTATGTGTATTTTATGGTTTTATTACAATTGTAGAAGGCTGTCCTACTGGATTCTTTGTAGAGAGGAGAGGAGAGGGTGGAGAGGAGGAGACATGTGTTTGTTGGGAGGATACTAGAAGTACAGAGTGAAAAGGAGTGTGTTGCCACAGCGTGGGGAGAACAGATTGAATTGTAGAGAGGTGGGTATGCAAAATTGACTTGGATTGTATACTTTCACTTAATCATAATAAAAAACAAAACAAAAAGAAACAATCTTTGATGGTTACCAGGGAGTACATGGACAGGGATAAAACAGCACTAAATAGATAATAGATAGTGGTAACTTAAATGAAGGGTAAGATGTACACACCACTGAGGAAGCCAGCACCATTTGTACAAGGTAAGATCATGACAACTCCATAGACATATCCAAACTCCCTGAGGGACTGAACTGCTGGGCTGAGGGCTATGAGAGACCATGGTCTTGGGGAACATCTAGCTCAACTGGCGTAACATAATTTATAAAGAAAATGTTCCACATTCTACTTTGGTGGGTAGTGTCCGCGTCTTAAAAGCCTGTGAGAAGCCATCTAGGATATTCCATTGGTCTTACCCCTTAGGGACCAAGGAATAACGAAGAAAATTAAAAAAACAAAGGAAAGATTAGCCCGAATGGACCACATCCACAATGACCTACAGCAGACTGAATCCAGTACAACTACATGGTACCTGGCTACCACCACTGACTTCTCTGACGGGGATCACAACAGAAGGTCCTGGACAGAGCTGGAGAAAAAGGTAGGGCAAAATTCTAAGTCAAAAAGAATGACCAGACTTGCTGGTCTGACAGAGATGGGAGAAACTCTGAGAGTATGGCCCCCGGAAATCCTTTCAGGTCAATAATGAAGTCATTCCTGAGGTTCACTCTTTAGCCAAAGATAGAACAAACCCATAAAATGAAAACAAGACTAAATGAGAATACCAGTTCAAGGGCAAGAACTAGAAGACAGGAGGGGACAGCAAAGCTGGTAATAGGGAACCCAAGGATGAGAAGGGAGAGTGTTGAACTATTGCGGGGTTGTTAACTTATGTCATAAAACAATATGTGTCCTACCAGTTTAATGAGAAACCAATTTGTTCTGTAAACCTTCATCTAAAGTATAATAAAAGATACATATAGTTTTTTAAAAAGAGTATCTTTGGAGGATTGGAAGTTGTCATTTCCCAGGCCATGCTGCCCTTACATAGAGCCAGGGAAGATGAGCTATCACCTCCTTTTATCTCACCCTTCTCAGGGTTTTGTCTTTGATCCACCAAGCCACTTCTGAGGCAGAGTGAGCCATATCTGACACTGGGTATTGATTTCTGGAATTCAAGGGCCCAGGGCATCCTGAAATAGCCATCAGTGCTCTGTTTACCAATTAATGTTTTTCCTGTTCACTTGCATCTTAATTTGCATTTGTGTGTGTGTGTGTGTGTGTGTGTGTGTGTGTGATGGGTTCATCAATACTAAATTCAGTATGAGTCTTCAACCTCTTCCTCATGAAGAGCTACATATAGTCTTAGAATCTATGAATATTAGGTTAATTTGTGAAAAGAAATAAATAGAATGCAACAGCTAAAAGTGAAATACAAACCTTACTGGGAAATTTGGTGATGCATGTCATCAGCCACTTTGTGAAAGGATGATTGAGAACACGTCTCATGTACTTATTCAGCAAGAGGGGACTGAAGGGGTTAAGGTGAACACGAAAACCGAGGATTAGCGAGATGGCAGGAGAGAAGAATAGATTAGGGGAGGAAGCAAAGGAATAAACACAGATGTGTTCTAGTAGTGTTCTAAGGGAAGGTACGCGCTGTGCTGTCTGCAGCTCTCCACCTTAGGACAGTCTGTGATCATGAGTTAATGCTGATGAAACAGATGCCTGTCAGAGCTCTGTACGGAGTCCCAAGAGCATTCAGATCCCATTCTAATGCTTCTTTTACTCAGGGCAGCTCACTGGGGCAGGCCTTGTACTGTGGATTTGAGTTGAGGAGTGGCAGCCAAAATGGTGAGGTCAGAGTGTGAGCAGCCTTGAATACCACCTTTAGAGTTTTCCAAGCAAATGGGAGCAATTACAAGGGCAGGACACTGGGCCAGTGCTTCAGGAGGCTCTGGGCCCTGTGAGAGGGAGTCTGAGCTGCAAAGGCAGAGGCTGGAAGCAGAGAGGTCGATGGGGAGGGTAATGAATGAGGATCTGGGCAGAAAATAGCAGTAAGAATGGATGGGTGAGCATGGGGGGAATACACAGAATATCTGCGATATATAATAAGACAGTGGCAGGGGCCAGAGGCGGGGTCCCAGAAAATGAGCTGCTTGTTCCAGGGGCCAGGAGGAAAGGTAGGTTTGTTAGCATAAACTGAATTTGCCCCTTACTGGCGCTGATCCCTCTTTATCAAAAGGATGGCCCTGCAGCTCCGACCTCCCTTTGGTTTGGGCCTGGCTGAATAGGGCGGCAGCTGCGGGGGTTCTGTCTCCTTTTTGGGGTCCAGGGAGGCCCAAGGCCTGAATAGACTGAAAAGGGAGGGCACCACCCGGCACCAGTCCCTCCCGTGTCCCGCCCCCAGCCTCCCTCCTCCCTCCCCTCCCGCATCTAGGCCCTCTTTGGTCCCTCTGATAGGAAAGCCAAGGACAGGCAGAAGCGGGAGAGAGAAGACAATCTCAGCCTGGGGTGAGGAAGATGCAAGCGAAGTGTAAAAAGGTGGAGGAGAAGACTACGAAGAGCCAGCTCAGCAAGCTCCACTGGCCCCCTGAGCCAGGCTCAGTTCAGCTGCTGCCCCTCCGCCTCGCTGGCGTCTGCAGCCCGGGTAGGAGGAGCCACAGCGCCACCCAGCGTCCGGTAGCAAGGACGAGCACTCAAGGGCTCTTGTGTCCCCAGAAGTGTATAGGTGCTGGGTTGAGAGCCTAGAGGCAAAAGAGTGCCAAGGTCGGGACATAGGGTCGCTATTCACCCACCAGTGCACCTGGCACTTGGCACTGCCAAGTGGGCACTAGATGAATCTTATTCCGTGTAAGATGCTAATACACGTATTCCTCTCAAGCTCAACAGTCTTCCACGGCTCCTGATGGTTGATTATGTAAAGCCCAAATTCCCTAGCCTGACCTTTAGAGTCTTCCATGCCTTGACTTCAGGCTACTTTTGAAGCTTTATGTCTTGCCACTCACTGTACACATCCTATACAACTCCCCCATCTATACCCATTAATTCAGTGAATATTTACTGAGCACTGGGGAAACAGTGAACAAGACAAACAAGGTCCTAGTCTGCTCAGAGCTTAGATTGGAATGGAGAGAGGGGTGATACACAACAAAGCAAACGTATAAATAATATAATTTCTAATAGTTACAAATTCTACATTGTCTACAAAGGAGGGTCATATAAAAGACTATCTGGAAGCAAGAAGGGCACCTTCGGTACACACTCAGGGAAGATCTAGCTGTGAAAATGACATTCAAGCTGAGACCTAATAATGCAAAGAAACCAGCCTTTCAAAAATCTGAGGGAAAGGCATTTTAGGCTGAGGGGCAGCATGTACAAAGATCCTGAGACAGGAACAAGCTCAGTCTATTAGAGGAAAGAAGTAAGAGTGGCTGGAGGATAATGAAGGGATTATATCAACTAAGGCTGGAGTGATGGGCAAGTGGAATGTCACGTGGGCTATGGTAAGCAGTTTGGATTTTATTCTGATTGAGATGGGAAGCTATTGGAGAGGGGAGGCAAGGCATGATCTGACTTACATTTTTAAGAGATCATGCTGGCTGCTATCGGAATAATGGACTTTTGGGGGGTTAAGATTGGAAGCTTGGAGACCAGTTAGAAGGCCATTGCAGTGGTAGAGGCAAGAGTTAATGGTGGCTTGAACTAGGTGGTGACAATGGAGATGGAGAAATTGTCAGATTCTGGGTGACTTTTGAGTGACTTCTGTCCATGCATTCTCTCCCTAACCAGCCCAGGAGCTTCTTGAGGGCAGATCCCCTGTTTAAGTGATTTTTGGATTCCTACCTCCCATCCCCAAGCAATTAGTCCAATCAGCTCAGCGTTTAATGAATAAAGCTCAGTGACAGTACACAATGAGTGTGAGAGGAGGTAATGACAGTAGGACAGAAACTTTGGCCTGGGGCAGAAGCTCAGGGTCTTCTTTCTGGTTGCTGTGATGGACTTCTCCCTTTTCCCTTCTTTGCCTCTCTTAAGAATCTAAAGATGTTTGGGAAGGAAGGAAAAGCAGGAATTACAGGGTTTCTCATCTATGCCAGGAATTGTACTCACTGCACACACATTTTACATATACTATGTCATTTAAATTAATTCATTTAATTTTTGGAACAACACCAATCCTATATACCTTCATTTTAAAGATAAAACAGATTAAAACCTAGAAAGTAAAAGGAACTTATAAAGTTGGATAGAAAGGGAAAAGTTATCATAGTACAAAAGTCACTATTTTGAGTCCCTAGGAAAACCTTTCCCTCACTTACAATCAAAATCCCCACTGCCATTCAGTCAATTCCAACTAATAGCAACCCTATAGGACAGAGTTTAACTGCCACTCAGGGTTTCCAAGGCTGTAATTTTCATGGAAGCTAGCTTAACCAAACGCCATTTGGTTAGCACCAGAGCTGCTTTGCCACAGTGCCTACTGGGTTCTTTCCCTCACTTAACACAATAATTAAACTTAGCTATTTATTCGCACTCATTTTGCCAAGGTCCCGTTCAGTCTCCCATTAATTATTAGTACTATATCTTACAAATAAATTTGAGAGGGAAATGGCAGGTCTTGAAAAAAACGTCAGTTTCATGAAGTCAGTGAAAGTGATGTTGCGGACCATCTCTAATGGCATGTGTAAGATCCTTGATAAATAAGGATTTGGCAGAGACAGACCCTTAACACATACTGGCAGAAGAGAAAACTGACGAAGGTAATGACAGGATCAAGGCTTGAAAGAGAATAATTTAACTCTCAAAGGATTGCAAGAGGTCCTTGGAAGAGCTGAAGAAGCCTTCTAATTTTAGAAACACGAGGCAAAACAAAAATCCTGTTTATGACTGTGCTGACAAATATTCTGTTTGCTCTACTGCACTCTGGTCCGGAAAATTATATTATCTCCTTATGTGCAATTCATTCCTTTTTCATTCTAAGAATTACTACATATTTGAAATTATAGCTTACATATCTTACATTTAAAATATTGTTCATATTTTCAATTCCATTTTTTTCAAGCTAAATTCTCAATCAAACCCTTTCCTTCTCCCACCCTACTTTACTATGAAATGTTGGTCCCCATTTCAAGTGGATTAATTTTAAGTGGCATTTTTTTTCTAATATCATTCCTTAAATAACTTCATATAGCCCCAGCAATCTTTTCATCCAGTATTTTCAATTCTGGCTGCACATTAGAATCAAGTGTGGAGTTAGTTAAACAATCTGGAAGCTGGGACTCTGACCCTGAATAATTAATTCAGCATTTCTGCTGACAGGGCCAGAGCAAAATCTCTCCAGGTGATTCTGATGCACTACCCAGGATGTGAACCACTGCCAACATCCCTCCTTGCACTGCCTGTGATTAGGACTGGGGCTGTCTGCAGTTGGAGCTGACCTGAAGTAGAGCATCAGGGCATTTGCCTGCAAAGATGAGGGGAGCTCAGAAAGGCAGCTGCAGGGCAGTGGTAGCTTGGTCCAGGAGTCAAAGGGCAGTGTGTGGAAAGTAGGGTCATGTCTTTGGCAAAGGCACTGTAGCTTTTGCTCCCCTAGCACTGTGACCATGTAACCCCCTTTGCTCTTCTGTGTCCCAGAATAGAAGGGGACGTCCTGTCACCCACCTTTCATTCCTCTGTCTGACGCCAAAACAACTTAGCTTCCTTCTTGTGGATGAACAAAAACTCTAAAGGTGAGCATATTATGGTTGGCAAATGATCCATTAAATTATACTGTATTGTGAATCTATGATGTGTCTGCCATTTACTGCTATATTTCCAGTGCCTAACCACTACATTACCTGGCACGTAGTAATTGCTTAGTATATTTGAAATGAATTATAAGTTAAATACAGAAAGAATGCAGTTTAAGTATCACAGTTAAGGTGCAGAGTGTTACAGAAATGCAGAGGAGGAAACGGTTGTTTCCAGCTTGGGAAAGGAGGAATGTGACAGCCTTCATAGTAGAAGTGGCATTTGAGCTGGACTTTGAAAACTAGGTAATGCAGTGATTGGCAAAGATAGAAAGAGGGAATTCCAGGAAACAGTGTGAGCAAAGACAGAGAAATGGGAAGGCACAAAACTTTCCAGTGAACAGCCAACAGCAAAATGCGGCTGGAACACAGTGCATGACAGCCTGTGGTGGAAGATCAGATTGCTAAGATACAAATGCAAAGGGCCCTGAATGTCGTATTAAGAAGTTTACACTATTCTTCAAGCAATGTGGAACCATCTCATGATTTTGAGCAGGACTGTAGTATGTTCATTTTAAGAAGATTAGATGTGTACTTTGGGAAAATCAACCATGGCAGCATTTATTTAAAGAAAGAGTGTTGGGTTCTTCCCAAGTGCCTGGCACCATGCTAGGTAGAGGATGGAATGGGATCAGAGGAACTGAATCAAGAGATAAGTTATTAAGCTATTGTGGGAGTCCAACAAGAACTGCTGTGGACCTGAAGCAGCTTAGTGGGAGTGGGGATGGGAAAGAGGGAGAGAGTTTGACAGAGATTACGGAGGTAGAATTGAATGAACTTGGTGACCACTTCAGGTGGGATTGAAAGAGAAGAAAGACTGAGTGACTGATCTTAATAGTAATTATCAACATTTGAGTAGCTCCTTTGTTCCAGATGTTGTGCAAAATGCTTTACATACATCATTTAATTCACACAATAGCCCTTTTAACAGATGAGGATACTAAGGCTCACAGAAACAAAGGAACTTGCCCAAGGCCATGCAAGTAGGAAATGTCTAGAGCTAGCCTTCACACTCATACAGTTTGTCTTTGGAGTCTGTACCCTTCACTGTCCATGCCATGCTGCTTTTGGGGAAGTTGGGGAGCTCATGTTTTCTTGGCAAAGTAATTCAGCAGCTCAGTCAGGGGACACCAGACCCTTTTCTAAATCATCCTCTCTATCCCCTATTTATGGGGAAAAATTACAGTGGTAGAAGGTTCTTTCTCCCACCCCCTCAACAGGTGTTCCTGAGTATGCTTCACTTTTGTGGTGGAAAGATGGAGCTGGTGAAGGAGTGTAGGAGAGATGAGGCTAGTTAAAGGCTTCAACAGAGGTGGAAAATTGGTAATCCCCAAGGCTGCATGGAGCCAGCAGACATGTTCAGCCCACGCATCTTTTTTTTTTTTTTGGTCCCCCAGACTTGAGCCAACATTTAGGAATTAAGTGGGTTTCACGTAAAAATCCTGATTCTTGTGACTTTCCTTGAAGAATCAGAAGATCTCGCAACACTGAGCCCACATTCCCACAAGAAAATGCTGGGCTTGAGCTTTGCACGTGCTGTGCAGCTCTCACCGGTTACTTTATTTGAGTCTACACTTTCCCCACCCTGGCCTACTTCACTCATTTATAGTTATTTGCCTGCTGCTTGTAGATGGTTAAGCTCGTGGTCCTTTGTCGATGATGGCCTACCACTGAGCTTATTCTTTTTTTCTTGGGATTTTGAGCCAACAGGGGGCAGGGCACAGGGTCAGTATCCTCTGGTCTCACCCATTGCCCAAGTCATACACCATTTCCTAGGGCAACAAGCTGGATTCCACAGAACAAAGCCATAAAGGGAGGGTTATCATCAAGTCTTACCATTTATTTCTTTATGGAATTAAAGAAGAGCAGAGAGGCTTCTGCCCCACAATGCAACAAAACAAAAAGCAGTACACATACAGACTCTCACTGAAACACAGACGCAGGGGTAAGAGGGAAGGCAGAGACAACTGAACCATAGCCAGGTAAGGGAGAGAAGGATGGGGGACTATTTGGAAACCAGCTTGGAGACTCAGTCATAGGAACTAGTGCAAGAAAGTCCTACTTACGAAGCACAGTGTAGAAAATGGCATAAGAAAGCTGTCCAGCTCTGCTGCCTGTGGCGGAGGGAGCGGCAACTGGATAAGTGGTGATTTGTGTGATGGGGTAGATAGGGACAGTCAAATGACTTAGAGGCGGAGTGTGGTGCCCCTTTCCCCTGTCACTGGGCAAGGCCCTGGGCTGGTCTGAGCCAGGGGTCTCCTGGGCACTTGGTGAAGGGGAAGAATAGAGAGGATGGGAGTTTTTAAGGGTCCATTCCCTGGGGCTGTACAGGTCTCCCTTTACTTCTCAGTCTCTTTCCTCTCCTGAGGATGTAGGAGTTAGAAGGAAGTACCTAGGGTCTCCCTGGAGCCTAAGCACCTGTCACTTTACTTATACATAGGCATCTCTCGAAAGAGCCAGTACTTCTTTCCCTCCCGAGCTATAAAGAGCACTCTAGTAATAGGTATGTGGCTAGGCCCCAAGTGCTGAGGGCCAAAACAGGGCATGTCGGGGAAGAACATAGGGGCAGGGGGGCACACTGTGATAAATGAGAAAATTAGAAAGGAAGGACGCTCTAGATTCATTAAGCCTATTTGGGACCCAGCTGAAGCTCTTTACTAGGGAGGTCTTCCAGTCATCCTTCAGCCAACCAATTCCAGCTCTCCCTTCCCCACTCCCCTTTTGGCTTCACTCTAATGTAGCTCCAGGCCCAACCCCTTCCCTTAACTCACCGACAACACATCCTAGGATGCAGGCTCTTCTGGTACTGAAAGGCCCTTGGCCTATCCCAGGAACAGTTTTGTCTCCCTTTCTTGTTTGCTCTTAACCTGTTGTCCTTGAATTGATTCCAATTCATAGCGACTTGTTTGCTCCTATTGGCTTTTAGATGTCTCAGGCAATGTGTGGTTTCCACCTCTCAGTACACCAGGGCAAGACCAATGGCCCCAAAGGGCTCTTGATACCTCTTCTCTTGTACAGCCCTCTAGCCTGATTGAAGAGTTCAAGTCTCTCAACCAAGGGGCACCAGAACATTATCTTTTTCCAAAGGGTCCTCTTGTCAGTCTCTGGACCTTTTCTAGCAAGGGGCAGGGGTGGCTGGAGTGGGGAACTTGATATAGGGTAAGGAGAAAATCTGGTTGTCCCACAATTGAGATGGTAATCCATGGAGTCAGGGATGGGGAAGGAGGAATACTCTTTGGTAGGCTGGGGATGGGGGCAGGGACAGGGAGAGTCTCATCTCTGGAGAGCTCTGAAACAATGCCACCAGGTTCTCCTTCATGGAGGCCTGGGATAGGACAAGATAAGGTAGTATGTGGACCCAGGCCAGCCCTGACTCACTTGGACTTAAGTCCCTCCTACTAATATCAGAAATGGAAAACTTTCTGGCCTCAAGGCCAAGATCTAGGGAAGGAGAGGCCCTTGGAAGTATGTGCACCTTCTGTAAGATATGGCCCTTCAGACAGCGGCAGTCTGACCACATATCCTCAGCCTTCTGTTTCAAGGCCCAACAACTCAGTTCCTATGCTGTTTGCCAGAGGGCTCCTCGTATAAGTTTCTCTGACTTGGTTAGCTGTCCTTGAGCCTGCCTCAGCACTTATCACCCACCTTCCCAAAGCCAGGTGGCAGTAGCCCCTTTGGTTATATGTACTCTTTGCAAGTCCTCTGTCCGCTTCTCTCCTTTCCTCTCCACTTTGCGGATCTCCACATTGTCTCACCACTCTTTCTGTACTCCACGCGTACCCTTCACTGACTGGGATGGTGCGGCACAGCTTAACTTGAGTCCCAGCTTAGCGCCAACTGTGCACACCTCATCTCCTAGCCACATAGGGCAAGGTGTGCTGTAGTTGGGAGAAGGGGCATTGCACTGTCTGCTGGTGCCTGTAGGGATATGGACAGGAAGGAGTTAAGGATCTTGGCAACAAAAGGAATGTGGAGGGGGGAAGAGCATCTTTTCTCTGTGCCCCCCAACATTCCCTGCAGGGCCAAGGCTGGGTGAGCAGCCTTCTTCTCTAAGATCAGGGCTCTCAGCAGGGGTGGGCATTTCCAGCCCCCTACTTACCCCTTTTTTTGCTAAGCCCCATATATGGGGCCCTGGGCAGGGGTGCCTGCTGTTCTTGCCTTTTTCTCCTAGATGGGTTTTACAGCTACCTGGGGCCCTCTGCCCATTCTGTTGGAGCTGCTTTTGGGTGGGGGTAGGTTGGAGGGATGCATAATCCCCCATTTCCTGTAGTCCCCCACCTGGCCTTACACCTCCTATGGGAGGAGCCCCCTCCCTCCCACCTTGGGGGGCTGGAGCTGATGTCAGTATCTGGTGGAGGTCTGTCCTCCCTCCCTGCTGTCACTCTTCTCGTGTCAGGCCCTCTTCTAGGGCAGGCAGTGCCTCCAGCCCCAGTCCCCCACCATCCTGGTTGCTGGAGAAGGACACCATGGTGTGGAGGAGCATGAGAACAAGGACACAGAGCCGGATCCTGCTGGGGCTGAGGCGGGAGCCCCCCGAGACTGGCAGGAGGGAGGGTTTGTGGCTGATGCGGCCTGGGGGATCGTGGCGGGGGTGGTAGTGGTGGTATTGTTGGTGATAGTGGTGGAAATAGGAATGGTGAAATTGCTGGTGGTGTGTTTTGGGGGCCTCAGAATCCTTGAACTTCTTCTTCTCCGACTCACAGGAGACCCACTGCACATCACAGCACTTGGCTTCCGGTCGCTTTGGCGAAGTATCCAGCAACCCTGCCAATGGATAAGGAAGTGTGGTGGGGTGCTCAGGGGACTGATTGTTTTGCCTTACCTGGAGAGGACATTTTCAAAGCTTGGACTGCTCAGATAGTCCTGTCCAAAGATTATTTTCCCCTGCCCTTCAACACCTTTCCTTTCTGGATTCTTGTCTCCCTGAGACCCTAGCTAGTTTATCCATGAGGACTACCTGGTTTGGCATGTTCTGGGTAGAGATGGCCACTTTGGCCGTTCCCCTCTTCCACTTGGCCCTATCCCAACCTGGGGCCCTCCCTGCCCACTCCTCCAGCCACTTAACCTTCTAATTTAACTACCCTGTTGTCCTCCCTGTTCCCATTCCCTTGACTGATGCCTGCCCTAGGTCCCCAGCCTCCTCCCTCTTCCCCAGTACCCTGCCTTTACCTGTACAGATAAAGCCAGGGAGCCCTCCATACACCATTTCCTCATTGTCAGGGAGTATAAAGGGGCACCGGGTCTGCACCTCCAGGCAGTATTGCTTGCAGGGCACCCAGCGCCGGCATTCCTGCTGGGTCACGCTGAAGTATTCTGAGCACAGCCAGGCCTTGTAGACAGCCTGTGGGGAGAGGAAAGAGTATTAGCCTAGGTGCCAGTCCCCTTCCACCTCAGAGGACAGGGATGAGGAGGGGGTGTACTTGGCAACCTCTCAAGGAGTCTCCTAGCCAAAGCCCAGGATACAAGGGGTGTAGATGAGGAAGGGTTTAGGTCAAGGCCACTACATCCTATCTTAAAACCTCTCATTGCATAGCCAGGACTCCTGAGTCCCCAGTCTGCAGTCACCCAAGACTTATAATCAGTAGTTTGGCAAAATTACAAAATGTGTCGGAAGTGATTTGCAGTTCCATTCAATTCAATAAACATCTGTTTGGCTGATGGTGTGAAGTTTCCAAATACAGGAAAGAGATAGGGAGAATAACCCTTGCTCTATCTCATTAGGGTGCTTTGTGGATCAAATAATCTGACATACACGAAAATGTTCTGCAAACTCTAAAATGCAGTTTAAATGTGGCAGGTTATTTTTAATAAAAGCAGTAATCTGCCTTACCACATACAACATGGGCCTTCACGCTTTACCTAATCCATGCTCTGTCCTGTTGGCGTCAGTCCTGGTGTGAAGTAGACACCACAGACACTGGCATATTTCATTTGGAACCTTTCTATTATATTTTCACAGGTATGCTTCTAATCTGTCATCTAGCCCACATGTACCAGGCACTGTTGCCTGGCTAATAAGCAAGGCTCCCTGCTCCATACCCTTTGGCTATCATCAAGCCCAAGGTTTTTCAATAGCAGCAATACTGACGTCTTGGGCTAGATAATTCTTCGCTGTGGAGGCTGTCCTGTGCGTTGTAGGATACTGAGAAGCATCCCAAAGTCTACCCACCAGATGCCAGTAGCACCCCACCCTCATCTGTAACAACTAGTAGATGTCTACAGATATTGCCAAATGTCCCCTGAGAAGTAAAATCACTCCTTTTGAGAATCACTGATTTAGTCCCTTGCTGCTCACTGTGATCTTAGATCAGCAGCAAAGGCATCACTTAGGAGTTTGTTAAAAATGCAGAACTTCAGGTTCTGACTCAAACTTGCCAAGTCAGCATCTGCAGTTTAGCAAGATGCCCAGGTCCTTCTCATGTACAGAATTAGAGCCCTGCTCACATCGAGCACTGGCATTTTCAGGGGAATCTTCCAGGTCTATAGCTGCTCCTTACAGCAATGGTTTTCAGAGCCCCTTGGAGCAACCGTTAAACAGGCAGATGCCTCCCTCCAATTCAGTTTCAAAAGGACTCAGATGGGCTCAAGAATCTGCATTGTCAACAACGGTCCAGTCATTCTGCTGCAGGAAACATTCTGAGCAATGTGGTCTTAGAAGTGCTCTGTCAGTTTCCTAAACTTAGTTTAAACATTTACACTAAAACACAAATAACCCTACTGTGAACGTGGACTTTGGCAACGGAAGTCCACAGTGGCCTTTCCTAAAGTTGGGTGGTGATGGTAGGTGGTAACATGGTGGGCAGTGGCAGTGCAGGTGTCAAATCAACCCCCAAGCAACAAAGCACTGCTTGTAGTTAGTGATCTCGCCTCCCCATATTTTCCCTCCCTTGTAGCCTTCAAAGGCTTCTTTTTTCTGTGTGTAAATCTTTTCTTGAGTGTTTGTAACAGCGGTCTCATATTTGTCTTTTATGAGTGACATATTTCACTCAGCTTAACGTCCTCCAGATTCATTCACACTGTGAGATGTTTCACTGATTCATCATTGTTCTTTATAGTATTTCACTGTAAGTACCATAATTTGTTTATACATTCATCTGTTAAAGGGTGTTGTCATGGATTGAATTGTGTCCCCCCAAAATATGTATAGAAATTTGGCTGGGTTGTGATTATCCTCCATTTCATGATTTTCCTATGCTGTATGTTAAACAGGATTAGGGTGGAACTATAAATCCCTTCCTGAGGTCACCTCCCTGCTTCATTGTAAAGGGTGTTTCCCTGGAGTGTGATTGGCACCACCTTTTATCCTACAAGGGATAAAAGGGAAGTGAGCAGAGAGTTGGGAACCTCATACTCTCAAGAAAGCAGCATCAAGAGTAGAGCGTGTCCTTCAGACCTGAGTTTCGTGACCAGATGATCCCTGAACACAGACAGATGCAACACAAGGACTTTCCTCTAGAGCTGACAAGGGGGAAAGCCTTCCTCTGGAGTGGACATCCTGAATGTGGACTTGTAGCCTACCAGACTGTGGAAGAATAAACTTTTCTTTATTAAAGCCATCTACTTTGTGGTATTTCTGTTAGAGCAGCACTAGATAATTAAAACAGATGCCCAGGTTGTTTCCGTATTTTTGCTATTGTGAATGGTGCTGCAATGAACACGGGTGTATCTATTCATGTCACAGCTCTTAATTCTCTAGGATATATTCCAAGGAGTAGGATTGCTGGATCATATTTCTGTTTCTAGATTTTTAAGGAGGAGTCATATTGTTTTCCATAGTAGTTTTACAATTTTATACTTCTACCAGCAGTGCATAAGAGTTCCAATCTCCCGGCAACCACTCCAACACTTATTATTTTCTTAAAATTAGTGCCACAAGATGGTATTTTGTTGTAGTTTTGATTCGCATTTCTCCACTGCATAATGATCGCGAACATTCCCTCACATGTCTGTTAACAGCCTGAATGCCTTCTTTGGTGGATGTGTCTGTTTATATCCTTTGCCTATTTTTAATTATTTGTCTCTTTGTTGTTGTTGGGGTGCTGAAGTACTTTTTAGATTTCAGAGATTAGAACTTTGTCAGACATGTCATAGTTTAATTTTTTTCCCAGTCTAAAAGTTCTCTTTTAAATCTTCTCAAAAAGTATTTTATTGTGCTTTAAGTGATACTTTACAATCCAAGTCAATTTGTCATACCAAAATGGGCACACATACAGCTATGTAACTCCAGCTGTTCTCCCTAGCACACTTCTCCTTTCCACCCTGTACTTCCCATGTCTGCATTCAACCAGTTACTGTCCCCCTCTGCTCTCTCATCTGGCTTCTGGACAGGAGCTGCCCGATTAGCCTCATGTATATACTTAAGCCAAGAAACACACCCTTTGCTAGTATCATTTAATGTCTTATAGCGTATTCCAATCTTTGCCTGAAGAGTTGGCTTCAGGAATTGTTTCACCTCTGGACGAGCAGAGAATCAGGGGGACATGTCTTCCTAGGACCCTCCAGTCTGTTGGACCATTAAGTTTGGTCTTTTTAATAGAGTTTGAGTTCCGTACACCCAATTTTCTCCCATGACCTCAGGGACTCTACACTGTATTCTCTGTCAGAAAAGTCTCTGGTGGTGGCTGGCTGTCATCTAGTTCTTCTGGTCTCATGCTGATGTAGTCTCTGGATTATATGGCCCTTTCTGAGTCTTTGGCTTATATTTTCCTTATGAATTTCATGTCTTTCATTCTTCTGTGGTCCGGGTGGGTTGGGACCAAATGATGCTACTTAGATGCCCACTTGTTAGCTTTCAAGACCTCAGATGCCACTCACTAAAGTGGGATGCAGAACATTTTCTTAAAAATCATGTCATTCCAGCTGACCTAGATATCACCTGAAACCATGGCCCCAAGATCCCTGCCCCTGCTACTCTGCCCCTCAAAGTGTTTGGTTATATTTAGGAAACGTCATAGCTTTTGGCTTAGTCTGGCTATGCTGAACTTCTTTCTATGAAACGATGTTGCTCCCTTCACCTAATCCTATTCTTACCTACTATCTGATTAATGAATACCCTTCTACCTAACCTCCTTCCCCACCTTTGCAACCATTAAAGACTGTTTTCTACGGTGTTTAAACCTTTTCTTGAGTCCTTAAGATAGTGCTCTCATACAGTATTTGTACTTTTCAAATGGATTAATTTCACTCAGCAGAAAGCCTTCCAGATGCCTCTGTGTTATGAGCTGTTTCCCAAGATAATTGTTGTTCTTTATCATTGCATAGTGTTCCATTGTGTGACTATACTATAGTTGGTTTATCCATTTATCTGTCAATGGGCACCTAGGTTAATCCATATTTTTGCTATTGTGGACAGTGTGCAATAAACATTGGTGAGCGTGTATCTATTCATGTGACAGGTTTTATTTCTCTAGGATATATTCCAAGAAGTAGGATAGCTGGATTGCATGGTATTTCTATTTCTAGACTTTTAAGCAAGCACCAAATAGATTTTCAAAGTGATTGTATTATTTAGCATTCACACCAGCAGTGTAGTAATGTTCTAGTCTCTCTACAGGCTTTCCAACATTATTTTGTGTTTTTTGGATTAATGCCAGTCTTGTTGGGGTGAAATGGCATCTCATTGTAGTGTTGATTTGGATTCCTCTAATGGCTAATGATCATGAACATTTCCTCATGAATCTGTTACCCACTTGGAAGTCTTCTTTGTGAAGTGCCTGTTCATATTCATTGCCCATTTTTTAGTTGGGTTATTTGTCTTTGTTGTTGAGGTTTTTCAGTATCTTGTAGATTATGGGAGACCGGACTCTGACAATTTGTCATCGCATAAAATTGTTTTAAGTCTGTAGGTACTTGTTTTACTCTTTTGGTGAAGTCTGAGTATAAGAGTTTGATTTGTAAGAGTTCCCAGCTATTTATTTTCTCTTCCGGTGTTTGTGCATTGTTAGTAATGTTTTGCAGTCTGTTTGTGCCATGTCTTAGGGGTCCCAGCATTGTTTCTACTTTTTCTTCCACGGTCTTTATAGTTTTAGAGTTTATATTTAGGTCTTTGATCCATTTTGAGTTAGTTTCTGTGCGTGGTGTGAGATTTGGGTCTTATTTCACTTGTTGCAGATGGATATCCAGTTATACCAACACCATTTGTTAAAGAAACTGTCTTTCCCCAGCATACAAACTTTAGGCCTTTATCAAATATCAGCTGCTCATAGGTAGATGATAATATGTCTGGATTCTCAATTCTGTTCCATTGGTCTGTGTTTCTGTTTTTGTACAAGTACCAGTGTCATGGATTGAATTGTGTCCCCCCAAAAATGTATGTGTTGATTTGACTTGGTTTTGAGTTCCAATATGGTGCCCTTCCTGCTGTGTGTTGTGAATCCTGCCTCTGTGATACTGATGATGGAGAATGGTTTGCAGTTGTGTTAGTGAGGCAGGATTCAAGCTTGTAGAATTTAAGGGAGAGAAGTGAGCTGAGGAAGTTGGGAACCTCACACCACCGAGAGAGAAGCCCCGAGAGCAGAGCACGTCCTTTGGACCCGAGGTTCCTGTGTCGAGATGCTCTCATTGGATTTGGACTCAGCCTACCGGACTGTGATGATTTCTCATTCTGAATGGACTTACAACCTATAAATGGATTTGCAGCTTACCCGACTGTGTCAATAAAAGCTTCTCCTCATGAAACCTTCCACTCGTGGTATTTTCTGTTAGAGCAGTACCCAGTGACTAGGACAACCAGGCTGTTTTGATTCCTGTGGCAGTATAATGCATTCTAAAGTCAGGTATTTCAAGGCCTCCCACTTTGTTCTTCTTCAGTAATGCTTTACTTATCCAGGGCTGCTTCCTTTTCCATATGAAATTATTGATTTGCTTCTTCATCTCATTAAAAAATGCCATTTGAATTTGTATCAGGATTACATTGTATCTCCAGATTGCTTTGGGTGGAACAGACATTTTCACAATGTTGGGTCTTCCTATGTATGAAAAAGGTAAGTTTAACCACTCATGTATGTCAGTAGGGTCTTGTAATTTTGTTTGTACAGGTCTTTTACATCTCTGGTTAAATTTATTCCTAAGTATTTGATCTTCCTCTCATTCTATGAATTGCTTTATTCCATTCTTGGTTTCTTTTATAACCCAGTAGTTTTCAGCATGGTGGTGTTCAGTTTCCATGTGTTTGTTTTTTTCCTACCTTGCTTTTTCTGTTATTGATGATTTTTAGTATTTCAATGCTTTGGATTTGTTAAGGCTTGCTTTATGGCCTAATATGTGGTCTGTTCTGGAGAACATTCCATGTGCACTGGAAAAGAAAGTATACTTGGCTGCTTTGGGGTGTAGTGCTCTGTTTATGTCTACGAAGTCAAGCTGACTGTGGCATTCAGATCTTCTGTACTTTTATTGACCCTTTTTTTTTCTGAATGTTCTGTCCTTCACTGAAAGTAGTATGTAGAAATCTACTACTATTATTGTGGAGCTGTCAATATCTCTTTTTAATGTAGTTAGAGTTTGATTTATGAATTTTGCAGAATTGTTATTGGCTGCATAAATATTTAATATGGTTAGGTCCTCCTGGAGTATTCACCCTCTAATCACTATACAGTGTTCTTCCTTATCCAACGTGCTGGATTTTAAAGTCTATTTTATCAGAAATTAATATTACCACTCCTGTTCTTTCTGAATGTTGTTTGCTTGATATATATAGTTCTATCCTTTGAGTTTTCATCTGTCAGTATCTTTAAGTCTAAGGTGTGTCTTCCTGTAGGCTGCATGTAGATAAATCATTTTTTAAAAAATCCAATCTGCCACTCTTCATCTCTTTATTGGTGCATTTAATACATATACATTCAGTGTAATTATTGGGATGTAAGAGTTTAATGAAGTTATTTTGGTGTCTTTTTATGTATGTTTTAGACAGTCCTTTGTTCCAGTTAGTTTTCTGTGCTGAATTGTTTTGCTTTATGTGTTTTCTTTTTATCTTTTTCATTGTTGGTAGTTGTTATGGATGGAATCATGTCCCCCCAAAAACAGGTGTAGCACTGTGGCTGGGTCATGGTTCCCTGTATTCTATGATTGTCCTCCATTTTGTGATTTTGCTGTGCTGTATGTTAAAGGATTAGGGTGGGACTATAAATCCCTTCAGAAGAGCACCTCCCTGCTCCACTGTAAAGCGAGTTTCCCTGGAGTGTGGCTTGCACCACTCTTAATCCTTTCATCCTGCAAGAGATAAAAGGAAAGGGAAGCAGGCAGAGGACTAGGAACCTCACACCACCAAGAAAGCTGCACCAGGAGAAGAGCGTGTCCTTCAGACCTGAGGTTCCTGTGCCAAGATGCTCCCTAGACAAAGACTAATGCAATACTGGACTTTTCTCCAGAGCCAACAAGGGGGAAAGCCTTCCCCTGAAGCAAACATCCTGAATTTGGAGTTGTAGCCTACCGGACTGTGTAAGAATAAACTTTCCTTTGTTAAAGCCATCCACTCTGTGGTATTTCTGTTAGAACAGCCGTAGCTGACTAAAACAACAGTTTTTCTTGGTTTTTTTTTTTGATTCATAGTTATGATAATTTCTTTTGTGGTTACCTTAATATTTTAACACTATTTTTCTATTAACTATTCTTTAATTTCTTTATTTTACCTTGATTTCCTCTCCACATGAAAAATCTATGACTACATTTTTTAAGTCTCCCTTTTTTGTCATGTTTACATAATGACATCTCTGTTGTCCTATTGTTAGTGTTTTGCCTTTGATTTATTTTTGTAATTTCCCTGTTTGAGTTGATATCCAGTTGCTCTGTTCTGTGTTCTAGTCTTGAGTTGTTATCAGATGTTACTGATTTTCTAGCCAAAGGACTCTCTTTAGCATTTCTTGTAATTTGGGGTTGGTTTTCACAAATTTCTTAAGCTTCTGATTATTTCATGGTGGCACTTGTATCTGATTATCTGGAAATGTCTTCATTCTACCATCAGATCTGAGAGACAATTCTTTTGGATGTATACTTCAATTCTTGGCTGGTAACTGTTTTCCTTCAAGGTTTGTATATGACGTCTGACAATAAAGCCCATGAACTTAATTGTTCTGAGTGCTACATAACTCAATGCTGAATATCACTGTGGTCACCTTCAAAGTAGTCCCCTTAGGAAGCCATGTACAACAACAGTGCCTAGTCCACCCTTCAAAGCAATCTTGTAACTCTTTCCAGAATGGCCATTGCCACAGTGCCATGGAGGCAAGTTCACAAACTTAATTGTGTAAGTTGTCTGTAAGGGAGTTTTTAGCTAGTAAACAACTGTATTGAAACACACTCCCTGCTCACCTGATCTGGCCCCCAGTGACTTTTTTCTTTACCCAAAGATAAAGGAAATGTCAAAAGGAAGATATTTTGATGATATTCATGACATCAAGGGTAATACGATGACAGCTTTGATTCAGGCTTTGAAAGGTGGATGAGGCACTGGTGTTGGTGCATAGCTTCCCAAGGGGAGTACTTCAAAGGTGACCATAGTGATATTCAGCAATGAGGTATGTAGCACACTTTCTAGGATCAGTTTATAAACTTACTTATCAGTCTTTGTATGTCATCCCACTGTCTTATTGCCAGTATGGTTTCTGCTGAGTAGTCCAAGCTTAGTTTTATTGACTCTCCTTTGAAGATTATTTTTTGTTTATCCCTAGCCAGTTTTAAAATTATCTCCTAACATTTAGTTTTGGCAAGTTGGAGTATAATATGCCTTGGTGTCTTTCTTTTGGGATCTACCTTGTATAGTTCGATGAGTGTCTTGGACAGATATCTTCTCATCTTTGATGCTATCAGGGCAGTTTTCTGTCAACAAACCTGTGAAAATTCTCTCTGTAGTTTTGGTTATCCAGCTTGTTCTGGTACTCCAATTATTCATAGATTATTCCTCTTAACAGAGTCCCATATAATTCTTACTGTTTCTTGATTTTACACAAACATTTTACCTGATTTTTCCTCAAATACATGGGTTATATGTGCCTTATTCTTCAGTCTCACTAATTTGGCCTTCCATTGCTTCAATTCTGCCTCTTTGACTTTTGAGTTACCTAATTCTATAATTTTATTATTAATTTTCTGAATTTCTAATTCTCTGTATGCTTTCTTGCAACATTTTCAATTTGTCATTATGCTCTGCTACATTCTGCCTAATCACCTTCTTGATCTCTTGAAGAGTTCTAAATATAAATCTTTTGTATTCTACTCTGATAACTTCAGAAAATTCTTTTCATATGGAAAATTTCTTGAATCTTTGGGGAGCTTTCTGAAGCCATTGTGGTCTGCATGTTTAAGTGATTTGATATTGACTATTGTCCCTGAGTCATTGGTAGTTGTTGAATTTATTTATTTTAGAGTTCTTTACTGGATTCTTATTTTGTTTTGAAATGTCCAAACAGGCTGGTCGGGTGTAATAGTTTTGTTATTGGTGCCTTAGAATCTCTAATGTCACCAGACGGTTAGAGCTGTTATTAGACATATGGCCCCAGGAGTCCACATACTTTTTGTGTATGGATTTAGCTTAGGTGTCCAGATAGTCAGTCATCAAGTGTGTGGTGCAGGCTCTCCCTTACTGTCCTAGATGGGCAGGGGCGATTGGTGTAGGCACTGGTATCTTGTTGCAGGTATTGAGAAAGGCAGGGGTAACAGCCAACCCTGAGTGTCTGTGAGGATGATATGTCTCCCCTTTTGTCTGAATCTAGAGGAAGGAACTGTTTCTTGCCTTGAATTTCTGACTCAAGGGAGTTGACAGATTTTTTTTTACTGCTTTCCCCCCAGTTTGTTAAAATGTTCTCTCTCTGAGTCTCAGAGAATGTTTCAGGGCAGCATTAAGGAGTCCTACTTGTGGGTCAGTTAATGACATCAGACTTCAGAGCTGGGTGCAGTGCAGAGAGGGGAGAGAGAAGCACTGGGAGGAGAGTTTTTCCTGAAGGAAAAATTTAGGTCTGTATGCATTAGGTTAGAAGAAACCACTTAGATTTTGATGATCTAGTGCTGTTTTTCACTGGTTCTGGAGGTACGAGTAGATTGTCCAGTCAGTTTTTCCTGCTGAGGATGATGGCCTCCATCTGCCACCATGCTGGCATAAGTGGAGTCCATGCAGGTCAGGTCTGGCCTAATCCTGGCAGGTCAGGTCTGGCCAGTCTTAGATACTTCTGTACATTCTGTTTCCTGTTGCTTAGTCTGATTTCTCAACTTTCCCTTTGATGTTCAGGGCTCCTGGGATGTCATGTGTAACTGATTCATTTGTTCTTTGGGGTGTTTGTTGTTAGAGGGATGATAGGACATGTCTGACTACTCTACCATGTTGCCCCAACTGCTTGGTGAAGTCTTTTGACGACCAGAAGTGTTTACTTTTTAATAGCTCTCAGTTATCTAGTTTCTCTTCTGGTGTTTGTGCATTGTTAGTTATATGTTGTATTTACAATGCAATTATATTTGCCATGTATTACGACCCCAAGTGTTGCCCCTATTTTTTCTTCTGTGATCTTTGACCCTCAAAAGATAAGATATGTAGGCATAAATCTAGGAATGATCTTTTAGATGTTATATTTACATCTTTGATCCATTTTTAGTTAGTTTTTGTGTATGATGCAAGGTATGAGTTGTGTTTCACTTTTCTTTTTTTAACAGAAGGATATCCAGTTATGCCAGAATCATTTGTTAGAGACTTTTTTCCCCATTTAATGGACTCTGACCTTTTGTCAGATATCAGCTGACTGTAGGTAGATGGATTTGCATCTGGGTTCTCAATTCTGTTCTATTGTTATATTTGTCTTTTGTACTATAACTGTGGCTGTATAGTAGGAAGCCCTGGTGGTATAGAGGTTAAGTGCTACAGCAGTGTCATAGATTGAACTCTGCCCCCCAAAATGTGTGTAGCCACTTGACTAGGCCATGATTCCCAATAGTTTACAACTGTTCTCTATTTTCCTATGCCATATGTTAAAGAGGATTAGGATGGGACTGTCAATCTCTTCCTAAGGTCCCCTCCCTGCTCCATTGTAAAGGAAGTTTCCATGGAGTGTGGAATCATCTTTTATCCTTTTATCTTACAAGAGATAAAAGGAAAGGGAAGCAAGGAGAAAATTGGGAACCTCACACCATCAAAAAAGCAGCACTGGCAGAAGAGTGCATCCTTCAGACCTGAGGTTCCTGTGCCAAGATGCTTCCTGATCAAAGACTGATGGAACACAAGGACTTTCCTCCAAAGTTGACAGAGAGGAAGACTTCCTCTGGAGCAGATATCCTGAATTTGGACTTGTAGCCTACTAGATTGAGTAACAATAAAGTTTTCTTGTTAAAGCCATCCACTTGTGGTATTTCTGTTAGAACAGCACTAACTGACTATAACAGGCTGCTAACCTGGTCAGCAGTTCAAATGCATCAGGTGCTCCAAGGAAACACTATGAGGCTATTCTACTTTGTCCTATCGAGTTTCTATGAGTCGGAATTGGCTTGAGGTTAACGGGTTTGGTGTGGTTTGGTTATGTGTCAATTGTTGTACCATTACAAGGTTATTTTGACTACTGTGGCTGCATGGTAGATTATGAGATCAGGTAAAGTGAAGCCTTCCACTTTGTTCTTCTTCAATGATGCTTTCACTATCCAGGACCCTTTCTCTGTCCACATGAAGCTGGTTTTTAGTTTCTTCATCTTGTGACAAAATATTGTTGGTATCTGGATTGGGATTACATTGCATCTGTAGATCACTCTGGGTAGGGTTGATATTTTCACTGTGTTGAGTCTTCCTATCCATAAGCATGGCATGTTTTTCCATTTAGATAGGTCTTCTTTGGTTCCTGTAGTAGTGTTTTATAGTTTTCTTTGTATAGGTCTTTTATGTCCCCAGTTAGATATATTTCTATACATTTTATCTTTTGGGGGGCAACTGTAAGTGGTATTGACTTAGTGATTTTCTTTTCAAAGTACTCTTTGTTGGTGTAGAGGAACCCAACTGATTTTTTTATGCTAATCCTTTATCCTGCAACTTGGCTGAAACCTATTAGTTCTAGTAGCTTTCTTGTATATTATCTTGGGGTATTTTTTTTTTTTAAAATAGGATCATATCATTTGTGAATAAAGATAGTCTTACCTCTTCCTTACCAATTTGGATGTCCTTTATTTCTTCTTCTTGCCTTGTAGCTTTAGCTAGGACTTCTAGGATGATGTTTAATAAAAGTGATAAAGGGCATCTTTGTCTCATTCCTGTTCTGAAAGGGAATGCTTTCAGTCTCTCTCCATTGATAACAACGTTGGCTATTGGTTTTATATTAAAAAAAAGAAAAAAACATTTCCATAAAGTTAATTCCAACTCATAGTGACTGCATAGGGTTTCCCAAACTGTAAACTGCTACAGAAGCAGGCTGCCATATCTTTCTCCTGTGAAGCTTCTGGTGGTTTTGAACAACTGACCTTTCAGTAAGCAATCAATCACTTTAACTACTGTGCAGCTGGGGTTCCTGGTTTTGATAAGTGCCCTTCATTATGTCGAGGAATTTCCCTTCTATTTCTACTTTGATGAGAGTTTTCTTTTTATTTTTTAAATCAGGAATGGATGTTGGACTGTCAAATGCCTTTTCTACATCAATTGATAAAATCATGTGGTTCTTGTGCTTGCTTTATTTATGTGGTGGAGTCCATTGATTGATTATCTAATGTCAAAACATCCTTAAATCCTTAAAGACACAGTATGAATCCCACCTGGTGATGATGCATTATGTTTTCGATACAAGGTCATACAATTAACTTCATCAACTCAACCTAGAAAAAGTGCTATGTACCTCACTGCTGAGTGTCACCAGTCACATTCAAAGTATTCCCCATGGGAAGCTATGCACTAACACCAGCACTTAGTCCACCCTTCAAAACAATTTTGGAACTCTTTCCAGAAGGGCCATTGCACACAATGGCATGGGGGCAAGTTTACAAACTTAATTGTATAGTTGTCTGTGAGGGAGTTTTTAGCCAGTAAACAATTAACTGCATTGGAACACACTCTCTGTTGACCTGATCTGGCCCCTAATGACTGTTTTGTTTACCAAAAGATAAAAGAAATGTCGAAAGGAAGACATTTCAATGACATTCAGGACATCAAGTGTAATACGATGACAGCTTTGATTCATACCATTCCAGAAAAAGAGTTCTAAAATTACTTTGAAGGGTAGACTAGGCACTGGCGTTGGTGCACAGCTTCCCAAGGGGAGTTCTTCAAAGGTGATCATAGTGGTATTCAGCAACGAGTATGTAGCACTTCTTCTAAGATGAGTTCATGAACATAACTGTCTGCCTCATATGCTGTTGAATTCTCTTTGCTAGAATTTTGTTGAGAAATTTTTCTTCCATATTCATGAGGACATTGATCTGTAGTTTTCCTTTTTCTGTGATGTCTGCTTGGCTTTGGTATCAGGGTTATGCTAGCTTCACAGAATAAATTTCGCAGTATTCTTTTTCTACGTTCTGAAATAGTTTGATTAGTATTGGTGTGAGCTCTATATTGACTGTGTGGTAGAGTTCTCTAGTGAAGCAATCCGGGCAAAGATTTTTTTGTTGTGAGTTTTTAACAAAATTACCTTTCCAAGCTCTTTTTCTTTCTTTCTTTCTTTCTTTTTTTTTTTTTATGGGTCTATTAAGGTTTTCCACCTCAGCTTGTTTTAGTTTAGGTAGGTACTATGTTTCTACAAACTTGTCCATTCTCTCTAGGTTTTCAAATTTGTTGGAATATAGTTTTTCATAATACCCTGTTATGATTCTTTTCATTTTAGTTAATTCTGTTGTAATATCACTCATCTCATTTATTACCCTGGTTCCTTGCAACTCCTTTTTCTTTCATCAGTTTGGCCAGTGGTTTGTCAATTTTGTTGATATTTTCAAAACCCACCTTTTGATCATGTTAATTCTACCATTTTTCTGTTCTCTATTCCATTTATTTCATTTCTAATCTTTATTATTTCCTTTCTTCTGGTGCCTTTAGGCTTCTTTTGCTGTTCTCTTTCTATTTGTTTGAGTTGTGGAGTTGATGTTTTCATTTTGGCTCTTCTTTTTTGATGTGTATGTTTATTGCTATAAATGGATGTCTAAGTACCACTTTTGCTGTGTCCCAAAGGTTTTAATAAGCTGTGTTTTCATTCTTATTTGATTCCATGACTTTTTTGTTTCATTACTGATTTATTCTGTTATCTAGTGGTTTTTCAGTAAGGTGTTGTTCAGTTTCTTCTTCTTGTACTTTAGGTTTATACAGCAAAATAGCTTCTCATTAAACAAGTAATACACATATTTATTTGTGACACTGGATGCCAACCCGACAACATGTCAATGTTCTCCCCTTTTCAGCCTTGGGATCCCATTACCAGGTTTCCTGCCCTCTACCACCTTCTCATCCATGCCTCAGGGCTGATGTGTCCATTTAGTCTTAGTTTGTTTTATAAGTCTGTGTAATCTTTGTCTGAAGGTTGAGCCTCAGAAGTGACTTCTGTACTGAGTTAAAAGGATGCCAGGAGGCATATTCTTGGGGCTTCTCCAGTTTCTGTGTGACCAATGCATCTAGTCTTATTATTTGTCAGTTAGAACTTTATTCTACATTTTTCTCCAGCTGTGTCCAGAAACCTCTATTGTGATCTCTGTCAGAGAAGTCCATGGTGGTAGTCAGACATCATTTAGTTATGTTGGACTCAGCATAGTGGAGACTGTGGTAGTTGCTGTCCATCAGTCTTTTGGACTAACCTTTCCCTGTGTCTTTGGTTTACTTCATCCTCCCTTGCTTCACATGCTTGACTGCTCAAAAGTTCTAAGATCCCAGATGCTACTCACCAAAGTAGAATGTAGAACACTGTCTTTATAAACTATGTCATGCCAATTGAGGTAGATGTTCCCCAAGACCATGGTTGCCAGGCCTCAGTCCAGTAATTCAGTCCCTCAGGAAGTTTGGATGTGTTTATGGAGGTTTCATGACCTTGAACTGTACAAGTTGTACTGGCTTCTCCAGTATTGTATACTGTCTTACCCTTCACTAAAGTTACCATTTATCTATTTGCCTAGTTAGAGTTTTTCCCTTCCTATGCCTCTCCTCCCACATAACCATCAAAGATTTTTTCTTTTTGTGTGTCTACCTTTCCATGAGGGTTTATAATAGTTGTCCCATATAGTATTCGTCCTTTTGTGATTGATGTATTTCACTCAGCATACTGCTGTCCAGATTCATCCATGTTGTGAGATATTTTGCAAATTCATTTTTCTTTATCATTGTAGAGTATTCCACTGTGTGTTTGTACCACAATTTGTTTATCCATTCATCTGTTGATAAGCACTTAGGATGTTTTCATCTTTTTTGCTATGGTGAATAACACTGCAGTGAATATAGGTGTGCATATTTATTTCCATGTGATGACTCTTATTTCTCTAGGATACATTCCTAGGAGTAGGACTGCTTGGTCCTGTAGATTTTAGAGATTAGACTTTAGTCAGATTTGTCATAGCCAAAACTGTTTGCTTTTTCTCTGAGTACAGTACTTCTCACCACATTGTTTATGAGGGCAGAGAAGGTTGCTCAGCTAAGGTACAGTAGAGTAGGTCAAGCAGGGTGGGAAATGGGGATGAGTTGCTTGTAGCATGTACTGGGGCTCACAGGGCAGGTCTGGGGGGGGAAGTGCAAGGCAGTATCCAGTGGTCTGTGCCTGTGCTGATCAGATATGCGGTGCTCAGTGAGTGGTGCAGAATGGCAGGAGGGAAGGGGAAAGATGTGATGTGTGGAGCTAATTGGATATGGGAGAGAAGACAAAGAACCAGAGACCCTTCCCCCAAAAACAGTGCTGAGGGAGCCTGCTGGTAGAGTGGAATGTACCCACAGAAGTCATTTGCCAGTGGCTTTATAGCAGGGCAGAGTGACACAGCCCATCAAGAAGGGGTAGAGACAGCACACTTGGCTTAATGGGCAGGAGAAAGGAAAAGAATGGAGTGATAAGGAACCAAAAAAAAAAAAAAAAAAGACACAAGTATCCAAGTAGTCAGGAGAAAGGAAAAGAAAGAAGGTAGAAAAAGATACGAAACCAAGTAAAAAGAAATACCCCAAGTGTGTCCACTGGCATGGCAGCACAGACCAGGAAGGCCATCCATGTGCCAGTGGCTCCCAGCCAAACAATGTGGCACAGCCTGTCAAAAAGTGGCAGAGTTGGCCCACATAGCCTGGTGGTTGGAAGAAAGGAAAAGAAGGAAGGTAGAAAGAGACAAAAACTATGAAAAGAAAAAATACCCCAAGGGAGCCCTTTGACATGGCAGGCAGACTGAGGAAGCCTTGTGCTGGTGGTTCCCCAGCAGAGCAGTGTGGTGGAGGCTGTCAGAAAGTGGTGGAGACAGCACATGAGGCCAGGTGGTTGGGAAACAGCAAAGGAAGGTAGATAGGGTCAAGAAACCAAGAAAAAAAATGTCCTGAGGGAGCCCACCAGCATGGTGGCACAGATGGAGAAGTAGCTTCCTAGCCGAGTGACGCAGCTTGCCTGTCAACAAGCAGCAGAGATACTACGCAGAGCCAGATGGGTGCAGGAAAGGAAAAGGATTTGAGAGAGCAAGAAGAAACAAAAAGAAGACAAAACAACAACCAAAATGGCACCATAACAGCCAGCCAGTGGCGGCAGGGGCAGTCTGAGCAGCAAGGATCCAAGTTTTCTGTGGCCCAGCAACCTTGGCGAATGTGAAAGTGGTGGGGGCCGTGCAGAGGGAAGAAGGTTGAAACATGGGAAAGTGTGTATCCCTGGGTACCAGATGCTCTGTCTCCTGCTGGCAGCTCCGAGAAGTTGCCTTTCCATACTCCCTGTCTACCATTCTTGGTGGCTGAGGGTTCCAAGATGGCAATTACATGCCGCATTAGCTGGTAGGGAACTTCCACTCTGTAGCTCTCCTCATTCTCCATTCTCTGTCAGTTTCTTACTCCATTCAGTGCTTGGTTGAGTTCTTTATCCCTTTATTTGATGCTTAGGGTTCTAGAATTGACATTTGTATCTTTTACTTAGTTTTATAGGTCTTTGCTGCAGAAGGATAGCATGGTGTTTCTGTCTATAGCTCCATGTTGGCTCTAGTTTTTCACTTTCTGTGTATTTGATTTTTTTTCCCTCTGGCTATTACTGTTACTGATTTCTATTTTTATTGTGCTGTGATCAGAAAAGATACATTGTATTATTTCAGTGTTTTGGATTGTTAAGGCTTGTTTTATGGTCTCAAATATGGTCTATTCTGAAGAATGTTTCATGTGTTTTGGATAAGAATGTATACTTTGCTGTTGATGGGTAAGGGTGAAACTATTTTTTCTTTTCAATGCTACTACAGTTTGTTTTATATATTTTGAAGCCCTGTCATTGGGTGTTTCTACATTTAGTATAGTTATATCCTCCTCATGTACTGAGTCTTTATTATATAGTGTCCTTCCTTATCCTTATGGTAGATTTTGTTTTAAAGTATATTTTTGTCAAAGATTAATATTGCCAGTCCTACTCTTTTTTGGTTATTGTTTGCTTGATGTATTTTTTCATTATTTGAGTTTTAGTTTATCTTTGTGTCTAAGATCTGTGTCTTGTTGACAGTATACAGACAATTCTCTCTTTTTTTTTTGTTTTAAACCTATTCTGCCACTCTGTCTCTTTACTGGTACATTTAAGCCCTTTACATTCAGTGTGATTACTGAAAAGTATGATTTTACTGCTGTCATTTTCTTGTTGTTTTGCGGGTCCGACTCGATGGCACTTGGGTGGCTTGGCTTGTTGTACTGACAGTTTCTTTGGTCTGCTTAATTTTCTGTGCTGAGTTCTTGTCGTTCATGGATTGTCTTTTCTTTGGGGGGGGTTTCTTTCATTTATTTATTTATTTATTTTATGATTGAGTGAGAAATACAATCCCGTATAAATTTGCACACCCACCACTAAGCAGTTCCTACTACACTCCCTGCCCAGTGACAGCACACTCTTCTTCTCCATTCTGTACATATCATATCCTACTAATAATCTCCTATCCCCACCTCTCCACCCTGTCCCCTGCATCAGGTAAAGAGGTCAGCTGGATGACATCCTATAGATGCATAGGACCATAAACTGCACACAGGATATGGTTGCTCTGTGTCACCGAGTCCAATCAATTTCTGGCTGAAGAATTGCCCTCCATTATGATTTATGGACAGGGGCACCATCAGGGCCAGGGACCATGCTCCCAGGGGGACCCCAAGGTCCCTGGACCATTAATTGCGGTCTTTCAGTGGAGATCTCAGGGTGCACCCCTTTTTATTTTCATGTTGCCTGTGAGACTCAACTTTGTGAGTCTCATCATGGCTATCCCTGGTGGTGGCTGGGCACCATCTGCTTCTTCTGGTCACATGTCAATGTAGTCACCCACTCATGTGGGTCTCTCTATCTTCTTGGTTCTCTTTGCCCCATGTTGTTTTAGTCCTTGGAGATCATCCATTTCTGCTGAGTTGGGACCATTTGGTATACCTCAGAAGGCAGCTTGGCAGCTTTTAAGATCCCAGACACCACTAAACAATGTGGGGTGCAGAAGACTCTTAGCAAAATGCTAGTTGTGCCAACTGGCCTCGATTTCCCCTGAGAGCATGATCCCTGGCCCTCAGCCCCAGCTACTCTGTCCTTGCAATATTGGGTTAAGATGGGTGGAGTAATCATGTTATGTTGAAGTCCAGTTAAAACGGATCTTACTAATGTGTGCAGTCACCAATTTCACACAACCAAATTTCTATAATCTATTTAATCTATAACCCAGTCTCTCCCTCCCTCCCTCCCTATCCTTGCAGCTGTCAAAGAGTCTTTTCTTCTATGCACGAGTCTGTTTTTAAGTTCTTATTATAAGGGTCTCATACAATATTTGTCCTTTCGTTGCTGACTACTTTCACTCAGCATAATGTCCTCCAACTGAAACCAGGTTATAAGATGTTTTCTAAAATCATCATTGTTCTTTATAATTGCATAGTGTTCCATTGAGTTTACTTATCCATTCCTCTGTTGTTGGACATCTGGGTTGGTTCCATCTTTTTGCTATTATGGACTGTGCCGCAATAAAAATTCGTGTGCATGTATCAGTTAGTGTGAATGCCCTTGATTCTGTACTATACATTCCAAGCAGTGGAATTACTGGGTCAAATGGTATATCTATTTCCATCTTTTTAAGGAAGCGCCAGATTGCTTTCCAAAGAGGTTGCACCATTTTGCAAGCCCACCAACAGTGTAGAAGAGTTCCAATTTCTACACAGTCTCTCCAGTACTTCTTGTTTTGTGTTTTTTGTACCATAGCCAACTTTCTTGGGGTGAGATGGTGTCTAATTGTAGTTTTGATTTGAATTTCCTTAATAGGTAATGGTTGTTAGCATGTCCACATGTGTTTTTTGGCTGCCTGAATCTCCTCTTTAGAGAAGTGTCTGTTCATCTCCTTTGCTCATCGCTTAATTGGATAATTTACCTTTTTCTGATTGATATTTTGTAGTATCTTATAGATCATGGAGATCAGGCATCAGTCTCACATATAGTCAACAAATATTTTTTCCCATTCTGTAGGTGGCCTTTTAATTCTTTTGATAAAGTTTTTGGATGAGCAAAAGTGTTTGATTCTTAGTAGTTCCCATTTATCTATTTTCTGTTGATTGTAGTTTGTCAGATTTTGAAGACTGTTTTGTGTATTAAAACTTCCATTGTTGATCCTAATTTTTCTTGAATGAGCTTTATCATCTTAGAGTTGATATTTAGGTCTTTTATCCAGTGTGAGTTGGTTTTTGTATAAGGTGTGAAATAAAAGTCTTCGTTCAATTTATTGCAGATGTATATCCAATTTTGCCAGTACCGTTTGATGAAGAGGTTGCTTTTACCCCAGTTTAATTACTGAGGGCCTATATTAAATATCAGCTGTTCATAGGAGGATGATATCATCTCTGGGGTCTCAATCCTGTTCCGTTGATCTATCTGTTTCTTTGTGTACCAATACCAGGCTGTGTTGACAACTGTGGCAGTGTAACAGTTTCTAAAGTTGGGTAGTGAAAGGCCTCCCAGTGTGTTCTTCTTCTTTAGTAGTACCTTGCTTAACCGGGGCTTCTCCCCTTTCCAAACAAAAGTGGTGATTTGTTTCTCCATCTCATTAAAAATCTCACAGAAATTTGTACTAGAATTGCATTATATAAGTAAATTGCTTGGGGTAAAATAGACATTTTCACAATGTTAAGTCTTCCTATCCGTGAACAGGGCTGGTTTCTCCATTTCTGTACATCTCTCTTAGTTTCTTGTAGTAGGGACTTGTAGTTCTTTCTGTAAAGGTCTGTTACTTCTCCGCTTAGATTTATTCCTAGATACTTAATATTCTTAGGGGCTGTAGTAAATGGTATTGATTTGGTGATTTCTTCCTTAATAAACTTCTTGTTGGTATAAAGGAATCCTACCGATTTACTTATGTTTATCTTGTATCCTGAGGCTTTGCTGAACTCTTCTATCAATTTGAGTAGTTTACTTATGGATTCTATAGGATTCTCTGCATATACAATCATATCATCTGCAAATAGGGAGATTTTTATTTCCTCTTTGCCAATGCAGACGACCTTTATTTCTTGGTCTTTTCTAACTGCTCTGGTTAGAACTTCTAGTACAGTGTTGAATAGGAGAGGTGAGAGTAGGCATCCTTGTCTACTTCCCGTTCTCAGTGGACATTGCTTTAATCTCGCTCCATTCAGGATGATGTAGGCAGTTGGCTTTGTATAAACAGCCTTTATTGCATTGAGGAATTTGCTGTCTATTCCTACTTTGGTGAGAGTTTTTAGCATGAATGCGTGTTGGACTTTCTCAAATTCTACTTCTGTATCAATTGACAAAATCAGGTGATTTTTGTCTTTTGCATTGTTTATGTGGTTGATCACATTAATTGTTTGTTGAATGTTGAACCAGCTTTGTATCCCTTGTATGAATGCAACTTGGTCGTGATAAATTATTTTTTGATATGTTGTTGTAGTCTATTGGCAAGAATTTTGTTGAAGATTTTTGCATCTAGACTCATGAGTGATATTAGTCTGTAGTTCTCCTTTCTGGGGGTCTTTCCCTGATTTTGGTATCAGGGTTATGTTGGCTTCATAGAATGAATTTGGCAGTATTCTATCCCTTTCTATGCTGTGAAACAGTCTGAGTACTACAGGAGATAACTCTTCTCTAAAAGCTTGGTAGGATTCTGTAGTGAAACCATCTGGGTCAGGGTTTTTTTTTGGTTGGGAGTTTTTTGATAGCTTTTTCAACCGCTTCCTTTCTGATGGGTTTATTAAGTTGTTTTCCTTCACCTTGTGATAATTTTGTTAGGTGATATGATCTAAGAATGTGTCCATTTCCTCCAGGTTTTCAAATTTGTTAGAATATAGTCTTTTGTAGTATTCTGTTATGATAGTTTGGATTTCTGACAGATGTGTTCTGACAACTCTCCTTCAAATTTCTTATTTGGGTTATTTGTTTCCTTTCCTGTTTTTCCATAGTAAGTTTAGCCAATGGTTTGTCCATTCTGTTGATCTTTTCAAAACACCAGCTTTTGGTCTTTTCAATTTTTTGAATTGTTCTTCTATTCTCTAATTCGTTTAGTTCTGCTCTAAACTATACGATCTGTTTTCTTCTGGTGCCTGAGGGGTTCCTCTGTCATGCTCTCTCTACTTGTTCAAGCTGTAGGATTAGATCTTTGGTTTAGGTTCTTTCTTCCTTCTGGATGTGTGCATTTACAGAGATATACTGACCTCTGAGCACTGCTTTGGCTGTATCCCATAGGTTCTGGTAGGAAGTGTTTTCATTCTCGTTGGAATCCATAAATTTCTTTATTTCATCCTTGATTTCTTCTATAACCCATGACATTTTGAGAAAGATATTGTTCAATTTCAATGAGTTCCTCTTTCTATCTTTTTTCTGGTATTGATTTTGACTTTAATGGCTTTGTGATCTCAGAAGACGTTTCACAATAATTCTGTGGTTTGGATTTTGTTGAGATTTGCTTTATGTCCTAACATATGGTCTATTATGGAAAATGTTCCATGTGCACTGGAGAAGAATGTGTAGTCGTCTGCTGATGGATAGAAAGTTCTGTATATGTGAGTGAGGTCTAGTTGGTTAATTGTGGCAATAAGATCTTCTGTGTGTTTATTGAGGTCTTTTCTAGATGACCTGTCCAATATTGAGAGTGGACTGTTGAAGTTTACCACTATTATTGTGGAGTGATCTATCTCATTTTTGAGTGCAGTCAGTGTTTCTTCAATGTATTTAGATGCTCTAGTATTGGGTGCATAAATGTTTAATATTATTAAGTCCTGCTTGTGTCTTGAACTTTTCAGCAATAGTGTCCATCCTTGTCCAAGATGGTGGATTTTACATTAAAATCTATTTTATCTGAGATTAGAATTGCCACACCTGCTCTTCTTTGTGTATTGTTAGCTTGATATATATTCTTCCATCCTTTAATTTTCAGTTTGTTCATATTTTTAAGTCTAAGGTGAGTTTCTTGTAAGCAACATATGGACGGGTTGTGTCTTTTGATCCAAGATGTCACTCACTGTCTCTTTACTAGAGTGTTCAGCCCATTCACATTCAATGTAATTATTGATAGACATGTGTTTAGTGCTGTCATTGTGATATGTTTATTTTTGTGTTGATGTTTTCTCTGTTGTTATTCTGTTTTGGAACATTCTTTATAAGTTGACTTTTCACCTTTTTCAATGTTGGTTTTGTGGTTGTTAAGACTTCTGTATTATGTTTCTTGATTTGATATGTTGCATCTTTATTGTGCTTTGTGGCTGCCCCTGTCATTCCCCTTAAACGTCTATGTTTAAAACCAATTTTAACTACAAGTCCAATTAACTTTGTCTCCATCTGGAAGGACTATAATGATTGCAGTACATTCTGCTTTTTAATATGACGACATCATAGTTTTCATATGATCATTGGATCACTTCCTTTAATATTACATCTTTGATTGAGTTTGGAGCCTTCCCTAAGTAAGGCAGTTTCTCTATGATGTCTCCTGTAATTTCCTCCTAAAATATAAAATTAATGGTTTTGTTCTTTTAAACCAAGAGCTTCCTTTAGTATTTCTTGTAGCTTTGGTTTGTTTTTTTTCAAAGTCTCTGAGTTTCTGTTTATCTGGGAATGTCTTGATTTCATTTTCATAGTTGAAAGATAGTTTTGCAGGATACAGAATTCTTGGTTGGAAGTTCTTGTCCATCAAGGTTTTTAGTGTGTCTCCATGCCAGCATCGTTTCTGAGAATTCTGACAAAAGCCTACAGGTTTCACTCTGAATGTTAGCTTTGCTCTGAGTCTTGCTGCCTTTAAGAAATTTCTGCTTGTGTTTCATTTTGTGAAACTTGATTATAATATGTGTTGGAGCCTTTCTTTTGGGATCTATATTGAGTAATGTTTGATATGCATCTTGGATATCTATACTCTCTTCTTTCATAATTTCTGGGAAGTTTTCTGTCAGCAGCTCAGCAAGAATAGTCTTTGTGTTCTCAGGTGTCCCACCCTGTTCCAATTAATTGTAGATTGTTCCTCTTAACAGAGTCCCACATGCTTCTTAATGCATCTTCATTTTTCTTGTTTCTTTTTTTCTGATTTCTCCTCATAGATGCTGGTGTTAGTAGCTCTGTCTTCCAAGTCAGGAAGTCTGTCACCCATTTGTTCCATTCTGTTTTCTTGGCTTTGAACTGAATGTGCTATCTCTTTGATTTTATTATTGATCTGTTGGATTTCAGAGTACTGGTGTTCCATCACATCAAACAGCTTGCTTAATTTTTCATATTGCTCTGCTGCATTTTGTATAAGGTCTAGGATGGTTCTGTATATAAGCCTTTTGTACTCACTCTCTGATAGTTTCAGAAAGGCTTCTTCATCTGGGCAGTTCTTTGGATCTTTATTCTGTGAGCCTTCTGAAGCCATAGGTGAATTCCTCCTAATGTTACAGTCCAAAGTTTGTTGCTTTGGGGGTATCTTGAGGTTGTTTTGTTGCTATGGGGACCTTAACGGGATCTACAGCTCTGTCTTGAAAAGGAAGTTGATCATATGATACCTCTATGTACTCTGGTGACTTGGTTCAGTGGAATCTCTGGGGTAGGAGGCTCCACCTCCTGATTGGCTAAGACACAGCCCTACTTATAGAGTCACTGGGGAGCTGTCAGCTGACCCTAAAATGTGAGACAGTAAAGGCTGGAAGAGAAGCAGTCTGGATGCACCACAGTTATTTCTCTCTTAGTCAGGCTTTCAGGTGTACAAGTCCTTCTTCCAAGATGGCAAAGTAAGCACCTGTACATCAAAGACTGCTTTACTTCCAGAAAAGCACTCTCCAGGCAGGCACTCCCTCCCAGCCCGGGAATTGGGTCTAGCTGAGGCCTCCATATAGGAAACTCTGCCTCCCAGTGTATCAAGATGGTGTCCTGCACAATTTCCCCCACCTGCCTCAGAAAAGACTACTCAATGGCAGAGATTCAGAGATTCCAAAAGAGAGAAATGTCAGAGACACCGAACTGCACAGATTCTAAGGCCAGGGCCAAAAGCATGGCGACTCTGCTTGATGATCTCATCAGCAGTATGTCTGAGCTTTACTGCCAATAAACCCAGCTCCTCCCACTGGCCAATAAAGAGAAAGAAAAATCAAAATGGTGATTTATCTTCAGTCCACAAAAGCCTGGACTCAACAAGGGTGGGGTCTGAAGAAAGAGAAGCTTCCCACTGAGTGATATGTAGACCAAATAGACAGCCTATGCTGTGTCCTAGGACTCACTAGGTGTCCAGAAGGCTCTGTTTAATTATCACTTCAGGCCTTGATTTCCAGAGAGATTTAGGGAGACATGTGTTTAGTCCACCATCTTGACTCTGCCCCCCTATGGATTGTCTTTTCTATTGATTTTGTGTTTACTGTATCTTTTTCTTAGTTTTTGTTTTGATGGTTAGGATTGTTAATTTCCCTTTTGGTTACCTTGAAATTTACCTTTATTTTCCTAGGTTTCAACCAGTCTTATTTCTTGACAGCTCCTTGACTTCCCCTCCACATAAAAGTTCTGTAACTACACCATTTATTCTCTCTTTTTTGTTTTGATGTCATCATCTACACATTGACAACTCTGGCTCCATATTTTCATTCTCTTGGTTTTTTTTTAGAATTTCTGATCTGGGTTGGCATACAGCCAATCTGACCTTCTTATAATCTTGGGATTGTTGTCTGATGTTGTTGGTTTCCTTACTGGAGAACTCCCTTTAATATTTCTAGTAAGACTAGTTTAGTTTTAAAAAAATCCCCTTAGTTTCAAATTTAACATAATCAAAATTTCAAAATGTAAGTCTTGACTTTTTTACTCCAAATATTCTCCCATGCTGTAGCCTTGACTACTTCAGTAAATACACCACCATCCACCCAGGTATTCAAACCAGAAACCTAGGTATCAGCCTTCAATCTTGTCTCCCACCCACTGCCACATCCAGTTTATCAGCAAGGGCTGTAAATTATAGCTGCAAAATATATCTTGAATGCCATCATACTTCTTTCTGTCTTCACTTTCCCACCATTGTGGAAGTCATCACTGTGATGCTCCTGGTGCTCCCTGGAAACTCTATGGGGCAGTTCTACTCTGCCCTCTAGGGTCGCTATGAGTCAGAGTCAACTCAGAGGCAGTGGGTTTTAGTTTTGGTATGGATTGAATGGTGTCCCCTCTGAAATATATGTCAATTTGGCTAATTCATTATCCCCAGTATTGTGTGACTGTTCAATATTTTGTCATCTGATATGATTTACATCCTATCTTAGTATGTTAATGAGGTAGAATTGGCAGTAGTTATGTTAATGGGGCAAGACTCAATCTATAAGATTAGGCTGTGTCCTTTAGCCAATCTCTTTTGAGATATAAAAGAGAGAAATGAGCAGAGAGATAGGGGAACCTCATCCTACTGAGAAAGAAGCACCAGGAGCATCACACATCCTTTGGAAATGAGGCCCATGCCCTGAGAAGCTCCTCAATCTGGGGAAGATTAGTGACCTTCTTCCAGAGCTGACAGAGAAAGACAGAGAAAGAAAGCTTTTCTGTGGAGCTGGAACCCTAAATTGAGACTTCTAATATCTTAGACTATGAGAACATAAATTTATTTTTGTTAAAGCCATCCATTTGTGGTGTTTCTGTTATAGCAGCACTGGATAACCAAGAAAGAATTTGGTACCAGGAGTGTGGTGCTATTCTAACAGATAACTAAAATGTAGAAGTGGTTTTGGAATTGGGTAATGGGTACAGACTAGAAGAGTGCTAATTGCCTAATAGTAAAAACTTAGATTGCCTTGAAGAGACTATTAGTAGAATTATGAATTTCAAGTCAGTTCTGATGGAGGCTCAGAAGGAAGTAAATAGAGCTATAGAGAAAGACATCAGAGATGTCACTGTATTGTCCTTTATGTCCTGAATGTCGTCAAAATGTCTTCAATATTTCCTTTATCTTTGAGTAAAGAAAAAAGTCATTGGGGGCCAGATCAGGTGAATAGGGAGGGTGTTCCAACACAGTTATTTGCTGGCTAAAAACTCCCTCACAGACAAATATACAATTAAGTTTGTGAACTTGCCATCATGCCACCAGAATTCCAGAGTTCTCAAAATTGCTTTGAAAGGTGGACTAGTCACTAGCATCAGTGCATAGCTTCCAGGGGAGTACTTGGAAGGTGACCATAGTGATATTCAGCAGTGAAGTATGTAGCACTTGGAACAATTAAGTTCATGAACTTAATTGTCAGATCTTGTATGTATTTTTTAATTTTCACCAAAGTCATGGCTACACCATCTTTTGTTAAACAGATTAACAAATGATGACTATAACCAACTACTACAGCATAAAACAAACCAACTTAGACTGAAGGAGTCAGAGAAAGAAAACTGTCTGCCTCTTGGAATTCTACAGTTAGGAAACAGGTCAAAGGAGTTACATCTGTCATCCTCCAAGAAAAGGAAAGGACCATCCATGGAGTAGCAGACTGTTAGAAGGAGTACCCAGAAGAAGGGCTTTTGGGGTTTCTAATGGTAGAGCCACAGGCTCCTAAGTTTCAGTCAGATCATCACAAACTCAGTTACTGAATGTGGGGCTGCCCTTCACAAGCACCAGGGGGATAGGGCCAGTGCCCAAAGCTGAGTAGGCGAGGGTGACATGTCCAAAGGGCAGAAGAACGGAACCTGCTAGGGCTGAGTGGGTGGAGTCACCACTCAGATGGAATATGAGAATGGAGCCACCCTAAGCCAAGTGAGCAGAGTTACATTCCCAATGGGACTTTAAAGTAGAGCTGAAGTCCAAGGCTAAGGGGGCCTTCACTCAGAATCCAAAGAGTGTGGCCAACTCCCAGAGTCTGCAGGGCCAGGTTGTTGTATAAATGGTCTCAGAAAACAGAGAATTATTTTCAAGACTTGAAGGCTAATGCAATGTGTTCTGCCAGTTTGTTTGGTACCTGTTACCTCTTCTTTCCCTCCACTTTGTCTCATTTGTCTAGCTAGTACCTGTTCCACAACTGTACTTTAGAAACAGATAACCTGTATTCTAGATTTCAGAGGTAAAGAATAGTTCTGGGATTCAGGACTTGGAGTTGATTTAAGACTTTTGCTATGATATGATAGTGTCAATGTGTTCTACAGGTAGCAAGGACATGAATTTTCGGAGACCATATGGTTGAATATTATAGATTAAATTGTGTCTCCCCTCAAAACAGGTACCAGTTTGGCTAGGCCATAATTCCGATTATTGTGTGATTGTCCACCACTTAGTCATCTGATGTGACTTTCCTATGTCTTCTAAATCCTACCTTTATGATGTTAATGAGGTGGAATTAGCAACAGTTCTATTAATGAGACAAAGCTCAATCTATAAAATTAACTTGTGTCTTTAGCCATTCTCTTTTGAATACACAAGGGAGAAGAAGCAGAGAGACAGACGGACCTCATCCCATCAAGAAAGAAGCATTTGGAGCATAAAAGGTCGTTCAGACCTCAGATCCTTGCACTGAGAAGCTCCTTGACCAGAGGAAGACTGATGAGAAGGATGTTTCCTCAGAGCTGAGGAAGAATGAAAGCCTTTTCCTTGTGCTGGCACCCTGAATTCAGACTCCAAGCTGCCCAGACTGTTACAGAATATATTTATTTTTGTTACAGCCATCCACTTTTGGTATTTCTGCTACAGCACCACTAGCTAAGACAAATAGAATTGCTAGAGCTGAGCAAAAGAGCATTCCAGGCTGAGACAAGAACTATGGGAAGACAAGGAGGTCAGGAAATTAACACTATGCTAAGAAAACAGAGAATGGTTTTATATGAATGGAATGGAAAGGGTAACAATCACCTGTTTATGGATATTTACACTATTTCCATAATTCCAATGTTATAAACAATGTGTCATTGACTATCTTTCTATAGACATCTCACAGAGCTGTGTGAAGCTTTATTTATATAAATTTCTGGAAGTAAAATTATTTGCAAAGCAATGTGCAAAAGGATAAGAAAGGAAAGAAAAACAGTGGAAAGCTCCATTGCCATCAAGTTCATTTCAAATGAAAAGGGGCATAAAAAACAACAAAGGTAAAGGAAGGGTAAGAGAAAGCTTGAAGGATGGAAGGGGGACAGTAAGAGGTTGATAAGAGTTGTATTGCAAACCCTGACAGTGTAGTGGTTAAGTGCCATGTCTACTAACCAAAAGCTTAGCAGTTCAAATCCACCAGGCACACCTTGGGAACTGTTTGGGGCAGTTCTACTCTGTAATATATGGTTGCTGAGTCAGAACTGACTTGATGGTGGTGAGTTTTTGGTTTTAAGGGTATAAGAGACAACAGTGAGGGGATGAGGGAGAGTGGTATCAGGATAAGGGATTAAAAGAAAGGAGATGTATCAGAGAGAAGATAGAAGGCAGAGTAAAGATGGCAGACTAGACACACATCTCCGTAATTCCCTCTGAAAACTAAGGCCTGGATTGATAGTTAAATGGAGTTTTCTGGACACCCAGTGGGCCCTAGGATACAGCATAGGGCTGTCAGTTTGGACTACATGCCACTGAACAGGAAACTTCTTTCTTTTCGCTGAGGCCCACCTGCTGCTGTACAATTACCCGACTCCCACGGACTGAAGGGAACTGCCCTTTTTAACTTTTTTTTCTTTCTGTTGCTGACAGGTGGGGGATGGGTTTAACTGGCTGCTATTCTGAACCACAGTGCTAATGTAATCAGTGGGTGGAATAGGCACATTCTGAGAGCCCAGCTGCAAACTCAGAGCACCACAGCTCCTTCACCCTCTCTTTACAAACCTCTGCCATAGATTTGGTGATTTTGTGGCAGGGAGACAGCCTGACCAGGACGCCATCTTGTTCGAGTCAGAGGTGGATTACACAACTGGAAGCCTCATCAGGGGCTAATTCCCTGGCTGGGAGGCAGTGCCAGCCTGGGGAGGGCTTTTCCAGCAGAAAATCGGTGTTTAGCACAGTGCAGCTTTATGGGTGGGGACCGGCAGGGGATGACAGCAAGCCAGTAACCTCTCCCTACTTTGAAATACATTACATCATCTGGGGACAGCAGAAGAGTCGCCCCCACTGTTAGCTAGAAGGAGGGGCTTGCCACCACCTGACGGCCTCACTCATTTTGGAAGCTGTTAGATAGTTTTAACCTTTTCAAAATAAGATGGCCTAAAGAAATGATGGCAGTGCAGCCCGATGGCATCGCTTCCAGCCTTTATCGACCCACGCCATAAGGCCAGCTGACGGCCCCCCAGTGACTCCACAAGTAGGGCTATGTCTTTGCCAGCCAGGAGGCAGAGCCTGCTACCCCAAAGAATACACTGGGTCCAGTCACTGGAGTACATACAGGTGGATGGTGACCAACTTCCCTCTCAGAACTGCACCTCAGCTCCTGTTAAGGCAACATCAGAGAAACTAAACAGCCCCTAGATGTCCATAAAGCAACAAACCCTGGCCAAACATTTAAAGAAAAATCCACCCATGGCTCCAGAAAACTCCCAAAATAAAGAACCAAAGAACTTCCCAGGTGAAGAAGCCTTTCTGAAACTACTGGAGGTTGAGAAAAAAAGAATTATATAGAGAGCCCTCCTAGACATTACACAAAATGCAGCAGAGCAAAATGAAAAATCAAGCAACTGTTCAAACTGGTGGAACGTCAGCATTCTGAAATCTGACCGATCAATAACAAAATTACAGCATTAGACAATTCAATTCAAAGCCAAAAGAGCAGAATTGAACAACTGGAAACTAGACTTACTGACTTGAAGATGGAGCTATGGACACCAGCATTTATGAGGAGAAGTCAGAGAAAAGAAACAGGAAAAATGAAGGAGCATTAAGAAACACGTGGGACCCTATCAAGAGGAACATTCTATGATTAATGGGAGTTCCTGAACAGTGTTGTTGAGTTGCTGACAGAAAACCTCCCAGAAATTATGGAAGAAGAGAACATAGATATCCAAGATGTGTATTGAATGCCACATAATATAGACCCCCAAAGAAAGACACCAGGACATATAATAATCAAGCTTAACAAAATGAAACATAAGCAGAAACTCTGAAAGGCAGCGAGAACCATAGCAAAGCTAACATTCAGAGGGAAGCCCTGTAGGCTTTTCGTCTGACTTCTCAGCAGAAACGTTGCTTGCACAGAGGCAGTGGGACGACACATTCAAAGCCTTGAAGGAGAAAAACTTCCAACCAAGAATAATATGTCCTGCAAAACTGTCTTTCAGATAAGAAAATGAAATTAAGACATTCGCAGATAAACAGAAACTTAGAAACTTTGTAAAAACCAAACCAAAGCTACAAGAAATACTGAAAGAAGCTCTTGGCTTAGAAAAACAAAACCATTAACTCTCTATTTTAAGAGACAATGCAGGACACAACGTCCAGAAACCTACTCAGTTAGAGAAGGCACAAAACTCAATCAAAGCTATAATATTAAAAGAAGGGACCCAGTGATCATACCATGAAAACTAAGATAGCATCATACTAAAAAGAGGGATATACTACAGTAGTTATAGTCCTTCCAGATGGAGAGGAAGTTAATATGATATGTAGAAGTTAAAAACTGGGTTTAATGTATGGAGCAGAGAGGAATAGTGTGCTGTCACTGGACAGGGAGAGCAGTAGAAGCTGCATATAGGTGGGCATGTAAATTTATACGGGAATGTACATTTTCACTCAGTCATGTTAAATAAAAAAGAAAAAAAAAAACTGGGTTTAAACTTAGATTATTAAGGTGGATCATAGGCATAGCCACAAAGCACAATAAAGATGCAGCATATTGAAACAAGAAATGTAGTACAGGAGTCTCAACAAACACAAAGCCAATACAGAAGAGTGTGAAAAACCAACCCATAAAGAAGAATGACCCAGAGCAGAATATTAAGAGCAACAGAGAAAACACCAACACAAAGATACATACATCAAAATGATAGCACTAAACACATACCTATCAATAATTACACTGAATGTAAACGGATTGAACGCTCCAGTAAAGAGACAACGAGTGACATCTTGGATCAAAAGACATGACCTGTCTATATGTTGCTTACAAGAAACTCACCTTAGACTTAAAGATATGAACAAACTGAAAATTAAAGGATGGAATAATATATACCAAGCTAACAATATACAAAGAAGAGCAGGTGTGGCAATACTAATCTCAGGTAAAATAGATTATAATGTAAAATCCACCATCGTGGACAAGGATGGTCACTATTTACTGATGAAAGGCTCAATAGACAAGCAGGACTTGACAATATGAAATATTTATGCACCCAATACTAAAGCATCTAAATACATTGAACAAACACTGACTACATTGAAAAATGAGATAGATCACAGTAATAGTGGGAGACGTCAACACTCCACTTTCACTATTGGACAGATCTTCTAGAAAAAAGCTCAGCAAAGACACAGATCTTGTTGACACAATTAACCAATTAGACCTCGTCACCATATACACAACTTTTTATCCATCAACAGATAACTACACCTTCTTCTCTAATGCACGTGGAAATATTTTCCAGAATAGATCATGTGTTAGCACATAAAGCAAATCTCAACAAAATCCAAACCACTGAATTATTGCAAAGCATCTTCTCAGAACATAAAGCCATTGAAGGTGAAATCAATAGCAGAAAAAAACATAGATAGAATTGGAACTCATGAAAACTGAACAACACCTTGCTCAAAAAGCCAAGGGTTACAGAAGAAATCAAAGATGAAATAAAGTAACTTGTGGTTTCAAATGAGAATGAAAAGACATCCTATCAGAACCTATGGGATACAGCCAAAGCAGTGCTCAGAGGTCAGTGTATCTCTGTAAGTGCACACATCCAGAAAGAAGAAAGGACCTAAACCAAAAAATTAACCCCGCAGCTTGAACAAGTAGAAAGAGAGCAACAGAGGAACCCCTCAGGCACCAGAAGAAAGCAGATCATAAAGATTAGAGCAGAGCTAAATGAGTTAGAGAATGGAAGAACAATTGAAAAAATCGGTAAGACCAAAAGCTGTTTTTTTGAAAAGATCAACAAAATAGACAAACCACTGGCTAAACTTACTAAGGAAAAACAGGCAAAGAAACAAATACCCCAAATAAGAAATGACATGGGGAGATGTGACAACAGGTCCAACGGAAATCAAAAGTATCGTAACAGAATACTACCAAAGACTGCACTCTAACAGATTTGAAAACCTAGAGAAATGGTCAAAATTCCTAGATTCATATCACCTACCAAAATTATCACAAGGAGAAGTAGAACAACTTAATAGACCTATCAAGAAGGAAGAGTTGGAAAAAGTCATCAAAAAACTACCAACCATAAAAAACCCTCGCTCAGATGGCTTCACTGCAGAATTCTACCAATGTTTTAGAGAAGAGTTAACTTCAATACTACTGAGACCATTTCGCAGCATAGAAAGGGATGGAATACTCCCAAATTCATTCCATGAAGCCAGCATAACCCTGATACCAAAGCCAGGGAAAGATGCAACAAAAAAGGAGTTGTACGGACCAACATCACCCATGAACCTAGATGCAAAGATCTTCAACAAAATCTTTGCCAATAGAACTCAACAACATATCAATCAATCAATAAATAAAAATCATCACGACCAAGTTGGATCCCTCCCAGAGATGCAAGGCTGGTTCAACATCAGAAAAAGAACTAATGTGATCAACCACCTAAATAACACAAAAGATAAGAATCACCTGATTTTGTCAATTGATGCAGAAAAGGCATTTGACAAAGTCCAACACCCATTCATGCTAAAAACTCTCAGCAAAGCAGGAATAGAACGCAAATTCCTCAACGCAATAAGGGCCATCTATACAAAGCCAACTGCCTACATCATCCTGAATGGAGACAGACTGAAAGAATTCCCTTTGAGAACGGGAGCTAAACAAGGATGCCCACTCTCACCTTTCCTTTTCAACACTGTACTAGAAGTTCTGGCCAGAGCAATTACAGAAGACAAAGAAGTAAAAGGGCATCCGCATCAGCAAAGAAGTAAAAATCTCCCTGTTTGCAGATGATATGATTGTATCCGCAGAGAATCCTAAAGAATCCATAAGTAAACTACTGAAACTACTAGAAGAGTTTAGCAAAGTAACAGGACATAAGACAAACATAAATCGGTAGGATTCCTTTATATCAACAAAGAGATCAGTAAAGAAGAAATCACCAAATCAGTACCATTTACTATATATAGCCCCCAAGAAGATAAAATACTTACATCTAACTAGAGAAATCAGAAACTGGTACAAAGAGAACTACAAGACCCTACTGCCAGAAACTGAGACTTACAGAGATGGAGAAACCTACCCTGCCCATGGATAAGAAGACTTAACGTTATGAAAACGTCTGTCTTTCCCAAAACAATCTACATATATATAATGCAATCCCAGTTCGACGGCACTCGGCTTTGGCTTTAGTGCAAATTCCAGTGATATTTTATAAAGAGATGGAGAAAAATATCACCAGCTTTGCCCGGATGAAGGAAAGCACTACTGACGAAGAATGCACTGGGTGGCCTCTCACTACCCAACTTCAGAAACTACTACACTGCCACAGTAGTCAAACAGCCTGGTGCTGGTACAAAAAGAGACATATAGACCAATGGAACAGAGGTGAGATCCCAGAGATGCCACCATCCTCCTATGAACAGCTGATATTCGACAGAGGCCCTAAGGTTTTAAACTGGCGTAAAAACAGTCTGACAAATGGTGCTGGTAATATTGGATGCCATGCCAGCCAGCCCCATGTGCAAAAACTTGAAACAAGACCCATATCTCACACCTTAGACAAAAACCAACTCAAACTGGATAAAAGACCTAAATATCAAACCCGAAATGATAAAGCTCGTGCAAGAAAAAATAGAATCAACAATGGAAGTTTTAATACACAACTTAGACAGACCTCAAAATCTGAGAAAGCACAATCAACAGAAAGCAAATAGATAAATGGAAACTACTAAGAATCAAACACTTTTGTTCGTCCAAGGACGTTTTCAAAAGAAATGAAAGACCACGTACAGAATGCTAAAAAATATTTGGCAACTATATGTCAGATCAACGTCTGATCTCCATAATCTAGAAGGTACTGCAAAACAACAACAAGAAAAGGACAAATAAGCAAGCTAAGTGATGGGCAAAGGAGATGGACAGACACTTCTCTAAAGGGGATATCCAGGCAGCCAAAAGACAGATGCAGAAATGCTCACGATCATCAGCTATTAAGGAAATGTAAGTGAAACCATGATGAGATACCATCTCACCCCAACAAGTTAGGCCATGATCCAAAACACACCAAACAACGAATGCTGGAGAGGCTGTGGAGAAATTGGAACTCTCCTACCCTGCTGGTGGGATTGTAAAATGCTACAACTTCTTTGGAAAACAATCTGGCGTTTCCTTAAAAAGCTGGAAACAGATATACCATTTGACTCAGTAATCCCACTGCTTGGACTATATCCTACAGAAGCAAGGGCAGTCACACGAACAGATACATGCACAAGAATGTTCACTGCGGCACAGTCCACAATAGGAAAAAGATGGAATCAACCCAGATGCACAACAACAGACGAATGGATAAACAAACTATTGCATATATACTCAATGGAGCACTACACAGTGATAAAGAACAACGATGACTTTAGGAAGCATCTCATAACCTGGTTTCAGTTGGAAGACATTATGTTGAGTGAAATCAGTCAGTGGCACAAGGACAAATATTGTACGAGAGCCCTAGTATAAGGACTTAAAAACAGGATCATGTACAGAAGAAAAGACTCCTTGATGACTGCAGTGAAGGGGAGACAGAGAGGGAGAGGGTTGGTTATAGATGAGATAGCTGACAGAAGTTTGGTTGGGTGAAATCAGTGACAGCACACATTAGAAAGAAGATCCATTTAACTGGACTTCAACATAACCTGAAAACTCTTCCAGTCTTCACCCAATATTGCAAGGACAGAGTAGCAGGGGTGGGGGTCCAGGGAACATGCTCTCAGGGGACATCGAGGCCACCCCAGACACCACTCACCAATATGGGGTGCAGAAGACTCTCTTAGCAATAGGCTAGTTATGCCCATTGGCCTAGATTTCGCCAAAGAGTGTGGTCCCCGGCCCCTGGCCCAACCTACTCTTTCCTCGCAATATTCGGTGAAGACTGGAAGAGTTTTCAGGTTATGTTGAAGTCCAGTTAAATGGATCTTCTTTCTAATGTGTGCTGTCACTGATTTCACCCAACCAAACTTCTGTCAGCTATCTCATCTATAACCAACCCTCTCCCTCTCTGTCTCCCCTTCACTGCAGTCATCAAGGAGTCTTTTCTTCTGTACATGATCCTGTTTTTAAGTCCTTATACTAGGGCTCTCGTACAATATTTGTCCTTGTGCCACTGACTGATTTCACTCAACATAATGTCTTCCAACTGAAACCAGGTTATGAGATGCTTCCTAAAGTCATCGTTGTTCTTTATCACTGTGTAGTGCTCCATTGAGTATATATGCAATAGTTTGTTTATCCATTCGTCTGTTGTTGTGCATCTGGGTTGATTCCATCTTTTTCCTATTGTGGACTGTGCCGCAGTGAACATTCTTGTGCATGTATCTGTTCGTGTGACTGCCCTTGCTTCTGTAGGATATAGTCCAAGCAGTGGGATTACTGAGTCAAATGGTATATCTGTTTCCAGCTTTTTAAGGAAACGCCAGATTGTTTTCCAAAGAAGTTGTAGCATTTTACAATCCCACCAGCAGGGTAGGAGAGTTCCAATTTCTCCACAGCCTCTCCAGCATTCGTTGTTTGGTGTGTTTTGGATCATGGCCTAACTTGTTGGGGTGAGATGGTATCTCATCATGGTTTCACTTACATTTCCTTAATAGCTGATGATCGTGAGCATTTCTGCATCTGTCTTTTGGCTGCCTGGATATCCCCTTTAGAGAAGTGTCTGTCCATCTCCTTTGCCCATCACTTAGCTTGCTTATTTGTCCTTTTCTTGTTGTTGTTTTGCAGTACCTTCTAGATTATGGAGATCAGACGTTGATCTGACATATAGTTGCCAAATATTTTTTAGCATTCTGTACGTGGTCTTTCATTTCTTTTGAAAACGTCCTTGGACGAACAAAAGTGTTTGATTCTTAGTAGTTTCCATTTATCTATTTGCTTTCTGTTGATTGTGCTTTCTCAGATTTTGAGGTCTGTCTAAGTTGTGTATTAAAACTTCCATTGTTGATTCTATTTTTTCTTGCATGAGCTTTATCATTTCGGGTTTGATATTTAGGTCTTTTATCCAGTTTGAGTTGGTTTTTGTCTAAGGTGTGAGATATGGGTCTTGTTTCAAGTTTTTGCACATGGGGCTGGCTGGCATGGCATCCAATATTACCAGCACCATTTGTCAGACTGTTTTTACGCCAGTTTAAAACCTTAGGGCCTCTGTCGAATATCAGCTGTTCATAGGAGGATGGTGGCATCTCTGGGATCTCACCTCTGTTCCATTGGTCTATATGTCTCTTTTTGTACCAGCACCAGGCTGTTTGACTACTGTGGCAGTGTAGTAGTTTCTGAAGTTGGGTAGTGAGAGGCCACCCAGTGCATTCTTCGTCAGTAGTGCTTTCCTTCATCCGGGCAAAGCTGGTGATATTTTTCTCCATCTCTTTATAAAATATCACTGGAATTTGCACTAAAGCCAAAGCCGAGTGCCGTCGAACTGGGATTGCATTATATATATGTAGATTGTTTTGGGAAAGACAGACGTTTTCATAACGTTAAGTCTTCTTATCCATGGGCAGGGTAGGTTTCTCCATCTCTGTAAGTCTCAGTTTCTGGCAGTAGGGTCTTGTAGTTCTCTTTGTACCAGTTTCTGATTTCTCTAGTTAGATGTAAGTATTTTATCTTCTTGGGGGCTATATATAGTAAATGGTACTGATTTGGTGATTTCTTCTTTACTGATCTCTTTGTTGATATAAAGGAATCCTACCGATTTATGTTTGTCTTATGTCCTGTTACTTTGCTAAACTCTTCTAGTAGTTTCAGTAGTTTACTTATGGATTCTTTAGGATTCTCTGCGGATACAATCATATCATCTGCAAACAGGGAGATTTTTACTTCTTTGCTGATGCGGATGCCCTTTTACTTCTTTGTCTTCTGTAATTGCTCTGGCCAGAACTTCTAGTACAGTGTTGAAAAGGAAAGGTGAGAGTGGGCATCCTTGTTTAGCTCCCGTTCTCAAAGGGAATTCTTTCAGTCTGTCTCCATTCAGGATGATGTAGGCAGTTGGCTTTGTATAGATGGCCCTTATTGCGTTGAGGAATTTGCGTTCTATTCCTGCTTTGCTGAGAGTTTTTAGCATGAATGGGTGTTGGACTTTGTCAAATGCCTTTTCTGCATCAATTGACAAAATCAGGTGATTCTTATCTTTTGTGTTATTTAGGTGGTTGATCACATTAGTTCTTTTTCTGATGTTGAACCAGCCTTGCATCTCTGGGAGGGATCCAACTTGGTCGTGATGATTTTTATTTATTGATTGATTGATATGTTGTTGAGTTCTATTGGCAAAGATTTTGTTGAAGATCTTTGCATCTAGGTTCATGGGTGATGTTGGTCCGTACAACTCCTTTTTTGTTGCATCTTTCCCTGGCTTTGGTATCAGGGTTATGCTGGCTTCATGGAATGAATTTGGGAGTATTCCATCCCTTTCTATGCTGCGAAATGGTCTCAGTAGTATTGAAGTTAACTCTTCTCTAAAACATTGGTAGAATTCTGCAGTGAAGCCATCTGAGCGAGGGTTTTTTATGGTTGGTAGTTTTTTGATGACTTTTTCCAACTCTTCCTTCTTGATAGGTCTATTAAGTTGTTCTACTTCTCCTTGTGATAATTTTGGTAGGTGATATGAATCTAGGAATTTTGACCATTTCTCTAGGTTTTCAAATCTGTTAGAGTGCAGTCTTTGGTAGTATTCTGTTACGATACTTTTGATTTCCGTTGGACCTGTTGTCACATCTCCCCATGTCATTTCTTATTTGGGGTATTTGTTTCTTTGCCTGTTTTTCCTTAGTAAGTTTAGCCAGTGGTTTGTCTATTTTGTTGATCTTTTCAAAAAAACAGCTTTTGGTCTTACCGATTTTTTCAATTGTTCTTCCATTCTCTAACTCATTTAGCTCTGCTCTAATCTTTATGATCTGCTTTCTTCTGGTGCCTGAGGGGTTCCTCTGTTGCTCTCTTTCTACTTGTTCAAGCTGCGGGGTTAATTTTTTGGTTTAGGTCCTTTCTTCTTTCTGGATGTGTGCACTTACAGAGATACACTGACCTCTGAGCACTGCTTTGGCTGTATCCCATAGGTTCTGATAGGATGTCTTTTCATTCTCATTTGAAACCACAAGTTACTTTATTTCATCTTTGATTTCTTCTGTAACCCTTGGCTTTTTGAGCAAGGTGTTGTTCAGTTTTCATGAGTTCCAATTCTATCTATGTTTTTTTCTGCTATTGATTTCACCTTCAATGGCTTTATGTTCTGAGAAGATGCTTTGCAATAATTCAGTGGTTTGGATTTTGTTGAGATTTGCTTTATGTGCTAACACATGATCTATTCTGGAAAATATTTCCACGTGCATTAGAGAAGAAGGTGTAGTTATCTGTTGATGGATAAAAAGTTGTGTATATGGTGACGAGGTCTAATTGGTTAATTGTGTCAACAAGATCTGTGTCTTTGCTGAGCTTTTTTCTAGAAGATCTGTCCAATAGTGAAAGTGGAGTGTTGACGTCTCCCACTATTACTGTGATCTATCTCATTTTTCAATGTAGTCAGTGTTTGTTCAATGTATTTAGATGCTTTAGTATTGGGTGCATAAATATTTCATATTGTCAAGTCCTGCTTGTCTATTGAGCCTTTCATCAGTAAATAGTGACCATCCTTGTCCACGATGGTGGATTTTACATTATAATCTATTTTACCTGAGATTAGTATTGCCACACCTGCTCTTCTTTGTATATTGTTAGCTTGGTATATATTATTCCATCCTTTAATTTTCAGTTTGTTCATATCTTTAAGTCTAAGGTGAGTTTCTTGTAAGCAACATATAGACAGGTCATGTCTTTTGATCCAAGATGTCACTCGTTGTCTCTTTACTGGAGCGTTCAATCCGTTTACATTCAGTGTAATTATTGATAGGTATGTGTTTAGTGCTATCATTTTGATGTATGTATCTTTGTGTTGGTGTTTTCTCTGTTGCTCTTAATATTCTGCTCTGGGTCATTCTTCTTTATGGGTTGGTTTTTCACACTCTTCTGTATTGGCTTTGTGTTTGTTGAGACTCCTGTACTACATTTCTTGTTTCAATATGCTGCATCTTTATTGTGCTTTGTGGCTATGCCTATGATCCACCTTAATAATCTAAGTTTAAACCCAGTTTTTTTTTTTCTTTTTTATTTAACATGACTGAGTGAAAATGTACATTCCCGTATAAATTTACATGCCCACCTATATGCAGCTTCTACTGCTCTCCCTGTCCAGTGACAGCACACTATTCCTCTCTGCTCCATACATTAAACCCAGTTTTTAACTTCTACATATCATATTAACTTCCTCTCCATCTGGAAGGACTATAACTACTGTAGTATATCCCTCTTTTTAGTATGATGCTATCTTAGTTTTCATGGTATGATCACTGGGTCCCTTCTTTTAATATTATAGCTTTGATTGAGTTTTGTGCCTTCTCTAACTGAGTAGGTTTCTGGACGTTGTGTCCTGCATTGTCTCTTAAAATAGAGAGTTAATGGTTTTGTTTTTCTAAGCCAAGAGCTTCTTTCAGTATTTCTTGTAGCTTTGGTTTGGTTTTTACAAAGTTTCTAAGTTTCTGTTTATCTGCGAATGTCTTAATTTCATTTTCTTATCTGAAAGACAGTTTTGCAGGACATATTATTCTTGGTTGGAAGTTTTTCTCCTTCAAGGCTTTGAATGTGTCGTCCCACTGCCTCTGTGCAAGCAACGTTTCTGCTGAGAAGTCAGACGAAAAGCCTACAGGGCTTCCCTCTGAATGTTAGCTTTGCTATGGTTCTCGCTGCCTTTCAGAGTTTCTGCTTATGTTTCATTTTGTTAAGCTTGATTATTATATGTCCTGGTGTCTTTCTTTGGGGGTCTATATTATGTGGCATTCAATACACATCTTGGATATCTATGTTCTCTTCTTCCATAATTTCTGGGAGGTTTTCTGTCAGCAACTCAACAACACTGTTCAGGAACTCCCATTAATCATAGAATGTTCCTCTTGATAGGGTCCCACGTGTTTCTTAATGCTCCTTCATTTTTCCTGTTTCTTTTCTCTGACTTCTCCTCATAAATGCTGGTGTCCATAGCTCCATCTTCAAGTCAGTAAGTCTAGTTTCCAGTTGTTCAATTCTGCTCTTTTGGCTTTGAATTGAATTGTCTAATGCTGTAATTTTGTTATTGATCGGTCAGATTTCAGAATGCTGACGTTCCACCAGTTTGAACAGTTGCTTGATTTTTCATTTTGCTCTGCTGCATTTTGTGTAATGTCTAGGAGGGCTCTCTATATAATTCTTTTTTTCTCAACCTCCAGTAGTTTCAGAAAGGCTTCTTCACCTGGGAAGTTCTTTGGTTCTTTATTTTGGGAGTTTTCTGGAGCCATGGGTGGATTTTTCTTTAAATGTTTGGCCAGGGTTTGTTGCTTTATGGACATCTAGGGGCTGTTTAGTTTCTCTGATGTTGCCTTAACAGGAGCTGAGGTGCAGTTCTGAGAGGGAAGTTGGTCACCATCCACCTGTATGTACTCCAGTGACTGGACCCAGTGTATTCTTTGGGGTAGCAGGCTCTGCCTCCTGGCTGGCAAAGACATAGCCCTACTTGTGGAGTCACTGGGGGGCCGTCAGCTGGCCTTATGGCGTGGGTCGATAAAGGCTGGAAGCGATGCCATCGGGCTGCACTGCCATCATTTCTTTAGGCCATCTTATTTTGAAAAGGTTAAAACTATCTAACAGCTTCCAAAATGAGTGAGGCCGTCAGGTGGTGGCAAGCCCCTCCTTCTAGCTAACAGTGGGGGCGACTCTTCTGCTGTCCCCAGATGATGTAATGTATTTCAAAGTAGGGAGAGGTTACTGGCTTGCTGTCATCCCCTGCCGGTCCCCACCCATAAAGCTGCACTGTGCTAAACACCGATTTTCTGCTGGAAAAGCCCTCCCCAGGCTGGCACTGCCTCCCAGCCAGGGAATTAGCCCCTGATGAGGCTTCCAGTTGTGTAATCCACCTCTGACTCGAACAAGATGGCGTCCTGGTCAGGCTGTCTCCCTGCCACAAAATCACCAAATCTATGGCAGAGGTTTGTAAAGAGAGGGTGAAGGAGCTGTGGTGCTCTGAGTTTGCAGCTGGGCTCTCAGAATGTGCCTATTCCACCCACTGATTACATTAGCACTGTGGTTCAGAATAGCAGCCAGTTAAACCCATCCCCCACCTGTCAGCAACAGAAAGAAAAAAAAGTTAAAAAGGGCAGTTCCCTTCAGTCCGTGGGAGTCGGGTAATTGTACAGCAGCAGGTGGGCCTCAGCGAAAAGAAAGAAGTTTCCTGTTCAGTGGCATGTAGTCCAAACTGACAGCCCTATGCTGTATCCTAGGGCCCACTGGGTGTCCAGAAAACTCCATTTAACTATCAATCCAGGCCTTAGTTTTCAGAGGGAATTACGGAGATGTGTGTCTAGTCTGCCATCTTCACTCCCTTGTGTGTGCATTTTATGGTTGTATGCATCTACAGGATGTTGTCCTACTGGCCTCTTACTATAGGGCAGTGGAAAGAATAGACAGGAGGGGACAGGAGATCGTTAAGATGATATGACATGTATATAATGGAAAGGAGGAGTGTCCAGTCACCAGGCAAGGAGAGCAGAAGGAACTGGAGATAGGTAGGCATGTGAATTTAATTTGGATTGTACACTTTCACTCAGTCACAACTAAAAAAATATTTTAAAAAACGAGAGAGGCTAAGGAGCAGGAAGTTCAGTAGGTAAGAAATAATGGTAATAGAAGAGTAGGAAAAAACAAGGTTGGGAATAAAGACAAGGTAATTGAGATGGAGGATATAAAAGGTTAACAGATTAAGTTCAAATAAAAGAAGACAACGTGTAAAAGGATAGAGGGATAAGAGTGGGTAGGAGACATATAAGGGGGTTAGATGAGGCTGTTTGGAAAGAGGGGTAAGAAAACAGGTAAGAAATAGGATGAAAGAGTAAGCAGGATGTAAGAGTGAGTATGGGTGAAGTAAGAAGAATTAATGACAGGCGAAAAAGATCGGAAGAATAAGAAAGCAGGGCTAAAAAAAGGACTAAGAATATAGAAGAAAGTAAGAGAAAGAAATGAGCCCCAGTACCTTAGAATCCCCCCTCCATCTTTTGGGCCCCAAGGTGCCAAGATGAGGCCCAAGTCTCTTCAGCCTACCTCAACCCTCACTCCATGCTAGATGGAATCATCCCACCTTCCACAGCTGCACTTAGGGTCTGAACTCTTTCAGTTCAGTGTTCCTGTTCCTAGGTCAAGAGACCCCAATGGAGTTCCTGCCTCTCTCTAGGTGCCTGCAATTAGGCTAATAACAGACTACAGTAGCTGAGCACTCCTGTTCATTTGCTAATAGAGGGGGAAGGAAGACATGGGGACAGAGGAGAGGGAAGGGTGGCCTGACAGTGGGAGGCATGGCCTTTCTCCTTAATTAGATGACCCCTCTCAGTCCCCACAACCCTAGTGAGAGTCACCATGGCAACAAGTGGGTGAGCAGATTGCCTAGTAAGGACACCAGGACTGTGGGTGGTTAAGCAGGAATAGGCAAGGAGCTAATGAGGGAATGGAGGAAGAAGAGTGATATGGGTCTGGGAGGTAATCCAATTCCTTGCCCCGTGATGGCCAGCTGAGGCCACTACTGGCCCACCTACTTCATAGGTGATCTGGGGTCCGGAAATGGTCTGGAGTCCTTTCTCAGGTGAAAAGCCTGGCACTCAGTGCTACCACTGAGGTAACAAACTCACCTTAGGCTCTATAGCCCTGCTCCTTAGATAGACCTAAGTAAACTGCTCAGTCTTATTGACATTAGGAATGAACCAGAGGCAGTTGGTTTGTTTGGGCAGTCACAGGGAACCTGGATATTCATCTGCAAGAATCTGGGAAGAGCCATGATACAGGCCATGAAGGGAAAAAGAAGAAATGTCTTAGAACCAGGCAACATTCAGAGTTGACGAACCCTTTTGCTCTACAGTTTCTCAACCCTGGCTACATATTAGAACCACTCATAAAGCTTTTTAAAAATATTCTTACCTGGCCTACATCACATCCTAGATCAATTAAGTTGGGGTTGGTTCGGGGAGGAGGGTGATTGACCAATAAGCAAGGAATGCACATATTGTGCTGGGCAAATCTGGTGCTGGAAAAAAAAAAAAAAAAAAACAACTTTTTAAAGTGTTGAGAAGCAAAGATGTCCTCTCTGCTAACCCAGAACTGAAACCATTCTGGAAGTCAACTCTTCAGACAAACACTGAACTGGTATTTAAGACATAAAATGATACTGGTGTAAGAGTGCATTTTTGCTTGAGCACATAGAGGAGACTAACTGGGCAGCTCCTGTTCAGAGGCAAGAGGGAACGATGAAGGAGTACAAAACCAAAAGCAAACCCACTGCCGTCGAGTCGGGTCTGACTCATACTGACCCTAGAGGTCAGGGTAGAACTGCCCCACAGAGTTTCCAAGGAGTGCCTGGTGGTAAACTTGTGGTTAGCAGACTTAGCACTTAATGCACTATGCCACCAAGGTTTCCAGATCTGGTTAAATGGACATGAGTAAAATGGGTTGGAGAGGGAGAGTGTGTTGTCACAGTGTGGGGAGAGTAGCAAGGGTCACATGGCAAAGTGTTAGTAAGTTTTTGTATGAAGAATTGATGGTGATTGTAAACTTTCACTTAAACAAAATTAAAAAAAAAAAAAGCAAAGATGTCACTTTGAAGGCAGAAGATCCCCTAACCTCAAGGCATGGTATTTTCAGTTGCCTCATATGCATGTGAAATCTGGACAATGAATACAGAAAACTGAAGAACTGATGACTTTGAATTATGGTGTTGGTGAAGAATAATGAATACACCACTTGACTGTAGGGTCGCCATGAGTTGGATCCGACTCAATGGCACTTGGCTTGGCTGGCCAGAAAAAGGAACAAATCTCTTTTGGTAGAAGTACAGCCAGAAAGCTCCTTAAAAATGAGGATGCCGAGACTTCATCTCATATGCTTCGGCCTGTTATTAGGAGATACCAGTCCCTGAAGAATGGAAAACAGATGAAATTGTATACTACAGATCAGTAAGCATAAGGCAGCCTGTGGGTACCTTTTTTATCAGGTAATCTGGCCTTGAAGGAAACCTTGGTGGCGTAGTAGTTAAGTACTACATCTGCTAACTAAAACGCTGGCAGTTCAAACCTGCCAGCACTCCTTAGAAACTAGGGGGCAGTTCTACTCTGTTCCACAGGGTCGCTATGAGTTGGAATTGACTTGACAGCAGTGGGCTTTGGGGTTTCTGGCTTTGAATTAAGCCATAATCCTTGTGGGTGGGGCCTACTCATCTATACTTTTTTAAAAATTAAAGAAATTTTAATATGCCGCCCAGGTTGACAACTATCAGCTTAGTCTTACTTCATAACTTTACAGAGGAAAAAAACTGAGGCCCCCAAAGGGGAAAAAGACTTCTCTGCATGTATAAAATAGTGTCAGAGGGAAGAACTTCAAACCTGGTTTCCTGATTCCAACTTTAGGGCTCTTCCTACTGAACATTCCTAACAGCTACTATAATGTCTAAATTCAGGGGGAAGACACCAGGACGTGGGTCGGGGTGAGAGCTTAGGAGAACGGAGCCTCCTGTGGAGTTTCAGGCTCTTTAAACTCCTGCCCTGGCAGAAAGAGCTTCTCCATTCATGCTCTGTCCTCTGAGGTTAACTACCCTAGACTCTTTAGGTAGCAGCAGAGGATGAGAGGGGTGGAAAATCTCAGCCTGGTAGTGTCCTCCTTTCCCTACAGGACCCCTTTCCCGCCTCAGTCCAGCCACCACTGAGCTCAATCAAGTTGGGACTGCTAGAGCCTAGTTGCTATGGAAACTGGGAGGGGAAGAAAGCAAGGAGTTACAGGAGGGAACACCAATTAACCCAAAAAGGAAGCTTGGAAGGATAGCCCATCCCTCCTCCCAGCTGGGCTGCTGAGCTAGTCCCCAAACCACAGAGAGCAAAATGTGAGAGATTCCAGCCCCTCCTGGACTCTGAATCTGCCAGTTTGGGAGGTGTGGGAGGATCTGGAAAATCTCACCTTTCAGCTCCCTAGCTTGCAGTCCTGGTCAGGGACTTCTCATCCCTACTGTCCTCTGGAAAGAAGTGCCTAACTTCTGGCCCTCAGGGTGTTACATGCATACATGTGCACACGTGTACATACACACACCAAAGCCAGGACTCAGGGCCAGAGAGTTTAGAAAGAGGAGGCCATCCTGGGTCCCTTGGTTTGGGGCTGGAAAATACTCTAGCGAGTTTAGCTTCAGTTCTCACCAGCCAGGAAGTAGGCAGTTTCCTTCTTGATTTCTAACTTGCTTTCTTCCCTAGGGTCTGTTTTCCCATTCAAATCCTCCCCACACATCTCTTCAGTGCCTCTTGTCTTCTTAACACACCCCCAGAACCACTGGCCAGAAACCACAGCTGCAGAGCCTGTGAAGGCAAGGCAGCAGCGAAGCTAGGTGTGGGAATGAGATCCACTCTCCATAGATGCCATGGCACATCTAGTAACCTCCCACGCTCCTGGATTTTACAGATGAGTCAACTGAGGCCCACAGAAGAGGAATGGCTCATCCATGTCAGAGGCATTCAAGAGGTCAGCTCCAAAGCCTGAATAAGAAGACAGGTGCCCTGACCCTTAATTCAATAACTTATTGTACTGTATCCATCAGCACACCTAGAATTTAGTGAGGGTCCTTCTTGGGTAGGATCTGAAAGGAGCCACATGCTCCTATTTCCAACTCTGAGCTTTCAAAGAGTTTGATCATAACAGAGTAAGGTTAAAGTTAGTCTTCCCACCTCAGAGGAGATCATGGGCATAACTCTGTGGGCAGCAGTAGTTTATTTGGGTGCACACAGCCAGTCTGGGATTAAAAGCATTACAGGGAAAATTACAGGTGGATGATAAGGCTTTATTTAAGTGACTATAAAAATAAGCAACATCTGTCCTGCTTCTCAAAACAAGCAATCATGAGTCAAAGTGGCCTGGCCTGGAAGAACAGTAAGGGAGATGGCTAGAGGGGTAAGAACCTACAGTCAACATGGTTCTAGAGGGCCCTCTCACCTCCAAGCCTCTTAGATAATCTCCTCAAAGGCCAGGGGTTGGATTGGCCCAGTCTGGCTGGAATGGCCTGGTCAGTGGAGAAGCACTGTTCCTGACGCAAGAGCAGCTGTTAATGGGCCTAGATTATCCATGTCAGTCAGGTGAGCAGAAAAGTCAGGTTCATGATTGCTCCAGAATGGAAGGGTCCTTGAGTGAGAAGCATTATTCCACCTCCCTATCTACTGTTGGAATTTCTACTCCAACAGCACTAACAAGCATTATCCAGCTTCCGGTTGTATACTTCTTGTCATCAGTGAGCTCACTTTCTTCTAGGGCAGCCAATATCTTCGGACAACTCTAACAGTTAAAGAAGTTCTTCCTTCTTTTGAGCTGAGGTGATGCCTCCTTATGGCTTCATTCATGGTTCTTACTAGCTCTTGTTGGAACATACAGAATACTGTGCTTCCTATACCCTGTGCCAATCCTATAGGTATTTGTAGACTTCCCTGAATATGATCCTTCCATTTGTTTCTTCATGCAGTGGACACTTTCTGAGCATCTTATGACTGCCTGGCATTGTGCTGGCATCTACAGATAACAGAAATGAGTAAGACAAAACTGCTGTCTTCAAGAAATGGAGAAAAGTATGTCACGCAATTATAAGTCACTATGATAAGTGGTATATATTCGGTATAGTGGTGGCATAAAGGAGTGATCAACTATGTGTTGAGAGCTGAAGGTTGAGTTGGCTTGGAAAAATGAGTTCACCAGATGGAAAAGGAAGGGAATAACTGTACTTCAGGCAAAGGAATGAGCACACATAAACACATGGAGATGTGAAATACTGCTGAGGTTCAGGCACTGTAGGTGGACATGGTGTACAAAGGTGTGTAGGAAGGGAGACAAAGCTGCTGAGGGAGGCCATGGCTATACTGTGCTTTGGATGCAGAGGAAAGGCTGGACTTCTTTCTATAGGCAATGAGGAGTCTTGAAAGGTTTTACATAATTGCTTATTTAAAGATCACCATCACTTTCATGACTAAATGTTCAGGCTTATGTCTGAAATTGTGGATGATGGAGCATAGACATCAAGACTGGAGGCAGGGAGATCAGTTAGGAGACTACTAACACAATATGAGAGATTGTGAGGATCTCAACTAAGGCAGAAGCAATAGTTAAGAAAGGAAGAGGAAGGAGTCAATGTCAGAAGAGAAATTAAAGAGGCAGAATCAACAGAATTACTTGTGATGTGGAGAGACTGAGGGTCACAGAAGAGTTCTGGTTGACTCTCAGATTTCTGGTGTCGATGGCTGGATGAACGGTAGTTTGCTTTATTAAAGTAGGGAAAACAAGAAGAGGAGTAGATTTGGAGGTCAAGAAGATGAATTCAGTTTTTGGTGATGTTGACTTTGAAGTGTATGTTGAGTCAGCTAGGTGGAAATTACAGGAGGCAGTTGTATATAATATAATCTGAGCTCAGGAAAACAGCCATGATAGAAATGAGGCTTGGGAGTCATCAGGCTTCTGAGTGTGTGTTAGTCACTAGGACATAGCAGCAATACAGTTCTGCACACTTTAAAGGACTATACTTTGAAGTTATGCGTGGATGTGTAACTTGCTTTGGCCGTCAGTGAAATGTGAGTTGACATGAGATAGATTACTTCTAGAGCGAAGCTTTAAGAGGTACTGCATGATTTTCCAGAATCACTTCCTTCTGCTGTTGACTATGGACGCAGTGCTGAGATGAACTCTCTACTGCCCTGGGTCTCTTGGTGACTATCATGAACAGAGATGTGCTGCTGACCTGTTCTGGACATGTATCATTAATAAGAAATTACCTTTTATTGTGATAAGGCTCTAAGATTTGAGGGCTGTTCGTCACCACAGCATAACCTAGCTCACCCTGGCTAGAGCAAAGGTAGAGTCTAAGAAAAAGTGGAAGTGATGGGTTATGTAACGTATTCGCATGAAATTTTACAGCTCTGATGGAGAAATACGGGATGCATTAATGGAAAGTACAAAAAAAACAAGAGTCCATAATTACCTCTAGCAAAACAAGTTGTCCAAGAAAGGCCATATAATTATAGTATTCTAAGTGATTCAGCAGGGAACAGTTTTATAATCCTAATAATATAAAGATGTTAAAACCGGAAATTGTGATAGGTCGTTATTAGATATGTGAAGGGAGGGTAAGTGTATGTGTCCATATGCTGCTGATAAAAAATCCATAGATACATTTTTTAAAAAAATTGAGAAATAGCAGTATTGGCATGTCATTTAGAAATGTGGAAGTAAATATGAGAAGAAACAGCTAAGACAGTTGGAAGTGTTTAGCTCTGAAAATTTGACTGGGGTAGGATAGAGGGCTGCTGATGTTTTAATTATAAGCATTGTTCTTATCTGTATAGATCTATTGTTCTGTATCCATGTATCTGTATACATTCATCTGTATCTAGCTACCTACTCATCTACACATCCACCCTAATGCTGCTATAACAGAAATACTAAAAGTAGATGACTTTAACAAACAGAAATTTCTTCTCTCATAGTCCAGTAGGCTAGAAGTCCAAATTTAAGACATCAGCTGCAAGGGAATATATTCTCTTTCCCTCTGTTGGCTGTGGAGGAAGGTCCTTGTCATCAATCTTCTCCTGGACTAGGAGTTTCTCAGCACAAGGACCAAGGGCACTACTTTCTTGGTGGTATAAGGCCCCCCTGTCTCTCTGCTTCTTTTCCCTTTTATATCTCAAAAGAGATTGGCCTAAGGCATACCATAATCTTGTAAATTGAGTCCTGAATCATTAACATAACTTTCTCTAATCCCACGTCATTAACATCATAGCAGTAGGATTTACAACACATTAGGAAAATCACATCAGATGACAAAATGGTGAACAGTCACACAATACTGGGAATCATAGCTTAGCTAAGTTGACACATATTTTGGGTGAACACAATTCAATCCATATACTGTCTATCATTTATCAATCTATTCTTATCACTTATACATTTTCTAAAGTAAAAAATGTTATTTTACAAAAATGAAAATTAAATACAAACATAAACTGATCTACAGCCATGACCCTCACAAACAACAAAACAAAATCCCCAAGATTTGACCTGACCAGCCTTGGCAGACTCAGCTCTACACTGCCCTGCCTTGGCTTATTTGCTCCATCATCACTGCCTTGGCCATATGCTTCGGCCAATACATCTAACAAGGGGTCCCATAGCCAGACAGAAGGGAGCTAAGATGAGAAGGGAGCTTTAGAGGCTTCTGTGCCATGGCTACGCAAGCCATTTCAGGAATGGTGTCACTGTGACAGCGACAATCAAATTCCTTTCAGTTGCACACAGACGTGCATAGCATAAAAATCTCACCCTCCCCTGGCCCCCTACCAGGCACACCTGTTTGCCACACACAGCTAGTTCTGGACCCAGGCACAGGAAGCAATCTCCAGCCTTCTGCAAGGCTCACCATGAAACCAACTCCCTGCACCTATCTTACCTCCTTCCCCAAACACTATGCTTTGCTACACAGATGAGAGCCTGGAGAAAACAGAGACCTGATAAAAGGTGACTTAGCTGAGCTGGGTCTCTGGGCACTAGGGATGAGAAAATCACGGTTTTGGGAGTCTTGCCATCTCCCTCTCTGCCTCACCCTTCCCACATCTATGAATGTCTTTGTGCCTTCCTTCACTAGAATCTCTCCAGTTACCTTCTGGCTCCTAGCCACCCACCCCTACCCTAGATACTTCACCTCCTGTCCCAAAGAACCTTCCTTCCCCTCTGTTCCCTAAAGAGCCCATTCCAGTCTCCAGTGTTATTAGTCTTACTTGGGAATTAAGCATTCAGATTAAACACAATTAAGATGAGAATAAGACCTACTGCTGCTGAGTAGATTCTGACTCATAGTGACCCTCTAATAGGTACTATTAAGTGCTTATTATATAGCAGGCTCTGTTCTAAGCACCTGACATTAACTCATTGAATCCTCATAATCACCTCCTGAGGTAGGGATCAGCCCAAAAGAGATGAAGACAGGGTGACTGAAACAAAAACACACTGCTTTTGAGTTGATTGCAAGTTACAGTGACTCTCCAGGACATAACAGAATTGCCCCATAGTTTCCAAGACTGTGATCTTTATGGAAGCAAACTGCAAACTGCCCCATGAGGAGTGGCTGGTAGGTTCAAACAGCCAACCTTTTGGTTAGCAGCCCAGCACTTAACTACTTTGCCACCAGGGCCCCTTTAGGAGACTCAGAAGTTTAAATAACTTGCCTGGGGCAACATGGATAACAATAATGGTGGTTAGCATTTCTTGAGCACTTTCCATCTCAAAAGCATTGTACTCTTAAGAGATTATCCTGCAGTATGTCATTTAAGCCTCATGTTGTTGTTGTTGTTAGGTGCTGTCCAGTCAGTTCAAACTCATAGTGACCCTATGAACAACAGAACAAAATACTGCCTAGTCTTGCACTATGTCCACAATCACTTTTATGCTTAGGCCCATTGTTGCGGCCACTGTGCCAATCTACCTCATTAGAGGGTCTTCTTTTTATTCGATGACTTTCCACTCTACCAAGCATGATGTCCATCTCCAGGGATTGATCCTTCCTGACAACATGTCCAAAGTTTGTAAAACGTAGTCTTGTCATCTTTGCTTCCAAGGAGCACTCTGGTTGTACCTCTTTCAGAACAGGTTTGTTTGTTCCTTTGGCAGTCCATAGTACTTTCAACATTCTTCTCCGACACCACAATTCAAACACCATCAATTCTTCTTCTGTCTTCTCTGTTCACTGTCCAGCTTTCACATGCATATGATGCAACTGAAAATATCATGGCTTGAGTCAGGCGCACTTTAGTCCTCACAGTGACATCTTAACATTTCAACACTTTAAAAAGATCCTTTGCAGCAGATTTTCCCAATGCAATGTCTCTCTTGATTTCTTGACTGCTGCTTCAATGGGCATTAATTGTGCACACAAGTAAAATGAAATCATTGACAACCTCAATCTTTTCTCCATTTATGACAATGTTGCTTTACTGGTCCAGTTGTGAGGATTTTTGTTTTGTTGGTGTTGAGGTACAATCCATACTGGAGGCTGTGGTCCTTGATCTTCATCAGTGTTTCAAATCTTTGTCACTTCTAGCAAGTGGTGTCATCTGAGTAACGCAGGTTGCTAATGAGTTGTCCTCCAACCCTTATGCCTTATTCTTCTTCATATAGTCCAGTTTCTTGGATTATTTGATTGGCATACAGACGGAAAAGGTATGGTGAAAGCATACAACCCTGATGCACACCTTTCCTGACTTTAAACCATGCAGTGTTGCTTTGTTCTGTTCACACATCTGCCTCTTGACCCATATACAGATTCCTTAAGAGCACAACCAAGTGTTTTGGAATTCCCATTTTACACAATGTTAGTCACAATTTGTTATGATTCACACAGTCAAATGCCTTTGCATAGTCAATGAAACACAAGTAAACATCTTTCTGTTACAGTCTGCTTTCAGCCAAGATCCTTGAGACATCAACGATGATATCCCTGGTTCCATGTCCTCTTCTGAATCTAGCTTGGATTTCTGGCAGTTCCGTGTCAATATACTGTTGCAGTCACTTTTGAATGATCTTGAGCAAAATTTTACTTGCGTGTGATAGTAATGATACTATTTGGTAATTTCCACTTTCGGCTGCATCACCTCTCTTTGAAATGGGCATAAATATAGATTTCTTCCAGTCAGTTGGCCAGGTAGCTGTCCTCCAAATTTCTTGACATAGATGAGTGAGTACTTCCGGCACTGCATCTGTTTGTTGAAATATCTCAACTAATATTCCTCAACTCCTGGAGCCTTGTTTTTGCCAGTGCCTTCAATACAGCTTCAACTGCTTCCTTCAGTACCATCAGTTCCAGATCACACGCTACCTCTTCAAATGGCTGAACATCGACCAGTTATTTCTGGTATAATGACTCTGTATATTTCTTCCATCTTCTTCTGATGCTTCCTGAGTCTTTTAATAGTTTCCCTGTAGAATCCTTCACTATTGCAACTTGAGGCTTGAATTTTTTCTTCAGTTCCTTCAGCTTGAGAAATGCAGAACGTGTTCTTCCTTTCTGGTTTCCCATTTCCAGCTCTTTGCACATGTCATTATAATTACTTTGTCTTCTCGAGCTGTTCTTTGAAATCTTCTGTTTAGGCCTTTTACTTCACCATTACTTCCTTTTGTTTTAGCTGCTTGACATTTGAGAGAAAATTTCAGTCTCTTCTGACATCCAATTTGGTCTTTTCTTTTCTTCCTGTCTTTTTAACAACCTCTTGCTCTCTTCATGGATGACGTCTTTGATATCATTCCACAATCTGTCTGGCCTTTGGTCGTTAGTGATCAACACATCAAATCTGTTCTTGAGACGGTCTGTAAACTCAAGACGGATATACTCAAGGTCATACTTTGGCTCTTGTGGACTTGTTCTAATTTTCTTCAGTTTCAGTTGGAATTTGCACGTGAGCAAGTGATGATCTGTGCTATAGTCAGCACCTGGTCTTCTTCTGACTGCTGATATGGAGCTTTTCCATCTTTTTTTCCACAGATACAGTCAATTAGGTTCCTGTGTATTTCATCTAGTGAGGTCCATGTGTATGGTCACTGTTTGTGTTGGTTAAAAAAGGTATTGGCAATGAAGAAGTCATTAATCTTGCAAAATTCTATCATGTGATCACCAGCATTACTTCTATCACCAAGGCTGTATTTTCCAACTACTGATCCTCCTTGTTTCCAACTTTTGCATTCCAATCACCAATAATTATCAATGCATCCTGATTGCATGTTTGATCAATTTCAAACTGCAGATGCTGGTAAAAATCTTCAGTCTCTTCATCATCTTTGGCCTTAGTGGTTGGTGTGTAAATTTGAATAATAGTTGTACTAGCTGGCCTTGCTTGTAGGCATATGGATATTATCCTACCATAGCATTGTACTTCAGGACAGATCTTGAAATGTTCTTTTTGATGATGAATGCAACATCATTACTCTTCAAGTTTTCATTCCCAGCATAGCAGACCATGTGATTGTCAGACTCAAAATGGCCAAACTCTGCCATTTCAGCTCACCAATGCCTAGGCTATCAATGTTTATGTTTTCCATTTCATTTTTTGACTATTTCCAATTTTCCTAGATTCATACTTCATACATTCTATGTCCCGATTATTAATGGATGTTTCCAGATGTTTCTTCTCACTTTGAGTTGTGCCACAGCAGCAAATGAAGATCCTGAAGGCTTTACTCCATCAACATCATTAAGGTCGACTCTACTTTGAGGAGGCAGCTTTACCCCAGTCATCTTCTGAGTGCCTTCCAACCTGGGCAGCTCACTTTCTGGCACCATATCTGACAATGTTCCACTACTTTTCTAAGACTTTCCTTTGCTAATTCCTTTCAGAAGTAGACTGCCAGGTCCTTCTTCCTAGTCTGTCTTAGTCTGGAAGCTCAGCTAAAACCTGTCTACCATGGGTGACCCTGCTGGTACTTAAATACCAGCGGCATAGCTTCCAGCATCACAATAACAAGCAAGCCTCCACTGACAGACAAGTGGGGGCTACTCACGCTATCTTTACCACTCCTTGCCTGATGCTGTTATCCTCCTTACCTGACGCTATTATCCCCCTTGTCTGATGCCGTTATCCTTACCTAAGCCTCATAAAGACCCTATTTTCTTAATTTCATAGGTGAGGAGAGTGAGGTTCCAAGAGAGATTAAAGCATGTTGGAGGTCTCAACAACTATCTCATGGAGAAGAGTCATTTCAAAACGGAATGTGAAACCAGGTTTACCTGACCTTCAGTGCCCAAGCTCTTACATACCATACTGCCCCTGGGATAGTCCCTCCAATTAAACAATACTATTGAAGTAATTAGTTTGTTCCTCAAACAAATCTCTTTTTCACAGTTTCAGGTCAAGGTGAGGAGAGATTTCTAGGTCTAGGGAGGAGGAAGCCTTTCTGAAATAAGTTTCTTCAGCCCACTCCCCATATGAATAAGGCTTTCTTCTCAAAACACTCTTCCCTTTTTCCTTTAAACACATATGCACAACCTGATAGATAATTGATGAAAATACAGCTTCAAACCTGTTCATTCACGTTCAAACCCCTGCTGAGAATTTGCATTTTCATCCTGGATATACTGAATTAGAATCTACATTTTAACATGATCCTAAGGTGATTCTCTCCCTCCTCCCCAGTCTTTTTCTTTTTTTTCTTTCTTTCTTTTCATTTTTATTATGATTCAGGTGACAGTTTACACAGCAAATTAGTTTATCATTAAACAGTTAATACAAGAATTATTTTGTGGCATAGTTTCCCAATGCCATGTTGTGTCAACACTCTCTCCTCTACCCTAGATCCCTGCTTCCATTCATACAGTTTACCTATCCCTTTCTGCCTTCTTGTCTTTGCTTTTGGGCTGGTGTGGCCATTAGTCTCTTATACATGATTGGATTATGAAGCACATCCCTAGTGTGTATCACTGTTGGTCTTGTAGATCTGTCGAATCATCGGCTGAAGGGTGAACCTCAGGAGTGACTTCAGTACTGAGTGACCTCAGCGTCCGTGGACATACTGTTGTTTCTCTACTCTCTGTCAGACCAGCAAGCCTGGTCTTTTTGTGTGCATGTGTGTGCATCTGACTTCTGTTCTACATTTTTCTCCCACTCCATCCAGGACCCTCTATTGTGACCCCTGACAGAGAAGTTGGTGGCGGTGACTAGGCACCATCTAGTTGTTCTGGGCTCAGTCTGTGGTTGTCGTGATCTATTGCTTTTTCTGGATTAATCCTTCCCTGGTGTCTTTGGTTTTCTTCCTTTTCCTTTGTTCCAGCCAGGATGGGTGGGATCTGTAGATGTATCTTTGATGGCTGCTTGCATGTTTTTAAGACCCAGTAGCTATGCACCACAGTAGTATGTGGAACATTTTCTTTACAGATTATATTATGTCAATTGAGCTAGATTTTCCCTAGGACCATTGTCCTCAGGCTTCAGCCCAGTAGCTCAGAGTCTCAAGGTATTTGGATATGTCCATGAAGCTTCCATGAATTTGCCCTGGCAAAACTGTGCTGACTTACTCAGTACTGTGTACGGTTACCAAAGTTACAACTTACCTACTATCCAATTAGTGCTTTTCCCTCCCCACCCATCCCCTCCTTTATAACCATCAAAGATTGTTTCTTTCTGTGTGGAAAAATTTTCGAATGTTTTTGTAATAGTGGTCTCATATAGTATTTGTCCTTCTGTGGTGAACTTATTTGACTCAACATAATGTCCTCCACATTCATCTATGTTGTGTCATGTTTCAAAGATTCATAATTGTTCCTTATCATTGCACAGTATTCCATTACGTTTATGTATCATTTTTGTTTACCCATTCATTTGTTGATGGGTACTTATGTTGTTTCAATTTTTTTGTTGCTATTGCAAATAATGCTGCAATGAATATGGGTATGCATATGTCTATTCATGTGACAGCACTTACTTCTTCAGGACATAGTACCAGGATTGGGATTCTTGGGTCATATAGTACTTCTATTTCTAACTTTTAAAGGAAGGGCCTATTGTCTTCTAAAATGATTGTAACATTTTGCATTCTCATCAGCAGTGCATAAGAGTTCCAATACTCCTGCAGCCTCTCCAACGTTTCTTATTCTCTGTTTTATTCTATATTATTATCACTATTTTTAATTCAGGCCAGAAATTTTGGGGTAAGATGCTATCTCATTGTAGTTTTGATCAGCATTTCTCTAATGTTTACTGATCACGAGCATTTCCTCAGTTTCTGTTAGCTGCCTGAAAGTATCCTTTGGTGAAGTGTCTGTTCCTATGCTTTGTCCATTTTTTAATTAAATTATTTGTCTTTTTGTTGTATATTAGAGACCCAGTATTGACCTTGTTTTTTTCTTCCATGATTTTCATAGTTTGGGGTTATATATTTAGGTGCTTGGTGCATTTTAAATTGGCTTTTATGTATGGTGTGACGTATACGTCCTGTCTCACATTTTCTAAAGATGGACATCCAGTTTTGCCAGCATCATTTGTTAAAATGACTGTCTTTTACCCATTTAATGGAGTTTGGGCCTGTGTCAAAGATCTGGTGGCCTTAGGTAGATGGATTTACATCTGAGTTCTCACTTCTGTTCCAGTGGTCAATGTATCTGTTTCTATACTAGTACCAGGCTGTTTTGACTACTGGGGCTGTACAGTTGGTTCTGAGATCAGGTAGTGTAAGGCCTCCTATGCTGTTCTTATTCACCAATAACTTTTTGTTTCTTCAGGGCCTCTCTTCTTTCCACAGAAGTTAATAATTAGTTTTTTCTATTTAATTAAAGAATATTCTTGGTATTTGGATCATAATTGTGTTGTATCTGTAGATCACTTTGGGTAGAACTGACATATTCACAATGTTGAGTCTACCTATACATGAGCGTGGTATGTTTTTACATTTATGTACACCTCTCTTGTCATCTTGCAGTAGTCTTTTGCAGTTCTCTTTGTATAGTTCTTTTACATCCATGGTTAGATTTATGTCTAAGTATTTTATTATTTTATGTGCTATTATAAATGGTATTGCTTTCCTAATTTCCTTTTTGTAGTTCTCTATCTTGGTGTATAGGAATCTGGCTTTTTTGTTTCTTTGTTTGCTTGCTTGCTTTATCTTGTATCCCGTTACTCTGCTGAATCTGCTAGTTCTAGCAGTTTTCTTATGGAGTGTTTAGTAATTTTTATGCACAAGCACTGCCAATTAAGTTTGTGAACTCATCCTAGAAAAAGTGCTACATACCTCAATGCTGAATATCACTACAGTCACCTTTGAAGTACTCCCCTTGGAAGCTATACACCAACATCAGCACTTAGTCCACCCTTCAAGGCAATTTTGGAACTCTTTCTGGAATGGCCATCAGAGTTGTCATCAAATTACCTTTGATGTCCTGAATGTCATCAAAATATCTTCCTTTCAATATGTCCTTTATCTTCAGGTAAAGAAAAGAGTCATTGGGAGAGCTCAGTGAGTAGGGAAGGTGTTTCAATACAGTTGTTTACTGACTAAAAATTCCCTCGCAGACAGCTATACAATTAAGTCTGTGATATTGTCACTGTGCCACCCTGCACAATGGCCATTCCAGAAAGAGTTAGAAGATTGCTTTGAAGAGTGGACTCAGCATTTGCGTTGGTACATAGCTTCCCAAGGGGAAAACTTCAAAGGTGACCTTAGTGATGTTCAGCAATGAAGTATGTATCACTTAGAATAAGTAAGCTCATGGATTTAATTGTCAGACCTGGTATGGTATGGATTTTTTTATCCTAAAATTTAATTGTATTGTCTTTACATGTAATTTGCAGTGTAAATTAATTTCTCATTCAAAAACATATGCACAAATTGTCTTGTGCCATTGGAATTAATCCCTGCATTGTGTCAGCATTTCTCCTTTTTCCTTTTCCATGTTGGGTTCCTCATGCCCATTCACCCAGTTTTCTTTTTCCTTCCTGCCTTCTCAACTTTGTTTTAGAAAGATGTTGCCCCGGAGCTGTTAAATTGGACTTCATACCACTGAATGAAAAACCTCCTCTCTTCGCTGACTCCTGATCCTAGCCAGCTCTGGCTCTCACAGACTGAAGGTAAACACACCAGTTTGACTTTTTTTTTCTCTGTCTTGGTGGGTGGGCGGAGCTGGGTCTGGCCTAGTGGCTAGACTCAGATGCACTGCTGGTGGGACAGGCAGGAGAAATTGCAATATTTTGAGAGCTAGGCTTAGGGGTCTGTTGATCTAGTGACTTTGGGCCTGTCTTTTTATCTCTGCCACAGCACGGTTCATATGGAACCACAGTGCCTGTGTGCGGGACGCCAGGTTGGATACAGAGATTTTAGTGGGGGGAAATTCTTAACCTGGGAGCCAGTGCCTGCAAACAAGACAGTGCTTCTCTGACAAAAAAGCAGTAGTTTATACAGTGTCACCTACGGTGGGGGCCCAGCAACAGAGGTAGAGGACTGACTACCTCTCGGCAACTTGAGCCTCTCTCTCTGCCAACCGAGTGGAGGGTGCCTTCTTAGATATGGTGGCCACAGCTGGACCTAATTCTTGGCTTGCAAGCCAGAGCCTGCCCACAGGAGAGTACTTTTCTACCAGAAAAGCAGTAGCTTACACAGTGTTGCCTAAGGCTGCTCCCTATCAGCAGAGGACAACAGGGCAGTAGCATTGCTGTATTTTGAACTAGTTCATATCATCTGGGGTTGGATATAGAGGTGCTTATTTTGCCACTTGGGAACAGGGACCTCTACACCTGAAGGCCTGATGAACCTGGGAAGTGGTCAGATATCTTCTGTTTTACATTTTAAGACAGCCTAGAGAAACATCTGCGGTCTATCCTCATAGTATCTCTCTCAGCTTCTACTTCCTCATGCCAGCCAAGCCAAGTGCCGTCGAGTCGGATCCGACTCATGGCGACCCTAGGAGCCAGGGTAGAGCTGACCTCACATGGGACCCAAAAAGCAACAGACACTTGTGGGAAACAAGAAATCACCTGTGGCTTCAGAAGGCTCACAAACAAAACAACCAAGGAGTTTTCCAGATGAAGAAACTTTCCTGAAATCATCAGAAGATGAATGTAAAAGCATTACATACAGAGCCTTTCTAGACCTTATACAAAATGCAGCACAACAAAAGGAAAAATTAAGCAAGCTGTTCGACCTGATGCAACACCAGTACTCTGTAATCCAACAGATCAAGAATAAAATCAAAGACATAGAAACTTCCATTCAAAGCCAAGAAAACACAATGGAACAAATGGAAAAGAAAACTTCTGACTTGGAAGACAGAACTACTGATGCCAGCATCTATGAGGACAAATCAGAAAAAAGAAACAAGAAAAATGAAGAAGCATTAAGAAGCATGTGGGACTCTATTAAGAGGAACAACCTTCGGTTAATTGGAGTCCCTGTACAGGATGAAACACCTGAGAACACAAAGTATCTATGCTGAGCTGCTGACAGAAAACTTCCCAGAAATGATGAAGGAAGAGAATATAGATATCCCAGATGTATATCGTACGCTACCCAATTTAGATCTCAAAAGAAAGACTCCAAGACATATTATAATCAAGCTTAACAAAATGAAACATAAGCAGCAACTCTTAAAGGCAGCAAGACTCAAAGCAAAGCTAACATTAAGAGGGAAACCCTGTAGGCTCCCGTGAGATTTCTCAGCAGAAACCATGCTGGCATGGAGACACTGGCATGACACATTCAAAGCCTTGAAGGAGAAGAACTTCCAACCAAGAATTATATATCCTGCAAAACTATCTTTCAAATACGAAAATGAAATTAAGACATTCCCAGATAAACAGAAACTCAGAGACTTTGTAAAACCCAAACCAAAACTACAAGAAATACTGAAAGAAGTTCTTCGCTTTGGCTTAGAAGAACAAAAGCACTAACTTTATATTTTAGAAGGACACATCATCCACAATACTACTCAGTTAGGGAAGGCTCCAAACTCAATCACAGCTTTCATACTGAAAGAAACAGTCCAGTGACTATCATGAAAACTGTGGTGCCATCATATTAAAAAGAGGGATGTACTACAGTCGTTATAGTCCTTCCAGATGGAGAGGAAGTCTACAAGACTGGTAGTAATTAAATTGGGTTTCTATATAGTTTATTAAGGAGGATCATAGGGGCAGCCGTAAAGCACAACAATATCAAGAAATCTATCACAGGAGTCTCAACAACTACAAAACCAGATCTCAAAAAGGTAAAAAATCAACTCATAAAAAAGAATGTCCCAGAACAGACTAATAAGAACAACAGAGATAACATCAACACAAAAATAAACATATCACAATGGCAGCAGTGAACACACACCTATCAATAATTACACTGAATGTGAATGGACTGAATGCTCCAATAAAGAGACATCAAGTGACATCTTGGATCAAAAGACATGGCCCATCTATATGTTGTTTACAAGAAACTCATTTGAGACTTAAAGATAGGAACAAACTGAAAATTAAAGGATGGAAGAATAAATATCAAGCTAGCAATGAACAATGAAGAGCAAGTGTGGCAATTCTAATCTCAGACAAAGTCAATTTTAATGTAAAATCCACCATCGTGGACAAAGATGGACACTATTTACTGCTGAAAGGTTCAGTACACAATGAAGACTTAACTATATTAATATCTATGCACCTAATATCAGAGCACCTAAATATGTCGAAGAAACACTGACTGCACTCAAAAAAAGAGTTAGATCACTCCACAGTAATAGTAGGAGACTTGAACACTCCACTCTCAATACTGGACAGATCATCTAGAAAAAAGCTTAGTAAAGAGGCAGAAGACCTCATTGCCACAATTAACCAACTAAACCTAATTAATATATACAGAACTTTCTACTCATCAGCGGACAACTACACCTTCTTCTCCAGTGCACATGGAACATTCTCCAGAATTGACCATGTGTTAGGACATACAGCAATTCTCAACAAAATCTATACCATTCAATTAATGCAAAGTATCTTCTAAGATCATAAAGCCATAAAAGTTGAAATCAATAGCAGAAAAAACACAGAAAGTGGAACACATGAAAACTGTACAACACCTTGCTCACAAAACCATGGGTTATAGAAGAAATCAAGGATGAAATAAAGAAATTCACGATTCCAATGAGAATGAAAACACTTCCTAGCAGAACCTATCGGACAGAGCCAAAGTAGTCCTCAGAGGTCAGTTTATCTCGATAAATGCACACATTTGGAAGGAAGAAAGAAACCAAATCAAGGAACTAACCCTACAGATTGAACACATACAGAGAGAACAACAAAGAAACCCCTCAGACAACAGAAGAAAACAGATGATAAAGACTAGAGAAGAACTAAATGAATTAGAGAATAGACAAACAATTGAAAAAATTGAAAAGACCAAAAGCTGGTTTTTTGAAAAGATCAACAAAATTGACAAACCACTGGCTAAACTTACTAAGGAAAAACAGGAAAGGAAACAAATAACCCAAATTAGACATGAGAGGGCAGTGGTCACAACAGATCCAACAGCAATTAAAAACATCGTAACAGAATACTATGAAAGACTCTAACAAATTTGAAAACCTAGAGGAAATGGACATATTCCTTGATTCATATCAGCTACCCAAATTATCACAAGGTGAAGCAGAACAACTTAATATACCCATCATAAAGGAAGAGTGTCCTAGTCACCTGGTACAGCTCTAACAGAATATACCACGAGTGGAGGATTTCATGAGGAGAAGCTTTACTGAGACAGTCCGGTAAGCTGCAAATCCAATTACAGATTGAAAGTCCATTCAGTATGAGAATTTATCACAGAACGGTAGGCTGAGTGCAAACCCAGTGACAGCATCAGGGCACAGGAACCTTGGGTCCAAAGGACGTACTCTGCTCTCGGTGCTTCTCTCTTTGTGGTATGAGGTTCCCAATTCCCTGCTGGCTTCTCTGTCCTTTTATCTCTCGTAGGATGAAACGATTAAGGGTGGGGCAAGACATACTCCAGGGAAACTCCCTTTACAGTGGAGCAGGGAGGTAACCCTATGAAGGAATTTACAGACCCACCCTAATCCTTTAACATACAGCATAGGATAACCAGAAAATGGAGGACAGACACAAGATACTAAGAATCATGGCCCAGCCACATGGCTACACATATTTTTGGGGGGACACAATTCAATCCATGACAAAGAGATTGAAAAATCCAAAAAAAAAGCCCGGGCCCAGATGGCTTCACTGCAGAATTCTACCAAGCTTTTAGAGAAGAGTTATCTCCAACACTACTGAGACTATTTCACAGCACAGAAAGGGACAGAGCACTCCCAAACTCACTCTATGAAGCCAGCATAACCCTGATACCAAAACCAGGGAAAGATCCAACCAAAAAGGAGAACTACAGACTGATATCACTCATCAATCTAGATGCAAAAATCTTCCACAAAATTCTTGCCAATAGAATACAACAACATATCCAAAAAATAATCCATCATGACCAAGTGGGATTCATACCAGGGATGCAAGGCTGGTTCAACATCAGAAAAACAACTAATGTGATTAACCACATAAATAGCACAAAAGACAAGAATCACTTGAATCTGTTCATTGATGCAGAAAAGGCATTTGATAAAGTCTAACACCCATTCATGCTAAAACCTCATAGAAAAATGGGCATAGACGGAAAATTCCTCAATGCAATAAGGGCGATTTACACAAAGCCAACTGCCTACGTCATCCTGAATGGAGAGAGACTGAAGGAGTTTCCCTTGAGAACAGGAACTAGACAAGGATGCTCACTCTCACCTCTCCTATTCAACAACGTACTAGAAGTTCTAGCCAGAACAATTAGACAAGACCAAGAAATAAAGGGCATCTGCATTGGCAAAGAAGAAGTCAAAATCTCCCTGTTTGCTCATGATATGATTGTATATGCAGAGAATCCCAAAGAATCTATAAGGAAACTACTCAAACTGATAGAAGTGTTCAGCAAACTCCCAGGATACCAGATAAACATAAGTAAATCAGTAGGATTCCTTTATACCAACAGTGAGACTACTAATGAAGAAATCATCAAGACAGTACCATTTACTATAGCCCCCAAGAAGATAAAGTACCTAGGAATTAATCTAACCAGAGAAATAACAGACCTTTACAAAGAGAACTACAAGCCCTTACTACAAGAAACTAAGAGAGACTTAGATAAATGAAGAAACCTACCCTGCTCATGGGTAGGAAGACTTAACATTGTGAAAATATCTATTTTACCCAAAGCAATCTACTTAAGTAATGCAATCCCAATACAAGTTCCAGCGTCATCTTTTAATGAGATGGAGAAACAAATCACCATTTTTGTTTGGAAAGGGAAGAAACTCTGGATAAGTAAAGTACTACTAAAGAAGAAGAACACAATGGGAGGCCTCTCATTACCCGACTTCAGAACCTATTACACTGCCACAGTAGTCAAAACAGCCTGGTACTGGTACAAAAACAGAAAGATAAGTGGAACAGAATCAAGATCCCAGAGATGACACCATCTGCCTATGAACAGTTGATATTAAACAAAGGCCCTAAGACATTAAACTGGGGTAAAAATAATCTCTTCAACAAATGGTGCTGGCAAAATTGGATATCCATCTGCAATAAATTGAAACAAGATCCGTATCTTACACCTTATACAAAAACCAACTCAAACTGGATAAGTGACCTAAATATCAAATCTAAAATGGTAAAGCTCATCCAAGAAAAAGCAGGAGCAACAATCAAGTTTTAATACACAGCTTAGAGTGACTTCAAAATCTGTGAAACAAACCACAATCAACAGAAGAAAAAATAGATAAATGGGAACTACTAAGAACCAAACACTTTTGCTCATTCAAAGACTTTATCACAAGTTAAAAGGCCACCTACAGAACGCGAAAAAATATTTGGCAACTCTATTTCAGACCGATGCCTGATCTCCATAATCTATACTACAAAATATCAATAAGAAGAAGATAAATAATCCAATTAAGCGACAGGCAAAGGAGATGGACAGACATTTCTCTAAAGAGGAGGTCCAGGCAGCCAAAAAACACATGAGGACACGATCACGATCTTTAGTTATTAAAGAAATTAAAATAAAATGACAACGAGATACCATCTCATCCCAACAAGGTTGGCCATCATCCAAAAAACACAAAACAACAAATGGTGGAGAAACTGTGGAGAAAGTGGAACTCTCCTACACTGTTGGTGGGGTTGCAAAGTAGTCCAGCCTCTTTGGAAAGCAATTTGGCGCTTCCTTAAAAAAATGGATATAGATATACCATTTGACCCAGTAATTCCACTACCTGGAATATATCCTACAGAATCAAGGCCATTCACACCAAGAGATACATGCACAAGAATTTTTATTGCAGCACAGTCCACGATAGCAAAAAGATGGAATCAACCCTGATGCCCAACAACAGAGGAATGGATAGGTAAACTATGGTATATATAGTCAATGGAGCACTATGCAATGATAAAGAACAATGATGATTCCAGGAAACGTCTCATAATCTGGTTTCAACTGGAAGACACTATGTTGAGTGAAAGTAGTCAGAGACAAAAGGATAAATACTGTATTAGACCCCTACGATAAGATCTCAAAAACAGACTTATGCATAGAAGAAAACACTCTTTGAAGGCTGCAAGGGAGGGGAGGGAGGGAGGGTGACGGGGGAAAGTTTAGATTAGATAGTTGGTAGAAATTTGGTTGGGTGAAATCGGTGACAGCACACATTAGAAACAAGAACAATATTAAGTTGACTTCAACATTACTTGAATACTCCTTCCATCTTAACCCAATATTGCAAGGTGAGAGTAGGTGGGACAGGGGGCAGGGGACCATGTTCTTAGGCAAAATCGAGGCCAATTGGCACAACTAGCTTATTGCTAAGAGGGCTCTCTGCACCCCACATTGGTGAGTGGCATCTGGGGTCTTAAAAGCTGCCTAGCTACCATCTGAGGGCACAACAAATGGTCTCAACTCAGCAGGAATGGATGCTCACTGAGGACCAAAACGACATGGGGAATGACATCCCAGAAGACAGAGACACCCACTCATGTGGGACCAGAAGAACTGGACGGTGCCCCGCCACCACCAGTGACAGCCGCGATGGAGCTCACAAAGTTGAGTCTCACTGGCAACACAAGAATAAAAAGGGGTGCATCATGAGATCTCCACTAAAAGACCTCAATTGATGGTCCAGTGGCTTCAGGGTTCCCCTGGGAGCATGGCTCCTGGCCCTGATGTTACCCTTGCCCATAAATCATAATGAAGGTCCACTCTTCAGACACGAATGGATTGGACTTGGCAATGTAGAGTGACCATATATTGGATGCACTTCATGGTTCTATGCATCTACAGGATTTCATCCTGCTGACCTCTGGCTGGAGTAAGGGGAGTGAGTGGAGAGGAGGGGAAAGGAAACTGTTAGGAAGATGAGACATGTATGGAGCGGAGAGGAATAATGTGCTGTCACTGGGCAGGGAGAGCAGTGGAAGCGGCATACAGGTGGGCAGGTAAATTTATATGGGAATGTACATTTTCACTCAGTGACAATAAAAAAAATGAAAAAATAAAACATAAGCTTCAAAAAAAAAAGAAAGAAAGATGTTGCCTATTTGGCCTCATATACTCGGTCAAGTATACGAGACCATAATCTGTTGATCCATTCATCTGTTGATGGTACATAAGTTGTTTCCATCTTTTTTGCTATTATGAATGCTGCTGCAATGAACATGGGTATGCATACGTCTATTCGTGTCATGGCTCTTATTTCTCTAGGATATAGTCCTATGAGTGGGATTTCTAAGTTGTATGACATTTCTAACTTTTTAAGGAGGTGCCATATAATTTTCCATAGTGGTTATATTGTATCACCAACAATACATAAGAGTTCCTTCCAATTTCCCAGCAACCTCTCTGACATTTGAAATTTTCTGTTTAACTTTTTTATTAGTGTCAGTAATGTTGAGGTGGGATTTTTTTTTTTTTTAATTATGGTTGAATGAAAAGGTACATTCCCGTATAAATCTGCATGGAGACCTACATGCAGCTTCCACTGCTCTCCCTGCATGGTGACAGCATACTCTTCCACTCTGCTCCATACATGTCTTATCTTCCCACCAGTCTCCTATTTTCTCCTCTCCACCCAATCCCCTTCTTCCAGTGTGAGGTCAACAGGATGAGCTCCTATAGATGCCTGGAATCATAAAGTGCCCACACAATATGGTCACTCTGCAGGACCAAGTCCAATCCATTGCTATCTGAAAAGTTGAACTTCAGTATGATTTAGGGACAGGTGCAGCATCAGGGCCAGGGGCCCTGCTCCAAGCAGAACTTTGAGGCCCCTGGACCATCAATTGTGGTCTTTTAGTGGCGATCTCAAGGTGCACCCCTGTTTATACTTGTGTTGCCAGTGAGACTCAACTTTGTGAGTTCCATTGTGGCTATCACTGGTGGTAGCCGAGCACCATCTGGTTCTTCCGATCACAAGTGGATGTAGACATCCACTCACGTGGGTCTGTCTGTCTTCTGGATTCTCTTTCCTCTATGTCATTACGGACCTTGGTGGTCATCCATTCCTGCTGAGTTGGGACCATTTGCTATAACCTCAGATGGCAGCTTGGCAGCGTTTTAAGACTCCAGCTTTTTAAGACGCCACTCACTGATGTGGGGTGCAGGGAGACCTCATTAGCAAAATGCTAGTTGTGCCAACTGGCCTCGATTTCCCCTGAGAGCACGGTCCCCAGACCCCCGCCCCAGCTACTCTGTCCTTGCAATATTGGGTTAAGATGGGAGGAGTACACAAGTGGTGTTCAAGTCCCGTTAATAGTGATCATCTTACTAATGTGTGCTACCACCAATTTCACCCAACCAAATTTCTAACAACTATCTAATCTAGACCCTCCCCTCTCCCTCTCACATCCTCCCCATCCTTGCAGCCATCAAAGTCTTTTCTGTTATGCATGAGTCTGCTTTTAAGTTCTTATTGTAGGGATCTCATACAATATTTCTCCTTCTGTCACTGACTACTTTCACTCAACATAATGTCCTCCAGTTGAAACCAGGTTAAGAGATGTTTCCTGCTATCATCGTTGTTCTTTATCATTGCATAGTGTTCCATTGAGTATATATACCATAGTTTACCTATCCACATTCTTCTGTTGTTGGGCATTTGGGTTAATTCCATCTTTTTGCTCTTGTGGACTGTGCTGAGATGAACATTCATGTGCATGTATCAGTTGGTGTGAAAGGCGTTGATTCTGCTGGATATATTCCAAGCAGTGGAATTACTGGGTCAAGTAGTATATCTATATCTATTATTTTAAGGGAGTGCCAGATTGCTTTCCAAAGAGGTTGCACTATTTTGCAATCCCATCAACAGTGGAGGAGAGTTCCAATCTCTCCACAGCCTCTCCAGCATTTAGTGTTTTGTGCTTTTTAGATCATGGCCAATCTTGTTGGGATGAGATGGTATCTCATTGTCATTTTGATTTGAATTTCTTTAATAGACAATGATCATGATCATGTTGGCATATGTTTTTTGGCTGCCTGGATCTCCTCTTTAGAGAACTGTCTGTCCATCTCCTTTGCCCACCACTTAATTGGATGATTTATCTTTTTTTTTGTTGATACTGTGCAGTATCTTATAGATTGCGGAGATCAGGTGTCGGTCAGACATAGCACTGCCAAATATTTTTTCCCGTTCTGTAGGTGGCCTTTTAATTCTAGTAATAAAGTCTTTGGATGAGCAAGTGATTCATTCTTAGTAGTTCCCATTTATCTATTTTCTCTTCTATTGTTTGTACTTTGACAGATTTTGAAGTCTGTCTACATTGTGTATTAAACCTTCCATTATTGTTCCTACTTTTTCTTGGATGAGCTTTATCATTTTAGATTTGATATTTAGGTCTTTTATCCAGTTTGAGTTGGTTTTTGTATAAGGGGTAAGATATGGGTCTTGTCTTAATTTAGTGCAGACGGACATCCAATTTTGCCAGCACCATTTGTTTGAGAGTAGTTTTTTCCCAGTTTATTTATTTATTTATTAAATAAACAAATGAAAGTGTACATACTCTGTGCTTACAATACTAGGTTAAGAGAGGAGGAGTACACAATTTGTGTCAAAGTCCTGTTAATATTAATCTTCTTACTAATGTCTATTGTCACCAATTGCACCCTACCGAATTTCTAACAACTATCTAAGCTAAAACCTCGCCCCTTGTCTTCCCGCCCTCCCACCTTCCCCACCCTTGTAGCTGTCAGTCTTTTCTATTATGTATGAGTATGCTTTTAAGTTTTTATCGTAGGGGTCTCACATAATAATTGTCCTTCTGTCGCTGACTAGTTTCACTCAACATAATGTCCTCCAGTTGAGACAAAATTGAGAGATGTTTCCTACTATCATTGTTCTTCTTTATCAGTGTATAGTATTCCATGGAGTATATATACCAAAGGTTACACATCCATTCTTCTGTTGTTGGGCACCTGGGCTGATTCAAAATTTTTGCTATCGTGGACCGTGCTGCAATGAAAATTCATGTGCATGTAGCAGTTGGTGTGAATGGCCTTGATTGTGTAGCATAATTACTAGGTCAAATGGTATATCTATATCCATTATTTTAAGGTAATGCAAAATTGCTTTCCAAAGAGATTGCACTATTCTGCAATGCCACCAACAGCGAAGGAGAGTTCCAATCTCTTCACAGCCTCTCCAACGTTTATTCTTTTGCATTTTTTGGATCATAGCCAATCTTGTTGGGGTGAGGTGGTATCTCATTGTCATTTTGATTTGAATTTCTTTAATAATTAATGATCGTGAATATGTCTGCATGTGTTTTTTGGCTGCCTGGATCTCCTCTTTAGAGAAGTGTCTGTCCATCTCCTTTGCCCATTGCTTAATTGGATGATTTGTCTTTTTCTTATTGATATTTTGTAGAATCTTATAGATTATGGAGATCAGGTGTTGGTCTGACATAGAGTTGCCAAATATTTTTTACTATTCTGTAGGTGGTCTTTTAATTCTTTTGATGAAGTCTTTGGATGAGCAGAAGTGTTTGATTCTTATTAATTCCCATTTATCTATTTTCTCTTCTGATGAATGTGTTTTGTTTGTCAGATTTTTAATTCTGTCTATATTGTGTATTAAAACGTCCATTGTTGACCCTATTTTATTTTGGATGAGCTTTATCATTTTAGCTTTCATATTCAGGTCTTTTATCCAATTTGAGTTGATTTTTGTATAAGGTGTGAGATATGGGTCTTGTTTCCATTTTTTGCAGATGGATATCCAATTATGCCAGCACCATTTGTTAAAGAGATTGTTTTTACCCCAGTTTAATGTCTTAGGGCCTTTGTTTAATATCAACTGTTCATAGGCAGATGATGTCATCTCTGGGGTCTCGATTCTGTTCCACTGATCTATCCGTTTTTGTACCAGTACCACGCTGTTTTGACTACTGTGGCCATGTAATAGGTTCTAAGGTCAGGTAATTAGGGGCCTCCCAGTATGTTCTTCTTTAGTAATGCTTTACTTATCTGGGGCTTCTTCCCTTTCCAGACAAAGTTGGTAATTCGTTCCTCCATCTCATTGAAACATGTCACTAGAACTTGTATTGGGATTCCATTATATGATGATGAAATTAAGACATCTGCAGATAAACAGAAACTCAGAAACTTTGTAAAAACCCAATCAAAGCTACAAGAAATACTAAAAGAATATCTTGGCTTTGGCTTAGAAAAACAAAACCACTAACTTTATACTTTAGAAGGACACATCATCCAGAATCCTACTCAGTTAGGGAAGGCTCCAAACTCAATCAAAGCTACAATAGTGAAAGAAATAATCCAGTGATCATATCATGAAAACTATGATGTCATCATATTAAAAAGAGGGATTTACTACAGTTGTTATAGTCCTTCCAGATGGAGAGGAAGTCGACAAGACTAGTAGTAATTAAAATTGTGTCTATACATTGTTTATTATGTGGGATCAGAGGGGCAGCCATAAAGTACAATGAAGATGCAACATATCATATCAAGAAATGTAATACAAGAGTCTTAACAACCACAAAACCAACCCTGAAAAAGGTGAAAAATCAACTCACAAAGAATGTCTCAGAACAGATTAATAACAACAGAGAAAGCATCAATACAACAATAAACATATCACAATGGCAGCACTGAATACATACCTATAAATAATTACAATGAATGTGAATGGACTGAATGCTCCAGTAAAGAGACATTGAGTGACATCATGGATCAAAAGACATGACCCATCCATATGATGCCTACAAGAAACTCACCTTAGACTTAAAGATATCAACAAACGGGCCTCTTTCCTTTCCACATGAAGCTGGTCATTAGCTTTTCTATCTCATTAAAGAAAACTGCTAGTGTTTCGATCAGGTAGATCACTTTTGGTAGAACTGACATTTTTGCAATGTTCTATCTTACTATCCATGAGTATGGTATGTTTTTCCATTTATGTAGGTCTCTTTTGGTTTCTTGCAATAGCATTTGTAGTTTTCTTCGTATAGGTTTTACATTCATGGTTAGATATGTTGTTAAATATTCTATCTTGTAAGGGGCTATTTTAAATAATATTGGTTTCCTCATTTTATTTGTGGTTTTCTTTGTTGGTCAAGAGGACTCCAACTGATTTTTGTATGTTGATCTTCTATCTTGCTACTCTGCTGAGTGCAGTCTTTAGGATTCTCTATGTATAATATTATATCATCTATGAAAAATTAAGTTTTACTTCTTCCTTTCCAATTTGGATATCCTTTATTTCTTTTTCTTGTCTTATTGCTCTAGTGAGGACTTCCAGCACAATGTTAAATAGGAGAGGTGATACAGAGCATCGTTTCCTTGTTCCCTTTCTCACGGAGCACACTTTCAGCCTCTCTTCATGGAGAATGATACTGGTTGTTAGTTTTGTATAGATATCCTTCAGTATGTTAAAGAACTTCTCTTTTATTCCTAGTTTATTGAGTTTTTACCAGAAGTGAGTGTTGGACTTTATCAAATGCCTTTTTTACATCAACTGAGATGATCATATGATCCTTTTTATTTTGTTCTATTTATGTAATGTATTACACTGATTTTCTAATGTTGAACCATCCTTACATACCTGGTCTGAATCCCACCTGATCACTGTGTATTACTTTTTGATGTTATGTTGAATTCTATTGACTAGTATATTGTTGGGAAATTTTGCATTTATATTCATGAAACATATTGGTCCGTAGTGTGTGCGGGTGTGTGTGTGTGTGTGTGTGTGTGTGTGTGTGTGTGTGTGTGTGTGTGTGGTGTGTGTGTTGCATTTGCCTGGCTTTGATACAGGTTATGTTGGCTTCACAGAATGAATTTGAGAGCATTCCTTCCTTTCCTATGCTCTGAAACAGTTTGAGTAGTACTGGTATAAGTTCCTCTCTAAATGTTTGGCAGCATTCTCCACTGAAGCAGTCTGGGTCAGGGCTTTTCTTATTGGGAGGATTTTGTTTTCTGTTTTTTGTTAATTATCTCTTTGATCTCTTGTTACAGGTCCATTCAGAGTTTTTCACTTTATGTTAGTTTACGTAGGTAATTTCTAGAAATTCGTCCATTTCTTCTAGGTTCTCAAATTTATTGAAATGCAATTTTTTCATAGTACTCTGTCAGGATCCTTTTTATTTCACCCAGTTCTGCTGTAATGTCCCCCATCTCATTTTTTATTTGGGATATTTGCTTCCTCTCCTGTTTTCCTTTCGTCAGTGTTGACCTTTACTAAGAACCCACTTTTGGTCTTACTGATTCTTTCTACTGTTTTTTTCTCCTCTATTTCATTTATTTCTGTCCTAATCTTTATTATTTCCTTTCTTATGGCACCTGTGGACTTCTTTTGTTGCTATTTGCTCAAATTGGCAGACTGAAGTTTTGATTTTGGCCTTTTTTTTTTTTTTTTTTTAACCCTCTGTGTACTGCCTTTGCCATGCCCCCAAAGTTTTGTTATATTTTCATCCTCACCTGATTCTGGGAACTTTTTAATTTATTCTTGTTTTTGAGCAAGATGTTATTCAGTTTCCATGCATTTGATTCTTTTTCCTTGCTCTTTTTGTTACTGATTTCTACTTTTATTGTGTTGTGATAACAGAATGCTCTATATTTTTTTGATGTTTTAGATTTTATTGATGGTTGCTTTGTGTGTCTAAAATGCCATCTATTCTGGACAATGTTCCATGTGTGATGGAAAAGAATATGTACATTACTTCTGTTTGGTAAAGTGTTCTGTATATGTCTATGAGGTCAAGTTGGTTGACTGTGGCCTTTAGATCTTCTGTATCTTTGTTGAGTTTCTTTCCAGTGTTTTTAGACTTTATTTTATTCATTTTGGAGCACTGCTATTAGCTGCATAGATATTTATTAGAGTCAGGCAATTCTTAGACATAATAAATTTTGAAAACCATTGCTCTACTGGTAGTTCTCAGAACTGGTCCCTAACTAGCAGTATTAGCATAGCCTAAGAACTTGTTAAAATGCAAATTCTCATAGGGGTTCAAACAAGGATGAATGGGTTCCAAACCAGAACACACTGGTTTGAAGCTCCCCATGAAAAAAGGTGACCACTGCTTTGTTTCTTCCAAACACACCAGTTCCCATCTAGAGCCTGAGGCTTACTATCCTTGCTGTAATCTCTGGCAATTAGTGAAGGGAAGGCTACTGTCTCTAATAGAAAGCTTTTTTGCCTTAGGACATGAGTTATCCTGTCCCAGGTATGCCCCAAGGCTTCAGGAACAGCCTTGTTCTGGAAGACTCCAGTGTCAGACTGCATTTCTTCAGAAAGGCCAAAAGGTAGCTATAAGTACTCCACCTAATTATTTTTTTTCCCTCCACCTTACTCCATCCATAATGTTCTTAATCATGAAGCCCTTGCTCCAGCCAGATGAGTAGTTAGTTAAAGTTGTGTTCAGTTTCTAGCTCTGTTACTAAGTATAGTATCACATTGGGTGAACTGCCTGCATGGAGGCAGGAAGTGGAAGTGACTGTCAACAAGGACTTCCTCTCACTGGACTCCAGTTTGGATCCAGAAACTTGGTCCTTAGGGAGAGAGTGAAGTGCTGGTGGTGCAGTGGTTAAAGAGCTCAGCTGCTAACCAAAAGATTGGCAGTTTGAATCCACCAGACACTCCTTGGAAACCCTATGGCACAGTTTTACTCCATCCTATGGTGTCACTGGTGGCACAGTAGTTAAGTGCTGTCTGCTAACCCAAAGGTTGGCAGTTCAAATCCGCCAGGTGCTCCTTGGAAACTCTATGGGCCAGTTCCATTCTGTCCTCTAGGATCACTGTGAGTCAGAATTGACTTGACGACAGACGGGTTCTTTTGGTTATACAGTTGTTATGAGTTAGGATCAACTCTACAGCAGTGGGTTTGGTTTTGGTTCAGAGAGGAAGTGTGCATGGTGGGAAAACTGGTTCAAACATCTTGAAACCCAAACAGTCTTTTGGTTAAATTCCAAATCTGCTCATAGAAGATACAAAACCTTAGGGAACTAATTTCTCTGATCAGCACTTTCCTCATCTGCAAAGTGGAGATAATAAAAGTAACTACCCTTACATTTCTGTAAATGATGCTTGTAGAACAACTGGCACAAAGTTTTACCTGTAGTATAATTATATCACTACTTCTTGGGTAATACCATTTTCTGCTTACATTCAAATCCCTGAATTTGACCTGCACTGAAACCCCAGCTTTAACTCTTACTGGATGGCCTTCAGCCAATCACTTAACCTCTCTGAATCTGTCTTCTCTTCTGTAAAATGCGGATAAATATAAACGTACCTCACAATGCAGATGTAAGAACTGATCAAGATTAATGTATGTATAGGAGCCCTGGTGAAACAGCAGTTAAGTGACTGGGTGCTAATTGAAAGGTCAGCAGTTTCAACTCAACAGCTGTATTGTGGGACAAAAATGGGGCAGCCTGCTTCTGTAAAGATTTATAGCTTTGGAAACCTTCTGCAGCAATTTGCTGTCCTACAGCATCACTATGAGTTGAGATTGACTTGATGGCAATGTTTCTTTTCTTTTCTTTTTTTTTTTTTTTTTTGGACAACCAATCTGAAAAGTTAAATTTGAAAGAAAGAAGCAAATATTTCTTGACATTCCTATTTTGTCTTTATCTTTGTGCATTTATAACACTTGTCTTTAGGTATTTTCACTCTTACTTTGTACTCTAGCATCATCTGTAAACTTGTAATTTGCTGAGTTTGTTGTTTTAACTTTTTTAATTTTATTTTTTATTAATTACAGTAAAAGAATAAAATTTCTAACATCTATCAATTATCTCATCTATGATAAACCCTCAGCCCCCCCACACCCACCCATGTATCTACCACAGTCATTTTTTTCTGTGGATAATTCCCTTTTTAAGTCCTTGTAACAGTGGTCTCACACAAAATTTGTCCTTTTGACACTGATTTCACTAAGCATGATCTCTTCCAAATGAGACCATGTTATGAGATGTTTTCTAAAATCGCCATTTTTTTTGGATAATATATGTAAAGTGCCTGAGATAGCTCCTTTCTTTCTCCTTTCAGCTCTACAATTTAAAGAAATGGAAAAAAAAAATCTCCCACAGATGTGACCAGAGTACAGTTTATATCATTAAAATATTTAATAAAGTACACATAAATCAATTTTAAAAAACCACAGGACCTGAACAGACAATTCATAAAACAGATAACGCAAATGGTCTATAAACAAGAAAAAAAATGTTTGACTAAGGAATGCAAATTAAAGCCAATGCTATGCCATTTTTCAACTACCAAATTAGTAAAGCAATAAAAATATGATAATATCCAATGCTGGAAACACATAGTAAAATAGGCAGCCTTACACTTTTGGTGAAGGTATAAACTAGAATAATCCTTCTGGAAAGAAATTTAGTAATATATATCAAGAGCCTTAAAAAGGTTAATATCCTTTGATTCTATAAACTGTAGTTCCAAAATTTCATCCTGCAGAATAATTTTTATACTCCCATTTATATGTTAACAAAGGAAAAAAAAAGACATTTTGTATGTAGATGTTTAGTAAGCCCAGGGAAAGGGTGGAAATATATCCATCAAATTGCTAACATCAACATTGGTGACCTCAGGGCAGGAGAGGGAATAGAGATTATTAATGTTTTCTTTAGAAACCTCTGTATTGTTACATTTGGTACAATGAGCATGCATTAGTTTGTGATTTTAAAAACTCAGTAAAATGAACAATGTTAACAATCAAGATATACTCCTGATGAAATGAAAGTAATTGGAACAATCTGAGCAAGATTTAAAAATAGGCATGCCAAGAAGTCTCAGTGATAACATCTATAAAACAGCATAAAATGATAGGCAAAAATAAGCAGAATGGAAACAAAACTTGTAGATCTATAAGGAGCCAAATAGAAAACTTGAAAATGAACAACAGATTACAAAACTCAATAGATGAGATGTTGCAACCATGAAAACGCATCACTCAGATCCTCTTCAGGGAGCATAACTGACCAACAGTCCAGAAGATGTCCTTAGGGATATACCATAGTGTTCAAATCACACAGGGCACTCATGCAGGCCCATTCTTGCAAGACTCAGGAAGCTTTTAATGGGTGATTTTGAATCAAAGACTCATCCTGGCTTAGCCAAAACTTTCTTAGAACTGAGTTGCCATAAGAGACTCTCCCTACCCAATCCTCCTTCCTTCATTCTCTTTACAGGCTCGTACCTCAATCACTGTCTGAAGACTTCCCTTATCTTTCTGTGTTCACTTTTCTTTTTCTTTCACAGATATTTTCCTGAATAAACCCCTCATTTATTAAGAAAAAACCTCAGTAAAATAGAAAAATAAGAAAAATGGTCAAGATAGTTTTTATTAGAAAAAAAGAAGCATAGATCTGACAAAGATTTATGAACAAAGATATTCATCACAGCATTATTTATAATAATAAAATTATAGTCATGTAATGGAATATTATGCATTCATCAAGAATGCTGTTTAAGAATATTGAATTACATGGCAATATACTCAGTGTAACAGTAAGTTAAAAAGAGCAGACTAAAAAACTATTGCTTCAATTATGTAAAAGTATATAGTCCCAGAAAAACATATTAGAAGGAAATATACTGTAACCTTCAGTGTCTCTGGGACTTTTTTTCTTGTTATATTTTCCAACATTTCTCAAAAACTTATTTTCGGTAATTGGGGAGAAAAAGTATTCTAAAAAGATTCTAAGTCTATAATAACACTGAAGGATTGACTTGGTTGGAAGTTTTAGTCGAATTCAGTGTTAAACAGACATCCTCACCTTTCATGGATCAGCCAGGCATCCCTGTGATCTGCTTTACAACCAAAAGCAGGAAACCTTGGCAGTCCTCACAACCACCACGTGTTTTCCCCCAAAACAGAACCTGGTGGGTTAGTAATTCCTTCTGTCCCCACGAGGAGCATAAGTAGTCTGTGGACAAGGGCTCACCTAAACCCTGGCATGGGGTTGGGCCTCCAGATCCCAGGACAGCCCTCAGCATGCTTTGGAGTAACCAGGTCTCACTGCATTAGTTTTCTCTTCTAGCTCTATCAGCAGGTGCCACACCAAGCTAAGGTATGCAATAGGCCTCCTGCCCAGACTGACCCTTCCTTATATGCTCAGATCAGGGCTGAATATATAACAGATGCACCTAACCTCTAGACGGAGGAAGAAGTCAAGAAAAGGCCAGCTCCTCCCATTTCTGTTGTAAAAGACCGCAGATGAGAGGGAGCAAATACCTGTTGCTATTCTAGGACGACACTGGTGACTGTCACTGGGTCTCAAGAACAAGAGACTGGGGTGCTGAACAAAGAGGATGTTGGTATGTGCCGACTTTGGACCTGGGTCACACCAGGTGGCCCTTACAAGATGGCAGTAGGCACTGCTGGACCTCCTCCTCAGTCAGTCCAGTCTCTCTCACTCCAGTATTGCCTCTGATAGCTGGAGGATATAACTAACATTTTCTTGATGCATCTGTGCACTGGGGAAAGAACATACGCTCTGGAATCAGGCAGACTTCAACCTGAATCCCAGCTCCCCTTTTAGCTATGTGGCTTAGGCAGTAACTCCCCCTTGCTGAGCCTCAGTTGTGTCATCTGTAAAATGGGGATGAAAATAGTACCTCCTTCTAGGATGATTGTACCTGGCTTCTCCCAGGTACACAAAAGCTTGCAGTTTTGTTTTCCCTTTCTCTTTCTTCTTGGAGACAGCTTATCTTGTCTTCTGACCTAGAGACTTGGGGCTCAGTCTCCAGCTTCTTTCTCCAGAATCAATTTGAGTTTGAGCTTTAGCCCAGGCAGTCCCTGTCACTCTGCAGTAACTCCTCTCCCTCGAACTAGCCTCAGCTTACCCCACTAAGCACCTGCTTGGCTCAGGTCTCAAACATGCAGGATTTCTAACCCCCCTTTTATTCCCAGGGAGAAGATCCTGGTACAGCATCCCTGACTACCTGCACATACTCTCATCTTTGTAACTGTAACCAGCACAACACAAATATACCCACTTCCCAGAGACCTACCAGGTCAGCATTTGGAGCATGGTGCTTCTGGGAGCCCAGATTTGTCCAGACCCTCCAGAAGCCAAGACTGCCCCTGGCTTTTCGACAAACACCCTCCTGCAATGGTAGTCTAGGTGGCCTGGGCCCAACCCTAGAGCCAGCTGCACAGACTGAGAGGGGGGAGTTGGGGGTAGCAGTTGTGCTTTCTGGGAACTGCAGGTGGATTCTGCATGTAGCTGAGAGATGAGATGAGGATGGCTTATTTGACGCTCGGTCTGCATGTGCACACAGCTAGTAAAGAGCCTAGGAGGGTGAGAGCACAAAAGAACTGCCCTCAGGGAGCAGTTTTCCTAAGAAAAACTATCCCTTAGCCTGAGGTGTTGGCCTACCTCTCCACACATTAATATGGATGCATCCTTTCCCCGAGATGCTGAGTCCTGGGGAGGGTACCCATATACACCCACTGGCTTAGAAACACTCTCTCAAGCTTGTGCTGTGTTCAGTTTTTTGACTCTCCTTTCATCTTACCCCACCTACTGTCTCCACTTTCCTCCCACTGTCTTTCACTATCAACCTCCACCTCCACCTTGTTCCGCAGACTTTTCCAGCCAGACTATGATACTGGGTGGGAGGCTGCTGGGCTCCCTTCCTCCACATACTCCCCCCTACCCCCACCTTTAGGAGACACCAATGTAGCCTTCCTGGAAGTTCCTGTTGCTATGGTGACTATAGTAGTCAGGTACCAGCCTGTGGGAAGGATGGGAAGTAGCCATGAAGGAGACTGAGGAATGTGTGTCTGTGAGTGTATGTTTACATGTCTGAATATGCATACATTCACACATACACATGTCTACTCTGAAGGTGAAGGAGAGAAGGAAGACAGAAAGAGGGCACTGACAGGGAGAAGTGGAGGAAAAGGGAATGGGAACCGAGACAGAAGAAGAGATGACCAGAAGATAAAAAAGGGCAGGAAGAGGTATGGGGATCAAGAGGGGTTACCTGTGAATAGGGTGAGAGGGTTATGAGGGATGAAGGGGTGTGGAAGTATTGAGGGAAAATGGCGCAGTGCCAGAGGGATAAAGGGGAAGGAGGCAGAGAGGGATATGGGACATGGGGTAACAGGTGTTAGGTGAGAGGTGGGAAGTGAGAAGAGTAGAGTAGGATGTGAGGTGGAAGGGGTCCACCTGTTAAAGTGGGTGGCGACTGGCTAGGTATGGGGAGAGTGAAGTGAATAGGGTGAAAATGGGGAAGGGTGTAGAGTCAGGGCTGAGGGGGTGTGGGCTGAGACGGGAACGAAGTGAGAAAAGAAAAGGTGTGGACTGTCAGAGGGCAAGGGATGTGAGGGAAAGGGAGAGAAGCTAGAGCGAACAGGAATTAGGAGTGGGAATAAGGGCAGAGGAAGAGGAAGGAATATGTGTAGTATGGGGAAAGGAGTAGGTAATTGACAGGGAGGATTACCCAATAAGCAAGGTAAGCACAAGTTTACTTGTGCCTACTTACTAATTTGTGGTGAACAATTTCACATAGGTTTCACCAAACCACTTCAAAGTGAAACCCACGTGATATTGTTCACTACAGATTAGTAAGTAAGCCCAAGTAAACCCATGTTTATGAGTCATCTGTCCATATCAGGGGTTGTAAATTTGAAAAAAGACTTTGATTCTGTAAGATGGTGCTATGGGGTTGGGGGAGACAAATGCCAGCAATACTCAGAAGTAGAATCTTTGATGTGGTGAAAAAAAAGTGCATTAGATTAGTAAGTAATCACAAGTAAGCTAGTTCTTACCTTGCTTACTGGATAACCTGCCCCTGGGTAAGAGGTGGAAGGAGGATGATGGAAGGACGAGAAGGAAGTGGGGTAGGAGGGGGAGAAGTCAACTGGAAGGGGTTAGTTATCCGAGGGAGGGGTAGGAAGAAGTGGAGAGCGGGGTGATGTTTAGAGATGGGAGGGAGAAGGGCCTGGGATGAGATGTGGGAAAGGGGAATGGGAGGAATACAGTGAATGTGATAAAGATGGGAAAGGGGCAAGAGGGGTGTGGGGGTGAAAAGAGAAGAGGTGAGAAAGCGGAGTACATGATAAATGAAGTGTGTGGTGAGAACGGGTAAGGTTTGGAAAGAGGGAGTATGGAAAATAGGGTTAGAGTTTGAGGTAGAAGGAGGTCTGGGTGTGGGTTGAGCTAGGTATAGTACCAGATCTAGGATAAGAGTTGAGTGGGAGCAGAGGTAACTGCTGAGAGTGGTTGGGGTCAAGGGCTAGACAGCGAAATATAGTGTAGTCTAGTGTGATCAGTAGAAGACTAGCAATGTTATGGGGTTGTTGAGATTTGAATGTGGGGTGCTGGGTATGGACTAAAATTTCAGAGGAATATAAGCGTAAGGGTTTGAAGGTCTGAAGTGAGGGAGATGGGAGTGGTATGGATAGCACGAGGCCATTTTCCAACTCCCATGCTTCATTCAATTTATCCTCTGTCCCTGCTTCAGGATCTCTCATTCCTTCCCCTTGCAAGAACCCTGTCCTCATATTCCTTGGTGATGAGGAGATGAACTTCTGTGGATCTGGAGGCCCCTCCTGTAGGCGAGGCCAGGACATGGTTCCTGGCCCCCAAGTGTGTTGCCACCGAGTTGTGGCTGACTCACAGTGACCCTAAAGGACAGTGTAAAACTACCCCATAAGGGTTCCAAGGAATGTCTGTTAGATTCGAACTGCCAACCTTTAGGCTAGCAGCCACAACTCTTAAATACTATGCCACCAAGATTCCCTGGTTCCTGGGAGGCCATTTATTTACTGCCTTCCCTACCCCCAAACAGGGATCAGGGCACCTTCTCTGGCTACAAAGACCTTGGATCAGGAAAGCTGCCCACAAAGCACTGCTCCCTGCCTTTGAGCCTAGGTGACAACACGGATCACTGGCCAACTTGGGGCTTTTGCATGACACCCAGTGCCCTGAGCTCCTTGTTCTCAGAAACTCTCATCTAGCTTCAGCTGAGGGGGTCCTGCTTGGCAGAAAAGCTGTGGCAGGTGGGAGGAGAGAGGAAGGCAGTGGGGCAGAAACAGCTGCCAGCGTGAGTGGAGTAACAGCAGGGCCCCAGTGTGTACACACAGATGGCAGGGCACTGGCTCCGGCATAATGCAGAGCCCCCACCCCACCCCACCAGTGTATGGTTGGTGGGCCCAACCTTCCCAATTCACCACCATCCACTGCTGCTGTACAGGAAGTAGTCTCTGTTTACAGGACTAAACTCTGGACTGAAAAAGACCTTAGGGGCCACTTGGCTCAACTTCACCCTTAATCTGATGTTAGTCTGTTCCCTCTTTGAAAGAAAAGACAGGAAATAACTGTTAACTGAGCAGCTCTGATGTGCCAGACCTAGGTACTGTGCAGACATCTCATTAATAATGACCTCAAAGAGATGTTACAATCAATTAGTCCCATTTTACAGATGAAACAATGAAGCTCAAAGAGTTGCAATCTCTAGCTGAAGGTCACACAGATAATAAATAAAAGACCTGCATTTGAATCCAAAACTTTCTAAACTCTGAAGTCCATCTGGGACCAGTCAGGACACATCTCTTCTTCTGCAACACGACAATTCTTCTGAGGTCTAAATTCAGATTGCACCCTCCCAAGTCTCTTCTTCATATAAAAGAGTCCCTGCTCCTTCAACTACCTCTCCTATGAAGTGAGTTCCAGCCTTCTCCCCAACCTCATCAATAAGAGACCCAGAAGACCATCTGCCAAGTAGGTTTGGACCAGTACAGAATAAAGTAAAACTATCATATCTCTCCTGAGCATTAATGTCTACTGATGAGATGCTATGCTAGAAAGAGAGTACAAAACTGTCCTTCCCTTGGGCTTCTATCCTTTCTTGGATTAAGAGCTCTGAGAGAAGAGGTCAAGGTTTTGTTCCCATCTCCACCACTCTTCCCAAGTCTGAACATGCTGAATTTAGAGCAGGGAAGAGACAAAAGCGAGGGGAAGAGGCAATCAGAAGCAAGGCTGGGAGGATGGAGAGCTGTGGTAGAGAAGCCACAACAGTCTAGCAGGAATCCTAGACAGGGTTAGGAGGGCCACAGTAGAGGTGGGGCTTGGAGGTTGTACACAGGGCAGTAAGGGAAGAAAGGAGCATGAAGACAGAGGTTGGAAGAGGCCAGGGAGGGGATGGGCATTGGGCCTAAGTTAACTTTGCCCTGCTGTGTTGAGAGGAAGTCTGTCGCACATTAAGGAAATGTTGCAACTGGTACTAAATTGGGAGGTGTCACAAGCAGCAGTGAAGACAGATATGATTCATGGGGCCCTGCGTGGCCCAAAAGAGGGGCAGACATCGCAAAGGAAGAGAAGGATTTCTGAGGCTGCCCAGGATGCAACTGAGGTACTCAGGACAGATCCCCAGGAGGAAGTGATCACCTGGCCTGGGAACAGAGGTACCAGGCTAGGTTTCCAGATACTTCTTATCCTGGCCTGTAGCTGTGGATTCTCCTCCAGCAGAATCCCTGAGGATGGGCTTCATCTCCAAAGAACCCCACTGGGGCAGAGCTGGACAGGACAGGACAGCTTGAAGCCAGGGTCAGGCTCAGAGGTAGATGAAGAAGACAACAAGGCCTGGGAGAGAGGTGAGGTGAGGGACTGAATAGAGAAAGCGCAGCAGGACAGTCTTCTTCCATAGTCGCCTGTAATACAGCTAGATTTGAAAACCCTAGGAGTCTCTGGGCCTCAGTTGAGGAAGAGAGCACAGGATGAGGAGTGGGAAAGCCAGGAAAAAAGCTGTGCAGCTGGTGTTCCCTTCTCCCGGCACAGCAGAAAGCAAGAGAGCATGAAAAGTTCTCTGCAGAGAGACTAGTGAGACTTGATATGAAGCCATGGTAAAAGCATGGGTTTAGCACCAGAATACCTGGATTTGAGTTCCGGCACTACTACTGCTCATCAGCTGAATGACCTTGGTAGAAACAGCCTGACCTCACCTACATACTGGTTTCCTCAACTATAAAATGGGAGTAATGGTGCTGTCTGGGGTAACTGTGATCTCAAAATGTACATAAGAGGGTTGAAAACCATAAAACATTCACTAATGTCAAGTGTTATTTTATTATTACAAAATAGTACCAACTACCTCTTCTTATTTTAGTCTCACAAGACCTAGGATGTGGGCAGAGCAAGGGTAATCATCCCAGTTTTACAAATGAGTAAACAAAAGCATAGAGAAGTGAAGTGATGTGCCCAAGGTCACACTGCTAACAAGTTGTAGAGGTGAAAAGGACTCCTGACACTGAGAGATCCTTTGTCTTTCTTCTACATCAAATTGCTTGGTAAAAACAATCAGTGTGAGGGATTATTATCTGGTAGAAGATCAGAGCTTGGAGCTGAATATAATATGAAGCAATCCCTATATGAAAGTTGTGGCATGAGCTCTTGTTCATCCAGGTGACTGAGAAAAAAAACCATTTGGGGCCATGGAGTCTAACGAAGAGTCATGAAAGATAGGCATCCTGTGTTCCACGCACTAGTGAACTGTCTCTCTGCTTTTACTGGGTGTATATGTCTGGGGCTGACATCAAGAATGTATACCGCTATCTCCATATAACAAAATGTGTCTTTCTTTGTGTGACAGTACCTCTGTCTGTGTGTCTGTGACACCATGAGGAGGTATACATAGTGTGAGAGTGCCTGCTTCTATGGCACTGTTTGTGGATGTAATGACCTCCTTGTATCTCTGTGTGACTTTGCCCCGGAGGGGTGGGGTGTATGGCAATATGTACGTGTTTGTTTGTACACCTTTAAGAAATGGAATATCTCATTTGATAGTGTGAGTGAGGCAGTGAGTCAGCTGAGGCTGAGGAAGGCGGGAGGGAGACTGCTAGGTTACGAGAACAGGAAAAGGAGAAGGGAAAAGTGAAGTCAGGAGCAAAGACCTACTCTTTGTCTCTCTAAACCCTTGCCCCAAATCTCTAGGAGCTTACCAAGAGCAAACAGACCCAAGAGAAGCCCACAGGGGTTATGCTGGATAGGAAGGGGCACTTTCTGCCCATCCCCAAAGCTTTGGATGGAGATGAGCTAGTTTGGGAGGCTAATGTCTCCCTCTCTGATTCTCAGCCCCCAGCTCCAGGATGTGTAAGGCCACTGATCTCCTTGTCACTTGACCCTTTGACCTTGCTGTTCCCTTTCCTGCCAAAGGCAGACCACATGGCCAATGGGCAAACAGAGCAGTAGCGCCACATCTGATATTATTCCAGCCCCCATCTACCTACTGTCCAGAACGACCCGGCTGAGGGTCAGGAAGTTTCTCAGCACTGGGCTCTACCCTAGGCAGGCTGTTCTGCACCTGCCTCTTCTCTCTTCTAGATGTCTGTCCCCAGCAACCAGAAGGCCAGCTTTTCATTCAGTATCACCCCAGGGCACTGGGACAGCACTGGAGACGGAGATTTGTAATGTACCCTTTAATGTCCCTCCCACAGGCCACCGTGCCCGGTTCTCAGATTCTTTTGCCAGGGAAAAGGAGCAGCAGGTTCCCTCCTTGGGAAGAGACTGGCACTCCTGTGCTCCATCTGCCTGGGCTCTAGCCAGTCAATCTCAGGTCATGTGAAGTCAACAGTGTGGCATTCCCAGCCACCAGGAACACCCTTCCTATCACCCCTCACTAGCAGGGGCCAACACAGTGTTAGTCTGCCAAATATTTCTCTTCCCCATTAGCCCTCCCCCTGCACCAGCCAGTTCGTTTGCCCCTACGGGGCTCTCAATTCCAGCCCAGAAAAAGAAGGTGGTACAATTGCCTAAGAATGGAGGCTGAAGGAACACAAGCCTTGTTTCCACACCTTTGCCAGCCCCTGGCTCCCTCCTTCCTCACATGCAGGGCAGGGCACCAGGAAGTCCCATGTCTACGGTGCTCAAAGCCAGAATTTATAGAAGTTGATCAGGTGGTTACCTGACCTGAATCCCTGAGGCCCCTTCTCTGGGGAGGTCCCAGGGTGGCACTCTTAGAGCTACACACAGAACCCTGGGGGTAGCGGGGGTGGGATGGTAGCGGAAGAAGCCACCTTTTTTCTCCCTGTGTCTCTGTTGCTGTTACTGATGCCACTGCTGAGGCAGTAGCTCTGGTCGTGGTCGCCCTGTTCTTACCTTACAGCCTTTCATGCAGGACCGAATTGAGTACTCTTCTGCTTGTAAGTATTTATGCAACACGAGGTCGAATTCGTCGTATTTTTCCTGAGCATGTCGGTCCAGCCGCTGGTACGCCTCGATACAGTTGCTACAAGCCTCCCAGGCCCTGGAGCCTGGACTGGCCACAACAGCCAGCAGGTCCCCCAGCAGGGTGTCCAGGCTGCAGTCCAGGCTGTCAGGGCGGTCCATGCCCAGCAGCAAGTCCCAGACAGTGTAGGTGTCACAAAAGGAGAGAGTGAAGTTCCGAAAGTGGCCTTTGAGCAAGTTTTTTTGCGCGGAAGGGAACTCGGCCAGGGCACTGGAAGGGGAGTTGGGGGGCCGCAGAGGGGGGATTGGGGTAGCTGGTTCAAAAAGTCTCTGCAAAGACTGCAATTTGGCACAAGCTGCGTCCAGCTCCATTGGCTCGGAGATGCCTCCGCAGTCCAGCCCGCTGCCGGCGGCGGCGGCAGCTTTGGTCAGGTTGCTGTATCGGGGGCCGCAGGTACTCAGGCGCACGATGGGCTCACCAGGCGGTGGTGGTGGCAAAGGCAACACAGTGCTAGGAGGCAACGGTTCCCGCTTACTGCTGGCCCCCAAGGGTGGCCGCATGGCGCTGTTCAGCTCCCTGGTTCGGGGCCGGGCCCCTGCGCACAGCCACAAATGGTCAGCGAGCAGCACGATGAAAAAGAGCAGGGACGCTAGGGACAGTCGCCATCGCTGCGCCCGCTCGGAGTCGGCGCAAGGTTTGTCACTCGGCCTGGGAGCCCAGCAGCAGCAGCAGCAGCAGATAGTCAAGGCGGCGGCGTCTTTCCCGGGCCACATCCAAGCGCCCCTGAACATATTTCAGGGGAATCCGGGCTGGAGGGGGCAGGCAGGCTCGAGGCCGGACAATCCTCTTAGGCGGGCTGGATGTGCACCGCTCTGCACTCCTCGGCGCCGTCCAGGCTCTACCTTGGGGGCTGCATGGTGAGGCAGGCCAGCCCGCCCAGGGTCCCGCTCAGGCTGCCCTCGTCCAGTCCCCGAGCGCCGGCTGCGCTCCCTGGCCTGCAGCCTGGGCGCTGCTGCCCCGCCCGCTAGGCGCGGCCCGGCGTCCTAGCGGGGGGCGGTGCGGGACACTGGGGCAGTGTCGGCTGCGGTGCAGCACTCCTCATAGTGTCGGGCCCCTCAGCTCCTAGCCACTCTACTCCACGCCGGCAGCTGCCTGGCTTGCACTCTGCCCTGCCTGTCCGGCTCAGCGCTGCTCTGGGGGCCCTCAGCGCCGCCGTGCGGGCTCGGCCGCCGTGCGGGCTCGACCTCCGTGCTCCGCTCTGCTCCTTTGCTTCGCCCCGCTCCTCTCCTGCCTGTCCGCCCGCCTGCCTGTCTGCCTGCTGCGCTCTTTGCGTTGCTCCCTGCCTTTCTCACGCCCTCCTAGGCCGGTCCGCTGGTCCACTACCCAGCCCCTAGGGCTTCACTCGTGCTCCAGCCGTGCGTTGGGGTCAGTCCCGGGCAGGTTCTGCTCCTTCGCGGCTAGCTGCTCCCGGAGTTCCAGCTCACGAGGGCCACCTGGCTCACGGCGGCGCCACGGGCGCCGGACGCGGACGCAGGGCTTTTACTTAGTGCGCCCCTCGCTTCCGCTTCTCTTTCACACCGCTGTGACGGCCGCCAAGCCGCAGGTCCTGGTGGCTCCTGCTGGCCATGCTCCCTCAGTCTGTCGCCATCTTCCGCTGTGCAGAGAACACCTTGAGAGCCCGTGTGTGAGTGTATTTGGGGCGGGGGGAATGGGGCGGAGAAACAGGCACAGAGAGGAGGAGGGAGCGGGACTGGGGCCCCAACTGCGCCTGCGTCTCAGGTCTTTCCCCCCCAACCCCCCCACCCCCTCGCCGCAGCCTGTGCAGTTTGGGGCTGTTTTCGGCCCACCCCCAACTCCATTCACTTCAGCGCCTCTGACATCTGCCAGCTCCCGCGTGCACAGGCCACACGCTGAGTTCCATGACCCTGTGCTCTTCCCCCGTCAGCCCTGGCGGCAGCTTCCTTCCTAAGGGCTGCCCCCCACCCCTGCCAAGGGCTAGGGGACTTCGGAGGATGATTCTAGGAGGCAGGAAGCAGCTCCAAGGCAGCTGCATAGAGTCTTGTTACCTTCTTGGGTCTCCTTCTCCATTGTTGTGAGTAGGACATGCTGGAGCTGGCTGTATATCCGACCAGTCCCGGATCCCCATCCCTGCTGTCCTGGTCACTCCTGCCTGAGGCTAAGGTGGCTCCTGGTGCTGAAGGACAGCTCCTTCTGATCTGTGGAAGAGCACTGAGCATGGAGGGCTTGCCCTAGAGGGGGCAAGGAACGGGGCTAAGATGGATAGTACTGGTTGGGTGTTGTTTCGAACCTTAGAAAGATTTCCAGTAGCCCCCGGCCATCCTATCTTCCTGGCTTTCCGGCCATTGTAGCTTCCTGGCTCCCCCTGTAGGCTGCTGAGAATAACTGAGCAAGGGTTGGGCAGGCGGCACGGCCTGGATTGAACCATGTGCTTGGCCCTCACAGAGTCACGTGGCTCTAGGAACTCAGATGTACAAATACCCTGTTGTGCCACTAACCTTGTTTGAGCTCCTCCAAATGTAAAACTGGTCTGGTTGTCTACTCCTTTCTTCACTCCCTGTCACTTTCAGTAACTCCCTCGTTATAATATTTGATCAATCGTTGCCAACAAGGATTTTTTTTAATATTGAGAATAATAATGATAACAGAAAATAACCTTTATTGCATGCCTATGCACATGCATCATCTCATTTAACCTTCACAACAATCTTTTGAGATAGGTATCACTTTTATCTCTACATAGCAGGAAGCTGAGGTTTGGAGTGGTTAGGTTACCTAAAGTTACACAGCTAGTCACCAGTGGAGCCAGGATAGGAACACACACAGTGTGGCTCTAGAGCTCTCTTAACTGTCCGGTGAAGATCCAGAGAGACGTAGTGGTAGAAGACATAGTCTTGCCTTACACAAAATCACAGTCTATATGAAGAAACAAGACATATAGGTTAATGGGAAGATTTGTGGACTAGGGACTGGGTTCTGGTAGTAGTTTTACCATTGAACATATTGTGAACCCTTGAGAGAGTACTTTCCATCTCTGAGTCTTGGTTTTCTCCTGGGTAACATGAGGAATTGCTGAGGGTTAAATGAGATAGATAGGAATCACTAATACTACTCAGAGGTGAAGTGTGGGTGGTGTGTGAAAGGTTTCTGGAAAAGGAGAATTTGGCTGGTTCCTAAAGAAATTGGCATGTCTGGGTGAATGGGGAGGGCATTCCAGATAACGGGAATACAGGTGAAAGTTTCAGGGATGGAGAGTAGCCTTGCATGTTTGTGAAACCTTCAATGTGTTACTTGGGCTGTATTGGTCGTGAGAGTTCGTGGAGAGGAGTGTAGAAGGAAATGAAACAAGGGACAAAGCTATCAGGCATTTGGAGAGCTTATTCATTCATCATGTGCCAAGCACTGTGCTGAGGACTTGGTAGGATACTGAGGTGAAGCAGACATGGCCCCTGCCCTCAAGATGCTCACTATTGAATTAGAAAGGCAGACATGTTAAAGAAGGAATTGTAACACAGTGTAATAAAGATAAGATTGAAGAGTCATCTGCCTCCCAGAGAGGGAGGAAACAAATCGACCCTACCAGCTGTTCTCAGAGATGGTTTTACAAACAGGGACTTGAGTTGGGGTAGTCATTAATTCATTTATTTGGGAAACATCTACTGAGGCTCTATTACGTCCCAAGAGCTATGCTAAGAAAAAGATATAGACATAAGTAAAATATGTGCCTTGGGCTGAAGGAGTTAGTTGGAATCTTGAGGGATAAGAAGGAATTTGCTAAACAGGTAATTGAAAAGAGAGTTGTGATGAGGATGTCCCAGACAGAGGCAGGACATATGAAAAGGTTTAGAAGCAAAGTCAAGCATGGTATCTTCAGAAAGTTACAAAGTAGTTTGTGACTGGATGTAAAATGGGAACACTGCCAAAAATGAGGCTGAAGATTCAGCGGAAGCCAAATCATAAAGGGCCCTGGGTTCCATGGTAAGTGGTTTGAACTTTACCCAAGGGCAACAGGGAGCCACTGAAGGAGTTGAAAGGTTTCAGCAGGAGGTGACATGATCAAATATGTATTTTTTCTCATTAAACAGTACATATATTGTTTTATGACGTTGCTTAACAGCCCCATGATGTGTCAGCACTTCCCGTTCTCAAAATTCAGTTCCTTGTTATCAGCTTTCCTGTCCCTTTCTACCTTCTAGCCTTTGCCCCTGGGCTGGTATGTCACTTTAGTCTCATTATGTTTCATGGGCCTGTCGAATCTTTGGATGAAGGGTGAATCTGAGGACTGACTTCACTACTGAGCTAAAGGATGTCAAGGGGCCATACTCTCAGAGTTTTTCCAGTCTCTGTCGGGAGAGAAATCTGGTCTCTTTTTTTGTGAATTGGGATTTTATTCTACATTTTTTTCCAGGACCCTCTGTTGTGATCTCTGTCAGAGTAGTCAATAGTGGCAGCTGGGCACCTTCTGGAAACCCTTGTGGCATAGTGCTTAAGTACTATATCTGCCAAACAGAAGGTCAGCAGTTCATGTCTGCCAGGTGCTCCTTGGAAACCCTATGGGGCAGTTTTATTCTGTCTATAGGGTCACTATGAGTTGGAATCAACTCCATGGCAGTGGATAGTAGTAGCAGGACACAATCTAGTTGTGCTGGACTCAGTCTGGTGGAGGCTGTGCTAGTTGTGGTCCATTAGTCCTTTGCACTAATTTTTCAGATTCGTATTTTTAGAAAATTGTTCTGGCTGCAGGATGGAGACTGAGTAGGAGGGGGTGAGCCGGCAAGGAAGGGAGACTGTTTAGAAGATGAGTTAGTATTCAGGTGAGAGATATTGAAGTCTTGAACAAAAGCAACAGCAGTGGGAGTAGAGAGAGGAGATACACAGAGGGGAGATATGAAAGGACTTGGGACTGGCCTGTATGTAAGGAGTAAAGTAGCGACAGGACTTAAAGAAGAAATGTAAAACTAAATGGTTTGTGTCAGTGATACTGGCATGACTGCCCATGTCCGCCTAGAAATTGTCTTTCCAGAGCCATTCTTTGTTTAGTCCTTTGAAGATTCAGCGTTCTGTTTTAACAAGGAAGGCTAATCGCTTACAAGATACCTAGCTCAGAACTGATTGGCAGATCCACAGTTATTGACACCCTTGAATTCCAATGAAAGAGCAGCTTGCTGAGCCTAGGCTATTAAGCTCTGAGCAATACTGGAGCCTTCTGTGAGAAGTCAGTCAGGCAAGACTTCCTCCCTGTCCCGGATCACACACAGGGTGAGAAATGTCTCACAAAAATCCATTTATCACAGGAGCACAATAAAACAGTAACATTCTACACAGTACCTGCTGCACACAAAGAAGAGGTAGTAACACACTGGTACTCTGAGGACACTCTCATGCTCTCACTCTAGATGACATAAGAAATTGGGACATGGGAAGGGAAAGCATTGACATCTAATCTGGCCCCAGCTGAAGCACAGTTGCTGAGATGTGGAGGGAGTCTAGGGTAGCTGATAAGCCCTAGACAGCCTTCCTCCCAGCCCTTTCTTTCTACCTGTCCCCAAGTGAGCAGAGGATAAAGCTGGTTAACTTCTGAGGACTCATACTGCCTAGAAAGAGAGATAGAGTGCCTTCAGATTGGGTAGGGAGATGTGATAGAGTGCAGAAAAGACAATTGGAGTGGAGGGAAAAGGGGTAGATTTTTCACAGTGAAATTCTGACACTTAGGAGGAAGAAAAAGTGAGAGCCATTTGAAGAGACCAATGTGGTTAGAGACAGCTTTCTGGTAAGCTCAGATTTTAAAAGGCCATAGGCAAAAATAAAAGAAAGGCATGCAATTAAGGATGAATCTAAAAACCAGTAAGGAGAAAGTCAGGATGGCTAAAGCACAGCTTGAGCTGAGGTTTGTCAGGTTTTACCTGGTTTCTGCTCCTCCATAAACCAAAACCAAACTTGTTGCCATCAAGTTGATTATGACTTATAGTGACTGTGTAGGACAAAGTAGAACAACCTCTTAAGGTTTTCAAGACTGGAAGCTTTATGCAGGATTACTGGTGACACTGGTGGTTAAAGCACTTGGCTGCTAATGGAAAGTTTAGCAGTTTGAACCCACCAGCCATTTTGTAGGAGAACGATGTATTAGTGCTTCCATAATGGTCACAGTCTGGAAAACCCTAGGGGGCAGTTCTACTCTGTCCTATACAGTCCCTATGAGTTGGACTTGAAGGCAATGGGTTGGATTTGGAGTTTTTAAAATTTTTATGGAGGCAGACTGCCACATGTTTCTGTGGAAGAATGGCTAGTGGGTTCTAACCATGAATCTTTCGGTTAGCAGCTAAGTGCTTACCGCTGTGCCACCAGAGTAATTTTCCTACCACTTTCAGGCTATGCCTGTCCTAAAACAGGAATAATTGAAGTTACCTAAGCCTGTATTCTAAAACTCAACATCAAGCAGTTGAGTCCTTTTGCTGTTTGTCTGAGTCTGATCTCAAGTTTCCACTGAGCCTCTACCTCATTGCTCAGTTCTGATCCCTGGTCTTTTGTCTCATGTCTGGTATATGAGTCCCTCAGTCATAAACCTGGCCTGGTATATCAGACCCTGTCAACTAGGCCCAGTAATTCTCTTTCAGGCCATCATCTAGGAGGGGATTCCTGACCCTGAACCCCGACCCAGCACCTGAGGCCTAATGACCTACCTGTCTCAACTGCTCGTTTGCGTTTCTAAATATTGTCTCCTTCTGGATTCCTGTAGTCATGTTTTTCCTTGTGTTTGGGTCCCTAGTTTCCTTGTGTCAGGAATGCTTTTGATTGTAAATGATAGACTTCTCTATGATAGTGGCTTAAACAGAGGGTCATTTTGTTTTTTTTGTTTCGTGAAACAAAAATTCCCAGGGTAGGTGGTCCAGGGCTGGCTTGGAACTTCAATGATGTGACCAAGACCCTGGCTTTTCATCTTAACTGTCTGTACAGTATAGCGTTTAATTCACATACTCTTTGCCTCAGGGTCACAAGACAACTGCTACAACTCTAGGCCCTATGTCCATATTCCAGACAAGAAGAAGAAGGAAGAGTGAATGGCAAGATGATGAAGGACAAAGGAGCTTCCAGAGAAGATTTGCCTGCTTATTTGTAATGGCACATTCTCCTTAGTGATAGCTGTCTAAATTTCTTTAGCTAAAATTTATCATATGAACGCTGCTTTTCTGTCAGTCTATTGTACTGTGGTGGCTTGTATGTTGCCGTGACACTGGAAGCTATGCCACCAGTATTTCAAATATCAGCAGAGTGAGTTACCCATAGTGGACAGGTTTCAGCAGAGCTTTCAGACTAAGACAGACTAGGAAGAAGGACTTAGCAACTTACTTGTGGAAAAATTAGCCAGTGAAAACCTTATGACTAGCAGCAGAACACTGTCTGATATAGTGCTGGAAGATGAGCTCTGCAGGTTGTAAGGCACTGAAGTAGAGTCAGCCTTAATAATGTGGATATAGCTGCATTTTGGGGACCTTCATTTGCCAATGTAGCATGGCCCAAAATAAAAAGAAACAACTACAAACATCCATTAATCAGAATATGGAATGTATGAAGTATGAATCTAAGAAAATTGGAAATGGTCAAAAATGAAATGGAATGCATAAAGGTCAATATTTTCGGCATTAATGAGCTGAAATGAACTAGCTTTGGCAATTTTGATTGGGACAATCATATGCTCTACTACGCCATCCAACAATAACAAATTGAAGAGGAATTGTGTGACATTAATTGTCAAACAGAACATTTTATAGTCTATGCTGAAGTACAAGGTCGTGATAGGATAATATCCATGTGACTACAAGGAAAACCAGTTAATACAAATAGTATTCAAATTTACACACCAACCATTGATGTCAAAAATAAAGAAACTGAAGATTTTTCCCAGCTCTGAAACTGATCAATCATACAATCAAGATGCGTTCATAATTACTGGTAAGTGGATTGAAAAAGCTGGAGACAAAGAAGAAAGATCCATAGTTGAAAGTATGGCCTTGGTGACAGAAGTGATACTGGAGACTGCAAAACAGAATTTTGCAAGACCAATGACTTTTTTATTGGAAATACCTTTTTGTTTTCAAAAATGTAAATGGCAACTATGCATGTGTACCTCCCCAGATGGAAAACACAGAAATCAAATTGACTCTGTTTGTGGAAGGAGACTGTCTTAGTCATCTAGTGCTGCTGTAACAGAAATATCACGAGTGGATGGTTTTAACAGAGAGAAGTTTGCTTCCTCACAGAAAAGCAGGCTAAAAGTGCAAATTCAGGGCATCAGTTCCAGGGGAAGTCTTTCTCTATTGGCTCTGCAGGCAGCTCATTGTCATTAATCTTCCCCTGGACTGGGAGCTTCTGAGGCACAGGGATCCCAGGTCCAAAGGACATGAACTATTTCTGACACTGCTTTCTTGGTAGTACGAGGTCCCCTACTCTCTGCTTGTTTTCCTTTCCTTTATATCCCAAGAGATTGGCTCAAGGCTCTGTACAGTCTTACAGGTAGAGACCTGTCTCACTAATGTAACCACTGCCCAGTCTCCTTCATTAACATCATATAGGCAGGATTTATATCGTATAGAAACTTCACATAATATCAGGAATTATGGCCTAGCTAAATTGCTGCACACATTTTTAGGGAACACAGTTCAATCCATGACAGAGACAATGGAGAAGCTCAATATCATTGGTCATAATAAGGCTGAAGGCAGACTGCAGAACAAATCATCAATTGCTCATGTGAAAGCTCAAATGAAAGCTGAAGAAAATTAAAACAATTCCATAAAAGCCAAAATACAACCTTGAGTATATCGCACCTGAATTTAGAGACCATCTCAAGAATAGATTTGATACATTGAACACTAATGACCAAAGACCAAGTGAGTTGTGGAATGACATCAAGGACATCATACATGATGAAAGCAAGATGTCATTAAAAAGATAGAAGAGAAAGAAAAGACCAAAATGGGTGTTAGAAGGGACTCTGAGATGTAGAGAAGCTAAAGCAAACAGAAGAAATGATGAAGTAAAAGAGATGAACAAAAGATTTCAAAGGGCAGCTTGAGAAGAAAGAGTAAAGTATTATAGTGAAATACGCAAAGACCTGAAATTAGAGAACAAAAGGGTAGAACACATTAGATATTTCTCAAACTGAGAGAACTGAAGAAAAAAATTCAAGCATTAAGTTGCATTACTGAAGGATTCGGTGGGCAAAATGTTGAACAATTCAGGAAGCATTGAAAAAGATGAAGGGAATACACAGTCTCTGCACCAAAATGAATTGGTCAATGTTTGACCATTTCAGAAGGTAATGTATGATCAAGAACCAATAGTACTGAAGGAAGATGTCCAAGCTCTACTGCAAGCTTTGGTGAAAACTAAAGTAAAAGAATTGACGGAATGCCAATTGAGATGTTTCAACAAATGAATGTAACTCTGGAAACACTCTTTAGTCTATGTAAAAAATTTTGGAAGATAGCTACCTGGCCAGCTGACTAAATGAGATCCATATGTGTGTCTGCTCCAAAGAAAAGTGATCAAAGAAAGGTGGAATGTATAAATCTTTGAAAAATATCATTACTATCACATGCAAATAAATTTTTTCTGAGATAATTCCAAAATGGCTGCAGCTATACATCAATAGGGAATTGCCAAAATTTCAAGCTGGATTCAGAAAAGGATATGGAACAAGGAACATCATTGCTGATGTCAGCTGTATCTTGGCTGAAAGCAGAGAATGCCAGAAAAATGTTTACCTATGTTTTATTGACTAGGCAAAGGCATTAACTGTGTGGATCATAACCAACTATAGAAAACATAGTGAAGAATGGGAATTTTGGAGCACTGAATTGGTCCCAGAAGGAACCTGTACGTGGATCAATGGGCAGTTGTTTGAACAGAACAAGGGAAAACTGCGTATTTTAAAATCAGAAAAAGTGTGCTCAGGGTTGTCTTTTTTCACCATACTTATTTAATCTGTATGATGAGCGAATAATTTGAGAAGCTGGACTATATAAAGAAGAATGTGACATTAGGATTGGAGGAAGACTTATAACAACCTGCAATATGCAGGTGATACAACCTACAACCTTGCATGCTGAAAACAAAGAGGACTTGAAGCAGATACTGATGAAGATCGAAGACCACAGTCTTCAGTATGGATTCCACCTCAATATAAAGAGAACAAAAATTCTTACAACTGGACTAGTAAGCAACATCATGATATAACATTGAAACAGTCAAGGACTTCATTTTACTTGGATCCACAGTCAGTGTCCATGGAATCAGCAGTCAAAAAAGTCAAATGACATATTGCATTGGGCAAATTGGCTGTTAAGATCCCTCTTTAAAGTGTTACAAAGCAGAGGTTTCACCTTGAATACTATGGTGTGCCTGACCCAATCCTTGGTGTTTTTAATTGTCTAACATACAGTGTGAAAGGTCAACAATGAATAAGACCAGAGAGGAATTGATACATTTGATTTTTGTGTTGAGGCAGAATATTGAATCTAGCATAGACTGTCAGAAGAATGAACAAATCTGTCTTGGAAGAAGTGCAGCCAGAATGTTCCTTAGAAGCAAGGATGGTGACACTTGTCTCACATACTTGGACAGAAGGAGCCAGTTCTTGGCAAACGATGTTATGTTTGGTAAAGTAGTGAGTGATTGAAAAAGAGGAGGATGCTCAATGACATGAATTGATGTAGTGGCTGAAACAAAGGACTTGAGCGTAACAACAATTGCAAGGATGGCACAGTATTGGGTTGTCCATGGGGTTGCTATGAGTTGAAACCAACTATATGGCAGCAAATGACAGCAGCAATCTGGAAAGGAAGTTGGGAAACCCAGTACTTTTAGCAGAACATACTGCTTCTCTGAACAGAGTTGGGATTTTGAAGTAAAGAAAAAGAAAGGGTGGTTATTGGGCATACTGCTGGTAGCATCTACCATGAATCCCCGCCAACAGGACAACTTTTCTTGCACTGCCAAATACCTTAAATACTATAGTTTGACAGCTGGGCTTGACTGTCTCTCAGCAACTGTAGCAGGGTTTCCTCCTCTAACACAGAATGGAAGAGACCTGCATGATTTAATAACAGCATATGTGAGAAAGAATTCATTTGATTGAGAAATCATTGTAAGTCAACAGAATGATGATGCCACTAAAAAAGGTAATTAAATTTTAGGTCGCACTGATAGGTGTATAGAACCAGAATATGGGATGGCTATGCTCTTCTCTATACCTGTCACACCCTACCCAGAGCAGCATGATCCATTCTTGACAAGCCATTTTAACAGCAGCACAATAACAAAGTGCAAGATGTCCAAAGGTGAGTCACTAGGCTAGTGAGGGGAATAGTAGCTACATCATATGGGAACAGTTGAAGTACCCAGGCTTATTTGGTCTAGAGGTAAACAGAACTAAAAGCAAGTACACATGTGACAGTAAAAGAGATAGCTATTCAGGTTAGGGTTGAGAGCCAAGCAGATCATAGCAAGCAGGATAGTATCAAATGATTAACTGAGGTGACTGGAGAGAAAGTAAGTAACAATAAGAGTAAACATTTATATAATGCTTAAGAGTCAGATCCGACTCGACGGCACTTGGCTTGGCTAATACGTACCAGGTATTGTTCTAACTATTTACATGTATTAAGTAATTTAGCCATCTATGACAACAATTGTATGAGGTAGTGTCGCATCTGACATTCTAGCAGCTAGTGCTGGATGGGGTCCGAGGCTGCAGTGGACAGGTGAAAAGATGAGAAATCTCACTCACACATGAAAACATGTCAATCACAGAAGAACAAATAAACACATCACACAACATAAAGTTGTGGCCAGGTGGGACCGTGGTCTGTGATGGAGAATCATGGACACCGGTGGGCTTACACAAGCTTTATTTATAGGCTTAACAGGTAGGAAGTCAGCAGGGTGGGGCATTGCCAAAAATGGTCATGATCTTTGTTACAGAACAAAGGACAGGAACATGCAAATAGTTTTAACTTGAGCCATTAACCTGTAAACAGTTTCAAGGAAATAGCTCTAACTTTGGGCCTACTATGTTACAGATAGCTTAGTCTGGGCTAATAGCTGCAAGGAATCGTTCTTATAATTCTGTAAATAGTTTCAAGGTGTGAACCAGAGAGGTACAAAACATGAGGAGAGGGAGGAGGGGGCAAGGAGGCTAGGACACAGTAGTTCCCAGCCCGCAGCAAGGTAGGAACAGTTACTGTCTCCTTTTTCCAGATGAACAAATTAAAGTACAGACAGGTTAAGTCGCTTGTCTAAGGTTATACAGTTAACAACTGGCTGAGGCAGAATTTGAACACATGCAGGTTAACTCCAGAGTTCGTGCTCATACCTACTACACCTTTCTTCTTCTCATGAGAGGCTTGGAGCTTCTGGGAAGTTATTTAGATTTGAACACAGGGTAGAATTTACTTGATTGTTTGGCAGTGGTGGGTGCCTTAGAACAGGCGTTAGAGAGAGGTAGAAGGTTTACCTTAAGACCTGCAACCCAGAGAATCCCTCCTAGATGTTGATACCTTCTAAGTCAACACCAAGAGAAGTAGTTGTCCGTGTTACAGTCCACCTCAGGCTTTCTCTCTTCCAATTTCTAGTATGAGAGATACAGCCTCAGTCTCAGGTAACAGACAAAGTGTCCTCACCCTAGGATCCATTTCACCCTAGGCTGCAAATACACAGTGATGCCCACCTCCGGAACCACCAGCAATCCAGAGCTTGCAGTGTACAGAGTGCACTGCAGCTGCCACCATCATAGGCTGACACAGCCAGTTTCCTTGCCACTGGGCCCAGAGCCTACGCTCCTCAAAGACACTGGGGATAAATCCACCCCATCCCACACCTCCTAAAGTCATGAGTCAACCTTCAAAGTGTAAGTCCCATCTTCACCCTCACATTGGTTTTCATGCTGTTATGTTTATTTTCTTGACTTAACCTAGCCCTCCACTTCTCCTCTACTTCCCCAAACCTTCCACTGGGGCCCTCCTGAACCAGTGCTTCGCCTGTAACTCTTTTACTTAATAGAAACCTCGTTCTACCTGGAGAGCTCTGCTTCCCTTGATGCCTTCGTATGTGAAAGTTGTTTGTTGTCTTTCCCTAAAGGAGGTAGGATAGGTGTCTTCCTTGCCCCCCATTACTACTGTCAGACCATTTATTCTCTTCCATCTTGTAAAAACTGCATCTCTTTTGAGATACACATAATGTTGATATACCACTTTCTCCTCATTGCTGTCATGTAAAAACCTCCTGGTCATTCTCTTTCTCGTCGAAGGCTCTGGTTTCTGTCTCACTGACTTCACTTCTCTACCTCACTTCCACCTCAAGTCCTGCCATCATCATAGGGGACTCTGGTGTTCATATTGACAATGTCAAAATTGCTTGAGCCTCCTAGTTCCTAAACTTCATAATTTCTTCCATTCTACATCAGCCACCTACTCCCATCATCATAATTTGGACCTGCTCTACTGGAAATCACCAGTCTCAGTTTGGTCTTCAATGCTACCTAAACGATATGACTAAACCTGTAAAAAAGAAAAAAAGAAAAAAAACGATCCTGTTGCTGTCTAGCCAATTCTGACTCATAGTGACCCTGTAGGACAGAGTACAACTGCTGCATAGAGTATCCAGGAAGCTCCCGGTGCATTTGAATTGATTACCTTTTGGTTAGCAGCCGAAACCTTAACTACTATGCCACGAGGATATCCACAGTGTGACTAGATACTAGGTTTCCTTAGTACTTCTCACTCTCCAGGATATTTCAAATCTCTACTCATTCCTCAAACTTCAACCCATGTGTCCTTCCATTTCACTATTAGCAGATAACCTCATCACCTGCTTCACTGAGAAAATTGAAGCATCAGGCAGGTCCTCCACTTCCAGCTACCAAATCTATGTACTACCTTATCTACATCCTCTGTAGAATTTTCCTCCTGTAACAGAAGAGAAGCTATCCATTCATCTCACGGGCACCACTTTTCACTGGTGTTTTGTAGCCTAACTCCCCATGGTCTCAGGACCCCTACACTATCTGTTATCCCCTTTATCCCCTATGTGTTTAACCTCTCTCTCAACTACATCTTTCTCAGTAGCTAGTAAACATGTTGAAGTCTCTCCAATCTTAAAATGATTTCAGCTCAACTCCATATTCCTCGCCAGTTGTCACTGAATTTCTTTTCTCCTTTTCTCAATAAACTTCTCAAAAGAGTTGTCACCACTCACTTCTCAGACTGCTTCTGCCTCCATCACTACCCTGAAAGTGCTTTTACTAAGATAATCAATGACCTTTATGTCATTAAATCCAAAGGATGCTTTCAACCCTTATCTCACTTGACTTCTGAGCAGCATTTGACATTTATGACTTCCTTTCTACTGAAATGCTTTCTTTCATTAGCTTCCTTTCTTTGTTTTTCTCCTACGTCTCTGACAAATCCTTATTGGTCTCCTCTGGGCTCATTTTTCTCTAACTGACTTTTAAGTGTTGGAGTTCCTCAAGGTTGCCTTCTCATATTATACTCTCCCTAGGAAATCTCATCCATACCCATAGTGTGTATCCCGTATTTATATACCTATTTAGACAACTCAGATTTAGTACATCTAAAACCAAACCAATGAATTCCTATTTCAGATCTGGTTTTCTACCAGTTTCCCCTTTTCTCAGTGAAACTACCCAACTACCGAGTTATGCAAATTAGGAACCCAGGAATCATCCTTAGCACACCTTATCCCTCATATCCAATCCATCACTAAGCTCTGTTTTACACCTTAAATGTCTCTTAGTCCATCCACATCTTTACAGTTACTCTGATAGCCACCACCTTTGTCCACATTACCATCATTTGACCTGTTACAGTATACTGGTCTCTGCACATCCACGGTAGATACCTCTATCCATTCTTTATATAGCAGCCAGAGTGATGTTTTCAAAAGTTAAATCTTAGCATGTTATCACCTTGTATTTTAAAAAACCTCCAGTACTCTCCTATCATCCTTAAAAGGAAGAATTTTTAATGTGGTCTACAATGTACAGCAAAGTCTGGCCCCAACTTATTTCTCCAGCCTCAGTTAACACCACTTTAGACCTCATACTATGGGCTCTAGCCACACTGAACTTCTTTCATTTCCAAATATGCTGTGCCTCCCAGGTCATGGGGCCTTTGTACATGTGTTTCATCTTCCTGGAAAATGAAACTCTTTCCAACCTCCCACCCCTGCCCCATTTGCTTTGCCTGGCTAATCCTATTTGATACTCAGGTCTTAGTTCCAGCATTACTTCCTCAGAGAAGAGTTCCTTGATCAGTTAGGTCTGGTTCTTTTGTTACATCCCTCATAGAACTGTCTTCTGTACTTCATTGCACTTATCTATTGTATTATTTGTGTGATTACATGACTAATTGCTGCTTCTCCCACTGCATTCTAAACTTTACCAGAGCAGAAACCAGGCCTGTTTTGTTCCTCCCTGTGTTTAGCATCAAACTCCATGTCTAGCAAATAAGTGGTCAGTATTTTGGCGGCACTTGGCTTTTGGCATTTGTTGAATGAATTAAGGAGGGAATGAATAGATACTTCCATTGAGGCCATCCCCACCCCGTCAAGGAGTGTGGTTTTAGACCGTTAGCATGACTGTATTTTAATACCCAATGTAAAACTCAACAAAAAATGTAGAAACAGAGGGTCACTTCCTTATGGCTGCCTCTAGAGGCAGTAGATTTCCTCCAGTAAAGATATACAGGCAGATATCTAAGCAGGAGTTGAATGACTGCTTGTGGTGATATAGCCAATAAGAGTTGGACTAGATGACCTCTAAAACTTTTACAAAAGGCTTTATAATTCTAGGGTTTGTTGCATAGAGAGGGTGGCTTGAACAAAGAGGATTCAGATTTTGTCAAGGGTGGAAAAACCATAGAAGAAATAGCTTTAGGATCCTAGTTCCCTTGAGATCACCTCTTTCGTTTCCTTCCCTTCTAATAGAAATTTTTAATTTATTATTGGGGGGACTGACATTTTTCCTATATTAAAGATTGCCATGGGGTAGAGGTTTGGCAACTGCCAAAGCTCTCTCAGTTCCATCTTTCATTGAGAACCTTGTTTCTAATTTTCAGCATTCCTGCTTAAATGTAAAGCCATTTTGTCATACTTCCCATTGCAAGGATAGAAGTTAAGTGCCCCAGCTGTATCCAAGGAGTTTTTAATAAAAGTTGTTATTATGAGGCTGAGTGCAAGTCCTCACAATATCCACTACAGAAAATTGAGGTGCCATCACGACAGAATCACTCCTTCTTATACTATGTATGAGCAACACTTGATGTTTAGATGCCAAAAGTCTTGTAAAGCTGAGGTTTTGTCAGATTGTCAGGCTCATAAGGATAAAACTCATGCCTTTCAATGTAAGGGATAATATTTCATCTGAATGGTAGGATAATAAATGGTATAATCACCAGAGTCCTGAAGATCATTTGGAAAAGAAATGGATTCTTCAGAGAAGGAACCAAAACTGAGAGAGAAGCTTCGCAGAGGCCTGAGACCCAATGTTCTGTAGACTGGCTGGAGAGAAAACCTAGTCCTTAAATACTTGCTCCCTGAGGGGGAAGGTAGGAAATACCTGCCCTGTGAACTCAAGCCAGGGGTATACAGAGGGAAGGAGCCAGGCCTCCAATGCTTTGGAGACTGGATGCATTATAAAATGAACATGTGAGCCCAAGAGAGTTGGCTCAGAGATGCATACTGTGAAGACAGGGATCAGTGGGCTTCTGGCATGGACCTGTGCTTCAACCAGAGTGCTTTAGGAAGTTATTTGTACAAATGTTTCCTGCTACCTGTGCTCTGCCCAGGGGAAACCGAAGATGAGTTTTGTGGCCCTCTCAGATCTGAGTGTTAAAAAGAGAGTGGTACAGATCTGAGGTTGTAAGAGACAGAGACCTACTGTGAGGTCCACTATGAGAGTACTAGGAGTGACTGCTTTCCTCTTGCACACTTTCCTAAGGTTTTCTTTGCCCAATCTGTGAGATACTACTAAAATTCCTATTTTACCAAGAGAGTGACAGTGGTGGGGTCAGAACAAAACCTGAGGTTCTAGGGGACGAGGAGAGATTCAAAGAGCCAAAGTTGGGATATGTGTGACCATAGCTTCTTCTGCCTTGTAAGTTCCCTTTTCAGTGATAAGCACAGGAGACTATGTGTTTCTTCTAACAAGGGAGGTAGTTTCTTGACTCTAAGAGTACTTTCTCATGGGTTAGCAAGAGATCTACCTATAGAGACAGATTTTACACATGGCAGTGGCAAAATGGGTCCCTTGAGCATGGTTCTTCAGATCCTCCTTGGAGAAAGCCCTTTAGGCAAGATGGAAACTTAGCCAAAAGTTTTCTATTCTGGGATCTGGCTCAGATTGCTTGTGAAGGCCAGAAAGCTCCTCTCTGTTGCTTCCTATCTCAACTGACTGAAGGAGCTGCTTAGCAAGCATGAAAGGGTCTGTTCACCACAACTCAGAGGAGGTCTTAAAAAAGAACTGGGCTGAACACAAGAGTTAGAGACACCTTGGGTGCTGATCCATGAATGACTTGAAAATTCTGTCCCAAGGAAGGCCTGGGTTACCTGGACTCTTGAGCTGTCCCCTCAGTGCCTCCTACAACCTGCTCCTACAATGATTTCTGACTGGGGAATCATACCCTAGCATGTGCTATACTTTGTCTCTATAGCTGCCTTCACCTCTGGGGGGACCCAAGGTTCCCTTCCTGGGATTTGGGTCATACTATAATGACCTAGAAGTTGATTGTTTCAACTGGCCTTATAGAGTCTTGTTTGTGGCTCCCAAAGTCCCAAACCTCCCACCATCTTCAGAAAGCAGTGCATTGGTAACAGAAGCAGTATAGAGTTTGGAGTCAGGCAGGCCTGGGTTCACATCCCAGTCCAGCACTTCCTAGCACAAATATACTTTCTGGGCATCAGTAAAATGAAAAAAAAATCACCCACTTTATAGGGTTTTTTGGTATGGAGGAAACATTATGATGGTTCTAAAGCACCTCACACATGGCCCTCAATACATACTAGTAAATCCTGAATGGTACATTGTAGGACAGGATAAACATTCCCTTTTTTCATTTCTCTTGATCTGTTCTGTTGATTGAGACATACTCACCAAAAGTTTAGTAAGTTAGATTCTCTTCTAGGAGGATTTACCAGATCAGAATATTTCTGTTTGGAGAAGAGGGTTGAAGGCTGAGTGCTCCCCTCCCCAGGTTGAACATACTCAGAGATGCAGATTACCCATACAGAAAAAGGGATCTGCATGCCCTGGTTTAACATATGGGTTGGAAGGGTGTGGGAGGTATTATGGACAAATGATTCCTGCTCTCGGCCATAAGAAAAGCAGAGGGAAAAACCAGAAGGGAGTCAGGATGTAGAGCCCAAGCCCCAGGTATCAAGGGACTTTGAAAGATATAGAGCTTTTGACATTTTATATTTATACCACTGCAACAGTTCACTAAGCCTAGTATGTGTGATGTGTTGCTTTTTAAAAACTGTGTTTTAGATATAAGTTTATAGCATAAATTTGAAGTGTTACTTTTGTTACTTTTGCTCTGTTTTACCGTGGTGGTGGTCAGTAGAATCCTTTACCTGAGGGTTGTCTTTAGACTTGATTTGTAGGGTGCCAGAATAACTTAACTCATTCCTTTGCCAGCTTGATGATAAATGTCAAGATCTAACAGCGGTCACTTATGTTATCAAGCTGCATTCCTTCCCTTGCCTCAATTCTCACACTCAAACCAGGTTAACAGATCTACATTCCTCTGCCTATCTCTGAAGAAATAAAATTGATTAAGAACTCAGAGAGAGGTAAAAAAAAATTTGTATAGTTTACTCTGCTTGATTATCCTGTAACCAATTTTGAGTAGTTTACTCTGTTTAATGACCTTGTGACAAATCTTAGATAGTTTACTCTGTTTGATTATCCTTGACATACTTTGGACAGTTCACACTGGATTATCCTGTGACAAATTTTAGATAGTTTACTCTGTTTGATTATCCTGTGACAAACTTTTGAGTAATTCATACTGTTTGATTATTCTGTGACAAACACAACACCAGCAACCCCTCTGAATTCTGGTTATAAAAACTGCTAGAAATGTAACCCAAGCAGGATAGCTTTTGACTCACTGTCTCCCAGATTGCTAGCAAACCTGCAAATAAATTATACCTGGAACCTCACACTGTCTCTGAATTTTCAGCTACAGTGACAGGTGGAATGAACTTGGCTTCAAATTGGCAACAAGCTTAAATGAGAGCTGTCCTCTACCTGAAAGGATAGAATGTCAACCACAGATTCAGAGAGGAAAGGAAAGGAGACTGAGTACCTAAGCCTGCAGGAAGGAAGCCAGGAAATCTCTTGGAGTTGGCCTGAATCTGGGGCATAGTCTGGGAGCTTAGGAGGAAAGACACCTAAGATTTCTCTAGTACATTTCTCAAAGAAGCTCAATATCTTCACTTGTTGGTCTAAACTCATATCTGGACCTATTTACTCTATCAGCCATGTGGTCTCTAGAGTGGATGCCATCTAGACATATATTTGATTTCAGTTAGCAAGCTTTCTGCCTCTCTCTGATCTAAAGTCTCAGTTCACTTCTGAAGCTCCCAGTGATACCCCATCCTGCAGGAGTGCTTCTGGCTTTCAGATCATTTGCCGAACTTGGATGACCAATGCCCTCTGAGTTTAATACTTAATCAAGGTAGCCCTGCTTAAAAGCCACAAACTCACTCCCTCGAAATCTCTTATAAGTCACCCTTCTGGTGTACCCAAGGGAAGATTAAGACTTTCCACAGCCCCTGCAGTTTATTTGTATAATATTTGGATATCCTGAATTCATGAACATAAAACTAAGAAGAAGTCTCTTCCAGGCCAAAGAAGCTAGCATGGTGAACACGGAAAAAAGTGTATTGCTAGGGCAATCTTGGGCAGAAGTTGAGACAACTACTCTTAACAGGAGTTCTAAGCTGGAAAAGCACAGCCTAGAATATAAAAAATGAGGGAGAGTATATCTATGTGACAGTAAAGGAGGGAGGAAATCTGTTTACAAGTGCAGTAAGGACTGAACTATGTTACATGCAAATAACTGCCTTCCTCTGCCTTGCTTTTGACTTTCCTGTTGTGTCACTTTGAGTCCACAAGGGTGTTCTATTATCCTGGAGCCTTTCTTTCTATTTCTCTGAGTGCACTTTGGACAACTCCTCTCTCCTTCATTTGGCTAGATCTGTACTGACTTTGCAAGTCAGTGGTATTGCAGGGATTGAGTTAACCTGGGATATGATTTTGGATGGCTAGGCCTAAAAGAGTCTAACCCAGGAGTTCCTGAGTTTAGGCTCAAGTTTTTTAAACTTGGCCTCTGCTGCCCTCCCATGGTGACTGAGCTTACTTTTCCTCACCTGATGGGACTTCCTAAGAAAGGCTGTTAGACCTTAGCATTACTGGCCATGAATCTCAGTTCCTTATAGCCATCCTACCCTTGGTGCAGTGCCACTAAAAACATTGTTCTCTTGCAGAACAGGAACAGGACACTACTTGGCCAAGTGCTGAAACTGGTGATATTCTGGCCATGACAGGGAGGTGATGCTGACCCACTTTGGACTGTATCTAGACTCCCCACCTTAGAGCTGATCTGGCAGTGTGGGACTAGAACATGGAAGGGGTACTGGGAAACATATGATTTCTCTCAGAATGTGCCAAGGCATAAAATCACCAATCTGCAGTCTCTGAAATCCCCAATCACCCATCTAAATGCAGGGCCCTGTCCAAGTACACCTTAAAGTTCAACCAGGGACCACGACTCAGCTTCTACTGGCCTTGCCAGATAGCTATGGCAACCCAGGATTCTGATTTGTCTACATCCTGGACAACACTTGTCTTCCATTTCATTTTAATGTATTATAAACATCCTGATGGGTGTGAAGTGGTGGTTCATTGTAGTTTTAGTTAGCATTTCCTGAATGACTAATAGAGTCAATTCAGTAGCTGCTGGTTGGAGTCCCTGTGTAGTGCAAATGATTAAGCACTTGGCTACTAACTGAAAGGTTGGAGGTTCTACTCCACCCAGAGGCACCTTCAAAGAAAGACCTGGTGGTCAGGAAAGATCACAGCCACTGAAAATACTAGGGAGCACGATTCTAATTTGACATATATTGGGTAACAGTGGGTCAGAATGGAGGTCAAGGGTAACTTTTTTTTTTTTTTTTTGAATAACCAACTGTAAGTCAGAATTGATTTGATGGCAACAGGTTTTTTTTTTTTTTTTTAATCATGTTGAGCATCTTGTTTTGTGTTTGTTGGACATTTGCACATCTTCTTTGGAGAAAAATCTATTCAGGTCCCTTGCCCATTTTAAAATTGGTTTGTTTGTCTTTTTGATATTGATTTATAAAGGTGTTTAGCAATAACAGCACTACTGACCTTTTAGGTCAGATAATTGTTGTACTGTGCATTGTAGGATATTTAGCAGAATTCCTGGACTCTAACTATTAGATGCTAGTAAAATACACCCCACCAGATGAGAACCACTAATTTGTAGGAGTACTGTGTGTGTTTGTGTGTATGTGTGTGTATTTTTTCCTAGTCTGGGACGTGCCTTTTTATTTTTTTCAATGATGCTTTCTGATGAACAGAAAGTATAATTTGGATTAAGTAAAATGTATTATTTTTTCTTTTTATACTTTGGACCTTTTGTTCCTTCTGTAAGTAATATTTGGATACCACAAGATTGTGAAGATAATACATTTACTTCTAGAAGCTTTGCAGTTTTAATCTTTATGTTCATAATACCTCTCAAATTACTTTTTGTGTGTAGTATGAAGTAAGAGTTGAGGTACACTATTTTTTCCCCATAAATTTGTCCAGTCTTTGCACTTTCCTTTCTCCAGTGAATAAGCTGGTGCTTATGTAAAAAAATCAATTGATCTTAATGTTTACTTGATATTTTTACACATAATCATGTTTACAGTTTCACATGAATGGATGAATGTAGCTGTATTCTGACCATATGCATTTCTTTTTATTGAGGTAATATACACATAACCTAAACGTCACTATTTTAAAATCTAGATATAGTTAAGCAACTCTGTATATCCACAGAGTTGTGCAACTATCACACTATCTAACTCCAGAATATTTTCATCACCCCACGGAAAAAACTCTGTACCCATTAAGAAGTCACTCTTAATTTCCGCATTCTCCCAGTCTCTGACAACCACTAGTCTGCTTTCTGTTTCTGTGGATTAGCCTGTTCTGGACATTCTATACAAATGGAATTATACAGTATATGGCCTTTTGTGACTAGATTCTTTGACTTATGTAACTGGCATAATATTTTCGAGATTCATCCATAGTGAAAGCATTATCAGAACTTCATTTTTCTTTGTGGTTGAGTGATATTACAACATGCAAGCTCCTACATGTCTGTCAGTTTGTCATAATGCTGGAGGCTTGTGTGTTGCTGTACTGTGGAAGCTATACCATTGATATTAGAGACCAGCAGGGTTCTCCATGGTGTACAGGTTTTAATTGAGCTTCCAGATTAAGACGGACTAGGAAGAAGGATCTGCCATCCTACTTCTGAAAAGAATTGTTCAGTAAAAACCATGCAAATAGCAGCAAAACATTGTCTGATATAGTGCTGGAAAATGAGCCCCCCAGTTGGAATGTTGCCAAATTAAAGCCAACTTTGTTCTGCCTGTCACTGTAGCCAAAAATTCAGAGACAGCGTAGGGTTTAAGGAATAATTTATTTTCAGATTTGTTAGCAATCTGAGAGACAGCAGCCAAAAGCCATCCCAATTTGGGTTATATTTCTAGTGGTTTTTATAGTCAGAATTCAAAGAGGTAGAGGTTTGAGACAGAACAATAGTCAAGGGTCATAAAGTTTCATTACATCATAAAGTTTTCATTACATCTAACAAGCCAAGCCAAGTGCTGTCAAGTTGGATCCGACTCATGGCGCTCCTAGGGGCCAGGGTAGAACTGACCCCCAGAGTATTCAAGGAGAGTGTGAATTACCCAAAATTTCATTGTCTTTCTCTGAGGCCTCAATCAACTCTATATTCTCAGAGAGATTCCTCTCCCAGAGATAGGGAGAGGAAGAGATAGGAAGAGGAATGTAGACCTGTTAGTCCAGTCTGAGAGTGGTTATTAAGGCAGAAAATAGAATGTAGCTTAATAACTTAAGTGACCTTTGTTAGACCTTTACATTTATCATCACTTCCCTACTCTCAGTTTTAAAATGTTCATATCTATGAAATAGGTTTTAAATGAAACTAACTGCTTTGATTTATAGCATTAGTTCTAGGATCAAGTCTTTGATTATGAATTGACCCTCTACAACATGAGGTACAGTAAGTCATGAGGCAGGGTGCACATTGTATAAAGCAGCAAACAAATAATCTACAAACAATTATGACTATGATTCCCATTACTAGTGTGTGTAGCCAGCCTAGGTTGGGAAGTCATGAAAATAACTTTTCAAGTTCTGTCTTGAAGAAACTTTCCCGCTGTTAAAGGAACTATGATGTTATCTGGACTCTAACTTTTTCAGGTCCCTGGGTAAGGGGGTAGTGTTATTTGGTTCAGTCTTCTGGACAAGATCTAAAAAAAAAATTTTAGTCTCCAGATTAGTTTTAGTCAGCCCAAGAGATTAGGCAAGGATTTTTAATCAATATTTTACAATTATTAACACTTTTATTTCCCATAAAAGTAATTGTCCTGGTCTTTAGCATGGTTTTTAATACATTTTGTCTACTATAAATCTCATCTTCTGGGCAGGATCTAAAAAAAAGTTTGTCCCCAGGTTAGTTTTAGTCAGCCTGAGAGATTGGGCAAGGATTTTTAATCAGTATTTTACAATCATTAGCACTTTTTCCATAAAAGCAATTGTCCTGGTCTTTAGCATGGTTTTTAATATATTTTGTTACCATAACTCTCCTGAGAGATTTCATACTCAAAATTTTTATGGGAACATGGGTGGAGGTTTCTTCTATATCTGCTTCATGCTGCATAAGGGTGTAGGCCTGCCTATCTGAGTAGAAATCTCTCCTTGACAGTGTTAATCATTTATAATCACCAGGATACAGTTAGGACCCATGAAACATTATTTTATTTGGAAATGTTGCAGCCTGAAAGATATAAATCATTTTGGAATCCCAGACTGGAGTTACCTAGTTTTTTAATCCATCTCTCTCTTTTTCTACTTCCTCTTTACCTTCTCTTCGCTTTTTTAGTCATTCTTCCTTTCTCTTCTTTTCTTTACCTTCACTTTCTTAGTCTTCCTTCTTTTCTCCTTTTTTTACTTCTCCTTTACCTTACCTTCACGTTTTTAGTCTTTCTCCCTTTCTTCTCCTATGTGGTAATGTCTCAGCAAGTGTGACCCTATCAGACACAAAAGCAACTTATCACCTCAGATTTTATAGTCTAAGTCAATAATTAGTGGACCCATTGGGTAATTTAAGTTAGAGATGGTGGCTATTGTGTCTAAGACAAATACAATTTTCTTACTTTCTATGTTGAGTGTAACTCTTAGCTCTCTGAAGTGGTCAGGAGGCAGACAGGCTTTGGGGTTCCTGTCAGTGGTCAGTTCCTTAGACTCCTGAGAGAGTCCAGGAAGGCCTGTCTATCTGGGCCTTTATTCAGGAGATCTGCTGAACACCTTGCTGTAAAGCATTCAGGATGCTCCGCTTTAAAGTGCCTCATTTTTGACAGTACCTATAATTACCAGGATCCACATTCACTGGCCAGTGAGGTGTTTCAAGTCTTGACCTCCTCTGGGGGCCAACTTGGTTATCTCGAGGTGGGCCTCTCAGAGTTACAACCAACAACAGAGCCACCATCTCATTTTTTTCTCTGTCACCAAAACTCTGATTAAACACTTTAAGGGTCTCCTCTACCAACTGGGAGACTGAAGTCTGAGGTTTTTGTCTCTAGTTCTGTTATTTTTGTCTTATGTCTGATGTGGACCAGGATAAAAATATATGGCCATGATGGGCTTTTTTCTTCATGTAAAACTGGTACCAGCGTTTTCTAAAAAGGCTTGGTGAGCCCAGCCAGAGTAAAACCACTGGCTCTTTTCTTCCAGGTCCCCAGCTGGGAACTAGTCCTCATATTTTCTAATGTAAATGAGACACTTATCTCTCAGGCCTCTTCCTTTGATGGGGTGGCAAAGGGCCATAAAGTTTTGCCCCTTACAGCAAAAGAGTTCAGTGGCTTGAGGAAACAGCTTTTCCTTTTAAAAGCAGTAGCCTATGTGTGTTACCTCAATCTCCACAGAAGTAAGAAATTTATATTTTAGAAGAATTGCATGTATCTTTCATGGTTTTCTCTTTTGGATCATAATCTTACTGTAAAATCTTTGATCAAAAATGTTAAATAAGTCATAATTGAATACTATCAAGTTTTTAGAATCTCAGGCACCATACAGTGAATTAGGAAGTAAAAGAGAAACACTAACAATATCAGGCCAGTTATCTGAAATAACCAAAGAAACTATGACCTTAAAGTCTTGGAATCAGGAAATGAATTTAAACGCCTCATAAGTAGGATCAGTAACTGTTTTCCATGTCTCCAGAGTAATTGTATTCTGTAAAACCTCAGATTCAAACCCATTAGTTAAATACTTTAGGAGAAAATAAAGTACTTCTTTATATCTAGAAAGTAGAACCCTAGAACATCAGCAGCATTTTTACATAAGACCTATAGTGTATTCATTTACCCAGCCTTGTGTAATTGTTCTCTATTTTACTTATTCTGGACCAGCTGCAGTTAGTGAGGCCATTAGTACTGTACAAGAGCCACAGTCCTTCCCATAAGTCTAAAATTCTGGTCAAATGTTTTCAGAAAAATCAGCCCAAACTGTAGATGACAAAACTTAGTAAGACCCAGATTAATAAAAATAAGCAAAATGTAAGGGTCAAATAAAAGTCAATCTGTCAGAAAACTTTAGATAATTTTAAATATAATTATTACCCACATTATCAAAGAACTTTAGATACCACATATAATAATCTTGAGGCATAATACCATATAGTCAGAACATACCAAGATTGCTAAGTTTCTAAATACTTATATAGTATAAAATAGATTTATAAGTAAATAATCTGAATTCCCCAGTCAAAGCCTTGGCTTTGATGATGTTAGATAGCTATAGTCAAGTTAACAATTAAACCCAAACCAAACCAAGTGTTGCAGAGTTAATTCTGAATCGTAGCAACCCTATAGCCTTTAGGGTCACCATGAGTTAGATCTGACTCGATGGCACTTGGCTTGGCAAAGGACAGAGCAGAACCACTCCACAGAGCTCCCAAGGAGCCACTGGTGGTCTTGAACTGCTGACCTTTGGATAGCAGGCACAGCACTTAACCAGGGTTTCTACAGATAGCAGTTAAAAAAATAATAATAAAATTATGACTTAATATTATGTGTTTGTTAAACAATATTAGGCAAAAACACAAAAGGAAATAACCAACATGAATTTTAACCCAGTGAGAACTGGGCACCTGATTTCAACCTATGTCATATAATTTATCAAATAAGACTTCTTTTACCTTTTTCCTTCAGAAAAGGTCACTCATGGCTTTCCATGAAGTTTCAGAGTTGTCAGGAGTTTGTTACAGGTTGACAAGAAATAATATTAATTAAAGTTGTTTAAAGATCTAAAAGTAAGAAAACCTTAGCTTTCTCTCTATTAAGCCCTGTAGCATGATTTGCTGACTCAGCAAATCTTATTCCAATTAGAGATCAAATCTTTGCCTTTAAGAGAGATTATACAAGGAACAAATTAACTGTTTACTCAGAAATCAGAGAAAACTATTATTTAGTAGTGAACAGGCTAATTCTTTCTAATATTAATGTTCTCAAAAATCTTGTAAGTTAAACCATTAAACTTTTGTCAGACAAACAAAACTTGATCATATCAAACACTTATTAACAGACTCTATGGTATAATCCCTTATCAGCAGACCTCTATAGTGTTATCTCTTATCAACAAACCTCTATAATATAATCCCTTAAATATCAAAGAGCTCACTAAGATTTATTTTCCTTGTTGCTTGAAAAACAAACAATATATAAATTTACATTGTATCAGATACGTATTAAGCTCAATCACCCTTAAAGTCCAGGGCTGAAATAAAGTTTGTTTAAATATTTTAGGTCTTTAACTAACTCCCAAAGTTTTATTAGCTGGCTTTTAGAAATTACACAAGTTATTGTTCAATGGGCTCAGAAATCACAAAGTCCCATCTCTGATAAAGACATCTCTCTAAACCTCTCAGATAGGACTCAGAGTTGTCCTGTAGTAGTAAGAAGTCTTCTCTGGATTTGCTAAATTTATGACAATCAAAGTAAAGCAGTAATCCTTAGATTTTTTTTTTTTCTTCTCAAAAGTTTTCCTGTGGCTATGACTTCAGGGCAATTTCTGCCCTGGTCTCTACTTCTTTCTGGAGGGCAAAAGATAATTAGTTTCCCATCTACTCTTTTGGAATTGTTACTTCCTCTTTAAGATAAAATCATCTCTTTAACTGAGGGCTGTAAAGTTAGGTTTTTTCAGCTCAGTGACAATATGCCTGGATCTACTTGAAATTTGGCTTTTTTTATCAACCTTAATTTAGTTCAAGTAAGACTCTTAAAATTAGGTACATTGGCAGAGACAAAAGACACATTTCCAGAGAAAATTACAAATCTGGGGGTCCCTATAAACAGCTTGTGTAAGTACAACAATGACAAAGATATTTCTAGAATCCCACAAAGGCAAATGCAAAAGCATACCACAAATACATTTATCTTGTCAAACACACTTTATCACACACACATCCAGCTTCACCAGATACACACACAGTTTCTTTAATTAAAAGTGAGTTCAGTGAGCACTTTCTTGATTTAACAGAAGAGCTCTAATTGTAGGATGGAAACATAATTTTATGAATCTATTCAATTGTTAACTTTCTCTGGAGTCTAGTTAGTACCTTGGCCAAGCCATATTATAATAAAACTTCATTTGATCTTTTTAGTCACAGGGGGTACCCATACTGACAATTTGCCCCTCGGGCTTTTTTTAGGAACAGAGTCCTTATTTCCCACATAACAGAGTATACAGATAGAGAGAAAACTTTCTCAGTTGGGACAAACATTCCTTTCTTACCAGACAGATGGTACTGAGACAGACAGACATTCCAACCCTGATGAGAACCTGAGTTCTCTGTATGCAACCAGAATAAAGCATTTGAACCCTTTTTAAATTAGTGATGTGATGCCAGGCATGGATGGATGGCTTTCTAAGGCTCTTAAGAGAAAAGGTTCTCAGTAGCGTGATTTCAGAGCATTCACACACAGACCCGTCTGTGCAAGTGGAGAAAGAGAACCCCTCCAAGCACCCTCCAACCCAGGTCAAGCCAAAGAGGGGAGGAGGAAAGGAGAAGAGGCCAAGGAATCTGCTTTTTAACCTAACAAGATAGCAGAGGTCCAGGGAAATGGGAGATATTATGCTTGGACCAGTGTGTGCCTCACGTTGTGCAGAGTTTGTCTTGCAGGAGGAAGACATTTTCCTTGTCTGCTCCATGAAGCCTCTTATAGTGTCATGGAAGCCTTCCAGTGGCAGATGCCATTTGGTTCTTATATGTCTGACTCATATCCACAAATTATTTTATGCACCTTATCCTCGGCCTTTGAATGGAACAGACAGAAACCGTCACCTTTCCAGGCCAGAGTTACTGGGGAGTATAAGCAGTTGAGCCTTCTGAATTCACCAGGGAGTGCCCTGTACAGAATTCTTCAATTACCATGGTGACTCTCCACTTTTCCACTGAGGGTTTTTAGAGATGTAGCAGAAAAGTAAAGGATGGAAAGTTGGAATTTCCTTGGGAAAGAACTTACAAGAGGGGTCCCCTTCTCCTGGATGGCTCGCTAAAACGTTGCCAAATTGAAGCCAAGTTTGTTCTGCCTGACACTGTAGCCAAAAATTCAGAAACAGTGTAGGGTTTAAGGAATAATTTATTTTCGGATTTGTTAGCAACCTGGGAGACAGCAGCCAAAAGCTGTCCCAATTTGGCTTGCATTTCTAGTGGGTTTTATAGCCAGAATTCAGAGAGATAGGAGTTTGACACAGAACAATAGTCAAGGGTCACAAGATTTTGTTATATCACAGGGTTTCATTACATCTAACAAAGAGTGTGAATTACTCAAAATTACATTATCTTTCTTTGAGGTCTCAATCAACTCTATCCTCTGAGATAAGGAGAGGAAGAGATAGGGAGAGCAATACAGACCTGTTAATCTGGTCTAAGGGTGGTTATTAAGGCAGAAAATAGAATGTAGCTTAACAAACTAAGTGATCTTTGTTAGGTCTTTACGTTTACCATCAGGAAGGCACTCGAAAGACAACTGAGGAAGAGCTACCTCCCCAAAGTAGAGGCTACCTTAATGTATTGGGAAGAGTCAAGCTCTTGGGACATTTGTATGCTGATGTGGCACAACTCAAGATGAGAAGAAAGAGCTACAAACACCCATTAATAATCTTGATGTAGAATGTACACAGAATGAATCTAGGAAGTTTCAAAATCATCAAAAATGAAACAGAACACATAGACATCGATATCCTAAGCATTAATGAGCGGAAATGGACTGGTATTGGCCATTTATTATATAATATTTATTTATTTTTTATTGTGATTGAGTGAAAACATACAACCCAAATTAAATTTGCATGCCCACCTATCTACAGTTCCTCATGCTCTTCTTGCCCAGTGACAGCACACTCCTCCTTTCCATTCTATACATGTCATACCCTCTTAACACTCTCCTGTCCTCTCCTCTCCACCCTCTCCTTTCCCTTCCAGTAAGAGGCCAGTAGGGCAGCATCTATAGATGCATAGCACCATAAAGTGCACACACCGTATGATCACACTGTGTCCCCAAGTCCAATTCATTCCTGTCCAAAGAGTTGACCTCAGTAATGTCTTCTGGTCAGGGCAGCATCAGGTCTGGGGCCATGCTCCCTGGGGAACCCCCAGGCCTTCAGATCATCAATTGTGGTCTTTTAGTGGTGTTCTTGAGGAGCACCCCTCTTTTCTTGTGTTGCCACTGGAACTCAGTGTTGTGTGCCCCATCATGGCTGTCTTTGGTGGTGGCGTGGCACCATCTGGTTTTTCTGGTTACATGTACTTGATACAGTCACCCATTCACATGAGTCCTTCTGTCTTCTAGGCTTTTTCCCCCTCATGTCTTTGTTGTCTTTGGTGATCATCTATCTGTTCCTGCTGAGTTGGGACCATTTGGTGTACTTTAGATGGCAGATTGGAGCTTTGAAGACCTCATATGCCACTCATCAATATGGGGTGCAGAAGCCTGTCATAGCAATAGGCTCGTTATGCCAGTTGGCCTTGATGTCCCTTGAAAGCTTAATACCCCGAAACCTGCTGTTCTAGCCTTGTAATACTAGGGTAAAATTAGAACAGTTTTCAGCTTGTGTTGAAGTCAAATTAAGTTGATCTTCTTTCTAATGTGTCACTGATTTCACCCAACCAAATTTCTATCAACTAATCTGTAACCAGCCCTCTCCCTTCCTCCCTCCCTTCCCTTGCAGCCATCAAAGAGTCTTTTCTTCTGTACATGAGTCTATTTTTAAGTCCTTGTAGTAGGGGTCTCATACAATATTTGTCCTTGTGCCACTGACTGATTTCACTCAGCATAAGATCTTCCAGTTGAAACCAGGTTATGAGATGCTCCTTAAAATTATCATTGTTCTTTATCAATGTATAGTGTTCCATAGTTTGTTTATCCATTTACCTGTTGTTGGGCATCTGGGTTGACTCCATCTTTTTGCTCTTGTGGAGTATGCTGCAAGAAAAATTTTTGTGCATTTAACTGTGTGACTGTCCTTGATTCTGTAGGATATATTCCAAGCAGTGGGATTACTGGGTCAAAACGTATATCTATTTCCATCTTTTTAAGGAACTGCCAGATTGCTTTCCAAAGATGTTGTACCATTTTGCAATCCCAGGGCAGTTGCAATTTCTCCACAGCCTCTCCACCTTTTGTTGTTTCGTGCTTTTTGGATCATGGCCAGCCTTGCTGGGGTGAGATGGTATCTCATAGTAGTTTTGTTTTGGATTCCTTTATAGCTAATGATCGGGAGCATTTCTGCATGTGTCTTTGGGCTGCCTGGATGTCCTCTTTAGTTAAGTGTCTGTCCATCTCCTTTGCTCAATGCTTAATTGGGTTATTTACATTTTTCCTGTTCATATTTTGTAGTATGTTGTAGATTATGGAGATCAGACATTGGTCTGACATGTAGTTGCCAAATATTTTTTCCCATTCTGTAGCTGGTCTTTTAATTCTTTTGATAAAGTCTTTGGATGAGCAAAAGTGTTTGATTCTTAGAAGTTCCTATTTATCTATTTTCTGTTGATGGTGCTTTGTTGGATTTTGAAGTCTGTCTAAGCAGTGTATTAAAACTTTCATTGTTGATCCTATTTTTTTCTTGCATGATCTTTATCATTTTAGGGTTGATATTTAGGTCTTTTATCCAATTTGAGTTTGTTTTTGTGTAAGGTGTGAGACATGGGTCTTGTTTCAATTTTTTGCAGATCGATATCCAATTTTGCCACCACCATTTGCTAAAGAGACACTTTTTACCCCAGTTTACAATCTTAGGACCTTTGTTGAATATCAGCTGTTCATAGGAGGATAGTGGCAGCTCTGTGGTCTCAACTTTGTTCCATTAGTCTATATGTCTCTTTTTGTACCAATACCAGGCTATTTTGACTACTGTGGCAGTATAATAGGTTCTAAGGTCGTGTAGTGTGAGATCTCCCACTGCGTTCCTTTTCTTCAGTAGTGCTTTTCTTATCCAGGGTTTCTTCCCTTTCCAAACAAAGTTGGTGATTTGTTTCTCCATCTCATTAAAAAAATGTCACTCGAATTTGTATGGGGATTGCATGGTATATGTAGATTGCTTTGGGTAAAATAACCATTTTTACAATGTTAAGTCTTCCTATCCATGAGCAGGGTAGGTTTCTCTGTTTATATATTCTCCCTTAGTTTCTTGCAGTAAGGTGTTGTCGTTCTCTTTGTACATGTCTCTTATTTCTCTAGTTAGATTGATTCCGAGATATTTTATCTTCTTGAGGGCTAAAGTAAATGGCATTGATTTGGTGATTTCTTCTTTACTGATCTCTTTATTAGTATAAAGGAATCCTACTGGTTTACTTATGTTTATCTTATATCCTGATACTTTACTGAACTCTTCTATTAGTTTGAGTAGTTTACTTATGAATTCTTTAGGATTCTCAGCATATACAATTGTATCATTTGCAAATAGGGAGATTTTTACTTCTTTGCTGATGCAGATGCCCTTTTATTTATTTGTCTTCTGTAATTGCTCAGGCCAGAACTTCTAGTGGAATGTTGAATAGAAGTGGTGAGAGTGGGCAGCCTTGTCTGGTTCTCGTTCTCAAGGGGAATTCTTTCAGTGTCTCTCCGTTCAGGATGGTGTAGGCAGTTGACTTTGCGTAGATGGTCCTTATTGCGGTGAGGAATTTCCTTTCTATTCCTATTTTGCTGAGAGTTTTTAGCATGAATGGATGTTGGGCTTTGTCAAATGCCTTTACTGCATCAATTGACAAGATCAGGTGATTATTATCTTCTGTGTTATTTATGTGGTTGATTGCATTAATTGCATTTCTCATGCTGAACCAGCCTTGCATCCCCAATATGAATCAACTCAGTTCTGAAGAATTAGTTTTTTAATGTGTTGTTGAATTCTATTGGCAAGGATTTTGTTGAAGATTTCTGCATCTAGGTTCATGAGTGATATTGGTGTGTAATTTTCTTTCTCTTGTGGACTCTTTTCCTGGCTTTGGTACCAGGGCTATGCCGGCTTCATAGAATAAATTTTAGAGTATTCCATCCCTTTTTATGCTGTCAAATAGTCTCAGTAGTATTTGAGTTAACTCTTCTCTAAAACCTTGGTAGAATTCTGTGGTGAAGCCATCTGGGCCAGGCCTTTTTTTGGCTGGTAGTTTTTTAATGACTGTTTCAATGTCTTCCTTTGTGATGTGTTTATTAAGTTGTTCTACTTCTGCTTGTGATAGTAACAGTAGGTGATATGAATCTAGAAATTTGTCAATTTCCTCTAGGTTTTCAAATCTGTTGGAGTACAGTCTTTTGTAGTATTCTGTTATGATACTTTTGATTACAGTTGGGTCTGTTGTGACATCTCCCATCTCATTTCTTATTCGGATTATTTGTTTCCACTCCTGTATTTCTTTTGTAAGTTTAACCAATAGTTTCTCAATTTTGTTGATCTTTTAAAAAAAAAATAGCCTTTGGTTTTGTTAATTTTTTCAATTGTTCTTCTATTCTCTAATTCATTTAGTTCTGCTCTAATCTTTATGATCTGTTTTTTTCTGGTGCCTGAGGGGTTCCTCTATTGCTCTCTTTCTACTTGTTCAAGCTGTAGGGTTAATTCTTTGGTTTGGGTTCTTTCTTCTAAATGTGTGCATTTATAGAGATAAACTGACCTCTGAGCACTGCTTTGGCTGTATCCCATAGGTTGTGGTAGGATATGTTATGATTCTCATTTGAATCCATAGTTTTTTCATGATTTTGTCCTTGATTTCTTCTATAACCCATGGCTTTTATTATTATTGTTACTGTGATTGAGTGAAAGTGTACAATCCAATTTAAATTTGCATGCCTGCCTTATCTGCAGCTCCTTCTGCTTTCCTTGCCTGGTGACAGTACACTCCTCCTTTCTGTTCTGTACATGTCATATGCTCTTGACAATCTTCTGTCTCCTCCTCTCCACCCTCTCCACTCTCTTCTAGTAAGAGACCAGTAGGATGACATCCCATAAATGCATAGAACCATAAAGTGCATACATGATACGGTCACTCTGTTTCCCTGAGTCCAATCCATTCCTGTCTGAAGAGTTGACCTCAATAATGATTTATGATTAGGGGCAGCATCAGATCTAGGAGCTATGCTCCCAGGGGAACTCCAAGGTCTTCAGACCATCAATTGCAGTCTTTTAATGGAGTTCTGAGGGTGTTTCCCTTTTTTTCTTGTGTTGACCCTGGGAGTCGACCCTGTGAGCACCATCATGGCTGTTATTGGTGGTGGCTGGGAACCGTCTGATTCTTCTGGTCACATGTTGATATAGTCACCCATGCATGTGGGTCTTTCTGTCTTCTGGGCTCTTTTTCCCTCTTGTCGTTGTTGTCCTTGGTGATCATCTGTTCCAACTGAGTTGGGACCATTTGTTGTACCTTCGATGGAAGCTTGCTAGCTTTTAAGACCCTAGATGCCACTCAGCAACATGGAGTGCGGAAGACTATCTTAGCAATAAGCTAGTTATGCCAATTGGCTTCCGTGTCCCCTGAGAGCTAACCCATGGATTTTTGAGCAAGGAGTTTGTTTCTCAGTTTCCGTAAGTTACAATTTCTACCTATGTTTTTTCTGCTGTTGATTTTAACTTTTGTGGCCTTATGGTCTGAAAAGATGCTTTGCAATAATTCAATGGTTTGGATTTTTTTGAGATTTGCTTTATGTCATAACCCATGGTCTATTCTGAAAAATGTTCCATGCGCATTGGAGAAGAAGTTGTACTTACCTGTTGATGGATAAAAAGTTGTGTATATGTTAAAGAGGTCTAATTGCTTAATTGTTGCAATAAGATCTTCTGTGTCTTTACTGAGCTTTTTTCTAGATGATCTGTCCATTACTGAAAGAGGAGTGTTGAAGTTACCAGCTGTTATTGTAGAGTTATCTATCTTGTTTTTCAATGTAGTTGGTGTTTGTTCAATGTATTTAGATGCTCTGATATTGGGTGCGTAAGTATTAGTAGTGTTAAGTTCTGCTTGTGTATTGAACCTTTCCACAATCAATGATGTTAATCCTTGTATATGATGGTGGATTTTACATTAAAACCTGTTTTATCTGAGATTAGTATTGCCACACCTGCTCTTCTTTATATATTGTTAGCTTAATATATATTATTCCATCCTTTTATTTTCACTTTGTTTATATCTTTAAGTATACGATGTGTTTCTTGTAAGCAGCATATAGATGGGTTGTGTCTTTTTATCCAAGCTCTTACTCGTTGTTTCTTTGTTGGAGCATTCAGTGTAATTGTTGACAGGTATGCATTTAATGCTATCATTTTGATATATTTATTTTTGTGTTGGTGTTTTCTCTGTTGCTCTTTGTATTCTGTTCTGGTCCATTCTTCTTTATGGGTTGACTTTTCATCTTTTTCAGTGTTGGTTTTGTGTTTGTTGAGGCTCCTGTATTATGTTTCTCGTTCTGATATGTTGCATTGTTATTGTGCTTTCTGTCTACCCCTATGATCCCTCTTAATATTCTAAGTTTAAACCCAATTTTAACTTCTACATGTCTTTTTAACTTCCTCTCCATCTGAAAGGTCTATGACTACTGTAGCATATCTTTTTAATGTGATGGTGTCATAGTTTTCATCATATGATCATTGGTTACCTTCTTTTAATATTATAGCTTTGATTGAGTTTTGTGCCTTCCTTAACTGAGTAGATTTCTGGACGCTGTGTCCAGCATTGCCCCCTTAAGTATACACTATTTTATTATATTGTGTTTTAAGTGAAGCTGTACAATTCAAGTCAGTTTCTCGTACAAAAACTTATACACACTTTGTTATATGATCCTAGCTGCTCTCCCCACACTATGACAGCACACTCTACCCTGAATTTTCCATGTCCAATCAACTAGCTCCTGTACCCTTCTTTCTTCTCATCTTGCCTCCAGACAAGAGCTGCCCAGTTAGTCTCCTGTATCTACTTAAGCTAAGGAGCACACTCTTCAGCCATATTGTTTTATGTCTTTATCAAACAGTTCAATATTTGACTGAGGAGTTGGCTTCTGGAATGGTTTCAGTTCTGGGCTAACAGGGGTCATGTCTTCTAGGGACTCTCCAGTCTGTCAAATCACCATGTCTGGTCTTTTTATTAGAGTTCAAATTCTGCACCCCACATTTCTCCTACCTCACTGGGAACTTTTTGTTCAATTCCCTGTAAGGGGAGTCATTGGTGGTAGGAGAACACCATCTGTTTCTTCTGCTCTCATATTGATTGGACTCTAGTTTGTGCAGCCTTTTCTGTCCTTTGGGCTCATATTTTCCTTATGTCTTTGGTATTCTTTGTTCTCTGTTGTTCCAGGTGAGCTGAGGCCAATTGTAGCTTCTTAGGTGGCCACTTGCTAGCTTCTAAGACCACAGAAGCCTCTCCCCAGAGTGGGAGGCAGAACATTTTCTTAATAAACTTTGTTATGCCAATTGATCTATGGTCCCCAGACACCTGTGCTTCCTTCTCTGTCCCTCACATTGTTTGCTTGTATTTAGAAAACTTCTTAGCTTTTGGTTTAGCCCAGTTGTGCTTACTTCTCCTCTACTGTGTGTTGTCCTTCCCTTTACCTAAAATAATTCTTGTTTAGTATCAAATTAGTAAATACCCCTCTCCATCCCTCTCTCCATCCCCATCCTCATAAGCATCAAAGACTGTTTTCTTCTGTGTTTAAACCTTTCATTGAGTCCTCACAGTAGTGGTCTCATACAGTATTTGTCCTTTTGCAACTGACTAATTTCACTCAGCATAGTGCCCTCCAAATTCCTCCATGTTGAGTTGTTTCCAAAATTGTGTTCTTTACCACTGCATAGTATTCCATTGTGTGGATATATCATAATTTGTTTATCCATTCTTCCATTTTTGGGCACCTAGGTTGATTTCATGAGTCAGATCCTACTCAACGGCACTTGGCTTTAGGTTGATTTCATATTTTTGTGGCTGTGGACAATGCTTCCACAAATATTAGTGTGCATGTATCTATTCATATGGCAGCACTTATTTTTCTAGGATATATTCTAAGAAGTGAGGTTGCTAGATCATATGGTATTTCTATTTTTAGCTTTTTAAGAAAGTGCCAAATCAATTTCCAAAGTGGTTTACCATGTTAAACTGTCACCAGCAGTGTACAAGCATTTCAGTCACTCCATAGCCTCTCCTACATTTGTTATTTTGTGTTTTTTGGATTAATGCCAGCCTTGCTGAGGTAACTGTGATGGTGTAGTTGTTAAGTGCTACGTCTGCTAACCAAAAGATAGTGGTTAAGTACTACATCTGCTAACCAGGTAAGGAGGGTAAAGACAGAGGGAGTAGCCCCCACTTGTCTGTCAGTGAAGGCTTGCTTGTGGCTGTGATGCAGGAAGCTATGCCACTGGTATTTTGGTACTAGCAGAGTCAACCATGGTAGACAAGTTTCAGCTGAGCTTCCAAAAGGATTCCCCCTCCCCCCCACAGTATACATCTGGGAGGAATTAGCCAGGGAAAACTTTATGAATAGCAGCTGAACATTGTCAGCTATGGTGCCGGAAAGTGAGCCCTCCAGGTTTGAAGGCACTCAGAAGACGACTGGGAAAGAGCTGTCTCCTCAAAGTAGAGTCGACCATAATGATGTGGATTGATTAAGGCCTCTGGGATCTTCATTTGCTGATGTGGCACAACTCAAAATGAGAAGAAGCAGCTGCAAACATCCATTAATAATAGGGACATGGAATGTATGAAGTATGAATCTAGGAAAATTGGGAATTGTCAAAAATGAAATGGAATGCATAAACATTGACATCCCAGGCATTAGTAAGCTGAAATGGACTGGTTTTGGCCATTTTGAATCTGACAATCATACAGTCTACTATGCTGGGAACGAAAACCTGAAGAGGAATAATGTTGCACTCATCATCAAAAAGAACATTTCAAGATCTGTCCTGAAATACAATGCTGTCAGTGAGAGGAAAATATCCATATGCCTACAAGGAAGGTGAGTTCGTATGACTATTATTCAAATTTACACACGAGCTACTGAGGCCAAAGATGATGAGGTTGAGGATTTGTACCAGCTTCTGCAATCTGAAATTGATCAAACATTCAATCAGGATGCATTGATAATTACTGGTGACTGGAATGTAAAAGTTGGAAACGAAGGATTGGTAGTTGGAAAATATGGCTTTGCTGATAGAAATAATGCTGGAGATAGCATGATCGAATTTTGTAAGACTAACGACTCTCTCACTGAAAATACCTTTTATATATAACACAAATGGTGACTGCGCACATGGACCTCACCAGGTGGGATACATAAGAACAAAATTGGCTACATCTATGGAAAAAGACAATGGAAAATCTCCATAGCAGCAGTCAGAACAAGACCAGGTGCTGACTGTGGCACAGATCATCAATTGCTCTTATGCAATTCAGATTGAAACTGAAGAAAACTAGAACAAGTTCACGGGAGCTGAAGTATGACTTGGGGACATCCCTCCTGAGTTTAAAGACCATCTCAAGAACAAATTTGGTGTGTTGACCACTAATGAGCAAAGATCAGACAAATTATGGAATAACATCAAAGACACAATCCACGAAGAGAGCAAGCAGCCATTAAAAAGACAATAAAGAAAGAAAAGACCAAACCGGTTGTCAAAAGAGACTCTGAAACTTGCCCTCGAATGTTGAGCAGCTAAAGCAAATGTAAAGAACAGTGAAGTAAAAGATTTCACAGGGCAGCTTGAGAAGACAGAAGAAAGTATAATGACATGTGCAAAGAGCTGGAAACAGAAAACCAGAAGGGAGGAACACATTCATTTCTCAAGCTGAAAGAACTGAAGAAAAAAATTCAAGCCTTGAGTTGCAATAGTGAAGGATTTTACAGGGAAACTGTTAAATGACTCAGGGAGCATTAAAAAAACGTGGAGGGAATACACAAAGTCATTATACCAGGAAGAACTGGTCGATGTTCAGCCATTTGAAGAGGTATCATATGATCAGGAACCATGGTACTGAGAGAAGAAGTTGAAGCTGCATTGAAGGTATTGGCAAAAAACAGGGCTCCAGGAATTGCTGGAATATCACTTGAGATATTTCAACAAACAAGTGCAGTACTGGAAGTGCTCACTCGTCTATGCCAAGAAATTTTGAGGATAACTATCTGGCCAACTGACTGGAAGAGAGCCATATTTATGCCCATTCCAAAGAAAGGTGATCCAACCGAATGTGGAAATTACCGAACAACATCATTGATATCACATGCAAGTAAAATTTTGCTCAAGATCATTCAAAATTGACTGCAACAATATATTGACAAGGAACTGTCAGAAATTTAAGCTGGATTCAGAAGAGGACGTGGAACCACGGATATCATTGCTGATGTTGTATTGTTTTAGTCAGCTAGGGCTGCTCCAACAGAAATACCACAGAGTGGATGGCTTTGAAAAAGAAGGTTTATTCGTACATAGTCTGGCAGGCTGCAAGTCCATATTCAGGGTGCCTGCTCCAGGGGAAGGCTTTCCCACTTGTCGGCTCTGGAGGAAAGTCCAGTATTGCATCAGTCTTTGTCCAGGGAGCATCTTGGCACAGGAAACTCAGGTCTGAACTCCTGGTGCTGCTTGCTTGATAGTGTGAGGTTCCCAATTCTCAGCCTGCTTCTCTTTCCTTTTATCTCTTGCAAGATGAAAGGAAAATTCCCTTTTCAGTGGATCAGGGAGGTGATCCTGTGAAGGGATTTACAGCCCTACCCTAACCTTTAACATACAGCATAGGGAAACCACAAAATGGAGGACAGTCACAAGATACTGGGAATCATGGCCCAGCCACATGACTACACATTTTTGAGGGGACACAATTCAATCCATGACACATATGGATCTTGGCTGAAAGCAAAGAATACCACCAGGATGTTTACTTATGATTCATTGACTATGCAAAAGCATTTGACTGTGTGGATTATGCTAAATTGTGGCTAACATTGCAGAGAATGGGAATTCCAAAACACCTAATTGTGCTCTTAAGGAATCTGTATATGGATCAAGAGGCAGTTGTGCAAAAAGAACAAGGGGACATTGCATGGTTTAAAGTCAAGAAAAGTGTGCATCAGGGTTGTATCCTGTCACCATACTTTTTAATCTGTATACTGAGCAAATAATCTGAGAGGCTGGATTATACAAAGAACAGAAAGGCATCAGGCTTGGAGAACGGCTCATTAGCAACCTGCGTTACCCAAACGACACCACCTTACTTGCTGGAAATGAAGAAGATTTGAGACACTGATGAAGACCAAGGACCACAGCTTTCAGTATGGATTGCACTTCAACATTAACAAAACAAAAATCCTCACAACTGGACCAGTAAGCAACATTGTTGTAAATGGAGAAAGGATTGAGGTTGTCAAGGATTTCATTTTACTTGTGTCCACAATCAACGCCCATGGAAGCAGCAATCAAGAAATCAAAAGGTGCATTGCATTGGGAAAATCTGCTGCAAAGGACCTCTTTTAAAGTTTTCAAAAGTAAAGATGTCACCTTGAAGACTAAAATGCACCTGACCCAAGCCACAGTATTTTTAATCACATCGTATGCATGCAAAAGCTGGACAATGCACAAAGAAGACAGAAGAATTGATGCCTTTGAATTGTGATGTTGGAGAAGAATGTTGGATGTATCATGGACTGCCAAAAGAACAAACAAATGTGTTCTGGAAGAAGTACAACCAGAGTGCTCCTTGGAAGCAAAGATGGTAAGACTGCGTCTTACATATGTTGGACGTATGTCAGGAAATATCAGACCCTGGAGAAAGACATTATGCTTGGTAGAGTGGAGGGTCAGTGAAAAAGAGGAAGACCCTCGGTGAGATGGATTGACACAGTGGCTGCAACAATGGGCCTAAGCATAAAAACAATTGTGGACATAGCAGAAGACTGGGCAGTGTTTCATTCTGTTGTTCATAGGGTCACTATGAGTTGGAACCATCTTGACGGCACCAACAAAGCAACTGCTAACCTAAAGGTCAGTAGTTTAAATCCACTAGGCACTCCTTGAAACTCTATGGGGTAGTACTACTCTGTCCTATAGGGTCTCTATATGAGTTGGCATCAACTTGATGGCAGTTTTTTTTTTGGTTTCTTGGGGTAAGATGATATCTCATTGTAGTTTTGATTTGAATTTCTCTAATGGCTAACTATCATGAGCATTTCCTCATGTATTTGTCAGCTGTCTGAATGTCTGTCTTCTTTGGTAAAATGGCTGTTTATCTTCTTTGCCCATTTTCTAATTGGTTATTTGTCTCTCATTGAGGTTGCAGTATTTTGTAGCTTATAGAGATTAGATGCTGATTAGATTTGCCATAGCTCAATTTTTTTCCCCCAGTCTGTAGATTGTCTTTTTACTCTTTTGGTGAAGTGTTTGAGTGAGCAAAAGTGTTTGATTTTTAGGAGTTCCCGGTTATCTATTTTCTCTAGTATGATGTTTGTGCATTGTTAGTAATGTTTTGTATTCTGCTTATGCCATTTATTAGGGCTCTCTGCATTGTCCCTATTTTTCTTCCATGATCTTTATCATTTTAGATTTTTTCTTCTATTTTATTACTCTGTGGTTTTTCACAGATGTTCATGTTATTAAATGCAGAGTGCTGTTTTTGTTTTCAAAATTATGTCATTACATATTTGTACATAGAGGTATAATGAGGATATCCTCGTGCAATTACATGTTTTATTTTTAAATATTTTAACATAATTTAAGTGAAAGTTTGCAGGCCATGTCAATTTGTCATATAAAAATTTGCACACATACAGCTATGTAACTCTAGCTGCTCTCCCCACCCTATGACAGCACACTCCTCCTTTCCACCCTGTATTTCTTATGTCCATTCAACCAGCTCCCATTCCCTTTTGCCTTCTCATCTAGCCTCTGGACAACAACTGCCCAGGTAGCCTCATATATCCACTGAAGACAAGAAGTACACTATTTGCTAGCTCATGGTGTGTCCTCTAGTGTAATCTAATCTTTTTCTGAAGAATTGGCTTTGAGAATGGTTTCAGTTCTGGACTAGCAGAAAATCCAGGGGCTGTGTCTTCAGGGGACTGACTCTAGTCTGTCAGAGCATCAGTTCTGGTCTTTTTAATACACTTTGAGTTCTGCATGCACATTTTTCTCCCACTACCTCAGGGACTCCATGCTGTCAGGGCATTCATTGGTGGTGGCCGGGCACCGTCTAGTACTTCTGGTCTTGTGCTGATGAAGCATCTGGATTATGTGGCCCTTTCTGCCTCTTAGGTTCTTATTTTCTACTTGATGCTGCTTAGATGGCTGCTTGCTAGCTTCTAAGACCCCATATGCCACTCACCTAAGTGGGATGCATAACATTTTCTTAAAAAAACCTTGTTATGCAAATTGACCTAGGTGTTCCCAGAAATCCTGGTTCGCAGACCCCTGCCCCTGGTGCTCTGTCCTTCAGTGTGTTGGGTTCTATTTAGGAAACCTCTTAGCTTTTAGTTTATTCCAGCTGTGCTGATCTCCCTTCTACTCTGTGCTGTCCTTCCCTTCACCTAACCCAGTTCCTATCCGTTATCTAATTAATAAACACCCTTCTCCTGCCCTACCCACACTTGTAACAATCATAGATTGTTTTCTTCTGTGTTTAAAACTTTTCTTGGCGGCAACTGACTAATTTCACTCAGCACAATGTTTTTCAGATTTCTCCATGTTATGAGAGGTTTCCTAAGATCATCGTTGTTCTTTAACATTGTGTAGTATCCCACTGTGTGAACATACCATAGTTTGTTTATCCATTCATCTGTTGATGGGCATCTAGGTTGACTCTCTTTTTTTGCTAATGTTGACACTGCTGCAGTAAACATTGGTGCATGCATTTATTCATGTGACAGCCTTTATTTCTCTAGGAAGTTGGGTTGCTGAATCATATGGTATTTCAATTTCTAGCTTTTAAAAAATGTGTGAAATGAATTTTCAACGTGGTTGTACCATTTTACACTCCCACCAGCAGTGTATAAGTGTTTCAGCCTCTCTATAACCTCTCTAACATTTATTATCTTGTGTTTTTTGGATTAGTGCTAGCCTTGTTGGGGTGAGATGATCTCATTGTAGTTTTGATTTATCTAAAGGCTAAGGATTGCAAGCATTTCCTTATGTATCTGTTAGCATCCTAGATGTCTTCTTTGGTGAAGTGCTTGCCTGTTCATATCCTTTGACGATTTTTAATTGGGTTATTTGTCTTTTCGTTTTTGCAGTATTTTGTAGATTATAGACATCAGATGCTCATCAAATTTGTCATGGCCAAAATTTTTTTTCCCAGTCTGTTGGTTGTCTTTTTACTTATTTGGTGAAGTCTTTGAATGAGCATAAGTGTTTGATTTACAGGGGTTCCCAGTTATCTGTTTTTTCCTTCTGGTGTTTGTGCATTGTTAGTAATGGTTTCTCTTCTGTTCTGTTTATACCATGTATTAGGGTTTCCAGCTTTGCCCTATTTTTTCTTCCATGATCTTTATTGTTTTAGAGTTTATAGTGAGGACTTTGAAACATTTTGAGTAATTTTTGTGTGTGGTGTGAGCTAAGTGTCCCATTTCATTTTTTTGTAGATGCATATCCAATTATGCCAACAACATTTGTTAAAGAGATTGTTCCCCAGTTTACAGAGTTTGAGCCTTTGTCAAATATCAGTTCCTCACTGGTGGATAATTTTATGTCTGGATTGTCAATTCAGTTTCATTGATGTATGTATCTCTTTTTGTACCAGTACCAGGCTGTTTTGACTACTGTGGCAGTGTAACAGCTTCTAGAGTCTGGTACTGTGAGGCCTTCCACTTTGTTCTTCTTTAGTAAGACTTCGCTTACCCAAGGCTTCTCCCCTTTCCATGTGAAGTTCGTGATTTTTCTCTCCATTTCATTAAAAAATGCCATTGGAATTTGTATTGCGATTGCATTTTATCTATAGATCTCTTTGGGTAGAATATAAATAAGACGTTGAATCATCTTATTTGTGAGCAAAGTAGGCTTCTTCACTCATTTAGTCTCTTCCGGTTTCTTGTAGTAGAGTCTTTTAATTTTCCTTCTCTAGTTGTTTATATTTCTAGTTAGATTTACTCCCAAATATTTTACCTTCTTGGGGGCTATTGTAAATTATATTGATTCAGTGATTTCATCTTTGATGTTCTCTTTGTTGGTGTAAAAGAATCCAACTGATTTTTAAAAAAATTTTATATTCCTTTTATTTATTTATTAATTTTTTAATTTAATATAACTGAATGAAAATGTACATTCCTGTATAAATTTACATGCCCACCTATATGCAGCTTCTACTGCTCTCCCTGTTCAGTGACAGCACACTATTCCTGTCTGCTCCATACATGTCTCATCCTCCCAGCAGTCTCCTTTACCCTCCTCTCCACTCACTCTCCTTCCTCTAGCCAGAGGTCAGCAGGATGATATCCTATAGATGTATAGAACCATAAAGTGCATCTAATATATGATCACTCTGCATCACTAAGTCCAATCCATTCATGTTTGAAGAGTGGACCTTCGTTATGATTTATGGGCAAGGGCAGCATCAGGGCCAGGGGCCATGCTCCCAGGGGAACCCTGAAACTGCTGGACCATCAATTGAGGTCTTTTAGTGGAGAACTCAGAATGCACCCCTTTTTATTCTTGTGTTGCCAGTGAGACTCAACTTAGTGAGCTCCATCGCAGCTATCACTGGTGGTGGCCGGGCATTCCAACTGATTTTTGTATGTTTGTCTTGTATCCTACATTTTGTGGAACTCTTCTATTATTTCCAGTAGTATTTTTGTTTTGTTTTGTTTTGTGGATTGTTTAGTGTTTTCTGTGCATAAGATTATATCATCTGCAAATAAAGATACTTTTACTTCTTCCTTACCAATTTGGGTGTCCTTCATTTATGTTGCTTGATTGCTCTGGCTAGAACCTCTAGTACAATGTTTAGTAAGAGTGGTAACAAAAGTCATCTCTGTGTCCTATTCTCAAGGGGAATGCTTTCATACTGTATGCAGGATGATGTTGGCTGTTGGCTTTGTTATGCCATTTATTATGATGAGGAATTTCCCTTCTATTCCCATTTTGCTGAGAATTTTTAATAGGAATGTGTGTTGGATTTGTCAATGTCTTTTCTGCATCAGTTGATGAAATCAGGTGGTTCTTGTCTTATGTGGTTGATTACATTGGCAGATTTTCTTTTGAACCATGCCTGCATCCCTGGTTTGACTCTCATTTGGTTGTGGTGAATTTTTTTTTGGTATGTTGTTGAATTCTAATGGCTAGAATTTTGTTGAGGACTTTTGCATCAAATTTCATGAGGGATATTTGTCTGTACGGTACCTGTTTTGTGCTATCTTTACCTGGTTTGGGTATCAAGGGTATTTTGCCATCACAGAATAAGTTTTGGATTGTTTTACTTTCTGAAGTATCTTTGGTAATAGCGATGTTAACACTTCTCTAAAAGTTTGGTAGATTTTTCCAGTGAAGCCATCAGGGCCAGGGTTTTATTTGGTTGGGAGTTTTTTTTGAGCTACCTTTTCAATTTCTTCCTTTATGATGGGTTTATTTAGTTGTTCTACCTCTGTTTGTGTTAGTTTAGGTAGGTAATACGTTTCTAGGAATTTGACCCTTTCCTCTAGGTTTTCAAATTTGTTACAGTATAATTTTTCATAGCATTATGCTATGACTTTTTAAATTTCAGTTGGGTCTATTGTGATATCACCCATCTCATTTCTAATTAAGGTTATTTGCTTTTGTTTTTCTTTTGTGAGTTTGGTCAATGGTGTATTGATTTTGTTGACCTTTTCAAAGAACCAGCTTTTGGTCTTGTTAACTCTTTGAATTGCTTTTCTAGTCTCTAATTAATTTAGTTCTGCTCTGGTATTCATTATTTGCTTTCTTCTGCTGCCCAAGGGATTTTTTTTTTACCTCTGAGTACTGTTTGCTGTGTCCCAAAGGTTCTAGTAGGATGTGTTTTCATCCTCATTTTGTTCTGCAAATTTGTTTATGCCATCCTTCATTTCTTCTGTAACCCAATAGTTTTAAGCATGATGTTGTCCAGTTTCCATGTGTTTGATGTTTTCCTTGCTTTTTATGTTTTTGATTTCTACTTTTATGGCTTTGTGATCTGAAAAGATATTTTGCCATATTTTAGTGCTTTGAATATTGTCAAGGCTTGCTTTCTAGCCTAATAAGGGGTGCATTCTAGAGAATGTGCCACATGTATTGGAAAGGAAAGCATACTTGGCTTCTTTGGGGTGCAGTGCTCTGTATATATCTATGAAGTCAAGTTGGTTGATTGTGGCATTTAGATCTTCCTTGTCTTTATTGAGATTTTTTTTTCCTGGGTGTTCTGTCCTTCACTGAAAGTGTTGTGTTAAAATCTCCTACTGTTATTGTGGAACTGTCAGTTTCGCTCTCTCTCTCTCTTTTTTTTTTGTTTCTTTACTGTCATTAAGTGAAAGTATACAATCCAAATCAGTTTTGCATGCCTGCCTGTCTGCAGCTCCATCTGCTCTCCTCACCCAGTGACAGCACATTCCTCCTTTTCACTCTGTACTTCTAGTGTACCCTTAATGAGTATCTGTCCCCTCCTCTCCTCTCTCTTCTCTCACATCTAGAAAGAAACCAGTAGGACATGCTCCTATAAATGTATAAAACCATAAAGTACACACACCATATGGTCACACTGTGTCCCTGAGTCTAGTCCATTCTTGTCTGAAAAGTTGACTTCAGTACTTGTTTCATGTCCAGGCCAACAACAAGTCTAGGGGCCATGTTTCCAGGGGACCCTCCAGGCTCTTAGACCATCAGTTCTGATATTTTAGTAGAGTTCTTGAGCTCCATATCTCTTTTTCTCATGTTGCCTCAGGGACTATACATTGTATCCCCCATCGTGGCTGCCTTTGGTGGTGGACAGGCACCAAGAACCAGGTTCTTCTGGTTTCATTTCTCTTTTTAAAGCAGTTAGAGTTTGTGTTATGTACTTTGGACCCCAGTAATTGGATTTGTAAATACTTAATATAGTTATGTCCTCCCTACAGTATTGATACTTTAATCATTATACAATGTGTTAGATTTTACTTTAAAGTCTATTTTATCAGAAATCAGTATTACCACTCCTCTTCTTTTTTGAATTTTTGGCTTGATTTATTTTTTTCCATCATTTGAGTTTTAGTCTGTTTGTGTCTCTAAGTCTAAGGTTTGTCTCCTGTAGGCTGCATGTAGATAGAGCATGTTTTTTTTTTTTTTAATCTAATCTGCCACTCCCCGTGTCTTTATTGATGCACTTAATCCATTTGCATTCAGTGTAATTATTGATAGGTGTGAGTTTAGCGCTATCATTCTGGTGGTTGTTTTTATTTTTTTTATGTGTGTGTGTGTGTTGTAGACAGTTTTTTTGTTCCACTTAAGTTTCTGTGCTTAGTCATTTTTCTTTATGTTTTCTTCCCATGTTTTTCATTGTTGGCAATTTCGTATTTTGCTGAGATTTTGTTTTTTTATTTTGACATGTAGGATTGTTAATTTCCTTTGTGATTACCTTAATATTTATCACTTTTTTCCTAAATTTAAGCCAGTCTTTAATTTCTTTGTCTTTTTGACTTTCTCTTCATATCAAAGATCTATGAGTAGACCTCTTAAAGTCCTTCTTTCTTGTTATAATGTTTACATAACGCTATCTCTGTGTCCCTATTTTCAGTGTTTTGTCTTTTAATTTTGTAATTTCTCTGTCTGAGTTAATATCCAGTTGTTCCATTCTGTGTTCTATTCTAGGTTTGTTATATGATATTACTGATTTTCTACTGAAAGGATTCCTTTTAGTATTGCTTGTAATTTTGGTTTAGGTTTTGCAAAATCCTTAGATTTCTGTTTACCTAGAAGTGTCCTAATTTTGCCATCATTATTTGAGAGCCAATTTTGCTGGATATATAATTCTTGGTTGGCAATTATTATCCTTCAAGGCTTTGTATATGTTGTGCCATTGCCTTCTTGCCTGCATGGTTTCTGCTGAACTTAGTCATACTGTCTGTTGTAGATGATTTTTTGTTTACTCTAACCACTTTAAAAATTCTCGCCTTATATTTGCTTTTGGCAAGTTTGATTATAATATGGCTTTGTATCTTTCTTTTGGGATCTACCTTGTGTGCAGTTCTACGAGTATCTTGTATACATATCTTCTTGTCTTTCATGATATCAGAGAAGTATTTTTGTCAATAAATCTTCAACAATTCTCTTTGTATTTTCTGTTATCTCCTGCTGTTCTGGTATTCCACTCACTCATAGAATATTCGTCTTGATAAAGTCTCACATAATACTTAATTTTTAAAGAATTCTTTTAACTGATTTTTCCTCAAATATGTTGGTGCCGTATACTTTGTCTTCAGTCTCAGTAATTCAACCTTATGTTGCCTCAGTTCTGCTCCTCTGACTTTCTTCTGAGGTGTCTAACTCTGTAATTTTATTATTAATTTTCTGCATTTCTTCTTCCTGTCTCTGTATGCTTTCTTTCAGCCTGTTGAATTTGTCATTATGCTCTGCTGCCTTTTGCCTCATCCCCATCTTGATCTCCTGAAGAGTTCTAAATATTCATTTTTTTGTATTCTGCCTCTGATAATTCTAGGAAGTTCTCTTTGTCTGTAAAATTTCTTGATTCTTCATTTTTGGAGCTTTCTGAAGCCTCTTAAAGTGATTTGATATTGTCCATTGTCTCTGAGCCATCAGTAAGTTGTTGAATTTATTTATTTTATGTTTACTTACTGTGTTCTAGCATCTTATTTTGTTTTGAAATGTCTAAATAGGCTGGTCATGTGTGCTCATTTGACTGATGGTGCCTTCCATACCCTAATGTCCTGTCACTAGGTGCTTAGAGCTATTAATAGACATGTAAGCTCAGGAGTCAGTTTACTTTTCTTGTATGGATTCAGCTCAGTTGTCCAGGTAGTCAGTCACCGAGTGTGTGATGAAGACTCTCCCTTTGGTACTAAATGTGCTGGGCTGACTAGTGTAGGCACAGATATCTGGTTGCAGGCTCTTAGAAATGCAAGGGGTAACAATCATCTCTGAGTGTCTGTGAGGATGGCATGACTACTTATGTCTTATTCTAGGTGAAGACTCTGTTTTTGTCCCGAATTTCTGTCTCAGGTGAATCATCAGATGTTTTTTAACCCCTTCCCCATTTGTTAAATTGTGTCCTTTCTGCATCTCAGAGAATGGCTCAGGGCAGGCTTAACGAGTCCTGTTTCTAGCTTAGGTAATGGTGTGAGACTCCAGAGTCAAGTGCAGTACAGAGAAAGGAGTGAGAAGTGACAGGAAAAGGATAAAAGACTTATCTCAAAGGAATAATGTAGGCACATGCACATTACGCTAGACAAGTCAGAGGTTTTGATGATCAAGTGCCACTTTTCACTGGCTCTAGAGGAATGAGAGTACTGTTGTGTTCTGTTTCTCCTGCTGAGGAGGACATCCTCTAAACACCACTCTCCTTTCATCATACTGGCTTCACCCAATTCCTGGTAGGTCAGGTCTGGCCAACCTACTTCTGGAGCTATTCTTTCTTCTCCATCTCCAAGTCCTATTTCTCAACTTTCCCTTTGATGTTCAAGGCTCCAAGAATGTCATATATAATCAGTTCGTTTGTTCTTTGGGGCCTTTGTTGTTAGAGAGATCACAGGAAGCATCTGAGTACTCCACCATCTTGGCTTTGCCCTGGGATTTTCTATTTATAAGATCATGTTACCTGTGATTAGAGATGGTTTTACTTCTTCCTTTCAGATTTTGATGCCTTTTCTTTCTTTCTTTTGTTTTGTCTAATTGCTCTAAGTAGACAAATTCAGCTCGGTTGTCCGGGTAGTCAGTCACCAATTATGTGGCGCAGGCTCTTTAAATGTGGTGTTATTGTTTCTTTAAATGTTTGGTAGAATCCACCAGTGTAGCCATGTGCTGTGGGACTTCTCTTTGTTGAGAGGTTTTAATTACTGATTCAATCTCTTGTTATTAAAAAACCAAATCAAACATGTTGCTATCAAATTGATTCTTGATAACAATGCACTTAAATTGTTTTCTATTCTCATTTATTTCTCTCTTCTTCAATTTTTATTATTTCCTTCCTATGGTACCTTTGGACACCCTGGTGGTGGGGTTAATTGCTATAGATGCTAACCAAAAGGTCAGTAGTTCAGTTCCACCAAGCACTCCTTGGAAATTCTATGGAGCAGTGCTACTGTGTTCTATGGGGTTGCTATGAGTCAGAATTGACTTGACGGCAGCAGTTTGTTAGTTGTTGTTTGCATGGTATCTTTAGATTTATTGTGCTCTTTTTTCTAGTTCTTCAAGTGTAAAGTTAGGCAATTTATTTGTTATTTTTATTTTTTAATATAGATGTTTATAGCTATAAATTTATGAGCAGTGCCTTCACTGCATCCCGTAAGTTTTGGTAGGCTTTCATTTTATTTTCACTTGTCTCTAAGTATTTTGAATTTCCTTTGTCATTTATTTTTTGACTTGTTAATTTTTAATAGCGTGTTCTTAATTTCCACATATTTGTGTATCCTTCCTTATGTATTGATTTTTAGTTTCATTCCACTGTGTTTGGTGAAGATACACTACATTATTTCATTTTATCATTGAGTGGGGTCCAAGGTGGCAAAATAGTCAGATGCTTCATGTCATCCGTTTTACAATAAAGACACCCCCAGAACAAGGGAATTAAATATATATGACAATCTAGGAGCCCTAAGAATCAAAGACAAAGCTGAGGAATTGGACTGAACTACAGGTAGAAGGAGAAACAATTCAAAAACATTGTAAATGGGGAATTACAGATTACCAGATTGCTGGTATCTTGCTAACTGAACCTTCACAGCACTGACATACTGAGGCAAGCAACAGCATCCCAAGCTGAACACATGCCATCTGGTGCATCAAACTTAAATAGGAGTGATACCATTCCTGGGAGGGTTAAGTGCATGCTACCAATCCACCATGCATACCACAGCCCAGACCCCCTGAACAGAGCTCTATGGGCCAAGGAGCACGCTTTCCTAATTTACTCCCTTCCCAATGCTGACATAGTCTGGCAGCATTCAACACAACCATGCCCCTTAAGCCAGGAACTCTTGGCCCTGGTATGAAGATGCTTGCATTTTTGCCCAGTCACTGGGGTTCCATGGGCTTGCCTTGCCCTTGACTGTGTCCAGTCACCTACACAGTAACCTTCTGGTTGAGTCAGCTCAGCAAGTACATCTTGGTATTAGTCAGGCAGTTACCAGTTGATGCCAGTTTTCACCAGCAGCAGCCAAGTGGAAATAGCAGATCTGTGACATTTGACACTGCTCCACACCCTAAACCTGTAGCTCATGACTAGGTCTGAGGTGTCCACCACTTAGCCCAGCCACTGATATGGTGGTGGTCTGTGGACTTGCAGTGTCCTTCACCCCCATTAATATCCTGTGCCAGTGCCTTGTTGTCCAGCCTGACATAACACATCATCATTAGGACAAAGTGGATAGAGTTCCCAATGGAAGCCAATTTTCGCCTGCAGCATCCAAGTGGGAACTACAGATCTGTGGCATCTGACACCATGCTTCCCTCTAAGAAGGAACCTAAACCACTGACACCACAATTCACAGGTTAGAGCCACCTGCTGCAAAAAGCCAGTTTCTGAGGCAGGGGTGAGGTGAGTAGTAAGAGCTTTATTATATATCAATATATAAGGAGACAAGGGGGAATGAGCTCCAAAAGCCTGTTGCCTCAACACAAGGCCATGAGAAGTTTTATACTATGTAGGAAAAAAGGAGTTATACGTATTCATCAAATTTCTGAGAAATAATATGAGTATTAAAAGGGGCCCAGGTTAAGAGTTGGCATGGAAATAGAGGTCAGACTCCTCGCTCCTAAATAAGGCCTGGTAGTAGGTTAAGTGCTATGTCTTCTAACCAAAAAGGTGAGCAGTCCGAATCCACCAGGTGCTCCTTGGAAACTCTATGGGGCAGTTCTACTGTGTTCTAGAGGGTCAGTATGAGTTGGAATCAACTCAATGGGAGTGGGTTTTGTTTTGGTTTATATTCTGGTGATGTGCATGTGACAATTTTAGTTCCTTGTTATAAATTTTTTAGTTCCTAGGCAGTACTCATTATGGGTTGGAGTCATTTGACAATCACCTAAGCTTCTTGTTGGCATGGTTCTGGGTAGCTGACTTGAAAAGTAAATGTAAACAGGAAGATGAGAAGGGAGAAAGATGAGAGTTCTGAGTTAATTTTCCTTCTGTGTGGTCACAATGATTGCATTTCAGGCGTGTTGACCGCTGACTGCTATTACGGACGCAGATCAGTATTATTTGTTCTCTGTGGTCACAAAGGACATCGATCATTAGTAAAGGTTTAACACAAAGGAGCAACTAAGCAACAGGATTATACCTAGAGGCAGGAATCTATTTAGAAGGAAAGAAAATGGCATAAGTTGTGTTCAAGATATAGCTTTTGGTTTCACTTTTCCTGTTTCACCAGGCCGGTGGTACTACCCAATCCATAAAGCTGCCCATGATGGAAGCCTGAGAACTTGCCCACCCAGGACTGTAGATGAGCGTATCCTCACTACACACTAAATAACTGATGACTCAAGCATCTTTGCTTTGACCATCTAGACAGCAGCAGAACACAGACATAAGAATCAACCCCACAGCCAGGGAGAACTCTCCCTGTAAAGTGGTCAGGTGACCAGCAGAACAAATATATTATCTCACAAAAAATGCCACCTAAATCCTTAGGAGCACTGCAAGAACAGTGAACAGAATCCTGGGCTCACACATGTAGTAGTAGCTGCTGTGGCCCCCTGGAGACAGTACATGAGAGCTTCACTGAGGCCAGATTAATGACCAAAATAGCACACAAGCCCAGTGCTTGGATGTATCAAGCAAACAAAAACAAAAATCCAAGGCACAGTAAACAATCATGCAGTAAATAAATATAATAATTTCTGGATGCTTTGGAGACAACAATAAATATCAAATCACATAAAGAAGCATGACAGGATGGCTCCAATAAGTAACCAAAAGAAAGAACGAGAAGACTTTCTAGAGAAAGATATAGCAATGGAACTACCTGATCAAGAGTTCAAAAGAGAACTATACAGAGCTCTCCAAGAGATCAAGAAAGAGAATGGGGAAAATAGACAAAACCAAGGAGCACACAAAGCAATAGACAAATTGAGGAAAACTATACCTTAAGAAAATGATAGAGTAAATAGGCTAATAGTACCCATACAAAGACAGTGCCTAGAAATCCAAAAGATTAGTAATAAAATTTCAGTTACAATGTCATAACAGCTGAATAGAGACAATGGAAGTTAGAATTAGTGACATTGGAGGGGACAGAGTTGAGATGGCAGACTAGACACATGTTTCCTTAATTCCCACTGAAAACTAAGGCCTGGATTGATAACTGAATGGAGCTTTCTGGACATCCAGTGAGCCCAAGCACATGGCATAGGGCTGTCAGTTTGGACTACCTGCTACTAAGTCAGAAGCTTCCTCTCTCTGCTGACTTCTGCTCTTCCTGAGAGGCCAGCTCATGTGAACCTGAAGATGTTGATAGTTTTAACTCTTTTTCTTTTTGTTGGCTGGCAGGCAGGGGATAGGCATGAGGTGGCAGCTATGCTGAACCAAACTGCTGAAGTGAACAGCGTGCACTGTAGCATAGAGACAGTGTGTGGAATAAACACATTTTGAGAGCCAGGTGGTGGATTGCAGACACCACAGCCCCTTCATCCACCCTTTTCGGAACTCTGCCATAGATTTGCCTGTCTCCTGGAGGGGGGATACATTGACCAGGACACTATCTTGTTCAGCTGGGCGGTGGAGTTGCCCAACCAAAGGGCTCAGCAGCGCCTGATTCCTGGGCTATGGGTAGTGCTAATCCAGGGAACACTTTTCTGGTAGAGGGGCTGTGTTTACTGTGGTGTTGCCTTCTGGGTGATGCCCAGCAGGTGACAACAGTGGTACAGTGGCCCGTTGGCTTTGATATGCATCAAAACATTTGGGGACTATTGAAGAGGTACCTCCATTGTCAGCTGGAAGGTGGGGCCTGCCACACCTGATGGCCTGACTGTTTTGGAAGTGGTAAGGTAGCTTTTAGCTTTTTAAAATAAGACTACCTGAAGAAATAACTGCTGTGTGGCCTGACTACATCTCTTCCAGCATTTACTGATCCACAACATAGGGTCAGTTGATGGACCCCTCAGTGACTCCACAAATAGGACAGTGTCCTTTCCAACCAGGAGGAGTCTGCCACCCCTGAGAGTACGTGAGGGCCAGTCACTAGAGTACAAAGAAGTGGCTGGTGACCAACTCCCTTCTCAGATCTATGCCTCAACTCCTGTTGAGGAAACACTAGAGAAACTAAAGAGCTTCTCGATGTCCCATAAGCAGTAAACAATTGTCAGGCATTTAAAAAAAAATTCCACCGTGATTCCAGAGAACTCCCAAAATAAGAATCAAAAAACTTCCCAGTACCAGTGATAGCCACGATGGAGCTCACAGAGAGGAGTCTCACTGGCAACACAAGAATAAAAAGAGGTGCATCCTGAGATCTCCACTAAAAGACCTCAATTGATGGTCCAGTGGTTTTGGGGTTCCCCTGAGAGCATGGCCCCGGCCCTGATGCAGCCCTTACCCATAAATTATAACAAAAGTCCACTCTTTGGACAGGAATGGATTGGACTTGGCAATGCAGAGTGACCATATATTGGATGCACTTTACGGTTCTATGCATCTATAGGATATCATCCTGCTGACCTCTGGCTGGAGGAAGGAGAGTGGGTGGAGAGGAGGGGAAAGGATGCTGTTGGGAGGATGAGACATGTATGGAGCAGACAGGAATAGTGTGCTGTCACTGGATAGGGAAAGCAGTGGAAGCTGCATATAGGTGGGCATGTAAATTTATACAGGAATGTACATTTTCACTCAGTCATGTTAAATTAAAAAAAATAAAATAAACTTTCCAGGTGAAGAATGTTTTCTGAAACTATTGGAGGTCGAGTACAAAAAAATTGTATGTAGAGCCCTCCTAGAGATTAAACAAAATGTAGCAGAAAAAATGAAAAATTAAGCTATATGAACTGATAGAACTCAACATTCTGAAATCAGATAGAACAACAACAAAATTACAGAATTAGACAATTACAAGCCAAAAGAGCGGAACTGACAAATTGAAAATTAGACTTAGTGACTTTGAAGACGGAGCTACTGACATCAGCATTTATGAGGATAAATGAGGGGGAACAATAAAATTAAAGAAACATTAAGAAACATCTGTGACTCTATCAAAAAGAATACTCTACAGTTAAGTGGAGTTTTTGAACAGGGAGGGATACCTGAAAGCACAGAGAGTATTGTTGTTGAGTTGCTGACAGAAAATTTCCCTAAAATTATGAAAGAAGAAAACATAGATATGCAAGAAATGTATCGAACATCATAAAAAAATAGACCCCATAAGAAAGACACCAAAACATATTATAATCAAGCTTAATAAAATGAAACATAAGCAGAAACTCTTAAAGGCAGCAAGACTCAAAGCTAACATTCAGGGAGAAGCCCTGTAGGCTTTTGTTTGACTTCTAGGTAGAAACAATGTTGGCGCGGAGACAGTGGGATGGCACAAAACCTTGAAGGAGAAAAACCTCCAGCCAAGAATTATGTGTCCTGCTAAACTGTCTTTCAAATATGAAGATGAAATTAAGACATTTTCAGATAAACAGAAGCTTAGAGACCTCATAAAAACCAAACTGAAACTACAAGAAATCCTTAGAGACTTCATAAAAACCAAACTGAAACTACAAGAAATACTAAAAGAAGCTCTTTGCTTAAACAAAACCATTGACTGTATACTCAATGAGGCAATACAGGACACAACATACAGAGATCTATTCAGTTAGGAAGGCACAAAATTCAATCATAGCTATGACATTAAAAGAAGGGAACCAGTGACCATATCGTGAACACTAAGATATTATCATATTAAAAAGAGAGATATACTACAATAGTAGGATACGTAGAAGTTAAAATTGAGTTTAATGGAGATCATAGGGGTAGCCGCAAAACAAATTAGCAATGCAACACATGAAAACAAGGAATGTAATACAGTGGTCTCAACTAACACAAAACCAACACTGAAAAAGATGAAAACTCAACCTGTAAAGAATGACCCACAATAGAATAGTAAGAGCAACAGTGAAAAAAAAAAAAAACACAAAAATAAACACATCAAAATGACAGCATTAAACACATACCTATCAATAATTACACTGAGTGAATGGTCTGAATGCTCCAGTAAAGAGACAATGAATAGCGTCTTGGATGGAAAAACACAACCGACCTATATGTTGCTTAAAAGAAACACACTTTAGACTTAAAGATATGAACAAACTGAAAATTAAATGATGGAATAATATATACCAAGGTAACAATGTACAAAGAAGAGCAGGTGTGGCAGTACTAATCTCAGATAAAACAGACTTTAATCCACCTTTGTGGACAAGGATGGCCACTATTTATTGCTGAAAGGTTCAAGACACAAGCAGGACTTAACCATATTAAATATGTATGTGCCCAGTATCAGAGCATCTAAATATATTCAACAAACACTGACTACATTGAAACATGAGACAGATCACTCCACAATAATAGTTGGCAACTTCAACACTCCACTTTAAGTAATGGACAGATCATTCAGGAAAAATCTCAGTAAAAGACACAAAAGATCTCACTGTGAAAATTAACCAATTAGACCTCATCACCATACACAGAGCTTTTTATCCATTAACAGATAAGTACACATTCTTCTCCAATGCACATGGAACATATTCCAGAAGAGACCATGTGTTAGAACATAAAGCAAATCTCAACAAAATCCAAACCACTGTATTATTGCAAAGCATTGTCTGAGATCATAGAGCCATAGAAGTCAAAATCAATAGCAGAAAAAACATTGATGGAAATTGGAACTCATGGAAACTGAACAACATTTTGCTCAAAAAGCCATGGATTATGGAAGAAATCAAGGATGAAATAAATACATTTATGAATTCAAATGAGAATGAAAACAATTCCTACCAGAGCATATGGAATACAGCCAAAGCAGTGCTCAGAGGTCAGTTTATCTCTATAAATGCACATATCTAGAAGGAAGAAAACACCCAAACCAAAGAATTAACCTTACATCTTGAACAAGTAGAAAGAGAGTGACACAGGAAACCCCCAGGCACCAGAAGAAAACAGATGATAAAGACTAAAGCAGAACTAAATGAATTAAAGAATAGAAGGACAATTGAAAAAATTGATAAAACCAAAAGCTGATTTTTTTTTAAAAGATCAATAAAATGGACAAACCATTGGCTAAACTTAAAAAAGAAAAACAGGAGAGGAAACAGATAACCTGAATAAGGAATGAGATGGGAGATACCACAACTCACCCAACAGAAATCAAAAGTATCATAACAGAGTACTACAAAAGACTGTACTCTAACAGACTTGAAAACCTAGAGGAAATGGACAAATTCTTAGATTCTTATTGCCTACCAAAATTATCACAAGGAGAAGTAGAACAATTTAATAAACTCATCACAGAGGAAGAGATTGAAAAAGTCATCAATTAACTACCAACCAAAAAAGCCCTGGCCCAGATGGCTTCACCAGAGAATTCTGCCAAGCTTTTAGAGCAGAGTTAATCCTAATACTACTGAAACTATTTTATAGCATAGAAAAGGATGAAATACTTCCAAATTCATTCTATGAAGCCAGCATAACCCTGATATCTAAGCCAGGAAAAGATCCGACAAAAAAAAAAAGGAAAATTACAGACCAATGTCACTCATGAAACGAGATGCAGAAGTCTTCAACAAGATCCTTGCCAATAGAATTCAACAACATATCAAAAATCCGACTCGATGGCACTGGCTTTTTTTTAATATCAAAAAGAAAAATTCATCAAGAACAAGTTGGATTCATACTGGGGATGCAAGGCAGGTTCAACATCAGAAAAACAATTAGTGTGATCAACCACATAAATAACACAAAGGATAAGAATCACCTGATTTTGTCAATTGATGCAGAAAAGGCATTTGACAAAGTCCAACACCCATTCATGCTAAAAACTCTCATCAAAATAAGAATAGAAGACAAATTCCTCAATACCATAAGGGCCATCTACACAAAGCCAGCCACCTACATCATCCTGAATGGAGAGAGACCAAAAGAATTACCCTTGAGAACGAGAACTAGACAAGGATGCCCACTCTCACCACTTCTATTCAATACTGTACTAGAAGTTCTGGCTGAAGCAATCAGTCAACACAAAGAAATAAAGGGCGTCCACAGTGGCAAAGAAATAAAAATATCCCTATTTGCAGATGATGTGATTGTATATGCACAGAATCCTAAATCATCCATAAGTAAACTACTCCAACTAACAGAAGAGTTCAGCAAAGTTTCAGGATATAAAATATACATAAGTAAATCAATACCATTTACTAAGGCCCCCAAGGAGATAAAACACCTAGGAATAAATTTAACTAAACAAGTAAGTAACCTATACAAAGAGAACTAGAAGACTTACCACCAGAAACTAAGATAGACTTACACAAATGGGGAAAACTACTCTGCTCATAGATAGGAAGACTTAACATTGTGAAAAAGGTTATTTCACTCAAAGTTATTTACATATACAATGTAATGTGAATGCAGATTCCAGTGACATTTTTTAATGAGATGGAGAAACAAATCACCAGCTTTGTTTGGAAAGGGAAGAAACCCTGGTTAAGCAAAGCACCACCAAAGAAGAAGAATACAGTGGGAGACGTCTCACTACCCAACTTTAGAACCTATTACACTGCTACAATAGTCAAAACAGCCTGATACTGGTACAAAAAGAGACATATAGACCAATGGAACAGAGTTGAGACCCGAGAGATGCCACTATCCTCCTGTGAACAGTTGATATTCGACAAAGGCCCTAAGATTGTAAACTGGGGTAAGACAGTCTCTTTAACAAGTGGTGTTGGCAAAATTGGATATCCATCTGCCAAAAATTCAAACAAGACCCATATCTCACACCTTACACAACAACCAACTCAAATTGTATGCCAGCCAAGTGCCGTGACTCAAATTGTATAATAAACCTAAATATCAAACCTAAAACGATAAAGACTCAGAAGAAAAAATAGATAAATGGGAAGTACTAAGAATGAAACACTTTTGCTCATCCAAACACTTGATGAGAAGAATTAAAAGACAGCTACAGAATGGGAAATAATATTTGGTAACTGCCTGCCAGACCAACGTCTGACCTCCATAATCTACAAGGAATTGCAGAATATCAACAAGAAAAAGGTAAATAATGCAATTAAGTGATGGGCAAGATAGATGAACAGACACTTCAGTAAAGAGGACATCCAGGAAGCCAAAAGACACATGAGGAAATGCTCATGATCATTAGCTATTAAAGAAATTCAAATCAAAATTACAATGAGATACCATCTCACCCCAACAAGATAGGCCATGATCCAAGAAACACAAAACAACAAATGCTGGAGAGGCTGTGGAGAAATCGGAACTCTTCTAGACTGCCGGTGGGATTGCAAAATGGTACAGTCTCTTCGGAAAGCAATCTGGCACTTCCTTAAAAATCTGAAAATAGATATAGCATTTGACCCAGTAATCCCACTGCTTGGAAAATCTCCTGCAGAATTAAGGACAGTCACACGAACAGGTACATGCATACAAATGTTTCTTGCAGCACAGTCCACAATAACAAAAAGATGGAATCAACCCAGATGCCCAACAACAGATAAATGAATAAACAAACTATGGTACATGCAATGATAAAGAACAATGATGATTTTAGGAAGCATCTCATAACCTGGTTTCAACTTGAAGACATACTGAGTGAAATCAGTCAGTGGCACAAGGACAAATACTGCATGAGACTCCTACTATAAGGAGTTGAAAACAGACTCGTACAGATAAAGACTCTGATGGCTGCAAGGGAGAGGAGGCAAGCAGGGAAAGCGTTGTTTATAGATTAGACAGCTGATAGAAGTTTGGTTGGGTGAAAGCAGTGACAGCACACGTGAGAAAGAGATCGATTTAACTGGACTAATGGAAAACTCTTCTAGTCTTAATCTAATATGGCAAAGATAAAGTAGCAGTGACGGGGGTCTGGGGACCATGCTCTCAGGAGACATTGAGACCAGTTGGCATAACGATCCTACTGCTATGAAAGTCTTCTGCACCTCATATTGGTGAGTGGCATCTGGTGTCTTAAATGCTATCAAGCTGCCATCTGAGGTACACCAAACGGTCCCAACTCAGCTGGATCAGATGATCAACAAAAACAACAAAGACATGAGGAAAAAAGAGCCCAGAAGACAGAAGGACCCATGTGTATGGATGACTGTCAACATTTGACCAGAAGAACCAGATGGTGCCAGTCCACCACCAAAGACAGCCATGATGGGGCACACAATGTTGTGTCTCAGTGGCAACACAAGAAAAAGAGGGGTGCACCTCAAGAACTCCATTGAAAGACCACAATTGGTGGTCAGAAGACCCGGGAGTTCCTCTGGGAATATGACCCCTAGGCCTACTGTTGCCCCTGAGCATAAATCATTACTGAGTTCAACTCTTCAGACAGGAATGGATTGGACTCAGGGACACAAAGTGACCATATGCTTTGTCCACTTTATGGTTCTATGCATCTACAGGATGCTGTCTTACAGCCCTCTTACTAGAAGGGAGAGGAGAGTTGGAGAGGACCAGACGGGAGAGTAAGAGGATATGACATGTATAGAATGGAGAGGACGAGTGTGCTGTCACCAGGCAAGAAGAGCAGAAGGGGCTGCACATAAGCAGGCATGTAAATTTTAGTTCAGTTGTGTACTTTCACTCAATCACAATATGAAAAAAAGAAAAAATATTCACTACAAAAAAAAACCTACGAATTGGAGAGTCATTGAAGATAAATCTCTTGACTCCAATTTGTCTAGGAAAAAAACACACAAAAAAGATAATTTAAGAAAGCCTAAGAGTTATGTAACTGCAATTGCGTGTCCGTGCTGCCTGTCTGCAAAGCCAGTACTGAAACAGGAGGTAAGGTGATTAAATGAAGATATTTACTGAGTGCCGACATGCAAGAGGCAAGGGGGAATCAGTTCCTCCAAAGCTTGCCTACATGCATAGGTTAAGCCTGGAGGTTATATAGGTTGATTGAGGGAGGGAGGGTGCTGGTTAATATTTTTCCCAATCCATGCAAGTAATTCTTTTGCTGTTTCAACAATATTCTTTGTGGGGGTCTGCAGGGCTCCAACAAGTCAGGGCTTGATAATTGTCCAAACTATCTGGTGATTCTGTTCAATAGTTTTAGACAATAACTGAAAGGGGATAAACAAAACAATTAATCAATGTTCCTAAGGGGAAAGAATAGCCATGTGACTTATGACCAGTACAAGGTAAATTCTTACAGATAGGGGAGAAGTGAGTTCTCAGGACTTAATATTTATACCATGGTTGTCTTAACTACTGTTTGTAGCAAGATGGAGTCAGGCTGGCCAAGGGCCTCCTTTTCAACTATGTGGAAATCCTAGTGGCATAGTGTTTAAGTGCTACAGCTGCTAACCAAAAGGTTGGCAGTTCAAATCCACCAGGCACTCCTTGGAAACTCTACAGTACAGTTCTACTCTGACCTATAGTGTCTCTATGAGTTGGAATCAACTCGATGTCCATTGGTTTCTTTTTCTTTTTTGTTCTTTCTTTCTTTCTTCTCTCTTTCTTTTCTTTCTCTCTCTTTCTTTTAAGGATTATGTGGAGTACTATATTGAGGAAAAATTTATAAGTGATTGGAGTTCCAGTCAGGGAGGATAACAGAAAATACAGAGAGAACTGTTGAAGTTTTGTGGGCAAAAATACTTTCCTAATATCATGAAAAGTAAGACAATGTCTAACCAAGAAGTTCAACTAACTCCATACAGTATAGGCCCCAAAAGAAAATCATCAGGACATACTGGAATCAAACTTGCCAAAACCAAAGACAGAAAGAGAATCCTGAAAGTGGCTAGGCATAAATGAAAAGTCACTTAGACAGGAGAAACAATAAGGCTAAGCTGTAATGACTCAGCATAATCTGTGCAGAAAAGATGACAGTGCAGTGAAATGTATATAAATCCTTGAAGGAAAAAAATTGCTAGCCAAGAAATACATAGCCATCAAAATTGTCTCTCAGATATGAAGGAGAAATGTTCACTTCCAAATGTGAAGAAATTAAGGAAATATGTAAAAAACCTGACCAAATTTACAAGAAATATTAAAGACAGTCTTCTAGTTACAGAATCAAAAACATCAGACAATAATCCAAAACTAGGACACAGTACAGATAAACAAGATGCTGATGTAGACAAGGAATTTTCAAAAATAAAACAAAGCTGAAAGACTGAAGATAAGGAACCAGTGATGTCAGTGTGTAAACAATGACAATTTCAAAACAAAAACAAACACTATAGTCATAAAACTTCCATATGGATGGGAAGTCAGGGTTATATCAAGAAAAAAATTTCAAGGTAACAACATAGAAAGCAAACAAGCCTACACATCAAATATAAAAGAAGAAAAACATAAAGACTCAGCAAACACAAAGTCAACATTAATGAGAGAGATAAAAATAAATACATAAACAAGAATAACACAGCACAGAAAATTAAGCAGAACAAAGAAATCATCAACACTACATACACACACACAACACAACAAAATGACAGCCATAAAACTCATACCTATCAGTAACTGCTTTGAATATAAATGGCCTAAATGCACCAATAAAGAGACAGTGGCAGAATGGATTTTTTTAAAAAAGAGCTATCTATATGCTATCTACAAAAGACTCACCTTAGGCACCAAGATATAAACAAACAAGACTTGAAAGGATGGAAAAAATACTTCAAGCAAACAATTACAAAAAAAGAACAGTACTAGTAATATTAATCTCTGATAAAATAGACCATAAAGCAAAATCCACTACAAAGGATAAGGAAGAATGTATATAATTATTAAACGTTCAATATACCAGGAAGACATAACCATGATAGATATATGAGGACTGCCAATTAAGTTCACAAACTCATCCTAGAAAAAGTGCTACATGCCGCATTGCTGAATACCACTATAGTCACCTTTGAAATATGCCCCTTGGGAAGTTATACACTGGTTCCTATGCCTAGTCCACCCTTCAAAGCAATTTTGGAACTCTTTTCCTGAAATGACGACAGCCATCAGAGCTGTTGTCACATTACCCTTGAAGTCCTGAATGTCATCCAATTATCTTCCTTTCAATATTTCCTTTATCTTCAGGTAAAGAAAAAGTCATTGGTGGCCAGATCAGGTAAGTAGGGAGAGTGCTCCAACACAGTTATTTGTTTACTGGCTAAAAATTTCCTCATACACAACTATACAATTAAGTCACAAACTTGCCACTGTGCTGCTGTGTGCAATGCCCTTTCCAGAAAGAGTTACAAAATTGCTTTGAAGGGTGGACTAGGCACTGGTGTCAGTTCATAGCTTTCCAAGGGGAGTACTTTGAAAGTGACCATAGTGATATTCAGCAGTGAGTTATGTAGCACTTAGAACAATTAATTTCATGGACTTAATCGTCAGATCTCGTATATGTACCCAAGTGTGTTCCAAATACATAAAGCAAACACTAACAGCACTGACAAGAGAAATAGATCCACAATTATAGTAGGAAACTTGAACACACCACTTTTAGTGTAGGACAGAACATCTTGAAAGAAACTCAGTAAAGACACAGAAGATCTAAATGCCACAATGAACCAATCTGACCTCATAAACATATACAGAACACTCCACCCAACAGCAGCAAAATACATGTTGTTTTCCAATTCACGTGGAACATTTTCCAGAATAGACAACATTTTAGACCACAAAGCAAGCGTCAGCAAAATCCAAAACATCAGAATAATGCAAAGTATCTTCTTTGATCATAATGCTTAGAAGTAGAAATCAGTAACAGAAATAGCAAGGAAAAAATCAAATACATGGAAACCGAACACCTTACTTAGTACTGCATAATAGAAGAAATCAATGATGGAATTAAAAAAGCTCACAAAACCAAATGAGAATAAAAACATTTCTTACCAAAACCTTTGGGGCACTGCAAAAGCAGTACTTAGAGGTCAACTTATAGTAACAAATATCTATATATAAAAAAAAGGCTGAAATAAAAACATTAGCTGTACAACTTGAACAAATGGAAAGCAGCAACAAAAGAATCCTAAAAGTACCAGAAGAAAGGAAATAATAAAGATCAGAACAGAACCAAATAAAATAGAAAACAGAAAAGCAATAGAATCTACAGGATCAAAAGTTGATTCTTTGAAGAGAACAACAAAATCAAGAAACCATTAGCCAAACTGACAAAAGAAAAACAGGAGAGGAAGCAAATGACCCAAATAAGACACGAGATGGGTGATATCATAACAGACTCTGCTGAAATAAAAAAGACCATAACAGAGTACTATGAAAAATTATGTTCCAAAAAATTTGAAAACCTAGAGGGAATAAAAAATTTCTAGAAACTCATCACCTTCCTAAACTAACACAAACTGAGGTAGAAGAACTAGACAGACTCGTAGCAAAAGAAGAGATTGAGGAGGTAACCACTGCATACTCCCACCTCCCCCAGAAGAAGCAACAATAAAAAACCCAACCAAGATGGCTTCAGTGGAGAATTCTATCAAACATTCAGTGAAGAGCTCATGATAATACTACTCAAACTATTTTAGAACCTAGAAAGAAAGAATATGCCAAAATTCATTCTATGTAGCCAGTATAACCCTGATACCAAAGCCAGGCAAAGATAAAACTACAGACCAATATCACTCATAAACATAATTGCAAAAACATTCAACAAAATCCTAGCCAATGGAATTCAGTAACATAAAAAATAAAAAATACAGATACATAGTGACCAAGTGGGATTCATACCAGGCAAGCAGGGATGGTTCAGCATTAGACAATCCATTGACATAATCCATCACATAAATAAAACAAAAGAAGCATGTAATCATTTCAATCAACACAGAAAAGGTGTTTGACAACATCCAATACACTTTCCTGATAGAAAACTCTCAACAAATTAGGAACAAATGAAAATTCCTTTACAAAATAAAGGACATTTATACAAAACCAACAGCTATATCATTCTAAACAGATAAAGTCTGAAAGTATTCCCCCTGAGAATGGTAACCAGGAAAGAATGCTCTCTACACCGAGTTTGGTAAGGAAGAGGTAAAAAGATCCCTATTTACACATGTAATATCTTATACATGGAAAACCCCCAAAGAATCCACAAAAAGCTGCTGGGACTAACAGACGATTTCATCAAAGTATCACGATACAAGACTAACATGCAAAAATCAGTTGGATTCCTCTGCATCACCAAAGAGAATTTCAAAAGGGAAATCAGAAAATAAATATCACATACAGTAGCCCCCAAGCAGATAAAATACTTAGGGGTAAATCTAACCAGAGACATAAAGACCTATACAAAGCACTACTGCAAGAAACCAAAAGAGACCTACATAAGTGGAAAAACATACCATGCTTGTGGACAGAAAGACTCAACACTATGAAAATGTCAGCACTACGCAAAAGAGTCTACAGATATGATACAGTTTCAAACTAAACTCCAGCAGCATTATTTAAAGAGATAGAAAAGCAAAAGCCAACTTTATATAGAAAGGGAAATAAAACCAAACCCACTACCATCGAGTCGATGCTGACTCATAGCAACCTTATAGGACAGATAACTAGGAGCTCTTAAAACTTATGCTCATCAAAAGACTTCACCAAGAGAATAAAAAGAGAACCTATAGACTTGGAAAAATGATTTTGGCTACAACATATCAGACACTGGGCTAATTTCTAACATCTGCAAATACATCAATACCTCAACAACACAGACAAATCATCCAACTCAAAGATGGGCAAAGGACATGAACAGACAGTTCACCAAAGAAGACATTCAGGCAGCTAATAGAAGCAGAAAGTGTTTGCTATCATTAGACATTAATGTGAATTGAAAAGACAATGAGATACCATTTCACCTCCCAATATATTGTCACTAATTTTAGAAGGAGAGAGAGAAAAGGGAGACTGGCACTTTTATGTGCTGCTGGTGGGAATGTAAAATGGTACAACCCTTACAGAATATCATATAGGGCCTTCCTTAAAAAGCTAGATGTATAACTACCACAAGTCCCAGCAATCCTACTTCTAGGAACATACCCCAGAGAAATAAGAGCAGTTGCAGTAGTAGATAAACGCACACCTATGCTCATTGCAGCATTATTCCCGATAGCAGAATGATGGAAACTACCTAAATGCACAGCAACTGGTGAATTAGACAAACTATGGAACATACCCACAACAGAATGCTATGCAATGATAAAGAACAATGAATCTGAAACATCTCACAACATGCGTGAATCTGGATGACATTATGCTGAATGAAATAAATCATTAACAAAAGGACAAATACATAAGACCACTATTATAAGAACTGAATAAAAGATTTACACACAGAGAAAAAGCATTCTTTAGTGGTTATGAAGTTAAGTAGGGAAGAGAGAAAATGACTAGACAGTGTATAAGTGTCAACTTTTGTGAAGAGAAAGACTCACAGTATAGGGAAGTTAGCTTGAGGTGACCAAATAAATGACAGAAGTTTTCTAGACACATTTAAACACCTTGAGGGACAGAATTGCTGGGGGTAGGAGCTTGGGACCATCGTCTCGGGAATATCATGATCAGTTGGCATAACATAGTTCATAAAGAAAATGTTCTACATTCTACTTTGGTGAGTAACCAAAAACCATTCTCAGTGCCAGAGTTGATTCTGACTCAGCAACCCTCTGGGACACAGTAGAACTGCCCTATAGAGTTTCCAAGGAGCACCTGGCAGATTTGAACTGCTGACCTTTTGGTTAGTAGCTGTAGCACTTAACCACCACAACACCAGGGTTTCCACTTTGATGAGTAGTTTAAAAAACAAAAACAAAAACAAAAACCCACTGACATTGAGCCGATTCCAACTCACAGTGACTCCAGAGATCAGAGTACAATTGCCCCACAGAGTTTCCAAGGAGTGCCTGGTGTATTTGAACTGCTGATCTTTGGGTGAGCAGCTGTAGCACTTAACCACTATGCCACCAAAGTTCCTGGATCTTAAAAGCTTGCAAGCGGCCATCTAAGATACATCTATTTGTCCCATCCCATTTGGAGCAAAGCAGAGTGAAGAAGGAAAATATTAGCCCAAAGGACTAAAGGGCCATATCAACTAGAATTTCCACCACTCTGAGCATAGAAGAGCTAAATGGTGCCCAGCACCACCACAAACTGCTTTGACAAGGACCACAACAAAGAGTTCTGGACAGAGTGGGAGAAAAGTGTACAACAAAATTCACATTCAGGAAAAAGGAACAGACTTACTAGTCTGACAGTGCCTTGGAGAAGCCCCAAGACTATGGTCCCCAGACACTTTGTTAATTCAGAACTGAAGCTAGTCCTAAAGCCCACTTTTCAGACAAAGATTAGACCCAGCCAAGCCAAGTGCCATCAAGATTAGACAAGCCTATAAAATAAACAATAACACACATAAGAAATAAGCTTAGTTTAATCAAATATACAGGAACAAATGAGCATCTCCTGCCCGAAAGCAAGACAAGAAGGCAGGAAGGAACAAGAAACAGACAAATAGATGTTGAGAACTCTGGATAGTAAGGGGGAGTGCTGTCACATTGTAAAGATTGCAACCAATGTCACAAAACAGTATGTCTATACATTTTTGAATGAGAAACTAACTTGAACTGTAAACTTTCACGTAAGCACACGCACACAAAAAAAATCATGGAGACTTGTTTTATGACCTAACATATGGTCTATCTTGGAGAAGGATCTATGTGTACTGGAGAAGCGTGTGTATTCTGCTGTTGTTGGTTAGAGTGTTACATACGTGTGAAGTCCAGCTGATCTATAGATTTGTTAAAGTATTCTATTTCCGTTGATCTTCTGTCTCTATGTTCTTTCCATTATGGGAAGTGTTATGTTGAAGTCTCCAACTACTATTATAGAATTATTTCTCTCTGTAGTTGTTGATGTTTGCATCATATATTTGGAGACTCTTTTTTTAAAGTGCATATATATTTATAATTGGTACATTTTAATTTAAGTGAACGTTTACAAGCCAAGTCAATTCGTAATACAAAACCTTTTGCACACACTGCTATGTAACTCTAGTTGCTCTCCCATCCAGGAGCCATGTCATCCAGAGACTCTAATACGGCAGACCATCAAGTCTGGTCTTTTAATAGAGTTCTAATTCTGTACACCAATTTTCCTCCCGCTATGTCAGGGACTCTGTTGTATTCCCTGTCAGGTAGTGGTTGGTGATGACCAGGCACCATGGAGTTCTTCTGGTCTCATGTCAATGTAGTCTCGGGACTATATAGCCCTTTTCCTCCCCTGGGCTCAGATTTTCCTTATGTCTTTGTATCTTTCATTCTCCTCTGCTCCAGGTGGGTTGGAACCACTTGATGCTACTTAGATGGCTGCTTGCAAGCTTTTAAGACCACGGATGCCACTCAGCTAAGTGGGATGTGGAACATTTTCTTTCTTTCATTTTTAATTTACTGTGATTGAGTGAAAGTATACAATCAAAATTTTGCATGCCTGCCTCTCTGGAGCTCCTTCTACTCTCCTTGCCCGGTGACAGCACACTCCTCCTTTCTGTTCTATAACATGTCATATCCTCTTGACAATCTCCTGTCCACTTCTCTCCACCCCCTCTTCTCCCTTCTGGTAAGCGGCCAGTAGAGCACCATGCTATAGAATCATGGAACCATAAACTACATACACACTATGGTCACACTGTGTCCCCGAGTCCAGTCCATTCTTGTCTGAAGAGTTGACCTCAGTATGTTTTCTGGTCAGAGCAGCAGCAATTGTAGAGGCCATGCTCCCAGAGGAAACCCCAGGCCTTCGGACTATCAGTTGTAGTCTTTTAGTGGAGTTCTCAAGGTGCACCCCTTTTTTACTCATGTTGCCACTGGGACTGGACATTGTGTGCCCCATCATGGGTGTCTTTTCTGGTGGCCAGGCACCGTCTGGTTCTTCTGGTCACATGTAGTTGATACAGTAACCCATTCACATGGGTCCTTCTGTCTTCTGGCCTCTTTTTCCCTCATGTCTTTGTTGTACTTGGTGAATCGTCTGTTTCAGCTGAGGGGGACCATTTGGTGTACATCAGATGGCAGCTTGATAGCTTTTAATATCCCGGATGCCACTCACCAATATGGGGTGCAGAAGACTCTCTTAGCAATAGGCTAGTTATGCCTAATGGTATTGGTGTCCCTTGAGGGCATGGTCCCCATACCCCTGCCCCTGCTACTCTATCCTTGCAGTATTGGATTAAGATTAGAAGAGTTTTCAGTTTATGTTGAAGTCCAGTTAAATGGATATTCTTTCTACTGTGTGCTGTTACTATTTTCACCTGGCCAGCTTTCTATCAACTAATCTATGACCAGCCCTCATCCTCCCTCCCCTTGCAGCCCTCAAAGAGTCTTTTCTTTTGTACATGAATCTGTTTTTTTTTATTATTACAATTGAGTGAAAATATACAATTCCATATAAATTTGCGTACCCACCAATGAGTGGCTCCCACTGCTCTCCCTGCACGGTAACAGCACACTCCCCCTCTCCATTCTGTACATATCATATCCTCCTAACAATCTCCTTTCTGCTCTTTTCCAGCCTCTCCCCTGCATCCAGTAAGAGGTTAGACAGATGACATCCTATAGAGGCATAGAACCATAAAGTGCACACACGATATGGTTACTCTGTGTCATCAAGTCAAATCCATTTCCATTCCAAGAGTTGACCTTCATTACGGTTTATGAACAGGGGCAGCATCAGGGCCAGGGGCCATGCTCCCAGGAGAACCCTGAGGCCCGTGGACCATTAATTGTGGTCTTTTAATGGAGATCTCAGGGTGCACCCCTTTTTATTTTCATGTTGCCAGTTAGACTCAACTTTGTGAGCCTCATCACAGCTATCCCTGGTGGTGGCAGGGCACCATTCAGTTCTTCTGGTCCCATGTTGATGTCTTCTGGGTTCTCTTTGCCCCATGTTGTTTTAGTCCTTGGAGATCATCTGTTGTGTATTAAAACTTCCATTATTGATCCTAATTTTTCTTGGATAAGCTTTGTCATTCAGACTTGATATTTAGGTCTTTTATACAGTTTGAGTTGATTTTTGTATAAGGTGTGAGATATGGGTCTTGTTTCAATTTATTGCAGATGGATATCCAATTTTGCCGGCACCATTTATTGAAGAGATTGTTTTTACGCCAGTTTAATGTCTTAGGGGTTTTGTCGAATATCAACTGTTCATAGGAGGATGGTGCCATCTCTGGGGTCTCAATTCTATTCCAGTGATCTATCTGTCTCTTTTTGTACCAGTACCAGGCTGTTTTGACTACTGTGGCAGTGTAATAGGTTCTAAAGTCAGGCAGTGAAAGGCCTCCCAGTTTGTTCTCCTTCTTCAGTAGTGCTTTGCTTATCTGGGGCTTCTTCCCTTTCCAAAGTAGGCGATTTCTTTCTCCATCTCATTAAAAATGTCACAGGAATTTGTATTGGAATTGCATTATATAAGTAGATTGCTTTGAGTAAAATAGACATTTTCACAATGTTAAGTCTTCCTATCTATGAGCAAGGTAGGTTTCTCCATTTATGTAAGTTTCTCTTAGTTTCTTGTAGTAAGGTCTTGCAGTTCTCTTTGTAAAGGTCTGTTATTTCTCTGAGTAGACTTATTCCTAGGTATTTTATCTTCTTGGGGGCTATAGTAAATGTTACTGATTTGGTGATTTCTTCTTTAATAATATCATTGTTGGTGTAAAGGAATCCTATGGATTTACTTATGTTTATCTTGTATCCTGCTGAACTCTTCTGTCAATCTGAGTAGCTCACTTATGGATTCTTTAGAATTCTCTGCGTATACAATCATATCATCTGAAAATAGGGAGATTTTTACTTTCTCTTTGCCAATGCAGATGCCCTTTATTTCTTGGTCTTATCTAATTGCTCTGGCTGGAACTTCTAGTACAATGTTGAATTGGAGAGGTGAGAGTGGACATCCTTGTCTAGTTCCCCTTCTCAAGGGGAATTGTTTCAGTATCCATTCAGGATGGTGTAGGCGGTTGGCTTTGTATAAATGGTCCTTATTGCATTCAGGAATTTGCCGTCTATTCCTATTGTGCTGAGAGTTTTTAGCATGAATGGGTGTTGAACTTCATCAAATGCCTTTTCCGCATCAATTGACAAAATCAGGTGATCCTAGTCTTTTGTGTTATTTGTGTGGTTGATCACATTAATTGTTTTTCTGATGATGAGCTAACCTTGTATCCAATATATGAATCCAACTTGCTCGTGATGAATTATTTTTTTGATATGTTGTTGTATTCTATTGGCAAGAATTTTGTTGAAGATTTTTGCATCTAGATTCATGAGTGATATTGGTCTGTAGTTCTCCTTTTTTGGTGGGCCCTCCTTGGCTTTGGTACCAGGGTTATACTGGCTTCATAGAATGAATCTGGGAGTATTCTATCCCTTTCTATACTGTGAAATAGTCTCAGCAGTGTTGGAGATAGCCAAGCATAACTCTTCTTTAAAAGCTTGGTAGAATTCTGTGGTGAAGCCATCTGGGCCAGAGCTTTTTTCAGTTGGTAGTTTTTTGATGACTTTTTCAATCTTTTCCTCTGTGATGGGTTAATTAAATTGTTCTGCTTCACCTTGTGATAATTTTGGTAGGTGCTCTGAAACTAGGAATTTGTTTCCTCTAGGTTTTCAAATCTGTTAGAGTACAGTCTTACATGGTATTCTCTTATGATATTTTTGATTTCTGATGGATCTGTTGTGGCAACTCCCCTCTTATTTCTTATTTGGGTTATTTGTTTCCTTTTCTGTTTTTCTTTAGTAAGTTTAACCAGTGGTTTGTCAATTTTGTTGATGTTTTCAAAAAAACACCTTTTGGTCTTATCAATTTTTTCAGCTGTTCTTCTATTCTGTAATTTGTTTAGTTCTGCTGTAATCTTTATGATCTGTTTTCTTCTGGTGCCTGAGGGGTTCCTCTGTTTATCTCTCTCTACTTGTTCAAGCTGTAGGGTTAGATCATTGGTTTGGATCTTTCTTCCTTCCAGATGTGTGGATTTATAGACATAAAATGACCTCTGAGCACTTCTTTGGCTGTATCCCATAGGTTCTGTTAAGAAGTGTTTTCATTCTCATTGTAATCCATAAATTTCTTTATTTCATCCTTGATTTCTTCTATAACCCATGGCTTTTTGAGCAAGATCTTGTTCAGTTTCCACGTGTTCCGCTGTCTTTCTATGTTTTTTTCTGCTATTGATTTTGACTTTAATGGCTTTGTAGTCTGAGAAGATGCTTTGCAATAATTCAATGGTAGAGATTTTGTTGAGATTTGCTTTATGTCGTAACACATGGTCTGTTTTGGAGAATGTTCCATGTACACTGGAGAAGAAGGCTTAGTAGTCTGCTGATGGATAGAAAGTTCTGTATATGTCAGTGAGGTTTAATTGGTTAATTGTGTCAATGAGATCTTCTGTGTCCTTACTCAGCTTTTTTCTAGATGATCTATCCATTACTAAAAGTGGAGTGTTAAAGTCTCCCACTACTTTTGTGAAGTGATCTATCTCATTTTTTAGTGTAGTCAGTGTTTCTGCAGTGTATTTAGATGCTCTAGTATTGGGTGCATAAATATTTAATATTGTTAAATCTTACTTGTGTATTGAACCTTTCAGCAATAAATAGTGCCCATCCTTGTCCACTATGGTTGATTTTACATTAAAACCTATTTTATCTGAGATTAGTGTTGCCACATCTGCTCTTCTTTGTCGATTGTTAGCTTGTCATATATTATTCCATCATTTAATTTTCAGTTTGTTCATATGTTTAAGTCTAAAGTGAGTTTCTTGTAAGCAACCTATGGACGTTTCATGTCTTTTGATCCAAGAAGCCACTTGTTGTCTCTTTACTGGAGCATGAGTCCATTCACGTAGATGTAATTATTGATACATATGTCTCTAGTGCTGTCATTGTGATATGTTTATTTTTTTGTTGATGTTTTCTCTGTTGTTATTATTCTGTTCTGGGACATTCTTCTTTATAAGTTGATTTTTCACCTTTTGCAGTGTTGGTTTTGTGGTTGTTGAGACTCTTGTATTACGTTTCTTGATTTGATATGTTGCATATTTATTGTTTTTTATGGCTGCCCCCATGATCCCCCTTAATAAACTACATACAAACCCAACTTCAATTACTACCATTCCTATCAACTTCTTCTTCATCTGGAAGGACTATAACGACTGCAGTACATCTCTTTTTTTAATATGATGACATCATAATTTTCATGATATGATCCCTGGATGACTTCTTTTAATATTACAGCTTTCACTGAGTTTGGAACCTTCCCTAACTAAGTAGGTTTCTGGGTGTTGTGTCCTGTATTTTCTCCTAAAACACAAAATTAATGGTTTTGTTCTTCTAAGCAAAGAGGTTCTTTCAATATTTCTTGTAGCTTTGGCTTGGTTTTTACAGTCTCTGAGCTTCTGTTTCTCTGCAGAGGTCTTGATTTCACTTTCATATTTCAAAGATAGTTTTGCAGTAAATAGAATTCTTGGGTGGAAGTTCTTATCCTTCAAGGCTTTGAATGTGTCATCTCATTTCATCCCTGTGCCAGCATCATGTCTGCTGAGATATCCGATTCAAGCCTACAGGATTTCCCTCTGAATGTTCACTTTGATTTGAGTCTTTCTGCCCTTAGGAAATTTCTGCTTCTGTTAAGCTTGATTATATAGTGTCTTGGAGTCTTTCTTTTGTGATCTACATTGATTGGTGTTCAATATGCATCTTGGATATCTATTCTCTCATTTCATAATTTCTAGGAAGTTTTCTGTGAGCAGCTCAGCCACAATACTCTCTGTATTCCCAGGTGTCCCACCCTGTTCAGGAACTCCAATTAATCTTAGATTGTTCCTCTTAATAGAGTCCCATGAGCTTCTTCACTTGTTTCTTTTTTCTGATTTCTCCTCATAGATGCTGGAGTCAGTAGCTCTGTTTTCCAAGGCAGAAATTCTGTTTTCCGTTTGTTCAATTCAGCTTTCTTGGCTTTGAGCTGAATTTTCTATCTCTTTGTTTTGTTCTTAATCTTTTGGATTTCAGAGTACTGGTGTTCCATCGGATCAAACCACTTGCTTAGTTTTTCATTTTGCTCTGCTGCATTTTGTGTAAGGTCTAGGAGGGCTCTCTATATAATCCTTTTCTACTCACCTTCTGATAGTTTCAGAAAGTCTTCATCTGGGAAGTTCTTTGGGTCTTTCTATTGTGGGCATTCTGAAGCCATAGGTGAATTCTTCCCACTGTTCCAGTCCAAAGTTTGTTGCTTTTTGGGCACCTGGAGTGTCTTAGGATGGGTTTTCTAGGGAAGCAAAACCAGTAACACGTGTAGGTACAAGGAAAGATTTATAATGTATATGTATAGATAGATAGATAGATACAAATATAGGAAACAGCTCACGTAATCACAGAAGCTGAATGTCCCAAGCTCTGGCACAAGCCTCATGTGGCCACAGAAGATGAGGAACCCAATGTCAGCAAGTCAGAGACCAGAGTTCTAGATTACCAGTTGTGTAGGTCAGTGGATCCCAAGCTGGTGGCGAGACAAAGCGACAGAGGCTGGTGAACCCAGGATCGGCAGGTCAGGGAGCAGGACTCTCAAGTGCCGACTGTAAGGACTGATGAGTCCAACAGCTGCTAGCTCAAGTCCCGGAACCAGACGCTGGAAGAAGAGAGCAGGAGCTCCTGGCCACGTGAGTGACCAGCAGCCATAGTGAAAGGTTGCAGGATGAGAGCCGAGGGGCAGGGAGCCACCACAAACCCCGCCCTGCCACTTAATACAGCAGCCAAATATGTAGTAGCCAAGTTGACATAATCCTGACCACCACATGGAGGTTGTTTTGTTTCTCCTGTGTTACTTTAATGGGATCTAAAGCTCAATCTGAAAAGGAAATTGATCACCAGACACCTGTATGTACTCCAGTGACTGGGCTTAGTGGAATCTCTGGGATAGCAGGCTCCACCTCTTGACTAGCAAAGACAAAGCTCCACTTATAGAGTCACTGGGGAACTGTAAGCTGACCACATGATGTAAGACAGTAAAGGCTGGAAGAGGTGCTGTCCAGATACACCACAGTTATTTCCCTATTGACAGGTAAAAGGTATCTATCAGCTTCCAAAATTAGTCAGGCTTTCATGTATGCAGGTCCCTCTTCCTAGCTGGCAAAGTAAGCACATCTATATCAAAGACTGCTTTACTGCCAGAAAAGCACTCTCTGGGAAGGCACTGCCTTCCAGCCTGGGAATTAGGTCCTGCTGGGGCCTCTGTATGGGAAAATCTGCCTCCCAGTGAATCAAAATGGCATCGCAAATAAGCTTTCCCACCCACCTTGGAAAAGGCTATTCAATGGCGGAGATTTAGAGATTCCAAGCGAGGTCACAGGTGCCGAGTTGCACAGATTCCAAGGCCAGGCTCTCAAAATATGGTGACTCTGCTCACTGATCTCATCAGCAGTGCATCTACGCCTTGCTGCCAGTCAAACTTCAGCCCCTCCTGCCGGCTAAGAGAGAGGGGAAAAAAAAGTGAAAATGAAGATTCACCTTGAGTCTGTAGGAGCCAGCAGTTAACAAGGGTGGGGATTGGTGAAAGAGAAGAAGTTTCCTGCTCAGTGGTATGTAGACCAAATAGACAGCTGTATCCCGTGTCCTAGGGCTCACTAGGTGTCCAGAAGGCACTGTTTAATTATCACTTCAGGCCTTGACTTCCAGAGGGATTTAGGGAGATGTGTGTTTAGTCCACCATCTTGACTTTGCCCACCCAATAAGTCTGTTTTTAATTCCTAATGGTTGGGGTCTCATACAATATTTGTCCTTGTGCTGCTGACAGATTTCACTCAACATAGTGTTTTCCAGTTGAAACCAGGTTATGAGATGCTTCCTAAAAATCGTCATTGTTCTTTATCATTGCATAGTGTTCCATTGAATATGTGTACCATAGCTGGTTTATCCATTCTTCTGTTGTTGGTCATCTGGGTTGATTCTATCTTTTCGATATTGTGGACTGTGCTGCAGTGAACATTTGTGTGCATGTATCTGTTCATGTGACTGCCTTTCATTTTATAGGATATATTCCGAGCAGTGGGATTACTGCATCAAATGGCATATCTATTTCCAGCTTTTTAAGGAAGTGCCACATTGCTTTCCAAAGTGGTTGTACCATTTTGCAATCTCACTAGCAGTGTAGGAGAGTTCCAATTTCTCCACAGCCTCTCCACCTTTTGTTGTTTTGTTTTTTTTGAATCATGGCCAAATTTGTTGAGGTGAGATGATATCTCATTGTAGTTTTGGTTTGGATTTCTTTAGTAGCTAATGATTGTGAGCATTTCTGCATGTGTCTTTTGGCTGCGTGGATATCCTCTTTAGAGAAGTGTCTGTCCATCTCCTTGGCCCAACACTTAATTGGGTTATTTATCACTTTCTTGTTGATTTTTGTAGTACCTTGTAGATTATGGAGATCAGACATTGGTCTGACATATAGTTGTGAAATATTTTTTCTCATTCTGTAGGTGGCCTTTTGATAAATACTTTGGATTCTTAGTAGTTCCAATTATCTGTTTTCTGTATATGGTGCTTTGACAGATTTTGAAGCTTGTCTACATTGCATATTTAAACTTCCATTGTTGATCCTGTTTTTTTTTGTATGATCTTTTTCATTTAGGGTTTGATATTTAGGTCTTTTATCCAGTTTTAGTTGGTTTCGGGGTAAGATGTGAGATAAGGGTCTTGTTTCAAGTTTTGCAAATGGATATCCAATTTTGCCAGCACCAGTTGTTAGAGAGAGTATTTTTTATCTCAGTTTACAATCTTAGGGCCTTTGTTGAATGCCAACTGTTCATAAGAGGATGGTGGCATATCTGGGGTCTCAACTCTATTCCATTGGTCTGTATGTCTCTTTTTGTAGCAGTATCAGGCTGTTTCAACTACTATGGCAGTGTAATAGGTTCTAAAGTTGGATCGTGAAAGGCCTCCCAGTGTGTTCTTCAGTAGTGCTTTGCTGATCTGGAGTTTCTTCCTCTTCTGAACAAAGTTGATGATTTCTTTCTTCATCTCATTAAAAAATGTCACGGGAATTTGTATAGCAATTGCATTGTATATGTAGATGGCTTTGGGTAAAATAGACATTTTCACAATTTTTGTTTATATGGAGATGTCCCAATTTCAGTGTCCTATATGAAAAACATTTTGCTGGATATATAATTCTTGGCTGGCAATTATTTTCCTTCAAGGCTTTGTATATGTCATCACATTGTGTTTTTGCCTGCATGGTTTCTGCTGAGTAGTCAGAGCGTAGTCTCAGAGTTTCCTTTGTAGACTTTTCTTCTTCCATCCCTAGCCAGTTTTAAAAGTGTCTCCTTATCTTCAGTTTTGGCAAGTTTGATTATAGTATGCCATGGTGTCTTTCATCTACCTTTTGTGGAGTTCAAGGAGTGTCTTAGGTGGTATCTTCTTATATTTCATGATATCAGGGATGTTGTCTGTCAGCAAATCTTCAACAGTTCTCTCTTCATTTTCAGCTATCCTCCACTGTTCTGAAAGTCCAGTCATCTGTAGATTATTTCTCTTCATAAAGTCCCACATAATTCTTAGAAGTTCTTGATTTTTAAAAAATTCTTTTATCTGGTGTTTCCTCAAATATGTTGTTATTATGTGCTTTATCTTCAGTCTCACTAATATGCTTGAAGTCTGCTCTTTGACTTTCTATTGAGTTGTCTAATTCTATAATTTTATTATTAATGTTCTGAATTTTAATTTTTGTTACTCAATTCTTTCTTGTAGCTTCTTTAATTTGTCATTATGATCTGATGCATTTTGCCTCATCTGCTTCCTCATTTCTTACAGAATTTTAAGTATCAATCTTTTTTATTCTCTACCTCTAATAACTCTGGAAGTTCTCTTCCACTGGAAAATTTTTTGATTCTTTGTTTTGGGAGCTTTCTGAAGAGATTATGGTCTGCCCCTTTAATTGCTCTGATATGGAATGTTGTCTCCAAGCCATCAGTAAATTTTAGTTATTTATTTTATGTGTGACTACTGTCTTGTTGCTTCTTGGTTTAAAATGTACAGTTTACTTTTCTTTAAAGATTCAGCTGAGGTGTCCAGGTGTGTGGCGGGCCAAGTGTATGGTGCAGGCTTTTGCCCATTGTCCTAGATGCACTGGGGTGATTGGTTTAGGCACAGATGTCTGGCTGCAGCCCCTGAGAAAGGCAGGAGCTAATGATCATCTGTGAGGTTGGCATACACACTTATGTATGAAGCTAGGTGAAGCAACAGTTCCTGCCCTAATTTTCCAGCTTAGTGGAGTCATCATATATTTTTTTTCTTTTTCCTCCTTCCCTGAGTATGCTAAACTGTTTACTCTTCAAGTCTCAGAGAACAGCTCAAGGCAAGCTTAAGGAGTCTGACTTCTTGCTTGGTCAATGGCATCAGACTCCGTAACTGAGCACAGTACAAAGAAGAAAGGATAAAATGGTTGAGAGCAGGCTTCAAGAGTCCACTTTCAGCTCAGTTCATTAACTTGGCCTCACCTGTGGATGTCCCCTTTTTGTTGTCACAAATTACATCTTTACATATAATGTGTTGAATAACATAAATTTACAATATTAAATGTATTTGTCTTTCAAATCATGTAGGACATAACAAGTAAAATTGAAAATCAAACAAAATGAAATCTGCCTTATATTTTCTTTTAAGAAAAATAATTTTTTCTTCATACAATTTCGTGTTGCCCACTGTCCTTTCATTTTAACCTGAAATTCTCTTTTTCACATTTCTTGTAGGGCAGGTCTAGTGATAACAAACTCCTTCAACTTCTGTTTATCTGGAAATGTCTTAACTTTGTCCTTATTTCTGAAGGACAGTTTTGTATGATATAGAATTCTTCATTGACAGCTATTTTCTTTCAATATCTCAAGTATATTATTCTTTTGTCTTTAACTGTATCTTCCTAATCATTCAGCAGTTTAAATATACTTGTATATGCCATCAGGCCTGTGTTGTTTGTTTCTGGGGAGAAATAACTGTTTAATCTCAATGAAGGTATCTTGAAAGTGATGAGTCACTTCTCTATTGCTGCTTACAAGATTATTTCCATTAGTAGCTTTCTACAATTTGATTTTAATTTGTCTTCTTGTGAATATCTTTGTATTTATCCTTCTTGGAGTTCATGCAGCTCTTTGAAGTGTATATTCATGTCTTTCATCAAAGTTTTAAAAATTTCAGGGGGCAGAGTCAAGGCAGACTAGACACAAGTCTCCCTAAATACCTCTGGAAACCAAGGCCTGAACTGATAATTAAATGGAGCCTTCTGGACACCTAGTGAGACCTATGACATGGCATAGAGTTGTCTATTTGGACTACATGCCACTGAACAGGAAACGTCTTCTCTTTCACTAACTCTCACCCTTGTTGAATGGCTGGCTCTCACAGACTGAAGGTAACTGTTGGTTTTAACTTTTTTTTCTTTTTGTTAGTTGGTGGTGGTGATTGGACTTAATCAGCAGCTAAGTTCAGCTGAACTGCTTACATAATCAGTGGGTGGAATAGGCACACTTTGAGAGCACAGCTCTGGACTTAGAGCACCATGGCCCATCCACCCTCTCTTTCTGAACCTCTGCCATTGATTTGGCTGTTTTGCAGTGGGTGGGACAGCTTGTGCAGGATGCCATCTTGTTAGAATGGGAGGCAGACTACCCAAAGGGAGGCCTCAGCAGAGTCTAATTCCCAGGCTGGGAGGCAGTGCCAGCCCGGGGAGTGCTTTCCCAGCAGAAAATCTGTGTTCAGCACAATGTAGCCATATGGGTGGGACCCAGCAGCAGATGACAGCAGGACAGTAGCCTTTCCGTACTTTGAACTAGATCACAGCGTCTGAGGATGGATATAGAGGTGACTCCATTGCCAGCTGGAAACAGGGGCTTGCACACCTGACAGCCCAACTGATTTTGGAAGCAGTCAGATAGCTTTTACTTTTCAAAGTAAGACTAGAGAAATAACTGTGGTGCAGCCTGATGGCATCTCTTTCAGCCTTGACTGGCCCACAACATAGGGTGAGCTGTGCCAATATAGGCCAACAGTGACTCTATAAGTAGTGCTGTCTCTTTGCCAGCCATGAGGCAGAGCCTGATATCCCAGAAATTCCACTGGGCTCAGCAACTGCAGTACACAAAGGTTACTGGTGAGCAACATGTGCTTAAGCTCATGTTAAGGCATCACCAGAGAAACTAAACAACCTCTAGATGCCGAAAAAGCAACAGACCTTGGCTAGACACTTAAAGAAAAATCCACCCATGGCTCCAGAAAGCTCTCAAAAGAAAGAACCAAAGAACTTCCCAGATGAAGAACCCTTTTGGAAACTTTCAGAGGTCAAGTACAAAAGAATTATATATAGAGCTCTCATAGCCATACAAAATTCAGCAGAACAAAATGAAAAGTTAAGCAAGCTGTTCAAACTGATGGAATACCAGCATTCTGAAATCTGACAGATCAATGACAAAAATAAAGAATTAGACAATTCAATTTAAAACGAGGTGAACAGAGTTGAGCAAATGGAAAATAGACTTTCTGCCTTGGAAGACGGAAGTACTGACATCAGCATTTATGAGGAGAAATCAGAAAAAAGAAACAAGAAAAATGAAGAAGCATTAAGTAACATGTGGGATTCTATGAAGAGGGGCAATCTATGATTAATTGCAGTTCCTGAACAGGAAGGGACACCTGAAAACACAGAGAGCACTGTTGTTGACTTGCTGACAGAAAACTTCCCTGAAATTATGGAAGAAGAGAACATAGACATCCAAGATGTGTATCGAACGCCACACAATCTAGACCCACAAAAGAAAGACACCAAGACATATTATAATCAAACTTAACAAAATGAAACATCAGCAGAAACTCTTAAAGGGAGTGAAACTCAAAGCAAAACTAACATTGAGAGGGAAGCCCTGTAGGCTTTCGTCTGACTTCTTGACAGAAACCATATTTGCACGGAGGCAGTGGGATGGCACATTCAAAGCCTTGAAGGAGAAAAACTTTTGGCCACATAATCTATATCCTGCAAAACTATCTTTCAAATATGAAGATGTAATTAAGACATTCACAGAAAAACAGAAACTCAGAGATTTTGTAAAATCCAATCCAAAGCTACAAGAAATACTGAAAGAAGCTCCTGGCTTAGAAGAATGAAACTATTAACTCTATATTTTAGGAGACAATACAGGACACATCACTCAGAAACCTACTCAGTTAGGGAAGGCACAAAACCCAATCAAAGCTATAATATTAAAAGAAGTAATCCAGTGATCATATCATGAAAACTAAGATACCATCACATTAAAAAGAGAGATATACTACAGCAGTTACAGTCCTTCCATATGGAGAGGAAGTTAAGATATGTAGAAGTTAAAACATGGGTTAAACATGGATTATTAGGGGGATGATAGGGATAGCCACAAAGCACAATAAAGATGTGACATATCAGAACAAGAAATGCAATGCAGGAGTCTCAACAAACACAAAAGGGTCAAAAATCATGCCGTAAAGAATACCCCAGCACACAATAATAAGAGTGACAGAGAAAACATCAACACAAAAGGAAATAGATCAAAATGACAGCACTAAACATTTACCTATCAACAGTTACATTGAGTATAAATGGACTGAACACTCCAGAAAAGTTACAATGCATGACATATTGGATCAAAAGACACGAACCTTCTATGTGTTGCTTACAAGAAACTCACCTTAGACTTAAAGATATGAATAAACTGAAAATTAAAGGATAGAATAATATATACCAAGCTAACAATCTACAAAGAAGAACAGATTTGGCAACAGTAATCTCAGATAAAATAGAGTTTATTGTAAAATCCACCATCATGGAAGAGGATGGACACCATATGTTGTTGGAAGTTTCAATACGCGAGCAGGACTTAACAATATTAAATATTTGTGCACCCAATACTAGGGCATCTAAATACATCAAAGAAACACTGATTACAATAAAAAATGAGATAAATCACCCCACAAAAATAGTGAGAGCCTTCAACATTCCACTTTCAGTATTGGACAGATCTAGAAAAAAGCTCAGTAAAGACACAGAAGATCTTATTGTGACAATTAACTAACTAGACCTCATCGGCAAATACAAAACTTTCTTCTGTCAGCAGATAAGTACACCTTCTTCTCCAGTGCACGTGGGACATTTTCCAGAACGACCATGTGTTAGCGCATAAAGCAAATTTCAAAAAATCCAAACCATTGAATTATTGCAAAGCGTCTTGTCAGACCATAAAGACATAAAAGTTGAAATCAATAGCGGAAAAACAGACTGAAATTGGAACTCATGGAAGTTGAACAACATCTTGCTTAAAAAGCCGTGGGTTATAGAAGAAATCAAGGAAGAAATAAAGAAATTTATGGATTCAAATGAGAATGAGAACACTTCCTACCAGAACCTTTGGGATACAGCCAAAGTGGTGCTCAGAGGTCCATTTATCTCTATAAATGCACAAATCCGGAAGGAAGAAAGAACCCAATCCAAAGAATTAACCTTACACCTTGAACAAGTAGAAAGAGAGAAACAGAAGAACACTTCAGACACCAAAGAAAACAGATCATAAAGACTAGAGCAGAACTAAATGAATTAGAGAATAGAAGAATAAGTGAAAAAATTGAAAAGACCAAAAGTTGGTTTTTTGAAAAGATCAACAAAATGGACAAACCACTGGAAAAACTTACTAAAGAAAGATAGGAAACAAATAAACCGAATAAGAAATGAGATGAGAGATGTCACAACAAATCCAACAGAAATAAAAATTACCATAACAGAATACTACAGAAGACTGTACTCTAACAAATTTGAAAACCTAAAGGAAATGGACAAATTTCTAGATTAATATTACCTACCAAAATTATCACAAGTTGATGCAGAACAACTTAATAAACCCATCACAAATGAAGAGATTGAAGAAGTCATCAAAAAACTATGAACCAATAAAAGGCCTAGCCCAGATGGCTTCACCGCAGAATTCTACCAAGCTTTTAGAAAAGAGTTATCTCCAATACTACTGAGACTATTTCACAGCATAGAAAAGGATGGAAAACTCTCAGATTCATTCTATGAAGCCAGCATAACCCTGATACCAAAGCCAGGGAAAGATCCAACAAAAAAGGAGAAGCACAGACCAGTATCACTCATAAACCTTGATGCAAAAATCTTCAATACTTGCCAATGGAATTGAACAACACATCAAAAAAATAATTCATCACTACCAAATTGGATTCATACCAGGGATGCAAGTCTGGTTCAACATCAGGAAAGCAACTGATATGCTCAACCACATAAACAACACAAAAGACAAGAATCACCTGATCTTTTCTGTTGATGCAGAAAAGGCATTTCATAAAGTCCAACACCCATTCATGCTATAAACCCTCAGCAAAATAGGAATAGAAGGGAAATTCCTCAATGTAATAAGGGGTATGTTTGAAAAGCCAACAACTGATATTATCCTGAATCGAGAGACTGAAAGATTTCCCCTTGAAAATGGGAACTAGACAAGGATGCCCACTCTCACCTCTCCTGTTCAACACTATACTAGAAGTTCTGTCCAGAGCAATTAGACAAGACAAAGAAATAAAGGGCATCCATATCAGCAAAGACAAAGTAAAAATCTCTTATTTGCAGATGATATGATTGCATATGCAGAGAATCCTAAAGAATCCATAAATAAACTACTCATACTGATAGAAGAGTTCAGCAAAGTATCAGGATATAAGATAAACATATGTAAATCAGTAGGATTCCTTTATACCAAGAAAGGAATTATTAAATGAGAAATCACCAAATCAATACCACTTACTATTGCCCCCAAGAAGATAAAATACCCAGGAATAAACCTAACTAGAGAAATAAGAGACCTATACAAAGAGAACTACAAGACATTACTACAAGAAACTAAGAGAGACTTACGTAAATGGAGAAACCTACTCTGCTCATGGATAGGAAGACTTAACATTGTGAAAATACCTATTTTACCCAAAGCAATTTGCATATACAATTCAATCCCAGTACAAATGCCAGTGGCATTTTTTAATTAGCTGGAGAAACCAATCACCAATTTTGTTTGGAAAGGGAAGAAATGCTGGATAAAGCACTACTGAAGAAGAACACACTTGGAGGCCTCTTGCTACCTGACTTTAGATCGTATTATACTGCCACAGTAGTCAAAACAACCTTGTATTGGTAGAGAAACATATAGACCAATGGAACAGAGTCAATACCCCAGACATGCCACCATCCTTCTATAAACCTTTGATATTGGACAATGGCCCCAAGATTTAACCTGCGGTAAAAGCAGTCTCTTTAACAAATGGTGCTGGCAAAATGGGATATCCATTTGCAAAAAATTGAAACAAGATCCATATTTCACACCTTATGCAAAAATCAACTCAAATTGGGTAAAAGACCTACATGCCAAATCTAAAACAATAAAGCTCTTCCAAGAAAAAATAGGATCAACAATGGAAGTTTTAATACACAATTAGATAGACTTCAAAACCTGACAAAGCACAATCAACAGAAGAGAAAATAGATAAATGGGAATTACTAAGAATCAAAGACTTTCACTCATCCAAAAACTTTATCAAAAGAATTAAAAGACCACCTACAGAATGGGAAAAAATATTTGGCAACTGTATGTCAGACCAACATCTGATCTCCATAATCAACAAGGTACTACAAAATATCAACAAGAAAAAGATAAATAATCCAATTAAGCAGTGGGTGAAGGAGATGGGCAGACAATTCTCTAAAGAGGATATCCAGGCAGCCAAAAGACACATGTAGAAATGCTCACAATCATTAGCTATAAAAGAAATTCAAATCAAAACTACCATGAGATATCATCTCACCCCAGCAAGGTTGGCCATGATCCAAAAATCCCAAAACATCATATGCTGGACAAGCTGTGGAGAAATTGGAACTCTCCTACGCTGCTGGTGGAATCGAAAAAATGGTACAACCTCTTTGGAAAGCAATGTGGCACTTTCTTAAAAAGCTGGAAATAAATATACCATTTGACCCAGTGATCCCACTGCTTGGAATATATCCTACAGATAAAAGGGCAGTCACCCGAACAGATATATGCACACAAATGTTTATTGCAGCACAGTCCACAATAGCAAAACGATGGAATCAATCCAGATGCCCAACAACAGATGAATGGATAAACAAACTATGGTGTATATACTCAATAGAACACTATGCAATGATGTTTTTAGGAAGCATCTCATAACCCGATTTCAATTGGAAGACACTATGTTGAGTGAAATCAGCCAGCGGCACAAGGACAAATATTTTATGAGGCCCCTACTATAAGGACTTGAAAAGAGACTCATGTGCAGAAGAAGACTCTTTGACGGCTGCAAGAGAGGGCAGGGAGGGAAGCAGAGGGCTGGTTATAGATTAGATAGTTGACAGAAAATTGGTTGGGTGAAATCAGCGACAGCACACATTAGAAAGAAGGTCAGTTTAACTGGACTTCAACATAACCTGAAAACTCTTCCAAGCTTAACCTAATATAGCAAGGACAGAGTAGCAGGGGCGGGAGTACAGGAGCCATGCTGTCAGGGACCATCAAAGACTATTGGCATAATTAGCCTATTGCTATGGGAGTCTTCTGCACCCCATATCGGTGAGTGACATCTGGGGTCTTAAAAATCTAGCAGTCTGCCACCAAATGGTCCCAACTCAGCAGGAGCAGATGGTCACCAAGGACAAAAATGACATGGGGGAAGGAGAACCGAGAACACAGAAAGGAATTTTAACTTCTGCTACCTTTTCTTCATCCTATTTTCTTTCTTCTCCTCAAGCTGGATAATTTTGATTGTCTTATCTTCAAATTTGTGATTTCTTTCTTCTTCTTGCTCAAATATGTTTTGATTCTCTCCAATGAATTTTTCTTTTCAATTATGGTACTTTTCATTTTCAGTATTTCTGTTTGGTTGATTTATAATTTTTTTGATATTTAATTTTTTTTATTATGATTAAGTGAAGACATACAATCCAAGTCAAATTTGCATACTTGCCTCTTTACAACTCTATCTTCTCTCCCTGACCTGTGACAGCACACTCCTTTCCTGTCTCTACCTCTAGTATCCTCCCAAGCAGCTCCTGTCTCCTCCTCTCCACCCTCTCTTCTCCATTCTAGAAAGAAATATGTAGGACAGCCTTCTATACACATAGAAAACCATAAAGTACACACACCACATGCTCACTTTCTGTCCTAGAGTCCAGTCCATTCTTGTTTTGAAGTGTTGACCTCAGTACTGGGTTCCGGTCTGGGCCAGCAGAATGTCTAGGGGCCATGTTCCCAGGGGACTGTCCAGATCACTCGATCATGAATTCTGGACTTTTAATAGAGTTCCTGATCTGCATACCTCTTTTTCTCATGCTATGTCAGGGACTCTACATTGTGTCCCCTACCAAGGCTGTCCTTGTTGGGGGCCAGGCGCCATCTAGCTCTTCTGGTCCCATGCTGATATAGTTCACCAATCATGTGAGTCTTTCTGTCTCCTGGGCTCACTTTTCCTCATACCTTCGATGTTCTCAGTCATCATCTGTTCCAGGTGGATTGGGACCGATTAATGTTCCTCGGATGGCAGCTTGCTGGCTTTTAAGACTCCAGATACCACTCGCTGATATGGGGGTGCAGAAGACTCTCTCAGCAAAAGGCTAGTTATGCCCTTTGACCTCGAGGTGCCCTGAAAACGTAGTCCCCAGATCACTGTCCCCGCTACTCTGTCATTTCAAATGTTGGGTTGAATTTAACAAACCTTATACTTTATGGCACTGTAGGAGAATTCCAATCTCTCACAGCCTCTCCAACATTTGTTGGTTTGTGTTTTTTGGATTATTGCCAACCTCTTTGGGGTAAGATGGTATCTCGTTGTAGTTTTGATTTGGGTTTCTCTAATAGCTAATGATTATGAGCATTTCCTCATGTTTGTTTTGGCTGCCTGGAAGACCTGTTTGGTGAAATTCCTGTCCATGACCTTTGCCCATTGTTTAATTGGATTATTTGTCTTTGTCTTGTGGATATTTTGCAATACCTTGTAGATTACCATGAGTCAGATCCGACTCGACAGCACTTGACTTGGCTTGGCTGTAGATTATGGAAATGAGACATCGATTCGATATGTAGTTGCCAAATATTTTTCCCATTCTGTAGGCAGTCTTTTAACTCTCTTGATAAAGTCATTGGATGAGCATGAGTGTTTGATTTTTAGTAGTTCTGATTTATCTATTTCCTATTTTGTTGTTTGTGCATTGTTGTTAAGATTTTGTCACCTATCTAAGCTGTGTATTAGAACTTTCATTGTTGTCCCTATTTTTCATTCCATAGTCTTCATTGTTCTAGATTTGATATTTAGGTCTTTGATCCATTTTGATTTAGTTTTTGTATACGGTATGAGATAAGACTCTTGTTTCAGTTTTTTCTCAGATGAATATCCACTTTTGCCAACACCATATGTTAAAAACACTGTTTTTACTCCAGTTTAGAAACTTTAGGCCTATGTCAAACATCAGCTGTTCATAGGAGAATAGTGAAATTTCTGGATTCTCTATTCTGTTCCATTGATCTTTACTTCTGTTTTTGTGCCAGTACCAGACTGTTTTGACTATCATGGCTGTGTAATAGGTCCTAAGGTCGGGTAGTGTGAGGCCTTCTACTGTGTTCGTCTTCTTCAACAATGCTTTACTTATCCAGGGTTTCTTCACTTTCCAAATAAAATTGGTGATTTGTTTCTCCATCTCATTAAAAAAACATACTGGAATTTGTATTGGGATTCCACTCTATATGTAGATCACTTTGAGTAAAATAGACATTTTCACAGTGTTAAGCCTTCCTGTCCATGAGCAAGGTACATTTCTCCAATTATGTAATTCTCTTTTTTTTGTTGTTGTTGTTGTTTGCAATAGAGGCTTGTAATTTTCTCTGTATAAGTCTCTTATATCTCCGGTTAGATTTCATTCCTAGTTATTTTACCTTCTTGCAGGCTATTGTAAGTGGTATTGATTTGGTGATTTCTTCTTTGATGATCTGTTTGTTGTTGTAAAGGTATCCTACTGATTTATTTATGTTTATCTTATATTCTGGTACTTTGCTGAGCTCTTCTATTAGTTCCAGTAGTTTACTTAAGGATTCTTTAGGGGTTTCTGTGTATATGATCATATAATCTGCCAATGGGGTACTTTTACTTCTTTACCAATGTAGATGCACTTTATTTCTTTGTGTTGTCTGATCGCTCTGGCCAGAACCTCTGACACTATGTTGAATAGTGGTGACAGTGGGCATCCTTGTTTAGTTCCCATTCTCAGGATGAATTCATTCAGCGTCCAAAAGATATTGTTGGTGGTTGGCTTGTCGTAAATGCCCCATATTGCATTGAGGAATTTCTCTTCTATTCTTATTTTGTTGAGAGTTTCTAACATAAATCAGTGTTGTGCTTTGTCAAATGCCTTTTCTGCATCAGTTGACAAAATCAGATGAGTCTTAGCCTCTGCGTTATGTGTGTGGTTGGTAGCATTAATTGTTTTTCTGATGCTGAACCAGCCTTGCATCCTTGATATGAATCCTACTTGGTTATCATGAATTATTATTTTTTAATGTGATATTGAATTCTATTGGCTAGGATTTTTTTGAAGACTTTTTGCATCTAAGTCATGAATGATATTGGTCTGTAATTTTCTTTTTTTGTTAGTTCTTTACCTGGCTTTGGTATCAGGGTTATGCTGGCTTCATAGAATGAATTTGGAAATATTCTGTCCTTTTCTATGTTGTGGAATAGCTTCAGTAGTATTAGAATTAACTCCTCTCTAAAAATTTGGTAGAATTCAGCTGTGAACCCGTCTGGGCCAAGACTTTTTTGGTCTCTTCTTTGATCCCAGGTTTATTAAGTTGTTCTACTTGTCTTTGTAATAATTTTGGTATGTGATGCAAATCTAGAAATTTGTCCATTTCCTCCAAGTTTTCAAATTTGTTAGACAATTTTTCATAGCATTCTGTTATGACACTATTAACTTTGGTTGGGTCTGTTGTGACATTTCCTGTCTCATTTCTTAAAATTTGGGTTATTTGTTTCCTCTCCTGTTTTTCTTTGTGACTTGAGCCAATGATTTATCAATTTTGTTGACCTTTTCAAAAAATCAGCTTTTGGTTCTGTTAATTCTTTTGTTTTTCTGTTCTCTTAATTTATTTAGTTCTGCCCCAATTTTTATTGTCTGTTTACTTCTGGTGTCTAAGGGGTTCTTTTGTTGTTCTCTTTCTACTTCTAGCCAAGTGCCATCTGTACTATTAATTCTTTGGTTTGGGCCCTTTCTTCATTCTGGATGCATGTATTTATAGAGATGAAATTATCTCTAAGCACTGCTTTTGCTGAATCCCATAGATTCAGGTGAGTTTTCATTCTCATTTGATTCCATGAATTTTTTTATCGCATCTTTGATTTCTTCTATAACCCATGAATTTTTGAGCAAGGTGTTATTCAGTTTCCTTGAATTCGCCAAGTTTCTACCCCAGTTTTTTCTGCTATTGATTTCAACTTTTATGGCATTATGGTCTGAGAAGGTACTTTGCAAAAATTCAGTGGTTTGGATTTTGTTGAGATTTGGTGTATGTGCTAACACATGGTCTATTCTGGAAAACATTCTATGTGCATTGGAGTAGAAGGTGTAGTTATTTGCTGATGAATAGAAAGCTCTGTATATGTTGATGAAGTCTAGTTGGTTAATTGTCACAATAATATCCCGTCTTTATTATGAGTGAATGAAAATGTACATTCCCATATAAATTCGCATGCTCACCTATATGCAGCTTCCACTGCTTTCCCTCCCTGGTGACAGCACACCCCTCCCCTCTGCTCCGTGCATGTCCTATCCTCCCAACAGTCTCCTATCCCCTCCTCTCCACCCATTCCTCTTCCTCCAGTAAGAGGTCAGCAGGATGATGTCCTACAGATGCATAGAACAATAAAATACCCACAAGATATGGTCACTCTGTGTCACCAAGTCCAGTTCATTGCTGTCAGAAAAGTTGACCTTCATTATGATTTATGGACAGGGGCAGCATCAGGGCCAGGGCCCATGCTCCCAGGGGAACTCCAAAGCCCCTGGAACATCAATTGTAGGCTTTTATTGGAGATTTCAGGGTACACCCCTATTTATTCTCTTGTTGCCAGTCAGACTCAACTCTGTAAGCTCCATCATGGCTATCACTGGTGGTGGCTAGGCACCATCTGGTTCTTCTGGTCACGAGTCGATGTAGAGACCCACTCATGTTGGTCTTTCTGTCTTCTGGGTTCTCTTTTCCCCATTTCATTCTTGTCCTCGGTGGTCATCCATTTCTGTTGAGTTGGGACCATTTGCTGTATCCTCAGATGACAACTTGGCAGCTTTTAAGTCCCCAGACGCCACTCACTGATGAGGGGTGCAGAGAGTCCTCATTAGCAAAATGCTAGCTGTGCCAATTAGCCTTGATTTTGCCTGAGAGCATGGTCTCTGGCCCCCCACCCCAGCTACTCTGTCCTTGCAATATTGGGTTAGGATGAGAGAAGTATTCAAATTGTGTTGAAGTCCAGTTATTATTGATCTTCTTTCTAATGTGTGCTGTCACCAATTTCACCCAACCAAATTTCTGTTAACTATCTAATCTAAACCCTCTCCCCCACTCTCCCTCCCTCCCTGCCCTTGCAGCCATCAAAGAGTCTTTTCTTCTATGCATGAATCTTTATAAGTTCTTATCATAGGGGTCTCATACAATATTTATCCTTTTGTTGCTGACTACCTTCACTCAGAATAATGTCCTCCAGTTGAAATCAGGTTAAGAGATGTTTCCTGTAATCATCATTGTTCTTTATTATTGCATAGTGTTCCACTGAGTATATATACCATAGTTAACCTATCCATTCCTCTGATGTTGGGCATCTGGGTTGATTCCATCTTTTTGCTATTGTGGACTGTGCTGTGATGAACATTCTTGTGCATGTATCAGTTGGTGTAAATGGCCTTGATTCTGTAGGATATATTTCAAGCAGTGGAATTACTGGGTCAAATGGTATATCGATATCCATTTTTTTAAGGGAGCACCAGATTGCTTTTCAAGGAGGTTGCACCATTTTTCAATCCCACCAACAGTATAGGAGAGTTCCGGTGTCCCCAAAGCCTGTCCAGCATTTGTTTTGTGTTTTTTTGGATCATGGCCAACGTTGTTGGGGTGAGATACTATCTCATTGTCATTTTCATTTGAATTTCTTTAACAGCTAATGATCGTGAGCATGTCCGCATGTGTTTTTTGGCTTCCTGGATCTCCTCTTTAGAGAAATGTCTGTCCATCTCCTTTGCCCATTGCTTAATTGGATGATTTATCTTTTTCTTATTGATATTTTGTAATGCCTTATAGATTATGGAGATCAGGCGTCAGTCTGACATAGAGTTGCCAAATATTTTTTCCTGTTCTGTAGGTGGTCTTTTAATTCTTCTGATGAAGTCTTTGGATGAGCAAAAGTGATTGATTCTTAATGGTTCCCATTTATCTATTTTCTGATGATTGTGGTTTGTTTGACAGCTTTTGAAGTCTGTCTATGTTGTGTATTAAACCTTCCATTGTTGTTCCTACTTTCTCTTGGATGAGCTTTATCCAGTTTGAATTGGTTTTTGTATAAGGTGTAAGATATGGGTCTTGTTTTAATTTAGTGCACATGGATATCCAATTTTGCCAGCACCATTTGTTGAAGAGATTGTTTTTACCCCAGTTTAATGTCTTAAGGCCTTTGTCGAATATTAACTGTTCATAGGCAGATGATGTCATTTCTGGGGTTTTGATTCTGTTCCATTGATCTATCTGTCTCTTTTTGTACCAGTACCAGGCTGTTTTGACTACTGTGGCAGTGATATCATGTGTCTTCATTGAGCTTTTTTCTAGATCCATCCAGTACTGAAAGTGGAGGGTTGAAGTCTTCCAGTATTATTGTGGAGTGATCTAACTCATTTTTGAAAGTGGTCAGTGTTTCTTTGATGTATTTGGATGCTCTGGTATTGAGTGCATAAATATTTAATATTGTTAAGTCTTGCTTGTGTATTGAACCCTTCAGCAATAAATAGTGTCCATCCTTGTCCACAATGATGGATTTTACATTAAAACCTGTTTTATCTGAGGTTAGTATTGCCACACCTGCTCTTCTTTGTAGATTGTTAGCTTAGTATATATTATTCCATCCTTTAATTTTCAGTTTGCTCATATCTTTAAGTCTAAGGTGAGTTTCTTGTAAGCAACATATAGATGGTTCATGTCTTTTGATCCAAGAAGTCACTCGTTGTTTCTTTACTGGAGCTTTCAGTCCATTTACATTCAATGTAATTATTGATAGGTACATGTTTAGTGCTGTCATTTTGATGTATTTATTTTTTTGTTGATGTTTTCTCTGTTGCTCTTACTATTCCATTCTGGGACGTTCTTCTTTTATGGGCTGCTTTTTCATCCTTTTCAGTGTTGGTTTTGTGTTTGTTGAGGCTCCTGTATTACATTTCTTGATTTGATATGTTGCATCTTTACTGTGCTTTGTAGCTACCCCATGATCCCACCTAATAATCTATGTTTAAATGCAATTTTAACTTCTACATATCTTATTAACCTCCTCTCCATCTGGAAGGACTATGACTACTGTAATATATTCCTCTTTTTTTGTTATGATTGAATGAAAGTGTGCATTCCCATATAAATTCTCATGCGCACCTATCTCCCTGCCCAGTGACAGCACACCCTTCATCTATGCTCCATGTATGTTTTATCTTCTCAACAGTCTCCTAACCCCTCCTCTCCACCCACTCCCCTTCCTCCAGTAAGAGGTCAGCAGGATGACATCCTATAGATGCATAGAGCCATAAATTTCCCACAAGATACGGTTACTCTGTGTCACCAAGTCCAGTCCATTGCTGTCCAAAAAGTTAACCTTCATTATGATTTACAGACAGGGGCAGCATCAGCTTCCACTATCAATGGGGGATAACACAGGGAGTAAGGCACTGTGTGGCCCAAGTGGATACCCCTAAGATTACACTGGGTCTGTGTAATGACTGTAAGTTGTTCTAATGTTGCGATTCCCTTCCACTATCCCTGAACTTTCAGTTGAGTCTTGTTAAAGTTATATCCTGGTATGGTAGAGATTCCTAATTCCCTTCCAAATATCCATTCCGTCTTCTCTCAAGAGAATACAACCACACATTCCTTCCTAGCTAAAATACATTTCACAACTTCTCTTTCAGCTAGATACGGTCATCTAAGTTATGGTTAGGGAGCTATAATCAGAATTTTGTGTGGGATTTACAGGAATATTTGTTAAATGGAAGTGGGCATGTCCTTCCTTTTGCTGCTAAAAATATGGCTATGATGACTGGCACTTCAGAAGTCATCTTGGACCATAAAGATGAAGACTACATCTTGGGATTCATGGAGCAGAGAATGAGATGACCCTGATAGGGGGATCATCCATTTCAGTTTGCTCAGGCTGAGGGAGTATACAGGATGCAGGACTTTCCATTTTGGAACTGGACTGTCTCAGGAAGACTAGGAAATATTAGTTATCCTAGAGCTTGAGTTTCATCTGGACTTTTTTTTTAATTGTGACTGAGTGAAAATTTACAATACAATCCAAATTTGCATGCCCGCCTATCTGTAGCTCCCTCTGCTCTCCTAGCCTAGTGACAGCACACTCCTCCTTTTCATTCCCTACATGTCATATCCTCTTAACAATCTCCTGTCCCCTCCTCTCCATCCTCTCCACTCTGTTCTAGTAAGAGACCAGTAAGATGACATCTTATAGATACATAGAACCATAAAGTGCACACACGATATGGTCACTCTGTGTCCCCAAGTCCAATCTATTCCTGTCTGAAGAGTAGGCCTGTGATGAGGGTAAGCATCAGGTCTAGGGGCCATGCTCCAAAGGGAACTCCGAAGCCTTTGGACCATGAATTGCAGACTTTCAGTAGAGTTCTTAGGGTGCACCCCTTATTTTCTCGTCTTGCCACTGGAACTCAACATTGTGAGCCACATTGTGGCTGTCATTGGTGGTGGCCAGGCACCATCTGGCTCTTCTGGTCACATGTTGATATAGTCACCTATTTTTGTGGGTCTTTATGTCTTCTAGGCTCTTTCCCTCATGTCGTTGCTGTCCTTGGTGATCATCTGTTCCAGCTGAGTTGGGACCATTTGGTGTACTTCAGATGGCAGCTTACTAGATTTTAAGAATTCAGACACCACTCACCAATATGGGGTGCAGAAGACTCTCTTAGGTATAGGTTAGTTATGTCAGTTGACCTCGATGTCCCCTGAGAGCATGGTCCCCAGACCCCTGCCCCTGTTACTCTACCCTTGCAATATTGGATTAAGATTGGAAGAGTTTTCAGGTTATGTTGAAGGCCAGTTAAATTGATCTTCTTTCTAATGTGTGCTGTCGCTGATTTCACCCAACCAGGTTTCTATCAACTATCTAATCTATAACCAACCCTCTCTGTCCCTCCCTCCCTCCCATCCCTTGCAGCCATCAAAGAGCCTTTTCTTCTGCACATGAGTCTGTTTTCAAGTCCTTATAATAGGAGTCTTATATAATATTTGTCCTTGTGCCACTGATTGATTATGTTCAACATAATGTCTTCCCATTGAAACTAGGTTATAAAGATGCTTCCTAAAATCATTGTTCTTCTTTATCGTTGTGTAGTGTTCCATTGAGTATATATACCATAGTTTGTTTATCCATTCGACTGTTGTTGGGCATCTGGGTTGATTCCAAGTTTTTGCTATTGTGGACTGTGTTGCAGTAAACATTCGTCTGCATGTATCTGTTCATGTGACTGCCCTTGCTGCTGTAGGAGATATTCCAAGCAGTGGGATTAATGGGTGAAATGGTATATCTATTTCCATCTTTTTAAGGAAGCACCAGATTGCTTTCCGAAGATGTTGTACCATTGTTCAATCCCACCAACAGTGTAGCAGAGTTCCAAAAGCCTCTCCAGCATTTGTTGTTTTGTGTCAGCTGGACTTTTCTACATGAAAAAAAAAGGAATTATAAATTATTTAAGCCACACTTTTCAAGTTTTTAGTACAGTAGTCAATCCTAGCTGATACATCTGGTCTTAAGTGTGTTGTGGGGCAATACGGAAGAGTTGGTCTCATGCTTCAGGCAGAATGGAAAAATGAAAGTCATTTCATCTTCCAGCAATAGAATGACAGTAGTCATGGCAGCAACCATAAAAAAAAAAACTGTGTCAGAGGACCAGAATCCGCTAAGGGTCAATAGCAGAAGCTTAGAGCATGATGGAAAACCTTGAGCAAAATAACAAGAGGTTATTTTTTTGTTAATACATGGATCCTAGAACTTCTCAGAAATACCTTGGAAATATTTAAGGTAGAAATGGAGTAACATTTTTTTGGCAACTGGACTGTTGTTCTGATATAATGTAATTTGGGGAGTAACAGTAGATTTGACCTCCTTTGGTGTGATGGCTGATGAGATATGGGACATCTGGGCTGCATTCTAATATGATTCATCATATCAACAGGTCAGTCAAAGGAAAAGCCTCATGATTATTATCTTGATAGAAGCCAAAAGCTTATGCATTCCATTCTTGTTTATTTTAAAAATCATTAGTAGGGTAGAAATACAAAGCACTTTTAAAAAATTAATATGATGGAAAATGATTGTGAGTGCAGTGTGGTCAGAGCTACAGTAAAATTTGTGGTAATACTAATACATCAGAAGAATTCCCACTAAAGTCAGGAACCACAGAAGGATGACCCTTGTCCCAGCTAGCATTGAATACTATTCAGTGTACTTAAAATAGATAAAATATACTGATATAAATATTAAAAAGAGAATAGGCCAAATTATAATTACTTGAAAACAGTATGATTGTATACCTTGGAAGAACAGGAGAATAGGCTGGAAAAGTATTTAAAAGAGTAACTGAGTTTAGTGAGGTGCTGAGTTACAGTATAGATATATAAAACTCAACAGTTTCATATATACCAACAATGAACAGTAGAAAATATAACAATGAAAAAGGAATCAATTATCAATAGCAACATAGAATACCTATAAATTTAGCCTAAAAAAGTGCAGCATTCCCACTATGGTGAGTGGTGTCTGGGGGCTTAAAAGCTGGAAAGTGGCCATCTAAGAGGCATTAACTGGTCCAAAGCCACTTGGAGCAAAGGAGAAAGAAAAGTATCAATGACACAAGCCAAATGCAAGCCCAAGAAACTGAAAGGGCCACATATACCAGAGACTACATCGACATGAGTCCACAAGAACTAGATGGTGTCTGGCTACTACCAAAGACTGTGCCCTTATTCAGAACTCAGCAAAGAATCCCTGATGGACTGGGAGAATGTGGGATAAAGAACTCAAACTCTAGTAAAAAGACAAGACTTCATGATCTGACAGAACAGAGGATCCCCAGAAGATGTGGCCCCTGGACTCTCTTAATCCAGAACTGAAACCATTCTGGAAGCCAATTCTTCAGACAAAGACTGAACTAGTATATAAGACATAAAATGATACTGGTAAAGAGTATACATCTTGGGTTGGGCACATACGGGGACTATAACTGGGTAGCTCCTGTTCAGAGGCTAGAAGGAATGACAAGTGGTACAGGAGCTGACTAAATGGACATGAGAAACAGGATTTGGAGGGGAGGAGTCTGCAGTCACAGGGTGGGAAGAGTAGTTACCACAAAGTGTGTGTAAGTTTTCATGTAGGAACCTAACTGTGAATGTAAACTTTCACTTAAAACACAATAAAAAACAAAAATTTATAACAAAAAGTGTAAGACTAATATGAAGAAAAATAGGAAATTCTACTGAAGAACATAAAAGAAGATAATAAATGGATGATACGTTGTGCTTGGAAAAGAAGATTCAATACTGTAAAAGCTGTCCATTCTCTTATTATCCACCTATAAATTGAACACATTCCCAGTGAAAATTCCAAGAGTTTGGGGGATTGTTTTAAAACATTGGAGCTTTATAAAATTATTCTGAACTTTATAAAGAAAAATCAATATTACCAAATACAAGAAATTCTGAAAAAGAAAACTACCAAGAGAATTTCTAAATTTATTACAAAGCTATAATTCAAGTATTGTACTGTAGCACTACCTCAGGAATAGAAGGATACATCAATGGAATCAGAAAATAAAATTAAGAATTAAACTCAAATTGGAATTGTTATACAAGCCAGCCAAGTGCCGTCGAGTCTGCAGGTAAATTGCAATGACTCTTGTTATATAATTTACCTGTAGATTATGACTGCCGTTGATTCATTTCCAATCAGTCCACATAATCCTTAGTGTTTCTTAATTTTTTAGAATTTGTTTTTCTTTGTCTCATATGTTTCAAAGCTTTATTCCTGAAGAAAGATATTTTCCTACAATTTTTTTAATTGTGATTGAGTGAAAGTGTACAATTCAATTTAAATTGGCATGCCTGCCTATCAGCAGCTATTTCTGCTCTCCTTGCCTGTGACAGCACATTCCTCCTTTCTGTTCTATACATATCATCTTAACAATCTCCTGTCCCCTCTTCTCCACCCTCTCCACTCCCTTCTATTAAGAGACCAGTAGGACAACATCTTATAGATGCATAGAACCATAAAGTGCTCACGTGATATGGTCACTGTGTGTCCCCAGATCCAATCCATTCCTGTCTGAAGAGTTGACCTCAGTGATGATTTATGATCAGGGACAGCATCAGGTCTGGGGGCCATACACTCAGGGGAACTCCCAGGCCTTTGGACCATCAATTGAGGTCTTTTACTGGAGTTCTTAGAGTGCACCCCTCTTTTTCTTGTGTTGCCACTGGGACTTGACACTGTGAGCACCTTCATGGCTGTCATTGGTGGTGGCCAGGCACCATCTGGTTCTTCTGGTCACGTGTTGATGTAGTCACCCATTCAAGGGAGTCCTTCTGTCTTTTGGGCTCTTTTTCCCTCGTGGCTTTGTTGTCCTTGGTGATCATCTGTTCCAGCTGAGTTGGGACCATTTGGTGTACTTCAGATGGAAGCTTGGTAGATTTTAAGACCCCAGACAGCACTCACCAATATGAGGTGCAGAAGACTCTCTTAGCAATAGGCTAGTTATGCCAATTGGCCTTGATGTCCCCTGAGAGTATGGTCTCCAAACCCCTGACCCTGCTACTCTGTCCTTGCAATACTGGGTCAAGATTGGAAGATTTTTCAGGTTATGTTGAAGGCCAGTTAAACTGATCTTCTTTCTAATGTGTGCTGTCACTGATTTCACCCAACCAAATTTCTATCAATTTCTAATCTATAACTGGCCTCTCCCTCCTTCCCTCCCCTCCCTTGCAGCCTTCAAGGGGTCTTTCCTCTGCACATGAGTCTGTTTTCAAGTCCTTGTAGTAGGAGTCTCATACAATATTTGTCCTTGTGCCACTGACTGATTTCACTCACCGTAATGTCTTCCCATTGAAACCAGGTTGTGAGATGCTTCCTAAAATTATCATTGTTGTTTATCATTGCATAGTGTTCCTTTGAGTATATGTACCATAGTTTATTTACCCATTCATCTGTTGTTAAACATCCGGGTTGATTCCATCTTTTTGCTACTGTGGACTGTGCAGCAAAAAACATTCATGTACATGTAACTGTTCATGTGATTGCCCTTCATTCTGTAGGATACATTGCAAGCAGTGGGATTGTTGTTTCAAATGGTATATCTATTTCCAGCTTTTTAAAGAAGCACCAGATTGCTTTCCATAGTAGTTGTACCATTTTGTGATCCCACCAGCAGTGTAGGAGAGTTCCAATTTCTCCACAGCTTCTCTAGCATTTGTTGCTTTGAACTATAAAGTGCATATATGATGTGGTCACTCTGTGTCCCTGTGCTCAGTCCATTCCTATCCAAAGGGTTGATCTCAGTAATGGTCTATGATTAAGGGTAGCAGCAGGTGTAGGGACCATGCTCCCAGGGGAACTCCCAGGCCTTCAGACCATAAATTGCAGTGTTTTAGTGGAGTTCTTGGGGTGGAAGGGGGAATTATTTCAGTCTGTCTCCATTCAGGATGATGTAGGCAGTTGGTATCCATAGATGGCCCATATTGCATTGAGGAATTTCCCTTCTATTCTTATTTTACTGAGAGTTTTTAGCATGAATCAGTGTTTGACTTTGTCAAATGCCTTTTCTGCATCAACTGAAAAAATCAGGTGATTCATATCTTTTGTGTTATTTATGTGGTTGATCACATTAATTGTTTTTCTGATGTTGATATGTTGTTGAATTCTATTGGCAAGGATTTTGTTCAAGATTTTTACATCTAGGTTTCGTATGTGATGTTGGTCTATAATTCTTTTTTGTTGGATCTTTCCATGGCTTTGGTATCAGTGTTATGGTGGCTTCGTAGAATGAATTTTGGAGTATTCCATCCCTTTCTATGGTGGGAAATAGTCTCAGTAGTATTGGAGTTAACTCTGCTCTAAAAGCATGGTAGAATTCTGTGGTGAAGGCATCTGGGTCAGTGCTTTTTTTGGTTGGTAGTTTTTTGATGATTTTTTCAATCTCTACCTAGGAATTTAGGAATTTGTCCATTTCCTCTAGGTTTTCAAATCTGTTAGAGTACAGTCTTTTGTAGTATTCTGTTATGATATCTTTGATTTCTGTTGGATCTGTTGTGACATCACCCACGTCATTTCTTATTCAGGTTATTTGTTTCCTCTCCTGCTTTTCTTTTGTGACTTTCGCCAGTGGTTTGTCCATTTTGTTGATCTTTTCAAAAAACCAGCTTTTGGTCTTATCAATTTTTTCCGTTGCTCTTCTGTTCTCTAATTCTGCTCTAATCTTTGTGATCTGTTTTCTTCTGGTGACGGAGGGATTCCTCTGTTGCTCTCTTTCTACTTGTTCAAGTTGTAGGGTTAATTCTTTAGTTTGGGTCCTTTCTTCCTTCTGGATGTGGGCATTTATGGGCAAACAATTGTCCTCTGTGCACTGCTTTTGCTGTATTCTGTAGGTGCTGGTAGGATGTGTTGATATTCTCATTTGAATCCTTAAGTTTCTTTATTTCATCCTTGATTTTTTTCTATAACCCATGGCTTTTTGAGCAAGGTATTGTTCAGTGTTTTAGTCAGCTAGGGCTTCTCTAACAGAAATACCACAGGGCAGATGGCTGTAACAAAGGAAGGTTTATTCTTACATAGTCCAATAGGCTACAAGTCCATATTCAGGGTGTCCGCTCCAGGGGAAGGCCTTTCTTCCCCTTGTTGGCTCTGGAGGAAAGTCCGGGATTACATCAGTCTCTGTCCAGGGAGCATCTTGGTGCAGGAACCTCAGTTCTGAAGGACACGCTCTTCTCTCGGTGCTGCTTTCTTGATGGTATGAGGTTCCCAATTCTCAGCCTGCTTTCCTTTCCTTTTATCTCTTGCGGAATGAAAGGATTAAGGGTGGGGCAAGACATACTCCAGGGAAACTCCCTTTACAGTGGAGCATGGAGGTAATCCTATGAAGGGATTTATAGTCCCACACTAATCCTTTAACGTACAGCACAGGAAAGTCAGAAAATTAAAGACAATCACAAAATATTGTGAGTCATGGCCCAGCCACATGGCTACACATATTTTTGGGGGGACACAATTCAATCCATGACAGCATCCTTGTCTAGTTACTGTTCTCAAGGGGAATTGTTTCATTCTCTCTCCATTCAGGATGATGTAGGCAGTTGGCTTTGTATAAATGGTCCCTATTGCATTGAGGAATTTGCCATCTATTTGTATTTTGCTGAGAGATTTTAGCATGAATGGGTGTTGGACTTTATCAAATGCCTTTTCTGCATCAATTGACAAAATTAGGCAATTCTTGTCTTTTGTGTTATTTATATGGTTGATCACATTAATTGTTTTCCTGATGTTGAACCAGCCTTGCCTTCCTGGTATGAACCCAACTTGGTTGTGATGAATTATTTTTTTGATATGTTGTTGAATTCTATTGGCAAGTACTTTTGTTGAAGATTACTGCATCTAGGTTCGTGGTGATATTGATCTGTAGTTCTCCTTTTTGGGGGGTCTCTCCTTGGCTTTGGTACCAGGGTTATGTGGGCTTCATAGAATGTATTTGGGAGTATTCCATCCCTTCTATGCTGTGAAATAGTCTTAGCAGTATTGGACTTAACTCTGCTCTAAAAGCTTGGTAGAATTCAGCAGTGAAGCCGTCCAGGCCAGGGCTTTTTTGTTTGATGGTTTTTGGATGGCTTTTTCAATCTCTTCCTTTGTGATGCGTTTATTAAGTTGTTCTGCTTCACCTTGTGATAATTTTGCTAGATGATATAAATTTAGGAATTTGTCTCTTTCCTCTAGGTTTTCAAATTTGTTAGAGTACAGTCTTTTGTAGTATTCTGTTATGATACTCTTGATTTCTGTGGGATCTGTTGTGACATCATCCCCTTCATTTCTTATTTGGGTTATTTGTTTCCTTTCCTGTTGTTCTTTAGTAAGTTTAGCCAGTGGTTTGTCATTTTGTTGATCTTTTCAAAAAACCAGCTTTTGGTCTTTTCAATTTTTTCAATTGTTCTTCTGTTGTCTAATATGTTTAGTTCTGCTCTGATCTTTATGATCTGTTTTCTTATGGTGCCTGAGAGGTTCTTCTGTTGTTCCCTCTCTACTTGTTCAAGCAGTAGGGTCAGTTCTTTGATTTGGTCTCTTTCTTCCTTCCAGATGTGTGCCTTTATGGAGATAAACTGACCTCTGAGCACTGCTTTGGCTGTATCCCATAGGTTCTGGTGGGAAGTGTTTTTGTTCTCATTGGAATCCATAAATTTCTTTACTTCATCCTTAATTTCTTCTATAACCCATGGTTTTTTAAGCAAGGTGTTGTTCAGTTTCCATGAGTTCTGCTTTCTATGTTTTTTCTGCTTTGATTTCTACTTTTATGGCTTTATTATCTGAGAAGATGCTTTGCTTTATTTCAATGGTATGGATTTTGTTGAGAATTGCTTTATGTCCTAACACATGGTCTATTCTGGAGAATGTTCCATGTGCACTGGAGAAGAAAGTGCAGTTGTCCGCTGATGGACAGAAAGTTCTATATGAGTTCTAGTTGATTAATTGTGGCAATAAGGTCTTATATGTCTTTATTGAACTTTTTCCTAGATGATCTGTCCAATATTGAGAGTGGAATGCTGAAGTCTACTGTTATTGTGGAGTGATCTATCTCCTTTGTGAGTGTAGTCAGTGTTTCTTTGACGTATTTAGGTGCTCTAATATTAGGTGCTTAGGGTTACCGTGAGTCAGATCTAACTCGACGGCACTTGGCTGGCTTGGCTAATATTAGGTGCATAAATGCTTAATACTGTTAAGTCCTGCTTGTGTATTGAACCTTTCAGCAATAGTATCCATCCTTGTCCATGATGGTGGATTTTACATTAAAATCTATTTTATCTGAGATTAGAATTGCCACACCTTCTCTTCCTTGTTCATTGTTGGCTTGATACATATTCTTCCATCCTTTACTTTTCAGTTTGTTCCTACCTTTAAGTCCAAGGTGAGTTTCTTGTAGGCAACATATAGATGGGTCATGTGTTTTGATCCAAGATGTCACTTGATGTCTCTTTACTGGAGCATTCAGTCCATTCACATTCAGTGTAATTATTAATAGATATGTGTTCAGTGCTGCCATTGTGATTTGTTTGTTTTTGTGTTGATGTTTTCCCTGTTCTTATTAATTTGTTCTGTGACTTTCTTTGTGAGTTGATTTTTCACCTTTTTCAGGGTTGGTTTTGTGGTTGTTGAGACTCCTGTATTACATTTCTTAATATGGTATGTTGTTTCTTCATTGTGCTTTATGGCTGATGCTATGATCCCACTTAATAAACTATATATAACCCCAATTTTGATTGCTACCAGTCTTGTCAACTTCCTCTCCATCTGGAAGGACTATAACAACTGTAGTGCATCTCTCTTTTTAATATGATGATATCATAGTTTACATGATATGATCATTAGATCGTTTCTTTCACTATTATAGCTTTGATTGTGTTTGGAGCCTTCCCTAACTGAGTGGGTTTCTGGATAATGTGTCCTTCTAAAATACAAAGTTAGGAGTTTTGTCCTTCCAAGCCAAGAGATTCTTTCAGTATTTCTTGTAGCTTTGGTTTGGTTTTTTCAAAGTCTCTGAGTTTCTGTTTATCTGCAAATGTCTTAATTTCATTTTCATATTTGAAAGATAGTTCTGCAGGATATGGAATTCTTGGATGGAAGTTCTTCTCCCTCAAGGCATTGAATGTGTCATGCCACTGTCTCCATGACAGCATCATTTCTGCTGAGAAATCAAGCGAAAGCCTACATGGTTTCTCCCTGAATGTTAGCTTTGCTTTGAGTCTTGCTGCCTTTAAGAGTTTCTGCTTATATTTCATTTTGTTGAGCTTGATTTTAATATGTCTTGGAGTCTTTCTCTTGAGATCTATATTGAATGGTGTTCAATACATGTCTTGGATATCTATATTCTCTTTTTTCATAATTTCTGGGAAGTTTTCTGTCAGCAGCTCAGCAACAGTACTCTCTGTGTTCTCAGGTGTCTCGCCCTGTTCAGGAACTCCAATTAATCACAGATTGTTCTTCTTAATAAAGTCCCACATGCTTCCTAATTTTTCTTGTTTCTTTTTTCTGATTTCTCCTCATGGATGCTGGAGTCAGTGGCTCTGTCTTCCAAATCAGAAATTCTCTTTTCTATTTGTTCCATTCTGCTTTCTTGGCTTTGAATGAAAGTTTCTATGTCTTTGATTTTGTTCTTGATTTGTTGGATTTCAGAGCACAGATGTTCCATCAAATCAAACAGCTTGCTTAATTTTTCATTGTGATCTGCTGCATTTTGTATAAGGTCTAGGAGAACTCTCTATATAATCCTTTTATATTCACCTTCTGATAGTTTCAGAAAGCTTCTTGGTCTGGGAAGTTGTGAGGTGGTTTCTTTTGGGGGCCTTCTGATGCCATTGGTGACTTCCAGGTTACTGTCTTCTCCAGTGTTTGTTGCTTTTTGGGCTTCATGTGGGTCAATAGAGGCTGGGAGAGATGCTGTGAAGATGGACCACAGTTGTTTCTCTAGGCCATCTTAAAACGAGAAGTAAAAAGCATTTGACAACTGCTCAAGTCAGTCAGGTTTTCAGGTGTATACATCCCTCTTCCCAGCTGGCAAGGCAAGCACCTCTATATTGAACACCAGATGTTATAAACTAGCTGAAAATACAGAAAGGCTACTGGCCTGCTGGCCTTTGCTGTTGGGCCCCAGCTGTAGGCAATACTGTGTACAATTCTGCTTTTCTGTTGGAAAAGCAGTCTCTTCTAGGTAGGTGCTGCCTCCCAGCCCAGGAATTAGGTCCAGCTGAGGCTTCCGTATGGATGACACCGCCTTCCAGCAAAACAAGGTGTCATCCCACCCAAGCTTGCCTGCTGGCTGGGACCAGGCTTCCGGTGGAAATAGAGGCCAAGAGTGCCAAAATGCCCAGAGTCCACAGCCTCTACCGGTGGGCCACAGCCCCAGGGCACACTGTGCAAAACACCGCCTCCCTGCTAGAAAAGCACTCTCCCACTGGCAGGAGCCACTTTCCAGCCTAAGAATCCAGTCCGGCCAGGGCTTCTGCCTGGGCTTCTCCGTTTCCCAATAGGCCAGAGGAGCCGAGGTGTATAGAGTCCAAAGCCAGGCTCTCAGAACCTGGCGATTACACTTGCCGGTCCCACCAGCAGTGCATCTGGGACCAGCAGCTAGTCAAGTCCCAGTTCTGCCCACTGGTCAAGAGAGAGGAAAAAAAAATCAAAATGGTGAGTTACCTTTGATCCATGTAAACCTGTGCACGCCCAGAGTGGGGTCAGTGAAAGAGAGGTTTTGTGTTCAGTGGTATGAAGTCCAAATTAACAGCCCTATGCCACATCCCAGGGATTACTAGGTGTCCAGAAGGCTCCGTTTGATTATCACTTCAGGTCTTGATTTCCAGAGGGATTTAGGGATATGTGCATTTAGTCCACCATCTTGACTCTGCCCCCCATTTTTTAATTTTTGATGCTTTACTTTAAAACTAATTATGTAATAAAATGTAGATAATTTTTTAAAAATAGCGCATGTCATGTTTAGTGGCATGCCCTCACATAATAAAAAACCAAACCAGACAAACCAAAAATAAACCTCATTGCCCTGAATTCATGCTGACTCTTAACGACCCTGTAAGACACAGTGGAACTGCCGGATAAGGTTTCCAAAGAGCTGCCAAGGGATTTGAGCTGCAGATCTTTGGTTAGCATTTGAGCTCTTCATGAATGCACAATCAGGGCTCTTCCCATGACAAAAGAATGATGAAAATGAACAGCTCCCACTCCCCCCAAAGCTTCAAACTCTACCAGGTTAGTAATTCACAATAACTTCCAGATCATTTGTAAAGTAGCATCAGCCCAGTGCTCTGGGCATTTTGACACTGTTGGCCTCTCTTTCTGCTGGAAGCTTGGTCCCGGCCAGCAGGCAAGCTTGAGTGGGACACCCCCAGTGCTTTTTTTCAGTTCTTTGATTTGGCTTTTAGGAATTTTCTTACTTCCTTTTAAGCTCAGTAGTGTATTTAAAAGGATATTTGTTATCTTTTATCCAGCTTGTCTAGGTGTTTTGTAGGAGGGAGTTGTATTCACTGATATCTCATACACAATATTCCTAAATTACAAATGGAAAATTAGTCCTGTTTCTATACTTTGATAACTCCCAAGTTCTTGTCTCCAGCCCTGATCTCACTTCTGAGCTCTTGGCTAATATCTAAGCAATATGTCATATATCTTGTTTGGGATACATTATCTTTAGTTGTATACCTAGTAGGTGTTTTAAATGTACTGTGTCTAAAATAAAACTTTTGATTTTTTCCCCTCAAACCAGTTCTTCCTTCATGCTTCTCCATCTCAGTAAATTGTAGCGCTGTACACACATATGCTAAAACTAGAAATACAGGTGTACCCCTAAACGCATCTGTTTCCTTCACTCTTTCTTTCAGACTACCCTGTCAAATCTAGTCCAAACTATATGCTTAAATCCTTCACTGCTTTTCATCCGCCATGACCATTTCCTAAAATCCATCATCTTTTAGCCCAGGCTATTACAATACGTCTTTACTTGTCTACCTGCTTTTCCTTTTGATTCTTTCTGTGCAGAATGGACAGATTGCATCAATTCTCTGCTTAAAACATTTCCATGTTCTAATAATAAGAACCTAACTCCTTATTATGGCCGGCAATGCCCTAGATTATTGATTCAAATGTCAGAGAGGACTGATTAACTGGAAAACACATGACTCTTCCTAATGTACCAATCAGTTCCAACAAATTGTCACCTTGCCAAATAAGGATCTATTTTTTTATCAGATCTTATGTTATTTTTCTAAGAGAACTAGGAATCTGGGTTTATATGTGAAATCTTCTGATTTTTACTGTTGGAAATTTAAAAAAAACTAAAATAAAATAAAACAAGAGAAAAAATGTGCAAGCCAAATCAAACAGTTCTGTGGCTTATTAATTAGTTCACAGTTGACCTTGACTCTGGGTGATTAGGCCCCTACTCAGCCCTCCACCTTACCCTTTCACTAACTCTGCTCTGGGTTCACTAGTCATAGCAGATGCTGTCAGAACCATTCCAGTTCCCTTAGATTTGTCATTTTAATGCACTTCCACCATTCAGTGACTAGTATTGCATCTTTGTGTCTGGCTGCTTTTTCTGAAATCTGAGAAGTTCACTATGTTCATGAGGAAGAGCCATCAACTAATGATTGTCAAGAGTCAAAATATAAGAACTTCAACTCTCTCGCTCCTTGGGTAGGATAATTCTGAGACGTACATTTGGCTCCATTTTCCAGAGTTTCCCTGAGGTAGTAAGCCTGTCATCCACTATGTAGCTGGCATATTAATAAACCCTGTATTGGTTGCCTTTTCCTTCATGTGTCACTTCTCCACTGCCCTTCCTATGTTATTCTCTCTGTCTCCCACTGAATGACTTGTACTCAAGTCCTTGTCTCATGTTCAGGGGAAACCAAAACTGAGATAATGGCCTTTTTCCATTTCCTCCAACAGACCAGGCTTGTTCCAGCTGCATGTCATTTGTCTTTACTGTTTCTTCTGTCTGTATACTCTTCCTTCAGAGTTTTGTATGGCTTACCCTCTCACTTTGTTCATATCTCAGCTCAAAAATCACCTCAATAGATAGGACATCCAAGACTAAACAAATTACAATGGTTCTTTCCTCCCTTCTACTATCTGTTTAATTTACTTGTTTATGTGTTTATTGTCTATCAGAGTTTCTGGGTAGTACAAATGTGCTTGGCTGCTAACTCAAAAGTTGGAGGTTCCAGTATACCCAGAGGTGCCTTCTAAGAAAGACCTTTAAAAAAGTCAGCCACTGAAAAAGCCAATGAGTGCAGCTCTACTCTGACACACATGAGGTTGCTATGAGTTGGAATTGATCCTGAATTTTTACCTTCACCAGCAACTTCTGTAAAAGCGGGGGCCAGGTCTGACTTGTTCACTGCTATCACAAATGTGTGGCACATGGTAGGAATTCAGTAAACATTTTTGAATGAATGATCCCATGATGAATTTGCACAATTCTTAGAGTACATATTAATTTCCTCTAGTACTTCCTCCCCTGATTCTTTGTTCTTAACCTTACCCCAGCAAAGCTACAAGGCTGATACAGATGGACAGCCACCTTCTTATTAGTATCTGTCAGATTTATGTCTTTACAAATGTCCATGAGTATATTTCAGTTATGAATCCCTTTCCTTCATGTCTTTCTGATATCTTTTTTTTCTTCAGCTTTTGTGTTAAAAATTTCAATTTGCTTTGTTTTCTGCTGTTATTCTACTTACTGGCCTATTGATAGCTGAGGCTAGGAGAATCATTCCCAGTTTCCTTCCCAGCTACTTCCTCCTGAAAATCACCGGATGTCTCTCTCACTATTGTTCTTTTCTCACCAACATGCATTATGCTGTTGTCTATAGTATCTGGCCTTATAGTTTGATATAGGCATAGTTTTCCCCCTTTCTTGGCCATTTCCAGTTAAAATCATCATGATCATATTGGCAAGTCTTCAGGCAGCCACATTCTTACATAGTGAGATGCAATCCAGCCTCAGCTAAGAGTCTATTATTCTAGTATCTCAGGCCATCATTCAAAACAAACAAACAAACAAATCTGTACAGCTGCAATGGTTCACTGAGTCTCTAGCTGTGCTGGCTGCAACCACCACCACGCCTAGCCTCATGGGGTGTCTGACCTCCCAAACTAGCCCTGCAGGATTCACCATTCTAGACGCCGTTAATAACATTTCTGATTTATGGGAGGAGATCAAAATATTAACATTAAGAGGAGTTTGGAAGAAGTTGATTCCAACTCTCATGGGTGACTTTCAGGGATTCAAGGCTTCAGTGGGAGAAGTAACTGCAGATATCATATAAACAGCAAGAGAACTAGAATTAGAAGTAGAACCTATAGATGTAACTGAATTATTGTGATCTCATAATAAAACTTTAATGAGGGGTTGCTTCTCATGGATGAGCAAAGAAAGTGGTTTCTTGAGATGGAATCCAGTCCTGGTGAAGATGCTGTGAATATTGTTGAAATTACAACAAAGGATTTAGAATATTACATAAACTCTGATAAAACCATGGCAGGGTTTGAGAAGATTGGCTCCAGTTTTGAAAAAAGATGTGAAAAAAAGAGTCGATTGATGCAGCAAACTTCATCATTGTATTATTTTAAGAAAAAAATAATTATAAAAAAATTAGAAATTAAAAATTTTTTAAAAAAGGCTAGAAGAATATACACCAATAGGTATTCATAAAAGGTGGTTAGAAGGAAACTAACTTTTTATAGTACATAATTCTGTATTGTTGGTGTTTCTTTCCTACAGTATGCAGGTATTTATGTATTACTCATATTTTTATTAAACAATAAAATACGTAAATAGTTAAAAAAATAAAAAAAAGGAAAGAAATTGCCGTGGCCACCCCAGCTTTCAGCAGCCACCACCCTGGTCAGTCAGTGACCATCAATATTGAGGCAAGACTCTCCACCAGCAAAAAAGATAACTTGTTGAAGGCTTAGATGATGCTTAGCATTTTTTAGCAATAAAACATTTTTAAACTAACATGTATACATTGTTTTTCTAGACATAATGCTATTGCACACTTAACTGCATACAGTACTGTGTAAACATAACTTTTTTTTTAAAAAATAGAGAAATTTATTTTCTCACTAAAAGTCTAAATTCAGGGCCTAAGCTACAGGGGAAGTCTTTCTCTGTTGGCTTTGGTGGAAGGTCTTTGGTGTCAGTATTTCTCTGGACTGGGAGCTTCTGAGGCACAGGGACCCCGAGCCCAAAGGCTGTGTTCTGCTCCCAGCACTGCTTCTTTCCAGATGGTATGAGGTCCCTAACTCTCTGCTTGCTTCCCTTTCCTTTATATCCCTAGAGATTGCCTCAAGGCACAATATAATTGATAGAGTCCTGCCTTATTAACACAACCACCCATCCTCACTTATTAACATCATTGAGGCAGTATTTGTAACACTTTGGAACACCACACAATACCAGGAATCATTCCTTAGGCAATTTTCTACAAACATTTTTGGGGGAGGACACAATTCAAACATGACTGCCCCTAATAGTTGAAATTGACTTTGACAGCACACAACAATAACACTTATGTGCTGAACACTCTCAATTGCCATACTCAAATATTTTTTGCACTGACAAAAATATTTCTTCCGTTATATTTTATGTTTTGCCTCTTTTTTGGTTGCTTAGTTTTCTTCTTTAGGAACTCTTTTATTCTTAGGTAGAATCTTCATTGCTAAGTCTCTGTAATTTTCTTCATTGTGGAAGAGCTTCTGCATTCATCTTCAACATCACAGATGTGTTTTTCTTAAGGGCAGTTCTGCTTCTTTTTTTTTATTAGACTGAGTGAAAATGTACAATTCCATATAAATTCACATGCCCGCCTATGTGCAGCTCTCACTGCCAGGTGACAGCACACTCCTCCTCTCCGTTCTGTACATGTCATGTTCTCCTAACATTCTCCTGTCCCCTCCTCTCTACTATCTCCCACCTCCAGTAAGAGGTCAGCAGGATAGCATCATATAGATGTATAGAACCATAAAGTGCACACACAATATGGTCACTGTTTCACCAAGTCCCATCCATTCCAGTCTGAAGAGTTGACTTCCATTATGATTTATGGACAGGGGCAGCATCAGGGCAAGGGGCCATGCTCCCAGGGGAACCCTGAGGCCCCTGGACCATCAGTTATGATCTTTTAGTGGAGATCTCAGAGTGCACCACTTTTTATTCTTCTGTTGCCCATGAGACTCAGCTGTGTGAGCTCCATCACGGCTAACACTGGTGGTGGTCGGGCACCATCCAGTTCTTCCAGTCACAAGTTGATGTAGTCACCCACTCACATGGGTCTCTCTGTCTATGGAGTTCTCTTTCCCCCGCATCATTTTGGCTCTTGGTGATCATTCATTCCTGCTGAGTTGGGACCATTTGGTGTACCTCAGATGGCAGCTTTGCAGATTTTAAGACCCCTGATGCCACTCAACAATTTGGGGTGCAGAAGACTCTCTTAGCAAAATGCTAGTTATGTCAATTGGCCTCAATTTCCCCTGAGAGCATGGTCCCTGGACCCCAGCCCCAGCTAATCCATCCTTGAAATATTGGGTTAAGGTGGAAGGAGAAATTATGTTCTGTTGAAGTCTAGTTAGAATTGATCTTCTTTCTAATGTGTACTGTCACTGATTTCACCCAACCAAATTTCTATCAACTATCTAATCTATACCCCACTCTTTCCCTCCATCTGTACCTCCTCACCCTTGCAGTGGTCAGATAGTCTTTCCTTCTATGCAGGAGTTTGTTTTTAAGTTCTTATTGTAGGAGTCTCATACAACATTTGTCCTTTTGCCGCTAACTACTTTTACTCAACATAATGTTCTCCAATTGAAAACAGGTTACGAGATGCTTCCTAAAATCATCATTGTTCTTTATCATTGCATAGTGTTCCATTGAGTATATATACCATAGTTTACCTATCCATTCCTCTGTTGTTGGGCATCTGGGTTGATTCCATCTTTTTGCTATTGTGGACTGTGCTGCAATAAACATTCTTGTGCATGTATCTGTTGGTGTGAATGCCCTTGATTCTGTAGGATATATTCCAAACAGTGGAATCATTGGGTAAAATGGTATATTTATTTCCAGTTTTTTAAGGAAGTGCCAGGTTGCTTTCCAAAGAGGTTGCACCATTTTGCAATCCCACCAACAGTGTAGGAGAGTTCCAATTTCTCCACAGCCTATACATCATTTGTTTTGTCTTTTTTGGATCATGGCCAACCTTTTTGGGTGAGATGGAATCTCACTGTAGCTTTGATTTGAATTTCTTCTGTAGCTAATGATCATGAGCATGTCCACATGTGGTTTTTTTGGGCTGCCTAGATCTCCTCTTTAGAGAAGTGTCTGTCCATCTCTTTTACCCATCATGTAATTAGATTATTTATCTTTTTCTTATTGACATTTTGTAGTACCTTATAGGTTATGGAAATCAGACGTTGGTCTGACATATAGTTACCAAATATTTTTTCTCATTTTGTAGATGGTCTTTTAATTCTTTTGATAAAGTCTTTGGATGAGCAAAAGTATTTGATTCTTAGTAGTTCCCATTTATCTATTTTCTCTTTTGTTGATTGTGGTTTGTTGGTCAGATTTTGAAGTCTGTCTGTGTTGTGTATTAAAACTTTCATTGTTCATCCTAATTTTCCTTGGCTGAGCTTTATCATTTTAGATATTTAGGTCTTTTATCCAGTTTGAGTTGGGTTTTGTATAAGGTGTGAGATACGGGTTTTGTTTCAATTTCTTGCAGGTGGATATCCAGTTTTGCCAGCACCATTAGTTGAAGAGATTGTTTTTACCCCAGTTTAAGGTCTTAGGGCCTTGGTTGAAAATCAGCCGTTCATAGGAGGATGGTGGCATCTCTGGTATCTCAGCACTGTTCCATTGATCTATCTCTCTCTTTTTGTACCAGTACTAGGCTGTTTTGACTACTGTGGCAGTGTGACAGGTTCTTAAGTTGGGTAGTGAGAGGACTCCCAGTGTGTTCTTCTTCAGTAGTGATTTACTTATCCGGGGCTTCTTCCCTTTCCAAAGTTGGTGATTTGTTTCTTCATCTCAAAAAGTCACAGGAATTTGTGTTGGGATTGCACTGTATAAGTAGATTGCTTTGAGTAAAACAGACATTTTCACAGCGTGAAGTCTTCCTGTCCATGAGCAGGATAGGTTTCTCTGTTTATGCAAACCTCTCTTAGTTTCCTGTGTTAAGGTCTTGTAGGTCTCTTTGTAAAGGTCTGTTATTTTTCTGGTTAGATTTATTCCTAGGCACTTTATCGTCTTGGGGCCTATAGTAGATGGTATTGATTAGAGATGTCATGAGTCAGATCCTACTCGATGGCATTTGGCTGGCTTGGTGATTTCTTCTTTAATAACCTCATTGTTGGTATAAATGAATCCTGATGATTTACTTATGTTTATCTTATATCCTGACAGTTTTCTGAACTCTTCTATCAGTCTGACTAGTTTATTTATGGATTGTTTAGGATTCTCTGTGTATACAAACATCATCTGCAAATAGGGAGATTTTTACATACTCTATGCCAATGCAGATGTCTTTTATTTCTTGGTCTGGTCTAATTGCTCTGGCTAGAACTTCTAATGCAATTTTGAACACGAGAGGTGAGAGTGGGCATCCTTGTCTTGAGAACTCCCTGTTCTCAAGGGAGATTGTTTCAGTCTCTCTCCATTCAGGATGACGTAGGCAGTTGGCTTTATATAAATGGCCCTCATTCCATTGAGGAATTTGCTATCTATTCCTATTTTGCTGAGTTTTGAGCATGAATAGGTGTTGGACTTTATCAAATGTCTTTCCTGCATCAGTAGACAAAATCAGGTGATTCTTGTCTTTTGTGTTATTTATGAGGTTGATCATATTAATTGTTTTTCTGATGTTGAACCAGCCTTGCATCCCTGGTATGAATCCAACTTGGTCATCATGGATTATTTTTTTGATATGTTGTTTTATTCTCTTGACAAGAATTTTGCTGAAGATTTTTGCGTGTAGATTCATGAGTGGTATCGATCTGTAGTTCTCCTTTTTGGTTGGGTCTTTCCCTGGCTTTGGTACCAGGGTTATGCCAGCTTCATAACATGAACTTGGGAGTATTCCATCCCTTTCTATACTGTGAAAAAGTCTCACTAGTGTTGGAGATAACTCTTCTCTAAAAACTTGGTAGAATTATGTGGTGAAGCCATGTGGGCCTGGACTTTGTTTGGTTGTTAGATGTTGGATGAATTTTTCAATCTTTTCCTTTGTGATGGGTTTGTTAAATTGTTCTGCTTCACCTTGTGATAATTTTAGCAGGTCCTATGAATCTTGGAATTTGTCCATTTCCTCTGAGTTTTCAAATTTGCTGGAGTATAGTCTTTCATAGTATACTGCTGTGAAATTTTTTAATTTCTGTTGGATCTGTTATGACAACTCTCCTCTCATTTCTGGTTACTTGTTTCCTTTCCTGTTTTACTTTAGTAAGTTTAGCCAGTGGTTTGTTAATTTTGTTGATCTTTTCAATAAACCAGCTTTTGATCTCTTCAATTGTTCTTCTATTCTCTAATTCGTTTAGTTCTACTGTAGTCTTTGTGATTCTTCTTGTGCCTGGGCGGTTCCTCTGTTTTTCTCTCTCTAGTTGTTGAAGCCGTAGGGTTAGTTCTTTGGTTTGGTTTCTTTCTTCCTTAAGGATGTGTGAATTTATGCAGATAAACTGAGCACTGCTTGGGCTGTATCCCATAGGTTCTGGTAGGAAGTGTTTTCATTCTCATTGGAATCCATAAATTTCTGTATTTCATCCTTGATTTCTTCTATAATCTATGGCTTTTTGGGCAAGATGTTGTTCAGTTGCCATGGGTTCCACTTTCTATCTCTGTTTTTTCTGCTGTTGATTTCTACTTTTATGGCTTTATGATCTAAGAAGATGCTTTGCATTAATTCAGTGATATGGATTTTGTTGAGAATTGTTTTATGTCCTAATACATGGTATATTCTGGAGAATGACTGAACTGGAGAAGAAGGTGTAGTTGTCTGCTGATGGACAGAAAGTTCTGTGTATGTCGATGAAGACTAGTCGGTTAAATGTGGCAACAAAGTCTCCTGTGTCTTTATTCAACTTTTTTCTAGATGATCTGTCCAATATTGAGAGTGGAGTTTTGAAGTCTCTTAATATTGTAGAGTGATCTATCTCATTTTTGAGCATAGTCAGTGTTTCTTCAATGTACTTGGGTGCTCTAGTACTGAGTGCATAAATATTTAATATTGTTAAGTCCTGCTTGTGTTTTGAACCTTTCAGCAATAGTGTCCATCCTGGTCCTCGATGGTGGATTTTACATTAAAGTCTGTTTTACCTGAGATTAGAATTGCCACACCTGCTCTTCTTCGTTCATTGTTAGCTTGATATAGATTCTTCCATCCTTTAATTTTCAGTTTGTTCACATCTTTAAGTCTAAGGTGAGTTTCCGTAGGCAACTTATGGATGAGTCATGTCTTTTAATCCAAGATGTCACTCAATGTCTCTTTATTGGAGTGTTCAGTCCATTCACATTCAACGCAATTATTGATAGGTATGTGTTTAGTGCTGCCATTATGATATGTTTATTTTTGTGTTGATGTTTTCTCTTTTGTTCTTATTAATCTGTTCTGGGACATTCTTCTTTGTGAGTTGATTTTTCATCGTTTTCACAGTTGGTTTTATGGTTATTGAGACTCCTGTGTTATGTTTCTTGATTTGATATGTTGCCTCTTTATTATGGTTTACAGTTGCCCATATAATCCACCTTAATAAACTATATCTAAACTTCCTCTCCATCTGGAGGGACTATAGTGCCTGCACTACATCCCTCTTTTTAATATGGTGACATCGTAGCTTTCATGATGTGATCACAAGATCATTTCTTTAACTATCATAGCTTTGATTGAGTTTGGAGCCTTCCCTAACTGAATAGGTTTCTGCATGATGTGTCTTGTATTTGCTTCTAAAATATAAAGTTAATAGTTTTGTTTTTCTAAGCCAAAAGATTCTTTCAGTATTTCTTGTAGCTTTGGATTGGTTTTTACAAAGTCTCTGAGTTTCTGTTTATCTGCGAATGTCTTGATTTCACTTTAATGTTTGGAAGATAGTTTTGCAGGATATAGAATTCTTGGTTGGAAGTTCTTCTCCTTCAAGGCTTTGAATGTGTCTTGTCACTGTCTCCATGTCAGCATTGTTTTGGTTGGGAAATCAGACGAAATCCTACAGGGTTTCCCTCTGAGTGTTAGCTTCGCTTTGAGTCTTGCTGCCTTCATTTAAGAGTTCAGCTTATGTTTCATTTTGTTAAGCTTGATTACAATATATCTTAGAGTCTTTCTTTTGAGATCTATATTGAGTGGCTTTTCATATGCATGTTGGATATCTATATTCTCTTCTTTCATAGTTTCTGAGAAGATTTCTGTCAGCAGCTCAGCAACAATACTCTTTGTGTTCTCAGGTGTCTCTCCCTGTTCAGGAACTCCAATTAATCATAGATTGTTCCTCTTAATAGAGTCTCACATGTTTCTTAATGCTTCTTCATTTTTCTTGTTTCTTTTTTTTATTTCTCCTCAGAGATGCTGGAGTCAGTAGCTCTGTCTTCCAAGTCCAAAAGCTTGTTTTTCCATTTGTTTCATTCTATTTTCTTGGCTTTGAATTGAATTTTCTATCTCTTTGATTTTGTTCTTGATCTGTTGGATTTCAGAGTACTGGTGTTCCATCAGATCAAACCACTTGCTTAATTTTTCATTTTGCTCTGCTGTACTTTGTATAATGTCTATGGGGGCTCTCTACATAATCCTTTTGTATTCACCTCTGATAGTTTCAGAAAAGTTTGTTCATCTGGGAAGTTCTTTGGTTGTTTCCTTTGGGTGCCTTCTGAAGCCATGGGTGATTTATTTGCTATGGCTTTCTCCAGAGTTTTTTTGCTTTGGGGGCATCATGCGAGTCAATGGAGGCTGGGAGAGATGTTGTGAGGATGGACCGCAGTTGTTTCTCTACACTGTCTTAAAATGAAAGGCAAAAGATATCTGATTTCCACAGTCAGTCAGGTTTTCAGGTGTACAGGGCCCTCTTCCCTGCTGGCAAGATAAACACCTGTATATCCAACCCCAGATGTTATAAATCAGTTGAAAATACAGAAAGACTTCTGCCTTGTTGGCCTCTGCTGCCGGGCCCCAGCTGTAGGTGACACTGTGTAACATACTGCTTTTCTGCTGGAAAAGTGCTCTCTTCCAGGCATGCGCTGCCTCCCAGCCTAGGAACTAGGTCTACCTGGGGCCTACGCATGGATGTTTCCACTTCCAGTGAAACAAGATGGCGTTCTGCACAAACTACCTGTCTGCCTCAGTACAGGCTACTCAATCACGGAGACAGACAGGCCAAAGGTGCTAAGATGTACCAAAAAAATTAAGCAAGCTGTTCAAACTGATGGAACATTGGCATTCTGAAATCCAACAGATCAATAACAAAATTAAAGAATTAGACAATTCAATTCAAAGCCAAGAGAACAGAATTGAACAAATGGAAAATAGACTTTTGGACTTGGAAGACAGAGCTACTGATGACTATCATTTATGAGGAGAAATCAGAGAAAAGAAACAAGAAAAATGAAGAAGTGTAAGAAACATGTAGGACTCTATCAAGAGGAACAATCTGCAATTAACTGGAGTTCCTGAACAGGAAGGGACACCTGAAAACACAGAGAGTATTGTTGCTTACTTACTGACAGAAAACTTCCCAGAAGTTATGAAAGAAGAGAACATAAATATCCAAGATTTGTATCAAATACCACACAATATAGATCCCAAAAGAAAGGCATCAAAGCATATTATAATCAAACTTAATAAAATGAAATGTAAGCAGAAACTCTTAAAGGCAGAAAGACTTAAAGCAAAGCTAACATTCAGAGGGAAGCCCTGTAGGCTTTCATCTGACTTCTCAGCAGAAACAATGCTGGCACAGAGACAATGGGATGACACATTCAAAGCCTTGAAGGAGAAGAACTTCCAACCAAGAATTCCTTATGCTGCAAAACTGTCTCTCAAATATGAAAATGAAATTGAGACATTTGCAGATAAACAGAAACTGAGAGACTTTGTGAAAACCAAACCAAAGCTACAAGAAATACTGAAAGAAGTTCTTGGCTTTGGCTTAGAAGAACAAAACCATTAACTCCATATTTTAGGAGACAATAAAGGATACATCATCTAAAAGCTTAGTTAAGAAAGGCACAAAACTCAATCAAAGGTATAACATTAAAAGAAGGGATCCATTGATCATTTCATGAAAACTATGATACCATCACATTAAAAAGAGGGATATACTACAGTATAGTCCTTCCAGGTGGAAAGGAAGTTAATAAGATATGTACACGTTAAAATCGGGTTTAAACTTAGATTATTAAGGGGGATCATTAAGGGTAGCCACAAAGCACAATAAAGATACAACAGATCAAAACTAGAAATGCAGTACAGGAGTCTCACCAAACACAAAACCAACACTGAAAAGGGAGAAAAATCAACCCATAAAGAAGAAAGTCCCTGAACACAATAATAAGAGCAACAAAGAAACATCAACACAAAAATAAATGCATCAAAATGACAGCACTAAACACACACCTATCAAAATTACATTGAATGCAAATGGTCTGAAAGCTCCAGTAAAGAGACAATGAGAGATATCTTGGATCAAAAGATGCAACCAGTCTGTATGTTGCTTATGAGAAACTCACCTTAGACTTAGAGACATGAACAAACTGAAAACTAAAGGATGGAATAATATGTAGCTTGGAATATATCCTACAGCTGCAAGGGCAATTACACAAACAGATACACTCACATGAATGTTTATTGTAGCACAGTCCACAATAGCAAAAAGATGGAATCAACCCAGATGCCCAACAACAGATGAATGGATACATAAACTATGGTATATATATTCAATGGAACACTATGCAAGGATAAAGAACAATGATGATTTTAAGAAGCACCTCATAACTTTGTTTCAATTGGAAGAGTGAAATCAGTCAGCAGCATAAGGACAAATATTGTATGTGATCCCTACTATAAGGACTTAAAAACAGACTGATTTACAGAAGAAAAGACTTTAGGGCTACAAGGGAGGGGAGGGAGAGGGCTGGCCATAGATTGGATAGTTGATAGAAATTTGGTTGGGTAAAATCAGTGATAGCACATATTAGTAAGATCAATTTAACTGGACTTCAACATAACCTGGAAACTCTTCCAATCTTAACCCAATGTTGCAAGGACAGAGTAGCTGGGTGGGGGTCAGGGGACCATGCTCTCAGGGGACATCATGGCCAGTTGGCATACCTAGTCTATTGCTAAGAAAATCTTCTGTACCCCATATTGGTGAATGGCATCTGGGGTCTTAAAAGCTGCCAAGCTGCCATCTGAGGTACACCAAATGGTCCCAACTCAGTAGGAACATATGATCACCAAGGACAAAAACGACATGGGGGAAGAGAACCCAGAAGACAGAAAGACCCATGTGTATGGGTGGCTACATCAACCTGTGATCAGAAGAACCAGACGGTGCCTGGCCATCACCAGTGACAGCCGTGATGGAGCTCACAAAGTTGAGTCCCGGTGGCAACCTGAGAATAAAAAGAGGTACACCCTGAGAAATACACTAATACCACAATTGATGGTCTGTAGGCCAGCTGGTTCCCCTGGAAGCATGGCCCCTAGACCTGAGGTTGCCTCTATTCATAAATCATTACTGAGGTCAACTCCTCAAACAGGAATGCATTGGTCTTGGCAAAGCAAAGTGACCATATCGTGTGTGTACTTTATGCTTCTATGCATCTATAGGATATTTTCCTACTGGTCTCTTACTAGAGTGGAATGGAAAGGGTAGAGATAAGGGACATGAGATTGTTAAGAGGATATGACATGTATAGAACAGAAAGGAGGAGTGTGCTGTCACTGGGCAAGGAGAGCAATAGGAGCTGCGCATAGGCAGGCATGCAAATTTAAACTGGATTGTACACTTTCACTCAATCACAATAAATAAATTTTAAAAAATAGTAAGATGGAGAAAAAAGTTAGGAAGCTGCCATCTGAGGTACATCAAATTGTCCCAACCAATTGGGAACAGATGATGACCAAGAACAACAAAGATATGAGGAGAGAAGAGCCTAGGAGACAGTAGCCCAGGAGACAGAAGGACCCGTATAAATGGGAGACTAGCAACATGAAACCAGAAGAACCAGATGATACCCAGTCACCACCACAGGCAGCTTTGAGGGGGGACACAATGTAGAGTCCTTGAGGCAACACAAGCAAAAGAGGTGTGCAATTCAAGAACTCTACTAAAAGACCAGAACTGATTGCACAACAGCTTGGAGGGTCCCCTGGGAACATGGCCCCTAGTTATGCTGCTGTCCCTGGCTGGAAACCAGTACTGAAGTCAACTCTTCAGACAAGAGTGGACTGGACTCATTGACACAGTGCAAGCATATGGTGTGTGTACCTTATGGTTTTATACATTTATAAGAGGCTATCTTACTGGTTTCTTTCTAGGTAGGATAGAAGAATGTGGAGAGGACGGGTCAGGTGCTTGTTAAGAGGACCCTAGAAATATAGAGTGAAAAGGAGGAACGTGCTATCACTGGGTGTGGAGAGCAAATAGAGCTGCAGACAGGTGAGCATGCAAAATTGATTTGGATTGTATGCTTTCACTTAATTACAATAAAAATTAAAATAACAAAAAGATCACGGACCAGTGATATAACCACACAGTTTTAGCAACCAGAAAAGGAAGAGCAAACTAAACGCAAAATAATCTGAAGAAAGATGATTAAAAAAAAAGAAATAGAACCATAAAACAGGATCCTTACCTCACATCATACGCAAATTCAAAATGGATTAGGGAATTAAAAGTGCAAACTCAAACCCTAAAATTCTTAGAAGAAAATGCAAGGACAGTACTATTGGGCTTATTTTTTAAAAATGCATTTCTAATATATTAACAAAAGTACAAACAGCAAAAGAGAAAATAAATAAATGAGTCCACATAAAAATTACATACTTATCTTTAAGAAAACACTTTACCAGAAAAGTCAAAAGGCAAACTGCCAACTGGGAGAATATTTTCAGAAACCATATATCCGACAAGAAACTAATAACTAAATATATATGAATCTTTGACAACTTGGCAACAAAAAGACAAACAACCCAATCAGAAAATGGGTAAAGGACTTAAGTAGACTTTTCACCCAAGAGGACATTCGAATTGCCACAAAACACATGAAAAGATGCTCAAGTCATTAAAATTCAGAGAGCTGCAGATCAAATCCACAGTGAGATACCATGTGACTCCCACTAGGATGAGACTCTGGTGCTGTAGTGGTTAAGTACTACATCTGCTAACAAAAAGGCTGACAGTTCAAATTGACCAGGAGCTCCACGGAAACTCTATGGAGTAGTTCTGCTCTGTCCTATAGTGTCGTTATGAGTTGGAATTGGCTTGATGGCAGTGTTTCGTTTTTTTTTTTCAGGATGACTAAAGCTAACTAAATAAAATAAAAAATGTTAGTGAGGAAATTGAAACATTTATCTACTGAAGGTGGGAATCCAAAATGGTGCAACCATTGTGGAAAACAGTATAGCAGTTCCTCAGAAAACTAAAAATAAGAATATCATATGAACAAGCAATTCTATTAAGTATATATGCAAAAGAATTGAAATCAGAGACTGATTACAGCAGTGTTCATTACAGCAGTATTCACGATAGCCAAAAGGTGGAAACAACCTAACTGTCCATCAGCAGACCAATAGATAAACAAAATGTGATACATAAATACAATAGAACACTACTCAGCCACTAGAGAAAATTAAGCATTAATACATACTACAATATGTATGGAGGTTAAAGACGTAATGCTGGGTAAAATGAGTCAATCATGAAAGGAAAAATGTTGCATGACCTCACTTATATAAAAAGAAAACAAAAAGTACAGAGACCAAAGTTTATTAGTGGTTATCAGGGGCAAAAGGGAGGGAGAAAGGGAGTGTTAACAGTGACAGAAAAAATTCATTGATTTAGGAAAGAGTTGCACGACCAATTATTGTAATTTCTGCCTGTAAGTAGTACACATGTAAAAAGTTGAATTGGCAAAAGTTGTGTGGTAAATATATTTACGGTAATGACAAAGAAGAAAAAGAGTAGATGCTGAAGCTGCTTATGCACAACCAAAAACCTCATGGGATTTGGTTCCTTGAAGTTTAGAGTCATAGTTTCATGGGACAACCCAATTTACTGGTCTAATAACATCTTTAACACTTCTCTTCTATCTCCTAGTTTATTGTGTAGTGCCTGAAGTCTTAAAATCTTTGAAAGCACATCCAAGTCATGGCAATGGGTCTCTAATTGCTTAGAGCAACAGAAGAAGGGAAGTCAGGAATAGGAGGAGAATGTGGGATGTGTGGCTCATTGCCTCCGTGAACAATTGCCTTACTTGCCATGAGACCAGAAGTGGATGGTGCCCAGATACCATTACTGAATATTTTGATCAAAGATTCTGTAGAAGAATCCTGATCAAAAAGGGAAAAATGCAGAGCAGAATTTCAAATTTTCATGGAGCCATGGAGGCTGGATCAACCCGCGAAACTACTCCCCTGACGTAATCTTTAAAACTTAAACAGAAACACTCAAAGGAGTCTTCTTAAAATCAAACAATAGTTTAGTAGTAAAAAATAATCTGGCTTGAGTGTCACACTTTTTTAAGCAATCTTGAATGAGAACAGCAAAGTAGGAGAACTCACACATCCCAATCTTAAAACATTTTAAAGCTACAGTAGTCAAATCTGGAACCAATATAATGCTAGACATAAAGATCAATGGAATAGAATTGACAGTCCAGAAATAAGCCACACTTTGATGATCAATTGATCCCCAACAGGAGTGCTAAATCCATTCAATGGAGGAAAGGCTAGCCTCTTAAATTGTGCTGGGACAGCTGGGTTTCCACAAACAACCTCACACTGTATTTGAAAAATACATGTAAGACCTAATATAAGATCTGAAACCACCAAACTTAGAAAAAATATATAAGGATAATGCTTCCAGGCTTAGTACTTAACAATGTAATGTTAGCTATAACATCAAAAGCATAAACAACAAAGGGAGCGGGGCTAAAATGATGATGTAGTCAGATGTTTTCTGTGATCCCTATAACAGCAACAACAACAACAAAATGAATCGATTGTATATGACATTGTAGGAGCCTTGAACATCAAAGGGAAAATTGAAAGATCAGACTGAGCAACAGGGAGGGGAGAGCAGGTCCAGAAGAACACTGGCCAGACCTGACTGGATTGAAATTTGCACCTTGCAGGAAGATCTGTGACTGCTAGTGTGGTAAGCGAAGTGCTGGCATTTGAAAAGCATTTTCCTTAGCAGGAGACACTGAGCAGAAGAAAGCCCACTCACGCCTCTAAAATCAGTGTGAAAAGCAGCATTCGATTGTCAGCAGCTAAGTGACTTGCATCTAATCTACTGTGTACAGATTTAAAACTTTCTTTTGGATTAAACCTCTCTCCCTTTTCCCAGTGCTTCCCTGACCCACCCCCCATTCTGTACACTGCACTGGGCTCCATATTCTAGTGCACTACCAGGGCCAGAAGTAGGACCCCATACTCATGTCCTGAGCCATTCTCCCAGGCTTGGAGAGGGAACAATTTAACAAACAGGAAAAAAAGAAATCTGCCAGCTCCCCTAAGCCAGGAACCCAGGGCAGAAATAGATCCGTAGCCTAGGTACAGTCAGAAGGGATCCACTGACCTTGAAAGACTTTCAGCACTGCATACAGCATCCAACTTGCCCATCATCCTACAATAAAAGCTATCCACCTACTTGCATTAAGGAACAGGAACAATCCTTTCTTACAGATGCTTGCGGATTGCTGTCAGCCTCCTATGTTTCACAGCATGTGCAGCCAGCCTGTGCCTACATCAATCGCTAAGGCCCATGTAAGGCCTTCACCACAAACTTGATGACTGACTACCTGGGCACCTGAACTGAATACATGCCTCACGTCATCAGGATTGAAGGAAGAATCATTACTAACCTGTGTTATGCAGATGACACAACATTATTTGCTGAGAAGGAAGAGGACTTGAAACACTGACCATACATCAAAGATCATACAGTTCAGTATGGGTTGTATCTAAACGTCAAGAAAGCTGAAATCCTCATGACTAGACCAATAAACAACATCATGATCAATGGAGAAAAGATTGAGGTTGTCAAGGATTTCCTTTTACTTGGATCTACAGTGAATGCCCATAGAAGCAGCAGTCAGAAAATAAAAAAAAACATTGCATTGGGAAAATTTGTGGCAAAAGACATCTTTAAAGTGTTGAAAAGCAAAGATGTCACCTTGAAGACTAAGGTGCACTGACCAATGCTGTGGTACTTTCAATCACACCATATGCATGCAAAAGCTGCACAGTGAATAAGCAAGACAGAAGAAGAATTGACACCTTTAAATTGTGGTATTGGAGAAGAATATTGAATGGACTGTCAAAAGAACAAACAGACCTGTCTTGGAGAAAAAACATCCAGAGTGTTCCTCAGAAGCAAGGATGGTGAGACTATAATTCACATACTTTAGATGTGTTGTCAGGAGGGATCAGTACGTGGAGAATGACATCATGTTTGGTAAAGAGCAGCAAAAAAGAAGACCACCTTCAGTGAGATGGATTGACACAGTGGCTGCATCAATGGGCTCAAGCATAACAATGATTGTGGGCATGGCACAGGACTGGTCAGTGTTTTTTTCTGTTGTGCGTGAGCTTTCTATGTGTTGGAACCAACTCAGTGGCACCTAACAACAACAACATGATATACTAATTCCACTACTTAGATATATACCCCAAAGAATTGAAAGTAAAAACAGATACATGTACACTAATGTTCATTACAGTAGATTCACAATAGTCTAAAGATGAAAACAACTGAAATGTCCACCAACAGATTAATGGATAGAGAAAATGTCGTATATACCTATAATAGAATAATACTCAGCCATAAAGAGAAATGAAATCTTCATACAGACTGTGACATGGTGAACCTTGAAATCATCATGCTGACTAAACTATTCAGTCATTAAAGTATAAATAGGAAACCCTTGTGGTATAGTGGTTAAGTGCTACGTCTGCTAACCAAAAGGTCGGCAGTTCAAATCCACCAGGTGCTCCTTGGAAACTCTATGGAGCAGTTCTACCCTGTCCTATGGAATTGCTGTGAGTAGGAATCAACTCAACAGCACTGTTTTTTTTTAAAGCACGAATATAATATTTTTCCACTTATAAGAAATATCTACAATAAATCTAAGTTTATCAGAAGTTACCTGGGGTATTCAGGAGGGAAAGTTCAGGTAACAGTTTTAGCCACCTGGTGCTGCTTTAACTGAAATGCTACAAGTGGATGGCTTTTAAAAAAGAAATTGTATTTGTCACAGTCCAGTATGCTAAAATTCCAAATTCAGGGTGTCAGCTCCAGGGCAAAGCTTTCTCTGAAGGCACTGGAGGAAGGTCCTTGTGGTCAATCTTTCCCTTGACTGGAAGCTTCAGAGGTGCAGGGACCCCAGTTGTTTCCAAAGGACATGCTCAGCTCCCGACACTGCTTTCTTTTTTGATGGTATGAGGTACCCAGATTTCTCTGTTAGATTCTTTCTTTTATATCTCAAGAGATTTCCTCTAGGCACAAAACAATCCCACACATTACTTTCCAAAAAGTTTAAAAAAATTTTTTTTTTATTATGATAGTGTGAAAATGTACAATCCCATATAAATTTGCATGCTTGCCTATGTGTAGCTCCCACTACTCTCTCTGCCCGGTGACAACACACTCCTCCTCTCCATTCTATACATGTCATATCCTCTTAATAATCTCCTACCCCCTCCTCCCCACCATCTCCCCCACCTCCAGTAAGAGGTCAGCAGCGTGAAATCCTATAGATGCATGAAAACTTAAAGTGCACACATGACATGGTCACTCTGTGTTGCCAAGTCCAATCCATTCCTGTCCAAAGAGTTGACCTCCATTATGCTTTATGGACAGGGGCAGCCTCAGGGACAGGGGCCATGCTCCCAGGGGAACCCCAAGGCTCCTGGAATATCAATTGTGGTCTTTTAATGGAGACCTCAGGGTGCACCCCCTTTTATTCTCGTGTTGCCAGTGGGACTCAACTTCGTGAGCCCCATCACGGCTATCACTGGTGGTGGCAAGGCACCATCCAGTTCTTCTGGTCACATGTTAATATAGTCACCCACTCACGTGAGTCTGTCTGTCTTCTGGGTTCTCTTTCCCCCATGTCATTTTGGTCATCCATTCCTGCTGAGTTGGAACCATTGGATGTACCTCAGATGGCAGTTTTTAAGACCCCTGACACCAGCCTCCAATGTGAGGTGCAGAAGACTCTTTTAACAAAACTCTAGTTGTGCCAATTGGCCTTGATGTCCAGTGAGAACATGGTCTCCGGACCCCCACCCCAGCTACTCTGTCCTTGCAATATTGGGTTAAGATGGGAGGAGTAATCATGTTATGTGGAAGTCCTAATTGATCTTGTTTCTACTGTGTGCTGTCACTGATTTCACCCAACCAAATTTATATCAACTACCTAATCTATACCCCACCTTTGCCCTCCCTCCCTCCTCACCCTTGAAGCTATCTAAGAGTCTTTTCTTCTATGCATGAGTCTGTTTTTAAGTTCTTATTATAGGGGTCTCATGCAATATTTGTCCTTTTGCCACTGACTACTTTCACTCAACATAATGTCCTTCAATTGAAACCAGGTTGTGAGATGCTTCCTAAAATCATCATTGTTCTTTACCATTGCATAGTGTTCTATTGAGTATATATACGATAGTTTACCTATCCATTCCTCTGTTGTTGGACATCTGGGTTGATTCCATCTTTTTGCTATTGTAGACTGTGCTGCAATAAACATTCTTGTGCATGTATCTGTTGGTGTGAATGCTTTGATTCTGTAGGATATATTCCAAGCAGTGGAATTATTGGGTCAAATGGCATATCTATTTCCAGCTTTTTAAGGAAGCACCAGATTGCTTTCCAGAGAGGCTGCACTATTTTTTAATCTCACCAACAGTGTAGGAGAGTTCAATTTCTCCACAGCCTCTCCAGCATTTGTTGTTTTGTGGATCATGGCCAATCTGGTTGGGATGAGATGGTAGCTCATCATAGTTTTGATTTGAGTTTCTTTATTAGCTAGTGATCATAAGTATTTCTGCATGTGTTTTTTGGTTGCCTGGATATCCTCTTTAGAGAAGAGTCTGTCCATCTCCTACACCCATTGCTTAATTGGATTATTTATCTTTCTATTACTGATATTGTATAGTACCTTATAGATTATGGAGATCAGACTTCAGTCTGACATATAGTTGCCAAATATTTTTTCCCATTCTGTAGGTGGTTTTAATTCTTTTGATAAAGTCTTTGGATGAGCAGAAGTGTTTGATGCTTAGTAGTTCCCATTTGTCTACTTTCTCTTCTGTTGATTGTACTTTGTCAGATTTTGAAGTCTATCTACACTGTGTATTAAATCTTCCATTGTTGACCCTATTTTTTCTTGGATTAGCTTTATCGTTTTATATTTGACATTTAGGTCTTTTATCCATTTTGAGTTTTTGTATAAGGTGTGAGATATGGGTCTTGTTTCAATTTATTGCAGATGGATATCCAATTTTGCCAGCACCATTTGTTGAAGAGATTGCTTTTACCCAGTTTAATGTCTTAGGGCCTTTGTCAAATATCAACTTTTCATAGGAGGATAGTGTCATCACTGGGGTCTCAACTCTGTTCCATTGATCTGTGTGTCTCTTTTTGTACCAGTGCCAGTCTGTTTTTACAACTGTGACAGTGTAATAGTTTGTAAAGTCAGGTAGTGAGAGGCCTTCCAGTGTGTTCTTCTTCAGCAGTGCTTTACTTATCCAGGGTTTCTTCTCTGTTCAAACAAAGTTGGTTATTTGTTTCCCTATCTCATTAAAAAATGTCACAGGAATTTGTATTGAGACAATCCCACACATTAATGAAATCCTTCCCCACCAACACAATGGCACGCATCCACCCTCAGTAACATCACAGAGGCAGGAATTCCAAAATGGAGGAACATCACACAATACCAGGAACCATGGCCTAGCCAAACTGCTACACAGATTTTTGGGGGAACACAATTCAGTCCATTACAAATGCTGAGTTTCTGTTAAGGGTGATGGAAAAATTTACAAATGAGTAATAGTGATGATTGCACAACAGGATGAACACAGTGCCACTGTGTTATACAAATGAAGATGTTGTAACAGCATATGTTTTGCTTCTTATGTATTTACCACAGTAAATAATACCTCAGGAGAATAAGTGAATCATTGTTTAGGAAGCATTGAGTTTCTCTTTATGGTTAAGGAAAAAATTCACAAAGATATTGGTGTTATTTGCACAACATGACTGATGTAAATGTATTGTGTACATGCAGAATGTTGAACTGGTGTATATTGTGCTATCTTTGGAAACCCCAGTGACATAGTAGTGAAGTGCTATGGCTACTAGCCAAAAGGTCAGTAGTTCGAATCCACCACATCCTTTTTGGAAACTCAATGGGGCAGTTGTGCTCTGTGTTATAGGGTTGCTATGAGTCAGAGTTTATTTGACAGTAGTGGGTTTGGTGTTTTGGGTTTAGTGCTATCTGTGTTTTTACAAGCAAAGAAGAAACAAAACAAACATATCTCCATGATGTTATGAAAAACAACAGAAATCAGCTAGTAATATTGTAGCTACCTAAGGCTGTGATTTCAAAGGGGGCAAACAAAAGCCACAGAAAAAGTTTAAAAGGAAACCTTTTAAACTGGATGACCATAGACAGATTCATAAAGTTTCAACAAATTCTTTGGGATTTGGAAGACTATGTGTATGCCTAGGAAAGTTTAGGGAAAGAGGAAGACCCCAGTTACTCAACTCTGGCTTATTTGGCAAGGAGAAAGTGAAATATAAGGCTGACTTATAGACTTTCTTGGTTTTGAAGGCATTTCTCAAGCACAAATCCCGTTGCAATAGTGGAAGACATACTGAATTAAGGAATTTAAGAAAACCATTTGGGTTTTCCAGCCTAACATGGCACCATAGACAAATGTACCATGCCGTCCCTCCACAACAAAGACCCAAAAAACTAAGTAAAACACAGACAAACATCAATCCCTGAACATGAAGTGTCAAATGAAGTGATAAAGATTTCAGCCATACACCAAATGGAATAATAACCTGACAGAGAACAGAGAGTGAAAAGAGATACAAACAGAAGCCCACAATTACCTAACAGCATGGATTCACCATCTTGGAATCCTGTGTGAGATCATCAGACAGGGGTCTTGGGAAAACAACTTCACAGAAATCACAGCAGGAGACAAAACACCTACTAACCAACAAGACATGCTTTCCTATCCCTTGTGTTCTCCCTGCTGCTCTACTTCTGATACCTTCTGGCTAGCTAGGGAGGCTCTGCCAGCCAGGAAGTGCAGAGTCAGTGCCACCTGGATTCATCCAGCACATATTGGAGATCAATGGTCATTGACTCTGTGAAAGCAGCTCAGGGAGCTGCCAGCAGGACATAGATCACATGGTAATCAGTGATACATACTCTCCTAACCCAACCTCTCCCTAACCTCCTCCCATCCCCTCCCACTCCTGGCCTCCTCTATTTCCCACTAGGCTGCAGTCTCTTGGCCAGAAGGAAGCTCCTTCAGTTTACTCCATTTGCATTCATCCCACCCATACTGGCCAGCTCCCTGAGTGCCATTTGCCTGTAGCTGGTGTTGCTTTTTTCCATTTTTTGGTTTCCTCCATGCCTTCTCCTTCCTCCCCTTCCTTTCTGCCTAACATCTGGTTCTGTCTGCCATCTTTGCTCTTCTTGAAAGTCTTGAAGCACTGCACACCTGGGAAACCACCTCCCAGCCCATCATGACACACTGGTCGGACCCTTGGACTTTATTTTCCTGCTGTGTTTTGTTTTGTTTTGATTTGTTGTGCTTTGCCTTGTCTATTTGTGTGTTTTCTTTTTATTTTGACAGCTTGTGACCCCTTCTAGCCTGGCCGTACTGCATGGCTTAGCACTCACTTTCTCCAGTCTCAGTGTCAGTATCAGTGGGATCCCTTAGGGCATTTCTCTTTTTTCTGTCTTTCTTCATTTGTGAGTTCTCATCTCTCTATATTTACCTTCTTTTACTGTCCCCTGAATACCTGGTACTGTGTGACATCTATACTGCTTCCAGTCAGGTTGTACTGTGTAGCCTGGGAAATACTAGTCTGGTCTTTGCAGCTGCACCAGCAGCACCCCGGGATCATTTATTTTTTTTCTTTTCTGAAATTTTATCTAGTCATTTTTTCTTTTTGTTTTTCTCCATTTCTCAGATTCTCATCTTTCCATTCTAATGGAAAGCTATCTTGGCCCTCTTGTTTTTTGACTCCTGTTTCTCTCTCCTCTCTCACATACCCATTTTAGCTTACACATCACAACCTTCCCCCTTCTTCCTGCCTACCTGCAACATGCACTGAACATCACACCCCCCAACCAGCACAGGTGTGGCCTACTGGAACCTGTTGAGCACTGATTTCCAGCCTGCCTTGTCAACCCTAGTGCATGCCACAAATAACTCATGCCAGCCCCTCCCCTTCAGCTGAACCTGCCCTGATATATCATAGCCAAGTGACTAGCCCTGACCACTGGACAAAGAGGTGAAAAGCGTCACGACTACAGATAAAGAAACAACAAAAAACACACAGCCCACCTGCTCTGACATAACCAGATAAAACAAAAAAGCAGGATGAAACAAATAGATCTGCAATCAACAAAAAGAAAAGAACTACAGAATGTCCCAAAGACAACAGGCAATATCAAAACATTAGGAAACAAAAGGACAGGATGGTTCTAATAGATGTCCAAGGTAAAATGCCAGATGACTTTCCAATAGAAGAAAAGATGCTAGAACTACCTAACAAGGAATTCAAATCTCTAATACTTAGAGCTATCCAAGAGTTGAGCAAAAGGCAGACAAAAGTGAGAAAAACATAGACGAACTCATGAAACAAAGAAATTCATGCAAAGTGCTGACAAAAAAGGAAGAATACAGTAAACAAACACAGAAAAAAAAAGAATTTGAAAATAAACTCATACTAGAAGCCATAGGAAAAAAAAGTTAGAAACACAGAAGACAAACAACAAGATTTCAGAAATGAACAGTGTCATAGAAGGGCTGAGGAGTAGGTTTGAAATGATGGAAGAAAGGATCAATGAAATTGAAGATGAACACAGCTACAACTCTGAATAAAAATGAGAAAAAGAACAAAGAGAAAGGAAGAAATTCTGAGAATTATGTGAAATACAATGAAAGGCAAAAAACTGATGAGTGATAAGAATTCCAGAACAGAGAGAGAAAACAGAAAACAGATCCTTGAAGAATTGCTGACAAAAAACTTGCCTAATATCATGAGAGATGAAAACTTGACCATCCAAGAAGCACAGTGATCCTCATATAGGCTATACCTAAAGGAAAATCATCAAAGCATATTACAATCACACTCATGAAAGCCAAAAACAAAGGAAAAACTCTGAGAGCAGCTTGAGAAAAACAAAAAGCCACACACAGAAAGGAAACAATAAGACTAAACTCTGCTTATTCAGCAGAAACAATGTAGGCAAGACAGCAATGGGACAACAAATATAACACCTTGAAAAAAAAATTGCCAACCAAGAATAATATATCCTGCAAAACTTTTACTAAAATATGGTGATGAAATTAGAACATTTCCACATAAACATAAATTAAGAGAATATGTAAGAACCAAGACAAACTTGCAAGAATTACTAGATAGAGTCCTTCAGTCTGAGAACAAACAACATCAAACTGCAGCCTGAATCTAGGATGCAAGATTGTACCAGCCTGATACTAGCCTAGGAAATGAGCACTCAGGAACTATCCAAAACTGAAAGAATTACCACAGGAAACTACAGAGGTTAATCTGTAAACAACAACAATGTCAGAACAGTAAAAAAGGGAATAAATGGTATAGGTATAGAACCTTCCAATGGAGAGAAAGGCAAGGCAATACCAAGTAATAATATCAAACCAAACCTGTTGTCATAGAGTCAGTTCCAACTCAGAGCAACCCAGTAGGACAGAGTAGGGTTTCCAAGGAATGCCTGTGGATTCAAACTGCCAACCTTTGGTAAGCAGCCATAGCACTTAATCAGTATGATACCAGAGTTCCAAGTAATAATGGACTGGTTCAAACCTAGGAATACGAGGATAAATTTCAACCACAAAGAAAGTTAACAAACCTACTCACCAGGATAAATAAGGAAAATATAAAGTCTCAATGAAAACAAAATCTACAATAACAAAAGAAATGAAAAAGAAATAAAAAAAATGGGATTCAGCACAGAAGAGTAAGAGGAACAAAGAAAATGTCAGTGCCACCAAAAAAAGCACTAGAAACTGACAGCAATAAACTCACACATATCGATAATTATACTGAATGTAAATGGCTTAAATGTACCCAAAAAGAGATAAGGAGTGATAGACTGAATAAAAAAAGCAAAATCCATCAATATGATGTCTATAAGAGATATATCTTAAAAACAAAGATGTAAATATGTTAAAAATCAAAGGATGGGAAAAATATCAAGCTAATAGCTACCAAAAAAGAGCAGGATTGACAATACTAATCTCAGATTAAATAGACTTTAAAATAAAAATCCACTATTAAAGACAAAGAAGAGCACTATATACTGATTAAAGAGATGATCCGTCATGAAGACTTGATCAAAATAACCACCTATACAACCAATGACAGAGCTCCAAAATACAGAAAACAAACTTGAACAGCACTGAAAAGAGAAATTGATAGTCCCACAATAATACTAGGAGACTTCAACACCCTAGACTTGCTAAAGAACAGAACGTCTAGAAAGAAGCTCAACAAAGATGTGGAAGAGCTGAAGGGCACAAGCAACTAACTTGATCTCATAGACATTTATAGAACACTCCACCCAACCACTGATAAGTACAAATTCTTTTCCAATGCATATGGAAAATTCACCAAAACAGATCATATCTTAGGCCACATATCAACCCTAAATGTAATACAAAACATTGAGATAATACAAAGTGTATTTGCTGACCCACAACATTGAAGTAGAAATTAACAAAAGGAAGAATAAGGGAAAAAAATCAATTACATGGAAACTGAATAACACCCTGCTGAAATACCACTGGGTAATAGAAGAAATCAAATGTGAAATAAAAAGGTTCCTAGACTCAAACAAGTATGAAAATACACCGTATCAAAACCTTTGGGGCACAGCAAAGGCAGTCTTCAGAAGTCAATTTATAGCAATAGACACACACATCAAAAAAGAAGGGACAAAACCACTACGTTACTACAAAAGTCAACCCAATAGAAAGAGAACACCAAAAGAAGTGCCCACAGCCACCATAAGAAATGACATAACAAAGGTAAGAGAAGAAATAAACATAATAGAGACTAGAACACAAGAACAAAAGATGGAATCAACCTGAAAACCCATCAGCAGATGAATGGATAAACAAACTGTGGTATTTACACACAGTGGAATATGCCAGCCAGCCACAATGGAGTATAGAGTAACAATAAAGAACAGTGATAAGTCTGTAAAGCACCTCATAACATAGGGTATAATTCCCTCCTTGTCTTAGGCTGGGTTCCCTGTAGAAGCAAAACCAGTAAAGCAAATAAGTGTATATGTAGAGAGGTTTATGTCAAGGAAACAGCTCAAATGATTGTAGAGGCTGAAATTCCCGAAGCCTTGCATCAAGATAGAAGTCTCGCCCAATTCATGCAGCCACAGAAGCTGGTGAAGCCAAGGTCAACAGGTCAGAGAGTAGGACTCCTACTCATAGGCTGTGAAAATTAAGGAATCCCAAGATGGCAGGCAAGACCACAAGGTTTCACTTGATTCAAGTAGCTGTAGGGGCTGGTAAACCCAAGTTCAGTAGGTTTGGGAGCAGGTCACTCACTTGCAGGCTGTAAAGATCAGTGAATACCAAGAATGACAGGGAAGCTGCTAGCTCAAGTTGCAAGAACTGAAGGTCAGAAGACAAGAGAGAAATCAGCCAAAAACTTGGTAAGGTGAGCAGAAAGATAGCAGGTAGCTGAAGGCAAAGAAATGAAGGCTGAGGGAGGAGTGAGCCACTACAGGCCCTTCTCCAACTAGTACCATTCAGCAAATTCCATCATGGGGGTGATCACAACATTATGCAACTGCCCAAACACTGAGAATCATGGCCCAGCCAAATTAACACAGTCTTAACCATCACACTGCTCTATTGCACAGAATTTCTGTTAGGTTTTCCTGAGAGCACTGGAGCTGTGGCAGAACTCCATGATTTGGGAAATCAAAGGGTATAGCCTGTAATTATAAAGACAAGGTATGCTCTGAGCAGAATGTGGCAAGGAGCTGTTAGTGACTGACTTTGTGGTGGGGTGGTACGTGGGACCCTCATGATGGTTATAACATATAAATCAGAATATATCTTTCTATGGTCCTGCTGTTGGTCTTAGACTATCATCTGTCTTGTGGTTAGTGGGTGGTATATATTCTAATGTGTATAGAGAGAGCTTTGAAGACTGTAAAACCTATATACTTGAGGCTAACAAATTGGAGTTTTTGTTTAACAAGGCAGCAGTGGCTGTGGTAGATGAAAATATGGAGCAAGAAGTTGACTATGCCACCATAAAAAGAGCATACACCACTACCATAACTCACTATGGCCTTGGGATGGGACTCAGGTTCAACATAGATAACAAGGTGTGTATCCCCTTTTAGAAAGGATGTGATTGCTCTCAATAGGACTTTAATAGTCCAAATAACCTCCTGATTTGTAAACCTCCATGGATAGCAATATTCTGCAAAGTACAAAGCTTGATCTGTAGCCACCAGAAGTAATATAAGGCATATCTAGTGTCCAGAATGGACTTCAGTGGCCCGTTAGGGTTATACGATGGTTGAGATGCCTGAAGTTTCCCCCTGTTGTAATGCAATAGGCTGTGATCTTCTGGTGGAGCAGTTCATTTTTTGCTCCAATTCTTCTAGTTGCTGGGAGGTATTCTGGGAGGCTGTGGATCTTATTTTGATGGTGCAGATATCTGGCTGCGTATGATCCCTTATTTTGATACAAAGTTCCTCCAGAGTCTTTAAAAAAGCAAAACATTGCCATAAAGTTGATTCCAATTCATTGTGACTTTATAAGACAGAGTAGAAATACTGCATAGGGTTTTGAAATAGCAGCTGGTGGATTTGAACTGCTGGCTTTTCAGTTACCAGTCCTGTGCACCAGGACTCTCCTTTAATTTAAAAAAATTGCCATTGAGTCCATTTTGATTCATAGCAATCTATAGGATAGAACCTGTAGAAATGCCCATAGAGTTTCCAAGGAGCACGGGTGGAAGGATGAACTCACCAACAAGTGGTTTATCTATGATTAAACGCTCTAAAAAATAGGGTCAACTGCACTGATGTAAACTCATACTGTGCCCCTGAATCCAGCCCACTTTTGTCCAAAGAGTTGACCTCAGTAGTATTTTTTGGTCAGGGGCAGCAGCAAGTCTAGGGGCCATGCTCCCAGGGGAGCCCACAAGCCATCGGACTGTTGGTTGTGGTCTTTTAGTGGAGTTCTTGAGATGCACCTCTCTTTTTCTCGTGTTGCCACAGGGACTCAATATTGTCTGCTCCATCACAGCTGACTTTGGTGGTAGCCAGGCACCATCTGGTTCTTCTGGTCACATGTTGGTACAGTCACCCATTCACTTGGGTCCTTCTGTCTTCTGGGCCCCATTTTTCCTCACCTTGTGTCTTTGTTCTCAGTGATCATCTGTTTTGGCTGCATAGGAAACATTTGGTGTACCTCAGATGGCAGCCTGCTAACTTTTAAGAACACAGATACCTGTCACCAATACGGGGTGCAGAAAACTCTCTTAGCAATAGGCTAGTTATGCCAATTGGCCTTGATGTCCCCCAAGAGCATAGTCCCCAGCACCTGCCCCTGCTACTCTTCCTTGCAGTACTGAGCTAAGATTAGAAGAGTTTTCAGTTTATGTTGAAGTCTAATGAAGTTCATCTGCTTTCTGCTGTGTGCTGTCGCTGCTTTGACCCAATGAAATTTCTATCAGCTGTCTAATAGCAGTGGGTTTTTGGTTTATCCCATCTAAGACCAGCTCTCTCCCTCTTTCCCCACCCTTAGACCCATCAAAGAGTCTATTCTGTGTTGTTGTTGTTAGGCGCCGTTGAGTCAGTTCCAACTCATAGCCACCTTGTGAACAACAGAACGAAACAGTGTCCTGTCTTGTACCATGTTCACAATCATTTTTATGTTTAAGCCCATTGTTGTGGCCACTGTGTCAATCATCTTGTCAAGGATCTTCTTTTTTGCTGATCCTCCACTCTACCAAGCATGATGTCCTTTTCCAGGGACTGATGTTTCCTGACATGTCCAAAGTATGTAAGACACAGTGTTGCTATCTTTGCTTCCAAGGAGCACTCTGGTTGTATGTCTTCCAAAACAGATCTGTTTGTTCTTTTGGTAGCCCATGGTATATTCAACATTTTTCTCCAGTACCACAATTCAAAAGCATCAGTTCTTCTTCTGTCTTCTTTGTTCATGGTCCAGCTTTCTCATGCATATAATGTGATTGAAAATACCATGACTTGGGTCAGGCGCATTTTAGTCTTCAAGGTGACATCCTTACTTTTGAATATTTTGAAGAGATCCTTTGCAGCAGATTTTCCCAATGCGATGCATCTTTTGATTTCTTTACTGCTGCTTCCATAGGTGTTGATTGTGGACCCATGTGGAATGAAATCCTTGACGACCTCAATCTTTTCTCCACTTATGACAATGTTGCTTATTGGTCCAGTTGTGAGGATTTTTAGTTTTCTGATGTTGAGGTACAATCCATACAGAAGGCTGTGGTCCTTGATCTTCATCAGTATGTGTCTCAAAGCTTCTTCATTTCCAGCAAGTAAAGTGATGTCGTCTGCATAATGCAAGTTGTTAATAAGTCGTCCTCCAGTTCTGATGCCTCGTTCTTCTTTGTATAATCCAATTTCTTGGATTATTTGCTCAACACACAGATTAAAAAAGCATGGTGAAAGGATAAAACCCTGACATACACCCTTCCTGACTTTAAACCATGCAGTGTCTCCTTGTTCTGTTCACACGACTGTCTCTTGATCCATATACAGATTCCTTAAGAGCACAATTAGGTGTTCTGGAGCTCCCATTCTCTGCAACGTTAGCCATAGTTTAGTATGATTCACACCGTTGAGTGCTGTTGTGTAGTCAATGAAACACAAGTAAACATCTTTCTGGTATTCTTTGTTTTCAGCCAAGATCTGCGTGACTTCAGCGATGATATCCCTGGTTCCACGTTCTCTTCTGAATTCAGTTTGAATTTCTGGCAGTTCCTTGACAACATACTGTTGTAGTCACTTTTGAATGATCTTAAGCAGAATTTTACTTGCATGTGATATCAACAATGTTGTTCAGTAATTTCCACGTTCAGTTGCATCACCTTTCTTTGGAATGGACATAAATATGGATCTGTTACCGTCTTGGCTGGGTAGCTGTCCTCCAAATTTCTTGGCGTAAATTAGTGAGCACTTCCAGCACTACATCTGTTTGTTGAAATACCTCAATTGATATTCCATCAATTCCTGGAGCCTTGTTTTTTCCCGATTACTTCAATGCAGCTTTGACTTCTTCCTTCAGTATTATTGGCTCCTAATCATATGCTACCTCTTCAAATGGCTGAACATCAACCAGTTCTTTCTGGTATAATGACTGTGTATTCTTTCTATCTTCTTTTGATGTTCCCCGAGTCGTTTAATAGTTTCCCTGTAAAATCCTTCACTGTTGCAACTTGAGGCTTGAATTTTTCTTCAGTTCTTTCAGCTTGAGAAATGTAGGATGTGTTCTTCCTTTCTGGTTTTCCATTTCCAGCTCTTTGCACATGTCATAACATTTTCTTTGCCTTTTCAAGCTGCTCTTTGAAATCTTATGTTTAGGTCTTTTACTTTTACCATTCCTTCCGTGTGCTTTAGCTGCTCGACATTTGAGAGAAAATTTCAGAGTCTCTTCCAACATCCAGTTCAGTCTTTTTTTCTTTCCTGTCTTTTCAACAACTTCTTGCTCTCTTCATGGGTGATGTCTTTGATGTCATTCCACAGTTTGTCTGGTCTTTGGTCATTAGTGATCAGCACATAAAATCTGTTCTTGAGATGGCCTTTAAACTCAGGAGGGATATACTCAAGGCCATACTTTGGCTCTCGTGGAATTGTTCTAATTTTCTTCACTATCAGTTTGAATTTGCATGTGAGCATTTGATGATCTGTGCCATAATCAGCACCTGGTCTTTTTCTGACTGCTGATATGTAGCTTTTCCATCATCTTTTTCCACAGATGTACTCAATTTTCTTCCTGTGTATTCCATCTGTTGAGGTCCATGTGTACAGTCGGCATTATCGGCCTTGAGGATGGAGCAACTGACACCAGGATTTATGAGGAGAAATCAGAGAAAAAAAGAAATGGAGAAGCATTAAGAAACATATGGGACTCTATGAAGAGGAATAATCTATGATGAGTTGGAGTTCCTGAACAGAGAGAGATGGCTGAAAATACAGACAGTATTGTTGTGGAGTTGGTGACATGAAACTTGCCTGAAATTACAAAAGAAGAGAAACTAGATATCCCAGTCATGTATCAAATGCCACAAAAACCTAACTCAAACCCTAATCCCAAAAGAAAGTTACCAAGACATATTGTAACCAAGCTTAATAAAATGAAACAGAAGCAGAAACTCTTAAAGGCAGCAAAACTAAGAGGGAAGCCCTGTAGGTTTTCACCTGAATTCTCAAAAGAAACAATGGCAGCAAGGAGATAGTGAGAAGACACATTCAAAGTCTTGAAGGAGAAAATCTTCCAACCAAGAAATGTATGTCCTGCAAAACTGTCTTTCACATATGAAGATGAAATGAAGACATTCAATGATAAAGAGAAGCATAGAGAAATAAGAGACCTATACAAAGAGAACTACAAGACCTTACTGCAAGAAACCAAAAGGAACTTACATAAATGGAGAAACCTGCCCTGCTCATGGACAGGAAGCCTTAACATTGTGAAAATGTCTATTTTATCTAAAGTAATCTATATACACAATGCAATCCCAATACAAATCCCAGTGTCAGTTTTTTAATGAGATGAAAAAATAAATCACCAATTTCATTTGGAAAGGGAAGAAACCCTGGACTGATTTTGTTTGCAAAGGACAGAGGAAGAGCAACACAGTAGGAGCCCTGACACTACCCAATCTTAGAACCTATTACACTGCCACAGTAGTCAAAAATAGTCTGGTACTGGTACAAAAAGAGACACATAGACCAATATAACAGAATTGAGATCCCAGAGATGCCACTATCCTCTTATGAACAGTTGATATTTTACAAAGACCCTAAGATTGAAAACTGGGGTGAAAATAGTCTCTTTTACAAATGGTGCTGGCAAAATTGGATATCCCATCTGCAAAACAACTGAAACAAGACTCATATCTCACACCTTACACAAAAACTCACTCAAAATGGATAAAAGACCTAAATATCAAACCTAAAACGATAAAGATCATTCAAGAAAAAACAAGGTCAATGATGGAAGTTCTAATACACAGCTCAGACAGACTTCAAAATCTGACAAAGCATGACCAACAGAAGAGAAAATAGATAAATGGGAACTGCTAAGAATCAAACACTTTTACTCATGCAAAGACTATCAAAATGTTAAAAGACTACCTACAGAACGGGAAAAAATATTTGACAACTACTTGTTGGACCAGGGTCTGATCTCCATAATCTACATGCTACTACAAATTATAAGCAAGAAAAAGGTAAATAACTGTATTAGGCAATGGGCAAAGGAGATGGGCAGACTCTTTACTAGAGAGGACATTCAGGCAGCCAAAAGACACATGAGGAAATGTTCATAATCGTTAGCTATTGGAGAAATCAAAATGAAAAGTACAATGAGATACCATCTCACCCCAACAAGGTTGTCCGTAATCCAAAAAAAACACAAAACAAAAAATGCTGGAGAGACTATGGAGAGGTTGGAACTCTCCTGCACTGCTGGTGGGATTGCAAAATGGTACAACCTCTTTGGAAACCAATGTGGTGTTTCCTCAAAAAGCTGGAAACAGATGTACCATATGACCCAGCAATCCCACTGCTTGGAATTTATCCTGTAGAAACAAAGGCTGTCACAGCAACAGACACATGCACCTGAATGCTTATTGCACCACACTCTACAATAGCAAAAAGATGGACTCAATCTGATGCACATCAATAGATGAATGGAAAAACAAACTATGGTACATATATTCAGTGGAACACTAGCCAAGTGTGCCAAGTGCCATCGAGTCGGATTCGACTCGTGGCGACCCAACACTACGCAATGATAAAAAACAGTGGTGATTTTTGGAAACATCTCATAACCTGGTTTCAACTGGAAGACATTATGCTGAGTGAAATCAGTCAGTGTAACAAGGATAAATATTGTATGAGACCCCTGCTGTAAGGACTTAAAGATAGACTTATATACTGAAGAAAAGACTCTGACAGCTGCAAGGGTGGGGGTGCATGATGGTTGATCATAGATTAGATAACTGATAGAAATTTTGTTAAGTGAAAGCAGTGACAACACACGGTACGAAGTAGATCAACTTAACTGGACTTCAACATAAACTGAAAGCTCATCTCATCTCAACTCAGTACTGGAAGGATAGAATAACAGGGGTGAGGTATGGTGACTATCCTCTAGGGGCACATCAAGGTCAGTTGGCATAATTAGCCTACTGCTAAAAGAGTGATCTGCACCCCATATTGGTGAGTGGCATCAGAGGTCTTAAGAGCTAAGAAGCTGCTATCTGAGGTACACCAAAATCATCCCAAGACAGCCAGAACAGATGATCACTGAAACCATCAAAGAGTGGAGGAAAAAACAGCCCAAGAGACAGAAGGACCCATGTAATGGTAGACTGTATCAACATGCGACCAGAAGAACCAGATGGTGCCTGGCTGCCACCAAAAGCAGCCATTACAGGGCACACAATGTTGATTCCCTGTGGCAACATGAGAGAAACAGGGGTGCAGCTCAAGAACTCTACTAAAAGACCACAATTGATGGTCCAATGGCCCCGGGGATCCCCTGGAAGCATGGCCCCTAGACCTGCTGCTTCTTTTGTCCAGAAAACACTACTGAGGTCAACTCTTTGGTCAAAAATGGACTGGACTTGGGGACACAATGTAACCATATAGTGGGTGTACCTTATGGTTCTATGCATTTATATGAAGCTATCCCACCAGTAGTGGGACCTCTACTAGACGGGAGAGGGTAAAGAGGGGGAGGCAGGAGCTTGTTAAGAGGAAACAGTAAGTATAACATGAAAAGGAGAAGTGTGCTGTCATGGAGTAAGGAGAGCGGAAGAGCTGTAGATAGGCAGACATGCAAAACTGATGGATCATATGCTTTCACTTAATCACAATAGAAGAAAAATTGGAGCAGGAAAGTGCAACAGAAAGCTGAATCCATAATGCAATAGAGCTCAAACTCAGAAGGCATGAGCATCTTCTGGAGAGACTTTTAAAACACAGATGGCTGAGGCCCACCCCGGAGTTTCTGATTGAGTACGTATGGGGTGAAGCCAAGAATTTGCATTTCCAGTAAGTTTTTAGGTGGAGTTTAACGCTGCCAGTATGGGAACAGTACTTTGAAAACCCCTGACATGTTGCATCATAACTTTTACCCATCCAGGCAAGTAACAAGTCTAGTCACAAGGGTTAGATTAGCTGTTGATTCTCTAAGCTGTTGAAGAGAGAACATGGGGTTGGCAAGTGAGGCATGTATGACAACCTTTGAGGTGGAAGCTCATGACTACCTCAACTTTGAAAAAATATTTTATTGTGTTTTTGGTGAAATTTTACATAGGAAATTAGTTTCTTGTTTAACAATTTCTATATATATTGTTCAGTGACATTGGTTACATTCTTCACAATGTATCAGCCTTCTGGTTGTTTCCATTTTGGTTATTCTATTTCCATTAATCTAGATTCCCTGTCCCCCTTGCTGTGTCATTTTTGGTCTAGGAAAAATGTTTACCATTCGATTTCATCTAGATGTATATTTCAAGAAGAACGGTACTCATTAGTAATATTATTTATTTTATGGGCCAATCTGTCATTTGACTGAAAGGTGACTTCTGGGAGCAGTTTGAGTTCCAAGTTTAAAGAGTATTTCAGGGTGATAGTCTTGGAGGTTCTAGTGTCTACTGGACAGTAAGTGAGGCCCTTTTGTAGGAATTTGAGTTCTGTTCTACACTTTTCTTCTATTATATATGGGACCATCTACTGAATCTCTGTAGGAATAGTTAGTAGTGGTAGCCAGGTTCTATCTTGTTCTTCTGATCTCAAGGTAGGTGATGTCACTGTTTGTGTAAACTATTGGTTCCATAGATGGGTTTCTTCTCTGAGTCTTTGTTTTTTTTTACTTTCTCTTTAGCTCTAAATGAGTAGAGACCAATAATTGAATCTTAGATGTTCCCTTGCAAGCTTTAAAGATTCCAGGCAAACTTTTAAGACTCACCAAACTATGACGTAGAACACTATCTTTATTACCCTGTGAGACTATGGTCCTAAACCCTCAAATCCAGTAGAACAATCCTGTGAGGTGTTTGGTTGTGTCTAGGAAGTATTCATAACTATGCCCCCTATGTGCTTCATTTATACTCGAAAATATGTGCAGCACATGTATATACATACACATGCAGTTATTCATGTGTAACTTCTTGTACATATTTATGCATGTGTATATATCAGTGTAACCAAATATGTATTTTTAGTTGTTGCTGTTGTTGCAAAATCGAATATTCCCTAATGATTTTTTTTTTTACAAATTTTCACATAAATTATTCTTCAACTTCAGTTGCATTTATCAAATTTGTCAGGGTTCTCTTTGTGTTCATATTCCTCTGTCAGTGTTCAAACCTTCAACTTATTACCATTGTGCCATGTCCACTATTCTGCACTCAGAGTGTAAACACAATCAAGGATCTGTGACACCTGTCTGCAAAGCCAATACTGAGACAGGAGATGAGATGATTAAATGAGGACATTTATTGAGTGCTAACAGAAGAGGCAAGGGGGAATCGGTTCCTCTAAAGTTTGCCTGTATGCATAGGCTAAGCCTGGAGGTTATATAAGTTGATTAAAGGGGGGGGGGCACTGGTTAATATTTTTCCCAGTCCACACAAGTAATTCTTTTGATGTTTCAACAATATTCTTTGTGGGAGTCTCCATGGCTCCAACAAGTCAGGGCTTGATAATCACCCAAATTACCAAATTACCTGGTGGTTTGGTTCAGTAGTCTTAGAGAATACCTGAAATGATATAAACAGAACAATTAATCATTGTTCCTAAGAGAAATGAATAGCCATGTGACTTATGATCAATACAAGGTAAATTCTTATGGATAGGGGAAAATCAAGCTCTCAACTACTGTTGGTAGCATGATGGAGTCAGGCTGACCAAGGGCCTCCCTTTCAAGAGCCACATTTCTTATCACCAAAAGTAACAAGCCTCTAAGTTCTTAAGCATTCTCAACATTCCTCCCTTCTTCTCCCTGGTAATCACCAATGAACATTGGTCTCTTCATATTTGTCTATTCTTGTCTTCATATAGGGAGCCCTGGTGGTGAAGTGGTTAAGTGCTCAGCTGCTAACCACAAGATAGGCAGTTTGAAGCCACCAGTCCCTCCTTGGAAACCCTATGGGAAAGTTCTATACATGGCTGCTATGAGTCAAATTGACTTGACAGCGGTGGGTTTGGTTTTGCCTTATAAAAATATCATATGATATTTATCCTTATATGTTTGACTTATTTGACATAACATTATGCATCCAGGTCCATGTATGTCACAAGGACTTATTATTGTTTTTATAGTTGTGTAGTCTTCCATTGTGCATATGTACCACAGTTTGCTTATCCATTCATCTGCTAATGGGCATTTTTGTTGTTTCCATTTTTATGCTCTTGTGAATAAAATTGCAAGGAACAGAGGGGAGTATCTTAGGCTGAGTTCCACAGAAAAACAAAACCAGCAAAGCATGTAAACGCGTGCGTGCACACACACATACATACATATATTTATACCAAGGAAATGGCTCACACCATTGTAGAGACTAGAACATCTCAAGTCTGTGGATCAGGCTACAGGCATCTGTTGTTTCACATAGCCACAGGGGCTGGCAAACAAAAGACAGGAAGATCAGAGAGCAGGGTTCTCACTCTCAGGCTGTGAAGACTGATGAATTCCAAGATCTGCAGACAAGCTGATAGTTCAAGTCCTAAGAGCCAGAGGTCAGATGAACAGTAGGCAATCACAGGACCCAGAGTGAGCAAAAAAAGCAGAACATCCGGATGCAGGTCCACACCAAAGGAGACTCCCTTTAAACTGGCTACTCACAGCAGATGTAGTTATTGCAGTGATCACATATAAACACTGAGAACCATGGCCCAGCAAAATCCCAACCCTCACACACATATCTGGTCTTGTCAGTAGTTTTAGGTACTCTAAACTATCTTCCTATCAGTGAGATTGTTGGATCATAAGGTAACTTCTAGTTATTTGAGGAAGCACTAAACCATTTTCTACAGCGGTTGTAACATTCTATAGTCCCACTAGCAATGCATAAGAGTTCCAAAATCCCCACACCCTTGCCAACATTTGTCGTTTTCTGTTTTTTTTTTTTTTTTCCAATCAGTGCCATTTTAGTAGGAGTGAGATGGCATCTCACTGTAGTTTTGATTCATATTTCTCTAATGGCTATATTTATATTTCTCTACCTGGCCAACTGACTGGAAGAGATCCATATTTATGCCCAGTCCAAAGAAAGGTGATCAACTAAACACAGAAATTACCAAACAATATTGTTGATATCACACACAAGTAAAATTTTGCTCAAGATCATTCAAATGTGACTGCAACGGTAAATTGACAAGGCAGTGCCAGAAATTCAAGGTAGATTCAGAAGAGGATGTGAAACCAGGAATATCATTGCTGATGTCAGATGGATCTTTGCTGAAAGCAGAGAATACCAGGAAGATGTTTACCTATGTTTCATTGACTATACAAAGTCATTCGACTGTGTAGATCAAAATAAATTATAGCTAACATGGTGGAGAATGGAAATTCCAGCACACTTAATTGTGCTCTTAAAGAATCTGTACATGGATTAGGAGGCAGCTGTGAGAACAGGACAAGTGGACACTGCAAGGTTTACAGTTAGAAAAGGTGTATATCAGAGTTGTATCCTTTCATCATATCTTTCAACCTATATGCCAAACAAATAATCCAAGAAGCTGCATTATAAGAAGAAGAAGAAGGCATCAGGATTGGAGGAAGACTGATTAACAACCTGCATTACGCAGACGACACTACCTTACTTGTTGGAAGTGAAGAAGATTTGAAACACTTACTGATGATGATCAAGGACCGCAGCCTTCAGTATGGATTGTACCTCAGCATCAAGAAATACAACCAGAGTGCTCCCTGGAAACAAAGATGATGAGACGGTGCCTTACATGCTTTGGACATATCGTTCAGCCCCTGGACAAGCACAACATGCTTTGGTAGAGTGGAGGGTCAGTGAAAAAGAGGAAGACTCATGAAGAGATGGATTGACACAGTGGCCACAACAACTGGCTTAAGCATAAAAACGATTATGGACATGGCACAAGACAGGGTACTGTTTCATTCTGTTGTGCATATGGTCACTATGAATTGAAACTGACTCAACGGCGCCTAACAACAATGGCTAGTGATTGAACATCTTTTGGTGTATTTATTGGCTGTTTGATTGTTCTTTGGTGAAGGTTCTGTTCATGTCCTTTGCCCATTTTATAAGTGGGTTGTTTGTCTTTTGTCGTGAGTTGTTCGAGTTTTCCATAAATTTTAGAGATTAGACCCTTATCTGATGTGTCTTTTCTAGAGATTTCTTTTCCCAATCTGTAGGTTCAGTTTTTACTCTTTTGATAATGTCTTTTGATGAGTAGACGTTTATCAATTTTATGAGATCCATTTGTCTGTTTTGTCTGCTATTTCTGCATGTATTGCAATGTTTGTTATCCTAGTTTTACAAATTAGATCCCATAATTTTCTTCCATTAATTTTATGATTTTAGACTTGATATTTAGGCCTTTGATCCATTCTGAGTTAGTTTTTGTGTTTGGTGTAAGGTATGACTCCCGTTTCAATTTTCTGCTGGTGAATATCCTGTTTTGCCTGCTATTTATTAAAGAAACTGTTTCTGCCCTACTGCATGGACTTCGAACCCTTGTTAAAAATCAGTTGTCCATAAACATTAGGGTTTAATTTTCAGTTCTCAATTCTATTCCACTGGTCTATGTGTCTATCTTTGAACCAGTACCAGTCTGTTTTGATTATGGTAGCTGCATAGTATGTTTTGATATTAGGGAGTGTGAGGCCTCCTGTTTTGTTCTTTTTTACAATATGATTCGGTATTTGAATTGAAGTTGATCATTAGTTTTTCTATTTCAGTAAAGAATGTTGTTGGCATTTATTGCATTGAATCTGTAGATTATGTAGTATTGACATTTTATTATATTAAGCCTTCCTGTATGTGAACATGGAATATCTTTTCATTCTGTGGGTCTTTTTTTTAGTATCTTGTAGCAGTGTCTTATAATTCTTATAGAATAAGTCTTTTGTGTCCCTGCTTAGGTCAATCTTTAGCAATTTATTGGTTTGGGGGTTATTGTAAGTGGTACTGTTTTCTTGATTTGTTTTTCAGAGTAGTCTTTGTTAGGGTAGAGGAACCCAACCGATGTTTGTGTGTTGATCTCGTATCCTCCAATGTTGCTAAATTCTTCTATCAGCTCTAGCAGTTTTCTTGTGCAGACTTTAAAGTCTTTTTGTCTTAGTTATCTAGTGCTGCTGTAGCACAAGTGGATGGCTTTTACAAAGAGAAATTTATTTCCTCACTGTAAAGTAGGTTTAAATTCAAAGTCAGGGTGTCAGATCCAGGGGAGGCTTTCTATGTTGCTTCTGGAGGAAGGTCCTTGTCATCAGATTCCGCTGGGCTAGACGATTTTCCACACAGGAACCCTGAGTCCAAAGGACAAGCTCTTCTCCTGATGGTGCTTTCTTGGTGGTATGCAGTCTCCCAGTTTCTTTCCTCACTTTTCTCTTTTATATCCCAGAAGAAACTAGCTTAAGACACGATCTAATTCCACAGATTGAGTCCTGTCTCACTGACACAAGTGCTGCCTATCTCCTCTCATTAACGTCCTAGAGGCAGGATTTACAACACACAAGAAATTCATATTCAAGGACAAAATGATGGACACTAACACATTACCAGGAATCCCGGCCCACACCAACTGATACACATTTTTGGAGGATACAGCTGAATCCACGGCACTTCTGTATATAAGATCCCAAAACACTGGTGGTATAGTGGTTAAGAGCTACATCTGCTAGCCAAAACGTTGGCAGTTTGAATCCACCAGGAACTTCTTGGAAACTATATGGGGCAGTTCCATTCTCTCCTATCAGGTTGCTGTGAGTCTGAATCAACTTGGCAGAAGGGATTTTTTTTTTTTTTTAAACAGGATCATGTCATCTACAAGTAATGACAATTTTATTACTGTTTTTCTGTTTTTGATTTGGATACCTTTGATTTTTCTTTCTTATCTTATTGCTCCGGCTAGAAATTCCAGTACAATATTGAATAAGAGTGGTGATAGTGGACATCCTTGTCTCATGCCTGTTCCGTGAAGGATATTTATCAGCCTCTCTTTGTTGAATATGATGTTAGCTGTTGGTTTCTCATATATATCCTTAATTATGTTGAGGATTTTCTCTTCTTTTTCTATTTTTCTGAGAATTTTTTTTAGCAGAAAACGGTGTTAAATTTTATCAAATGACTCTTCTGCATTGATTGATATGATCACATAGTTCTTTTCCTTTTTGTATGTGGTGGATTATATTGGACAATTTTCTGATATTGAACCAGCCTTGTAATCCTGGTATGAGTCCCACTTGAACATGGTATATGATTTTTTTTTAATGTGTTGCTCTCGTCTGTTGGCTGTAATTTTGTTGAAAATTTTTGTACCTAAGTTCATAAGGGATAATGGTCTGTAGTTTTCTTTTTTCGTGATGTCTTTGCTTGGTTTCAGTATCAGGATTATGCTAGTTTCATAAAAGGAGTTCATTAGTATTTCTCCCTCTTCTGTGATTTTGATTGCTGTCAGCTTTTTTCTTCATGTTTGGTAGAGTTCTCCATGTAGCTATCTAGTACTGATTTTTTTCTTATTATTATTGTTGGTAGTTTTTCTGATGGCATCTTCAGTCTCTATATTTGTGGTGAATCTGTTTAAATTTTATACTGCAGTTGGTGTCAATTTGGGTAGGTAATGTGTTTCTAGAAATTTGTCCATTTCCTCTAAATTTTGAAATTTGTTGAAGAAAAGTTTTCACACTAATTGGTTATGATCCTCTTTACCTCTGATGGATCGGTTATAAGGCCAACAATCTCAGTTTTCAATTCAGTAATTTGCCTCTTTGGGATTTTTTCTTTTGTTGGTTTAGCCAGTGGTCTGTCTATTTTGTTAGTTCTTTCAAAGAACCAACTTGTGATTTTGTTAAGTCTTTCAATTGTTTTTCTGTTTCCTAATTCGTTTATTTCCACCTTGATTTTTTTTCTAGTTGTTTTTTGCTTCTTTTCATCTTTTCTGTTTGTGCAAGTTGTTGACTTAAGTTAGTGATTTCAGTCTTGTTTTTATGTAGCAATTTATTGCTATAAATTTTCCTCTGATTACTGCTTTTGTTGTGTCTTAACTTTGATATTTTTGCTTTCATTTGATTCTGGGAATTTTTAAATTTTTTTTATTGTAATTAAGTGGAAGTTTACAATCCAACTCAATTTTCCACACAAAACCTCAAGTACCCACCTCTTTGCAATTCTATCTGCTCTCCTTACTCTTAAACAGCACATTTTTCTTTTTCACTCTTCCAGTATCCACTCAACCAACACTTGTCCCCTCCTCTCCACTATCTCCTCTCTGCTCTGAAAATAAACCAGTAGGACAGCCTCATATCTATATTAAACCATGAAGCACACACATCACATGCATAACTCTGTGTCTCCAAGTCCAGTCCATTCTTTGTCTGAAGTGTTGGCTTCAGTACTGCTTTCAGCTCTAGGCTAGCAGCAAGTCTAGGGGCTATGTTCTCAGGGGATCATTAATTCTGGTCTTTTAATAGAGTTCTTAATCTGTACACCTCTTTTTCTTGTGCTGTGTCAGGAACTCTACATTGTGTCCCCTGTCAGGGCTGTCTTTGGTGGTGGCTGGGGATAGTCTAGTTCTTCTGTTCTTCTACTGATATAGTCTCCTAATTGTATGAGTCCTTCTGTCACCTGGGCTCACATTTTCTCATGTCTTTGATATTCTTAGTTGTCATCTGTTCCAGGTGGGTTGGGACAAATTGATGTTCCTTGGATGGCAACTTGTTGGCTTTTAAGACCCCAGATGCCACTCACCAATATGGGGTAAAGAAGATTCTCTTAGCAAAAGGCTTATTATGCCAACTGACCTCGATGTCCCCTGAAAACATGCTCCTTAGACCCCTGTCCCTGATACTCTGTCCTTTGAAATGTTGGGTTGGATTTAGAAAATCTACTAGCTTATGATGTAGTGCAGTTATGCTGACCTACCTTTTACTGTGTGCTGTCACTCCCTTCACCTAACTGAATTCCTATGAACTATCTAATCTATGAATAACACACTTCTCCCCTCTCCTCTCTTGTAGCCATCAGAGAGTATTTTCTTCTGTACATAAGTCCTTTATTTAGCTCTTGTAATAGTGGTCTCATACAGTATTTGTCCTTTTGCAGCTGACTGATTTCACTTAGCATGATGTCTTCCAGTTGATTCCAGGCAATGACATGTTTCATAAAATCATTGTTGTTCTTTATCACTGTATAGTGTTCTGTTGTGTGCATATATGCTGTAGTATGTTTATACATTCATCTGCTGATGGGCACCTAGGTTGATTCTATCTTTCTGCTATTGTGGACACTGCTACAGTAAACATTTGTGTGCATGTATCTGTTCATGTGACAGCCCTTATTTATGTAGGATATATTCCAAGCAGTGGGATTTCTGGATCATATGGTATCTCTATTTCCAGCTGTTTACAAATCACCAATTGCTTTCCAGAGAAATTGTACTATTTTACATTCCCACCAGCAGTGTAGAAGGGTTCCAGTCACTCCACAGCCTCTCCAACACTTGTTTTTTGGATTATTGACAACCTTGTTGGGGTGAGATGGTATCTCATTTTAGTTTTATTTTGCATTTCTCTAATGGCTAACGATCATGAGCATTTCCTTATGTGTTTTTTGGCTGCCTGGATGTCTTCTCTGGCGAAGTGTCTGCCGATATCCTTTGCTCAGTGTTTAACTGGGCTATTTGTAGTCTACTTAAGCCATGTATTATAACTTCCAGTGTTGTCTCTATTTTTTCTTCCATAATCTTTATAGTTTGAGATTTAATATTTAGGCCCTCCATCTATTTTGAGTTAGTTTTTTGTGTAAGCTGTGAGATATGGGTCTTTTTTCAGTTTTTTTTTTTTTTTTTTTTTTTTGCAGATAGATATCCCATTTTGCTAACATCATTTGTTAAACAGACTGCTTTTTCCCTAGTTCATGGCATTTTGGCCTTTGTCAAATATCAGGTGTTCATAAGTGCATGTTGTTATTTCTGGATTCTCCATTCTGTTCCATTGGTCTATATGTCTGTTTTGACTATTTTGACTACCATGGCAGTGTAATAGGTTCTAAGGTTGGATAGTGTGAGGCCTCCCACTGTGTTCCTCTTCTTCAGTTGTGCTTTACTTATCCGGCATTTCTTCCCTTTCCTAACAAAGTTGGTGATTTGTTTCTCTGTCTCATTAAAAAATGACATTGGAATTTGCTTTGTATATGTAGGTTGCTTTGGGTAAAATAGACAGTTTCATAATGTTAAGTATTCCTATCCATGAGCAAGGTAGGTTTCTCCATGTATGTAAGTCCCTTTTGGTTTCTTGCACTAAGGTCTTGTAATTTTCTCTGTATAGGTTTCTTAATTCTTTGGTTAGATTTATTCCTTTGTATTTTATCTTCTTGGCAGCTATAGTAAATGGTGTTTTTTTGATGACTTCCTCTTTGGTGATCTCTTTGTTGGTGTAAAGGAATCCTACTGACTTACTTATGTTTATCTTATATTCTGTTAGTTTGCAGAACTCTTCTATTAGTTCCAGTAGTTTATTTATGGATTCTTTAGAGTTCTCTGTATATACAGTCATATCATCTGCAAATAAGGAGATTTTTACTTCTTCTTTGCCAATGCAGATGCTCCTTATGTCTTTGTCTTTTGTGACTGTGCTGGCTAGAACCTCTAGGGTAATGTTGACTGGAAGTGGTGACACTGGGCATCCTTGTCTAGTTCCCGTTCTCAGGGGGAATTCTTTCAATCTCTTTCCATTCAGGATGATGTAGGTTATTGGCTTAATTTGGTCTTGACTGTCCAAGTAGTCTAATTGTTTGAGCCAGAGAGATAATTGGAGCCTTAATAATTCTGAAGCCCTGCCACCTGATGGTTGAAGTGATGACGGCACTGAAAGACGTAGCTGGAGTTTCTGGCTTGGGGGAGCCTGTGGAACTCTTCTTCCAGGCCTCCATTTGTTTTCCTCCCCAGGTCTGGGAGAAAAGCTCAGGGTACACATGCAAAATACCCCTCTTCTGGCCCAGGTTTGTTGTTGTTAAATGCTGTTGAGTCAGTCTAGAGTTTAGATCCTGTATATAGCAGAGAGGTGGAGTGGGAGAGGCTGGGTATAGGGAGTGAAGTAGTGCATAGGAAAGGTTTGAGTCATGAAAGTTGATGGGTACTTAGCTTGCAGCTCTCCAGTAACTGCAGCTATCTGTAGCTCTGAGGAGCCGGTGGAACTTGTCTAACCTTCTTTTTGTTTCCCTCTCTGAGCCCAGGAGTAAAGCTCAGGGCACACAAGTAAAATGCCCCACTTTCACCCAGGTAATACAACAGAATTTAGCCTGAGGTATAAAGCAGAGAAGTTCAGTGAAAAGGCTGAATACAGGAAGGAAAGTCAGTGTGTAGGAAAGGACTGAGCCCCAAAGTATCCCAAAAACTTATGTTGAAATGTGTGGAATTCACCTGGTGTTTTTTAGATGCAGTGATCATCTGGATCAGTAGAGGTTTGCTTCTACCCTTCCTTTTTTTTCCCTCCTGAGTCCTGGGGCAAAGCTCAGGACACACACATGCAATCCCAGTTCCAGTCCAGGTAGTGCACCAGAATGGGATAGCTCAGGGAAGGGAGGGGGGAAGGGTGCTGCTGTATTCAGGTGCCAGCCACTGCTGTGTTCTCTAGGTGCAGCCGTATCCAGCTCAGGTTGCTCACAAGAGTTACCATTCGTGGTACCATTTGTGGAGCATCAGAGTATCACTCAAGTGCTGCTGCTTAGCGTGTCAGTCGACCCCAGCTGGGCTCTCCAGGTGCGGCAATCCCAGTCCTCACCTGCTGGCCGACAAAAGATTGCATCTGCACCTGTGCAGCCTCTCCATTGCCACGTCAGCAGAAGTGGAACTCTTTGTGTTGCTGTTTCACTTCTGACAAAGGTAGTTGTTCTCTTCCTGTTCCCCAATCCAATCTTACAACTTTCTACCTGATCTTGGAGCTCCTAAAATGTCCATTTTATTCTGCTCAGTTGTTTTAGTAGGCCTCAGTTCTTTGAGAGAATCAAGATTTGTGACTAGTCTGCCAATTTGGCCCCACCTCTGATTCTAGGAATTTTTAAATTTCTCTTTTGATTTATTGCATGATTCAGTAATTTTTTTATTATGACTGAGTGAAAATGTACATTCCCTTATAAATTTACATGCCCACCTATATGCAGCTTCCACTGCTCTCCCTGCCCGGTGACTGCACACTATTCCTCTCTGCTCCATACATGTCTCATCCTCCCAACAGCCTCCTTTCCCCTCCTCTCCACCCACTCTCCCTCCTCCAGCCAGAGGTCAGCAGGATGATATCCTATAGATGTATAGAACCATAAAGTGCATCCAATATATGGTCACTCTGCATCGCCAAGTCCAATCCATTCGTGTCCGAAGAGTGGACCTTCGTTATGATTTATGGGCAAGGGCAGCATCAGTGCCAGGGGCCATGCTCCCAGGGGAACCCCGAAACCGCTGGACCATCAATTGAGGTCTTTTAGTGGGGATCTCAGGGTGCACCCTTTTTATTCTTGTGTTGCCAGTGAGACTCAACTTAGTGAGCTCCATTGTGGCTATAACTGGTGGTGGCCGGGCACTATCTGGTTCTTCTGGTCCTGAGTCTATGTAGGCACCCACTCATGTGGGTCTCTCTATCTTCTGGGTTGTCTTTACCCCATGTCAGCTAAGAATAAAAGCCACTTCTTTTGAACATTGGTGTTCGGCCAAATCTTTGTTCTCTGAGGTTTTTCCTGCTTCAGTACAACTGTCAAAACACTGAGAACCATGGCCCAGCCATGGTAACACACAATCTTAACCATCACAATGATCAAAATGAATACAATACTCAAAAATACTGAATCATCTGTGGCTTTTCTTCTTAGCCGGCAGAACAACAGCAGACAGAGTCCAAAATGGCTGCACTCCTCAAGTTGTTGTGTCTGTCCCCTTTTATAAGTTTTGTACCAAAGCCGACGGAGAAATTTCCATTATTACCTTAGCATCAGCAACAAGAAATTTTAAAACTACTTTTCTATGAGCATCAGCAGGTTTACAGAAGCCAAAAACAAAAGGCATTGGTTTCAGGTTGCAGGACATGAAGTTTCTCTTTTTCTAGGAGCTGAGCTAGCCAGAAAATGTTGTGGGAAGGGGTGGGGGGCGACTGTCTGTGAGGGGTCTCTGATATTTCGGACTTTTTCAAAGTTTTCTCTCTCAGTACAACATTATGGCTACTGACATGATGGAATAGGCTGTGGTTCTGGCAGACCAAGGGCCTGTGGTGGCTCACTGCCCCCTCAGACTTCATCTGTCTGCCTTCCATCACCTATTTGCTGTCTGTTCACCTTTGAGGTTTTGGCTTGTGGATCCAGCAGCTCCTGCACTGTTGTCTTCTGATGTCTGCTTCTTCAGACTTCAGCTAGAAGCTCTTAGGATTCATCAGTCTTTATAGCCTGTGAATAAAAGTCTTGTTCTTTGATCTGCTGATCCTGGGTTTGCCAGCCTTTGCAGCTACATGAATCATGAGAAACCTTGCAGTCTCTCCAGCCATCTCAGGATTTGCCGGCCCTCACAGTCTGTGAATGGGAACCTTGCTCTCTGACTTGCTTACCTTCAGTTCACTAGCTTTCATGGATGCGTGAGACTTGTATCCTGATCCAGGACTTGGGACATTTCGGCCTCTACAACTATGTGAGCTCATTGATTTATATAAACTTTTTTATATGTATGTTTACATGCTTTACTGGTTTTGCTTCTCTACAGAACCCAGTCTAAGACATTCATCTAATGCTGCTGTAACAGAAATACCACAAGTGGATGACTTTAAAAAGATATTTTTTTTTTCTGTCACATTCCAGTAGGCTAAAAGTCCGAATTCAGGGCATCAGCTCCAGGAGAAGGCTTTCTTTATTGGCTCTGGATGAAGGTCCTTGTCTTCAATCTTCCCTTGTACTGGGGCGCAGGGACTTGGGTCCTTTTCAAAGGATGTGCTCTGTTCCTGGTAGTGCTTCTTAGTGGCATGAAACTCCAAACTCTCTCTGCTAGTTTCTTTTTTTTCCCTTATTTATCCTTATTTACCTTGAAGTTTCATGCCACCATGGTCCTAGAAGATACTTTGTGTGGTTTCCACCTTTTTAAGTTTGTTGAGACTTGTTTTGTTGTCTAGAATGTGTATTATTCTGAAAAATGACCCTTGTGTACTGGAGGATATATATTGTTCTGATGTTGGGTTGAGTGTTTTATATGTGTCAGTTTAATCCAATTGGATTATGGTTTTAAGTTTTCATTGCCTTTAGTGATTTTCTTTTTAGATATTCTGTCTATAATTGAAAGTAGAGTGTTGATATTCCCTGTGATTGTGGAGTTGTCTGTTTCTTCTTTCATATTAATCCGGATTTTTAAAAATGTATTTTGGTGCATAGTTAAGTGCACATGTATTTATAATTGTGTCTTCATGTTGAATTGATCCTTTTATTATTATGTAATACCCTTCTTTATCTCTTGTAACAGATTTTGATTTAAAGTCTATTTTTTCCCACTTATTCTTCCTTTTATTGCTTGTTCCAGGAAACTTGACCTTCTTTTCACAATTTTTTCTTAAGAAAAGGAAATTTTACTTTGTGCATTAAGGTGCATGCATGATTCTGCCACATTTGTTAAGTGGCTGTCAAAGTATTTGACCTCTGGTTGAAGGCAGAAGATATCTACATAGGTTTGAGGGGAGTTGTTATTTTCAGAATCTTTTCATAAATCACTCTTGTTGAGAAGTTCTCCTTGTCTGGACTCATCTGTTCTTCAAGAAACTGCTCAAAGTGTTTCACATAAAGAGCTAGACTAATTTTTTTTTTTTTTAAATAATCTCTGGTTCTACATTTGACATCAGAATCAGCTTAGTTTTTCTTTTCATGAGTGGAAATGATAGCCAGGTCGTGGCACATGCAGCTTATGGTTGGAATAGGAAGTAGATTAAATTAATCCACTTTTTGTAAATCAGTAGAGATAGAAATGTGACCTGTTTTAGCATGAACACCAAAAGGGCTCTTCAACAAATATTGGTTGTTTTGCTAACATTGAAATGCAGCCATGGAAAACTGTACCAGAGCATGATCTCTTACTTTGGCCAGGGTCCATATTTGTCATTGTTCACATTCCTCTGATATCTACTGGCTACTTTCTTTACATGTTCCCAACGCTGAAGTGAACTGTGACACTTTTGGAAGCCTTATTGAAGGTCATCATGCATTGTTTCAGGAACAAGGACTAAATTCTTATCCCAGCTTTCATTTTCAAGAATATCTTGACCAACCAAGGCATATTATTCAAAATATTTTATTATTATGTTTATAGATCTTCTGACAAAAGGGTGGATTTTTTCAGTGAGGTCAACTTTCTTTTTAATGTCTGGACCACCCTTTACAAGAATCAAATACTCGACTATTCCAGAACACACTGCTGAGGACAGTTTTCTAACTGATTCATCACAAACCCAACAATGAACACCTCTCCTTCCAAAATATACCCAGAGGCAACACTTAAGTCCAAAATCCTCCTTCAATACTCTGTTGATGATTTATATGGCCATCGTCATGAGGGTACAACACTTAGAATATATGTCTGCAGAACTACACCATCTCGTATTGTTGTAGTCCATTATATCATTGTCAAACACCAGCTCTTTTTCCTGAGCCTGGTAAGTTCCCAGCTTCACTTATTGAACAGACTGGGTCTGCAGGAATACATTACACCTGTACCAGTCTTGTATAGATTCATTTTCTGCATCTCCTTTTCCATATATCATTCTGGCCATTGAAGGATTGATAGCAAATGTAAACATCATCTTTCAATATGAGCCCATCGGATAGTAGGGGCCATATGAGCCAGTGTCAACTTCAGCAAGGGACCAGAAGAACTAGATGGTGCCCAGCCACCACCAATAACTGCCCAAAGGGGGTACACAGTATGGAACCCCAGACACAGTGGGAGAAAGATTAGAGGGCAGAGTTAGAACTCTACCAAAAGACCACATTTGGTGGTCTATCAGAGTAGAGGGCCCCCTGAGAACATTGCCCCCATACTCTTTAACCCCAAACTGCATCCATCTCCATGGCCAGCTCTCCTGACAAAGACTGAAGTGGACTCTACAAAACAAGGAGTGTAGCTGGCACCTAACAAAACTTTGGACTTTAATGTGTACATGGGGCTGTTTTAGAGGCTCATCACCAAAGCTGAGGGGAAGAAGGGAGGTGAGAGCAGTTAGAATAGAGTAGTGGTGAAAGTTCCAGGTGTTACATGGCAAATTGATATAAATTGTTAAATTGTTCTTAATCAAAATAAAATTTATTTTAAAAACAATTTAAAGAGCATTGTCTTTCACTGTGAGTGAAAATTCATGGTGTTGAAAGTCTTTATCACTTGGCCATAGTTGAGCCAGTGATAGTATTGGCTGTATAGAAAGAACCTCCAGTAATAAAGCTTAAGCAGTTCAGGCAGACTGGCAGAGTCAAATGTCTCCATTGAGCACAGAGTTAGGCCAGATCAGGAGTACCTCCCAAAATTGCCGGGAATCACACAGCTGGATTTAAAATCTATTTTATCTTATATCAGTATGGCTACTCCTGCTCTTTTTTGTTTACTGGCTACATGGAATATTTTCTCCTTTTTTGGAGGGGGGGTACTTCAGATGCAAGTTTACAGAACAAATTGCCAGCCAAAGCCAATGCCGTCAAGTCGGATCCGACTCAGAACAAATTAGTCACTCATTAAATAATTAATACACGTAGCTTTATGCCATTGGTTGTCAATCCCACAACATATCAACATTCACCCTTCTCGTCCTTGGATTCCCCATTACCAGCTCTGTCCTTTCCTGCCTTCTAGTCCTTGCCACTAGGCTAGTGTGTCCCTTCAGTCTCATTTTGTTTTATGGGCCTGTCTAATCTTTGGCTAAAGGGTGAACCTCAGGAGTTCCTTTGGTACTGAGTTCAAAAAGTGTCTAGGGGCTATACTCTTGGAGTTTCTCCAGTTCTGTTAAGTCAGTAATTCTGGTCTTTTCTTGTGAGTTAGACTTTTGTTCTGTTTTTGTTTCCAGCCCTGTCCAGACTCTCTACTGTGAGCCCTGTCAGACCAGTCAGTGGTGGTAGCCAGGGACTATCTAATTGTGCTAGACTCAGGCTGTTGGAGGCTATGGTAGTTGAAATTCATGAGTCCTTTGGACTAATCTTTCTCTTGTGTCCTTGGTTTGCTTTATTCTTCCTTGCTCCAGACATGGTGAGACCAGTGCAGTATCTTAGATGACAGCTCACAAGCTTTTAAGATCCTAGACACTACTCACCGAAGTAAAATGTAAGACATTTTCTTTATAAATTTGCTATGCCACTTGAGCTAGATGTCTCCCAAGGCCAGCCCTCACCCCGGTAATTCTGTTCCTCAGGGAGTTTGGAGGTATCTATGAAACTTCCATGATCTTGCCTTGGTCAAGTTCGACTGACATCCCCCAAGTGGGTTACTGTCTTACCCTTTATCAAAATTGCCATTAACTATTGCCTAGTTAGTTCTTTTTACTCCCCACCCCACCTTTTCCTGGTAACCATCAGATTGTTTCTTTCTGTTTGTAAACTTTTCCATGAAGTTTTATAATAGTGTTTTCATGTAGTATTTGTCCTTTTTATGATTAGCTTTTACTTGACATGTTGTATTGTTGTTAAGTGCTGTCAAGTCAGTTGTGACTCATAGCAACCCCTTGTACAACAGAACAGAACAGAACACTTCCCAGTACTGCATCATGCCAGTAACAATTTTTATGCTTGAGCCTGTTGTTATAGTCACTGTGTCTATCCATCCCCTCGAGGGTCTAACTGTATCTCTAGCCCTCTCCTTTACCAAGCATGATATCTTACTCCAGGGACTGATTCCTCCTGACAAAATGTCCAAAGTGTGTAAGAAGTAGACTCACCATTCTTGCTTCTAAGGAACACTCTAATTATACTTTTTCCAAGACAGATCTGTTCATTCTTTTGACAGTTCATGGAATATTCAATATTCTTCTGCAACATCACAATTCAAAAGCATCAACTCTTCTTCTGTTTTTTTTCTTATTAATTGTTCAGCTTTTGCATGCTTATAATGGAATTGAAAGTACCACATCTTGGTGCACTTTAGTCTTCAAGGTAGCATCTTTGCTTTGCAACACTTTATTTTTTTAGATAGTTTTTTTTTTGGCAATAGGGTGATTTTTTTTCAATTAATTAATTAATTGTTATGATTGAATGAAAATGTACATTCCCATATAAATTCGTATGCTCACCTATATGCAGCTCCCACTGCTCTCCCTGTGCAGTGACAGCACATCCCTCCTGTCTGTTCCGTACATTTCCTATCCTCCCAACAGTCTCCTATCTCCTCCTCTCCACTGACCCCCCTTCCTCCAGCAAGAAGTCTGCAAGATGACATCCTATTGATGCATAGAACCACAAAATTCCCACAAGGTTCGATCACTCTGCGTCGCCAAGTCCAATCCATTGTTGTCAGAAAAGTTGACTTTCATTATGATTTATGAACAGGGGCAGCATCAGGGCCAGAGGCCATGCTCCCAGGGGAACCCTGAAGCCCCCGGACCATCAATTGTAGTCTTTTATTGGAGATCTCAGGGTGCACCCCTATTTATTCTCTTGTTGCCAGTGAGACTCAACTTTGTGAGCTCCACTGTGGCTATCACTGGTGGTAGGTGGGCACCATTCACTTCTTCTGGTCATGAGTCAATGTAGAGACCCATTCATGTGGGCTTCTCTGTCTTCTGGGTTCTCTTTTACTCATTTCATTTTTGTCCTCGGTGATCATATGTTCCTGTTGAGTTGGGACCATTTGCTGTACCCTCAGATGGCAGCTTGGCAGCTTTTAAGACCCCAGACACCACTCACTGATGTGGGGTGCAGAGAGTCATTAGCAAAACGCTAGCCCTGTCAATTGGCCTTGATTTCACCTGAGAGCATGGTCCCCAGCCTCCCACCCCAGCTACTCTGTCCTTGCAATATTGGGTTAAGGTTAGTAGAGTTTTCAGTTTATGTTGAAGTCCAGTTAAGTTGATCTTCTTTCTAATGTGTGCTGTCACCGATTTCACCCAACCAAATTTCTATTAACTATCTAATCTAATTCCCTCCCCCCTCCCGCCCTCTCCCCCCTTGCAGCCGTCAGAAAGTCTTTTCTTCTATGCATGAATCTGTTTCTAAGTTATTATTGCAGGGGTCTCATACGATATTTGTCCTTTTGTTGCTGACTACTTTCACTCAGCATAATGTCCTCCAGTTGAAACCAGGTTAAGAGATGTCTCCTGCTGTCATTGTTCTTTGTCATGGCATAGTGTTCCATTGAGTATATATACCATGGTTTACCCATCCATTCCTCTGTTGTTGGACATCTGGGTTGATTCTGTCTTTTCGCTATTGTGGACTGTGCTGCGATGAACATTTGTGTGCATGTATCAGTTGATGCAAATGGCTCAACACTTTAAAGAAGTCTTTTGCAGCAAATCTGCCCAGTGCAGTGCATCTTTTGATTGTGGATCTGAATAAAATGAAATACTTGACAACCTCAATATTTTCTCTGTTTATCATGATATTGCTTATTTGTCCAGTAGTGAGGATTTCTGAAGGCTGTGGTCTTTGATCTTCATTCAGAGTCCCCTTGTTTGGTTCAAATGACTTCCTCTTGATCCACGTACAGATTCCTTACAAGCACAATTAAAGATTCTAGAATTCATTCTCTGCGATTTTATCTATAATTTGTTATGATCTACACAGTTGAATACCTTTGCATAGTCAACACAACACAGGTATTCTATGATTTCAGCTGAGATCCGTCTAACATCAGCAATGATTCTAGTGTCTATATGTGATCACTCCCATGATTGCATCTATTCTGAGTAGCCAATCAATTCAAAGGAGATTTCATTGGTGATGTGGCCTGCAAACATACATACATAAGCAGATGTTCTGACTTTTTGTTTGCTCTCAATCCTGCAGCTACCTACTGTTCATCTGACATCTGGCTCTTGGGGCTTGAGCTATCGGCTTATTTGTAGTTCTTGGAATTCATAGATCTTCCTAGCCTGAGACAAGGAGCCCTTCTCTCTGACTTTCCAATCTTGGGTTCACTAAACTTTGTGCCTGCCTGGCTCCAGGGAAGACTCCATCTTGACCCCTGGACTTGGGACATGCCAGCCTCTACAATTGCATGAGCCATTTCCTTGATATAAATTTCTCTCTGTATATATTTATGTGTGTTACTGGTTTTTCTCTCTAGGGAACCTAGCCTAAGACAGTTGGTACTGAGAGTGGTGTGCTGCTCTAACAGATACCTCAAATGTGGGAGTAGTTTTGAAACTGAATGGATTAAGGACTCAGAAGTAAATAAAGAGAGCTATTACACTGGAGATGATGCAGACAGTGAGAAGCAGCAGCAGAGGACTGGAAGCAGCAGTGGACTGGCAGCAGCAGTCCAGCAGTAGCAGATGACTGACAGCAACAGTGGCAGACAAGGGGCAGTATCAGAGAACCAGCAGCAGTAGAGCCAGGAGGCCAGTGTAAGATGGCACTGGAGCCAACCCATGGAGTGAGAGAACTGAGTGCCTGTGTGCAGGAGGCTTCCTGGTACAGTGGAGTACCTCTGGGCGCATATCAGTGGAGCTAGGCTTGCTGAATTATGGAACAAGAGAGCTGAGTGCATTGCAACTTAAGTTTACTGGTGAAGTAAGGTGCCTCCAATCACTTTATCAGTGGAACAAAAGACATTTTGAATACTTGCTCCAGCAGGGCAGATACAGGTATGACGACCAAGGAGCCAAGAGGCCAAGAAACCAGAAATAGTAGCTGAAGAGACAAGGAATACAAAAAGCTGTTTCAAATAGTTTCAAAAGATATAGACAGGATCTCTGGGGTTTCAAATAGTGTGGCCATGAGCTTCAGTATTTCTAAGGGTGGAGTTGCCACTCAGAGGGACTAGGAGAATGATGAGCATAAAGCCAAGGGGGTAGAGTTGTTGTCCCAGTGGGCCTGGAAGGAGGAGCTGAAGCCCAGGTTCAAAGAGGCTTCACTCAGAATCTGTAGAGTATACCCAATACCTAGAGTCTGGAGGGCATGACTGTAGTGAAATGATCTCAGAGAACAGAGGATTATGCCCAAGTCTTGAGGGCTTAATGTAACATGTTCTGCTGACTTGTTTGCTGCCTGTTATTCATTTTTTCTCCTGCACTGTTTCGAATATGTAATGGGAATGTCTAGGTTGTGCCTGTTTGCCATTGTACATTTGGAAGCAAATTGCTCATATTCTAGGTTTCACGGGTACAGAGGAATTTTTGGATTTGGGGGTTAAGAATTTTGCTATGCATTTTGCTAAGAGGGTTGTCGGCACCCCACATTGGTGAGTGGCGTCTGGGGTCTTAAAAGCTGCCAAGCTGCCATCTGAGGGCACAGCAAATGGTCCCAACTCAGCAGGAACGGATGCTCACCGAGGACCAAAACGACAACCCAGAAGACTACATGGTGGGTGCCTATATCGACTTGGGACCAGAAGAACCGGATGGTGCCCAGATACCACCAGTGACAGCCGTGATGGAGCTCACAAAGTTGAGTCTCACTGACAACACAAGAATAAAAAGAAGTGTACCCTGAGATCTCTGCTAAAAGACCGCAATTGATGGTCCAGCGGCTTCGGGGTTCCCCTGGGAGCATGGTCCCTTGCCCTGATGCTGCGCTTGCCTGTAAATCATAATGAAGGTCCACTCTTTGGACAGCAATGGACTGGACTTGGCGACGCAGAGTAACCACATATTGGATGTACTTTATGGTTCTGTGCATCTATAGGATATCATCCTGCTGACCTCTGGCTGGAGGAAGGAGAGTGGGTGGAGAGGAAGGGAAAGGAGACTGTTGGGAGGATGAGACATGTATGGAGCAGAGAGGAATAGTGTGCTGTCACCAGGCAGGGAGAGCAGTGGAAGCTGCATATAGGTGGGCATGCAAATTTATATGGGAATGTACATTTTCACTAAGTCATAATAAAAAAAAAAATAAAATAAAAAGAATTTTGCTATGATACGATGGGGTAAATATATTTTGCATGTTGCAAGGATGTGATTTTGGGGAGAGGCCAAATGGTGGAATGTCATGGATTGAATTGTGTCCCACCAAAAATGTTTATATCAACTTGATTAGGCCATAATTCCCACAATTGTGTGACTGTCCATTTGATGATATTTTCTTGTGTTCACAAATTCTATCACTATTATTTAATAAGATGGATTAGCAACAGTTATACTAACAAGGTCTACAAAATTATATTGAGCCTTAAGCCAATCTCTTTTGAGATATAAAAGAGGCAAGTGGAGAGACATGAGACATCATACCACCAAGACAACAATGCCAAGAGCAGAGCGTGTCTCCTTCGGACCTCAGGTTCCTGCACTGACATGCGGCCAGACCAAGGGAAGACTGAGGCATCACAAGGACCTTTGTTCAGAGCCGACAGAGAGAGAAAGCCTTTCCCTGGAGGTGAAGCCCTGAATTTGGACTTGTGGCCTACCAGACCGTGAAGAAATAAATTTCTCTTTGTTGAAGCCATCCACTTGTGGTATTTCTGTTACAGCAGCACTAGATAACCAAGGCAGTTAGTACTGTCGCTTCTGCCCTTTGTAGGTTGCTCTTTGCTTGATGTACAGGGAAGAAGGGCAGAAAATGAGAAGTATATATCCCTGGTTACTGGGTATTTGGTCTCCTGTTAAGATCTCCATGAAGTTGCCTTCCCTTGTTTCCTGTCTGCGTTCCTTGGTAGCTCCAGTCCAAGATGGTGAATTGGTGTTGTGTTATCTTGTAGGAGACCTCCACTCCATGGTTCTCCTTGTTCTCTCTCTGTCAGTTTCTTATTCCATTCAGTGATTGACTGGGTTCCTTTTCCCTCAGTTGGTGCTTCATGTTTCAGGATTGATATTTTTGTCTGGTTTACTTAGCTTTTTGGGGTCTTTGCTGCAGAGGGACAGCTTGATACTTCTTTCTGTAGCACCATGTTGGCTCTGCCTCCAGACTCTATCGTTTTATTTTCAATCTTTTTGTGTCTTTGTGTCTAAAGCGGGTTTCTTGTAGACAGAAAAAGTATGAATCATGTTTTTCTTTTATCCATTCTGCCACTGTCTGCCTTTTAAATGGACATTTAGACCATTTAAATTTAAGGTTATTACTGAAAATGAACTGTTTACCTTATCTATTTTATTTATTTATTTATTTTGAGTGTTTTGTGTCTTATTTGTGTATTGTACTGTTTTTTTGTTTGTATTTGGGTGTTTTCTTCTGATGAACTTTTTTATTAACTTTCTGCTTTTCTCCTCTCTTAGTGGTCACCACGTAATGTTACATTGCATGACTTACAATTATTATAGCATCTAGTATATGAATAACTGTTAAATACAACCTTAACATAATAAATCTATTTCTGATACTCTTCTCCTTCCCCTATTTCTGTTGGTGTGCCTCCACTGACATCAGTATATAATTTATGTTTGATAGGTTTGCCAGCCAGCCAAGTGCTGTTGAGGATAGGTTTAGTTTGTACTTATTTCTTAATGTTCTTGACTTTCCATTTGGAGTACTCCCTTGAGTAATACTTACGAAGCTACTCCAGTAGTGGCAAATTCTCAGAGCTTTTATTCGTTTGGGAATGTCATGACTACCCCCTCATTTTTTAATAACAATTTTCTTGGCAAAATATTCTTGGTTGACAATTGTTTTGGTTTAGTATTCTATATATGTCATTCCATTGTCTCTGGCTTCTGGAATTTCTGGGGAGAAGTCTAAAAGAGGCTTAGTATGTTAAATTGCATTTAACTCTTTCTGCTTTCAAAATTCTGACCTTGTCTTTGGTTTTCAAGAATGTTATTAGGATGTGTTGCATGTACAGGGAAGAATGGTTGGGGGTGGAAAAGCATGTATCCCTGGTTACCAGGTATTCTGTTTCCTGTTAGGATCTCCATGAAGTTGCCTTCCCATACTCCTTGTCTGTATTCCTTGGTGGCTGTAGTCCAACATGGTGAATTGTGGATATCTGTGTCTCTGATGATTGGAATTCGTGTAACTTCCCATATTTGCAAGCTTGGTTCTCTGCTCAGGTGTGGGAAATTTCTCTGATTGCCTCTTGGAAAATTTATTCTATGCCTATATTGCTGTCATGGTGCTCTGCAATTCCCATAGTTCTAGTATTAATTGAGCATATTAATTGAGTCTAATATTAATTTATATTGAATATTGATCCAGCCAAGCCATAAATATTGATATTGAATCTAATATTAATTGAATCCTACAGTTTGTTTTGTGTTTGTTTACTTGTCTTTGTTCTGTTCTCTTATTTCTCTTGAGACCTGATAAGCTCAGCTGTTTTGTCTTCTAATTCAGATATTCTGTCTTTTGCTTGTATGACTCTATTGTTGTGTGTTTCTCTTGCTTCTTCTAATTCAGATGTTTTATCTTTCATTTCCAGTAGTTCTCTTTGTTTTTTTTGTTTTCCAAATGACTTTATTAGCTTCCTGAACTCTACTAGTTTGTTTCTTGATTTCTTTAAGCATATTTAGTACCATAATCTGATAATTGATTCTTTAGATTTTCTGTCCTGCATAGGAGGTATTTCCTCTCTTCATGTTTTTCTTTTAAGTCCTCTTTCTTATTTTATGTTTCTCACTACTTTTTGTTGAGCTTGAGTCATTTTTGTTATCTTTTTGTAATTTTTTTATTCTGTTTACTGTGGGAAAATTTTCTGGTTGGATGCTGTGGTGGGGGAGTATCCAAATGTCCAGTTGCCAATTGAAAAGCCAAGGCCCACAACCAGCCACTCATCAGTAGAAAAATGCAGCAGGTCCTTTCCTCCAAGATTTACAGATCCAGTAACCCCAAAAGGTAACATGTCTCAGCTGCTCAGGTTCCCTAGTATACTGTCTCAGTGACAGAAGGACTGTTATTTTCTCCTGCGAACCCCTAGATGGCACTCTTATCCTTAGATCTCCTTCCTCCCTCCAGGTACCCCACCCCCTCTCCCTACTCTTCACCCCCCAGTTCATTTAAGAGATCTGTGTGCTTGGTCACTGTGATTTAATACACATGCACAAGAGGGAAGGGAGAGGTTTACTGGATGCCTCAGCTCTAGTGTATGGTGGGGACTGATTTTACTGTGGTGAGCAGTAAGGTTTTGTTTTGTTTTGTTTTTCCTCCTAGTCTTTCTTTGATGGCACTTGGCTTGGCTTGGCCTAGTCTTTCCCTCACTGGTGTCCCTACACCAGGTATACCCACTACCAAAGGTATCCCTCTGGGAGCAACTTCTTGCTTGCCAGTCAGTCTGGACTATTCTCCTCATCCCTCTGCCCTAGCAGCTTTTCTGGTCCTTGTGACCCTTTGTTTCAGGCCTCAGAGAGGTTCAACAACACTCACACAGCATTAAGGTCTTCCTTTGTTCACTCCCACTTGCACAGCCTGTCAACTCCTGCAGCCAATTTGCACTACCTTAAAAAACATGTGACTAGAGCTTCCTCAGATAGCTCCCTTTCTGTGTTCCCTGCTTGACTGTTACCAAGTCCTGTCGAGCTCATACTCTCAGTGTTGGTGGATAGGATCTCTCAGTTCCTGTGCTGACCTGGTTCCTCCTCTACCCTGGTACTGGGCTCACCTGAATTCTCTATTTCCTCAGCTGTTGTCTGGAGATCTGAGATCTCAGATTGTACTTGATTTTATTCACTGTTTACTGCATTATTTGCTGGGGGAGTAGATGGGAACACCCACTCAGTTAGCCATCTTGCTCCATCACCCTACTACCTCAATCTTTGATAAAAGTGGGCAACTCCCTTAAAGGTTCTAATAATTAGCAGGGCTCATCTCACAAAGTATTGTCAAGACATGTCAGAGTTTAAACCTGTGCAATGGGATGTGTTTTTGTGACAGGAATGCAGCTAGTATTTTTGAGTACAGGGAGCTCTTAGTGTCTGAAATGAAAGATCCAGAGACAGAGCTCCCCAATGGATGCTGGAAAATTCAGCATGATGACTGATCTAAAGTGAGCTGAGTAGGGTCAAGAAAAATGTATCTCTTGTTTCTAACTGCTGTCTAGTATACAGATACTCCTGGACCCCCCTCCCTCCAGCTACCCCCTTCCCACTCACTGAGGAGGTGGCAGCAGAACTGTCCTTTGCAAGCACACAAAAGATTCCACTAGAATGCTTGTTTCTCACCATCCTCACACTTGGTGAAAAGGGAGGGAGTCTTTTTGCATGTTAAGTCACTTATTTGTTTCTCCCCATCTTCAACTGAGGTGAGCAGGAGGTCATTTATGATAATAATGGTGTCTTGCTCATTTGATATTACTCTAACAGAAATACACACAAGTGGGTGGCTTTAAAAAGAGAAATTGTATTTGTCACAGTCCAGTAAGCTAAAAGTCCAAATTCAGTGTCAGCTCCAGGGGAAGGTTTTATCTTCTGGGTCTGGAAGAAGGTCTTTGTCATCAATCTTCCCAGGGACTGGGAGTTTTTGAAGCGCAAGGGCCCAGTTCCTTTCCAAAGGACATGCTGTACTCCTGGTACTGCTTCTTGGAGGTATGAAGTCCCCACATATCTCTGCTAGCTTCTGTCCTTTGTATCTCAAGAGACTGCCTCAAGGCACAAAACAGTCTTACAAGTTGAGTCCTGCCCCACCAACACAGCTGGTGCCCTTCTTCCCTCATTAACATTATAGGGGTAGAGTTAACAGCATCTACAATACCAGGAATCATGACTCAGACAAATTTCTACACAATTTTTGTGGAGACACAATTTAACTCATGACAAATGCACTGACTTTTTTTCAGAAGGAGAGATAAGTAGAAACAGAGAGGTTTGTTGGTCTCAAAAGTGCTTTCTTCTGAATAATGGGGGGTTGACCTGTCCTTCTAGGGCCCTGAACCTTTCTTACTAATCTTGGGAGACTTGACCACAAGAGGTGGTAGCAGGATGGGTCTAGGACTCTGTGGGCAGGAGTTGGAGCACAGGAGCAACAAAGGAAGGAAGTAAGGGGACCCAAGGATGAGAGAGCTTTCCATGTGCTTATCTGAGGCAGACTCTATGGACTGAAAAACTATCAGCTGGCAACCGTAGAGAAATGGTTTGCACCATTTTCTAGATTCAAAGTACTTTAGGACTGACCATAAGTAATACAAAATTTTAAAAATTTTATAATTAATTCTACTCTTGTAATAAATCATGAAGCAAAATGGCTAGGTTTGTGAATAAAGTGCTAAGTACAGGAGCTGGCACAAAAATAATAAGAGAAATTGCCATTTGTTAAGTTGTGACCCTGTGCCAGGCTCAGTGTTGACTACTTCACTTTCATTATCTCATTTATTCCTCTGAACAACCCTCAGGGTAGGCCTTAGCAGTTTGCAAATGAGGAAACTAAAACTGTGCTCTGAGAAGTGACTTGCCCAGAATGACACTAGAAAATTGGAAATATTTGGCTGGAAAAATAAGACCAAACTAAACCTGAAGCAAAGAAATGGAAGGGAATAATAAAGATTAGCATGGAGATAGAGAATAGAAAAAACTATAAGGGAAATCAATGAAACCAAAAGTTGGTTCTTTGAAAAGATGAACAAAATTGACAGACATTAAGTTAGACAGACCATGAAATAGAGATAATTCACATTACTAAAACCAAAAGTGAAACAGTTGACTACTGACCTTATAGACATAACTGGAGGCAAACAAGTAAGATAAAGGAAATCAACAAACTACTAGAAAGATACAAACTACCAAAACTGACTCGAGAAGAGATTTATAATTTGAATAGACCCATTGCAAGTAAAGAGAATGAATTAGTAGCAACAACAACAATAACAAAAAACCTACAGAGAAAAGTGCAGGCCCAGATGGCTTCATCTGTGAATTCTACCAAATGCTTAAAGAAAAAAATTATTTGAAAAATCTTCCAAAAAGAGAGATGTGTGGAACACTTACTATTCATTCTTTGAGACCATTACTTCCCAGATTAAAAAAAAAAAAAACATACAAAGGCATCATAACAAAAGAGAACTAAAGACGAGTATCTCTTATGACTATAGTCTCAAGAATCCTCAACAGAATGCTGGCAAATCTAGTTGGAAAGGATTATCCATTGTGATGAAGTAGGTTTTCTCCCAGGAGTTCAAGGTTGGTCCAACATATGAAAATCAATCAGTTAACACACTATATTAATAAAATAAAGGAGGAAAACCCACATGATTACCTCAGTAAGTACAGAAAAAGCACTTCCAAAAAAGTCCAATGTCCTTTTTATAATACAAATATTCACCAAACTAGCAATAGAAGGGACCTTTCCCAACCCAGTAGCTAACATTGGCTTTAATGGTGAATGACTAAAACCTCTTCTCCTAAGATCAGTAACAAAACAAGGATGCCCACTCTCATCACTTCTATTCAACACTGTATTGGATATTCTAGCTAGGAAAATTTCAGAAAAAGCATTCAATGTGGAAAACAAGAAGTTAAAGCTGTATCTGTTTGCAGATAACACGATCTTGTATATACAAAATTCTATGGAACACACTCACTAATTGAATTAGTAAACAAATTCAGGAAAGTTGCAGGAGCATAGTTGATATAAAATAAGTTATCTTCCTATATATGTGCAAAGAACAATCTGTAACTGAAGTTAAGAAAATAAATTTCATTTCAAAAAACGCCTAAGTATAAATTTAATGAAATAAATGTTAAGACTCTCACACTGAAAACTACAGAATATCACTGAAAGAAATTAAACAAGACCTAAAGATACGCTGAAGGCAGAGTCAAGATGGTGGACTAGACACACATCTCCTTAATTCCATCCGAAAACCAAGGCCTGGATTGATAATTAAACAGAGACTTCTGGAAACCAAATGAGCCCTAGAACATGGCATAGGGCTGCCAATTTGGACTACATGCCACTGAAAGGAGAAACTTCTTCTTTTATGCTGACCGCTACCCTTGTTGAATGGCTGGCTCTCGCAAACCAACAGTAACAGCCATTTTTAACTTTTTTCTTTTTGATAGCTGGTGGTGGAGATTGGGCTTAACTGACAGCAAAGCTCAGCCGCAATACTGAAGTGATCAGTGGGCAGAATAGCTACACTTTTGAGAGCTGCAATCCAGACTTGGAGCACCATGACACCTCCAGCTTTTCTTTCCAGACCTCCGCCATTGATTCAGCTGTTTCTCAATGGGTGGGACAGCTTGTGTGGGACACCATCTTGTTTGACTGGGAGGCAGAGTTACCAAAACGGAGGCCTCAGCAGGGGCTAATTGCCAGGCTGGCAGGCAGTGCCAGCCTGGGGAGCACTTGCCCAGCAGAAAAGCTGTGTTTAGCACAGTGCAGCCTTACAGGTGGGGCATGGCAGTGGAGAACAGCAGGACAGTAACTTTTCCTTACTTTGAATTAGGTCACAGCATCCGGGATGGAAAGAGGGGTTTGCACATCTGACAGCCTGACTGATTTTGGAAGCTGTCAGATAGCTTTTATCTTTCAAAATAAGACTATGTAGAGAAATAACAGTGGTGCAGCCTGACAGCATCTCTTCCAGCCTTGACTGATCCACAACATAGGGTTGGCTGATGGCCCCCTAGTGACTCCTAAAGTAGGGACATGTCTTTGCCAGTCAGGAGGTGGAGCCTGCTACCCCAGAGATTCCAGTGGGCCCAGTCACTGGAGTACATAGAGAAGACTGGTGATCTACTCTCTTCTCAAACTGTGCTTCAACTCCTGTTGAGGCAACACCAGAGAAACTAGACAGCCTCTAGATACCCCAAAAACAACATATATTGGGCAGAGACTTAAAGAAAAATCCACCCATGGCTCCAAAAAACTTCCAAAAGAATCAAAGAACTTCCAAGATGAAGAAGCCTTTCTGAAACTATCAGAGGTCAAATATAAAAGAATTATGTAGAGAGCTCTCCTAGACATTATACAAAATTCAGCAGAGAAAAATGAAAAACTAAGCAAGCTGATCGAACTGATGGGACACCAGCATTCCAAAATCTGACAGATCAGTAATGAAATTAAAGAATTATTAGACACAATTCAAAGCCAATAAAACAGAATTGAACAAATGGAAAACAGACTTTCTGATTTGGAAGACAGAGCTATGATACCAGCATTTATGAAGAGAAATCAGAGAAAAGAAACAGGAAAAATGAAGAAGTGTTAAGAAACATGGGGGCTCTATCAAAAGGAACAATCTGTGATTAATTGGAGATCCTGAACAGGAAGGGATGCCTGAAAATACAGAGAGTATTGTTGCTGACTTGCTGACAGATAATATCCCTGAAATAATGAAAGAGAGCATAGATATCCCAGAAGTATATCAAATGCCACAGAAGCTAGATCCCAAAAGAAAGACACAAAGACATATTATAATTAAACTTGAGAAAATGAAACATAAGCAGAAACTCTTAAAGGCAGCGAGACTCAAAACAAAACTAACATTCAGAGGGAAGTCCTGTAGGCTTTCATCTGACTTCTTGGAATAAGCCATGTTGGCACAGAGGCAGTGGGATGGCACATTCAAAACCTTAAAGGAGAAAAACTTCCAATCAAGAATTGTATATCCTGCAAAACTGTCTTTCAAGTATGAAAATGAAATTAAGGCATTTGCAGAAGAACAGAAACTCAGAGACTTTGTAAAAACCAAACCGATGCTGCAAGAAATACCGAAAGAAGCTCTTGGCTTAGAAGAACAAAGCCATTAACTCTATATTTTAGGAGACAACACAGGCCACATCATCTAGAAACCTACTCATTTAAGAAAGCCACAAAACTTAACCAAAGCTATAATATTAAAAGAAGGGATCCACTGATCATATCCTGAAAACTATGATATCACCACATTAAAAAGAGGGATGTTTACCTATCTTCCTCTGTCCTGCTGACCTCTAGCTGGAGGAAGGAGAGTGGGTAGAGAGGAGGAGAAAGGAGACTGTTGGGAGGATGAGGCATGTATGAAGCAGAGACGAATAGTGTGCTGTCACCGGGCAGGGAGAGCAGTGGAAGCTGCATATAGGTGGGCATGTAAATTTATACGGGAATGTACATTTTCACTCAGTCATTAAAAAAATATAATAAATAAATAAAAAGAGGGATGTACTACAGTACTTATAGTCCTTCCAGATGGAGAGGAAGTTAATAAGATATGTAGAAGTTAAAATTGGCATTAAACTTAGATTATTAAGATGGATCATAGGGGTAGCCGCAAAGCACAATAAAGATACAACATATCAAAACTAGAAATGCAATTCAGGAGTTTCAACAAACACAAAACCAACACCAAAAGAGGTGAAAAGTCAGCCCATAAAGAGGAATGTCCTGGATCAGAATAGTAAGAGCAACAGAGAAAACATCAACACAAAAACAAACACATCAAAATGATGGCACTAAGCACACATCTGTCAATAATTAAATTGAATGTAAATGGACTGAATGCTCCAGTAAAGAGACAATGAATGACATCTTGGATGAAAAGACATGACCCATCTATAAGTTGCTTACAGGAAACTCACCTTAGACTTGAAGATATGAACAAATTGAAAATTAAAGGATGGAATAATATATACCAAGCTAGCAATATACAAAGAAGAGCAGGTCTGGCAATCTTAATGTCAAATAAAATAGATTTTCATGTAAAATGCACCATCGTGAACAAGGATGGACACTATTTATTGCTGAAAGCTTCAGTACACAAGCAGGACTTAACAATATTAAATATTTATGCATCCAATACTACAGAATCTAAATGTATTGAAGAAACACAGACTACACTAAAAAAAAAAAATAGATGATGCCACAATACTAGTGGGAAACTTCAACACTCCACTTTCAGTATTGGACAAATCTTCCAGAAGAAAACCTCAATAAAGACACAGAAAATCTTATTGTAACAGTTAACCAAGTAGACCTCATTGACATACACAGAACTTTCTATCCATCAGCAGATAACTACACCTTCTTCTCCAGGGCACATGGGTCATTGTCCAGAATAGATCATGTGTTAGTGTATAAAGCAAATCTCAACAAAATCTTTACCATTGAACTATTGCAAAGCATCTTCTTAGACCATAAAGCCATGAAAATCAAAATCAGTAGCAGAAAAAACATAGATACAAATTGGAACTCATGGAAATTGAACAACATCTTGCTCAAAAAGACATGGGTCATAGAGGAAATCAAGGATGAAATAAAGAAAATTATGGATTTCCATGAGAATGAAAACACTTCCTACCAGAACCTATAGGATACAGCCAAAGCAGTGCTCAGAGGTCCTTTTATCGCTATAAATGCACAAATCTGGAAGGAAGAAAGAACCCAAACCAAAGAATTAACCCTACACTGTGAACAAGTAGAAAGAGAGCAACAGAGGAGCCCTTCAGACACCAGAAGAAAACAGAGCATAAAGATTGGAGCAGAACTAAAGAAATTAGAGAATAGGAGAACAATTGAAAAAATTGATAAGACTGAAAGCTGTTTTTTTGAAAAGATCAACAGATTTGACAATCTATTGGCTAAACTCAAGAAAGAAAAACAAGAAAGGAAATAAATAACCCAAATAAGAAATGAGAAGGGAGATGTCACAACAGCTCTAACAGAAATCAAAAATGTCATGACAGAATACTATGGAAGACTGCAGTGTAACAGATTTGAAAGCCTAGAGGAAATGGACAAATTCCTAGATTCATATCACCTACCAAGATTATCACAAGGTGAAGCAGAACATCTTAATAAACTCGTCACAAAGGAAGAGATTGAAAAATCATGAAAAAAAACTACCAACCCAAAACAGCCCTTGCCCAGATGGCTTCACCACAGAATTCTACCAAGCTTTTTTTTTTATTTTTATTTTTTATTTAACATGACTGAGTGAAAATGTACATTCCTGTATAAATTTACATGCCCCCTATATGCAGCTTCCACTGCTCTCCCTGTCTGGTGACTGCACACTATTCCTCTCTGCTCCATACCTGTCTCATCCTCCCAACAGCTTCCTTTCCCCTCCTCTCCGTCCACTCCCCTTCCTCCAGCCAGAGGTCAGCAAGATGATATCCTATAGATGTATAGAACCATAAAGTGCTTCCAATATATGGTCACTCTGCATTGCCAAGTCCAATCCATTCCTGTCCAAAGAGTGGACCTTTGTTATAATTTATGGGAAAGGGCAGCATCAGGGCCGGGGGCTTGCTCTCAGGGGAACCCCAAAACTGCTGGACCATCAATTGAGGTCTTTTAGTGGAGATCTCATGATGCACCCCTTTTTATTCTTGTGTTGCCAGTGAGACTCCTCTCTGTGAGCTCCATTGTGTCTATCACTGGTGGTGGCCAGGCACCATCCAGTTCTTCCAGTCCCAAGTCGATGTAGGCACCCACTCTTGTGGGTCTCTCTGTCTTCTCGGTTGTCTTTACCACATGTCATTTTGGTCCTCGGTAAGCATCTGTTCCTGCTGAGTTGGGACCATTTGCTGTGTCCTTGGATGGCAGCTCTACCAAGCTTTTAAAGAAGAGTTAACTACTGAGACTATTTCACAGCATAGAAGGGGTTGGAATACTCCAAATTCATTCTATGAAGCCAGCATAACCATGGTACCAAAGCCAAGGAAAGACCCAACAAAAAAGGAGAACTACAGACCAATATCACTCATGAATCTAGACACAAAAATCTTCAACAAAATACTTGCCAACAGAATTCAACAACATATCAAAAAAATAATTCATCACAACCAATTTCAATTCATACCAGGGATGTAAGGCTGGTTCAACATCAGAAAAACAATTAATGTGATCAACCACATAAACAACATAAAAGACAAGAATCACCTGATTTCGTCTATTGATGCGGAAAAGGCATTTGTTAAAGTCCAACACCCATTTATGGTAAAAACACATAGCAAAATAGGCATAGACGGAAAATTCCTCAATGCAATAAGGGCCATTTATACAAAGCCAACTACCTACATCATCCTGAATGGAGAGAGACTGAAACAATTGCCCTTGAGGACAGGAACTAGACAAGGACGCCCAATCTCACCTACCCTAGTCAACATGTACTAGAAGTTCTAGCCAGAGCAATTAGACAAGGCAAAGAAATAAAGGGCATCTGCATAGGCAAAGAAGAAGTAAAAATCTCCCTATTTGCAGATGATATGATTGTATATACAGAGAATCCAAAGGAGTCCATGAGTAAACTGTTGGAACTAATAGAGGAGTTCAGCAAAGCACTGGGATACAAGATAAACATAAATAAGTCAGTAGAATTCCTTTATACCAACAGAGATTATTAAAAAAGAAATAACTAATCAATACCATTTACTATAGCCCCCAAGAAGATACAGTACCTAGGAATCAATCTAACTAGAGAGATAAGAGACCTTTACGAAGAGGACTACAAGACCTTACTACAAGAAACTAAGAGAGACTTATGTAAATAGAGAAACCTACCCTGCTCACGAATAGGAAGACTTAACGTTGTGGAAATGTCTATTTTACCCAAGGAAATCTACTTATGTAATGCAATCCCAATACAAATTCCAGCGACTTTTTTTTAATGAAATGGACAAACAAATCACCCACTTTGTTTGGAAAGGGAAGAAGACCCAGATAATTAAAGCACTACTGAAGAAGAAGAACACAGCGGGAGGCCTCTCACTACCTAACTTTAGAACCTATTACACTGCAACAGTAGTCAAAACAGCCTGATACTGGTACAAAAAGAGACATATAGACCAATGGAACAGAGTCGAGACCCCAGAGACACCACCATCCTCCTATGAAGAGTTGATATTCAACAAAGCCTCCAAGATTGTAAACTGGGGTAAAAACAGTCTCTTTAACTAACATGGTGCTGGCAAAATTGGATATCCATCTGCAAAAAGTTGAAACAAGACCCATATCTCACACCATATACAAAAACCAACTCAAATTGGATAAAAGACCTCGATATCAAATCTAAAACAATAAAGCTCATCCAAAAAAAAGGATCACCAATAGAAATTTTAATACATAACATAGATAGACTTCAAAAACTGACAAAGCATGATCATCAGAAGAGAAAATAGATACATGAGAACTACTAAGAATCAAGTAATTTTGCTCATCCAAAGACTTTATCAAAAGAATTAAAAGACCACCTACAGAATGGCAAAAAATATTTGTCAACTGTACGTCAGACTGATTTCTGCTCTCTGTAATTTACAAGGTACTACAAAATATCAACAAAAAAGGATAAATGATCCAATTAACTGATGGATAGAGGAGATGGAGAGACACTTCTCTGAAGAGGTCATCCAGGCAGCCGAAAGACACATCTGGAATTGCTCACGATCATTAGCTATTAAAGAATTCAAATCAAAATGATGAGATATCATCTTACCCCAACAAGGTTGGTCATGATCCAAAAAACAGAAAACAACAAATGCTCGAGAGGCTGGGGAGAAATTGGAACTCTCCTACACTGCTGGTGGAGTTGCCAAATGGTATAACCTCTTTGGAAAGCAATCTAGTGCTTCCTTAAAAAGCTAGAAATAGATATACCATTTGACCTAGTAATCTCACCTCTTGGACTATATCCTACAAATGCAAGGGCAGTTACATGAGCAGATACATGCACATGAATGTTTATTGCAGCACAGTCCACAATAACAAAATGATGGAATCAGCCCAGATGCCCAACAACAGATGATTGGATAAATAAACTATGGTATATATACTCAATGGAACACTATGCAATGTTAAAGAACAACAATGATTTTAGGAAGCATCTCATAACCTGGTTTCAACTGGAAGACATTATGTTGAGTGAAATTAGCCAGCGGTACAAGGACAAATATTGTATGAGACCCTTAATATAAGGACTTGAAAACAGATTCATGTACAGAAGAAAAGACTCTTTGATGGCTTCAAGGGAGGGGTGAGAGGGGAGGAGAGGTCTGGTTATAAATTAGACAGTTGATAGACATTTAGTTGGGTGAAATCAGTGACAGCACACATTAGAAAGAAGATGGGTTTAACTGGACTTCAGCATAACCTGAAAACTCTTTCAATCTTAACCCAATATAGCAGGGGCGGGAGTCTGGGTCCCTTGCTGTCAAGGGACATCAAGGCCAATTGGCACAAGTAGCCTATTGCTAAGAGAGTCTTCTCCACCACACATTGGTGAGTAGCATCTGAGGTCTTAAAAGCTAGCAAGCTGCCATCTGAGGTACACCAAATGGTCTCAACTCAACGGGAAGAGATGATCACCAAGGACAACAACGACATGGGGGAAGGAGAACCAGAAGGCAGAAAGATCCCCATGAATGGGTGACTACATCAACTCATGACTGGAAGAACCAGATGGTGCCCAGCCACCTCAGTAAGAGCCATGATGTGGCCCACAAAGTTGATTCCCAGTGGCAATGTGAGAATAAAAAGGGGTTCACCCTAAGAACTCGTCTAAGAGACTGCAATTGATGTTCCGAAGGCCTCAGGGTTCCCCTGGAAGCATGGCCCCTAGACCTGATGCTGTCCCTAATCATAAGTCATTACTGAGGTCACCTCCTTGGACAGGAATGAATTGAACTTGGCGACACAGAGCAGCCATATCGTGTGTGCACTTTATGGTTCTATGCATCTATAAGATGTCATCTACTGGCCTCTTACTAGAGGGGAGTGGGAAGGATGAAAAGGAGGGGACAGGAGATTGTTAAGAGGATATGACATGTATAGAACAGAAAGGAAGAGTGTGCTATCACCAGGCAAGGAGAGCAGTAGGGAGCTATGCCTAGGCAGGCATGAGAATTTAAACTGGATTGTACACCTTCACTCAATCACAACAAATAAACAAACAAACAAATTAAAAAATAGATGGAAAATAGAATAATAATTAAAAAAAAAAGATATGCTGAGGTCCCTGGGTGGCACAACTGATTTTGTTCTCATCTAATAACCTAATGATGGTTTCAATCCACACAGTGGAACTTTGGAAGAAGGGCCTGGCAGTCTGCTCCTAAAGATTCTACCCAAGGAAACCCTATATGGCAGTTCTGCTGTGCACACACAGATTGCCATAAGTTAGAATTAACTTGACAGCAACGTGTTTTGTTTTGGTTTAAATGAATGGAAAGAAATCCTATGCTCATGATTGGGAGACTTAATATTGTTAGGAAATTGTGATGGTTAAGGTTGTGTGTCAACTTGGCTCAGCTGTGATTCTCAGTGGCTTGGCAGTTGTGTGATGATGTGGTCTAGCAGTTACATAATGATATAATTTGGTAGTTTGCAATGATACATAGTTATCCTCCATGGTGTGATCAGCCAATCAGTTGTAAGGGGGGTTTCCTCAGTGTTGAAGCCTGCATACTATCTATCTGTTTGTCTATCTATCTATCGATCCCTCCATCCACCTATCCACCTACCCATCCATCCACCTACCCACCCATCCACACACCCACTGCTGTCAAGTCTGACTTATAGTGGCCCTATAGGACAGAGTAGAACTGCCCCATAGAGTTTCCAAGGAATGCCTGGCAGATTTGAACTGCTGATTTTTTGGTTAGCAGCTGTAGCACTTATCCATTATGTCACCAGGGTTTCCGTATATGTGTATACTCTGGCAATGGTTGTTTGCTTGCTCTGGATCCCATATCCAGCTGTTTATCATCTGATTTCCAGTTCTTGGGACTTTAGCTTGTGGCTTGCTGTACTGCACACTGATCCTAGAATTTGTCAGCCTACATGGCCTATAAGCCAGCAACTTGCTGTCTTACCTGCCGGTCTTGTTTTCTTCAGGCTCCACAGTCCGGGAGTCAGTAGCCTCTGATCTTCCCGTCTTGATATTGTCATCCCCTGCAGCTGTGTGAGCCAGGAGAAGCTGTCAGTCTGACACGTGACTCATGGACTTGGGATTTGCCAGCTTCTGTATTTGCACCAACTATTTCCTCGAGATAAATATATATATACACTTTACTGCTTTTGCTTCTCTAGAGAACCCAGTCTAAGACATTTAGTACTAAGAGTAGTTTTAGAGAAACAAAATTTTAAAGATGGGTTTTCTAAATTGGTTTTCAAGTCTGACTAGTCTTAAAGGAGCTGATTCTGCCTCCAGTAGTAGAAAGGTGCTGCTGATTCACAGCATATGGTGGCATATTAATATACACAATACTCCTACCAATAGGTCAACTATTGGTGAGAATCAAGACTCTAGGTGATTGTATGTTTGATATTTTCCTTCAATTTTGTTGGAACAAAACATATGGGGAAGCCGGTTCGTTGATCTTACCTTCACTAGAAAAAGTACTAAAATAAAAAGATGAGTTCAGGACTTTAGAGAAACAGCTCGAGCTCCACATAAAAGACCTCAAAGTTGTCACTTGTGCTCTGAAAGGAAGTCTTTTTTCTTATAGCAACAGAGCTCATATTGCTACAAACCAAACCCAGACTCTTATGGCAAGAATGGCTGCATTACAATGCCAACTGACTTTCCAACCTCAAATAGTGTTTCAAGTTAAAATGAGAGCATTGACTGGGAAGAAATGGGATCCTGAATCTTGGAATGGGGACATACAAGCAGAAAATAAGGAAGCTGGGAACACTGAGACCCTATGTTCTATTGAATCACTCCTGCCAACAGAGCCAGTCTTTTTACTCCCATCTGAAGAGATTACTCCCCCTGTGTCTAAGCTACCCTCTCTTGTAAAAACAAATTATCTCTTCCACACCCATCTGATGAGGTTAACCCTGTTGTGTCTGAAGAGGTGTCCTCTGAGGTATCACCGGAGGCTGCACCTGAGTCATTGCCTGGGGTATTGCCTGATGCAGATGCCTTACAAGACATTGCTCAGTGTTCCCAGGACCCACCCTCACCACCCATTTTTGTTTCTGTACCTATAAATAGTAAGCTTCGAAAGGTGAGGAACAAAGTATGACCCAGGAAGGGATATGCTACACCCTAAAAGAACTGCTTGACTTCTGTAATATATTACAAACAAAAAACTGGGGAATATGTGTGAGAATGGCTATTAAGTATTTGTTCAAGGAACATAAAGTTGGATCAGCCTGAGTTTGTTGATACAGTTTGACTGAGCACAGTATCTTCATTTATTCAGTGTTTTAGCCTGAGAGGTTAGGAAAGGATCTAACAGTTTATTTGGTTGAGTCACTGAGGCATGATTATGCAGTGGTCTACCTTTAATCAATCTAAAGTGCCAGAACTGTGTTTGTATACTGTAGGAGAAGGTATACAAAGGCTTAGGGAAATTAGCATGTTAGAGTGGGTTTAACAGGTTAGGCCTACAGATGTGTGCATGGAGTGCCCAGAGGCCACACCTTTTACCACAACTGTGAGGAACAAATTTATGGACAGAGCCCAAGTGTCTTTGAAGACTGTGTGATTGCTATTTTGTGTAAGTCAAATTTGACAGTGGGAGCTGCACTTACTAAATGAAGACACCTAACTACAATGAGGGTTGATTGGACCCTGTGGTAGTAGGGGCCAAGTGGTGGCACCTAGTCAACAAAGACAAGGTAAGCAAGGTTACTGTAATGGACAGCAAAGTCAAAGCAGTGATCAGAATAATCTGATTTCTATAGACTTATGCACTGGCTACTTAGTCATCATGTCCCTAGAAGTGTGCTAGATGGGAAATCTACCAAATGTTTACTTGATCTGTACAAGCGGGAGAATTCTAGGTTGAATGAATGGCAGTCTAGTTTGAATCTTGAGAATAGACAGTCTTGGCCCTTCAGTCAATTCCCAGGCTTGACTTAGTTTAAAGATCTACAAATCCTTGAATGAAAGAGAGAAAGCCTGGGAATGCTGTCACATCAAGGACTTGAAGGATGTAGATGGGTGATGACTCCCACCACATCCCCACTCAACTTGCCTATTTGGCCTGTGCAAGAAACAGATGGATCTTGGAGAATGACAGTAGATTATGGTGAATTTAACCACATGGTGACTCCAGTTGTATTGCTGTTCCAATGTGGATTCATTGCTTGAGAAAATGAATACATCTCCTGGTGCCTGGTATGAAGCTATTGATCTGGCCAATGCTTTTTCTCCACAACTGTTTCAAAGGACCAACAAATGCAATTTCCCTTCAGCTTTTATGGCCAGAAACATACCTTTACTGTCCTAACCTCAGAGGCATATCAACTCTCTATCCTTGTGTCATAATTCAGTCCACTGGGTCTTTGATGGTCTTTCCCTTCAATAAGATGCCACACTAGTCTATTACACTGATGACATTATGCTGATTTGATCTAGAAAAGAAGAAATGTCAATGACTCTGAATTTATTGGTAAAATATTTGTGTGCTAGAAGGTGGGAAATTAATCCCACAAAAATTCAAGCCCTTTATACCTCAGTGAAATTTCTAGAGGTCTAGTGGTATGGAGCATGCCAAGATATTTCTTCTAAAAGGAAGGATAAGCTGTTATATCTTACCCCTCCTATAACTAAAAAGTAAGCACAATGCTTGGTGGTCCTCTTTAGATTTTGAAGGCTATATATCCCTCATTTCACAGTAATACTCTGGCCCGTTTATCAAGTGACTCAAAAAGATGCTAGTTTTGAGTATGGCCCAGAGGAAGAAAAGACTGCAACAAGTTCAGGCTGCCATGCAAGCTATTCTCTAACTTGGATCATATGATCCAGTTGATCTAATGGTTCCTGAAGTGTCAATGGCAGATAGAGATTCTAGTTGGAGTCTTTGGCAAGCACCTATTGGTGAAAAACAGTACAGACACTTAGGACTATAGAGTAAAGCCCTGCCTTGCCATTCTCTGCAGATACTACTGTCCTTTGAGAAACAGTTTCTGTCTAGTTACTATATCTTAATAGAGACTGAGTGTTGAACTGCAAATGACCAAGTCACCGTGTAGCCCTAACTGCCCACCGTGAACTAGGCATTGGCTGACCCATGAAGTCAGTCAAATGTGCACAGCAGCACTCTATCATTAAATGGAAGTGGTACATATATGAGACCTGGCCTAAGCAGGACCTGAAAGCACAAGTAAGTTGAATGAGGAAGTGGCCCAAATGCTCAGTCTCCACTCCTGTCACATTACCTTCTCTCTGCCAGCCTGCATCTGTGATCAGTTGACAGAGGAAGAGAAAACTATGCCCAATTTACTATGCCCAATATGCATATATACAAATAGCACTTGAAAGTTGACGGCAGCAGCACTGCAGCCTCTTTGTATCAACTCCTTGAAGGACACTGGTGAAGTGAAATTCTTCCAGCAGACAGAACTTCTAGTAGTGCACCTGGTTGTTCACTTTCTTTAGGAGAAATGGTCAGATGTATGACTGTATACTGATTCATGGGCTGTGGTTAATGGATTAGCTCAATGGTCAGGGACCTGGAAAGAACATGTTTGGAAAATTGGTGACAAGGAGTTATGGGGAAGAACTATGTGGATAGACCAAAGAAGTGAAGACATTTGTGTCTCATGTGAATGTCCACCAAATGGTGACAGAGGAGGATTTTAACAATCAAATGAATAGGATGATGTGTTCTGTGGAAACCAGCCAACCTCTTTCCCCAGTGGGCTCAGAAACAAAGGCTACAGTGGCAAGTGTGGAGGTTATGCATGGGCAAGCAACATAGACTTCCACTCACCAAGGCAAACTTGACTACAACCACTATTGAGTGCCCAATCTGCCAGCAGCAGAGACTAACACTGAGTCCCCTAGTGACAGGTTGATTATTTTGGACTGCTTCCATCATGGAAAAGGCAGCGTTTCATTCCTACTGGGACAGACACTATTCTGAATCCAGATTTGCCTTCACTTCCTGCAACACTTCTGCCAAAACTAGCATATTTGCAGTAACAGAATGTCTTCTCTACTATCTTGGTATCCCACACAGCATTTCCTTGGATCAAGGGATTCACATAATAGAAATGCAGTGTAGTAGTAGGCCCCTGCTGCCGGAATTCACTGGACTTATCATATTGCCTATCACCATGAAGCAGCTAGCTTGATAGAACAATAGGATGGCCTTCTAAAGGCACAATTATAACACTGGCTCAGTGGCAATGCTTTGCAGGGTTTGGGCAATTTTCTTTAAGAGGCTCTATATGCTCTAAAATGATGTCCATTATTTGGTGCTGTTTATTCCATAGCCAGGATTCACAGTTCCAGGAATCAAAGGGTAGAGATTGGAACGGCACCACTCACTATTACCCATTAGTGACCCACTAACACAATGTTTGCTTGCTGTCCCCATGATGCTAAGCTCTGTGGGTTTAGAGGTCTTAGTTCCAAAGGGAGGAATGCTACCACCTGGAGATGCAATATGGAAACACATTAAACTAGAAGTTAAGAATGCCACCTGGATGTTTTGGGCTTCTCAAACCTGTTGATAAACACACAAAGAAGAGAGTTATTGTATTAGCTGTGATTTATCCTGATTACCAAGGAGAAATTGAATTCATATTGCATTTAGAGGCAAAAACAAGTATGTCTGGAATAGAAGCACTCCCTTAAGGCATCTCTTAATACTACCATGCTTTGTGATTAAAGTCAATTGTGACATAGCTACTAATGTCCCAGACACTTTAGAAATGAAGGTTTGGGTCACCTCACCAGGCAAAGAACCATGACTAGATTGAGGTGCTGCCTGAGGGCAGAGGGAATACAGAATAGGTAGTGGAAGAAGGTAGTTCTAAAAACCATTTATGATCATGTGACCAGTTGCAGTAATGAGGACTGTAATTGTTATGACTACTACTTCCTTGTATTTATCCAACAAATATCTTTGTTTTCTTTACTTACAAAATATAATATATAAACAGGGCTACTACATTTTCAGGTGTATACATGTTCTTTACATCATGTTAGGTGCAAGTATGACTTTGTAATTGTCTTTATGTGTGGTATAGGGAGATGTATACAGGTGCCATACTGACAAGGAGTGGACTGTGGTGGCTAAGATTTTGTGTCAACTCAGCCAGGCTATCATTCTCAGTTATTTGGCAATTACATAATGACATAGTTTGTTAGTGTTTTAGTCATCTGGTACTGCTCTAATAGAAGTACCATGAATGTGTATGACTTCAGCAAAGAAAAGTTTAATTTTACGCAGTCCAGTAGGCTGGAACTCTGAATTGAGGGTGTGTGCTCCAAAGGAAGGCTTTCCCTCTTTGTGACTCTAGAGGAAGGTCCTTGCATCGCATCAGTCTTTGGTCAGGTTACATCTTGGGACAGGAAGCTTAGGTCAGAAGGACGTGCTCTACTTCCAGTGCTGCTTTCTTGATGGCACGAGGTTTCCAACTCTCTGCTTGGTTCTCTTTCCTTTTATCTCTTGTAGGAAAAAAGGATAAAGGGTGGTGTAGGCCACACTCCAGAGAGAAACTCCCTTGCAAGGGTATTGCAGTCTCACCCTAATCCTCTTTTTAACATCATCACCCTATCTATTAGCCAAAGGCAGAGATTAAGATTTATAGCATAGGAAAAAGGCAAAAAGGAGGACAGTCACAAAATATTGGGAATGATGGCCCAGCCAAATGGCTACAGATTTTCAGGGGGATACAGTTCAATCCATGACAAGTAGTTACACTGTAGGGTTCCTGTGAGTCAGAATTGATTCAACGGCAACGGGTTTGGCTTTGGTTTGGCAATGATGTTACTTGGCAATTGTGTAATGATGTAGTCATCCCCTATGATGTGATCTATTGTGATCAGTCAGTCAGCTGTAAGGAGTTTCCTCAGGGCTGTAGCCTGCATCCAACATATATATATGTGTTTATATATTGCCTGCCAGTCTTGGGATTCATCAGCTTCTACATCCTGTGAATCAGCAGCCTTTCAGTTTACCTGCCTATCACGGATTTGTCAGCATCTGTAGCCCATGAGCCAGCTGCCTGCCATCTGACCTGCTGATCTTGGGTTTGTCACCCCCTGCAGCTATGTGAGTCAGGAGAAGCTTACACCCACGTCATAGTCTTGGGACTTCCAGCTTCTACAACTACATGAGCCATTTCCTTGAGATAACTCTGTTTATATACATATATGCTTTACTGATTTTAATTCTGTAGAGAACACAACCTAAGATAAGTGTCAGTACTCTTAAACTGATCTACAGATTCTATGAAATCCTTATTAAAATGTCAGCTGGCTGTTTTGTTTGTTTGTTTGACAAATAAGGAAGCTGATCCTAAAATTCATCTGGAAATGCAAGAGACCCAGGATAGAAAAAACAGTACTGAAGAAAAAAAATTTGAAGATGAACACTTGCCCATTTCAAATTTTACTATAAAGCTTCACTGTTCAAGATAGTGTGGTACTGGCATAAAGATAAACATTGTGACAAATGAAACAGAGGAGTACAGAAATACATCTTTGCATTTATGGTCAATTAATTTTCAATAAGAGTGTCAAGACTATTCAATGAGGAAAGAATAAAGAACAGACTTATCAACAAATGCTGCTGGAACAACTGGAAATCAACACACAAGGAGAATGAAATTAGGTTCCTACTTCATATCACACAGACAAATTAACTCTAAATGAGTCATAGACCTAAATGTAAGAGCAAAACTATCAAACTCGTAGAAGAAAACATGAGTTGATCTCTATAACCTTAGGTTAGGCAAAGTTTCCATAGATATGACACCAGAAACATAGTGACAAAAGAAAAACAGACAAATTGGACTTCATCAAAATAAAAAAATTTTGCACTTCAAAGTACACCATTAAGAAATTTAAAATATAATGTAAAATGGGAAAGGAAATTTGATAAAGGACATATATCTAAAATATGTTTAAAAAAAACTCTTACTACTCAATAGCAAAAAGGAAAATAGCCCAAATGAAAAAAATTGGAAAAGGGTCTAAATAGACATTTCTCCAAAGGATATTTAAAAAATGCTCAATAAACATGTGAAAAGATGCTCAGTATCGTTAACCATCAGCGACATGCAAGTCAAAAACCACTGTGAAATCCTACTTCATACCCAGTAAAGTTGTCATGGAATCAATTCCAACTTACGTATGTCAGAGTAGAGCTGTACCGTGAAGAGTTTTCAATGGTCATTTTTTAAAAAATAAATTGACAGGTCTTTCTTCCCAAGAGCCTCTGGGTGAATCCAAACTTCCAACTGTGTAAGAAAGTGATAATAAAAAAAGATAAGCATTAACCAACGTTGGCAAGGGTGTGGAGAAACTGGAATACTTAGGCATTGCTAGAGGGAATGCAAGGTGACACAGTCAATTTGGAAACAGTCTAATGGTTTCTCAAACAGTTTAACATATTCCAGATTTACCACAGGCCCCAGCAATTCGACTCCTAGTTACATACAAAAAAGAAATGGAAACACATGCCCCAAAAAAATCTGTACACATGTATTCATACATTATTCATAAAAGCCAAAATTGATGACATAATCCAAATGTCATCAATTGATAAACGAGTAAACAAAATATGGTACATACATTGTCTTAGCCTGGGTTTTCCAGAGAAGCAAAACCAGTAACACATATATATACAAGGAAAGATATATATATATGTATAGGAAACAGCTCACGCAATTGCAGAAGCTGAACGTCCCAAGTCCTGGCACAAGCCTCATGTGGCCACAGGAGCTGATGAACCCAAGGTTAGAAGGTCAGAGACCAAAATTCTAGATCACCGGTTGTGTAGGTCAGTGGATCCCAAGCTGATGGCAAGATCAAGCTGCAGAGGCTGGTGAACCAGGTTTGGCAGGTCAGGGAACAGGACTCTGAAGCACTGGCTGTAAGCATTGATGAATCCAACAGCTGCTAGCTCAGGTCCAGGAACCAGACACCAAAAACAAGAGAGCAGGAGCTGCTGACAACGTGAGCAGACCAGCAGTAGGTGTTCAAAGGATGGAGAGATGAGAGCTGAGGGGCGGGAGGCCACCACAGGCCCCGCCCTGTAACTTGGAATAGCCAGGTTGACACAATCCTGACCACCACAGTCCACCGCTTGTCAACTTGGCATCTGCACACATCTCCCCTTACCATCCATAGTCTCTGAAGGAACAGGAAGTCATACTTACGTCTAACATGACATAACTAACACATGAACAACTGAAAATGCATTAGCCCATTACACCTTATGTTTCACAAGTAAACAAAAATATCTGATACACAAATACTCATAACAATTACAGTCCTCGTTTCCACAACTGGTCGTGTGGCCGTAACTGATATTTAGAACTACCTTCTTCTACAACCCATTCTGTATTCCCCTCGCCCTCAGCAAGCACCTCAGCTGGTCATAGTTCCTTGCTTGGTGAGGGGACCCAAACCTTCATTCCTGAAGAGTCTGGGCTATTAGCAGTCATTTTGCAATTGGGTTTCTGTAGTTTTCCGCTGACCTTAATCACAGGACATGGTAGACTAGGAGGCATCCTAAGGCATCCCCTGCATTCCAAACATACTCTTCTTTACCTCCGTTTTGTAATGTCAATCTAGTTCCATCTTCACAGTCAGGATCAATCACACCAGCCAATACTGTAACTCCCTTCTTTATCTGTTGATCCAGAGGCACAAGGAGCTCAAAATGGCCTGGTGGAAATTTTAGCTTCCAATTCAGTGGAATTGTTGATGTGTCTCCAGGTGGTAGCATTCCTCCTTTTGGAACTAAGACATTTAGACCTGCAGAGCATAAGGTCATGGGGACAGGAAGCAAAAATCTTGCAAGTGAGTCACTAGGGGTAACAGTGAGTGGTGCCACTCCTGTTTCCACTCCTTGATCCCTGGATCCATGAATCCTGGCTATGGGAGAAACAGCACCATATATTGGATGCTGGTTTAGAGCATATAGAGCCTCCTGGAGAACATTTCTCCAACCCTGCAAGGTATTGCCACCTACTGGCAGAGTAATTGTGTCTTCAGCAGGCCGTTCTATAGTTCTACCAAGCCAGCTGCTTCAGGATGATCGAGAACGTGGTAAGACCAGTGAATTCCATGAGCACAGGCCCACTGCCTCACTTCATTTGTTGTGAAGTGAGTCTCTTGATCAGAGGCAATGCTGTGTGGGATACTGTCATGGTTGGAATTGTGTCCCCCCAAAAATATGTGCAGCCACGTGGCTGGGATATGGTTCCCAGTATCTTGGGACTGTCCTCCATTGTGTGGTTTTGCTAACCTGTATGTTAAAGGATTAGGGTGGGGCTGTGAATTCCTGCTGTAGGGGGAGTTTCCCTGGAGTATGGCTTGCCCCACCCTTAATGCTTTTAGCTTGCAAGGAATAAAAGGAAAAAGAAACAAAGGACAATTTGAGAACCTCTCTACCGTCAAGCAAGCAGCACCAGGAGCAGAGTGCGTCCTTCAGATCAGAGGTTCTTGCGTGAGGACACTCCCTGGACAAAGACTGATGCAATACCGGACTTTCCTCCAGGGCCAACAAGGGGAAAGTCTTTCCCTGGAGCGGACACCCTGAATATGGACTCGCAACCTACCGGACTGTGTAAGAATAAATCTTTCTTTGTTAAAGCCATCCACTCTGTGGTATTTCTGTTAGAGCAGCCTATCTGACTAAAACAGATACCATGACGGGGGTTAAGGTATTCTGTAAGTCCACAGATGGTAGTTTTGGCAGAAGCATGTCGTACCAGGAAGGCAAGTCCATATCCAAAGCAAGTATCTATTCCAGTAAAGACAAAATGCTTCCTTTTCCATGAGGGAAGTGGTACAATGTAATCAACTCTCCACCAGGCTGTAAGCTGATCACCTTGAGGAATAGTGCCATATTGAGCAACTCAGAGTTGGTCTCTGCTGCTGACATATTTGGCACTCAGCAGTGGCTGTAGCCAAGTCAGCCTTGGTAAGTGGGAGTCCATATTGCTGGGCCCATGCATAACCACTGTCCCTGCTACTATGGCCACTTTGTTCATGAGGCCATTGAGCAATGACAGGGGTAGCCAGGGAAAGAGGATGATTGGTTCCCACAGAACGCATCATCTTATCTACTTGATTGTTAGACTCATCCTCTGCTGAGGTCACTCTTTGATGAACATTTACTTGAGACACAAATACCTTCACTTCTTTGGCCCATTGAGAGAGGTCTGTCCACATCTCTTCCCCATAAATCCTTGTCTCTAATTTTCCAATCATGTTCCTTACAAGTCCCTAACCAACTGGCTAAGCCGTTGGCCACAGCCTGTGAATCACTATACGGCCACACATCTGGCCATTTCTCCTTCCAAGAAAAGTGAACAACCGGATGCACTGCTTGAAGTTCTGCCCATTGGGAGGCTTTGCTTTCACCGCTGTCCTTGAGGGAGGTCCCAGAAAGGGGCTGTGGTGCTGCTCCTGTCCACTTCTGAGTGGTACCAGCATATCGCACAGAACCGCCTGTAAACCAAGCACGAGTTTTCTCTTCCTCAGTCAGCTGGTCATAAGGAACACCCTGTGAGGCCACAGGTGCAAATTGGGAGATGGAAGGTAATGTTACAGGGGTGGAGACCATGGGCATTTGGGCCACTTCCTCATGCAACTGACTTGTGCCTTCAGGTCTTGCATGGGCCTGTTATCATATATATCACTTCCATTTAATGATGGAGTGCTGCTTTGCTCGTCCAACTTTGTGACTCTGTGAGTCAGACAACACCCAGTTCATGATAGGCAGCTCAGGACACATGATGACTTGGTGTCCCATGGTTAAGTGTTCAGTCTCTGCTAAGACCCAGTAAGAAGCCAAAAGCTGTTTTTCAAAAGGAGAGTAGTTATCTGCAGAGAATGGCAGAGCTTTTCTCCAAAATCCTAAAGGTCCGAGTTGTGATTTACCAACAGGGGCCTGACAAAGACTCCAAACAGCAACTCTGTCTGCCACTGACACTTCAGGCACCATTGGATCAGCTGGATCACGTGGCCCAAGTGGCAGAGCAGCCTGCACAGTGGCCTGAAGCTGCTGCAGAGCCTTCTCTTTTCTCTTGTTCTGGGCCCACTCAAAAGCAGCATCCTTTTGAATCGCGTGATAAATAGGCTGAAGTAGCACACCCAAATGAGGCATATGTTGCCTCCAAAATCCAAAGAGACCCACTAGGCACTGTGCCTCTTTTTGAGTTGCCAGAGCATCCAGGTGCAGTAACTTACCCTTCACTTTAGAAGGAATATTGTGACGTGCCCCATACCACTGGACCCCTAGGAATTTCACTGAGTTGGAAGGTGCCTGAATTTTTGTGGGATTGATTTCCCATCCTCTTGCATGAAAATGTTCAACTAATAAGTCCAGAGTCGCTGACACTTCTTCCTTACTAGGTCCAATCAGCACAATGTCATGTATATAATGGACCAGTGTCACATCTTGTGGAAGAGAGAAACAGTCAAGGTCCCTGTGGACTAAATTATGACACAGTGCTGGAGAATTAATGTAGCTCTGAGGCATGCAAGTGAAAGTGTACTACTGGGCTTGCCATCTGAATGCAAACTGCTTCTGGTGGTCCTTGGAAACAGGTATGGAGAAGAAGGCATTAGCCAGATCAATGACTACATACCAAGTACCAGAAGATGTATTAATTTGCTCAAGAAATGAAACCACATCTGGAACAGCAGATGCAGTGGGGATCACCACCTCCTTACGTTTGTGATAATCTACTGTCATTCTCCAAGATCCATCTGTTTTTTGCACAGGCCAAATAGGAGAGTTGAATAGGGATGTGATGGGGATCACCATCCCTGCATCCTTCAAGTCAAACGAAATATGGTATATACATACAATAGAATATTATTCAGCCATAAAAAGGAATGAGTATTCATATATTCTGCAATATGAATAAACCTGGAAAACATGATTCTAAGAGAAAGAAGCTGGAAACAAACAGCCACATAATATTAGATTCTATTTATACCAAATGTCCAAAATAGTTTGTCGTGGATTGAATTGTCTCTTCCAAAACATGTGAGCATCAATTTGGCTGGGCCGTGATTCCAGTACTGTGTGATTTTCCAGTATGTTGTAAATCCTGCCTCTATGCTGGTGAGGGAGGGTGAGTGGCAGTTGTTTTGATGAAGCAGGACTCAGTCTATAATATTATATTATACCTTGAGGCAATCTCTTGGAGTTTAAAAGAAAGAAGCAAACAGAGACAGAGGGATTGCATATTACCAAGAAAGCAGCACATGGAGCAGAGCACATTTTTGGGATGCAGGGTCCCTGCTCTTGAGAAGCTCCTCAACCATGGAAAGATAGATGCCTTTCCTGAGCTAACACCATAAATTTGGACTTCTAGTTTACCTTACTGTAAAGAAATAAATTTCTCTTTGTTAAAGTGATCTACTTGGGGTATTTCCTGTTAGAGGAGCACTAGATGACTAAGAAAGAGGCTAATCCACAGAGACAGACAATAGATTAATTGTTGTAGGAGCTTCTGGAAATAGGGGCAGCGGGATGATCAAAAAGTTCTAAAATTGGTTGTGGTGATGGTTGCATGACAATGTGAATATGCTAAAAACTATTATATTGTAAACTTTAAATTGATAAATTGCCTGCTTTGTGAATTATATCTCGATAAATGTATTAAGCAAATTGTCGGCATATGGATTTGAACCAAGATCTACCTGTCTTCAAAACTCACACTCTTCCCAGAACTCCTCTGCCATCCCAGGAGGTGTTTGATAAATGTACTACCATCATTATGACTCGACTGCACTTAGCTATCATTATGGTTACTGTTATAATTACCCACTAGAAAGAAGAGTTCACGACAACCTTAGAAGCACTTTGGAAGTTTGTGGACTTGAGCAGCAACCATTACAGGCCAAAGGAACAGCAGACTTCCAAGAAGCAGACCTATATTTCCAGGGATTTTACTGCCAAATTTTAACCATGGGAGAAAGCTAAAACTGCTGAGCATATACCTGTCAGCCCCAGGACTCAGAGCTCTCTAGCAACTTTCTGCCTTAGGACATGGGCAACCTACATTATAAATGTAGCTCCCACCTGCAGTATACTCTCTCAGCACCAGAAGCAAGCCAGATCTTTTGCCTGTTGGGCACTGGCAGAATTCCATTATCACCCTGTCACAGGCCTAGAAGTGACTGAAGGAACAGAGTCTTAGACATCACTCCAGCAGCACCAAATGTCCCCTGTAAAGACTGAAGCCAGCATCACAACCATATGACCATACCAGTCTTGTTGACTCCTAAAGCGTGCTTGTCCTGGTTTGTCTATGCCATGGCACTTTCTTATTAAAAAGCAAAAGCTGTACCCTGGCAACCAGAAGGACCTCTACAGACGCACCCAGATATAAAGCTTCCAAAAGGAACAGATGCTATAAGAAGAATCCTGACCTTTTCCCTTCAAGGTGTTATGCCGTATTTCTGACAATCTCTCCACAAAAATGACCCTTACCTTCCCCTATGTAGGACCCCCTTGTCCTTGGACCCCTTGTTATAGCTACTATTTGTTGGGTGCTTATTATGCACCACACACTGTGCTAAGTTCTTATACATACTTAATCCTCCCAGCACCGACAGAGATAGTGGTTCCCATTTTTCCAGGCAAGGAATTTGGGACACAGGAAAGTTAAGTAGCTTGATCAAGCAGTAGAGCTGGAATTTGAACTCTGACAGTCTGACTCTAAAGTCTATGATTTTAAACACTTTTCTAACATCTGCATTTCTGTGATGGTCTCATTTGGGAGGCAACTTCTCAAAGGTCCAAATGTCCCTTTGTGCTTCCCACCAAGCCCAAGTGTGAAGCCAGCCAATGGGTGTAACAGGACACTGGTGACAACCTCAGGGATTTCACCATGAGAAGAAACATTGACCTACACAGCCCACTCCAACCTATTGACTCAGAGTGGCCCATTCCACAGCATATATCTTATATAATTATGATTTTCCACTCCTTTACACTGATACATCCCACCTGGCTTCTGTGAGAAGTCAGCAGGAGTGGGGTAGAACTTGGATGTTGTATGCTAATCCTGCGGCTCTGAACATTATCCAGCAACAGGCACACCAGCAGGACAATTTTAGGTTTCTAAGATCCACAGGCCTGGGACAGGGTTGGATTTTCCAGTAGGCAAGGTAAGCACAGTGCTGACCTTGCTTACCAGATCATTTATAGTGAACAGTTTCACTATAGATCAGTAAGTAAATGCAAGTAAGCCCATGTTTACTTTGCTTACTGGATCATCTGTCTCTGTCAAGGACTGTAAATTTGATGAGGTTCCTGGCCCCTAGGGTTGCCATGAGTCAGATCCGACTCGACGGCACTTGGCTTGGCTTGGTTCTGTAGGAAGGTGCTGTGGGTTGGGAGAGATGTCAGCAATACCTAGAAGCAGAATCTTTAATGTGGTGAAAAAGTGTGAAATTTTTCACTACAGATGATCCAGTAAACAAGGTAAGCATTGCCCCTGCTCTGGGGCCCCCACAGCCCACCAGAGGGCACCCCGATTATTTAAATGAATGACCAAGTGGGGGAGAGGAGCAAGGTTGGGAGAACTTCCAGAGATTTTAGCTTACCTCACACTAGTTCTGCTAGGCAAATCCAGAGAACCTGAGGACATCAAGCCCAGCATGACTCTTGTTAGGAACTGATTTACCCTGTTATATTGAAAACTCTAGATTTGTGGGAAATATCCAGCTTCCTTATTTTCATTGCATCAGTCTGAATCTGATTTTTATCCCTACCCTCCGGACTGCTGAAAAAATTTAATCACAGTTATAACCAGGACTTCTCCTTCACCGTAAGATTAGGCAAATCATAGTGAGACTCCTCCTTTCACCAGTCATTGGTCCATATAGGCAGTTCGCAGCTGGCCTCTGCTCTGATTGGTCATTACCTCATTCTGACTGGATAGAGAATGTGCTCTTCCAGTTGTTAAATATTTTACCACCACCCTTGGGCTATACCGTCCAGTTGAAATACCAGCTTCCTTCTGTTGGTCCCATGGTTCTTCTGAACCTACTCCCTGCCAGTCTTCTCAGTCTCATCTCTTGCCATGCTCTGCCTTGCACTTTCTGTTCTGGCACCACTGAGTTATACAGAGTTGCCTACCTGTAACATGGTGTTCTCATCCTCCAGGAATTTACTCCATCTGTTACCTTTGCATGATTACCTTCTAGACCCTTCAAACCTCAACTTAGGTATCCCCTCCTCTGGGAAGTCCTGACTATGCCAGTCTGTGTGAGGCAGCCCTTCCCTGAGTCCCCGTATTGCCCTTCACTTCCTTCTCTCATTTGCGTTGATTGCAGTGAGTTGTACTTGGCTGTTTCCGTTTTGTGTCTCTCGCTGGCCTGGGAGCAGTCTGAAAATAGGGACTGCATCTTATTTGCCTCTGTATCCCCAGCACTTTAATTACGGCCTGGCACAGTGAGTTTTGATAAACAAATGGATGAATGAAGGATGGAGATGGGGGCAGAGGTGAAGCCTGGAGAAGTTGTAAAGAAACACATGGGAATATCTCACAAATGAAGTTCTCCAATGTGATTAGAAAAATTGTTCTCCCTGACCCTTCCTGGGACCTGGAACATACCAAATTGAAATAACAGAAAATGGCCTTTTGTGATGCAGCCAAAAGGGAGAAAATCAATATCAGATTCTTTTAGCAACATTAAACACAAGAAGCATACAAAGAAAAGAATTGGTTACTCTTATCAGTGTAAAAGGCCTGATTGTTTTATAATTGCTTGGCCCTGAAGATGAAACAGTGAAAGGTACTTTTCTTCATTTTCCTTTCCACCAGCAAGAATCCATACCCTTTATAGCTCTGTTCAGGGGCAAACAAGATAGAACAGTATGGCTAACACCCCAAGCGTATGGAAGAGAAGGGATAGCATCTTGAGAGGAAAGAATACCTTAAAAGGCCAATGACCCTGGGCAGATAAGGAAAGATAGAGGATGTCTCAGGGAAAAGACTCCTTGAGACACCAAGAGAGGGCAACTCTGTAGGTTGCCATGAAAGGAAAGAACACAGGCTTGTTGAAGCCATTGATTCCTGTAGAGGAGCTAATCCAAGAAAGGGGATGGGAAAGGGGAAACTTTTCAAATTTCAGTAGGCAACTGGAGCTGAGAGTAGAGATCTACTCTTCACATTGTTCTGGACTCTGCGTGTTCTTGATCAGATGATAGCAAGATTTTCTCCCCAAATGAGGGACTTATACTAGCACACCTTTCTGGTGTTATAGGGTATAATCACTGAGTTGCACAGAGCAGAAAAAGGAGCCTGTCTAGGTGTGTTGTGGACGCACCGAAAACATAGCACAGAACTGAGTCAAGAAGTGACTCCTAAATTGTTAGTAGAATGAACCTGGGCCTGAGGAAACAAAGTGGATGCAGCACAGCAGTAATGGTGCTGAGGACCCCTTCCCAGTAGGAAAGGGGTGTAGTAGAGACAGCTGTGACCTTGGCACTAATGTCCTTGGAGGAGGGTCATGTTGGGGAGTGTTTTACCAAATATCTGGGACTCTATGTTGGAAATTTTCTGACCTGGTTCAAGCCTAAGATTCCCCTCAAGAAATCAGATACAGATACATAACTTTACAGGCCATCACTTTGCTTCTGAGAGATGAGACCCTCCGTATTCCCTGAGGGATCTGATAGAATTAACTGGAAGAGACAATGGGACACAGAGTCTTGGAACAGGTGATAGAACAAGGAATGCATCCCATGCTGGATGTTACCAAGCAACAAAATCTCTGAAGCTTTATCAGAGGTTGGGATGTAGGTATGCTATAGGAAGGCAGGGTGCATCAGACCACCTCCAGGGAAAGAAGGAATTTGAGAAATGTCTTGAATATGCTAAAAAACACATTTTTAAAAATGTCTTGGAGACTATGACAAGGAGGCATGTTAGAGAGCTTGAAGGGTCCCACTCATGAAGTAGTACACGAATTGAAGGCACAAAATCCTTCAGCCAATGTTAGTGATTAAGATTAGCCTAAATTCTTTGGGGAGGAGAAGGTACAGTGGGAACATCCACCTGGTAGAAAGAGGATCCCAGCTTTGGGTTTTTTTGTTTTATTGGATGACATTAGATACCTATTTACATAAGGCAATGAAGAAGGGAGCCTAAAAGTCCAGTGAAGAATCAGGCATGGTTCAAAACAGTGCTGGCTGAAGCCTCTTACAACCAGGCTACAAGAGATAGCACTAGGATTATTGGCTTAAGGTATTTGTCGGGATGGACTACCTGCTACAACATCAACCCTGAAGTCTGAAATGCTTACCATAATAAAAATTTAACGCTAACTCATGTCACAGTGCAGTTTGGTCTTCAGGGATGGGGGTAGGGATACTCTATTCTTTGTTGTTGTTCAGAAACCCAATTTTATCCATCTTGTATTGCTGCCATCTTTCACACAGGTCCCAAAGAATACAAGGGAAGGTGAAGAGACTGTGAGGATGACACACCTAATATTTAGCCATCTCAACTTGTGTCACATACCATTTTTGCCCACATCTTATTGCCAAAAACTAGCCTCATGGCCAGCTTTGATGCTAGAATGTTGGGAAACGTTGCCCCTGGCTAGGCAGTTGGTTTTCAGCAAAAGATGGAAAAGAGCGAGCCCTGGTGAAAGAGTAGTTAAGAGCTACACCTGCTAACCAAAGGGTTGGTAGTTTTAATCCACCATCTGTTCCTTGGAAACCCTGTGGGGCAGTTCTACTCTGTCCTGTAGGGTGGCTGTGAGTAGCAATTGACTCTATGGCAATGGGTTTGCTTTTTGTTTTATGGAAGAGAAGCACAGACCTTTAGGGGACAGCTGACTATCTCTGCCACAACTGACTGAAATTATCTCTGTTGATACAATTACTTGGTACTGGGGGCTTGAAGTTGGGGCTATAACAAATAGTCAGAGGTAGGCTGGGGCAGCTGGGCCTATATCTTAGGCCTGAATTTGATGGCTGATGCAGAAGTAGCTGTAGAGAAATACATGGGATGATTGGCAACTACACCAAAATCTGTAGAGAATGGGAAACTCTTACCTTAGATGGGAAGAAAACTCCCGGATGATATAAAGGAGCTTTAGGCTGGAACACAGTAAGTCTCAGACAGTGCAGGGCTCACTGTTCTGTGGCTACTCTAAGACTTTCCCACTGGAATTGATTCACAGCAGATTCAGGCTCTATTCCCCAAGGCAAGTGGGGCTTCAGGTAAAGGTAACAGTAGAGACAGAGTAGTGGAAATCATTTTATAAGCAATATTTGACCCAAGTAGAGTGGCCACTGCTGGCTATGTACCCAGCATCTCCTCTACCACCAGCTCCCTTCCTAACAGATCTCTTGACTCCACTGGTAGTACTCTGGTAGTGAAAGATTTTTTTTTAATGAAATTTAAGAAAAAAGTGAGAATATAAATGTTACTCTTTCTAGAGCAGAGGCTTATTCATGAAGGGGATGAAGCTATACTTTTGGGTTGAGTGTCCCCTGCATCTGGTTTGAATGGACTAGACTGATGCCAAGAATCATCCTTATTGGTTTCTAGCACTTTTCACAGCACTGTGCATATACTAGTGCATATACTATCTCTTTCTAGCCTCTCAATACCATTGTGGGGGAGGTGGGACAGGGCTTTCGATTGTTACCTCTTTCCCACTGAGGAACCCAAGATTCAGACCATTCAAGTGATTTGCTTAAGGTCATAGAGCCATAGAACCACAATGTGGGAAGGCTTCCCCTACTTCCCTTCTTTATACCTGGACCCTTTCTACAGTATTCCAAAGGATGGAATAAGCCCAAGCTCTATTTTCAAACCTCTAGCATAGAAATTTGATGCTTCTCTTTGGTCAACTCAGACTAGACTATCGGAAAGGTCTTCCACATGGTGAACTGAAATGTGTATTCCATGAACATATCAGCACCACACAGAACTGATCCACAGCAGAGGTAGGACCAGAACTCATGTCTCTTAACTACCAGTCCAGGTCCTTTCCATTGTCCCTCATTGAATACTGCCAATGGCCTGCTCCCTCCTTCTGCCTAGACTCTGTGTAACAACTGGCTCTTGCCAGGGAGAGGTAAGATAGAAAGCCCAAGTTTCTAGGGCAGGAGTAGGATGTGGAGTGAGGAGGCCATCAGGGCAGCCTGGCCTCTGGTTTGCTCTATTACCCTGACAGCAATTGGCTTGTCTGGTGTGCTAATTTGTTTTATGTCTTTCCTTATTAATCACATTGTTTTGCGCAGGCCCATGAACTTCAAATGTGTTTGTTATAACTGCAATTATGTATGACTGACCATGGACCCTGCAGTCTGAAAGCAGAAGTTCCTCCTTGTTCTGCACTCCCAGACTCCTGGGGCCTCTCTTATAGCCTTAGTCTGTTCTCTAAGAAAGATCTAGAGGGGAGTGGGGTTCTTAGAGACTTATTCAATGCTTGCATTTTTTTCCCCTGTGAGAAAATAGTCATCTTTATAAAAGGGAGGGAACTCCCTCTCCTTTCTCCAGCATGTAACCCTGCCCCCTTCTAGGAGTTCAGGAAGACAGCAGTGACAGACGCTGAAGGGATGAAATGACCAACCTTGGAAAAATGTGAGAAAGCAGCCCCCCAAACATACTTCTACTTGTCAATAAAATGACAGAGGCTTGCTTGGAAAGTGGAGTGCCTTCCAATTGCAAAGAATTTAATAGGAACCAGCTCAAAATTCTGTGAACCTACTGAAGGCTCCATTACTTTGTAGAAAGCTAGACAGGGTCTAGTATTTTTAAATGTCGACTGAATGGAGCACATGGCAGGGAGGAGGAGGAGGATCCTCTTCCTGAAAGCCTAGATGAAGCTCAGCATGTTCAGGGGACACGTGCCCAGCCTTGTTGGTTACTTCCTGCCTGTCTTCAAGCTGCCCACCAGAAATGTCCTGGCTACAGGAGCTAGGCCAGGTCCCAGCCTAGGTCCCCTCACAGCACACTAGTGGCACATCTGGTTTTCATTAGCCCTTCTCCACAACTTCTCCTCTACCACTTCCCTCTCATTCTCCTTGGTGACAGGCTGTTGGAGGTGTTTTGGCAAAAGCATTCCTAAAGAGTTCTCAATATGTGCTGTCTCCCTTCTTGGTGTCCTAGCTTTCTTGGACCCTCTGAGGTCTTTTAATAGTTGGTCATTTAGTCAGCTTGTCAACCATCACAGCTGGACAATATGACAGCCAAACAGTTCATCTGTCTTCACCTAGTCATGGCGAGTGAGTCAATTAGCCAGTCCGTCAAACTGTTCATCTGATGTCAGTCAGTCAGTCATTTTAGAAGCAGATATGGGACACAGCTCACAGCAAGGACACACGCCATGCCATGTAAAAGAAAAGGAAGCAGGGGCACTAAGGCTACCCTCATTACCTAGTGTGCTGTTGAAGCATAAATGCTGAGGAGACAGTGGAAAAGTGGTTAGAATGGGGATAGGGCTTATTTGGGAAGGCTTCCTGGAGGAAAGACATTTGGAGGAGGCCCAAAGAGCCTCGACTGGACTGGAATTTTTCGGCCTTTATCCTTGAAGCTAACCAAAGCAGCTCAGGATATGACCCTCAGATAAAAGGTTAAAAATTGAGAATTGAGGACTTAGTGGTATGAAGAACAGAGCTCCACTTCCGGTCTGCCTCTGCCTCTGCCTCTGTGTGACCCTAGGCAAGTTTTCCAAGCCTCAGTTCCAAATTCACACTACTGAGGGATGAATGGGGGTAGCAATAGACCAGATGAGCTCTAAAAGTCATCTAATGCCTGCTATACCCTGGTTTTCTCTAGTTTATGTCTGGGAGAAAAAAGGACTCAAATACTGAGGCATGACTTGGGCTTCTAGCTGGGGCTTCTGGCTTGTGTCAGTTTTCTGGACATAGACATTACAATCCTAACAGAAATATGGACAAACAGACACGCAGATGCATGGGCCATGATACCTGGCTGGGATACCCCTCAGCTAAAGACCAAACTACAGTGGTTGATCTGTCCTGAACTCGATTTAATGGAGAGAGTTGTGTCTGAAGTTGAAGTTTTATGGAATGTGTGGTCCATTTATGGTAGTGGGAGAGGGGCGGGAAAGACTATTTGAAGGAAATTGGTTTTTAAGAAGGATTTGATGAAAGAGAAGAAAAAAAGTTTGGCAGGGAGAAAGAATTAAGTAATACCAGTGCTCAGGATCTTGCCTGAACAGCCATTTCTCTTCTCTTCCACTCTTTTCACTGTCCCCAAGCTATTGGCTGGTCCCTTAAAGATTATAGCCTAGGAACCCCTATGGGGCAGCTCTACTCTGTCCTATAGGGTCACTATGAATCAGTGTTGACTCAACAGCACACAACAACAAGAAGCTCTTTGCTGATGTCAAATCCAATTTAGTGCTCACTCAGACACTAACCCTAAGGTCATACATAATGTCGCAAATCTGGAAAACTCCTCAGAAGCCATCCACTGGGGATACTTGTACATTAAGATACAGCATAAAAAGATATGTATATAGATAGATATGCATGTATATAGATACATATGGACAGAATGCTATGGCACAGAGGGATATGTAAATTAGAAGAAATGGTAAATGGGTTCTAAGTAACTAGAGTACAGGGAGTAGGTACAAAGGATATTGGATTAGAAATAGATTCTGAAAGACCTTAGATCTGTGCTGAAGAATTTGAGCTTTATCTTGTAAGTAATGGAGAGCTGTTAGAGAGAAGGGACATGATCAGATTATTATTTTTAATAATAACATAGATTACATTAGGTTATGTTAATGGAATGGTTCTTGTCTCTAGGTTCAGGTGTCAGTCAGCTTGAGTTCAAACCCTGAATCCACCACTTACTAGCAACGTGACCCTGGGCATATGATGTAACTTTTCAATGACTCAGTTTCATCATGTGTAAAATGAAGGTAATAATAGCACTTTCTCATAGGATTCTTCTGAGGTAAGACATTGTTTAAAACAGAGCCTGGCATATATTAAGTACTCAACAAATGTCAGCCAGAAGTAATGACGGTGGTAACTTCATTATATGCAGGAGGATTTTGAGACACAGGTGAAGTCACTTGCCTAGGACCACACAGCCAGTCTGAGGCAACACCAGGTTTCGAAGCCAAAGTCTGGGGTAAGATTTGTGCCTTGAAAATCTCTTGGAAGGCCCTAGTGAGAGATAGCCTGAAGTGGGAGAGACTGGAGCCCACAACACCACTTTGCAGGCTGTTGCAACTGCTCAGGCATGAAGATGCTAGCTGGGGTCTGGGGAAGCCGTTTTGCCCAGCCAGACTGTCACTTAGGAGCCTCTAAGGAGCTGGGCCAGCCCAGGGAGGAACTGTTCTTTCCATCAGTGAGGCTGGGGAGGTTAATGGAATTCCCAGGAAGGGCCAGGGATTAGGGGAGCCTATACTACAGAGCCAATTTTTTTCACTTCTAGTGTGGTTTCCAGAGTTTCTCCCTCCACTCTCCAGTGCATGGCCCCGGGAAAAACAAGGGAGGGGGTGGCTGGGCTGAAACTTCCTGCTCTCCAGCCCCATGGGCCAGGCTGGAGGCAAGTGTGACTCCCCACTAGGCTGGCCCTGGTCCCAGCACAAACTGTGGGAAAGGAGGAAGGGCCCAGCATGGTCTCTGGGTTGCAACTGAGGCGGACAAAGAGGAGGGAGGCAAGGACCTTGCAAAAGCTGGACAATTAGAGAGAAGGCACATTCCAGAGGAATCCACATCTGGGATGAGCCTGAGCCAAGGCCAGCCCCCTAATGCACTGCAGATGTGATGGCTAACAGCAGATGTGGGCAGGACCTCCCCTATGGGTGGTGAGGGGTGGCACCTTGCAGGAGTGGGGAGATGAGGAACAGCTTCTAGACATCATCAGGCAGCTCCTCAATCAAAAGGCTGCTACCTGGTTGCAATTCCATGCATGGGACTTTGCCAGTGGAGTTGCTGTCAGGCTGACATAAACCACACTAGGTTTGGGGCCCTGACCTCAGCTAAGCATTTCTGGAAGCAGAAGTTGGGCCCGGAGGCCATAAATCCCCAGGCTAGACTACTTTGTACCCTAAGGAGGCCACATTTTAGATATCAATTTCTGACCAGTAAAATGGTTTCAGTGGCCTCAAACCTGAGGTAGGAGGAGTTTGGGACTCAGGGTCTGACTCAGACTAGCTCTAATCTTTTAATGCTGGCCCCAGTATGAGTCTCTAGGGACTCTGGGGCTGACATTGTCAGGAGAAATTCCAAAGGACTTAGTGCCAATAACTGCTGAGCTTCATGAACCCAAGTGGGCAGGGTTAGATAATGTCTAGTTCTATGTGCCAGTCATGTGACCTGACAGCTGGCACCAGAGATGTTCCCTGGGGAAAGAGAGGGGGAACTTGACAAGGGCCTGCATGCTGGTGGATTTTGTAAAGGCCAGACAGAGGTGTAAGGAATCTGGAAGGTATGAAGCGGGAGATCCTTGGTCTCTGACTGAGGATGTATAGTTGCTCCATCATCCAGCATGTTTGGCAAGGCATCTGCAACCCTGGTGGAGTCCAAGTCCCTCATGTCACAGTTGGGGAGCCAATGGTAGAACTGAGAAGAGAAGGCAGGACTCCTGATTGCCAGCTGAGTGCTGTTTCCCACAGCCCTTGGCTGCTTGGTGTAATGAATGGGTCAGTGAATGATTAAGTGGCTGAGTTAATGGGAAAGTTTGGCTACAGAGATGGAATTGTGGCCTGGCCAAAGGTTTGTAGACAGAGTGGGTATGTTCATTTCCAACTTTTCAGCCATGTACTGCCTGCCTGAAATAGAAATCTGTCTTGCCTCTTTTTTTTTCAACCATGTCTTCCCATACCATCCATTTCAAAAGACTACCTGCTCCATAGTGGGGGAAGGATTCACCTGAAGTCACCCACCAAACCAAGGACAGGGGCAGGATGGAATAGCAGGTGTCCCCAGGCCTCCTCCTCCCTACCTCTGTTTGCTGGAACTGAAAACAACCTCCATTGATTGCACAGGCAAGGAAACTGGAGACAGACCCAGAGATACACAAGACAGGTTACAGAATGAGCTTTAAATCAGGTCTGGCAGGACTCTGTGTGTAATGGATTCCTGTTGGCTGAAGCAGCATTCATGGCACTGTGGGCCCAGGCTTCCCCGGGGCAGTGTTAGTCCAGACTAACAACAGGTGGCGGCAAAGGACCATGGTAGGTAACCTAGACCTTGAATGTCAGGCCAGCTCAGCCCCCTTTCCTGATGTATGAAGCTAGCCAGGTTAGCATCCTGAGTTACATGTGAGGCCCTTGTGGCACAGAAGACCAACATGGGGGCACAGGGAACTCAGAATCAGAACAAGTGGGTGTTTACTGAAGAGTAGTTTCTTGAGCAACAGTGAAATGTAAGACAGAAACTCTGATGGTGAGAAGAGGGAGAGGCAAGCGAGTGGACAGAGTCTAAGAGAGAGGGGATTGCACAGAGAGAGAGAGAGACAGACAGACAGACAGAAATAGGCTGACAGTTCAGAGAAACACAAAGACAGCTAATTTGTGATCAAGCAAGGTCTAGTCCTAACCTTGTTAAGGAGAGAGTGGCCCAAAACAAAAGCAGAGTCACACCAGTCCTAGGGTCTAGCGAAGTTTATTTGAAGAGAAAGAGAATAGTGTCTGAGCCGAGGGTGGCTCAGCCCACCTCTCCCCAGTAGGGCAAGTTTTTTATAGTTTCAAAGTTCCGGTGAGGTCTTGTAGGGTAGGAGGGTTTATGGTTTGATAAGGAAAGAAAGAGAAGAGTGCTGGGAAGAAATTCTGGTTAGGAGATTTATGGTCTGATAAAGAAGTGTTGACTAGAAGGGGAGGGAATAATGTTTGTTTATGGTCAAGGTTTTGATAAGGGAAGGGCTTTGATTAGGAAGGTGAGGGTGGCAGGCATAGAGTTATTTATGGATTTATGCTTATATCAGGTGGGGCATACCAGGCTGTCTTCAGCGAATAGCAAAGTCTGATCATTGGATAAGATGACCTCCCTGAATTTTAGGAACAGAGTCCTCTCAATGACCTCCCTGAATTTCAGGAACAAAGTCCCCTCAACTCCCCCACTTTTTAGTTTAAGGACAGAGGGGTGTCATTATCTCTTTAGCTACTTCCTTTTGACAAGGGTCATTGACTTATTGTAGGGTATATGGGGAGTTGGGGGGTCCTCTGGCCTCCTGGTATTTTGTAAAAAGGGAAATCCATTGGTTGCTTATTTTTGTTGAATCTCTCGGAGGAACAGAATATGATTCACTTGTTGGTGAGTAAGGTTGTGGACTGACTTCTGGATCAGTTGTGTTACAGCTCTAAATAGGACAGGGACAAGAGAGAGTCCTGAAATGAGTGACACAAGAGGTATTATAAATGGAAGAAGCCAGAGAAGCCATTTTTGTGAATATAGCCAGGTGTCCCAGTCGCCTCCTTGCTGTCTTTTAAATTGGCCCCTTTCTCTGAAAGTTTTTTAGCTGCCTCTGTACCAGGCCTAGTTGGTTACCATAGCAACAGCATTCTTCGTCTAGAAAGAGACAAGTACCCCTCTTTTCTGCAGTTAACAGGTCCAGGGCATGTCTGTTTTGTAGGGTGACAACACCTAGAGAATTTATTTGGTCTGTACTCTTACCACTCCTTTGGGTATGTCCTCCACAAATTCCTGTAGGTTTTGTGAGAGGAAGTAGAAATAATAGAGTGAGATGCTTAACCCTATTATTCTGGTGTCAATACCCACTGTGACTCCCAGGGCAGCCAACAGAGGTAAAAGGATGAGAGCTCTTTTTGGCCTGACTGAGACTTTTATAGGTATGGGCAAGTATTGGTTAGAGGGTGAGATATCAATGTTTGGGGATAAGTAGATCAAAGTGTGTGTTCTTGGTTTGTGGGTAGGCAGGAATATACCTAACTCCCATAAAAGAAGAAGAGACCATCTTCTAGGAGACATATGCTGACATGCAGAGAGCAGAGTTGGAGGAAATCATATGACCCCTGTCTGGTAGATGGTTTATTGCTTCAAATTAAAAAGGTGTTGGAAAGGGCTCACCCTAAAATGGGGCTTAATTTGGAAGGTTATTGGGAGCAGGGAAGAGTATTAATACAGGGAAAGAGGCTTTGGCCGGGTCAGTACACATTCCAGAGAACACACCTTGGAGCTTGGGCAGTCCTGAGAAATGTACTGGTGGACGAAACATGCCAGTGGCTGTGGGGGAAAAGAAATAGTCCACTCTTTGACTTCAGGCCCCGTAGTGGTGCAGAGTCCAGGATCTAGGTGTCCTAGGTTTAGGCCTTTATCTATTCATTGCATGCAGAAGGGAGCGCATCTTAAGAGAGTTAAGCCCAGGGCTATTGGTCCTGAGATTTGGGTGAGGGTGTACAGGAGGACTGTATGTATCCAATCAATGTTTGGAACAGTAATGTGGCCCAACTGGCCATGGCAGTTGTGTAACTTCCTCTGAGAGTGCCTGCTCTATCAAGAAGGGTGGACCCTTTCTCTTTAGTATATATCATATGGACAGTGGTCTCTGTCCATGTCTTCCTAGGGGCTGAAAGTGCAGTGTAAGCACTTGGGGAGAGGGACAAACAGATCCAGCACCTCTAACATTTAGAGGTGTGGTTTGGGAGAGAATAAGTTAGGTCAAGGTGTTAAGTAGGTGGGGGGCATATGTGTGGAGGCCTTGGTAGAGAGGGAATTGGCTATGAAGAAAACCAAAAACCAAACCCACTGTCATAGAGCTGATTCTGACTCTTAGCAATGCTATAGGTCAGAGAACTGCCCCCATAGAGTTTCTAAGGAGTACCTGGCAGATTGGAACTGCTGACCATTTGGTTAGCAGACATAGCAATTAACCCACTACACCATCAAGGCTATGAAGAGGCAGGTGATTATAAGGAGGTAGGGGGACCTGTTTATAACCACTGGGAGATTTCCTGCCATGAATAATCAGTGAATTCCCCCTGTAAATATCAGTCCCAGACAAGAGAAACTAAAGTTTTACAAGTTTCCAGTGGGTTGGGTAGAAGTAAGCATAAGATTAAGTCATAGAATGCTCCTAGAGAGGGCATTGGAGGGAACGTATGGGGCTTGTTTGGGGGTTAGTCCCTATAGGGTTAAAGGGGGATAAAAGTAGAAGTGTTGGGAGTTGAATATGTTCTTCCAGGTTGGATGGATATAGCATGAAGGTTTTCTGGAATTTACTAAGGAGCTCTCTGCCTAATAAGGGGGGTGGGGTATTTTAGGATTACCAGAAAGGTGTGGGAAAAAGTTAAGTGATCTAATTAGCAGATTAAAGGAGGAGTTTTAAGATGGCTTGATAGGATTCCATCTACACCAACAGCTAGAAATGGAGGAGGGGAGAAGCCTCCCTGAAAATTCAGGCAATATCAACTGATCCCCCATATCTAGTAGAAAGGAGATTTGCTTACCAGAAGCCTGAAGACAAACCCAAGGCTCCATCAGTAAGATGCTGATGGTGGAGGCCTTAGAGTCCAGGCCTCCTCAGTCCTCCATTGCCAGCCCAAGGAGATCTGGCAAGGTGAACGCTGGTTCCATCACCATTTTTGAAGGGGTGGCCTCAGACCCAGCAGTCTGAGGACACTCATCCTTCCAGTGACCTTGGACACCACAAGCTGGGCATCGCTTGGGTGGAGCTCAAGGATTAGGGCAGGATCAGGCCCACTACCCTGCCTTCCCGCATTTGAAGCAAGGACCTAGAGGCTGTGAGGAGTTCTGCTGAGGTTCTTGTAGGTTGCCAGGCAGTCTTCACTTTTTTCCTTGAAGGGCTAAAGCCAGAATTTGGTATTCTGCCTGTTTTCCCAGGCAGCCTCTTCTATTATTAAAGACCCTAAAGGTGAGTTTTAAAAGATCATTTTGGGGAGTCTGTGGACTGTCCTCAAGCTTTTAGAGTTTTTTTTAATGGATGTTTGAGGCAGATTGGGAAATAAACTGGATGTTTGAGTAGAGTTGTCCCACCTCAGAAGTGGGATACAGATTACTATATTTGATTAAATTTTCTGTGAGTCTATTTAGGAAGGTAGAAGGATTTTCATCCTCCTTCTGGGTAATTTATTTGGGATACGTCAGCCAGATGGAAGGGAACATGTACCTGGAGGATACCTTCAGCTCCCACTACTTCTCAGAGGGGTAAAATGGATTTGGGGGATTGTCCCCTAGACCTAGTGTGTGGAGGTGAAAGAAGGTCGGCGGAGGGATCGGAGGAGGACCTCAAGCATGTGGTAGGTCAGGGAATGCAAGAAGTGCGAGGGAAGATTGGCATGGAAGAAGAAAGCAAAATTCCAGAAGAGGAGGGAGGATCTGCAGGAGCTGAAGTGGGAGGGGAAGTACAAGGAAGGGGAGAGGCACAGTCAGAAGGATCAAAATCTGGTTCAGGAAGTGGTGGCTTAGAAGGCTAAGGTTTTTTTTGTTAAGGAGGAGGATTTGGAAAGTGGTGCAAGACTGGCAGAAAGAAGGGTGATTACAAAGGAAAAAGAAGGCTTGATGACATAAAAGACCTCAGACCACTTGCCGTTGCGGGTTTTGATGTTGTCTAAATCACAGAGAAGGTTAAAGTCAAAAGTACTATTTTCCTGCCATTGGCTCCCATTATTCAGTTTGTATTGTGGGCAGGCTGTATGGGAAAGGAAAATTAATTGTTTGGACCATATTTGGTGCTGGAGTCACAAGGTGCCTAGATTTTTTAGGAGGCATCCCAGGGGGGTGTTCTTAGGGGGATTAGACTGGCTAGTCCCCATGGTGTAGAGAGTAGGAGGAAGTGAGGGGGAAAGATTAGTCGTCCCAGAGAGAGGCAGACATCCCCACTTCTCACTGGGAACCAGCTTCTGATCTCAACTCACTGTCCAGGTGTTCCCAGAGAGCGGAGATGTGGGGCTAAGAAACCAAGGAACTGTGCCAGTGCCCCAAGGGAAGCCTCAGTCCAGCAGTGGGCTTTGTAGAAATGAAAGAGAGAGACAGCAAGGCTTCCTGGCAAAGAAAGTCGTGTCCTCCAACTCACCAGTTTCAGAGGTCTGTCAGTGTGCTGTTGTTCGTTCAGAGTGCCGCAGCAAGGGTCCAAGGGAAGCGAGGACTCTGGAGCTAGTGGTCTTGTACACCCATCTTGGGTTTGGGCACCAAAATGTTGAGGAGAGAGGCCCAAAACAGAGGCAGAGACACACCAGTCCAAGGATCTAGTGAAATTTATTCGAAGAGAGAGTGGGGTCTGAGCCGAGGGTGGCTCAGCGCACCTCTCCCCAGTAGGGCAAGTTTTTTTTTTTTTTAATAGTTTTAAAGTTCCGATGAGGTAGCGTGGGGTGAGAGGGTTTATGGTTTGATAAGGAAAGAGAAAATGGGTAGCAAGAAATTCTGGTTAGGGGATTTATGGTCTGATAAAGAAAAGGTGAAAAGTGTTGATTAGAAGTGGAGGGAATAAGGTTTGTTTATGGTCAAGGTTTTAATAAGGGAAGGGCTTTGATTAAGAGTGTGGAGATAGAAGGCATAAAGTTATTTATAGATTTATGCTTATACCAGGTGGGGCATACCAGACTGTCTTCAGCTAATGGTGAAGTCTGATCATAGGATAAGATGACCTTCCTGAATTTCAGGGACAGAGTTTTCTCAATGACCTCTCTGAGTTTCAGGGACAAAGTCCCCTCAAATCTGATTATTCCCCTGATTCCAAGGATCCTGTTCTTTATAGAAAAAAACTCATTGGACAGCATACATGGCAACTATCAGAGGATCTACCCACAATTTGTCACAGAGTCAAAGAGACTAGGGGAGACCCAGAGATAGAGATTGATACTTACACAGTAGAGTAAGGTGGGAGTAAGAAGGGAGTAGAAGGGAGACAGCAGGAAGAAGTATCCTCAAAGGCAGGTGAGGGAAAGATCTGGACAAACTCTTGTTCCTACTGGCCTGCCCACCAGGGCTTGACCTGAGGATAATCAGCCAGCCTACTGTGAGGGGGCACTTTTGGCTCTATGTAGAAGACTCCTGTTCACTCCTCACAGGCCTCTCCCACCGCAGAGTAGGGACCTCATACATGAAAAAGGGGCCTGGCTGGATCCTGCAGCTGGAGAGAAGACTTTGACTTTCTTCTACATTTGCTGCCTGCTTTCTATATGATCACTGCCTGATTTCACCACATAAGGAGGACATATTTTTTCCTAAGACCCAAGCTCTGCTATCTCAGACCTACTGGTCTAAACTAGTGTGTTGTGCTATGTCATTATCATCTCTAAGTGACCATATATTTCATACTGAAACATTAGGACAAATAGAATATTTTAAATTAGGCTCATTCCCAGAATATGGGCTATCTGGTACTGTCCTGTTACTCCACCCATTGGCCTCTCTTTCACACACAGGTCTGGAGATGCCCCTGTTAGCCAAGCCCTGGGGTTGAGAAATGAGGAAGGGGAAAGAGAGCTAACATCTGAGGCCAAACGATTAAGTCCTCATATACTGAACTCTTGCCATGTGTCAGGCATTATCCATCTATTATCTCATTAATTTCTCATGACAACTGTGTGAGATAGGTATGCTTACAGTTCTCTTTTCACAGACGAGAAACCAGGTTCAGATAGCTGGATTCAATTACTCAATAGCAAAAAACTACTGAGCCACGCACAGAGCAGGATCAACAATCCCAGTGTTATGAGGTGATCTCCCCAGCACAGGAAGCCCTTCTAAGGAACAAGAGGAAACACCAAACAGAACTGCTATCCTGAAAGCTATCGTGAACTTAGGATGTGTCAACAAACACAAATTGTCACACAATAGAAGTAAAGCTACCAATTGAAGTAGGTAACAGACTTGTTCTTCTCTGCTGTCTGGGCTCAGTGTCTAATTTTAGACCCCATATATTGATGGAATACAGGTACATATCTACAGGTGAGTGAGGAGATTGGAGAGCGGCTAGAAACCCCATTCCGAGAGGAACATCTGGAGTAGCCAGACCTATTTGGCTTAGAGACAAGAAGACTAAGAGGACAGAAATTCAGAGACTCTAGATCTCTGAGGGGCGCAAAAGTCTGGCACGTTGTGTGGCTGGAAGGGACAGAAGTAAGGCAGACTACCTGTATAGGAAGTTATATTTGGGGTCACTACAAGAAAGCAGTTTCTCAGAATCCAAGATATCCTGTCATAAAACTGTTTTAAGAGAGCGTAAGCTCCCTATCACTGGTGGTATGCAAACAAGGTCGAGATGAACACTCGGTAGAAATGCTGTGGAGAAGATGCAAGCTCTGAATATAAGGTTGAACTGGATACCCCTTAAGTTCAATCCATCCCTAAGACTCCATGAATCTATGATTCTGTGTGGATTGGAGTTCTACAGTGTCACCCCTAAGGAGATTCTACAATTTCCTTCCAATACTTTTTACCAGTGCCTCATATCCTTTAAAACCAGAAAGTCATTCCTTAGGTCTCACCTAAATTACTCCTACTGCAATCATTCTTAGTTCTATACAGTACTGGAAAACAAGAAGAGGAGTGAGAAGAAAATAGTGAAGAAGGGCCATTAGAGACTTAAAGGAGACCCATTTTTTTAAATAGAAAGTGTTAAGAAGACAGATGGCAATGATGAATAAGGTGAAAAGTGTTCAGAAATCATTAAGTTTAGGTATAAGGGCACTTTTCCTTTAAAATACTATCTTGCCTGATAGATTTTGTAACTCACATTGCTAACACTTGAAAAGTAGTAAAAGTGGTGAGTTGTTCATGTTTTCATTATTTGAAATATAATATTAACCAATGATTCTAGGTAATACAAAAGAGTCCTAGTGGGTATGTAGGGATAGTTCAACATTAGAACAATCAATGTAATCCACCACATAAATAAAACAAAAGGGCAACTTGATTTTTTTTTTATTAAATAAAAAAATGAAAGTGTACATACTCTGTGCTTACAATATTGGGTTAAGAGAGGAGGAGTACACAAGTTGTGTCGAAGTCCCATTAATATTGATCTTCTTACTAATGTGTATTGTCACCAATTTCACCCAACCGAATTTCTAACAATTATCCAATGTAAACCCTCTCCCCTTGCCTTCCCGCCCTCCCACCTTCCCCACCCTTGTAGCCGTCAGAGAGTCTTCTCTATTACGTATGAGAATGCTTTTAAGTTTTCATCGTAGGGGTCTCATATAATAACTGTCCTTCTGTCACTGACTAGTTTCACTCAATATAATGTCCTCCAGTTGAGACCAAATTGAGAGATGTTTCCTGATATCATCGTTGTTCTTTATCAGTGTATAGTACTCCATGGAGTATATATACCAAAGTTTACCCATCCATTTTTCTGTTGTTGGGCATCTGGGTTGATTCCAACTTTTTGCTATCATGGACTGTGCTGCAATGAACATTCATGTGCATGCAGCAGTTGGTGTAAATGGCCTTGATTTTGTAGGATATATTCCAAGCAGAAGAATTACTGGATCAAATGGTGTCTCTATATCCATTATTTTAAGGTAATGCCAAATTGCTTTCCAAAGAGGTTGCACCATTCTGCAATCCCACCAACAGTGAAGGAGAGTTCCAATCTCTCTACAGCCTCTCTATTGTTTTGTGTTTTTTGGATCATGGCCAATCTTGTTGGGGTGAGGTGGTATCTCATTGCCGTTTTGATTTGAATTTCTTTAATAATTAATGATTGTGAACATGTCTGCATGTGTTTTTTGGCTGCCTGGATCTCCTCTTTAGAGAAGTGTCTGTCCATCTCCTTTGCCCATTGCTTAACTGGATGATTTGTCTTTTTCTTATTGATATTTTGTAGAACCTTATAGATTATGGAGATCAGGCATCAGTCTGACATAGAGTTGCCAAATATTTTTTTCCCATTCTGTAGGTGGTCTTTTAATTCTTTTGATGAAGTCTTTGGATGAGCAGGAGTGTTTGATTCTTATTAATTCCCTTTTGTCTATTTTCTCTTCTGATGAATGTGTTTTGTTTGTCAGATTTTGAAGTTTGTCTGTATTGCATATTAAAATGTCCATTGTTGACCCTATCTTATCTTGGATGAGCTTTATCGTATTAGCTTTTATATTCAGGTCTTTTATCCAATTTGAGTTGATTTTTGTATAAGGTGTGAGATATGGGTCTTGTTTCAACTTTTTGCAGATGGATATCCAATTATGCCAGCACCATTTGTTAGAGAGATTGTTCTTACCCCAGTTCAAAATCTTACGACCTTTGTCAAATATCAACTGTTCATAAGAGGATGGTGGCATCTCTGGGGTCTCTACTTTGTTCCATTGGTCTATATGTCTCTTTTTGTACCAATACCAGGCTGTTTTGACTACTATGACAGTGTAATAGGTTTTAAAGTCAGGTAGTGAGAGGCATCCCAACATGTTCTTTTTCAGTAGTGCTGTACTTATTTGGGGTTTCTTCCCTTTCCAAATAAAGCTGATAATTTGTTTCTCCATCTCATTAAAAAATCTGGCTGGAATTTGTACTGGGATTGCATTATATAGGTAGAGTGCTTTGGGCAAAATAGACATTTTCACAATATTGAGTCTTCCTATCCATGAGCTTGGCTTGGCTGGATATCCATGAGCAGGGCAGATTAGTCCACTTATGTAAGTCTCTCCTAGTTTCTTGTAGCAATGTCTTGTAGTTTTCTCTGTAAAGATCTCTTACTTCTCTAGTTAGATTTATTCCTCGGTATTTTATCTTCTTGGGGGCTATAGTAAATGGAATCAATTTAGTGATTTTATTAACTGATGCAGAAAAGGAATTTGAAGAAGACCAACAATGACTCATTACAAAAACTCTCTGCAAAATAGGAATAAAACCAAATCAAATCCACTGCTGTGAAGTTAATTCCGACTCATAGTGACTCTATAGTGACTCTAGACAGAGTAGAACTGCCCTGTACAGTTGCGAAGGAGTGTCTGGTGGATTTGAACTGCCGACCCTTTGCTTAACAGATGTAGCATGTAACTACTCTGTCACTAGAAGGGAAATTTTTCAACATAGCAATGGAGATTTTATACAAAGTCAACAGCCAACATCATCCTACATGGAAACAGTCTAAAAGCATTCCCCTTGAGACTAGGAATCACACAAGGTTGCCGTGTATTACCACTTTTATTCAGTATTGTATTGGATCATCTAGCCAAAGCAATCAGGCAAGAAAAATAAATAAAGGGCATCCATGGGGCAGTTCTACTCTGGCCTCTAGGGTCGCCATCAGTCAGCCCCGACTTGACAGCACTGTTTTTTTTTTTTTTTTATATTGGTAAGGAAGAAGGAAAAATATTTCTATTTGTAGATGATATGATCTTATATACAGAAAACCTTGAAGAATTAACAACAAACTACTAGAGGGGTAGGCTCAAGATGGTGGAGTAGACAGATGGTTCCCTCAACTCCTCTGTTTTAGTCACCTGGTACTTCTCTAACAGAAATACCACAGAGTGAACAAAGGAAAGTTTATTCCTACACAGTATGGTAGGCTACAAGTCCAAATTCAGGATGTTCACTCCAGGGGAAGGCTTTACCTCTGTTGGCTCTGGAGGAAAGTCATTGTGTTCCATCAGTCTTTGTTCAGGGAACATCTTGTTGCAGGAACCTCAGGTCTCAAGGATGCGCTCTTCTCCCTGTGTTGCTTTCTTGATGGTTTAAGGTTCCTAATTCTCTCTGCCAGATTTTTACCTTTATATCTCAAGAGACTGCCTCAAGGCAAGAAACAAATTTACACATTGAATCTTGCTGCACCAACACAACTACTGCCCATCCACCCTCATTAACATCATAGAGGCAGGAATTCCAACATGTAGGAACATTACACAATACCAGGAATTATGGTACAGCCAAATTGTTACAGATTTTTTAGGGAACACATTCAATCCATGACACCTTCTCACAACAAAGACCCAAAAGAACAAAAGTAACCAGTACATATGGTATCTCAGATGCCCTGAACATCAAAGTGAAAGCTGAGAAATTGGACTGAGCCACAGGAAAGGGAGAGCTATGCAGAAATATATTGGATTCCACAGACCTGACCTGTCAGGGACAACCACAGCCACCACATGGTGAGCCAAGCATCCTCCTCAGCATGAATAACTGTCTGGAGAGTCTGCCTATGCCACCTAGACCAGTAAGAGACAGCATGAGATTGTCGAAAGCTAAGTCTTTGCATGTATCTGGCCATGCATGCAGACATGAATCTTTTCTATGAAATAGACCTGTCTCCCTTCTCCTGGCATGCCCCTCTCTCTTCTTTGAACTATGCCCAGCACCAGAGTCTGACACCATTAACTGAGCCAGAAGTAGGACTCCATGAGCCTACCCAGTGACATTCTCTGTGATTTGGAAGAGAAATTGTTTAGCACACTCAGGGAAGGGCCATGGAATTCTGCTGACTCTCCTACACTGGAAAATGAGGGCATAAACTTTTCCTTCACCTAGATTCAGGCATAAGGGGGATATGCCATCCTCACAGATAATCAAGGACAGTTGTTAGCTCACTTCCTTTCTCAGTGACTGCAGCCAGACACCTGTGCCTATATCAAACATCCCTGCCATGTAGGACAGTAGGACAGAGCCTGCAGCATACTCTTGGTGACTGCTTAGCTGTACACCAGGGCTGAATCCATACAGGAAAACTAAACTGTGCATTTCATAACAAGAAGCTATAAAAGGATGGGCAAATATTAAACAAATAAAATTTACTGATGGTGCAGAAACAGCAGACCACAGTGAAGCACTTAAAGAGGCAGACCATGATCTATTCAGAAAGCTCCCTAAACAAAGAATCAAATTTTCCAAAGGAAGAGAACTTCATGGAATTATCAGAGGTAGAACACAAATGATTAATATTTATAAATCTTCAAGAGATGAGGAAAAATGCAGCAGAGAATAATGATATATGGAACAAGCTGGAAGAAACCATACAGCAGCAGTAATTAGAAATTCAGAAAATTACTAGTAACATTGGAGAATTAGAAAACTCGATAGAAAGTCAAAGAAGCAGAATTGAGGAAATGGAAGGCCAAATTAGTGAGTTTGAAGATAAAGTAGATGACATCAACATATCTGAGGAAAAATCAGATACAATAATTTTTAAAAATCAAGAAACACTAAGAATTATGTGGGACTCTGAAGAAGAATGATCTATGAATGATTAGAGTGCCAGAACATAGGGGAATAATGGAAAATACAGAAAGAATTGTTCAAGATTTGCTGACAGGAACCTTCCCAGATATCACGAAAGATGAAAAGATACCTATCCAAGATGCTCATCAAACTTCACAAAAGGTAGATCCCAAAAGAAAGACACAAAGGCATATTATAATCAAACTTGCCAAAACTAACGATAAGGAGACACTTCTAAAAGTGGCTAGGGATAAGTGAAAAAGAACCTACAAAGGAGAATCAATAAGACTAAGCTTGAACTATTGACTAGAAACCATGCAGGCAAGAAGGCAGTGGGATGACATATATTGAGACTTGAAGGAAAATAATTGCAGCCAAGAATTATATATCCAGGAAAAGTGTCCTTAAATATGATGGTAAAATAAGGACATTTCCAGATAAGCCAGAAATTTAGGGAATTTGCAAAAACCAAACCGAAATTACAACAAATACTAAAGGGAGTCCTTTGGTTAGAAAATCAGTAACACCAGGTAACAATTCAAGACCAAAACATAGAACAGAGCAACTGGATATGCAACCCAAGGAGGGGAATCACACAAATAAGTCAGAGGCAAAACACTGACAATAGAAAAACAGATATGTTGTAATGCAACCATTATAACTAAGAACAGGGACCCAAAAGAAAATGTAGTCATAGATTTTTCATATGAAGAGGAAGTCAAGGCAATATAAAGAAGTTAAAAACTAGTTTAAGATTAGAAAAATAGGGGTAAATATTAATGTTACCATAAAGGAAACAAGCATTCCTGTGCAGCCAAATAAAAAACAAAAACAAAACGAAAAAAAAAAAAACAGGAAAAACACAGTCTCAGAAAATACAAAACCACCATCATTGAAAAAGATATAAAGAAACCATATAAAGGAAAAAAGACTCAGCACAGAAAATCAAGTGGAACGAATGAATTGTCTACATCATACACGAAAAATAGATATCAAAATGACAGCACTCAGCTCATACCTATTAATAATCACTCTGAATGCAAATGGATTAAATGCACCAATAAAGAGATGGAGATTTGCAGACTGGATTAAAAAAAAAAACCCATCTATATGCTAACTACAAGGAGACACAAAGAAACTACAACTCAAAGGATGGAAAAAAATGTATCAGGTTAACAACATTCAAAAAAGAGGAACAATGGCAATATTAATCTCTGATAAGACAGATTTAATGTTAAGTGGATTAAGGAAAGGCATTATATAATGATTAAACAATCGATCCTCTAGGAGGACATAACCATAAATACCTATACACAAAAGTGACAGGGCTCCAAAATACATAAAACAAACACTGTATTGGAAACAGAAATAAGCAGCTCCACAATAATAGGAAACTTCAACACACCACTCTCAGTAAATGACAGAACATCTAGAAAAATGCTCAATAAAGATGTAGAAGATCTAAATGCCACAATCAACCAACAATGCATCCTACAGAAATAAGCACTATCACACAAACAGATGCACGCGCATAAATGTTTACTGCAGCACTGTCCATGATAGCAAAAAGATGGAATCAATCCAGGTGCCTATCAACAGATAAATGAATAAACTACAGTATGTGCACACAATGGAATACTATGCAAAGATAAAGAACAACAGTGATTTTTAGGAAACATAACATGGAGTAATCTCGAAGACATTACACTGAGTGAAAGTTTGTGGTTACAAAATGACAAATATTGGATGGGTCTACTATTATAAGGACTCAAGAAAGCATTTAAATGCAGAAGAAAATATCTTTGATGGTTACAGGGATGAGAAAGGAGGGAGAAGACCATTCATAGATTAGACAGTAGGTAAGAATTAGGTTAGGTGACGAAAGTGACAGCATGCAGCAGAAGGAAGTTTAGCAAAACTGCACTGCAACAAAAGTTGCAGTATTTTCTAAATACAACCCAACATTTTGAAGGACAGAGGGGCAAGGGCAGGAGTCTGAGGACCATGGATACAGAGGACAACTAGGCTAATTGGCATAATTAATTTTTTTTAAGGAAAATGTTCTGCACACCACTTTGGTGAGTGGCACCTGGGGTCTTAAAAGCTAGCAAGCTGCAATCTAAGTAGCATCAACTGGCCCCAGCCCACCTGGAGCAGAGGAAAGTGAAGGACATCAAAAATATGAGAAGAACATAAGCCCAACAAATAGAAGGTGCCATATAATCCAGAGAATATATCAGTATGAGACCAGAAGAACTAGATGGTTCCTGGTGGCCACCAGTGACTGCCCTGACAGGGAACAGAACTAGACTCCATTAAGAGACCATACTTGACTGAAGGATCTCATGAGAACATGGACCCTGAACTCTCTATTGGCCTAGAGCTGAAACCAGTAATAATGGCAACTCTTCAGACAAGGACTGGACTGGACTATAAGATAAAGAATGATGCTGGTGAAGAATGTGCTTTTCGGCCTTAGTATACGAAGTCTGACAATTAAGTTTGTGAACTTAATTGTTCTAAGTGCTACACACCTCATTGGTGAATATCACTATAGTCGCCTTCAAAGTGCTCCCCTTGGAAAGCTATACACTGACACCCACTCTTCAAAGCAATTTTGGAACTGTTTTGGGAATGGCCATTGTACACAGTGGTACGTTGACAAGTTTGTGTACTTAATTGCATAGTTGTCTGTGGGAGAGTTTTTAGCCAGTAAACAAATAACTGTATTGGACCAGCTTTCCAACTCACTTGATCTGGTCCCCAATGACTTTTTTGTTTACTCAAGGTAAAGGAGATATTGAAAGAGAGACATTTTGGTGACATTCAAAACATCAAGGATAATATGATGACAGCTCTGATGGCCATTCCAGAAAAAGAATTCCAAAATTGCTTTGAAGGGTGGACTAGGCACTGCCACCAATGCATAGCTTCCCAAGGGGAGTACTTTGAAGGTGATTGTAGTGATATTCAGCAATGAGGTATGTAGCATTTTTGTAGCATGAGTTCAGAAACTTAACTGGCAGTCCTCATATACATGAGGCATATTAATTAGCTCCTGTCTAGATGTGAAATGAGAGGGTGAAGGGGATAGGAGTTGGTTGAACTGATGGGAAAATGCAGGGTGGAAAAGAGGAGTGTGCTATTATGGGGGAGTGGGAGAACAGTTAGAGTTGCATAGTGGTGTGAGTACAGGGTTTCATATGACAGATTTGTTTGGATTGTAAACTTTCACTTAAAACACAATAAAATATTATTAAAACCCTAGAACTAATAGAAGAGTTCAGCAAAGTATTAGTATACAAGGTAAACATACAAAAATTAGTTGGATTCCTATACACCAAAAAAGAAAACATCAAAGCGGAAATCACTGAATCAATGCTATTTACAATAGCTCCCAAGAAGGTAAAATATTTAGGAATAAATCGAACCATAAATGTAAAATATCTATACAAAGAAAACTATAAAATGCTACTGCAAGAAATTAAAAGATCTACTAAGTGGAAAAGCGTACCTTGCTCATGGAGAGCAAGACTCAACAGTATGAAAACATTAATTCTATCCAAAATGACGTACGTATACCAGGCAATCTAAATCCAGATCCCAGTAACATTTTTTAACAAGATGGTGAAACAAATCACTACTCACATGGAACGGGAAGAGGAACCAGATACAAAGAACATTGCTGGAGATAAACAAAGTGGGAAGTCTCACACTACCTGACTTTAGAAGCTTTCATACCACCACAGTAGTCAAAACAACCTGGTACTGATGTAACAACAGATACCTAGACCAATGGAACAGAATTGAAAATCCAGACATAAAATGATCCACCTCTGAGCAGCTGATATTTGACAAAAATCCAAAGTGGGGAAAAGACAGTCTGTTTAACCAATGGAGCTGAATAACTGGAAACATGTGAACATGTGAACTGCAAACATGTGAAACAAGACCCATATCTCAGACCATGCACAAAAACCAACTCAAAATGAATCAGAGACTTAAATATAAAATCTAAAATGGTAAAGATCATGGCAGGAAAAATAGAAGAAATGCTGGGAGCCCTAATACATGGCATAAACAGAAAGCAATGCACAAACACCAGAAGAGAAACTGGATAATGGAACTCCTAAAAATCAAACACTTATCCAAAGATTCCACCAAAAGAATAAAAAGGCAATGTAAAAACTGGGGGAAAAAAATTGACTATGACTAATCCAATCAGCCTCTAATCTCTAAAATCTACAAGATTCACCAAAACCTCAACAATAAAAAGAAAATAACCCAATTAAAAAGTGGGCAAAGGATATGAACAGGTACTTCATTGAAGAAGACATTCAGGCAGCTAACAGATGCATGAGAAAACACTCATGATCATTAGCCATTACAGACATCCAAATCAGAACTGCAATGAGATACCATCTAACCCCAGCAAAGCTGACACTGATGCAAAAAACCACAAAATAATAAATGCTGCAGAGGCTGTGGAGAAACTGGAACACTTATACACTGCTGGTGGGAATATAAAATGGTACAACCACTTTTGAGATTAATTTGTCATTTTCCTCAAAAGCTAGAAATAGTGATACTCTTTGATCCAGTAATCTCACTTCTTTGAATATATCTTAAAGAAATGGAGTGTGGGGCCAAGATAGCAGAATCACACATCTCCTCGATTCCCTCTGAGAAGTAAGGCTAGAAAAATAATTGAATAGAGCAATGTGGACATACTGGGAGCCCCAAGATCAGGCATAGAGTTGTGAGATCAGACTGGGTGACAGGAAGGAGAAAACTACTTTTTTTGGAAGCAAGACAGCAGCACAGTGAGTCCTGCTTTGGCTGGGACCATGGCTGAGAGGCTTATAGGTATGGACACATTCTTTGTTAACCAGGAGACTGGGACTGGGACTGTTGAGCCTGAGAGCCTGGCTGGCTGCTATGCTCAGTTGCAGTGTCTAAGTAAACAGCATCTCCTGCAGCAGAGAGGCTGTGCTTGGGAGAGTCACATCTAGAGAACCCAGCAGTGGCTGGCGATTGACGGTGTCAGTTCCCCTTCCCCCTCTTTTCTTTACGGTGCACCATAGATGCTGCTGTTGCAGTGCAGGAGAGGTGGCTCAGAAGGGAAGCCATCTTGGTCAGCTGAGAGACAGAGTCAGCCACGCCTGAGGGCTCAGCTGGACCTAGCTCAACGCTAAGTAACAATGCCTGCCTGGACATGCTTCTCTCACCAGAAAAGCTGTTCTTAAGACAATCATGCCTAGAGAATATAGTGACAGCTGGTGACCAAGTGTGGCAGTTCCCTAAACTCTTCTTTCTTTGAAGCAAAGTTGTAGAATTTGCTGACGTCCCTGGAGAGACTCGATAAGTAGGGCACCATCTTTGTTAGCCAGGAGGTGGGGCCTGCCACTCTTGAGGGCCCAGCTGCTATCAGCTGACACTGGGCAACACCACTCTCAGCAGAAAAGCAGTTTTAAAGGTAAGCACGGCTAGAGAATACAGCAGTGACAGGCAGCTGAGTGTAGTGGTGCCATTTCCACTTCCTTTCACTTAGCCATGTCATGGCATCTACTGATAGCCCTAAGAGACTCCACAAGTAGGGCATCATCTTTTTCAGCCAGGAGGTAGGGCCTGCCACCCTTGAGGGCCCAGCCACTGTCAGCTGCCTCTGGATAACACCTCTCAGCAGAAAAACATTATTTTTATTGTGGTTCAGTGAAAGTATACAATCCAAATTAATTTTGCATGCCCACCTATCTGCAGCTCCTCCTGCTCTCCTTGCCTGGAGACGGCACACTCTTCCTTTTCATTCTATACTTGTATCTTCTTAACAAGCTCCTGTCCCT